>CM057827.1:79678999-89678999 GCA_030068075.1 Paguma larvata | reverse complement strand
AAAGCAATAAACTCGAAACAATAAATTACTCTTCTGGGCCATTCCCTCCATGAAAATAAAAACATGCTATCTTAGAAAAATTATTTAAATATAAAACTTAGGTATCAACAATCCGTTTTTTAGTAACTCTTATTTTGTTTTATATTAGGAATGTAATGGTTTAATGTTAGTATCAGCCAGGAATGTATTCAATCCTGTAGGCTCTGACTTTAAACTGATGTTATATGATATCAAATATCAACCTGAGTCCTAATGAAAACACAAGGTTCCACTGAAATCAGTAAAATTTAGTTGGTTGTGTTCTAAAAGATATATTCCTCTCCAACTTAAAACACACACACACAAACATAACCAAACATCCACGAAAACAGGACAGGCATCTACTACTAGTCACAATTTGCAAAATATCCCAAAAGGATATTTTATATATATAAAATATATACATATTTGTATAAATATGTATATATATATATGTATATATATATATATATTTCTGGGAAATATATACCCAGAAAAATAAAGTGTAATCTTATAAACTTAAAATTTTTACGAAGTATCACTAATGTCCTTTCACTTGAAGATTTCATACTGCTTTTAAAAAATATAAATCATTCAGATTCTTCAGTTCTAGAGATAAAACAGTAAAATAACTTTCCCATTTAAATATTTCCTTTAAAGAACAATGGCTGTCCAAATGGTTACTCAAATATTCTGTAAGCACAGTTATCTTTTGAGGGAGAAAAGAGACTGGGGCCCTTTTGATTTGATATGCATTCCAAAGCTGTAAAATGAGTCTCTCATTATAGAGACTTATGGCATTGTGGTGTTTAACTATGAGGCCCCAGGCACTTTGAGTACAAACACTGACAGGAGAAATGCTATGACTGCAACGGGAAACTTTTTTGTGGTAGCCCAAAAAGAAAGTGAACAAAAAGTCCGGTGGAACATAATATACAACATAATTTACCAACAAGAAGTTAGCAATACTAATTTAATTACTCCTCAGGAGGTTTTTTTTTATAGATTGTAAATCTCAGTAAGCTTGAGGCCCAAATAAAAAAGATGCACAGAAAAAAAAGATGCTTGTCATGGAAGAAAAATATATTAAAATATACTGGAAAAATAAAATATATCGGCCAAATTTACTCAAAGTAAATCTACGAAGCTGCCACCTTTTCTCGGGTCTCAGACCCATTTAAGGTCATGTGCGAGTCTCGGACCTTATCTATGAAAAATGCATACACAGACACAGTATTTTGCACACAATTTCAGGCGTTTGCAGATCTCTAAGAGTCCATCAACGGATTCAGGTAAAGAAATTCTAAGATAAAAAAAAAAATCATTCTAAGGACAGGAGCAGCCTTAAAAGTCTGGGAAGAGATACTATTAGTCCCCAGAAATTGGAGCTACAAATCCCCTACTGGGCCACCAAAGGTCAACTGTCATAAATGAAAAGAGGTCTCATTACTGCACTTAGGAAGCGAGTTAAATTTCACCTAAATCTTGGTTTGGGTTTGCTCTGGTGTTGCCAGAGGTCCTTACAAAGAAACATTTTTAGGTTATAATAGTCTTGAATTATTTCATCACAGGACTCATTCTATAAAAGGAACTGGACTGGACTAATTCAACCCGACTCTATTTTCCTGAGTGTTCCAGTAACTATTTAGGGGAATCGTATATGCCTCCAAAGGACTCAGGCAATATGGGGCTGGAGTACACAGTTCCTGGGGATGTCAGGAAAAGTCAATGTGGTTGCTTGACATTCAATGGAAAACTACTGATGAATCTTTCTAGGGCCCTCAAAGTGCATTCTGCCTCAGGAATAGTCCCCTATATTTCACTTGGCCTTTCGAATAACCAAGTGGATATTAGTGAAGGCTTATATAAATGTCCTTCTTCTACAAAATCAAACAACATAAACACCTATGAGACAGTGAAAAAAAAATGCTTATGGCTCCCTCCTCCCGTTTCACCTATCCGCTCACTTACGGTTGTGGTGGCTATACAAAAGACACCAGAAGAAGTTAGTCATGGACAGCTCCCTCCAAGGTCTCTTTAACCATATGACGAGGGCATCTGTCCTGACCTAGCCAACAGCCTGACTCAAATGTGTACAAACAGTTTGTTGCAAATGTGATGATTCACAACCTTTAAAACATGTTTATAACATCAAATCCATGCAGGGAATACAAGTGGAGTTTTGAGGGTTACTTAAAAAAACATAAAAAGAATTTATTCTTAAAGAAGTAATAAATGCCTTAATGGTACAGTCATCATTCTGCAAATTAGGGTGAAAACAAAATTTTTACTCCCCCTCTACCCTCTTTTCCCCCAAATCTAATTACTCACCAAGTTCCATCAATTCTACCTTGCATATAGTTATCTATTTTAGTCTCAGAGTCAGGACTCTAGAAGATCTATGGCAATCTCTTACAGCTCTTTAACTTGGCCCACTTATTATTGGTTTCACATATTTAGCATGGAAAAATCCGTTTTAGTTTGTAGTTGCCTTTTAGCAAAGCTATCCCTCCTAGCAGTCAACTCTGCAAGAGCAGAATTCTTAACTGATCTCACCTATCTATCCCTGTGTCTTATGCAGAGGGAGGAATTCCACAATTACTTATTAAATCAAAACCATTCTAAAAAAGAAATCATATGTATTCATCTCCCTACTGGAGAAACTGACAAACCATCTTTATGGGCCATCTGCAGCCTGGCACAAGTGGCTGAATGGCAAATTTTATATATATATATATTGCAAAACGATAAATGTTAAAAGCTCCTAGGTACTAGTCACTTTCCAATGGAATACTATATAAAACACCCCAATCACATATTGTAGACCAATTCAGCACTAGATAAAACATACTTCAAAAAATTTTTTCCTGAAGTATTTTGAAAAACCTGGTCACATAATAGACACAAGTCCAACATTCATTTTTTAAAAATTCAAGATGCCACCTTCTTCATACAGGGCCAGTGGCCCCTGTCACATCATCCATCATGTGGTAGGCAGACTATCTTGCTTAGTTTTTCATGGTACACTACGGTTCAGGCAGAAGTAATACTTAAATGCTGTGGTTTTAAGTCAAGCAGCGATTTTATCATCCAACTCCGTGAATTGGCATCTTAAAGTATTAATATACTTCTTTACTTGTCCTATGTTCCCAAGAAATAATGTAGACATAAGAAACAGACTTCTTGGCTTATTATGTAACCACTATCTTAATACGTTAAATACACTGCACGGCACACTATGTCTATGCTTAGCTTTTCCTTCTGTGATTACCAATCCCTCGCAAACCACTCCAAACACTAAAAAATAAATACTTCCTAGGGGACTGCCTTCCAGAACAGACTTTCCCTGGGGCGGAAACCACTGAAAAATAATTGTTGGGGGAAAACATTTTTTCTTTTTTTTTTTTTTTTTGAGGTAAAATTTAGAAGCCTTTTTCCCAAGGGGCCCGCAGGATCCTAAAAAAGCAAGCACTCGCACAGGGACCAGGGCCCCGCTCACAGGCGACACTCTGCACGACCTCCACTAAGGCCCGGCCAAGGAGCGTCCACTCCCTGCGGACGCACGGCTCCGGCCAGATCACTGGTCCGCAGAGGGGCGAGGAGACCCGCACCAGGGATCGGAGTGGGACTCAGACCTGCACTGCCCGCGGGTCCTCGCACAGCTCCACGCGTCTTCCGCTCCGCCAGACCCGAGGCGCGCGCCCGGCCGAGGTCGCGCTCGGGCGCGGCGGAGCGCTTTCCGGGAGACACCGGAGGGAGGAGTCCGGCCGTTGCTAGGGCCGTTGCTAGAGTCGGGCGCCCAGCAGGTCCCGCGTCGAAAGTAACTGCCAGGGAGGAACGCGGGGCGGGCTTAGAGGGGGAAGTCCCGCCCTAGCTTCTCGGGCTGCGGGCGGTGTAGTCTTTCTCCAAGAGAAGCAGAATCCGAGAGCAGCGAGGCCCGATCGGCGATCGGCGAGGCTGAGCCTCACACCACGCCAGCTCTGGGCTGAGTTTCCTCCCGACGCAGGCGGAGGCCTCTTAAGCGGCACGCGGTTCTGGAAGTGTACTCCCAAGGTGTAGTTGCAGTGAGTTGTGAAAAATGCTGATCCCACGAAACACTTTTCCATTTTACCAATTCCAAAAATATTTTAGTCGTGAGAACTTGGTTCTTTATGGCGATGTCAACATGAGCACTTCCTGCGCTGTGTAGTAATGAAAGCACTTAGAAACGTGTGTACCTTCATGGTTTGGTTCGCTTGAAAACTACGCAACACTTTGTGTACTTTTTCATTTTGGAGTTAAGCATAATATGTGGGTGGATTATTAAACCACTTTTCCTTGCCCCACCTCAAATCCCAACCTAAGGAAGGAGTGAGTGCCCGTTAACAATTGTGATATTCAGAAACACCATAGCCAGATTTTGAGGACAGTATTTATTGAGTTACTTTGAATTTAGCATGTGAGAGGTGAAGGACAGAACCTTGACCTAGAGAGTTTAGGACATCAAGTTAAAACTTGGGTAGTATAGAAAACACAACATGACTGATAAAGTGTAATAATTTTACAAGAGCTCAGAATGGAGTGGTCAACGAAGGCTTATCGGTTGGACTTGAGTCAAAACTACACGTTTAAAAATTTTATTGTTTTTTTAGTAAGTTCTAGGCCCAATGTGGGACTTGAACTCATGACCCTGAGATCCAGTTGCGGGTCCCCTGACTCAGCCAGCCAGGTGCCCCAAAACTACACATTTAAAAAAAAAATAGTAGAGTGTGGAAATGTCAGCACATGGCACTTGGCAAAGTATTACTTTATGGAGTTTAAAACTGTAGAAAGTCCCTGGTTTAACTTGGGATTTTTTGACCTTGTGGTGTGATGAATTCAGTATGCAATCAGTAGCAGCCATACTTTGAGTTTCAACTTGATATTTTCCCGAGCGAGCCGTATGTGGTATGAAATTCTCTTGTGATGCTGGGCAGCCACAGTCAGCCAGGCCATCACAAGGGTAAATAATCAATACTCTTAGAACCATTTTGCTTGTCACTTTCAGTACAGTATTCAATTACATGAGATATTTGACACTTCATTATGAAAGAGCCTTTGTGTTAGATGATTTTGCCCAGCTTTAGGCTAATGTAAGTATTCTGAGCATATTTAAGGTAGATTAGGCTAGGCTATGATGTTCAGTAGGTTGGGTGTATTAAATGCATTTTCAACTTAACCATAATAAGAAAGATCTCTGTGTGGGTGCGTGCTTTTATAAAATGTATGTCTTCTTGCTCTTTAAAAAGTTTAGGGGCACCTGGGTGGCTCAGTGGGTTAAGTGTCCGACTTTGGCTCAGGTCATGATCTCAGGGTTCATAAGTTCGAGCCCCACGTCAGGCTCTGTGCTGACAGCTCGGAGCCTGAAGCCTGCTTCAGATTCTGTGTTTGCTTCTCTCTGCACCTCCCCTGCTCGTGCTCTATCTCTCTCTCAAAAATAAATAAACATTAAAAAAATGTATATATATTAAAAAAAATAAAAAAATAAAAATAAAAAGTTTGCAGGCCACCACTTTAGGGGGAAAGATGAACTTTCTGGGTAAGAAAAGTAACAATAGCAAACTCTCCAAGCCAAGAATAATTAATTCATGCCTTTTTCTTCTTAACTGCTTTAGTTCAGGTGCTCAGATTAAAAAAAGCAAATGATACTATTTATTCATTGAAGTGATGTGAGTATTGGGTTACTTTTGCTATGTAATAAATTAGTCCAAAACATGGCTTAAAACAACTTTTTTATTATGCCCATGGATTGTGTGTTCAGTACGGCACAGAGAGTCAGGTTTTCTCTGATAACTCAGCTCGGAAATCTATGAATGCTAACAGAAATCCTATGTGTAAGCCTCTCCACGTGGCCTGAACTTCCGCACGGTGTGATCAGACTTCCGAATGCTCCACAGTCCAGCATTGCCATGAACAAGACAGAAACTACATGATCTTTTCTGACCTAGTATCAAAGAGGTAACACAGCGTCACTTCTAACACATTATTTTGGTTATAAATGTGTTTTAAGACCTGCCCAGATTATAGGACGGGAGGGGGACATAGATTGATGCCACTTCTCAAAAGATTGTCAAGGAATTTATGGCCTTTTTTTTTTAAACCACCATGATGAATTTACTACTGTCACAGAAAACCTTAACATTTCAGAGGTTTAATACAATAAATTTTTATTTCTCACAGGAAATCCATTAAAGATGTTACTAGTCAAATGAAATGTTAGAGTCAAGGATGCAGGCTGTTTTTTGTGTTTGTTCGTTTGCTTTTTCCTGGTTCTACTGTCTCCTAAGACTTGGGTCCACAGCTTATCTGACAAGAAAGAAAGCATGGTGAATCATACAAAAAGTTTTAGAGATCATCCCTAAAAAATGGCATATATCACTTTGCCCACATCCAAAAAGGTTCCCCCCTCCTACTGGATGTGACCTTGGGAACAGTAGAGAAACGTATTGCTAGGCACTAACAGTTTGCCATATTCTAGGTTTTTCACCAAACCTGGTAGTTCCCAATCCCTCCATTCTATTCTCAGTTCTCTCAAAAGGAAAATTCTTTCAAGTCTTTTTAGTAATTCTTCTGGGGGCGGCTGGGTGACTCAGTTAAGTGTCTGACTTTAGCTCAGGTCATGATCTCACAGTTAGTGGGTTCGAGCCCCGCATCAAGCTCTATGCTAACAGTTCAGAGCCTGGAGCCTGCTTTGGATTCTGTGTCTCCTTCTCTCTCTGCTCCTCCCCTACTCGTACTCTGTCTCTGCCTCTCTCAAAAATAAATAAACATTAAAAAAATTAAAAATAATAATAATTATCCTATTATTTACTGCATATATCAAAATATATTGCAATTTTTTGATTTTTCAATTTCAGACATTATCCATTGACTTTCTTCTATGGAAGTCAATGATAAAGGTGTAAGAACATTCCTTCTCTCTCTACCTGTACACATTCTTATCCCCTCATCTCTAATGTAGTAATATCTCAGTTTTTGTTTAAATCCACATTTGTAAATATCATTCATCCCTGAATCCCCACATATGATGACATTAACTTTTAATACAACCTTTTACTTTCTATATAGCCATATTTTTATAGTTATTAGTAATCTGCTCTCAAACCTTCTGCCAAAATAGTAAAGCATTATAATCAAATATATCAATTAAAGTATATCAATCTAGTAGATCATTTTTTTCTTCCGTATACATTTTACTTTCATTTTTTAAATTAATTTCTACTAAGGGTTTTTTTTTCATCTTTTAAAAGACCAACTTTCGGGGCGCCTGGGTGGCTGAGTCGGTTAAGCGGCCGACTTCAGCTCAGGTCATGATCTCACAGTCTGTGAGTTCGAGCCCCATGTCGGACTCTGTGCTGCCGGCTCAGAGCCTGGAGCCTGCTTCGGATTCTGTGTCTCCCTCTCTCTCTCTGCCCTTCCCCTGCTCACGCTCTGTCTCTAAAATAAATAAATAAATAAATATTAAAAAAAAAAAAAGACCAACTTTCGTTTCGTTGATTTCTCTGTTTTCATATTTTTATCTCATTGGTTTCTGCTCATAACTTTCATACCTTTTTTATCCTTTTTGTATTTATTTTTTTTAATGTTTTAATGTTTATTTATTTTTGAGAGGGAGAGAGACAGAGTGTGAGCAAGGGAGGGGCAGAGAGAGAGGGAGACACAGAATCCAAGGCAGGCTCCAGGCTCTGTGCTGTTGGCACAGAGGCTGAAGCGAGGGCTCGAACTCACAGACTGTGAGATCATGACCTGAGCCAAAGTTGGATACTTAACTGACTGAGCCACCAAGGTGCCCCTTTTCCCTTTTTTTTAATTCATTCTTTTAGTTTCCTAAGTACTTTTATTTTCTCCTAAGCATAGCTTTAGCTGCATCCCACAAGTTTTGATATGTTGTGTTTTCATTATCTTTCATGTCATTAAGTTAGAATTTTTTCTAATTTTCTCTTATTTTTTCTGTGAGCAATATTTTACATAGAAATGGATTATTTAATATTTAAAGTTTTTCTAGATGTTTTTTATTGTTGTTTTCTCTTTTACTTCACTTGTAGTCAGAGAACATACTCTGAATGATTTAAATTATTTGTAACTTTTGAGATTTGTTGCATAGGCCCATCTTGGTGAATGTTCTGTGTTCCATTAGTTTAAAAGATCGTGTATTTTGCACTTGTGAGATATAGTTGTTCTATAATGTCAATTAGGTTAAGTTGCTTGATAATGTTGTTCAAATCTTTTATTCTTTACTAATTTGTATGTGTGCACAAACTTGATTCACCAGTTAGAGAGGTGTGTTAAGATTTCTAATTGTGGTTTTTGCCTATATTTCTCTTTAAGTTTATCAAGTTTTGCTAGGTGTATTTTGAAGTTTATTTATTTCTTTTTGAGAGAGAGAGAGAGTGGGGGAGTGGCAGAGAGAGAGAGGAAGAGAGAGGGAATCCCAAGCAGGCTCCAGACTGTCAGCATGGAGCCCAACATGGGGCTCAAACCCCCGACACAAACCATGAGATCATGACCTAAGCTGAAGTCACGAGTCGGGCATTTAACTGACTGAAACACCCAGATGCCCCATCGATGTTTTCGTTTGATTGTGGGTCCAATTTTACATCTTGTTTGTACATCTTACAATTGTTTTATTGTGTATTAGACATTATGTGGGAAAAATTATAGAGGATGAAGTGTAATTTAGCACAAGCCTTTTTCTCTCCTTGGCTTTCAAAGTGAGATGCTGATCTTTCTGATTTCCCCAAGACTTGAGTTGAACTTTACAGTCGGCTTCTGCTTTAATTGGATTGAAGTTCACCTGTCACTAACCCAACTTACAACTTCCCTCTTCATAGCCAACTCTTATATCTTGTCAATATTGAATTGGGAAAGGTAGGGATGGACATTTTTTACATTTTTGCTTTACCTTTGGAGTCAACTCTATCAAGGGCCCTGGAGACCAAGGAATATAAGAATGTGTTGGCCTATATAAGTTCTCTATCTTTCCAGCCCCTCCTGGACTGCTGCTTTTTTGACAAAACTGAGAAGTAAGGCATACGGTCTGGGCAGGGATTATTTGTCTGAGTCATTTGTTTTTGTATTTAGGTGTCTTTCAGACTCCAGTTTGTTCCTCTAGCTCATGCTGACGCTTAAGGTCCAGCTGATTTCTCTTCATCTCTGCAAAGTGACTGCACCATGGCAGACCAGCAGTTCCCTCGATGGATGGTCAGAGCTCACCTCCGGGTAAGGAAGCTGCCACAGCTTTATGCTCAGTTTTAAAGGGAATTTTTCTTTTTTTAACTTCTGGTCATCCAAGCTTCCAGGTAGAAAGGCTTCATGGGCTTGCAGTTGCACAGGCCCTTATGATTAGATGGACCCTACACTTGGTTTAATGGTCTGATGTTATCATCTTAAAATTCTTAATAATTTTGGAACAAGGGACTCTGCATTGTCCAAATTATGCAGCCCATCCTGCTTACTAGCACCCACAACTCTTTACAGAAAAGTGAGATTTTGTTTTGTCTGTGTTTCTCTTGTTACCGTGGAAGCATAGGTGTTTTGCATTGTTCTATATTGTACTTAGATTATAAGTCCATTTAATTTATGCCTACCTCCTTTTAACACTTACCTTAGAGAACTATGGGATTTTATACTGAAATTAGCTGGAACTTGTGTGAATTTCACTTCCTTAACTTACTTTTCTAATTTTCCTTAATTGGAATGTATTATTTTGAGTAGGTAAAGAAGAAGTTACATACATACATACATATATGTATATATATGTGTGTATATATATACGCATGCACGCGCAAACATATACATACAATGGAGTATTATGCAGCCATACAAAGGATGAAATATTGCCATTTACAACAATATGGGTGGACCTAGAGTGAAATAAAGTGAAATAAATTAGACAAAGACAAATCTCATATAATTTTATTTGTATGTGGAATCTAAAAAGCAAATCAAATGAATAAACAAACAAAAGCAGAAACAGGATTTTAAATACAAAGAACAATCCAATGGTTGCTAGAGTTAGAGGGATGTGCAAAATGGGTGAAGAAGAATGGGGCTTCCAGTTGTAGAATGAATCAGCCACAGGAATGAAAGGTGCAGCATAGAGAATATAGTCAACGATGTCATAATAGTGTTACATGGTGACAGACGGTAGCTGCACTTCAGGTGAGCACAGCGTAAGGTATAGAGTTGAATAGGGTTGAATCACCATGTCGTACACCTGAACCTAATATAGTGCATGTCAACTATTCTCAAAAAAAAAAAGAAAGAAAGAAAGAAAAAACTTTAAAAAAAAAGAAAGAAAGGGCACCTGGATGACTCAGTCGGTTAAGCATCTGACTGTTTACTTCAGCTCAGGTCATGATCTCACGGTTTGTGAGTTCAAGCCCCATATCAGGCTCTATACTGATGGTGCGGAGCCTGCTTGGGATTCTGTCTCCCTCTCTCTCTGCCTCTCCCTTGCTTGCTCTCTATTTCTCTCAAAATAAATTAAAACAAAAAGGATTTTTAAAAAAGAAGTGTGGGTATTTTTTTAGTGTTTTGTACTAGAAGTGGTATGATAGCCATTATAAGAAAAAGGCAACATTTAAATTGTTCTAAGTAGCTTCTTTATATTTCATACATTTCAAAATATACTGATAGCTTTCTTCTAGATAACTACTACACTCACTCTCTATGAAGATATTGTATCCCTAACGTTTTTTTGTGTGTCTAAGCATTCTGTGTACACCATCTCTTTTATATCTTACCCTTCTCAATTTAGAGTCCCATGTTTTCCATTAAATTTTTTTGACACCTCTTTGCAGCTTTGCTTCTGAACACTAATTTTTGTAATGATTGTCACATATACCTTTTATTTTGTTATTTATTATCTGTTACATATTTGCTTATATTCATATATTTTAAACAGTATTAGAGAATGAAATATTCTCTTCAACCTCAAAGGTGTGGCTATTTTTACAAAACTATGTTGATTTTGTAATCTTAATCATTTTATATATGTGAAATATATATTTTGGTAAATTAAAATGTGCTACAGTCTTTTCAGACATATCATCATCAGACCATTAGGATCTTGTATTAGGATATTTCGAATTCCACTTATTTTTGCCTTCTTCTAATGGGTATTTCATTCTTTAGAAATTTACTAGTTATTACTCTTCTAAATAACTACACATTTCTCTGACATTTATCTACTCATTTATTCATTAATTTATACTCATTGCAAATACTTATGTACTAATCTTGAGTCAATCACTGTATGAAATTCAACAATTCAGCACTGACTTTTACTAGTTTCTATTCTCATTTAGACACAAATCTACTATGTGTTACCATAGAGAATCTTTTTGGGGAACAAAGAGGACTTCCTAGAAAAAGTGACTTTTAATTTGATATTTTAAATAAGAGTTAAATAGACCAAGAAGGGATTGGAGAGAGAAGGCTTGTGACAGGGAGCCTTCCAAGCAGAAGTAAGAATGTATACACAGTCTCTGAGACAAAGAAGAACAGGATGTGGTCTTGATTAAAATTAATTTGTCTAACGAAAGAATATGTTTTCAACTTATAGGAAACTACTAATAAAAATGGAACTATTACTTATTACATGGAAATATCCAAATATTTAAGTTGTTTTCACCATGTCACTAGTCTGGCCTTTTATTAAATACTTCATCAGCAAGAGGGGCAAGTTAATATATTTTTGGCTCTGGATTTATATTAGATACCATCCAACATAGCTCACAACATCTTGGAACTCTTGTAGTAATTTGAAATGAGTACATTCAACAGAATTCATGTGGAGTTTTTTTCTCTAAGAGCAATATATAAGAGGGAAGCCTTTTACAGAATTTTAAACATTGATCTCTGTTCCTTTTCAAGGTGCAGGGACTTTAAAAGCGAATATTTTGCAATGCCTTATGGCTCTGAAAATTGTAACTTAAGTCTAGGAGCATCATTTACTTAAGTAAATTATGTGTAAACATCATAAACAATGTTAATTTTTGTTAAGTATGTAAGTCAGCAATATTTATATTATTTAGCAATATTGATTTTATGTTAATTAGCAATATTATTTTACTTCATTAGAAAATGCATAGACCTCCAAGGAACATTGAAGAATTCTTAAAATTTCAAAATTGGGTGAGTAGTGCATCTATTTTATGTGCCATTACATCTTTTAAAATATCGGTTGTGGAGATACGGAAGGCTTAAGAAAAGACTGAGAATAGAAATTCAAAAAAACTACTTTCCAGTGTGGGAAATACTTACAAATATTTATCTCCTTTCAGTAGACTCTATGTTGTAGTCTTTCCCTCTTGTCAATATTCTATTCTCTTTTTGACTTTGAGAATATTCTAGATCTATGTTCTATCAGAAGGATGATATAATTTTGATAATGTAAGATGTTTGTTTTGAATATGTGCAGCTTAAAGAATATCTGATAATTATCCATACTTAACCTCACTTATCCATGTACCGCAGCTTAGAGACACAGGTAATTTGCAGAGGTAGTGTATCAGTCTCTTGATTGTTGAATCAGAGTGAAATATTCAAAATGGCTTTTATGTTTAAGCTCCTGTTTCCATTGTGACATTTAAGTACTGACTTTTGGAGTTACTGGGCTTGCTACAAGTTTTCCCTTGGGTCTGTTTACTTGTTTGTTTTGCATCGGAAAGTGTCAAGGACTAGGGTTAAAGATATTAGTGTGGAAAACAAAGAGAAAGGAGGCTTTTTTTAAAATGAGGTAGGTACATACCTTGAGTAGATTGGACTTTGAATAATTTGAACCTATTTATAAACAGAATTTGCTATGACTAAACTGTTGAGAATAGAATTGCAAAAATATCTATTTTTAAACATCTATTTTCGGTTCTTTGTTTAAATAAGTTTTTTTTTTTAATGTTTTAGAAAAGCACTAAATTCCCTTTAGGAGCAAATAGAATATGAAGATGTTCCTAGTTTACAAGAGTTTATTTCAATCACTGTAGCAGAGCCAAATATTTTAAGCTACTATTAGCACAAGCTTTTTGCAACTACAGTAAAACCTTGGTTTGCAAGCATAATTTGCTCTGGAAACATGCTTTTAATCTAAAGCACTTGTATATCAGAGCAAATTTCACCGTAAGAAATAATGGAAACTCAAGATGATTCTTTCCACAACCCAAAAATATTCATATAAAATTGATTACAGTATTGTAATATACAAAATAATAAAGAAAATACAAAATATAAAGAAAAACAAATTAACCTGCACTTACCTTTGAAAACCTTCATGGCTGGTGTGAGGGAGAAAAGAGAGGAGGGTTATTGTGTAGGACGCCTTTCACTATCACTAACAGAATCACTGCAATCTGTTGGCTCAATGGTATCTTTTTCTTTTCCTGCAGCTTTAACAAGGAACCTATCCAATGACACTTGCTTTTGCCTCCTTTTGAGGATTTTGTGGAAATATGACATTGTATTGTCGTTAAACAGATTCATTGCTCGCACTGCTACAGCCTTATTTGGGTGGTGCGTTTCTACAAAATTTTGCACTGTTTCCCACATTTTACGCATCTCCCTAATCTCATTTGAAGTGAGGGATTCCCCGCCTTTTTGTCCTCCTCCGCAGATGAGATGCAGATGTAGACTTCTTCTAAAATCTTGCAACTTCAGCCACTTGCATACCTTGTTCATACTTCTCGATTTCTTTAATTTACACTGGAATCCTCTCCTTACCACCTTTCTTTTCAACCTTTTTCTGCACGGGGAACATCATATACACTCACACAGATGTTGACTACAGTATACATACTATATACATACTACTACATACATACTACTGTATACATACTATATACATACTACATACATACTATAGTATTAATGAATTCTTGTCATATGCTGAATTTAATGTAAGAGGCAAAAAGGCAGCAGAGGAAAGGCCTGTGTCTGCAGGCCGCCTCACCTAGAATGAAGCAAAGCATTCCTAAGCTTACTCTTGTATGGAGAAGCAAAGGACTGTCCATAGGTGCTTTGAAGTGACAAAAACTACACTAGTGCCAGTTGTGGGCACCTTCGAACATTCTGAAAAAACACTGATTTCTGCCAAACACCGCAACCTGTGACCCAGCAATCCAAGCATGGGAGATGATCACCCACAATTTCACAGTGAGAGAGAGAGAGAGAGAGAGAGAGAGGCAGAAGAACTGTTGGCTCAGTTGTGATCATGTGATGTTCGGGGTCATGTATTCATGTTGCAAGACATTTATCAAGTTAAAATTTATTAGAAATGTTTGCTCATCTTTTGGAACACTCATAGTACAAGTTATTCACTGTATTTCACTTTAAATCATGATGGAAATATGCTGTAGCCTAATCATGTTTGGGGTCTTTTTAATGCTAAAAAGTTAATTATTAAATCAAAAAAGAAATTAAAAGAAATTATTAAAGTTAAATCAAAATCAGCAAATAATTATGAAGCTATTTGGACTATACCATCATATATGCTCAAAGATCTGTGATTTCAGATGAAAATTTCTAATTTGAATTAGGAAAATGCATAATCACTCTGCTTAAATTAAGAATAATGCTAATCAAATCAAGATCACAGGTTTATGTTAGCCCTTTACCAAAGATAGAATAAAATAAAAATCAAAGCATATGTTTTATTAATGCCATGTAAGAAGCACTGCCCTTATATCCAAAGGCTAGCATTTATATTGATAGCTTTCAATTTTTATCATATGACGTTTGATAAAATAACATATCTATTTGTACTGTTTTATCATTTATGGATTTATCTGTAAAATTGTTCTTATTGTCTTGATTTCCCAACCAAATACTTGTATTGTGTAGTTACTTTTTTCAAAGGATGACTACGTCCATGCATTGCCAAAGTATTGAATATCGGAAAGCATCCAGAAATAAAACAATTGGATATTTAATTTCTTGTTTGCTGGACAAAACTTTTGTCTTATAGGCAATCATGAGAAAGTAATAATAACTTCCTCAAATTCATTTAAGAAATATTTTTGAGTACCTATTACAATTAAAATATACTAGTGAATAAAAAGAGGCCACGATCCCTGCCTTCATAGAGCTGTCATTTTTTTTTTTTAGAAATGAAGCATATGATGAACAAGCAAATGACTAAAACAAAACAGAAATTAAAATATATTCTAAACTGCTTATGACTTCCTGGAAAGCCTATCTGTTAATTTCCCTCTAAAATATAAAAGCAAGGGTATGCGTCTGCATAGTGGTGTAGTGGTTAAGAGCAGAGGCTCTGGTGTCAGAGTGCCTATGTTCATCTCCCAGCTCCGCTACCAGCTAGCAGTGGACCAGTACCTGGAGCCTCCGTGGTAGCTGTTAATTTCTGACGTCTTATCACTTCTCTTATCACATCGTCTAAAGATGTCTTCATTTTGGTCGATTTCTGCCATTTTTATTTTTCTCTTGTAATTTTAATATTTTATACCTTCTACTCCTGTCTTTCCCCTCTCCCTATTTGTTGTTATAGTTCTGTGTACTTTTTTACTTTAGCTTCAGTCATTTATCTATTTGATCAATTCCCACATTCTCTTCCTGCTTTGTTCTCCCTTGATCCCATCACCATTCTGTTTCTATTTTTATTTTAATAAAAATATTTTTGTATTCTATACTTATAGCAGCCTCTTGTTCCACTAGTGTTGCATTACTATCAACTATCTGACTTATCCTGTTCATCCATTCATTTAATGATTTTTATCCGTTGCCTACCAGATGCCAGGTGTTGTTCTGGACCCTGGAAATACAACAATGAACAAAAAACAGAAAAATCCTTGCCATCATCCCTCCTGCACTGGTTCTCTTTCGTGTTATACTTTATAGCCCTTTTCAGTTCTGTAGGTACTCAAGAGTTGGCTTGAATTCTTTCCTTATTTACACATCACATTTGAAATTCACTGACGTTTATTTCTTACTCTGTGTCCTGTTTTTCTGCTTTCATTTGACTTTTATCTAGGAGTACTTTATGTCCCTATCAGTTGTCATTAACAAGTCTGCTACATTTGTATAAATACCTAGAGGGTACTCAGACCCCTACTGTGATTGTTCTCAGAGGATCAAAGGTACTTTATGATAGAATGATGATTTCAATCCCATTCTCTTTATTCAGGGAACAGCCTATTTATTTGTCCGTTTGTTTATTCATCCATCCATCCATCCATTCTTTAAAATCCTCCTTTTTTTCTAAAGTTTAAGATAAGGGAAGAAGAGCTAAAAGTCAATTCTTCTAACCCTGGTCATTCTTCATATTTTTTACCCATTTTTGGAAACCTCAGCACTTTTTTTTAGGGCTTAGTACATGGGATAAGACCTAACCATTCAGTAAACAAAATCTCTTTTCAAACTTCAGGAGAGCCGTTTTGTCTAGCTACTAGGCTCTATGTCTAGTTGTGTGCTAGTATGTAATACTCTGTGCCTCTGCCACTGCCAAAGTTTAAAGACAGTAATTAAAGTAAACATAACAAGTAGGTAGCTGATTCTTGCTTCACTGTCCTTTTAAATAAGATAAATGTCTTCCTGAAGTTTTCACTGAAGACTATAGTGCTATAGTGGAGAATTTAACTCTTTAGGGAACAGAAATTTCCAGTTCGATTCTTTTGTCTCTTTGGAATTGAAATACATTTGTTTTTAAATTAATATAATCACTGTGGACTCTGGATGCTTTAACCCTAGTAATGTTGATTTTCCCTCTGGCAGTAATGACATCATTTTTGCCTGGCAGCTCTTCTGTCTATTGACTGCTAGCTGACTCCAGTTTACCTTCCCTAGGACTGGCCACAAAATTTACTTTCAGATTATACTCTATTCAAGGAGCAGCCAGTTGAAGGCAAAATAGAAAGGAATAATAAACGAAAGTAAATAGAGAAATGAAGGGGAAAGGCAGGTATGATCTGCCACAAGATCCTGCCTGGTATCCATTTAATCATGCAGCCACAAAGAAGCCAGTAAAAGAATCAGAGCTTAGTTACGCATCACCTTCTTCATGTTAATGTCTTTGGGACACCAGTCAATCCCCTTGTTACCTTGGGAAAGTACAGAAGGCCTATCAGGCATATAAGATTACAGGATACTTTATTCACTTCTAATATATACTTCAATATCTCGCGAACAAGGATTGTGATATCTCAAGTCTGGCATAAGGATACATTTTCATAAAGATTTGTGTATATTGCAAAATCTTGTCAAATGCATTTCCATTTTAGTCTCTCTCCTCTCCCCTAAATCTTCTCTAACAATAGCAACACATGACCCCTAAGGACTGTGTTTTCGAATTCTTGTCTCCAAGAATTGTATCCTGTGGTTATGTCTTATTCTTCTGAAGTCTTTGTACTTTTTGACCCAAATTTTAATGCAGGAAACTTCTCCAGGTGGTCGTGTCTTGTTTAAGATACCCATTTGTAGAAGGTGGGAGATGGCACTTACGTATCTATTCTTTTTCCTAAAATGATAGAGGAACCTAGATACCTGTGGGAAAGTTTTCCAGAGTTAGAAGCTAGGTATTATCCAGGTACCAGCTATTATTAGCATAATTTATAAATAAAATGTGTATGATGGGTTCGGGAAGCATTTAAAGGAAGAAAAAGGCAAGTGAATTAGATCAAAGCTATTTAAAATTTTTAAATAATTCCTGATCTGCAGACTTCATATTTATTCCCATTTAGCTAAATTCCCAGAATATCTCACCTGAATTCTGTTCAAGAGTTTATTCTCTGAAAATTCTGTACCATTGCAAAAAACATTCTTTTACTCATAAACCTTCCTTTATGTAGGCTAACTTTCTGTGTTTTGCTATTAGTTTATTATAATTAAAAGATAATCTTGTATTTAGATTTTCAAATATTATTAGGAAACTTCTTCCTTTCCCTTCATTTCCCTTTCTTTTCTAACCTTCCTTTCTTTCCCTTCCTGAGCAATTTAGTCCTGAAGCCACTTGGGGACCCATACAAGGCAGGTGTCCATATTGGCCCTGGGGAGGAGGTTGGCATTGGATGTCAGAGTCTAAGCAGGGTGAAGAGGGCATCTACGTAGAAAAGAGACTCCCATGGATAGGAGAGATTGGTTACCTGAAAAGATCGATCAAATAAGTACATATACTAAAGATAATGGCAACTAGATTTTTCACTGTTGGAGACAATAATTGTTAAATGGAAAGAGAGAAAACTAGAATGTTTGGAATTGTAATTCCAGGTTTCACTGTGAACTCCTGGTTTTAAATACAGTAAAACCTTGGTTTTTGGGCATAGTTCATTCCAGAAAGATGCTTGTAATCCAAAGCACTATACAAGCAAATTTCCCCATAAGAAAAAAAGGAAACTCAGATGATTCATTCCACAACCCAAAAGTATTCATATAAAAATGATTACAATTATGTAACATAATACAAAATAATAAAGAAAATACAAAATATAAAGAAAAATAAATTAACCTGCAGTTACCTTTGAAAACCTTTGTGGTTGGTGTGAGGGAGACAAGAGGGGGGGGGTCATTGTATATGCTCACACAGATGTTGACTACAGTATAATATTAATAAACTATTGTTATATACTGTATTTAATGTAATTGGCAATAAGGCAGCAGAAGAAAGGGCCTATATCTGCAGGCAGCCTGACCTAGAATGAAGCAAAGCATTCCTAAGCTTACTCTTGTATGGAGAAGCAAAGGACTCTCCATAGGTGCTTTGAATTGACAAAAAATACACTAGTGCCAGTTGTGGGCACCTTCTAACATTCTGAAAAATCACTGATTTCTGCCAAACACCATAGCTTGAGGCCGAGAATTGAAGCGTGGGAGACGATCACCTACAATCAGTGAGAGACAGAGAGAGAGAGAGAGACAGAGAGAGAGAGACAGAGAGAGAGAGAGAAGAACCATTGGCTCAGTTGTGATAATGTGATGTTCGGGGTCATGTACTACTCGTATTGTACGACATCACCTGTTTATCAAGTTAAAAAATATTAGAAATGTTTGCTCATCTTGCAAAACACTCACAAAACAAGCTACTCACAGTCCAAGATTTTACATTACATAGAGATCAAAAAAACACTGGGGAACTTGTAGACTGAAGGAGACTAAAGACACGTGAAACCTAAATGTAATATAAGACACTGAATTAGATCCTTTTGCTATAAATGGCATTATTGGTTCAGTGATGAGACTTGAACAGAGTCTGAGAATTATGTAGGAATAATGTATGAATGCCAGTTTCCTAATCTTATGGTTATAGTTTGATTATGTAGGAGAATGATTTCGTTTTTAGTAAATACACATTAATGTAGTCAAGGATGATGGGGTACCAGTATTTTCAAATGATTCAGGAAATCAATTTTTTTGGTAAAACATTTGAAACTTCTAAACTTTATGATTGTTTCACAGTTTTTTTTTAAATGCAATTAATAAAAAGTAATGCTGTGTTGTACGATATATTGGACATTTGAAACTAATATAACATTGTATGTCAGTTATATTTCGATAATATAAAAAACATAATCCAATGGAATTAACTCTTAATTTTGGCTAATTGATTTTGAAATCTATTATTTAAATTCATCAAAAATGACTTAGGTTGTATTCACTCATATTTTTTGCAGGATTATTGGCCAAGGGAAATCCATTTTGGAGACAGTGATAAATGGTTACATACTGTGAAGAAAATAAAAGAAGATATTTCCTTTACGTCAATTTATACACATCTGTGGGAAACTGTCCCTCGAATACATGATGCAATCATAACCATGGAGTCAAGATTAGGGGAATGTTCAATTCTTTTGAAAAACCATGCCTCTAAAATATTTGAGTGGAACAGCATAATTTCTGAGACAAGTAAACTTTATTGTTTTTTTATATGAGTAAAGTATTGGTCACTTTTGTGTGTCTGCATGTCTGTCTCTGTATGTGCATTCTCATAAAGAATGAAATCCTAAGGTATAAAATATCTAAAAACATAAAATTTATTCTATTTTAAAACTTCTTAATTTCTACATAGTTCAGTCAGGATTTTTAGTCGAACACAAACATGTGGATTTAATGAAAATGTTGTTAGAATAAAGCCTTAGATAGTTGTGAACTTTGTTAATCTGGAGTAGAGGTAGCAGAATATCAAGGAAACAGGGTTGCATCAACTCTGTGTTGGTACCAGAGATGAGTGAGGCAGCAAGGGTCAAAACATAAGAACAGAAACACCTAAAACCCAAAGTAAGGTGAGCAACATGAGCAGTGTTAGCCTACAGGGAGTGTTTGGCCTTAAAACTACAGAGTGAAAAGCTTATCTGCTAATAATGACTGTTTAACTGTATATATACATTTTTTTCTTATCTAGTTGTATTTCTTAATACTTACAGAATAGCTTTAGGTACTAATGGTGATTCTTGTATTATTCTTTATTTAGCGAGTAAACTTCTCATAATACAAGCCTTAAAAATGATAATACTGGTTTACTTATAAACTCTTTTCTGTGTATTAAATATATTTAATTAGTTATATTACTTAGGTATTTGATACCATTTTTATATCTTGATTTGTCACATTTTGAGAATGTGTTTAATATACTATTAAATTCACTACTGTTTTATTTTAAATTTTTTTATTGAATTTTTAATCATTTTTAATGTTAAAAATGTTTTTTAAATTATTTAAGCTATATATATATATATATATATATATATAACTTGTGTGTATGTGTCTATAATGGAGAGAGGCATAGAGAGCGAGTGAGCATAGGTGTACACTTTCAAAAAAATAATTTTTTATATGCTCATTGTCCTCAATATGTAAATGTCTGAGCTTCAACTCAAGTCTAGGTTACCTGACTTCAAAGTAGTCCCTCCTAATCTTTCACTGGGCCTTGCTCCCAAGGAGTGTACTTTATTGAATTTAACGTGACCATGAAACAACCAGATGTAAGTAGCTAAGCTATTTGAAAAACATGGGCTTATTCATTAGGAAAGAATTGAGATAAAACTTTAGATTTAGGAGGAAGTATCAAAGACCAATTAGCTAGAACATGACCTTTCTAAAACAAAGAGCCCTAATACAATATATATACATTCAACTAAGGGTATCTAGCTTATGCTTATCAAAATAGCTGGTTGATCTCATTAAACAGTTTTCATATATAATTTCTTTAAAGTTTTTAGATTTATCCAATCATTCTTTTAAAGGTTCTAAAAGAAAATTGGAAAGATACAAGGCATTTCTAAAGAAGTACCATAAGAAAAAGAAGATAATGGTATGGTATTTGTTTTCATCTTCCTTGAAAAATTCTATCTTCACAGAAAACATAATTACTGTAATTTCACAGATAAGCACTGATAGCATTTTTAACATTTCCTTTCGACTTTTGTCGCCTATCTTTCTATCTGTCTATGTGTTTTTAAAATAGCTGGACTCAGAATCTTCTTTACACATTCAGTATTAGATTGTTGGTATTTTCACATTGCAATGTTACTTGAAGACTTAATGTATACAATCCAACTGCAGCTATTTAATAATTTTTAATAACCTACTGACCTATAACAATAGGTCAGATTCCATGTCTGTCCTCTTCCATTAGAAAAAATTGGCAATTCTTTTTTATTACCTTTAAAATTGCTTTGTCAATTTTTTTTTAAATCTTTTCGAGAGTCTGATTAGAATTATAATAGACTTCAAATGAACTTTTAGAAACTTAGTCCTTTTCAAAACTACATTCTAAAATATATAATGTGAAAGTCATAAAGACTTTAAGTGCCACCACTAGCCTACCCACCTAATTAAATGTTGTTTTTTAAATTTCAGAATTATTTTGCTTTTTCCTGTTTATGGTTAAGGTAGTCGTTTAGAGAATTAGAAGAAATAGATAAGTAATAGAAAGGATAAGCACTCTAATTCTATCATGTATCAGTAAATCTCATGTAACTCACTATCTAGTTGTCACTTTCATTATTGTTTTATTTTAAAAGTAATTTAGAAAATTTGGATTAAATTATAATATTTCTAATTCATTAAATGTATTATGAAATTTTCATCAGTATTTTTCTTCACCATAGTAAAAGTAAACTAATGTAATAGCCCTTTGGTTAGACACTGAAGTTAGTTTTCACTATTCACTATTATTTACAAAGCTGCTCTAAACTTTTTTGGACCTAAAGATTGTGCTCATCCATGATTATATTCTTAAGATAAATTTCCCGAAGTGGAACCACATGGGAAAAGAAATGTGAAAACCTCAGTGTTTTGATATGTATTGCCAAATTGTTCTCTAGAAAGGTGGTACCAATTTGTATTTGTAACAATAGGGTTTGTGATTGATCCCTTACTCATTTCCTTGTCAACATTTAATACTATATTTTTGAATGTTTGCACAGTTAATTGGCATAAATATTATCAATTGCATATGTTTTACCAATGAAGTTGATGCTTTAGGTTTTTCTTAGTCTTCGTATTTCTATTACTGTGAATTGCCTATTTATGAACTTCGGCCATTTTGGGGACTATTCTTTTTTTCATTTCTAAGAGCTTCTTATGCTTTAAAAGTGTTAACTCTTTCAGTAATATGTGTTATACATGTGTGTACATATACAACCACTTTCTTTGTTGCCTTTTAGCCCAAAGAGGGGTATTATTGTCATATAGAATTTTTTATTTTTATAGATCTATAATTTTCTATTGAAGTTTTCTGCCTTTAGTGCCATAATATTTAAGAAGCCTTCCTCCATCACAAGATCATATATAGCTTCACCTGTGTTCTGTTGTATTATTGTTACAGATAATTGTGTGTGTGTGCTTAATTCTTTAATTCATTTTGTGTTAATTTTTGTTTAAGGGAATAAAACATAAGAATTTTATTTTAGGTCATCAGTAAATTTTTGTGATTTTCTTCATATAAGTTCTAAACATTCCCTGTTAAATTTATTTTTAGGTATCTTAAATTTTAATTACTAATGTCACTGAGATTCTTTTTCCATTATGTTATTAAATGGGTTATTGTTGGTATATAGGTAATTATTTTTGGTATATGCATACTATTCAGTAGGTTAGTGGTTTCTCATCTTGTCTTTGATTTATAAAGAATGATAGTGCTTTGCTATTAATCATCATTTTAAATGTTTAGATAGCAATATTTTTTATATTAATAAAATGTATTTTTATGCCTAGTTTATTAAAGTTTGGTGGATGTGATATTGATAGAGATCAGCTATAGATATAGATACCTCCTTGCTCAAATACTTGAGAAAGAATCTGCATGGTTTGCAACCGAGAGGAAAGTAATCCACTGTGATGATAGCAGAAGCTACTTTCAACCTTTATTCTATGAATGTGTCAGATTACACTAGTATCTTTTCAGAAGTTGAGCCATTCTTATATTCTAATATTCTGTGCTTCTATTCTTATGTTCTTAGGGTATACTTTTTTATTACATCCTGGATTGGTTTGCTATTGTTTTCTGTGGATGTTTGCGTACATGTTTGATAAGATATGATTTTCTTTTGGTTTTTATATGAAAATTACACTAATCTCAGAAAATGAGTTACTTAGCTATGTTTATCTTTCTAGTTTGTAAACTATGTAATATAGTAACTATATTGGGATATCATTATATATATATATATATACACATATATGTATACATATATATATGGATATCATTTGTCCTTTGGATGTTTGGCAAAAGTTGACTATGAACTTCTGTTGATTTAATTATTATTTATATTTTGCAGGAGGGAATTAAGTAGGTTAACAGAAAAGCTGTGTGGAGTTAACAGATTTTGTAAATATCAACTTGGGTAGATTGTCAAAACATAATAATGAGTGAAAAACAAATCACCGATTCATCAGTCAGTGGACATTTGGGCTCTTGCATAATTTAGCTATTGCTGATAAATGCTGCTATAAACATTGGGATGCATGTGCCCCTTCAAATAAGTATTTTTGTATCCTTTGGATGAATTCCTAATAGTTCAATCGATGTTCGTGGGGTAGTTCTATTTTTAATTTTTGAAGAACCTCCATATTGTTTTTCAGAGTGGCTACACCAGTTTGCATTCCCACCAGCAGTGAAAAATGTTCCCCTTTCACCACATCCTCGTCAACTGTCAACATCTGTCGTTTCCTGAGTAGTTTGTTTTAGAGGAGATGTGGTGTGTGTATATATATATATATATATATATATATATATATATATATATATATATATGTATATATACTTATACACAATATATATATGTATATATATTTATACACAATGAAAAACTACTTGGCGATGAAAAAGAATGAAATCTTGCCATTTGCAACAATGTGGATGGAACTAGAGGATATTATGCTAAGCAAAATAAGTCAGAGAAAGACAGATAACATATGATTTCACTCATGTGGAATTTGATAAACTCAACAGATGAACATAGAGGAAAGGAAGGAAAAATAAGATAAAAACACAAAGGGAGGTAAACCATAAGAGGCTCTTAAATATAGAGAACAAACTGAGAGTTGCTGGAGGGGAGGTGGTTAGGGTGTGAGTTAAATGGGTGATGGGCCTTAAAACAGGGAACTTTTCAGGACAAACACTGGGTGTTACATGTAAGAGATGAATCACTGAGTCTGCTTCTGAAGCCAAGACTATACTGTATGTTAACAAACTTGAATTTAAATTAAAAAAAGCAAATTACCAAATAATATGTACAGTTGGTACCATTCCTTTAAATTTTAAAAATACACAAGAAGTTTTTATATTCTTCATGTGTAGGTACACACATAGATAAAAGCATGTTAATGGAATGGAAGGAATGCAAACCCAACAAAAATAATAGTGACTATCTCAAGGAAGTGAACACACGAATAGAACTATAGAGATCAAGGTAAAAAGGCAATCTGAACTTTATACTTTATTATATAAATTTGACATTTTATTTTGAAAAATAGTCTTAAGCAGGGGCTCCTGGGTGGCTCAGTTGGATAAGCATCTGACTTCAGCTCAGGTCATGATCTCATGGTTCATGAGTTTGAGCCCCATGTCAGGCTCTGTGCTGACAGCTCAGAGCCTGGAGCCTGCTTCAGATTCTGTTGTCTCCCTCTCTCTCTCTGCCTCTCCCCTGCTCATGCTCTGTCTCTATCTCTCAAAAATAAATAAACATTTAAAGAAATAGTCTTAAGGGGCGTCTGGGTGGCTCAGTCGGTTGAGCGTCCGAATTCGGCTCAGGTCATGATCTCACAGCTCGTGGGTTCAAGCCCCGTGTCCGGCTCTGTGCAGACAGCTCAGAGCCTGGAGCCTGCTTTGGATTCTGTCTCCCTCTCTCTCTGCTCCTCCCCCGCTCATGATCTGTCTCTCAAAAATTAAACATTAAAAAAAAGAGAGAGAGAAAGAAAATGAAAGGAAAAGGATTCTTCGAGCTGGTCGGTTTAGGGAGAAAAGAAAAAAAATAGTCTTAAGCAAATACTAAAATGTCAACCGTAATCCATTCTAGGTTGTGGGAACATTAAAACACTGGCAATTTCTTTTTTTTTTTTTTTTTGTAATTTTCAAAGGAATTTCAAAACTTCTGACTTTTGAATTTTATCAGATAATTTTTGAAGATCTATTGCAATGACCTTTAGATGAGTTATACTAACAAAAATTTTAATTATTTTTATTGCTAACTGTGTTTTATTAGATTTTTTTTTCTGGATTTTAACATGTGTTATTTACATTTCTGTGGTATCTTTTCCAGGTTGTATAATCAAGAACTAGTTCTGTGTTACTATTACTGTGCTCCTTGCAAACTTCTACTATTTCTTTGCTTCCAGCAGAATAAAGCCAGGACTTTGAGATTAACATTAGCATCTTTCTAAATCTGACCCCATCCTCACTGACTAATTATATCTGTGGCACTCAAGCACACAGCCTTCTTTTTAAACTCATAATTGATTTCAATTTCCCTAAATAATCTTTCTTTTTTTTTTTACTCTTTGCATAGTTTTTTAAATGCCAATTATGTCATCCTCTTTGAGTTGGCAATCTGCTATCATTCTTTCAAGTTTGTTTCCATTGTCATTTCCTCTATGATATACGTATTGTATAACGTGTGTGCTTATGTGTGTGATTTGCCTGTCAGCTTAGTTATTCCTGGAGAAGGTAGGGATGTGGAAATTAATAATCAATTTATCAACATGTCTAGATGATCAAAAACTAATGTATACAGAAGGTACTTATTCTGTGCGTGAAGCAGTATGGTGGACATAGAGATGCACCACCCAGACTGCCTGTCAAGGATCTGTTGCCCTGGTGGCGAAGAGTGCTTTAGGGGGCACCCTTCAGCTGTCAGCCCCTTTCAGGGGTGGCCTCACCTACAGAGAACTTCTTTATCTAAAAACATACTCTTCCAGGAACCACCTACATGGTTGGTGGATCGAGTTGGGGGCAGAAAGGCCTAGCTATTTTAATCCAATGTACGACAACTGTGATGGGGCCTTTCAGCTCTAAAGCCCTTTTTAGCGTCCTTTGAGGCTGTTAGGCGTATATTATGGCTGACTTCTCCAACTTCCTAATTATGCCTTTCTCTTTGCCTTCCATAGATATTACTCCCAAAAGCACTCCCAGTAGACATTCTGAACACTAATTTTAACCTCAGAGTCTGTTTCCCAATGAACCAAAGGTGCAAAAAGTACTTTTACATATCTGTTCTAGCCCTTTATCCTTCTGTGTTTTGTTTGTATACATATCTGATTCCCCTCATGAACTATCACTAGCTTGAGGGCAAGGACCATCTTTGCGTTCCTAGCATCTAGCACAGCAAAGGCATTCTAGGTTTCAGTAGGAGATCTACACACATGCACGCGTGCACATACCCACACAAGTTATCTGAACAAATTTATAAAATATAAAAATTTAATTTAGAATTTTAAAGACTTTATTTTAAATGTTTTCCAGCTCTCAGATGAAATGGAGACGAAGAAATCTGTAGAGGTATTTACAATTTCTGTTCTATGAGATTATGTATCAAAAGTATCATGTAGCAGGGTGTCTGACTGGCTCAGTCAGTTAAGCAGCTGACTCTTGGTTTCAGCTCAGGTCTGGATCTCACAGTTCATGGGTTCAAGCCCGGCCTCAGGCTTTGAGCTGACAGATGTGAGTCTGCTTAAGATTCTGTCTCCCTCCATCTCTGCCCTTGCCCCACTCTCTATCTCTTTCTTTAAAAATAAATAAACATTTTTTAAAAAGTATTATATGCATATAAACAATGTTTACAATAACATAAATGAAGCTATAAATACAGATGGAGCCCTGAGAGAAAGAGGTGGGTACAGGTAGAGAAGCTTTCTCCTCCTGCCTGTCTAATGGGTAATTTAGCGAAATTTCTTGATCATTTGAGTTATGTCAGAGTTGGTTCTGAAATATGATTTCGTTTTGCTTTTGGATTTGGCATATGAATATGCCAGGGCTCTTAATTTTCAGAGAAAATGAAGATGTTTTTTAAGGTAGGATAAATATTTTTCATTTATTTTAATAAAATAAAGTAAAATAATGGTGTTAATTAATTATAGTTAAATATTTTTCTACTATAGTCCTGTGAGACTACTATACTGAAAAGGGTGAAGTAATTACTTTCTGCGATACTTCCCTCTTTCTAGGGTTGCAGCTTCTCAGGATTCAAAACAAACGAGCTTACTCAACTACCCAGACATTTGGATGCTGAACGAATTTATCTTTTTATTTTAAAAGCCCATAACTTTGATGTACGTAAGCATTGTTATTTTATGATACATTTTGAGAATATGATTTAATGAATTAGACCTTTATTTAAACCTGTGACAAATTAGGTGTTAAGCATAAGCATGATTGAATTTTGAGGGCATTAAGTCTGGCAGGAGAAGACCAGCAATATTTAATACGCTGATCCCCAGAAAAAAAATGTATTGGACCCTGTGTAACTGCCTCAGGAGTCTGAGGTTGCTACCGTGCATTGCCTTGGCATGTGACTGTAACAAGTGTTTTCCCCTCCCTCTCCAGCTTTATCAACTCAAGATATTTTAGTCTGCTTATTTTGATGCCAAAATAACTCATGAGAGCCCTTCCCTACAACCCCACCTTTTGAGCCTCCAAGTGTCTGGGGAATTTTTAAGTAGTATCTCCACAGGGTAGACGATTGAAAAACCGCAGGCATAGGAAGCTAACTAGATCTTGCCCATTGGTTTCCAAGGGTAGGATGAGAGTTGTGTGGCTACTGACATTCATTTCTCACTTAAGTATTAGGTGGTCACTTAACAAGGTTTCCATTTCCTGCGGGCTTGAACAATGCTCCCTGTAGTCTAGACATGTTGATTCATTTCAAATAGTCCTCTGAGCTGGGGTTGGCCCCTGGTAGGCCCTCTTCTCCATCCTTCACCTCCAGCCTTCCTGTGTGCCTCTTTGTTTCTCAACACAGAATCCCTGTTTGTTTCCTCTCCTACAATAGTCCGTCAGAACAAGCATAATCAACCATTAAGCCCCTCTTAATGGTTGCCGTGTTCCAAGAAGTAGTGTCTGATTGACCTGGTTTGGATCTTCTGTTTACCCCTCAGGCAACTACAGAGCATCTCAATTGACAACTCTATCTAGATTCAGTAATGACACTCTCTCTTATTTTCCATGCTAATACAAATGTTTTTTCCATTATATTTTGTGGGATTTTGGTGAGAGTGAAGCCTTAGTCTAAACTCTTTACAAGATCACCTGATCCCAGTTTTGTAGAGAGATACTATAGGTGCCAATTGCAGTTATGCGAGGATCATGAGCATATTTATTTCTTTTCTCTAACTATATTTTCCACAGTTGCCTCAGGAAGAATATTTTGTTGTTATAATATTTTGATTCAAATAAGTTTTTGAATGTTGTTCTAGATAATCTATAATATTCTTTCTAACTCTAACATTCCATGTTCTAAGATGGTACTACTGTATTATAAATATGGATCCATTTACATCTAACACAAATCACAAGGCGATCACATAAACAAGGCATAAAAGTGCAGCTATGAGGAATTTTCAGTATAGTTAATTTGGAGGATGCTTGCATTATTGAAAGAAATAGGAAAGTGAAGTGTGGAAGTAGATAAGGGTAGAGGGTGGATGGAGTACGACAAGTATCTGGGTATATCTTGGCATATGCACCCCATGTTTTATTTGGTAATATCACTATCTGATTTCAAAAAAGAATTTAAATTGGTTTACTGTAGCTTGTACAATGCAATGACATTAAAATAAATTATGAGATTAGAGTCAAGAGTAAGTGTAGGAAAATAAAAATAATCAGAGAAGGTTATTTCATACAAATGCTTATAACAGACCAAGGGATTGAACTTATGGATCTGAGGAGGTTATAGGGCTACTGTTACATGATTGAAAGTATGGGAATCCATGGAATTAATGAATTCACCTAACCCCATCCAAGCATGTTCCTTTACATACAGTCATTAATTTAGTTCCTTGATGAGAGAAAGTGTTCATTATCCCCTGTACCACCCAGGACAGAACTGTGGTTACAGGTGATGCTTAGTAAATATTTCATTGAATTAAAGTGAGTGAAAAAGGACCTATATTCTGAATAAGAGAGAAACCTGAGTCACAGGCATATTCATATACATGAATAGAAATTCAAAAGAAAATTAGAAGTAATTTTGTCCAACCTAGACTCAATGTTAGGAAAAAAAGTTCCAAGTTAGATATAGGTTTTTCAAGTATGTTTACATTTACTTGAATAAAAAAAAAATACGACAGAGTAGTGAGAGGAAAGGAGAGAACCTTGTAATTTTTTCAGCCCTGTTTGGGGTTTTGGGGCAATTTCCATTTTTTGGTTGTTTTGAGTAAATATGATATACTTTAAAGAATTTGAACTTTTACTGAAAAAGGAAGTTAGTGATATTAGACATAGCCAAAACTTAGAATAGAAGCAATCATGTAGTTAGTGTACACTAAAAGGTATCTTTGCATGAAATTTGCAAATAATTTAAACAAAAGTATTCAGCCTTTCCCTGTATTTCAAATTTTCTCCTTTTTTTCTTTATGTACTTTACATACTTCTTTGTGATTAAGAAATACTAAATCTAAGCTGTTAAGTACTAAGCACTAAAGTGAAGCTGTTCCCAATGTACTCCATACTATAATTAGTGGCCTATGAAAGAAAAGTGCCCCCACAGAATAATGACAAGTAATCTTTTGGGTATAAAAGTCTGCATGATGCCCCTTTGTAGACTTGTACTTGAGCAAGAGGAATTAATACCTATGGCTTTCATGAAAGTAAGTCTTGAACTCTAATGAATCTGGCATTTAAAAACTTTTAGTAAATCAATACAATAAAATGATCTATTGATCATATGTACCTATTTAAACCAAGATTTAGAGTCACCGTAAATAGATTTAACCTTATGTGACAGTTTTTATCAATTGCTTAAAGAGTACACTTTGTTTAGATAGGGTCTAGACTTGCAATGGGGCTTGTTGGGATAGAATTCCAAGATTATTGGTATCTGTCTTTAGTATAAAAAAGGAAATCTTAGCATGTATGTTGGAATTTTTGCTGTTCTTGGTCTAGCCTACAATGCTACTAGACAAACCTGATCGTTGAGCGTATGAAACGTGGTTAGTGTGCTGAGATGAATTTTTTATTTTATTTATTTTAATTAACATATATAAATTTTAAAAGTAATACTCGATTCAGTTATTGAAAGCTTTCAATTATGGTTGGAGGAAAATCACAACTCTGTATTTATGAAGTCTAAATACTGATCTAGTATTTATGATAAAAATTTATTTTTCAAATTGAGATGTGCTGTAAGTATAAAATATATAAAATATATGCAGTATTTCAAGCACTTACTCCCACAAAAGAATGTAAAATATTTCATTAAGAATTTTTTATAACAGGAGTGCCTGGGTGGCTCAGTCAGTTAAGCATCCAACTTTGGCTCAGGTCATAATCTCACAGTTTGTAAATTTGAGCACTGCGACGGACTCGGTGCTGACAGCTCAGAGCCTGGAGCCTGCTTCTGATTCTTTGTGTGTGTGTCTCTCTCTGCCCCTCACCCACTCAAACACACCCTCTCTCTCTCTCAAAAATAAACATTAAAAAAAAGAATATTTTTACAACAATTATATGTCAAAATGATATTTTAAACATATTTGATTAAAATATGTCATCAAAATTAATTTCACTTTTTACTTTTTTAAAGTGTCTGCTAGAAAATTTAATACCACCTACATGGCTCACCTAAATTTCTGTTGAACAGTGCTAGTCTATAACCATTGAACACATACTCTATATAGAGCCTATTTACATTAAGTTGTTTTATAATGTATTTTAATTTGATTTCCATGTGCCTTTTGTTCCACAGAGAAAAATTTTTAAAATCTGGAAGACCCATTTTCTCTCTGAAGCTTCTATTGCTCTTTTACATGATTCCTTTTGGTGGTGGTTTCTGCATAAATTTAAGGTATGATGTTATTTTTTAAACTTCTTTTTTTAAGTTGATTTGCAGCGCAATGAATTTTTAGTAGAGATAGCAGTGGTACAAAAAAGTGTTTTTCTGGATCCTTTCACAGAACTTGGGTTTTTAGTATTCTGCACATGTTAGAAATCCTGATTAAAATCTAGAGTTCTCTCTGGAGCTCCTGGGTGGTTCAGTTGGTTAAGCATTTGACTTCACTCAGGTCATGATCTCATGATCTTTATGAGTTTGAGTCCTGCATCCGGCTCTACACTGACAGCGCAGAGCCTGCATGGGGTTCTCTCTCCCCTCCCTCTCTGCCCCTCCTCTGCTTGCGCACACGCGTGTGTGTGTGTTCTCTCTCTCTCTCTCTCTCTAAGTAGATAAACCTTTAAAAAATCTAGATTTCTTTCAGAGGAGTTAAAACTTTAATATGTAGATTTCAATTTAATATGTAGATTTCAAAGATCCTGAGTCTTCACTAATCAGAAAATAATTGGTGAAATCAGTATAGTAAATAATAAAGTTGTAGCTTAACTCAGTACTGTAATGTGCTGACAGACAGGTAAATAGAAAACCGGCTGTAAATCAGTGACATTGCAGGAGTTTTCATTTGGAAAGGAGTCCATACCTCAGAGGGATATAGGGTCTTTACTTGATTCAGAAAGGTGAAAAACTCTGATTAGGGTTAAGAAGAGAAAGACATCTGGATATCTGAGAAAAGTATCTGGGAAACAATAAGAGAATGGAAATAAGAGGCACACAAGTCATATAGTTAGAGAATATGGGAGCCTGGGAAAGTGGTGGATACCAGTGCCTGTTGTATGGCTTCTGGATCTGAGAGAGTAGCAGAAAGAACAACCCTGGGATCACAGTCCAAGCGTTAAGCTGTGCCTTTCCATTAAAGAAGCTTAAAAATAGACTTCACTCTCCACCTTTCACCAGCTCAAATTACTCACACGAAGCTGCTTACGAATTGTCACAGAAATTTTGTACCATGAAGAAATGGGTGTTAACCAGTTTTACATAGAAACCATTCAGTTAGTGCTCTATGTTAGAATAATTAATGTAATTCCAGCTTAAAATTATCTATCCTGTATTTCTGATATTGTTAGGAGCTCTGGATGTAGCATTATATAGGGAAATTTGTGAAACCAGGAGAAATTCATTACCTTAAATTCCTTTCTCTAGATCTGGATGCTGAATTTATGTTTTTCCATGAAACAGAGAAACATTACATTCCCATTTTAATCTGTTTAACAACTTTTTGAAGGAAACATAACCTAGCAGTGTTTCTAGTAATTGTTTTGTCAGGCAATAGTAGTATTTTATTGCTTCGAACGAATACCGATTTGACACCGAAATGTTAATGACCCACTACGTTTATATGATTGTTTTTGGAATAACAAGGAATTAGATTTTTTTTATCTTTGACCAAGCTATTCTCTAGAAACTAGTGGCTTTCTGAAATTGAAATGTAATAATTTAGTAATTTCAAAACATTATAGTTTGCTAAGATTCCTAGTGTCATGATTTTTGACTTGTTTTGAGAAGGAATGTATAATTCATCTGGATCTGGAACAGTATTCTGCTAGTGCTCTAGGGAACTTAAGGGGGCAAGTTAGGGGTCCACATCAAATTGAAGTTAGCTTTCCATGATTTAACGAGAACAATTCCTCTTTCATCTGTTCTGTTCATTGCATTTTACCTATGATTTTATTTCTAAGAGGGCTTATTATAATATGTTATATTGAAGCTAGTGAACTATATAAAGTGGGAATAGAGCCATTCCTTGAATATTTGCTAGGTAAGCTCCTCTTTTTAGTTGTAGGGTCGTTTTAGATGGATGCAAAAACACATAACGTCCATCTATTTGGGGGTACACTTTATGAAGAATAAATAGTACTGTTTTATACCTAGATTATAGTAAAACCACAAACCACTTGTTCAGTGTAATTACCAATAGTTTATATGACAAAATACATAATCATACTCTAGAATATAGCATGCTTCAGTATGGTGGCTCTAAAACATATTTCAGTAATTGTACATTAATGTAAAGGCATATTTCCTTTATTTATTACCTATGATTTAGTGGTAACTTGGTATAATAGAATAAAATACTGAGCTTGAAGCAAGAAAACTAGAATTTTAAATCTGGTTTTCCCAAATAATTATTGTAAGACTTTGGGCTAGTCAGAAAACCTCTCTGAACTTCACGTATCTCATCTCTAAAAAACAAAACAGGTAGAAAATTACATATACTCTCCTTCAGGAGAGTATCCTATGTGTGCTGGTGGGTGTGAGTCACTTTTCGTTTCAGTGCAGTCATCTACACTGACTCTCTGCTTGTTTTGAGCTGTGCTTCCTCCCTGTGGTGTTAGTGGGACTCAGGGAGGTTGGCTCTAAGGGGAGGTACCTGCAGGGGAACTTGGAAGCAGGGCAGCAGTGTTAACAAAATTTGCATTGGGGCGCTAGGCATATGCTGAATCCCCCACAGCACTGCTGCAGTGGAGAGCTCTGTGCTGGGGAAGCTGGGGACATAAGGCTGGGCCCAGCATGCAGTGGGGTGGCTGGGGGTGCACGGCTAGGGTCTGGTGGCTGGGCCCGGTGTACAGCAGCAGCTGTGCACCTGGTAGCTGAGTCGACCATGCAGGCAGCTTTAACAAAATTTGCCCTGAGCCCTGGGCCAAGGCTATAAGCATTTGTATAGCCCTGCTTTCCACAGGTAGTTCTGTATTTATGCTGAGGAGTGGGGGAGAAAACTGGTGCCTGCCAACTCCCTCATTTTTAGAGTGGTCCCCCAACACACTTGACGTCTATATAAACAGATCTGTCCCCCATTTTCCCCCCAGCGTGGTGTAAACTGCCATTTTTATGTTGCCTGTGTATACTGGCTGCTGTCTCTTTAAGGGTGGCAACTGGGCTATTGCTGTCTCTTTAAGGGTGGCAACTGGGCCCTTCTGGCTCACTCAGTGCAGAGTTGGCTGACTTTTTTTTTAAAAAACATTTATTTATTTTTGAGAGAGAAGCAGAGCGTGAGCAGGGGATGGGCAGAGAGAGAGAGGCAGACACAGAATCAAAAGCAGGCTCCAGGCCCTGAGCTGTCAACACAGAGCCTGACGCGGGGCTCGAACTCACAGAACCATGAGATCATGACAGGAGCCGAAGTTGGACACCTAACCTACTGAGCCACCCAGACGCCCCATGAGTCAGCTGACTTTTAAAGCTCCAGACTCCAAGTACCACTGATTTTACAAATTCACAGAATTCCACCCCTCTAGTTTTTAAAGTCAAATGCTATGGAGGTTATTCTTCCCTATGTGAACTCCCTGGTGTGAGGGCCTATTTCTCTGCCCTCTCCAGACTGCAGCTCCATCCCTCCTACAGGCAGCCTCCCTCCACCTTTCTGACCTTCCTAACCTTTCAGATGCAGTTTCTTCCCTAAATTTAGTTGTGGAGTTTGTTCTGCCAGTCTTCAGATTGCTCTCTGGTCAATTGACTTGGTGCGGACAATATCTGGTTGTAAATGTGGATGGGCTGGGCTCAGGGTCCCCCTGCTCCGTCATCTTCCCAAGCTAATCCTATTTACTGTAATATTGAAATTATTATTATCTATACATTTCTTCCTTCTTACATCATACTGTGTCTTTAGTTTAGCATCATGTCACAATTGTACTACTTCTAGCTGTGGCTGTCTCATCCTAGTAACTGCTTTAATTTTTTACTGAGTTACTGATAAAGACAGAGTTAGAGTGGTCATAGAACAAGAGAATGTAAAAGTCATTGATTGCCTCTGCGTGCCAGCTTTAATGCAGGAGCCTTCAGTAATTCATCAGATGTTTGTGTACTTTCTGTGTGCCCCGCACTGTGCTGAGGGCTTGAAAACCAGAGTCAAATGAACATGATCCTTGTCCTTATTTCACTATCGTACTTTAAAGTATGTACTGTTAGTGTATTTGGCAGATGAGGAAACTAGGACTAATTACCCAGGGTAAGGCACCTAATGAATAACAGCCAGGGTTCAAATTCAGGTCTGCATGACGCCAAACCCATGCTATTCCACTATAGCAACCGATCTGCCTTTTAAGAATAAATAAAATTACTGACATTATGCATACAAATCCAGTTTTTAATTGTAGTATTAATACTTTTAATTCCATCCATTTTGTTATTTTTTAAGCCTGACAGAGAAAATCAGGATTCCTTGTTTGATAGAATTTCAGAAAGTTTTGTGGTGCTTTTCATGAGCATCCCTGCAAGTCGAAAGGATACATTCCTTCAGGTAAACATAGAATTTAACTGGTTATGCTAAGCATTTTTAGAGCAAACAAAATAAAAGAATAGTTATTTTATTCAAACATTTATTAGAACTTATTTTGTTACTTTGAAAGGAAATTGCCTGAAGGTAGAGTAAGTAATGGTCAAATAGAAAAGTTATGCTTCCCTCTCAGAATATCATATTGCCTTGTCTAAAAGTCTTACAGAATTTCTTTAGCGTGTTACAATATGTGTTCGCATATTGATAATGTGAAAACTGTTGACTTATTCTATATATACTCTTGATTTTTTTTCTGTTTATGTATAAAATTAATTATTTTTCTTTTACTTTATAATGTACCTTTTGATCTGCTTAAGCGGTCTTGAGAAGTTTATGTTATATGTAAGGGCTAAGTACCTGTTAGAGTAAACAAAAATGGACATAGTTATAATCAAATTTTTGTTTTACTTTTCTATTGTAACAATAACTACTGAATAGGATTGATTAAAAGAATTTGTGTTCTTTGTGTTCTTTTAATGTGAAGTGAGGGGCGCCTGGGTGGCTCAATTGGTTAAGCGGCCGACTTTGGCTCAGGTCATGATCTCATGGTCTGTGAGTTCGAGCCCCGCGTCGGGCTCTGTGCTGACAGCTCAGAGCCTGGAGCCTGCTTCAGATTCTGTGTCTCCCTCTCTCTCTGCCTTTCCCCTGCTCGTACTCTGTCTCTATGTCTCTCAAAAATAAATAAACGTTAAAAAAAAATTTAATGTGAAGTGAAAATGTGTAGGAGTTTCATTAGATATTTTTAAATTTATTATTTTTTTTTATTTTTTAATGTTTGTTTTTGAGAGAGAGACAGAGACAGAGCATGGGTGGGGGATGGGCAGAGAGAGAGGGAGACACAGAATCCCAAGCAGGCTCCAGGCTCCAAGCCATCAACACAGAGCCTGATGCAAGGCTCTGACTCACAAACTGCAAGATCGTGACCTGAGCCAAAATCGGACTCAAATGACTGAGCCACCAGGTGCCCCTGATATTTTTAAATTTAAACATCTAGCATTTCAAAGCAGAAGTCACATTCAAATAATTTTGTGGTAACATCTGTAAATCAGAAATACGTTTGTATTTTGAGTTGGTAACTGTTTTTGTGGGTAAAACAAACTTAAAAACAGTAAAATGTCTTTCACAATGAAAATATAAACAAACTTAAACTGACAAACATTTATGTTCAATCTTGACCTATCTTATTTACAGTCATATACATGTAGTGTCATAAAAGGAAACCAGTAGTGGACTGGGAATAGGGAGACTTGGCTTCATGTCCAGAATCTGCTACTAATTACCTGGGTGATCTTGGCGAGACATTTAGTCTCTCACTTCCACAGCTGAAAGAGGTTGATTAGAACCGTGATTCATAACTTGTTGTTTTGTGAAACAATGGTGTTCTGAAAGATGGACCAGGATTTTCTCTCCTAATATTAAAATATTTTTTTCTTTTTTGCATGTAAACGTTAGTTAATGGTTAGGATTCTTGGTAAATTGTCCAGAAGTGACAAAAACAGCTCTTTCCCCTATCCATAATTTTACACGTAGACCCTTTTGTGGTCAGTGAGCCTAGCCTACCTAACATGGTTTGATGAAATCAATCACGCTTTAATATAATGCTCTTGAGAAAAGGATAACAGGCCTGTTGAGTATGGACAAAGATAGTAGTCACCATTGCATATCCCCCATTCTCCAATGTCTAGCCCTGCACTTTTGGTTCAAATGTTCTCCCCTGGGGTTGATACGCCTTCTGATAGATATTATATTTATAACCTTTCTCAAATCATGACTTGATTTTTCCTTGGTCCCTATTTTCAGTAACTTTTTCCAAGGAGAAATTGGAAGTTGTTTATTGAAAATTGAAAGCCTCATTTGAGCACAAACAAGATGTGCATCCAAGTGATTTGACCCCTCGACCTGGATTCGATCTTCTTTTAATGCTCCCTCTCCGTTTCTGTGCTTGAGGCCACCTCCCTCGGCATCTGGCTCCTCCAGAGCTGTTTAACTAGAAGTAAAGCCTCAGCTCTTCTTGACCAATTTCCATTATTTTTAACTCATTCAGATAAGTCAGGGTTTTGTTACTGCTTGCTCATCTGATTTATTTTACTTAAAAAAGAGAAATTTATTAATTTAATAAATTAATATTTATTAATTTAAATTCTTGATATTATAACAATCAAAAGGTCATATTCATATCCCACTGTTCACTACAAATTAGCTGAATCTAAGCATATTTAATGTGGCTTTAATTCTCTTTCTCCCAGGGTCATACAATGATAGACCTTCAGAAATTTTCCCAGCACAGTTTGACACTTGATCCTTAATCTCGTGAAGATGAGATATTCACATAAAAATTTTAATTCACCTTGTTCACCTTTTTTATTTTAATAGTATTATTTCTTATACCAAAATATAACATGTGGTTGTTTCTGGCAGTAAAAAAATATTCATGATTCACTCAATAAAATTAAATATACCAATATGTTAAAGCATTCTCCCCAACCACCAAACAAAAATCATGGAATTCCTTCAAAGGAATTCTTTCTTTACCAGAAAGTTTGAGCACTCCTGGATTAGGTAACTACGTTAGTTGCCTATTGTACTCCAACAAATTATCACAGATTTAGTGACTTTTAAAATAACAAAAATTCATTGTCTTAGAGTTATGGAGTCCAGAAGTCCAAATTGATTCTCACAGGGCTAAAATAGAGGTATCAACAGGACCAATTTCTTTAAGAAACCCCAGAGGAGAATCCATTCCTTGTCTCTTCTAGGTTCCGGTGGCTGCCAGAAATCCTTGGCTTCTGGTCACATCACTCTAACCTCTGTTTCTGCCATCGCATTTGCCTTCTTCTCTTTTGTAGTAAACTTTTTCATAGCCTCCTCTTATAAGGACACTCGTGACTGCAATTCAGGCCCACTGGATAATCCAATATAATCAACACACTTTAAGATCTTTAGCTTAATGAAATCTGCAAAGCCGTTTTGCTGAATAAATTAACATTTCCATGTTCCAAGGATTAAGACAGTGACCTCCAAGGGACACTTTGATTCCAAGTTTACATTTAATCTTAAGGACTAAATGTGATTTTAAATACTTATTTGACTGCTGAGTACCAGAATAATAAATTAAAATTTTTTAATTTTTTAAATATAAAAATATGGTAATTTTTATGTTTAGTCACTTCCTAAGAGGAATTTAGTAGTTTAGGAGTTTTAAATCTAATAGAATGATATAATAGCATATATTTATTGGTATCTGATCATAGTTTTAGTATGTAAACAATATTATAGTAATTACAATTATTAACTCACCTAAACAGATTTCAGTTATTTAAAAAAATGCTTGTTATTCTCAACACACACACACACACACACACACACACACACACACACACACACAAAATGGTAATTATGTGACATGATGGAGGTGTTAACTAATGTTATGGTGGTAATCATCTTGCAGTTATAAGTGTCAAATCAACATGCTGTATACATTAAACTTATGCAGTGTTATATGTAAATCATATTTTAATTAAAAAATACATAAATAGGGCATCTGGGTGGCAAGACATGCACGCTTGCTCAGAGAAGCAATAACCAATTTGTTCATCCTATTAACATCTATGTTCTAAAATCACGTCTTGTTAGGATTCTTTTATTGATATGGAAGTTTATGGGGGAGAGAGAAGATGATAATTTTAAAATACATGTATATGGGAGCATCTGGGTGTCTCAGTCAGTTAAGCGTCTGACTGCAGCTCAGGTCATAATCTTGCAGTTCTTGGGTTCAAGCCCCACATCGGGCTCTGTGCTCATAGCTCAGAGACTGAAGCCTGCTTTGGATTCTGTGTCTCCCTCTCTCTCTCTCTTCTCCTCCCCTGCTTGCACCCTGTCTCTTTCAAAAATAAACAAACATTAATAAAATAAAATAAAATTTAAAATACAAAAATATACTTTTTATTATAATGACCTGTACATGTCACTGTCTGAAAGAGGATAAAAATACCAAGGTTAAATGAAATAATAATCATGAAACTTTATCTTAAAATATGATCATTAAACTTTATCTTGTTAACTTCATCCTTTATGCAAATTAAATTTTCTAAATGAAATAATTATCAAACCTTATCTTAAAATATAATCATCTAACTTTATCTTAATTGTTAACTTCATCCTTTTATCCAATTTACATTTTCTAAAATGCTAACAAGTAGCCAAACTGATTTTATTTTCAACTCCTCTTTGCTCATGTCCCTCAGTTACAGGTACAAAGAAGTCCTAAGTGACCAAAATCGAGCTGTAAGAAAAAAGGGACGTAGGGTGCCTGGGTGGCTCAGTCGGTTAAGAGTCTGCCTTTTTATTTGGTTCAGGTCATGATCTCATGGTTCACGGTTCAAGCCCTGTGTCAGGCTGTGTTGACAGTGTGTAACCTGCTTGGAATTCTCTTTCTGTCCCTCCCCTGTATACACTCTCTCAAAATAAATAATTTTTTTTAATTAAAAGAATTAAATTTAAAAAAAGATAAAAGGGACATATATATTTCACAAACTTAATAATAATTTCTTTGGTCATCGAGACGTGTTATATAAGATATGAAATTACTCTAATATGACTCTTTTTGTTAGGTGTATCCTGATTGTTTGGCACAAGCTATCTATGCAGCATTCCAGGAAGCATTTCCAGAATCCAGTAGTCTTTTTAATGATGAATTTAAAGAAGATCTAGGGAATAATATTTTTCTTTGGCTGTCAGGTATGAGTATGCATTTACATATTGACCATTATTTTGATACTTTTAGATTTTACAGTATCTTGCCAAAAAACTCGTAGTTCTTCCTTATAAAACATGTCATATTAATGGCTATTTTTAAAAAAAGAATGATTATTTATTTTCTCTGAAAGTTTTGCTATATCAAAATCTGTTATAACTTTAGAAGCCAAATTTTATAGACAATGGGATTGTTATAGAAAATTGAATATCCATTGAAATAAAATTATATATATTTTATATTTGGAAAGTAAATATTGTAAACTGCTTTGGAACACTATTGACATTTTTATGGCAAATAGTATGGGGTAAATTCTAGAGCTAACTGAGTTCCTTGCAGAAATATAATCAATCATTAATCAAGGAAAAGTTTGGTTTGTTTTTTTTTTAAATCATGGTATATAAGTAGGTGGGAGTGAAAGGACTGATCGGCAGAAGGAAAGTAAAATTCTAACCTAGAGCATTTTGCTAGAGATTTAGGTACCTCAGTATAAAACTAAGGGATAATTTCATGTTCCTGGAGTGACCTCCTCAATGTTTTTATTTGTAAGACTACATTACTCTTATGGACTGCCAGAAGCTATTGACTATTTTCAAATAGTTCTTCTTATAAATCTTTTGATACAAATTTTCACAGATTTTTTTAAACTGTTTTACACCAATTCTTAGTAACCAAACCATTTCTGAAAGAAAATGTTATATATATATATATATATATTTTGTTGTTGTTGTTAAAATTTTTTTTAACGTTTATTTATTTTTGAGAGACAAGAGAGACAGAGCATGAGCAGGGGAAGGGCAGAGAGAGAGGCAGACACAGAATCCAAAGCAGGCTCCAGGCTCTGAACCATCAGCACAGAGTCCGATGTGGGGCTCGAACTCACAGACCATAAGATCATGACCTGAGCTGAAGTCGGCCCCTTAACCAACTGAGCCACCCAGGCACCCCAAATGTTATATATTTTAAGGAGGGGTCCCTTGAGAGGTAAAGACTAGAAAATAGCACTGAGAAACCACTCTCCCCTTCAATCAACACATACAGACAAGAGTCTCATAATTATAGAGAAAAATACAACTAATTCTAATATGAGAAATAAAAAGGGAATGGACACAGCATTCATACCAACATACTACAAGAAAAAAATGTGATGAAGAACAGAACTACTTTCCTGCTGACCTATTCTACTGTATTGTGTCCCCCTAAAATTCATACATTGAAGTCCTAACCCCCAGTATGCCTCAGAATGTGATTGTATTTCAGTATAGGACTTTAAAGAGGTGATTAGAAAAAATGAAATCATTCGAGTGAGCTCTAATCCAACAAGACTGGTGTCCTTTGAATAGGGAGACACTAGGGATATGGATTCACAGAGAAATGGCCATGTGAGGGACAGCAAGAAGTTAGCCTCTGTAAGCCAAAGGGAGAGGCCTCATGAGAAATCAGACCTGCTGACACCCTGATCTTGGACATCCAGCCTCCAGAACTGTGATAAATTTCTGTTGTTTAAGTCCTCTAATCTTGAGCATTTTTGTTATGGCAGCACTAGCAAACTAATAGATTTTTAAAATTCACTAGAAAAAAGTTGACAAAAACAGATGAAAATTTTTACCCAGCAATTAAAAAATGGAACAGAGCAGATAAAAGTTATAATCCCAACTTTCTAACAAAAATTTGCAAGAAACAATGAAAACAATCATAGTTGTAAGGGAAGAATACAAGTTGGAAACCTAAGAAGCCCATGGAATACAAATACGTATACATGGAATCACCATGTTGATCGAAATACAGAACGTGGGTGCCTGGGTGGCTCAGTTGGGTAAGCATCCGATTCTTGATATTGGTTCAGATCATGATCTCATGAATTTGTGAGCTTGGGTTCTGAGCTGACAGCAGGAAGCCTGCTTGATATTATCTCCCTCCTTCTCTCTCTCCTTTCCCCCACTTACGGGCATGCACTCTCTCTCAAAATAAATAAATAAACTTAAAAAAAGTATGGAACATATCCAGCATGTAGATGCAATTTTGGGTTTTTTTTCACTCAAGAGTCTTTTAGGATAGCCTTTTAATGGCAAAGTCTTTGTGTTTATACTTTAGTTATTAATGCCTACTTTATTGCTTTATGTAAAATACTGCAGCTTTTATCATATTTAGAGTTTGGAATTTATTGAACTGTTCTTGTTACATAATAATACATAGCAAAATATTATAAATGGTACCTAGTGGTCTGATAACAAAGATATTTGTTGGAAATGAAATTTTATATATTCATGTGTAGTTGCCTTGACTGGTGTACACGTGTGTTTCTATAGGATTTTATTTGTATTTACAATAGTTTTAATATATGTTATATCTTTACTCAATTAAAAAGTCCCTTTTCTCCTATAAAAATGTGAGTTCACAAAAGAAAAAAGTTCTTTTTGTCTAACATAAATTTTCACCTGATATAGTATAGATACATCTTTTACTCTTAAGTTTACAATGAATAATTTTTAGGTATTTTAGCTATGCGTAATCTAACACTGAATCAGTTTTATAGATGTATAAAATTAGATTTTTTCTAGACTTCAGTGGTAGGTCTCTTACAGAGGCAAACATATTGATTTGACTTCCACCCAGTGTTATCTAAAAAAATTAATATTATGGAGAGAATCCTTTTACTCTTGCCATCATACGCAAGAATCTATAGATAAGGTTTTAGGATCATTGTCATCTTAACCTTCTTGAATCATCCAAGTCATAAACAAGGCATATCTCTCTATTCGTTTAGGATTTTGTTAATTTATCTCAGTATATTTTCTGTTTTCATCATATAGATCTTATTTATCTTTTATTATTTTTCCTAGGCATTTGGCATTTTCCGAGTGTTATTAAAAATACTTTATACTTTGTACTTTATACTTTATACATGGGGGCACATGTACCCCATTTTCAAATTGTTGCCAATGAATTATAATTTGCTTTTTAGTTCGTATTCACTGATTGGCAAAATTCAACCATAGCTTATCTGTACATACTTTTGGATTTTCTGCATACAAAATTTTGTCCTCTGGAAAAAAATATATATACATATATATGTATATTTCTTCCAAGATTTTGATTTCATTTTTTTTGTATTATACTGAATACAACTTTATAAATGCCAAATGTACATCACACCTGTCAGAATGACTAAAATCAACAACAGGTGTTGACAAGGATGTGCAGAAAGTGGAATCTCCTTGCACTGTTGGGAATGAAAACTGGTGCAGCCACTGTGAAAAACAAAATGGATATTCCTCAAAAAGTTAAAATAGAACTACCCTAGAATCCAGCAACTGCATAACTAGGTATTTACCCAAAGAATACAAAAATAATAATTCAAAAGGATAGTGCACCTTTAATAGCCAAATTATGAAAACAGCCCAAGTATCCATTGACTGATGAATGGATAAGGAAGAAGTGGAAGAATGCAAATGGGGGAGCAGCTCTGAAAAACAATCTGGAGGTTTCCTCAAAAAAATAAAAATAGAACTACCCTATGACCCAGAAATTGTACTACTAGGAATTTATTCAAAGGATACAGAGTGCTGATTCATAGGGGCATATGTACCCCAATGTTTATAGCAGTGCTATCAACAATAGCCAAACTATGGAAAAAGCCCAAATGTGCATCTGCTGATGAATGGATAAAGAAGATGTGGTGTATATATATTACAGTGGAATACTACTCAGCAGTGAGAAAGAATGAAATCTTGCCATTTGCAACAACTTGGATGGAACTGGAGTGTATTATGCTAAATGAAATGTCAGAGACAGACAGATATCATGTTTTCACTTATATGTAGAGTTTGAGAAACTTAAAAGACCATGGGGGAAGGGAAAGGGAAATAATAGTTTCAAACAGAGAGGGAGGCAAACCATAAGAGACTCTTAAATACAGAGAACAAACTGAGGGTTGATGGGGTACGGGCAGGGGTGTGTGTGGGAAAAATGGGTGATAGGCATTGAGGAGAGCACTTGTTGGGGTTAGCACTGGGTGTTGTATGAACTTCCAAAGCCAAGAGCACACTGCATGCACTGCATGTTAGCCAACTTGACGATATATTTTTTAAAAAATACGGAAAATGTGGTATATATATATATGTATATATAGTGGAATACTACTCGGCCATAAAAAAGAAAGAACTCTTGCCATTTCCAGCAATATGGATAGAGCTAGAGAGTATAATGCTAAACAAAAGAAGTCAGTCAGAAACAGATATCATATGATTTTACTCATATATGGAATTTAAGAAACAAAACAATTGAGAAAAGGGAAAAAAAGAGGGAGAGGGGCAAACCAAGAAACAGATTCTTAACTATAGAGAACAAACTGATGGTTACCAGAAGGGAGGTGGGTGGGGATGGGTGAACTAGGTGATGGAAATTAAGGAGTGCACTTGTTGTGAAGAGCACCAGGTAATGTATGGCAGTGTCAAATCTCTGTATTGTACACCTGAAATTAGTAATATGCTATATGTTAACTAACTGGAATTCAAATAAAAACTTAAAAAAATTCAAACCTACATTTTCTTAACATAAAGGGCTGACATGCTGGTAGGAGTTTAAGTTAGTACAACCATCTTGGATAACTGTCAATATCTACTAAAACTGAACATGAACAGAATTTTAACCTAGCATATCTATTATTCCCAGGTACATTCCTTACAGAAATTTTCGTTTCTGTAGACCAGAAGTACAAAATGTTTATATTAACACTGTTTATATGATAATCAAAACAAACTGGTGAAATTTCCATCAATAAGATAAAGTTTAAATAAATTATGGAATATTCATATAATGAACACTACCAGCAATGAGAATGGACAGACTACAATTATATGCAACAGTGTGAACATGTTTGAGGGGAAAAGAAGCCAGACACAAAAGAGTAGATCCTGTATGAGTCTACTGAAATAAAATTCAACTTTTGGCAAAACTAATCTATAGTGTTAGGAGTTAATATAATAGTTGTCCTTGGAAATGAAAGACCAGAAAGGAGAGCTTCTGGAGTACTGAATATTCGGTTTCTGGCTGCTGGTGACATGAGGTCCATATATTAAATTCTGAAAATTCATTGAGCCGATTTGTTCTTTTTTCAAATGTTTATATGCACTGGTAAAAAGTTATATTGTAAACAAAGGTAATAGTAGTAGCTACACAAGAGTCTCCATGATTTATTTAGTCATGAATATGTTTTTACAAATTTCTGTCTCACTGCTTTTTCTCACATTTCATATCCATCAGGAGTCACATGTTTTCTGAATCTATCCTCATAAACGACCTTTTCAACTTTTACTAAATTTTTAATCTCTCATTTGTGGATATTTTCTCTTGGCTAGAGCACTTGTTGAAAGAATTTTATAAGACACGTTTTCCTTATTTTTTATTGAGGAAAGGTTATATCGTAGATTTAAAATGCCAAATTCAGCATTCTCCTCATTTTATCAAAAATTCCTGAAGTAATCACTTTTTTGGTAATAAAGTAATTACCTCTTTTAGGCCTCTTTTAGGTAATCATTTTATTTATATATATTAACCTTATATAATCAATTCCATTATTTACATTATTAGTTGCTTTCATTTTCACAACCAAAATTTTTATTACCAGAGTTCCTTATACACAATAAGAAAATGGAGCACCAGGAACTGTATTAGTTTCCTATTGCTGCTGTAACAAAATTACCACTTAGCAGTTTAAAACAACACCCTGTATTATCTTACAGTTCTGGAAGTCACAAATCCAAAATGAGTCCCACTAGGCTAAAAATCAAGATGTCGGGAGAGCTGTGTTTCTTCTACAGGTTTTGTGGAAGAATTTTTTTTTTTTTTGCAGCTTTTAGAAGCTGTGTACATTCTTTGCCTCAAAGCCCTCTACTATCTTCAAAGCAAGCAGTGCTTACTCGGTTTAAGATAAGAGCTAAAAGAAAAAAAAAAAAAACTTTACCTAGCAAAGATGTCCGTCAAAAGTGAAGGTGAGATAAAGATTTTCTTTAACAAACAAAAGCTAAAAGAGTTCATCAGAACTGCCTTACAAGAAATACTGAAGGGGGTTCTTCAAGCTGAAATGAAAGGACACTAATTGACAACAAAAAATCATATGAAAATATACAACACACAGGTAAAAGTAAGCCTATAGTTAGATTCAGAATACTTTAATATTGTAATATGGTGATGTGTTAACCACTTAATTCTAGTATAAAAGTTAAAAGACAAAAATATTGGGATGCCTGGCTGGCTCAGTTGGTTAAGTATCCAACTCTTGATTTCGGCTCAGGTCACGATCTCACAGTTTATGAGTTCAAGCTCCACATTGGGCTCTGTGCTGACAGTGCAGAGCCTGCTTGGGATTCTCTGTCTCCCTGTCTCTCTCTCTGCCCCTCTCCTGCTTGCTCTCTATCTCTCTCTCTCAAAATAAATAAACATTTTAAAGAGACAAAAATATTAACAATAGGTATAGCTACAATAATTTCTTCATGGATACACAATATAAAAGGACGTAAACAGTAACACCAAAAACATAAAAGAAGGGGAGTAAAAGAGTAGTTTTTGTATGTGATCAAAGTTAAATTATCAGCATAAAATAGACTGTTATATGTTTTATGTAAGCCTCACAGTAACAACAAAGCAAAACCTACAGCAAATTCACAAGATAAAGAGAAGGAAATCAAAGCCAGCCATTATGGAAAATACTCAATTCACAAAGGAAGGCAGCAAGAGAGGAAGAAAGGAACAAAGGAGCCACAAAACTGCCATAAAACAATGAGATGGCATCAGTAAGTCCTTACCTATCTTTAATTACTGTAGCTGTAAATGGATTGGATTCTCCAGTCAAAACACACAGAGTTGATGGGTAGAAAACAAAACAACCAACATTATGCTGCCTACAAGGGACTCACTTCAGCATTAAGGACACATTGACTCAAAGTGAAGGGATGGGAAAAGATATTTCATGCAAGTGGAAACCAAATGAGAGCAGGGATAGCTATAATTATATCACACAAAATATACTATAAGCCAAAATGATAAGAGGTAAAGAAGGTCATTATGTAATGAAGGGGCAATTCATCAAGATATAACATCAGAATATCTAAATATATTAGGCAGATATTAACACATGTGAAATGAGAATGAGACAATAATTCATAGTTGGGGACTTCAACATGCCACTTTCAACAATGGATAAATCATTCAGACAGAAAATGAACAAGGGCACTTCGAACTTGAATCATATTTTAGACCAAATGGACCTAACAGACATTTATAGACCTACCATCCATCACCAGCAGAATACACATGGAACATTTTCCAGGATAGATCATATGTTAGGGCTTAAAACAAGTACTAATAAATTTAATAAGATTGAAATCATACCAAATATCGTTTTTAACCACATGTAGTATAAACTAGAAATCTATAACAGGAGGAAAGTTGGAAATCACAGATATGCACAAATTAAACAACATACTTCTGAACAACCAGTGGGTCAAAGAATCAATCAAAAGAAAAATTTAAAAAATATCTTGAAAAAAATGAAAATACAACATATCCAAATCTATGGGATACTGGCAGAGCAGTCTTAAGACGGAAGTTTATAGTAATAACTACCTGCATTAAGAAAAAAATTTCAAATGGACAACCTAAGTTTACACCTCAAGGAACTAGAAAAAGAAGGACAACCTAAACTCAAAGTTAGCAGAAGGAAGGAAAAAACAAAGAATAAAGCATAAGTAAATTAAAGAGAGACCAGAAAGACAATAGAAAAAAAATCAATGAAACTAAAGGCTGCTTTTTTTGAAAACATAAAATTGACAAACATTTGGCTAGAGTAAGAAAAAAGAGAAGATTCAAATAAATAAACTCAAAAATGAAAGAGGAGAGGGGTGCCTGGGTGGCTCAGTTGGTTGGGCGTTGGACTTCAGCCCAGGTCATGACAGTTTGTGAGTTCAAACCCCGTGTCGGGCTCTGTGCCAACAGCTCTGGACCTGGAACATACTTCAGATTCTGTGTCTTCCTCTCTCTCTGCTACTCCCTAGCTCACTCTCTGTCTCTGTCTCTCTCTCTCAAAAATCAATAAACATTACAAAAGAATTTTTTTAATGAAAGAAGAGACATTACAACTGATACCATAGAAATACAAAGGCTCATAAGAGGCCACTATAAACAGTTATATACCAAAAATTTTGGACAACCTAGAAGAAATGGATAAATTCATAGAAACATAAAATTTAACAAGACTGAATCATAAAGAAATAGAAAACTCTGAACAGACCAATAATAGAAATGAGATTACGTCAGTGTTTAGAAACTTCCCAAGAAAGTATAGCCGAGGACCATATGGTTCCATTGGTGAAATGTATCAAATGTTTAAATAAAACTTAATGCCAATCCTTCTTAAACTCTTCCAAAAAACTGAAGAGGAGGGAGCACCCCCAAAATCATTTTATGAGGTCACCCTTCTCTGATACTAAAGGCAGATAAGGACATTACAAGAAAACTACAGACCAGCATCCCTAATGAATATAGTTGCCAAATTTCTCAATAAAATATTAGAAACTAAATTCAACAGCACATTAAAAATATCATATACCATGATCAAGCAGGATTTATCTCCAGGATGCAGGATGATTCAACATATGCATATCAAATGTTATACACCACATTAATAAAATGAAGGAGAGAAACCATACGATCATCTCAATAGATGTAGAAAAAGCATTTGACAAATCAAAACATCTTTTCACAATAAGAACACTGAACACATTGGGGATAGAAGGAACATACATCAACATAATAAAATCCATGTATGACAAACCCACAGCTTAATGGTGAAAGACTGAAAAGCTTTTCCTCTAAGATCAGGAACAAGACAAGACAGGTACCCATTCTTACCACTCCAATTTAACATAGTATTGGAATTTCTAGCCCGAGCAATCAGGCAAAAAGAAAGAGCTAGGTAAAAAGCATCCAAAAGGAAAAGATAGAAGTAAATTCCGTTCTTTGTACATAACATAGTCTTATATAGGTGTACTTCCCTTTTACTGGGCTTCACAGATACTGCATTTTTTACCAATTGAAGGCTTGTGGCAACCCGGCATCAAGCAAGTCTATCAGTGCCATTTTTCCAAGAGCATTTGCTTCTTTCATGTCTCTGAGAATTTGGTAATTCCCACAATATCTCAAACTTTATTATTACATTTGGCATGGTGACTTCTGATCAGTAATTACAGCTTGCTCAAAGCTCAAATGACAGTACTTTTTAGCAACGAAGTATTTTTTAATTGGAGAATATACATTGTTTTAGGCATAATGCTATGTAGCACACTTAGTAGACTACTGTATAGTATAAACATAATTTTTATATGCACTGGGAAACCAAAAAATTCATTGACTTTATTGTGATATTCATTTCAGTGGTCTGGAACTGAACCTTCAATAGCTCCGATTTATGCCTGTATATAGAAAACCCTCAAGACTCCGCCAAAAAGCTGTCAGAACTAATCAGTGAATTCTGCAAAGTTGCAGGGTCAAAACACTATACAAAATCATTTGCCTTTCTCTATGCTAACAACAAAATATCTGACAAAGTAATAAAACAATCTCTTTTGCAATATTATTAATAACAATAAAATACTTAGGAATAAATTTAGTCAAGGAGATCAAAGATCTGTATACTGAAAACTACAAGATTTTGATCAAAGAAATTGAAGAAGACACAAACGGAAAGATAGCCTGCATTCATGGATTGAGAGAGTTAATTTTGCTAGAATGTCCATACTATCCAAAGCCATCTATAGATTCAGTGTAGTTCTAATCGAAATCCCAATGGCATTTTTCACGGAAATAGAAAAAATAATCTTAAAATTTGCATCCAGAACCTGGATAGCCAAAGCAACCCTGAGAAAGAACAAAGCTAGAGTCATCACATTTCCTGATTTCAAGCGATGCTACAAAGCTCCAGTAATCAAAATGATACTGGCATAAAAACAGACACAAAGGCCCATAGGATAGAATTAAGAGCCCAGAAATAAACCCTTACAAATACAGTCAACTAATACTCAATACTTACTGTCTTCTGTAAATGGTGATAGTTAAACTGGATAACCACATGTAGAAGAATGAAATTGGACTTCTATCTTATACCACTTACAAAAATTAACTCACAAAGTGGGTTAAAGATTTAAAGTAAGAACTAAACTATAAAACTTCTATTAGAAATCATAAGAGAGGAGCACCTGTGTGGCTCAGTCGGTTGAGTGTCTGAGTGCAAATCAAAACCACAAGATCTCATCTCACACCAGCCAGAATGGCTAGAATCAAAAAAACAAGAAATAAGTTTTGGCAAGGATGGAGAGAATAGGGAACCTTTGTGCACTGTTGGTGAAAATGTAAATCGGTGCTGCTACTTTGGAAAACAATATGGAGGTTCCTAAAACAATTTTCTCATAGAGTCTCCCTTCTATGAAACTTGATTCTAACAGGTTTCACAGGATTATTATGAGGATGAATGTGTAATACATGAAAATGCTTTGACAAATTAAAAGATATTTTCAAATGCTAATTTCCTTGACTAAATATACATTTTATAATAACAGGTTTAAAACCTCAAAAAGGCTTTTGGACCCACTGGAAACTGAAAGAGCTCTCTACAACAACTATACATGGTACTAAGAAAGCACCTTCAAGTTCTTTAAAGGAGAGACTTGAGAGGAGTCAGAAACGTATAACAGCTGGTAAGTAAACTTACTGTCAGCTGTAGGATGAAATAGCCAAAATCAAGTATGTTAAGTTATTTATTTATAATAACTTCCAAATTTATTCTTTGGTGAGGGTCTCAAAATAACATTTCCTTTGTAGATTGGTGTTACAGTAGTTTGAATATTGCTTTACATTTTAGTTTTTCATTATAAACGTGGTATGTGCTTAAGTCCTCTCATTTGCCTGCTGTTAATATTCTTCTATTGATCTTCTATCTTACAATCTCATTAGTTCTGGTAGCCTTTTTATAGATTTCTTAGGATTTTCTTTATGGAAAATCATGTTATCTGAGAATAAAGAGCATTTTATTTCTTCATTTCCAATCTATATGACTTTTATTTATTTTACTTGCCGAAGACTAGGACCTCTAAGAAAATGTTAACTAAAAACGGTAAGAGTGGACATCCTTGCCTCACTCCTGATTTTAGAGGAGGAATGTTAGGTTATATGCCTTTAAATAAATTTTTGCTGCCAGTTTTTATAGAAGCCTTTATCAGCTTGAGGTGGTTTCATAGATATAAGATCTTGACAAATGCTTTTTAGCATCTGTTGGGATGAACCTATTTTTTTTTTCTATTTTAGTCTTCTAATATAGTGAATTACATGGATTGATTTTCCAATGTTAACCTAACCCTTAATCCCTGAGGTAAATCCCATTTGGCCGTTGTATATTAACTTATTCATGTACTACTGGATTTAATTTGCTAAAATTTTGTTTTATTTTCCTATACTATACTGTCTCATTTTAGTAGTAAGTATAATGTTTCCTCCTCTTCTCTTTTCTAAAAGACTTAATATAAAACTGTTAATCATTTTTCTTCCAATATTTGGTAGAATTCTCCTATGAAGCCACCCAAGCCTAGAGTTTTTTTGTGTGGGAAAGTTTTTGGCAACAAATTTGGTCTCCAATAGTTGTAGCTTACCAGTTCATTCTTAAGTGAACTTAGTTGTTTTGTGTGAATTTTTATTTTATTCCTTTAAATATTTTTGAGGGTTTTTTTTTCTGGGATGACATCCAGTTATTTAGAAATATTTTGACTCATTTGAGCCTTGCTTTTAAGCTTCATTAGGTGGAACCAGAGAAGTCTTTTGTCTAGGCCTAACTTGCTTCCCCTGCTGAAGCAATACCCTTCTCAGTATTGTACCCTTGGTCTGTGTAGAGGAGGTTTCCCATCTGACTGTCTAGAACATGAGCTGTGTGTGAGCCCCAAGCAATATTCTGCCTGCTCTTTCCCTTGTGTGGCTCTTTACCAACTTCAGGCAAAGACTCAAGGGTAATCCTCCGAAGGTCTTCAGAATGCTCTCTGTGTGAATCTGTCTCCTCCAAGTTATGCTGACCTATGAACTTTAGCTCGCCTTGGCCTTCCAGAATGCTAAATTTTACTGTCTCAACTCAGTGCAATTAGTGGATTCTGTTTGGATTCTCACTCCTTGCAGTGTGGGGAGGAGACGATTGAAGGGCTCCCTCATTTGCCTCTCTTTTCTTGAGGATTACTGGCCTGTGCTGCCTGTTGTCTAACACATGAAAACCATTGTTTCATAGATTTTGTCCAAATTTTCAGTTGTTTAAGAAAGAAGAGTAAATCCGGTCCTTGTTACTCCATGATAGTTAGAAATGAAAGCAATTATATGTATTTTTTAAAGAATTAAAAGAAGATCAGGGGCCCTGGGTGACTCACTTAAGTGTCGGACTTCAGCTCAGGTCATGATCTTGCCCTTTTTGAGTTCAGGCCCCACATCATGCTCTGTGCTGGCAGCTCAGAGCCTGGAGCCTGCCTTAGATTCTGTGTCTCCCTCTCTCTCTCTGCCTCTCCCCCTCCCCACCCACACACACACACTCTCTCTCTTTTTCTCTCTCTCTTTCTGTCTAAAATAAATAAACATTAAAAATTAAAAAAAAAATAAAAACTAACAGCACAGAGCCTGCTTTTGGATTCTGTGTCTCCTTCTCTCTCTGTTATTCCCCCACTCATGCTCTCTCTCTCTCTCAAAATAAACATTTAAAAATAGAAAGAATTAAAAGAAGGCTTAAAAATAGTCTTCTATTTTTATTCATATATTTATCATTTCTGGAACTTCATTCTTTGCTATAAATTTGAGTTTTCTTGTGGTGTTTTTTGCCTTCAGCCTAAGAAACTGCTTTTCTGCAGTTCTCATAGTTCAGTTCTGCTAGCAATGAATTTCCTTATTTATTTATCTTAAAATAATGTTCATTTTGCCTTTATTTTTGAAGGATACGTTTGCTGGGTATCAAATTCTGAGTTCATTTTTCTTTGCCTTTTCGCGAGATATTGTTTAGCAAGATACCATTACATTGTGTTCTCATTTGTATTATTTCCATTGAGAAGTTGGACATTATTCTTATTATTATTTCACTATGTCTAGGGTCAGAAACTTCCTTCCTGTAAAGGGCTAAATAGTCAATATTTTAGATTTTGTTGGAGACATATCATCTCTGTCACCTAATATTTTTCTTCATAACTCTTTATAAACATAAAAACCATTCTTAGGTTCCAAGTGAAATAAAAATAAGGCATGGGCTGGATTGGATCTGCAGGCTATAGTTTGTTGATTCCTACTCTATTCAATGTGCCTTTATTTTTGTAGCTACTATTAAGATTTTTCTCTTTGTTCTTGGTGTTCAGCAATTTGCTCGTGATGTGCTGACATACTTTTCTTTGTGTTCATCCTGCTTGAGCTCATTAAGTTTCTTAAACTCGTGGTTTGGTGTTTTTCACCAAATTTGGGAAATTTTTGCCATTATGTTTTCAAATCTGTTCTATTTCTCTCCTTTGGGACTCCACTTTAGCATGTACCATATTCCTTAATGTTATCCACCATTTATTGGGACTTTGTTGTGGGTTTTTCTCAATCTTTTTATAGATTTCATAATTTCTATCTATTTCATTTTAAGTTTACTGGTGCTTTATTCCATGGTCTGTGATCTCTTATCCCAATAAATGAATATTTCATTTCCTATATTGTACTTTTTAGTTAAGAATTTCCATTTGGTCCTTTTTTAAATAGTTTCCATTTCTATTCTGCGGTTCTCTTCCTTTATTATGACTATTTTCTTTTAAGTCCTCAAACATACTCAAAATAGTTGCCTTAAAATCGAATCTGGTAATTCCAACATTTGGATAACTTTGAGATTGCTTTCTTTGACTATCTTTTTCTTGACTGTGAGTCACAATTTCTTGTTTCACTTCATGTCTAGTAACTTTTTATATAATCTTGGAATTTTAAATGATACTTTGAGAATTTTCTGAATTTTGTTAATTTCCACTGAACAATGTTAATTTTTGTTCAAGGAAGTTACTTTGGCTGTATTCAAAGTCCAAATATTATTCTGTGATGGTCAGCCACTAAAATCCCCACTTAGACCTTTTAATCTTCCACCTATTCCTTTCTACCCATCCCTCTAGAGCTCCCTCCTCTCACCATGTGTGTGAGTACTTCAGATAAAGCCAAGGGTTTGGAGAGAGCTTATAATATTCAGATTTGGGATTTCCTCTTCTTCAGCCCCTTTCTTTCTAGGATTTCTAAAACTCCCTGATTTTTCAATCTTCTGGCAGTCCCAATGACTCCTTAAACCGATAATATTTCTACTTTATATGTGAATGCCATCCATTCACATGCCATGACGACTAAGTAGTACCCTCAGACAAAAAGTTGTTTAAGCAACTACATGAACACAAATATCATCCGCTTAGCGGTTCCCTCTTATAGGTTCAACTCCCCTCCAATTTCTACCCACTGTTGTTGGTCATTCCCTGGTACCTACAAATGGCTGTGTTTTAAAAAATATGTTCAAGAATTTATGACTTTTATCTGCAGGAAAGTCAGACTGATATGAATGAACTATTTTATTTAAATACTGACTTTATTTTACAACTTAAATATTAAATTTTCAAATTCCCTCAAAACTTTATATATTGATTCATTGTTTTCTACTATGTAGTCTAGTAGAAAAGTCTAAAGTCAACTATTTTTTTCGTTCTTTACAATTAATTTATGCAGTTTTGTTTTACTTTTCTGTTTAGATGTTTCCAAATTTTTACATTTGTCTTTACAATTGAAAACTGTCATTGGAATGTGTCTTGGTATAAAATAAAGTTTTCATAGATTCTTCCTAATGACAAATTTAATTTTAACTCTTAGATTTCCCTAAGCGCCATCACAAACTTAGTAGAGATCTTAGCCATATATTTCAAGTGAGACAGAAACTTACATGGCCAGACTGAAGAGGGAGATAAAGTGCTTCTGTTTCAGATATTTAACCAAAAAGCTTCCTTCTATCATTGGAGGGTATCCCCCTAACACTAAGGAAAGAAAACATCTAGAGAAAGATTTTCACATGGTGTGCTATAAAAGACTAACTGCTGCAGCATAAAAACTGAATATATATAGGGATCAATGAAAAAAGAAGAAAAAAAAAAGGCTACCAAAAGTTGTATATTTGGTAACTGTGATATAAGCCAAGAACAGTTTTCTGTTAGGCAGTAAAACCTGAAAGGGCCCTGGAAGTTAGGCCGCAAGCAAAAAATCAAGTCCCTGGGAAAGACCACAGCTTTTGGTATTATGTCGTAGCTCTTTCAGGAGCTTACCAGGTTACCAGGTGCTCCTGGACGGTAACAGAGGTAACAGTGACTGCGTAAGGCTTCTCATTGGTTTCCCACCACAACGTCTCATTTCAGCGCAGCTTGTACTTTTCCAAGTAAGTTTCTGCCGGTGGGGATGTGGATCTGACAAGACCTCTTCCTGTGTGCTTTCACACCATGTGATAAAGCATCTTTATCATCAACGACTTTTAAAATTTTGGTCCTACTTCATAGGCTTCAGCTATAACACCGATTTACCTAACTATGTTCTGATGCTGATGGATGCCGACTTTCCTACTTGTGCTCCATAGTTCTTTAAGTGGAGATTTGGGAGAAAGACTAAAGTAACTGTGTTTATCCCACAACCTTATGTAGAAGTCTCCTTTTAGACGTGTTTTTATTATTACATTTTATTCAAGTGTGCATAAAAGTAAAAATTATTTCCCACATGTAATAAATATTTATATTTTTCCATATTTACTTTACAAGCCTTTTATCTACAGGTGTTTTTTTTTTTGTACTATTTCTAAATTTGTCTCCCTCTCTCCAAACGTAATGGCTATACTGAAATTCATGGGCATCCATTCTTTCTATAATACATATTATTATTTTTTTATGTTCTTTAGATAAATAAAGTACATGAAACTATTTTACGTTTCAAAATCTAGCAATAATCAACCTTCAATAATTAAAATAATTAACAGTATTAACCAATTTTTTTTACCAATACTTTTGACCATCAAGAAAACATAGTCAAGTTTTGACTCTAAAGACAGTCAAGAGGCGGGGTGCCTGGGTGACTCAGTCAGTTAAGCATGGACTTTGATTCAAGTCATGCTTTCACTGTTCATGAGTTTGAACCCTGCATCTGACTCTGTGCTGAGAACTCAGAGCCTGGAGGCTGCTTCAGATTCTGTCTTCTCTCTCTCTGCCCCCACTCTGCTCACGCTCTGTCTCTCTTTCAAAAATTAATAAATGTTAAAAAAAAGAAAAAATTAAAAAAAGGATAATCAAAAAAGGTTTTCTCTTCTTCTAGGAAATACTGCTAATGAGTTTTTATTTCAATAATGTTTATTCTAAACATCCCTTATTTATATGTTGCATCATGGTAATCCTTGCTTTTTCAGAAGTTATTATCTCAGTATCCATTTGTTTGCAATCTAAAATGAAGATTCTAGGGGCACCTGGGTGGCTGAGTCAGTTAAGTGTCTGACTTCAGCTCTGGTCATGATCTTGCAGTCTGTGGGCTCAAGCCCATAGCTTTAAAGCCCAGCTTCAGATTCTGTGTCTCTTTCTCTCTCTGACCCTCTCTCACTCATCCTTTGTCTCTCTCTCTCAAAAATAAATAAACACTAAAAAAAATTTTAATGAAGATTCTAGGTGGGGAATTATATACAGTGCTTGAAAGAACTCTTATACTGTTTTTCTAATAATTATTTTCATTTGAAATAAGCATAAATATTGTATTTGCTTCAAAAACACTTGATTTTAATAATAGGAAATCTTGAAAAAAAATGTGTCATATATTTTACTTAACCCTAAATATCTGAAAAATACCTGTTATATTTGACTCTAAAACATGACTAGATTTTTTCATTTATGGATGAGACCTAAGTCTGGGACGACAGGTTAGAGGCTTAATGAGTGTTTGCTTTCATATACTGCTCAAAATTAAAATTTAATACTTTATCTTAAACTTGTGTAAATCTTCAATTTGAAGTATGCACTTGATAACATGTGTTAACTTTGTAGAGCCTTATTAAGAATATTCTTGTGTGCCGGTCACTTTTATTATCACCTATAAAGTGAGAAAACTGAAGCGTCAGAAATTAAGTAATAACTTACCCAAGGACACATCACTGATAAGTAGAGGAATATGAATTCATTTCCAGGAAATTCTGGCCTAGACTCTGAACTCTTAGCCACCTCACATGCTTCCTCTCAGCCATTTAATTTTACAAGCTTATAAGTACATTAAGGCTTAAAATTGTCATCATAGGATAAGAGTTGTAACTTGTAACAGTTGCCGTAGCCTTAATTCTTCATTCATGACTAATGTGAATGAGTTTTTAGATCCTTCCCTGGGATCAAATTTTAATAGGTAAGAAAGAAGAAGGGAGAGATGATAGTAGAAGGGTGAGGAAGAGAGCAGAAGACTGTGGGCGGGGAGGAGGGGAATTCACTTGTTTCCACATTTTGTATATGAATTCCTCTAGAAATAGCAAGCAATGGTTTGGGGAATTGGAAAGCGACATTCTAAGGCCAAAGTGGTCCAGAAATACAATGACAACAAAGAGTTGGAATTTCTAATCCTCTTGCCATGCACCAGTGTTTTTGGAAAGGGAATTAAAAGGGCAGTCATACTTTCAAAAAGTCAAGAATTGCTTAAAAGGGGGTTTTTTGGTTCTTTTTTTTAAAAAGTAGTTTTTTTCTGTAAACTTCTGCTTAGAGTGTGACTATTAGGAAATATGTTTAAAGTGGAACTTTGTTCGAATCTATGTGTTTATTTGAATTTTGAGACTCTTATGTTTTCCTACGGCCCTAGCTTACTTTTAAATCTATCTTCTTAAGTTTTTTATCAGTTAGTGGTCAATGAGTACCTCTCTTCCACATACTGATTAAGAGATCCAGGCCACTTCATCTCTGGGGTCACCAGCCTATAGAACTGCATAGTCATTAGGATTAATCTGCATCAGGAGATTATAGGAGGAGTAGGCACACAATTTTAATAGTATTGGCCAAAGTTATAATTTCCAGTTACAAAATGAGTATGTTTGGGCACCTGGGTGGCTCAGTCGGTTAAGCGTCCAACTTCAGCTCAAGTCATGATCTCAGCTTGTGAGTTCGAGCCCCACATTGGGCTCTGTGCTGACAGCTCAGAGCCTGGAGCCTGCTTTGGATTCTGGAGCTCCCTCTCTCTCTCTGCGCCTCCCCGACTTGCACTCTGTCTCTCTCTGTCTCTCAAAAATGAATAAAAATTTCAAAAAATTTTAATTTTTTTTAATGTTTATTTATTTTTGAGACAGAGAGACAGAGCATGAGTGGGGGAGGGGCAGAGAAAGAGGGAGACACAGAATCCGAAGCAGGCTCCAGGCTCTGAGCTGTCAGCACAGAGCCCGACGCGGGGCTCGAACTCACAGACCGCGAGATCATGACCTGAGCCGAAGCCGGACACACTCAACCGACTGAGCTACTTAGGCGCCCCTTAAAAAAATTTTAAAAAATGAGTATGTCATGGGAATGTAATGTGCAGCATGGTGATTTGGTTAATAATGCTGTCTTACATATTTGAAAGTAGGTAGGAAAGTGGATCTTGAAAGTTCTCATTACAAGAAAAAAAACATGACTGTGTATGGTGATAGATATTAACTGGACTTATTGTGGTGATCATTTTGCAATATATACAAATATCAAATCATTACCTGTATACTTGAAATTACTATGTAATATCAAGGATACCTCAATTCTCTTTTTTTTCCTTTTTTTAATTTTTTTAATGTTTCTTTATTTTTGAGAGACAGAGACAGAGCATGAGCAGGGGAGGGGCAGAGAGAGAGGGCGACACAGAATCTGAAGCAGGCTCCAGGCTCTGAGCCGTCAGCACAGAGCCCGACGTGGGGCTCAAACTCACAAACCACAAGACCATGACCCGAGCTGAAGTCGGACGCCTAACCGACTGAACCACCCAGGTGCCTCTACCTCAATTTTAAAAAGTGTTGGCTCAAAAGTCACCCATATCACTTCCAATAAGATACCATTACTGAGAACAAGTCATGGCTATATGTAGATGTAAGGAGGGTTGGCAAATTAAAAAATCAAAAAATAAAAACAAAACAAAACAAAAAAACTCTGGCTAGGAAGCTGCTACATAGTGACAACTTTGTGCTATGGAAGGGAGATCCCTACATTTTGAAGGACAATTAAGTGTCTCTACTACAGGAATTAAGTTAAATAATAGTGTAGTAATCCTTATGTGTGGAATGCTTATGCTGTGGCCTGTAATAAAATTTGAGTATCAAAGAACAATTTGGGAGAACTTGTTCAATCACCATGATCTTGACAGTTGTCCAGTACTTAAAAGACTTTGCCTAATAAGTCAGTGGTGTTAACAAATGTGATTTTTTGATATCATCTGAAGAAATGTGTCAACATCTAGAATATCTGCATAACTCACTGAACCAATATATTTCAAATGGCCAATGCATGTATTTTAAAAATATGGTTTTAGAGGCCCCTGGGTGGCTCAGTCGGTTAAGCATCCGACTTCGGCTCAGGTCATGATCTCTTAGTTCGTGAGTTCAAGCCCCACATTGGATGATGTATGAAAGTGTTGAATCACTATATTTTATACTCCTAAAACTAATGTTACACTATATGTTAATAATTGGAACTTAAATAAAAACTTAAAAACTGAAAGTTATCTTTTCTAAAAAGATGCTATTTATAATAACATGAAGTGGGTTTATTAATGAACTAATAATGTTCAAGATTTCTGTTTTAATTTCCGTTATAAGAAATGCTAATAGATACAAAATCCATATAAACAAAAGTTCCTTGGTGTCTTCAATTATTCTTAAGAGTATAAAAGGGCCCTGAGACCAAAAAGCTTGATGGCCAATGCCCTACAGGAAATCACTGCAAAAGGGCTTGCCCCATGGCTTTCGAGACCTACCACATCCTGGTTGCAATGTTATAGTTTCTGTATTGCTTATCTCCAAGCTGGACTCAGTAATCACTATGGAGAATCCCCTAAACAAAAGACCCAGATAATTAATTCACTGGGCCATTAGTATGTTTTGATTTGGAGATTTCTATAATTACTACTGGTTCTTCAGCTCTCACGTATTTACCTTTCACATAAAAGACTTGAATTTCTTAATTATGTTATATAACTTCTCTGGGCCTAACGTTTCCACCTGAAAAAAAAAATGATGTGATTAGAATAAATTATTTCTTTTTTTTAAATTTTTAATGTTTATTTTTGAGACAGAGCATGAGTGGGGTAGGGGCAGAGAGAGAGGAAGACACAAAACCCGAAGCAGGCTCCAGGCTCTGAGCTGTCAGCACAGCTAACAGAACCATCCATACATGGGGCTCAAACCCACAAACTGCAAGATCATGACCTGAGTTGAAATCGGACGACCCACTGACTGAGCCACCCAGGCGCCCCAGAATAGATTATTTCTATATTCCCCTTCTCTAACATTTTATTACTCTATTACTTACATCCTTAGGTGCTGAATAATCTTCCAAAGTGGTTGTTTACTATTGAGGTAGAATTACCAGTAGAGACTGGTGGCTTAGATTTGTTATTTTAGAGCTCTTCCTCCTTTATAGTTGTGTGTATGTGTGTATGTGTGTATGTTCTTGTGTATGTGTGTTCTGAGTTTATAAATATGTTAATTTGTGTGCTGGAGGAATGCTAAGGCAGATCAAGGGCAGAACTGGGGTAAAGCATGAGTGTATATATACCCATGTATGGGTTTATATGACTTTTAAGAAATAAAATAACATATGCTCTATGTATAATACTATCTCAGAATTGCTTCTTCTAATCCAAAACATATTTATTCAACTTTTTATAAGTTTATTTATTTATTTTGAGAGGGTGGGAGGGGCAGAGAGAGGGGGGGGGAGAGAGAATCCCAAGCAGGGTCCACGCTGACCTGACATGGAGCTCAATCCCACAAAACTGTGAGATCATGACCTGAGATGAAATCAAGAGTCACTTTCTGACTGAGCCGCCCAGACAGCCCTCCCCAACATTTAACCCATAATTTCTTCTTGACATTCAAGACGCTTATGGTCATGTGGCTTAATTTTTCTCCAAAATTTTAAACTAAAAAAAGTTCTGTTTTTGTTTTTAATGAAATAGCAGATAGTTAAAATTTGCCTTCTAAACAGAAAGGCATTATCTCCCTTTTTAGGACTAGAATGTAAGCAGTTATAGAATTTCAGTATCTGGAATGACTCGGTATTGACATGCCAGCTGCCCTTACCCAGTATATTGTCAGATAAGTTACAAGACTAAAGTTTTCATGTTCGTTTCTCTTATTGTGGTACAGCACCATATAACCTTGTATACTCTGATGAAGATCATTTTTGAAAAGCTGTTTTTATACCTCTCTCCTAGTTTTTAAGCCCAATTTTTCTCTTTATCTGGACTTTAAGGTTAAAAAACTAACATACTTCATGAATTCTCATAAACTGTAGTTTAAACTATATGCAGCAAAAAATCCTTATAATTCAGTTAATATGTAACTTTTAAGTAATTACATGTACATCGTTGTACTTAGAGCTTGGGGAGATAAAAAATAAAAAAGAAACATAGTAGTTACTCTGTACACAAGGAATAGTTGATACTTAGGAAATGCAGTGTTCCATGACATGTTACAGAAAGAGTAACAGCCCAATGGATTAGCTACTTGAACTTTAATTTGTACCTCTGTCAATTTACTACCTCTTTATTCTCAGAATGCCTAGGGACAATAAAAAAACAACAACTTGGAAATAAAGTAATTTTCTGAGAATTAAGCCAGTAAAATCTTGGCATTATGCTTTTCGTGGTACAGTATTGAAAGGAAACCAAGAAATTTGCATGGCCAAAGAGAGAGGAAGCCCCAAAACACCAATAAGATGGCCAGAGATATAAACTCCCAATGTGGTAGTAATTTAATAGGTTGTATTATTGTATTGTCATTGGCTGCATTTTATCCTGTGTGGAGAAAGACCGTATGAACAAAAGTGGGGTAAACAACATATGGCACAGAATAGACGAGCCTGGAGATTCGGAAACTGGCGGTGTTTTTACAGAACTATTTGGATTTGATCATTGTGAATTAGATTTAATGATAATCTGGATAATATATCTTTCAAAACCACTTTACCTTCCTCTGCTTTGATGCCATGCTTACCAAGCAATTTTCTGATTACTAAGTTAGCTTTAAAGATAATCTTCCGTGGTCTGCCAGAGGGTGACTGGCAAATGCCTCCCCTAGATAATGTTGGTTTGCTGTTTGATGGTATTGGTCAAAGGTGCTGGATAGCATGAGAAACAACAGCAGGTTCTCATTGTATTCTGAAATGCACTAGCATACTTTATTGAGTGACATGGAAATGCCATGCTAAGGTGAAGTGAATAACAAGAATTTGAATACAATTGAGAGATTTAGTCACTGTTTTGAACAAAATATGGTTTTGAAAGAGATGCATCTAAGCATGTTGAAAAGAAGCTAGCTGGATTTTGGTGATAGTAGTCAAAGGGAAAAAAGCTGACTATATTTTGAGTGTAAATATTAGAGAGAATGTTTATCTTCTCCCATGCACTGTTGGTCAGAATATGTATTTGGAAAAAGCTTTCTGAAAACGTTTTTCAATTTGCATTTTATTTTTTAATGTTTATTTATATTTGAGAGAGGGATAGAAACCAAGTAGGGGGGGGCAGAGAGAGAACATAGACTCTGAAACAGGCTCCACACTCTGAGCTGTCAGCACAGAGCCCTACATGGGGCTCGAACCCACGGACCATGAGATCATGACCTGAGCCAAAGTCCCATGCTTAAACCTACTAAGCCACCCAAATGTCCTTCAATATGCATTTTAAAGGATTTTTTAGCTAATAATTTTTTCCTGTAATCATATTAAGAAATATCAAATATTAAAAATAATCAGTTATAAAGAAGTATATACCAAGAAATTCATATTTCCTTTAGTGAAAAGTTTGAAGTAACCAAAATAACCAAAAATAGATCAGTTAAATAAGGAAGAGTAAAGTACAAGTCCTCTCATCTAGACTGTGAGATCCGTGGATTGGTTGATTAATAGAAAAATTTTGCTACATTGATATATGCACACCTTCAATGTTTTGTTTACTTCAAACATAACAATGTGCATTCATTTATCAGTTTTTATGTGTGGCCATGGGCTTTCCTCTGGTATGAATCTAATAATTATCATACCCATTAAATATCGTCAACAGTGTCCAGTTTGAGTTTCTTTAAAATGGACTAAGAATTCAACGATACCTGCCGAGCACTCTGAGTGCATAATTCTAGATTGTTATTTTTTTCCCCTGTTGTCTTGCCCATACCTAATTTAACATCTTAAGTTTTCAATCACTCATCTTTTCCATTGCCACTCCATAGACAACTCTAAGAACTTTGATTTCTATTCTGAGTAACATGGAAAACAGTTGCAGTTTTGAACACAGGAATTGCATGATCTGAAACAGAAGTTAGCAGAATCGCTGCGGCTTCTCTGTTTGAGAAAGGGCGGTGGTGCGTGTTGGGGTGCCCTTCGTGCACTTTATACTCCGTAATCAGTCGAATGCAAAAACAGTTGTAGCTCTCTTTCTAGTGTTTGCATTTCCTTTGGGCCTCAATGTGAACAGCAGAAATATAGAGGCATCTAGGGAAACCAGAGATCCAAGAAGCACTGCAGACTTTGAAATCATATTGAAAAACAGAGAATTAGATGGGAAGCAACATAAGGCTTTTCAGAGTGTTTCAGGAAGAAACAAAGATAAAGAGAAAGGTCAAGTATAGTTCCTAAAGGGATTTCCTTCCCCACCCCTACCCCCACTCCCACCACCCCATTTAGCTGATTGGTTCTCAAATGCATAAATATGCAGTTAGAATCTTCTGGGGAGCCTTAAAAATACCCTTGCCTGTGCCCCAACCCAGAAATACTGATGTGCTTGGCCTGGGCTGGGCCTAGGTCTCATTATTAAAAAAAAATTGAAAATAAATAAAAAAATTAAAAATTCCCAAGTGATCCCAATATGCATTTAGCATTAAAATCTATTGTTTTTCAAGTATGTTTAGGTCTTATCCTCACATGGTCTTGGGCAGCTTGTGACTGATTGCCTCCACTCTCTAGGATAAAACCCTATGGCTCAAGGAATTTCAGCTACATATATGATCTTATTCTCTTGAGGTAGGGAAGTGGATGGGAGGATTGTCTTCAGGTTGAGTCTGAGGGCTTGGTCATTCCCTTCATATAGAGGCAAAGTGATATTGTTAGTTTTCCAGCTATATTAGGAATTCTAAGGAAGCACAACTCAAATTAATTAATTATGTGGTTCCAACATTTTCTCCATTATCCTTGTAAGAATGAAGCATTACAGTATCCCTCACGGAAGTGTCAGAAGTTTTGCCACAGAGAATATACCTGCTTCATCTTTCTCTGCTGAATGGCTCACCAAGGAAAGCCATGGAATACTTTTGTTAGGCCCTAAAGAATCCTGTCTTGTTGTGGGAACCTTGAAAACGTCCCATTTATTATTTGTGTTAGGCAGCCTTCAAGATGGCCTCCAGTGATCCCTGCTTTTTGGTACTTATGCCTTTGTGTAATTCCTTTCCCTTGTATTGGCAGAAAATCTTGAAATCACTTTCAAGATTAGGTTATGTATAAAAATACTGTTGCTTCCATTTTGGGCACTCACTTTCTGATTCCTTGCTCTGTGGGAAACAAACTGCAATGATTTAAATAGTGCTGTAAAAATGCTCATGTGGTGAGGAAGTGATGTTTTAGGCAACAACCAGTGAGGACCTAAAGTCCTCTTCAAAAACCTATGGTGGGTCCCTCTCTACATTGAGCTTTGGATAATAGATGTCCACAGTTCTGGCGAACACCTTGATTGTAGCCTTCTGAGAGACTCTTTCTAGAGATGCCTACCTAAACCAGTCCAGGTTCCTGACCACATAAATTATGAGATAATAAATATTTGCTGTTCTAAGCCACTAAGTTTTAGGATAATGTGTTATGTAACAATATATAACTAACATGTGGCTAGATTTGTAAAGAGAAAGTCCTGCCATCTTCAAGCTAAATGTTGCTATTCAGCTCATATTTCAATTGTTCTGATGATATTTCAAAAGTTCTGATGATATTAAGGAAATTAAATTTGCATAGGTTCTTATAAATTCAATGATGATGATTTGGAAACTGGAACCACATAATTATTAAGAAGTAAAAGGAAAATATTGGAGGCATCTTCTCAGAGGAGAGTAAATACAGGGATTTGGGTAAGAGACCAGGACTTTATTATTTCTTGCTTCTTGTCATGTCTCCTCAACCCAAGAGAAAGTGAATTTTCTTAACAAACTATTCAAAGTTAGATGATGAGTGGGAACACAGGTGGGCCTGAAGGAACACCAGCCTCATTGGAAGCAGCAGCTTTGTTGAATCAATATAGAAGTGGAATAAAGAGTAGCCTGACAGTGATGCTGAAGCAGTTATAAGTTTTAATGAACTATTTCGTATTAAGATGCACATGAATAACTCGAACCATAAAAACCAATTAATAGATATTCTCTGAAAACTGTTTCAGCGTGAGCATAGAAATGATCATGACTGATGATTCTCTGGTACTCACCAGTCAGTCACAGTGGCCTGCGTCTCTTCTGGTTGACAGTGACACAAATCTGATCGACCAGCAACCATTTCTACTGGTCATTAATATTTTCGATATCACTCCTATTCATAGTGAACGTTAGATGAAGTTTAGGTTTTCTGAAGCCATGTGCCATCTGTGTGTAACGGTGGGTAATTAGCGGTACAGGGTCTCTCGTGTCTTACTCAGGCCCAAGTATATGGCATTAGGGTAGTACTATAAATGAAGCTGCATGATAAACTTTGTACGTCTTTCCGACGTGTCACTTTTGCTCTCTTGTGTGAATTTTATATTAGAGTAAACACAAAAGTGTTATGGATTAAAATGCAAAAATCACATGAGTTTTAAGAGAAAAAAGATTTTCAGGAAATTTTGTGTGCTACCTTGGCATTATTCCTTAGACTCTCATTCTCTACTTCTACTACTATTGGTATTTCAGTAGAAAATTTTGAGGGACACTGATTTTGTTTGTGGTTACAGATGTGCTTTTACTACAGCTGGTCTTGTAGTGCATCTGTATGTTTTTTGTCACTCTAGAGAACCAAAGGAGCACACTTTAAGAGATAGAAACTAAGATTTATCTCCAGTATCCCTTCTCTTTTATCACTAGGTCAATTTATAATCAACTCGAAGGCTGATAATTTATAGTATGGCTTTTTGTTTACATAAAAATGTTTTAGTGTATTAATTGCATTGAGAGTATCTTTTTAGTAGTTCTTTTGTTAACATTTCATATTCTTTCATTTGATTTTTTCTTTCTTTGTTCTTGGAAACCTATGTATTTAACCAATTTTCTCTTTCAAAGAACATTTTTCAAAAAGTTACTCTGTTTATATGGATATTTTGCACGCTGCTTTCCATTGTAAATAAATCCGTGGAAGGGTAGAATAGGAAACAGGATTGGAAATTGCATCATTTCTTTCCTCCTTTTGAGTCAGATCATCACAGCATGGACTAATTATCGTGTCTGAAGTGAATTGCAAAAACATAAGTTGCATTTGCCTGCAAACGTAAAGATCATATCTCAATAGAAATTTTTTAAAGAAGGTGACCACTAGCTAATAATTTAAGAGTGGGAAGCACATGCTAAGTGACCTAGACTTTTATGACAGCTCTGTACCTAACCAGCTACTTTGGATGTATCACAATCTGTTTCCTGGTCTACAAATGAATACAAGGGACTAATGCCTCTTATAGTTTTAAGATTCCAGAATTCTACATGTATGTAATTAGTACAGATTTTATTTTGTTAAGTTTGCATGATAAATTAAAAAAAAAAAGGGAGAGTATAAACAAGGAATTAAGTACTAGTAGATTGGCTTTACCACTACATTTGGTTTGTTTAATTCAGCATTGCTGTGTGATTTGATTATAACTATAAATCCATAGATAAAGAGTATTTGGTCCTAACATAGTTTGTATCTTATATGCATATGCACTATTTCTGCTCAAATTTCTATATCATCATGTTTGCCCTAATTTTAAAAATCAAGTAAGATTAGTCTCATTCTGAATTTTCTTTAATATTCAAACACTGAATGAACTCATATAAAAAATTGATTATGGGTAGACATTCTGCTAAGCAGTAAGGAAAGAGATATGAAAAGCATAGGTTCTCCTCCACCCTCAATATTTTCACAAGACTCTATATCCACAGAAGGCTGATCTAGGAACTGAGGCTAACAAGGCCCTTGAATCGGGTGACATTTCAGAGCATCACTCACAGCATGTCCCTACCTGAGGAAGGGCATTTCTTCTTAGTTCCCTGTCCCCTGGTCATAGAGATGAGCCATGGGAAGATCAAATGAATCTGTTCCTGTTGTTTTAGCCTTCTTATCTAACTTTTGCCTATAAACGTATTAGTAGATAATATTTATATAAAATAAAGGATTTGATGACAAATATTTTGAAATTAAAATCGCAGTGATTAGAATTCCAATAGTTTAATTTAGATGAATGTTGACCTATTGGTAAACATATAAAATGCTACCAAAATCTGGCAGTTGAAGAATTATGAAGTGGAATTTATCTTTCTGATAAGCCTCTTATCTGTAGCCTGACCTCAAGCCTTCATGACCTTCAGGTCCTCAAATCCCTAACTATATATTCTATTTTGTGCTCTTGCCATCTAACAGGAAAACAGCTTTCAATGTGGCAGTATTCTGAATGGCAGAAATTTCCAGATAGAAAAATTACTAACTCTAAATATGCATGTTTTTAAAATATGGCACTTTTCTACTCATGAGCGCAAATATATTCTAACTTTAACAATTTTTAAGTTCTTTTATCTGCAGTGAGTTTACTTATTATCATCCAATATAATTGACAACAGTATGTGGCAAAACATATTTTGCATTTTTGTATTGTTCCCTGTGAGACATCTATTGTAAGAATTGCTGCAGGCTGTCATTTTTGTCTGCCATCCAGGATTTGCTGGCCCGAGTACTGTGTACTAAACTTGATATTGGTCATGGGGAAGGGGGGTGGGGAACCTTGTAGTTGAGCCAGACGGTTTTGTTATTGCTTTAGAATTAAAAGCATATGAAACAGATACAGCTTATTAAGGTTGTTTTTTTTTATAAATAACATAAACTTAAATAACAAAACAATAAAGTTCAAATACAACTTAAAATAAAGTTTAATGCTGTAACCACAGAGAAAAAGCATGATTATTTGTGGGAAGAACATTATTAAAAGTCATATTCCCAAATATGAATTATACAAAAGATAGATTATATTACTTGAAACAAAACTTAAGATTTCTCAGTTTTACTTTTAGGGATTATAAAATGTTATTTTTGTGGCAAGTGAGATGAAATACAGTATTATCATCATTATTGCTATTTTATATACAAGATTTTTGAAAACATCCTTTTAGCAATACCCTTTCAATTTGAGCAGCATTAGGAATTTTCTTCTTGCTAACAGGTACAGGCATATTCTAATGCTATGCTTTTGTAAGACTACTTATTTGACTCCATTCCATAATAGAATTTTTGAGAATATGCTTTCTTTTCTGATTAGAATTTAAGTGGCTTACAATTTTCACTAAAAAGCCTTTTGAATACTGCTCATCTTCCATAGTGTTGGCTTGATTATCTGACAAGTCATTCCAGCAGCCTTTAGGTCTGACATATCTTATATAACATCATCTGCATTATTATTATTATAGCAGCCATTTTATAAGCAGAGAGGAATATTTAAATAATCATTATCAGATAATCAAATCTAACATACTCTTAAGGGTAAATTAATTTAAGAAAAAACATTACTATTACTAACATCATGATTGTACAACCAGCTTTACAATTTTTTACAACTTTTAGTTACTAAATCTGATTTTTGTGTATATTTTTGAAATCTTTCTTTAATGCAGTCTCTTAAAATAAACATACATGCGCAAGTCCAGCTTGATCAGTTTTTCAGTAGTTTTCCAGCCTTTCTTGGTTACTTAAAAAAAAAAAAAAGAAAAGAAAAGAAAAAAAGAAAAGAAAGAAAACAGTCCACTTAAAGAAATCTCCCTGCTGGAACTGGTTTCTTATACACCATATATGATTATGTTATTGCCATAGGAAGAAAGTGGGCTGTTTTTTGTTCTTTCTTTGTTTTCTTCCCCCTTACAGGAACCCCCTTTTGATTTAAAGCAACAAACATTTCTCCTCCGCTGTGTGTCCATTTAGCTGATGCATATGTATTGTAATGGTTTTCCAGAATTAGTTCTTTGAAGTTGCAATCTTCATTGCATTCTTTCTGTTAAAATAAACAACATGGTTAATGATTTTTAGAGGTACTCAATTAAACAAAGAGTAAGCAGTAATCTTTAGTAGAATTAAATCATATATGACTTTTTTTTTGAGCGGGCCTGGTGCAGTTTGTTAGATATAGGTTAGCATATTTGCAAAAAAAATTAACATCTTAAATGTTTTTAAAAGATAAAATGATACATATTTAGTTATGTAACACGTTTTCAAATATGTAACTTTTTGGCAGTCAGTTTTCACGATTGTTTAGTATGAGGAGCTATTTCCCCCTAATGAGCGACTCTGATATTACCATGCCCAAATCACTCATTCCCTAACTGCTGAGAATTTGATATAATTAGCAGTGTCTGCCTCCCTCAGCTGAAGGACGTATTTCACAACTTTTCTTCATTTGCTACCACACTGCCTGCAATGGTGATGGAATTTATTTGTTCATCCATCCAACCATTCGTTCATTCATTCATTCAGTTAAACCTAGATTATTATGTAATTAGCCTGTGCCAGGTATAGTGCTGTGCTGTGGGAATACGGAGGAAACTCAATTACGGTGGGAAGAACTGTTACATATTTCACATTGTGGTAAAGTGGGAACAATGTGAATGCTCACAGTTCAAAGGCCGTAATTGTGAGATTGATGTTGATAAACAAACTTCTGAATTTTTTTTCCTAAGTATCTTCCTGTCAGCAATGTGCAGATTGGATGAACTGTAACAAAAAGAGCTTTAATACTACTGAGAGATGGAAATTTTAGATTTTAAGTGTCTAAACCACACATGGAATTTTAGAGCTAGAAGTATCCTGGAAGGTTGGTTAATGTAACTCATTTTACAAATGAAGTCACCAAAGGCCAGAGAGCTTAAGCAATTTGTCCAAGGTCCTGCAGAAAACATTTTTTTTTCTCAGTGCTAGGATGAAATGTGTTTTAATGAAATCATTAAATTATATAAATGAAGAGAAATTAGTTCCATTTTTACTTTCCAGAGAGGCAAAATGTTTTTGACAAAAATAAGTTTGAAAAGTTAATTCTAAGCTCTCAATTATCAATACCTTTGCATAGAGTTTTCCTTCCTTGTTCATTGCAAGATAGTATTCACTTTCCACTCCTTTGATTGCCACAATTCCAACCGCCACTGTCCTAATTTCCATGATATCTGCAAGGAATCACAGGAAGATAAATCAGTTATTCCCTCAGCTTTGCAGATCATCCAAGGATGACCATTTGTTCTTATCTCTATTTTGGTTAGAAGTTATTAAAATCATTAATGTGCATATTTACTCAGCCTAAGACATAATTTGTATGTGTACCCATCTTACACAGACAAATACCAGGTAGTCCTTATTAAACATGGGAAGTTCAAACTATTTATTTTGTATTTTGTACAAAAAGGTATCTGGATTCAAAGAAATAGTTACATATTTGAACTTAGCTTTTTCTTCCCCACAATTACATTTCTAATTTATTGTTGTAATAATCACCATGGTAACAGCTACTGTTTATTGATCTCATACCACATGATAAGAATTGTTCCAAGGCTCCCTTGTATTAACTCATCTATCACCAAGGCTGTGAGGCAAGTACTCCAGTCATTCCCATTTTACAGATCAAGAAGCCCAGGCACAGAGAAGTTATGGAATTTGCACAAATTCTCTGAGCTGGTAAGTGGCAGAAGTAAAATTTGAACCCAGACAGTCTGGCTCTAAATTATTACATAATACCATGAAAATATGTAAAAGGCTAACAATCTTTACTTTTCTCTTAAATTTTATCTTAAAAATTATTGCTAACAGAAAATTTCTTGAATGTACTGGAATTGAATAAATATCAATGAAAGCAATTGTAAACGATGGTAACAGAACCTACGGCCCTAAAAAAGATTAAATATTTTAAACTAATGCTGAATTTTTTGATACATGAAAGACTACTTAAAACCCAATTATGAATCTTGCTTATATGATATATTATAACTTTATATCTTTCTTGAAATTGCTTTTACAACACATATAGTTACCACAAGAATGTTAACCTACTATTTTCTTTTATTATATATCTTTTCCTGCAATGCTATATTTTAATGACTCATATAAATGCAGTAAAATCTCAAGAAATTTTTGAAAACAATGTAGAAATTAAAAGTTTAGTGGACTTCTTTAAATAACTGCTGTTCATTATAATTTCATCATGAAGCTGTAACCATGAGACTTTCTCTTTCCTGTGCCTAACAATATGCAAGGAAAATTACAAGTGAAAACTATGTGCATAAAATCAAGTCTCTAAGGGCTGTTTTCCAAAATATTCACTGAATTAAAGGAAAATCTGATAGTTTATTCCGTGCCTTTGCTTCATCCTCTCATTTATTCTTTTCACTTTAGTTTTCCTATCTGGAGAAGAAAATTGATACCCATTTCATCAGGATTAATGTAGCCTAGCTATTGTTTGTCATCTGTTTCACATGTGTGCTGCATATAGGCTGTTTTCCCAGCATACGGTGGTTAGCACTGGCCAGAGGTTATGCAGTTGAGAGTTCTTGGGTTGCTCATATAAACTCAGGTCTATGAAGAAAGTGCAAAAGAATGGATAGTAATCTTTTAACGTACTTAGGAAGCATTGCCAGAATGTATAACCCCTAGAGTAATTTGAGGACACAAATTAAGGAAAACAGCCCTGATTTCTTAACTCCAAAAGTTAAAATTGAATCTAAACAGCAAACACACCTTAAGTAAAAGGAAATAAAACCTTTTGATTCTATTTGTATTTGAAGAATGTGGAGCAGTAAAATTAATTTTAATCATGAAAATACTTTATATTCAATTCCAATAAATTATGTATGAGTTATAAGATTATTTATTTCATTCTAAAATTTTAGACCAACAAATCATTTTGTTTTTAATAGCATAATTTTTATTCTCTTTCTTAGAGTCAGAATAGGAAAAATAGCTTTCTGTGTCTCTAGATCTAAACAATGACTTATGAATTGAATTATTCAGTATCATTAAAAAATTCAATGAACTATTTTTTTAAATACCCTGATTTTACTAAAAGGCAAATGAAGAATAGTCAAAGACCTCATTTACAACAACTGCTGGCAACAAGAAATGAAATAATCTTAATTATCAAGATTTTGGTCACAATTAAGCTATGCCTTCATAAGTAGTTGATAATAATGCAATTGAGAAGCTACTGGATAAAATATATTGCCATTATCTTTCAATATTTCATGAGTCTAGGAAGTGAGAATAATAAGTAAATTCGAAATGAAAAACAATGGTAAGGAAAGAGAAATGAGGAACCATCTATCCACATCAAACCAGACAATTCTCTTTTCCAAGGACATTCATAGAGTTCAGTGATTCCACTTTATCAGTAGGGGAAGGTAATAATAATAATTACACTTCAATGCATGTCTTAATATCATTGCCGCTAGTAAAATTTAAGAACTGCTTTTGATTTGCTACATCTTTTGAAGACCTCAGTATTGTGAGGAGAGCACAGAAAATGATGAAATTCTAGCGTGCGGTTGTAGACTATAGATCAAAGAGGGAAGCGGTGGTAGGGGAGCACATTGAGGATACTTCAAGTGACACCTGTGGCTCTTCCTCTGTAACACTGCGTAAATAGTAAACACTAAAGGAAGTGAAAACACATTATCACCACATTTTTAAACGTCTGACATTTTCTGAAATACTGTGATGCTATGCAAAATTATTTTCTATTATTAACAAACAGTTCTGTCAATCCACATCTAGCCCAGCTAGGATTTCACTGTGGATTTAGATCACATGTGATTTGTGCATGCCAAATTTAAGAACGAGGTGTAGAGAACTGCCATCGCTTTAAACTCAATCATCATGAAACTCGACCACATTATCAGTCCCACCCCAGGAAACATAGCATCTCCCTAACTTCTCTCCTGTACTCATTCTCAAAATTAGCCAGGTTTGAAATGATCCTTGACTTCTCCAGCTCCTCTCTTTATGCCTTAGCCTCAACATCCATTGGGCCTAGAAGCTGAGGAAATGGGCATAGCAAGAGGAACGAGGAAACGGGATAGAAATAATTTTAAACATTGCTGTCAAGTATGTGTTGAGTATTTGTGTTCTATCATACTTGCCGAAAGAAGCTATGTTTGACATCGAGGTGGTTCATTCCAGTATTATGTTCCACTTGCTAGCCGATCCTCCTCACTAGAAGGGGATCAGCCAGAAAGAATTAAAAGAAATGCTTCCCGGAACTCAACAGCTTGCTGGGAAAAATTCCAGTATGTAAGGACACCAGGGGAATTATTTGGAGTGACTTGGGACACATTTGTTGTTTTGTCCTTCTGTCTGAATAGTCAGCAATCATGTGTAGTATAAATATAAGTTGCTTTCCTTGGCTAGATGTGAAAGTGAAACAGTTTAAGATATTTTTTTGTATACTACAGCTTATTAGAGGAGATAAGCATTTTTAGAGAGGATAAAAAAAACTAATTCAAAGGGGAAGCCAGAAAGAAAAAAAAAATCTAAAGAGTCTAGGGAATCCAAATTATCATTAAGAATATAGCAAAAGGAACAAATTGAGGAAAAGGAGAAAGAAATCATATATGCAGAATGCTGAGTGTAGTTAAGTGCCCAATAAACTATTTTCTTTACAAACAAATAGTTTTGCTGCTCTAACCAACAGCGGCCAGTCTGGTCTTTCAGAAGCATTGGCAGCAGCGCCTCATACTTTCTGTAACAGTAAGGAGAAAAGCTAGTGGAAGTTAGGTGCTTCCCTGATTAGAAAGCACAGGTTGGAGACAGCTTCCTGGGGAAGTGGCTGGGCGGGGGGTGGTGCCGGGTATTCCTCACATGTATATCAAGACCTAAAGAAGGACTGGTGAAGATTCACTGAGCTAAATGAATGCTGACACATGTGCGAATGGATGACAGCACCAGAAGAAACCGCAGATCCCTAGTGGCACCAAAGTTCTGAACAGGAACGTGAAAGACATGAGAGCACAGGTGTCGCTTTCATTTCTTCTTCTGCTTTAATCTCATGACTTTAGAAGTGGAAGAAAAAAAAGCTATGAAAGTAAACACCTGGCTGTTAACGATAGTGTTGAAAGTAGGACTTGCCCTTCTGGTTGGTACTTCAGAATAACTGAAAAAATGGGCTCCTGGAGTTTTATGTGCATCTTACAAAGAATGCATATGACAAGAACATGAAGATGAGATGCATTAGTTAAGATTAGGTTTGGTTTGAACAAATCATTTATTTCTGCATGCACTAAACATTGGGAAAAGTGGCAACTCAGCTCCTCAAAAACATTTGGGAGTTTGCAGCCTCCGTTCATCTCACTGTTCCACAGTCATTTTGTTCTCATAATAGAAGGCAGAGTACACGTTCCAGGTGGAGGATGGAATAAAGGGAGGAAATGTGAGTACGAAGGGATTCTGCTAGCTGCCCTTTATGGAAGATTCCTGGGAGTTGCCATGGGATACCACATATATAACATCAGTTAGAACTTGGTCACAAGCAAGAACTCCAGAGAATGTCCAGTAGTTGCAGGACATTTATAGTTAATCCTAAGCTTAATGAGTTACTCTAGGCCAAATAATTTCAAAAGTAAATGTATACAAAATTTTTAATAATCATAAAATATTATATCTAATGATAAATGTGGATGTATTTTAATGTTTGATCTGTATATGGCATTCTCATGAAGTAATTATATATTATATAATGGCATATATATATATATAGAATAATATATATAGTACATATATATATATACCATTACATATATGTATATGTATGTGTGCTTGTGTGCATGTGTGTGTGTGTATGTGTGTGTGTGTAATGACTAAGGTTTCTCATTCTGCCAATAAAGTCTTGGCAGAAAATCATAAAAATAATTTAACATTTAAAAAAGTTATTAGGGGCATCTGACTGGCTCAGTCATTTAAATGTCTGACTCTTGATTTTGGCTCAGGTCATGGTCTCACAGTTTGTGAGTTCGAGCCCCACGTTGGGTTCAGTGCTGATAGTGTGAAGCCTACTTGGGATTCTCTCCCTCTCTCTCTGCCCCTCCCCCATTTCTGTCTCTTTCTCTCTCTAAATAAGTAAATAAAAGAGTTTTTAAAAAGTTATTATTTGAATATTTTCTGATACCAGTTGTTATTTTTAATGTGCCCAAAACAGAGTATTTGGTCAAGGACATAATTAAATGTTCTGATTGGCCTAATAACCATTAAACTATTGTCTCTCCTCATCTTCAACTTTGAAATTATTTTTAGTTATCATACTAGCTCACCTATATTGTATATATACATATATATACACTATATATATATATATATATACACTATATATATATATATAGTATGTGTGTGTGTGTGTGTGTGTGTGTGTGTGTGTGTGTGTGTGTATGTCTTCTCAGTCTTTAAAATATAAAGTTAAAAGTTTCAGGGAAAAGAAATATCTACGGAACTGGGATAGGGGGATTTTTGTGTGATGAAACAACTAAATGTTTTATCCTTATCAACTCATGAAAAGACACAGAGGAACCCTAAGTGCATATTACTAAGCGAAAAAGGCCAATCTGAAAAGACTGCACTACACACTATATGATTCCAAGTATATGACATTCTGGGAAAGGCAAAACTGTGGAGATAGTAAAAAGATTAGTGGTTGCCAGGGGTTGCAGGTAAGTGAAAAGAGTAAACAGGCAAAGAACAGAGGGTTTTTAAGGCAGTAAAAATACTCTGTATGATAACATAATGGATACATGTCCAAACCCATAGTGTGAAACACCGAGAATAAACCCTAAAGTAAGCTATGTGGACTTTGGGTGATAACAATGTGTCAGGGTAACAAATGTACCGTTCTGGTGTGGGATGTTGACAATGGGGGAGGCAGTGAACCTAAAGCTGCTCTAAAAATATTTATATATATATTTATATGTATATATATATAAATATATATATAAATGTTTATTTTTTTTGTGAGAGAGACAGAGCTCAAGTTGGGAGGGGCAGAGAGAGAGGGAGACACAGAATCCGAAGCAGGCTCCAAGCTCTGAGCTATCAGAACAGAGCACAACCCAGGGTTCAAACTCACAAACTACAAAATCATTACCTGAGCCAAAATCGGAAACGTAACCAACTGAGCCACTCAGGTGCCCCTAAAAATAAATTCTTAATAAAAAACTTTAAACAGTAAAGTTAAAATGCCTTACAATCATAAAATCTATTGGTAATAGGAACTAAGAATTGGCATTAAGTTTTAAAGTACATTAGGGAAACACCTAAAATGCTGGAAGTAGATGCTGGAGAATTTTTTTAAAAAGTAATAGTAGTTTATACCAAGATTCCTCATTTATTTATTGCAAGCATGATACAGGTTTAAGTAATAAATAGGCAAAAATATTAAGATAAATTTATGAATGATTGAGTCACAGGAAAAAAAATAGGTAAGTCATTTTGGGCATATTCTTTAGTATGTAAGGGTGGCATCCTAGGTTACTGATACTATTGTTGATCATATTGTTGACAAAAATATTACAAGGCTAAATGGCTAATTTAATTGACATTGTTTCATTTCTCAATTTCTATTTTTTCTTTTTTAAGTTTTTATTAAAATTTCAGTTAATAACATATAATGTAATATTAGTTTCAGTAGTAGAATTTTGTGATTCATCACTTACATCAACAACTAGTACTAATCACAAGTGCCCTCCTTAATAGCCATCACCCTTTAAACCCATCCCCCCACCCATTTCCCCTCCAGCAACCCTGTTCGTTCTCTGTAGTTTAGAGACTTTTTTATGGTTTGACTGTACCTTTTTTTATTGTATGAGCTGACCTCTCTTATTTTTTTTTCAAGTCTATCATTCGGCTACCACAATGATTATATTAAAAATTCAATGTGCCCATGTAATATGCCTTAGATCTTAGGAAGCAAATTTATTTTTACTTACACATAAACTTCTCTTAAACATAAATTCAGAGCCACAAAACAGGCAAACTCTTATATTTATCTTGTATATGGTAATAGATACACTATAGACCAAAAAGCCACACAACAGTGAGTTTGGTGGCTAACTTAATATCTGTGCACTGTATATATTTTCTGAGCAACTCCCTGGCTTTTGATTCGGAGGGGAGGATTTCATAAGCGTACATAGTTCATTCTTTTGCAGATCTTTGTGGATCCATAAGAACATCTCTTCCCACTCTGCAGTTCAACAAAAGAGTGATAAATTTAGTTTCTTCATTCTTGTATTTTCTGGAATAATGGAGGACACAGCACATGGGACAAAAGAGATTAGAAAGTCAAGGTTGACAGGATACTGATTCTTCCAACATTACTTAATGGTTACCCCAAGCAATTTACTTTCAGATCTATTAATTTCCCTGTGAAAGATTTTTAAAGTACATTAAACAATTAAGAATATTACCCATTTAGGATGCTTGCCATTTTCAAGTCTATCTTCCCAGTTAAAGCTAGAAACTTTAAAGATAGAGCATCTTTTCATATGCTTATTTGCCATCTGCAAATCTACTTTGGTAAGATATCTGCGTTTCTTAAAAGTTTGCCCACTTTTAACTGGATTGTTGAAATTCAAAACATTTTTTAATATCCCTAACCCCAGTATGTGGAGGGATAAGACTAACTATATTCTTCGCTGACTGTCAGAATGCATCAAAAATCTGTTGGCCAAAGGACAGGCAGCGGCTAAAGGAAAAGGGTTTAGAGATGGGACATTATGAATACACCGTCATAACTGGACCCGAAAGGGAAGGTGCCCATATATATTTAACAATATGCCTACCATTAAACAGTTGTATTTTGTGGACAGTTGGTCCAGAAAAGAAAAGCCAGCAAACATTACAGATTCTATTCCCTAATTACAAGTGAGCATGAAAGATACCCTAAGCCTGTGCATCAGCATTCTCCATTCCAGGAACAGAAAACAGAATAATGAATAAAGACACGAATAGCAGGAATAAAAGGGACTTGAAGGGAAGGAAAACAATGATTTCATAGGGTTTTACAGTGGTAAGATCTTTGGAAACCAACTACTCTGCATTTCTTTAAAAAGATGCATTTACTCAATTTTGATGGTATTGCAAATATGTTGAATCAATGGATTTCTTCAGTATTCTTTATCATATTAGTACAAATTTAACCTAATTGGATTCTGCTGCATAGCAAATTATTTCCCTCAAATCTTCTTTAATGAACAAGAAGAAGAGTTAGTTACCAGATCCAGCACTTCAGGAGGACAGGATTTGTCTCTAAATTGAGCCTAGCACAGAATTGGCTCACAGTGATTTTTTTGAATGTTGCATGAATGTATCAGCATCACATCCTTCATATGCTTGTAAGCAACTGTTAAAATATCCCTTAGCCTCCTCTTTAAGAGTATCTCTGGAAGAAGTAGCAGTTTTGTGTATAGATAGATAGACAGACTATCATGAACTAAGTTTTATCAGAATGGCAAAATTATGTAAGATACATGTACTTAACATCGTGTAGCTGCCAGTATTTTGTTTTAAGATGTCCACCTAGAACATAAGGAGGTGACCTTTAGCAATGTATACATATTATTCAAAAGTCACTTCTTCAAAAGTTATAGGAAAACAGACAGACAAACACCAAATTATCTTAGGTTGAAACAAATTTGTTCCAGAAGGTAAGCAGAATGACTGCGGAACATGGGAGACCAATCTCTCTTTTCGGGATAGTGTTTGGATTAGGACTATTAGGTGGCTGTGCTATGCACATGCTGACTTTGTTGCCTGGAGGCAATGATTCAGTGTTTGAGTTGGGAAAGAAGGGAGTTCACTTTCCCCGTGTTTCTTTATTATCTTTCAGTCAGAGTAGGTGACACGAAGGGTTTTGTGGAAATGGCAACCTCCAGCAGGCTCCAGGTTCTCTTACTTCTCCCATAAACCCTAGAATCCACTATTGTAAGGTAACACAGCTAATATATTTGGTTGATAATACTAATTTTATCTTTGGATCACTTTACCCCAAAAAAGCATGCCCCATAATTGTTAAATAACAGATCTAAGACAGAACCTGGGAAAGTACTAAAAGAAATTAGAAAACTAATCAAATCAAAGCCAGCAAGAAAGAAACACAAGTAGATAAATTATTACTGAAACCCAGGAAGTGTAATTCCCATCAAACCAGCATAAAACTCAAATTAGTTACAAGTGATTGCATAATCGCTGGTATCAAATATAACTGAAAAGTCCTGTCTAAGAGTAATGATGCCACACCATCATTTCATGGGGGGTGAGGGTAGGAGGAGTAAATCAATTATAGTTCTTATCAATCCTATATCAATTCTGTAATGATGTAAAAAGCCACTTAAGTGACTTTTCAGGTGAAGTAAAAAGAATCATGTCATTCATTTAGAGATTTATTCAGAAAACAAAGCATTAGAAAATCTTTAGAAAGTACATTAGTGTGTGGTACAGTGATGGCAATGTTTCCTTTTAAAAGAATTTAAGTTGCAACAGCTGATTTCAGCAGGGTTAGAACTATGCCAGAAGTAGAAACAAACTATTCAGTTGTGCAACAAATAGGATTTGTCCCCCATTGCAGTGGGATGTTACTAAAGTATGTCATGAGAATGTCCTTGAACCGTATTGCACAGAATTCTATTTCTATGCCAGTTTACTGACCTTTTTCTTATCATTTATTGCCTCTCTGGAACACAAGGGGGCCAGTTTTCTCCCTGAATCAGACAGGAAGAAAGACTCTGTTTGCTCTGCAAGCCCTGTACCTTCTAAGCTTTTATTCAGAAATAATTTTTTATCTGATCATGGAAAGCATTTACAACACTTTACTACATTCTAATATTAAGTTTTTAGTTTGTTTTTTTTTTAATGTTTATTTCTGAGAGACAGAGCATAAGCAGGGGAGGGGCAGAGAGAGAGGGAGACACAGAATCGGAAGCAGGCTCCTGGCTCTGAGCTGTCAGCACAGAGCCTGACGTGGGTCTCAAGCTCACAAACCCTGAGATCATGACCTGAGCCGAAGTTGGTCACTTAACCAACTGAGCCACCCAGGCGCCTCTACTACATTCTAAAAATGGCTCCAAAATTATCACAACAAATGCAGATGATATAATCCCAGCATATGTGAGAAAAAACATCTCTTCTCCCCATCTAGAAAATCTCTCCTGTTTTCTGGCTTTTCCAGAATCTAAAATATCTTCCATAGGAAGCCAATATTTTCATTACATAGGATTTGAGATAAGGTTCAGAAACTAAATATACCTGGGAGAGGTAACATAGACACAAAAATATTCCTACTGTGGTATAAGTGACTATATCTTCTCTGCAAGCAGAATTTGACTTTGCTGGAAGGGAATAAGCACAAGGCTACCAAGAATGAATCTGAAAGGAGAAAATGATCATAAAAGGAAGAAGCTATGGAAACCTGCTTTAACATTTTACTTACAGGTGGCTCTAGAAGTTAAGACTTCTTAGTTTATCTAATCTATAAAGACAGCAGTTTGGAAGATAAACCACGCATGCACTCCATCCCTCTATTTTGACTATTAATGTGTCCTGTGAAATTTCACTGTACGATAGACGTTTAGTATAATCTTTCTTCTCTCCCTCTTTAACTTGTATTTAAATGTTTTGTCACTCAGACCATAAGGGAATTCTAAACACTTCGGTTTCAGATCTTGCAGGTAATCAGCATTAAAGCATGATTTAAAGCCATTTTAGCCATTGGTTTTCTTAAGAAGTTTTAGGCACACATTCTTTGCTACCAGTGCCAACAGTGATGTTCCAATGTAGAGTAGTTACATTTCTCACAGAAATTCAAGTGAAAGGAAAAAGAGGAAGAAATAAATCATCTGAGTTTACAGAAGATACTTGTAATACTAAAAAGGAGTTCTAGACCCCCGAGCTCTTACTAGAAACTCAGTACCTTGGGCCTCTCTCTGTTACCAAATATGTATCTAGCACTTCTGTACCCATCACCATCGTGTCAGTCCAGGACTTATTATTTGTACTTCAACTATTATCTCAGTTTCCTGCCTAGACGCCTGCCTCTAGGGAGCATGTTATAAAAGTTACTGTTCTGCTGCATAACTTTCAGTGGCACACTCTATTGAAAAGCAAACAAATTAAAACCTCTTGTACCTGGAATTCAAAGCCCTCCAAAATCTAATCCAATCTACCTTTACAATTTTCACCCATTTTTCTTTACAACTTACATGAGTAAAACTGATTTACTCATCTTCCTCCCCCAAACAAACTGCCAGGTACATTGCCTGCTTCTGCCCACCGTACTCGTAACTACAGAGAATCTCCATTTCCGTATTTCCCAAACATTTCCTCATGGACTGGCTGAATGGAGTCATGTGATGAATTCTTTTAAAAATGTCAAATGCCCAATTCCTACTTCTCACAAAGTCTGACCCAGTACATCTGAGCCGAGGCTTTAGTATTTTAACAGCTTCCACTCACTTGAGTGACACTTTTCTTTCAAAGCCAAATTGCAATTCAAGTTTCTACATAAGTTTTACATAGTTTTCTTCTCTGTTATCTCTTCTACTTTAAGAATAACACATTGCTATACCACTAGTTACACTCACCTCTATTCTTCTGTTGTTATTGATAATTTTAGCCTTTTTTTATCATCTAAATTATAAGCCGTTTAAGGAGACTATCTTATATTTCTGGAAATCCCCAGTATGTGGAAGGCTCCCAAAAATGCTGAAGTAGATGGAATGATACATAAACCCGTTGTAACTGGTGTGTCATACTATAAGTCAGCAAATGGAAGTTAGTGATTATTCCAGGATTAAGGAATTAATGAGTTTCCTAATCATACTAAATAGCAGAAGAACTAAGATTAAAAGATTAAACTGGAAGTATTTGTTAAATTTCCTTCTAATTTCGATTGTTTTTGGAGTTTATCTAATTAGATAAGAAAGCACAAAATTCCATGGTTAATTCAAACAGTAGTTCATCTTAGATTATATTTCATGATGCCAACTCAAAAAAGTAGAGACAAGCTCCAAAATCTCTACTTTTTTTAACCAGTTGTAGGTTTTTCTTTTTTAGTTTTGACAAAACCTCACTTCACCTTACGTATATTTTTAGCTCGCAGCACTTCTGTGCATAACGACTTTCCCATTTTTCTGTTTGCTGTGTAATGTAGCACATCTTTCTCTGCCTTGCTTCTAGCACATTAAGGCTTTAAGAAGCACACACTAGTCCTCCGATTTCATGAGATGGCAAATAAGTCTGTATTCTTCTTATCCATATTATTATCATTTCATAAACATTGGATACGGTTCATCTTAAGTAAACATTTATTATTTTAGATCATATCCCATTTATTTTTAGCCTGTGTCATATATATCTTCTATCACTCATTCATTCTAAATCTAGGATATTTCCATTGTACTGCGTAGTCCTAATTAATGCTAAGCTAAGAAGATAACATCTGTATTGCAGATGTAGGTATATCATGTTTACACAGAACTATTGTAATATGTTCTGTTTTGTGTCTGTCTTTCTTTCTGATGATGCCCATTACTTTATTGGTCTTTTGACTATAACTGCACATTAAGATACTATCTTTTAGGAAAACATCCAAAGTGATTTCTCGGTGCCTTTTTTGTAAGGAAGTTATTATTCAGAGCCTGTTATTTATAAATATAATTTAAATTTTATTATAAAATTTATTACGTTCAAACTCATCTGCCAATTTTCTGCTTACCTATATACATCTGTCCACCAGCATTTTACCATCCTTCACTTATTCACTAATTTAAAGATATTAGCATAATCTGAAAACTTGGAATTTTTGCTGTATATTCTCACTGTGCGGAAATGTTGACTCATTTTATTGATCCCTGAGGAATGTCCCTGTTACATATTTTCATTCAAAATATTCATTCAAATTAATTCCTTATTTTGAATTTTTCCTTTTTCTTCAACCAGTGATTCTCAGAATAAGCTGGGGGTTGGAGTGGGGGCAGGCTTCGTTGGGCACAGAAAAACTTTCGGGATCACTGGCACTTTTTAAAACTATAGGTACTATATAGAGATTCTTAACTCCAACCTGTCCTTAGAAAGTCACACCCTGCCCAACCCATTCCACGTTGGACTTACCACTGTAATTAGCCAACACAGTGAGCTGTATACAACAGGTATTTGGGGGGTGGAAATAGTTCAGATATAGTTACATCTATATTTCTATATATATAGTTATATCTATATATCTATATATGGTTATATCTATATATCTATATTTATAGATATATAGTTATATCTATGTATCTATATAGATAGTTATATCTATATATCTATACATATATAGAAATAGTTCAGAAGCTATTTGAAGCCAGGTTTTAATAAGTATCTCACTTCCCCAGTAAAAACGATCAGCTTTGTCCCACAACCATAATATAGTGACTTAAAGCAAAAAAAGTAACCTTGTTTCTTGAACCGCATCAAATTATTTTGAAGATGAAAAATGAGGCCTACATGCTTATTTCCTTAAAGAGCACTAAATCAATAGGTTTAATTTTTGTCTCACAGAAATCATTGCCTCTCCTCAACATCTATTCTACAAACATTGTGAATATTTTGTAGCAACATAGCAGTGAGATAGGGAAGATTAGGCAGAAGAAACCATACGAGAAAGGCAAAGAAGCATAGGACACTGTGGCATTTTGGCATTAGTTTGCTGTGGTTGGGACATTCACAAGAGGGATGGCCAAGAGAATAAACAAGACACTTAGGCAGGGGCCAAATCCTTAAGAACCTTATGTGGTTAGTTGAGTTTGGATTTTTATCCTGTTGCTGCTGAGGAACCACCAAAAGGTTTAGAAAGCTGCTTCTACTAGCCGTGTGGGGGCAGGTTTGGCAAGAAGCAAGAACAAAGAAGCGATGATAACACTATGCAGACAAGAGCTGTTGAAGCTTCAAGGCCAGGGTGATGGGAGCGTGGGTGACGAGGTGCGTGCACTTGATTCCTGAAATAAGTTTACAGGCTGTATTTGCATAAACGGTTAATACAGATCCTCCGTCCTATTTTGACTGATTTAAAACACAACCTCTTAAAGGACTTCCAAGCACTGTTGATACTTAGAGGATCTGATAATGTTGTATCTACTACAGCACAGTTCCAGCATGCCAAAATTGAATGGATTAATGCCTAAATTAGGACCTGGCAAGAAAATGTTATCATTTATTTTGAATGTAAAATCCAGTTGATCATTTATCAGTAATCTTCCAGCTAGTCAACCCCTTTGTGCCTTCCAAAGTCTCTGCTGCTCTAAGCTCCTCTCAGATTCTGATATCTCAGTTGTTTGTCTTTTAGAGTTGTGTTTTAACTTAATTGAAAGGAAAATAAACAGGAGAAGGAAGAAAAGAGAACAGTCATATAATCTGTGAGCAAAAGTAAGTTTTCTCCCTACTGGTAAAAGTCACCGTGACCTGCCCTTGCCTTCCTTCCTATGTTTTCCAGTTCTGGGCCATTGTGAGTGGATCATGCACAAGGAATCAGGAGACACGGTGTTAAAATAGAGTGATGAGAGAGCCCTAAGCTATATTTGCCCATGCTGGAAAAGAGAACTGTGGGGCTAGATTCAAAGTATTTCTGGGTGATGCCTGGATGACTCCGTCAGTTAAGCGGCCGGCTTCAGCTCAGGTCATGATCTCACGGTTTGTGGGTTCGAGCCCCGCGTCAGGCTCTGTGCTTACAGCTCAGAGCCTGGAGCCTGCTTCGGATTCTGCGTATCCCTCTCTCTCTGCCACTCCCCTGCTCCTGCTCTGTCTGTCTCTCTCAAAAATAAATATACATTAAAAATTTTTTAAAAATATTTCTGGATAAAGGCTCATCTCTAGCCACTATGAGGAAAGAAAGGATGGCAGAACAGCCCGATATTAAGAAACCTCATCTGAGAACATCTAAATGTCATAGACATATTTTGGTGACTTATTATTCATCCCGCAAAATACACTGTTTTGAAAAGGATTTTCAGCAAGATATTTTAAATAATGGGACCCTCTTTTTGTGGATTTGTTTGTGATAAAGGTACAAGAAAATCAACAATCAGTTTCCCAAAGATATTCCCATTATACAAATCAGGGTGTCCTGATAACCATATACAGATAGCAAGCTCTCAACTGTTTGATTTGAAATTAAATCAATACAATAATTAGCATAAGGAAGTTCAGCTTGCATTTTTCTTGATGTCTCTTATGTCTTGAGTATCAGAATTTTTTCTAAAAAAGAAAAATCAGGATTGCCATTACTTTTTTAATGCCTTGAGAGTGTACCTGGCTTACAAACTATTCTAGCCAGTATATCTGCAGAGATCATTCTCATAGGAACAAGTTAAACCGGAGTGTAGACAAGACAACTAGCATTAAGCGTAGAGAAGTGCCAGGGGTAAAATATGCAGTTTCTCAGATCAGCTAAGGTCTCCATTAAAAAACGAACATGATGTCAGACTAGCCACTGATCTTTTAATAACTTTAATAATGACCAAGAAGTATGTCTCTTTAATAGTTTTTAAATCTAAATAAAATGAATCCATTAAAGTTTTGATTGTGTACCTGCCCTGTGTCTAGTGTTGTACGTGGCTCTGTTGTGCAGTACGTGAAGAACCCAGAAAACAAGTTGCTAGGTCTCTGTCTTTGAGAAATGAATTGTTTTAAAGGGAATAAAGAGACCTACAATTAGCCCACATGACTGGGAAAACTCTAGATGGCAAAGTAAGAGGGAAGAGAAAAGACCAGTGTCACTATTCCAGTCAGAGAGAACTTCTGAAGACCGGGTGGCCTTGAATGGCAATATCTGAGTCTGGGAGAAACAGATTAGAAGGAAATATACTTTAAAAATGGCCGAAGTAGGGGGAAGAGCAGTGTGTGCAGGGGAAAGCTGGTCTCACTGGATTAAATAGCATCCCTCCTTTGTGGTCTCCATGGATGCCAGCTTTCAACACTAGATTTTGACATAGTAAAATTTGGTTTGGGTAGTAGTCCTTTAAAAAAGAAAAGGCAAGAACAAAACCAAACAAATTATGAAAAATCAAGCAAACAACTCTCTTTTTTGATATTTGCTTCACATACAAAGGCCATACAGCTTTGACCTCTAAGATGTCTCTTTTCAAGGCAGAAAAATCATATTGCCAAGATAGAGAAGCTCTATAATTTTTACAAGTGCAAGCGGGATTTCAGAATTATTTAATCATTAGTATATATGACTGGTATCAGGAGTTCTTTTTTCTCCCCCCAGAATATAATGAATACAATGTGTGTGGGTTAAAATATTTGTTTTATGACTTGGCTGTTGCTAGAACATTTTTGGAATTCACTAATACTCCCACCTCGAATATTTGGTAATGATTGCTTGGACTGTGAAGAAATGTCAAAATGTAAGTAGTAAAAACAAAGGAATCTGGTATCACAGATTTAGAATGTGAGCTAATTTGAGTACATGCATTCCAGACTTAGCAGTGCAGAGATTATATTTGAACACCAAAAATACACCTGAAACAAGTAAATTATGATTCATTCCACTAAAACTCAAGCTTTACCTTCCTAAGCATGACTGTATGTGTGTCTCAGCGTATTGTTATCTGTGTGTGGATCAGTGATTATGCATGATATAATTAAGTGTACAGTTTGTTTCTAGGGCATTGAGTTTTTCAGACCTTTTATTTTTCCTTCCTGGAAGCTTCAGAAATAACTTGAGTAGGTACCAGGGAAATGATACCACTTTTCTTCCTCTCTTCAGAGCCCCGGGCCTGCCTCTTCCATGATACATGATGTTCTGGCCTGACTTTCCGTGCGCAGATTGCCACAGCACTAACAAAGACATGATGTCTGTTCTTGGTAGAGACAAACTAGGCAGTGGTGAGGTGTGGTGCCAAGGGAGGAGGGTGATAGCTGTGGAAATTTTGTTTACGTGAAGAGGATGTGCTGGTACATATTTAATAACTGATTCTCCAGAAGAAAAGAAAGGCTCTGATGTATGGTGTTTGCCAATTGCCATGGTGTAAATACTCCCACATGTCCAGTTTCATACCCTTATCAAGCTACCAATGTTTAAGAGATAAATGGGGAGCTGGAAAATAATCCGTCCTGTTGGCTCTCGGCAGCCGAGATGAGCTGGCTCCAGCACACCATTGCCTCTAGGCCTCAAGCACTGCGGACCATAGCCTGGCCTTGGTCCCCGAAAATGTGTGAGATCACTTTTTAAAAGCATAAAATAATAACGTACAACACTATACAAATATTAGTTATAATTATACCTCAAACTCTCTGAATTTACTTAAGATCAAAATTTGCAAAACAATAGAAGAGTTGTAAAAGAAAACTAGAAGACTTTAAGATACATTAATTAAGATAAAGATACAGGAAACTATAGCCCCTCTATCAGGAAAGGCAAAGCATTTACCGTGATGCTGAAATACAGGTTCATTTTTTAAATCACTTTTCGCTCTTTATCTAAAAACAAAAAAAAACAAACAAACAAAAAAAAAAAACACTGCAAGAATCTTCAGCACGCGGATCAGGAGGTTCAGAAAATGCATCGAATAGGTGTTATAATTCTAAGAGAGCTTTTGACTTTGCTGCAGGCTCAAGTGGTTGTGTCCCAGCAAGCACTGACACAGAGACATGTACAATGTACAATGTACACACCTCTCCTCTAGGACAACCTACACCTGCACGCCAACTGCAGCATGGTAGGAGAAACAGGTAAACACCCACAGTGTCTCTTCTGGACCAAGACTGAGAGTATTTTGAAATTTTCCAGGAAACTCATTAGATATTTTGTACTGTTTGTTTTCATATCAACAAAGAAGGAAAGGATATGGTCAAATACTAATTACATAAGAGTAGCCTTTTAAAAATAAGACAGAAAATAAGAATAATCACAGGAATTGTCTTCTTGATATGAATAGCAGATGAATATTTTTTGCCATCAGTGGTAATTTTTCTCAAATAGCCTAATAAACATTAATTAAAATATTAACTAATGTAAAACCTTGGATTGTGAGTAACATGTTCTGCAAGTGTTTTGCAAGACAAACACACATTTCTAATAAATTTTACTTGATAAATGAGTGATGTCTTGCAATGCGAGTAGTACGTGACACCGAATGTCACGTGATCACACCTGAGCCAATAGTTCTTGAAATTCGCCTGGATTTACAAGTGCTTTAGATTACAAGTATGTTTCTGGAATGAATTATGCTTACAAACCAAGGCTTTACTGTAATTAATAATAATAATTAAAATAATTGATTACTTATCATTAAAGATGTTGGGTAGCCTAGTGAGAAAATAGACAAAATACTTGAGCGGGAAAAACCTCGAAATTTATCTGCAAGAATTATTTTTTTCGTCTATAAATTGAATTTGTAGAATAAATTTCTAAAAGACAATATTTTAGGAACTTCAAAAGTATCCAGAACTGTAACTAATCCCATTGCTATTATGAAACATTATCATAAAGTTGATTTTGAGCTCGGTATCTGATTTTTACTTAGTCTGAAAGTCAGAAAATATGGGAACATAAAGTTCACTCTGATTTCTATAAAGACAAGAGCTTGGCAATGGTAAAAAGCAGTTTCTAGTCATTGCACTCTTAAGGAGTTTCTTGTAGTGAATATTATCTTAAAATGCATGCAGTGTGTTGAATCTTAAATTGAGAAAGAGGGAACAGGAAAATCTTGGATGAAAAATAATCCAAATAAAACTGAAACCTCTAAATGATAATTAATTAGAAACACAAGTTTACTAGGCTGAAAGTGCATGTTTATGAGTTTAAATGACCTTTAAAGATGACTCAAAGCCAAATAATAGCTTATTTGTGGATTATGACTATTTAAATGTACTATTTTTTTTTTGGTTCTTTTTCCTCAGGGAACCAATTATTTATGTTGGTAATTATGAATACCTTGATATATCCATGTTAGCTAGCTCAATAACTAACTGACCCCTATCTCAGCAACTTTCACTAAGTTTTCAGAGAATTTTTACATATTTTATCTCATTTGATTTCCCCAACAACACTTTTGCTCTCGAGTTAATATTGTGATGGAAAAAAAATCGCTAAAGAAAATATTACCTACCCAAAGAAAAATAATATCAGTAATAGGTTTAATACATTTGATATGCACATTAATTCAATTATTTTAATTGTTAGTGTTTTGGTTTTGCTTTTGGTTTTTTTTTACTATTATAAATCCTTTACAAAAATATATCATTTAATTGAGGACTAGAGAACCTCCTACGTTTCTTTAATATAATGCATTTATGAACTCTCTTAGTTTTAAATAATATAAAATAATGCCATCAACACTTCTATGTTCTAAATACTGAATCAATAATTCATTGGCTGTCTACCGCCATTGGTACCTTGGAACCACTTCAAAGACTCTGACGATCACACTTAGTTAATAAACTCATTTTCCAGGTCTGTATTCTGTGGTTTTTCTCCTCTTGAGAAGCAGAAGTGGAAAATCTTCTGTTGTTTAAGGAATTTGACAGTACATTCATTCTTTAAGAAACCATGGCTACAGATTTTTAAGAATCGACATAAGTATATTTTACCAAATTTCAAGTTTAGTCCTCTTGTTTTTTCTGTTTTAATGGCATCACAGTTTTCCCAGCCATTCAGCTTTTAAATTTAAATGCTTTTTTAAAAATTCTTATTTCTTGGGGCACCTGGGTGGCTCAATCAGTTAAATGTCCAACTCTTGATTTCAGCTTGGGTCATGATCTCATGGTGGTGAGATCAAACCCCATGTCAGGCTCTGCGCTGGGCATGGAGCCAACTTAAGATTCTTTCTCTCTTCCTCTCTTTCTGCCCCTCCCCTGCTCATGTGTACTCTCTCTCTCTCAAATAAATTTTTTTTTAAAAATTCCTATTTCTCTCTACCACGTCTAATTTCCACTCTACATTAATTCCATCTGTTTGAAGTTTTGCCCATTTTCTTCCATTTCTATTACTAACACCATTGCTACCACTTTGAGAATGTTGTAGTATTAATTGAACTCTCTCTATTACACTACTCTGTTCCATTCCAATCCATCCAATAAATAGCTTTCTGCTTTCCTAAAGAAGCAATGTGTTTCATAAGCTTTTAATAATTACCACTGTCCATGAAATGAAATGCAAAGTCCTTGCCTTGCATTATAGAGTGTCCATGTTAGCACCATGGCGTAATAGTAAAAACAATATTGGCTTTGAGACATGGCTTTAAATCTAGATTCGTCTACTCCCCCCAGCCCTGTACTCTTAGGCAAGGTAAGAAACTTTTCCAATTCTGAGTTTCCTTCTCTGTAATATGGGCATGATCCTATTGATTTTATAAGTAATTAAAATAGATTAGATTATATGTGTAATACACTTGGCACAACACCAAACGCATTGCGAGAATGGTTACCTATCTTTCTCCAGTCTGATCACTCAGTAAGAAAGTTAAACTGTCGCCGATTCTCACAACTCTAAACCTTTTATTCACTCAGCCTGCACTGTGACCTTCAACCCTGCACTCACTGTCTGTCAACACCCTGTTCATTTTTCAAAACTAAGCTCAAGTGCCCGATCCTCCCCTATTTTGCTCTTTTCAAAACTCCCAAAATATATCTCTCACTCTTTTAAGAGAGAATATTCGTCTTGTCCTGCCTTATTTTATAGTTACTTGTGTAGTTAACACTAACTTTCCTTTTAGAACCTTAACTTCTTGAGGAAGACAAAGTCAAAAAACATCCTTGAGTATTCTGATAGAGATATCTAGATGCTTGCCCGTGGTAGAAATGCTACATTTGTTGAATGAATGGAGATATAATTTTTAAGAAATTTTATTTCATATATGTTACCTACATTGCATGGCATTTTACATTAATCTTTCTTAACCCTGTTGAGTAATTTTAATTGGCAGATACAGCTTGTCATACAAGACACTTTCCAGCTGCTTTCTCTTTCCATTATTCCTTTCAATTTCTAAATGTAATTCTCCACTTCTTACTTCTTTCACAAAAGATGCTGTTATGATCATCAAACACATTATGGGAATTTGAGTAATAATTCAGCTCTCAAGGTGAAACAGGGTACAAAAATGAAACGCTGAAAATATAGTGTATTGAACTCTACAATATAGTGGATTTAGAATAATTACTAAAAAATATTTTTGTGAAATGTGCTTAACAAAAATTGAATCCCATAATAGAGCATAGAATTACTTTAAAATTTTAGAATGTCTCTTAAGAGTAGTCATAAAAGGCAAAAAAACACAAAAGCACATAACAGCATGTTGAGCTGTTATTTATGTTAATGGAAACCTCTTCCAGAATTTTCCTGATGTTCCCCTCCACAATATAGTTTCCATTGTGTACCCGTTTCCAACACATTTTAAGCTGTACAGTGAAAATTGGAAGGAGCATATGTCTGGGTACCAAAAGTAAAACAAAAAAGAATAAAACCATGGTTTAATAATACCCAACATTGGAAAGATGGCATATGTGAGGCAAACTGAAAAAATTCTCCTATTGACTATACCGAAAGTAGAGCAGTTTTCCTAAGAGTTTATTTTCTTATTTCTCCTACTTTGAGCAAGTAGCATGCACAGCCAAAAGCATTTATTTGTTTTAAAGACTACCATTTAAAACGGTGTGTGTTTAGAAGTATGAGAGGTTTGATTAAAAATTAAATTGTTAAAAATTTTTAAAAGACTTTTCTATATATTCTTGTTTATAACTGATGATAGATCTAACCATGAATTCAGTTTAAAAGCTATTTGTCTTATATTGCTCAGAGTGCTGCGTTCAAGCACTTATATAGTAGAACACTTTGCTACTTTAACATGCCCTTACTAAACTTGTAGTACTTAAGAGAACTCACAAATTATTTTGAAAAATACTGGCTTTTGGTCCACTTTTTTAAAAAGTACATGGTGTTGATTAAAAAAAATAGATACTTAAAAAATGAAATCAATGTAGAAATACAGGTCGACCTTGCTTTTCATGCTAGATGAATTCATCACAATTCTAATCTCTACATTAGGGATACCATGTTTGCCTGTTAAGCCTGTGTATTCAGTGTTTGGCACAGTGATGACGCATATATGAACAGGAATGTCACCTAGACTTCAGGTTCCTAATCTTTAGCATGCATACAAGTCACCTGCGAAACCTAATAACAAGATTTTGGTTCATTGGTTAAGGATTGAGACTTAGGGAGCGTGCTTTTAACAGTAAAATTCATGATCTTAATATGGGTGGTCTCCAAACTATACTTTAAATTATACTGCTCTATAGGGACAGGTCCTTGTTTTCTCTCCCAGCTCACTAAAATTCCTGGAATTGGCTGATAGAGGATGATGAGACCAAAAGCCTATCTTGAGTAGTTTAGGAGTATTTGTTGTGGGGAATATTTAGATCTTGAGATATTATCTAGATTAAAAATACAGATAAGTTGCATGGAACTAATACCTTCTCATTAATAAGGAATTTGACAGAACTAAAATTACTTAGGGATATGCAAATAGGTAAATACCTTTTTCTTTAAGTTTATTCATTTTTGAGAGAAGAGACAAAGCATGAGTGGGGGAGGGGTAGAGAGAGAGGGAGACAGAATTCAAAGCAGCCTCCAGGCAAGCTATTAACACAAGAGCCCAAAGCGTGGCTCAAACTCACGAACCCGTGAGATCATGATCTGAGCTGAAGTAGGATGCTTAACTGACTGAGCCACCCAGGCATCCCATTAAATAGATATCTTCTATATACAGAGCAGGGACTCGATAAATATTGGCTATTATTGTTATTACTAAGATTTTTACGTAGAGTAGTATCAGTGTTTCTTCTCCCATTCTCTCTCTATATGCTGCTTTTCTGGGATTAGACTGGAAATTTGAGAGATACTGAAGCAATTGAACAGTAGGATTCAGTGACCAAAAAGGAGAGTTAAATGAGATAGAGAAATGCATGGCTTCCAGCTGGGTCACCTGGGTGAATCAGGGCATAACTTATATGTAAGGCACACAAGACAAGAGCAGGTTAAGGATGAAGACTGAGTTCATTTGGGAACTTACTGAACTTGCAATGCCTGGAAGCTATCAGAAGAATTATCTAGTAGCCATTTGATATATAGACCAAGAGGGGCGCCTGAATGGCTCAGTCAGTTAAGCATCCAACTCTTGATTTAGCTCAGTTCTTGATCTCATGGTTGTTGAGTTGAGTCCCACATAGAGTCCCGTGTTGGACTCCACAATGAGCTTGGAGCCTACTTAAGATTTTCTCTCTCTCTCTCTCTGCTCCTCCCCTGGCCACTCAGGTGCACACATTCCCTCTCTCTCTCCCTCTCTCTCTCTCCCTTTCTAAATAATAAAAATGATGATGAAACATAGCTTTTGGGATGCCTGGGTGACTCAGATGATTAAACATCAGACTCTTGATTTTGGCTCAGGTTATGATCTCATGGTTGAGCCCCCAGGGTCAGGCTCTGTGCTAACAGCTTGGAGCCTGCTTGGGATTTACTCTTTCCCTCTCTCTCTGCCCCTTCCACATGTGCACATGTGGAAAGAGAGACTCTTTCTCTCTCTTTCAAAAGTAAATATATATATATATATATATATATATATATATATATATATATATATACACATATATGTATACCAAGACCATATATATGTGTGTGTGTGTATATATATATATATAGGTATAGATATATATATACCAAGACCTCAAGAAGAGAAAGAGGAATGGAATTTCAGAGTTCAGAATAATCAATATGTGGGTTATAATTAAAGTCATGGGTATAGATTCAATTATCCAAGGCTGTATGAGTAGAAAAAGACAATTACCATAATAAAGAGTATGCAATGGGAACCAAACATGCTATGGCTTCTCATTGACCTCAGTGCAGTGTTTTAGGATTATGATAATTTATAAAAACCACATTTCTAGTTTTAAGAGAAAGGAAAAAGGTCTATATCAGCAGTGTGATTTTTCAGTAGAGCAACATTTTATAAATCTGGGCCTCTAGAAGAGAAAACCAGTTTAAAATAAGAATCCAGACTTTGGAGTATTTAAAATATTTAAAGAAATTTAGTTTTGTCATCTTTTCATCCACACCAAAGTAAGGCATATAACAGCCAACATTTATTGTAGTCTGCCCTATGCTGTGCTTCACATAAATTCATTATTTTAATAACCTCATAATCCTGTAAGTTAGATGTTATTATTCCTGTTGATCTAGTAAAGAAACCAAGATTCAGAGAGCTTAAGTAATTTGTCCAAGTTTAATAATGTTTGTGTTTATTCGGGGATTCGAACCCAAACTACGCTCTCTTTATTGTGCTTCCTAAAATGTCGTTTCCAAGAGAGCTCTCTTGAAGGTGGTTACTTAATTGAAAACTACCACTTGGAACTGTATAATAATTCTACATAGACTTTTCCCTCAAGTGTCAGAAAATAGTATTTTGGTTTCTCTAGTAGCTTATTTTTATTTATTAGTTTGTTTATCAAACATCTTTTTTCATAGATAGGATAGAAATAAATGTCAATTGGAGTTCATTTTAATTTTCATATATCTAAATTAGTAAGGTAACTCATGCTTAAAATTCTGACTAATATAATTAAATTAGATTTTGAATCCATGTCATGTAGTGAAGTAGGCTATCATATTGACAGAAAGTTTTCCCAAATATCTTTTTTTCGTCTAATGATTAAACAGTCCCAAATTCTGAAAGAATCCTGGATCCTGGACTCTTGCAACCATAAGTTGCAATTGAAGAACCACATATAAAATAAGTAACTGCCTAAGAGATTGCAAAATATGTCTTAGTTTATTCCCCTAGGCAAAGGGTTTACTTAACTTGTATCGATCAGTACATAAGTATGGCTTGAAAAAAAGTTACTCAGCAAATAATTGTAAATACATACATTATGGCATAAATTGTGATGATGGATTCACAGATGTATACTTATGCCCAAACTTATCTGGTTGTATACATATTTACATCTCCATATATCTATGTCAATCATAACGTAATAAAATGCTCTTAAAATTATTAATCCCCGGGATTCCTGGGTGGCCCAGTCAGTTAAGCATCCAACTCTTGATTTCAGCTCAGGTCATGATCCCAGGGTTGTGAGGATCGAGCCCCGCATTAGGCCTGTGCTGAGCCTGGAGGGTTCTTGGGATTTTCTCTCTTCCTCTCCCTCTGCCCCTCCCCCACATGCATGTGTGCTCACACCTTCTCTCAAATAAATAATAAAATTATCAATCCTCAAGAAAGCCTTCAAAGTTTCATGATTTGACACATCCTTAAAAATTAAGATGAGTTTAGGCTTATGATTATGTTCCACTTCAAGTTTACTTAAAATATCAATATGAATGATCCATTTGGATAGTCAGTACAGATAAAGGTGAACTGTGGAAGAACTGTAACAGGATTTGGAAAAAATTACAATATAAAGACTAAAATTTCAATACAATTAAGATTTCAGAATTTAATCCTCTTATTGATATTATGACCTGATGTATATAGTTTAGTTATGGTGATGGTGATGGTTATAGTTATGTAATGGTTCAGCCATTGGAAACTTTATTAAACTTAACTATTTCCAGTAATGAAAAGATTTCTTTCTAATTTGAATGTTGAATAAATAAAAAATATTTATTATATGCTCGTTTCAACTCTTCACAGAAAAACAAATCTTCATCACTCTAATACTAATTTAGATTCAACTAATCTAATAAAACTTTTTTATTTTTATAACTTCTTCTCTTAAAAAATAAAAAATATTAGGCGCTATGATACATAACCATAGTAAGAAATTGTTATTTTCAATGTTAGAATTATAATAGTTATCGAATTTTTTGTAGAAATTGGCAAACTCTAAATTGGTTAGAATTCCATGACGGTGTAGGGCACCTGGGTAGCTCAGTCAGTTAACCATCCGACCCGTGGTTTCTGCTCAGGTGTCTGCTTGGTTCCTCTCAGGATCTCACAATTTATGGGATCAAGCCCTGAGTTATATTTGGGGTTCTCTTTCTCTCCCTCTCTCTTTCTCTGTCTCTCTCTCTCTGCCTCTCCTCTGCTTATGTCCATGTGTGTTCTCTCTGTCTCTCAAAATAAATAATAAACATTTAAGAAAAAACCATGACAGTATTATTCAGTTCACACATAAGTAGCCACACTCTTGGTTAATATTTTGGAAGTAAATACATACATGTAAATTCTACAGAAAATTGTTTTCTAATATACTTTTCCTAAGTTGTAGGATTCATATCTGACTCCTAAAATTTTGGTAGGAATAAACTGTCTCTTAAAAACAGTTTTGTAAAAATTTGTTATTTTTCCCCATGTGCAGATGGCACTGACCAGGGCAATACATTTTCTTGGTCTGTTCAAAGAAGTTGATTAGCTATAAATATGCTAACTATATTTTTAGATCAGTTGTATATTCCAAACATAGTCAGCCCACATGTGAAAAAGAATAACTAGACAGCTCTTGAGAATCTAGGCTCTCCAATTGCCTGTAACAGATTTTACAGGAAAATAAGATGAGTTTTATTTTTAAATGCATTATCAAAACAAGTTCCATGTAATTAATTTTTGGCTGAATTGAATTTAAAGATCAAGAAAGTAATTGAAAACCTATGGTATGGGATTCAAGAGGCATAAAGAAAGTTTTTGTTCTCCAAAATACATCCTTTATCCTTAGTCTTGCCTGCTACATCTCTGAAATTATACCGTTGGAAAGTAATTGTTCTATACCAAGCAACTTATCTCCGGCGGACACAACTAAAGTGCAAATATTCCTGAGAAAGTTTACACCTGGAGCTATTTAGCATTATTACATCAGTTTATAACATTGATATCTAATGGTGTGGTTGGCTGAGAGGAGGCTCCTGAAAAAAAAAATGTCATGCAATAAAGTCTTGAAGGATTAAAGAAAGAAACAAATATGTAACAACATAATTTGAGACAAAGGCCCATAGCACAGAGCTCTGGACAGTCAGGAGCCCAATAACAGTTCCAAGATTTAGAGTAAGGAATGGTTTATAATGACAGAAAATTGCCAAAGGTGACAAGGAACTCACAATTTAACAGTTTTTCAGTTAATGTCATCTGTCAGCTCTGAGTCTTGATATATACACTAAATTCATTTTCTGCCATTCTAATTTTGCTATGGTGAATTGTCTTCTAAGAGGGCATGTTTATCCTACAACTTTATGTTTTTCATTTATTTCTGAGTCCTACAGACTTACACAACTTTGGCACGTGCATTGCTGATCCATTCCTTATGAGTCCATGCAACTGCATTTGTATGAATGCGCAATGTCACAGTCTAGTTTATGATTGAGCATGACATTGTCCTTTTTTTATAAGTCTTTGTAGTGTTCTCTCCATATATTTCTAAATGCCTGTTTCCCAGCTCAAGAATTACGTTAGAAATTCACAGGATGACAATATTTCTGAAGTTAAGTAATCTCTAGGAATATCTGACCTCTTCACATGCAACTTTGTGTGTTTTTTTTAAGTTGATGAGAGTGTTGAAATGAAGCGAACAAGATAAAATTTAAGAAAGATAATGTTAAGGTGCTATAAATACAGGTTTTTATACAGTGATTGCACAAGTACCTGACTGGGTAACAATTCATTTGAAAGTGACTGGAACTTTTAGCCAAGCTTACGATGAGCCAACAGTATAGCACGTTGGCTCCAAAGTAGCAAGCTAGGCTGCCTTAATAGAAGCGTAGTGTTGCTGAGGAAGCAGCAGTCCTGCTGCTCTTGGCCTCATCTTGCTCAGTTCAGAGCTTTGTGTTCTAGGTATCTCATTTTAGGAGGTGTCCAGAGAGGACTGGTGGATGCTGAGAAGTTAGGAAATCGTATTCAAGGGTAATGGTTGAGGGAATTTACATTGTTTCACTTAGAAAAGATAAGCTTAAACAGAAATGTAAATGTCTTTATATACCATAATTACTGTCCTATTGTGGATAATTTATAGGAATAGGAGTAAAAATCACTTACTAATCCGTGGTCTTATTTTAGATTATTGGATAGATTGACTTTATCATAGTTATGTTCCATACAGAAATGAATAACAATAAGTATTAGAAGCTCAATATAAGCCTGTGTAGATGAAATTACTTTTAGTAGCAAGAAAAACTTGGACTTGGTAATACAGTCTGAGGTAGTGCTAGAAAGAGTAATAAACAATTCTCTGCAGACTGGAAATATCATTCAAGTATCTATTCAAGTCCGTATCTGTTAGCTCACCCAGTATTTTAAATGGCCAGAACCACTGAAAATTTGCATGGGAACTCTAAGATTTTAAAGCTAAGAGATATCCTAACAATAACCTGGTTTAACTCTTTTATAAAGAACAGAGACTGAGAAAAATTAAATAATTTGCAGAGGTCGTAGTACAAACCACCAGTAGATCAGGAACCAAAATTTTGGCCTGTTGATTCCTATTCAGGTGTTGTTCAGAGGTTATTACGATTCGCTAGTCACGTACTGGAGATGTGACATGGTGCTTCTGACTTCTGCAGGAGAACAGGAGTGGACCTTTCCTGAAAGGTCTAGAACCAAGTGAGGGTCCGTAACTACTTCATGGCCAGCTGTCACCCCATCCAAATAGTGGACAGTGATCCTTGCCCCCGTAAGCCAGAAGTGGAAGTTCCTTCTAACCCCAACATTACTCATCCTATACAAAACAAATATCTACTTAGAAAGGAGGGAAAGAGAGGATCTGCGTCTAACTTAATCCTCACACCACCCCGTCACTTGTTTTCTGAAGTATCTTTTGCGTATTTACCAAACGTCCTTCGCCCCAAATACATATACATTCATAAACCCAAAAATGCTGCGTACAAACTCCGTGCCCTTATATTGTCCATAAATTAACTCGGGAATGAAACTTGAACATAATGCATAGGCTGTATGTTTTAGAGCCCACAATTGAGCCCATAATCTTGTTATCGTGAAATTATGGGGGAATTTATGTATTGGCCATGGTTCAAGTGAGTTAAGTCGTAGAAAGTAACACTTGTGCAAATATCGCAATAATATTTTATAAAGTTAGAGCTATGTTTTATATCTCCTAAGCTACTCTTCCAAGCACATCCTTTGATTATTTCCAAAAGCCATTTCTCCATTTTACTTTTTCAGAAAGTGTTATTCTCTACATGGTTATAATGGTAACAAGTCCTGCCTTGGAATGCCAGAGCAATGGGATGGATTCTGGTCTAGGCTCTGCCACCAATGACCTTGAGCAAGACGCAGCGTTCCATGTACTGCATCTGAGCTAAACTGTAATACGTCCCTCCACGTCTGACTCAGACTTCTCAATTGTTCAAATTCTTACCATTTCCTTAGACGTGGAAGCCATGCTTTCCCCTCAACACCATAATATTAGTCAAAGAGTATGTATACCTTCTAAATGAGGCACAATCACTTCCCATATCACATCCCTGCTCGACAGACTGTTGTACTGCCAGCACTGGTTTAGTTTAATCTCTTGGATCGGGCAACTTGAATTTGAATCCTGGCCTTACCAGCTACTGCTTCTGCGACCTCAGATACATCTGTTAATGACATTGTGTCTCTGTTTCCTCATCTGTAATATGAAGATAATGCCTACCCCATGATAGTTGTGAGGATTAAATTAAGAACTGTACCTGTGAAGCACTTAGCAGAATTCTTGGCACATAACAAAACGATCTATAAATATTATCTCCTATTTTTATTACTGTTCTTAGAAATCAATGTGTTTTTTATTTAGTCATCCAGCCATTCAGTTATTTAATTAATATTTATTAAATATCTATCATCATTCTCCCAAGAATATGCAGTTGTAGAAAAAGCATTGTAGTTTGTTTGTTGTAATTCTGACAGTCTAGATGAGAATCCAAATTAGGGTGTTTTATAAAGTTTCAGATCTTAAATCTCTCAAACCCCATTTTAATATTTGAAAACCAGTGTTGTATTACCATCTTTTTATTCTCGTGATTTCTCTAAAATGAAAAATAGGGAAACATTTTTGCAAACATTTTAATGTTTCCATAACAATTAAAAATAGGTTACTCAAGAACTCTTATAAGCCAAAATAATTCTGGTATTAGTTACAGATCAGAGTGATTTGAATGTACTGAGATATTAAAGGCTAATTGATATCCAAAGTCATGTTAGATCCGAACCATAATGCTTAAAATTGAACTTAACACTGAGCGATTTTCAGTTCATCTATTTATAATTCCTCTTTCAAATTGTCCCTGACAAATTTCTGCATTTATATATTTATTTTTGCCTTCCCCTAAAGCCGTCAAAGATGGGTAACATTTTCTTTGTTCTCTTTGTTATCCCTGGTGGCTGACCCAGTGCCTGACAATATGTAATCAGTAAATATTTGTGGAATTCATCCATTTATCCTTCAACAAATATTAATTGAGCACCTACTGTGTTCCAGTCACCATTCTAAGTTCTAGATATATAACAGTGAACAAAACACCTTCTTCCAGTCAGGGAAATAATTTACTCACAAGATCAATAAAAATGATATCGAGTATGTTAGACAGTGATAAATGCTAAGAGGAAAAATAGAGGAGGAGAGAGGATAGGAAGTATGTGTGTTGGGGAGGGGGACAGAAAAGGTCTCAGTGAAAAGGTGACATTTTAGTAAAGACTACGAAGGAGTGAGAGAGTGAGCCACCCACATATGTAGTGAAGGAGCAGAGAAGAAGAATATGCAAAGGCCAATGCAGAATCTTGCCTGACTTTGTCCTAAAAGCAGAAGGAGGCCAGTGTGAATCAGGCTTGTGCGAGGGAGAGGGTGGTATTGAGAGTTGTTGGTGAGGGCTGCAGATCTTCTAGAGCTCTATGGGTCATCATAAAAATCTTCAATTTTGCCCCAAGTAAATTAGGAAGACCCTGGAGAGTCTTCTGAGCAGAAAGTGACCTGATCTTATTTATATTTTGGAAGAATTGCTTGATTCTGAATTAGGAGTGCAAGGGTGGAAGCAGGGAGACCAGGGTGGAAGCAGGGAGACCAGGTGGAGTTGGCGAGAAGCGGTCAGGTGTGGAGATGTTTAGGAGATAAAGACAATAATATTTCATAATAGAATGGATGTAGAATGTGAAAAAAAGAAGTATGTCAAGGGTGATTTCAGAGTCCAGAGCCCAGCTGACAGAAAGACTGGCATTGTCATTACCATTTTCAAGAAGCATTGAGGGGAAAAATACTGAGTTCTGTTTCAGACATGTTAAGTTGGAGATTTATCCAGGTAGAGACGAATTTTTGAGTCTGGAGTTCAGAGGAGAGATCTAGGCTAGAGACATAAATTTGGTGGTCATTAGCCACGAGACTAGATGAAATCATCAGCAGGTGAGTGTAGACAGAAAAGAGACATATTTTTATTTCTCTAAGTATATGAAAGTATTTTATTATGCCAGTTCTTTTTTTTTTTTTAAGTTTATTTATTTTGAGAGAGAGAGAGCAAGCATGCAAGCCAGGGAAAGGGGCAGAGAGAGAAAGAAGAGAGAATCCCAAGCAGACTGTGCATCAGCACAGAGCCCGATGCAGGGCTCAATCCCACAAACTGTGACATCATGACCTGAGCCGAAATCAAGAGTTGGAACCTAACCAACTGAGCCACCCAGTCATGTCAATTCTTATGGAGAAAAAGAAGAACATAATGAAAAGGCTTAAATCAAAGCAGGGATAATTTCCTTAAATATGAGGAAGTGTTCCACCTCTTAGGGTAGTATAAAACTGGGACGGACTGCAAGAGATTCCATTTTTGGAGAGCTTTAAGAGAAGGCTTGACAGCTGTATGTCGTGGTTGGGAGAGCCTTTCTTACCCTGTGAGAGTGTGACCGAAAGAGGAAAATGAGAGCACATGTCTAAAAAGCAGCATAGTTTGTTAAAAATAAGTGTATACCTATAAATATATACATACGTGTTCAGGATCATCAAAAAAATTGGTATAGGCTCATCATCAACTATTTGGAGATCACTAAAAAAAGTGAAGAGATTCGCCTTGAACACACCACTGTTAAAATCTAGTATATTTATATTTACCTCTAATCATTTTTCCTGTGCACTTTGATAGAGTTGTAACTAAAAGTAGTTTTTTTAATATGATAAATATAAATTATGCTTTTTAAATTCAAGTACGGGTAATTTACTCAGTGGCTTTAATGGATATTTAATATATACTTCAGTTCTATATTTTATCTAGTTAAAGCAAAGAAACAGAAAAGGAGCTAAAAGAGTTAAAAAGGTGAGAGAAAAGAAAGAAGAGGGAGGGGAAAAGAGGAGGAAGGAGAAGTGGGTGAAACAGAAGAGCTGGGGGGAGCATCAGTGGTGAGATGCCAGGGAGAAGGTTGAAAAGTAAGTTGTAATAATTTTTTTTAATTTTTTTTTGGCATTTATTTATTTTGAGAGAGAGAGATAGAGCATGAGCAGGGGAAGGGCAGAGAGAGAGGGAGACACAGAATCTGAAGCAGGCTCCAGCCTCTGAGCTGTCAGCACAGAGCCCGACGTGGGGTCCGAACCCATGAGCGAGATCATGACCTGAGCCAAAGTCGGTCGCTCAACCGACTGAGCCACTCAGGCGCCCCTGTAATAATTTATGAGAGAGTTCCTGAATTAATCTGCATTCATCTTGCCCTCCAACACCGTAGCTGTAAACAGGGGCAAAATGTGTCATGTTCCTGACCTTTGAACTTCGGGTTAGTTTGTTAATCAGTAGGGTGGCTAGAGCTGCCTGTGAGTGAGGAAGTCTTAACTAGTTGCAGGAGCTAAATCTAGACCCCTACAGGACAAGAGCCTGAGGGTTCTACCTCTGCTACAGATATGAATCTGTACGAAAAGCAAAAGGCAAACCAGCTGTTTAGTCAGTTTATTCCTGTTGTGCGAATCTTTGATTTCATGTTTTCGTCATCACATTGGCGATAAGTTAGCTAAATTAGTTTAGGGTCATTAGTAATGAGGACAAAATCATTCCAACCTAAAAATTTTCTCATGCATTAATAATTTTCCATGGATGGGCTACAGTTTTACCCACATCAAGCTTTTTTAAAAATGGATGTGATTGTTTGGAAATATTATACTATAGAAGATCATTTCTCTTCATACACCCGAAATTCTACATTTCTCTCTTTTTCCACCACTAACTAGTTTTGTGACCTTGGCTTGCTTCTTAGAGAAACTCAAAGTAGATTTAGCCCTAAGTAAGCTCAACATGAGGAGATTGTATTTTTTTAGCCGTGTACAAAAGGAATTTCTCAGTTAATATTCTCAAGTTTTTACACTTGTCAAAAGAAATAACAATACAGTGCAAGATTATTTATAATTATTTACCATGGACCTGGTGGGCTGTCTCTATAAATTATTTCAAGAATGAGTTTGTGAAAGTCTTACGTCAGACCGGGAAACCACAGGCTTGTATGTCTGACCTTTAGCATGATTTCAGTCAGTGACTTGGGTAATATCAGTCGGTTCACGGGTGAATTTACTCAAGAAGATGAATCCCTTATACCCCCTAACTCTGGTGGGCTCTGTGATCATACCTGCCAAAATCTCTGGGCTGCAGAACTGCCAGAGCACCCCTCTGCCTTTCGTCTCTCCCGCTTCGTCATGTGTCTCTATATCCCTTTCCCTCTTCATTTGTGTTCATTCTCCCTACTGCTTCCCCAGTTTGTGTCTTTGTTTACTTCCTCACATCCTTCCTTTAATTCTGTCTCCACCCTTTCACTCTCTTCTTGCTCTGTCTTCTCCTTTCATACTGTGAAGTTAAAATGTGCCTTGAAGCATCTCATTTGTTTACTAGCTCCGAGTTACCACTTTCTTGCACCATATTCTGCAGGACTTCCCACTCTTCACAGCCGCCCTACTGCATTCATGCCTTTTTGCCCACCTTCGGTCTACTTGACCACTCTCCCCGCTCTGTCAAAACCCTCCAGTCAATCCCCTCTTTGTACAAACGCACTTTTTTCACAAAACTCTCTTCTCCTAATTCTTCTACTTTGTCCTTTTCACCTCTTTGGATGCGCCCAGAAGTATTCACTGGCATGCTGATCTCTCCGTTGCTCATATGAAACTTATTAGTAACTTTTGGAACTAAGCAAATGATTTCTTGTAAAAGCATAATAAAGGCAAAAGTTATATTATTTATCTTCATAGCCTTTATTACAAAATGTCACCTTGTACATTAAAGGTGCTTCATAAATATTGAATTGACTTGGATTTGCATTCTTAATTTAAATCCTAGTTAACTGGATCTAATAGCCTTTTAGCTCCATGGTAACTCCATGTGACAGTTAAAATTTTCCATGATTAATGATTTCTGACTTTAAAAGTGTTCCCATTTTTATCATGTCTTCTTTATGAAAATTGTTGTCAGCCTACTCCCAGCTATAATATATGTCCTCTTTCTGTTAAATATAACATAATATATAATAATATAATATTACATCTTTATTCATCTTTATTTTAAAAGTGGTAAACAAAGTAAATTAATGAGGATTGGTACTTAGAAATAGACCATAGTTTTAGTGTATAAAAAAGCTAAATCAAAAACAACATCATTATTCCAGTAAGTAAAATATTCAAGAATTTATGTAAAATTATAATGTCCGTGAGGAAATCTGCACCATATTATTGTAGTCTCCTAGACTTTAGGACCATGAATTTCAAGTGTTGTACTCCTTTACATCCATTATATCAACTCTTCCCCAACTTCCTTCTCACCACCTCCTCTTTTCTTTCCTTTACCTCTCATCTCAGCTAAGAGGTTAATACTTTGCGTGGAGTGGTTACTCCATAATTACCTTATTCACTGCCCTGTACATTTGCCTGCTGGGATATGCAATGGCAACCCACGAGCATAGTTATTTAAGAATCGAACAGAGAAAAAAAGTTCAGTTCTAGGGTGTTGCTGTTCATACCAGACAATTCAGATCCCCTATCATGTGCTTTCCTTCTTTCCAAAATGACACTCTGTTTTAGCTTCTACATGACACCTAAATCTCTACTCAGTTCTTACCATCTACCAGTAATGTGCTGCCCACACCACTCAACAGGTTTGTTAGGAAGGAGAGCTTGGAAATGGCAGAGGCAGACAGGGGAAGACTAGAAACTGTGTGAAGGCAGAAAATTTCTATCTTGAATCCTGCTGTATTGCACCTCCAACAACCAGCACAATTCCCGGCATGTGTTAAGTGCTTAAAAGTATCTGTCAAGGAAATGAATATGTAAGGTCGGTATTTGGGTTTGTTTTATAAATGACCAATTCTAATCTATTTGCTGTTCTCTTTACCCTATGTATAAACACTGGGTTTTCACTTTACAAACACTTTGGAACAACATTCTCCCCTCTCTCATGACCCCCTTATTTATGAAAAACATACCCACTTTTTAACACCTGAGGGGAACAAAAGGGAAAATGATCCTAGTAGTAAGAGTGTTTAAATAGAGGAAAATCAGCTAGGGTTTTCTTTTACAAACCACGATAACCATGTACATTGCTTATACAATGGATGCATTATTTTAAATACTGAATTAAAAACCGGAAGACTTCCAATTCTAATGTGAGTGAGACGAGAGTCGTTCTGTCTCAGGTCTCTCATCAATAAGATGAGCACAATGAACTAGCTCAATACTTTGTATATGTTTTTTGGAAGCACAAGTACTTTTGAGACTCTGACGAAAGCTTTGAATCCACTTCCCAATATTTGCTACACGATTTTTTCTTACCGGTTTTTCTAAAACTCCACCTGCAGGACTCCATGTCTAGGTCTCTGGACTAGATGATGTCAAGGGTTCCTTCGAGCCTTATTAACTCCAGAATGGAGTTGTTTTTGTCTCATACAGCCCCACTTTGTAGCTTTGTGAAAGAAATTAGATATTTTGCTTTCAAGTATTAACACACATTATATAGTTTTCCTCTCCTAAATTTGCAATAAGAAAAGAGAGCCACGTGCCTCCTAATGAGACCTTAAGCCAAATTAGCAGTTTCTATAAGGACAGCTGTCTATTCTTCAGGCTGATTTCACAAATGCGTTGCTCTATTACTGCTTTAACTTTCTCTTCATATATACTTCGATTCCCAACTTGACTAAAAGGTTTTCTGATGCAGAAACCGTATGTGGTAGCCAGCGTTTGGCTTGGCCCATAGTGATCACCGCCACTCAGCGTTCACATCCTTGTGTAGTTTCTTCTCACATTTTACTGTATGGTCTGTATGATAGAGAAAATGAGGCAAAAGTAATGGTGTGTCACGTGTAGCTTCCATCTTGAAGCTGCCCTCCTCTCTTGCTTCCTGTCTTTCTCTCTCCCTCTCTCTCATCGCTCAGTCTGAGGGAGGCCAGCTACCATGTCACCAGGACACTGAGGCGTCCTGTAGAGAGGCCCTCATAGTGAGGAGGAAGTTCCTGGCCCACAGCGTGCTATGAACTGAGGCCTTCCGACTACCATGCGCGAGAGCTTGGAAGCAGAGCCTTCAGCCCTAGTCAAGCCTTGAGAAGATTGCAGCCCAGCTCACAGTTTAACTGGACTCCCCATGAGAGACCCGAAGCTAGAATCACTCAGCTCAGCTGCATTCAGATTCATGGCCTTCTGACACTGTGAGATAGATAATAAATACTGTACTTTGGGTGGCATTTTATAATTGAAACCTATTCAAGCAATCTGCTCTAACCCCCTTGAAAACCACAGCAACTGGGACCCAGCATAGTTAGGAATTTGCCTAAGGTCATTTAATTAATGAATTAATTCCTGGAAGGGAAAGGATGAAAGCCCAAGTTTCATAATACCTAATACAGTATTATTTCCATTCCCCATGCTGCCTCTACCTTTCTATTCAATCCAGTCTCTCCTAGGTGGTAAATAATATGTATTAATGTTTACACTTAAAACAGAATTATTGGTATGATAAACTAAGACTGATAATCATAGACAAATTGTTCAAGCCTACTTTTCCTGCCCTTTCTCTTCTCCAATGGACAATCTAGTTTATTCATAAACTCCTATAGCAAAAAGTTGATAGAGAAAAGTAATGGATATTAATTAACATGTACTAACTTTGCTGCCTGGGAGTGGTTGTGGTGAGAATTTTTGGTAAGAATAGAAGTTAAATTTTCTGATAAAAGAGTTAAAAATAGATATTAACCATCCAGGTCATTTTTGTAAATAATGAAAATAACTACTTTTTTTTTAGTTACTGCTTCTATATCCTTCGTCAGTAACTCCTTATTTACCTGTGGCATAAAGTTCACATTCTCTAAAATGGAAAATAACTTTCCAAGAATGAGACTTCATTCCCATCTCTCCCTACTTCCTACCTTGAAGGGTATACTTCAGAAACACTCATTCCCGTAGGTACCGCCTGATACCCCAGCTTTTCCTTGTGTGCTGTTTTCCAGAAGGGGATGCCCTGGCTGGACTCCCTCCCCCTTTCCCTACCCACTTCTCTAGCCTGGCTCTACTCCCACTAGCTCTTTAAGATAAAGTTCAACATCATGTCCTTTAAGATTCTCGTTCTGTCTCTCCCAGGTTATGTTACCTGCCCTCCACTGTGGTCCCTCCCTGAATATATTTTTGCCACATACTTACCATATTCCATTAAAATCGAGTTTTTGGTGTTGATCTCCCAAATAGGGTGAAATTTTTCAAGTAGTGGGTCTCTGCCCATACATCTATACATGCTGTGCCCACACAGAATACAATACTTGGTCAATCAACATTGCAATAAATAGTATTCTAGTTGCTGAAAACAGCCACTGCAAGTTTCAATAAAAACATTCTAAGATATTTTTAAGATATTGAAAAAAAACCTAAGCTCAGGCAGGTCACAAATAAGGTATATGTCTAGTTTTCAAAGATACTATGATTTACCCAGAAGCACAAAAACAAAAACAAAAACAAAACAAGTCTTAAAAGGATAGAATTCCAGCTATGCTATCTTTGCAAAAACCCATCATTTTTATCCCCTCCCCCCATTTTTTTTGCCTTTTTTTTTTATTGGGCAAAGTTCTAAAAGGATTAGAAATAAATTGAGATCATAGTAATCATGACAAAAGAAAGAAACAATTTGCCAGTAAGCTATTTCTCTTTCAACCTATCCTTCAGAGTGCTTGTTAGAACAAACTCTCTGCTGTTTCTTTTATTTATTTTTCTATTTGTTCTGTTTGGATTTAGTGGCCTTTAGAGAGGGAAACTATCTGGCCATACTCCTAAAATTGTCTGATTTATTCTCTGAAATTTAATTGTATGTATGTATTCTATAATAATTATGCAGACACTAATGAACAGAAGTACAAATATTTTAATAAATGTCCAAAATGTGTTTAAAATACAACCAAATTAAATTTTGTAGCATTTTTAGTAATTTGTATGCAAAATAAACTGAAAGTTTCTATGCCAACTCAGGGGAAGACATGTGGAGATGTTTTGTACAAGGAACGTTGGAATGGAGTTTTTATTTAATAATAGGAAAATAACGCCAAGTACTCATTAGGTCATATTATAGAGAAGAGAATTTCAGCTGTTTATAGTTTTTCATATGCCGATTATCCCACCGCATGGTTCGAATTCATATGTGAGGTTTTGCTAACACCAGTGACTGTATAGTGATACATGTAATGATAACTGAAACTATGTTTTGGAGTTAAACCTCTTTGGTCCATATTTCAACTCTGACAGTTACTAACCATGGAACCTAGAGCAAGTTACCCCACTTTGTGACCTGAAGTTGCCCCGTATACAAAATGAACACAACTCTGCCAACTTTATAAGTGCTCTGTGAAGCTTAAATTAGGTAATATGCAGAAAGTGTTTAGCCCAGTGCCAGGCACATGGTAACCCCTCGGTAGGTTTATTTCTTTCATTGCAGGAAAAAAAAATTGTTATTGAAAAATGCTTTACTTTTTTCCTCTTTAAAGTCTCTTAGTCACTTGTGTTGGCTCTGAGGAAACTGGAAGACTTGAAGCAGTATCCTGAACATGAACTTTTTGCTCTTTAATAGTGATCTTAGTCACACAGTGAACTTACCAAGCCTAATATTTAATGTCTGCTCTCTGTGAGTTAACTGACTACCCAAGACCTTCAAGAACAGTCCAGTCATTGAACATAGAGGATTTTTATATGGTCATTTGAATCATCAGCTAATTTTTTAACACCAATCTTTCTTAATTAAAATGAACAAAACCTAAACAAGCCTATGTATAATTTTAAAACTAGAACTTGTACACTAGCAAGCTAATCAGCTGGTCAATTTTCTGAAGATCTTTTCCTTTCTTTCTGTGAAGTGGGCTGGTAGTATAATCGCAAGCTTAGAGCAAAGAGGTATTTTGGGAATTAATTAGAATGGAATGAAATGTTCCACATCAATTTCAATATTGACATGCGTACTTTAAAAGAATTAACATTATTTTAGTTACCTACTTACATTTAGCCACTCGATGAAAATGTTCCTACTTGTACATTGTGTAATTTTATATAGACTAAATTAGAAGATTTATGGCAATAACAAAATTTATTTCTGCGGAGTAATTTTAATAGTAACATTAATGTAAATACCTGATAAACTATTAAATAGTACTTTAGAACATCATGAATTTTAGGTCTAAGTACAACTTAATCACCATAATATGGATTTATTTTCATCTTCCTTATGGATGAATTATTATTCAGTATCTGATCTGCTTCAAGCCAGTTAAAAGAAAACTTCAAGACCAAGACTGGTCAGAATCTTTTCAAAGTCGACAGCACCTCCTTATGTCTATTAAGCATCCAGCATTGTTTTGTAATGCATTAGTGGTATAGGGAGTTGAGCACAATTTCTCAGAAACAGACACCTCAGTAGACTTAGCTAAGTGGGAAAATACCTCACTTCCTTGCCTGCTTCATGATTTAGAGGAAATGAAGCTATGCACAGCTGCTGCCTACTGAGTGCACCTGCTTAAATAGCTGTACCAGGGATGCAACTCCAATGGTAGTAAAAGTTGGCTCATCTTAAAGAATGTGGCAGATAACTCCCATAATTTTGTCCTTAAGAGAGAAACGTATGCCTCAAAACTGTTGTTTCTCTTACTTTTTAGAAACTGTTTTGGGAAAAATAGCCTTCATAATGATAATGTAGTTTTTACGGTGATTTTTTATGAACACCTGACTTAAACAGGTTACAAGTGTGATCAAAGATTGAAAAGGCATTAAAAAGAAAAGGTATGCAGTTATCCAGAAAACAATATTATTCCAATTAACAGAACTTAAATTGTGCCTGCAAAAAGCAACTACCCTTTAAAAAAAATTACCCTGTAAAGGAAATAGTCATTTTTAGTAAATAGACCGGTCAAAGGCTGAATATTGATAAAGGGTAAATGTTCTTCTCATATTTTGAATAGGAGAAAAAAAAAAGGTTTACCTTCATGAGCTTAACACTGATACCTGGGAAGATACTAAGTCACTTTCCATTTCCAACCTCTCAGCACTATCTTACTACCAGGCATCTACAAAAGTATTTCTTCCGAAGGTAATATATTTGTCCTCTCTCCTTCATACTGCTCATCGTTTAGGTCATTTTCTCCCAGAAAAGACTTCCATGCCCATTTCCTCAAGTGGAGTTAGGCAACCCCCTGAACTTCCCCCCTCCGACTTGGAGTTTACCCTCCACCCTCACCTACTCTGTTAATTCTCTGAAAACATGGACTGTGTGGAATTGTTTACTATTGTAGCCTGAGTCTGGGATTGGGCAGGCATCAGTGAATATTTGTTGAATTAGTAAAAGGATGAGAAAAGTGAAGACATCTGTCTTTTATAGTTTTGTGTGATGTCTACATTATCATGCAAACAAGGGAGGAAACCATCCACTGCCTACAGGTGAACTCCCCATGAGAGATGCCTCAGTGTGAACCAGACTGGCCGGACTCTTATCAGAAGCACAGTTTGAGACGCTATAAAACACGAAAAGACTATCCTAGATTCACCAACTTTCCACTTCCCCCTAACTCTCTCTCCCTATACATTTGTCCTCTCCTCCTTTCAACACTGGTCACTGAGTCTAAGATCAATGTGAGATACGCTACTAATAAGTAAATAGATTCCCTCTCCAAAAATATCAGCCCACTGCTTATTTTTACTAGTATAGCTCATTTAATTCTTAAAGACTTTTCCTGTTTGTATCTCCTTTAAAAAATTTTTTTTAATGTTTATTTATTTTTGAGACAGCGAGCATGAGTGGGGAAGGGGCAGAGAGAGAGCGAGACACAGAATCCAAAGCAGGCTCCAGGCTCCAAGGTATCAGCACAGAGCCCGACGCGGGGCTCAAACTCACAGACCACAAGATCATGACCTGAGCCGAAGTCGGACGCTCAACCTACTGAGCCACCCAGGCGCCCCTGTATCTCCTTTTAATGCAGATATTCCTTAAACCAGTATCAACTAATTATTACTGTTTTCTGCATGTAGTTTTTGATATGCAGGAATTAGTTGACAGGCAGATGAAAATAATCAGATGCTCTGAGCATGCCTTACCAATCATCCTTCCAGTAGTACCAGTGCTACCTGGGCCTGCTTAGATCATTGGCCTCTACAGTAAAACTTTTCCTCCCATCCCTTGAAATTACCTACAAGAGCATTAAGCCAAATAGGTTCTAGAGGCCGGTACTTTTTTTTTTTTTAATGACAGAGAATCAGAGAGAAGAGGAAAATGAGATATACTACTCTTATTTCAGCAAAACTTTTCATTCTTGCCTGCATTAAATTTTCATGATCATCTAGTAATCTACTTCTTATCTGTAATTAATTTTAGATGCATAAAAGCTTAAGAGAAAATGTATTGAATGGTCATCAATCCTTCTGCCTTCTTCTACCTCTTGCGTTGGGCTAAGTGTTCCTTTATCTACCACATGGAGACAAAAGGAAGAGTAAGACATGATGCTTATCTTTTCAGAACTTACATTTTTTAGTGGCACTGCCAAATGCAATCAGAAAGAAACATAACAAGGCAAATGTGCTACCTATGGCTGGAAAAGGCAATTCTATTTAACGTCTCCAATAAGTGACCTCTTCAGAGGGTATTGAAATTCATTCATTAAATTAGCAGTTCTTCAGGTTATGCTAAATATAAAATTTCTAAATAGTTTTTGGTCAGTAAATAAAACTTGTTCTTTATTGATATAACTGAAATAACTTCAAACTTTTGCTCAAGCTACTTTTTCGAAAAGCCAGAGTTTATTGTTTTCAGGTACGTAAGCAAGAATTCTTTAATCACGTTCAAATTCTAAAACATTTTTAGGTCAATGGATGGGAAATGGTTTTGTCAGTTTCTAGGTTGCAAGTAATAGGTACTAAGCATCATTTCACATTATGAGAATGGTCCTATAAAGCTGCCCAGAACTCAGAAAAGAGCTTCAAGCTAGGCTTAAATCTCACTGAAAATCTCTGGATTTCAGCCCAGCATTCATCTATACCCAAAATGCTACCCTACGTGTCCAAAATCATATGCAGACTCCTGACTTTGGCACAAATTCTTGGTTCGAGGTCATTCTTAAAATATTGCTTCAGGTCCATTTTATAGCCTTTTTATTTGGAACAAACAGCTGAAGGGAAGCATGATTTAGTTCTTCACTACACCAGAGAGATCCCTAGGCAATCGCTCTCAAATTACAATTTAATGAAATTTAAATGTTTTACCCAAATTGGAGATGAGAGTTGGGGGGCGGGAGTAGTGTATTCCGTTGTCAAATAAGTTTGACAAACCATATATAATCTCCTGGAGTTTTGCAATTTAGGCTCAGAGAATTTCTACTGTGAAAACTTGCTCAACTTTATTTAACCTAATATTTCCCAATCAATTAGCCATAGAAACTGTGCTGCAGAAAACTCCATTAATATCTCAAGGGACATTAGTGTTCTAAGAAACAAAGTTTGAAATTGCTGCCTTAAAAAATATCTGCATCCTGAGTTGATTCTGAATTTGATCCCAAAGCGTTTTCTCAACATTATCTACAATTACATCCAAAAGATAAATATAAAATATTATGTGATAATTTTAACGTGATAAGTGTGGTAGTTAAGGATATTGAAATAGACCTCATTTGTCTTGTCTTACATTAGTGATAAAGATAAACTGAGTTTGAGTACAGTCCTAATAAATAAACAAAAATAATTACAATTTTAGGCATAGATTTAATAATGGTTTAAAATCTCCTATTTGAGTGTCATCACAATAATCTGTTATTATTTCAACCCCTCTGTACACTATTTATTTTTTTTTAACATTTTTATTTATTTTTGAGAGACATAGAGACAGAGTGTGAGCAAGGGAAGGGCAGAGAGAGAGGGAGACACAGAATCTGAAGCAGGTTCCAGACTCTGAGCCGTCAGCACAGAGCCCGACGCGGGGCTTGAACTCACAGACGGTGAGATCATGACCTGAGCTGAAGTCGGCCGCTCAACCAACTCAGCCACCTAGGCGCCCCTATTTAGTTTTGTTTTGATCTCAGAAATTCTCCCACTATTGTCTTCTCCATCTATTGCATCCCCTTGCCCTTATTCCTTAAGTACATGTTTTGTGAGCATTCTTTGTGTTTAAATCTACCCTAAACTTAAAATGCAGAATCTAGGACACCTGAAGGGCTCAGCTGGTGGAGAGTGCATGTCAATCTTAGGGTTGTGTGTTCAAACCCCATGTTGGGTGTAGAGATTACTTAAAAATAAAATGCAAAAGCCATATATTTTTGTATAAAGTCCTTTGTTCCTTTCCTCTCTTGCCTGTTTATTCTCCTGTTTACAAAGATGTTGTCATCGTGACACTAGCTAATGGTTGTAGCAAGTACTAATGCCCATTCCAGGAGAAGTGATTACATTCTTCTGCAGGGAAGTTGACTGAAGCAGCCGGGGAATCTCTAAAGTCAATTCTTCCCAATATGCATCATACTTTTTCCCCTCCGAGAATGATGTTCTAAAGGCAAATTTTACCTACATAACTCGTTTATCTGCTTCCTCGTCCTAATCCCTTTGTCTTTACATTTTACCCTTTTGTGCAACTAAGGTAAATAGCTTTAATGACATTTGCTTTGTCAGCAAATTAGGTACGGCTTCTCTACCTAAGTCAGGGGCAGATATAATCTCGAATGTAGATATAAGTCTTGGTCAAGAAACAGTTAAGTGTTCAGTGACTCTTTAATGTGGCTCTCTGAACCATGTGAAAGGCAGAGGATTTTTCATTTTCCAACCTATTTTGTGTGTAGAAAGACTGGATATAAACCTGGAATACATTATGCTGAGTGAAATAAGCCAGACACAGATGGACAAATACTACATAATACTTCTTACAGGAGGAATCTAAAATAGTTAAACTCATAGAAGCAGAGAGTAGACAGGTGGTTGCCAGGGGCTTGAGGGGAGGGAGAAATAGAGAGGTATTAGCCAAAGGGTACTAAGTTTCAACTGTGCAAGATGGATAAGTCTTAGAGATATACTATGCAGTGTAGTGCCTATGGTTTATACATACTGTTGTAGTGCATGTTTAAATATTTGCTAAAAAGATGGATCTTATGTTAAGTGCTCTTATCACAAAATAATAATAAATTAAAAGGCAGGAGGGAATTTTTGGAAGTGATTGATATGTTTATGGCACAGATTTTGTGATGATAGTCTCACAGATGTACAAATTCATCAAATTGTGTACATTAAATCAGTACAGATTTTTGTATGTCAACAAACCTCAATAAAGTGTTTTAAAAAAAGAAAGTTTGGAGATGGTTCAGAAAAGGAAGGAATTCGTATGGGAACCCGTTCATTTAATGAGTTCTTTTTTTCTCTCTATTACTAAGATATGTGCAATTTCTGCCTTTTCTTCTGTGTGCCATATGTGACATTAAAATATAGAGAAGTATTATATTCCAATAGCGTTGTAAGAGAAGCTACTGTGCTACCAGAAGTTTTGGTACAGAAAAAGAAAGCTAGGATCCTTAGAAAAGAAAGAAAGCTTGGCTTTAATCCCAAACTTACAAAGAAAACAAACCCTTAGCTTTATATCCTTTTCAGTAACCCGGTTAGACCCTCTAGGGTTGTGGCTTCTTACCACCCTGGGTTTTCTAGACTTGAGGCTGTGTCTTTAAATCACTGCCTTGAACTCTGTGGCGTGGCCATAGGAGGTGAGAGCCTAATTTGGGGGCATCTGGGTCCATGGTCCTAAGTGGCTCATTTAAGTGCCGCCGCTGGCATTAATGCTCATTTGGCATTGATGTCTATACTCCAGGTCCCCTGCTGCAGCGCCACTTCAAAGTGTCAGAAGAGATTCAGACCTGCCTGTCGTTGTGAGACTGTGGCTCAGGACCTATTCTTCCCCGCGACGAAGTCCTTCACCAAAGCCTTTTTACATAGTAGCTAAAGAGCTGTCATCACGTGCATTTCCGGGCCAGTTCACCAAATGTCGGAGCCACTGAGACTTGTCAGAGAGGTCACATTGACCCAGAAGAACTTCCTCAGTGCATAATTCAGACAGTCGTTCCTGATAGGCCCATTTTGAAATCCTCCAGGGTACAAGTTAACTATGGAGCCATCTCGGGGTTCCAAAATAAGCTTGGGACGCCTGAGGGGATCCAGGCGGAATTAGAACCCTTGGTCCCATTAACTAGTGGTTTTTAACTTCATCTACACAGCAAAGTCACTAGAATGCTTTAACAAACACCAATGCCTGAGTCTTTCCCACTTTCTCAGGATTCTGATTTCATTGAATTGTGGTCTCCCAGTAATCTAATATGAACCTCAATGTCATCCAGGGGTTCTCAGGCTTGGCAGCATGTCACGATTATCTGGGGAGCTTTTAAAATTCCTGGTCCCCAGGCTACACCCCAAATGAATTTAAAAAGAGTCTTCATGGGTGGAACTTGACATCTTTTTTTTTTTTTTTTTAAGTTCCCTGGCTGATTACTATATTTAGCCAAGGCTGAGAAGTAGGGAAACCTGGAAAAGGGAACTCTTCTGTATATCTGAAAGCAGGCTTCTTGCATTCACTCCAATTCATCTGAGTCTCTGAATGCTATAAAACTATAGGCTGAAGAGTTATAATACAGCTGAGTCGCAGGGGAAAATACATGTTCATATGCTCTGGGTTGGTATAGAAATGAAAGTGAAGGTCCGTTCAAATAAGGATTTACAAAATAAATAACAGATACACCTGTGGCAATAAATTATTTGCAATTTGCAAGTGCCAGACACTTGTATCCCCCTCCCCCCAAAAAAGAGGAAAACTATACAATGAAAAATAATCTTTATTATTAGAATTCTCAAAGAGTGGCTAATATTTCCATATCTGCTCCCCAGCAGTTTATCCATCTTGCATAATTTAAGGCCTTGACGACTTACTTAAGGGAATGCAGGTCACCAGTTCTACGGGGTTCCATTTTGTCAGTAATTCTCGGATTTTTGTTCAAATCCATAAATATGTTCCTCATTGTCTATTTTTTTAAGGTGGAGTTGCCCTGGTTTTCTTATTTTGTTTTGATCATGTGAATTATTATCCTTTTAGATATATGGCTAAGAACTGTTTGGAGCATAAGCAAGTTCACTGTCTCCATATTTAGAGGTGGTATGTATATCTGCTAGCTACTCGCAGAGATTTGTGCTGAGTAGGATCTTATCCAAAGAATTGTTGACAACTGGGTTGCTGAAGATTCTGTGGCCAAAGTCAAATCCCACAACACTGTGTTTATTTGCTTTTTGCCAATTGTTAGGCCATATCCCGTCACAGTCTAACAATCCAAAAGAGAATATTGCCAAATCATTGGCTAGCTTTCAGAATGGCTAACCCTTTGCTTGCTATGGAACTTACAATGCTTAATTCTAAGAAGCGAGGCATACTTTTTCTTGAATCAGTGGCTTAGCACACTTAAGGACTTCTTCTTAAGAGGGATGGGGGATATTGACCATTATTGGGAAGAGTAACAGGATACCAAAAGCAAGAAAATCATCTTGAGGGACTGAGTTCTTTGTCCCGCATCTGCCTCTCAGGGCGGTTGACAGTTGCCCAGTACACTGCTGCCATCTCTCACTTGGCACCTCAAGTCCCAGCTTAAAAAGCAGTGTTATTTCTGTCAGGTGTGGACTGATTGACTCTGTCTGTTGATGGAGTGCCTGGTCCAAAAATTGTCTAGATTCACCCTCTCGCCTTGTCCCCAAGAGGAGAGCACTGACGACAGCAGTGGAAGTGTTGACCATCCATTACCAATCCCTTTAAGATGGTATTACTGCTCTCCTTCTGTAGAGAACATGAATATTTATTTCATTTTAGAAGGGCATGTTATGCTTTTATTCCCCTTATTATTAGTTCAGGTTAGGTTCCAGTTTCATCGCTTAGAAACATACTGCAAGGTTAAATGTGGAACCACCAGAGAGGACAGACTTTTCTTACCTCCTGGGTGGGAATAGTATGCAATCTGAGGACCAATTCTCCAGTGACCACTTCTCTCCCCTCAGCATCAGAAATGCGGTCCAGCATCTCCTGGCCTCTCCTTCATTTATATACTTGGGTCTTACTTCTCTGTCTACTAATACAAGTCTTATTTTTATTGGGTTCCTTGGTGGGCTTCTGCAATTTAGTCCTTCTAATCTAAGTTTAAAATACTTCACAAGACAACATTATAGTTAAGACTGAAGTGAAATCCTCACAATCCAGGATAACTTCAGTAATTTTTAAAATTTCCTAAGAAGAGAGACATGAGCTATCATATCCGCCTCCCTACCACTCCCCTTCTCTTCCTCCAGGCCTTCCATCTACCTACCCAGCCCAGTCTTCTGGAAACAGAATTATATACCCAGATTTTTTTTTTTACCTCTTCTACTCACCCCAGTCCATTTTCTTAGCAATATCACATTTTTATGAAGGAGTTATCCTTCTGCTAGTGAAGTAAGCAGTCCTTCAAAACCTATTAATATCATCAGGTAACTTTCCCCTTCATCCAAAGCAAAGCCATGAGAAAAGCATGGGGACCTCATAGTAACTCAGAGAACAATTGTTTCACACAGCAGACATCTAACTTTCCATGCAAAATTTTATCATCCAAGACATTTAAATCTATACCATCTTAAAGATGGTGTTTAACAACGAGTTAACAAATTTTACAGAATCGGAACACTGAAAATGAAATTCAGAGTGTGATTCTGATCTATCACACTTTCTGAAGTCTGCTGCATTTCACTCCAGTAGACAATCCAATCACCTTTCACTCTCATTTTAAATAGGAAGGAAATATCTCTTGTTCATTTGTTCATTCATTCAGTTAATGATTGAGGAATGTTCATAGTTTTCATATTTATAATTTCAAGTATTTTGTTCTTCTTTGACTTCTTAAACAAATTTTATTGAGCACTTCCTTTGTACCTGGATATGGTAGCTTCAACTTCACATGTGTCAATTTGCACATTTTATGTAGGGGGCATTCACACTTAAAATTAGTAAAGGCTGCCCCTTAAATAACAGGAAATGACTATCAGAATTCTCTTCTAATAAGTTATTCTCCATATATTTTTCAATGAAGTAATTCCTTTTGTATCTTAGGAAATAAGATTCCTGTTGACAATTGCGAATTAGCTTCACTATGGTGTAGTCTGACTGACTCCTTCTTCAAGAGGATAGCAACACAACCTGACAACATTTTTAGGGTGTACTTAAAGGATCCCTTTGAAAGTTTCCCTTTCCAGGAGAATTCACCATATCAAGGAAGTATATATATATTCAGCCTATGAAAAGCTTATAGAAGTGAAGACTGTATAATATATATCATGTCTTTAAGAACATTGGTGTTGTGACATTCTAATTTATGATACAGAGTTTCTTTCTCTCTCTCTCTCTCTTTCATTTTCACTGAAGAATTAGAGTAGAGGAGAAATGGTGTGCCAAATTGGCCTTATAGTTACTCAAGGTTAATGCTAAATTGTGTTTCAAATATAAAATAACTTTGGCATTTTGTGTATGCCTACAAATGCCTGAGTTGAGTGGTTTTAAGAAACTTTAATACAAAATAAAACACATATATGAATGCATTCCAGTTGTAGATATTTTTTACCCCAAATAATTATGTATACTATTCATTTTCACTGGATTTTACATCTAATTTTTCACTTTTTCATTATTTGACAAAAACATTCAGAAGGAATTAGTGGGCATGTAGAAGAATTCTACACAGTGTTTAAGGTCAAAACACTTCTATGTGAGGGACAGAATTTGCTACAATTTCAAATTAGTTCTGACAGCTCATCTTATCATTGAGATAATATTCACCTGCCTCATTCAAAGTATATGATAATCACATAATGAGTATGTAGATCTGTTCACATTTATGTTATATGTTTATGTTTTGGTTTAGAATAGAATAGACCATAAGAACTAGAGGGTGTATTGGAGATCATCAAAATTGTTGCAGAATTACTCACAGGTAGGGAATAGACCTGTGCGCCATAACTTCTACCTGGGTGCTGTTCTCTTGTCTCCTCTACCAGGTTCCATTATTCATGATCAATCTCAATAACTTTTAAGTAAATTGATCATAATCCAAATTCTGTTGCTCACATAGAAGTGGCTGTCCACAGACACTTTCCTCCAAATAGGTATTTCTTTAGCTAAGATTTAAGTATAATCAGAACAATATTCCATGACTAACATAATTTTATCAATAACAGTAATAGTTAAACTATAACTATTAACAATCTACTAAAAAGGCCTTAGTGTTCTATATCAACTATAGAACACTCTATCAATTATAGTTAAAAAGAAAATCTTCTCATTTTCATATTGGAAACATAATTCCCCAGTTTCCCCACTTATTGGCTCATTAGTTAAGCCTAAAAACCGGGGCACCTGGGTGGCTCGATTGGTTAAGCATCCAATTCTTGATTTCAGCTCAGGTCACAATCTCACGGTTCCTGAGTTCAAGCCCTGCGTTAGGCTCTGTGCTGGTAGTGAGGAACCTGCTTGGATTCTCTCTCTCCCTCTCTCTCTGCCCCTCCCCAGCTCGCTCTTGCTCTCTCTCTAAAATAAATAAACTTTTAAAAAATCCCTAAAAACCATTCATTAAACAAGCAACAAAAGTTTCAAGTACTCGCTGCAAGCCTTACGCAAAATGCACTGCAAGTGCTTAAGCAAATGTTTACAACCATCATCCCCAGGCATTCTTTTTCAATTGACTTTAATATACATAATATTATAAGATGATATAATAATAACATTGTTCAAGTGCTAGTAATACAAACAATTTATTTTCACTCAGGGACTTTAAATTCTTCCTATTTATCTTCAGTATTCTACCTTATTAAATTTAATGCTATTGAAGTTGTTTATTCATCATAACTGCCAAATGATGAATCCAACCCTGATATTTCAATAGGACTAAAATAACTAATTCTTGGAGAAAATGTAAGGTACTCTAACAAAATCATGGGCTTGACATCTATTCCAACTCACTTTTATTTGTTCCTTCACATTTAGATTTCTCTTAAGGTAACACAAAATTATGGCACGGAAGATTTAAAGAAGATGTTAGGAGGAACCTATTTTCTTGCTTAGGTAAATAAACAGCCTAATACAAACTCATTATGACATGAACAGATGGATAGATTTCCTTCTATTTTATAACTGTACACAATTGCACAAGTCCCTGAATGCAGTTTTGAGCACAGATTACGTATGTCACACCACAGAAATATTCTTTCAAAGAAAATCAAATTGTTTTTTTAAATAAATTTTCTGTTCCTCACACTAATAAGGTTTTGGTGAGCATTTACTGAGTACTCTTTTAGAGTTCCTAATGAGTTTTGCTAGAAGACAGTGATTCCCATCTCAGTGTGAATAATATTATTTACATTTTGCTTAACTTATAAGCATTTTGACTTTAGGATGTGGGGATTATATTTTCAAATTGTCTTGGGTTATCATCTCCAACCATAATATTGGTAGATTTGACCTGTTCCTAGGAGATGTTATTGGAAACATAGTTCAGTGATCCCAATTTAGAGAAATTAGAAGATGATATTTTTTTTCCCAAAAAACAGAAAAAGAAAACTAAGAAAGCATGTCGCTTGAAAAATGGTTCTTTCACAGATTAAGGTTCATAAGCCATGCTGTAAATAAAAGATGTTACTTACTGTAGTTGTTCTTCATCTCTTGGGTCCCTTTGACTTTGCCTCGTTTATCAATCCTCAGATACCACTGTGTTCGACAGAAGAGTCTTCTCACTCTTATATCCCCTCCTTCCATGTAATCATAACTTCTTGTATGTCGCTCAGGGCTGGAACAGTTCACATTTGTAGCCATTTGCTCTGGAGTCATGTCATTGCAAGCTAAAGATACAGTGCCCACTAGACAGATAATGTGAAAGCATGATCTGTAGAGCAAAGTTGGCAGGATCCATGTCAGTATCCATTTGCGCATGATAGTGTAGTGCTCCGGGTGCTCATGAATAACATAATGAAAATTAAATCTTGAGTTGATTGTTGCTCCTAGGTCATTGACCTCTTCCTATCTGTGAATTGTAGATTGATTTAAGAAAGAGTAGTTGTTTTTTTTCCAAATTGTTATCCTTATCCTTTTAGTTCCTGATAACAGTACAGGATTCCTCCTTAAATAACTCTGGTGGTATTTCCTTATAAAAACAGGTTGCACTAAGTTCAGTTGCTGCGACACTGTTTACTACTGGACTTCTGTTTGCGATGAGACATTAAGAATAGGGAGGGAAGGCGGGGGAGGATGAAAAATTGTATGTATAAATGTTAGTGGGTAAATAGCATTATAACATGCAATGTAGTTGGTGCTGTGAAGGCACATTTAAAACAACATTCACAGAGGATGTCAACATCTTTATTTCTCTATATGTAGATTTAGAAAAGTTATGCATTACTAGAGAGAAATCAGAATATGCTTGTACCATTTATTCTGATTGCTATTTGGTAAGAAACATCCTGCAATTAGAGCTATTGATTTAAATTAAGTCCTAAAATTACTACTAACAACGTATAAATGCTTTCCCTAGATTTGTTTATTGTATGCTTTTATGTTTGTGGTTAATCCATTATTTTCTCTTCATCTACCCACATTTCTCAAGTTAAATGCCAGTATTGTCTGGAGAACTTCAACTTTAACTCTATGTAAAGTTCTACAGCATAATTACTACAGATAATTACAAGGCTCAAAAATCTGGTAACTTTACTTTTCCCCTCAGCACTAAAATCAGAGAAAGAGGTAAACTACTAGAAAACCACTCAGCATTATTTTTAAAGACAAATAACAGTAACTTACTTGTTCTGTTGATAACAGCTGGATACACAAGAATTCCATGTCTGTTGTCTGCCTTGTGCAACTTGAGCCTCTCTACTGTAGCTACAAACTATTTCTCAGCTGAGAAATTCTCCAGCAGAATCATAATTGTTTCCATAAATCAACAGGCAAGAGGATTTTCTCTCTGTGTGAGAGCGTGTATGCTTGTGTGTGTGTGTGTGGAGCCTTTTTATTCAGGGCTTTTCGATAAATACCTTTGCTGACCTCATTGGAAGCAATTAAAACTTAACCAGTGAGCTGTTAGTGGAATACAACAGCGAGAATAAAAGAGGCTTATATAGTATTCATTCAATGGTCATGAGAGGGAGCTACGAACATAGTTTATGTCTAAATCTACCAGTGGGTACCTACGCTGTAGAAACAGATCTCTGATTCGGAAGCAGTTAAAAGGAGAAAAGGAATTTTTTACACCATCTTTACAACATAGCAGTTGTGTATAAGTTGAAAAATATTCCTTTGAACATATATAAAAGGGATTTTTGCTAGTTAGAGAATCTTTTCCATAGCTTCATGATACATGCATTTCTCCTATTACTTCTTTGTACTCAGAATTTTAGAATAAAACTAATATGTGTTAATTCACTCACATCTTAGTGCTCTAAAGCACGGCGTAGCTGAGTCAAGGGTGTATCTTTTCATGCAGAGGTATTTTAGCATTGTATATATGAGTGTATTTTTATGTTTTATATTCCTAGACTGAAAGTTAGAATATCTAGTTTCTTATTTGAGCTGAATCACTAATTACCAGTATGACCTTGGACAAGTCACTTGGCATTTCTGAGTCTCAGCTACTGCATTACTACATTTATAAAATTAGTGCATTAGTCTGTGGTGCCTTGTAGTTTTAAAATTCTGTGACTTGGACTTAGGCTAACTACTAATATAAGGAAGAAGATGCGAACTTTCAAAAATTATAATTCTTAAAAATTAAAAATAAAGAAAATGGTTTTACACTGGTTATCAAAGTTTGACTCTTGCCTCAGTAAGAACATTAGCACAATAAATAAATGTTACTCTAGGGACAGAATTATAAGAGCTATAGTCAATGTAAGTAAGAGAAAGCTATTTTACTTTCCAACAATAGTTGTTCTCCCCTTTATTTCCTGTTCTGGCATATATATAGCGAGAGTGTATGTGTGTATATACATTGTTAGTCTAAATCAGTATTTAGGAATGTATATTGAAATTCTCTTTCCCATGTTAATACTCCCAGCACACACACACACACACACACACACACACACACACACACTCACACATCACTTGAAATGCACTACTTTACCACCAGGTGGTGCATGTAGACCAAATAGGAAAAGGAAGTCCTTTCAATCAGATTATAGTGTATGTGATTTCTTGCTTTTGGGGAATAGAATCAAGAGCATGGAATAGGTTAAATGTACCAAGTTACTCTTTAGGCATCATGTATTGAAATTTGTAATTTTATTAGAGCAGAGGAGCATGGACCCTTCTCTAATTGCAGCTGTTGAAAAGCTAGATAAAAATTCTATCATGTATTTCTCCAAATGGAGGAAGAAGAGCTGGGAAGAAAGTATGATGCTACTGTGTTCTGAACCATCCCTCCATAGGCAACAACAAAGAGCAGTGTCAGAACCCCTGGAACTTGGATATTCCTTCTAAAGTGAAAGTTGATAACAGTCAGTTCACATGTAAAGATATTGAAGAGCTACTTAATCCATCGGTTCCACACTGACCCTTCAGATTTTAAAGTAAGAAATCAACAGATTAGAAGGCAAAATTTGCTAATTAAATGCTCAAGACTTAAATAAAATAAATGGACAATTTGTTGATAAAGAGTGCTAGTGCCTCTTTAAAATCTCTTATAGAGGGTTAACTGTAAAACTGGAAACAAAGTATAAAATTGCGATCTATTCACTTTATGTTCATTAGATGCTCTCTGATTTGAAAATATAATCTCGGTAATATTAATGAGTGGCTTAATCTCAATAATGGAACTGTATTTAAATGTTTTAAGAAACAATGCCTGATACTTGCCTAGTTTGATTTGGGAATAGAAGATGTAAAAGAATACGGAGGATCCATTTCGACAAATATCATGAAAACATCAGCAGTTTTTAAAGTAATGATTAACCACCGTCTAGTTTTGCATAAGCAATCTCTATTATATCTCTATTTCACAAAGAGGTAAATGATAGAAAATGACTTTTGTTTAATGAATTTTGGATTTCAATAATTTAAACCATGCCACATTCATAAGTATGTATAATGTAATCACTAGAGGGAACCATCAATCATTAAGTATTTTCACTATTTTACATTCTTACATCCTATCCTGTTCCCCATCCTCTTATCTCCCATTCTTTCCCAAGAAGTATAAATAATCATTGTTCTTAGTTTCTTGTATATCTTTCCAGAGTTTACTACATATACGGGCAAATTGAATGCATATGTGTGGGGATATACATATATATAGATATATATAGATATATATCCATATATATATAACTTTCCCCCCTTTTATACAAAAGTAACATACCATAAACACTGTGGTGCCTGTTGGATTTTTTACTTAATAAAAATAAAAAGTCTTCCCATTAGTATTTAGGAAATTTCCTCCTTTCGTTTTACAGCTGCATAGAACTCCATTAATGGGTATATCACAATGTATTTGTCTAGCCTTCTGTTGATAAACATTTAATTTTTTCCAGTAATTTTCTATTGCAAAAAAATGCCACAATGAATAAAGTTATAAATGTGTCATTTTTTTCCGATGCAAATATTAGTAGCAAATTTCCAGAATTTGTCCAAGTCAAATATTTAGATAGTACTGCAAACTTACTCTCCACAGAAGTTGTACTAATTTTATAATTCCACTAGCAGTACAGAAGTATGGTCCTTGTTCAATATAGTATATTATCAAACTTTTGGGGTTTTGCTAATCTGACAGGTAAAATGGCATTCATTATAGTTATCCCTTGGGTTTCTCATCTTATGAAAGGAAATGACTATCATGGACAAGTACTATAAAGAAAAGTTACAAACACTAGTATGGTTTTATTAGAGAGAATGAGAATGACTGGGGTGCATGAAGAGGCTGGAGAGGTAGCCAGAGTCCTGTTGGGCTCTGTCAGGGAGTTTGAGCTTCATCCCAGAAGCAATAGGAAACCACTATAGCACGTGAAGAGTGACATGAACAGAACCACACTCCCTGCTCTCTTTTGGCCCAAATTTGTTTAATTCCTACTAGCAGAATAAGCTTATGTAATATTAAATTATGTTCATTTATCCTATTTTTCTGTTCTCTATATTGTCAGAAAGACAGCCAAACTTTGTAATTGGAAAGGAAAGATGGGGGAGAAAAAAGCCATATACACTTCCTGACTAGGGTAAAGTCCGAATCCACTTCACAGGGTTCTGCTGAGTGCCTTGAAAGGAAGGGAAGCATCAAAGTATCTTTGGGAAGCCATCTGGGAAGATGGGATCCTTAGACAGGGAGCATAGATAAAATTCTATTTGGGAGCCAAGCTCCTCTTTATCTGGAAACACCATAGCACACAGCAGAAGCAGCAGACCTCCAGGGAGTAAGGACTGCCTCGTGTGTCTAAATAGATGGAGCCATAAGTACCCTTCATAAAGACTTCCCACATTTTAAAAAGAAATCTGGAAGCAGCAGGAAGCCCATACCTGAAGGAACTGTGTGAGCAGAGTCAGTGAACACCCAGAAGTAACTAGAGTAGACAAATGACTCGAAAACCAGAAGCCCTTGCCTTGTCCTTGAATCCAACACCATCTTGAGGCAGAAGAGGGGAACCCAGGAACAATAGAGGTGAAGTTTTTTGCCAACTTGGAGGAGTGTGTAACATTCCCAAAGTTGATGCAAGGTTGATTTATGAACATAAATTTATATGTTATTTCTTACATATTTGAGATTATGGTGCAAGATTTATTTCCACTGCATTCCTCTACAGCTATCATCACACTATGGATAAATCTTCATCTTTTCTCCCGTCGGTCCCATTCCATAATTTTTTTTTCCATTTCGTAAATTTAGCCCCAAGTTTGGATCACACTGTATACAACCAATATTACTTACTTCCTTAACCCACTCACTAAACAAATATTTATCAAATAGCTACTTGGTGCCAGATGTTGTGCTAGACTTTTGGAGATACAATGGTGAATATTCTGGAAGTGATCTCTGACCTTACAGAGTATGCATTCCAGTGAGGGAGCAAACATAAACACGTAGATCTGTGGTGTGAGTAAATGGGAGGTAGACATTAGGATGCAAAGAAGATATTCAAGGGGATAGAGGGGTAAATGGGTCGAGGGCCCTACTTTAAGTCAGGAAGGCCTGTCTAAGGAGGTAAATTTTAAGCTTCTTTGAACAGCAGTGGCTTTGGGTATATTCCAAGAACTGAAAGAAAGCCAATGTCCATGAAGTACCTGAGCAATGGGGAAAATAGTGACAGATAAATGAAACAAAACGTAGGCAGGAATCCAATCATGAAGAACTTTGAAGGTCATGGTAATAGGAGTTTGGATTTATTCTAAGTGCAATAGGAAGCTGGAGGATAGGTGTGTCTGCTCCAAATCGGATGGATCTGGTCAAAGACAGTGGTTTAAACTCAGGAGTAAAATCTCAAAAGTAATTGAGCAAGCCTGGGGTCCCTATAAATCCTCGGTTTTGTAAACTTTGTGGTTACTCTTGGCATAATGCCCTAACATTTTAAAACTAATTGTATATAAGGTACAAAGTCTGAGTCATATGTTCGAAATTGTGGTGTGCCTCTGACTCAACTGTATAAATATCTCAGTTTACAAATGTAACTTGACTCTTTGTGTCCCCAAGTCTATAAAAATGTATGTTTTATTTAATTGTATATTTATAGAAAGTTCTCTGAAATGCTAATCTAAAGCTAAGTTTTCTGAATTACTATGCAACTTTGGACCTAGAGCAAGATCTCTAGAGTTATTATGAGTTCTTTCCTTTTAATTTGGAAATTTCTATATAATGAAGTTATATAATTCACTCTTAATTGGCTTGACTCCATTTAAATTAATGCTTAACTTTAGCAAAGAACCAGTCTCCTTGATTCAGTGCTATATATTAGTGCCTAATTTTGACAGCCTGATGCCATTCTAACAGCTGAAAAGCTGAAAAGCTCTATAATGGGTAGTGAGAGAATTTTTCTTCACTCCTTGGAGAATATCATGAAAGACAACAAAGACCCTGTGCAATTAGGGTTATTACAGTCTTTTCTTTAAGTTGTCATTCTTTGGTTCCATATTCACTGTCTACATAGCAAAGCAGCAAAATAAGGGGGAAAACTAGCAACAAAAAAATGTTTTTAAATCTTTAATAAATATCACTGGGTTACTAACAAAATTAGTTTATTTTTTAATTTGCTAGCTTAAAATCATGACTTTTTAGCACCACATTACTTTTTAAAAGTAGCAGAAGGAAGCAGAAAAAAGGTAGTTATGATAGTAAAGAAAGAAAAGAAAGTTATGAAGTTCAACATTTTTTAGTATAAAGATACATCCATGAAAAGTCAAGTATCCATTAAATTACAGATTCTTATAAACCTGGTGGCTAACAAGATAACTCATGCATAAAAGAAGAGGTTAGTATTCTCCTTAGGCTTCTCTTCCAGCTAAACATTCTTGCTATCTTTAAATATTTTTCAAATTTCCCCCTCAATGGTAATTAATATTAACTTAATCATAGTTAGTCCAATCCTTATTCATTTTATCAGTTCGAAAAGTTATCAATTCTACCACAACTTCTACCAAAACTGTTTCTTCTTATCAATTATCATCTTCATATCCTAAGTCAAGTAATTGTTTTTTCTAGTCTTCTTTCTAATATGAAAACCTCCATTCCCCAAATCCTCAGTGGTCCTCAATAGTTCTCAAACACTAGATCCTCTCACTTGATTTAGGGTGAAGGGAGATAGATATACCTGCTCCCCACTTCTTTTCTTGGTAGGGAAAAGGACTAATAGAGAAGAAATTCTCCTTACAAATTCTTTCTCTCCATCTCTCTCTCTCTCTTCCTCTCTCTCTCTCTCTTCCTTCCTTCTTATAGCTTCAGTCTGCATGAGGGACCCAAGAATCATGTAAGCAATTATCAGATAATTCCTTTGAAATTTTACATATTGTGTTTTTAATGATGCAGTAAAATCCTTGATCCTATTTATTCTGTTAACTCAGCTAATTCAAATCATCACTTACTATGTATTTACATAGTATGCAAATGTAATAAATAAGATAAGCAAGGTCCCTGACTTCATGGAACTCAAACTATGGAGGAGGGGACAGATAATAAACACATAAAAAGAATTCTGATGATATTATAGGAAGAAATAAGTAGGGTACTATGGTAGCAAATAACACAAAAGAAAAGGGAAGAAAGGGATTGTTGAAATCTGGGCACAAAAGGCTTTTCTGACAAGGTAACATTTAAGCTGAGATCTGAAAGATAAGAAGAAATCAGAAGTAGTAGCCCATTCCTGGCAAAGGTACCAGGGAAGACAAAAGTTCTGAGGTGAAAATGAGCTTGGTGTATTCTAGAAATTGAAAAGTGACAGTATAACTGGAGTACAGTGAACAAGGGGGAAAGTTAGGTGATAGGAGACCAACCAATGTATGTAGGCTCTTGATACCAACAGCAGGAATTTTGGATTCGATCCTGGATATAATGGGTTGTAACCAGTGAGTCGTGTGATCATTCTGAAACCTGGAGAATGGCTTGGAGAATGGCAAAAGTTGAAGTAAGGAGGCCAGTTAGGAGGCTAGGGCTGTACTCCAGGTTGGAGGTGATGATAATTTAGATGATGGTGGAGGAGTGGAAGAAATAAGCAGATAGAAGTTGGAGACAAAGCTTGATGATAGATTATGTGAAAGACAAGGAGGAGTCAAGTTTCAATTCTAGATATTTGACATTTGCAACAGGATGAATAGTGTTGCCATTTTGCAGAACCAAAGAACCTGGGAGAGTAGTAGATAGGAAAATCAGGCAGTTGGAAAGTTTACCTAAGAGGAATGATATAACCCAAAACTCAATCTGAATCAGAGGAACCTGGACCTCTTACTCCCTTGAAATGAGAACCAGTAAGCATTTTATAAATCAATCGCCTCAAAAATGTGGAAGTAGAAACAGAATCTCTTTTTAAGGAACTCTGGTGTAAAAGGAAATGTTTTCGCATGGCAGGCAGTATTAAGTCTGTATTTTGATGCAAATGTTAAGGGCCCTCCTCCCTGTTTTTTCTAATCCAGAAATGTCTCTGACACTCAAAATATTGTAGGCCCCATGAGATAATCAAAACTCAAGTTATATTGTTGTAAAAGCCTAAAACAGTTTTATCTTTTGCTTTCAGCCATAAATGGGTTTTAAAGTTGTCGAAATATAGGTTAAGGTACTGAGAAAGAAGTTTCTTAATAACAATGTTGGCATTTTTACAACAAATCAATACTTAGTACCTCTCTGATTATTTTATCTAAAAGAAAATTACTTCTATATCCTATATTTCCTTCTGTAGAAAAAATATGTTAAAAGAAATGTTGGACTAGAGTAGTTTAGATCAGCATATAGATTATACAACAAAAAGAGTGTATTAAAAATGAAAATTTCTCCTAATGCCAAGAAAAATAGGTTAATGGAGGGGAGAGGGTTACCCATATCATTCATTTGATAGTGCCAGAAGAACAATAAAACAAGACTAATTTCTTTCTAATAGAATTTTTTGGCTGAGCATGATTATAACTTTGATTTCCTAGCCTAAGTAACTTGGAAGTTAGAAAAATCATATCGGGGCGCCTGAGTGGCTCAGTGGATTAAGGGGCCAGGGGCCGACTTCGGCTCAGGTCATGATCTCACGGTCTGTGAGTTCGAGCCCCGCGTTGGGCTCTGTGCTGATGGCTCAGAGCCTGGAACCTGCTCTGGATTCTGTGTCTGCCTCTCTCTCTGCCCCTCCCCTGTTCACGCTCTGTCTCTCTGTCTCTCAAAATTAAACATTTAAAAAAAAAAAAGAAAAAAAAAGAAAAAAAAAGAAACATTTTATCATGAATTTAGAAAGGTGCCGAATTAGTGAAAATCCAAAATTACAGCATATTTTAAAAGAAATTCTGTTTATTAAAGCCAAGTGATGTATTTGTAATAAATCAAACTGTTACCTGGCTTAATTGAATCAATGACAAAAATATGGAAACAGCTTATTAGCTTATCTGCAAATGTGGATAGGAAAGTACTAAAAGATTTGAAAACTGCTTTTTCTCTTGAATATTTTTAAATTTCCCATGATAACTGATTTATCTTATCAATTTGCACTATCTTGGAAATTTCTGCAAAGCGAAAAGATAAATTTTAATCCACATTCAATATGAATGGTAACAAAATTTGAATTAAGGGACTCCAAATGAATGAAGTTTTACTATATTTTAAAGTATTCTAAGACAGGATGTTTTCTTAGGATAACATTCATTTTATTATTTTTCCCTTCAATAAATAAAATTAAAAGAAATAATTCTAGTTCTTAGTACAACTAAGGGGGTAATTAAAGACTAATTCACAAGTGGTAATGAAATTATTTTTAACTTACTTTGCCTTCTTCTTGCCTTCCTTTTCATTTTATTCCATTTAAGATGTTGACTTATTATGGTAGTAAGTATACTTTATTTCTAATATAATCAAATATAAAACCAAGAAACAAACTCAAAAGCATTAGAGGCATTGTTCTTTTTAACCCTTGAAAAAGCAAGAGAAGGGATGAAAAATAGAAAATTTCTGGATTATTTTGCTATAACCAGAACATGTCATATTTTACGTTTAAAGGGGAACTATTTTTCTTTTCAAAAAGGTGCTCATCTCATCAGTGCTTCATTTATTCCCTTTAGACTAAGAGACAGTCTTGTCCTGTTTTTAACTTTCTTACTTTACAGGTAAAATTAAACGATGCTATTTGTTGGTGATACCAAGTATCTACAGTGATTTAGAATTTTTTTGTACTGTTTTGAATTCTGAAACTGTTCTTTTCCTCTTCATCCTGCTTCCATTTCTCTCTGCACTTTTCTCCTCCACATTTTTTATTCTTTCTTCCCGTCTCTCTTTCTTGTTCATACATGCACACGTGCATGCTATTTCTGTCATGCTTATGCTTCACGTTTCTGGAAACCTCCTTAGGTCATCCTTATATTAATTTTCTACTTATTTATATATTTTTTTTCGATAAAGTCTTGAAAAACACATCTAGTTTCTATTCTAATCATACTCCTCTGAGAATAACTTCATATTATAGAAAGCAAACAATTCTCGAATAATAACTCATAATGATGCAACCTCTGATTTATTTTTTTTTAATTTTATTTATTTTAGACAGAGAGAGAGAGTGCAGGGAGGGGCAGAGAGAGAGAGAGGGAGAGAGAGAGAGAATCCCAAGCAGGCTCCACACTCAGTGCAGAGCCCAATGCGGGGCTCAACCCCACGACCCCAGCATCATGACCCGAGTGGAAATCAAGGGTCAGAAGCTCAACTGATTGAGCCATCTAGGAGCCCCAACCTCTAGTGATTTAAACTTTCACCCAGTGATTTTCAAAGAAGTGTTCATCTAGTCTTACTTGGCAGGTTTTTTGGTTTTTTTTAAGGTAAAAGTTTATGGAGGTAGGGTTTGTATGGGTAATCATTTAAAGCAAATTAGTATTTGGAAACCTATTCTTTTAAATTAGAAATCTTGGAAACTAAATATAGGAAATGAGTCCATCCTCTCTTCAGCAGTTCATTTCTGAGAACCCACAAGCTACATGACACATACAAAGCGTTGTGGGAGTAAGGAGACAGCGAAACCTATGTACCAGTTACCAGCGTTCCGTACCATGTTCTCGGCTCTTCATTCCATGCTCCTATCTTGCTGGCTCTTTGCAATTTCACTTATCCCTCCAGCGACCCTATAACACTGGTGTTCGTGGTCCACTTTACAGCTGAGGACACAGATTCACTGTCGGAGAGGCACCTGCACTGCGGACAGGTCTGTGTTAGTTATCCCTTTATTACTCAAAAGACAGCTCACCAACACCTGTGATATTAGGCCCCAGACAAATAAAGTCAAAAACTGCATTTTAAAAAGATTCTCAGGTATTTCTTATGCCCTTCGATGTTTGAAGAACACTGCTATATTTGCCATTTTGTTCTTTCCTGTGCACTTTGCACTGCAGTATAGTGATATGAATTATTTTAAAAGTTAAAATTGATTCTTAGGTCATGTAGTAGCAGTCAGTCTTTCTCCCTGAGGAAGTGTCCATTAAAAAGGACAGGTCTTCTCTAGGTACTAATTCAAACCTTCCATAAATTCTGTTAGTGTCCTGTGGTCTTGCAAATGAAACTGTTGGTACTGTTCCTTTGCTTGGTATGATTGATTTGATTAAGTTTGGATTCAGTTAGTCCCAGCAGTCAGGGTAGGAGCTTAGTGGTAGCTAGATCAAAGAATCTGGGATTACCAGCCTTAGAAGAGACCATTCTTATTCTAATCATTCATTTTAACTATTAATTTCTCACTCACTTAGAAAGAGTTTGGTTTAATTAAAAACAGAACCAAATTTTGCAAATTCGATCTTGGAATATGGATTTATTTTAAGGCATATTGTTAGTGGTGAATATTGAGAACCCACCCATAGAAGAGGTTTGAGAGCCTATAATTTATTTTTTTAAATAATGGAATAAAATGCTAGTTTCTTTGTTCAGTACAGAAGTCTTACTTATAGTAAATGTTCTGATGGAAAGATTTGGGGGAAAGGGTGGGGAACTGACACTGCGTCACTAAGACTTCTGCTAGCATTTTTCCCATTAGAACACAATGGCTCCCAACAAAGAGGAAATGATATGGGTGAACCACAGCACCCTCCGTTTAACGTTTACACTAGGAGGAAAACAGAACGAGCTCTTGCAAAAGTGTTTTCCCCACTCCATTTGACTCCTCCACCCACATTTTGAAAGAAACATATGTATTTCATATAAATCGTACAGAACACTGACGTCGCCAACATGTGAATTCTTTACCACTTTGATTTCATTATTTCAAGGTTTTGAGTTTTTTCATTGACAATACTCCACTTTATTCCTCTATGCTAACAGGTAACTATGCATGCCTTGGCTCTTCTTTTCTCCATCATTTTCATAGCAGTAGGGTTGGTTCGTTCTTGCTTCTATTGCAAAGGACTACACTCAGCTACGAGAAAGTTTGAAGCCCTTGGCAAACATTTTTAAATTATTGGATGAAAATAAGTAAAAGAGACATAATTGCTTTCAACTTCTGATAGGCTATCATGTTACCTTTCTGCACTACAAACAATCCATGGGGAAATGAAATTTATGATAATTTAAAATAATTAGGCTCATTAGCAACTTTATGACTTAAAGGGTAAAACCACATCACTGACATTATTTGTTAAGCAACGATAGTATTTAAATGAACTCATAATTACCCACCAATTATTTCAATCATCCTCAAAGATTTGCATTGAATGCATTATTTCCTGACAGACACATAGTAAAAATCTGTTTACACTAGGATAACCACTCCGTCTTAATCTCCTTTGCTCTTTTTCTTTTTCATATTCTTTGAACATTCCCCAAGGTAACCCTCTGCTGCAACTAGGGTGGTCTTCTCAAGGTCCTGCCTAAATGGCTTGTTACCCAGCCTCACCCTTGTGCACACTCCATTGGCCTACCCTCTTTTTTCCACGTCTGAAGTCCTGCAGATCTGATCAGTTCTTAAGAGAGCCTTCTCTGACAACCTGATCCTGCAAACAGTCTCTGTCTCATCCTGAAAAGTTTTATTTCTGATACAATCTATTTGCCTCTTGAGTTCATATTAACCTTGTAATAGATGTTGAATTTTTCACAAGTATTCCCTGCATATGTTGTTTTGGCCTTATTGTAACTGACTGCGGAAGCCAGGAATTGGATCCTTTGGTTTTGTATAACCTTGTATTGTCTTTCACATAGCCTACAAGAAATTTTTCTTTAAGGAATGCATGAATAAATGGAAAATAGCAAGTTTAGTCTCAAGAAATCACATCGTGGCTTTTTTTTTTTACCATTTGATAGAGGTAGATTAATCTATCCCCTCATGCCTTTATTCATGAAATTTAAATTAAAGAGCGTAATTTGAACATAAATTAAAATTTTTTTAAAGACGTCAATTTTACAAATGAGGAAGCAGAGACTCAAGTGGAAAGTGGGTTGCCAGAGATTACATATATAGTTTGTGGCAAAATAAAACTAGAATTTAGATTCCTGAATCCTATTCCTGTGTTCTTCTGAAGGGCAATCAGTGCTCCCCATTAGAGACACCAGGCTAATAGTGGTGTCTGAGCCGTTAGGCCATTTCAGGAAAGGCATATATGAAAGATAAAGGCGAAGCCAACAGGTAGGTTCATCTTGCATATCACATGTTTAAACCTTTTTTACTAAAACAATAGGCGGTATACTTAGGTATATATTTAATTGTATATATGCTCATCTTTTTCCTATAAGGTTTTAGGTAGCTTTACATAAGTGTGTTTGATACAACAGCATAAAATAATATGCTAAATAAACAGATAAGAAACCTGAGACAGAAAAGAAAAGTCTCAGATGAGATTAGAATATAAAATCCTACTAAGAGATCCTTTACTTTTGCCAGACTTGGCTCACAGATAAGGTTGGCTCTAAGCTTACTATCTGCCAGGAAAGGAAATGACAACATTACTTACATAATTGGGCAGTATCCATAAAGTAAAAACAAACCATTTGTGCACGCGAAGTGTATCTGTTCCTTATACTAAGTCATATTTTTTTTCCTGTGAATCCCTGTATCAATAAGTATAGGCTATATTATAATGCAGTAACAACATCAGTAAAATCTTAAGTGGCTTATGCTGACAAAGGTTTATTTTTCACTCACATTGTGTATCTATTGCACATAGGCTAGAGTCTCAAACTTCCAAGCCAAAGAAGACTTTTATCTCCTTCACCATAATCACTGAAGCAGGGAGAAGAGAACTCAATGAACTGTACATTGACTCTTAAATCTTTCTCTCAAAAACAAAAACAAACACACACACATCATTTTGTTATTGTTAATTTTTTTATATATAATTTTTTGTCAAATTGGTTTCCATACAACACCCAGTGCTCATCCCAACAAGTGGCCTCCTCAATGCCCGTCACCCACTGTCCCCTCTCCCATACCCCCCATCCACCCTCAGTTTTTTCTTAGTATTTAAGAGTCTCTTATGTTTTGTCTCCCTCCCTCTCTGTAGCTTCCCCCCTCTTCCCCTCCCCCGTGGTCTCTCAAAATCCACCTATGCATGAAAACATATGGTATCTGTCTTTCTCTGACGACTTATTTCACTTAGCATAATACTCTCTACTTCCATCCACATTGCTACAAATGGCCATATTTCATACTTTCTCATTGCCACGTAGTATTCCATTGTATATATATGTATATATATATATATATATACCACATCTTCTTTATCTATTCATCAGTTGATGGACACTTAGTCTCATTCCATGGTTTGGCTATTGTCAAAAGTGCTGCTATAAACATTGGGGTACACGTGCCCCTATGCATCAGCACTCCTGTATCTCTTGGGTAAATTCCTAGCAGTGCTATTGCTGGGTCATAGGGTAGTTCTATTTCCATTTTTTTTTTTTTTTTTGAGGAACCTCCACACCATTCTCCAAAGCAGCTGTACCAGTTTGCATTCCCACCAGCAGTGTAAAAGGGTTCGTGTTTCTCCACATCCTCGTCAGCATCTGTAGTTTTCTGATTTGTTTATCTTAGCCACTCTGACCTGTGTGAGGTGGTATCTCAGTGTGCTTTTGATTTGTACTTCCCTGATGCCGAGTGATGATGAGCATCATTTCATGTGTCTGTTGGCTGTCTGGATGTCTTCTTTGGAGAAATGCCTATTCATATCTTCTGCCCATTTCTTCACTGGATTATTTGTTTTTCAGGTGTGGAGTTGGTGAGCTCTTTATACATTTTGATTACTAGCCCTTTATCCAATATGTCGTTTGCGACTATCTTTTCCCATTCCGTCAGTTGCCTATTAGTTTTGTTGATTGTTTCCTTTGCCATGCAGAAGCTTTTATCTTGATAAGGTCCCAGTAGTTCATTTTTGCTTTTAATTCCCTTGCCTTTGGAGATGTGTCAAGTAAGAAATTGCTGCAACTGAGGTCAAAAAGGTTTTTTCCTGCTTTCTCCTTTAGGATTTTGGTGGTTTCCTGTCTCACATTCAGGTCCTTCATCCATTTTGAGTTTATTTTTGTGAATGGCGTAAAAAAGTGGTCTAGTTTCATTCTTCTGTATGTTGCTGTCCACTCCTCCCAGCACCATTTATTAAAGAGGCTGTCTTCTTTCCTGCTTTGGTAAAGATTAGTTGGCCATATGTTTGCGGGTCCATTTCTGGGTTCTCTATTCTATTCCATTGGTCTATGTGTCTGTTTTTGTGCCAGTACCATGCTGTCTTGATGATTAGAGCTTTGTAGTAGAGGCTAAGGTCTGGGATTGTGATGCCTCCCGCTTTGGTTTTCTTCTTCAATATTACTTTGTCTATTCAGGGTCTTTTGTGGTTCCAAACAAATTTTAGGATTGTTTACTCTAGCTTTAAGAAGAATGCTGGTGCAATTTTGATTGGGATTGCACTGAATGTGTAGATTGCTCTGGGTAGTATTGCCATTTTAACAATATTTATTCCTCCAGTCCATGAGCATGGAATGTTTTTCCATTTCTTTGTGTCTTCTTCAATTTCCTTCATAAGTTTTTTTATAGTTTTCAGTGTAGAGATCTTTTACATCTTTGGTTAGAACTGACATCATAACAAGCACAATTTCAGATCACAATGCTATGAAACTTGAAATCAACCACAGGAAAAAGTCTGGAAAATCCTCAAAAGCATGGAGGCTAAAGAACATCCTACTAAAGAACAAAAGGGTCAACCAGGCAATTAGAGAAGAAATTTAAAAGCATATGGAAACAAATGGAAATGAAAACACAACAATCCAAACCCTTTGGAATACAGCAAAGGCAGTCCTAAAAGGAAAATACATTGCAATCTAGGCCTATCTCAAGAAACAAGAAAAGTCACTAACACAAAATCTAACAGCACACCTAAAGGAACTAGAAGCAGAACAGCAAAGACACCCCAAACCCAGTAGAAGAAGAGAAATAACAAAAATCAAGGCAGAGATTAATAATATAGAAACTGAAAAAATAATAGAACAGATCAATGAAACTAAGAGCTAGTTTTTTGGGGAAAAAAAACAAAAACAAAAACAGCAACACCAAAATTGATAAACCTCTAGCCAGGCTTCTCAAAAAGAAAAAAGAGAGGACCCAAATAGATAAAATCACGAACGAAAAGAAATTGATTACAACCAATCCTTCAGAAATACAAGCAATTATCAGGGAATACTACGAAAAATTTTATGCCAACAAACTGGACAACCTGGAAGAAATGGACAAATTCCTAAACACCCACATAATACCAAAACTCAAACAGGAAGAAATAGAAAATTTGAACAGACCCATAACTAGAGAAGAAATTGAATCAGTTATCAAAAATCTCCCATCAAATAAAAGCCCTGGACCAGATGGCTTCCCTGGGGAATTCTACCAGACATTTAAAACAGAGTTAATATCTGTCCTTCTCAAGCTGTTCCAAAAAATTGAGATGGAAGGAAAACTTCCGGACTCATTCTATGAAGCCAGCATCACTTTGATTTCCAAACCAGGTAGAGACCCAGAAAAAAAAGAGAACTACGGGCTAATATCCCTGATGAATATGGATGCAAAAATTCTCAACAAGATACTAGCAAATTGAATTCAACAGCATATAAAAAGAATTATTCACCATGATCAAGTGGGATTCATCCCTGGATTGCAGGGCTGGTTCAGTATTCACAAATCAATCAGTGTGGTACATCACATTAACAAAAGAAAAGATAAGAACCACATGATCTTGTCAATAGATGCAGAAAAAGCATTTGACAAAATACAACATCGTTTCTTAATAAAAACCCTCAAGAAAGTTGGGATAGAAGGAACATACTTAAAGATCATAAGAGCCATCTATGAAAAGCCCACAGCTAATACCACCCTCAATGGGGAAAAACTGAGAGCCTTCCCCCTGAGATCAGGAACACGACAGGGATGTCCACTCTCACCACTGCTGTATAACATAGTGTTGGAGGTCCTAGCATCAGCAATCAGACAATAAAATAAAAGGCATCAGGATTGGCAAGGATGAAGTCAAACTTTCACTTTTCGCAGACGACATTATACTCTACACGGAAAACCCCACAGAATCCACCAAAAGCCTACTAGAACTGATCCATGAATTCAGCAAAGTCACAGGGTACAAAATCAATGTACAGAAATTGGTTGCATTTCTATACACTAACAATGAAGGAACAGAAAGAGAAATAAAGAAACTAATCCCATTCACAATTGCTCCAAAAACTATAAAATACCTCGGAATAAACCATCATTTTGACTCAGATTTCATTACTTCATTGCCAAGAGCAAGCTGTGTGTGGCCATGCTTATACGGAACTTGAAAGAGGGAAGAGGTTACCATGTGCCTTGGAAGGATAAAAAGGTGAATATTTATCCTGAACAGCCCAATAATTACTACATTTCCCTAGACAAGTACTGTGTATAATGTAATGAACTGTGTGTATTGACCTAGTGAATACAGCCAGAGTTGAGTCTGTAACATCGTACTGTGTTGACCAAGGAGATAAAGACAATGCAAAATCTGGGGCACCTGGGTGTCTCAGTCAGTTGAGCGTCCGACTCTTGATTTTGACTTAGGTCATGATCTCTCAGTTCATGGGATCAAGTCCTGCATTGGACTTTGCTCTGCTTGGGATTCTCTCTCTCTCCCTCTCTCTCTGCCCCTCCCCCATTCACATGCACACATGCTATCTCTCTTTCTCTCTAAAAATAAATAAACATTTAAAAACTACAATGGAGGGGCGCCTGGGTGGCTCAGTCGGTTAAGCGGCCGACTTCGGCTCAGGTCATGATCTCACGGTCTGTGAGTTCGAGTCCCGCATCGGGCTCTGTGCTGACGGCTCAGAGCCTGGAGCCTGCTTTGGATTCTGTGTCTCCGTCTCTCTCTGCCCTACTCCTGCTCATAGTCTGTCTCTATGTCTCTCAAAAATAAATAAACGTTAAAAAAATTAAAAAAAAAACTACAATGGACAATCTGGTAAAATGGATCTAGAGATGCCAGGAAAATTCCATTTTAATAAATAGCTTTTTGCAGCCTTCCTTAACTGGAGAATGTCTCCATTATCCAATGAAGAAACAAACAAAACTCAGTCAGACCTCAATATTTTCAATATTTTTTCTCAACAAAGCTTTTATAAGTATGAAGTAAAAGTGAGTTTGAATTTATAATCCTTAAGAAATAATCTTAATAACATTTACCAACATTTATATAACCTTTATAGTGTGCTAAGTACTTTGATTGGCATATATGATCTCATTTTTAACCAGTTAATACATCCGTAAAGTAATTATTATCCGATTATATTTGAAGGAACTAAAACTTAACAAAATTAATTTGTGCAAGGTCACTTAGTCTACAAATGGAAAAGCTGGCATTTAAGTCTGTGTCCATCTGACTCAAAGGCCTACGTGCTTAACTAAGACACTAGTCTCCTTTGGGAATGCAGGTTAAGTTTACAGGTGTGTGCTTTAAGCTACTGGTCAAGTGGGAGTTAGATCTTCTGTCCCCTCGGAGAGAAGACCTGGCCTGGGTGAGAAGCCTCCCAAACTATGAATGAGCATCTTGTTTGTCTTGGAACATCTGGAGAGAGTGTTTATATACTTTTAAGGCAATTTTAGAGGAAGATCAAACTCTCAAAATTCTCTGCCATTGGCGGAATGTTCACAGATAGCTGTGATATTTTTCAAAGAAAAGGAAGAGCCACGGTTTGAAAAAAAATAGTATTTATAGAATAATACATGTAAAATGTTGTCCCAACAAACGAGTGTTCCAATAAATAAAAAACACCATACAGGATGCATAAAATACAGCAAGAAAAGAAACTAAGAATGATTTAAGGAAAATATTAACACTTCAATACATAGTATTGTCTTATTTTTTAAAATCTTGGATTCAAAACCTAAAATATTATTAGTCATAGCAGAACAATTTAAAAGGCATCCTTTATACCATAGTTTCTTTATACTAATGTTTCCTTATCCTTTGAATGGTAGAGTGAACACAAGGCCAATCTGGTGTAATGTGACAGAGTAATTCAGAAGGTGAAAAACAAAATTCTTTTTTCTCAGTTCTTTGCAATTCTCAGTTAATCTGCAACTGCAAGAATTCCTGTGTTCTTGTGACACTTTCATGTTTTCTTTTACTATAGCTCTATCATACTGCATTGCAATTATATGAGAATATGTCTCAGACTTGTCCTCCCCTCCCCCAAACAGTGAGCCCTGTCATCTTCATCTTTGTATCCCTGGCCTTGAACACACTAGTTGAAACTCAGTAGACATTTGTGAAAAGAGTGAATATGGGTAACGTGAGTGATAATTTTAATATGTAGCAGCTTTTTATTTACGGTACCCAATCAGAGTAAACTACCCTGGAGAAACTGAGGAGTTAATCCAAGCATCTTAGTCAAAGCTCTTTCGGTTGTAACAGAAATCCACTCAGACTGGGTAATGGAATGTTAAAATGAGACTGTTTCTGTCTTCATTTCTTCTGAGGTCATAAAGACTGATGCCATCAACAGATAACATCCTAAAGACCTTCTTGCAGGCCATTAGCCTGCTACCTCCAGCCTGTAAAAGATGGTGATGAAGGGATATTGAAGAATCAAGAGAATACTGGAAGAGGAAAATATTAGAGTACTCCTCTCCTCCGGCCCAGTGAGAAAGAGCTTGGCAAGTTAAAAAGACCAAGAAACGGGTTGCTGCCAACTTCATTCAAACCCGAGTGTCTTGTATACTTGGGGGGATTATGACAACCGATATGGCCCGTCATTAGCACATGAGATTACATATGAGTCCAACAACATTACACATTATCATCCTTTTCCTTTTTCAATTAAAAAAGGGCATATCAGTGGCATTCTCATTTCTTTGATTACTGATGAAGTTGAACTTTTTTCCAAAAGATTGCCTGCTAGTATTATTCTGTTTTGTGACTTTTAGGTCCTTCATACAGTTTTTGACTAAGATTTTTGTTTCATCTGTCATTGTATTGGAAATGGTTTCCTCAGGAATAAGAAAGGGGTCCAGTTTCTTTTCCAAGTGTATGTCTAGTTTTTCCAACACCATTTATTGAGGAAACTATCTCTTCCCCACTGTGTATTTTGGCATCCTTGTAACAAAGTAGTTACTTGTATACCTACAAGCAGCATATGATTAGGTTTATATCTGGGCTGTCTATTCTGAAGTGTGATGCCTCCAACTTTGTTCTTTTTTGTCAAGTTTGCTTTGGCTATTGGGGATCTTTTGTGGTTCCATATAGAGTTTAAGACTATTTTTTTTCTATTTCTGCGAAAAACGCCTTTGGAATTTGAATGGGAATCACATGGACTCCGTATATTGCTTATTTAGTATGGACATTTTGACAATATTAATTCTTTCAATCCATGAACATGAAAATATGCTCAAGTTATTTGTGTCTTCTCCAACTTGTTTTATCATCCTTTTATAGTTTTCAGTGAACAGACCTTTCACAGTCTTGGTTAAATTTAATCCTAAGTATTTTATTCTTTTCAGTGCGGTCGTAAGTAGGACTGTTTTCTTCATTTCCTTTTCAAGTAGATTATTGTTGGTGTGAAGATGTAATTGATTATGTTTATTTTGCTGCATTTCTTTATTAGTTCTAACAGGTTTTTTAATTTCATCCATAGGGTTTTCTACGTATAAAATCCATGTCACTTGCAAAAAGAAACTTAATTCTTCTGTTACAATCCTGATGCCTTTTATTTCTTTTTCTCATCTGATGACTCTTGCTAGTACTCTAGTACTATGTTAAACAGAAGTGGCAACATTAAGAATCCTTGCCTTGTGCTGGATATCAGAGAAAAGTTTTCGGTGTTTCGCCATTGATTATGATGTTAGCTATGGGTTTTTCATAAACAACCTTTATTGTATTGAGGACACTGTCTCTATGTCTATTTTAACTGAGATTTTTTTTATCATGAATGAATGTTATTAAACTTTATGAACTGCTTTTTCTGCATCTATTGAGATGATCATGAGTTTTTATCTTTCAGTCTGCTTATGTGGTGTACCACATTGATTTATTTGCCTATGTTAAGTCAACCTTGTATCCCAGGGATAAATCTTACTAGGTGATGGTATATAATCTTTTTGATGTGTTGTTGTATTTGATTTGTTAGAATTTTATGGAGGAATTTTGTATCTATGTTCATTAGAGATAGTGGCTTATAGTTTTCCTTACTTTTGGTGTCTTTGTCTGACTTTGGTGTCAGGGTGATACTGGCCTCATAAAATGAGTTTGGAAGTATTACCTCTACTTCTATTTTTTGGAAGTTTTAAAAGGGTTGGTATTAATTCATCATTGAATGTTTGGTAGAATTCAGCCATCCTGCCATCTGGTCCTGTGCTTTCCCTTATTGGGAGATTTTTTTTTATTATCTATCCAGTCTCCCTATTTGTCATTGGTCTGTTCAGGCCATCTGTTTCTTCTTGACTCAGTTTTGGTGGATTATAAGTTACCAAGAATTTACCCACTTCTCGATTATTCATTCAATTTTATTGACATATAATTGTTCACAGTAGTCTTTTATAATCCTTTGTATTTCTGTGGTTTCAGTTGTAAAGTCTCTTTTATTTCTGAGTTCTCTTTTTTTTCTTGATGAGTTCTAAAGGTTTGTCTATTTTGTTTATCTTTTTTAAAAAAACAGTTCTTAGTTTCATTGATCTTTTCCATTATAATCTCTATATCATTTATTTCTGTTCTGATCTTTATTATTTCCTTCCTTCTATTAATGTTGGGCTTAGTTTATTATTCTTTCTCTAGTTGCCTGAGGTGTAAAATTAGGTTGTTTATATGAGATCTTTCTTATTGCCTAACCTAGGCATTTATCATTATAACTTCCCACTTAGAACTGCTTTTGAAAGAGCTCATACATTTTGGTATTTTATATTTCCATTTTCTTTGTCTCAAGATTTTTTTTTTATTTCTCTTTTGATTTCTTGCTTGATGCATTAGTTGTTCAATAGCATGTTGTTTAATCTCTACATATTTGTGAAATTTCTAGTTTTCTTCTTGTAATCGATTTCTAGTTTGATACCATTGTGGTCATAAAAGTTTCTTGACATAATCTCAGTCTTCTTAAATTTACTAAGACTTGTTTTGTAGCCTAACATATGATCTATCCTGGAGACTGTTCCACGTGCATTTAAAAGAATGTGTATTCTGCTGCTTTTGATGGAATGTTCTAAGAGGTCTGTTAAGTCCATCTATTCTGATGTGTCATTTAAGGCCAATGATTTTTATTGATTTTCTGTTTGAATGATCTATCCATTGATGAAAGTTGGGTATTAAAGTCCCCTCTATTATTTTATTGCTATCCATTTTCCCCTTTAGGTCTGTTACTATTTGCTTTATATATTGAGGTGCTCCAATGTTAAGTGCATAAATATTTATAAATGTTATAGCCTCTTATTGGAACGATGCCTTTATCATTATATAATGACCTTTGTCTCTTTGATACAGTCTTTGTCTTAAAGTCTGTCTTTAAGCTACCTCAGCTTCCTTTTCATTTTTATTTGCATGAAATATCTTTTTCTATCCCTTCATTTTCAGTCTGCGTGTCCTTACATGTAAAGTGAGTCTCTTTTAGGCAATAGATAGATAGGTCTTATTTGTTTGTTTATCCATTTAGCCACTCTGTCTTTTGATTGAGAATTTTAGTCTATTGACATTTATAGGTAATTATTGAAACATGTGCTTATTGCCATTTTTAAAACTGTTATCTGGTTGTTGTGTAATTTCTTAGTTCCTTTCTTCTTCTCTTGCTCTCTTCTCTTGTGATATGATGATATTTTTGTAGTGATTTGCCTAGATATTTCTTTATATCTATTGTTTATCTGCTATAAGTTGTTGTTTTGTGATTACTTTGAGGCTTACATAAAACAACTTATATTTATAACAGCCTATTTTGGGTAGATAACAACTTAAGTTTGAACACATTTTAAAACTTTACATTATTATTCCTCCTCCATGTTTTATGTTTTTGACGTCACAATTTCTTTTTACCTTACATATCCATTAACAAATTCTTGATTATGGTTTTTAATACTTTTGTCTTTTAACCTACATGCTATATTTATACATGATTAAGTCACCACTTTACAACATTAGAATATTCTGAATTTTGCTATATATTTACCTTTACTAGTGAGATTTTTACTTTCATATATTTTCCTACTACTAATTAGCATCCTTTGGTTTCAGCTTAAAGAAATCCCTTTACAGGGGTGCCTGGGTGGCTCAGTCAATTGAGCATCCAACTCTTGATTTCAGCTCAGGTCATGATCCAAGGGTCATGGGATGGAGCCCCGTGTCTGACTCCATGCTGAGTGTGGAGCCTGCTTAAGGTTCTTTCTCTCCCTTTTCTTCTCTCCCCCATGTGTGCTCTCTCTCTAAAAAAAAAAAAAAAAAAACAAATAAACAAAAAAGGAAAAAAAAATCAAAAAAAAGAAAGAAAAGAAAAAAAATCCCTTTAACATTCTTGTAAGTCAGTGATGAACTCTTTTAGGTTTTGCTTAATCTGGAAAACTCTATCTCTTTTTCAATTCTAAAAGACAACTTTATTGGGTAGATTGTTTTTGTTTGGCAGGTTTTTTTCCTTCAGCATTTGAAATATATCCACTCCCTTCTGACCTTCAAAGTTTCTGCTGAAAAACGTTCTAATAATCTTATGGGGGTTCCCTTGTGCATAATAACTTGTTTTTTCTCTTGCTGCTTATAAGAGTCTCTCCTTGTCTTTAAATTTTGACAATTTAATTATAATGTGTCTTGACATGGGTCTCTTTGGAGTTATTTTATTTGGAACTTTCTGGGCTTCCTTGATCTATATGTCTGTTTTCTTCACCAAATTAGTGAAGTTTTCAGCTATTATTTCTTCACATAAGTTATCTGACCCTTTCCCTTTTCTCCTTCAGGGACCCCTATAATGCAAATATATGATCTCCTTGAGGTTGCCTCTTAAGTTCTTTAAGCTATCTTTCCTCTTTTTGGTTCTTCCTCTTTTCCTCCTCATCTTCTCCCCTCTTCTTCTTTCCTTCCTCCTCCGTATTCTTCCTCTTTCTCTTCTTTACTGCTCTTATTGGATGAATTACGCTGCCTTGATTTCAAATTTGCTGATCCTTTCTTCCACGTCATCTTGTCTTTCTATTGAACCTTTCTATTTTATTTTTCAGTTTCATTATCATATTCTTTGCTCTGTTATTTTTGTTTGGTACTTTTTTATATTTTCTGTCTCTGTGTTGAAATTCTCATTTTGTTCTTGCATTGTCCTCCAGACCTCAGTGAGCACCTTTATGACTTACTTTGAATTCTTTATCAAGTAAATCACTTACCCCTGTTTTGTTAACACAAACAAACAAACAAACAAACAAAACATTTCTGAGGTTTTAACTTGTTTTTTCATTTGGAACATATTCCTCTGTTTCTTCATTTTCCTTGAATTTGTATTGGTTTCTATGCATTCGATAAAACAGCCTCTTCTCGCAGTCTTGAACGAGTGGCCTTTTATAGGAGATGAACTTATTCATTCAACTCCGCCCTACCTCTTGGTTTCTCAAACCTTTCTGATTTGTTAAGACAGCCCACCTTGTTTAAGAACAAAGGGGCACCTATTAGTTGAGGGTGTGTCAAGTACTGTCAGTGTCCCAAAGGGAAGGATCTCAGTCAACATTTAGATTCAGGTTGAGTGGAAACAAGGCTCTCAGGCAACAGCTTTGAAAATATGCAGATAAATGTCTTTCAGGAGAAAATTAGATGGACATTTCTGTCTGTTCTCTCTGCCTTGAGCCCTGGCATGATAGCCAATTAAGAGCTATTTCTTTGTTTGCTACTGTCTTTCTGAACCCATGAACACAAGCCCTGGTGGCTACCAGAACCATGCTATCAAGGGATGTGCCCTCTGGGTAGTAGCCATAAAAGTTTGTGCTCTGGCCTTCTCTTTTGTAAAACATGTTTAGATATAGAAAGATGGGAACATGATTTCAACATAGAATCCATCAATGATAAGTTCATATAACCACTACTCTGAAGAATGTAAAGAATTTATATGACACCAGGCAAGACTGTCAAAGGTTGGTTATAAAATAAAAGTAATCCCAATTCCTTTTAATTTTATTATTTTCAACAATTATAGTTTCTATTACCATGTGCAAAATGAAATTAGTCTTAATTTTTGTATCATTTTTAAAGTTCTTATGTAAATTTACATATGATATGGAAGAAAGGAATTTCTCAGACAATAAGTGCTCATTTTTGTTTCAAGACCCATTTAGTTATTGTTTTTTGTTTTTTTTTTTAATGTTTTCCATTCTACAGGAAAGGCTTAAAATGGATCCTAGTTCCCTTCAGCATCTTTGATCAAGTCAAGCTTAAAAGCTGTTTTGTTTTACATTTGTAATTTGTGACTCCACAGAGCCTTAGTTCATAAATACACTAGTTCCTTATTTCAGATATTTGCCACCTAGCTCTTTATACAAAAAGTACAGAAATATTTAAAAACTAATCACTTGTGTTTTGCACCTATAGCTTGTCTAAATAATGATTTAGTCCTTAAGACACAGATATAATACCTAGTAAGCAGTAATAGAAAGAAGTAACTTCCCAAGCCAAAGTAAAGTGATAATACCACATTTTCCTTACTAAATAATCATGATATGGATCACTATTATATATTACATAAAATGTTGATGTTCTTGGATATACTAAATTTAGTTCAAAGTTAGTGAAACCCAAGGATGCTAGTGTTGCCCTACATACATATAGCACTTCATAATTAACAAAGTGCATTTATAGACACTTGAAGTCTGACCTCTCTGTGAGATTATTTACAATTTTATATGTTATGTTGACATTATAAGGAGAAGAAAGTTAATTGTACCTTAGAACATTGTACAGAAGTCCTTAATGCTCCATTTTGTCTATTTAAAACAAATTGCATATAGAGAGGGGGAAAGATGGTTCTATGTAGCTAAGTAGACAGATGTAACTTGTTTGATATCTAATATGTAAACAAACCAATGACTGGGGCTGCAAATGATAGGATTGAAGGGACCTGGGGAAGTATATGTATAAGCATCTGAAAAAAAATCTGGGAAGCATGATAAGAAACTATATGCAATAAGACAGTAAGGACTTACTCATGGGTGTGCCATACTTTCTTTGAAATAACTGTATCATTTTCCTATATTACTGAAACAAAATTGTATTTGTATTATTTCTTATTTGCTCAGAGTACATATATTTTGCATGACTACCTATGTTTTCTTCTTCCTTTGTTTCCCCGTACGTCAGCACTAGACGAAACTCTCTCAGAGCAATTCTAGTTTGTTAGATATAAATGGATCTCTGAGTAATGCTTTTTTGTTGTTGTTTGTTGTTTGTAGTTTATTCAATAATTGTATTAATATATGCATGAAGTTTAATTTTGCCAAGATATTTGGGCTATTTGCATCTCAGAAAGACTATTAAAGTAAAAACCACAAAGTTGGTTACAGATAATCATACTTCCTTACGTAAGTGTCTCTGTTTTAAACATTCCTAAAATAAACAGGTCATAATTATGGAATTGAATTTTTTCCATTATAAGTGGAGTAAGACTAGAATATTTTGTCACTAGTAAAATTTCTGAAGGCTACTAAGAATAGTTGAGACATTTTCTTATGGCTTTGTCAAATAGAATTATTTTTGGTTTTTCAGATGATCTTCTCAAGCTTTTAGGGATATGAGAACAGAGGATATATGAAAACTATCATCAGGGAAGAATTCACCTAAAATAGATTATAGATTAGGGGCCTATAGGAGAAAAAAGCTAATAAATATAGTCATTTTAAGATTACTTATTACTCTTATATCTTGGTGGGGTTTTTCGTTTTGGTAGGATTTTCTGCAGTCTTTCACTCCTAAAATTTCCTTACTTTGTGTTTTTTATTTAGTTCTTACTTTCTTGTCTTTTGCCATCACTCCCAGCTTAAATTTTTTGCCTGATATTAATATATATGACCTTCTATTGACTAATTTTACAACCAAAGTTAAGTATTCTCAAAAGTAAGGTTTTTATTCTGGGTACAGTAGACATGAAGTAGAGGTCCTTTTATTATTAGTATTATATATGTTCATAAAGACTAGAAATTAAATACATATATATATGTATTTAAGAATGATTCAAAATTGAACCAGTTTTATTTTTTTAATTATCCCTCTCAGAGAATAATTGGTTTGGTTTTTTATTTATGTTGCCAGCGTTTTTTTTATACAAATGAAGGCAAATGCAATATATTTTTACACTCTCCCTTTTTTACTAAAGGTATATATTTCGCCAAATAATATACTCTGCTGTACACATTGCTTTCACCACTTAATGAATGATATGACCTGTAGATCTCTTCACATCAGTATAGGGATCTTAATTTCTTCTTACAGCTGCATAGTGTTCCATCAAATCAGGGTGCCTTAGTTTATTTAACTGGTACTTGACTGCTATTAAATATATGGGCTACTTATAATCTCTAAATTTTATAAATTACACCACAATCAATAAACTTGTACTCGTGTTCTTTCATACTGTGGAGGAGATTGTGTACAATATAGTCTCAGAAGAGGGATTGCTGGGTCAAAGAGAAAATACATCTGTGTTTTTGTAGATATTGTCACATGTCCCTCCATAAGGGGTTATTTGCATTTAAGCAGGTCTTAAAGAAAATAAATTACATGGTTTATTACCTTTAGTGCCCATTCTAACTCCATTTTAATCTAACCTTGGTTCCACTCAAAATCTTAAAACGCTAGTTCCTTCCCAACCAATTCTTCATTCTGCTAGAAATAAATGCCTACTTGCCTGTGGCATTTCTGGCTAATACTAATATCTTTTAATATCTAATGTCAAAAATCAATGCAGGTGACTTTCCTTAACTCTTGAGAGCTGTATCATCAACATTACAATCTGTAGATACAATTAATCTACCTGGTAATTGATAATAATAATCAGGCCAGAATCTAGTACAAACCTCAGATTACTTGTTTTCTCTGCTCTGTGTTAAGATACCCTTAATAACTAGCTTGTTCTTTTAGACTGATTAACATGCTGATTAAACCATACAATTCTCCTTTTCTTTAAAAACATGGTAAGATTCCCTTGTTATCTTCTGTATATTCATGCTGGTTGCAGGGAAAACTTACCAAATCTTTCCTTATTTGGGTTTTTTGTCAATATGTGGAAAAGGCAGACCCTGACATGCAGAGGCCCAGCCTCCTATTGCATTAAATAGAGGGTCATGGACAGCCCCAGACTTTAAAGCAAAAGACCTAGGCCTGTGTCTTAAGTGATAGCTTAGAGCTATAGCTCAGAGTCATACAATATCCTGTACTTAATTATCCCATCTGTAAATTGTGGAAAATCTTACTTATCTCACAGAATGGTTTGTGACAGTGAAATGAAAGAGATAATATAAATGAATGAGTTTTATCAATTGTAAAGCCCTGTTAAGTAAAAATGTGATGGTATATTTATTTCCTCTAACTAAGGCAAGCTATCACAATATCCTAACCTTCACTCTCTCATCCATCTTTGACTCTTTCCATGTTTATGGTACAATATCCTAACCTTCACTCTCTCATCCATCTTTGACTACTTTCCATGTTTATGGTACATTGCTAGAAGAAAAAAGTATCATGTCTTTTTTAAAAGAAAAAAAAAAACAGAATATTTAGGAAAATATTTTATTTTCTCTTTTAGCTATAGACTTCGATATGATGAAAATTTTAAAGAACCCAAGAGCATACACAATGCCCACATTCAGGGAAGAATCAAGTGTATCAAGAGTAACAACAAAGGTTTGGAACATAGTAATTATAAAAATGTTCTTACTTATTTTTAACGTTTATTTTTGACAGAGACAGAGACAGAGAGAGAAACAGAACACAAGCGGGGGAGGGGCAGAAAGGGAGGGAGACACAGAATCTGAAGCAGGCTGCAGGCTCTGAGCTGTCAGCACAGAGCCCCCTACATGGAGCTCAAACTCACAAACCGTGAGATCATGACCTGAGCTGAAGTCAGACTCTCAACCCTGTGGAGGAGCCACCGAGGCACCCCTAAAAATGTTCTTACTTCTAGCTACAATTAGTTGAACAGGTTCATACAGACAATATTCATTATTACAGTCCTGATACATATTTTAGAAAACTTTAATGATCAACATGATTTACTGGAGAGGTTAATCTTAATGTTAAAGTGTTTTATTGTTTTTTTTAAAATATCCTCTGGATGCCTGGGTGGCTCAGTTGGTTAAGCATCTGACTCTTGATTTTGGCTCATGATCTCACGGTTTGTGGGATCGAGCCCGGTGTTCAGCTCTGTGCTGACAGGGCAGAGCCTGCTTAGCATTCTCTCTCTCCCTCTCTCTTTGCCCCTCCCCTGTTCGCATTCTCTCTCTCAAAATAAATAAGTAAACTTTAAAATTTTTTAAAAATAAAATATCCTCATCTCTAAAAACAAAACAAAACAAAAAAACATAGTATCATCTTTTCCCACACTTCTGGCACTGCTTTTCCTTGGGTTGATTAACAAACATGGCTGTGATCTCAATAAGTTCTAGTCAAAGTTGCAGGAAAAACCTCACCAGAGTTTTCATCAAACTCCTCTTAAGCCATGGCCCTGGAATAACTGGCCATATGTTGGTACGTTAGTGCTAAGTCTTGGGTACTTAGTTTTTCCACGTTTCTGCTGGTTACTCCCTGATAGAGATCCTCATGGACTTGGCCACCTTGTGTTGCTTTAGCCAAGATTTGATGAGGTTATGGGCTTGAAATTCCAAATCTGATCTCTTATTTGGCAAATAGGTTTTAAGTTGATTGCCGTCTTTATTGCTAAAATTTTGTCTGAATTGTCTCATCAAGTCTGACCATAAATTTTAAATTATGCCTATATACAAACCACTCTCTGAAGTCAATACTTACATATTTCTCAATCTTTAATAATGCAGATATATAGAATGTTTTCCCACTTTGCGGTGCTGCCAAAGGTGGTTTTTAAGTACTTAGAATAGAAACTGGTGATCTCTAGCAGTCAGTTTGAGATCAATGACAGTATCACACCATCAGGGTTGGGGGAGGCACGTACAATATTGCTCGATTTAGAAATCAGGAAGTGTGATAGCGACTGTATATCTGATCTTCAGTAATCACTATAAATGGCCTTTTATACCTTGTTTACAAGTCGAAGAAATACGGACAGGTGGATTTCTACCTGACTGAACAACCTTTTTCAGACGACACTGTTAGAAGGTAGAGAGCAAACTGCGGATGCATCTCTGGTGGCACACCACATCGTGCCTCACGGGCCCCGTCCTGTGCAGACTATCTCGTCAACAACTTGGAGAAAAATGTGGTGGCCATTTTTATTAGATAAACTAATACATTGGAAGAACTACAAATACATAGAATGACCTAAAGTTTACAACAGTTGAGTAATAGGCCTAATCTTAGAAGATAAATTTTTATTATGGAGAAGGAATAAAGGCCCAAAGTTATAGCTGAATAAGTACAGGATAATAAAGCCTTGGGTTAGAGATATCAGAAGAGATTGGGAAATTGTTTTTTACAGTAAGCTCTGTATGTATCAGCACAGAATGTCGTTGGCTCCCAAATCTTATTGCATTCTTGAGCTCAGACAGACACATGGGATCTACTCTAGCTGATTAAACAATTATTGTATATTATGTTCATTTGGGAGCCCTGCTTTGTAAAAGAGTGTAGATAAACAAGAGTTCTGAATAGAAAATAGGATAATTAAGGGTTCTGAAACTGGTTTTTTTTTTTTTTGAGCAATGGCCAAAATATTGAAAGGCATTTCCAATAGAAAAGAAAAGACTCTTGTGGTCGTCATAACTGTTTTCAAATACGTAGAGAGCTACTGCAGGAAAGCAGAATTAGGCTTCTTCTGTGTGACTCAAAACCATTGTTTTTACCAATACAAACCACAAAGTTCTTAAGTTTACCAGTAAGTGAAAGCTATAGGGAGACAGTTTTCAGTTCAACATAAAGAATTTTCTAAGCACCAGGGGTGTCCAGATGCTGAGTGGATGCCTGTGTCTTCCCAATGCCCCTGTGAGCATCAGCAGAATGCACATTCAAACCTCAAAATCAAAGCTTACGTTTCTAGTCATTGCCGGCAGTTATCCTTTAATAAATTAACAAAACAACAAAATCCTTCCTTCGATTTTCTAGCTCATCCCTTGTGACTCTTTCAGAGTTTATAGGATTTCTTGGTTCTGAAATGTAGTACTAAGTTGGCTCTTGACTATAAAGATCTTGTTTATGGATTTTAAAATTTTCTGATAATTTTCTACTATTATCTTTTTGGGGGCAGGTGGAAGCAGTGAGGCTTCTGCTAATCGTTTTGGCTATTTGGAATATCTCTAGGAGTTCTTTGCACAACTTCAAACCTTCCTCTTTAAAGTATCTAAGAAAGTGACTAAGTCTCCACTAAACACTGGATATACACTTAATGCCTAGTTCTGCTCTTACTGGGTTGAACTACCCATAAAATCAGGGGTCCTTCGAAGGAGGAAGTAGGTATTACCTGTGGTTTTCCTATGTAAAAAGGGAGAACTGTGGAAAAAATAAAAATGTCTATGTCTTGAATTTCAGTAAGATCAAGTTTCTATCCTACAATAGCCAACGCAGAAGCCAGGAAAATGGTCATAAAACATCTTTCTTTCTAGACAGGCAGTATTTCCTTTTAATCTAGACAGAGCTTGGCGTGGTTTTGCATGCACTTTAAAGATCAGGCTAGATATAACCTTATGTCAATTTTCACGGGAGATTGAGACAAAGTAAATGATTTACATCATAGAAAACATGTCTGATTTTGACCCTGAGTTTTCACCATCAAAGAATTGCTTTCAATTATGATAGTTCCATTGTTCAGAATGATTCTAGAGCATCTCTGAAGGAAAGCAATGAAAAAGTGACCGTAAGCAAAAGAAACACAAGAGAACTGTATGTATCAGTGAAAGCAAATGAAAGTAAAATCTTATTTCCTCACAGTAAGTGGAATCAATAATAAATCTCACATCTAGGCATTACAAAAATGGAGAAAAGATTTAATGTATGAACTGTTGCTAAACTGACCTTACATCCCACAAGAAGTCAGTAATAAAATCTTGGAGCAATTATATTTATGGTCACTCTCCTGGACAGAGAATTCATGGGCAGTTTTTTTTCCATCGGCACTTTGGTTACATTATCCACATGCCTTCTGGCCTCCTTCGTTCTGATAAAAATTCAGCTTTAAACCTTATTGGGGTTCCCTTATGTGTTGTTTTTCTCTTGCTGCTTTTGAAATTTCTTTTTGTCTTGGTCTTTCAACACTTTGAGTATGATGTGTCTAGGTGAATGTTTTTCCTACTTGGAGTTAAGCTTCTTGGATATGTTATTCACAGAAGTTTGGAGGTTTTGGTCATATTCGTCTTCATGTTTGTTCCTGTCCCTTTCTCTGGAGCTTTGTTCATTCTCTTGTTTCTTTTTTCTATCTCTTCTGCAGACAAAATAATGTCCTTTGACTTATTTATTAAGCTGATAAATAAAAAGGCTAGAAGAGCCTTACTGCACAAACTCGTTGACTCATACTGTAATAAATTTCTTTCATTAAGAAGGTGCTTTGCGGAATGTCTTTTTATTTTTTTAATATACCAGATAATAACTATATTTATAGTTAGAATCACAGTTATATTTATTTATAGTTCTTTAAAAACACATAAAAGTAATTATCGACTTGATTTTTTTTTCCCCTTACAGTCCCATTATAGTAGCGCTGGTCCAGAATTTAAACGTGTGCTCTTCAATTTAGGAGGTCAGAGTCCACTGATTTTATATTATCTTAAGATGCATGAGTTAGCTGGTATTTCCAAGACCCCTAGACAAACCAAGATTAAACTCACCGAAATATTGCAAGAACCATATCCTTTTTTAAAGCTTTGCTTTAATGTGATCTATTTCTAAAAGGTTCAAAACTTTTTACTTAATATCTCAATCAAGAAAAGAGTTAAATGCATTTTTTAACCATGTTTTTTACTTAGCATTTAATTATGTTCAAAATGTTTGTACCGTGTTTGGCTGAAGTATTTTCTTCTTTAGATCTCAGGCCGTGATTTTGCATGTAAGAAAGATTTTAAGAAACAAAACCCAGGAACTTTAAAAACTGGTATATGTAGCTCTTTAGCAAAAGACTATCTTCGCAACTTTAGTGTTCAGTGTTCACTTTTGAGCATTCGTCAGACTCTGGATCAAAGGCTTCTAGACTACTCCAGAGGAAAGTTTCAAACATGTTTTAGTTCAACCATGTAATTCTTTGTTCCAATGAAAATGTATCAGAAAGGTCAGTAGGTAAAATATAATATAAATGAACTTGGAGCTCTTTCATTGTAGCCAGGTGAGGAGCCCAGAGTTCTGTCCACTTATACTCCTCTATACACTCCACAGAACCCATGCTGGCCCAGGCCTCACTGGCAACTCAGGTGAACCTCAAAAAGATCTCCAAATTGAAGTGTACACACATACGCAGCTCTGGGTAAAAAAAAACCATATATAAATATATGAGGACTCTCATTTATATCTATTTCTATCTTTAAAAATAAAAAAAAACTTCAACTTTACTAATATGTTTAGTAAATAGGTACTTTACTCAGCTGACATTTCAATCTGAGCTCTACTGTTCTGAAGGATAACAATAGCATCTTTGCTCTTGTGTTTTCTGAGTATCAAAATGTGTTGCTGTTTTCTTTGGATGGTAAGCAGATTTATAGATTATATCATCTAGTTTAACTAAATTAATACTCACTAGTAGTGAGCATTTCATTCCATAAAAGTGTGAAAGAAATCACCCTTTGGAAGGAAATGCGGCTTTCTGTGATGCTTTCTGAGATCGTAAAATGTAATAACCCCAGTAAGAAAAAATGTCTCTAGACCTAATGATGAACAAAATGATGATGATGATGCTTCATCTTCATCAGCATTTGGCAATCTTTCAAAGCATATATTGAATCCCCCTGTGTATTAGCACAAAAATGACAAGAGTCCTGTGACAGTGGGCCTATCACAGCCACTTTACGGATAAGGACATCAAAGCACAAAGAGGGTAAGTGGTCTGCCCAGGCGATTCATGCTGCAGAGCTAGCACCAGAATCTTCTCCCATTTCCTGAGCCATGCCTGTTTTCCTGACATGGTGATCTAGGCTAGAATTCTGAGTGTGATACTAACAGTTGGCAGCCGAGCCCAGTGATGTTCTCCCCAAGATAATGATAGCTACTCATGAAATTTTTGTCCAAATCTCCCATAATTATTTGTGATGACTGTATGGTCATTGAATATTTCTCTCTCACACAAATTTTACTTTGAAGATATTCAAAATATAAGACATTTTTAATAGTTTTCTCTGAGCTTCCGTACTGGAGTCCAATGGCTTTCCTGAAGTGGAGAGACGCTACTTTGCAGTGAGTACATCTATGCAGAGTGAGGGAGTAGGAGAAAGTAGAGAAGGCAGAGAAGGAGATAAATAATAACAAAAAAGGAAAATATAATTCATTATATTTGAGGTAAGCTGACTCTAAAATGGGCCCCAGTGATCCCCACGTTCTGGTATTCATACCTCAATTCCCTTCCACTGATTGTGGGCTGAATCTATGACTTGCTTTTAATAGGACATGGCTAACATAATGGTGTATCACTCCTGAGATTCAGCTGCAAAAAGACTGACATCAGTCCTGCCAGAATTTCTTGCTCGCTCTCTCAGAGCACTTGGGGGCAAACCAGCTCTCATGTTGTGAGCTGTTCTGTGGAGAAGGCCACATGGTAGCAAAGTGAGGCCTCCAGCCAGTAAGAAATGGAGACGTTTCGTCTAACAATCCGCGAGGAAATAAGTCTTGCCAACAACCGTGTGAGTGACTGCCCTGTGAGGTAAATCCTCCTTCGGTTGAGCCTTGAGATTACTCAGTCCCTGCCCACACTTTGATTGTAGCTTCTGAGGGATCCTGAGCCAGAAGTATCCACTGACCTGTGCCCAGATTCCTGACCCACAGAAGCCATGCAATTAACAAATATTTGTTGTTTTAAGCTGCCCAGTTTTGGGGTAATTTATAAAACAGCAATAGATAACTCAACAGTGTTTGAGTAAAAGTCTAGATTTGGATGAATCTCTTCAGTAAATCCAAATATTTATCACATTGTAGTGTAAAGTTCACTTGTTTTTCTCACCCAATAGAGAACAAAGAATTATTTGCCTCTATGTCCCTGAAATGGGAAAAAAGTATCTGGCATGTGATGTGTGTTAAATAAATATCTGATGGGTGAGTATAGCATGGTTTTATATAAAGATAAGGACGGGTTTCATTTTATTTCTTTTAAAAAATTGGTCTCATTAAAATTAAGGAACCTGGAGGACAGGGATAGGGATAGAGATTTGGGAGTTATTGGTACAAAGGTCATCTTTGAAGTCATCATTATGAAAATATTTTTCAAATTTTATTGAACAGTTACTGTGTCCCAGGCATTCTTTTAAGTACTTTACATTTATTAATTTCATTCTCATGTCAACTTTTGAGACAGATACTATTATTGTCCCTATTTTAAGATAAGTAAACTAAGGCACAAGAAAAGTAACTTAGCAAGTGATTGCACTTGGCTTCTATGCTTGGTAGTCTGGTTTCATAGCCAATTACACTCTAACACTCTGATACTTAATTGTTTACCCATGGGGAATGTGTAGCTCCAGAAGAAGATAAAAGTCTATTCTTGTCTTTTAAGGATAATCACAACTATGGTTTGGGGCAAGGGTGATAAGAGGGAGGGAAGTCAACAGAGGACAAAAAAAAGGGGGAGGAGGAGATGCCATAATAATGTTCCTCGTATTTCAGAATAGTTATTTGAAATTTCTGCCGTTGGTTCTGTATTAAATCACTTTGTAAGTTTTTCTCCAGACATTTAAGATTGCATGATCATGCATGTTCTGTTTCAAAATCCTTTTATTTATTTAATGAGGAATTTTAATGATACGCTTTCTTAAGCTCAAATACAGAGCAATATCATATTTGATCACTTCGCAGTTTTTAAATCAGAATCTCATGGAACAGATACATTTAAAAATAAATTTAAACATTATAGGTAATGTTTCTTTGGATTTGGAATGACTTGCCAAAGTCCTAAGAGGGAAAATTGCTTTATTGTCAATGTTCTAGAATTTGTATATGAACACAGAGGAGACTGGAAACGTTAGTGGAGAGGAGGAGGAAGAGAACAAATGTAATTGTACTTCACAGGGAGCTCATGATTCTGACAGGATTTTTAATGTACCTTCATAAGGAAAATAGTAAATTTTTAATGTTAACATATATTAAAGTTATTCGTAGAAAATTTGAATATTTTTTATGAATGACCTTTGAATATATTTTTTCTAATTTGATTACTTAGTATTAGAGTTATGAATAAAACAGGAAAAATATTTTTACTTTGAGATCTTAGAGCTGAATATGTAACATGTCTTTAAACTGTGCAGAATCGTGTGCAAAATGTATTTGGAGCTCCTAATTTCCCCTTCTCACATTGTCTGTGTTTTTGTAAATCACCTCAGGTTCTTTAATGTGTTGAGAGTAGACTAACAACAACACCAAAATATACCCAAAGTCTGATGATTTTTTTTTTACATGTGAAACACAAGTTACTTTTTTAAAAAAGATAAAACTCAGAGGCAAAGTGTTTGTGTAGTTCATGTGGATCCTATTAAAAAAGAATGTCCATCAACTGCATCTGTATTTCTAACATGAATTTAGAAGATTCACATTTGTTGCAGTTTAGAAAAAAATCTGAACTCCGTGCAGTGTGATACAGAGTGCTTGGTGTTACTACAAAGACATGCTCCCCCCATCACACACGCATATGCAGACCTATTAACATGTAAGAACTGTCCAGGGGTGGATTATTAGACCCTACAATTGAAAATCATGTGGGCTATAACAAGACCTAAACCAGCATAAAAATAAAAGCTATACAAAGAAATCATCTGTTGTTAATTATCTGTGATGTGGGAGAAGCAAGTAGCCAACAGTGGAGGGCGGGGCGGGAGAGAAAAGGAAGAAATCCTCAGACTCATGAAAGGTCACCAGTTCCGTGTAACACTTGATTTTCACACAGTGAGAGCCCAGTGGGAAACTCTTTAGAGCCATGTGCCACTTCTTTTCACTCTTATTTATAAAAATATTTCCAATAATCTTTGTCACATTGTGCACACATAGATTTTTTTCCCATCACCAATATGCGAATAGCAACCTGTGAGTTGTTACTAAAATAACCATCAAATATATTTTTCATTTCGAGTCAATGCCATCTCAAGCTAATTGACATATACTGAGGATCTGGTAATCACATTTTTAAAAGGATAAATTAGGGGCGCCTGGGTGGTTCAGTCGGTTGGGCGGCCGACTTCGGCTCAGGTCATGATCTCACAGTCTGTGAGTTCGAGCCCAGCGTCAGGCTTTGCGCTGAAGGCTCATAGCCTGGAGCCTGCTTCGGATGCTGTGTCTCCCTCTCTCTCTGCCCTTCCCCTGCTCACTCTCTGTATGTCTCTCAAGAATAAATAAATGTTAAAAAAAATTTTTTTTAAAAAGGATAAATTAGCTAAAAGACAAATGTTCAAAAAACCCTCTAATCGAGAACCCTCCCATCTAGTTATTTTTCTAGTAAAGACAAGATAAAATACTTTTTTCTCTCAGTCCTTCTAGAATTCTCAGAGTGCAGCAGATAGGAAGGCCTATACTGCTAGAAAGCAGTATAATCGAAAGCCTTTTTGGTTATTTATGAGATTGAACCCCAAAAATTGAACCCTCCGTGTCCTTCAGCTTCAAAAGTAGGGGTATGTATATGACAATATGTCTTTTAATAAGACCTTTCAGATAATAGAAACCAGATGTGAGCTTCCTGGAACGGGAGGTATTTTAAAAATACATTTTTGTTGAAAAACACCCAGCACTGAACCCTGTGGCAACACAGATACCCTCCACGAAAACACGATGGAGAGCTGATCTTTCCTCTGGCCATATGCAAAGAGGAAAACCAGGGACGAGGTGTGCTAAGGCCCCGGAAAGGAAGAGATGGAAGAGGGAAGAGAGTGGAGAGGAATCCCCAAACTCTTGGGCGTACCGAAGGAGTCTCTAAAATGTACTCTAATTTGAGTTCAGATTTGAGCTTCTTCTCCATCTGTACTAAGCAGATAGATTGGACTAGATAAATTTCAAGCCTCTTTGAATCCCGAGATTTATGATTCTGTTGGAGGAATTTGTCTTGGCCATGATTTCTCACATGGGAGAAGCAAGAGCACATGAATGAGCACTCAGCTTTCCTAACTGTGTGGATTGCTGCCAGAAAGGCCCATTCCTCTCTTATCCCATTTATCCAGAGTCCTGAATCATGAGCTGTAGCACTTGGGGAACAAGAAGAGATTGGAAGAATAGCAGATAGGACTATCAGAGAGCATTAAAGGGATACAGATTCTACTAACTGTGTCATAGACTCCATCAAGAAGGCTGCAGATGAACCACTGGGGACACCTCATCCACAATCTTCCGAACCATCCTTTGAGAACCTCCCCTACCCCGCCAGTGCTTATGTGCGACACACACACACACACACACACACACACACACACACACAGACACTCACACCCTGCAGTCAACTTCCTGTGCATGCTCCAGATGGCAATGGTGAGAGCAAACTTTGGCAGATGGCTAGTGAGCACACACATAAAACCTGTGCCAGCCCGAATTTATGGTTCAGGGAGAGACTACAAGCTTGAGCTTTAGTGCCACCTTTGGGAAAACAAAAGGCAGACTATCAGCATTTGCCGTGGTATGCTACAAGATGAAGAGAAGGCATACAAGCTTAAGAATTCTGCCACAAGAGGGAGCAAGAAGCATGGAACAGGTGTATCCATAAAAGGTAGCTTCAAGAAAGCCTCAGAATACCTAGTAGGGCCTACAGAAGGTATTTATCTCCTGAAGGAAGTTAGAAAGACTAGAGGAAATGACTGCTAATTCAAATGTGAAGACAGCAACACAAAACTTCAAGGAAAATGAAAAATCAAGGAAACATGACATCATCAATAGCTCACAATAATCTTCCAATAACCAATCCCAAAGACATGGAGATCTTGATTTACCTGATACAGAATTCAAAATGCTGTTTTAAGGAAACTCAGTGAGCTACAAGAAAACACAAAGATAATTCACTGAAATCAAAACAATACATGAACAAATGTGAAGTTTAACAGAGAAATCATAAAGAAGAACTGAATAGAAATTCTGGAGCTAAAGAACATAATGAATGAAATGAAGAATGCAGTACAGACCATCAAAACAGAATGCATCAGGCAAAGAAGGAATCTTTGAGGTAGAAGACAGGAATTTTTAAATTGTCCAGTTAGAGGAGAGCAGAGAAAAAAGAAAGAAGAGCAGTGAAGGAAGTCTGCTTGTTCTGTATGATACCATAAAAAGAAACAATCTGAGAATTAATGGAGTTCCAGAAGAAGAGAGGGAGGAAGAAGAAGAGAGTTTAATTTTAAAATGGCTGAGAACTTCCCAAATCTGAGGAGAGATTTGGATATCCAAGTTCATGAAGCTCATGGGTCACCAAACAAATTGACTTTGTTAAATTGACAACTTAAAGAGATCTTCTCCAAGACACATCATTTTAAAACTGTCGAAAATCAAAAACAAAGAGAGAATCTTAAAAAGCAGCAAGAGAAAATAATCTAGTAACTTACAGGGGAACCTCCATAAGGCTATCAGTGGATTTCTCTGCAGAAATTTAATAGACCAGGAGAGAGTAGGGATGATATATCATGGTGCTGAAAGAAAGAAAAAGCCAGCCAAGAATACTGTATTCAGCAAAGTTGGCCTTTGGAAATGAGAGAGAGACTTTCCCTCAAACAAAGCTGAAGAAGTTCATCACTACTAGTCTTGACTTAAGAGAAATGGTAAAAAGAGTTCTTCGAACTGAAATAAAAGAATGCTAATTAGCATATGAAAATATGCAACACATTGGTTATATATTGTTTTGTATACTATGTTTTAGTAGCATAAAAATAGGACACATAGACTAATGGAACAGAATAAGAGAGCCCAGAAATAATCCCTCACATATATGGCCAACTAATAGTTGACAAGCAAGTCGAGAATATAGTCAGTGGGAGAAAGGATAGTCTTTTCAGGAAATGGTGTTGGGAAAAGTGGATAATCACATGCACTCATAAAAATGAACTCAAATGGATTAAAGACTTAACTATAAGACTTGAACTTGTCAAACTCCTGAACGAAAACATAGGGAAAATATTCCTTGATATTGGTCTTGGTAACAGTTTTCTGAATATGACACCGAAAGCACAAGCAAAAAAGTAAAAATTCATAGGTGGGACTATATCAAACTGAAAAGATTCTGCACAGCAAAAGAAACCATCAACAAAATGAAAAGGCAACCTACAGAATAGGAGAAAATATTTTCAAATAGTATATATGGTAAGGGGTTAATATCAAAACTATAAAAAACTCACACAGCTGTATAGTAAAAAATCCAATTAACAAATGTGCATAGAACTGAATAGACAGTTTTCTGAAGAAGACATACAGGTGGACCACAGGTACACAAAAGGGTGCTGAGCATCACTAATCATCAGAGAAATGCAAATCAAAACCACAGGGAGATCTCACTTCACACCTGTTAGAATGACTATCATCAAAATGACAAAATTTGACAAGTGTTGGCTAAGATGTGCAGAAAAGGGAACCCTCATGTACTGTTGGTGGAATATAATTTGGTGTAGGCACCATGAAAAACAGTATGGAAATTCCTTAAAAAGTTAAATACAGACAAATACCATATGATTTCACTCATACCTGGAATTTAAGAAAAAAATCAAACAAGGGTCACCTGGCTGGCTCAGAGGGGCATGCGACTATGTAACACAGGGCTGTGAGTTCAAGCCCTATATTGGGTGTGAAGACTGCTCAAAAATAAAATCGTAAAGTATGAAGGAAGGAAGGAAGGAAGGAAGGAAGGAAGGAAGGAAGGAAGGAAGGAAAAGGAAAAGGAGCAAAGGGAAAAAAAGAGAGAAGCAAACCAAGAAACAGATTCAACTATAGAGAACAAACTGATGGTTACCAGAGGGGAGGTGTAGGGGGGAGGTAAATAGGTGACGGAGATTAAGGAATGTGCTTGTTACGATGAACACTAGGTATTGTATGGAAGTGTAGAATCACTATAGTGTACCCTTGAAGCTAATATTATTACACTGTATGTTAACTAACTGGAATTTAAATAAAACCTTTTTTAAAAAGTTAAATATACAGCTACCATGTGATCCAGCAACCCCACTTTTAGGTATATATTCTAAAGAGATGAAGACAGGATCTCAAAGAGATATCTGCAGTCCCGTGCCTATTTCAGCCTTATTCACAGTAGCCAAGAAATGGAAACAATCAAGGTATCCACCAATGGATGAATGGATGAAGAAGATGAGTATACAGACAATGGAATATTATTGAACCACAAGAAAGAAGGATATCTTACCATTTACAAAAACATGGATGTGTTGAAATTATGAAATTTGGAAGTTTTGGGCTCAGAGCGAATGGCTAAGACAGAATTCTTGAGAAGTTTTTGGTGCAAAAAGGTGATTTTATTATAGCACGGGGACAGGACCTGCCGGCAGAAAGAGCTGGATTGTGAGGAGTGACTGATTATATACTTTTAATTAGTGGGCGTTAGGGGTAGCGTAAGTCTCTAAGGAATTTGGAAGCAAGGCTTTCAGGACCTTGAGGGGCTAGCTGCTGTCAAGATAAGGTTACTTTAGGCTTTAATAAAACATAAACATGAAGGCACTAAGGCAGCCATGAGCTCCCTGAGGAAGGGCACACTCTGCATGTTTCGGGTATCTACTGGGCTGCAAGCTGTAAGGCAATTTAATTTAAGCTACATTTGCCTTGCCTTTGTTCTCCTCATCGGATGGATTTGAGGACATCATGCTAAGTGAAAGAAATCAGATAAAGACAAATAGTGTCTAACATTACTCATCTACGGCATCTAAAAAAGCCAAACTCATAGAAACAGAAGGTGGAATAGTGGTCGCCAGGGGCTCCGGAGTGGGGGAAATCGGGAGATGTGGAGATCTAATGATTAGTGTGGTGATTAAAGTTAACGTCTGTACTATATACTTACAAGTTGCTAAGAGAATAAATCTTAAATGCTCTTACCACAAAAAAAGAAATGGCAATTATGTAAGGCGATGCAGTTGCTGACTAATGCTACCATGGTGATCACTGTACAGCATGGGAGTGTATCAAGTCAACATAGTTGTTTGCTCTAAACGTACACAATTTTACGTGTTAATTACATCTCAATAAAGCTGTAAAAGGAAAGAAAAATGCTGGGACAGGAAAGTATGGATGCTCTAAATGCCCACATTTGCTTCCAGAATAAGGGACTGATTTTTCAGCTGCTGGAAAACTACTCTGGCAGAGAGCCCCCAGCTGCTAACACCTTACAAGGATTGCATCATTTAATGATAGTAGTCTCGCTCAACGTCATGCCCTGTGGCAGATTATATTTTTCAAAAATGGCCACAAAAGTATCTTCCTTCCTACCTGCTCTTGTTACAATATGACCTTGCCACTTGTCCCATCAGGAGGTAGCACCTATGTCCACTCCCCTTGAATTTGGGTGGACATTATCTTCCTTAGCCAATGGAGTGTGACTTCTGAAGATAGGTTATAAAGGGCTTTAGAGCCTCTGTGGTAATGCTTCTGCTTTTGCTCTTGGAATGCTCTTAGAAACATCTGCTCTGTGAGGAGGAAGTTAGACCACATGGAGAGGCCATGCTCCAGCGAGCAGCCAGAGCTGAGGTTGAGCCACAGACATCATCAAACACCACACATGTGAGGAAGCCTTTGAGATGTCTCCAGCTCCAGCCACAACCTGACGCCAACTGAAAACCACCGTGCTGAACCCAGTCAACACCCAGAACTGTTGAGATAATAGTAACAAATGGCAGTTGTTGTTTTATGCAACGAAGTCTGGGGCTGTTTGTTATGCAGCAGTAGCTAACTGCACCATGCAGTTGACTCCCATATCCTAGAGAGTACTGTTAGCAAAGGAAAGGACATACTCACCCTGAGGCAATTAAGAGAAAAGTTGTCCAAGTGTTAGGCATTATATAAGGCAAAAGGTGCAAGAACTATCAAGGTGAAAAAATGGACTCTGAAAAAGGCAAGACTCACAAGGTCCTCAGGGAGATTCTGAAGATAATTTAGGAGATAGACCATTGGATATTACTGTGTACACTCAGTTTTGTGGAACTAGCCCATAAAAGGTGGTTTTCTTTTTCTCACTGTTCTGATACCTTGGATAGCCTCTCCAAGTAAGAGTTAATAAAGCTAATGGTTCTGACTAGATAAACCTATAGAGAGAAAACCAAGATTAGTATGTGATCTATTCAATGATATTTTGCAATATTACATAAAGTGATAATATATACTATTTTGAGCAAGATTTAAAGGAATAGAGGGGTGCCTGGGTGGCTCACTCAGTTAAGCGCCCAACTTTGGCTCAGATCATGATCTCGCAGCTTGAGAGTTCAAGCCCCGCGGGCTCTTTGCTGACAGCTCAGAGCCTGGAGCCTGCTTCAAATTCGGTGTCTCTCTGCTCCTCCCCCACTCACTCTCTCTCTCTCTTTCTCTCTCAAAAATAAGTAAACATTAAAAAGAAAAAAGAAGGGAGGGAGATAAAATGTAAGAGACTCTCAAAGACTAAGAACTAACTGAGGATGAGGGGGATGGAGGGGGGAGAGGGAGTGATGGGCATTAAAAAAGGGCACATGTTGGGATGAACACTGGGTGTTCTATGTAAACCAATTTGAAAATAAACTATTATAAATGAAAAAAAAAAGAAAAAAGAAATAGAAATATGTACATTCAGTTAGGTATTTATTATGTTTTTTATAATTTTGGAACTGCACTGTCCAGTGTGTTAGCCACTAGCCATGTGTGGCTATTTAAACTTGTATTTAAATTAATAAAATTAACTATAAGTAAAAATAAAGCTCTTCAGTCACACTGTAACATTTCACGTGCCCACTCTCTGTGTGTGACTGTTGGATAGTGCAGATATTGAATGAACATTTCCATCATCATAAAAATGTTCTGTGGACAGCACTGTTTTGAGTAAGAAGGAAAGTTTAATCTATTCACAGAACCCGAGATGTCACAGAGCCAGTATGTACAGAACTCTCTTTTGCCTTGCCAGTTGCAGACTTCTAATTTTAGGAGTTGAGTGGCTTAAGATTAGGTATTATCTTATTCATCCTTCATTATTCACCCATCCAACAAAATTACCAGTAAAGTTAATTTCCGCTCATATTTTACTTTTTTTGGTTGGATTTTTTCCATGGTATCGTTTCATTTTAATTTTTGTTTTTGATCAGGGGTAACTACTTTTAGCCTCGTGCCAAATTTTGCACTATGTCGCATGGCTTCAATCCATAGAAGAAAGCTTACCACTCTGTACAAGCCACCTGGGTCAATAACCTTGTAAGTACCCTAGATTTGTATAAAATTCTCTGACTGGCTTTTGATCATCAGATATTTGATCCGTGGACTCCTTTTATTTAATTCCCACTGATGCTAACTTATATCAGTTACCAGAATAACCTCATAACTCTCCTGCTAGGCTCTCAAAGACTCCTTAGAGGACGAATTTTAAATTTTTAAAAATATATCTGACTTATTTAATAGAGCACCTTATAGGCAGACAAACATCATAGAAGCATGGTAGGATAAATGACACATCAAGTATTTAAATTTTGCTCTTAGAAAAGAAAAGGAGGTTTTATTTTTATTTTTAGATGACTTTTAATTGAAGCCAATCTAAACTTTGTTGAGTAGGTTGCTAAGTTTCCTCCTTTTGCAAACTGCCAGTTAGAAGTGTAAGCCAAGTTAAAAAAAATTGGGGGGCGTGTAGAAAATGAACATCTTACCTTTTTTTTAAGATCTTGAGGAACAAAGGGGTTTTGTTTTACATGAGTTAAGTGCGCACATGTGTATTGTACGTGTTTTGTAGCCACCTCCAGCCAAAGACATTGACAAAATTGCTTGTTAAGATCCAGCCTTTTTTTTTCCTATAGACCCAGTTTAAGTTCTATTTAGCATTTTTCTTTAACTTTCTTTTAATAAAATACACAAGACACAAACCACAATTCAGCAAACCAATTAGTAAACTAACTAATGAAATAAATAGACTTTCGTTCCTTATGTAATCAGGTTCCAAGGGATGGGTTGTATCAATTTTTTAGCCGCAACTGGGATTTTAGATTATAAATGCGGCTCTGTGGGGGAAAAGGGGGGAGGGGAGAGCAGGCGGGATTTGCATCCTGGAGAGTTAGGAAGAATTAAGACTTTATTTTTTTTTAACTTACTATAAATGTATTAAAACCCAATTTCTATCAAATAACTGAAGAAAATTTCATTTTGAAATAGTTTAAATGATTTCAACCATTGGGGAAAAGATGGATGTTCTTGCTATACATCTTACTAGTCAAAAAAAAAAAAAAAGTGGAAAAGTCATAGCTTTTTGAATGCTTAGAATTTAGGACTAAAAAGCAATATCTCAATCAAATACAAAAATGGACTATAATTTTGTGTTCACCTAACCCATTTCTCTTCCTGGAAGGTGGGCAGGCAAAGGAGGAAGTAAGTGAAATCTACAGTTGCTTTGCATTCACCCATAAAAATCACTGCCAGTGTATGGCTCCAGGGGTTCTGTGAGATGCCCCAGGGTTTCCAAGCGTGGAAGCTCTATCCCAGCTTACAGCTGAAGTCTTGCGTATTTAAGGACAAACAGACTGGCTCCTTGGGTGGTTATCTCACATTCATTTGTTTCTGTTTTGTTACTAATAATCCAATTTGGTCCATCTCAGGGGAGTAGGGTCTCCAGAATTTCTGTTTTTATAGGAGGGGCTTAGATATTTCATCCAGTTACAAACAAGGCGCTATATTTGCAAAACGAACCCAAAATTTGTTTGTTTATTTGGAATAGCTTTGCAAGCGGAGGAGGGTGGATGGAAAGAATGGGGATGGCTAACTTCCCTCCAAACAACCCTTGAGCTGTCTCTGTGCAAGGGCATAAACTATAAACGTTGTGGAATCAGTAAATCAACAACTGTTTATCCAGTCATATCGGAGAGCGACCTTTTGCCGATAACTAAATTTTCCACATCACTACAGCCAACCGTCTAAAGCACCAAAATTTATTTTAAGCATTTTAATGAAAAGTTTCCTCAAAGATATATTATACCGTACAGATTTCTTAAACAATATAGCAAAAATAATTAACTTTCTGATGATGACCAGGCTTCTCAAGATGAAATCTACGATTCAGCTCCACCGAAATCTCAGTAACAATGCTTGCGGAGTAGGCCAAGAACACTGAGCACCTCCTGAATCCCTCTTCCATAACCGGCACTGGTACCCATGGGAAGGTGCCAAGCACTCCAACAGCAAAGGCAGGAAATAGTGTCCTCAGCGACAGAATCCTACCTAAGTTGCTGTAGCAGCATCTCCAGTGTGACGCAGCCCTGCACTAAAGCCAAACCGACTGCTAGATTGTTAAAGTCTTTGTGCCTGTTTTTTATAGTTCTGTCCTCCACTTGAAAAACTGGCCGTTGTTATCTCTCATTCCTCCTGATTCCCGTAATTCAAACACCAGATCCTTCTCATCTTTGTGTCTCCATGCCTAGTAAATGCTCTGGCAGGTTTGTTGAATGCTTTTCGTTCAATCTCCGTTAATATTTCTGGTAATCCTCTTCCCTCAACTTTCTAAACTATGCTATAAAACCACTGTATGCTGTGTTAAATAATGAAACTTACTAAAGCTCTTATTTTACATGTAATACCAGGGTGAGATTCCCACAGTGGCATTGTCTCCTGTAGAAAAAGGTATACGGGGTAATAACTTCTTAAAAAAAATTCCGGATACATGGTTTTGTTGTGGATGTTTGACACTCTTGTAAATCTAACATTAAAATATTTGAAGTGTAAGCAAAGGTAAACGGTAAACAGAAGAGAACTGTCCTAAGATCAGTTTGGGCGACAGGCTAAGTTATTTTAAGAATTCAGTTTTTAGGATTAGGAATTAAATGAATTCTGGTATATGAAGGACAAGACTGTGGCCACCGTTTTCTGCCTAGGTTCCTCTTATAACTTACACAATAACATTATGTGTAGAACAGATACTCTGGCCTTAAACCAATAATCTTATTAGCAATTCTAAACTACAAGGAGTGTATCTAAGGGATGTGGGGGGCCAGCACAGCCTCCTGTAGCTGTAGGACAGTACTTTTGGCATGTAGAAGCAAAAAATTTCCCCCTGGGATGTTCTTTTCCTGGGTTTCACATATGCCCAACTTCTCAAAAGGTACTTCCTTTCTAGAAACTTTAGTTTCTTCATCTATATTATAATCAAATTGTACCCTACAATTTCTAAGGCCCCTTGTTTCACCAATACTCTGTGTTTTTACTTTATTGTTTTTTTTTTTTATTTTTATTTTTGTGAGATAGAGCAAGCAGGGGAGAGGAGTAGAGAGAGAGAGAAAAATCTTAAGCAGGCTTCATGCTCAGCATGGAGCCCATTGAGGGGCCCATTCCAATGACCCCGGGATTGTGACCTGAGCCAAAATCAAGAGTTGGACACTCAACGAACTGAGCCACCCAGGTGCCCCAAAGACTCCATGTTCCTAAAGGAAGGTCAAAAAACCCAGAGTCTGAACTGAGGTCTTTAGAATGCCTCCAGGTTTTAGTGTGTCATATCCCAACCACAACTGTTGTGAAGTCCTAGAACAGGACCATTTTATTTGTACCCAAATGGCTCCTTGTCCATTTAGTGGCTGGCCATGTAAACTCCATGTAGCATTACGTGAGAACACTCAGTGTGAGGTCAATTCAGACAGTGGAATTGGAAAACATGTTGCCACAGTCATCCCTAAGGAATAAAATACAGCCATTATTCATAGTTTATAAGTTGTAAATTCTCTAATTTTCTACAGTTGGGGAAAATTGATGACTTTTTGTGTCCGACGAGGATAAAAATTAGGCTATTCATTAACAGACATTAACAGGAGTCTACTAAAAGCCATCTCCACTGAATAGTGCAAGAAAATTGTGAGGTTTTAGTCAGTACCAACATCATACAGCCCAGAACTCGTTACACAGCACAAGTATACAACCCTGACCAAATTCTGTGGGCAATGAGAATGACTTTATAAAGAATGTATACCCAGTTCATTTTAATAATGACATATGTTCAAAATTAATAATTTATAAGAATAAAGCATAGTTCTTTGTCTTAATACCAGTAGTACATAATGAATGTTCAAGGAAGAAAATCCAATTAGGTCAGAGTGACAAGCACAGTCTCACTCATAAATACTTCACCGTGGGAACCGTGCTCAAGAGCACAATATAACTTTGGAGAAGGATAAAAATCTGTGAAATTCTAACAGGCAGTCTGAGAGAGAAATTAAATATTACCAGGAAATGGCAGCATGCAAATTAAATTTCAGCAGCTCAAGATCTTGTACACTTTAGGAACAATGAGTCATTAGTTGTGCTCACAATTCTACAAAAAGAATGATATTCAGCTTTCTTTGATTTTTACTCAGGAGAAGATCTTAAGAGTTTCAATCACTAGATATAGCCAGAAAAGGAAAGACAGATATTAAAAATTGCCGGAGACCAGCTCCGGCGAGTTCAGGAGTCCCCGAAGGATGGACGGCCGGGCGAAAGGAATGAGAGAGCCACGAGATGTAGTCTGATCACCAAGCTGGCATCTCCGGCATCTCTGCTCTGCTGGTCTCGGTGTCTTTATTTAAAAGTAGTAAATGACATTCCATCAAAGAGTGGCATTCCATCAGTAAGCGTAGTTTGATATCTTTAACAACGATGTGTTTTGTCAGCAAAGGGCGATTTCCTCAGTCTCGCATGTTTTACATCCTTCTTTTCTAGACCATAAAGGAAACAATTCTTATCTTAGCTATTTTGTGATTCTGCTCCTAAGTTAATTAATATATGCTGTCTTTGATGTAGGATTAGGTAAATTTGTGGGGGGTGGGGGAAGAAAACAGGATGTTTATGAAGCAAGCGGGGTTGTTATGGTTGTTACCAGTAAGTCTCAGTAAACAGAGGGCGCATACATTATCATCTTAATACCTATGTTAACCGTCTATAGAAAGGTTAAGAGTCATTCCGTTTAGCTTCCTAAACTACAATGGGGGAGGTGTAACTCTCCTGGTAAAGACGTAATTCCTAAGGCTTGTTTAAGTTCCCTTGCTTGTGAATGAGTGAATTTACATAATAGGGGCCTAATGTTTACATAAGTTACATTAATATTTAGCCAGCCCATAACCGCTATCAATTTGTGTAACCTATCCCCAAGAGGTGACTTCATGGCTGCTTCTGGCCAGGCTACTCTCATTTAGATGTAATCCATCAAAGCATCACACTCCAGGTCCTTCCTTTTTATTTAAATACCATAAAACAAAAAAGCCGTACATCCCTTAAGTCCAACGAAGGTAATTCAAGACATCCAAGCCTGAAAGATTAACATTAGAAGGAGATGGTACTGGGTGCCAATTTGATGGCAGGAGCTTTGCAACATCTCCCTTTTCACACAGGGAGAGTCTCAACCTGTATGCCCACGATGGCTCCCAACAAAAAATAGCCTAGTATCTTCAAGTACTGCTTGTTTCAAGAAGATAGCTAAGCCTTTTTTTCTAAAGTTGCTGGACTTAGGGGCACCTGGGTGGCTCAGTCGGTTGAGCATCGGACTCTTGACTTCGGCTCAGGTTGGTTCAAGCCCCACATTGGGCTTGTGCTGGCAGTGTGGAGCCTGCTTGGGATTCTCTATTTCTCTCTCTGCCCCTCCCCCACTCTGTCTCTCTCAAATCAATAAAAACTTTTAAAAAATAAAATAAAACAATAGGGGTGCCACTTGGGTGGCTCAGTCAGTTAAGCCTGTCACTCTTAGTTTCAGCTCAGGTCATGATCTCACAGTTTGTGAGTTCGAGCCCCACATCGGGCCTGCAGCTGGCGGCTCAGTGACTGCTTAGGATGCTCTCTCTCTCCTTCTTTCTGACCCTCCCCTGCTCATGTTCTCTTTCTCTCTCTCTCTCAAAATAAATAAACTTAAAAAAATTTTTTTTAAATAAAGCTGCTGGACTTCTTCATGGTCTGTGACAGGCAAAGGGGGAAAAAGCTAAAGGTGGAAGTCTGGCATAACTGGCAGGCTTCTTGCTTATGGAATGAACTGGACCACAACATGTTTTTTCAGTCATGAGCATCACACGAGTCCCAAGCTAAGCAAGAACACAGCTGTCTTTTCCCAGAACTCGAAGGGACTTGAGTTTGGAGAGACGCAGGCCTCCCTTGCTAGACTTGGAGGTGGGGAGGGAGAGGGGGGATGTCATGCTGGAAAACACAGTTGGGGAAGAGGGGAGAAATTGAGTACCTCATATAAGAAAACGCAGCAAAATTTTCGCATCAGGGCAGTAGAGCCCCTCTGGTACAAACACTCTGAAATCTTTTGCAAACATTAAAATAAGGACTACAAAACTTGGATGCATGGGGAAATTACGATAAAGAATGCATAAAGAAAGCAACCATGCCGTTATAACAATAATATAAAATATATATTTGTGATGACAGATGGAAAGGCACATAGAAAATGAAAATAGTTTTATTTTTTGGAAAGTGGGATTATGGAGGAATTTTTCCTTTGCTTTTGATCACATTAATCCACTATAATATTCTTTGTAGAGTAATATATTTTTTTACTTGTATTGAGATATAATTGACATATGGCATTGTGTACGTTTCAAGTGTACAGCATAATGATTTGACTTACCTATCTTAAGAAATGATTACCACAGTAATATGTTTAAGTCTCGCTGAAATATTTGTGAAAATGAGTAGATTTTGTGAAGTTTAGTTTCTCTCTGCTTTAATTATTTAAAATGAGGCTTTCACTACTTCCCTTTTAGATTTGAGGGCACTGAAGTACCCATTAAGTTGTCATTCATTGAATAGTCAAAAATGTTACTTATGCACAGTGAAATCTCAAAGCCAAAGTTTGAAAATAACTCGGATCCAGCCTAAGGAAGTTTTATTTTGGAATTTTACCATTCAGAGAAAACTGTAGTTCACATGGACACTTATTCCAGTAGTTTCATTTAGCAGGTCCCTGAAGACAAGGTAATTTGTACGGTGTGATCAGAACTCGCGAATGTAATTTCTGAAGGCAATGCTGTGTTTCTGACCATAGGTTGCCAGAACAATCGGTTGTAAACAGGAAATTCCAGTTGATAAATTGGTTGTTCAATAATAGCTACAATTCGAATATAACCTACATCACTATGAAATGTCTCTCCCAGAGTAAAATGAACTGCCCTCAGAAGCACACTGTAAACAGAAACCCAGTCTAAAATGAGACTCTGACCTGGAAGAGGCTTCCTGGGATGCCCTCTGCCAGGCAACAAACAGGACTGTGTGGGGTAGAGCTATTCTCATGTAAGTAAAGCCACCAGTCACCCTTTTATTTTGACAAGAATCTCAAGCGGAATTCTAGAGTTATGGTAAAGATCCCATCACAGTGCATGTTGGATATCCAACAACTGTTAACTCTTTGTACTTCCACTCCATTTCCAACTATTGCTCCATCCCCTTACCACCACCTCAAATACAGTACCTTTGAGGGTTTTTGGTTGACTTAAGCCCCTACAGTGTTTGATATTCTAATCAAGAAGCAGGCTAACTCAGTAAGTTGGTACCATGCTTTCCTGGGCCCAGGTGTTACACTGTTCGGAGAAGTGCACTTCAGCCTTCTGCACAAGCATTGATTAGACCTGAAATAATTTAAGGGCTGGCCAACAGGCAGGACTCCCTGCCCCAAACTGTTGTCTGTACCACCAGGCTTGATGCCTCAAATATTTTGTTAGCAATTCCAATGTCAAAAAAAAAAAAAAAGAAGAAAGAAGGAAGGGAGAGAAAGGAAGGAAGGAGGGAGGGAAGGAAGGAAGAAAAGAAAGAAGAAAGGAAGAAAGAAAGAAAAAGAAAGAGGAAGGAAGAAAGGGGGAGGGGAAGGAAGGAAGGAAGTGAAGGAAAGGAAGGAAGGAGGGAAGGAAGGAAGGGAGGGAGGGAGGGAGGAAAAGTGGGAGGGAAGGAAAGGAAGGAAGGAAGAGGAGACTGAAAGAAAGGGAATATAATATTTCTACAATATTATTCCAACTTTAGGCTGTAGGACACTTATTTTAAAATAGCCTTGAGTTCTGTCATCTCCACCTTTAAAGCGTATCTTGAAACTATCCAGTTTCCACCTAGTCCAAGCACCGCTACCACCTTTCCACCTTTCGCCTCAGCTATGGAAAGAGGCTCCTTAAGAGCCTCTCTTTTTCTCCACTTTCCACAAGCCATTCATCACATACTCAAGGGATAATTCAAATAAGTCCCTTGCTTAAAGGCTTCCAACAGCTTCCTCCTGCACTTTGCCATCAGCTACAAAGCCCCTTAGAAGATCCAGCCCCACCTATCTCTCTGCCCTCACTCACTCTGCTCCAGCTACACTGCCCTTTCTCCTGCTCAAATGTTATAGCCAGCTCCACATCTTCTGATACTCAGGCCTTCTCTAGCTAATGTTGTGCACCCCCAAACACATGCCCAGCCACTCTCATACACTATCTTACTGCCCTTCCAGTACTTACCACTATGAAAATAATCAGTTTATTTGCTTATTATGTCCCCCTTTAAGCAGGGGACATATTTGAGTATACCTTGACTTCTCTGTGGTGAATGGCTTATGGAAAGTGTACATGCTCCAGAATATGAGCCATATGAGAGTGGAAACCTTGTCTATCTTGTTCACTGCTCAATCTCCAGGGTCCAGAGGAGTGTCTGGCACACAACAGATGCTCAAAAAGTAATTGTTGAATGAGTAATGGTATCACCCGATTAGGTGACTCTTTATTGGTTTTCAAAGTGACCTTTATGACTTGACACTCCTCCTTCTTAAAGAGCTGCTCTCCTTTGGTATGTGATACTGTGTTACTTATGCCAGTTCCTGGCTCCTCCCCTCCTTCTACTACTAATCCCTAAAATCTCTGTTCCTCAAGGTTCCTTCTTTTCCTTTCTTTTCTCACTCCCTTCTCCCTCAGGGTCTCATTCGTTCCCATTGTTTCGACCATCACCTCTAAAGAGAGTCTCCATTTTCATATCTGCCCCCATTGATCTCTCTCTGCATTTATCGAGAGTTTCGAATCGAACATGCCCATTATTCAAATACCTTCTCATCCCCTGGAGTACATCCTCCAAAATGACAGACTTCCCATCTCTCTAAAATGATTCCATCATTATCCCAGTCACATTTGATCTCTCCCCTTCCCTATGTCTCATCCAGCCCCCATATCCAATGAACAAATTCTTCATGTCTTTACAGAACTGCAAACTCCATCCCACACCTCTCTAAGCCTTTTGACCTTACCTTAGTGATGGGTCTGAACTTCTGAAGTTAAATAGTCTCATATTCTATTTCGTGGAAAATCAGAATAGGACGAGAGCCACAAGACCATCTAACTAAACCCCCAATCCTTACAGATAAGGAAAAGGAGGGCCAGCCTGGCTAACTACCTTGGCTACCAGGTCTTAGGTGGTAAATGCTGACCACAGTGGCAGAACCAGAGCTCAGTCTCCAGGATAGCACTCCCTCTACAATCTTTGGGAAATGGCCCATCAGTACCAGCCAAGGAGAGAGGAAGAGCTAAGAGGGTCCTGAAATAAGAGCATCAAGAGAGAAGATGAGTAAGGATACTAAAGGCACACACTTTGTTGACTTCCCAATTTTGCTTCATGGTCTCCCGAAGAGGGCTGTATCTTGAATGAGTCTTTGAGGCCAATAATGATTATTCGTCAGGTGCACATGCAGTTACTGGTCTGCCCCCTGGGGATACCAGATGCTACCAAAGCACTGATTTGATTTCCACCTACACAGTACAAATGAACTTTTCATCAAATCGTAAGTTCAGGAACCATATGCCATTGTGACATTAAACAGTGAAGTCAGGCTTATCTCTTTCTTGAAGGAAAATCTTATTCTAAAACCTAGATATAATTAAGGGGAAAAATAAACTTGGAATGTAGCAATGAATAGTCTTCTCTAAAACCTATTTCAGAGAGTTTTGATCCATTTTAGGTAATCTAATCACCCAGAACCTCTCAAACTCTGTGCTTGGCAGGATGGAGTATGCTTCCCTCTACAGTCAGTGATGCTGTTAAGAAGCCTGCTTAAATAGGCTCTGTGACCTGTTTAAGCAATAAGGGAACTTATCACTTCTAGCACTGCTGAGAAAGTAGTCTTGAGTACACAGAAAACCAGGGGTTCTTTTCCTTGATTCTAAGACCTTGATTTTCCAATTATAAGTGATTGAAGATACTACTACTCCTGAGTAGTTTAGAGCTTCCTAGGAAAGACATGAATTTTATTCAGGTTCACTGTAAGAATCTTTCTTGTGGACCCATTCATCTTTTTTTCCTTCCAGTTACCTAAACTGAGATACAATACTCAGGAAGTTAAGGTCATAAAGTTAAGTACCTTTGTGGTCCTGCCTCCAGAGACCAAATCCACTGGACTGCACCTAACATTCTCATACCAGGTAAATAAGATTAAAATGAGCATCAAGGACAGCCCTGAAAGAGACCATAAATACGCAGTCAGAGGTAATACTGAAGAGTGCTGCAGGAGGAGGAGTGGGGGCCATACAAGGGCAGTCTCATGCCCTGGGTCTTGGTGACCACAGAGGTTTAAGAGCTCCTAGTTTATCAGTGAGGCTACGGTCTTCTCTTAACACCAGCCGAGAGCTGCCTCCTGGAGTCACTTACCAACTGCTGTTTCAGAAGGGCAGTGCCAGCTTTGCCAGGCACCAAGGTGGATTTAAGACCAGGGTTAGGAACACAACCACAGGCTGTACCAGAAACAGATGGGACAAGAGCCCCGGGCTTTTTAACAGCACACTTACACCTTCTGCTTACCGTCTTTCTTCCCTGTAATAACTAAGGCAGCCAACATACACTGCCAGTCACCTCCAGAGCCTTTCAGAAGGCAAGAAACCTTGAGGTTCTCGGTATATGTAGAAATGAAGAAATGCTTAAATAGGTTTAAAATTTTTTATACATTTTAAATATATACATGGAACAAATTGCTGCTTTTAATGTACATATGCACGTGTGCACGCACACACACATGTGCACACACACAAAAACCACCACAAAAAAGTAATTACAGAGCTTAAGAAACTATTAAGTTTGAGTGCTTTGTGGGTGGTGTAGTTCAGTTAATGGGACACAAGTTTAACCTGGTCTAATGGGTCCCGCCTTCTTTCTGTCTTCTCAGTGTAAATCTGGACATAATATTCATGTCCACACTCGAGACCCTCATGAATGGGAAGCCCGGGCGAGATGGCCCTCTTGGGCCTGAACTATCCCCTTCCCCTGCGCTCCCGTGACGGGTACCGTCCTACTCTCCCAAATGTTCCTAATTACAAATCTTTCCTTAACCATAAGCCAATCACGCCACCTGCTCCAACTTACCGTGATATCATAAAAGAAGCAAAAAGACAATTTGCAAAGAACCAAAAGGATTTTAGGATGTAAGTTGATGCCAAACTATTGTTAAATGTAAAATCGTAAACTCTGTGAGCTGGAAGTAATCCTAGAAGTCATCTGCATTAAGCTCCGTGTTTGACGGGGGAGGAGAGTCACTTCTGAGTGTCTTAATAGACTTGGAGATTCTTTTCCGGTAAGTGTCAAAAATGTACGGTAGAGCTGTGGAGCCTGGCAAGTGTCAGGGGGCTGACGGAAGGAAGGAAGGAAGCTTTGCGGTGCTGTGGTTGGAGGGATGCACCCCAGCGCGGAGAGACCAGGAGAGAGCTCCGGAGAGCAGAGGCTGGAGAACTGCTTAGTTACAAAGATGAGCCCAGGGAGAGCAGAAAGGTTGTTTGCAGGATGAGTTCCCTGGAGCAGGGGTGGCAGTTGGGGCGGTATTGAGGAAAGCACAATCAAATGCAGCAAAGAGAGATAAATGGAAGAGCAGCCAGGTAGGTCTTACCCAGCAGGCAGGACAAAAGTTTGAGCCTCTGCTTCCCAAGGGTCCCCATTTCCCTCCCACCTCCCCCAACCCCCCAACCCCCACCACACATGCACACGCGCAGGCACACACAGCCCTTAGATTTCCTGTGCTCAGTGGGAAGAACGGGCATGGACACTTTGTAAGAGGGCCCCTGCGGAAGCAGCAAGGTGGAGCCCAGACCATACTCAGGTGTCACGGGTTATGCGTCTGGTATGTATATAAAGGAGGGGAGGGGCTGGGGGAGTCCTCACACCAAGTAGCGCGTAGGGAGGGGATGCTGAGGAGCCCGTCTGTGAAGGGCTTTTACTCACGTGTAGAAGTCAGCAAGTTGTTGATTTATTCTTTCCCAATTAGAAATGCCTGCTTTATTTTAAAATTTAACTTGAAAATTTGCTTTTATAGAGAGAAGCACAGAATTAATGAAGAAATAAAACTCCTGAGACAGCGGCAGGAAAGAATTGACAAGGAGCTTGATAGGTTTGTTCCTTATGCAACTTCGTAGTGCTTAAAAACCTCTTAATTGAACAAATGTGTTACATAAAACTACAATGGGTTTATTATGTAAAAATACATCAACTCAGGTATCAGCAAGGAGATTTGCTACTTAACAGTCTATCTGGGATAACACTTTAAATTTCTTTGTCTACAGAATCAACTATTCTGCTAATTTAATTAATTGCTAAACATTATCTTCATGTCCTTTTACTCCTCCACCTAAAGGGCTTAAGCTCAAGGCCTTTTAAAAATAAACCCATAAACATGCCCTGCACTGGGGAAGATGTAAACTAGAAAAACAGGCTATTTAGCTGGTCTCTCCTGGGCTAGTTCTTTGTTCCCCTTTTGCCCCTACACAATGAAACATTTTGGGGGGCACATTTAATTTATTCTATAAATTAGAGTACAAAAAGGAAAACTATAAAGTATTGACACTAACCGACTTTTAGCGTACCCACGTGCAGAAGAATTAAGTGACAGATGAGTGCAGCCCTGCAGACGAGCCCAGCTGTGTGCCATTCATCTTCTAATTACTATTTTGGAACTTAGGCTGGAATCCCTGAATCACAGAATCACTGTGTTGTGCACCTGAAACTAATGTAACATTGTACATACACTATACTTAAACATTTTTTTTTTTAAAAAGCTAGTTTCTCGCGACGGGCGCCTGGGTGGCTCAGTCGGTTGGGCAGTTGACTTCAGGTCGGGTCACGATCTCACTCCTCGTGAGTTTGAGCCCCGCGCCAGGCTCTGTGCTGACAGCTTGGAGCCTGGAGCTGGCTTTGGATTCTGTGTCTCCCTCTCTCTCTGCTCCTCCCCTTGCTCACATTTTCTCTCTCTCTCAAATATTTAAAAAAAAAAATTAAAAAAGAAAAAAAAGCTAGTTTCGGGGCACCTGGCTGGCTGTCGATGGAGCATGCAACTCTTGATCTCAGGACTGGAAGTTTGAGCCCCATGTTGGGTGTAGAGATGACTTAAACTCTTAAAATAAAAATAAATGAAATCATAGTTAAAAAGCTAGCTTCCCAGTCACATGAGAAACTCTAGTCCATTACTTTAGAATCTTATCTCACTTTTCACCAAAAATCTTAACATGCAAATTTCCCCTTTACAATACCTAAATTATAAGATCTGATTCCAGGTGACTTTTACAAGTTCCCCGAAATCAGATCTGTATGGGATGGGATTTCTCACCACTGAGGATATACAGAAGAATGTAGAACAGTCAGAGCAAATTGCAAGAAGCACTCGGATATGTTTTATGCAATGGGACATTGTTGTGATGGGGGAAAATCTGTTATAAGATGACCGACAGGACTGGCAGAGAAATTCCAGTCCCCGACCAAAGACTCCCTTTCCAGGTTCTTCTTCCTACCCTGCTTCCTGCACGCGCCAAATTACTACTAATGCGGAATGTGGAAGTAACAGACTATAAATTGTTCCCTCTGCTTACGCGCTCACACTCGGGACTCAGACCTCTGGAGAGTGATCTCCTCTGAGCCTGCCAGTGTAAAATAAACCTCCTGCCTTCCGAGGTTTCCGAATGCCGCTTGGTTCTTCCACCGGGTGATCCAGACCAGGTGCCGTAACAGTTGGAGGAATTAAAGGGGAAATATTCAGTTGCATATATAAATCTCATGTGCCTGTTAAATCTGTAGGCGCAGCATACAAGTCTGTCTGTAATCTTTGAAAGAGATACTCATGGAGAGGAAAGGAAAGGCAAGCATAAAAATGGAGATTAGGTAGTAGAGATGATTGCAAAATTGTGAGTGTCATAAAACAACACTGAATTGTACACTTCAAAAATTTTTTAACGTTTTTATTTATTGAGAGACAAAGCATGCGCATGGGAGGGGCAGAGAGAGGGGGAGACACAGAATCTGAAGTAGGCTCCAGGCTGTCAGCAGAGAGGCTGATGCAGGTCTCAAACTCACGAACCGCAAGATCATGACCTGAGCCGAAGTCAGACGCTTAACCGACGGAGCCACCAAGGTGCCCCTGAATTGTACACTTTAAAATGGTGAATTTTATAGTATGAGACATATGTCAATAAAAGTGTTATTTAAAAAAAAAAAAAAAGGCCAGGGCACCATAAATTAAAAGGGTGAGCTGGAAGGTGGCTTGCTTTTAATGAAGTGAAGTGAACCAGAGTCTGACTCCCACCTCAAGCAGATTCTAAGGGTGTTACTGAAAAAGGGCAGCAGGGATATTTTGGAGTGTTTAAATAGGACTATGAGGAAAGAGACCCAAACTGTGAGAGCCAGATTTGAGGAAAGCAGGAGAGAACAGACCAGAGGGTAATAATAAGTGAAGAGAAAAGACATTTGAGGAGAGAATGCGTGAGGGGGCATCTGTTGGTCGCAGGACTCTAACGCAGGAGACACAAAGAGCTAGCTAGCCCTGCTGTGCCGTCCGGGGCGCCCTACACTAAGTGCTAAAGAATCCTAGAGGCAGCCTTGCAGGGGGTGGGCTAATCCAAACTTTATGCTTTAGCAAAGCAAATTGGAATTTTCAGAAATGTTTACTTCCTACCAATTCCGTGGAGGAAAAAGTCATTTAAAATGTCTCCCTTAAAAATTTCTGTGAAATCAACAGCCATACATCCCTTTTCATTTTCCTTTCTGTCTGCTGTGTTTCTCTTGCTAGTGCTTCTCCCTTGTCCCAAGTTCTTATCCATCCTGGCCGAGCCTAGCTCTGCCTCTCCCCTCATCCATAGATGTCCCGGAGGGTTTCTGCTGCCTCCTGAATTCAGCTATTCGGTTCCTTCAGAAGTATTCCTTAAATGAGTACTTGGTGACAAAAATCATGATAGATTCTTGGATTCCTGCCTCCGTGAACTTCCAGTCTACTGAGCACCGTCACGCTTCAGGTTTTTCCGTCTCTCTTTCCCCCCAGATCTCTCCCTGCCAGTCCCTTTTACTCTTTCCTCCCCACTGACGCCCCTTAAAGTCTGCACTGGAGACAGGCGAGTGGAATCAGTTCAGCAAATACTGTGTAAACCATCTCGCTGAAGAGAAAGCTTCGCTCCTGGGATACAGTGGCGCACGGTGGTTGAATTGAAGGCTCGAGTCACACTGCTTGGGTTCAAATCCTGTATGACTTGCTAGCTGGAGGTCTGGGGGCAGGTTACTTACCCTGTCTGAGCCTTTTTCCTCATTTATAATACTGGGTGAGAGTGGTGCCTACTTCATAAGACTGTTGTAAGGGAAATCGAATGAATATATATAAAATGCTGGCAAACGCCCAGAGTATTAAATTTTGTGTAAATGTTGGCTCTTAGTTGGTGTCAGTATAAAACAATTAGTCTGACTACTGATTTTTTTTTTAATTTTTTGATTAGACTCCAGATAAAGGCTACCAAGAAACCCTACGAAGCTAAGAATGACTTTGACAAGTTCCTACATAAACTGGTATGTTTCCTTTTTGAAAATGGTTGAGAATTCTCTCTCTAGCTTGTCTTAATTGGACTGCACAATGTTCAATAACCAGTATATGGTTTCACATCCAAGTTTCAGTAAGTGGTAAGGTAGAAGACACTATTATAATTTAATCACCCACTTGTACATTTAAGGTGATCTCTGTTTTACCTATCAGTGACAACCTCGTGCCCACTTATCCTCATCCCTTGCTTCTGACCACGGGCAGTTCATGCAGTTGAAAACTTCCAAATGCAGTCAAACTTTCAAACTAATAGAAAATTATCAGTGTTTGAGGTCATATTTTATTTTCTATTAATAATTCAACAAAAATATATTGGATTCCATTGAACCTGTTAGATGAGGGGTCCCTGCCCTCAACATAAGACAGAAAGGATAAGGTTCTAAACAGGACTTGAGTGTGAGAAAGAAAGAAAATAAAGGAGCCTGCCCCAGGTTTCCAGTTTTCTTTGTCCCCTCCTCTTTGTCTCCGCCTTAAATTATGGGCAGTTCTATTAAATCCAAAGGCTCGTCTTCCTTTCCAGCAGGCAAGGACATGTAGAGAAAGGGGTGCCATTAATCTGAAGGTTGAGCCAGCTGAGGTCAGGAATAGGTGAGCTTTTTATTTTTAGCATGTCTTCAAGAACAATCCTTATTGGCCCCTAGTGTACCATCAAAAACAGTGGATCATCTAATCAAATTCCTGTATGAGCTAGTAAGGGGAGAGAAGGGAGTAGAACACCTGCATATTTAATATTAAACAAACAGGACTATTCTTTACTGCCACAAAAAAATTCTCCCATTTTTCTTGGTCTCCCCTAACTATTATGGCTAGAGACGTGGCTATAGAGAATTATCCAGTATAAGGAAGCCACCGTGCCAGGGTGCTGGTGAAGGGCAGGGGACCTCACCTGGTAAATGGTACATGGGCTGAGTATCGGGCAAACTACAAGTTGTGGAAACCATATCACACGGAAGAGTCCAACATCCTCTAAACGAAGCAGCTACACGTCAGCTCAAGTTCACTGTCCGCCCCCCACCCCCAGGACTGGAGGACAGGGGATAATCAGATCGTCCACCATCCATAATCCCGATTCTCCTATAAAATTTCTTATGAGAACTCCAAGTTTTTAAATACTTGGGGGCCAAACTAAATGTCTCAGCAGACCAGATGTGGCCTATGGGCTACCAGTTGGCAACCCCTCGTCTAAATGCTGGACTTAGAGCTCTTCAAAAGCTACCTCCAGCCAGCGTAGCCTATCTGATCCTCCACTGTATCCCAGGGAAAACAAACCGAGGCTTCCAAACACAGCGTGTTTATTCACCCCTACTCATACTTTCACTCATCTGCAGTGCCTACTCCCCAGCTTTCAAATTCAACTCATTCTTTAGTGCCCTGCTCAAATGCCATCTTCTTCAGGAAGCTTTTTTCCAGTTGCCCTAGCTCCATCCGCTCCAGGAAATGTTTGAAATTTCTCATAATTTCTCGAATGACACTCAGTGATGGTTTGATTGAAAACTAGTTCTTTTCTTCAAGCCAGACATCAAGACAAGTACGAAGTGGATCCCTGGCTTAGAACAGCCGTGTCCTCCAAAGCAGAGGGCACAATGGAAGTTTTTAGTCACCTCTTGCAAAAAGGAATCTCGTGGTGAAAAAGTTAAATTAGAATAGCAAAGCAACGGAAAGTACCACTTTTTTTTTTTACAGTAATCCAGGTATCTTTAAGTAATTATGTACCTACCACAGATCTTCTGTGGAAAATGGAAAAGTATCAAAAAGCAAAGAATTCTAGTTTAAAATCAATTCAGATTTTAGATTATTGGGTGTGAAAAAACTCAAAATTCATTCAGCGAATTCGACTTAAGCTTTCTCAAGTGTTTACCTTTCTTAAAAAAATGGAAGTGCACCTGAAGTTTATTTTAGAATAATGGATCCCCGAGTCCTTTAAATATGACTGTTGTCCTTTGAGAAATATTAAAACCAGCTTTGCCTCCGACTCACCAAAACTGAGATTCAAGATGATGATGTCTAGTCTTTAAGTTGCACATTAATGAGCAAAACAATCATAAAATAATACAAAATTATGATAATTTTCTGGATAATTCATGGCACAAGACTGTTGTCGTCTCAATTATCTGATTATAGCAGCAAAACGCTTTTTGGATTTAACCTTCATATAATTCAGGAAGGACTTCTTTTGAGAAACCCATTCACTTACCATCACCACATGGCTAAACATTTCTACCCACTTTTAGGGGCGCCTGGGTGGCTCACTTGGTTAAGCATCTGACTTCAGCTCAGGTCATGATCTTGCAGTTCATGAGTTTGAGCCCCACGTCAGGCTCTGTGCTGACAGCTTGGAGTCGGAGCCTGCTTTGGATTCTGTGTCTACCTCTCTCTCTGCCTCTTCCCTATTCTTTCTCTCTCTCTCTCTCTCTCAAAAATAAATGTTAAAAAAAAATTTAAACATTTCTGCCCACTTTTGATGAACACATAAGGACTCACCAACACCACCACCCAACCCCAGAACCCACTCTTACCCACATACCTGCACATCTGTCCTACCCTGGTCCACACATACAAATGAGACCTACTTGACACATCACAAAAGGGTTGCGAGGCAAGGGTGGGGTTTCCCCGAACAGTGAGCATGCCCTGTGGACCAGAGAAGGCATTTGAGAAACGGTAGCATAGAGTGGGAAGAAAGTAAATTCTATGAACAAATTGAATTATCTGAATTACCATCCAGATAACTATTTTAGTGTGAATAGAGGTAAGATGCAAAGTGTCTTTTATCTAAATTTTTCTGTTAAGTGACAGAGACAGTTGAGGGCCGAAAGAATTGAAAGTGGTTGTTTACGTGATATCACATAGCTTTTAAAAAGTAAATGAACCCAAATCCATCTTTGCCACCAAAAAAAAAAAAAAAGCGACTTTTCTCATCTTGATAATTGGTGTAACCTCACATTCAAGTATCCAGGAAATTTTGTGAGTCCTTAATAATGTATTATTTTAATAGCGTGTTGAAGCTCGAACTGAGAGAGAGTATCTGGCATCACTCTCATCATCTTCATCATCAACAGAAGACTACAACTGGGAAGAAGAAGAAGAGTGTCAAGAGAAACCAGAAGTGGACCGTATTTAAGAATATGTCATACAATTCAATCGTATACATTTAATTGTAGCAGTATGTTTAACTCAAGTCTAATCCATGAGGTCGGTATTGAATATCTTTTACAAATTCATCTTTAAAAATCTTGAAATCAATAAATGTCAGTAAATCATCCTTAAGAGATCTGCCCAAGCATAATTTTGGCTCTTATTGGTAGAAAACATAGTTTAAGATGGAAAAATAATCATTACAAAGCATAGAGAGCTTTCAACTGTTTCTTTGGAAATACATCTTGATAATAGCAACCGTTCATCATAATACAAAACAGAAAGAGGATTAATTTACTGTGGCATAAGAAGTTCTGCCAGTTCCTAAATGCCCTAAATAGTTTCTCTGAGATTTTTTACATTGTTTAGGCCTCAAGGAAAACCAAAGCCCCACCCCCAGGTTTGGTAGCAAACAAACTCTGCTTCTCGAATGTTAAGTTTCGGTCGCTCCTCTGGTAATAAGCTTCGTGCACATTTGCTAGGAAGCTGGACAGCTTGTCAGCAGGTACAATTGATACTGTACAGCCTCCCCATCCTGCTCCAGTGAGTCGTGACCCTTGAGCCCCAAACTTCCTAAAACAATGAGAAAAAAAAATTAGAACCTGTAAAAGAAAGAGTGGTTTGCCTGGCGCTTCTAGAACACACAGCCTAAGAAGAGAATATGTGTGGGGTTTTTTTTTTGCGGGGGGGTAGTTAAGTGTTGCCAAAGATTTTAGGACATGAAGGAATGTATACTGTTTCAGAAGGTTATTTTAAATTTAATGCTATCTAAAACTAGCCCATGGTTTTGTCTCTAGGTAGTAAAAGTTAGCGTTACTCCTGTTTGGTGAGTGCTGGCAATAACCCACTACAAAGTCTTGATTCTATAAAGTCACCAATTGAAGAACTGTACATGGCAAGCTTACAGGTGATCAAGAGGAGGGAGTGAAAGGAAAATAGACAGCAGACATGATCAACATTATGAATCAGAAGGTAACTCCGAATGAGGTCAAATCAAAATATAAATAATTGCAAGTCTTATACAAGTGAGGGCTTCCTCTGGTAGTCATTTAAGGTGTGTTCTTAAGCCTTGGCTGTTCCCCATAAAAGAATCAGTCCCCTAGAACAGACAACCTGGGTTTGTGCTGAGTAAATTTATCAAGAAGGAACATGTTCTTAAACTCTAGATCAGTCTGTCTGTTTAATCTCTAATGGGAAGCTATGCAGATGTTTCCACAGAAATGGAAGGTGGCCTCTACAAGTCCATACGCATCTTCCTTGTACCTTTGGGAGCTGGTCTGACAGCTGAATTCAGAATTTACCATCAGCCAAAATGTGTGATCTGGATGGAAACCACTATTTAAACCACCGCACAAAAAGAGGTCATTTTAGTCACCATCACCCAGCACAGTTTCCAACCAAAGATTTATACCCAAGTGAAAGGCCCTACACAAAGGTCCCTCATCTTTAAAAGATGTAATTTATCCTGATAATAAAGGTTACATGTACTTCCAATTCTTCCTAATAAAATTTACTCCAAATTCATAGCAGATTAAAAACTCCATAATTAATTTAGCACAATTTTGTCTCTTTTTTTCCATCTAAATGAGCTACTTTACTTCCTGGAAAATATCAATAGAGTATTAACCCTCCTCTAGGACATCAGATTTATTGCACACCAGTAATTCATTTTCCCCTCAATGATTTTCTCAATTGGTTCCTATTCATCATCTGTTTTATTCATTAAAATATGTTTTTCAAATGAAAATAGATGTTTAAGGAAGAAAACAAAAATGCTTGCAAATAGAGATTATTCATCTCCTGCTGTCCCTCAGGCATTCAGCTTAGAGCCCAGCAGCTGCCTGGAGCCCAAACTCCTATCATCTAGGCTGAAAGTTTTTCTGACTGTGGAATTCTAGGATAATTCCAAGTTCCCAGGCTGGCAAAGCATCATTTTGCAATCACAAAGGAAAAAAAAAAAAGTTGGGATACGCAGTCACATCAAACTGTCTCTGCCCATGGAAGGTGTTGAAAAAACTGAAGTGTCACCGAAGCATTTCTGGAAGATGCTAAAATCCTGGTCTACAGAACAACAGAGTTCCTTGTACGTGATTCTCTCAGATCCAGACTGTGCCTTTGTGCTGGACTTAAGTCAACCGGATCTTTTATGGTCTTCAATGGACTTCCAGACATATTTTCTTACATCTTTTCATCCGAAAAGTTTTTGAAAGCTGTTGTTTCAAAACTGAACCTAAAGCAAACTGAGTGAAGTTTCTAACTGGTTATGAAACCAGTTGGAATTGTGCCAAAGGGTATATTGTCATCCATCCTGCCACTTTCCAGAAAGCAGAAACTAGAAGTCCTTCTAGGTAAATATATTGGCTTTTGAGTCCCCAGAGCTGCTCTGTCACCACCCTGCCTGCTGCAGATGAAAATGGACTGGGTTGCATCAGCCCCATGATCTGAAGTCATCAGGGCTCAAATTTCCCAAATTTGAGAATGATAAATGCTATTATAAATAGCCTTATGCCCCTGAGTCAATGGCACTCGTGATCACAAACTGGAGGCGGGGTGGGGGGGGGGGGGCCCAGTGGCTGGTCAGCAGCCTGCCCTCCTGCATATACTCACGGAGGCTGAGAGGGCCTGTCTGCAGTGTTCCAACTGCTGCTTAATATGCCCGTCGGCACAAGCCATAGAAATTCAGGGAAAAATCCAAAAGTTAGGAGACCAATATAGGCTTTATATTAGGAAAGAAAGAGCAGGCGAGCCTTGTTTTTCCTGAGAGAACACTAAGACATTAAAAATATAGACCTGAGCTATTGCACATCAGAGAGGCAATATAAGAGCTATGAACACCAAAACACTAGAATCCGCCAAATACCACTTTGTGGCGACCAGATTGCGGAATAATGTGGACGGGTTGGTCAAAACAACCAAAGCAGGCTTTGCCTTTATTGTGTGATCTAAGGAACAAAGGCTAGAGGAGTGAGGCAGATTATAAAGAATGCTCCCCTCGATCCTTTTATCACCGAAGAGTATATTCATAGGACTAACTTTCCAGGCACCCAGTATAGCCTGGCTAAAATTTCCTACTTTAAATGAGCTGATTGGACCATAAAGCACTTACTAAGATACAAGGGACAGAAAAATGCAGGGGGGGTGGTGCGGAGGGAGATCCAGTAAACCCAACCTTGCTACAAACTACAAAGAAGGAAAGAAGGAAGGGATTGTGCCTCGTATTTCAATTCAATTTTAATTATTTCAAAATATTTGTATATTATATAAATGGGTATTAAATTAATTATTTCAGAATATTTTGAATTTAGGGAGAGGTTGTATCTCTCCAGTCCCAGCTCAGCACAATTCTAGACATTTGGTAGGTTCTAATAAATGGCTGTTGGATTATTACATTTGTTTTAAAATAGCAGAATATATACCTGTTTATTTTTTTATTAAATCAATGTTAGAAAACTTCACTTATGTGAAACAGAGTACAATAATGAAGAGATAATGTCCACCCAATTATAAAATATCTCTTTTGAATGGACAAAATGTATTTATTTTATTTTTTTTTTATTTTTGAGAGAGAGAGAGAGAGAGAGAGAGAGCATGAGCAAGGGAGGGAGGGCAGAAAAAGAGAGAGAGAGAGAGCGAGAGAGAGAGACAGAATCCGAAACAGGTTCCAAGCTCTGCACTGTCCGCACAGAGCGCCAATGCGGGGCTCAAACTCACAAACAGTGAGATCATGACCTGAGCCGAAGTTGGACGCTTAACCAACTGAGCCACCCAGGTGCCCCACAAAATGTATTTTTAAAGAAAGGGCTAAATTTTATTTATTTTTAAGCAGGGAGGGGTAGAGAGAGAGGGAGATGCAGAATCTGAAGCAGGCTTCAGGCTTCGAGCTGTCAGCACAGAGCTGTCAGCACAGAATGCAGGATTCAAACTCACTAACTATAAAATCGTGACCTGAGCCAAAGTTGGATGCTTAACTGACTGAGCTACCCAGGTGCCCCTAAAATGGCTAAATTTTAAAAAAGAATTTCTCAAGGCATGTAAAACCATTTTTAATTATATGTGAGACAGCTCACACATATATATTATATATAAATATAAGCTGTCAGTAATATATTCTATATCAGGAAAGCCTTCTAGCTTCTGCTCTAAAGCCTAGAATCTTCTGGCCAGAATATCAGGAAAACAGACCTTCCAGAAGAATTTCTATGACTTTTACAGCCAATTTAGAAACACTCAGATTGCTTAGATTCAAGAAACCACAGACTTCAAATACTGTTCGAATGAGAAAGTATAAGAAAATATAACTACAAGTTTATTTGAGAAACAGACTAAAGGCTATGAAAGATGAGTTGGCTTCTGAAAATGGCATATACACACACACACACACACACACACACACACAATGGAGCAGGGGTAGGGGGTAGAGAGGACAGTGGACAGTAAGTGGAAGACAGAGGCCCAAAAAGTGAGCCCCTAAGCACAGTTGAAAGGGCCTTCTCCCTTTATCTGGTAGAGTGTGAAGATCAGCCTCAAGATCATGGGGAAGGAAATATACAAATATGGGTTTACGCTTCATTCTTCCCCCTGACCTGCTCAGGAGAACGGGTACACGATGCTGAGCAGCATAGCCACGGAGCAAAGTTTGAAAAGATTTCTGAGGAAGACAGCAAATTAACTTTTGTAATCTTTGTTAGCCTATTAACATTTGTCATCCATTTCCCTTAATAGCTTGGGCAGTGATGCAGCAATGAGGTCTCTAATTTCAGCAAGTGTCAAAACAGAAATAAAAGACATTAACTATTTTTTCTTAAGTATAACTAGGAAAATTGATAACAAATGAGCTGTCTCATATATAACTGACTTGGTTTGAAAATTGCTTTGTGTTTCTCAATGAATCCTACTTTAAAATTTAGCCGTTTCTTAAAATTTACGTTTTGTTCATTTAGAAGAATTATTTCATAATTGGGCAAGTTTCATCTTTTTCTTTCGCTATTATACTTTGTTTCACATAACTGAGATTTTCTAACATTAGTTTAATAAAAATAATAAACAGCCTAACAGCATAAGTGTAGTTTCCTTCTCCCTCCCTGGCCCTTTCTTTGGAGGCTAAACTGATTTTCTCTTGAAGAGCAGCGAAAAGCTCAACTGAAAAACATAGCAAGTGTCAGTGACCTCTTCTATCCTTTCTTTTTCCCCCTCTTCTCTCTGCCTGGGTCATATAGCAGCTTCTTACATACACGTTGTCCTATAGGCTAGCCACATAGAGATGTCTTTTGAATATAGTCTAGCCCAGATCACATTAAGATGGGTGTATGATGGGTGTTAGAGAGAATGCAGAGAAAGAGGAAACCTCTTGCACTATTGGTGGGAATGCAAAGTGGCGTAGCCACTCTGGAAACAGTATGGAGGTTCCTCGAAAGGTTAAAAATAGAACTACCGTAGGATCCAGCAATCTACTAGGTATTTACCCAAAGAATGCAAAAACACTAATTCAAAGCGAAACATGCATTATGTATAATAGCCAAGATAATGGAAGCTGCCCAAGTGTCCACCCATTGGTGAATGGATAACGAAGACGTGGTATGTATGTATGTACACACACACACACAAACACACACACACACAGTGGAATATTACCCGTAAAAAAGAATGAAATCCTGCCATTTGCAATGGCATGGACAGAGCTAGACAGTATAATGCTAAGCAAAATAAGTCAGTCAAAGACAAATACTGTATGATCTCACTCATACGTGGAATTTAAGAAACAACAAATGAGCAAAGGGGAACAAAGAGATGGAGAGAGGGGCAAACCAAGAAACAGACTGTTAACAAGAGGGAACAAACTGATGGTTACCGGAGGGGAGGTGGGTGGGGCGAAGGGTTAAATAGGTGATGGGGATTAAGGAGGGCACTTGCTCTAATGAGCACTGGGTGTTGTATGTAAGTGATGAATCACTAGATTCTATTCCTGAAATTAATATTACACTGTATGTTAAACGACTGAATGTTAAATAAAAACTTTTAAAAATTAAACTAAAAAGAGATTTTAGTTTGTATGTAGTGTCCTAAGTATCTAGGCATTGAAATCCTTCATTCATTAAATCGATTAGTTGTCTTTTCATGCAAAGAGTTTCCAAGCATGCCTTCAGGAAAACTAAAGGAACTTTAAAGTGCCACAAGTAGACCAGGGAGTAAAGACGGTCTTTGGCTTTATTCCTCTTTGGATGCCTTTCACCTTCCCTCCTCCCTCTTCTGGTCTCCAGAAGGCAACCAACCTCAGGCTGCCCAGTCTTAGCCATGCCTTCCCCATTGGTGTTTTAACATTTTTAAAGGGGACAGGGAAGTGTGGAGATGATCGTGACTCTTAAAATAATACTCAACCACAGGTTGACTTTATGGTAGCCGTGGCCCGGTCCTTGCCAGGGCCCTTCCCAGCACATCCAGCACCTCCCCTGCCTAGCCCAGTGCTACAGTCTGAAGCACCAGGAGGAAGTAGGCCTTAAGGGCATCTCGTTTTGCATTTGAACCTTTCTACTCATTTACCCTCCATGACTCTCTATTATCTGTCTTTCTCACTTTTAACCACTCCATCTCATCACTATCTTTTTAATTCACCTGCATTCCTCCCTCTTTCCCCTTACATCCATACACACACACACACACACACACACACACACACACACAGTGTCAAGAGCTTTTGAAAGTGGAGTTTAGACTTCAGTGCCGCATAGGACACAAATGCCCTACTGAAAGGCATTTGCTGGCTGAAGGGAGGAATGGCATCAATGACTGCATCTACTTGGTTCCCCTGAGCTGTCCTCCTGGGAGGTTTCTCTGCCACATAGACCTTTTAGTAACTGGCAACTGACTGGAACATGTGGAGAATATCTGCTGGTCACAGTGACAACAAAGAAAAATTAAGTAAGGAGTTTAGGGACCAGAAAACTATTCTGACCAATATTTACAACATGCCAAAAGGTAATCTTTCAATATGGGGAACTTGATCCCTGTATGATTCTGGAATAAGTAGTAACTAATTTTGACTTTGCAATTGACTTTCCAAATAAAAAAAAACCATAAAAAAGAGAATGAGCTCCTTATACTAGACACAACTGAATTCTCCTCAGAAAAGCAATATAGCAGGGGCACTTGGGTGGCTTAGTCGGTTAGGTGTCCAACTCTTACTTTTGGCTCAGGTCATAATCTCAAGGTTCATGGGATTGAGCCCTGTGTCAGGCTCTGTGCTGACAGAGCAGAGCCTGCTTGGGATTCTCTCTCTCTCTCTAGCCCTCCCCCATGCACACACACACATCCTCTCCCTCTCTCTCTCTCTCTCTCTCTCTCTCTCTCTCTCTCTCCCCCCCACAATATAAACATTAAAAAAGAAAAGAAATACAGCCAACGAAAATGAGGTAGACAGAAGTACTTTGAGAAATTTAAGTGTTTGGGGTGCCTGGGTAGTGCAGTCAGTTAAGTGTCTGTCGGACTCTTGATCTTGGCTCAGGCCATGATCTTGCTGGCTCATGAGATCAAGCCCTACCTCAGGCTCTGTACTGACAACAGGGAGCCTGCTTGGGATTCTCTCTGTCCCTCTCTCTGTCCCTCATGCTCTCTCTCTCTCTCAAAATGAATAAATTAAAAAAAATTAAATGTTTAAGTGTTAAGTGTTAAATTTGAATGTTAATTAAGCCATTAAGAAAGGACTTTCCAAAAACAAATAAGAGTAATTTTAAATAAAAGGTTCTCTTCTAAACCCTCTTAAGATCTAGCCACTAAATCTTTCACTGGAACCACATTTAAAAAAAATAGAGAGACCTATGGATGGTTAGAACAGAAAAAGACACCAGAGATCATAAAACAAGACAACAGTGCAGAATCACAGAGCTCAGAAGAAAAGTGGTAGAGGTGGAACTCAACCTTCCTAACTACAACTCAGTTGTCCTCCTACTCCACACACTGCCTTCCCCGCTCCATATGGCTTTGTCCGGTGTTCAAATGCTCCACACTAGGACAACACAAACCTCCATTATTAAAGCTTTAAAGCCAGAGAGGAAAACAGGTGAAAAATGACCCACCTTCCAATGTAATCATATCTCAGTAAACCCAGGGGGGAGAGAGAGGCGTGGCAAAAGCACTGGATCAGGAACCAGTCTCCACACGGACTCAATACATTTACTTGTTCGAATCATTTCACCTCCTGGTGCCTTTTCAGGTGTGGAAGGATCCTTCCTCCCTTCTTGCCTTATGGTACTATGAGAGAATTCTGCCCCCCAACATGTGAAATCTGGCTTCCCGAAATGTGGCTTTTACAGAAACAAGCAAAGTTTCTCAGGCCAAAAGCCCAGGAGTCATCTCGATTCCTGTCTTTCACCCACACAGCAATTGTCTTGAATCTTCCTTCAAGGCACGCCTGGCACGGGATCACTTAGCACTCCACTGCCATGTTTCCGTGCCCACAGCCAGAGTCCTTCCAATGGCCTAGGAGGCCCCTCCTAGGGGTCTCCACTAGTGCCTTCCACTGCCTCCTCGCTTCATCACCTGCTGCTCTCTCCCTTCCTGCCATTCGGCCTCCTGGTTTTCCAGCTATTCCTCCTACGTGACAGCCACGTCCCCACCGCAGGGCCTGTGCACCTGCTCTTCTCATTTCTTCACTTCCTCGGGTCTCTGCTCACGCACCATCTCCTCAGAGAAGCCTTCCTCAACCCTTCCTGTAAAGGTTGCCCACCCAACCTTGGGACTCTCCATCCCTTCTATTTTTTTTTTCATAGCACTTAACTACTACCACTCAATTTATCTTTAATTGTCGTTCCCCTCGTTCCCCCTGAGAGGCTCTATAAGAGCGAGAACTGGTTGACCATCCCAGGAAGAGAAGGTTCATTAGGAAATTCCAGGAGGCTGGCAAATGCCCCTTTTCAGGGGAGATTCAAACCATCCCACTACCCTCCAGGCAAAGACACTTCTGCCTGATTTCTGCACAAATCATTCCACTCCTTCTAATGTCCAGAATTGAATAATATTCATCCCTTCCATTTACTGGGCCCTTGATATTTTCAGAAAAGAGCACTTATAAAGGAACAAGCTCTGGAAGGCGTTTTGGCAATTAGCGAGCAAACTCTGACGTCAGCAGAGTGATTCTCATCAATGCTATGTTCGAGTCTCTCTACAAGTTGGGTTATGCATGCGGTCTGTGATCACTGGAGGTAGGTGATTTAAGCTTTTCAGGCTGGAGTGTGGCAATGAGTGAGGCAAGCCATAGGCGCCAAGTGGTTAATTTTGTTTTCATTACGATTTTCATTACTTATTGCAGGCAATTCTGCATTATCTTCTCACAGTGGAAATAACATCTAGCCATTTGAGAGTTCTCCCAATTTCCCTTTCAGTCCTCCCAAGGTCAGTGAAATCCCTTCTGGGTAAAGTGACCATTCTACTCTATTATCCCCATTCTCTAACAATTACAAGGAAGCTGTTCTCAGGCTTTGTGAAAGAGCTTTCCCCTTTACATTACTGTCTCATCCAACCATTTATAAACCAGGCTTTCGTCAAGTCCTCATTTCTCCAAATTGCCTAACCTAAATCTGGAAGGCTTTCTGAGTAATTCCTTCAGCGACCTCCCCTGCCCCCAAATACACTCCTATCGGGTCTGAGGCCCTCTTTCTGTTTTCTCCCTTCTTTTGAATAAATCTATTGCACTTAGGACACCAAACAGGAGATGCCTGTGGGGCCCGCATTATAGTGGATATACCATTGATTAAAATATGATGAGAAAGTAACAGCAGGGTCCATGGCTAAGAAAAGCCTCCTGAAATACCTAATCATCCGAACATGGAAAGGCCTTGTGGAGAACCAATTCCAAACCTAGGGCCTCATAAAGCTATGGAGTCAGGTCTCCAATCTTTCTCCTACAGATATTTAGGAGGGAACGGTTCAGCTCTGTATCACAGACAACACCTCAGATAGGAAGTGGGGAAGGATCTCCTTTCACTTAGAAGGCTATGAAAATATTGCATTTTTTTTTCATTCATTGCAACAGTTTCTGCAGCCCTGACCCCCAGCCCCCACCACGCTGCTGTCCCAGGCTCACCGACAGATGTCCACCAGCTGGTCCAGCTCAGGGCAGCTGCACTCGTACATGTCCCGACAGCTCACGTGGCTCTGGTTCATTAACTCCCCCAGCAGCTGGACCGTGTTGTCAGGTGCTTCTTCACATATCTTCTTAAACTGGAGCACCCGCGCAGCCTCGCTGTACACATGCTTTGCCCGCTGGTAGAGTTTGAAGATGAGCACTTAGGAGGAAAGAGGATGGGGAACAAGGTTAGAAGTGCAGAGAAAAATAGTCATTGAAGACTGCTGTTTCTATCTTCATTGTCAATACCATCGAGACCGTGAAAGAAATCTCCATGGTCTGAATTTGTCTCTTTTCAAATCACTTTTACTTTTTTCTTTATACTGACTGCAGTCTTCTATTTTCTTCCCTCCATTCTACACACCCAGCCAGGTGCACAGGCATGCATGCAAGCTAACTCATCCCATAGCAACAGGGAGCTAACATGCACGGAGCACTCCCTACGTTTCAGCCACTTTAAAGGCACTGTCTCATGTAGTTTTCCTCACAGCCCTGGGGGACAGGGGGTGGCAGTATGATCCCTGTTTAACAGGTAAGAGAGTGAGGCTGAGCAGACTGAGCCTAAGGTCACGTATCCAGAAACTGGAGAAGCAGAATATTGATCAGGATGTCTGATCCCGGACCCATATTCTTCCCACTGTGACCCACCCGAAAGGACCACTGAAAATGCTTATGCTGGCAATTCTGTTTATGAAAATGTATCCTAGACATAAGCACAAGTATTTATATATGCATATATGTGTACGTGTGTATGTATGGGTACACATACACACACATATATGTATAGCAAGAAAATATAAAAACAACTTAAATGTCAAATAATAGGAAACATTTAAAAATTATGCTATATCCATTAAAATATATTACTGCTATTAAAACTCAGAATCTAGGGGCGCCTGGGTGGCTCAGTCACTTAGGTGTCCAACTCTCGATTCCAGCTCAGGTCATGATCTCACTGTTCATGGGATCAAGCCCTGCATCGGGCTCTGCGCTGACAGCATGGGGCCTGCATGGGATTCTCTCTCTCTCTCTCTCTCTCTCTCTGCCTCTCCTGCGCATGTGCGCGCACTCTCTCTCTCTCTCAAAATGAAATAAATCTTTAAAAAAAAAACCAGAAAACTCAGATTCTAAGACAATTTACTACGTGGGAAATTATTCACTATCAAGTGAAAAAACAAGATACAAACCTGTATGTGCAATTGATACTAATTTCGCATTCACACATACACATATTTATATAAATTTTAATTTTAAAAAATTTTAAGAAAGCACCAAAACATTAACAGTTATTGTCTCTGTGGTACATTACAGGTGATTTTATTTTCTCCTTAATATATGTCTGTACTTTCTAGATTATCCTCAATGACTCTTAACTTCAGTTACAGGAACGTGTCCTACCACAGTGGCTTTCTCTATAATGCTTACACGTTCCCTTGTATAATGACTGAGACCTCTTTACCATTCTCACCCTTGCAGAAGTGACTGAGCTGGTGCCGTGGGCCTGAAAAGTTTGTGATTATACGGAAGCTACCAAGCCTACTGGAAAGAGCCAGGGCTGCAAACCAAAAGGTCTGTCCTTTCCTCTCAGCTCTGTGACAATTAGCTGTACCTAGTTGCTACTCCTATAGTGTTCTATTTCCCCATCTCTAAAATGAGGTTAAGAATTACTTCTCAGGATCCTTCCAGGTCTAACATTTTAAGATTCTATGAAGATCTTCTTCTAAGCATCCTCCCCCCCCCCCGCCCCCCGCTGACTGCTGATATTTTTATATGTTGTAAAAAGGATGCTACCTGTGACTGTTCCCTTTTGTCTGCACCCCCAGTTCTACTCTCTCCTCTTCTCTACCCTGCTATCTGCCTCAGTAGGCTGACCTGTGTGATTACACCAATGCGTTCCCTTACCATCTAGACTGGAAAAAGGGAGATCATCAAGAAATGGGAGGGAAGAGAGTAGGACAGAGGATTTATTCCCCAGCTCCCTCCTCACCGTGGGCTCTGCCACTCGACTAAAAGACACCAAACATTTTCTCAAGGGAGCCTTTTCTACATGACTTGCTCCTCCAGCACTGACCTCCAGGTTCCTCCCCCTAGACTATTACTACGCTTTCAGAGGTGCTTTCACATTTCATTGATGAACCAATATATTTTAGTAAAGTTTCAGGTTACATTTCCTCCCCCTCCACACGCTGTCCTCCTAATTCTTAGAGACGGATAAAAATGCAGCCAAGGCTAGAGGAAGTAAACAGCCATTCTTAGGAGTTGTGTAAAGTTTAGTAATTACACGGGTGGGGCTACCTTTCTATAAATAAATAAAAAATGAAAAGTTTTCTTTCAAACATTCTCAATTGAGTCATATGAGGTATGACTCAACTTACAGTTAACAGCTTGCATTTTCCTGTTCTGTTTCAAAGAGGACTTGAATTCATTCATCAAATCTAGACAGTTCTCTTGCAACATGTCTGGTACTCATGTCTCTCTTCTATTCCCCCTGTCATTACCCAAATGTACACTTTTATTCCTTTTCCCACTTGACCTATTCTGCAGTGGTTTCCAAATTGATTTCCCTGTCTTAATCTCTCTTCCCTGAAACCTATCTGGAGGCCCACACAGCCAGACTGAGGTCCTAACACACAGCTTTACTCATGTTACTGCCCCAAACCTTTACTGCCTGGCCAGTGCTTCCCATAATCCAGATTCCTGCCCTCAGCAAGCTGGGTCCCCATAGGAGGTCTTCCTTCCAGCCAAACTCCCCTATGTATAGTTACCCAAACACTTCTGGCACCTGAGGATACCCATTAACCACGCAGAAATAGTTTCCTGCCCTTTCCCTCTCTGTCAAAATTTAACCTGTTTCTGAAGGTTCAGTTTAAATTTGTTGTACTCCAGGAAGCCATGAGGGCCCCAGCTGGAAAGACTGTCTTGACTCTATACCACTCTTAGAGTCCAAGGCATTCGCTGGTGCTTGCCAAACACTTTCCATGGTAACTGTCTCTCCTGTGTCCACAAAGTTCACCCACTGCTGAAGACAGAAAGCAGGTCTTCTAGTCCCATGCATTCCACCACTACAACATTTCACCCCAGCGCACTTTCAGTAGTGCGCTATAGGACAGGAGCTTAGGCGTTCACTGTTACAATCAGGACTTTATTTTTAACACTAATTCAAAATCAAGGTATCTCTATATAGGCATTGTCTTAATAATAATAATAATAAGAAGAAGAAGAAGAAGAAGAAGAAGAAGAAGAATAGATGAGGTGCCAAAACTCACAGCTTACTAAAGTATTGAGGCTGAAGAAAGGGGACAGCAAGTTACCCTTTGCTACTGAATCTACAGCTGACACCGAGTAGGGATGAAAAATAAGGAAAAAGAACTTACAAGTTAAATGTAGGTGGGAATAAAAACACAACCTATTTTGTTCCACCAACAGCCAGGTCATGTGACTCAGCCCACACTGCAATGTGACGTTATTATATCCATCAATAAGTTCAACTTATTTCAGGGTCTAATATCAAAATATCCCCAGGTAAGAAAGTCTTACCAATACCCAGTACTAGAACATAATCTAAGAAAAAACACACTGTCTGAAGAAACAGAACAGGTAGATTTAACAGTAACAGCTCCTAAATCTCTGAGCAGAGAAGGAAGAAGATGGGCCATTGATTGACAAGCATGTGCCTGAGACAGTGTCAATATTTTATATATGTGAATATAATCCAGGTTGTAGAATTTACATCTTGGTAGGAAGGAAATGACTTTAGTAAATTCAGTTTAAGGTTGTTCTTTTTTAAAAATAAGGTTGAAACAAAATGTTTAAAATATTAGCTTTAGGATTCTTTATGTTTCAGTGTTTACCTCTGAGCTACTTCACCTCCTATGATGATAGGCCAAGTTTAAAATTAGAGTAGGTGGGGTGAGGGGCTGGTAAGGAGAAAATATTGATTTATTTTTACTATAATGTCCCACTTATGAAGAAATCATCTGGTTTCCAGGTGCAGTGCTATTTATCGCTGAATGTGACAAAGGCACAATAAAGCAGCATCCACTACGATATAAAATAGTGCCACTTAGCTGACACATCACTGTACTGTCTGTACTCCCATGTGCAAAGATCTTTTAAACTTTGAATCATAAAAATTTTCAAATATACAGGATAGTGGAGAAAATACTATAGTAAACCCCACATGCCCATCACCAAGACTGAACAATATTAACATTCTGCCATATTTGCTTCAGTTGATATTTTGCTGAAGTGTTTTAAAATATAGATGTGATTTTTCATTTCTAAGTATTTGAGTATGCATCTCTATAAAATAAGGACATCTCTCTACATAATCTCCATATCATTATCACACCGAACAAAATTATAAATGACTATTTACTATTGTCACATATTTAGTACATATTAAATTTTTCCAATTGTTGTTTAAATTTCAATTGATTTACACCAGAATCTGAACAAAGCCCACACATTATATTTCATTTTTATATCTAATGAGTTTCTTTTAATCAAGAATTTATAGTGATTTTTTGATACTCTGGATTCTCAATGTCATGTATATAAAATATGGGCTTATTTTAGGGTCATATCCTGTGATAAAAATATCGTCCATTAGGGACAGTATGCTTTAGTTTTTTTAGGATTAAATAGTCCTTTAGGATTAAATATTTTCTATTAATTTTAAATATTCTAAAATAGAAACTTTCCATGTCGCTGAAGGCAAGGCAAACAAAAGCAAACATGAACTATTGGGACTTCATCAAGATAAAACCTTCTGCACAGCAAAGGAAACAATCAACAAAACTAAAAGTCAGCCTACAGAATAAGAGAATATATTTTCAAATGACATATCTGATAAAGGCTTAGTACCCAAAACCTATAAGTAATTTATGAAATTCAACACCCAAAAAAAACAGACAACCCAGTTCAGAAATGGGCAGAAGACATGAATAGACACTTCTCCAAAGAAGACATTCAGATGGCTAACAGACACATGAAATGATGCTCAACGTCCCTCATCATCATGGAAATACAAATCAAAACCACAATGAGATACCACCTTATACCTGTCAGAATGGCTAAATTAACAACACAAGAAACAACAGGTATTGGTAAGGATGTGGAGAAAGGGGAACCCTCTTGCTCTGTTGGTGGGAATGCAAACTAGTGCAGCCATTCTGGAGAACAGTATGGAGATTCCTCAAAAAACTAAAAATAGAACTACTTTATGATCCAGCAATTGCACTAATAGGTATTTACTCCAAGGACACAAAAATACAGATTCAAAGTGTTTGTAGCAGCATAATCAACAATAGCCAAACTATGGAGGGAGCCCAAATGTCCATCAACTGATGAATGTATAAAGAAAATGTGAGATAAAAGAAAGTGGGACACACACACACACACACACACACACACACACAAGAATATTACTCAGCCATCAAAAAGAATGAAATCTTGCCATTTGCAATGACATGGATGGAGCTAGAACATATTATGCAAAGTGAAATAAGTCAATCAAAGAAAGACAAATACCATATGATTTTACTCATATGTGGAATTTAAGAAACAAAACAGATGAACATATGTGAAGGGTGGGGAAGAGAAAGAGAGAGGGCTAGATGGGCGATGGGTATTAAGGAGGGCACTTGTTATGATGAGCACTGGATGTTGTATGTAAGTGATGAAACACTGAATTCTACTCTTGAAACCAATATTGCACTGTATGTTAACTAAACTTTAAATTAAATAAATGAACAAGCAAATAATAAAATAGAAACTGCCTGAAGGAACATTCGGAATGCACCAAGAAGATTACCAGAACCTCATAAATCTGGCACCTTCCCATGTCTATTCTCTATTGCAGAATGTTTCACAGCAAGACTTCTGCTAGGAATGTCTAATGAGGACTCTTGCAGGGCATTCTGAAGGTGCATGAGAGACTGCCATGGCTCACGCCCTCTGAACGGTAGTAACTCAGACGACAAAGGAGAGGGCAGAAAGGGCATCTGTTTTCAATTGTGATATAAAAATCTTGCCAAAGGCTACAACAGATTTGGAGACCACCCTTTGGGAGAGAAAGCAGTTCTGTGTTGGCTGGACATCACAAGTGCTCTCTGGATCCAGGGTTCTGGCTTGTTATGTGCTGGCAATTCATCGGGTCTCTTGTTGTGCAGATACCAAAAAATCCAAGAAAATCTGAAACTCTATCCGCAATAGCTTTCTTCCCTGTTAACTTCCCAGTTAACTTTAAAACCGGATGCTCCATCTATCTATAAGCTCTTACAATCCTTGAGAGCAATTATTACATTAAAAGATGAGGCAAGTTGTTCTTACCATGTTCACTGCATGCGTGATTATTTCCAAGGCAAATTTAATTTAAAAATATAACACCAGATGCCATTTTCCTAAAATACTACTAGTGTCTTATCCTATCAGGGGAAATGTGAGGCTTAAGAGCAGGATACACCACATAGACTTTGAAACACTGGCTTCATCCAGTGTGAACCTTAGGTAATTAATGAATCTAATCCTAAGATCTAAGTGATCGTGGCCCTCAACATTTAAACTGCAAAAGTTGCTGAATAAATCCACTCATCTACTTATTCTATTTGCTAACTCTAAAATTCCCCTCCTCTGACTTCCTGGCTGTGCCTTCAGTACACCCACCATATGGGCTCCTGCCTGAGGCCCACTGCAGGGGCTGTTTTTTTGGCTGGAATGCTCTTCCCCCTGATCTTGACATGGCTGGCCCCCGCTTGTCAAGTCTCAGCTGTCACAGTTTCAAGAAGAACTTCCCTCAATTCCAAGCTAGAGTAACTCCCTCACATACGTATTCTCTTCATCCTCTTTTATTCTCCCAACACTTAACTCCCATATGACATCCCAAATGTCTTGTGGATATATTTGTTTATCAGTTTGTGGTTATCTCTCACCACTTGAAGTTCAGCTTCAGGAAAGCAAGGGCCTTGTCTAATTTCACTTCTGCTTCTTCGACAGCTACAATAGGGTCTGGCATACCATAGGAGCTCAATAAATGTTCACCGAAGGAATGGTCTGTTCCTTGTCTTTGTAGCAAAACTGCACTGAAACTTGGTGAAATAAATAATTGTGGGACAAATGCAATCGAGAAGACCTACTATTCTGGCAGTTTATGCCTACTAGCACCTTCACCAAAAAAGGGGGAAAAGTCGACTCCAAGAAGACTTAAAGACAATTAGTAAGCTCCAGTGTCCAAAGTGTACCTAATACCATTATCACAGATGACAGAATTGTTTTTATTGTGTTTTGCTTCACAGATGTAGAAGAAAGGAGATTTCTAAAACAAACAAAATTGTGTTTCAAATGAGAGTGAAGGAAGAGAAATAGATCATAACCAGTTAAAATAATTTTTTCTTTTAGTCAATCTTGATAACACAGAAGTGCCTGCTCACTTTTACCTTAAAAGAATGGCTACATAGCTTATGATCAGAACCTGTCTCTAATCAGTGAATCTAAAATGGGGAACAAATGATTGGCTATTTTGCTCTATCTTTAGCGAAAAAAGATGAGAAATAGCTGGTGACAGAGGTAACACACTGGGCACCATTCTCCTCATAGAAGCTCTAACAGCAGCAGGTCAATTCAATCTCTGAAAGAGCCCCATTGATTTGATTTAATTTTTTTTTTTACTTAAGAGCCTTTTCATTAGCTTACCTTCTACTAAGAGTGATGACAAAAGCCCTAAGATGGCCATCCAGCATCAGTCAACCAATATTTCTTTTGAGCACCTGCTATGTGCCCCCCACCAGGCTCCAAATGATAGGAACGGCATGTGAAACAGAAGCTCCAGATTTGAGGAACTTAATACCTCAGTTAAAGAGATAAAACAGGGGTTCCGGGTGGCTCAGTTGGCTAAGCCTCCGACTCTTGGTTTCAGCTCAGGTAACAATCTCAAGGTTAGTGAGTTCAAGCCTCGCATCAGGCTCTGTGCTGACAATTCAGAGCTTGCTTGGGATCCTCTCTCTCCCTTTCTCTCTGCCCCTTCTCCACTTGTGTGCACTCTCTCTTTCTCTGTCTCTTTCTAAAAATAAACAAACATTTAAAAAAAGCAGATAAACTATGGGACCCCCAAACAGTGATGAACTGCGGCAGACGTCCAAGTGCTAGCTGTGCGGAAGGGGCGCTAAGATGACAGGGTTTGGTGGAGGAGGAACAGTAGTGGGAAGGAGCAAAGAAGAGCCCGAGCCACAGAGCTTTCTTGCTGCAAAGAAGGGATGGCCAAACGCCTGCGCTGGGAACAGGCAGAGTGTGTTTATAGACCTGAAGACAGCAAACGACCAGACCCTGGGGCCACCTTTAAGGAGGCTGCCCACATATCTGAAGTTTTAATATCCTTTGCTATAATGCTGCACAAAGGTTGCAAATTAACAACCCATGGTCTGTACCCAGCCACCGTGATGCCTTCTAGACTCACGTATTTTTTAAACTGTGAATTTTTATGTAAGGATCTGGATTTCTGCTTTCCCTTGAAAAACTGAAGTCTGGCAGCACCCAACCAATATTCTTGCACAACGACAGTTGACTGGGACTGAGGAGCAGCTACCCCTTTTAGACAGAACACACACACTTTATTTCCACACAGTTCCCTAAAATTATCTGATGCTCGGCCTCACGAGTGTACATGCCTGCCTGGCCCCTGTAGGCATCGGCATGTGAGACTCTTTTCCCACAAAACTCTCAAATACAGGAATCTTGTCTAGAGAGTGAAGAGTGGGCAAACCAAGTGGGTCATCATGCCATAATGAGCCACTGTTACTGTTACTAATAAGTCCCACCTCCCTCAGGGGCATTGATAGCTCCATATTGAACTAAACTCTGTATTTTGGTAACTTCCACTCTTTGGTCTTAGTTCTGCTCCCCGGATGCATGTAAACACAAGGCAGCCCGTGAGAAATCAGAAAGAGAAATCAGAAAAAAGCTCTCGTGTCTTCTGTTTTTTCACACATTGATGAGGATCCAGTTTTCTCTTCTAATACTGAGGGAACAATAATGAATAAGATAAGCTCTTTGCCCTCAAGAAGTAATAGTTTAACAAAAGACAAGTGTTGGCCAGGACAGGGAGAAATTGGAACCCTTGCACACTGCTGCCGGAAATGCCAAATGTTCAGTCACTACAGAAAACAGTACAGAGGTTCCTCAAAAAAATAAAAATAGAACTACCATATGACCCAGTAATTCCGCTTCTGGGTATACATACCAAAAAAAATTGAAATCAGGATGTCAAAGAGACACAAGCACTCACGCCCATGTTCATTGCAGCCCTATTCACAATAGCTAAGATGTGGAAGCAAACTAAATGTCCATCAGTAGAGGAATGGGTAAAAACAACAACAACAACAAATGTATAAAGGAAATTCTGTAACATACAACAACATGAATGGACGGAGGATATTACGCTGAACGAAAGAAGCCAAACACAGAAAGATAAGTACTACATGATTGTACTTATAGGAAGTAGCTAAAGTCCTTAAATTCATAAAATCAAAGGCTGGAATGGTAATTCCAAGGGGCTGAAAGAAGAGGAAATGAGGAGTTACTAATCAACAGGCATAAAGTTTCAGTTAAATAAGATAAATAACAGGTTAAGATGTACAACACTGTACCTATAGTCAACAATAATGTACAGTTAATATTTGTTAAGAAGATAGATCTCATGTTAACTGTTCTTACCACAATGAAAAATAAATTTAAAAATTTTTAAACCAAAAAAATGTAACAGTCTACGAGAGAGAAATCAGTAGATAAGGACAGTAAAGGCAACACACGCTAAGGCAGCTCCTTATAGCTAATGTACAGGCACAAACTCAAAAGGGTGTCCTGGTCTGGTTAACCTGAAAGCAGAGCCTGAGACAAAGACTTTGGTGCAGATAACGGAAATCCAGGAGGCAAGAGCCAAAAGGTAAGGAAAGGGAGACTGGAAAGAAGAAAGGCCAGTAAAGAGTGCTTCATGAACAAGTCGCCACTGTGGGCAACTGGGACCCATTGCTCAGAGGCCTCTCTGAAGAAACATCCAGAAGGTGCCTCAGAATTGGCCCACGAGCAGATGGGAAGCTTGGGGCATTTACCTACAGACATCCCCACTGTTGCTCCCAGAGAGGCTAACTTCTCCACAAAGATGTGCCTGGACAATGAGCTACCTTCAGTGACTTTGGAGAATCCCCAAGCCAACAAAGAAGACACACTCAAACCAGCTGTTAGCGTGACATGGGCTGCTGTCAAAGTTGAAATCAGGTGAGCCCAGGGGATGGAGCACAGAGATTATGACCTTCAGAGAAGCGGTGAAACCAGCTGAATTTAAAACATGAGTAGGTGCCCAGAAAACCAACTAAAAGGTGAGGTAAAGAGCAAAGAAAAGGATTGGGAACTTAAGGCAGAAGGGACATCATGAGCTGGGGCACCTGGGTGGCTCAATCGGTTAAGCATCCGACTTCAGCTCAGGTCATATAATCTCACAGCTTGTGGGTTCGAGCCCCGTGTTGGGCTGTGTGCTGACAGCTCAGAGCCTGGGCCTGCTTCAGATTCTGTGTCTCCCTCTCTCTCTGCTGCTCCTCCGCTCATACTCTATCTCTTTCAAAACTAAATAAACATTTAAAAAATATTTTTTTGAAAAGGAACATCATGAGAAAAGACATGGAGATTAAAGACCATGAGGAGCTTTTAGAGAAGCTGTAGTACTTAGATGTGACTTGCATGCATGAGAGAGAAAACTGAAGCAGTAGACAGAGGCCAGATCATAAAGGTTTTGCAAATTATCCTAAGGTATTTAAATTGCATCCTGTAGATAAGTGGTTCTTGGCCTTTTTAGAGTTACAGAAACTTTTGAGAATCGAATAAAAGCTATAGACCCTCTCCCCCATCGGAATGCACAAATATCCAAAATTCTGCATATAGTACAACATACACACAGATCCTTGGGTCCAGTTAAAAATTCCAGCTAGAACTAAGCCATTACAGGTTTTTAGCTCTTATATCAGTAGGATTCTTGTTTGTAAACAACAGAAACCAACATGGGCTAACTTAATCAAAGAAGGAATCTATTTTAAACCTGTAAGAGAGCTCACAAAATCTATTAGAATTACATATTCCTATTCTGTATCAGAATGCAAGAAAACCAGGCACAAATGAGTCAGAAGCCAAGGGAAGCGGGCAGTGAAGACTAACGTCAAAGTCACTTCACAAGTCTAGATATGACATTGGACTCGAGATACTTTATCAACGGACCCTGTGCCTATTAGACTCAAAGCCCCAGACATAAGCACATGCCAGGACACCAGGAGGAACCTAAGATTGTCACACCCAGGTGACAATCCGTGAGAGGCAAATCTTATCCCTCACCTGCCACCGTAGGAAGCAAGACCTACCCTCTCACCAACACGCACACACACCACAGATTTCCCTACGAAAGGGCCCGGATGCCAGGTAGCCAAAAGTATGGCACTTGTCCCCAGCAGCAGTGAAATACTGTGACTCTGTTAGCAGTGAAGTCTTCGCCTCTCCAGACCAACCACTCTGCTTCCCTCACATAACTGGATTTCAAGTCTCTTTCTCTGATTATTCCTTCTGAAAGAGTGGCTCCCCAAGTCTGTCCTAGCAGTCAGTCTGAGGAGTGCAGAGTACAGCTGGACTACCACCTTCGTCATTCTCAATATACACATGAGTTTCCTCATGTAGCCTCCTATTACCCAACTGCATAAGGGTTGTGTGGATATGGAGGAATGCAAAGCATTGGTTTTCAGCTAACAAGCTAAAAAGTGATAAATATTTGGGGAATCAGTAAAAACTTCATCTCAGAATAATTAATCAAAACAAAATAAATAAATATGCCGGCCTGAGAGAATTGGAAATCTTTACCGTGTATGTGTATAATTAATCTTTCTGAGACTCTCATCCCCCAAAATACTTTCGCAGTGTTTGGGCGAGGGGCTAAAAGCAGTCGTGTCTTTGGTGGCCTTTTGCACAACACTGTAGCTGCACGCTACCCACCAATTTCTCTTTAAAGCCAAAGGCTCCACTGGGCTAACCCAAGAGCTGTTTTCCAAGAAAAGTGGTCCAGAGGTAGACAGAGAAAACCACTTCAGAATCGACTCTGGAGTCCTCCGTTTTCCTGTGCAGCAAAGTTATAATAAGTCCCTGCTCTGAGGCATAGAATCTTTGGAGTATTCAAGCAGTAGAATGGAAAAACACCATATATTCCTCATTGAAGTTGGACTGTGGTTTCAAATTTATTTTCCTAATAATCATATTTTTCAGAAATGTGAAGTGTCTGAAATGGTCAAACCCACAAAAAATGAACTGCTGTTTTCAGGCACATTAGTATCCCATTCCCATGCTGCGAACACTAAATTAAATTAGCATTTTACATTTAAGAGGGAAAAAGTCTTTACCTGCTCTTAATAGCAAAACCATGGGTAAAAAAAAATATATACACACACTTTCAACACAAACCTCATTAATCCATGGAAAAGCACATTCCAGGAGTCATTTGTGAATATTTTCAAATCCACAGCATAATGCCATCTTGTCCATGGAAAGGAAGGGCACCCCACATGTTTATGACATCCCTTGCTCAGATTTCCAGGAGCGGCAAGAGCCGGAATTGTCTGTGTCATAATAAACTCTACTCCTCTGATCTTGAAACATTTGCCTCACTCTGCTATCGACACCCTCACCTGCATTTTATACTCGGGCAACACACGAAGCTCCTGTTAACTCCAGGGACATTCAGAAGACAAGAGACAGCCCATCGCTCCCCTAATTACTATGTTCCCTTCTAATTATAGTTATCAAACTGCTTAAGGACAGCAAGGGTTGTGCTGTCTTCATCTGTGTAGTCCCCCTCCCCCGCAAAATAAACCTAATAGAGAATCTTGAATGTAACAATAAATTCTCAATAATTATCAATTAATTCTCAGGAAATGTCAACGTCTTGCTCCCATCCCATCAGCAAAGGAAGAATCTGAAGCTGCTTCCTGGATGAGCCACATTTTTGTTTCCCCCTCTTTCTTGAGGGAACTACTTTCCCATTAACTTCCCAGAACTTCCCTAAAGCTTCGTTCTTGGAAAAAGTGAAAGGCCCAGACAATTTCAAGACATTTGAAAAGGAGCCTAGGGAGTTGGGAAGGAGTCTTGGTCAACGCAGAGCTGAATGAAGGACTATGGAAAACAAAGGTCACACTTGCCTAGAGCTGGCCTGTCCTAATATTTTACATAAAAGGGAATGAGCTCTTGTCTTTGCTGTCTTCTACTAAGTGAATTATGGGGTGAGGTGGGGGAGGTGGGGGGAGCAAAAAGGATGAAGACAGGCAAAGGAACACTCAGTGCTTATCTGAGAAAGTAGTAGTACATTTTCATCAGCACACTTCAGCATTCGTTTTACTGTTGTTTTCCCACAAAATGCTAAATAAAAGAGACACAGCTTATGCTGGCCCTACTGATTGCTAATGCACAATCCTTACCACAGTGCTTGACTAGTTGCCCTTCAACTGAGTACTTGTTGAATAAAGGAAGAAAAACTTACTCCTATTTACTTTTATTAGTCATCCATTTGCCATTGTGATCAAAAAGTAGGACTTTACCAAATTACGACAATAGATTACACAAGTGATCTTCCGGGCTAAAAGACCCAACTAGCTCACATAGCCTGTTGCCCAGACTTTGCTTTTGAAAGGTATGCACTAGCACAGACCAGGGAGGTGGCCCGGGCACTGCACAAGAGGGGAGGGCTGAGGGAGCTCTGACACGCGCTAAATGTGGCCTTCCTCTTAATTTCCTCATGGCAAGTATTAAAGACAATAGACCTCCACTACACCTGGACTTTCCCAAATGCAGTGTGGTCTTAGGGAAGATTAAAACGGTGCACTTTCACAAACATCGAACGAAAAGTTCCTATTCTCAAGGTGCTTACAACATAACTGGTCATGTCCTGCAAAAATAAGTGATGATGCCGTATTTTATAGAAGCCTGTGACTACGAATGTGTTTATGTAGCTCTCCGGGGACCAGGGTAGGAGGTGAATGCACACAGGCGTGAGTTTGTCTGGGGCCTCTCTATGTTCGTGTTTAAATGCTTCTCCACAAACGAGCTCTGGGTACAGATCAGTGTCTCTTCCTTTACAGATACTTTTCCCCCTTTTCTTTGTCTGTCTGATTCTTTCCTTTTGATTTTCATCGTCTCTGCCACCTTTTCCCTATTGAACTAAAATACAGAAATGAAGTATATACCTTGCTATTTTGTTTTAATCGAGTCAAATTTTATATTCCTCGCTCTTAGAACGTTTTACAGTTTCTCATTAAAAGACTGAATGTTATACTGCTATTACTGTGGAGGTGGCCTCTGGTCTTTTTTGCTGCGTCAATAACTCTTGATAGAATTAAGTCTTCCCAGGGGTACTAACGGACTGAGGGTGTTCCTTCTTGAGGTCTCTCCCACCCCATTCCCACCTAAGACAACATGAAGAACCATCTTCCTCAAGCAATGTCTCTGCCTGTGAATGTAAAGTGGTGCCTTGCCATGTTTCCATGAGGAAACTTCCAGCAGGAATGAAGATCAACTGAGATGCCAGGCGGCTAAACCTGTGACTGCCTGTACAGATACAGTGGATCATTGTTTGGTTGTCATTACTATCAAAAGTTGGCAATAACCTGCTAAAAGCCACTAGATCCATACATAGAGGAAACAAACTGGACACAAACTCATGTGGGTAGGAAGAAGTATGCATTTTCTAATTTAGAAATTCTTAGTAGGAAATTTCCTTCCACCTGAAGCTAGGTACTTTGAAAAGTAACAAAGGCATAAGAGGTGAACAAGTCATATCAAACAAGAGATTTTTTTTCTGGACTATGCCTTAAGATTCTAGAATAATAGTCTCCTGAAAAGAGACTGTGTGAACTCCATGCGACAAGGGAGAAAGTGACAAGCCAAGGACCAGGAAAGACTTCGCCAAAGTGCAGATAAAATGCCAGTATGAGAGAAATGTGCAACGTAAAAGGACATCGCAGTATGTCTGATTTTTAAGTGAAAATACTTGGAATTTGGTCAAGAACAATATTCATTGCCCCAGATGTCTGGAAAGAAACGCCAATTTCATAACTGTACATGAGAAAGTAAATTGGTTCTCATCGCTAAGATCTGATAGGACGAAACTCCGAGCCACACAGCACAGGGAAGTGTGGCTGTCATTAGAGCTGTTTCCGAAATGCTCCCACTGCTCCTTAGTCATGTTAAGACAGACTGCATTTCCCCAACCCCTTTGAAGTTCCTCGCATCCACATGACTTGCTCCAGCCAACGAAACGAGGATAGCAGTGATGGTGTCCGTCTCTGGAGGATGTTAAAAGCCGGTGAGTGATGATCAACATTCCCTTCCTCTGGCCACAGGGATTATGGACAAATATATTGAGATAGAACACTGCCCCCCCCCCAAGCCTGGGTCCCTGTATGTCTCAGATGAACAGATCCCTCTGCTGCCTTGTGTTGGATAGGCAGAGTGCACATATCTTGGCGGGGAGCAGAGGACGAGGTCAAGCCACTGAGACTTGGGACTTGTTACTAAAGCATAATCACCTTGAACACATCAACATAGGAGATAATCACTTGGACCAAAATGAACAGATTTAACTATAGAAAAGCAGCTTTGTACACGAATAAAATATTGATTTACATGGAAACCTAAACCTGTGAAAACGAAAGCAAAAGTGGCAAAAAAGTAAAATTAGGAGGGGAAGATTCTGTCCTGTTAGGTAGTTGAAGACCATAGAAGGTTTTTTCCTAATCCAAACCAGCAGAGGGGACGACACGGGACACGATGAGATGTCAGCTGTCCTCGTATCTGCAGAAGCCTCTCTCCACTCAAAGCAGAGCGTCTAATAAATTCACAGCCGACCCTCGGTTAATTTCATCTCTCAGAAGGTAAAGATACATCCGTGATAAATCCAAACAAGAGGAATACTGTCAAGATATATGTGTCAAGTCAAGTATCCTAGCCTTAAGAAAAACACATATTTAAAAATTTAGAAATTGTCTTTTTCCTTTCCTTTCCTTTCCTTTCCTTGAGGCAGCCATGAATGGCATGGCCAGCAAAACCAGAGTCAAAAAGGCAGTTTGGGCTGAGGAAGTAGCTGGTAATGACAAGGTCAGGGCCAGGGAGGCCGGCAGGGTTGGGACCTGAGCAGCCCAGGGGGACCAGCAATGCCAACGCCAAGGAGGCAGCTGGGATGAAGTAGGTAGCTAGCAGGGCCAGGAGACCAGGTAGTTATAGAGGAAATAAGCAAATAAAAAAATATATTAGGAAAGAGGAAAGGCATTTTTTTAATGCTTCATGTTAATGCAGCAGGGGTAACACATGCCATGCAGCTGATGTACATTATCACTTATCTGCCAGCTCCTTTCACTGGCATGGAGCAGCAGCTCAGACTGCCAACTCTAGGCTCAGAAGTCACAAATGGGGGGTGGAATGAATGCAAGAAGACACCATTACTTTGCCACTGCATTGTGGCTCCAGAGCATGTGAAGAGGCCTGTGATGAAGGCTGGCCTGAGGTTGAGTCCCAAACCAGCCAGCTTATCACCAACTTTAAAAAGATTTAAGGCCGCTTCTTAGTAGAGACCTGGCTCTGTTCTGAACATTTGGAAGAAAGTTTTTAAATATAACCTACCACAGGGATTCCTACACAGATGCTCGTCCTAGTTGCTCGGTAACCCAGACAATACCACAGTCACCACAGCCATGTGCTCCATAAAGTCTCCAAACAAAAGAAAAAAACATCATTACTTAGCCCTGAAAGTCAGCACCTGAAAACAACAAATTAATTGGCAATTGGACAGAGGTGTTTACAAAGAGGTTCAAATGCTTTCTAATTAATTTTAAAATTGTCTTAATTTAAAAAATACAAATGTTGGTAACTGTGGTAGACAGAATAATGGCCCCCAAAGATGTTCTTGTCCTAACCCCTAGAACCGATGGATATATTACCTTATTTGGAAAAAAAAATAAAAATAAAAAGACTTTACTATGATGTGATTAAATTAAGGGTCTTGAGATGGGAAGATGGTTTTCCAGGTGGGGCCAATGTAATCACAAGGCTCCTTATAGGAGTGGGGCAGGAAGCCGGAAGTTGGTGGTAGGTTTGCTGGGGGAGGCGGGTATGTGGGTTGGAGCATTGCAAGGAAGCAGCCATGGGCCACCCAACACGGGAGTCTTTGGAAGAAGACTTCTGTAAAAGTCAAAGAAGCATTCTTCCCAAGAGCTTCTCGAAGGAACCAGCCCTGTCAACATCTTGATTTTAGCCCCGAGAGACTGATTGTGGACTCCTTACCTCCAGAACCGTAAGAGAACAAGTTTGTGTTGTTTTAACCCGCTAAGATTGTGGTACTGTAGTGGTGAGTCACACACACAGTCGGAACATCGAGGCTTTTGTTTTTCTTCCAGGAAGCAGTTTTATTCGGGCTAGTATGATCTCAGTGGGCTAAGACCTAAAAGGCTGAGCCCCAAGCATAGCATAGAGGGGAGGTTGCCTTTTCTACAATTGTTGCTCCTCTGTCTCTCATATATGGAACGTACAGTCTGAATGAGCGGTCTATGTTAATGAGCAATGCCATGCACGCGCCAGGTTGCCTTCCCTCCAAGTTTTCACCACATTCCTTGGGGAGCGACTCTACCACAGTAATTTTTTTGTAGCACCAACAAGACAACTATCGCAGTTACATAGGTACTTCACTACTTGTTCTAGAGTTTTACCTAACTGCATTTTTAGTACAAATTTATTATATTGCGGATATTCTCAAAATCATCAGTTTTCCTTAAAATCAAATATTTTATTTTATATTTTCACTTTTGCTTTGTTCTATATTCTATCAGTTTGACTGGTGACATTGTCACTCTGGGGAGTGTTTAGAAGGAAATAGCCAGCTTATAAAGGCTAGGAGTAGACTTGAACTTGGTTTGAGTTGACTTGGTCTCACCTGCATCTGGCATGGAACATTGCGTGGGTGATGAAATTTGAAGTGGGGTTTGTGAGCAAATGGCTAAGAAAGAATTTCTTGAGACGTCTTTGGTGCAAAAGGTGGTTTTTATTAAAGCACGGGGACAGTACCTGTAGGCACAAAAAGCTGCACTGAGATTGTGAGGAGTGACTGATTATATACACCTTTAAGTTTGTGGAGGGAGGGAGGTATAGATAACTTAAGTCTCCAAGGAATTTCTGGATGCTAAAAGCAGGGTCTCACAGGAAGGACCCTGAAGATTTAGCTATTGTCAAGGTAAGGTCGCTTTTAGTTTTTAAGGAAGTGTAAACATTATGGCAGCCATAAACACCTTAGGGAGTATTACATGGGTCTCTGACATCTGTCATTGGGCTGCAGGCTGTAAGGGAATTTAATTTAAACTTCATTTTTCTTGCTTTTGTTTCCCTCACCATGGGCATGTCACTTCCTCAGTACACTTTGTGGTTAACATTTTGCTTCTGAGACTTAGAAATCCATATACTCAAATCCTGGTTCTGCCCATTTGCAATTTGTATCTTTAGGTGTCAACTTTTCTAAGCTTTGAATTGCATGTATGTAAAATAGGGAATGCAGGGATGTTATGAAGACTATATAAAATAATGCATGAAAAATGCTTAGTACGGTTTCTAGTGCATAGTAACTGCTACCTATTCAATAAATAGTACCCATTGATTGGTTGGTTAAAACAAAAAAGCATTTAGGTGCAAGACAGAATGTTCTGTTGACTGCAAAACCTTGGTATTATGCTTTTTTTTATAGAATGAAAAAGGAAGAGTAAGAATTATTAACAGTATGTCAATGCACACAACCTAATAAGTATTGTAATGGTAAATGCATTTGCCTTTCTCTTTTAAACAGAATTTCAAATAAAAACATCTACCAAAAACCTCTTTATTCCCTAGGAGCTGTCTAGTTTGGGGAGTGTGTCATAGTTAATAGTACGAACAGATTAGGAGGGTGGAGAGTGGTATAAATGAACAGTGAGTGTATTGATATTCAGGTGTGTATGTCCAAACACGTATTGATATTCAGATGTGTATATCCAAACGTGTACCGATATTCGCGTGTGTCTGAACATGTTCATGCCAAATTATAGCCTCGAAAAGAACTATTTCATGCAAGTACTCTAAACATGAGGAAAAGTATAGCAAATGTCTTAAAAGGACTTAAAATAGTGTAAGCGCTTAGAACAGAGTAGGTACTCAGTATTAGATGTTGTTAATATTATTGTCACCATTAATATAGGATGAACAGATTTTTTTTTAAAGATTAGATATAACCAACCTTCCGTTAGACTTTTAGTACCTTCTTAAATTGGCCTCCTGCCCATTACTTCTCCGTATGGATAGAAGAAAATTAACTCATTTATTCATTCAGCAAATGAATGAATGTCACCGCAGGAATACAGAGGTGCACAAAACAGGGACCCTTTTGCAAGGATACAAATCCTGGGAGAAGATGGTGCCTTGTGGCTCATATTTAGTTGCCGTGACTCTTGGAGGGTTTGTTTCTGGGAAATGCCATTAGAGTACTGCAAGTTTCATAGCAGACTGGAAAAGCTGTTTCCAGCTTGCTTTCATAGGTGTAGGTCACCAGAGTCTGGGGGGCTGCTTTGTCAGGAAGGTCGACATCCCCTTCCTCCTTCTCTGCACCATGTATGATCTCCCTGAAGCTGAAGGCTCAATATACAAGGATGACCTTCCCAGAGAGAGGAAAACACTTACCTTTGACAAAGAGGATCAGAGTGACTGACAGAGGTAAATGTTCAGTCTCACTGGTCTAACTCCCTCCCACACTACATCCTCTCCTGCCAGCCATGCCGTCAACTTGGTAACTTGTTGTTGGCAACTTGGGGAACTCAAGGGTGTGAAGGTACAGAGTAGGAAGAGGTAGCCAAGCTCCTCAGTTCCTTCTGGGCCTGTCTCAGTTCAAGATGGCCAAATGTATTTCACACTACTGCAGGGGTTAGCTCCTCCTCAAAAGACCCTTTCACAATTTCATTTTAGCTCTGTTAAAACTCTCATGCCTGGGGAAGAACATGCCAGAATTCTCCTGCTTTTGTGGCTCCAGAATGTCCTCAGGAGAGAAAAACAAAGCTACCATTATTAGCCTTGTGGGAAAAGGGGAAAACTCTGAGATCTAGCCTACCCATCAGGGGCATGGGAACCGACCATGGTACAGCACACATCACTGGCGAGATTCCAGTATACAGATACTGACTTGTTCTTACAGAAGTTGAGAGTTTTAATATGCCATGTCTTTAAATTCATACTTAACAAGGTATGGCCACATACATGTTTAGCTCCTTAAATCTTTGAAAACTGAAGGTAAACCAGAATAGGGGTATATAATGCACACAGCTGAAAGAGAAAGAGGAAAACCCAGGAAGGAAGCATTATCATGAAGTGATCTAAGACAAAAGGTATAACCATTTTTTCCTAGAAAATAAAAAGCCTTTACTCCTGGCATGATCTTGCCCTCTGTGGCCGGATAGCCGAGAAATCAACAGGAGTAAGGAACAAAACAGAACCACTATGTGGAGAAGGAAAGGAAAAAGGATGACTTGAAAGCTAACAATCCCCGCGCTTGACCTTCCAAAACAACTTAAGTAACTTAAAGCATATGTTTTGTGCATAACAAAAATAATTACTTGATTTACCCTTTTATACTTTGTTTCATAATAATCTATTATCTTGTAAAAATGAAAACAACAGACAAAACTGAAGGATTCCTCATATTTGGCATTATTAGAATTCCATCAGCTAGATTTTAAGGGCTTCTGCCCAACTACTAGCTGTAAACTCCAGGAAGGTCTATATTTTCCTTTGGAGTTTCTTCTAGATTCTTTACAGAAAACGTTTCTTCCAAAATTCTTAGGAGAATGATTAAATGTGTTGAGATCATAGAATTTATTGCCTGACCTCTTACAAGGTATTTTAAAATCGATTTCTTTGATATCTGAGAACACTTAATTGGAAATTGAAATTACTGACCAACTGACTCTTGCTATTTTATAAGTACCTTTATGTTTTTCTGTCACATAAAAAGAAACTACTTTTCTAAGACCTAACTGAGATAATCTATGAGGACCACAATTTATCGGATGAGAAAATTCCACAGTACTTCTCCCAGTTCTTATAAATACAGCAGCTGGGACACATTCTGGCCACGTTGAGTTTGCTCCTTAAATTAAGCAAGCTACTGGATGCCACATGATTTTACACTTCTAAAGCCAAAGCGCCAGAATGGAAATGGCCAAGAGGAAACTCTTTAACCACAGAGTAACCTATCTTCATCACCTCTCTTTAGTTGCAAGAAAAAATCAGAGCCAAGCCAAGTCCAAATTCAATATTATCTCACTCGGTGCAGGATTGCTAAGGCCAGCTTATAATATGCTGGGGGTGGGGAGGCGGAATGAACAGCAGGAAGAGAACTGGATTAAATCGGAAGACCAGGATTTGGGATCTGGCTTTAGCACTTACTACCTATAAGTCTTGACAAGTCATGTAACTCTGAGTTCTTCACTTATGAAATGAGAACCAAGTGACCCAGAGTTGTGAGATTCAACTGTATGATGTGGGTGAAGAGTAATATGTAAACTATAAAGTAAACAACAAGTTTTGGGTTTTTTCTCACTCTAGATGTCCTCCTAAAGAGCAGCCGTGCCAGCGCCCCGAGCTTGCTGAAAAGCTTGATTATTGCTCGTGACTTTGGAAATCACCGAATCTAAACAAATGAGTCGGCACCAGGCCAGCACTTTGTCAGCATGTGGTCACAGGCACTTACTAATCTAGGCGATGAGATTCATGTCCAGTCCAGCCCAGTGCATCAAAGCAATAAGGCCACCCTGGTGCTGGCTTATGGGCCCCCCTCTCCTGATTGTGACCACAGCGTCATCTTCTCCTCTGGGTTCCTACCTTAGGAAACACCCCCTAATTGAAATCAGCCTGGCCCTCCTGGCCCCTGAGCCTCTAGAAACCCACACATCATACCACACCCTTAGACTATTCCTACCTGTCGGCAAGACCTGACAAATAATCCTTCAAATATTCCTAGCCAGTTCCTAGTGACAGAGTCTAAAGCATTTGAGGATTTTCCTTTGTGTTTAATTTTAATGGCCTCTGAGCATTTCCAAATCTAATTATTAGAAATTTGGAAAGAGAAAACAACAATTGTACATGGAGCTTTGGAAGTCTGACTGGTTTAGCAAAGGCTGCAAGCCATGGTTTGATCGTAAACATCTCTCTCTCTCTCTCTGCTGTAACCTCATGGTCAACATCTCCCAACTCGCACTCATATCCAGGGAAAGGAAGCAATTTTGGCAGGAAGAAAACATTGGATTCCACTTGACTTTGGGAAAGGCATGGATCTCCATGATAAGAAAAATTAATTCTAGTCAAAACTAAGCATGCGCCTGGAATAAAAGGTGGAGGCACCTTCCAGAGCCCTCTACCGGGCCCACTCATACGATCTAACGCAGCACCACATTTAGTAAGAATCCTATCTTCTAAAGGGTTAAGAGAAACATTTGCTTAAGGTCCTAGACCAATCAAAGCACACACGCAGAAGAAACAAGGCAAAGATACAAAAGGATCTTGATCCCTAAAGTTAAAGTTGAGTGTGCCAAGAGAATTCAGCTTCTGACTGAAGTTAGATGACTGGATGCAGAAAGTAAATCAAGTGACATTAATCTAGGAGATTCTAGAGCCCCACACACTAATTTATGTTCATAGTTTTGTTTTTTAACTTCTTCCAATAGCAGAAGAGAAAGAAATCCTTTGAGGGTGATAGAATTACAAAATGGATTCATTCATTCAACATAAATTTACTGAGTACAAACAAAACATAAGTAAATTATAGAAAGCATTGCAAGCAGGCCAGTAGGGAAGTTGTTTTAGATGAAGGGGTAAGATTAAGAATGCATCGTTTTTATAAAAACAATGAAATCCTTATTCTTTGGGGGGAAAACCTTAAATATATATACATAAATAGAAAGGCATATACTATGATTAGGAAATTATCTTTTGTGTCTTCCAAGGTTTTCTGGGAAATTAACTTATTCTTTAAATGCTAAAAAAGAGTGAGAGAGAGAGGTTGGAAATACAGGCAGATACAGAGAAAAAGGAACATGAATACAGAGAAAGAACAAGCTGTGGATTGAGAAGGATATGGAAAAGATAAGAATTATGTTGAACTTTTCAGATAGGAACTGCCTTTCAGAAAAGAGGAAAGCTCTAGTCAGAAAAGGCAGTGATGTTTAGGATTAAAGGTCCAGAGGCAAGACCAAGATGCAATTAGTAAGTGGAATGGTTCAGGCAAGATAACACTGTACGAGTGGACAAGTATGGGCTCAAAAGGGGGACGGGATAGGACACAGGCCAAGTTGAGGAGAAATTTAACATCCTTAGGTACTGAACTGAAATGGGGCTCTGAGGCGGACCTCTACAAGCTCCCACCCCAACTCTACCTTCAGAAATGGTTGGATCTTAGCTAGGTGTCCCTGCCCCCCTGTCCCCACCACTGGTATTGACTTCCCACAGATAACCCTTGCTTCTAAGAAGAGAAGCCACCCCAGTGCACCTCCAACCTTTACCTGGCCTTCATCTCAGGAATCTGATATTATAAGTATGACAACAAGATCTCTTGAAAGCTGAAGGCAGACAGAAAAAGCTTTCACACTAAAGTGGGCAACAAATCTCAACCTAAGCAGGGAAGACTTTCTGGTGTCTCAGGGGGGTGTCTCAGCAGTTAAAAGCACTGCTCTAATCTAGACCTTTTTATGTAAACAGTATAGTATTCAAGAAAATGGACAGAAGAAAAAAAGAAGCTTAATGACACATGAACTTCTCAAGGGCAGGAACCTTGTTTTACTCACATTTGCCTCACCAGAATACCTGGCGTATAGCGGATCAGATGTTTGCTGAATGAATGGATTTAACGGAGCCAAGCACCTAGATAATTAAGTTTGCCAAAACATACACATTCTCCAAGTACCCATAGGCATGCTTCTAAATCAGTCGAATCCATGGAGAAATTGTAATCTTTTCAACTGTGAGTAAGGGAACAATCCATGTTCTTAACTTTCTTCAACAGACTCACCGTCTTGAGTGTTTGGACTCAGAACTTGGGTTCGAAGCTCCTGCAGACTAATTCCCAGACACATGCAGACCTCTTCAGGGTTATAGGGTGAAGGGTGAAGGGCATCTTCCACGACCCCCAGCATTTCTTCCAGACTGACCCCTAGTTTGGCCTGCACCTCCTCTAGCCGCAGTATTTTATCCCATTGCAAGCCTTTGTACTTCGCCAGGAGCTGTAAGTTCAAACCAAGATAATGGTTAGCTCTCATTTCGGAAATTGATAGGTGCTATTTTAATTAGCCAAATTCAGCTTTAAGCTGTTGGGTTTTTTTCCCCCCATTCAACCTATCCACATTTCCCATCATTGTTGAAAATGCATCCTGGGTTCAGATGTTTGGAATTAAACATGCTTGGGTGACACTCACAGACTAGTTAAATATTTTTCCTTAAAAATCCTAATATCCCACTGATTTTTTTTTTTTGCCTGCTACCACTTTCCCTCAGGGCTATTTCTTTGAATGATTTTGTTCTTTTATCCCTATTCAGTTCGTCCCTAATACACCACTCTCTATAAAGTCTACAGAAAACTACTCAATTCTCATGTGACCTAGGTCCTGAGGTGGACACTGTATGCCCGATTTCATTAGAGCACTTCCTGTTTACCACATGCCTCTTTGAAAATGGCTAATGAATTTAAGTATCTGGGCATTTGGAATAAAGTCCCAGATTTTAAATGAAAACCTCATTGGTGACCTTATGAAAAACCACTTGGTTAGGCTGCTGGTCGAACTAGAGCTGTACGCTTCTCCACCCTCAAGAGAAGAGTTGGGCTTCCAACTGCCTCCTGAGGCACCCGTCAGTCTGACGGAGAGGGTTAAGTACAAACCAAACCTTTGTAACCAGGTCCACTTATGGGAACCTCAGTCCAGGATGTTTCTGTCATTCTCTCCAAACCACTGGCAGCCCTTCAGAGCAGGGGACAATCGAAAGAGAGAAGATATCTCTCATCCGAAGTCTATAAAATTCATTCCGTGAGTGTGAGGCAGGTGCAGACAATACAAACAGCAAAAAGAAGCCAGCAAAAGAAGGGGAAACTAGTCTTCAAGGAAATGTGCATCTGATTTACTCTTCTATTATGCCGATGATTTGATTTTCTTTCTTTTAGACAGGAAGCAGGGTTTACCAAGAGACCATTGAACTTTGGTTAGGGCCACTCACTTCTGAAGAATGTTAATAACAGAAGTTCTTATATTCATTAGTCCTCTTTTTAAAACTCTGGCTCATACATTTGAAAGGAGTTAATGATTTTAAGGCAGAACTGGGAAAAGAGAAAAAGAATTGTAATTTTCGGTTCATTTATTTCACAGAACGTGGTACCATTTTTAAAGCAAGGACTAAAGCTAAGACCTTCCCTTCTGACTTTGTTTGCTTAGAACATTTAGTTAGCATTTGAGCAGAGCTAGATTTGATACCTCCAGGGATTCACTCTTTTATTTAATGCATTCATCCATGGTCTATATTCCAATGTATTCGCAAAATTATTTGAGAAAACTTACAAAGACATACATAGAATGATATATTTATTTTATACAGAAAAAGAGCTGAAGTTGATAACCTCCTAGAATGATACTTTCTTAAAACACAGATCCAAACCCAGCCAGAATTTTAAATGTGCTTTTTATTTCTTTTAATCTTCAACAGCCTTGTGAGATGGGTATTATTACTCTATTTAAGAGGTGAGACTAAGTGACTTGTCCAAAGTCATCTAACTAGTAAGAAACAGAGCTGGAAGTTAAACCCTGATCCTCTAACTCTTTCTTGCTTCCTCATGGCCACATACTTAGTGAGTTACAGCCGATATCTGTACGGTGCTGCTCACACTAGTTCAAATTGCCACTCAGGCCTTTCTAAGCACAAACTAAGATTTGTGTTAGAAATGAACATTCCAGTGATTTAAAAACACTTTGATAGATGGGTTCCATCTAAGAAAAAAAAAAAAGAAGGAAAAATAACATTAAAAAAAACGGCCCCCGAGTGATGACTGTGGGCTCTTCGTAAGGACCTTTGAGTCAACAACAATCTTCAAGTTTCCATTCCTGGGCTCACTTGAACAAGTCACATTGCCTCAGGCACTTGATCCAAGGAAACTGGGCCAGGGATGTGTGAGGAGAAAGTCTGGGAGGGCTGCCTGCTGCCTACAAGGTTGTTTTTCAAAGGCAGCCTCCGTGTGTGCTTTTCTTGCACAGACAGAGGCTCTAGCATACAAAAGTTCACATTCACTCCAGCAATATCCCAGTTTGCTGTCGGGTCCACACAGCCAATTTGATATGTATTTCAAGTAACAACAGCTGCACGGCCATGAGCCACCGAACACCGTGCTACACTGTGAGAGTAAAATAGGAAAGCTGCTTAAGCCCTTTGAAATCTGGCTCAGGAAACAGAAAGATGACTTGCAGATGAGGGAATGGGGTGGGTAAGATCACTGTCGCTCAAAGACAAGAACTTCATAAAGGAATTTGCCACTTGAGGCCTTGGTGATTGGCCTACTTCACAATTGTGAGGCAGGGCTATGAGTCAGGGCTATGGGTCATTTCATCACAAGTTCCTCACTTGTAGCGGGGTGGGGAAATAAGAGAAAGCAGTTCTTTGTCAACATCCAGAACTTTCTTTGCAACACTGCAACTATTAAGTCTTCATATCAGATACCACTTCTGGGAGGCTCCTGAGCTTGTTCCATACTCGGTGGGCAAGAAAGCACGCAACAATTGTTCTGTCCACAGTCACGGAAAGAAGCAGATAAATAGTGCTTGGATCCAGTCTCAGGTTGGTGTCTTTCCGAAGCAGGCCCTAAAGCCTGGGAAGGATGAATGCAAGATGCTGGTAGAGGAGTCGAAAGCGAGGCAGAAACAGAAGCCAGGGCAAGGTGTACTTACTGATAGGGACAGGGGAGGCCAAGCCAGGCCCAGCAGGCCCTCTGGAGCCTGTATGTAAAAACCTCAGATATGCCTTGCCCGTGGGCAAGAAAGCTAGGATATTTACCCACTAACTCTCATCCATTACCTTTGAGGGCTACTTACAACCTACTTCCCTAGCACTTCCAGGTTGTGTCAGGTACAAACTGAAAGCTCTGCTATAGCCAGAAAAATCCCTCAGTCCGAGAGAGTTGCTGGAGCTCACTATCAGGGAGTGTGCTGGGAGAGTAGTAAGATATGAACACTCTTTCAGGAGTCTGTCAGAATCCCTCTCCTTGACTTTCCCACTGCATTCAGCAGTATTAACAAATCAGTGGGAGGGGCACCTGGGTGGCTCAGTCGGTTGAGCCTCCGACTTCAGCTCAGGTCATGACCTCGCAGTCTGTGAGTTCCAGCCCCGTGTCAGGCTCTGTGCTGACAGCTCGGGGCCTGGAGCTTGCTTCACATCCTGTGTCTCCCTCTCTCTCCACCCCTCCCACACTCATGCTCTGTCTCTCTCTGTCTCAAAAATAAATAAACATTAAAAAAAAAAAATCAGTGGGAAAACGACCAAGTCTTCTCTTTACCTGGTCAGCAAAAGGCTAGAATTTCTCATCCTTTCTCTGAGTTACCTCTAAAAACAACAATGCATTCAACGAGCCATCTTCGATGCAACAAAAGCAGCTGTATTGTTTTGTTTCAGGTTACATAAATCACACATGATTATTTTTAAAATTTCAAAGAACACAAAGCAGTTCGAAGTACAAAAAAAATGCAAAGTAAAATAAATCGTCTGTAATTATTCCCACAAGACAACTACCAACTACCTTTTTTTTAAATTTTTTTAATGTTTATTTATTTATGAGAGAGAGACAGAGAGGAAGCGTGAGCCCTGAGAGGCAGAGAGAGAGAGGGAGACACAGAATCCGAAGCAGGATCCAGGCTGCAAGCTGTCAGCACAGAGCCTGAAGCAGGGCTCGAACTCACAAACCGGGAGATCATGACCTGAGCTGAAGTCAGTCGCCCAACCAACTGTGCCACTCAGGTGCCCCTACCAACCACCATTTGATAATCATACTATCATATATTTCTACAGATGTTATGGATACCTGCACATATATAGCTCGACATAAATGGGATCATACAGGTTGTTATTATTGTGAATCCTTTTCTTTATTTGCATATCTCCCCCTTACCACCTTCTAACTACACAGAGCTGTTCTCCAGTATTCCATAGCGGCTGGTGACTTCCGTGTGCACGTTACACTCATAACCATCACGAACACAGAACCACAACGACCCTGCGCGGTGTTAGCGATCCACACCATCTGTGCTCTAGAGCAGTTTGCAGGCCACAGGATACACCCGAAGAAACCGGCACAACTGTCCAGAACGGACCTACAGTTCTCACTATACCCTCGGCACATCCTGTACGGTGCTTTTCTAAAAAAGGCATCCCCAAATACGCTCTGGATCCCACTCAAACCTAACTCCTATCGGGCACAATAGAAAGAGCAGGGGTGAGGACAGCCCTGGACTCCTGTGCTTAATTAAAACAGGTCACAATCTACCTTGGCCCAAAACTCCCAGTATATAACATGGTGCACTTGAGGTCTCCTTCACAAGCTACTGTGAAGATTCAGTAAGGTAACACCCAGAATACCTAGCACCTTGCTTGGCCCAGGAAGGCACTTTCGTTTTCCTTCCCTCCCCACATTCCCCTGCCTCTCTAGCTAGTTCTCGCCCACCTGACACCTTCTCCCATGCCTTCAAACATACACATGTTTCCTGTCTTAAAATCACTATTCCTAAAGCTACTGCGCTTCATTTCTCCCAGTCTTCCACTGTCTAACTACCAGTGGTCCATTCCAGACTCCAGCTAAGGAATATGGCCTCCCAAAGGTCTTTCCTTACCTCCTGAACCACTCCCAAAGCCACTGGAGTTTTCTCCATCCTTTTAAAAAGTCCTTAATAAGTCAGTGGTTTCTGGCACTCTTCAGTCCCTACCTTCTTCAAATTCCCTGTTTTGTTGACTTCTGTAGCACTGAATTTTCCTAGTGTCTCACCTCTCCGGTCCCTGCACCATTTCCTTCCATACTCATTTTCCCCCTTTCATTATCTCATTGAAGTCACCTTCCAAGTTTAACCCCTGACCTTCTGATCTTTTCTTGCCACACTCTTTGCCTCAGCAAACTAAATTTAGCTCTTGGTTTCTACTGTTATCTCCAAACAAATACATCTGAAGGCTCTCCCCCTAGCCAAAAGTTATATTCCACATTCAAATTTCTAACCACTTACAAGAAAATCCCATGGGAAGTTTCATGACCTCTCATTTTCCAGTCACCTTCCATCCAACTTTCTCCAAACCCACCAACCAGTGGCAGAGGTAGGCTCTCCACCCATCATTTCAGCTTAAAACTGCAGTCCTTATCAATTCAACACTTTTCCTTCATTCATGCTTGCCTGGGTGCAAGGAGCATTTGCTGAGTGCCCACGACTCCCCAGGCCCTGGGCGGACACCAGTGGTCATTCACAGGCACACACAGCAGCTGACCACAGGGAGCTCTCGGTCTACCAGAGAAGACAGGTGTTAAATAAGAATCACACAGTGAAACACTTCATCTAATTGCCATGAACTGGGATAATGGAAAAATGCAGGATGCAGTAAGAGAGTATTTAACACAGAAAAGGATATTTAACATAGCAGAAGTGGGGAGGGTAGTCAGAGAAAATAGCATGCCAAAAGAAAGAAACCCAATCACAGAGAGCTTTAGGCCCCACCTTTACCAGGTTCAGGCACAGCCTCTCTCCTATCCCTCCCTTTTTTAGCCCGTCCTCACTTCTCTTCCACCTGCTGCCAGGTTCATATTTCTAATACCTTGCTAACAGCAAGAGCTCCACACTGCTTCCACAACCAAGCCTGGTTGATCCTCTGCACAGCACTGAATGCCCTGCCACAACCTAGTTTCACTGAACATATTGCCCCAGGTACCCAATGTGAGCATCCTCTACCCTGCAGCGTGGACCCACCATTCTGGGAATGCTCCACACTAGAGTCTTGGCAGAGCATGCTCTACTGAATTGACAGTGCTGAGCAAGACTGGCCACCTTCTTGGGTATTTGGTTTTTCTCCACTTAAGTTCAAGAAAACTGCCAAAGCCCTGAGATTATGACACCTCTCAAGTTCTATCACTAGGCCGAGAATAAGTTCCATATTGACCATTAAGTGGTAGGAGCTAAAAAGACGGGGTGAGGGATGGCCCCGACCAGAGAGCCTCTGTAAAGAATCACGTTGTAAAATTTCCTTGAAGTGCCGAAGGACCACATGAAACTCTCTCCTTCATTGCTTCACATGGAGCCACAAGGAGCTCGGGGTATGCAAGAGCAATGGAATAATTTCTCTTCCCTTTCTGACTTCCCATAATACTTATTATCAGCATCACACATTTTATCCCCCAATATAATTAAGGGATACTCTCTTTTATAGACATAAAACATTTCTGGAAAAGTTGAAGCCACTGAATGTGTATAAAGTACGAAAAATTTTGTGCTCATGAAAGATTTCTGGCCACTTCGTTAATGTAAGAACATAAAAATGTGCTTCACTTAAAAGTATCCCTTACGTAAGAAGTAATTATAAATCTCTACTGAGTTTGCTTTGAAATGTTTTTAATTTTAGTTCAAATGGCTCTACCAGACTCTAACTTTCAATGAATCTGCATCAATTAGTTTTTGGAAGCTACTAGAAAGAGAGGAGAAGGGAGAAAGAGAAAGAGGGACAGAAAGGAGACGTGAGGATAGAAGAAACTATCGATGTTAAAGCCAAACCATCTTTGTTGGTTCAGCGTACTTCCTTGTGTTAAGTAGTTACAAAGGGTACTCATTTTTCTAAGAGGAGCTTGGAGAGCGGGGAGGAGTGGGAAAATGAGTGCCATGCATTACGGTTTTGCTGCATAGAGCTCTGTCTTGATCAGTCTCATTTTCGAAGCTATCCTGATTAGTCATTCCTGCCCTGACACTTTTACTGTCTGAAAACAGAAACTTTACCCAAATTAAAACAACTTCCTTTACGTCTTTACATGGGAGGCTTATTTCCCAATCTAATGAGACCATTTCCAAACAAAAAATCTATTCATTCACATATAAATGAAAGAATGGAACCCTATTAGAAGGAAAATATGCTAGGTAAAATCCCAGCCTAGGTTCCCAGGCAAAAGTGTATTCTTAAGCTCAAGATCACCTTAGAAGTTTTGTCTTTACTTTCCTTTTGTACAGAACCTTGGGGACTAGTGATTTGCAGCAATGTGATTTAGGAAATATTTACCATCTTGATAAAGTCTTTCACTTTTCTTTCTTCTGTATTTTAAAAGAGAGACAAATTCAGAGTTCATACCAATTGGGAGGAGTATGTGGCAAAAAGCAAAAGTCAGAGGCCAATCTGGCTGGCCAGCGTACCTCTAAGTGATGTGGAGCTATCAACTCAGGAGATAGCCTCAAGAACAAGAGTCTCTGCAGTGGAGTAAGGTTTTCAGCCACTATTGCTTCCAAGAGAGATGGCTTTTTTTCCAGTGAACTCTCAGACATTCCCCATCCTGACAATTTCCACTAGAGATTGAGCCCCACAACTACTTTCCTCTCTCCCCTTCCATCTTGGGAAGGGAGGAGTCAGAACAAGAACCTGTTTTACAACTAATAGTCATTGTAGCTGTAGGTGGATCCCTCGTTCCGTGATAAAACTTTGTATGCATGAAGTCTCCTCAGGAAGACAATGCTTACTCATTAGTCTCAACGTAAAGTCAGCAAGAATAAGCCCTTAAGTAAATAAGACACTAATTTCTTCCATCTCCTGAAAGAGGAAGCTTGTCCTAAAGGAAAAAAAAGTTCACTGTCACTGACACCCTGATAATGAATGGTTTACTGCACTACTTCTCATATATGTACGACTCAGATACTGTGAAGAGTTTAATATTAAAACGTTGCTTTTACAGAAATCTTAGAAATTACCCGAATGAGTAAATTCCAAATTTAAAACATGTAAACCATGATTTTTAAAAAAATGTTAATGTCAGAGTTTTCCAGAAAAAAACCACCTTTTCTTTTTCCGGCTCATCATATCTCTACTCTCTCTAACTTCACAACTTCAGGGGGTGGGAGGAGGGTGAAGTGGCAAGTCAGTCACAAGGGATAACTATACCTTACATTTTTCCATAGTAGCTCGTCCAATATGCACTTGTATAATATTGTGAAATCGAGCAAAATAAATATGACACGGCAGGTGACACAGGGAGTAGTCATTCATTTATCCAGCAAATGTTTATCCTGTGTCTATTTTGGCCTAAGCACAATGCCAGGCATTAGAGAGATACAAGGGTTAGCAAGATGGACACAGTCCTGGCTCTCAGATAAAATTGAATCAAAAGGAGGAGACAGACATTAAACAAAGGTGATAAATCCCATAACTGAGAAGTGTACGTGCAATGAAATATGAAGGGAGACTTAACCTCAGTCTGGGAGTAAGAGAGTCAAGGAAGGCTTCCCTGGGGGACATTTAGGCTGAGGCCTCAAAGGTGAGGGGAAGAGCAATGTGGGCATGTGCAAAGTCCCTGGGGTGGGAAGGAGCATTATGGCCGGGAATGGGGGATGCTAAGATAAGGCGAGGATGAGGTGCACAGGCATCAGGTCTTGCAAGGCTCTCCAGGATGTGATAAGGAATTTTTACTTTATTCCAATGAAATTTTAAAAATTTGAAAAGTGTCAAGCAGGGGAATTATCTGATCGGACTTAAATTTCTAAGCCCTTCTTCTAATTAGGAGAAAGCACAGTGCACCTCGTAAGCCAGAACCCACTCCCCAGCTCCCAGCCTTAGTTCTCTCCACCTTTCTGGTCATACCATGTACCTTTCTGGATCGTCCATAACATTTCATTTCTCTGTCACTTTTTGGAGCACCTGCTTACATACTACCTGATCACATACCAAACATTTCCTATTTTCACATCCCTTTAGTTTTAACTCTCCACTCTACTCTCTCTATTCTTATGTCTCATATCCTTCTGTATATCTTCATGCTCCTAGGCACACAGCAGGTATTCAATGAGTATTTCCCAAGTAGATTTAAGGCTTAACTGGGAAGGTTCTTCTAAACCATGGAACAGAGAACTCCCAAAACTCCCTTCTGGTTTGTGTTTCCTTTGCAGATGAGTAAAAGTCTTTTGGGCACAGGGGCGTTACATCGAGCCGGGTTTTTTAGAGTGACCACTGATGGCCCGCTGCTATAAAAATGGTGCATCCGAGAGCATCAGATGTTGAGGCTGCCGTCACATTTGTTGAGGAAAGAAGATCAGTTATAGTCACTTCCCATCAATCGCCTCCCACTACCTTTCTCCACCCATCCCTAACTCATGGTCTCTGCCTCACAGATATAAACTCTCCTCTTCTCCCCAGTGCCACCCCAGAAGACTCATCTGTGAAGTTCAATAGCTTCCAAATGCCTAGAGATTGCACGGCACACCCATAGGTTTATTTATCTCCTGAGGTTGGAATCAAGTTGCTCTCTATCCAAAGATTATCATTTAGAATATTGCTGCAGTCAGAACGTTGCCCTAAACTTTAGGGAAAGAGACAAAGTAGCAGGGAAAAAGGAGAAAAAGGACAAGAGAAAGCCTACTCCAGGTTCCACTAGTTTTCCAAGTTCATACCTTTGCAGCCAGCCGACACTCCATCACCCTGATATTGAAATGAGAAGTCGCTGCCTTATTCATTTCCACACAACTGTTGGCAATCACAAACACAGCTCCACTTGGGAGTTTCACATCAGTTGCCCTCAGAGGACTAAATTCTATCAACTTGGCCTATTAGAAGAAAAATGACAGGTGAGATATAATGTGTTAGAATTCGGAAAGTGTTTAATCATTTATGTATTTATTTACCTTAGCAAACATTTTTTCTAAAAATGCACTCATTCAATTCAAATATTATTTATTGATTTCCAGGCACTGTACTAGGCACTGGAGATAACACCAGTGAACAAGACAGATGCTGTCCCTGCCCCCAGAGAGCTCACGATCTAGCGAGAAAGACAGTCAAGTAGATAAACACATTTCTAAGTTGTGTTACAATGGTAGCAAAGCGCAGGGTGCTTTATAGACTCATAGTTGAAGCATCTGATCACTTAGTATAGGCTCCTTTGAAAAAAGGGAAATCTAAACTGAATCTTAAAGGATGAGCAAGACTAGGGCAGACAGAGGATGTCTTGACTCAAATAGGATATCAAAAAGAGGGAAGAGCATACACAAGTTTAGAGGCAAAAAACATGAGGTGTTAATAGAGCTTTGGGTATTGAAATGTGGCTGGAGCTCAGATTTTGAGGGATGAGGATTGGTCAGAGGGTAGACTGGAGAGGTAAAGCAGGGGCCACATTATGAAGTGCTTTGTAAGCTCAACGACATTGGACTTTGTTCAGACTCTATAGCTAACTTACATTAACATTAGGACTCTTGCCATCATGTCTGCTTGTCAGGTCTCATCCAAAACACCCAGAGTATTTTCTTAACATTAAACCACTTTTCCTCATGCTTCATGTCTTTGGCTTAGAGGAATCAATAATAAATATTCTTAATAAGAAGAAATCCAGGTATTCTTGGGAAATAGCCAAGCCTGTAGAATCTGATGAAAAACTAAGAAAAGATTTCAAAGAAATGTCTGCTTCTACTTTGGAAATGGGTAGTTTATGGGCAATAACCAAAACCTCTACTCTGCCTAAGGGAGTTGATAGCCAAGGGGAAGTGGTATGCAGCTAAGGAATTCATCTCTGGCTTCCTGTCAACATTCTTTTCCCCACCACTGAAGCCCCAAAAATGTTGACAAAGAAAAATGATACCAAAGAGTAAATTATAAAAAGAGAGGCTGTGAATATATGCGGTAAGAGAAGTTAACATTTGGGTTTAAAACCACCAGGAGATTATGAAAGTGCCATGAGATGAAGTGATTTGGGACAAGAGCAGGAAAGGAGGTCTCAATAACCAGGGAGTTGAGAAATCTCATCTTAACAATGAAGAGAAATAGAAGGGGGAAAAAACTAGACACAAGAGAAAAGCAGACTTGAAGTATGATTCTGGAAGCCTAAGAAAGAGGTGATCAACATGAAACACAATAGATGAACTGATAGCAGCCCTCACTTACAAAGCAACTAGGAAATACCATTTACAATAGAACCTGATAGAATTGGTGGCCCAGAAACAAGGATGCAGAAGATCTCAAGGCCTTCCTCTCCATTTGAACTTTCCCTAGTTGATATTTCCAAATAACTCAGTGTCACCTACAGTTCCTTCTTCTGCAAGAAATGATATGGACTGGTCCATCCCTCCTCCTTCAGTGCCAATATAACGCTCGCTCTTGGCACAGATCTCCGCAAGTTCCACCTGGAAAAGTAAAAATAGATTTTCATCTATTTCAATCAGAGTCGTAATCTATTTCTCATTCATTTCTTACTCCAGGCGTGACAGATAGGTTTGAATTCCAGTGCCAACTCTGATCAAGTGATAAAAGCTGCCCGAAGGATTGTGTTACCAAGGACTCTAAGACTACCATTGAGCTCAATAGGTAAACATACCAAGATCAGTGAACATTTGCAGTGGGATGGAATGAGAAATTGACTGCGCATGCCATCTGTCTGCTGTCCACAAGAGATTCCAGAGAGGCGCCTGGGTGGCTCAGTCGGTTGAGCGTCCGACTCTTAATTTTGGCTCAGGTCATGATCTCACAGTTTGTGAGTTCGAGCCCTGCATCGAGCTGCTGTCAGCACAGAGCCTGCCTGGGTCTCTCTCTCTCTCTCTCTCTGCCCCTACCCCAGCATGGGTGCACATACTCTCTCTCTCAAAATAAAGAAATAAACTTTAAAAATACCAAGTATCTCTTATAAAAAAAAAAAAAAAAAACTCCACAGGGCAAGAAGTTTCTTCCATCTTTCTATTTGCTCCAACCGTCTCTAGAGGAGCATCACCAGAAATCTCATATGGGCACTCGTTTATTTCTCCCTTCCTTTGTCTTCCTTTGTCTTCCTTTGTCTTCCCTGCAGTGGACTATTCTAGTCTCCACACAGCCAAAGTGGTGTCCTCCAACTTTATCTTCCAGTCCAAGAGAAATGCTGTCTCTGTGGCATCTCCATTAAATGTAAGAATCAGAACAAGCATCATCTAACCAGACACATCCTCCTCCAACCATGACGAAGAGGCCCAATCCACAAACACAGTTTTAATCCAAATCGAATATGTCAAAATATGTGTTTAAGAATGTTCCACAGCTTCCTATTGAAATAATAAAATAAGTTCATTATTTCCTTAATGAAATAAGTTCAAGCTCCTCAATCTGGCGTTTCAAAGCCTTCTAAAATGTGCAACCAATTTGCATATGAAATCATATGGTCTACCATTCTTTTCCAATTAGATTTGTCTCCTTGACCATCTCACACATTTGTGCAAACTGGTATTACTTCCTATCTTCTCTCACATAAATCCTATTGCCAGTCAATACCCAGCTTGCTGATTACCTACTATGGCCACGTCACTGGGCTGACCACTCAAATCTTCCTCTATCATAAGGTCTTTCTCAAATACTGTTCCCACTGTGGCCATCCCCTTTCTCCGAGCTCCCCGCTGTGACCCTCAGCCAGTGTGAAAAGTCACCTCCCCAGCTACTATAACAGCCATATTTGCCTGCTAAGCACTTGGCATTATCTCTTTTGTGGACGGTATCTCCTTTAAGCCTCCACACAGTCCTGTGCTTATCCTTGTGACACAGATGAGGAAAATGGGACTTGGAGACATAACAGAAAGTGAAACAGCCATTTGATCCTCATCTGCCTGACTCCATAGCCTGTGCTCTTTTCCCACTGGACTTCACGACTCTTCTCCTGGAAGAGAGAGTAACCTATTATTTCACTACTGAAAGGTGAAATACCTCAAAGGGATGTGACATGACAAATGAGATCTCCAAAATTTAAGTATTCTCGATCTTAAGAGGAAAGAAATGAAAGCATGGAGAAATGTATGCTTGTTGACCGTTGTTTAAAATATTTGTCATGTGGCAACAAGAGGTACTTTAAATAGGATGTTGATTTTTCCAGACTATCTGGACAGAATTCAGAGGGACCCTACACGTCCCCAGCAGCTCTGTGTCAAGGAGAGTCCTCCTACAGGGATGCGGACATCCCTATACCTTGCTGAATTCTGACACATGGATCCCAGACTGGGCAGACAATGCCCGAGTGCTCTAAAGGTGAGGAAACAAAAGAAAATGAAGATAAGGAAGCTGAAAGATGAAAAAAAAAGACGATTCACTTTACAGTGGCCTCAGAACACATGAGGAAATCATAGTAAATATAGAGGAAAGAAACCAGTACCAGAAGCTTCCCAATCTTGGTTCAAGCCCCAGTGCTCCTGCCAACTAGCTATTGTGACCTTAGATTTTGCAATTTTTTTCAAGTTTCCATTTTTTTATGTACTATTAATAATAACAATAGTTTTAGCTGTTAAGATTTATTGAGCACTTGCTATATGCCAGGCACAGTTCTAATTACTCTGTATGAATTGATTATTTACTTCTTAAAATGACCCTATAAGATAGACAGTACATACCCATTTTACAGTTGAGGAAACTGTGTATATTTATTAGCCGAGACTAGGCTAGTAATTACGAAAGGTGAAATTCAAACTCAAATTGTCTAACTCCAAACCCTGAACTCTTAATTACCATGCTATATAAACCTCCCATCCATCCATACCATGGAGAAACATACCCACTTCTCTAGCCATAGGATTATTGTGATGATCCAATAAATTAAATAAAAATGCCTCATAGGCTCTAAAGAACTATACGATTGCTAATTTTATTATTTGTACAGGACAAATAAGGAATCATTTGATTTACACAGGTAGCAGGGTCTCAAGCCAAAAGCAAAGACCAGCATAATTATTATGGAATACAGAACCAGTTTTTAAAGTGTTTAGGAAAAGATGGAAGGCCTGGGTGGCCCAGTCAGTTAAGCTTCCAACTTCAGCTCAGGTCATGATATCATGGTTTGTGAGTTCGAGTACAGAGCCTGCTTTGGATCCTCCAACCTCCTCTTTCTCTGTCCCTCTTCTGCTCATTCTCTCTCTCTCTCTCAAAAATAAATAAATAAATTTAAGAAAAAAATAACATGTTTGGGAAAAGACAGAATGTGAAAGGTTCTGGATGTCCCTAGAACAAATTCAGCGAAAGGGAGTAATGCAGCCTGAGGCAAACAGGAGTGTGCTCCATTTGAAGCAGTTCAGTCTGATGGTGGGAAGGGGGAGGGGCCCGGCCGAACAAAACAGGCCTGGAGTGGACACTCCAACTGCAGGCCTGCAGGCAGCCTTTCCAGCGGCCCTAGCCCTTCACCACCGTACCTAAAGCAAAAAGGTCAGATCCAAGATGGTTATGACACGTGAAGAAACTAGAAACAAAAGTTATTTTTAAATCTCAAATCCTGGTTAAGGAAAAAAAAATTGCCTGTTTCTATAAGTTCATAGCTTTAGGCAGAGATGGCATGACCCTAAATCAAAAACCCATTAATGGAGGGACCTTAACAGCAGGGGGTATAAGTGGGAGCAGAGAATGCCTGTCACTCTGAGCGATGTGAGGGGTACATGTGAGCCAGCCATGCCTTTTCTGTCCTTGGGGACCCTGGAAGTAGAACTATAAAAAGTCCTCCAAGAGTAATCTTCCTTACAAAGAACTAAATCAACAATTCATTCAGATTTGAAATATATAAAATATCAGTAGATTTCATGAGAAGAAGGATCTGTCAAAAACACATTAACAAAAGTGTATTGACAGAAACCCATCAGAATTTCAAAGAACGATCATATGGAATTTGAGGACCCAATTCTATTTAGCAAAGGATGAAGTCATCTTTTTCCTCAATGTCTAAGGGATTCTGAGGCTCCCCCACTTCTTCTCCCCACACCACAAACACACAGACACATAAACACATAGACACACACACACAAGCCCTGACAACCCTTAGACAAGAACAGTAAAGTGCTAAGTGAAAAGGGACTCATTCCTCTCCCCAACAATGTATTTTCTTCTGCTCTTACACCTGAGTACTTCAGGAACCCCCCACATTACCTCCAAACTAGTCACTTGCGGCATTTAGCTCTATACCTTCCTGCAAAATACTGTCTCAGAATCTTTAGGGACAACAATTGACTGCATGAGGAACTTTTCCAAAGTTTGTAGCCAATAAATTCGTTTCTATTTTGACTCCTGCTCTATGGATAGTTAAAAGAAACCTGGCATTACTCATAGACCTTCTTTTAAAGCTACTGAAGATAGTTAATGAAGCTAATTTAGTCCTTTTTGTGTTCTTCTCTTGAAGCAGCCTGGGAAAGAATCAAAAGTCACATGGGTTCCCAAATGAAACAGTTTAACCATCCACGGGCCAGTGGGGCACCAGTGAGAGGAGAAATAATAGGGTTAGATTTAGTACTCACTGTGAAGGGCTAAAGTTTCATGAATGCGTTGCCTAGCTAAATCTGGATGTTTATAAAAACAATAATACAAAAAGACTCAAGATATTAATACAGTAAACTCTATCTTTATTTAGCAGTTTTACTAATGAGAGTGTTAAAAGTAGAATAATTACATAGACCCGAAGTGTTAATCTCTTTGAGTCAGTTATTGGTGACTATGAGAATCCTCGCCATTCAGAACACAAGACCCTAACCAAGACAGCATCATGTAGCTATTGTTGGCCACCCCAAGAGCAAGTCAAGAGAAAGGAAGGAGGGACACCTAGGTGGCTCAGTCAGCTAAGCATTGGACTCTTGGTTTCGGCTCAGGTCATGATCTCACGGTTTGTGAGTTCGAGCCTTGCATCAGGCTCTGCACTGCACCATCAGTGCAGAGCCTGCTTGGGATTCTCACCCTCTCCTCTCTCTATCTCTCTCTCTCAAAATGAATAAGCTTAGAGAAAGGAAGGAAATGAACAGTCCCATTTATTCACTCAACAATCCCTTAAACAGTATCCCATAGATAAGTGGGAAGGCCAGTGTCTTCCCTCTCGGAGCCCACCATATTGATATCGCCTTCAGGCGAACAAGTCCTTCAAAAGAAAGTATAAAATTGGTTTGCTTCTGTTTGCCCCTGTAGGCCTTTTGTCCACCCACCTCCATCCAGCCCCAGGAGGCTGCCCAGAATAAAGTATATAGCAAGAGACTCTTATGCACTCTGCTTCCCATTGGATTCTTCTAACAGAGAGCTCTGGCAGGAAGTGGGAAACTGAAAGTGTGGAGGAAAAATAGTGGGGTTGGGTCTCTCCCTGCCAAGGTCACTTTCAGGCTCAAGGGCAGTAACAATTCACTACAACTAGTCCTAGGTATCCCCTACACCTATACCTTTGTAAATTGTCCTTAATTATTGACAGTGCCATCCGTTTTCTATTATGACCCTGGCTGATATATTTAGATAAGGTGGAAATATTAATGGCCCCACTGACTTTTCTTTACAGCAAATATGTTCCCTATTCTCCCCCTGCAATACTTCTCCATCTTAACTTTCAAAATGCCTGACTTCTTACCTGGGGCTTTTTTCAAAGAGTTCCCCAAACTGGCCAACCTATTAGGCAGAGCCCAGCCAGGTAGGAGACACTCTTCATGAAGTCGCCCCAAGGTAAGCCTAAAAGACTGATGTAGGCTTGCTTTGTTTTGTAACATGACTGATGACCAAGCTCTGACTTGGACACGTTGGAGTGTTCTTAAATTAAAAAAAAAAAAGAAAAAAGAAAAAATAGTCTTGTTTTAATTTAAAAAAAAAAAAGGAGGCTATTATTATTTCTTCTTCACATCTCTAACTCAAAGGATTGTAACTCAAGGAGATTAGTCACTTTAGCATTTTTTTTTACTTCAAGGAAAGTTGCCTGAGGACAATGAGGACCAATTCCCAAAATGCACACAGCAGAGGCATCTGATCCTGATAGTTGAGACTAAAGAGGTTCCAGTAAGTAATGCAGGGAAGAAGAAAGGAGGAGTTCAAATATTTAAAAGCTCTGATACTACAAAGGAACAAAACTGAGGAGGGTTCTCAAAAATAAATCTGAAAAACCTGCTAAAACCTAGAACCAGTCAAAGTATATGCACCAAGCACTCACAAGTGTGTATCACAAAAAAGAAAAAGAAAAAGGAACCAAAATAGACTCCTCCGTCTGTGTACATTGGAGAGAACAGAATCTAACAAACCTGGAGAAGGCTAGTTGGAACATGTGACTCTAAAAATATCCGAGGGGCTTAGTGAGGGCAAGAGCAGTCTTTACATCAGGTCCCTCCAAACTCTAAAGAGACAAAGATCACTTTCCTAGCCTAAGTGACCTGCCGTCTGCATCATGGAGGGACCCAGATTCAGTAAGGAGGCCGTCAACAGACAGACACCCTGTATTTTATGTAAAACAGGTTGGGATCACAGGTGCATGGGGATCCTGACAAAATGCCTCTGCTAGGCTTCTTCTGGACCTCAACCATTGCTGCCTGTGTGGGACGAGGCAGAATGCTCTGAGGTGCACGATAACATACAACCCTTGCCATTTGTCTGAATGATGATCCTAGATAAGACTCTGTGTGGGGGAAGACTATTAAAACACTACCATGAATCTAAAAGGTAATAATGAGACGCAAAGGGAGGAATTAGAGAACTGTGCTACTGTGAGGGCTTCAGACACAGGATTGGTGTCACTCGGGGACTGATTTGATGAACAGACTCAGGCTCTACCCCAGACCTGCTGAATCAGAATCTGTAGCTTAACAAAAGCTCCCTCCATCCCATATTAAATTTGAAAGCACTCCTCTAAATTACTTCCTACACTGAGACCTTCTTAATAAAGTCAGCAGACAGGGAAGAATCAGAAGAAGAAAGGGAAGGAAACCAACAAATCAAATGTATTTTAAGGCCAGACACTATGTAGGGTATTTCACATGTGTCATGTTATTTAGTCTCCAAAACGGCCGGGGTCCTTGTTCCGGCGAATCTAGGGGTTCACGAAGGACGGACAGTCAGGCGAAATGAAGTGAGAGAGCCATGAGAGATGGAGTCTGATGACCAAGCAGACAGCCTTGGCAATTCTGGCATCTCTGCTTTGCTGGTCTCAGTGTGTTTATTTTTAAAGGTAGCGAGTGACATTACATAAGTGACAAGGCATTCTTTACAACATACATTGTTGTCGCAAGACCTATGTAGTCATCTATAGGTTTATGGTAGCTTTTGTAAGAGTATTTTGTTATTGCCTTTTTATTATAAGGGACGGTGGGGATGAGAATTACAAAAGGATTTGTGAAATGTTAACCTCAGGGAGGTGCTCAATATTTGCTGCTGATCAATGAAGATATGTGTAGCTACTTTAGTTTGTACCTTATCTATAAGCAGTGCTTCTAACTTTTGGGCTAGGCTAACCTCCAGGGAAGGTCCTAAGTCTCTTTGCAATCTCTCCCATCAGTGTGTTAATTCTGAGAGAAGCTTTACGGAGATGTGCCTTGAGGTTTTATGGTGGGGCTGAGGGGATGATTAACACAATGCTATACCTGCAGGGAAAATCTAGTTTGGTTCAAGGAGTCTTGGGGCCTAACGCCTACTAATTTCTAGCCAATTCATCTGGCCAGGTTACTCTCATTCAGATTTTATCCATCAAGACATCGCACTCCAGGTCCCCTTTTCCATATGCCATAAAACCAAAGAGCATTGTATCCCTTAGGCCAACGAGAGCAGTTCAAGAAATCCAGGCCTGAAAGATTATTTAGAAGGAGGTAAAACTAGGCGCCAGTTTGGCTGGCGGGAGCTTTGCTTCAACCTTTCCCACGCAGGGAGGGGTCTCAACCTGTGAGTCCAAAACGGCTCCCAACACAAAACTACCCTAAAATGTAGGAATTATAACTGCTATTTTATATAGAGAGAAATTGAGACTCAAAAAAGTCAACAAGCTAACCTAAGATTCAGAGCTGGATTAGCTTTGGTTCAGAGTCCATGAGGCTACCTTGTTCCCCTGCCTCAGACAATGGAGGCTCTGCCTGGATGCTGGGCCCTGGTAAGCAGATGTAGTAAAATTTATGCACACCTGAACTGAACATTCCTTCTGTTAGAATGAACAATGAAGTTGGCCATGAGCCCTAGGATGCAGACATTTCTGAGTCATCATAATTTTACTCCATTTACCCCCAAGAAAAAAATCCATTTTGCTGATCTGGGTCTTGGGGTGGGGGTGGTGCTTTCCCATTATCCATCTCTAGATACAACCCCAAGCACCTCCCTCCCAAACAGCCTCAACCTACAGTGATCTCAGTATAAGGCTGACATCTTGGTATGATTTCTGCAGCCTGATAATAGCAACTAAGACATTGAGACAGACACTGCTCCAAGCACTTTTCATGTACTATCAAATTTCAAATCCACAAGGGAGGGTTTTATTACTAAATCCATTTTGTAATGAGGAAACTGAAACATAGAGGAGTAAATTGCCCAAGATTATTCAGCCAGTAAGTGGCAGAGTCAGGATTTGAATTCAGAGTTTTGGTTTCATGCTTTTGTCCACAATACTATTCTTTATCCCCAAGAGGAGCAGAATTTCAGAGATAGACCAGAACCCAAAATTCAGGAGCCCCTAAAAGCCCTCCCTGCATATTTTATCACTCACTAGTACAATTAATTTGATCCGTTTCATTGTTTAAATTCTAAAAAAAGAAAGAGCAGCAAACACATACCAAGGAACTGTTACTGGACTGGCGGGGCATGGATGGGGGTGGGGAGAACTGCCAAAAAAAAAAAAAAACGTTGCGGCAAGACAGAAGGCAGAAGCCCAGCCAGACTGATGGAATCAGACAAGAATATGACCCAAGTCACTGCTACTAAATACCAAAAGGGCCTCCAATGCCTGTGGTAAAGGCTGGTGTCGCTCACTTGGCTGACAGACCATTTATTTTGGCTCTGACCTTTGAAAGACGTTAAATAATGATGATAATAATGGATGGGCAGTAGGCCTGCAATCTCTGTGGTTTGGCAAGCGTTTCCTGGAACTGCACGTCCCTTCCCGTGGTCAAAGGGACGCTCCCATTCCCCAGGGGAAGGTTCTTCGTAGAGTTTTGAGCAGCACAGTTCTGTCCCACCCTCAAGGTCCAAACTGCAGGAACTCTGATAGTAAACCAGTCTGGACTCTCTGGAGGAAGGTAAAGAGGAGGCCAGGGCATTAAGTGTGATTCCCGCCCCCCCCCCCAGCATAATCATAATTGTTAAAATTAACACTTGTTAGTTTTCTTAGCATGACTCCAATGCTACATAAATGGACCCAAACCAAAGACAAAAAAATAAATGCCACGGATCATAATCAAAATCAACCAAATCCATAACTCAGTGTACACATTTGCCTTGGAGAAAGGGTCCTATGTGTACAATATTCAATTCACAAAGACTACAACATGAAGTAGGAAGAATCTTTACTGTCAGGAAATGGTAGAGTGTGTGAAAAGAGTTTTTACAAGGGGAGTAAATTGATTTTACTGAGTTGTGTTCACATGTTATACCAAGAGCATCTACCAGAGGTCAGTATAAGAAACAGTCATGTAGTCATATGAACATCACTGTTGCATTTGTTTTGAGACTGATGGAGAGGTCATTTTCATGATATTTTGTGTGCTATAAGGAATCCACATTACAAACCCTTTTTGGAATTTATGGTGGGAAACGTAGCCTCTTTTGAAGAACTGAAATGATTTCTCTGTTCTGGTCACAAGACCTGTATAATTTCCTATGTTTCCTTGTTTACTTTGGCTTCCAGGAATCTCAGTAAATATTATTAAAACACAATTACATTAGGTAACAGTTTTGACAATTACATTAAGTAATTAGCAGTCATTAACAGGTATGTCTTCACTCTTCTTTCCTTTGCCCTAGTTTGCTATCCCTAATTTACTACCCTTATTGAATATTCTTGGTTGTATAACTCTTAATATTTTTTTTTCAAAATAAATAGAAACCTGGAACAAATAAAAGAAAAAATTGAGACATAACAGGCATGAGGTGGAAGAGTCATGTTAAGAGGGGCAATGAAAATAAGAGTACATTCTAAGACGGGAAAGTAAAAGTAGCAATGATGTCCAGTAACCATATTCTTGAAGGAATAGCTGAAAGAGTAGTGGATATGTCACCTGAAGAAAGAGTAAGAGAAACCAGGAGAACTTCCTTCAAACTTTGATAGACTCTAGTAGCAAAAGGAGAAATAGACCTATAAATATAGACAACAAACTGATAGTTGCCAGAGGGAAGGGAGCGGGGGGATGGGAAAATGGGTGAAGGGAAGTGGGAGATACAGACTTCCAGTTATGGAATGAGTAAGTCACGGGGATGAAAGGTATACAATAGGGAATATAGTTAATAGTGTTCTTAGAGTGTTGTACAATGACAGATGATAGCTACACTTGTGAGCACAACATAACATATAGAGTCGTTAATCACTGTTGTATACCTGAAACTAATGTGACATAGTGTGTCACCTTTACATCAATAAAAAAGAAAAACAAAAAAGAAAACACTTGTCTTCTGCCAAGCCATTAAAAAAGAAAAAGAAAGGGCACCTGGATGGCTCAGTTGGTGGAGCTTCGACTCTTGATTTCAGCTCAGGTCATGATCTCACGGTTCATGGGTTTGAGCCCTGCATTGGGCTCCATGCTGACAGCTCAGAGCCTGGAACCTGCTTCAGATTCTGTGTCTCCCTCTCTCTCCCTCTCTCCCTCTCTCCCTCTCTCTCCCTCTCTCCCTCTCTCTCTCTCTCTCTCTCTGTCCCTCCCCCATTCACACTCTGTCTCTGTCTCTCAAAAATAAATAAACATTAAAAAAAATTTTAATAAAACCCATCACTTTTGCCTGCCACCTATACTCACCTTCCACATCTTGATTTACTCCAGAAGGCCTTCCCTAAAACTACCACTCCCAATATAAATTGGGTCCTTCCTCTTTTTCTTTCTCATAATCTGTTCCTGTCATAGTATTTATCACAATCTGTGTAAAGATACATTTGTTTAATATTGGTCTCCCCCCTCAAAAAATAGTTTTAGAGAGGGAGGCAAATCATAAGAGACTCTTAAATACAGAAGACAAACTGAGGGTTGATGAGGCAGGAGAGAGGGGAAAATGGGTGACGGGCATTGAGGAGGGCACTTGTTGGGATGAGTACTGGGTGCTGTATGTAAATGATGAATCATGGGAATCTACTCCCAAAGCCAAGAGGACCCTGTATACACTGTATGTTAGCTACCTTGACAATAAACTATATTTAAAACTAATAATAATAATATCGATCTCCCCCATTTGTCTCAGTTCCATGAGGCAAGGGACCATGTGTCTGTTCACTCCTGCATCTCTAATACCGAAACTATTTGTTATAAATGAATATTGAGTGAATGCATAAATGAATGAATATATGATGTCAACTTCTCATTCCCCTACTAATCCACCATATTTAGAAACAAAAATGTGCCCCTAATAAATAAATATGCATGAAATAAAAACGCAGGAACTGTTCACTACTCAGCCATTGCATGACATTGGCACATCTTGGATATTGGAATACCACTTCCTCTCTTTTGCTTCATTTAGAGTTTATTTTTCCTTACACTTCCATATACTGGTATAGAGGGACAAAAATTCAGAAAACTCATTATTATGAATAATTTCCAACCTCCATCTTTGATAATGATATAAAAGAGAAGATTTCACTTCGTTTATTTTTCTAATTTATTTCATGGAACATGTGCCAGTATCAAAATACTTACAATGTCAACAACATGAAAAGGAAGAAATAAAGGACCCAGAAAATTATCCCAAATAAAAATAATGTGTTATCAAATAAACGACACTGTGTAGAAGGAAAAGGAGTGATAAAATCACTGTAGACACTCCCAAAAGAAGATTTCTCACTACGTTACTGGGAACTCCTGCTGCCATTAGTGAAGGGACTGCTGTTTCCCCATCTTGGACTGAGACCTTGAGACATAAGAGTTTTACCCCTTTACTTTGCTCCTACCTTTTCTTCAAACTGGTCTTATGCTCATCATAATTTTAGTAAACCTCTTAGAGCAATGCTTTCAGACAGTTGGGGTGGCAACCCATTAGTGGATCACAAAATCAATTTAGTCATTCGAAGTAAGCTTTTTAAATAGGAATTGGAATGGAATAGAAATCATTGCACTTAGAAAGGGTACATACTATTTGGTGAAACTGCTCAGAGTGTGTTTGACCATGTGTACTAACCTTTATGTTGCAATGTAGAACATGTTTTACTGTGAATCGTGGTTTAAAAGTTTGAGAAATTGGGGCACCTGGGTGGCTCAGTCAGTTAAGCATCCAACTTCAGCTTAGGTCACGATCTCACAGTTGATGAGTTCGAGCCCCAAATCAGGCTCTGCGCTGACAGCTCAAAGCCTGGAGCCTGCTTCAGATTCTGTGTCTCCCTCTCTCTCTCTGCCCCTCCCCAGCTCATGCTCTCCCTCTCTCTCTCTCTCTCAAAGATAAATAAACATTAAAAATTTTTAAATAAAATTAAAAGTTTGAGAAACTTTGACAGAGCAACTAACAGGAGGTGAAATCTCAGAGAGCAAGCTCCAGATTAGCAAAGCTAATTTATAGGTCAATGCTTATTTATGAACCCTGCTTTCTTCCTTTCGTTAAATGTTAACAAATGCCTACAATCTGCACAGAAAATCTGATTTCTAATACTTTCAACTTTAAACTATGTCGGGATTCTCCAGTCCTTTCTGGTGAGGCTAAAAATCTAACCCCTCAGAGTTAGGCCACTGAAGCCATATCTTCAGTTACAGGAATGAGTGAAGGCCCTACCTAGCCTCTAACAGATTCTGTCCAGCTTCTCCTTAATCCATCGTTGCCAGAAAAAGCCTTTCTAAATTTTCCCATATGTGGTGAGTGGATGTGTTTTTTTGTCTTTGTTTTTTTTCTAGCCACCCTTTGCAATCTCTCCAACTATGAATAAATCCTAATTCTTTCTTTCTTCATTCAGGTCCCCAATTTACCCTTTGTGATATAATAAAAAAAATAAATGATTTTTTTTCCTGGTTCCTGGCACACAGTTCCTAAAGTCTTGGAATCTCTGGTGTTGTTGGCATAATAATGAGATAAATGGTGGCAGAGGGCTCCCATAGCTTCAGGATAGGGGCTGGCCCCAAGAAAGATCAAGGCATGGGTTAGGGGCTTGGAACTTTCAGCCCACCTACCCCTTTTGGGGAGGGAAGAGAGCCTAGAGTTAATCACCAATGGATAATGATTTAACAATTTGTGCCTCTGTAATGAAAATTCCATTAAAAAACCCTAAATAACAGGGTTTAGAAACTTTGGGTTGGTAAACACATCAAGGTGCTGACAGGGTGGCGCACCCAGAGAAGGCATGAAAGCTCTGTGTAACCCCTTTGTCCCCTGTTTCTTCTATGCATCTCTTCCATTTGACTCTTCCTGAGTCGTATTGTTTATAATGAACCAGCAACAATACGTAGAGAGCTTTCCTGAGTTCTCTGAGTTATTATAGCAAATTATTGAAACTGAGGAGAGGGTTAGTGGAGCCCCTGAAGTGAATACAGGCGACAATCTGGGAATTGTAACTGGCATCTGAAGTGGAAGGGCAGTCTTGTAAGACTGGGGCCCTACCTGGTGGAATCTGATGCTAACTCCAGGTAGAATGGAATGGGGTGAAGGACACCCAGTTCGTGTCTGGAGAGTTGGAGAATTGGTTGGTGTCAGAAAAAGAACCATACATTTGATGTTAGAAGTGTTGGAAGTAAAAATAATTCTTATCACTCTTCCTCCAAGGGCTCAGCCACTACTTTCAGCCTCCTGAATTTTCTATATTATTTATAAAACTCAGCGTAATGTACCCCTATCAAATGTTTGTCTAGCCACCCACTCCCAGTATCTATTGTTTTTTGGGGGCACCTTCCCCTTTCTTCTCCTTCTCAGTCTCCCAACCCAACTGTCACAAGGTTATAGCAATATAATTCTTGAATGCTAGATTCACACACTGTAATCCCCCAACTCCCACCCACCCATACAACTACCCAACCCGCTCACCCCACCGTAGTTCACAGATCGAGTTTACTGAAGGCAATCTAAACACATTCCCTTCTAGATTCTAGATTCCCTTCTTTCTTTATGGGAATCTTCCCAGTGGACAAAGAGAGAGTCTGTTAAGGGGTATCTATATCTGTTTTATATGGTTCTAGAGGCTGTGCGCATCTTTTAGTTTTGTTTTGTTTTGTTTTAACCATTGGAACCATTTAAGTAGAGGAAGCTGGTCTGAAGATACAGAAGAATGACAGGCAACAAGAGAGCAAGGCAGACCTAACAACATTTGGGTTTCTGTCCATTCCTGAAACCCAGCTATAATCCATTATCTTAGACTACAAAATGGCCACAAATCCTTCCCCTCTGTATTTCCAATCCCTTGCAATGTGACTTTGCAGCTCCTCCCATAAAAAGATAGAATCTGTTTCTCTACTTTTTGAATCTAGGAGGTAACTTGTTTTGACCAATGGGATTTGTGGCAAATGTGACACAAACAGCTTTGAAAAACACTCGTACATGGGGCTTGCCCTCTTGCTGTCCTCGGAAGCCTGAGATCTCCATTTCAACAAGCCTGGGCTAGCCTGGTAGATGATGAGAGACATGTGGCCCAGATGCCCCCACTATCCCAGCCGACAAGCAGCCAACCCAGAAGCAGCACTGCCTAGCTGTCCAGCAGCTGAAAGCAGATGTGAGAATGAGCCCAGCCAAGACGAGCATAAGCACGGTCAAGTTGAATCCAGCCCAAGTGGTTGTTTTTTTAAGCCACTAAGTTTGGGGAGGGTTTATTAACCAGCATAGGTTAACCAATAAAGCCACCTTTGCATTCCAGGACACATCTCTTGAATGGGCCTTTTTTTTTTTCTTTCTTAGAGAGAGAGAGAGACAGAGCGTGAGTGGGGGAGGGGCAGAGATAGAGGGGAGACAGAATGTGAAGCAGGCTTCAGGCTTTGAGCTGTCAGCACAGAGCCCGATGTGGGGCTTAAACTCGTGAACTGTAAGATCATGCCCTGAGCCAAAGTTGGAGGCTTAACCGACTGAGCCGCCTAAGCACACCCTTTGAATGGGCTTTTTATCTTGCAAACAAAAGTTTTAATATTGCACATTTGCATTCAAAATTATTTTATCTTCACAGAAGCCCAAAGACTATTCAAACATTCAAACCATTTTCTTAATGTTTATTTATTTATTTTGAGAGAGAGAGAGAGAGAGAGAGCAGAGGAGGGGCAGAGAGAGACAGGGAGAGAGAGAATCCCAAGAAGGCTCCGCATTGTCAGTGCAGAGTCTGACGCAGAGCTCAAACCCACGAACCATGAGATCATGACCTGACCCCAAGTTGCACAGGACATTTAACCAACTGAGCAACCCAGGTGCCCCTCAATTTTAAACATTTTGTTTATTGAATTAAAAAACATATAACTGGAACTACTTACACAATTGCATTTTATCCCTTCCCAGGATCCAAATCACCTCCCTTATACCTTAACAATTTTTATTATATACATGCTACCACAATAAGTACCCTATTGAATTTTCATAACAATAAATTCATGGTCTGACCCTTGCTTATTTCTTCTACCTAAGCTCCTGCTGCTTTTATCACCTGGCCCGTGCTACCATCACAGTGAACTATCAGTGTTCTAAACGTGCTCTCTATTCATCTATGTCTTTGCAAATGCCGTTCCGCCTACATTCATCCAGCGGATATTTACTGAGTGCCAACTGTGGGCAAGGCACTGTTGTAGGTTCTAGAGATAAAGCAGGGGAAGAAATGAGACCAGAATTCTATGGTCTTCTCATCTTCATAACTATGGTTAGTTGCTCTCTCACTGAGACTAAATTCAAGCAGTAAATTCAGACTAAATCTAACTCCTCTGGGAAATTTTCGTGGCCTCCTAGAATTGAGTCGCATCCTCTCTCTGCCCTATAATAGCACTTATCAGTATAATACAGTGTTGAAAGCATAGAAGTTTCCTCATCTGTAAAATGGGAGTTATAACAATTACCTGCACGATTAGGTTGCCACAAGGATTTTAAAAGCGTAGCATATGGTTAGTACACAATAAATATTGGCTTTTTTTTTTAAATTCCCCAGTGTTCTATGAGAATACATTGTTTTTATAATAAGAAAAATAACTCTCAAGGAATCTATAGTCATTCCTAATGAAATCAGGAAATACCTGGGGTTATTAAAAATATATTTGCACCTATTTAAGATGGTATGCTGTGTTCCCCAAACCTATTCCGGGCTCTAGGAGCCCACAGGCGACACACAGGCCTCAATGCTAAAACTCACACTGGAAAACTGTTTGTATTTCCAGTGTTTGTATTCCTACTGTTTGTATTCCTACTGCTATTACTTTCAGTCAGTACTTAAAAATTTAACTACAACACTTCAATTAGAAAATATTTCATTGATCTGGGTACCTGGTGGCTCAGTCAGTTAAGCATCTGGCTTTGGTTCCGATCATGATCTCATGGTTCGTGAGTTCAAGCCCCACGTCAGTCTCTGTGCTGACAGCTCAGAGCCTGGAGCCTGCTTTGGATTCTATGTCTCCCCCCCTCCCTCTCTGCCCCTGCCCTACTTGCACTCTGTCACTCTCTCACTCTCTCTCTCTCTCTCAAAAGTAAATAAACATTAAAAAAATTAATAAAAACAAAAGCAAAAACAAAAAAAATTTCATTGATCTTTTTTTTTCTGTCATCAGTTTTTATTATCACATTAACAGAAAAGATGGTGTAATTTGTTTATATCAATACCTGGTGTCTTTGACATTTCATAAATTCACAAACACTTGGCTTAAGTGTTCAACTTTGTCTTTATGATTCTTCATCACCCCGGAATAGTCCCGTGTTTCTCAGTCCATAATAGGTACTTATATGAAACAGCAAGTAGACCATTCTTTCTGCTTCTGCATTTTACGTAGTCTTCAGTACGAATGACATTAAGTATTTTTTTTTTTTTAATGTTTATTTATTTTTGAGAGACAGAGGCACAGCGTGAACAGGGGAAGGGCAGAGAGAGAGGGAGACACAGAATGTGAAGCAGGCTCCAGGCTCTGAGCCTTCAGCACAGAGCCCGACGTGGGGCTCGAACTCACAGATCGCGAGATCATGACCTGAGCCGAAGTCGGCCGCTTAACCGACTGAGCCACCCAGGCGCCCCTAAGTATTTTTTTTAATAATTTATTGACAAATTGGTTTTAAATTCCTGGCCAACAAGTGAAAACTCACTTCTTTATAACACCTTTCTTTCTCCAGTGTAAAGAAAATTAGGAAGTAGAAAATAAAGACAACATGAGATTTACACAAGTACAAAGAATACAATTCGAGATAAAAAGAGATGTTTTCACATCCATTGAAGGAGACTTGCACTTTTGGAAACCCCACCTTTTTTGGGTAGCCAATTATGTATTATAGGAGTGTGTCAGTTTCATTGCCTCTTTTGCTCCTTGAACACCTCCCTATGTAATAACTCCTTCACCTAAAAATGTAAGAGGCAGGGGATAAAATTCAGAAAGTGCAAGTTGGAGTTCAAGAGGGATCGTGTTTACTAGTGCCATTAATGTGACAATTCTACTAATATACATGCTTGGGTTTGTGGGACATGCTTGCATATATGTATATGGCAGACAAAGCCTATTAGCAGGTGGGAGGAGCCCAGCACCTGGCACAAATGCCTGAAACTAGGGATTATAGTTACATTTTTAACAACAGTATGGAACAGACTCCAACCACTCAAAGTGGACACCATATACAGGAGAGGAAAGCGAAACGGGAGATCTGTCCTACCTGGATCTAATAACTCTTAAATAAATGTGGATGAATGAATAAATAAATGTGGATGAATGAATAAATCCTCTGGATTAAGCCTGTCAGATTAATAGAATCTCAGGTGTTTATCCTAAATAAAAGCCCAAATAATTATTTATATTATAACCAACAAATTACGTTGTGAAATGAGAGCACATTTTTTTTTTCATAATTCAGTTAGGCACCAGACTACACACTGGGAATCCAGAGATTTAAAAAAGGGACAGTCTCTGGGCTTGAAGACCTCAAGACAGTCCAAGGGGAACGTCTTTGCAATATAAAGGGAGAAGCACTATAGTGAAGTTAGAGGTTATATTGTGGTCACATTGATAAGGGAGCTTTAATCAAGAGGGGAATCCATTAAATGGTTTTACAGATTTAACCCACAGTTCCAGTTGGTCGTCTCACCAAGGGACAAGCATGCCACCAACATGGATAGTCCTAAGTGGGCAAATACATGTGAATGGGTCTGTAGCCAAAAATACAATTCCCTATCTACCCAACTACCTATCTCACCAGCCAAGAACAGCACTGTTTATCTTTTCTTCCCTATAATGTACCAACTAGATGACTACAAAAACCTAAAAGAGCATATGACCACCCTGACTTCTATCAACACTATCCGCCTGGAAAGGAAAAACAGTTAATACATATAAGAAAACATGGACATGACAGGCTGTTGTCCGCTCATGTCGGGCCACTCTTCAATCCACCTGTTCTCTGCAGAAGCTCTGACTTAAATCCAACATGTGTCTGGACAGACTGCAGTATCATTTTTACAGTTAGATATACTACCGATCGACCTCTTTAATTTAACAGAAAGCTTTAAAGAATGAAGCCTGTGTAGCATAAACCCCTTAAAAGACTACAATAATTAGAGTTACAGAGTCATGTAAATATTTGCTAGTCAAACCAAATTCATGTTGCCTGGTATTTTCTTTGGAGCCTGCCCGTGTCATTACACTGAAATGTGATATATATAAACCCCGAGTGACTGCAAGTGAAATAATGTGACCCTATATACAGAGTAACAGTTTAAAATTACACTTGCTTGGGTTATTTTTATGTTAGATCAAACTATTCCAAGCTTAGTACATTTTGTTTCCTAAACAAAACAATGAAGGAAAACATAAAAATAGTTAAATAGCAGTGGAACAATAGAGAATTTTAATTCCTTGACAAAGCTGAGGATTTGGGATTTTTAAGTCATCAATGTATTCATTCATTTGACAAACATACTTCGTATTTATTAAAACACATCATAGATGGCTAGATATGTTACAGTGTATTTTTCTACTTTTGAAGGACTTTTTAAACTATGTTTTGTATTAACAAAGAGCTCACCTTTATAAAAAGGGAATTTGTATTACATATTTAACTGAGGCATTCATTCTTTTGGATAGACAATAGATCTCTACCTATAACTGTGTCTTAAAAGTTTAAGAATAATGGGACAGGCAGAAATTATGTGATGTGATTCACTAAGAATGATATCACCTATGCAGTAATGCTGGGGGGAAAAGGTTCATCTCAATCTAATAAGACAACCACCCTGACAAATTCAAATGGAGGAAATTTGACCCCCCCCCCCAAAGTACAGGTCAACACTCTTCAAAAATGTTAATGTCATGCAAGACCAAAAAAAGCTGGGGAAGAGTTCTAGAATAAAAGCAACTAAAGAAACCTGACAATTAAATGCCATGATTGGGTCAGAAAAACATTTAAAGGAAAGAAAATGAAACAAGAGAAAAGCTGTACAGGACGTTATTACTGGGGCAGTTGGGAAATCTGAATATGGACTGCAGATTAGATGATTGTATTGTATCAATGTGATAGTTTATTCAGTTATGTTGAACAATGCTTTGTTCTTAGGAGACAAATGCCGAGGTATTTAGGGGTGATGTCTACAATTAACTCTCAATGGTTGGGGAAAAAAGTGGAGAAAAAGAGCAAATGTGGCAAAATATTTACAAGAACCTAAGTAAAAGACGTATGCATGTCCATTGCCTATTCTTGCACTTTTTCTATACATTTGGAATTTCTGCATAATAAAAACTTGAAAAAAGTTTTAAGTACTACATCAACAATCAATTTAATTATACTATGTGTGATATTTAACACTGTTGTCAACAAGTAATAGTGTATCATACTTTACAATGTTATTGAAAAAAATTGAAGCAAATCAATGAAAACTTATAAATATTAAGGGATCCTGTATTAAAACAAGCTTCTGTGAATTATTCCTGAAGGACACTTACATTTTCAAATTTTTCAAATTTTTTGCTTTATCTCCAAATTTATCACCAATTTGAGGAATTTGGGTAGAGGTCTTTACAACACATAAAATAAATTTACATTTTAAAAAATTTTTAACTTCAAATTTTACTGATTGCTGCAATTTTTGTATATATTTTACAAAAAAAAAAAAAAAAGAAACACAATTTTATCAAAAGAAGAAACATTAATCACATATTCTCTGGATGTTCTTGTAACCACAAGAGTCTTAACCAATTTTACCTTCCCTGAACTTAAATTATGAGCTTTGATGACCACACATAAAGTTCCCCAGGGCCCTGCTTCCACTTGATTTAAATAAACACAGTCAAAATTAACAACTGTTTAATAGCCTAGAATGTCTTCTTATGTGGGATGTTACCCAAGATCTTTGAAACAATTATATTTTATTTGCATGCTTAGAATAATTAAATCAACATATTGGTCAAAGAGTAACCTGGGTGGCACTCATTAAAATCTATCATTTGAAAGTGATACCCAAAAAAAGCTAACCCCCTCCTCCATTGTCCTTAGTAAAAACATATTGGTGTTGATAGAAAGCAGGCCCCGGAGCCTTAAGAGCACAACCTGGGTTTCTAGAAGATGAATTTAAAGAACTACCCCAGTTCGTATAAGAAACAAAACGGAATGGGATTCACCACTCCTGCTCCCACTATTGCTTCAAAGAAGTTATGATGTTGCGTGGGAAATAATTTGATTATGGGGTAAATTACTTTAAAATGTCAAGTTGCCAATCTGACAGTTGAATAGTCGGCATATGTGAAATGAAACTTTAGCAAATGTTACCTTTGCTGTTCAGATGCCCAGAAAGAAAATCCGTCCTTCTTTGAAAAGTTTTAATTCTTTATTTTTTTTTAACGTTTTTATTTTATTTTTGAGAGAAGTAGAGACAGAGCGTGAGCAAGGGAAGGGCAGAGAGAGATGGAGATACAGAATCCAAAGCAGGCTCCAGGCTCTGAGCCATCAGCTCAGAGCCTGACACTGGGCTTGAACTCACAGACCGCGAGATCATGACCTGAGCTGAAGTCAGTCGTTTTACCAACTGAGCCACCCAGGCGCCCCTAATTCTTTATTTTTGAAGAAATTTAAAAAGAAAAACAATAGGAACTCTGGCTTACATTATTCATTTTAGTAATTTACCGTGGAATCTCTTCATATAACGGGGAAATGATAACTACAGGAATACAATGACGTTGTGAAATAAAGGTAAGAAGCATAAATTATACCACACTAGACAACAGAATAGGATTTGTTCATAAAAATTAGGTGACTTGAGGCAACTGGGAGTTTTTACAACACCTAACTCTAACCAGTGTCAAAGGTCTGAGACTTTCTTAGGCCAGCTCCAGTGTTTTATAAAAAGGTAGGATCTTTAAAATATACCAAGCAACGATTTGATTGGAAAACTCAGTAGTTTTTCCTCTTTAATTTTGTTTTTTCCCTGAATGTTAAGGCTGTAGTCTAGTATTGACCACCACTGATTCCCTTGACAAAGTGAGACAGAGGGTACTCTTGTTCCCTTGTGTTCAGCTTCAACTGGAGCCCCCATGAAAAATGGGTAAGGAGACATACAAAGCAAAGTTTAGAAATCCACTAGAAAGTCCTAACCCAGAAAAACAGAAGGCTGCCCTCGGGGGTGCCTACTGACTCGATTTTCACCCAACCGTAGACACCTGACAGAAAAGAAAGAAGCCCAACCTGCCGGGGCCCTGGAGCATCCCGCTCTACCATGGCTCTCTGCACCTACAAATGACTCCCTACGGCAGAATCAGCAAGATTGCATCCAAAGAGAGTTACCAGTCAGTCCCCTTCGGAAGGAAATTTTTCAAACCAGCAAGGTGAATTTTATCCAGTGAAGAAAGATTCAAAATAGCTAACAGATGTTTGATAATATATTTCGGCTCAAATGTCGAGCCTAGCATCCTCGTGTGATTGCTGCCCACAATAATATTCAATTTTACCAACAATGGGTAATCGTTTTAATCAGTGATTGTTTTCTCTTCCTCACCTCTCTTACTTTAATTCTTAGTATTAATCACATAATCTAAAGTAGCCTTTCTCCAAAGATCATTCTGCATCATTGCCAGACTTCATCCTCCTTATAGAAATTACCGTAGGTGAAAGTATCTTGCCCATTTACTTCTTTCCCATATCTGTCTCTCCCTTCTAGAATATAATCTTCTTGTCTACTTTATTCCTTCAGTGCCAATTCTAGAACAGTATCTGGTTCGATAAACACTGTTAAGTAAAGGAATGAAAAGTAAGGTTCTTTTTACTTTCCTAACCCATTTGGGGTACATGGGGTCCCTGAACCTCAAGTTAGTTAAAAGGAAAATAAAAAGGCTTCCAGCAAAACTAGTCTAATCATTTTTCAGACATTTTCATCCATAGAGAAAATCTATATTTTGTTCATCTAAAAGAGAATTATAGATTATAACTACCATCATCATCATCATCATTATCACCATTATTATAACGTGAGGATGAAAATAATGATCCCATCACTTACTAGGAGTTAGGTGCTGTACTTTATATACATTGCTCTAATCTTCACAATGCCTTTACTGGGTAAATATTATTATCCTAATTTGATAGACAAGTAAACAGAGTCAGATTAAGTAATGTGCCAAGTCACGCAGCTCTTGAGGGTATGAGCTAGGAGTTCAGGGTCTTGTTGACTTTAGAGGACACGTTCTTCCTACCATAACACCCTGTCATCATCTTCTTTTAATTCATTCCTTCAGTCTTTATGATCAGGCTAAATGACTTTTCTATCTTCTGCTCCCTTACCAATTCAGATACTATTAAATTTAAGGAATTATATCCATTTATCCAAATTCTGAATAAACTCCAATAGCACTTTTTAAAATATCTGGTATACTCAGTAACCAAAGAAAATTGAATTTGTAAAATACCCTTTTCCTTGATCATTCATTTTGGCCAAGCCTGGATACCTATCATTAGATTATTTTTATATGCCTATATTATTCACGGCCTACTGGCTTCACTAAAATGTTCCATAAATATATTAGTTTCCTAGTCTCACTCCTCGCATTCTTACCTAGGATTTGACCCCAGCCACTTGCTTTTACAATCATCAAAGGCCTTAGCATAATTGTGTTAGAAAAAGTACACAATATACTTGCTAAAATGCATCCCAACTCTTGAAAAAGTAATACTTATAAATTGCTCAATATGCTTTTAAGAGTGAGCTACTAAAAATTTAATAGGAAAAAAACTCAAAAGAGAAATATTAAAATTATGTCTATAAATACTAAATCTAGAAATTAAATTTGAGAAACAGGAAAACTTGATAAATGAAACTTTCGTATGAGTTTTTATTAGATTTTTCAAAGATAGTAAATTAAACACAATCATTTCAAGGGGTGTGGGTAGTTGCAAATTAGATAAATGCACTTAGTTTTAATGGCAGGAAATAGGCAATACAGCTTTGAAATGGTTCACAATGATTTATGGTGTATCTGAATCTGTCCTTGGAGCCATGGAGAGGTGATTTTCACTCTCAGTTCTCACCCTCACTTCTTCTGTTCTTTTTCTTTTCTTTTCCTTTTTCACTGTTCCACTTATTTTAATTAAAACTAAGAGCAAACCACCCAGAAGTAAAAATATATGTGGTCAGTTCAAGAGCTTAGTTACTTCAGTAACTCCATCTAGTGGACACTGAGATTATAAAAGTTTATTTTATTCAATAAACTTGATGGCCAAGTTTATTAAGTGAAGTAATTATGAGAAAGAGAACTTAAAAAAAAAAAGGAAGAAAAAAGGCAGCAGTTTTTTTCCACCTGGTGATAGAACGGTCAATCAGCAATACAAGCAGAGTCACGTTACATTATTACATTTGATAACAAGTACCTAAAATGGCAATACTCCAAAGTTCGGATATAGCTTTTCAGAAGTTTGGGAGTTTTTTCCAATAATGATTTTCTCGTCACTAGGATCTAAAATCTTGAAAAATCTATTAGAATATTTAGATATCAATAAAGCACGAATTTAATTATTATTAGGCAACTCTTTAAAAACTGATCGTCTTGGGGCACCCGTGTGGCTTAGTCAGTTAAGTGTCTAATTTTGATTTCAACTCAGGTTGTCATCACACAGTTCGTGAGATAGAGCCCAGTGTAGGGTTCTGCACTGATAGCTCGGAGCCTGCTTGAGATTCTTTCTCCCTCTCTCCACCCTCCCTCTCTCTCCCAAAATAAGCATTAAAAAAAACTGATCGTCTTAAGAATTGCTTTACTTCTTAGATCACATAATCTTCGTGCTAGAAGGGGTCTCAAAGATTTAACAGTCTAAATTCACTTATTTTACTAGTGAGGAAACTGAGACCCAGGGACACACATCCCCTCAGCTATAAAGGTGTGGTGTTTCGTGTTGTTGTTGCTGCTGTTGTTGTTTAAAGTTTTTAGACCTTAAAGGGAAGTAGAAGCAACATTTACATGTTACTAAAGTAAAACCTGCCATATCTCTCTGATATAACATAAAGTGCAAGCACATTATCTTGTGGCAAGGCTCCGAGAAGTCTCTGAGAGCAAGACTCGGTTCCATGAAGCTGGCAGTTGGACCTTTCATTACAAAGTTAAGTGGCCTGGCAAATAGATGATTATAAAATTCTTTAAATTTCTCCAAGTGCTGAACAGATGCTAAATAGCATTATTCATAATTCGAAAGTATATATCTTACTGCACTAATGCTATTCGTAAAATATTCCTGCTTACATACAATTAGGTCACAATTTTAGTTCCTCTGAGTAAGCTTTTAAAGATACTACGTCAAATATGTCATAGACCAGAGAGCCCTGAGGTCCATGTAATGAAGTGGGTGATTTATTCCGGAGAAATCGTTAAAAAAAAATTTCCTGAGTCTGTCAGACTACTTTGTGTTCAAGTACTTTACTTCAAAATGAAATGAAAGGGTGTACAGTATTCTCAACTCAAGGAAGATAGAATTGAATGGATATACAATGATCCCATGATCCCATCCTATGTGTTTGCTTAAATATGACTAAAGTGACTTTTGCTTCAGAATTATTAGTTTACGGACACCTGACTGGTTCAGTCAGTGGATTATGTGACTCTTGATCTTGGGGTCATGAGTTCAAGCCCCACATTGGGCATAGAGCTTACTTTTAAAAAATTATTAGTTTAAAATTTTTTAATGTTTATTCATTTTTGAGAGACAATGTGAGTGGGGGAGGGACAGAGAGAGAGAGGGAGACACAGAATCTGAAGCAGGCTCCAGGCTCTGAGCTGTCAGCACAGAGCCCTATGTGGGGCTCAAACCCACGAATTGGGAGATTGTGACCTGAGCTGAAGTCAGACACTTAACTGACTGAGCCACCCAGGTGCCTCAAGAATTATTAGTTTAAAAGAAATCAAAGAGAAAACTGGTTAGTAAAGGGGTGGATATTTGCAATATATAAGAATACTTAATATAGAGAGTACTTATGGAGTAATAAGATGATTAAAGAATACTCCAGGAGGAAATGAACTGAGTAGATATACAACAAAATCCAAAAAATGCAAATGGCTAATAAGAAACATGGAAAAGATATTTAAACAGACATATCATCGAAGATCTGTCCATGACAGCATCAATCAGTTTGGAAACGATTTTAAAGATTGATAAAGTTTAGTACGGCTGTGGGGAAATGGACTCTCATGGAATGTTGCTACCTACTAATTGATAAAATCTTTCTAGATGACAATTTGGGGGTGTTTTTTTGGAGGTATTCCTGTAAAAGTTTATTTTTGTAAATTCCTATTTAAATTCTAATTAGTTAGCATACAGTATAATATTGGTTTCAGGAGTAGGATGCAGCGATTCATCACTTACATACAATACCCAGTGCCCATTATAACAAGTGCCCTCCTTAATACCCATCACCCATCTAGCCCATTCCCCGCCTACCTCCCTTCCATCAACCTTCAGTTTGTTCTCTGTTGTTAAGAGTCTATATGGGGCGCCTGGGTGGCTCAGTCTGTTGGGCATGTGAGTTCTGCTCAGGTCATGGTCTCCCAGCTCGTGAGTTCAAGCCCCACATCAGGCTCTGTGCTGACAGCTCAGAGCCTGGAGCCTGCTTTAGATTCTGTGTCTCCCTCTCTCTGCATTATGCGTCTCTCTCTCCAAAATAAACAAACATTAAAAAAAATTTTTTAAGAATCTATTATGGTTTGTTTCCCCCTCTCTCTTTTTTCTTCCCCTTCCCATATGTTTACTGGTTTTATTTCTTAAATTCCACATACGAGTGAAATCATACGGTATTTGTCCTTTTCTGACTGAATTATTTCGCTTAGCATAATATAGCTCCATCCACATCATTGCAAATGGCAAGATTTCATTCTTTTGATGGCTGAGTAATATTATATTGCACACACACACACACACACCACATCATCTTTATTCATTCATCAGTCAATGGACACTTGGGCCAATCTGACAATGAATTTCAAAAGCTAAAGTGATCAAGAATAAGGCAAGAATTTTCCCCATCACCACTGCTTTTCAACATCATACTGGAAGTCCTAGTTAGTGCAGTAAGACAAGAGGAGAAGATGAAAGGTATCCAGATTGGGAAGGAAGAAATAAAACCATCTTTGTTTGCAGATGACTTGATTGTGTATTATAGAAAATCCAAAGGAATCGACCAAAAAACTCCTGGAACTAGCAAGCAGTTCTAACTAGGTTGTAACATACTAGATTAATATACAAAGTTAATCATTTTCCTATATACTAGCAATGAACAAGTGGAATTTGAAATTTAAAATACCATATCATTTACATTAAATGATACAAAAATGAAATAGTTAAGTACAAATAAAATAAAATATGTACAAGATTTATATGATGATAATATAAAACCGGAGTGAAATCAAAGAACTAAACGGGGAGATAGTCTGTTCATGGATAGGAAGTCTCGATATTGGCAAGATGTTAATTTTTCCCACGTTGATCTATAGATTCAATGTAATCCCAACCAAAATTCCAGCAAGTTATTTTGTGTTTATCAGCAAATTCTAAAGTTCACATGGAGAGGCAAAACACCCAGAACAGCAACACAATATTAAAGGAGAGGAATAAAGTTGGAAGACTGACACTATCCAACTTCAAGACTTACTATAAGGCTACAGTAATCAAGAGACTTTGGTATTGACAAAAGGACAGATTTTTCGATGAATGGGACAGAGCAGAAAACCTAGAAATGGACCCACATAAATATACTCTGGTCTTTGACAAAGGAGCAAAAGCAATACAATGGGGCAAAGACAGTCCTTTCAGGAAATAGTACTGGAACAACTGAGCATCCACTGGGAAAAAAGGAAACTAAACACAGACCTTACATCTTTACAAAAATTAACTCAAAATGGATCACAGACCTAAATGTAAAACAAAACTATAAAACTCCTAGAAAATGACCTAGCAGAAAGCCTAGATAACCTAGGATTTGGTGATGAATTCTGAGATACAACACCCAAGGCACAGTACAGAGGCACCTGGTTGGCTCTGTCGGTTAAATGTCAGACTCCTGATTACGGCTCAGGTCATGATCTCACAGTTCATGAAGTTGAGCCCCACATCAGGCTCTGCACTAACAGCGCAGAGCCTGCTTAACATCCTCTCTCTCTCTCTCTCTCTCTCTCTCTCTCTCTCTCGCTCTCTCAAAAACAAACATTTTTTAAAGGCACAGTTCATAAAAGAAAGAATAATCTGGATTTCATTAAAATTACACATTTCTGCTCTGCGAAAGATAATGTCAAGAGAATGAAAAGGAAAGCACTGACTGGGAGAAAATATTTGCAAAAGACACATCTGATAAAGGACTATTATCCAAAATATACAAAGAACTCTTAAATCTCAACAATATGAAATAAACAACCAAAGACCTTAAGAGACACCTCACCAAAGAAGATATACAAATGGCAAATAAGCATATGAAAAGATGTCACATCATATGTCATCGGGGAAAATGCAAATTAAAACGGGACATCTTTACACACCTATTTAAATGGCCAAAATCCAGAACTCCGAATGCTGGTGAGAATGTGGCACAACAGGAAGTCTCATTCATTGCTGGTGGGAATGCAGATGACAGCCACTTTGAAAGACAGCTTGGCAGTTTCTCTCAAAATTAAACATAATTTTTGTATACATCCTAGCCACTGCACTCCTTGTAATTTACCTGAAGCAGTTGAAAACATGTGCACACCAAAACCTGCATTCAGATGTTTACAGAGGCTTTATTCATAACTGATAAAACTTGAAAGCAACCAAGATGTGTCAGTAGGTGAATGGATAAACTGTGTAACATCCACACAATGAAATATTATTTGGTGTTAAAAAGAAATGAGCTGTATCCAAGCATGAAAAGATGTGGAGGAAACTTAAATGCTTACTACTATGTGGAAAAAGCCAGTCCGAAAAGGCTGTATACTGTATGGTTTCAACTACAGGACATTCTGTAAAAGACAAGACTATGGAGACAGTAACAAAAAATCAATAGTTGCCAGGGGTTATTGAGGAGAGAGAGAAAAAGGCAGAACTAGAGACCCTTAGCATAGTGAAACCATTTCGTATGAGACACTTATGGAGGATACATGTTATTATAAATGTATCCAAACCCACAGAGTGTACAATGCCAAAAGTGAACTCTTTAACAGGGGGCACCTGGGTGGCTCAGTCAGTTAAGTGTCCAACTTCAGCTCAGATCATGATCTCACAGTTTGTGAGCATGATCCCTGCATCAGGCTCTGCGCTGATGGCACAAAGCCTGCTTGGGATTATCTCTCTCTCTCTCTCTCTCTCTCTGCCCCTCTCCCCCCTTTCTCTCTCTCTCTCAATATAAATAAATAAACTTAAAAAAAATTTTTTTAAGTCTTTATCAGTGGTTGGTTGTCTTGAACAAAGTCTTACTTTTTTTTTTATCTATTATTGAAGTGTAAGATGCACAGAAAAAAGTGTATAAAGCATAAAATAAAGCTCAATAATTTTTCACAAAGAGAACACCCAAGTAACCACCATCAAGGTCAAGAAAGAAGTACTGCCATCGCTTAAGAAAATTCCTTCCTATCCCCATCTAATCATTTCCCTTCCCTAAATCCCAAAGGTTGCCATATGCTAAACTTTTCTTTTTTTTTATTTTTTTAAACGTTTATTTATTTTTGAGAGACATAGAGACAGAATGTGAGCAGGGGAAGGGCAGAGAGAGAGGGAGATACAGAAACTAAAGCAGGCTCCAGGCTCTGATGAGCCATCAGCACAGAGCCCGACATGGGGCTTGAACTCACAGACTGTGAGATCATGACCTGAGCTGAAGTCAGATGCTTAACCAACTGAGTCACCTAGGTGCCCCGCTAAACTTATTTCTAATTTGCTCAGTGTTTTTTAATCATAAATGAATATTAAAATTTTATCAAATACTTTCCTTTAGCTATGATATGTATTGTTCTATTAATATGATAAATTACTTGATTTTAATTAATAAACCAACCTTTAATTCTTGGAATATGCTCAACTTGGCCATGACATATTATCCTATTAAATTACTGGATTAAAATTGCTACAATATTGTTTAGAATTTTTTGCATCTAAGTTCATATGAAACAGTGACCTGTAACTTTCTTTTCTTATACCATCCTTGTCAGATATGGTATCAAGGTATCACATTTGGTTTTTGGTAACAAGGTTATACTGATCTCATAAAAACATTGGGAAATGTCTCTCTTTTCATATTCTTTGGAAGAATTTGTATATGCTGCTCTTATGTGACATTTCTAATTTATGTTAATCTAATCTCACCAACTAAACTGTAAACTCGTTCACCATGAGGACTATACCTAGGGTTTTCTGTATATGAAGCATCCAATCGTTTGTTTCTGATATATTAGGGCTTGGAAAAATAATCATTAAACCTTGACAAAAAGTATCAAATCTGTCAACCTACGAAAAATGTTCAGTTCACACTATTAAGCACATACATGAAAAATTATAATTTACTTTCATTATTTTAGGACACCAGAAAGCTCTCAGAATGTTAAGGCTGGACTCCTCTCCAGCGTGCTCCCTATGTCTGCGATACTAGTTATATTACATCACAGGTGGAGCATGGCTGAGTGAAAAAAGTATCTACTATATTTTGAATCAGATCTATCTGAGCTGGAATCCGACTTTTGTGAACTTTTCTGAACACCGTTCCCAAGCAATGTATCTTGGGTCATGTTTATGAATCCTCGGAGCCTCAATATTTTCCTCTGGAAAACTGAGATAATAGAAAAGAAAGGCATCTTTTACTCTCACATAAATTCTAACACAGCTTGAAGGTCCTATTTTTTCAGTAGTAACCTCCAAATCTTTGTGTCTCCAGAGCTGCAATGCATGACTTGAACAGTCTCCATTATTTAACCTTCCTTTCACCTTTAGAGTCACTTTTTCCGCCACAATGCAGTTTGATCTTTACTATTCATTCCCATGAACACTAGTACACCTAAAAATTTTCATACAGGTATAAAAACTTCTGTGATGACAAATGTATTTTCCTACATTACTTTTTTTTTTTTTTCTGAACTCTTCCCCTAAACTTTTCCAAATTCCCCTACCAGGAAGGTCAGAGAACTGGAAGTATTTGGCAAATTTAACTGATTTGAACGTAAAGGAACAGCTACTCTTACTCTCGCTTAGGATTTGAGACATAAGGAATTTATACAAGTGACAGAGCAAACTGGTCACAAAGGGGGACAGAGTCGAGAGAGACTTTCACTATCCTGCTCATTCTATCAAACATGAGTCTAGGGGTCAGCCTAGAGTGACTCTTGACCAAGATAGTTACCATGCCCTCTGTGAAACATAAATGAATGGAAATAGATGACACAGCCCTCTGAATTCGTAGGGGCGTATTTACCCTGGTATGCTCATCTTTTAGTTATTTTCTCTGCATACAGAAAGTGTAGCAGGTAAGGGCTACGCACGTATGTAATGTACTTAATATCATGGGGATAGTCCCAGTTCTTTAAATACTCGGTAACATTTAACTAATTGCTGGATGCAAGTCAAACTTTGAAGGCCTTGAAACACAGTGACCTAATAATGATAAAGATCTAAAGATGACAACAGAAGTTCCAAACACAACCAAGGTGTATGTATGAATTTTCAGCAAGAGTGATTTCCTTTGAAGCCACTTGGAAACACTGAACCATATCCCTCCAATCTGCTGCTCCCTAATTTGTCTTGTTTGCCTTAGTTTATGTGAAACGTAAACACATATTTAGCCCAGGAAAGGAAATGGAAAAAAAACAAAAAACAAGAAACGGAGGTGACCTAAACAACCCCTGCAAAGCGAGGCTTCTAATCTGCAAATAACTTAGTCACGTCATCAAAGGGAGTGCAAACTACGCAAAATCATTAAATGAATGATTCAGTCTCCAATCCTACTCCTAAAAAAGAATATAACAAGAGATACAAACGTGATCCTGCATAACTGAAAGAAACTTGGTTCTTTTTTTACTGATAAAACTATGTGAAAGCTTTTATATTTACATATTAACAATATTAAGATTTCTAACATTTTTTAACACAGGCCACCCCGGACTAACACTAGGCCCTCCTGGGGTTTTGTACCAGTGAGCACATGGTTTCAGTCCATGTTCAACACTTAATGAAGAGATTCTCTTCAAAGACTGTATTTTGGATTGACCATCTTCTTAGAGGCCGTGCCGCTGCAGTTCTATAGTAGCCAACGTTTGGCTGGAATGTTTGAAACTATTATTTTCCTTAACCATTGTATGGATGGAGGTTTTGTTATTCTAAGCAAACTGAAACAATGTCCTTCTATGGACTTCTAAGCATAATAATTAGGGACAGTGCAAACCGTTTTCTGATTTTTTTATACCATGTAGCGAACTGCTCCTGAAACATTCTCATCAGGGTTTAAACTTCTGTGTGACTGTGAGATTCTTTTCATTTTCAGGTAGACCTTGGTCTTTACCTTTTAAGCACAAGATCTCATTCTGAAGGCCAAGAGATATTTAACTTAAATGTAGCTATTTGCAGAGAAAAATAGATCCTTAAATGTTCTCAAGGAAACAGCCCTTATGAAATGAAATGAAAGCTTGGACGTATTTGGCACAGTTCAAATACTCCACTTGCTCTGCTTCTGAAGCTCAGAGTCCCCTGCACAGTGTGGATCCCAAATACCAAAACACTCTTTTGAAAGAGTATCAATCCATGACTATACGACTAACTTGCCCCTGAAATTAAGTTGCCTAAACCTGTTGGGGGACTTAAAGAACTAGAAAACATCCCTGTCACCACATAAAGTTTTGAAAAAAAATTTCATAAGGTAGCATAAGAATTTCTAGGCCTTGGCTGACACATATTCATCAGTCTAGTTCAGAGAACTGTTATGATACACTTATGGGTTCACTCTGCCTGAAACGCCCCTGGCACCCTCCCAGGACTTTGGGACACAGTCTCCCCTTCCTTTTTTAGAACTTGCTGCTTATTTGAAAAATTCCCCCATTTAATTTCACCGAGTAGCCCTTCTTACAACCCTATTCTCCATTTACCTCTAAAATACTTCATACCTCGTATGAGATAGATGCTCAGTTAATAAGTCTTCTGTTAGTATTCTACTTACATTTAAGTTCCATAGGGCATTGACCATTCCTTTTCTTTCCTTTTTGTTTGTTTTTTTAGAGCGTTTTCTCCCTGGTCAGTACGTACAGTACTTCCAGCTGCAAGAACCTCAAAGCATCATAGATCATGTCTTCCCACCTCAGCTCCCAGCCCTCCAAATGCTTTCCATTACATTTGGAATGAAATCCAAAGCAGATTGTATACCATGTGGCCTCTGCTGCCACTCTCAGCTCACCTGCCACCGCCCTGCCCCCTTTCCCCATTCCCCACACCTCCCCACACCTCCCCACAGCGGCCTCTGCTCTTCCTGGGACGTGACAAACACGCTTTGGCTTCTGTGCTCACTCCTCAGGCCTCTGTTAAAATGTCTCCTCCCCTAAAGAGGACTTCTCCTGACTCCTTATCTAAACTAAGCAACTTCCTCTCACTACCACCTATTTTCCTACAACCTGGCTGATAACATATTAAATATTTGTTTGTATAGCTGTCCATCATCTCTCACCATCACCACATCTACCTGCCAGCATCTAAGTTCCATGAAAGCAGGGACGTCACTGATTCTATTCACAGCTGCGTCCCTGGCACCTAGAACAATGCCTGGCACATGGTAGGTGTTTAATAAATGTCACTGGGTACTGCTTCCAAGACTTAGGGTAAGAAGTTTATCCTGTGGCTAACAAGCCTATCTTCTCTGGGAAGCACCCCCTCACAAATCCAGTGTAAATTCCTGTTATTCCAGACTTCCCAATAACAAAGAGGATTCTCGATGCCCTAACTATGAGCTTCTCTGGTGGACAGCAACCCTCAAGGAAAAGTTTTGTGCCCAATCCACATTCCAGGCTACTCAGACATGCCAAAGGTAATGACACACGGAATGCTCTCCCACCCCACGCCGCCCTGCTAGTCATTTCGACCCTCTTCAACCACGGTCACAGGGGGTTTCTCCTCCTTAGATTTGAACATGGAGGAGGTAGTTCAGCTCTGTATTCGTCTGTTATACCCCTCGCTCCTCCAAAAGTGGGTCTTCTGAACATCACTTACTTGGTCCATCGTCTCTTCTATTAAGAGTCTACCCTCTACCCCGCCCCACCCCACGCTAGAAGAGGGAAGAATTTGTGTGTAGAAGCCCACCTACCACACCTTTCTAGCCAAGGCTAGCCTCCAGAGTTGCAACCTGTTTCCCAAGCCAGCCCCCTATCTCTAACTAAAGTCCTTAAAAGGAACTTGGTCCTTTTATTCTTGACCTCCAAGGACAACTCAAGAACATACAGAAACGGAACACAGTTCTAGAGTAACCTGAATCCTGAGCAAAAAAAGTACAGACACACCTTACAGAATGTCTTTCCACCTCAGATAGAACAGTTGGTGTTTGCAACTCAAACTTTATAGACTATATCCCAATACTTTTTGAAAGGTGTTTATGTAAATGCGCACACACACACACACACACACACACACACACACTTATATCTTAAAACCTAAAACAACACTGCTAACAAAATAGTGTACAGGATACCAAGACACCAGGTGTCCTCAAAGAAGACATACAGTGTATTACTATGTAAAGTAACTGCTTGTTAACAACCAAATTGTCTCCTGTTCGAGGAGATTATTTTGAGTATTTTTCATTGTATTACTGTGTTACTTATATAGAGGAGTTTTTACTGTGCTTTTGTAACAGTGTAAGAAATTAGCTATAGGTTCTCAGTAGAGGAGTAATGCATTATAATTTCTCCTATTTAAAATAATAAGAAATTAGGCCCCCGCTTCATCATTTTGTGTAGAACAACTGATTTTTGGAATGGACACCTCATGTTAAGTGGAAGTTGTCTGTATTTTCTTGGACCCTTTCACCCAAAATCCATCAGCAAGCCTCTCCCTACGCGGTTCTGATTTGGTCACGCCCCAGCAGCTCATCTGTTCTCAATCTCTAAGTATGACGCATTGAATCTCTTCTTGTGTCTTCATGTCTTCATCCTGCGGTTCTTCCAACTGTCGTCCTTAGGGCCATCCAAATGACTGCGCCTCTTACTTTCATTCCATTCACCACTTCTTGCCATCCTTTTCTTTATTCGGTTAATTTTTACTGTTGCAGAAGGAATACATACACATAATCTAAAAGATCAAAGGAGCTCCAAGCTTATAAGGACAGAAGCAGTCTGTAGCTCTCTCCCTCTCACCTCCAATGCAGTATGACCGGGGTCCAACACTTTCTACTCTTAGCTCTTGCTTTAAATTATCAAATAAGCTGAGTAAAATGCTATCTCCTCATTATTCCATTTTAAACTTTATCTACTGCCTTCATATTAGGGTCAGTGAGGATTTTAGCTCTCTTACACCCTCCTTTTCTTTCTTCCCAATCTTTTTCAATAAATTTATGCCAAAATTTTTGGTTAAGTTCATATTCCGTGTATTTATTATCAAGACTGCTGTTCACTTATGAGCCAAGTAATGAAAGGCTATTGATTTCCCTTTCTGGAACAAATTTTTTTGTGCATTTTTCCTATATTTAACAATTGCCTAATTTCTTCATTTGCTGAGTTTTCCCGTACTCTACAACAATTCCATAAAACCACTATCAGTTCATTTTTCCATGTGATCAAACATGTCAGATTTACCAGTTGGGTTTTCTTCCTGATCAGATTTATCAATTCCATTTTTTTTCCCCCTCTCTTTTCTGGTTCTAATCTGTACTGTTTCCTAAGCCTCTGGGTACTATGGGTGTTATGTTGAGTTCTCCCTTAACCAATGTTTTATGAATACCCAACTCCTCTCTCCTGTATTGGATTTCCCTTTCCTAGTTCCCACGTCATCTTTCTCAGTTTACTCTTTAGTTTTGGTGGATTGTATCCTATTATAGACTTTTAGACTGCATGTCTGAGAATGTTTTAGTCTCTTCTTATATTTGATCAATTCATTTATTCTAAGCTAGGATTCATTTATATTTTGAAGCTTATAGTCAAAGGTTGTAATTCACTATATTACTCTGTTGCCCTCTATCTTCCAAAACTTTTTTTTTAAGTTACTTTATTTATTGTCAGAAAGCGTGAGTGGAGGAGGGGCAGAGAGAGAAGGAGAGAGAGAATCCCGAGCAGGCTCTATGCTGTCATCCCAGGGCCTGATGTGGGGCTCTATCCCATGAACCATTAAATCATGACCTGAGCCAAAATCAAGACTCGGATGCTTAACTGACTGAAACACCCAAGTGCCCCCCAAAACTATTTTTGATAAATTCACTTTCATTCCTTTCTTTTCTCTCAATCAGCTTTTACTGTGTTTTCTATTAGCCTTCAAGTTTCAAAATTCCCAGGTGATGTGGGTTTTTTTCTTTTTTGAAAATTAAAAAAAAAATTGTAGATGTATAATTTGTTTACTTTTAATCTTTTATGCTGGACATCTAGTGAGCACCTTTCAATTTGAGAACTCATGTTTTTACTTTTGAGAAATATTATTTTTACAAATATAGTTTTCTAATGACTCTTTTCTCTTTTTCTCCTTACTAGTTGGATATTGAATTTCTGGAATTGAGCTATAAATTTTCCTATCGTTCTCTCTCTTGTTGTCCATCTCCTTTTCCCCTACTTTATCAGAGAGTTCTTCCAATCCTTTCACTGAAAGTTTTGTTTCACCTATCATATTTTGTTAAATGTTTATTTCTTTATTTTAAGAGAGAGAGAGAATGCAAGCAGGGGAAGGGCAGAGAGAGGGAGAGAGAAAATCCCAAGCAAGCTCCATCCACACCGTCAGTGCAGAGCCTGACGTGGGGCTCGATCCCATGAATCATGAGATCATGACCTGAGCTGAAATTAAAAGTCAGACACTTAACCAACTGAGCCACGCAGATGCCCCCACCATCATATTTTTAAAATTCAAAAGCTCTTAATCTTTAATCCTTTAAAAAAAATAACACTCTGTTCTTTTTTTCAATTTTCTTCGACCTTTCTGCTACCTCTCTGAGGATATCACGGCTTCTTTGAAGCATTCTTCACCTCTCAGCATTATCTGTTTCCTCTGAGTTCCTTTTTTAATTCTTGTTTCTTTAGTTGTCTGTCTGCTTTGTGTTGAAGGCTTTCTCCCAAAGTCTGATTATCTTCTGATGCCCTATCATATTTAAGAGTGAGTCATTAGAAAGGTGAATAGAAGCTTTGCAAGTGGGCCTCTAACAGGGTCATAGAGTAGCTGGAGAACTTTTGTGGGGGGAGGTGACCAAATGTCAGTATCTGTAGGTCTCTTCTCCAAGATGGTTGCATTTCTTCTGAGAAGGAGCTTCCAGTATTCCTGGTGGGGTGTAGGGTAAGGCCGCTAGTGTGCTAGAGCTGAGAATAGGAAGGGAGTTGGGAATTTCACTGTTCAGATGCAGAATGTCCGTTAATCCCCCAGTTTTCATTTTTTTTCTCATCCTGACTTTCTCAGTGCTCAGGGTCCCTATGTCCAGCCTGTCTTTGACTGTTTCTCCAGAGATTCCCGCAAAGGTGGAGGGAAATGGTCTCCTTACGTAGCTTCTGAAGGTCTCTCTTCCCCTTCAAACAGGAGTGCCTGGATGGCTCAGTCAGTTAAGTGTCTGACTTCGGCTCAAATCATGATCTCACGGTTCATGAGTTCAAGCCCGGCATCAGCCTCTGTGCTCACAGCTCAGAGCCTGGAGCCTGCTTTGGATTCTGTGTCTCCCTCTCTTTCTCTGCCCCTCCCCCATTCATACTTTCTCAAAATAAACTTTTTTTTTTTAATTAAAAAAACCCAAAACTTTCAAATAGAGTCCCACTCACCATGTCACCTACTTCCTATGGTACTGAGTGCCTCTAATCCCTAAGCCTTTCCAAATGACTGTGAGTCAGCTTGCCTTCCATCTGCACTTCCCTCCACGAGCACCTGCCTCTGACTTTTCTTCACTCGCTAAGTCATGCACCATCCTACCACCCACTTTCCATCTTTGTATCTTGTGGTTTAGGGTTATTTATGTCTCCTTGATTCGTCACAGAGGGAGCTTGTGCCTCCTTTTTCTTGCTTTCCCTATTGTTTTAGAATTTTTTTTTAAAGAAGAATCAATGAGAGCTGGAGACAGAAACAGCAGACATGTTCTTTATTCTGGCATCGTGAAACCAGAAGTCTCCAGCCACTTCTATTTCACAGGTCTCGTACTGCACCACGCTCTCTTTTGCCAGTTCCCTTCCCATTCGTAATTTCAGTCTTCGAGACTTTCTGGGTGACTAGCCACTTGTTTTGCTGGTTTCAGACATAAAACACTTCGTTTATTAATAAGTTAACAAAACTCCGTATCTATTGATCATATCCCATTTGCTGTACTTGTTTATCTACAGTGTCATAGGGAATGTACATAGTAATTGGGAGAGGATTATGCATCAGTTGGGAGAGATTAGTCACCAGTCTCTCCTGCGACTTACTTGTCTCAGCAGATAGGCTGGTTATGCTCCACTTGCCTTCCTGCTCCTCCATTCTCACCCTTGTCTGTATCGCAGAAGGCTGGCCACTGTGGACCCACTCCCGCTAACTGCCATCTCCACCCACGTCACTCTTTCCAAGGCTCATGGCATCTCTATAGCCACCACTCCTGAAGTATAATAGCTTGTTCCAGTTTCACAAAGGACCTCTTCCTAGTTGCTTCCCTTGACCTTGCCCACATCTCTGTAAATACTCTCTTTATTAAATCCTCTTCAGTGATACCCTGTGTGCCATTTGTTTCTTATTGGACACTGATATGTCTGTTAAAAAAAAAATTTGAACTAGGTCATCTCTAAAGTCCATTGAGTTCTTATGTTCTATGATTTTTACAAGAGTCAAGTATACAACTGGCACTTTAACTATAAAGATTCTATCTCATTACATTACATTACAGCAAAGAAACTCTCCAAATGATGATGCTCAACCCCTATATAAGCATTGTCAGTACAACTGAGACGGGCAGGGAAGCCTAGGATATACATTTTGTTCCCTTTAGGCAATGGAGTTAGTCCTGATAAAAGCATATTTGCTATCTTTTATTCAATTTTTTTAATGTTTATTTATTTTTGAAAGAAACAGAGACAGAGACAGAATGTGAGGGGCAGACAGAGAGGGAGTCACAGAATCTGAAGTAGACTTCAGGCTCTGAGCTGTCAGCATAAAGCCTGACACAGGGCTCGAACTCACAAACAGTGAGATCATGACCTGAGCGGAAGTCAGACACTTAACCAACTGAGTCACCCCGGCACCCCTTTATTCAATGTTTTAAATTGAGGTATAACTCACATACTTATGTTAGTTTCAGGTATACAATATAATGATTTGATATCTGTATATATTGTGAGATCATCGCAATTAGTCTAGTTAACATCCATTCACCATACATAGTTACAGAATTTTATTTTCTTGTAATGAGAACTTTTAAGATTTACTCTCTTAGCAACTTTCAAATATGCAATGCAGTATTGTTAACTATAGTCACCATTCTGTACATTTCATCCCCTTGACTTATTTATTTTGTAACTGGAAGTTTGTACCTTTTGACTCCCTCTACCCATTCACCTATCCCCTACTCACCACCTCTGGCAACAACTAATTTATTCTTTGTAACTCTGAACTTTGGTGTTTCAAAAATTTAGATTGCACACATCAGTGAAATCATACATATTTGTCTTTTCTTGTCTGATTTATTTCACTTAGCATAATGCTCTCAAGTTCCCTCCATGTTGTCACAATTGGCAAGATTTCATTCTTTTTTAAGGCTGACTAATATTTCATTCTCTTCATTCACTCATCCAGCAACAGACACTTTACAATTGTAAATAATGTTTCAATGTACACAGTGGTACATGTATCTTTTCAAGGTAGTGTTTTCGATTTCTTTGGATAAATACCCAAAAACGCAATTGCTAGAGCATATGGTGGTTCTATTTTTAATTTTTTGAGGAACTCTCTCATGCTTTTTTCCACAGTGGCTGTACCAATTTACATTCCCACCAACAGTGTAGGAGGTGATATCTCATTGTGGTTCTGATTTGTATTTCCCTGATGATAAGTGATGTTACACATTTTTCATGTGTCTGTTGGCCATCTGTATGTCTTCTCTGGAAAAATGTCTATTCATTGTCTCTGCCATTTTTTATCATATTGTTTGTTTTTTTGTTTTTTTTTTGCTATTGAGTTGTATGAGTTCCTTATGTGTTTTGGATATTAACCCCTTATCAGATAAATAATTTGCAAGTACTTCCTCCCATTTGGTAGGTTGCCTTTTTCTTTTGTTGATGGCTTCCTTTGCTGGGCAAAAGCTTTTTATTTTGATGTAGGCCCACCTGTTTATTTTTGCTTTGGTTACTTTTGCTTTCAGTGACAAATTCAAAAAATCATTGCCAAGACCAATGTCAAGGAGCTTAAGGCTTATGTTTCTTCTAGGAGTTTCATGGATTCAGGTCTTATGTTCAAGTCTTTAATCCATGTCGAGTTAAATTTTGTTTATGGTGGTCCAGTTTCACTCTTCTGCGTGCGGCTGTCTAGCTTTCCCCAACATCATTTACTGAAGAGACTATCCTTTCCCAATTGTATATTCTTGGCTCCTCTGTCATAAATTAATTGACTGTATGTGCACGGGCTTATTTCTGGGCTCTTTATTCTCCTCCATTGATCCCTGTGTCTCTTTTTATGCCAGTACATTTGCTATTTTTCACTTTGAAAACACAGAAAAAACTAAAATTAATTCCAAAGGTTCAAGTGTTTCTTTTTCTTCATAATTTTTTTCTTCTTTTCCCTTAGATATTTTTACCATTAAAAACCCTCAAAATGCTCAAGAATAAGTTTACCAATCCTCTTATTAATAAATAAATGAATTCGAGGTGCTCAGGTGGCTCAGTTGGTTGAGTGTCCAGCTCTTAATTTTGGCTCAGGTCATGATCTTACGGTTTGTGAGATAGAGCCTTGCACTGGGCTCCATGCTGACAGCATGGAGCCTGCTTGGTATTCTCTCTCTCCCACTCTTTTTTTGCCCCTTCCCCACACTTGCTCTTTCTCCCTCTCCCCCCCCCCAAAATAAATGAATAAACTTTAAAATAAACAAACAAATAAATAAATAAATAAATTCCTTGACCTCACCCCACCACACACATCAGATTCTCTCTTCCACCAGGCATAGCCAGATCTTTTGTATCTGCTGAACACTTCTACTTTCTCACCTCTCACGGAGCCTTTAACTCATTCCTATTTTAATTTTTTTTTTATTTATTTTTGAGAGATAGAGTGTGAGCAGGGGCACAGAGCAGGGGCAGAGAGAGAGAGAGACATAGAATCCGAAGCACTTCCAGGCTCTGAGCTGTCAGCACAGAGCCCGCCATAGGGCTTGAATTCATAAACGGTGAGTTCATGACCTGTGCCAAAGTCAAATGTTTAACCAACTGAGCCACCCAGGTGCCCCCAACTCATTCCTATTTTAAACCGTTCTTGCCAAGATTTTCTTTTATGTCTCTGATGCTAGATCTAATGGATGCTTCTTAGTCCTTATCTTACTTGATATCTCAGTAGCGAATGACCCCACTGTTTTCATGAAATACTCTCTTCCTTGTCTTTGCTGTTGCCTCACCTTTTTGATTTTCATCCTATATATCTGATTACTTCTCGGTCTCTTCAGTAGACATCTCTTCCTCCGCCCATTCCTCAAATGCTCGTGCTTGTCAGATCCTCGTCCTAGTCTTCCTTATCTTTCTACCTGTGCTCTTTCCCTGGATGTTCTTCTCCACTCCCATGGCCTGAGATCCCAGCCCTATACTAATGACTCTCAAATGGGCCATCTCAAGTCCACATCTCCCTGCTGACCTTCGGGGATGTTGTTCGTGACTAAAGACTAGATAACTCTATCAGCTTGCCCACAGATTTCCCCTACTCAATATTTCAGCTTCATCTATATTCCTTATTCCAATGAGCCACACCAAGCCAGAAACCTAAGTAAAATCTTCAACTCTTTTCTGTTCCTCATCCCCATACAAATCAATGATCGAGTCTTGTTGCTTCTGTCTGAGATACATTTTCAGTCTCTGATCCAGGCCTCTCCATTCTCACTGCCATTTCCCCAGACCACATCATTTCCCTACTACTGATATTGTTACTACTCCCATGTCCAGATTTTACTAATAGAACCAGAGTGATCTAAAATATAGGTATGCAGGATACCTTCGTCCTAAAAGCCTGAAATGTTTTTATGCTCTATCAGGATAAAGCCCAAATTCCTCAACATGGTTTACAAGCCCCAGCATCTGGTCTCCTACCCTGTCATCCAAATTGCTCCAGCCAAATTAAGGCCCTTTTTAGTTCCCCCAACAATCCGTGATCACTCTTACTCTAGATATCTCCACGTAAGGTTCCCTCCACCTGATACATGCCTATCCGATGTGAGCAGTGTTATCATGCTATTACTGTTTCTTAACTAACATCTACACATCCTGTGTCTCAGCGTAGATGTCTCATGCTCTACACATCCTGTGTCTCAGCGTAGATGTCTCACACTCTCTAAATCTGCATTTAGTGTTCTCCCATAGCACACTATTTATCCACTTACCACACTCTATCGTAGCTGCCTATTACTGGTCTCTATCCCCCTTTTAGATCATAAGTACTGTGAGGGTTAAAACTGTACCTCTTATAGCTCGAATGCTATGAACATTACCTGGCACAAAGTAGCCACTCCATAAATAATGGCTGGATGATGAACAAATGAATAAACAAATAAGCCATCAGATTAAACATAGTACCAGTAAAAGCACATTTTACATAAGGACTTGCTTTCCTTTCCTTTCTTACCTCTCAATAAAAAAAAAAACAAGTAAGTTACCCTTCCCACCGAATGAGCCATAGCTTACAAAGGGCTAACTAATATATAGTTACACATGACAGCCAAAGAGAATTCTATCTGAACCTTTGCTTTCTCCTTTATTTCTCTTTCCTCTTCTGTATAACATTTTCAAACTGAAAGTTTAAACAGGGTGAAGGAAGACTAAGCATGTGGCTGACTTTCTCTTGATCTGCCTGAAGCCCTCCCCAAACCATCTATAAACGCGGTAGTGTAAGTACATGGGATAAAAAAGAACCTAGGATAACATTTTGTTTGAACCAGAACTCCAAAGCATTAATTAAAGCTGAGCACACCTGCTCTGAACGGCAAAGTCAGAGATTTATGTGAACTCGTAAAGTCGAGGCTTTCTGACCTTTCGAAGGATTTATGTTTCCTTGAAATAAGCATTTCCTCTTTGTAATGCAATATTTTGTTTTAAAGTTTGTTTCAGTGACTAACCTGCTGGTATAAACAGATATGCTGCTCAGTTCCTTTATTGCCTGGTCTTTCCTCTTTTTACCCAGGGCTTGTCAAATATTTAATTTAAGGTTTCGGTTGAAAATAAGCAGGTCCAACTATGAGACCTACAATTTCTTGTTCTAAACTGAACTTGTTAATGAGGTGATCCAAAAAGATATCCATGCATTCGAACTCCATACTTCATCTAAGAACATTTTATCCCAGCGACTCACAGATCTGCTCACAGTTTGCGAAGTTTCAGATACCTCACAGTGGTTTATCACGAGCGGGACCTAAGTTGTTAGGGTGCAGCATATGCCCACGGGTGGGTCCTTTCGGGTAAGACAGAGTCGTTTAATCAAAGGTAGATATTCTAATTTTGAGATTCACACACTAATGCCTTTAGAAGGAGAGAGTTCTGTGAGGCAAATACATTGAAGTCGATTACCTTGGAGAGGTTCATTCCCAGCACCGTGAGTGTCACCAAGCCAGCGCAGCACACCAAAGCACTGGAGCTGGAGAGACCAGAACTCGGTGGGATGTTTCCATCCACCAAGCAATTCATTCCTGTCAGGTTGCTAAGACCAAAGTGTTCCTAAGAATAGAAGGGAAAACAGCGCTGGTAACTTTGGCGTTGGATTCAAGGAGCAGCAAGACGTTCTTTTATTCCCCAGAGAGCAAATGTCTATCAATGGACTTATTATGCTTTTTATAGAAACTGCTTGTGCAGTTCAATTTAGTTGAGTCTATACATGGCATTTTATTAAATGATTCTTGGCCACGGGGTTTGGTAATGTGAAGATTATTTTTTCCTTTGTTCAACAAAAAGCTCTTGCTCCATTTCCTAAAGTTGCCTTGAATGATCTTTTTCTTGAGCATTAATTGATTTAAACAGATATAAAAAAATATCAAACAATTATAATTCAATATCAGAAGGTCCTCGGAAGAAAAAAGTGTTCTAAGCTTTCTAGGTTCTATTTCACAAACCTAGGCACCGAAAGATTAAAAGTTTTTTTCCGACACATAGGGAGCTGGGAGTAGAACCTAGGTCCCTGATTTCTGGTTGAGAACTTCTCCATTGTAGTCAAAAACAAGGGCCAGCATACTGTCACCGTGATTTAGTGTAAGTCAGCTATACGAGGAAATCCAGATTTTTAGTAGAGTTTATAGATACAGTTTAGCCATATGGTAGCTTTCAAGACGCGCAAATTAGAATTCAGCCACAGATGAGAACACAGACTCTAAGCGAAGAAGGGAAACTACTTCTGCAACTAGGAAAGCCCAAAAAATAAGGAGACTCTGATCTAAAGATGGACATCTCTAGGATACTTAGATGAATATCTAGGATGACACTTAGATGATATTATAACATAACCTCTGTGGTTCAGGATTAAAAATAAACTCAAGGCCACCTCCTCCCCAAGAAAAAGTACCATTGTGCTTGCAAATTACTCAAACAGCTCAAGACCAAAGTACAAAATACTATTATATTACATAATTACGCATTTCATCATACATATTATTCTAGGAAGAAATTTCAATCAACTAGTTAGAATAACCAAAGTAACAACAAAACTCTGCAAATTAAAGGTTGTTTTTTTCTTCCTTAATTCTTTTTGTCCTTTTTTCCTATGTTGGCAAAACTCACACACCACAAAAAAAGAGATTCTGTTGGATGTGCTTCTCTTCTTGATTTCAAGTCATCTAAAAATTTCCTTTCCAGAAATACAAACAAATTATAAACTGAAACACTGCTGCTGCCAATGCCCTTTCATACAGAACATCAGGCAGCTTGTTTAAAAAAAAAGAAACTTGGAGAATGTTGCTATATATTTAACCATAAACTGATCCACAGTGTATCTTGAATGTGAATCATACTTACAAACTTATCACGCAATGTTTTAAATTAAAATGTACAACAGATTCAAAAACATAAATGGATTATGCCAAATTCTGTAATAGCTCTATCCCAAAAGGATAACATGTTCAATTTAATATAAACAGATTATCCTCTAAAATTTTCTAGTATTTGAATTTGAAGGTTTCTAAGCAAGCTAACATTTAAATTACTTCTCTGCCAAAAATTACAAACCTACTTTTGCACATAAGTGTCAAACCAGAAAAGAAAGCCTTAAGACCTCAAATTCTCAAAAACAACACAAAGCAACATGCAGTATATTTAGGTCACTTTACCCATATGCTATAAAAAGCGTGTTGCTATAAGGAAGATCAAATTGCATTTGCCAGGGAAATGCTTCCAAATACTGTTATTCCCACCAGTGCATATGATAAGCCAAATAACTTGAAGATTTAAAAGCTGCCAATACGTTTTCCCATAAGTTATTACCATGTGTCCAGAAGAAGAAGGAAAGAGAGAGAGAGAAAGAGAGGAAGGAAGGAAGGAAGAAAGGAAGGAAGGGAGGGAGGGAGGAAGGAAGGAAGGAAGGAAGGAAGGAAGGAAGGAAGGAAGGAAGGAAGGAAGGAAGGAAGGAAAGAAGGAAGGAAGGAAGGAAGGAAGGAAAGATAGAAGGAAGGAGGAAGGAAGGGAGAGCAAAGAGAGAAGGGGAGGTAGGAGGGAGAGAAACAGGAAGAGAAGAGAAGAGAAGAGAAGAGAAGAGAAGAGAAGAGAGAAGAAATGAATTCAGGAACTCCAAGGCCAGAACCACCATAATTAGAGTATAGAACTACACATCAGAAATAAACGTGATGCTTTTCTGTAATGGCTATACCACTGAGTCCTAGGCTACTCATGACAAAATTTCAGAAAGGACCACCAGGCAGTAAGGAACACAAGCTGTCTGAAACATGGGTTTTTAACAAACAAATAAAATTGATTTGGCAAATCAATTTTCTTTTTGTCCTTCATACCTTTTTAATTTGGAGAAAAAGTAGAAATATTTCATTTTCTTGCTCTTGTAAATGACATTAGAGATAGCTATGGCTAATTATTCAATGTTTCTAAGGAAAATACTTATGCTAATAAATTTCACTACATCTTTTTTTCACCCCACCCGAAGTAGTAATAGCAACACTAGTAACCATTTACTGTATGCCTACTATGTGTCAAGTGCTGGGTAATCCTTGTAACAACTCTTTGCTTAATCGCAATGACATTATTATACAGATAACAAATCTGAGACTTAAAGAGGTTGAATTCACACAGCTGAGTAGAGCTCAGATTCAAATCTAGAGCTGCCTGACTTTAAATCCTATTACAGTATACACATACCTATTGTTAGAACAAAATAGGCTGTATCCTTCAAAAGAAAATTTATACAAAGATTTAAAAAAGAGAAAGATTTGTGTTGGATGTAACTGATCTGTGAACAGCCATCGCTGTTCCCTGTGGACACCACCCAGAAATAGTCATATCTATCCCATTCTCTGAAATACATAAATTAGCAAAATAAAACAGAAACATCAGTCAGCATTAAAAGGAGGCAAAAAATACATAGTAAAATAAATCCTGGTATATAATATACATTATAAGCTCAACTGCTAGTAGTTGCCTTATATACCGATTTACCTGAATTCCTTTAAATCCACATAGGAAATAGTTGTGCCACAGAGGCTTGGTTTTGTCAATCTGAATATTATTAGCACTAGTACTGAAGTCCCTGCAAAAACAAAGACACCATTAATTTAAGTCTAGAGTTTGCAAAAAAAAAAAAAAAAAAAAGAAAAGAAAAAAAAAGAAAATCCATGTCTGCAGATTCAATGGCTGACTGCTGCCATCTTGTGCCAAGATGGTGATACTGAAATTTCATTTTCTATTTGTTTTCACATGTGTTTCATAGTCTACCCAAAAACAAACATCTCCACATGCTAAAAGGTAAGAGAAGTTGTAGTGACCTTAACAATTAAACTAGTTCCAGAAACAGAGAGAAACCAATATATTTCAGCATAATCTACACCGCGTTTTGTTTCATGATGGTTCTTGTTAATCTGATATAAACCACATAAATTTTATCCTTTGAACTTGCCGTTTGGCATACCTCTGACGGTAACAGCACTCAAAGCCTTCTTTCCCCACACTCTCTGCCACCCATCCAATTTTACCATCTGCACAATTTAAGAAGAAAACAAAACAAAACAAATGATAATTTTAATGAATTATAACTCGTTCAATACGATTCCATGAATCTATTAACAAATGAATAAACAGCTCAATGAAGGTGAAAGAAAACCTCTTCCTTAGAGTACAATGCCAAACAGATGAAGTAAAAATTGAAAAATCTCTATTTGGCAAACTCCATGATAGTTTTTTCAGGAAAGAATCATCAATGAACGGCTAAAGTTAGGGGGTAAAAATTTGATGAGAAATAAAATATTTACATAGATTCAAAAGTATTTCCCCATCAGATACTTACTGCAAAGGTGAAAAAAATAGTAATTTTATGGCAAAGAAATCAGGCAGAAACTACCTTAACCAAGTGAGCAAAATTAACAACACTGGGGCACCTGGGTGCCTTAGTAAGTTAAGTGTCCAACTCTTGATTTCAGCTCAGATCATGATCTTAGTTTGTGAGATCGAGCCCCATGTCAGGATCTGTGTTGACAGTGTGGATCCTACTTCAGATTCTCTCTCTCTCTCAAAAAAACAATAACACCAACAAAGAGACATCGTGTGCCTCCTTGATAACATGCACTGAGAATATACTACTTGATGTGTCAGAATTCTTTGTACTATTTTTGTAAATAAATAATTACAATGTAAATTAGTTTTCTTTAAAGGATTCAACATAAAAGTCAGAAATTTCTATATCTCTTATAAACTGGTATTGTGCCTTATTAAAGGCACACATAAAATACTTAACGAATGAACATTACTGCAGGTAAACTGGCCAATGAACAATAAGCCAAAAATAAAATCTGACAACTATATGCCCAAATCTTTTTTGTGATTAGCAAATAAAATCCATCATACCACACTATAAGTGAGTAGCACTCATCCTAGGAATGCAAAGACAGTTCAACATTAGAAAATTCATCATCGTAATTCAGAGTATTTTTTTACCTGCTCTTCAATGTTGAATAGACATGTGATAAAATTCAATAGCCATTAACAAATTTCTTTTAATCTGGGCAAACTAAGAATTAAAAAAATGACAGTAAACAAAAAAGTATGTCCTTAACTTGATAAAGTATATGAACTAGAAACTGAAATCTATTATGCACTAGACTCTAAGTTTGACACTGAGCCTACAGCACTGGAGAGGCAACAGTACCTGAAGTCACAGAGTTTACAATCTACTGGAATAAAGGCAAGTAAGCAGGTAATTGTAATTCAGCATGGTAAGATGTTACAACAAGAGAATTAGAGGGCGCCCTAGTAACATAAGAAAGGCAGCACCACCAACTTTGCTGAAGAGAGCTGTCTAATAGATGATACTTTCTGGGCAAGGACAGAGTTATTTCTGTATGGCCCAGTATCTAAAACAATGTCAAAAAAGACACATGGTAAGTCTTCAGGAAATTAAATGAATGAGCAAATGAATAGAAAGGAATAAATATTAAAGAGCAGCCTTAGATTCTTTTGGAAATCAGATGCAGATAATAAATTAAATGATTTATCATAAATTTGATTTCTTCTAAACAGTTGATTTGGCTATGAACGCACATGTACCATTACTCACAGTAGCAATCCTAAATACTCACGGGTACAATGGATTTGTATTGGCCAGTTGAAGAGTTTGTGTTTTCACAGGTTCCACAGCTATTAACATATCTTGTTCTACAGCCATAGGAAGAACAGAATACCCACAATAATCTATATGTTCTCCTAGAAAAAAAGAGAAATAGTTTTTAACTATGATAACATATGAAGCAAGAGAAACTCAAGTAGGTTGACATACAGGAAAAACTTGGCCATGAGCCAGGTGTTAATAGAAAATAAAAATACTATGGGCAGAAAATGAATCGGTTTTCTTTCTCTTCCAGACACCTGAGCCAGAAATTCTGCTAGCATTAGTATATGAGTTATTAGTTTCTGTTCATTTTTAGACTTCTTTAAATCTTCACAAGTTTTTTTTCTACTTTCTAATTCATAGTGATCATCTTCAAATATTTTGTTTTGTGACTATTTATACGGAATATCGAGAACAGTAATCTCTCCTTTTTCTGTTGCTCTTTCGTATTACCTTTTAAAATATGAACAGCTGAAGCCTTTAATACACCCTGCCTTATATAAACATTATGTGAATCTCATTCTCTTCCTTATTAGCCAATGTACTGACTAAACTTGAGGACTTTGCTTTTTTTATATTTATAGCCTAAATAAATACCTAACAAATTAGACTGGCATTGATAAGTTGTACTGCATGTGCTAGACATCGCTAGAGTAAAGAAAAAGAAGCTAGAAGAATTTTTAATCTGCATTATTTTATATATAATAAGCGAATATAGGAAACAAACTATTCTCTTCTATGCATTCTAATTCCTCTATGAATCATCTGTAGGAAGTTTATTTCCTATTATACCATAATATTTTTTCCAAATTGCTGTTTAAACTCAAGGTTGTTATTCATAAGATTGAAATACAAAATAACAATTCAAGAAAGAAATAAGCAAAATAAGCAAGCTCATTTATATTTCCCCAGGACAGGTTTTCGTATCTGATTGTTCCTATGACAAACACTAACCAACTAAGAAACACAAAATGAATAGAAGACAATTCAGCTCCACAATTGCATTTTTTGATAATTATTAATTACATACTATTACAAGGTAGCAAGTCTTTTCTATGTTGATGTGTCCTTTAAAATGAAATGATAGACCAATGGAATAGAAAACTCAGAAATGGACCTGCAAACATATGGCATATGGGAAAGAGTATCCAATGGAAAAAAGACAGCCTCTTTAATAAATGGTGCTGGGAGAACTGGACAGCAACATGCAGAAGAATGAAACTAGACCACTTCCTTACACCACTCACAAAAATAAACTCTAAATGGATGAAGGATCTGAATGTGAGACAGGAAACCATCAAAATCCTAAAGGAGATAGCAGGAAAAAGCCTCTTTGACCTAAGACGTACCAATTTCTTACTTGACACATCTCCAAAGGCAAGGGAATTAAAAGCAAAACTGAACTACTGGGACCGCATCAAGATTAAAAGCTTCTGCACGGCAAAGGAAACAACCAACGAAACTAATAGACAACCAACGGATTGGGAAAAGATAATTGCAAATGACATATCGAATAAAGGACTAGTATCTAAAATCTACAAAGAACTTACCAAACTCCACACCCGAAAAACAAATAATCCAGTGAAGAAATGGGCAGAAGATATGAATAGACACTTCTCCAAAGAAGACATCCAAATGGCAAACAGACACATGAAACAAAGCTCAATGTCACTCATCATCAGGGAAATACAAATCAAAACCACACTAAGATACCACCTCACACCAGTCAGAGTGGCTAAAATGAACAAATCAGGAAACTATAGACGCTGGCGAGGATGTGGAGAAACAGACACCCTCTTGTACCATTGGTGGGAATGCAAACTGGTGCAGCCACTCTGGAAAACGGTGTGGAGGTTCCTCAAAAAAATGCAAATAGAGCTACCCTATGATCCAGCAATAGCCCTGCTAGGAATCTACCCAAGAGACACAGGAATGCTGATGCATACGGGCACGTGTACCCCGATGTTCATAGCAGCACTTTCGACAATAGCCAAATCATGGAAAGAGACTACGTGTCCATCAACTGGATGGAGAAAGAAGATGTGGTATATATATACAATGGAATACTACGCGACAATGAGAAAGAATGAAATCTGGCCATGTGTGGCAACATGGATGGAACTGGAGGGTATTATGCTGAGTGAAATGAGTCAGGCAGAGAAAGACAGATGCCATATGTTCCCACGCATAAGTAGGCTTTGTGAGAATTAACAGAAAACCATGGAGGAGGGGAAGAGGGGGAGGAAAAAAGCCACAGAGAGGGAGGGAGACAAAACATAAGAGACTCTCAAAGACTAAGAACAAACTGATGGGTGAGGGGGGTGTGGGAGGGGAGAGAGTGGGTGATGGGCACAGAGGAGGGCACATGGGATGAGCACTGGGTGTTGTATGGAAACCAATTTGATAATGAATTATTTTAAAAAAATAAACAAAATGAAATGATAAAGGGTTTTTTTTTTTATGGATTGATAGTTTCACATGGAGAAGTGGTTTTCAAAGCTGCCTTTCTCACCAACTTCCTCCAAAGGAGACACTAATATAAAACAGTGGTTCACATGTAGAAGACACATATTTAAATAGGCAGAACGCGAGGGAGGCAGCAGGTTTCTTTGGAAAAGCCACAGTGTGGGTGACAGCCTTCCAGAGATGACAGAGTCCTGCCCCTGTCAAAGCTGATGGACTATCCCCACTCCCTACCCCACCCCACCCCACATCTCTGTGAGGAGCAGGGAGGGAGCAGGAAGTGCTGGCAGGTGAGAACAAGATGATGACATTTCGAATACTTTCACAGTAAGTATAATACTGCTTTTAATAACTACTGAAATTCATTTCATCCTAAGCACTAAGTAAATTAACTATATCGGAACATAATCCTCCCCCTTTCTTAAAAATCAGAAAATAGTCACGAAATTTACTAGAATAAGAATTATTCACCAGGGAAATTCTTAGTTGGGTACCCTTACCCCCACAGCTAGTAAAAGTCTCTCTTCTGAGAAAACTGCTTCTTCGCAGGCCTCCTGCAACGCCGACGAGTTGCTCATGTCCTCCTCCACTCTGCTATTTCCAGGCCTTTCCCGTCCTCCAGTTCTTGAAAGGCTCATGCCACATTCTCTCCTCCTCTTTCATCTCTGTCTTAGACACACTGCTCCTCCCTGAATACCTTAGCTATCTCGTTCTCGCCCCTCTCCCTCCCAATCCTGCAATAATCTGGTAAACGACCTAGTCCAAGGCCCCAGCTGCCTAAGCCCTTGACCTCCAGAGAACCTGACCTCCTCCTTGACAAATCCAGTAATGAGTATAGATAGAATAGATAGACCTTATCACCTGGAACTTTTTCACTTACGAAATTTTAGTTTCAAATAGCATATTCTTTACTAACACTTCCCATCCTGCCATCTCTCTTACTGTTTCTCCCCCTAACCCGTTTGACAGACTGTTCTTTGCCCTCTCTGTCTTATAAACTCTCTTCTGCCTTTCTTCCTTTTTCTACCCAGCATAAATTCCAGGATTCATAACGTCACCTGCTCTCCTATCGATATCACCGACTTCCTGCTGCCATTGTCATTCTCTTGCAACCTCAATTCAAAACAAAACCCCCACCTTAGATCCAACATCGGCACCTTGGACCAGCTCCAGGGGAGAAGAATGAACAACTTCACAGGTCGGTGCTGTTCACATGCTACAGTCTCCAGCTCTAGCCAGGCTTCAGTGCTACCCAGCAAACCTTTGGTTCCTCCAGTCCTCTCTCTCTCCCACCCTTCACAAGGTTATTTCAAATGTCCCTCCTTCTTAAGCCCCAGCCCCTTCATCTAACCCCCACGAAACTCCCTCAACTTCTCTACCCAAGTTATACATTTATCTACATCAACCCGCATCCTTTTTTTCCCCCTTGTCTTCTGTTAAAAGAATCAAAGTAGCCCTCTTCTGATGCCCTGGACAGCAGTCCTTCTTACCTTCTCAGGAAATCTGTTCCATCGATCCCTCCCTTCTCAGTTATCTATAACCTTTCTCTCTTCACTGGCTTTACTCCTTTCCCCCTCCCTCCCTCATTTACCCATGCTCAAACATCCCATTTTTTTTAATCCTCCATTATTTGCTTCAAAATAAAATAAGATCACCTGAGTTGATAATAATAATTGTTGGGGGTGCCTGGGTGGCTCAGTCAGTTAAGCGTCTGACTTCAGCTCAGGTCATGATCTCACAGGTCATGAGTTCAAGACCCCCATCCAGCTCTGTGTTGACAGCTCAGAGCCTGGAGTCTGCTTTGGATTCTGTGTCTCCCTCTCTTTCTCTCTGTCCCTTCCCCGCTTATGCTCTCTCTCTTTCTCTCTCTAAAGTAAATAAACATTAAAAAAAAGATAATAATAATTGTTGGGTACATGGAAGTTTTTTGTATGTTTACATTTTCCATTATAGAATGTTCTCTTTTTAATCCTCCTTTGACTCCTGGTTTTTTTCTCAGTAACCCATCCCATTTTCTCTTGATAGAACCTACTCATTCTTCAGGTCACCATTCTTTTTTTTATTTTTATTTTTCTAATTTATTTTTAACATTTATTCATTTTTGATAGTGAGAGAGACAAAGCATGAGTGGGGGAGGGGCAGAGAGAGTGGGAGACACAGAATCAGAAGCTGTCAGCACAGAGCTGAACGTGGGACTCGAACTCATGGACCGCAATATCATGACCTGAGCTGAAGTTTAACCGACTGAGCCACCCAGGTATCCCTAGGTCACCACCCTTTTAAAAGGGCTTCCCGATATTCTTCTAATCCAATGAGTAAGTGTAAAATCATGAAAATTATTAACCACAATCTAAAAGTTTATCCTGCAGCACAGAAAAATCTTTTCATCTCTCATGGAAATAATATTAACCAAGTTTCAACAAATTTTACGAAAATGGACAAAGTTAATAATAATAACATGGATTGGGAAAGATGCAATATCTGGATGCAAAAGCTTAACTTGCTGTACTACGATACATATGAAATATTCTATTTTTTCAGTTTTCTTGGGAAAAATGAAGAAAAAAATGTATTAACAAAAATTCAGATCTTACCAAAGGAGGAAATAATTAAGAGAAAGAAATTTTGAAATACCTATTATGTTGACTCTTCCTGGTGCTCGAACATAAAACTTGGGAATGGATCCAAACTTAGAGTTAAACATCTCCTTTAGCTTCAACAATCTGAATGAACAAGAGTAGAATATTTCAGAATATCCATATAATAGAAAAATCCATAATATACACACACACAAATTAATTATCCCTAAAAAGAAAAGCAAAATTTTTTACCGATATACTTTTTTGAAAATCCTAAGATAGGACAATACAGTGACTCCCTCAGTGACACAAGAGTATAGCTAAGCACACAGATGAATAAAAAAATGGATGTACTCAACAGGAAAAACAATTTCCTTCAATTATAAAGAATATAACTTTCTGTATAACTCTCAATGATATTCAGAGAAAAATGTCTTTATCTTAAAAGAAGGGGTAGTATTTCAATTTCCTAGGGCTACCATAATAAAATACTACAAACCAGGTGGCTTTATAAAATAATAGAATTTATTGCCTCACTATTCTGGAAGCTAGGAGTCCAAAATCAGAGTGTTAGCAGGGCCACACACTTCTGGAAAAAAATCTATATGGGAGAAGCCCTCCTTCCCTCTTTTTAGTTTCTGGTGGTAGCCATCGATTCTTGGCATTCCATGGATTACAGCTGCATCACTCCAAACTTCACCTCTGTCACCACATAGAATTCTCCCTATGTGTCTCTATCTATATCTCAGCTTTTCATTCCTAAAAGGACACCAGTCTTATTAGATTAGAGCCCACCTTAATCCACTATGACTTCATCTTGACTTGATTACTGAAGTACATAAAGATGCTAGCCCAAATAAGGTCATATTCGGAGGTTCCAGGTGGACCTGATATCCCTTCTAGTTTTCATTTGACTCCTTGTATTGTACTGGATGCCAGTACAATACAAGGAGTCAAATGAAAACTAGAAGGGATATCAGGAGCCCACAGTTCTAATTTCAATTGGGCAAATCCTTTTCCCTTGGCCTCTCTTTTTTGAAATAGAGAAATTGAACTAGATATTCCTTATCAGCCTCTTCTAGATCCAAAATTAAATCATCTCAAGGCACTCCTATGAATACCCTTCCACTGTTTATAGTCCCGCATCATAGCGTAGCTGAATAATAACACCAGGACAATAAATATCTGTTAAAACCTCTCATAGTCAAGACACCCATTAATTAACTGTTCTTAAAGATTAGTTGTAAGAACAGAAAATCACACCAAGGACAGCTCAAGGAAAAAGGAAATTTATTTATAATGATAAAAAGATATAGAAGGTATTCAAGATGGCCTCCCAGGAATTGGACAGCCATCAGAAACTGTTTATATTCGTGTCTTTGGTTCACTTTTCATGTCCCATTCTGTCATAACCTCCAAAGACACCATCACTACTCTGCTCGATGCTGTTCACATTTCAGTTGCCTCTGTCAGCCTCTTAGTTTTCTGTTCCTCCATACCTTCAGTTTCCATGACACTGTGGCCTCAACTCTACAAGATTTAACAGCTCCAATGTCCTAAACTATCTGAGTAAGTCTCTGTGTCCATTAATTCAAATTCTCAAAAAAAAAGATAATCTGGTTGGCAGAGTTTAGGTCCTGCATCCATCCTGGTCCAGTAAGAGGGTGAGGTTATTTGATACAAACAAGGTCAGTTGTCTTAGTTACAAATATGATTACTTGGACCCACTCCCTCAGCAGAGGCTGTGGATGACAATAGAGGACGTGGGCAGGGAAACAATAATAATAACAACAACATATTGATAGCACATCATTCAAGACACATTTACTGGATTCCCAGGTAGGTATGGATAATGGTGCCTGCCTAAGTCTGAGTTGCCTCATATATCCTCCAAAACAATTTAGCACAAGAACAAATGATTTAAAACCTTATCTTTATTATAACTAGAAGACAGTGAATACACAAACTTTAAGTTACCTATAAGTAAGTAAGTAAGTAAGAAAGAAAGAAAACCACTTTAACCTACTAGAAAAAGAAACTCAGTGAAAAAGAAAAAAGGAGAGCCAATAAAACTAAGATTAATCTAAAACCACAAGAAAGAAACAATTTCACCCATTTAAAAATGGCAGGTATGGAAGAAGAAAAAATAAAAATAAAATAAACTCATTGCTATATAGGGAACAGGTAAAAGTTAAAAGATTGCATGATAAAGCAACATTTTTTTATTATGACACAGGTATATGTAAGGATATTATTAAACCACTAAAAAAAAAATTCTTAGGGATGCCTGTGTGGTTCAGCTGACCAAACATCTGACTTGATCTCAGCTTAGGTCATGACTTCATGGTTTGTGAGTTCAAGCCCCATGTTGGGCTCTGAGGTAATTTAAAGAGTCTGCTTGGGATTCTGTGTCTCCCTCTCTCTGCCCCACTTTCCCTCTCTTTCTTATTCTCTCTCAAAATAAATAAATAAACTTAAAATTCTTAGAGAGACCATGGCCTGTGCAGTCAGGTAGACCTAGGTTCAAAATTCTTCTTTAGCACATGATGAAATTCCTTAAGCTCATTTCCTTTTTCTTTTTTTCAAATTTTTAAATGTTATTTATTTTTGAGACAGAGAGAGAGCAAGCCAGCATGGGAGGGAGGGCAGAGAGAGAGAGGGAGACATAGAATCCGAAACAGGCTCCAGGCTCCAGGCTCTGCTCTATCAGCACAGAACCTAATATGGGGCTCACACTCACAAACCAGGAGATCATGACCTGAGCCAAAGTCGGATGTTTAACCAACTGAGCCACCCAGGCATCCCAAGCTCATTTCCTTTATATGGAGTGTAAATATGTATCCCACAGAATTATTTAGGAGATTAAATAAGGGAATGTAGAAAGCGTCTAGCTTCCGACTGGCATGAAGTACTTGTTTAAGAAATGCCAGGTTCTTGGGTTCCTTATTGTTTCTACTCTGCAGCATGTGAAAAGGAACCCACTAAAAACAATGATAGACGGTAGGTAATTAAACAGGCAGCCTGTTTAGCTTATATCAGGACTGGAAGCACTGTCGGAGCACTGGGGTGATCTTAATGATGCTGCTCCCAAACCCTGGTGCTCTCTGCCCTGCAACTTCCATTTTACAGAGATGGTTGAAACAACTTAGATTATTTGCCTGTCAAATTCTAGATAGAATTATTTAAAATGTTCATGTTTTAAAATGAAAGAAAACGGACATAGAAGATCGTAAAAGGCTAAATAAGAAAAGTCCTCTGCTCTCTCAGAGCATTAAAAAAGATTTATAAGTATAAAGATAACCAATAGAACAAGAATATAAATCTTACTAAATACCAAAGAAATTTCAAAAAATATAGGTACAAAGAAAGCAGACAGGTAAATATAACCTAGTAAATAAAGAAACACAGAAACTATTCAGAAACTAATTATAATACATAATTATAAAATAAAATGAGTTAAAATCAAACATGTCAATTACATCGATAAATGTGAATGGGCCTACCTCACCTATTAGAACAAAAAGACTTGCAATTAACTCCAAAAACAGGACCGAACTATATGCTGCATACAGACAGCACTAAAACAAAGTCATTCAGAAAGACCAAATATTGAGGAACAGGCAAAGGTATTCCAGGCAAATGGATACAATAAGAAAACAGGGGCGCCTGGGTGGCTCAGTCGGTTGAGCGTCCGACTTCGGCTCAGGTCATGATCTCACCGTTCCCGAGTTCGAGCCCCGCGTCAGGCTCTGTGCTGACAGCTCAGAGCCTGGAGCCTGTCTCAGATTCTGTGTCTCCCTTTCTGTCTATGCCTCTCCCCTGCTCATGCTCTGTCTGTCTCTCTCTCAAAAATAAAAATAAACATTTAAAAAAAAAAAAAAAACCAGAGGTAGTAATCAGACATCACTTAAAAAAAATAAAAGATCAGGTGGACAAAAGGAAGAAAAGAAAGACCCAAAGAACAAAATTGATAAAGTAGATTATGGATGTGTATATATATTTACCATTATACTCTGATAATGGGGAATATAACTTAAGGACACATGGAATATTCACAAATATTGATCACATATTATATCATAAAGGACATATCAGTAAATCTCATGAAGTAAAAATACTAAAAACAGCTAGTCTAAACTCAATGCAATAAAACTAGAAATTATAAGATCAAACCCCAAAAAGATCCTTCAACCTACTAATTTTTAAAGTGCCTTTTAACTCTTGGGTGAAAGAGGAAATGAATTGAAAAACCAGTTCAAAATGAACCAAAAAAAAAAAAAAACAGTTCAGAAAGTGAGGAAATGAACAGAAAGTATAGAATTTCTAATAATAATAATAATAATGGCACTATATATCAAAATTTATGGGATACATTTAAAGCAATCAAGAACATCTATAGCCCGAACACTTGTCAATACAAATGAAAGAATGATAATAAATGAACTAAATTCTCAGTTCAATAAGCTAGAAAAAGAACAAAATGAACAAAAGAAATCATAAGAAAAGACAAAAGAACAAACAAAATAGAAAGTGGTGATGTAGGGAATACAAAAACAGTAGACCTAATTAAATTAAAATCCTTACTTTTTTGAAAAAACTTTAACAAAATAGACAAACGACTAGCTAATTAATTAAGAAAATGGCGGATGATAAAGCACAAGTACACAAAATAAGAAATGACAAAGGGGAAAAAAATTGAAGCAGAAGAAAACTGGACAGTACCTAACAAAACTATATTGGATTCATTTCTACCCAGCATTCTTATGTCTAAGAATTTACCCTAAAGGTATAATACCTCCAACAATATGAAAATACACAAGCGTGAGATTATTTATTAAAGAGTTGTTTGTAATTGCAAAATACTGGAAACCTAAATACTCTTATATACAAGAGTTTTGAATAAAGTATGGCCTATTTACAAAATGAAGTACTATAAAACTATAAGAAAAGAATAAAGATTCTAGAAATTTTTATCAAGTGACTTCCGGAATATTTGTTATAGGAAAAAAGCAAATGAGGACTGCCTAGGCGACTCAGTGGGTTAAGCATCCGAGTTCAGCTCAGGTCATGATCTGGTAGTTTGTGCGTTTGAGCCCTGCATCAGGCTCTCTGCTGTCAGTGCAGAGCCTACTTCGGATCTCCTGTTTTGCTCTCTCTTTCCCTCCCTTGCTCGCACCCTCTTTCTCTCAAAAATAAACAAACATTAAAAGAAAAAGAAAAGAAAAGAGCAAATGATATGCTGAGATGGCCTAGAATCATTAACAATCCAGGAGCAATGAGCATTCCCAATGTTCAGATCTTGGTTTCAAAAGACACCAGAGCTGATCAAAGAAACGATTCCAGCAGCACCGTGGAAACCTGAGACATCTTACTGTGCCAGAAAACTGGGAAGTGCTCAAACAATGACAGTGACCTGTCAGGTCACAGGGGGTCACCTAAGGAAACTCCCAATGCCCAAATCTGGAAAAATTTGAGTATCAAAATAGCAGTAAGGGTAACGTATTATCACCCACAGAATAAAATAGAAACAAGTGAGTCCACACTAACATAAATAAATGGAAGAAACGGGAAAACGTTTCATTGCACCAGAATGCCAAGTAATAAATGTTTAAAAAAAATGAAAAACTAGAAAATCACCATGTGGTAACCACACAGTAATAATTGATACAGGCAAGGATCATCAATGGATGCTAAAGCCAGTAAATGAAAGTTCGATAAGAACGTAATATTAACATATTCTTATAGTATTTCACCAAAATATACTTAGTAATTACAGAAGAAAAAAATAGTAACTTTGCAGTGGAAAAATCAGGCAGGTTTTTCCTTAACCAAGTGATCCAAATTAATAGCACTGGCAATGGGACAAACAGGCCTCATGTGCCTCCTGCTAACGACGTACTAAGAAAACAAAATTCCTCTCTTAAGTATTCGTACCAAAAAGGGATGAAGTGGATCTAGTCATAAATATTAGATAAACTCTGTTAAAGGAGACATTTTTTAAAAGTATAATCATGACTCTTACGCAGATTTTAAATGAAAATGTTAAAAAGATTTTACTTCTCTCATTAATGACAGAACCAGTATGATGTTATAACCAGCTGAAGTAGAACCCAGAGTACCACTCATATGCAGTCAACTAAGGAATGCTGAAATGAATTGACAAACAGATGGGATCGGGCAAAACTGGTTAATAGCTAGGAGCAACAGTGAACCGCATCCCACCAGGCACAGTTTGCAATTTCTGTGGACGAGAATCACTTGCATTGCTCTCTGTTTCCTATGACCTACAGAGCTGTAAGGGAGCTCAAATATAATAAAAGGCTCAGAGGCACATAGAAATCAGATAGCCTGGAAGGGTATTTCAGGCAACTTCTGGTTCTCCTTGGAAGTCCCCAGGAATCTTCTGGTCTTTTCAAAGTTTTTTACAATATTTCCTACAACCCAAATTGAGAGATGTTCTATAAAATAACCAGTCATGAAACACAGCAACTCTTCCACAATGAAAAAAGATTTAAAAGACAAGAACTAAATGCGACGTGTGTCCTAGACTGGATTCTGACCAAGAAAATAAAGGTTTTTTTTTCTATAAAGGACATTAGTGGGATAATTGGTGGTACTTTGAGGCCGGTCAATTAGATAACGCTGTATCAATGTTAATTTCCTGATTTAGATCACTGTATTCTGGGTATGTTGGAAAACGTACTTGTTTCTAGGAAACACACTCAAATATTTAAGATCAAAGAGGCATCATGTCTTCAACTTAATCTCAAACTGTTCAGGAAAAAATATGTAAGGTAGCAAAACTTATAAAGCAAATATGGTAAAATGTTACCATTTGAGGATTCTGGGATAAGACTAGACAGTAATTTTCGTACCATATTTGACTGTGATGGAAGTGTGACATTATTTCAAAATAAAAAGTGTGTTTTTTTAAAGAAGCATTTACTGAGGCTTTACTAAGTATTCTATTTAGAAAGGAAATTAATAATAGCCCTCTAGGAACATAAAAATCTGGCAGAAAAGGAAGGTAGTTAAGCTGAAAAGTACAACACAGAGAAACAATAGAGTGATGAGCCAGACAAATACAATCCTTTGGGAGCCCAGAGAAAAGATATTTTGTCCCTCCTGTGGGGAAATGGGGATGGTAAAATAAATCTAGAAGGGGGAGCATAAGTCAGAGAAGGCTCTTCAAAGAGATCACAGTTAAACCGGAAGACGATGTCACACAAGTGGGACTGGGTGGCGCCTTCTAGGTAAATGAAAAGCTCCAGCATGCTGCGTTCAGAGAATTATAACGAGGGTTTTTCATACATCAGAGGAGGAGGCTGGTGGTTGTCAAGCCCCAGATCTTAAAGAGCTTAGTATGCCACATTGAGGAACCTGCATTTTAACCCATAGGCAATGGATGTGAATACACGTTTAAGGATGGAGTGATATCAATCAATTTCACACTTGAAAAACTCACTTTTTCAAGTATTTGAAAGATGGGTTATAGGAAGGCAAGGCAAAAACAAATCCATTAGGCGGGCCGTCAGTGGTAAACCAAGAGAAAAGGCTGATGGTGATAGGGAGGGGTGAAATCAAGGTGATATTAGGAAAGTCAAATCCACAGGAATTGGCGGCCAATTAGAAGTGAGAAAAAGTGAGAAACAGGGAGAAGCACGTGATACCTCCTAGTTTGCTGGCTTCCGTAACTCCACTGGCCTCAAAAGAGGTTGATATTGCTTCTGCTTGTGAAAATCATATACAGACAAACTTCAAGTTCTGCTGAACTCGAATCCTTATTAATTTGCTTTTAGAAGCACTGAAAACACAAACAACGTGGAGTGCTAACAGCAGAGTTAGAACAAAGTCTCCTAAAATGTGTCATTTTCCCACACTACCTCAGGAAGGCAGCCTGTCTTTCCTTCTCCTAACTGCTCAGCCCTGGAGGCTTACCATTCAACATTCCTCCCTTTGAAATTCAAATGCATGGAGGCTATAAAAGGAAACAAGAAAAGTATATCTAAGAACAGAAAGAACTGGAGTCCTCAGCGTTTTTCTAAACTTCATACTTAATCCTCTAACAATGAGGCAGCATGGCTGTAATTGGGGGTGTGGCTGGACTCTCCACTCTGGGTTAGTCACCAGCGAGACTCTACCTTTTAAAATGTAGTCACTTAAAGTATGCACCACCACCCCCTCCCAGAAAAGTGAGCATTTTCAATATGAAAATAACAGCTCCTACAAAGATTACACTGTTAGAGGCAGAATTAGACAAAATATCACCACATGAATTGCTGAATCTGGTGCCGAATGCTTTTGACTTAAGACCCTTGTTAATGTGTTAGTTTGTTTAATAGTAGTGTTAGTAACAGAACTTGAGAAAAATAATTTTGACTGCAGTAAATGAAGTGTATTTTACTCTATGGATTGATTCTCAGAGGACACTAAGGTGACCATAAGGCTAGACCATATGCAGAGATAAAGGAATTAAAATTTCAGGAGAGAAACGGGGTGCCTGGCTGGTTTAGTCAGTGGTGCATTTGACTCTTAATCTTAGGGTCATGAATTCAAAGCCCTACATTGGGTGTAGTACCTACTTAAAATAAGCTTTAAAAATATATTTTTTTCTTCAGGAGACAAGACATGTATCTTTAGTTTGCCATTATGACCTTAGGCAAGTCTCTTATCCTGTCTGTGCTTCTTTCTTCGATATCAGGACACCTCGTCGTGGCATTACAGAAAATATTAATTTTTACTAATTTAAGAATAATTGGTTAATATGTATTCTTATGGTGAAGGGAATCAGAATAATGCCACTCCAAAATATGCCATTTGACAAAGGATTATTTCGAGCTGAAGGCAATCAAGAAACAACAGACACGGAGGAGCTCCTACCCTCCCTGTGTCAGCCTAAAAGCAGGGCATAATTTCTCCCTTGCCTTTGTGAGGTTGTCTCTCCTCCCCTCTCCCACACCATGAGAGGACTCATCACTGGAGACCTCACTGACTGGAGTCTGCATGAACAAAAATTACTTAGTAAGGTTTCCCTCCTATAGTCACGTTGCCACAACTCACCACCCCTAAAAGCCCAAACCACTTTCCTTGGTCTAGTCACTTCTCATAATCTATCATCTTTTGTTAAAATGGTATATAATCTCCTAGAACCAACCACTTCATGGGATTTCACTTTTTTTTAAGTTTATTTATTTATTTTGACCGAGAGGGAGAGAGACAGAGAGCTCACACACACACAGGGGAGAGGCAGAGAGAGAGGGAAAGAGAGGATCCCTAGCAGGCTCTGCACTGAAGTGGGGCTCAAATTCATGAACCGTGAGATCACGACCTAAGCCGAGATCAAGAGTTGGATGTTAACAGAATGAGGCACCCAGCTGTCCCAGGATTTCACTTCTTTTCTGCGAAGCCCCCTTGAATATGTGAAATAAAGTTTTTCTTCTGTTAATCTATCTTTTGTCAGTTTACCTTTCAGGGCCCAAGCTACTAAACCTAAGAGGACAGAGAAAAGGTCTTTCCTTCCTTACGATGGTGATTTATGTGAGCTCTATGCCTCACTTTCCTCAAATACAAACTGAGGATAGTAACAGAACTCAGAGCAAAGGTTTGTTTTGAGGGTTTAATAAGCATGCAACAATTATTAGTTATTATTATAACTGTTATTTTGAAAATTTAATAAATGTTAAAAATGGCATTTCAAAGCATAGATAATTATTAATAAAAAAAGGGGGGATTTTAATCCTATTTCAATCCTCCCACCACAATAAACTCCTCCCAATCAGAAATTCAAATGTAAAAATGAAACAATAATTATATTAGAAACCTTGAAAAATAAAATCATGATGGTAACAATAAAAATAGTAGATGGGGGGTGCGTGGGTGACACATTAAGTTAAGCCTCTGACTTTGGCTCAGGTCATGACTTCACGGTTGGTGAGTTCGAGCCCAGCGTGGGGCTCTCTGCTGTCAGCACAGAGCTTGCTACAGACCCTCTGTCTCTGTTTCTCTCTGCCCCTCCCCGGCTTGTGTGCACATACATGCACTCTCTCTCTTTCTTTCAAATAAATAAATAAAAACATAAAGGAGGAAAAATTGTTTTAAATAGTAGATGAGCTGAATAGTAGAATGAAAAGCTGAAGAACAAATCAGTGAGTAAGAAAAAACTGAGGGAAAAAAGATATTAAGGCCAAAATTTCAATTATTTAGAATATTTGGTATTATATACCAAAACTTATAAGATGCAACCAGAATGGTACTCAGAAAAAATTTTCTGGTCTTCAATGAACATAAGAAAATAAGAAATAATGAGAATAAATGAAGTATGCATATAGCACAAGAAACTAGCAATACAAAAATGAGTGAAATGAGTTAAAAGATACATGTAGAATTTACTGAACTAGGGGGGAAATAGCAGACATGGTAAAAAAAATTACAAACTGGTTCTTTGATAAAAACAGTAACATAGAAGAAAATTTTGAGTCTCACTATACAAAATCAATATAAGAAATAAGAGACAACTATAGATTCAAAAAAAAGATTTTTAAAAATTTTAATCTAGACAAAGGGGTGATTTTTTCTAAGAAAATACAAATTTCTAAAAATTGACAGAAGAAAAACAGAAAAAGTCATCAGAAGCAATCCCCTTAACAGGGCCTCGACAATGTTATGAGTTGGCTCTGTCAGACCTTAAAAGAGACACAATTGTTTGTTTTTATAAATGGTTCTAACAGCAGAAGCTGTGTAAAGCCTTCCCATCTCATTTTAGGAGGCCAGAACAACCCACCTGCCAAAACAGCCCCCAAAAGCAAAATATAGGCTACTATTATTTGTGGAAACAGAGAAAAAGTAAATAAAATATTGGTAATTTTAATCCCAACACACATTATTTTGTAATATTTGTGACCAAAGTTTTTTCTAGGAATGTAAAGATAGTACCAGGAAATCTATTGATAAAATATACTGTTCTAACAGAAGAAAAGGGAAAAACTCTACAATTCTATGATCCTCTCAAAAATATGCAAAAAAATATTCAATAATCATTACTAATAATTTTTAAATAAAATTTAAAATAAGAAAAAAGCCACAGACAATTTAGAAAAGAAATGTCCTAAATCTAATAAGGGCTCTTTACCAGAAATAGTAAACATCTTATTTGATGACAAAATATTAGAGGTTTCCCCTTTGAAATCAGAATCAGGATAAGAGTGCTATCATTCAACACTGTTCTAGAATACATAAAGTACAAAATGTCTACACAACAAAAGACATCATCAAGATAAAGGAAGAGTGCTAGACTGGGAACTATATATACATACACATATGTATGTATATATATGTATGTATGTGTATATATATATGTATATACTATATATACATATATGTATTATGTGTATGTATACTATATATACATACACATATGTGTGTATACATGTATATATGTATGTATATATGTATGTATAGTATATACATACACATATGTATGTATGTATATATGTATATATACTATACATACACATACATATATGTTATAAATGTGCATTATATACATATATGTATATATATTGCATACAAAACAAATAGTTTCTATCCAAAAAAAAAAAGAAACGACTCACATAGATAAAGAGTTCCTTAAAACCAACAAGAAATAGATAATCTAATAGCATCTCTTTTTTTGCAGGGCCATTTGGCAGGAACTATCAAAATTTTAAGTATGTATTAACTTTGACCCTGATTCTATTTCCATAAATGAGCTTAAAGAAATATCCACAAAAATGTTCAAAGATGCACAAAGATGTTTACTGCAGCATTGTTTATAAAAGTGAAAAATTAAAAACTTAAATGTACACTCTAATAGTTGAGTGGTTGAATAAATAATGGTATTCATACTATGAAACTGTCCCAGCTGTAAAACAGTGAACTAAGTCTGTAGGGACTGATATGCCAAGATCTCTGAGATATATTGTTATGTGGAGAAAAGTAACAGAAAAACAAATACGATTTCACTTTTATGAATATAATGATACCGTTTTAAAAAATTGTTTTTTAATCTTCATTTTTAAGAGAGAGAGACAGAGCGTGAGCAGGGGAGGGTCAGAGAGAGAGGGAGTCACAGAATCCAAAGCAGGCTCCAGGCTCCAAAGCTGTCAGCACAGAGCCCGATGCAGGGCTCGAACTCACAGACCATGAGATATAATGATACCATTCTTGTAAAAAATGGTAATAATGATATAAAGATACAGTGATACTATAAGGAAAAAATAATATTACAAGAATATAAACCAAAGGGTAACTTCTAAGAAGGGAGTAGAATTGGCAGCACGGGATAGGAATCAGAGCCTATATTGAGGAAAGGAACTGTAGGATTTTCAAGCTTTAATGAATATATATATGTATATGTATATACATATATATGTGTGTTGTTTTTATTTTTGTCTTTTTTTGCAAGAAAGACAGTGCAAGTGAGTGAGAGAGACAGGCAGAGGGAGAGAAAAAGAGAGAATCCACGCTCAGAGCAGAGCCTGATGACAGGCTCCATCCTACAACCCTGGGATCATGACCTGAGCCAAAATCAAGAGTTGGATGCTCAAGTGACTGAGCCACCCAGGTGCCCCAAGTTTTAATGGATATATTTTTAAATAATACAAATCTTTTCTATTCAGAATGCATTCATGCAGCATCATTATTCATGAAGCCAAAAGGTGCAAACAACAACCCAAATGTCCATCAACCGATGAATAAACAAAACGTGGTGTATCATACAATGGAATACTATTCAATCACAGAAAGGATTAACATACTGATGACATGTTACAATGCGGATGACCTTGAAAATGTTATATTAAGTGAAAGAAGCCAGTTCACAAAAACCCTCATATTACATGATTCCATTTATTTGAAATGTCCAGAATAAACAAATCTGTAGAGACAGAAAATACATTAGTGGTTGCTTAGGGCAGGGGTCTGGGGGTGATAGTTTAAGAGATACAGAGTTCTTTGGGGAATGATGAAAATGTTCTAACTTTGATTACGGAAGGGGTATATAATCCTGTGAATATACTTATCAACTTTAAGCAGGTGAACTGTATGGTATGTGAATTATATATCAATATATGTCAAAGCTGTTACAAAAAACAATACTAATCCAACAATTTAAAAGTTAATTCTAAAGAGAAGACACAACACGGCTAAGAATGCAAAGAAAGCTAGAATGTGGAGTAGTCTTACGGTACAGGGAACATGCAAGATTAGAAGGCAGAAAAAAGAAAAGAGCTTCTATTTCTATTTGACATTTTTATAAAAAGAATAAAAAAGAGATTAAGATTCCTGAAGTGTTTAATGTGGTTGACTAGTGCCTTTACTCAGACGATCACGTGCCCTGTGAAGCTGGAGAGGCATTCTAAAGGAACAGCAGGAATTCCAAGAAAGACAGTCTGGCCGTGGGGGCCTTATGCATTTCCCCCGCTTCGGCATATTACAACATATGACCAGTTAGGTGGGTTTATAGATATACTATCTAGATTTAACTGAACTCATCCCTGCTCAAATGAGTAAGTGGCTAAAACACTGCTTGAAGCTTACAACTGTATTTCATGCACAAGTGAAAACAAAACAGCAGAGCACAATTATCTGACTGCTACTCTTCCGCAGTTAGCACAGAATGATAAATATTAACAATATATGTCTAATGCATGAATGAGTATTATGGAAGTCATAAGCAGGCAAGGAACAACTCTAAGGAAACCTAGGAAACAATTCTCCACTTTTAGTACATGTCACCACCATTCTTCTTACCCATATTCCCCTATGGAAATATCAAGCATTATGATTAAATCATATCAAATGGAAACACAGAAGAAATTTATACACGGATACGTTTTATGTAAAAAACTAAACTACAAGAGGCCAGATTGTTTTCATATAACAAATTCCTCATGAATCTTATTTCACAATGTGTTCTAATTCATTCAAGGATGTAAGGGCAATAGTACCTCACATCTTTTGTCCAAGGCCAAAGACATACACAAGTAGTCTAAAGCCCTGCTGGTCTCCATAACTAAAAATTATGTTTCTTTTAGCTAACTGAAGATCCAATAATTGCTTTCTTAAGGGTGAAGAAAGCATCTGCAAGTTTTAGTAAGTTATAATATTACCAACTGTCACATGACAGTGAGAAACCAGGAAGTAGGGAGAGCTTGAGGACTTAATGTTAGAGAAAAGAGTTAACACGGAAAAACGTAAAAATTAGAAAGAGCAAAAGGAGCGAGAAACCAAACTTAGAAAAGCCTACAAGCTAATATGTAGCAGATTAGAGGCTTCACTCTGAGATTTCCGCCCTCGGTCAGAACTGATAACTATTTCTACAGAGTATCTGCAAGATGCCTTCAAATGAAAAGATCCTCCACAAGGTATCACTAAGCAAAGTGGTAGCAGATTAAGTCCTTAAGTGACAATTCATAGATTTTATGGTTTATTTAAAAGGATGCAGAGCCCAAGGGGTTGGGGGTGTTCTTTGAGTTTGGTTTGGGGCTTTTTGCGTGTTTGTTTCCAATGAGTATTTTAGAAAGGGGACTTTTAAAAAGCACTCTCCGCTGGCAGCCAAGAGAAAGAAAGAAGGGGTTCAGAGTTCATTTGGGGACGTCTGCTAAAGCCCGGCACAAAGAGTGTACCACCTTCACCAAGAAAGAGAAAAGGATCTGCACGGATGAAGAAAACATTCAACACTTGGTAGGAATCAAGGTGGAAAGTGTTTGCGGCAAGGTCTTTCCCGCAAGCCCAGCCGCGCGGCCTTATCAAATCCCAAGGATTCCGTCCACTCCCGGGGGCAAAAGAAGCCCCCAGTGAAGAGCCAGAAGTCCTGGGCACTGTCTGCACCTCGCCTGCCCAGGCGAGCCCAAAGCGCGCCGTGTCCTCTCCCCCACCTGGGATGTTCTGCCACTTGGACTCGACGCGTGGCAGGGCCCTCCATAGCCATAGTTCGCTAGGTCCTTCTTTCTTCCAGTTTGGGCCGGCGAAGCAGAGCTCCCGAGGTGATCACGAGACATCTGCGGCAGGAGCCTTTTCTTCCGGGCGACAGCAGCCCTCACCCTGCGGAAATCCTGCAGCCCGGGTGAGGTGGCCGCTGCCAGGCGGCCCCGCCCACGGCTCCTCCTCCCGGGCTCCAGGGCTGCGTGCCCTCGCAGCCGCGGTCAGGTACAGTCACCGTGCCGCTCAGCCCTGCGGGACCCGGGACTCGCGGGAGCCCCTGCGCCCAGCGCGGGGGAAGAACCTAAGGAGGTCTATTTTCTGCGCCCTGGCCCTGGGTCTTATGTCCGAGAACACAATCATAACCTAGCGCCTCAGGTTGCTTTTTCCTTTCTTCTTTTTTTTTTTCTTCTTTTTTAGGGTTTTTTTTTTTTTCCTTTCACCACCAGCAGCTACACCCCTAAATAGCACTAAATTGTTCAGTTATTACCTTTTGTGTGGATTATTTCAAAATCAGGCAGTGTAAAATTGATGCAGTATTTGATTTAAACAGTTTTGCTTATTTCGAGAAAGGAGGCATCGGTGGACCTTGCCAGAACATAAGTGATGCATGTCTTTTGGAGTGCCGGGTAGCTCAGTAGGTTAGGCGTCTTTGGGCTCAGGTCATGATCTCACAGTGGGTGAAATGGAGCCCCTGGTCCTCTGTGCTTTCAATGCAGAGCCTGCTTGGGATTCTCTCTCTCGCTTTCCCTCTCTGCCCCTCCCCTACTTGTATGAGCTCGCGCGCGCGCTCTCTCTCTCTCAAAATAAATACAATTTTTTAAAAAGAAAGAAAATACTTGTATTTTAAACTGCAAGAGCCTTCACATCCAGTTCAACCCCTTCATTTTTTCAGTTACCTCGAGAAATCCCAAATAGCCTACTCAAAAAGCACACCATTCTCACCCCATCATTCTACTGTATTTGTTTTCTTTCCTTCAGGCTTCTCATAAGTTCTGCATACTTATTTTCTTTTGTACTATTATCTGTATCACCATCTCCACCATCACTACAACTACAACAAGCTAAGCAAGTTGAGGGTAGGAACTGTGTATCTAGGCGGCACCTGGCAAGATGAACTAAATGAACAACTGAAGGGCAAGGTGACTTCCTAAGGCCACCCTGTTAACTGGTAGCAAAACTTGAATTGTCAATTGAGCACTGTCATTGCTGCTTTAGTTCACAGGGGAATCATGGGAGGTTTGATAGATTTCTATAAAGAAAGAAAGACAAATTTGGAATTACAGTATAATTGTGCCTGCTCCCTGTTTTGCCTCCACACCGCCCATCGTTCTGAAATGTAGTGGTTCATTTCATAAACCTCATAAATGGTGATATATGGTCACCAGTTTTGGTGGGAGTAAAAACAAATGGACATTAGAGATACCAAAATGGCAAACAACAATAACATTGCTAAAAGTATGTAATTGTATTTTTACAAGAGACATTTTTTACAAGGTCAATGTCAGTGTAAGGAATGAAAACAAACATGCCTCACATCTTCTTTTTGCACATTCCTCCTATGGCAATTTTAGAGATAAAAGATGGAACTGCAGTATAAAACATTCTGAAGGGTTAATATGAGTTGTTGATTGAGTTAAAGATAAAACATTTATTAAGTACTCTATCAGCACCATGCATTTACATACATCCATTTTTTTTCCATCTAAAGAGACTGATGTAGATTAAAAGGAGCACTAACTGAGCAAGGCCATCATTCTATTAGGTGGGAATGTAATGAGATCATGCAAACTATTTATCAGAACTCGTCTTGGGAAGGAGTGTGTATTAAATGTAGGTGGAAATAACATTTCGATAAGCCACTTAGGTTGATTGGTAAGATCAAGGGAGGGGCACCTGGGTGGCTCAGTTGTTTAAACATCATAGTCTTGATCTCAGGGTCCTGAATTCAAGCCCACATTGGACCCTATGCTAGGAGGGAAGCCTACTTTAAAAAAATCAAGGGATATGCTCCAACAACAACAGAAAGCATCAACTTAAATGCCTTGGAAAGAGAAAAAATTCCTTCCCTAAGTGAAGTATATAATTTATGCTACAGCCAAAGTTAAGGTATTTATCACTACCCTCCTACCCTAACGCCCCCAAACCACACCTTTGCCACAGCTACAACCATGACTGCTGTTGGGAAAGTCCACCTTACAGGCCTCCTGCTCTTGTTGGGCTCTAGGGGAACCATTTCTTCCCTTTGCTCCTTCAAGTCTTTAAGAGGTGGCAAAGATTTCCAGCCTGACGCTAGTCCCTGGGTGTTTCACCATCATCGTTGGTTCCCTCAACACAGACCAATTCTGCCCCCATCTCTGTAAGTAGTCCCTTCATTAATATTTTTTTTAGAAATAACATCAATGTTTTTTAAGTCTTATTAAATCCAGTTGATTTTTTTTTAAGTAAGCTTTATGCCTAACATGTGGCTTGAACTCATGACCCTGAGATTAAGAGTCGGATGCTCTATCAGCTGAGCCAGGCAGGTGTCCCAGTCCCTTCATTAAATTTTTAATTAACCCCCCTGAATATATAAGGAGTTTCCTGTCCAGATCTTAACTAATACAAAAGGAGTCCTCCTTTTTTGCTGTCTAGCATATGGTGTTCAGGCCTAAGTAAATATATCAAAAAAATTTTTAAGATGACCAGTCTGGGCGCCTGAGTGGCTCAGTCAGTTAGCCTCTGACTTTGGCTCAGGTTATGATCTCACAGTTTGTGGGTCTGAGCCCCATGTCAGGCTCTGTGCCGACAGCTCAGAGCCTAGAGCCTGCTTCGGATTCTGTGACTCCCTCTCTCTCTGCCCCTCATGCCCCTCCTGCCCCTCCCTGCTCATGCTCTGTCTCTGTCTCTCAATATAAATAAACATTAAAAAAAAAAAAAGATGATCAGTCTGAAAGGATACCAAATTATGAGCCCATGTGGGGCAACCATATGTCTCAACCTAAAGAGATGAGGATCATGAATGCTAGGATTTACTTAAACATATCACATTTTTATTGAGCATTTTCTTAAAGTTTATTTATTTTGAAAGAGAGAGAGAGAGCATGAGTGGGGGAGGCACAGTGAGAGAGGGAGAGAGAGAGAATCCCAAGCAGGCTCCACGCTGTCAGCACAGAGCCCAAGGGCTCGATCTCATGACCATGAGATCCTGACCTGAGACAAAATGAAGAGTTGGACGCTTAACTGACTGAGCCATGCATGCGCCCCTATTGAGCATTTTCTCTAGGCAAGACACATGCTTAGTTTCAGGGGAATCAGAGGTAAGCAAGATAGTTGTGTCCTCAAGGAGCTTTCAGCTTAATAAAGAATATAAAATACTCATAATACAAAGTAACACGAGGTTATCAAAAATATACTTTAAAAGGGTCAAATTATGTTGGGAATTAAATGGCAATTATTTTCAACAAAGGTGCCAAGACAACTCAACACAGAACAAATCATCTTTTCAACAAATAATCCTGGAACAATTTGTATCCATTTGTAGAAAAAACTAAGCCTCCACATTTACCTCATAATACACACAAAAATTAAGCTTGACATGAGTCATAGTCCTAATGTAAGAGTTGAAACTACATAAAATTTCCATAAGAAAACATAAAAAAAAACTTAGTGTACTTGGTTTTGGAAAATATTTCTTAATAGTATATAAAAAGCATAAAAAGCTCTTACAACTCAATGGTAATAAGATGAATAACCCAATTTAAAAATGGGCCAAAGAATTGAAGAGATTCTTCACCAGATACATGGATGACAAATAAGCACATGGAAAGATGTTCAAAATTAGTCATTAATTACACTAAAACCACAATGATCTACCACTACACTCCTGCTATAGAGGCTAAAATTAAAACAACTGACCACACTGTGTGTTGACTAGGATGTGGTGCAAGTAGAACTCTTAGATACTGCTGGTAGATATGCAAAATGGCAAAATCACTTAAAAAAAACAATTTAAGAGTTCTACAGTTAAGCATATACCTACCATATAATCCAACCATTCCAGTGCTAGGTATTTACCCATATTCACATCTATTACTGCATAACAAGATTACCACAAACCTAGCAGTATAATTACTTCATAATTTCTATGGTTCAAGAGTCAGGGTATGGCTTAGTTGGGTCCTCTGCTTTAGGGTCTCACAGAGTCTTATCTGAGGTTCAACTGGGGACAGATTCATTTCCAAGATCATTTCCAAGCAATAGTATTCAGTTCCTTGTGCATTGCCAGAGTGAAGGCCACAGTTTCTTGCTGGCTGTTGGTCAGGTGTTACTTTCAGCTCATTGCCACATGTTCCTTCATGACATGGCCAATTGCTTTCTCAAAGCAACAAGGGGGAAAGAGTATCTCCTGAAAGATGAGTTTACAATCTTGTGTAATGTAATTATGTACACATAATCACATACATCACCTTTGCTGCATCTTATAGGTTAGAAGCAAGTCAAAGATCCCACCCACATTCAATGGGAAAGGAGTATCTAAGAGCATGGGTAATAAGGAGACCACCCCCAGTCTGTCCACCACAATACTCATGAGAAGTGAAACATGTGTCCACACAAAAACTTGTATACATATGTTCCTGGCTGCTTTATTTGTATAAGCCAAATACTGAAAAAATTCAAATATCCATCAACAGGTTAACGGAGGACTTGTAAGATATTCATACAATGAAACACTCAGCAATAAAAAGAAACAATCGATTGAAACAATATGGATGAATCTCAAAGTAATTATATTGAGTGAAAGAAGCCAGGTAAAAGAGAGTACATACTGTATGATTCATTTCTATAAAATTTCACAAAATGAAAAATAATCTATATGACAAAAAGTAGATGGGTGGTTGCCTGAGAAAAGTGAAGAGGTTTGAAAAAGAAGGATTACCAAGAGGTAAGGAGGAAACTTCTGCAGTGACAAATATCCTCACTACCTTGGTTGTGGTAATGGTTCCACATGTGTATACATATGTCAAAATTCATCTAATTGTACACTTTAAGGATGTGCAGCTATCAATAAAGCTGATAGATTATACCTCAATAATGTTTTTAATATATATTTTTATATTATTTTATTTTTATTAGAGAGAGAGTGTGTGTGAGTGGCAGAGGGGCAGAGGGAGAGAGGGAGAGAGAAAGAGACAGAGAGAGAAAGAGAGAGAGAGAGAGAGAGAGAGAGAGAGAGAATCTTAAGCAGGCTCCATGCCTAGCATGGAGCCCAAAGCAGGGCTCAATCCCACAACCCTGGGATCATGACCTGAGCCGAAATCGAGTTGATGCTCAACTGACTGAGCCACCCAGGTGCCCTTAACGTATATTTTTAAGACACTGGATCCACTTTCTACAAGGGCATCACATCACATCAATGCTCCCTGTTAACATTTTTTTTAATGTATATTATTTACCATTGAATAAAATTGATGTCAAGAAAAAGAGAATATCATAATTGCACAAAGTATTCAGGATAGGTTATGTGAGTGAGGTGACATTTAAGTGGATTTTTAAGGACAGAAAAGATTTTGATGCATAGTAATAGCTATAAGTGCACTCCCTGCACAGAAAAATTAACATTTAGGGGCACTCAGTCGGTCGAGTGTCTGACTTCAGCTCAGGTCACAATCTCACGGTTTATGGGTTCAAGCCCCATGTTCAGCTCTGTGCCAACAGCTCAGAGCCTGGAGCCTGCTTTGGATTCTGTCTCCTTCTCTCTCTGCCCCTCTCCCTGCTCATGCTCTGTCTTTCTCTGTCTCTCAAAAATAAATAAATGTTAAAATAAATATTTTAAAAAATCTAATGAAAAATTAACATTTATTCATTCAATGAACATTTTTTAGTATTTGTGCACCCAAGCAGTGTGAGGACATTTTTCCCTGTCTTAGAAAATTTCCATACCGGGTTGATTAAATTTGTAAATGACTAAGAATATTATGAACAAAATTTAGTTGCAGTTTTTCTAGTGCTCCTAGTCATTTGAATAATTCTTTCTCCCTTGTAAGAGTAAACAATTACGTTAAAAAGCAGAAAATTATATCAATAAGTTCAATGTAAGTCAACATGCAGTTTTATTCATGTGATCACTATGTACATGGTTAATAGATAATTGCAAAATTGCTATACAACTAGAAAGCACAACTATGTAGTTCTGATTACTCTGAGCAAATAAACCTCTTAGCCACCTTGGAATTCTATTTTCTCTTTTGAAGAATTACGGATTTCAGGTAAAGTAACCTTGTGACTTAAGGTCCAAACTTCTGAGAGTGATGCTAATTATGATTCTGGGACAGCAGTACTAAATCAGGGCTGTCCCCGCAACTAGGATTCAAAGTCACCTCAGTTATAAGGAGATTTTGGTTTGTTTTAAGGTTTACAAGTATAGATTCCTGAGCTCTACCTCAGACCTACGGAATCAGAATCTCTGGTGTGGGATTTGGGAAGTTATAATCTAATGAACTGCCGTGCTTGGAAAGCCTTAGATCCTAAAGTGATATTTAAAGCTCTTCCAATTCTAAAATCCTATGCCTTACAGGGGAATTTTGAATATGGATTTGGTATTAGAGGGCATTGAAGAATTATTAATTTTCCTGCTTTAATAATGATCTGAACACATAAGAAAAGGTCCTTGGTTTTAGGAAATATACATAGCTGCACTTAAGAGTGATGTATCATGATACCTGCATTTTACTTTCCATTGATTCAGGGAATATATACACAAACATGAAGCTGATAGTGAGCATACACATGTTCACTGGTCTAGTCTTTCCATTTTTCTGTATCTTTAAAATTCTCACAATAAAACGTTGGGAGGAAAAGACTATTAGGGAAAAACTTGTTTTTTTATAGGTAGGCAGTATTATTGTTACAAATACAACTTTTAAGAACTATAACCAAAAAGATGGCAATTCAGTGGATTACTAAAAAATCCAGACCGTAATTCCTCCTCTTGGGCTTTCTCCTAAGAAAAAAAATTAAGTGACAAAAATATTAGCTGCAAAACTGTTTAAAATAGTACTGTTTTTGCAGTATTCTAAATGTGTAACAAAACGGCATGCTTAAGTAAATCATGGTGCATTGGTACACTCAAGGGAGGGATTATTACGCAACCATTAAAATGATCTTTGCCAAGAATATATTGCATATATTTCCCCATGCTGTTACATAATTAGGTGTAAAAATAATCCGAAATTATATCTGTGCTATAACCATATAAATTGTGTGGATTCAAGTGAGCAGAACTGGAAGTTTACATGGAAAGTGCTGTTTGAAACGCAGTTTTCCTCGCTGTATTTCATGTTTATTTCTTCATTTTGAATTCTGCTAGTGATTTTGTGCAACAACAATGCATATTTTAAAAACCAGTCGTTTCCTGTTACCTTAATTTTGGGTAGGGCAGTAAAGGTCAGTTTATAACTTGTTGAACAACTGAATAAGACTTTAGGCGCCCAACTGATGCTTAACAGTGTGAAACAGCCACAGTATCGTTTTGTCGACTACAAATACAAGAAACATGTGTAAACCGTGCTACTAAAAGGTCTCCAAACATCACAGGAACACCCACCACAATATGTGGGCAAAATGCAAATAGATAAGGCAGAAAAAATACTACCTGTCAAATAGAACGGGCATGTCAGCCTTTTCTCCGCGAAAGGTTTCAGGTGCTACGTGCCTCTTACTTTCACCAGAATGAAATGGTTCCAGAGTCCCAGGCAAGGGAAGAGACTGTTCCCTTGCCCAGGAGGCTGGAAACTGCTCAGTGCGAGCTCAAGGTTTCCAAGGCCCTTCAGCGGAGATCCTCAGCACTAGACGATTCCCCAGTTGCTAGGTTTAGTTGCTAAGGAACCAACCGTCTCGCAGGAAGACAGGGCAGTGCACTCCCTTTTGGCGTCGTAGTGAACCCTCCCATACCGAGAGCATTTGTTCCGGGAGGAAACATTCAGCTCCTCTAAGAGCGACGGGAAGGCGAGGAGAGGCTGCGAGTGACGCCTCTGAGCCGTGAAGGATTGTGGGAGGAGGTTGTCTCCAATTTCTCCTCCCTCTCCCCCCCTCCCGGCCAAGATGTCTGACATGGAGGATGATTTCATGTGCGATGATGAGGAGGACTACGACTTGGTGAGGCGGAGCGGACGGAACTCTGGGGTTAGGGGTGGTGTCTGGCTTTAGAGGTTGGGGCAGGGGCCACCGCGGCCTCTCCCCGTAAAACATGTGCTTCTTCCAGTCTCCCGGTGCAGTGACAGGACGGGTTTACCTCCTCCCCCTTCCCGCACCGGGCCTGGGCCCTGCTTCTCCAGCATGGGGGAGGGGAGGTTAAAGGAGGCAGCAAAGGGGGTCCCGAGCTTTGCTTACCAAGTCCGAGTGCCTCCTCGTTTACATGGAGACTGCTGGCCCCCGGCGTCCGGTTTTCGGTGCCTCCTACCTCCTCCCCACCTCCGGAGCCGCCTCGGGGATCGTGCAGCGGTCTAGGCCCTGGCTCTGCCCTTTCGGGCCCAGCTTTCCGGGCTCCTCTTCTTAACCCTAGAACTGAGAGCGTACGAAATGCTGAAACAAGGGTCTGAAAACTGGGGGGCCTTACTGCTCCCAGGCCTGACCGCGAAACGCCACTCGTGAGTCTCCTGGAAACAGCTCAATAAGTCTTGTCCGGGGTCCGTTTTGGTGTAAGGTAAAGATGTAGCGGAGAATTCGGAGCGAGGATAGCTGAAAAAGTAGTAGTTAAACTACTTGTTTTGTTTAAAGAAAAAAGCTGGGGAGGCGGTTTTTGGTTTTCTTTGTTTTGGGGGGTGTGTGGGGGGGTGGGGATAAGGAGATTGACCCGATGGATGTTTTTCTGGACTTAGAGGTTTCCAATATTCAAGGTTAAAAATATCAACAGTATTAACAATGAATGAATTTATGTAGCTGAACGGTGATCTGTAAAGATTCCAGGTTTAACTTATACACGGATTTACAGGTTTTCAAAAATAAGTCACTACCATTACAGGTTGCTATTCAGAAACAGTATCTCTGTGCGAACTAAGAAAAATTATCCGGCCCAAGAATTAGCACCAACTTTGTTTTTTGTTTTGGTGCATGGTTCCTGCATATGTTAGTGATGCTGCATTATCATAAAGTTATGAAGTAGATGTTTAAGGAAATCTGATTCATCTTATATTTTAAGTGCCAGATATTCTTGAGTAGACATTAATGCATTGTTTTGAATTCCTGTAAAACTTCTTTGTGTAGTCATTTACAATTAATTTTTCTGCTTTAAATAAAGGCGTTTGCAAAAGGTAGAGGGAAATGCTTGCTGTTACGTGAAATCATAGTTGAGGTTTTAATCATTCTTAAAGTTGAATGGAGAATTTTGTTAATAGTTTTGATTTTTTTTTTTTAATGTTTGTTTATTTTTGAGACAGAGATAGAGCATGAGCGGGGGAGGGGCAGAGAGAGAGGGAGACACAGAATCCGAAGCAGGCTCCAGGCTCTGAGTTGTCAGCACAGAGCCCGACGCGGGGCTCGAACCCACAGACCACGAGATCATGACCTGAGCCGAAGTCGGAGGCTCAACTGACTGAGCCACCCAGGCGCCCTTAATAGTTTTGATTTCTGCTTTACATTTTAGTTTGTACAAACCAAGTCAGTTGTAGGCAGTGTATTAAGAATGTATTACTTGTGGTATCATGTGCTTTTTTATTTATTGCATGTTTATATTACAGGTATTTTCATAATTGTATAAGTGTCTCTTTTAAATGTCTGTTTTTGATTTTTGTTTTTAAATGTTTCTGCTATCTTTCCTAAACAATAGTTTACTGAGTACATGACTTAGCACTGTGATAAACTTGAAGATAATCATTGAGAATGCAGTGTAGGATGGCTTACACTGAGGCATAAAATGAGAATTTTACCGTCCCATGTCGTACTCAATTAGTTTTCTCAAGAATTCTATTTAAACATACATTGTTTAATTTGGCTAGGTTTTTCCAGCTTTTTAGAGCCTGCAGTATAATGTAGTACAATATAAAGCCAAATATATAGTTGTTTTGTCTTTTTTTCCTAATCAAAAAAAGTAAGATTTTACACTAGTACATAGTTAAATGAATTCTTCCCTCCAACGTTCTGTTAATAGTCTTCCCTCCCCCCCATATCTCTCTTATGTAGATACCATTCTGGATTTCCAATCCGATAACAAGTAGTAAAAGCTTTTATGCTCTGTATACTATGAGTTAGTCTTTTGATGGCATAAAATTTATTTAGTAATTTATTCTGTTCTGTCTTAATTAAAAAGAATTAGGAGTGCCTGGGTGGCTCAGTTTTTTAAGCATGGACTCTTGATCTCAGCTCCGGTTTTGATCTCAGGGTTGTGAGTTCAAGCCCTGTGCCGGCGTGTTGGGGCCTTGGACTTCATGCTGGGCATGGTGTCTACTTAAAAAAAGAAGGATTGGGTGGGGGGGGAAGCGCCCAGCTGGCTCAGTTAGTAGCGCATGGGACTCTCGATCTCGGGGTTGTAAATTCAAGCCCCACATTGCGTATAGAGATTACTTAAAAATAAAATCTTTTAAAAAAAGATTGAGGGGAGCTGGTTGCCATTTCATGCTTACATGTTGTCAAAAGAGAAGTTTTTGGGTTTTCGTTTTTTTTTTTTTTTTTTTTTTTTGCTAGTTATTTGCCTGAGTCTTGTTGTTTCTTGGGATTTAAAGAGTCCAGAGAATTGACTTGCTGTTTTACGGAAATTTATTTTTTATTAAAAGAAATGTATGGCTTCTGGGAAAATTTGCCATCACTTCATTTCAGTTAAAATGTTAGCTAAAGGCATGAGCATTTCTGACCACGGATATATTCAGCATATCTTTTATAGGTTGTTGTTGATAAATTTTAATACCCTAAATCACTTTTTGTACTTGCCCAATCTAGTGGAAATAGGTAGTTAGGATACCACCAGGAAAAGTAAAAATCTGTTTCTAAAACTATACTGCTTTTATCTAAGAAAGTAAATAATGGTTTATGCCCAAGATCTGGAAGAGAACCAACTTAGTTTAAAAAATAGAAGGAAGCATGAAAGAAATTAATTTGCTCGAGCTCTTATTTCTAAGACCTGTTTTATTTTTTTATTAGAGGCAGAAGCAGGCATTTTCTAAGCATAGGAATTTATGTAGCATTAAACGGAGAAGTAGGAGATGAAACTGGTAAATGATTATTTGCTGGTCTAATAAACTAAATAATAACTCTACTGCCATTCGTTAAGTTAATAAGGCTATTGGTAAATTAACTGTATTGTAATTTTATAGTCCAGCCATTCTAGCATGAAGTTGCTTTGTATTTCTAGTAATCTTTTTAGAAGGGATCTAGGACAGACTGACTTCATACCAAAAATCACTCTTGAGTACTTCCTGTGATAGGGCACCGTTGAGTTTAATATATTGCAAGGGAAAAAACTGTCAAAACGGTGGAGTAATTCCACTTGGTTAAATGTATTACCAAGCTGAGTCTTATATTACCTAGTCACACTCATAGTTGTGTTTTAGTGAATGAATGTTTAGTAATATTGTGGTTTTTTGGTCTTAGTATATAGCAGTTTTAATGCCCTGAATATTTACTTGTTCTTTGTTTGCTTTTTGGGAAGGAGAGATGTCAGTCTTAACTATACGATATCTTTATAGAATTTCTTATTTGTTACCATTTTAACAAGATCAGCAAATGATGGCTTGAACTTTATTTTCTCATGTTATAAAAAACCCTAGAATATATTTTAACAAATTAAATAACACTAATTTCTATTTTTTAAAAAATATTTTTGAATTACTACAAAAAGAATGTATAATCTCCTTTGAAAAAGAAATGGCAGTATAAGAACAAGGGCAAAAGAATAGCTCTAGGAATTTGTGTATTTGATATAAGGACTAACACTTGTCATGTGGAATATAAAGAGTTTGGATGTTAAGGTTATTTCCTTCCTAGACTCTTGTCCCAATAACTTAATATTTGACCAAATGTTGTACAAATTTTCAAAGAGTATACTGTTTATGGTCTGGCCCAGTGTTTTCTGTCCTGCACACACATTTTGAATTCTGCATATAGACTTCATGAAGATGAAATTTGATTGTACAGCTGAGACTTTTAAAAGAAATTTAACATGTTTAATTGTAAATAATTGGGAACAACTCCAAGTTATCAATAGAAGAACACTAATACTATTGATATAAGGTTATAGATAAATTATCATATATCCATGATATGGAATGCTGTGTTAGCATTTCAGACCATGCTACTAAATAATATTCCACGATTTGAAAAACTTTTGATCAGTCATATTTGTTAGGACTCTCGGGCATAAGAGGAATATATGTCAAACTAGTTTAAACTAAAAAGAGCATGTATTGGCTTACATCACTAGGAAGTAGAAGTATGGCTGGATTCATAGCTCAAATGATGGTCGTGGGGCTTTTTCTGTTTCTGTCTCTCTTCCTGGTCTCCTTTCCTCACTGTATTGGCCTAATTGCCTTCACAAGATATAATGCAGCATCTTCCTCGTCTTATAACCCCAAAGCCAAAAGGGTGTTCCTTGCTAGCGCTAATGGGAAAGCCATAAGAAGGACTTGTAGTGACCCAGCTGAGGTCTGCGTGGCCTTCTGTGAACCACGGGCTCACTGTAGAGAGGGACATGGGCTGCTTGCCCTCCTCGGTGGATGGGGCGCTGTAATTGAGAGCCCTCACCTGGGGTGTGAGCACCAATGCTCTGCACACAGTGAACATATATTCACTATAAATATGTAATCTGTAGTAAAATTTTATAGGGTGGGAGTAAAATTTACTTTACTGAGTGAGAAAATGTAGAAAACATTTCTTCAAGATCTGAAAAGTGTCAGGAAAACTAAAACTTGTTTATTTCTTACAAACCTTTCACAGTGAACCTGTATTACTTATATTGCTGAAGCGCGAAGGGAGTAGGTTCCAGGGTACAAATTATGAACAAAAAGTTTACTTGGATCATGAGAGGTCACATAGTAATTATGTCATTGCTCAAAATTTTTTAGAGTTCTTAAAAATTGTCTTCAGAACCTGAACCATAGCTTTTTATAACAGGTAATATATGCACATGGGTAAAAAACATAAAAATATAAAAAGTTTCCTTTCCATTTTTGTTCCCAATTTGTCCAGTTCCCATTCCTCCCCATAGGTAACCAAATACACATTTTTCCCTCTCTCTTTGTTTTTAAACCAGAGTATGGCCTATTATATATATATATATATACATATATATATATATATTGTTCTACACTTTGTTTTTTAATTTATCTTAGAGATTATTCCATGTAAGTATGTAAAAGTTTACTTACTCTTTTTACAGCTGCTTTGATTGTATGGATGTGCCATACTTTATGTAACCAGTTCTCTTTTAATAAGCATTTGGCCTGTTTTCTTTTGCTGTTATAAACAGTGTGCAAATTTTTTTCTTTTTAAAGCTTATTCTTTTTTGTAGAGGTCGAAAATTATATTCTGAGTCATTTGATAAATAGGTTGAGCCATCAAACTGGGTGAAACTCTTAGGTTAGGAACATTTAGCGAAGTGTTTCTTCAGAATTTCAGAAGCATTACTTAATAATATGCATTAGTATCATGATTGGAATAATTTTACAACCTCTGAAAATTACTACTTTGGGGCACCTAGGTGATTCAGTCGGTTAATCAACTGACTCTGGATATCAGCTCAGGTCATGGAATCGAGCCCCACATAGGGGTCCATCAGGCTCCATGCTCGGCATGGATTCTCCCTCTCCCTCTGCTGCTCTTCCCCACTCATGCACTTTCTCTAAAATAAAATAAAATAAAATACTTCTTTAAAAAAATTACTACTTCGAGGATAAGTATTGGTTTGCAATATAAGTTTTGAGCTATTTCCAAAACGTCCTGTTGCATTACTTCATAGGTATATTCTGTATAATGAAATTGGAGAGGTTCAAACAAGAATAGCTAAAATGGTAAGTTAACAGGAGACAGTTCTTACATACTAAGAATAAGATAAATATAAGGCTTTTTACCCCTAACTGAAATCTGTTAACTGTGAATACTCAGCAGTGTAAATTTGTACTTGTATTCTATCTCAAAATAAACACATGGACCTCAGTGGGAATTAGAAAGTTCCTAGGGTTCAACCCCCACATTTGATAAGAGAAACTAAAGCAATATGTCTGACTGACTGACAAATTTACAGGACAAATTAGTGGGAGAGTCAAAACTATAGCCCAGGTCTAATGACATTTATGATTTCTTTCTTTGAAAAATTTAATTTGAAGACTAAAAGTTTGGGATAAATAAAATAATGTTCTGATTTACACTGTGGATAAATTAGGACCCATTAACTTAAGTGAAATTTTAAAAACTTTGGGCAGCTTTATGAATGGGTAAACCACAAATGGCTACTTAGGACTTGTATTATATCTAGTCTTTAAGGATAATGAGTCCTTCTTGCCCTTTGCCTCTCTGTGCCTGACATCTAGTATAACTGTCAAGACATGGTCAGGGCTTGGGGAGCATTTTTAATAGTCTTCTTTTCCTAGAGCACATTTCAAAGACCTTTATTGACAAGGTACACGGGAATAAGTAGGAACTATGGAACTGACCCAGTTCAGCAGTAGGTACAGCAGTAGAGTCAGCATTGCCCCTGGGCATGTAGTTTTGTATGTTATTTTCAAACATTCATCCACTTTTCGTTTAAATTAAGCAAACATTTGTTGAACATTTTGTATTACACCAGACTCTGGGGATGCCAAGATGAGGAAGAGAAAGTTCCTGCTTTTTGAGAACCTCATGGTAGTGAGATGAGGGGAGGTGGGAACAAAACACACTCACAAGGCTCTATGTTAGAGAGATTCATGTCATGTAGAAACATGACTAAGGAGAAAATTTATTTTCCTAAGTAAGGTTGGAGAAAGAATCACAAGGTAAACCTTGATGAATACATTTTCCAGCAGTGTTAGGGCTAGAAAGCATCATAGGAGAAAAGTGGAAGTTTGTTAATAGGAGAGATAGTATAGAATTCCTAAACTACAGGAACAGTTTATGTCAAAGCAGAGATTTTGAATTGTGTGGCACGTTTGGGGAAGGACGAATAGATTCAGGTGGTGTGCATGGATCACATTGCTTTGGGGAGATGTCAGGACGTGAGGTATTATATAGATTCCGGTGGTGTGCATGGATCACATTGCTTTGGGGAGATGTCAGGACATGAGGTATTATATAAGTAGGTGGAACTTACGAAGTTCAGTGAATTTTTCAAACCCTTTAACAACGTTCAAGTGTTTTCATATATTGCTTAAATATTTTTGTTTTTTAAAGCATTCATAATATATTGTTTGAAATGTCCGTTTCTCTTTTAAATTTCTTTAATTTATTGTCAAATTGGCTTCCATACAACACCCAGTGCTCATCCCAACAAGTGCCCTCCTCAGTGCCCGTCACCCACTTTCCTCTCTCCTCTAACCACTATCAGCCCTCAGTTTGTACTCTGTATTTAAGAGTCTCTTATGGTTTGCCTCCCTCCTTTCTGTTTGTAACCATTCAGTGTCACTTTTAAAAAGCATTTTAGTTAAACTTTTGCAAATTATAGTTATACCCTTATTATCTGACAAGGGAATTCTGTTCAGCAATACTTGTTTAATACTTTTTCTGTAGTCTCGATTCTGATTAATAACACTCAGTGTAACCAAGTCATTGATAGTCATTAAAGGTAACTTTATTTCCCTTTATCCTGTACCCATGTGGCGGGTCCTTTTTATTTTACATCCTTAATATCATTTGGCATCTTCTATATTTTTGCCATTTCCTCCTTTTTCTCCTACTTGGAATCAGGCCTCTATCATCTTTTAACCAGACTGTTATTAAGAGTATCCAGTGGGCTACTTCATTCCTACGAGTACTATTCCTAAAACACAAGTGGACTCTTTCCCTATAAAATCTTCTAGTTAGTGGCTCCACTGATGTAAACTCCTTGCTAGGCTTTTGTTGTCCTGTTCCTCTGTCTGATACCAGTTTATCTCTCATCAGTTCTTTATACACATTCTGTGCTTCAGCCCAATATGACTATTCACGCTTCTTTCTAATATTCCACACCGTTTCAAGCTTCCATACCTTTGCACATGTTAACTGCTTTGTTTCAGATGCCCATCCTTACCCCAGGCAACTCCTATTCATACTTTTAGACCTGGTTCAGGTAACTTTTCCTTCCTCTAACCCCCCCCTTTTTTTTGAGCTGCTACTGTATCTAGTATGTGTCTCTGTTAATTGCTTTTATCATGTTATAGTATTGCTGTTTGCATATCTGTCTCTGACCATGAATTGCTTGAGGGGAAAGATTTGGTTTGCATTTGTGTAAGCAGCACTTGACTACCGGTGGATGCTAAAGATTATTGTCAAGTATCTAAATAGATACCTAACAAAAGATAGCCAAAAAATGGAATTATTCTGAAGACTTCTCAAAATATCAGTGTGATAACTAAAGAATTGTTTACTGTATGTAGTACATAGCTTGTACTGATTGATTAAGCTGCCTATGACAGGTTAGCGATATCTCAAAACTGGTCAACCCCATTTGAACATGCTGTTGCAGATCATAACAAGGGACTGCCAGATATAAGAATGCCAGGCAGGGGCACCTACGTGGTTCAGTCAGTTGAGCGTCCAACTCCAGGTCATAATCTCATGGTTCAGTTCATGAGGTCAAGCCCCACATTGGGCTCTCTACTGTCAGGACAGAGCCCGCTTCGGATATCTGTCCCCTTCTGTCTCGGCCCCCCATCCACACACATGCTTTCTCTCTCTCTCTCTCAATAGTAAATAAACATTAAAAAAAAAAAAAGAATGCCAGTCAGTAACATATCAGTTGTACAAATTCTTATGTATTTATACATTTGGAAATAACTCATAAGAATTGAATTGTAGTTATGCAAAACATATTATATGTCCCACTTCATCCATATACAGTTAACCCTTGAAAATTCATGTATAACTTTTTATTCCCCCTAAATTTAATAGCGTACTATTGCCGATCAGAAGACTTACTAATAACAAAACATTTAACACATAATTTGTATTACATCTATTATATTCTGTATTCTTAACAATCATATAAGCAAAGAAAAGAATATTATTAAGAAAATCATAATAAGAAAATACATTTACAGTACTATGATCTGTTTATCAGGTAAAAAGTCCACATGTAAGTGGACCATGTATTTCAAGCTCGTGTTGTTCAAGAGTCAGCTGTAATATAAAAACTCAAAAGAATATATATATTCACAAAATGTTGAGGACTGGATTGAGTCTTATTTTAATCATTGTGATTTGGGGAGTTTTAACACCTAAAGTTTAGAAATATTAGTCGGAAGCCAATCAGGTCTCAGAAGTTGTAGATAGCCAGGCTTGTACTGTAAGAAGCATCCAGGAATGGAATGATAAGGCACTATGTTAGACATGGGAGGAAATGTAAAGGTTCTTGTCTTCAACAATGTTCTCATCAGTTCAGTAATTTCCAGGTAATTGAAGTTTTAAAATTTTATTATTTTAAAATAGTGCTTTCTCTTCCCTTTTCTCACTCATATTCTGGCATAGTTGTTTTATTCTAATCTGTTGCGGACTAAGAAACCAAAAATAAATGGACTTTGAGTGAGACTTCAGATTCTTGGACTTTGTGATAGATACAAATAAAAAAAATTATTTCCAAGTTGAGGCTGTATTCTGAAGATTTGGATTGCAGAAAAATCCTTTTCTGGTTTAGCTAGCTATTTCTGTATGTTATTGAACAGTTATCTAGAGAAGAACAGATTTCCAAAGGTGTAGAGTAGGTTTCATAGCTATGATATTTACTCCCAAGTAGTTAACCAGATGAAGTGTGGCGGAAAGAGTTTTGGTGCCTTGTGTGGTAAGGCCAGGGTGGCTGCAGTAAAATGAATCATGAAGAGCTTAATTAATAGATATGATGGGATGCGTGGTCAGGAGTAAGATTTTGATGATTTTTGCAATTTTGAGAGCAATACAAAACCATTTTGAGAAGAGAAACGTGGGAATCGAAGTTTTTTGAAGGTTATTCTGGCTGCTTACCATGAGAATGTTGGAATTTGAGGGTATAAAAGGAGGGCTGTGGAGAGATGGAAGTGACATAGTAGCCGAGGCTGGTGGCAAGAGAGGTGGAGGAAAGTGCATGAATTTGAATTTGAGGCTTATGTTGAAGGTAGAATCAGTAAAGACTTTTTTGTGCTCCAACAATGTGACTGCCTTGGTTCTTTAGTTACCTCCCATAATGCTGTTTTGTGTCTACTGTTTTCTTTCCCCTCTCCTGTTTCGTCTAGCAGGCAAGCTCCCATTTATCTTTTAAAACCTATTGCAGAGGCTTTCACTATGATAGCATTATTTGGGCTTATTTATTTATTAAGTCTTTATTAATTGCTTTTCTAGTTTGATCAGTTGTAATCAAACCTAGATTACACGTTTTACGAAGTGAATGACTGATTATGAAATTGAAGTGTTGCAAAGGATTTTCATGTTAAACATAACTGAAAACCCAGTCAAATCTGTGAGACTACGTCCCAGCTTCATGTCCTTACACAAGGAAATAATCGTCCTCTAGAGGGTGCACATTACAAAGCCTCTGTGGTCAGATCAAACTGGTTTTGTACTAACATCAGACATCCCCTTCCATCTGCTGCTCTCAGGAAAAATTCATCTTGTGTTCATATATTTTTTATCTTTCTCGCATTACACTCACTATAACTTTTTTCATTCTTTGGCCTCTATGAAATATTACAGATTTTTTGTGAGTATCTCTAAAAAAATTTACTCAGTGTTTGGATTTAGAAATAACTAATAACTGTTTGTCTTTTTGTGTTTACTTCCAGGTACTATTCTTAATTGAACAATAAACTGGCCTTTTGAAAGAACTTTTAACTGATGGAAATACTTTTGTGTCTTCTTAAAACAATGGTTTTCATTATACTAATCTTTGTATATTTTATAATCCTCATCATTAAATTGAGTATTTTTGAAGTATTTTAAACTCTTGTTTACACAGCTCCACAAAACAGCTGTTTTATTCCAGTTTTCGTTTCTACTTTATTGTTTCAGTACTAAGAAGTTAATTTATGTGATAAAAGTCATATAAAGTAATATAAATTTATTTTCTTTTGATTTGTTGTAAAGCTAAAATGCATTAATATAACTAGATAGCTATTAAGTATAGTGCACATAAAGCAAATATTCTTATTAACATACAAATATATTTAGCAATAAACTACTCTGCCATATACAGATTATCACACCAGGTGGTTAGGCCACATTAAAATAATGAAATTTAGACTTAAGGAGTAGAGCAAATTAGATTACAGAATTTAAGATGAATAAGTAGCATTTATGTAATAATTAGCATTTGCAGTGATTTTTCTTGGGTTCCATGGCCAGCAAAAGGTTAATCACTACAGAATTGGGGCTCATTAATCCATTATATCTTTGCATTTTGCTTTTCTGTTAATTCTGTGGAAATTGCAGTTTCAATCTGAAAGTAAATGATTCTGTTCTCTCCACTTGATTTTGGCTTCTTTTTTTAAGATAACGATTAAGTATCAGTTACATTTTACTTATGTTTGCAAGGTTCTTTTGTACAAATGTATGGTTATGGAATCTTAACAGTATTCACTTTTTACAGGGCAATGTGTGGATTTCTTTTTCATTGTAGTATCTCTTTCTAACAAACAGGAATACTCTGAAGATAGTAACTCCGAGCCAAATGTGGATTTGGAAAATCAGTACTATAATTCCAAAGCATTAAAAGAAGATGACCCAAAAGCAGCATTAAGCAGTTTTCAAAAGGTTCATATTTTTTCCGATTGATTCTGATACTTAAAGTTTCTTTTTTTTAATGATGTCTTAGATCAAATAAGTTCCAAGTAATTTTATCTCAGAAATGCGTTTTGGATAAATGAGTGATAATCCTATAAATAAGTTTGCATTATGCAGCGCAAGCAAATATTTCAAAAGGGATATCCTGTTGTGTTTTCTAATCAAGCCGTGTATAGAGCAGGGCCATTGTCCTGAAAAGCTAATGTGGTTCTGAACTAAGGCAATCAACATGATGATCAATAGGTATTAACCCTGCAATTTTGTTCCTTCTTGGGGGACAGATCACTATGGTTTCAGTATTAAGTAAGGTGATTTCTTGACTACTGGTACACTTTTGGGTTATTCTTATCAGTGGATTATTCAGAGGGGAAAATAAGCACTTTGGGGACTATATAATAATCAAGCAGTAGTCCTTATTTAATCTTTTGCTGAAGAAACTTCAAAATAAGCATTTTAAGAGTTTCCTTTTGAAAGCCTTTTAAAAATGGCATTGAGAAATGGTGGAATTCTTGTGGAGGTGTTCTTAATGCATATGATGTAAAATTAATTCAAAACAGACATTGTCATTAGAAAATAGCATTAACATTTTAGAGTAAAAATGTCTTCTATTTTTTAGGTTTTGGAACTTGAAGGTGAAAAAGGAGAATGGGGATTTAAAGCACTGAAGCAAATGATTAAGATTAACTTCAAGTTGGTAAGATTTCTTTTGAGGGGAATTAAACTACTAATGAAATGAATTCTGTAGGTAAAAACCTCATGGCAACAAAATGCCTTTATATCTACCTCTTTAAAATAATTCTGTTGATACATTTCTGTATTTAGCCTGGCTTTCATTTGTGACTACCACAATACTAAGTAAAAAAAAAAATCTGCAGAGAAATCAAACTTTTGTTTTAAGATACACAGACAGTGTTTGGCTCCCTTATTAACAGGATTTTTCCACAAACTATTGTTTATTTTGGAGTTTTAAAATTCTACTTTGTATTACAAGGAGTTCCTCTTCCACCGATAAGGACCAAAACCTTAGCATTATTCTTGACTCCTCTCTTTGTCTCTCACCCCTCAAATAATCCATTGGTAAATCCAGGTGTCTTTATATCTTTTAAAAATGTATCTAGTATCTGACTGCTGCTTAACCATTTTTCCCTCTATTACTCCGCTCCAAGCCAATATCATCTCTCACCTGGATTATTTCAGCAGCTTCTTACTTCTATCCTTGCCTTAGTAACAGTCTGTTCTCCACAGGCAACAGAGTGCAGCTTTTTGTTTGTTTGTTTTTGTTTTTTAGAGTGATCCTTTTAAAATGTGAGACTTTGTCATTCCTTTGCTCTAAATCTTCTAATGGTCCCCCCTCTCGTTAATAAAATTCAAAAATTGGGGTGCCTGGCTGGCTTATTCAGTTAAGTGTGAGACTCCTGATTTTGGCTCAGGTCACGATCTCACAATTTGTGAGTTCAAACCCCGCATCGGGCCCTCCACTGACAGTGTGGAGCCTGCTTTAGATTCTCTCTCTCCCCTTATCTCTGCCCCTTACCTACTCATGCACTCTCTGAAAATAAATAAATGAAACTTTAAAAAAGTAAAAGAAAACTAAAAATAAAATCCAAATCCTTTCCATGACCTGTAACGCCCTGTGTCATCTTACCCTTTGCTACCTTTCTGATCTTATTTTCTCTTTACTGGCTTCCTTGCTGTTCCTAAGGATGTGCCTACTTGTAAACACTTGTATTTGCTATTTCCTCTGCCCCACATACTCCTCCCTGATAGTCGTGTGGCTCTTTTCCTCATTTGATCAGATCTCTGTTCAGTGTCACCGTGTATCAGGGTGGCCTTCCTCTGACCACCTTATATAAAATAGCATCCTTCTCGTCCTTACTTACATTCATCTTACCCTGCTATTTTTCTTCTTTGAATATGTCCCCACTTAATTGCTTTTCTGCTGCCCTCATCCCCATGTGAGGTAAGGTCCATGAGGCAGGACTTTGTTTTATTCACTGTTACATTCTCCCACCTGTAGTAGTGGCTGGCATTCAGTAAGTACTCAAATATGTTGTTGAATGAAGGGGTAAATAAGCTGGAACTGTCATGACGTTGTACCCTCATAGAATTGCTAGTCTTCAGGAGTGCAGGGTAGAGGTGAAGGAAAAAATAAGCAGTTAGACAAGAGGATTAGTGGCAGGCATAAACCTTAAAATCACGAAGGGTAGAGGAACTTTCGAGAAAAAGATACAGTGGAGCTTAGAGGGCAGAGGTATACCCTTGCTTCTGTGGCAGATGGAAGGATAGCTGGTAATCTGTTACACTCTCTTTTTCTCCTGTCTCTATATTTCTCATGTCTCCTCCCCTTCACCGTTAACTTCTCTGTCCCATCTGTTTGAATCGAACTCCCTGAATTGGCTGTCACCTCCGTCCAGTTAACTTCCGCTAATCGTGCATCCTGTTCTTCTTGCCATACTCTCACTCTGGCATCCTCACCTCCCTTCAGGTGTAGAAGCCCTCCATGACATTATGATAGTATCTAGGCTATTCAAAACATTTTAAACAGTAATAAATATATTGTAAATTGGTTTTAAATATCATTAAAAAAGGAAAATGGCTGTCTTGTGTTTACCCTCTCAAAGTTCTGCTCTGATACTCTCAAAAAGAATATGTTGTACAAATTCCTTGTGTTTCTTTCCATTTATTATTTGTGAAAATATTAACCACAAATACATACTATATTTAAATTAATAGCTTAGAAAGCTATGGGAGAAGCATCAGGTGTCTCAAGGGATAGAGAAAGTTATTAGAGTGTAAAGAAATGAATTAAAAAGTAACTTTCTGCTTATATTGTATTTCTTTGGTCACTTTTAGGATATGACCTATTATTTACCCTCACCTCAGTATGGTACTGACATACTTGGAAATACAAGTAGTTTGATATGTGTATATATTACTGAGGTTTTTCCCTTGTTCTGTTCATTTTTCCCCACCCCAACTACAGTTTTCTTTTCTGTAATTCCATGCTCGCTTAGGTTTCAGGGAGTCTTCTCATGTTTTTTTATCCCACATGCTATATCCCAGGGCAGGACATAGTCCTAATCAGGAAAATTACATTATCATTTTTCATCTTAATAAACACACATGGTTGTGAATCAGGAAAAACACTGTACCTCCCAGGGTTCTACCTCCCTGATTAAAAGTAGAGAACCCCGTAAAAAGAGGGATTAACAGCATTTGGAGACTGTTGGGACTGCGGATTCAGATTTATCAGATTAGACTCATAAATTGACTTCCCAGGTATACTTTGAGGGGTGATAGGCCATCCATGAAAATACTTAAGTGCTTGAAATTTCACTGGTAGTTTCTATTTCCTCCGATTTCTCATGTTTCCTGGAATAACCACAGAAGTACAAATAGTCCTGCGTGGAATAGCAACATTAGCTATATATCTACTATTGAGTAGAGCCTTGGGTGGGAGGACTTTTCTTGATAGTGGGATGAGTACCTGGCCTTGAAAAGTTTCCTTCACCTCACATTCTATCGTTGAGCCAACCAATAATGAATGGAGAAAAGAAACATCGCTATTGTTGGAGAGCTTTCCATCAAGGGGTCAATCTTCAGAAGAGGATATAACTGATATCTGCATAGTTCAGACAGAAGGCATTTGAAAAATTGGATTTATTTATATTTTTTGGTTTGTGAATATTGTAGTTCTTATGATTTCAATAAATGTACAATGAGAACATATCTGAAATCTTAAAAATTTGTAAATTGTACTCTTTCATAGGCTAACTTCGTAAATTTATTTCATGTGTCTGAGTGATCTAGAAATTTCAAGTTTAAGCTAAAATGTTCATAGCGTTTCTGTCATACATACTTTCTCTATCATAAAACTTTATTTTTCAATTATGTAGTAATATGTACTATAATCTTAATTGTATAGAAATTTTTGTATACAAATACATATCTAATAATGCATTTTTCTTCCCTCATAGACAAATTTTCCAGAAATGATGAACAGATATAAACAACTATTGACCTATATTCGGAGTGCAGTCACAAGAAATTATTCTGAAAAATCCATTAATTCTATTCTTGATTATATCTCTACTTCTAAACAGGTTAGATTCTGGTTGTTCCTTTTGGTTCTTATCAATGTATTATTATCTACACCAAAAGCTTCGTTCTTTTTTTTTTTTTTTTTTAAATAAAGCCCAGAGGTTCTAGATAAGCAATTAACGCCAGTCATTGAAGTGCTTTAGAAATAATGTACTCTGTACTGTTTTCTTATAGTGCTAATGATACAATATTAAAAGGTAATAACTAGCTTAATCTCTTTAAATAATATCTTGAGATACTAACATAATCTGCATACAACTTTTGCAGGCTTAAATTCCCATACAGTTACTTTAATAGTTCTTTTCCACAGACTCTGTCACCACTTCAGTTAGATTTGTGTAGATTTGATTAACTACAGATCCTTGAGAGGAGACCCTGAACTCATGTTAGTACTTGGTATTACCATTAGGTGTTTAGGAAATGCTTTTATAAAGAATGGGTGGATGATGGATGATAAAGGAACAGTTAATGATGAAGAAACTACAGTGGATCTTGGGAATGATAGTACTTTTGTTATTCTAGATTTTGGTTATTAAGAAAAGCAATGATGATTTTAATGTACTACTAAAGGAATTTTTAATTGGATTGTTTTGTTCATATTCTTTTAAGCAACATAGTCCTAAGTTTCAGCTTTCTTATATCATGGTATTTTAGCACAAGAAATATTCTCTGTCATTTCGGATTTCTTAAAACATTTGATGGTTTTTGTGTTCATAATAAAAAAGGTTCATCTCAGAATCTCTTTCATTCTCTATTTTCTACTCGATGTCATTTTTATTTCTTGAGGTAGTTTATTACTTTTGCGCTTTATATCCAAAATATGTATAATGGAAATACAGAAAAATAAACTTAAAATTGACCCTTGAACAACACGGGGGTTAGGGTGCCAATCCCCTGTCCCCCCCACCGCACAGTTCAAAATCTGTGTATAACTTACTCCTCAAAAACTTAACTACGAATAGCCTGCTGTTGACCAGAAGCTTTACCTGTAACATAAACAGTTGATTAACATATTTAGTATGTTAGGTACATAGTGTAGTCTTACAATAAAGTAAGCTAGAGGAGAAAAATGTTATGGAGAAAATTATGAGGAAGAGAAGATACATTTATGGTACTGTGTATTTATGGATACTGTATCAAAATCCACATATAAGGGGACTCATGCAGTTCAAACCCATGTTGTTCAAGGGTCAACCGTATATGTTTTATTAAAACATTAGCACTTAATGGCACTAATTCTAGAGTTGTTATATATATATCAACGGGTTTTCTTAAAGGAGAAAATATATTCTGGGTTTTAAAAACAAGTCTCAAAACATTTTTGTGCCCTATTTTTAAATGTTACGCCAGATGTTGGTTGCGGGGGGTTAATTTTAAAATTTCACGATTGCATGTTGCTTCGTGCTATTACCTGTAAGCTTTTTGTCTTTGGAAAATAAGAGTGGGTATTGGGTGGGCGGGTACTCAGCGTATTCAGTATGCCCTCAGCAGTCATGCATAAATAGGCAGCCTTTTCTGGAAGTATTAAACTTCCCTGTCCTCATGGCGCTCTTACCACTTATTGCTGTTAAGTAGAGATCTAGAGAATCAGGTATTCAAACAAAGGCAGAGCCCAGTATGGGGAGAGGAGGGTGGGTAGGGGAGCTTATCGTAATGCAAAACAAAGAGTGAGTGCCGTGAAAAAACTGTCACACTCAGACTCGTAAGTTGATGGTGTTTAGACATACCTAAAATTGTGCTAGACTTTTCCTTCTACCCAACCCCCGCAGTTTACCAGTAACTTAAGAGCTATGTAGTTCAGTTACTTCATTAGTTACATTTATAGAAGGATTTTTGAGGGAATCTTACTTTTCTCTGTTCCTTTAGCTGCTTGCCTAGTGTTTGCCATGTGATGGGTACCACATGAGAGTTTAGTAAGATACATGCTGTTAACAGTAGCACAGCTAGCTCAGTGTGCATGCCTTTCACTTCTATCCATAAAAAACGAGTACTAGATTGTAAAGGACAAACCTATTAGAGCGTTAGAGTTTTTCTGGGTTTTATTTTTTAAAAACTCACATTGAAAACAGATCTTGGCACTTTTTATAAATTTGGTCTCTATTTTGCTAAGGTTTTGCTAAATAGTAGACTGTCACAAACATTCGGAAACAGATAGTGTATCTTATGTATTATTAAAGTTCAAAGATGCACTTTTAGTTTGCTCAAATTAACTTTATTAACAGGTACAAATTTGCTGTTTACAATTATAGAATTCTGATTTTTTATGTCAGATGGATTTACTGCAGGAATTCTATGAAACAACACTGGAAGCTTTGAAAGATGCTAAGAATGATAGACTGTGGTTTAAGACAAACACAAAGGTAACAATTACAATTACATTTTTTTTTTTGAAGAGTGGGAGGGTATCCTTAATAAACTCTCTTAAAGATTCATACATTTTCCTATTGAAATCTTTTAATTTCAATAAGTATGTTCTTTTACAGCTTGGGAAATTATATTTAGAACGAGAAGAATATGGAAAGCTTCAAAAAATTTTACGCCAGTTACATCAGTCCTGCCAGGTAGCATTCTCTTACTTTTTCTTAATATTTCTTCATAATAAAAAAGCGTAAAAAAATCGTATTGGAAACATTGGTTTAGGGATGTTTTTGTTTAGCCATCATCCCAAAAATAAAATTTGGTAAATAAGATACCAAAAAGCTCATTACAAAAAAAGTTTATTTATTTATTTTGAGAGAGAGAGGGAGCGTATGTGCATGAGCTGAAAAGGGGCAGAAAAAGAAGAAGGAGAGAGAGAGAGAGAAAGAAAATCCCAAGCCGGCTCCACACTCGGCATGGAGCCCAGCATGGGGCTCAATCTCATAGCTGTGAGATCATGACCTGAGCCAAAATAAAGAATTGGGATGCTTAATTGACCAAGCTAGCCAGGCACCCCTAAAAAGCTCATTTTTTCTGAGTCTTAAATTTCTTCCTGTTTTAATCCTAATTTCAGTCATTATTTTTGTGAAATGAGACACAGGTATCAATAAACGAATAGTCTAGTCATTAATACTTACTAAGAATAAGATAGACCTTATGAAAATTAGAAAAGAATATTAAAGATATATATATAACAAAGATCTTATATTCAAGTTTAAAATATATGAATGTTTTGTAACAACTGTCCATTAGAACTTCATGTGATGCTAGAAACATTCTGTTTCTATACTGTCTAATATGATAGCATCAGTTACATGTCATCAGGCAGTTAAATGTGGCTGAGTTTTTAATTTTTAATTTAAATTTGAATGGCCACATGATTTGAACAGTGCACTTCTATAACTTTTTAACTATAGCTATAATTAGTGTTTTATTTGATATTAAAGTTTATGTGAAAATACTGTTTTAAATATTTTTAAGCTCCTCCAGTGCCTTGTACTATTATTTTAATTATATATATTATTTCTGTGAATGGGAGCAAAGTTGATCAAGAAAGTGTTCTAAATTAATCACCTGCATGTATTTTCATTAATTTTTTTTAGGTTATTTTAAAAAAGAAAGTGTTTTTATTTCATAATAGTTTCACTTCATAAAACAGATTAGTTATTGATGATTGGTTTCTTACGTACACATTCTTGAGAAAGTTTAGTCTGATGCGTAAACAACCGTGAGTTCAATCCCATGTGAAGTGGAGATGATAGAGAAGCCGTTTCTGAATGGACGAGGGTCTTCCGTCTGACCGTAAAGAACATAGTATAGCAGAGATGTGTGATAATCTCTGGGGGTCTTTTATTGGTCTTTTTTTTTTTTCACGTATTTTGAGAGAGCACGCAAGCAGGGGAGGGGCAGAGAGACAGGAGAGGAGAGAATCCCATGCAGGCTCTACACTGACAGCATGATGTGGGGCTCAATCCCCCACACCTGAGCCAAAATCAAGAGTCAGACATTTAACCAACTGAGCCATACAGGTGCCCCTATGATAACCTAGATGTACAAATTGTGTCTTATGTATCATGTATTTTATTCTGGCTCTGATTCATTAGTGAGTAAACAGAATTAAGTTGGAAGACCAAATAAATAATAAATTTTGGCTTCGTGTGTGTCAGTGCTTCATATTTATGATTTTCTGACTGTTGCCCATATGCTCTTTTTCATGGGCCGCATTTTGTGGGCTTTTGGTCATTTTTCAAAGTTGAACCTTTGTTATTCCTCTGACACAGGAATAACAGCAGCGTTAGTCCCTTTCTCTTCCATTCTTCTTGGCTCATGCTTCAACTAGAATCATCATTTATATTGTAATTTGTCTGTTGACAGAGTAATCGTCTAGCCTTTGGAGGGCTAGGAACACTGACGTATGTAACGTTACATTTCTTCAAGGCAGACCCAGTGCCTGGCACCAGGAAGGCACTTGAAAGTGCTTTGTGATAAAAACAGTGAATATAAAGTTATGAAGATTTAGGGAAGACCAGAAAGAACCTCTTAGATAGAAACAAACATAACATCTTACACATTAAAAAAATACTTGTGGTTACTTATTGCATTTTGAATGACTAGAAAATCTAAAGGATGTGTGCATTCCTTTTTGGCTATTAAAGTTTGTGTTCTCGGTGTTCTAGATCTCAAACTTTGTAGTGCATTTTCACACAAAATTCATATTATAAATGTAAGGATCCCAGGCTAACTCAAATAAAATGTCTAGATTGACTGTGAATTCTATTTTTGACTAAAGTTCATTATTTGCTTTCCTAGACTGATGATGGAGAAGATGACCTGAAAAAAGGTACACAGTTATTAGAAATATACGCTTTGGAAATTCAAATGTACACGGCACAGAAGAATAACAAAAAACTGAAAGCACTCTATGAACAGTCACTTCACATCAAGTCTGCCATCCCTCATCCACTGATCATGGGAGTCATCAGAGGCAAGTTTCGGAGAAGGGCGGGCATTGTCACAGGAAGATACCAAGTTGTCATTGTATATGACTGAATGACTCGGAAGGTTGTATCTGTTACAGTGAAAATAAATGGCAAAGTAGTAAAATCAGTGAAATGATCTAGTCTTAGAAATTACGATGAATTTTTGTCTTTTAAAATTTTACATCAGTGAAATATTACTCATAGAAAATTTACCATTAAAAGTTCTATTCTTGAATTATAATGATGTATATAAAATTACTTTCTGTCTCAACTGAGAATAAAGATTTGCAAATGCTTGTTTGATGTTTAATGAAGAGCTCGTGGAGGGAGGGGATGAGGGGAAGCAGAAAAGACACAGAGACAAAACATAAGAGACTCTTAAATACTAATAATAAACCGAGGGTTGAGGGGGGGTCTGGAAGAGGGGAGAGTGGGTGACAGGCACTGAGCAGGGCATGGGTTGGAATGAGCACTGGGTGTTGTATGGAAACCAGTTTGACAAAAAAAAAAAAAAAATGAAGAGCTTTTTTTTTTTTAGAAAGTGAGCATTCTGGGGCCAGTACTGTTCAAACTATAGAATTAAAAGACCAGAAAGCCACTATCACAGTTTTCATGTGATTTTTATCTAGTATTCAGTCTTACTACAGAACTGAAAATGGCCTCTTTTATCCTATTTTATTTGCAGAATGTGGTGGTAAAATGCACTTGAGAGAAGGTGAATTTGAAAAGGCACACACTGATTTTTTCGAAGCCTTTAAGAATTACGATGAATCGGGAAGTCCAAGACGAACCACTTGCTTAAAATATTTGGTGTTAGCAAATATGCTAATGAAATCGGGAATAAATCCATTTGACTCACAGGAGGTATGCCTGTGCTCTAAATATTCATTTCTGTCAGCTATCTTTTGTGGAAATAAATGTTACTGTTTCTTTGTGTTAATTGTTTTATGTTATTTTTTTTTAACTGTGCTTAGGCCAAACCGTACAAAAATGATCCAGAAATTCTAGCAATGACGAATTTAGTAAGGTAAGATTATATCTCTCGGCTAAGGTAAATTTTCTTATATCAGTGAATAGAGGGGAAAGAGGAGAGATCTTTTGAGAATTCACTTAATATTTCAGATTTGCTCATTTGTATTTTGGTTTGAAATATCCAAAGTTTGTGAAATTTTTATCTCAGTCATTTATTCTATTTTTGTTAGTCACAAGATTTTATGAAGTATAGTATTAGCTGCTTTTTTCCCCCTTATTATCTACACATTTTGTGTGTATGCTATTTTCAGTAGGAAATGGGTTATAGCTATTTTAAAACAATTTCACAGTGTTTGCTGTTTCTACCTGCCTTAATCCAAAATGAAATTAAGAATTGGTCCACATAAGTCAGAAATTTTCAGCAAGACCATGTTTTTACTCATAGATTTTCTCCATTGACAAGATAAAAAAAAAATCATCTAAAATGTTTACCTCAGATAATTTCCTGAGATGAGGATCAGAAGGGCCATACTGATAAGAAATCCAAGGATTTATTGATGACTTCTATGGTGGTTAGCAACTGAAAAACCTGCTATGATCAATTAATATTAAATAAAATTATAAAAGGTAAAACAAAGCAAAAAAAAAAAAAAAAACTAGAAAAGAAGGCCCACTTTTGCAAAAGAAATCAGTGAGCAAGAAAAATTTTCCCCTGGGCTGGGAATATATAGATCCTAGGTTTCATCAAGTCTTTTGTTGTAGATTGTGCAACTGAGTTTACCAAAGCTGGAAGATTATGATTAGGACCTAGGGTAGGGTGGGCTTTTTGCATATGTATGTGGATAACTTAAGTGATCAGGCTTTCTTTCAATAGTCTTTTTTGATTTAAAAGTATTGTTAGACTATAAATCATGAGTCACTCATATACAAATTTTATATACTTGGAGAAAATATCTTATTACATGATATTTAAGTTCCTATGTAAAATGTCATTTACTTTGTTTGGCTATGAGTTTTACAAATTACTAGGTCTGTTTGTTGATGGAAACTTTAATTTTAGCTGTAAAAAATAAGGATGATTCTATTTTTATTTTAAGGGGACTAGGAATAGTTAGGAGATAAGAACTCTAAAATGCAACATTAAAATATCAGTTTCTTTTTTATTGTTTATTTAGTCTATTTCAATACATATTTGTTGAATTAAGTTGATTTTAGTTATGAAAGGAGATTTCTCCATCTTTATTCAAATCGTTTATTCCATCAACACGGTTTGGTTAGAGATTTACTTCATAATACTTTAGAAAAATGTTTTTAAGTTAAATTGCTAAGCAGCAGTTTAAGCTTTTAAAACTCTTAAAGAAATATTGAGGGAGAGTTTTGCCCTAGATATTAATATTCATCTAAATTAAATTGGTTAAATACATTAAAATGGATTAAAGGACTCTGACTTAGCAGAACTTTAAAAAGTAGTAGCTATATTTATTTGTTTACTATATCATACAGTTTACTCTTCTGTATTAACACAATTTAGCCTCTGTATTGGAACTCAAAAACTTATTTTAATGGAAAATTTTGACCCAAACAAGTGGCCTGTGGTGTGTCCCACGCTCTATATAAGATTTTTTTTATTAAGTCACTTAAATAGTGGAAGAATGCTCTTGGTTAAAATATGCACCTGTGCAAGTGTTTCACAGCTTGAATATATCCTCCTATAGCATATTACAATAATGTATTTGGGGTAGGTGAGAAAGTAATGCTTCCTAATTTTATCTTCCTAGTCAGTTGCCAGCAGACTAGAGGAAAATAATTCCTGTTGAAGCACTTGAATCACCTGCCCCTTACATGAAGTAAAATTGCGACCCAACAGATGGAAGCACAGCAGAGGGCGTGCAGAATGGCTGATGATATGTCTTACATATAAAGCAGACAGTGGTGCCATGTCCAGAAGGTTGGCTTCTTCCTTCTCAGCACCCTTAGCAATCCCCATAGTGCCCCACAGAATTATTTTAAGAGTAAATCCTAGACAGGAGAGACTCATGAACATAAAGCAGCCTTTGGCCTTCTGCAGGAGAGTCCATCGCTTGTCCTTAATGTGTGTCCCATTTGGCACTAATTACCTGCCACTGACATTTCTGCTGTATAACTCAGTCGAACTTCAAGGCTAGAGAAAATTAAGAATCAAATGTTCCCTTTGCAAAGTTTTAGCAGTTGCTGGTAGCTTTCTAGAAGATAAAAATTAGGAAGCTGCATTTCTGAATAATCTTCAGAGAGGATATACTATCTTCTTTCAAGGACAAGATCAGACTCCTCCATACAGTACTATGCTGACCTGGTTTCTGAGGAATTAAATGCCAAGTGCACAATGTAATTTGAGAGTATCAAGCGTTAAACAGTTATTAAACTTGTTAATTCTTAACAGTGCTAAGATTTTGAGATTTTAATGAACTATATATAAATACAGCATATGACCCTAAAAGATTTATTTGCTCTTTCCTTGATAAAACCAGAAGCATTAAAGAAGAAATTCATGTTGTTCGCAGAAGGATGTATGTGCGTTCAACTCCGATTTCTGTGGTAGAAACCATAATGTAATTTAGGTTTTTGCATATAAAAATAAAGAAGCAGGCTCTTTGGATAATCTGATTTAATATATGACTTCCTCATGTTTGACAAGATTTGTACCTTTCTTTTTCTGTTAGTGCCTATCAGAATAATGACATCACTGAATTTGAGAAGATTCTGAAAACCAATCACAGCAACATCATGGATGATCCTTTTATTAGGGAACACATTGAAGGTATATTCTTTGTGCTAAGTGAATTCAGTTACCTTCTGTGCCACTGTCAAACAGTACTTCTTAATGGAAATGCATGGAATCAAACCAGTTTTCTTCTCTGTGCTTCTAAATGCTACCATAGAATAGTATATTATTTAAATTATAAAGTTATTTAAAAGAAATCATTCACCAGTTTCTTCTCTGTATTGCCAAGTATAGAAATGCTTCTAAATGCTACCATAGAATAGTATATTATTTAAATTATAAAGCTATTTAAAAGAAATCATTCACCAGTTTCATGCTATTGAATAATGAAATCAAGTTCTTATATGATGTCCATTTCGTTTAAGGTGGCTGTCCCTTTTACATTTTTATTCTAATTTGGATATTGTTGTATGTTTATTACTGATACTTAGTATCAAAGGTAATTCTTAGGATTTGTTTTCAACAAGTAACAAAAACTTCTGGTAGTCCACTAAAGATGATGCCCTTGATGCATTTACTTTGAAGGGTAGGCTAATGTTGTACGAGTAGTGTATGAGATTTTTAATTCTGTTGGATTAACAGAGACAAAAATCATTCCTTGTTCTGGGGCCTCTTTTGTACCTCCAGTGTTCCCACCTGTTATGGAGCTATTTGAGGGTTTTTAAATGACCATTTGGAACAGCTCATTCAAATACTTAAATTCCAGATGCATCAGGAAAATCCGAAGAATTCTTTGGAAGTAATGTTCTTTTTTCCCCACCTTCCTTTCTCTTTCATTCAACAGACATTTTAAAAGTTCTTGTATGACGCTAGAATGATACTACACTTGGTGGATATAGAAAAGTTTAGAAGCCTTGTGCATGAACGCCAGTCTAGTTTGTTTGTTTGTTTGTTTAAAGACACTTGTCTGTGAAGAAACCGGAGAAATTTGCAAGATCACTGCATAAAATACAATACTGTAGATTTTGAGAGAGCATGAAATAAGGGACTTGGCTGGCATGAATCAGAGTTTCTTGAAAAATATGTTTAACTAATAGAGGAAATGATGAGCAGTGTGGAGTATTACTGAGAAGGCAAGAGACTATTTTAGATAGCATCACAACATCAGCAAAATCAGGGAGGTGGGGATGAAAAAAATTGGAGAGAAGCAGCCTCTAATGTTATTGTGCATTTATTGGACCCAAATATTTTTAGACGCAAACACCTTATGTCTGGGGTGCCTGGCTGGCTCATTCGGTAGAGCATGCTGCTCTCGATCTCAGGGTGATGAATTTGAGCCCCATGTTGGGCATAGAACTTCCTTAAAAACAAAAAAACCCAAATACCTTATGTTCTTGTCAGGCAGAAAGATGTATTTTGGGAAATTAAATGATACAGTTAATTAATGTGATTTAGAAGTGCATAATGGTTCAGAGGATACACATACAAACTATTAAATACAAATTTATTATTTTCATTTTTGTCTTTTCTTTCAGAGCTTTTGCGAAACATCAGAACACAAGTGCTCATAAAATTAATTAAGCCTTACACAAGAATACATATTCCTTTTATTTCTAAGGTACTTATATTCTCAAATCTTAGTAGTTATAATTTTTAGTTTATAAGTGTAGTATATGTATCTTCCACTTAAAAAATGATTCTTGGTAACATAATAGTATGTTTTCAAAATATAGCATAACTCAAGTGCTTTCCTTTTAATGTAAATTTTTCTGTATTTTCTTGGCATAAATTGAGTTAACAGTAAAGAGAAATAAGGAATCATTACAATTGTTTTTAAAGAGTTCTTCAGCCTCAGAGAACATTCTAGAAGACAGAGTAATGGCTAAAGTATATAATTGATGTAGTGTTAACCCGACCACAGTAAAATTGTGGTAGGAATATACTTTAAAAATTACAAAGTTAAATTTTATCAGACCTATGATCTCAGAAATATTTTGAAATGATAATGGAATCTGTTTTACATTTTCTTTTCACTAAATCTCCTTTTTAAGTGGTGGGAATGAATTTACAATCAAAATAATTATCATGAAGTCTTTAAAAAAGTTAATTAGTAGAATTACAATGAGTCTCTTGTCTTAGGAGTTAAACATAGATGTAGCTGATGTGGAGAGCTTGCTGGTGCAGTGCATATTGGATAAGTAAGTACTTGGCTGTTTCTTATCACAGAATGTTTAGGGCCTAACACTTGAACAATGGGAGCCAAGGGAGCAGCGGAATTCTTGATTTTTCATAAAAAGCACCCTCTGGCTATTATTTTTTGTTAAAAGAGATTCATGTGTATGCATGGTGGTTTTTCATAAATGAATGAGCATATTAAGCCCTTGATCTCTGAAAAAGCTATAAATGTTTTCAGAAAGAAATTTCAGGTGCAACTGGGTGGCTGTCATTTGAGCATCTGACTCTTGATTTTGGCCACACTCAAACTCACAGTTTGTGAGTTCAAGCCCTGCATCAGTCTCTGCACTGACAGCACCGAGCCTGTTTGGGTTTCTTTTTCTCTCTCTCTCTGCCCCTCCCCTGCCTGTGTGCACACACACTCTCTCTCAAAATAAACAAACATCAAAAAAGGAAAAAAAAAAAAAAGCCTTATTCCATACAGGATCCATATAGAGCTACAGCATTTTTTGATGAATAGTATTTTTTTTTAATGTTTTTAAAGTAGAAGGTATGGTTGTAGTAGTTTTGAAGTCATATTTTTCTTAAAAGCAGTATGGTATTTAGAGCTTCACAAGTTACATTTGCTATTGATTCATCAGTAAGTCTCTGCCTGTTGGTTCTTTTAGCGAAACTGATGAAAAGTAGCTGATCTCTACTTTCTGTCTAGAATCTTAATAAGGTAATGAATGGTGTAACTAATCCAGAATTCAGTCATTTAATGTAGGCAGCAGTTTTTTCTTTTACATTTATTGGTATTATAAATATTTTATGAAACATTAGTCCAAAAGTTATGCTTAGTGAAAACGATTTGTAGACATGTCTTCTTTGATTTTTTTATTTCCAGCACTATTCATGGCCGAATTGATCAAGTCAACCAACTCCTTGAATTGGATCATCAGAAGAGGGGCGGTGCCCGGTATACTGCACTAGATAAATGGACCAACCAGCTAAATTCTCTCAACCAGGCTGTAGTCAGTAAACTGGCTTAACAGAAAACAAGCTTTTACAGACGTACTTAATGCAACAGTGCAGAGATGTAATCCTTAAAAGAACTGGGAATGGCAAAACTACTGTCGGTTGATGTGTCCTGAAAATTATTGGAGTTATGGCAGAAGTGCTTTTTTTGATCAACTGGTTTGTGTTTTGCTGCTGCATTTATCCCAAGAAAAACAGCTTTAATCTCCAGAAGAAAACCAAAATGCCATGGGATTTATGCTGTATTGACATCTTGCCCTAAACATACAACATCATAGTAATTTGTCATGGGCAACATGACCAGAGAGAAGATTTTTGTCATGATTTTAAATACACTGACATGTTACTGTTGGTTCAATTTAAACATGTTTTACCTGCAGAAATTCTCTCACAAATAACCTGCAATAACTTGAAATGCATACCCTTTTGAACACTTCCTTTTCTCATGTATAAATTAAAATGTTTGCTGCATTTTGCAAAATGTCAATTCTCCAAAAATGTGTCCGTATATTTCTGTACCTGCAGTGTAGTAAAGGTTTAGATGAAACCCCATAATTATGGTGGCATACTGTCACTTAGGTTTCAAGCAGCAAAATAAACAGTGCAGCTCAGAAATTGTAGTTTGGTTCTTGACGTGTTTTTATTACATTTGGGGTTTTTGTTTTCTTTTTTAGTACCTTAGAAATTTCAAATTACTTTATCTTCAGTTAATGATTTTTAAAAGCCTGGGAGCAAATAAGTCAGTTATTTGGTTTCAAGCTTTTTAGAGTAGTCTTTATTGATAAAGTCAGGAGAACTAGTTTCTAACAAAACACTTGCGTAGTACTTATTTGACAGAGATGCTTTAAAGGAATAAAATTCTTTTTTTTTTTTTCTAAGAATGATATTCCTTTTTAAAAATAAATTCTAACTCTCAGAATGTTCACTTTAAACAAATATGCCAGAACATAGACAGCTAAATGAATGTTACCCTGTATAGTGATCATGCTGGAAAATTATTTCCTAATTCCAGCAGTCTACCCTTGCTCAAAACCTCATGGGTTCTGCTCTTTTAGAATTGCGTTCAGAGCTAATTTAAGTCATACACACTATTAACTTTATGATACACAGTGTTTAAGAAAACAAAAAGTATTATCAAGCTTGAGTTTGTTTTTGTGTTGTTTTTTTTTTTTATAGTTACCATCATTTGGCACCAAATGACTTTGGACAGTTTCCAAAAATTAATCTGTCTTTGAGGAAATAGTAGAAAGTATGTAACTGGCTTTGAAGGCGATCCCAAAAGAGTTTTAAAGGTATTTTGAGCAGTGGTAGCATAGTTAGGATAATGAACTGTGGTCTTCCAAGGTGACCACCTTAAAGGAGACACAGCTCATTTGAATGTATTGAGTTTTGGATGTATTTGTTTCATTAAAAAAAAAAAATCACATTATTTTTAGTGTCAAAAGGAAGAACTAAGACTAAGATAATTTCTTTGGTTTTTCTATTGCTTGTTATTATGTAAAAAGAAGTGAGTGGCAGTTCAGAAGGAAGACTGTTGTAACTGAGGAATGACAACCAAGAATTTTTGATCATTAAATCAGATTTTATAAACAGTGGAAAGAGCATGGACTTAAAACAAGGCATGCTTATTCGGTTTTGTCAAAATTTTACGAAAATATGTGATATATATTTATACTAAAACTATATAATCCTTAGATTTAGGAAAGCAATCAGTTAATGTCTTTAGCAGATAAAAGCAGTATTAAATACAGGTGCAACTTGGAAATTGTAGAAAATTGAAAGAAAACGAAAGACAAATGTCTCTGGTAGGGAATAAAAAGTTGAAGATATTATAAAATTATGTGTATTTTCTTCTCTTTTACATAAATCATTTGTGAAAAATGTGCTAAATTTTTTTTACAGGAGTGGTAATAATTAGGACTTATTTTTCAATATAATTTGGAGACCCTTTGTTACCCAAATAAAAATGACAAGTTTCTGTGCCTGTATTCAAATATGTATGCATGTGATAACTGTGGGGAAAGGCCCTGCTTAACTCTGACTTGATGGAATAAGAATTTAAAGGATTTGAATGATTATGATTTAACCTTTATTCCAACTTTGACAATGCCTGGTTCAACTGTGATATCTTTGTCCATGGCAATAGTGCATCTTCCAGTTTCTAGAGAGAAAGCATGCACTTATTATTTTTTGGGAAACTGGGCTAAGCATAAAACAATATCTCAAGTTATACCATAATCTTTAATGTACTTGTATGTATCACATAGGCTTTGTTTAATATTCCTGAAATACTAGCTTTTTTTTTTTAAAGTTATTTGCCACATCTGTCTTAGAACACAGGTTTTTGATACATCTTAACAATCTAACTTAAAACTTTTTATTTTTTCTCATTAAACATGATCTGTGTTCTTGTGCATCTCAGAGAGTTGAAATCTTTTTTCGAGGTTGCTTATCAAAATATAAATTTAAGGGAAGTAAAAAATAAATTGGCATATTTTTAGCATTTTAAATTACTGATTAAATCTTCCCTTCTGTGAAAATTGTAGTTAACAAAATAGTTTACATCATATTGTAATGTGTTTATCTTCTTTTTTTTTTTACCCCTAAATCTGGAAAAACTCCCTCCACAGCAAACTTTTGACTGCTATTTGAGGGAAATAGATAACTGCTCCGAGAACTGCATTTCCCCTGCTCGAGCTCTTCATTTTTTTAAAGTAATCTCTATGCCTAACGTGGGGCTCGAACTCATGACCCTTGAGATAAGGTTTGCATGCTCTACCAACTAAGCCACCTAGGCACCACTAATGTAACTTTTTTTTTTTTAAGGTGAGATGAGTATGTCTGTACTAAGTATTTAATTTTCTTTTTTAATCACTAATCTTTATAATTCTTCAGTTAACACAGGTAAGTAAACTTTTTTGGAGTAGGGATGGAGATGAGGGTATCTAATCAGCATACAAAGCAGATTTTATTGGTAAGGACCCCTCGTTAGTTTAATTCATAGGATAAAACATTTGCCTAGTAAATTCACTCTTACCTTTTTAAAGGGGCTCAGAGATACTCAAACCATTTATTTACCAAGGCTACTTTTTAAAAATAATAATTTGTTTTTAAATATTTTAGTTATTGTTTTAAATAAACCTGAAGTTTTCATTTGATTCAGTCTCTAAAGTGAAACTTGCACTTAAAAAACTAGCATAGCTAGGAGTTTCATTCTTTATATGAGATTGATTGATTCTTTATATGGGGTTTACAAAATATGATTTTGAACTGAGATATTTTAACAAAATACAGAAGGAATTTACTTTTAGCTCTTTAGCTTCATAGTGTTGAAGAATACAATCGAGGTACATAGAATAAGATTGTAAGTTTTAGGTTTCAGAACTTGAAGCTCAAGGACTTGGGTTTACATTTGTATGACCAAAATCAAAACAACTTTTTATGGAGATTTTAATTGTGTCTATTAGGTTCTTGCCACCACCACCCCATAATAGCATTCTATATTTTGATAGAATTATAAATACGGTTCATTTGTAAGAACCACTTTAATGTGGACATCAGAGATTCTTAACTTTGAATGCAAGTATATCAAGTTCTTTTAATTGAACATTATTGAATTTTACTATGTATCTTAGCTAGTGTGTGCCCTGAATACACTAGTGTGTGTGAATACACAGTGGATTAGTCAATGATTTAAAAGTTTTGTTTACTTCTCTCCATCATTCAGTGAGATTTGAAAAGGTTTCACTTTTAGAGTTTCAAGGCAAGTTAAAATAATGTCAGTTGGAGAATTTTAAGTTTTATGATGATAAGCACACAAAAAAACTGTCAATGACTAAATCACTGATTCTGAATATTTCTCAAAAATTCAGTGTCAGTTTGCTTTTGGATCTTGAAAAGATTTAGCTTAGATAATGTCCCGAAAGAAACCAATGTGTGGTTCTCTAAAAACCGGTGGTGTTTTGCTTCTTTAGTGTCATGTTATTTTAAAACCTGCTGGAATATTTTAAAAATGCTGTCATCAAATCATGGCATCAGAGGTAGATGCCAACTGTACTTTAAAACCCTGTGATAGACAAAAAAATAATTTCTTAGACACTTATCTTACTGTTTGGGGCCAACTTTGTTTCCTCTTGGCTAGGATCTTTAAACCTTGGTCAAGATTTCCACCTTCGTGGCTGGCCAGTACTAGTGTGTGTGTTTATACTTATGCATGTGAGAGTACATACAGGTGGAAATACAATATCTCACTCGCCAATCCATCACAGTAAATTTTTTTTTCCAGTTTCCATTACTTTACCACGGATTTCTGACTTACATATGCCATGAAAAGAATTGCCAGTGTACCAGTAACTTTGTTATGACGAAGTTTCTCAGGGAAGTCAGTGTCCAAAGTTACAAAATGGCTTTGCTTTTTAATTTGTGGAAATAGGGTATTTTTAAATAAATCGATAAAAAAGTTGTTTTATTGGACATGATTCATCTTACATGAATTTAGAGATTATAAAAGTAATCTAGAAGTTTTCATCATCCCAGGAGGTGGTCAGAAGTTGTTGCATGCTTAATTACAGTGTTAATGGCATATTAATACTGTTGAGTATCTAATTTTTGTTAAAATGTTTGCCAATCTGTTTACTACACTACTAAATTTTTATGCATCTATTTTATATAACACTTTGAGGATAATTAAAAATTTTCAGTTATGTGTCAATCAAGAAATAGAGCAATGATAGGAAAAATGCAAAATCATTTGGTTTTGCCACATGTTACATAGTCGGTTGTATTATGAGTCTTTCAGTATTCTTTTTCTTAAAACTAGTATTAAAAATGACATCAATTCCCTGAGCTCGTACTAACTGGTGGTAGAAAACAGGTTACCAGAAGCAGGGCAGACGATGTCTACCTGTATTTAGAAGTCCCACAAGTTAACACTGAGAATTGACTATTAGGTGCAGGATGAGTCACAAGATGCTTTAAGACTTAGGTATCAAGGAGTTTGACCGGAAGTACACATTCTTTATTGGTAATAAAAATTACATATTCTACTTCTTAAATATTTACTGTGTAAATATTAGTCTTGGCACAAGAGCACAGTAGTTTCAAACAGTACACTTTATATCTGGTTGAGTAATTCAATAATGTATAGTTCCGTGAAATAGCTTTTAAACATTTTAAAAATATTTCTTAGAAAATAGTGTTGAAAATCTTGTCCATTTGGTTTGAAATTCAGGGTTTAAATATTTTCCACTTTTAAGATTACCTTCTTGTTCTGCTTTGAGCATTCATGGAGGAGTTGGCCTCTCCTGAACCCTGTTTAATCATCTATCCTGGAACAATTCATGTTGCAAACAAATGTCTCAGGAATTACTCCTTCAGTATAAAATTAAACATTCCTAAGCAGGAATTAAGCCAAGAAAGGAAGTGGAGGAAGAAATGTACTCTTCCAAATCCTTGTTATGGTGCTTTAAAATGAACCCTTTAGGAGCTGCAGCTTCTAAGAAAGCACTTGCAAATTTATTATGTATCCAAAAATAATGGTCTCCAGTGTAACCTTCAATCTAGTGGTTATGGGCCAACCCTAATCTCAAAGTATGAAAATGCAATCAGACAGCTTTTGAAAGTCAAAAGAACTTTTAGGCTAAGCCTGTAGCCAAGGTACCAAAGTAAAGGTACAAAACCAGTGTCCCTTTGCACACTGCAGATCCTTTGGTCCTCCAAGTTGCGGGAGTAGGAGGAAAGGAGTGAGGCAGTTGGACTACTTCCTATTTCAGCTACATTTCAAACAGCAGTGGTAGTTGGTGTGTTGGTAGAATTTGCCAAGGAAGAAACTAGATAAGCAGTATACGCATTGAATATCTGAGCTCTGTTTTTGTTCTACTTAATAGCTTTATGGCCCTAACTGAATGTTTACAGTAATGAATGGAAGCTTGTCGTTTTCTTTCTAGAAACCTATTTTCAGTTTTATTGCATTATGAATGATCGTCTATAGGTTAGTGGCCTTCAACCAAAGAAGGGTTACCTATCTTTTACCTGTCAAAAGTGAGTTGTATTATAAACAAATATAGACTACAAACAGATGTACTTTTTTGGGAGAGTAGGATTGATATTTAAAACTTGGTGTTTCCGCCTTCTCAATATTGTTGTATTCACCACCAACAGGCAGTTACGAAAAAAATCTGAAAGTGCTAGGATACTAAAAGGAGCATTCACTTTGTCTAACTCCTTCACAGTCATTTAACATATTTATTGTGTACCTACCAAGTACTAGGGACTATGTTGAAGAATAACATAAAGAACAAATGACCCCTGTGCTGAAAGAGCTTAGTGCTACAGGGAGAGGCAGAGGAACAAGGTAATTTTAGACAGAGAAAAATTCTATCAATAAATGCAAGTGGGAGAGGCATCTCTGAATATGTGAAAGTTGGCTTCACATATGAATGAGGCAAAGGAGCTGGCCAGATCTAAGGAAAGAGTAGTCTGGGCAGAGGTTAAGTCCATTGGAGGTGGAATGGGTATATCAATTTCAAATTCAGGCAAGGTAGAGTATGATGTTCCCGTGAGAGAGGTGGACAGGGACCAGTTTATGAGTAGTCTTATGTTTTGCAATAATGAGTTGAGGTTTTAGTCTAAAGACAATGAGAAACTATTGGAAATTTAAATACGGATATAGCATTTTAAATGATTATTCTGGCAGGGCACACGCGTGGCTCAGTCAGTTAAGCTTTCAGTTCTTGATTTTGGCTCAGGCCATGATCTCACGGTTCATGGGTTTGAGCCCTGCATCAGACTCTGCTGATGGTGGCGCAGGGCCTGCTTGAGATTCTCTCTGTCCCTCTCTGCCCCTCCGTGACTGTGTGCGCGTGCGCGCGGACACACTCTTGCTCTCTCTAAATAAACAACAACAAAAAGATAATTCTGGCTGTCATATGGAGAAATGATTGTATGAGGCAATAGCATGACCAAGGAGACCAGGAAGAGTCGCTGCAGAAGTCTATGATAGGTAATAGAGGCTTTTAGATTAGGATTTGGAAAGAAGTGCATAGAATCAGGATAGACCAACAAGAATTGCTTATGAATTGGAATCATGAGTTGTAAAGGAAAGAGAACAAGGTTCCCAGGTTTCTTACCAAGCAACTGGTAGGTAGGTGTATCATTAAGTATGGGAAGACTGGGAAAGCCCAATTTTGGCAAAAAGAGAGTGAGCCAAAGAAACAAGAGTGGACTAGGAATTTGGAAATAAACAGTAGTATTACAGAAGCTAGTTATTATTTTTTTAATTTTCTTTAAGAGAGAGAGAGAGAGAGAGAGAATCCCAAGAAGGCTCCATGCTCAGTGTGTAGGCCAACTTGGGGCTCAACCCCACAGCCCTGGGACCATGATCTGAGCCGAAATCAAGAGCTGGAGGTCAACCGACTGAGCCACCCATCTTCACCAGAAGCTAGGTATTTTAAAACTGATCCACTGTGAATGTTGCTGAGAGATTAAATAAGATAAAGCTGAGAGGGCCTTAGGATTTAGCAAGATAGTCTTTGGAGATGCTAATGAGTGAGGAGTATATTCCAGCTCTTTGGAATTCTTTGAAACTTCTTTAAACAGTCACTGTCCTTTATTTCTTACATATTGAAGATTAAAAAAAAATCTATTCTTTTTTACATCTTCTGAATGTTAAGCGGGATAACAGGAAATTTTGAAAAGAAAAAGTGGACTTCTTACAAAATGTCTCTTCCTTATAAAATATTTAAAACCCATTCTCCCCTTTCCCACACAGTGTATAAACGTTTAATTTAAATTTTCTCCTTCACACCTATCAACTATGAAATTATATGAAATCCATGGCTTTATTTTAACATTTTTATGTCCCTCCAAAAGCTGTCAAACCTTTCTAGTGTTTATGGAGAATGGATTCCTTATATATGTAAACAAAGCCCTTTCACCATGTCAACTTTCATTATATCTTGGTATATCAGTATAGCTGCACGTTAATCATATTCTTGAAATGTTTGGATTTGTCTCCAAGGAACTTGTTCAAATATAAACAACACTGACAGTTAAGGGTTGGTATTTTGAGTAATCTCAAATTGACAGTGGAACAAAACTATGCCTTCTCCAGAAATTATTGTTTTATCTGAAAGTACACATTTGCTTATATACTTGAATACTCATAAAGCAAGTAGAATAATTAAATTTATAGGTTATCATACCTCAGAATTATAGTAGTCATTTTCTACAATTAAAAATCGGTGGGGCACCTGATTGGCTCACTTGGTAGAACATGTGACTCTTGATCTCAGGGTCCTGAGTTAAATGTTGGACATGGAGCCTACTTAAAAAAAAATTAACTTTTTTCTGGTAAAAAAGAATGTTTAACAAAAATAAAAAATAAAATAAAAATCAGGAACCAATAGACAAGTGGGATTGTATTTCTGAGGACAAAATACCTAAACCCTAGGACACGCCGTCTTAAAGACAGCTTTTGCAGCTTCCTAGGGGAGAGGAGTATAGATGGTAAAATAGATCCGAAGAACAGGGCACCTGCATTCTTCAGGTGGCCTTGTATTGAGACCGTCTCCCTTAACCTTAGACAACAACAACAACAATAACAACAAGAACAAAAAGTCTTTTATTCATTTCTCTTCTTGTTAAGTGCATTTACAGAGTATCTCGTGTGGTAATTATTCTGCACCCTTGATACCTTGACTCATTTTTATATATAAATGATGATTTCATTTTAATATTTTTAGGTGAGGGGTTTTGCCTGGTGTTTTTATTATCCATTTAGTTTGAAATTCTTTCAATATAAAGACTTATATCTGTATTTAATTCTAGAAAATTATGTTATTACTTCTTGAAAGATGTCTTCTCTTACATTTGCTCTTTTCTTTCATTCCTGGAAACCTATTAAATGCATGTGGACAATTATACTCTTGTCTTTAATGTATTAAACTTTTTTCTCATTTTTTCCAACTTCTTTTCCCCTCCCTGATCTATCTGCCTTTATGACCTAATATTCCAGTTCACTACCTTGTTTTTCAGGCACTTTTATTCTATTATGCAACCCATTCATGTAATGTTTTTATATTCATTATCTGTACTTTTTTTCCTTATAACTGCTTCTTCCAGATTTAGGATATTTGACCTGAAATATGACAATATTTATCATGCTCATTTGAAATTCTTATGTTGGTCTGGCAGAGCACCTGGGTGGCTCAATCAGTGTACAACTCTAGATTTCTGCTCAGGTCCTGAATTCACGGTCGTGAGATCAAGCCCCACTTCAGGCTCCACGCTGGGCATGGAGATGCTTCAGATTCTCTCCCTCCCCTTCTGTCCCTCCCCCACTTGCATGTGCTCTCACACACTCTCAAAAAAAAAAAAATCTTTTGTTTGTCTAATCCATTGATTTTCCTTATCCTGGTATAGTTTTTTAACATTTTGTTTCTATTTTTGCCTTATTCATTTTGAAGCTATGCTTTTAGATATATACAAACTTAGAATATTGAACTTCCTGATGAATTAAATCTTTTATGTAATAAAGTATCCCTCTTTACCTCTTGTAGTTACTTAAAGTCTGTACATCTACCTTATTTTACTAGTGTTTGCAGAGTATACAGTTTTTACATTCTTTTACTTTCAACTCTTCACATTTTTGTGTTTTAGATGTGTCTCTTGTAAACAGCATATAATGGGTTTGGTTGTTTTTAACTGGTCTGACAATTTTGTTTAATTGGAATATTTAGTCCATTTATATTTAAAGTAATTACTAATATATTTGTATTGCAGTCTACCATTTTACAATATACTTTCTATTTCTTCCACTTGATCTATAGTCCTGTTCCTGTGTTGCCTACTTTTGTACTTATTATTTCTCATTAGTGTATTATTTTCCTTTTATCACTTTGGAAGTTATACATACTTTTACCATTCTTTTAGTGGTTACTCTAGAGATTAAAACATGGATTCTCGATTTATCAAATGATAATGCTTTTAGACATTGCAAAGAACTTTGTTAGCCCTTCCCATAACTTATTTGCTCTGGTCATGTTTAATAGCCTCTCCTTTCCTCCTCTAATTTACATGTAAGTATGTATATTTGTATTACATATATGCATGTGCATATGTAGCCCCGTTGGACATTATTGCTGTCATTTTGCATAGTCAGTATTTAGTTTGATTTACCTGCATATTTACCAATAGTCTTGCTCTTTATTATTCCTTTTTGCATTTCTGACTTTCCATCTAGGATAATTTTTCCTTCAGCCTGCACAGCGCTCTTTGGTATTTTCTTTAGTATAGACCTGCTGGTGATGAATTCTCCTGGGTTTTGTTTATCTGAAAATGTCTTTTTTTCATCTTCCTTTTTGAAGGATATTTTTGTCGGGTATGGAAACCTAAATTGTACTGTTATTTTCTTATTTTCCTTTCAGCAGTTGAGCATACTTCACTGTTCTTGTGCTTTTTATTATTTCTTCTTCTCCAAGTTTCATCAGATAAAATTGACATATAACATTGCATTAGTTTGAGGTGTGCAACATAATTATTTGAGAGACACATATATATTGCAAAATGATTACCACCGTAAGTTTAGTTAACATCCATCACCTTGCTTAGTTCCAAATTTTTGGTGTGTGATGAGAACTTTAAAGATCTGCTCTCTTAGCAACTTTCAAATATACAATATAATGTAATTAACTGTAGTCGCTATGCTGTATATTAGTCTCCAGAACTTAGTTATCTTATAATTGGAAGTTTGACCACCTTCACCCATTTTTAGTGTTTCTATTAAGAAGTCAACGGTCAATTTAATTGTTTTATCTTTGAGGATTATCAGTCATTTTTCCTTTGACTGCTTTTATAGTGTTCTCTTTGTCTTTGATTTTCTACTGTTAAAATATGATGTTTTTAAATGTAGACTTCTAAACATTTATTGTGCTTGGCTTTTATCAGGTCTTTTGTGTCCACACAGCGACATCTTTCACCAGTTTTAGCAGAATATCACCCATTGATTTTTCAAGTATTTCTTTTGCCCTGTTTTACCTCTCCTTTCTTTCTCAGACTCAGACAGAAACAAAAACAAAACACGCATATGTTAGACCTTCTCATCGATATCTCTTACCCTAATTTTGATTTTTTTCCCTCTTTGTTTTTTCCTTCTAAAACTTTATTTTGGATACTCTTTTGCCCATTCTCCAAGGTTTTTATTCTCTCTTCAACTGTGTATAATCTATTATTAAACCTAATGTAGTGAGCTGAATAGTATTCTCCTAAAACCAATATACATATAGACTGCAAGAAGTGACCTATTTGGAAGCAGAGTGTTTCCAGATGTCATTAGTTAAAGATCTTAATATGAAAACATCCTGGGTTTAGGATGGGCCCTAAATCCAATAACTGGGGTCTTTTTTTATTTTAATGTTTTTATTTATTTTTGAGAGAGACAGAGAGAAAGACAGAGCATGAGTAGGGAAGGGGCAAAGAGAGAAGGAGACACAGACTCTGAAGCAGTCTCCAGGCTCTGAGCTGTCAGCACAGAGCCTGATGCGGGGCTCAAACTCACAAACCTCGAGATCGTGACCTGAGCCAAAGCCGGGTGCTCAGCCAACTCAGCCACTCAGGCGTCCCTATATCTGGGGTCTTTATAAGAGAAAGAAGAGGGACATTTGGATACAGACGCACAAAGAAGAAGGTAATATGAAGACAGAGGCAGGCATTGGAATTATGCTGCTACATACAAGGAGTGCCAAGAACCACCAAAAGCTAGGAGAAAGACAAGTAAGAGTTTTCCCATAAAACCTTTGGAAACAATGTAGCCCTGCCAGTACTTTGATTTTGGACTTCTGGCTCCAGAACTGTTGTTAGCTTCTGAGTTTGTGGTAATTTGTTATAGCAGTCCTAGGAAACTAATAATCCCATCCATTAAGTTATTCTCTAAGAAGAACTTGGAAGAAATATAGGGCTAGGTTCCTGTGAGTCAATTAATCAACTAATCAATACATAATCTTGTTTTATGTGTGTTTTGCTTAAAGACACCTTATTTAATGCCTATTATTGGTTCACTGGCATTGCACTTATGGCCAACAACACCAATTCGTGCCTGAACAAAGCTTATCTAACAGACATCTCCTTGCAAGCCACGTCACTGCCTTCTTGCACTTTGGAACACAAGAGAGTACTTGGGCACCATTTTAAATAGGGAAGTCACCAATCAAAAGCACAAAAATATGTAAAACATGACACCTAATGGACCTCAAAAAAGACACTTGTGACCAGTATGAGAGCTGAAACAAGAAGGCAGAATATCACTTTGTTTAACCTCAGCTGGAAATGTATATCGCATGACTCAAATTTTTCACCTCTCTGTGCACATGCATGTCCATGAACAACCATGAAAACACCAGGAGTACTGATTTAAAAACTATGGATACATTTTAGCAAGTAGGTAAATTCACAAATAGGGACTCTGCAAACAATGAGAATCAACTTTAGAACTAAATCTACACATGCTTTCACCTTCCATGAGGGAACTCAAGGTGAGGAGGAATTTTATATAACTTCAAACATGAAGCTACAGTACCATACAGGGTTTGGATACTAGTCATGGCAGATAACGGTCTAACATTCTCATCAAATTGACTAAACCTTTTGTGCTTCCTCGTAGCCAGCTGGTCTCAGCTGCCTAGGTCCCCACTGTAATGCCCCTTCCACATTATGCTGTCCAGACCTAAATAAAAGGACATGTCATTTTCCCTCTGTTTGTTTCTCTCCCTTCCCCAGTAGATTATTCCCTTACCTCACTCGCTTTTCTTTAGCAGGGTCATCCACTCTTCCTAGCGTCTTGACTCTCCAGTGGCATAGTCTTGGGGCCTGCCATGCCCACTACCAGTTTTGCTTGTCTGCTTATAATTTGGGGAAAAATGAAAAAGGTGAGTGGATAACCTGGCTTAGGTGAAAGCTGGAACAACTATGATCAGAATAGTCAGAAATGGAAACAAACAGAAACAGTTCAATCACTTTATTGTGAGTCTTTTCTCTCCCTTTTTTTTTTCTAGGTACTTATTGATAATGTCTACTTTGTACTTGTGCCATAGACAAAATCCAGCCAGTTTCCTCTGTTTTGTTGACTTTGAATTAATATATTTAAGGGTTTGGTTTTTATAGTGCTCCTATTCTGGGAAATCAGGCTTAGAGGAATAGACGATAAGATGGTTCTGTAAAATACAGAGAGGGTCAGATGAATAGCTATAGGTTCACAGTGACGGAGGAGAGGTTTTTTGCTATTTTCTTTTGAATCTCTTTTACAGAAAGCCTTGTCCTCATTCATCCTTAGAGGAGAGACTTTAACAGACTCTGTCCTGTAAAGTGAAAGCAGGGATTGGCCATGTGGTATTTTTCTGTTAATCTGAACCAAGTGAGGCTTTCTGCTCTATAAACTCTTCTCATCCTACCCATATATAGGCTCACTATCCATAGAGCAGTTAAAAATGATTACTGTGTGGGTAGAGGAGCTACAAGTTTCTGCACCATTTTATTTTGTGTATTTACTGAAGATGTTTGCAGAGAAGATCGTATATATCTGCCTACCTTAGAAAGACTCTATCAGAAACTGGCATTTTATCATGTCTTCCCTACGAATTCTGCTTTTTGGAAGGTTTTTTTCCTCAGCTTTAGAATGCTTATTCTGATTCTAATTTGGACGTTGTTTGCCATACACTTTGGGAACTTTCAGGAGGGTGCTTATGACTTCATTCTCTGGTTTAGGTTGCATTTTGCTATACCCCTCTTCCCACATATGAAGAAATTTCTTACCAAGAAATTTAAATTTTTTGTTAGTTAACTAAACGTCCATCTTTGTATAAGAATGCAGGGAAATTTGGTTATAAGAAGTTGTTTGGCTTTTCTATCTTGATGTCTAAGAGGTTGGGTGCAGGCGCAGGATAAAATGCAAAATACCTAGGCAATGTAGGGACAGGAATCCGTTCCCCTTGTGACACAGTCTACAGCCCTTAGAATCATTATTCTGACTCAATGAAGGAAAAGTGCTGAGCAGAACTGAGTGAGGCAGCAGAGACATATCCAGACGGACAACTAGGTTGACATAACCAGATGGTGATCCCTGTCACCACGAAGTGTGGCTGGAATCTGTGTCAGGAGAGTCTCTTCTGGACTGAACTCCACTGGGTTGCCTCATTTTAATGAAAATGCTGCAGGCCAATCTCCCACATTTACAGAGTAATCATGAGTGCTTGAGGTAATTCTTACTGGGAACTTCTTGTTCTCAGCAGGAATTAGGCTGTAAGTGATTGCCATAATAGTTATGTGCACATGCACACAAAAGAGCACACATTTATCTATGTTTGTCTTTTATCGTGAAAGGCAATTTCAGATGACAGTATTTTATCCCTTCTCTCTATACATAGAGCCCTGAAACCTTCTCTTAATCTGGCAGCGTAAAGTTTTCTTCTGTATGCATTCTCATACACCTTAGAAAATTACTCGGCAAATGCTATTATGTTCATTTAAAAATTAAACTCAGGGGACGCCTGGGTGGCTCAGTTGATTGAGCAACCGACTCTCGATCTCAGCTCAGGTCTTGATCTCAGAGTTGTGAGTTCTGATTTCTCCACCCAGTGAGGAGCCTACTTAAAAACAAATTAATTAATTAATTAAAATTAAAATGAAACTCAGGAGTACACAGGAGTCTATGATGAAAAGTGAGAGAATCCTGATCTTAGATATAATTGCTATCAACACCTTATGTTCTGTCCTTCCAGAAATTATCTGTGCATGTAAAGGCATAGAATTTTTGCATATGTGGGGTCCAAATAATGTTCTTTCACTAGCTTTCTTCCTAATATGTATATTTTAAGCCAATATAAAAAAGGTACAGTTGGGGTCTCCTGGTTGGCTCAGTTGATTAAGTGCCCAACTCTTATTTTGGGCTCAGGTCATGATCTCACAGTTTGTGAGTTTGAGCCCCACACTGGGCTTTCTGCTGTCAGCCCAGAGCCTGCTTTGGATCCTCTGTCCCTTTTTCTCTCTGCCTCTCCCCTGCTCGCTCTCTCTCTCTCTCTTTCACACACACACACACACACACACACACACACACACACACAAATAAATAAACATTTAAAAAAAAGAAGTGCAGCAAGGGGCCCCTGGCTGGCTCAGTTGGCTCTTGATCTCAGGGTTGTGAGTGTGAGTCCTACGATGAATGTAGAAATTACTTTAAAAAAATGAAAATCTTAAAAAAAAAAAAGCACAGCAAGACAGTGTCCAACATGCTACAGTATGACATTTCACAGCATTATATTATTTTCTTTTGTTCTCAACTGTAGCATGAAGTGTCTGTAAAGTGCCCTTTTGTTTTGGTATGTGTGGCAGGAGCACAGGAGTTTTACAATAAACAATATCTCACAATAATAACTCATTATTTGGAGAAAAAAAAACCCAGCAAATAAATATCTTGGGAAAATGTCATCATGCATCTGGTGGTCAGCAAACTTGGAGTGGGATTCCTGTCTAGTTCTACTGCATTCCATATTCAAGTCTCACAAAGAATGGGATTGTGAGAAAACTCATTTTACCAGTGGGATGTTTGATGAAAATTTTTTTGACCAAGATACTCCCACCATTCTAAAGACCTATAAGCTGGTTAGATTTTTTTTTTAAATATCTTCAGGCTTATTATTTTTAGGACTGTGGTGGTTTTTTCTCTTGAATATTGAAGGAAAACTTCTACCACTTAATTATTTTAATGCCTATTATGAGCCTAGCTGTACTGAATGTTTTATATGCATTATTACATTTAGTTTTCACAGCGATCTATAAGATAAGTACTATTCTTTTCCAGGTTAATTTCACTTAACAAAACATAGGCACTATGAAGGCTAAATAACGTGTTCAAAATCACTGCCAAGTGGAGATTAAAACCCACGTCATTCTGACTCCAGGGGCCATAAGCTAACCTTTATACCTTCCTCACTTCTACTCCTGTGTAAGAACTGTCATTTCTCTTCCCACGCATTGCCTTTGAACTCTTGGTGCACCCCAGTCAGCATATCTGTGAAACAGTATATTGCCTGTTTTACCTTTTGTTGGTTTCTTTTGAATCTTCCTTCTAGAGAGTCCTGTCCCCGTTCAACCCAGACCACTCTAATAGAACAGGGGCAGCAGACGTCATCCACCAAAGTAAAAACGAGGAGTTCCCCTTGGCCAGGTGGCTTCTTCATGTAAACCTGAACAAAGGTGATACCTCAACTCTGTATGTCACGTACACCTGTTTATGAGACACTGGTTTTTAGTGTGATATGTGTCCACAAAGTAGTGGAAAATGCATGGAACTTGGTTTCCACAACAGTTGAGAAATTGATGGTATATAGTCGTGAATCCTCTTTGGGCTTCAGAAATCTCAATGTAACCTCTCTCTTAACTGTCACACTCTTGATTCTCCCTCCTACCCACTCAGTCCTTTCTCTCACAAACTCATATTGCGAACCCATTCTTTCTTTTCTTCATTTGTGTCCTTGAATTACTGTTTCATAGATGAGTGCGATGCGTACAAGTGGGTGTGAGTGAGTGAAAGTACACTCAGTTGAGTGTCTGGGTGTGTGTGTGGACGGGTAAATGGAAATCTGTATCCCTAGTATGTTTTCTGATACATGCTCTGGTATATATGTTCAATTCCTTTTCTTATAGAAGTGTGGTAGTAGAAACAGGCAGTTTCACTCAGTCTCTCTCCTGCTGGCTAGCTAACCTCTCTACTCCTTAGTCAAGTCTTGCAACATTCCTTGTCTTGATCCTCACAATATAGCTTCTAGATTGGTCCCCTAGACTTTCCTCTTTCCATTCATCCTAGTAGCCAATATCAGATTTGTCTCCCTAAAGCTCTCTACTTGAGAACCACATTGCTACAGACTGAATGGTGCCCCTTGCAAATTCACATGTTGGAGTCCTAATCCCTAATGTGACTGAATTTGGAGATAGGGTCTTTAAGGAGGTAATTAAAGGAAAATGAGATTATAAGAGTGGGGCCTCACTCCAATAGTATTGGTGCTCTTATAAAAAGACAAAGAGAGACCTGAGCTTTTTCCTTCAGCCAGCACGGAGCAAAGGCCATGTGAGGCCTTAGTGAGAAGGTAGCTGCGTATAAGCCAGAGAGGGTCACCAGAATCCCAGCTGGCTGGCACCTCAATACTGCACTTCAGTCCTCCAGAACTATGAGAACATAAATTTCTGTTGTTTAAGTCATTGGCCTATGATATTTCATTATGGCAGCCTGAGAAGACTAACCCACTAGGGTAAGTCTCTACTTTTCTGACTCCAGTCTCCCTGACACACCCTACCAAATTCAATCCTGCTGTAATTACTCAGCCTCATCTCCAACCTCTCCTCATGTAGCATTCTCTGAACTAGTCAAATAAGATTCTTCAACGTTCCCTGAACACCTCTGTCTTTTGTTCATTGTGACTCCCTGCTTCAAAATACCACCATGCCAGGGGCATCTGTCTGGCTGAGTTGGCAGAGCACGTGACTCTTGATCTCAGAGTCATGAGTTTAAACACCATGTTGGGCACAGAGCTTACTTTAAACAAAAACTTTTTTTTTAATAAAATAAAACCAGAGAATACACATTTATGGTCCAGTACGATATATTTTTTAAAAAGTACCGCCATGCCAACCACAGCTCACCACCTCCTCTGCAACCATCCTGCTTCAGACCCCCATCGTCTCCTGAGAGACTGTTTCACCAGTCTCCTACTTGGTCTCCATGCTTTCACCCTTCAGTTTATCCTAAGTCTACTCCTAGCACACTGCTGCGGTGATTCTCTTAAAGCAGGTCCATTATCTCATTCCTCTGCTCAAGACCGTCCATTGGATTCCCAGCTCACTCAGGTAGAAGACGTGTTCTTAAAATGGTTCACCAGGCCCTGTCCCCATTGCCTTTCTGACCAGATCACCTGCTATTCACCTCCTTGCTCACTTCACCGACACTGGTCTCTGCAGTTTCTCAAACTTACCAGACACGTTCCTCCTCAGGCCACTATGCTTGCTGTTTCTGGTGCCTGAAACACCAGTTCCCCTGGTAGTCACATGACTCGATGTCTTCATTTCCTCAGCTGTTTTCTCACATAGACAGGTTTCTTCCTGCTATCAGAAAGTAGAGTGTTCCTATGAAACTTTCCTCAAGCATGAAATGGCATAATGCAAAGAGCAGCCCTTCTTTCCAAAACTTTGTGTTATGCCACTTTGCTTTCAGGAAAGACTGTTTGTACAGTAATGGCTTTGTTTTTTGTTTTTTTGTAAAAGTGAAATTTCTCTTCCAATGTCTTATGGTTAGTGAAAATGGGTACTAACATAGGTCTTTTTTTTTTTAATAATTTATTGTCAAATTGGTTTCCATGTAACACCCCAAGTGCCCTCCTCAATACCCGTCACCCCCTCTCCCTCCTCCCACAACCCTCTCACCCTCAGTTTGTTCTTAGTCTTTGAGAGTCTCTTATGTTTTGTCTCCCTCCCTCTCTGTGTCGTTTTTCTTCCCCTCCCCCATGGTTTTTTTCTAAGTCTTTCAAAATCCACCTATATGTGGAAACATATGGTATCTGTCTTTTTCTGACTGACTTATTTCACTTAGCCTAATACCCTCCAGTTCCATCCATGTTGCTACACATGGCCAAATTTCATTCTTTCTCATTGCCACATAGTAGTCCATTGTATATATGTACCACATTTTCTTTATCCATTTGTCAGTTGATGGACACTTAGTCTCTTTCCATGATTTGGCTATTGTCGAAAGTGCTGCTATAAACGTTGGGGTTCACATGCCCCTATAACATAGGTCTTTTGTAAAAGCAAAGCGGTGTGATGCAAACTTTTAGAGAGTGGAAGTACCTCTGTATACGGCCTTCTAAGACGTTTGGTCCCTGACCACCCTATTTTAATTTGCATACATACACCCAACTCCCTATCCCATTAATTGTCATGTCCTCCCCAAATGTAAGCTCTCTGGAGTGTAGGAATTTTGTCTACTTTCTTCATTGCTATATATTCAGGAACTAGAAGAGTGCCTGACACAAGTAAGTCCTCAACAAAAATATAAACCCCGAGCCTCTGCCTTCCTTTCCTCGTATGATTTACTTTTTCTGGTTCATTATCCCAACCCACACCACTCTCATCCCCAATGTGTTGAGTTCTCAGTTGTTCTCTAACATGTGTTTAGTGGGGTGTTTTTCCCCAGTTTTTATTTAAATTCCAATTAGTTAACATACAGTGTAATATTAGTTTCCGATATACAATAGAGTGATTCAGCACTTCCACACATCACCCGGTGCTTATCATGTCAAGTGCACTCTTTAATCCCCATCCCTTATTTCACCCACCCACCTTCCATGTAGTATATTTAATAATAAAATACCGAATAATAAAAGGGAACAAACTGATACATGCTACATCGATGAGCCTCTGAAACAGTCTGCTAAATAAAAGAAGCCAGATGTGAGAAACAGCATATCGTATGATTCCGTTTACGTGAAAAGTCCAGGAAAGGCAAATTTAAAGAGACAAAGAGTAGATTAGTGGTTGCTTGGGGCACAGGGTGGAAATGAGTGTTAACTCTAATGGGCATGAGGGATCTTACTGGATCTAAAACTGATTTGTGGTGATGTTGCATCACTTGGTAAAGTCACTAAAAATTATTGAATCATACACTCGCAGTGAGTAAATTTTATGATATGTAAAATACACTTCGGTAAAAATTTTTTAAAAAAGTGAACATACCCTTTTTCTGATTATAAAAGGAAGGGATACTCATTTTACAAAGTACAGAAAAGCATACAAAATTATCAGTATCTATCAAGAGATAAATTTTGCTTATTTCCTTATGTATATTTTACATAATTGAGATTATTCTTTATATGTAATTTTAAATCCTGGTTTTCAACCAAATAGTATAAGCATTAACCTCATCGTTAAAGGCTTTTCATAAATATCAATATCAATGGCTGAGTAATATTTCATCATGGAGATATATCTTAACTTACTTTACTACCTGCCATTGCTGAATATTTCTATTTTATAAATAACACACGCTAAACCTCTCTGTATCAAAAAACAAAAAAATCACTAAGGCTTATGTTTCAATCTAGTTTATCCCCGGTTCTTAGTGTATCTTACAAGTCTTGAATTTAGAAGCATGACCTTTGAAATATGGACTTCTTTAGCTTCAGTTGAAGAGAGAGCCCTGCTGAAGTACAGATAATCACTCATGATTTCAAAACAGGGTGTGGGTGGCAACAGATGAGACTGATCGGCTGGGCCGGTGGCACTGGGCAGAGGGCCAAAAGGTGTCAGAGGCTGGGATCTGCACCTGGAGGGTGAGGACTCCAGTGCAGCTAGGGGTCAAGAGCCCCAACTGGGAGGCCAAGGCAGTAAGCAGACGCCTGCGTGTTAGCGGGTTACCTGGAGTCAGGAGTAAACTGGGGTCTGGAAGCCAACAGAGACCCAAATAGAAAGAAGTCATCAGTTCTCCTGACTCCTGACAGAATTGAAGGTAGATCCAAACACAACACCAGCAATGGGAGCCCAGAAGTAGGCCTGGCCCTAGGGCAAAGACTGTTTGCTATCTGCTCTCTCACGCTGGCCAAAAGGGAGTTGCATGTACTAGTACAGTGGGGCCTGTTAACCCTCCTGCCTGTTCAGAGCTAGAAGCACTAGACTTTAACGTATTACTAACCCGCTGTCTTAGCTTAAAACACATCATTTTATTTTATTTATTTTTTAACATATTTTTTAAATGTTTATTTATTTTGAGAGAGAGAGGGCCAGTGGGGAAGGAGCAGAGAGAGAGGGAGGAAGAGAGAATCAAAAGCAGGCTCCGCACCGCCATGCTGAGCCCAATGCGGGGCTCGATCCTACGAAACATGAATCCTGATCTGAGCTGAAAAAAAGAGTCCGACACTCAACTGACTGAGCCACCCAGGCACTCCACATCATTTTAAATAAATAACTGTAAAACTAATAAAAAATGGAAATGGATTTCAAACACCACGTGAAATAAAGGTATTCACTTTCTCATCCTTCATAAAAATTTACCATAAATGTTCTAAAAGTCACTATGGTGATAGTTACATGACCTCTGTGACTATCCTAAAAACTACTATGCATTTTAAATAGTAAATTTTATTTTTTTTATTATTTAAAAAAATATGTTTTTTAATGTTTATTCATTTTTGAGAGACAGAGACAGACCGTGAACAAGGGAGGGGCAGAGAGAGGGAGATACAGAATCCAAAGTGGGCTCCAGGTTCTGAGCTGTCAGCACAGAGCCTGATGCGGGGCTCGAACTCACTGTCCATGAGACCATGACCTGAGCTGAAGTCGGACGCTCAACCGACTGAGCCACCCAGGTGCCCCTAAATAGTAAATTTTAAAAACTATACATTTTAAATAGTAAATTTGATGGCATGTAAATTACATCAAAGTAAAGTCTAAAATTAAAAAAAAAAAAGAAAGAAATTCATTATAATGGCTTCCCCTTTAACATCTAGAAGATGGGGCCCATGAACTTCTGCCCATATTCAAAATCTCTATTGCATGTGCGTCCCAGTGCATGTAAGGTCTTGCCACTGAGCATTCAGCCCTCTGTGCCATTCCATTGCTACATCTAGTTCTCAAAGTCCCTGGGAGACCCAACTTGGAAGAATGGGTGTTAAGAAAACTGGGTCACTAGCTCCTGGCAGATTAGCACACTGCCGTTAAAGGCTATGTGAAAACATGGAAAATCAATACGTGGAATCCATATACCGTATCGTTACAACCACATAGGAAAGACCTATGCAAAGAAAAAAACATTGAGAAACGAAAATGCTAACAGCAGTGTGAGAGGAAGATGAGAATAAAAGTGATTTTTCTCTGATGATTTGCTGTTTTCCTTGCCTGTCAAGAGATAACATTCTGTGCTGTTTAATAATGAATTACTCTGGGAAAGACAACAGCCCCTCTAGTTCCGTTCAAAGAACTTGCTCTGTGAATCCTGCTCTTTTTTTTCCTGTGACAAAAGGAGTCCAGGGAAATATGAAAACTCAGAGTTTTGAGTTAAGCCTAAAAGAGGAGAAAAGATGCAACAGAGGGAAGAAGAGGGGATGGGAGAGCACAAGGTTACCCTTTTTTGTTCTTATTTGAAGTTTCTGTTTGCTTTAACCATATGCCAAAAAAAATCCATTTGAGACTATAAACTACACAGGACAACATGATTTATCTTTTCTCATCTTGGCCTCTTCTACTTCAAAATATTTTCCTTGTGAAGACACCAAATCTAAGCTGCATCTCTTTCCTCTTAGAGATATTTTGTACCAGGTGAGCTGGTATGAATTCAACCATAACTCGAAGGTAATGAGAATAGCAAAATAATGCAAATACGAATCATGTAAGGGCGACTGGATGGCTCAGTCACTTAAGCATCTGACTCTTGATTTCGGCTCAGATCATGATCTCACACAGGTTATGAGATCGAGCCCTGTGTTGGGCTCCACGCTGGACGTGGAGCCTGCTTAAATTTCATATTTTCTCTCTCTGTCTCTTCCTCTGCCTCTCCCCAACTCGTTCTCTCTCTCACAAAAATAATTAAAAGTTAAGAAAGAAAACACATACCAATAATATAAACACAAGTAAAAAGCCTTTCTTCTGTTGCCGTAACTAATTTGACATGAAGACTAGTGTCACCTTATGCTCCAGCTTCTCGGCCATCTGATCCACATTGGGAAAAGTTTGGTACGGTGCAAGGTGGTTTATTTGGCTCTCAAGCAGACAGGTGGTTTCAGGTCTCCTTAAAATGAGCAGGTGGTACAATGGAAGGGGTCTGGAAAATGATCTAGTTGACCTGTTATTTCGCAAAGAAGAAAACAAATGCCCAGAGAAACATTAACCTATCCAAGGGCAGGTGAGTAGCAGATCTGGAATCAGATGCCGCATCTCCTGCCTTGTGGCCCAGTGCCAAGCCTTTCTAGACAAGGCCTGAAAGTGTCCTGTCTTCATCTCCCCTTCAGGATCCCTTTGAAAAGAACCTGATCCAAGTCTGGATTTCTCTTCCCAGAGCTTGCTGGATTCAGAGGAGAGCTAGATCCAGGCCTGCCCTTCTGGAGCCAGGCCACATCTGAGCAGTTGGGGTTGGAGGGCCTGGTGGATTCAGTGTTCAGGTAGGTATGGCTAGTTAAGTTATCACTGGTTCACTCTTCATCATTTCAGTCTTCAGGGGACAGCAACACCACTTCTCCTCAAAAGTAGCAAACATGAGGGGGTGGGTGCCTGGGTGGCTCAGACGGTTAAGCATCTGACTTTGGTTCAGGTCATGATCTCGCAGTTCTGCGCAGACAGCTCAGACCCTGGAGCCTGCTTTGGATTCTGTGCCTCCTTCTCTCTCTGCCCCTCCCATGCTCACACTCTGTCTCTCCCTGTCTCTCTCAGAACTAAATAAACATTAAAAAATATTTTTTTAAAAAAGTAGCAAACATGAAACGTTAGGTGGTAAGCATAACACAAGACATCCCAAGCATCGTTGTCAGGTTTAGTAATATAAACAGGACATTTATTTCAAAGGCAAGGCTGGGGAAGACCCTGGCCCACTCACTCTCTGACAGCTTTGTGTCAGGGTGTGATCCAAAGAAGGAAGCATTAGTTCAGGGAAGTGTGGTAGTTGGAAGTAAGGTGACCATATGACTGAGGAAAGTCTCATTGGCTTCTCCTGAGAGCCAGGTTGGAAGGTGCAGCCCGGTGTACACTCATGGGAAAATCTTCAAAAGAGAAGGTGGCTGGTGCCTTAGGCTTCTCCTCACCCTGCCTCCTGTATTCACCAAGCTCACAGCTGCAAAGTGTTCCTGGGCTTCAGTAGCTTTTTTCCCAGCACACTGGAGGGGTGTCTTACAGTACAAAGTCAAAATCAAAATCGAATGGTAGCAACTACACAAAAACATACGTTTTCATTCTGAGTCTCAGAAAGTTTTGATTATTCCACTGAAGAGTTTTAGCAGATTCTTCTGATTTTTGATCAAGTTTAACTAACTATTCATAGATAACTGCTGAATTATCCAAGTCTAAACAGAAATTGAAAATTGAAGAGTAATCATTTGAAAGTATTTTTTCAATGGGGTACACTAAATCTCTACTGAAGGCATAGTCCAAGGGATAGGAGAATATTTTTGTAGTGGACTAAAAAAATAAACAAACTAGAAGTAATCTTAGAGTTTACTTAACCTAATCCCCTTATTTTTTTTTATTTTTTAGTGATCTCTACATCCAACATGGAGCTCAAACTCACCACCCTGAGATCAAGAGTCACATGACTCACCAGTAGCCAGGTGCCTCTGAATCTTCCTATTTTAAAAAAGCATTGTTAAATAAAAGGGTAAATGTGACTGACTGGCTCAGCTGGTGGAGCATCTAACTCTTGATCTCAGGGTGGTGAATTCGAGTTCCACATTTGGTGTAGGGATTGCTTAAAAATAAAATCTCAAAAATACCCAAAAAAAAAAAAAGAGAAGATTTAGCCTAAACTATTTCTGCCAAAACTATATTAGTATTGTTTGCTAAAACCCTAAAACACACTCCTCATAACTTAAAGGTAGATGAAGTTCTTATTTTAAAGCCAAAACACAGCCTGGCTATTTAAAATTAAATTTGTATCCCTGGAAAATTGAATTTCTTTTATTATTCCAACCAACCAGAGTAGTGTTTATAAAATTTCAAGAAAAGAAATCATCTCTAATTCATGAGCTCAATCTGATTATTCAAAAATATTTTCGTGCAGTATAACATCTGTCACTGTTTAAATTATCTTATTAGAATGAAAAAAAAGTCTCAGGTATTTTCAAAACATGTATATGTGAATATATATGACTGTTTTATGTAATACTTAAAAATAAAAGTTAAATACTTTTTCTAGGTCCTCAAGAGAAATTTTAAAGATGTATTCAATAATTTCATCGTTATCATCCTTTTTTGATTATTCATAAACTGGAAAATAAAGATGAGCCCTGCTTTTATAATTCTTTTTTTTTTTTTAATTTTTTGTTCTTTGAGAGAAAGAGAGAGACAGAGCACAAGCTGGGGAGAGGCAGGGAGGGAGAGACACAGAATCTGAAGCAGGCTCCAGACTCTGAGCTGTCAGCACAGAGTCCAAGGCAGGGCTCAAACTCACAAACTGTGAGATCATGGCCTGAGCTAAAGTCGGTTGCTTAACCTACTGAGCCACTCAGGCGCCTCTTATAATTCTTAAATGTGTTCTCAGTGTATTTCAAAGGCAGGAAGACATACACTTGGGAGAGATATCTCATGTGCAGGATTCCAGAATAAATATTTGGATATCCTCACAGAACAAACTAATTGATGAAAGTACTAGAGGGAAATTTAGCAGGCATTGACATAAAATCTTACATTTGAATGAAAAAAAGTTACATCACTTGGAATTCTTAGCTTAGAAAAGAGAAGACTTAGGAGGAAACAGCTATTTTCAAATAATTTAACACGTATTCAGAGAAAGAGGAATTGGCCTTTTGTTCCAAAAGTTAGAGTAGACCAGTGGGGGATAGACATGGGGCTATAATGAGAAATAATGTCTTTCATTTACAGCTGAAGGCCGAGTAATGGCTGCCTCAAAATATTTTTGAGTAAATAAACTGCATACAGGCCTAAGGCTTATTGCAAACATATCACTAAAATATAACAAACTAAAATCAAAGTATATAGTTAATCTTATAAAAGTATAGCAAAAAACCGGTCAAGCATTTATAATCCTTTCTAACGTTTTAAGCCTTTCTTTTAATACTGAAAGAAAGTCGACTTCTGTTTATCCACACTGCTTTGAACTTTAGGCTGTGTAGATTCTTAAATAAAAGCCTACATACAGGGAGGGCCTGATGGATTGCAAGAGATTATTTGTTTCACAACAAAGCCATATTCAGTTTTGTGAATCTAAGAAACCCATCTAAGAATCCACTCAACTCGGAGTAGCACATGACGCAGTTTAAAATACTTTGTACCAGGGATGGTATTTTTACTACTGGAAAAGCATAGCCGTGGACATTATCTGTTTGAAATCTTTAAAACTATGCTCTTCCCCCTAAATATACAGGAGGAAGAAGGTAGTACAGTCTTCCTAATACATCTATCCATCATCTATATAGGTGTACATAATTAATTAATTAATTAATTAAAAATCATAAAGGAGTGAAGTTCTGGAATACTTCCATCTAGAGCATTCAGAGGTCATCACCGTATATTTGTATATTCAAAACAAGAAAACAGTATGGAAGTTCTGTTGTATATTCGATTATGTTATATATATAATGTTATATATAATGATTATACATAATTTTTATACATACATAGTGTTATATCACGGTTAGTTCTTTGACATTTTGTAAAAAAAAAATAAAGAACATTCTTTCCCGTTCCTTTTGTTCCCCATGATATTAGGGCATTCCTGACCAAATTCCCATGAGCCACCACTTTAAACAAAAAACTTAATAGCGTGCGTCCATCCTACTTGAGTGGATTGTTTAAAATACAGACTGAGGATTTTGCAAATTCCTTAAAGTGGGAATTTAAGAAAATCTTCAGCATTTCAAAAGTCCTATCCTCTTCAATGTCCTATTTTCAGCCTTTTTTCCCAGAGCAGACAAATTCCCCAGAGCTATGCCGCGTTCCAGAGCATCCTCCTTTTTATTTAATTATTTTGGAGGAAGAAAAGCTTTTTCATAGCACCCCCACAAAATCTGTTACACCAAGCACCGCACAGTCACAGAGCACTGAGCCCAGCACAATGCCTATGATTGTAACTCTCCTCAGTTTCTTGTCTCTCCATTCTTCAGGCCTGCAATTTGTACAAGTTATCTCTTCCGAAGGCAGGTTTAACACTAACATACCCAGTAACCACACAGCATCCTGTACCCATTTCAAAGTGTTGGAGAGTTGTTCCTTCAGTACCCAGCTATGGAAAACACAGGATTAAGTCTTCTCTAATCCCATATGAACTGGTTCTGTCATGACATGAACTAAGAGGGATCATGGAGCAGATAACTGCCAACTATCCTGAAGCTAAAGCCATCCGTGTTGGTAACTAACTCTCAAGATATAACTGACTTAAACTTAACTACATTCAGTGAGTGATTTCATTCAGATACCTACCTAGGTATACCTTTGGTAAAAAAACTTAAAACAGAAGGGACTGCTCAAAGTTAGTCTTTCTATGGGTATTTGTGGAGAGATGGGTTTTTTTGTGTTTGCTTGTGTGGTTTTGCTGCAACATGCTTTAAAATTATTTCCCATGTGTGAGACACCTGGGTGGCTCAGTAGGTTAAGCCTCTGACTTTGGCTCAGGTCATCTTCTTGAGGTTTGTGAGTTCAAGCCCCACGTCAGACTCTGTGCTGACAGCTCAGAGCCTGGAGCCTTCTTCAGATTCTGTGTCTCCCACTCTCACTCCTCCTCCCCCATTCATGTTCTCTTTATCCCCCCCTTTCAAAAAGAAATAAACATTAAAAAAAATATTCCCTGGTTGTGCTAACAAGGCATCATGTTTCACAGCGTGTTTAACTGTGCTGCCATGGTCTCGAATGTTAGGCCTTGGACCATCAATTTGTTCCACTGTGGACTGAATGCGATCCCCTCAGTCAACCTATCACATCTGTCTGAGGTGAGGTGTCAACCTCCCAGGCAGGTCATAGTGCCTGTGCTTCACCTAAAAGAAAGACCAGTTTCTCCCTCACAGATTCCATGAATCATTTTACTGACCACGCCTATTCACTGCCAGAAAGATCAGACCCACGTGCGCCCCCCACCCCCAGCAAGTCTGTAGAACTTCAAGGCATGTAGACTATTCTCATGGATAGCCTAATCTTATTTTTTTTTTTACTCTATGTCTGAGTTACAGCTCTGTCATAAGTATTTTATATGTCTTTGGAAATTGCCTAAATTCTTTCTGGAGGTATAATACATAATTTTAAACCAATGTGTCATTACATACAAAATAGAAAGAGTTCTGCCTGATCTCGAAGAAGCATTCATATTCGTGGGTATTTGTTCATTCATTTATTTAAAATTTTATTTATTTATTTAGGCTCTGTGGTGTCTAAATGGGGGTATCTCTTGATCAGATGGGGCCCCCCAAATGTGGGCAATGATGCAAGGGAGGTGAAGGAATTCACCTGAGGCACAACAAAGACGATAGAAGTTTGTTGAATGTACCATAAAGGAGTGGGGGCAGGACAGCAGAGGAGAGGTTGTGTGCCACGAGATACTTGGAGGGGGCTGCTTTTAAGGTATGGCAACGTATGGAATTTTCCTTTTTTTTTTTTTTTAACGTTTATCTATTTTTGAGAGAGAGACAATAAGCAGAGAGAGAGGGAGACACAGAGTCCAAAGCAGTCTCCGGGCTCTCAGCTGTCAGCACAGAACCGTGAGATCATGGAGCCAAAGTCAGACACCCAACTGACTGAGCTCCTCACGCACCCCAGAATTTTCTCTTTTTTGGTAACTATGCCTAGTTGTAAGTAGCCCATTGGTCAGTTAGGGCCTATTGATATTTCGGGGTGGGTCACCTGGTGGGCCTGTCTGTATTTAGCCAGGGGGTCACTGTAGCCCTTTCTGTATCTCATTGCTCAAGCCTGTTTGCCTAAAAGTGGCCTCCACAGGCTCCGTGCCTAATGTGGGGCTTGAACTTATGATCCAGAGATCAAGAGCTGCATGCTCTACCCACTAAGCCAGCTAGGCACCCCATTAATTAAAAAAAAAGTATAGACTGCTGCTTTCTGGACGCTGACAATCTTAATGATCCATCATGAATGATCTCCCCCTGCTGCCCCTTTTGTGTTTTTTGAGAGTAGAATTGTCCATAGAAAAGGCAATGGGGAGAGACTGCATTAAAAGGAAAGAAAAGAGAACCTTAGACGCACAAACTCAAATTCATTTAATTTATTTATAAGTATAAGCCATATACATTTAAAAGAATATGCACATTGTTTTCTTAAACTAGGATTCTATCATTCCGGGTGAATTGCTAGAATTCTTATTCAAGTCGATGGGAACTAGAGGCTAAACAGACTTTATTTAAGACTTACTTAAATAAAAGTATTAAAATAACTTAAATGCACAGAGAAAAGTAGGCTATGTCCTATATACAAATTAATCTCAAGTAATTTTCTTTTAATTGCTGGGACTTCCTTTAATTGTCAGGACTTTTAGAGTATTATTTTGCTTGGTGAGTGGTTTAAGAGTGTAGATTTGCTTTTTGTTAGGAGGTGACTGAGATATTCAGTGGACAAAGGGGAAGAGTAACCAGGCATTGCTATCTTAATGTGGAAGGGTTGATCAAAATCAGACATTTTTATTAGAGAAAAAGAATGCCTTCGTAAGATAATTTACTACCAAAAATATCATTGAAGAGATTGTTTTGTAACCAGATCAACAAAATAGCATTATTGAATATCAACTATAATATTATTTAAACTATATGTAATATTTCTGTGTACCCAAATGTATCCTTAGCCTGTCCTTACTTACATTGAAAAGTGGGCAGCAAATTAAATAAATAAAATGATAGTTTGGTGGAGAATAAGAACCCAAGGTGAATCTCAGTGTCTCCCCACCTCAGACCCTAGCTCTCTGCTCCCACCTTCCAAACTTCTTGCTGGTCACCTCAGATGAGGAGGCCCTGATGGGTTTGAATTAAGAATGAATTAAATGTTGATTCTAACCAGCTGTTTTGGGACTTATTAAAATCCTCTAACTCTTCTCAGTAGCTGATATCTGGACCTCATTGGGCCGATGTAGCAGAGCCCAGACTAGAATGTTACTAATCTTGGAGGTTTGATGCTTTCCGTTATCATAACAAATTATTCTCCTAAAGAAAGCAAATCTTGATTTCGCATGTTACTGTTTGTTGACAAATCTTAAATCATAGAAGATTTCTCTGATCCAATTACATTAGCTCTTTCCTTCACTTCTTGCTTAAAATCAAGAACTTTAAATCGTTGTGTAAATTAACGTTGTGCAATTTTTTCTATTTCACAAAATAAATTCTCTGTAGTCTTACCTAGTTATCTATTACAAACCTTGCTAAAGGTAAAACAAACATCTCAGCAAAGTGCTTGAAATGCAATGCTCGGTCTCCTTCATGCATTTGGCACAATCTAATTTTATTACCAACTGTATTTCAACTGCTATTTCTTTCTCAAGAACCTCCAGTTGTTCTTTCATCTACAGACCCGGCGTTTGCTTTTGATAAAAAGGCAGTATTTTGTTGGCTCTAATTACTTTGGCTCAGCCCATTAGCTGCACTAACAATAGCCTGATTGTCAGTGAAATTAGCCTTTTATCTGTCACCCTCGCCCCTCCTCCACTTTCTAGCTAAGTGCAGTGGCAGGGACAGGTTCTGCTGACTTGAAACAAATTATTTCATCTCTCTGAGCCTCAGTTTTCTCCTTTGCAAAAAAGAAAACAGCGGCACACATGTTTGGGGTCATTGGGCAAAACGGGTCCAATTCCTCCTACGGAGTCAGCACTCAAGAAATTTGGATTTCATTGCTCTCAGAGAAGGACTGTGGAGGAAACTACAAACATGTATTGGCATACAACACATGTTTTAGGTCATTCTTCCAAACAACTCTCAAAATTTTCAAGCAAAGAAAGAAGTACAAGTTGAAGCTTGGAAAAAAAAAAAAAGTTTTAAATTTGTCCCCTCCTTTAAGACTAACCTCACCTTAACATTCATGCGATGATAAATTTATTCTCAAAGCTTTTTGGATTTCTCCTTCGTGGTATCCATCTCGATTGTAATTAAATGTCTTGGGCCCTGGTTGCTTTGGAACTCTGTCCTGAAGTGAAGAATTGTACCTGTCTTGGCTACCTCTTTAACCCCAGGTATCACGTTGTAGGTGATCTCAATAAATATTTTAGGAGTCAGTGAGTGAGCAGCAGACTCCCGAGTTGCTTTTAAAGCAAAGCAGCGCTTCTGAAAGACTTTGGTGAATCCACTTTGAATTCACTTTTTTCTTTTTCCAAAGATTTAATGATGGACTTGTCACTAATGCTTCTCCCCATTTCAGACAACTCATCACTTGGCACGATCTCTTTAAAAGAATCCATTTAATAACAATGAAATGTTATTCCATCTGCTCTATAAATACATGCTTTAATACTTGGAAGAAATGGGCTAAAAACACAAAGGCTCCTATTTCCAGAAATGCTATTGTAGAATCGTTTTATTAGAGCAAGAATTTTTTGACATGTGAAAAATTGGCCCTTGTATTTTTGTGTAGTAATGTTAGATTTTCACCTGTTACAATTCCTTAAAAAAACACACACACACTGAGATTTCCTCAGGACGCTCTGTAAGTGTTCTTAAAGCATTTTCCTGAAAGAGCAAAATACATATTTTAGATAAATTCCATTTTAGTTTCTTTCTTATTCTAAAATCTATGTTTGCTACAACTGTACTTGACACTTTCCATTCATTATTTAACTAAAATTCATTGGAAAAAAAAAATCTATCTTAAAATCCATCAGTAGAAAAAAGGAAAGAACTTAATATTTCAGTAAAGCTGGGGACAGAGAATGGAAAGAATGTATAATGCTTTTTTCCTGGAGGTGGGGGTTTGAGGGGTGGGAGGCCTTTCTCTAAGAGTTACTGTGATACAATCTTTTGACAAAGGCGGCTCTTTTTATTGTTTTTCAGACCCTTATGGCTTGGGATGAGGACCTGAAGGGATGGAACATGCATAGACTAACCACAGGAGCTGGGACTTTTTAGGTTTCAAAGAAATTTCCAGAGATTTGTGAAACAGTTTGGAAAACATTCTTCTAACTCTGCATGTGAGCCGTTCCCATTTTACCCGAGTCCTGAAAATAAGATTCTCTGTGTCCTTAAGAATTACCTTGGAGTTTTTGAAGGAAGCACAGGCAGTAGGTGTAGGGCTGAGCTTGGGTATGGAAATTCACCAGCAAGCTTTGGGATTCTTATAAAGTTGATTGATAAAATATGTTCTGAGAAACAGTATTTTAAGATAGAAGTGGGCACCTACGTTTCAGCCGAGCTCTCCACTATCCCTGTTTTTCCTTCCCCATTTCCAGTCAGGGTCTCTGATGACCTTCCCACACATTCTCCATCTGCTTTTCTTCGGGATCAGCCTATCCAAGGAAGGATCTCAAGAGGATGTTGTCCCCTAATCCCATCCGTATCCTCCCCTCTCAGTCCCATCCTGCTCTTCCTTTTGAGACCCACTTGCTTATGACGGTTTCAGAATGGTTTTCTTTTTCTTTCTTTCTTTTTTTTTTGAATAATTATTGTTAAATTGGTTTCCATACAACACCCAGTGCTCATCCCAACAAGTGCCCTCCTCTGTCAGAATGGTTTTCTATCCCATTCATTCCTTTCTGTCCATAGGCTCACCACCAGTATTTCTCCAGGCATCTTGTTCTGGATCATTATGAACCCCAATCACTGTCTAAGAGCGTGGTCACCATTGAAAACATATCCATGAAGAACAATGATAGAAAATAAGAAGTTGAGCTCAGAGAGGATTTAGATGTGATGTGATCATTTTCACTGAGGGGATGGATGGCGTATGGAAGTTAGCTTAGACTCATTGTGAGGAGTCCTGTGAGTCCAAATGAGAACCACTGGGTGAAAGTTACACAAGTAGATGTGGGCTAACAATAAATAAAAATTTCCTATAAAGCTGTAGCCTTGCAAAGCTATAAAAATCCCGTCACTAGGAGTGTTCAAAGAGGGAATGGATGGTTTCCTGCCAGGATTTGGTAAAGAAAAATATTCTCTTAGTGAGGATCAGAATTCATCCATTTCTTCATTTTTCAATACACTTTTATGGAGCACCCACCGTATGGATGGCACCCCAAAAAGGAGTGATACAAAGATAAATAAGACACGTTTTATGTTTTGGAGGAGCTCAAAGTCTAGCAGAGAATCAGACATGTGAGCAAAGATGCTGCAATATAGTACATTAAGTGCAAGAACAGAAGAGTCGACACAGAGTGTGCGCACAGCTGGTAGCCACTGCAGGCGTGGGAGTGAGAAGCTTCTAGAGACTCTGGAGCTCAGACTGAGCTGTTCCAGTTGACACCAAGTAGAGTAGCAACAAGCTTCCCCCAACCCCCAAGCCCTGCCCAGTCTGCAGATTTGGAAGAAAATGTATATTGTAGTTGCTTTAAGCACTATGCTTTAGGGTGATTTTTTTTAATATAATTTATTGTCAAATTGGCTTTCATACAACACCCCGTGCTCATATCAACAGGTGCCCTCCTTAGGGTGATTTGTTATGAAGCAACAGATAACTAGAAAAAAGATGAAATGAAATTAATACATATGGAAAGCACAGAACTGTTGCCTAGCACATAATAATTATCAATAAATACTAGCCACTGTCATTATTTTGGTATTATCATTGTTATGAAAGCAATATTATTAAATAGCATTATGTCATATGATCTATGTTGATTTATTCAGCTTTATCATTCCATTAACTCTCTGCTTATATTTCCTTCCTTTTCCATATGCTTCTCCTGTTCTCCACTGTCTTCCCCCACTGTCCATGTCACTCATGGCCACATGGAGCATATCCGCAGGGAGCTAAGACTATCACATTTGCCGTAGGCTCACCCTCACCAGAACTCTGACGGTACTCTCCTTTCTGGTCTAGTCACGTTTACGTTGTCCTTTCTGATCCAGACTCTTACACAGAAGCTAGACAGATTGTTTTTTTAATTCAAATCTGACCATATCGCTCTTCTACTTAAAATCCTTTGATGGCTTCCCATTGCTCTTAGGACACAGCTCCTAAACCTAACCATGGCTTTGAGTTCTATGTGGTCTGCCCTCTGCTCACCTCCTCCCAGTCTTCTTAGCACATCGTGCTCTAATTAGTCTGAACCGCCTGGACCTACTCTCCTCTCTGCCTCTTGGTCCTGGAACACACTGTTCATTTCGGTCCTTAGGCCCTTTGAATAAAGCCTTTTTCTTGGTTTCACTCCTCCCTGTCCTCAGGGATCATCTCAAGTTGTACTTTTCCAAGGAAGACCCTGTGCTCTATAGTATTTCTTAATGGTAAATAAAGGACAAGCTGCATGATTGTGTGTTTAATGTCTGCCTCCACCAAGGCAAGAATGGTTTGATTTCCTCACAGCCACATCCCCAACACCTAGCATGAAGGAGGCAGGAATGTCAAACTGACTCATTTCATGGGTATGCTCAAGTTCCTAATGTGTGTGTGTGTGTGTGTGTGTGTGTGTGTGTGTGTGTGCTTTTTTTTTTTTTCAAAAGAACAGTTTTAGATTCAGCAAAATTGAGTGGTAAGTACAGAGGAATCTTCTGCTTATACACCTGACAGCCTCTCCAACTATCAACATCCCGTACTAGAGTGGTACCTTTGTTTATAACCTACAAAGATATATCATTATCACCCAAAGTCTGTAGTTTGCATTAAGGTCATTCTTGGTGTTGTACATCCTATGGGTTTCCACAAATATATAATCATATGCTATGTACTAGCGTAGTTTCACTGCCCTAAAAGTTCCGTGCCTCCTCATCCCTTCATCCTCTGGATGAAGGTCATTTTCCTATTTCCATAGTTTTGTCTTTTCCAGAATGTCAGTGTTGTTGGAATCATACAGTATGTCAAGCTCCTAGTTTTAACTAATGCTTCTCTCCTCCTGGGACTTCATAGCAGCAAAATGTTTTTAATGTTGGGCAACTTTTCTTTTCTTTTTCTTTTTTTTAAGTTTATTTATTTTTGAGAGAGAGAAACAGAAAGATTGCAAGCAGGGGAGGGGCAGAGAGAGAGGGAGAGAGGATCCCAAGCAGGGTCCACACTATCAATGCAGAGCCCATCGCAGAGCTTGAACTCGTGAACCGTGAGGTCATAACCTGAGCTAAAATCAAGAGTGGGACACTTAACCGACTGAGCCACCCAGGTGACCCAGCAAACTTTTTTCAATGCTAAAGATATCCCTGCCTTCGAAGAGTTCATTGTTAACTAGCATGGATTCAGAAGCATAGTAATAATAATACTAATGCTATAGCCATGAAGTGCGATAAACATGTTAGAGTGCTTTAGCGAGGTAAAGTAGCTGTTCTTTATCAGGGAAAGTAAAAGAGTAGGTGAATCGGGGAGACTGGGTAGCTCAGTCATTTGAGCAGTCTGACTCCTGATTTCAGATCAGGTCATGATCTCACAATTCATGATATCAAGCCCCATGTTGGGCTCTGCACCGAGCACGGAGCCTGCTGCTTGGGACTCTCTCTGTCTCCTTCTCCCTCTGCCCCTCCCTTCCTCACGTGTGTGCATGCACAAGCACTCATTCTCTCTCTCTCCCAAAAATAAAAGTTAAAAAAAAATTTTAAGAAGGACCAAGATTCAGAGTGTCCTCTGCTGTACCAAAGGGAACAAGATACATATATCCAGGAGTCAGTGTATAGATGGGACAGCCAGGATGTGGTTATTGGGAGAGCTGATGACTTGAAGAACCTCTTTATTTTTTTTTGATTTTCTAATAATTTATTGTCAAATTGGTTTCCATACAACACCCAGTGCTCATCCCAACAAGTGCCCTCCTCTGTGCCCATCACCCACTCTTCCCCCTCTCACACCCCCCTCTCCCCTCAGTTTGTTCTTAGTCTTTGAGAGTTGAAGAACTTCTTTAAAAACAGAGAATGGTACAGTAAGTATAGTACAGTAAGTACAGTAAGTACAATAATGATTACACTATTCTTTATAAATATATATTTTCAATATATTCATTATGAGTCCCAACATACTTATCATCCATTTTCAACAATTATCAGCTGATGGCTTATCCTCTGGACTCCTGCTCTTCAGCTCTTTCATCCTGATGATTCCGATATATATTTATTTGATATCTATAAATTTGATATATGTTTTTAAAAGTATATATACAGTTTACCCTTGAACAACATGGGTTTGAATTTGCATGGGTCCACTTATATGTGTATTTTTTCTGATACAGTAAGTACCGTAAATGTATTTTCTTCTCACATTTTTCTTAATAATATTTTCATTTTTCCAGCTTACTTTATTATAAGAACACAGAATACAATATATATGCCATACTAAATATGTGTTAATCAACTCTTTATGTTATTGGTAAGGCTTCTGGTCAACAGCAGTCTATTAAAAGGTAAGTTTTCAGGGATTCAAAAGTTATACACAGAAATTTGACTGTGCGGGGGGTTGGCGCCCCTAATTCCCTAAATTCTTCAAAGTCACCTGTAATTACTATACCATTATTAAAACTAAAAAAAAAAGTCACAAGAATTATTGAATATCTTCCAGTTTCAGTTGGTAGAGAACCAGCCTGCTGAGCCTGCCTCCTGATGGGTCATAGGCAAGGTCTTTTAGGAGAAAAGAGCAAATGAAGTTTTGTGCTGAGATGCACACTTGGCTTCCCCCTGCACTACTGTCATGAGCATCTCCCCGAAGCAGATAAGCCCTGGGGCAAAAAGTAGGGCCTCAGTTACAGTCCTGCATGGTCCGAAAGTTCAAGTCCCAGAGCTTGACCTCTGGCAAGTCCAGACTCAGCGGCATTTACTTGATCCTTGCATTCAGTAACTACTTACTAAGCAACCTACTCTGTGTGACGCCCCGTCTAAGGCACTGGGCATATGAAAGGAAGCAAATCAGAAATAGTCCCTACCCTCCGGAGCTTCTTGCCTGCTGCGGTGCTCCCTGTGGCCTCCCTTCTTTAGCTTACCTAACATTGCTCTGTCTCCCAATTTGTATCTCTTGTTGATCAATATTCTAACACTGAAGGAATTAAATTTTTTTCCATCTAAAATAGCTAGATCTTCTCACAATTGTTTTAATTTTTTCACGTATTCTTCTAGTGCATGTTCATATATTAACATATCAGAAGCAGCCTAAATGTCCTTTAGTATGGAATCATTAAATCCATACAAGCATTAAACATGATGAAGATTTGTGTATATGTGCGTATTATAAATATCCAGTCAAAGTTTGCTTGAGCCAAGCCTTCTGGAAGTTTAGCATGCTTCTTTGCATAATAATAGAGTGGAAGAAGATCTGAATGCTAAGGGAAATTAAGGGAGAGGAAAAAATCGTTGGGAAAAAATAGCTAGAAAAGAAATGGTCAAAGTGTCTTCAGAATCGATTGCAATATTCAATTTTAAGTTATTTGCTCTCCCATACTGCATTAGGACCTTTTCAGTTGTTTCTAACCATTTGGATATTGCTTTGAGCAGTAGCATTTTGGGGCACGGAGAGAACAGATGTATCCAATATGGGATGATGTGGTGCAGAAAAGGTTCGGTACATACAGAGGGTGAGACCCGGGGCAAGGACTGAGAATTCAGCTGAAGACGGACATCAGAATCAGAAGTGACTGCGAGAAATGGAAGTCTAAAGTTCCTGGGGAGGAGAGAGGAGGATGATACTCAAGAGCTATTTTTATTTGAATATTATGAAAATGGGTGTTCCCAACATGCTCCAGACGTGGTGATACCATTAGCCGATATCCGGCTGGAGATCGATATTGAGCAAAGGCAACAAGGCCACATGTAATAACACAGAGGTTGCAAATAATGGGGTCAGGGTTAAGATTGTAGCAGAGGGCTGAAACAGAACATAATTAAGAGAATACACTTACTCTTAGAATAGAGTCCCCTCCAAACCTGTGATGAGTTTAAATTGTTAGATAATTTGAGAAGAAAATAACTCTCTCAATACCAGAGAGGATTTCCTAGTCAATAAATGTCTGGTTCCATACAATAAGGAACGGTATCCTTCGGTGACAATCTGTACCTTAATGCCACATGGCATCAATGGCTAAAGAGAACACCAGTAGTAATACAAGGAGAAGCACCCATGGTAACAGTGCTCTTTCTTTATGACAATAAATTAACACAGTCTCCAAAGCCAACAATCACTTAACATTCTGAAAAGTATTACAATGACTCAGCCTTTTGTGGAAGAAAAAGGGAATGTAAGGAGTACTCTAACACCTCTTACGGGGATAGGTACTTTCACGTGGGATCCCATGGTACGCTGTGCTTAATTCAGTTAAAGTACTTACTATATTGTATTTTAATGTCTGATCATTTGTCTTTTTTTTTCCTTCACTGGACTATGAGATGCTTGAAGTCAGGAAATATGTCTTTCATTAGGCCCTTGTACATTATACACTCTCCTTAGCAGAATCGTTTTTTTAATAAGTGCATCAAGGATTGTATGTGTCTTATAGCAGCCAAAGAAAACAACAGTAAGCCTGAAGTCCTCCTCTATAAAATGACAGGGTTGAACTATATCATTTCGCCAAAGTCTCCAAATGTTGAGGAGCCTAACCTTTGAATGGGCAAGGTCATTTGTCTCACATGCTTCTATGTTAAAATGATTTGGAACTTCCTGAAGTTTTCCCAAGAATCTATCCACTGGTAAATTCAAGCTCTTAAAAAAATTTTTTTAATGTTTATTTTATTTTTGAAAGAAAGAGAGCACGAGCAGGATAGGGGCAGAGAGCAAAGGAGACAGAGAATTTGAAGCAGGTCCCAGGTTCTGAGCTGTCAGCACAGAACCCGATGTGGGGCTCGAACCCACAGACCGTGAGATCATGACCTGAGCTGAAGTCAGACACTTAACCACCACCCAGACATCCCTCAAGCATTTTTTTTTTTAACAGAGGACAGAATTTGTCCTTAAAGGGTCTCCATTAAGCATCGGAAAATTCCAAAGATATCAGAGATGCTGGGATGATGGGGTGGTGATTCTTTGGGGATCTGCAGTTTCATCTTCAATAATAAGTCACTTTAAGTGAAAGAAGCCAGACACTAAAGGTCACATATTATACGATCCCGTTTAAATGAAAGATTCAGAATAGGTAAATCCGCAGAGACTGAAAGCAGTTTAGTGTTTGCCAGGGACTTGGGGGTATGGGGGTTATGGGGAATGGCTGCTTTAGGAGTAAGGGTCTCCTTTGGAGGTGAAGAAAATGGTTTGGAACTAGATAGGGGTGATATGTTGTACCATATTGTGAATGTACTAAATGCCACTGCATTGTACACTTTAATATGGTTAATTTTATGTTATGTAAATTTCCCTTCAATTTAAAAAATATAGTCACTGGCAACCTTGAGCTACGTCAAGATTTATAGCAAACTTCATTCTCTGAAGTTACAAATAACAGTGTTAACTGACTGCAGAAACTTAGTGAGGGTCTACTTAAATGTCTTATTTGTATTGGGTCTATATTCCTCCCCCCCAAAAAAAAAATCTCTTTAGGCTTTAAAGATAAGGAGGCTAATAGCAATGATAGCTAACATTATTATGTGCTTACTATGTTCCAGGTACTCTTCTTTTTTTTTTTTTTTTTTTTTTAATTTTTTAACGTTTATTTATTTTTTGAGAGACATAGAGACAGAGCATGAGCAGGGGAAGGGCAGAGAGAGAGGGAGATACAGAATCTGAAGCAGGCTCCAGGCTCTGAGCCGCCAGCACAGAGCCTGACGTGGGGCTCGAACTCACAGACCATGAGATCGTGACCTGAGCTGAAGTCGGCCGCTTAACCGACTGAGCCACCCAGGTGCCCCTAGGTACTCTTCTAATCTCTTAAAGGGTTTTAATCCATCTGATCCTCACATAATCCTATGAAGTGAGGACTGTCATTATCTTGATATGACACTTGGGCAAGTTCGCCCACCTGAGCAGTTAAGGGCAAATCTGCATTCAAGACTCTGACCTTGCCCATTCAAAAGTCAGGCCCATTTAGGGATTCTGGGTATACAACTGATATTGCTCATGGTGGTACCTGCAACTGATTCGAAGAGACCTTGTTTGATAAGATAACCAAGCTCTTCATACATTTTTCTACGAGCAAAAATACACCAGCCTAGTTTTCAAGGGGTTGAGTGCAATAATGGGATCTGGTTGGAAAACCACGCCCGTGAAGGAGGAGATGCCCCACAGACTTGACCCAGTTAAAGGGAAGCCAGCCAGAATGAACTTTGTAAGCTCCTAGTCTCTTGGGAAGTACTTCGAGAATTGTGCCGACACGTTTTACAATCAGACTTTCTAAGGGCACAGAGGCTCTGCACCCAGGTCTCTGTGTCCCTTCCCAGAAGGCTTTATCTCTAGAAAGGATGAGTGATACTTTGTCCACAAAGTCCTTGGCAAGATCACCTGTGTGAACACTGCAATGTTCCAGAAGGCCAGGCTTATTTGGTAATTCTGGCAAAACACCTCATGAGGAAATACGGTGGCAAAGGTCTTTATTGATTCTTGAAATGTCATGGCTGAGAGAAATCTTCCATTTTTGTGTGCCCGACTCTGTACTAATCCTGTTACATACTCTGAAGTATCCTGGGTTATATATCTCAACCTTGTCAACATGACACAGTCCTTGGGCCCTAGTGTCGTGTGAATAGTCCAGATCGTCTCAGGCCTGGTAATGTGACTCTATGCCACAAGTTTTGGGCTTCTATCCAGCATCGTTCGAAGAGTATGCTCTTTCAAGGAGCCCTTTCCTCATCCAGAATCTATGCTCCATAGCTTCAAATCTGTTACTCAGCATGTCTTCCAAAAGTGGTGACTATGCCTGAAAATGATTTGCGAATATTATGAAACATGCATTCGTTGTGCTCAGCGGCCAGAGCTTCTGCCCAGGTTATGGACCATATTCAAAGGAGCTCATGATCTCTACAGTTGGGGGCCCTTTTCAAATGTCGAATATTCATTGCTCAAGAGGCAATCTTGGAGATTCGATTGTGAACTACATAAGCCAGGTGATTCCTTAATATCTCATTTAATATTCGCCCACAGGTAGCATTGAAACAGAGAGCAGGGCTCTGCAAGATGGACTGCAGGGGCCTTGATAGGAGGTGATTTCCTTTTTGGAAACTCAAATCTCTGTTGTCTAATAGTGGCGGTAAGAAGTGGGTCTTAGTCAACATCACAGCAAACCTCACCTCTCCGTTAGCTTCAGACGTGCTTTAAACTGCCTATTTGACCCCTCCACCTGGGTGTCTTAGGCAATCTCAAACTTAATCTCAAAGTTCATAAAACTGAACACTGGATTTTACTGCCTTCCTTTCAAACTTTTCCCATCTCAACCTCGAGGCGATCTTGAATCTTCTCTTTCCCTCCCAACTTACTTCTAAATCATCAAGTCCTCTTCTCTCTACAAAATACATCCCAAACCTAAAAGCCCCCATCCTCTCTTACTTTGGCTACCCTGATAGCCTTCTAATTGCTTTCCTTCTCCCATCTATGTTCTCCGCTACTATTCAACCAGAGGCCAGAGTGATCGTCCTGAAGCAAATTCCTCTCCATATTTACAATCCAATCAAGATGATTTTTTTTATAGCCTAGCTCTGTGTACCGCTGTGTCCACGCTGCTCTCCCCATATGTCTATTCTTATTTGACTGGCCTTCTAGCTGTTCTTTAAGCTCCTCAAGCTCATTTCCATCTCAGACCCCTTGCACTTGCTCTCCTTTCTATCTGGAACATTCTTTCCCCGATGTTTGCATGGTCCACTCCCCTCCTTCTTTCAGTGTGCTGCTTAAATGTCACTTTTTCTGTGAAGTCTTCCCTGACCAACCTATCTAACATAGCTCTCCTATGTAGATTGGTCCTTTATCAAATTTTAATTTTATCGATAGCAGGTATCACCGCTGACATATTTAAATATGTGTTGAATGAACCAATGGTCTAGCACTCATACCTGCAGCGCTAGAGAAAGAATTTTACCACCTTATGTCTAACTTTCTGCATAGGAGCATTGCATCTTTCCCCCCTCAATATAGCCTATTTCCCTCAGAACATACTTTTTCTGCTAGCAGGAAAGCAAATATTTTAATGCTTTGAAACGAAGTCCAAACCTAACCTCACTAGCATACAATTTCAAGAACACAAAGGGACAATCACTTCAACTAGATCTCAGAAGGAATAAGACTTAATAGCACGGAGTCACAGATTCCCATAATAGGCAAACATCTTTTCCCTGCAGGAGTGGGATTGCAAGATGTTACACAAGACGTATTTCAAAGGTGCCACGGGGTCCCGGGTGGAGTAGGCAGACGCAGAGCTGAGTTATACCTTTGAAAGTGTTCTCAACTGCTAACCCTCTGGACCTGACCTCAGTGAGCACAGGGACACTGAATGCTTTGGACTTCAATGTCTCACTCCCTTCATTTCCCAGTATAACAACACAGTAATGAGTCACACACCAGAGCCAGGGCTAGGAGCTCACTTAGCACTGCATGCTTCTGAGAAGAGCATTTGAGGAATGAGAAAATAGGCAGAGAGAAAGAAAATAAAGGATGAAGAGAGAGAAAAGGGGAAGGGAAGGCAGCAGAGAAAGAAAGGGAGGCTTTGAGGAGGTAGGGTGGAGAGGGGGGCAGGGCTGGTGTGTGTGGGATTCAGTCAGAACTCCCTTCCACCTCCTACTCCCCCACCTGCCTCCAGGCCTGTTGACAGCCTCGGGCTGGCTCTGCAGTCAGGCTGTGGTAATGGGCCTGTTGAGAAACAGAAGACTCCATGCCATGCCCAGAGTGTATCCTGAGACCTCTTCTGTCCCTGCGTTAGTTACTGCTCTGATTTCTTCTCTCCTTTCCTTTTCCTTCACTGCTCATTTCTCGTCCCCCTCCTTTCTTTCTCACAAACACAGTCTTTCCATCTCTTGGAAGGAATACATTTACTGCCTGCAAAGGAGACGATAGATTTTCTTGTGCCCTGGGAAAATACGTTAAGAGACGTATGGACATCTGAGTCTCCGGATCTGTTTGCTGCAACACGTGTTGCTCTTCTTTGATCCCAGCTGATTGGGTCATCTAAAACCACTTCCTTGTGAGAGATGCGTGAACCTGCCAGAAGGACCTTTCCCCTGAAGACTTCGTTCCTCTTTCTGTCCCAGTCTGATTGCTTAGTAGGTTTGAGGTTGTTTGCACCTCTAGGGCATTTTCAGGCTTGAATGAGGAGCAAACAGTATGACTCAAGTCATGGTCAGGGTCAGAGCACACGTGATGAGACGCAGCATTAGGAATCCTGACCCAGCTCAGCACCTAACAGGCCTGAGTTCCAAGGCCAACTGTTAAGTGTCCCCTGCACTCACCTCATGGAAGGATAAAGTGGTCTCCTTATGTACAAGCTCCTTTGCTTGCTGTATTCAAGTTCTAGTTCTGCCACTTTCTTTTTCTTTAGTTTCTTTATTTTTTGAGAGAGAGAAAGAGAGGAAGAGCAGAGGAGGGGCAGAGAGAGAGAGAGAGAGAGAGAGAGAGAATCCCAAGCAGGCTTTGTGCTGCAAGTGCAGAGCCAGATGTGGGGCTCGAACCCACAAAACGGCGAGATTATGACCTGAGCCAAAAACAATAGTCAGACGCTTAACTGACTGAGTTACCCAAGTGCCCCCAGCTCTGGCGCTTTCTAATGATACTGGATCTTATGTAAGCTAATTAAGGTATATAAATCTCGGGGCGCCTTGGTGGCTCAGTCAGTTAAGCGTCTGACTCTTGGTTTCGGCTCAGGTCACAGTCTCACGGTTCATGGGTTCGAGGCCTGCTTGGGATTCTCTCTCTCTCCCTCTCTCTGCCCCTCTCCTGCTCATGCCATTTCTATCAAAATAAGTAAATAAGCTTAAAAAAAAAGATATATCAATCTCAGTTTCCCTTTCTGGGAAAGAAAAGATAATAATTCCTACCTCATATATTGTTGTAAAGATGGAATGAGATAATGACTCAGCACTGTTGTTGGCACAATCAATGTAAGTGTATAGTTACTATTCCTGCTCTGTAAGGGGTCATGTGGACAGTCTTAAGGGATCACCATTATTTTTGACTCCTGGGGGCTATAGTTCTTACCATTTCTCCTTCAGAGACCTCGACCAGTTGAAAGCCTGCAAAATGTAACCTGTTAGGGCTCAGCACAGCTGGGAAGCTAGAGACCCCAAGGTCTACTGGCAGGTGAATGGATGGTTGGTTACAAGTCCAGGTAGAGAAACAGTAGGTCAGCCAGAAGCAACAAGCGGAGGATTGCTACAATTGTTTTCTTTATAAGTTCAGCCAGCTCAGATTGTGGAGGAACTAGAGAAGAGGCTAGGGTTTTATAAGCAAGTAAGACAATAATACATGTTTTCTGTGTAGTTTCTGCACTGTCAGTGCAGAGCCCAGTTTGGGGTTCAATCTCACAAACTGTGAGATCATGACCTGAGCCAAAATCAAGAGTTGGATGCTCAACCGACTGAGCCACCCAGGCACCCCATCTGTGCAGTTTCTTGTTGACTTTAGTGTTGATGGGTCTGGGGATGAAATCACTACACAGATGTATTGATGCCTTCTCTGTATCTCCAATACGATTTTAGGATTTTATATTATTACCTTTATTTCTATCAATATTTATCTCATACTGCTCTCTATATACAGATGAGATAATGCAGGACCTATATAGTTTAGCAAGAGAGTGTGGATTTGATATAATCACCAACATGAAGATTCCAGCTATTGTTTAAAGGAATGGAAAGGATATTTGAGGTCTTAGGGAGACACCCCGTTGTGTTCTAGGGTCAGTGATGGGTCTCTGGACCTCCTGGGTCATGCATCAGGCTGACTGAAACATACCTGGGGACCAGTCAGGGGCCTCATCTCTCAGATTCCCCCAGCTGGCTGCAGGGTCCTCCCAAGCTCCAACATCCCATTTATTCAGGCCCTAAAGTGGGGGGCAGGGATTTCTTCCTACCTCATTTCTAGAGAGTGGGCTGATACTTGCATGTGCAATAGGTCTGAGTCTCTAGGTTATGTAAATTTAAAAAACCTGTCATATAGATATTTATGCACATAGGTAAGTGGCAACTAGAAAAACCTGTTTATTTGTAAGAAAGGTGAGTTGGTGTGTGATTTTCTTTCTTTTTTATTCTGCTCTTATTGTTATGATGTAATTTATGTAAAAATATTTAAAACTCAAGTAAAGGAATGAAAAATCAAATTCTTTCATCTACAAAATGCTTTTTTTGACAGTATTCTTTGGAGCGAGGATTTTTTCAGAGCCTTCATCTCTGCCAGCTTTAGTTCTTAACTACCACTTCTTATGTTCCCTTCCAAGGCTGATGATACATGTCTTGCACAGTCACACTGGTTGGAAGCCTTAAAGAAAATTGGTAACATATCAAGGTGAAAAAGAGTTACACATTCATGGATTTAGCTTCATAAATGCCTGGCTCCAAAAATCAGGCCCTGCTGATGAAGTTAAGTAAGCTCTTGCTGGTTCAGAAATGACATTCCAGGGGCGCCTGGGTGGCTCAGTCGGTTAAGCCTCCGACTTCGGCCCAGGTCATGATCTCACAGTCCGTGAGTTCGAGCCCCGCGTCAGGCTCTGTGCTGACAGCTCAGAGCCTGGAGCCTGCTTCCAATTCTGTACCTCCCTCTCTCTCTGCCCTTCCCCTGCTCATACTCTGTCTCTATGTCTCTCAAAAATAAATAAACGTTTAAAAAAAAAAATGACATTCCAGAAAGAACCTAGGTTTGGGGAACTGAGGATACAAGTCACTGACCTGAAAAATCTAGATAGTTTGTTAACACAAGTTTTAAATTTTTTTAAAGTTTATTTCTTTTGAGAGCGAGAGCGAGAGAGAGAGAGAGAGAGAGAGAGAGAGAATGAGCATGAGCAGGGGAGGGGCAGAGAGAATCCCAAGCAGGCTCCACACTGTCAGACCTGAAATCAAGAGGTGGATGCCCAACGGACTGAGCCACCCAGGAGCCCCGTTAACAGAAGTTTTTAAAGACAAGGCAAAACAAACAAATAAATAAAAATTATAATAATAACATTAGGTCGAAAGAGATTTTTCCACTTCAGATAACATAGTGCTTCTAAATGAAGAAGGGCCAGAGGTTTATTGTTTTCATTATCATAAAACAGTATCCTCCAGTAAAGATTGAGATTTGGAATAGTTCATGAAAATAATTTGAAGGACATCATAATAAATCTGGGAAGCTATTTCCTGTTTTAACTGGCTGCGTCTGAAGACCTGACTGCCATAAAAATGAATGTCATGTCTAACTTTTTATCTAGCTCTCAGAGTCCATTTATGCAATAAAACCATTCCTTTCTCAGTCACTCTTGCCCAAACTAGATTATCCATAAAGCAATTGACAGTTGTTGATCTTTCTTTGATTAATCTCATCATCCATGAATTATTTTTGGATGTTATCATCTATTTTTATCTTACTCACACGCAACCTGTATTCTCATTGGAGCTGGGGGATTTGCCGTTTACACCTCCCATTTAATTGCCTCTCTTCTTTGATAAAAGTCTGAGTCAGCTACAAAGGCAAGCCCAGTAGTTCATTCAGCAAACATTGTTGAGTAACATTGTTTTCAAGGAATGTACACTCCGAGAAAGGAAATAATTATATAAATAATTATTCCTGGTACATAAATCATTTAAGGCAGGATGTGGCACAATAAGCTGGAGGAATTTTGAGGAGGATCCTTTTCATCCAGGAAACAGAGGAAATGAGTTTCAAGATGGGAAGGGCGTACTAAATAGGAAGAACCACATGAGCAAAGTCTGAGAGGTAGGAAGGCATGGAATATATTTAGAGTAGGTGGTGAGCTGTCATTATCAATGAAGTTTTTATACTAAGTAAGGTGCATGCTCAGCGTGTCTATTTGGAATGGCAACAATAATGATCTCTTGTGGGCTTGCTATGTGTTAGGCAGTGTTCTAAGCACTGGGACTACCCAGCAGTGGAAAACACAATCAAACAAAATCCCTGCCCTCGTGGAGCTTACATTCGAGTGGAAAATGATAGTCAATAAACAAATAAAACAAATGAAGTATATAGTGTTTCAGATGGTGATAGGTACCATGGACAAAAAGGTGGAAGGGATTGATTGCATGCATACGTGATGTGTTAAAGTGGGTGGTCAGGGAAGGCGTCACTCCGAGGTTATAATCCAGCAAAAACCTGAAGAGGGGCTTGAGCAGTATGGGATAACCTGGAGAAGAGTGTTCCAGGCAGTCACAGCAGCAAGGACAAAGGCTCCCAGATAGGAATGTGTTTGTAATGTTAGGAGAAAGGAGGCCATTATGGCTGGAGCAGAATGAGTAGGGGTGCAGAATAGGAAATGAGGTCAGAAATAGGGGCCTGATCATGGGGTCTCATTTGCTATTCTAAGGATTTTAGCTTTTACTCTAATATGAGAAACTCCATTGGAGGGTTTGGAGAGAGAAGAGGCACAATCTGACTTAAATTTTACAGCTACTATTGCTGGGATTTCTTTTTTTTTTTAATTTTTTTTAATGTTTATTTTTGAGATAGAGAGAGACACAGCGTGAGTGGGGGAGGAGCAGAGAGACAGAGAGACACAGAATCTGAAGCAGGCTCCAGGCTCTGAGCTGTCAGCACAGAGCCCGATGCGGGGCTCGAACTCATGGACCACAAGATCATGACCTGAGCCGAAGTCGGAAGCTCAACTGACTGAGCCACCCAGGTGCCCCTATTGCTGGGATTTCTTGCTCCAGAGACTCTGACTAAGGTGGGGCTTGCACGTCTTAGTTTAAAAGGTAACCTAGAATGAGAACCACTACTCTAGAGCCTGCAATGTGTTCACACATGCTTCACCTTAATCTGGATCTCTCAACAACCCTATGCAATGTGTAGATGAGGAAACGGAGGGTCAGAGAGGCTTAAGGGACTTTCGAGGACACATGGTTTCTAAGGTGCAGAGTTAAGGTTTAAACCCCAGTTGTTGATTCTTAGTCCAGCAGTGATCTTTCCATCACACCACTGATATGATCAATGAGACCTTTTATTCCTATCACTTGCCCACTACTATATAAGAATCTGGTGGGTTTATCTTCCATGTTGAAAACATACAGGTATTATTACCTTTAGTAATTTTTGGTTAATACTATCTTTTTCCAGCTTTCCTCCTATAATCTGTCACCGTAACCACCCTCTTGCCATTAGATCATGTTACTTTCCTGCAAAAAGTGAGATGTGTACTCAACTTCAGCTGTGCTCCAACCTTGCTATTTGGCCAAAGTCTGCTTTTCAGCTTCACTGTAAGCCTGGGCTTAGAAGGCCGAATGTCAAACGGCCATTGGTGTAGCCACTTTGGAAAACAGTATGGAGGCTCCTCAAAAAATGAAAAATAGAACTACCATATAATCCAGCAATTTCACTTCTGGATATTTATCCAAAAGAAATGAAATCACTGGGGCATCTGGCTGGCTCAGTTGGTTGAGCGTCTGACTTCAGCTCAGGACATGATCTCACTGCTTGTGAGTTTGAGCCCCACATCACGCTCTGTACTGACAGAGCCTGGAGCCTGTCAGATTCTGTGTGTGTCTCTCTCTTTGCCTCTCCCCAACTCACACTCTGTGTGTCTCTCTCTCTCAAAAATAAATAAACATTAATAACAACAAAAAAAAGGATTGATACCATTATTGGGGTTCCTGGGTGGCTCAGTCGGTTAAGCGTCCAACTTCGGCTCAGGTCATCATCTCACAGTTTGTGGGTTTGAGCCCTGAATCAGGCTGTCTACTGTGAGCACAGAGCCTGCTTCAGCTCCTTTGCCCTTCCCCCGCTCTCTTTCGTGCATACGCAAGCCTTCTCTTTCTCTCTCAAAAATAAACATTAAAAAAAAAAAGAAAAATGAAATCATTATCTTGAAAAAATAGCTACAACAACATGTTCATGACAGCAGTATTTATGATAGCCAAGACATGGAAATAACTGAAGTATCCCTTGACAGATGAATGGATTCAAAGGTTGTGACATACACAGATGAACTTTTCAGGCCTTATGCCAAGTGAAATACGATTTTACTTATACGTGGAATCTAATAAAAACTCAAACCCCTAGATAGAACAGATTGGTGGTTGCCAGAGGTAAGGTGTGGGGGATGGGTGAAATGGGTGAAGGGGGTCAAAGGTACAGTCTTCCAGTTATATGATCAATAAGTCCTGGGGCATGTCAGGTACAGCACGGTGACAATAGTTAATAATACTATAGTGTATATTTAAAAATGGCTAAGAGACTAGATCTTTTTTTAAGTTTATTTACTTATTTTTGAGAGAGAGAGAGGGTGAGCACGAGCAGGGGAGAGGCTGAGAGACAGGGAGAGAGAATTCCAAACAGGCTCTGCACCCATAGCCCCATAGTGGGACTTGAACTCACAAACCACAAGATCATGACCTGAGCCTAAATTGAGAGTCAGATGCTGAACCGAGTGAGCCACCCAGGTGCCCCACTAAGAGGCTAGATCTTAAAAGTTCTCCACACAAGAAAATGTTTATACCTATGTGGTGATAAATCTTACTGTGATAATCATTTCATGATATATAAACATATCAAATCATTATATGATTGATAAACTAATACAATGTTATATATCAGTTACAAATTATATCTCAATTCAAAAAATTATCAAATTCTTAGTTTACTTTCTGGCAACCCTAAACTTGATTTGGCCGCCCATCAAGTGATCTCTTAGGTAAGTATCCTCTCTAATCAGCGTAGCATATAAGTTACAAGAACAAGATAGTACGTACAAATAGGGGAGGGGCGGAGAGAGAGGGAGAGAGAATCTTAAGCAGGCTCCACACCCAGCATGGAGCCCCACTCAGGGCTCAGTCTCATGATTGTGAGCTGAAATCAAGAGACAGATGCTTAAACCAACTGACTGAGCCACCCAGGTGCCCTTTGACTATAACATTTTCAATAATAAAATTGTAATAATTCGATTCTTAAATAAACATTCAGATTTGTCCTTATATCCCAGAAATAAAGTATTGATTTTAACATTTGACTCTTTAGCATTCAGCCAAAATGTGAATTGTGTGTACCTCTTCAAAATCCTCCAAATTGCTTTTGAAATTAAAATTACCTTAGCCTATGGGTTCCTCCATAATCGGGCCTGGCTCTAGTCTCCCGTTCAGTCCATTGTTCATACTACTCTTCTCCTGCCACCATTTTCAACTCACACCTGTCTCCTCCATTCTGTTATTCTAGTGACAAGACTTTTCCTTCTAAAGTCCTTTGTTTTCCTTACCAATTTGTATTCTTCAAATCTTGGGTCAGATATCTCCATCTCAGAGGGCAGCCTATGAAAGTAGTCTACCTCCTTCTCCATCTGCGTTAATCGCATTAGTATGTTTTATTTCCCTTTATTGTGTAGCGTTCATCTCTACACAAAATTATCTTTTTGATAGGCTTATTGTCTATCACCCAGACTAAATTGTAAATTCCACCACTTTGTTCACTGTCGCATTCTCACTACCTAGACTAGTGCCTTGCATAGAACAGGTGCTCAAAGAATATTTGTTACATAAATGAATGTATAACATGAGATTCAATAGGGATGCTGTCTATTTTGACGGGTCTCCAACGCACAATAGATTAGGTGCCAAATACCCCTACATCCTAAAGCCAGGTGTTAGTCTGCCATGCAAAATAAGTTAAGAAATTGTGGCCAGTATCATTCTTCACTCATCCCCAGCGCCGAGAGCATGGGGGTGGGGTGGGGGACTGATGGCTCAGGAGGAGGGCTGCTTTGGAGACACTTGATACTGATCCGCTCCTCCCACAGGGAAAAAAGAGATACTTCCCCTAACCTCAAGCTCTGTGAGAGGAGCTTGCAGGGAAACACTTGGAGAACTTGATACACATCGCCTGGAGTCTGGAGAAATACAGGGACCTGGGATCTGATACTTTCCTAAGAAAACCAGGCACAGACTAGAGAGAGACCGGGAGAAACACTGGAAACAAGCTGCATTTTCACCAAGCGTGGAAACATGAATTTTCCCAGGGGAAAGTATACTGATGTCAGCGATTTACTTTGTCATATACCAAAAATAAGATGAGTTATTAGGCTTAGAGAGGGATGGTTGACTAGATAGATAAGTGATAAAACAAGTGTAGCTGGGGCACCTGGGTGTCTCAGTTGGTTAAGCGTCCAACTTCGGCTCAGGTCATGATCTTGTTGGGCTCTGTGCTGACAGTATCTGGAGCCTGCTTTAGGTACTGTGTCTCTCTCTGTCTTTGCCCCTCCCCTGCTCGCTGCACTCTGTTTCTCTCTCTAAATAAACATTAAAACAAAAGAAAACATGTGTAGCAAAAATGTTCCCAGGGATGGTGGGAGAGAATTACACTTGAAGCCAGTTTAAAAGGGAGTCCAGCTAAGAACCCTGCTTTGCTGAGCTCCAAACAGATCAAGCAGAGGGCTGAACCCTAGGAAGTCCCAAGGGCTAAGGCTAGGCTCTTAAGTGGTTGCTGGGAAGTGATTTGGCGCATATCATATATCTGAGGCATCTGAGAAGCTCTTCACAATACAAACCTAGAGGAATTTGAAAGCTTAATCAGTGAGTAGTTAAGGTAGAGAAAGCGGAGGAGATAGAAAAGGGAGAAAACAAAATAAAAGCGGCCCATGCCACGTAACCCACTGAAGGTTCTAGCCTGAAGCAGGACTGAGCTTGGGAAAAGGAAAAGCTTTAACTTGGAATGAAGTTTGTAGGACCTTCATGACCTATATCACCCAGGGCAGAAGGAAGAATAGCCCTCAGAGAATTTGAAGACTTAATGGAGCAAAAAATAAAAAGAAGTTTGTGCTTGTACCCTTCCGAATCCTGCTTCTTCAATAAAAGGCACATGCCTAACAAAACCCAACCCCAAGCGAAAAAATCCTGATTTAATATCATATCACATGTTCATTAATTCAACAAATGTCTATTGAGCACCTGCTATGGGGCAGGCATTGGTGTAGGTGGTCAGGATGCAACAGTGAGTAAGACAAACATTTGAAAGAAATAGAGAAGTTTTAAAAGCTACTGGGGTTCTTGGTAACATGATAGAGATTTGGGTTCCATAGACACATGAATTTATTCAAACTAGAGTTCAATACCTACGGTTTTTTCTTTTGATGTAAAATTTATATGTGATGACATGTACAAATCTTAAGATATCTGTTTGCTGAGTTTTGACAAGTGCATGATCATCACAACTCTGCCTCCCTCCATGGCCAGGAGATAATCTTGCTCCCTACTTCCTCGAGGAAATAGAAGCTGTAGGTAGGAATTCCTTGGACTTCTATATGTACATGCAGTCATATCTACCCTTTTTTCTCTTCCTTCCATTATCATGGACATGTGCCTACTCCCATCTAAGGCCGATTTCTTCCCTTCGTCTTCCGTCTCAGAAGCCTTGTTCTATTGGATTATCTCTCTCATTCTCAACTTTTATTTCAAGGTATGAGCTTGTTTAAGTGCTAACACTCGATTCTTTTACCTCATATTTGCCATTTCCTTTCCTTGGAACACTTTCCTATTTCTTTTCTTTCACTTATCATAATTCCTACTCACCATTTCAGGTCTTCGCTGAGAAGCTTAGGCAGGCCTTAGATATTTACTTAGATATGACTCCCCTGAGCTTCCATCACTGTGGAAGACACTATAGTAGAACCTATTTAAGTTCCTTTTTCATGACACTCAGCTTAGCTGTAACTATTTATTCTATGTAGGTCTTGCCCACAAGACAAACATGGTTTCTGCTCTCACAGTTTAAGTGCTACACCTCCAGTACTTTCTTTACATAGCACCTGGCAATTAAATATTTGTCGCTTGATGAAAAAGTTAATTTAAATTCAATCATATCATCATACAAAGTAGTATTTTTATTTTTTATTAAAACAATTTTTTTTAATGTTTGTTTTTGAGAGAGAGAAAGACAAAGTGTGAGCGGGGGAGGGGCAGAGAGCGAGGGAGACAGAATTTGAAGCAGGTTCCAGGCTCTGAGCTGTCAGCACAGAACCCGACATGGGTTCGAACTCACAAACCATGAGATCATGACCTTAGCTGAAGTCGGATCCTCAACCAACTGAGCCACCCAGGGGCCCCAAAAGTAGTATTTTTAAATGCCTTTTTTTCTTCATGTATTTTTTTTATTCTAAGAGCTATTGTAATATTTTCTAGGATTGTGTTCAATAAGAATGGCACTGTGACATTTTTGTTCATATAATTTCTTATAATTCTGTTCTGAAAATTTAAATGAATGTCTTCCACATAGAAGATTCTCAACAAGATCTCACAGTCATAAAAATCCTATACTATGGAAAGATCCTTAGACAGCCTCTATTTCAATTTTCTCAGATTACTCCTTAGAAGCAGGAAGGAAACCCAGTACTGTGGTAGTTTTTATGACTACATTAGTACTGCATTATTATCTTTTTACTTAGATTCCGGTGTCTTACGGCTAGAGACCACCAGCAGAAAGACATTCTGAAAATTCAGAATTCTTTTTATCTTTCAGTTGTGAAGGAGGATGATCATCTGTTAGTTTACATAACTACACTGTATAAATAGCCTAGCTTTTCTATGCAAACCTAAATTTATTCTGCATTCATTGATAGATACTAGGGGCTACATCACATGAATTCCTCATGTGTGTAACATTCATACACACATGTATAATTTAACAAGCACAGACACACATATTCACACGAATATAAAATTTGAGAATAAAAATATTTTAGTTAATAAATTAAAGATCTCTGTGTACAAATATAAATATTTCTTCTCATAAACAGGTTCTACTGCCAGCCTTGATGTAAGTCTTGTTGACCCAACATAGCCTCTTTTATCAGGTCAAAATACGGTACCAGTGTAGGTACAGTTAAAGGCTTCACAGCCCTGCCTCTTCTTGGAATCCTATTCAAATAAAACCAGAATAATAAACTAAACTAACTGAAAAGGCAATTCGAGTCTTTACTTATGGCTCCTGAAGCATGACAAAGCAAACTTCTTAAAATTCTCTTTCCCAGGGGCGCCTGGGTGGCTCAGTGGGTTGAGCACCTGACTTCAGCTCAGGTCATGATCTCATGGTTGGTGGGTTGGAACCCCACCGCACGTCAGGCTTCGCACTGACAGTGCAGAGCCTCCTTTGGATTCTGTCTCCCTCTCTCTGCCCCTCCCTTTTCCCCTCCCCAAAATAAACATTAAAAGAAAAAAATTCTTGGGCACCTGGGTAGCTCAGTCAGTTAAGTTTCCCCTCTTGGTTTTGGCTCATGTCATGATTGCATGGTTTGCGGGTTCGAGTCTGCATCAGGCTTTCCACTGTCAATGCGGAGCCTGCTTTGCATTCTCTCTCTTCCTCTCTTTCTGCATCTCCTGCATTCTCTCTCTCTCCCTCTCTCTCTCTCTCTCTCTCTCTCTCTCTATCGGATAAATAAACTTTAGAAAAAAAAAGTCTGTTTCCCAGCTATAAGTCACCACTCCAGTCCCTCAAACAGGAGCCACCTCCACTCTCTTCCTTCTCTTAAGTATAATTTATCTTATGGCTTTTTATTTTTCTTCCTCACCCTGGAGCTGAGGTATGTGTTGGAGGGTATGTCTGAGATGCCCAGAGGGTATCAGCCATGCTTACCAAGTATCCAGTCTCTTTCTTCAAGGAGCTAATGGACTGGAAATAAAAGGAACAATCCATAAGCACAGGGAGGAAAGCAACCTAGGAAAAGTACATAGTTACCTGCTAATTGGTGTGATACAGACTGAGTAAAATTAAGGATTCTGAGATAGGCAAGAGCAGCTTGGAGGGGACTATAGAGGTGAGACTGGGCCTGGACAATGAATTACCTAATCAATAAGCATTTCTGGAGACTCCTGACTCGGTTTCTTTACAGTGGCCCTTCTGTGGTATTTTTCCTTTATAGCCGTGATTTCCTTTGACTGGGTAAGAGAAGGAAGGATCATAAAGTACAGTGGGCAGCTAAAAGCTTTCCCAACATTACTAAGAGGTGGTCTGGGTAATGAAGTAGTCTTTGAGGTCCCTTTAGACTGGAATCCAGGTGTCTTAGGTCCCAAGTGGCCCGACACTTCCCCAGTTTAACAGTCCAGAGGGGCAGTTAAGTCTGGCTCAAAGCGCGAAGTGTTTTGGGGCACTTGCTCTCAGGAATCTCCACCTGGCCTCAGCCACCAGGTCCGTCAGCCCAGGCTCCAGCTACCACCTGCTCCGGCTTTTTGCAGTCACTCCGCCCACGCCCCATCGCGGCCCCTCCCCCTCCTTTCCCTTCCGCGTGCCGCCATTTTCAACTACTCCTCCCGCCTATTTGGGCCCTCCTCGGCTTCCGTCCCAGATGATCCCTCCCCAAGGCTGCCACCGCCTCCTCCATCTCCTGGAGCTGGAGCCACCTCCTCGGCCAGTGGCGTAGCCGGACTCTGTGTCGGGGCCAGCCAGATAGGGGCGGAGGTCCTGAGCCCGGTCTTGAATCGAGCGGGGGGCCATGGAGAAAGCGGCCCAAGGCGCTCTTCACAACGACTAACGCGGGCCCGTTGCGGCTGCAGGCGCCATGGACCGAGCCCCCGCTGACCAGGTACGCGGGCTCGGGCTGGGCCGGCCGGGCCGGGTGTTGGGGGTCGCCGCTTTCTCCCTGGCGGGCCCTGGGCTCTGAGCGTGGGCCTGGACGGCTGGAGCCCTCGAGTTCCTGCGGGCGCCGACTCCCCTCGCCTGAGAGCCTGGCGGCGCCCCACTCCTGCATTGTTCCAGATGCTGCCTCGGGGTTCGGGGGCTTTTCCAGCCCTGGTTACCCGCCTTCGTCAGGGCTGGGGATGCGTTTTTGCCCCTCCTCCGAGGTTGGTGAAAAGGGCCTGAAGGCTCCCGAGTTGTCAGTGCTCTCCTGAGAGGAAGGTGTATAACTTCCAACGAGTAATTCTCCCACCACCCTTCAGTTCTAGAATGTATTTTCAAGGTGGAAAAGCTTTCGAAGGCTTCTCACCCAGAGAGGCTGTCAGAGAATGTGTAAGAACTACAGATGCCGGGGGGTTATGGGCTTTTTAGATCTACGTTCCATTGAGCAAAACATTGTTTCTCGTCTTGGTCTTTAGGGAGGCGTTTCCTTTAAGATATGAGATATTAAGGTTTCCCCCTGCCTTTCTGTCCAGTTATCTTGCAAACATTAGTATTTAAAAAAAATTTGAGCTTATATTTTAAGAATGTTTGATCCGAAGCGTGAATTCATTTCCGAGCTCGTTTACATGTTCGCGGAGTTGTTCCATTAGTATTCTGTTTTGTTTTTGAATGCGTTAAATTCTTGATTATCCATGCGAGTAGTTGTTGGAAGGCAGGGATGATGACAGTGTAAATAATAATCCAAAATAATAATTTTCCCCCCAAAAAGTGCTAGTATTTTCCATCTTTGAGACCTTTATGAAACGACTTAATTTGATGAAATCGAAGTTTATTCACTATGCATTCTCTTCAGTTGAGGGCTTTGCCCAGTGATGAGGTAAGCAAATAGATGAAGGAAAAAGAGATTAGTGATTTGCATAATTATTTTACAAATAGATAATTAGTGTCTGAATAAATGAGACAAGATTTCAAAGATTGCTGTATATGTATATATGTAGCTAGTCAAAGGCAATTTTGATTTTGAAATCTGTCTCTTTTCGCAGGCAGATTCCTAGTTGTGTATATTTGGTGTTACAAAAGCTTAAATTAAAGCTTGATGAGAATATGACTTTAAAAACGCCAGTGAATTTTATGAAATAATGCTTGGATTTACCAAAGCAAAATTGATGGGAACATCTTGACTTTCCTGTGACCCAGAGTATTCTCTATATAGTCTATATCCAATTTAATAAAAAATAATTTTTTAGGGCATCTATCAGAAATGCTTTTGATTTCAAAGCCCGACGATCGAATAGGAAATTTTCTTGAATGATTTTCTTGTATGTGTGTCACTAATGAAAAGGTTAAACTCTTTGGTCCTTCATCATGATGCCTGAACTGTAACCAGTAATGCTGCCATGTATATACTTATGGTTCCTTTCATCTTAGAGGAAATGTAATTAACTATTTAGCAAAGCTATTTGTGTGTGATTATCTGAACAGCAAGTGCTCCGAGCAGATTATTTAAACTAGAGAACCTATTCCTCTTTTCATCTTATGTCTTTCCAAAGTCCACAACCTATTAAAACCTTGTAGAAACCTGAGGATTATAAAGAAATCATGATGTAGTTTTTTTGTGAAGAATTCCTCCTTTTTTACCTTTCGTACCTCCTGCCTCTTCCCCAGCCTAACTTTAAGAGAATAATTCTAACCAGTCTCTTCCCGCCTGCTACGTACTCACACGAAACTGAGACACAGAAAAGTGATGCTACTTTGCCTTGTTCAGGCTGTAGATAGTTAATTCAGGGGTCCATGGATGACCTGGAAGGAGTGTGCTTCGTTTTATATTAGCGTTTTTCTGGGGCAAGTCTCCATTATTTTCATCATGTTCTCAAAGGAATAGATCACTGAAAAAAGGCTAAGAACCATTAACTTAATGGTAAATTAGGGGCTAGAACTGAGACTTAATAGCTGTGTAAAAATTTCTTTTTTTTTCAAGTTTCAGGTATTTATTTCTCCAGATTTCAGTTATTTGTTTATTTATAGCTTTGTGGAGTTCTTGATCATTTCCACTATACCATGGAATAATGTAATGACTTTTTCAGGTTATGTGGAATATACTTTCATATTTTTACTAATGAAGTGAATTTAGATAGGTAAAAGTCACTAAAAATATATGTGATAGCTGAGTTTACATTTTCTCTCACAAAATGTTCATTTTTTCATTTGAAATCAGGGTTAGTTTATATTCTGAATTTTTGGGAATGTTTACAGCATTAAGACTTATTCATTATAATATTGTAATAGCAATTCATAGAAATTTGATTTTTAAAAAATAGTACTTAATATAAACTGAGCATTTCATATTAACCTAATTGAAATCCTTGGAGTATTGCACAAGTATAACTTTAAATTTTTTTTAATGTTTATTTATTTTTGAGAGAGAGAGTGCGCACGAGAGTGCTCATGTGAGTGGGGGAGGGGAAGGGAGAGAGGGAGACAGAATCCAAAGCAGGCTCCAGCCTCTGAGCTGTCAGTTCAGAGCCCAGTGCGAGGCTTAAACTCACGAACTGTGAGATCATGACCCGAGCTGAAGTAGAATGCTTAACCCAGTGAGCTACCCAGGTACTCTGCAAGTATAACTTTAAAAAAAATCTACGTATGTTTTGCTTGAAGGCATTCACATTGCTGTTCTTGAATTAATCTCATTTTAAATTTATTTTTATTTATTTTTATGTTTGTTTATTTTGAGAGAGAGAACATGAGCAAGGGAGGGGCAGAGAGAGAGGGAGAGAAAGAATCCCAGGCAGGCTCCATGCTGTCAGCACAGAGCCCAACACAGGGCTCTATCTCATGAACCATGGTATCGTGACCTGAGCCAAAATCAAGAGGTGGCCACTTAACCAACTGAGCCACCCGGGCATCCTCAATTACCTGTTTTTTTTTTTTTTAAATATAAAATCTTTATATAAAAGAATAAATTGTATCTATGTTGATCAAGATTATAAAAAGTAAGTTACTGGGAATACATGCTAGATAATATCCTTAACTGCAAAAGTGACTATTTGAAAGAACATTATAATCAGAAGAGGATATTAGGAGTATTCTCTTTTAGCAAGACTGTATTAAATCAAAACAAGTAGCTTAATTTTAACTGCCAGAGTTCTATGTTCTAAGAACAGATAGATATTAGTTGATATAATGCATTATTTACTTATTTTTTTTGTTTTTGGTCCTTAAAAGTTGTTGTAAAGGAATGTAAAGAATAAATCATGGAGTTCATTTGTTTATAAATGTTATAAACATTTATAATGTTTCTGTTTTTGGAAGTTTTAAGACCATATTTTGATATTTTGTTTTTCAATAAACAATGACCTTAGAAGTGACAGAACACTTGAAGTTTGCAGTCTCTTTTGTATTATCAAATAATTTAAACATTGGACAGATTTTTAGTACATTAACATTAGATGAGTTCTTTTACAAGACTGTACAAAACTGTTGATCACCAACATGTTTAACTCTTAGAAAAGTAAACATGTAACAAATACATATCCATGCAAAGTGCTGTTCACCAATAAAGATACAAAATCATCTGGCTTGTGATTCCTTCCTTTAAATAATTGATAAACTTCAAATAGTATCAGCATTGTAAACTATATCTATTCTAAATAAGTTACTATAAAACAGTATTCAGTAATACTTGTAGTTGGCCTTTATGAATATTAATAAATGATCTGTCTTAACAGATTTTTAAAAATAATACTGCTTTTGTAATCAAAAAGATAGTAAATAATGGTCATTTAGTGAAAATGACCTTTGGAAATTTAAAAATCCATTTATCCTTAAGCCCTTAAATCAAAGAGGAAATAGAAAAAGTAGAATTATGGGTTATTGAAGAAGTAGTCAAAATACTACATATGAAAACCTATGGGATGTGGCCGAAGCTATACTCTGAGGCAAATGCATAGTCATAAATGGTTTCATTATTAAACATTTTAAAAGGTAAATAAAAATTAAGCATGTAGGGCTAGCAGTAGCAAGAAAACCCTATCAAAGCAAGAGAGAAAAAGAAATGTAAAACCAAAAATTAATAAATTAGATAATCAAAAACCAGTATTAAATTTGGAAAACCAGTTTTTAGAAAAGTACTGTCAGGTTTGAATAGGATTAGGGGCGGTCTGTTTTAAGAAAAGACGAAAAGGTATGAATAGTAAATCAAGTGAGTCATCTAAGTTAAATATTTTGATTTTTTTCTCCGTATTTTCTTGAGTCTTGCAAAACTTAGGTTTATAACTACTGCAATTAATTTGGCAAGTGTTTACTTTCACTATAAGCCACTCCAATCAGAAACAATACACCCAGCAGGTATCTGTCAAGCATTAGTCATTTTTTCCTTTAGAAGACGTTTTTCTTTGGTCGTGATTTTATCTTAATGTTTGATATATCATGTTTTTGCCTTAACATAGAAAGGATGCAGAGGATTTCCATGGTCATATTTCTTTTGTAGCTGTGAAATTCTGAAATTTCACTGTGGGAGAGTGCCTTATTGTGTTCTACTTCAGTTTTGATTGTAAGTGGGTGTTTTTTTCTGTTGCTTAATCTTGGGAAAATATATGCACTCTTCTGGAAGTTCTCAGAGGAGGTTGGTGTGCATTTCCCCCTGTTGTGTGCTTCATAGTAATAGTTTGCCCCTTTTCCCTAAACCAGTCTAGTACAGCGCTCTTTCCAGAACATGTAGTCTGTGCATATTTGTTGAATTTATATAGGCTCTCAGTGATTTGAATGCATTTGTTTAATTCACTCTTTTAGAGAAAGTTTTTATAGTTTCATGTTCTGATAAATTCTTGGGTTTTCTAGATTATTCACATCAAAAGTTTTATTATTGACATTTGTTTTAATATATGCTAAATATAAAAGGAATGTGAAACCTCTTAATTTTTTTTTATTTGCAGTTCAGGTTTCTGGGATTATTATGATTTTTCACTAATTTGGAAAATTCTGAAATAATTTCTGAAAGATAAAGATAATATTACTTATGTAGATTTTTTTTTTAAAGCAAATAGTAGTACAGGAATAATTAGACTTTGTGTAGTTTAAACTTACTTTCTATTTATATTTACTTTAAGGAGATTAACTCCCTGCTATAAAATTTCTGATTTCTAAAAAATAGATCTTGTCAAAAGTAAAGACTAAAAAACAAATTCAAACTGAGGAATATCATTGTATGAAATAAGTAATTTAATTTTTTTATAATGTTTTGTTGTCCACTATGTAGGACATTTTTCTTTGATTTCTGTACTAATATAATTAAAATACTGCCAGAATTTGTTGCTCACTTAACATATTGGCTGTATGGAATTCATTATGTAGAATTTAAGAGTAGTTCGAGATCTTAACATTACTTTTTAGGCCTGAGAGTAGCAGATGCTTCATTTTAGTGTAGGATACTGAAGTCCCCAAAGTCACAACAAACAACTTTTAAGACCATACAGAGTTGTAACTATAGGAGAAAGTTTGCCAGTCTGTTCCTACTAGTGACATCTTCTGTTTGTGCAGCTGTTGACTACAGCAGCTTCTCTTTTTTGTTAAAAACAAAGGATCACTTCAGTGTTTGAGTTTTGTTGTTGAACTCTGATATTAGAATTGGACTGAGAGTAGAAATCATTGCAAACTTTAATGTTTAAGGGTATATACTGTGTATATGCACAGGTATAATTTATAAGTTATGCATGCCACTTCTTGGATAGCAGGTCGATAAGTTGAAAAGTTCATAAAACTCTTATAAAGTAAAATGAAACTAAGTATGAAAAATTGCAACTTTTGACGTGCAAGAATTTGAATTAGTTGTTACCAAAGTACTTTATGAGTTGGTATTATGTGGCAGGAGGTGTCAGGAAACTTACTATCTTTAAATTATTTTTTTATGTTAGCATTGTGTCTTTTTCATATAGAAATTTGATATAATCATATTCCCTCTTTTTTAAAAAAGCCTGAATGCCTTCTAATACAGATTTGTGAAATTGTTCAGAGTTCTCACATGTTCAAAGGACTTTTTGACTTTTCAAAGAAATCCTAAGAATTACATTTTTAGTGTCATTAAAATGTGATTTAAGTTTTCCCTCTCTTTAGGCCTATGCATGAACTATATAAAGTAGGTTTCCATTATCTGTGGATTATTGTTGAAAATCAGCTCCCCCCCCCATTTTTGTCCCAGGTAAACATTTATTAGATTGACATTTTATATCTTATGTAAATAATTTTTGAATTCTGATGACTATCACAGTGAAATTACTGACTTAAACAGGCTGTTTAAGCATTTGAAGGAGTTTTTGCTTCCAGGGTTGAAATTCAAGAAACCAGCTTCAGCTAATAGATACTGCATTTGTAGTGCAAGTACTGTCTGTATTTCAGATTTGGTTAATAGTATAAAAGTAGATTTTAAAGTTAAATCAGGTAGGAAGGATATTGAATTAAAACTGCTGTAAATCAAATTCCTTCTTCCTCTCCACCTTTTTACAAGCATTCTGAATATTTCTAGGCGATTCTTTTTAGAGAATAATTTTTTTTGAATAAAAGCTATCTGTTGAGCATATCAAGTCTTTAGGTTTTGTCTTCAGATTTTCATGGATTTGTTACTGATTTCTTTTGTGAGAAACATCCTGAAATTTATTCTGGGAACTCTCCCTTGCTCAGAACTTCCAATAAATGCCACCCTAGTGGGTTTGTTGGGAAAAAGTTCTAGTTAGGACTCTTGTCTTGAGGTAATTGATTTCAGTGCCTGAAACATTGGATTGCATTTCACTTAACTGGTTTCCGAAAAAAGTGTTTAATATCTTTTTAGATTGTAATATTTATGTGGTTTTAATATTCTGTTTTTGCAGGATGTGCTTATAGATTTTTTCTTTTTATAATTAAAAAATTGTTGTTAAATACAGAAGGAAAACTATATAAAAACAATGTACAGCCTAGTGAATTATATATAAGGTGAATGCGTTGTAATTATTACCCAAGTGAGGATATAGAGCTTTGCCAGGCACTCAGAAACTCTCCAGGTGCCTCCTGTGATCACAGCTCCCTCTCAGAGGAGTAATTCCATAGGAGTAATTCCTATCCTGACCTTTAAGTGTCTTATTTATTTGTCTTTACAGTTTTGTCACCCACGCACTCATCCTAAAATACTTTAGTTTTTTAAATATATCTTTTAAGTTTCTGTAGATTTTTTTTAAAGAAAAGATACAAAATAAACTAAAATGGGAGTCAGGATTCCTTCAATTTACTGAGGTTGTCTACTGGGAAACCGAAGTTCTCATTTTTTCTCTTAATTTAACTGTGAAAAGAAGTTCATTGCGCTTATGTGAAGTATTTTTTTTTCATTAATTGTAGACATTTTCCTTCTTTTTGATTAAACCATACTAATCTAATTTCCTGAAATGGACAGAAATAGACTATATTTTAGAATATTCAAACAAATATAAACTAATTATCTTCAGAACTCTGTTTAATGATTTTTCCCCTCAACAAAACTAGTTACAAGCACATTGTTTTGTCTGAAGGGCTAGATTTCTTACTATTAGCTTTATTTTTGGACTCAAGTCTGACTTCCTTGTACTCTTGATTGTTTTAACAGCTTTGGTTACGTAAGAAATGATTTCATTAGAATGCAGTAACCTTTGATACATTTTTCCCTGTTTTATTTGATGTCTTTGCCTAAGTAATGTAATCGTATTTGGTTATTTTAATTTGACATTGCTAGCCTTTGGATGTTTTATAAATATTAAGGCGATCTAATTACTGTTTGTAAACCCTTAGTCTTCTCTTGTTAAATCATGAATTTGTATTGTTTTCTGTTCATGTATTAATAGTGTGTTTTACTTTCTCTTTGAAGAATGTCAAGCTGTCGGCTGAGGTAGAGCCATTTATTCCCCAGAAGAAAAATCCTGATACATTTATGATCCCTATGGCACTCCCAAATGATAATGGAAATGTTTCTGGTGTAGAACCGACTCCAATTCCCAGCTACCTGATTACTTGTTATCCATTCGTGCAGGAAAACCAGTCCAATAGGTAATTTGTTTATTGTTGTTTTCTTTTATCGTGGGGGGTGAGTAGGGAAATACAGCAGTTGGAATGGCATACTTGTTAATTTTTCCCTTTTGTAACTTTTTCTTAGGTTTATTTACTTTCTTTTTTCTTCTTCTTTTTTTTTTTTTTAAGTAATCTCTACACCCAACCTGGGGCTGGAATTTACAAGCCCAAGACTAAGAGTCCCATGCTCCACCAACTGGAGCCAGCCAGGCACCCCACCTTTTGTACCTTTTAAACATTAGTTGTTTCTCTTTTTTAAGAGAAGTAAATAAAACCAAATAATACAGAAATTTGAAAATTATCAACGTGGATTGTTTTCTCAGTGTTTCTAAGAGGAAATGGAATTTTTTTGATGTATCTTCTATTATAAGTCATTAAAGCTAGTTTGAAATAAATTGGCGCCAAGGGAGGAATTAATTATTCTGAAAGAGGTGAACAGAAACCCTTTTTTAAAGATTAGGTATCTAATCACAATTTTCAGGACAGTCTGGGATAAGAAGAAAATACCAAGGGATAGTCCTTAACATTGAAGCTTTTATGATTAACATATATTTCTAGGCTCTGATTCTAGTTAAATTTAGCTTCTGTGCTATAGTCACAGGGTGATTTAGCAGAATGCCTGCAATTCAGATAATGTGTGACCTAGCGGTTAGGGTGTAACTTGTGATAGTCACGATAGCCTTTGTAACCCTGTTTAGACTATCTGAGTGGTTAGTACTTCGTTGGTGTAGTTCATTTTATTGTTGTATAAAAATACTTTCAGTGTATTTCAAGTAATCTCACACATAGAAAATTATGCATCTGTAGCATTCTGGGATGAACCGACGGGGCAGCTGGGCTCTAGCCTCTGCCCCACCACCCTGAAGGCAAAGGCAGTCTAGACCTCTCTAAGCCATCATGTGGCACACTAGTGTGCCAGGGCACATTCTTTCAGGTATTCCGAATGTAGGAGATATGAGACCAATAAACTACTGTATCAGGTGTTAAATATTCTAGTTAATAATCTCAAAAACTATAATTTTGGAGATTGGACAAAGAGTAAGGGATCCTTTTCAGTTGAAGTTAGCATTATATCAAAAAATTTTGACCCATATATACTGGGCTATGTTCGAAGTGACTTACAAGCCTATAAGTACTATATAAGTACTATACTTATACTATACTTATAGTGCTTAGAAGTACTATACTTATAAGGCTAAGTACTATAATAGTAGTATTTTCATATTTGATCAAATGGCCAAGTGTAAAGTATGATTAATTTTTCTTACTATACCAAATAATCTTTGAGAATTAATGAGTAAACCAGCCAGCAGATTATTTGAAAGTGTTTTTAAAATTATGACAGTGAACATTTTTCCATTGCACTTCGTTGTGGGAGTAGTGAGGAAAATCTCAATGCTCCAGCTCCCCGTGACCCCTCATTCTTCCGCAGCAATCTTCTGTAAGGACTGCTGAGACAGAAAGAATCTTGCTGATGCTTTGTAGGAATTGCACTAGAGAAAGCTCTAATGCTAGGGATAAGATGGCAGTGGGCAGGCTTGCCTCTTCTTTTCTTTCCCATGAACTTGAGTCCTGCTTCCATTGTCAATGTAGGGGAGCCTGGAGAAGACCTTGACTTGGCCAGAAGGTTGGGGGAGTATGGAAGTGGAGTAGGAGGCCTGGGACTGAGCTGAAGAACGAGAAGTGGAAGAATCAGATCCCTCATTGTAATGATCACATTACACCGTGATCACCTTACTCTGCTTTTTGCAGAGGGCTGTCACAGTTGTTAACATTGGATGGGAACTTTGGACTCCCTTTGTTGACAGATCCAGCAGCTAGGTATTTAACTTCCAGGCAGAAATACCTTGAGAAGGTTGAGTTATAAATAAGAATGGCATGTAGTTTTAAAATTTTGGAATACAATAGTACTGTCAGGTTGAATTTCTTGATACTGTCATTTAGGTTGTTATTACACATACTTAATAATCTGTAATTAACAGCAAAGAAATTTGTAAGATGATAATTTTATCTCTTTTTATTATTAGGCCACTGTTCTATACTTTTTTTTTTTTATTAAAATGAATTAAAGAGATTTTGCCTTAGCATTACTTTTAGACTTGTCAATAGATTTTTTCTTTCTTCATTTGATTTTAACAGACAGTTTCCATTGTATAACAATGACATGCGATGGCAGCAGCCCAATCCAAATCCGGCTGGACCATACCTCGCCTACCCTATTATATCTGCTCAGCCACCTGTTTCTACAGAGTACACATATTATCAGCTGATGCCAGCACCATGTGCCCAAGTTATGGGATTCTATCATCCTTTTCCTACACCTTACTCCAACACCTTTCAGGCTGCAAATACTGTAAATACTATAACCACAGAATGCCCTGAGCGTCCAAATCAGCTTGGACAGGTCTTCCCATTGTCCAGTCATCGAAGCAGAAATGGTAACAGAGGACCAGTTGTACCAAAAGTAAGTGACTTTTTTTGATTGACTTTTATGTTTGATATTTCTGCTGTTAATAATTGTGTAAGTAATTTGCTACTTGTATTGATTAGCCTTTAATGCTGAATTTACTATAAAACATTTCATTCACTTTTATAAAACAGTCAAGTGTAGAGCATTTATATTTTTTTCCTGTTTTTTATTGTGGCTTATTCTTAATTGATGATATGATTTACAGTTATTTTCAGGTTCCTTCAGAGCGTTGTACATAATTATAATACACAAATATTTCCAGATTATTTTAATTTAGTGATAAAAATTGCATAGTGACACCAGTGTTTCTTAGTGGTTGGTTTGGATCCTATGCTAGTGGTGTTGAGTGACTAATGCAGTTCATATATTTCAGTCCTCAGAAATCAGGGGATAAGGTCAAAAAGAACATTTGTGATTCATTAAATTCCTTCAACTTCATTGTTTCTATTCTGTGAATTTTTAGTTGCAATAGCCTTTTGTTATTCAAGTGTTGCTTTACTATATTATATGAACACAGGGTCTCTTAGGGCTGAAGAAAATGAAAGATAAATGTGTGAAACCACTCTTAGTCCAAATCAGCCCTTTGACTAAATAAAAAAAAAAAGGAGGGAGACATGAAGGCCTTGAAAACACAAGAGATTTAAGGTTTATTGTAGGTAACCGTTTCTTAACTAAAAGATTACTTAGTATCAAAGCAAATAGGAAAAACCGTGTTTCTTCTCAGCACTTTTCAGCTAATAGAAGGCAGAGTGATTGCTTAGATGCATCTTATGGCTATTTCATCAAGAAGTTGATGCTTTCATAGATTCCATTAGCCCAGCTTCTTCAGTGAAAAGTCTTTGCTGTCCTCTGGCATAGTTTTCACAAATTAAAATACAAACATGCAACAGAGGTTGCTTTAAAAAGCTTTTGGTCTTTGTTCATGGAAACACTGGGTCAAGGGAAATTCTTTTGGGACCTTTGAAGAATATAAAGAAATAAGATAGTAGTATATAACTTTTAGATGTTGAGAAACATAATTTCTCAAATTGCATTTCCAGCGCTCGAATTTAAGAAGTTAAATTCAGAGTTCTATTGTATAAATCATACTTAAATGATGAATACTCATTAAAAAGTGAAAGAAAGAATCAGCCTTTTTATATTTTCTTTTTAAGCTTTAAAGCAGAAATTATTTTTGTACTTCTTGCTATCATGAAAGTAAAATTTATCCTTTGGATAGGCTACTACCCTTTTTATTACCCTTTTAAATAAAAATTTACAACCCCTTATATGATATTATATTCCTATTCCTATTAATTATTGATTGAGAAAATATAAAGTGCAAGTAACAGTTAAAAGTGAATTAGTATTTTATTATAGTGTCAATGATTATTTGAAAAACAGTGTTAAAATGTGTGTATATTATTTAACATATTATGTTTAGATGCAGATAATTTCATGAATTCCTAACATAGTAACCCTCTTTCCCCATGGGTTGGGAGCCACTAACTTAGAACATACATTTAGGTGTGTTTTATAGCAGGTATGTATTTTATAATGTTTATTTAGCACATTGAGTAGGATTTTAAACTATTATTTTTATTTTTTGGTGCTTAAATCAGCAACAGCTTTTGCAACAGCACATAAAGAGCAAAAGGCCACTGGTGAAAAATGTAGCTACTCAGAAAGAGACAAATGCAACAGGTCCTGATAATCGGTCAAAAATTGTGCTTCTGGTAGATGCTTCACAGCAGACAGGTAAGGCAAGCGTTCTTATATACACATCTCTGATTTTTATCTCTTGGCAAGTATTGGCTTTATAATTATGGACTGTACCACTTCTCCAGATTCTAGACTTTCATCCATTTATCTTGCACTTTCTGAAATTCTCTAGGAAGGATAAAAGCAGTCCATCTTCATAATGTTCTTTCAGCTTGCTTGCTGGCCAGTGTGCAGTTTCGAGCAGGGTTTGAGGTGTCCTTATTCCCTTATAGTAGTGGAGCATTTCAGAAATCAGAGGTGGAATTTTGCAGACATCGTAGGAATTTGAGGACTCATTTTGGCACATGTCAAAATTGCATGTTTTTATAACTAGGTTAAAACCCTTTATAAAATACTCTAACATTGTATAAGATCTTTATAGGAAGAACTGGGCAAGTTTTCTGTGCCATGTTTTAGCATAGATCTGAACCAAACCTATGAGTGGCACCTATATCCTGTCAAGCATGTAAAAATTTTGGGCTAGTTGGATATTGTTTTGTCCAGAGTTTTTTAGAGGACTATATAAACATTAAGAAAGCTTTATCCTGGTAATAGATAAAATTTAATAGTCTTATAACATTCTAGCTATTTTCCAGTTTGTATCATTAAATTTCAGTTCATATCTATGGTCTTAGCTTAATACTTGTAGAGTAGATAGATCTCTCTCTCTCTTCTTACCCATTTACCCATGCACTAGTAAAAATTTTTGTTAATGATCCAAGATCAAGAATTGGATCTGTTCAAAGGCGGATTTACTTTTTACTCCTCTGTAATCTCCAGTCTGCAATTTGGTCTGGCTTAAAATAAATTTGATGATGCATACTGTCTTTTTTTTTTTTTTAAGTTTATTTATTTATTTGGAGAGAGAGAGAGCGCAGGAAAGGGGCAGAAAGAGAAGGAGAGAGAGAATCCCAAGCAGGTCCACTCTGTCAGCACAAAGCCCAACTCGGAGCTCAAACTCATGAACTGTGAGATTGTGACCTGAGCCATAATCAAGAACTGCCGCTTAACTGACTGAGCCACCCAGGCGCCCTGTGCATACTTTCTTTCATTTGGGCTATACCTTTTCTTTAGACATGAGTTCAGTTATTTTTTATAATTGCTTAGATCTCTTAGGATTAAGAAAGGAATTGGGAATCAGTTAAAAAGCAGTCTTGTTAGTAGTCCAGTCATCATGTGTAGTTCGTAGCTCATAAAGCAGTGAGATTAACAGACTAAGAGATGCTTGGAGTGGCTATAGAAAAGGATCACCATGTAACATTTTACAGTTTTCTATGTTTTGATTGTTCTTAGTCAGTTCTTAGTTCTACATGCTTTTAACACTGAGACCGCTTTAAAAATTCTTGTTTAGTTTGCTCATTAAGTGACCACAAAGACATTTTTTGAAGCATAGGAACTAGAAAATGAAAAGATGACCCAGTAGCAAAACAAAAAGGCAAGCTACTGAATGGAAGAAGATGTTTGCAGATGATATATCCAGTAGGGGTTAATATCCAAAATACTTGCTCAATACCAAAAAAACCCCAGATAACTGATTTAAATGGGCCAGAAGGCCTGAATGGATAGATTTCCAAAGAAGATATAGGGGTGCCTGGGTGTCTCAGTTGAGTGTCCCCATTCTTCATTTTGGCTCAGGTCATGATCCCAGAGTTATAGGATCAAGCCCCACATTGGGCTCCTCACTGAATGTGGAGCCTGCTTAAGATTCTCTCTCTACCTCTCTCCCCCTCTTCCTTTCTCTCTCTCTCTCTTCCCCTTCCCCCCTCTTATTTTTCTCTCTCCCCCCTTAACCCCCCAAATAAAAAACAAAACAAAAAACTCCCAAATCCTCCCAAAACCACAAAACAAAACCACACTGGCCGAAAAAAAAAAAAAAAGCCAAACCGAAGTAAAGAACAAAACAAAAAGCAAAAACAGAGAAGATACACAAATGGCCAGTAGACACATGAGAAAATGCTCAGTGTCACTAATCATTGGGGAAATGCAAATCAAAACCATAGCAAGATATCACCTTACACCTGTTAAAGTGGCTGGAATCAAAAAGACAAGAAATGACAAGTGCTCCTGAAGATGTGAAGAAAAAAGAACTCTCATATACTGTTAGTGGAAATGTTAAATTTATGCAAAAAATCATAACATTATGGTAGGACATTAAAAAAAAAACAACCCTCTCCTGTTCATATAGGATGATTTGTCACTGCAAATGTCATTTTCCCCTAAGTGTGTAGATTCTGTGTAGTTCTTTTTTTTGTTAAATTTTCCTTTTTCATTCTATTTATTATTTGTGTCCCATCGTCAGATCACTCTAGAGTACTGATAGAATATAAACTCCAAGAAAGCAGTGATTTTAGTTCGTGTGATTCACTTAGATCCCAGGGCAGTGCTCAATACATAATTGCTAATTGAGTGAAAGAATTAATAAGTATAAAAGAATAAATGAATGAATGACAATTCATGACCCGAAGGCTGGAGAGTTAGAGGCCAGATGATTTAGAGCTCATAAGTCAGGTTATGTGATGTCGATCTTGTTGTAAATGCAATGAGAAGTCATCAGAGGTTTTAAGTGGGGAATGATATGGAGGGAATAACCTAGATTTCTTGGTGGCTCCAGTCAGGATGATGGGTATGAAGCTAGCAGTATAGTTCTAATCAAAATTTCAATAGGAAGTTTTGGGAAACTTGACAAACTAATTCTAAGATCATTAGAGAAGAAAAGAACTTTTCTTCTAAATATCAAGACCTATTACACTATCTTAATTTGATATACAAAAAATACAGTATACAAAATGCAGCATATGAAAATTAGAACAGGGGACCCAGAAACAGTCATATATATGTGGAAACACATATATGGAAAATGACAGAGATACCATTTTAGGTAACTTAGGGCCCATGCAAATCTATTTCAGATGGATTAAGGACAAATGGGAAAACCACAGTAGAAGAAAATACAGGCAGATATCTTTACAGTAGCAGGAAGGGAACTATTTCTGGAATAAATTCTGTCTGTCAAAAGTGAGTGAAAGAATATGCCACAAACCTGGGAAAGATTATTACCATGCCTATAACTGACAAAGTATTAGTATGAAGACATAAAAAATTCATATGAATCAATAAGAGAATAATCCCACATTGCTCTCACGGCCCCTGGGACACAGTACCAGGGCCTGAAACAGTTTGGCAGGACTATAGGAATTTTTCCTTTGACCCAATTGTCCCTCTCCTATGAGTGTGTCCAACATGGATGTATTTCTGTAAAAAGAAAAGGGACTGTAGCGTACCGAAAGCTTCCTAATGTTTAGTAACAGGTGACAAGTCAAAAGCAGTGCAGGACATCCACTCTGGAATAATATGGAGCCTTCTTACGTTATAATTATGAAGAATATATGTGTAATATGTGTTATATGTTTAATGTGTAATATAACATAACTCCTAATTGTATTGATGCTATGTAAAAATTATGGGCAGAAATGTGAAAAAAGGAAAATTGTTATTTGTTGGACTGGGAAGAGATCGTAAGAGGTTTTTTTTTTTTTTTTATAATACCTTTTGATTACGATTTGTGAAATACAAAATAAGAGACAACTCACTAGAAAAATAGGTAGAAGTCCAACAGTCCAAAACTAAAATTAAGTATCTCTCAGAAGGGAAAACAGTAGTGGCTAAAAGCATCAGAAAAGATATCAAACCTCATTATTAGGTAAAACAAAAACAAAAACAAATTAAAAACCCACAGTGAGCTATCTCTTTGTATTTAACAATTGGCAAAATTTATGGCCTAGAAGATAGTATCAAGTATTTGGTAAATATGTGAATCATTGTGGATATTTATATCCTGCTGTTGCATTGTAAACTGTTTAAACAGTGTAACTGAAAATGATTTGGCATTACAAAGTAAAGTTGAATATGTGTATCCCGTAAGGCCTGGCAGTATTTACCTTGAAAAACTTCCACATTCACACAAACACATTTGAATATATGTGTAAGATGGTTATGGCACAGGGTGCCTGGGTGGCTCAGTCCATTGAGTGTCTTGATTTTGGTTCAGGTCATGATCTCACAGGTTTGTGACTTCAAGTCAGGGGATGGGGCAGACTGGGAAGCAAATAACAAAAGAAAATGGACAGTATAATTTCAGTTTTATAAAGCTAAAATTGCACAATCACGTGATTTATGTTTTAGGAATATAAAAATCCATGAAAAACTATTTTTAAAAGTGAGGAAATGGTAAACACAGATTTTCAAATAAACGTAACCCTGGGGGAAGGAGAGGATGCAGTGGTGGAGGGGGCGTGCAGTGGACTTCAGAAGGACTGGTGATGTTATTTTTCTTAAGTGGGTGACGGTGGTTTGTTTTAATATTTATACAAATACTATATTCTCTTTTCCTAATATATGTGTGTCAAACCAACTTGTCAGGAACATCTTACCTTTTGAACTTTTCAGAAAATGTGTTGCTTTTTTTCTCCATTTACAAAGTTAGATACCTTCATTTTCTTACAGCCTTAATGAGAATTTAACAGGAATTTATCAACTTGGTCCTTACAAAGAGATGTCACACCTTCCTTGCTTTATAGATTTCCCGTCAGATATTGCTAACAAATCTCTCTCGGAGAGCTCTGCCACAATGCTCTGGAAGGCCAAAGGCAGGAGAAGAAGAGCATCCCATCCTACTGCCGAATCCTCTAGTGAGCAGGGGGCTAGTGAAGCTGACATTGACAGTGATAGTGGCTACTGCAGTCCCAAACACAGCAACAACCAGCCTGCAGCAGGGGCTTTGAGAAACCCTGACTCCAGCACCGTGAATGTACGTAACACTGCTTTGGTTTCTTTACCAGTCATCTGTGTCAGTATTACCTTTGTATCCTCGCTGATGCTTAAGTTACCTATTTTCGTTAACAATTCCTATAGTAGTAGAATGGATCAAAATGTATTCTGTGTATTAATATGAAAAATATGAAGAAATATTTTTTCTAAGATTATAATAAGCATGCATCACACTAGACTAAGTTACGAAATGTTTTGCAAGGCACGTGGTGTTGACTCTTAAGCGGAAAATAATTGTCTTTTTTGTTTTTATTTTTAGCATGTGGAATCATCTATATGTACAGGTACTTATTTTCTGCATAGTGTTTTTGCTATACTTTCTTCTTTATCCATATCAAAGTTTTGCTTTTAAGTATGAAGCTTGCTGATGCTACAAAAAAAAAAATTATAAATCTTCCAGAGAGCTTCACATTACTTTGAAAGTACAGATGAAAATTGAGAAAATGCCAGCTGGAGGTATTCTGCAGGATGACACTTGTATTACTAAGAACTGGAATACCACTTAAAGTTTGTGAAGAAATTTCCAGTATTAGTTTATAGTGACTGAATTTCAGTACATGAAGTTAAGGGATAATTTAGGTTTTGGCATTTTTCATAAATAAATAATTTTTTTAAATCTCGTTGGTTACAGGTGGTGTAAATTGGTCCAATGTAACTTGCCAGGCAACTCAGAAAAAACCTTGGATGGAAAAAAATCAGACGTTTTCTCGAGGTGGAAGGCAGACTGAACAAAGAAATAATTCACAGGTAATTTCAGTTAGGTTGGAGAAATTTGATTGTGTGAAATTTGAGATGAATTACTGTAAATGGTATAGTGGTCTTGAAGAGCAGCGTCCTTAATTTTTGGAGTTGTATGTTGAATTATAGTAATAGTAAAATATCATATTTGTAACTTTAAAATGGTTTAGCCAATAAGATCGTTACTTAAATAATGAAACAAAATGGCACAATGTTGACTGTAAGTGGTGTGTGTATGTTCCGTTTTGTGCTTTCCTGTATTTAAGGAATATATTCATATATTTCATGCTTTGAAAGAATATCCTCCAGGCCTGCTTCATCTGCCGTGACTTTTCTTATCCATATAAAAAATTTAAAAGCATTTTAATGCCATAAATATTGATTCATTGAGCTTCAGAACTGCGGCCTTGTTCAGCTGTCTTTGCTTGACCATGAACAGCACAAGCTACCCACTCTGTGCTTGTTCCGGTGCCATAGCGATAGCCGCCCCGTGCTGTGATGCAGGAGAGCACTGTCTAGCTGCGGTACAGCAGAGCAAGTTACATACTGCCGCGGGTTTTCAGGAACTGTGTTTCCTGCGTCGGTTGTTTGCGAAACCAGGGAGTTGTTTGTTGGTCACCATTTTTCTTTTTCAATTTGTAGATAGACTTCCTGGATTCCTTAAATCTAGTTAAGGAATTAAAGGTATTTTGTGAACAGAACTGTGGATGAACTGAAATAAGAGTAAATTACTAATGGATTAAGTAGACTGTACTTGCCTGCTTATTTGCTTCCCTGAAAGAAATGCTTCATATGCACCCTAATGTCAACTAGGCTGTCAGGAAAACAAGCAGAATAATACCCTTTCCCTGTGGTTAGGAGTCACCGTTGTTTGTGGCAGGTGTGTGAGGCAGTCTAGCTTTATTTGATTAGAAACAAAAGAGCTGAAACAAGAATTGTTAATATAGATGATATTAAAATCTATAAAATGGTTAGTTAAGTGCCGACATTTTATGTTGAAATTGTAACTTGCTAGACTCTTACTTTTAGTATCCATAGCCTACTGGAGAGGAGGTAATACCAGTGTGGAGCCTAGCAACTGGTGAGGAATAGTAAAAGAACAATAAAAAAATAATGCAAATACATACATGAAGTCTGTTAGGTTTGGTTATTTTGCATCTCTCTTCATTCCAAAAGAAGTGAAGCCAGATGTTCAGCAATGTGTTTTCTACTTCTGATATGTTGTTAGACTTTTTCTTAAGAATGTATTTGTGGGGAGCCTGTGTGGCTCAGCTGGTTAAGTATCCGACTTTGTCTCAGGTCATGATCTTGCGGTTCCAGCTCACACTGGGCTCTGCGCTGGAGCCTGGAGCCTGCTTTTGACTCTGCGTCTCCTTCTCTCTCTGCCTCTCCCCTGCTCACACTCTGGCTCTCTCTCTCTCAAAAATAAGTAAACATTAAAAAAAATTTTTTTTAAGTTTGTATTTGTTTTGCGACATTCAGAATCCTTTTTTTTCTGTTAAAATATTTCCCCTTTTGTAATTTCTGATTGTTTACAGGCTTAAAAAGTCATTTAGAAATGAAATATTCACTTGTATTTTCTGCTACTTTTTTATAGCATAATGTTGCAAGACCTTTTTGTCTGAGATTTATTTGAATGCATGATATAATAATGATGTAGCTTTTCAGAGTAGTTAACCAGTTGTCCGAAAATTTTAACCTATTCTTTTTTTCTGATTTGTTCTAACCTTTTACTTATTTGGTAATTTCTTCTGCCTTAGGTGTTGTTTCTGTGCTGTTTTTTACATTTGTCAGATTTTAGTACCTGTACCATGCTGTTTTAACTGATTTTTAATATTTCTACCAGTGTTTTAACATTTGAACAGATAGATTCTTTACGTACTCTGATGTAACTTTTATTTAATTTAAAATTTGTTTTAATATTTATGTTTGAGAGAGAGCACGCACGTCAGTGTGGAAGGGGCGGAGAGAGGAGGGAGACACAGAATCCAAAGCAGGCTCCAGGCTCCGAGCTGTCAGCAGGGAGCCCAATGTGGGGCCTGAATTCAGGAACTGTGAGATCATGACCTAAGCTGAAGTTGAACGCTTACCCGACTGAGCTATCCAGGCACCCCACTGTAACCTTAATTTTAAACAATGGACAGAATCTAAAAATTTAAATTAAAAAAATGGTTTTGTTTTGTGTCTTGGTTGAAAAATAGAGGAGATGAAAAAGATTACACAATGAACAAAAACTCATTTTTACCGTCTCCCTTTGTCTTCTCTTCCTTATAATTCTCCTTTAGTTAGTTTTTTTGTATATTTGCATGCCATTCTAAGTAATTATAATTATGTATCTTATGTTTTTTCCACTCTCTTCTGTGCTCTGTTTTTATCACTTATCACTGTATCTTGGAGACATTTCCACATTATTATATGGAGGACTTCCACACTTTTAAAAAATAACTCCTAATGTTTGAAGATTGGATATATCCTTGTTGGTTTCTGTAGTCTTCCTGTTAATCGACACTTGAGTTGTTTGTAAATTATTGCTGCTATGGTCATGCTGCAGTATCATTTAGAAAAGCATGTGTGTAGCAGCAAAATAAATTCCTGGATAAGGGACTGCTGGGTGAAAAGATAAATCACTTCCGTTATTTGATACCATTTAAGTCTCGACAATAACGTAGAGAGTGCCTTTTTCCATGTAGCTTTAGAGATTGTGTGTTTCTGGGATTTTGGATTTGTGCGAGTTAGGTGAAAATGGTATATTAATGTTTTTGAGCATCTTTCCATATGTTTGTTGGCTCTTTGTATTTTTTTTGTGAACTTGTCTGGTCATACTTTTTGCCCCCTCTTTTTTTTCTTGTATCTTGATCTGTTTTTTAACTTTTTTTTTGGATATATTTTAAAAATCAGTTTGATCAAGCTTTTATCAAATTTAAAAGATTTTTAGGAGCTTTCAGTTCGTAATGTGAGTTATAAATATTTTGCTAGGTTTTCAGGTTTATTTTTGACTTTGCTCACTATTATCACCATACACAAGTTTATGTTTTAAATAGCATTAAGAAGTTCATCTTTAGGGGCACCTGGGTCATGATCCCAGGGTCATGGGAACGAGCCCCACGTCGTGCTCTGCACTGAATGTGGAGCCTGCTTAAGATTCTCTTTCTCTCTCCCTTTGCCCGTCTCTCCCACTCGCATGTTCTCGCTTGCTCTCTCTCTTTCTCTCTGTAAAAAAAAAAAATTGTTTTAGTGTTGGCAGCAACATTGGTGCGTATATATTAACTGCCTTACAGTAGGTCTTATTTTTGATACAGTTTTAATGCCTTTGGGGAGCATTTCCTTTTTTTGATAGAAGAGTTGTGCTCAGGAATTAATCTCTTGCTCTTACAGTCATCCCTGTTTTGGAGCTTGAGTCTTAGTACTCACTTCAGTGTTAATAATTTGTGAATTACGTTGTTTCTTTATTACCTAGACATTATAAATTGCAGTTGTTTTACCATCTTGTATGAGCTTCATGAGCCAATTTTTAAAATATTTTGTGAAAATTTCTAAACAGTAAAGTCGAAGTAATTGTACAGAAAACATTCATAGAGCTATCAGCTTATATGTTAGCTAACATTTTTCATTGCTTATGTATTTCTCTGTCCATTTCTCTATCCATGTTTATGAGCCTTTTTTAAAATGAGGTGAATATTTAAAATTAAGAAACTGCTGGGTATCTGGAAAATTATCTAGTTTCTTAACAGATGTTTATTGGATGTAGCCGAGTGGAAGAATTAAATTTGCAGTATGACTATCTTCTGGCTTATTGTTCTGCCATGCAGCCTACCTCGCAAAAGAATATAAAATTCCTTCCTTCCTTCTTTCCTTCCTTCCTTCCTTCCTTCCTTCCTTCCTTCCTTCCTTCCTTCCATTCATTCATTCATTCATTCAGAGAGCATGCGTGCATGCAAGAGAGAGAAAGATAGAGAATCCTAAGCAGGCTACATTCTGTCAGGAGAGAGCCTGACATGGGCTCAGTCTCACGAACCATGACATCATGACTAGAGCTGAAACCAAGAGTTGGACGCTTAACTGACTGAACCACCCAGCTGCCTTTAAAAATTCTGTTTCTTAAAAGATAAAAAAAAATTCTGTTTCTTATCAGCAAGTGTTTTTAGACCAGTTGCATAGCATGGGGATTGCTAGGTGGTTCCAGGTGTTTGTGTACATAATTTTGATTTCATCATCCAAAGCCTGTATATTAGTACCTTATGTCCAGATCTGCTTCAACTTTTGTTTATTTGTTCGAATTTTCGGGTAACCGGTGATGAAGATAATTTTCACATCTCCTAAGTGTCCTGGTTAAGAGATGCATTTCACATTGGCTGCATTGGGTATGAGGGGAGGACTTGAAATGTCTTAAGATTCTTAATCTTTAATGAAAATCGAACATTTCACAGATTTGTTAATGGGATGATGATTTATGGATTGAATGAAAATTTTATTCTCCTAAATCTGTTTTCTTGGAAATAAGGGTTTTCGTTTTTAACCTTTCCTAGGAATTGTTTCTTTCTTTTTTTTTAATAAAACCACAGACACTGGAAGACTTATCATAGTTTAATCAAAAGGTAATGTGCACTTTCTCCCAGTGATGGCATCTTGCAAAACTGTAGTCCATTCTCACAACCTGGGTATTGATATTGATATAATCAAGATACAGAACAGATTTGTTGCTGCAAGGATCCCTCATGTTTTTCCTTTCTGTAGCCACACTCCACTCCTCTCCCTACCAGCCTCGTTAACCCCTGGCATCCACTGGTCTGTTCCCCACTATAATTTGTCATTTCAAGAATGTTTATAAATGGTTTTTTTTTTTTTATGTTTTTTAATTTATTTTTGAGAGCGGGAGAGACAAAGCATGAGTGGGGGAGGGTCAGAGAGAGAGGGAGACACAGAATCCGAAGCAGGCTCCAGGCTCCGAGCTGACAGCACAGAGCCCGACGCGGGGCTCGAACTCACAGACCGTGAGATCATGACCTGAGCCGAAGTCGGCTGCTTAACCGACTGAGCCACCCAGGCGCCCCAAGAATGTTTATAAATGAGCTCATACAGTCCTTTCAGAATTGGCTTTTTCACTTGTGTGATTCTCTGGAGATTCATCCAGATTGTTGAGTATATCACTAGTTTGTTCTTTTTGGTATTGGGTGTTGTTTTGTAGTATGGATGCACCACGGTACGTTTAACCGTTCTCCCAGTCAAGGATGTCTGGATCGTTTCCAGTGTTTACTATTATGACTAAAGCTGATAAGTGTTCATGTGTGGGGGGAAACTCACTTGCACTATCACATTTTTATACTTTCCTTAAAATGATTTTATTCGTCAAAATAAATTATATAAATTTTATAATAAATTATGCACTTTATGAAAATTCATTGAGTTATTTATTTTTGTGTACTTTATGTTATATTTCAGGTAAACGTTCACTTAAAATAGTAAGACTTATGTTTTTTCCTTCTGGGGCTTACTTAGGTTGGATTCAGATGCCGAGGACATAGTACTTCCTCAGAAAGAAGACAGAATTTGCAAAAGAGACAAGATAATAAGCAGTTAAACGCCAGTCAATCTCATAGAGGTGACTCAAATTCTGAGTCTTTATATTTTGAGGTATGTTTTTTAGGCTCTGTTTGTGAACTGTTACAGCAAATGTTCTCATTGAGAAATATGTAATTTATCTACACTATGATAAGTACTTTTTATATCTTAACACATGATTCTGATATTAGATTATAAATTACTTAGAAGTACTGATTCATTTTTATCTTGGATATATATAGTAGGTCTAATGTTAACTTCATTAATGTTTATTTTTATAACTTTCGTTATGACTATTTATTTTGAGGTAACATGTAGAGGTAGAGCTTGATTTTACGTGGGTTTCACCTACTGTGAAACTTTCTCCCTAATTTTTCTTATTATTGTGTTGTCTTTTTGTCAAGATTTTTAGATTTGAATGGTTTAGTCTAGTTAATTTGTGCTGCTAGCCTAGAGAATCTTGGAGAACAAAGCTATTTTACTTTCTCTACTAGACAGAAAGTTTGTGCCATATTTTTATTGTTTATTGGTCTATATGGCTGTTATTAGAGGCCTGTTATATGTGTAAAATAAAGTGCTATGAGTGATACATTGAGTAAACACAGTAGCCTTAGGGAGGTTGCTGTACAGTAGAGAAATGCAGATGTATACACACCTAATACTCGCCTGGGTGTGTTCGGAATTGAAGGGAGGGACAAGTCCCTTAGAGTTTGTGGTAGGGTAGAGATAACCTTTGGAACAGATTTTAAAGAATGAGTAGAATTTGGTTGTGTCAGCATGGTGAGCAGTATCCCTGGTAACTCATTTGAATAACTCATTGTTGGATCATAGTTTCTATAAAATGGGTCAATAGAGCGAAATTAAACTAGAAAGTGTGTTTGAGGCCAGAGGCCTCATAGATATTCATCTATATTATTCATTATAGATGAATAATATGTTAGATAAGCTTAGTAATTGATCTAGAGGACCTGAGAGTGCGTTTCAGTTATTAGTTAGGAAGAACAGTACAGGGGCGCCTGGATGGCTCAGTCGGTTGGGCGTCCGACTTCAGCTCAGGTCATGATCTCGCGGTTGTGAGTTTGAGCCCCGCGTCAGGCTCTGTGCTGTCAGCTCAGAGCCTGGAGCCTGCTTCGGATTCTGTGTCTCCCTCTCTCTCTGCCCCTCCCCTGCTCATGCTCTGTCTCTGTCTCAAAGATAAATAAACGTTAAAACAAAACAAAACAAAACAAGAGTCTTCTCTTGTTTAAAAAAAAAAAGGAAGAACAATATATGTGACAGATTTATTATTCACACTTAATCATATAATCGGTTCCATCCTTACATTTAGTAAAAGGCATTAGATATAATTTTAACTGTAAAGGAGGATATTGTTGAAGAAATTATTTCGAATAGGGTTTAAAAAAAATTTCTTAGCTTTTTAACCTTATTGATAGGTGTGTGTGGTATTGCAGGACAGGGAATATATTTATGAAATTCTTATTAAGTCATCTGTTGAAAATATTTTCCAAATTATCTGACATGTGATAAAATCCTGTTCAGATTTCTTTCCAATTACCTATCCATTTAAAGAGTAGAATTAAGGGCACCTGGGTGACTCAGGCGGTTAAGTGTCCGACTCTTTTTTTTTTTATTTTATTTTTTTTATAATAGTTTATTTTCAAATTGGTTTACATATAACACCCAGTGTTCATCCCAACACGTGCCCTCTTTAATGCCCGTCACCCCCTCTCCCCCCTCCCTCACCCCTCTCACCCTCAGTTTGTTCTTAGTCTTTGAGAGTCTCTTATGTTTTATCTCCCTCCCTCTCTGTGTCTTTTTTTTCTTTCCCCTCTTCCCCTCCCCCTGGTTTTTGCTTAGTCTCACAAAGTCCACCTATTCGTGGAAACATATGGTATGTGTCTTTTTCTGACTGATTTATTTCAAAAATATGAAAATAGAGCTACCCTATGACCCAGCAATAGCACTGCTAGGAATCTACCCAAGAGACACAGGAATGCTGATGCATAGGGGCACGTGTACCCCAGTGTTCATAGCAGCACTTTCGTCAATAGCCAAATCATGGAAAGAGACCAAGTGCCCATCAACTGATGAATGGATAAAGAAGATATGGTACATACATACAATGGACTACTACGTGGCAAAGTGTCCGGTTCTTGATTTGGGCTCAGGTCATGATCTCACAGTTCGTGAGATCGAGTCCTGCATCAGGTTTTGTACCGACAGTGCGGAGCCTGCTTGGGATTCTCTCTCTCTCTCTCTCTCTCTCTCTGCCTCTGCCCTTCTCTTGCTCATTTGCATGAGCATGCTCGCGCTCTCACTCTCTCTCTCTCTCCCCCCACCAAAACAAATCAATAAACATTTTTTTAAGTAGAGTTAATAAAAATGGTATAGTAGATACAGAAATCTAAAAGGTGGATGTATGCAGATATGTCCTCATGTTGAGTAATGAAATTAGCTGTATTGTAACATGAGAAATGAGATTTCCTTTTTAAGACTGACTTTAAATAGTTTACTTTTAGAATTAAAAAAATTACTTTCCCATTTATGTTACTCTTTAGCATTGTAAAACATTTTTCTTTAGAGTTTACTGATTTGAACTGCTTTTACTTAACATGTGAAACTATTTCAGGATGAAGATGGATTTCGAGAGCTAAATGAGAATGGAAATACTAAAGATGATACTATTCAGCAGAAACTTTCTTCAAAAGTAGTAAGTGACCCTTTTTTAAAAGATAAGCAAAATATTTGAACATCATTTGAACTATGATTATGTTGAAAAGAAGTATTACAGTTTAGTATAACGACGTGGGGCAGCATGGTAGACAGGAAATGATGTATTTAGTACTTAATATTTATTTTCAGCATTGCCGGAACAAAGACACTTTCCTGTAAAATCCATGGTTCTGTTACAGACAACACAACACCATTAATTAAATGGTCATATAGCATACAGTCCATTTCCCTTGTTGGAAAACTTTATTTACTTGGGACTTACTTTGTTTTCAACCAGAATCCAGACAAGTAGACCAAAGCTGTTTTGTCTTTATTGTTTTCCAGTCGGGAATGATCACATCATCTTACTCTGTTCTTTATGACATTGAATTCTCAAAGAGTCTAGTCCAGTTATACTGGAGGACACCCCACATTCTGGATTGTCTTTCCTTAAGGTAGACTTTTGTGGAATCACTAACAGTGTTTTTGTCTGGTTATCTTAGTTGGATGATTTACCTGAAAACTCACCAATCAATATAGTTCAGACTCCAATTCCCATTACAACTTCTGTTCCTAAACGCGCAAAAAGTCAGAAGAAGAAAGCTTTAGCAGCAGCCCTTGCCACGGCTCAGGAATATTCAGAAATAAGTATGGAGCAAAAAAAACTACAGGTATTTATCCATTTTTATGAACAAATATAATTGGTAGATTTGGGGACAGAAAGAGAGACAAATATCATCATCATAAATTGCACAAAAAAATGAATGTTTTCATATTATTCATACTATAATGTATTTCATATTATACCATGTTTCCATACTATCACAAAAAAATGCATGTTTTCATATTACCTTGCAGGAAGCTTTATCAAAGGCAGCTGGAAAAAAGAATAAGACACCCGTGCAGCTCGATTTGGGGGACATGCTGGCCGCTCTGGAAAAGCAACAGCAAGCGATGAAAGCACGGCAGATTACTAACACCAGACCTCTCTCATATACAGGTGACGTCCTTATTTGAGGAATTTGCTGTTTGCTTTTGGTAATACATTTTCAACGTCGTTAAGTTAAATTATATGTATCTAAAAATTCCAGAGTCTTCTCACCAGTTCCTCTTGTGTTATTGTCGTCACCCTGTCATTGTACTGCACGGTAGTAGCCTCCTGTTACCTACCTTTCCCTCATGCTAACTGCAGTCTATCTTGAAAGGAGTGATCTTTTAAAAATATAAACAGGATTATATCACTCCACTACTCAGAACCCCCCACTACTCAGAACCCCGCGTCTTGGCTGATCCTGTGACCTTTTTTGCCCCATCACCATTCTCTCTGGCACACACTGCTATAGCCAGTCAGCTCCCATGCTGTTCCGCAGACACACCCAACATGCCCTAGCCCAGTATCTTTGTGCTTACTATTTCCTTTCCCCAGAATTCTCTTTCCTCATGTATCAGTGGTGGTTTGTTCTTTCAGGTCCTTCGGGTCTCTGTTCAAATGTCAGTTGTTGTAATTGTGAAGCAGCTTATGTTTTTCTTCTTCAGAGGTTGAAATAAGAATCACAACTAATTTGGGTTTATACTTTTAAAATTGGATAATGGGAAACAGGAGTTTTGATCAAGTGTGTGTGTGTGTGTGAGAGAGAGAGAGAGAGACAGAGAGAGAGAGAATGAATGATTTGGCTTTCTACTAAAATAGTAATGTATATTTTAGCAAATCTTATCAGATTTAAAGTTCAGCAGTTCTTATGCACTCCCTCATTTCTTTTCATAGCCTTAGTTGTAGAGGGAGAGAAGTAAGATAAAGGAAAGGGAAAGGCACCAACAAAACCCACATGTTAAGAGGCGAATTGAATATTCTGTTTCTTCTATGTAAAGGGTCTGTCTTTAGACAAAAAAATAATTAACAGAGTGTAACTTTAATTCTATGTGCAGGACGTTTAAACTTATAGTTAGTTACTTGTCCAGTGTAAATCTTAGCTTTGAGTAACTGTTAGTAAAAATAATATTGAATGTGTACTAAGCTTTTGAGTTGCACATTGTTGAGTTGTGGGGGGAGGCAATTACATCTCACGAAAGAGTAAAGGTCTCTAGCAGTGGAACTGAGAGTTAGCAGTGTTGTGGAGGCAGTACGGCCTCATGGCGACAAGCTGGGGTGTTGGAGCTGAGCTGCCTAGGTTTGAAATCTGTTCTTCTGTGTATTTCCTCGCAAGTTATTTCCTGACATGCAGATGGAGGTAATGACAGTACCTACTTGGGGGTTGTTTCGAAGACTAAATGAGATGGTACATGTAAAGTGGTCAGAAGAGCATCTGGGTTACAATCACTCAATAAATATTAACTAATTACTGTGGAGAAGAGATTATTAACCTGCGATACTTCAGACGGCTTTATCGTTTTAACTTTGATTTATTTAGCAAATGTTAATTTATACAACTATAAATATTTACATGGAAAGTATGTCAAGGACTGTGGAATTTTAACCTGTGGTTAAAAAGTTTATAATCTAGTTGGAGAGAAAGACATGCACAAATAACAAATAAGGAGCATTGCCTTAGGAAGCATACCAGCAAAGTTTTATGAACTTGTAGAAGAGAAGAGTGATTTTTGTCAACAGAGAGGTATGGGGAGGATGTTATAAGTCACTTATGTATGATAACATTTGGATTGGGCTCTAAAGGGAGAGTCCAGTTCTTGTCAGATGGAAATGAGGTTAACCTCTACCCTGTCACCAATGTTTAAATTTTTTTTTTTAATGTTTATTTACTTTTGACAGAGAGACAGAGTGTGAGCAGGGGAGGGGTAGTGAGAGAGGGAGACACAGGCTTTGAAGCAGGCTCCAAGCCCTGAGCTGTCAGCATAGAGCCCGATGCGGGGCTTGAACTCACAAACCGTGAGATCATTACCTGAGCTCAAGTTGGTGCTTAACCGACTGGGCCACCCAGGCGCCCCAAGTCACCAGTGTTTAAACTGGAAAGTATTGCTTGCAAAAAATGGACTTTCTTAGGAAGTCCAAGAAAAGAATGAGACTATTGGAGATACGTCAAAAGATTATGAGGAATTGATAGGTTTTTTTGTTTGTGTTTTACCTGATGGAATGTAGAAACAGGTCAAAGAGGACTCCAAACTCTCTTAGTTGGAGGATTTTGGTGATTATAATGATACCAAACAGGGATTGTGGAAGAAGAATTTTTGTTGGGAAGAACAGACTCTGGCCCTGTTGTATTTGAAATGCTAGTTAGGAATATCCTGATGGTGCCTGTTTAACATGTAGTTCTGTATGTGCAGTTTAGGTTAGAAATCAGTGAGTTTCAAAAAGAGATGAGTGTGTAGCTGTGGAAATACATAAGGTTGTTAGGGGAAAGAAAAGTTAGGAAAAAATATATTCAAGGATAAAGTCTTGTGGAATGCTCAGATTTAAAGATCGACAAGAAGAATTAGATTCAGTGATTGCAAGCTTGTATGCGATCTTGACAATAGCATTTGTGAGCACATGTGTAGGGCAGAGACCAGACTATGATGATTAGGGAAGGGCTGAGGAGAAAGCAGACTCTTGAGGACCTCCGGGGAAGTTGGCCGCATAGGAGAATCCTAAGCTCACCTCGTCACTCGGTACAACTAGACAGCATCCGCATCAGTATAAATAACTGAGAAAGCAGACTGCTGAGAAGTTTAGTAAGGGAGGAACGGGGAGTGATAGTACTTTTGCGTGAGGGGAATGGTTTTGTTAGTTTGTCTGTTTTTTGTTTTTCTTTCTTCTTTATACAGAAGATTTTAGCTTCTTGTTGGGAGTTGGGAAAAGAGTTGGGAGTCCAGGAAGACCTTGAAAGATGAACGGGAAAAGGGATAGAGCAAGGTCCTTGAGAAATTAATCCTGAGATGGGCTTTCTTTTTATCTGTTACTTATTTTTGAGAAACAGAGAGTGCAAGCAGGGGAGGGGCAGAGAGAGAGAGGAAGAATCTCAGGCAGACTCTGCGCTGTAGCACAGAGGCTGAAGTGGGGCTGAAACTTGTGAAACTGTGAGATCATGACCTGAGCTGAAATCAAGAGTCAGAAGCGTGACTAACTGAGCCAGCCAGGTGCCCCCTGAGATGGGATTAAGAGGAGAGGTGGTAATACACAGTGAGCAGGAATTAGGATGCTGGCTGCCTCCTCTCAGGTGGCATATACATATACATTTTTTTTTAATATAATTTATTGTCAAATTGGCTAACATACAGTGTGTAAATTGTGCTCTTGGTTTTTGGGGTAGATTCCCGTGGTTCATCGCTTATATACAACACCCATTGCTCATCCCAGCAAGTTCCCTCCTCAGTGCCCATCATCCATTTTCCCCTCTCCCCCACGCTCCCATCAACCCTCAGATTGTTCTCTGTATTTAAGAGTCTCTTATGGTTTGCCTCCCTCCCTCTCTGTTTATAACTATTTTTTTCCCCTTTCCTTCTTCCATGGTCTTCTGGTAAGTTTCTCAAGATCACATATGAGTGAAAACACGATATCTGTCTTTCTCTGACTGAGACTTATTTCATTCAGGATAATACCCTCCAGTTCCATCCACGTTGCTGCAAATGGCAGAATTTCATTCTTCTCATTGCCAAGTAGTATTCCATTGTATATATAAACCACATCTTCTTTATCCATTCATCAGTTGATGGGCATTTAGGCTCTTTCCATAATTTGGCTATTGTTGAAAGTGCTGCTGTAAACATTTTTGGAAAACCTCCAAATGCATGGAGGTTAAAAAACATCCTACTAAAGAATAAATGGGTCAACCAGGCAATTAAAGAAGAAATTAAAAAGTATATGGACACAAATGAAAATGAAAACAATCCAAACCCTTTGGGATGCAACAAAGTCAGTCCTAAGAGGAAAATACATTGCAATCCAGGCCTATCTCAAGAAACAAGAAAAATCCCAAATACAAAATCTAACAGCACACCTAAAGGAACTAGGAGCAGAACAACAAAGAAACCCCCAGGCCAGCAAAAAAAAGAGAAATAATAAAGACCAGAGCAGAAATAAGCAATGTAAAATCAAAAAAAGCAGTAGAACAAATCAATGAAACTAAGAGCTGGTTTTTTGAAAAAAATAAACAAAACAACCCCTAGCCAGACTTCTCAAAAAGAAAAGAGAGAGAACCCAAATTGATAAAATCATGATAAACAATGGATTTATCACAACCATATCCCTCAGAAATACAAGCAATTATTAGAGAATACTATAAAAAATTATATGCCAACAAACTGAACAACCTGGAAGAAATGGACAAATTCATAAACACCCACACACTACCAAAACTCAAACAGGAAGAAATAGAAAATTAGAACAGACCCATAACCAGTGAAGAAGTTGAATCAGTTATCAAAAATCTCCCAACAGGTAAGAGTCCTGGGCCAGAAGACTTCATGGGGGAATTCTACCAGACATTTACAGAAGGAAAAATTCCAGATTCGTTCTAAGAAGCCAGCATTACCTTGATTCCCAAACTGGATAGAGACCCCACAAAAGGAGAATTACAGGCCAGTATCCCTGATGAACATGGATGCAAAAATTCTCAACAAGATACTAGCAAATTGAATTCAATAGTGTATAAAAAGAATTATTTACCACGATAAAGTGGAATTCATTCCTTGGCTGCAGGGCTGGTTCAGTATTCGCAAATCAGTCAATGTGATACATCACATTAATAAAAGATAAGAACCATATGATCCTGTCAATAGATGCAGAAAAAGCATTCGACAAAGTACAGCGTCCTTTCCTAATAAAAACCCTCGAGAAAGTCGGGATAGAAGGAACATACCTAAACATTGTAAAAGCCACTTATAAAAACCCCACAGCTAACATCATCCTCAATGGGGAAAAACTGAGAGCTTTCTCCCTGAGATCAGGAACATGGCAGGGATGGTCACTCTCACCACTGTTTAACATAGTATTGAAAGTCCTAGCATCAGCAGTTAGACAACAAAATGAAATAAAAGACATCAAAATTGTCAGGGAAGAAGTCATACTTTGACTTTTTGCAGATGACATGATACTCTACATGGAAAACCCGTAAGACCACCAAAAGGCTGCTAGAACTGATACATGAATTCAGCAAAGTTGCAGGGTACAAAATCAACATACAGAAATCAGCTGCATTTCTATACACCAATAAAGAAACATCAGAAAGAGAAATCAAGAAATTGATCCCATTTACAATTGCAGCAAGAACCATAATACCTAGGAATAAACCTAACCAAGGACATAAAAGATCTGTATGTTGAAAACTATAGAAAATTTAATGAAGGAAATTGAAGAAGACACACAAAAAAATGGAAAAACAGTACATGCTCATACATTGGATGAATAAATATGGTAAAAATATCAGTACCAGCCGAAGCAAATCTACACATTTAATGCATTCCCAATCAAAATTGCACTAGCATTCTTCTCAAAGCTAGAACAAACAATCCTAAAATTTGTATGGAACTATGAAAGACCCTGAATAACCAAAGTAATATTGAAAAAGAAAACCAGAGTAGGAGGCATTACAATCACAGACTCCAGTAATCATCAAGACAGTAAGTAACGGTATTGGCACAAAAACAGACACATAGACCAGTGGAATAGAATAGAGAACCCAGAAATGGACCCACAAGCATATGGCCAACTAAGCTTTGACAAAGCAGGCAAGAATATCCAATGGAAAAAAGACAATCTCTTTAGCAAATGTTGCTGGGAGATCTGGACAGCAACATGCAGAAGAATGAAACTAAACCACTTTTTTACACCATACAAAAAAATAAACTCAAAATGGATAAAAGACCTAAATTTGAGATAGGAAACCATCAAAACCCTAGAGGAGAAAGCAGTTAACCGCCTCTTGACCTCACCCGCAGCAATTCCTTCCCCGACACATCTCCAAAGGCAAGGGAAATAAAAGCAAAAATGAACTATTGGGACTTCATCAGGATTAAAAGCTTCTGCACTGCAAAGGAAACAATCAATAGAGCTAAAAGGAATGAGAGAAGATTATTTGCAAATGACATATCAGATAAAGGGTTAGTGTCCAAAATCTATAAAGAACTATCAAACTCAACAACTGAAAAACAATCCAGTGAAGAAATGGGGAGAAGACTTTAATAGAGACTCTTCCAAAGAAGACATCCAGATGGCCAACAGACACATGAAAAGATGCTCAACATTACTCATCACCAGGGAAATACGAATCAATACCACACTGAGATACCACCTCACACTGGTCAGAGTGGCTAAAATTAACAACACAGGAAACAACAGATGCTGGTGAGGATGTGGAGAAAAGGGAACACTATATTGGTATATAGAAAGGGAATACAAACTTGGAGCCACTCTGGAAAACAGTGTGGAGGTTCCTCAAAAAAACTAAAAATAGAACTACCCTATGACCCAGCAATAGCACTACTAGGAATTTATCAAAAGGATACAGGAGTGCTGATTCATTTAATTTTTTTAAATATTTATTTATTTTTGAGAGGGAGAGAGAGAGTGCGAGCGATAGCGCGCAAGTGCAAGCAGGGGAGGGGCAGAAAGAAAGGGAGACAGAATCTGAAGCAGGTTTCAGGCTCTGAGCTGTCAACACGGAGCCTGATGTGGGGCTCGAACTCATGGACTGCGAGATCACAACCTGAGCCAAAGTTAGATGCTTTACCGACTGAGCCACCCAGGTACTTGGCATATACATTCATATTGGATGGCAGCTTCTCGGGAGTAACAGGAGAGCTTTGCTGCTAGAGCAAGAGGATTGAGGTTAGGTTTCTTGGACTGCTAAAGGACTGGGTAACCACTACTGGGTGAGGGTATCAATCAGTTGTAAAAGAACTGCTGAACGTACTGAGAACGCAGCCAAAGGGGAAGATCACTCTTCACTGGTGGACAGAAATGAGGAGAGGAGCAACAGACTATTTCATATAAGTGTGATTTTTAAAATTTTTTTTTTAATGTTTATTTTTGAGAGAGAGTGAGGAAGCATGTGAATGGGGGAGCGGTAGGGAGAGGGAGATAGAGGATCTGAAGCGGACTCAGATCTTCTGCACTGCAAAGGAAACAATCAATAGAGCTAAAAGGAATGAGAGAAGATTATTTGCAAATGACATATCAGATAAAGGGTTATCTGCTGTGCTGACAGCATAGAGCCCAATGACAGGCTCAAGCTCATGAACTGGGAGATCATGACCTGAGCTGAAGTCAGACCCTTAACTGACTGAGCCACCCAGGTGCCCCTATATAAGGGTGATTCTTTCATGAGATTCAGTAAGAATAAGGAGAGGTGCAAAGTTTTGAAGTTGCAGAGGTAGAGTGGTTCTGCCTGGAGACGAGTCGCAAAGAATTCCCATGTTTGAGGCTTGTTGCTGTGGAGTAGAAGTAATAATTTATTTGCCCCTGCTTTGGATTGCTAAGTTAGATACATGCATTGACTTTGTCCTCTTCATCTTACGGAGGTTAAACAGATACAAAAAGCTGTACCTGAAGGTACCGCATGGCCCTGTATTACTCCTACTGTTATGATGTCTTTTCTCCCATAAGAAGAGGGTGTTCTTGTAGATTTATTATTAGAAATTGTCATAGTATGCAGTGTTGGCTGTAATAGTAAAACTAATGTTCTCGTTTGTTTTTAGTGGTCACTGCAGCTTCTTTTCACACTAAAGACTCTACTAACAGAAAACCTTTAACCAAAAGTCAGCCCTGTTTGACATCCTTTAATTCTTTGGACATTACTTCCTCTAAAGCAAAGAAAGGAAAAGAGAAGGAAATTGCAAAACTAAAACGGCCCACAGCACTTAAAAAGGTAAACCAAAATCTGGGGATGTTTATTTTACAAGATAAATAAGGATTTAAATCTGTTTTGCAAAAGTAGTTGTGGCATTTTAGCCAACAGATTACTATGAGATGTTTATAAATATACATCTTTATGATGATCAGTTAATTGGAAGTTGGGGATATCATCAGCATCATGATTATCTGTATTGAACAGAGCCCTGGAGGCTGAATTCTTTCTTTAAAGGTTTAAAAAAACAAAAAAAGTTAAGCATTTAGCATCCAGAAAATTGGACCAGAGGAATCAGAAGCCCTAGATTCTGGTACTAAATTATATGGTTTTAGGCAAACCTTTCTTACCCTTATATTCTTCATTTATAAATTGGGATAATATCTGCTCTATTTAACTCAGTATTTTTAAAAATTTTCTTAATTTTTTTGGGGGTGTAATCTCTACACCCAATATGGAGCTTGAACTCACAACCCCAAGATCCAGAGTTGTATGCTCTACCAACTGAGCCAGCCAGGCGCCCCTAACTCAGTATTGTGAGGAGCAGAATAAGATAATCCATGTCCAAATAATTGAAAGCTGCAAAGTGTAAATCTAACGTAACTCTGACCTGGTTTCCGCACTTGTTATTTTATCCATTTTTGTGGAAACTCTAGTTTGTCAGTCATGAGTTAAAGAGTGAAGCAGATGTGGTTTGATAGTGTAGCATTATATAGCATAATTGCCTTCTTTTATTTTGGATATGGTACCTCTTTCAACTACAGGACCTAAAAATACATTTACCTTTTTGCCAGTCATTTTCTTTGTAGCCAGCTAAACATGTAGCCAACCAAAGTCTTCATGTCCATTTTGAAGTGATCTATATCTGTGTAATAGTGAACATCTTAATCATTCAATACATTCTTAATGAGTGATCAGTAATTAAAGACTGGTAATGACTTTTAGGTTATTTTGAAAGAAAGAGAGGAAAAGAAGGGCCGTTTAACTGTGGACCACAACCTTTTGGGATCTGAGGAACCAATAGAAATGCACTTAGATTTTATTGATGATTTGCCACAGGAGATTATTTCCCAGGAAGGTAAGATTGCCCCTTTCTCCCTTCTCATGGAATGGTTCAGAGTATTTTAATTGATAAGCCGTAACTAGTTATTATCCTAACTGGAGGATATGCTCCCTATTTTATCTAAATTTCGTTATTTTTGAGAGTGGTTTGTTTTGAAGATTCCTCAATAGGGAGATATTTAACAGGAGGAAGGGGCAGGTGTTAAATAGCAGAACTCTGGCATTTTTGAGGCTTCAGTCCTGAGTTTGTTGTATACACTAATAATTATGATCTCACCAATGTATCCTCTATAACTCATAGTTCTTTTCATTTTGTCTTCTTTCATGTCTAGAACACTGTTGGCTATTTTCTTCACAGGACTGTTTTTCATTGAATTGTTTTTGTTGATTTTCTTTCTTGCTGTTATGAATTAATGCATATACCACAATGAGTAGAGTATTATAAAGCCTTTTGTAGTACAGAATTCAGTTGATCAATAAGATATAGTCTCATATGTAGCCAGCACATATCATTTTGAGTGGGACCTCAGCAAAACTGCACATTGTTTCTTAAATTTTTACTACTGTGGAAGAAAGATTTAAAGAGATCCCTGGTTAGGTCCCTTTCTCTGCTGGTATATACATATTCCTTTCTGCAACACATTTAAATCTGATTTACACATATTAACTGGTAGTATTCCTTTGTGTTTAGAAAAATGAGTTTGCTTCTAAAGATTGTTCAGCTAGGACATATTTGGCTAGCATTCCCCTTTACTCTCAATTAAATATGCTTGCCTTTGTATTTAGGCTAATTCATTCATTCAAAAATGGATGAATTCAGCATTCATTCAGGTGTTTATTGAACACCTACCATGTGTACTTTAGTAACTGGTTTGGGGGTAGCAAGGTCAGGAAATGTAATAAAGAGTGGATTGTCCTGCTCCAAAAAGCTTATCATCGGTAGGGAGATCACATACATGTGTAACTTTGCTAATTAGTGGACTGGAATACAAAAAATAACTCATTTCTTTAGGTTAGCTGTTTGGGAAAGAAGCAGCAAATGAAGGGGGCAGTCAAATCAAGAGATGGTTATCTAAAAAATGAGGCTGTCTGAGCACGGAAGCAAAGACCAAATGAGAGAGAAACTGGGGTGGTGTCTGAAGAAATCAGGAATGGTGTGGAGAGAATGAGTGAGGTAGACTTCATCGTTGCCAGCAGCAGTGGGAATTTGTAGACTGTTAAAAAAAATGAATTTCTAAGAAATAGATGAAAAAATTGGGATGAAGGAGATGAGATCTGAAAAGAAGTTTAAAAGTTACTACCTTTGTACTTCAGTTTAAATCCTCTAAATACGTGTTTTAGATCATTTGACTTTGTCTCCTCTCTTCTGTAGAGATTTACAGGCTGTCCTTGAATTTTAAGAGTATGTTTTAAGAGATAATAGAAAGTTCTCATTTTTGTAGTATATGAGAAATGTTTGTTACATAAACAATCTCAACTCATTAGCTTCTGGAGAATTTGGAAGTTATACAGAAGACAACTGCCATTCTGCATTGAACATTAGATAGCTTTTCAGCATTCGAAGTTTCTAAATTCTTTCCCTTTACCCCACATCTCCACAGATACTGGACTGAGCATGCCCAGTGATACTTCGCTCTCTCCAGCGAGTCAGAATTCTCCGTACTGTATGACACCTGTGTCACAAGGCTCTCCGGCTAGTTCCGGGATAGGCAGTCCGATGGCATCTTCTACAATAACCAAAATCCACAGCAAAAGATTTAGAGAGTAAGTTTTAGTCTCATTATTGAGGTCGAATAGTTTAAGTATCTTGACTGTAGTTCTGAATACAGTATTGTCATTACTTGATGGATTGAGCATGCAACACTCCAAAGATATTTTTCTTCCTTCAAATTTTGTTTAAAGCTAGTTTTACTGTATAGAGCATTTGATTTCTATCAGCGTTCATATAAGTGATTTTACAGTAAGTATATCCTTTTTATATCAAATAGTGTTTATAAATAAATCTGGAAATTTGACTTCTTATATCTTACATATACAATACCTTAATAGGCACTTTTTCCTCCTCAAATGCTTTTGCTTTTTTGTTTATATTGCCTTTCAGAAAAAAAACCCATTTAATGAATAAATAACAAATTTCTAAGACCCTTTTCCCTGTGAAGTAAACATATTACATGAAGCTGTTTGTTTTTAAGGAAGTGTTTTTAAATTTTAAAATACCCATCAGTGAGTAATCTTGAACTAGAAGTTACTGCTATGAAGGATTTTAGGATTTTAACATTTGTATAGATACACTTATTTTACATTTAAAAATGACATATTCCCAGGGTGAATGTAAAATGAATCCGAACCATTTTGGTTTGTTCTATTCCGTTTTTTAAAAATTGAAGTGTAGTTGATACACCATATGATACTAGTTTTAGGTGTACTACATAGTGATTTGACATTCATATACATTATGAAATGATCACCACGATAAGTCTTAGTTACCATCTGTCACCCAAGTTATTACAATAGTATTGACTGTATTCAGTATGATGTATTTATATCCTTGTGATTTACTTACTTTATAACTGGAAGTCTATACCTGTTAATCCCCTTCACCTATTTTTCATGGATCCCCACTCCCTTCCCATCTGGCACCCACGATTTTATTCTCTGTATATATGTGTCTGTTTCTGTTTGGGTCATTTGTTTTGTGTTTTAGATTCCATATATAAGTGAAATCATATGATTTTTTGTTTTTCTCTGATTTATTTCAACTTAACCTAATACTCCCTGGGTCCATCCATGTTGTTGCAAATGGCAAGATTTCATTCTTTTTTACATACAAGATTTCATTCTTTTATACAATATTTCACACTTAGCCACACCCCCGTTTTCTTTATTCATTCATTTATCGTTGGGCATTTAGGTTGCTTCCATATCTTGGTTTATTATACATAATACTGTAATGAATATAGGGGTGAATAGTATTTTTGAATTTATGTTTTTGTTTTCTTCAGGTAAATACCAGAAAATGGAATTGCTAGATTGTATGGTAGTTCTATTCCCACCAGTAGTACATGAGGGTTCGCCTTCCTCCATCCTCACCAACACTTCTTGTCTTTACTTATTTATTTAATTTATTTTTTAATTTACATCCAAGTTAGCATATAGTGCAACAGTGGTTTCAGGAATAGTTTCCATAATGCCCCTTACCCATTTAGCCCATCTCCTCTCCCACAACCCCTCCAGCAACCATCTGTTTGTTCTCCATATTTAAGAGTCTCTTATGTTTTGTCCCCCTTCCTTTTTTTATATTAGTTTTGCTTCCCTTCCCTTATGTTTATCTGTTTTTTTAATCTTAAATTCCTCACATGAGTGAAGTCATAAGACATTTGTCTTTCTCTGACTAATTTTACTTAGCATAATATCTTCCATTTCCATCCATGTGGTTGCAAATGGCAAGATTTCATTTTTTTTGATTGCCGGGTAATACTCCATTGTGTGTGTGTGTGTGTGTGCGTGTATATCCACACACACACTACATCTTCTTTATCCATTCATCCATCAATGGATATTTGGGCTCTTTCCGTACTTCGGCTGTTGTCAGTAGTGCTGCTATAAACGTTGGGGTGCATGTGCCCCTTCGAAACTAGAAGTTTCCATACATGTATCCCTTGGATATAGATACCTAGTAGTGCAATTACTGGGTTGTAGGGTAGTTCTATTTTAAATTTTTTAAAGGATTTTTTTAATGTTTTTACTTATTTTTGAGAGCAGGAGAGATAAAGCATGAGTGTGGGAGGGTCAGAGAGAGAGGGAGACACAGAATCTGAAGCAGGCTCCAGGCTCTGAGCTGCTCAGCACAGAGCCCGAAATGAGGCTCGAACTCACAGACCGTGAGATCATGACCTGAGCCGAAGTCGGACACTTAACTGACTGAGCCACCCAGGCACCCCTCTATTTTAATTTTTTGAGGAACCTCCATACTGTTTTCCAGAGTGGCTGCACCAGTTTGCATTGCCACCAGCAGTGCAAAAGAGATCCTCTTTCTCCGCATCCTTGCCAGCATCTGTTGTCTGAGTTGTTAATGTTGGCCATTCTGACAGGTGTGAGGTGGTATCTCACTGTGGTTTCCATTAGTATTTCCCTGATGATGAGTGAATGTTGAGCATTTTTTCATATGTCCATTGGCCATCTGGATGTCGTCTTTGGAGAATTGTCTGTTCATGTCCTTTGCCCATTTCTTTGCAGGATGATTTGTTTTTTGGCTGTTGAGTTTGATAAGTTCTTTATAGATTTTGGATACTAACCCTTTATCCGATATGTCATTTGCAAATATATTCTCCCATTTCATTGGTTGCCTTTTAGTGTTGCTAATTGTTTCCTTCGCTGTGCAGAAGCTTTTTATTTTGATGAGGTCCCAGTAGTTCATTTTTGCTCTTGTTTCCCTTGCCTCCGGAGACGTGTTGAGTAAGAAGGTGCTGCAGCCAGGGTCAAAGAGGTTTTTGCCTGCTTTCTCCTCGAGGATTTTGATGGCTTCCTGTCGTACGTTTTAGTCTTTCATCCATTTTGAGTTTATTTTTGTGTATGGTGTGAGAAAGTGGTCCAGGTTCATTTTTCTGCATGTTGCTGTCCAGTTTTCCCAGCACCACTTGCTGAAGAGACAGACAGTCTTTTTTCCATTGGATAATCTCTCCTGCTTTGTCAAAGATTAGTTGGCCATATGTTTGTGGGTCCATTTGCAGGTTCTCTATTCTGTTCCATTGATCTGAGTGTCTGTTCTTGTGCCAGTACCATACTGTCTTGATGACTACCGCTTTGTAATACAGCTTGAAGTCCAGGATTGTGATGGCTCCAGCTTTGGTTTTCTTTTTCAAGATTGCTTTGGCTTTTGGGGGTCTTTTCTGGTTCCATACACATTTTAGGATTGTTCTAGCTCTGTGAAGAATGCTGGAGTCATTTTGATAGAGATTGCCACTTCTTGTCTTTTGAATTCTAACCGCTGTGACAGCTATGAGGTGATATTTCATTGTAGTTTTGATTTGTATATACATGAAGATTAGCGATGCTGAGCATTTTTTCAGGTGTCTGTTGGCCATCTGTATGTCTTTTCTGGAATGTCTATTCAGGTCCTTTGCCCATTTTCTAATCAGATTATTTGAATTTTTTTGATATTGAGTTGTGGGAGTCCTCATGTATAATCTGGGTATTAACTTTTTTTTTTTAATTTTAACCTCTTAATCTATCATTTGCAAGTATCTTCTCCCATTCAGTAGGTTGCCTTTTTGTTTTGTTGATGGTGTCCTATGTTATGTAAAAGCTTTTAAGTTTGATGCAATCTCATCAAAAAAAAAATGCTTATTTTTCTTTTGTTGCCCTTGCCGGAGGAGACAGATCAAAAAAACCCAAAAAAACAAAAAACCCAAAAAACAAAAAAACTTGAACTGATGTTCAAGAATTTACTGATGACCTTTTCCTGGTAAGTGTTCCATGGTTTCAGGTCTTACATCTAGGTCTTTAATCCATTGTGAGATTATTTTTGTATATGGTGTAAGAAAGCAGTTCCAGTTTCATTCTTTTGCATGATGCTGTCCTTTTTTCTCCATACCATTTGTTGAAGAGACAGTCTTTTCCCCATTTGTTATAGTATTGGATTTTTTTTTGTCATAGAATGACCACGGAAGTGTGGGTTAATTTTTGGGGTCTTTGTTCTGTTGATCTCTGTTGTTTTTTTTTTTTTTAAGTTTTTTTAAAATATTTATTTGTCTTTGAGACAGAGACAGAGAGAGAGAGAGAGTGCGCTCATGCGCGCGCGCGCGCGCGCGCGCGCGCGCGCATGAGTGGGGGAGGGGCAGAGAGAGGGGGACACAGAACGCGAAGCAGGCTCCAGGCACCGAGTTGTCAGCACAGAGCCCGACTCGGGGCTTGAACTCACAGACCGCGAGATCATGACCTGAGCTGAAGTCGGAGGCTTAAACCAACTGAGCCACCCAGGCGCCCCTGATCTCTGTTTTTATGCCAGTTCCATACTGTTTTGATTACTCTAGCTTCACAGTATAGTTTAAAATTTGGGAGCACGCCTCCAGTTTTGTTCTTTCTCAAGATTGCTTTGGCTTTTTGGGTCTCTTGTGATTCCATACAAATTTTAGGATTCTTTGTTCTAGTTCTGTGAAAAATGTCATTGGTATTATGATAGAGATTGCATTATATCTGTAAATTGCTTTGGATAGTGTGGACATTTAGCTGCATTGATTCTTCAGTCCATGAGCACAGTTTATCTTTCAGTTTATGTCATCTTCAGTTTCTTTCATCGATGTCTTACAGTTTTCAGAGTACAGGTTTTATACCTCCATGGTTAAATTTATTCCTAGGTAATTCTAGGTATTTTATTCTTTTTGATGCAGTTGTAAATGGGATTATTTTATTAATATTTCTTTCTTCTAGTTTGTTATTACTGTATAGATATCAACAGATTTTTCTATGTTACTTTTGTATCCTGCAGCTTTACTGAATTAATTTATTAGTTCTAATTGTTTTATGGTATGGTCTTTAGTGTTTTCTATACACAGTATCCATTCGTCTACAAATAGTGACAATTTCACATCTTCCTTACCAATTTGGATGCCTTTTATTTATTTTTCTTCTCTGATTGCTGTGACTAAGATTCCCAATACTCTGTTGAATAAAAGTGGAAAGACTGGGCATCTTTGTCTTTTTTTCCTGATGTTAGAGGAAAAACTTTTAGCTTTTTCACTGTGGAGTGTGGTATTAACTGTAGGATTATCATCTCTGGTCTTTATTGTATTGAGGTATGTTCCCTCTGTACCCACTTTGTTGAGAATTTTTATCATAAATGGATATCGAATATTTGTCAAATTTTTTTCTGCATCTGTTGAGAAGATCGTGTGATTTTTATCCTTCATTTTGGTAATGTGTATGACAGTTGGTTTGTGGATATTGACGTATCTCTGCATCCCTGGAATAAATGCCGTTTGATCATGGTGTGTGATTCTTTAAATGTATTATTGAATTTGGTTTGCTAATATTTTGTTGAGGATTTTTGCATCTATATTCATCAGGGATATTAGCCTCTCATTTTCTTTTTTTTTTTGTAATGTCTTTGGTTTTGGTATCAGCATCTCATAGAATTAATTTGGAAGTGTTCCTTGCTCGTTAGTTTCAAGTTTTTAGAATAGTTTCAGAAGTATAGGTATTAACTCTTCAAGCGTGTGGTAGAATTTACCTGCGAAGCTGTCTGGTCCTGGACTTTTGTTGGGATTTTTTTTTTTTGATTATTGATTTCTGTTTCATTACTAGTAAACAGTGTTCAGAATTTCTTTTTCTTGATTCAGGTTTGGAAGATTTTATGTTTCTAGGAATTTATCCATTTCTTCTTGGTTGTCCAATTTATTGATGTATTATTTTTCATAGTAATCTTTTATAATTCTTTGTATTTCTGTGGTGTCAGTTGTAACTTCTTTTTTATTTCTGGTTTTGTTTATCTGGGCCCCTCTTTTTTTTTTGATGTGTCAGTCTGGTTAAAGGTTTATCATTGTCCTTTTTTTTTAATCTTTTTTTTTTATTTGAGGTATAGTTGACACAATATTACATTAGTTTCAAGTGTACAACATAATGATTTGACACGTTTATATTGTTAGGCTCAGCACAAGTGTAGCTACCATGTGTCACCATATAATGCTATTACTATACCGTTGACTATATTCTCTATGTCATACCTTTTATCCTCATGACTTAGCATTCCATTATACCTGAAAGCAAGTATCTCCCCTTCTCTTCACCCATTTAGCCTATCTTACCACCTGCCACCCGTTGGCATCTATTAATTAGTTCATTCTCTGTATTTATGGTTCTGTTTCTGTTTTTTATTTGTTCTCTTGTTTTTAGATCCTACATATAAGTGAAATTGTATGGTAGTTTTTCTCTGACTTATTTCACTTAACATAATACCATGTAGGTCTCTATAAACGTTGTTTATCTTTTTAGAGTACTGGCTCTTGGTTTCATTGATCTTTTCTGTTGTGTCTTTTTCAGTCTCTATTTCATTTAGTTCCTCTCTGATCTTTATTATTTACCTTCTTCTGCTAACTTTGGGCTTTGTTCTTCTTTAGTTCCTTTGTGTGTAAGGTTAGATTATTTATTGGAGATTTTTCTTCTTACTATAGGCCTATAGCATAAACTTCCTTCTTTAGAACTATTTTTGCTCTGTCCTCATAGATTTTGAAAGTTGTATTTCCATTTTCATTTGTCTCAAGACATTTTTTTTATTTCCTCTTTGATTTCGTTGACCCCTTGGTTTTTGTTTGCATGTTCGGCCTCCTCATATTTATGTTTTTTTCAGGGTTATTTTCCCCTTGTAATTGATTTCTAACTCTATCCCTTTGTAGTTGAAAAGATGCTTGATATGATTTCAATCTTGTTAAATGTATTGAGACTCATTTCTGGACAAACGGGTGATCCATCCTAGAGAAGGTTCCATTTGCACTTGGAAAGAATGTATATTCTGCTGTTTTGGATGGGATGTTCCTTATGTATCTGTTAAGTCTGTCTGGTTTAGTCTGTTTTTTAAGGCCACTGTTTCCTTATTGATTTTATCTTTGGATAGTATTGGTATCTTTGGATGGTATTGATGTAAGTAGAGTGTTAAAAATAGTGTTACTATTTTTGTGTGACTATCATTTTTTACCTTTGTGTCTGAAAATACTTGCTTTATATATGTAGGTGCTTCTATGTTGGGTACATAGATATTTACACTGTTAAAATCCCCTTGTTAGATTGATCCATCTATTATTTAATGTCCTTCTTTGTTTCTTATACAGTCTTTGTTTTAAAGTCTGTTTTGTCTGATATAACTGTTGTTAGCCCAGCTTTCTTTCCATTACTGTGTGCATAGAATATCTTTTTCCATCTCTTCACTTCCAGTCTGTATGTGCCGTAGGTATGAATTGAGTGTGTTATAAGCAGCATATGAATGGATCTTGGCTTTTTTATCCATTCAGACACTGAGTCTTTTCTTTGATTGTAATATTTCTTCCACTTCCACTGAAAATAGTTATCATTAGGTATGTACTTATTGCTGATTTTTTTGTTTTCTAGTTGTCTTTGTAATTCTTGTTTTTGTTTTTGTTTTTGTTTTTTCTTGATCTCTTCCCTGTGATTTGATGACTTTCTTACTGTTATGTTTAGATTTCTTTATCTTTATTTCCTGTATATCTATTACAGGTTTTTGGATTGTTTAACATGAAATTCATATATAGTATCTTATGTATGTAAGTTTATTAAAGTTGATTGCTTAAGTTCAGACACATTCTGGGGCACCTGGGTGGCTCAGTCAGTTGTGTGTCCGACTTTTTCTTTTTTTTAATGTTTATTAACTTTGAGAGAAAGTGCAAGCAGGTGTGGGGCAGAGAGGGAGATAATCCCAAGCAGGTTCTGTGCTTTCAGTGCAGAGCCCAGTGCGGGCTTTGATTTCATGATTCCTGAGATCACAACCTGAACCATAATCAAGAGTTGGACTTGATTTCGTTTCAGGTTATGATCCCAAGGGTGGTGGGGTTGAGTCCACACTCAGCGTGGAACCTCCTCGAGATTGTCTTTCTCAATCTCTCACTCTTTCTCTCTCTCTCTCTCTCTCTCTCTCACTCCCCCCACTTTGCACTTCTCTCTCTCTCTCTTTCTCTCTCTCTCTCTCAAATTAAAAAAAAGCAGTATATTTTAAAAGCACTATGTTTTTTCCCCACCCTGCAATGTTTTGATTTTGACATCATACTTTATTTACATCTTTATCTTTGTATCCCTTAACTAAATGTTGTAGATATCCTTGATTTTACTACATTTGGTTTTTAACCTTCATACTAACTTCATAAATAGTTGATTCACTACCTTTACAATAGGTTTCCTTTTACTAGTGAGGTTTTTTTTCTTTTAAAATTTTCTTCTTTCTAGTTGTGACTTTTTCTCTTCCACTTAATGAAGTCCCTTTAACATTTCTTATAAGGGCAGCTTAGTGTTGATGAGCTCCTTTAATTTTATCTTTAAACTCTTCATTTCTTCTTCAATTCTGAATGATAATCTTGCCAATTAAATTTCTTGGTTGTAGGTGTTTTCCTTTTGCCACTTTGAATATATGGTGCCATTTCCTCCTGCCTACAAAGTTTCTCTTGAAAAATCAACTGATAATCTTATGTATGTTCTCTGGTACATAACTAGTTGCTTTTTTCTGGCGGTTTCTAAAGTTATCTCCTTATCTTTAATTTTTGACATATTAGTTACTATGTGTCTTCAGTCTGGATCTCTTTGGATTCATCTTATTTTTGGTTCTCTGTGCTTCCTGGACCTGGATGTCTGTTTTCTTCCCCAATTAGGCAAGTTTTCTGCCAAAATTTCCTCAAATAAGCCTTTTACTCCTTTCTCTCTCTTTTCTTGTTATAGGACCTCTATAATGTAAATGTTAATGTGCTTGATGTTGTTTCAGAAGCCTCTTAAACTATCATTTTAAAAAAATGTCTATTTTGAGAGAGAGTGGAGGGCAGGGAAAGAGAGAGAGAGAGACAGAGAATATCACCAACAGACTCTGTACCGTCAGCACAGAGCTCAGCCTGGGGCTTGAACTCACAAACTGTGAGATCACAGCCTGAGCTGAAATCAAGAGTTGGCCACTTAATTGACTGAGCCACCCAGGTGCCCCTTTCCTCATTTTTAAAAATTGTTTTGTGTTCTTGCTCTTCAGCACGGGTGAATCTCACTACCCTGTCTTCCAGATCACCGATCATTCTTCTGCATCATCTAATGTGCTTTCAATTTTCTCTAGCTTATTTCTCATTTTATCTTCTGTTCTGATTGTTCTTTTTTTTATATTTTGTATCTGTTGTTGAAATTCTCACTATATTCATCCATTCTTCTTGAGTTCGGTGAACATCTTTATGACCATTACTTTGAACTCTTTCATTCTTTTCTGAAGTTTTATCTTGTTCTTTCATTGGAAACAATACTTCTCTGTCTTCTCATTTTGCCTGGCTCTTTGTTTTTATGTATTAGGTAGATTAGCTGTGTCTCAGGATTTTGATGGAGTGGCCTAATGTAGAAGACATCCTGTGGGACCTTGAAGCACAGTGTCCTCTGGTTCCCAGAACCAGGCACTTCAGCAATGTCCCCTATGTGGACTGCATGTGCCCTGTTGTTATGTTTGGGCTGTGACTGTGGGTTTACACTGGTATGTGGGTTTGGCCTCAGATGCACCTGGCTGAAAGGCCCTGCTGTCAGGGTTGCAGGCATTTTGGTGGTTGGGGCTGTAGCTGGTTTGGGAGGCACCAGTCTGAAGTTGCCTACTTTGTGGCAGGGCATTAGCTGCTTTGTGGGAGTGCCCATCCCAGTCAAAGCCACTTGGCTGAGTGTGGTGGGGTGAGAATTGTTATAGAGGAAGCCTTGAACCTGCCTTAGGCTGACCACTGAGTCTGGTGGAATGGGATCTGGCTGAGGCTACCTGCTCGGTGTAGTGGGGTGGGAGCCACTGTGAGACGGATGCCTATTAGGGCCAGCGTGTTGGGTGACGTGTCCACAGGGGCATGCTGAGGCAGGGCGAGTGGGGTTAGCAAAGTATCCGAACAGTGACAGCAGTGGCTCCCACAGGAAAAAGTTCCCACAGATCCCTGCTCCTCCTGCACATCCTCTAAGGTTAGTCAGCAAATCTTCACGTGTGGTCCAGGCACTACCAAAGTGCTGCCTCTGTGCTAGGTCTCAGAGCCAGTGAGCTTGTGCCTGTGCCCTTTAAGAGTGGGATCTCCGTTTCCTTTAGCCCTCTAGCTCTCCTGGAGTTAAGCCCCACTCCTTTTCAAAGCCAGATGTTTTGGGGCCTCATCTTCCTGGCGCAGGAAGAGTGGGCATGCCTGATACTTGATGTGAACGCTTTGCTCCTTAGGGAGGATGGCCTCTGTGTTGGTGATATCCCTCCTGCTTGGGGTCACTGAGCATGGGATGTGGGTCCTGACTAGACCCCTTTTCTGCCTCTCCTATCTGTCTGGTGTGGCTTTTTCTCTTTAGTTGTAGGAGAGCTAATCTGCTGTTCTTCAGGTCCTTCTCAGAGACAGTTCTGTATGATGTTGTCATTTTCGTGTGCCTGTGGGAGGAGATGGGTTGGGATCTTCGTTCTGCTGTCTTGACCCTCCTGTTCTGTTCCCTTTCTTTATGCTATTGTTTTTGAGTTAATGCTTTTTGCCTAGATTTGGGCAGTTGATTAAATGTCAAATAATAGATGTGGAGCAAAGGAAACAGTTGGGGGATAAAATGCTACTTGTGTATTAAATAGCTTGAAAGAATAACAGAATGAAGAAAACTTCATTTTTGATGTTCTCTTTTTTAAGTGCATTCTTTAATTTTGCAAATTTTGATAGTTATTCTTTCCTCAATCTGTCCAGCTGTATCTTCGCTCTTGTAGTGTCACATTTATTTACTTATTTAAACATTTTTCACTTAAAACAAATTGGGAAATTTTTTTCCCCCACTAAAGAAGGGCAGGTCTAGAGTTTTCTACTGTATAATATAATACAATTCAAAAGTGGAAATTTACTTACCTAGTTAGTCTTAGGTTAGAAATTATACCAATTCTCATTAAGTACCAGCTTACAGTAGAGGTTAAGGATGGGAACTTGAAAAATAGAGTATATAAAGAGTAAGTAAGGTTGGATGACTTCCTTATCCCTGAAATTAAGTACTGGAGTGGCCTTGCTCACTGCGTCCCTGTTTCCCGCATTATAGCCATACATGATCTCACAAAGAGCCCCATTTAGTTGCTTTGCTTACTATAAAGGCATGTGACTTTCACTTCAAGGCCTCTTTGGTTTTGGCTTCAGTTTAATTACTGAGCTCATCTTCCACAGCCGTAGATTTTCAGAGTTAGAGGAATCATTGAGGCCAGCTTACCTAATTCCTTATTTTTATGGTCAGGGAAGCCAGTTCCCAGAGACTGTGACTTATTTGAGTGTGGAGGATGACTAGGTTGGTATGAGGCCATTCAGTTAGCCCCTAGGATATTCTATTTCTTTCCTACTAGAAGCATCATTAGTATTCCCTGGAGTGAAAAAACTTGATATTTTCTTACCAGACGCATTATATCTCTTTTTATCAAATAGGCTAACATTTGATTTATATCCATAATAATTGGCAGTTAGGGAAGTATTTATTTGAGGATAATCCACTCTTTCCTTAAAAGCTGATCTGTTGTAATTCAGGAAACCTCTTCTTTTTTTCTGATTCGCTATAGGAATTAAGAGTTGATTTTTTAGTGAAAACCTCTTACTGGATTTTTTTTTTCCTAGCGTAATCTTGCAATTTCAGAAAAGTAAATTAGGATGGACTTACCTGTTTTTGGTGTTCTTTACAGGTACTGCAATCAGGTTCTTTGTAAAGAGATTGATGAATGCGTGACTCTTCTTCTTCAAGAGCTTGTCAGTTTTCAGGAACGCATCTACCAAAAGGATCCTGTAAGAGCAAAAGCAAGGAGACGGCTGGTTATGGGTCTAAGGGAGGTTACTAAGCATATGAAGTTAAATAAGATCAAGTGTGTTATAATCTCTCCAAACTGTGAAAAAATCCAGTCAAAAGGTATGAACATTTTACTTTCGAAATGTTTTGATATTTATTTAGTATAACTGTAGGATACACAGTGAATTGTAAAGTGGAAGCCATATGTTTTTCTTTGCAGAGATTAGGTATAAAAAATAATGATGAAAAGGAAAGAAAGTGAAATCTTTCATTACCTCAAATTAAGTAATAAAACTGAGATCAGACTGTAAAGAAATCTTAATCTATGAATACTAGTTAAGGATTTTATTCCCCCCAAGTGTCCCCTATGTTGTAGTCAGAGCGAGGACTCTTATTTATAAGTCTATATTTATTTCTACAAATGTATTCTGCTTTTAAAATTCTTGTATTACTTTCCTTTGATAAAAGTTAAAGTTCTTTGTTTCCGCTTATGGTGATTTGCTTCAGAAATGAGTAGTTACATGCAAAGGCTCTTATGAGAACCCACACACAGCCCTTTTACTGTGTCATGCACCCGGATTTGTCTGTTTTCATGGAGGAGCTACGTTGGATAATTGGAGAAGACACATGCAGAAGTAGCAGTAGTAGGAATATTCTCCTTAGGAGAAAGATACCAATAACAATAGTAATGTATATCTGTCTCATTGCCACTTGAGCTGAGAGAATAAAGGTATCAGCCACTATTAACAATTTTAATTTCTGTTTTAATAATTGTGTATCATTTTCAAGTTTGACTCCCACTATACTAATCCCTATGGAGAAACAAAACCTCGCACTGAAGAATTTTAAAATTTGTTGGGAAGAAAGAAAATATGTATATATATTCATATATAAATTCCAGTAGGAAAATATGTGGAACAGCACAAGTGCCACAAGTATTCATAGTAGACTCCTTTGCCACTGTGTTTTATGCTTTAGCTGTTAGGTGCCAAAATACCTCTATTTAAGAAATAAGCAAATTAGAGGCACCTGGGCGGCTCAGTCAGTTAAGCCTCCAACTCTCTGTCTCTGCTCAGGTCTTGATCTCAGGGTCGTGAGTGCAAGTCTTGTGTTGGGCTCCATGCTGAGTGTGAAGCCTACTTAACGGGGAAAAAATAATAAGTAAATTAAAACCTCAGCATGTGTTGACTTTCTCAGGTGGCCTGGATGAGGCTCTCTACAATGTTATAGCCATGGCACGGGAACAAGAAATTCCTTTTGTATTTGCGCTTGGAAGAAAAGCTCTAGGACGCTGTGTGAACAAGTTGGTTCCTGTTAGCGTAGTGGGAATCTTCAACTACTTTGGTGCTGAGGTAAGACTTTGAGGATGCACGCCCTCACTGCCTCCTGTTCCCCCCATACACTTTCTGTTGTCTCAGGCCGGTGTTAAATTTAAGCTTTTAAAGAAGTGAGGTGACTCTTCCAGGGATGAGTGGAAAAGTCTTGAGCATTACATTTCCTTTTTTAAATGTTATAACCATTTATACAAATTACCCGTACAGTATTTTGGCTGTAAACATATTAGCTCCTGTTTTTCCCACAGTGTTTTTTTTTTCTTCTGGGTTCAATTTTGTAATATCTTAGAATTTATTTAACTGCTAGGTAAAGATATCCAATATTATACAATATGAAATAATTTTCTTCAGTTTATATAATGGCTGTATTTTGGGCTACTTGGAATCAAGAGAGAGAATCCTTTAATTGAAGAGTATTTTTTAGGGGCATCCAGTAGGCTGAGGTGGCTCAGTAGGTTAAGCGTCCGACTTTGGCTCAGGTCATGATCTCACAGTTGTGGATTTGAGCCCTGTCAGGAGGCTCTGTACTGACCTCTCGGAGCCTGGAGTCTGCTTCGGATTCTGTGTCTCCCTCTCTCTTTATCCCTCCGCCAGGTTATGCTCTCTCTCTTAAAAATAAATAAACATTAAAAAAGAAATTAAAAAAAAAGAAATTTCCTCAGACTTGTGAGAATTATATAAACAATATCTGAAAGTTACAGAGTATTTTGTAAAGTTCTGCAGTGTGCATACCATTTGGATTTTGTGCTCATTGAAAGTGTGTCTGATCCTGAAACAGCAGAGATATTTTTCGTTTTGTTTTAAAATTTTTATTTATTTATTTTGAGAGAGGGAAAGAGCATGGGAGGGGCAGAGAGTGATGGAGTGAGAGAGAATCCAGAGAGAGATGGAGAGAGAATGCCAAGCAGGCTCTGCACTGTCAGTGCTGAGGCTAGTGTTGGGCTCAAACTCATGAACCATGAGATCATGACCTGAGCCGAATTCAAGAATTGGATGCTTAACCTACTGACCCACCCAGGCGCCCCTATTTATTGTTAATTATAGGAGTATAAAGCAAAGCATAACAAAAAATGGACTAATGAAAATCCCTTTTTAGGGCCTGTTTAATAAATTAGTAGAACTCACCGAGGAAGCCAGGAAAGCATACAAAGACATGGTTGCCGCCATGGAACAAGAGCAGGCCGAGGAGGCCTTAAAGAACGTGAAGAAGGTGCCACACCACATGGGGCACTCTCGGAACCCCTCTGCAGCCAGCGCCATTTCTTTCTGCAGTGTTATTTCTGAACCCATCTCTGAAGTAAATGAAAAGGAATATGGTAAGTTGTTATGTATCATTTCAGATGATTGAAATTTTGAAATAAATGTTGTTACCTTTTGTTTTTTATCTTATTGATTATTCACATTTTGTTTGGAATTTTCGTTTAAGAAATTGCATTAAACATGTCCATTAAAAGTTAGGAGACAATTTGGGGCTGAGACTTTCCGTGAGATCCTGTAATTTAGTCACGTTTCCCGAATCTCCAAAGGGATTTAAAAGTCAAAATGTATCATACTTTGTGATCTGTAACTAAGTAAATTCTAGGAAGTTTCATGCTGATACTGCATTATTGAAATTTTGCATTTACTAAGTAAACAAAAGACCTGAATATTATTGAATATAAGCTTATAAAATCGAGACAATGGACATTTGTTTTGAGTTAAATTTGGTGGTAGTCAAAAAAAATATAGACGAAAACCCAGCATTTGTGTGTATTAAAGAACAAAAATTCATCTGAGTAAATTTAAAGATCTACTTGGCTTTCCTAAGTGAATTGTTCATTGGGCACCATCCCATCTAGCAAGTAGTGGGGAGTTCTGGAAGGTTTTTATAGGAAGGTGGGTGGTACAAGGAAGTTATTAGCAAAAGAAAAAGAAAGGATCCTTCCTGCCAAGGTCTGGCAAGGTCACCTTCCTTCAGGGGGATAAGCAGGGGGTCTTATTTAGGTGGATTGTCTCATCTTCCTGTTGGGGGTGGAGAGGGCCCTTGTGACAGATTACCTCACTGGTGCTGACCAGAGAACTCTTCAGACTTCTATTTCTAGGGAAGGTTGAAACTGGGATTAGATTAGATATTAAGATCTGGTTTGGTGACTTGGCCTCAGTGATGCCGTTTTGGGCCTGTGGTTTTCTTTTTAACATGTGTAAGGTTTAAAATAACATTTATTTCACGGTACATTTTGGTAGTTTCCTTGCCTTGTTTCTATAATACTTTGAACTCTTAAGTTCCCCACTTTTTATGATCTAGTTTCTAATTCAATTCCTAATATTTTTCTTTTTAAAAATAGTATAGCCACCTCCTTCAACTTGGCTCCTGGTTCTTCCTTCTTTTCTTTCTTTTGTTTTTGTTTTTGGTTTTGTTTTTGATCTATCCAGGAGTTTATTGAATAGCATGTTACCACCTAAAATTTAACACTAAAAAAATGGGCCCTTGTTTTTTTTCTTTATTTTCTCACACTCCCTTTACTAGTCTCCCTGTCTGTAATTGTAGTTAAATGTTTGGAATGCTTTTGACAAAGCTCTAGGCCAGAGGCAGTGAACAAGTTACTGGGACTTTAGGAAACTTCAGATCAAGGTTGAGTGTTACTGGCTTAGAGGCAGACATGCATCTTTGGCTGAAGTGACACCAGTTGAAAATAAAGAAGATAAAGTGCCAAGCTCTTAAATGAGATCCAGTTCTGTCTGTATAATGATCTGCAGATCTCAAAAGCAAACTGCAAGGTAAATTCATAAAGCCGTGGGATTGAGCAGTTGACAGTGATCTTCGTTTGGGCACATGAAAAGAAAACTTCTGAAAAGAACCTCTCTCCTCAAAGAGTTAGGAGATGTTTTCAAAAAGTGCCAAATTTAAAGTATTCAAAGATTGAAGCCTTGACTTTTCACACTCTGCCTGGGGGACTGAGAAATAATTGATTAATTTCTAGGCCTCAGATTTCTCTTTAGTGAAAAGAGGACGATTTGTCTAGGTCATCTTAAAGATTCCACTCAAAGCTAAAATTCTATGAGCTGTTAACAAAATTCAACCAAATGTGTTTGAAGATCTAATTAGCTTTATTAAATGATTCAGGAATTGGGCAGCCATCATCTAGCAAGTAGAGAGGCACTCTGAAGAGTTGTACAAAATGGAAGATTTTTATAGATGGGGGGAGGCAAGAAAGTTATTAGGAGAATAAAAGATTTTCCAGAGGAGACTGTTTGCTGGGGGAACACACCAGGGGTCTTATTATGTAGATTACCTCATCTTTCTTTGGGAGATGGAGAGGACCCAGGTGATGGATTCATTGGTGCCGATGGAAAGAAAAATTTCCTGACTTACTGGTTAAGGCCACATTTGTACAGGAGGTTGAAACTGCAGTTTGGGAATTAAACTCCAGTTTGGGAACTAAGTCTAAGTGACACCATTTTGGGTCTGTGATTTTCTTTTCTTTTTCTTTTTTTTTTTTTTTTTTTAAGTAGAGCTAATGGTTGAATCCTCAGGAGGGATTCAGACAGAATCTTAGAGATGAGCTGATTTATTAGGACACCAACAAAATGAGTGGAAGTAACCACAGATAACATTGAGAAGAAAGTATGAAGTTATTCTTTCTGTTTCAGATGCATTCAGCAACAAATGGAAGACCCACTATTGTGGCCTAAGAAGTTAGGATATTGAAGTATTTCACAGTGTCATAAAAGTCCCTTAGCTCTTTCCTTCTTTCTGTTCTTCCATTCCCAGTCTGTAGCTTTTTATTCTTGTGCTTATCGTCTCATGTTCGTAAGTAGCTACTGTGGCTCTCGGCATTAGTAGTCAAAAGCAGGAAGTTCAGGCAGTGAGTTCCTTTTATCAGTGAAGAAACCATTTTCTGAAGACTTCTTTTGTTTCATTTGGCTAGAACCGATCTTGTGACTACTTATGGCTGCAAGGGAGACTAGGGCAAGGGAGTATTTGGCAAAGGAGGGATGGAATAACCATGATAGTCTGAGAGCTATTTTTAATTCATCCTCTGGGACTAGGCTCAAGTTCATCCCAAGTTTGGGGGTTCTGTTATTCAGGAAGAAAATGGGGAATGTCTGTTGGGTAGATAACAAACAGCATCTTCCATTTCTGGAAGATGCAGGATTTCTAAAATGTCCCCCCATGCCCCCACCCCTGAGCGTAAAGAAAAAACAAAGCTTGGAAAAGGTAGAATGGAAAACCTCCTGGGATAGTCTAGTCTTATTGCCTTTTGTGTTCCCCTTGTTTTCTTTGCTTATGTTTTCCTTCCACCTGTGGTGAGTCTATCATATTTATTACATGAAACAAACAGTTTTGAACATAAATCCCATCTAAGTTCTAACTTCTCTGGTATAGGAACTTGATACATAATGGCCACTTGATATATAATACTATCTCACTGAATTCTTACTATGTGCTAGGCACTCTTCTAAGCATTTCACATTTATTAGTATGTACAGTTGTCTTAGCAACCTTATGAAATAAGAGAATAGTGTACTGCACTGTACAGATGAGGCTAAGATGAAGAGAGGTAAATAACTTGCCACTGCCATGCAGCTGGCGAATCCTTCTCTAGAATCTGCATTCTTAGCCAGTGTGATTGTATTCCCTGTCTGTTGTATGAGTTGTTAATAGGATAATATAGTAGGTTTTCAGTAACCACTTATGAGGGGAGGACAACTTCAATGTGTAGGCCATCCATTCTGAATTTTCTGCACATTTTCTGCCATCACCCCTTCTTCTGTAGTTTCTTGAACTCATTTGCTTATTCTTGTATATATAACTATGTAAAGATGGATAGCTTCCCTGTGAGTACTGACTCAAAGAAATACACACGCCTCATCCTCTGACAAATCCATTAGTGATTTGAAAGTTTAAAAGACAATTTAGCAGAGATCCAGTAAACAAAACAGGAAAGCATAGAAGGGATTAATAAGCAAAGAGGAGCTCTACTGAGTAAGTTCTGCTACAGTAAACAATTCAGAAGCAGGGTAGGTTTGGATCAGTACCATTTCCAGATTTGTTGAGATCTTTGGCTCTGCCTTTAACTTGCTTCCTGGTCCCTTCATCAAAAGTGGACTGGTAGAAGTTCCGTTTTGAATTTAGACTGTCCCCCTCCCCATTGCAGTCATGTTTCTCCTATCCCCTAGAGACTGATGGCACTTATTCTTCTGTTTCTTCATGTTGTATTCACATGTTTGTGGCACTCATCAACTGTTGATCAAGCTTCACCTATTACTAACAGGTGGGAGCATAGGCCTTCCCTCCCCAGTGGATATGTGATCTATATGCGATGTTTTTGATTGTTGTGACAAGTCTCTTGATGGCTAGTAGCAGAATCCTTTGTCTCTGCTTCTAAGGTCACATTTCTCCCTTTCCTTTCCCAAGGACCCATGTGAACTTTCAGCTCACTGTCCAGGTAGATGAAGGCCCAAGGTTGATCCTGGAGAGAGATCAGCCTGACTTAGTATCCTGACCTCCTTCCTTTTTCCTGTTCCTTGACTCATGGTCAAGGAAGAGGTGGAACTTTTTTCAAGACCCCAGGTGAATTCTTAAACTTTTGAAAAAGGAAAAAAACTGTTAGAAGTAAATGTAAAAGTGCATCTAAAATTTCAAAAAAAATTTTATGCCTTTTTAAAGTTTGGGGGGTGCATAATTAAATATATGTGTGGCATTTTTCATTTAATAGGCTTTTTTGCCTCCAGCACTTGTTATATGCCAACCATAGGGACACAGAGATGAGTGGGAGTGGGGAGGAGCAGGGAGGGGGCAGCACAGCAAACATAAAACAAGTGCCTTGGAACTATATGCAAAAAGTGCTGTGGCAATTGAGGTTAGTGGAAAGTCAGGAAAGACTTAGAAAAGAATTGACACTTAAGGATGGTTTTCAAGAATGAGTGGGAGTCTGAAGGGTAAAGGAGGAAAACATCTTCCGTGAAAAGAACAGCTTATGCAAAGCAAGGAATTATAAACAAAAGTTATGACTTTGGGAGCAATGAGAATTCATAGTGACCCCAAGCATAGAATGCATGACCCAGGGTTGTAATGAATGGGACCGGAAAGACAGGTAAGGGTCAGATCATGGAGGGCTTTAATTATGCCAAGCAAAGGCATTTGGATCTTCTCCTAGGGTAATAGAAAGCTAGTTAGACAGTGATGTGACCAGTTCACAAAAACCACTTATATTTATATGTAGATGTATAGCTAGATAAGGCTTGAGCTGAGGCCGTAGTGACCAATTTTAGTAGTTTTTGAGTTAGAAGTAATTATAAGTTCAGTGGAATAAAGAGATGTAGTAAGGGCAAAAGATAGGGTTTCAGGGATTATTGTGTTTTCTTCTGCTTTGAGACTATGAAAATGATAATGTTATTAACTAAGAATGAGAATATAAGAAGAGGAATAGATTTTTTTCTCATGAGGTAGGAGAGTGGAAAGGACCTATTCCAAATTTGAATTAACTACAGGAGAGAAAGATTTTTTTCGAAACCATGTGCCCTGACTTCAGATGCCCCAAAATATAATCGTTACAAGTATATAGTTGATAGGTGACAATCAAGTTCACTATATTAATATGAATAACCTTGCTTTATCACTACAGCTTGATCGTTACATTTAACAAACTGCAAATAGCAGCTGTAATGCAAATAGAAGAGGGGCTAATTTTTTTAAAAGGCAACAATAAATAAGTGGGACTACATCAAAAAACTAAAAAGTTTCCACCCAGCAGAGGGAATCAGCAAAATGAAATGGCAACCTACTGAATGGGAGAGAATGCTTTCAAATCATGTATCTGATAAGGGACTAATACCCACAATATATAAAGAGCTCATGCAACTCTATAGTAAAAAACCAATTAAAAAATGAGCAGAGGATCTGAATAGACATTTTTCCAAAGAAGACATACAGATGGCCAACATAAAAAGATTCTCAGGGTCGCTAATCACCAGGGAAATGCAAATTGGAACTACAACAAGATAGTTATATACCACCTGACAACTGTTAAAATGGCTGTTATCAAAAAGACAAAAAAATGACATATTGGCAAGAATGTAGAGAAAAGAGAATCCTTGTACAGTGTGAGAATGTAAATTGATGAAGCCACTACAGAAAATAGTATGGAGGTTCCTTAAAAAAATTTAAAAAAGAAATATCATATGATCCAGCAGTCCATCTTCTGGATGGACCAAAGGAAATGAAATCGTTATCTCAAAGAAATATCTATACTCCCACGTTCATTTCATCACTATTCATAGTAGCCAAGATATGGAAACACCTAAGTGCCCATCAGTGGATGAGAATGGACACAGAACATGGAGCGTGGTGTTGTATGTGTATGTGGGTGCCAGAATCTTAGGGAGTGGGTGAGGTGCGTGAAGGGTGTCAAAAGGTACAGACTTGCTGTTAGAAAAGTGGATAAGTCATGGGATATAACATAGAACATGGCGACATAATTGATAATACTGTATCGCATATTTGAAAATTGCTATAAAGTAGATTTAAACATCCTCATCCCCAAAAAAATTTTTTTGGTAACTGTGTAACAGATGTTGACTTGTTAAGGCAGTTCTTTTCCAATATATATAAATACCAAATCATTATGTTGTACAACTAAAATTAATATAATGTTATATATCCACTATACCTAAATAATAAAAAAAATGAAAAAATAAACAGGAAAAAAAGGGTAGAAGAGCAGTCCTTCATCTCCTCATTCTTTGTGTGTTTTTTTCCTTTAAATTGACTTCTTGTCGTTAAAAATAATGTAAGTTGTTACCACTGTATTATAATAACACTTCTTTTTTTAGCTACCAAATTCACTTGGTAAGCCTGGCTACATATATTTTATAACAAATTTTCACAAATGTTGGAAATGCATGCATGGCTTCTTTGGTTATAAATGGAAACATAAGTCCCATTGCAGGTTAAGACAACTCTCCGGTAACTTGGTGTGGGAGAATGACACAAACATGTCAGTTTAGAACTATTTCTCCTGGACATCTTGGCTCTGCCGTCTGTGACTTATGGATCATTGGGCCCAGTACACCTCTAGGCCAAAAAAAAAAAAAAAAAAGAAAAAGGCAATTCATTGATTTTCATGAATATATGGATTATATATATAAACATCAGTGAGCTCCTGTTGGTATAAGATCTTGTGCATCTGAGGGATTAATACACTTACTTTTGCCTCCTTGTTACTTTATCTTAAATGTACATTTTTGAGAATTGTTTTCCTTTTATAACATTGAAATCAGTACTAGAATAAACTAAGATTTTAGTTTTTCCAACCAGTTGGTGAGCCAACAAATTTCTGTAGTTTGTTCTTCCCTCTTTTAAGAGTTGCATGATTCTGAAACCGTGTTCTGGTTTGTAAAAAATCTGTTTGCTATCTGCAGAAACAAATTGGAGAAACATGGTGGAAACTTCAGATGGACTAGAAACCTCAGAAAATGAGAGAGAGCTTTCCTCTAAGCATAGCACATCTGAAAAACCCAGTAAACTTCAATTTGACCCAGCCCCTGTGGGGAAGCAGCCACCATCACTGGCTGCAGGCGGTGCTACCTCAGCTGCAAACCCTGGGAAACCAACAGTGAGTGAGAAAGAGGAAGGGAAGCCAGATGACCTGGAGTGGGCCTCCCAGCAGAGTACAGAGACCGGTTCTTTGGATGGCAGTTGCCGAGATCTTTTGAATTCCTCCATCACCAGCACCACCAGCACTCTTGTACCTGGCATGCTCGAAGAAGAGGATGACGAAGATGAGGAGGAGGAGGAAGATTATACTCATGAACCCATATCTGTCGAAGTACAGCTCAATAGTAGAATTGAGTCTTGGGTCTCTGAGACCCAGAGAACAATGGAGACTCTTCAGCTTGGAAAAACCCTTAATGGTTCTGAGGAAGACAATGCAGAGCAAAGTGGAGAAGAGGAAGCAGAGGCTCCCGAAGTGCTAGAACCAGGGATAGACGGTGAGGCCTGGACTACTGACTCCCAGGCAGGTCAGGAGCAGCAGCAGAAGCCAAGCGACTGCAGCTCACTAAACAACGAGCCCTCTGATCTTAATTATACACCCCCAAGTCTATAACTCAGGGAATGTCAGCTGTCTATCTCCCAACTGTGTAAGGGTTGCAGCCATTATCTTTTATGCTTCATCTCAACATTTTGCACTGTCCAGTATTTAATACATGTATTTAATTTCTGACAGATATTTTTGTAGCTGTCTTTTACTCGTTTTATTATAATCTGTAGCTTAGCTTTTAATTAGCATCTAAGTGTCTTTCTAAGAGCTGTGTGGAAATTCAGAATTGTTTGAGCTTATTTTGTTACGGAAAATAATGATTAAAAATAGAAGACAACTAGGTTTTTAAAAAGAAGTAAATTTAAAATGCCTCTTTAGAGTCATTTTGAAAGTTAAAGATCAAGATTCCAAGGCTAGGAGCAGTTACCAGTGTTTGCCTCAAGACTATGCCTCTTTCACTCTAATTTGAGCAGAAGTTGTTTGGGCTTCTTTAAAAAAGAAATGAGGTAGATTTGAAAAACTGGAAGAAAAAAAAAAGGCAGAGGGTAACTAAGTCTACAAGTGTTTTGTGTTAAAAATTGGTGTAACTTTTCTTTGGTCCACAGATGCTTATTTCAGAAGCCATTGATCATTGTAATTGATTAAAGTTGGGATGGCCTCATCCCATTTTGGGATTGGGATTTGGACCCTCCAATACTTAGGCTAGCAGAGGAGCCACCCCGATACATTGGAGCTGGCCCTACTTGTGGGAAGTGATAGATGCTGTCTATAATAGTGAAAGGTCACCCACAGTAGGACCTTCCAGGTTCTGTCTCCTATTTACTTCTTACTTACCTCAGGAATGCTCTTGTACATACTCGTATTTACATCAAGTTAGGCAGATTGTGGCAGATGAATAACTGTAACCGATTCTATGACTGTAGCACTTACATGTAAACTATTCCAAAACAAAGTCTTATATTGGTGTGTTCTCTTGCATGCTTCTGCTTTGGGACCCTCTATATTTGCTCTCTGGATTTGATTAGGTATCCTAACTTGTCCTGAGTGAGAAACCATTTCACCTTTAAAAAAAAAAAAAAAAAGAAAAACCTATTTTGTCTCTAACCCTGAGCACCTGCCATGTAACACCGACCATAGTTACTGATAGGAGGTCAGGGAAAGGAACTTCACACAACTGAGTACATATATCCTGATAATCAAGGCTTGGAAAAGGAAGTTTTGAAGAAGAGAGAAAGTTGTTCTAATTGTGCTGAAACTATAAGATAATTTAGAGGACACAGATCTAGGCAGGTATTAATTCTTGATCACTATTACTTATCTCTGCCCTTCTCAAGGAATGTGTATATCTGCTTGGGAGAATTTAAACTTACTGAGCTAAATGTTTTATTTGCTGGCCAGTCACCTGGTGGTGACCTCTACAAGTTTAGGTAATGTTGAGAGAATTATAGATTACCTATTTTTCTCTCTTCCCTCCATCCTTTTCCCCCATCTCCAGCTTCCAGCTGACCACACACACACACACACACACGCACGCACGCACGCACACACACACGCACATGCATGAGCGCACAGGTGCCAGCTTTACACTTAGGAGCTCCCACAAGCAGGCACACAACTGAGGAGGAAGGGGTATTTTCCCTGCTCTTGATTTCAAGGGGTAGGGCTTTGCCTCTCAGAGGCAGGAGAGAAGAATTGGGCAGGTTTTCTACTGTACTCATTGGGACTACTGCACTAGTTTTGGTTTTTTAATGCTGGCATTTAATACTAGAGAGATCAGATTCTTGGGTGATGATTTAGTATTTGTGCATTCTGAAAGCTTAGGAGCATTGCTGTATAGAAAATGTCAGTCTGTCAACTCTGTTAGTGTGCTGAAAGGGGACATTATTGGTACTGTCCTGTCTATGCTCTTCTCCAGCATCGACTCCTTCGGCACATAGGATTTAGTACGTAAAGGAACACAGCATGTAAGGAATGAAGCCTCCGAAATAGTAATCACGGACGTATGTGGCAGATCTTACTGTGTCTACACATTTGGAAGCGTTAGTTGGTTTAAAGAAATGATAGAGATTTTGAACTACTGACAATCTTAAAAGTGAACTTCAAAACTTTTCATACTTTTTATGGTGTAAATTTCCTTTGCTTGGTGTCAGTGATTCAGACGACTCTTGATCTTGAGGTCTTGGCTTTTCAAAGGTTTCTTATATTTTATATCTCTTCCAAATGAGAATTGTCCTTTTACATTTTTGACATTTGTATCAAAAGAGAAGGTGAGGAAATCTCCAGAACACCAGTAACTTTTAAATTTACTATAGACTTCAGAAGTGTTCAATTCTGTGTTCGACAAATGCTCTTGCACGTGCAGGATCTTCTGCCAGCAAACCCAAGGGACCACAGCCTTTTTTATATGAGACAGGTCACCTCTAGAGGACTACCCAAAATTTATTAAAGGAGATGCTACTGTGTCGAAAGTATGCTTAAATAAGTGTTAATAATCTCTTTATAATTTGTTTCCTTTCGATAAATTCTGGAATTTGTATATTCTACATAGGAGAAGGTGTGAAAATAGGAAAGTGGTTTTTTTTTTGTTTTTCGTCTTCTGTTTGGAACTGGGAGTGTGTGCTTCTTCGGAGACCTAATGGTAAGAGTAGGAGTTCATTATCGCAAGAAATGAAAACTATAGTGATTTTTTTTTCTTAGTGTGTAGAGGTTGTTTTATGGCAATAATTAATATTAGATTTCTATTTCAGTATATAAGTATATGAATTATAATATGAATTGCACTCCCAGAATTAGATTTCTGCTTCAATAGGATTGTTTGCTGTGAAGATTCCTCCTCAAAAGACAAATGTTCACACTAGCTTAAATTTTGGTTTAAATATGTTTGTAAATGATGTAATATATTTCTTTTGACTAAACATGGGAAAAATAATGTGTTATACATGGAAAAGTTTTTAAAGGCTTTGATTGGAGGTCATTTTTGCAGAGAGGGTATTTTATATGCTTCCAGTATTTGGAAAAGAATTAGTCAAAAGGAATTCACATAGTTTAAGTATTGAAAAATTAATATTCAAATAATGTACTTGTCTGATTTCTTAATAAGCTGGGGGAGGTGGGTGGGGTGGGTATTGTAATGTACAAATGAGTAGTGAACTCTACCTTCGTTTTTTTCAACTCTTTAACATAAAACTGTTAAATCTTAACACATTGTTACTTTAATATATGTATAAAGAAGTATTACTGTTTGTAAAGCTGCTGTTTGCTTTAAAAAAACAACAAACCTGTCATTTAAGTATTTCCTGTACGTTGTGCCAACAGGTTAGAACATTAACTTATTCCATTTAAAAACATAATTATTTTTTACTTTTAAAATTTTTCTGTGGCATAATTTATTTAAAGTCATCTTCCTCCTTCTTTGCCCCTTCCAGCCTTTATATACACATCACAGAATCAGCCAAATGGTTTACCTAATCTGAAATCTGAATCTTAATTGATAAAAATTTAAACTTTGTTGGCACAACACACCTTAAAAGTATTTGTGTTATTTTGTAATTTAATTTCTAAATAGACCACATGAGTCTATAATTTAATGTCTTAATTATAACGCTCTAATAAAAAAAATAGCAAAATTAGTGAATTATAACATGGAAAGGTTTTCATCTTGTTCTTTTGTTGTTTGAAGGATAATTGTTATATCACATTTTAGGGGTAATAACAGCTTTTTTGCACTATGTAAATACTAGTGGAGATTCTTCTGTAACTAATAAAATGATTATTGAAATGTAGTCTGTCATTTCACAATAGGTACTTAAGGGATTCATGACTTGCCCAACATATATGGGATCGGGAAAAAAAGACTCAGAGCATTGCTTCGTGCCCTCGTAGGTTTGCCAGAGAAGGGTGTAAAATCCGCAGGAAGAAGTTACTAGGAAAAATTTCCATTCGGGAGAGTTGGTGTGAGCTGTGGCACCAGCCAAGGCATCTGCAGAGACCATCCTGGTGTTAGGAGAGATCCTACAGATTTCTCCTTTTTATGCCAATTACTCTGTGCCAGGTACTGTTCTTACGCCATTTCGCAGTATTAGCTCATCGAATCTTCACTACAGCACTATGAGGAAACGCAGTTTTTCACTTTTTAAGTGATGAAACTGTCATAGAAATAATGCGTAACTTGTCCAAGATCCCACGACTGGCAAACGGCAGAGCTGGGATTCAGACTCTTTGCATGTTGAAGGCCGTGCTTTTTACTCACTATGCTTTGCTGTTCCTTAGCACAGAATGCTCAGAGTTGCAAACCAGTGTTTTCCTCACCTTTGTCAGGTGTCTTCCAGAATATGAAATGTGCCAGGACTGAACTGATTTTCTCAGAGACTAGATTTATTGAATCTCCCCTGATCACTTTCCCAAGAGTGGTCCCTTGTCACTCTGTCACCGTGAAATGTATGGAATCCAAAGAATCCATAATGAAATGGATTTTTGCTGGTCACAGGAAGGAGGGAATCCTCTTCAGTTGTATCCGAATATTTCCTTCTTTGGACCATCATTTGTATCATTCCCAATTGTTCTTTTCCTAACAGCGATCAGTTTTTCTTTAACTGGCCAGAAGAGGGTGTGCACGGCACCTGAAAAGTCAAAGGCTACCCAGTAAAACTAGTAATTGTTTAAAATGGGGAGAGAAGGACGAGAGCTGTCCTCAACAGTGGGCCTTGCCATAAAAAGTGTTTAATTCTAAGGCTGAACTCAGAACTCCAGAATCCTGCATTTTATTTTGAAAGAGAACATGGTCAAGACATTTAGCTCATGGGATCAGCTGTTAGGTGTTTCTAAATTATCTTGGCAATTCAGTTAATATGTTAGTTTAATGTGGGTTCTTTGGATGTTACACATATGAAACAAGGCATGTGGCTAATTGCATAATAGTTCTCAATGGCAGCCTCGTGGAATGTAGGGCCAAAGCAAGCTCTGCTAGAGCTTTCACAGTGCAGGGTTTGGAAAGATAAGAGGTGTTTCACTTTTGGACCAAGTCTCAAGCCCTGTATTTCTCCTTACTCCGCTCCCCATTACACTGAGTGATTAGTTGGCAACCCTATGGCAAACAAAGACATTTATTCTTGCAGAAATGGGTTGGATAACCGATTACAAGTCAACTGCCTGTATCCACTGTTTCAGTCTGGAAGCAACGTTGGGGCAAAGAAGATACTGTGTCGCGTGAAATTTGGAGTGCCTACCTGAGCATCGTGTTCTTTATCTTAGCGCTGAGGAACGAAAGACACGGTGGAATTGTATGTTGGTGAGCTATGGGTTGGAGCCTGGAGTGGTATAGTTTTTTGTTTTGTTTTGTTTTTTGAGGAATGAGTGCTTTCTTGTCTTGGAGGTGTCAAAGCTTGGTCATGGCCCTGAATTACCCAGTGGTAACAGGTAATAACCACAGCCTTCCAGTGGGATTCTTATTTCAGGTGGTGTTGATTGCACCATTATTTTCTTGGGGAACAGAGACGGGAGGAAAAGTGGTACCTACTTAGACATATACAGATTGCCTAGGTTATCTTTGCTTCTCAGTCTTCTCTGTTTACCTCGGAGCATTTGGCATCGCGTTGCAAATGCTCAGCTTGAGAACAGGACAATTTTATTGCTTCTGGTTAAAGATAAATGGGAGAAAAGTTTGGAAATTATTGGTTTCTCAATTACAGGAGAAATGCCAGAGGTCATCCCCCTGTCACTGTTCTTCCTTGCTTTCTGTTTCCTTAGAACCAGTGTTGTAAGGCAAATGCACCTTCACAGTGAAGCCTCAGGGGAGTCAGGGACTACCCTATCCAAAATCGTAACAACTTCTTCATTTTCTTCCTCAATCCCGCTTTTTTTCCCCATTTCCATTTATTACATTTCAACTTCCAGTAGATGTTATTCATTAGTCTCTCTCCCCTCCTAAACTCTTTGTGGGCAGGGTCTTTGGATTATTTTCCTGCCTTATCCTCAGTGCCTAGTACAATGCCTGGCACAAAACAGGCACTCAGTAAATCTCTGTTGAATGAATAAACGAAGGCTGAAGTAAGTAAATCGGCATTGGCAATGCAGTCATGCTCTGAAGCGTTTACACTCCTGCATACTAACTTCTGACTACTCCTATTTTTTTTATACTTTGGTTTAGAGTTTGGGGTTGGAGGAAAAACTAACCTAACTCCCAAATAGAAAAGCGTCACGCTAGAATAGCAGGCTCCTCGACTTACTCAGTATTTAATGTCCCTATATTGCTTATAGCTGAAAACGTGGTAAATTTAGGGACTACGATTTCCATATGGAGGGAGGTGACAGGTGTGTAAGACATTTCTATGACATTAACCAGGAAGGGGGCAAAAATGCACAAGCAACTTCCAGTGTATATAGAATGTTTTATTTTAAAGCCCTGTGATCAGTACGTGAGAATGTGGCATATTCTTTATACACTTATATTCTTGAGATAGGAGAATAACCAAAAGGAACAGGCCAACTAAAATGCAGCCATTTTCTGTTCTGTAAATTACTTCCAAACTTGGCACCAAATCTCACTTCGGTATCTTAACAAAGAAAATTGGTCGTAGAAATGCAACTAGAAGTCAGGCTTAAACCTGTATCTAGATTGATGTAGCAAAGAGTTATGATTTGTTAAATAGCCAGTGGCCACAAATTTTATCTTCTTTCCATGAACTAGAAACCATTTCCCTTCTTCCTTCACCTGGCCTAACCCTCCCCCCAGTAATGAGAACTATGTCTCGCACCTGTGCCTCTCCCATCTGCTCTCTGGTTGGAGCAAGGTGCTTTAATCTTCATAGGAAGATGGAAGATTGTGTTTGCAACCCACTTATCTGGTTTCCTTAGCAACCAGAACACAGCGTTTAAAGTGATAGCATCCCTTGCTCAGAATAGAAATGGAGTAAGCCTGATCATGATGCCCTGGTCTGCTCTACCTCTTCAAAGACTCTTCTTCATCTGGCTATTCATGGTAGCCAACCTTTAAAAGGATAACTACCTGGATCATAATCAGTAAAAAAGCTCTGGACCTGTATATGTAGCCGACTTCACCCTTCTCAGTTACAGTGACCCTTATCTCCAACCTGGAAATATTGAGCAGCCTGTCTCTCTTAATTCAAGAATTTAAGACAATTTTTTCATGTTCTTGTGACTTTTGCAGCAATTTAGATATGCTGCCACCAATTTCCAAGAAATCTGAACAGGAATCAAGATGATGAAGTTGCCTAGGCATTTAAGAAAAGCACAAAGAAAAAAAGAAAAGAACGTTTAAAGGAAATTGCCATTAAAGAACTATACTAGGTATCTATTGTTGTGTCTGCTTAGTATGTCCCTTCTTGAGAAAATGGCTCCACACGCAGCCTGTTCCACCCTCACCAGGGATATAATCTCTTACTGCAACAGTAGCAGACAGTTAACTAATGGTGAGACCTTTGATCGGTCTGGGAATCTTAACATAGTTAATCTACGCTAAACCAATCGGTCTCTTCCTTGGGATTTTTGGATTTGGGATTAAGGGTGGCTCAGTGGTTTTGGTTGCTTGGAGTTTAAGATTGGAATCTCCAATTTGCCATTGGTGGCCACAAAAAAGCAAAGTCTGTGTCAAAGGGTGTTAACAAGTTCCCTTGCTGTTAGACATTTTAGAACCTCCAATATCCTAATGCATTTTGATTCTCCACGATGGGAAAGATTTATTATATATCAGGCAGCATTTCCCCCAAAGTGTTGTACCATGGAACACAGAATTCTCCAAAACTTGGCCCCACAGTACTTTCTCTACAAAAACGATGACCATCCTGGGGATCTGGTTTTTCATGTAGCATACGTCAAAATCTGTCGCTTAGACTGTGAAGTTTCCATGAGGTTGGGAAACACGAGGGATGTCTGGACAGCTCTAACTCAGAAGTTCTCAGCCCGGGGTGATTTTTCTCCCCGGGGAACATTTGGCAGTGCCTGGAAACACTTTGGTTTGTTGCAACTGGAGAGAGTGATCCTGGCACCTTGTAGGTCAAGACCCCAGATGCTGGTAAGCATCTTATGATGCACAGGGCAGCACCCCACAGCAAAGAATTATCTGGCCAAAAATGTCAATAATGCGGAGATTGAGAAACTGTACTAACTCGATGTCAGGATGGCGGATGAGTCCTGTATGGGTTCAGGGCCCCAGATCTGTGGGCATGTACTCACACACTGCATTCAAATGCTCTTGACCTCTGTTTCTGGCCCCTGTTCAGATATTCTCTAATGTTCCAGAGTAGACTTAGCCAGACTCATCCAGATCTTCTGGATAAAACAGGCCCTCCCCACCCCCCTCACTTCCTGGGGAAGAGGATAAGGAGAATGCACCCACAGCTTCTGATCACTTGCCAGGGCCTCCTCCCACGTATCCCACTTATGTTCTCCTGTCACATGAGGGGGTGTGCGAAGAGCAAAAGGGCAGGGAGGTACCTCTGGCAAGGGCGGCCGAGTGAATGCTCCAAGAAAAGCATGAGTCAAGTGCTAACACAAGGCCTGCAGAATGAGCTGGTCTGGTCCTGACCGCACGGTCGACTCATGCAAGACTGGCGAAGATGCTGTTTTATACATTTACACAACACTGAGCGGTGGGGTCCAGCTGCCTGCCCTGGTGAGCCATATCCCTGAGGCAGACACACTGAAGCCTCTGCCTGTTGCTTCAGCCACTTCTCAGGGAACAGCTGCCCAGAACCACGGCCCTCGGGAGGGTCACTGGACAGGGGCTTGGAAATGCCCGAGTCGCCTTTATGTTCCTTGGAGGGAGAATGGAGCACCAAGTCCCTACCTATAAAGGATTCCCTCTCTTCTTAAAGACATCGTCACATCCTTGTTTGCCCGAGGAGCAAGGGGTTCCCCAGATATGGGACTTAATTTTAAAAGCCAACCTCAGTCCCAGGTAACCTGGGGAGAGTTGGTCACCCTACTGTTCAAATACCTAGGGAGACTTTTTGAGCCATGAAATAGGAACCTTTATTATATTTTAATTGAATTAGTTGGTCACTGCCGATTATGTGCCTATGACAAAGTTAGGTGCCATGGCAGAGATGGAAGAAGTTTATGCAGCTCCAACTCTCACATGTGGTTGTGTGCCGAGAACATATAAACTGTTTGCTTGGGACTCAGAACATTTTCCCAAAGGAACCGTGTTGAGTGCTGATAATACTTCCACACTAAACCCCACAGCCCTTAAATATAACTCATATGACATAAACATCCCCACAACTCTGGGAAGCAATGCTGTTGCAAATGTAGTGTTTCAGCTGCATGGGTTGGACACCGCCGTTGTGACCTCCCCTGGTTTCTAGGAGAAAGAGTTTGTAACTCAGCACCATAGGTGTACAGCCATAATTTCCTGGGCCCTCCTACGAACACATGCAAATGAACATATACATGTGCGTGCGTGAGAACACTCACGCGTGCACGAGCATGGTCTGTTTCTTACCCATAGTCCTACCCCAGAGGGACAGTGTGGGACTCAAGGTTTCCTTGATGTCAAGCAAGCGGCGCTTGCCCCTGCTGCAGTGTTCATGTGTCAGGATAGATAGACACCTTCCTGTGTACGGCCTCCAGATGCTGATGACAGGGATGAGGAAACACAGACTCCTCAGTCTGTTAGAGACACAGGCCTGGCAGCATGCGGGGAAGGACGACGGGATCTGAACCCAAGGCAGAGTTTCTAGGACATAGGATCTTTGGTATGTTAGAGAACCGAAGAGATGACTCAGTTCAATCCTGTCTTTTACAGAGGGAGAAAGAGACCCAGGGAGGTAGAGACCTACCCAAGTTCACTCAGACTTTTGGATTGGAGACTTCCCAATCCCCAAGCTCTTGCCTCTTCCTCTTGTGCCTCGGAAAGTAGAAAATCCTCTGGAATTCTCCCCACCCCAATTCAACTTTCGAAAACCAGATTCTGTAAGGAAAGCTTTGTTATCTGGCCAAGAAAGCTGGGCTCGCTGCATTGGAGTCATGGATTGCCAAACTCTGCTACCCCCTGACACCACAGATGCTGCGGCTTCCTCTGCACCTGGAATCTTCCTCTAACCGAGCAGAAGACAGCGATAGGGCCGCACCACCAACCACCAGCAGCTCCTACCACCTTCTCCATATTTGCCTTCACTGGTCGGAGAAGGGCTGCCCTACTCCTGGCCATCTTCCTATCTCTGTAACTGTTCTTAGAGCAATGAGACCACTCCCTATTGGCTGTGTTACAGTGATAGAAGGGGAAATAACAAATGTTTTGCTGAAGATTTCATTCTGGTGCATTTAGATTCATTCTGCCAAGCATTTGAACCTCTTTTCTAACCTGGAAATGCCAATTATCTCTGACAAGGCCGTGCTGTTCCTCAGGAGGTCCTCAGGCTTCCAAAGTGAGCGGATGCGCTCTGAGTATACAACTATGATATACTAACATATGACAAGTGCAAGGTTCTACACACCCTGCAGAATGCTTTTGTGTTGATCTCATTTGACCCCGTGGGGGAGGTAGGGAAGCTATGCCTAGATCCATTTTATGGATGAAGAAACTGAAAATAAATTTGATTTTTTATGCAATATTGGCCCTTTATATATATACATGTATAAACGTGCATGTGTGTAAAATAAATGAGAGAGAGCTTTTATTTACTTAAGTATATGTATTTTCCACGTCTGTGTGTGGAGTCGTCTTCCAGAAGGACCAGTAATGCTCACGTGGCTGGGGGAGGGCGGTGTATCTTACAGTTACGCACGTGCTCCCTCAAATCAGACAGATGGAGGGCAGAACTGGCATTGATCACACGCGTGTTATATTACCTTTCTGAGCTTCAAATCTCTCATCTGACAAATGAGCATAATAACTCCTAACACATAAGGGAGGTAGTACCCATTACCTGCTTAGTACCTAACACCTATGTTCAGTAAACGGTGCCTGCTTCCTCTGGGCATGCTGTGCACCAGATGCTGTGCTGGAGAAAAGCAACTTACGAGTTGTGCTGGATGAAACCTGCTTCTGAGTGAAGCTAGGAGAAGGAGACTAAGCCAACAAATTACAATACCTCAGAATGGGCAGGAAGGAATGTATGTAGAGGCTAAGAGCATCGGGATTCAGACGATCCAGGCTTCAAATCCCATCTTGGAAGAGTTACTTAACTTGCCCTGAGCTTCCTCATGTATAAAACAGGAATATAGAATTGTGAGGATTAAGCGAACTAACGTGCAGTACTTAAAACCACGCCTGGCACATGACAGACACTCGGTAAAGAGTGGTTTTCGGAATTCTAATATCGACTTCTGTGCGTGAACAAATGCCGCAGTAAGAACGCGGAGCAGGCGCCAGGGCAGCTAGGGGAAGGGGGAGAGCATTCCAAGGACGCGAGGACCACAACAGCATCCCTCCTTTGGGTTTACTGTGTGCCCGGCCTGCTTGTTGGCATCTCACGTATCACATAATGCTCTCGGCCTCCCTGTGAGGATGGTATCACTCCCTTTTCATGGGAAGAAACCAAGCCTTAGAGAACTTCCTCCAAGGCAGCGTCTTGGCAACTTCCTTCTCATTCTCCTCTTACTGTCTGGCTCCCCAGAGAGTCACTACGACCATGACGCCAGGGACTCTGGGCATCATTCACTCCCTGCTTTTCAGCCTGCACTGAGAGCCCTGCTGTGTCTGAGCCACTGGGCGAGGCCTGGGCGACAGCAGCAAGATAGCAGCCCTGGCTCCCCAGAGCGTCCATTGCTATGGGGAGACAGACCACCAAGCTTCAGTGCGTACCCCCTGATTCACTGACAGTTGTTTAAAAATTTTTTTTAATGTTTATTTATTTTGAGAGAGAGAGAGAGAGAGAGAGAGAGAGAGGGAGGGAGACTGAGTATGAGCAGGGGAGGAGCAGACAGAGAGGGAGACAAAGAATCTGAAGCAGGCTCCAGGCTCTGAGCTGTCAGTCCAGAGCCCAACATGGAGCTCAAACCATGAACCACAAGATCATGACCTGAGCCGAAGTCGGATGCTTAAATGACTGAGCCACCCAACTCCTCCTCACTGACGCTGTGATGGTAAAAAGAAGGGGGTGTACTGACTGACCCCTACCTAGTTTGGGAGGATTTGGGGCTTCAATGCTGCCTGTTCTTGCCTCCCTCCCCAACATCTAAGTTTGGGGGGGAGGTTGCAGGGAAGGAAGGGAGAGACCAGGAACAGAGGAGGAAGTAATTGGACACGTTATTGAATCGAAGGACAATAGTTCCTTTTCAGCCTGGCAAGCACAGGGCAGGCCCCTCATGGGACGCCGGCAGTCCACGTCCCTCTCACACCCAGGCGGCCAAGGGCGCGTTGAACTGACAAGATGCCAGATAGAGTACCGCTTCTGCTGCTGTCAACATCCCTGTTGTTGACATTGTCCTTTACATGGTTTCTACGGCACCTTCCAGCTTACCCAGCACTTTCACATCCACCGTTTCATTTGTTTCATAGGAGATTACCATGTGTCTGTGCCTTCGGGTGTGTGGTGGAGGGAGGCTGGGACTTGCTCTTCCCCACTGCTGCTCCTCGCTCTGCTCACTCACTTTTCTACCTTCCGAGGTAAACTGGGTAGTTATTATCAGCCTTCTTTTACAGATAAGGAAACTGAGGCTGTGAGCACTTCAGTCACTTGCCGAAGGTCACAGAGCTCACACAGGGCCGAGCCAGGAGTTTGACTGTAGGGTTCTCAAACTAGCCTAAGGTGGCCGTGATGGCACATGTCGATCCCTTGTCAGAATCTGTGCAGGGTCTGCCCTGCACCAAAGAGCCTTTCGTTCTACATTCTTTACCAGGTAGAACTAGCCTCTAGGCCTGACGAAATAGTTCTCACTGGCAGATCTGGATTTTCTCATTTCCTATGTTCTGGGGACATCTCACCACTGAATTGTGTTCCCTCAAAATTCCTAGGTTGAAGTATTTTTTTTTATTATTATAATAGTTTACTTTCAAATTGGTTTACATATAACACCCAGTGTTCATCCCAACACGTGCCCTCTTTAATGCCCATCACCCCCTCTCCCCACTCCCTCACCCCCATCACCCTCAGTTCTTAGTCTTTGAGAGTCTCTTATGTTTTATCTCCCTCCCTCTCTGTGTCTTTTTTTCCTTTCCCCTCTTTCCCTCCCCCTGGTTTTTGCTTAGTCTCACAAAGTCCACCTATTCGTGGAAACATATGGTATCTGTCTTTTTCTGACTGACTTATTTCACTTAACATAATACCCTCCAGTTCCATCCATGTTGCTACACATGGCCAGATTTCCTTTTTTCTCACCTAAGTTGAAGTCTTAACCCCCAATGTGACTATATTTGGAGATGGGGCCTTTAAGGAGGTAAGAAAACTTTAAGAAGGACATAAGGGTGGGGCTCTATTCGAATAGGATTGGGATCTTTATAAGAGGAGGAGAAGGAGACACCGGGGTGTTTTCTCTCTTCACATATGCACAAGAGAAAGGCTGTGTGAGGACAGCTAAGAAGGCAGCCATCTGCAAGCCACAAAGACAGGTCTTGCCAGAAACCAACACTGACAGCACCTTGATCTTGGACTTCCAGGCTCCAGAGCTGTGAGAAAATAAAAGTCTATTGTTTAGCCAAATAGCCAAAGCAATCTTGAAAAAGAAAAGCAAAGGCAGAGGCATCACAGTCCTGGACTTCAAGCTGTATTACGAGGCTGTAATCATCACCACAGTATGGTACTGGCATAAAAACAGACACTCAGATCAATAGAGCAGAATAGAGAACCCAGAAATGGACCCACAAATGTATGGCCAACTAATCTTTGACACAGCAGGAAAGAATATCCAATGGAATAAAGGCAGTCTCTTTACTTTTTGCTGGGAAAAGTGGCGAAAGGCAGAAAAATGAACCTGGACCACTTTCTTACACCAGACAGAAAAATAAACTCAAAATGAATGAAAGACCTAGAGGTAAGACAGGAAGCCATCAAAATCCTTGAGGAGAAAGCAAGCAAGAACCTCTTTGCCCCTGGCCTCAACAACTTCTCATTCAATACATCTCCGGAGGCAAGGGAAACAAAAGTATAAATGAACTCTCAGGACCTCATCAAAATATAAAGCTTCTGCACAGCAAAGGAAACAATCAGAAAAACTAAAAGGCAACTGATGGAATGGGAGAATATATTTTCAAATGACATATCAGATAAAGGGTTAGTATCCAAAATGTATAAAGAACTTCTCAAACTCAACACCCAAAAACAAATAATCCAGTGAAGAAATGGGCAAAAGACATGAATAGACACTACTCCAAAGAAGACAGCCAAATGACTAACAGGTACATAAAAAATGCTCAACATCACTCATCATCAGGGAAATACAAATCAAAACCACAGTGAGATACCACCTCACACCTGTCAGAATGGCTAACATTAACAACTGAGACAATGAGAGATGTAGGCTAGGATAGAGATCTCTTTTACACTGCTGGTGGGAATGCAAACTGGTGCAGCCACTCTGGAAATCAGTATGGAGGTTCCTCAAAAAATTAATAATAGAACTACCCTAAGGCCCAGCAATTGCACTACTAGGTATTTACTCAAGGGATACAGGTGTGCTGTTTCGAAGGGGCACATGCACCCCAATGTTTATAGCAGCACTATCGACAATAGTCAAAGTATGGAAAGAGCCCAAATGTCCATCGATGGATGAATGGATAAAGAAGATGTGGTGTGTATATATAATGGAGTATTACTCGGCGATTAAAAAGAATGAAATCTTGCCATTTGCAACTCTGTGGATGGAACTAGACGGTATCATGCTAAGCGAAATTAGTCAGTCAGAGAAAGACATATATCCTATGACTTCACTCATATGAGGAATTTAAGATACTAAATAGCTGAACAAAAGGGAAGGGAAGCAAAAATAATATAAAAACAGGGAGGGGGACAAAACATAAGAGACTCTTAAATGTAGAGAACAAACGGGGTTGCTGGAGGGATTGTGGGAGGGGGGATGGGCTAAATGGGTCAGAGGCATTAAGGAATCTACTCCTGAAATCATTGCTGTACTATATGCTAACTTGGATGGATATTAAAAATAAATAAATTTTAAAAATTAATTAATTTTTAAAAAGTCTATTGTTTAGGCCACTCAATCTATGGTATTTTGTTATGGCCATCTGAGTAGATGACTATAGCTCTCATGGTCTACATCTCTACCCTCCATGTCCACCTTCAGGATTTGAGTCTGGGGATTTACCCAGCCAGTTCTCTCCAGCATCCTCCCCATTGCTGCTTAGACTCTTTCTCTCTTCTTTCTCAGCTTCTCAGCTCAAGTCCTTCATGCTCAAGTTCGCTTGACTAACTCAGTTGCCCTCCTTGCTTTTCTCTGGCCCATTAGATACTGTCATTATAAGATAATAGGTCCCTTCTTCTCTGATTCTCTTACAGTTGCCCATGAGTTATTCAATGTTGATGGAACCAAGGGTACAGGTGTACAAACCTGGTTTGATATCTTAGCCGTATCATCTTCTAGCATGAGACTTCATCAAGTCACAGGATTGTTGGAGAGTAAATGAGCACTGTTATTGTAGTTGTTGTCAGTGGCGAAGGTGTTGTTTAAGCAAGCCGCTTGGAGGAGAACCCTCACTGAGTTGCACATTGGCATCTGGCCATCACTGAAGAGCATTATGAAAAGCAACCCTATTATCAAATTCACTTTTTTTTTTTTTTAGAGGGGGAGAGAGAGAGGGAGAGAGAGAGAGTGTGTGTGTGTATGTGTGTGAGTGGGGGAGAGGGGCAGAGGAAGAAAGAGAGAATCTTAAGTAGGTTCCATGCCAAGTGTGGAACCCAGTGCAGGGCTTGATCCCACAAACCACAAGACCATGGCCTGAGCCATAATCAAGAGTCAGAGGCTCAACCGACTGAACCAGCATGGCGCCCCCTCCCTCTACTCTTAAAGAGCATTGTTGTTGTTCATAAAAGTACAGTGTTTATTTATGCAAACTTACAAAGATTTTTTAAGAATATTTTTTTAGGGGCACCTGGGTGGCTCAGTCAGTTAAGAGTCCGAACTTGGCTTGGGTCATAATCTCATGGCTCCTGAATTTGAGCCCCATGTCAGGCTCTCTGCTGTCATCACAGAGCCCACTTTGGATCCTCTGTCTCCCTCTCCCTCTATGCTCCTTCCTGGTGAGTGCATCTGCTCTCTCTCTCTCGAAAGTAAATAAATATTTTTTTTAAGTTTTTTTTTTTTGTTTTTTGTTTTTTTTTAGTAATGTGTGTGTTTGAGCCCAGAGCACACACTCCACACTGTTAGCACTAACCAGGGAGGAGGACTGTTTTTGCAAACTTTCAAAGGAAATTTCCTGAGAAACAGGTTTGTTTTCATCAGTGGACTCCATGAGTTATGAAAATGATCATGTTTCCCTCTTTGTCTTGGTTGCTTGGGAGCTCAGAATTAAATTGACAGCCAACATCCAGCGAGTTTATTTAACTCTTTTATCATATCCCTTTATATACTGTTACCACTGCTGTCACCTTAATTTCCTTACTTGTTATCTTCACTTGGTTCTTCAGTGTATTTATTTCACAAGTTAATGGATGAATACATTCTTGTCGTAAGGATGAAAAGAAACAGAATTATACAGAGCAAAACTTGAAAGTACTCATTTATTATTTATGGTGTAGTACTCTATTTGGGCAAGCAGCCTCAAATCCATTTGGAACCATATTAAGAATAACCAAGTTTTAAAGACAAATGAATAAAAAAACTTTATTTGAAAACTTACTACTATTCTAGATGCATTCACGTATGCTTTCTCCTTTCAATCTTAATAGCAACACTACATAAGACAGATTATCATACATGCATTTTACAGATAAGACAGTCGAATAGGGTTAACTGTGCAAAGTCATAGATAGTAGTGGCAAAGTTAGAAATGAAACACAGGCCTGGGATTCAGAGTTTGTGTGTCAGCGCCTTTATTTGTTTGTCTTTTTAACTATCTTACCTCTCTATAGCAAGAAGTAGGATTAAGAAATTTATATATGAATGGGATGCGTGGCAGGGTGGGGTGGGGTTGGAGCACTTGTGAATGGCTCTTTATTATAGGCACTCCTCACTCTGCTTCAAGCCGCTGTAATTATGTAGGTAATTCCTTGTAAGTGTCAACAGGGACCTGGTCCAAGATGGCCGATTTTGTGCCAGCTCTAGGAGAGGACTCAGCAAACGTCAGGTGCAAGAAAGGTAGCTTTTAACCTTCAGCTGTTGACCTTCCCTGCTGATCAATGGGTTGCAGCTATCAGGCCAGAAGACAACGTGGCTTTTCTCTTTTGGGAAGAGGCAGCAGCAGCATCTGTATTGCCCATAGCTGCCTAGGGTCTGGTGGAAAGAAATCCGCTCACTTCCAGTCTGTGTCCCGCTCCCAAACAAAGGCAAATTCTTATTGCATGTACCATGTTTGCCTGGGTCCCCTTCAGGGCCACGAGTTCCAGTAATTTGTGCTGGCTTCCCCCCTCCCGTTGGCCCTAGTTAGAGGACACAGCTATTGACATCAACACTGACCGCGGTCCCAGTAGCAGGCAAGCACATTTCTATTTTCATCTGAATTCCCAGCATCTTGGGGAATGAACTTGGCCATTCCTATCGACCAGACCCCTGAGGAGGGAGGAGAGGCTGTAGGCTCCTTCTGTAACCTTCCTTTGACTTGGACTCAGAAGACAAAGGTGAACTTGAGTGCTGCAGGGACACAGCTTCCCTTTATGCCGCCACCAAGCCCTGGGGCTGCCTCCTCTCCAGCACTGAGGCCCTTTTGTGCCGGCGGTGCACCCACAGCCTGACTGCCCACTCTGTTAAAGCGCAGTTTCAGCGCCCTCTCCCCCTCCCCCGTGAGTCGCTGTGCCTGGAGAAGGGCTTTTGAGTTTCGCGAATGCACACTGGCCCTTTTCTTCTCCCAGCGCCTGCAGCTTTGATGCTGCGCGCCTGGCAGACTGGCCCTCCGCTGTCTTTTCCAGGGAGGCCGTGCGAAAGCGCAGACAGGGCGCTCTTGCGGGCCGCCCGGCTTCCCCGGAGAGGCGCGCGCAGCGCCCGGGGCAGCAGGGCGGGCTCCGCTCCGAGGGGGCGTTGGCCGGCCCGGGAGGATCCCAAGCCTCCGTGCCACAGTTCATCCGGGAAACCGAACATCTAGCTCTCATCTCCGACCTGGAAAACTAGCATCTGCTTTGACCCTGCTATGCTACTTATAGGAACTCATTATGTATTCGAGGACACGAAAAACTGTTCATTCTAATCTTATTATAAAAAATTGCAAACACGCAGAAAAGTTGGAAGAATGGGATAATCATATACACATTATCTAGAGTCTGCAATTAACATTTTGCATGGAATGATTTAGCTACAAGAGTGATAACTGCTCTATAGCTTGTGTATGTGTGTGCGCGCGCGTGTCCACGCCCCTGTGGGTAGAAACCTAAATGCCCCCATTCACTGTTAAATTATGACACATTTGCACAATGCTACTACATAGCAATTAAGATAACATGGTACATGTAGTGACATGGAAAAATGGTTTTTTGTTTAATGGGGTAAAAAGGTAGAAAACTGTATGTACAATATCATGTTGTTTTGTTTGGAAAAAAAGTCTGCGTAGGGAAAAATAGACACTGAGGTCATATATTAAAATGTTAACTGGGTTGTGTCTAAATTTGGATATGAGTGAATTTGATTTTCATCCCTGGCTTGTTTTTATTTCTTTCAATGAAGTACATCTATGTAAAGTGGGAAAAAAGGAATTTAAAATGTGCATGTTCAGCTCAAAGAGGACATCCCTGGGAATATCCCAGCACCCTTTTTCCTGACAAAAATCCTGGGGCTGTCCCAGCTCCTCTGCAAACATTGCTGCATAACCCATCCCAGTGAGTTAGAATTCTACCAGCCCCTGCTGGTTCCCAAATATGAGTACCATGCCCTCCTTTCCTTCTCTGTCCCCGCTTCCCTACAGCAGAAGGATTCTTCCTTCTCTCATCACTGACTCCTTAGGCCAGGGAGGTGCCGTAGCCCCTGAAGAGTGAGGGTCCTATCATGTTAAGTCCCCCACCCCCAGGAAGTAAAAGTCTGTGGGATGAAATTCCTTTTCTTAAAGAGAAGGCCAGGGCTTAATCCAGAGACTCCATGCTGCCCGTGGGCCCCACGTTCTTTCTCTGTGAGATGCCCGGCCCCAGCGAGACTCCCAGGGGAGGCACTTCTTTCATGTGGGTTCTTCAGGAACCTTTCAGACCAGCTGGATAATATTGTCATCACCATGCAAACAGTGGCACTGTTTCCTACAGTAATAAGAGCTCACTCTGTACCCATATTTTTAGTTCCCAAAGTAATTCCACACACTCTCTTACCATGGTTCTCAGAGCAGTGTCAAAAATCACTTGAAGGGATGTCTGGGTGGCTTAGTTGGATAAGCGTCTGACTTGATTTTGGCTCATGCCATGATCTTGCGGTTCGTGAGGTCAAGCCCTGCGTTGCCCTCTGAGCTGACAGTGCAGAGCCTGCTTGAGATTCTCTCTCCTCTCTATGCCCCTCCCCCCTTGTGCACGCTCTCTCTCTCTTTCTCAAAATAATTAAATAAATAAACTTAAAAAATCATTTGGAGATGGGCATATGGCTACCAACTTTTATTTTTCCACATAAAACCATTTAAAAAACTACTTCCAAACAAGAAAACATTATACCACATGCACAAACTGGGAAGGACACTCTCAAAATTTAAGAATTAAAACAGTATTTACATTTAAGTCTAAACACTTAATGTACAGCTTACTTCTTCTATTAGATATTTTAAAAATTATTACTATTTCTATTTCAACTGGCAAAAATTTTTTCACAGACAAGCCCTGGTTTGGGAACCATTTTTCCACTGGTTTTGATACTTGTAATTATCCACTTGCAAGTGAGGAAAGTCGGTTTCAGAGCTCATCAGCTGAGTGGTTTGAATTAGGATTCAAGTTCACATCTGTGTTTCATAACCAATGGTTTCCCCTTGTTCCAGATTGCATCTGCATGACCAGGTTGCCCTTGTAGGTTTTCCAGGAAAAGGTAGACAGAAAATAGGCCCGATTTGCTTTTCAAAGTCTTGGCTAGGCTTGGGTCACGAGAGTAAACCCCAGTGGATCAAATTTTAATCTTTGATCCAAAAACCACCAAGCTTATCAGATGGTATTAGCCATTCAGAGCAGTTCCACTCCAATTTCATTATGCTCTTTACCAGCAAAGCTGTATTTGCAGTTGGTACCAAGAGGAGGAGCTCATATGGGAATTCTGATCTACTCGTATACATCTACTGACCGATGCCAGAAATTCCTCCAGTCTGATGCCGCCACTGATGGGTTTGGAAAAACCATTAAACGCTGGGGGATAAGGTAAAAAGGCAGATAGTATATCCTTTCAGTGTTAGACTGAAGCGTTGTTTAACAGGCTTAACCAGGCATTATTTAATTATCTGGAGGAAGGTAGCCATGTCTCTAACTTTGCATTTTACTATTAATTAAGGACTCAGACTCTGAAGTTACATGTTAACTTGTAGACCCTGTCTGGAACAGAGGCAAATAATTTTTGTCCAGTAGAAAAGACAACCCCAAAGGTTCTAGTTTTATTACCCTGTCGAATGTTAACCAATTTTGTCTTTAACTTGACACACTTACTTCCTAACACCTTTGCCGGTGGACTGTACAAACCCCCGCTAATCCACATTTGAACCAGAGTTCCCATCCTGCTGGTTTGGTCCCTCTTTCGTGTTTTAAATAAAATCTACTTAAAGGCAGTCACCACCAACACCACTTTGCAATGTTATCCATCATTTGCCTCAGGGTGAATGAAGAATCCGGGAACAGATTTTGAGAAGTTGAAAGATGCAGCATTTAGGATCTGAGGAAGATGAGGAAGAGGGTGCATCCGGGGAGGGGAAATTAGCCAAACTTCTCAGGACAGTTGTATCAGAATACTGTCATTTTTTCACACAGTTCCTTTGTCCTTGAGTAATGGCCAGTGGCACGGCTTGCTAGAAGTAAGATTTTCATTCATTTATTTTTTTTATGTTTTATTTATTTTGAGAGAGAGTTAGAAAGCAAGCGGGGGAGGAGCAGAGAGAGAGGCAGACAGAAACCCAAGTAGACTCTGTGCTTTCAGTGCAGAGCCAGATGCGGGGCTAGAACTCAGGAACCACAAGATCATGGCCTGAGCCGAAATCAAGAGTTGGATGATTAACCGAACGAGCTGCCTGGGCACCCCTAGAAGTAGGATTTTCAAGGAAAATGACTGGGGAAGAGGTTGAAAGGTGAAGAATTAGAATTTTATTCTGTAAATAATGGGAGTCATTAGGGGTTTTAATTCAGGAACTGATATGAATATACTTAAAAAAATTTTTTTAATGTTTATTTTTGAGAGAGAGAGAGAGTTAATAGGGGAGGGGCAGACAGAGAGAGGGACAGAGGATCCCAATTGGGCTCTGTGCTGACAGCAGAGAGCCCACTGAGGGGCTCGAATCCACATATTGTTAAGGTCATGACATGAGCTGAAGTTGGATGCTCAACCAACTGAGCCACCCAGGTGCCCCTGATCATACTTTTAAATTAGAAAGAAAGATAATTCTGACAAGAGCGTATGGGGTGTGTGAAGGGAAAGTCTCAGTGAGAGATAACCAGGGCGTGGCCTCCTTGGCAACATATATGAATGGAAAATTGAGTATAATATTAAAAGGCAACTCAAAGATAGGGTGGACAGATTTGATGGGGCATGTAGTGGGGAGGAGTCTGAGATGACAGCTGGATGGACAAAAGGATGGTGATGGTGATCAAGCTAGAAGCCTGTATTTTTGACCTGTTGAGTTTGAAGATTGTCTGAATTTGAATCTGGAATTTATGAGCTAAAACTAGAAAGAATATCTGAGGGTTAGTATTGGTTATGAATAGAAGCCATGGACATGTATACGATTGTTGAGGAAAACCTGTTTACTACTTCACTGGCTACGCAGTGATGGCGTGGTTCAGCCGAAGGCATCCTCTTCAATTACAGTAGGTTAGTGTCATGAACAGAACTCCTGCCAATGAGCAGTGAACAGTCCACAGCTTTTTCAGAGCCATGAGCAGTCCACGGCTCCATACGTTGGCAAAGAATATGTATTTCCACTCCCATTTTATTTTGTAGAATTGAAGGCTCAGATTGACAAAGCAGATTCTTAAATGTGTATTTCAGGAGTGGAAGATTAGACTAGAAACACCTCCTACAGTTAATCCCGAAGTTCCTTTGTTTTGTTTATTTATTTATTTTTGAGAGAGAGAGAAAGGGAGAGAGTACATGGAGGAGGAGCACAGAGAGGGAAAGACAGAATCCCAAGCAGGCTCTGAGCTATGCAGAGCCCAACTTGGGGCTTGAACTCATGAATTGTGAGATGGCGACCTGAGCTGAAATCAAAAGTCAGGCACTTAAGCGACTGAGCCACCCAGGCACCCCCAATCATGCTGTTCTGACAAGCACAAATGAAGATATCATTGATTTGAAGGACGAGAATTAGATGGGGCGAGACTTTTTTTTCTCATTTATTTATTTACTTGTTTATTTTGGTATTTGTTGCTTTTTTAATTTCAGAGTGCAAAATGCTTCTTTCCCCAGACTCACCATACAAGGTGTCTGTATTGGTATTGTTTGTTGTATTGTTGCCATAAAAAATTACCATAAACTTAGCTGCTTAAAGAATCCAAATTTATTATTCTAACTTCCCGTAATTCCGTCCTTCAGCCACCAAAGCTCACATCTGTCCCACATGCAAAATACATTCACCTCGATCCTGGTTCCCCAAAGTCTCAACCTAGTATATAGCATCAACTCAAAGCCCAAAATCTCATCAGCTCACAAGGTCCGAGTTTTATCGGCTAAATCATCAAAATCAGGGATGAGTGAAGCTCTGGGAATGATGCATTCTGGGGCATGATTTCTTTCCATTTGTGGGCCTATAAAACTAAAGAAACAAATCATCTGGTCTCAAAATAAAATGGTGGGACAGACTTAGGATAACAGTTCTCGGTACTCCAGTTCAAAAAGGGAGAAGCTTGAAAGCACAAAAGAGTTATTGGTCTTAAGTAATTTCTAGATACAGTTGAGAAAATTCCATCAGGTGTCGAGGTGTGGCAAGAATCTTTTGTGGCTGTGGTTCTGTCCCCCGAGCTCGTGGCTGTTTTCGGAATTAGTCTTCCTTTTTCACGAAGGCTAGCATGTATTTGTGGCCAGGTAGTTTCATCAGCCCGTTTTTTGCATAAAGAAATTTGGTGGTTTGATAGCCCTCTTTCATTTTGGGTTTTGGGTTTTGTTGATTTCAGTTCAAGCCGGTAGTCTTCTGCTGGTGTGACATTCTCAAGAAACCTGCGGGAATTCCATGTGTGTTATGGGGGATTTACTCCATTAGACAAGAGGCTTATTCACAGACCTTTCCCAGATAACCTCATCTCTATTTTCAGCTTCTGTTGATACGGCTGAGAGAACACACCTTAAGCTTCTAGTTTGATTGGAGGTATTTTGAGTGTGACTTTATACTCTGACCTTTCGATCTTTCTGAGGTGTCACGCTTTTGGCTTTTTCTATAGAGCACACATTTCTGACAGTGAAATTTTTAAATTTTAGCATCTCTTGCCATCCAGATAGTCTGAGGGTTTTCAAACCTACCAAATCCTGGGGATTTTTTGTTTAACATTTTTTTCCTTCAATTTATTACTTTCTTCTCTGATTTTACTAAGAGCAGCAAGAAGAAACTAGACCTCACTTTTAACACTTGGTTTGGAAATCCCCTCTGCTAAGTGTTCAGTTTTATTTTTTATAGATTCTGCTTTTCATACAACTGCAGGGCACAATTCCGCTAAGTTTTCTGTCATGGTTTAACAAGGATTCTCTTTCCTCCAGCTTCCAATAAAGTGTCTTTCAGTTTGTTCTGTGACCTTATCCACAGTACCTGCAATGCCCATATGTCTACTAACAGTCCACTCAGAGAAACGTAGGCTTTTTTTATTATGCCTCTCAAAATATGTCCAGTCAATGCCTGTCGCCCAGTCTCTAAGCCACTCCACATTCTGTATTTGTCACAATAGCACCTTACCCCTGGTGTCAAAATCCACATTCATTTTCTGTTGCCGCCGTAACAAATTACCACCAACTTAGCTTACATAATACACAATAGATATTTATTATTTATTAAGTTCTGTATGTTAGGGCAGAAGTCTCACATGGTCAAAATAAGACTGTTGGTAGGACTGCATGAGGCTTTAGGGGACCAACCTTCCTCCCTCCCTCCCTTCCTCCCTTCCTTCTTTCCTTCCTTCCCTCTTTCCCTCCCTGTACTTTTAACCTATGACCCAAGGAAGGAGTCATTGGAACCTCCAATCCATAGTCAGTCATCAGAAGCCCAGGTAACCACCTGGGCTTGTTATTGGCATCTGGAGTGGAGGGCAGTCTTGAGGAGGGCAATCTTAAGCGGTGGGATCCGATGCTATCTTCAGATGGTGTTGGAGCTGAGCTGAATTGTAGGACACCCAGCTGGTGTCACCAAGAATTATTTGGTGGTGTGGGGGAAACTCCCTGCCCCACACACAAACATTGGAATTTGGTGACCAGAACTACCTTTTACATCTGCAGAGTTTCTTTTGCCATGTTCCCAGTATTAGGTCATGGATATCTTTGAGAGGCTTTTAGTCTGCCTACCATACTGTCAGCTTGAATCCAAGTTGGTCTTATTGAATTCGGACTTTCTTTCTTTCTTTCTTTCTTTCTTTCTTTCTTTCTTTCTTTCTTTCTTTCCTATTTTTTTAAGTTTATTTATTTATTTTGAGAGAGAGAAAGAGAGAGTGTGCATACAAGCAGGGGAGGGGTAAAAAGAAGGAGAGACAGAATCCCAAGGTGCCCCAGAATCCCTTCGCACCACCAGCACAGAGCCTGATGCGGGACTCGAACTCATGAACTGTGAGATCATAACCTGAGCTGAGATCAAGAGTCAAACGTGTAGCCGACTGAGCCACTCAGGTGCCCCCGCATTTGGACTTCTTCACCAGACTCCATGGTGTCCTCTCATAACTTACCAGAGGCCCTGTTCAGCTTGTAACTCTGTTCTTGCCGTTTGTGTTGAATCAGATGGTAGTGCTTTGGCTGTAAGTCACAGGTAACACATAACCAAGAGCTAGCTGCTTGAGCGGCTTTGACCAGGAAATGTTTATTTTTCTCACATAACAACATATTTAGAGATGGTTGCTGGTCTTGTCTCAGTGATTCAATGATGCCGAGGCCATGGGCTTGATTTGGTTGGCCTTTCCCTTATGGCTGCAATATGGCTGCCACAACTTCAGGTATCACATCCACACGGAAGACAGGAAGACATGGGAAAAGGAAGGGTAGGCTTCGGTTTTCTCTGCCTCTTTTCGAAGGAAGACAGATATTTTCCCAGAAGACCCATGAGACTTTCATTATATCTCATAGACCTGTGTCATATGCCCCCATCCCTGCAGCTGCAAGGAAGTCTGAGAAAGCGGGTATTTAGCCTTTCCTTGTAGAGGAGGGCAAAGGAAACAAGGATTGGAAGTGAAGTTTGGAGTAGCTGGCTCAGAGTGCCCAACTTTCAATCTGGCCAAGATCTTGTCTTTGCCCTTTTCTTATGCCAGTCCACAATTCGAATTGGAATCCTGTTCCTCAGTCAGACACCTCCTGATGACTGTGCTCTGACCACCTGTCCCACAACCCACTCACTCTTTCTTGTAAGATAGCCTTGACCCCAGTTAACCACTGAGACTGCCACAGGCAGTGGCCTGGACGCACTGCCTGTCACTGCCAGCTGTTGTGGAAGTACCTCCTTTCAGGAGCCTAGAGACTCCCCCAGTCCCACTGGCTATGCAGAGGCAAGCTTCTATTCTGACATCAAAGTAGAGCGTCATCTGAGAATACAACTATGACAGAGATACTATTGTCTATCCAATCTCCTCTCCTGCCTCAGTCAGTAACAGACCATGATTTTATGTGCACCAGACAAAAGACTTCTTCATTTTCAGAGGAAGACTTCCTTTTCTCTTACAGCTAGGCGCAGCCCTGTGACTGAGTTCTGGCTAATGTGATAAAAGTGGAAACATTGTATTGGGCTTTCAGGATGTTTCTTTAAAGTGAGGGGTCATCTCCTTGGTTGTCCTGTCATCCATTTTGCTACCCGGAGTACAGATGAAATGGCTGGAGCACCGTCAGCTGTTCTGGACAATGAGGAGGAGGTATATACAATTGGCCTTTGAACAATATGGATTTGAACCGCATGAGTCCACTTATATGCAGATTTTTTCCCAACAAATATAGTACAGTACTATAAGTCTATTTTCTCTTCCTTATGATTTTCTCGATAACATTTCCTTTTTCTCTAGCTTATTTTATTATAAGAATATGGTATATAATACATAGAACATACAAAATATGTATTAATTGACTGTTTATGTTATCAGTAAGGCTTGTGGTCAACAGTAGGATATTAGTAGTTAAGTTTTGGGGGAGTCAAAAGTTACACACAGAGTTTTGACTGCATAGGGGATCAGCATCCCTGACCCCTGAGTCATTCAAGGGTCAACTGCACTTTAAGGTGGCCAAGAGCCGGCACTTTCCCTGAACTCGCGACCTCCAGGGAAATAATTTTTTTTGTTTTAAGCCACTGTTCTTTTGGATTTTAGTGTTTTCGCATCTAAACCTGACCCCGAATAAGTCATCGATGTATTATCCGCATGACGTCTAACTCTACGTAGCACTTCCAGGTACATTATCTCGTTTTCAACAGAGAGGAAAATACTCATTTTCCTGTGCTATTTCTGGCAGGCCCTGGTTCGAGAAGAGCCAATAAGGGCCAATAGCAATCATCAGAGGGCTGTTTACCTGCCAAGGCTGAAGACTGGAGGAAAACCGAAAGCATTTGGTTCAGGAGGCAAAAGGAAGATGTTGTTTTTGGAGTTAATAATGACTCTCAGTGGAATGGACCTGCCTCCCCTTCTGTGCGGCGGGCCCGACTCTCAGAGACTCAACCCTTCCTCTTACACTTCACTTCCCCATTCTTAAACTGGTCCTTGCCAAGAACTTTATGTAAATACAGTCTTGTGGATTTCTTTTTCCCCTGAAACAGAGCTTCAACAGTGTTTTTGTTACTCACTGATGGGCTGTTGAACTCCTCCTCAGGCGGGTTCTTCTGGGGTAGGTCTGCTTTGTGTTAGACACGGCCCTGGTGGCTGGAGTAAGAGTCCTTGTGCCATAGAGTGCTCAGGTGCCACCGGCTCCATTTGGTCCCAGAGCAGCAATCGGCCTATCATCCCCCAGAGTTGTTTTTGTCTTGTTTGTTCCCACCTCCCCGCACTCTCTGGCACGCCCTGCGTCTACCTCAAATCTCACATGGGGCTATCTTCCGGGGCTGGCCAGGCATTTTTGCCCAGGACCCCTTCTCTCCTCCTCCTCTAAGAAATCTTGGCAGGAGCTGGCAAATTCTATCACGGTCCAGCCTGACCCGACTCTTCCTTGAACCCGTCTGTTCCATCCAAGAAGCCCAGGCCGGGCAGCCTGGCCCTAAAGAAACTGGCATGTTGATTCACAGCAGGCGTCCTTGAAGAGCATGGGGAGATGTCTCTAAGCAAAGAAGGCATATGTACTGGCCTAAGCAGAACCGTGTTTTCCAAAGGCAGTGATGAGAGGGGTTAATGGTACCCTGGCGATTTAATGATTTAACCAGGAATGGTTTTTCTTATCTATTATTCATATTTTTATTCCTGGCAATACTGTGAGGTGTTTAGGGTGACTTGTATAGATACAATCTTCAGGGAGGAGAAGGGAGCAAAAACTAACATTTAGTGAGCGCCAATCATCGGCTAGTTTCTTATACACACTGGCTGGTCTCGCAGTGGGTGAGGGCATGCGGTTGAAGTGAGTCAGTGCTCAGATCTACACGATCTGCTGTGTAGACTCGTTGACTGTGAGGCTTGGATCAGCCAGTAAACCAGAGCGGCTCACCTTCAGTGCCTCTTGTGCGGCGTGGAGGTGACGGGCCTTGGATCTAGACTCGAGCTCTCTGGTGCGCTGGAAGGCAAGCCGAGAACAGCGGCTACCAGTACCGGCCCTGCAGTCAGAGCTGCCGGAAGGATCCGTCGCCATGGCTGCATAGCCCGGAAACCTTGGCCAAGTCACTAAACTTACTCGGGGTCTCATTTCCACATCTGTAAAGTGGTGACGAAACCAGTCCCAGCCTCCGGAAGTTGTTATGATGATTGAATGAGAAGGCAGGTAAACTGTCTTTTGTTCCATAAATAGTAGTTCTCATTTTAATTATTTTCATCAGTACTAATTGAAGAGGATATTATAATGTTTTTTGGGGAAAAAAATACCATCCACCTTGCCCACCCACCGACAGTGGAGATGCTCTCAGTTAATGAGCCTTCTTTTGGGTTGAAGGGGCAGCTTTTCAACCCTTCTCTGGGCTCAGAGCTGCCTGGCTGTGTTGGCCGGCCACTCCCAAGTTTCAGATCTGGTTTCTTTCACCCTCAGAAAAGGCCCTGGCAGAGCCACCCTGGGACGGCCAAGGTCTCCAGGGTCCCCAGGGACAGAGAAGCAGCCCATGGTGGCCATGGCCACTTTCTTACCTTCCCTAGGCCTACCTGATCCTCCTTACCCCTCAACCCTCCTAACACTCAGTCCTCCCGAGGAATGTGGGCCAACCTGAGCCCCTGGAGTCTGGCCAGCACAGCGCCTGCCTGGGTGAGCTGGTTGCCCTGAGCACCCCGTCCTCCAGTCATGAAGACCTCAGCAAGGACTCCCATTAACCAGGTGGGCTCCTGTTCTCCCTTCTTTCTCCAGGCCCACACAGTTATTAGGAAAATGTTTGAATGGTGGTGGCTTTTTCAGCTTCCCCTACTCCGTGCTCAGTTTTCAACTGTCTACAATGGTATAGACTCTGTGTAGACACAGGGAGTAAGATTATCAGCTTCAGGATCAGGTGGCCCCGGGCTCAAATGGCAGACACTGTACGTCTGGTGGCAGACGCTGTACGTGTCCATGGTGCCAAGTGCTTCATAGGAATTAGTATTATCTCTCAGACCCTGGTAACATCTCCATTAGAGAGCTGCTTTTAACAGATGAGGGCATTCAGGCCCAGAGAGGTAAAGTAACTTTCTCAAGGCAGCATCGCATAGGTGTCTGTGACAGCAAGGAAGTGACCATGTCTGGGAGGGGAAAAGAGAGGAGAGGAAGGAAGAGAAAGGAGAAGGCTACTTCACACCTTGCCCAGAGCTCGTCTCCTCACCCCCTGGAGATGTGGGGTCCAACTGACTGAGCTTGCTCTCCAAGTTTTGCCAGAAGAAGGTGTGGGGGTAGGGAGAAGAAGTCAGCAAGGATTGAAGGGAAGGTTTATGAAGATGCGAAAAAGCCTTCCCAAGGGAAAACACATTCTAACAGTTTTGGCAGACAGGACGTGAAGAGGTACATTGTTTCTCTGGGAGGAGCAGGAAGCCAGCAGGGTTGCCATTTGGTGGGTTGTAAGCAACCATTTAATTCAGAACCTGTGTTTCCATCCCAAGGGAGCTCAGGCCACCAGAGTCATGAATACACATGAGCCTAATAATGCAGCCTTGTGGACAATAAGACAATGAAGGTGACATCCCTGATTCCCGTGGTTGCCAGTTTGTTATAATTTTTAAATTAATGAACAATTTCGGAAGGAAGAGCCTTGGCCTGCAGAGACACGTAACCTTCCACAGGGATCTTCTTGTGTCTCGTGATATGTGATGTCCACATCTTCCTCTGCGTTTCAGCAGTTTCCTCTTCTCTATTCCTAAAAGAACCTGCATTTCCCTCTCCTGACTCCTTCCTGCCTTCCTGTGTGCTAAGCCTTTGCAGTTGTCATCGTGTCTTCAGAATGCATTTGATAGGTACAGGAAGTTGCGCCAGACGGAGATGGAACCAGCAATCAATAAAAAAAGAACTGTGTTTCTAAGAAAAATGCATCACGGCTTCCCACCGGAGTTGTGTACCATATGTCCTAATATCCGTGGAACAATGGATCTAAATTTTAGCTCTTCTGCTTGTCTTTCCCCGCCATCTCAACGAAAAAGAAATTAGACCTTTTAACCTGCTGCTATCCAGCTTTCTGATGATTCCTAGTAGCCATCGCCTTTCCTTTTAACCCTTTCATCAGCGATCACAAGATAAAATCTCTCCTTCCAGCTTTATTTCTCCTGGCTACTAGTTTAGTATATTTATGGTGCATGAGTCATCAAGCTGCCACCTGATTGGATAAAACCCAAGCACCCCTGAGACCATCCGTCAATTACAGCTATTCTCAGCTTCATTCACAGATTTATTAGCTTGCACACACAGAGAGAAATTCATTCAGCAAAGTTCATTCATAAAAATTTCAACACTCCGCATCATCCTGCAATCTCAGCCTTCTGCTGCCGACGGGCTCCTACCCGAAGCTCCGAGACCAGTCCAGGAGGGAGGGAAGCTCTCAGCTAGGGTGGGCAGGCTGGGAGGGGATCTGAGGAACACGGAGGGATCGTAAGTGCAAGAAATAATGCAGAGCAGCGCCCGTCGCTAGTACTTCTGGCTTGTGTCCCGGACGGGAGGCAAGACACGATCTTCCAAGAGAGGGCAGCCGTCAGAATCAAGGAACTCAGGCCGAAGGACCTTTGGCTCACATATACGTTTTCTTTTTTCAATGAACAATCCCTGGAACAAATAAAGGGTTAATAGGCCAGTCATTGCCCCGCCCTGTGGGAGCCGGAGGGAGCAGGTTTGAAAGTTCCTGTGTGCAGAAGGGAAGGCTGGGGGTGGGGGGCGCTGGGTATTTCTGCAAGGCTCCTGCACGGCTCGCCGGCGATGCGGCTGGACGGGCTGGTCCGTGTTCGGCCCGGTTCGGTGCCTGAGAGTTGGCCGTGAGCGATCCCGGCCGCCGCGAGCCTGGTCCAGGCTTTCCCAGCAAGGAATCCGAGACAAGAACACCGAGTGCTGCCGCTGGGGCCAGGGAGGGACCGAAATCATCTGGGGGAGGCGTTATCTGACCCCTCCCCGTGCTGTCACCCAGAAGGGCCCGCGAGCCGAGGTGGGCGAGGGCGAGAGCAGAGTTGGAGAGGTGGCTGCCGCGAGTCGCACGGGGCGTTGAGGCATTTGCTTTCCGTGCCGTTTATCTAGCAGACGACGAGGCGATTTATGCAACAGTATCCTGTTTCAGCACTGCCAAGGCTATGCGAAAACGCGGTCAGGACAGCCTGGCAGGACTTGTTCTGTATGTAGGACTCTTCGGGCACCCCGGGATGCTGCACAGGGCCAAGTACAGCCGTTTTCGGAATGAGTCCATCACGTCCTTGGACGAAAGCAGCCCTGGAGGCTCGGTGGGGAACAAGGGCTCAGCGCCGCCTCCCTACCCCACCCTGGCACCTCACCTGCCGGCTGAAGATGCCACCTTGGCGTCCCAGGAGAGCCCCACCCCACTGTGCACCTTGATCCCTCGCATGGCCAGCGTGAAGCTGGCCAACCCAGCCACCTTGCTGAGTCTGAAAAACTTTTGCTTGGGTACCAAAGAGGTGCCGCGGCTGAAGCTCCAGGAAAGCCAGGACCCGGCACCTAGCAGCCCAGCTTCCCCTGAAACCAGTCTAAATAGGGCTGGGTCTGCATCTCTGCAGCCGCAACCAGACCTGGTGGGGCACAGGGCAGCTGTCTTAACTCCCGATGCCTGCCCCCCTCCTGGCCCTGGGGAGCCAACCCCAGGGAGCAGGCAGGACAAGCACTTTCTGCAGCACCTGTTGGGGATGGGCATGAACTTCTATGTGAGGGTAAGTCTCTCTCCCTCTCTGTCCTCCTTCTAGGAACTCCTGGGGTAAGGGACATCTTCCCTGCACCGTGCAAGGGGCTGCACGCCCTGGCTGGGGGTCTAGGTTTGGACAAGACATTGTGTAACTGGACTGAGGAAAGGAAGGGAGCTGGGTTTTCAGGTTTCCCTGGGAATATCTGGTTTGTATTGAAGTCAGATAACTTTTGGCTCAAGGACATGAGCTGGTGCTAATTTGTAAGTAGTTTCCAGGGGTAGGGACAATTTATGATAGACAGGGAGATGGTACCTTCTTGTCCCCACAGGACCTAGCATTCTGGCCAAGAAGGGTCAAGAATTTCAAAGCTGTTTAGTGACTGAGACCTGCTAGGCTCTATCAGTCATTGTATCTCAATAGAGATTTTTGGCTAGAGGAATGCATGTTGTGTAAATGACTTGAATTATTTTTATAAATGTAATTCAGCATTTAACAGGCACCTCTCAAAACATGGCCGAGTCTCTATGCTTGTGCTAGGAGCCAGTCTTAGGTCTTTGGTGCCGCCCCCTTTTGCCTTTATTGCCTACACTGCAGCAAGTGGGCCTGGTCCATGAGCTGTGTGCAAAGTCAGGGTCCTTCCTGGTCTCATATTTGCCCTGGCTCATTCCGGATGTGGGTAAAAGAAGAGTAGAAGATTTGGCCTCTGCTCTCCCAGAGTCCACATTTCAATCCAGGAGACCAACAAATGCACGTGAAATAATAAGAGAACAATGCTCAGCAATAGGTATCTAGTGTACAGATGCTGAAGGAATTCAGAGAAAGGGAAAGGTTGTTGTGGTCTGGGATTCACTCACAAGGGAAACCTTCAGGAGAAGGTGTGTCTTGGAAGAGAGATCAGATCTGGATTGGCAGAAGGCAGGAGACGCCTGGCAGGGCGAGAGCGTGAGCAGTCTGAAAGGCAGGTATCACTGTGGTGGCTGCAGCGGAGAGTCATCTAACCTGGGCTCCGTGGAGGTGGGGGATACTGGAGGGTGGTGGGTGACACAGAGAGTGGCTGGCACATAGGTGGTGCTCAAATGTGAGTTGAATAAAGACAAATATAGATCGTGGGTAGCGTGGGGAAGAACGAGCAGTCGACTGGAGCTCTTAAATGTCAAAGGAGGAGTTTGTAAATACTGTGATTGGTAAGTAAGAACCCTCGCTCCATTTGTAGACAAACTGTGACTTGATTAACTGGTTCCAAAAGGATCAATCTGAATTTATTTAAGATAGATGGGAGCAGGGAAGGCCAGTCAGAAAGATACTTTGAGAGTTTAGGCATGAAGGGAGAGGGACATGGATTAAGGTGGAGGTATGAAAAGGGAGATGAGACAAGAGCCTCTGCCAGAAGCCTCCACAGTCTGGGGTGATTGATCACATCATTTCAATTCATAATACAAATAGCAGAATAGTGAACATTTATTGAAGAGTGGGTAGATCAGTGAGTTTGTTATTGTTGTTTATGGAGGTTGTGTTTATTTAAGCTTCAGAATGGGATTAGTGATGTCATTGATACAAACACAGTGAGTTGGGAAGGGGGTCATGCTAACTTTGCTTTTGACATATTATGTTTAAGGTAATGACATCTAAGTGGTATTAATTTGTAGGTAAACAGTCATATGAGACTGACACTTAGGTGGGAAGTCTGATCTGAAGGTGTAAATTTGAGAGATCGCCCGATAACTATCACAAATGGACAATTAAGATCTCAAGGAAGGCCAGATAATGAATGCTGAAAGGGTTACAGAGAGACCAGGCTTGGGACAACGTTGGCAAATGGATAAGTAAAACCTCTAAGGAAGATAAAATTTGGGACACTCAGTTCTTGCCCTCCCCCAGAGTGACTTGGCTCATAATGGAAATAGCTTCATGTACCTACTGAAAGTTCATTTGTCAACCTAAGGGTCTGCTAGGCTCTAGTGGGCAAACGAGCAACTCCAAACCCGTGTTCTCTGCACCTGCCATCCCATCACCTAGACCTCTTCTACACTCTGCCTTGCCTTTCCTTCCTTCTTGTACTGCCTTCCACTGCCCACACCTACACACTTGTACAATTTTGGATCCGAAAAGAGTTGCTGTGTGATCTCCACTTTCCCTAGGGAGTGTTTCCACTGACATTTTAGATTTTTAATGAGGACATCATGTGTCTTTTCATAGTGATGATAACTGACCCAAGGGAAGGCACTGACCCCGACCCAAGTGACCCACACTATGTTGCCAATAGACGGTGACATGAGACACCAGTCATCACTTCTCACAGGAGGTCAAAATACATGTAAGAGCCTACTTTATTAATTTTTATAAAATCCCCACTTTGAAAGATGGTAGGGACTCAGAAGTTACCAAGTTTAATGCCTCTATGGGGAAACTAAAGCCCAGAGAAGTGATTTTTTAAGGCCACACAGGTGAGTCAAAAGGAGAGTTAGAACTCAAGCTCCCTATGTGCCGTTCTTTGCTCTTTTCTTTTTTTTTTTTTTTTAATTTAAAATAGTTTATTTTCAAATTGGTTTACATAAAACACCCAGTGTTCATCCCAACATGTGCCCTTTTTTAATGCCCATCTTTTCAACACCAGTTTCCATCCTGGTTGAGATCCCGTTCCTCAGCATTCTTTTAGATGTGAACCAGTTTAAACAAGTAAAATGCCAGCATATTAATTTAGAGTTAAAAATTATTGTAGCAAGTGCACCTGAATTGTGATCCTTGTATTCCCTTCTGTAGGAAGATGCACATAGGAAGATTTAAATCAAAAGTTGCTTAGTGATGATGAAATCAGAGCAGAGAAGTGAGAGAGGGATTCTTGATGGCTAGTGGACATAGGGGCAACTTTTGTAGGCAAAAGGAAGCCACGTATTCAACTTCCTCTTCCATATCATGTGACTGCTTCTCTCCCTGCCCAAAGTTATTTTTTTATTCATTCACTTGTTTATTCAACAAGTATGTATTGTGAACCAGCTATGTGATAGGAACTGCTCAGGGGATGCATCAGGGAATAAAAGAGACCAGGTCAGAGCCCTCGTGGAACTCACTTCTAGTGAGTGGTGCTGGGCCCTGACTGAATAAATAAGTAAATATAATATGTCATGTGTAGTAAGTGCTAGGGAGAGCAATAAAACAGGAAAAGTAAGAAAGGCAGTTGCTTGGGTGGAAATGGAAAGTATTGCATTCCTTTTGGGGGAAAATGGCAGAGTTACAGCTACTCTTTGTTTTGTTTTCCTGCATCTTTTATCTTTACAAAGGAACTGTATTTGCCTTCTACTCTAAGTTAGGTTTGACTTTGGGTTAAATATCCCTCCTTTAAAAATTGACTCTTCTTTTGGTCTTATGGTATAGAATCAGTTATGCAGCTGAAAACATTTTACGAATTCAGAGCACTGATGTTTGAGTAAATTTAAGCTCAGACTTTGAACCTGCCTCCCTTCCCCCGAAGATCTCTCAAGGAAGATAGGCCAGAAAACCATTCTTTGAGAGATACCACACCAGAAATGGGACAACTAGACCCCAGTCTGAGCAAAGCAGTGAGATGAGTGCAAGCCTATTAAATGGTGCCAAATAGTGACTTTTGTTCCCACCCAACGATTAAGTCTCATTTCTTTATGAGGCATTCCCAAGTCACTTTATCCATCACTGAACGTTCACATGGAGGTCTCCCAGTTGCCCAACATAGTCCGTAGTGAGTGTGGAAAATACACAACGTGACTCATCTCTAAAATGAGAGGATTGATCTGTAGGTCGCCCAGGCACCATTTAATGACTCCAAGGCTCACTTCTTCATATGGGAAGTATTTAAAACCTTAGTTTCCTTGCCCATTTCCAACCCCCCCCCCCAGGCCAGTCCAGCAGTTTTGACCATAGCTCTCCAAGGGAGGCTCCGTTCTCCAAATGACAACACCGAGCTCTCGGAGGTACGTTCTCTACCCCACACTTTGCAACCAAAGTGAATGTAAGACAGGGTTCATACCATGGTTTGTCTCACTCCCGTGCTCTTCTTCTTCCTACCCTCTCACTACATCTCGGAGCAAGACAGGCAGTCCTGGAAGTTTGTGGCGTGGAGTGTGGTAGAAGAAGGACCACACTGGGCAGGACAAATTTCTTATAGGACCGACCTATAGACCTTGCCTGGTTGCATTTATTTGCACCATTTCAGTCTCCTCACTTCAACCCAACTTACGCCAATGACTTTCCCAGGCTGTGTTAGTTCCCTACGGCTGCTGTGACATATATCACAAACTAGGTGGCTTGCACTGCAGAAATTTATTCTCTTGCAATTCTGGAAGTGAGAAGTCTGAAATCAAGGTACTGGCAGGTTCATGCTCTCTTTGAAGGGTCTAGGAGAGGATCCTTCCTTGCTTCTTCCAGCTTCTGGTAGTGCCCTGCCATCCTTGGCATTTCTTGGCTTTGAGAAGCATCACTCCAATCTCTGCCTCCGTCTTCACATGACTTCCTTGCCTCTGTGACCACGTCCAAATTTCCCTCTTATAAAAATACCAGACTTTGGATTCAAGCCCATGCTAATCCAGTATGACCTCATCTTAACTTGATTATAATACTTCCAAATACGGTCACATTCTTAGATTCTGGGGGTTAAGACTTAAACTTATTTTTGAGGAGAATGTAATTCAAACCACAACAGTCCCCAAGAACACTTATTGCAATGTGTTTGCCCATATAAGTGTTCTTGGGTATGGGACTCATCAGCTTTGTATGCAAATATGGATTCATAATGAGGAATTTTCTTTACTTCCTTTGTAAATCTCACAGCCTACTCTTACCATCCATCCTCCCTTGTCCATTGCTGAGCCAATAGGCTAGTATAGTCTATTATCTAGACTACATGTAGTCCATGGTACCATGATGTTCTGTCTATACCAATTTTTTTCACACAGAAGGTCACAGGTATAGGAATTATGAGATCTGCATTAATGACTGTGGTGCTAACTAACTATGTGACCTTAGGTGAGTCATTTCACCTCTCTGGGCCTCATTGTTTCATATTTAAAATAAGAGATTCGAACAAAATGCTGCCTAAGATCCTGAGACTTCAGGTCTTCTTTCCCAATTGGTCTGAAATCTCCTTCTATCAGGATCTCTTTTGCTTAGAAGATGGATTCAGGACAGTTTCCTAAAGGAAATAATTTTTAACACCTTTGTGTTAATAGAGAGAAGAAATGTCCTTAGCAACCTATTACTAACACTAAGCTGGCTTCGCCAATAAAGCAAAAACGCGTGTCCTGGGCACAGGTGCTCCATTCTAGACAGCAGTGTGAAGGGGTCATGTCATGGAAAGGCATCCAGGTGTAGAATTCCAGGGAAGAGTGGAGGGCAGGCCAGGTCAGGGGGCAGGCCAGTGAGTGCTGGTGACTGGGATGATTGCTCACACGGTCTAGCCAATCAGGTCAGGCCAAGGCTTTGTGTCCAACCCAAGGACTGTAGGTAGGAACAGCAAGAGTTAACCCTTCTCGATTCTCTCTGGACACAAGTGCTAAGAGAAAAAGGCCCTACCACACACATAGACAGTCTAGTAATCCTAACCTTGAAAGAGGGAGATTTATAACTCTGGGAAACCCCTGAAGAGATAGTCCCACCATTATGCAAAATAAAGGCAGACCTGAGTTGTGTGGGTCAAGCCCCCACACATAACAGAGATGGCTTTATGCCTCTGCTCATTTCTGTCTTTTCTAAGTTATTGGTGGTTGAAAGGGAGGCAATATAGGTGGGAGGAAATACTTCCATCTAAAACCGACAATTTGTCATTGAGGGTGTTATATTTTCCTTCCTGTTTCTTTCTTGGAGTGCATGTAAAAGTAGATTCTACCAGAATTTAGAAAAATCCTGGTAGATTTGACCTGTTGTTCCTGTTATTCCCTGTAAGTCCTCACATATCCTTCGATCTGTCCAGTCTGTGCCCACCCCTGGCCTCTGGAGCATTAACTGGAAGAAAGAGGCTTAGAGATCCCAAAGTTCAAAACCTTCATTTTACAGTTGAGGAAGTGGAGTCTCAAGATAAGAAGTAACTTACCCCAAGCCACACAGTTGGTTATGGAGCCCAGGCAAGAACTCCCAGTTCTGTGTACAGCACTTTTTTTTTTTGTACCTCCATCTTGCTTCACCCGTCCTCACTCTCTGAACTAAACGTGTTATGCCAAACATCTCTATTAATTACAATGCTGTGTGTATGCCTTTTTAAAAAAAAAACTGGAATGAAAATTTTCTTTTCTAATAGAAAAATTCTCTTTAAAAAGCAGTGAGAAGGAAAAAGCAAGGAAGAGGGGCTAGGAGCCCCAAATGCCTTGGCTTTGTCAATTTTTCACCTTTTTGTTTAAGGAGGTCCCTGTGGATGACAACATGTCGGTGTTGGACCAGGACTTGTCCAGTGTGTGTGGACTGGCTTCCATTAATTCATCTTCTACAACTTTTGGAGGGCATTTCCCTAACATGGCTTCTGCCTTCACTTCCATTTTCATATCACTCTCAAGCCAATACCCTGCTATCACATGGACTGATTGAACCAACCCTGTTTCCCAGTACGACTGTTCCATCAGAAAGTGATCTAAATGATGCACACAGCTCCTGAGGCCAGGCCATTCCATACTTACCTCCTTAGCCGCAGGGATATGAGGTACCTGGGGTTTTTCCCTCTCTCCTAAAAGATACGAGCTTCAGATTTTGGGGGGTGGGGGATGGCAGGGGCAGAGTGAGAGGGGTCTGGTCAGATACGTGTTGAAGCATCAAGATTGTGGTCACCAAAAGATGCAGGCCTTAGTGCTGCCCATAAATGGCCATTACATGAAAAGATTATATCTGAAACAGGAGAGTTTCGCAAGCAGGTATTCAGAAAAGTCAGGAGGCCTTTGGGAACTGGATTTTTGACTGAGAACATTGTTGAATTCATATGAAATTTATTGATACCATAGCCATGATGACAAGTAAGTATAAATTTGTAATCATAAACTCAGGTGTGTACAAGAAGTGTCATTAAAATATATTTTAAGAATTGCATGAAATCTGACACCAAGCCCTTTCTTGCTTGGGTGGAAATAATTTCACTTTCGTCATAGTTCTTCCCCCAACCTCTCACCAGGACCACATAGTGAATCGAGGGTCTTATTTTGTGCCCCTAAATTAGGAAATGCCTCTGACCTTCAGTTCGTTGTTTAGGATATTGATAGGCCCCCAAAGACAGGAGGCACTCCTGTGTCTAGATCTCCTTGTGCACACCAGAGTCCTTACCCATTCTGAGAGCCCCTTGCTGAGAATCCAGCCTCCCTGGCTGTCCCTCCAGCCATTTCCCTTGGTAAGCCTTGCCACTTCCCTGCAGCTTGGACAGAATGCAGCTTGAGGGTCTATAATGCTCAGAGACACACTGATATGAATATCCACCCTCTTCCCATCACTGACCCCCAAGGACAGGGAAGACACATGACTTAAGCAAGTGAATAGGAAACCCAGAAGCAACCAGCAACCAAACAGGATGCTGATGGAAGGAGGGCACAGAAGATGGGCAGTAAAGGAAAGCAAAGCCCACCTGCAGAGGTGGGCAAAGCTGGAATGAAGTTTAAAGAACTGCTCCCATTTGTCAGGGTTAGACACTGGCAGCCAAGGATTCTGATGGGAAATGAAGCTGAAGGTTCTTGGGAGGAGTTGGAAATTAATATTATGTGTGAGAGGCTAATGGGATTGAGGGACGGGGGAGAGTGGGGGCAGAAGAGAGAGACAGGGAGAGAGAGGGAAGAATGCATGGTACAGGCAGTGTCCTACCCAGAAAAGAATCTCACAGAGCTCATAAACCGACAGTTTAATGACATGTTTTGTTTGGCCAAATTAGAAAAAAATGTTGTTGTTTTTTTTGACTAGTTGCCAAAATTTAAAAACTTCCATATTAAACTCTGGGTATCTGGCTTCTCAGAAGAGCTGGCATCCCTGGGCTGGCCATCCCACATGTCAGCGACGGCCAGAGCTGGCCAAGGAACCACAGTCCCACCTGGTTTCACTCACTTTTGTCACCTGTCTGCCCCTCAGGGTGGCTGGAGTTGCACCTGAATAGAAAGATACTTCCATTTTCCAATTTGGAATATCTGGGAGAGAAGCTGAGAAGGTCTTTTTCTTGGGCAACACACTAGGACTTCTCTACACAGTGGGACAGAGTTCTGGGGGCTGAGTGAGCCCATGAGAGCCGCCTTGCTTTTCCAACTCAGAGAGCCTTTACCCACTGTAACCAAGTTGCAGACTTTAAAGATAGTGAGCCCCAGGCCTGGTACAGGCCGTCCATGTTTTATGAAAACATCATGAGTCAAAAGTTAGTTTGTATATCAGTTCTTTGGGACAATGAATTTTTCCAGAGATATCATGTTAAAAGTTGATAAACTTTCTCCTATGGTGAGGGAGAGGATTAAATGAAAAAAAAAAAAAAAAAGATTAAACCCTTAGTACAGAGCCTGTCACATAGTAGGTCCCAGGTAGAGTAGTGGAGAAAGAACTTTCAAAGGGCCAAAAGCACTTTTGGGCAAAAATGAATTGAAATAGACTAAATTTGACTTTGGTGTTTCACCGTGTCCCTCTGGCATCCTTTCTCCTGGCCAGCAGTGCCTCCCTGGAGAACCTTCCTTCCTTAAGTCTTTCCTGTCCTCACCAGGGCAGGCCTGTCCACCCCTCCTCTTTACGGTTGCCTGCTGGTCCACTTCCCTCTCCCTCAATGCAGCAGAGAGAAAAATCTGCATTTTTGAAAGGTATCTGTCTACTTATTGTTAGTATTTCCCCAGATTTCCAGAGGGCCATTGATATCAGTTAAAAGAAATGCCTGCTAAAAATGCAGATTTTGGGGCGGCTGGGTGGCTCAGTCGGTTAAACGTCTGACTTCGGCTCAGGTCATGATCTCATGGTTCGTGAGTTCGAGTCCCACATTGGGCTCTGTGATGACAGCTCAGAGCCTGGAACCTGCTTTGGATTCTGTTTCCCTCTCTCTCTGCCCCTGACCTGCTCACGCTCTGTGTCTCTCTCTCAAAAATAAACATTAAAAAAAAGTTCTTAAAAAAAGCAGATTCCCATGCCCCTCTTGAAGTTACTGGGTCAGAATCTCTGAGGCTGGGGCCCGGAAACCTACAGTTTTAACACGCTCACTGTGAGATTCTGCACCACAGAGTTTGAAAACCTCTGCTGAGTCCATTTGGTGCAGCGGTTTTCAGCTGTGGATGATTTTGCCCTTCAAGGGACATTTGGAAATGCCTGGAGACATTTTTAATTGTCATGACTGGTGAGGAGGTGGGTGCTGCTAGGCTTTAGTGAATAGAGGCCAGAATGTATAGCTACACATTCTTCAGGGCGCCAGATGGTCCTCACCACAAAGAATTCTCAGGCCCAACTGATTGATGGTACTGAGACTGAGCAGCCCTGAGGCAGTGGATGAAGAACGTGACCCTGGTATGCGCCTTAGGAGGTAATAGGGAGTGGAAAAATAAACAGTTGGTTAGTCGTTTAGCTTTTGACAAGTCTAACCTGAGCTACTTCTAATTTTCTCAAGTTTTCTTCTTTCTCTTCTTTTAATTGCACAAATTCTCTAAAAGTTATAGGTAGCTTCCTCACCACCTCCCATCTAGTATGCCTATGGCTTCGACATCAGGATCTCAAGGGGTAGGAATCAGAGGGGCAGGTCAGCCATAGATCAGGTATGTTGCAGAAGACTCCATCCTGACTCAAGTGCATTCTGGGCTAAATGGCATTTACAGGCTAGCTTGGTATCCTAACCATGATATCCTACCCGTATTGGTACCTTCATTTCCACAGGGAAATGCATTAACAGTTTTAACAAGTAACTTACCAGTAAATTGTGAGAATAGAGCCTGTCTTGGAGTTGGAAATTTCCTTTAGATAGAGGTGAGGCAAGTAACTTGAGGAAAAAGACTATGTGCTATAAAGACAACCCGAGAAATTGGATTTTCCCCTCAGTGTCATCAGATAATAATTTATATGAATCATTCATTAGGAAATGGCGAAATATATAATTCAGACATAATTTTTTTAACCCAATGACAATCCCAGGTCCCTGAAAAGCACTGCCCCTCCTCTCTTCCCAGCATGGTGCCTTTAACTCTGGACTTAGGACTCAGACTGATACATCGACTACAAAGTTCTATTTCACAGTGAGTTAAGCTACCCAAGGTCACCGGGCTCATCAGGATAGAGCACGAATTAAAATTCAAGTCTCCCGACTCCCAGGTCAGTGTTCTTTTCACGACCATGATGAGTAAGACATAATTCTTGCATGAGGTGGTTACAGTATGAAAAGGGAGCAAAGATGTCCACACAGATTACTGTAACGGAAGGCACTGCATAATACATGTTGCCAACGCGATCCAAGTAAAGCACGTGGGATATCATGGAAGAGAGGGAATGATGATTAGAGAAGATTTCAGAACAGTGGAGGCATCTTAATTGAATCTTGAGGAATAGGTAGAGTTTCCATGGGCAGAGATGCAGGAGGAGCATTCTAGGCAAAGAGAATGACAAGAGTGAAAGCGTAGAGGTGGGAAAATAGAGGATGTGTTTGGGGAATGGTGAGTGATTTGACTTTGTTGGACAGTATGTGAGCTATTTGTAGGAGATCGGCGGGAAAATAAGGTAGACTGAGGCTGTTAATAAATTTGTAAAGTATCTGAAATGTCGGGTTTTCCAAAAGAAAACTGTTGAATATTTTTTTTTAGTAGCCTAAGGATAAACTCAGTACTTTGACAAACTTAGAGTTGTGTTTCATTTTTTTAATTTATTTTTTAAAACAATTTATTGTCAAATTGGCTTCCATACAACACCCAGTGCTCATCCCAACAAGTGCCCTCCTCAGTGCCCATCACGCATTTTCCCCTCTCCTCCACTCCCAATCCACCCTCAGTTGGTCCTCTGTATTTAAGAGTCCCTTATGGTTTGACTCCCTCCCTCTCTGGTTGTAACTTTTTTTTCCCTCTTCCCTTCCCCCATGGTCTCAGAACTATGTTTTAGAGAGATCGTATGGGCTGCAGTGCTCAGAGAGGATCCAAGAAGAGGGAGACTGGGGAAAGGGAGTCCAGGGAGAAGCAGGACAGGAGCAGAGACAGTGGCAGGGGAATGAGGGCAAATGGGAGACCCGTTAAAGGAAGAGGGGAGAGACAGGAAGGGTTTGGGGGTGAAGGGTAAGTTCCATTCTGCATGTGATGCCTTCAAGGAGGCCTTGAAGTATCCAGGTGGAAATCTCCAGCAGAAAATAGAATAGTTAGGACTGGGGAGAAATTATTTTTGTTGCTGTTGTCATCAACGCTTAGGGAAGGGACAAGCCTACAAAGGGAGAGTGCAGATGAGAGAGGGCTTTGGGATGCGGCATTGACGCATTGTGTGGAGAGGGAGGAAGAAAAGGCATCGGTGATAGAATTAGCAGAGTGAGGAACAGGATGGAGGGAGGACAAGGTCATCTAGGGAGAGGTGGGGAGAGTTTTGAGGAGAAAGAATACTTCTGTGAATACTTCCCAGAATCCGTGAAGGAATATGAAAACTGAAAGAGCCACAGGTTTGGCCTTTTATTTTCTTACTCCCCTATCCACTAAGATATTCAATTCAACTATCGCAGACCAGACATGCCACTGGATACATGCATCTGCAGTCTCTCCGCTTGCCTGCTCAGTGAGTTGCATCTCCCAGTCATCCAAGCCAGAAGTCTGAGGCATTTCTACGTTACTCACTGTCACCCTCAGCCTTCAGTTATCAAGCCCTGTTGATCCCACCTGTGTGATATTTCTCATACACATCCATTTCCCCCCATCCCCACTGCAATTTCTAAAGTGAGGACCAGAGTAGGTAATATTTTAAAACTTACTGACCAGCTTCTTATGGAACTACCATGTCATGAAGCATATTTTGCAAAACCCTGCTGTTACAGCTTTCGGTTGAAACTAGGTGAATGATCATGATACAAGGTGGAAAATGATATGTACGTGTAGAAAGTAGTTTGATGCATCAGTGTAATGAACTCAAGGAAGCAGAGACAGCTTCTAGCTGGGCGATCAGGGAGGTCATCTTCCAGGAGAGATGGCACTTCAGATGGTCCCTACAGATGGGATAAAAGTTTAACCACAGGGAGAATATAAAAAATAAGGGGTATCCCAGATGGAGGGGCATAGATAAGAAAATAGAGATTATATACAAGGGAGAGTAGCGATTTTAGTTTGGTTAGAGTAGAGGCTGCTTGGGAAAATCTGGTGGATAATACTAAGAGTTGAACCAGCTTATAGGAACCTTAAATATCAGGCTGAGGAGTTTGAGCAGAGGTTTGGGGATTTATTCGTGCTAGAGAAGGGAGTGATTGGAAGCAGGAAAAGCCCTTTCAAAGTCTTTTACGGCAGTAGTCAAGGAGAAAAGTGTCTATGTGAGGGTCTTGATAGAGGGTTGAAGTTAAGAAACAATGGTGGAGATATTATAGAAGAGAATTTTGATGATGAAGGCAAAGAAGCAGGGCAGAATGCAACCCAGCCTGCCTGAAGTTTTGAGGTAGAAGAACCAGGGTGGGGTGAGGTGAGATGATCGCTGTAAAAGACACAGAGGACCACAGGAGGAGAAGCAGTGTTGAGAGGGAAGGCAGGAGGTTCGATTTTCCATACGTTAAGTTCGAAGTCACAGAGAGTCATCTAGATGAGAGGGAGGTGTCCAGCAGGCAGGCAGCTGGGGAGAGCTTCAGGCCTGGCATGCACTTTGTGGGTCAAGCCAAGCGATGAGCCATCTTCATCTGACAACCAACCCCTTAAGAGAGAAAGATTTTAGGCTGTTTCCAAAGGTGGAAAGAATGGAGTATTTCTTAATATTATATAGTAGAAAGCCTCTTCTCTGATGGAAATGTTTCACCTGCACTTTTGATGTTTCAGTGAAATGCATGTAAATGTACATTTGTGTTGTAGAGTCAAGGTCTTTCTCAGTTTTATAGATACAATGATTAACACCCCTTTCATTGTTTTTGTATAAATTCTACCCATAGTTCCTCATTTACATTCCTTTCAATGTCTTTGAAGTGATGTGAGCTGTTAGAGAGATCTTCAAAGCAGATTGAGTATAGAAGGTTTCATTTTTAAAATATTTTAGAGTTGTTTTATCCGCATGTAGTTTAGCTTTATTTTTTTTAAAGCAACTTGTCTTCATAAAATCTTCCCAAAACTTGTGACTTAATTTTCATAGAAATATATATATATATATATTTTTTTTTTAAAAGTTTATTTCTTTATTTTGAGAGAAACAGAGAGAGCATGAGTGGGGGAGGGGCAGAGAGAGAGAGGGAGAGGGAGTGAGAGAATCCCAAGCAAGCTCTGTGCTGCCAGCACAGAGCCCAATGTGGGGCTCGAACCCACAAACCATGAGATCATGACTTGAGCTGAAACCAAGAGTTGGACTCTTTTTTTTTGTATTATTTAAATAGTTTATTTTCAAATTGGTTTACATATAACACTCAGTGTTCATCCCAACACGTGCTCTCTTTAATGCCTGTCACCCCCTCTCCCCCCTCCTTCACCCCCCCTCACCTCCCTCAGTTTGTTCTTAGTCTTTAAGAGTCTCTTATGTTTTATCTCCCTCCCTCTCTATGTCTTTTTTTCCTTTCCCCTCTTCCCCTCCCCCATGGTTTTTGCTAAGTCTCTCAAAATCCACCTATGCGTGGAAACATATGGTATCTGTCTTTTTCTGACTGACTTATTTCACTTAACATAATACCCTCCAGTTCCATCCATGTTGCTACACATGGCCAGATTTCATTTTTTCTCATTGCCACGTAGTAGTCCATTGTATATATGTACCACATCTTCTTTATCCATTTGTCAGTTGATGGGCGCTTGGTGTCTTTCCATGATTTGGCTATTGTCTAAAGTGCTGCTATGAACACTGGGGTACACGTGCCCCTATGCATCAGCATTCCTGTGTCTCAAGAGTTGGACTCTTAATCGACTGATCCACTCAAGCGCCCCAGAAATAACTATGTTTTAAAAAAATCTAAACTCATATATTTTCAGTTTGTTCAATATCTATTTAAATGATGTGATGTCAATAGCAATTACAACTGCTGTATACAGGTGTGGCTCAAACACACCTGTGGTCTTGGGGAGTCTACAGTCCAAATGGTAGTGGCAGAAGATGTAGACATATCTGTGGGCTGTGGCAAGTAGGTTGAGTGGCAACCAGTTAGCAGAGTTTTATTGTAGTATTGTGTGCTGATTCAGCACCTTCATTTGTTGATATGTCTCAGGATACATTTCCAATTTTTGTCATCACAACGAGCATGTTTTATATTCTACTTTTTTTCCCTACCAAACTTGACAACAACATCCATACCCTTGAAGAGCAGACAGCATTTAATGGGTACTGTTGTACTTAACTCTTCAAACAGGAGAGTATGTATACATCAGGGAAAATGATACGTAGAGAGTGTCCCAAGGCAAACTAGAAAATAAAAAACACAGCTAGGAATACAGCAGGTATCCTGACTGCCCCTGCAGAATCCTTCTATCCAAGATCGCATTTTCAGGAGATGAAATAGAATCAGCAACTAGAAGACTATCTCAGGGGATGCAGGTTTAAATTTAGAAACTCATCTATGGTCTAAACCTTTCTCTTTATAAAGAAAACCAAAAACATGTGAAGTTTGAGTTACCCACACTGGTGTCAGCATTATGGCCAGCTTACAACTCAGTGAAGACTCCCTGTTTTTTTGTTTTTCTTAGTAGCAGTCTACATTTTATAAGGTGCCCTTTGCGTCTCCATAGCATTTTGGAAATGTAAACAAATAGAATAAAGTTTGTTACAAAGGCAGATAAAATTTGTTCTGATATCTGGGCTAACACCCAGTGTTCTATCTAACAATAGCTATCTATCTAACAATAGCTTTTGTTTTCATTTAAAAAGTACGTATCTTTCTCCGGTGTGAACACTCACTATTGAAAATATGCTCTAGCAAAAAGGTGCTCTACTCACCAAGATGGCTGTCTTAACTCTTACTAGGATAATTGCCAGTATTGAGGTTTGTTTTGTATTCTTTCAGAATTCTTCCTAAGCACTGAATATTTAAAATTAACTTACTATTATTATTTTTTGAAGTTTATTTACTTTGAAAGAGAGAGAGCTGGTGAGGGGAAGAAGGAGAGAGAGAGAGAGAGAGAGAGAGAGGGAGAATCCTAAGCAGGCTCCATGCTCCCAGCACAGAGCCCACTGCAGGGCTTGAACTCATGAACCCTGAGATCATGGCCTGAGCTAAAATCTAGAGTTGGATGCTTAACCTACTGAGTCACCCAGGTGCCCCAAGCATCGCATATTTATATATACACATAAACATACTAGTCGATGCAGGTGAAGATTGTAGCATGCACACTTGTTCTGCAACGTGCTTTTTCCCCTCTGGTCGACGGGGACACCTTCACATGTCACTACATGCTGATCCCCCAGTAACAGCACAGCGCCCTCAGAGAAAGGGCCACTTCTGGCCTCTGTTCAGACACAATCCTCTGATTTCCTGACCCTGGGAGGAGAACTTCATCTTCACTGTGCCATTTCAGCTTGCTCTCTTCTGTTCCTCAGCCAGTCTCTTCACTGGTACAAAACTGGAGGTGGGGGTTCCCAGTACGAGGGGATCTTGGTCCTCAGTCTAGGAGCATGCTCTTCTTGTGTAGCCGGAGATACTGGCATCCATCAAGACAGACCATTTTCCCAGCAGAATAGGAAGGTCTTAAGTAAGATTAGCCACTCTGCCACAACTCACCCCAGTGTATGCGTGTGTATCTGTAAAGGTAAACTTGCATATTGTTTTAGAAAGCAAAGCCTATAGTTTTGTCTGATGTATTTCTTTTAGATAGTTATACTGGAATTAAATAAAATTCTGATGTGAATCTTTACTGACATTATAGCGTACTATGAGCTTATTTAAGGCTAGAAAGGATGGTATCTTTTTAGGGTCTTTATGTCTTGTTCACTATTCAAGTTCGACTCAGCTTCTACAAGTCAAGCTAGTTGTATGTGATGTCCCTTGAACAGATGAGAGAAGGTGCCCACTGTGGAGGCATATCGCCTGTCAGGCAGGGTCTGCTCTCTCCTGCCCACGAAACCAGAACCGAGGGGCTTTGCTGGAGAGCACGAGACCTGGTACTTCAGCCAGGAAAGGAACCTTTTGTAGGATGGAGGGAGTACTCTGACCAGAGGCTCATCTATTTTTGTGCTGGTTTTCTTTTGGTTTCTGAAATGATGTTAAAGATACTTATTCTGGCTAAATGAAGACACACTTGGAAAGAATTTTTGGTTTGAAAAGAAAATATCTTGGATCCTCAAAGTTTGGAATAAATGTCTAAAACTTTGTTCAGAGTACCTCTGACTGTACCCCTCCCATCTCCGACTCTCCAACATATACATCATGGATAGACAGCTCATGAGAGCCAACACATGGCTGTCTACATAATGCTGGACTCTCAAGACCCATCTAAGTTATTTCAAGTATCTCTTCTTAATCCCTTTAAATACAGAGACGAGTTTTTAAAAAAATATGTTAACCCATCTGGAGAAGCTATAAGCTCTTCACTCAAAAACAAAGAAACCTTTATTCAACAGCAGATCTTACATTCTTTATCTTTTATGATGAGCAGTAACAAGTTGCAAAATTCAGCAGAAATGATGGCTGAGACTACGAGCACTGTATAGCTGTGCCTAGTCCAGTGGTAGGAAAATGATTTGTGGAGGGAACATACAGAGTGTGCACAGAGAGCAAGAAAGATGACCGGGAAGTCAGGGGAGAGAGAGCCATGCATCCAATCCCAACATAGAGCAAACAAAAGGGATTCTGGCCAGGGTTGTGTGGCAAACTTCCAAGTCTCTCTTTGTAAAATATAAGAATCCGATTTCCTAAGGAGTCTATTACCTGAGAAAAGAAGGAGGAAGTGGGGGTGGGAAGGGGAGGGAATGGAGAGAGAAGGTACAGGAAGAATGACGTGGGACGTGGGCGTGGCTGTGGGAGGCCCTTGGGTCCTGGCAGGGCGCGAGGATTGATCCCAGAGAGCTCCAGGAAGCATAATGTGCACACTCATGGGTCATATTTTTATTATGATTTATACCCTGCTGACTTCCAGAAAGGTTCTGAGGTGGCTCACCTGCTAGTGAGTTAATGCTTCCTACACACACTGAGCAACCCTGTGGGAGGGAGAGGACAGAAAGTGTGTGAGTCATCGCCCAACTGTTCAAGTGAATTAAGAGGGGGGCTGTTTCTTCTGAAGGAGGTGCCCGTAGACACTGTCAACACCCACTGGTAGGAGTCCTGATACAGTCAACTCATTTAGTTGACATCACCAGGAAATCATTGACTTTTTCAGATAACCGAAGCTTCTTTCTTTAGAAGTCAGTCTTCTAAAACTTAAAATACTTTACATGGAAACCTTTGCATAATGAAGATTAGATGCTCCTTTCTCTTCAGAGATGATTGAAAACTGAATGAAAAAAATTTTTTTGAGAGGGGAAATGCCAGATTTTTTCCTCCAGATCTATGGTTTATTTTTTTATTACAAATTTATTGGGACAGAATTCGCATACCATAAAATTCACACTTTAAGGGTACAATCAGTGGTTTTTAGTATAGTCACAGAATTGTGCAACTGTAACCACTATCGGGTTTTATGATATGTTTATCACTCCAAAAAGAAGCCAGGTATCTGTAAGCTCCCTACCCCTTCACCCCAGCCATGAATCAAGTTTCTGTCTCTGTGGACTTGCCTATGTAGGATATTTCCTGTAAATGGAATCATATAATAGGTGGTCCTTTGTGTCTGGCTTCTTTCACTTATCAAAGTATTTTCAAAATCCTTTCATGTTGTAGCATGCATCAGTACTGCATCCCTTTTTATGGCTGAATAATTTCCCATTGTACGAATATACCGCATTTTGTTGATCCATTCATCACTTGATAGACATTTGGATTGTTTTCACTTTTTGGTTATTATGAATAATGCTTCATTGAACATTCATGCTGAAGTTTTTGTGTGGACATGTGCTTTCAACTTTCTTGGGTCTATACCTGTGAGTGGGTACAGATTGGAATGTAACCTGTTTTTCTTCTGATGGAAAAGGAGTCTTCGTTCTAACAGTCATGGTGCTATTACTTCTCAGCCTTTTGGCCAAGATCAAGTGTAATGGTCACAATGCTGTTCTGGGACCCAGGACATACCCGCAAGAGATAATAACTGTGACAAGCTAGTTGCCCCTGCATACCGCGTCTCCAAATGGCTGAGCTTTTTGAATTTATATATGTCCATATATCCACAATTTTTCACATTCCTTGTGTCTAGTCAGCTGGCACTGTTTACTCTTGACAGGAAGCCTGTCTTTAGGAGAATCCAACATTTCAGTTTGAGTTTCTGACCTCTTGAGAGGATGACCTGTTAACACTATATCTGAATCAAGAGCAAATGGGTCCTGAATGAAGGACCGAGATGTTCTCCTAAGAGAAAAACGCAAGCATAAGCTTTAGTGTTTGACCTAATTTTTAAAAAATGCTTATTTATTTATTTTGAGAGAGACAGAGTGTGCCCATGTGTACACGTGTGCACACAAAAGTAGGGGAGGGGCAGAGGGAGAGAGAAAGAATCACAAGCAAGCTCCACACTGTCAACACTGAGCTGGACACGGGGCTCAATCTCACAAACCGTGAGATCATGACCTGAGCTGAGATCAAGATTCGGACTCTTAAATGACCGTGCCACGCTGGTGCCCCTGACCTAATTAAAAAAAATCTCTTTAGCCACTTGCTTCTGTATTCTTAGCCATGTTTAGGACATTTGACATTGTCAAGTGGGACTCTTCCATTTAAGGTATTATTTAATTTTTTTTAATGCTTATTTATTTTTGAGAGAAAGACAGAGCATGAGATGGGGAGGGGCAGAGACAGACAGGGAGACACAGAATCCGAAACAGGCTCCAGCCTCTGAGCTGTCAGCACAGAGCTCGACGTGGGGCTCGAACTCACAAACTGTGAGATCATGACCTGAGCCGAAGTCAGGCACTTAACTGACCGAGCCACCCAGGCGCCCCTAAGGTGTTGTTTATGAACTACATTCATAAAATAGGGATTAATGTTACTTTTCTGGTACAGAGGAAAATCTGCTGAAGAACTACTAACTGATTCCAGTCTAAAACCTATTCACAAAACTCTTACTTGGTAGGAAGCAAACTACAGAGGAACCCTGATTCCTCGAATGCCATCTGCACAGCACAGGTTAAAAGGCCTCTGTATCTCTTAGGATTAGGTTATCACAAAGTCTCAGATAACTGGGGTTTAAACTAGACAGAGGCTTTCTTTTGCAACTCATATAAAAACGTCCATAGGTAGGTAGGCCAGGGCCACATCGTGGTCCCACAGTCATCAATAACCCAGCCTCCTTCCATCTTTCTGTTTGGCCCCCTTAACACACGCCTTCCATCCTCAGGCTCACTCAAGGTTGTGGCATGGCCATGGGAGCATTTTCCAGGCAGTAAGAAGAAGGAAGGGCAAAGACAAAAATGGGGCACCTCCTACCTGTGTTATAAGTAGCTTTCCTTGAAATCCTACCTGATGACATCCTTTTATATCTCCCTGGTCTCCTGGCTTCACAGGAAGCTGGGAAATGGTGGTTTTTGAAGCTGGACACATTGGGGGTTCTATTAGCAAGGAAGAAAGGAGGAAAGGAAAAAGGGAAAAGGATATAGGTAGGCAACCCAGAGTCTCTGCCTGCATTGAGGACATGCCTCCTAGGAGCTCATGTTTTAGATGGATGAGACAAAGGCAGGTCACCACACAGTGTTATACTTGGAGCTGTGCAGAGCTTTACTCAGCCCCTCCCTGGACCATTTCAAAGTTTGTAGGCTCAGACTATCGAAAAGGAGGGTTGTTGGTAATGGTTGAATTGTGCATCCATCTCTTCAGTGGGAGCATCAGAGGAATTTCTGGAAGATGTGGGATTTCAGAAGAAAATTAAAGGAAATGATGCTATGAACAGAGACCCTCTTCGGGTACTATGGGAATGGCTGGCCTAAAGCCATCTGCATGGTATCATGTACTCTTCTTCATTCCCATTTGTGTACTCATGAATGTCATTGGTCAGGGGTATTTAGGGCAATGGTGTAAGTTCGAAATGTAGTCAGTGGCTAGGGAAGGAAAGAACATTTGATTTCCATTAGAATCTCAAATCTGAACTAGACTCCTCATTATTAGCTATAACCGCTTGACTCTCCCTGCCACTAGAGTCTTCATATTCCTATCCTTTTGATTGCAAAATTGAACTATATATCCTTGTGGATAGTTATTACTTTTTTTTCTAAAGATTTTATTTTTAAGTAAGATTCTTCATACCTGACATGAGGCTCAAACTCACAACCCTGAGATCAAGAGTCCCATGCTCTCCCGACTGAGTCAGCCAGGTGCCCCATAAAAAGTCATTACTTATTGTAATAACCAGTAGTACTATAATTCACCTCATGCTAATGGATTTTAAAGGAAAACAGAGCACTTTTTTCCTTGCACTTTTTTCTTTCAGCTCAAGATGCTGAGATTTTTTTAAAAAAGAGTACAAGCTATAAAATCAGCATTGAATGAAATCTGAATTTCTATTTGAGTTGCTTTCTGAAGGTGTCACTTTTCTAAAGGCTTTATTTGAGTTTAGTTCAAAAATCTATGTTAGAATTTGTTGGGAACTTGATGTGTGAGATAGAGCTAACAGATTTGCAAATTTCTATCCCTGTTTAGAGTTTTGTGATGTTGCATGACCTTACTCAGGTCTTTTAAATGCTTTGAAAATAAGAGGGTGGGGCAAATAGTTTTTTCCAGTGCAAAGGTTTTGTGAGTCTAGGGCTTGTTTTTGTAAAAAGATTGACTTTAGCAGGTCATCTCTTTCTAGCTGTCATCACTATAACCCTGAGATTTAATTCTGAAGCAAGCCTACAGTTAACCAAAGTCATAGGCTTGTGCCGTCCATCCTAACGACATTTCCATTTATACAAACATAGGCACAGTCCTGAGGGGTTATAAGAATATTTAAGAATCCCCAAATAGTATCCAGACGTATGAAAAGGGCAAATGTTTCTTCCAACTTTGAAAGCTGTCTGATTTGGGCACTTGGGAGAATCTGACTCATTATTATAAGAACTTATTTGAATCAGGACTTACACATTTCACGGATAGTCTCCACTTCTGTTTCCCCGGAGGCTGTGATCTTGCATCTTCTTCCACTCTCCTGTTGTTGTCAACCTTTCTATCATATGAGCATGTGAAAGTCTGTCCCATTTTTTAAATAACTTCCCCCCCTTAGCTTATCTTTCCTCTTTGGTTAAAATATAAAGTTCTCAAAGCAAAAATAAAAACAAAAGCATTAAGCTTTTTGGTTTACTTCCTTCCCTCTATATCACCCTCTCAATCCCCTGCTTTCTGCTGTCTACTCTTCTACTCTACTGATACTGATCAACTGAACCCAACAATTAAAGACAACAGTTTGCAAATTCCAGTGGACATTTTCCAGCCTTTTAGCCTATTGGTCGTCTTCACTGCCCTGAATTCAGTTAACAGTCTTTTTCTCCAAGAAACTCTCTGTGCCCTTGACTTCCACCATATCATACTCATCTGGTTCTCCTTATATGTTTGTGTTTCCAACTTTTGTTTTGTGTCTTTAGTGGACTCTACTCTGCCTGCCCTTTAAATGCTGAGTGACATCAGATAAGCCACTTAATTTTTTATCCATTGAAAAGTAGAGGGGTTTGAATGGATAATCTCTAAATTTCCTTACACTCTTATATCCTTTTAGTCATATTATCAGGAGTCAGAATTCACTGGCTTGAGCTACAGAAAACCCTTGTATTTCAAGTAAAAAGAAGTGTAATGAGAGATGATTAACATTTGGGCTGCAATTCTGCAAAGGCATATTGTTGGCGGCTGCTTCTTTTTCAGAGACACCATAAAAGCTGAAAACTAGTACGACGTCATTTAGCAGTTTATCATCATGTGGGAGACTGACTAATGGGAGTTGTGGTTTCAGCATAACAGAACAACCGACCATTCATAGAGGACTTGAGTGCGGTGACTTGGGGGAAAAGGATAGTATGAATGAGGTTCTTTGGCCGCCATGGCCTCCAAACATGACCACACACTGGGCATGGTTATAATCCTAGAGAGCTGAAAAGACTAAAACCACCATATACAAATGCTCGTACTGGGGCCATCACGTTTGACTAAGTATGACAACTGATGACAAAAACGTTGGCCTTTTCCAGTAATACTTAATTACATGATACCTATGGTTTTTAACTGTAATTTAGTTGTATATATATATTTAGTTGTATATATATATATATATATATTAGTTATATACATATATATACACGGCTATCTAAGATTTTGGAGTTTTGCTGAGAGTGAGATTTAATTTTATAGGCAGGGGCAGGAGCAAAAGTTTAAGGGTCTTTGAATCTCTAAAGGGGAGGGTGGGGGCAGACACTGCTGGTGGGGGAAAGGGAATAGAAGAGAAAATTCAATGGAACGGTTAAGTTTGTCTCCATTGTAGGGGTACTTGCAGTTGCTCTCATTTGTGAGTGTGTAGTATTCCTCCAATAATGTTTGATTAAATCAAAAACTCTAACCCCCGAAGTACTGAAGGCTGAGTCAGATTTGTGTGATTTGAGGGTGTACTGTATAATTTATTTAATATTTTTAAGGAGCTGAGAACCGACAAATAAGGTCTTAAATCCCCAGAGATGTAACATTTTAAGTGATTATGGGTTGGCATAAGGGATCTGAACCACACTGTCACAATTAGATTAAAGTTTCCAACTTAATTAAACAAAGATACAAAACATAATTGGTTGGTCATCTGCTAAGTCATTCTGCACAAGTGTTGCCTTGGCTAAAGCTGTAATCAAATTGAGACCATAGCCAACAAGATGGTGCACATGTTGGACCACTGAGACAGTAGATAGGGCCTTATACCATTTTCTTGAGCACACACGTGTTAGCCTCTGTGCTGGGCCCATCCCTCTGCTGCCTTGTGTGGGATGCACAAGGCTTCTGCTCCTTGGCCCCTCTGGATGGGAGCCTTAGAATACCAGATGGGTGCCCAATGGCTGGCCTGGGAATTACATTAGCTTTATCCATGCAATGATGGTGCTGGCATTTTGCCTTACCTTTCAGAGCAAAGGACATCCAGCAACACTCTCCTGGGAAGCAGATTAGCTTCTGTGAGTCATTACTTTTCCATCTCATTTATGATTCATGACCTGGGCTATATTTTTAGCTTGTATTTATTTGGGTCTGAGAAGTGGGCTGGGTAGAAGTGTTGTTTGGAAACTTATGGAAGAATGAGGAGAAATTGGCATCACGCTTAAGCTTGAGTGGCATGAAATTTGTTTATAATGATCAGACATTCTGTAAACATTTATTGAGATCCTACTATGTGCCAGGTATGGTGCCGGATTCTAAAAATGCAAGTAAATGAGACCCAGCTTCTGCTTGCCAAGAGCCCACTTGAATTGTGTGGGCATACAACTAACTACGTCTCTGGAATTTAGTCATATTGAAGTCTTTGGTATTTTTGTAGCATCCCGTATTCTTTCCCTTACCATGCCATACTATGCTCATTGCCTGGAAATCTCTCCTCCAACCTCTCGTTAGTTGCCTTTCATGACTCATGCCAGCATCCCTTCTTCTGAAAAAATTTCCTCAATTCCCTGAGGCTGGGTTGGAGCCCCTCCTACATGTTCCGATAGCACCTTGCATCGTGGTGTTTATCACACTCCTATAAAGAGTAGTCTTGATTGAGTCCCTTCACGATAGTTGAGACTTACTCATCAGCTCCCCAAAGCGGGAAGCAGGTGGAACTGAAGAGGATCAGGAAGAACAACACTGTCATACCGGTATGGTCACTGCCATTTCCTGAGCACTTGCCATGTGCCAGTCACCGTTACCATGAGTTACCATATTGGAATCTCGTAATAACCCCGTGGAACAGATAAGCTATTGTCCCTATTTTATAGATAAGGGTGAGATGAAATGTAAAGTGATTTGCCCCAGGTTTCACAGCTAGCACATGCAAAGCTGAGATTCAAACATAGGCCTGCTTGAGTCTCAAAGTCATATTCCCCAGACTCTGGCATATTCATTTTTCTCTTTCATGGTTATTGTCATAGTTGCGATAGACTAGGTCATTCTATTAACACACAATCCCAGTTTTCCAGCAGTTTTGACATAAAAGGTTTATTTCTTGCTTATCCCATGTGGCCACAGCAAATTGGCTGGAGGGCTCTACTTTGTGTTATTCTCCCTTAGGGACGTGGATTCAGGTATCCAATGGCAAGAGAAAGGGTATGTGAAAAACGGCTCTCAAAGTGATAGTCTAATTGGATATTCCTATAGGCCAAGTCAGCAGCTGCACCAACTTCAAAGGAGCTAGAGAAGTGTGACCCTACTATGTGCCAGGAGGGCAAAAAATTAGAAGTACTTGTAGAACAGCCCTAATAACTCCCACATACACAAAGAAAGGAATGGAGGAAGTAGCTAAATGAAGACAAAAGGGAAGGATAAAGTGTCCAGAAGAATGAAGATCTTCCAGGGATTAAGAGAAAGCTTGCTTTTTAAACCATAGGTCTCTAGTTAAATTGCTGTTGGGATCAATTATTCAGTTGTTCTTCCTGTAAGCAGCACTGTTAAGACTTCTCTTCTGAATGTATTAATGCTTTGACACAACCTGGGATTTCACTGGGTCCATCAGGAGGGCATTGTCAATTAGTATCACAAAAGCGGCTGATGTGAGTAGGGCCAGTATTCCAATTCTCATTTTCATTATGAGGAACCAGTCTAGCCACTTTAGAGACTTTCTCCAAGAACAATAGAAAACAGGATTCCCATCTCCTAGGGTTAGGCCTACACAGTGATAAAAATCTCTTAGAAGTTTCTTAAGAGGCTGACACTTGCTCCTCCCCACCAGGGACTTAGCTTAAAGCTACTGGGTGTAGCTTTTGAATCTCAATAAACATTAAAATGGAATATTAGATAAAAGGCCCTTAAGGTGCTTCTGCGAAGAGCACATCGAGAATATTTTGGTCAAGGAGAATTCACCTTTGTACAATGCAATTCCTGTTTTCCAGCAATGCAGAGGATGATTGACATGGTGTAGAATGGAGCACAGTACTTAGTGTCTTAGGTGGTGGATGGCAATCATTCTTTAAGTCGCTAGGAGATTAAACATCGGCCGTCCACAGAGGATGGCTGGCCTTACCATTCTTGATGCTAAAAATAAAGAGAAAAAATTGAATGAAAAAATCCAAATACTCAGGCTTCTGAATGTGGAACATAGGAAGGAACTTCTTTAAAAACATATTCAATTCAATCAACCAAAGTATAATTTGAGGGGCTGCTGTCTGCCAGGCAGTATTTTAAGTATTAAGGATAGAGCAATTTCAGCTCTTTGTTCCTTATAATGAGGGTTTGGGTAGGTGGGTAGAGGAGAGAAACAGCGTAGTATCTTTAAGTGAGGGGTTTTCAGTTTCCCGAATTCATTTTCATTTCACTTATCTCCCCAGACTATACCCATCATGGAGCATGGGGCACGTTGGGGGTGGGGGAGTAAGCATCATAGGCAAAACTCCTACCTGACCCAGGTACCATGGGGGAATTGCTGTCAGCAGATGCCATATTGATAGGAGGTACTGATCTCTTAAGTCAATATCCAACATCACTATGTACTATCTTATAGTTTTGAAGGATGCAAGGCTTGGAGCCTTCCTGAGATGGTAAACTTCTCCAGATTAGGGAGATAACATGACATATCACAGCTTTAATCATAAAGAGACCTGGGTTCTTCTCCATTAACCCGGAACGCCAAATCCCTAGGAATTAGTTTTCCCATCTGTAAAAGGAGTACCACTTACTCAGAGTCTGTCATAATTTTATTGCAAGGATCCAATGAGATAACACATAAATCTCTATGTAAAAGCATGTGGTCACATTGATGGCGCTTCTGGCCATGCCCAGGAGCAGAAAGATCTGCCGGAGTCTCCATCCACGTGGGTGTCAAGTTATTCCTGCAAGAGGTCGACCGGTCCTAGCCCTCCAAGAGTTCTCAGTGTTTTTTTGTTTTTTTTTTTTAACCAGAGGGATGACCTCCCGCTGAGTGACTATGTCTGTGCTAAGGTCAGTAGGCAGAGATGAAACCTCTCTCAGTTCAAGAAAATCCCTGTGTGTAAGGGGTTCTCAATGGGAGTAGGCCTTTTGGTATGCGACACGGCATAGCCGTCTCATGTGATGCGGATGGCTGTCATACTTTCCTTGCCCACAGACGACTGGTACTTGTTTTCAGATGAATTGGAAGCTTTCTTTGGCCAATTGTAGATACACATATCCTATAATATTAGAGTGTCATTAAAGTACCAACCAGACCAAGATCTTTATTGCTTATCTGGGTTTCTAGCACCCACCACATTCTATTTGCAGGATCCTGGATTGCCCGCTATCGAAGAGAAACTTTTCTTCTGAATCAATTTAAAACTTCCCTTATTTAATTCTAAAATTCGCCAGGAGATTATATATTTAAGACATTATCAGCTCTGCTTGCCTTGAGGGACTTTAAAACAACAAATGCTTTCTCCGTCTGCTGTGGACCAAGGACTAAGTTGGGAAAGAGCATAGAGGGTGAGGGGTGGCCAAGGGTGCCGGGCTTTGTCCGCTTCACAGCCCAGCTTTGGTTGGGGCGGGAATCTTGCCGAGGCAACTCTTGTTTTTGGAAGAACAATCAGAACACACAACTTGCTTTTAGAAGATTTCATCTTTGTAAACAGCGAGGACTCAGAGGGTTGAAATTTCTTGGTTGCCAAGACCCTGACCGTGAATGAATGAACAAATCCAGATATTCAGGCTTTTGAACCTGGAGCAGGAGCAGGAGCTTTCAGCAGGGTAGGTGTTTGGATTTTTAGACATATATTCAACTCAATCAATCAAAGTGTGTATGTGTATAGTTGAAGTATAATAAACCAATTAACCAAAGTATATTATCTTGAAGGGCTACTGCGTGCCAGGTGGCATTCTAGGTGTTGAAGGCAGAGCAGTATTGGCTCTTTGCTACCAACCTTCCAGTGGCGGGGGAGACAGACAGCAAACAAACTAATACATGATGTGGCAGCAATAAGTGCTCTGAATAAAAACAAATATAAGAAAACAGATAATGGTAGAGAGAGGGAAGGTGTCAGCCTCTTTGTGCTCTTGGATGCAAGTTTCAAAAGTGCTATAGGATCACTCTAAAAAATTAGTCTTTGTCAAGACCACTGCTGCCTATTCCACTAAGGCCTGTCTTCTTGTTTGTCTCACTGAACTCCCTCTAAACTTGCTCCCCAATATTGTTCCCTGCTCCAGAGGAGGGGCCCTGCAGCTCCCTTGTGTACCTGCCCAGGTTTTCCTAAAACCTTTCCCCTAAGAGGGGAAGGACTTTCCATTCCCTTCTCGAAAGATACACATACTGACTCAAATCTGGCACAGGGAGGGCTTTGACCAGCTTAACTTCAGGATTATTTTAACTGGCAACATACCCCTTTAAGAAGGAACACATTATAGATGGTCCAGTTAGGATGCAGGTTATTTTGAGACTTCCTCAATATAATTTCTTGGCTACTTCATTCAAATAAATCATTTATTGCACTGTAAGAGGTGCTGGGGATAATGATGACTAAGACTCACTCCCTGCCCTTGAGAAGCCCACAGTCCAGCTGTGGGTGTAGACATTTAAAAAGATAAATTGCAGCACCACTGGGTAAGTGCAACCTTGGGGTGTGACCATCCCCAGGATGCTCTGGGAACCCAAGGGAAGAGCAATGAACTCTGCCTCGAGTGCTGGAGAAGATTTCAAACAAGTTTAATGATTTCTCATGCCTCATTTATTTATCCATCATTCATCCATTCATCCATATTCCCTGCACAGTTTACATCAGGGTCACACACTGTCTTGCAGGTATTGTTTGTTTGACCTGTTATTGTTGCTTGGTAACAGCTTTATTGAGATGTAATCCATATACTGTATGATTCACCCATTTAAAGTGTACAATGGTTTTTAGTGCAGATATTACCCATTTTAGAACATCTTCATCAACCCCCAAAGAAACCCTGTTCCCTGTAGCAGCCACACCCCATCCTCCCAAACCTCCCAACCCTCTTTTCTACCTCTATAGGATTGTCTACTCTGGACATTTCACATAAATGAAATCATGTGACATGTGGTCTTTTATGACTGCTTTCTTTCACTAGAATAATATTTTTCAAGGTTCATTTATGTTGTAGCATAAATCAATATTTCATTCCTTTTCATTCCCAAATGCTATTCCAACGCATGATATATCCTTTTTTATCGATCCATTCATCAGTTTGATGGATACTTGGTTGTTTCTACTTTTCAGCCATTTAGAATAATGCTGCTATTAACATTAGTGTGTAAGATTTTTGTGTGGACATATGATATCAGTTTTCATTGGTATTTATCGAAGAGTGGAGTAACACCCAGTGTTCATCCCAACATGTGCCCTTTTTAATGCCCGTCACCCCCTCTCCCCCCTCCCTCACCCCTATCACCCTCAGTTTGTTCTTAGTCTTTGAGAGTCTCTTATGTTTTATCTCCCTCCCTCTCTGTGTCTTTTTTTCCTTTCCCCTCTTCCCCTCCCCCTGGTTTTTGCTTAGTCTCACAAAGTCCACCTATTCGTGGAAACATATGGTGTCTGTTTTTTTTTTCTGACTGACTTATTTCACTTAACATAATACCCTCCAGTTCCATCCATGTGGCTACACAGGGCCAGATTTCATTTTTTCTCATTGCCACGTAGTAGTCCATTGTATATATGTACCACATCTTCTTTATCCATTTGTCAGTTGATGGGCACTTGGTCTCTTTCCATGATTTGGCTATTGTCTAAAGTGCTGCTATGAACATTGGGGTACATGTGGCCCTATGCATCAGCATTCCTGTGTCTCTTGGGTAGATTCCTAGCAGTGCTATTGCTGGATCATAGGGTAGCTCTATTTTCATTTTTTTGAGGAACCTCCACACCGTTTTCCAGAGCGGCTGCACCAATTTGCATTCCCACCAACAGTGTAGGAGGGTGCCTGCTTCTCCACATCCCCGTCAGCATCTATAGTTTCCTGATTTGTTCATTTTAGCCACTCGAACCGGTGTAAGGTGGTATCTCAGTGTGGTTTTGATTTGTGTTTCCCTGATGATGAGTGACTTTGAGCATCGTTTCATGTGTCTGTTGGCCATCTGAATGTCCTCTTTGGAGAAGTGTCTATTCATATCTTCCGCCCATTTCTTCACTGGATTATTTGTTTTCTGGGTGTGGAGTTTGGTAAGTTCTTTATAGATTTTAGATACTAGTCCTTTATCTGATATGTCATTTGCAATTATCCTTTCCCATTCCGTCGGTTGTCTATTAGTTTTGTTGGTTGTTTCCTTTGCCGTGCAGATGCTTTTTATCTTGATGAGGTCCCAATAGTTCATTTCTGCTTTAAATTCCCTCGCCTTTGGAGATGTATCGCATAGGAAATTGCTGCGGCTCAGGTCAAAGAAGTTTTTTCCTGCTTTCTCCTCTAGGATTTTGATGGTTTCCTGTCTCACATTCAGATCCTTCATCCATTTAGAGTTTATTTTTGTGAGTGGTATAAGGAAGTAGTCTAGTTTCATTCTTCTGCATGTTGCTGTCCAGTTCTCCCAGCACCATTTGTTAAAGAGGCTATCTTTTTTTCACTGGATTCTCTTTCCTGCTTTGTCACAGATTAGATGGCCATATGCTTGTGGGTCCATTTCTGGGTTCTCTATTCTATTCCATTGGTCTATGTGTCTGTTCTTGTGCCAATTCCATGCTGTCTTGATGACCACCGCTTTGTAGTAGAGGTTAAAATCTGGAATTGTGATGCTTTGGTTTTATTCTTCAGAATTACTTTGGCTATTCGGGGTCTTTTGTGGTTCCATACAAATTTTAGGATTGTTTGCTCTAGCTTTGAGAAGAATGCTGGTGCAATTTTGATTGGAATTGCATTGAATGTGTAGATTGCTTTAGGTAGTATTGCCATTTTAACGATATTTATTCTTCTGATCCATGAGCATGGGATGTTTTTCCATTTCCTTGTGTCTTCCTCAATTTCCTTCATAAGTTTTTTATAGTTTTCCACGTAAAGGTCTTTTATGTCTTTGCTTAGGTTTATTCCTAGGTATTTGATGGTTTATGGTGCAATTGTGAATGGGATTCACTTCTTTATTTCTCTTTCTATTGCTTCATTGTTGGTGTAAAGGAATGCAACCGATTTCTGTACGTTGATTTTGTATCCTGCAACTTTGCCAAATTCATGGATCAGTTCTAGTAGGCTTTCGGTGGATTCCGTCGGGTTTTCCATCAGACATATTATTTGTAAATATTTTCTCCCATTTTGTGGGTGATCGTCTCATTTTCTTGATGGCATCCGTTGAAGCACAAAAGTTTAATTTTTATGAACTCCAGTTTATCTATTTTTGGTTTGCTTGTGCTTTTGCTGTTATATCGAAGGTCCTGATTTTTCCCTATTTCATTTTATCATTTTAACCCTCATACATAGATCTTGGGTCCATTTTGAGTTTCTTTCTGCATATGGTATGAGGTATGTGGTACAATTTCATTCTTTTTTTCACTGTAGATATCTAGTTTTTTCAGCACCATTTGTTGAAAGACTGTCCCTTCCCCTTTTAAATTATTTTGACATCCTTGTCAAAAATCAATTGACAGTAAACCTGAGCATTTATTTCTGGATTGATTCTAATTCTATTCCTTTGATCTACGTGTCTGCCTTTATGCCATACCACACCTATCTTGATTGTCTTGTTGGGTAGTAATTTAAAATTGGGACATGTGGGCCTCTTTGTTCTTTTTCAAGATTGTGCTGGCAATTCTGGGCCTTTTGAATTTCCTTCTAAATTTTAGGATCAGCTTGTCAATTTCTGCAAAGAAGTCATCTGGGATTTGGATAGGAATTGAGTTGAATCTGTAGATTAGTTTTGAGAGTATTACTATCTTAACAACATAATCTGATCGATAAATGTGGGATGTCTTTGCATTTATTATGACCTTCTTGAGTTTCTTTTAACATTATTTTATAGTTTTAAACATTTGTTTTGTATTTACTTTGTTAAATTTATTCATAAATATTTTATTATTTTTGAATAAAAAGAATTCCGTTACAGTGAAATTGTTTCTAAATTTCATTTTTGGATTATTCTTTGTGACCTGTTGGTTTTTGAAATTAGGAAAAGTTACAGATAAAGTCTGATTTCTGACTTCCTGTGAAAAATCAGATCTAGTTTCCCAAATAACAAGAAAAGACTGGAGTGAGTAGTCTGGGTTCTGTCCTACTTTTACGCCGTTTTGTTCTAAGTTTGTCCTCATCTGGCTACTTTCTTTTATCTGGATTAATTCAATCATTAACATTGTAATTATTAAGCAATGAGTTTTTGACCTTTATAATTGTTCTTTTGGGAAATCTAAGTTAGATGAGATTTAGGTGAATAAGGGATTAATATTATCTACATCTTTGATATGATAATTTTTATATACACATCCTATCCTTTCTCAAAAGTTATTCAAGCCAGGGGTGCCTAGATGGCTCAGTTGGTTAAGCATCTGACTTTGGCTCAGGTCATGATCTCACGGTTTGTGGGTTTGGGCCCTGTGTCAGGCTCTGTGCTGACAGCTCAGAGCCTGGAGCCTGTTTTGGATTCTGTGCCTCTTTCTCTCTCTGCCCCACCCTCTTCTCAAAAGTGAATAAACATTAAAAAAAAAAAAAGGTTACTCCAGCCATATATTACTCATTCATCTCAGGAACATTGGTGAGCTAGGCTATCCACTGGGGATACAAAGAAGAAACAGACACCATTCTTGCTTTAAAAGAGATATAAACACATTAATAAAAAGTGCCATATAGGCAATTAGAGTTTTATAAAAGATCTGCTAGAAGTCCATAGAGTATGCAGAGGAGGGCTTAGGAAGGGGAGTATGGTCAAGACTGTGGGTAAGGAAGGGGGAGAAGTGAGGATTCCTGAGAGAAATGACCTTTGCATAATAATAGTTGGGAACTTGTCCACTATGCTAAGAAAGCTGGATTTTTTCCCTGAGGACTGGTGTTTTCACTAAAGGGTGATTCTTGGACCACCTGTAGCAGAATCACCTGAGTGCTTGTTAAAATACAGTTTCTCAGACCTACTGAAGCAGAATCTCTCAGAGACCAGGAGTCTGCTTTCTAAAACCTGCTTGTTAAGTTTCTCTGGTGATTTTGAAGTTCTATAAAGTTTGAGAAGCTCCGTGCGAGGATGGGAGCCCTATAAAGTTTTTAAGTGGGAGTGGAGTAGGATAAGATGGAGTGATATCATGCCAGACCTGAGTTTCAGTAAGGTGTTAGCTGCATTGGAAAAGGCAGATTTAGAGGGTGGGACACCAGAGACTGTCGTTCTGGGGTGTTACGTTCAAAATTCAGTAGTAGGGTGAAACTCAGGTAAAGAATACATTGGGCCGTCCCTAAAATCTCCCACATCTGTGGTCCTGGACTGTCAAAGGTCAGAATCAGTGTCTTGTGTTTTTGTTTGTATTTACTGGGAGGTCCTCTTTCCCTGGGGCACTTGAGGTCAAAGTTTAGTTTGGGGAGTGGGGTTTGAGGCTATGGAGTTGAACAAAGAGATTGTTCTCTTGCTTACTGCCAGCCAAATGGATGTAGTTTATTTCAAGTACATTGAACATGCTGTGATGCAGCTGAGAGGCAGAGTGTGTCTAAATGAGGGTGGTAAAAGTCAGGGCAGGAGGTGGAGTTGAGGGAAGAAGACAGGGCAGATATGAGAGTTGATACGGAGCTTGAACTGATAGGGCTCAGCCCCTGACTGGATGAAAGAAGGGGAAGACTTGAGTCGTCTGGCTCACATAAGTAGGTGGATGGTGACATTATTGTTTGAGATAAAAAATCTAAGTGGAGGAATAATGTGGATATACCTAATTTCAGATGAAATTAGAATATTCATGTGATTATACTAGTCTGAAGCATGTGAAAGAACTTGCATTGAAAAAATCTCTGTGCCATCAGTGCCCAGGTAATAATTGAAGGCATACATGGTAGAGATTGACTTTATTGTACTGGAGTAGAACTTGGAAATCAGAATTTCCTAAGATTCCCTTGTATTTTAATATGCAGTCAGGGTTGAGAACCAATGGTATAGTGTGAGAGGAAAAGGGACAATCATTTAAGGACAAGACAGGGGTATAAATAAGGAACTAGCAAAGGAGACTAACTTAAGAAGGAACAATCAGAAGATAAAGATGAGGAATCAGAGAAAATGCTCTCACGAAAGTCAAGCAGGGAGAGTCAGAGGGAAGAGGAGGTAGGGAGAGGTCAGCAATGGCAGTGCCCTGAGCAGGTGAACCAGAGAACAGAAACAGTTCTCTAGAGTGGACTCTGAGAAGGTAGTTGGTTCGCTCAGGCAGTTTCAGTAGAGTCTTGAGGCCAGGAACTAGTATGGTGAATTGAGATATCCGTAGAAAGAAAGGAAGTGGAGACAATGTCTCAAGATTATGAAGAGAACATCCTCCCTCCAATCTCCGTTTTTTAGTGGGAAAAACTAGAAGTTATGTAAAGATGGCAGAAAAATCCTGCAGTGTTTTTGGGCCGCATTGGTGGCCTCTACTATTGTCAAACACTTACTGCATGAAGGTCAGACCCTTGTCATATCACACTTAATTATATACTGTTCTTCAGTGTTCTGATGGCTTCAGAATGTCATTCTTCCCTATCTTATCAAATGCGGGGCTTATGCCTGAAGCCTTCCCTTGAATAGTATTTCTCTATACTCTTAGCACAGAGGGAAGCACATTCTAGGGAAGGAATACTGTATGCTATTGAAAAAAAATGGATTTAACCCCACTTAATAATTAATAAGCTGTAGTTCCTAGAGATTAAGGTAGGCTTTATTAATTTTTTTAAATTTTTTAAAATATTTATTTATTTTTGAGAGACAGAGAGAGACAGAGCCTGAGCAGGTGAGGAGCAGAGAGAGAGGGAGACACAGAATCCGAAGCAGGCTCCAGACTCTGAGCCGTCAGAACCCCCTCGAACTCATGATGAGATCATGACCTGAGCTGAAGTTGGACACTTAACCGACTGAACTACCCAGATGCCCCGGCTTTATTATTTTTTGAACCCAATAATAATACCACCTACTTACTAAAAAAAAACAAAAAAAACATAAACAATATAAAAGCATAAAGTAAAAAAGTAAAAACCTGCTTCTCTCCCATTCCCAGAGGTAATCACTGTTAATGGTTTCTTATGTGTCCTTCAGATATTCTTTCTAAGGATATAAGAATATATATCCTTCCTCTTTGGGTAATATAGTCAAAGTCCTCATTCTGTAAAAGAGTCAGTATGAGAAGTTCTCTTAAGCTAGCTATCATTCCTCCTCTCTGAAAACCCCAGTAATGTCTTCAAAGCCCAGGATACACACAGCTATGAATAGGCTGTTCACCTCTCCCTGGGAGCAAGTGGTTGAAGCTCAGACAGTACAAAAATATTATTGTTGCCTTGGGGCGTGAAGAGAGAGCATGGGCTGGGAGTTAGGTAAGCTGTCTGTCAGGTGCTGAATGGGAAGGTTGTCTGAGCACTGCGAAGCCATGGTACTTTCTCACCAAGCTTGTCTGTCTCTAATAAAGGTCTTCGGTGTCCTCTCGGGGTCATGAATTAGGGAGTGTCTTCTGTCTCATGTGCTACCTCCTGTGGTCCCCAGAAGAAGCTGGTTTCATCTTGCTCTCACCACTGTGGCCCCCAGGCTCATCTCATTGTTACCTACCTGAGGAGACCAAAGGAAGAGTCAGTGGGAGCCAGCTCAATGACCCTCCTGTTTTTCCTTTTGCGTTATACAAGGCTTACACACAGAGTCCCAGGAATGGGCTACAGACTCTGGAATAAACCCCCATTCAGTCTCACTGAATAAATGAAACTGAGCCAGGCACTTCCCTTTAATAGACCTTAATGTCCTCGTCTATTATATGGAATTAACAATAATGACTAAACTCAGAAAGGGAAACTAAATCATCTCTTTCATGATTCTCCTATCCTTATGGGGCTGGGTTTCTTAAGAACAGAGACCATATCTTACTCAGATCCACATTTAATAAACGAGTGAGAGGTATTGTCATTCCCAGTTTATATCTAAACCAACAAACTAAACTTCTCCTTCCTCAGGTCTCAACACTAAACCATTATCTGCTTATGGAGTCATCAGGTACCTAAACAAAGAAGTGGGTAGATTCTTTTTATGCACTGCCCTCTCCCTGTTTCCTCATAGCAATGGTTTCTGAGTGGAATGGACTGTGAGTTCATGGGAAGACCAAGTTCATTCTGGGCTTCAGGTTAATTGTGAAAAATCAGGCATTGATTCCCTCCCTTCATTTTGCTTAGAGTGGCTTTCTCGACACGTGCCCATGGTGGAAGGAAAAATGTGGTCATTGTCATATTTCCTCAGGCATGACTCCCGTTTCTTCAGAAACCTCAGTTTATCACCGTGAGGCTGGCAGAAAGAGCCACCCGTGCCATTGCTGACAGTCAAGTGTATGGAACAAAACAGAGGTTTCAGTGAAGCAAAGGGGATTGGAAGCCATGTCTGAGTCTGTCTTAGAAGGAAGCAAGGAGGTGGTTATTGTCATGAAATGTGATTACGAACAAAGCCTTAGAGGATTCTCTTTCCTTGTTTTTTTCCTCTCTCCACTAAAAACCCCTTTCCTCATTGATAACCCAAATCCCACCATTGGTGATTCATTTCACTGGACTGAGAATTGGTCCCACTATGACACTGTCCCTCACATGGGTGTTAAGCCTCATCGGCCTTGCTCTCCCTTCCTGTTAAAGTCCCCACCACCCATTTTATCACCGAGGGCTCTCCCCACCTACTGCTGCTAGACTGCCTGAGGTGGCATGTTCTCCCCAGCCTTCCACTTCACTACAAAACCTCTTCTATTAATGCTGTTTGTTGCCAATCTCTAAGATGGGGACTAACAAAATTAATAAACAGAGGAAATGACAAAGAAATCCAGAAGTCTTCCAAAGGTGTCATCCTGGTTTACAGCTCCTTAGTCTCCTTCTGAGTCTTCATTTCTCCTGTACTCCTCATTTATCCCCCAGGACGAGAGACCAGTCGAACCTTCACCTCCCTCCATCTCTTCTCTCCCTGAGCTCATTTTAAAGATACTGTTGGAGTTGAACAATAGAAGCTTTATTCATTCTTTCAACTAGTATTAATTGAGTACCAACATGTCCCAGGCATATCCCAGGTGCTTAGAATACAGGGCTGACCATGGTGTTTACAGTCAAAGGAATGAAGACAAGCAGTAAATAAGCAAGCTAACAAGTAAAACTGACGATCAGCAGCATGAAGGTGACGAGTGAGGGCTGTGATGAAGGGTGACAGGAAGGGGCTTCTGGGGCAGTGATATTTGAGTTAAAACATAAAGGGTTAGAAGGAGTCGATCTTGGAGAGTGATGATGGAAGAGCTAGGCGGAGCTAACAATGAGGGGAGAGGAAATTCAAGTGCAAAGTCCCTCCCTGTGTTTGAAAGAGTTGGATGTATTTGAGGAATAGAAAGAAGGCCGAGGTGGCAATGAAGTATATAGGAGGAGACTGATACAGATGACATTGAGGAGGTAAGCAGGGGCCAGAAAATTCAGGATCTGGGGGTTTACAGTAACAGGTTTGTTTTGATAATAAATATCAGGAGGGACAATGGAGGGACATGGTCTGATGTGTATTTTTTAATGTTTTATTTATTTTTGAAAGAGAGAGAGAGAGAGAGCAGGGGAAGGACAGAGAAAGAGAGGGGGACAGAAGATCCGAAGCAGACATCTGCGCTGACAGCAGATAGAGAGAGAGAGGGCAAGTGGAGGAGGGGAAGAGAGAGGGAGAGAGAGAAAATCTCAAGCAGGCTCCATGCTGTCAGTGCAGAGCCTGATGTGAGGCTCGAACACATGAACCCTGAGAACATAACTTGGCCGAAGTCAGATGCTCAACTGACTGAGCCACCCAGGTGCCCCTGAGATGTATTTTTGAAAAAAAACCACTCTGGCAAAAAATTTAGGTGGAAGAATATAGGTATTTGTTTACATTTCCCAAAAGTGTGCTGGTTAGTATCACCTCATCTTAAATTGATGATTTACAGCTGAAGGGAAAGATGACCCCCCACGTCTGTACTGACAGCCTCCTGGGGGAGCTGGAGATTAGCCCAGACCTATACCCCACCAGTGTGGGGAGTTCATTCTTTCCAGGGTGAAGACAGGAAACAGAGGAGCAAGAGCTATGTTCTGAAATGGAAGAAGACACTGAGAAGCAGGAAAAGCTGGAGAAGCCAGGGAGGATATGAAAACAATCTTTGTAGTGCACTTTAACATGGAGCTGGGACTCTTGGAATCCCCTTTCCTGCTAGTTCTGAGATGGGCTTTCTAACACATCCCCTAAATCTAGCTTTCCTTATGGATTATTGAATAGAACTCCCTAGACATCACTTACTTCCCCAGTGTACAAACCTTGGGAAGTTAAGTGTGATTGGTATAAGATGTTCAAAAATTTTTTTGTGTGTCAATACTGGAGACCCAAGAAGAATGTGACCAACAGGAATCTGACTGAGAATCGCCAGGTGATTGTCCTGGCCAGAGTCCTCTCCCCGCCCCCCCCCCGCACGAGACCAGGTAACATTTGGTAGACTGACCTGCTGTTAGGATGCTAAATCTGCAGAATTTGCTCAGAAATACTACAAGAAGTGTCTGGGGAGGCACCCCCACCCCCGACCCTGCTATCTTTCCACGGTGCTCTTGCCATTTCCAAGCAGAGGGAGCCTGGAAGGCTTCCAAAGGAAAGCTAAACAGGAAGCATATAATTTCCAAGGAGCTGACAGATCACTTTCAATCAGACCGATTGGCTCTCATAACATTTCCGAGCGCATTCTGAGAGAAACACTCTCCCTCATCAGCTAAGGCTCTGCTAAGAGGATTTACTCCCACAGCCTCACTTGGCAAAGCTACACAGAAGACTACTAAGTCTGCATCCCTAGGCTTAATTCTTCTCCACCATTCCAGAATCCAATTTTCAACTGCAGGCTTGTCATTTCCTGGATACCCCACTGATGTCTTTCAGTCAACGGGTCCCAAACCAACTCATCATCTTCCCCTCTCCTGGTTTTCCTGTTTCTGTTAATGGAATCACTGTTCCCTCTGCTACCCTGGCTGGAAACATCTGAGTCATCCTTGACTCATCCTTCTCTCTTATTCTCTAGATCAAATCAACTGCCAAATCATGTAGTATCTATTTCCGTGATGTCACTTGAATTCGTCCCCTCCTTCCTATTGCTGCCATCTCTACTCGGTGTGGGCTCTCATCACTTCCCCCCTTGACAGGCACGTCTTCGCTAATAACCCATCTCCATACTGCTGCTGACATGAGGCTTCTTGCACACACACACACACTGACCAACCATCTCCCTCTCATACCGCAGCCTGTCATGGTTCCCACTGCTGCCACAGGACATATGAACTGTCTTTTAGCTTATAAGGCATGATTCCTTTTCTAATACTCCATGTTCAAGATAAATTTACTAATTCCTGGTGTAGGACATGATATTTTTTCCTTTCTTGAACCCTTTTAGTAAATGATCTTGTGAAGAAGGAAGATCTTTTATTACTGAATTCTGTATTTATGCATTTATATGCTTGTTTTATCTCCTTAGAGGATTCTCCATTGTTGCAGTATTTGCCTCACATAACAAGTGAGCATATGTAGGTACTTGGGGCTTCCCTAAGAGATTCACCCATGTGGAAAAAAATTAACTCTCATAGCAATTCTAATAGTATCTGCCATTTTATCAGTGACAACCCGAAGTGCAGAGACATGGAGTAATGTCCTGAGGTTCCATAACTAGTAAGTGGCAGAGTCAGGATTCAGATTCATGCAGTCTGGTCCCAGAGCCCATGCTCTTCACCCATGAACTCACATTGTCTTTGTTACCTGCATTCCTGGTATCTTAGTTTGGATTTAGCTGATGTTTTATAACTGAACTGAAACATAAGGCCCGTGTCCATTAATGGTCAGAAATATCAATGGCAGGCTGAGTGTGGGAATGTAACTTGATATTGGAAGCTGACTTAAGGTGTTTTCCCAGGAAATCACTATGAAAATGAGAAATGTCATCATGCTAATTTTTTTCCTACTTATTCTTTTTTTTTTTTCCTTATTCCAGTACATGGGCTGTATCGAAGTGCTGCAGTCAATGAGGTCACTGGATTTTGGAATGAGAACTCAAGTTACAAGGTAAGAGAGCAAAAATAGGACGGACTTTTGAATGCTGTGGTTTAAAGTCATAATAGTTTCTCCCTGCAGGAATTTCATGCAAGCCTTCAAAGTCACCATGGGCTTTTATTCGCATGGCTGGAAGGTAGAACATAGCCCAGTGACCTTGGATGAGTGGCTTTATCTCATCATGTGAAAGATTTCCCAGTTGTGTGTTGGAGTGTCTACATTCCATATAAGAACTGATAAGATGATGCAGTCATAGAAATAGCTGGTTTTCAAGGTACCAAGAAGTATTTAAGATTATATCTGGAAATTGAACATTATAGAATCTCAGACCTGTTGAAGAAGTAGCTGAAAAGAAGACCGGGGAAGAACTTTCTGTATCAGAAATCCCAGTTCCCCCATTTATGAGCCATGAGAACCTGCTTATTCCTTGTCTGAGTCTTCCTCCTCTGTATGCAGTGAGCTATGTGGAAGAATTGAACCAGGAGAGCCTTACCCAGGGTGGCCCTAGACAGTGTAGGGGAAGAACCAGAGTCATTATTACACAGAGCACAAGTCAGAAGCAGAAATACAAGGTATGGTTCATTAAAGTCAAGTTCAAGGCAAGAATGGAAAGAGGATCAAGTGAATGCCCAGACTGTAAGTAGGATAATTGTGTGGTGAGGGGATGAGGTGGGAGCCCTGGATTGATGTGAGTGACTTAGGATGACGCCTTGGGCATCTGTTCAATGTGGTGCTACTGTGTGTCTCAGGGACAAGCCACAGTGCGCATGTGCACCTGTGATTGCGGGCCACCTTTTCCAAAGGTGACTGTTCTCATTATGAAGAGTGGATACTCTTTCTAATACTCATCCCATGAAATTGTAGGCCTAGAAAAGATGTCCTGTGATTCAAAGTTTTGGGAAAAGGAATCCTATTCCTCTTTAGGAGAGTGGTATCCACCAGAATATGAAACCCCCAAGAAGTCCTGTGCAGCAGTTTAGAAAAAATCTATCTTAAGATTATCAAAACTTATGTGGCCCCAGAATCTTTTTTTCATGTAACATAAATGAACATCCCATGTAACCCTAGCATTCCATGAAATGCACTCTGGGAAATGCTATTTTGAACTCTCTATGATGCATTCAAATCTGTCTTCCCAAGTTTCTCAGCAACCTTCGGTATTCCCTTTGGAGTCTCACAGATGAACTCTAATTCTATCTTTTTTTGTTCTGTTTTGTTTTTGTTCTCTTGGTGGCCACCTCAGTTCCTGGCACTTGGAGGAGGCTCACTGGAGACTTAGTGAATAAAGGCCTGGTTCTGCCTGACTACCTCCTGGGATTTGGAGATAGTTGCATTTCTTCTTGTCTGGGTTTTCTCTTTCTCAGTCTCTTCAACTTTCCTGCGAGTGACCTGGTGTCTAGATGACTCTCTCCCCTATTAGCCCTACTTAGAATGTGTCCAGGCTTTATTTTCATCCTCATGATCCTTAACCCTGAGAAGGCCTTTCTTCTTTTGCTGAGCAGATTACAGATGGGAGGAGGAGAGTAGCTACCCCAGGTACCTGGAATGGGGGCACAGGATGAAGGAATGTCCATTGTCTTTACCTTGAGGATGACTGATTTTCTGTTCATTCATCTACTTACTGTCTTCCACTCAAATATTTATGCAGTCCCCATTAAATGCCTGAAACTGTTCAAGAATTAAGGATGCAGAAGTGTCTGACCTCATGGAGTTTTATGTTCTAGCTGGGGGAACAAACTACAGCAAGGAAACAGATAAACATACGATATAGTTTCATGTAGCAATAAGTGCCATCACTGCACTAATAAAGCAGGGTAAGGGGATAGAGATGTAGGGGGTGGGCTTTTATTTTTCAATTTTTATATTTTAAAAAAATTCGGGGATAATCGACATACAATGTTACATTAGTTTCAGGTGTACAACATAGTGGTTCAACTTCTCTATACATTATGTTGTGCTCAGCAAAGTGTAGCTACCATCTGCCTAGGGGCCAGGCTTTTAAATTTTATTTTCTGGGTATAACAATACTCTACTATTATTTAGAACATTTGGAAAATACAGAGAAGAATGAAAAAAAGAAAATCACTCATAATCTTACCTAAGATAATGTCTACCTACATTTTGTGTTTTGGAATACCTTTCTGGTCTTTTTCTCATAAATGAACTGCAATACCTTTTATAGAAAATCTGGAAAACAGTTGATACTATTTTTACCATCTTGAGCATTTCTCTGTTGTCAAATATGCAAAACTATTATTTATTGTAATAAAATATGTGCCACATAAAATTTACTATTTTAACTATTTTTAAGTGCACTGTTGAGTAGCATTAAGTACATTCATGTTGCTGTGCAACCATTGCTACCATGCATCCCCAAAACTTTTTCAGCTTCCCAGATGGAAATTCTGTACTCATTAAAAAATAATGCCTCATTCCCTCCTCTCCCAGCCCATGGCAACCACCGTTCTACTTTCTATGTCTATGAATTTGACTACTCTAGGTACCTCAAGTGAGTGGAAAGTGGAATCATGTAGTATTTGTCCTTTCGTGACTGATTTATTTCATTTACCATAATGTCCTCAAGGTTTGCCACTAGAGCAAGCAATATAACTGTTTTGAAAGGATTTGGTGTGTATTGCTAGATTGTTCTGCAGAACTGACTACTTGATATTCCTTCCTCTAAGTCATGAAGTATCTTTTTTTTTTTTTTTTAGTATCTAATTTTTGCATCTTTGTGAACTTGTAAGCCTGTATTTTCCTATTGTTTGGTAAATGGTAAAGGGTTTTTTTTCCTATACCATGAAGATTCAGTTTATAACTAATGCACACACCCAGGGGGAGGTGCCTTGTATGGTATCTGGATATTATTCTTTGTGGATGTGTCCACATGTGGCTCAGGCATGGTAGATTGTGCTCTGGGCAGGTTGGTGCAAGCTTAGGGACCATTCACTCCCTTGAAAACCTCAAATTCCTATCCTACTTCCCAAATATTTACTTTTCTTCGTTCTCTTTTAATATTTCCTTTTTTTTTTTTAGCTCATTCTCCTTTCTTCTCACCACTTATATGTATTTTGACATTCAGCCACTTTTCAAGTTGCTTTATTACCAGTTGTCTTAGATGTTATCATTAAAACATTAAGTTTAATCAGGTTTCAAGCTTTTTAAAAAAATTTTTTTTAATGTTTATTTTTGAGAGACAGAGAGAGAGAGACAGAGTGCTAGTGGGGCAGGGGCAGAGAGAGAGGGAGGCACAGAATCTGAAGCAGGCTACAGGCTCTGAGCTGTCAGCACAGAGGCCGACATGGGGCTTGAACTCAGGAATCGTGAGATCATGACCTGATCAGAAGTCGCATGCTCAACTGAATGAGCCACTCAGATGCCCCTAGGTTTCGAGCTATTTTAAATTTAAATTTCACATATTCAAACAGTTTCATTTAACTCATAATCCTATTTAGTCCAAGAAAAAAATCACTGGACCAGTTAGAATTCCAAAAGAAAGAAGTTATTTTGTGGGACCACAGCTCTCTCCTTATATTTACTGTCAAACATAAGCATAAAATCCATCAAGTGTGAATGCTGATAAACTAGTGTATCTAATTGCCACTACAGATTCTCACCATCTCTAAATTAGTTACTACATTATTCCAGATAATCGGGAGACAGTAACAGAAAATTCCTGACAATAAAGGAGAAGCCATGATTTCAGATATAACAGGTGCGTCAGCATTTGAAACAGAGAAGAAAGGTGGGGTAGAATTCTTGTGTTCGCGACAGACTTTTCTGCCAATTGTTTGAGGCCTCAATGCACAGGATTTCTAGAACACAGAGAATACTCCAACAGGGCAGAGAAAAAAAGAAAAGGACCAGAGGCCATTCACTTTCTCAGCAGTTCCCTGAATCATGTGCCTTTCAAAGCTTCCATCATGCCCCTCCACCTTAAGTCCAGATTTAGTCCCCAAAAGATTCCCGTGGGTGGCTTTTACTGTTGTTTCTCCACTAATTCTTACCCAGGCATTTGTTCTCTTGACTGATTTAGGATGGGATCTTAGTTTCTAGTAATCAGGTATTTATGCAAAAGGGCAAAGGAGGAGGTTTTCCTGATAGAAAAGAGAAACAAGATCATTAGGACAACAAAGGCTCACAGTCACAGTTGTCTTCAAAATGTCTAGAAAACAGTAGCAAGAGGAAATAAGAGAAAGGGAAAATGAAAATCATGCCAAGGATGATATAGTCATTTGCTCTCTTGTAAAAAGAGTTTCTATCATGGGTTTTAAAACAAAGCTAAAGAAAACAAAACCCCTCATTCATCTAAATGGGGCACACACACATGCACACACACTCACACCAAATAAATCAGGTCATTAAAAACTAACGCCTGGTTTCCCTCCTTTGAGTAAGCATCCACATCTTGCAAAGGAGAAAAAAATCTTCCCTTTCTCCCTAAGGATGCCTCCTTCTTTGTGTCTAGTTAGGAATCTGCCTCAGATACTGAAGGAGGGACAAACACATGGGGGAAGTGGAGCTGGTGGGACAGGGCTTGACTTTCAACCCTAAAGAACAGAACTTCGTAGGAAACTGTCGAGGGGACGTTTAGTTCATCACATTTATCACAGGACATCACTTACTTCCAGGGGCAGGGCACACTGCTGGTGGGAGGGAACTCCAGGTCACTGTCTTATTATTCTCTTCGCTTTCTGTATTTATTGCCTTATGTTTGTAACTCACATTTGGTAATAAAATCAACCAGGCTAAGCATGAGACACCCAGCCCAGGATCTGCCCACGCCAGGCTCCAGGACAGCTGGGAAGCAGCAGCTGGCGGTGGGTTTGCCTCATTCCCGTGATTATCATCCCTGGGGGTCTATGAAGGAACATGGGGAGCTGTTAGACGATGGGTGGTAAATGCTCCCTGTTGGGGGTCCTGGCTTAAGATTCATTTTCTCTAGCTGATCTTAAGGGGCCACAAGTCATGGAATATTTATCTGCCCCATTCCATTCCATTCTATGGGGGAAGAAAAACCTTGGGTAGCCTTGTTTTTTGAACTGCTGCCGTAGACACTAAGCAGGCTATTTGTGTGATTTGGTACTAGATGAGGCAATGAGGAAGCAGAGATCATAATTCAGAGGATATTGTAATTGGACTAATTTCCTGTTTGAAACGTTACTGCTAATGAACAGTGATTCTGGAAATTTAATTCACTATCTTGACAGTTTGATTCTTTGGCTTCAACAAGACATTAAAGGCAGTTCTTCAGAGACAAATGCATACTGTATGTGTGTGTGTGTGTGTGTGTGTGTGTGTGTGAGAGAGAGAGAGAGAGAGAGAGAGAGTTAGCAACCATTGATGCAAAGCAGATCCAAGATGCAGCTGAACATTTACATAAAGACCTGTGTTTATAGTTTCTAAGAAATGTGAGCATGAGGAGGGAAAGTATTCTGTAGAGGTCAAATATCTGTATATTTGGTGGCTAAATTAAGATATCTGTTTGAAAACGGACTGGCATTTATCTAACTGTCCTGAGGATTATAGGAATGGGATCGGTTGCAGCTACCCATGGATGAGTGTGTGTTCTCTGCATAAAACGGAGTAACTGTACTGAATCTGGTGTGTGGGTTCTTTGTTGCCTCGTGAGGAGATCACTGGACTTAGTAGGATTGTAGCCCACAGAGCATACAAAATAAAGACTGCCAGATGTGAGTATAAAAGACGGAGTCTATTAACTTGCCAGGCAAGGGAACACTCCCTAATGAAGAAATTTACTGAGGAGAGTGGTAAGGAGGAAAAAAAATCAGGAGTTTTTAAGTTTTTGTTTATGGTGGTCATGCTAAGGATTGAAAACAAGCACTCTGGCTGAGATAGAATGTACGTGGCTGGATAAGACAAGTGCCATTGTTCACTGGTCAGGAAAGAATGTTAAGACCTCAGTGAGGGTCCAGTGTCCCGGGGTCAAGGTTTATAACCTTTTTCAGCTGGGAGAACAGTGACAATAAAACCTAACGGTCAAATACTCTTAGGCAAGCGCTGATGTAAGAGGAAGAGATTCCTGTCACACACCTGTAGGTGTCAGGAAGCTCTTGCTGGAGATTTTGGGCTGTGTGTGTGTGTGTTTGTGTGTGTGTGTGGACAATGACGGTCTCTTCTAGCTTCAAGTTTCACTGGTCTCCAGTTCCTCACAGCCTATTTAGTACTGAGATCTCATTTCTCAGATATCTGAGATGAAATAGTCAATTAAATTCCTTTTAGAAGACTTCAAAGATCTAGTAATAAAAAAATGTTTCCAAGCATTGGGAAAGATTCTGATAGCAGTGTCAAATGAAGAGAGAGAGAGTATGAAAGTCAATGGCATTGTTTTGCTCAGTCATTAACGCAGTCTTTCACATATAGGTGCATAGTTACTATTTGAACGAACAGGTGTAAGGCCAGGAAATATAGTTACTGAAGCAACCCACAGAATAGGAACAATATTTTCAAATCATATATTTGATAAGAGGTTAATATCCAGAATATGTAAAGAACTTATACAACTCAACAACAACAAAAACCAGACAACTCTATGGAAAACTGGGCAAAGGACTTAAATACACATTTCTCCAAAGAAGATATACAAATGGGCTATAAGCACATGAAAAGATGTTCAACATCACTCGTCATTAGGGAAATGCAAATCAAAACCACAATGAGATTATACTTTACACTCATTAGAATGGCTGTTATTTTTTTTGAAGTTTTTAAAAATGGACTTCATTTTCTAGAATGGTTTTAGATTTACAAAAAAAGCCTTTGGAAGATAGAAAAGTTCCCATAATCCCCACACTGAATCTCCCCTCCTATTAACACCTTATATTATTATGATGTATTTGTTATAATTAATGAAACAATATTAATATATTTTTATAATATTGTATTATAATGCCCATTGTTTATTCATATTTCCTTACTTTTTTTTCTAATATCTAATCCTTTTTCTGTCCAGGATCAGACACAAGACATCACATTCCATTAGAATGGCTGTTATTTAAAACACGCACACACAAATCCAAAGAAAACCCAGAAAATAACAAATGTTAGCAAGGGTGTGGAGAAATTAGGAACTCTTGTGCATTCTTGGTGGCAATGGAAAATGGTGCAGCCACTATGGAAAACAGTATGAGAGTTTCTCAAAAAATTAAAAATGGAACGACCATATGACCCAGCAATTCGACTTTTGGGTATAGGTTCTGAATGAATTAAAAACAGTAACTCAAACATATTTGTATATCCATGTTCAGAGCAGCATTATTCACAATATACAAAAGGAACCCAACCCAAGTGTCCTCTGATGGACAATAAATAAACTGAATGTCAGATACACACACACATGCCCGCGCGCACACACATTATGGAATATTAGCTTTAAAAAAGAAGAAAATGCTGCCAGTTACGACAACATGCAGGAACCTGGAAGGCATTATGCTAAGTGAAATAAGCCAGAGAAAGACAAATACTGCATGGTATCACTTATATGTGGAATCTTAAAAGATAAAAAAAAAAGGAACACAGAAACATCCAATTCATTGAAGCAGGATAGAATGGTAGTTGCCAGGGGCTGGGGGTTGGGGAAAATGTGGAGATGCTGGTAGGAGGGTACGAACTTTTAATAATAAGATGAGTAATGCCTGAGGATCTAATGCAGAGCACGGGGACTCTAGCTGATAATACCGTATTGCATAATTGAAATTTGCTGTGACTAGATATTAAGTGTTTTCATACACACACAGACACATGCAAAAGTTAAAAATGGGAGGTGATGGATGTGGTAATGAACTTGATTGTGGGAGTCTTTTCACAATGTATATGTATATAAAGTCATCGCATTGTACACTTGAAAAATTTAACAGTTTTATTTGTCAATAATACCTTGATAAAACTGGAAAAAAAAGTACGAAAGTTGGCACATGCTACAACATGGATGAACCTTGTCTTAATCTGTTTGGGCTGCCCTAACAAAATACCACAGATTGGGTAGTTTATAAACAATACATCTTTATTTTTCACAGTTCTGGAGTCTTTTTGTCTGAGATTAAGGCATCATCATTGGCTGGATGAGGGCCCTTTTCCAAATCACAGATCTACCTCCTTCCTAGAGAGGCCAGGGAGCTCTGTGATGTCTCTTTCGTAAGAGCACCAATCTCATTCATGAGGGCCCCATTCTTATGACACAATTACCTCCCAAAGACTCCACCTACCAATACCGTCGCCTTCGGGAGTTGAGGTTGCAACGTACAAATTTTGGGGAGACGCAAACATTCAGACCATAGCGAATCTTGAAGATATTATGTGAAATGAAATCAGCCAGTCACGGAAGGACAAATATTGTGTAATTTTTCACTTATATGAAGTACCTAGAGTTGTCAAAACCAGAGACAGATGGTAGAATGGGGGTTGCCAGGGGCTTGCGTGGGTGGGAGGGAGTTAGTGCTTAATGGGGGACAGAGTTTCAGTTTGGAAGTCAAAGAGTTCTGGAGGTGGATGGTGGTGATCATTGCACAACAGTGTGAGTGTACTTAATGCCACTGAACTATACACTTGAAATAGTGACGGTGGTAAATGTTATGGTAGGTGTATTTTACTACAATTTTTAAAAAAGTATAGGTACTAGATGGGTTATATTTTTGGAGTATTCAATATTGTATAAGTGAATTTTATTTTGTGGAAAGGGTGCAAAGCCAGTAAGAGAAGGACGACTGAGGCCTCAGAGCCTGAGTTTCCAGCGTATCCCCAGCCAAGTGAATTTGGTAAGGAATGCAGAGTGGCCTCTTCGAACTTTTTGATGAAGAAGCCCAGCCAAAAGCCACTCTGACCGAGAGGGCTGCTGGAGGACAGGAGGAGAGAATAGGTACCAAGAGCTCATGTTTGTTTCCTGCTACATAGAGCTATTGTTTCCCTGTTCTCTTATGAACCGCACAAACACCCTGAGAGGAGAATACTGGGATTTCTCATTTTATTTTACTTATTTATATATTTTTTAATACTTATTTATTCTGGGAGAGCACATGTAGGGGAGGGGCAGAGAAAAGGGGTTAAAGGATCCCAAGTGGGCTTTGTGCTGACAGCAGCAAGCCTGATGTGGGGCTTGAATTCATGAACCGCAAGATCATAAGTTGAGCCAAAGTCAGACGCTCAACCAACTGAGCCACCCAGGTTCCCCTGTAATTCACCATATTAACGCTGAGGGAAGCTAAATGGGAGGCTGAGGCTCAGAGAAGGTAAGCGACCGTCCCTATACCACACAGCTCTTTTGCTGGGGCTCGAACCCAAGTACTCTCACTCCAAATTCTGTACTTACAGTCCTTAATGCTTCCTAGTGACCTTGCTCTGAAGCTAAGAAATTGCTCTTTCAACTGCAAAGAGACTAAGGTAGTGGGGGACAATCGAGAGAATAACAGCAGGCCTGAGTCATCTTTAAAAATCACTTCTTTTTTAAAAAAATTTTTAACATTTATTTATTTTTGAGAAAGAGACTGGTTGAGAGAGAGAGAGTGTGTCTATGTGTGTGAGTGGGGGAGGGCAAGAAAGAGAGACACACACATACAGAATCTGAAGCAGGCTTCAGGCTCCGAGCTGTCAGCATGGAGCCCGAGGCGGGGCTAGAACTCACAAACCATGAGGTCATGACCTGAGCTGATGTCGGAGACTTAACCGACTGAGCCACCCAGGCGCCCCTAAAAATCACTTCTAAGTGAGACAACAGCAGGGCTATGATCATCATCACCGATGTCAGTCCTCTATGGGACAACTCATTCTTAAAATTTTTCACTGTTTTTTTTTCTGATTACGAAAAGTAAATCTGACTTACTGTGGGAACTGGAAAGTAGGGCAAAATAAAAGAAAAAGCAGACAAATCACTAGAGAGAACCAAGAATAACAGTTTGGTATATAAGGGTTTTCCTATCACACGTTTAATACCTAAAGTGAAATTGTATAGTACTTATTAATCTGTTGCATATTTTTGTCATTTATTGTGCACATTTTCTAGGTTGTTAAGTAGCACTTGCTTTGACCTGAGTTTTCGGGTGGAAGAATAATTTTAAGTGCATCTAGTTGTCATAGGTATATTTAAAACAGTCTTTTTGCTTTATGTTTTATTTCTTTTACTTTGTTTGAGAGAGAGTGAGCAGGGAAGGGGCAGAAGGAGAGAGAGAGAATCTTAACCAGGCTCCAGGCCCAGCATAGAGCCCGACTCAGGGCTTGATCTCACGATTGTGAGATCATGACCTGAGCCAAAATGAAGAGCCTGACACTTAACTGACTGAGTTACCTGGGCGCCCCAAGAGTCTTCTTGCTTCATGTAACAAAAAAATGACTCTGCCTAACTTAAACCAAAAGGGCGGTTTCTTGAAAGGATATTGGGGCATCTCAGGGAACTTTGAAAAGCAAGTGAAAAAACCTGTAGGACAGGGGTTCGGGGTCCAGAGGCCCATCTCTGGTTCCCTTGGTTCCAAATATCAAATTTCCAGGTGAGACAGTGATTGGGGCCTAATCCTGGAGGAATCCTCTTTGGCCGGGGCAGAGTTGCATTGTGACAACATGGTTTTTCCATAATAATCATATATTGGGAAGGGGAGTGACTACGGAGGAGGAAGAAGAGAAGAAAAAGCAGGAGGAGAAAGAGGCTTATAAAATGGAGGTAGTAGATGCAGTAAAAAATAAATTTCTACCTCAAAGGGGAAAGAAGACAATAGATCTAATGTTTTGGAATCCTTAAGAAAAGGAAAGATTGGGACTATTTAAATCATTCCCAAAATGCTCCTCTAAAATCCAAGGCTTGTTAAATTAGTAATCAAATGTTTCATGTTATTATAGCTGGCACATTTGTTTTAGAACATAGTTCAACCGAGCTGTATTTTTGTGGGGTGAAAGAAACTTTGAGGCTACATGTATAGTTATTGTATATGTTTATTTCCCTTTTATAGGACTTATGGCATTGTTTTAACGATTCGGATATTTATAGAGGTTTGCAAAATGGTCATGATTATTGTTCCATGACAGATTGTTTACAACATCTGTGTTTTGTTTACAGAGGATTATTTGATCAGGAATGAAACTCCCAATTATAGCATCTTTTCCATGGAAAATGTGATCCACTTTATGAAGTGGTTTCTAAATATATGTAGCAGCTAAAGTCAGGACCTGCTAATTTATCCAGATGAGTCTATACAAACTTATACATATGTAGATATTACCATACAATCATATACACATATACACACACACTTTCAAAAAGGTCATATATACACATTTACTGAGCTAAGTGAGAATAGTTAGCCGTCTGTGTCTAAATATGGATGGTACGGGATGGCCTCAAGTGTTTGAGATGGAACAAATTAATTCAGAGCTTAGGATGCACGAAAAGCCTATCCATTTGGGGCAGATCCCAGTGCTTTTAGCTCTGATTGCTGAATGAAATACTTTCTCCAATGATTTTTTTCCCCAGGCTTTCTTTACTGTGCACACACAGGTGAGAATGCACTTGAGGATGTCCCTTTTGTAGCTCTTTTTGGTTTCCTATAGAAGTCATACTGAATTTGTAGCACTCAAACATTTTCAATTATACTCAGTGCAAATGCTCTTCAGGAGTGAGGAAGTAGATTTCTAATTCTGATGTTGACAGGCACACTGGCCTGAATCATTCAGCAAGAGTGAGTAGATTAGGCTTTTTGAACCAGTGTTCCTAGAAACACCAATGCTGTGGCTTCATGGGAGCTTCCTGAAAAAGTTCAGAATGTGTCCCAGACTGTGTTTGGCCTGGAAGGGGTTGGGTCCTCCATGGTTCTACTTCAATGGACCAATTGTAAGAGTTCCATCACCCATCATTTTTGGGTTTTAAGGTTCTTATGGATGCCCGGACCATAGCCCTGGCAGGTTTCAAAGACACAGTGCCCAAAATATAGTTGGATCAATAAATATTTATTGATTACCACATCAATCAGGTCTTCTTAGCCCTTGATCACAGATCTTGAGGTGACTCTGGAGTTCTTGAAGGCTCCATGGTCTCTGCTGGTAGTCAGAGAAAAGCAGAACAGACCTAGAGAATCTACAAACATGGACTCTGGCATCTAAGTCAAATTCCAGAATGAGGAGCTCTTAGACAATTGGGTCAGGCCCCTCACTTCAAGGTAGAGTGTTTGACACATGGGCACCACTCGTATATATTGTTAAACAAAGGAATAAAAATAAATTCACCAAAGATAGTCAGTTTGGTTCAAAGGCCCTTGGGGCTCAAGGACTTGATTCAGATGAAGAGTAAGATTTCTCCATTCCCATGGAACTGGCTTCGACTTCTTTCTAGTTTTAAGTATTAGCAAGGAATCTACAGAGTAGTCTGTGATTAAGTAATAGCTACTATCAGCAGCAGTAGCAGCATCACCAAAGTTAACATTTGTAAAATAGTTATCACCATTTAACTTACTTTGCCCATGAGGCTACTGAGACTTAGAGAAATTGTGGAATTCACCAAGGTCACCTAGCTAGTTAATAAGTGGTGGAACCAGAAACCAGAGCTGCCTGACTCTTGTGTACTTGTCTCCATCAAGATGAGAGAACTTTAAGGAACAAAGCTTAAGGAAATGCTGAAAGCCAGAAGTGACAGAATGAAGAAATGTTCAATTTGGAATTTCACTTGGGTTCAATATGCCAGACTTCTTATTTGTGAGTTCTCTCTGGAAGGGCCTGCATTAAGATACTCATATATCTGTAGGTAAGGATGTTTTTAGCATCAGACTTTTTTTTTTAAATTTAAAATAGTTTATTTTCAAATTGGTTTACATAAAACACCCAGTGTTCATCCCAACATGTGCCCTTTTTTAATGCCCATCACCCCCTCTCCCCCCCCATCTCCCTCACCCTCAGTTTGTTCTTAGTCTTTGAGAGTCTCTTATGTTTTATCTCCCTCCCTCTCTGTGTCTTTTTTTTCTTTCCCCTCTTCCCCTCCCCCTGGTTTTTGCTTAGTCTCACCAAGTCCACCTATTCGTGGAAACATATGGTATCTGTCTTTTTCTGACTGACTTATTTCACTTAACATTATACCCTCCAGTTCCATCCATGTTGCTACGCATGGCCAGATTTCATTTTTTCTCATTGCCACATAGTAGTCCATTGTATATATGTACCACATCTTCTTTATCCACTCGTCAGTTGATGGGCACTTAGTTTCTTTCCATGTTTTGGCTATTGTCGAAAGTGCTGCTATGAACATTGGGGTACACGTGCTCCTATGCATCAGCAATCCTGTGTCTCTTGGGTAGATTCCTAGCAGGGCTATTGCTGGATCATAGGGTAGCTCTATTTTCATTTTTTTGAGGAACCTCCACACCGTTTTCCAGAGTGGCTGCACCAGTTTGCATTCCCACCAACAATGTACAAGGGTGCCTACTTCTCCACATCCTCGCCAGCATCTATAGTTTCCTGATTTGTTTATTTTAGCCACTCTGACTGGTGTGAGGTGGTATCGCAGTGTGGTTTTGATTTGTATTTCCCTGATGATGAGTGACATTGAACATCGTTTCAAGTGTCTATTTGCCATCTGAATGTCCTCTTTGGAGAAGTACATCAGACGTTTTTTGATCTTTACTAAGGAAAAAAGAAAGATTATATCAGACAATGGTTCTCAAATTGTAGCATGCAAGGGAATCAGTCACTTGGAGGACTCGTTGAAACGCAGAATCGACTATATCCCACTCCTAGAGTTTTTGATCCAAGAGTTTGCATGTCGAGGTTCCTGGGTGGTTAGTTACTTAAGCGTCCGACGTGGGCCCAGGTCATGATCTCGCAGTTTCATGAGACTCTGTGCTGACAGCTCAGAGCCTGGAGCCTGCTTCGGATTCTGTGTCTCTGTCTCTCTCTGTTCCTCCCCAGCTCGCACTCTGTCTCTGTCTCTCTCAAAAATAAGTAAACATTAAAAAAAAGAAAAAAAAAAGAATTTGCCCATCTATCAAATACCCAGGTATTGATGCTGCTGCTGGTCCAGGAACCACAGTGTGAGAATCACAGGTATAAGGGAAGCGTATCCTGTGGTTTCTTGTTTTTAATTTTTTAAAATATATTTTTTAAAGTTTATTTATTTATTTTGAGAGAGGGGAGAGAACACACATGAACAGGGGAGCGGCTGAGAGAGAGGGAGAGAGAATCCCAAGCAGGCTCCACACTGCCAGCGCAGAGCCCAACGCAGAGCTTGGACTCACGAACTGTGAGGTCATGACCTGAGTCAAAATCAAGAGTCAGACACTTAACTGACTCAGCCACCCGGACATGGCTATTCTGTGGTTTCAAAATGAGGTTTATAGTTGGAACATGGATCATATGAAAATCCCTTAATTTCGAAAAGGCGGTTCTCTCGAAGATCCCAAAAAGCATCTGGAGGTTTTTACTGTTCTGCTTTTGCTGTTAAGAAAAGGGCAAAGCCTGGGGAATGCGAGAGCAGCGAGTTCTAATTCTGCTCTATATATGCGTGTATATAGTCAGAAAAATCAATGATACAGTTCCTTTAGGGAAGAGCGAGCCAGATGGAAGGCACTCAAAATTCATTAAAAACTAATCTCAGCATGAAAGAGTCCTTTCTTTGATAAAAAGGAGAGCTTTGTGGCCAAAGGAAACGCAGGACAGTTGGTGTATCTCTCCACCTGCCAGGCAGATTTGTTCCATTTCCTATTGGTATTCTCCTTAGGAAGACTGAGAATTGCCTAACGGAAGAAGTCTGCAGCTCTGACCCCTTCAATTACACATGAGTTGTGGCTTGTGAGAACTGCACCTACCCTATGAAAATGGTTGTTTTTACATATGTTGGCGCGATAAGAGCGTAGATCCAGATCCAGATTGTCTGAACCACTAATGAGAATTTCTCTGAAAATGATTTTTTCCACTGTTAACTGTGACAACACAGATTACTAAAAAAAAGGAAAAGAAAAAAAGAAGACATTTTCTAGTTAAATGTGTATGCTAATGTAAGGTGCATAAATCTGGCAGCAGCTCCTTCGGGCGCTTAGACTGGGTCTAGAAACAGACTCTGAGGTGGAGAGTTAAATGCAGAAGGTTTACTGGGTGGGCTCCCAGGATCAACATGTGAGGCAGTGAGGGATGCAGCGGGGAGGCTGGCCAGTGATGCCATCTCGACAAAGGCCTGAGCGGATTTCATGGGTAAACCTTTGAACTCATATTGACCTGTCTTTGGATGCCTGCTATCTCTGGGAATGGGACACACCTGTGGGCAAGGCAACTGCCTTAGGGAGAAGACAGTTTCCAGGAAGGAACATAGCTGTGAGCCATTAGCGGTGAACTCTCCGGCAACATGGGCAATGCGAACCTCTTTGTGGAAGGAGGAGCTGGGAAAAGGGATCATACTGTGTTTCAGTGCCAGAGAGATGTCCAAACACTTACTCATTCTGCCTGTATGGAAACTCGTACTGTCCATTACTATTTGCATAACAGACATAATTGGACCTCTTCTACAACGTGTTATCTGTAGCCCCCCAGTTATAACACATAGAGTACTCAGCTGTGTACTAGGCATTGTAAGAACAGGTTGGAACCATTTCTTTGCTTTTTTTTGCTGGTTTTTTAAATGTTTTTATTTATTTTTGAGAGAGAGAGAGAGAGAGAGAGTGCCACCCAGGCGTCCCTCTTTCCTTTTTTAAAGTTTATTTATTTATTTTTGAGAGAGAGAAAGAGGAGAGAGAGAATACCGAGCTGTCAATGCAGAGCTCAACGTAGGGCTTGATCCTACAAACCATGAGATCATGACCTGAAACTGAGAATCAGACCTGAAATCAAGAATCAGATGCTTAACCGACTGAGCCACCTAGGCACCCCCAGATGCATTTCTTAAAGCAGAAAACATTGTACGGATAAAGCAATAACTTGCTCACGGTCACAGAACTCGTAAGAGAGCTAGATTTTGAACTCTGGCTGTATGCTTTCAGAGCCCACTGTTAAACAGCCTTTTTTCAGGTTCTGTTATCATGTGAAAGTGGAATTACAGATAAACCAAAGCCCTTACCATTTTTTCCTTTTGATACTTACTCTAATTTTGCACTTTTATTTACTTCTGTATTCCTTCATGTATTGTGCACTGTATAATGCACATGGTATCACTTAATGAAGGTTAGTTGATACCTAAAAAAAAAAAAGAAAGAGTTTCGGTTCCCCTCTTTCTCCACTGAGCTCTGGTAGGAGGGACAAAGAATGGAAGATGAGAATTCACAGTTTGCAAAAGAAGTTCCATAATTCTTATATTTACATAGGATACCCATCCCTTATAAAACTAACTCCCTGTACCAAGAAACTGCACAAGACCAAGTCCAAAATATTTATAAATAATCTTTGTAAAGATTAAAAGATTTTGTTCTAATACATTTTCCATCGTGGACCATGACCCCAAAGGCTCTAACAATCATTTTTGATTTGCTCCAGAAGAAGGTTTGCTCAGCAAACCACGACCTGACAGTCTAATCCAACCTACCGTCTGATTGTGATTTTACCACCTTGTGACCCAAGAATGGTTTTGATCTTTTTAACTGGTTCAGAAAAAAATCAAAAGAAGAATATTTCATGATATATGAAAATTATATGGAATTCAAATTTCAGTGTTCACAAGTGTTACCATCACACCATCATGCCCATTCGTTTATGTATTGTTGACGGCTGCTTTCCTAGCTACAACTGTAACATTGAGTAGTTGTGACAGAGATTGTATTGTCAGCAAAGCCTAATGTTTTTACTATCTGGTCCTTTATAGGAAAGGCATGCCAACTGCTGCTCTTAAGAGACTCTCAACTTTAGCTCTGTTAGAAACACTTGAGGGAGCTTTTAAAACTCCCGATCTCCAGGCCCCACCCTGCACCAATTAAAGCAGTCTGGAGATGAGACCCCGTCTTCAGGATTTGTTAAAGCTCCCCTGGGTTTCCCCAGTGTGCACCCACGGTTGAGAACCACTGCCTGCGTTTTGAAGGACAGGTGGATGAGGGCTGTTGGCATCCAGGCTGCCAGATGGGAGAGAGAATGCAGGTCACTTATCACTGCCTGTGTGTTCTGGGGGCGATGTGAGCAAAGATGTTCAGGACCTCCAGATGTCCTGTGGTGAAAGTCATTCCCACGAGGAAGCAACAAGATGAAGGAGACGGAGATGGGGGAGAGGAGGGAATTCTATCCAATATCTCTCCCAGCATACTGAATGACTGAGTTGAAGACCAATTTTCCCCTACATGGAACATTATTAAGTGTACAGGCAGTGTCGCCATCCCTAACCTAGCTTCTAGGAATAGGTGACCTAATTCTTCAGCATCTACTGGCACAACCATCTGGTTGAAACTGCAGAGCATAGAATCAGGTATCCTGTGCAGTGAGTGCCATAGAAGCTGGGGTGTGGTGCATGAACGGATGTACTTCAGAACCACCCGGAGGTTCTTGGGCCCACTCCAGACCTATAGAATTAAGATCTCCAGGAACAGTCCCAGGAATCTGCATTTTAACTCCTAGTTGGTTCTTAAGAACTTTAAAGTTTAACCATTACCTACTTACATGGTTATGCTGTTGAATCTTTAGCAGATCTGCAGGCGTATTTGCCCTGCCATTATTCGCCACAGCGGGAACGGCCAGTTATTAATTCCTCTGAAGGGTGCATACACACATTAAAAAAAAAAGAGGGACTTACCAGGTAAAATCTATAATATATATGCCAAATGGCCTTTCAATTAATCAGTTATTTTTTTAAAAGAAGCAGTGTGGAAGTCATACACTCATTCTACCAATTGCTGTCTTGCTCGGTAGTACAGATACTTCTATGGCAAACTGTTTGAAATATCTTAAATAGTGCCAATCTTCTTTCTTCGAAGACAGCCCTACTTTTAGGAAGCAGACAAACATCGTTTGGAGTGAAATAGGGTGGATAAAGTGGGCAATGAGGTTGGATCTGTTTTGGCTTTTAAAAAAATGAGCTTTGATTAGTCAGTGATCACACTGTATATCGGTTCACTCTTGCACTCCCCAAAACATGCCCGCATGATATTTTGAATAGTTTGTCTAAAACAGAGTTGTTTTAGAAAAGCCTTGTTTATTTTTGCTTTTATTTCCCTTAAATTCAGAGATGTGTTGAATAAGAAGCTGCTGTGGCTGAGGTCGAAGAGGTTGCTGCTGTTTTCTACTTTAGGATTTGATGGTTTCTTGCCTCACATGTAGGTCTTTCATCCATTTTGAGTTTATTTTTGTGTATGGTGTAAGAAAGTGGTCTAGTTTCATTCTTCCACATGTTGCATTTGCTAAAGTGACTGTCTTTTTTCCATTGGATACTCTTCCCTGCTTAGTCAAAGATAAGTTGGCCATATATTGGTCTGTCCAATTCTGGGTTCTCCATTCTATTCCATTGGTCTGTGTGTCTGTTTTGGGTGTTGTATGTAAGTGATGCATCATGGGAATTGACTCCCCAAGCCAAGAACAAACTGTATACACTGTATGTTAGCTAACTTGACAATAAATTATATTAAAAAGACAAGAAAACACAAGAAAAGCCTGGCTTATCTCAAAATAATGGAAAACCGTTTTTTTGATTTACAAATTCCTGAGTGTTTTTATGAAATCAACCCCATTTCTATCTTGTCATTTTCGTAAGGCTTAAGCACTTAGAAGCTGTTTTTGTGGTTGTAGGTGTTTGCATTTTTGAAATATGTAATTCCGTTGCAGGAAATCATTGTGGGGATAGGAGAAAATCAGCCCTTCATTCCTGATCCCCTGGGGAGACTTGTAGGGAAGGTGTGGTACTGAGGTCTTTCACTTCATTCAAGTGCGCTCGATGGGTCAACAGTTGCATCAGAGCTCAAGGGCAGCATCCCGGAGCGGACAGGACGACTGTGTTCTGTGGTTGCTGAGCTGGGTAGAATTGCAGACGTACTCTAGAATCAGATTTTAAATATAATTCAAGTTGAACAGAGAGGCATGATAAGTCAGTGTGGGGGGAGATGCTGTGGGCAGTACTGAAAGGTTTTGTTTGACCAGCTTGGGACCTGAAGTGCCTATTTCTAAATGAAAGGATATATTTTATGGGCTGTGTCTACCCTCCTAGAGTGCACAGGCGATGCCCCTTGATAATAGCACAAAGGGAGTTTGAAGCTTTCCATTTTCTACCGGTCTGTGGGCACTGACTGCTTTCATTGTGTCCTTATCGCCATGGAGGCAGGCTCCTGTTCTAAAGTGTCTTGTCTGAGGGCTTACACAAATTTTTGAATGTCTTTAATTTCACCCAGCTGAACAAAATTGAACACATAGATCACTGGGCCTTGATGTTCTGAAGGCAAAGATTTCAAAAAAAGAAGGTACTAATTTCCCTAGAACAACGTCACTGCATAATACCCCCGATCTGGGGCTTGAGGGACTCCCAAGTCCCTTTGTTCATCAGCATGAAGGCACTTTGAGACATTGACAACCTGTCCCTTCGACATTGTTAACCGCTTTCTTTAAGGATTCACGGTGGAGATGAAAAGTATGGGAAGTCCTTCGGGAAATACCGATGGCTTTGTTTTGCCCGATTATTTTTGAGTTTTGCTTGGGGGAGGTTTTTGCTGTGATTAAAATTTATTCTCATTTCTGTTTGCCTGGACAAAATTGAATCCACTCCTTCATTCTGCGTGTGGTTGGGGAGGGGGGTGGAGGGCAGGAGATGGGGAGAGCTGCCTCGAACCATTCCACTGGGCCTTTTGCCTGGTTTCATGTTACACGCTTGCTGGCTTTCCTATTTACTGAAGAGCTGCATTTTGACATTCAGTAGAAACAGTCTGTCCGACAGCCCCTCCCTCTATCAAACACTCTACTTTGTCTTGGATTGCAATATTCACTTCCAAACCTATAACGGGGGGTGGGGGGGGCAGGAGTTAGACAACTTTGCTTCCAGAAGAGCTTAACTGTTTAAGGGTTAAAGACACAGAAAAATTATAGCTTAAGTACTGTAGTGGCCAAGGGTTGATGAAGAAAGGTGGCTTTGTTTGGATGATTGGTTTGGACTCTGTTGAGACAGACAAAATATCTGTTTTTGGTCTTATGGCGTAGGCAGGGTTTTATATGCTTAAAAGCAAATCTTCAACGGCATTCTCGTTCTCTTACATCAGCCCACTTCTCTCCCCTTCTCTCTCATGTGGCAAAACAATAAACAAAGCGGCCACTGTTGGTGCTGTGGGCGTTTCTTCCTCTTTCTAGTGCAGGCTCCCAGGATGGAAATCTTGAGCCGTGTAAACTCCGAAAATTCTGCCTTTCCAAGAGAGGACATTTGCTGAATGTTTGCTAGCTGGAGAATGCCTCATGACCAGTCAGCTCCAAAAGGGTTGTTCAGAAATGCGGGCTGCAAAGACAGCTGGGATGGAGGGACACCCCCAGTCCTGTGAGAAATCCCCACTTCTGGGCTCTGTTTTCTTTTTCCTCTGCATTTGTAAAATGTCTGAGGGTGTGGCTGAAACTCCAGAAAAGCACTGAAAGTGCTATTTGTTTTTGAAAATGTTACAGCTAACCTCTTGGTCCTAGTCTGAGGGAAAGAAAAGATCTTTGTGGAGAAAGGCAACAAAATGCAAGCATCTATCTGTCTTCCCTGGCTGGGGTTGCAGGAGATTTGTTAACACTGATATCAGGGGAGAAAGCAGAATTTGAGAGGCTATTTTAAAGCAGTGGTTCTTAGCTTGGAATCTGTGGAGTCCCAAGAGTCCCACAGATGGTTTTCTAGGTAGCGGAATGGGGGGAGGGGGATCTTCTAAAATAGAATAGAAAAATTTGTACAAACAGACCTTTCACTGGAGAGAGAACCTGTGACTCTTTGGAGTCTCATATCCAAAATATTAATACCGTCTTTGTATTTTTTTTCCTTATTGTGGTAAAATACACATAACATAAAACGTACCATCTTAACCATTTTTTAAGTGTACAGTTCAGGGCTATTAAATGCATTCACACTGTTGTGCAGCCATTGCTACCAACCCACCCCATAATTCTTTCCATCTTGCAAAATGGAAACTCTATACCCATTAAGCAGTAACTCCCACCATTCTACTTTCTGTCTTTATGAATTTGACGACTCTAAGTAGCTCGTGAAAGTGGAATCATGTAACGTTTGTACGTTTGTGACTGGCTTATTTCACTTAGCATGAGGTCCTCAAGTTTATCCATGTTGTAGTATACTGCAGATTTGCCTTCTTGTTTAAGGCTGAATAATATTCCACTGCATGTATATACCACATTTTGCTTATCCATTCATCTATTCATGGACACTTGGGTTGCTTCCATGTCTTAGCTATTGTGAGTAATGCTGCCATCAACATGAATGTTCAATATCACCACTTTCTGTTTTGTGTGTATTTATATTTATTTTTGAGAGAGAGTGAGAGAGAGTGCAAGGGCACCCATGAGTGCGGGAGGGACAGGGCGAGAGGGGGACAGAGGATCTGATGCAGAGTCTGTGCTGACAGCAGAGAACCCGATGAGGGTCTCAAACTCAGGAACTGTGAAATCACCACTTGAGCTGAAGTCGGACTCTTAACCGACTGAGCCACTGAGTGCCCCATCACCACTTTTGTTTTAAATTTATTTTTATTATTTTTTTTAACATTTATTTATTTTCGAGAGACAGAGAGACAGAGCGTGAACAGGGGAGGGGCAGAGAGAGAGGGAGACACAGAATTGGAAGCAGGCTCCAGGCTCTGAGCTGTCAGCACAGAGCCTGACGCAGGGCTTGAACCCACAGACTGTGAGATCATGACCTGAGCTGAAGTCGGCCACTTGACCGACTGAGCCACCCAGGCGCCCGCCCATCACCACTTTTTAAAAGCAAGTTCATAAGCACAAGTTTCTTCTTTTTTCTTTTGAGCAGAGTTGTATATCCAGAGATTTTCAGAGTCTGTAATGCTTCCACATGCCTCAACCGACTTTAGAATTACTTTTTTAAAATTGAGGTATAGTTGACATACAGTATTATATTAGTATCAGGTGTACAGCATAGTGATTGGTCATTTGTGTATGTTGTGAACAGATCAGCACAATAAGTCTAGCTACCATCTGCCACTATTGAAAGTTAACACAATATTATTGACTATAGTTCCCATGCCATACGTTACATCTCATGACTAAATTATTTTATAATGAAGTTCTTATATCTTGATCCCCTTCACCCATCCCTCCCCCCACCGCATCCCAGCACCCTCCCCTTTGGCAATCTCCAATCTGTTCTCTGTATCTATGAGTCTGAGCTTCGTTTTGTGAAATCATGCAGTATTTGCCTTTTCTGTCTAAATTACTTCACTTAGCATAATGCCCTCAAGGTCCATCCATGTTGTCAAAAATGGCAAGATTTCATTCTTTTTATGGCTGAAGTATTTCATTGTACACACACACAACACACACACAGACACACACACACACACACACACACACACACACACACATCTTCTTTATCCATTTGTCCATGGATGGACACTTAGGTTGTTTCCATATCTTGACTATTGTAAGTAATGCTGCAATGAACCTAGGGGTGCACCTATCTTTTCAAATTGGCATTTTGTTTTCTTCTGATAGATACCTAGTAGTTGATTTGCTGAATTACATGGTATTTCTATTTTAATTTTTTTGAGGAAACTCCATACTGTTTTCCACAGTGGCTGCTCCAATTTACATTCCCACTACAGTGTACAAGGATTTCCTTTTCTCTGTATCCTTTCTAATAAGAATTATTTCTTGTCTTTTTGAAAATAACCATTCTGAAGGGTGTAAGGTAATATCTCATTGTGGTTTTGATTTGCATTTCCCTGATGATGAGTGAGGTTGAGCCTCTTTTCATGTGTCTGGTGGCCATCTGGATGTCTCTCTTGAAAATTTTTTATTCAGATCCTCTCCCCAGTTTTTAATTGGATTATTTGTTTTTTGTTACTGAGTTGTATGAGTTCTTTATACATTTTGGATATGAACCCATCACTGGTTTATGATTGGTGAATATCTTCTCTCATTTAGTAGGCTGTCTTTTCATTTTGTTGGTGGTTTCTTGTACTGTGCAGAAGCTTTTAATCTGATGTAGTACCATTTGTTTATTTTTAGTTTTATTTCCCTTGCCTTTGGATTCAGATCCAAAAAAAAAAAAAAAAAGATTTAAAGCTGATACCAAGGAACTTATGTTTTCTTGTAGGAGTTTTATGGTTTCAGGTTTTTAATTCGTTTTGAATTGATTTTTGTGTACAGTGTAAAATAGTTGTGTAGTTTCATTTATTGAAGAGACTGTCTTTTCTTCATTGTATATTCTTGCCTCCTTTGTCATAAATTAATTGACCATACATGCCTATGTTTATTTCCAGGCTCTCTATTATGTTCCATTGATCTATGTGTCTGTTTTTATGCCGGCATCTTACTATTGTGATTACTATAGCTTTGTAGTATAGTTTAAAATCAGGAAGCATGATACCTTCGGCTTTGTTTTTCTTTCTCAAGATTATTTTGGCTATTCAGGGTCTTTGTAATACTACATAAATTTAAGAATTATTTGTTCTAGTTTTGTGGAAAATGCCACTGTATTTTGATAGGGATTGCATTGAATGTGTAGATTGCTTTGATTACTATGGACATTTTAACAATATAAATTCTTCTGATACATTAGTATGGAATATCTTTCCATTTACGTGTGTTTTCTTTGTTTTCTTCAATTTCTTTCATCAGCGTCTTACACTTTTTAGTGTACAAGTCTTTCACCACCTTGGTTAAATGTATTCCTATTTATTTTATTCTTTTTGGTGTGATTACAAATGGGATTGTTTTCTTTTTATTTTTAAGTTTTTATTTTAATTACAGTTAGTTAAAATACAGGGTTATATTGGTTTCAGGTACACAGTATAGTGATTCCACACTTCCATAAAACACCCAGTGCTCATCACAGCAAGTGCCCTCCTCAATCCCCATCATCTATTTCACCCAACTCCCCTCTGGTAACCCTCAATTTGTTCTGTATAGTTAAGAAGTTATTTCTTGGTTTCTCCCTTCCTTTTTTTTCCTTTGCTCATTTGTTTTGTTTCTTAAATAACACATATGAGTGAAATTATATGGTATTTGTCTTTCTCTGGCTGACTCGTTTTCCTTAGCATTATACTCTGTAGCTCCATCCACATCATTGTAAATGGCAAGATCTCATTCTTTTTTATGGCTGAATACTATTCCATTGTGTATATATACCACATCTTCTTTATTCATTCATCAATCAGTGGGCACTTGTGCTGTTTCCCTATCTTGGCTATTTTAAATAATGCTGCAGTAAACATAGGGGTGCATGTGTCCCTTTGAATTCGTGTTTTTTATTCTTTGGGTAAATACCCAATAGGGTGATTGCTGGATGGTAGGGCAGTTCTATTTTTAACTTTTTGAGGAACCTCCATATTGTTTTCCACAGTGGCTACACCAGTTTTAATTCCCACCAACAGTGCCCTTTTCTCCACATCCTTGCCAACACCTGTTGTTTCTTGTGTTCCTGATTTTAGGAGATTGTTTTCTTGATTTCTCTTTTTGATAGTTCATTATTAGTGTGTAGAAGTAAAACAGATTTCTGTATATTAATTTTATATTCTTCAACTTTGCTGAATTAACTTATTAGTCCTAATAGTTTTTGGTAGAGTCTTTAGGGTTTTCTATATAAAATTACATGTTATCTGTAAATAGTGATAGTTTTACTTTTCCTTTCCAATTTAGATGTCTTTTACTTCTTTTTTTTATTATTAATTTTTGCCTACTTGCTCTGACTAGGACTTCCAGTACTATGTTGAACAAAAGTGGGGAGAGTGGGCATCCTTATACTGTTCCTGATCTTAGAGGAAAAATTTTCAGCTTTTCACTATTGAGCTTGATAATAGCTGTGGGTTTGTCATTGGCCTTTATTATGTTGAGGTATGTTCTCTCTCTACCCAATTTGTTGACAGTTAATTCTTTTTTTTTATCATAAATGTATGTTGAATTTTGTAAAATGCTCTTTCTGCATCCATTGAGAAGATCATATGATTTCTTGCTTTCATTTTGTTCATGTGGAGTATCACGTTGGTTGATTTGCAGATGTTGAGCTATCTTTACATCCTGGAATAAATCTCACTTGACCGTGATATATGATCCTTTAAATGTGTTGTTAAGTTTGGTTTGCTAATATTTTGTTGAGGATTTTTGCATCTGTGTTCATCAGGAATGTTGGCCTGCAATTTTCTTTTTTTATAGTGCTCCTGACTTTAAAATCCTGAGTGAGTGTGCCTGTGCATGCTTGCCTCCATGGGCACACAGCTGGGTTCTGCTCTTTTCTTCCATGAGGAGATAACAGCCAGTGTATAGAAAGCAATGGCTGGGAAAGGGCTAGGGTTATCCCTTTGGGCTTTTTCTGGAGTTCACCACTGCCATTTTGTTCTAGTCCCTTGCTAGTTTACTGCAGGTACATTGAAGTAAGGATTGGCCAAAAAGGGCCCCCTTACGATGTTGGGGGAGTGAGCAAGGGAAGGACCAATATTTTTTTCCTGGTCCTAGGAGTGTGGTATTCCCCCCTCTTTCCTGCATCTGGTAGTGTGGTTACTCCTTGAATGAGTGTAGGTTTTGAATTCAGACCCACGTTGGTATTCTGCCTCTCTCACTCTCAGCTGCATTATTCAGAAGCAGTAATTTAAATTTTTTTGCACTTTTCTTTCCTCATTTGTAAGGTGGGTATAAAACAGCTATTTTTAAATGGCATTGTTAAAAAGAAATGAGATGATGTACATAAGGTACTTAATACTGGGCCTGGCTGTATAAATAGGAGCTGTTCCTTCATTAAAACTCGGGCTCCCTGAGATGGCATTGCGTATCATTCTAAAGGTAGGGATTTCTATTGTAAAAGCACTTTAAACATGGTCAAGATTTTTATTACTTATGAAACTTTGGGGAATGGAAATAAGGAAGTCTACCAAATAAACAAAAAATAAATCTGGATTTAGCAGTCATAAAGATGGAGGAGTTAAAGGCTAAGCTGGGATGGGACAGAGATATAAAGGTCTTTTATTTATCTGTAATGTGAACATTGACCCATCTCTCTGTGGGTGTTGGCAAAAGAGAGAAAGGCTGTGTTGTCTCTTCACTGGGACATCTTTTTAAACATTTATTTTAATGTTTATTAATTTTTGAGAGAGAAAGAGAGAGCATGAGCAGGGGAGAGGTAGAAAGAGACGGAGACACAGAATCCAAAGCAGGCTCCAGGCTTCAGACTGTCAGCACAGAGCCCAACACGGGGCTCAAATTCAAAAGCGGTGAGACCATGACCTGAGCTGAAGTCAGATGCTCAACCGACTGAGCCACCCAGGCGCCACTTCATTGGGATATCTTTGATATGCCCTCACATTTTCATAGCGGATGAGCAAAACTCCTGCTGAGGAACTTACCTGGCATTCTCTAATATTTTAAAAGATTATTTATTCAATCAACTGCACAGTGAAGGGAAAACATAACATTGTTCACGTTGTCGACATCTAAATATCAATAGAATAAAAATAGGAAACAGCAAACCACGTACACAAAAAAACACCTAAACCAAGTCATTGTTTATAAGCTCTTTCTATATCACTATTTAGACAGAATTAATTTTACGTGGCTACCAATGTGTGCATGCCATTCCAAGTTCTACTTTTGTCCCACTAATTTATATAGACACCCCCCTTATTTCTATAGTCGTCATACTTGACAGTCCAAGTGGGAATATTTATATTGATAAGTTCTATATTGCAAGCTATGGAGTTGTTTTTTAACTCTAAAATAAATATCTATTCTATGTATATTCCCAATGTTATTTCAATACAAATTCTCCTACTTTTGTCAAAAGCTCTGATAAATATTAAGAGATTTACTGTCTTTTACCAAATCATTCTTTAGAGAGATCGTATTCATACTAATCAGGGCCCCGGCAATGGTTAAGCATGGCTGAAATGGAATTTTCCCCATTTCCCCCCAACAGTACATTTGTCATTTTCTTTTTTGCTAACTTAATGACAGTGAAGTGAGTATCTTGTAATTGTGTTAATTTTCAGTTTTAAAGTTGTAATGAATGTGAACATTTTCTGATTTTTAAAAATTGAACTACTTCTATCTCTTTTGTATGAATTATCTAATCCAACAGGTGACACACTTCGGCTACATATAGCCAGCTGTCTGCTTTTAGAAATAGTTTTATTGGAACATAGCCATGCTTGTTTGTTTACAGATTGTGTCCCACTGCTTTTGACTTATAATGCAGAGTTGAGTAGTTGTAACAGAGAAAAGTCTAAAATATTTATCATTTGACCCTTTACAGAAGAAGTTTTCAGACTAATCCCATCTCTCAGCTCTTATTCATTCTTGTTTTTCAGTACTCTATGCTCCGGCAATATCAAAGTATTTGCAGTTTCCGTCATATCATGATGATTTATGTTTGCCTGCCGTTACACACGCTCTTCCCTCTCTGGAATTTCCAAACTCTACTCTGCCAGGAAGGGTCATCCTTCCAAACTGTCCTTGAGAGGTACTCATGCTACAAAGCATTCCCTTTAATTCCCGTTTAGAACTTTACTTTTAGTTACGTGATATCAACGGTATGAGAATCAAGAAAACAATGCCTGGGAAAGCACTTTGTAAAACTACAAGGTGCTATATAAAAGTAACAACTTCTAATAATAACTGTTGTTATACTTGGCAGCATCAATGTCTGCCTTTGTCTCTACTTTTATTTCAAACCATTTACAAGAAGCTTTTTAGACCAAAGCACCTCATTTGGCTCTCATGGAATAAAGGATCTGATACCTTTTTTTTTAAATAATCTCCCTTTATTAAAATACAACAATATAGGTGCCTGGACATGTTATTTTGGGAACACCAGAGGCTAGTTCAGATTAATTATTATGTGTCTCATCATTGATTGAATAATCATTAAGGTGACTCAAACATCAATCAACCAACCAAACAAGAGCCCAACTCTCTGAGCGGTCCTTCTATTTCATCCATATAACAAAGGTTGGAATCCTACAGAAACCATAGATATAAAATCTGAGAAAATATGCTAAACCAAAAAGCCATTCTATGTATTGGTTGCAGATAATTATGCAAAAACCAGACAAGAGAATACTTTGGAGAAGAGTTTCATTTACCCAGAAAAAAAAAAAAGAAACATGAACTAAAATATACATTATAAATCCAAAACAATATCTAGAGTCTCTGGGAGTTCTACTTACTTTTACAATGTGTCTACTAGAAGAACACTGAGGACATAGATCTGAGTTCTTATATGTATATCTGTATGTCTGTATTGTGTCTGTATCTATCTACCTCTCTAGATAGAGAGGGAGACAGGTTTCTTTAATGATCTGCATTCCTCTGAGTATTCCTCCCCTCCTTTAGGAATCAAAAACATCTCAAAGAAAATATTTTCAGGAAATATATATAAAAACTGTAATACAATGTTGTAGGTGCTCGTGTGTGTGTGTACTAATACAGCTAACTAATTTAAACCATGGTTTCTGGGGAATCCAGGAGAGCTTAGAGATGTGCTTTGTGAAACGTTTAATATGTGTGTTGAAAGACACGAGGTTATGGTTCAGATTACGCTGAGTGCAAGCTCGGGCCGTTAGGAATGCTGAGTTCCAGAGACAAAAGCTCTTAATTCTAACTGCATTTCTGGAGAGGTGGGCGCCAGGTTGTTCACCACTTCCATTAAGGAACAACTACGTATTTTAGTGGTGCCTTTTCTCACGAAATGCAATATAGAGTAAGGTCAAAAAAAAGCAAAAGAGGAAATTTGTTATTGATTTTCATTTCTTCTGTGAAATTACATGAAAGCTCAATGGCTTGTAGCAGTATCTCAGTCAATAAAGCTCCATTTGAGACCACCTTGAAGTTCACTTCTCTCCCAGTCCTTTTAAACTTCCGCTAGCGTCAGATTCTTTTGTATTTAATTGTCTTCGGTGCTGAGATACTAGGAAGCTTTTTATTCATAACACCATAGAGAGGATTTTGCTAAAAGTAAAATTGTGAAATATCCTCAGACAACAAAACCCCTCCTTTTTGGTTAAAAATCAACATTGCTAAAAACCAAATCTGAAAACCCAGGGAAAAAAGAGATGAAGAAGGTAAATACGAGGATTCCTTACTGTAAAGTGATTTTTTTCAGCATTAGGGGAGGAGTAGGAGAAAGTAATTTACGTCAGACTCACCCATTATGTGTGCACACATTTAGTTCATAATAGTTGCTAACATTTACTGAACATTTACTGCATGTTAGATGGTGTGCTAAGTCTTTATATGGTTTCTGTTCTGTAGGGAAGCAATAAGTCGCCTGTGTGAAGCTGTCTCTGGGGCAAATGGAGCCATTAAAAAACGAAAGGTAAATATTGGTGTGGTTTCCTTGTTTTTTTTTTTTTTTGTTTTTTGTTTTTTTGTTTTTTGTTTTTTTGTGCCGGATCAGCTCTGCACGAGGTTTCCTTGTTTTATGTTTCCCTAACTATGGGAAAGAGAATGTCAAAATAGTTGTTAGTTCGTTCTACAATACGAGCTAAGTCCAGAATGGTCTTTGTCAGTTGTCATGATATCAGAGACGCACTGAAAGTCGTTCTTGTCTCTCAAGTTTTTCTGACTTGACTGACACTGTCTGAAATGGTGATGCCTGGAGTGACAGAATGAAGAAAGCACCTGGGTTTCAAGTCAAATATTCTGGGTTCCAGGTCTTTGAGCATGGTATCTCATCTCACTGAGACCCCATTCTTGTTTCTGTAAACTTAAGTTGAATTGGATGACAAGTTCGGCACCTTCCAATTTCAGTATTTTATAATATATCTATTCTGCATTTTAACATTTTAGAATTTTTAGATTCTTGGCCTATTTTCAGATGGAAATGTGGGTGCTGGTAGAGGTGAGATAATAATGGAAGAGTAGAAGAAGATTTTCATGCTGAAAGAAAGCACAAGATTTGATGTTAAACAGATTTAAATCCTGCCTCTGCCACCTGCTATGTGATCTTGGACAAGTCACTCCACCTTTTGGATCACTGGTTTCCTCATCTGTAACATGGGAGAAAATAGCACTTACTGGATCGAGTTGTGTAGAATTAAATAAAATGATGTCTACACAGTGTCTAGCATACATTAGGCTTTCAACGGTAATGGTAACTAGAATTATTGCCATTTAATTGTCCACCCAGAACATTCAGTTGTTTTAGAATGTCCGAAGGGGAGGTGCGAAGGTTCTTAAGGTAACTATATAGAACATAGAATTGTAGATTTTTTTAAGAGACACGGGAAGTTTAGAGATATTCCAGTCCAGCCCTCCCATTTTGCCAGCTGCTAAACTGTCTCAGAGAAGAGACTTGCCTTGAGTCACTAGGATGATGAAGGTTAGAGCCAGCTACAGAGGCCAGGTCTTTGTATTTCCAGCTTAGTGCTTTATTTCCATAACCCCCTGCCTCATTCTTTGTTATTCTTCATTATCTTGCATAGGGCTGAACCCAGTGTCACCCAGAGTGACTCAGATGAGCCACATGGCATGGGAAACACTAATAAGTGGCCTTTGAATTCTATTAGAACTCCCTGTTACCAGTTACTTTGACAAAACCCATGGCCCCAAAGTGGCCTCTGGCCTCCTCCTGCCTCTCATAACCTCTGCAAATAGGATGCTTTTGTTGCACGATCCCAACAAACAGCCTCACTCATTTAAGATTTCTCATTTCATAAATAGGGAGTCTACACCCCAAAACAAAATAAAACAAAACAAACCAGGCTATCATGTTTCCAGAAAGTACACATGGAAAGAAAACCAAAATCTTGAGTTAATTTCCTTTGTTAGCTGGCAGTTATTGCATACTTAATACACGCCAAGGACTGTTTTATACACTTTGTGTTTTTATACTTTTTTTCCTCCCCATACAAAAAATTTGGTAAAGTATTCATAACATAAAATTTACCATTTTAACTATTTTTAAATATACAGCTCAGTGATATTACATACATTCGCGTTGTTGTGCATCCATCACCCATAACTCTTTCCATCTTGTAGAACCAGAACTCTGTACACACTAAACAATGACTTCCTACTCCCCCATTTCTCCAGCCCTGACAGCCACCGTTATACTTTCTACGTGTATGAAGATGACTACTCTAAGTACCTCATATAAGTGGAGGGAGACGCGTTTGTCTTTTTGTGACTGGATTATTTCACTTCACATAATGTCCTCAAGATTCATCCATACTATAGCATGTGTCAGAATTTCCTCCCTTTTTAAGGCTGAATAATTTTCCATTGTATGTATGTACCACATTTTGCTTATCCATTCATCTGTTGTTGGATACTTAAGTTTCTCTCGTGTTTTAGCTATTGCAAATAACACTGTTATGCGTATGGAATACCAATACCTGTTCAAGTCCCTGCTTTCAGTTCTTTTGGGTGTATAACAAGAAGTAGAATTGCTAGATCATAAAGTAATTCTATTTTTAATTTCTGAGGAACTGGGAACTGCCATATTGTTTTCCATAGCAATATTACTATTATACATTCCTCAATAGTGTGCAAGGATTTCAATTTCTCCACATTCTAACACTTGTTATTTTCTGTTGTTGGTGGTTTTTTCTTTTTGCTTTTGTTTTTTACTAGTTATAGGTCTATCTAGATTTTCTATTCCTTCATGATTTAGTCTTAGTAGATTTAAGGTTTCTAGGAATTTGTCCATTTCATCTAGGGAATCTACTTTGTTGATATGCAGCTGTTCATAATGCTCTTTTATAATCCTTTTTGTTTCTGTTGAATTGATAGTTACATCCTCACTCCCCTTTTGTTCCTGATTTTAGTGATGTGAGTCTTCTTTCTTTTTTTCTTAGCCTATCTAGCTAAAGGTTGGCTAGCTTTGTTGAGCTTTTTGAAGAACTAACTTTTGGTTTCATTGATTTTCTCTATTTTCTAGTCTCTGTGCCATTGATCTCTGCTCTAATCTATATTATTTCCTTCCTTCTGCTAGCTTTGGGTTTAATTTGTTCTTTTTGTTTTGAATTCCTTAAGTTGTAAAGTTAGGTTCTTGATTTGAGATCTTTCTTCTTTTTTAATATAAGTGTTTATAGTTATATATTCCCCCCCTTAGCACCGCTTTCACTGTGTCCCATAAATTTGGTATGCATGTTTTTTGTACTTTTATAAATTATCACAAGAAAATGTAGCAACTTTTTATTTTTCAGACTTCTGGTTTTCAGAAGGACTGGAGAGTTCAGCTAGCCCAAACTCTCACAGGAATTCCTTTTGTATAAAGCAGGCCCTACTCCCAACACTTGGGGAGAAGGGAATGTATGAGAAAAGTTCTGAGGGCTCAGATTTCACTGCTTACTAAAGAATTTGCTGCATTCCATTTTTAAAAAAGTTTTCATTAAAATAGAGCATTCCATCTCATTCGATTTGTGTAAAGTAAAATAGGAAGAGTATGCGTTTTGACCCATTTTAATACTCAAAAAATTAGTATTCTTCTGTAACAAAATCATTAACTTAGAATGTTGTTTTGCTATTTTTAAAGCCTCCAGTTAAGTTCCTATCAACAGTTCTTGGCAAAAGTAATCTTCAGTTTTCTGGAATGAATATTAAACTGACCATCTCAACATGCAGCCTCACCTTGATGAATATTGACAACCGACAGGTAAGATCATGAATGTCATTTATAGTTTAACCTGTCATCTATTTTTCTAGAAGAGCCTGGGCATAATAAAGTTTCAGACAAAGAGTGCCTAAAATTTAGTAAGGGACAAAGGAAAAAAAATCTGCCAAGGATTTATGCATAACAATAATTAGAACAACAGTATTACTAACGCATCATTGGCATTTAACTGTTGCATACTTGCCTCTACCTAATTGGCTTTGTAATAGGAATTAAGGTTCAAATAACTGGTAAATACCATTTAGCAACTCATGTTCTTGAGTCAGTTATTACTCCCTGTCCATGCTCCCCAAAGGGAAATCAATTGCATTATCAGAACTAACAGAGTGTGTGTTGGATGGGGGTGCAAATGAAGGACAGGGAGGAAGGGTGATGTTAAGGTTAATATTCTAACTGAAATTAAAGCATAAAACATTTTCTTCCAACTCTTAAGCTCAAAACGCTTTGTAAATTGTTATTATATAAATACAGTTTCTTCTTTGATGATGTATGATGCCATGGTGTGCCTGAGTTCTCATTGCGAACCTTATTTCTCAAAGAACAGCGTTGCTGAAGCAAATATAAAAGATATACAGGCAGAGGGCTAAATGTGTACCTTGAAGTAGGGTACTCTTTGACTTTCTTTTTATGTTTTAAACTAAATTCCTCGTATCCGATTATTTATGTGTTAGTCTAAGTTGTCTTGGTTTAATATGTAGTGATTCGAGGTTCTTAATATTTAAGGTTTTACTGTATGGAATACTGTTGAACAGGGACTCACGGAAGGTTTAATGTGTAGTTGGCTGTGATAAAAGACTGGGGCTTTGAGGTCACATACAGGTTGAAATCCAGGCTTTGCCACTAATGAGCAAATTATGCTACCGCTCAATTTTCCTCATTACTGAAATGAGATTTTAGTGCCTATTCCTAGTTTCTGAGAGGATGGATTTAGCAATAGTATATGTCTCACTGGATTATATACAGGATTAAGTAAAATCATTGATGTAAATCACTTAGCACAGTGCCAGTCACCAGTACCTTTTATTCTTTACTCGAACATTTTTCCTATTTCCTTGAGACATTTTCATAAAGTCAGTACTTAACAGGGAAAGCATATTATAAAACATAAAATTATAAAATTTTCAGTGACATGCACGTACAGTTATAGACATTTTTTTACTCCAATGTTTTTGCCAAAAACTTGCAGTTTGAGATCTGCTTTATTTTCTAAATTCAAAAGCGGAAAAAAATACACTGCTTACACGACAGTATAAACCACCATAGAAGAAAATACTTAATATAAAATAGTTCAAAATAGATTCCTGCCTAGTTGGGCCCTGATTGGTTATCCAAGAGAGGTGATACCATTGGTATAATGACAGCAGAACATTTGAGACTCTAGTTGGAAATGCAACAGATCTAGGTGGAAGGTGAAACAATCATTCAGTCTTTCAGGTGCTTTGCCCTCAAGACATTTGTAGATGTAAATTTTAGTTTTAGTTTTCACCCATGTGTGTGGTAGCAGCGGCGCTTAATGCCTTTAGGTATGAGATCTCATTGAGTATGGAAGCACTTGAATTATCTCGGAATTATGTAGGGGAAGAAGAGTAGGCAAATCTGTAGCCATCATGCTGACAGCCTTATGTGCAGAACCTAAGGAACATTAAAAAAAATAGTTTTATGGGGTGACTGAGCAATGGGGAATTTAGGAAGAATCGGGCTGTGGTGTGTGGTAGGTGGCTTAGTTTATTCTCATTTCTTTCTCTCCTTTACTACCCTGTTCAAGGCTACTGCAATTAGAAGGAGTATTGTCACTTGCCCATAATCTTTTGTCCAGGAAAGAAGTAGGGACAGGGGGCATGGGTTACAGCAATGAGTGCCTCTGGAAGTGAGACATCTTTTTGCACTGGTAGCGTGGAATGGAGTTGTGTTCAGCCCACTGCTGGAGTGGGGACAAAAGTTAGGATTTCATTGATCTTAGACCCAGGTCCTGATTTTTGAAAATAATTTTGAACTATCCTGCAGGCCTAGAAGAAATGGGTTGGTGGAGGAAGGGCGTATAAAAAAAGATGTGCCACTATAGATGCTTCGACTCAAGTTTTATAAATCCCATTAATAGGGCAACCCCAATGTTGAAGGGAGAAGGCAGCAGAGAAGGGACCTTATAGATGTAGCATGAGAAAATGATTAACTCGATTCTCCTTAAAGAAAGTTACCCTTTGAAGTTCTAAGATAAATACCAAGAAATATTAATGTCTCCCTTCCCCTCCCCCCAACTTCTAAGATATACTTTGGACTGAAAACATAAACACGTTAAAGTTTATAGATACATTCATAGATGACAGAGCATTTATGGGTCAGATGGTTCATTCATCTTCAGCCACTGAGAACAACTTCGAGAATATAACCATTCGCTCCCAGAAAATGTCTCAAAGAACCTCAGAGGCAGAAAAATAAAATTACATTAAACACATAAGGCTTGTGATTTTTAAAACTTACCATATTTTGGGATGGGAAATACATTTTGGAAAAGCAAGTTCTAGGGAATTTTTGTATATTCCTTGTTTTAAAAATGCAAGCAACAGACTTCCTTGATGTACTTCAATATGTTAAGGACTTAAGCAAAAATATCTGTCTGACTAGCTTCCACTCCCACTGTTCTTTAGTCATTTGTACATTCCGATCACCAACTCTAACAGCTCATGAAGTTTTACTGAGAAAAGTAATAAAGAGATAAAGGAGGTATCAGGCAGAAAATGGAGATATCCTTTAGTCTCCATGAAGAGAGAGAATTCCAAATATTTACAGAGGCCAGGCAGACAATGCTAACTATCCAGGTAGAAGAAAAGCAATGGTCCAAGCATAATGATATATGGTGAGCGCCACTTGGCCTCCATGTTGGGGAGACAATACTGGGAAACATGGCAACAGAATACCTTCTGTATAGCAAGGGGAATTGGATGCTTCATCCCACATAACTATAAGTCAAAGGCTGCCAGATCTTCAACCTTTGAAAAAAAAAAAAAAAAGATGGAAATCTGGGAGTTTTGTTGCTCTACCAGGATTACGAGATGGTGGACTTTAATGAAGAATTGCAATTTTAAGCATGAGCCAAACACAATAAATCTGTGTCCTTAGGGCGGCCAAATGGGACAGTCTGATCTAAGGATAGGTCCAGAAAATCCCCCTCCCTCACCCTATATGTTCATAAGCTTTTTAAAGTTCTCTCTCCATTCCACATCTCCACCCATTCCCTTGATTGCAAAATCAAGACCAGAATCTCTATAGAACTCCTTTCTTTAGTTCCCATTTAACCAAGATTTGAACCAGGTAGGCGGCTTCCAGTATGTGTTAACTTTAACATTGAAAGAAATACAAGTGATTTTCCACTTCTAAAAGGGGTTTAAAATATTACCATCTTCTGTTTTCAGTAAATACAAACAAGTACTAATTTCAGCACTCTCAGATTACTGCCTGTTTCCCCAAGACCAACAAATCAACCATGAGAGAAGTCGGTTGTGGAGTCCAGGTCTTTATCCTCCAAATGAGCCTTCAAACCCAATAGGGAGCAGTTTTCTTTTCCTTTTCTCTTGCTCCCTACTTAATCTCAGAGAGGAATCTAATCACACTTTCTGGTATGAAGACCAGTTTTTTCTGTTTTCCTGACATCTTTATCTGGAGGTAAATGCAATTGGGCAGCTCCTTGTGTACTGGCATCCTTCTCCCCTTTACTCCCCCACCGACTTCAGTTAACTCACATCATCCATGCAATTATCTATCCAGATTCATCTAACTGCAGCTACAAGCTGTTTGATAGTGCAATGAAAAGTGAGCCATGGGAGAGGCAGGATGAAGAGGGGTAAGTGCTAACATCTCACCTCCTGTCTTATAGTAATAGTTTCCCCATCTATCTATCCTTCTCCTCACCAAGCCTAGCGCATATGATCACCCTTGTCAGTCCATCATTTTACAGAAAAGAACCCCCTCCTTAAAAGACGACTGTGACACAAATAAGGCTATTACACAGGACGTGTCCTTTACTGCCATAAGGAACCAGAACATCTGGTACCTTTTTACAGATCTTAAGACCTACTGATGTACTGTCTATTGGGCCCAACTTTCTGACACAACTTTTAGTCTTATGCAACTTCAGAACCTTAATAACCACAGCAATATGCTCGTTAATATGATAGGTTTTCTCAGGCTGGCAAATTCTCTTATAGGAATTTACCAAGTTTAATACTCACAAATTAACTTATAAATCAGGTATTTGAAGCTGGAGACTTTCCCATATAAATAGTCATTAAATTTAAACCATAAAGTGGTTTCAATAATAAAATAAAATAGCATAATATGATAAAAAGTAGGATTTTGATAAAGTATATGTATGTGAACAATACTATTGGCCAAACAAACAAAATACACAGAACAAGAAATTTTATTATCTCGAATGCTGGTGCATAACCAATAACAAGCTTAATTAGAGGAGGAGACAGAGGGAAACTTCAGCTACTGAGGAGGGTTTCTGGGCAGGTTTAAAACCTTTAAAGATTGAGGGTATTTTTGTTCAGTCTTTTTTTAGATGTAGGGCTTTCCTTTTACTTGACATTTTCCCTTTAACAGTTCTTATGTGATGAAGTTCAACCAAAGTCTTTCACCTGTAAACTTAAATGAAAAACAGAGCGAATAAAACGATTTCTCTAGCATAAGAGTGTTAGAAACAGTTTGTTTTCTTTGTTCTTTCACATATATTTTAGCATCTAAATTTGAAATTTTACTACTGACATTTTTGAGTTTTAAAAATGGTATGACAATAAATTTTCTGGAATTATGGATCATAGTAGCTTTATAAATCATTAAGATACACGTACAACCAAAATTTCAGATACTCTTGAAAACACATTTTGAAATATAGCACACATGAGACATATTTCTTTTTGGGTTTGCTTATCCTTTTCGGATACTGAAGAACACCCAATTTATTTTACACTAAAAAATTTAGCCTTTGATAACTGGCTTGGATAGACCACAAAGTGAAATCTTCAGGGTTCTCTCAGTGGGCTTTCAGTCCAAATGACTCAGACATCTCGTGTCCTAAACTGGATGTATTCGTTACTCTTTCTCATGTAATTAATATCACTGGGCTCTTGTATTGGCAGTTTGTCTTGAGGTTAACTTATTCTTGCAAAACAATCCCTTACAATGAAACATGAAAGATACTTTCCCCAATGCAAGGAAAATAATCTGGATCAATAACAAAGTCAAAGCCACAGGTGTTTCAGGAACGTTCTTGAAAACAGATTTCCAGAGTCCTAAGATGCCTTTTCTTCTTCTTTAACAATTTTTTCTTTTTCGTAACTGCGCAGTCACTGCCCTATTCTATTCTGCAAAACAACGACGACGACAAAAATCGTTTTTTGAAGATCAAGTTTTTCATTGGCACGGTACTATCTGGAACGAACCCAAAAGACAGTGGAATGTTGGGTCTCTCCTCCACTTTTCCTCCTCTTTTAACAGCATTTAATTACTCTCTATCAATAATCTCATCACAGCCGAGTTCTTCGGTCAGACGGTTGACAACCATAAGTGAAAAAAGCTCTTCGATAAAAGCCAACTGATCAAACGGGGTCTTCTCATAATGCATTTGAAACCCGCCATCCAGGGCTGCTTCCCTGGCTCTGGATGTTCTCAGGAACATCTTGTTGGCTTCTTCAAGGGCCGCTGATACTCTGTAGCCCGCACCACTCAGCTGCTCCTCTTCCGGATAATCGTAGTCGTCCTCCCAGTCATCAAATTCCTCGCCCTCGTCCTCGCTCTCGAAGTCAGGGCCCGCGATCAGGCCCGGCTGCTCCCCAGGACTGGGCCGGTTAGCAAGGCCTCGTTCCCCCTGCGGCTCCGCCATTGGCTGGGCCGCCTCCTCCTCCATTGGGCCTTCCTCCTCGAGCTGCGGCTGGGGCCCGCTGCGGGAGGCGTTCGGGGATGGCTCCCGGCTCCCGCTGCCTACCTCCATCTGCGGAAGGTCACCCTCGCCAAGCATCACATCCATCTGCAGGTCATTGCTCTCTTCATACAGCTCGGACAGCTCGTTCATTTCCGACATTGTACAAGCGGCTCAACCTCGCGAAAGGCGTTTTTGCCAGATCGGAGCTACGCGGCCGGGGGGTGGGGGCTGTGCGCGTGCGCAAACGCCCTGCGCTTGCGTGACCCTGTGCGTGTGCGCGACCCCCAGACACCGCCTCCTGTTTGGCGTACCCCTCTGGCGGGAGGTGCACGGTCTTCGCGACCCTGGTCTATGTTTCGGTCCTTTCGAACTCCATACCTAGACTCTACGTTTAGAGAATGACTTAATCTCCGCTTTCCCTAACTGTTCTGCACATTAAGGTTCTGTAAACTTGAAAATCCTTGACGTGGCTTCTGTTAACTGTGCTTAATCCTCCTCTTCCCTCTCCCGTTCCCTCCTGCTCCTTTTCTTCCGGCCCCAGGCAATAGCATCTGCTCCAAGGTTTTAACTACCTTTCATCTATGCGCTTATGACTTCTAAATCCACACCTCAGTGTACTGAGAACTCATCCATTCAGCTCTTCTGTTGTTTTCCCCTTTTAAAGAAAAAAGTTAAATTCACAAATAGGCATATTATGCATGTTTTTAAAAAGATAGTAACTGAAAAAGTACTTGGTTCCATTTATTTTCGCAGGAGGTTAACTTTCCACTATAATCAATTTGGTGTGTATTCTTTAAATTTTTTTCCTCTGCATTTATATAGATCCTTATGTCCTTGTGGAAAAATCTTGTGTGTTTGGATTTTTTATTTTTTGCATGTCTTACATAACTGTCTTCAAGTTACAAAACAAAAAGCCCCTCAGCAATAACTTGAAGATTTAGCTTTGTTAGTATACATAGATGAGTCTTTTATTCATAGCCTTCCATTTATATAGCTAGTCTGTAGTTGACCTAACTATGCACAATTTCCGATTTTTCGATGTTATAAACTGTGGGTAAATGACATCCATATGCTCCAGTGTTTCTAAAGAATAAGTCACGTAGAATTGCGGAATTGTAGAGCAGCCATACTTTAGTTTTAATACATGCTATCAAACCGCTCTCCAAGATTGCTGTACTAATTTTAGCTTTCATCAGCAGTGTTTGAGAATATTTCTATCCTTGCCACAACATTGTTTTGTTGAGCAATTTTATCAGTTTAATTAATGATACCTTGTTTTATTTTCCATAGCCTTGATTTCTTGGAGATTGATTATTTTTCAGTATGTTTATTGAACATTTGTGTTACTTATGAAAATTAATGGGTTTTATTTTTGGTTTATTTCTTTTTCTTATTGATTTGTAGGAATTTCTTATAAACTCTATGAATACTTTGTTTTACATGTTGCAAATACATTCTCTCTGCCTGTTGTTATTTGGCTTCAGGGGTCTTTTCTCCTACAAAGTTTTTAAATGAGTTTTCATGTAATCGAATTGAAGGTTTTTTTTTCTGTATGTCTTTTTTTCTATTAAGATAGATTTTCCTACTTGAAAGATCACAGGCATGATCTTTTGTTTTTCTTCAGTGTTTGCATAGATTTTGTTGTTGTTTTGTTAAGAATTTTTTAATGTTTATTTATTTTTGAGAGAGAGAAAGACAGAGACAGGGTGTGAGCAGAGGAGGAACAGAGAGAGGGAGACCCAGAATCCGAAGCAGGCTCCAGGCTCTGAGCTGTCAGCACAAAGCCAATGCGGGGCTTGAACCCACAAACTGTGAGATCATGACCTGAGCTGAAGTCAGAGGCTTAGCCGACTGAGCAACCCAGGCATCCCTGCATAGATTTTTAATGGATAAAACATTTATTTATATGAATACTGTAAGGACAGGATTCATTTATATATATTTTACACATATACAGCACTTCACCAACGTCACTAATTTAATCACTGTCCTTTTGTTGGCTCTTTGGTGCCACATTTATCATAGATTTAAAAGAAAACAAATGTGTGAGTTTGTTTTTAGACTTTGTATTCAAATGAATTTCTACAGTGTTATAATGTCTTGCTGATAAGGAAAACCTTGTCTCTTTGTTCTTTAAAAAATTGCCATCTCTCTTTTTGCATATTTGTTTTTCCATGTGAATTTTAGAAGTAGCTTGAAAAGTTACCCGGATGACATAGGTAGAATTTTTATTGGAATTGCATGGAATTTACAGATTAATTTGGGAGAGAATTGACATCTTTGCAATGTTGTCTTCTCATCCGTAAAAGTAATATATATCTTTCTGCTTATTTGTGTCTTATTTATACCCTTCAATGAAGTTTTCCAAGAAGACTTACATGATTCTTATTAGTTTTGTACTTGGTACTATTGTAAAATGTACCCCTCACTCCAGTAGAGTGTCTAATTGGCTATTGCTGGTATGTGTGAAAGATATTGATGTTTGTATATTGATTTATGTTTAGTAATCACTTTTAGCTGAAATCTAAACATGGAAAACACAAATGTAGAAAAGTGCACAAATCTTTAGTGTGCAATTTAGTTACCACAAAATGGACATATTTGTGATAACTGCCACCCAGATCGAGAAACAGCATTTTCAGGATTCCAGAAAACCATTTGCTCTCTCTTTCTTTGCCCTACTAGCAGCACCATCCTGATTTCAAACAGAATAAAATATTTTTGCCTGTTTTTGAACCTTTTATAAATTAAACCATGTAGTATATATTTTTTCTGTGTGGCTTCTTTTGCCCAAGAAATATGGTTTTTTTGCTACACAAAAGTCCATTGTTTAAATATCACAGTGATCATCATTGGATTGTTTCCGGTTTGGGGCTATTACAAACAGGGCAGTAATTATCTTTCTTGAGAAGATCTTTGGTGCATGTATTTACACAATTCTGTGGATATACATCTAAGAATAGAATCGCTTGGCTATTTTATATAAGCAGGCTCTCGTATAGATTATGTTAAACATTTCTAAAGACAGGATTAGCCAATTGGTGCACAGTTGGTATTTTAATGAACCTTCAAAACAGTATGACAAATATTTCTCAGTCAGCTGGTTATTACACTGTGGTTTCCAAACAAGCAAGCCTAAAATCTCAAGTAAAAGAGGTGGTCTTCTCAGCTAACTAATGCAGTTCATTTGGATAGTCTACGTCATATTGAAAATCTTAATGTTAGTGCTTTAGTATGCTTTTGGTGGTGAATGACTGGAACCCCAATTCAAACCAAGTTATATAAAAATAAATAAATAAAACAGAAAAAATGCATAAAAACCAAAGAGAAGGGGGAAATGTATTGGTCGAAGTGATGAAACAAATGTTACCACCACATGTTTATAAATATTTTTAACTCTCAGCTCTGATACTCTCCAGAGAGAGAGCTTCATTTTTCCATCAGGCTTTTCCCACATGGCAGCCAAAGATGGCTCCCAGAAGCTTTAGACTTAAACTAAGGTCCTTAATGGGAGAGAGAGAGATGCATTCTTTCCTATTATCTGTCTCAGTTCCTCCCCATGATAGTGCTTGGCTTTGCTGTGTCCAGAGGGATGGTGTTTTCTGATAGGCTGGGCCTGAATCATGTGTCTAGCCATAAGCAGAGGGGTGGTGAGGTGGGCAAGTCAAACCTACGCGAAACTTATGAGATTATCACAGAATGTGGATGGAGTAATTTCCGAAGGGATTCTGAGCAGGCAAAAGCAAAACTTACAAATGTAAGACCATGACTGTTAGATGTAACTAGGCATAATTAATTTGTAGCAGCATACATGTGTAATTTGTTTATGTTTTACAGATTATTGCAAATCATCATATGCAGTCTATTTCATTTGCCTCCGGAGGGGATCCTGTAAGTATGGGTTTATAAAAATTCTTCTTATTAGACTTAAAAGAAACTCCATGTAAAGCACGTTAGTCATTACATCTCTTTTCCAGTGTTTTGTTACAATTTGTGACTAGCTGTGTGCAATCAAAAATTTGGCTTTGATAAAATAGTTTCCATTACGGATTTTTAAAATGTTTGGATTAGTGGATGAGCTAATAATATTCCGTTGTGTTGTCAGTCGTGGAGTTATCATCCGAAACTGTTCTCGTAGGTAACGTCTAAGTCATGAAAACCAAGGATGTCGTACATGTGTTACCAGTCCTTCCTCAGCATTCTTCTTAACACAGAGTTCCAGGCAGATCCTTGCCTTGGACTTGGCAAGGAGGGGAAGCATCTTTGCCACTCTGGCTGTCAACCGAGGCAACTATGTCTAATCTAAAGTGAGCAGCCGGGTTTGCAGCAATTCATGGAGGGAACACCCAGCCGATGGGAGAGAACCTCAATTCTGTCCTCCCTAGACGACACACGGCACTCATTTCCCATGAGTTGTGTGAGACTGAGCAAGTGCTCTGTCTCCAAGCCCTCTTCACAGAGTGGAGGGTCATTCGCTGACTCTCTACTGCATCGCTTCTGAACCAGGGCAGAAGGAGAGAGGCATTGAAGTTAGGAAGCCTGTGACCTACCGAGAAACAAATCTGTTTGAACTGGGGGAGGATTTTGCTGCTTCATGATATTGTGACATTTTTCTTCTACCTGCAAACATCCAGAAGCTAGAAGAGGACTGAGTATGACTTTTATAACGACCGTACGTCAGTAAGGTCAAGAAAACATATGCGGAGTATATGTCTATTTTGTTCTTACTGACGGTGTATTATTGCCTTCTTTTCTGCTGAGTTTTTGTTATTAAAGATTATATCCTTCAGAAATGAGGCACTAAAATCCAGTGGAATGGCCGATTTTTTTCTAGCCACCACATTTAGTTTCTCACTTCCAATTGAGGAACAAAATGTAGGGCCATACATGATAAGACCTATAACTCAGAAATCCAGGAGAGGTGTGGAATGGTAGTAAAAACTAAATCTGACAGCTGATGTCACTGTAGAGTTTTGACCTCTATGTTAAATATTCAAAAGGAAAAATTTCTGTGTCTCCTGAAAGAAAATAAAGTTCCGAAGCTACTCTGCTGTAATCATTGCTTCCTCTAAAGTATCTAAAGTATTTAAGCAACTTTCTTCACTTGGTTGTTGGTGTAACCTTTTAGTGTGTGAAACATATAGTTAAATGCTACTCAGATTACCCTGTTCTTAAAAACATTTCAACAGTTACTTGTCTTCACACTGACTACCTGCGATTCAAAATATTTAAGCATGTCAAACCTAGACACCCTGTCTTCAGAACCTATCGGAAGCATATGGAAGAAAAGCAGTATATATAGGACTTCAAATCATTGTGGGTTTTTTTTTTGTTTGTTTTTTGTTTTTTTTCTTTTATTAATGGGTACTTAATTTCCCCTTTAGGCTTCTCCACTTCCTCACCTTTCAGCTTTGGGGATAGTTACTTCCAAATGAATGTATTAGTTCCATGGTGCTATTTAATTACTATGTAAACGACTTTTTAAGAGCTCTACCTCTTCCCCACGAGATTCTGTGGAAGGCTAATTACGGATTCATTAGCAAAGGGGGCAGGCAAGAAGCTTAGCACTTAACAGCTGCAGCGTGAGCCCGCTACTGAATCTGAACTCCCATCCACCAAGCCTTGTAATCTTGCCTCGACAGTGACAACCAGGGACGTGTTTGGTACAGAGAGAGTTGACCAAATCCAGCCCGAAGATTCCAGCATCGTCTCTTTTATTCCTAACCCGATATAGCTCAGTCATCCATGAAAGAACTCAAATACTTTCCTTAAGTTATTTACAGTAATGAGTTGTGTAAGTGAAGTGTTAAAAATAATTCTAGGTGTTTGCTCTAAATCTCCCTTTCCGGTTTCAAGAACCACTGTCATGTTCACACTGGCACGCAGATCCTCATTCACCCTAGGCATGCCCTGCATGATGTCTATCCTAGTTCTCCCAACCCTAATTCTTTTTTTTAAATGTTATTTATTTATTTATTTATTTATTTATTTAACTTTTCATTGTCAAATTGGTTTCCATACAACTCCCAGTGCTCATCCCAACTGGTGCCCTGCTCAGTACCCATCACCCACTCTCCCCCCTCCCACCCCCCCCTCAACCCTCGGTTCATTCTTAGTATTTAAGAGTCTCTTATGTTTTATCTCCCTCCCTCTCTGTCTTTTTTCCTTCCCCTCTTCCCCTCCCCCCTGGTTTTCTGTTAAGTCTCACAAAGTCCACCTGTGCGTGAATTCTTTTTAGATTCTCCTCGCATCCCTTTAGTTCTTTGTACTTTCAGCCCACCAAAGCACTGCCCAGAAACAAACGGTAAAGAATTTGTAGCTGTGGGGAAGTTTGTACCCGCTGATTTGAGTGGTGACCCCTGTGCTCTTTGCAGCTGGAAAGAAAACCTGATATTCTATTTTAAATAGAAAACTGGGGTGACTATAAGCATTGGTGTTCAAGGTCCCCCAAATGAACTGCCAGTTTAGAGTCAGGGAGACTTGACTTACTTAGCCTCTCTTAGCTTCAGGGTTCTCATCTATAAAATGCAGAATGATCACCCTCGCCTCACAGTGTTGTGAGAATTAAATGAATGGGTACATGTAACCTGCTAGTACCATGCCTGGCACAGCGTGACGGGATAGCTATCACCACTATGGCTAGCATATGCTCATAGCTTTGTTTGTTAGGAACTTGCAACTTCTCAGCTAACTGGGTGCAAGAAGCTAAAAGTCTCCGTGCCCCAAAGTAATACTCTTCTTTCCACCAGATTTCCTCCCAAGTTTAAAAAAGATTAGCCATTCTTGGGGCACCTGGTGGTTCAGTCGGTTAAGCGTCTGACTTCAGCTCAGGTTATAATCTTGTGGTTCGTGGGTTCAAGCCCCGCATCAGGCTCAGTGCTGACAGCTCAGAGCCTGGAGCCTGCTTCAGATTCTGTCTCCCTCTCTCTCTGCCCCTCCCCTGCTAGTGCTCTGTCTTTCTGTCCCTCAAAAATAAATAAACATTAAAAAAATGAAAAAAATTAAAGATGAGATATTCTTCCTTACCTCCTGACCTTTGCTCACTCTCACCTTTACTCTCTTCTCAAAGACAATTTACTTGTCTTCCTCCTGTCAGCCCTGAAGACAGTCCTTGGTAATGCTTTTGTATCTATATATACTTTCTCTTTTTCAAAAATGCATGACAAATATATTTTCCTATATATTTTTTCACTATTTGTGCTGTACTTTTAACATTCTTTAGATTCTCTCAGATATTGACAGTTACCAATTTTAGAACTGTAAATGTGTTGGAGATGGTTTTGAGGATGAGGTCCCACACCGCTTTCCCATCACTGAACGCTCCAGCCCGTGTCGCTGGCATCATACCCATCTCTTCAATCTTAAAAATAGCAGTGAAGCCCCCAGCAACTGTGGCTTTGTGTCTAAATTAATATAAAACAAAGCTCACAGATATGACCTTATTTATTTACAAGATATTTCAAGCCTTTTATCTTTTAGCATAAGATAAATTTATTTAGGTGTTTGTTATTTTTTAAAATAACTGAAGACAAGTTATGCTGACCCTGAGATCTGCTTCCTGTGTGTTTCACTGCGGGTTATTAAGTGATTGTCCTTGAGGGCATTACAAACGGGCTTTTATTTCCTGCCAGTTGATTGCATCTTCCCTCTGGAGAGTCGTACTTCTAATCTGCAAATGGCATTGTGTGTATTCTTTTCCCTGAGAACCGAGATAACAAAAAGCATCTTTAATTATTAAGATCTTATCATTCATCAGTTTACCATTTTCAATAAAAGTCAGAATTACCAAGTGGCTTTTCGTTTGTTTTTACAACATCAGCAACACCTCTTTTTGAAATCCTTAGACTTTTCCTGGTTCCTTGTTTTCAAAAATGATTTTTCCTTTCTATATATTGATCAAGAAATGCTTTATAGTTTTGCTCTATTTCTTAAATTAACTTGCATTGCACTCAAGCAAGCTAACGACCACCAAAACCAGTATGTCTCTTTAATTGACTTATTTTCTGACATACATGGTGTCTGTGTGGACAACTGGGAAATCATGGTGCCACCGTCTAGTTTATGACTCCTTTGTGACTCCATAACCCTGGGTATTTCAACTTTCAATACAGGAGAGAGTCATGGTCCCTTACCATTTTTTAAGAATATATGTACCAATATATTCCCTGTCTGGATTCTTTTTTATTCGTAGTGAATAAGTATCACTAAATCTGCCTCTAATTTTTTTTTAATTTTCAATTTCTCTCTCCAAGAGTCAGAGAATCGGGACTCCACAGTTGCTAAAGTACCCAGTGTATGTTTGTGTTACCTCTTAGGATGCTTTCTTTTTCTCTTTAAATAGAAACATTTGTATTTAAGTCCTTACCTCAGTGTCATGTCCTAGATGTACTCTTATCTTTCAACAGTACATTCCTTTCATTTTAAATGCAATAATTTTCCCTTTTTTCTTTTTATAGGATACCACAGACTATGTTGCCTATGTAGCTAAAGATCCAGTTAACCAACGAGGTATGGAAAGCAACTTCTAGATTTTCTTAAGAGCTGGTATATTTCAACTTTAAAACGTAAGAAGCGGTTTCTTTCAATATACAGGATGATGAGGATCACTAGAGTGCAGTATTGGGTTCTAGAAATGTCATGTGAATTTGAGTTGGAAATAAATAGCCCCGCTAGCAGAGCAAAGTAGAAAAAAATAATGTAGCTGGGATTTAGATCCCAGTCATTGAGGGACCCTTACACCAGAAGTCTTATTATCTATTTGAATAATCAAAAGAGAAGCTGTTCTGGTTATAATAATAGAAGGAGCTGGGTGCCACATCCCCAGTGGATGAACGAAGTACATAGAGACCCAAGGCACTGAGGTTATTGGCCCACATTGGTGTCAGCAGATGTGTGTGTGTGTGTGCGCGCACACACACACACACACACACATGCATGCAACACACATATGTGTGTTGGGCCTGTGCCTTTGGTGTTCAAGAGTCTGGCATGTCATTTTGAGTGTTTGGCTTCTTCTCATGGTTTGGATCTCAGCTTAAATGTCTCTTCTTCAGAGAGACCTTCTTTGATCACACCTCCTACCTCCAGGAGCATATCCCACCCTGTTGCAACATAATGCTTTATTTCTCTTCTTATTAACACTTACCCCACATTTTTGCTATTTTATACCATTTGTCGATGTGTTCAATGTCTCTCCTTTCTACTGAAACCTCAGTGAGGGCAGGAACCTGCTTCCCTTATTCACTGTTGTTTCCAAAGCACTCACCACAAAGCCAAGCACATAGGTGTTGCAACAAAAATAACTATTTTTGTTGAGTATCTCAGTGATTGAATTTGTTATCCCAGGATTTATCAAGCTTGCCTAAAGAAACTCACCTCCCAGTCAAACTTTAGGTGAAGGGTCTGAGGTTCCTTAGGTCATTGGACCTCTTTAGACAGACATGGTTATTGTTGCTTCTCATCCCTGATTCTGGGACATTCAGACTCCTCTTAGAGACGAGTCTTAGGTTGCTTCTTCTCCTTAACTAGAACCTAATAAGGGTGGCATCCTCTGCTACCCCAGGGGTAGAGTTTGCCCCCACGCACTTATTAAGTACACATGGAGTAGAATTTGGAAATTCAGAGAGCTGTAAAACAAAGATGGAAATGTACATGGTATGCTGGGAGAGCAAATGAATAGAACATATTTACTAGAAAGCACATTGGGTACGGAGGAAAAAAAAAAGCCAAAAAGGCATCCAGAGGGCAGATGGGGGAGAGCTGATAAGTAGGGACTTAATCTTCAAGCAAATGCTGTTGACAGAGCAGAGCTTCATGGAGATTGATTTGGGAGCAGGATGGATTCAGAAAGAAATGTAATGCAGGGAGATCTCTTTGGAAGCCATTATTATAGTAAAGAATGAGATGATGAGGGGCACCCGGGTGGCTCAGTTGGTTAAGCTTCCAACTCTTGATTTCAGCTCAGGTCATGATCTCACGGTTCATGGGATCGACCCTCCACCTTGGGCTCTGTGCTAACAGCTTGGAGCTTGTTTGGGATTCTCTCTCTTATGTTCTCTCTGTCTCTCTCTGTCTGTCTCTTTCTGTCAAAATAAATAAAATATTTTTTAAAAAAATGAAATGATGAGGACAAGCTGCTAACACAGGGCCTGGCATGTAGCAGATACTCAGTAAACGCTTGAGCAAAGAATATGGCTTGATGACAGGGAAAGGAAGAAACAGGTGACAAGTACTACACAATACTCGGTTGCAACGGACTCACCCTAAACTGTATAATGACGAATGGATAGTCACCAAAGATGAGTAGGAGAGACAGGAACTAGTGAAGGGGAACGGGGGTGTAGGAATGAAATACAACAAAAGATATCAGAAAAGAGCAACCTCTCTTAGTTAAGCCCGAGTTTCCTGAAAGAGTAACTGCATGCTATTTTGGGGAAGGCCTCTGCACAACAAAGCCTTTTCTCTCAACCTGAAAAGACAGGGTGAGAGAAAGAACAAATAGATCACGAAATCTAGATGTTTGGTAACTTTACCATCAGTCACTGAACAGCTCAGGAAGGTCATCGCTCTTTAGTAAGCAGTGGTGAGGAGTTCGAAGATTCAAGTCAGTTGCTCGCTTTCTTCTTTAGGGGAATGGGTCTACCTACCAGGTAGATGACTTAGAAACATAGGGTAATTTTCTTGGATTACTAAGTTAGTATCTCCTCATCCTTATTTCAGTCTCCCTGTTCCCTTTCTTATTTATCTTGGTTACAGAAACTTCTGTGAGGAGCCACTCTGTCGTCAGCATACCTCCTACTTGCACATCCCTGTGGTGTTAAATCCTTTCCACTCACCTCAGCTCCTGGACTTTAATTTCTGCACAGAAGCGCTGACATAGGTTTCAAGCCCACAAATAATTATTAATTACATACTAATATGAAAGGGGCCAAGCTCATCATTGTGGAGGGAAAAGAATTCCTGGCTAGCCTGGGCTCATCATTCAGTGGGAGAGAGAAACATGGCGTGTAGGATGTGCCTGGAGAAGGGGGGTCCTGGACACCAGTGTGTGGAACGTAGCGGGGGCTCAGTCAAGATTTGTGGGAGAGAGAAATACAGGCCCACGTGAAAGAGTTGTGTAACGGTAGCTCAAGACTCTGGGTGGTATGTGAGTGTGTGTGGAAGGCTGGGGTTACAGAGAAGGGAGGGAATAGAAGTAGGGGGGCAGTGGCTGAAGAGATAGGTCAGAAACAGTGGAGAGGGCTCTGAATGCTGGCCAGAAGGCCACTGGGTGCCATTAAAGATTTTGAGGTGTTTTTAAAAATTTTTTTTAATGTTTATTTATTTTTGAGAAAGAGAGAGACAGAGACAGAGTGTGAGCAGGGGGAGGGTCAGAGAGAGAGAGGGAGACACAGAATCTGAAGCAGGCTCCAGGCTCTGAGCTGTCAGCACAGAGCCCGATGCAGGGCTCGAACTCACAAAACCGTGAGATCATGAGGCGAAGTCAGGCATTAACCGACTGAGCCACCCAGGCGCCCCAGGATTTTGAGCTTTTTTATAAGCCATTATTCTGGCTTCTGCTTTTTTGCTGAAATTGCAAAATGATGTTTTCTGGCAGAAAACTGTTTGGAATTGTAGAAGCCAATTAGAGGACATCTCATTAGTCCTGGGCGGGAGTGGTAATGTTTACATTGCACTGGGGGAGGAAGGGACAGTTTGGACTAGTATGGGAACTAATGGAACGTGGCAACAATTGAGATACGAAGGTTGATGAAGAAATAGAAATCAGATGTTCCTGAGGGCTTAATGAGATATTATATAACCATCAAATATCTCCATATGTGGCTCATAGTAAGTGTACAATGAATGGTAGCTATCATCATCGTCATCATCAATCCGTGTGATTTGGAGCGGTGTTGCCATTAAAGAAACAGGGATTGTTACAAATTGGAAAAAGATAATTAGAGAAATAGGGGGGAAAACATCTACCGTTTGTTGCATGCCCACCATGTGGTAGGCATTGTCTCATTTCATCCCCACAACGTCCCAGAGGTCGAGATTAACTTATTCCTTTGTTACCAAAGCAAACACTGGCATTGAGAAAGTGAGATCATTTCCCTAAGTTCAGCCAGCTAATAAGCAAGTGAATCAGTTTGGGGTTCTGAGCACATCTTTACAAAAGAACATTATAAGGCACCAAGAAACATTTAAAAAATGTTAAAAGCTTACTAGCAACCTCATTAGCAATCAACTATTTCTCATATTTCATCTCCAAATTTCAAATACTGAAAAAAGAACAATGCAGGTAGGAGTATAGATCCAAATGTTTTGGAGAGCAAGATGACAATTTGCACCGAAGACTTAAAGAGGGAAATACTTCGAACCAACAATTTAACCTCTAAGGAAATAATTAGGACATGCACAAAGACTAAGCAATAAAGATTATTGTCATGTTATTTATATAACAGAAAAAATAAAATTAATTTAATATTCGTAAATAGCAAATTATTTAAATGAATCCATCGAATGTACAACTATGTAGCAATTTAATGCTAGTGTTAGAGTGAATAATGACATGGGGAAAATGTTGACAGTGTTGGTATAGCATGACCCCAGGTAATTTTTTGTAGGGAGATAAACTTGGAAGAAAGTTTGGAATGATTACAAAGAAAGAGATGACAAAATATTAATAGTGGTTATCTTTAGATAGTGAGGCTTACATAATTTTTTTTGTTTTCTATAACTCCTGCAATGAAAATTGATCGTATTTGTAAAAAAGAAAAAAAAATGTTCTAAATCCTTGAATAAATAAAGAAAATAGTGAAACCAGAAAGAAGTAGAAGAAGTTATAGAACGACCTAGTGAGTTTGGTTCATCTGCAGAAACTGTTCAGCAGGCAGGAGAAGCTCAGGGTCGGGGAGGGGGGAAGGTGAGAGTAGAGGTGGGAGGATGGGAGTGTGGGGGTGGGAGAGACAGAGAGAGAGAGAGACAGAGACCAGAACTTCAGGTGCAGGTTTGGAAAACTGCAACTCCATAGCCCTACGAGTAAGCAAGATCACTGAAGGAGGGCCCGAGAAAGAAGGGGGCTGAGGCTCTCTCGGGGAGTGGTAAAAGGAGACTGTACAGGGCCAGAAGAGTAGTCAGGAGGAGGAGAGAAATTCAGGAGATGAGAATCGCTTAAGGAGGAGGAAGGGCAAATTTCTCTGGGAGAAGACACCTTGGAATAAGACACCCCAGAAAGTCACATACCGAAAAGGAGTTAGAGGGAGTAAAGGTGGAAAATGCCTTTGGGTGTGGCAATTAACAGGTACCAGGCGCCCCTGGGAAACACCATGTCGGTGCCTGGGTAAGGGCAGGAGGGCCGGACCTCTGGGATGAGGAAGAGCATAGGTGTCAGGCAGAGGAGTCCAGGCTCCTGCTAAGAATCCTGAATGTTCCCACTGTCTCTCATTGGCCCGATTCACTTTTAGCATTAGTAGATTCAAGTCGGGGAAGTTGCTACTTTTTTTTCCATCTCGTCTGGGACCCTTTAGTGAACTCCTCGTTTTGTAAAAGGCCCTTTCTGTAGAAAAGGTAAGTCACTCTAAGAATGTTTTGAGTTTACTTAGTGACTAATACGGCTCGGCCCATAATACATATTCTCTTCACCTCTCTCTCCAAATGTGTAGTAGTCCAGGGAGGTTTAAGTAGTTTCTCTGAATCTAGTATGTGAAGAGGCCCCAGTTTACCTGGGTATAGGAAGGCCATGGTTTTCAGTCTCTGAAGAAAGTAAAAAAAAAATAATTTTTAAAGACCATAAAAATAATTTAAATTTAGTCTATTTATTTACATTTATGATTATGGTTATAAAATATATGCACTTCTGTCCTGGTGACCTCATACTGTGGACTGACTGAGGGCTGTCTTCTTTGAGCTGGTATCTTCCTAAGCAGGAAACAGACTCCTTGCTTCAGTACCACAGCACCATCTGGTGGTTGACCTGAGAAGCTGCACCTTTGAATTTCTAGTTTGTTAAAAAAACAAAAAACAGAAACAAAACAAAAAACCCTAGTCTATTAAATATAAGTATAAAACTAGTAAAGAAGGGTCTCTTAGCCCCTAAGAATATTTCTCAGCCTCTTGTCCATGAACATACAATTAGGAAACCAGTGGAAAAAAATCAAAGAATTTGAATCTAAGATTTAAAAAAATCCTCCTTAATATAGTACTTGACCCAAAGGTAGAGTTATAGGTCTGTCTGGCTACGATGTGGGGTGAAAAGAACTCATATCTCCATCTGATTCCATCTCAGGCCTCCATGCAAAGTTATCATGGAGTTTCCTTGGAAAGTCACATTCTTTTTTGGCAATTGGGACTTTTTTATATACTTGTCTTTCTACCTTCCCACTTGCTAAAAGTTGGTAAATTCTTGGCCAACATGCCTGCTTATCTAAGCTTCTGGAGATGGGTCTAACACTGGGAAATGGGCATATCTGTGTTTGATTCAAAGCCCATCGCTATTCTGGCCCATGACTAACCTCAAAAAGAAACAAGACCATTTTCACAGAGTGGCATGCCTGTGACCAGCAACAACAGCATTATCACAACATGTGCGTTCACTGGAGATAGCGAGGCTATAGAACATCTGCACAGGGCCGGGCCAAATTGGAATTTGAACTTGAATATCAATCTTTCCAGAGTTCTTTTAAGCATTCTTGTTTTCTTATCCCTTTTAAGAGAGACACACTTTTCATGTTTCTGTGTGTGTGTGTGCACGTTTGAATTTCCTGCCTCTCTTGTTATCTTATCTTCATCTCTAGTCATCTTCTTGAACTTAAGAAAAACATAAAATTGAATAAAATTGTATTCTGTATTTTCATATGACTTGGAATCTTGACTTTATTTTTAATTGGACCAGAAATTTATGAGATGAAAAACAAAGAATTCAAGGGAATTACCTTTTTCAGTCATAATGTAACACAGCTTCTCTTGGATCAGCTGGAGAGCACATTGCAAAGGGCACTTGGTAGGTTTAAGTGTGCCTCCATGAGTAAACCAAGCAATGGTTCACACCACTCAATGGCTGTAGGAACCTGTCTCACTATGGGGATCACTGCGGTGTATGTCAATGCAGTTGACAACTTTGCGCTAGAATTATTGATGCAATTTGGGAAAATCAGTATGTATTCCTTCAACACAAATTTTAGGACACCTTCTATGTGTCTATGTGTTGGTCATGTGTGAAGCTACTGTGGAGAAAAAGAAGGGTCAATTTAAAATAGCAGTCTAAAGATAGATCAAACATTTTCCTTTGGTAGAAAGGATATGCATCGATAGACTTTCTTTTTTTTCATTTTTAAATGTTTTTTATTTATTTTTGAGAGATTGAGAGAGAGTGAGTGTTGGGGAGGGACAAAGAGAGAGGGAGACACAGAATCTGAAGCAGGCTCCAGGCTCTGAGCTGTCAGTACAGAGCCCCATGTGGGGCCCGAACCCGCATACTGTGAGATCATGACCTGAGCTGAAGTTGGATGCTTAACCGACTGAGCCACCCAGGTGCCCCCATCTATAGACATTCTTAATTGGGTTTTCAAAACTAGAATTAGCTCCTAAATCTGTATCAGGATCCAAGTTGCTTCTTTAAAAGGATAACCTTATAAGAAATGGTAATGACAATTTTTTCACAGATTTACACCTTAGCATCGTTACATTTAATAATACCACCCCCCCCCCATACACACACACACATGCTTTCTAGAAATTTCATTTGGGGTGCCTGGGTGGCTCCGTTGGTTAAGTGTCTGAGTTCAGCTCAGGTCATGATCTCATGGTTCATGAGTTTGAGCCCCGTGTTGGGTCCTTATTGCAGAGCCTGCTTTAGATCCCCACCCCCCCCCCGCCCCTCCTTTGCTCTCTCTCTCAAAAATAAAGAAATAAACATTAAAAAAAACCTATACAATTTTAATTTAAATCCTTTAAATGAAAGTCAAGTCAATTCTGGAATGAGAATTATTTGAGATTCCTTGAGATTATTGTTTTTTAAATTTATTTATTGTGAGAGAGAGAGGGCCAGGGAGGCGCAGAGAGAGGGAGAATCTGCCAGTGCAGAGCCCCACTTGGACTCACGAACTGGAAGATCATGACCTGAGCCAAAGTCAGAGGCTTAACCGGTTCCGCTCCTTGGGATAATTATTAACATAAGATTAAGAAAAGAAACACCTTTGTAGGTACTATCGTGTATGGTTATAGGCTCTGAAAATCCCATCAGATGTAAATGAGTTGCCTTTTACTTTACATAAATACGAAATCTTTTCCAAGAGAATGCAAAAGCATAAAACCATGCTTCCAAGTCAGCACAGTTAACTCATTCCATAAAGAGACAGCTCTCTCTCCTCTCCTTAGGCGTCCCTTTTAGTAAGGTGTCCCAGTGTTGGCTCCACAGTTTCTGAGACCCGGGAAGCTTCTCGGGCATCTACTCTAATTCACCATGCACTCGCCTCAAGTATTCTCAGAGAATAGCGAACAGTTTTTACAATGTTCTTGTGTATATTTAACCATTATCAAGCTTTTTCTCATGCTTCTGTTCTTCAGGCTATAGAAACTAATATGTATTTTAAAGATTTTATTTCTCATGAGGCTTATTGCCTTTATAAGTCATCTTGATGAAACTTCCATTTCAATGGAATCTCCATATTGCAGGGCCCTAAGCAAGACCCCATTCTCTAACCAAAGCAAGAATGATATTCCATATGGCGGGAGGCGAATTTATAGTCTCTCCAACATAAGCTCCTGTTTTTATGTAGTAGCAGCAGTAGCAGATTTACTCGTTTGTGATATTCTGTCAGCTGCCCCCTCCATAATTTATTTCTTTAAATTACTTGTGAAATCCCCCTCTTCTCAGTACCAGCTTCTCAGAGAAAGTATCTAATAAAAAATTTTAATATCTTCTGGTCATGCCATCATCACAAAGTCTTGTTTTTAATGCTTAATGGAGATAACTCTTTAGTAAGATTGTGAAGACAAGGGTTACCATATCGTCACTGCTTTATAATAATGACATGGGGTGCCTGGGTGACTCAGTCGGCTAAGTGTCCAACTTCGGCTTGGGTCATGGTCTCAGAATTTGTGAGTTCGAGCCCTGCTTCGGGCTCTCTGCTCCCTGCATAGCCTGCCTTGGATCCTTTTTCCCTCCCTCTCTCTGCCCCTCCCTTGCTTGCACATTCTCTCTCTCTCTCTCTCTCTCTCTCAAATAACTTAATATTAAAAAAATTTTTTTTAAATATCAATGACAAGGGCACCTGGGTGGCTCAGTCACTTAAGCATCCAACATTGGCTCAGGTCATGATCTCGTGGTTTGTGGGTTCGAGCCCTAAGTCAGGCTCTGTGCTGACAGCTCAGAGCCTGGAGCCTACTTCAGACTCTGTGTCTCTCTCTCTTTCTTTGCCCCTCCCTCACTCTCTCTCTCTCTCAAAAATAAATGAATGTTAAAAAAATTTTTTTAAAAATAGCAATGATGGGGCAAAGAGGTATTATAAAGCTCCTGTCTTCACCAGCAGCTCATCTCCCACTTTGAGGGAGGGGAGGAGGTTTGGAAAGTTATATTTTTGCAAAGACAACAGCACAAGCCTCATCTTCCTGTCAGATTGCTGGCCTCAGCATCTCTGGTATTGAATCTTAAAGCTAACATTGAACGTGAGTCACGTTATTGGCTAGGATCGGTCTGGTTTTATAAAAATGCGGGCCCCAAAAAACCTGTCTTGAGACCAAAATCTGTCAGCGTTTTGAAATATTTAAATGTAAACTATGAATGCTTTTTTCTCTTTGAAGCAAATGAAATATGAGGTATTCCTTTCTGCCCTTTCAGAGCTGATGAGAGCTTATAAACCTCCTCCCTTTTCTTCCAGTACCAGCTCATGTTCTGGAAATATTTTGACTTTGTTATAACCTTTTCTTGTTGAAAATTTATTACAGTTTCTTTTCGTTCGTCCACTTGCAGCCTGCCACATATTGGAATGCCGCAGCGGAATGGCCCAAGATGTCATCAGCACCATAGGGCAGGCTTTTGAACTCCGGTTTAAACAGTTTTTGAAAAATCCTTCTTTGAATACTTCCTGTGAAAGGTCAGCCAAGAGTTCTGCAATTATCTGACTTGCTGTATTTATTTTGCTTTATTTTCAAATTAATATGGCGTTTTCAAACTGACTGATGAAATTAGCAATTTTTTTCTTACCAATAGGCAGTTTCAGTACCAACTAATAATGACGTTTTCTATTTTTCTTCCTCTTATATTTGTCCAGATAGTTCCTTTCGCTTTGTATCAGAGTTAGAGGAGACACTCTAAGAAGGGGTCTGCCCTATTTCTCCGATATCATACAGAGCTATGAATTAAGTAGTATCATAAAATAATAGATATCACATATCTAGGAATTGTTTCAATCCCAGATCCCTTGCGTACCACTAAAAAACAAAAAAAATCAAGGGGCGCCTGGGTGCTCAGTCAGTTAAGCAGCTAACTTTGGCTCAAGACATGATCTCGAAGTTCATGAGTTCAAGCTCTGTGCTGACAGCTTGGAGCCTAGAACCTGCTTCAGACTCTGTATCTCTCTCTGCCCCTCCCATGCTCATGCTCTGTCTCTCTTTCTTTCTCAAAAATAAATTAAAAGAGTAAAAATATTTGTTTTAAATAAAATTAAAAAATCAAGAGTGGAGAGCAAAACAGTAAGAATCAAATGTCTATCGCAGGTATTGCTGTTAGTCGGCAGTGTAAACAGATGAGCTACAGTTAAACTGTAGCAGGGCTGGCAGGTGGTGTGACCCAAGGATCTGGTTGTTCTGTCGGAGGCACAGAAATTCTGCAGGGAAAGCTGAGCCCTTCAGGCCTGACAGACTCTAGCAGCGTGGAGTGCAGTGAGCAGGATTCATACCCAAGAGACAAAACTCTTACGTACTTTAAATGTACCCCTCCCCCAGTTAGTAATTTTGTGTATCAACAAACACTGGGTTTGGAAATCTCCCTTTAGAAGGTGGTCTGGGGTAGCAAAGGAGAGGAGGTTACTAGGAGGCCTTGAAGTTGAATTTTTCCCAGGATAACTTTTACATCTTAGTGCTACCATTTTGTTGACGTGTAATGTACCCGACCAAACCGTGTGGGTTGTCAGTGGAATCAGTTCAATCCAAAAGGACTTGATTTATTCTTTGTCATGAGAAATTTACTAATTCTAATTTGGAAGAAGAATTGTTTGTTTGTTTGTTGTCTACCCTGTTTCAATTTGTAAAACAATGCATGTTTACATAAATCTACCCACTTGCCACATGTGGTTCTAATATTTCTTTATGAATCCCGTATACTCCTCCAGATTTGTGCAGACGAGATAGCTGGCCATAGCTCTCTTATTTTTTTCATCTTGGTTTCACAATCTGGGCCAGGCCCTCTGCCCAATATCTAATTTTTTTTGAGCAAAACATTTCCAAAATGGTACAATCAAAGCATGCTGAAGATACTTAGGAAAACTTTATTTTTGTGTCCTGCTGACAAAGATGCCTTGCATTCAGGGAGTTCGTGTGTGTGTGTGTGTGTGTGTGTTTCTTAATCACTGGGAGGAGACACAAAAGCATCGCCCTTGACACTTTCCATTGGCTTACCCCACTCTAATTGTCTATGGAAAGCTAAACAACTCAACCATCTGGTTGCTTCCATCCAGCTGTTTGACATCACTTAAGCAGAGCTATAAATTTAAAATATGAAGGCAGAGTTTTTCAGGATGATTTGCATGGTTCCGATCCTTCTGCCTCCCCTACAGTATTTGAATGCCCGCCCAGCCTCTTGGGGATTCTTTTTTCCCTTACAGGGAGGAGGTGCCTCTTGATGGTCCTGCCGTGGAGAGAGAAGATCATGAGTATTACAATGAAATCCCGGGGAAGCAGCCGCCTGCAGGTGGTGTTTCAGATGTGCGGGTCAAAGTCCAAGCCACAGAACAGATGGCTTACTGCCCCATACGGTGTGAAAAGTTGTGCTATTTGGTAAGTAATGTTTTATGGTTACCGGAACTTAGCAATGTGATTCTGTCCTTGTCACTAGAGAGTTTCATATGAGTTTCCAAATGCTAAGTTAGGCACAGTGTCTTCCTCAGTACTGAGCCAGAGAATGAATCATTGTCGGAGCTTGCACTAGCCCACTTTTACTCCAAATTCCACCCCCCCCCCCCACCGCTGCCTAAGTGGATGACTTCACATCTCCTTTCACTAGGAAGACAAGGGCGATCTGACATGTTACATTCAACTTCACCTTTCCTCGTCTCCATGTCTTCCTGTATTCTCCTTGCTTCTCACCCTTGGCTACTGCCTTCACAGCCAATTCTTCCTCTGAGCTCTGATCCCATCCCCACCTTATAACTCTCTGCTCTTGTTCTGTCTATTAACCCCTGTCTCAATCTTTATTTTCTCTTTGTCTACTGGTTATCTTCTGTCTGCAAATAAATTTGGACTCCTCCAACCAACTTACAATATCTCACCTCCTTTTACCCAAAAACTTCTAGAAACCACCATCTCCATCCCAGTTTTTGCATCAACTCTACTATCTGCTTGACAACTTGATAGAAATTACTTTTACAGTGGTCACCAATGGTTTTTTTGTCATTGATGGTTTCATTGCTAAATCGATTTTCTTCTTCAATATTCTGAATCTGTCTACAGAATTTGCTACCCATTGGCTGCCTCTCCCTTATTTTTAGACCTTCTGTTAACTTCTAAAGCAGTTCTCTTCTGTCATTCTCAACTCCCATCTCTAGATGCTTTTTCCCCTCATATTCATGTTTTCCAACATTTTATTATGAATGTTTTTAAGCATAGAGAAAAGTTGAAAGAATTTTACAATGAACACTCATGCACTTACAATCTAGATAGGGTCTACAATTACCATTTTACTAAATTTGCACTGTCATCTTATAGAGCTGTTTCAAAGTAAGTTACGTCTTTTCTTTTTCTTTTATATTTTCTTCCATCCCCTCCCCTTCAAACCCCAGGTCCCTGCCCTTACCACCATTGCTCTGCCCTTGGCCTTGCCCTTGGTTTCTCCTCTGGCATGCCACCTGCGTACACACTCTTCTCCATCTTCAGCCATTACCTATCTCTCCAGCTGTAATGCCATAAGCATTACATTACTTGTTGATGTTAAGATTGAACTCCGCATTTTCTTTTTGACTCCAAACCAGATTTCCTTACTGACTTACTCATGTTTAATTAATGACACTGCTACTGTTTCATTAATCTGTAGTCTTTTGTTTCTCTCACACTTTGAACTCCATATCAACTCAGTCTTCAAGGCTGAAGAGTCTACCATGAAATCTTTTAATAGAATTTACCCAACCTCTTACATTCCGATTGCACCTTCCTAAGTTCTGGCCTTCATGTGCGAGATGATTCTGAAAGCCCCTTCCGTGTCTTCAGTTCCATTCCCTCAAACCGTTTGGCATGGTACTGCCAGATTAATCTTTCTAAAGGGTAGACATCGCCCTTCTCAAAGACGTCAGTGTGCACAGGGGCACGTGCACCCCGACATTCACAGCAGCACTGTCGACAGTAGCCAAATCATGGAAAGAGACTAAGTGTCCATCAACTGATGAGTGGATAAAGAAGATGTGGTACACACAATGGAATACTATGCAGCAATGAGGAAGTATGAAATCTGGCCATGCGTAGCAATGTGGATGGAACTGGAGGGTATTATGCTAAGTGAAATAAGTCAGAGAAAGGCAGATACCATATGTTTCCATGCATAGGTGGATTTGGAGAGACTTAGCAGAAAACCATGGGAGAAGGGAAGAGGGGAAAGGAAAAAAGACAGAGAGGGAGGGAGACAAAACATAAGAGACTCTCAAAGACTAAGAACAAACTGAGGGGTCAGGGGGCTGTGGGAGGGGGGAGAGTCGGTGATGGGCACAGAGGAGGGCACTAGTTGCGATGAGCACTGGGTGTTGTATGGAAACCAATCTGACAATAAATTATTTAAAAAAAAAGGCATCAGTGATCCCATTCCAGTATTGAATATGTATATGTATATATGTATGTGCATATGTGTGTATATATACACACATATATCAATGTGACCCTTTGTTGGATGAGATTTTCGAGGATGAAAAGTGAGTCTGGCACAAAACTCATTAGAGTAGGCCTCCAGTCTGCCCATGCACTCTTAGATAGAGGCTTGCTAAATACCGAGAGTTTATACAAGTGTCCTGGAAATCACACTTTCACACTTTCTGGCTGAGACTTGGACTGAGTCCTGGAACGGGACCCCCCTCGCAGAAGCAGTAATGCTCAGGATGCGGGCCTTACATCGGCAGCCTTTACGACCTCCCCCGCATCAGACCCACCTCCGCAGCCCCCGCACACGGGAGCCCCCCGCACACGGGAGCCCCCGCTCCTCCTAGGAGTCCATGCTCCGCACACGAAAAATCTCACCTTGCTTTTGTTACCTGTCAGACACTAACTGTGTCAGAAAGCGGAGCTGTCTCCTCTATGCTGCTGGGACCATTATTAGTGTTTTGTTTGTTTTTTTGGCAAGTTTATGAATGTATACCATGTTTGTAAATGTCTCACAATTTGTTGTTCGTGCAGCCTGGAAACTCCAAGTGCAGCAGTGTGTACGAGAACTGTTTAGAACAAAGCAGGGCAATAGGTAGGTACAATTGTCCTTCCTCATCTGCCACTCTCCTTGTTCCTTGTGAGTCATATGGTTGTGTGTGGTCCTGGCTCTGAAATACTTCATGGGAAAGTCAGGCGAACACGACCAGGTAATACGACATAATGCTTCAGCTGCAGGCGTCCCACGTTCTGAGAGGCCCAGAATGCCACGTGCGTGTCACCTGGGAGACTCATGGTTTCCCCTTGCTCTTGTGTGCTCGCCCACACTGTCATTCTACCTCCTGAGGTCTTTCATTGCTTTAACATCATGAGAAGTCTCGCTGGAAAGCTGCTTTCTCTGTTTAAAGCTCAAGGGAGCTCCGCTTCAAGGACTAGCAGGCGTTAAGCTAATGTGAAAATTGATGCCTGTCAAATCCATTAGGATTAAGATAAAACCTTTTCTCTCTGCTTGGCATAGAAAACAAAAGGAAATCTGAAATGCGAGAGTTCCAGTTAGGGGCCCACCTACCCCATGCTTCCCAGGGCATTCGATGTCTTCTTACTGGAGGCGATAATTGATGTTGGGCACAACTTTTCCGCAATGCAAACGGAGAACATCAGCTGTCAGATTGGAAGTATGTTTTCATAAAATTTTGCTGCTAGTTAGTCATTTAATTCTTATAAATGGTGGAAAGTACTTTGGGAAGCAAAGTTTTGCAGGCTTAGAGGAGTGGATAACTGGATGACATAAATAATACTGTGGAGGATAAAGTTGGATATCCACCCTTAGGGGCTCGAATTAGCAGGAACTTGCCATCTAGAAGGTAGTCACCTCCAAGGATACTTTCATACTTCTTATGGAATTATGCCAATGTAATATATTCATTTTATTATTTCTTATACACAGGGGATACATGAGGATTTATCCTTTTAGGTACAGCTATGATTACTACCTTCCTCTACCATGCAAAAATAATAGGAGTAGTGAACTAAGACAGTATTGCTAATTCTTTTAAAATATGGTTCCTTTTGATAGACATTAAAATTTCTTGCCATTCTTTAAAGTTATTTCGAATTTTAACCTTTTAGAAATAGGACTAAAACAAATTAATGGTAAGTATAAATGTGTTCTTACAACTATGCTCCCTACGAGCTGTATTCTTTCCTCCTTCCCTCCTTTTCCTTATTTGGAAATCCCTAACCTAAGGATTTAAAAGTCACGAACCTACCACATGTGCCCTGTAATGTTATAATCATTTTGTACCTGTGCTGATGTTCCCTCGGAAATATCTCCACATGCTCTTTGATCTCATTCTCTACTCCTCATTTATTCAACACATCACTCTGTGACTACAAGGACCTCTTTGGAGTCCGGCGCTGTGCTAGGGGGCAGGGATGGAGTCACAACTGGTCCTCATATCCTCTGTAGTTTAACTGGGAAGACACACCTTAATCAAATGCTTACAAATAGGATGATGTTTCAAAGCCTAGGATGTTATGCGAACAAATAACAGGGAAACCTAACTTAATCTGAGGGCTCTAGGGGTACCCAGGTGGCTCAGTCGATTGAGTGTCCAACTTCAGCACAGGTCATGATCTCGCGGTTTGTGAGTTTGAACCATGTTTCGGCCTCTTTGCTGACAGCTCGGAGCCTGGAACCTGCTTCAGATTCTGTGTCTCCCTCTCTCTCAGTCCCTCCCCTGCTCACATTCTGTCTCTCTCTGTCTCTTTCAAAAACCAAGTAAACATTAAAAACTTAAAAAAGTAGGTTCTAAGTTCCATCGGGGAACCAGAATGCTAGGAGGAGGGATTGAAGGACTCGACCTCTGCTCTACGGGCCACAACAATTAAGGCCCCTCCTATTGTGGTAGGAAGGACTTGAGTACTGTAGTGTCCGTTCGTCCACAGACCCCCAGAAATCAGATGTTCCTATCTTGAGGCCTGCCTCTGACTACTTGGGCATATGTTTAAAAACTGATCTGAGGGGCACCTGGGTGGCTCAGTAAGTTGAGTGTCTGACTCTTGATTTCGGCTCAGGTCATGATCCCAGAGTTGTGGGATTGAGCCCTTCGTCGGGCTCTGCGCTGGGTGTGGAGCCTGCTTGGGAATCTCTCTCGCGCTCTCTCTCTCTCCTTCTCTCTCCCTCTCTTGTTCCCTCCATCTCTCTCCCCTGCTCACATTCTCTCTCTAAAAATAATAAAAATAAAAACGTATCTGAAATTCTTGACCAGTGAGCAAATTAATAGCAGTTGCCAGAATAGCAAATACATAATTTTTATGGCTTTTCCTAGACATTTAGACATAATCATTTGAGAAACACCTATGCAAATATTTTCAATAAGGTTTGGCTTTTTCCTCCCAGGACATTTATTTATTCAAAACTGATTTAAAACTTGAATTCCAGTATATTATAAATACTGCAATAGGCTTCTGGTTGTTCAAGGAGTTAATTATATTTGTCACCAGACTTCTAAAAGATACCATTCCTTAATATTAAATTCCCTTATGGAGGAAATTAATTAGTAAAACAGAATAATGTTTCCCAGACCTTCAAGTTCAAATGGAAATATTGATATTTTTAATCAAAAAGACATTAAATTACCACAAACCCTTAGGGCTTGCACTTAAAAACTTTGGTACTTACAGTATATACACTGTGTATACTATGTATTTATTTTTTGCCACAAATCTTCTTTTAGGCAGGTTGGATAGGTTCTCTGAGTAATACTTGGCAAAAAGAAATTTTGGAATGCATAGTGGCTGGTGTGTGTGGTTAAGCTCTCATCAACCATACACTTTACCCAAGGAAGATTTTAAATTTTAAATCTGGGTGTATATATATATATATATAGGCAACATTGCCAACCTAAATAAAACAGTGAATTTGAAAAAAAAAAAAGGGAATGGTTGTTTTCAAGAGAGACTGGATGTAGACATTGATGCTTTTGTATACTCCCATGGGATGGTAAACCTGATGTGGTCGGCTCATGCCGTACTCTGTCAGGGGCAGACGAGCCCTGTGCTGATGGTTGACTCCAAACATAGTGGGGTCAAACATGCTGAGAAGGGAGGACCAAGTGGACAATGAGCATCTGTTTATTCAGCTGACAAACATTCTTTCTTCTGAGCACCTACTTCCTACCAGTTGTTGAAGATGCAGAGGGCAACAGATAGATGGGCTCTAGTCTCTCCTTAAGGACTCCAGGAATCGGCAGTTTTAAGGGGAAGACAGACAGACAAGTAAACAGGTGCCTGTGGTATGGAGTGGCCCCTGACCCAGCCTGGGGGAAGAAGGGTCTAAGGGGGAGGCTTCTTCCTTTTTCTTTTTTTAATTTTTATTAATGTTTATTTATTTTTGAGAGAGAGAGAGAGAGACAGAGACAGACCATGAGTTGCAGAGGGCCAGAGAGAGAGGAGACAGAGAATCTGAAGCAGACCCCAGGCTCTGAGCTGTCAGCACAGAACCCAATGTGGGACTCAAACTCATGAACTGCGAGATCATGACCTGAGCCAAAGTTGGTCGCTTAACCAACTGAGCCACCCAGGTGCCCCACAGCACTTTTGATCATAGTCTACTTTCAGTAAACTTTTGTGAGCAGGCACTCCTAAATAAGTGATAATTCAATCACATATAAGTTATATACACATATGCTTGTATATTATGCATGTATTATAAAACATATACAAGGGGCATCTGGGTGCCTCAGTCACCTGAGCATCTGACTCTAGACTTCGGCTCAGGTCATGATCTCGTGGTTCATGAGTTCGAGCCCTGCACTGGGCTCTGCACTGACAGCATAGAGCCTGGTTGGATTTCTGTCTCCCTCTCTCCCCGCCCCTCCCCTGCTTGCTCGCTCTCCCTCAAAAAAAAAAAAAAAATTAACACCCAAAAATAGAAAATTTCAAAGTTAATGCTAATAAACATATTTTAAAATTGTTTTGCTAATTACAGTGGCTAAATACTATCATTAGATAATATCTCAAGGCCCGATATACATTTAGTGCATTTACTGATAAAGAAAGTAGACATACGTCCACATTTCAAATCCTGATAATTTTAACTTTTGGGAGGCCAACTTTCTGATCTGGTTAGATCATCCTTATTTATCAGCTCATAATACAGCTGAGGAGGAGTTTGTGTTAAGAGAAAATAATGTTCTTCAATCTTTGATATTTGCAGTGATCTTTTAGCCACTTGTCCACTTATGGACCTAAGTTTAAACTAGATAACATAATTCGTAAATTCACTTAATCAAGCAAATGGACGCTGCCTTACGTTGCACAACGCAACAAAGAAACGAGGTGCCCTGACCACCCCTCCTTCTTTAGAAATCCCACTTTTCCCTCCAGAGTGTGACAGGGGACACAGTGATGTGTAATAGCTGACAGACAGACCAAGAGAAAAGGAGGAGTCTTCTGACTGGACTTCCCCTGTTTGGTGTGCCCTTGGGTTTCCATATTTCATGTTATAAAAATTATAGCACTACTCATCATGATGTGAAATCCAGTATAAAGTTGGTCCTTTCTGGACCACACCCAGGGGTTTAACAACTGAAACAATAGAAAAACCTATGTTTTATGGTAAGACAATGGAATGTCAGCATCGGCACTTCGGGTCAGCCTGGTGGTGGTCTTGTAGCACATCTGGCCAAAAATATAAATGCACCTGTTTAAATGGAAAAACACAAATATTCTACCCTGGCATTCTGAGGATAGGACCATCTGGATGGCACAAAATACTTCATGCCACCAGGTACTGAAATACGGTACTAATCCATTCATTCAGGAAGTATTTTTTATCATATTCTGTGCCAAGCATGTGTTAGGAGGCGGGATCTCTATCTTCATGGAACACACAGTCTAGATGCAGTACAGGTATTAAACAAAATGGTATAATAGAATTACTTACTCTTGTGATGTGGTCTTCAAAAGTGAAGAACAAACTTCTAGGAAAGCAGAGAGACTTAGTCTGGCCTGAGAAGGTCAAAGAAAGCTCTATCGAGAAAGAGATGTTTAAACTGACACCTGAAGGTGAAGGCGATGGAGAATGGTGAAGGAAAAGAACGGCAATCAGGAGATGGCCTAAGGTGGAGAGCATCCTTCAGGAAGGTCAGTGTGACTGAGCAGCACAGGAAGCCAGGTAGCCAGGACCAGGGCTTGGGACGTGTGGAAGAGTTTGCTCTTTATCCAAAGAGCAATGGGAAACAGGCAGGGGGTTTTTAAACTGCTGAAAAATATGATCGGGTTTTCATATTTTTGTAAATCTTTTACATATTAATATAAAAAGATCATTTTGGTTACAGTTTATAGAATAGAATGGAAGAGGAGGGGACAGAGTGAGAGGGACGAAGGAGATAATCTGAGGGGTGAGTTGTTTGCCTTAAATACCAGAATACATGTCAACAGTTATTTCAAGGCTGAGCTTGGCAAAACAAAACTTTGAGCATAGGGAGAGAGACTTTCCGTTCTTAATAATTATGTAATGAGTTTTTTGAAAAGTAGTTTATTTTTTTTATTTTTTATTTTTAAAATTTTCTTTAAATCCAAGCTAGTTAACGTCTAGTGTAATAACGATTTCAGGAGTAGAACCAGTGATTCATCACTTACATACAACACCCAGTGCTCGTCCCAACGAGTGCCCTCCTCAATGCCCAGCCCCCATTTAGCCCCTCCCCCACTTCTCCAGCCCCCCTCAAATTTGTTGTCTGTATTTAAGAGTCTCTTATGGTTTGCCTCCCTCTCTCTTTTTATCTTATTAAAAAAAAGCAGTTTAAATAATAGATATTCAAGTTCTATATGGCATGCATGTTTTCTTGGTTCCTGGACTGCAGCCTTGAGCAGTGTTCTGTGTGGTTTATGCTGTTTGCTAGACAGTTGGCTCCCTTTTTTCTCTGGCCGTTCCTCTCTTGGGTCTTCCTGATTTATTTCCTGTCTGGTGTGGAAGCAGTGGGTCAGCAGAGGGATGGAGAGGGAGGGCCTGGGAGGCCAAAGAGAGGGAGCTTTCCCTCAAAGCCTGGTTCTCACCTCGTTTTTACCGGTCAAATCTAGAAGTCAGTATTCAAATCCGTATAGGATGGGGGTGGCTTTTCTCTTGCTATCCATTCTAGAATCAAACGCGGTTTTATGTATTGTTTGCAAAGTAAAAACTTGATGCACTGATCATTAACTAATCACCACAGGTAATGCACAGGAGAGAGGAGGGCAGTCCCAACGAGATGCCTCGTTGATGAAGCACACGTGTCGAGTGGATTTCCTCAATGACCCCTGCTACATAAACACACAGGCTCTTCAAAGTACGCTTGGCTCTGCCCCAAATCAAAGCTCAGCTCACTCACTGGGGAGCCCGTGGCACCGTCAAAGTAAGTAGCTGTTCACCATCTGTATTAGTTTCCTGTGGCTGCTGTAACAAATCACCACAAATCGGGTGTCTTAAAGCAGTAGAAACGTATTCTCTCACGGTTCTGGAGGTCAGAGGTCCTCAGTAAGATGTCGGCTGGGGTGGTTCCTTCTGGAGGCTCTGGAGAAGGATCTGCTCCATGCCTCTCTCCTGGCTTCCGGTGATGGCTGACAATTCTTGGTGTTCCTTGGCTTGTAGACACATTAGTCTCTACCTTAGTCTTCACATGGCCTCCACCTCCTTTCCCAAACCTTTCTCTCCTGTCTCTTCTAGGACAATCCCTTTCTCTCCTAGGTGGGCCCTAAAGCCAGGAAGGTCTCATCTCGAGATCCTTAACTTAATTACATCTGCAAAAACCCTTTTCCCAAATTAGACCACATTCACGGGGACTGGGGATCTGGACCTAAACGTATCATTTTGGGGGCCACTATTCATCTCACTACACTGTCTCTTATTTTCGGGAAGACTATTTCCTTGGCCTCATTTTCAGGGAGTGAAAAGGATTCTTTCTCACCTCAATCTTATACCACAGTTAATTGTGGAAATATTATGGATGTCGAGGTTTTGGGACTTTGATTTTGAATAATCTTTTCAAATGCTTTAACCTGGGTCTCGGCTTTTGGTTTTGGCTACGTGCTCTTGCTGAAAGAAGGATGGTCAAAGCCAGGAGATAATTTTGAGTTTGTGGGCTTGTGTGAGGAACAGTGACCATTATTTGGCTCTATTTAGTGATGGTTTTAATTTTATTCATTTCAAAACTCCTTGGTAAGTCATCTAGGAGCATTAAAACAAGATGGCTTCTTTCTTCAGCCATATACTGTGAGTTAAATGCAATGACACAGATACCATTTTCCTGCTAAATTGCTTGCAGGGGTAAATGCGTATACAGGAACATAAATAAAAGCAAAACAAACCAAAAGCCTATGATCAACCAAGAAATAAATAAACAAAAAATGCTTTTTATAAACTAATAAACTGTGTTGGGTTCAAATTTGGATGAACCACATTTGGTTCAGTAACTAGATGAAGTTTAGTTTAGTTTAGGAGATTTTGCTGAGCCTGGACTTCACCAGACCACCTTAACTCCTAGACTAAGAAACAAAGGTTCTCATTACCAGCGAGGTGACAAGTGAGCCATCTTCTTGCAAGGTCTCTGCGATCAGTCTTGAGACCTAAACAACCGGGTTGGGTTCTTTGGAAGCAAATACTAATATGGGGCTTTGGCCTGCAGGGTCCTTGTTGGGATCACTATCGGGATGGGAGGGGGAAGAAGCAGGCTTGGGCAGAGGGAGAAGCGGAGCCACCATGTAGTCCTGACAGAGCCTCAGCCAACCCTACAGAGAGAATGTGGAGCCCATCAGAGCTGTGTCACATTGGGCCCAAAGGGCGGGGCCTTTTATCCCACTTACTTCGATCTTTGGGTATAGGCCACATGAGAGAGGACAAGCCTTTGGGCGAAAGGCAGCTCCCTGCAGGTGAGGCAGACCCTGAAGGGGCAGTCAGCTGGAGGCTGGCTGATGACACCTGGGGCACTTGTCCTTCATTGAAGAGCGATCTGGGTGGTACATCTTGTGTCATGGGTGATGAATATGCGATCAGTTCACATTTCTGCAGTGAATTTAACTGTGCTGGGTACAGTGACTGGTATGGATAAGGTAATATTTGTTAGGGGGGTAGTATTTTGAAAGAAGTTTCTGGACCTCAGGTATTAAAACTAACTTGATAAGAGTATACACTTGACAGCTTCCATTTCATGGACTTTTCAAAGCAACAGTGTATTATTAGAAAACTCATTTCAGGGCACCTGGGTGGCTCAGTCAGGTAAGCATCCGACTTCAGCTCAGGTCATGATCTCACGGTTCATGAGTTCGAGCCCTTGTCAGGCTCTGCACTGACAGCACAGAGCCTGCTTGGGATTCTGTCTTTCTCCCTCTTGCTCTGCCCCTCTCTGACTCATGCTCTATCTCTCTCTCAAAATAAATAAATAAACTTAAAAAAAAAAGAAAACTTATTTAGTGGGTGACCTGAGTTAGGGGCTCTGGGATATTCTTTGATCCCCTGCAGTTCCTTTATAAGAGAATCTTTAATGTTAAATATCTTCATAACTCAGTCAAGATATGGAAGCAACCTAGTGTCCATCAGTAGAGGAATGGATAAAGAAGATGTGAGGCTTGTGTGCGTGTGTGTGTGCGCACACGTGGGTGTGGTGTAATGGAATATTATTCAGTCATAAACAAGGATGAGCTCATGCCATTTGCAACAGCATGGACGGACCTAGCGGGTATTATGCTAGGTCAGAAATAAGTCAGACTGCAAAAGGCAAATACTGTATGATTTCATGCATATGCAGACTCTAAAAGGAAAGCAAATGAATAAACAAACAAAAAGCAGAATCAGACCTATAAATACAGAAAACGAACAGATAGTTGCCAGAAGGGAGAGGAGTGGGGGTTGGGCAAAATGGGTGAAGGGAAGTGGGAGATACAGGCTTCCAGTTATGGAATGAATATGTCATGGGAATAAAAGGCACAACATAGAGGGAAAAAAATCTTTATAATGTAAGCAATGAAACTTTATCTTTTGTCATAGACGACTCAATAATATGAAAAGGTAAAATCATTCTATAATTACATTCTTGTCATTAGTTGAAAGTAAATAAGACTAGCTTTGTCCAAAATTTTAACGTCAAAATGCATTTTTACTAATTTCAGCCTTTTTTTCATCCATTTGCCTCTCCCCGCCTTGGTGGGAACATGTTTAATAATATAGACTTCGGGTACTTCTTCATCTTTATTTCCTGTTAGGATATACTGTACCATAGCCCTCCTGAACCCCTTGATACATTTCTCTCTCCAAAAAAAATTAATTCCAACTCCAAAAGTATAAATAATATTGATTTAATAAAATGAAATAAGATCGAGTAGGGATAACTTTATACACACATTTCTGCAAAATGTCTTAAATACACTTTTTAACCTTTCCTCCTTCATGTTTTCTGATATTACTTTCCTTACTTTCTCAAAAAACCTCTTTAGCTTCCTTAAGCATACTTAGCTTCCCTTTACCAGACAAGGCGTACTGATTAGTTCAGTAAAACAAAACAAAACAAAACAAAAACAAATCTCAAGACATGAACGTAGTGTCTCTCAAGCTGCCTTCTGGGCTCCCCAGTCAACCCTATCACACTGTGTAGGAAAAGCTCAACACAATCTTTATTTTTATCAAACTTGGCAGAAGGGAATTACTACTATTGATATTACCTATTTTTTTAAAGTTTATTTGTTTTGAGAGAGAGCATGCGCGAGTGGAGGATGGGTGGGCAGAGAGAGAGGGAAAGAGAGAATCCTGAGGATCTGCATTGTCAGCACAGAGCCGGACTTGAGGCTCAATCTCATGAACTGGTGAGGTCATGACCTGAGCCAAAATCAAGAATCCTATGCTTAACTGACTGAGCACCCAGGGACCCCTTTTTTCTTAATAGAGGTGTTAATTGCTATGAACTTCCCTCTTAGAACTGCCTCTGATAGCATCTCATAAGTTTTCATTTTTATTTGTCTCAAGATATTTTATGATTTGTTTTTTTGTTTATTCTTTGACCCATTTGTTGTTCAGCGGCATGCTCTTTAATCTCCACATATTTGTGAATTTCCTAGTTTTCTTGTAACTGATTTCTCATATCAGTATGGTCAGAAAAGATATTCGATATGATTTCATTTTAAAAAAATTTATTATGACTTGTTTGTGGCCTAACATGATCTATCCTGGATAACATCCCATGTGCACTTGAGAAGAATGTATACTTTATTGCTTTTGGGTGAAATGTTCTCTAAGTGTCTGTTGAGTGAGTCTGGTCTAATGTGTAGTTTAGGTCCAATGTTTCCTTACTGATTTTCTATCTGGAGATCTGTCTATTGTTGAAAACGGGTATCGAAGTCCCCTACTACTCTGTTTCTCCCTTCAAGCCCGTTCATATTTGCTTCGCATGTGTATGTCCTCCTATGTTGGATGAACAAATCTTTGTTATTTTCAATTGTTTTATAGTATTATATGAGTACATCATAGTTTGTATAACCATTCCCTTATTGATGGACATCTATTTTTTTAGTCCTTTGTTGATATAATAATCATTTCTATCCCAAAATATCCAGTCACATGTGCTATTTAAAAATCCAATGCATTAGTATGCTGTCCTCACAGTTCACATTGGTTTCTTTAACTGTCATATTTTTGATCATTGGAATTACTTGCAATTGTTTAATTTGATTTTGCATGTCAGATTTTCTTCTCTTCCTTAAGCCATATGCTCCCTTTCTGAGGTTTTGCCCATCAGATGCTTATGGGTGTGGATATTCATATCTGTCTTGGGCTTTTCTGAATGTCGATTGTGAAAAATATGTTTTCAGTTGCTATGGGAACTGCAAGATGACATGATTACTTTCTTCCATGATTCCTATCACTGTTTCCCTTGGAGGTCTCACTTAAATACAGAGTGGTCTTATTCATGTTGCTTCCTTAATCTTCACTACTTCTGAGAAAATATGTTATTAATTATATCAAGTTGATAACTTATAAAATTTTGTATGGGAGTTTTATATAAGTAACTAGATTTAAATTACGATTGTCTTTCTCAGAGTCAACATTATGTGAGAAAGGAGTCGATAACAGATACTGTGCCACGATGTTAAAGAGTAGTTGCATTGGGTGATGGGACCACCGGGGATTAATTTTCTTTGTTTCTCTGTGTTTCCCAGATTTAAAAAAAAAAAAGTAGTAAGCATAACTTGTAAAATTAAAACAAAATTTTTAAAAATATCTGTCAGAAATTCTACTTTTAGGACAAGTAGATTTTCAGCAAATGTTTAGATGATTAAAATGTCTCAGCACAGTGGACGCTGTTCTCGTGCTAATCTGGGAAACCATGTTAGGAAAATCTTGTCTGTATCCTCCGGCTGGCCCATGATCCGTTGCCTCTTTTCAAGATGATATCATGTCTGTTTTTCTTTTGTTTTGTCCTTGTCCAAAAGCTCTCCACCCTTATCTCAGAATAAACTGAAAACCGTCATGCACTAAGATGTGCGTGCCCCACACACGCATGCATGTATTTCTCTTCCACTCACACGCTTTCCCTCTCACGTACAGAAACACATACATGGCTGCTTATCGGAGTTCTCTACTATGCCTGAGAGCAAGTAGCACTAAGGCCAACTCCATTTATTATTCATCAAATCTGGACACGTTTTTTTCAGCCATTTTCTGGCAGCAATAGACAGACCTATTGTTTGTGGAGGAGAGTATTTTCAGTCATTAAATATAGACTCAAGATATTTTTAAAAAGATGTATTTGCGAATGCTGCGTCACAATCGTGCTATGCAGAGAGAAGTTCTTAAGTAGAGACAAAACTATAACGTATTAGCAGGAGAATTGGGTTATGTCTACAGAGCACTGGTTGCCTGTATCAGTGACTTCATGAGATTGTCACGCATAAGTTGTAGAACTTAGATTTAAGAGGATTTCTCATTTGCAAGACCTTTGCATAAGGAAATGGAAATATACCTCTGTATCTATAAAGATGAAGGCTGGCTTCTATGCAAAAGATCCTTTGCATTTAAAAAGACAAAGTCTGATTTTTGCGGTTATTTTCCTAGTAAATTTGCCATATAAAACATACAACTTTTACCTGGATTCACACCTAAGGATTTTTGTTACTACTTTTGGAGATGCTGTATATCATTTTATAGCCTTGGTATTTTTTAAAAAATATTTATTCCATGATTTGGCTATTGTCGAAAGTGCTGCTATGAACATTGGGGTACACGTGCTCCTATGCATCAGCATTCCTGTGTCTCTTGGGTAGATTCCTAGCAGGGCTATTGCTGGGTCATAGGGTAGCTCTATTTTCATTTTTTTGAGGAACCTCCACACCGTTTTCCAGAGTGGCTGCACCAGTTTGCATTCCCACCAACAGTGTAGGAGGGTGCCTACTTCTCCACATCCTCGCCAGCATCTATAGTTTCCTGATTTGTTCATTTTAGCCACTCTGACTGGTGTGAGGTGGTATCTCAGTGTAGTTTTGATTTGTATTTCCCTGATGATGAGTGACATTGAGCATCGTTTCATGTGTCTGTTGGCCATCTGAATGTCCCCTTTGGAGAAGTGTCTATTCATATCTTCCGCCCATTTCTTCACTGGGTTGTTTGTTTTTCGGGTTTGGAGTTTGGTAAGTTCTTTATAAATTTTAGATATTAGTCCTTTATCCGATATGTCATTTGCGATGATCTTTTCCCATTCCGTTGGTTGCCTATTCGTTTTGTTGGTTGTTTCTTTTGCTGTGCAGAAGCTTTTTATCTTGATGAGGTCCCAATAGTTCATCTTTGCTTTTAATTCTCTTGCCTTTGGAGACGTGTCGAGTAAGAAATTTGTGCATCTTAGGTCAAAGAGGCTTTTTCCTGTTTTCTCCTCTAGGATTTTGACGGTTTCCTGTCTCACATTCAGATCTTTTATCCATTTAGAATTTATTTTTGTGAGTGGTGTAAGAAAGTGGTCTAGTTTCATTCTTTTGCATGTTGCTGTCCAATTCTCCCAGCACCATTTGTTAAAAAGGCTGTCTTTATTTATTTTTGAGAGAGACAGGGAGACAGAGTGTGAGTGGGGGAGAGACAGGGAGACACAGAATCTGAAGCAGGCTCCAGACTCTGAGCTGTCAGCACAGAGCCTGGCGCGGGGCTTGAACCCACTGTGAAATCATGACCTGAGCCTAAGTTGGAAGCTTAACGGAGTGAACCACCCAGGTGCCCCAGGCTTGCTCTTTATGAGGGACCATTGTAGGTACTACAGAAGTCGAGTTGGCTAGACCACTTTTGAAAATGAAAAGATTTTCACTTTCAAGGCAAGGGTTTTAGACTGTGGTAATTAAGAACCTGGGCTTTTGAGTCAAATAGATCTCATTTCAAACCCCAGATGTATAACATATTAGCACTGTGACTTTGGGTGAGTCAATTAGTCTTTTTAAAGATCCATTTCTTTGCCTGTCTAGTTTCGAGAACCAAACAAGGTATGTGTAGGGCTCTGAGCACTGCCTCTCATATTTGATAAATGAAAACTGCGTAATAATTATTGTCACTATGAGGATCAATAATCCTATTGTGTGCCACCTGGATATACCTTTTCATCCCCTCTGCCCTCAACTGTAGATAATATTTGTTCTGCAGAACATTGGGGAACTGCCTCAGACCATGGCCTCCTTGAGGTTTTGCCTTCTTTTACCTGATTAACTCTGCTTTGTCCATGCAGGTGAGTGTCACAAACACCAGAGTGGTCATTTAATAGGAATGCTGTGAGGTTTAGTGTAGCTTTGAGGTTTTTGGTCTGAGGCATCTCTGAAGCACATTAGTAATTTGGTTTAAAAAATAAAAAGCTAAATACTAAGAAGTAGGCAAAATCCAAAGTTACTGTAGGCATTTTCAAAGAGTTTGGGAATGTTTTAGAAGTTTTCTGCCATCCAGGTACTGCGTAAGCCTCTTTTCTCTTTAACACACAGCTCCTGGGACATAAAGTGCCTCTCGCCGGTGTTATGAAAGCAATTCTCACAGGTCACTTCCATTTCTGATCTGAAAGGAAAACTCCTGCCCCTGGGCAAGCCTTTCCTACCAACAGAAGCCAAAGGCAACAGTTTGGACCTACCATTAAATTAAACCGTGTTGGAAGTTCTGGAAACAAAAACTCCATTCGTTCCAGAAGCAGCATTATTTAAACAGTGCATGACACACAGTAGGGCCTCAAGTTATATTTGCTGAATGAATTCATGAATGATCGAATGCACGAGGGAGTAGCATGGTGATGTCTCTCTTTGTGTTTTGACCCTAGAAGCACCAGAAACCGTTCAGCCAGGTGCCACGGCCCAGCCTGCCAGCTCGCATTCTTTGCCACACATTAAGCAGCAGCTGCGGAATGAAGACTGCTACCACGGCAAGTTGAGTAGGAAGGCAGCAGAGAGCCTCTTGGTAAAGGATGGGGACTTCCTGGTTCGAGAAAGTGCAACATCTCCTGGTCAGTATGTGCTAAGTGGACTGCAGGGAGGCCAGGCAAAGCATCTTCTCCTGGTGGATCCTGAAGGCAAGGTATTGTTGGCCTCTTATTACGGTTTCTCAGGTTGTTGTAACTGAGGTTGCTCTGAATGTCGGTCCCAAAGCTGATATTGAAGCATGCTAAGACTAAGGGTTTCCTTTTTTTTGAACCTTCCAGCCCCAGCAGGAAATGTTAATTAGAGGCTAGCGAAAGGCTATGACAGGGAGCCACCCTGGAGATTCAGGTAGTGGGCGGCTCTTTCCACTCCTCTCAGTTCAATCTAGTGAATTAAATGAACACCTACTACATGGAAGTACAGAGATTCACAGTTGACTGTTGCTCAGTGTCACATACACTGTCCTTGCTCTCAGGGTGCTTATAATTTCATAAAACAGATACTTAAATAATTATGACACAAGCGTGAATGACAGAAGAATGGTTCAACCGAAGTATTATGGTATTTCTCAGGATAGAGGAGTACTGTCTTTGAGGCAAACTGAAAAGGCTTCTTGCAGGGTCTGGCATGTAAGGGGAAACTTGAAGGACATCAAAATCTTAAAAGGGGTGCATTTGAGGAATAGGGAAGGAAGCACGGGAACAGAGCAGAAGAAGGGTATTAAGTCAATAAAAGATGTGTAGCTGGGCAGAGGATGCCTGCAGACAGAAATGATCCTGGGCAAGAGACAGTTAACAAGATGGTAACAGTCTTTCCTTGTAAGTAATTAGTTTAAATATAAATGGATTGAGCTCCCCAGTCAAAAAATATAGAATAGCTGAGTGGATACAAAGCAAGGTCCAACTATATGCTATCTAGAAGAGGCTCACTTTATTTTATTTTATATATATATATATATTTTTAATTTTTTTAACGTTTATTTATTTTTGAGAGACATAGAGACAGAGTGTGAGCAGGAGAAGGGCGGAGAGAGAGGGAGACACAGAATCTGAAGCAGGCTCCAGGCTCTGAGCCATCAGCACAGAGCCCGACGTGGGGCTCGAACTCATAGACTGTGAGATCATGACCTGCGCCTAAGTTGGCAGCTTAACCGACTGAGCCACCCAGGCGCCCCTATATATATATATTTTAAATGTTTATTTATTTTTGAGAGAGAGAGAGAGAGCATGAGTGAGGGAGAAGCAGAGAGAGAGGGAGACACAGAATCTGAAGCAGGCTCCAGGCTCCGAGCTGTCAGCGCAGAGCCTGACGCAGGGCTCGAACTCACAAACCATGAGATTATGACCTGAGCTGAAGTCGGACACTTAACCAACTGAGCCACCCAGGTGCCCCTATATTTTTTAAACGGTCATTTTTGAGAGATAGAGTGTGAGTGGGGGAGGGGCAAAGAGAGAGGGAGATAGAGAATTCAGAGCAGGCTCCAGGATCTGAGCTGTCAGCACAGAGCTTGATATGGGGCTCGAACTCACGAACCCCAAGATCATGACCTAAGCAGAAATTTATTCACTAGGGAGATATGACAGTTATAAATGTATATGCACTCAGCATCAGAGTACCCAAATACATGATACAAACACTGACAGAACTGGAGGGAGCAAGAGTAACACAATAATAGTGGGAGATTTCAATGCCCCACTTTTAACAATAGATAGAGCCTCCAGTCAGAAGGACTTGACAGCACTATAGACCAAATGGACCTAACAGACATATGCAGATAATCCCCCCCAACAGCAGCAGAATACACATTCTTTTCAAGTATATTCAGAGTATTCACCTGTTATATCACAAATACTAAGAGGGATCACGTTAGGTCTCAAAACAAGCCTTAGGAAATTTAAGAAGAAAGAAATCATACCAAGTATCTTTTCTGATCACGCTGGAATGAAACTAGAAGTTAATGGCAGAAAGAGAACTGGAAAAATCACAAATATGCAGAATTAAACAACACGCTCTTGAGCAACCAGTGCCAAAGAAGAAATTAAAGGGAAATTAGAAAATATTTAGAAACAAATGGAAATGAACAGCACACTAGAACTATGAGATGCAGTGAAAGCAATAGGAAGGAAGTTGATGGTGATAAATGCCTACACTGAAAAAAAAAAGAAAACTCTCTAATAAATTATACCTCAAGGATCTATAAAAAGAACAAACTAAACCCAAAAGTATCAGAAGAAAGGAAATACTTCAGATTAGAGCAAAAATAAATGAGAGAATAGAAAAAAAATAGGGAAAATTCACAAAACTACAAGTTGGTGTTTTTGTTTGTTTGTTTTAATGTTGATTTATTTTTGAGAGAGAGCTAGACAGAGTGTGAGTGGGGAGGGGCAGAGAGAGAGGGAGACAGAGAATCTGAAGCAGGCTCCAGGCTCTGAGCCTGAGCTGTCAGCACAGAGCTTGACGCGGGGCTCAAACTCACAAACGGTGAGATCATGACCTGAGCCGAAGTCGAGCACTAACCGACTGAGCCACCCAGGCACCCCAGGTGTTTTGAAAAGATAAACAAAACTGACAAACCTTTAGCTAGGTTGGTTAAGAAAATAAGAGAGAAGACTCAAATAAATAAAATCAGAAATGAAAGAGGAGACTTTACAACTAATGCCATAGAGATTAAATGATTATAAGAGATTATTAAGAACAATTATATGCCAACAAATTGGATAGCCCAGAAGAAAGGGATAAATTCCTAAAAATGTACAACTTACCAAGATTGATTCATGAAGAAATAGAAAATCTGAACAGATGAATTACTAGTAAGGAGACTGAATCACAAACTGTCCATTAAAAAAAAAGCTCAGGACCAGATGGTTTCACTGGTAAATTCTTTCAAATATTTAAAGAATTAATGCCAGTGCTTATTAAGCTTTTTTCAAAAAAATTGGAGAGGAAAAAAATACTTACAAACTCATTTTATGAAGCCTACCTTACCCATACACCAAAACCAAAAAAAGACACTACAAGAAAAGAAAACACACCAATATGCCTGATGAACATATATCCAAAAATATTTAACTAAATGCTAGCAAACCAAATTCAACAGTTCACTAAAGGATCATACCCAATGACCAAGTGAGATACATTCCTGGATTGCCAGGAAGGTTCAACAAAGAACATGAATCGATTGTGGCACACCACATAATAAAATGAAGGATAAAAATCATACGATTGTCTCAATAGATGAACAAAAAGCATTTGGTAAAATTCAACACCCTTTCATGATTAAAAAAACTCAAAAACAACACTCAACCAGCTAGGAGTAGAAGGAAATAGCTTTGTTATCTCTCTCTCTCTCTCTCTCTCTCTCTTCTTACACACACACACACACACACACACACACACACACACACACACAAACAGAAGTGCATGTGTGTGCCTGTGCACCTTGTGATTGGGGTCACAGCAGCAAAGGTTTGCGGGGCCTGGCCGTATCATAAGTGTGCAAAGTTGGGCAAATGGTGAAAAGAGCTTAGAGTGCAGTGGGCTGTGATGAACTGGGAAATGCCTGTTCTGTGTAAGGGGGTAGTCACACTCAGCCTCAGACAATTGCTGTCATTTGGAGGAAGGGCCCAGTGTAGCCAGATTTAATTTCCCCAAAGAAACCATAAAACTAAATTTTTATAGGACATCTCCCCATTTTTAATTCAAAATACTTAAAAACCCTTTTTTGAGCACCTTCTGCCTTACCCCCCAAACTAAAACAGCTCCCTGTATGTTTGGCTAGAGAGTGAATAGTTTATAATCCCTGCACTGGAAAATTTTTTTTATTTATTTTGAGAGAGCACACACAGGAGGGGCAGAGAGAGGGAGAGAGAGAGGATCCCAAGCAGGCTCCACACTGTCAGCACAGAGCCCAGCGTGGGGCTCGAACTCATGAACCATGAGATCATGAACTAAGCCAAAACCAAGAGCCAGAGGCTTAACAAACTGAACCACCCAGGCGCCCCACGCCTGCAATGGAAGATTAATTTGACAGTTGTATACAGGATTGATTAGAGAAGAATGTAATTAGGGGATTTTAGGTAAAAACTAGTGAAAGTCTGAACTAGAATGGAGGCAGGAGAAACACAGAAAGGAGGGCAGATTGAACTGGAATTAACAGCATAGACTGGCAGAACCGATCAGCTCATCTGACATGAGCTGGAGTTGAGATGAAGAATGTAAAAATGTTTCCAAGTCCTGGAGCCATTTGATAAGTAGGGTGGAAACATCATGCCCTTTTTCTCATAATCCTTGAGTGTGTATTCCCTACAAATAGGGATATTCTCTTACATGTGCGTAGTACAGTGATCAAAATCAAGAAATTTAAACACTGATATATTACCATTATCTCATTCATAGTCCTATTCAAATTAGGTCAATTATTCCGGTAGGTGTGTATTTTTTTTTAATATGCTGAAAACCAGTATCTAAACAGAAATTAAGAATCTCTTGTAGAAAGGTAGCAGAATCCTGTAACAAGGTGCTCTCTGACCTCATGCCTTCTCGCTCTTTGTCAGTTCCCAGCCACCCCCCCAACAGGACTATATTATGGCCCGTAGAGTCGTGATGGAGAGTAATAGCTTCTGCCCACGCACAGGGTGAGGATGCAGTAATACAGGGAAGGAAGGCCTCAGGAGAAGGCAGGCATTGGGAAAGTGAGCTGCTCTGGCATGCAGATGAGAAGTTCCATGTAGCAAATAGTTAGGAATCAGCTACCATGAAGAATGCAGGAAGGAGACACGAATGCCTATTAAGAAGGTCTGAGGAGGCTTCTTCAAGGAGTCAGGGTTTGTGTTCAGCCTCCACGGAGAGGTGGGACTTCCCCAGAAGGGCCTGCTTCCTACAGACACGAGATATTTTGGAAGCACTCGGCTTGCTGGGTTAAGATTGTAATCCTGGGATTCGTGCTTGTGTACAAAGTTAAATATTTATATTAAATATTTATAGGAGAGGTGACATGATAGAATATATCAAACAGTAATGTGGCAAACAGGTTGGTTGTAAACTGGAACTGTGTGACAAATATTTACCATTTTTCTAACCGGGACAGAAAATTGCTTTAAAAAGATAATGAGGAATGAGAAATTGTTTACTAAGGGATATAGAGCTGAAAATACTTTTTTTTTTCATTCAGCCAAGTATGTCATTCAGGGATATGTCTGGTTTTCCTCCTGATTATCTACATCTTTTAGGGGAACTATTATCATTTAACCTAAATACTTTGTGCTTCCTTTTCAAGGTAAGGACCAAGGATCATGTGTTTGATAATGTTGGCCACCTCATCAGATACCACATGGATAATAGTTTGCCAATCATCTCTTCTGGAAGCGAAGTAAGCCTTAAACAGCCAGTGAGAAAAGATAATAATCCAGGACTTCTGCAGTCCAACAAATGACAATCCGGAAGTACCATCACACTGATATTTCAAGAAAGTTCATTTTGTGTTAGGATACAAAGATAATCCAGACTTGGCTGATAGATAAAATAGAGCACAAACTGTGAAGTACATTTTCCCAAGAGCATCATGGACTATGTCGTTTATATGACAAAGAACTAACACAGATTGCTCTTCAGAAAGTGAAAATCAGAAAAGGGGAAGAGGATTGGTCCATCTGAAAAGAAGTTATACATATGCACGGATGTCACTTTTTAAGGCCATATTGCATTGATAGCAAGCCAAAAGCACAATTAAAATTTCCCATGCTAGAGACTACTTGGATGAACTGCTGGGGCAGTGGTATGTGCCTTTCAACTTGATAATTTGGGGACATTTTCTTATTGGGGAGATTAGTTCTAAGTGTCTTCATATTCTATAACTATAGAACTATTTGCCAAAAAAAAGTTTTTCCTTGTTACAAAAATGAGAAGCAATTTGCTTGATAGTTATTGACTTTATCACACTATCTGTTTAGTAGCACTTTCACTACAAAGTTAAAATAAATTTGACACTGAATTTGGACGGTGTCTATGCCCATGGACTCCAATCAAAAGCCACTGAAAGCGTTGGTCTGTTTCATTGGCCTGTCTCATTTACTAGCCACAGGTTGGGGCCTAAATTCTTTGGCCTTGTATTTCTCAGTCTTTGCTATTTGGATTCTTTGTATGCAGCATAGAGCTAGCTGAAGAACCCAAATCTATCAGTCATATCTGACTTCATTGTATTTCTCCCTCTTTCCTTCCCCTCGCCTCCCACAAAGGAAGCTCATGAGTGCACAGATTTAAAACGCGGCAGACAAACCAGTCTTCTTATTCAATACCCAGATTGGTTTCATTGTTATTAAAGTATTGACTCTATTTGAAAGTATGGAGAAATATCCTCTTGATGGGCTCTGACTGAATCTACATGTATCCTTAACATCTTTTCGAGATATGATCAGACAGAGTGCAGAAGGGAGAAAACATATTGAATGAAGCAGTTGGAAGGGTTTGCCAAATGTAAGCACACTGGTAAATTACACTGATGGTGTAATTAAGTGTTGTGTGGAGAAAAGTGCTGGACAGGTTTCTCAGTGTGACTGTGAGCAAGCTGCTGAAGCTGTCTGGACTCCCATTTCCTTGTCTCTGAACTAAGGGAGTTGGGCTAGGTGGATTTAGAGGTCTATCTCAGCTCTAGCATAATATGAGTCTAGAAAAATCAAATTTTCCATTCATTAGGGGTCAGTGTTTTGATAATCAGTTTGTGTAATTAAGATGAAATCTTGAGCTTTTTTCTTTAGCCTACATCTATACTCCCCCAGAACAAATGGCACAACAGAAATCAACATTTAGGTAGCGGAGACCCCCAGCCATGTAGTCCAAGACATTGAGCCTTTGGAGTGCCATCAGGGTGATGGTAGAAGTAGAGTTGGTGGTCTGGAGTAGCAGAAAACTGCGTCAGTCTTTTAGTCGCCTTTGCGTATAATGGTTTGGCCATTACTTTGGGATTTTTTTTTTTTTATCCTGAGTGATCTGGACAGTTGCCTTAACCCCACTTCATTTTGGCTCTGTAGATACAACTTAACCTTTGTAATTGCGATATATTCGCTAAGTTTTAAATAAAATACGAGAAAATGTTTTTGGGTAGAAATCATCAGAAATCAAGCGCACTGAACTGTAATATTTTTCTGTAAAGGGTTATGATTTTATTCTATTTCTACTGCCACCGATCGCTTCGGTAGGTTTGTTTCCTTTTATATAACGTTTCTTCCATCACTTTTACATATACGTTGGTTCTTGATTATCCGTCCTCTCAAAGGGGGTCAGCGTGAGTGTAGTTCATAGAAATTTATCCAGTCACCTTTCAGAGACAGAGCAGGGTTGTGGTCTCAGTCTGTTCGAAAAGCGTGTTAACTGGGTCGTGAGAAAAAGTTCCTGATACAAATAGACGCAAAGAGTATAAATGATGCGAGCAGTACTTGGGCACTGGTACAGGGGGCACAGTACATGGAAAATCAGTGTTTGACCTTAATGTGATAGTAGCTAGATAAGCAAATCCTGCACTTACTGGGTACCACAGACACCGTTAAACCAGAACGAAACAGCAGAAGAAAAGTTTGATTGCATGCTATTTTAATGACAGACATTTATCTTCATCTGTTTTAAAGTGGAGATCCATTTGCCCATAAATACCTGTAAACGACTTTTCCAAGAAACATAAATGATTATTTCTTTGTGACAATTGACAGTATTTATGTCCCATGTTTGGGATTTGGAATATTTATCCCTTGCAGGATCCTGATCCTGACTGGAAACAGATGGCTCACTTTAATTGGGTAATTTGAGGAGAGTTTTAATAAAGGGACTATTTGCAAAGGTGTGGGCAGAGTATGGGGAAACCACAAGGGAGGATGAGGTGCCCTGGGGCCAGTGACTGGGTGAGTGGAGAGCATAGTACCAGAATCTGGAGAAAGAGCTATGGGAGGGCTGCCTTATAGGAGGTGTGGCCTCCAGTGGAGGGACTCCCACAGCCCTGGTGACCACAGAGGGAGGAGGCCGGGGACATTATACTTAACGGAAGAAGGATAGCCTTTTCAACAACTGGTACTGAAGTAATTGGACATCTGTAGGCAAGAGAACAAACCTCACACTTCACATAAACATTAACTCAAATGGATTATGGACTTAACATAAAATATAAAACTATGAGACTTTTAGGAAAGAAAAGCACAGGAGAAAATCTTTAGGATATAGGGCCAGACAGAGAGTTTTTAGACTTAATATGATTCATTAAAGGAAAAATTAGTACATTGTATTTCATCAAAATAATAAATTTTATTCTGTGAAAGACTGTAAAGAGGATGAAGAGAAAGCTATAAACTGGGAAAAAATATTTGCAAACCACTTAACCGACAAAGGGCTAGTATCTAGAATATATTTAATAAAGCCCTCAAAACTCAACCGTAAAGAATCTAATTAGAAAGTGGACAAAAACCACGAACGGACAATTCATTGAAGATGTACAGATGGCAAGCAAGCACATGAAAAGGGTTCAAAAGCATTAGCCAGTCAGGTCACGATCTCACAGTTTGTGAGATCAAGTTCTGTCAGGCTCTGCACTGACAACACGGAGGAACCCGCTTGGGATTCTCTCTCCCTTTCTCTCTGCCCCTCGTGTGCATGTGCACACACACACACATACACACTCTCTCTCTTTTTCTCTCTCTCAAATAAGTAAACTTAAAAAAAAAATCATTAGCCAGTAAGGAAATGCAAATTAAAACCATAATTAGTTATTACTGTACACATATCTGAATGGGTAAGCGAAAAATATTGACAATATCAAATGCTGGCTCGTTGAGGAGAAAGTCGGTCACACATCCATTCCTGGTGAAAATGTAAAATAGTACAGCCACTCTGGAAGGCAGTTTGGTAGTTTATTTAAGAAATTAAACATGCAGCTAACATTCAGCCCAGTCATTATACCGGTGGACTTGGATCATAGAGGAATGAAAACTTAGGTTTATACAAAAACTTGGGCAGGAATGTCTATAGTAGCTTTGTTAGTAATGACCTAAAACTGGCAACATCCCAGATGTTCCTTCAGTGGGTGAGTGGATAAACGAACTGTCGTATAGACATACTGTGGAATACTGCTCAGCAAAAAAAGGAATGACCTACCAATGCATATAACTGGGCTGAATCTCCAGAAATTCTGCAGAGCAAAGAAAGCTAAACCCAAAAGGTTACACACTATAGTCCTTACTGTAGGTAAGGACTGTATTTATGTAGCATTCTTGAAATGCTAAAATAATGGAAATGAAGAATAGATTAGGTGTTAAGGAGGGAGCCAGGGGGAGGGAGGAAAGTGGGTACAGTTATAAAAGGGCAACATGAGGAACCTTCGTGTGATGCAATTGTTTTGATTTTTGACTATATTGATGTGGATATTGTGGTTGTGATAATGTACTATAGTTTTGAAAAAGATGTTATTATTGGTGGAAACTGGATAAAGCTTAAAGGAGATCTCTCTGTATTGTTTCTTACAACTGCATGCGAATCTGCAATTTTTCCAAAATAAAAAGTTTAATTTAAAAGCTGTTTGGGGGTAAAACTACTTTCACCGTTGGCGCTTCCACTGAATGTGGTGGTAGGATCACCTTGGTTATCCTAGGTCCTGTAATGCCAGGACTAGGAGGGTCCTCTGGATGAACCGCATTAAGCCACCTTCGTGAAGGGCCTCAAACATAATGTTTGATATCATCTCTGGAGATCAGCTGACGAGATCAAAGGATGGCAAACACAGATGTCGTGCGAGACATTGCCAGCTCTGCCCACACCCCCTCAGATCCCTGAATCGTTTCTGCGTCCCCCACTGCTGGCTTCTGCGTGTTTTGCTCCTAACTGCCTGCAGTGACTGACTTTCATTTCCGAGGAGAGCCTCAGGTAAGGGGAGCTGCTGTGAGTCACCAGGAGCCAGAGATGCCTTCCCTGCCACCAGCTCTGGCGCAGGAGTGGGAAAGCCCAGCTCTCGTGTCCCATCCTCATGAAACCCTGGACCTCCTTGTAGGGTTAGACTGGCCGGCATATCTCCTGAAAGCATGTGCCTGCTTGGTTTTTCCCCTTCCCTGTCCTGCTTCCTCATTCCCTAACAGGTTTCTCTGGAAAGCCCTTCCTTAGTAAATCCTATCTATGCGCTCAAATTTCCATTCCAGGATTCACTTTTGGGAACCTAGCCCAAGGCAGAAGAACATCAAATAACTTTAAACTTGTGTTGTATTACTGGACTATACTAAGTGTTCAAATACATGAACATTTTTAAGAAATCCTGTAATTTTCAGGTGCCTTGGTGGTTCAGTCGGTTAAGCATCAGACTTCAGCTCTGGTCATGATCTCTTGGTCCATAGGTTCAAGCCCTGTGTCAGCTCTATGCTGATAGCTCAGAGCCTGGAGCCTGCTTTGGATTCTGTGTCTCCTTCTCTTTCTGCCCCGCCCCCAGCTGCGCTCTGTCTCTGTCTCTCTCAAAAATGAAAAAACATTAAAAAAGATTAAAAAAGAAAAAAGAAATCCTGTCACTTTCTTATGGTGTCATCACGTTGTATTTTGTTAATCCGCATTGAACGTGTTATGTGAGCATTTCAAATACATACCAATTTTATGATCTTGTTTTGGTACTTATTTCTTTCCTTTTCAACCTACTGACTGTTTCAAGTAACAGAAGCAGTATGGCATCTGGAAGGCTCTGCATTTCACATTCAAATATAATTTTTGCAGCCTTGGATCTTTATCAAGTGGTTGCCGTCACTTATTCTGATAGTTTTCTGATTCACAACCTTGGTGTGAATCCTAAACATAAGGTATAGGCAATTGGCTCTCACACTTCTGGCCAAAGACCATAGAAGGGGCAAAAGACCTATTTCCCCACATAACTTTCATCCCTCAACCCTCCTTTTTATGTATGTATGTATGTAGGTAGGTAGTGAAAAAATAACGACATCAAAGAACTGAAGGGAAGCAGTAGAAATTATTTATTTACTTTTAAGGGAGGAATATCATTCACATGATTTTATATTCCAAAATACTGCCCTATGATCTTTTCAAAAAATGAGTGATTTTATCACTTGCTTGATAGTGTATTGTCAGTTATTTAAACAGAACAAATTTATCCCTAACACATTTCCATAGCATATAAATAAACTTCAGAGGAATTACAAATTGATGACTTTAGTAACAGATGACTAATGACAAAAATTGAACCTGAACTTGGATATTATTTTAAAGTTCTTATGGGAAAAGTGGAAATTCGTGTATTAAAGTAGTTCACACTACACACGGTTGAGTTAACCAAACAGCTTACAACAAACTTAATTGATATTAAGCCATGCAAAGATAGTTCATAATTAAGGCACAGGAATAAATGGCTCTTAAAACCCACAATTACCTGGGAATGACACTAATATTTATGCCCTTCTCCCAAAAGTATTTCAGTTATCTCCAAGTATGTATGAGCAGGAGTTTTATAATGTTGCACATAGAAGTGATGAAAAACCATTCTCGGTGAGCTTAAATAATGCGATACTTTTAACGAATTCTAAACATTAGTAACCCCTCATTATCTTACTTGGTAGGTTCCTATTTATTGGTATATAAAAATAAAAGCCCGTAAAATTGCAAGTTATTTTCTCATGAGAACTGAAGAAACAACTGATGTGGTTTTTATCAATTAATGAACCGTCCAGAATATCCTTGAGGTTCAGCAGTGGGCCGTGGATCAGACTTGGAGAATCACTGGGTTAGACTTTTCAGATACGGTCTATTGTCACGAGTGCATCTTAGTCAGAAATGTTTGGTTGCAAGGAATGAAAACCCACCTGCATTAACTTCCTGGGGCTTCTGCAATAAAGTACCACAAACTAAGTGGCTTAAAACAAGAGAAAATTATTCTCTCATGGTACTGGAGACTAAAAGTCGGAAATCAAGGTGTTGGCAGGGCCACGTTCCTTCTGAAGTTTCTGGGGAAGAATCCCTTGCCAGCTTCTGGTGGCCCTGGGTGTTTCCTCTGGCTTGTGGCAACTAACTCTTATTTCTGCCTTCATCTTCACGTGGCTGACTTCTCCTGGTGTGTCTTTCTGTGTCTTTATCTCTTCTTTTTTGTTTTGTTTTTTTTTTTGAGGAAATTACAAATTTTAAACATGAACTCTGTATTACGGTAACATATACATTAGTGTGCATGTGTATACAGTTGACACACAATGTTATGTTAGTTTCAGGTTCCTCTTCTTTTAAGGACATCGGTCTTAGATTTAGGGCCCATCCTCATCTAAATTAACTAATTACATTTGCAAAGATCCTATTTCCAAATAAGATCACATTCTGAGTTCTGGGTGGACATGAAATTTGGGGGGACACTATTTAACCCCTAAATGACCCAAGTCAGCTCAGGTCAAAAAGTGTTTCAAGGTTCAGGTTATCACAGGACCCAAGGAAAACCTGAATGGTTAGCCCTCACAAAGTGTGAGAGACAGACAGATCTATGGCTTTGAGTGACAGAAGTTCATGGTCTTCAGTCTAAGCTCCGCCATATACATGTACTTCCATAAATGGAAGTGGCATATTTCCCATAAAATACAGACAACTGTAATAAAAGTCTGCTTCTCTTCTGTATGGCTACCACCTGACTCAGTTTCATTATGTCTTGCTTCAGTTACTTGGGAAGGGAATATGAGTGGCCCAGCTTGGATCTGGTGCTCACCTGTGAGCCAATCAGGCATGGCCAGGCCTCCGGGGTGCGGGGTGGGGGAAGTGTTGGTAGGAAAGTTATAGTGGCTGTGGGCAGGAGTAGATTTGGTGATTAGGGGCTTACTTAGGGCAGGCATTTTGATCCATGTGTCAGTATTAAATGATTTCCTAGAATAGTGCTTTGTGCAAAGTAGATGCTCAAAAAATGTTACTGAATATACTAGAAATGATGTTCTGATCTCCTTCAGTTAAGTAACATTCAGTTAAATAGTGTTTCTACATTTTAGAAGTTCTTTCACACAATCTCATTTCATCCTTGTTACAATTCTGTGAAGTAGATATTATTCCTGTTTTTACATAAGAACTTTGAGGCTCGGGGGTTAAATGAATTGTGGATAGAAGCTAGTGGGTAGGAGAGCTGGAACTTGAACTCAGATCATTTTTAAGTTCAGTGTTCTTTTAGGGATAGCACTGTTTATTTCATAATGGCTTTGCTTTGACCTGATAGCTTTGACACCAAAGAGAAGGTAGGAAAAAGGAGGAACAATGGTTTAGCTCCACCTTTATATATGTTCTGAGTGGGAAGGGCCACATCTCATCAACAACATGACATTTCCCCTAGAAACATAAACAAGTCTGGTAGAGGTAGCGTCCCTCCCAGCTTACAGGTGTGTCTGTTTAAAAAATGCAAGGTAAATATTGACCCAATATTCCAGAAATAATATCTCGTCTAGTACTTAAGGTCTTTGGCAGTTTTTCTCTCCTTCTCCACATTTATTTTATTGCTCAGGGGTTAAATTTTGTGTGTGATTTTGTCTTCTTGTGTTTCTCTGGACATGTCAAGTTCATTCCTTGTGTACACCATACGTTACTTTTACAGCATGACTTTCCCATTTCTTCAGGCATCGAGCTCTTCTATTGGCTTCCCCTTTCCAGCATACTTCTCCACTCGTACCTGTAAGTGTAAGAATCCTTTACTTTTGGTGGTCTGGTTTCACCTTGCTAACAACCTTTCACTCATGCTAACGACCTTCCTGTTGCCTCTCTTTTCCGCATCTTCCAAGAACTTTGTCTGATGGATCCTTTCTTAGATGCTCGTTTCCCTCCGGAATCCTCACCCATTCTTTTTTTTTTTTTTTTAATATTTATTTGATTTTTGAGAGACAGAGCATGAGTGGGGGAGGAGCAGAGAGAGAGAGGGAGACACAGAATCCGAAGCAGGCTCCAGGCTCTGAGCTGTGAGCACAGAGCCCAACGCGACCTCACCCATTCTTATATTGCATGTAGTAAACTATTGTGTGCATGTGTGTGTGTGTGTGTGTGTGTGTGTGATTTGCCTTCTTATGTAAGCATCTTTCACTGCTAAAGAGTATGATTATTTGGAGGGGAAGTGTCCTACTTCACACTTGATATTCAAGCCTTGAGGCCAGAACTACACAAGATAGGCAGTCAAGAAAATTTCATTGATTATACCTATAACTCTACCCAAATCCATTTTTAGAGGCAAGGGCTCTGACTTAGTCTTCATTTTGCATCTTTTGTGACATATGTACTTAATCTCACTGATACTGAATATAAAATTAAATACAAATAGTTCTGGATTTGGAGATAAAGAAGATATATTCGAATTCTTCCTCTCACATTAGCTGTGTAGTTTTGGGCAAGTCACTTAATTTTTTTTTTTGGTCAGTTTCTACCTGTCCTAGCCTGTCACAGGTTTATTGGGAGGACCACATGAGCTAGTGTCTGTGAAAGAACTTCCCAAATTCTAAAGCACCGTGTAAGGGATATAATCATTGTCTCCTCATGTGCTTTGCCCCCTTTGTATCTTTTCCGTGTTCATCTCTAGGTTTGTGGGCAGGGATCACTTAGCATCCTTGCTGTACCATTCCCTCTTAATCCAAGACTAGTTCCCACAAACAGATACCTTGGCTCGGGTTTCAACAACTGCCATTTACCTGAATGCCTTTTACTCGCATTTGCTGGCACAGAAGCCTTCATATATTTTTGTTCATTCATTTATTTGCTCTTTTAACAACTTTGAGTGCCCACCAGGAACCATGAGGCATGCTTGATGTCCAAGAAGCAATGTGAGTACCTCAAGATATTAACATTGAACTGAGTAAGTCAGACACACAACTAATTTTAGAAGATAATAGGAACCATAAGATACCTATACTATGTATAGATGTAAGGAGGGTTTTTTTTCTGCCAAGGGAGGGAAGTGTGTCATGAAAGTCTTCAGAGGAGGAGTTCATCTATCTTGAAGACTGAGTAGGTAAGTAAGACAGGGCAATATAGGTGAAAGAAAGAGCTTGAGCAAAATAAAAGCATTCTGGGAAACATAGGCAGCTCAGCCAGCAATTTCACTCACTTATTGCTATGGATTGAGTGAGTACCTGTCACATGGCATAACCTTAGGTTAGTTGATGGGGTTACAGGGGTCCGTGTAGGCATCACCGGGGTGGGATGGTGAGGCAGCAGAAGAAAACTAGTCAGATTATGATGAGCCTTAAGCATTTTACTCCACACCATGGTGGAAAGGGTTTTCTCGTATGTCCGGGAAAGGGTTAAAAAGATATGTGAACGTAGTGCAACCAACTTCTCGATATTCACTGGAACCCTTTAACTTGGAAGGTAGACACAGAATGGGCTTTAGTACACAGCGGACAGCACTGTCTTAAAGGACAGGTTAGCATATACCTAAATGACAAGAACATTTACACTTGAGGAAATTCAAGGAATAAACACGTGGGAACATATGCTATCTCATCAGTAATGAAAGAAACACAAATTCAAACAAAGCAGGACCCAGTAGGCAAGAAGACAAAGTAAAACTACATTTACGCCTGTTTGGGTGATGGGGCAGCAGGTACCTTAGAGAAGGGCAAGTGCAAAAACCTTCAAGGTAAGTTAAGGGTTCGGTGGAGAAAGTGACGAATTCTGTGTGCTGCAGCCGAGAACTGAGGCTTAGGAATTGAAAGAGCAAAGTGAGGGGTGGGGGGGGAGCCAGGTGGTGAAGGAAGGGGCAACTGGCCCGGGACAAGATGGGGGTTCTTCCTCGGGAAAGGCCTGAGGCCAGGTGCTTGGGCATCTCTAAGCAACCATAAGCCCGCCCTCTCCAGAATCAACCCTTTCGTAATTGGCTCACTAATCCACCAATGGGAGCACAGGAGGAGCTTCCCGCCACCTCTGGCGCCCGCTTTCAAACAGCCAATGCATTTGCAACTGCAGGTGGACTTCTCAACCAAGCTTGAGAAAGGAGGAGACTTCCGCCTCTGCGCCCAGCCCCGAGCCGGCATGGCCCCGCCCACCAGGCCAGCTTCTAGCTGGCGATTGAAGGACAAGGCTGCTCATCAATGCCCTCAGCTCTTCTTGGTTCGGTTGTGACTAGGAAGGAGCTAGAGGATTAGATCCCGGGTAAGGGGGTTTGTTACAAGTCTGTCTTTGGCTGGGGCTAGGGTTTCCCGGTGGTGATAGGATCCGTGGCCTCCGGTGAGTTTCTCTTCTCAGCTGGACTTGGAGCTGGGGTTGGAGGAAGTGCGGGGTCCTCGGATTCTGGCGGAGGCTTCCCGAGGGCTGACCCGCCCCCTCCTCAAATCAGGTGGTGGTGGACTGTCCGCGGGTTGCGGGACTCTGGCTTTGACTTTGAAGTGTCATCGAGATCCCACGTTCCTACTAATAAGTGAAGTGTGGGAAGCCCTCCTCACGTCCTCCAGGTTGCGGGAGACCCTATCCTGGGGACCCCTGCTATGTCACCCTGGCGTCGCGCCTGGCTCACAGTGGTTGCTCTGTACACCGAGTGCATGTGACGCTGGCAGCCAAGGCCAGCCAAAGCCCGCAGCCCCGAGGCACCCTGTGCAGGCACTCTGCAGCTTTGCTCTCGCCGTACCTATTGTGCTGTAATTGACGCCACACGGAGTTCCTTGGTAAGGCCACTGATTTGTTCCGTCGTTCAGTCTGTGGGTGAACTTGCTGCATTCTTCAGGCACGCTGAATCGACTTGTCCAAGCTGCTGTCATTAGCACTGATCACGGACGATTGCCATCATTTGTTAAATACCTCTTCTCTTTTCCTCCACCAAGTCCTGTTAAATTTTGTAATCTTGAACAGTGCTTGGCAAATAATTGTTGAATAAATGACCAGGCCTCTTAAGCCTGGTTTTGCAAGTCTAAAACAGGCTAGCGTGTTCTGGCTATTTTCATCTTGAAAGGAAGCTCCTAGCATGTAAACAAGCAAGTAGAATTTCCTAGGACATTATTATAAACTCCCTTCATGGCAGTTAACCTTTCGTATCTTATTATCAGGAACTTAAGTCTGATTTAAGCTGAATTTCACCATATCCTTCACCATGCATGGCAATTTATATGCACTTCCTAGATGTGTGAATGCATTCAACCAAGTGAGAGGCTGAAACTGAACCCGTAAGAGAAGTATAGGAAATAGAGTCTGAAAGTGCAAAAGGGTGACTAACGCCTTGGGTTAACAGGAGGGGGAGGGCAGCTTCATCACAGAAGAGGTTACATTATTTGAAGTAAGGTTTCCCAAAGGCTGCACGTTTACCTTTCTCAGACATACTGAATGGTCTCGGTTTAACCTCTTTTGTAACTGCGACCGCTGTTCTTTGGTGATAATGTTATAATAATAACAAAACTAAAATGTATTGATTGGTACAGAGCGCTAAGCACCTTAGGTTCACTATCTTGTGAATATTCATAATCTTTGAGGTAGACACTATTTTTACATTAATGAAGAAATGGAAACCCAGTGCTCAAGTTTGCACAGCTGATAAAGAGCCAGAATTGAGCCCAGGGTGTCTGCATGAGCGCCCTTATTCTTAACCACTGACAGCGGTATTGTGTTCTTTGTAATCTAGGGTCTTTTCTTTCTGTGAAATTTCTCTCAGCCTTCCTTTGTTCTTAATTTGTGCTTTACAGTCTCCTGTAGTATAGACCTTATTACTATGTATCATTGTGACTATTAATTTGTATCATTGTTTCTCTAAGGGACTGTAAGCTCCCCATGGCTGGTATCATGCCTTAGGTACTCCTAGGATATAAACTGGCACACGGTAGGTGTTGAGTAAAATTTTATTGAAATAATGAATCCTGTAGGGCCACGTGAATGTATGATGCATTCAACAAATATTCATTATGTGCCTACTATGTGCAAAACATGGGGGACATGCATTTGCATTCTGCCCTCAGAGAGCTTATAGGTTTTTGCATGAGACAAAAACAAGTGCTTTTGGTTTTTAATATTTTGTCCAACTAAACACTCATTGGTTTTCCTTCTCATTGTAAGGAGGGCAAAGAAAACAACCAGGGACAACAAAAGGAGTACCGAGACTGAGCCCTTCTGATCTGAGTGTTTAAAAAAAAGAAAAAGACAGAACATAGTCTTGTTAGTAGGTTCAGAAAAAGTAATATCTCTGGGAAGAAATTATTAACTACTTTGCTATTAAAAAAAAAGCATACAGTGCACTTACTCTGCATCTTGATTTTTTAATGATCAGTCATTTGATATAGAAATATTTCATTCTTTCTATTAGTAGTATAGTATTGCCAAATTTGTTCAAAATATACTTGTACAAGGGAGAGTGTTCTTTTTTGACAGATGAATATGGTAGTTTTCAAGATGGTTTTTGCGTTTCATACTTTTTACCAATCATGAGAATACCTGTTTCCTACAAAATAGCCACCACTAGGTGTCGTTCACTTTTTTCAATTTAATGGTTGAAAATCATTTCATTGTTTAAATGACACTGTGAATTCTGCATGAGCTTACCCATCTTTTCAGGTTAAGTGAGCATTTTCATTAAAGAAAAAATGAATTGTCATGTCAGTTGCCCATTTTAAATTGGATTGTCTTTTTTTGAGAGTTGTAAATTGGGACTTATTCTTGTGTTTGCAAGTATTTTTCATATTATACATTATTTTTAATCTTCTGACTTTGTTAGTATATTTTTTCATACATAATATTTGACTTGTTAATGATGTCTTTTGCCATATAAAATATTTTGTTTTTTTGTGGTTAAGTTTCTGTCAAGTTTTCCCTTTATGGCTTTTGGGTTTACTGTCTTACTATTTATTTTTTTTTCTTCTAAAACGGTCTCTTATGGTTCTGAATATTATAGTATTCAGATATCAGTGTTCTCTGGTGGCAGTGGTAATTAGTAGTGATTAATAAGTTGAGGAGAAGCATTAGCTTTTATTTTAAATTTTAGGTAAGATACTATTTATTTATTTATCTATCCACAGTAAGTTTATCAGATTTCCCTTTATCCCTAAAATCATTTCTTAAGGTCTCCAGTGGTTTGCAATTTTGAGAAGAAAAACTTACTTGTATCTTTTCTTCCCCTGTCTAAAGAGATTTTGGTCTTTTCAGATATCTTCGGATTTCTTTAATGACTTGGTTTGGATTAAAAAGCCATTCAGAAAAGATATACTTTGGTCTTTTACATTCTTTTCACCTAAAAATGAAAATACTTTGCAGAATTCACTATTCTCTGAGAAAAAGTAGCTCTTTATTTAATATAGCTGTATTTAACAATCAGCTGTTGTAAATCCGAACATTCTTTTTTAATATTCAGTAGGAATTGATGGCATGTTAGGGAAGGATTGAAAAAAAGTCTCCCTTCTTTTACCTAATACAGGAGAAATTAACCCAAATCCATATTTTGGCTTTAACTATAAAATATGGGAAGAGGGACAATACTATAAGTATCAGAAGTGGGAAAGATTATTTTTTTTCTAAGTTTATTTATTTGAGAGAGAAAGAGAGAGAGAGAGAGAGAGAGAGAGAGAGAGAGAGAGAGACAGCACAAGTGGGGGAGACACAGAACCTGAAGCAGTCTCTAGGCTCTGAGCTGTCAGCATAGAGCCTTAGGCGAGGCTTGAACTCATGAACGTGAGCCTCACTATTTCAGCTGTATTATAGGCTCTTTACATTCAGATGTCCAACTTACATAGGTGCACAAGCAGGTTCTTAAAGCTGCTGGTTGGAGACAGGTTTAGAGTCCCGAAGCTTAGGGATTTTCCCTCTCGCTGAAAAAGTGCACGTGTCCCCTCCCTGTAGCTCTGGCACAAGGACAGAAAGGAGCAGGTCTCGTCTAAGAGGTGGAAGCTGGAGGGGTTTGTGTTGTGGAAGGAGTTTTAGTTGGTAAGAATTGAAAGGAACAGGTTGGTTGTAGGGTCCAGAGAGGGAGGGATAAAGAAAGTAGACTGCAAATCAGAGTTTGGACGAGAAACATAGTTCGGTCCTTGAAAAGCAAAAACTCGATGTACAGGGATGTTCGGCATTAAATTTCATATCTGTGTTAGTCTGTAACGCCATATTTCATCTACTCTAAAGTGCAGATTTTCTTTTCAAATTTTAATGTCTACAAAGTCAGGCTGCAGTTTAAAATTAATGAGGTGTCATAATTTAATTGGCCTTATATTTTCCTTAGTGGTATAAACGGACCTGTGTCCTGCCATCAGAGGTGCGTCAAGTCTGATGAAGTGGAATATCTTTTTGCTTACAGAGCTGTTGGCTTACATAAAGGTTTGTGATCATAGTTCTCAGCCGTTAACATGAGGGAGCCACGTTCTTCATGGTAAAATGTGTCTGGATTCCTGGGCCTCTGCTTCTTACTCCACTTCCAACTTAATGACATTTTAGAGCCCGAAAAAGTGCAGTGAATGAGTTGTGGCTCAGGCTCACATCCAAGTGCGTGTCCCTGGCATGCCGAGGAGTGGAGTTACTGGCTGGCAGCGTTAGGCTGGGAAATCAATGATGCCCGCCTGCCTTCTCATCAGGGTCTTTTGGAGCTTTGAAATTCTGGGTCGTTTCTGTGTAGTGTCAATTCCTCAGTAAAATTCACATCATCGCAGGCTCTTGACTGTACGTGCTTGAAAACCCACCTCCTGCTGCTGCTCCTGCCACAGCGGTGACCGTTCTCCGGAGAACACTTGCTGTTGCTTTTGGAACGGGCCCTCTACAGTGGTACAGCTTCGCAGTCTTCGCTTCCGTTTCTCCTGAGTCGTTTTTGCTAGAAGCCGATTTTACCAAGCTAGAGAGCAGGACATTTAACGCGTATGTTTTGGTCGTGTGCTATATGGACTTTAGCTGGTTGCAGATGGTTTTTGGGTGGCAATCGTTAACTCGGAATTTAGTGGCTCTCTTTTTGTAAAACATGACGTTTTGGATTCGTTGATATTCAAAGGAAGAAACAAATTGTGGAGGATACTACCTTTGCCATATATAATATATTAGTCACTGCGAGCACATTCTTAAAATTTTTGTTTTGGCGTATTTCTAGTTAATTATTTTGTCTTTTTGTGTATGTGAACAAAAATCTTGCTGTTTTAAGTTACACTTTCCGGGCCACAAGAAATGTCTAGTCACAGATTTATTAGCTTTTTGCCTTTTTTTCTTTTCTGCGAATTACTGCCATACAGCCATTTTCTGTGAGTCACGATTAATTTGTAAGCATAGTCTTTATATTTGGATAGTAGCCATTTGTCATGCGTGAGTTACACATATCTTTTCCCTGGCTGCTGTTGTCTTTTTGGTGTGTGGCATCTCTTGTGTAGTTTGGCCTAGGAGATTTTATGGGGTATTTGGAAACCAAGCGTCTCTCTCTTTCTACAGGAAGACCATGTCATTAGATTTTGGCAGCGTGGCACTGCAGACACAAAATGAAGATGAAGAATATGACAAAGAAGACTATGAAAGGGAGAAAGAGGTAAGTTACTCAGAAAAAAGACTAACCCCATCTTAAATGGTTTTCTTTCCCGATCAACATTATATCATCTTGCATCGTTTTGAAAGAATTTATACTTTCTTTTGTCACCCCCTAAAAACCTGATGAGTATTTGAACTTCTAAAAGGTGATTGAGTGGAATGCTTCCTTTTCTGAGATAAGACTGAAATACAGCAAATGGTTAGATTCTCGAAGATCTTTTCATTCAGGAGGTTGACTTTGGAGGCAGATACCTGATTTCTAGTTGCTTGGTACATTTGTTCATCCAACAAGGTTCTTTGCTTCAAGTACCTTACATCCTCGTGCAGACAGACAATAAACAAGTGAATTAAGTAATTCAAGTGAGTGATAATTTAGCACCGATAAATGATAGGGAAAACAAATAGAGTGATATTAAAGCAACTGGTAGGGGCACTGGTGAGGGGAGGGCTTTTGGAGGAGGAAATGCCGGAGCTGAGACTCGATTCAAGGAGCAGCCATGCAGAAGCCTGAGGAAGAATATTCTAGGCCAAGACACCCACCAAGTGTAAAACCCCATACATCTGCAGAACAGCCAGAAGGCTGTGGTGTGGGGACTGTGTAACCAAGCGGTGAGGGCGGAGATAGGGCGAAGAGGTGAGCTAGGGCCACTCACCATATGTCACGGTATGAGGTTTGTGTTTTATTCTAGGAGCAGTGGGAAGTCAGCGGAGGATTTTAAGCAGGGAAGTGATATCTGATCATATTTTTTAATGATCTTACTGTGTGCTGTGTGGTGAATAGACTCGAGAAAGGGAGAAAAAGAGGAAATTATATTTTATATTTTGTAAGAGTTGAATAGAACTCCTGGCACACAGTAGTGTTCTGGAAATAGTGGCAACAATAGTAGTAGCCATTGGTGAAAGTCAGTTTAATAGGATTGTTTTTAGTTTGAGCCACATTTCTTGATTGACTATGATGATGGGCTCCTTTTGTATTGAGACTATGCTTGATATGATCCGTTTTCTAATATATAAAACAATCCTTTTTAATAGTTACTGTGGACCATTAGTACTAATGGAAGAAGAGACTAGGGTCACTTGTCCATGTAGCTAGCAGTAGAGTTAGGATAGAGACAGAAAACTGGCAGCTCGGGGGGGTTTTGTCCGTAGACATTTTGTATTGTTTGGCTGCACGGTGTTTTTCAAAGTTCAATCTATATTTAAAGATTGGAACATTTCATGTCACAACCCCGAGTTCCTGGCTTGTCTTGAAACGTCCTAAGCCGTGGCCACATGTGGCCTGTGTCTGCACATGGCAGCAGGCAGGCTGGATCTGAGCAGTGGCTGTCCCTTCCCAGCTGGCCACAATCCTGTCGCGCCAGCATGGCCTTATGCACTTGGACTTGCAAGCTTCGCTCTTGTCAGTTCTGTGCCAGGTCACGGAGGGCACTGGAGTCCGTGATCCTGGCCGGGTTTCCGGATTTTGACAGGGTCCTTCCACGGCAGTTGTGGGGGTGAGGATTTTCTGTTACTTTGTGAACTCACAGCACGAGGTTTTCGTGACCCCGATGGCTTTGGATAGTTCGCTGGAATTTAGCTCCTGGGATTTTTGAGGGGATCAGTTTAAGTAATTATTGTAGTAGACTTTAAAGAAGAAGGAAAAATAATCCGACAGGTGAGTTTTCACTGGAAAAGATATCGGAGAGATGGTTAAGGTATTAGAGGGAACTAATTAGAGGTGTATTGTGTGGTGCAAGTTTTAAAGGGGACGTTGGTTACAGAGGCAGTTGATTCTAAGTATATATAAGATAGCCACAGGGATCACTTCTTGATAGGTTATACGCTGGGACACGGAATCTCCAGAGAAAACGGAGCTCTTACGAAGTGAAGTGCCTAAGAATGAGTGTTTCTAGCAGAGTGGAAGGAAAGAATATATAGCCAGCTTGACTTTAACATGATGATTATGTTTCGTGTCAATAAGCAGTGTTTTTGCCTTTTTTTCTTTAAACTGCTGCAAGGGAAGAGGTGAGATCACAGGCTGGAAGGTTTCAGATCTTTACCAACAAACTCCAGGATTATTCATAAAAATTCAGCTTATGTGCATGTTGTCACTGCAAGTTAAAGTGATAAATTGGCTAATTACACCTAAGTTCGTTTGCACATCCGGAGGCCATTTCCACCCCCTCAGCCTGTCTGACCCTATCACAGCAGAGCTTCTCACAGCCTTGGGAGGTTTAAAGAAAAGTGGTCTCTTTCTGCTCCCTGCTCGATAGCTCTGGGGTCGAGAGCTGGGTTATAAGTGTCAGTAGTTGGCTACTGCATATTGCTTTCTCTACTTAGTGCATCACTTAGTATTGGATTCACTTATGTAGGAGGAATGTCTGCGTCCTGAGGCTGCAGGGCAAGCAGGCTCTATCTGACTCCGATTCTTCCTTGCTGAGGACCTGTGAGATCCTCTTTGTAAATGTAGAATAATCCTGATTATTCTCTAGCTACATGGGTCAGTCCTGACCTTTCGGTGTGAACGATGAGTTGCTGAGTTAAATTTCGGTGCTTTGGGATCTGTGGGGATTTTGTCCACACTTGCCTATAAGTCTGTGAATAAGCCATAATCCAGTTCCTTCCTCCATGCCATCCAAATAGCAGCTCTACAATTATGATCTTGCCTTTTTCATTTCTGTTGCCTCCATTGGTTTGCATTGAAGAACAAGGGGAGAAACGGCATTGAATCTTCAAAAAAGGAAAGGATTTAGTGAAGCGACTCAATATTTAGAGGACTAAATTTAGACCAGTAGAATCTCAAACCACAGACTGCCATGATTAGACCCATATTTTAAAAAAATCTCCCGAGAGTTTTGCAGAAAAGTAAGGCGCTACAATCATTTCTAAATTACTTCAGTTCCAGATGGTATAATGGTAAAAGTTTGGGTACTGGGGGCCAAGGCATAGCAGAGAAGCGCACAACCCAGTATTTCACCCAGAACTCCATCTTCTATCCAGTAAACGGACCAGATTAGGGTGCACATGAGTGAGGGTGATGATACCGTGGAGATAGGCTGTCATGTTCATTAACATTCATATCACTCCTATTTCTCACACCTTGTTGGAGCACATTACTTTCTTGCTGTACCATTTGAGAATTAGGGATGTAGTTGCCCCCCTTGCTACTAAGTGGGCCTCATCCAAAGTATTCTCGGCAAACTTTTCCTTGTAAAGGTGGCCCAGAGAAGAGGAATTCAAAAGTTCTTCTAGTAACTCATTCATAGTTGTAACAATGTGATTTTTCAAAGTACTTTTCTCTCAAGTCCGTGTTCTTTGTGATTTCGTCATGGTTCGTTATAGAGTTGTTATTGTGGTGATAGGAGTGGTTACCAGCTCCAGAGTTACTGGTAACCCGTCAGCTTAAGGCCGATTGTCACTTGGGATCTCACCGTTTGCTGGGATATATGTGAACTTGTAGTCACCAGAAACAGCTTTGTGATTATTGCTTTGTTCTCTGTATGTCAGTATGTATTTTGGAGCTGGTGGTTTGGGGCAGAAGTACTAGTAATCTCCACGATCCAGATCATACTTTCTGATGATGGTTCATTTAGTACTGATAGACTTGAAACCTGGAAAATGATCTTAGGTAGAAAAATAGGTGGTTTAAGGAGCAGATGGCAGAGAGAAGCTTGCACCTGGCCTTGCTGATTTGAGTCCATTTGGTTTTTATTTCGGCACTTCTCTAATAGAATAATAACGCTCATCAGAGCTTTTTGAAATCCTGTATTTTGAAGGGGCAGGGTTTCCACTGCACAGCCTTTCTTCTGCTTTCTAACTGCCTTGTGTGATGTAATTATAGGAACATTTTGACTTTTTGTCCCCACTAGAGGGAGTTGTGAAGCAAGTATTTGTTTACATTTTATATTATTTGACGTATTTAGTGGAATTTTCTTGTCATCACCTGAGAAAATCAAAGAAACAAATGGTTGAGTATTCATATGGTAGATGTTTTTCTACAGCAATTTCTTATACTTTATCGGGATCATGCCTTTGAATGTTTCTCATGCAGGTGTTTTTCAGTGACTTGCAGTGGAAACAAAAACCTAAAACTCGGGCCGACTGTGGCTTGATCATATGCAAATAGGTAGACATAAGTGTCTTCCAGTGACCAACAAAATGTCACGTAGAAGAAAACTGGAGTGGGAATGGGGAGATTCAGGCTCTGGTGTGGGCTCTGGGACCCTAACTCTTCCCTGGGCCTTGCTTTGCTCCCCTTCAGGGCAGCCGGTATTTGTCTAGCAAATGCTGCCATATTTCTTTTTCAGGTATGTGACCATCTAGACACAATCTTCCCCACTAACATAAAATAGATTTAACTAATGGAATGGATTTTTTTTTTTTAATTCTGCCTGTAATATAAGTCATAAACTACAGCTCTGGCTGCCAAGTTACTTAGCCCTTTATCCTTCCCATATTGGGCTTTTTCAAGGATGCTTTTAACTTGGCTCTTAGGTTAAAATGAAGATTCTGCTTAGTGTATATTCATGAAAGCATTCTTTAGTGATTCGTCTTTTAACATATCAGAATCTTTTCCATGTACTTGTGAGGTAACCTGTTCAAAAGGCACGTGAGCGTTGCCTGTTCCATTTGCTGTCCTCCTCCTGGGGGAAGATGTGAAGACGTAGGGCAAGTAATCCACGCTTTCGTGAATATTGAAGATGAGAGTCTCTGAAGATAGTCTGTGTAGTTAGGCCGAAAACCCTAACAAAAGGTTTGCACGTTCCCTGTTTTACATTCCCCTTAAACATAGGCTATTTGGACGTTCTATAACATCCAAAGTGTTTTGCTGCTCAAGTTCTTTGCGTAAAACGCCCTCGGGTTTTTCTTTCTTGTTAGGGCAGAAAGCTGTGAAGCGGTAAAGGGAGAGTTTATGGAGTGCTTAGAATGCGTTTCAGCAGAGACCTTAGCAATGGCAGATTCTCTTTTTTCTGTGGGAAGCTCTCCCTTTAACGATTAAACTCAGTTGACACACAGTAATATCCCACCGAAAAGATCACATTTGCAACCGAAAAGCAGTCTGATGAATTTGAAAGTCATAAGTGGAATTAAATGTTGTAATTTATAGAGTGTTCTCTGTATTTGGTAGCTAGGTGGGTTCTTTAACGAGGAAAATTTATGGTTTATAAAATTCTCTACTTGGTAACAGGCTAAGCTGATCTGGTAATTCAGTGTTTTATAGCAAAAGTTCAGTGACTGACAGCAAAATCTGTCTGACAGTGTATATGAGAAGGGCACACTCCGATCCGAACGGAACCCTTGGGGGTGGGATTTTGTTCCTGAATGGCCTTATTAGGAGGGCTCCACCTCATTTAGCTTCTCCCTGTCCTGAAAGTTGTGGAAGCCACGAATATGGCTCAGCATGCCAAAGAACTTCAGGGAAAATTTTTCGAAGCTGAACGAAATGGTTTCAAAGTGTTAGCATGTCTGTAAAATATTTTGTAAGAAACTAAATTCTAGGGATGATTTTGCTAGTTGATAAGTTCATCTATGGATCCAGAAGCGTTTTGATGAACTTTCTGCTTATGCTCAGATTAATTTTCCTCCGTGGATGCCGATTTTGTTACTATTGTGGTGTCACAAAGAACCTGCTTAGTTATTGTATGGCTTTTTCTCTCTTGGTGAGAGGAAAAAATGTGTTATTCAGATGTCCCTGTCAAGGTTCCCCTTAATTATAAGGCTATGTACTTGAACCTCACTGAAGGTTTAGAAGAAAATATTCTTTCTGTACAGGAGTCCTTACTTGATGTAAGTATAAGATACTTATTTTGCTGATATTTTTCTCTGTGTAGTATGTGGGGATAGTCTTTTTCCTTAAAGCAGACAAAATAGGTTTGACTACTTTTAAAAGACATCATATATGTTTTTTACGTAGTGAATTTTATGTCTTTCTCAAATCACTTTGCTACCTTTCCCTTGAGGCATACATGTAGTATACTAACATGTTGATGTGTTTTGTTTCATTTTTAGTGTTTCTTGTTCTTTATATATATATCTTCGGGTCAACTCTGATAAGGCTAATTCTCAAAATGGTTTTTCAATTATCCAGCATGAGCAGGTGGCCAATAAATCAAGGGCTTATTTGTTCGTATTAATATCAAATAAATTTTGGGACAAAGTTAACTTTTCACTGAAATATAGAGTATTTTTCTCATGTTTCATTTTTAAAGAACAACATGGGTTGAGAAAATTAAAAAAAAAATAACATAGTGAATATTAGAAATAATATGTGGGAGTGATGAAATATCCCCCTCCCCTCCTCACATACCCCGTTTCCACTCCCAATTTTGACTTTGCCAAAACTCCGTTAACAATTGAAATATTCATTTGAGGCCTTTCTTAGAATATTTTTATTTAAATTTACACATATGTATTTTATTTCAGAAGGTTTTTGATTATAAATGTAGTACTCTGACATGTTTTATAGCTACATTTCATTTCTTCTATTCTAAGGACAGAGAAACGGGCAAAAAGACTTGCTATAGACTAAGAAGCATCTCATTTTGTTTCCTCCAAGGTTTTACAGAATATTTAATATTTTTAAAATACACATATTACATAATTTTATAGAATTCATTTATGTACAGTGGAGGACTCAGTCAACTTGTTAATTTAACCAGTGCTTCATTTTAATGAGAAATCATGATAAGCAGTTTTCTTTTATTTAATAATATATTATTTCAATCATCTGATGGTTATCACTTTTAAGACATTACATTGGGAATTGTAGAAAGACATTTGCAGATATTGAAATTCAACAAATTCATCTCTTAATCATGGTTTATTGTGAAACTTAAATGAATTTGTTTTATCTAGTTTTTATAGGCAGAACACTAAAGATGTGATTTATCTAGAAAAACATTAGAAAGTGAAGTCATATGTTTTTATGTCAGTTTTGGAGTTATGCTTTTGAGAGTGCTATCTATAGAAAAGTGGTCTTAAAACTCTGTTTTTATTCAACTGTTTTACAAGAGGTGAAGTATCATATATCTTTTCATCATTGGAAATAGATGCCAGTCTGCTGATTAGTCACTCTCCAAGGGGTTTCTGTCACATTATTACAGCTTTTAAGGGCTTCTGGGCCACCTGGCGCTGTTGCTGGAACTACAGTTTCCGCCACCTGGCCCAAGTAGAGCTGGCTCTTCGGGCTCCCATGGGGAATATGCAATTGTCAAGTCCCAACTGTCCGATTACTGGTAGAACAGGATTCTGAGACTCAAGTCCACCCTGTGAGAACACAATACAGCGATTGTACCATTATCATGACTTGCTGTGTTTCTGGAAAGAAGTTTTAAAATTCTATTGTCATGTATGTGTGTTTACATCTAAGGCTTTTGTAGAAAAAAAGCCTTCTAGTGTAAATCCTGATATTATGCATTCCCCGGTTCCCCACGTGAAATGATGACCATAATTTAAAACATTTATTAAATGGAGGAATTAGGAACTTCTTGGACTTCTAAAGTCAAAATCACTCTTTCCAAGGCAGATTTGGCTTGAGTTAAATGTTTAAGTCAGTGTGATGTTGATGTCTTGTGTCTAAGTCAGTGGATGTTGATGCCGGCTCTCCTGTCTTAGTTGCAGCAATTGCTCACTGACCTTCCTCACGACATGCTGGATGATGACCTGTCGTCCCCCGAGCTCCCCTACTCGGACTGCAGCGAGGACGGCACAGAGGGCGAGTAAGGACCTCAAATCACTTCCCTTCGTGTATTACAATTCCATAAGGCTCTTTCTTTTGATTTGATGTAGGCAATAATGTACATAATTATAAAATTGTAAACTAATTCTTAGAATTTTAGGCCAAGGTTGGCAGGAAAACATGGTAAAATCTTGGAGTTCTTTGTGATGTCTTTGTCCGAACAAGGGATAGGCTCTAAATCTAAAGTATTGATTTTTCTCAAGACCACATCGCTCTGAGCAATTGGAGATGAACTGGCATGAGCATCAGGTGCTGCCTAAATCTCAAGGTGGAAACGTGAGTATCTGGTGGGTAATGACTTTGGGGAGGGCGGGACTAGATCTTAGTGCCTTTGTTTTACTTTTGTTGTCTACTAGGACTATAATGAGATTCGGGATGCATATATTGGAGAGAAAAGCGGCAATGGCTGGGAAGACGATCAAAGTAAAACCGACGACCAGCATCCTGGGTACCATCCCAACGAAGTTGGAGATGAAGGTGGAAGTGGTTATAGTCCTCCAAGTAATTATGAACAAACAGATTTATATCACCTTCCTGAAAACTTTAGGCCATATACCCACGGTCAGAAGCAGGAATTTAATAGCCAACCAACCAATGTAATTAAATTTTCTGATCATCAAAGAAATTATTTCCAGGTATTGTTAAGAACTTGACTTTCGGGAATTCATGTGTATGTGTGCACACATTTGCTTGTGTGTGTATATTTTAAAAATGTATGTAAGTGCAATGGCAAGCTTTATTTTAAGTACAAAGAGTCCTGGGAGTGCTTGTATCCAGGCCTGTGCTGAATTAGTCATGCTGTTTTCTGTTTACAATCTAATCGTGATCTGAAGGTAGAATTTTAAAATAGAGGCTTTACAGAAACAGTTAAATATTAAAAGTTAGGTGTGCCAAACAGTAACCTCATTTACTGCTGCTTCTGGCTTCTACCACGCCACCATGCTTCAGTGAGAAGCTACGTTCAGGTATCTCGATGTAGTTTTAAAGTGGCAAATCTGTCGATGACACCATTTAGTTACCTTGATTTTCTAGCTCACCATCTCTGTAGCAGATTTTAGGTTGAACACTTCAGAGCTGATACCTGTTTTGTAGTGATATGGCAGTAGACAGGAGGAATGTTAAGGAAAGAAACACTTTTTTTTTTTTTTTTTAGGCCCTGGAAGAGTTTAATGAGATAAGACCTTAGAATATAGGTAGCTGCGTCTTAGATTTTCTCAGTGACATTGACTGTGCCAGTAGCTTTTCCTCTCTTTGCCAACAGCTATTTTGTGTCACCGAATGAGAGGATGACTTTTTGGTCCTTTTAATGTGGTCATTTTCTCTTCTATTTCTATGGAATGTTAATTATTCCACAAATGTTATTGAATATTTGTTCCATATGAGGCATTGTATCATATGTTCTTGTTATCGAATGTGTATATTTTTATGTTCCCAAGATGTTAGCATTATCTAAATCTTTCTTAAATATTTTTATATGATCTTACTGGAGTTCTTGAGTATTATTTATGGAACTGGCCCCATTACATCCTCAGAAGTACAATTAAGATACCTAAGATTATATATTACAGACTTCGTGTTAACACTGTTAAGTAACTGTAAGTGGTATTTTTAAGCAAAGATGTATATAAAGTTTGTAATTGTACCACAATTTAATTTCATAACAAAATTGAGGTGTTTGATTCAGATCATTGTCAAAGAAAAGGCCAAATCCTAATTGCAATTTTATTTATCATCTTATAATAGCAATTCGGTACATCACAAGGCCCCAGTTGTCAAACTTCGGAACCATGTAAAGTGACATATAAACCTTATCAGTCTTCTGCCCAGAACGATGACTCAGCCGCCCAGGAGATAGCAGGAAGTGACACATTCGAAAGCCTGCAACAACAGTTTTTAGGAGCTAATGAAAGTATGTATCAAGTTTATCTTTATTTCCTAACACAATTGGAGAATTTTGAACACCCTGGGCATATTCAAGAATTGTTATTTTTTAAAAAAAAATACGATAATGGAGTTGTGGTTGTTTTTTTTTTAAGTTCCCTTATTTTTAGAGATCCTGAAGTATTTATGAATAAGCTGATATGAAGTCTTGGATGTACTTCAAATAATATGTTGTTGGGGGTAATGTTGGGCAGAGATGTAGCTGGAGGACCACTGGCCCTGAGTTCGTAGTTGTCGAATCTGGGTGATGGGTCTATGGGACTCACTGCACTCGTCTCTCCACCTTATACATTCGAAACTTACTATAATCAAAGAGTAATAAAAGTTCTTCTCAACTGTACATTCCAGTCATTCAAGTTGGTGTCATTAGATACATATTTTTTCCCACCGAAGTCTAATTTAGAAAAAGAACTATAGTCTTTTCAATCTTAGATTGTTACCACATAGAAATGTAATTTAGTAAGTCAACCATTATCTTTTTTCTTTTGATTTTTTAGAGTTATAGTGTAATAATTAGGCAACTCTGATATAAATTAATATTCATAATTTAAACGAATTACCTCAGGGTTAGTCATGTGGCACTTGCCAAAAAAAAAAAACAACATTCCTTATATACAATGCTTGTGTAAATATGAGAGTGAGAAGTGTGACTAGAGAACGTTGAGGAGAGGAAACCTCCAAAACCAAAAGGCAGAACTTATGCTGCGACTTTCACATGCTTCGCTTTGATTGTCATGCTTTCCGACATGTGAAATCACTTCTAGTTATTATGCATGTGGAAGAGCCAGGGTGACTTCAGAGCGTGACAGCAAGTTTTTTGTCTTACTTTCGAGAAGCAGGGGGAAAGTCCTTTTGGCTCTTCTGGGTTCCCTGGGCTACACTGAGGAAACTGGACCTCATGTCCTACCTTCAGCACGCTGCTGTCACCACACACGTGGGCTGCAGGGCAGTTCCAGGGGGAGCCAGGCTTCGCTTTCCCCCGAAGGAGTCCACGGCTAACATGGGGACTCCTCTCTTTGTTCAGAAGGTGTTGTGGAATGAGGAGATGAGGAAGTGGACAGCGCGTGTGGCATAACTGGTTTCAGGCTGAGTAAATAAGCATCACGCCAGCGGCCTGACATCTTGGTATTCGCTCTCTAAGTTGCACTGTGTTCAGTTACGTTTCTGTCTCCTGGCCTTTCTGGACATAGAACGTTACATCACTTTCTTAACAGCCTGCGTTTTATCACCTCGGTTTATTTTTTTGTTTAAGTAAGTTACGCGTTTGCCTAAATTTGACATTTGGAAGTTAATTGAATAGCTTAATGGCATGGTAGTGCTGAATTTAGTGATTACAGTTTAGCAACAGTAGTTAAAAAAATAACTTTGGAGAAAGGTGGGGCCTGTAGATTGCTAATTCCTGAGCTAGCTCCGGTTTTAGTTTGACTTGTAACAAAGTTTTCAGTCTTCAGGGTTTTCTTTTGGTCTTAACCATGTATCTTTTTAAAAAGAAGTTTGCTTTGGTTGTTAGCAAGTAGAGGCTTTGTTCTAGTAGAAAATGAAGAATATGTCATTTTGTTGTTGGAGCACTATCCTCCTGCATGTCATCTTTTCCTCTTTTTTTTCCCCCAGTCATTTTTAAGTGGTCCCTCAAATGACTTTAATCATTTCCGAAAGAAGACCTCAATATTCTTTATTAATCGATTCGTTGATTTATTAGCGCAGCTGTGTTGCCATGAACGCGAATACAATTTAATTCCCACTCCTGTTTAAAAGTAAAAAATTTTGAGAAGGATGTCTAGAAATTTTCCTTAGAAATGGCTTTATAGACGCTGACGTACTTTTTTTTTCAATTTTATGAGAGCATAGAACTCTATTCTGTTGTAATTGGTATATCGATATCTTTAGTCAAAATGGTAGTGATTCAGGGTTATATTCTAGACCAGACTTTTTAAACATTTCTGGCAGTGACCACATAAGAAGGACATTTTTTACATTGTGTTGAGGTCTTATCATATTTACTTATGTAAGTAAGTATATATAACTAAAACACAAGTTTCACAAAATAATCATTATTCATACTACATGATGCACTCTGATATATTCTGCCTTGTTTTTTTTTAATGCTAGTTCCAATCGAATTGATTTCATATTAATGAGTTGTATCCACAAATTTACATTTGCGTTTGCTTTTATCTAATAAATTGTCTTTAATTTCACTGCAGGTTCTGCAGAAAATATGCAGATTATCCAACTTCAGGTTCTTAACAAAGCAAAAGAGAGACAACTAGACAATTTAGTCAAAAAGTTAAATGAAAGTGAGCATCAAATTAGATACCTGAATCACCAGCTTCTGATAATCAAAGGTAAGATGACACTTGTTGGGTGCTGTCATTTACCAGATGCATGGGAGCTAGAGATCTTGCTTCTGAGAGCCTCACTTTAAATATGAAGCTCAGAGAATGGATGCACTAGGTTGGAGGGCTCATAAGGAGTCAGAATGAAACAAAGACCCAAGACTTTTCACACTTGGCCTTGGATTACTTCTCTCCAGAATATACTATTTTGAGGTCCTCATTTTCTCCCTCTTGCTCTTCTATCAGGCTGTTAGAATCAGTGAACATTATTTAACTATGGTGGTAGCATCCTGTCCTAATAAGTTGTTGACTTCTTATGTAGTTTACCTTGGATGAAGCATTCCAATTCCCAGAGAGACTTGTGTTTAGTTTGCAATACATTTTCTAAGCCTGCAAATTAACATAAGATTTGAATCCAAGTAAGGGTTAGTGATCCTAAACTCCTCCGGGTGTGCCGAGGAGAAAATGGAGCCCTTGCTGGGAAAAGCACATAGAGTAAACACAGATTCAAATTATAATTGCTTACTCTTCACAATTTCTGTAGTTTTGGTAAATGTTAAACTTTTCATTTGTAGAATACTTTTGTGACTGAACTCTTAAGTTGTTTTAAACGTAATTGATAATGAAAAGGTCTCTCTCTGTAATGCTCATAAAATTTCTTTTGAGAGAAGAACTTGTGAGCAGTCACAGTAAAGTACGTGGGAAGAATTTAAGATGAGGTAGATTTAAGAGTTCATCGCAGATATGTATAAAAAGTAAATAGTCCTCGGATCCCATCTTTGATTAACAGATCTGTCACACCTGTGTAGCTTCTCAAGTAAACAAATGCCGAAATCATTATTAGGAAATCTTGTGATCCCCAAAAGGATATGGTAAAATTTTTGAAGGAAGTGGTTGTGGTTCTCTCAATTTTTTTGGTGTCACTCAGGCATTCTTTTTTGGAGCTTTCCTGGTTTTCTCTAAATCCACTGAGGTTCACTATCTGAATGGAACCCAACATTTGTAGGATATGGATCTGATATTTGATAGAGATTGTTACACTTGGGGTCCCTGTACAGTAACTTATTATTTATATAAACATTTTTAATGTTCTAGATGAAAAGGATGGTTTGACCCTTAGCCTCCGAGAATCACAGAAACTCTTTCAGAATGGAAAAGAGAGAGAGGTACAACTTGAAGCACAAATAAAATCACTGGAGACCCAAATACAAGCATTAAAAGTGAACGAAGAACAGGTATATGTTTTATCATTATTTATGGTAAAAGGTTATTTATTACAGTGACTAGTTATTTAGCTTTTGGTATTGTAGGACTAAATTTAGAAGAACTTTGGAGTCGATACCTTTTTCCACTGTAAGTCTGCTTTCGTTGCCCTTAACTTGGAGGAATGGTGCTCCCATCCACCCAGTCATCTGTGTACTGAACGGAAGTCTGGAGGAGACCTCAGCTCCTCTGTCCCCTTTCATCCAGTCAGCTACTACATACTGTTGAGTCTCCTCATTTCTGTCCACATGTCCCTGATTTGGGATTTTTACTGTCTCTAGCAAAAATCTCTCAAATAGTCTCTGGTCTTTTACCCCTTCTCCATATTCTGTCTTATGGCCATCTGAGTAATATTTCTAAAATGTGGTTGTCTTTCCCTTGCTTAAAGCCTGCACATGACTATGCTTTACTTGTGGGATGGAGTGTGACATTGAAGTGGCCATCTGATACTTGCCTACCTCTTTCTTTACTCTCTTCAAACTCAATAGTGTATTTGTTGTTTTGTGTTTTTTTTACATTTTTTTAAAGTATTTATTTTGAGAAAGAGAGGGCAAGTGGGGGAGGGTCAGAGAGAGGGAGACAGAATCCCAAGCAGGTTCCACGCTGTTGGCACAGAGTCCAATGCAGGGCTCAAACTCACAAACTGTGAGATCATGACCTGAGCCAAAATCAAGAGTCAGATGCCTAACTGACTGAGCCATCCAGACGCCCCTGTTTGTTGTTCTTAAGTACTCCTCTATACCCTCTCTTCTCTCTGGAAGGTCCTTTCTACAACACACTGCTATTTGATTAACAAGCTCCTACTTATGGGTTTTCTTTTCCCAAGTCTCCCCTGTCTTCCTTTTGCCCAGCACATCATAGGTGGTCAGTATATGTTGAGTGAATGTCATTGTTGAACATTGATGTGACATGTACATATTTTTTCTTATATGTTTCTCTGTTCCTGCTCTGATACTAACACCACTATAGCTTTATGGTATGTCTTGAAATTTGGATAACAAGGGCTACTGTTAGTATTCTTTAAAAACTTTGTAGCTCTTTTTCACATTTCCTTTTCTAGATTTTGCATACCAACTTTTTATGTTTGTCAAGAGATCTTGTTAGGATTTTGATTAGTGAGGCATTGTGTTTACCACTTTATAGATGAGTTAATCAGGTTGTAGAGAGGTCAAATTTCTTGCCCAAGGTTACAAAGCCAGTTGTTGACGAAGCAGCGGAACCTAAATTTCCTGACCCCAGTACACTTGCCTTTAAAGTAGTGGCACAGAAGAGCCTGGTTGACTCTGTCAGTGGAGCACATGACTCTTGATCTTGGGGTTGTGGGTTCGAACCCCACGTTGGTTATAGAGATTACTTAAAAGTAAAATCTTAAAAAATTAACACAATAAAGTGGCAGCATATTCTTTGATTAATGAGCTAGATACCATTTAATGGTTAGAAATGGTCAGAGGTCATTGGTAGCCAAGCCAGTTGGGGGGAGAGCCTATTGGCTCTCTCGTGAGAGCCATATCATTTTGGAGGGGGGAAAAAGGGTAGTTAAAACTGAAAGTGACTATAAAATTGTGAGCTTTTGGGTGAGATTTGTGGCTAGTTCTGAGGATGGTTTAATGAAAGAATTTAGACAGCGTTGGCTCATATCTGGTTCCTTATCTTTCAGGTGTGAGCTAAAATAAGCCATTCTATATCTGAAGTTGTCCAAAGCCCCACATTCCCACTCTCCTTCATCATACCATATCCTATTACTCTATTTTAAAACTACCTGAGGGGTGCCTGGGGGACTTGGTCATTTAAGCATCCGACTTTGGCTCAGGTCATGATCTCACAGTTTGTGGGTTCGAGCCCTGTGTTGGGCTCTGTGCTGACAGCTCAGAGCCTGGAGCCTGCTTCGGATTCTGTGTCTCCCTCTCTCTGCCCTCCCCCTACATTCACGTGCAGGTGCTCTCTCTCTCCCTCTCTCTCAAAAATAAATAAACATTAAAAAAAAAAAACCTATCTGAAACGATCTCATTTATTTGTAACTTGTTATCGTCTGTCCCTTCCCAGAAAGTAGTAAGAGTCTGGGCCTTGCCTGTCTTTCATCATGTCCTTCAGTGCCTAGAATAGAACTCTGCCTGGTACAAAGTAGTCATATTATTTATCGAGCAAATGAATAAATGTCATAAACACTTCAAACAGTATTGGAATACACAGTCAATCTCTGGACTAGAAATGAAGAATAAGCCTTATTTTAAATTTTATTTTTGGGTGTGATATAGACTATTAGCATTTTTAACTTTTTGAAAACTGATAGTCCTTAGATTAAAAAGCTGAATTACTTTTATGTAGCAAAAGGTTATAACTTTTTAATCTCTTTATAAGTTAAAAATTGCATTTTTAAGAAGTAAGGCATAAATAAAAATATAAATAAAAGCAACAGAATCACCAAGCTATTGATTTCCTATTGTTGCTGTAACAGATTAACATAAACTTAATGGCTTGAAATAGTGCCTCTATCTTACAGTTCTGGAGGTTAGAAGTCTGATATGGGTCTCACTGGGCTAAAGTCAAGGTCAGCAGTGCTATGCTGCTTGTTGGAGGCCCTGGGGGAGAATCCATTGTCTTGCCTTTTCCAGCTCCTAGATGCCATGTGCACTCCTTGGCTTATGCCCATTTTCATCTTCAGGGCCAGAAATCACTTGTTCTGATTTTGCTGCCTCAGTTTTTCTCATTTAAGGATCTTTTTGGATGCATCAGACCCCAGATAATACAGGACAACCTTTTTTTAATAGCATTTTTAAAAGTTTATTTATTTTGAGAGAGAAAGCACAAGCAGGATAAGAGCAGAGAGAGAGGAAGAGAGAGAACCCCAAGTTGGCCCTGCACATCAGTGCAGACCCCAGCATGGATTCAAACTCAGGAACTGTGAGATCATGACCTGGGTCAAAACCAAGAGTCAGATGCCCAACCACCTGAGCCACCCAGGTGCCCTCAGGATAATCTTTTTTATTTTAAGGTCATCTGATTAGCAATTTTAATTTGGTCTGCAACCTTTCTTTCCCTTGTCGTATAACATAACATATCACAGGTTTTGGGGATTAAGACATGGACATCTTTTGGAAGCCATTATTTAGCCTAATATACCATTACTTTTCGACAACTATACAGATATGGTTTCCCAAATTTTTTTTTTATGTTTATTTATTTTTGGGAGCAGGGAGAGGGAGATAGAACACAAGTGGGGAAGGGGCAGAGAGAGAGGGAGAACACAATATCTGAAGCAGGCTTCAGGTTCCTAGCTGTCAGCACAGAGCCCGATGCAGGGCTCGAACTCACAAACTGTGAGATCATGACCTGAGCCACAGTTGGACACTTAACCTACTGAGCCACCCAGGCACCCTCAAAACTTTTTTTTTTATAAGTAATCATTGATAGTTTTCATCAGTCTTTTAAGAAGAAAAATTTAAGAAAACAGTTGTCATTTTTCTGTGACCTAACAATTGTGCCCCCACACTTGGCTCACAGAGCGATGCAAACAGCTCTGGGACCAGTATTGTAGCAGCAGATTCCTTGTCTGGTACCCACATTGCCATCATTCTGAGCAAAATCCTCTCTCACTCTCCTCAGTCAGCTACAGATTTTTTTCTCAGTGAATGATGTTTCCAGCAACCGTGGACCTGGGGAGTCCCAGCTAGGGAGGTCTCGAGGAACTAGAGACACCCTAGGAAGATCCTTTCTTCTCTATTTTCCTTAAAGAATGGTTGAGTTTTAAAGTCCATAAAGAGAGCACAGAATCAAAATACTGTAAACAAGGGTGTCCCGTGTGTACCTGCTAGGTGATTAAGAAGTCCAGAACGACGGAGATGGCTCTGGAAAGCATGAAGCAGCAGCTGCTGGACCTCCATCATTCCGAGTCCCTCCAGCGGGCGAGAGAGCAGCACGACAGCATTGTTACCGGCCTCACGAAGAAGCATGAGGAGCAAGTGTTGTCCTTGCAAAGGAAGCTGGACGCTACAGTCGCTGCGCTTAAGGAGCAGGTTGGATGATCTCAAATGAGCCACTGTGATTAACAACTAAAGCTGGTGGTTTTTCGTAACCGATCCCTTGCGGTTCTTCATAGGGAAATTTTGGATGTTCGCAGTAGGTGTTTGTGAGTAAAACTTAAAAGCCAAAGATTTTTAATCTAGGAGTATGCCCTGCAGGCATCATTTTGGAAATGTTTTTCTCTTATAGGATTGGTTAGTACTTTCTCAATTCTCCTACTACTAGTCCTTTATTTGTAGATATTTATACCTAATTATTGCCCTAGAATAAATCCAGACTGAAAAGGTGAGTACTCTAGGAGCTGGCCTGAACTTGAGAGGTCATCATGTAGAAAGTCTTTCTTGGGTAATTAACCTGTCAGTAAACATTATCTAGAAGTAGTTCTTGGGAGAAGAGTTAATTTTTGAGAATAGTGTAATAAAAGAAGGAAGAAAGTCCGAGCATCTCTCACAGTGTGTGTTGTTTTTGCCCCCAAGTGAAGAAAATGTTAGCTAAGGGTGAGTCAGGTGCTGGGTTTGCTTATGCTCCCAAATCCCAGGTAATCACTTGAATAAATAAAATTTCAGAGTGCACTTTTCTTCATGTAATTTCAGAATTAATTTAACCCAAGGGAAGAAGAGGAGAAATGTAAGGTGGGAGGGCGTAGTGAACTCCACCACACTTCAAAATCCATCCTGATTTGGTTGTTATTTGTTTATACAGCTGACTAAATTCTCCCATGATTTAGGTGGAACTACATAAGATGCATTGTTGCCGATAATAATGGCATACCATCTTCTTATATGTATTTATATGAGTTTTTATTAGATTTATTTTCCTTAATATGCTTTTTTTTTAAATAGAAAGATATCTTGAGTTTGATTGCTGTGGAGGATATGTGAGGAAAGACAAAGACTATGCCAAATCATTGAAAAATCTTTGTATAATATTTAAACAAATGGCATTCGAGATGTAGTTTTATTTATTTTGGCTGTGTTTGCGTAGTAGCATTAAGGTTAGTTGGACTTGGACAGTGGTCCTCGTTGGATGATGAGAGGGTGGAATCTGGTTGTTTTCCATGCAGGGTTGAGGGTCTCTCCATTCTGTGCTGACTTTGACACACAGGGGAGGGCTGGAAGAGATTCTTGCTGTGTTCAACCCTGTGCTCGGTCCCCTCTCTGTTCTCGCCACACCCCCCATCCTCAACCTGCTTTAGTAGAAGGACCCTGGACCAGAACACAGAGCAAAGTCTTGATTCTGTGCTGACTGGGCTCATGACTCTTGAACCACAAATCGAAATGGTTGATTAAGGTCTTTTCCACTGTTACGTTCCGTGACTGATTTTATTTTATTTTTTTAAACAGACCATAACACTGATGTTAGCCTGTGGATATTATTGTGGATACCTGCTTTGCAAAGGGATGATTCCAAAGTGCTTACAGTTTTTCCTTTTGAGAATGTTTCTTAGGGTATTTCTTATGTGCTGTCAATTTGGGATCAGTTCGGGATCGGCAGTATGTACAATAAAAGAACAATCTCTATGATCTCAGAATCCAAACTGAGATTCCTTGGTTGGAGAGGTGCTGTAAATATAAACTAGGAGCTAGGGAGATGCCTGCCTAAATCAGAAAAGTGTGTGCGTGTGTTCTGTACAGAGACGATTGATTTAGATTTTCTTACAATAACTGGTAACTGTACGTACATTCTGCATTTCGTCCCTTGCCCTCTTTTTCTTTATAAAAGTTCACATAAGAGGTGTACAATATTTCCCTTGCAGATGAACCTTTTCCCGTACTCCATTCAGCATATTACCAAGAAAAGTAAAACAACTCTTGGAAACTAGTAGCAAGGTACAAATAACTGGATAATTTAGCCGGTGAAGTTGAATAAGTTTGCCAATTTCTAGGTTCTGAGCAGCTCTCCTGCAGTTGCATACAGCTGTGTCCCCATGTGCTATGTACTGTACGTGGACGGTGGTAACGGAGTAGATGTTCACACGTAGTACGTTGTGTGAACCTGGCGTCCCCTAAGGCAGCTCATGACTAGGCTCCACGGCTTTGACGAATCTTAAATTTTGGGTGTGGTTTTCTTTTGGGTGTCGGTATATGCAGTTTTTTTTGAGAAGACCCACAAACTCATAGTTTCTAAGAGGTTCATGCTTCCCTGTGCAAAAGGTTAAAAATTCACTGTTTTATGAAAAACTTGGTGGGAAAGGACTCCATTTGTATGCTAATGACATTATTTCATCTGTTTAGCAAACTTCTATTGAACAACAGCTAAACATCAGGATATAAACGGGCTTTAATGTATCTTTAATTATACATTAAATATTAAATGGTATTTAATTCTATTTTGAAAGACCAAATCCAACACAGGGACCGTCTGGTTCTATGTAGTGGGAGGTGTAGCAATCCATGATGCAGTGGAGGTTTTTTCTTAAAATGTGTATTGTAGCCACTGTATTTTGAGTAATATATAGCTTGTAAAATTATATTATTAATTTTGTGCCTTCCTTAAGCCCTCATCTTTTGTAGGTAAAAAGGATTGTACACACCGCCAGCATATAACAGTTCTTTTTACTATGGCTGAGTTCCTCTTAGGTTTTCTAGTGTGACAGAGCAGATGAGGGAGAAGCTTCTCGAGCTCATCCTTCAGTGACAGAGCTCGCTAATAGCAAACCATCTCCTGGACCTTCCTGTCTTCTGTCTCTCCTGTTCATGGAAGTGTCGTGTTCTGAGATCTCTGAATGTAATGTTAAGATCTTGGATTATCTCCTAATGGTATAACACCTTTCTTCATTCCAGTCTTCTTACAATCTTCAGCTTTGGGTAAAGTTGGGAACTTTGGTTTCTACGTCATGACTTTTGCCTGGTCTACTTTCTAACTTTCCTTTAATGTTAGATTTAAAGCCTCCACTTGCTCTTGGCTGAGCGATTCCCACAGACCTGTGTGTGTGGGGCCCAATCCTCATTTTTCTGTGCACCAGGCATCTGTTGTTCCATTCCATTTGCTTCCATAGATAGATTCAGCTACTATCTCTTTATCACCACACTTGTCTTGTTTGGTCTTAAGGCATGTCTGCTTTACTGTCTCAAACTGAATGTTCTTACTCAAGCTACTCATGGAAAACATAGAACCATGTTTTGTTCATTTCTTGGTATTTAAACTGCACAGGTTTCTGAGTGTAATTGGTTCCCTGAACTTGTCAACAGGGAACAACATGGTTTAGTTGATTGTTGCATATAGTCAAGTTATTGCTGTGGTTGGTCTTTTCTTTATATGTTTTTTTCATATCTTTTCTTGAACTAACTTTTTGCCAGTTCTCAGTCTCTAATAAGAGTGATCGTAGCCTCCCCAGCACATAAGTAAATGTTGTCTCCCTACCCCTTCCGACACACACATTCACACTGCTATTAATGTTAGTCCATTCATTGTGTTTGCCATAGTATTTTGGCATTTTGGAGCCATGCTTTTCAAGCTGGCCTGGTAATTAGCAGCAGTGCCAAGAGGTTTGCACTGTTGAATAAACATGGAGCAATTTCCAGAAGCTTCATTTTGCTCAAAAATTTAGTAGAAAAAATTTACAGCAAACACGACTACATTATGAAATGGAATGCAAAATTCACATTAATTTTTAAGCTAAAATAGGAGACTTCAGAGTCTCTTTCCTCTCCTTAATGATACTGTCAGTATCCTTATGAGGTGTCCCTTGTGTTAGTATCCTGAAGGCATTATTAGGCCTTACGTTATCCTGTGGATCAGGCCTTAAAATGCCTCTGTCTGCTTCAAAGTCCTTATTACAACTAATTTTCTTCAGATTTTTTCAGGTAATTGTAACCATTTACCTTAATTTACTCTGGTTATCTCATGTTTTGCTATTTGTACGGAATTCAGCCTAGGTAGTCTTTTTGGAATGAGAATTGATGATTTCTTCTACCTAGACTTGAGACTCCCATGGCTTATTCCTTCCAAACACATTTTTCTTTTTGAAGGAACTTGAATATATTATTATATGTGCTCTGCATTTTCTACCTATCCCCTGCCTACACTCATGAATGCTTGCGTGTGCCCGCACCCATACACATGCACACGTTTATCCCGTCTGGGTTTTTTTGTCATTTATTTTTCAAGGTTTTGTTTTGTTTTGTTTGCTTGTTTTTATAGCACTCACTATGTGCAAGGCAGTGCATAGGTACCTTCGAGGAGAATTTATTAAGAGCAATAAGACATGTCAAAGGTAGAAAGAAAAAGAGAAACATTAAATATGAAAGAAGATCAGAAGAGGGAGAGATTACTTTTGGCTACTCAGAGTAGAATGAGCTTTCGACTGTTTAGAATAGAGTGAGTTTCCATGTTTTTATCTGTATCCTTCCTGTCTTGAGATACAGATTCCCTGGTTCAATGTGGTCTGCCTAAATATGAATACATACACTTATACTGACAGTGTAAAATACAAATAGAAGTGTAATACTTTTTTTTTTTTGGCTTGAATAAAATCTAATTTTAGAATATCAGTGTCTTGTGATTATAGAACAGAAGGGTCTTTAGAAATCATTGAATTTTAACCTTTATTAGCATAATTACAAAAGAAAAAAACAGATGGAGAAGTTGATGGCTCACCCAAGATCATACAAGTTTGTTCTAACTCCTCCTAGTCCTGTGCACTTAACCTTGTTAAAGAGGTGAGGCTGCTGTGTGATGATTTATATTTCATTTAAAATCCAGTTGTGTATCCTGTTTGTTTAATATTTAATAACTGATCACAAAATGACTTCTCGAATACTTTTTCTATTTAGGAAGATCTTTGTTGTCTTTTGAAAGATCAAGTGAGACAATTGGAAAGGAATCAAGAAGCAACCAAATTAGAAAAGACTGAGATCATTAACAGATTGACGAAAAGTCTAGAGGAGAGTCAGAAGCAGTGTGCCAACTTCTTGCACTCAGGTGGGTGTCTGGGGTGGGCTCTGTCTCCACCAGAGGCTAGCATAATATGCAGAGAGAACATAGTAGGATCCATGAATTCTAAAAATCCGGAAAGGCAGGAAAGACCTTCAGTGACAATTTTTCAAATGTCGTTATCATATATGTATAATGTGCAAAGTAACAAAAATAACCAATAATCCTACTACAGAGATTATACAGAGTTATCTCTACAGAGATAACTATTGTTGTTGTTAATGTTTGAATATATTTTCTTCAAGCAAAATTGAATGCACACGTATGTAATTCCCTACTTCTGCGCATAGTGCATTTTTGAAAACATACCAAAGCTGAATGTGCAAAAATTGAATAATAAGATCTATGTTAGAAGGTAGGTTCTATCCGTGAAAAGTAAAAATGATTATGAAATCCCATCATATTTTGCTTTTTAGACTCAGTCTGGTCATGTATTTCTATCGTTTTGTGAAACTTCATTAATTTTTTTTCCTCTCTCACTTATCTGGTCAGCTGAAGCTAGTGGGTTATATTTTTGTCATGCTTAAGATTTCTCATTTGGTTTTCATGGTATTAAGTTTGGGAAATGCTTCTTATTAGGTTCAGCAGGTTTTTTTCTTAGTAATTTTTATAGAATGTTAGAATAAAAGGCAATAGAATAATCACATGTTTATGCAAACACTACCATACAGACAAAACTGCCCTGTTTACTGGTGAGTAGCTCCCACTGTGAAAATAGCTCAGTGGTTATTCATTAACTGACATACGAAAGTCACACTTTGGCACATAAAGTCAATTCAGACTGTTAATACAATGTGTAGGAGAATAGCTTATTCAAAAGTTGGAAGTACTAAAGTCAAAGACTGTCAAAATATTTGGGTGGGTATGTTTTGGTGGGGGCAAAATTTGGCTCGTACTCTCTTTGGGTCCCCCTCCCTCTTCAGTTTTGTATCCTTTTTGCTTCACGTGGGATTATTTAGTGAGTCTTTTTCCTTGCCATTAAAGTCTTTGAAATATGATTTTCTTTAGTTGCATAATATGCCATCATTACTTTGCTTAACCATTTCCCAGATGCTCATTTTCTTTTGAGGAAGCCCAGTAACGTCCCTTTTAAATGGGAGCCTCCCCGAGTACATTTAAAACATTAGGTTACCAAAGTTTCCGAAACACAGTCCTAAGATGCTTTTTTCACATGTGGAGGTGGGGGTGGTGGAAATAAAAGCATTTCGAAAGAAGCTAAAGGCAGCAACGGGTTCCAAAGAATTTTTGTTTTGGCTTGAGTTGGAACGTTATTCTCCTATTAAAGGACTCGTGGAGCGTTAAGGTCTGTAGACGTGGCCGATTCAATTCATAGCAAGGTCACAGTAGTCCAGGTCTTCAGCCTCCCAAGGACACGTGAGGAGCCACACTAAACGTGTGGACATGTCTCGGAGATGTCAGGACCTATGCCTTCTAGTTCCCACTGGCTATACCTCTGTTCACCTAGGAAGGTAATAAAAAGGGAATAAATCGGAACTCCACCTTCCATAGCCTCAGCGGATTCACGTTCTTCTGTACATCATAAGTACTTCCTATTCTCCGATTTCCCCCCCCCCAGGCTCAGTACAGGAGGTGGCTCAGCTACGGTTCCAGCTGCAGCAAGCACAAAAAGCTCATGCTATGAGTGAAAACATGAACAAGGCTTTGCAAGTGAGTGTTGCCACTTGGAAGAGACTCTGCGGGTAACTGAGTTGGGCAGTGCTTACCTCACTTTTCTGGACCTTGGATTTCTCTAAAGGAGGTGGCTGGACCGTCTCCAGGCCAGTCCGTGAGAGTTTTCACGGTCTCACCCACACAGTGAGGTAGTCAAGCCCAGGTCTGTCTTGACCGCGGAGCCAGGGCCCCGCCCCCTCCTGTCCGTCTGCCCGTCACCTCCCTCACACTGCCCGTCCTTTCGTTTACTGGGGTGTCGCAGAGATAAGTGTATCCACAGGTGCGGGAAACCCGCGGTGTAGCTGCAATTCCCTCACATCCTCCCCCAGCGCGACTTACATTTTCCACTGGAGAAGGAGTTCCAGTATGACCTCTGCTGGAAAGACGTACTTTGCCTTTTCCCGCCGGCAGAGTCAAGTACAACACGTTCTTGGCAGACCAGGCCGCTCTGTGCTCTAGAAAGCCAAAAAGTGCTGCCGTCAGTTTCTCAGCTCAAGGGACAGACACTTTTTGTGGAGGACATAGTGTAAGCACAGGAAGCATGAGAGAAACCACTTAGATTTGCTCTCTCATTCATTTACACCTCCTTTCAGTCAGTGTACTAGAGAATCTGACATGTGCTGGCCTATCTAAAGTTACAGACTTCTATGTTTTCATCGTACACCTATATCCTTAGCAGCATTATTTTACAGTTATTTGTACTGTATGTTAATAAGGTATGTGAAGAAGCATTTCTGGTTTCTGTTGATCGTTAAGATGAATTTTGAAGCACAGAGGGATGACTGATTCCTTCATAATGGAAAATAATTTTCAATAATTTTGTGTTTTAGGAAGAATTAACAGAACTAAAAGGTGAAATTTCGCTCTATGAATCTGCTGCAAAATTAGGAATACTTCCAAGTGACTCAGAAGGAGAATTAAATATAGAACTCACTGAATCATATGTGGATTTGGGTATTAAAAAAGTCAACTGGAAAAAATCCAAAGTGAAAAGGTATTAAGAAAATAGTTTACTGTATGGGGCGCCGGGGTGGCTGAGTCGGTTAAGTGTCCAGCTCTTGATTCTGGCTCAGGTCATGATGTCACAGTTGGTGGGATTGAGCCCCTTGGCACACTCTGTGCCGACAGAGTGGAGCCTGCTTGAGATTCTCTCTCTCCCTCTCTCTGCCCTTCCCCCCCCCAACCCCTTTTCTCAAAAAAAATAAACATTAAAAAAATAGTTTACGTAAAAGAACCTGCAGAAATAATTCTGATGATACATGTAAATTAGTGACACGAGGCATGCAATGGTGAGCTGACTGGGGGTTCTTGAATGCGGGACAGTATGCTTTAGTCATTTATGATGAAGTGTAAACGTCTGAATCAAAATGAGCAGAGACCTCAACTCTTGATCTTGCTCTGTCTTCAGTACCAATAGGCACATCAGTTTCAATGAGGTAAAAATGATTAAAGTTAAAACAGCAAATTCTACAACTGAGGTTATATATCTGTTCTATTATTAAGGCAAGGACATATTATTTTTATTCATATTGTGTGTGAAGGCAAGTATGCAGCATTTATCAATGGCATATGAGAAAATAAGCATTAATTTTCCTTAGGGACGTTACTGAGACCTTACTTTTAAAATAGGGATTCTGTCTGTTATATCTCTGCTTAACACAGATACTTTAGCAATCTCATGGCAGGGAGAGTCTTATCATCCCTTCCAAGAACCCATGGTGGGAGGGAGTGGGTGGTAGAAGAGGAACACATTTTGGTACCATTAAATACTTAACAAACGAATCAAAGACGGGATGTACTTTCTTGAGATACCGCGGTTTGGGGAGTGCTATGCAAGGCTCTGGGAGGAGAGTACAAAAGATGAGGATGAAACTCTGCCTGCCTGCAGGGAGTTTACGTTTTGCCTGACGAGGAGAGGGAGACATACTTGTGGGACACTAGGCGCCATGCACTAAATGTTATCCTTGATGTACAGAGAGGCATTTGTCAGTCATTCCTTCTCCTGATGTGGGATAAGAATGAAAGATGGGCATTTGGAAGAGATTGTATTTACGCTAAAGAAAGCCTTCCTTAAATGCATTCAGATGCCACCCACCACTGTCCACTTTATAGTTTCAGACTAAGTTTCGTGAGAGTGTTTACTACATGTCGTGTTTCAGGTATCCTGCAGTGAATCTCCTGAAGGGTTTGCTCTACAATAGGTTTTAGAGGTATGTTAATAGTGCAATCTTCTTTTCAAAACAAGCAAGATGACATTTAGAAAATTGACATCTAAAGTGATCTGGTAATACGGTGAAACAAGATGTTAGTTTAGTTTAATAAGGATCCATTTATCTGGCGGTCAGTCTTTAGGGACCCTCATCTTGGCAGATTGCAGCCGTGATCCAGGAGGAGGCTAGGAAGCCAATAGCAGAACTAGAATATGTGGTGTACTTACCAGGAACCACCTTCAGGCTCTCATCCCAGGGCCTTATTGACTTAGATTGGTGGGATCCCAGGAGTTACCTGAGTCGCTGGCTGCAGAGTACCTGTGGAAGGGGACTGGGAGAGGTACTACCAGATAGCTTAGCCCTAGCAAGCAGAGGATGACGGGAACTACAGCTGCGATCTACCTCAAAATGTCCACAATTGTGATTTTGAGTTACTGAAGAAAAAGGATGCGTGCATTGTGTTTTTTAGACAGACTTACATACAATATTGAAGTTAAAAATGTAGTCATCTGGAAAATTTACTGCTGTGAATGCCTCATTTCCTGTTAATGCCAGATTCATTCTAAATGGCTAGTGGAAAGAGCATGGTTTTTAGATCCAGATTTTGTTTTGGGTTGTAGTTTTGCCATTCAGCACTAGCTTTTTTATCCTGGGCAGGTTCTTTGGCTTTTCTGAGCCTGTTTTTTTTATCAGGTTTTTTCTGTTAAGTAGATTATAGATATCTCTTAGGGGTTAAAATGAGGATTAAAATCTTTTCATTAAAAATAATGAATAAAGGACCTCATATAAAATGTTCCATACCTCTTGGACATTTAATCATTGTTAGCTATTGCTATTATTATTTAATAGATGATTGGTTAAAATACACCATTGATCGTGTTCATATTAATTCTCTTTTAATTCAACATATACTTTGTAAAAATTTTTTCTCATCTCAACCTGGGGAAACATCAGGTCTATATTTTCACTGTAGGGTTGGGGGAAACCAAAGCTCCAAAGCTGAACTCTTTTGCCAAAGAGGATAGACTATTAGCAGCAGAACCAGTACTTGAGCTTGAAACTGTAGCGTCCTGTAAATCCGTCATATTTACGTGACAAACCTTTTTGATTTTGACTTCCTTCTTCTTTATAGCTTGTATTTTAGAGGATTAATGATTTAGTTCATGTCAAAAAAGATTTTTCTCCAGTTTTAATTTGTGCTATAAATGGCCTGGGAATTTGGAAAGTAATACATATATATGTTATATAAAAATATCTTTTTTTTCAAGTAGACTTACTTCATCATGATGTTTAATGTATTCTGCTTCTGCCCTTTGTATTTAATTCGTGCTCATAACCAAAATCCTAACAGTAATTTAAGGCACATGCCTCTAGATAACAGATAACCAACCTGAGACCTCATGTCACTATCATAGTCCTGCCGCTGTCATAGTAAATGGGTTGCCCCTCCTGAGCATGGAGTGAGTGGCCACTGAGATTCAGCTGGAAGACATTCAGCAAAGCGCACGGTGCGCGGAGAGAGGTTTAACTTGTAGTCCTCCCACCCACCAGCAGTGTAATAGATAAGAATTTGAGCAAAAAGTAAAAATATTTATTTTCAGATCCAAGTGAGAGGAGATACAAGAGAGAAGAGATTTGTACCTTTTCTCTGCTGGACTGCGATTCTTAGAACAAGAGGAAGCCACAGTTTTCCCAGTGTGGAGAATTTTAGTTCTTTGTTGACTTGAGCTGCTTTCAAATCACTGACCCAAATATTAGCGGCTCCAAGCTTTTATTCTCAACTACCACCTCCCTCGAGCTACTGCCTAGTAAATTTTAAGGGTTTAGCCTCAGTGTTCTATTTCACATTCATGGAATTTGAGTAGCTAAATCTGCATGCAGCTTCAGACAGCTTCCCTCTCCCTTATTATAGTTGGCTGCGAAGCTCCAATAATAAACATTTAACAAGTGGAATGCCTTTTCCCTTTGGTCTTCTCAGCAGGCTTCATAAGGGACTACAGTTTATTTGGACTTAGGGGGAACCGGCTTCCACAGGACTCAGCAGGACTGGTCACCACTGCTGACTTTTTCCCTTTTGGGAAAGAAGAGAAAATTATTTTAGCAAGAGCTCTTCTGTGCTCTCTGACTTGGCTCCCTCTAGGAGTACATGATGTGCTATTTCAGTGGTCAGCATCCAGTAAGAAAAGAAATTAGGGATGCCTAATTTGTTAACTAAGGCAAAATAAGCATTCTTGCTAAAAGTTCACATCTTATATAGCTCAGGAAAATGCTTTGTAATATATTTTATATTTCTTATGTAATTATATTTCTATTATATTTTTATCTTATATTTCTATTTCTGTATAAATAGAAGCGGTTTAAGTAGATGACATCTATACAGCCATATTTATGCTGTACAACGTATACAAGAGTTGTGCGTGTTGACACGTAGGTAGTGTATTGCAAGGAATTCCCTTTATAATGCCTAAAAAACCTTAATATTTTGTTCATTCTTTCTCTGTCTCTGTGGATAAGCGTGTGTCTGTGTCCACATAATATATGTGTATCCTAACATTTCATTTGGAATCACCTGAAACCGAAAAACAGCAACAATTAAACTCAGATACTATTATTTATTTCTTTTAGAACTACCTTTTGGTTTTTTAGAGCAGTTTTAGATTACGAGAAAAATTAGTACAAAGAGTTTCCCTATACTCTCCCCCTGTTTTCCTCTGTTAACATCTTATACCAGCACGGTACCTTTGTGACAGTTAATGAACTAATATCGATACATTATTGTTAACTAACGTCCATAGTTTAGATGTCCTCAGTTTTTACCAGATGTCCTTTTTCTGTTCCAGGATTGCATCTGGGATGCCACGTTAGGAGTCATGTTTCCTTAGGTTCCTCTTAACTTTCCTTGTTTTTGATGACTGTATAGTTGGAGAAATACCAGTCAAGTGTTTTGTAGAAAGCCCCTCTCGGAATTTGGTATTTCTTTTATGATTGTGTTTTGCTCATGGGTTTTGTGGAGGAAGACCACAGAGTTGAGTTTCCATTTTCATCACAACATATTAAGGGCACATACTATCAACTACTTATTTTTTTTCAAAAGTAACTTTCTCTTCTATTGTAGAAAAATTTGGAAAATAGAGATTAAGAAAACAGAGGAAAATTAAAAGCAACACAATATTACTTCACCTTCCATGAAGAAAACCACTTGTAACATTTTGGTGTGTAACTTCCACATTATCTGTGTTGTATATTTCTAAAAGATAAAATAATATTGGATGTAGTTTTATAATGTATCTTTTAACTTAGCATATCCTGAAATCTTTAGATGATAATTCATGTTGTATGTATTTACTAATGGATATGTGGATGAAGGAACTATATTTTAGTAGTACACTGTTTTAACTTTTTCAGTATAAGTAGTGCAATATTATTGTTATCACAAGCTCGTTTGTAGTCAAGTCTTTATTCACATCTTTATTTCCTTAAGATGCGGTGAATATCCTTGCTAAGAGGTGTGCACATATTTGAGGTTTTTGATACCTGTTGCCAAGCACCTCTGTAGTTTGCTGATTTCCCATATCATGTGACAGTTACATATTTCTGAGTATTTGGGCCAATGTTGAGAGTTGTCACTTCTCCTGTTTAAAATTTTTATACAGTTAGATCCATCACTGTCTCTACCTGTCTGATTTCTTGATGGTATTTCTCTAGTAATTTTTATAGTTTTGTTTTACTTTTTTAAACCTTTTAAAATTGAGAAAGTGCATGAAACATAAGTGTATACCGTAACGAATGATTTTCAAGTGATGGAGCCACCACCCAGAAATAAACATTGCTAGCAGCTGTTCATATGCCTCTTGCTGGTCATAAACTTGAAGTTAACTACTCTCCTAACTGCTATAGCAATTGTTTTCTGGGCTTGTTATCTTGTAAGACCTAATTATTCATACACTAAATGCGATAAATAGATTCAGATTGCCTTTGTATATAGGGAACTCATATATTAGATATTACTTTTTTTTCCTATAATTTTATTGAGATACATTTAGAATACTCTAAAAATTACCCATTTGAAGTACACAGTTCAGTGGTGTTTCATATATTCATAGTTGTGCAATGTTACCACAACCTAATTTAGAGTATTTTAACATCCCCATAAAGAGACCCTATTGCTATTATCAGTCATTCCCAATTACCTTTTCTTGTCCTCAACTCCAGAAAATCACTAATCTACTTTCTGTTTATGGATTTGCCTATTCTGTACAGTTCACATAAATGGAAACATGTCATATGTGAGTGTATAATGGAGACATGTAGTATGTGGTGTTTTGTAACTGACTTCTTTTACTTAGCATATGTTTCAAGGTTCATATTGCACCATGTATCAATACTTCGTTCCATTTTGTAGCCAGATAATATTCCATTGTGTGAATATACATCATATTTTACTTATTCATCAGCTGATGGACATTTATTTGAGTTGTTTCTACTTTTTGGCGATTGCTAAGAACATTTGTGGACAAATTTGTGTGGATATAGATTTGCATTTCTCTCAGAGGTACAGTTAACCCTTGATCAATGCAGGACCTAAGAGCTCTGACCTGCTGTATAGTTGAGAATCTGCATATGACTTTTGACTTTCCAAAAACTCAACAGCTAATAGCCCTCTGTTGACTGGAAACCTTAACAATAACATAAACCATTGATTAACTCATATTTTGTATGTTATGTATATTATATACTGTATTCTTACATTAAGATAAGCTAGGGAAAAGAAAATGCTAAAATAATCATAAGGAAAAGAAAACATTTCCAGTACTGTACTATATAAAAAAAAATCCACGTGTGAGTGGACCCATGCGTTTCAAACCCATATTATTTAAGGATTGAGTATATACCTGGGAGTGGAATCGCTGAGTGATGTTGATGTGATAAATCTGTGTTCAGCATTTCAAAAAATGTTCATACTGTTTTCCAAAGTGGCCGCGCCATTTTACATTCCCTTCAGGCGATGTATGAGGGTTCCAGTTTCTTACATCCTTGCCCACACTTGCTATTTGGCTTTGGTTTACTAATGATGCAGTTTTTATTTGATGGCTAATTATGTTGAACATCTGTTATTATGTTTATTGGCCATTTGTGTATCTTCTCTGGAGAGATCTCTTCAAATCTTTAGCCCATTTTAAAATTGAGGTTCCAGTGGTACATATATACAATGGACTACTACGTGGCGATGAGAAAAAATGAAATCTGGCTATGTGTAGCAACATGGATGGAACTGGAGGGTATTATGTTAAGTGAAATAAGTCAGTCAGAAAAAGACAGATACCATGTGTTTCCACGCAGAGGTGGATTTCGAGAGACTAAGCAAAAACCAGGGGGGAGGGGAAGAGGGGAAAGGAAAAAAAGACACAGAGAGGGAGGGAGATAAAACATAAGAAACTCTCAAAGACTAAGAACAAACTGAGGGTGAGGGAGGAGGGGGGGTGACGGGCATTGAAGAGGGCACGTGTTGAGATGAACACTGGGTGTTATATGTAAACCAATTTGAAAATAAACTATTAAAAAAATAAAATTGGGGTTCCTTTTGTTGGTTTTAAGAGTTCTTTATGTATTCTGAATACAAGTCCCTTATCAGATATATGATTTGCAAGTATTTTCTCCTGTGGGTTGTCTTTTCACTTTCTCGATAGCATCCTTTGAAGCACAAAAGTCTTTAATTTTATGAAGTCCAAGTTCCCAGTTTTTTTTGGTTGCTTATGCTTTTGATTATTTTACAGAGCCATTCTCTAATCCATTGTCCTGAAGATTTATACCTATGTTTTCTTCTAAGAGCTTTATCCCCTACATTAGGTCTTGAATTCATTTTGAATTAATTTTTGCTGTATGATGTCGTATAGAACTTCATTCTTTTGCATGGGGGTATCCAGTTGTCCCAGTACCAATCGTGAGGGTTTATTTCTGGACTCTCAGTTCTACTCCACTGATCTGTATGTTGTCCTTATGCCAGTGCCATGCTGTCTTGATGTAGCTATGTAGTAAGTTTTGAAATTGGAAAGTATGAATCTTTTAACTTTGTCTTTTTAAACATCAGTTGGGCTATTCTGGGTCTCTCGCATTTCCATATAAGTTTTAGTATCGGTTTGTCAATTTCTACAAAGAAACCAGCTGAGATTTGATTGGGGTTGCATGCAGTCTGTAGATAATTTAGGGGAATATTGCAATCTTATCAATGTTGGGTTCTGATTCCTGAACATAGGATAGGATGTCTTTCCATTTTTTTTTTTTTTTAGGTCTTCTTTAATTTCTTTCAGTCTACTTCTCATGTGTGTTTTTTTTTTTTTATGGTTTTCAGTGTACTAGTCACATACTCTGTTAAATTTACTCCTAGGTGTTTTATTCTCTTGGCTATACTTTTGGTGGATTAGTTTATTTTTATTTTCAGGTGATTAGTTACTAGTGTACAGAGGTACAGTTGATTTTACATATCGATCTGTATCCTGACCTGTTGCTGAACTTGTTAATTTACTTCAACTAATTTTTTAGTGGGTTCCATAGGATTCTTTATACAGAGGATCATGTCACCTGAAAACAGATCTTTCTTTCCAAAATGAATGCCTTTTATTTTTTTTCTTGTCTAGTTGCTCCAGCTAGGCTCTCTAGTACAATGTTGAATAGAAGTGAGTAGAGCAGACATTCTTGCTTTGCTCCTTATCTTACGGGGAAGCATTCAGTCATTCTCCGTTAAGCATGAATACTAGCTGTGTGTTTTTTAAAGATACAGGTGTTCTTTAGACTTCTATTCACTTAACATTTTGTTGTGAGGCTCATGGCGTAGCACGTAGCTGTAGCTCGTTCATTTATATATATATGTAATAGATATATATAAATAGGTCTTTGACTTATATGAATATTCCAGTTTATTTTTCAATCTGCTGACCATAGATTCTTAATGCTACTTCCTAGTACAATGTACATACATTTTTGTTGTATGTATATACTTAGAAGTGAAATTGCTTGTAGTATATGTGTTTCAACTTTAATAGGTAATGCCAAACTTTTCCAAAGGAGTTGTGCCAACTTATATCTGCATCAGAAGTGTATGAAAGTCCTTGTCACTCTGTCTCTTTGCCAACCTTTGGTTATTTTCAGTTTTTTACTTTTAGCCGTTTAATGTGTAATGATAATTTATTGTGGTTTTAATTCGCGTTATCCTGGATTATTAATGAGATTGAACTCCACTGAAAAACCTGTCTCTATTGTGTTTATTGGTGTGTGTGTGTGTGTGTGTGTGTGTTAATGCCTACTGATGTCCCTACTTAGTTTTAAATGACTGTGTGTGTGCATGTGTTCTGTTGACTTGTAGAATTTTTTTCTTTTTTTAATATATTTTTAGGACATGAGTTCTTTGATGGTTATGTGTATTGTAATTATCTTTTCACTTTTAATCTCTGAATTTGTCTTTTGATTAATGGAAGTTTTTTAACTTTAGCAAACTTATCAATCTTCAGGGTTAGTGCTTTTTATGTTCTCTTCAAGAAACCTTCCCTGTTATCCTATGTTCCTTTTAAAAGCTTTAAAAGCTTTGTCTTATGCTTTAGTTTTACCATCTCTCTGGAATTGCTGTCTTGTTAGGGTTTTTCTGCTTACTCTTGCTTGTTTACACCTTCAAACGAATTTTATAATTAAACTTGTTTTACTCCAGAAAAAAAAAATCCTGACAATATTTTTATTAGGATCACATTGAACATATACATTAACCTGGGGAGAGTTGATATTTTTATGATATTGAATTCTTTTATCCAAGAATATAGCATGTCTTTTCATTTGCTTAAATCTATTTTAGTCTCTAGATTGTTTTGAGGTTTTTTATCTTTAGGTTTTTGTACAATTCTTGTAAAATTGATGCTGAGGTATTTTATTTTTGCAATAGTAAATAGGATACTCTTTTTCCATTATTTTGCAAACTATTTTGTATATATGATTTCTACATTTTTTGTTAGAACCTATTGCTTTCTAACTCTCTTACTGTTTGTAGTAGTTTCTCCATTTTAGGCTTTCTGAGATGAAATTATATCATCTGCTAATGGAGATAATGGTACCTCTTTTTTTTTTCCCCACTTATGCTCTAAATTGCTTTCTCTTTCTGGTCACATTAGAGTTCCTCTATTTTATTTAGGTGTTGATAGTTTAAATCAATAAATCATGTTTTCAATGTGACTGTGCCATTTTGCATTACCAGAAGCAACGTCTGAGGTTTTATTTGTTCTACATTGTTCTTAAAACTTGGTGTCGGTAATCTTTTTTAATTTGAGCATTTCTAGTGTGTGTGTAGTGATATCTTATTGTGGTTTTAATTTTTATTTACCTAATGACCAGTGATCTAAGCATCTTTTGCTATATTTTCTTCCCCTTTCTTCTTCTTTTTTTCCTCATATGCTTAATTGCCATTTGTATATATTATTTGGTCTTCACAAATTCCAGGATACAAGCCCTTTGTCTGATATGTATGGTGTGAATATTTTCTTCCACTCTCTCATTTACCTTATCATGTTCTTAATGGTATCTTTTGAAGAGCAAGAGTTTAAATTTTTAAGAATTTAAATTTATCAATTATCTCTTTTATAGTTCATGGATGAATCATTATTCTTGTGTGTAATGTGTAGTTTTTCTTTGTTGTTTTCAAGATTTTTTCCCCCTTTACATTTCAGGACTTGATGATGTGCCTAGTAATTTCTTTAAGTTTATTTCATTTGGGGTTCATTGAGCCTATTGAAAATGTAAATTTCTTATGTCTTTTACCAAATTTGTGAAATGTTGACCATTATTACTTTAAATATCTTTTCTTCTCATGTCTCTTTCTTTTCTCCTTATAGGTCTCCAATTACACAACTTAAATTTTTTTATATTCCTCGTAGTTCCTCACACTTAACTTTTTTCCAATTTTTTTTTTCCATTTTCAGATTGAATAATTTCTGTTGAGCTATTTTCAAGTTCACTCATTCTTCTGTCATCTCTGTTTTATTAAACCTGTCCAGGCTTTTTATTTTATTTTTTTAACTTTCAGATACTGTAATTTTTGATGATTAAAATTTCTGTTTGGTTCCTTTATAGCTTTTACTTCTCTGTTGAGAATTCCTATCTTTTCATTCATTTAAAATATGTTTTCTTTTACTTCATAGGACACAGACATAATAGCTGCTTTAAACTTTGAAAACTTTTTGTGATAGCTCCAGCATTTCCATCTATGGGTTTTCTTTTTTTCTTGCAAGTTGGTCCATTTTCGTGGTTAGTTGTATGTCGAGTAATTTTAGATTATATACAGACCTACCTTGTCTTATTATGCTTTGCAGATACTGCGTTTTGTTTATGAATTGGCAACCCTATCTGTTGGTGCTGTTTTGCCAACAGTATTTGCTGATTACATGTCATATTTTGGTAATTCTTACTATATTTCCAACTTTCTTATTATATCCGTTACAGTGACCTATGATCTATGATTAGAAATCACTAAACACTCAGATGTTGGTCAGCATGTTTTAGCAATAAATTATTTTTTTTAATTAAAATTTATATATTGTTTTTTAGACATAATGCTGTTGCTCACCTAATTTACTATTCATTTGAGTAGCTTGATTGAAATATTTCCTTTACTGTGGTGGTCTGCAGTGAAATCTGTGATATCTCTGTGATATGCCTGTAGTAGACATTATGATTTTTATGTTGTGTAGAAACGTACATGGGTGTTTCAGATCTCAGCTTATTTGTCCAGGCCTTGGCCACACTGGTTTGAATCTGTCCTTGTATTATACCTCGAGAGTTAGTCACTGTGAGATTTGCGTGTATGGTTCATATTTCAGTTAAATTCTCCAAATTTTTGACCTGCTGGTTTGTGGGTTTGTTCTGTGCATGCACAGTTCAGGGCCTAGACCAAGGCTTGCACAAGTTTATGTGAGAATTCATGACTCCTCTCTCTGGTTCTCTCTTCTCTCAGAGTCTTCCTGCTTTTTCTCTTTATCTTTGGTTTTCAGGAAATGATGTTAAAACAACTTAACGGTTTTAATTCATTTTTCTGTTCGAGATTCATTGAGCTTGTAGGTTTTAATGGGGTTTTAGCTATCATCGAATAGGAAAATTTGGGTCATTTAAAAATGTTTTTATTATGTTCCTTTGCTCTCTCCTTTTCTGGGACTTCAGATGCAGTTGGGTTAGATAAAACTTAACATGCTCAGTATATTTCTGTTTTAGTCTTCTTTCTCTGTGCTTAATTTTGTAGTTTTATTGCTGTGTTTATGTCTGCTGATCTTTTCTGCAATATTAACTAAGCTGTTAATCTCATACAGTGTATTTTTCATTTCAGATGTAGTTTTTGGTCTAAGTTCAGTTTAAGTCATTTTTTTTTAATATTTATTTAATTTTGAGAGAGAGAGAGAGAGAGAGAGAGAGGGAGAGAGACAGACAGAGCATGAGCAGGAGCTGACAGACAGAGAGACACAGAATCTGAAATAGGCTCCAGGCTCTGAGCCATCAGCACAGAGCCCGACACGGGGCTCGAACTCGGGAACGGTGAGATCATGACCTGAGCTGAAGTCGGGCGCTCAACCGACTGAGCCACCCAGGCGCCCCCAGTTTAGGTCATTTTTATATCTTCTGTTTCTCTCTTTATTGTATTCATGCTTTTTCTCTTACCTTCTTGAACGTATATATTTAATTAATTTTACTGCTGGCACCATGCTGGGTCAGTTTTTATTGATTGATTTTTTTCCTGGCTATAGTTGATACTTTCTTCTCTTTTATATTTTCTTTCCTTATTTGTAGGCCTGGTAGGTTTTGATTGGATGGTGGACATTTTGAATTTTATATTTTAGATGTTAGATTTTGTTATATTTTTTAAAAGTATTGTTATTCTGGGGCGCCTGGGTGGCTGAGTCAGTTGAGCTCCCGACTTTGGCTCAGGTCATGGTCTCGCTGTTCGCAGGTTCAAGCCCCACGTCAGGCTCTCTGCTGTCAATGCCTGCTTCACATTCTCTGTCTCCCTCACTCTACTCCTCCTCCAGCCTCTCTCTGTCTCCCAAAAAGAAATAAACATAAAAAAATTAAAATATTGTTAATCTTTTTCTGTGACACACTTAAGCTTCCTGGAATCCATTTGGTTCTTTCAGGGCTATTTATTTGCTGTGTGGTCTTAGAATAGGTAAATATTTCTTTTTTCTTCTAATTTAAATACTTAGTTAACATACAGTACAATATTGGTTTGATTTCAGGAGTAGAATTCAGGGATTCATCACTTATATACAACACCCAACGCTTATCACAAGTTCCCTTCTTAATGCCCATCACCCATTTTACCCATCTTCCCCCACCTCCCCCCATCAACCCTGTTTGTTCTCTATTGTCAAGAGTCTCCTGTGGTTTGTTTCCCTTTCTTCTTTTTCCCCCCATTTCCCATATGTCCATCTGGCCCAGTTACTGAGGCAATTTTTGATATTCTGTGAATGAGGAGATCTTTCATTCTGGTTCATTGGAACCCTCAGTATTTCCAGCCTTATTCTTTTCCTGCAGTTCTTTCCTTGGACTTGCAGTAATCTTCTCACACGTCTACACGGATCTCCAGAGCGCTCTTTCTGTGTAGCTTCCTTTCCCATTGTATTTCACTCCTTAAAGTCTAGCCATTTGGACCTTCCTGAACTGAACTCTGCAACTTGGTGAGATTACTAGGTTCTATTTGGCTTTTCTTTCCCTGCGCTGCAGGCTGGAAACTTCCCAGGGAGAAAGCAGCAATCATAGGGCTCACTTTGTTTGTTTTCCTTTTTTCAAGGATCGTTATGCTGTGCTGCCTGCTGTCTAATGATTGAAAGCCACTCTTTAATATATTTTATTTAGTTTTCTAGTTTTTCAAGGGAGAGGATAAAGCTGGTACTTTTAATCCATTATGGCAAGTAGCAGAAATTCTCCAGTTTTAAAATTTATTGAAATTAAAGTTGGGATTAAATTAGCATGGCTTTTATTTTTGTCATTTTTCACCCCAATTGCTCAGCTATCCACCCAGACTTGTGTTTTAGTACAAGAGATAAGGAAATTGTTAGGATGACTAGTGTTTTACTTTTCACTTCCTCCTTTATTTTCATGTTGTTTCTCTTAGAGTCATAAAGGCCATGTGTATACAGAGTGCACATTACAAAAACAAAAAAAGCATGCCATATTGAAGTTCACTTGGTTGAACTCTTTTCAGGAAGGCAGATGATCTAAGGATAATAATGGTCTTCTTATGAATGAACTCATTTCTATATACGGGGACATAGCAAAGGTGATACCCTTGTGTATGACAAAGCTTAAAATTGCTTTTGAAGCTAGTATATAGTTGTATAGGTCGCAAAACATCATGACAACTGCAGTTAATCGCTTTGAAGAAATAACCATGCTCGATTTGTTACTTGATTTCATGTTCAATATGGCGATTTCTCCATTAGCATCGTACAGCAAGAAGACCCAAACGAAGAGCTTCCCAAAGACGAGGTCATCCTGAAGCTGAAAGCAGAAGTGCAACGTTTGCTGGGGAGCAACTCGGTCAAGCGTCATCTGGTGTCTCAGCTACAAACTGAGCTCAGAGACTGTCATAAGAAAATTGAAGATCTCCAACAAGTGGACAAAGATGAAAAAAGCGTCAAGGTTGAGGTTTGTAGAGTTAAAAAGCCATTTTTAAAAGACTTTAATAAAGAAAATGCTTACAATCTTCACATTTAACTCAAGCTTTTGTCTTTCAGGATCTCATTTGGTGTTATTTAGAAGTAGAGTGTAAAGAAGGGAATGCCACATAAAAAATATATTTTCTAGTTCCTTTTGGGACCTCATAAATGAGATATTAGTTAGGCAAAATTCCTTTACCACAAATCCAAGGAAGTAGTGTATATAACAAAGTATGTGCATTTCCTCAAGACTGGCTCTTATCAACAGTGTTCTAAAGCCTTAAATTCTACACAACTAAATCCTTTAACATTTTGTCTATGATGTTTCTCTGGCCCATGTTTCTATAATAAGAATCTTTCTATATAAGGAAATTAATTATATAGTGGTGGTATTATGAGTGAGAAAGGCACAGAAACAGGTTATGTCAGAATCATTGAATCTACTTTTATTTATATTTTTTATTATTTTAAAAAAATTTAATGTTTTATTTATTTTTGAGAGAGAGAGAGAGAGAGAGAGAGAGCAGGAGTGGGGGAGGGGCAGAGAGAGGGGAGGGAGATACAGAATCTGAAGTAGGCTGCAGGGCCCAAACCCATGAGCCATGAGATCACGACCTGAGCCGAAGTCCGTTGCCCAACTGACTGAGCCACTCAGGCACCCTGAACCTACTTTTATATCCTTCAGTTGGCCTCCTTACTTCATAGATGAGGAAAATGAAGCTGGAGGAAGGTGACTTCATAGATGAGGAAAATGAAGGGGGAATGTGTGACATTTCTGAGTTTAGAGTCCATCTTTAGGCAAATAGAAACTAAAATACTTGACTAATAGTCAAGGTTATTTCCCCAAGATCTTGCTGTCACAGAAATCGTTACTGTTTTCCTCATTTAACAGCTGCCTTTTCTATTCTTCCATATTTCCAAATCCCAACTATCTGTACTCTCAAGAGAAAATAATTTTTTTAAAAAACTAGTAATTAAAGGAAAAGGGAAGGGGGAAAATGAATGTAGGTGGTGTATTCCTTTTCCTTCTGGGTGGAAATAATATTTTACTTCCTACTTTAGTACTGTTTTAGCTCCGGATTCTTTAAACTAGGAGTTGTGTTCATTAAAACAATCCTGCTAAAGGATGCAAGATGTTCTATGGTGCTAATTATTATGGAATTTTAATTGTACATATTTTCCAAAAAATAATAATGTGTTTTCACTGTTCAAATTCTGCCCAATCTGGCAATGTTCCTTCTTCCAAGTAATTGCATTTGATGAGTATAACTCTGATTTCAGTGTTAACAACCAAATGCGAAAGAACCCCCTTCTTCTAGCATGTTTAGCATCTTTAAATCAAGCTGTCTTGTTTCCATGTTTTTTGAAAAGGATGAGAATAAATGCAAATGTCTCAATTTGTTTAGATTAGAATCACTTAGTTCAAGTATTTTGGTGAGAGTAGCCTAGGATTTAGGACAGTAGGAACCCGGTTTTGTGGGGTGCCTGGGTGGCTCACTTGGTTAAGCGGCCGACTTCAGCTCAGGTCATGATCCCACGGTCTTTGAGTTCGAACCCCACGTTGGGCTCTGTGCTGGCGGCTCATCAGAGCTTGGAGCCTGCTTCAGATTCTCTATCTCCCTCTCTCTCTGCCCTTCCCCTGCTCATACTCTGCTTCTAGGTCTCCCAAAAATAAATAAACAAACAAACAAAAAAAAAGGAACCGGGTTTTGAGTCTTGAAGCTTAGCTCAGGTATCCACAGTTCTTGCTCTGTTCTGTACTGAAATTACTGATGGCATTTGCCATATAGATACACTTCCACACATGTGGCAGTGGATGGTGGCCATGCCTTATGTTGAACAGAATTTTACTGTTACCTTTGCCCCCATAGATGGAAGGGAACGATCTCATTGTTGAATACTCCTTTTGTCCAGCCACTCTTTTGCCATAGTGATTTCTCAGCAGCCCACATTTGTTTTTTCTTAAAAGTGTGCCTTACCCGCCTGTGCTGTTTATGTCTCTCCTGTTTCCACTTACTATCTAGAAATTTCTTGTGAGTATTGTCTGGATGATTCTCTGCATGTTTGCTCAGTAAATATTTCTTGAATTAATACACCTAGTAATCCTTTTCTAGATGGAGGAAAGGGAGAGGAAGTAGTAATTTAACCAACAAGTGCTTTTTAAATAAACTCTCAAGTTCACAGTCATCTAATTAGCCCATGGACACCTTCAAACTTTGCCTCTTATTTCCCACATCTTTTCTAATGAGTTTTCTATTTAGTCTTATAGGGTTGGGAGGTATATGGAGGAAGAGCAAATCATTCAGCTTAAGCTTTTTTTTTTTTAAAGCTACTCTGGGCAAGGTCTTATGGGATTCAGTGGAAAAAAAACAATGGCCATTATTTGAAGGAATTTAGAATCTAGAACAGCACTATCCAATAGAAACTTGATGGAGCTACATATGTAATTTAAAATGTCCCAGGTATCCCATTAAAGTGAAAGTAATGGTGAAATTAATTTTAATGATATATTTTATTTAACCCAATAAATATCTTCTCAATATGTAATCAATATAAAATTATTAATGAGATGATTTACATATTATTATTTTTTAATTTATATCCAAGTTGCATGGAATGTTGTTCCATTTTTTGTGTGTCTTCAATTTCTTTCATAAGCTTTCTATAATTTTCAGTGTGTAGATTTTTCACCTCTTTGGTTAGGTTTGTTCCTATGTATTTTATGGTTTTTGGTGCAATTGTAAATGGGATCGATTCCTTGATTTCTCTTTATGTTGCTTCATTATTGGTATATAGAAATACAAGATTGTTTGCGTTTTTTGTCTCTGTGACAACTCCTTGAAATCTGACATGTACTGTTCACTTACAACACATTTCATTTTTGACAAGACACATTTCAGTGCTCGATAGCTATGTGTGGTTAATGGCTACCATGTGCAATAGTACAGATCTGTAAGGAGGTGGACATGAATAACTTTGCGTAATAAGGATGATATTGGTTGCAAACTATTTTGAGAAGGAATAATTAACCAGAATTGGTTGTAGGGGAGATGGTAAAGAAAGCCTTAGTGAAATCTTTAAGGAGTGTATATCTGATCTCTGTCCTGAAGGAGAAATGCAGGAGAGAAGGTAGGAAGGAACATTTCAGGCTTGAGCAGAAATATTTAAAGGATGTAGCAAATAAACTGGTTAACTAGGAAATATAGGACATACGAATAGAAGTCTATACTGTATAAGCTTGGTCTTTCTGGAATCTTGAGGCCAAAAACATACAGATGTTACATGAATTTTTAGAATAATATCATAGCTGGCATTAAATTCTGAGGTTAATGAAATAACGTTGAACTTCTCTGCTTGCTTTCGGCATGTTAAGAGATGGAACATGTCCTTGGATGTCTTTTTAAAGAGAACCAGGTCATCGAAATCCCCCCCTAAAGCCTTTCGAAGTATTGAAAAGGCTAACAAAAATATTTACTACGTAATCTTACTTGGCATGTTTCTTTTAGGAACATTTAAAAGTATTGACATTTATTGCTTTATAACATTGTAGTATATTTTATGTTTGTTTATATCCATCTTCTATAGAACACTTAAAAATTGTTTCAGAGTCTGTTGTTTTTGCTTTCATGTCATTCGACTATTCATAGCAGTACTGCTCTGTATTTCCAGGATAATACGTGATGAAGATTAGTTTGTCTAAATGTAGCGCTATGCACTGATTGAGAGTGGACCAAATTCTGTGCTGTGCATTCTAGTTGAACAACTGGTTCCTTAAGGTAAAATGTGGTAAAGTCCTTAGGAAAATCAGTCTCGCAGTTAGGGCCCACATATTCACTGATTTTTTTTTGTAAGCATAATAAATAAAACACAGAGGCCTTTCTGTATCTGTTACTCAAAAGAAATCATTACCTAACCACAAGTTGTGGTTAGAGCCATACTTTGATTTCAAGGTACCCAAGGCAGTGTTGAGTAGCCAACTCAGAAGATTTCTACCTAAAGTCTTTTTAGTCATAGAAATTAGGAAGATAATGTGAGAGTTGGTGTATTACATGTCTTGTTTCTTGAAGGTAATCTCTTTAGTATTCCAACGTTAGAAGGAAGTTTTGTTATGACTCTCACGTGGTCCTTTTCTTTTTAAAGTTCTCCATAAGGGTTTTGTGCTGACAGGTACAAGTACCTAGTCCCTAAGTGCCTGCAGTGTGATAACATGTCAAAACTGAGTGTCATAGCCATGAAAATCGTTTTTCCATATATTGGTATGATTTTACTTTCATTCATTATATTTCATAGTAATAAAAACTCGCCAGTGGGAAAGGATGCACAAATGAATATCACAAACTTTAAAAAGTGGAGGCCAAGTTAAAAAAATGAAAGTCATTCTAATGAATCAATAAAATCCTTTAAAATCTCATTAGTCTCCCCATATGTGGAGAGAAGCTAACAGAATAGGTATTTGTAGCTCTTCTCTCTTCTGACTGGAGTAGAAGCAGTGGCTTTTGGGAAATGATGGCAAGGGAAAAGGGAAAAGTCAACAACGGTCTCCCTATAAAGGAAGTGAAGGCTATAAATGGAAAGACTGAGCCAGAGCCTTGGTATTCTGTTGCCCCTTCACATACCTCCCCAATGAGGAGAATGAATCTTGTTTCAGGATATTTTTTAAACATTGTGGAAGAGAGCTCAGACTTCAGGTAAATACATAAACCAACAAGTCAAATAAAGTAGATATTTAAAAAAAATCTTTGTGGTCATGTCAATGTGGCCACATGTCAATGAACAAAGAATTCATAAAGATTAGATAAGGAAGACACTTAGATGGTAAGAGGAAAATGCAAAGTTGTATAAACAGATTGGGAAGATGAGCAACAAATGAACAATGAATGTATGTAAGAGGTTCTGCTGTGAGGGCAATGCAAGAGATGAAATGAAAGCTACTGTTGATTGGCTACCCTTTCCCCATCATATACAATAATTATTTCAAGACATTCCCTGCCATTGGAGGTAAAGAGAGTTGGACAGATTCTTTCAGACTACCTGACAATATACATTTGCATGACCTCGTGGGAAACAATTTGCCAAAGACTGTTATGAGTCTTAAAAATATTACCTGTTGAATAAAATACAGATCTATGAGTTAATATAGATTATATAAACAAATAAGTACAGAAATAGAGTAGAGATACTCAACTTGGTGGATTTAAGATAAAAAATAGAATATTTGCATTGCATAGTCTCAGAGTATCTCCTCATAAGATACTTACTCTTAATTACAAGTAGAAAAATTGTAACTTTACAGTGAAAATGCCTGCAGACACTGCCTTCATTTATTGATCATCACCAGTGATGAACCATGTTGATCTTCTGTGTCTCCTGAAGAGCACACATAGCACTTCTGTGGCATTCATGTCAAAAATGGATGACCTAAATTTAATAACAAAGTGATGTCAGAGAAACCCAAATTGAAGGCCATCTTACAAAATAACCAGTTGCTACTCTTAAAAAGTGTCATAGATTTTTAAGAGACGAAGACTGAAGAACTGTGCCTGGATTTAAGGAGACTCATGAGCCATGACAACTGAGTGCAATGTGGAATTGTTGATAAGATCCTCAATTACAAAAAGGACATTAGAGGAAAATTGGAAGATTTCGTATGGGGTCTGTAGATAAGTTAATAGTACTACATCCTAGTTAATATCCTGGTTTTGGTAATTGTATGGTGGTTATATTTGGGGACGATGATAAAAGACACATGGAAGTTATTGGTGACGTTTTTGCAATTTCTTTGTAAGTATGAAATTATTTTCAAAACCAGAACTTAGAATTTTTTAAAAACCTGAAAAACTTTTGATTTCTTTTTAACATTTAGACTAAAATAGATATCGCAGAAAAACCAACAGATCAATTGTGGCCTGGGTCTTCTACTTCTGATACAGTTGTCAAAGACGACATTCTGCGACTTACAAATGAAATTCATGTTTTACAACAACAAAATCAGGTGATGAAAAAGTTTCCTTTATATTGTGAGAATTCTTATGACTTCCTTAAATTCAAAAGATATAACAGACTTTTCCAAAAAAATACAGAGGCAATGTGAGTTAGTAGACAGGATTATTAGATAAATGAGGATTCAATTATTTCCCTTTATTGGTCATGAGGTAGTAGTTTCATCAGAAGGTAGGTTAGTAGAATTCCAGTTTCCTCTCTACACAGGAGCATGGTTAGTAGAGGTGTTCTCATCTTGACCAAAAAAGTTAAACCTTGTTTATTTCTATGGTTGTTAAGATTATTGAATTCTAAGACTTATTTTAAGAGATTGGTTAGGTAATACTTCTCTGGCTAAATGTTTCCATTTCATATAGTTCAAAATGAATACAAAATTTTAACTCTTACCCCTGTCCTAAAGCTACTTGTCAAATAAATGAATCTTACAAGGCATAAGGAGACTTTGTAGAATTATGAAAATAATATGTCAGTGTCACAGGGTAGAGATAAAGCAAGAAGATATTAAAAAATAAGATTGGGCTAATCAATGAATACGATGTTTATTTCCTCTAACTACTTTATTCTTTTGTATGTAGGAACTTAAAGAAACTGAAGAAAAACTGAGAAATACAAATCAAGACTTATGTAATCAAATGAGACAAATGGTAGAAGATTTTGACCGTGATAAACAGGAAGCTGTGGATAGGTAAAATCTGTGTAGAGGTCTAAGGCCTGACTCTGCCCTTCACTGCCCTGCTCTCCCACCTCTCAAAAAAGATTCAAGAGAAATTATGGTGTGAACCCTCCCTGCTGAGCTCTTAGACTGAAGAAGATGAATCTCTGGCTTCTCAAATTAGAATTTAGAACACATTTTCCATAGAAATGATGTTATGTAGTGGCCTGGGTTCTATAGCACCATCAAAACTGCAGTTCATTGAAATGATATAGCTTAATGGTTTTTATAGACTAGTCTGGGAAATTATTCTTTATAAGGAAGACATCTGTGGGAGGGAGTATGTCTTCCAATTACCACATCATAAACTTGGAAACAGATTTTTGGAACATAACTTACTTGTGAGTTGGGTACTGCTAGGATTTATTTTTAGTATAGATAACTTGGAATTTTGGAACTTTACCCCTATTTCAATTAATTTTTTATAAACAAGTCCTCCACAAAGACTATTATCTTCTTGAAGGACTGGGGCATTCTTGTGTCCAATTTTCTAATTTTTCTCTGGAAACATTTGAAAAAGAAAAATTTGAAGATTTTAAGATCATCCATTGGGAATTAATTATTACCATTTTCGGTTGGGGGAAACCAATCTGACCTTAATTATAATTTGCATGAGAGAGGGAGGGGGTGGGAAAGGAAGGAAGAAAAGGAAACCAATTTATCTCGATGTTTCTAATAATGCTGGGCATTTCCTTAGATTCCGTTGTCCGCTTTCTGTTTCTAGGTGTGAGAGGACTTACCAGCAGCACCATGAAGCCATGAAAGCCCAAATACGTGAAAGCCTGTTAGCAAAGCATGCTTTGGAGAAGCAGCAGCTCTTTGAGGTTTATGAGGGGGCTCGCTTGCAACTTAGGTGAGAACGAGAGGGTCTAACTACCCTTTAAGCTCTAGAGACAATATTCTCCTGTGTAGCTTAGAGGAAAATTGTTTTGCAGCCATTTTTTTTTTTTTTTTTTTTTTTTTGGTGGTCATTTGGTTGCCGGTTTTGTGTATCCAAGGTCTGACTTAGATAAAATGAATCAGGAGATGGCTGCTGTACAAGAATGTTACCTGGAAGTGTGCAGAGAGAAGGATAATCTAGAATCAACTCTCAGGAAGACCATCGAAAAGGAGCAACAGGCTCAGGAGAAGGTACAGCGCAAGTTCATGTGTGTGTTTGTTTCATCTCATCTCTCCGTGCCTCACTTTTGTCATGGAAACCAGCATACTTGTTGTCTAGTGAAACAGGGAAGGCCTATGTAGAAGTCTCTTTACTTTTGGCTGTCTCGCACTATGATAGCTCACAAAATATAGTAAATATTGAGATGATTTTTAAAACCTTAGTAGAACATGGCATACATATAGGAGAAAATGAGTCTTCCTTATGTATTTATTTTAAGTGGCAAAACACTTTGGTTGAGTAGACCCAAACACTGTGAGTCTGAAACCCAAGGATTCTTGTTTTCCACTCATTTGTTGGGTACTCATGTGAACCTACCTAGTCCTCTGGGCACCGCACCGAGTATTCCCTCAGAAACATTTTCCTCTGGCCCATTTCTCTCTCAGTACCTAAGTGTCGTTTTATGCTCCTGGGGAGCAGGACAGGAATTTGAACCTGGGACTTAGGATTGGGAAGGTGGAGAGCTTTATCAGGGAAGCTCTCATTTTTGAGAGGGAGGCTGGAGGGACTACTATAATTTCTACTCCTGCCCGAATCTTCCCAGTTGCCATTTGGTGAGTGTCCAGGAGTAAAATGACATGTAAACAGTTGCCCCTCTTGTCTTCCCTGTCCTGCCCGGAGCCTCATCCAGACACATGTCTGACTCTCCCTTCCACTTTGGACCAGCCTGCAGACCACAATTTGAAAGCCACCTGCGTCAAGGTTAGAAAATATTTTTAAAGGCCTGAGTAAATGTTCTATACAGAGGTTTTCTGAACAAAGTTATATTAAAGCAGGCTCTTGCTACTACAGACTTTAAAAGAATAGTGAGGAGCAGGTGAGGAATTCAGCTCTTTTAATATTTGGATTATTTTTGAATAGATGAATATGGTGAAAAAACATGCCATGTATACATTTCATCTAATGGAAAAAGAACTTCTAAAGGAAGCTATTTTAGTTAGTGCCGGCAGTATAAAAGTTAGGAGGGCTCTTAAATTACCTAGAAATTAAGGACTTAGCTTTCAGTAATGTTTAAAGAAATTAAAATAGGGAGAAGATCTCTACCGTGATTTTTTTTTTCTTTCTTTTTAAATCTATAAATTGACAAGAATGGAAGAGTAATTCTCTCAAAGAGGTCATTCTTTTCAGGAATATATTTTCTGGTACTTTTAAAAGAATCAATTTGGCTACAAAACTGGATCTCATACAATCGGTCACTTGGAATTAACAGCTGCCACTGACTTATCGATGCTGGCTCCTGAATGCTTCTGCATCAGAGCAGGGAGGAAAGTTAAAACTGCTGTTTGGCCCTTCCAAAAAACCTTACAGGTTAAATATTTTTCTTTAAAACTTTTAAATTGTCATACAGTGAAATTGACTCTCTTTCATTTTGTGTACATTCTATACATTTTTAACACTTGATTTAACACATGTATAGAATGCTGAGAATACAGAGGAGTTTTAGCACCCTACAAGACTGCCTCAGGCTGTCCCTTTGTAGTTAATACCCAGCCCCACTGGAAGGGCCGGTGTACTTAAAGCAGGAGAAGTATAATTCCTTTCTTCTCTGGGAATTCTTTAGTTTTTTTAATTTAGATTTATGTAAACCCATTATAAAATTTAGTAATGTTTTTAAGCCAGTCAGAACAGAACTTTAAGAGAATCTATTTAGTCTTTTCATATCCTAGGAAATGTTTCACAGTCACACAATAAAAGGATCTTACTAAACTCAAGCAAGTTTGGGAACTTTCAGGGAAGTTCTCTGCAGGACATAAGCCATTTTCCCTGCAGTTGACTTTGCGGTCAATTACTTAGTCTGGATACTGAATTTTTAAGATACACAACAGCGAGAGTCCTACAGTGTGTATTTTCCTGTTCCGCATGTGCTCTTTTCTGAAAGAGTTGTTGAGTTAGGCTGTGGGTGAAGTTGGAGCTCAATTCCAAATTTTAAAACTTTTATTAACACACGGAACTTTCCTCACGTGTCAGCTTGACGTGTTCAGAGAGTGGGAGAAAAGTCAACCACACAGAACCCCTCAGACTGTGTGGTAATCATTGGAGGTCATGAATTTGCAGACAACGCAAAAATGGACGATATTCTCATTTATAATGTCATTTCTATATGCATTAAGGCTCATTTATACAATTGTAATACATGCTAAGTCAGTCCTTAGATGTTAGAGGGTTTTTGTTTGTTTGTTTGTTTGTTTGCTATCTGGGGCATGCAAATCAAGTTTAAATGGTTTAAAAGTATCGAAAAATTTCCTTTAGTGATAAAACTTTTAAAATTAGATATGCCTGTAGTATGTTCAAATGGCAGATCCCTGTGCTCAATAAATCTGTTACTTCTGTAAAGAGAAGGAAGCAAGGTTTTCCTCCCTGTGATAGATTGCAAAAATGGCTGCACATTCTTCCCGTCACTGGGTGCATGCCCCCTTGGAGTGTGACTTTGTAGCACTTCTCATTTGTTTCTCATCTCTTGAATCTGATTTTGGCCAATGGGACATTAGTAAACATTAAGCAAAAAGAGCCTTAAAAAGCATTTACTCATTGGGACTTAAAAACTTGATACTCTCAGGAACTTTGTGGCCACAACTATGACAATGATCTGGGATAACCTGCCGAGTGATGACACATGTGACTAAGTCCTCTTTCTAGCAGACATCAAGCTAACCCCCAGATCTGTGAGTGAGGCCATGTTAGACCATGTGCCCCCACCACAGGCAGAGATAGCTGAATCGGCCTAGATCAGCACCACCACCCAACCGACCCAGGGAATATGAGAAATAGTAGATGTTTGCTGTTTTAGTACTTTTGTTGTGATAGTCAAGGTTCGGCTGGCTTACTGTGTAGCAAAGCTAACCGATAAATGCACAAACCTGCAACACACAGAAAATTGGTAGCAATTTTCAGCTCTGGGTCAAAAGGAAAGGTAGATACATATGTAAACAACTCCTGAAGGATAGATAAACACAGGCAAGACAATTCGAGGATTCCTTCTGGTGTCAACAAAAAATAGCAGTGATCTATGTTGTGACACTGGACAATTTTCTCAGCCATACGGTTGAGATTGTCCGATAGCTTTAGTACAACAATAGTTTCCATGAGCTGATTGTGAAGAAATGGGTCCCTTAGTCACGGGAGATTTTCTGAAATCATAGCACTAAACAAAAATAGATAGCATCCTTTTGGCACATGCCTTCAGTAGAGAGGAATCAGATGTCAATTAAGCCAGGACCAGAAGAAAACCCAGACAACCAGGAAGTAATGAATCAGAAATAATGGTAAAGAGACCCAGAGCAAAAGCTCTTTTGCTGTGTGGCAATAGGTATGTGAAGTGTATACTTCTCTGGCGTTATATTTTGTGAGCTTCAGTGTGTTATTTCTCATGGCATCTCAACGGCGCCACCAGAAAACTATTATAAAAATTTTCACATTGGTGGTGCCTGAGTGACTCAGTTGGTTAAGCATCTGACTCTTGGGTTTGGCTCAAGTCATGGTCTAACGGTTGGTGATTTTGAGCCCTTTGTTGAGCTCCGCACTGAGTACAGAGCCTGCTTGGGATTCTCTCTCTCGATCTCTCTCTCTCTGTGCCCTTCCTCCACTCATTCTCAAAATAAATAAATAAACTTAAAATAAAAATCTTTACATGGATACTCTTACAGGTCATTTTGATCCCCGAATAGAGTTTTATTAGAGTTTTCAGATCAACTGGACTCCTAAAATAAATATTATATCGATATTATATGAACAGTTCAAATTATTAAATTTTATCTGATAGTTGACAGTTATTTTTTGATAACGCTTCTGGTAGTTTTGATAAAAAAAATTTGTCTTTGGTAGTGAAAAAAATATACCAATCCGAATTTATTACAGGATGCATAACTTTTAAGATCGAGTAATAATTTTTGGTTTATATCAGAATACAAGTCTTTCAGAAATGTACTTTTTTTTTCTGGCCTAAGCTACCTAATGGGTCCCATGATGGCTGGCGTGTAAACATAAATGTCAGTTAAGCTTTTTTAAAAAGTTGTTCTCGGGCGCCTGGGTGGCTCAGTTGGTTAAGCGGCCGACTTCAGCTCAGGTCATGATCTCACGGTCTGTGAGTTCGAGCCCCACGTCGGGCTCTGTGCTGACAGCTCAGAGCCTGGAGCCTGCTTTGGATTCTGTATCTCGCTGTCTCTCTGCCCTTCCCCTGCTCATACTCTGTCTTTATGTCTCTCAAAAATAAATAAACGTTAAAAAAAAAAAATTTAAAAAGTTGTTCTCTGGGCGCCTGGATGGCTCAGTTGGTTGGGCAGCTGACTCCGGCTCAGGTCATGATCTCACGCTCTGTGAGTTCGAGCCCTGCATCGGGCTCTGTGCTGGCGGCTCAGAGCCTGGAGCCTACTTCAGATTCTGTACCTCCCTCTCTCTCTCTGCCCCTCCCCTGCTCATGCTCTGTCTCTATGTCTCTCAAAAATAAATAAACGTTAAAAAAATTTAAAAAAATAGTTGTTCTAGGAATATAATGATTGTGTTAGATGCTTTTTCTTTTTATATAGCCATCTGTAAACTCTTTATCCAAATATTTGAAATCCAAGCAGATCTTTATAAGACAGTTTATTAAACTGATTGAGTTAGCATGTAGGAAGATCATTTGTCTCTGTTGCTGGTAGTACATGCCTATGACCAGTATTTTATAAATATACCTTGGAGAATATTAGTATAATACAGAGATATTTACTTGAATTTTGTTTAAAGAGACAGCTCTTGGAGGAAAGAGAAGAATATGTAAACAAACTGCAGGTGCAACTTGAAGAAAAGTACCAAGGTACCCTTATGATGGAGAAGAGCAAGTGGCTGAAAGAACAAGAAACTGATATTAAACAGCAGGTTGACCATGAAGTGATGTTAGCCAAATCACACTGGGATGAGGAGCAGAAAGAGGTGTGGGTTAAAATTTCTTTCTGGCCACCATGTTTAGAAACTGTAGTATTAACTAGAGAGAGACCGTTCTTCCTGAACAGACAGGATTTTTCATTGCCAAGTACATACATGATCATTCCTTTCACTTCTCGGAATTGGGCTTTTATCAGCTTACACTAGCTTTATTTTTTAAAGCTTCTCCTCCCTCTTGACTCTTCAACCGAATTCAGGACATAATGGTTTTTGGAGGGGCACTTTTTGATTCCTCAAAATGAAATCCTCCTCTAATTCATATTGTGGACTGATTCAGGTGACTCTAGACCAGTGTATAACAACAAATATATAACCCATCCTGTGGATTAGAAGAAAGAAGTAATGACTGGGCAGGGGCACAAGCACAAGGCATTACCTCTTTTACCTAAGTAGCAAATGAAATTACTAAGAGTTTTCTAGAAAATTAAGAACCAAATTATGATCTTGAAAACTTAGCTGGAAGCGAAATAAATTTTAAAGTTTATTGAAACTAGATTCTTTTGTCCACAAGATTGCTATTAACTGGCGGTGGGGGTGTGGCTACTTAAGTGACTAGTAGACCACTCCCCTGTCTTTCATCCTCCTCCTCTGCATCTCCCACCCCCACCCTCTGCAGCTGTTCAGCTGTTCATTAACCTAGTGCTGGCACCTGAAATTCTTTTACTCATCATTTTATTCTGGGATATATGCATTTACATATGTAAAATCTGGATGGCACAAAACAAATACTCTGTTTTTACATTGTTGCAAATTGTTTTATACTTGAGTTTGCCAACCAGTTATTTACCAGGAGGATGAGAGAGAAAGCCAATGTTTTTGTGAGACTGTCAGGAAAGCATAAACCGCCACACAAGATTGCCATTTCAAATGCAGCAACGTGGCCTGGTACTGTGGTAGCCAGGGAAGCAGTTCGAGAACTCTGGGACCCCAGGAGGTGGGAACCAGGGAAAGAGAAAAGCAAATTTTGCTGTTTCACAGTTTTGCCTCAGACTGACTGTGTTTTGATCCATCCCACTCCACTGTTGAAAGTAGAAAGTTATCATTAAGACATCCTTCTAATAATGCCCCTCCTTCAGTGCACAGTAGACTCAGTAGAACTTAATACCATCACAAGAATCTAATGTGTTCAAGTAAGTAAAACTATTCTTTAGATCGTTCAGTTTTAGGTTTATTAATTAGACTTAAGCCAGTGCCTGCTTTGTGGAAAGCCTGGTGTTGATGGAAAAATACATATTAATAGTAGAAGTTTTCTTCTTTAAAAATAAAATCATGTCACCTTTGTAGTGGCAGTGTCAAAGCTTCCAGAAGGTTGCATCTTGAAAGCAAGAAAGCCTGACCTAATGCAGTATATATACCTCTATCTACCATGTGATTTATGTCATGTATATTAGGGTCCAACAGTAACTTTCAGGATTTACTTGAATATATTTTCATTGACTAAGCTTCTAACTCTCATGTAATTACTACAACAATGTCTAGATGGTTTTCAAACACAGCTGTGGTTGCTCTTTTGGCTAGCTATTAATTCTGGGTTTTACTTATTTGAGTGTTTTTTCTTTTCATACAATTTTTCTTCTGAAAACAGATCAAACAAGAACTTATTCAACAGCTCGAAAAGGAGTGGCAGTCTAAGCTGGATCAAACTATAAAGGCAATGAAAAAGAAGACCTCAGATGGTTGCAGCCAAACTGACCAAGTAACCACCAGTGATGTTATTTCCAAGAAAGAGATGGCAGTCATGATAGAAGAACAGAAGCAGAAGATCCAGCAAGATTTAGAGCAAGAGAAAGAAACCGCTATCAGCGGGGGCTTGAAGAAACTTGAGGTTGAATTAGAACTCAAATATTGTGAAAATATTTCCAAACAGGTAATAGGCTTATTATAGTAAAATTATTGGAACTGCCTATTAATGAAAACCTATAAAATGCTACTATTGAACTTGTTCATAACTTACTACTTTAAAAATTGTATGCATTCTAGAGTACAGAACCTCTTACGTTGTTACAAAGCTTTTCTTCATTGTATTTCTGTTGCAACGCTGTTACCCCTCGGTTTTTCCATATATTCTTTATGTTTACAGAGTGTCTGTTCCTCTGAGTTTGGTGTAAGCATTAGGGTGCTTGAGGTTAAAGGTGGTGGTTTTATAACTGAACGAAGCACAATTTAGTTAAGTATCTTTCATACCTAACTTTACAGAAGGTACTCCACTGAAGTAGTTATACGTAAGCAAACTTGAAGCAAGTAAGATATTTAACAGTATTTGCACTGCGACTCGCAGAGTTGAATCTGCAGGCATGCCCCTTACGTGGGACCTTATCTGTAAATCCCATACGCTGCCAGAAAGCAGGGCCGTTGCCTCCCCTTAGAAGCACTCAGAAAGCTAGCTTCCTTTTAACTGGGACACGTTGTTTGGTTTCCAAGAAATGTCAGCCTGACTGAGTTATGTTAATGCAGTAGCTCTGTGTTAATGCAATGAAGAGTTTTTGTTTGTTTTATCTACATTATTATAGTGATTCTCAAATTTTTTCATTTCAGGATGCCTTTAACACTTTTAACAACTCAAGACTCTAAAGAGTTTTTCTCTGTGTGCGTTATACCTATTTACTGTATTGGAAAATATAAACCTAAGAAATTTTTAAAAAACAAGTATACTGGAGCACCTGGGTGGCTCAGTGGATTAGGCGTTTGGCTCAGGTCATGATCTCAAGGTTCATGTGTTTGAGCCCCTCATCAGGCTCTGCGCTGACAGTGCGGAGCCTGCTTGGGATTCTCTTTCTCCCTCTCTCTCTGTCCCTCTCCCACTCACATGCTCTCTCTCTCTTTTTTTTCTCTCTCTCTCTGGAAATAAATAAATAAACAAACAAAAATAGTAAAAATAAAAGCTACAAAAAAAGCAATATCGAAGCACTGTTGTCATTGGCTGTCAGAGCAGTGACACGTCACGCAGCACGTCCCCTCTGGAGCATTGTTTTAGTTACACGTGAAGGCAGGGGAGTGAAAAAAGATAAGGTCTGAATATTACTTTGAAAATGCCTTTGACCTCACAGACCACCTGGCAGGGTGTTTAGTCCCATGGAGGTCCCTGGACTTTAATATTGCTTATTTTGTCTTTACTGTTTTAGATGAAGTGTAAAGTGTTAAGAAGATAAAACCTGAAGTAAAGTTTTAAAAAACTATATTCATCTTTTGATAAGTACTTGGAATTCTGCCTAGTTGTTCAATTGTTCTACATGATTTCAGGAGGGGATCCTTATAGTATGGAAATGTATGCAAATCTGTGTAATTGTCAAAGGCATCTGCGGTCAGTTAAATCATTTCCTGAAATGTTTAAGGTTGGAACAGAGTTAAGAAAATATTCTATGAACAAAGAGACATGTTTAAGGGTGCTGCTCTAGTATGTATACAATTATAGATGTTGCGAAGAGAAACAGCATGATGTACTAAGAAAAGTATTATGAATAACCTTTGGAGGAATCTAAATTTCTAGAGGAGCTTTATCTTTTCCCCATATTTTTAACTCCCTAGGATTTACTTGTAAATATATTTAGCATTTTACCAAAAATTTCAGCCCCTATGTCAACTCTGGTTTTGTGTGTTTGCATGGATATAGGTATGTGTGTATGCGTATTTCAAAACCAGGAAATAAGGAAAGATTATTTAATAAGATGATTTATTTAATAACACATTTACCACCAGATCACCCTCATAATTCATCAAGTCTTACATGTTTGCCTGAATTGCCGTACCACCCTCATTCTTTGGCCGCAAACTCCTCACAGACAGCAGGAAAAGTGACTCGGTACAGGCTCTAGGCTGTATGGGTGCACGCTTACATGTGTTAATGTGTTATATGTATGGCATGAGGACTGTGGTATGATGCGTGTACTGACTGGGCAGCCCTGACCCCAAGCAGCCTTCCTGCATGTCTTCTCCTTTTTCTTAAGGTAAATAGGAATTTCTTGAAAGTGGCAGTTGGTACTTCGTTATGAAGCTTTCCAGTAATGGTATTGGCTATCAAACACTTAGAGATTCCTACTTCTTGCACTGGCATTTGCATGGGACAGTATGGGAAGTTTAGAATAGAAGGATTAGAATCTACTGTTTGGGATCAGGTGGGCTGCTTGCGGTCAGTGTAACTAAGTTGGTGCGATATGGTGTAAAAGACACATGAAATCAGAGTTGCTAATTACAAATGGGATCTTTCCAAAATTTCATACCTCACTTTCCCCGCTTACTCTTGCAATATCCACTTGCAGGTAGAAACAGCTGTGCAAAATGCCCGTCATCGATGGCTGGAAGAACTACCTGACCTTGCAGAGTATAAAACACGTGTAAGAGCAGAACAGAAGAGGTGGGAAGAGCAGCACGAGATCACTGTGGCCAGACGGGTAAGTGCTCTCCTGGAAAAAATGCTTGAGGAATTCCTCTCTTCTGATCTCTCATCTTAGTCCCGAGAATTTGTATCTCGTGCCTACTCACCGTGTTGTGGAAGGAGTAAATACAATAATGCATGTTAAGCATTAGCTCAGAGCCTGACCGATGGTATCTGTTCTCATCATCCAGGTACCGAGGGAGAAAGAATGTATTTTAGGGTCTTGAAACTCTCATGATCAGGAAGGTAACCTTAACTGTGAAACTAAATCGTGTTCTATCTTGCCTTATCTTTAAGAGAAATTGAGAACAGGTGTTTATCTGTTTATTAATAGCTACATGGTATCCTTTTGCATGCTGAAAGTTTGTTTTCCATGCTCTGTCAGTGGTCTTACAATCTCCTTGGAAAATAGCCAACTCTCCTTTCCAGAGAGGTCATGTTGTTTGACCAGAAACATAAGATATTACAATCATTTGGATTCTCCCAATTTATTAGTGTAAACCAATTCTAATCAAAATGCCAATAAACTGAACATAGTTTTGAAATTTGACATTAATTCCAAAATTTACTTGGAAAGGACTAGAAATTTTTTAAATGTTCTGGAAAAGAAATAGTAGTCCAACCCTAACACATAATAGAGTATGTTGGAAAGCGACAATTCAGTGTTGAGTCACAGAAATAGAATTCCTTTCATTTTGTATTACACAGACTTCAGAGATAGGCTCAACTATGAATAAAAACATAATTGTTTCAAAACAAAGGAATAAGGAATTATTCCATAATAAGTAGTCTTAGGATAGCCAGATAGCACTTTGAAAAAGTTCAGGTTACCCACGCTTGCATCGTAATAAAGTCTAGGTAGATGAAGGCATTAAACAGTTTTAAATGAAAGTATAGAAAAAAGAAATTGAATATCATAATCACTCAGTTTTGGGACGACAGTCATGGTAGCAAAGATGGATAAATAGGATATAAGAGGTACAAACAGTTAAAACATTTTTGCTTTTGTAATAAAAAAAGTGAGAGGATAATAAAAATAAGGAAAATAAATGAATTAAACATGAGAAACATTACTACTAATATATGGTAAGAAAAACAGTACAAATTTATAAGAAAAACAAGAAGCCGTGGATAAATACACCAAGAATGTCCAAATACAACAAATATGTACAAATATGAGAAGTCCAAATAGCAAACTTAAGGTGCTATTTTATGTCCCGTGTATAGATTCTTTCTTCTTAATTGTAATACAAAAGATAGAATAGATTGTAGGGTCAAGTATATACTGTCCTCCCAATATGACAGCCACTCGGGATCACATGTTGTGTTCATAATCTTATTCCACAGAATACTTAAATAATTCTGCATAAATAACAAATCTATTTTAACCGTTTTCTTATGTGGTAGTACACAGGTGTTCATCCCATTATTCTCTATATTTTTTAAGTATGCTGAACGATGTTAAAAGGAAATTTAAGAGGGAGAAAGAGGAAATGATACGATGATGTAATGTGTCTTAGAGCACCGGAGTCCAGAATAGTAAAGTTGGCTAGAATGTAGAAGATAGGCAAGAACTTTTTTTTTTAAAGTTTTACTTTTATTTTTTTGAAAGAGCTTGTGAGCAAGGGAGGGGCAGAAAGAGAGGGAAAAAGAATCTTAAGCAGACTCCACGCTCAGCGCAGAACCCGATGCCGGGTTCTCTCTCACAACCTTGAGATCATGACCGGAGCCGAAATCAAAGGTTGGACATTCAGCAGCTGAGCTGCCCAGGGACCCCAAGAGATCTTTCCTTAAGAACGCAGAAGACCTGAATGCATGTGAATGCAGAAATACAGAAATGAGAAGACAGTAGGCTGCTTCTCAAACTTTCTCAGGCACGAGATTCACCTGGAGGGTTTGTTAAAGCAGAGTCCTGGGCTTTGTTCCCAGAGGTTCTGATTTGGTGCATCCGGAGTATATCCGGAGGATGTGCATTTCTAACAAGTTCCTAGGTGATGCCGCAGTGCCGGCTTGTGGACCGCACCTGGGTGTGAGCACCATGACTCTAGATAATTATTCAGCCGCAGAACATGGTGTCAACATGCTGCGAATCCTTGCTCCAAGCTGAAGAAGGTGACCTAGGGCCAGTTTCAGTGCATTGGCTGGAGGGTTCTTATAAAATCAGAGTGATTGGTCAAGATCTGTGAAAATTTAAGGCAGGCTTATTCAGAGTCCAGAAGTTGTCAGTTTGTTCAGTGGTTCCTAAACTTTGCCGCATATTAGAAAAACTTGAGGATCTTTTAAAAATTACTGTTGATTGGCTCCTGTCCCCCAGACTTTATGTTTTAATTGGTGCAGGGTGTGCCCTGGGTATTAGTTTTAAAAGCTTCTCAGGTGATTCTGATGTGCAGCAACTATCAGGAACCACCGAGTTGAGTGATGCTGTCAAATTCGCCTCACGCAGCTTCACGTGAGAGGAGGCGCGCCTTTGGTGAGGCTGGGCAGCTCATCCCGGTTTCCGGGATCTGCCACCTCCATCCACCAAGTCACCGGAGAATGATCTCCGAACATCCATTGTGACGGGACTGTCCCCTGCGGGCACTCGTTAGGCATGTCTCACATCACTGCTGAATGACTCTGCTGGTAGCAAAAGAATTTTGTTGTGAATTCCTTTGTAAAGCTCCTCTTAGATAGTGGGTTCCCTTAGTAAATTTAAAAGACAACTCAAAAATTTTGATTTATGTGCAACTATTCAGGAACGCACTATTGAATAAAGGTGTATAACGTGTTTTAGAATTTTTACAGTTGAAGGTGTTTGCTAAGATGATATAATAGCTGGAAATTTAGGAGATAGACACCCTGTCTCAACATCCAAAGAGTGTGTGTGTATATATATATGTATATTCACACACACTATATATCAGTACTATATATAGTACTGATTATTAGTAGCCGCCACTACCCAGGCCAAGCTTTGGAGATGCCTGTTTTTTCCAGCACTTACATCCTTTTGACTTGTTTGCATTTATAAAAGGGATTCAAGGTCATTATCCAGTCTGCTTATTATGTAGATAGAGACATTAAGTGCAAAAGAGATTAAGTGACTTTTCTAGGGCCATCTAGCCAAAAGTAATAACTACGTAACATTTATTGAGTCCTTATCTGCCAGGCTCTGGACTAAGTGCCTCAAATGGATTTTCTTCTTTTGTCATTTAACCCTAATACAGTGCTACCAGGTAAGCCTTATAATCGTCCTCATTTTATAGATGAGGAAATAGAGTCTCAAAGGCATTGAGGAATGGGCCTGTGGTCCCACAGCTGTTAAGTTTACTCTAGCAGTTTCCCCAGAGCCTGTTCTGTTAAGCACCTTGCTGGGCTGCAATCAAAGGCAGGATTAGGGTTAACCTTAGGTTTTTTTGATTCCCTATGACTTTTTGGTTATGTACTAGGACTGTCTGTGATCTGCTAGTCTTGTTATTCTGTTATAAAAGAAATTTAGGTTAATGAAAAAAATGACTTTTTTGTTTGGTATTGTCATTTAATGAACTGTTCTAACCACTGTGATTCCATTAAAATACAATTATGTTTGACACCAAGTTATGCAGGTTTGTGTTATATTTGTAAGTAATAGTAAGATTTCGTTATGAAGTTGCTTTTGCTTCACGTAAAAGATACTTCATTTCATGGGCTTATGTAAAATTTGAGGCTATATTTGTGTAAAAGTAATATGAATTTTTTTCCCTAAAATTAGTTTTGGATAATTGTATAATTAAAATTCTGGAGGGCAGTTTAAATTTCTAGTTCTCCGTCAAGAAATGGATGGGGTTTTTTTACTTTATTTTTTCAAGTTTATTATTTATTTAGAGAGAGAGACAGGGGGAGAGAGAATCCCAAGCAGGCTCTGTGCTGCCAGCATAGAGCCCTATGTGGAGTTTGAACTCAGAAACCATGAGATCATGACCTGAGCCAAAACCAAGAGTTAGATACTTAACTGACTGAGGCACCCAGGCACCCCAAGAAACTGATGTTTTTAAAATAATATATGATATAAAATATTAGGTGATTTAAAATGGAGAGGATCTTTGAGTAAAGTATATTTTAGGAACAATGTGTTATCCCAATAGTTACGGGGAGATCATAAAGAATTTTAAATGTATATTATTCTGTCTTTTAGATATCATTTGCTATTTCTGAAGCTAAAGAGAAATGGAAAAGTGAGCTTGAAAATAGGAACAAAAATGGAATACCTAGTAAGGAACTGGAGGAGAAGATTCATTCTCTTCAGAGAGAGCTTGAGTTAAAGAACGAGGAAGTCCCTGTGGTTGTCAGGGCTGAGTTGGCAAAGGCCCGGAGTGAATGGAACAAAGAAAAGCAAGAAGAAATCCACAGAATTCAAGAACAAAATGAGGAAGATTACCGGCAATTTTTAGATGATCATCGAAATAAAATTAATGAGGTGCTTGCGGCAGCTAAAGAAGACTTTGTGAAACAAAAAACTGAACTGCTTCTTCAGAAGGAGACAGAATTGCAAACATGTCTAGACCAGAGTCGTCGAGAATGGGCTACGCAGGAAGCCAGGCGGATCCAACTGGAAATCTATCAGTACGAGGAAGACATCCTAACTGTACTCGAGTTTCTCTTAAAGGACACCCAAAAGGAGCATGTCAGTGCTTCAGACAACAAGCAGCTTTTGGAACTTGTGTCGACTTGTTCTTCAAAATGGGCGTCTGCACAGTATTTTGAAAAACTAAAGGCCTGCATACAGAAAGCATTTCAAGATATCCTCTCCCTAACTGTAGAAAATACCGACTCAGAATGGGACAAGGTATGTTCCTGATAAGTGAAACGAGCTCCTAATAAGCATCAGAGGTGATTGTGGCAGTTGCATATGGTTATTTTTTCCTTTCTTCATTTTAAGTCTAAAAGACATAAAACTTGTGTTTTTACCAGTGGCTTAACAACTTTTTGTAGCAAATCCAAAGGATTTCATTTCTTTTTGCCAAAAAACTTTGCTTCTTCATAGTGCCACAAATATGAGGCAGAGCTTTCAGGCTCTAGACATCTTTTTCCTAAAAAATATATGCTATTCTTTGTAAGGGCCTGAGCTTTGAGAAACTGAATAACTCTCATTCCTATTTTTGTTTTTTGGGCATGACCCCTTCAAGAAATATGCATCGTATTAAACTAGAGTTTCTTAAGAGGTTCTAAAGAGTTTGGAAGCATATTTCTTGCCCTCAAGGAATTTATGTCACAAAGGCAAAAAAAAAAAAAAAGGCCAACCAAGTACAAAAACCATGGATGTAGAAACAGGCAGTTAGAGGTGTGGCTCTCTCACATAGTACTCTGAAGGCAGTTTCGTTGGCGTACTATCTATATGCATGTAGAATGAAGGAATTGTATTCTTTTAGTTGTCGAAGTAGTCTCTGACACCAGCTTTTAGTTTCTGTGGAAGATCTGATAAAAGCAAAATTTTCCTAGCTCGTGATTATTAAAGAAATGAGGGATGTATGAAAAATCCAGAATGATGTCATAGGTATTGCGATCGGCCAGTTTCAACATTTGGAATTAGAGGTAGAAAACATGGCCAATATTTTAAGGTTTGTCTGATGGAAGAGACATAAGAGTTAAGTTTCATTAAGATATCATGATTAAAGATATTCAAGCCCAGGACTGAATATTTGGCATCAAGACTTACTGGAAAGTGTTATAAGCTGGGGGAAAAAATCTGAATTCCAATCCCACGTTTGAGGATAACAAGTCCACTACCCGTGTACCTCATATATTATAGCTGCGTATCCGAAAAAGAAGATATAAATCACTGGCTTGTCTAATTCCTTGGGTTTCATAGGATTTAAATGACAAAGCTTGGCTTTCCGCATCCTGGATTTGAGATAGTACAGAATTTTAGAACCCTAGGTTACCCAGAAGATCAGTCTGCCCCACGACAGTCCCCCCAGTTGACAGTATTATTCTTGATTTCACAAAGATGTTACTAGTTACTAGCAACGTAAAAATAACTGGGCAAAGATCACTTTCCGTGAATAATGCTTACACTACTTTATTGAAAATTTTTGTAAAAAATAATTAAGATAAGAATTATCTACAGCAGGTTTTAAGCATGAACATTGGTGGGAAAATCGTGTTTATGCTTTCAAGTTTGCTTTCCTGAAAAGGCAACCTCTGATATAAAAATGAGGAAAATACGACAGCTTTTTTTCTACTCTTAGTATATAATCAATCCTGGGGTCTCTGTAGAGGGCTTACGATTGTGCAAGCAGTGTTAAGTCATCTATAGGACTTCATGTAGCTCACATGTCTGTGGGGACAGAGTCACATAATTTGGTTAATGGCTTAGACTTTTGCAGCTTTTGTTGGGGGGCTTCAGATTCTATTCCTGGGAAAAGGGTGGCTTTGAAATGCCTACTCTTGCATTTGTCACAGAAGAATTCTTGATCTTCTGCTCTTTGAGAGCCTAACCTAGTTCAGGACCTTGAAGGAAAGCAGTGATTTTAAGCAATGGTTATAAGTTTGCAATAGAGGTGCCATAAATATTAAGAACTGTGAATTATAATTGGTTAAATTTGTCATTTTTAAAACCTTATGAAAATTAAAACAGGAAAAAATGATCAGTAAATAGAAAACAAGTCCTCATTAAAATAACTAAGATGATCAAAAGTTTTTTTTTTTTTAATGGAGAGGATGTAATGAATTAAAAATGTATTTCCAAGAAAATGAATGCCTTATCGGAATATGTTGATACAACAGGTCATAATGGAAAAGAGAAAACAGAAACACTAATTGGAACAGAATTTGCAGACAAATTTAACAGTGTATGTTCTGTCTTTTCTTACCATCAAAGTCAAGTTAAAACTAAGACAAGAAAGTGGCTGCTCCTGCGTTTTCTGTCATCTTGGCTTTTTCTCCAGTTTCGAGAAGAAACTGGAAACACTGTCTACCTTAGGGTTCAACTTTTATTCCTCCTTCTGGCCTCAGCCTCATAGCCTCTTGGCATTTGCATTTTCTCTGTAACTGCTCACTTCTGCTTCTGTCGCATATCATAGGTAGGTTTCCTAACAGCCACTTAAAGTAAGTTTCTTAGAATCAAAATCAAGGCTTGTAGAATGAAGCATACGTGGTGTATTTTAAGTAATTAAACAAGATAGCTTACTCAAGGGGCGCCTGGGTGGCTCATTCGGTTAGGCGGCCGACTTCAGCTCAGGTCATGATCTCACCGTCTGTGAGTTTGAGCTCCGCGTCGGGCTCTGTGCTGATGGCTCATAGCCTGGAGCCTGCTTCGGATTCAGTGTCTGCCTCTTTCTCTGCCCTTCCTCTGCTCATGCTGTGTCTCTCTGTCTCTCACAAATAACTAAACGTTAAAAAAAAAAAAGATAGCTTACTCAAGATCACCTGTTGTGTTCCTTTGGGGTTTAGTAGGTATCCAAAATCTGAAAATGCTGCCTTAAAAACATGTCTCATCATTAATGAACTTAGTAACTGTATTACCATAACAGGACTAGAACATGGGAAGAATTCAATAAATGTTAGAGAAGAAATAGTCTTGTGTAAGATGTACAGGTTAGCTTTGGAATTCCACTGAACTTATAAAATGACAGTATGTATTAAAGTATTTAGAAACGTAATATACTATGTAAATGTAATTTTTTTTCTGTTGTTACTTTCAATTCATGGAACAAGTATTATAGTTCCTAATGAATTTGACCCCTGCTTCAGTGAAAGAGTTCTGAATTTTCAAGAACAATTCTTAACGCACATAGTACGTCCTGTGATTTGGTCACATAAACCATTAAATATCTTAAACTCACACATATGTGTACAAAAACTGTATCTCCTATCTGTGTCCTAGTTGGCCCACAAATCCTCTGATTTGAAAATTATCACCACAGGAGACTAGTTCATAGTAGTGACAATATTCATGTCACACTCTAAGAAAAATACTGGTGATAGTTCAGGGAAGAGTGTTTTCAGTGTTTCCTTCCTAAATTTTTAATATTAACATTCTAAGTAGAGAATTGCTTAAAGATTTTTACATAGCATTAACTATGAAGATAATCTCTTTCAGAAAAATTTGGCCAGGATCCCTAAGGATCCTGCCACAGAGGTCACCGGCAGAGGAGACCCTGGAGTCCTGGCAATCCTTCCTGCACCTACTTTCGGACACTGTGCTCGGTCCTTGGCCTTGCAAGAAACAGAAGCAGAAGCTGGTAATGGGATTTTATTCCTACTGGTTGCATAGCATTCATAATCAAGTTCCAAAGGGTTGCTTTGAGGATAAAAGGAAATCAAAGATGTGTACAGCTTTTCTGAGTGAACCAGTGGTTGCTATTACTCCCACCTAATCTGCGTCTCCTCCCTAGATTTAATTTTGCATTTGGGAGACAAGGCCGCTTTAGACCCTTTAGTTCTATCTTTTCATGGTCTTCCCTCCGTTCCTAAGTAGTTCTTATTATAAAGAGAATAATGTGAATTTTAATAGAAAAGTCATGTTTTTATTCTCTGGCTTTATTGAGAAATCACGGGTTTCACATAAAAGAATCTCCAAATACCTGAGACCTTTACGTTCAAATTATTGAAGCTTATTTCAACCATTTTAAAATGGAAATCTTTCTCAAAAGGTGTTTTCTGATTTATTTGTGAGTTTCTCCTTCTCTCCAATACGTGGCCGAGTGAGTGCCACATAGTTTGTGTTCCTTGAATATATGGTAAATTAAGAGTTTAACGTTCCCGTGATGACTTAGAGTTGTTATTATGAGAAAGAATTATCTTACTCTCCTGTAGCCCCCCGACGTATCCAGAGCTCATAAGGAATAATGACTGGACTTATATTGCCTGGTCACTGAGAATTCTGAGCCTGGAACTGACATATCCTTTCTTCTCTCCACTCCTTTTTAAGATGTGAGGTCTCACAGCCTGCTCCTTCCCTCCACATACAAACATACACCGCTCTTTCCGTTTCTTACCTGCTGTCTCTATTGCAACCTGGAAAAGAACTAAGAATTGCCGGAACACCTCCTATATAGTAGGTCAATAGCCTTATTTTCCACAGCTTTTAAGTTAGTAGGTAATGTTACCAGAACCTTAGAGGGCTTCTGCCTTTCCTAAGAAGTCAGTTGATAGTTCTTTTCCTCATCGTCCATAGACTCTCTTTCCTTTCTAGGTTCTCGGTGTTTGAGAACATCTGATTGTTAATTAGGTGTATGGAAATACTACCTTAACTTGTAATTTGTATTTTGTTTCTTACTTTTCAGTGTGATTGTATATCTGTTGTTATATTTGGAATAATGAGAGAATTTAAAAAATTTTTATAAAATGGGTAGAAACAAGTTTTAGATATTATTTGGCTTTGGGAAGTCCTATGAATGTGAAAGAAATTAATTTTTACCTCAGACAAATCAGACTACAAAAGGATTTTTCTTTCTTCAGTCTTTTTTCCCCTAAAAACAAACACATTAACAAATTCATTAGAGAGGACTACCACCGTTGTTAACTGTTTGGTTATAGCTGCTTAATACCTTATCGTTTTTTAAGTAAGTTAAATATTATCAAATACTTGATACATGCAAAGAAAATATGCGATGTACGTGCAAGTTACGAAGCCTAGCAACCAGGAACCCACCATTTGACTTAAGAGCTAGGATATCGGCAGTACCGGTGAAGATCCCTGTGTGTTTGACCACAGTCCCATCCCTGTAACTTCCTTACAAGCCAAGGTAACAAATATTCTGATTTTGAAAAACTATTCTCTTGCTTTTCTTTTGGTTTTGACCAAATATAAGTATCCTGAAAAAGCTGTTGTCTTGTCTTTTAACATTATAAAAGTGGTTTACTGTTTATTGTAGTCTTTGTAACATGCTTTTTTCCACATAATATCAAGCTCCTGAGATTTGTGTTAATGCACGTGAGCTCCAGTTCATTCACATGGCTGTGTAGTATTCCATTCTGCGAGTATGCCATCATTTATTCTGTGGTCAGTGGTCATTTGCCTGGTTTCCAGTTTTACAACAATATCTTACATGAAAAATATGAATGCCTTGCAGGGTACCAGTGTGATGCTTTATGAATTCTTTGACGCTCATGGACATAAATGGCACCATTAAAACAAAACTAAAGTCAGGAAAGAGCTAAGAATAATTTTGCTGGACCAACTGTCTTACATCAGCATTTTGGGTCTCAGCTTTTGACTCTGTGCCAGTTCGTGCTCCTACTTAATTATATCAATTAGGTGAATAGTAATCTATTTTTTGGTATCACTTTTGTGTGTTATTTAATTTTAAAAATTCTATATTACTCATAGCAATTACTGCATGCTGATCTATGCCAGGTACTGTGCCACACAGTGTTTAGACATGTACACATCCCGACAGTTTCATTTTTATTTTTTTAAAAACATATTTATTTTGAGAGAGCGAGAGAGAGTGTGTGCACACACACGAGTGCAGGAGGGGCAGAGAGAGAGGTAGAGAGAGGATCCCAAGCAGGCTCTGCACTGTCAGTGCACAGCCCGATGCGAGGCTCCGTCTCAGGAACCATGAGATCCTGACCTGAGCCAAAATCAAGAGTTGGAGACTTACCCACCTGATCCACCTGGGCGCCCTGTCCTCCTGATAGTTTTACATCTTTTTTTAATTTGGAGACAATTTTAAACTTACAGAAAAGTTATAAAAGTAAAAATAGTTGCAAATAACACTCAGATACCCTTTACCTAGATACATATGTTGGTAATGTTTTATACTATTTTGTGCTCTTCTCTGTGTGTGTTTATGTATGTGAACATTTCATTTTTTTCCTACACCATTTGAAGATGTTCTGTACATTAGGCCCTTTTACCTCTAAATTCTTAAGTGCATATTTTTAAAAAATAGGAATTTTTTCTTTTATAATCTTAGTATAGTATATTTAGCATTCAATGAAAATGTCGTATCAACCTGTTCTTCAGGTTTTGTCTAATTTTGTCAACTGACCCAATAGTGGCTTTCATTATTTCCCCCTCTACAGTATAAAATCTGTCCAGGGTCAGGTATTATCCTTCAATGACGTGCCTTTTTAGTCTCGAATATTTCCACAGCCTCTTTTTTACTTTTCTGACCTTGACATTTTTGGAAGACTTACTCTCCCATTTCCCCAGTGTTCCACCCCACCCCTAGTTTTTTTGAACTTTCCTCATTTTTAGTGTTTCTTATTTCTCTTCATAATTAGATTCAGGTTGTGTTTCCTTGGCTGCTACACTGCATAGGTGATGTGTTGTCACATGTGGAGGTGCCCAGTGTCCATTTGTCTTTTATTGGTGAAGTTCATTTGAGCACCTGGTTAAGGTGTTGTCCAGTTTCTTCACCGTATAGTTACTGGGTTTTCTCCTCCCCGTCATAACTAATAAGCAATTTTTGGGGACATGCTTCTAAGACCATGAAAATGTTCTTTTCATTGAAAATTTCCCTTATGTTTAGCAATCATTGATGATGCTTGTCTGATCCAGTCTTTACTGTGGTGGTTTTAAATTTATGAATTTTCTAGCTCAAGACTTCCCTCTACTTTTACCAAGTTGGCACTTGGCATGTAATAATTGTACATCCTCCTGTTAGTTGGTATAGTTATTTCTCTTTTTGTTCCCTTACCAATCTGCCCATCAATCCACCTACCTACCTACCTACCTACCTACCTACCTACCTACCTACTTATATCCATCTATCTCTCCATTCCTTTACGGGTAGGATTATTGGTACGACTCAGGAATTCCTATTTAAAAAAATATTTCATAATTCATTAGTATACCTAGTGCTCAAATTGTCCCATATTCAGCTAGTGGGGCCCTTTCAAACTGGCTCCTATGTTCTTGTGACATGCTTGTGGTTTTCCAGAATTCCTTTCTGGCATTTGTCTTGTATATGCCTTGTCCCAGTACTGGAGTTAGCCATTTCTTGAGGATCCTTGGCTCCTTGTTGTGGGGAATGGTATTCAATACTAAGAGTTGAGCATAATGTTTCACAGCAATTTTTTAAAAAGATGATATGTCTAATTTTACATATTAAAAAACTGAGTCTCAGGTTACATAATATACTCTGAGGCACACTGCAGGTAAATAAAGAAGATTTAAACCCAGGCTTCTCTCTCTCTTAAGCATCACGTTCTTTTCGGTTATACTGTCACCTTTAATGCCATCACCTGGTTTCCTTCCTTCCTTCCTTCCTTTTCTTTTTTAGTTCTTAGTCTAAATTGATTTAAAAGTTTGCTATCATTTAATTTTTACAGATAAGAAAAAGATCCTTGAAATTAAGGATTCATGCTGTGGACACTGCTTCCAAGAACTTGAAAAGGCAAAGCAGGAATGTCAAGATCTGCAAAGAAAACTGGAGAAATGCTGTAGGCATCTTCAGCGTGTAGAAATGAAGCACAAAGCTGTAGTGGAAAAAATTGGAGGTTAGCATTTAGAGTAGCTCTACTACTGGTATAAATCTCACTGATCCTTGAAATGTTCAAATGTGACATTTTAGTTAATGTAGGCACCGATTCTCTTTGAGGATTAAGGTAAACTAATTTGGACTTATTTTTACTAACCAAATAATTATTACTGACCTACAAAGAGGAAAATTGGAGCTCTGATTAAAAGGTCACATTCCTTTCTTCCTTTTCGGATTGAATAGATATTGAATGCCCAATACGTTTCAGGCAGTGTTGTAGGCACTAGGGACATAGCAGTGAATGCATCGGACAGAACTCTAGTTCTGATAAGATGTACAAGACTCTATTTCCTTCCTTCAAGAAGCTTATCATCAAGTGAAGAGAACTAAAAGCAGATTAATAAATAAATTGCAGCACCCAGCGCTCCTGGTGGTACGTTTGTGTAAACTTGAAAGAAAGGATCTTAATTAACTCTTCCTATTAGGGTTAAGAAAGGCTTGACTAAGCCTTGAAAGATGAAGGTGTTTGCCAAAGAGGACAGCATTCTAGGCAGGAGGAATGTCATGTTCAGAGACATATGGGCGTTCTTCACATTGCTGTCAGGGAAATTGTCCGGAAGGGCTATCTTCTGCCATCTTTTCTTGCCCTTCTGAAGAAGCGAGGCTACTGGGTTCTGAGGTTGCTCCCTCTTACCATTTGCTAGTCACCGATGTTCCTGTACATTTGAAATACTCAGATAGCCCGCTGGTCAGGGATTTTACTGCTGGACCCTGTCACGTACAATACTGTCACTCTGTCCCACACTTCACTCTTTCATTCCCATTTTGGGCTACCTCTTCCTCATCTTCTAGGATTCAACTGAGAAGATGCCTTATCTGCAGAGCCCTTCTAGATTTTTTCTAGTCTGGGTGAGATGGGCCCCTTCCGTGTGGCCCCATAGCACTTGGCTCCTCATCTATTTCCATTCAGTATTTAATTTTTTGGTTACTTGCCTGATGCCCTTTTCCAACCTCTATGTTCCCCGAGGATAAGGAATATGTCATATCTTCATCGTTAAGGTCAAGGTGCCCACTACATGTCAGACGATAATAAATGTTTACACGAATGAAGGATTGAATACAAGAGGGTCCCAAATAATTGTGTCATCCAGAAAAGACCAGGTGGATAGGCTCACCTTTTTTTCTACATTTCAACTTTATCGTTCTCCTGGACAGCACTCACCTTCTGGCTCTGCTTTCAGTCTTGCCCCTCCAATCCATTCCCTATCAGGCAGCAAGAGTGTCCTTTCTGTTTTTTTTTTTTTCTTTTCTTTTTTTTAAGTTTATTTATTTTTGAGAGAGAGAGAGACAACATGAGCAGGAGAGGGGCAGAGAGAGAGGGGGACACAGAATCCGAAGCAGGCTCCAGGCTCTGAGCTGTCAGCACAGAGCCCGACGCAGGGCTTGAACCCACGAACCGTGAGATCATGACCTGAGCTGAAGTCAGATGCTTAACCAACTGAGCCACCCAGGTGCCCCGAGAGTGACCTTTTAAAAAAGTAAATTGGATCATGGCACTCTGTTGTTGAAAGTCCTTCTGTCGCTTATCTGGTCCTCAGTAGGAAGTACAAACATTTTAACATTGTTTAAGAAGGCTTTCATGATTCAGCATCTGCTAGCCCCTTAAGCCTCATCTTGCCTCAGCCTTCGTATTCTCTCATTGTCTCTTTTCTCTCTCGTCTGTTTTCATCTCCCTTTACCACAACATCTGTCTTCTCACCCTGATCACATTGCCAGGCTAACTCCTACCCATCTTTCCACCAGAACACTGCTTCCTCAGGGAGGCTTTCCCACCCACCCCAGACTTAGCTTTTTCTCTTAGACATTACCCATAGCTCCTATGATTTTTCTAACATTTATCATATCATCCTTGTAATTAATTTTTGTCCGTATCGTCCTTTGGAGGATAGCCTTGATAGTGACAAGGATTAGGTCCTGACCCAGCGCTTAGCAGAGTACCTGGCAACATAGCATGCCCAGTAAAAACCGTTGACTAGAGAAGTCACCTGTTTCACTTCTGCCTACTTAGCCTACCAAGTCTGTTAGAGATAGATAATAATTACCTTGAAGGCAAGAAAGGATTTTAAGAATTTTGAGATAAAAATTTTAACAACTATAATTCCCATGGTGATCGCTTAGGTCTTTGGTAGAGGCCAGGAGAGTAAAGGCGCTCTTAAAAAATTTGATGAAAGTCAAGAATATTTGTTTTACATAGTGAAACAACAAAGGCAGCTGGATAAGATTATTTTTCATAAATAATATTTAGCACCATACATTGTGATCTTAGTTGTTCTGCATAGTGCTTTTTGAAGCTCTCTTGTATAATTCACAAACCTGGAAATAATCCAAGAATTTGGTACTTAACTCAAAACAATGGGCCAATAAAAGGAGTTGGGGGTCAGAATTTAAGTCATTTGATAGTTTGATTTCAGTGTTTGTCTTAATGTAAATCTGTTAGTTGATAATGTTTTTGCTACTAAGGTTGCTTTTTGGTTTCTTAAATGCCACTTTCCATGGTGTTGGTAGCATTTATTGAAAAGTGGTGGAGTAAGAAGGAGTGATTTAAAAACATACAAGTTATATCAATCACTAGGAGTAATAGAGTGGTTTATAACTCAGTTTACAGGGTGAATTGAGAGAGGGGCATGTAGGATACACGGTGTACCATATTCATGTCTATTAAACGTTGGTATTGTCGGGCTTTATATAAGGTACATTTATTATTTTATTTCTATTATCTTCAAAATAGGTAATACTCTCTCCATTTTACATATGAAAAGAACTCAGGTTCAGAAAGTTTAAGTAATTTGCCTAAGTTCATTTAACTGGTAAGGAGCAGAGCTAGGATTTAAACCCATGTCTCTCTCACTCGGAAATTCGTGTTTTGTTCTCTGTTCCACGTGGATTCCATCAGTTTCCTCTCATCCTCTTGTTAAAAGTTTAAAGAATTGAAGATCTTACATTAATTGTGAAAGTGGCACCTGCCTAAGCTTAATTTTCTCTTTATTTTGTATAGAAGTGTTTGTTCGATGACCATGTATATGAGCATAAGGATTGTGAAATTAGAAGACCTAGTATGCTTCTAGGGAGCTTCAGTCTAGCTGGGAAACAAAACAGATGCATTTGAAACCAGTTCCAGGGCAGCGTGTGACCCAAGCAACATGAGGATGGAATATGGGTTTTAGGCGCCGAGGAACCAGAACAGGGAGTGGTGACAGCAGGATTCATCAGGGAATGAATGACACGGGAGCAGCTGGAATTTCCACAGTCTTCTCTACAAGCATTTTCTCCGGGAACTTAAGGGAAAGGAAGACCGAGGGAAAAAAAAAGATTAATTGACCACTACTAATTTTCCTTTGTAGAAGAGAATAACAAAGTCGTCGAAGAACTAATAGAAGAAAACAATGATATGAAGAGTAAATTGGAAGAACTGAAAGCACTTTGCAAAACACCGCCAAGGTAGACTTTTACTGTTTAAATTATTATTTTATTTTATTTTTTTTAGTATTTATTTATTTTTGAGAGACAGACCAGATGCAGGGAGGGGCAGAGAGAGAGAGGGAGACACAGACTCCAAAGCAGGCTCCAGGCTCTGAGCTGTCAGCGCTCAACTGACTGAGCCACCCAGGCGTCCCAGACTTCTACTATTTTAAAGAAATCGTTTATTTCTATGGATTTTTAATTTTTTATATTAATTATATTAATATCATACCAAGAATATAAAACTTGTCATTGTGATGCAGCAGGAAGTATAAAAAAAAGAAAATTTTTCAAAACCCTATTGTCAGCAGATACCCTCTGTTAACCTCTGGTTTCATATCATTTAAGCTCCTTCATATACACATGTGCTTGTTTTAAAAATAGAGATTATTATGAAAGCTATATTGTAATCTTTTATTGACCTAATGTTCTAAGATCAACATTTCCTTGTGTCATAAAATATTCTCCCATAATGTGCTTTTCAATAGCTGCATGTATTTTCATCATGTAGATTTATCGTGATTTATTTAAGTAACCATCACATTTGTTTCCATTTTTCTTCTATTTTAAGTTACTATGTAGTGCAGACTTCAGATATGATTTTTTAGCACATCTCAGTTGGATGTCATTGGAATATATGGTAGATGTTTTTACTTACAGTCTCTGTTTGCAATATTGGGTTTGTTCTTAGGTCACTGTCCGAAGGGGCCATTGAAAACGCTTGCCTGCTCTGCAGTGGGAAGGCCCTGGAAGAGCTCCGCGGACAGTACATTAAAGCCGTAAAAAAAATTAAGCGTAAGTCCCTAGGGGGAGTCACAGGATTTTAAGGTTGCCTGAACCTTTTTTTTTTCTTACCAGTACTAGGAGTTTGGGGAACATTTTCCAAACTATTTCATTCTGAGATCTTACCTGCTTTTAGAAGAGATTGGTGACACCTTTTCTAAATCATGCAGCAGTAGGTAATTTTGCCCAATATCTTTTAGAAGTGACATGAGGGTAGAGTAATTTTATATTATTAATTATCCTCTTTCTTTTTTGGACACTAATTACCAAGCTAAAAATTTCATAATCTTAAAATTTAAATAACTAAAATAAAACATCATGTGAATTTTAAATTAGCAAGTATTACTTTCTGCCATAAACTTTTAAAAAATTTATATTGTGCAATGCTAGTTTCATTATTACTATTATTATTTTAATTTATTTTCAAGCTAGTTAACATATAGTGTAGTCTTGGCTTCAGGAGTAAAACCCAGTGATTCATCTCTTAAAACTAACACCCAGTGCTCATCCCAAAAAGTGCCCTCCTTAATGCCCATCACCCACCCTCTCTCCTCCCCCCGCCCGCAACCTTCAGTTTCTTCTCTGTGTTTAAGAGTCTCCGTGGTTGGCCTCCCTCTCTGTTTTTATTTTATTTTTCCTTCCCTTCCCCTATGTTCATCTGTTGAGTTTCTCAAATTCCACATGAGTGAGATCATATGATATCTGTCTTTCTAAAGATCATAGAATATAGATCTATTTAGGCATTGTCCTGTTGTTTGTCATTATTTTGATAGTGGATTAAGTCATGTGTGTAAATTTGTCCATCAAGTCCTTTGCAGTAAGAGGTGATGCAGCATACCTTACCTAGCATTTCTCTTGTTTGTGTTTTCTCAGTAGAGTATCTCCTGTTTTTTAATTACAAACAATATTGCATAGATTGTATGTATGTCCCAGAACAGTAACCAGTGTCGATACAGGAGAACTGTATGTTTGCCTCTTATAATTGCACTTATTTTTAATAATAATATTATTAAAATATTAATATTTTGAGTGGGAAATGTCTTAAATTCCAAATATAATTGATAGATCATCAGAATCATCTGTAGATGTTTTGAAGAGCCCACATAGTATCAATAAAGCAAATTTGCTTCTCAATCGTTGCTGGTGCCAACAGAGGCCATGTTACTACAAACATAAACAAAGCAACTTTTTGTTAACAATTGTATCAGTCAGAAAGTAAAATTTTAAGCCTTTTTTCATACTCATGTGCTAACTTGTATGCATGTGTATTTGTTTAATACTTTATACATTGGCTGGAGGTTTTGTGTTGGTATATATTCCATTTTAATTTGTCCCACTTCAAATAATGAAAAGTAGTCTTCCAGTTAGTATATCTTGCATACAGCATCTAATTTTCAGGAAGAGCTTCCTGATACTGAGGGAGATTCCTCTATGAATTGAATCTTTAATATAACAGGGATGTTGATATTCTAGAGGTGGGATGTAGCCCTAGACTTAGTAAAAAAAAAAAAAAAAAGTTAACCTTAGGTAATGGTAGTCTTAATCCAGGATAAAAAGAAAACTTGAAAGCAGTGGGTTATTTTTAAATGTAAATTTCAAAGGCAACATAAGTCTCATCTTTTTCCCTGGCATTTTGTATATATCTCTCATGGATTGTAGTATTATATGTACTTAGATACTCTTAAGTGCTGCCTAAAAAATTGAATAATATTAAAACATGAATTTTTCAGAGCATACATAACAGGAATCTGAGTCTCCTTCTGTCTTTCTGTGTCTGGTTCTTTCTTCCTTTTTTCCCCACCCTTTCTGTAAATATTTTTTTCCCTCTTTTAATCAGACATATAATACATAATTGAAATGTGTAAGTTTCTGTATCTCACATTTATTTTTTTTTTGCTTTAGTGTTTTAGAATATGACAAAGTTTTCCTAGAGAATATGCTGTTTCCTTACCATAGGTGGCTCTCATCGTTCTAAAAGGACTTCTAGATTGTTTCGCCTCTGAGTCTCCCAAAATAGTGATCTGAAACATTCCATTTTAATGATTGTGGAAAAGTATAATGTTTATATACCTCTAGTCACTTCACCTCCCAGAAAATTGATCTGAAGTTTGCCTCCCCTGGTTTTGAAAAACTGCTAGTAAACATGCATTTTTGTGGGGATTCCTGTCTCCCCACCAATTCCCGCCCCCCCTCCCATCCCCACTAGGTGATATGCTTCGTTATATTCAGGAGAGTAAGGAAAGAGCTGCGGAAATGGTAAAAGCAGAGGTATCGCGAGAACGTCAAGAAACTGCCCGAAAGATGCGCAAATATTACTTGACTTGCCTCCAACAGATTTTGCAAGATAATGGAAAACAGGAAAGGTAAGTTCAATCTAAACAAATAGCGTGTCCTGAGACCACCAGGACATCACGTTGTCATTTTGTAAACATTTTCCTTAACCACAAAATTAACTATTTCTACATGATCAGCCATTAGGGGTTAAGAGAGACTTATGTCTGTACTACCCTAAATATCGGCAGAACTAATAGGAAAACAGAAATCCTGGGGCTAAGGAATCTCATTTTTTTCCTTTAAACTGTTATTAATTTAATATTCTGGAATTCCCCACAGGGCTGAGAAAAAGATTATGAATGCTGCTAGCAAACTTGCTACAATGGCAAAATTGCTGGAAACGCCGATTTCTAATGAATCCCAGAGCAAAACTACACAGTCAGGTATGTCAAAATGAGTCACTTGAAGAAACTTTCGAAAAAGAGTATAGAATTCCAGCTCAAGTAGACAGACTGAGCACATCCATCAGCTCTCCATTGTTCCTTCCCTTCCTAGAAATGATAGAAACGATTTTTTAAAAGTTAGTAGAAGGGAGAAAATGATAAAGATCAGAACAAAAATAATCGAGAGATTTAAAAAAAATAGTCGGAAAGATTAACAAAACCAAGAGCATTTTTGTTAAAAACATAAAATTGATAAACCTTTAGCCAGACTCATCAAGAAAAAAAGAGATAGGGCTCAAATAAAATTAGAAATGAAGAGAAGTAGCAACTGACACCACAGAAATACAGAAGTTTGTGAAAGACTACTATGGAAAATTATATGCCAACAAATCGGACATCTTAGAACAAGGGATAAATTTCCAGAAACATACAATCTTTTAAGACTGAATTAGGAAGAAATAGAAAATCTGAATAGACCAATTACTAGTAACAAAATTGAGTGAGTAATTATAAAACTTCCAACAAACACAAGTCCACAACAGATGGATTCACAAGTGAATGCTACCAAACATTTAAAGAAGGATTAATGCCTCTCCTCAAACTATTCCAAAAAATACAAGAGGAAGGAAGACTTTCAAATTCATTTCTTTGAGGCCAGCATTACCTTGATACCAACCTAGAAAAAGATTCTATAAAAAATAGAAAACTACAGGCCAATACCTCTGATGTATATAGATTTAAAAGTCCTTGACGAAGTGTTAGCAAACTAATCTCAATAGCACATGAAAAAGATCATTCACCATGACCGAGTGGGATTTATTCTGGGCATGCAAGGAAGTTTCATTATCCCACAAATCAATCTACATAATACACCGTATCTACAAAATGAAGACCACAAACCATATGATCATCTCAGCAGATGCAGAGAAAAAAATTTGATAAAATTCAACATCTGTTTAAGATTAAAAACTCTCAACAAAGTGGGTTAAGACAGATTATGCCTCAAGATAATATAGACCGTGATAAACACGCGGCTGACATCATACTCAGTGGGGAAAAAGTGAAAGCTTTTTCTCTAAGATCAGCAAAGAGACAAAGATATTTATTCATTCCACTCGATTCCACCTAGTACTGGAAGTCCTAGCCATAGCAGTCAGACAAGAAAAAGAAATAAAGAGCATCCAAATTGGTAGGGAAGAAGCAAAACTGTCACTTTTTGCAGATGACATGATACAATACATAGAAGACCCTAAAGACACCACCAAAATTAATAATTATTAAATTATTAATAGAATTAATAAATGAATTCAGTAATGTTGCAGGATGTAAAATTAATATATAGGGACGCCTAGGTGGCTCAGTCAATTGAGCGTCTGACTTTGGCTCAGGTCATGATCTCACCATTCCTGAGTTCGAGGCCCATGTCGGGCTCTTTGCTGACAGCTCAGAGCCTGGAGCCTGTTTCAGATTCTGTGTCTCTCTCTTTGTCTCTGCCCCTCCCCCACTCATGCTCTGTCTCTCTCTCTCCCAAACATATATAAACATTTAAAAAATTTTTTAATTAATACACAGAAATCTCTTGTGTTTGTATAGACTAATAAAGTAGCAGAAAGAGAAATTAAGAAAATAATCCCATTATAATTGCATCAAATAGAATGAAATGCCTAGGAATAAATTTAATGAGGGAGGTGAAAAACCTATACTCTGGAGACTTTAAGACATGGATGAAAGAAATTGAAACTAACTTAAAGAAATGGGAGGCCGTATCATGCTCATGGATTGGAGGAATTAATATTGTTAAAATGCCCATACTACTCAAAGCAGTCTAGAGAGTCAGTGCAATCCCAATCAAAGTGTTGAAGTATTTTTCCCAGAATTAGAACAAATAATCTTCAAATTTGTATGGTACTACTAAAGACCCTGAGTAGCAGAAGCAATCTTGAGAAAGAAGAGCAAAGCTGGATGTATCACAATTCCAGACTTCAAACTATACTACAAGGTTTAAGTAATCAAACAGTGTGGTACTGGCACAAAAACAGACACATAGACCAATGAAACAGGTTAGAGAGTACAGAAATAAAGTCATGATTACATGGTCAATGAATCTATGACAAAGGAGGCAAGAATATGCAATGAGGAAAAGACAGTGTCTCTCTCTCTTTTTTTTTTTTTTGTAAATGTTTATTTTGAGAGACAGGATAGGAAAAGGAAAAGGGCTAAGAGAGAGACAGAGAATCCCAAGTAAGCTCCACGCTGTCGGCGCAGAATCCAACGTGAGGCTTGATCTCACGAACTGTGAGATCCTGACCTGAGCTGAAATCCAGAGTTGGATGCTTAACTGACTGAGCCAACCAGGCACCCCAAAACAGTTTCTTTAATGATGGGAAAACTGCAGAGCTGCATGCAAAAGAATGAGACTGTATCACTTTCTTAAACGTTTTCTTAATACAAAAATAAAATGTATTAAGCACCTAAATAAATGTAAGACCTCAAACCATAACACTCCTAAAGGAAAACAAACAGTAATCTCTTGGAGATTGGCCTTAGCAACTTTTTTCTGGATGTCTTCTTAGCCAAGGAAAACAAAAGCAAAAATAAGTTATTGAGACTACATCATAACAAAAAAGTTTCTTCACAGCAAACAGTCAACAAAACAAAAAAGTAACCTCCTAAATGGTAGAGGATATTTGCAAATGATATATCCAAAGTAAATATAAAGGACTTCTACAACTCAACATCCACAATACCAATAATCCAATTAAAAAATAGGCAGAAGACATGAACAGACATTTCTCCAAAGAAGACATGCAGATGGCCAACAGACACATGAAAAGATGCTCAACATCACTCATCATCAGGGAAATGCAATCAAAACTACAATGAGGGTTGCCTGGGTGGCTCAGTTGGTTTCGCCTCTAGTCATGATCTCACAGTTCATGACATTGAGCCCCACATCAGGCTCTGCGCTGGCAGCATGGAGACTGCTTAGGATTCTCTCTCCATCTCTCTCTGTCCCTCCCCAACTCATGCTCTCCCCATCTTAAACTAAATAGATAAACATTAAAAAAAAAAACTACAATGAGATAACACCTCACACCTGTCGGAATGACTACAACCAAAAACAGAAGAAACAGCACATGGTGGCGAGCATGTAGAGAAAAAGGAACCCTCTTGCACTGTTGGTGATAATGCAAATTGGTGCAGCCACTGTGGAAAACAGTATAGAGGTTCTTCAAAAAATTAAAAATAGAACTACCTTACAATTTAGTCATTGCACTACTGAGTTTTTACCCCCCTAAATACAAAAACACTGATTTGAAAAGATATATGCATCCCTGTGTTTTTTGCAGCATTATTTGTAATAGCCAAGATACGGAAGCAACTTAAGTGTCCATCTAGATGAATAGACAGAGAAGACTTGATACACACACAGACACATACACACAGGAATATTGCTCAGCCATAAAAAATGAAATCTTCCCATTTGTGACAACATGAATGGATCTAGAGAGTATTGTGCTAAGTGAAATAAGTCAGACAGACAGGCAGATAATATATGATTTCACTTATGTGTGGATTCTAGAAAGCAAAACAAGCGCATACACAAACAGAAACAGTCTCATAAATACAGAGAACAAACTAATGTTTGCCAGAGGGAAAGGGGTGGGGGATGGGGGTGAAGGAGAGTAAGAGGGACAAGCTTCCAGTTATAAAATAAGCAAGTCACAGGGATATAAAGTACAGGATAAGGGATATAGTCAGTAGCATCATAATAACTTTGTATGGTGATGGATTGCAATTACACTTATGGCAGTGAGCCGTGCATGTCCAGAGAACTGTTGAATGACTAAGTTGTATGCCTGAAACTAACATAGCATCGCATGGCAAGTGTGCTTCTGTTTTTAAAAATACATAGATAATTTAAAAATAAGTTAAATAATTGATAGACTGGAAGCTCTGAGAAATCCCTGAAGGAAAGAAGACAATATAAGCCTAAAGATGGAAACCTCTGTTCAAAACTGCCAGGAGAGGAGAGCTCCAGGCAGAAGCAGTATCAGAACTGTTCCCCAGATGAAGGCAGTGTGTTGCAGGAGAAGTAGTAAGCCTCAGTGATGCCAGTGAGGTAATGAACTGGTGTCCAAGAGCAACAGGAACCAGTGGGGTCACCCTCGTTATCCTCCTTCTCCTTTCCCTTCTCCAACCCCAATATTGGACTGGAGTAAGGGCCATAGGAGCAAAGAGTCTCAGAACAGGGTTCTGGATGGCTAGTTATACGAAGGAGGAACTTAGAGTCCACATGCCCCAAGAACCAGCTATTAGGTTTTTCTGCCCTGCAGCTCCTTCCTTCCACTACACTCTCAACTCTTTTAAACTCAGAACTTCTAAAAGATAAGCATTCAACCAAGAAACACCAAATATCTACAGTAAGTGAGCACCATGGTAAAAGACTCGTAACTCAAAAGAAGACAAGACAAAAAACCTAACAGAACTTATGCCTTTGGAAACAGAATTAACAGAACAAACAAAAGGACCTGAGAATGTTAGAAAAGTATAGTATTCTCTAAAGAATCTAAGAGCATCTTGTAGAGGAAACTAACAATATGCTAAGAGGTTTGCTATTTTCAAGGAAAAGATATAGTTACTGTTAACTCCAGCCATTGCTAGAAAAATACAAGTTTAAGTATGTGTATTAAAATTTAAGGCTAACCAATAGAGAAATAGAATATATAACTTCCAAGGTAGTAGGGGAAAAACTTGGAGAAAAAAGATTTTCAATCTAACAGAATCACGTAAGAGGCAAAATACAACTAGAAAGCATTGGTAAACAGAATATTATTGTAGGATAAAACATCAGCTCTCACCCTGACGGTGAATAGTTTAAACTCACATATTGAAAGAATACAATTTTCATTTTTTAAAAACCCAGACATATGTTATGTCTATGAGAACAACTTCAGAAATTCAAAATGAAGGAATGGAGAATAATATACCAAACAGTGCAGTGTTGATAGTAGATAAATTATAGAGTTAAATACAATATTAAGCAAATTATAATTCACATTGAAAGAGATTAAAGTGATAGTTGATAATGGTAAATAAGACTCCGAAGAACCTACAAATGGGTTTTTTTCCATTCTTGATAAAATAGCTTGAGAATATATAAAGCAAAAGCTGATGGAAATGTGTGAAAAAATTGATAAATTTCCAGTCACACTGGGAAATTTTGAACCTATCTGTGGGGAAATGGGGGTTTTGAACTTCTGGAAATCTTGAAGCAGAGATTGTTCAAGAATTCACAAGTCTAATATTGGTAGGCATTATTTAAAAAAGCACTAAGGTTATTTGTGTAAATTTGTGAATGGTGATGTGAACCTTGGGTATTAATGATTTGGGGCAACTGTGTCAATGTCCCCAGTAGAAACAAACCCTTTTCATGCTGTGGGGACCAAGGTACACTTCTCTGAGATATGCCTCTGATTTTATGCTATGTGGCTGCTTTGCCTCTGGTCAGATTTAGTGTCTTAGCTAGCTTAAAGCAGAAACCGTTGGGGCGCCTGGGTGGCTCAGTCGTTTGGGCAGCCGACTTCAGCTCAGGTCATGATCTCGCGGTCTGTGAGTTCGAGCCCCATGTCGGGCTCTGTGCTGATGGGTCAGAGCCTGGAGCCTGCTTTGGATTCTGTATTTCCCTCTCTCTGTGCCCTTCCCTTGCTCATGCTCTGTCTCTATGTCTCTCAAAAATAAAATAAAAACATTAAAAAAAATTAAAAAAAAGAAACAAAACTCTTTTAGCTTTTACTCTGTGTGTGTGTGTGTGTGTGTGTGTGTGTGTGTGTGTGTGTGTGTGTTTAGGTGTTAGTATGCTTATGTAGTTGTTGGGTGTTGGGGTTTCTTCTAGCAAATCTTCATTAGAACAGAATTGGAAACTTGCAGTTGGCTCCTGAAATGCTAGAGTATCTGTTGCAGGAAATAATAGGTCAGATGCATAACAATAATGTCAGATTTCAATAACAATTACCTGACTTTATTCAATGCGGATTTGTAAAAGAATATTTTTAAATGTCCAGCGTTGATGTAATTTCTTTAACGATGAAAACATATACATTCTATGGAAATATATGAAAATGTAATTTTTTTTCCTCCTCTTTCAATGTTAATTTTATCCTAATTTTGTTCTCCCCTAATTTTGTTCTCTTGTATGTAGTAGGACTACCCCAGACCTCGGAGATGCTGACGGGAGTTGAAAAATCAAAAAGAAATGATGCGAATCAGAATACAGTGCATCACACTGAAAGCAAATCCCACAGTATACAGGCAATTCCCAGGAGTATGTGTGACCAAGTTCCTAAGAGAAGGGCTGCTTGTAACCTACGAAGGCGGCTGGTGGACGCGGAGCATGGGGATGTAAAGCACATGGGTTCCAAAGAGTCACAGTCAGACTCTCAGTTTGGGGAAAACACTTACAAACACCTAGACATTTTGCCAAATGACGTTTCTCCTGAGTTTGTTCCGTATGAAGGTGAAAAAGGCTTTGGTTTGCACAAGAAGAAAGACCACAGTGAAACTGGCTCTGAATCACTTCAGCATCCAGCTGCATACCCGTTTCTTGGATCCTTTGGAAATAAACCCTCACCTAGGTATACCCCTAGTCTCTCTGAATCTGGATCCACACATACGACCTTTCGAGGTCCTAATGAAAGACTCGGTTTAAAAGTATATAAGTGCAATCCGCTAATGGAGAGTGAAAATGCTGCATCTGAGAAAAGTCAAAGTTTGGGTGTTTGGGAAACTCCAGTAAAGGATGGAGGGGACTTTGATGACTCCACAGCCTGGCATTCCAACAGTGCCACTTTACCCTGCGACAGTCGCGAAGTGTCATTTTTACATGGTAGACAACAAGAAACTAGGGATATTCCAGCCGAATCTGTTAATTTCAAACACTTTTCAGCAGCCAGTTGTCTTTCAGATACAAAGAAAAATGATATGATTTGTCAACGAGTGAAATGTCAGAGTGGCCACACTTCAGACCCATCAGAAGAAACCCCGTGTTCCCAGCCAGAGATCAGTATGACTCTGAGACACACACCTCATCATAAAGCTGATCAGTTAAAGTCAGATCTCAAAAAACCGAGCAGTGTAGTACCATCATCAGTGTGTTGGCAGCCTTCGAGAAAATTAATTGCTCCCTTATCTAGCCAGCAAGATAGTGGCTTTGATAGCCCCTTTGTCAATTTAGACTAATTATTGTACAGTATTTAAGAAGAATCATTAATATATTGACAAGAAACCTAGAAGGGAAGACTTCATACTGAGAAATTGTGGACTCTATTTTGAGATGTTTTAATAACATCTATCGTATGAGCAAAGTATTCTCATAAAAGTACTTGAGATATTAATGGTGCCTTAATCTTCCAAAAGCCTGATGGTGTGTGTGTGATCTGCTTCTGTGTGGTGCTTTATATGTGGTTGCCAAACCATCTATTTTTATACTTACAAATTAGCTTTCTGTGCAATGTTATATTATTTAAATAAACTTGCATTTGGTCTATAGAATTGTCATGGATTCTTTTGTAATTGTAGAAACATTATATTGGCATGTTTGAAATTCATCCAGAATAAAATATAAATCTTGATGATTTGTATGTGTCGTCAGCCAAATTTAATGTTTGTAATTAGCCACGTTTAATGGGGCTGTAGATTTACTCAACATGCTTTTCCTGGAAGTGGCTACTCCAAATTTTGATCCTTCTTGCAATTAGTGGAAAAGAAGTATTGCAAGTTTTGCCACAAAATATAACTGTGTCCTGGTTTCATTATTTAAAATATGAATCTGAATTTCTTTTTAGCTGACATTTGCATTATTTCAAATCTCCCGTGACAATCAGAGGCTTTCTTTGTCTTTTATAGTTTAGCCTTTGATCTGAAATATTACTTTTTAAAAATTGAAATAATTAAACAGTGTCTTCTAGCAAAAAATTTCAAAGTTTTAGATTTTTATGTTCATTTATAGTTTAGAATTGGCTAACTTTTACTGTGGGCAGGAACTTGTAATTTTTTAAAGATTTATTTAAATTCAAGTTAGTTAACTTACAGTGCGGTATTGGTTTCAGAAGTAGAACCCAGTGATTCAACAACTTACATATGACACTCAGTGCTCATCCCAGCAAGTGCCCTCCTCAATGCCCATCACCCATTTAGCCCATCTCTCACCCACCTCCCCTCCAGCAACCCTCAGTTTGTTCTCTGTATTTAAGAGTCTCTTATGGTTTGCCTCCTCCTCTGTTTTTATTTCACTTTTCCTTCCTTTTCCCTGTGTTTATCTGTTGTGTTTCGTAAATTCCACATATGAGTGAAGTCATATATTTGTCTTTTCTCTGACTGACTTATTTCGCTTAGCATAATACACTCTAGTTCCATCCATGTTGTTGCAAATGGCAAGATTTCATTCTTTTACATTGCCAAATAGTATTCCATGGTGTGTGTGTGTGTGTGTGTGTGTGTGTGTGTGTACACACTACATTTTCTTTATCCATTTGTTAGTCGATGGACATTTGGGCTGTTTCCATAATTTGTCTATTGTTGATAGTGCTGTTATAATCATTGGGGTGCACGTGCCCCTTTGAATCAGCATTTTTGTATCATTTGAAAAAATACCTAGTACTGCAATTTCTGGGTCATAAGGTAATTCTATTTTTAATTTTTTGAGGAACTTCCATACTGTTGGATGCACCAATTTGCATTCCCACCAACAGTGCAAAAGACTTCCCCTTTCTCTGCATCCTCGCCAACATCTATTTTTGCCTGAGTTGTTAATTTTAGCCATTCTGACAGGTGTGAGGTGGTATCTCATTGTGGTTTTGATTTGTATTTCTCTGGTGATGAGTTGTGTCGCGCATCTTTTCATGTGTCTGTTAGCCATCTGGATGTATTCCTTGGAAAAGTGTCTATTCATGTTTTTTGCCTGTTCACAGGATTATTCATTTTTTTGGGTGTTGATTTTGATAAATTCTTTGTAGATTTTGGATACTAACCCTTTATCCAATATGTAATTTGCAAATATCTTCTCCCATTCTGTCAGTTGCCTTTCAGTTTTGTTATTTCCTTCATTGTGCAAAAACTTTTTATCTCAATGAGGTCCCAATAGTTCATTATTGTTTTTATTTCCCTGGACTCCAGAGACACATTTAGTAGGAAGTTGCTGCAGCTGAGGTCAAAGATGTTGCTGCCTGTTTTCTGCTCTAGGATTTTGAAGTTTTCCTGTCTTCCATTTAGGTCTTTATCCATTTTGAATTTATTTTTGTGTATGGTATAAAAAAGTCCAGTTTCATTCTTCTGCATGTTGTTGTCCAGTTTTCCCAACACCATTTGCTGAAGAGACTTTTTTCCATTGGATATTCTTTCCTGCTTTGTCAAAGATTAGTTGGCCATACATTTATGTGTCCACTTCTGGTTTCTCTATTCTGTTCTATTGATCTGTCTGTTTTTGTGCCAGTACCATACCGTCTTGATTACAACTTTGCAATATAGCTTGAAGTCCGGAATTGTGATGGCTCCATCTTTGGTTTTCCTTTTCCACATGACTTTGGATATTTGGGGTCTTTTCTGGTTCCATACAAATTTTAGGGTTGTTTGTTCTAGCTCTGTGAAGAATTCTGGTGTTATTTCGATAGGGATTCCATTGAATGTGTAGATGGCTTATAATGAAGCTTATAATCCTAAACTATGCAGAAATGAATGACCACCTAAATACTTTTGTTTCTATATGAATTTTTTTCAGATTCCTAGAGATGAATATGAAAGTTTTCAGTGAATGCAAGTGTGTCTTGAAAACATTTATTATAGGTTTCCTTCATTTCTCTTACCCTCAATTGTATTATGGATTGTGTTTGTGGGTTGATTGCATGTACTTTTTTTTGTTTTGTTTTGTTTTGTTTTTTAACAGACTAAGTTGGGTAGTGGTTGGATGGATGGCAAGGTGTATCATCCTCCTACTTATAACCATCTCTAAAAGCAAGAGCCTAGAAGTGAACCTTCCATGGGGCTTGGAAAATACTGTCACCTGAATTGGTGACCAGATATAGATAAGCCTAAAAATTAGTCCCGGGTTTCAGAGCTTGTATTGACATGAGCTGGAGGAAGGAACACACCATCTATTCAAAGGCTCACTTGTATTCCTGGAGACACAATACCACTTTTCCAACAGTTGGGGTGTCCTTTATCATTCTGGGAAGGCCCCTAAGCCATCCGTGTTTCACATAGATTTGTTTGGCGATTGATAGTTTTAAGCTCTGGATATTATTGAACTGAAAATCTAGCTCGCCGCTCACCTACCTTTTCATCTTTGTTTTATATCGTTGTCACGTATCTCCACCCTCAACATCAAGGTCGAAATTGGCAATCTGCTTGGTTTCCACTTCTTTTATGGTATCTTTAAACTTTTTGTTGTCCATGATTTCAATAGGATTCGGTTACTTTATTTTATACCCTCTACACACAACCACCCATGAAGGTTTGTACTGATTAGTATGTAAATGAAGGGACTGCACAGCCAGACCACCACTGCTAATTTACATTGATCTGAAGGGTGATGTCAGGATAGAGAGGGGTTGGAGCCTCATAGTCATGGTCAAATATATCCTACTTCATCGTGATGCTTAACCTTTTTTATATGTTGCTGGGTTTTATTTGTGAATATCGAGTTATGGATTGTCATGTGAATGCTCTCAAGGGATATTGGTCTCCACTTTTCTTGTGATATTTTTGTCTTGCTTTGGAAAAAGGGTAATAACGGGTCTCAGCAAATGAGTAAGAAAGTTACTTTGCTTCTGTTTTCTGAAAGAATTTGTGTAAAATTTGTTTTTTTATAATCCTTTTAATTTGGGTTGTTATTGATGTCCCCTCTTTCATCTGTGTATTGGTGTTATGTGTCACTTTTCTTTTTTTCTTAGTCTAGCTAAAGGTTTACCAGTCTTGTTGGTTATTTTTCCCAAAGAACTTTTGGTTTCTTTGATTTTCTTTATTGTTTTTCTGTTTCCTATTTCTTTGACTTCTTTCCTCTCTGATCTATTTCCATCCTACTGCTTGCTGTAGATTTAATTCACTCTTTATGTACTCTCAAAGTGGAAACCTACATTATTGATATGAAACCTTTCTTTTCTAATATAGGTCTTTCAACTTCTGAATTTCCCTCTAAGCAGTGATTAAGCCATACCTCATAAATTTTGATATGTTGTGTTTTTGTTTTCATTGAGTCAAAGTATTTTCTAATTTGTCATTTCTTTTTTGAAACTATGGGTTATTTAGGAATGTGCCACTTCATTTCCAAGTATTGGGTATTTTCTGAATTTCTTTGTTTATTTTTAATTTCTTTGTTGGAGAATATACTCTGAATGATTGGAGGTCTTTCAAAATTTCCGAGACTTGTTTTATGGGCTAGCATATGGTCTTTGCTAGAGAACTTTTCTTTCACACTCATCTGAAAAGAACACATATTCTCTCGTTTGGTGGAGTGTTAAAAAATGTCAAGTCACGTTGGTGACAGTGTTACTCAAGTTTTCTGTAGCCTTGCTGATTTTCTGCCTGTTTGTTCTGTTAGTTCCTGAGAGTAGAACATTGCAATTTCTAACTATAATTGTTAAATTGTCACTTTTTTCCTTTCAATTCTGTCAGTTTTTACTTCATTATTTTGGGGCTCTGTTTTTAAGCATGTATACCTTTATATTTGGTTTGTCTTTCTGGCATGTCTCTCTTTGTCTCTAATGATACTTTTTATCTTTTTTTTAACGTTTATTTGTTTTTGAGAGACAGAGACAGAGCGTGAGCAGGGGAAGGGCAGAGAGAGAGAGAGGGAGATACAGAATCTGAATCAGGCTCCAGGCTCTGAGCCATCAGCACAGAGCCCGACGCGGGGCTCGAACTCACAGACCGTGAGATCATGACCTGAGCTGAAGTCGGCCGCTCAACCAATTGAGCCACCCAGGCGCCCCTGATACTTTTTATCTTAAATTCCATTTTGTCTGATATTAATACAGCCTTTTCACCTCACTCACAACTTTATGCGGCATATTCTTTTCTGTCCTTTTCCTTTTAACCTATTTGTGTCTTTTAATTTGAAGTGGATCTCTGGTAGTCCATGTGTTGTTGGATCTTGCTTTTTTTCCCCCTATATAGTTGATAAACTTTGCTTTTGAATTGGAGTATTTCAGTACATAAGATTTAATAAAATTATGGTTGGTTTTACATCTGCCATTTTGCTATTTGCTTTCTCTAAATCTTATGTCTTTTTTATTATTGGGTTACTCTTTTACTCCTTATTTTGTATTAAACATGTTTATTAGGGTACCATTTTAATTACTCTTAAGCTTTACTATTTTTTTTAACTCATTTTCTAAGTGGTTGTTGTAGGTATTACAATAGGCATCTTAACTTACTATAGATTACTTCAGATTAATATTGACTAACTTCTGGTACTTTCTTCCAGCATAGTTTTATTTCTCCTTACCCTTCCTTTGAGCTATTGTCACATATATTACATTCATGTTTTGTTATATATGTATATCCATATATACATACTTATATATACATATATTTATATCCACACAGTACAATTATGATTATTGCTTTATACGATGTCTTCTAAAGAATTCAAAAAGAAAAGAGGATATATACAAAAGAATGTATATATGTTTAAAAATATTTATTGTTTCTGCTGCTGTTCATTTTTTCCCATGGATTCAGGTTACCAAGTCTGTTGTCATCTCCTTTCATCTAAAGGACTTTTTTTCGTGTTTCACATAAGGTAAGTATGCCAACAACAAATTCTCTCAGTCTTTATTTTGGAAAATATTTCAAATTAATTTTTGAAGGATAGAGTTGATGGATCTAGAATTTTTGATTGCCACCAACACTTCCCCACCCCCACCCCCCCCACCTCTTCTCCACACTTTAAATAGTTCTTTCCCCTGTCTTATGGCCACCACTGTTTTCCTGTTTGTGACAAGTTGTTTTTCTCCTACTGCTTTTAAAATGTTCTCTTTGGCTTTCAGTGGTTTGAGCATGATATGTCTAGGTGTGCATTTGTTCTGTTTATACTACTTGGGGTCTGTTGAGATTCAAGGATTCGTAGATTAGTATTTTTATCAAATTAGGTTTTTTCGATTATTTTTTTTATATTCTTTTTAATGTTTATTTATTTTTGAGAGAGAGATAGAGTGTGAGCAGGGGAGGGGCAGAGAGAGGGGGAGACTGAATCCAAAGCAGGCTTCAGGCTCTGAGCTGTCAGCACTGAGCCCAATGTGGGGCTCGAACCCATGAACTACGAGATCATGACCTGAGCCGAAGTCGGTCACTTAATCAACTGAGCCACCCAGGCGCCCCAGGTTTTTTCGATTATTATTCCTTTTATTATTTTCTCTGCCCCTTAGGTATATTGCTTGTATATATATATATGTATATGTATATTGCATATTATATATAATTATATATATATTATATATGTATATTATATATATATATGTATGTTGATACACTTGCTGTTTTGCCACAGCTCTTGGAGGCTCTGTACATATTCCTTCAGTCGTTATTATCTTGTGTTTGAAATTGGATAATTTTCCTTCATCTACAAGTTTGCTGATTCTTCCACCATCTAATTTCTACCGAGCCCGTCTAGGAATTTTCAGTTACTGTTTTTGACTCTAGCAGTCTCACGGATTTTTTTTTAATAATAGCTGTTTTTTTGAGATTCTCTGTTGACTCAGTGTCATATTTCCTTTTAATTCTTTAATCACTGTTTCCTTTAAGTTTTTAAACAAATTTATAATAGCTGCTTTGTAGTCCTTTTTTCTTATTGTGATATATGGACACTTGACATGAGGTCTAGGAACAGTTTTCAGTGCACAATACAGTATCGTTAACTCTCGACCCAAGGTTGTACAGCAGGTGTCTGGAACTTAACAGCTGTCCCTGGAACAGCAACTTCCCACTTCTTCCTCCCATCAATGACCATTCTCTTTGTTTCTAGGAGTTTGACTTTTTAGCTATCTCATATATGTAGGATCATGCAGTATATGTTCTTCTGTGAGTTGTAGTCTTTGTTTCTTAAATTCAACATCTGAACACAAAATGTAGTTTCTCTTGAACAATGAACAATTTACTGTTTCTTTATAGGCTTCACGCACTTGTTGAAAACTGGAGATATTATGTGACATGTTATAGCAGCTCTGGATTTGACACTGGTTCCCCTGAGGGTCGTTGCTGCCTTTGTCGTTACTGTTCATTTGCTTTGTAGTTTGCCTGTACTTAATCTGAAAAATCTCTCTCCTGCAGTGTGTCAGCTGATTTCTCTGCTCATTTATTTTAGTTTGTCTGTTTAGTTTTTAAGCCTGGCTTAAACCCCTACATGTATATAGTTTAGTGGTCACCCAATGGTTAGTCAGAGATTGTAGTCAAAAACCTTGAGTCAGTAGATCTGCTGATGTAACTGTGGATGTATGAGGTATGTATTCCAAGTGCAGGCAAGATTTGCTGGTCTTCCCCCACTTTTACTTCCTCCCGAGACTTTCCAGGTCTTCTGTGCACATGTGTCCACCCTCTCTGCCAGCCCAGGGATATGTGGAGAGCTTGGGCCCTTTAAGTCTTCCTTAGGTATGCATGCAGCCTCCCACTCAGGCACACATGTGTAGAAAGCATATTTAGCCTTCATTTGCAGTCTTCTTACTAATTTTTTCATTAGTGTGCTGGATTTGTGTCTCAAACGGGACCACAATCTCAGGCAAGCTGAACTATACACATTTTTTGTTTGTTTTGTTTTTATTTTTGTTTTTGTTTTGTCCCTCTAACTTTGCTGTTTTTATTAACAATACCACTGGGTGTGTGCCTCTTGCCTTCCACTCCAGATCAGGTGAGCCCACCCTGGAAGAGAAGCTGTTAGTTTTGACTCTCATCCCTGTCCTGTTTAGCACTACCTAATTTACCAAGCTGGAGAGGAAATGGGAGTAGCCCCAGGTAAGAATGCCTCAGAGTCCCCTTTTCAAGTGGTTATTTCCCTTTGGTTTAATTCCAGAGCCCTGAAACGGTGGGTTTTGACTATCTTTTTTTCTCATGTTATAGTTGCTTTGTGGAGAGGAGAGGAACTGTTGATATCTTAACGCTACCAGAAGTTCTCTTATTTTTATCTGTTCTGCTAATTCTTTTCTATGTACTAATTTTTCCTTTATGTTATCTTAAAAAGTTTTTATCTTGAAAAACTTCATAATCTATAGAAAATAAACACCTGTATATGTTTCATTTAGATTTACCAATTGTTAAGTTTCTACATTTGCTCTTTCTTTGTAAATACACACACATGAATATATGTAATATATGTTTTTTCTCTCAACTATGGAAGTTAGCTGCGGACACCATGACAATTCATCCTCAAATACTCATGCATGCATCTCCTAAGAACAAAGACATTTTGCTACATAAATATAATTGTCATATTTAAGCAATTGTATCTTGATAAACATAAGCACAGTGTATATTCACACTGCTCCAATTGTCACAATAATGTGCAATAACTTTCTTTTTTTTTAGATTTTTGTTGTTCACCTTCAAACCAAGGACTCGCTACTTTTCTTCCATTATGGACAATATTAAGCCATTAATTTTCATTCACTAAATACTTATGATATGTAACCATTGTTTTTTTAATGTTCTAGGGGGATATAGCACTTACCAAAACAGTTGAGTTTTATCCTCATAGCTCTCATATTCTAGTCAAGGGAGACAACTGAAATACATAATTTATGCAGTATGTTAGAGGCTGGTAAGAGCTATGGAGAAAACTAAGGTCATGTAAAGGAAATAAGGAGTGATAAGAGAGGTGGTCACAAGTTTAAGTGGAATAGTGGGATAGATGTCACTGACATGGTAACATTTGGGTGAAGATTTGAAGAAATTGAATATAGCTTCATCATTTCATATATTCTCTGCTTCAGGAACTCTCATTAAACATAACCTCATTCTCTGTGCCGCTTTGTGGAATTCCTCCGAACCGTCTTCCAGTTTGCTAATTCTTTGTTCATTCCATTTATGGAGTTTTTAATTTCACTTGCAGAATTTCTACTGTATGTGTTTGTACCTATACTTTTTGTGTAATTTCTGCTTATTTTGTTAAGAAATTTTTTTAGAAAGAGCGCATGTGTGAGCAGGGGAGGGGCAGGAGTTGGGGGAGAGATCGAGAATCCCAAGCAGGCTGTATGCTCAGCACAGAGCCTGACGTGGCACTCAGTCTCATGATGCTGAGAATCACGACCTGAGCTGAAACCAAGAGTTGGATGCTCAACCCACTGAACCACCCAGGTGCCCCTTGTTTAGTAATTTTTAAAAAATAGATTCTGGGGCACCTGGGTGGCTCAGTGGGTTGAGCGTCCGACTTCGGCTCGGGTCAGGATCATGCGGTCCGTGAGTTCGAGCCCCACGTCGGGCTCTGTGCTGACAGCTTGGAGCCTGGAGCCTGCTTCGGATTCTGTGTCTCCCTCTCTCTCTGCCCCTCCCCCACTCATGCTCTGTCTCTCTCTGTCTCAAAAATGAATAAACGTTAAAGAAAAAATTAAAAAAAAATAAAAAATAGATTCTATTTCCATTTTTAGGACTTAAAAATACTTAACGTTACTTCTAGAGTAGTTATCGATGTCACTTGGGAGTAGGTTCTATCCAAATTGTTACTTTTATTGCCTTTCATAGAATTAGTTTCCCCCTGTGTATGGAATTTTAGCTTGCAGTCTAACAGTGAAGACTTTTTTTTCCTCTGAATTCTCCCCTTCCACCCTGTCTAGATTTTTGTGACTTTCTCTGCCTGGCTCCCTGTTTCCTGGTTCAGGAGCAGGTCTTACAGCTATGTGGTTTGGGGTCCATTAGGGATATCCTAAATGCAGTCACTTAACCAGCAGGCAGCTTGGCCCGGGTCCTGGCTGCAAGCCTATGTCTGTATTTTCCAGGCTGTCAAGGTGCCTAGTTTGTATATAAGCAGTGGTCTCAGGCAGTGATTGTTGTTTCCAGTCACCCTGGGCTAAGGGAGCTCTACCTGAATTACTAGTTTAAATAGTTAGCTTTACCTTTCTCCCCTTTAGGTAGGACACTTTTAATCCTTGATGCTCTGGAGGACTCCTGGCCACCTCTACTACTTTTGGATCCAGAACAGGTAGTACCTTACTTTTCAAGTCCCCAGAGATACATTGGTTTTTAATATCTTGTCTTTTGATTCTTTTTTTCCATCACTGCTGTATGTTGGCAGATGTCGGAGACTCCCCAAGTGTTAATTTACAAGGCCATCAATGAATGAAAATCTGCTTTGCTGTAAATTCTGTGACCTTTGGCTATTTTCTTAGCATCTCTGGGTCTCAGTGTCTGCTTTTATTAAGATTCAGGCATGTCTCATGACTAGTTGATGATTCGGGTAAACTAGATCTAAGAGCGTAAGAGTAGTGGGAAATACAGCTGGAAAGGTAGATTGAAGCTAGATCATAGGTGGCCCTGAATGCCAAAGCAAAGAAAGAGAAATTCGGCTCATTGAAATTGGAGAGTTATTGAAGGTTAGGTGGCGTGACGTAGAGACATTAGTGAGACTGTGCTGCAGGAGGGTTTGGAGGAGCAGAGAAAATAGACAGAAGAGCCAAGAAGATGGTATCTTGGTACAGAGAGACAGGAGCCAGTGGTTGGAATGAAGAGGTGACAAGATTGAGAATACTACAGCAATAGGTTTAACAGGACCTGCCTGATCGAATACAAGATCAAAGGAAAGAGAAGCCCCAAAAGGGGTTTTAGAACCCAGGTGATTGTGAAGATTATTGTTCCATGTATAGGTAGTGAGAAGTCAGGAAGAAACTAGCACACGGTGATTTTAGGTGATATTCCGTTGAATACTGCCATGCTCAGGCCTTTGATGGGCGCACGGGTTTGATTATGACTACTTTGCAGACACTAACTTCATGCTGAGTGTTGCGTCAAGACTTACCTCATTAGCTCATTTAATCCTCACAACAGTCTTTTGAAGTAGGCTCCATACAGTCATTTTTGGGATGAATGAAATCTGAGGCTCAGAGGGGTTAAATAATTGGCTCAAAGTTAACACGGTTAACATGCGGAAGAGCCAGAAGTGTCACACCCAGGACTTTTTTTTTTAAGTAAATGTCACTTAAAATAGTTGTAGATTTACCAAAAAAGTTGCAGATATGGTACAGAAAGTCACCATCGACCTCTCACTCAGATTCCCCTGTTGTTAGCATCTTCCGTTTGCCCCGACGAAGGAACTGGTTTCATCTAGGTCTTTTTACTTTTTTTACTCGAGAGTCTAAACAGTCCTAATCCCTAGACTGTCTTTATTTCCCTTGGCTTATAGGTGAGCTGGAATTTATTTTAAAGGAGATTTCTTTCCTTTTCCCTCTCCTTCTACTTCTTCCGTGTGCTCCCAAGAAGGAAAATGAGTTCAGCAGACTTCTCCGCAGGTGAAATCAGTTTAACTTGCCTTCTTGGTAGGATGTAGGAAAAAAAACAGGTCTTAACCCCTAATGGAGGTTTATGGAATAGGACATTATGTGGAAGTTATTTTGCAACTAGGAATTTACCAACACAACCGAAGAACCTATAATACAATAGGACCATGTTTTGTAATTTTAAAATTCAACGAGTAATGGCTCATCTAAAAAGAAAAAAGACTTTTAGAAATTTCCTAGCAGTAAATATGCCATTCTAAAACTTCTTGATATTATTATGACAGCATTTTTCCTCAAGAACAGCAAATTCATTAGAAATCAAAATGGTAAAAGTCATTAAAGAGAAACTTTATTTTTAAAAATAATATAAACGGGATGGCTTCTCCCATAAAATTCAGCAATAATACCGAAACTCTGAGATCAAATTAAATTTTGTATTTAAAGTGTCTGATGAATAAATTGAATACAACCAACAAAAAATGTGGTTTTTAAAATTATTTTGTTTTGATTCAGGCATAGTCCTTGTTTGAAAGTTTCGTTTCCTCACAACAAAGTTGATTTCACAGTTTTATTGATCATGTTGTGTACATAATGTACTAGCCCAAATTCTGCTTCCTGTATTTCCCCAACCCTATGACCCCTAGAAACAGTTCATCTTACAAGAACATAGGGTGAACCCCTTCATGCATGATCATGATGGCCCTAGAGATGTTAATGGTTTCCTTGACTGCCAGTTTTTCTGGATAATTTTTTTAAAATGTAGTGCAATTTCACAATCTACCCCCCAGAGTCTCTAGGAAGACTTTGATCAGTCATTAGTTACTTTTTTCTTTTTTTAATGTTTTATTTATTTTTGAGAGAGAGAGAGAGAGAGACAGAGTATAAGCAGGGAAGGGACAGAGAGAGAGGGAGACACAGAATCTGAAGCAGGCTCCAGACGCTGAGCTGTCAGCACAGAGCCCAACGCGGGGCTTGAACTCATGAACCGCGAGATCATGACCTGAGCCGAAGCCGGATGCTTAACCAACTGAGCCACCTAGGTGCCCCGGTCATTAGTTATTTTGATTCTTAGATGCTTAAGTATTCACAGGATGGCTTCTGATCTTCCCATGAATTCTGATCTCTGTTGTAATTGGTTAAAAGTTTTTCAAGATTCTCACCTGTCAGTTTTTTTAAGGTTTGGGCTATGTATAAACACAAGTGATAGGATATGGTTTTTGGGTCTCTATAATGGGCCAATTATCATAGTAAGTTCTGTACATATACTTTTTTCCTCATCCTTCCAACAGCCTTTCAAAGTAGGTATTTTTATCTTCATTTTACAGGTGAAAAAGAGGTGAAGGGACTTATGGAAGGAGTCTCGTTCAGCTGAGCAAGTATCCAGAGTGGCCGTGGGATTACTGCAAGGTGGCTATGAACCCAGGTGTTCACCAAGCATTGTCCATAAACCCAAACCATGTGTCTCTAACATTCATGCTGCTTCTTTCCCCAAAAATATACGTAGATGCTACTGTATCATTGATAAGAGGCTCTGTACTAAAAATGGTTAGAAGTTACTGCAGTGTCCTAAAGAAATGCCTTTTTAAAACCAGATTAGGTCTGTGCTGCACAGCCCAAGTCCAGCTAGTGAAAACATACTTTTCTCAGGTTAAAATAATGAGGAAATGATTAGGATCAAAGATGGTTTGAATCTTTTATATCATTTACCAGTGAGCCTAGATTCCACATCTGAAAAATAGGGGTATATCGATTGTGTACACAACATTATCACCCATTTCTTCTTTGTTGGCAGAATGTGTCTGTTCCTTCCCTTCAAGTTGCTGCCCCAACTAAAGAGATAACTCATGTCTAGCATGAGCTAAGTACGGTGGCCCCAATTCCTCTCACCAGTGATTGGTTTAGGATGGGCATATGACTCAGTTCTGGACCATGTGATAAAAGGGAGGGCTGGAGGGCTTCTGGAAAATGTTCCTTCCTAAATAGTATCTCCTACATTGGAAAGAACTGATGTACGATGACAAATGTGTAACATCTAGATCAGTGACAAGAGCCACATTCTAAATATCCTACCTTTTAAAAGCAAATTTTCTTCAAGTCACTTCCTGAATAAATATTGCGTGAAGTTTATTTTCAAAGCCCTTTTTCTTGGAGCAAATCAAATTATTTACATGTCTTTGTCCGTTTTGAAACAAAAACGAATAACAGAAGAAATACTGGACATGCCCCAAATCAGAATATGTAAGGTTAACCTAAGAGGCTTCCTTGGAAGAAATGAAAAGTTTGGTTCTTCTTGGAAGAAGTCTTCGAAGATTTTTTAGAACCAAACACATATGAGTATGGGCAGTCTTGTGGGGTTGTGGAGTACAATGGTCAAGAAAGAATTCATTAAGTTAATTTTTTTAATTTTTTTAACATTTTTATTTATTTTTGAGAGACATAGAGACAGAGTGTGAGCAGGGGAAGGGCAGAGAGAGAGGGAGATACAGAATCTGAAGCAGGCTCCAGCCGCCGACATGGAGCTCGACCCCGATGCGTGGCTCGAACTCACAGACCATGAGATCATGACCTGAGCTGAAGTCGGCCGCTCAACCAACTGAGCCACCCAGGTGCCCCTCATTAAGTTTATTTAAGTAACACAGGGACTGGACCCAGAGCCGAAAAAGCTGCACTTTCGTGTGTGAAGCTGGTGATTATATGCTTAGTACTCAAGGGGAGGAGACGTGCAGGGAGTATCTACATAAATGTCTTTTTCTAATCTACTCCTAAAACTGCTTTTGCAAGATTTCTCTGGTGCTTATCATTCAGTGTGCTATTAACTATTGGTAAGATGTACAGGCAGTCACGAGACCTTTTAAGAATATAGCAACCAGGGGTGCCTGGGTGGCTCAGTTGGTTGAGCGTCCAACTTCGGCTCAGGTCATGATCTTGCACTTTGTGAGTTTGAGCCCCACATTGGGTTCTGTGCTGACAGCTAAGAGCCTGGAGCCTGCTTTGAATTCTGTGTCTCCCTCTCTCTCTGCCCCTCCCACGCTCATGACCTATCTCTCTCCATCTTTCAATAATAAATGTCAAAAAAAAAAAAAACTTTAAAAAGAATATAGCAACCAGCACATATTTGATCCTTACTGAAACTATGCAGGCTATAGGTTGCCCCTTGAGGCTTAAAGTGAACATTTTTCTGCTTTTGTCCCTCATCAGGCACCATAAGACTTAAAAAAAAAAAAGTTTGGTCTGTAAGTCCTTCAGAATAATTAACATGTTGCCATATCTGACAAAATCTGTGGCCAGACAGAAAGTTGCAAGGTGAAAAATTTGAAATCCTCTGACTTCCCACTGCTGCCCAAGACCTGGAGCAAACAGCTGTTCTCCTCCCCCCTTCCCATTAGCCTTTCCAGAGAGTCTCCCAGAAAAGGTGCAGAGACAGGTGGTAGCCGGCCCACAACTCAATGCCAGGCTTAGCTCTCAAAATGTCCCCTCCACGGATGCTCAGTTCAGAACACTCAGCTGGCCAGAGGAAGGCTTCTAGAAATGGCAGGCTGATTGACGTTCTTCAGTGTTCATTTTCCAGCAAGGACAAGTATTTGATTATATAATGAAGAAGTTATGTCTCTTGGCACCCAAAGAACTGACCTACAATGACAAATGTGCAACTTATTAAACAAATTCCACCGAGCCTGCAACACATACTAGTTGTTTTCTCAAGACACGTAGTTGCTTTACCACCAAGAGCCCTTTCCTCAGTAGTTCCAGCTGGCAAATCTCACTCTCATTCGGATCTGTTACTTTGTAATCACACAAAGCTTCTCTGTGGGTTCTTAAAATGCAAAACAATTTGATGTACTCTCATTGCCTTTTGCTGCCGTGATTCTAGAAACCATAGCTAATTGTTGAAGCTCAGAGCCATAATGCAAGTTTCTATTGGAGGAAAACCAGAGAGCCCCTCCAGTGTCTCTCACATACTGCCTCCTCTGTGGTGGTTGCAGCTTGCTTAAGACGCACATCCTAAACAGAGATGCCTGCTTTCTATTTAAATGGGTATGCACTCTCTTTGGTCTGCAGTGCTCCCTTAAGCTCGTCCAGAAAACTTGGCTCTGTATGTTTTTGAAGTTTCTCCTTTTCCCATAAGGCATGAGGGATGGATGGTTGTGCCAATACTAAGCATAATCACTGCAGCCATTAAATTAATTGGCACAAATGATGTGTTTGCCGAGGAGAAATAGAATCATAAGTGGAAATACCTCCACGGAGAGTTTCATGTCACTGTCATAATAGGTTAAGCTTTGGAGAGGCTTAGGAAAGAGATAGGATAGCAGTGGCTGTCTACTCTGTCTTTTACTTATAGCCAAAGACGTGTTGCAGGTGTAGCAGATAGAATGATCAATATATGTGGTGAAAATTCTTAAGGGGGTTTATATTGTTTTTGAATTTTTAACGTATACAAATGGTAAGTTAAACATCACAAGAAGATATACTGTGAAAAGCCTTCCCAACTCTGATCCCCAGCTCCTAGTTCTCTAACCTTGAACCAGAATCTGTTATTCTGATCTGTGCACACAGGCGTATAAGTATATATAGCCCTTATTTCACATAAGTGGTAGCATAGTATACCTGCTGTTCTATGCCTTACTTTAACATCGAAAAATCTAAAGCAAGTGTATGAACAAATCGTCATGCTTTTGTCACTGGTCACAAATAGTGAAAACTGGTTAAAAAATGGGTTGTCCCTTGTAAGCATGGGGTGGCCCTTCACAGATAATTTCTAACCAAAGTGTCAGGTGACCTTCTAGTGGGGACAGTCTTCCTCACCCCAAAGAGAAGACAGAGACAACCTAGCAAAGAAGGGCAAAGCTAAACATGATGTCTCTTGCTACATTCTCCTTACTGTCTCCCTCTGTCTCTTCCTCCAGATCGTCCCCTCTGTGCCTTCCCTAGATCACTGATCCTGCCTCCCTCCCCCTCTTCTTTCTCTCTCTTCTTTTGTAAATCACTCTCTCAGCTCTTTTCATCCACTCTTTCTGGATTCCCTGACTACTGCCCTTCCTTGGCTTTGAGTTCTTCCTTCTTTAGTTGGAATGGAGGAACTACCTTTGGTATTGAGGATCATGAAAAGGACAGTATGCATCATATCAGGCTGTGTCTGGAGAGGATGACACTGAGCTGGTGACGGTGTAAAGAAAATAGCCCAGGGGCTGGAATCAAGACCTCCTTCCATTGCCTTCCTTACCCGCTCAGCTGTAAGAAGTAGTGTTATCAGTCAGGTTCCAACCAGAGAGACAGAATCAGTAGGAAGCGTGGGTAGGTAGATAGGTAGACAGATATTAAGAGATTTATTACAAGGAATTTTCTTATGCAATTGTGGAGGCTGGATAAGCAAGTCCAAAATCCATACAATAGGCAGTCAAGAAGGGAACAACAACGGGTGGGGCTGGAATCCCATGGGCACAGACTAAAGCTATTGTCCACAGGAAGAGTCTCTGTTCTTGTAAGGCTTAACAACCTGTTAAGTCAGAATAACCTCCCTAATTTACTTTTCTGATTAGGGACTTCACTTAAATTTGCAAAAGTCATAGCAGCACCTAGATTAGAGTTTGTAGAATGACTGGAAGGAGACGTGTGAATGCAATAAAATTTGGCTGCTATTTTCATTCTCCAATTCTTGCAATAAAATGTATCTTATAGCCCACCTTATCCAAAAACGTACTAAGAGGGAATTCTGGCTAACATAGTTTAACCCAAATGAGTTGAAACACTACAAAGTCATCACAAGTAGTTAACAGAGTGGGCAGTTGCTGGGCAAATGCCCCAGTTCTTGCCAGGCCAGACTCATCTTGGAAGAACTCGCAGCTAATTATTGCTCCACTGCTGCATTTGTAGTGTCCTTAAGGAATGGCACAAGTGGAAGTAGAACATTCCAGTATGCCTTTACTCTGCCTCGAGGAACTCCTCAACTCTTCGACATAGCTCAAGGATCACTTATGGAAGGGGAAGATAACTTCTGTTAAAAATTCGTATTTTCTTTTCCATGCCAGAATTGGCATATAGGCCAAAGCAGAGATGTTACATAAATAACTTCAGGTCTCGTACTGGAAGTCTTTGGTTTGCTCCCCCAGACCCTTCTTTCATCCTTCTTCACCTGTTCTACTTTGGGGCTCAGTTGGGTTTGGCCAATGGGTGGCATTTGCAGGAGACAGAGGGGAAGGGGGATGAACTCCAAGTAAATTAAACCCTGGTTCCACCCCTTAGTTTACCCTGGGCTGCCTGTATCCCTTAACTAAAGGGAATGCTCACCTCAAGGCCACCTTCTCTACTCCAGTGCTTCTCAACTCCGGTGCTTCTCAAATCATAGGATCAGGTATGGGACAGTTAGAATTTAAATTTTAAATTAAGGTAAACAATACTTTTTTAGCATAAGTGTATCCCAAGTGTTGCATCAGACTCACATGAAATATTTTTTGTTAATTGGAAATCAAATTTAGGGGCGCCTGGGTAGCTCAGTCGGTTAAGCAGCCAACTTCGGCTCAGGTCATGATCTCCAGGTCTGTGAGTTCGAGCCGCGTGTCGGGCTCTGTGCTGATGGCTCAGAGCCTGGAGCCTGCTTCCGATTCTGTGTCTCCCTCTCTCTCTGTCCTTCCCCTGTTCACGCTGTACCTCTATGTCTCTCAAAAATAAATAAACATTAAAAAAAAAAGGAAATTCAAATTTAGTAGGGCATCCTCTGTTTTAACTGGCAATCCCAGTCATTAATCTTTTCTCCCTGGCCGACACTCAGGCTAGAGCAATCAGAGTCGCTCTCTAGAATTTTATATATAGTAGTTGAAAGAGATACTGTCTTTCTGGAATGATGTCAGTTTTAAGGTCCTCCATTAGCCAAATGAAAGAAACAATATGCTATTAGGATGAAATACAGGGACTCTGAGATGGATGGATGGATGGATGGATGGATGGATGGATGAATGGAAGAAAGGAAGGAAGGAAGGGAGGGAGGGAGGAAGGAAGGGAAGGAGGAAGAAAGGGAGGAAGGAAGTCTTGATGATGTATATACTTAATCGAATTTGAACTGGATTTCTGTCTCATAACTCAAGTCCTACTTCACATATTATGATTTAGGAAAGTTTACATAAATAGTTTCAGATCATAAAGAGGTCAGTTCATCAATCTGGGATTGGTCCAGCTGACTCCACAATTAATGATCTTCTTACTTTATCATTCTGCAACCACTTGGAAACCAAAAAATTATGAAACCCTCAAGATACAGAGCTCAAAGAACAAGTGGGTCACAGGGTTCTCCTAATACCTTCCCTCTGAGCTGATTGTCCAGTGGAGCCCCCAAGGCATCACCTTCTTTCTCTTGCCTCTGTCTTCCCTTCCCTTCTCCTGAAACTGGCTCCCTGAGAATAAGAACCAGAGGCCCAGATCTTCTTTTAAAACTTTCCTCTGAAAGGGAAGAACATAAACTAATTATATGAAAGTTGTATTTCTTCAAAGTAAGAGTACTAAATCAATGAGCCAGTGGTCTTCTTCCAAATAAAAGTATTAAAGCAACAGGGCAGGGGTCTCTAATCATCTTTTACCCTCACCTATGGAATCTTTTCCTCAGCCTTCAGGGTGAAAAGAACTTGGAAAACAGACAAGATTCTGAGGTCTCTTTAAACGTCAGACTGCCCAAAGGATGGGAACGCTGGGGTTCCTTTGGCTTTTCAGTAAGAATTAGTCATCAGAATGAAACATCTCTTCTGAATTAAAGATTAGGGAATTCTTTTGGTCACTGTAACTCACTTGTAAATAAAAAGAAAACTAGAAATGTAATGGGCATACTTGTTCTAAGGAACTTCTTTTGTTCCATTAGCTGTGGCCTTAAAGAGCACAAAGACTCCCTAGCCGTGGTCTTGGGCTTTATTCCACAGAGAAGAAGCTTTCCATGTGGAAATGGTGATTCCCTCACGTCTTTGTATTTTAAAGCAATTAAGCAAGATTGATTGGAAACAATAGATATTAGGCAACAGTTGCAAATATAATTTATGCAGGATACCCAAGTTGAGTTGTGGTAATAAGCCCTCATCTAATGTTTTACTCCCCTCTAGTGGATTTTTTTTAATAGCACATGATACCCCGAGTATGATATAGGATAGCAGGTTTTAGAGGAAAGAAGAATTTGAAGATGTATTTAAAGCATGTTCATGTTCTGTAGAATTTCTGTGCAGTTTTGTAGGTTTTCAAAGATAAAAAAAAAAAAGTTTTGTCAGTTTTCTCATTTTGTAGGTGAAGAAGCTAAGATCCAGAAAGGGAAAATGACTCACCCAAGATCACACAATGGGTTTCTAACAGATCATTTCCTCACTCATGGCAATATTGAATGTGTAAACCTTTGGTTCCCATGGAAATAGAAAGCCTATACTTGTCCACTCAGATGCTCATCAAATGAGGAAAGACTTCTGCCTTAGAGGAAATTGGAAATCAAATTCAGTAAGTATATCATCGACAATGGGTACTCCAGGACGGGCAGGACTTACACAGGGAAAGGAAGGCTAAGGGTTAGTAAGGATGCCTACTGATGAAAATAGTGAACGGGTAAGCTCCGGCTTGCCTTCCTCTTGGTGCTGCTAATGGGTGCAATAACCTGCTCAAAGGTGTCTTTTGGCTTAGACACTTGACTGTTTTACAGTCTGAATTCTTGCCGTGTAATTCTGCTTCATTCTCCTACAACACTCACCGTCATTCTCCATAGCATTTCTACTTCCCCTTGCTCTCCATAGAAAGTTAAAGTCACATTTGTTTTGTGTGAAAACTTTTGATTTGTGATAACACGCTAACATCATTTTAAAAACCTTTCTCAATTATTAAAATGATTCTTGTTCAATGTGGACAATTATAAGAAATTATTAAAAAGAAAATAAGCATTTTCCATAATGGTTGTTCATTTCAGGAGTGTCTGAGTAAGCACTTACTTGACCGATCCTCTCACAGATGACTACTATAAACTCTGGGCAAAATAAAACAAATAAAAAAAACAAACCTGGAGCTAATGGAGGCTATATAAAATTAAACAGATTATGGAGAGAAGTTGGCATTTGGAAGGAGAAAATGGCAGAGTGTGAGTTTTTGTCATTTATAGCTTTTAGCCTCAAGGCAACTAAAATGGCTGTAGAAAACCAATAGTGTTTCTGGCCTGAAGAATTAAAGTTTGAGGCAACCAACACCACTGCAAAGTGAGACAAGGGCAGAATCCTGGCAATAAGAAAACCAGAGTAGGGAACCAAAAATTCTGTGTAAAAATTCTGTTAAAATTTTTGCTGATTCCTAAACTCTGTATATGTGGGTCAGATTTTAAGTAGCTTAATTAAGGACAAAATAACTGAACTAAGATTTGGGCTAGCACCCAAGAGAGTTTACAGTTTAAGTCCAGCTAAGTTACTTACCTGCTAAACCAAAATAACAACAATGAACAAAAAGTGATACTCTTCAGAGAAATGTAACAGAATACAGTTCTCCTCAGATAGTGTTCACAACCAGGATACAATCCAAAATTACTTGACATAATGGAAACAAAAGTTATGATCTATTTTGGAGAAAAATGACAACAAACAGATAAAATCCAATATGATTCAGCTGTTAGATTTGGACAATAATTTTATTTAAAAAATTTTTTATGTTTATTTTTTTCTTTTTGAAATAGAGAGCACAAGAGCATGCACAAGATGGGGAGGTGCAGAGAAAGAGAGGAATACAGAGGATCCAAAGCAGGCTCCATGCTGACAGCAGAGAACCCAATGCAAGGCTCAAACTTGTGAACCTCGAGATCATGACCTAAGCTGAAGTCGGTTGCTTAACTGACTGAGCTACTCAGGCACCCCTGGACAAGAATTTTAAAGCAGCCCATTATAATTATGTAAAGTGATGTAAAATAAAATAGGCTTACAATGAATAAAAAGATAGGAAATTTAAATAAGAAAATAAACCATAAGAAGAATCAAACAAATTATTGAACTGGAAATTAAATTACCTGAAATATAAAATTTACCTGATCGACTTAACAACAGATGAGAGAAGAAAGAACCACTGCACTTGAGTAAGGATTGAAGAAATTATCTAATCTGAAGTACAATGAGCAAGAACACTTCAACAGAATTTCAGAGATTTGTGGTTACAATGTCAAATGTGTTATTGGAGGCCTGTAAGAAAAAGAAAGAAGCAAAGGGCAACAAAGATATATTTTTAAAAATAATGGCCAAAATACTGCCAATTTAGTATAAATTATAAGTTTACAGTTTAGAAAAGCTCAACAAACCCCAAGTCGGAGCATAGTCAAACTGCTGAAAACTAAAGATAAAGGAAAAATCCTGAGAGCAGCCTGAGAAAAACAGTACATTACATATAGAGGAACAAGGAATTTTTGAACACTCAAGTTTCAGAAAAAATGACAGAAGATAATTGATATCTTTAAAGAACTGCAAGAAATAAAAGTATTAATATGGGAGCTCCAAACTTATATCAAAAAGAATATTCTTCAAGAAATGAAGGCAAATAGAGTCTTTTTTCAGACAAAAGAAAACTAAGAAAATTTAGATTAGATGTACGCCTTTTTCAGAACTCAATGGATGTACATTTTAGATTTGTACATTTTACTGTATATGAATTTTACCTCAAAAGAAAAATACTAAAATGGTATTAAGCTCTAGTTAATAATATTTATGCTGGAGAATTTAAAGAGAAGTGTATCAATGTCTACTATTAATTGCAAAATACGTAAAAAATAAGATTAATTTATGGCTAGAGGAATTAATATGTGATAAAGCAAATATAGTAAAATATTGGTATAATTTAATAGGTACATAGTTCACCGAAATATTCTTTTAACTTTGCAGTACATTAGAGTTTATTTAAAAAGTTGGAAATATGTGATTAAAACTATATTTATCAAGATTTACAGTAAGTATGCTCTCATTGTTTTTTTTTCAGTATAATGATATTTATTGCTGGTTTAAAAAGGACTTTACTCATGGCATAGGAACACTTTTCCGAATCTAACTGTAAAAATACAGGTTCAGGAAATATTCTTGTCATAGAAGTGTCTTACCTTGGGTTGCTATAACAAAATGCCATAGACTGGATGGCTTAAACAACAGACAGACTTTTATTTCTCACAGTTCTGGGGACTGGGAAGTTCAAGATTAAAGTGCTGGCAGTTTTGGTTCCTGGTTTGCAGAAAATGAGCATTAGTCTCTTTTCTTACAAGAATATTAATCCCATTATGGGAACCCTAGCCTCATGATCTCATCCAAACCTAATTACCTCCCAAAGACCCTAACTCCAAATGCTGTCACACTAGGGATTAGAGATTCAACATACGAATTTTGGGGGGGGGACACAAACATTTAGTCTAGAACAAGAAGTTACAAAAAAAAGAAACTCGCCAAATTTCATCATACATCAAATATCAATAGGTGAGTTATCTTTCAATATTTTAAAACATTCATATATCTTTTATCAATGTGATCTTATGACATTAAATATTTTTCTAAAATATGATTTTAATGTCTAAATTGTATGAAGATACCAAAATTAGTTTATTATTTGACATATAAATTGTTTTTGAATTTCCAAATACATGTTCACATAAAATGTTTCACAAAAATGTTCACACAAAAAGAGATCACAGGATAAGAATCAAGAACCAGAAGGCCATCTGACTTCTCAGTTGCAATGAATCAAATTAGAAGACAGTAGAGCAGTGCTTTTAAAATTCCAAGGTAAGAGGCCCTAGGGTGGCTCTGTCGGTTAAGTGTCCAACTCTTGATTTCGGCTCAGGTCATGATCTCAGAGTTAGCGGGAATGAGCCCTGTGTCAGGCTCAGTACTGACAGCATGGGTCCTGCTTGGGATTCTCTCTCTCTCCCTCTCTGTGCCTTCCCCCTGCTCACATTCTCTCTCTTTCTCTCTCTTTCTCTCTCTCTCTCTTTCTCTGTGTGTGTGTGTGTATACATCTCAAAGTAAATATTTTCAAAAAAATTCTGATGAAAAAGATTTTCAATTTATACTTCAATATATAGCCTGTTAATATAATGAATAATGTAATATCTTTTAAAATTTACTTTTCTGAAGGAAACTATTATGGAATGTGTTTCACAAAAATAAGATGGCAAATGAAGAAAGTGGAAGACAAAGGATCCAGTGAATGAGGCTCCAATGCAATACAGCAGAGAAGGAAGGCAATGCCCAGGCTGATTATGAAGGCAAGTCCCAATGCTACAGCAAGCTAGAGTGTCGCCAATCGAAAATAATGGAAATGGGTTGAAATACCCAAGAGAGGGAATTCTTCAAGAAAAATTAAACTTGCAGAGTACCTGGGGCGCCTGGGTGGCTCAGTCAGTTGAGTGTCCGACTTCGGCTCAGATCATGATCTCATGGTTTATGAATTTGAGCCCCATGTCGGGCTCTGTGCTGACAGCTCAGGGCCTGGAGCCTGTTTCAGATTCTGTATCTCCCTCTCTCTCTGCCCCTCTCCTGCTTGTGCTCTGTCTCTGTCTCTGTTTCTCTGTCTTTCAAATATATAATAAAACATAAAAAAAAATTTAAAAAAACTTGTAGAATACCCGATGAGTTTGAACTTGAGAGAATATTTTTAGTTCTGTTGAACAGTGGATGAAGTAGAGAGGCATATAAAAATTAAGAAAATTTTTTAAAAAGCATAATATCCTCTAGGGAAGACAAAAAGTTGAATGTTGAAAGAAATGTTATCATTGTATACTATACGCTTATCCCTATATAATATTTATTTTGCTATAATAATTTAAACACCGTATACTGATTTAAGAACAAAAAGTTATATTGAGATTACCAGAAAGGAAAACACACACACACATGCATACATATGTACATCAAGGCAGGTTATATAGGAGCTAAGTCTTTTTACTTATTTTTAAGTTTATTTATTTTGAGAGAGAGCAAGAGTAGGAGGCGGGCAGAGAGAAAGGGAGAGAGAGAATCCCAAGCAGGCTCTGTGCTGTCAGCATGGAGCCCAAAGCAGGGCTTTACCCCCCAAACCATGAGATCATGACCTGAACCGAAACCAAAAGTCAGACACCTAACTAAGCCACCCAGGCACCCCAATATAGGAGCTAAATCATAACTTTCTTTAGTTGGCAATAAATAGATGAAATATAAAATTTAAATATTAAGAAAAATTAGTATGAACACATAATTTAGAAATTTGGAGTTAAATACTGGCAGACACAGCCAAAGTAATTAATTGAAAGTTGTCCCCAGAGGATAGGAATTGAGAATAGGAAATAATGGGGCAGAATTGTGCTGTTTTGCATTATGTGCTTTTTTCTGCATGTTTTTAAAACTGTTTTAATGTTTATTTTTAAGAGAGAGAGAGAGTGTGTGCTCACGTGAACAAGTGGGAGAGGGGCAGAGAGAGAGGGACGCACAGAATCTGAAGCAGACTCCAGGCTCTGAGTTGTCAGTGCAGAGCCTGATGCAGGACTCCAACTCCCGAACTGCGAGTTCATGACCTGAGCTGAAGTCAGGTGCTTAACCAACTGAGCCACCTAGGCGCTCTTAATGGGAAATGTGTATATATTCTTCTGGTCCAAGCTGGGATACATAAAGGTTGCAAGAAGCTCTAAGTGGGGCTTACAAAGTCTAATTACAGTATCCTGAAACTCCACATAATTGCCTTGCATGGTCACACAACTGCTTTATCCCTGTCTCCTAGATCTAATATCTGGGTTCTAGGTAGAATATTTTACATTATCACCCGACCCATCCTGACACACACTCTAAGATAATGACTAGTTAGAGGTACGGTTGAATTATTTCTCTGAAAAAATGAGTCCTTTGCAGGCCTGAGAGTTTGTGAAAGGCTGGGTGGGGCTGGACATAATAGGACTAGCACAGTTCCCCATCATGGAGAAGTTAAACAGAAGCTAGACTAAGCCTTTAGGGGAATGGTGTGGAGACTTCAATACTAGGCATAGGGTTGGAGTAAATGACTCTGAAGTCCCTCCTTTCTGAGATTGTCTGACAGAGTTTCATTCTTATTTAGAATGGCTACTAGTTAGAATTTAGGGCAAGGATTAGACCCCAGGAAGACGTGTCAATTATCTCTTTACCTGTTTTTCTTATCAGCATGATTCACACTCAGTGTTTTCCTATTTTTTGTCTAACATTCTTTGTATTTTTTTTCATTTTTTATTTTTTATTTTTATTTTTGAGAGACAGAGAGACAGAGTATGAGCAGGGGAATGGCAGAGAGAGAGGGAGATACAGAATCTGAAGCAGGCTCCAGACTCAAACGCGGAGCTCGACCCCGATGCGGGGCTCAAACTCACAGACCGTGAGATCATGACCTGAGCCGAAGTCGGCCGCTTTACCACCTAAGCCACTCAGGCGCCCCTCTTTGTATATTTTAAAAGAATATATATTATCCATTTTGGAGGTCCACATTCCATATGTGGTCATTTGATTAAACTTGACAAACGTGTGTTTAAATTTTCTACGTTCTTAGCAATTTCTTGTTCACTCATTCTGTCAATTTAAGAGGTATGTGAAATCTCTCACTAAAACAGTGAATTAATCAATTTCTCCTTGTAATCATCACAATTTTTTGAATATATTTTGAAGCTATCTTATTTTTATAGACATTTAGAATTCTTATTCCTTCCTGGTATATTAAATCTTTTTGAAACTACCTAGTGGACTTTATTATCTTTAGTAATGCTTTCCGCTTTCATTTAAAATTAATATAGCTATTCCAGATTTTTTTTATTAGTAATTGTCTGGTATATCTCTTTCATCCTTCTACTTTAAACCTTTTTCTTTTTTTTAATGTTTATTTTTATTTTTGATAGAGTGCAAGCAGGGGAGTGGCAGAGAGAGAGGAAGACAGAGAATCTGAAGCAGACTCTGTGCAGAGAGCACAGTCCAATGTGGGGCTCGAACTCATTAACTATGAGATCATGACCTGAGCTGAATTAGAATGCTCAACTGACTGAGCCACCCAGGTGCCCCTACTTTCAACCTTTCTGTTTTATACATTTGGTTTGCAGAATTTTAATTCACTTAGATGGTAATCCCACAAGTTACATATTATTATTGTTTATGCAGTTATTTGCTGAAATTTATCCATACTCTTAATATGTTTGTCACTAGTATTTCTTTTTGTATTTCAGAAATTCCTTTTGAGATTGTTTTCTTTACAATTTACTCACTTCAGAATTTCCTTTAGTGAAGATATGTTGGAAGCTATTCTTCAGTTTGTTTGAAAATTTCTTCCTTTTATTTTTTATTTCAATATTAAAAGAGAAATTCTCTGAGTTTATAAATTGATTAATTTCATTCAGCATTTTGAGACCATATTCCAATGTCTTATCATTATTGTTGAGAAATCATCTTGTGGTCTAATTGACGATCTTTTGAAAGTAATCTGTTCTTTTTTTCATTCTAGCTGCTCTTTTTTGAGAGAAGTAATTTTAAGACCACTTTTAAACTTTAATGTTCTACAGTCTCAACTACAGTGCAGCTAGGTGATTTTTTTGTTTGTATTTATTCTGCTTGAGATTCTTTGGAGGTTCCTGAATATGACAATTCATGAGTTTAATAGATTCTGGAAAAGCCTTGGGTAAAATCTCTATGAAATACTACCTCTCCCATTGTCTCCTTCCGGAACTCTGGTTAGATGTAGTTCAAACTTCTCAAACTATAGTCTATGACTCTTGATTTCTTTTTCATATTTTCTATTTCTGTGTCCTTTGAGTTGAATTCTAGTTAATTCCCTCAGCCCTAGTATTCAGTTCGCAAAGATCTCTTTTCAGCTGTGTTTAATCTGCTGTTTAACCTGTCACTAAATTTCTAATTTCATTTTCTAAATATTTTGTATGTTTTTCCAAAAAAATGATTTCCAGCTATTTTGGATAAACTCTATTCCTTGCCATATTTTTGATAGCCTTTTTCTTTAAGCATATTAAACAGTGTTTTTTATATTAGTTTTTAATTTTTCTAACATATCTGATCTTTAAAGTATAATTCTGAAGTCTATTGTTCTGCCTCTGCCTCCAAGGTATCTTGTTTCATTATGAGTTTGCTGACATTTTTTAGTGAGAGCTCAAATGCCTTGGAACTTTATCCTTTAAGGATTCATCAAAGCCTGGGCTTAATTAGAGTTTGCTATTCTGCAAAGAATTGTGTTTTCTTCTTCCGTATGTCTGGTGGGGCTTTATAACCTGAGAAGAGTTTAAATAAAATATATTTTATTCGCCTTTAATAGAAATTCAACCCCAAACTGTGATTTTTGCTTAGAGATTTCAGGAGACAATTTTTATTTTCTATTACCTGAAGCAAGAATGAAGTAGGTATGCTCCTTTACAACCTCTGTCTTTGGGGGTTTTGTATCTTGGTTTTCTGTTTTGCCCATTAAGAGTGTTACCTTCCAGTAGTCTTACTTTATGTGGGAGAGTCCAATTGGACTCACCTTTCATGGGCCCAGTGCTTTTTCTTCTATGCCCCTCTTCCTATAGGCTACCAGGGATTGGCAGATGTTTTCCAAAATGTTTATTTATTTTTGAGAGAGCATGAGGGAGAGCGGAGGAGGGGCAGAGCGAGATGGGGACAGAGGATCTGAAGCAGGCCCTGCACTGACAGCAATGAGCCCGATGGGGGCTCGAACTCACAAACTATGAGATTCTGGCCTGAAATAGTCAGATGCCCAATCAACTGAGCCATCCAGGTACCCCTGACGGATGTTTTTCATGCAACAAACTTTGGCTTCAGGGCTGGCTGCCCCTTTCAATTCATCCTTTGTGATTTGGGGCCTTTAATGATTTTTTCTAACTTTCTTGCCATGTCAACTATTCATTTAATGACTTGTGGGTTAAAAATAGTAAATAGGGGCAACCGGATCACTCAGTCAGTTGAGCGACCAACTTCAGCTCAGGTCATGATCTCAGGGCTCCTGAGTTCAAGCTTCCCATTGGCTCACTGCTGTCATTGCAGAGCTTACTTAGGATCTTCTGTTCCCCTCTCTCTCTGTCCCTTACCTGCTTGCGTGCTCTCTCAAAAATACATAAATCTTTAAAAATAAATACTCTTTGATTCAGTATTTTAAAGTACATTGTACTAAGAAAATTTAGGGCTATATAGTTGTGCATATTGAAAGAAATAGAAACACCTTGCTTCCTTTCACTCTTGATTGCTTTTCAGCTTTTTTCAACTCCCTTTCTTCTTTGTTGCCTTTCAGTTTTTTAAATTGCTTTTTCATTATTCCATGTTTTTGTCATTCTATTTTGCTTTTCACTTGTCCTCGATATTTTCTTTTACTCTTTTTTGTGTTATTATGTTTCTTTTCTTTCTTTGTTATCTTTCTTGCCCCTCCTTTCCTTTTTCTTTCTGTCATTCATGTAATATTTTTACAAAGGTCAAACAATTATTCTTGGCCTACAAATAATATTTTAATCTCCTTTTAGAAAATTAGCTTAGCCATCACTAATTAGAACAATGAGGTTCTAAGTCATTGGAATGAAATCAAATATAATACCTTTCACATAGTAAGCACTCAATAAACGTTTTTGCGTTTTGAATGAAACTTCATTAAAGGCTCTAACTCTACTATGGTGAACGCATTGTGAGATCAAAATGTTGCCAAGTAGACTGTACCTGTGACTCAGTCAAGCCTAACCCAGACCGACAGAGAAATTGATGGAATGTTAATTGATAGCAGCTGGATGACTGGCATGAGTGCAGTCACAGGAAAGAGCCAAGGATCTCTCAGGGAGTATAAAATTTGCATTTACTAAAGACCCCAGAGACTTTTTAATGAGAATGACCTCTGGTTAAAATTAGAGTGAAGGGGAAATAAAGATAGTAATTTGGGGACTTTGGGTCTTAGCATATTTTCCACTTAATAGCCAGTGACTTAGAAAATGAAACTCATGGAATTCTCATAATAATAATGACTTGGTCTTAACAATTTCAAAAGCCCCATTAGGTGGGTTCACGACTTGTTGGTTAGCAACACTGGAAAATATACTGGGTGGAGAAAACAGGGATAAGTTCTCAAATTTAAAACACTCTTATCAGTGTCTTGGCTGGTAGAAAACAGGCTGTGTTGATCAGGCCTTGTAATGTAGATCCAGAGGGTTTGTTTACTCACTGAAATTGAGAGATGCTTCTAGATGAGCTTGAGGGGAATAAGATCAGAGTTTCTGGATTACTAGCTGAGTATACATCTATAAAGATCTCCCACTATGTGAAAATTCCCAAGTTGATATCTGAATAAAGTGGCAAGGCCAAACCTTGTTTTAGCGGAAGCCCCAGAGGATCTCCTTTCCCCAAGAGAAATTAGTAATCATTTCTGTCCACTAAATGAGGCATTGGTTTGTAAATATAAAGCTGATTGACGTATCTATATTGAAATACACTAGTTTGACTTTGGGAATGTTAGAAATGTTAACAACATATGATTAGTGCCTAAATCTATAGTGATGGGTTCTTTTATTAATTCCTCTCTAACACATACCTTTATTTCCAAGAGGATTTTAAAGCAAATTCCTGACATTATAGTACTTCATCTGTAAATGCTTTAGAATCCTGGCTACTCCTGAAAAGGGCCAAGGTTATGCCCAGCTGGTCCAATAGAGGAAGCCACAAGACATGAACCTGCTTCATGATAATGCCTCCTCACCTACTGATGCTAACACGTGCATAGTAATTTCTATGTGTTTGTGGGTGAGTTGACACTGGAGGGATTCAGGAAGAAAAAGGAGGGAAAAGCATATATTCAACTTACATTGGCGTGTAACTCTGGGGGAGATGAGATTTAGAGCAGTGATACCCTTTTGGCACTGTTTTCCTAAATCTGTGTGGAAAAATTTCTTCTGGAAATTACTGATGCCTACTTTTTTAATATTTATGGTGACTCTTGTTTTTTGTTCTTTTCTGGTCTCTACCTTTGGGGCATGATTACTATTCATATTTTTTCCAGATGAAATTTTTAATTGTTTGGTTACATTTTTAAAATGACATTGAAATTCTGTGGAATTTATGATTAATTTAGCTAAAATTGACATTTTTGCAGAATTGAGACATACCACATCTTTCCTTTTAATTTTTATGTTTTTCAGAAAATTTTTCTTATTTTATTGCTTTTGTTTTCTTTACATAGATTGTGCATATTTCTTAAGTTTACCTCTAGATATTTTACTTTTTTGTTCTATATTTTAATTTCCAATTAATATTGGAATATAAGGGACTTTTTGATTTTTATCTATTAATTAGTAAAAGGATGATTTCTTTTTAGTTTTAGAGGTATTCCAGTTATTTTCCTTGGTCTTCCAGAAAGGCAGTCTCCGGCAATAAATAATAATGATTTCACCATTTCCTTTTCCAAAAATATATCTCCTGTTTTGTTAGCTTCTCTAATTGTACTGGTTAGTACTTTTAGAGTGAGTTTAAATCAGAATGGCGACAGGATCTATTCTTGCCTTATATCTACTTGAAAAGAGAATGTTCTTGTTTCGGTGTTTCTCAAAGTCCCTTCTGATAGTCTCAAAAAAAAAAAAAAAAAAAAGAATTCAGTAGTCAACTGTATTTTACAAACACATTAGTATATTAAAGGCTTTGAGATATCTGCCATAAATAGACTTATTTAAATTTGTTAAATATATGCTTACCATTTCCTAAAAGTATTTAGTAATGAATCATAAACATCTCATGCCCCTCCCCGATTTTTTATAACACAGTAACTATAATCTTATCTAACTAGTGCTTTATGTGTTTAAGCATGCTATTGGGTGTTGGCCTGAAATAATTTTTAAGAAGACTATTTTACATAAATCCTTTAATTTATATTTTACTAGTGATTGAATAATAAATGTTATCAAATAAATTTTAGTACTTAATTCAGTTGGTTGAAATGCATTTTTCCTTTGATTAATGCAATAAATCATATTACTAGATATAAAACTATAGACATTAATGCATATTAAACTTCCTAAAATAAACCATTTCATGACCATGGAGTTTCGTATTTTGGTGTTCGTCTGTATTTTATTTGCTAATATTTTATTTAATCATTCTTGAGTCTGTCATCATATGTATCTCTAGTTTTCTTTGACATAACCGGTAATCAACTTTATGACAACTTCATAAAATGAATTAGTCTTTCCTACTTTCTTTGCACCACAGACCAATATCATAGAATAGAAACTCTCTGTTCCTCAAGTATTTGAAAGAATTGCAGGTAGGACACATCAGGTCTGATGCATATTTTGGAAATAGTGCATTGACAGCCTTTTCATTGTCTTTCATGGTAGATCCAGATTTTCTCTTTAGTCAGTTTTTGTGGTAGATTGATGGCATCAGTTGACCCAATTAATGACTCTCTCATATCCATGTCCTTCGCACTATGGTTTTGCAGCTCTTCCCATCAAGATGTGGATTCATTTCCTCTGCATCTTGAGTCTGGGCTGCCCTTGCGACTTGCTTTGGCCAGTAGAATCTGATAGAAATGACATTGTGTCATTTCGAAGCTTGGGCCTCAAGTGAACTTGTGTAACTCTGCTTTACTCTTAGAACCCTGCCATCTCTATGTGAGTAAGCCTAAGCTAGCCTCCTTATGAGAGAACATATGGAGGAAACTGCAGTGTCCCTTCCGAGATCATCCTAGATATGCCTGTAGCCATCATCTTTTAAACATCTACAATATCCCAATTAAGATTAGCAGAGCTGCCTAATCACTTGCCACTGACTCCAAACTACTAAGCAAACCACCGTGCTGATACACAGACTCATGAATAATAATAAATGTTTATTGTCTCAAACTACTGAGTTTGTTATGCAGTGCCAGTTGACTAATACAATTATATTTCCTTAAAAAATCGTCCTTTACAAGATTTTTAAATTTATTGCAATTGCTTTTATTGCAATAGTTCTATATGGCATTGTCTTATGAAACTTCTATACCTTGATCCTAATGTTTTTACTGTTATCTGTTGTGTGTTAAGTATGTGTTTAATTAGTTTTGCCAAAATTTTGACTTTTTGCTGTTTTTTTCAAACCACTTCTAAATATACTTCACTACTGTTTTAGTGTATAATTATTTTTTTTTACATTTTCTTCTTTGTACTTCCCTGAAATTTATTTGTGTTGCTATTTTTTTCTAGATTTTGAGGTTAAATGCTTACTTCATTTTTGTTATCTTTTATTTTGTGCTATTAAAACTATGAATTTTCCTCTCAGTTCAGCATTGGCAGAATATCATGTTTTCAGATGTAATATTGTCATTTTTGTTAGATCTTACTATATCTGAATTGTTAATTATGACCACTTTTATTTCTTGTTTTACCACAAAATTATATAGAAAATGATTTTTTAGTTTTTAAGTGTCTTTGACTTTTTCTACTTATCTTTTAGTTATAAACTTCCAATTTTATGGCACTGTGATCAGGGGATATGATCTTTAAAATTCTGAGAACTTAGATCTTGTGTGTGTGTGTGTGTGTGTGTGTGTGCGCGCATATGTGTATGTGTGTGTATAAGCTGAGATAATATTACTTTCTGAAAATAAACACCTTGATTTTTAACCATAATAAATCCCTTGATTTTGCTTATGGATTAATAAAATGTGAGACTTTATAGGTTGGGTGTTCAAGAATACTTTGGGTAATTAATATTATACATTAATATTAAATTAATAATTTACAAAACAAGAAAGAGGTAATGGGAAACGAGCATAAAGAAATGTGGATGGAATTGCCAGTATAAGCAGAAAGAGAAAAGAAATCCTGGGTAGCTTTAGCCTTGGTCGAGAATGTACTCTTACTGTGTACGTTCAGTTAAAGAAGAAAACGAGAACAGTTCTTTTTATTTTGTTTTGTTTTGTTTCTGAGCGGGCTTTTATGCAGAAAGCAAAGACTTAAGATCGTGTAAATGAAGACACCCTGAATGTTGTCCTACCTCCCACCCCACTTCCATTCATTACTAGTCCATGCAGATGTAAGTAATTTTCTTTTCGTCACGTGGGGAAAGACAGCAATTTTGCCATTAGATACCAATAGATATAACAGTCATGGAATGTACCTGCATATGGGTTCTGTCACCTGGGGATAAAACTGTGGGGTTCCCCACTTGGGTGGCTAACTGGGAAGTCATCATTTGTAATGAGAACAGCCAGGCACTAATGATGTAGGATCTGTAGGTACAAGTAACCCTCCAACCCTTTCTAATGGTGTTACTAACAATAAACAAGACATCTATGCCTGAATTCAAACTGCTACATTATATTCAAGTTGTATTCTTGATTTATGCCATGATCTCAGTTGATATTTTTGCTGCTATTCACATCATTTTCAGAAAAAGCTTGGATGTGAATTTAGTCCAAAAATCAAAAGCAATTTTAGTTTTCACGATTAAAAATACAATTGCTTTCTTATTTTTATCTCTGATATTAAAAAAATACATATTTTATCTAGTTTTGTTAGTTTTTTAAATTGAAGATTAGGAGAAGAGATGGGAATTAGTTATGGTTTGTTAATAAGCATGGGAATTAGTTATGGTTTGTCAGATTGATGATTTAAAGAAGGAAAAGTACTTTGGGAGAAATAAGTATTGTGTAACAGTAAATTCTGACTAGACTCTGAAATAGGTAAACAAAATAAAATTATTCACATTCCTTTTGGGGCGGAAGAGAAGCTTTTTTGTACACTCATGGAGGAAGCCACCAGGGGGCCGAGTGGCGTGCCGTCTTGGTCATTTGGAGTTTGCAGTTAATATGGCTGCATACTTCAACCAGTTTTTTTTTTTTTTATTTTATTTTTTCTTGCTAAAAGTTCTTGTGAAAATGAACATCATCATCATCATCATCAACAACACCAACAACAAAAAGCCAACAATTTTAACAAATTCCTTTATCTGAGGTACAAAATCTGAAGTCTGAAGGGCTGGATCTAGGCCTTTGCTTCATAATGATTACATATATGACAGCAACTCTGCAAATAGATGTATTTTACTTGCAGGTTCAACTTTAACAGCATTTTTAGCACAAATAATTACAAACTACCTAACAATAGGTATAGGTAGCAACTAGTAGCTTGTGAACTTTGTTGTTGATTGTATCTGTTAGGGTTTGGTGCCAGTTACAGAAACGACTCTGTAGAGGACCATGTCCTCTCTGTACCTCCTATAGGGGTCCTTGTGGATCCCTTTTAATGTTCCTGTGTGCCCTCCCTCCACTTTCTATAGGCCTTTGCTTTTAACTACTCATACCTCTCCAGAAGACTACCCTCATGTTTCTTTGTCTACAAGCACAGGACATCTCCTGTACTTCCAGTGGCAGATGATATGAGGATTTGAAAGTCCAGATGACTTGCCTTCACTTGGGTCAACCTCTGAGGTATAATTTACCCTCTGAACACTTCTGTGGGTGGGATCTGACCTAAGACCCTTTCTTAGCTTCTTCTTTTTCCCAGGCCTACTTCCCCTACTACATTAATGGCTTCTCCTGGAAGCACTTCCTTAAATCACTTGCACATAAATTGTCATATCTTGGGCCTGCTTCTGGGAAACCTAACCCAAGGCACAGCTTAAGTACTTTAAGAAAAAAGACACTTAACACAGGAAACTAGGCATTCTCAAAATCATTGAAAGGGAGTAGGAATCAGAGGCCATCATTAAGTTTAAAAATATACTGCCATAGTCAGCTTCCAAGGGAAGCTTCTGTCATCACAGGCACAACCGCCTCTCAGCAGCCAAAGCTAGTGACTAGACAGGAGAACACTGTATCTGTCTACTACCATATAGATGCCATGTGTTTAAGACCTTGCTTCCGCCTGCAACCATCTGAAATCTATAACAAGGTGGGTCTGATTCAATTCCAATGTCCTAATCATGATACTGTATCTAACTTGCAGAGCCTATTTCAAACGTAGAACCTAGCTGCAAGGGAGTCAGGAAAATTTATTTTTCATTTCTGAGTTTTTGCTGTACAGGAGGGCACCCTGGAAGGGGGTGGATATGGAAGCTTGTTGCCAATTGATCATATTCACAAAACTACAAGTGAGAAGAAATGAATTGGTAGGCATTCATTTCAGGGATGTTGTTCATTATGTTTTTTGCCTGAACGTGTGTCTTCTCCTCTCAATCCCTACTCTACCCAGAGCTTGCTAATTAAAACTTATTTTTAGTTTTCACTTTAGATCAGCATTTTCAAACTGTTGGTTATCACTAAATAAAGGGTCATAAAAACAATATTGTAGGTATTTACCAGCAAAGAGAAAAAGTAAAAAATTAAGTGAAATAGAGTAGAATAGAAAAATGTGTTGTTTCATGAAACGTCTGTTTTGGTTTTATGTACGTGTGTGAGTGTGTGTGTGTGTGTTGCTTGCACTCTAAATTTTATTTCTCAATGTGGGCTATGGTCAAAAAGCTTGAAAAATAGTTCCTAAATATAACTCCCTCATTTCCCTGGCATTTTAAGTCTGGGTGGGGTAACTCTCCTGTATATTGCAAAGAACTCTGTCATGTAATTCACTTATTACGGTTCTTATTATGCAGACACACAGATTCCATATCTGTGCTCCTCATCAGACTTCAACTCCCAGAGGAGGGGTCAGATACTGTGCTTCCCTTGCTTTCTGGTACCTTGGCTTGAGGTTGGTCACATGGTAGCTTTTTTACACATCTGTTGAATGAATAAAGGGAAAGGAATCATTATAGACTCTTGTATCACTTAGCTACTCCTAGGATTAATAGAAGACTCAAGACTCAGAGAAAATTTGAAGCGCATAAGCTAGAAATAAGATTAACAGGAGAAGTGATGCAAAGTAAAAGATATCCTAGCACAAATCAACCAGTAGTATAGAACAAGAGCATCAGGGAACCCATAGAGGAGAAACTCTGGCCACATCAACATAGAGGTTCCACCTCTAGCCTCACTGCAAAGGCTTGTCACAAGCTCCTTAGTGCAAGGGAATAAGTGACATACAGGAAACATATTCCAAAAGGGTATAAATAGTTTATTGAATAGAGCTCTCATCTGAGTGTGGGTTCATTTATTTTCAACAAGTTTTTATATACTCCTCAGCAAATCTTGAATTAATGAACCCCTTAATGGTATTATATGTAGATCTCTGTGCTGGGTGTACCTACCTACCATAGAAAGAAGAATCTTGTGAGTAAAGCCAATAAACAATCCCTTACCCCTTAAAGAATTCTGTTGGAGGACGTGTATGTGCAACTGCTGTGTTACTTAATGAAATCAACTGATGATGAGTTGAGTAGTAGTATAATAATACATTAAAAATAATAAGTGAATAAAGCCTGCATATATTAAATGCTTATTATGGGCCTGGGACTGTGCTCAGAAGATTATGTCATGCAACTTCTACAGTTCTGGGAGGTTTTAGACATATTTTACAAATCAGAAAACTCAGACTCACCAGGAGTAACTAACTTGCTCAGGATGGTAGAGCAAGCGCATGACAGTGAGGACTCAAACCCAGATCTGTCTCACCCCTGAGCCTATGTTCTCCGCCACTCTGGCAAAGCAAGTGGTGACTAATTGTCTAATCCTTTTTCTAGCCCTTAATTATTGCTTTCTGCTTCTTTGTGGCCTGAGATTTATTTTAATTTTTCCTGTGGTTGATGGCCCATGGCATAAGATTCCACATTCATATACTATAATTGCAAAAACCTTCTGCGGATGGCCAAGAAAAACTTCCTCTTCAGATTGCAATCTCTTGGAAATATTTGCCTCTACTCTCTAAGCTTGCATTTACAGTTGGAATGCATAAGTGTTTCTAGTTATTCTGCTTGTCCATTTATTTTTTTTAATTGTTAGGTACTTAATACGCGTCAGGCAGAGTTCTACACTGGGGATACTGATCAAGCTCTTGCTCTGATGGAGTTTTTATTCTGTATAGACATTATCTCACTGGAAGAGATGAACAATTTAAATTTGAGATAATATAGTATTAAAAGTGGTAATCAGTACCAGTAAGAGCAAGTGAGAGGTAGAGAGTGACAAATGTATATGGGTGTGTATATAATGAATTTTTTCTAGGATTCTCAGGGTACGCTTTTATGATAAGATGCCATTAAGCAAAGACATGTAAAAAATGATGGAAAAAGTCCTGTGGATATGCGGGGTAGCACTTTCTAGGCGAAAGACAGCAAATATAAAGGCCCTGGAGTAGAAGTGCACTTGACCTGTTAGAAATAGCAAGCATGACTTGGGTGTGACAGCAATGGAGTGCATAAGGGGGAAATTGTAGAGATAAGAGTAAGATAATATAGAGTCTAATGGGCTCTGCTAAGGACTTTAGCTTTACTTAAAATGAAACATTATAGAGCATTGATCAGTGAAGTAACATGACTCAATTATTTTTCAGAAGGATTGCTCCAGTAGCTGGATGAAGTCTTTGATAAAGGGAGGCAGCAATGGAGGCTGGAAGTCAGACAAAAAGAGGAGGCTCTGGCAGTCTGTGAGGTATGACATGGATTGAATTCATACAGTAGTAGTGAGGCTGGAGAAAAGACGTGGGAAACTTGATATAGTTTGAAGATAAACTTATAGGATATAGAGTCCAGGTGAATGGACGGAGCTGGAGATTCTTCAAGGGAGTTGCCAGCACAGAGATGGGACCGAATGAGATATCTGAAGAGGGAATGTAGTTACAGGGAAGAGGTCCTAGGGTTGAACTCTGGGACACCACAGTGTTTAGAGGTTGGAAAGAGGAGAAAGAGCCACCCAAAACAATGGAGAAGTGAACAGTGATGGAAAAGGAATACTTTTACTGGCCAGAGCCAAGTGAAGGAAATGTTTCATGAAGGAGTGTGGCATCAACCACATCAAATGCTGTTGAGAGACCCAGCAGCATGAGTCAGATGATTGAGGACTAACCATTGGATTCAACAACATTGAAATTGCTGACAATTTGGCAAGAGCTGTTTAGGGGAATGATGGCATTGAATGAATGAGAAAAGAGGGTGCGGAGGTAGCAGGTAGAAGTAACTCTTTCTGGGAGTTTTGCAGAGAAGTGGGTTGGAGAAAGATATGACAAAGAAAATTTTTTATTTTATTTTATTGAGAGAGGGTATGTGCATATGATTGCAAGTTTGTGAGTGGGGGAGGGGCAGAGAGAGAGAGAGAGGAGAAGGAGAATCTTAAGCAGGCTCTATGCCCAGTGCAGAGACCAAGTTTAGGGTTGATATCATGACAATGACATCATGACTTGAGCCAAGATCAAGAGTCAAATGCTTAACCAACCAAGCTACCCAAGGGTCCCTATTTGTTTTTTAAATATGGAAGAAATGACAGTATGTTTGTTCATGTGAATAATCCAGTAGAGAAGAAAATTAGCCTTGAATAGGAGTGTGATTATCCACCTTTGAAATGGGAGGGAAGGAAATTCATAGGGACATAGATGCAGGTTGCACATGTAGATTTACCCTTTTGATTGTTTTTATTTTCTGAGTAAAATAATAACCAAGGTTAGCAATTAAGCATTAGGAAGAGAGCAGAGTGTTAGAAGTTTGAGAAAAGAGGAGAAAGGGTGAAATTGAATTGGACAGGAAAATGTCAAAGTTCCAGGCAGTATGGGGTCTCACTCGAGTTTTGTGGCTATGAATTCAAATGGAAACAAGTCAATATGGTAGTGGGATTTTCTCCAACCATCCTTAGCTGCTTGGGTGCAGGCCTGGTGGAGTATATGGAGAGTTAGATTTGCCAGGGTTCTGGTTAGCCAAGCAAGCACAAGAAATTTTTTCCAGGCAGAAAACTTACAGAGGAACAGAAAGGGAAGGGAGTTGGTGAATGTAAGGGGAATAGTTATAATGATTATTCAAGGTGTCTAAGCTGGGTAAAAATGGAAATAAGAGTTAACAAGATTTATAGACAGTGAAAAGATGACAAGGTTGGATGTCATGATGGGGTCAAAGAACTAACAGAGTTGAGGTGCTAAAGAGAGGTAGCTGGATATATGGGTATGTGACAGTCACAGGGTAGAATGCTGGACACCGAGTTTATAAAAAGTCGGTTATTGGCAATGACACATACTTGTGTCAACGGCAACCTGGCGGTTCTTGAACAATGGCCCTGTAATGTGGGAAGTAGTCAGGCATTTCTTGGTTGCAGATAACCTACTGTTTAGTTATTCAAAACTGTTATTTTAGGGGCACCTGGGTGGTGGCTCAGTGGTTAAGTGTCTGACTCTTGATTTTGTCTCAGATCATGATCTCGTGGTTCATGGGATCAAGCCCTGCATCAGGCTGTACACTGACAGTGCAGAGCCTGCTTAGGATTCTCTCTCTCCCTGTTTCTCTACTCTTCCCTCTCTCTCTCCTTCAAAAATAAATAAGCAAAAAACCTGTTATTTTATGAAATATTGTTAAAATAATGTTAAAAGAAGGTGAAGTTAATGTTATCGTATTACTGAATCTTTTCTCAGAAAGAAAAACATTTGTGTTTTTTTTAGATTTTTTTTAAAGTTTATCTATCTATTTTGAGAGACAGAGGAAGCATGAGTGGGGGAGGGGCAGAGACATAGGGAGAGAGACAGCATCCCAAGCAAGCTTCGCACTGTTAATGCAGAGCCTGATTGTGGGGCTTAAACTCACGAATGTGAGATCATGGCCTGAGCCAAAATCAAGAGTCAACATTCAACCTACTAAGCCACCAGGCACTCCTTGAAAAGAATTTTTCTTAAAATAATTAAGAAAATATGAAGACTCACTTTGGGCCCGGGAATTCACATCTAGAAATTAATTAGAGATGTATACTAAGATGTATTTTCACATTGTTCACCACAAAATTAAATACAATAGCAAAATTGGGGGGGAAACTCTATGGGGCATTGATTAAGTTTAGTACAGAATATTTATACAATGGAATGCTATTCAGACATTGAAATATGACATGGAAAAATATCTTTTGGCATGGAAATATATTCATCACACATTACTAAAGAAAAGTGGTAGATATATTATGATATGTTTTGATAAATAGCATAGGTATGTTTGAATGAAAAAGACTGCGTAGAAAAAAAGCAGTAGTTAACTTTGATTGGTGACATTGTATATGATACTTTTTCTTCTTTGTGGAAGAGATTTTCTCTGGTTTTCAAGTTGTTTTAATGGAGCATGCGCTCTTCTTGAAAGAATAAGATAAGGCAAGCAATAATTGCTATATTAAAAATTCTACTTTTTGTAATAACCTACATTTGCCTGTTTATAACTTTCCTTTAATGTGAGCAGAACAATTCATCCCAAATTATTCGTAGTTTGATTAGGGCTCCTAGGCTGATAGGTAGCTAAACTTGAAATTCTTAGAATAGTTATTCAGCTTCTGTTTCCCCTGAGGAATTTTTAATGGGCATAAATTCTTTCACCCTTTTCACTGCATGTATTTTCATTTGTCACTTCACATGTAGCTTGAAAAAATAATAAAGCAATAACAATTTCAAGTAAATCCTAAAGACATATTTAAAGTAAGAAATTCTCTTCCTCCTTTTGTGGTCATAAAAAGCTGTTTTTCTTCTTAAAAATATCATTTCCCCAATCATCAGACATTTAACTGATCAGTGTTTCCAGATTGATTTCTCGAATGTGAATACAACTGGCATCCCTTGCCAACAGTGACTGCAAGTTTCCAGATCACTTCCAAATTGGGCTCTTTTAAGAGAGATGTGTCCCCTTGTCTTTTCTGGAAACAAGCATTTAAAAAACATGTTTAATCAAAACCAACCATAGTTTTATTTTCCCTTTAAAGAAAATCTAATGATTTCTTAACATTCTCATTGGGTTGTCATAAGGATCCAGTGTTTTTTGTTAATGGCCCGGTTTGTTTCTGATTTTTCTGTTGCTTAATCTTCTGGGGCCTAGAGCCAAGTTCATGTTTTCAACATTCAACTTTTTTCTTTACACCCCAGGAAATGTGAAATGTGTGTCGCATTCACTGAAAGATTGTGCCTCCACCATGGAGTCTTCTTCATTTAAACATCTATTTTTGTTTATCAGTGTTGAAATTCTATTTTCTTGCACAATCTGAAGCGACCAAGTAGTTCTTCTGAGTCCCTTATTCTAATACTGGATTTTTCCAAACTGAACCTCCTCTTACCAATGCATACTTCTAGATTTAAATATGATGCAAAAATTTTACTGTCTTTGTGGCTTGGCTTGATATTTTTTCTGTATTGTAAGCAAGATTGAAATAGATATGCATATGTCAGAATTTTCTTCATATCAATGGCTCTTTGGAAAAAGAGTGAAATTAAATTTGTAGAACATTTACTGGAAAGCCATCTACAATAAAATACCAAATTTTTTATAAAGATGATGCCAGATTAATACTTATTTCATTTGATTTGACAATCTAACTTTGACTTTGTGTGTATGTATGGCTACATGTGTGTGTGGGTGTGAGATCTCCACCACCAGCTGTACATGCTTCTATTTTTTTAACTCTAAAAAGGATTGCTAAATCAACACCCATTTCATTTTTCTGAATTCCCTTCCAATATTTACCCAGATGTATTAATTTTAGCAGAGCTATAATCATACACATATACCTTTTCAAATGAATGTACACTATGTCATCACTAAATGAAAACAAACTGTGGAAAACACAATTCGGAATGAATGGAAAGTTTGAATTGCAGGATATTTCTGGAACTTGTTTTAGAGGCATAGAATCAAGCCTGCCTAGTGATGCTCCCCAGAGGTTTTGCTTTACTGAACAACCAAAATGGTTATTTATAATCAATTTCTCAAGGGCTTGTTAACTGTTCTCAGAGTTAGGAAGGGTGCGTACAAAGGCTGTGTCTTCAGTTGGAATCTATTGGACCTCTGAAGTATTTATTAAAATGCGTCTTCTATTTCCAGTTTTAGCTCTGATATGTAAAGAGCTTGACCATTGTCACTCCTGCCTTTACAACCAGAAAAACCTGAACAAACTGAAAATCAGCATTATTTCCTGGACCCATCAGAGAATTGAGGTTGCAGAACAAATCGCCACTCTGACATCTGGAGAGACCAGTAAATCTAGAATCACAGCTGAGATCTGCTCACTTGGAAAAGAACTCCCGGAAGCATAGTGTGAACACTTAAGTGGTCATTTTGATGAATTAACTGGAAGCTGATTTTGTACTAACTTGAGAGGGAAAACCTCCTTGGGGCTATAGTCTTGGAAGTGCTTGCGGGGTGGGTGGGGGAGAGGGGTGTCTCCGCATTTCACAGGTTTACCTCCAAGAACCTTACCACGTTTTCATGGTAAAGACCAAAGAAAGATCCCTTCATAGCTCTGGCAGGGAAAAGGGAGAAGTAGCTATTGTGAAATATGACTAAGCATTCTCCATCACAAAAGCCTGTTCTCTGCGGGCGAGGAGGGGGGGAAACAATACCATTCTTAGCCCACCTAGGTGGGGAGGGTGACATTCTCTGACAATAGCCCCCTTCTCCCTTCCTGTCTCACCTAAGTAGGAGGGGCAGCGGAAGATAGGAAGCAAAAGCTGGTGAAAGTTATACGCCAGGGATGCAGGCCCACTAAAAGATTTAATCACTTGGCCGCCACACAGATGGGGCTTCAGGACCTCCAGCTGGATTACAGCAGAAAGAGCTGCCAGATGTAGACTCCCAGTGGGAGTTCTTAGGGAAACCCAAAGGCAACTGGGGAGACATAAAGAAGGCCCTAGAGGAATTTGAAGTCATTGACACCTTTAGCTACAGTACACATTAAACATAGCCCAGCTCCTAGCCTCATAAATCTAAAAGCCTCACACTAAAGGCTTATTTACCTCAGTTCCTATTAACCAATATAGTATGCTGTCATCAAAAACTTACAATGCACACTAGCAGGTAAGAAAAATTACCATCTGAAGAGACAAAGTGGGCATCAGAACCAGACTCAGATATGACACACATTAGAAATGATCAGTTAGAGTATTTTAAATAACCATGGTTAATATGTTAAGGACTCCAATGGTAAAAGTAGAAACCAGGCAAGAACAGATGGATCATGTAAGCAGAGAGAAGAAAACTCTAAGAAAGAATCAAAAAGAAATGTTGGAAGTCAAAAGTACTGTATCGGAAAAGAAGAACGCCTTTCAGGGGCTTATCAGTAGACTAGACACAGCAAGGAGAGTCAGTGAAAGGAGATGGCAATCGAAATTTCTCAAACTAAAACGCAGAGAGAAAATAGAATGAAAAAACATTCCCCAAACCAACAAGAATAGAATATCCAAAACCCATGGGACAATTTTGAAAGGTGTAACATACATGGAACTGGGATACCAGAAAAAAGGCAGAAGGTATATTTGAATCACTAATGGCCAAGAATTTTCCAAAACTAATTATACCAAACCGCAGAATCAGAAGCCCAGAGAACAACAGGCAGAATAAGTAACAAATGAGTAAACTTTTGCATATTATATTAAAACTGCAGATAGAGAAGGTTTTGAAAGTAGCTAGAGAAAAAGAACTGTTACCTGTAGAGGGGCAAAGACAAGAATTACAACAGACTTCTCATCAGAAACCATGTAAAAGTAAAGTACTTAAACTGATGACAGAAAAACTTCACCAACCAAGATTCTATATCCAGTGAAATTATCCTTCAAAAATGAAAGAGAAATCAAGCTTTCTCAGGAAAACCGAAGTGAGGGAATTCTTTGCCAATGGCCCCGGTCTGCAAGAAATGTTAAAGGAAGTTATTTAGGGAGAAGGAGATTGATACCGTTAGCAATTGAGATAAAGATATATTAAAATTACTTATTTTTCTTAACTGATCGAAAATACAGCTGTTGGTTTTAATTATTGATAATAGTGTACTGGGTGATCATATCACGTGATAAATGCAATGCAGGACAGTGATGTCATAAGGGACAGACAGGAGACAGTGTGCTACTGTGTTGAAAGGTAGCTGTGCTACATGTGACGGGGAATAGTGTTATTTAAAGGTGAATTTAGATTAATTATAAATGTGCATTGCAAACTCTATGTAAAAACATAAACATTGTTTTTTAAATTATATTTTAAAATTTTTTTTAAATGTTTTTATTTATTTTTTGAGAGAGAGACAGAGTGAATGGGAGAGGGGCAGAGAGAGAGAGAGAGAGAGAGAGAGAGAGAGAGGGAGAGAGGGAGGGAGACAGAATCTGAAACAGGCTCCAGGCTCTGAGCTGTCAATGCAGAACCCGATGAAGGGCTTGAACTCACGAGCAGTGAGATCATGACCTGAGCCAAAGTCAGACATTCAACCGACTGAGCCACCCAGGCGCCCCAAAAATGGTTTTTAAAAGAGGTATAACTGATAAGTTAAGAAAAGATATAAAAAATAGAATTACATAAAGTATTCGATTAATACCAGAGAAGGCAGAAAAAAAGGAAAAGAAAGAAACAAAGAACAAACACAATGAATTGAAAACAGCCACAAATGGTAAGTATATTCTCATTGCGTATCTTTGGCTAACGTAAAATGTCTCAGACTTGTGCATGCTGTGGCCTGTTGGAGGACTTTTTCACGACTGCTCGGCTCTCAGCCCCAAACAGGTCAGGTGTGAGGGCACCCACCGCGTTTGTGGGACGCTGAGCCACAGAGGCCTCAGTTCGGGTTCCTTTACCTTTTCCTGGGCCTCCTTCTCCTTTGGGCAAATGACTTGAAAGAAACGCACGGAATGTTAGGCCAGAGGAAAACCCAGGACCAGTCTTAGGGAAGAGTTTCTTCTGCCAGAGGGAGCCTGGTCTGATTATTCTTCTCATTTCTCTGCCCCATGGAGCACTCAGGAAAGATGTCTCATACAGAATTTGTGGATAAGCAAATGTAGGTACCAATGACAATAAACCCTTGTGAGAAACCATCATACAATTTATATTCTGGATTTCTATGACACCATCAAATAATGAGAATAACAAGAAAGTTCTGGCTCCCATCTCCCTAGCTGGAATAGTCTCATTTCCAGGTAAACTTATCAAATGTTAGTTTTGTAAATAAGGCAAATACCATCAAACTTCAAGACTTGATATTGGTCTAATAAGTAGTCATTGGATATAGTCAGTTGACATAATTGTTAAAGTTTGGGATTCCATAGAGTAAGAAAATGGCTCTCAGCAGTCCATGGCCTTTAGAAATGTCACTACATGTTTTCTTAACAAGCATATCCTTCCCATCATGCCTTTCCACCTCATCTTCCTCTGTTCAAATTCTATTTTAATCTTTATTTTCCCCATAAAATTAACATGCTATTTTGTCACATTAAAAATTATGCAAGTGATTCACTCATGTTTGTCACTGAATTGGGTCCCTTCTGCAGGCCCTATATAGAATTAGCATTTAACTTGATCATAACAAAGATGCTTTCTAGTATTGGAAGACAATTGCCTAGGATTACAACATTCCTGAGCGACAAAAGATCCAGTTTTCATCATTCAGTTTTTCCTAGGGATTCCAAGAGTATCTGTTAGGCAAAAAATAGGATCTGCCTTGATTTCCAGTATTAACAAATACTCATCAGTTTATTTGCCTTCAGAGGTTCATCAGATGTTTATCATTGTAAATTATCATTATAAATTACTACAGCTTTAAGTTCCCAAGAGGATATTAAAAATATTTTCCATATTTTAGTGTTTTCAGATGCTTTCATGCAGTTAGACTAACATATCCTGAATTGATGTTCCATGGATATTAATAGCTTGTAACAAAAGTTTATCGCTGAAATATTTTTGTGAAATTGTGTTAACGTTACTTTAAAAAGTTTCTATTTTTTATTTTATTATTTTTTTTGTCTGTGCACTTTTTAAAAATAATTTATTGTCAAATTCATTTCCATACAACACCCAGTGCTTGTTCCAACAAGTGCCTTCCTCTGTTCCCGTCACCCACTTTACCACTTCCCACACCCCCCTCTCCCCTCAGTTTGTTCTTAGTCTTTGAGAGTCTCTTGTGTTTTGTCTTCCTCCCTCTCTGTGGCTTTTTTCCTTCCCCTCTTCCCCTCCCCCCTGGTTTTCTGTTAAGTCTCAAAAAGCCCACCTATGTGTGGAAACACATGGCATCTGTCTTTCTCTGCCTGACTTATTTCACTCAGCATAATACCCTCCAGTTCCATCCATGTTGCCACACGTGGCCAGATTTCATTCTTTCTCATTTTTGCATAGTATTCCATTGTATATATATACCAAATCTTCTTTATCCATTCATCAGTTGATGGGCACTTAGTGTCTTTCCATGATTTGGCTATTGTCGAAAGTGCTGCTATGAACATTGGGGGACACGGGCCCCTATGCATCAGCACTCCTGTATCTCTTGGGTAGATTCCTAACAGTGCTGTTGCTGGGTCATAGGGTAGTTCTATTTTATTATTTTTTAATGCTTATTTATTTTTGAGAGAGAAAGAGTGTTTGTGTGAGTGAGCAGGCAAGGGGTAGAGAGAGAGACACACACAATCTGAAGCAGGCTCCAGGCTCTGAGCTGTCAGCACAGAGCCTGACATGGGGCTTGAATTCATGGACAACAAGATCATGACTTGAGCTGAAGTTGGATGCTTAACCGACTGAACCACTCAGGTGCCCCTACTTTAAAAGGTTAATCACATAATGAATTGCTAGAAAGGGGTTTATTGTTAAATATTTGAACAGTGTTCTTTAGGACACTAGAAATTCTTGCATGTTGAATTTAGCAGTTAATAGACAATTTTATTATTTTAACTAGACATTTCAAGAGAAATCATGAGAAGTTTGAGCACACAAAAAAACTACCTTAGTAACCTTGTTCGTGTTGGTTTGTTTTTGTGCATGAGCCAATCATGTGTAGGCTTGATGATAAGGTGATGTTTACAATGTAATCAATATTCTAGCTTACTAGAAGAGATGGAGAGATTCTTAGGACAGATTAAGTACTTAAATAGGAAGGTGGGGGTGAGGGATTCTTGATAAAGATCTTTGAAATATGTTAAGGGGTTAATTAGAGAAAGAAAAGAAGAAGAGAGATGACATCCTTGAAGCTATACAAAAGATCAGAGAAGCTGGATCTATAGAGAGAACATCCAGAAATGAAGCAGTAGCATTCCCTTCTTGCTCCAAAATATTAAGGAGGCTTCCCAGCTGTTGGCAGCTTATGGAATTCCTTGATACCAGCCTGAGGAGGAAGAGACACATCTGTGGTTGTTGGCACAGACTTCTCACTGAGAAGAATGGAGGAAGACAGAGAGAGCACACACATGGTAAATAGGGAAGAAAGCATTTCTCCTGGATTACATTTTCCAAACAAGATGGTCAATGCTAACCCAAGTTGCTGCGATTCACTTCTGCAGGTTCACGTGGAATGAATTACGTTGCCTCAGGAGACATGGACTGTTTATCTAGTGGTTGCATTCCTGAGAAGGAAGCTAAAGGGCATGTAGCAGAAAATAATGAGCTTTGGAGTAAAAAATCTGGATCCCAATCCTAAATTGTCGCTCACATGTAGTGTGATTTGGGATAAGTTAGGTTTCCCTAATCTTAGTTTCTATTTTCATTTCTAAAATGAGAATGATGTCTGCTTCTTCAGAACATATTAATATGCCTAGAATAAATTTTATACATAGAAGCAAAAGCATTTTTTAAAGTTCCAAATATATTAATTTGGCTTTGGTTAAATGAAAACTGTAGATACACAAGTTATTTCAAATAAGAAACTTTAGAGACCAAGAAGAAATATGTTTTGTTTTGTTTTAATAAAAATGACATTCTGAAAGAAGGAACAATATGGAGACAGTTAAAAGATCTAACCCCCGGAGACTAGAGAGGAAGGAGAGATACATAGGAGAAGCACAGAAGATTTTTGGGCCAGTGAAAATACTCCCTATGATACCATAATGATGGCTATATGCCCTTACATGTTTGTCCAAATCCATAAGATGTACAACACCACAAGTGAACTGTAATGTAAACTATGGACTTCTGATGATCGTGTCCAATGTAGGTTCATTAATTGTAACAAACATACCACTTGGGGGTTGGGAGGGGTGCTGATGGTGGGGAAGGCTACTATATGGGAAATCTCTGTATCGACCTCTTGATTTTGCCATGAACCTAAAACTACTCTAAAAAATAGTCTTAATTTAAGGGTGCCTGGGTGGCTCAGTCAGTTAAGTGTCCAACTCTTGGTTTCAGCTCAGGCCATGATCTCATGATTCATGAGTTCCAGCCCCACATCAGGCTCCATGCTGACAGCACCGAACCTGCTTGTGATTCTCTCTCCCCCCATCTCTTTGCCCCTCCCCGACTTGCTTTCTCTGTCTCTCTCTCAAAATAAATAAATAAACTTAAAAATAAAAAAAAATAGTCTTAATTTTAAAAAAGCACTAGGCTAGTCATTAAAGTTTGTTTAGATGGAAAAAAGATAGCAAATATTTATATACCAATTACCCTGAAATTCATTTAAAATCTGTATCTTGTCATCATAAAGTTGAGTTTCCATTTAAATGTTTGCAAAAATATTTTTGTTTTAATAATTTAAGGACTATTTAACTGTGACTATGGGTGCTTGCTATAGGAATCTATAGTTGTTAAAATGTACCGGTGGAAAACTGTTCACTTAAAATGTTAGCCATTTCTTAAGAGGTTGATTTTACCCAGCCACCTAGTGAAAATTAATCCCCTAACTATGAACTAGTGGTTTTACAAACTAACCACTATAAAAAGATTGTACAGACTCTCAAAATTATAAACAGATCTAAAGGGATTGCTGTCTTGAAAAATGTATCTTACATATAATAAAAAAGTGGCTAAAATGCATTAACTTTAAAATACAATGCAGAAGCTGAATTTTCCTCAACACATATAAACATTTGTCTTAACGAGCTAAGTCTGCAACCTGTTCTCTATTCCTTGAAAGCTCATATTCCACATGGCCCACAGTCTGGCCAAACCTCAAAAATTCTTAATTAAATATTTTAAGTTAGAGATAGAGATAGCAGTCTTCTTTATCATTTGGGGGGTATGTTAGAAAGAGAGAAAGAGAATGATAAAGCCCATTGGCCAAAATGTTAACAATTAGTAAATATAATGTATATAGGTGTTCTTTGTACTACTCTTACAATGTTTTTAACATTTAAGATGATTTCAAAATAAAAAGTTAAAAATAAAAAAGAAGCATGCCATGAGTTCTGTGTGAGAATCTCCCCAAACATCTCATGCTGGTTGGGAGATTGGTTTGTACACAGAAAACCCCTGAACAATGGTAGGGCCTAACTTCCTTTTGTCAGCTCCAACTCAGGTGATACCTCATGTTCTATGTAGATGAAGAATTAGTAACCTAGAAGGAAAGATGATTTGCCTAAGAAGACATGCTACACGTCTGGTTTTCAAAAAATTTGGGAACATAATCTAGGCTTCCTAACCCTGACTCTATGAAGGTGTAATACTTGACTAGAAAAGTCTGAGAAAGCCAATTGAGCCTTTGCCATCCAAATTCAAAACCTAGTACAGTTGTCTTACAGGAAAGAGAAAAGCATGTGTGTGTGCTGGGGCGGAGTGTAGGGAAGGGGTGGCCTTGACAATTTTTCTACAACGAGATTCATAGTCCCAGTGCTTTCTCCCAGCTTCCTTCATCCCTCCCATACTCCTCTGTTAGGAATGGTTCCTGACTCTGGAGGATTCCCTGCCAACATGGCTCAGGTCCTTACTGTCTGAATAGCTATGAAATTTCATTTAAGAGCAAGAATAAGCCAGGGCCCAGAAAGGAACATGTGTTGCAGCAGCCCTGTTGTTGGGTGCAACACAGGGAGTAAGCCAGCAGCCCAGCAGCAGGTGGCCTGTGGGCCATATGAATGTTCTCCATGTGCACACCCTTCTTAGCACCCTGCCAGGGGAGCTTTAGGCAGGATGACGTTTCTTTGGACAAGTACATCAGTTGGCTTAATCAAACTTGGGCTCAAAATTGACCAAAACTTTAAAATACAGCCTATTAATGGAAAATTGGGGTATAATAAGATCAACGTATCAGGAAGTAATTGCAATAGAAAAGATAGTTTATCACTCACAGTTCCCAAGAGAAGGGGGGAAGCCATGCCATGGGGTGGGGTGGGGGTGAGGATGCATCAGGAAGCATCATGGTTGTTTGAAAATCAGAGGAAAAGGGAGGAACTGTTGTTGGCAAGAAAGTTTATTGTGGTTTCTGCAGGGATGAAGTTATAATTTGCATCAAAAGCATTGTCATACCCTCCATCTGACTGGACAATTTGTGTTATACCCCCTTTGTGCCCATTGGTTTCTTGAGGCACCATAATATTAAAAATAATGTAAAGGATTCCAATAAAAATAGAGTTAGCAGCAAACCCAGAGGCAAAGAAAACTTTGATGTAAAGGTAGGGGGGCTTCGACTGTTCACAATGACGTAATGACTGTTAATGGTATAATGACTATGCCAATTGACTATGAAGAGAACTCTGAGCTTTCTGTAAAGTTCCAAGCAGGTAGAGTTAAGACTTAAGATGATAGAGTTGTTACATTTGTGGTCCCAGAGAATAAAGCTGGATGTAAATGAGTTTGAACTAAATGAACTCTATACCCTGTCCAGCTCTAGGGACCATAAGATAACATACGGAGTAGTTTAAGGAGAAAAGACAGTAGACCAGCAGGCTCCCCAGTCCAAGTGTTGGTTTCCAGCTCCTGAACCCTAGGCCCCAAAGAGCTAGGCACCCTTTCTGGTCACAGTAGAGCCAGAATACTTGCTGTCTTTCCGCAGAGATAAATTTCTCCTGATGTCTCCGCTCAACATGTCTTAGAGTGTTCAAAGGCCCCCAGGACAGGGCTAGCTGGCAAACTGCATAAGGAATGAGGCACACTACGAAGGCAGAGAAGCAATAGAAGAATACTGTAATAGAACAGAAAATCCCCAGTGAAGAAAATGGTTATTTTGGTGTCCCTAACATAGGACATACACTATGGTTTTCTGTCATTTTACTGCCTATAATTCTGTGGCATTTTACAATGAAGAGAAAGCTGAATGAGGTGGTGAGTACCAGTCTAAGTGTTTGCAGGCATGACCTCTTACTTCTGACTTTGTGAATCCTTGCCTTGGATCCTTGCCATTTTGCCTTCCTAGGCTGCCTCCTAATGCTTCTCAGTTCCTCATATTTCCCTAATAATATCTGACTCATAACTGGCTCTCTAGAGAGTTTGAAAAGGCTTTTACATTGAGTGCCTGCATTGGTCACCTCTGTGAAATCAGTTGGGGCCTTTGCTCTATTGGATCATTTGTTTTTATGTTGGGCCACCTAAGAGAGCATTGGCTATAGTGATATCTAAATTTTCCTTTTCCCCTGTGATGTCTGGTTCCAACCTCCTTGTGGTACCTCAGGGTATATCTCCCTTAAATGTGTTTTGACCACCCAACTGCCAGCTAGAACCAGGACTTAGATATCCTGGGTGGTAAAATTTAATGAGTGGCTTTTATTAATTCCTAAGTAATAAAATTTAAAAATAAGTCTTCAGATGCATTTAAAAATGTGTCATGTATTATTTTAGGCATGCAAGCTATGAAATAATGGCAATAATGATGTGTTTAAACCCATTAAATCATGTAGCTGGCTGAAAGTGTTCCATAAAATAGAGTGGGAGTAATAACTGTAGGTCAAATTGAATTTTGAAAGATGACCACACAGGGACCAGGCAGGCTCAAGAACATGAATATCCTCTGAGGCAGAAAGCATTTTAATGGAATTTCCTGAGTTTCACAGAGAACACATGTAGTTTATAAGACAAAGATAGTATGAAGGTGTAGATATCCAATAATTGATTCAGAGATCAAAAAAGATGGTCCTCTGGGATAGTCCTTTTGTAAGTCTCAGAGTTTGACAAGTCCCCTGTGTAAAGGAATCTGGTAGGCACCAAGGAACTCAGAGTTGATTTGTTCTAAGGTGCTTTCATGCACCCCATTCAGTGCTTTCATGTACCTTAGTGAGGAAAGCAGAGCAAATAGTTGTCTCCCCACCTCACAGATGAAGCAACTGAACCTGTGGTACCTCTCAAATTCTGATGCACATGCAAAGCAGCTGGGGCTTCTGCTAAAATACAGATTCTGCTACAGTAAGCCTAGAGTAGAGCCTGAAGTTTTGTATTTCTAACAAATTTTCAAATGTAACTGACGCTGCTAAGTGTGGTGAGATCTTATAGAACATGAGTGATTCCAACTGGTTCGGCCAGGAAAAATCAGTTCAAGATGTAAATAAATGGGCATCACATGTTTGCTGAATTATTTTCCTGGTGCTATTGGCTAATCGTTGAAAAAGTATTTAGTGCAGATCTCCATAATAGAACTTACCATCATGAATTGTATTTTACTGCACACTGAGCTGCTTCCTCGAATAGGTTCCTTGAGGAGAAGTAATAGTGGTGGTAGTGGTGGTGGTGGTAACGGGGTGAGGTGATAATAAGTAATGACAAAGATGATGATCCTGAAAGTAATAGCTAAAATTTATTGAGCATTTACCTTGTATCAGGCATTGCACTAAGTCCTTCACATTACTGTCCTTAATCTTGACCACAGTCTTCCCCATCGAAAGTACTCTCATATCCCTAATCTACAAAAGAGGTATTTAAGGGCTAGAGAAGATACTAGCTTGGAGCTGGTTTTCAAACTCAGGTCTGTCTTAATATAGGGGCCATATCTTCTTCATATCATTGTCTTTTGACAGCTGGGAGTGAGGGGCGATCTTTGTAAAATGGATATTTGGGGCCAGGAAAAGGTCAGGATTTCCTTCTAAGTGCCACAGTGACAGAATGGGCTGCCCTGATGGAGTGAGTGCTCTGATTCTCGGATTTCTTGAACTAGGTGAGCAGTTGGACTAACTTTGTGTTTTTCAAACTGCGTTTTTACAGAGTTTCTTCACATGTGACCTGAATGGGGTGAAAAATAAGCTTAAAGGTCAGGTTCTGTACGCTCCTCTGCTTTTACCAGAGTATCACAGTTTTATCTGATATATAGATTCAGGTTGCATGTGAGGTTGTGTTTGGATAAAGGTTTCTAACGCTATAAACATGTCCAAAGTCTTTAAACTAGATGATCTCTGAGATGTTTTCCAAAATTAACATTCTTTAATTTGCTCAAGGTCTCAGACCAATGAGTTGCAGAGCTTGGATAGAGTCTGGGCCAACTGACTCTTTCTTCTACCCCTTGCTCTTCTGATGCCTAGACCTAGTACCCTCTTCTTCAGATAATTCACTGACAAAGTTACTTCTCAGAAGCCCAGTAGTTTAGGGAAAATAATTGAAAGTTGGATGACCTCGGTACAAAACCTGACTTCTCCACTAATTAGCTATAGAGCCTTGACCAATCATTTATTTATCCATCAGACATTTATTCTGTCTCACTATGGACTAGGTAGTGTTCAGTCCATTGGGAATATGATAGCAAACAAGGCAGATGGAGTCCCTGCTCTCATAAAACTCACATTTAAAGTGGTGATACAGAGAATAAAAAGTAGCTTGATAAATAATATAATTTCTTCTCATAAGGACCACAACACATGCAAAAAATAAATAAATAAAACGGGTAAGATCAGACACTGGAAGTGAGAACATTTCTTGATGAATAGCTCTTTACTTTTTCACTTTCCAAAGGAGGAAAAATTCTCTAAAATCAAAAACATCAACTGAAACAAAACAAAGAGATCCATGGTTCTTTCTAGTTGGATCCATCCTTTTCGTGTTGGGTGACCTGTACTCAAAGGGAGGGAGCAGACATACTTGTATCTTCTGAGACCCCATCTTCAGAAGGCTTTCTTGGGACACATAGGCACTAAGCACACACTTGAGTAGGAATGAGAAAGCCCCACAAGTGGCATCAAGGTGCTCCAGGTCTCCCCCCACCCCTTGGTTTTTACAAACTCAAGCAGGCAGCAAATGTCATAAGAAGCAAACACTAGTTCTCAGGCGTTTTTGCTGTTTCCTCCTCCTGTCTTGTCTTGGCAGGAAGTCTGCTTCATTATAAAGAACTCTCCACCAGAAGACCTGAGCTCCGGTTAGAGATTTGTCACTAACTCGTCAGGCAATTTTGGAGAGTCCTAGAATTTTAGAGCACAAAAAGATCTTAGGGAAATTTGTCATTTTACAGACAAGGAAATAAATGAGATTCCAAGACCTTAATTCACTTCAATTCAATTCAACCTTAATTCAGGTCTTTTGGTACATACGGACAGGTCTAGAACTTCAGGTCTCATGATTTCCAGTGTACTGTTCTTTCCATCCCAAAATGTTCTCACCCTGTTGGGCCTCAGGTACCTCATCTGTACAAGGAAGGGACAGACATGGCCCGTTCAGTGTACAGACATGCTTCGTCCAGCTAGCACGGAGCAGTAAAGTCTTTCAACATAAGTTCATAGGGTGGGTCATCAAGTCTTTGGTTTGACACAGATCCCGTCACTCCCATTCACCATTCTCTGTCATCTGCTCAGCCCCTGTTTGCATTAGTTTAGGGCCCTGAATTAGAGGATATCTTAGATCTTTTCAACTTTGAACACGTCTGATCCCAAGCCTTTTCCCTTCACACTTTTAGACCGCAGACAACATTTCTGATGGGAAAGGAGAATCTTTTGGACCAACTTTGTCCCTTTCTGGCAGAAATACCACCCATCAAATCAGAGAGGAGCGAGAAATTACAAAAGTTTAGTCATCCCAATCCAGAGAGGCCAAAATCTGACTAAAGGCAGCCTCAGCTTATTATAAATTTAACTCGTAGAAAACCACTCTGCAAGATCAAGAGGTGAACCCCTTTGGGCTCAGGAATAAAGGACCCCTTGTAGCTAAAACTCCACCCTTTCGGGGAGACCCCTGCATCACACGTGCAGAAAGTATGTGAGGCTGGAACACAGTGTTTTCTGGGATGGCGGCATCCCAGTGGATCCAGTCTGAAGCTTAGTGCTGGGAGGAGTGATGTTGGCTACAGATATTGGCCTCGAATGAAACAATGACTATGCATGCTTCAGGGAATTTTACTAAGTATGAGATCACCCTGGCTGTACTGGGCTTTCTTCACACAGCCTGTTATCTGTAATTGGGAAGTTAGAAAAGGCAAGGACTTTAAATATCCCAGGGAGCCTATCCCCTGCCCCGCAGAGTGAAGCTCTTTCTCTAGCCCTGCTCTCTATCCCCTGTCAACAGAACACTGGCCTCAGATCCAGGGAGGGTCTTAGCTCCTGTCATTCTGCAGTAGAAATGCATACTGCTGCATGATTTGCCCTGTCGAAGGACCTGTGTGGCCCAAAACATCAATTCCATTATACCTCATCTTTGTGAGCTCTTTATTCCCCTATTTGCTCATTTATTCAACAAATATTTATTGAGTATTTGCTTACTATGTACCAGACATTATTCTAGTGCTTGAGATACATGAATGAACAAATCAAGAGGAAAGTTCTTGTGCTGATAGTGCTTACATTCTATCTGCAATAGGTGATTGTTCTGTGTGGACCCTAAGAAGATCTAAGGTTTAATGAGTACCTTCTTAGTTACCTGATAGTTTCTTCAATGGCTTTTTAAGGGATGCTAAGGGTCAAAGATATGGTTTTTTTTCATTCACTTTTCTCCTTACACCCACAATGATTGTGGGGAGCAAAAATACGATTTCCCAGATTCTATGGCTCTTTTTCTTCTTTTAATTCTATAACTATTAGAGAGCCTTAAGACTTAATTATCATAGTCTGAACTCTCACTATAGACTTCTGAATGATAAAAATGGGCTTTTATTTTATTTTATTTATTTATTTTTTTAATTTATAATAGTTTATTTTCAAATTGGTTTGCATATAACACCCAGTGTTTATCCCAACATGTGCCCTTTTTAATGCCCGTCACCCCCTCTCCCCCCTCCCTCGTCCCCCTCACCCTCAGTTTGTTCTTAGTCTTTGAGAGTCTCTTATGTTTTATCTCCCTCCCTCTCTGTGTCTTTTTTTTCTTTCCCCTCTAGCCCTCCCCCTGGTTTTTGCTTAGTCTCACAAAGTCCACCTATTCGTGGAAACATATGGTATCTTTTTCTGACTGACTTATTTCACTTAACATAATACCCTCCAGTTCCATCCATGTTGCTACACATGGCCAGATTTCATTTTTTCTCATTGTCACGTAGTAGTCCATTGTATATATGTACCACATCTTCCTTATCCACTCGTCAGTTGATGGGCACTTGGTCTCTTTCCATGATTTGGCTATTGTCGAAAGTGCTGCTATGAACATTGGGGTACACGTGCTCCTATGCAAACTCCTGGTCTATATCTAGCTTAAACACACTTCTTGGGGTTCCTGGGTGGCTCAATCAATTGAACATCCAACTCTTGTTTTCAGCTTAGGTCGTGATCCCAGGGTCATGGGATTGAGCCCCGTGTCAGGCTCTACACTGAGTATGGAGCCTATTTGGGATTCTCTCTCTCTCCCTCTGCACCTCTCCCCTGCTCTTTCCCTCTCTCTCTAAAATAGTTTTTAAAAATTTAAAAACACTTCTTGGATTCCCATGTTAAAACTCAAGATGTTTAAAAATGAACTGTCTCTCCACTGCTAGCTATCCATCCTGGTTTTGGTATCTCTGTCATCAACACCAGTTTTCCACCCCCTTCTCATTTCTCAGTTTAAAAACCTTGTCTTCACTCACTTCTGATATCTCTGACACTCAGCTTCTCTACTGACTTCTTTCATCTTGTTTCCTATGTCTGTTCCTGTCTCTCTCTTGTCACTGTCTTCCTTCCAGCTCACATTTAGTTGGGTACTTCAGCCCCTGCCCCAATCACTCCTGCACATGCATGCCAGACAAATGTTCCTAAACACCACTTTCATCTTACCACTCCCTGCTCCTATCAGACGTCTAACTCCTTTGCCAGGTTTCTGAGGCCTTTCATGGTCTGACTCCCCTCTGCTGATCCAACAGCCTTTTCCATTTTCCTCTACATGTACTTTCTGTTCTTCAGTGGGTCTCTTAATGTTCCTGAAATTCACAAAGCTCATTTATGTTCAGACACACTTTTTATTCTCAGCCAAGGCAGGCTTCTCTTCTTTCTTCTCTTAGCCTAAATAAGATCAACACCAATTATTTGGAATAACTCAAGTGTAACTTCCTCTATGGACCCTTCATTGGCCAACTAAGTACTTCCTTCCTACGGGCTTGCGCAGGTCTATAGTTTACCCATAGTAATGACATTAGTAATTAATGGCGTGTCCATTGGGTGTCATATTAATCTCATATCTCCAAGGAATCAGAGTGCCTTGGTGAGGAACTATAGACTATACTATAACATATATACTCTACTGTACTATGTTATACCTCAGTACACTGTACTATAGAATTTCGTGCCTAAGCTTTCAAGCCTAAGCTTTTTTGTTGATTCTATTTAGGTAGACTCTACCCGCATTTCTGCATGAAATAGGATGTTATTGCATTTATCGTCCCCTTACAACTCTTTGTGTCAAAGATACATAAAAGTTGATTTTTATTAAGAAAAAATAACTAGGAGCGCCTGGGTGGCTCAGTCGGTTAAACGGCCGACTTTGGCTCAGGTCATGATCTCACGGTCTGTGAGTTCGAGCCCCGCGTTGGGCTCTGTGCTGACAGCTCGGAGCCCGGAGCCTGCTTTGGATTCTGTGTCTCCCTCTCTCTCTGCTCCTCCCCTGCTCACACTCTGTCTCTCTGTCTCTCAAAAATAAATAAACATTAAAAAAAAATTAAAAAAAAAAGAAAAAATAACTAGCTGTACTTATCCCATTTTTGAGAATCCTTATCTATGCACACAGATCCATTATACAATTTCAGGCCCAGAGTTTACTCTGGTGTTCTTGGCCACATCTTTTATATTAAATTAAATCTCTCACTTTTTTTAATCACCTACTTACCTGATGTCAAAGGAGAAAAATAATTTTGAAAGATATTAGAAAGATTCATTGATCCTCAAGACAGGTGTCATTTTTCTGTCAAAGAGCTAAGGTTTGATAATCATTTACATGGGAGAAAAAGTCACTTTCTGCCTTTCAGCATGAAAAATAATTTGCCTAGAATAAACGGGAATATGGCTGTTTATCCTCTGGCAATATATGCAGCCTTGAACCCAGTGAGCTACATATCTGTTCTTTTCAGAATATAAATTGACTGTCAAGAATCTGTGTACCAAATGATTATGTTCTGCATATTTCTCTTTTAATTCATGCACACCATGTATTGTATAACATTACCTCATATGCCGTAACCATCATGTGTCACACGCAAGATATATAAAATACATCATGAATGTCCCACTAGATATCAAAGCCATCCAAGTCTAATTAACTTATTTTACAGACTCTTTCTAGTTCTTGTCCCAGAATATACAAACATCAGAAATCAGAAGTCAGTCTAAATGTTTGAATGCCTTTTGTAGTAAATCATAATATATTATTTTGCTATTCTTTGGTTACCTGTACATTTAGTCCAGATTTCATTCAAGTGTACTTCTTGCTTTTTAACATCACTTTAAAGCCATTAAAAAATGACACAAGCAGGAACTCCTTCTCATGTTGAATAGGTTCATGAACTGAATTATTGCCTGTGGCTCATTTACCATTTTAAGCCTCTGTAGGTTTTTCAAGAGTCAAAAGGTTCTATCTTGCTTCACAGCAGAACAAAAGTTATACTCCTTTTTATTCAGAGGAATCCATAGATGATAGGAAAATCTGTAGAAGAGCATATAGATGATTTTCTTCACAAGCTTCAGGGACGTATTGAGGTTTCTAGCCATTTGCGATCTGTACTACTTTAGAGGAAGATAATACCCAGAACATGGAGGGCACAGAAGGCAAGTTCATGATAGGCCCTGGCCTCCATTACCTTTTCAGTGCAGGTTATCCTATCCACAGAGCTCAGACAAAGGAGAATAGGAGCTCCAGCCCATGACTTTGTGCGTGTGTATTATTCATCAAGGGTACAAGCCTTATAAACATATTCTCCCACCCCACTGCCATTCCCCTCTTCTGACACATGATTTGTGCATCCTCTACTTTTCCCACATGTATCAAGGTCTGGAACAGCATAGGGATAGCATGAGCTGGGCTATTTGGGGAGACCCGTGTCAAAAGTAGTTATATGCCCCTTGCCGTGGAAGAAATAGGAGTTTGTCCTCTCAAGGAAACTTGTCACATTCAAACAAAAAGAAGTAAGAGTAAGAAGTAATCCTGAGGTGCCTGGGTGGCTCAGTAGATTAACTCTCCAACTCTTGATTTTGGCTCAGGTTATGATCTCTTGGTTTGAGTTCTAGCGCCTCATCGCGTTCCATGATATCAGTGTGGAGCCTGCTTGGGATTCTCCTTCTCTCCCTCTCTTTCTGCCCTTCCCCTGCTGATTTTCTGTCTCTGTCTCTCAAAATAAATAAACCTTAAAAAAAAGGAGTAAGAAGTAAGTAATGGCCCTCAGCCATTAATATTTTAAAAAGCAATACTTTGTGCTTATTGAAATAGAACCTTCAGGTTATGGGTTAAAACTTGTGGGTTCAAGCAGTCTGAGTTTCCGAAGTTCACTCGGATACCTATTACCATCAAGGGATTGGTGGCTGTGTATCAGGACTCCCCAACCATCTTGCCTGGAGCAGCTGGCTGTTTCCATATTCATCCTGGTCAGGCCTGCTGGTAGGATCCCCAATCTCAGGGTGGAGGAAGCCGTGCGCCTTCCCAGAAGACCACAAAAGAAAGGAAAATGCTAAGAAATCTTGCCAACTTGGATTGTAATTTCAGCACTTTTATGACAAATTCTTGTAATGTTTACTCATTTTCCCATTTTTTTCCCAGAAAAGGGTATATCTCTGCCTCCCAGGGTTTTGCAAGTAATGCTGACACATTTTTGTAGCAGCTGTCATTGAACAATGCTTACTTTTCTCCTAGTTTTCATCATGAAGTTAGAATTCATTGAAGTGGGACATATGAAGTACTTTTTTTTTTCTGTGGTTTTGAGACCATATTGAAGCAACAGCCATAAAGGAAATGGGTGGGGAAATGCTATTAATTCTCTTGGACTTGAGTGTTCCCAAATTGAACACATTATCTTTTTTAGAAAGTTACTCTCAACTGCCTAAATACTAAATTCCTTTGTTTTGCTCTCTCCAAGTTTATCTACTCTCTTTTTAATTAATCTGAAATGTGAATTATTTTTCCTGCTAAATGACATAGAATAACCATGGAACACTGCTTTGCAAATAATAAGTAGTCAATAAATGTTTCAGAGTGAAGGCAATTCAGTTGTGGTTTTAAACTGTCATGCTTAGGAGAGATGAATTCCAAGAAATCATTCTTTTCCTACCCCGTAAAATAATGTTTACTTCTTCTTTCTTTCTTTTTTTTTAAATGTTTATTTATTTTTGAGAGAGAGAGAGAGAGTGCGCACTAGTGGGGGAGGGGCAGAGAGAGAGGGAGACACAGAACCTGAAGCAGGTTATAGGCTCTGAGCTGTCAGCACAGAGTCCGACGTGGGGATTGAACTCACAAACTGTGAGATCATGACCTGAGCCGAAGTCAGACACTCAACTGACTGAGCCACCCAGGTGCCCCTACTTCTTTCTAATGCATATTTGCAGTAAGTTATATATGGTATAAATGAGAAAATAAAAGATCACTCAAAATTCTCTTATTACAATGATAATACTTTGATACGTATTTTCTTTTGGCATATATACTTACATATTTATATTTATAGATGTATATATATTTAACTTTCTATCACATAGTCAGAATTTTCCCAAATTATTAGGGGCATGAATTTCAATAGAAATACCATATAATATATTCATGTGACTATCACAATATGTTTAACTATTGCTTTTTTGTTAGTCAATGAGATTATTTTTAATACAATGAAACCTTGAATTGCAAGTAACTTGTGTTGTGAGCATTCAGCAAGATGAGCAAACATTTCTAGTAAATTTTAACTTGATAAACAAGCAATGTCTTGCAGTATGAGTAGTAGGTGATGCCAAAAGTAACATAATGACAACTAAGCCAATGATTCTTCTTTCTCTTTCTCTTTTTCACTGAGGGATTGTAGGTCCAGATGCTTGGTCTCAGGCCACGGTGTTTGGCAAAAATCAGTGATTTTTAAGAACATCAGAAGGTGCCCACAACTGGCACTAGTGTATTTTTTGTCACTTCAAAACACCTGTGGAGAGTCTTTTGTCTTCCACACAAGAGTAAGCTTAGGAATGCTTTGCTTCAGGGTCAGGCTCCCTGCAGATATAGGCCCTTTCCTCTGCTGTCTTATTGCCAGTTACATTAAATACAGTATATGACAAGAGTTAATACCATACTGTAGTCAGCATCTGTGTAAGTATATACAACGGCCCCCATTCAAAAAAAGACTCCATTCAGAAAAAGATTCCAATGATAGTGAAAGTTGTCCTATACAATAACCCACCTCTTGTCTCCCTCACACCAGCCATGAAGGTTTTCAAAGGTAAGTGCAGGTTAATTTGTTTATTTTTCTTCATATTTTGTATTTTCTTTATTATTTTGTATTATATTACAGTATCATAATCATTTTTATATGAGTGTTCTTGGGTTGTGGAATGAATCATCTGAATTTCCATTTCTTATGGGCAAATTTGCTTTGATATATAAGTGCGTTGGATTACAAGCATGTTTCCGGAATGAATTATGCTTGCCAAACAAGGTTTTACTGTATTTCAGTATTATAAATGTTGAAATGAAGATGCTGTGACCATTCTGATATAAAAATCTGTTTTTAGTTCTGAGGGTCTCCTAAGGGTTGATTTCTGGAATTGAAATCACTAGGTAAAGGTGTTTTGGCGTGTTAAGACATTTTTATTGTGAACAATTTAAAGCATAAGGAAGAGGGCCAGAATTGTGAAGTGAAACCCATGCACCCATCCCTCAGCTTCCACAATGTTCATTTTTGAGGCATTCTTGCTTCTCCACCACTACTCACACTCCTCTCCCCATCCTGGGGTTATCTTGGAGCAGATACCAGGCATCTGGCCATTTCATCCTAGAACTCATCCTTAACTTTTCCCCTGGTCCCACACAGCCAGCCAGCAGCACGCCCCACTGGCTTTTTCTCCAAAATATACATTTTGCCCACTCCTCTCCATCTCTGTTGGCATCATTCTAATTCAGGCCACCACTGTCTTACCGGGACCTCCCCAGTAATGTCCTAATTGGTTTCCCTGCTTCTACTCTTGCCCACTTAAGGAAAAGATCTAATACTTCTAATAACTATTTTAAGACTAATTCCTATAACAACTCATAATAAATTCATCTTGTCTAATTCTTTAAATTTTTCTTTTGAGCATAATATTTTTTTAAAAAGAATTGCAGAGAATGTTCAACCTGTTTCAAAGAGATAATTCTAGGTGCAACACCAATAAGTAGTCTCTTGGCAGAGGAAGTACAGGAGGGAGAGATGTAGGCACAGATACAGATATATTCAGGAATACATAGATGTAATTATAATTACATATATATATTATGAAAACAGATATATAGTTGAAATCAGTCACTAAGTGATATCTAAAGTTAGCATATCTATAGGTCTTCTAAAAATATATGTGTGTGTATGTATTTGTGTATATGTATATATATAATTACATATAGATCTACATCTAGTTATGGAAGCAAATAGAGATAGAGATATATTGCCAAAATTAGCTATTAAATGATATCTAAAATTGGTATATTGGGACATCTTCTAAAAAATCACACATATGTATGTGTGTGTGTATATATATGCATATATATATATATTTTTTTTTAAATTTAGATGGTTGAGGGATAGTTCTGCCTAGAGAGAGGAGGTTAAATTAAATGACCCACTGAAGTTTCTTCTAGCTATTAGATTCTTTGAGTCTTTGAAATTTCTTTTTTTTTTTTTTAATTTTTAACGTTTATTTATTTTTGAGAGGCATACAGACAGAGCGTGAGCAGGGGAAGGGCAGAGAGAGAGGGAGACACAGAATCCGAAGCAGGCTTCAGGCTCTGAGCTGTCAGCACAGAGCCCGACGCGGGGCTCGAACTCACAGACTGTGAGATCATGACCTGAGCCGAAGTCGGCCGCTCAACCGACTGAGCCACCCAGGCGCCCCTGAAATTTCTTGATGTAATATAAATTTCCTGGTAAAAAGTGAAGAGGAAGAAGCTTATTGCTTTTGAAGTAATATGTTAAAGATGAGCTATCAGGTTAAAGTCAAGAAGAGTTTTATTAAGTAAATGATGGTGCTCCTTACCTACTTACTAAATATAATATGTCCATTTATATCTGGTCTGTCCTGTAGTTATTGAAGCCACTGTTGTCATGGAAAGTGTAGGGGGGCTGGAATGTGGACATTTATAACGGTCTGTGGAAGATTGTGCTGACTCCTTAAGTTAGAGACTCAGTTTCCAGCACTTCAATATTTAGAGCTCAGACTATGTCAGCTCTCACTGATGTTTCTGTCTCACTTCTGTGGCAACCAACTCCATGAAGACCCCCTCCAGCTTCATGCACCTGTAGTGCTTCTCCCTCAAGGTGGTCTCATGGCTGCTTCATGTGTTTCTTACCTCCCGCACACACCTTCTTCTCAGGGAAGCCCACCCTAAGCCTGTGCTTGGAGGAATGAAAGAGTTATTGCCTGGTGGGGCAACACTTAATGGATAAATGCTCTTTCCTTTCTTTTCCTAGATACTCAGAGAGTTCTGTGTTCTGACTCTCCCTCTTTCCCTAGGCTGGGCCCCCACCCCTCCTTTGGTAGGCAGCCTCTAAATGGCCCCGATGTCCTGCATGATAGTATTCACACCTTTGGGTAATCCTTTCTCCTTGATTGTAGGCTGGACCTAGTGACTATTCTAAAAACAGAGTATGACAGTGGTGGTAGAACCTCACTTCTGAGATTAGGTTATAAAAAAACTCTGACTTCCGTCTTGTTTGCTCTCTTTTGCTCTTCCTTTCTCCCTCTTGGAACCCTGGTTCTGGAGAAACAACCCGCCATGTTGTGAGCCTGGTGGAGAGGCTACTGTAGCAAAGAATAGATGTCACCGACCAGTAGCCAGTGAGGATGTGAAGCTTGCAAACACCTACCTGAGTGAGTTGGGGCACAGATCATCCTCCAGTCCACCCCAGAGGTACGTTTCTTGCACCTTTTACCACTGCTGCTCCAGCAGATGCCTTGTTGTAGCCTTCCAAGGGACCCTGAGTGAGAGGCCTTGGGATAAGCCGCTCCTGAATCCTGATCCATAGACACTGTGCAGTAACAAATGTGTTGCTTTCAATAGTGAACTTTGGGGTGTAATGGAGCATTTGTAACCCAGCAGTAGATAATAAACACATCATGTACCCTACATCACCCCTCTCTTTCACTTTTCCCTGGGATCACACTCCCCAGTAAAGCGCTCACAAATAGCGTGTTGTCTCAAGTGGCTTTCTGGGGAACCTTGGGTGTGACATATTTTCTTTATGTTCTCTGGTAATTATTTGTTCATTAGCTCATTCTCTCTGTGACATGGGATTCTCCTTTTATTTATTTACTTATTTGACCCAGAATAAGGCAGGGTAAATCCTCTTGATTTGCTCCCTCCCCTCTTTTTTAGCTCAAGATACTTTTCCTCAGTGGGATTTTTGGCTGTATTTCTGTACCAGGTTTTCTCATTTCTCCCTTGAGAGCTCTAACAAATTTCTGGCATGCATCTCCCTTTCCTGCCTTCCCTGCCTGTTATCTTCTCTCTCATCTCTGTCTCTTTTTAAAAAAGTTCTCCCTTTGCATTCTGAAGTAGGTTCTCATGTTGTTTTTCACATTTCTGGTTCAATTTTCAACCAAGTTATTCTCATTACCAATTCCAAATGACAGTGACTTCTTGAATTGATAAAGATATCTTTAACGAAAAACCTTTAGATATTTTAACTAAGTTTTATGTTGCCCTTTGCTTAATAAATCTATTTTTGAGATGTAGAAGATTATGGTAATAGCCCTGGGGAACTCAAGAGAGGGTAAATCAGTGCCGGACCAGTGGTGCGGAGATGACTTGAGGACGATGTAGAGAGAGTGAAGTGGGGAGTGTATTACCTGGTTTTAACAACAAGTCCAACTATATTATAATCAGCCCACGTGTTTCCCAGGAGAAGTGCCAGCTAGACAATACTATGCTCTCATGAGTTCCCCTGAGGCTGCACATTGCCTTCTCTGATTTCATATCTCCTTTAAAGCTACACTCGATATTCATTTGTATTAGGTTCCGTCTACATCAGAATATTTAGGGTGGGGCCACACTACTATGATTTATTCCAGGAACAGCCTTGGCAGTAAGCAAGCAGTGTCTTTATTTCACAGCTGGGAAAAAACTGGTTCATAGAGAAATTAAATAATTTATCCAAGATCAGAAATCTGGGGGAATGGCAGAGAACTTTATAACATTCTCCTATTTGTAGAAATTCTTCATTTTAACAAATACAGTGTTTTGAAATCAGATTATTATGAAACTTTTTGGTTTTTTTTTAATTAAAAATGTTTATTTTGAGAGAAAGGGTGAGCGTGCACAAGAGCTGGGGAGGGTCAGAGGGAGAGGGAGAGAGACAATCCTAAGCAGTCTCTGTGCTCAGCACAGAGCCCCACAATGGGGCCGATTCTCATGACTGAGATCATGACCTGAGCTGAAGTCAAGAGTCAGATGCTTACCAACTGAGCCACCCAGACGTCCCTGTTTTTTCATTTAAATTGGGTCTTACTTTTAGTGAACTTCTCAAAATTTATCTTCAGTACCTCCATTCTTCTATTTCTGTAGTCTTTCCCTAGTCCCTCTTTTTTCCCTCTCTGCTTCTCTGTAATGTTGCAACCAAGGATCCTTTATCAAAACCTGGCCTTTGCAAAGGAGCTGAATCTATACCCTCAGACAAGAAAGGTATTTATTAATGTTTAAGATATTGCTTCTTTCTAAGAATTACAAATAAATGAACCTTGTAGAATTTGGTACACTCGAAAATTTAGAATGGAGGGTGGGAGGAACTGAGGGGAAGAGTGGGAAAGAAGTGTGTACAAGTGTCCATTCTTGACCCTTAGAGCTCACCATGTGAGTTCTACTTACTTCTGTTGTTGGACTGTGCTTGCAGTGACTAGCTGGATGTGCCAGACGGAGTATATCAGGGCTACTTCTCTTGCTTACTCAGGATTACATATTAAAAAAAAAAAAGACTTTATTTTTGACGGCAGTTTTAGGCTCACAGCAAAAGTGAATGGGAAGTCCAGAGAGTTTCCATCCACCTCCTACACCCTATGCCCTCCCCCCACAGCCTCCCCTCCTATCCATATCCTGTACCAAAGTGGGATATTTGTTATAATTGATGAATCTCCATTGACACATCATAATCCTCCAAAGTCCATAGTTTACATGAGGGTTCAGTCTTGGTGTTGTACATTCTATGGGACTGGATGAATGGATAATGACATGTATCCGTCACTATAGCATCACAAAGAATAGTTTCACTGCCCTAAAGTTCCTCTATGCCCCACCTAGTCATCTCTCCTTCCTCTCTAACCCCTGGAAACCAGTGATCTTTTTACTGTGTCCATAGTCTTGCCGTTTCCGGAATGCCATATAGTTGGAACCATACATAATATAGCTTTTTCTAATCGACTTCCTTTCACTTGGTAATAACATTTAAGATTCCTCCATGTCTTTCAATGGCTTGATATCTTATTTCTTTTCAGTGATAAATAATATTCTTTTGTCTGGTTATACCACAGTTTATCCATTCACCTATCAAAGGAAATTTGGTTACTTCCAAGTTTTGGCCATTATGAATAAAGCTGCTGTAAACATCCTTGTACAGGTCTTTGTGGGGAGTAAGTTTCCAAGTGGAGCACGATGGCTGGGCTGTGCAGTAAGAGTATGTTTAATTTTGTAAGGAACTGCCAAAATGTCTTCCAAAGTGGCTGTACCATTTCACATTCCCACCGGCAATGAACAAGAGTTCCTATTGCTCCACATCCTTATCAGCATTTGGTGTTGTCAGTGCTTTGGCCATTATGATAGGTGCGTAGCGGTATCTCATTGTTTTGACTTGCAATTCCCAAATGACATATGATGTTCATTTTTTCATATGCTTATTTGCCATCTGTATATCTTCCTTGGTGAGATGTCTGTTCAGGACTCATGTCTATTTTTTAATCTACTTGTATGTTTTCTTACTGTGGAACTTTAAGAGTCCTCTGTGGGATGCCTGGGTGGCTTAGTTGGTTGAGCGTCCGACTTCAGCTCAGGTCGTGATCTCACTGTTCCCGAGTTCATGCCCTGCATCGGGCTCTGTGCTGACAGCTCAGAGCCTGGAGCCTGTTTCAGATTCCGTGTCTTCCTCTCTGTCTGTGCCTCTCCCCCGCTCATGCTCTCTCTCTCTCTCTCTCTCTCTCTCTCAAAAATAAAAACATAAAAAAAAAGTCCTTTGTACATTTTGGATAACAAATCTTTTATCAGATAGGTCATTTGCAAATATTTTCTCCCCGTCTTGGCTTGTCTTCTCATTCTCTTGAAGCTCACACTTCTACACAGGTATCTTTCACTTTTTGAAAGTTTGCACTACCCCACTTCACTTTTACAAAAGAACTACATGAGTACCTTTCTTCACTAACTGAAAGAAATCATAGGATTTTCACTGTTATGATAAAAGTCGAAAAGCAAAAAGAGGGTTCAGCGTTTGCTTTGTGGTGAACCATTATAGAGGCAGCACACGCCCCCGGCAGGGACATCGGTACTGCCCAGCTCCTTCCCCAGGAACTGCACTCAGCATCTCAGCGTCAACCTGCCACAGCTCTGAAATGTGTATATGGGCATCTGTGCTTTATCTCGATTTATTTTGTGCATCTGTTAGCAAGATGTGTCCTGAAATATCAGAAAAGCCCAAGAAGAAGTTATTTTTGGGGTCTGGGAATGCTCAAATTTTTCTGTGTAAGTGAATGGTAATTGTTTCTCTGCTTTACACTATTTCAGCTTCGAAGATGTTTTTGTAGGAATGCTCTACTTTTGGATAAAGAGGGCAACCTGTATTTGAAAAATAGTTTCTTTTTCATGTTCATTTATTTCTTTGTTTCTGAGATGCAGCCAACAGAGCTGAGGTGATGAGGAAAGAACATTATGCTCTGGTATCCATGGAGGAGGGAGGGCCTAAAAAGGACAGAGAATTCCTTGTCTGTTTTCAGCGGCTGGACTGCAGACATCTCATTACTAGAACCTATACGGAGAGTACAGAATGGAGCCTGTGCCATCTGGAGCTGAGCTTGCCCCTAGAGATTTCTGCTGTATTCTTTGGAGCTTCAGGACCTTGTTGCCTTGGAAGTTAAACAGATCCCAAAACTGTTTCAATGTATCATATCGGCTACAAGATCAGCCCTGTGTCCCAGGTTTCCTTATCCATTAAACTACTTAGGTCCTCCAGTGTATAGAGGAGTATCATTCTAATTTGCATTTCCTCAATAACTAATGATGTCGAACATCTTTTCACATGCTATTTACATAATCTTTTGTGAAATTTTAATATTGTGCTCATTTTGGGGGGTTATTTTCTTATTATTGAGTTCTAGAAGTTCACTACGCATTTCGATACAAGTGTCAGATATCTATTACAACTATTTCTCCCTTTGCCTTTGCCTTTTCCTTTTTTATAATTTTTTGATGTTTATTTATTATTTTTGAGAGAGAGAGAGAGAGAGCAGGGGAAAGGCAGAGAGAGGTGGAGACACAGACTCTGAAGCAGGCTCCAGGCTCTAAGCCATCATCAGCACAGAGCCTGTTGTAGAACTTGAACTGTGAGATCATGGCCTGAGTCAAAGTTGGACCCTTTAAGCAACCAGGCGTCCCTGCCTTTGCATTTTCTTAACAGTGTCTTTGATGTATTTAGTTTTGCTGAAGTTCAACTTATCATGTTTTTCTTTTTATGATTAGTATTTTTGTTTTCCCTGTCTAAAAGAATCTTTGCTTACCCAAAGATCACAAAGATGTTTCCCTATATTGTTATCTAAAATTTTTTATTTTTATTTTTTCATTCACTAATTTATTCATTTGTTTGTTTGTTTCTTTGTTTATTTTTAAGTAGACTTCATGCCCAAAGTGGATCCCAACGTGGGGCTTGAACTCACCACAACGAGATCAAGGCTTCAGCTGAGATTAAGAGTCCGATGCTTAACTGACTGAGCCAACCAGGCACCCCTTAAATTTTTATTTTTTACATATATTTCTTTTAAAATTTTTATATAGGGTTAGATAAAGGTCAAGACTTACTTTTATCCATAGGAGTATTTGTTTTACAGTGTCATTTATTCAGAAGACTGTCCTTTCTTTATTGACTTACCTTGGCACTTGTATCAAAAATCTACAGCTCATGTACATGTGGGTCTACTTCTGGACTCTGTTGTTTATTTCATCGATCCATGGGCTATCCTGTCACCAGTACCACACTGTCTTGAGAACTTAATTATAGTGTAAATCCTCTAACTTTGAGATGTTTCAAAATTATTTGGGGGGGAACCTCTTGTTCATCCAAATATGAAGCTCCATTTCTCCCAACTCCTTACAACCAAAAAATCCATGCATGTCACACAACCATGAGCTGAGGAAGTCTCTGCAAGGTGGAAAAAAAGAGGATGGGCTTCCTAGGGATGTCAGGATTTAAGGAAGAGTAAGGCGATGAGTTCTGCGTTTCCCTGTAGCCTCTCCTATATCATGAACTGTGAGTTGCAGAAATCTCCAATCCAGACTGCCAACGGGTATGGACAATCTCCCCCTGGTAAATAAATAACAAATAGCTCTGTTCTCCCTTGTCAAAGATTGGGAAAAGGATAGCCTAACAACAAAACTGGCCCCACTCCGTCTAAACAGCAATGGAAAAACCAAAGACACCTCTCCTATCCCACAAAAACAGACTGTGTGCCTCTGTCCCCCCACTGTGTGTCAGCAGAGCTGAGTGTGAAGCTGATCTTCCATTTCCTGCTCTGTGGAAACACGTGGTCCTCTCATTTCTATGCCAGGATAGTGTCTGCCAAGTCCAGTGGTCAGTCGAACCTCTGTGCCCACCCAGAAGCAACAAGAAATAAGGAAGTGTTGACTTCTTACCAGAGTGCAGTCTTTCAATAAATAAAATGATATCTTCTCATTTATTTAGGTACTTAATTTATCTTAGCAATGGCTTATAATTTTACTGTAAGATCTTACACATATTTTATTAAGTTTATTCCTATGTATTTTGTAATTTTGATAGTATTTTAAATGATTTATTTAATAAAAATGTCTTTATTTGGCCTTGGAAGATATTTTTGCAGGATATAGAATTTGGGACTGACAGTTTTGTTTGTTTGTTTCAACACTCTAAAGATATTGTTCCAGGTTTTTCTTGCCTTCATTGTTTCTGATAAGGAGTCGATATTCACCTGTGTCATTGTTCCCTGGTATATGATGTGTCATTTCTGTATCTCCTTTCAAGATATTCTCCGCATCTTTGCTTTTAAGCAGTATCAGCATAGTTTTCTTTATATTTATTCTTCTTAGGGTTTGGTGAACACCTTCAATCTGCAAATATAACTCTCTCCAAAATAGAAAAACTTTTGGTCACTATTATTCAAAAGTTTTTCTTGTCTCTTCTCTCTTTCCTCTCCTTGTATAACTTCAAATACATGCATGTTAGACCTTGATAAAATAAGTCCTTGAGGCTCTGTTAGTTTTTCCAGTCTTTTTTCCTGTGATCTTTATACTGGGTAAATTTCTACTGATTAGTATTCAAGTTTCTTGACTTCTTTCTCTATCATCTCAATTCTACTAACCGCGTCAAGTATATTTTTAATTTCAGACATTAATTTTAGAATTTTTTTGGTTCTTTAATACTTTCTATTTCTCTGCCTTTTCATTATGGGCATATTTTCCTTTGTTTACTCATTCCAACATCCAGAGTATCTCAGGGTTTGTCTCTCTTGATTGTCTTTTCACCCGAAAATTGTTTGCCTTTTTCTGTTTCTTTTTGTGTTAAATATTCTGGATTGTATCCTGGACATTGTGAATTTTAAGTTTTGAAGACTTGATTTTGTTATATTTCTCCAGAGAGAGTTGTGGTTTTGTTTGGTTTAATAGGCAATTAACTTTGCTGGGCTCAAGAGACAGTAGTTCAAACTCAGCTCAGTTCTTATATCCTTAAGTGGGTTGGTTGCAGTCTGTCCACCTATGCAAATTTAAGGCTTAGGCAGATATTTTGGATAAGTATATACACAAAATTTGTACCACCCCCTCTCTGGTGTTCTCCTTTTTGGGATTCCACTCTCATGGTTAGCAACTGAATTGCCCCAAACTTTTTTTTTTTAATGTTTATTTATTTTTGAGAGAGAGAGAGACAGTCACGCGTGCGCACAATTGGGGGAGGGGCAGAGAGAGAGAGGTAGACACAGAATCCAAAGCCGGCTCCAGGCTCAGAGCTGTCAGCACTGAGCTCCATGCAAGGATTGAACCCACAAACGTGAGATCATGACCTGAGCTGAAGTCGGACACTCAACCGACTGAGCCACTCAAGCGCCCTTGAATTGCCCCAGACTTTGTACTCTGTTTCTTTTGTGTATACAGACTGTGATGTTTTTCCTTAAAGGTTTAGTAATCCTGCACAGTACTGGTTGTAGGTTGTCTTCAGAATTAAAGTCGTAAGAAATAGGGTACACATCCTGTGCCGTTTCCTTCCTTTACGTGTCGTCTGCCTCCAGAACCTGCTTTTGTTCACATTCCAGTCTTTTAGATAATTTTGTTCTTATTATTATTTGTTTTGTTTTTATGGCCCACCGCCCCCCTCCCCCAGAGTTTACTGTTATGGTAGAAGGGTCCAGTAGGAGGTTATTCAGTCAAACTAAAGGTATTGTTTAAAAAAGGTTCTAATCCATTTAACAATATATTTTTGCTTGCAAATAGAATTATAATGGATTTTTGTATAATGACCTTGCGTCCTGTGTCCTTGCTGAATTTAGTTTATAATCGTAGCCACGTTTTTTGTAGATTATTTGTGTATTTTATATACACGACCATTTTGTCTGTGGCAGTTTTACTTCTCCCTCTCCAGTGTATGTCTTTTATTTCTTTTTCTTACCTAATAACATTGGTTCCAACTCCCAGCTGAGTGTTGAATACAAGTGGTGAGATCAGCTACCCTCCCTTTGTTCCTTATCTAAAGGAGACAGCATCTGGTCTTTCACCATTAAAAGTGATGTTAAACGTATTTTTTCATAGGTCCCCTTTATCAGGAAATTCCTTATATTCCTAGTTTGCTGAAAGCTCTTGTTTTAATTTGGTGTTTATTATGTCAACTGCCTTTTCCGTATCTCTTCAGGCAAGCATATGTATGTTTTAATCTATTAGTATGGAAAGTTACATTGATTGTTGAATGTCAAAGCAACTTTATATTTTTAGGATAAAATCCACTTGTTCATAATACTTTTTCCCTTCTGTGTATTTCTGGGTTGAATTCACTAAAGTTTTGCTGAAGATTATTGCCCCCAATAACTCTAAAGGATATTGACCTGTCCCCTCTTTTCTTATAATGTCTTTGTTTGGTTCTGGTGTCAGGACAATCAGGAGCTCATAAAATGAACTGGGAAGTGTTTACTCCTCTTCTTTTTTCTGAATGAGTTTTTGTAGGACTTTTATTATTTCTTTCACAAATGTTTGATAAAATATACCAGTGAAGCTATTTGTGCTTGGTGTTTTCCTTGTGGAAATATTTTAAATTATTCAAGTTTTCAACCTTTGGCTTATCTCCTCTTTTCTCTTTTCTCCATGGCCACTCTGGCATAGATCTCTCATTTTCTCCTCTGAACATCTAGAACTCCAATTATCTACTTAGTATATGAGTTTGTAATGCTGTATATTGTTAGTTCCATTTTCTTAGTGTAAAGAGTAAAAAATAATATATTAGACATAACTATGACCCTGTGTCACCGTTCAGCTGAAGGAGGATCCAGGCTGGTCCTTTCCTTTTGTGGACACATGGGAGAAGCTGAGAGAAGGGAGAAATAACTCTATCTAACAAAGGGCTTGTGGACAGGAAGATAGGCTGAAGAAACCCAGTAGGAAGAATCCCAGCACTTTAAAAAATTATTCATTTATTTTTTATATTCCAGTATAATTAACATATGGTGTTGTATTAGTTTCAGGTGTACCATACAGTGATTTGGCATTTCCATGCATCACCCGGTGCTCATCACGGTAAGTATACTCTTATCCTCTTCACCTGTTTCTCCCGTCTCCCTGCCTACCTCCCCTCCGGTTTGTTCTATACATTTAAGAGTCTGGTTTTTTGTCTCTTTTTTTTCTTTGTTCATTTGTTTTGTTTCTTAAATTCCACATATAAGTGAAACCATATGGTATTTGTCTTTCTCTGGCTGACTTATTTCAATCAGCATTATACCCTCTAGATCCATCCATGTTGTTGTGAATGGCAAAATTTCATTCTTTTTTTTATAGCTAAGTAACATTCTTTTGTGTGTGCGTGTGTGTGCTCGCTATACATAAATACATATGCGCGCGTGCGCGCGCACACACCCACACCCACACACACACCCCACATCTTTATCCATTTAACTATCAATGCAAATGGATACTGGGCTGCTTCCATAATTTGGCTTTTTTAAATAATGCTGTAATAAATATAGGGGTGCATGTATCATTTTGAGTTAACGTTTTTGTTTCCTTTGGGTAAATACCCAGTAGTGGAATTATTGGATTATATGGTAATTCTATTTTAAATTTTTTGAGGAACCTTCATACTGTTCTCCACAGTGGCTGCTTAGGCTAGCACTTTGATCTTGGACTTCCCAGCCTCCAGAACTGTGAGAAATAAATGCCTATTATCTAAGCCACCCAGTCTATGGTATGTTGTTATGGCCGCCTGAACAGATACAATGTGACACTATGTTGAGATTGGCTTTCGGGTTCAGAGAAGAAGGGCTAACTCCTATGTGCCCCACACACATTCTCGTCTAGTCTGTAAATTCTTTTGGGACAGTATCTTTTACTTCTCATTATCCTATGCAGTACGAAGCAGTATTGTGAATATAAGAAACCTACATGCTAACCTGTCTGCTTGTCTTTGGTATTCCTGGATCAAGGAAATGGCACAAGGAATGTGCCTCTCCAATTCCAATATACCTGTCATAGTCATCGATGGGTATTCCGGTGAGCTGGATGTGTCCCAGTGACTATGCGAGAGGATCCGTTAGGATTTTGGAAGAAGATAAAATGGGGAAAATATGCAATATCGTGATTTATAGGAAATATATATTTTGTCATTCAGGTGTTCAAGATAAATTTCTCATATATATTTGGGTTCTGTCCACAGTTCCTGGCTCACAGCTTCCAAAACTCTTGGAATTTCCTGAGTGGTAAGAGCAAGGGGAGCACCTTTTGTTATAAAATCTGGCCTCTTTTCCCCAGTTCCTGAGAAGCTTCAGAGCCGGAAAGGTGAAATGGGTGTCTTGTTATTCATAACAAGTTCCTTTCCACCACAGTTGGGTTTGCGTCAATGAGGTGACTTTCGGAAATCACCTAAGGATGGGGGCCTGGTTGCCAGCAGAACCAACTTTGAATAGAGGGGTAGAAATTGCAGTCCCAACCCCTGATTCCTGGGGAGAAGAAGCGGGCTGGAGGTTGAATCAGTCAACAATGTCCAGTGAATTAGTCAACCATGCCTATGTAATGTAGCTTCCACAAAAACACAAAAAGGAGAGGATTTGGAGAGCTTCCAGATCGGTGAACAAGTTGAGATTTAGGGAGAGTGGTGCACTCAGAAATGACATGGAAACTCTGCCTCCTGTCCCATGCATCTCTTTCATCTGGCTGTTCCCAAGTTACCTGCTTTATAATAAACCTGTGATCTGGCATGTAAAACACCTCTCTCAGTTGGAAACTACTTTAGCAGATGAGTTAAACCCAAGGAGGGTCATGGGAACATCTGATTTATAGCCATTCAGTCAGAAGTACAGGTGACAACCTGGATTTAGGATTGGCATCTGAAGGGGAGGGGGAAGACTTATACAAGTGAGTCTTTAACCTACAAACCAAGAAGGGGATTGTTGGAACTTACAGTCTGTAGCTGGTTGGTCAGAAGCACAGATAACAAAGCGAGTGTATGATTGGCATCTCAAGTGGAGGGCAGTCTCATGAGACTGAGTCCTTGACCTGTGGAATCTGATGCTATCTTTGGTAATGTCAGAACGGACTTTCATTGTAGGATATCTAGCTGGTGTCCAAGAACAGCTCCTTGGTATTGTAGGGGAAGCCCCCGACCACATACCTAGGAAATTGTGCACAGAATCCCTTTATGTATATATGCGTGCATACAAAATCATCCTATAAATTTTTAATTTTTTGTATGTTTTATAAGGTACATGCACAGTAGAACTGGCGTATAATAGAAACTGCTTGGCAATTACCATTAGTATGATAAATTTCCTTTGACAGGATCAAGTTCAGGATTTCTGTTCCTGGATATACTTCAGGGAGCTGGTCGCTTTAGAAATACAGATTCCTAGGCCACATCTCAGGTACTGAATCAGCATTGTGTGAGTATTAGTGACAAGAATCTGAAGTTTGACAAGCTCCTTAGTTCATCTTGAAGCAACCCACCCATGGCTCTGCTTTTCAGTGAAATTTAACCCCCTCATTTTCTTGAAGAGGAAATTGAGGCTTCCAGAAGGAATGCGAGTTGCCAAGAACACAACAGATAATAGTATAGACCAGACCAGGACCCACATCTGTCTTCTAATCCATGCTTGTTCTTTCTCTATTTCTGTGGTTGACTTTCAAGCTATAGGCATTGTTTTCTAGAGTTTCCCAGACTCTCCCTTCTCCCATTCTATCTTCCCAGGGGTTGGTTATCTGTGGAAAGTTATCTAGTATGATGTCATTAATATTGTTGCTAGCAGAAAATCACACAGAAATAGAGAAAGTTCCTGCTGCATGTTATGTTGTACAAATGCCTTGATTTCCAGATGGAACTCACAGGGGGCAAATTTTCGGCTTACTAAGTCATTTCTACTGTGATTGAAAAATATGAAAGCATTTGAGCTTTTGTAGATATAAGAAACACAGATGAAGGATGTCTAGGAAACCTATTGTCAACATAGGTCAGTGGATGCACGGTGATCTTGGCAATGGAAACGAAGAAATTAGGGGTAGGAATAGGTTTAGGAAGTTTGCTGATACATTTGTTATCTATTTCTGTGGAATAAATTACCTCAAAACTTAGCGACTACAAACACCACACATTTATCATCTCAGTTTCTGTGTGTCACTGTGGGCACTGCTTAGCTGTGTGTCTTGGGATCCATGCCTCTCACAGCTGCAATCAAGTTGTTGGCTGGGCTTGTGGTCTCTGTCGAAGACTTCCAAGGTCTTCATGGTTATTAGCAGAAGCGGCTTCGTCTGGAGTTGTTCTGAGGGCCTTAGGTCTTCCCTCGCGGTTGGCGTCTCTCAGTTCCTTGCCACAGGGCCTCTCGGTAGGGCAGCTCAGAACATAACAGCTGGCTTCTAGCAACATGAGCAAGCAGAAGAGCAAGAAAGGGCAAGCAAGATGGAATCCAGAGTTTCTGTAACTTAATGTCAGAAGTGACATCTCATCAACTCTGCCACCCTCTAGCTGCTAGAAGTGAGTCACTAGGTCTAGCCCACACTCAAGGGAAGGAGATTACCCCAGGGCGTGAGTACCAAGAGGTGGAGATCTTTGAGGGTGATCTTGGAGGCTGCTGCCCAGCCTGTGGGAGGATGAGGTGGAGACACCCAGCAAGAACTTGGACTGCTAAATTTGAAGCTCTAGGGAGGTATCTGGGCTGGAGATACAGATCTGGGAATTAGTAGCATTTTATGAGCAGGAGGTGAAATCATGGGAATAGATAAAGTCGGCCAGAAAGAACATTTCTTTTAAAGGTATCTACTATTTACTAGAGTCCACGGATTACTAACTTCTTAGAGAAAATTCGAGTTGAAAGTAGAAACAAAAACATGTAGGCAAAGGTACATGTGACCAAGGAAAGCTGCTTGCCATTCCTAACTTGAGTAAAACTTTGAGATTGGCCATGGAAACTTGGGTTAGGCCATGTGGCATTTCCTGGTATGATTAGAATATTATTAAGATCCTGAGAAGAGCTCGTTGTCCATTGAACCCTGGTGACTAATTGAAACCTGGAAGGTCTCCTGATGAAGAGAAATAAAGTCTAGTGTGTTTGTCCTCTACCAATTGTAAACTACGGATCCGATGGATCTCAGTGTTTCCAACAAGTTTGGGTGATGAATACTGTAAATATTCATCTAATATGATTAATCATGGTCATTTAAAGGCCTCCTCCCACAGGCCCACAGGACCCCTCCCCTTCCTAAGCACCCAGCCCAGGGTGTGTCACAGAAGCCTTGGGGAGCTAGAGGTGTGTCACAATGAAGGATGGAGAAACACCTCATAGGGCTTCTTTGGCCCATGATCTTTCCTCCCTCTGTGCCTTTGCCTCATGCTCATCGGTTCTGGTGGAATGTTCTCCCAGGCTGTTTTATGCAGCCAAATCCTACCCTCCCTTAAAGGCTCTGCTCAAATCCCATCTCTTCCATTAAGTCTTCCTGACTGGACAAGCCCACCCCACCCCACCCCACCTCTCTCCTCTCTGGACTTCTATCTTGGTGTCACTCATTTTGCAGGCTAATCCCCAGCCATTTTCTATGCTTGCTTTTGCCTTCTTCATCAGGGGTTGGCAAACTGCGGCCGTGGGGCTAATGTGATCCCACAGCCTGTTTTTATACGGCCTGCAGGCTAAGAATGGCTATTGCATTTTTAGATTGTTGAAAAACTTGAAAGAAGTATAGTATTCTGTTTCATGTGACTATTACATGAAATTTAAATTCAGTGTCCATAAATACTAATTTTTGTCAGTAAATTTTGTGGAAATTTGCTTTCTTTTGCCTCTCTGCCCACAAAGCTCAAAATATTTAGTATCTGTCACATATGAAAAGCTTGCTGACCTCTGCTATAGGCATTTGATGTCTCCCTCCTGAGAGAGGGTGTAACCTTTCCCGGAAAGACACAGTACTGACACTTTATGGTGGCTATTGCGGGGTCTACTGTAGCGTGGAGCACAGAGCTGGTGTTTGGTTAATACTGTTGGATGTAGCCGAGAGAGAAGGCATTATTAATTTGTGACGGATACAATGTTATGTCCTTTCTTGCTGTCCAGGCCTTTTCTCTATTCCCCTCTGCTGTTGGGCTGGTATCTGTTATGTCTGGTAGAAAAAAATGACAGGGAATACCAGGGTGGGTCACAGAACTCATGGCAAACACAAGTGAAATGAAGTCTGGGAACCAGAGCTTTTGTTTTGGGTGGGGAGGAACTGTTTGCTTTGGGGGATTGAGGTAATGAAAGTTATTTCAATAACATAATTTAACAGTTGCACATGCTTTCTGCCAGAAGTACAACTAGGCAAGCCTCACCCAGGAACCCCATCTGCGAAATGTGAAGATTAAACACCACAGTGTTGAACAAATTCTCTTCCCTGTTTGGCAAAACAAAAACGTATATACACACCTTGGTTACACTGTGTGAAATGCACCATATGGACACAGACTAGAGGGGGAAGCAAAAAAAAATAAAAACAAATTGTGTTAGGGTGCTGGGATCATGGGAAGGTACTTATAAAGAACACCCTTTTCTTTAAGTAGCTAAAATATTTTTTACAATAAATAAAACCTCTGAATATAATTAAAATGAAAAAAAATTATATTCCTTCTCTAGCAGGAATACGTTTTTAAGCTTTTTTTTTTTCTTTTTCACTTTCCCCCCTCACAAAGCCAAAATTTTATATTGAAGCAGTAAATTTTAGGACCCCGAGTGTAAATACAGACACAGCATGTACAAATTTTCCTTTAAAGGAATGTCTATCATGTTTAACTGGTCTACCTTAAACCTCACATTCTCTGAAACTATAAAATGGGAAGAACATGACTAACTTCCCACTGAACACAGTGCTTGCATACCCCAGGCTTAAATGGTAGTTGTCATCAAAAAGGTCCCCAGTGCCCTAGACCTGGTGATTCCTACAGGCAGGTATGGCATCTCCTTCACAGTTGAAGAGCCAACTTCTGATATGGGCAGGCACATTATGCCTGACTTTCAACTGAAATTGTTTAAATGAATAAATGAGCTAAATATTAAAAAAAGAAATGAGACATACATAGAGGTACTCTGTCAGCAAGCAGGCAACTTACCCCTACCTTCATTTCTTTTTCAAAGCCAAGACCTATTCATCCATATTACCTCCCAAGAGGGAACAACTAAAGCACAAGCAGCCAATGTGAGGTGGCAGGGCTCCATCAATAGCTGGAGAGCCTTAGGCTTTGCTCCATGCACAGAGTGATAAGGAAGAAGAGGGTGAGGTTTATAAGTTCCCATTGTATCGCCACCTTGAAAGGAAGTTAACGTATTTGTCTGTTCATTCCACAAATATGCATTGAGCACTTGCTATGTACAAGGAATTGTTTCATGGGAAGGGATGTGAGGAGGAGCTAGAAACCGAAGCAGAGAGGCAGGGAAGTTGACTACAGCAGCTGTTACGATCTTTTCATTTCCTGGGGAGATCCTTAGTGACTGCAGCATGGAGTAAACAGTGCTCTCAAATAGGATGTGGTGTAGAATCACACTACGGAGAAGCTCAGGGAATGAAATCTCGGCTTCCCAGAAGACATGGTATTATTATGGGTAATACCATGTACTATGGATACTGGGAGTGGCTCCCATTTACATCAACCCTTGATCTTGACTGAGATTTCTGTGGGAGGTGGATGAGGCAGCAGTGATGACATGAAAAGTACCCTTGACTTATTGTCAAAGGCATGGTTCTGAATTTAGCCCTGCCTCTAATACTAGTTTTTGGAATGTGAGCAAGTTTCCTAACTTTTCTGAATATGAGTTTATTCATCTATTAAAATGGAGACAGAAGTATTTTCCCTCATATATTTGTATTAGTTGTCTATTCCTGTATAAGAGACTACCCTAATAATTAAGAGGCTTAAAACTACAATTATACATTTATTCTGTGAGTCCGCTGGGCGTTTCTTCTGCTGATCACACTGCATGTCGCTAGCAGCTCGGTTAGGGTCTTATCTTAGCCGAGACATAATTTTTCATTCCTAACTCCTTAAGATGCGGCCATCTTAGGCCAATGTTTGCCTCAACATCTCAAGGCAAAAGAGGAAGCTGCAAGGTCTTCTAAAGCTTAGCCTTGGAAGTCATACAATGTCACTTCCACCATGTTTCTATTGGTTAAGGTAAGCCAAAGACCAGCTCAGGTTCAAAAGGTTGGGAAATATTCTTCACTTCTTTATGGAAGATGATAAGAAACATTGTGCCCATATTTCGCAATCTACCATAAAGTTGTGGTCGGGATTAAATGAGATTATGTATGTGATTAGGTATTGTTTTCTTATATAAGTAGGTATTGTTTCTGCTAGCAGTCGTATATGTATTATATTTTTTTAACTTCAAAATTCTACAATACTCACTATGACACTCAATGCTCCAAAGCGAGTTTGTAAAAACATTTTTAAAATGTGTATTTATTTTTAAGAGAGAGACACAGAGTGTGAGTGGGGAAGGGACAGAGAGAGACACATACACAGAATCCGAAGCAGGCTCCAGGTTCTAAGCTGTCAGCACAGAACCTGATGCGGGGCTTGAACTCACGAACCGTGAGATCATGACCCAGCGGAAGTCAGAAGGTTAACTGACTGAGCCACCCCAGTGCCCAAAGCTACTTTTTGATGATATAACTGGTTGTATTATGAAAGGTCTATGTGTCACCATCAGTGGGAGGAATTAGGGTCATGTGAGCGTCTTTAGTTAACTCATTTCATGAAGTAATGATTTAGTTTTCATTAAAAGACCTAGAATTTGATTTTAGGGTATTCTTATGCTCTTAGAAATGCTTTATCTCACTTTACTCAGAGCATCCTTGAAAGCTCTTGAGATGGTGCAGGGGACATCTGGACATTTTGTGTGTGCGTGCGTGCGTGTGTGCACGCGCGTGTGTGTCTGTCTAATGAGCGTCAATGCCCCCAGTTTTTGGTAATAGTGTTTTGGTCATGGCATGCATCTTGTTAGGACTATGCATCAAGATACTCCATCATGCCCTGGCCAGGGTTGTGGGCAGGTTTCTTAAACTAGCTCAGCCAATTGGAACCTAGCCAGCTGAACCCTAGGAGGGGTGGCAGAAGGATCAAAATGGTTGGAATTTACTCACCCAAACAGTATTACTTTGAATAGGTTCGCCATTTGTTTCTGCTGTGTCTACCCAGATCTGCATTAATTCCCATTTTAGTCCAGAGTCAGGTTCAATGAGCCATCTCATAATCTGATAATACTTTAAGCAATTTCTTTTTGTTTAAATTGTCCAGAGTTAGTTTTCTTATAGACAGAGACTGCTGACACAGATATTTATTCAGTAGATATAAAGTAATGGGAGTGGTCTGGAAGCAAAAATGCCAGGAGATTCTAACTGATCACACAACAGCCAACAAAGTAGTTATCTTTTGTAACAGTTTTCAGAACACTATACAGGATTCCTTGAATAAGGAATGCAGCCTTGTCCTTAAGGATCCATAATCCAGCTACGGAGAATACAATAATTATGATAATTACAGAAAAAAATTATAGTTCACCAAAATAATATATAAGTATTCCAATTGTCAGTGCCTAAAATAGTGCTTGACATACAGTATGCATACTATACTTATGTACTACAATTAATAAATACATTATTAAATGAATGATTAAGTTGGGTGCAATGAAGTTTGAACAAGAGAATCATGAGCAAAAAATTCCTCATGAATTTGAGGAATTCGAGCAGGTTCTCTTACAATGGGTAGAATTCTTTTAAATGAAGAGGAGGAACAGGAGAATTCTAGCCTGTTGATTTATTTTACAAACAGTGTTATAAACTATGATAAGTTTATGAGAGGTGGCTCCTGAATCAGGTGGCATCAAGAAAAATCTTATTGCAGAGACATGATTTTCTGTATTTGATACCGAATTTTGTTATTGGTAACATGCTGCTCTAATATATGTTGATTGCCTAGATAATGGGACCATTTTTTACCTATTTAAAAGTGCATTTCTCTTTCAATGATCAGCTTTTTTTTCTTTTAACCTCTATGTTAAGCCATGAGACCTAGTCCCAAAAAGGGGAGTTTGTGGGGAGCAGAGCTCCCAACCAATAGGAAGAGGAAGTAGAAAGTGACAGCTCAGAGCCTGGAGCCTGCTTTGGTTTCTGTGTCTTCCTTTCCCTCTGTCCCTCCCCTGTTTGTCCTCTCTCTCTCTCTCTCTCTTTCTCTCAAAAATAAATAAACATTAAAAAACATTCTTTTTTAAAGGCAAAGGCAAGAAGCGAGCTTTAATGTAAATCTCTCCTCCAGAGGTGAAACCCTGGAAGGCATTTTGGGGTTGAGTTAGGAGTACATAATAGAAATGTTCAGAAACGTTGGAAGGGAGCCTGCAGGGTTTGCTCTTTGTTTTGTGGGCAAAAGCCTTGGAAAAGCCTGTGTCCAGTGCTGCTGTACATCATGTCACTAAGCAGAAGATTCTAAGAGAGATTACAGTGTCTCACATGCTGCCGGAGTGCAGGGAAAGCAGGCAGAGTTTCCAGATTCTCCAGAGGGTGCACAACAGTCCAGAGCATCGTGGGGCCTTCCTGGAGCTCCAACGGCCCTGCTTCTCCTGAGCCATGGGTCCTCTGCACAGATTCTCTTTCCTGGCTAGGGAGCTTACCTTTCCCTACCTGGGGAGCTTTTTTTTTTAATGTTTATTTATTTTTGAGAGACACAGAGACAGAGCATGAGCAGGGGAAGGGCAGAGAGAGAGGGAGACACAGAATCCGAATCAGGCTACACGCTCTGAGCCAGCAGCACAGAGCCCAACTCAGGACTGGAACTCACAGACCCCAAGATCATGATCTGAGCCGAAGCCGGCCTGTTTAACCAACTGAGCCACCCAGGCACCCCCGGGGAGCTTTTAAAAAATGCCCACGTTAAATGCCTCGGCTACGTAAATCAGAACCTCCTGGGGCCAGATAGTGGTGTCAGATCATTCTAAGGTCACAGGTCATTCTACTGTACAGCCAGGGTTGAGAGCCACTACCATAAGTAAAGTCTAGTTACATGTTTAGACTTAACCTCATTTGCTCAGCAAAGCTTTCCCTGCTCAGTCTCAACCTAGGTGAAGTGCCTCTGTTATGTATCCTCCAAGCAAGCACGCAGTATTTCTTCCTCTCGGCATTTAACAATTGGGTCATTTTTTTTAAGCTAAGTTTTCCTGTAGACTACCTGCTGTGTGAGGGAAAACAAAACAAAACAAAACATTTCTGTCTTGCTCAGCAAGAAGCCAGGTTCCATCAGGCACTGATTGGTACACAGCTGATGCTCAGTAAATACATCTTGGATGAATGATCTTCTCTACTCAACCAAGGGTGTGTGACCAAGCGTCCAATTCATGAATCTGCTAAGAGAAGTTTTACAAGTGAGACCTTAAACTAGACCACATACTTACAGGAGTGTGACTTTAAATGGGCTCATATTTTTGACGGTTTCACTGTTTTCATCTTCAAGCTCACTTGTTATCACCATTGTAACTCTATGTGGTCAACATTACTATTTCCACCTCACAATGGGAAAGTAGTTAAATAACTTGCCCAGGTCCCTGCGCCCTATTATCTAGGCACAAACAGTTGGGAATAAGGAAAGCCCCCTTCAACAAGGTTCCTGTTTGTGCTGAGCTCTTATTTCTGGCTTGACAGCTGTGGCTGCTACACGGGGATTTTCTAGGGTCTCCAGTTCCCACCGCCAGGGCCCAGGGTGCGATTTCCTGCCCTCAGAAGCCTCTGTAGGGTACAGGCAACACTGGGCCTTATCCATATAAGGATGCGATAAATATTCTCCAAAGTCACTGTGCCTTGCTTGTTCTGGAGAGGTAGCCGTGTGTGTGTGTGTGTGTGTGTGTGTGTGTGTGTGTGTGTGTGTGCGCGCGCGGGCGCGCACGCGCGCGTATGGGGAGGTGAGCTAGGATTGTCTAGAAGTCCCATCTTAGCTGCGGGCTGGGCAGGAGTACCACCCTTCTACCACCCGCATCCCAAATCTCAGCTTCCAACATTCACAGGCCTCTGAATCCCAGGACTCGCACTCAGACACTTGGAGCATCTTGGATTCATCCGTGTGCCTTGAAGCGAGGCTCAGAAGAGCTGCGCCTCCCGTGGGCTCTCGATGCCCAGGGGGCAAGCGGCAGCGGCGGCGAACCCTTCCACGCCCGCACACCAGCCCCTGCAGCTGCTGGTGCCGCGGCCCCGCGACGCGCCCTGCCCCAGCCTCCCGGACTCCGGTCTCCGCTGCGCGCCCCGGCCAGAGAGGCGCAGTGAGGCGGCGCCGGGGAGGCGCGGGCAGCCAGGACGCGTCTCCTCTCGCGCCGGGGTCGCCGGGGCCTCCCGGGCCGCCGTCTCCAACGCGCGTTCTCGGTGCAGGTGGCACAGCTTTCCGCGCCGGCCGGGCTTCCCAGATCACGGGAGAGGCTAATCTGGGGTCTAGACCTCCCAGCGGCAGAGAGGGCTCAGCCGCTCCTCCACTTCTGGCCATTCCCCCAGCTCCTCACCCCAAAACGAAAAATCCCAGGCCGGGCAGAACCTGGTCACCTCTGCCTCCTCCCAGCTGCGCTAATCCTGCGAGCGAGGGAGGCCCCCGCGCCGAGGCGGTGGCTGGCAAAGGGGAGTGGAAAGGGAGGATGGATGGGGCCGAGGGGTGGGGTGGCGATGAGGGGGATGTAGGAGGGGGTGTCATTTTCTTTTTCTTTCTTTTTTTTAAAAAAGTATTTCTCTCGCGAGAAACCGCTGCGCAGACGATACTTGAAGAGGTGGGGAAAGGAGGGGGCCGCGGGAGCCGCGGCAGAGACTGTGGGTGCCACAGGCGGACCGGCGGCCACAGCTGGGACAGCTGCGGGCGGAGCGGGGCAGCGGCGGCCGCGGGCAGGACCGAGGAACAGCCGCCGCCGCTTCGGGAACCGGAGCCGCCGCTTCTCCAGTGGGTGCAGCCGGGGTCCCGACAGGGGTCGGGCGGCCACCGGGGGGCTGGAGCTGCGGCCACGGAGGCTTTTGCGTTTGCGCCGCGCCGAGGGCAGGGACAGGGACTGGGTGAGGGGCTGTCCCGGAACGTCCACAGCTGGCGCCGGCCCTCCCCTGCCTGACAGCTTCCTGGCCCGGGGCTCCCGGTGCCGGGCTCCGCGTCAGATGCTCGGGGGGCGGTGGCAGCGCCCGGAGCCGGCCGGGGACGGCGCGGCGGCTTTCCAGCCCCGGCGGCTTGGCGGAGACCGCAGTCAGGGAAGCTAGGGCGTTCGAGCGCGCATCGCGCGCCTTTCGTGCCATTAAAACAAAAACAAATAAATAAACCCGGCGAGCTGGCCCCAGGGTTTCGAACCGCTCGGGACATGGGTACTTGGAGGCTCGCTTTTCAGGCGGCGTCCGGGAGGCCGAGAGGCTGGCTGGAGCCGCGGCCGGCGGGGGCCTGGGCTTGTCGGCCAGCTGTGGACCAAACGGTCTTCACTTACCCAAAGTTAACTGCGCCACGCTCAGACGGCGCGCGGGCTGGGCTCGGGAACGGGGACCCCAAGGCTCCAGCATCCCGATGCCCTGAACGTCTCCCCCGCCTCGGCGATTTGTCTGTTGCAGCTGGCAGGGGCCGCCTGGAGTGGGAGCAGCGCCTGGAGAAGGCGGGAGGAGCCCGGCCCGGGGGACGGGCGGCGGGAGAGCGGGACCCCGGCGGCGCGGCGCGCTTTAGGGCGCAGCGGCGGCCGCGGATCGAGCCCGGGGCGCGCCGAGGGGCTGCGGGAGCCGGCGGCCGCTCGGCACCATGCGGCGAGGAGGGCTGCTGGAGGTCGTCCTGGGATTTACCGTGCTCTTAGCGTCCTACACGAGCGATGGGGCCGACGCCAATTTGGAGGCTGGGAACGTGAAGGAAACCAGAGCCAGCCGGGCCAAGAGAAGAGGCGGCGGAGGACACGACGCGCTTAAAGGGTAATGGAACGGGCCAGCTCCTTTGGCGTGGGTCTCCCCTCCCTCCTCTCCCGAGTATCACGATCCGGATTCTTGACACCGGAAAGATCCTGGACAAGGTCTCCTGGGGGCACCTTAGAAGTGCAGGGGGTGTCCGGCCCGCGCCCCGTTCGAGGCTAAACCGCTGTGCTGCAGCTCTTTAAAGATTGCTGCCCCAGAGGAGATGTCATGGTGTAAAGGAATCTTGGGCCATTGTCGAGGCCGATTTTTGGAGGCGAGAGGGTTTTTTGAGGAAGAAGGGGAGGAGCTGCCACTGAGAGGCGAGAAGCCCATTCCTTTCCCTTCAGACCAATTCCGGTTGTGTTTAGGGGAAAGTGCTTGCCTTGTGGGCACCTTTGCAGATGCTCTTTTGGTGAGGGGGCAAGGAAGGGAAGGGATTCTAATGACAGGCAGAGAAGGCACAGTCAATGGTTGGCTCTCCAACGACTTATGCTTATTAAAATTATGGACTGAATGTTCTGGTTGATCCTGCCTTTCTGATGTCTGCACTGGAAGCAGAGCAGGGCAAAAAAATTTTTTTGAGAACTTGGGTTCTTTGGGGTTGTAAGGGGCTCTTCATTTCACTGGGGGCAGTAATGCTTATGCGGCTGGCCTTAAACGGGTGTTTTTAACCGGCGATGTATGTGTGGTGTACATGCAATTGAGCATTTCTCGGGCTTCCTAAGGTCCCTGTTACAGGAAATGTTTCAGCAGGAAATATTCAAACGAGGCAGGTTGATTGTATAAGGACTATCTGTTCCCTGAACTGAAGAAGGGTGGGGAATACGTTTCCCTTAAAATTGTTCATATTGAACGAAAAATCCATCTTTATGAGATTGTTTCAGTTCGAACCCCCACAGAAGTAGTCGGATGAGCTGTAAATGATCCATTTTTATCTCCTTGGGGGAGTCTATTAAACGAACCCAGACAGTATACACACACAGAGGTTTTCTAGTAAGTTCTTTTGATTCTCATTGTTGCTTCTTTTTGAGTAGCTCTGTAGCTTGATTATATATGATCCTGAGTCGTCAGGTGATGGTGTCCAATCCCATATGTGGCTGACCATTTCCTTTAGTCCCTTTTGTTATGGGCTGTTTTAATTACATATATGTAATAAAATTTGTGTTCGTACGGTCCAGGTGCAGGAAGAAAAAAGTAGAGCAAACTGAATGGACCAGTTTTTGAGTCTTGGTCTAGACTAGGGACACGGTGATTGTCAGGGCCAAGCACTTCGGCTGTGGTAAAATATGCATGATTTTCTGGCCCCGGGAAATAGTTATGATTAATTTAGTTCCATCTTGGCCTTTGTGGAAAATAAATCCAGGATTCCAACAGTGCTGGAAAGGAAATTTGCTTATCATGTTAAGCCTGATTCTGATCAGGAGGCCGACATTCATTGCTGTGCAAGGCCCATGGCAAGTTCAACAGATGGACTAAAACTCTGATTTTCATACGTTCTCGAAAGGACCTGATTTAGTCTAGTATTTTTCCTTAAAAGAAAAAAAAAACGTATTTCTGCTATACATATTATCGTAATAGCTCAGCTCGATGACCTTGCTCCTATAGAAAGAGAGGAAGTGGGGTTTAATTTTGTGGATGAAAGTCTTCAGGGAGACATCAGGCCCGGCCAGACATTTGTCTCATCTCTGTGCTAACACCAACCAGCCTGTTTCCTTGGGAGGCACAAGCTCAATGTGAACCAGAAACTGAGCTTCACTTTGTCGCTTCACAGAATGTCCATAGTTTTACTCACACTACCGCTTATTTCTCTTGGGCTTTGCTTTTTTTGTGATTACAGGGCAACACCTCTCTGTGTTCGTTATAGTATCTGGTTACTAACATAGATGCTACTCTATTGCAAGCTACTCATAAAGCCTTCCTAAAAGCGTGTTATCAATAGAACAGTAATTGTGAGTGTGCTTCATTCTCATGTTATCTGTAAGATCTTACATACAGATTTAAACAATAATTATAATTAATTAACATTGCAGTGTAGTATATCGTATACTAACATAATATAAAGGTTTTTATTTTTAGATTTCTCATGTTATCTATCAGGTTTTATAGATATATAGATATATGGGGAGGTAAAAAAGTAATAATTTAAAAGGATATACAATTAAAAGTATTTCCTTCTTACCTCTCTGACACCATTTTTGTAAAACTATTATAGGCATATATATGCATATTCAGATAGATAGCTATATATATACATATATATACATGTACATGTATATGTATACTGTATGTCCTATTTAATACATGCAATATTCATACATACCGTTCATCCTGTACACTTCATACCGCACATACTGTTTCAAACCTTGCTCGCTTCTATATATCTTTAGTGCATCCATCCGTTAATTCATACGGATCTACCTTGTGCATTCTCTTGGTGCATAGAATTCCGTAACATGGCTGGAAGAGTTCCCTGATGATGTCTGTCTGAATTATATTAATTTTTTTGCTACTCCCAAATTCTCCTACATACCTGTGTGTGTACATGTGCAAATTTATATGTGGTATAAATTAATAAAAATAGAACTTCTGGAGAAAAGGTTTTCCCATAGATCTTAAACAAGTACCAATTCTGCTTTTAAATTTGAATACATTTAAAAGGTATTCTCTCCTTTTATGGCTCTTACAGTCTCCCATGAATAAGTCTTTTAACCATGCCCTGCTGTATAAATCATCAGGAAAAGCAGTTGTGGGTAACGTTTTTCCAGTTATTGCTTAAAATTTCTATTTTTTTGCTAGTTAAAATATCGCCAGCTTCAAAACTAACCTCTTTGACTGCAGTAAAACCTGTTGACTGTTTTTGATGGAAATGCAGTTTCTGAAGTGAAAGTGATTTGTAACCCAAGTCTGCCTGATGCCCAGTTGGTGGCAGCAATCTTCAGTACCTCACTGATATTTCCTCTGGTTAAAGTGTGCTTTAAATTCACCAGTGTCCACCGGGCACTGGTCTCGTCTCTTCCACCAATACCGCCTTCTTGTCTTTCTCGGATGTAACAGGTGACAACGGAATTTGCCTTGGTCGTCTTCTTGTGATATGTATCCCTTTGCTGTCAGCACCCCCACCTCACAGCCTAGGGACGTGCCTAACTTTTCCCTCTCATGGAGTGAGTTCTAGCTTGTCTTCTTCTCCTCCATCCTGTTGCAGGTGTTTTTTTTTTTTCCCTTCCCACTGGGCAGCAGAAGTTGTTCCACAGTGGAAATTTAAGCATCCTCAAGTTTCTTCCCAGCTTTCGCTGTGTTTTCTTAGACTAAATTGCCAATTTCTGTTTTTACAGGAAATCCTTTTTTTATGGAATGAGTGTGGTCCCCATTCACTCTGCAAAAATTGCATTTTTCTCTATTTTGAAAGGAGAATTTTGGAAGCTTCAAAAATGTTTTCAAATAGTACATGTATAGTAGTTTTCCTTTGACTGGGGCACTGCTTACATGTGCGAATTGACTTTATGAGAAATAATAAATCCGAGCTTTATTATTCAAATTTCAGTTCACCAAAATTTTTCTCAGCTGAGTTCTTAACTTCCATGATTAGGCAAAATGTGTGGGAGACAATTGAATTAAAAAAACACACAGCTCTACTCGAATAGCAGTAGTTAGGAACCATTTATCCTAATAAATAAATATTTATATATAACATATATTATATATAATAAAATTATATATTACATATATTATGTACAATAAACTTATATATCATAATCAATAAATATATTATTTTAAATTATTTTATATATTTATACTATAATACATTATATGATATATATCATTGTATATATTATATATTGTATATAGTATTATATATTATTGTATTATATATAATAAATATTATTAATATTGCCTTTTTGCTTTATAAAGCTCTTAAATAAGGAAATATTGCAGTTTCCTGTCAAAGGCGGAAAAAAATCTTTAGAGTGAAAACCATTTTTCCCAAATCTCTGATAAGATAGATTGAGAATTTCTGTCCTTGTTGCCTGGTTTATAAGTGTATGAGACCGGGTGCATTTCACACAATTTGTCCCCTTGTGCATAATTTTTTTGTCTTTGTTTATCTGTTTACTTTTTCCAGAGGTCTTGTTACCAGGAAAATATACACGGAACAGTTTGTACACAGGGTAGATTATGTGATGGCAAACTGCAAGGGATCGATTACACAGAAGTCTGTTATTCAAATAAAGAACTTTAACGGAGGACACAGAAAAAGTTCTGTAGACTTTATAAAGTCCATTTACTTTACAAGGAGGACTTTAAGACTTCATCTGAAGTCGAGTAGGCTCATAATATGGGGCAAAGGCTCCTGCAGTGGTATGGTTTGTCCTTGTATTTAATGAAAAGGTTAAGCTAAAATATTGCAATACCATCAAAAAAAGATATTTGTAAATAGAAGTTTTTAGCAATTCCACATTTTAAATTAGAAGATGGACACAAAATACTGATTTATGTGACTCACTTTGTAGCATTTAAGACATAGAGGTTGTTTACAAAAATGCGTCAGTTGGTATCACACGTTAATTAAAACATATATCAGCCTGCTGTGAGATGAGGTCGAGGGTGATGGAAAAGGAAGTACAGATATCCCTCCAAGCTTATTAGGAATTTTAAAGATCATTGAAGCATTCCTTTGTTGTCTTGTGTAGCTGAGGATGAAAAAGATTATATTATCATCACAATGACGCTTATCAAGCAAAATACTGAACTGATTATTAGGGTATTTACGCAGAGGTTGTTTGCTTTTTCCTTCAATAAAGCAAATGACCAATTTGTGAAGTTTAACCTTTGTTTTTGATGTGAAAATAAGATATTAAATATTTTTTGGAAATAGAAATAAGCTATATTAACAATTTCTTTGCATCTAGAAACCAACCCCACAAATGGGCTGAAGCTGAAGTTGCTACTGAAGCAACTTAGAATTTTTTTCCCTGAAATTTTTTAGGAAAGCTGAAATCAGTTAATATATCAGGCCTGAGTTATTATGGCAGGCTTTGTTAAACTTTACTTTCCCATTAGTTTACAAAATCATCAAGGCAGGACTCCTACCATAAGCATTTTAACACTAACTGATCATTAGATGGGATTTCAAAGAGTTCGTTAATTCAGGAAGCCTTGATTGAATGCCAGCCTGAATTCAGCTCTGTGGAATGCAGAGACAGCCAGCCTGTAGCCTGCAGGAGCTTCAAAGTTGGGTAGGAAAATTCAAATGCATTATGGAAGAACCAGGAGTCACTGGAAAGGTTGCAGAGGGCATGGAGTGTAGGATTAAGTAAAAGCAAATAACAGCAGGGGCGCCTGGGTGGCTCAGTTGGTTAAGCATCCAACCCCTGATTTTGCGTCAGGTCATGATCTTATAATCCCTGAGATCGAGCCTCCATCGGGCTCTGCGCCGACAATGTGGAGCCTGCTTGGGACTATGACTCTCCCTCTCTCTACCACTCCCCCCTCAAATTAGATAAATAAACTTAAAAAAACACCATAAACAACAACAAAAATTATAGCAGTGGTAGGTGACTTTTAGATGACATTTATGTCCCAGGCGGTGCTGTGGGTGTTTTACATCTGATAACTCATTAGATGCTTACAGCGTCTCTGTGGGGTGGGTCCTTTTATTAACTTTTATGACTGTGAGAGCTGAGGCACACAAAGGTTAAGTTTTAAGGACAAATTCTTAACATTAAATTTTCTTTCTCCATTAATTTTAGTTATGGTTTTGGTTTTTCATTCCCATGGCCAAAAAATGTAGGACTAAGGGGCGCCTGAGTGGCTCAGTCGGTTAAGTGCCCGACTTCAGCTCAGGTCATGATCTCACGGTTGTGAGTTCGAGCCCCGCGTCGGGCTCTGTGCTGATGGCTCAGAGCCTGGAGCCTGCTTCGGATTCTGTGTGTCTCTCTCTCTCTGCCCTTCCCCTGCTCACGCTCTGTCTTTATGTCTCTCAAAAATAAATGTTAAAAAAAATTAAAAAAAAAATGTAGGACTAAGACTTTGGTAAAATTCCACTTAAAATTCCCAATATTCCTTTGTGCTAGTTCATACATCCCAAGTATAGTTAATAATATACTAATATTTGTCAAACAAGAAACTTTCCCTAATATTTCAATGAAGACACTAATAAAACACAGAAGGAATTACAGAATGTTAAAGTTGGTGAGGTCTTTGGTTGGCACATATATTTTAGTATTATTATATTATATTATATTATATTGTATCATATGTTATACCTTGAACTTTTACTAAGGTCTTTGGTTGGCACATATATTTTAGTATTATTATATTATATTATATTGTATCATATGTTATACCTTGAACTTTTACATAGGTACCCTCCTTCTGCATTGCCCATGGTTCTGAGTGGGACGCGTTCCTTATGATGTCATTCAGAATCTCTTGTTCTCATGTCCCATGTGAAAAATTTCTCTCAGAATAAAGTTGGAATAGATGTTTCTCTTTTCAGGGGAAACTGTTATATGTGTTAAATTTTTACCAACATGACAAACTATTTAATTCTGTTTCATTTTTTACCATGCTTGCCTTTAAGCTCAGAGCCATTGATATAATGTAATTTTTACATTAAATTGCAGTCATAATGGTAAATATTAAGCTGTGATACATCACTCAGTATTGCACTTTACATACATTAATTGATTTAATGCATAACTTGTTTATGAGAAAGATTATACCTACTTGCGCATTTAATAGATGAGGAGTCTGCGGGATACAGAGTTTCAGTAACTCCTCTGGGGACATAAACTAGTAAGAGATAGAGTTGGGAAATCCGGCCTCATAGTCAGTGCTCTTAACCAGTATATTTTACTGCTTCTCAGTTATAATAAATCTCATACGTGGTAAGTTTATTATTTCTCCCATACTCTTGATACCTTCATTTCCCCCGAATCTTCCCTGTCATTGCTGTGGGAAAGACACAACATCTAATGAAGGCAAATGCAGTCATAAGCCAAAGAGAACAGGATTCATCAGAAAAGACTTCACAGTGACAGTCCATCGGGGCTGGCAAACTGTGGCCCAAGCCGCCTGTTTCTGTAAATGAGATTTTAGTGAAACAAAGCCATGTCCATATATCATCGACGTCTGCCTTCCTACTGCAGCTGCAGAGTGGAGTAGTTACAACAATGCATGGCTGGCGAAACTAAAGTGTTTGCGACTTGGCCCTTTGCAGAAAAAGTTTGCCGACCTCTGGTCTATGTGATAAATACGTGACTATCTACCAGGACTGTGAACTTTTAGAAGGCATAGTTCTTGTTTGTGTTATTTGTTGCTAGGGATACTGAGGAACTGGGCACGTGGAAGCATTCAATAGACAATTTTTTAAAATTTATTGTCAAATTGGTTTCCATATAACACCCAGTGCTCATCCCAACAAGTGCCCTCCTCTGTGCCTGTCACACACTCTCCCCCCCTTCCTACACCCCCCTCCCCCCTCAGTTTGTTCTTAGTCTTTGAGAGTCTCTTATGTTTTGTCTCCTTCAATAGACAATTTTTGATTGACCAATTTTGATTGACTGGTAAGATAAATTACATAAATTAGAGATTGAGGAAATATAGGAGAGAAATAAGGAAAAAAGTTGAGTGAAAAAGCTATGAAAGGAAAAGCGTTGAAGAGACCATACAGTTGGACAGGGTTTGCACTGCACACCTTCAAGGGGAACAGTTCATAGTGTAGCCTAGGAACGTAGTGTCCCCCGGATTTGTGTGGTATGTAACTGCCTTTGCTTGTCTGTAGATTGTGACACCATCAGGAGTGGGAGAGGGACTAAAGGGCACGAAAAGTTACTGTCTCACTGATAGTAGTTCACTAGGATGGTGAACTTGTAAGGGATTCTAAGATGGGAATGTGATTAGATCTTTGCCGCTCCGGCAGATGTATGAAAGGTGTATGGCTTGGAGGTTGAGAGGCCAGAGTCAGGGACACTGGGAGGCTAATAGAGGGGTCAGGGTGAGAGTGGGTGTTGGCCTGAGCAATGGAGGTGGGGGAAGAGAAGGCTCATGTGATGTTCCAGAAGTAACACGGGCAGTACTTGACCACTTGGTTGGCCAAGAGGAGAGGCGAAGGGGAGGACACATCTAGGATACCCCCACCTCCATGCACCTTAAAACGTATTATACATAAAAACATTACAGCACTGTTAATGAGAAACTAAAGAGAAACAAGCCATTCCTAGTTCCTTTACTATAAGGAAACAAGCTATTTTCATTTGTGAGTGTTTTGATTTTCGTATTGCTATGTAACAAGTCGCCCCAAACTTAGTGGCTTAAAACAACAACAATTTTATTATTTCTTATGATTCTGCAGGCCAGGAATTTGGACAGGGCACAGTGGGGAATCTTGTCTCTGCCTCCCACAGTGTCTGATGGGGCTGGAGTGAGCAAGAAGACTTCTTCACGTGTATTTCTGGTTCCGTGGACTGGCGCCTACAGCCCTGTTTACTTTGGTGTGGTTAATCTAAATGGATGGACGGAGGAGGGGAAAAAAGGAAGCAAAGAGCCACTTGTCAGGCTCTGCTGGGTGCTTTCCAAGTTTTAAAGCTCTCTTATACAGCCTCTTGCCTGGGCCTGTCCCTGGGGATGGAGCCACTGAGTGTGTTTTTTCAAATGGAGAAACAGCACCAGGTGCAGTTATCAGGCCGAGCTCAGGATCGAGTGTCTATCGGGCCTGGATCTTGAACAATAACCTCTTGACCTCTGGTCACATGCTTTAACCCCATGTGTTGACTACAGAACTGACTTGAATGACTGAGGGCTAGCTGGAGGGGCTCTAATGTGTTATCCGTGTTGGCTGGGTTCCTCGGTTCTCTTCCATATGGTCTGAGATGGTCTCCTTCTCCACATGGCCTCTCCACATAGACTCTCCAGCAGCACAGCCACACTTTTTACCGTATACCTCAGGATTCCAAGAGCACAAAGTGGAAGCTACCAGACTTTCTTCAAGCTTAGCCTGGACTGGCATGACCTGGAATTCCACGCAAGTCACAGGCCTCCTCCAGACTTGAGGGCATGGACTAATAAACCCTACCTCTTGATGTGTGGACCAGCTTGTGTATGCAGAGAGGGGAGGAATTTGGGGAGACATCTTTGGAGACTAGCTACCACAGTAGGGGATTAGGTTTTTGAGAAAGTAATTGGATGTTTTAATTCTCACTTGATTCGGTCCGATTGACTTATTTCTTCATTGGAGATACCGCCTTGTAATTTGCTGCTGTAACTTTGGAATGAAAAATGCTACATGAACAATGTATCTTCATGGTCTGTTAGATTAATGTTAAGGACATTGTTCTTAGCTTGTCCACACTTCTGCATTTAAAGAACTCACACAGCCCAGGAATAAGATTACAGTCCCTATTCAACTGGCAAATTTTTTTTTTTTCAAATATAAGAATTAAAAAACCCCTAAAGTCCCCCCCTCCTTTTTTTTCTTTAGCTTCTAACACGGGGACAAATTTAATGCATGATCACTTTAATTTATTAACTTAGGTATTTCATATATTTTACATTCCTTCTGTATGAGATTTCACTTTAAACTTCTATTAGCAGCTTCCTTTTCATTTATCTGTTGGTGTAATTTGGCTCAGAAACATTTTTGGGGGAATCAGGGATTCTAGCTGATCAATAAAAATAGATATGCGATTGCCAACAGTTCGTATTACAGTGAACTGAACTCTGTTACTTCTGTCGAAATGGAGTAGCCACACTGTTAGTAGAATAAAATTAACATCAGGAGTACCGTCGAGTTTGGATTGTGGATCCGCTGCTCTATTATATATCAAATCCCGGTTTTTACTTCTTGTGACTTTACCACTTTCTCAAGTGGCTTTTTTTGTTGAAATTATCGCTGAGTCTATTTATTCAGCCCTTCTGAGCGGAAGGGAGAGAGGAAAATTCCCTATCTCCACCATTCCCAGCCGAAGATGTATTCCAGACGGCAAGCAGGCTCCGAGTTAGGAGAGCTGCTCCATGAGACGAGTGATTTGGTTCGGTGTTTTGTTGAAGGGTTGTGAATTCCTAGACCATCAGTCATACTTACATTCAAATATAAGTATCCAAACACATCTAAGTCCAAATATAGTACAACCATTTTATGATGTTAGTGTTGGGAGACAGGATTTATGTGAGCCCTATGGACACATTATGTCTGCTGTTAAGTTCGTGGTTTTGAACTGAAGTATAGGAATATCTCTATTAATCAAAGGAATGTATTCCAGGGACAGGGTTTTGTTTTCTTTTGTTTTTCTGTTTCTTTTCCTTTGCCCCCTTCCTCTTCTTTTTTTTTCTTTTTCATCATCGACATTTTCTCCTTCTTCTTTTCTTCATCCCCCTCCTTCTACTTCCTCTCCTCCTCCTCCATCATCGTCGTTGTCTTCATCATCATCATCATCATCATCATCACCATCTCATTTCATCTTCCTTTTCTTCTTTTTGTGGGTAACTTTAGAAGCTGAGCTATAAAGAAAATAGGGATGATAGGAATATTAGATAAGGGTTAAAACATTAAGAAAAATAAATTCTAAATAAAATCTTAAGTTTTTACTTGGCACTCTTGGGATGTTTGAAAAGAAAAAGCAGAGGTAAGGATTTTATTAGGAGAGGGAAGGATAAAGATTAAAGGAGGTGGGAGGAGAGAATTGGGAGAAAGTTCTAGGGTGGAGAGTCCTATCAGCCAGGGATCTGGGCTGGACAGAGCAGGGATGCATTCTGACGGATACGAATGACAGCTCCCTCATTCCATCATCAGCCAGGTGATCTGTGGCCTTAACTAGCCTCTTCAGGGCACTGAGGGCTTCTGGAGGAGTCAGGACATAAAAGAAAGACACTTGATGTCAGAAAAGATCCCTGCAAAAGCATTTAGAGGGATGCAGGGGAAAAGCAGGTTAATCCGTCATGTGTGAGGAACCTGTATATTTGGTGCCGTGTAAAGTTTGGTACATCCCCCTTTTCCCGTGGATAATGGTTTATTGTTCACCATCTCTCCTACTCATTGGTACTAATTTATAAGATTGTGTAATCAGAGTCTAATAGGTTGGTGCCTTTGATGGGTAAGTTTTAAAGACTCTTCTTATTTGAAAGGTGTTTTTTTTTTTTTTGCATATGTAATCATGACTCAGATCATCCTTTATAGTCAGACCATCTATCTTTACAAAAATACTATAAATTAATGTCATAGTGGGACCAACATTAGAAACTTAGAGATGCTGAAACCAAGGCCCAGAGAAAGTCATTAAAAAGTGCTCAAGGTGCTTATTTTCATCTCTACTTCATAGGTGTGGTAACTGAGCCACATAGTGGCAAGAGACCATTTAAGTAGAAGTGTGCTGTTGGGTACAAGATTATACATCTTCTTTGTCTTCATTTCTTAGAAAGAGTGACTAATGTCTTGAAGTCCTCACCTGTGCTTCAAATAAGCAAACTTCCTGGACTATGTAGGCAAGGACATTTGTCTTGTTCTTGTTAATTTGGCCATAGGCAGTGCCATCAGCCTGTCAGTGGTCAGTCCTGATGGGAAACTGAGCACTAGAAATTGTACTCTTCAGTGCTACTTTGTGGTCAGCAGAAGCCTCCATGCTAGACATGGCTGAGTAGGATGGGGCTTTCCAAGGGGCGTAGTTGCCAGTGAGAGTAGCAGGGACAGGGTGGGAGAATGAGAAGGGGGAGCCTTCTCCGAGAGTCTGAAGAGCACCACCCTCTCCCACCACCAGCACCACACTCCCACTTGTAATTGGCAATTAGAATGTCAAATGTCCTGGGACGGGCCATAGCAACTTCAGGTCTGTAAGTGCTGACTCTTATCTGCTAATTTGCCTGACTCAGTTATCTAGACTACTCATTTATACATTTAGATTCTATGTAAGCAACATGCCAATGAAAAAAACCAAATCTTAAATTCTTGTCCTTTCTTCCATATCATCTATCCCAATTTTTTTAGAACATCTGCCTAATCCAAGTGACAACTATTTATTGAGCATTAACTGCATTTGAACTGGACCTAATGTTTAACTCTCAGAATGAACTCCCCATCTGTCTGTTGATATTATTATAGTCTTTCCAATGATTCTAGACAGGACTACGAGTCCTGGAGTATCTTTCTCTCCTCTTACTGATGGGGTTAATGTCCAAGGTGATGTGGGCAAGTGCTTTTCAAGGTAGGACTTGATATGCAACGTTCAAGTCGACAAACAGGTTTTAATCTATCATGGACTGCTGCTGCTTCACACCCCAGAGTTTAGGCCACTGGCCTCAAGTTTGCAAATTTTATATCCCATTACCACCCTGTGAGCTCTGTACTCCCCAGGGCCACATCATTGATGTTTTAGCTGGAATCTGAGAAAGTGTCTGAACATTTCCTGAAGAGTTGGCTAGGAGTGATTTGGCAGTTCAGTCATGAAAACCCAGAGCTAGTGGCTGGGGTATACGTTATAATTACCTCACACTGTTTCCTATTTGAGCCTGGTTGTGGGTAGCTGGGTACAGTGGGATTGCTTATGAGACTATATTTTAAAGGGCTGAGGAGTCATTTTCAATGAACGCTAATAACCACTGGCCCTGTTTTTAGGGAGGCGTGGAAGTGTGGACACAGACATGCCTGGAGGCAAATCCTGGCTCCACCACCTACTAGGAAGGAACTTCAGACAAGTGGCTTGCTCTCTTTGACTCTCAGTTTCTTCACTTGTAAAACGATATTATAATGCTCACCTTTCTGGGTTGTTCTAACATTCAAGGAGATAATACATTTCAAGTTCCCAGGATAGTGCCTGATGTGTTTAGCTATGGTGATGAGGATGATTATAATGCTGTTATGGATGAGGATAAAGAGGGGGTGAAGTTACACAAAGAGGCTGGATTTTTATGGCCAAAGCCAAAAGTGAAACAACCATTGGTATCTGGAGACCACAGCCTCAACTTTCTCATGTTGGAACCGATTATTTCAGAAACATAGTGAGCACACTTGAACTTCAAACATTTCAAAAATATGATTTTAATAGAAACTCACTTTGTCTGTGGAGATCTGGTCATATCTAAAGACAGTGTGCTGATAAGGTTTTGATTTTTTAAATCTCCCCCAAATTGTATTACCTTTATCAGGAAATAAACTTACTGAGTGTGATTCCTTGTTAATACGGCTCCCTCAACTCCTCCAGAGAAGTTTGTAGTTTTTTACTGGTAGCTCTGGCGAACAGGCCTTTTCTCCTTCCTGCTGGTCATGTCTTTTGGCACCACTCCCGTCACGTGCCCGTCACTGTGGCCAGAGAAATGGGTCACTCGAGGGGTGAGGCGTGAGTCATGTGGACTGGGTTCAAAGAAGTAAAGGGGTGCCTCGGTGGGTAAACACAGTATCTGCACCCAAACTGAGAAAGCTCCCTTTCCATAGACCCAGAACTCCTTCAACTCACTCTTTCATTAGGGTCCCTCTGGGTGCTTTATGGGCAGACCATCTTACATGATTTGGGGCCAGGCTGACTCAGATTGGCCACCTCTGAGAAGGGTCATGGCCTTTGCTCTCCAAGTGAGTGTTCCCTTCCTTTGGCTTCGGGCCCCGCAGCAACATAATGCTCATTCAGCACAAAGGATTCTTATTTGTTGTTGTTGTTTTTCTTCTGTGTGCAATTTCTCTTGAGAAATTGAAAGTCTTATTTTTTCATTTCCTTTTATGATTCCCGTTTTGATTCTAATGAGAGTTGACCTTTAAGAGATATTAAGCTACTGAGCATCTGGGAATGTGGAATGAAGACATACATTATCTTCATTTAGGCAGTGCTTTGGTAGAGTTCCTATACCCTGCACCCTTACATACCAACCTCTGGTTAACTGGTTGTCAGTAAGGCCTAGGAAGTTGTGGTTGCTTCGTTTTCATTCACAGGCTGTAGAAAAAAAGAGTGCTTTCAATAAGGAATGGTTTAAACAGATAACAGTTATTTTTCTGTTTGTCATTATAAAATGTTCAAATTACCTAATATCTCTTATCTCTTTGGGATAAATCACCCCGTCACCAATATGATCAAAGTTTATAAGAAAACAAAAATATAAAAACAAACGAACACCCAGATATTTTCTCTGCTCTACTAATTTCCCAGGAAAAAATAAACCCCAAATAACAAAATAAAATTTTTCTTTTTAAATTTTGAAAACTTTTCAGGAATTTTACAAGTATATGCAAGCCTTTTTTTTTTTTTTTTTTTTTTTTTTGGTCAGCAGTTCTGACTTTGTATAGAAATTTTTGAACATCTGACAAAATTCTAGACAACAGGGTCTAATTAATTTGCCCTTGGACAGACTCCTCTCCTCGTTCGGATTTGGGCCCTTCCTTGGAAATAGGTTGTTAAACACATATTCTCAGATATTGAGGAGTCAGAAAGCATACCAGGGGTCCTTGCTAAATGATTTCCTCCTTCTCTTTCATATTTCCCATGACTATAAGAATTCTTCCATTTGTGAACAGAGTGCCAAAATTCAGCCCTTTTATGGAAGGACCTGATACAAATCAATCCCTTTTCCCTCAAACTCATCTTTTGTTTACTGATGGGTTTATGTTGGTCATAAGGAAAGACAAGGGATCCTTATGAAAATGAATCATGTCAAAGTAGTTGTAATGCCCAAGGAAACCCATCCCCTGGGCTACCATGCTTAGTTATTTGCAAGGGTGTGGTTAAGCCCTTTGTTCTTGGATTCTTTCTCTAATGAGCATTAACCTTACTTAGTAGCTGCATACTTGGCCACTTGTTTAAGATGGTTAACAGACGGGGTTGTACTGTTATTATTTCTAATGTTTTTATTTTTTAAGTTTATTTATTTTGAGAGAAACAGAGACAGCACAAGTTAGGGAGGGGCAGAGAGAAAGGGAGAGAGAGAATCCCAATCAGGCTCTACGCTGGTAGTGCAGAGCCCGGAGCGGGACTCAAACTCATGAAACTGTGAGCTCACAACCTGAGCCAATTATGAGAGTTGGACACTTAACCGACTGAGCCACCCAGGTGCCCTGGACTATTATTTCTAAATGGGGATCCTCATTCCACTCAAGAATGTTGAGTTGCATAAGAGATAAAAGTGGATCTTCAAGGGGCGCCTGGCTGGCTCAGTTGGTAGAGCTCATGACTCTTGATCTCCGGTTTGTGAGTTTGAGCCCCATGTTGGGTATAGAGATTACTTAAAAAAGTAAAACTTAAAAAAAAAAAGGAGGCCTTCAAGTGAATGAAAAAGGAAGAATGTGTATTGCCCTGGTGGCATGTAGGAAAGGAAGGCTATCAGAATGAACTAGACAACATGCTGCTGCAAAGTTGTTTTTTTTTTTTTTACTTTTTAAGTTGGAGAATTTCAAATATATGCAAAACTAGAAAGAATCATGCCATGCAGCTCCAGGTTTAGCCCTTATCAGTTAATGGTCAGTTTTCATTTATCCACTTCTTTCCCCCACCACAGATTATTTTGAAGTAAACCCATGAAAAACCATGTAATTTGTTGTGACCATTTCAATATGTACCTCTAAAAGATACAGACTCTTTAAGAAGCATAAACATAATACCACTATTACGTTTAAAATTAGTGGGGCACCTGGGTGGCTCAGTCTGTTGGGTGTGTGACTTCGGCTCAGGTTATGATCTCAGGGTTCACGGGTTCGAGCCTGTGGTCAGGCTCTGTGCTGACAGCTCAGAGCCTGGAGCCTGCCTCAGATTCTGTGTCTCTCTCGCTCTCTGCCCCTCCCCCACTCATGCTGTCTCTCTCTGTTTCTCTCTCTCTTTCTCAAAAATAAACATTAAAAAAATTAAGAAAAATAAAATTAGCGTTACCTTTTAAAATACCCTCAACCATCCAGTGAGCATCATTTTCTTCTTAGAGGTTGTTGCTACATCGAAGTTTTATGCTGGTATTTGGCATCGATTCTGCTTAATTATAGCTTGCAACACTAATACTGTCATACCTTCCCTAGAGCTCACAATGTGTTGAGAGGACAGTGCTGTTATCACTCAGGCCGAGAGGGAAATCTTTTGGGTTGGATTTCAGGGAAGAGATGTGTTGGCGGTTGAAATGTAAGTTGCCTTGTTCTCCATGTAATGGACAGTGTGTCGACAGCCTCTAGATTAAGTCATAGAGACCTGACACTGGAGGGTTTTTTATAACATCATCTGGGTCACCTTGGCCTTTGTGCAGCTCATTGTCTTCCTAAGCCAGGTTAGACAGTTGCCTGCATGATCTGATGGTGTTGCTTGAATTTAATTTTCAAAAGACAAATCACACCCATATTCAGTTACATGTATAAAACACATTCCAATGGCAGCTATGAGTAGGTTTTAAATTATCTACATTTAGAATCTCTACATTGTCTCCCACCCGCCCACTCCCCCAGACACTGAACATATTAAGAGCTGACTCATATCTTCACTAGAGGGAATGGGATATGATATTCACACCACAGAATTACCAGCCTATAGGAGTGTTTCTGAAATGTGTTCCTTTTACTATTGCTTTCCTTTTCTGATATATTTATAAGCTCTGTCTTAAAATGTTTGTTTTTGCAGACCTAAGAAAAGAAAACCAAAATACAGAAAATTATGCATCAATTCATTTATAAAAAGGCACACATTCTTGTTGGGGTATTTATGGAAACATCGTTCTAATCTCTAATCTAAAAATCTCTAGTACTAATGTTGGAATGTTTTATTAATAAATTCTTTTTGTTTTTAATTAGTGATTTATGACATGTTTCCATTGTGTGGCCTTTGTACAATTACTTCGCTTCTCTGAATTTCAGTTTCCTCGTCTGAAAATGAGCACAGCAATAAATTTTCTTGATAGGACTCAGAAGAGTCACATGATACTTTGTAAATTACAAAGCTCTCCCAAAATTGCTAACTATTACTTTTGTTCTACAGTGTGTCTTCACATGGACTAGATAAATTCCTGAGTTAGCCAAATTTCCTCAAATTTAAATTAGACTATTCTTAAAATTTTTCCAGATAACTAAATGTTTAGAATTAGTTGTTTATAACTTTGCCTCAGTTACAAAGTTGAAAAAAAGTCATTGAATTTTTTGTGCCGAGTACTGTGAAGTGTTAATTTCAACGAAATAATCTCAGCAACTGCATGCTTTTAGCTAACTTCTGCCGACTGTTTAGAGACTTAAATTCTATCGATGATTTATTTTCTATTTTTTGTTCCTTAGCAACCATGTTGTTCCTGTTCTGATGAAAGGGTTTGGTAGATAAATGTTTTAAAAGACCCATTGGCTCTTGACTCCTAGGAAATAAAGTTTGAGGCGCAAGGTCTCTGAAACTTTTGTAGCTGTAAAATGTTTCTAAGTGGTACCCTTGAACTATGGAAGAATTTTACTTTCATACCCATGAATTCCATTTCTGGGTATCTTATGTTTTCAATTTTTCATTTTACGTTTTTAAAACTAAAAAAAAAGGTAGATGAAATAAACTAATTTCTTAGTAGTAATTATCTTTCTGTTATTTTATCTTGTTATTTAATCTCTTATAAACATTTGCCTTTTCAATAAATTAAGTGCTCATTAGTCTGAGAGAATTCTCTCAGTTTTTTGTCTTAGTCAGAGGCACATGTGAAACCCTAAACCTTCATTTAGCATTTAAGAGTCAGGCGTTGTCCTGGGTGCTGGGTTTTAAGGATAAATCTGAATTTTCTATCTTTAGGGAACTCCCTTTGCAAAAGAGAGGACAGTTATTGGATTCTAAGAGATCTCAAATGCTTAAGTAACTGGAGGATGAGGTTGAGGCCCCCAGATAGACTTCAGAACTCACCTTCCTTGCTTCATCTGGAAGCCAGTCTTTCTGGAAGCGGCTCACTGAACTTTTGGTCTGTGAACGGGTCCAGGATATTGATCTCATATTATAGTTGCTGGTGCAGTAGAACCTTTCAGTCTCTAAAGAAATCAAGTACATTAAAGATTAGAATATCCCATTACTCCCTAGTGTTTGTTTGTTTGAGTATAGTTGACATACAGTGTCACACTAGTTTCCGGTATCTACTCCTCAGTTTTTAAATCCCTGCTTTATTGACCTATGGCTATTGTCTGTTGGCCCTGACAGGCTGGTGCATACCTGGAGGATGGCACCAGGCCCGAGGTAGGGCAAGCTCTGGTTCCAGCTGCCCTCTCAGGACTGTGGAGTGGCCCAAGGTGAAGGTGTTCAGTTCTCACAGCTCACTAGGCAGCTTCCTGTAGCTGCAGGGACCACAGCTTTGAGTAGCCAAGTTTCCTTCTGGTTGCCTGCCGTGGAATGTGTTTTCCCATAGAAACAACATTTTAAGTTGTGGTCAGGTTCCCAGACCAGCCTACAATAGTCTATTTAGCTGATAGAGACTGCTATTTGACTAGCCTGGGGACCAAACCACCACCTATTAACATTGTTTCTATTGGAAAAGCCGTTCCCAGTTTTAAATACCAACAGAGAAATGACATTTTGGAGCTCTACCTGTCTGTCCAACTGGGCCTCGGAACCCGAGTATCGAATCACTGTGCACTACCAGGTCCTGAAGGACCCCATTCTTTCTCCTAAGCCTGACCTCATTGGCTGGCTTTCCCATCTTTCATGGGACTGCCAGCACATTCAGAAGATATTATTATCTCCCTGGACAGAGCTCTTGGTTGAGAATTTCTGGGAAGTGGTGGGAATCATGGTTTCTTCTGTTGGTGGCAAAGAGGAGGGAAGGGAACAGTTGGGACCGAAGGGAGCAGTGAACTCCCCAGACACCACCCGGGTCTGCCTTTCACTGCGCAGGTTCTGGTCCACCCCCTCAGTTTACTTGTTTGTGTTTCAGTCATTTCTATAATTTCATCTTCCCTTTGGAAATGTACAAAATGGCTTTGGCTTGAGTAAATGGAGTAACAGTCAAAAAAGGAAATCACATATTCCTTGAACTCATAGGTAAGGCCAAGGGGTTGCAGAGTTCTGGGAAGCAGATTGTTAGACGTGCCGTGTGTTTTCATGGTGTCATTGGTCAAGCCCTTTCAGATGCTGGTGAGATGTAAATGTGAAAGGTGCTCATTTTTCTGTTTTGAGGCAACCCGTCCTCATCGTTATGGAATCAAATAGTAAAGTTCCAACTTCATAAACAAATACACCTCTCCCCATGTGTAGATGGGAACGCGTTTTATACAACCAGCCAGGGTTCAGTGATGCCGGCTGGCCAGACTCACATCCCCCCTCCCTCACAGAACTGTAGCTTCAGTGCAGACCATGACAGCAAGTTAGTCCAAGCATTGCCTTTAGAAGTTTGGGGACCACTTGGGTGGTTCAGAAGTTTGTGCAGACTTCCGTGTTCTCAGTGTTGTTTAATCCAGAGGACCAGAAGCAGAAAGTAGGATTAGGACCTGCTATACATAGCGGCGCTTCTGGTCTTCATGTTTCTAGTTTCCTGTTATGGGGTACCCTGTGGCTTTAAATGCTTCTTTTTTTTTCCCATTAAAGAAAAGCGCGTGCATGCATGCACACATGTTCCAGTCACCTATAAAAGATTCCAACAGGATTTAAATTGGCTGCCAGATTTGGGGAACTGTCTTTGCAGCTTTCTGTTTCTTCAGCTTTCTTAGGCTTTGTTTGTGTGCGTGTGCATGTGTGTGTCTGTTTGTGAGTGAGTGTATGTGTGTGTGTCCCTGATATGGTGACCTAAATTCTTTGACTTTTAAGTTCTTGGACTGTTGCTTTTGATCAACACAAAATCCCCACGGAAACATGGTTTAGGGTGCAGAGCAAATGATACTGTTGATGTAACAACCTCTCTGTGCTGCCTGTGCTGAGAGTTACCTGACCGTGTGGTGGGAAAAGTGGTTCCCCAAGCAGCACCTCCAGACACGCGTTTCAAGGCTGCCTGTGAACTTCATGATGGTGTCTTTAGGAACTGGCCACATATGGCTGGCTCCATCTTTGGTCTTGATCAGTTACAAGAACCTGCCACAATGAAATGCGCACCAATTTATGAGCTGAAAACCTTTGTTTAGCAGCTTTGGGATTTTTGTTTTTCTTTTGCAAAAGAAATAGAATCAGATGTTCATATATGAGTGTTTTCTTTACGTTCATTTTTTTGAAGGAAACACATTGATCCCTGAATTAAAAACATTGATAACTTCAATAAATTAATGATTAGCATATCAGTAAAATAACCAAGGCACGAAACCATTACACATTACTGTTTAGCTAACCATAGCCATTCAAAATATGTATGAAATATTTTTCTTTTTTTAAAAAAATTTTTTAATGTTTATTTATTTTTGAGAGAGAGAGAGAGACAGAGTACAAGCAGGGGAGGCGCAGAGAGAGAGGGAGTCACAGAATCTGAAGCAGCCTCCAGGCTCTGAGCTGTCACAGAGCCTGACACGAGGCTTGAACTTATGAATGGCAAGATCATGACCTGAGCCAAAGTTGGGTGCTTAACCAACTGAGCCACTCAGGAGTCCCAAAATATTTTTCCTTTAAATAGATTAATTTATAAGAAATATTTTTCACAGTTTCCATGTTAGTGGCATTTTCAGCTGGCCTATTTATGACATCAAAGACATAGTATTAATCTTTGTTAATTGTACTTTATACATAGTAAGGTATTCAGTCAGTGTTATCTTATGTGCTTCTAAATAGGCTCCAGGATATTCTAGGCATTACAGACATTGTTTCTCTGCTCGATGACCTATTAGTTTTGGAACAGAACCAGTAGGGGCAGGTTTCAGGGGAGAGAATCTAAACATATATTTATTTAAAATATATATTCCAAATACACACATACGGCTAAGTATGTTGTATGTCATACAAGTTACTCTTTGTTTTACTGGTTAAAGAAATTAGCCAAGTAGTCAAGTTAGCATATTTTTTAAATTGCTGATTGCTATCAAATTTTTATAATTAACACATTATTGAGAAAATAAATGTAGTGTTCACAGTGCCTGAAAAAATATAATTACAATATAGCATACGTAGGTTTTTGAGAGGTATGTCTAGAATTGTGTTGGTAGGTTGAAGGGTGATTGGGATTATTTGGGAAGGAGGATTACCACTATGCGGGGCAGTGAAATTCTACATTAAAAAGGAAACATGGGAGGCGCCTGAGTTGGTTAAGTGTCCAACTTCAGCTCAGATCATGATCTCACAGTTAGTGAGTTTGAGCCCACATCGGGCTCTGTGCTGACAGCTCAGAGCCTGGAGCCTGCTTTGGATTCGGTGTCTCCCTCTCTCTGCCCCTCCCCTACTCGCACTCCGCCTTTGTCTCTCAAAAATGAAGAGCAAATATAAAGATGGGAAAAGTGCCTGGATTTAGAATGTATGTCGTGGAGGAATTGCCTGTGCATGAGTGAGGGCTGAGAAGACGAAGGGAAGGAGCTGGGCAGGGGGGTGGGGATGAGAGTGGGCAGGGTAGGCCTACCCAGCAGAAATCTTGGGGCGCCTGGATGGCTCAATTGGTTAAGCGGCGGCTTTGGCTCAAGTCATGATTTCATGGTCTATGAGTTCGAGCCCCGCGTCGGGCTCTGTGCTAATGGCTTAGAGCCTGGAACCTGCTTCAAATTCTGTGTCTCTCTCTCTGCCCTTCCCCTGCTCATACTCTGTCTCTATGTCTCTCAAAAATAAATAAACGTTAAAAAAAAAGAATAAAAAAAGAAATCCGAAGCTGATAGTGAGATGTTCCACATCTTAGGGAGGGTGAAGTCTATCTCTGGAATGTAGGAGAACAGAGCTAAGCATGGTGAAAATGAAAAGATATTTAGCTATATTGTCCTAATGAAATAGAGAGGAAGGAGGAAGCCAGAAAAAAAGAAGGTGATAATCAGTCCGATAGTGAAACACCAAGATGTAAACCAGGGAGTTATTTGCTAATGGAAATAGAGAATCGAAGAGGAATTTCAGCAGTGGGATGAAATAAAACTAGTGATTCCTCTTAGCAAGTGGGAGATATCAAGTTACAGCTCAGAGAGCTTTCTTCTGAGCATACGCTGTGCAATGAGGCCAAGCACCCTCTTTCTGGACTCCTAGCTCCCCAGTCTGACCTTGATGTTTGTGTCTTAGCTGTTGTGGTGACACTCTTTGCATGCTTGCCTGTCTTCTTCCCAGAGCAAAGACTATGTCTTAGTCACTATGAAAAACTGGAACAATTTATTTATAATTGCATGGTTACAGTCATTTTATAACAAACATTTCACTGTAGAACAATTTGAGATTTACAAAAAAACCCAGGAGGATAACACTACATGACGTGGGCTGGAGAGGTTGTCTGGCTTATGCCTTCAAAGGAGGAAACCAGAATTGTCCGAGCCCCAGCCAGTGTGGACCCATACAATCCAGAAATGAGTCCCTGGGTCTGAAGAGCCCCCCCAAAAGCTTGAGGAAGCCATGGAGCCATTTTCATTACCAGGGTCTGGAGTTTCATTACTTGAGATGTGACTGGCACATGGGCTGGAATAGTCACATGTGGTATTCAAATCACTGCTAGTAGATGTGACCTCTGCCTTAAGCAAAAAGGACCAGGATAAAGGCACCCAAATAACGCGGGGGTGGGGAACTTGCAAAGTTTGTTGGAGTAATAGTGGATCCCCTTATCAGATAGTGCTCATGGTTTTTCTTTTATTTTTTTCTTCTTGATAAAAAAATCTGTCAAAAAACTAATGGAGTCATGATGTGTGGGTCACAATATATGTAGCTCATTTGTATATTAGAGGTTTTTTTTCATCATTAATCACATTTTTGAGAGTGAAAATTATTCTTTAAAAAAAAACCGGAACAGCAGAATATTAGGCTATTACCTTGAGCCATGTTACATGGACAGTTGGGCATCCTTTATTTTGTGGGGGCATATGCCTTTTGGTCCCCTCCACACTTATGCTTAAGAGGAGTGAGTCATCCTATTTTTCTCCCACAATTCAAAAAAGCAGGTCACTCATGCATGGAGTAGTGTCAGCCTCATTAACCTTCTCGCCCAAGGATTTATATACTTCACGTGTATATGAAATAAGAGCCCACTGAACCTTTTTTTTTTTTTTTTTCCCCAGTCTTGTCTGAAAGGGAGTTTGAACTTGGGATAGGAAGCAGAAAGGCTATCTTGCCTGTAGGAGAGGCCGGATTTACAGAAGTGGATTCTGGCTAAGGCATGTGGACACTCTGCAGACATCTTGTACAACAGGCCAGTTCCTGCAGTGATGTGGCCAGGCATGGTAAAGCCAGCTGTTTGCCCCAGTGAGAGGGGCTTTTGCTAGCCCACACAGTCTCCAAGTGCTTTGTCTTTTTTTTTTTTTTTAATGTTTATTTATTTTTGAGACAGAGAGAGACAGAGCATGAGCGGGGGAGGGACAGAGAGAGAGAGGGAGACACAGAATGTGAAGCAGGCTCCAGGCTCTGAGCTGTCAGCACAGAGCCCGACGCGGGGCCCGAACTCACAGACCGTGAGATCATGACCTGAGCTGAAGTCGGACGCTCAACCGACTGAGCCACCCAGGTGCCCCTGCTTTGTCTTAACTGGTTCCGAATATTTGGCCTGCTGAGGCTCACAGACCTCCAGAGAGTTTGGAGGTAGGTTGTTGTCGAGCACTGTATTCCAAGTAACTGGTAAGAGAAGTTACAGATAAAGACTTAACAATTAAAACAGCGTAAAAGACAGCGGGGAGTGTACTGTAAATGTATTTTCCCTTTTTCTCTTGAACTATTAGACTATAGGTAAAAACAATTTATGCTTAAATTGGTAGTTTGTTGATGGACAGGTGGTGGGGTTTGTCACTCATCCCCTTATATAGGCTATTGGGTGAAATACCATCTCTCCCCCAAATGCATCTCTGCCCTAACGTAGCAGTTAAGAGAGTGTACTGGTGTCAGGCTTCCTGAGTTTAAATTCTTTACTTCTGAGCTGTGGGACCCTGGCTGGTTTGTTTAACCTTCCTAAGCCATAGTTTCCTTAATATTAAAGAGAATAATAATAGAACTTACCTCAAAGGGTTGTCTTGAGGATGAAATAAAGTAATATGTCTTTGGCACGTAGCATAAAGTTCTCTTCTCTTTGAATTTTACTTTGAATTTGCCGAATGCTACGCCACTTGCACTAAGCTTTAACTCTTGACTTTTTTGGCAGCAGGTTGGTGGGTGTGGCTGAGGAAGTAAAAAGGAAGAAAAAGGTTTCATTTATACAAAAAGTAACTCCATTAAAGATTTATCTTCTTTGTTAATGCTTTTCCTGCTGAAACTTTAGAAAAAAATCTTTTTATAATGGAAGTAATCCAAAGTGTCTACTTTAGACTTTACGTATCTTGGTGCTTTCCAACTTAAATAAGACATTCATTTATTTCTAGAATTAGAGCTGTTTTTTCTGTATGTGAGTAGAATAAATACCACCCAGTTTGTTCAAATGAGCGCTGTTAGTTTGGAGTTCTCAAGACCAAAGTGAGCAGCGGAGAACTCTTATATCGTTCTAATACTTGCATTAACCCATTGAACCTAGTAGTTTTTAATGTGTTAAAGAATGAATGGCAACAAGATTCAAACAGTCATTGTTTGAGGATATTGGTTGCAACAACTGCAATTGAATAATATATGACTATAAGAGAGAAAATTATTAAAACAAAAATATCAGAGCATGCAAACAAAATCATAATTAGTATGTAAAATTTTAAGTGATGCAGTAAAATGAAAATGTGATTACTAGTGAAAGGGAACTGCGAATGAATGAAACCGTTCATGCAATGAGTCGGAAAGTACCCCAGTTATGAGAGAAGATGCTTATACTTTTAACATAAAGTTATTGCTTTAAATAAAAGAGAATGATCAAAGTATAATAGCATGTATTTTAAAAAATGAGCAGTTATTGGGGCACTGGGGTGGCTCATTTGGCTAAGCATCCAACTCAGTCATGAACCCCTGTGGGATTCTGCACTGAGAGTGAAGATCCTGCTTGGGATTCTCTCTCTCCTCTCTCTCCCGCTCTCTCTGTCCCTTTCCTGCTCAAGCTCTCTCAAAAATAAGTAAATAAACATTTTTTAAAAATGAGCAGTTATTGACGAATGGATAAAGAAGTTGTGGCACATATATACAATGGACTACTACATGGCAATGAGAAAAAATGAAATCTGGCCATGTGTAGCAACATGGATGGAACTGGAGGGTATTATGTTAAGTGAAATAAGTCAGTCAGAAAAAGAGAGATACCAGATGTTTTCACGAATAGGTGGACTTTGTGAGACTAAGCAAAAACCAGGGGGAGGGGAAGAGGGGAAAGAAAAAAAAGACACAGAGAGGGAGGGAGATAAAACATAAGAGACTCTCAAAGACTAAGAACAATCTGAGGGCGAGGGAGGTGAGGGAGGGGGGAGAGGGGGTGACGGACATCAAAGAGGTCATGTGTTGGGATGAACACTGGGTGTTATATGTAAACCAATTTGAAAATAAACTATTATAAAAAAAATAAAATGAGCAGTTATGAATGGGCATTAGGTGAGAATACAAAATAATTATCTTCATTTCTCCAAATCCTCATCTCTTGGGCAACTGATTTTAACCATGTCTGGTTTTAGTTCTTTTTATGTTTATCTTTATGACACCACATATTGTGCTTGTACCTCTACTTCTAGATTTAAACAGTATCCATTGGCTCCATGCCATGAAAGATGGGGACATAGCTCACTTAGGTATCTATACCTTTTCTCTCTCTTTCCTTTCCTACTTTTTAAATAATCATGGTATGACTTTGAAATTTTGGTTATTTTAAAACATTATATAATATACTTAAACCTCTATCTCTTGGATCAACTACTTTCTCTCCTTACCTTTCTTCCCAACTTGACAGATATACTATTACTTTTACAGGTACAGGTTTGAAACATTTACATTTTGTTTTGAAATTGTAAATTGTAACATCTTCCGTGTTTTGTTTGTAGGTTGATTGTACACATTGAAAAAGCAATGAGGAATGCTTATAGTATCATGGTTTTTCAAACCCCTTGGAAAATCTTTTTAATGTCTTGCTTTGTAGGACTGAAATGACTGATTCTTGACTCTTTTTTCTTAGCCTTTTTACCATGTTATATGTGTTATTACTCCATAAAGACATTCATTCCTATCAGACAATATGTCTTGATTCTTGTTTGAAAACATAGTTACTCCAACCACACCTACAAAGGCTCAGGGGTCCTCTGAAGCTATGCCAGGGTTTGCTTTGGCATTGGACTGGACCCAGTGGGGTTGTTGTAATGAGCTGTTAGTGGGGAAGTTTGAGGTGGTTGACTCTGGCTTGGATTATCATTTTCAATCTAGAGAAATTTGTGGAGTTCAGAAAGTTTGGTTGTTCCCCTCACCCTATCCCCCTATCCTAATTTCTCCTCTCATCCTCTTTCCAAGATTCTGAGTTGCCCAGGAAGTTCTGGGCACTCTAAACTGAAGTTTTGGGCACTACTTTGTCACAGAAGGGATATAGGATTGAGAGTCAGTGGCTTAGCATTTGTAATAAACTCTTTCTTCCTTAACCTCTTATAATATTTTTAGTTGAGAAGTTAATTTAGGTCAGAAAATGATTCTATCATAATAACGCTGTATTGCCTTCATGTCCATTATTTCATCTGATACACACACATACACACACACACACACACACACACACACACACAGCCCATGTGGCCAAGGCAGACATTTCCTTATCCCAATGTGTAGAGACATCAACTAAGGCTCAGAGAGGCTCCAGTATCAGGTGCATAGTAAGCCTATATCCATCATTTTATGTCTAGTTTGGGAGAAGCTGGACTTTTGGGTGTGGATTTAGGGCCCTTTCCAGGCTTCCTCCATCTTTCTTCCTACCTCTCTTTTTGACCTCAGCATCAGTCAGTCTGAAGTGTGCATTTTGCCCTGCTGTTTTCCAGATCCTCTGGGGCTGTGAAAGAGGTACAGGATAGGGCAAAGACTTCACCTTGGTTTCCAATTCTGCTTAAGCTTGAAGTAGTGAGTTCAAAGGAGATGCAGGAGAGTTCTGTGCCATTACATGTGGTCTGCATATAGAGGGAGAGTGTGTGAATGCACCCCAACCAGAAGTAACTTTTATTTATTTTTTAAAGCTTATCTGTTTACTTTGAGAGAGGGGGGGAGATAGAGAGTGTGTGCATTTGGGGGAGGAGACAGAGGGAGAGGGAGAGAGACAGAGAATCCCAAGCAGGCTCCACACTGTCAGCACAGAGCCCAACACTGAGCTTGAACCCACAAACCATGAGTTCATGACCTGAGCTGAAATCAAGAATCAGACCCTAACCGACTGAGCTACCCAGGCGCCCCCAGAAGTACATTTTAGTTACACAGTTGTTTTTGAAGGTTTACTTTTATGGGGCTACAGAATTTATACTAGCAAGCCTTGGAATAGCTACTGTTTGTGAAATTGATTGCAAAACATTTGACCTTATTCATTAAACTTTAAGAAGTAGCATCAGTGTTTAGGCCCTGAGATGTGGCATAGTGAAATGAAAGGTTTGTTCCGTGTCTCTGTGTGTTCAGTCCTCTTAGTTTCTAGGGTAAAGTTACCTGGATCCTTACCCACTTGCTCCCTTAAGTTGTTAACTATGGATCATCTGGATTCTGAATGGAAGCTTTGCTCCAAGAAACCTGATGAAATGTCTGTAAACAAGAAACCCAAAGTTACATTGACTTTATTTTCCTGTAACTGCTGGTATCAACTATGTCTCCAAACTTTGGCTTAAGAAATATTTACATTTTTTTGCTTTTTTTTTTCCTGACTAATGTCAGCATTTGCATTCCTCTAATTCTGGTGAAAGGAAGAATATGGCCTCATTTTAGGAGGGAGCTGGGTCATAGAAAAAATATACGCAGCTCCAATGAGTAGAAATTTAAAACATTATATACAGATTTTATAATGACCTCTCTTAACTAGATTGGTAGGAATTTTATTGTTTAAATTAGACTCCTATAACTCTATACATTTTTATATCTGTGCATTGTGATAGATAGAATGCACTGCATTTTGCATCTCTAGGTTTTATTTTTCTGATGTATGCCTAAGTGATATTAAGGGATATCCTTATTGGTATCATTATGTTAAAGAGTCCCAAACTACTAAGCCAGTTTTGGGTCCCATGAGTTTACTTTTTTTTTTGGTCTGCAAAAATTTGTCCTGTTCTTGTAACTCAGAGACATTTTTTTTCCTTTTATGTGGTCACATATTGTTTTTTAAAAAGTATGGAGTTCTCTGATTGGATTTTGTTTGTTTCTTTTAGACCTAATGTCTGTGGATCACGTTATAATGCTTACTGTTGCCCCGGATGGAAAACCTTACCTGGTGGAAATCAGTGTATTGTCCGTAAGTAAATAGACAATCTATCATTCTTCTTGTTCTTCTTTTGTTGTTTTGGTTGCGTGGTGATTTTTAGTACTTGTTCCTTTAATATGTTAATAGCATTAATATGTTTATAGCAGAGCCTTCCAGCACTAAGATTTTCCTACTTCCTCTGAATCCAGATTGGGAAATACACTAAGTTGGTCAAACCACTGTTGTGCTTTAATTCAGTGACTTCCTCTGGAAGATTTCTGACATACAGGGACTAAGGATAATTTAATCAAGTGTACATGTTGCCTGTTTTCATAGACTTTGTAATCACTTTGATGGGATTTTGAAAAAAGGATGCATTGCTGTGTTCCTTATTGTAATTTCTAACTTTGTTGGCCACCCACAAGCCCACTTGAACCTTGTACATTGAATTTGGTGATTGAGGCCAAAGATAGACCTAACTCTTAGAGAGGAAAGGAAGTGCCTGAAGCATTAGATGAAGATGAGTAGAAAGACTCAAATGGTCCCAGACATTCCCCCATTGACTCTGCTGTCGCAGCAAACATCCAGATTCTCATCATATACCACAAATGTTGAATGACAAACCACAGCCGGAAAAGATGTTATTTAAAGGAGATATAAGTCAAATTGGTTATGATGTCTGTCCTTTATGAACTTTTACTGTCATCATGCCTATGGGGGAATTTCCAGTTTTCGGAAAACTCTATCAAGACAGTGGGGAAAGTTAGAGCTGAAAGGACATTAAGGAATCATTTAATCCGCTTTCTCTCGTAGCCTAGAGTGGTCTGTGCAGAAGAAAAGAATATTTCAACCAGTATTTTCATCTCTATCCCCATTCTTGATTTTGACGAAAAGCATCTTATTCATTTGGCATGTTGTGCTTTATTTAAGGATCAAAACTGAATCAAAAAGAGAGATATATAATGGTATTTCACATTTTCTAAATGAACTTGACAATGTAATCCTTTCCCTTGTGTTCTTTTTTTAAATGTTTATTTATATTGCGAGAGAGAGCATATGCACATGCACGAGCATGCATGAGTTGGTGAGGAGCAGAGAGAAGGAGAGAGAGAGAGAATCCCAAGCGGGCTCCACATTCAGTGTAGAGCCAGACTCTGGGCTCGATCTCACAAACTGTGAGATCATGATCTGAGCTGAAATCAAGAGTTGGACGCTTAACTGACTGAGCCTCTCCGGCGTCCCTCCCTTGTGTTCTGTAGAATCTTTGAGAAATGCCGTCTTCAGGTATTCAAATAAATGTTTATAGGATCCTTTGACAGCTTATTTCTTAACAGTTTTCAGTTTCCATCCTAAGCTTTTTTGATGTTTGAATGCTTTTTCTATCAAGTCTATTATTTTTAGCCTTGCACATCTCATTTGCCTCTTACAAGGTTATGCAGGAATTCGAGGAGGGGATAATGTCTATGAGTATAAAAAAGGAGTGACTAAATCTTAGTCTGCTGATAAATATAAATCATTTGCCATTTAGTCTTGTTCTTCTGATCACCAGCAGAGCATCTGGTGCCAGCATATTAGTCCCTCAGTGTCATGAAAGTGTTAATATTTCTCTAAAAGATGGACAGCTTCTTAACTGTAGAATCAGTGCTATTGTATTGGATTCCCAACTTCTTCTCTCAGATCATTGATATAATTGAGACTGGGACTTCAGTGTAAAATAAAATCTGCTCAGTGGGCAGAAGCCAGTGTAGAGAATTAGTCCTAGCAGGGCACAGTATTTTTATAGAAATTATTAAGCAATAAGCATTTATAATGAAATAGGCTCCCAAGAATTTCCAAGAATACTGCTGCAACTCTTCTGTCATTAAACCATACAGTTAATATAAAAACAAAATGCTTGTAGGCATACGAAAATGTTTAAATGCAGGACTTTTTTTGTTTTGTTTTCCCTAAATAGGCTGTTGGGGGCTTTTGATAGATTGTGTGCTGTGTGGAATAAGACAGAGGTTGAGAACCACTGATATAAACAAGGGAGTTGCAGCATTTTACATCCAGAGCTTATTTAGTGCAACAGATTTGTTTTGTAAGTGAATAAACCTGTGGCCGAAGGTCACATGGGTCATGATGGCAGAATTAACGAGGAACCTGAGAGCCCAGGTTTCCTCATTTGAGGGTTGGGCTCCTATAGAGCACCGTGCTCTCAAGCCGTGTACTTACAGACCTCTGGTTTTATTGACAGCCATTTGCCGGCATTCCTGTGGGGATGGATTTTGTTCTAGGCCAAATATGTGCACTTGCCCATCTGGTCAGATAGCTCCTTCCTGTGGCTCCAGATCCAGTGAGTATAACATGTTATTATATATAATATTATTTTATGTGGTTATGCCCTATTTTCTCCTAATTTGCTTTTGGCTTTTCTCTTGCCTGCAATACATTTTTTTTCACTAGAACATCTGCCTTCTCTCTTCTGCCCAAAATATTTGGAATGGCTTTCCTCAGTCTGGCCTCCCATTTTCCTTCTTCACTCTTTATAAGGAAATTACCTATGGGACTTCGTTACTATGAATAATACAAAGATTATGTTCTCATGCGTAGGTATCGCCTTATTTATCTTTGTGTCTCCAATGTAAACACTGTAAAAGATGCTCAATGGAATGATCGTTTAATGAACATTTTTGGCTCAAGAAAACTAGGCATTGTTCCTAGTGGTACCGAAATATGAGTCTGATTAAACACTTTTTTAAAAACTGAAGACCCCTACCTTTGCAAGAAGAAAAAGTAAGAAGTCATTATGGCAGTTTTGGGGGGTGGTTTTTCCTTAAGCACAAATATATTTTCTCTTTCAGAATTTTACCACTTCATTCTGTGATGCCAAATGATACCCACAGTTCATTTTTCAGAGCCTTTCCTTGCTAGTTCTATTGTTTTCATTAGACTTTTTATTAGTTTTTTATTCTTTTTTTAAGTTTATTTATTTTAAGAGAGAGCACAAGGGGGAGGTACAGAGAGAGGAAGAGAGAGAGAATCCCAAGCACCCTCTGCACCATCAGCACAGAGCCCAGCACTCACTTAAACTCATGAATCGTGAGATCATGACCTGAGCAGAAATCAAAAGTCAGATGCTTAACCAACTGAGTCACCCAGGTGCTCCTTTTTGGTTTTTTATTCTTTACATATGGAGTCCTCAACAATGAATTAGATGAGATGAAGGGGTTGGGAAGGAGGTGAGTCATTACTGGTTATTAAAAAGGTTTGAGTTTATGTCTATGTAAACAACCCCTGGATACCTTGACCATCATCAAGGCAAAAAACTTGGGTTTCTTTTCCATTTCCCATTTTTCCTGAGAAAATGCTTTCCACTTACAGTGTGTTCTGTTTTTGACAAGGTTTCCAGGAAAAGTATTGTGAATGAGCATTCTCTTTTGTCTATTGCAAGTAGAGGCTTTAAGTTTCATTATCTGCTGAGACTCCTAGTATTTAGCCCTGGCTCTCATGAGCCAATTAACAGGATAGGGCAGGTAGTCTTAATAGACATTCTTGGTGTCCACTCACAAACCTTTGCATTTATGGGTGAACATAGGTAACTCTACCTTACAGCTCTGTAAAATTTTTCTGGCAGAGAGCTTCCCAGGTCTGCATGGAAGGCAAGCTGGAAATGCTGGAGGGTTAGTGGCCCTAGAAGCAATTGTTAGCCAGTGACAGATGGAGAGTGTTGGATAAATGCCTCAGATTCCTTGCCTCTCAATTTGCAGAACTATGAAGTGTGTTCTCCACTATCTCTTAGAGTTCCCTAGTGGATTGAGCCCCAGCTGCCCACAGAGGTAATAAGCTCAATCCTGTATTTATTAGCTTCCTTCTCTTCCTTGTCTCATGTCCGTACTTTCCTAACAGTGTTTCCTGACGTTACTTATAAAACAGACTATTTGCATTTAAATTATTGGAAACAGAACATAAGAGACTCTTAAATACTAAGAACAAACCGAGGGTTGAGGCGGGTATGGGAGGGGGGACAGTGGGTGATGGGCACTGAGCAGGGCACGGGTTGGGATGAGCACTGGATGTTGTATGAAAACCAATTTGACAATAAAAATAAATAAATAAATTATTGTCCCAGAATGTGCTTCTGGTGGAACACAAACAAAGACAGCCTACTACTAAAGATAGCTAGTTGTAGATTGGGGTAGAAACTCCCCCATGGGCTGGGAGTCATTTGCTTATTGCATTGAGAATACCATTTTCTTATTTGATGTCCGCTTGGTTTTGAATGTGCATCTTCCAGCAATAGCAGATTCATTCTACAAATCAAGCACACCTGAGCTGAAGGAAATACAAAGAGGTAGACAAGTCAACTGGTGGCATTTACAGGAACATGTTGGACATCTTGGTCTCCAGTAGGCTGCCACCAAGAACTGCCTAAGGGATGGGGAAGGAGTCTAGATGTCAAGTTGGGAACAGACCTTATCGCTCAGACGGGCCCTGGAACCAACCACCAACAGCGTACTTCACTGGCAGGGAGAAAATATAGCTGGATGACAAAACTAGGTACCCAGCTGGAAAGGTCTTCAACACGATAGTGTGAGCTGCTAATTATTTCTCTGTCAAGTAAAAATCATGAGATACAGAGATAGGATGTTGACAAGTTGGTCCTAGTAGATTGTAAGCTAGCCTCAAGCTAGGAGAAGTATAGTGGTAGGTCTTGTGGGCCAGATTTAGGTGAGAGACTGGAGTCCAAGGCTTGTGGGTAGCATCTTTGAAGAAGTTTGGGTCCACCTATGGTACCTGCACATTGGACAAAATCCCTGAGTAGATTATAGATGAGAGTGGTATGAGGAGGGCAGTCTGGTTTTATCAAGATATTTGGAGCTTTAAGTCATTGACTTGGACTCTACCTATGTTAATATTGTCTATCCTAATTTTCATAATTAGGTCATGGTGGACTGATTCATGAATTTATTCAAGCTCTTTTTCTTTTTAATGTTTATTTTGAGAGAGAGAGAGAGCAAGTGCACGAGCGGGGCAGGGGCAGAGAGAGAGGGAGACAGAGAATCCAAAGTAACCTCCACGTTCCATGTGGGAGTGCCACGTGGGGCTTGATTTCATGAGATCATGACCTGAGCCAAAATCAAGAGTTGGATGCTTAGCTGACTGAGCCACCCAGGTGTCCCTAAAGCTCTTCTTTAAATGTATATGTAATATAGGGGCACCTGGATGGCTCAGTTTGTAGCGCATGTGACTCTTGATCTCAGGGTTGTGAGTTTGAGCCCCACATGGTGTGTAGAGATTATTTTAAAATATAAAAAAACATCAAAAACTATAAATAAAAAAGTAGATTATTATCTTCTTCAATAACATATATTATTATAAAACTTTTTCCCTGAATTTTATATTTAAGAATTTTATACTCATCCAATTTTATTGTTGATGCTTTTTTAAAGGATTTTAAAAACTCCTTTTTTGATCTATAGATTCATATTCAGTTATAAGAAATAATATGGAGAGATCCTGGGTACCCTTCACCCAGTCTTCCCCAAGTTGACATCCTGTGAACTATAGTAAGATATCACACCAGGATACTGTCATTGATATAGTAAAGACACGGAAGAGATCTCTTACTGCAAGGGTGCTTCTTGTTTTCCTTTTCTAGTCCAGTATGGAGCCCAGTGCGGGGCTTGAAGTCACAACCCTGAAATCGAGTCTGAGCTGAGATCAAGAGTCGGACACGTAACCAACTGAGCCACCCAAGCTCCCTGAGATACTTTTTTTATGGGGAGTGAGGTTGAAGCCTAGGTTCCTTTGATACCTGTAGATGTCCAGTTGCTCCAGTACCATCTTTTTTTGTTTTTTGTGTAGATACATATCTAGGTCTTTGTTTTATTCTATTTATCCATGTATCTATCCTTTCTTCAATACTATACAGTCTTGATTATTGCAGCTATGTGAAAAGTCTTGAAAATGGGGTAGACTAATTCCTTTCACTTTATTTTTCTTTTTCGAAAGCATTTTAGCTATTTTAATTCCTTCACCTTTCCATATAAATTTTAGGTTAATCTTGTCTATCCTTAAAAAATAATATTTCTAGGATTTTGATAAAAATTACACTAAGCCTGTAAGTCAGTTTGGAGAATATTGATATCATTCCTATGTGGAACTCTTTATACTTTGAAAATTTTTTATCACTTTGAGTTTACTTCTATTTGGGGGTGCTTATATTCCCAACACAAATCCAAGCTCTAAGGGTATAAGAAAGCCAGGGGAACAATTCTAGAGCAGTGTGTTAGCAAGTTTGAGCAGGTATGGGCCAAGCACATGCTGAAAAGTGGGAGGACACTCAGGATAGGAAGGTAGTGCTATAGCTAATCTAGAAGTGGCCCTTGTAAAGCTTTTTCAGGGAAATGTGGAATTTATATGAACAGGGAGGAGGGGAGTGTGTGGAACCTGCGCAGACTTTACAAATAGTTGAGTCCTTTGCTTTCTAGTCTGTTCTCTCTGAAAGTGCATTTCTCACTACTATCATTTAACCTGTCTTTCTCTGAACAATTCCCAGCTCTGCTAGGGTTTTGTTTTGTTTTGTTTTTGCTCTTGTTTTAGATACTTTAGTGAAGTTGCTCTTCTGAGTAGTATGTCTTTAGGTGCCACAGGACATTTATGCACGTAAGGAAAAATGTCATTGCTGATACCTCTCTTAATGAAAGTTATTTTTGTCCTGCAGTGACTCTGGCTGGGTGGAAAGTCCAGGAGTTAATCTTGCTCTCTAATTTGTCTGTCTGTGCTTTTCCTAGTGCTTAAATAAAATCACGTGCCTGCCATATAGATGATTATTTGCAAATTGCTCTCTATGTTCTTCCTGCCCCTGTGCCTGCCAAGACAGTGGCAGATCTGTAGCATCATTCCCAATGTAATCCTTCCCAAAGAAAATGGTCACCTTAGTCCTGCATCTCTCATTCCCAGAGCATGCTCATACTGTTCTGTACTGGTTGGTTATTTCATGAACTAATTGTTCTGGGCTATCACCTAAAGGGAGTTTCTTCAATTCTTCCTGATTCCTGGCAGATAGAAGGCATTCAGCAAGTATTTATTGAATGACCAGCAAGTATTTATTAAATGATTAACTGAATTTGAGAGAGAGAGAGAGAGAGTGAGCAAACACGGGAGAGTGAGCATGAGTCAGGAGAGAGAAGGAGAGCGAAAATCCCAAGCAGTCTCCATTCTGTCAGCACAGAGCCCCGTGTGGGGCTCAGCCTCATGAACCATGAGACCTCATGAACCCAAAAACAAAAATCAGACCCTTAATCAACTGAGCCACCCAGGCACCCCTTGTCTGCTCATTTTCAGTGGGAAGTTCTTATTGCGTCTTAGGGCTCTTGGGGTTAACTGCATACGGCAGCTTGGACACTGACACTTGAACTCCCAAGTATGTGGAGTGTCTGGTAAAATCTTAACACAGATTGAGTGTAGGAATATATTCTTAATTGAGGTATTTAGAGCATGTAATATTTTAGAACATCCTGATGGATTTATGTGGAACCCTGGCTTTTTCTAGAGATCTAAAACTTGGTCTCATAATTCCCAGACATATGGAATGCTTGTTCAAATCCGTGTAAATTTAGAATATGCATCAATGGCAGGACTCAATAAAAAAATAAAATTATATATATATATATATATATATATATATATGTATATATATATGCTTCCTAAGTTGTTCCTGCTATAGTGAAGCTGCATATCTAATTCCTTTATATTCCCACAGAATATCTTCCCCTAAAGATCTAAGACTTAAAAAGCATGTGAAGTTCCTTTGCTAAACATGTTTGTGCCAAAGCAGATGGTGAAGATCCAATTATCTCTTGATAAGCTTATTCCCCCAGCCCAAAGATTCATAGTTCCTTGGTTTATTGGGACCACTGGACTAACTATGCCCTATTATTTCACAAATCTGGCCAAAGGGTTTTATATTTTTAAAGAATACATAATATTTTAGGTTGGAAAAGGTTTATCTGAAAGACAGGGTAGAAAAAATAAAAAAGCGTATCAGGAAGATTTTTATTACATTGTATTTAAATGTAAAGTTACCGTTTTTCCTGAAAGAACTCATTCTATTTTTCAATTTGAATAATGTAAAGTCTCAATTTGAACTACTTTAGCTTTTTATCTCAAAGTAGCTAAATGGCTTTGTTGCTGATGTGGGAATGGAAATTAGCTCTTGGCATGAGCCACTTTAATTGAAATCAGTTTGTGGGTTGAGTTCCTATGCTGCTTGACAAATGACATCATTTCCTGTGCTTTTCCCAATCCTCACTGTTTTTCTAAGATAGGATGAAACTAAGTTTAACTTCAGTTTTTAAAGCAACTATACACCTTTTTCTGACCTACTTAGAATATTATCCACATTTTCACCAAATCATTCCTTCTGTATATTTGTAGATAGTTCTTTAATTCAAAAGCGTTTTGCCTGACACATTTTAATAGAATCATAGGAGCCTAAAATAACTGTTTTAATCAGTTTCCTGGGTTGCTTGACTTCTATAACAATGCCCCAACACATGAGTTATTTCTGCTTTTATACATGGGGAAATGAAGATAGATACTTTTAATAGCAACCTCCTTAGGACTGTACAATAACTTCAGACATAATGGACAGCTTCTCACTCTTCGTTTTTGAGGATAGTTTTTAATGTCATTATCAGGTGGTATGAGTTAAGTAAATGAAAATTACCTTGTTAAAATTTTATATTGCACCTACGAGTTGGGAAGATACTATTCTAGGCATTTAAAGGGTATAATTAATAATTGTGGTGTTTCCTACTCTAAAGAAACTTTTAGATAAATGGGTTGGGGATAGGAAAAAACAAGTTTTAAATTAGTTTATATAATATACATTTCAAAAGAGAAGCATAAAGTACTCTGGAGTCAGAAGAAAAAGGACTCATACCAGGTGGGAGAAGGAGGAGAGAACAGAAATCAGAAAAGATCAAAGAAAAGAAGATACATTTGCAGTGGGTCTCTTAGATATAGGTAGGTTTTCAGTATTTGGTAAGGGCTGTGTCTGCTGTATGTTGGGGATTAAGGGTTAGGGACAAAGAGACAGATTAAAGAGGAGATTCCACCAAGAGACTAGAACAACCATTTTGTATGGCATATAGAAGGCACTGAGAAATATTTGTTGAGGGAATGAATGAATGCTAAGTAGACCAGGGACTGAATCCTAGGACATACTAAGAGTATGCAGAGGAGTCCTGAAAGGCCCATAGCTATGCTGAAGAGGGCCTTGAATGCTGAGAGATGAAGGGAGTTCTTAGCACACTAGACCTAGGGAACCTTTGATGATGCTTTAATATAACTTATTGTCAAATTGGTTTGATGGTGCTTTAGTAAGTGTGTGACATGTTCTTGAAAAGGTGTATCACTTTCAACTTGACTTCATTAACTGCTTGGTCCTCTATGAGGGCATAGTAAGTATTCAGTTCTGGCATCTTTTCCCCATTGTCATGGTGAGATTTGTGTAGCTACTTATGAAAACGGCCCTTTCTCCTGAAGTCCACACCCACTCTTTGAGACAGCAAGGAGAATCGTAACCAGGGCTACCAAGGAAGGTGGCTGCTGGGTCTTCTCCCTACTCATAGCAGATTTGGCCCCTTACTCCAGGAAAACTGAGCCTAAGAGCAAGGCTGACATCTGGTTTCTGCTCTTGTACAGAAGGAGCCTTTTTCTGTGGGAATTTTCTCCCACAGCTTGGAGGGCAAGGTGGAGTAAGCCAAAGTTCCAGTGCCCAATCCTGGCCTCCTTGCATAGGGATGCGTCAACAAGGATTAACGACGAATTCAATCAAGCCTTTGGTCCTCTCCAAGTAGAGTAGTTACTGTTTGCAGAGGACTAAGGAACAGCCTGGGATTTTGAAAGTGATATTAGTGTCCTAAATTACTGTACTAGAGACAGCCTCAACACTAGGGAGAGGAGAGCACCACCACGCTGTCATTCTCCCTCAAGCGTGCCTTTCGCTGCACATTCTTCTGGTGTCTCTTCTCACATCCAAGGCTGCCACCCACAGTCCTTCTGCCCTGAGTCCCAAAATCCTACTTCTGTAGGTGACAATGTGATGACGAGTGGATTTCAGACATTGTGGGTCTCATTTAGTTTAAAGTTGAAACAAGCAGTTCTTTCTGAGCCACGGCCAGCCACCTCCGTTATCAGGTAGCCTTGTTATTAAATGCTGTTGTAGGTATTTTTTTCTTCAAAATTTCTTTTAACAAAATTTCTTGGAATTTGTCACTCAGACCATTTTCCTGGCCAGCTGCAGTGGGACTCTACATCTTTAAACAGGAAAATTATTGCCTTTGTAATCGTTGTAATCTTGTGTCCTGTAGTTACTCAAGACACTATTTTCTTGTTGCTAGAAATTACAGAAATGACATTGAGTGTGAAGTCTTGCTAAATTATTATTTATTTTTAATTATTTAATAATTATTTATTAACATTATAATATATAATTAATATAATATAATTATATTATATTATTATACTCATATATTATATATTATCTATTTATTAATTAATATAATATAAAATATAATAGTGATAATATATAATATAATATATATGATGTATAATAAAATATAATATTAATACTTATTTATTATTTATTAATAATTATTAGATTATTTTATTATTTAGCATTATTAAAGTAAATATCAAAGAAACAATTGCATTGAAACTGATTTTATGCACACAAAAAATAACATGTTGAGTGTTGACAATTAGGTTATTTCTGCACAAATATGTGAATCTTGGTAAACCATTTTATTTTCTCTCCAAATCATTACAATTCCTGTGAAGTATTGTAATCTATGTACTCATACAGCAAAAAAGTAAAACATTTTTTTTTCCTTTTCAAGTCCAACACTGTAATATTCGCTGTATGAATGGAGGTAGCTGTAGCGATGATCACTGTCTGTGCCAGAAAGGATACATAGGGACTCACTGTGGACAACGTAAGTAAACCATATTTATATGCTAAACTATGTAGACAAATATGTAGACAGATATATAGATAAAAAGAATACAGAGATAAGTGCTAATGGATTTCGATTACCTGGGATGTGGCATTTTTACAAATGTCCAGTGAGTCTTCGATATGATCAGATCACTTACCTAATTCACTTTGCACCAGAATTCTGATTGGAAACTTGGGAATGCTGGTTTGACTCAATTTCTTCTCCTTTACCTTCAGCATCCCACTTATCTCATCCCCTCAGCACCCAAGGTGCAGAATTCTTGTTTGTTCTAGATGTATACCTTCTGTTTGATCACAGATTATTTCTACCTCAATTTCTAAGAATCATCTTAAAGGATTTCAAAACTCAGCCTCTTGTGTGTCTACGCCCAATCAGTCCTTGAACTTTGCAGAAGCTGAAAATTCCTTGAATAAAGCTCATTTTTTATTACACTAAAATGAATATATGTACCCTGCAGAAAATTGGGAAAAGCTCAAAAATAAAAAATAATAAAATTCTCCATAATCTCATCATTCCAGATACTACCTTCTAGTCTTTTAATGTAAATGAGATCTTATTGTATGCATAATTTTCAGACTACTTTTTTACTTAATATTTTATTAGAAGTGTGTTCCATGTTATTAAACATTTTAAAATAAGTTTTAATGGTATTGGAATACTCCATTATTTAGATGTTTTACTGTTTAATGATGAGCATTTATTAATGTTTCCAGTTTTGCCATTGTATAAATATTTTCTGTGATGAATACAGTTATTATAAATAAAGCAACATTTATATGATGCCCTTGTGACTATACACCACAGTATGGTAAGAATAATGATGTTTTGTGTAGCCTGCAACAGTAGCATGGAGAGAAGAGACACCGGACAGCTTCTCCAGTGTGGGAGACCCTTGTGCTGAGTCTTGACGGATGGAGTGGAGTTTGCTTGTCAGATAATCAGAGATGGGCCTTCTATGCCACTGGCATACCGCGCGGGCCAAAGCCCGAGAGCGTGACATAGCATGAGATATCAGGCCTGGCACATGTTTTGGTCTTGCTAGAGCTTAAGTGCTGATGGAGATGATGGGAAGGGAGATAAAATGGAAGTCATGGGCCAGGTTTTGAGTGCTCGTATGCATACCATATCTTCATCCAAAGTAGAGCCAGGGGAGAAGAGTGAGATAGCAACAACCAAGAACGTTCATCTTTTGAATTATTTACACTCTGTTTAGTATGTTCTAGGAAAATTTTCAGACTCTTCACAGGTATTAACTCATGGAATAAAGCAGCAGACTCCTGAGTTAGAGGCCTCTGTTACCTGTAACAGATGAGGAAACTGGGACACAGGGACTCCAGTAACTTGTTTAAAGTTATATGGGGAGGAAGTGGCAGAGCTGCGATTTGAGCCCAAGCAGTCTGACTTCATGGCCCATGGATTTAATGCTATGAAATGCTGGCCTTGGATGCATCAATTGCAATGGTTTACAACGAGAAAGGTCACTGTGGCCATAGCGTATGGGGAAGGGGGAACTGCAAGGGGAAGAAACGGGAAGTGGGAATACTAGTACCAAGACTGTGACTATAGGGATGGCAGGGTGAGGGTGGAGTCGAAGGCAGTTTTGGAAGGGGAGTCATGAGGACCTGCTGCGTCTTCCTGCTTCTTTCGGTTCTCCTTGAGGGAGTTTAGTCCAAAGTCTAGCACACAACAGGCTCTCAGTTAACCTGTGCGGAGTTAGAAAGCCTTTTCCTAGACCTCACTTACCTAATCTGTAAAATGAGATCTTTGGCTTAGGCCACCCCCAGATTTATTTTCTGTTTAAAATCTTTTCTTTCTCTCCTGAATGCAGATTAAGAGCCAAATCTAATTTTATGATGAGAAATGAACTCTTGCCATAATTTTGGCCGTAAGGGTCTATGTCAGTTCATGACCTCTGGTCCCAAGTGGATGCCAGGACGGAATTGGATATATAAGAGATTTATTGTAGTAAAGGCCTGTGAAGAATAAAGAGGGGAGAAAGTTGGAGTGGGAGGGGAGGGCCTTCAGGCCACAATACAGGTCTGACCCCTGTGCAAGGGGACTGGGATTGTGTAGAAAGTACCTTAGACTAGAATGCAGCTCCAAGAAACCTGGTCCAGGCTGATGGGGAGCCCAAAGCAAAGGTTGCCCATTAGGAAAGTTCTCTGATGGGCAGAAATGCCCAGTCTCTGGTGCTCCACTAAGTAGCAGCCGGGAGATACGTGTCCTTTGTGTGAACATGAAGCGGATCCGAAGATGGGGCAGCTGGGGGCTCTCGGTCAGCTAAGCTCCTTAGTAGGTTTTCTTGGAGGGAGAGCTGAGTGACTCAACTCCATTATTGCCACAGGATATAGATCTATTGTGCAGGAAAATATATGAAGGAGGAATTAATTCAAAAGGAGGCATTTAGGGAAGCCTCATGGAGGAATGTGATTTGAGCTGGGCTTTGAAGAGTGGGTGGTACTGCAAATTCGGCTCAAAGAGCCTACCACCTGTGGATAAAGATGCCTAGAAAGAGGCCATGCATGAAAGAGTTGCAGGATATTGTACAGAGAAGAGTTGTTCAGGGCATGAGCTCTCAGTTCCTACCTTAATGCCTTTTCTGGCAAGTAAAGTGTCCCTCCCTCCAGCATCCCTGGACTTATCTCATCAGTGGATTCTCTTAGTCAGTTGGGTCTTCATTATGGTGCAGAAATATGGTCAGAAATAATGTTGTTTGCAGTTAATTGTGTGATTTAACATGGTGCATTTCTGTAATGGTGACAGAGGCCAATGTTTTCCCTCATGAGAACCCTCTGGAAATTAAGTACAAATCATAAGCAAAAGAGTCAGCTTGCTACACTGCTGATCCAGGAAGGTCTCTTATAAACCACCGTTTTAGAGGCAGAACTGAAAGCGTTGCTCAGATACTTTCCAGAGTGGAACCGTGAGCACGAACACAGGTGCAAACCCACCTATTCCAGGCAGTTTAGCCTGAGATAACTGAGAAACATCTACAGAGCTGGAACCATAGAGTAAGTGTTTAAAATGAATACCAGGATGATTATTTAGATTTTGTTTTTAATTGTTGTCCCTTCAGAGAATGGCGTTACTTGACTAGCATCTACTTCCAGGTAGCAGCTCTCAGCTTCTCTCTCCTTATCTTACAGCTGTCTGTGAAAGTGGCTGTCTCAACGGAGGCAGGTGTGTGGCCCCAAACCGATGTGCCTGCACCTACGGCTTCACTGGACCCCAGTGTGAAAGAGGTATTTTTTTCAAAGAATTAGTGTAAATCTGTTCTGGTGGCTAACGCTGTTATTGATTTAAGTACACATTGGGTTATACAGCTACTTCACAAATTTTGCTGAGCTCTAAGGGGGTTTCTGAATTGTCACTGGGGAGGTTGCTATGATGACAAGGCAGTGGCTCTAATTCTATGCATGTTATTCAATAATTCTCACACTGGCCTGCAGGACTCACTAGTGAGCATATGCCTAAGTACCAGTTGGCCTCAAGATGAAAAGAGGAGAATTTTCCATAAGGATAAGCATTGAGCTCATTATTATCCTAGTAAATCAGAGAAGTGACTCGAAATGAAACATTTGTATGGAAAGGAAAAAATTTAGAAAGAGGAAAAATACTCTTAAAGTTCTGTGAGAAGCTACTGGGGGCTGCAGTGGCATACAAGCGAGCATCTAAAATTCACTAGAAATATCTATTGCTGAAGAGCTGAGCTTTCACATATGTGGTATATCCAATACTCAGTACAGCCCACTGATGTGTGTATAATCCTCCTCACTTTTCCATGCGGAAACACCAAGGCTCGGGGAGATCAAGGATCTGCCTAAGTTCACATACATAATAATATGCTTTAATCTGAAAGTGGGTTTTCTGTTTAAGTGTAATGCATACTGCTGCTCCTAATTAAAAGAAGTGCTCTACTTGATTTGCCTACCTATAAATGCAAATTTGATACCGAGATATATTTAGATGTGTAATATTCTTGAGTATTTTCCCCCAGCCCCCTGAACTTTGGCTTTATTGATCGTCTTGTCTCTACATTCATAGACATTTTCTCATTGTTCCTAGTTTTGTGGTGAAGGTTTGGGAGGTTTATTTCGTACAACACTGCAAATATATTCATGAAAACACTCATTAAAAATACTTATGTGCTTTTTAAACTGCAATCATCACTTTTATTGAAAGTCATATGAAGATTTTTTAATTCTGAGTTGGAAAGTAAAGATTCAGTAACAGATGTTGAATATATAGAACAAAGAGCAGAGATTGGTATGTGAGAAATTATTTTGTTTCTCTTCTTACAAATTCATCTAAATTCAGTTATTTGCTGATAGAGCAACAATACCTATTTTAGCAAGTAACTCTAGGTCAATTACTATTATTACTGGATAAATTACATTGTATCTTAGTTCAGTACCACTGCATGGTATTGATGAGTAATACATTATAGACTCGTGGCCTTTACATTGCATTTGGCATAATTTTGGGGGCCTCTTTTAAAACTGTTTCTGTTTACAACTTAAAGTATTTTTATTGACTAGGAGATAATATATATCCAACAGTATTCAGAATAATAAAGATACCTCTTTCAATTAGGTAGTATCATTCTGTGGCCTTATTGAAGATGATGTGGGATTAAAATTGTTAGTGTGTAACATGGACAGTGGTGTGTGAAAATAATTCTTCAGATGATAATACTGCCTCTAATTTGTTTTAGAAAAATCACAAATAGAAGGAAGTCACAGGGCATTTTACCTCTAAGAGAGTGATTAATACTTTGCTTCAAAGAATATTGATACCGAGAGTTCAGGCATTGATGATGAAACAGTCTAAAATAAAGAGGGCATGATATTTAACCATTCCACAGTTATTTCTTCAGAAACTTCACCTTTTTATAAATTTTTAAATTTTATTTTTTTTAAATATAATTTATTGTCAAGTTGGCTAACACACAGTGTACACAGTGTGCTCTTGGTTTTGGGGTTAGAGTCCCGTGATTCATTCCTTACATACAACACCCAGTGGTTATCCCAACAAGTGCCCTCCTAAATGCCCATCACCCATTTTCCCTTATTCCCCACCCTCCCATCAACCATCAGTTTGTTCTCTGTGTTTAGAGTCTTTTATGGTTTGCCTCCCTCTCTGTAACTATTTTTCCTCCTTCCTTTCCCCCATGGACTTCTGTTAAGTTTCTCAAGTTCCACATATGCATGGAAACATATGGTATCTGTCTTTCTCTGACTGACTTATTTCACTTAGCATAATACCATCCAGTTCCATCCACATTGCTGCAAATGGCAGGAAATCATTCTTTCTCATTGCCAAGTAGTATTCCATTGTATATATATAAACCACATCTTGTTTATCCATTCATCAGTTGATGGACATTTAGTCTCCTTCCATAATTTGGCTATTGTCGAAAGTGCTGTTATAAACATTGGGGTACATGTGCCCCTATGAATAAACACTCGTATCCTTTGGATAAATTCCTAGTAGTGCTATTGCTGGGCCATAGGGTAGTTCTATTTTTAATTTTTTGAGGATTTCCATACTGTTTTTGAGAGTAGCTGTACCAGTTTGCATTCCCAAAAAAGTGCAAGAGGGTTCCCGTTGCTCCATATCCTAGCCAGCATCTGTGGTTTCCTGAATTATTAATTTTACCCACTCTGACTGGTGTGAGGTGGTATCTCAGTGTGGTTTTGATTTGTATTTCCCTGATGATGTGTGATATTGAGTGTCTTTTCATGTGTCTGTTGGCCATCTGGATGTCTTCTTTGGAAAAGTGCAAGGACTTCACCTTTTACCAACATAAGAAATGACATGAGTGTGCTGAGTTACTATTCTAATCAAAGCTGGCATATTACTCAGGGATTCCTCCAAGTTTGAGGTGTCTTTAACTTTCATGATGAGGCTATCCTGCAATTTGCACTAAGGTGTAAATATATTTTGGTCCCATGGAGTCTTCACAGTGGTGATTATCTAAATAAAATGAATCTTTAAATAGCAGATTTTCAGGCATGTGCAGTATGGAGCTTGCGGAGGAAACAGGTTCTCTTTGTTACTCCTTTGCCTGTTTTACCCATGAATACAGTCCTGACCTTCAATGGGAGAAGGGAAACCCGAGTGTAATTTCCCTGACCACATGGGGAAGGGAATCTTTTTGATTCCAGAATTGTATTTCCACTTACAGAGTCTTCCCTGTTTCTACTCTCATGGAAGTCGTCTGCTTACCTCTTTAAAGAACTAGGGGCAATATATCCTTTTATCCTCAAATGCATGCTTCTGATTTCAACAATGATTAATAAAAATGTAGGACTGAGTCAGGGCAAATCTATCCTGAAGCATAGGAAAGTGTGCAGTGTGACTTCTGATGGTGGGTCAGTATACTGATGAAGTTATTTATTACCTAGGCAGGTTTATTAAGTTGTTCAACTATCTTGGCTAGTTGCATCATGCCTTAATTGGGATATGGATTTTTATTTTTAAAAATAACTTCCAGGAAGTCTTTACTAATCTCCTTTCTCCCTTCCAGGAGTCTAAGCCAAGTGCTCCTTCTGCACTCTCCCTTAGCACACTCTCCACTCCTGTTTTGATAGCACGCATTATATGGAAACAATGGGTTCCCATGCGTCTCTCCCCAGGTAGGGTATACGCTCTTCAGCAGAATCTGTGGTTTCATCAACTTTTTAATTCCCACACCAAGTTCAATGCCTAATGCATAGTACTTGGCCATTAAATGTTAAAGTGGACTTATTTTAAAGCACCAGGAAATCTGGAGATAGGATTATCAGATATGAACAAGTGTCTCCTAGAAATAATTGATGTTTACCTACTTGTGGATGGTCCTGGATATATTGAAGCAGAGTTTACATTGTTGATGACTAACTGAGTTTGGCCCCGCCTTTCAGAAGTATGATCTTTTAGGACCACAAGACTGTTATTTTTCAATTGGCAAGGATACAGAAAAGAAAGGACATTTTGACTAAAGCCAGCTGGCAATAAGCAAATAAACAACTTTCCTCTCATGATATAAACGACACGGAAAAGACCATGTCAAATGTTAGTTGCAAGTACTTCTCAGGATAAGTAGCTTTGTCCCTGACAGATATTGGAACTTCTGTACATTCTGTAACTACCTCAGAGAGCCAATACAAGTATGGAATACCCTGTGGGGGTGACACTGGCAGGTTCTGGATCACCTTGAACCAAAAAGTGAATCTTAATAATCCATGAATGTAATGTTTGGATTTGTGATGGTGGTCTCCATCGCGAGCAGTGGATCCATGCTTGAATTCCAAATGATAACATTCATTCAACAAATGCAATCAGAATATGAAGCGAATTTGTCTCATGTGTAGCTTTTAGGCAGTAAAATAAATAATATTTTTTAAGTGGTGACTGAGTGACTCAGTCGGTTAAGAGTCTGACTTCAGCTCAGGTCATGATCTCATGGTTCGTGGGTTTAAGACCCACATTGGGCTCTGTACTGACAGCTCAGAGCCTGGAGCCTGCTTTGGATTCTGTGTCTCCCTCTCTCTCTGCCTGTCCCCTACTCATGATCTCTTTCTCTCAAAAACAAATAAACATTAAAAAAATAATGTTTTAAACTATATTTTTTAGCTAGTTATCTTCATTGCACAGGAGGCAATGATACTGTTGCCCGTCTCTTTGTACTAAGAGGAGGAAAAGTAGAGATGTGTGACTTGTTTGGCCTGCGATGTTTACTTTTTAAAACCTGAATGTGAATACCTGTCATTACATTTTCCAGTTTGCCTCAGTTTTTACCCCTCCCTATTATGATGCGTCGTGTTCACTTTATTCATTCCGTTTGCTTCTTAACTCCTGGGAACTCTTAAGTTTGCCATCTCCTACTACATTCTACATCAAAGATTGTATCTCTTGGTGTTTTCTTTTGTACCCAAAGTTTTTTCCATTGTTCTTTCTCTTTTTTTTTTTCTGTAAATTTACAGCTACAGTTTTTGGATAGCCTCCTGCCCCCAACCCCCTTCATATTTGCCTTCTCTCTGTTTGGGTGTTGAGCACCTTAGTAAAATTGATCTTGCCTGCCCTCAGTGGCACAGTATGTTAGCATTTCTTATTAGAATATTGAAACGAGATCAGTGCCTATTGTGGCAGTGACAACACAAGCTAGTTTTATATTGCCATAGTTACTGCCAACAAAAGTATGGGGAATCACATTTTCTCTTGCCATCTTGCACTAGAATGCTGACTGCTTAAAATCATGTTAAATGCTTTTATATTAAGCATAGTGAATCATGTGAGTGGATAAGACTTCTCTAGGTAATGAAAATGAATGAAGAATAATGGGGACGTGGTACTGATGAATAGGCTTGGGAAAGAAAAGATCAAAAAATAGATACTGAGAAAACATGAGGAGAAGCAAGAGAACCAGGAGAGCACTGAGCCAAAGAAACTAAAAACAAGGTTAAGAAATAGCTTGACAATTGTTAGACTCTTCAAAGGGTGAAAAAAGAATGAAAATCACAAAGAGGTCCTTGGATGTAGCAACAGGTGATGTGTAGTGGGTACTTAGAATGTGCCACAACACTGTTGTGTTTGGGTTTGGCTATATTTGGGTTTCACTGGCAGAGGTCAATAGTAACCATAAAGAATTTTCTGAAGAATTATAGGAAGAAATCCAGAACTAGGAATTTTAGTGTAGTAGTAATAGATTAAAAAAAAAAAAAGCATTTCAAGAAATTTAGCTAGGTAAGTAGTTTCCCTCTTTTAAATAATTTTAAAAGCCAAGAAAAAGGAGTCTTGAGTATTATTTGCATGTTTCTACTGCAGGAATTTAGTATATTTCTCTGTTTGCTTGATTTTGATATTTTAAACATAACAGCCCACTCTTTGAGAGTGGCTGCCTGTTTGTAGTACATGTAAATGGACTCCAAAGAACTGAAACAACATTCTGAAATGTAGACATACAAAATGAATATTGTTGTTTAGTGTAGTTACCATGAAAGGTATATAGTTTTCCCCTGATATTACAATTCTTCAAACGATATTTGGAAACTCTCTTTGGAATTACCTTTAATTTTTTTAATGTTCACTTTTGAGAGAGAGAGCGAGAGAGAGAGAGAGACAAAAAGTGTGAGTAGGGGAGGGGTAGAGAGAGAGGGAGACATGGAATCCGTAGCAGGCTCCAGGCTCTGAGATGTCAGCACAGAGCCTGACATGGGGCTTGAATCTACAGACTGCGAGATCATGACCTGAGCCAAAGTTGAACACTTAACAGTCTGAGCTACCAATGCACCCTTGGAATTATCTTTAAAGAGTCAGCAATACATGCAAATGAGTGTGTGAACATTTTGCCCCCGTTTCTAGGAGGCATTTGAATTTTTAGAAACAGCCTAAAATAGGGTCAATTCTAGCAACTGTAGTGGGTAGTCAAATACTTTAATTGATTGGGGTCAAAAATTGACTTAGATTAAAAAGCAGTGAAAAGAATTGTCATGTCTGACTCTTAAGGCACATGGAATTAGATTAATGTTTTAATGTTAAACTTTATGTAAGCCAGAGGATGAAGACTTTGGAAAGCATAAATGCAAATAACAAGACATTTCCCATCCGTACTCCATCTGGAGATCTTCATTATGGCTATCTGAATGTAAGCATGGCCATATATTCCTCTCCACCCCCAATCGTTTGTTCAGTGTTAAAATTCCTACCCAAGTCTAAACTGTCAAGACAATACTTGGATTTTTGCCAACTCAAGAAAGTCTGCTGGCTGTTTTGCTGGCTATTAGTAGATAAATTATAGGGGAAAGCATTATTGAACTGATAGCTTTAAGCAAAAAGAACAATGGGGGAACAAATGAGGAGTAGAATAAAAATGAAATGTGACAATAATTCACAGTCCATCAGAGAAGCATGACAATGGAAGGGAAACTAATCTTTGTTTATCATACTTGCCACCTTTAGGGAATTCCAGTGGTAAGGGAGCTGGAAAAGATGCATAGTTTTTGTTTGTTTGTTTAGGTTTTGTTGTTGTTTTGTTTGTTTTTGCACAGTAATGGAAGAATAGAACACAGGACAGGTTGGTTGATTGTAATTCCACTTCATTCTCTTATGTGCAATTGGTATTTTAAAAAACTCTGTTCCTCATAACTTATCAGTTTCTCTGATGGTACAAAATGATGGTTTTTCACAGAACTCTTTTTAAATGATTTCATTGGACAATTTTCAGAAAAGAAAACAAACAAACAAACCCAAAAAAACTAGCCTGAAAGCAATTAAGGCTTTATTTTATAAATCCAGGGAAACAGTGTCTGCGGTGGGGCTAATGAATGGAAAGGACTAACATAAAATGTCCCAAATATGTAATAACAGGTAGTGTATGGTGGATACATGTGCCTTATAAAAAGAAAATAGAACCATGACCTACTCTCAAAGGACTGTCTAGAATGCTTCACACAATCAAGAGGTGATTTTCTTGAGGTTTTTTCTCCTGGAGTTTTTCTGGAAAGTACTGATGAAACCTAGGTCCTTTTTTACTTTGAAGCCCCTCTTCTGTCTCTCTGGAAGTATGGGTAACACTCCACTTCTGATACTAATTTTACATTTTAGGTGGCTATTACTAAAGTCCCCACAATACATGCCACAAGCTAACTCCAATTCTCAAAGTGCCTTTGGAAGGCAGTAACCTGTAAATTATGATTTTCCCTTTTCAAAAAGGTAACATACAATAAACTGTTTTCACTGAAATAGGTTGAGGCACTTGTGAGTCTTTCTTTTGGTATTTAGTCTAAACAGAAAGCAAATACCAGTGTACAGATAGCAGAGGCAGAATGCCATCAATATTACTATGCATCTAAAGTGGTATTGCAATATTTGGCAGTCGGTGGATCATTGAATAAACTTGATTTTCCTAGAACATTTCCAGGAAATACATCTGTTGACATAGACATTCAGTTTTTGTGGTTGAGTAACTGTATGCGATAGGGAACATACACTATCATGCCTCTGGATGCTCGGCAGGTCCGTGTGCACAAGCAGGACTGGTGAGATCCATCACAAAGCAGTTTAATTTCTGTCTCTTACTATCCTTCTGAGCCCACTCCATGGGTTAATTTTCCCCTTGCTGGTGGGTGAAATTTTCTTGTCCCTTTCAGAATTTCTTCCCTGTGGGTCCCTCATGTAAGCAAAGATGTCTGTATTCTTATTGGTTGCTTACATTTCCTTCCTCAAACCCTGGATGTCTGGTGGTACCTCTAGCCATCTGGGGACTCTTTGCCGCTCCTGGCAGCCCTCTGAGAAAGGACCTATGCCCATTCCACACCAGCTTTCACTTGCAGTAGTCCACAACTCCTGGTGAAAAACACTCCTGCATTTTTTGCCACGATACATTTTCAGAGTGCAAACCAGCTTCAAATACAGTAGCCGCCTCTCCCTTGAAACATGTCCAAGGATCTGGCCAGCTGGTTTCCAGGCATTAGACGGTTCCCAGTCCACAGTGTTCTCCAAACTGGAGTGGACACATCTCATGCAGTCTGAGTAGTCTCTCTGAAGCCCCTCTTAAGACGTCATGATAATGTGGTCCTCCACCAGTTTCTTAGAGAGCTAGTGAGAGTTCAGCTCTCTCTCAACGAACTCCCTTCCCATCTCTTACTACCTTGGACATTTTTATATTCCCATTAGTCACGAGGGTTTAAGAGTCCTATGATCAGATTGTGACCACCTCCTTTGCAAATTCTGTATCATAGTGTCACACTTGACTTAGAATGTGGCATCTTGTTGTCTTGGTGCTTCAAATGAAGTGTCCATTTTAACATCCTCTCCTATTTTCAAAACAAATCATTTAATGCAGCTATTAAACTTGATATAAAATTTGGTATCATGGTTTCATCTTCAAAAACAATTTATTTTCAAATTTGTTTTTTTTCTTTAAGCTCTTATGAACTTGTTAAAAAGATGAAACTAGTTTTTATAAGTTAGTAGCCACATTTTGGATCACTTTGGGTCACTTCTCAGTCTTAAGTACTCAAAACACTATTGTAGCACTGACCAACAGAAATATAATGTGATGTACATGTATAATTTTAACTTTTCTAGTATCCACATGAAAAAGTAAAAAGAAACACGTAAAACTAATTTTAATAATATATTTTATTTAACCCAGTATATTCCTAAGTTTTATTTTAATAGTTACTCAGTATTAAAAATTACTGGGATATTTTGCATTCTTTTTTCCATGCTAAAACTTTGAATTCTAATGCATATTATGCCATTTCTCAGTTTGAGCCAGGTGAGAACCACATGTGCCTACTGGCTACCGTATTAGACAGCACAGCTTTAGAGATTTGTTTCTAGTATTATACATCACCACCTCACCCAAGATCTCTGTTAGGTCTCCGGTTTCCCTTCTTCCTGCTGCTGCTTCTTCAATTAAAAAAATTTTTTTTAGCCTGATGCAGGGCTGTAACTCATGGACTGTGAGATCATGACCTGAGCCGAGATCAAGAGTCAGACGCTTAACTGACTGTGCTACCCAGGCGCCTCTTCTTCTTCAACTTTCAAGAAAGCAGCATCTTAGAAAAATCAGAACCTGTATTGGTATTTAAAAATAAACCAATGTAAAGAACCAAAATTCAAGGTTTTAGGACAGAGTCTAGTTTCTCAGGAATTTCTAAGTTGAGTTTTGTTCAAATGTAAGGGATTAGCAAAATCTCTTATAGTCATGTCAATTAAATATAACAACTCTAGCAAAGGTTTCATAAAGGCTAGCCCTGAACTAGGCACTGTGATGGAATCAGAAGGAAATTTATGATTCTTGTCATCAGGGCCTGAAAATCATTTTTTGAAAAAGTAGAAATGCATGTATGAAATACTAAAATAACTCTGCAGAGTGAAGATTTAGCTAGGCAGAGTAGATGTGGGAAAGTACCACAGATGAAGAGAAGAGACAATACAAAGATGAAGCGGCTGGAACTGACCAGGGGAAAATGGCGGACAAAGTTGCCCTTAGCAAGTCCTTGCTGTGCTAGCTTTCTCAGTGTTGGAGACCTCTTATGGGAAAAGAGGAGTGAGCATGATGTCAACTTGCTTCACTCCAAAGAAGGAAAGGTTTGTTTCAAATCTCTCTGTAGTGCCCTTCTGTTCTCCTGAACTATGGCTTCTGCACCATTTCTGTATGAGGCAGAGTACTGGGATTTCAAAAAATTCTTTGCATATACATATTAGTGCATGGACTGGTCTATTTCTGAAACTGTTTTAGCTTAATCCTGTGGATAGCAGCCTGGAGACCCTTACCAGTTTTATATGCTCAATTGAGAGTCCTTAAGAACTCTTGGTGTTTATGTTCCCTAGTAGTTATGGCCTCTAGAGAGTCTGTGCTGTTTTTGGTTTATGAATGTATATTGGACAAATATATGGGACTTCGTGGTCTAGATGATGTGCCAAAGTACTTTTTGTAGAACATTAGTCCCATGGGTATTCCATGAAATGAAGTTTCCATGGTCAATAGCATTTTGGAAACTCTATACCATGTCTTCTTTTTGGAGAGGCAGTGGGTGTATTAGCATGTTAGCTCTTGAGAGTCCTTCAAGAAGGTAACTGTTTTTACTCAGCACTTCTAAAGCCATGAATTTTAGAATCCCTATCCTCCCCCCTTTCCCTCCCTTAACACCTTTAACATCTTTATCCTGAAGATCTGGAGTCTGATTATTTTAACAGTTATTTTGAAAGTCACTTGACATCTCTGTGATGATAACTTCATGTTCTACATAGATATTTTAAATCCATATATGAGCCTTATCTGAAGAAGAATATTTGTCTACTCCATGTCCAGAGGTTCTTGGAGAGAGATGGTTATCATGTAGTAACTCACCTTTTGTGTTCCTGTGAGGATTCATTTGGCCATAAATTGAAGCGCCCATTCCCTGGGGTTTGGTATTCAAATATTCTGAAGTATCACCTAGGCAAGGTAGACTCTCCCATTAAGTAGTAATAAATAATAGTTCTGAAATATATGATATGATTGGAATGTATGCCATCTGGTTTTTACTAGCACTTGAGGGTTCTACTTACCAGAACTGGGACTATCAGATATTGTTGAAAATAGAGCTTCTTTTTCTAGATTGGTAAATTCATTTCTTTCAAGTTCAAATTTAAGGCTTATTCCTCCAGTCCTTTCTTGGCCATACAGAGCACCACCTCCCAGATCTATCAAGTTCCTTGTACCTTCACTGCTGTCACTCCCTCTGGCTGCCCCGACCTCCTCCATGTTTCTATTTGATGGTCAATGCATCCATTAAATATTTGGTCTTTGTCATTCACTTTAAGCCACATTAGCCATTTAGTATTTTTATTCCTCTAATAAATTCTAATTTTTCTTGTACTTCATCACATTTTTATTTTGTTTAAAAATATTTAACGTTTTTTATTTTTATTTTTGAGAGACAGAGAGAGCATGAGCAAGGGAAGGGCAGAGAGAGAGAGGGAGACACAGAATCCGAAGCAGGCTCTAGGCTCTGAGCTGTTAGCACAAAGCCCGACGTGGAGCTCGAACTCACAGACTGTGAGATCATGACCTGAGCTGAAGTCGGCGGCTCAACCGAATGAGCCACCCAGGTGCCCCTACATTTTTAAATAATCGAGTGATTCAGTCTGTGTCTTAAGGGATGTGTGTGTGTGTGTGTGTGTGTAATGATGGTTTTTATTATTATTATTTTTTTAATGTTTATTTTTGAGACAGAGCATGAGTGGGGGAGGGGCAGAGAGAGAGGGAGACACAGAATATGAAACAGGCTCCAGGCTCTGAGCCATCATCACAGAGCCCGACGTGGGGCTTGAACTCACAGACGGTGAGATCATGACCCGAGCTGAAGTCGGCCACTTAACCGAATGAGCCACCCAGGTGCCCCAATGGTTTTTAATGATTACTAAGAAGTATAGAATGAATGTGTTCATCTTGTCAAAAAATTTTTTCCATGTACATTTATTGATTCTTGTGTTGAAATACTTATGTCAGCAATAAAAATATCTAGAATTCTATTTCATGGCTTTTAGGAACCTTTATAAATAAGTTACAATATTTTAAGTTTTCTTCAAAATATTTTCTTCACTAAATGAAACATAAATGACATTGATTTAAAAATATGAATATATATATACACGAGTATGAATATGTGTGTGAATGTATACATTTTTAACTAGTATTTAAGAAAATACTAGTTATTTTTAAACTATTTTTAGTTTTTAAACTAGTATTTAAACTAATATTTTTAAACTAGTATTAAAAAAAATAAATTTGGCCTATAGATCCCATGATTTGGGAATTATCAAATTTGCTAATCTAGTTCTAGTTTTGGTGATTTATACATAGTCTTCCAGCCGGGCTATGGTGCTTCCCATAGACCAAAGAACAAAAGCTATGTCTCACTGAGTACCAAATGCAGTGCTGTGAGGAGAGTAGGTATTTATTAAATCTTTGTTAATTTACTTAATTTAGCTGTGGCATCTTGAAGTTGATGAGAGATAGTATTTAAATCTTAAATATATTTATTTAATATAGCATTTTTTAAAAAGGTAGTCTGAACAATAGCACCTACAAATGCGTCTGTACTTCATGTGGAAATAGGAGTACAGATACTGATGGTTGAAATGTGTGGGAAGTGAATTCTGTGGCTCACATGAAAGCAAATGTTCTCCAACTTTCCTACCGTATTCCCTCAGCAGCAATCCCTTTTCTCTGAACAGTTCAGAAGAACTTTGTAAGTAAACAATAGATTGGGATATTTATTTCCTCAGGAAATAAATGTTCTAATGGTGCAAATCATTAAACAGGCCCATTTCTTCTATCTCTGTCCCTGGAGAGCCCTCACTCTCTCTCTTGCATGCCTCCTCAGAGGAGACATTGTTGACCTTCAGTGTTGCAGGACACTCAACTAGGTGAAAGAGAAGACTTACAGGTTTTGGGGCAAATTTTACCCAAACTGAAAATTATTTTATAAGTATGCATTAACTCTTGGGGACCATTTATTTCCTAAAGCCTTAGTGGAAAGGTTCTTATATTCTGTTAGAGATTCCAGTGATTTATTCTTTAAATGAAAACTCATGAACTTTAAAAGACAAAGGCAAAGCCATGGCCCTCCAGAAATAAATTTTGATTCATTTTTTTTATAATGATATGTAAGCTTCATTTGCAAAGTGGGGAATATTTTGGAACTTTCTTGTTGTACCATGGGAAAAATAAAAGGCAGAGGCATACATACATTTTAATGATATAAATCTGGCTTTGGATAACAGTGTATAATAGAAGTTCGAATTGCCCTCTTTGAGGAAAACAACCTTAAACATCATAGAAAATTCTTTGATTAAAAAAAAAGCATAATTTGGAGTTGGATAGAACTATTTCTTTTCAGACCTTATTTAGACTTCATTTCTTTCTCCAGTGTTTTTCCACAGTGCCAAGCAGAACAAGCTATCACAAACCCAAACAAAAGGCAATGACTCTGAGAAATCATTACAGCCCTTTCCTGAGCCAACGTGAAGTGTACGTAGGGGTCGCAGGTTCTCATGGCTCCTCAATTGTTATTCTTTATTTTTTATGAATGAGGAAATGATAGGAAAATCATTTTCAAAGCTTAATTTTATTCCAGGAAATCCTAATTCCAACTTGTCAGTATCACATGGCAATAATTTAATCACTTTAATTTAAGATGCCTAATTAGGAGATACTGTGTTTTTTCAATTGCCTGACCATTCTTAGAAAACTGGTTAAGAGCTCAGACTCTGAAAAAAATCCTGTTCTTTATATTTAGAGGTAGGATTCTGCTTTTTGTTTTGTTTATTCATTTGTTTTGTTCCAAAGTGTAACCATGTGGCATTTGTCTTTCTCTGTCAGACTTATTTCACTTAGCATAAAACTCTCTAGGTCCATCCATGTTGTCTCAAATGTCAAGATCTGATCCTTGTTTTGACTGAGTAATATTCCATTGTATATGCAAAAATACCTCATCTTCTTTATCCATTCATCTACTGATGGACACTTGTGGTGCTTCCGTATCTTGGATATTGTAAATAATGCCTCAGTAAACACATGGTACATATATCTTTTTGAATTCATATTTTCCTTTTCTTTATGTAAATACTCAGTAATGGTATTATTGGATCATATGGTATTTCTTTTTTTAAATTTTTTAGTTTATTTTTTGAGAGAGAGAGCAAGCAGGGGAGGGGCAGAGAGAGAGAGAGAGAGAGAGAGAGAGAAAGAGAGAAAGAGAAGAGAGAGAGGGAGAATCCTAAGCAGGGTTCCTACTGTCAGTGCAGAGCCCAATGTGGGGCTGGAACTCACAAACTGCAATCATGACCCAAGCTGAAAAATGAAGATTTGGTTACTTAACTGACTGAGCCATCGAAGTGCCCCAGGATCATATGGTAGTTCTATTTTTAAATTTTTGAGGAATCTCCACACTGTTTTCCTCTGTGGCTGTACCAGTTTACATTCCCACCAACACTGCATGATGGTTCTTTTTTCTCCACATCCCCACCAACACCTGTTGTTTCTTGTGGTTTGATTTTAGCCGTTCTGACAGGTATGAGGTGATATATCATTGTGATTTTGATTTGCATTTCCCTGATGAGTGACATTGAGCATCTTTTCATGTGTCTGTTGGCCATCTGCATGTCTTCTTGGGAAAGATATCTATTCAGGTCATCTGTCCAGTTTTTTTTAATGTTTATTTATTTATTTTGAAAGAGAGAGAACAAGCAGGGGAAGAGCAGAGAGAGAGGGAGAGAGAGAATTCCAAGTGGACTCCATGCTCACTGTGGAGTCCAACACGGGGCTTACAACTCTGAGACCACTACCTGAGTCGAAATCAAGCTTCAGGTGTTTAAATGACAGAGCCACTCAAGTGCCCTGGTCATCTGTCCAGTTTTTATATTGGATTGTTTGGTTTTTGGTATTGAGTTGTATACATTCTTTATATATTTTGGAACCAACCTTTTATTGGATGTGTCATTTGCAAATATCTCCTTCTATCCAGTAGGTTGCCTTTTTGTTTTGTTGATGGTTTCTTTCACTGTGCAGAAGCCTTTTATTTCAATTCTGTTAAATGTGTCCCTAGAAAGGTATGGTATAAAGCTGTAAGGAAAGTGTTCAGGAAGAGACATGAGTTTACCTGTTATACATCAGCTATTTCCAGGCACTGTGCTAATCATTGGAGATGTGTAATAGTACATGAAACACTTTCCTCTGCCTTCCAGAGCTACATTCTCATGGGGGAAGCAGGGACTGTAAAAGAAACACTGAAAGTACCATTGTGGAGGAAGGCCATGGAGGAAAATAGAGGGTATGAAGACAGAGAACAATGATGCATGTGGGCCGATAGTCAGAGGTGACTCTCTGAAGAATGAGAAGTTACCAGCTATGTGAAGAGTGAGCAGCTTTCTAGGTGGGAGGAAGAACATGTGTAAAGGTCCTAAGATAGCAAGTACCTGTGTATTTGTGGAAATAAAAGAAAGCCTTACTGGGCAGAGTTCAGACAGTGAAGAAGAGTGAGGGGAGATGAGGGGGAACAGTGGTCAGGTGAAAGTTATAAGGGAGCATTGTGCGCAGCATGTTAAGACACAGGCAGCTGTGCTGTGTCACCCACACTGGGGAATGAGAAAACTATAGATTTTTCTATGGCATGTTAGAAGCCTGATGGCTCAGGTCGTCTCTGAGAGAGACTATGCCCTAAAAAGCCCCCCAATGCTGACTCAGTTAAGGTGGGAGAGTTCTTTTTGTAGGTTTCCAATGCCCTTTAAAACCAGGGGTATCTAAGTTTTATGTTACTTGTATTGTTTCTTCTCTAACCTTGTGCTTCTGTTAATATTCTGACCCCTGGCTTTCCCTTAGGAAAGTGATTAAGCTGGAACTTAGATGCTTTTAAAATGTATCAAACAAGTGCACCATGAAAATGGTTTGTTGAGGCATCAAGCATGTTGAGATAATTCATGCTTTTGAGTGGAGTTCTCCCCGGGGAACGCCTATGAATGCTTATTTCATAATAGCAATTCTGGTATCAATAAATCACTTACTGTTTGGACAAGCCATGACCACCACCTCGGTCATTAGACGTATTTGTAATGGTTTATGTGAACAATAACATCAACCACCTAGCAACATACTGTTTGGTCATGTCATTTTTATGATACCACATGTGGTTTTGCCACATGCCAAACTCTTGCTTTGTCTAAAATATATGTTGCAAATTAAACAGCCACTATTGTTGGAGGCCCACTGTGTACAATACATGAAATCTTGTGGCATTGTGTATGGCTTTACATAAGAATGACACTTTGAGAGTCTCTTATGTTTTATCTCCCTCCCTCTCTGTGGTGGTTTTTGCTAGTTTTTTAGTATTTTCCTGCCCCACGAGAGAAGGGACCATGTCTGTCTTGTTTACTGGTTTACTGCCAGTGTTGGGTGCCTAGTAGCTCAGTAAGTCTTTGCTCACTGACTGAATGAATAAATGAATAGTTTTAAAGTACACTTTATTTTTTTAAATTTATGTATTTATTTTGAGAGAGAGAAAGTGAGCGAGAGACAGAAAGAGAGAGAATGCATGAGTCAGGCAGGGGCAGAGAGAGAAGGAGAGAGAGAATCCCAAGCAGACTCCAGGCTTAGCACATAGCCTGATGCAGGACTCCATCCCATGACTGCAAGATCATGGCCTGAGCCAAAATCAAGACTCAGACACTTAACTGACTGAGCCACCCATGCGCCCTAGGCACGCTTCATTTCTTATAACAAATAAGACATGAGTGATCTTTGTTTAATGAATAGTTTACCACTTGACCTTTTTAAAAAAACTTTTTTATTTTACATTTATTTTTGAGAGCCAGAATGAGACAGAGCACAAGAAGGGGAGGGGCAGAGAGAGAAGGAGACACAGAATCAGAAGCAAGCTCCAGGTTCTAAGCAAGAGTTCCGCACATAACAGCCTGATGCAGGGCTCAAACCCACAAACCCTGAGATCATGGCCTGAGCCAAAATCGGTCACTTAACCAACTGAGCCACCCAGGCGCCCCACTTGACCTTTTAAAACCATGAACAGTGTCATCTATAGCTAAGTGAATTCTCTGAAATGTTAATACTTTGGAAAAGCCAAAGTTATGTGATCCCTTTCACACATGCAGTACTTACAGACAATATACACAGCCTCACTTGGTCCTTGGTACAATCCTCTGAGTATACTCATATTTTATAATCAAGGAAATAGATTGGAAGGAACGTTTGTGTCTCACCCAAGGCAGGTGTCTAAGAAAGAGATCTCCGTTTTCTACCTCAGCTGAGACTATGGTGCATCTGTATTTTCCAACAAATAGCTGCCTGGATTTGAAACTACAATCATCTGTAGGATTATTTAATTCAGCTGTTATTAATTATCTTTATTTTAGCTCTACCTTTCTTCTTTTCTCTCCATCCCATTTACCTCTTTGATTCTTAGTTGGCCTGCTGACACTTGGCTATTTCCACTCTCTTTGTCTCTCGGTCTTTAGATCGAGTTTCTAAATATTAAGTTTTATGTGACTAGGCAAATCTTTGGGATTGAATTTGTTGGGGAGAGCTTGTCTTTAATTGTAAGTGGATGTTGTATGATGAAATCATTTTTGCCTAAGCTAAAGACAAATAGAGTGATGGATGTGGGAGCTTAACTGCAATTAAGCTATGAATAGAATAGGAAGCAAACATGGTCCCAGTGGAGCCTGAGAACACACAGACACAGAGAATCTGGTTGTATGAATGAATTGCTCTGCTCTGCCGTAATCTATGTGAAGTGTGTGTTTAGGGAAAGGCTGAGAATTGGTTTTCTTTTATGATTGTTTTCTGGATGCACACATCAGAGGATTTACAGCTTTGTTCTTATAAAAATACCTGGGGATTTAGAGTAGGAGAATAGTCTCTTCTATAGCATGAGCTCCACAAGAACAGGGATTTTTGCCTGTTTTGTCACAATGCCTAGAATAATGACTGACACATAGTAGATGCTCAGTAAATATTTGTTGACAAGAATAGACATTTTAACAACAGGACTGGGTTCAGAATGGACCGAATGATTTGCAGGTGTGATGTCACAATGCTGTCTGAGCTAAGTTAACTCAGTAACAGCTCAAGCTGACTCAGGGTTGGTGTTTAATTCTCATCTGCCCCACTCTACCAGTACATGCACTTCTATTCACTGTTTCCAGGGGGTAACTTCCTACCACTCTGACTCACTATATTTGATTTTGAAATTATAATTAGCTATAATTTAACTTTATAGGACATAATAGTAACTTTAGCTAATCTGTGGTTGAAAATGGGATAAGAATGAAAAGAATTAAAATGAATTGCTTTGGATAGTCTAAAGTGACATGGATTAATATGCTATCAGTTTTCTTCCCCTGAGAAACATTTGGTCACAAGGCGATCTGGCTTTCAGAAGAAATTCAAATTTGGGTGTGTGGCTTTTGGCATAGTCTAGCATCGCTGGAATGGTCTAAGTAGATTTTGTTTCTTTTTTCCCATGCCTTGCCATAGTTCCTCAAAAAGACCCAATCCAATGTCTTGACTGTAAGGTTATCTGTCAGTTGTAGGCTGAGCATCATTTTGCCAAGTCTCATTGAAAAGACCGTTAACGGGGTGCACTTGAGCAGTATATAATACCATGTGAAGCCTAATACCATGTTAGGGGGATATAATGTGGAATTTCCATGAAGAAGCTAAGAGAGCAAAAGATTGATTTATTGATTGATAGTTTGATCTCCAAAGAGCAAGGATTATATTTCATATTTCACAGTGCTAGGAAGCTGCAGACTTTCAACAGATGCATTTCCGTTGCCCCAAGAAATAAAAATGTCACGTTTGTTAGATTTTCATGAACTAACAGTCTAAAAGACTGTGTTCATAGTGGCTGTATGTTCTTCTTTAATAATGTCGCAATATGGGTAGGTATGGGGATCTCTTGGCCAAAAAGCAACAGGAGGAAATGGAGAGGAAGGAAAAGGAAATTAAAATAAGATGTTTGAGAAATAATAAGAATGGTGGATAATTCAGGCTTTCTTTCCTAAGTTCAGTGACTGCGAAAAAAAAAAGAGAGAAATAAACAGAAATGTCATCATCTATCTCTTCAATTTCAAAACTTATATTTTGTAGCTCTTCACTGACTCCTCTTTCTTCTTCAAACTCTATAAAATATTAAACCTATTTCAGGAACTTCCCCTTCACTACATAAATATAAAATGTCAACATGAGATTATGCTATCAAAGCAAGTATTCTCATCCAGAATATTTTATTTTTTTCTTGTTTTTTTAATTTTTTAATGTTTATTTTTGAGAGAGAGAGAGAGACAGAGTGAAAGCTAGGGAGGGGCACAGAGAGCAGGAGACACAGAATCGGAAGCAGGCTCCAGGCTCTGAGCTGTCAGCACAGAGCCCGACATGGGGCTTGAACCCACGACCCGTGAGATCATGACCTGAGCCGAAGTCAGACGTTTAACCGACCTAGCCACCCAGGCGCCCCATCCAGAATATTTTAAAGAAATTACAGGGCAAGCAATTACTGTCTTGATAAACAAGGAAGAACTTATTCCTTTATCCATCGCAAATTTATCCTTAGATTCTTATTATTTGGGCTCTTTTCTCCTGTTACCTTTAATTCACTCCATCTTAGAATGACATTCCTCTTAATATAGAACTGAATTTAGAATAAATAAATTATTTAATGAGCTCCTTTTTAAACTTGAAGAAGTAAATACAAATGATAACTCTTAGTCCTAATGGTTGTTAAGAGATACATAAACCTTGCCATCCTTAGGGCAATTTAGAAGAATTGGATCTAAATATGCATGGGTTTGATTAAGTATATCCTAGGACAGGGAGCCTGAAAGGGCCTGATATATAATTTAATTTTTCTTTCCTTAACAGTTTGTGAAGGGATAGGACAGAAAGTGCTGTTTTCTAGCATGGTTCTCTGGATCCATGGTGGACTGAGATAAGACATAGAGTTAAAAAACTCTACATCTAAGTCAGAAGATTGGTGAAGTATTTTCCTCATTGTTCTTCACATCTTGAGTTTTTCCAAACATCGACAGGTTTCAGAAAGCTAGCTCTAGGCAAGTTGAGACTTTATAGAGTATAAAAAATGAAAACAAAACAAAACACTGATTCTCTTCCTTCCCTGCTTTTTTGAGAGAGTGGTAGAAATATATGTTCAACTGTATGTAGTTGAAACTACAATATAAAAAGTAAAAAAGGGCCATTGTTTTATTTTTAATTTTCCTTTCTCCAAATTTTTATTTACGTAACAGTTCATTAACACCAGTGTAATATTAGTTTCAGGTGTATAATTAAATAGTTCATCACTTACATACAACACCCAGTGCTCATCACAAGTGCCCTCCTCTATGCCCATCACCCATTTAGCCCATGCCCCCACCTAATCGCCTCCAGTAGTCATTAGTTTGTTCTCTATGGTTAAGAGTTGGTGTTTTACCCCCACCAGTGTTCAATTTGTTTTCTTTCTTAAATTCCATTAATGAGTGAAATCATGTGGTATTTGTCTTTCTCTGACTGACTTATTTCACTTAGCATAATACTTTCTAGCTCCATCCACATAGTTGCAAATGTAAAGATTTCATTCTTTTTTATGGCTGAGTAATATTCCATTGTATATACCACTTCTTCTTTATGCATTCATCAGCCAGTGGACATTTGGGCTGTTCCATAATTTGGTTCTTGTAAATAATGCTGGAATAAACATCGAGGTACATGTGTCCCTTTGAGTCAGTATTTTTTGTATCTTTTGGGTAAATACCTAGTAGTACAATTACTGGGTTGTAGAGTAGCTTTATTTTTAACTTTTTGAGGAACCTTCATACTTTCATTCAGAATGGCTGCACCAGTTCATATTCCCACCAACAGCACAAGAGGGTTCCCCTTTCTCCGCATCCTTGCCCACATCTGTTGTTCCCTGTGTTGTTAATGTTAGCCATTTTGACAGGGGTGAGGTAATATTTCATCATAGTTTTCATTTGTATTTCCCTGATGATAGGTGATGTTGAGCATCTTTTCATGTGTCTGTTACTATGTGTATATAAAGAAGGATCATTGTTCTTAAAATTAAGCAACAGACCTAGCAGTAATTGTGTAACTTGTTTGTTTCAGACATGGAATTAGCCATACATTCAATGAATATGGTATTTCTCAGAATTTATTCTTGCTAGGAACTTATCTCTTAAAAGCAGGTAAAGAATAACTTCTCATTCTCTGCTATAATTGCTACATTCAGGCATTTATCATGACACCCAGGAAGACTTTCCAGTGTTCTGGGTGAAATCTCAGATCCTCATGTTGCATTTGCCTTGCCTCCCCTCCCTTCAGAGCTGTGCTCACCACTCGAGTACATAGTCACTGTAAGTGTCTACAAGCCTTAACAAGTTGGAGACTGATTTTTTGAAACCGACATTTTTCACTCAAAAATAAATCACAGGATGCACTTTAGAGAGTACAGGCCTAGGAATGGAACATTAACAAAGGATACATCAAACCACAGACACTTTTAGTTGGTCCAATTCACAGTGTTTCCACACAGCCTGAAAAAATAACATTATTACCAGCAAAAGTATTGTTAGGTCCATAATGTTTAGTCATTATTTCTGTGAACATACTTTTTGAACATGCATGTGGAGGCAGGTGCCCTATGCTTCTTACCTTGGAGATTTGAATTTTCTTCCTTATTTTTCTCTTTTCACAAATGAGCTTACCATGAATTTGAACCATTTTCCAACCTTAAAAGATTTGATTTTTTAAAATATTTTTCCCCCAAATACTTGAATCAGTAGAATCCCTCTTGATTTTCTCTTCCATCCCTGGCCAAAAATATGTATTCTAATCTTCAAGTTCTTCTTGTAAACACTGTGTTCTAAGATTGTTGGTATAAAAAGCAATACTATTTCAGTAATAACTACAAAATAACAGCTTAATTTTTTTTTAAATGTAGAGAGGAAACCTTCTGGTTTTTTTTTTTTTTTTTTAGTGTTTATTTATTTTTGAGATACATAGAGACAGAGCGTGAGCAGGGGAAGGGCAGAGAGAGAGAGGGAGACACAGAATCTGAAGCAGGCTCCAGGCTCTGAGCCGTCAGCACAGAGCCCGATGCGGGGCTCGAACTCACAGACCATGAGATCGTGGCCTGAGCTGAAGTCGGCTACTTAACCAACTGATCCACCTAGGCGCCCCCAGCTTAATTTTTTTAATTGAATTGTTAAGTTGCCTAAATCAGTAATTTGGTGCCAAATGAAGACTTCTTTTACAACAAAGTATATGTCATAAATACACTGGTCTTAAGGATGTATGCCATCTCATCCTTTATGGGAAGGGGTTGCAAATAGGATGGTCATGCTGTATTAGCCAGTTCACCTCCTAACTTTCTCTCATTAACTCATGCATTATGGAGACTCACCAACACATGAAATATTAAAGTAAAAATGACACTATTGAGTAATCAAAACTTTTGGCTATAGATTCTCCAGGGAAGGAGGGACAACGAGCATTCTTTGGAGCACTTAATTCAAGAAAGAACAGGCTTTGTTTCTTGGTTGCATTCTAATTGTGAAAATACCAGAGTATATTGCAATGGATAAAATGGGGGAAAAAATAAAGTATAATTTAAGTGGGCCAGAAAAGAGTGGTGGGAGACGTCTGAATGTTCCCTTGGAATTAATCAGTGGTTCATAAACCCGAAATACTTTATCTCGAGAGCTGAGTTTCTGACTCAAGTTACACAGGAGAAAATACTAGTTGGCTTGAGAATGGAAAAATCTTGGTTCACATAAATTTGTACACAGATTCCTTTATCATGGGAGAATTGTAATTAGGGATTCAGAATCTTGAGAACATGATTGTGACCTAGTTATTCCTGTACTGCAAGTGCTCATAGGAGGTACTGGCTAGACCTGAAAATAATGAATTAAGAGATTCCAGCTGGGATATGATGAAAGCATTTTTGGGAATCTCTGTATCTTGGCTGGACCACATGGGTTATAACTTGGAGAGGCCTAAACTAGTAGTAGTATATGACAGATTTATAGCCCAATTGATGTTGGGCATCAGAAAAAAAGGCTGAGGTTAAAAAAAAAACGACTTGAAAATTATGAGCTTTAAAAGAATTGCCATTGGAAGCAAGACTGAAGAAGGAAAGCATGCATTCCTTATGAGAAGGAAAATAAAAATAAAAAAGATGGAGGGTGAGGCATTGTATGAGAAGCTTGGTGGTGTGTTTTTCATAGCGAACCCCTCTTCTAGGACACCTTATCCACCTTTGCTTCATAGTTCTCCATGCTACGTCTTCTACCTAACACATTATATAGCTATTTGTGATCTAGCTTTTCCAAGATGGTATTGAGTTTCATGAGGACAGGAATTACTTTTCTGCACGACTGCCCCAGCTACTTTGTTGTTTCCCCCCAGCTACTTTGTTGTTTCCCCCCAGCTACTTTGTTGTTTCCTCGGCTACCAGAGTGGTGTCTGACCAGAGTGGTAGGCTTTCAGTAGAAACATATTGAATGAATGAAAGAATGAATGGCGTAACTTTATGCCAAAAATGTATTTTATTCTGTCTTTCCTTCATTCCTTCCTCCTTCCCTCCTTCCAGCAAGTACTTGTTAGGATGTGCCAGTGCACGGAGACTGAGGAAACAAGATTTCTGCCCGCCTGGAACTTACAGTCTATTTCTAGTCATGCAAATGAGGGGGTAAGTGAGTAAATGAGGGAATTTAGTACAGGGTAACAGTGTGATGATAGACATATGCACAAAGTGTGAGAAAGGTATAGGGAGAAAAACACCTATCAACTGAGATGTCATGGAAGAGTTTTGGGAGGAGTGGAAAATTAAGGGTTTATAGACCTAGAATGATTTGTATGAGTTGACAGGAAAAAAAAAAAAAAAAAAAAGGCTTGGCCTAGAAAGAAGAATAACACAGGGAAACTGGAGCTAGCTCATTGTGAATGGAGAGATGATATTAGAGCAAGTGGAGTTTGGAGGTAAGCAAAATGGGTAGTAATTTAAAAATTATTGTCTTTACAAGATGTTTCGGTGTTTTCAGTGAGTCAGACATACTGAGGCTTCATAATACTCCCGACGAATAAGTGAGATCATTTGCTCTGATTGTCTTAACCTTTTCTGCCTCCCAGCTTCCTGTTTATCTCTTCCCAACTTGATATCCTAGGCTAAGAATTAAGCAGAGCTCTAAAGCAGGGTCACCATTTCTCTGCCAGCATGTTATTTGGAGTCTGAAGACCTTATATTAGCATAATATACTGGTTGCAAGGTTATAAAGTCTGTGTTAGGACAGTGGCCCTATCAGGCTAATTTTGTTGTCTGTCATTGTGGGCAGGAGTTATTCTGAGAGAATCCTCTTCCCTTCCATGTTATTTATACATGTTATTTCCAATTTCTAATCTGCAGGTGCTCTCTTCTGGAACCTGTTTTTATGGTTAGCTCTAGGAATGCTTACCTGTCGAGGAAAGTGGAAGTTCTGTGTTAATTAGATCCAATGTAACCTCCACATTTTTGTAGTTTTAATCTTTATATATGATGGGTTTGTCATCCATATTTGTTCATTTAAATTGATATTTAAAATTAAATGGACAAAGCAACAGTGATTTTTAGAAAATTGGATGCTATTTTGTGTCTTGAGTTCCCAAATGGGAGACTCCTATTGTCCTGATCTGATCTCAGGTAGAAACCATTGCACACTCTTGACCTTTCCCATGTTCTTAATCATGGAAGCATTTCTTGGAATGTTTCCTAGCTTATTACAGTACTATTTCTCTTACTTTATAATGATAAGAAGAACGGGAGTTGTTTAGGCTATAGATGTATCTATACAGGGAGCCTACACAAAGTAGATGCTTCATGCATATTTGTTGAATGAGTGAATAAGAGATAATTTTAAAACATACATCAGATCATTAGCAGCTTTCACCGTCTTGAGGAAAAAGTCCAGACTCCTTAGCAAGAGCAACCAGGCCATGTAACAGTCTGGAACTGGTAGACCTTCCGACTTTATCTCATGCTGTCACAACTGAAAGTTCATGTTGTACATTATGCATTCACAGCTCTGTGTTTTGAATCATTCTGTCCTTTCTCTCTGACAAATTCTTTACTGATCCACCAGATACGAAAGTTTCTCATAGCCCTACTGCGGAAGAATGACTTCTTCAATATTTCCAAAACATCTTGTATGTACTTCACTTTATGTACTTTTGTCTCCTCTGGTTGGTACACTGGAGACAGTGGCTCTTTCTTATTTACCCTTTTGTCTAAGAGTCTAATATTGTGGTTCTGACCATGGCAAGGAGTCAGTAATTTGTTTTGAGTTAATAACTGGAGTTATTGGGTCAGGGCCAGGGCTTGAAGTTCACCTAGGTATTTTAAATGAAAAAAAAATTTTTTAATGTTTATTTATTTTTTAGAGAGAAAGAGAGAGACAGAGTGTGAGTAGAGGAGGGTCAGAGAGGAAAAGAGACACAGAATCGGAAGCAGGCTCCAAGCTCTGAACTGTCAGCATAGAGCCTGATTCAGGGCTTGAACTCATGAACCGTGAGAACATGACCTGCGCCGATGTCAGATGCTTAACCAACTGAGCCACCCAGGTGCCCCAGAAATTCTCTTAGTTCTATAGCTCATGTTATACACCATGAGGACAGAGCCCTGTGTTTGAGACAAGACAGACAAGGTTAGCAGGCTGAAGAGGCCTAACCCATTGCTGGGCCATCTGTAGGGAGGAGTGACCATTGCCAGCTTCTGGAAAGCCATGGTTTCTGGCCTGCCTGCCCAGCTGGCCCTCTTCAAGGAAGAGTCCTTGAATGGTGCTGTCTGTCCTTGATGCCTTGCTGGCAAAACCTTTCCCGAGAGATCTGGATCAGTCGGTTTGCAGGATTGCTTTAGTTGTTTGCCAGGCATCTGGTTAAAGGAAGTATGACAGACTTCAAGGGACTGATGAGAATTCGAGATCTCCTGGTTAGGCCACAAGTTGTAATTGAGAGCCATATCTTATGAGCGTAATAGAGATTATTTTCCTTAGAACTATGATTTTACATTTGCTGAAGCTTATTTCATAGTTAACTGTCCATCCACGTAGGCTTGTAACAGCTTTCTGTGTTATAATAATGGGCACTGTGCTCTTGATTTCTATTACATACTATGCCACAGTGTTTAATTAATAATCATTGGATTCTGTTAGCACGTAATGAGTAATGGCGGTGTTGAGTGCAGAAATGTGATTGTCATTCACTGTGCCATATGAGATGAATGTGCTCCTTCAGTGAGCCTCAGATATGCAGTTCCAACATATAACTTGAATTGCTTTGTGTGTTCTGGGCCATAACTCAGACTATATGGGTATAAATACAAATGCAAAACTACAAACTTTCAAAAATCATTTGAGACAATCCCAAAGCATAGATCTCAAAGGAGATTCCTTTCTTAGTTGAAATGCTTTGTTAACTTCTTGTTTTCAGGTAATATTCAAACTTCTTACTGTGGCACACAAGGTCTCTTATCATCTGGTCCTTCCCTACTTCCCCAGCTCTTTCCTCACTGCTTCTGCCAGCAAGTATCATCCCTCTGTCTGAGGAACCGTGCCCCCTTCTTCCCTCTGTCCTGTTGTTTCACACTTAAGAGTTTTCCAAGTCGGATTTTGTCTACTTTTAGTGCCCTTTGCCTAAATTGCCAATTTAATTGTTTATTTAAAATTTTTTGAAATGTAGAAAAGCATAGAGAATAATATAACATCCATGTGTAAACTTTCCACTTGAGATTAACAAATGGTAGCATTTTATGTATTTTGCCTCTATGGGAAACAAACAAACCATAACATTTCAGATAGGGCTGATGTCTCCTCTTTTTTTTTCCCCTTCCTAGTTCTTTTTCCATTCCTTTCTCCAGAGTCATCTTTCGTTATGAATTCGTCATGTGTTTTTTTAAATTTTTTTTAATGTTTATTTATTTTTGAGAGACATAGAGGCACAGCGTGAACAGGGGAAGGGCAGAGAGAGAGGGAGACACAGAATTGGAAGCAGGCTCCAGGCTCTGAGCTGTCAGCACAGAGCCTGACGCGGGGCTCGAACTCACAGACCGCGAGATCATGACCTGAGCCAAAGTCGGCCGCCCAACCGACTGAGCCACCCAGGCGCCCCAGTCATGTATTTTTTTATATCTACAATTCACTCTACAGAAGAGCTCATGGCCCTTGTAAATGTGTAGATTTTGCCATACACTTTGTCTTCCAGATTTTTAAGGGAATGCTAACTAAGATAATCCCAGTGTTACCCCCTGGGAGCTCTTTGCTTCTGGTGGTTTGAAGATTTTTTTTTGTTTTGTTTGTTTTCTTTTTCTGAATTTTTTAATTTAAATTCAAGTTAACAAATAATGTAGTATTGGTTTCAGGAGTAGAACCCAGTGATTCATCACTTACATATAATCCCCAGTGCTCATATCAACGAGTGCCCTCCTTCATGCTAAGAAACAAATTCAATTGTTGCTTTTTTTTTTTTTTAGAGTTTTGTGAAAGTCTCGTAAATTTTAAATTTTGTCACTTTATTGGAAGGTTAGTTGACTTTTCCTCTTACGGGCCCCACACCATAAATATAAATATTAATTATACATAATACACAATTTCTTTTTACAGAAATTATATTAGCTTTTCATTAACTTGGTAGCTGTAGCAATGAGAATCTTTCATTTATAGTGTTCAGAATTTTTCTCTGGTATCAAAGTAATACACATTCATAATAGACAATGTGAAAAGTATTTTTTTAAAAAGTTAGAAAAGTGCAAAGCTGTTGGAAAAATATATTTATTGGCCCCTGGGAATTACTATTAGCATTTGATATGCTTATTTAAGAAAATTTGGAAAGTGAAGGCTGGTAGGGGCAAAATCTACACATTATACTAATAGAATCACATTTGATATTTGCTTGATGTTATTTCTCTCTAATTTTATTTTTCTTTACATAGTCATTTACTTTGCAATCAGGAGATAAATGCGGTTTATATTGTATGTCAATTAACACATAAATATCCAAAAACATAAATAACCCTGTGTTTCTAGTTTTTGGGCATGTGGGATCTACCTTTAGTTTTTATTTCTCATGCTGTATCACTGTGTAATATTTTGTGCATAAAGATTTTTCTGTATTTAGAATAAAGTAGAATTATTAGAGTATGGCTATGAGAATCTTAAAGTTCTTGAAACATATTTCTAATTTGGTCACATGTGCTTCTGGGTGTTTAGGTTCCGGCTTCTCATTCTTACAACTATTTCTTTTTAAAATAATCAGAAAGAAACCACACATTGCTCATCCCTGTCAATAGCCATCAGCTCTTTATAGAATTGAGTTTTTAAATCTTTATCTTATTTATTTTAAATATTTTTTCAGGGGCCCTGGGTGGCTCAGTCGGTGGAGCATCTGACTTTGGCGCAGGTCATGATCTCACAGTTCGAGAGTTCGAGGCTTGTGTCTGGCTCTGTGCTGACAGCTCAGAGCCTGGAGCCTGCTTCAAATTCTGTGTCTCCCTCTCTCTCTCTGCCCCTCCTCTGATCACACTCTGTCTCTCTCTCTTTCTCAAGAATAAACAAAAAATTAAAAATATATATTTTTTCAGGTATTTCTGTTTTTTATTAGCATACAGATATGTTACATGTAAATCTTTTCCTTATGTTTCATCTATGGCTTTTGAGGTCAAAGAGTCCCTCTACTTTGAAAGATTTGATAAATATTTTGATTTAAATTGTTTCAATGTTTTTATGGTTTGATTTTTAAAAACATTTGATGCTTTAGTCCAATTTGGACTTGCTGTAGGCTTACAACAGAGGCTACTGAAGTATCGTTGTTCTGCCATGCCTAGTTTAAACCAGTGAAGAACGCAGTGGTAGATAGATAAATTCCAGGATTCATCTGACATCTTCTTTTACCTGATCGATTCTTATTAAGAGTGTTCTTTAAATCAGATTGATGGATGCCCGTAAAATGTTGGCCAACCTTAGACATCCCCGACTCATACTGCCCCTCTGTGGCTCAGTCGGGATCTGGCAGTTGTCTCTGATGGATACATTGCTCTTCTTTTCTGATTGTCCTCCAGCTAGTTCATGCTAGGATTTCTTGGCCTTTCTTTTGGGCTTGCGTCTCTGCCTTTCAGCATTACTCAACAAACTCATTTTCCTTAGGCCCTGGAAGGTCTAAAACATAGGGTCATTCATCCGTTGGCAGGATCCTCTCCAATCACCTTTCCTCCAGAATCTGCTCACCCATCTCCTGCAGACTGGCCAGCAGCAGATGCAGTTCGCCTGGGCTGGCCGGCACTATCTTCCTTCTTACTAGCTGAAAGGCTTTCTTTTCTAGTTCTACTGCTTCAGAATAAACAAATATTCTGTTTATAGCAACAACACTGTGTGTGTTTTTAAAAGGAACGAGTATGGAGTAAGTGATTCAATAACTGATCAAAAGTTGACTTTAAAATAAGCTAGACTGTGAGTAAGACAGCTTTTGCAACTCCCCAGGGAAAATGTGGTGAGCTCCTTATCAGCATTCAACAGAGATGGCAAAACATTTAAGAAAAAATGTATAGGGGAGTCATGCAGTTCATGAGGATAAACTCAATAACCTCATGCTAGGGTTCTAAAGTTACATGAGCAGGGGCATCAAGGGGGCTCAGTTGGCTGAGCGTCCAGCTTCAGCTCAGGTTATGATCTCAAAGTCTGAGTTCAAGCCCTGCATTGGACTCTGTGCTAACAGCTCAGAGCCTGGAGCCTGCTTTGGATTCTGTGCCTCCCTCTCTCTCTGCCCTTCCCCTATACGCACTCTGTCTCTTGCTGCCTCAAAAATAAATAAACAGTAATTTAAAAAAAATTTTTTATAAGTTATATGAGTATCTCACATTCCACCTCCTTTGTTTTTCTAAGTTTTTCCAATATTTGTAGTAGCAAAAGCACAAAACAAAAAACTAAATTCTAGGGTCAGTTTGGAAAAAATGGATTTTCAGAAATATAGGAAAAATATTTAAAAATAGGTTAAGTTATGTGCCCTGGATGGTTAAAAATACAAAGCTTACTCACCTAGTAGATAAAACAAAGCACACAAACAGAAAAATAATAGCAAGCCTATATGGCTCAGATAGAATGAGAACGTCTAACTGCAGATTTGTAAGGTTTAGTATATGGATATATCAGTTTATATGTGCACCTTTTATAAGAATTGATGAGCCAGTTGGGTTTTTAAAACAAAAAAGAAATATACTAATTGATGAGTAATAAAACAGCTTTATTGAGATATATTTTATATACCATAAAATTCACCCATTCTTAATTGTATGATTCAGTACTATTTAGTAAGTTTAGACTTATGCAGCCATTGCCACAATTTGCATTTTAGGACATTTAGAACATTTCCATCACCCTCAATAAGATCTTTTGTGCTTATTTGCAGACAGTCCCTTTCCTCTACCCCAGCCCCACCCCAGCAACCACTAATCTATTTTATGTCTCTATAGATTTACCCTTTCTGGACCTTTCATATAAGTTGACTCTTAGGTATATAAGACATATATAGTCTATTTTATCTGACTTTCTTTACTTTGCATAACATTGTAGTACATGTAGTAGGTATTAGTAGTTTGTTCCTTTTTATTGCTGAAAAATATTCCATTGTATGAATATACCACATTTTGTTCATCCATTTACCAGCTGATGGATATTTGGATTGTTTCCAGTTTTGGGCTATGATAATAACTCTGCTATGAACATTCATGTACAGGTCTTTGTGTGACTGTATGTATTCTTTTCTCTTGGGTAGATACCTAGGTATGGAATTGCTGGATTGTATTCTAAGTTTATGTTTAACTTTTTAAGGAACTGCCAAATTGTTTTCCAAGGTGGTTGTGCCATTCTACACTCTCCTCAGCAATGTATGAGGGTTCCAGTTTCTCCATATCCTTTCCTTCACTTCTTATTGTTTTTTACATTGTAGCCATTCTACTGGGCGTGACATGGTGTCTTATTACAGTTTTAATTTGTAATTTCCTCATGACTAATAATGTTAAACATCTTTTCATGTGCTTATTCATGTATCTTCTTTGATGAAATACCTATTCAGAAATTTTGTCAATTTTAAAGTTGGGTTATTTTTCTTTATTGTCTTGACAGTGTGTCTTGAAGTATGACAGTTTTTTATTTTGATGATATCAATTAATTCATCTTTTTCTTTAATGAATTGTGCTTTTGGAATTGTAGGTAAAAACTCCTTACTTAACCCAATTACTTAAAACGTTTCTTTTATATTTTCTTCTTGCAGCTGCATTGTGTTAGGTCTTATATTAAAGTTTTGATCCATTTGAATTAATTTTTGTGAATGGTGTTAAGCATCAGTTTTGTGGGGGAGTGGTGGGGATATCCAATTTTCTTAGTGCCATTTGTTGAAAAACCATCCTGTTGAATTTCCTTGACCCTTTGGTTGAAAATCAATTGACCATAATAGGAAGGGTTTATTTCTGGACTTGCTGTTCTGTTCGATTAAATTGATTATTGTAGCTTTATAATATGTTCCATTCATATATGTCTCCTTATGTACTCCAATACCATAATCTGTTGATTACTGTAGCTCTATAGTAAGTTTTATAGTCCTCCAAGTTTATTCCTTTTCCAAATTGTTTTGTCTATTCTGGGTCCTTTGTATTTCCATATAAATTTTAACTGCAGCTTGTCAATATCTGCAGAAATTCCCCTGGGATTTTGATAGTGTTTGCATTGAACTTATAGGTCAATTTGTGGAGAAATGCCATTTTAATGATGATAAGTTTTCCATTCCATGAACATGGAATGTCTCCCCACTCTTCAATTTCTCTTAGAAATCTTTTGTAGTTTTCAGTGTAGAAATTTTGCACTTATATTGTTAAATTTATTACTATAAATTTTATTATTTTTGATATGATTTTGAATGGAATTATTTTTTAAATATTTTTAGATTGTTCATTTTTAGTATATGGCAATATGGTTGCTGTTTATATGTTTTGTATTCTGTGACCTTGTTGAACTTGTTTATTAGTTATAGTAATTTTTTGTAGTTTCCTTAGGATTTCCTACATACAAGATTATGTTGTTGATGAATAGAGATAATTTTACTTCTTCCTACTCAAACTGTATGCTTTTACTTTCTTTTCTTTGCATTACTGGGTAGAACCCCCAATACAATGCTCAAGAGAAGTGACAAAAGCATACATCTTTGTCTTGTTTCTGATCTTAGGAAGAATATATTCATTATTTCATTGTTATTTATGATGATAGCTATAGGGTGAGGGAGTCCACTCATATTATTTATATTTATATTTTGTTAAGAGTGTTGTCATGAATAGACATAGAACTTTGTCAATTCTTTTTCCTGCATTTATGGAGATGATCATGGTTTTTGTCCTTTATTATTATGGTATTTATATTAACTGATTTTCAGATGTTATTTTTAATTTTTTTAATGTTTGTTTATTTTTGAGAGAGAGAGAGACAGAGCAGAGTGGGTAGAGAGAAAGAGGAAGACACAGAATCTGAAGGAGGCTCTAGGCTCTAGCCGTCAGCACAGAGCCCGATGCGGGACATAAACCCACGAACTGTGAGATCATGATCAGAGCTGAAGTCAGACGCTTAATTCACTGAGCCACCCAGGCACCCCTGATTTTCACATGTTTTAAGTCAGACTTGCATTCCTGGGTAAATCCTAGTTGGTCATAGTGGATAATCTTTTTTATATATTGTTGGATTCAGGTTGTTAGTATTTTGTTGAGGGATTTTGTGTCTCTGTTCCTAAGGGATATCGGTTTGTAGTGTTCGTTCTTTGTGATGTCTTTGTTTGGCTTTGGTTATCAGGGTAATACCAGCTCATAGAAAAAGTTGAGAAGTGAGCCAAGGGATGTTTGTTTTTTAAACTAGTTACAGTCAGGAGGAGGAAAGGATGCTGTAGCAGTGTTTATGGTAGAATTACATCTAAATATTATTTTAAATGTTATGAACAAATAGTTCTATAAAATGTAATAAAATATATCAGTAGAAAAATTATACAAAAATATACAAATACAAGCTTCATTTATAAAATAGATTTAGCTTCTATGAAACAACTATGTCAAGTTGATACAACCATTTCTACAGGCTTACTGCTTTTTCAAAATTGCAATATAATGGACATATAACATTATATTGATTGCAGGTATACAACATAATGACTTGATATTTGTGTATGTTGGAAAAGGATCACCACAAAAAGCTTGGTAAACATCCCTCACCACATATAGTTACAGTGGTTTGTTCTTCTGATGAGAATTTAGGATTTACTCTCTCAGTAACTTTCAGAGGCTTATTATTACCCTTCATTTCTGTACTTACTTCATCACAGACTGGATACAAACAGTTCTCCCAAATCTGTCAGCCACGTTTGAGTAGCACTTGTGTAGGCTTCTGCTTCTCGAACTATAACGTGCATAGAAATCATCTGAGGATTCTGTAAAAATGCAGATGCTGATTCAGGCCTGAGGCTCTGCATTTCTCTGAGCTCATAGGTAATGCTGGCCCACAGACCACACTTTGAGTCCTAAAGCTATGAAGTATTATTCAGATAGTAAGATAGATGTGATTTTTTTATAACTCTGTCGTAAATTGCTTTGGGACATATTTTGGTTTTTCAAAGACAGTCGGATTGTTGTTCAGCGGTCGTGGTGCTCTAGATATCAGTTGTTTTCCTTGGCCTCTAACCTCCCAGTGCTCATCTATAAATCGAGCGGGCTGAACTGGAAGATCTTGGAAGTACCTTCCAGATCTCACAGTCTGCGATTTTAAGCATGCATGTCAAGGGAGAATTATGGCTGCCTTTACATTTTCTTTTTATATAAATCTAATACAATCAGAACCCTAAATCTTCTGTTATTACCTCAGTTCTTAACATGATGTTAAAAACTGACCATAAACACACTTTCCTAAATTTTGGATGATACAGAAAGATTAGTAACAACATTCAAACACTTTTCCATGTTGAAGCCTTCAAATAGTGGGTGGGGGTCTTGTTTAACCATATAGTTGGAAATCCAATTAAATAAATAATTGACTTGCCTAAACTGTGGAGAGACAAGTAAAATAGGTGTTTATATTATGAAATTCAAGTTGACACAAATAGCTAAAAGGCTTAAATTTCAGCCAAGTTGAAATGATCTCATTTTCCTTTATATTTCATTCTATTTACTGAGATACTTGAAATATTTTCCCCTGTTGCTTAAAAGCAAATGAAAAGGGTGGTAAATCAGTGGTAGAAATGTGTTGTCAAAACCTCCAGGGGCTGTATCCTCAGTCTTCAGCACATATTAGTGCGATTCTGCTATTCTTACCACAGATGATTACAGCAAACTCTGCAATGAAGGGTGGAGACACTTGGTCAACCTCCAAAGAAAGTGACTAATAATTGACCTAATGTACAGAGCACATGAATAACATATTCTTTGGGTAAAAAAAATACGGTTTATGGGGTGTACGAGAGTTCACATCCCTCTTTCAGTTCTTCCAAAAGATTTAAGATACTAAGCTGCTTTATTACAGTTCTAATTCCTCAGTCTCAAATGCACATTATGCGTAAGTGCCACTCTGCAATTCAAGAACACACTCCTGCCCCAGATTTTCTTAAAGTAGTTATTTAGAATTTTGAAGAGAAATACTGTCAATTTTGTTAGCTTTAAGTTTGCAGGGGCCTCACATTGTAAAACAATTTTATTTTAATTTCATATCCCATTAAGCAATTGTTGCCCTTGGTGAGGAGATTTGAAGTCTCCAATATATGTAGGAGTTTTTGTTTGCTGAGGAGATGAGAGCAAAGTTAGAATTTTCCTTTTCTTTTTTCATTTACCACGTTGAACATGACTTGAAAAATACACTTACTGTATTTCTGTTATTTTTGGCTTAGATGCAAGGTATTTTATTTGGTGGATTTCCTTTTATTCATGTAGTAATAATGGGGTCAGCTCAGCAGACCTTTTTATTTTTAATTAACCAACCCCTGATTGTGTTATGTGCTAAGACACATCCATTAATGTTAGGAAGGATACAGATCAAAACATTTTATAGTACTTCTCTCTGGGGGGTGAGATTATAGTTGAATTTCATTTTCTGCATTCCAATTTTTTTGAATATCTTACGGAGGCCATTTTTCTTAAGAGACCACAAATATAAAATTTAACAAACGTAGAGATTTGTAGCTTTATTTCTTTAGCAAGAGAACTTGTTGTGTATATGTTTAACATACATTGTGTACCTACCAGATGCCAGGCACTTGGTGAGTCTGGGGCGATAAGGCTGGTGAGACCAGCTGTTATCCTGGAGGACTTCAGGCATAATGTCATCATCTCACCAAAGTATGTTTAGAGTGAGGGGACCAATAAATGGCACTCCCAATAAATTATTACCAACTGTAAAGTGCTAATAATTCCATACCTCTCCCTTGGGGCTTTAAAGAGGATTAACTGCGATTGTATGTGTCAGGTGCTTGGTCTAGTAGTTGGTGCATAGGAGGCTTTAGTTATGATTATTGTGCTTCGAACATTCATGGGGAACTCGTTACCTCTGGAGGCAGCCCAGTGTGTGCTTAGATGTGTCAGGGAAAGAGTGAGACCCTACACTCCGGTGAAATCAGTCTTCGAAGCTGCTGTTCCACATGACATCCTTTTAACACGCCGAGCATTTGGGGTTATTACATTAGTTTAAGCCAAGCCGTGGTGGTGATTTTCCTGAGAGGGTGTCTCCATTCATATCATAGGGGATAGTGAGAAACTGGAGTTTATTTTGTAACTGTAGAGAGTTCTGTTGTAGATATGTGAGGGCCACCTGGGGTTTTGACCTTTAACTCAACTGAATTAGCTTTGTGTTATTAGTAGAAAATAAGCATTTGAGAAGATGAAGATAGATGTCCAGCATCTATTTTTTTTCTAGTTATAAAGCAGAAAATAGATGTTGGACATCTACAGAAGTTCAGATGAAGACACGGAGTCCAGAAACTTCAACTCAGTTCCCTCCAAAAATATCTTTTCTCTGACCTCACAACAAAGTACACATAAAACCCCATTGGCTTTGTATCACAGAAATGTTTCTCTGTCCCTGCACATGATTCTAATAAGTTTGCTTTATTGATCTGGTTGTGAGGGGTGCTGCCCAACAAATAATCTTATACAATAAAAAGCCTCTGGGGATCATTTAATAGTCGGGGCGGTGCTGGTGTCTGCACGATGAAGAGGATTATGGGTGAGCGAAGTTCAGCTAATCACAGGGTTATTGTTGTGTAGTTAAGGAGCCACAGCGTCACTCTTAAGCTTTCTGTATGCCTGCCTCCCATACCAAGCATTACAGTCTTCCCCTAAAATTTCCAGACCACCCACTGTAACAATATAGTATATAAAAGGATCCAGATGCTCGGAAAGAGAACGGGTGAAGTGCAAAGCACGCGTGATACCTTCTAGATTTTGAGCACTGGTTTTTACATAGCTGGCTCACTAAAGATATCAAACTTCATCTCCAAGTCTCCTTTTCAGAGCATTTAAACATATATATCAGGATTGAATTTATCACAAAAATATGTGTTTTAAGACTGTACTCGATTCAGGGGTCCCTGTGCATTTCCAACTTTGTACCTCTCTTTCAGTATTTCCTAGAGAACAGTGGAGATACAAATTGTAGGGTGTGCACACACACTGAGATCTAAAGACATATAGGACCTGGAGAGTAAGTACCATGTAAGAAAGCGGTAACCATGAGGAAAGTGTACCAGATACCTGTGGAGTGTGTACTTGCAAAATGGGAGAAGAAGACTGGCTAAGTACAGATAACTTATTACAGTTTAAGGCCTAACTGCTTGGAAATTGTACAAATGCTTTATTCTGTATAGTTTTGGGAAGTTAATATACATTTGGAGCTTAGGCATCTTTGCAGTGGTTCACTGGTGGTGTGTGGGTTTACAAACCTGGTTTGTTCAAAAACAGGTTTAATAGATATGGCTCACCCTGCCCCCCAAACGCTCTGTTCAGGACAGAGGACTTATAAGGCGGAATCTTATTCATATGAAACTCATGAATTAATTTATTTATCTCAACCCCTTCATTTTCTCTCACCATTCTGTCTAATGTTTCCCCAGTCCCTCTTTATCACATTACTATATTAAAAAAAAAACAAAAACATCTTACCTGGAATTTTATCTCTTCCTTTAGAAAGGCAACTTGAGGAGAGAAGGAACTGGTTGCTTATTTTCTGCTATATCTTTAGAACCTAAAAAAGTACCTGGCATAGAGTAAGTAGGTTCTCAACAGGGACTGATGACAAAACTTGGTCCGTCAAGGAACTCCAAACAGAACTATGAGAAAAGATATTCTTGGTTCATTTGTTCATTCTTTTATTCCTCAAGCATTTATTGAGGACCTGGTATACCCCTAAGACTGTAGCGCTAGTTCACTGGGTAAACTTTGCTCTAAAGGAATTTATGAATAGATAAAAAAAATCTATAATTCAGTACAACCTCTTTAATAAAGAAAGCATAAGCTAATGAACTAATGGATTTAAAACGTTACATTAAGGATTTTAGAGTCTTCATGGGGCACCTTTAGAGTCACATGGGTGACTCAGTCGGTTAAGCATCCAACTCGGGCTCAGGTCATGATCTCGTGGTTCATGGATTTGAGCCCCCATGTCCGGCTCTGTGCTGACAGCTCAGAGCCTGGAACCTGCTTCAAATTCTGTGTCTCCCTTTCACTCTGCCCCTCCCCCACTCATACTTAATCTCTCTCTCAAAAATAAATAAAACATTAAAAAATAAAAAAAAAAGAATTTCAGAGTCTTCGAAATCTTTATGAAAACAGTAAATATAATTTCCCCTCCTAACTTAAATGCCATAGTGAGATTATGAGCACAGGGCTTGTATGGGGTGCTCTCTGCCTGATTTAGAGTAGGGGCCCCCACTTGCAGGGAAGATACTTTCCTCAAACCATGGGCAGAGCTGTTCTATCTTTTTGCAAACTGGCATGCAAGCGTTTGAGTGGTGAGCCACCAGTGGGCCATCACTAAGTGCCATCTCTAAAAATAGCAGAACTTTATCCTTGAAAATGAAAATGCTTTGGTTTTAAAAATATGTTTCTGTTTCTAATGAATCCAAGGCTTGGATTCGTTTAAAGGCACGCACATTTCTCTTTGCTGATGGCAAAAAACAAAACGTTCATGCCCTAGCATGAAGGGCTGTTCTATTTAGAGTCTTCTCACATTGACCCAATTCCCCACAACCTGGCCACCATTTGATGAAATGTGTTATCTGTGGGGGATGTGTTCCAAGACCCCCAGCAGATCCTGAAACCACAGAGAGTACCAAACCCTATATGTACTGTTTTTTCCTATACAGACATACTTATGATAAAGTTTAATTTATAACTTAGGAACAATAAGAGAATAACAATAATAACTAAGAATAACATAGAACGATTATAACAACATACTGTAATAAGTTACACGAATGTGGTCTTTCTCTCTTTCAAAATATCTTACTGTCCTCACCCTTTTCTTGGGATGATGTGGGAGGATAAAATGCTTACATAATGGGATGAAGTGAGATGAGAGATGTAGGCTTTATGATGCAGCATTAGGTTACTTTTGGCAGAGGATAATGTGCTTCTGGACCATGCTGACCTTGGGTAAGAGAAACTATGGAAAGTCCCAGATAAGGGGACTACTGTACATAAAGTTTCTCTGAAGTAGACGCATCCCAGTAATCCATGGTTTCTTTGTGCCCTACCATCCATCAAAGTTGCCTCAGATGTTGCAAGGACTGCAAGAGAAGAACCTTATGCCCATCTGGCTCAGTCTCTGCATTTTGTAGAGGATGCTATGAAAGTCCGATGAACTGAAGTTAGTAACCAAGGGAGCTAATGGATAGCAGTCCAGACATGTATCCATTCTCCTTATTTCCAATGTAGTGTTTCTCAGATGTGGTCTGCTGGTCACTTGTATCAGAATTGCCAGAGTTGCTTCATAAAAATGTGATTCTTGTTCCCCAAAGGAATCAAACTTGTTGGGGCATTAGTCCAGGAATTCTCATTTTAAAAAGCTCCTCAGTTATTCTTATATACACTAAAATTTGGCCTTAAACCAAGCAACTCCTTGCCCAGAATGACCTGCCTTCATATTTTCTCCTGCTCAGTAGGTTGACTATATCAATATTAAATATTAGTTCTGGAGTACCTAGGTGGTTCAGTTGGTTAAGCATCTGACTTCATTTCAGGTCATGATCTCACAGTTCGTGGGTTTCAGCCCTGTGTCGGGCTCTGTGCTGACAGCTCAGAGCCTGGAGCCTGCTTTCGATTCTGTATCTCCCTCTCTCTCTGCCCCTCCCCGCCTCATGCTTTGTCTCTCTCTGTCTCTCAAAAATGAATAAATGTTAAAAAAAATTAGTTCTGATATCCTAAGGACATTATTCTAGTTTGTGAGGTGAAGCCCCTACTGTAGAGAGAGATTGTTTATCCATTAGCACAACAGTGCAAATATCCATTGAAAGGTTGTCTATTCAGTGGCTCAATTGGAAATTGTCAGTGAAGCTTAAAAAGATAAATGTGATGCTTTAAAATTTTGAATTGAATCTGATGAAGCCTGAGTTGTCATCCAATATATTCACATCTGCTTGTGTTTTCATAAAAATGCTTTTGGATGAATGTTGAGGGCACTAATAAAGTGGTTACCTATTTAGTGGGAGGGTCAGGGCAGAGGGTGAGTGAAGGGGAAGGAGAAGCAAACACTTACTGCACTTCTTGAGTTTTGAATCCCGTGAAGGTATTGCCTATTCTGAATTTTACAATTGTATAAATCTTTAGAGTGTTGACATTCCCTGTAGGACTGTAGCAAGTGATTGCTCTGATTCTACCCAAGCTACATGAACACATGCTCAGGAATCTAGATCTCCCTGTAGCAGGAGGTAATGAACATTCTAAAGGTCAAGGCCAGGAAGGAAAGGACTGCAGATCCAGCTAGTTTCAAGGAAATCACTCATTGGCTTGAAAAAATAAGTCACTGTGATTGTTCACGCATACCCATGATCTCAAAACCTCTCCCCAACAGACCAATTTATCACTGGGAATTCGGATGACCTTGGGAAAATCACTGACCCCTGTTAAGACTTAGTTTTGTAGTCTGTAATAATAGTTGATGAAAACTTACAGCTTTTCAATTCGCCAGCTGTTTCTGAATACATTCTTTTATTTAGCCTTCACAACAACCCTGTGGGGTAGGTGGTATGGTGCCATGTCTATTGTTCAGGTGAGGAAATTATGGCCCATAGAGGTTAGTTGGTTTAAGAAAGGGTCACCTAAGGGTGAGATGTTTAACTTCTATTACCGGATTCTTTTCACTGTAACATGAAGTGGCATGAATTGGACAATTTCTAAGGTCTCTTCTAGCATTAAAGTCCTCGAGCATATTAGCTATTCAGGACTCAGTCAACTTTATTGAAGTCTTTCAGAGAAACTAAAAAACACTGAAGCCATGGGTTCTCAATTTTAGGAGCTCCCATTTGTGACTAGAGTATCAGAACTTGCTCATATGACAAAGACCAAGGAATAATTACAAATCTAGTACATACTAATCATAAATTATAAATACACTAGAATTTCTCGTATCACATAACATCTACTGGGCATCTAACTACCGAGAGGGTGGGGGAAATCTACTTCCCAGGGAATAAAATTCAAGTCTCTCATTTCCTCCATTAATAGTAATAATAATAATGATGATGATAGCAAATGCTCTTTGATCACCTACTGGGGTAAACATCTGCCATATATTATTGAATCCTTACCACAACTCTCTGAGAAAAATATTACTATCCAGCTTCTATAGATAAAGAAACCAAGACTTAGAGGTCAAGTAATTTGAACAGCCCTCTTGTAGATGGTAGAGTCAGGTCACTGACCAGGATCCTTTATTGGTTTCGGGTATGTGAGCTTCACCTTATGCCTGTTTAATCTTCATGTTTGCAAGTGCACAGAGGGTGGTTTCAGATAAGGGTATGTTATAGAGAAACTTGACTGACCCCTGCCAACACCAAGGGCAAGCTTGGTTTCATGCAATAGCAATTTTGGTCACGTTTTATGTGTCCATTAGTAGAGAAGACTCCATGAATTCTGTACTCTTCTCTTAAAACTTTTTTTGTGTGAGCTCACTTCTTGTGCGTAGCATCTGTTACCTCGTTTTGCCTCCTACATATATGAAGTAGGAATAGTAAACTTACCCTTGCAGATAATGATGACTGAAAGCACACTAAACCATTTGACAGGCTTCATCTCTATAAAAGAAGGGTTTTGTGGATCAAGTACTTTCAAGTCTTTCTCTTGAGTATATTTTCTTGATTATTTTTTGCTATTAGATACGAAAACTTTCCTCTGTCATTCTCACCTTCCTGTATGCCATCATCTCTTTCAATCTCCTCTCCTTTGCCAGAGTGAATCCATTGTGTACTTGAATGCTGTGGAAATCTCTTGGCAATTCAAAGTCTTTGCATTTACCCAGTCATTCTGGGAAGCGAGGGGAGTTTGCATTGTTTCGTTAGTTCACACAGACGCAGGCAAGGTTCATAGCTTGCCTGGGTTGGCAGTTTTTAAAGACTGTAAAAATTGTGCTTTGCTCTGGACCCTGGCTGCTCACAAAGGTCTGCCTGCCTGTCCTTGGTCTGTGTCCTCGGCAGGCCTTTCACTCAGTCAGACTGCTCTAATGAGAGAGTTCTTGGATTTCAGTCTGGGGGAACCCAGCCTCCACCCACCAGACTTCCTGGAGAGCTCTCTGCGATGCTGAAAGTGCCTGGGGCCTTGAGGATTGCATCAAGCTCCCTGTTGAAGGGGTCTCAAAATTCCTTAGACATAATTTATTTGTGGCTACAATTTGTTACGAAAGGAACCAGACTATTCCAGCCAATAAATTGTCAAAAGAGCACATACCTCAGATAGAGAAAATGGCTTGCAGTACAGAATCCTTATTCCCTTTTCTGGTGCTCTGTAGTCAGTATTTCCAGTAACTTTAAGTAAAGCTAATTTCTGAGCAGACCCCTGGTTTCTGCTCTTGGCATTTACTGAAACCCATTGGGTATTTGTTGAGTGAGGGTGGGTCTTTTTATTCACCTGTTTCCTAGTCCGAACTTCAGATAATCAGCACTTATTCCCAGTGTGAATTCAAAGAGCTCTGAAACAGCTTTCTTTATGGAAAATCAGACAAGTGGATGTGTGTACGCAGTACTCCATAGCTCACGGAGTAAGCTTGCACCAGAAAGTCAGAGCCATATGGCACCTATAGCTACCCCCATATTACGTCCAAGGTTGTCCTGGCTTTATAAAAATTAGCCATCAGAAAATAGACCCAGATCACAGGCTTTGCTTCTTTGAAATTTCAATGTCCATTCCTACTTAATCTTGTCTCTGAATCTGTTCCTTCTGCTATTCATGTATCTCTGATTTTGCATTAGTGTATACTGTAGCCAGATACTTTGTATGGTTTTGTTTTGTTTTGTTTGTTTTTGCCTTTTTGTAAAATTTTTTTAGCTACTTCTGTGGTATAGAATTAAGTATATAATTTCTGAAGCTAGTTGTCCGTGTTCCAAAATAGCCTTTATTTTAGCAAAATAACTTTATGCTTTGCTTGATTGTGCTAAAATGACCTAATTTATGCTTCTCTTTACCACACATTAGAGAATACCTGCTTAGAAAGGGTTTTATATCCTGGCTTGGAGCAGAACTAATAATTAAAACCCTACCCTTTCTGGAATTATCAAGATATTAAAAAACTAAACCTCATGGTAATAATGTTAAAATGATATTCAAAATGATACTCAAGGATTTATAATTCTTTATATCCCGGACAACATTATTTAGATAAGCGGGGAGAAGACATTCTGGAATGGGAAATAGTTGAAGAAAACAAAGGTGTATGCATAGAAATATATCCAAACTTGAGCAGTTGAGATAGAGCAAAGAGAATTCAAATAGGGATGTGTTGGGAGAAATGAGGTTGGATGCTAGCTTAACCTGGCTGAGAGAGTTTGAGGTGCTAATCATTATTTGTATTCAGCCTGTTTAAATTTTTCTTTTATAAGAAAACCTATTTCAAGGTGCCTGGGTGACTCAGTTGGTTAAGCATCTGCCTTCATCTCAGGTCATGATCTCATGGTTTGTGAGTTCAAGTCCCGCATCGGGCTCTCTGCTATCAGCGTGGGCCCACCTCAGGGCCCACCTCAGGGCCCACCTCAGGGCCCACCTTTCTCTCTTTGCCCTTCCCTGTTTTCTTGTCCTCTCTCTCTCTCTTTCAAAAATAAATAAACTTTAGGGAAAAAACGTATTTGAATGAAGTTGAAAAGCCACTCTAACTTGTGATGTAGCCACTAAAAGGGAAGCCTAGTTATTTAGATCTCAAAGCCTTAAAGCTGGGAAATTCATGCCCAGGTGGTGACTTAATTATATCTTAGGCATAATGTTTAAGGTAAGTGTTAAGTTTTATTTTCACCTCTAGGATTTTGATGGTTTCCTGTCTCATATTCAGATCCTTCATCCATTTAGAGTTTATTTTTGTGAGTGGTGTAAGGAAGTGGTCTAGTTTCATTCTTCTGCATGTTGCTGTCCAGTTCTCCCAGCACCATTTGTTAAAGAGGCTGTCTTTTTTCCATTGGATACTCTTTCCTGCTTGGTCAAAGATTAGATGGCCATATGCTTGTGGGTCCATCTCTGGGTTCTCTATTCTATTCCATTGGTCTATGTGTCTGTTCTTGTGCCAATACCATGCTGTCTTGATGACTACCGCTTTGTAGTAGAGGTTAAAATCTGGGATTGTGATGCCTCCCGCTTTGGTTTTATTCTTCAGAATTACTTTGGCTATTCGGGGTCTTTTGTGGTTCCATACAAATTTTAGGATTGTTTGCTCTAGCTTTGAGAAGTATGCTGGTGCAATTTTGATTGGGATTGCATTGAATGTGTAGATTGCTTTAGGTAGTATTGCCATTTTAACGATATTTATTCTTCCGATCCATGAGCATGAGATGTTTTTCCATTTCCTTGTGTCTTCCTCAATTTCCTTCATAAGATTTTTATAGTTTTCCACGTAAAGGTCTTTCACATCTTTGGTTAGGTTTATTCCTAGGTATTTGATGGTTTTTGGTGCAATTGTGAATGGGATTCGCTTCTTTATTTCTCTTTCTATTGCTTCATTATTGCTGTAAAGGAAAGCAACCGATTTCTGTACGTTGATTTTGTATCCTGCAACTTTGCCAAATTCATGGATCAGTTCTAGTAGGCTTTCGGTGGATTCTTTTGGGTTTTCCATGTAAAGTATCATGTCGTCTGCAAAAAGTGAAAGTTTGACTTCGTCCTTGCCTATCCTGATGCCTTTTATTTTGCTTTCTTGTCTGATTGCTGATGCTAGGACCTCCAACACGATGTTAAATAGCAGTGGTGAGAGTGGACATCCCTGTCGTGTTCCTGATCTCAGGGGGAAGGCTCTCAGTTTTTCCCCATTGAGGATGATATGAGCTGTGGGCTTTTCATAAATGGCTTTTATGATGTCTAAGTATGTTCCTTCTATCCCGACTTTCTCGAGAGTTTTTATTAAGAAGGGATCCTGTATTTTGTCAAATGCTTTCTCTGCATCAATCGACAGGATCATACGGTTCTTATCTTTTCTTTTGTTAATGTGATGTATCATGTTGATTGATTTACGAATGTTGAACCATCCCTGCAACCCAGGGATGAATCCTACTTGATCGTGGTGAATAATTCTTTTTATATGCTGTTGGATTCTATTTGCTAATATCTTGTTAAGAATTTTTGCATCCATGTTCATCAAGGATATCGGCCTGTAGTTCTCTTTTTTTGCTGGGTCTCTATCTGGTTTGGGAATGAAAGTGATGCTGGCTTCATAGAATGAGTCCGGGAGTTTTCTTTCCATCTCAGTTTTTTGGAACAGCTTGAGGAGGATAGGTATTAACTCTGTTTTAAATGTCTGGTAACCCTGCAAATGCAAACATATCAAATGATGGTCAATGTTATAAGGACCCTTCACAAAGAGGTAAATTTGCTCAGAGCAGCCCTGGTGGAAGGAAGATGCTATAGAGGAAAACCCAGCTGTCTGGTACCTTTCCTTAAACCTCTACCTGATTCTTTTCTCTTCCCTTTCCCAACCTAGACCCATCTTGCCTAGCCTTCTCAATGAATAGTTGGCTTGAACTTCATTCACTCAACTTTGTTGCTGACACACCCGTTGTACTGACGGAATCCTGGCTTGAATGGAGCTTGCTCAGCTGTGCATTAGACAAACCCTTCTGGCTGACCTGGTTTAAACCTGGCTTTCTTGACGCCATCTCTGGCATGGTCCAAGGTGAAAAAGTACTCTGCTGCCCTTTCCAGTGCTCCCCTGGAGGGGAAACCAGTTGCTACTTGGCATCGGAGTTTTATCAGGCCCACATCCAAAGTGGTAACATGATGTAGGGAGAGTTGTACTGGGCTGGAAGGCAGGAAACTGGAGTTCTAGTGCTGACTCTGCCGCGCAGTAGCTGTGTCACCTTGGGCAAATCATTTCCCTGGCCTAGCTCCGTTTTTATCATCTGGAAAGAAAAGTTAGGACCATTGTGATCCTAAAAATCAGGGATGCTTGTAATGTTAACAAATTCTTGAATGAATGGAGATTTTGGTTCCACGTGCTAATGAATCCTTCCACCTTCCACACTGCCTCTTTGCCCAAAATATTGGTCCTCTCTATTGTAGTTTTGTAGTGTGCACTCAACCCACCTCTTCATCTTGGGTTTGGGAACCTCAAACCCTTCCTTCCTAAGATAAAAACTATGAGCCTGAGATATTTCCAGCTATTTCGTGTGTAATGGTTTACCTAAACCTCAACAACCGTGTCAGGGGCTGTTGTTATCTCCAACTTGACAAATGCAGGAATCAAGGCTCTCTGAGGTTCCACAATGGCACAGTGCTGGAAATGGGGTGGGGGGGTTGGAATTCAGGTCAGACTCGCCTGTTTCCACAGCCTGAGCTCACTACCACTACCTGCCATTGACATAAGAAGTACCTGGCATTTTGTGCAAGGGATCTAAGGAAACCCCTCTTGTTGAAGTCTCAAAGAAAATGATTTCTAACTGCATTTCAGATGCTTAGAATTTATGCTTTGCCAAGCACTTTTCCACTTAATTTTAAATCCATGGGTATTTCAAGGGGAATTTAACCCATATGTTTCTGTTTCCCTTGTACTTAACTCATCAAAGAGGATTGTTTTGTAAACCTTAACCTCTTCTTATGAGCACTTTTGAGCTCATATTTGGCTGGCATTGGCTGGATTTTGAATTCGCCATGGCTGAAGCTTGATGTTAAATCCTTCTTTCCAACCACTATTTCATGGTGGTTTCATCCTGTGAATGGATAGAAATTGAAGGTAAATTATAAAGACTCTTCCAAAACTGCACCAAGATTCCAGTGATATAAAAAGAGATCCACTAAGCTTTGAAGTTCGTTGTTGTCACCTAAAACCTTACCCCACGATGCTGTTGAACTTTGCGTAAATATGTTCTCTGAAGTTAAAAAGTTAAATTCGTAGATGCTGCGTTTTCTCCTGAAATGATGTAGAGCAAAACTGTCTTTGAGAGATAAGGTATTTGAGATGTTTAGTGTATGACTGCCTTGGAAAAGCCTTGTAGTTTAGAAGCTCTATTTGGGAAATTTTTGAGTTATACAGCTAGTGGAAACTTTCTTTCAGAGACCACCATTAGAAACTTAGAAGGCAAGAGCCTGTTTATTATCTTAGCATGTAGATTAGTTGGGTACATTCAGTTCTGATATCCTGCTGAGTTGGAGAATTAATTAACTTCACATGAGCTCATCTAAGGAATGTGTATAATTGTTGGTAGTTGTGCATGACCCAAAGGGAAGCAAGAAAAATTTTTGTACCCGGTTAAAAGTTCAGTTCAACTAACGTATATATTGAGTATCTTCTGTCCCTGGCATTTGGGGATAGAGAATGAGAGGTCAGAGTCAAACAAGAGACTGTCCGTTCTCCTAGGGAAGTTACCATTCAGTAGGCTATGCCCCGTATGCTTCTGTCTGTACCACAGGCCAGATGGTGCAAGTGCCACATAGGCAATGTAAAGGCAATGCAGCGTAGGAGATGATGGTGTTAATTTTGACTGATGAAGTTGGACAGGCTCTCTCCAAAATGAAGTGTTTAAGTTTGGGCTTGAAGTATGAGGCTTTTGAAGGGGGAAAGGCATTCTGGGAGGAGATAACCAGACATGTTCTTGGATAATATAGACAATGCCAAATAGTTTTCCCAGATCTCTGCCCTGTGTGTAGACGTGGGGTGGGGGGAGTCTGTGGAGGTGGATCAGAGCTCTAGAAGCTCAAGCTGGGCTAATGGGGATTGTGCATGGTCCTCAGTAATGAGCAGCTAGGATTAGCATGACAGCCTTTAACTGGGCACAGATTTTCAGTGCTGGGAGCCTTTAGTCTTAGATCAAGGGGAGAACATGGGAAAGTAGGAAGGAAGGGAACAAGACAGAGAAGAAACAGTGTGTGAATTTACATATTACATGTTACATATTTACATGTTAATTGAAAAATTAACATAAATACCATATACAGTGAAATTAACATAGCACATTAAAATTGGCCTATGTTTGAATAGTGCACAAACAAGGGTCGATTCTTTCAGAGGGAGAAAAAACCAATCAAATGATACATGCTATGTGAAAAGATCTCTTCTATTCACAGTATCATTATTATAGAACTATTAGACCCAAGATTAAATATTTTACCTACTTTAGCTCGTATCATTCTTACAAACACCCTATTAATATCCCTGTGTATAATTAAGAAAACTTAAGATCAGAGAGAAAATAATTTTCCCATGGCCACATTGGTATATAAGATGCTTCCATCTCAGTTTGCAGATAGTTACAAAGGTAATAAAAGAATATCCACCACTGACCATAAGCACTAGAACAATGTCACTACCTATTTGGACTTTCCCATCCCAGCTCCTGGGAGTGACTACCTCTTTTGTAAATTTTAATACATATAACTTTGAACCAACACTGAAATTGCTTCTGTTTTTTCATGATTTAGGGTGGATATATTTATGAAAACAAAATCAGATTTCATGCAAACACTCCAACACTGCCCTGAGGGTTTATGTATAGCTCCAGATTTAGGAGTAGAAGTAGGATCACTGATGCTGATACGAATAATGCTTGAATCTTGAGGGTTGTGGTTAATCCTGATGTACAAGAAGACAACAAAATGAGACCTAAGAGAAGTATGAGTGTGAGGGCCTGACCCAAGATTTGAGAAGTCTGAGTTCTGATTTCATCTGCTGTTAATTGGCTTTGTGACATCGAGAAGATTACTTCTCCTCTATGAGTTTGGTTTACTCTTATATAAATTGTATGATCTCTTTGAGGAAGGCAAAGTAGTAAGGGGAAAGTACAGATTTTAGAATCAGAAACACCAAAATCAGAATTTTCATTCTGCCTCTTAGCCTGTGTAAGGCCTTGCACAAGTTTTTAAAGCTGACTTTGAGCCTCAGTTTCCTCTTGTGTAAAATAGAGGGAAAAGCCTTCCTCAGAACTTATGTGAGAATTAGAGGAGGCAGCATGTCAAAGTGGCCAGCGACAATGCTCTATCAACGTGTGCTTTCTTTCCTTCTTCGATAAGTTTCTTTCCAGTTCTAAAATGAGAGTCCAAAGCTCATCTTATACATAAATGTTTGAAGCACAACCAGCTCATAATTATGGAATTTCCTGTATTGAAGGGCTAAGCACTTCTCTCAAATCAGGCTTGTCATCAGAAGACTTTCCAAGGTCTGGATGAATCTTTTCAAATTACCAACAACATATGGGATTTAAAACAAACAAATAAAAACCCAACTCCTCTCACACTCAAAAGAGTTAGGGACAGGGAATGGAAAGAGAAGTGTGATAAAGTTCGTTTACCACCCTTTTCCTTCCCCTTCTTTGAGCCAGAACAGATAAGAAGGCTAAGACTTTGTTTTTATTGGTTGTATAGACCATTGGTGTCCGCATAGGGTATCAGCACTATTACCCTATTTAAAGATTGAATAATTCCTCACATTGATGCAAACACAGTAATTACCTTTCGGTGCCCTTCCAGCCTCTCCCTGCCCACAGACCTCCTCAGCATTTACATTGGTCTTTGCTTTCTTTTCAGTACATTCTTATTGACACATAGTTTGAAATTGCCACTGTTTGGCAATAGCTCCAGGATTCCATTAGTTCCAGATGTCCACTGTATTTGTTTATATTTTTATGATTGTTATGGTAACAAATCAAGTACATATAACAATTGGGAACCTAGAGGGAAGGGAATACTGGTCTTTATTTTCAGTTTAGGGCAGTATATGGGGCCTATCACATTAAACAATAGCTCAACTGGTTAGAAAATAGAATAGGGAAACAAAGGTATTGGTGACCTTATTTAAAAAAGAAATGGATTGTTTTTCACAAATGAGAACTGGCAGTAGCTCCTGGGATGGTGTTGATATATATGACTATTTCTATGTTAGTGATTTTAAAATGTGTGTGCATAAAAAGCAGAGTGTTAAGGCAGGTTAGCAGAGGCTGGTCATGGCCCTACATTCAGACTCCTTATCCGGTTGCCAGGAAGGAAAATTAAATTGATTTTTAGAATATAAGTTCATGAAGGAATATTATCTTGAATTCTCCTTTGAATTTGGATGGAATTTATTTATGTACTTGATATGCTTGCTCAGTCTTTTTGCTCTCAATTTTAAAATACATGCTACATAAAAATTTCAGAAATGCAATATCTTACTCTTACATTGTTCATTCACATTTATGTCAAATGACAAAATCCATGTATTTGGTGTCTCAGTTAGGAATGACTTTGGATGAAGCAATGGAAGACCCTACCACAGTGGCTAAAACAAGTAGGGGTTAATTTTGCTTATGTTACAACTGGAGGTATCAAAAATGTCATCAAGGATCACTGGGTCTTCTTTCTTTCTACTTCACCATCCTTAGTGCATGGGCTTCTGTCCTCATGATTACAGGTTGGATGATGGACTTTCCAAGCATCACATGTCTTTCTAGAAGGACAAAAGGTTAAAGGATAAGGGGCTAATCCAGATGATTGTGTCTCATTTTACCAGAGAATGAAAACATTTCTGTAACTCACCATATTGTAGGCCTTCACCTGCACCTTATTGACAGACCTGAGCACGTGTCTACTACTAACTGGAAGGGGGCTAAGGAGAAGGGGACTCTGGGGGGGAGGGCGGGGGTCAGCTGTCCACCTGTGCTTTTCAGCTTGCTCAGAGCAAGAATCCAGGCTTGACTTGATCTTCATGTCAGCCTTTTCTTTTGCTCTATTCTGCAAATCCCAACATTGTTCACAAGAGGAGGCCAAGGAAGAGAGTAGAGCTGATTCAGAACAAATCTATCAGCCCTGCTGAACAGATTAAAAAGTACATGTCCTGTGGTCTATGGATCAGTAGCATCATCTGTTTTTAGGAATAATCGGAATACCTCAGTAATCTGTAACCAAGATATTTGTGGGAGGAAGGGGAAAATGGAATACCTAGGAATTCTGGTAGGTATTTTATATACATGCTTTCATTTACTACTCATACTACCTGCCTGAGAAGGCAACCCCAGGAGGCAGAAGAAACTAACTTAAGGGATAATGGCTCACTATCACACTGATCATCATAGTTTTAGGATTCAAGTCAAATGTGATAGATTCAGGGAATCACAAGTAGTTAATTATGGCTTGCACAAAGGGAATGAGTAGTGTGTGTAAGATTATGGGTTTAGACTAACTTAGGAGATGTGTAATTTTTGATACTCATTCATTCATAAATACTTGAGTTCTTATTATGGAGCCACAAATTATTCTAGGCCCTGAGGATACAACGTTCAATGAGATAAATTATTTATTCCTAAGGCTCACAGTCTGGTGAAGAACAATCATATAAATCAGTGATTGCGGTAGAGGTTAATTAGTGGAAGGGAGTGGTCAGGGAAGACTTCCAGAGGAAGGGCGTTCCAAGCAGAGGGAACATAGGTTGAGGAACTACAGTCCACGTGGTGTCACTCGACAGGGACTGCTCCTAGGGGAGTGGTGAGAGATGAAGGTGGTAGGGACCATTGCACAAAGTGCCTTAAGTTCTAACTCCCATTAAGTTCACTGCTGTGCAGTTAGGGGAAAAGGGAATCTACAGTAAAGCAGAGACAGTTGGGTTATAGAGGAAGGGCAAATTAAGAAGCTGTCAGGGTGGTAAATTTTACAGGGTTTACAGGGATAAAAGAGTATGGGGTGTGAGGACTTCTGTAACACCCCCTCCCAAGTCTGTGGACAAGGTGACCTGGGCTATGGTGATGCCCTTTACTAAGGTCAGAGGTTGGGAGGGGCAAGTCTGGTGAGAAAACGAGCTTCTATTAGACACATCTTTCTACTCACACTGCTTTTCTTGGGTGACAAAAAATGGCATTCTCTCCCTAACCTGGCTGCTATGTCCTGCTCATACTAGCTGAAAGGCCACCAGGGCATCTGAATGGTTCATGACTTGGCCACTTAAAGTCCATCAGACAGGTGGAGTGTCTGTCTCAGGCTGCATAGCAAATTAGTTGCTAAGCTGAGACTGAAAAGCAAGCCCCTTGAGTTTTTTGGCGTACTGCTTTTCAACTTTATGCCTACAGTGTATCCTGCTTAAATAGACAAGGTAAGAGCATCAATAAATACCTGCTGCTATTTGAGGAAAATCAGCTAGAACTTTATGTGTTACTAAGAATTAGCTACTGACTTATAACTGACCGTGACAACTTTTCTGCAGGCTCATTTGTTCCTATGTAGCCCCTCTTGAGTTACAATTGAAGTAAGAGGGTAATTGCTAAAATGGTGTTTGTTTGGTCCTGTGTTACTAACTGGGAAGGGTTTTATATTTTCACTTTTCTCTGGGAATGGAAAGTTCACTTTTCTTTGAGAATGAAAAAGTTAATCTGGACAAGTTACCTAAACAGTGCTACAGTCTTATCAGTTACTCGTTAAATGGTGCAGAGGTTTATGCATTTTTTGAGGCACAAATATTTTTAAGGATCAAATGAAAACTGTGGACACTCTTCCTCCAAAAAGGTACAAATGCACACCGTGTATGGATCTGATCCAGATGGTTGCAAGTAATGAAACTAGCTGAAGCAGAAAGGGAGATTTGTTCCTGGGCTGTCCCAGGAACTCGAGGACAGCAGAGCACCAGTGCTTTATCGAGGGCTGGACCCAGGCTCTCTCAGCCTCTCCTTGAAACCACGTGGTCTTGTTCTTGCTCCTCTCTGCAGACATTGTCCTTCCCCCATGCAAATGACCTGCTCTGTGCTTCTTCAATCCATGCTGGCCTAGGACTCTGGAGCTCACATCACCTGAGGCTCCCGCCACCTGCAAAGATGAAAACCAGTACTTCCCAATCCGAGTTCTAAATTTCTTGAAGTGAACATGTGAAGGCCTCACTTGGAACAGGCGCTTACAGACTAGGCCCCTTTGCTGTGTCCAGCTTTGTCAGTCTGGTACACATGGTTTATGTGCAACTTCTGGGCACTTTTGGACCTCCGGGATCCCAGTTAACTGTGATCATCAAGTTAAGAATTATGGACTAGAAAAATTTGAATGCTGATAACCCAGCCATAAAACTACTGGAGAAAATGGAACATACATTTGAGGAAAGGATGTTTGCATGAGCATAAGGCCTAAGAACACTTGCTCCAGGCAGGAATTGTGAATTTTGGGTATCAGTAGTTAAATCCCAGGATGGTGAAAATGATTTAGATTGAATTATAACATTCTCCGAGGTCACTGATATTATATTCCTAACTTTTACCCTTAAAGGTTTGGAAATTCAATTTTAATTATTGTTAACATGCTTCGTAAATATCCAAGGGAATACAATATAGACCTGTTCATACATCCAGAGAGCCAAAATCTGGCTCTAGTTGTTTTTTCTTCCACAGTTGGAGAAAATTGTGGTGTTCGGCTTGCCTCTTGGGGCATGTTAAACCACTTTTAATGCTGTCTCTTATTATTTTCTAACCATATGCACTTTCCACACGTATCTAACCAGCTGCCTCAGATGAAACCCAATGTCAGGCCAAGCTGATGTAAATCTTTAGTAAGTGGTAAGAGAGAACAGAGGAACACGGTGCCCCTTCAGTATTCAGACAGTATGCGATTTAATAGTTGTAGACCTCATAGTCTCAGGAGCAACTTGAGATTCTTTTTCCAGTCTATAGAATGGAAATTTCTGAGCCCTCCTCCTACTGGCTGCGTGAGGTACAACTTAGCTGAAACTATAGTGACCTATTTGCCTATATGGCATAGTATTAATATTTAGCTCTTTAGATTATTTATCTGGGATATCTGGGACATAATTATTACATTGAAAGAGCCTGATGCATATTGTATAATTGCTATTCTATGCTTTAAAACAATTGTCACCTATAAGACATACAAGTGTCCCGGAACATCAAAACCCTTATGTTACCAGTGAAGCTGCCAAGAGGCCAGAAGCTGCCATGGTTGTCCAGTTAGTAACATGTTCTCAGTCCATGTGGTAGGTCTTAAAAATGGATGACCATGAAATAACAACAAAAATGCAATTCTGAGGTTCTAATGCTTTTAGTCTTTGGTTTCCCAGAAAATCAGTCTTCTCCCATATTTTGATATCTGAGCAGGCACAGGTTTTTGTCACGAGCCTTCTTCTGTTGCTTAATGACACCTACAGGACTGGGTTTTGGAACCATGGCCTCTCCCACTCCCCCCAGCTTCCACGCTTGTCTTCTGCACAGTTCACTCACGTGTTCTGAGGAATGCTTGTACTTTCTTCCAACTTGTCTTTCTTCAGTTGAGTTCAGTGCCAGACCCGAGCTGGAGACAGTCTCAGGAATTTTTCATTCATCAGAGGTTTTCTTCCAAAGAAAAATTCTGAGAATAGGAGGGTCACCTTGAGAACTACTTGATAATATGTTAGCATCGTTCAGTGATGCATGTGTGTGTGTGTGTGTGTGTGTGTGTGTGTGTGTGTGTGTGTGTGTATGAGAGACAGAGACAGACAGAGAAAGAGACAGAAAAAGAGGAACAGGGTGGAGGGGTTGAACAACTTATGTAATCACATACCCATAAGCTAGTGACTATTTGGTAAAAGGCAATTCTAGAAATAGTGCTTCTTAACCAGTGTATCTAAACTATTGCACTGTCATCTGTCTCGATATTACAGAAAGCCCATATATATATGCAGCGTTTTTCAGCTGTGGTTAAATAGCTGAACACTGGTCTTTGCTTTAAGTTTTTCACCAGATCTCTAAGAACTGATAATATCAGCAGAGTGCGGTATGTATCAATTTCCTGTAGAATGAACTTAGAGCTGGCAGCGAGGATGCTAGAGGTCTTGGATTCCCTTGCCCTGTCATTTCATAGAAGCAACAGTAAAGTTCCTCTGGAGGAAATCCCACCCACACGCCAGGATTCCACCACATATTGTCGGTCTGTACTTAATACTTGGGTTTCTGTGAGAACTGGCGAAACGTGTTTCAAGTAAGAATTTCAACCATATAGATTAAATATCAATATGTGAATGTGATACAACTACATGCTTGCTCTCAAAGAGGAAGGGAACAACAAGAAATTTAGTGAAAAAGCTAAAATGCATAGACCAAGATGTCATTTCATTATACATAAGTTTTATAGCATCAAGATGTACAGATAATACTGTTTCATGCAGGGCCAGCCCCATCAGTTCAAATCACCTGTCTGATACTCAGTACTTGTGAAATTATGAAGAAGTTTTGTGCTGATCAATGGTAGTTAGAGCCTAGTTTTCCCTCAGATTCCCCATTTCCGTGAGTGGCTGGCCATGTATCCAGTTACCTGAGCTGGAAACCCACAAGTCCTCCTTGTCTTTTTAGTGTCCCTCATCCTTCACTTGCAAAGCATCTTTAAGTGCTGTTGGTTCTGCCTCCCAGGGACATCTGCCCCCTGCTAGCTAATCTTGGCTTCTGCACTACCACCTTTGTCTAGCCACTGCCATCTTTCCGGAGATCCTTCAGGAACCTCCTTACAGGCCTCCCCATTTTCACTCTTGAACCCTCTATGCAGCACACTTTAAAAATAACACGTTGGGTTTTCAGTGGCTTCCTCTTGAGCTTAGAGCCAAATCCAAACTCCTTACCATGGCCTGGAATGTGCTGTGTAATCCAGTCCCTGCCCAATGTTCCAGTCTCATGGCGTGTCCCTTTCCCCTTGCTCTCTGAGCTCTGGTCACAGTTGCCTTCTCTCATTACTAGAGAAACCAGGCCCTCTCCCAGCTCAGACTCACTGTTGTTGCTGTGTCTTAAATTTCTGAAGCACTTACTCTCACTTTGCACAGCTGACTTGCTCTCCTCCTTTAGGCCTCAATATAAATATCACCTTCTCCAAGAAGTCTTCCCTGATACCAATTACCACAGTAGGTATCCCCTAATTGTTCTCCATCATGGCAGTGTACTTATTTGGTTTGTAGACTGAATCACAAACTCAGATCTAAAATGATTTTAAATGTATTAATCTATCTGCTGAGTACTACCCCTGCTGGACTGTAAATTCTGTGTGGTCAGGGACTTATCTCATGCTGCTCACTGATAGAGCACAGCAGCTCCATAAATATTTGTTGAATGAAGAAATCCTTGATTACATTTTACAACTGTGAAGTTTACTCATTGAACCTGATCACTGAAGTCAGAATGTCTGATTTTATTTTATGCAGTGGTATTTTTTTATTGTGTAAAATATACATGATACAAAATTTATCATTTTAGCCATTTTTAGAGGTGTAGCTCAGTGGCATTAAGTGTGTTCACATCGTGTGCAACCATTACCACCATCCATCTCCAGAACTTTTTCACCTTCTTGAACCGAAACTCTGTACCCAGTTAACAGTAACTCCCCTCTCCTCCCTTCCCCCAGCCCCTGGCAACCACTGTTCTCCTGTCTGTCTCTATGAATTTGACTGTTCTAGGTATCTCATATTAGTAGAACTTGCAGTCAGGTAACACCAATCAGTGTATTTTTATTGCCCCTTTACAAACATAGGTCTTTGCTCTCTCTATGTGTAAGTGCCATTTACAATAATAATTCATTCTATTAGCCTCCTTGAGAAATTTAATTCCCTTCATATAGAATTTGTATTTGGAAATTTAGCAATATCACAAGGAGCTTTTAAGATAGATGAGTTGATCTAAGAATATGTTGGCCCCGGAAAGTTTTATATTTAAATTGTTGATCACAGAGCCCTTTACTCTTATGTTGTTAATCTTGCATTTAGATTGCAGGGAATGTTTTATACTTGGTGGCTTTGAAGAAAACATGAAAAAACAATAAATCAAATTGTTATATAATACTATTGTTTTTGTCTCGCTGTTCCATAGCCGATGCTCTGTGGTGAAGCTGCAGTTGGGTTTAACATGGCACTCGTGCAAGCCATTTTAAAAATGCATGAATCAGAGCCAGCTAGTTCTTTAAAGTGCAACTTGCAGACCATGAAAAATGAAGACACTCTATGATTTTATTATCTTGATTGTAAATACATCACCCAACCCAGAATTTGACTTCTATCCACCTCACTACCCATTTTTTTTTCTAGTATAGGTAGTTTGGAGATAACTTTGGGGCGAAGTGAAAATGAGTAATGACTTGTATGATGTACAGGTGTAATGTATATATGTATATGACAAATGACGTCAGATAAATGATTATTCAGACATGAGATAGTCTCTTCCCTGAACAAGATTGCAGTCCATCATAGAACAGAATAAAATGTGTTAACAATACTGAATTGCTGTAGCACACAGTTGGATTCCACAAAACTATGACCTGAATTTGGTGAAGTGCTTAGTCTGCATGTTACAATTAAATGATGTATATCACCTTATTTCTGCAGTTTTGAATGGTATTTATATTAAAATTTATAATGGTAATACTTTCATGAATTAAAGAAGTTACAAGTCAGCAAAACGTTAACAGAAACAGTTTTGTGCTTATTCTTATGCCTTATTTCTAGAAATTTTTTTTTAAAAATTAGTTTTAGTGAAGCTGTACAGATACAATAACCAAAAGATAAACGTTTTGCAAAATGTAGTTTAGTAAATTTTGCCAAAAGGTCATATTTAAGTAACACTATAAGACCATATTTATACCCATATCTTGCATGTAGTATTTTACAAAAATGTATGGATTGGAAAGTATATTAGAAATTTATTATGTCATTTAAAGAAAAAAAGCATAGCTTGGATGAAATGGAAGAGACAATACTGCAGAGTAAAAGTAGTCCAAGAAGGAATTCTCCCCCCTTCAGAATTTTTAACATTAAAAATTTCAAACTTACATTAATGCTGAAATAATAATATAAAGTATACCCATATACCTTCCACCTACATTAAATATTTGTTAACAGTTTCCACTTACATACATATAATACTCTCTATGTGCTTGTGTGTGTATATATAAATATGTGTATATTATTATATATCTATATTATATATTAAATATGTATATATTTATATGTAATAAAGTTATATAGTATATATGCGATATATATGTATATGTGTGTTTTACATATATATATATACATACATATATATATACATACATATATATATATACATACATATATATATATACATACATATATATATATACATACATATATATATATATATATATATATATATATATATACACATAGCCTGTTTTGCTGCATCATTTGAAAATTAAGTTGCATACATCACAGCATTTCACCTCTGAACAACAAGGACATTCTCATAGGTAACCACAGTACCAAGACCACATCTAAGAAAACAACAATTTCACAATATTATGTTAATATGCAGCCTACATAAAATTTCCCTAGTTGTCTCTTTTTGAAACAGAATCTAAGTAAGATTGGATCATTTTGTCTTTTGAATCTAAATAATCTGTCCACCATACTTTTTTTTTTTTTTTTTACTGAGGTGGGTCATTTATTTTTGGAAAAGTTCCAGATAGTTGCCTTTGAAAATCACACATTCTGGATTTTCTGTTTTCTTGTGGTATCATTTGTCTTGTTCTTCTACCCCTGTGTGTCCTCTCAGCTACAAGTTAGGTCTGGAAGATTCGTTTGATTAAAGTTTGACTATTTTTGGCATACACTTCATAGATGATGTTTAGTAGTTTATATTTAATCAAGTCAGGAGACATGGAAGTATTTCAGGTAATCTGTGATAGTGCAATTCTGGAGGAAATTAAAAGTTAACGTTTGGTGTTACTGATCACTGTGTTTGGAATGCGGATGGAGAATCCCCCTGACATTTCACTCATGTGTAGCACTGGACAGGGAAGTTAGAAATGGGAGTTCATGGTGGTGGAGTGATGTTATGTGTATAAATGTGCTTTCTAACGCTGAGAGGGGAGAGCTTAGAAGTGTGAATTCAATTGACTGTTAGGGCATGGAGTAGTGTGGGTGATTAGCCTTCTTAAATTTTGATTTGCTGTTTGGTTTAGTGAGCTTGTGGTTAGTGTGTTTAATAAAGAACACAGCAAAGTGCCTCATACTCACTCAACACTATTGAAATGAATACTATGCAATTGGCTTATGTTGAGCAGCAGTGATTGGGCTCTCTCACATTTCTAAGGTTATACCTTCAGGTTTGCTAACTTGAAGATTCCTCCAATTAATAATGGAACATAAGCACTCCTCAATAATGTTAAGAGAGAGAGAAAGAGAGAAAGACCATTTACAACCCTAGATGGCAAAATCACTTTGGGGGGTTTTGCAAAATACACAAGGACTTGATGGCCCCATGCCACATCTACTGAATTGGATTCCATGGGGTGGAAGCAGGGGGAGGGAGAAGAGGGGCTATGGGAGGGCAGGGGTGAGGCCCAGACATTAGTATTTTGCAAAACTTCCCCAGGTGTTCTGGTTATGTCCCAAGTTAAGAGTAGCTGGAGTAAGAAGAAATGGCAGCAGTTATGAGACTAATTACCACCATGGAACTTCTTTGCTTTAATTTTCCTCAGACTGAAAGGTTGTATTGAAATTCCACACGATAGGAGTCTGATGTGTCTCAGGCCAACCTACCTGGAAAGGTAGAAGCATGCTGTGACCCTGTCATGGATAAATTGATATCTCATTTTTTTGTTTGTAATTTTTATGAAAAGAAGGATTTAAAATAATTGGAGCCTACTGCCCAAAATTATACCCTTCTGCCTTCCCTGCAGTTTGTGGTTTAGTGACTGGGCAGGAGTGACAAGAATTCAGGGCACCACAGTATGCTTTCTCTGTGAATGATGCATTTGCTTCAGGGTGAAGTCTGATTACAAATGAAAGTGAAATAACCCTGGAGGTCATAGCATTCTGAGCTACAGAGCTGGGCAGGGGCCGAGGATCCAAGGCTGCAGATAAACGTTGGTTAGATCCTAAGTCTTGAGGCTAAATCTACAGGGACTGGGAACAGTCCTGAAGCCTCACCACTCAGAATGGGAACATGTAGATGCAGAATTTCCCATGAACCAGCACACTAGAGTAAGCCCATTAAAAACAATTAAAACTGCATTTTAATTTGAGAAAGGCTTGGCATGTTGCCCTAGTTCATAGAGGTCTTATAAGGAAGTGACTGTAAAGTGATTTTCAAACAGAAAGTATTTTTAATACTATATGTTAGTTGCATTAGGAATAATGATTTGCATTGAGGGAATAAGTCAGACATTACCCAAGCAGTGAATTAGGCACATTCCCTGTCTAGTGCTGGGACTATCTGAAAAAAGGCGTATATAAATTTAGCCTAGTATCACGTAAGTGCTATGGGAATAATTGTAAATAATTGGATTATTAGTAAGGAATTGGGAGTGTGAGCAGATTTTTTTTTCCTGTGGTTGAACTATTGGACAAAAAACAACATAACTTTGGCAATCTAAATGAAGCACAGGACAAAAAGCACACACTGCCAAATCAGAATGACATTTGAAAACTACGTTAATAGAGCATTTACCTTCCAAGAGATTTTTAGATCCAATTCTCTTTCATCCAGATTATGCCTCTCCCTCTGCACTCAGCAATTTTTATTGAAAATGTGGACTTACAAATACATTTATGTCCACTTACTAATATGCACTATCAAATGATACGGTTCTTTGTCCATAGTGATAAGTATTTAGTGTAGAAATGTGTTAAGTCTATAGATTCTGTTATACATACCCAAACTATTTGCCAAATATCCAGTATATTCAATAAAGATGGGTCCCTATGGGCTCTAGAGATGCCTAATGAAAGTTGTCAGAATTAACAAGTGCCATTTCTATTCCATGTGTTTGATACTGAGATGAGGGTAAGAACTTGACCCTAGAAAAGTATTAAGGGTTATTTTCTTTTTATGAAGGTCTTCCAATGAGGAATTTATGTCTGAAGTCATGAGCCACTGTCAGATAGGACTGAATCCGATTTTCTTCGTATTTTGTGATGTGCCTAGATTTTGCTGGTGTCACTCTCAAAACATGTGCTTGCACCTAGACTGATTTTTGCAATTCCCATACATAAGGTCTTTCCATAAGGTATCTTGGCAAAGTGAAAAACAAAACCAAATCCAAGCAGTGTCGGAGAGAGGATTGTAAATTCAAATTTATGTTCCATTATGTTTTTTAAAAGGTCGAAAATGACATGCCAGCATGAATCTGTTTGATTCAAACATTTTCACTTACCTCAGTAAAGTAGGAGGAGAAAAAGAAACAAACCTAAATTCCTTTCCTTGTTAACATAGAAGGTTTGATCTGTTTTTTAAATAAGAGATTATGTTGCTATGATCTTGCTGGTCTCAGAAGCAAGATATGTATATGTAGCCATAAAAATCTTGATGGCTATTGCCTGGGACTAAACATTTCTCACCCTAAAGCAGTTGATCAGTAATGAACACTGTTGTATGTAATAATGAAGAATTGGAAGCAATTTAAATGACACACAGTCAGAAAATTATTGAGTAAATTAGGTTTAACTTGATGGAAAGTTATTAGCAATTGAAATAATACTTTTGAATAGTCTTTACATGGGAAAATGCTTTTGGCAACGTTAAGTGAAAAAACAGCAGGATTCAAAATTGTGTATTTAATACAGTTGCTATTTTGTGATAAAGAATAAAACACATGTGAAATTAGGTTATAACCTAATATGTACACCATATATGTATGAGGGTTTCTTTAGGTACAATTGCATGAGATTTTTATTTTCTTATTTATGTTTCTACCTTTTCCTAATTGTCTGAAATATTGTTTATTTTCAAATCACGAAAATATATACTAAACTGTTAAAATATAAAAGAAATCCCATATGTTAAAGAAGTATTTATTAAATGCCTATAGGTAACATTTGGAAGAATTGAGCCAAACATAAACAACTACAGCCTTTCACTTTACCCTTGGGTTTGCTGTGTTTGAGAGCACTTTTGCTGCAAACCGTCGTGGTACCACCATGGTGCTGTCATTTTTTTCTTTATAGACAGACTGAAATGAGGGCAGAGATTTTATTCAACAGCTCAAGCATATAAGTTTTGTATGCTTGTTTGAATTCAACACCTATAGAAGAAAATAGTGGATTTTGAACATATTTTGGCATATTATAAAAAATGTTAAAATATACCTAGAACTTGACTATCTAAAACTAAAAAATAGTCGGTAGGGTAAAAAAAATGCATAAAAAAATAGAAGATAATAAACCGAGGAAGTGTTGGGACATAGAGCTGGAAACGTAGGTGGGGCTAGAGCATTAGAGATTTGATAGGAACAAAAGTATAAGGTTAGTCTTTTGAAATGGTAGCACGGTGGTGTTTATGCGTAATCTACACAAGTTTTTGGCCCATTTGCGTGTCTGGTACTAGTGTTCATTAATATTTTCCTTTGAGTTAAACTTTTTAATTCATCCTCATCATAGCAAACATATTTGTGAAATCATGAGGCTGTTATGTTTATACTTTTTAATAATACAAATTAGTTATATGTAAACCAATTTGAAAATAAACTATTAAAAAAATAATACAAATTAGAATTAATACCTAACAGAGCACCTGGGTGGCTCAGTCTGTTAAGTGTCTGACTTCAGCTCAGGTCATGATCTCACGATTCATAAGTTCGAGCCCTATGTCAGCCTCTATGTCTATGCTGACAGCTTGGAGCCTGGAGTCTGCTTCAGATTCTGTGTCTCCCTCTCTATCAGATTCTGTGTTTCCCTCTCTCTCTTTCCCTCCCCTGCTCATTCTCTGTCTCTCTCTCCCAAAAATAAATAAACATTAAAAATTTTAAAAAAAGAATTAATGCATACCATTAAAACATGACAATTTAGTCATCTTGCATTCCATCAGTGATACACGTAACACATTTTTGCATGCACTTGCATGGAGAGAGAGGGAGATGTGGAGATGGGGACTCAATGTTTTGGCCATCCTGCCATCTCTCAAGTAATACTATAATTTGGGCCTCATCCTCTTGCTGTACCAGACTGGGTGACATTTTGTTTTAGGAACTCCTTAGAAGGCTCCTCTTCCCATGTGGACATTAGGGCAACATGGGCATTAGGACAGTGCCATTGACCACAGGTGGCTCATTATAGCAAGATAGAGGGGAGAGTGAGGAAGAACATTTAGTGATAGGGAGCAGCTGGGGTCATTACTGCAACAAAGACAGTAGGAGACATGCCTGCAGGTAAGATTCAGCTATTGCCCAAATGTGTTCATGGTCCTCCCCGTTCACTCTTGTTGGTATTGTAAGGAGGAGTTGCGCTTGGTAAACTGCATATCTATGTCGCATGAGCTACTTGGAGAAAGAAAGGAGAAAAGAAAAGTGAAAACCTAATCCAGCAGTTTTATTAGCACATCTAGTGATTTTCATAAAACTGTAGAGTTCAATGGTGAAAGGAACTTACTGGAGTTATTCAGTTATTTTTTATTTACCCCATCCCTGGATTCATGGGAAACTATCTACGCATTTCTGAATATGACCTGGGGAGGCATGCCATGTTGGGTGGTGGATAGAAGCCCATAGTTGCCACAGCCCAGCCTCCCTTATCTGCCAAGGTCACTGTGGAACAGAAAGGGATATTACGGTCTTGATTTCTATCATGGGTAGGCTGGGGACAGCCTGGCTTTGGTCCTCTATGCTCACTATATGTTAATCTTTCTTGTTTGTTGGGTGCTGAATCCAGATTGACTTTCTTCCTTTAGCGAACAAAACAAAAGAAAACAAAAATGGAGGCAGATTTTCTATCGGATGAAAAGTACTTAGAAATTCTCCTATGACCTTAGCTTATCTCTGTTTACTTTAAAATGGACTTTTGCCCTAGGGTTACAATGATTTCAGACCAATGTCCTCACTCTTTATGCTAAATGCCTAATGTCCTTGCATGGGTAAATTTTTTTAAATGCCTACTTATTTGTTTGCTCGCACATTTTTTTTTTTTTTTTTTTTGTATTTGAAATAAGATGGACCCAATTCAAAAGAACTGGGTAACCATTTCTTTTGTTCAGGGAACTCCCAGGAAGAAAATGCCATGACTCGCCTCATTGCAAGTTTTGAAATTGTTTCTTTCTCCAGCGTAAATAATAAAAGACTCTAAGCTCCATGAGGAAGGGGTTTGGTCTATTTTAATCACTAAAACATCTACATCAGGCACAGGGACTGATTCATAGTAGGCACAGATACATTTTCTCAGGTGAATGAATGTGTAATAATATCATGATGTTTATTTCTATAGGACATCACAGTTGTGAAGTGTTTTCCATTAGCTCATTTGATCCTTACAACAGTGTCTTCACAGTGGATAGGAACTGGTGTTTTATCCCTGTGTTGTAGGTGAGGAAAATGGAGGTGAGCAGAACAGTCTGCCCAAGGCTTCACACAGAGTCAGCGATGTGTGTATGGTTCTATCCCTGAAGACTGTTGCCCATTTTGGAGTCAAGCAAGATGGGGCACAGCTGTTCTTCTGCATGATGGTTCCTTGCTTTCCTGAACCTTCATGGAATTCTCCTTCTTTATTTTCAGATTACAGGACGGGCCCATGTTTTACTGTGGTCAGCAACCAGATGTGCCAGGGACAGCTCAGCGGGATTGTCTGCACAAAAACACTCTGCTGTGCCACCGTGGGCAGAGCTTGGGGCCACCCCTGTGAGATGTGCCCCGCCCAGCCCCACCCCTGTCGTCGAGGCTTCATTCCAAATATCCGTACGGGAGCCTGTCAAGGTAAACCCCTGGCTGATGGAGATATTAATGGATTCATCTTATTTGCTCTGGAGAGCCATTCTCCAGTGAAGTTGGAGAGAATGGAAAAGCGGTGTCAGAGACATAACTTCACGATTTCGCTGACGGCATGATATCCAACTTAGGCATTAGGAGCGTGGCTCAAGAGAGAGCAGCTGGTCTCCCTGGAGTTTTCCTTGCCAGCAGCTCCCCCTCCGACCCCAGAGGTGTTTCTGTGGGGTAGTATGATTCTGGTTGCAGCAATGCCGTGTATTAGAGCAATGCCGTGTATAAACACAAAGCAAAATTTGTGAACAAAGTAGTTTGTTTTTCTTAATTTTTTTCCACCATTTGATATTGTTGGAGTTCCTCTGTCTCCTGGGTTGTCCTTAGTTGACCCCAAGAAAATCGTTCCTCTCTCCATTTTACATGCTACGTTATGCTTTTTTTTTTTTTTAACAAGTCAGAAATAAATTAAGATTTGTTTCACAGTTTTAAATATCCCCAGATGTCGCCTGCTTGCTTCTTCTCCTGTCTCCCATAGAAGCCCTTACTCTGTTTTTGGCTTTGACTCCTGTTCTTCCAGCTGTACAAATTCTTTTATTGTCTGGATGTCTGGCAGGAAACAGGAGGAAGTGAACAGAGGCAGTTCAGCACTAAACTGATGGGATTGAAAACTCCCAGGCTGTATCTGCTTCCTTTAGACATCTTCAGTGCTTTTTTTTTTTTTTTTAACAAGTTGCAATATTTTCAGAAAATTCAGAAATTTGGGGTTTTCTGAGGCAAATAGATACCAGTTTGGTTTGGTTCTGTATGTTAATTCTAAGGCCGATATGCAGTGAAATAGAATTTCAGCTGGATCACACAGTTCTGTGGGTCTCCATTAAATTTTGCTTCCACAAATTCCATTTGTGATAAACACTGTTGGTCCTGACTCCTGACTTCTGTGTACAACATACAGCTCCTTTATGTGCCCTTCAACTTTTCCTTCTGAATGTCAGCAGCAGCAAGAAGTCACTTTGGAACAAAGGAATCACAAAAGGGTCTATTGGGTGATTTTATAAAGTAAAGAGTAAGTTTAGTTCCCCCTTTCTTGGGTACCTTCTTTATTTTTCTTATCCTTAGAAAGTCCCAGTGAGTTTTGAAGAAATTCTTGGTCTTGGTGTTTTGAAGCCAGCTAATATCCGTAAACTCATTGACATTGACCAGAACACCAGATTTGGTGTGCCCAGCTCTCCATTCATGAGTCGTTGTCTGAGGTTGAGGCACTGAGACAATTAGGGGACAGAGAATAATGAGCGAGAGAGAAGAGTGGCTACTCTGTGGCTTTGCTATGCATTTCCTGTAAGCTAGACTTGTCCACCATTTTCTTTCTGTCCCTCCTGACTCTGCTATTCAATAGCCAAGAAAAAGAAAGATTTTTATCAGAAATTTTGTGAAACCCATGAAATCAAAATGGCAGTTATATTGCCACTTTGAGAATGAAATTCTTCATGTGTGGTTGTGGGTTTTTTTGGAGCAAGTCTGTATCGGCTTAGGACTCTGTTCTCCTTGCCAGTTTTCAGACATTGGGCCAGATGTGAGGGACTGTGGGCAAATGGGTTCATAAAGGAGATTATTCTGTCTTTAGTCATGGAAGGCATGGCCAGCAGAGAAGTGCCCTCCTGTATATTTCCTCTTGGCCGAAAATTATGACCAACAAGGCTATCAAGTCTCGTTTATATGTACAATCAATTTCAAATAACATTTTAATAACATATTAAGCATATCAAGAGAATGGAAACCTCTGGTCTAAGACAAAATTGAGATCAGCTATAAAACATAATCTAATTATACTGCACATATAGTGATTCATTTGTGGGCCAGGACATCCCATTTAAAACAGTGACCCTTTTATAGCAAAATAAATTGTTGCTCCTTTAGTACCCTTTCCCTCATGCCGACTTTTCTGAAGAACATGGGGTAGTAGAGACCTTAAAATTGGTGATCACTCTCTTGCTTCATACAATGAAGGGTACCAAGAGAGTACCCTAGGCTTCCAGATTTCTGAAAGAATATCCAAAGTAGAGAAAGAAAAGTTAGACTGCCACTCTGGGGGTCCTTTATTAAACTAGATTTTTATGTGTATTTATACACATAGATACAAACATATACAATGAAGAGATGGAAAGAATGTATGTATATTTCTAACTGAACATAAGGAGCCTGGAATGATCGATTTTGTTCCTATATTGTTCATAGTTGGGGCTACATATGGGACCGCAGTTATTGGGTTCTTCTCTGTTGTGTGAACACAACAGAGAAAGAACTCGCTGTCTGGAACTTGTATTAAAGACAATGGGTTTATAAAACAAACCAAAGCAAACAAGCATGTATTAGATCAGTTGGTGATTCATCCTATGGAAAAAAATAAGCAAAGTAAGAAGGATGGTGAGTGACGGGAGGCTTGCTGTTGGTGTTCAGCCGGCTGGAGAAGGATGCACTGCTGTAGTGAACAGAGACCTGATGGATGGGACAGAGTGAACCTTTATGGAAGAAGAACGATCAGAGAAAGGGGCCACTATGAGAAAACCCTGAGGCAGGTGCATTCTTGGAATATTTAAGGAATGGCAAGGAAGCCAGTGTAGAAGGAGAAGAGTGACAGAGAGGGAGAGGAGGTCAGAAGAGGAGGTCAACGAGTAGAGGGGGCAGGTAGAATCTTCTAAGAGAGGGGCTCGAGTTTTGAGCTGGGAAGAACACACTCTGCCTTACCTTTAAAAAGATTCCTTCTGGTGGCTGCTCTGGCAGTAAAGTGAGACTGCACATTCATCTCGGGTCTCTCTCACTTCTCAGTCTAATTTCCTGGGTTGTTTGATTTTTACTGGGCGAGACAATTCTACAGAATGGAAGGTGAACATTTTCCATTTCATCTGCATAAAAACATTCACTGTCTCATGTAGTCTGTGCGATCTTAGGTAAATTCTCCTTTAACTGAATCATTCAATATAAGTCTTAGAGACAGTTTTATTATAGAAATGTGTTGCTTTTTGATTCTAAGAGTTTCTTGAATAACTCTAGTTATTACTATCAGCCTTTTTATCACTGCGTCCCTGTAACTTGCGGCATTCATAATAAAACCCACAAAAGTCAGTATAAATACTACCGTCTACACAAGGGAAGATGGAAGGTGGGAAAATTAACAATATTTGTGACCTCTTATAAAACATTACTCAAATAATTTATTTTACATAAAGCAGTTGTGAGAAATAGTTTGTCTCATCGTATTCCAAATATTGCGATGGACAAATGACTCGTGGACATAAATAGAGTAATACAGACATAAAAACTGTCACATTTTCTTCTGCAATGACTTTTATATGAATGTCTCCCTCTCTCCCTTTCTCTCTCTCTGTCTCCTAAAATCTGACAGACGTGGATGAATGCCAGGCCATCCCTGGGCTCTGTCAAGGAGGAAATTGCATTAATACTGTTGGGTCTTTTGAGTGCAAATGCCCCGCTGGACACAAATTTAATGAAGCATCACAAAAATGTGAAGGTAAGAAATGCCATGCTTTGCAGCGAAGGGGTGGAGGGGCAGACAGAACCCAAATCAACGACAAGCTTTATTGCAAATTGTTCCAAAACCCTTCTGTCTTTGTCATTCCTGTGAATGTGTAAATATAATATTCTTACCAGGAATAATATGCCTTTGTGCTAGTGAACCAGAAAAACCCTGCAGCTTTTTCCACTTTTATAGACCCAAAATAAGAGATCCATCTGAATCAAATTAAATATTAAAACATGAAATATTTTTGAACCAATATTTGGGTTAAAATGTTCAAGACACATGTTTTTGCATAGTTCTAGAGACATGAATTTAAATTTAATCATTACATATCATTCAGAAGGACGTATCTCTTTTTTTTTTTGAGAGATTAACTCTTCTATTTATGCTCAGAGTACAAGTTTAGTATTTTCTTTTGTGCCTATCAAATGGAAGCTTTTTATGGTAATCAAACAGAAGAATAACTGCAGATAAATGTATACATTTGCATTTAGTTTCTAGATTGAGCTTCTAAAATGTGCATAGAAGAAATATGTTTATATGCACCACTACTGCTACTTGCCAAAGAGGCCTGGCATCCAAGGTCATAAGAAATGCTTTTTCCATGAGAGGGAAACATCTAGAAAATAAGTAGGCGACATCAAACTCTGTTTTCTTTAATGTGTGCATGCACCTTGCACATGTAATGGCTGACAGTAATGCAACAAGGTATATCTCTTATCAAACTCAGCAGACAAAACTTCTTCCTTCATTTTTAGCTGTACCTTGTGTGATATAAGTTGCATTTTAGATGCATGCCCTTTGGTTGAAGGCAGCTGCTGTTTGGTCTATACTCCTAAACCCTAGCAATGAGGAATAATTCACTCTAAGTCATGTGTCTGGGCCTGGGTCGTTAATCTTCTTTGTGGATAGCCACAGTATATCATATGTGGGAAAGACAGCTTCAGATTTGAAGACCAGTTCATACATGACACATAAGAAGTTTAATATCTACTTGCCCTGAAACGGATTAATCTGAAAGCTGGTGCTGATAGAATTATCTTTATAGGTTAGAGTTGTTTTTAAGTTATTAATCACATAGAATTTATAATAATGTGTTCTTGAACATGCTATGAACAGTTGAGGTAGCTGTGAAAAATACTTACATTCTTTGTAAAGAATTAGGACTTCTTAAAAACATTGTAAGTTTCAAAGAATGGTAAAGTTGGCTCTTCTAGGCCAATGTATTTTAGAAGTTAGGTTGTAGGTCTAAGTTAGAAGCAAAGGATGTTGATACTGAATGGAGGCAAAGAACTTAACTACTTGTATCCTTTCATGTTATAAATTAGGGAACTGGGTATGGTAAGTGCCCTGTTTGAAGTCATTTAGATATCACTAGCATTTGCTTCTTTTGATTCACACTCTGGTACGGTGGGTACCATATTATATTGTCTTCTTTCCTGGATATAAGCCGTAACCTCTACTATTAATATTTAATAATTATATTTCCCAATATTTTGAAATTTTAAAAGGATTATAGTATAGATTTTCAGGTATTATTGTATATATCTCTTTATGCCACTAATAAGCTGTCAGGTTTTATAATAGCATGCAAAATCCACATCAGCAATGGGTCGTGTCTTATATTTTCAGGTTTCCTCAGCTTGATATGTTCAGCTTAGATACAGTCAGCTTCAAGATTTAGGGCACTATGATCCATGTGACTTGTCCAGCCTTCTGGACAAGTTTTGTTTTCTGGAATTTGATAGCTTCTAGCTTGGAGTAGAATTGTTTTCCTGTGTCCCTTGCCTTTTACTCGGACCAGTCAGTTAATGTCTGTCAGGATCGATCACCTTGTGTGGTTGTGAACTAGACAGAAGATGCACAAATTTAATACTCAGACAGAAAGGAAGGTCATTCAAAATCCTTTTGTTAATGCTAAGAAACCTATTATGATGCTGTATCCAAAGGACAAAAAAATTCAGTCTAAGAATTACTTAATCCTTTTTCACAAATATTTTTTTTTCCGGCTACATATTGAAATCAGTAGCAAGATAAAAACAGCATACTTTTGGCTAGACCCTTTTTTTTTTTCCTTTAGCCATCTACGGTTACATTAAATTCAGATGATGGGTTTTTTTTCCCCTCTCTTTTATTTTTTTTATGCAAAATTGATACTGGAAGAGAATGTCCTGTTTGTACTATGTATACTCTGGCCTGGAAGCTGGCTCGGGCATTATTGTCCTGTCTGACTCGGGTAGGAGAGTAATCAGAAAGTCCTCTGAGAACGCTTGGTGAGCTGGGTCTTCTCCTTCAACTCCCTTGCTTTTCTCCAGCTTTATGCCTCTCTATGGCAATGGCATAACTCTGGGCATAGGATGATTGATAGGATGGCCAATAGAAGGAATTCCGGAGAATCTGGCCCACACACCGAAGGGATGAAAAGAACATCTGTGTACCCTGGGAAGATGGTCAGGCCACAGTGGGATTCTGTGCCCTTGTGAAAATCGTTCTGGCACCTTTGCCATTACTCTGAGTGGCTTTTAAAATGCATCTTCCTCCTGACTTGGAAAGGAAGGAACTGGGTACCTGGAAGCCCACAGTAATTTATTTAAAAAACCAATTCAATCAAAAATTGGCTTTAGCAAATTTACAAGCTGCTAAGCTTTACTCCCTCAGTGATGGGGAGAGCAGGTTTGTGTGTGTGCGTGTGTGTGCGCGCGCGTGCGTATGTGTATGTGATCTGCCTTTTGCAGAATTCTCCCATCTTAAAATATCCCTTTTCCCCTGAAACTAAAAAAAGTCACATACTAAATTTTATATCATTACATGCAACTTAGATTCCTTTGAAATGTAAAGGATCAAGCAGAAGTGATCAAATAACGATTATTAAATTTTCAAACATTTAAGAAGGAAAGATTGAGATTTATAGCTGTGATTTGAGTAGAAAAAAAGGGAAACAGAGTTCATGCCCACCTTCATTGTTGATTTTTCCAATGACTCTCAAGGGTGCACATTGAAAGAACACACGAGCCTTTTCTTTTTGGAAACCGAGTCCATATTTGCATAAGTTACTGTGGGAGGAAATTAAGAAATAAAAAGCGTAATTAAAGGATTAAGTTTTATTTCTGGAAGAAGTCCCTTGGATTCCTAATTAACCACTAATATTTTGGGATTTAGATTACCGCCAGCCCAGCCTTCACCAATTATAATAGCACTGCATGATGCAAAGGACTTTTTAAAAATGTAGCCCCTCCATCTGCGCCCTCCCTAATACATGGCCAAAACCCTTAAGACTTCCCCTTTCTGAAATAATGACATATTCATCTGATGGCTTCTGGCTACGAGGAGCTCTTATCCTCTCAGGCAGCAAGGAGAATTCCCAGGGCTGCTTGACACACTGTTACAGATGGGGCTTCATGCTCTGCAGTTGGTTGTAAGCCCTTGACTCCCACCGTTCAGGGTCACCCGCTCCCTACACACTGCTGAACACAATCTCTGTGGTGCAAGCCCAAGAGCACTAGGAATAAGGTAGACCTGGCCCTGTACCTGGTAATGTCCCCCTCCTGTATGTGATCTTGGACAAGTCCGTTACCAGCTCTGCGTTACTTCAGCTTTCAAATGAGGAGGTTAAACAAGATGGTATCTGGGGGGTCCCTTCCAGTTCTGTAATCCAGACTCACTCTTTGCATTTCTTATTATTTCCCAGTTGTGATCGGGTAGCGGGTCCTGCATGAGTAAGAAAGTGTGCAAACTGGCATAGACGGTATGACCATAAAATGGGAGGGCTGATATTATTTTCAACGTGACTTGAAGAATCAGTTTGTTTACTTGTTAGTCATGTTTTTTTACACTGGATTTCATGTGTCCAGCAAAGCAAAGTTCATCTCACAGATGAACAAGGGCAGCCAATTCGGAGAGAAAGAGCCTACCACTGTGTCCCATCTTGGGCACACAGCAAGAGGCCAGTGAGATCACAGGCATGGCTACTTCCCAGCAGCTCTGCCTCTCCCTCCTGCCCGAAGGAGCCAGGGAGAAGTGTCCAGAGTATAGAAGCATCTCTTCCCAGTCAAGCCTCACTTGCCACCAGGCCCCCACAAACTGATTTTCTTTTATGGCTGACATTTGATACAGACTGACTCATAGAAATGCTAAGAAGTCCACTGATCTCAAATTCTCTCCCTGAGATTCTATTAAGAGGAGATAAATACAGTGTGCTAAGAGCCTGGAAAAAAATAATAGATTAGTATGAGGTTCAGAGCATGAGTGATTTCGATTCAGATACTTTTTATTCCAGCCTTTAACTATTGAAGGGACTTCACCACAGCCTGGTCACAAAATCAGAACTCCTGCCTCTGTTGCCATGAAGCAATAGGATGGGAAGCAAGGAGACTCAGGAAAGTAGAAGGGCCCTAGACACATGAAGAAAAATGGGTGTGTCACCAAGGAGAAGACACTAAAGAGAATTTGGAACGATTTAAGCTCCTTCAAATTGAATAATTGGGCCTAGTCCAGTTTTATCTTTATCTGGGTGAAAATTAGGGTGGTGTGCACTACCGTGTATGTCCCGACTTACTGCCCTTTGAGGCCATACGGCCAAGTGGGATCCCTGCCCCCTCCTCCTGGCCCAGATCCTGGCAATGGGATACTTGGGTTTCACATCACGTTATAGATGAACCTCTTTGCTCTTATTTTGAGTGTTACTCATGTTGGTTTTTCTGAGGGTCTCAGGGAAATGCAAGAGCTATGCTTGAGCACTAGAATTATAGAGATCAGGTCCTATGCCCATATCTATACTGTGAGGATTAGATGAGTTGATACACATGAAGCATTTAATCAATGCCTCGCACTCAGTACATGTCAACTCTCCTTATTATTTTGCCGTTGCTATTACCTTCAGTAAAGGGGCCAAAGCTAACCTAGCCAGCATGTGAAAGATGTCTCCTCCATCCTGCCAGTTCATCCCATTTTTTTAACTAACTTTTTCTGATGTGTTTTGTCATTTAAATAACCTCTTTGGTTATTGATGTATGTTAACTGGCCTTAGTAAGGGTGGTCACAATCATTTATACTAACAGGTAGAAAAATATTTCTATGAATAGACACTAGTTCCTCACATGATCTTTAATAGGAGTTTAATGACTCAGACATTAATCTTCAGGGACATTTTGAGGAAGATATGATTTCTTCTTGATACCTATGTGTTACAGAGATACACCCTCTTCTATTCTTAAATAGGGTTATTAAATCCTCTAGGCTGAACTTGGTTTTTGGGGGGGGTTTTTTGGCTTTTTTTTGTTTTTTTGGTTTTGTTTTGTTTTTTAAGTAGGAGTGTGACTGGTAAATGCAGGACGATTGGTAGTAAATAATGTATTAAAACGTGCCTTCTGATGTTATGCTAATTTTAGAACCTTAGGCTCCATCCTCGGCTGTTTCTCAGCCTGATTTTCACTGACTCCAGTAAAATTTCTATCTGTTGGAATAGAATATACATCTTTACTATTATATTACTTCACAATGACAGTGCTGTTTATGTTAGCATTGACTCTAATATAAGCAGGGAAATATTGTTTGGTTTAGCCTCTAGCCTAGCATAGAAGAATGGGGATTTTGCTTTTAAAAAGGTTAAACTGCATGTAAACAGTGTCACTGCTGCCTTTTTGACTAACAGGGTGAACTTGAGTCAGAAGACACTTGAATCTGGTCCACTTAGAACTCTATTTTGTTTTACAAATGAAGAGCAGTACTTAAACTGGGGAAGAATTTTTTTTTTTATTGAGAGATTTCCAAGTGCCCACAGTATAGTATGGCCATCGCAATACTCCCAGGGGGCTTGGGTCAAACCGCACCTCTCCCTAGGTGAGTGCAGAAAGCCCACTCCTCTTGGAGTCAAGGTCGTGCAGGTACCCTGTACTCTGAGCTTACTTTTAGCCTAAACAAGAAGTTCTCAATTTCTTTTCTCCCCTCACTGGTGCCCCATCTATTGACAACCGTCCTTGTCTGAATCTGATTCTTGAAAAGCTCCCCTTGAAGGAAATGGTTGGATTCGTCCTGAGGAACTTTGCTTCCTTGGACGAGACCATTGGCCTCAGGCCCCGAGAGCCAACCATAACTATGGCCTCTGCTGATCCCACGGGGCATTCAGTAATTAGAGTGGTTTTCAGAGCTATCCCCCCTGGTGCAGATGACCAGGCCATTATCTGTCTGTCCTCCATGATCAGCCAGTGGGTTTGGGCTCCTGGGAAGGGTGGAGTCCGAGCTGAGGCAGCTCTCCACAACTCAGGCAGTCCTGGAAGGAACTGAGAACTGAAGACTCTCTGCTGATAGCATCCCCAGTGCTGGGACAAGTCCTCCCTTGAGAGCAATCCGGGTGGAGCATCCCCGTGCTCCCTGCCATTCACTCAACAGACCCACAGAGAACCATCATCATGGCAGTTTCGGTGCCCCTGAAAACACCAAGATACATCTCTGAATCTCAGTCGGCACTCAGACCACATGGTCTTCTCTGTAGGATTTCGGTATCTGCTTTGTGGAAAATCTGATTGTAAACAAATGCAGGAACTGATGCAGAATATATAGTAGTAAATATAAAGGGAGATGAACTGAGTGCAAAGCATGGAGAGAGGAGGAAAAACAAAATTTTAAACTAAGTGGCATTTAGAATCTTAGCATGCTATAGTTACTCGGTAAAACAGTACATACTTTTAGATTTTACAGTGTAAGGAAGTTTCTTTTATTTTGCTCTAATGTCTTGAGTTTTGTAAGTTCCTTGGGTAAGATCGTGTTGAAAGAAGAAGGACCCACTTGTGGGTCAACAGTCAATGAATTGACCATTTTATGTGCCTCTTTTATTCTGTAAAGATTGCTCTTTCTGGGACACAGTTTGACTGGTGTTACACCTGAGCCTCTCGTGATGATGAACAGTTTTATACTGCATTCTGTGAATACTAACCTCTTCCGTATGTTCCAGATATTGACGAATGCAGCACCATTCCTGGGATCTGCGATGGGGGCGAATGTACAAACACAGTCAGCAGCTACTTTTGCAAATGTCCTCCCGGCTTTTACACCTCTCCCGACGGCACCAGATGCATAGGTGGGTCTAATTCTAAACAGCATGTGTGATTTCTGCAAACCAGCTGCCTAACGAACATCTTTCTCAACACGTTTGTCAGAGGGGACTGATGATTTCTCACTTTCTGTAAAATGTACGTTTACATTTCTTTAAACAGCGGAGTACCCTTTTAAAGAAAAGAGGCACATTGTCCTCTTGTAGGATTTTCACCTCCCAGAAAGAGAGATGATCCAGGAGCCCATATAGATCTCCTCAGTCTATAAATGAACTTTGCAGTTATGCAAGTGTCAAACCTGCAGTCGTTTCCTGGGACCTGTGTTAATTTAGGGCTGAAATTTTGCAATAATCTCGTAATTGTTCTCCCTGCTTCCTGGCTTCCCTACAATCCATCTTGTCAGATTTATCTTCCTAAAATAGTGCTTTAATTAAATAAGTCTTTTGCTCGCAAGCTTCGGGTAGTTTTCCATTAGGATTTGGAAATGAGTGGTTTTCAGTCTGCGCCCCTTGGATCCTTCAGGTATAGCAAAGGGGTGGGAGAGGGGAACAGTGAGAAGGGGGAGGCTAAGAGGATAAGACCCCTGCCCCCCACTCAGTGCCCCCCACATGCACACACTCAGCTTTTACCTAGTGGGGTGTTAGGCTTTTACATAAAATATCAATTAAAATAAGGGATTTTTCTATTTAAAAAAATAGGTGTGATAACTGCCAGATTTAATGATTAAGACTTCCCTCAAAGTCTAGTCTGCTAGAGAAAAGTTCAAGTTCCAGGTGTGCAGCCCAATAGTTAAGGACACTCTCTGACCTCTGTCATCCTTGCTGTCATCTCACTCTCAAACAGGTCGTTTGTTTTGATTCCTTCATGCCTTTAATCGTACATGTTGTACCACTCAGGATACTCTTCTTCCAGCTCAAGCCCCCTTTCCTGCTTCTGCTCAGGCTCTCTGTCTTCGAAGGTTTCCCAGATCAGTACCTGAAACCGGTTCCTCTCCCTTACCTGAGTAAGTCAGCATCTGAGGAGATGCTTCAATGGTCTTCTGGAGAAATTTTACGTCTGTGTGTTTTATCTCCCTAATTAAGTTGTAAGCTCTCCTTAAAGCCTACATAACTGCTATCCTCACATATCCCTGGTGGTTTTGGGCACAATTCCTTGCATGTCGTAGGCACTCAGTAAGTACTTGTTGAATATCAAAATGAGTACTTCCTTATTATTAGGGCACAGCTAGGAAGCCTGTGGCACCTGGCCTTGGAGAAAAATGAATGCGATCTTTTGTTGTTTGCCTCTGGCCCGTATTTTCAGAGACACTCAGCTTCGCATCCTCACCACAAGCCATGAATTTCAGACCCAGACAGAGTTGCACTTGAAATTCTGAATTCCTTTTTACTTAGTCACGTAATAAAAGCTGAGGGCGGTCTCTTAAGTTGACATTTGAATAAGTACAACCAGTAAGGGAAGCATATCTGGACTTTTCCTTCGAAACAACGGTGGTGGCCGAATTGCTAATTTTCTAGGATCTCTCCACATATTCTGGAACTGCAGTGAAAGGACGGCGACTGCAGACCTTGGAGCTCCTTCTTCTCCCCAGACGGTCCCAATTAGCACTTGACATCCAGTGGATATGCTTAGCAGAGAGGTAGATCAGAAGTTCTTTCTGGGCCAGATAATAGGTAGATATGTTCTTTTAACCTTCAAAGGGAGCCCCAAATGATATTAAAATGATTAAAACATGTTTACATATCAGATGGTTTACATTTTTTAAATACTTTTACCAAATATATCCATCCTATTTACAAAGAAAGTGGGGTGTGGGGAGGGGACTAAGATTCATGGGTGACCTCCGAGGTATGAGGTATTTTATAGAAATTATCTCACTTAATGTTCACAGCCGTACTGTACGTGAGAAGAAGCTGAGGTTTACAGAGTTCACATAAGTAATTTGGTTCATTTGCTTAAGCAGCTAAGAATTGCCATAATTAGGAGCTTGTTACATAAAATGCTCCAACTGACATTTTGGCCTTCCCTAATGCTGGTATTTCCTGCCATGGTAAACCACAGAGGACACCCCCAAATATCCCTACTGAAAAGAAAATACATATAGTCTCCAACTTATAAACAAATCTAACATTTGTTTATAAATTGGCTGTTTGGAATTAGTAAATCTAACCAATACAAAACCCCACATGTGGCTAGTGGTGTGTTACATCTTCCTTATACTTCTCTTCTAAGCATGAGATTCCACCTGTTAGCTTCGGCACCCACGTTCTGAAGCTCTCAGACCTCCCTGTCCCTAGCACTCCCTTTGTCCTGTAAGCTCTTGCGGTATTATTTTATTTTTTGTTCTGTGATGTTCCTTTGGTGCTTTATAATACCTTGTGTAGGGTGGTCTTTTCATGTTAGTGTGTTCTGTCTCCTCAATTCCCAGGAATCCTGATGACATCCTGTACCTAGTTTGGGCGGCATAGCTCCTAGCTCCCGGTTGGAAACAATGATGTTAGTGATTGGTTAGGAGAGGCGTATTGATAGGCTAGGGTAACCTGCAAACACTTACTTAATCCCTATTATATTTGTTTTGAAAGAATATGATGTCTGGGTTCTGAAAGCAAAGGCCAAGTGATTCAGAAGGAGAAGAAGGAAGAAAGCGTCCTACTTATATTCTGCCAGATGTCTTGGCCAGAGCAAATTCAGAATAGAAGATAGCATCTATGCCTCCTTCTACCCTCCATTTATCTCCTCCAGATGCTAACATTCTTCCCCCTCAGCTTCCATAGGTCTTCACATCATCCCAAAACCATTCCTTAGCCCCTAGGCAGAGTGATCCCGAATTATACGATGATTTCCTTCCTGCTACCTGATGACACAGGAAACTTCAGGCTGGTGTGCCCAGGGGACAGTTCCTCCAAATGGCTCCTGGTTTTCACATAGTTTCCTTTCCTTTACTTGTCTGTATATTTTCTTCAGAATTATAAGTGGTGTAAATGTGTGTATTTTTAACCAGAGTTCTTGCAAAAAGAGAAATGAGCCAAATGCTTATTGTATGCACAGGTGCCGTTTGTAAATCAGAGACTGCCAGCAGCCCAGACGTGGCTGGTAATTTTTTTAGCCACAGCATTCACCATTTTGATCAAGAGTCTCTAACCGACTGATATGACATCTAAGTCATCCAGCAGTGCGGTAAAATAGTATCATAGTTAATGTGCAAAATAATAGACATTAGCCCGTTAAGAGTTTGCCATTGGGAATCGTAGGTCCCAGTTTTGCCCCAAAAGATAGCCACACTGCAAATTATATATACAAATTGTGGTCAAGTATTTATAGTGGGTTTTGACCACCAAATTCATCTGAAACTGGGATATAAGCCAGTTTTGAACATTTCTTCCTTAACAGCCTTTGGTTTCCATGCCCAAAACGTTTACTAATCCCCGAGTATATAAATTATCAGTGGCTTTAAAGTGATGAAAAGTAGAAACTAGGAAGATTTATTCCTCCTCCTTTATAGGGAAGGTGCCACCTGTCGCTTCCCAGAGCTTATCTTTTCTGCCCTCCTCTTTCCGGCCATTCACCGTGGATGAGGCTGCAATGAAACTCGCTCTGCCTCTCTGCTGAGACCATTAGTCTGACCACAGGTGTAAGAACTGGGGCCAGAAAAAAAATCTCTAGAAAGCACATTTATACCTGCTAGTGGTTTTTTTTTTTTCTTTAATGTGTATTTTTGAGAGAGAGAGAGGGAGAGAGACAGAGTGTAAGTGGAGGAGGGGCAGAGAGGCAGAGAGACGGGGAGACACAAAATCTAAAGCAGACTCCAGGCTCTGAGCTGTCAGCACAGAGCCAGATGCAGGACTCAAACTCAAGAACTGTGAGATCATGACCTGAGCCGAAGTCGGACACCTAACCGACTGAGCCACCCAGGCGCCTCCCTGCTAGTGCTTTTAAGTATTTTTCAGAAATAATCTTGTGTTCTTTCAAGTTGATTCCTAATTTTATTTGATGGTTTGTCTAGATTTTTTGGTAGCCACCTTCCTATGATGTTAATAATTTATATGTTTCTAAGTTAGCTTCGTTTTTTATTTTATTTTTTATTAATTTATTGTAACCTTCAAGGTTTGATGGCTTTGTATTCTTAAGAATGATGTAGATGAAGACAATTATAGGTATGACCTTCTCTGATCAAACCTGACTTACAGGAAACATAGTGATGAAATTTTAACTACCCAAAATACTTCATTTTATAAAAGAGTTTACTGCTTAATTTCTTCAGATATCAGTCACATTTAAAATATTATTTACTTTTTCCAAATTTATTATATATAAACCTCTTCTTAAAGAGAGGTTCATCCTCAACATGTTAGGTAGATCAAGATGTTCTGTTCTTGGCTAGCTGCCTCCTCTATTTCATGGTGCTTCCTCGCTATGAAGCGCTTAGCTTTCTACTATGTCACAGGCTCTTTTTTGGTAGCCTAGACTTGTACTTCAGTGTGTCAATGTTGTCATGACAGTCAGACATGATGTAACCCAATAAAAGCGGTATAGAGAAATATGTCTTCCCGTGTTGCTTTGAGAAGATACCTTTCTGCCAAAGGAAAAAAAATCTTTCAAAAATCATTGCGTCTTATAGGACTAAAAACTTGGAATCGTGTACATTTTGAACTTGTAAATAATCAGTGCCTTATAAAACCTGTTATGGCCCCCCAGGACAAAAGGAAATCTTGATTAACAAGCATTGGATCTGACTGCAAAGTGGCTCACTCCTTAAAAAAAAAAAAAAAAGAATCTCACAAGTCTGACTCACAGTTTCAGTCTGAAAAATAAGAAAGATCTCTTAGAAATGTAGACTATAGCGCAGACTTCATGTTGTTTTAAAATAGATTTGTATCAATATTTGCCTAAAGTGGCTCAAATTAAGTAGTTTGAAACTAAGGACAACAGTCTCCCTTCAGTATAGAGACACGTCTTTATAACTAATTAACTGTCACTGCTAGTGACTTTCTTAGTCTCTCTTTTCCTCTGGCACATATGGTTGTAATCATTCGTTCCCACCTTGGGGATGGAATGTGGGACATTGGCCAAGTGCACCAGCTCGCAGGGGCGAAAGGTGTGAGACGAAGAGAGTTCTGACCGAGCATTGTTCCCAGGCAGTGCTCACCGCTTCCCTTCCAGCGGGCAGGAGCGTCCACGCATCCTGCCTGCCAGAGCCCAAGTGTGACGTGTAGAGGTGTTGGAGCAGGAGAGGGCTGTTCTGAGATCCATCTCAGCAATGTGTGTGTGTCTGTGTTTCTTTGTTTTCTCAGATGTTCGCCCCGGATACTGTTACACGGCTCTGGCAAACGGGCGCTGTTCCAACCAACTGCCGCAGTCCATAACCAAAATGCAGTGCTGCTGTGATGTTGGCCGCTGCTGGTCTCCAGGGGTCACCATTGCCCCTGAGATGTGTCCCATCAGAGCAACGGGTAAGAGCCTCTCCAGGTATCTGTGGAGTATCCCCAGTTCTACCCCCACAAGCCCAATGATCATGTGCATGATGCTGATCTAGTGGGAATCCGGGTAAGTGAAAAAGATTCCAGAAGATAAAAGAGACCACTTCCAAGGAAATTTCCCCCGATAACAACTTGGGGGGGAAATAGAAGTCCATGCAAATTATACTGTTTTCTGATACCGCTTCTTCCTTAGCTTGCTTATTACTGCTAAGTAGCAACCTTTTCAAAAGTACTCGTCCTCTCTTATTCTCCTGTATTTCTTTTGGCTCTCAAATAGTCCTCAAAGCTCACTTGAATAAAACTCACTTCTTTCAGAGTCTTTTGGTGAATTACTCTGGATACACGTTTCCTCCTTCCCTGACGTTTGGCACTTTCCTTTTGCTTGTTGCCAATTCTTGTTGACTTTTTTTTTTTCTTTGTAATACCTCTCTCGTCTGTCATATGCCTCCCATTTTCACGTAAAGCTCATTTTCTCTCGTCTGGACTATTGCGGTGGCCTCCTAACTCGTCTCTGTGAAATCCACAGCTGCCATATACATTTCCCAAAGCATAACTCATCTGAAGTTTGGTTAAAAAAAAATTATGGCTGGGGAAAATGTGGGCAAAGAGGTCCAGAAAACTTTTCCCAGGATGAATTCAGGCGGTATCTAGTAGTCCAAGTCACTCCGTTTCTTGAAAATAAAATTTTACTACTTGGCAGAGAGCATCGAGCGTCCTCAAATCTGACCCCAGTTCATCTTTTAATTCTTATTCTTTATGGTAGCTTTATTTTCTGGTTAAATTATACAATCAAGCTCTCCTTGTAGCCAGTCTGAAGATTCTAAACTCAAATATTCTTTTTTCCTGAAAACTTCTCCTCAGTTGAGGTTCTTACTCCCTATTTCCTACCTCTGCTCCTTTGCGTGTTAAATGGCCTCTTGTATGTTAAGGATCCTAACATGATTCCCAGTATGACCTAATTCATGAATGTCCCAAGATAACCACAGCTGGAAATGCGGCCTTCTGTCTCCCTGTTCCAGGTTCTTACTGTTGCTGTGGCACAAATCCCATCTACTCTGCTTGGTGCCGATTTGTGTTCATGTATTGCTTTTTGACTACTTGATAAATCTCATTAGGAGGTCTCATTCATTATCATAGTCCCATATTCCTTATGCTTTCTTGACACATCCACAGTATTTAGCAAAATCTTGTTCATAGGAGGCTTTCAGGTAGAGTGAACAATTTATTAAGTGACATCTTTCCCACCAGATTTAAGTAAGAACCATGGTTATAGCTCCTTCTCAATCTGATTCCTGAATGGTGTGTTTGAATCAGAGTGCTTTCGCGGAGCAAATCAAGGTGGGGAAGGGTAAACGTAGAGTTAACGGATTACTGTAGAGCGTTACTCACAGAATGTAAATTTCCCGTTCTCATAGATTCTACACCTGCTCACAGATGTTACTCTAAAATTTCTCTTTATTGCTGAGAATTATATGTATGGATTAAAGAAGCAATAAAAATCTTTCAATACATTTTAACATGTAAGAAGTCATATATTTTGTCTGATTTGCTCACTGTCTATAGCCTAAAAATATAGCCCACCGTCCTTAGTGTGCTAGGGGGGCCATTTAGCAAGTTACTGTTTACAAGAAGTACATGTTGTCCTACTAAGACACATGTGTCGGGTACCAGGGAAATCACCTTTTAAATATATATGTTAATTTAGGAATCAGCAGCGCTGATGCAGGTTTCTTTCTGTGCTGAGGCCTTGAAAAGAGGAGAGAGGGATGGACAGGTAGAAGTGCTTGAAAACCAACTTTGGAATCCATGGGCAGAACGTCCTGTTCCCCTGTGTGACTTTGCAGGGAGCTGCTCTCTCCTATGTACCACTGAAATACCCACAACCTAAGATAGTCCCAGGGGAAGCAGAATGACAGAGAAAAGCTGATTTGCAAGTGGGTGTTTTGTTTGCTCAAACGTTCTGGTAGCAGCACTATAGAGCTCCAGGCTCTTAACTTGTGGAGAGTGGTGATGTATATATATATATATAAACATATATATATATATACACATAGGATTATTTTAGATCGGTCAGCTTTTCACCCTGTTAAAAAAATCAGTATCATCTCCAGGCTACATGGAGATAGGAAAGATGGATATCAGTTGAACAAAACTAGCTGCAGTTTGCTGATCCTGAATATAAAAGGGGCTCATGGGAAAGTTAGGAACCTGGACCCGCTCTGAGGTTAAGATGAATTTTCCTACTGAGATGAATTTAATGGCATGCTTACAGTCATATACTCACCTAATTAGCGGAGATCCTGATAAGCTATTCAACTTCTTTTATACAAATCCTAAAAGACTAAAGAAAAAGGCTGAATTGAAGCTTGGCAGCGAAATGAGTCCCTTAATATAATTACTACCCAGTTAAATCCAACAGATAGTTAATGAATTCCTCTTAGGTGAATTTACAGGGCTAGGCTCACAGTGGGAATTAGTTATGAGTTAGGTAAGATTCTTGACTTCAAAGATGGCACAGTCTTAGTGGTAGAAATTTGGTGGGAAGCTCGTAGCCAGGAAATGATACAGGGCACGGCCAGGTGCTAATTCTGTGAGAGGACTCACTGTGGTTTGTCAGGAGGGATTGTAGCATCCTGGCTCAGGGAAGCATAAGGAACACATAAATCCTTTCCAGATGCAGCCAAGTGCTACAGAATCTCTGTGGGGTAAACTTAAAGATGAACAATAATTAAAAGGCAATAACGGAATTCTCTAAAACATAAGCTTAACCTGAGTTGGAAATGTCCTATGTTATTGAAGATATTTCAGTAATGGACCAACAAATAACAACAGGATATGTGGTAGCTAGGTACATGTAGCCACATGTAAATTGGAAGATTTTCCCATGAGGTTGAAATAGGAATGTATTTCCCTAAGACATAATACAGTGCCTTAGAATAAATCAGATTTAGTCCATAAGGAAAAGAGTAATATTAACCTAATTTCTATCACTGGATAAAACTAGTATAGAAAATATCAATGGGAGTATCCTTGTGTGGCAGTGATTATAAAATTATTAACATTCTGGCAAGAGAGAGAAAAAAGAAACTGAAAAACCACATGGTTAATGTATGTATAGAGGCGAACTGTAACAAAATATGGCTATTTGTAGGAACCATGAAAATGTACTAGTAGTTAAATAAATACATCCCTGGAAACATGGCTCCTGTTTTAAAACACCTTTTTGGAAGCTCAGGAAAAAATTAAAAAAAGGTTCACAAATCTAAAGAGGATTTATTCTGATAAAGACCTGGCATTGTGAGAAAGACCTGGCATTCAGCATATATGTGAAGTCAGAGGGAAATAGTTGATTAACTCAGGTAGTCTAGTTCAGGGAATCATTATGCAGCATTAACACTGCACCCTCCTCCCTAGAATCCCTTTTGTCCTGTGGGGTGCTGCTTCTTCAACACTTTGTTGTCTTTTACAGATAGGTATTCTCAGGGCCTTGTCTCTGTACACCCTTCTCTTCACTTTCCACACTTTACCTAGGTGAGCTCATCCATCCCCATGGTTTTAAATACCACCTGTTTACTGATAACGCAAAACTTCTATCCAGCCCCTGCTTCTCCTCTCGGCTTCAAACTCTCTTACACAGCTGCTGTGTGACAAATCTACTTGGAGGTCTGATATCTCAAAGTTCGTATGTTCAAAAGGAACGTGGCCTCTGCCCACCAAACCTGCTCCCATTGCAGCTTTCCCCATCTAGATAAATGTCACCCACGTCTACTCATTTGCTAAACCAGAAGACTATGTCAGTCTCGATTTCCTGTTCCCTCCGCTGTAACATTTACTCCTTCATGAAGCACTACCCGCTTGTCTCCAAAATATGCTTCAAATTTGCCCACTTCTGCGGTCCCATCACTGCCTCCCATGTCCGGCCATTGTTTTCTTGCCCTTGGTCTCCTGTAACAGCCTCGCTTCCCTTTAGCACTTTCTCCGTGCATCAGCAAGACTGATCTTCTGAAAATGTTCTGTTGATTGCATCCCACATTAGTCTGAAGACTTCCAGTGGCTTCCCATTGCACGTAAAATAAAATCCAGGTTTTTTAGCATGCTCTTTAAGAGCTCTGTGGGGTCCATACATGGAATAGAATGGAGAAAGTTGATTCTTCCTTGAGGTGAACCGTGACATAGGTAAAGACTCCTTAAATTTTGGGAGAGGCATGTGGTACGCACACTGGGGAGTTTGTTTTTAGTTTTGAATTACTATTCCTAATAGCAACTGTAGCTATTAGGATGGCAATGAAGCCAGTTGGCTTTTTCCCTTTTCTCCAACTGGTCTATGTGGTTTGGTGATTGATTTTATTCAAAGTTGCTTTGAAATGTAAGGGTGTCTTTCGCGGGCCTTATGAGGCATCCTACAGCTCAGCTTTTGTGTTCTGTTGTGTCATGCTTTTCCAGAGGAGTTCAACAAGCTGTGCTCCATCCCTCTGGTAATTCCTGAGAGACCAGGATATCCTTCCCCGCCCCTTGGCCCCATTCCTCCAGTTCACCCTGTTCCTCCTGGCTATCCTCCTGGACCTGCAGTTCCGGTCCCTCGACCACCAGTGGAATATCCATACCCCTCTCGGGAACCACCAAGTAAGGATTCAAAAGTCATCTGACGTCTTACATTAACCAAATGAACTTTTTTGTTGTTGTTTGTGTGGTCTTAGGCATTAAATTAGCAAATCAATTCTGAGATGAACTGTTTGGTTTACACAGTGTTATATGTAAGCTTCTTAACACACCTATTTCATAGAGAAGATAGGTTTCACCATATTCTCCTGATTAATGTCCTTTTGTTAGTGTTTTGAGTCAACTGCAGGACAGTTAGTTAGCTAGTTATGGGAAAGATTTAAATCTGAGTCACAGGGCGAAGTCATAGACAAGAAATATACAATGAGTTTTATACAATACAAAGCAGTTTTGCAGGTAATTGACAAGAACTCATTGCCTTTGTCATTTACCCAAACTGGAGGCTTGAGAGTGAGGCAGAAAAGAGGTAGTAGTAGGGAGAAGCAGGCTTCCGTGAGGCTGCGGGACCTGGCTGCAGGTGATCTCTGCAAGCGGGCATGGAAACATGCTTTATTGGCCCCAGCTGATCTTGGCCCAAAGAGTGTTTCCTTCCTTTATGTTTTAGCATCTTGCTCATTGTTAATGGGTTAAGTGCTGGTGAGCGATGTCCTAGTTATAAATGATTTCAGTGGGGTTTAATGTTATTCCTTTAGGGGTGCTGCCAGTCAATGTCACTGATTACTGCCAGTTGTTTCGCTATCTTTGTCAAAACGGACGCTGCATTCCAACTCCTGGGAGCTACCGGTGTGAGTGCAACAAAGGATTCCAGCTGGACCTCCGCGGGGAGTGCATTGGTATGTGATACATATGGTTAGGTCCGCACCGAGAGGCTATTGCAATTCTGTCCCATGACTATATGGGTTTCCTGTAGCAGCTGTAACAAATCAACTCCTAGTCAGTGGCTTAAAATGTAGTTCTGTAGGTTAGAAGTCCAACGCAAGACTAAAATAATTGGGCTAACATCAAGATGTCAGCAGGGCTGTGTTCCTTTCAGAGAGAAGCCATTCCCCTGCCTCTTCCAGCTTCTAGAGGCCATCTGTATTCCTTAGATGATGGTCTCCTCCACAAAGCCAGCAGTATAGGTTCTTCACTTCTCGAACTCTTTGGGTCTCTCTTCCAATTCCCTCTTCCACTTTTAAGGACCTTTGTGGTTACACAGGGTCCATCTTTATAACCCAGGAGGCTCTCCCCATCTTAAGGTCTGCTGATTGGCAACCTTGATTCCCCTTTGCCATTTAGCATATTCAGAGGTTCTGGGGATGAGGACATGAACATATTTGGGGAGGGGCATTATTCTGCCACCCACAGTGACTTTTCATCTTCGCCGTAAAATACATTCAAGTCATTGCTGGTAGCTTCAGCTTAAGCCATTTATCTTATCGGAAGTCTGACCATTAAAATAGAGCATTGAAACTATCCCCAAATTATAAAATTTTGCACATTTTACTAACTTAAATGGATGTGACTCACCAATGGTCTCTAAAATTGAAAAGTCATTAAAACTGAAAAGAGAAACTTTGAGTTGTTGACATGTCACTTAAGCCAGCAAAAAGAGGAAATGTAACACCAGAATAATTCATTTGTTAGATTGGAAAAGAACACCCAATTGCCATCTAATTTTTTTTTAATTTATAATAGTTTATTTTCAGATTGGTTTACATATAACACCCAGTGTTCATCCCAACATGTGCCCTTTTTAATGCCCATCACCCCCTCTCCCCCCTCCCTCATCCCCCTCACCCTCAGTTTGTTCTTAGTCTTTGTGAGACTAAGCAAAAACCAGGGGGAGGGGAAGAGGGGAAAGAAAAAAAAGACACAGAGAGGGAGGGAGATAAAACATAAGAGACTCTCAAAGACTAAGAGCCATCTAATTTTTTTAAATCAGTCCCTTCATTTGTTACAAGGTCTAGTTCTGTCATCACGAATGAGGCAGAAATAAGGAGTTCTTAGTTTCTCACACTGGGTAGTTTCCTGGTGACATGAATGCCCTTTCTAGCAACACACTGGGAGAGAGTTGTTCAGTCCATAGAAGTCATCCAGAACTGCATGGAGGAGGGGACATCTAGCCCACCGTGGGGGTAGGGGGCACACCTGTGGCAAAAAACGTGTGACTCTGGGTGAGTGGGCGGGTTATCTTCCAAAAACCTTAGTTTCCTTATCTTTACAAATAGGGGGATGTAAACCAGTTCACTGTTAAATATACTGACAGTTCCAATCAACGTAAAATCAGGGGTAGCCTCTCTGGGTTGGGGGGTGGACTCTGTGATCAATGAGAATAGCTCTTTAAATGATAAATCAGTGTTGCATGTTTTGTTCTAATGTTCTCAGTGGAATTCAGCAAGGGATGCTTAGATAAGGTGAGACCCTTCCCCCCTTTTGATTCAAAAATAGAGCTTTATGAGGTACTCAGAATTCTGCCTAGAAGCCATTTCTGAAATGTTAGTCTGTTTGATTCTTTTGGGCCAGACTCAAAGAAGAGAAAATGTTAATTAGCTCGGAGTGTTGAGTTGCTACACGTTTGGCATTTTCCTCTGAAAAATGACACAGGAAAATAATACACTTTAACTGCTCAACCGGTTTTCAAGTGGCTTGTGACATGATACATTGTAGTAGAAAGAAAAAAGATCTTTTCCATGATGCTATTTATTTCTGAAAAGGAAAGTGCTTTAACGTGTAAAGGAAACCAATAAAATGGTCTTAAAGTTGCAAGTTATTGCTATCTAATTTCTTCCTGAAATCTACTGTATTTTGCAGATGTTGATGAATGTGAGAAAAATCCTTGTGCCGGTGGAGAGTGTATTAATAACCAGGGTTCATACACCTGCCAGTGCCGGCCGGGCTATCAGAGCACGCTCACCCGGACGGAGTGCCGAGGTATGGTCCTAGCTTGGAACACGCTAAGTAAGGGGACATATATACTAAGTAAAAGGTTTGCTTCGAATGAATTTAACAGAGTTTAAATAACCCTGGCCAGGAGAGCTCATGGGCTCTTGTTGCTTTTTGCGCTCACCTCCAGATATTGTCACTCACAAGGACAGCATCATAAAATCCAAGTCATTTTAAAAGATGCACCTGTTCCTGTGGGAATATCTTATTTTCACTACTTTTTTTCTTGCCTCATCACTATTGCCTCTTAATTTTTAATCTGAGAGCTAAGGAAGGGGGTTGTCCTTTGTTGACACAGAAACTGAGAAAGTTTCAAGTGAAATTGTATGTAACTGATTTCTTAATGGAAACATCTAAAATATAAGGAAGCAGTCTGCAATGTCTTGCTTCTTGTGCATGTGGTCAGCAGCAGCGTCACCTGGGAGCTGATTGGAAGTGCAGAACCTCAGGTCCGACCTCAGACCTAGTAAATCAGAATCAGTATTTTCACAAGATCCCCCAGTGCTCTATAAGCACTTGAAAGTTGGGGAAGCACTGCTCTGAGTGTTTGCTCACAAAATTTTCCCTTCAGGTTTATTAATTTATTATGTCATCCTATATGCCTTTTATTGGACTGATATACTGTTTCTGCAACAGAAATAAGTAAGATGTTCTTTCAGCCCTAAGAGAACTCAAATATCTATGTCTCTACAATAGAATTTGGCACAGAATGAGGTATTTCAGTGATCCAGTAAAGCCAAATAAAAGCAAGAGAATTCTGTGTTAAAATTAAATACAAGGAAAGGTCAGAAGGTTTGTATCACTTAAAAAAATTGCCAGTCATTAATAAGAGTTAGTGTTATTTGTCTTTTTTTTTTTAAGTAAAAGCTCTTCATCTGAGTTGAAGACATACAGTTTTTATTTTTATCAGTGACTGGTTTCAGGGTCTTTTTTAAAAAATTTTTTTAATGTTTGTTTATTTTTGAGAGAGAGAGAGAGAGAGAGACAGATAGAGCATGAGCAGGGGAGGGGCACAGACAGAGAAGGAGTCTGAAGCAGGCTCCAGGCTCTGAGCTGTCAGCACAGAGCCCAACTCGGGGCTCAAACTCAGGAATGGTGAGATCATGACCTGAGCCGAAGTCAGACCCTCAACCGACTGAGCCACCCAGGCGCCTCTCAGGGTCTTTGATTGTGATTCAGGCTTAGAGATTTTTTGCCATTTGGTATATTTTAATACACTACCTATAAATGGCAGTTTCGAGTAGAAGAAACTAGAGCACAGTATGTCTACCTGCTAGTATTTCTATTAATGGCCTACTTCGTGAGTATAAATAAGGATAGTTTGAATATTTAACTGAGTTTAAGACATTGTTAATATTACAGCTATTATTTAAAATAATTAGCATGAGGAGTGTATTAGGCATTTTGCAATATAGTGAATAAACTGAAAGCAATGTCTAGAAGACTGCAGTCTTAAATAAGCAAATAGAAGAGATTATTGAGTGCACTCAGCTGGAGCAAGGCCTAGCTGGTGTAATTGTGTGGTGTTGTTATCGCTCTGAGACTTAATTTATTAGAGACTGAGGATTACCTAAAAGCCTCAAACACTGTCTTCTTCAAGAGCTAGTGCTAAGCTTATCTGAAACATAAGAAGTTGATGACATACTCACATTTTGGGGTAGATGAAAGTTGCCACAAAACAGAAAGACTGTGTACTTAGCTGAGGAGAAGGACACGACAGACTGAAGAGAAGGGGGCAGAAGAGACAGAACTACGGCAGAGAACTTTTAATGGCAAGCTTTCAGTTTATCTTGTGAGGCAGTGGGGAGCCCGGTGGTGTTCTGAAATTAGTGAGGAGAGAAAATGCTGAACTCTTTATACTGTTTATTTTATCCTTGGGCTTCAAAAGATTATAGAACCCTAAAAAAATTCTGCTCAAGAGTATGTGGCTTTTACTATTTTTTGGAGTGTGGAGCAAGTCAGATTTTTGCAAGGATTAAGAAATAAATGAGAGAGAAAAAGAGCGTAGGTTGTTGGCACAAAGATCAGACAGAAGAAAAGCCCAGACTGCCTCAGCTAGTCCAATGACTCGTGTGGAAACCACGGCTGGATCTGCCCAGAAAGAAAGTGCGTCTGAGGGTCAACCGCAAGACAGCGTGCAGACGCAGGGTAGACAGAGCACGCAGTATGCCATGAGTGCACATTCTTGTCGTCCAGAGGATGTTTAGGGTGCTTAGGCTCAGGCCATGTGGCCTCAAGGCTGCACGGAGAGTTCGGCCCCGGTCCATTACGACACAGTTCCCTGGTCTCTGTCTGCTGGGGAAGAAGCCCTGGCAGAGATGGTATGCCGTGGAGACAAGGCAGTGTGTATTCATACTCCCTGGTGTTCCTCCAGGTATCTAGCCTAGAAACTGAGGGGAACAGATAATCCAGTGTACCGTGTTGTCCAGTTTGAGTTAATCATTAATCTTTACATGAGCGATCAGATGTAGGTTATTCGAGTTGCTGTTCTTTTTAACACTTCCTTATCAAGCTCCGTTGTTTACTTTGGCATAATATGAAACACAACACAAAGGAGGGGACGTGCCCTCTTATTTTATTTGCTAGATAGAATGTTTATGAGATTATAAAAGAAACTGAGAATACATAAACAAAACAACTGTACTTGGACCCGGACTGCCATACGGAAGGTAAACATTGCAGAGTCATGTGATTGCTGGTTTCCAGATGGAACGAAAAAAATTTTTAGTAGGATTTTTGTTTTATTGTTCTGATTGTAGCTATGAGATCTGCCTTTTTGAGCATGTGTTGAAAGATGCCAGCCAAAGTTTAAGATAAATGATGATATATACTGGCTCATTAAATTAGCTAGGAAAATGGTGAAGAAAAATTTTGTATATAGGACTGGGATTTAAGGGGTCTTAGTAGAAATTAGAGTTAGATCAAATGATATTATGTTGGCAGTCTTTTTCTGTCACATGTCTTGCAAACTCTAATTCGTCATTTTCATATTGGATATCAAGTTTTTGTTGAAGAATATCATTTAGTATTTAAAACTTGAGTCTAAGATCATGAGTTTGGAGACGGAGGGAGGGAGAAATAAAATCATTTTGATTCCACCAAGTGAAGTTGTTTCTTCTGTTTTAACTTCAATCTTAGACATCGATGAATGTTTGCAGAATGGCCGTATCTGTAATAACGGACGTTGCATCAACACAGATGGCAGTTTCCATTGTGTATGTAATGCAGGCTTTCACGTTACTCGAGATGGGAAGAACTGTGAAGGTAATATCATTGTGACAGTAAGAGCAGTGTAATAATATTAATCCCCATTTTCCGTTGGAGTTCCAATATCAGAAGTCTCTGACAAGCCCAACATTGAGTGAAAGGTCAAAGCCGCAAATATATTTCATAGATTGTTACGGGGGAGGCAAGCATAATTTTCAACAATATCCATACTGTTAATTACATTTCTGTGAGTCAAATAACATTTCAAATATATAAGGAGAGCTTGTCTTTGAAAGATCCCTGGTGATAATGAAACTTCTATAGCATAAATCATTACTTCCTAATTTTATACAATCAGAATTTGTACATTGTTTTTTTAATAGGACACACCTATCCTCATGTTTTTTTTTTCTATTTCAAGTATAGTTCATATATGCCATATATTTTTTTTGTCATTTATAGTCCTTCTGTTTGAAGTGTCTGTCTAGTAGTAAAATACTATTGAGAACCTAAAAATGTAAAATTTGTTTGAAACATTGACTGTTAATAACCAGCTATATTGCCTCTTGAGTTAATCACCTCATTTGAATTGGGCTGTTTCAAATATTCTGTCTTTTTCCCCCGCCATTTTTTTTGAATTGAAAATATGAACATTATTGATGAGTTTCCACTTCTTAGACCTTTAACAGAAAATGAAGAATGCTTCTTATCGTCTTTCCCAACATCTTTGGGAAAGATCCCAAGAATCTATTCATACATTAAAAGAATTTCAAAATTGTTCTTAGAAACATTTTTGGCAGAATATTATCTCAGTGATTCAACTCAAAGACTTAATGCCAGAATTCTTGGTTGGGATAGAATCCTGTTTAAAAAAAAAGAAAAAAATATCATAAATTACATTGGTCTGACTAAAGCCTGTAAGTGAAAACACACCATGTCTGGAGAACAAGTACCTCCTTCAAGCCAGCTGTAGTATTAAATAGAATAACACGTTGATTAATTTAAAGAAACAACCTTATGATCAAGGAATCCTAAAGGTTAGCTAACATGGCTATCCTCCATAGTCGAGTCTTGCATTTTAAAAATGGATTTTTTTCCTACCACTATTTAAAACTGCTTCAAACTTCAAGCTGTCCTCTGGTTTCTGCTTTATAAAGAATCAGGAGGTGACCAAAATACATTTCACGTTCCATAATTCTTAGTTTTGGTTTTTGTTTTTACTTTTCAGTATATTAGTAGTAGTGTCTGTGAAGTAAATAGAGCCATCAGATTGTTAATACACTTCTCAGTTTGTAAACTGCTGTTTTGAAAAAAAGTCCTGGTAGCTTCCATTGAGTCAAATTCATATATATACATACATACGTGAGATTTTATGTATGAATTTCATATCTATGTACATGTATATATCTGTATATATGTACACATATAGTATATATAGTATATATGTACACATATAGTATATATAGTATATATGTACACATATAGTATATATAGTATATATGTACACATATAGTATATATATATAGTATGCAAGACAATAAATTTAGCCCTATAGTTTGCATGAATATGTCAAAAATTGAGAACTTAAGAATACATACTTTACATGGGCCTTCTTCTTGAGTGCTATAAAGAAAATTAGCCTTAGACTACAGTAACGAGAGATGAAATAACTGTGAAGGAAAAGAATTCTATTGATTCAGATTGGCTTCCTTTGCAAGCGTACTCTTCTGGTCATAAGAAAATGCATCCTCTGTATTTTTTCAGATATGGATGAATGCAGCATAAGGAACATGTGCCTTAATGGAATGTGTATCAATGAAGATGGCAGTTTTAAATGTATTTGCAAACCTGGATTTCAGCTGGCATCAGATGGGCGTTATTGCAAAGGTTTATGCTATAAATCATATCCTTCTCCTGCTTTTTTTCCTTTCTACATCACTTAGAGTTACCATGTTTCCTTCTTGATTCTTCCCATTTGAAGTATTCCTAATTCTGACTTAAGAAACCTGAGCGGACATCCTTCTTAAGTCCAGCCATCCAGAAAGCTATGGCTTATGCTCAAGACAGCTGTTCTTACTTCAGAAAGGGTATTTGGGATCTTCTAAAGGAACCTGAAAGGCTACATAGCAAATGAATGAGAAGCTGAATTAACAGTCGGTCCACCAACAAGTATGAACATCCTTTTAAATAAGCTGAGTTATTCTCCTTTCTTGAAGTTGGGAAATAAATGGTAATTAGGTTTTTTGATGGCTGTCATTTGCCACCTCTTCCATCTTCACCTGAACACGATACCGTATGCTCTTACTGCAGTGATCTCTTCTCCATAATTTCCTCCAGATTACCTTAAGAAACAGAAAGTTTTTCATGGATGATTTATTTAGGTGTTATCAAGTCACATAAGCATGAAGGGAAATAAAATTAAGCAGAAGACATAAACTAACCAAGAGCCATTGTTTAGCTTGGTAGCTCTTGAAATAATCACATCGCTCTAGGTATTGAAACAAAACTGAAGATTTCTTTTGTCCTGTTGAAAATTGGGGTTCTAAGAAGAGTCCTCAAAATAAATTTGTGCCTAGTTTCTCTTGCCTTACGTGGTCAGGGATGAGTGATTATTGCACTTGGGTTCAAGATCTGCCTTGAAGCCATACTTCTCAAGGAACCTCGTATCCAGAATATCCAGGAAATCTGTGAAAATGCTGCACTCAAAGCCTTCTGCTCATAGTTTCAGGTGGAGAAGTGCTGAGTGTCAAGCTATTCAAGATTGATAAAGCAGATAAAGTCCCATGACGCCTCTTCTCCAGATGCCCCTGGTAGACAGACAGCTTTGGTAAAAGTGTTATGGAAGAAAGCCTTGTATTAAGTCATTGGCAAGATGTGCATTTTTCTCTAGGCTTAAAAGAGCTTCTGTCCCTTGGTTGTTTATGTACATTCTCCATGACCTTCACATCAATGTTCTTAATATTGTGCAAGTCTGTCTTCATAGCAAGAGAAAACATTTGAGTTTTTAAAATTTGAAATGGGAAATAGGTTTCTGTACTTTCGAGCCCTGCACTGTGAGGAACATATAGTTTGGAAGACAAGACCAACACGTGGAAATATTCTACAATGTAAAACGGAACACAACAAAGTGCCAAATTGTCCAGATTAAATGCCATACAAGTAAAAAAGGAGAAGGGAATGATTGCTGGAATATTTGGAATTAGGCTTCCAAACAAAATAACAGAATGAAATGTGAAAGCCCCTTTGTGTGCAGACCTTTTACAAGAACACATACTCCTCTTGCTAATCCACAGAGCACACTAAAATGTATTTTCAGCGCCTATAGGCTGCTGGTGACCCCAGCCACAGCCTATCAGTATGAAGTATGGCCAATAGATAATGCTGACTGTAATTATTTCAGAAGGCATTATGGCTTCATAGATGAAACGAAGTTCTGCAACCGTTTGCAACCAGCGAAGTAGTTGGAATATACAAACTAGAAATAGAAATAAGAATAAAAGAAAAAAGGAAGAAATTTCTTGTATGCTGAATCTCTTCTTTTTTGTAGTTTTTCTCGTGACGTCTTTAGATAAGATTTTCTCTTAGAGCTGAGTACTTAGTTCTGAGACCACGAAGATGTGACTGTTCAAAGCTAGAAGGAGCAGTGCTAATTTAATCTCTACAGTTACCTAATCCGATGAACAGCATTGCCTCAGCGATCACGCTCTGAAAGTTGGGGCCACTCATAGTGAATCATGCCCTCTAGGTCTGTGCTACATCTGTTGTCCTCATTAAAAAGTCTTTGTGTCACTTTTCAGGCTATAGCTGTCACTGTTTTAGTGTAGATCTCAACTTGAACCAAAAGGTGACCTGAATAACTGAACCAATTCGAGTTCATGTATTTAAATATAACTGCTGTTTTAAAATACAATCTGTACACGGAATCTTGGACCATCTGAATACATCTTGTGCCAAATAACACAAGCTAAGTAAAATGTAGAGGTGTTTCAGTCTCAATTTGCCTTTTTAAGGTCAGAAAAAAGGAAACAGTTACATACACTAGCTGTATATTATAAAAGGAGTTGTTTGAAAATTACTTGCTTCTAAGTGTTACGTGTTTTCCAAAACACAATTTTGGTACCATTTCTACTTCCCCATATTAAAGGGGGAAAATCTTTGCTATTATTAGTATGTGCCCAATAAAGTCTTTTACCATACCTCCCTAAGTATATACATATGATACTATAAAATATGTGCAATACTTAGAAAGGTTTTTCTCTGGGTTCCAATTGCTTCGTGCTGTTATTGGCCAGAAATGATCATCAAAATCTTCTATATTCATTTTCTGTTTATTTTCTATAGTGTCCCATCAGGGTTTTAGTTCTGTATCTCTTAATACCATGCTAGTCATCTCAGAGAGCTAAGATGTGAGTGATACTGGAATGGACACCAGTCTGAGCGTTGGATGCCAAACAGAGAAGCTTCCTGCTCAGGTCATAGTTGCAGTCCATTATCAAGCCAGATTTTTGACAGTCCGAGAACTGCTCTGTGAAACATTCCACAAGGACCTTTGTCTCTTTAGCTTCACTTTCCTTCTTCTTCCAAATCCACTTTGTGATTCTTATTTTGGATTTAAAAAATCTTAGGAGAGTATTATTGAAATGGCTTTCCTGTGGTAAAAAAAATAAGCTCACATAGTCTATGTGAATTTTTGTTACTGTTCTCTCAAAGGACAATGAAATGCATCTCACTGAGCTTTTACTGTTGGTGCTACATGTGATTTTCTATCTTCCTCATTTTCAAGTGTTGTAAAAGAATTGTAGACATGTTGTGGTTTCATGTAAATGTCAGTCCATTTTTAATAAGTGCTTTTCCCTGCCACAGATATTAATGAGTGTGAAACACCTGGGATCTGCATGAATGGACGCTGTGTCAACACTGATGGTTCCTACAGATGTGAATGCTTTCCTGGACTGGCCGTGGGTCTGGATGGACGTGTGTGTGTTGGTAAGATAAAGCCATGACTAGATGGATGGTAGAGATCGACCCTCCGTGGGCCAATAGATCCCACCAACAACAAATGCACTCTGCTGTAACAGATATGACATAATTAATAGTTGGAGGAACAAACCAACGATATTGGTTCTCTTCTTACATAAGTTGGCTATTAATTTAGGAGATAAAAAGATGAGCTTGACATAAATGAAAACCAAGGGAATCCCCACCTCTCCTCCCCCCTTGTCTTTTCTAATCATGTAGATGGCCTCAATTTTCTCCAACCTTCCTTTGTTGACAGTGGTCTTTGAAATTGGCCTGTATATGCTCATTGTCTCATAGTGAATATTTTCAGGTAGGGAATTAAATGTCCAAAGGGAAGTATAGAATACAAAGGAGGATATGGATAGTCAGGAAATTTATGTAATATTTTTATGTGACTTTATAAGAAGTTTGAAATTTGTTGAGAAATAGATATGAATTTTATCCAAACTATTTTTGAGAATGGTAGTCAGTAAACCCTTTGAATTGGGAGAGAATTGGGCATAGCTGGAAACCCCTTCCCTAAATGGTAAAGATGACACTACTTAGTAGACCAATGTCTGCAGATTTGCATAATGAATCTTTTATAGATTAAAGTTCCTCCTTTTTGAAAGTACCTCTAATTCAAACATTGAATAATTGCATGTTTGTGTTGAGGTAGGCCCCACTTCTAGTAAAGATTGTATTTATCATAGGGGGAGTCACCAGTCACCCATCATTCACTTAGCCTGTATTAATCGCCTTCTCCATACAGGTCTAGGGAAGACAAAAATGAAGGAGATACAATCTCAGCAGTTGAGAGTCTCACAGTTGGGTAAACCAAGATAGTCCTTAGAAAGCTGAAAGAGTCTGGCAACTGGTTTCCAGTGCTTGGAAGCTGAAAGGCATTTGTTTGGTTTTGTCTCTTTCTGTCGAGACCTAAGACCAGAGGCATTTTCTGTGAGTTAGATCATGGACGATGGCTAAATAAAGGCAGCTTCAACTTTGACCTGGGGAGTTATTTGAAGCGATAGTTTGATGACAGATGCCTCTTCCTATTTAGACACACACATGCGGAGCACATGCTACGGTGGATACAAGAGAGGCCAGTGTGTCAAACCCTTGTTTGGTGCCGTTACTAAATCTGAATGCTGCTGTGCCAGCACTGAGTATGCGTTTGGGGAACCTTGCCAACCGTGTCCTGCACAGAATTCAGGTATGTAGTGTCATGGGGACGCCCCCGTCCTGCCAGCTTTCTACCACTATCTGCCATCTTTGCATTTTTGGAAATCATGGGGAGAGATTAATTATGCTTCCCAGATACATCACTTAGCTTCCTGGGGTGTTGGCAGGGCTACTTAGAGTCTGATCACACATCACTCACCCAGTCCTAATGGTCACTGGGAACAGGCAGCACGTTTGGAACCCCCATCCCAACCCCTCCACCTTAATAATACTCATGCTCTTTGGAATTCATGCAACTTGCCTTGTTTACTGAAATAGTTTCATAATGTTTGCATTTTGCAGGAACTATTATAAAAGCAGAATTTTACAGAGTGTAAAAGTAAATAATTTTCAGATTACCTGAATATTTCCAACTTTTTTCCAAAAGGCTATGTGTGAATTTTGTTCAAATCCCTCATGTTGATTTAGGTGTGCCTTTCCTAAATGATTTTATTCAACCCCAGGGAAAAAGTATTTTTCTCAATTTGAAGTGACATGGCATAATGAAAAGAAAACTGGTTGGTGAGTCAGAATTCTCCCCAGCCACAGGCAGACAAATTGCTTAATTGGGGGGTTTCGTTCTTTGTAGATTTTTATTTATTTAGAAATTTTTCTCACCTACTTTCAAAGGATTTAAGAAAGTTTACAATAGTAAACAGAATTATAAAATAGAATAATTATGGAAAGGAATCCTTAGTTTTTTCATCTACAAAATGAATTATTTTAGGTAATCTGGAAGATCCTTTCCAGTTGTAAATTATTTCTATTTATAAGGCAAAAATAGTTTATTAAAACTAAAGCAATAAACTGTCAACATTTGGACAAAATTTTAAGGTAGCTTGGCAATTTCTTTTAATGTCCTAAAATAAAGGTAGATCTAATATTGAAAACAAACAGCTTTGATCAGCTGGTTTACATCTAAGATCCAGTTAGTTCATTTCTGGCCTATCTACAAACAGTTAAAGATTAACTCACAATTTTTAAATATGTGCCATTTTGAAGTGATATTTGAAATTAGAGTGTTAGAAGAAATTAAAATGTGAGAAGTTAGAGAATATTAAATGGAAAACTTGAAAAGAAATGGGAGAGGCCAGTTCAGAAATAAATCTTTATTCTGGCCAATTACATCACAGATTACGATTTTATATGTGATTAGCAATTAGTTCAATTCATGCTTACAATAATACTTCAATTATAGAACATAAAATATAATTCTATCCAACAAACATCCCTCCGTGTAACATTATAGTCATGTATCATTAATGCTACCCTTTGTATGTTACTTTAACTTTTCCAAGTACTTTTCTTACATTCTTGGAATTTACAAGATAGACGACTATCATGAAAACTGGTACCAAGAGTATAGATGATTTCTTACTATCTTCAGTAAGTGGAAGAACCAAAACTTAGAGTCTAGGACCCTTGGTGCATATAGTTCTTGGTTTTTACATTTTCCTCTGGACCAAGTACATCTCCAAAGAATTCTTAGGACACCTAGGAAAATGAAGCAATCTTATAAAAAGATGACTAAAAGAGACCAGATTTCTTTACACAGTAAAGCTTAAGGCAAGTTAAATTTGAAGCCCAGCCCCACTAGCTTCTGTTTTATATTTCAATACACTTGCACAGAAGAGGTCCACATGTGGAAGTGGTTTCGTTCAGTTCGGTGTCTCCACCTCTTTGGTAGATGAAAATGCCAAATCATGAAGGACCTAAATGTAGAGCATCCCTCATTTCAGGAGAGAGGGGAGATTTTAAAAGGTACCGAAAATATTCAGAAGATTCCTTCTTTAGTCAATTTAATGAGAAACTTGAATCTCATCACATCTAAAGTCCATCTTTGTGCTCTGTAAGGAAGCCGAGTAAGCTCTGTATTAAGATATTTCTCACTGGCTGCTGAATATTTACTCCTCACAGGGATCAGTCAGTAAAACCCAGAGAAGTGGCAATATTAGAAATTTTCTCCTATGTCCCCACACCAGCGCCTCCATGGCACAACACTGAGTTAGCTTAGCAAAACCTACCATTTATTAAATACATGCACTGTGCCAAGAGCTGTGTCGAGCACTTTACATGTTCTCCTAATAAATCCAAAGAACTGCTGTGTGGTTTGGGTATCCTTATCTCCAATTTATAGAAGAGAAAACTTATAGAAGAGGAAACTAAGAGAGGGAAAGGGCTTGCTTCCAAGACCCCCAGCAGTAAGCATTGTCATCACCATTCAAACCAATACTGACCTGAATTCGCTGACTGCAGAGGACAGTCTAAGTACCAGATTCTCCTGGAAAGGAAAAGAACAATGAAAAGAATTTGCTTCTGTTTAGGCCAAACAGCAGCTAATTTAGCATTTACTGTAAAACTGGCATGATACTGTTTTTCCAATTTTGTTACTTACAGTTATTTCAAAAGTGCCTTAATTAATTGCTGACATGAGAGACTAATAACAATGCATTTCTTTTTGCTTTCAGTCCCAGGCTTGCAAACACAGTGGCAGCCACTTTCTCTATTGTTCCTTTTTTGGTCCCATTTAGCATGATTTAAAAATTGAGGGATTTCACCACTTTTCTCAAATTTACATTCGCAGGAAGGCAGAGGCTCTGAAGGATTCAACCTTCATTTTTAAAATCTGTATAATTCATTGGCATCCAGTGTCGTCAGGAATATAGTTTTGTAGCATGCAGATGTATAAGAACTGTTTGCATCAGCAGCGAGATGCCGTTGGCCTCTGTAAAAAGGCCCGTCCCTAATATCCAGTTCTTGGGACCCTGAAGCACACAAATGATTTGCATTTGACCAGGAGACTCTGTGTTGCCAGAAACTGTGGGCAACTAAGCGGACACTTCAGTTTGTTTTCCTCGGATAAAGTATGATTCCAGTTAGTTCTCCATTTTCATCGTTCATGCTCATGCTTCTCTGAATATTATTGGAATTGTATGTAAAACATTGCATCAGTTTTAAGTAGAAATCTGATTCCATCACACATTAGGATACATAGTCTGTATACTTCAATTTCTTAGTAAGATCTCAGTTTTAACATTATGCAATACTTTGCCTATGGATTTATCATATAGAATGAACCTAGTGTCCTGATGAATATTAACTTTAAAAACACACTTAAATACAAGTGTAGAAACTTTGTTTTTCTTGTGAGTGCAGGCTAGAGAATTTGAAGAGAGAAATGAGAAAATGTTAAGAACTTGATTGTATTAAAAAAAAACAACAACATTCGCACTAAGAAACAAAGTTATTCCCAAGACGGTGAGAGAAAGTTTTATTAACAGTTAAGAAACCACACTTTAACAGGAACATTTCACAATAAGTGTAAAGTGTTCCCTGGTGGACAAAGTCAAATTATAGGAAAAACACCTTTTCTGAAAGCGCTTTGCACAAGGACTTGCTGTAACTTGCCTGTATCCTCAAAAGTCCTTTTCCACAGTGATGCAGAGCCTTTAAAATGGGAGCATGGTGTACCAGTGACTCCCTTGAGAGATGCCTCTTTTCAGTTACCACTTTATTCAGTTCCGCTCACTTAGCAGGAAGCGATGTGTGCAAAGCCAAGTGCAGGATCGACCTGTTCTGCAAACAAGGGAATCATTTACTATCTGTTAATTTATTGCAGCGGAATATCAGGCACTCTGCAGCAGTGGTCCAGGAATGACGTCAGCAGGCAGTGGTAAGGACTTGTTTGAAATTTACTACCATAAGCATGTGCAGAAGCAGCACTGGGCCTTCCTGTGGATTTCCAGTTGGTCCCTTTACACCAGACTGAGGAGGTCTGACCCCCTCTGTGGCCATCACTGTACCTGGGACACCTAAAAGCCCCCAGTGGCAGAGTAATTATGGCACAGTGGGTCCTGGGATTGCTGGGTTTTGGTGTTGGGCTTGATACTGAAGGTTTGGGTGCTCTCCCGGGGTGGTTGATGGAGGACTGCAGTTGAGAGATGATGACTGTGGTCGTTCATTCATGAGAGGAGGCAGTCTGGTCCTCCTCTGGCTCTTGCACAGTCAAGTACAATTCAGGGTTACGGGCTCAATTGAATTGTTAGCCATTCACATTTTGAACAATTTATTGACTGTCAAGTGTTCAGTCATTATAAGATGTTGGTAGGGAGCTATCTTATATTTTATAGCAAGCAGTGATAGCAATTAACTGAATTGGAAGAGAATGGAGTATTTAAGTGTGGGAGTTAGAACTAGAGAAATATAGATACCATAAAAGAATTGAAGGTAAAAAGGAGAGTTGGAACAAAGCGCAAAAATAGGTGAAAGGAAATATGAAGGGCTTATTTTATTAATATAAAACTAAATGATTCGATTCAGGAAAGTTCTGAAAAAAGGTAGACCGAATTGATTGTCAGTTTATCCTCTTGATTACTTTCATCATTATGTGTGGATGAAGGTGAGGAGGAGATATTTGGGGGAAAGAGGAGTCATAAAGAAATTTAAAATGAATAAAGAGTTAGTGGGGAATAAATAAGTTGTGATAGGGACCTGGAGAAGGAAAAAATGTCAACCTTGATTTGCAGAAGAGTTAGGACCAAGATTTGAGACTAGCCATTCGCTGTCATTCTGCATCACGCTTGACCATAGAGCTCTTCTTAGTCTGTGAGCACACAGAAGAGGGAGGACCCAGCCTCCTCTGATCAGAGCAGCAGAGACTCTTTCAGAACAGGTGATGTTTGAATGGGCTTTGCACCAGTGAATAGGCCTGGCTCCAGACACTCCTGACACAGAGCAAATGTTCATGGAAGAATGAGAAATCTAAAGTAAATAAACAGAGTTCATATTTTAATTTAATCTCAAAGGTATTATTGAACCTACAAAAGCTTGAACCATGAGAATAACCCAGTCATCTGGTTTTTAAGCTAAGTCTGGTGGCATCGAAGGAACATTGAAGGAACACTGAAGAGGGAGGAATGGGTTGGCACCAGGGCGACCAGTCGTAGGGACTTGGGCTGTGTGGTGGATCCACTTTTCCATCTTGATGTTTGAACCAGAAGAAGCCCAGGAGTTCTCCCTTAGCCTGATTAAGGGTTGGTAATCTTGTAGTTCCAGCTCGAATGCCAAGTTCCTCTCAAGGACTGGTGGAAGGAAGATTTGATTTAGAATACTCATAGTGAGAAAAAGTGATCAAGCTTTCTCATCAAAGTGAAACTATTTTCACCAGGTCCTACCGTTTTTACATTTATTGTAATGTTATTTTTTCGACAGTTCTTTGACCTTTGCTTTAGAATACTACTGATATTGAACTCTTTTTGGTGGTGCAGATATAAATGAATGTGCATTAGATCCAGACATCTGCCCAAATGGGATTTGTGAAAATCTCCGTGGGACCTACAAGTGCATATGCAATTCAGGATATGAAGTGGACTCAACTGGGAAAAACTGTGTTGGTAAGGAGTTCCACCTGTTTTCTAAGACATTTCATCTATCATGCATTCTTTTTTTTTATTGTTGCTAGGAGGAAACTGCTCTTGAGTAGCTTTAGGACTGAACAAATGGATGATCTTTACTTTGGGTGTCGGCATGACACATGCATGTCTTGATTAACTAAAATTTACATAGCTGAATCCCGATGATTTGTAAGTTGTCATGTGTTTACTCCAAAACCAAGAAGTTTCTTAGATGTAGAAAATACAGATTGTGAGCCGTTATCATGTGTCTACAAAAGCATCCCTATTTTTACCAAGAGAAGCAACTCTTGTCCCAGCCACTTATTAGATTTAATAAAAAAAAAACAGCTTATTTTCAGTAATAACTGTTCTCTGTTAAGTTTAGCAAACACCACTTTTTATGCTTTACCAAACCTTAATGAAGGTACCAGCCAGTAACTGAAAAAACAAAAACAAAAACAAACAAACAAACAAACAAAAAACCAACCTTTGGTTGGGAAAAAAAATGGTCAACATGGGCACCAATATTTTTTCTTCAGCTTTCTTCAGTTGCCTAGACTCGTATTTTCTGATGTCCTGTCCATTCTATAGTGTAGTGACATAATATTGCAGGTTTCGTGAAGTTGAGCTTCTAACAGAATATTCAAGCTCATGGGAATATGCCAGAGTGTGCTAAAACCAGAATGTAAGATGTTGCGTCCTTCTGATTTGAAAGCAAAATGCATTTTACATAAAGAAAACTTTCATGGATTAGGATGAAAATTAATAGGCTTTAATAAGGATAAAAAGGGAAGCCTCAAATACATTTTTACTCTCTAAAAGCCATTTAGGGCTTCGGTGTTAGAATTTACTCTCTTCTGCCCTAAGATGGTCAGTTAGTGGAACATGGACTAATTTTGAGATGCTACAGACTGAAATAAACAAAAATGACTTTCTTTTCATTCTTTCAACACATGATCGAGCAAGTATTAACTACTCGCCAGGTACTGAACTCAACTGTCTCTCAAAGAGCCATTAGTTGACCCAAGAAAAGAAGGTTCCTTCTCCTCTTTGTCCCTGGGTAACCAGCAATTTTACTTGCCATGGTTCCTTACTTTACCATTGCACATTCTCTGGTGTGGAGGGGCTCGCTGAAATGCTCGGACCCCTACCAAGAAACTTGTTGCCTTTGATTAGACAAACAGTGCCTGAACTTGAAGAGGAATAAATTACATCATATAGAACTGTATTCCTGTGGACAGGGACAAATGACCATGTCAATTAAGTATTTTTTAAAAGCTTACTGTACTATGTTAATTTATTAAAAATGGCCACCTCCGAAATATCCTTAACTTGTCCCCTGACCTCTTGCCGTTGTACCCATTCTTTCCAGAGCTCCTCCAACCTAACTGTATATTTCTGTCTCCTTTCAGGAAATCTCTGTACCCCAAAAAGTACTCTGGTTCTCTGCAGTTCTTTTAATGTATCAAAAGGGCCTTCATTCAAATTCAATTTTTTTTTTTGTATTTTAGCATTTATTCTTTCTCTTTTCCTTTTTTCATAGTTTCTCTTCCTACAAAATTCTGTGTTTATATTGACACTGTGAGACCCAGTATTAAAACAATATGAGCACCCTTATTCTAGACTTGTACATAGGGCTCTATCTGTGTACAAAGAAAAGAGAAGGATTCTAGAGATAGAATGGAGAGGAAAGCTAACTCTAGATGTCATGAAATAAGACCTCAATCAGTTTGCCCCCTCTGGCTCTCTGGACTCCTCTCTGCAGGTCACCTATTCTCACGCGCTCTAGCATTCTTTCTTTCCTGTACCTCTATTCACCATAAATAGTTTTTACTTTTGTCTTCCATTTAACTGCTTAAAGAATGGAAGATGGCAAGAGTACAGTTTCTCTCAAACAATGTACAGTTCTATAGTTTTGCAGTGTCCCACCTAATAGATGGCTTTCTTGTTAGGCCTGCTCCTGATGTCATTATGGGCAAAGTGGAGGTAGCAATTATTTTCAAAGAAGTAGAAATCTTACTTGAATATTTTTCACTTGCTGTCCTTCTTCACATGTGACTTACACACGTATAAAAGGAGGTAACAGTAAATAAAAGCATCTTCTCTGCCCCCCTTTACATCACCTTTCATCTGAGTTTCAGGCTAAACTAGTACATAAAAAAATGGGGATAGGAGGTCATCAGGGGAGCTACATACTTACCAGAAAGCCCTCTTCTTTCAACTACAAGTTTCTTTTTCTCTCCCTGACTTTTATTGCTGTCCCAAAATTAGCCCTTCCCTCTTTGTGGTCTACAGTGACTTTTGACAAGTGAATTCTTTCTCTATCACCCCTTAATTTTAGTGCTTCTCTTCTGGGGTACAGTTGTCATTTGAGTACACATGGTATTTTCAAACTAGATTTACTATTTCTTTTTTCTATAAAAGCCTCTGCTCATCAGAATACAGAAATTATTATTTGAGCAGGTCCAGAAAGACACAGAGATGTTTTAGCTTCAACCAAAAATCACCTCGTTGGAAGCAAAAGGGAGAGTTTGTGAGGCTATAGGGATTCTTCCTTCAATGAGTTAAGTGCATACTGCAAAGTTGAACTGATTATCATCAGGTCAGAAATATGTTTATATTTCAGATTATGTTTAGGAGATATGAAGTTACTAATCAAAAATCCACCACAGCCGTCTGCTCCAGGAACTGGCTGTTTTTTATCTTAATCATAAATTTCTCAATATAAGGTTCCAGATTCTTCTGATATCATCAAAGTATAAGAATTGCAATATTGACTCTTTGGGGAAGTGTTAGCATTCCCTATATCATTTTGACAGAATTCTCACCATGTTATTTGCTCATACAATAACATAACTTTATGCTTAATTTTTCCATGATTTAAGCCCTTTATAAATACATTACTAATTTACTTGTATTTACCGCTGTGAACTTATGATGATTTATACTACTGAATTGTTGTATCCTCTATGTCAAGTCTACTAGATTGTCAAATGATTATCTAAGCAGAGTTTCTTGATGTAAAAAAAATTCCTTGTGAACATATAGCCTAGTGTATGGCTGTGTGATGTAGTTTAGCCCAACTGTTTATAACAAACTGTTGAAGTTCTGTACTTCCTAAATTACTTAAGTAACACATATCAGAAGTTACATTTTGCATCAGACAAACCTATTATTCACCTGTAAGTAAGGAGTTTTTCTGCGCTCTCTGAATCTCTGGTCTAAATTCCTTGTGAGAATTATAAACTCTATAGATTGCTTCACACTCTATAAACACAAGTGGAGACCATTTCAGTTATTCTAAAGAAGAAGCACCCATCCTAGAACTAACACACATCAAAGATGGACCATACTTTCTAGGTGTTTATTTAGTCCCTTAAATCAATAGAATTAGTCCTTTTAATTCTGGCACAATGAAACAGTTATCTAAAGATTAATGATTTCCAGCAAATCCAGGTTTCTTCCTGTTAAAGACAGTGAATCGAACAGTATCTGGTGACTTTAGACTTTGTAGATACCTAGTATAAATAATCAGACGACAACCCTATTTTCTTCAAATTAGGTAAGTTAGGCAAAAACCCGTGGTAGAGGAGTTTTGTCTATTTGTTTAAATTAATCATAGAACTTAAAAACTTAACCTAAAAAAAGCAGAGAAATTGCATGCAAAGAATGAACTCCCTTTAAAAGTTCATGTTCATTGGTTTTGCAGATATTAATGAATGTGTATTGAACAGTCTGCTTTGTGACAATGGACAGTGTAGAAACACTCCTGGAAGTTTTGTCTGTACCTGCCCCAAGGGATTCATCTACAAACCTGACCTAAAAACCTGTGAAGGTAAACTGTGTTTTTATTGTTTTATTATGTACTTTACTGTCTTTTGGTATGCCACTGGAAAACCATGAAATAAGAGTATTTATTTATTGATTTATGCGAGCAAGCAAGCAAGTAGGGGAGGGGGCAGTATGCGAGAGAGAATACCAAACAGGTTCCAGGCTGAGCCCAACATGGGGCTCAATCCCACAATCCTGGGATTATGACCTGAGGTGAAATCAAAGTTTGGATGCTCAACCAGCTGAGCCACCCAGGTGCCCTAGAGTCACCTTTATTTTAGACAAATATGTCATTGTAATTGAGATTCTGTGGTCCTAAGTGACACCTGCATGCTGTTTGTAAGCTACTATGGTATCTACCTGCAGTTGGCATTTTATTTGCCATCATTTAAGAGATGAAGAAAATATTACATAGCTAGTAATTCAGAGATCACACTTAAAATATGCTCCATATTTCCTGAATAAAAAGATTCAGCTATGTGCCAAATTCTGTGCTATAGAAATATGCTCAATTATTCTTTTTGATACTCCATCTAGTCTAGAAAAAATCTATCTAGGCCGGCCTTAATATCTAATAAAGAATATGTGATAGCAACTGAGGCCAAAGTTTAAATATTCTTTCGTGCCCAAGACTAGTTTTTAGCAGTAATGTAGACCTGTTTTTGTTTTAGACATTGATGAATGTGAATCAAGTCCTTGCATTAATGGAGTCTGCAAGAACAGTCCGGGCTCTTTTATTTGTGAATGTTCTTCTGAAAGTACTTTGGATCCAACAAAAACCATCTGCATAGGTATTTATTCTGCTGTATCAGTGCTGTATTTAATGTCTACTTTTGATGCAAAAGACCTTATTGCAAAAGAGTTTAAGTATGGATGAACAAAAGTTTAAATTAACATTATCCCTTGTTTCACAATGCCATTTTTGCTGTAATTCCAATGCACATGTTTGAAGTTTTGATAGAGATTCTATTGAGTATCTATTAAACATCATCTCCAACCTCCTTGCAGAAACCATCAAGGGCACTTGCTGGCAGACTGTCATCGATGGGCGGTGTGAGATCAACATCAATGGAGCCACTTTGAAGTCCCAGTGCTGTTCTTCCCTCGGTGCTGCCTGGGGGAGCCCGTGCACCCTATGCCAAGTCGGTAAGAGAGACAGGCACTGTGGCTACTGGGCCCAACTCACTGGTCTCTTTGCTTAGAAAGGGGAAACTCAGTACTTTTTTAATTTAGGTTCACCTGGGAAATCTAGACTTAATTCTGATGACCTCAATGAAACATATTGCTGAATAGGAAACTCAGAAGTGTCAAGGACAGTAATTTCATGTGATTTGGTTATTATTTTCTATCACACACTGTAATGTGGTTACCTGGTGTTGCATTCCTAGATCAACAATTCCTATGGGCTCTCTTGGAACCTCATAATTAGGGGTCCTGAGCCTTTTGCAGGCATAGATTATCTTCCAAAAATGGATTGATATAAAGGAGCCACTTTTCATTACTTAATGTCTAAATCTGTTGCAAAACTGAGGTTTGAGAGTCTCGCTGCTGATTTTATTGGTTCAGTGTTTGGGTATATAAATGTGTGAATTTATATATGTGAACGCTGCAGGGTGGGAGATCTTCAAATTCTAGACTTTGTCTTCCATAATTCATGTTAGAATAATCAAATACTGTGACTCCTATTTTATAGTTGTTAGCAAAAGAGAAATCTAGTCATTTTCTTTCTTAGTCATTACCTTAGCATGATCTTTAGAGGAACTCTGGGTCTTGAGAGTCAGAGGAACTGAGCTTAATTCAAGGAAACATTTCATTCTCCTTCATCTATACAATCTCAGAAACACTTTGTTATCTTAGACTTATTCATAGCAACAAAATCTAATTCATGTCCAGGTATTCCTTTGTGTTTCTTATACTATGTCATACAAAGTCTGGGTATTGTTATCTCAAATTTGTTTTTTGTTTGTTTGTTTGTTTTTTACAGATCCCATATGTGGTAAAGGCTATTCAAGAATTAAAGGAACACAGTGTGAAGGTATTTATGGTTATTTATAATCCATAAATTTCTGTGTGCACGAAGAATGCTAATGTTAACTTGGCCTGGATAAAGTTGTCATGTAACTTGACAGTGAGAAATATGCAGCAGAGAGGAAAAAATAATGAGAATTGCAGAACATAACAGATGTTAATTTCACAAGCGTATATATGCTGTTGCCAGTGTTGGATCACTATGGCCACAGGGCAGGGTGACTGAAAATGTTTTAGGGTGACCTAAAAGAGTGACTGTTACAGTGACCGCACTTTCAACATACTGTCAGGAAGACAAAAGTGGAAGTTTTCAATGAGGTTATACAATTTGCATTTTTTTTCTTGGTTTGTCCTGGGTTTTGTTTGTTTGTTTGTTTGTTTCATGGTCACGGATGATTTAGAAGGATATACTCTATTGCCTCGTTTTTGAAAGTTTGTGTGGATTCTCTCCAGTTTGCTGTGATTCTTTGTCACGGAGCCCCAGATAGATGTACGTGGGTCAGGGTGACTAACACAACCTGACATGACACAGCAGCTGAAAAATTTTAAAAACACCAATTAGTCCCATATGTGGAATGAAATGAAGTTTTTTTCCCTGCTCAAATAAAGAGGAACACTACAACCCCCACCCAAGGTCTTGCTTTCCAAATGGTGACTGAATCCTTTGGCCTTTCTCTGGTCCAGACCCACTGTTAATAACTTATCTGACCTCAGCAGCACATTTTGGTGTACAAGTGGCCAGAAAAAAAACCCAAAAAGGTAAATTTCCCCTCCCCACTTATATCTCTCACAAGGAAAGATTTCAAATAGATTTTTCAACATCACTCACTTGGAAAGTTATTTCTTTTAAATAGAGACACAGTGTGTGTGTTTCTTAACTAACGTTCCCCCTTTTTGGCATTGACAAGTGCCTTTCTTTGAATTAACTTGATGGCGAATATTTTTCCAAGTTAAGTGCAGAGGACATACTGCTTTCCATTAAGCAAACTGGGAGGGACTGGTACATTGGAGAGAGGGTGGGTGCATGATGAATGAATGAACCTGAGCATCTTTTGACTCTCCCTAATGCAAGATGGGAACACTAAGCCTTTGACAGAACAGTGTGAGACTGTTGCCTGAGTTAGAACTAGTTATACGCCTTCTGGGGACGTCTCAGCAGATGACGCTTAAAAAGACACTCTTTTGACTGACTGCACATATCTCTCAGTGGGATTTTTTTCTATGCTCACCTTCAAGCTCTTTCTTCTTTGTTAATTTGAAAGACCAGGTTTCTGTATCTGTTTATTTCCAGACATATGATCTCATAAAGCTAATTATGTGACTCCTGGGAGTCTTACCTGAGATGTCTATAGTACCCAGAGCTGTCACCAAGAACTCAAACCAACTCCCAGTCTCTGTAACTCAAAACTTAGTGGGGCGCCTGGTGGCTTAGTCAGTTGAGCATCTGACTCTTGATTTCAACTCCAGTCATGATCTCACAGTTCGTGAGTTCGTGAGTTTGAGCCCCACATCAGGCTCTGTGCTGACAGTATGGAGCCTGCTTGGGATTCTCTCTCTCTCTCTCTCTCTCTCTCTCTGACCCTCCCTATTCATGCTGTCTCTGTCTCTCTTAAAATAAATAAATAAAACAAAAACATTACTCCCTAGGACCACTGGAGAAGCTCTTTTAACTTTGGTAATAGGGGGATTCAGTCTGCTTGCCATTCAAAGATCCCAGAAATTCTACATGAACTATTTGGAGGCAAAGTAATTTTGTGAACTTATTTGGTTCAAAATGGCCTTTTCTGTTATGAGAATAATTATGACCCCATGTATGAAATAAAACAGAATGATGTTATATAGATATTTTAATTTCATGTTTTTTTTTCTTCATAGATATAAATGAGTGTGAAGTATTCCCAGGAGTATGCAAAAATGGCTTATGTGTTAACTCTAAGGGATCATTTAAATGTCAGTGTCCCAGTGGGATGACTTTGGATGCCACAGGAAGGATCTGCCTAGGTAAATCCTGAGCTCATTACTTTTCTAATGACCACTTCCTAAAGATTATTAAAAACTCAGTTAAGATAAAGCTGAGTATTTGGTTTCAAGTACACATACACATACACCCAATTCAACATTTCCACTAGGTTCTCTGGTGGTTTCCTTGACAAATAGCTTAGTAGTTTCCTACTTAATAGTTTCCTTCCTTACTCAAGACCTTTGTTCATCCTTTATATACAGAGTAGAGAACATGTTAGCGAAGAGAAACTGTAGTTCTTTATTGATGTGTACCTATTCCTTAAATCATTACCATCATGGTTATTATTCCAAAACTCTTAATTCTGCCCCCCATATAACCTATAGGATACAAGGTGAACAGTGGTGAGAATATGTTTGCTTGATTGAAAATTGTAGCCCATGGCTGCTAGGCACGTCCTGCCCTTGGCCATATGGACAGGTGTTTGCAGGAAACCCTTGTGGGTATGAGTGGAGTGCCGCAGTCCTGAATAGTGAACCTGAAGTCCACTGAGTCCAGGGGTACTGTCACTTCCGATCATGATGGGATTCTCCATGCCAACTGCTCAAGCCCAAGTGGCAATGATATGGAAGACGGGACTCTGAGTTCTTAGAAAGCTGCCTTGTGGACTTTGGATGACAGCAGGTTTGAGATCCCACAGTCATGTGTGGCATCTGGCAGACTTATTCTGATGCTACTTCTATGGCTTCTGACTGCCAGGAATATGTCTCTTAGGTCACTCGTTTCTGAATCCATGACTCTGAAAATGATGCTAAGGTACATTGTGTATCTGAAACCATATTCCTCTGAAGATCATCCTTAGTGAAGGACCACAATAGGTGGTTAAAGAGTGATATGAGGTTAAGGGATTCAGATTGTTTTTGAAATAGAACTAAAAATCTTAAGTATAGAACTTTATGGTTTATAATATAAGCAATATGGGATAGAAAAGCTGGAATCCTGAGGGCTAAGTCTTGTTGCAACCATGGATGTCAGTTAATCTCCTCCAGAGTCAGCTTTTTTGTTTAGGAGGAATGAGCATTTAATGAGAACCTTCTTCCAGGTTCTTCAGTGGAAAGATGATTCAGTGTTTAATTTAGAAATCATTTAAAAAGGAGCTATCCATCTTATTAGAGGCAACCTGAGTGTGAAGTCACCCCGAAGACTTCAGAAGCTTTCTAACATTAAAGGAAGTTCAGGCACTTAGGTGAATGGTTAAAGACCACATTGTGAAGAGAAAGAGAGGGAAGATCATACCTTTGGTTTTAACTACACTTTATAGTTTCTAGACACATAGTCTCATCTGAGCTTCACAGTATGCCCTCAGAGATGGGTGCAACATCACTTTACAGATATGGAAATTCAGGGACAGGATTAATAATTTGTCTAAGACAACCAGCTTCTTAGTTGCAGCACAAGACCAAACTCCAGGTCTTCTGACATCCACCATGTCACTTCTACTCTTCCTCATAATTCCATGAATTTGGGGTTGGGGCCAGAGGTATTCATGTGTCCCCCAAAGAATGAACACATAAGCACACGTAGGGGCGAAAGAAGTTCTTGAGAAGAGGAATGAATGACTTTTTCTTTGTGTTTTTCCTCTTGAGTCCCAAGTAGGACAGTCTTCATCTTGGAACTTAACATTGCACCTCTCCAAAAATGAGGTATGCTGGAGCTGGCTTAGATGTTCCCCAGTGATAAAGAGTGCAGCTCCTTGTAGCTAGAGAGATGTCAGGCATTATGGAGCACATGCATTCGTAGTAAACATGTCTGTACGGGGAGCAGACAAATCCCAAAAGAGCATTGCGAGATTTGTCAGAATACTGTTCCTTATGTAGAATTATCAGAAGGTGCCTAAAATTGAAAGGAATGTCTCCAGAAATAGGACGTGCAAATAAATGTGAGCTGCCAAAAAAAAAAAAAAAAAAAAAAAAGAGTATTAGGTAGGAACACGCATCAGAAAGCCTGGGCTCCTTTTGGGAAAAAAAAAAAGTCATTCTGGCCAATAAGTACATCGCAGATTATTGTGTATATTGTACTTTGCCTGACACAACTGGGCACAGTGAACACAGAGTAGCTCTCGTCAGCCTCCCTGTGTTCCGTCTGGCAGATATCCGCGTGGAAACCTGCTTCCTGAGGTACGAGGATGAGGAGTGCACTCTGCCCATTGCTGGCCGCCACCGCATGGATGCCTGCTGCTGCTCGGTGGGGGCGGCCTGGGGTACCGAGGAATGCGAGGAGTGTCCTGTGAGGAACACGCCTGAGTACGAGGAGCTCTGTCCCCGGGGGCCCGGATTCGCCACCAAGGAAATCACAAATGGAAAACCTTTCTTCAAAGGTACAGTGGTGTCAGTGCTTGATTGCTTCTGTTTTTAGACGGACAGGCTGTTCCAGCTACCAGGAGAATTGCAGTGAACATCACCAATGTGGCCATCCCTTGGTGATCTGAGCGTACGCCGTCCACCTGCTGGGTTAACAGACAGCAAATGTTCGCTCTGTGACGGGCTCTCTTTCCCCACCTCCAGGACCGCCCGAGGTCACTTGCCTCTCCCATTAGTCATTTATGAAGTGTTAACGTAGATTATAGTACTAGCCTACCTAAACCAAATAGAAACAAAAAGGAAATCTTCTTGGGGAATTTTATTTATTTATTTTTTTAAATTTTATAATAGTTTATTTTCAAATTGGTTTACATATAACACCCAGTGTTCATCCCAACATGTGCCCTTTTTAATGCCCATCACCCCCTCTCCCCCCTCCCTCACCCCCCTCACCCTCAGATTGTTCTTAGTCTTTGAGAGTCTCTTATGTTTTATCTCCCTCCCTCTCTGTGTCTTTCTTCCCTTTCCCCTCTTCCCCTCCCCCTGGTTTTTGCTTAGTCTCACAAAGTCCACCTATTCTTGGGGAATTTTAATTCTCTGTGCTAATGCTAGATGATTTGACCTTTTATCTGCCCTTTTAATCCGGGTCACTTCAGTTCCCCTGAGTATAGATATTGGGGGTGAGTGGCATGAGAAGCCAAGTGGCAGGCCCTCTTTGTCTGATATACAGTGAAAGTCATTCCTGGGCCAAACACATTCCAGTGCCTTATGATATCTCTAACACTGTTTTGGTTTATTGTGCTATAATCTAAAATTCATGTAAAAAACTGAGAAATTACAGATTTAATCTAATTCCAAAATTGATTTAACTTTTTTTATAAAGATTTATTTTTTTTATTTTATAATAGTTTATTTTCAAATTGGTTTACATATAACATCCAGTGTTCATCCCAACACGTGCCCTCTTTAATGTCCGTCACCCCCTCTCCCCCTCCCTCACCTCCCTCACCCTCAGTTTGTTCTTAGTCTTTGAGAGTGATTTAACTTTTTATGTACAATGATGCATAACTTATTTACTTCAGCACATGGAAAAATCTTGACTCATTTCTCAGAATTCCAGTTTTTCAGAGAGGCTCAGCTTATATTCCTGGTATAGATTTTTATCTTGGTTGCCCAATGTGTCTGGGCCTAGTTATTACACTTCATGACTAAATCAACTCATAAAACTGGGAAATGAGTATAAGTTATCACTTAATTATTCTTATACAAAAAGTGTAAACTTTTTTTGTACTGAGCATTCAGTCCAAGAAGCCCTGGGGATTAAAATTCTGTCTGGAGAGACTGTTTCTAGATGGCCTCTTAAATGTCTCTTAAGTAAATTCAAAGGAATTTGAATGATTTGCTTCCAGAGACTGTGGCAGTTCCTTGCCACAGGAGGACTTATTCTGGAGATTTAATCGGTCTTTCGTGACGTTTTGTAGAAATGAACTTGTATTCCTTGAGCTTTAGGTCTTGCTTTAGAAAGACTCCTGAAAGGAGGGACACCTGGGTGTCTTAGTTGGTTAGGCATCCAGCTTCAGCTCAGGTCATGATCTCACGGTTTGTGAGTTTGAGCCCTGCATCAGGCTCTGTGCTGACAGCTCAGAGCCTGGAGCCTGCTTCAGGTTCTGTGTCTCCCGCTCTCTGCCCCTCCCCCACTTACTGTCTCTCTCTCTCTCTCTCTCTCTCTCTCTCTCTCTCTCAAAAATAAATAAGCATTTAAAAAATTAAAAAAAAAAAGACTCCTGAAAGGAGATCACAGGCTCTATATGCAGTCTCCTAGGGTACAAGAAACTCTTTTAATTATATTATTAACACCTTAATATTAATTGAGAAAATATTTGTAAATTGTATACATATTTCAGAAAATATTTTAAATAGTATACAGTATTTACAAATAGTTTAAATTATAAATGGCATCTTTTTTGCCATTCTTAGATTTTAGTTGTATCTAAAGAAGCATCAAAAAGAATAGATGAATATCTCATTCCACTGTACTCTCAATTGGTTGCTGTGAGCCAATATATTCCCGTCATCTTCTATATGCTTTTAAGTATGGATGCTAGTGGCTTAGAATATTTACTCATTCATTCAGCAAGTACTTAAGTGTTCGGTGTGTATCAGGCAGTATGGTACGCTATAGAAGTCCAAATAAACACCCCCTTTACTTCCCTAATAATGCTTTCTAAAATGTACAAGTTTAAAAGACAAGAAGTGTTTATAAAACCATAGTTCTCATGGATCATCACACATTCTTAAAAACGCATATTGCCAATGGGCACCTGTGTGGCTCAGTTGGTTGAGCATCTGACTTCGGCTCAGGTCACGATCTCATGGTTCATGCGTTCAAGCCCCGCATCAGGCTCCCTGCTATCAGTGCAGAGTCTTTTTCATATCCTCTATTCCCTCCTCACCCCTAACACCCCGTCGTTCTCTCTCTCTGTCAAAAATAAACATTAAAAATAAAATAAATAAAATAAAATACATATTGCCAAGACGTTAAATCAGAACCCTCCAACCACCGGGGCTTTAAATAGGGGCATTGAGGGCCGCCTGGGTGGCTCAGCAGTTAATCGGCTGACTTCGGCTCAGGTCACGATCTTGCAGTTCATTGGTTCGAGCCCCACGTCGGGCTCTGTGCTGACAGCTCAGAGCCTGGAGCCTGCTTCGGACTGTCTCCCTCTCTCTCAGCCCCTCCCCTGCTGGTGCTCTCTCTCTCTCTCTCTCTCAAAAATAAATAAACATTAAAAAAATTTAAAATAGGGGCATGGAGAACTCCTTCTAGGATGCTCAGTAACTTTCAGCATGTTTTATTTTTCTTGAAGATATCAACGAGTGCAAGATGATTCCCAGCCTCTGCACCCACGGCAAGTGCAGAAACACCATCGGCAGTTTTAAGTGCAGGTGTGACAGTGGCTTTGCTCTGGATTCTGAAGAAAGGAACTGCACAGGTCAGTGAAGGGCCCCCTTCCCCGGGACACCCCTTTAGAACTCTTCGCCTGTAACGTACTGCCACAGGAAGGAAAGCGCTCCCGATACTCAAGTGCTGCCACTTACTGCCTTCTTTCAGACATCGACGAATGCCGAATATCCCCTGACCTCTGCGGCCGAGGCCAGTGTGTGAACACCCCAGGCGACTTCGAATGCAAGTGCGACGAGGGCTATGAAAGTGGATTCATGATGATGAAGAACTGCATGGGTAAGTGTGTGACCATCTGATCCTCACAGGGAGGGAGGGATTCCCCGAAGCTTTGGTGACTCTGAGCCTCCCTCCCGGGATTCCCCAGCTCCCCCAGTGGACTGGTCTCCTGACCAGTGAGTCCAGAATCAGTCTGGGGCAGAGGGAGACTGACATGCAGAAAGCATAAGGGAATTCATGCTGTGGGTTGGCGGGTGGCCTGGGGTGCCAGTTATGGGTCCAAGAAGTGAGTTTAACACCTGGAAGAGACACCCCAGGGAAGAGAGAACAATTCAAACGTTGTTAGAGGTCACATTATGGGGCCAACATTTCTAGAAAAAGAGATTGATTATGCTGGCTGCATTAGATCGGGTTCCCTAGAAAGAAGCCTGAGATAAGGATTTTTGTGAGGCAGTACTCTCAGAAAGAAGCTGTAAGGAAGTGAGGGAAGCAATTTAGGGCAGGGGAAGAGGTCTCTTAGCCCTAACCTGATCCCATAGGGGCCTCTGGAGTGTGAATGGCACCACAGAGTTGTCCCAGAGTTGTCAAAGAGTTGTGGCCAGATTGTATAGTCCCGTGCCAGCCACGGGCAGCCCCCAACACGGGGGTGGGGCATAATTTTCACCTCTCAGGCTTTGCTGGGTGAGGTGGACAGCAGTTCTCCTAGAGGGGAGCTCGTGAGCCATGAGTAGCCGGGACTCGCAGCCACTGGTGCACTGAGGAGGGCACCGGCCTGGGGTCCTGGGCTAGGACGCCACCACCATCGTCAACACGGGCCATTGCCATTTTGCAGATATTGATGAGTGTCAGAGAGATCCTCTCCTATGCCGAGGAGGCGTTTGCCTAAACACTGAAGGAAGCTTCCGCTGCGAATGTCCTCCTGGCCATCAGCTGTCCCCCAACATCTCAGCATGTATAGGTAAGGAAGAAGACTTGCAGGCCACTTATTTATGGTCAGCTGTTCAACCCACGCCTCTGCCACAATCAGAAGCTTCTGGCTGGATGTTTGCAATTTTTATTTTCTAAACAGACATCAACGAGTGCGAGCTGAGTGCGAACCTCTGCCCCAATGGCCGTTGTGTGAACCTCATAGGGAAGTATCAGTGTGCCTGCAACCCTGGCTATAATCCAACTCCTGACAGGCTGTTCTGTGTCGGTAAGTTCTCTCTTTCATTTTATATTTAGTCTCTTTCTAAAACTCTGAACAATGTTCTCTGAGTGCTGTTTTCATCACTAGTTACTTTTACTTAATCTTTCTTATTTTCCTGTAAGTAAAATTCTTTTCATAGTGGCTCACCGTCTTTGGATCTCACCTCCCTTGTCTGTTTAAAGAAGCATTTAAATGAAGGATATTGGATGTTTTAGCTCTAACAAGTATAATTTGAGCCATGCTGCTTTGAACAGTAGCACGTGCCATGTTTATGCACATATATACCCAAGCAAATCAGCAAGTGATTACTAACCACCTGCCATAAACAAAGCCTGGGTTCTGTGACGAAGACAAAAACCATAGGGTCCAGTGTCTGCCCTTAGGTAGTTTAGATAAGCTAAAAGATTTCAAAGAATAATTATTGGAAAGAAGACTGTGTTCTGTTCATATCTTACATTGAAATGGAGGCCGGGTCTGGCACTCCTTACAGACCGGGTTTTGTGGGACAAGCATTTTGCTTTGTGGAGGGCCCTCTGTGGGTTGAGTGGGAAGAGTGGCACAGAAAGCCCTCTGGGTTTATTGTGCCCAAAGTCAAAGTGAAACTTTTCAAAAGTTGCCAGTTTTTGCCTGGTTTGGGGTGTACATCATGTGGAACTGCCAAGTCTCACATGGTTTCCACCCAAAGCCATAAATCAGCCCAAATTTTTCTGAAACATGGCCCAGGACAACTCAGAATTCCAACTCAGGTTCTTGAAAAGGATTGGAACCTCAGCCGATCTAACTGAATGTCAAGTTTATAATTGAATACGTGACCCAGAGAATTTCATCCACATGCCCATTATCATAACTGGGGTTGTTCTTTTAGCCCCAACATTTAACCTACATGGCATGTGGCACAGCATGTCCTGTGTAACTGACTGTTCACCTCACTCCCCGGCTGCAACAGAAGCGTGATGAAGGTAGGGATAGGATCTGTCTCACTCACTGTTGGATTCTTACCTCCAGCACATAGTAGGCTTGTCCTTTATATGTGTTGAAGGAATTGAAGGAATTGAAGGAATTGATTTCCAGTTGCCCTAGGATGTTTTTGTTTTGTTTTGTTTTGTTTTTCTTTGGAAACTTTAAACCCCTGCCGTGATCGTAAACGCAGAGAAAGGTGATGTTATTTTTATTTTTCTTAGACATCGACGAATGCAGCATAATGAATGGCAATTGTGAGACCTTCTGCACAAACTCCGAAGGCAGCTATGAATGTAGCTGTCAGCCAGGATTCGCGCTAATGCCCGACCAGAGGTCATGCACTGGTGAGTAGGGTTTAGCTTCCTATGAAATATCTCAATAACAGGTCCAAACATAGAGTGGCTCAGGGCCCAGACTTTGGAGTCAGACAGTCCTGCGTTCAAAATTTTGTTTTGTCACATATTTTAGCTGTGTGTCCTTGATAAAGATCCTTGGCATCCGATTCCTCATCTAAAAGATGAGGCACCTGGGTGGCTCAGTCGGTTAAAGGACGGGGTTCAGGTTGCTTGGGTGGGGGAGTGTATAGAGTGCTTTGCACAGTTCCTGGCATGTGGAGTATAAAATATAATCTCTTCACTGATCAGAATTTTGAAGAGTCTGATCTTTTGGTTTACTTCAGTGCTACTCAGGGTCCAGATTCCCTGGGCCAGTAGCATCAGCATCCCTCGAGAATGTGTTAAAAATGCAAAATCTTGGCCCTTACCCAGACTTAGAGAATCAGAAACTTCTGGGGATAGATTCCAATAATCTGTTTTCACAAGTTCTCCGAGTGATTCGGATACATGCTAAAACTTGAGAGCTGTTGCTCTAATTTTCATTTCCTGTTGTATCATCCTGGGCTGGAAGAACCATGGTGCCGGCTAGAGGTGAGAAGGGAGGTGGGTAAGACAGGTTTTCATTTTGGTTTCAGTTAAGCAGAGGACTTGGGTTTAGGAATCAAAATTATTTTATCTGATCTAGAAAAACCTCCCTGGAAAGCTAAAATACGAATTTGACTCTAATAGTTAAATGTTGAAAATAAATATTTTTACTAAAAATGCATCTAAGTAGATAAGCTTATTTTAAGCAAATTTCACCTTTAAAATAGCACTAAACCAGATGATAGATCCGAGGCATTTACATTTGACAATGAGAAAAATAAAATTCATAGTCATCGTTGAATGATAAATTCATATCAGGAATAAAATTCCTAATTAATTGATGGATGTCTAAGAGGGTGTGAGTCTTGATCCTGAACAGTATGTTGTATCTCTTGAAAATGGTTTTCCACTTTTTCACTCAGGATAAATTGATGGGAAATTTGAAACTTCATTTGAATTTGCGAACTAATTCTCTTATGCAAATAGGCTGAGTTTATTGGACTTTTTCATCCCTTAATAATAGAACTAATATTGACAACATACTATTTTTGGTTTTATTCTCTGCAGACATTGATGAGTGTGAAGATAACCCCAATATCTGCGACGGTGGTCAGTGTACAAACATACCTGGGGAGTACAGGTGCTTGTGTTATGATGGATTCATGGCATCTGAAGACATGAAGACTTGTGTAGGTGAGCAAAGAAAATAGTTTTCCATTTTGTCTGGGCACTGTTAAATTATATTAACACTAGTTTGGGTAGTTGATGAATGTATCCTATGGAGAAAGTAAGGATATTTAGGAACATTACTAATATTTCAAAGCCTGCAGTCCAAAGAGCAACTTTCTTGTGACCGTGATATAATGTTCTTGTCAGATATGTTATGTGGGTTGAGCTAGCCATTGGTCATCTCCACACCTACATTTATTTTATGTCTGTGCATTATTTCTGTCCCCTTAACCCTTCTTCTGCTGTGACTAGAGTCTAGGCCTTTAAAATATTTGTACTAAAGGCAAGTAAAATTTCTTTCTGACAAGAATGCAATAAACTCTAGAATTGATTGTATTAATATATTCTATTGCTGTGTCTTCAAATTTGTTACGGTTTTCTTCTGCAATATCTAATCCCATTCAGTATTTTTTTAATCTCAGACCTTGTAGTTTTCATCTCTAAAAATTTGATTTGGGTCGTTTTTCACATCTTCTTTGTCTATATCCAATCATTCCTCTAGCTTTCTGAGCCTATGAAATAGAATTATAATTCTATTCCAATTCTTCAATTAGAATTATAATTCTAATCCAATGCTTCAATATCCTTGTCTACCAATTCCATCATCTATGTCAGTTCTGGGTCATTTCAGTAAATTGACTTTCTTCTTCATTATGGGTCATGTTTTCCTGCTTCATTGAATGCTTGGTAATTTTTGATTGAATGCCAGACACTATAAATTTTGACTTACTAGGCGCTAGATATTTTTGTATCCCTAGAAATATTCTTGGGCTCTATTCTGGAACCCAGTTAAGCTATTTGAAAACAGATGGGTCCTTTCAAAGTTTTGATGTTATGTTTTTAAGCAGCAGTTACTCTAAGGCTTATTTTGCCACATTACTAAGGCAAGACCCTTCTGAATTACGAGATTTTCCAATCTGACCCATAGGAACAGGCACAATTCCAGGCCTTTGGTGAGCCCTGACGATTGTTCCCTCTAATTCTTTTGAGTAGTACTTCCCCTAGCTTTGAGTAGTTTCCTTATCTGAATGCAGTGATCACTACTCATCTGAATATATGACAGGGACCTTTTGCAGATTCCCAGAGCTCTCTCTCCCTTCTGTCTTTTACTCTTCCCTGTGAACTCTGGCTACCTTGACCTTCCAGGATGTCCAGCATTATTCCCTCAACTCTGGGACTGTACTTGGCTCCATCTGTCATCCCCTCCCCTGTGCTGTGGCCTTAAAACTGTCCATACACTGTAATCTAGGGTGTTTATAGAACTCACCTAGCTTGCTTGCTTTCTCTCAGGCATCAAGGTCTTTGTTGCCTCTGTTGTCCTTTTGCTGGTGTTTCACATGGGAAAGCAAATTCCATTTCTATTACTCTGTCTTGGCCAGAAGTGAGAGTCTAGAATTAAAAATATAAATTCTATCACATTTATATCTTCAGGAAACCCTTACTGAATATTTATGAAGCCCTATAAATTAAAGTGAATGTCATAGGGGAGCCTGGGTGGCTCAGTCGTTTCGTCTCAGGTCATGATCTCATAGTTTTGTGAGCTCAAGCCCTGCCTAGGATTCTCTCTTTGCCCCTCTCCCACTCATGCTGTCTCTGTCTCTCTCAAATAAATAAACTTTAAAAAACAATAACGTGAATGTCATAAAAAGTAAATAATTTTCATTTGGGAAAGAGGTGAAGTTTGTCACAATCTGCACTAAGACTACTAGTGCATCTATACGTCCTTTTAAAATACGGAAACTAAAATGTTGGCAGTCTCAGGCTGAATTAAAATATTTATCTTGCAACAGAATATGTCATCTTAAAAGGTTTTCTAGACTGTCACATACACCGGCTCTATACACAGCCTAGAGTCAATCCATTTATTTGATTACTTGACCTCCTGCTCGTGGCCCAAAGAGCCAGTCTGCTGGGGTAGCTTGCAGTATGAATTGAGTGTGGCAGGTATGAACTGAGCTCTGTAAATATGTAAATATGATCCTTTTTTTTGTCTTCTGTCAGGGAAAAAAGTTTTCCATGGTATCGAACAGTTATATGTATTAACACTATCTGTATTTTACAGATGTCAATGAATGTGACCTAAATCCAAATATCTGCCTAAGTGGAACCTGTGAAAACACTAAAGGCTCATTTATCTGCCACTGTGATATGGGATATTCAGGCAAAAAAGGAAAAACTGGCTGTACAGGTATGTTTTCTCAATTTGAACAAGAAAATATTTGATGGTTAAGAGACTACTGCCATAATTATAGAGTAATAGGAGTTTAAAACCACTAACATTTTAATTGCATTATAAAGCATTTCATTTAACATTTTTCATTAACTTAGCCTGCCCTTCTTTGAATCTTGTTATACTTTAGATCAGATCTACCCTGAAATTTTTTCCTTTACCTGTGAAAAAAGGCATATTGAATGAATTACCACTATAACACTATAAACATCAAATTTTTATGAGATTAAAAATCACATTTTTATATTTTATGGTTACCATGCTAATTACTAAACATTCCTATCCCTTTATTAAAGCAGACCTCCCTCGTCAACATTTCATTTAAGGTTTTGTAACTGAAAATACTTTTTTTAAAGAAACAAACATCCTACAATTCATATATTTCTTCAGTTTCCATCAGTCTTCTAGTTCCTTTAATTAGTGCGCTTTTGCTGTACTAAGTTGCTTTAGCCCAAATAGTTCCTCGGCCTTAGCAAATCTCATGAAGTGATAATTAAACCATTTGTAATTTTTGTTTGCCTAATACCAATAGTCCATAAGAAAGTCTTTTTACAACATTTGTAGGAGATTATTTTATTAAACATCAGTAAAAGAAGTCACTCTATGTAGATGATACTGTTTTCAAGTGTTCAGTTGGTGTTTTCAAATTAGAGGCCATGATGGTAAGTATGTAGAATAATATAATAATGTTTTACTATAGTTACTTCTAGTAATATAACAGATTATAGGATATAACATAATTTAAAACATAATGGAGATCATGGTGAGCTTGAATTAGGTAATGGCATAATTTCTTTGCAAATAACAGACTTCGATTCCAAAAGCCAGTTTGGCAAGCCCTTGTGACTTGAAACGAACATTAAAATATTTGCACATTGGCAATGTGGTCAATGTCCTTTCTTAATTATATCAACATTTTCGCAAGAAAGTTTGCAAAGATATTTATTAACATTCCAAACTGTCCAATAATGCTAAGTTTCAAATTTATAGATATACAAGATAATGCCAATAATATTACTATTGGTTCAAAAATGACAGATTCTAGCCAAATTATAAAAAGAAACATGAAGCCAGACTGCCTTCATGCTCACTATATTACTCTTCATATGAAGTGTGGCTATGGGTCCATTCTAATAAATGGTACAGTGTTTAAAATCTCAACTACTGGTCTCTGGGGTACAGATGATGTTTAGCTCAGTGTGTCTATGGTTCATGCTTTATTGTTAGCTTTCAGGATAAATACAGGACTTGAGGTAAGGGGTGGTCTGGCACGAATGAAGGGGAAGGAAAGTAAGATAGTTCCATATTGCATTTTACCTAATAGAGGCTAATACCATTGTTGGTTCAGTTGAACTCACTGAAATTCAGCCCAAAGAACTGAGAGGCTAGGAGGAAGCTACTCTAATGGGACAGTCTGCATTCTCTATAAGAAAAGAATCTCTAGGATGTCATGCTCCAAATTCCACCTAAGATACGCATGTGCAGAGGCTGATTATTTTAGGCTTTTCACCATGAGGAAAGCTTAAATTTTCGTGAACTATTAATATCAGTTCAGGTAAATAAGATACAATGGGCGTAAGGCCCTTGGCACAGTGCTTGGCATACAGTAGCTGCTGAATAAATAGTAGCTCTTGTTGTCATTGTAAAATGAGACATACAGACACAGTATCTAGAAGCCATTTTAATTAAAGGCAAAACATCCAGTTCAGCAAAATTCTGTACTACTATTTACTGATACATGCTTGAGACCAGTTTAGAGAAGGGAAATCTTACTCTGTATATCAAAAGGCTTGATTTTCATAACTGAGTCTGCACTGTGGTATTGAGAGACATGTACCCCGTCTTAGATGAGATGATACCAGTGACACCAGTTTGACATAAGAACAGCAGTCTTGTAGTAAAATCACATGAACAGAAACCTAGATTTGAAGTCCAAGAAACACTCCATTCTTTCCTAAGGACCAACATCCCACTACTTTTAAGATTGTAGCCCCAAATCACTTACCGATTTCATAAAACCCAGACAGTACCATAGAGAGAAGACTGGAGTTTCATAGCCACTTCCATATCCTAGCCGCACGGCACATAATATTCTCACGTAAAGTACTACAACTTCAGATTTTAGGGTTAGTTCTTTCACTGGTGCATGACCCTGAACAGCTCACCAGGGTGCTCTATAGTTACACAAGCGTTCCTCTTGGGTCAGCACCCCTGCAGTGAGGTATGGAAAGAGGAGGTGCATTAGGAAGGGAAGAAAAAGAGGTCCTCTATAAATACTGTTATTCGACCAAAGGTATCACATTTGATTGGAAATGACTTGCACAAACAGGAATTGGCAGCAAGTTTGGTATACTTAAAAACGAGTCTCAAAAAATCCGAGCCAAAATGTATTTTTAATCCCATGTAACTAGGGCTCTATTAGCCTGCTTTTAGTTTAAAATTAGTGTCACTCCCAACTTAGACTACCATCAGGTTACCTTGGTGACAGTCATGTTAAAGACAAGTGTTTATAATGTCCCAGGCAACTAATGTAAATAGAGATATGTATCTCGCCTAATGGGATAAGCAAGTCGCACCACAACTAACAGTGAAGAACAAAACTGGGACGATGCTTTTGCTAATATATGTGAATATATTTTTGTCCATATATAATATGTATACATACAATGTGCATACTCCTAATATGTATTATATATGCATGTGTATATATATTTTATATTATATATATGTTTTTAAATAAGTACCCTGTAAAGGAATTATAAAAATATGTATGCTATTTCATGGGGAAGAACTTTGTTTCATGAGAACTAAAAAAAATGTCCTCTGGGTTCCATTACAGCTTTGTCTAAATATTTCAGCTCCCTTGTCATTACTGATTGTTTCCATTTTAACAAATAAACATGTTTTTTTCTCCCAATCACTTTAGCAGTGTTCAGAATCCACCCACTGACTTACATTCCCAGCCCACACAGATTTTAAGGGTTTCTTTTTTCTCCTTAAGCTTTGTTCAAATCATGGGTGTCGCTGAGGGGAATGTTCAGTTTAATGGAGGGAGAATGTACATTTGCTTAACATCTAGGACACAGCTCTTCTGTCCTTAGCTTAAGGGGGCTGGATTACAGTTTTTCTGTGGCCCACATGCAAGGCTTCTGCTGTTCATTCCACATCATCGTAATTACACAATAAATTAGAAGAAGAAGAGCTAGCTTGCTGCTAGGTGCCATCCCTGGTGGGTCCCTGCTTTCAAAAACGAACTTCTGAGAACCTCCTCCCATCCCGTATGCACTCAGTCAGTCAGTGAGCAAGCATACCATGAAGATCCATGACCGAGAATCCTATACTTCAAAACCATCAGAACTTGGTGAGAATTTGTGCCCGTTTCCTTCCAGCTTCTTATCACTGCTAATTGTCCTCTGCTGGCTGTCAGCCTGTGAAAACTCCGTGGGTGTTCAGTAAAATGGTCTTGGCTCAAATTTGGACCCAAATAGAGAAATCCAAGTAGCCTTCATGTTTGGCTTCTCCATTTATTCTAATGTCCTCTTCCCCAATGCCCAGCCAAGGAGATCTCACAGTGTGCCAGCTCCGCTGTGACTAATGGCCAGGCGGCAGGAGGGCAGGTGTGTGTGGGTGATACAGCCTCTCCTTGTGTGACTGTCAGAGGAGGCCAGAGCAGCCGAGAGCACAAAGCCCTTACCTGAATGTCAGTGGAACACACCCAGAACCTGTGCATGAGGTCTGCTCAGACCACACCCTTGCCTGTCAAGACAGCCATGCAAGTAGGACCTTTGAGTCTTTGTGAGGGAACTTCGGTGGGGTTAAGGACATGGCAGTGTCAGCCCTAAATTTGCATTTCCTTGCTTTTCTTGGCTTGTGTTTATTCTTAATCTTAAAAAAGGAATTTTCTGTCTGGAGCAAACTTGCAGGGGAAAGAGAACATTTGTACAGAAAGAGATGTTCTTGGCAAGCATGCGCTATGTTTCCTTCACATTATTGAAGAGTAGATGTTTGAATGCAGCATTTTGTTTGCTTGTTTTCCTTATGACTCAGTTTCCCCTTCTGTTTGCTTTTATAATGAGGTGCCATCTTAGGCACAAGTCTGCCATGGAAATAATAAATAATAGTTGGCAATAATACATGTGCACATACATCCCCATACATACCCATGCAGACATTTTACTCAAGGATCCCTTTACACTTTATGACCAACTCTTTTTTTTTTAAGTTTATTTATTTATTTTGAGAGACAGTGAGAGCACGCATGTCTGAGTGGGGGAGGGAGAAGGTGAGGGTAAAGAGAGGGAGAGAGAGAAAATCCCAACCAGGCTCCTTGTTGACAGCACAGAGACCAACACAGGGCTTGAACTCACAAACCATGAGATCATGACCTGAGCCAAAGTCAAGAGTCAGATGCTTAACTGACTGAACCACCCAGTGCCCCTGACCAACTCTTTCTAATTCACCTGTTACATGCTAAGGGTAGGTCATTGAGATAATGACTTAAACAAATATTCACAAAATGAAGATTTGAATATTGGCTCCTGAGTTATCATATCTCCTAGTATCCCAAAGCTTATAACACATGGCTTCCTGCAAATAGAATTTCTTTTCACCTTGAAGACATTGCAGTAAAACTGCATGCATTTTTTGAATTAGAAATTTATAGTAGCATAGGGGTCACCTGGGTGGCTCAGTTGGTTAACCATCTGACTGTTGATTTCAGCTCAGGTCATGATCTCATGGTTTCCTGGGACTGAGCCCCATGTCAGGCTCTGCACTAACAGCACGAAGCCTGCTTGGGATTCTGTGTCTCCTTCTCCCTCTACCCCTCCCCTGCTTGCACTCTCTCTCTTTCTCTCAAAATAAATAAATATTTAAAAGAAAAAGAAATTTATATTAGCATATTACTAATGATTTAAAAAGGGTGGGAGACTCCTTTTAAAAGAAACAGTGACTTTCTTAATTGCAAGATTATAGAAAACAAAAAATCCATATGAAAATCAGGATACCTTTGGTAATTAGAAAATTGGAAAGAAAAAGATTACAGAATTACTATATTGACAGGCTATGATCATCTCTGAAAATTGTACTTAGTAGAAAAGAGGAAAAGATTAGTGAAAATTTCTGTAAGTCTGTGAATACCGAGATTTTGAAAACTCCATAAAGGGGGACTTAGAATGAAGTCCTTATGTGACTAAAGAAATCAGCTCGATTACGCTGCTGTGGCCCAGGGGAAAGAGTGTCAAGCAGGAGACAGGGAAAATGAGTTCTACGTGGTTCTGGCTCTACCGCTTACTGACCTTGGGCCCCTTGATAGTCCCCATGTCATTGGGGACCACTGTATTCTCCTCTGAGAAACTGAAAATTAGGAAAATCACACTCCGAGTTCTTTCCACTTGGAAAATTCCTTAATTTTATAACATTTAGAAGCTCCAATACTTAGGTAATTGAAACTCATTGTTTCTACCTAACTCAGAGGAGACTATGACAAATAAAGATAGGAAATGAAGATAGGACTCTGCAAAACTGGTCATTAACAGTGAGGGAAGTGATTTTTACCTGAGAAGGAAAGAAGTGTTAACGGTCCCATTTGGGAGCCCGGGAGCCCGTTAGGTCAGACTTACTTTCTTGAATTCTCGTGCATACTTACCACTATTATCCCTGGGCTGGTTTTCCTCCTCATTTCCTTGGAATGTGCCGTACTCAATCATTCAGTTGGTTAAAGCTTCCAGTCACAAGTCTAAAGCTGCGTGGTATGTGCCTCCCTTGACCTGCTTTAATAACTCAATAGGTTCCTGTGGCTGCCAAGGTTATGTTAAAGTTCACCCATACAATACATTGTAATTGTCAGAACTTACTTCCAGGAATGTTTTCATTTTGTGATTATTAGTGATATCATAAAGTATTTTTGTAGGAAAACTATCATTATTTTATTTTGTGTTTGCTCTAGAAGTTATGAAGAAGCTAAAGATCTCAGGATCATTTCAGGGCTTCAGTAAGAACATTTGGCAAACTATGTGTTTCCAAACACTTTCAAATCATTTCGTTGGGCTTCTTAAGTAAACAAAAGGGTAAACACAAGTTGCTTGCCCAGTTTCTTTTTCATGCCACTTTTCAAATGATCACTGAAAGTTCTCGTAACATTCCACATGCCAAAACTATCCCTCTTGACCTAAGTTTTGTGTTAGATGTTGGTTTTCATATAGAGTCATACTATCCATACTTAGGACTTCTTGTCCTTAGTTAATGAAAAAGTTATTATAAGGTTAAGTACCTGTCTTTCATAATGGGTTTAGTTTGGAGAGTAAAGATCCTGGTACCAACTTCAATTCTGACCACCAATAGGTTGTCTTAAAATTCAACTCAGTTCTGACAATATCTACATGGAGACAGTGAAAGAATCCACAGTTTAAGGACTCAGTTACACAAGACTGTCCTCATTTCACATGCCAGTCACATGGCCAGCTTGTTACCTGTGCTTTTGAACTACTGGCTATTAGTCCTACAGATTAAAGGTTCCCATCACCCCTCTATCCCATCACAGAACTCAGGAAGCCATCTTACTTGCTAGATCACCAGTGTATTATACAAGGATATAACTCAGGAACAGCTGAATAGAAGGAATGCATAGAGCTATGTATAGGGCAGGAGTGTGGAACTTCGAGGCCCTCTCTGAGCAAGCCATTCTTCTTGAATCTCCACATATCCACCAATCCAGAAGTTTCTTGGGTTTTATTGGAGGTTTCATTACATAGGCATGATTGATCAAATCATTGGTTGCTGGCCACTGATTCAACCCCCAACCTCTCACCCATGCCAGTCAGGGATGAAACTGGAAGTTCCAACCCTCTAATCACATGGTTGATTCTCCTGGCAACAAAACCCATGCTTAGGTGAAGTCCAAAACTTACCTCATAAATACACCTTTGTGCTCTCATCACTAGGTAATTCCAAGAGTTTTAGGAGCTCTGTGCCAGAAACAGGGATAAAGACCAAGTGTTTATTTCTTATCATCAATGACAATATCACAGAAAAATAACATTTCACTTTACATTTTATAGCACGTTTATATTATAGAATCTGTCTTGGCTAAATTTAGAAATGGAATTTTAGAAAATGGAGAACTTTCAAGAATTTGGAGTCTTTTAGTTATGTTAAAAAATGAAATGCAACTGAATGAAATTTAAAGGTCTTACTGGCTTTAGTCCATGATTTAGGCATCCAGCGGCATCCCATTTAGCAAATGCAAAGGATCTCCAAGGAGCTTTATAAAATGGAAGGCTTTTGGGGGTGTAAAGGGAGATAGAAACAAGGAAGGAGCAGATGGCTTCAGGCAAGGTCACGTTTCCATGAGGACAGAAGAGTTCTGTCAGGTAGATTACCTCATTGGTGCTAACCAGGTAACCAGGTTGACAGGTTAAAGGTTTCATTCCCGGGAGAGGCTGCAGTTAAGTTGGGTATTAAGCTACGGTTTGCTGATATGGGGCTTAGCACAGGTGACTCCATTTTAGTCCTGTTGTCTCTTTTTAACAGTAATATGATCATAATCTGGTACTCCTTTTACAGAAAAATCTGCATTGGATTGATTTGAATTTTACATGAAATATACAAGAAGGCTTGGGTCTCCAACGTGCTAGAACTCTAAGAAGCTAGAGGGAAGATGGTTCACTCACTGCCTTAAGGAAAATTTTCTGCTAATGCTTGAATTAGCAATACCTAAAGTAAAACTTTTATAGAAATAAAGCATAATTAAATAATACAGTAACTCCATTTAATATTAAAATGTATTTAATACGTAGCATATGAGTGAAAAAGTTTTCCAGTATGCCAACAACATTGTATTCCTTTGTATGAGATATGAAAACAATGTGCACTATTGTACTTTATAGTTGATTTAATAAAATATTGGAAATAGAAACATGTGACCATGAGTGTTGATACTATAAAACGTTAGGCAAATCACTTTTTAAGGTCTTCAACTTGAAAGAGGTTCATTTTGTTTCGCGATGACCGGACACGTTAAAATAATGGAAGGTAATTAGAATTAATAATAGCAAGTAGCATCATATTGTTCTTTCTTTATAAATTGGAATTTAAAGCTGTTCAGTATATGTAGAGTTATATATGTGGATGCTAAACCAATCTATATTATACTGTGGAAAGTGTGAAAGTGAGTCCGCTTTTGAAGTTGCTAGTTGCCATTGCTAAGTTATTTAAAAGACCAAAAAGGCATCTGTGCTAAACTTTTTTTTTAACCACTGGTTACTTTTCCAGACATCAATGAATGTGAAATTGGAGCGCACAACTGCGACAGACATGCCGTATGTACCAACACGGCAGGAAGCTTCAAATGTAGCTGCAGCCCCGGGTGGATTGGAGATGGCATTAAGTGCACTGGTGGGTTGGAAAACAGCACTTCTCATGAGTTGCATGGATTATAAACATGAAAATATCTATTCTGTAAAAAACTTGTAGACTGTTGACTTTGAGATGACACTTTTTGTTCATAACGATGTGACTTTTTCCCATAAGATCTGGATGAATGCTCCAATGGAACCCACATGTGCAGCCAACATGCAGACTGCAAGAATACCATGGGCTCTTACCGCTGCCTTTGTAAAGAAGGATACACGGGAGATGGCTTCACTTGTACAGGTGGGCTCGTTGGGGGAAACTGCGGAAATGGCAATGAGAGAAGCCAGGTGTTCCAGAGCTTTCAGACCGTCAGGGTTTTTTTTTTTTTTTCTGAAGGCTGGGTCAGTTATAGAAAAGATTCTATAGAATCTGTAGATTCTAATAGATTTCTGTTAGATTAGATTCCAATAAATTTCTATCGATTCTATAGAATTCTAATAGAAAAGATTAGTTATGTGAAACTACATCCCTGCGGAATGGGAATTTGGAGCCAGGTCAATTAGGGAAACCTCAGAAGCTAGTAAATATACATACATGTATATAGTTAGATAGTTGATGGGTGGGTATCATTGTATCCAGTGATGTCATTACATTTTTTAAGAAGTCACGCTTCTTTCTATAATCCTTAGCCTTTATATTTCTGTGCCTATTTCTCACTGTGGGCTTCTTTCCCATATCAAACCTGAGTGAGCTTGCTGTAGGAAGCTATATAAGAAAAAGGGAGCAAGTGTTCGAGATCTCAATAAGATACTGAGATTCATTTCATATGACTTGAAAGCATTAATGTATCCTGAACACTCTGCTCACAGGACAATCACTTAAACGTAAAGGAAACTAAGCCCCAGTCAGTGATTTACCTGGAATTTTTCCAACTCTCTGAAAATTTGTATCGTATTTGAAGTTGTTTTCGCCTAACTCAGTGAAATTTCCATTAGGTTCTTAGAAAATATTCAAAGTTTCATGTGTCAGACATATATGGTCCATGTGTTTGATATTCAATACCTGTGGTTATTAGCAAAACTGAGTCGAAATGAAGCAGACAGGAACGTTTGGCCTCCTCTGGAGTTGCTGTTCTAGGTCTTTTGCTGCCCATCCAAGCTGAGTCTGAAACCTAAGAAACAGGCACAAATCATGGCACGTTATTTCCTGTCATGGATGTGTCCTCATGTGGGTGACCCTGCTTAAGAAAGCCTTAGTTTGAATGATTCATTTGACTTATTAATCATTTTACATCCCTAGGGATAATTTAGCATTTAGGATTGCGAATCTGAACCCCATATTCAAGGATGATTCAATACTGACATTTTAAAGGAGTAAAAAGAATGAGTTTAAACATATCACACAGAAATTATGATGAAACACCGCTACACTCAGGAAGTTGATAATGATAAAAAATGTCAGAGGCGAGGAACTGGAAAGCTCCTGACTAAGGAAGAGTAACTTGTGTTTCTTTCTGGCCGTAGATCTTGATGAGTGCTCTGAGAATCTGAATTTGTGTGGCAATGGCCAGTGCCTAAACGCCCCAGGAGGATACCGCTGTGAATGTGACATGGGCTTCGTGCCCAGTGCTGATGGGAAAGCCTGTGAAGGTAACTGATGGGGAAGCTGCCGCGGCCCTTGTAAGGCCTGACAAGATTCGGTTATTTTAACATTCCTGATTTTTTTTAACTGAGGTGTGTTTTGGCTTCACATCTAAGCTGGTCAGTTGAGTTTGTGGAGGTGTTAGGTCTCCAACTGGACCATTTTCTCTTCATGCAGAGAAAATCTCAACTTTCTGGCCACAAGCTGCACATCCAACCATGGCCAGACGGTCTACAAGCGTCACCCATTGGTCATAGGAGAGAGAGACTAACCAGGTGTGGTTAACTCAGTGTGACCTGTTTATCCCCATTGCTGGGGGAAAGAGCTCAAAGTGCCAGTCCCCTGATAATGTCCTATTGAAGGATTCTCTTTAAATATGTTTTTAATCTGTGCTATGGTTTAGTTTCTAGAAATAAAAGCTTTAAAATAATAACAGAGCAGATAATCTTGTCCATGTGTAGAATAATGAACTGGGTTTGCCTCACATGGTCTCTAAATAACTAATACATGTGAACACGGAACGGTCCTTTGCAAATCCATCCAGTAAGGAACCTCTGGGGATAATGTTATATGTCATGCTGTCTCTCTGTGCAAGGCTCTGTCTTTCTGAGAAGTGTTGGTCAGACAAGAAGAATCCCAGGAGCCCGTTGGCTAAGGCTGGCTCCCACTAGGAAACACAAGGTTCTTCCCTTTCCCCACATTTGTCAAATCTAACTGCATTATCCCTCACTAAGAAGAATTAGTGTCTACAGTGAACTGAAAAGATTTTGGTAGAAATAAACAAATGATAACAGTTGACAGTAGAAGTTTAAACAAGACCCTGATTAATGTCGTAACTAATAATTGCTGCTTGTTAATAGGACATTAACTCAAAATCAGTCTTTATCTATGACAGGTATACTAATTCCCTCATATACTTCTATGCAAATACTTTTCTTTGTTACGGAACCATTAGGTGTTCTTTATACAGTTTACATTAAATATGCATAGTTTGATATAAAGTTCCTCTGAGGCAAGAAACCAGATTATGCTCTTGACCATGTGCCTAACACCTTGTTTACTTTTGTTACTCTGAACATCCAAGGAAAACAGGTACTCTGCCATCTCTGGTAACATAAATGGGCACAAAGTTTTGCTTCTTTCTATGCTGTTTAGGGAAGGTCATGTTTGTTTGTTTGTTCTTAATATAAATCCCTGCCGGCAGAGGGTTATGGCTGTTTAAAGCCAGTCTCAAGGCTGATAATGTGCCTGCGTGTCAATTACACGCGCAGAATGTTAACGTGAGGCGGGGCCCGAGGTCTGGAAGAAGTGTCTGCGGTTTTAGGTCTCCATCACCAATACCAAGCGTCCAACATAGCACTAGGGATACAGAAGATTACAAAACTGATTACAAAGCTTACCACAGAGCCTTTGTGGTCTGTAAAATTTTATAACCCATGATAAAAAACAATGACTGTATAGATAAGAACAACAAAAGAATTTGATCTCAGGTAGCCTTTTTGACTCCCACTTCACAAAAATAACATGGATCTGTGTGAAAGACCAGAAATAATATACATATAATGCTTAGCCTACTGCTTGGCATGTAATGGAGACTGAAAAAAATGAGCTCTCACCTAAGAGGCTTTACTATACTTGGCAAGTCATCTAACAGGCTATAGGAGAAGCATGTAGGTTAATGTTAGGTCCTCTTCATTTTCTTTTTTTTTTTTTTTAAGTTTATTTATTTATTTTGAGAGAGAGAGAGAGCACAAGCAGGTGAGAGGGCAGAGAGGAGGAGAGACAGAATCCCAAGCAGTCTCCGCACCATCAGTGCAGAGCCTGATGTGGGGATTGAACTCACAAACCATGAGATCATGACCTGATCTGAGATGAAGAGTCAGACGCTTCGCTGAGCCACCCAGGTGCCCCGGCAGTCCTCATTTTCTTAATAACATCAGGTGCCTAATAATACTGGGCAGTTCCTTTAGCAAAAAAAAAAATAATAATAATTTCTCCCCTTTTGTATCCCTCCCCAAGATATCGATGAGTGCTCCCTTCCGAACATCTGTGTTTTTGGAACTTGCCACAACCTTCCCGGCCTGTTCCGCTGTGAGTGCGAGATAGGCTACGAACTGGACAGAAGTGGTGGGAACTGCACAGGTAAGACATCCATTCCCATCAAAATCTGCTTCCAGGTGTCCTGGGGATGTGGCTATTGGGGCATCACTGGGACCTCACAAGAATATTCATAGAGTCACAGAATTAATTTCCTGGAACTGGGTACATGTAAGGATGCAGAGGAAAGAGTGGCAGATGACTAAAGGAACACAGTTTGTAGCCTCACAGTCGAGCTCGTGGCTACAGAAGAATGTTTTAGGGGTGCTCTGGCTGAAAGGTCTCCCAGCCATTCCTTTTCTCAGGAGCATTTTCAGAAAGTTTTCTTTTGAAAGCCATACCCTGGGATCATGAGTATTCTCCTGGCACTTCTCCATTCTAACACCCAGTCCTTCCCACCATGGCCTGTCCGTGGTCACCTCGGGAAACATAAGAGAAAAAACTAGAAGAGCCCTATATGGACCGTCACTGAGTTCCCTTTGGCACTAAGTTAAGACTTTGCAAGACACCTGTGTTCTCTTTCCTGGGCCACCAGTCTATTCGAGGATATTGAGGAAGCATGTTCCATTCTGGATAGGCTCAGGATTTCAGGGGGAAGACGGTTTCTTTCCAGTTACCTAAACAAGCTATGATGCAGGGACTCTCCAGATTATAACCACCACCACCACCATGACCTCCTCCCTGAAATAAGTCTGGACCAGAGTATTCCTACCCAGGCAGTCTTCTATTTTTTTTTTTTTTCCTGAAAACTCATGACACCAAGCCAGGCCTCTAATATGCCTCAGGAAGTTGCCTCTCCATGGCCCATACCCCTTCCTCAGTGCCCCAGCTTACCGTCAGCATCGTTCTGTCTGACCTCATTTCTGTTAGTCTGCCCTGTCCCTCCGGGTTCACATGCAATCTGAGCCAGTGAATTTTCTGCAGTGGAACCTACAGGAAGGTTACTGGGTCCACGGCAGACTGGGAGGGAAACCTGAGGAGAAAGGTATCCTCATTTCCCATTCTCTTCTCTCTGAGGCAGCTTGTCTTTTCTTGAGTATTTCATCAGTGTCCAAAACAGACAAAAGGATTACCCAAGGTAGAATTTGCCAAAACCCATGTCCTATATCTGGAAGTCTGTGTATATTTTTGGAATAGAAACTGAAAGGGAAATATTCCACACAGCATCAGTGATGGGAGAGTGACTCTAAGCAGGCTCGAGGAAGCAAGCTAAGCCTTGTGCGTGTGTCTGCCTTGTACTCAGCTGCACCGAGGCAAGCGTGCCCATTTGGGGAAGCAGCAGAAGTTGCCTGCTCCTAAGGGTTCCCTGGGACATCTTGCTCTAATTTGATGAAATAACAAGCCACACATATTAAATATATTTTCTTAAAACCTGTGTCTGAATTTTTGGTTGACCGAGGTCACAGTAGTGTTTTCCTTTCAGTTACCTTGACTGGAATATTTTTCCTAGTTCCAAAGTTTTATTTTCTCCTGATGACAAATTTGAATGCTAAATGTGTTCCAGGGGAAAAAGACCAAAGACTATGACATATTTCCTTCCTGAGGGGTTTTATTTCAGAAGTGGAAGACCATATTTCTAGGCGTAATTATAACTAGTAACTCTTAAAGTTCTTGTTGGGAGCCTCAGATCCACTGCTACCGTTTTATGGTGACGTCTGCCCCATGTTGGCTGATAATTGTGCCCCTTGCTGTGTGGTTTTAGACGTTAATGAGTGCCTGGATCCGACCACCTGTATCAGTGGGAACTGTGTCAACACTGCAGGCAGCTATACCTGTGACTGTCCACCCGACTTTGAGCTGAATCCAACTCGAGTTGGCTGTGTTGGTAAGATCTTAAAACATTTTAGAGAAGTATACTTTTACTTTTAAAGCAGCATTAAAGATTCCATTCTCAAATGTTTTAAAAAAGTAATACCATAAAATTTTAGACATTTCCTAAATCTGATTTATACTTTCGGTTTTTTTTTTTTTCTATAAGTAAATTCCCAGTATATGTGTTTGGGCACTGTTTAGTTTCTTAGTAAAAAGTAAACTGTGGTTTTTAAACAGTTTCTGAAATGGATTTCAATATTCGGTCCTCACATAGAGAAAATCTTCTTGACACTCTTTTGTGTGTACATGGTAAATAGATACCCGCTCTGGAAATTGCTATCTGGATGTTCGACCTCGAGGAGACAATGGAGATACAGCCTGTAGCAATGAAATTGGAGTTGGTGTCTCCAAGGCTTCCTGCTGCTGTTCTTTGGGTAAAGCCTGGGGTACTCCTTGTGAGCTGTGCCCTCCTGTGAACACGTGTAAGTGTACATCCTCCTCTTTCTTATTATTATTCCCACTTAGGCTGGCTCTCCTTTCTAGATCCATAGGACAGAAGCCGCAGAAGGAGAGACCTGCCACCAGTCTCTAGTCTTCAGTCAGGGAAAGGAGATCAAACGTCTCAGCCCTGTTCAGGGACCCCATTCCCAATTTGAGTGTCAGAAGTGTCCCCAGTTGGCTTGTACTAAAAGGGCAGGTGGGGCGGCAGGTAACATTTCATTTCTATGTGAGTGAAAAGTAGATAGCGTTATTCTAAAGAAGATATTTGCAGGCTTGGCTACTTATATGATATTGCTTACCTTCCAGGAACACATTGATTGATCTCTCTTGTCATCTGTTGGCTAGTTTTCAAAAGCTCTAGGATAGGATAGACTCAAGTGTCCCTGGGTAAAAGAGAAGCGATTAGTTAAGTAAATATGAAAGGGAAGATTATTTCTATTCTTACAGTATATGACTTAAAAGAATGTGGACATAAATAAGTCTCCTAAAAATAGAAAAGGCTTCACATTTTTCTAAGTGGGTCCTATATTAGGATTCAGTCAGATGTAGCTTCTTAGGCAAAGGTTAATGGTGCTGCTAATAGTATATATTGGGATAGGTACTGATTCTTTTCCTACTGAAGACTCATTTATTCACTTTTTCTAAAATTATTTGTTGAGTATCTAGTGTGTGTACTATGAGCATGCAAAGATGAATTAGAGTAGATTCTACCCTCCGGAAGTATACAGTCTAGCAAAGTATGACCCAAATATAAAAGCTGTAATTCAGTGTAGGTCTCAGTAAGGGAAGAAAGAACAGAAACGGTGGCATGAGCAGGAGAAAGAGCACTTCTCTCTCCAATTAAGACTCTATCACTTGGCACCGATGTAACTTTGGGCACATTACTTAGCAGGACTTGAGTTTCCTCATTCATATAATGCCTCATAGAATTAAATGAAGTCATTCATGTCAAGCACCCAGCACAGGGATGAATGTTTAGCAGGAGCCTCCTCTTTCTTCTCTTCAGAAAGGCAAGTCAGTTCTGAAATGGCAGAGGTGGTGATGACCTTGTGCATTTGTTCCCTGGACCTTGAAGGCAGGGTGTGACCTGAAAAAGGAGACTTAAAAAGAGTGGCTGATTACAGGAAGAGGAAGAAAGAAAAAATGAAAGAGAGACAGTTAATTTCATTAATGTTGAAAGAAGCAAACTGAGATGTTAAGTAGGGGAGTCAGCTCTATCGATTAATAATGATTAGCAAAGCAGAGTGCCTGGGTGGCTCAGCCGGTTAGGTGCTGAACTGTTGGTCTCCCGTCATGATCTCACAAGTTTACTGAGATCCAACCATGTATCAGGCTCCACACTGAGGACAGAGCCTGCTTGGGATTCTCTTTCCTGTACTCTCTCTCTCTCTCTCTCTCAATAAATAAATAAGTAAACCTAAAAAAAAAAATAATGATTAGCAAAGCAATAGGTCCACACTACCCCAAACTGGATCAGACCTAGAACGGGAATATATACATGCGTACATTTTTGCATATGCACATAGCATTTCAGAAAACCAGGAGAGGGATTATCAGATTTGGAAAGACCTGGATGATTATGAAAGAGCTGATTCTTATCGAAGCTCATCAGGATGACACAGCAGATTAGGTTCATTTTTTTTTTCAAGCTTATTTATTTATGGAGAGAGAAAAAGAGTGCATGCATGTGTGTGTGCACACACATGTTGGGGAGGGGCAGAGAGAGAGAGACAGAGAGAGAATCGCAAGCAGGCTCCACACTTTGCACTGAGCCTGCTATGGGGCTGTCTCACAAACATAAGATTGCGACTTGGGCTGAAATCAAGAGACAGTCCGTTAAGACTGAGCCGCCAAGGGGCCCCAGTTAGGTTCATTCTTATTCACGTGTGCCTGTATCACACTGCTGGTGCAGGGCACTGAAATAAATGTTTTTGAGTGAAATACTCGAATGACAGAATTAATGGAGGGAATCAAAGGACAATGTCAAAAGTTGGTTTGGGAAACCAAGGGAATCAGCAGTGCCCTCAGTAGAAATAGAGGGGCAAGAAAGATCTCTAGGCATTAAAGACAAAAGTGGGATGGGAACCAAGAAAGAACAGCTTTTCCTAAGGTTCTGTTTGGAAAGGGTTTTGGAGACAGGCTGATGAAGATTATTGAGGGAAGCTGTAATTCCTATGAAGTGAGGCTGACCAAAACATAAAAATGGAGGCGTTTGTTAGAAAATAAAAAAGGGGAAGAAAATCTTTACAAAGAAGTAGTGATGACAGTAAGGAACAAAATATGTCCACAGGAACATGAGGCCAGGAGAGTAGGTAGAGGGTTTAAGGACTAAGGACGGTGGCGTTCCATCTATTTGGCACATGTAGTAAATAACACTTATACACACGGTTGTTAATTTGCTTAAGATGGGTGGGATAGCTGCTAAAGGTTCCTGAAAATGAATATTTTCAGTTGGATACGTCAGTATTTCTCTTGAGGATACTATTTCTAGAAATTTTAGATTCAAAAGAACTCAATTTGATTTTTTGTTTCAATAGCTGAGTACAAAATTCTTTGTCCTGGAGGAGAAGGTTTTCGGCCCAACCCTATCACTGTTATATTGGAAGGTAATTCTGTATGCTTGATCTTAAAACACGCACATTGTGAACCTCCTTGGGTTTATTTACAGTGCTGAAGGAAAGCTGTTGTTTTCGTTTCGACAGACATTGATGAGTGCCAGGAGCTCCCAGGGCTGTGCCAAGGCGGGAAGTGTATTAACACCTTCGGCAGTTTCCAGTGCCGCTGTCCAACCGGTTACTACCTGAATGAAGATACCCGAGTGTGTGACGGTAAATGTTGCTTATAGAAGGATAAGTTCTTTCAGCTATTGAGAACTGAACTCAAAAGCCAGGATCTAGTCACCAGTAAAACTAAGAATGCGGCAATGTAGCACAGTGGTCTAAATGGGAGCTTAGCCAGGTAAATGTTCCCCACCCGTGGCAGCTTGCGTGAACGTTACTGACGTGATATCATTTCTGATACACCCCACATCTTCCTCTTCTCCTGAGAAAAGTGGAGTTTTATTATCTTGGGCCATCGTCCCACTTCTGCCTGCATTTTTCTGGGCTCTTTAGAAAAGCCATTTTTATCAGAGTAGCTCAGGTTTCATTTCAATGACTGCTGTATTCTGGGCAGCTCTGAGTTCCTTTTCGTCCTGTTCTTTACCACTTGCCTGTCCTAATGAACTGAAATGATCTTTTCTTAAAAAGGCAGCCGCTTTGGTTTTATGACATAATTGATAATTCCTGTTCATCCTGTGTTATTGGAAAGATGGAGAATATTGACCGCTTCTGGCTTTCAAAGCACTTGGGCCGTAGACCAGGGTGGGAGAGATGGTTTTCATCCATATGCAGGCATCACATGACTAGTTGGGGAAGATACTTCCCTGTATGCTGGAGGAGAAATATTCCTCTGGCTCTCCAAAAGGCTTATTAGGTGACTTTGATAAAGGATGACCTCGTTGAGTATTAATTGACTATCACAGTGCATATGACACAGCTCTAAGACCCCTGGGATCAACAACAATTAGACTCTACCCTGTGTTTGAAAATGGGGATAGAGGTGTGAAATACCTACTTCCATTCTACCTCACCAGTGCAGATTCATGAAAGCAGGTGTTGATGGCTTCAGGGTCTAATATATCCTTCCATAGATTTTGTGAACATATGATGTATTAGTGGCCTTTGAGAATTATAATTTCTCCACATCTCCATCTCTGCATGCCTTTCAGGATGTTATTGACTCATCTATTAGGAACTCCTATCAGAAGGCAAAACCTTTTTTTTTTTTTTTTAGCACTTCCTTTCCTGAAAACATAAACATTAGCATAGACAAAGGACACCGATAAATTAAACATCTATTTTTGTCATCCAGATTTCAAAGTGCCCTGTGGATTTTCTCCTCCATTGTCAACATTGATATGGACACTGAGTATCAGGCCATTCCAAAGAGTGAAGCTTTCATATTCACATTCCACTTTCTGTTTGGATTACAGATGTGAATGAATGTGAAACTCCCGGAATCTGTGGTCCGGGGACGTGTTACAACACCGTCGGCAACTACACCTGTATTTGCCCTCCAGACTACATGCAAGTGAATGGGGGGAATAATTGCATGGGTGAGTTCAAGATTTTCTTAATCACGCATGTCTGGTCTTCATCTGGGAAGAGAAAAGGAGCTTGTAAGCCCAGCACTTGGTCCTTAGTGTTATGTTACTCATCAGACCGAGTGCTGCCTGCCACCCTTTCACTGTCTTTGTGAGAGCCTCCTCCCTTGTAAACCATAAGCTTGGCCTTTTTCCCCCCCCTTGTGTGGGTGGTTGGGAGTTTTCTTTAAAATGTAATGTTGGAAAATCCCAAACAACGGTTTAATAGTACTTCTTTTGTTTAACTTTGGGTGTATCTTTATACAATTATATTTACAGCACTGACCTACAGTATTAAAACATCATGAGTCGGAAATGAGAAAATTACTGCCAAATAGCAGTGGAGAATTGTTACTAAGAGTCTGGGTGGAGAGTCGTGTAAAGTTTATTAATGCCGTGGCTCCATAATGACTTAGTTCTGTGGCCCCAAATGCCAGGGAATACATTTCTCAAAGTCCCCCTTCTTATAGCAGCATATGTGGATAGAAAATTGGGTAAGAGCAGGCTGTTCCTGCTCTCATCCAAGTCAAGTTACAGTAAAATCCAAAAGAAACACACTCCTTGAGTATTCCCTTAGACAACTGTCGTGCTTTCTCCATGGCATCACCAACCCCTTCTCTCTAGATATGAGAAGAAGCTTGTGCTACAGAAACTATTACGCTGACAACCAGACCTGTGATGGAGAACTTTTGTTCAATATGACCAAGAAGATGTGCTGTTGTTCCTACAACATTGGCCGAGCCTGGAATAAGCCCTGTGAACAGTGTCCCATCCCGAGCACAGGTGAGGTGCATCATTACCAAAAACATAGGTTGATACGTTACCCTAAGTTGGGGGAAATGAGTCTCAGCCAGGGAAGAAAAAAGTCCATCATCTGTCTTCCTAAAGCAAAAATTAGATCACGGAGACAAATGTTTAAGTTTACAGTTGATTCTGGTCCTTCCAGCTGAAACCTGAGTCACAGAACACGCTGTCTGATTTGCACACTAGTTCACTCGCCAGACTTACAGATTCAGCATACGGGGAAAAACAGAAACACTGTTATTGTTATGGCGTTCACCATGTAACTGAAAGACTGGAAACATTAGGGAAAGCAATATGACAAATAGGTGAGCCATACTCCTATTATTCTTACTTACTTATAACTGATCTTGTTCCAAAAAGAATTTAAGGCAGCCCACAAGACCTGAATGTAAAATAAGAAGGCCTAAGGCAAATGGCAAACAAGAGTAAGAAACTTGGAGCAAGGAGCGAGGCTAATATGCAAAAATCCGAGCTGGGAATTTCTACACACTTGCCAAAGATGAGCAATAAGTTTGGCTCCAAACTTTCTAGCAGCTCATATAAAAAGAGAGAGATAATCAAGTGTAAGAGTCTCAATGACTATAAAGCATACTCAACACTAAAGGAAAGTACAACTCTTCATGATACTGAGATCTGAAATTTTTTCTTATATCCTCATAAAGTATATATAATGTTACTTGTTTAAAAATAACAAGTCTAACCCATGTCCTTGGAGTAAATGAAGTGAAATGGTGCATGGTTCTTAGAGCCTACAGTAAATGATGACATCAAATGATGTCATCAAATGATGTCATCATTTACTAATGTTCTCATTTAGAGTAAATAGACCATGATGCACTTATTGGTGATAGTGTTCTGTAGTACCTACTCCGTTCTCCACAGTGATCTGTAACACACTAAATCTCTTGTCTGGTGCTATCTGACTATACCTGAAACAGAATATTCTTTTTTAGTAAAATATATCAGTTCCTCCATTGTTTACTCTAGAAATAATGTATTCATCATGACTTAGAATTACCTATGAGTTACCCACCGTCTGCAGGATGTCTCTCGACCAGCAGTTGGCCAAGTACAGCCCGTGGGCCAAATCCAGACCACCACTAATTTTTGTGTGGCCCAAAAGCTGAGAATGGTTTTTACATTTTTTAAATGGTTGGGAAATATCAAAAGAATGATATGTTATGTCCTGAAAAGTAGGTGAACTTCTGATTTTTGTGTCTATAAATAAAATTATATTAGAACACAGCCACACTAATTTGTTGATATATTTTCTATGGCTGCTTTCATTGGATAGTTGAGTAGTTTTAATAGAGACTGCACAGCCTACAAAACCTAAAATATTTACTCTTTAGCCCATTAAGAAAGAAATTGCTAACTCCTGATCTTGACCAATGGTCTTCAAATCTTTTGATCATACATACCTATCAGTTAAAAAGCTGGGGGTTACATGTACTTGGAGTGTGTATTTCCATGTAAGAGTATATATGTCTATATCTCTACATACATTTTTCATTTAGATTGAAAAAATCATTTGTTATTGCATTTGTTATTTTCACAAACTATTCTATTAGAAAATGTATACAAAATTAATTTTTAAATTAGATTTTACAAAGAGAGATGAAAGTCTTAGTAGTTTCTTTTTTATCTTAAGGAATCATTGTATGTTTCCCTAGAGACTGTCTTGGAAACCCCTACAAGAGACTTTGATTTACTTTCAGTAGTATCTGAGCTAAGAACTTGTATATTCTTAATCTAAAAGGCAAGATTTCGTATTCATGTTGAATCTTGACCAAATCTAGTCATGGCTTTTCATTTAGGTACGTAGTCTCTATTTTAGAAGTTCCTGAAATTTGTCTGGATGACCAGTGTCAGCTGGCATTATACTTGTTAAAAGTAGACAGATATTAAGGAAATAAAACAGTAAGAGAAGAACATGCTACATTTCTATTAAACACCTTCCAGAGACCTATACTTTTTAGTGGGTCTGACCAATAAGGCAATGGCCACCTTGAGCTTAAATTGATACCATGTTCTATCAGCTACAGTCATGATCTGGAATTACAGACCCTCAGAGTTAGAAGGACTGCAGATGACATGTAGTTCATCTTTTATTATCAACTTTGATGAAGTCAGACGAGTAAGAGAAAGATAGAAGGTCGGGGGAGGGAGAGAGAGAAAGAACGAGAGAGCTGCACCAAACGAAATCCAGATCCAAAAACTGAAGTAATGACATAAGTTGGTTGTTTGAACTGAATTAGTCATTAATAGACCTGATGTCAAGAACTTGGCTAGATTTGCTATGGTCTCCCCCAATATACTGAGGAAACGACTTTTGTAAGCATTCCTCAAATCTTACATCCCTTCATGCGAGTGGAAAAAGGCACTCTTGCCAGTCCCTAGGTTCAGAGCCGAACAACATCCTTCTAGAAACCCAAATTCCTACAGGCGAGCTCATACAAATGCGTGGGCTGTGATGTGGAGACCTCTGCTTCTTCCTCAGTATTACGTCAACATGAGGTCGCTTTTCATTCAGTGTTTGCCTAAGGACAAGGTTACAACATCTGTGGGGATTCTCAGATTTATTTTTTATTTTAAATTCCTCAAAATACAGATAAATATTTTGCAAGATGTTTCCAAAGCAATTTCTTTCGGCCCAGTCATTGCTCTTTGCTGACCTGTCTTCTCACTTCTCTCGCCCCATCTTTGTTTAATGAATTACTGCAGATGAATTTGCTACACTCTGTGGAAGTCAAAGGCCAGGCTTCGTCATCGACATTTACACCGGCTTACCTGTTGGTGAGTTATGATGCCATTGTTGGAATTTTCTGTGTTTGCCTTTGTGTTTGAAAACAGGAATACACACCCTTATTCTTCTCAGGTTTTTTTTTTTTCTTAGAAGGAAAAAATAGTTAAGCAATGCCATTTAGTTTCACTGAACACTGATTCTTAGTTTGAAACAAACCGCAAACACCCTGTGTTGCTCCACCTAACTGGTGGCAGCATTTGTTGCTCATGATTAAGGGGACTGGAAAGCTTTTCACAAAATTACAATCAAGCTTAGTTAAACCAACCTTAGGCATCAACAAAGAGAGAGATTCTGGGAGTAAGGCCAGTTGACATTTGATTTGACTATAATTCCCAGTCTTTCCTTCTGACTACGACATGAGTTTAATATGACTTTTCATACCGATCTTTATGTGCAGGTTGTATGCATAAAGCCCTTTTGGGGATCAATTTTATCTCACACGGATTCTCCTCAGGTCATCTGCTTTGGGAATTTCAGATGTGCAATAAAAAAACAAAATCTTTCCAATCGGAGGCCCCATCTGGTAACTGGAGCAGATACCACTGCAGTGCTTGAGATGCCTGTGCAAGATTCAGAAGTCTTGCACAGCGTTCAGCCAACGGAGGCAATGCCTTTGTGGTTTAAAAGCAAATAACATAAAAGTAGATGGAAAGCTATTGCATTCTCAGAGTTTTTCCCCGATGTGATTTATATGCATCCTCAGATGCCCCTCTTAAGTCCAAGCAATTGTGTCTAGTAGCAAACATCACCACTTGCTTTGTTCCACCTTCTTCCTAATAAGTAAACTGAAATCCACATCAGCCTTTCCAGTGACCTTGTTTAAGAAAACAAGGGTCTGGTCCAGCAATCAGCCTGGCTCCCTTAGTGCCAAATCCATATGGCTCCACAGTCTAGTCAACGTCCAAAGAAACTTCATGGTTTGGAAAGAAAAACTGCTAAATGACATTGGCATGAAACACCTGGCCCTCGCTGCTTTGTTTTTCCCCTTCCCAAAACAGATCTTTTCATCTCTTTTGAGTCTCGGATCCAAAGATAAGTGGTCTTTAATAATAATGGTTCTCCATGGACGGACCAGGCATGTCCCCCAGCAAAGCCTGCCGTCCGAGGTTGGCAGCAGGCAAAGACTGGAAACAGCACCAACGTCGTCCACTAGTTGAGCTGGAGATGTCTCAGACATCATCCAGTCCAAACGCACTGCTTTACAGTCGAGGGGACAGAGGCCCACAGAGGGGAAGGGACTCGGCCCAGGTCACCTAGCTAATTAATAACAGAGCTGGGACCCAAATCCAGTCCTGACTCAGAGCTTGCTTTGCCTCGAGCTCTTGAAAGCTGGAAATGTGATAGTTAGCAATATACTTATTGTTACCAAATTCCACCATGACAAAATATTTAGATGACTGAGAAACTTTGTTTTATTTGAGCTTTATACTCTCCTTCTGAAAGGTTTTAAGATTGTTGGCATATAGAATCCATTCGTATGGGGTTAAAAATATAGCAAGTTTATTAATCTTGTCTTAAAATATAAACTTCTCCGAGTTGAAGTTCAAATGAAATCCAGACAGGGAAAGAAAATATAATTTTTAATATATCCTTTTGCTATTTTATGCCTAACAATGGCTAGAAATTTGACCCAGTCTGTTATTGTTAAGCTTGATAATACATCGCTTACATTTAAAATAAATGAATGTTAACATGATGTTTCATGTTTTAAATAATAAAAGAATGTCGTCTGAATTATCTTTTTGTTTGCTGATGGGTCACAGTTGTGATGGTTACTTTGCAGAGCCTTTTTTTTTTAATGTTTATTTATTTTTGAGAGAGAGAGACAGAGCACAAGCAGGGGAGGGGCAGAGACAGAGAGGGAGACACACAATCTGAAACAGGCTCCAGGCTCCGAGCTGTCAGCACAGAGCCCAACGCGGGGCTCGAACTCGGGAATAGTGAGATCATGACCTGAGCTGAAGTCGGCTGCTTAACCGACTGAGCCACCCAGGTGCCCCTGCAGAGCCTTTTAAGAACGTGAATGGCAAATGTGTGAAAAATCCCAAAACATAATCACCTGCATTCAAAATAGCAATATACCCCAAGCTGTTTTTTCCATTAAAGAGATCAGTTTGCCTTCGAACAAAATCAACCCTTTAGAAAAGTATCTAAAATAAGCCTGTGGCCTGTCAAATTTCTCCTTCAAAGCAGGCTGGCTTCAGAGTCCGATTATTCAGAAATCGCGGTGGCTCTTGTAGTCACCACGTGCAACTGTGGCCCTTTTTATGACTTAGGCAAAGAGTCCTTGCAGAGGCTCCTGACTATAATATGTAAACGGAAGTGTCTCAAAAGCGAGGTAACAGAAGCCTCGTGGAAAGACCAAAGCTTTACATCCCCTTCCAGCTTCTGAAGCACTTTGTGAAATTCCACCAGGCGGTGGTGGAAGGGCCCTCCAGGATAACAAGTAATTCGATTGTGGTTTTGTGAAGATTGTTGACTGTGACGTGCAAAAGCCTGACGGAGGTAGGATAGCCTGTTAGAGGATTGCTGGTATCAAATCCTGACTCTGCCTCTTATTAGCTTTCTGGTCTTTGGCAAGTTTCTTCTGCTGGCTTGGCCTCGGTTCCATCATCTGCATAGCGATGGTTGTCATAGTACCTGGAGACCATCTCATAGAGTGGCTATAATGATTCAGTGAGTAAATCCAATTTGAATGTTGAGAAATAAGCCAGGTGTATACCAAGTGAGACACTACTAACTCTCCTACTATTATTATTCTAGAAGACACTGAATGCTTGGGAGTTGAGAGTAGGTCAGAAAGGGATTGGACTGCCAGGCTGGTGAGGAGGTGAGACCTGCCCACAAGGCCACCTCGCCAGCTGGCCAGCCCTGCTCTAGCAGCCTGCGTTCTGGCTCTGCTGTCACTCCTGCTCAGATGCTGTTTTAATGCTCACTGGTCCGAACTTCCAGATACTAGTTCTTAATTTACCAAATTTTAATTGATGCTTAACATTGATCAGACAGAATGGGAGGGGCTGGTAACGCAGTGGCGTGGCAGCCAGCCCCAGCCCCCGGCCTTAGGAAACCACAGTCTGTGGCTACAGCCCTTCTCAGTGCTGGCCCCCACAGTCAGCATGGGCCCAGCTCAGAGCCCCAGACCTAATGTACCTCCTTTTCAAAGCCATGTGAAGGAGGAAAGGGACGTTGAAGGGGAATCTGAAAGATCGGAGCTGGCTCTGACCATGGGCTCCTCTGTTCTTCAGCAGCTCTCCTTTCCTATTCTAGCCAAACACCAGCACACACTTTGGGTAGAGTGGCCATTTATTCTCAGTGGTCACTTTATTCTGTTCATCTGATACATAGTGCCCAGGGGGCAGCAAGATGGCTCCTACCTGGTTTTGTTCTGAAACAGAACCAAAAAGATTCTAAATCCAGACAGACACATGAGTGTCTGAAAGCAGTTTAGTTATTTCAATTTGATATCAATTGATGTCCTCCCTTTCTATCGTCACCACCCCAACACACACATACCCACTGACACACCCACACACCATTGTGCTTTCTCTTTTTTCATTGTGGACCTTATGTAGAACATCAAGTTAGAAGCTGCTGACTCTCGGTGCCGATTTACCCCACACAGAGATCACGTGCCGTGCTGTCACTTAATGTGTGGCTTCTCTGTCTCCAGATATTGATGAATGCCGGGAGATCCCAGGGGTCTGTGAAAATGGAGTGTGTATCAACATGGTCGGGAGCTTCAGATGTGAATGTCCAGTGGGCTTCTTCTATAACGACAAGCTGTTGGTTTGTGAAGGTAAGTGATGTCACTGTATCGGGTCCAGGAACGAGCCGACTGGTGAGCTACTTACCCACACGCACTTGGCCAATTTCACAACGTTGGAATTTCAGCAATCCATCAAGTCCTAGCAATAGTGTAGGGCACCACGTGGAACATCACTTTTTCATGGAAAAACTTCCCTAAGTCCCAGTGGAAAAAGCAGGACGTGCACTCCCCAGCCCCGTCCCATACACAATATATTAGATTTCCCAGCTGATATAAGAAAGCCTTGAGTTCCTGGGTGTGTCGCATAGATTGCTTTTGTTTCTCATTGCTTAAAAGTGAGCATGAGTGGTGGGCGGCCGTCTTTACTTGAATCTCAAAATTAGTGTTCTCTTCCAAACGGAGCCTGTGCTACTCCCAAGTGAAAACAAGGTTAATGCAAATATTCCAAATGCATGAGAGAATTCCAAATGGCAAGAACAGCAAATTCGATTTTATATGAAGAATGTTGGCATGCGTGCAAGTGGTACTTTTTTCATTTTCAAATTACCTCCCCTTGCCATGTGCATGTACTGTGATGCTGTACATTCCTCACAACACTTCATATTTTCTCTACATCTGGGGAAGATAGTGTACTTTTACATTTTAGTAAAAGGGACAATATTGGTTATTAAATATACCATGTGCCCTAGGATAGCTGGAATAATTGTCTATTTAATACTTGAACTTGGGGCCTCTTGCAGAGTTTTTGTTCATGTCAGAAAGGGTTATTACCCCTTCGAGCATGTATGAGAGCACATATGTCGATATTTTAATGTTAAAAAACTTTTTTCCCCCTAAACAAGGGACAACTTACAGACCATGAGTAAAGTTATGGCCCGAAGAACATGCTTGTTAAATTCTCTTCACCAGGCTTTTAGTTACTACAGCCAGGTGGGCACATGTTACTCTGCCTGCCAGGGAGGGGGAAACAGGGTGATGGTCATTCAGAACCTTCCTTAGGAAACAGTCATCTCAGACTTTGGCACTAGCCCTTGTGCTTCGGAAGGCCATCAAGGATCAGGTGTTCTGGAGAGGAAGCGTGATGCGGGAGAAAAGAAAGGAGCCCACAGCAGATGATCTGATGATGTTAAAGTTGGCTGCCTTCCTCATAGCCAGTCCTTCCCCCTTTCATACATGGATAGATGCCTGCCACCTTCTTGGGGCCTCTCTTGTCTTCTCCATGACGGCCAAGTCAACCTAGACCTTACTGCCCACATGAGATTAAAAACCTACAGCTGTACCAGTGTAAAACACTTTGCTGTCATGGTAGTGCTCAGTGGATATTGAGATTCCAGAGTGCTTCAACTTTTGGTTTCATTTCACAGAATATCCATTCTCATGGCAAATGTTTATTCTAGGGTCAGCTGCTTCCGAGCACACTCTTAGCTCTCAGAATCAGAAAATGAAGGTTGATTTAATACATGTCTCTGTAACCCTGAAATTGGAATGGATTCCAGAAGTGATTTAGGGAACACTTGTGCATCTGTTCTCCCCAAGTATGCATATAATCCGATGCTAGACATCTGATGCCTCTCAGAAATGCCTGTCTGTGATGCCACTTGGCTTCTCCAATGATGGGCTACCTTTTGTGTTTCTGTACGCTCTTAAGACCAGGGCAGACCTGCTGGGAGAGGTGGTGCTGGTCTTGGGTTCATTGGAACCCAAAGCAGGCATACTTCTGCCTTTGTATCTGTTACCAGAGAGGAACACCCCACCCCACATTAGGCAGACTCCCAGTGACTGAAGATAGTCCTGAGGTTTTCCCTCCACACAGGCATATACCTGTGAGGCGCAGGTTGATCTATTTGCCGCCCCCTTGTGGGAACTTCTTGGGCTGAGCCCACTTCTTTGTAAAACCCCAGCTCCCGCCTGTGTTCTAGGCGATTCCCTTTATTGGACTTAACCCGAGTTAGATTGTTTCATAGGAGTAGGGGCAGGGAACATGTATTTTGCCCCAAGGCATATCCTGGACTATGGAGAAGTTCCAAAATGCCATGAATTTGAACTATATAAGCTACCTGGTTAAAAAAAAATAAAATAGGCAAACAACCCCCCTGAGTATAGTCAAAGCTCTGAAGCACAGAATATCCATTTATTCTTTTCTTTGACAGTGAGAGTTGGGTTGTTGTCAGTAGTTTTATGCGCAACCTCTCATATTAAGTTTCCTTGATTTGACTGCCATGTGGCAGTAATTTAAGCAGGAGCCCCGATAGCCCTGAACTTCAAGGCACTGCCTGTGAGTCAGGAGAGCCAGCATCACTTGTGGGCTTATTGGAAATGCAGAATCTCAAGCCATTCTCCAGACATGCTGAATCAGAATCTGCCTTTCAACAAGGTCCCAAGTGATTCCTGTGTATATGAAGGCTAAGCAAACTGATGAATTGTAAAGCCCTGGGGCTTTGAGCAAATACAACATTTCCTAGGATATTTAGTTTATACCATGCCAGGAACTGGTCCTAGAAGTTGAGTTTCATGACTTTTCTTTTATACACAGCATCGTTAGAGTCTACATGTGGTCATGAACCAAATACTTGCATTTACGAAAAATATCAGGAAAGCGGAAACATTAGAAAAGAAGTCTTAAAAGTCTTTCACTGTTCAATGGAACTGATCAAAATAAGAAAATAGAAATCTATTTTAAATGAGAAGCTTCGTCAACTTGACTCCACATTCTGTTCTCCTTCTAATTAAATTCTCTTCTGCTTGGAGATATTGACGAGTGTCAGAACGGCCCTGTGTGCCAGCGCAATGCTGAGTGCATCAACACCGCGGGCAGCTACCGCTGTGATTGCAAGCCAGGCTACCGCTTCACCTCCACGGGGCAGTGCAATGGTAAGTGGCTCCCCACTGGCTGGGTGGGCCTCCCAATGGGCCATCTCCAGCAGGCTTCAGATACCTAGAATTTTTTGAGAAGGTTAGCTTGAAGAATACATGAATTATGGTTTAGACTGCTGAGTTCTAGTAACTAGGCCAGCAAAAAAGGAAAATTGTTGAAATGTGATGCTTCCAAAATGAGAAATATATCATGTGTGTACATAGATTTCAGATTGGCCTATCTGCTCTACTTCAAACACCCCTTCCTTCAAACACACACACACACACACACACACACACACACACACACACACACACAGCCCCTAACCAGTATTCAGGGACAAATACTTTTTTTTTTTTGGTTCACATGATCCCCCTTACAGCGGGAGGTTGCCACCATTCCATCCATACACCCTAATTCTATAGCGAACCTCTCCTGAGCCGAATTAGATTAACTTGCATGCACACAAAGAACCAACAGCACCACTTTTCCTCCTAAACATCTTACAGCACCAAGGGCAGTGAACGTTAACAGCCTTTATTAGCTATGAGTCACCTACAGTAAAATGAGAAACTGTCCCCTTAGAGGTTAGATTATTTGTCAGGGATGCCGTGGAAATAAGAAGGATGAGCGTGTTAGCACACATGGATGGTAAAGTTTTAAGTGTCTGACGGCATCTTCTAGCCAGTGGCACCAAAATTAAAACACCGATGTTTCAGCCCAGAAGCAAAATTATACCTCAGAATGACTTTCATGTGACTTTTTGAGTAATTATAAATCATTGTATAGTTAGCATAGAGGTCAGGAAAAATGTGATGTTTTGCTATGGTTCATTTCCCAAGGAGTTTCCTGGATATTTTATGCATTTGTGAATGAAACAACACAAGGGAACACGGTCAAATTTTCCTTGGATTTCCTTGCCTACCAGCGATTAAGTGGTAGGAAGTGCACCGCTCTCTGTAGGGTATTTTGCATTGTTTTATGAGACCTTGGTGGGAAGAGGGTGTAATAGCAGAACAAAAACTCACTTTGAGAATCAAGGCTTGTTTTGTTGGGTTTAAAGGAACATGTGCAAGTGTTTAGCATTTTGTCAACAAAGCAGTTGTTATCCATGTATTAAAAAAACAGGACAGGAAAAATGGGGACGTCTCTGATATGAGTCACAATACCCTAGTGTAACTTGGCATTTATAGCATTTCCCTGCATTTTGCTCTTAATTTATATTTCTTTGAAACTGGGCAAAATCATTCCAATCAAAATAAAGAACTGCTGATAATATAGAACGTGTCGTTTCACACCATTTCACGCTCAGGCAAGAAGTGGGACAAGCTATTTATACATCAAGACAGGACGTCCAACCACGGCCTGCTGGGGCTTAAGCTCTGCCATGTTTTCTTGTAGAACATCCGCACAAATAAAACTCATCCAGCGCTAAGCAGTGATAAATACCATGAATGAGTGTCGTTTGTAGCTATGCTCACTTTCTCTCACTCATTGGAATCCTCAGAAGAAGGGAATGTACTTGAGTTTTTCAATTATTCAGCCTCTAGGGCTTAAGACTTCACTCAGGAATCATCTTCATTTATATCTTTTAAAATCTTTTAAAATGCCTTAAGATCATAACCTATGCATGACATTTTTTTTCAAACATATGCAAAATACTCTTCTTGTCCTATGTTTAACATGAAAAGAACTAAAATTTCCTTTCCATCACTAGATTTTTATTTGAATTCATACGTACATAATTTCAAACCCCAAATCATAGTTCACCATATTACCCTACATTGTTGAGAAAAGGATTAGATGCCTAAGCCCAGGATACTAGTCTGACCTCAGGAGCTGTATAGTTAGACCAAATGCAGTCCCTTTCTGGAAGGTCTTACCCAGCTAAAGACAAGAGACACATTCTCCCCCACTATCTCATGGTTTCCTCTGTGTGTTGACTCTGTGGTTTTTTTTCCCCTAAAACCTCATGTAAACATGTTTTCCCCTATCTCAACCTCAGACATAATCTCCTGAGAGCTCAAATCTTACTGCTTGTAGAAACCTAGTTCTCTAGTCTCAAGACAAAGTGAATTTCCCAATTAAGTTCTCTACAATTGTAACTTTCTATTTGTCCTTAGAACCTCAAAGCACTCCATGTCTCATTTTTTTAAAACCATCATGAAATAGGCAACATGGGAAAGAAAATTCCCAATTGGAGATCTTTTTCTAAGAAGATCCTTAGTGCACCCCATTTTCTGTGGGCCCCAGAGATAAGACAGATCTAGTCCCTTGCGTCCTTTCAGATCCAGTACTACCTGAGGGCACCCAAAATTTGGGCCAAGTATGGTAAGCTCTGAGTCCTCCTTCCTCAAAACCAGCTCCTCCTATAGAGCCTAGCAATGGAAATCAATTTCTTCTGCCTATCTCAGGCAACAGTTTGCTCATTTTAAATCTGTTTTCTCCAATGGAAATAATCATAACTTATTAGATTAACAAGCATTTCTAGATAGGCTAGCAATAGCTCCTAAGCTACTGTATCCCAATTTCTCCATTAAGATGATATATTCAAGCTCACTTGAGACTTTTGAATTGTATGGTGACTCATCAGCTGTAATGCTCTGTAACTGGAAGGAGGTAGTTGTAACAATGGCAGCCTAAGCCCAGGAAATAGAGGGGATATCTTCTCTTCTGGCATGATCATAACTCTTCTGCGCTGCAAAAAGTGTCCATTCCCATTTGCTGTCTTCTCAGTAGGCAAGACAGGCCAATTTGCCAATGGCAAAATTTGCATTATTCAACCAGAAGCAGGGTGTTACTGTGCTTTATAGAATCTATACTCAAGTTGGCATTCTTGATGTTTGCTCTCCTTTATGACAGTAGGACAACCAGGGTGATACAGGGCTCTTCAAATGACGTGGGCCCTAAACATGGAATCTTGAGAGGTTTAAAAAATTAAATTAGAAACATAGGCAGCATGTAGATTCATATAATAAATTCTGCCCTCCCCAGATCATCAGATTTCAGGAAGGCAACAAAGATTCAGTTGACAAGAAATATAATTCAGAGCTTAAAGACTGGCAGAAGCAAGATGACAGGACTTTCCCTTAAATGAATATGAATAAAAAGAAACATCATTAGGACTGTCAAGTGCTAAAAGGAGCCATGTGTAGACATGAAGGCCTGGTTAAGATGGAACAAAGGGTTATAGGACTAAGACAAAACAATGAACTGAAACCTAAACAAAGGACAGTGCGGGTTGTCCATCAAGAAAACCTATCTTAGCAATGCAATTTGTTTGACTTTGATATATATTTCCAAGGGAAGCTATGAAGGGTCCATGACCTGAGGCACCGAATCTTGACTAGACAAAATACTTAATTCATTCCATGGTCTGTGATATCACATGGGCAAATTATCAAACAGATTATCTCCCAACTTGGATTCTTCTTCCCTATTCTACTTCTGAATTTTCTCATCTTTCAGAACATTTGTTTTTTCATTGCCTCGTGTATTGTTAACATATTCTGTGTCCAGTAAAGGAGCATTAGTTTTAACCAATTTTGAGGTAAAAATAAATATAATGCCAGTATCTGTTTTACTGGCTTGGTTTAGAGTTAGGATTAATCTTGAGCGTGATACCTAGAAGTAAGTTACCTAATGCAATTTTGTCTCCTAAGCTCTACCTAAGATACTTACAGTCCTTTTTATCTACAGATCGTAATGAATGCCAAGAAATCCCCAACATATGCAGCCATGGACAGTGTATTGACACAGTTGGAAGTTTTTATTGCCTTTGCCACACTGGTTTTAAAACAAATGCTGATCAAACCATGTGTTTGGGTGAGTATGTGATTATCATTTTATTTTTAATTCATATCCTATTGAAAAATTAATTTGCATCTGAATATATATAAAAATTAATACTAAATCATTTATAAAATGAAAACACAAGCATGTGTGTAGCATTAGCATCCTTTGGTATTTAATCTTTGGCAATCTGAACACAATAAACCTCTTCCTTGATACTCATTCGGCTGCCAGGTCAGAAAAACTTTTGACTAAGGGAAAAATGGAGAAAGATATTAATGCAAAAAATGTTAATTAATGTTAAAAGCCTGTTATTTTATTAAGTCTGTGTGGGTTTGCCTTACTGGACTAGAGTACAGCTTTTGAGTGTTTGAATATGAACATTTTTTGAGAAGGGGCCATGGTTTGTACCATATCCTCAGAGGCAAATTTATAGATCTATAAAGGCAAAAAAGACCCCACATTTTTCTAGGAGAAAAGAGCTCGAGATTTTAAATCTCTTGCCCTTGCTTTCAGTGCTGAATCAGGATGTTGATTTAGAATAAATTCCAAATGTTAATCATTTTCTCTCTTTTCTTCCATCCTTTTTATCCTTGAAAGCAACATCCATTAAGGATGATTCACGAACATGGATCAGTTTCACAGCTGAAAAAAGAAGAATCAATAGAGTAATGTTTAAAGAGTTTACCTTTTGCTCTAATTGGGTTCTTCCATTAGGGAACATTCTTACAAAGTCTTGTCTTCGTCAGAGCACATAACTAGTTTTAGATTGAAGGAGTATAATCAGCCCTGCTCGTCCCTGGGAAGCTAATCCCTGCATAGCAATGGCACCCTGCATCTGATTTATCTGGAACCCTCTACCAAAGAACCTGCCCTACAGAAGAATTTTGCTAGCTTGGCTAAAAATGAATCAAAGCAGCAGCTCTTGATTGCTGGCAGGGTGACTCACCTGGATGCGGTCTTCAACCACAGACACACACATATTGGATCACTTTGGGGTCAGCAATAGCTTTCTGATTTAGGATCACAGATAACTTATCTTCGTGTCCAAAATTTGAAAGGAAAGTAAATCCTAACTCCAAACACTGCCTTTTGCTAACCAGAAGTGTTTTCTTCTAGTCCCAGAGTCTCCTCCCCTTTGCCCTCACTCCCTTCGTTCTGCCTCACTCTCGCAAAACCAGCAGTATCAACTTTCTTTTGTTTTAATTCTTTATTTCCTCCTTAATATAATGCACACCTGCTCTATAAGAAAGATGTTAGCTGCTGTGGCGCAATGCTCAGACATAAAAGACGCCAAAATAGCTTTACAAAACAGACAAAGAGAAAAGTCTTAGACCAATAAAAAGACAAATAATAATGCAAGAATGTATCAGAAGAAGTGAAATAAGTGCCATCACGTTGGGATAGTTTAGAAGAGTGAGTTCGGGCACCAGTGGTGGGAGTGGTCATAGGTCTTTAGGGGTGGACTAGGAAGAAGGAAAAGGTGTCTAAAATATCAGGTGAGTTAGAAAGCTCATCTATTTTGTTGCTGATTTCAGGGTAATATCAGGTGACTCACTGCTTTTTCGTAAACTGGAGTGAGAATCTTAAAGGCTGAGGTTTGCCAAAGGTGGCAGCAAATCAAGACCCAGATGCGCACAGAATTTTCCATTTCCAAGTGAAAATATTTGAGAAAAGTGGCAAGGGTGGAGAATTCTAGAAGTAAATAGAGTAAAATAGTTCTTGTCCAGTTCTCATGTCCTTAGCTTGCCTCCTTTCACATGCCAACCAAGGAAACGGTTTATTCCCAAGGTTTAGGTCCTCGGCTTGTGCTGATCACTCATGGGGGCCGCCCCTGCTGGAGCCAATACCAACATCAAGTTCTTAGCCTACGTCTGAGCTTTGCGAACCCCACCACCATGCCCTTTAACCCCAGGTAACCACTCACCTCTTGTGTTAACGACTGCATTTCTCTACGGCCTTTGTTCCTACTAGACATAAATGAGTGTGAGCGAGACGCCTGTGGGAACGGAACTTGCCGCAACACGATCGGTTCCTTCAACTGCCGCTGCAACCATGGTTTCATCCTCTCCCACAACAACGACTGTATAGGTGCGTATATGCAAATCAGTGCCTCGTGTAGGAAGTGCGTTTAATATGAGCTCTCCATAATTAGCAGCCTCTCCAGAGAGCCATTTGCTTCTCTGAAATATATGCCCTCTTACGTAGCAACAATTGGTTAAAGGATTTGTCAAATAAAATGGGCTAATTAAATGTCAACTAGAGTAATAATGACTGCCATGACTTGTATGTAAGTGCTCATTAGCTATAATTTTTATATATACGGTGCTGTGAATTAGATACATTTTTAAATAAATTGATTACATCTTAAAACATATAAAAGTGATTCTTTGTATAGAAGTTGCATAATTCAGGAATAGCATGGACCCATTTGTCTCTATGTTTCACTATAGTCTCCCTTAAAATAAGTCAGTTATTGGGGGGATGCCTGGCTGGCTCAGTCAGAAGAGCCTGGGAATCTTAATGGGAGGGTTGTAAGTTCGAGCCTCATGTGGGGTATAGAGATTACATAAATAAATAAAACTTTAAAAAAGTCAATTATTGAATCTATAAAATCCTCCTTATAAAACATGCTATGTTATTTATAAGTGAGAGTAATGATCCAAATTTTATATTGTTGCTAGAGGCTTATTTTGGATACTTCTAATTATAAGAATACTTAATAATACCCTCAGCTGTATTGTATATTAGTAATTTGGTTTTAGCTTTTAAAACTGAAACCTAAAGGAAGATCAAGGTGAAATTCATATAAAGTTCTAATATAAATTATCAGTCTGTAATAGAATAACCTACTCTTGTTAGGTTTTAATAGGTGACTAAGCCAGGTGTATTGTTACAAACTAGATATTTATTGGAATTTTTCATGTTTGGCTGAGCCAGCAAAAGCCTCTGAAATTTCAAATAAGTATTTTTCCCTTTAAAGGTTTTGATCATTGCCGGAATTATGACATTTTCTTTGGAATATATCAAAGGGTATTTTTTTGGCAGATGTTGATGAATGTGCAACCGGAAATGGGAACCTTTGCAGAAACGGCCAGTGCATCAATACAGTGGGGTCCTTCCAGTGCCAGTGCAATGAAGGCTATGAGGTGGCTCCAGATGGAAGGACCTGTGTGGGTGAGTGCTGCCTCAGACTCTCAGAAAGAGATTCCAAAGTATGCTCTCTGAGGTGAAAGAATCCTGCAATCTCTGTCATCATCCTTCCTTCAGAAGGCTGGAGGGGGAAAAAAATCAGAATGGAATTATACCAATCCTACCTGTAGACTGTGTGTGTGTGTGTGTGTGTGTGTGTATGTGTGTGTGTGAGATATCTATAATACATTTCCCTGTTAAGTTTTAAAATTAAGTTATTGTACTTACAGAGACTAGTTAAATTGTTAAATTTCACAGAAAGTTAAATTGTTCCATCAACAATTGTCAGTGGCTTTCTTTTATTTTCTTTAAAATAGCTTTGTAGAAATCTCTTCTATAATCTTTTGGGTGCCCTCAAAAATCTTCATACCCATTAACTTTTCACCAGCTACATTTCTCTGAAAATATTTGTGATAGATCACATAAAATAGAGTTGTTCTGCACACTTCTGAAAGCTGATAAATCTTCTTTTTATTGAGTCGTTAATTTTTCTCCATGGTAGTTTTATGTATTTCTTTGATTTTATTCCAGTTTCTTGGAATTTTAATTCCTTGATGGAAATCATGCCAATGGGAACCTCTTCTTTCTTTCTCCCTTTTCTTTGCAGATATCAACGAATGTCTTCTAGAACCTGGAAAATGTGCACCAGGCACCTGTCAAAACTTGGATGGATCCTACAGGTGCATTTGTCCACCTGGGTACAGTCTACAGAATGACAAGTGTGAAGGTAGGAGGGAGAGGGCTATCCATGTTTGGAAGTGATCACTGCACTGGCATTCTCAAAGGCCATTTTTGTGATAGCGTGCTGGTGTCTTCAGTTTGAATACTTTATCAGAAACAAATTCAAGAGCAGAGGGTGTGACTTATGTTCTCACACTCAGATGATGAGGCAGGAACATCTAATTCTCACACTGACATCTGATGACACTGTTTTGCCCTGTGCGTATGGGTGGTCATATGACCATGACTCTTTTCCAAGGTGCTTTTATGCATCTTGTAAAAAACCCTGAATTACATGTTTTTAAGTATCAGTAGGTTGTGACTAAAAATAGCTTTGTGATTCCAGCTAAAATCTTTAAGTGACCACATTCAAGGTTGGATGATTGTGGCTATATAATTTGTCTCTGTTGTTTGACCTATACAGCAGTGGAAATGTGTTACTACAAATAAATTTTCAGCAAATTTTATAGTACTACATTCCTCAATTCATATGTCATTGAATTAAATGAAGGACATTAATTGCTAGAACTTTCATAAATAACTGGGCTGAAAGAATTTTTAAGAAGTCACCTAGTTCATGCTCTCAAGTTTAAATAGGTCTGTATCTCTTCTATAAGGAGTAAGAATTTTCTCCACTTTTAATATCGTGTAGAAATTTTATTATATATCCAATTTAAATCATAGTCAAGCAATAATATTCTAAACTGAAACAGTTTATCAACCTTAGGCCTAAATGCAAATTATTATAAGTGTTATTTTACTTTTCCTGAAGATCAACTACGTTATTAATGCAAAACTCCCCAAAGATGAACAGAATGGAGATGTATAGAAAGAAAAATGACTTCTCAAATCCTTAATAATGTACCCATTCCACCATCTTTGTTCCTATCACTTACAGGTTAATTTCTACTATAAGAGAAAGAATCCTAATGACAATAACAAAAACAACAACCAAAAGAAATATTCAAGCGTTTTTACAAAAGTTGGCTTTTCCTTTAAGAAAAAGTTGGATGTGGGAGTAAAAGGAACATAGGAATGGAGTCATTCAGTTAGCAGCAGCTCATTGATATACCACAAGCAGTGTGATGCAATTAATTATAAAGGAAATGTAATAATATAGAGTGATGAAGAGACTGGTTTTGCACTGAACAGGAAGATCATCACTTTGAGCTGCATGTTTTGAGACTATCTGTTGTATGGTATTTACAATATTAAGTCAAGATAATGGAATTAATTTCCCAACTTCCCCTTAGTGAGACCTCTTGGGAAGGAACTTGTATAATATAAATACATTCTGAGGTAGGTAGAACTCTTTGCATGAATGCAAAAATAAAGAGCCCCACGATATAAAACATACATGCTTTGTTGAGAAAAATAGTATTTCCCTAAAAATAGCATGGCTCAGAATCAAGACTTACCTCTATTTTACTACAAATTCCTGCTGAAAGGGGAAAAGATGGGTAAGTCTATTGGAAAGAGTGGCCATACTTTTCCTATCCTTAGGATGATCATGTAATTCATTGACCAAACCAAGACTGTTCTAAGGAGAGGACTGTTAATAACAAGGTCAGAACAATAGGTATAACTAGGACTCTCCTGGGAAAACCAGGGCATAGGGTTATCCAAGCCATTCAACATCACTGTAGACCACCCTTAGTCAGTCCTTCTTAGTGCTAAGGTATATTAATATACTAAAGGAAATATGTCACAATTATAAGTGTATCAACTTCCTGTTATCTATATGATGAAAGAAAAACTATAGCCCATATAAGAAAGACATTTTGTGTGTTGAGAAAAATTAACCTGAAATCAAAGTTAGGAGCCTCATCTTCTGGGATATCTTTAGTTTATACCGCACAGGATTATTGTCATGAGTGTTAGTATTCTTGTAAAATTCATAGTTTTAGGGCTATAGCATGGGGTATTGGGAAAAGCATTGTGAATGGACGGAGGGAAATAAAACTTTAGTTCAAAGGTCTAGATCTCTCACTAACTCATTGTCAACACAATTAAAATTGTGTTGTGGTGACTCAGGAGTTTCTTGCTTCTTTGCTAGCTTAAGGTAGTAGGAAATTACCTTTTCTGAGTAGCCAGGCAATTCAGTCTGCATAAGAGATATTTCTTAATGTATCCCTTGGAAGGCACTTGCAGATTCCATTTTTACAACAAGGATTTTCAAGATTAATTTTTAAAAATATATCACAGCCTAGAGGTCCACTCAGCATGATAATACAAAGAAAAATCATTATTGGAAGAGTTATACTTTGTATTTCCACACTTTGCATTTGGTATCTGATGGTGTCTCCATTGTGTTTTGGCTTTGACACATGTTAATTCTTTTAGATATCGATGAGTGTGTTGAAGAGCCAGAAATCTGTGCCTTGGGCACATGCAGTAACACTGAAGGCAGCTTCAAATGTCTGTGTCCAGATGGATTCTCCTTGTCGTCCACTGGAAGAAGGTGCCAAGGTAACTGCCTTTGAAGGCTTTAGACTTTCATTACTCTGTGTTTATTTGTTGTGGTTTCACTTTCTTAAACATGGCAAAGCTTTGATTCTTTGTGAAAGAGAAGATGGAGAGTTTTCATTCACTCCGAGGTCTAATGATTACCATATGTCAGAAAGCTCGTTTTTACTTGTAAGATTGAAAACTCATCCATCAAGTTATGGTTGCTTGTACAACAACTGCCCTGGCACTTCAACCTGTCTCTCCCCTTCAGAACACGGATGCTGATAGGTCAGTCAGTGGGAGATCAGCCATGAGCCACTGAATCCTGCAAAGCCTGGGGGAAGTTGAGCTACATGGTCTCTGCCTCTGAAGAGGTGACTCGTATAAATCCGGGCTAGACTCTAGACTTTCAGTCCAAAAAATGCAGATTAATCCATATGCTTTCAGGATGTAGTGCCCATCCTTTATATCACAAGTTTTCTAGGAAAACAGAAAAATAAACTTGAACTTACCAGGATTCTTGCTGGGGCATCATGTGGTTTCAGGAGTAATACTTGTGAACCTTAAAAAAACGAAGCCCGAACTTAAGCATAACAGAGTCTATTATATCCCAGAAAACCGTTTAGGTTTTAGTAAACAATGCGATGGTGTGTGTCTATCCATTTATATGTACTAGTTTAATGAATTGAGAACAAAAGCCCCGCACAAACACACTTATTTCTCCCCTCCACCTCAGGGTTTTGTTGTTGTTTGTTCTTTTATTGTTCGGGTTTTCCTCCTTGATTATTTTGTTATGTTTTGCGTCCGTATTACGAAATAAGAGGCAAGGGATATCATTTCAGATTCCAAAACTTGGGTCTGAGGTCTCAGCTTTGGCATCTGTAGCCTAGGCAAGTCATTAGATCTTTGGGACACTCCATTTCCTCATTTTAAACAGCCCTAATAATACCCGCCCAACCAATCGTACTAAATAGGTAACAAAGTTTTGTTAGTTTCTCAGTCTGTCATAGACTCTTGATTAACTTTTCACCTTTCAACAGGCCCTTTTGTTAGCCAGTATTTAGAAGTGTGAAGGGAGAATTGAGACTTCTCTGGTTGGTTTGATCTCGTAGGTGGCTGTCAGAAGCCCACATGGATTTCAGGCTTGCGGGTGGGGTGATAGTTGATTCAAGCAGATACTCTGTTATGGTACAGACCAGCCAGATAAATTCTAAGTTCTACTCCCTTGTTTTTGTGTGCCTTTGGCTTGGCCCAAGTTTGGAAAGAAAGCAGTGAGAAGCCAGGTGTGAATCTGCCGATGTGGCAGGCCAGAGGAAACTCATAGGCTATTAATTCAATTTGCACTGGCCTGTCACAGAGCAGGCTAACGCTGCAGGAAGAATCAGCCCAGCTGTGAGCAGCCTTGCCACATGCTCAGCTCCAAGACGCAGAGCCAGAATTGAGGAATGCAAGCAGGGAAAGTGACTTTTGTAGTTCTGATGAAATTTCAAAGGTCTTTAAGGGCTCTTTGCAGATGGACTGGTAAACAGGCATCCTAGTGAGTCCTAGTTAAAGTGTGTGGGCAAGCACAGCTCCCTCTCCCAATGCAAGGCACCTTTGATTAATAAACCAAATTTAGAGAATCGCCACAAGCAAATGTAAATCCCCCACAGGACCCAAATTTTGCTGAAGCCAGGGAATTAAGAACTGTGTTTTACTTATCAGATGACAAATTAGGAGTCAGGCTTCTATTGCCCATGAAATGAGAAGATTCCACAGAACAATAGATTGTATTCTTTGAAGGAACAATTGTGATAAGACTCAGGGCAATAGATCCTAGCTCTGAAGGTCACAGGTATCTATTGTTAATAGATATATTATACCTATATATAGATAGGTATAAAGGGTATAAAGGGGCCACTCTCACTTAACAAAATTCACTCTACAGTTTTCACTGCATGTGTTTGAGCCTGTGTAATGGCTAGGTTTTTTTCTTTTCCTGTAGGTGGGATGGTAAAGTGATGCTGGGGAGACAGGGCTGGTTTATGGAACAGGGTTAATGGTAAAAGGAAAAGAGTTATCCAGGTTTAAAAGAAACATTATAAGGTGGAAGACAACAGAGACAATTAAGTTTTAATATATTCATTGAGACATTTTTGTGAGTAGGTAGTCGTAGGTATAAATAATAAACACAAAACATTGTATGTGACAATGAACTTGAAGAATAAAGCAAATCAAAAGATGTCCTTCAAGATACTATATTCTGTTAAATCTTGAAACTTCTAAGCAAAGCGAATATTTGATCGGCAGGCATGTCACAGGACAAGGACTGGCTTTAGTGCTCTTGACCTTCAGAAGGTTCACTGAAAGGTGTCTCGTAGGTCTAGCTATAACCGATGTGGAAGTAGAATAAAAATTAGCAAGACAATGTATCTAGAAGAGCTGGTTAAAGAAGTTGAACAAGTTCATTGGGGAGGCTAACTGAATTAGACTTACTAGAGCCTGGTAAAATATTATTGATTGATTGAAATTTTTACATTAATTCATGAAAATTTTTCTGCTATGATTTTTGGGAACTCAGTTATCCTTACACTGTCTCCTTTGTCATGAAATAAAAGCTGGGAAATTGTCTTAACAGAAATGCATAGGTGGCTGTGATAATATGCTGCCTGAGGTTGAAAAAACAGTGACAGGAGAGAGCATACCTGATCGTACATAAAGAAAGGGGAATTCCTCAAAATGGATATGAAAGCATTTCCTTAAAACCTGCAGATTTTAGCCTCTGGGTAATAGAGGGGAGTCTGCAAGGCTTTGGATGTCAAATTTGAGGGGAAACACTCCAGGCTTTTGGATGATCTCACTTTTTAGAGCCACCCAATTTGCTCTGTAAGAAATGGAAAAGTCAGTTTCCAAAATTACATCAAGCAATGTTGGAGAATTTTGTAGCAACTAGATCCCATCCTCCATGTTGGAGTCACCAAAAAATAATCAATATTAAAGAAATACATTCTTTGAAAGAAAGATTATTCTCTCTCCTATCTACCCATCTCCCTGCCCTCCTCTTTACCTTCCCTCTCTGTTGAGCTAAACAACCTTCTGTATCGTATGTGTGTGCGTAAAACCTGTAGAAAGCCCCACATGTATTTTATAAACAGCAACTACATCAGTAGCTGCCTCAGCGAATGACCATTATTGTCCTACTTTTGCTAGTCCACAAAATTGCCACATCTTTATTTGCTCTGTGCTTGGAATCAGGGGTTTTATTTTGGTTTCAGGGCTGAGGGGACACAGAATAAACAACATAGTGCAATAGCATAGTAAGCACCAGAACTGGGAGATCTGCCTTAACTTAGTATGCTCACTAAATGTTACCCAAAACACATGTAAGCGCATCTGTCAATGGAGGGGTCTCGTGAATGATTGCACTTCTTAATGTTCCCACCTGGAAATTGCTGATGATGTCAGCTTTGAAATGTGATAGTATTGGATTTTGTTATTCATATCAGGTTATTTTGGAAAATTGGCTAAAATGAAAAATAATAAAGTGAAAGGCAAATAGATGTATTCATCAGATCTTACTACAAAGGTTACCTATGAGCTCAATTACTGTTATGATCACTTATGTTATGGAGTATTACTATTGTAATGATAAGGGAACACATTTAACAAGATGGATTGGGCTTCTCATTCACTATCATACAGTAATGATGTAGTAGGAAAGTATCTGAACGATCTCCTGGATTTATGCTGCAGATTTGCGAATGAGCTACTGTTATGCCAAGTTCGAAGGAGGAAAATGTTCATCGCCCAAATCCAGAAATCACTCCAAACAGGAATGCTGCTGTGCCTTGAAGGGAGAAGGCTGGGGTGATCCCTGTGAGCTGTGCCCCACGGAACCTGATGGTATGTCTACCATCTGTACTTCTTTTTGGGCTATTCATAGGACAAGCTGGCCATGAAATAAGAAATATGGTGTGTTGCTCTTCAGGAAAATAAGACAATTTAATTTAACTGTAAGTCTACCTAAAATATTCATTAAGATGATTTAACTCAAGAGCTGGGTAGTCGTTTCCTTCTGAAATGTGCTATGAATCAGGGCAAGTTGTAGCACTGGGAGCCTTGTTCACTTGCTCTGATATCTGGGCTTTTCTAGTTCGTTGTTTCCCGGTACATGCAGCCTGTGGCAATCTGGCCATCATGCACTGCTTGGGGAGCAGCCTGTAGCTAGTTGCAATTGGTCTATCTAGTAACAAGCGTTCATCTCTACCACAGAGGCCTTCCGCCAGATCTGTCCCTATGGAAGTGGCATCATTGTGGGGCCTGATGATTCAGCAGTTGGTAAGTGGCCTGCACTGGATTCTCAGCATTTTTTAATATTCTTAACCTCTTAACCAGCCTTTTCGCTGCCCTTTCTCCAGCTGTTTTTTTTCCTCCACATTTATCTTGGGAAATAAAGCACTACTTTTTTGTCTTTTCATTTAGATATCAATTGTATTATTGTATAATATGGTAACATGGTCTTGTAATATTAGAGATTTCATTGGTTAGACAGTGAAATGATTATAAATAACCTTTGTATTTAGAAAAATACCTTGGGGGCGCCTGGGTGGCTCAGTCGATTAGACCTTCAACTCTTGATTTTTGGCTCAGGTTATGATCTCATGGTTTGTGAGTTCGAGCCTTGCATCTAGCTCTATGCTGAAAGTGTGGAACCTGCTTGAGATTCTCTGTCTCCCTCTCTCTCTGCCCCTTCCCTGCTCTTGCTCTTTCCCTTTCTCTCTCTCAAAAATAAAATAAATAAACATTAAAAAAAAAGAAAAAATACCTTGTTACTCACTTTTTTTTAATCCTTTGCTTAAGATATGGATGAGTGCAAAGAACCAGATGTCTGTAAACATGGGCAGTGCATCAACACAGATGGCTCCTATCGCTGCGAGTGTCCCTTTGGTTACATTCTGGAAGGGAATGAATGTGTAGGTGAGTAACAAATTGGTTTCTTCCATAGGGATTTTACAGATTAGAAATTAAGCCATTTAGCATTCCCACTAGGAAGAGTAAGTACCAAGACTGGGACAGAAATAGGTTTTGTCTATTCATTCATGCGTCATTCATCTAGCAATATTAACTGAGTACCCCATGTGTCCGGCACTGTGCTAGGCTCTATGGCTACAGCAGTGACCCAAGCCAACATGGTCCTTCCTTATAGTCCGATGCAGAAGACACTGGACACATCTGAAGAGATAGTTGGAAAGGAAAACATTATAATGTATTCTTTTATTTAAAAATTGTTAATGGTCATAATTGTATTCTCTCAATATGTAAAATACAAAATTTATCCAGATTTTATTACATTTAGTAATGTGAAAGGCTATGTACACAGGATAAACTCCTCTTGTCTTTACTCTCTTATTAAAATTTCAGAGAATGGCTCCTATTTCTGACCGTTGAGCTCTTAATCCATACCAACTCAAAACTGAATCCAAGTATGATGTCTAGGTCTCTGAAAAACCCAAAGCAGTTCAATTTAATCTGAATTAATAATAGCATAAATGCTGAATGTTTGTGTACATTAGAAAGTGTTCTTTCCATACAAGGATTCAGGGCACAAGGACCTCCCTCACAGCTGTGGCCATGGAAGTATAAACAAGTTCCTTAGTCTTCCTAGGCCTTAGAATGTAATGTTACACAGATAGACTAACTTATTTCCATTTACCTTGCAGCTCTAAAAAGCTGTGATACTGTGATTTTTATTAACTTAAAAGAGATTTAATATTCTGGATAGTGGAATGCAATTTCATAGCAGAACAAAAACAAAGTTGTCAATGTTTTCTCTTTGGAATCTTCAGTTAGTGCTTCTTTGTGCATGACAAATGAGCCTGCCCACCCAGGTCTCTCTACCACACCTTATTGCCTTCGCCTTTTGACTCAGAACCCAACATGGACTGTAACCATGATGACAGTCGATTACTGTTATATGTCCTAGATAGCTAAAATAACGATGTTATTTCTCAAAAAGTTCCCTTTCCCAGAGGAAGACATCTCCTCAAGAGATGTGTCAGAGAACAGTTGATATTGTAGGTGGATGGGTTGGGAAGAATATACATATATATATATATATGTTTAGATCTCCTTGGTAAGACTTGTTCTCTCTCCACAGTTGTTTACAGAGATCATACCCTAAACATATTTCTTTGTAGCTTTTCTTCTGCCTAATGTAAACCATCTGGTTTCAACAGAATCAACAAAAAATCTGTTTGAATCTTGATTTTATCCAGTGTATTAATTTTGTTTAACCTCTGGTCTCTTGCTTTGTGTAAGCTTAGTCTTCTATTTTATATCTGGCAAAAATCCATCATGTTTAAGGCTTCCTGGAGAATGATGTAATGCAAGGCCAAACTGGAGATATATTTCTAGCTTTATATAAGTGAAAACGTTTGGCTTGTGAGAAAAGCCTTGTTTTAACCCTGTGAGCGTCTATTCCCAGTAGGTTTACCTCTTCCTAATACAGGAAGCTGGAGAAGCTCACAGAGAAGAGCACTAAGAGCACTATGAGGGCTGGAAGCCCAGGTACTGTCCCTGCTAGTGCCACTGTTACTTAGCAGTCAGATTTCCCAGCTACAAATCTGTGGAGATCAGACATGTGTACTCCTTTCTTGCAAAGACAGAATGAGAATAAAGCAAGATGCGACAGATCAAAGTACTCTGATAGAGCGGAATGTATTGCTCCAGTCCAAGCCCATTTTTTTCTTTGTCATATTTTTTAAAACTCTCTTGGTGACTTGCAGATACTGATGAATGTTCCGTGGGCAATCCCTGTGGAAATGGCACCTGCAAGAATGTTATTGGAGGTTTTGAATGCACCTGCGAGGAGGGATTTGAGCCTGGCCCAATGATGACTTGTGAAGGTAAACCTCTTTGCAGAATAGTTGGTTACATGTTCTGATCACAGAGATAATAGCTGGCTGATGACGGTTCTTGATATTAAATACCACCCAGGGTGTACAGAATAAAGAACATCTGAGCCTGATGGGCCAAACCATCATTTCTCCTGAAAAAGGTGGCAGTGGTTTCTGGCACAAGTTATGCTGCCTATCATTCAGAGTTCCTGTTGGGGTCTCCCCACTGCTAGTATTTGGATATAACTCCTGTCTAGTTTGCTACTTTCCTTCTTATTTTCCATTTTCCCCTTCCTTTATCTCCCATGCTCCCTTTCTTTTGTCTATTTTACTCATAGAAACATCTGCACACTGACCTAACCACCAACATTCTGTAGCCATCTGGGGGCAATCACAGCAAAAGAGGTTGCCTATATCTTATAACCATCTGCCAGTGTGCCTAGGAGGATAGATGCATGGAGAGAAGAGAAAGAGACGGGGTGTCTAGAACAGTGGGTCTACATGGGTGGTCCTTGGATTAGCCACATTAGCATCACCTGGGAACTTGGTAGAAATACAGTTTTTCAGGCCTCCTCCCAGACCTCCTGAATCAGAAACTTGAAGAATGGAGCCTAGGAGCCTTCCAGGTAATCTCTGATACACTCTCAAGTCAAGAACCACTAGTCACAGAAGAGAATGAAGGTGAGGTGAAGGTGGATAATAAAAATGGCATCGAAGTGAGCTCTTCATCAGAGATACGACCTGTCAGTACCATTGTCATAGTTGTTGGTGAATCTTTAAAGGCCATGACTAAATATGATCTGGGGTCTCATTAATGTTCTCAGTCAGTATCATTAGACTTAGAAAGAAACATGACAATCAAGATGGTCCATTTTGACCCTGCTTTTGCAAAACACATTCTGATGGTTCCAAACAATGAAATCTGTAAAAATCACTTTTATCTATTAATAGTAAAGTCATTCCTATTTAAGGCTTTCACAGGCATCAGTATAAACTAAGCATCTCCATAATTGTAAAATTATTCAGAACACCATTTGCTTGGGCACAAGAATCACTGTTATTTCCCAGGAGCCTCTTTTATCTGGGGAAGGGGAGGTGGTTAACCATATTGGATGAGTTTGCTTCTGTTCTGACTGCAGCTGACTTGCAGCTGTTTTGACTGACTGGAGCGAAGCTGATCCCCAGCCTACGTGACTTTAGGGAATGGCAAGTGGTCAACTTAAGGCTTCAAAACCAGCAATTATAAAATAACCAACTCATTTTATGATTCTCTGAAAACCAGAGATTGCTTGGTGTATCCATGTTGATGACGATGAAGCATTTCAACTTTTGATAAAAATAGATTTTTTTTGGCTGATGCCCATGATCCATTATTTTCATGCTATCTTCTGCTGCAGATATAAATGAGTGTGCCCAGAATCCTCTGCTCTGTGCTTTCCGGTGTGTAAACACATATGGATCATATGAATGCAAATGTCCTGCTGGATATGTCCTGAGAGAAGACAGAAGGATGTGCAAAGGTGAGACACCCACGTTAAAGGTCATCTAAGCTGGGAGGTTCTAACTCTATCTATATGGAAAATGTCTCTCCAAAGCTTCTATTAGTAGAGGAAGGCTTGGAATCAGGGAATTCTCCTGTAGTCCATGGACAATATGGGAGTTGTTATCACCTCCTTTCCTCCAGAACTAAAGCTTCAAGCATCACCGAGCTGAGATATAAATTTTAAAAAAGACATTTACTCATAATCAAGAAGTTCAACATGAAAAAAAAAAGCTCAACATGAAGAGGTTGAGATGGAGATATAAATAATTATATTATGGTGTGGTAAGTGAGAACTGAGAACACGAAGGAGTATGATGATATTAATTACTTTTTAAAAGTCCCCATCACTAAGGGCTGTTGTACTCCAAGAATGGGTATAGCATATGGAATCTACTTTAAAGGTTTCTATGAATAATGCTCACTGAACCCCTGTAATTACTGGGTCATGAAAATAGGCTCTGCAATACCAAGTTGGGTAAATCATGGGGCTCCTTGAAGAGCGCTGATTTGCTCCTCCAAAGTCTTAAGTGAGCAGATACTTGTTCTCTTCAGATGGGTTAAATAGGATTTCTTCTTGAAGATGGAAATATTTCCCAACTAAGATCTCTACATCACATGCAGGATAAGTCCAAATTTCTCAGCTCAGACCATGTAAAGGAGAAAGATAGAGGGAAATGCAAGAGGACAATAAGGAATAAAGAAGACCCCTCCACACCAGGAAAAAGGAAATGAAGGAGGGAAGAACCAGTAGAGAAAATGATTTTTGTGAATGCTTGTCTTTTCCTCAAAATGTAAAAAACAAAGCTTTCATTATACCATGACTCTTCTAATACTATATCACACTAATTAATATTATATAAAAATATCATATATTATACTGTCATTATAATTATCATATAATGGAAGCTTTGGCTTCTTAAAACATATTATAATTATAATGCTGTTGTTATAGCTATCATTCTATGATGAAGGATTTATAGAAGACCTTTTTTAGTTGAATTCCTTAAAAAGAATTACTAGCCATGCTTCCTGCCTTTGAAGAAGTTATCTTTTAGGGAATAATTTCTCCATCAAGTTCATAGGTGATTAGAAGACTCCTTCCCAATCTTAGGAGGCCAGTGCCCACAGTACAGAAGGAAGCAGGTTAACACTGAAGTAGTGTAAATGAAACCTGATTGCTTGAGACCATTTCATGTGTAAAAGGCAAGAAGTTAATGTAGCTTCTTTTATAATTTGTGGCTGTACGTTCTTTCCAGATGAGGATGAATGTGAGGAGGGAAAGCATGACTGTGCTGAAAAGCAAATGGAGTGCAAGAACCTCATTGGCACGTACATCTGCATCTGCGGGCCTGGGTACCAGAGGAGGCCTGACGGAGAGGGCTGCGTAGGTAAGGGAGTCACTGCCAAAGGAGCTTTGCAGAAGTCAGAAGTGAGAGAGGACTGAAGGGACTTGGGTTCTGAGTCCGTGTGGGCAATGTGTTCTTCGTGGCCAGACCCATCTTCCCTCTCTTACCTCATGACACGATTTTCCTCGGAGATCCCCTTGGCTCTTGATTATCGATGGATTCCACGAGCACTGCCATTCTCGCCCTCTGAGCTGGCCTTTGCCAACTTTCTCAGCTCATTTTGCTGCCAGGATTTGGCACCAGGTGTTTCCTCTAATTCTTCCCTTTACTTTTTATTTTGTATATTTTTTTAATTTTTGAAAGAGAGTGTGTACGAGCAGGGGAGAGGCCAAAGGAGAGGGAAAGAGAGATCTTAAGCAGGCTCCACACTCAGCTCAGAGCCTGACACCGGACTCAGTCCCATGACCCTGGGATCGTGACCAGAGCCAAAATGAAGGCGGACACGCAAGTGATTAAGCCACTCAGGCGCCCCTCCTTTACTTTTTATACTGTTTTGTATTTTTTGGGTAAGTTTGTTTACCACATTGGAATGTCTTTCTATTGACCCAACTTTGCTATTAGCACCCTGACGTTGAATTACAGATGTCAGTTCCCTCTGAACCAGAAATATCACTAAACCAGTGGTCCTTTCCTCCAGAGAATTTGTTTTTGTCTAGAGTGAGGTCCAGGCACTGGTATTTTTTAAAGCTTCCCAGGTGATTGTAAAGTGTATCCTGCATTGAAAACCACAGCTCAGACCAAGGATTGGAAAACTACAGCTTGAGGGTCAAATCCAGCCTGCCAGCCTGCCGCCAAAAGTCATATTGTGACATAGCTGTAACCATTCATTTATTTATTTATATGGTCCATGGCTGCTTTCGTGCCACATGGCAAAGCAGGATAGAGGAAATGTAACAGAGACCATATGGTCTGCAAAACCTAAAATATTTACTATGTATGATATAGCAATACTAAGTATTACTAAGAGAAAAAGTTTCTGACCTCTGCTTTAGACCATCGATACAGGAGAAAATTATGAGTAAGTTCCCACATGCATCCTTTTCAATTTTAATAATCACCACAAAAATAAATTTTATGTTGTAAGTCAAGCTCAAGAACCTCGACCCCTTCCCCTGTAAGGTACAGAATTAAACGATAATTGTAGAGCAGACTTTAAAAGCACAGAAAGAGTATTTGGACTTAGGATCACACACTAGATCTTCCAGTTCAGTGGTTCTCAATCTCAGATGCACTCAGGAATCACTTGGAGTACTCAGCTCCCACCCCAGACATTCTGATTTAATTGGTCTAGGGGGCGACACGGGCATTGAGATTTTTAGCCTTTTTTTAACACAACCCAGATGTCACCTTCAAACTTTCTGTCTCTCATAATGAGATCCCTGCCTTGGGGGCTCGGAACTATTCTCCATGGGATGCATTTAAGCAAATCACTTTATGATCTTTCTAAAAATCATCAGATCATTCTAAGAATCTCCAGCTTGTTTTAATGCCTTTTTTTTTTTAAATCTGGGACCCTGGATTATGATTTATTATTCCTCAATAATACTCTTGAAGTATCACAATAAACATAACCAATATTGAATCAGAAGATTATGTGTAGACAACTCTGAGGTCAAAACTGACCAATTACAGACATTATTCTGAGAAAATATTTTATTATTTCTTTAGCATGTTGACCTTAAATATTTTTTCCTTTCACTTGAAATCATCCTCTTTAGGGACAGATAGAGGTGGTTTTAAATTTTATTAAGTGAAAAATGTATGTGTACGTAAAATGCGGTCATCTACCTTTAAGTACATCAAAATGGCCCCAAGTATGTTTTTTAAAGGATAGAAGTAGATACACACACACGTATGTATTTGCTCATATGTGCAAAATCCATTTCTAGAAGATTACATGAGAAACCAGCTGTGGCACTCCTCGCCTCCCAGGAGGGGTGTTTGGTGGCTGAGGAATAGGGGAGGAAGTGGCACTTTTGCTCAATACTCTTTTGTACCTTTTGAATTGAGAGCCATGTGAGAAGGATTCTGTTCACAAACTAAATTTAAAAAGAAAGAAAGAATCTATCCCTCTACAAAGTGGTCAGGTGACTGCTCTTGTTTCTGATCTCTCGATCACACCACACAGATGAGAACGAGTGCCAGACCAAGCCGGGGATCTGTGAGAACGGGCGCTGCCTCAACACCCGGGGGAGCTACACTTGCGAGTGCAATGACGGGTTCACGGCCAGCCCTGCTCAGGACGAGTGCCTTGGTGAGCACAGACAACAGGATGCTTTCATAACCCCGACCTTCATGCTGGGGTGCTTGTCACCCACATCACTTATTTGAAATAATAGAAATTGTTAACATTTGAGGCAGGTTCATATTTTGGAAATGACTTAATGACTGTGATTGTCCATGGGGCTTAGCACCACCCTGCAGCTGAATTTTTCCTTCGCTAATTGTATCAATGAATCACTTGTTTGGAATTTCTTTCTCCACTGCCTTTTTTAAGCCCCTGGTGCTCAGGGTCCGATTCCATGTGTTTTTCTGCCCCTGTCTCTACAGCATGACTATCCCTCCGTATTTCTGAGAGCAGATAGAGTTGTAACCTTGTGCAAGCCAATGCCTTCCTGCCCACTTACTGAATTTCTTGTCTTGTTTTCCTCAGACGTCATCCTTTCTCTCTCACTGCTGTTTCCAGCTTTCCCTTCTCGCTTCTTCTCACCCAGGGTAAAGTGTTAAATCCTTTTTGGGTTTTATGTTTGACCAAATTCATAATACCTTGTTATGCTCACAATACTCCCTAAAAATCCTCTTTGCAATGTAACGTCCCTTCCAGACAACCGGGAAGGGTACTGCTTCACGGAAGTGCTCCAGAACATGTGTCAGATCGGCTCGAGCAACAGGAACCCCGTCACCAAGTCTGAGTGCTGCTGTGATGGCGGGAGAGGCTGGGGCCCCCACTGTGAGATCTGCCCTTTCCAGGGTACTGTGGCCTTCAAAAAACTCTGCCCCCATGGCCGAGGATTTATGACCAATGGAGCAGGTACTTCACTTGTGGTCCAAAAATATTTGCAGGGAATCTGTTTGTTTTCTGAAAAACAGTTGAGAATATGGAATCTACAGTATGGGCTTAGGCTGAGTTGTGTAGTTTATACATCACCAAAAACCCTTTATTGTAGTCTTTTAGACATTCAAGGCCAGGCTGCCAAAGTGTCCTTGGTCCTCCTGATTAAGTTCTGTGTGCTTAGGTCCCTGCCCCTGCAATACAAGGAGTCCTCAATTTTTAAACAGAGGTTTGTTATAAGTCAGTTACTGGTTACTCTGAATGTAATTTCTTAGATAAACCTTGGAATAAATGATGACTAAATTCCTAGACTAGTCCACCCATATGTATTTGCACTAGTCAAATTGACCAAAATATACTATATGAAAGAAGTATAAACAATGCTGATCTCCTGACAATTAAAACATCATTGCCTCTGAAAAAGTGCAAGCTGCTTTTACTTGGGAGACATGGGGAGACTATCGATGTGTCTGAGGTAGCCCCGAAGACGACTTCCAGGCCTGAGCTTCTCCCCAGTAACTGCAGGTGTTTTCAGTCTCATGAAATAGAATGAAGAGAGACTCTTTGAGCTCCTTGGGAAGGGATTAGAAGTGAGAGGGGAAGAAGGAGGGTAAGCAGGATTTGTGCTGATGGTAGAAAGATGTGGTCAAAGGTGGAATAACAGAACTGGATGTGTGGAGGCACACAGCCAGATAGATTAGGCAGGGTGACCAAAAGCAATTTATGATTCTTCCAAGGATGTGAAAATGAGATGGTGGAGAAGATTCACTTCTTGAAACCAGTCAGGGTAGGCACATTGCATTTCAGAGTAAACTTGAAAGAATTCGGAAAAGTAACATCTATTGGAATAAAATGGTTGCTTGGCAATCAAAGGCTAAGAACTCATTTAGTCTTGGCACCCTACCAAGCACTAAGAAGACAGATGGGTTACAATGTGGAATGACAGCAGGTTTCATGTTCAACAGTGCATGTTGAGCAAGTCTTTCTTCCTGTAGTGGAGCTGGGATTAAGGGTCCTTGTTCCTTATTGGGCTGCAAAAACCCAGCCCAGTGACCCACCCCCGGGCCTTAGTGCTTCCCTCACTAAGGATGTTTGGTCCCATTTCCCCAATACTATGCAGTTTGATATTTTGGGGGTTAACTTTAAATACAACAAAAAGAATAGAAATGAACCTTCCTCCTTATTCTGGACAGGCAATATTAGGAAAAAAATGGAATTTTTCTTTTCAAAAGAATCTACTGTTATGATCCATTTATGGATCAAGATTGGTTGATGGCATGAGAAAGAGCAAGGAGCTAAATATGTCTGGATGATATGGTTTTTCTATAGACCCAAAGGAGTAAAATGTAAATTTAGAAAATCAATTCTTTAAAAAAATTTTTTTAATGTTTACTTATTTTTGAGAGAGTGTGCACACTCGTGCAGGAGTGGGGGAGGGGCAGACACAGAGGGAGACAGAATCCAAAGCAGGCTCCGGGCTCCAGCTGACAACATAGAGCCTGATGCGGGGCTCGAATCCATCAACTGCAAGATCATGACCTGAGCTGAAGTCAGAGGCTTAACCGACTGAGCCACCCAGTCCGTTTTAGAGTGTTCCCCTAGCTTGATGAGTTATTATACTCTTGTCCAATGCAGTTATTCATTTGCCTTTTGGTATAGTTACCATTACATATGAAATTTACACTGTCATCCCTTTGGCTTAATTTCTTAGGTCTAAAATATAGTAACACAGTTAATTAGTATTTACAGTGACATCACCTCTACATATTAATGTCCATTTTATAATATCTTTCTTATTTTAACTTCTGTTACATTAACAGATATCGATGAATGCAAGGTTATTCATGATGTTTGCCGAAATGGGGAATGCATCAATGACAGAGGATCATATCATTGCATATGTAAAAATGGCTATACTACAGATATAACTGGAACTTCCTGCATAGGTAAGTGCTGTATTTTTGATGCTCAGATTTATTCTGAGTGGAAATTGTACATTATGGGAAAAAAATATAAAATCCTCAAACTGAAACTCTAAATAGCCTATGTAATTTCATAGGAAAACATAAGACAATGATGAAAGACTATACAGAGTTTACCTTTTCTTTTCTCTAAGCTAAAATTCTTCATTTTGAAGTGAGTACTGCGCATCATTTTAGGTGAACAGTCACACTGTCTCTTTTTGATCATAGATCTGAATGAGTGCAACCAGGCCCCCAAACCCTGCAATTTTATCTGCAAAAACACAGAAGGGAGTTTCCAGTGTGCTTGCCCAAAAGGCTACATTCTGCAGGAGGATGGAAGGAGCTGCAAAGGTAAAGTAGAATTTGCCTGCACCCACTCATCTGCCTTCTGGGCACATGGTTGTGTTCCTTGTGCATTTCAGGAATCCATAGGCAAGCTGAACCACTCCTCCGCTAATCCTGCCCCCCCCACCTCCCTGCAAGAGGTGCTTCCCTGGAGTTAGTTCCTCCCTGGGATCTCCCAGCCACCCCCTCCTATGCTGGATGGATGGAGGCTGAGGCCAGGAAGATTGCTGGGGACCGGTGGCAGCAGCCATCCTCACTGCCTGCCCCTTGGCTTCCATAGGAGCAGACAACAGGGCCAGCTCTCTAAGGCCCAGGTGGGGCAGATTCCTAATTGATTCTTTCTTTTCTGCTTTCTGCTTATCATATTTATATAGCCAATCTATCCAATAACTAAAGCCCAAGCCTCCAGGATTGTCCTGCCTCAGATTAATTGGTACCTAGAAGATATTGTGCCTAATTAAGTAAACACTTGGTCTGGGTTTTTGTTCTGCCAAATAGAGCTAGTCCTGCCCTCCAAGAGCTTATCTGAGCCATAAGTATCACAAAGAATTAAGAAACAACAGAACTTTATGTGGAAATCCCTCCTCAACTAGAAGTTACCCTTTGGAAAATTCTGTTGGTGTAAATTTACTCCTAGAAACATCTTCCTCAACAATACAAACTTCACGTATTAAATGAGTAATAGCACAAGTGAATCAGACTTAAGGATAATTTAACAAGTGAATCAGATTTAAGAGTAATTTTAAAAGTGAGGGATTTAGAGAAGGAAAGATAGACGAGATGGTAGAACAAGAGTTAGAGCGTTCTGCCACAAAACCTTAATGGAGAAAAAGGCAAATAAAGAAAGTTAAATGGTGGGGTGGAATGGAAGTGGAGAGCAAAGAGAATTACGACCCCCAACCCCTTTCTTGTGTCTGCTTTGTGAGAATTAAGAGGATAACATAATGAACAAGGCATGAGGTTTCCCTATGCAGCACAAATCCTGTATAATCATGTAATTTGGGGAGAGGAAGTTGAGAGACCTGCTTAAAAATTCTGACTATCTTTATAAAGAGTTGTTTACAGCTTTGTTCTTCTCAAGCATAAAACTTCTCCATCTGTGGATCACAATGAGTTCTGGGAAGTTTAAGACTAGAGCTCAGAGCCATAAACTTATTCATGGAAATAGAGAACCAAATTAAAGAGAAAATATCTCTCAGTGTGGATACTATCTGTACCAAGCAAAACAAATTTACAGCATTTTTCTAGCCTGCGGGAGCAGAAAATCCTGAAAAATGTCTAGCAATTAAGAGAGAAAAAATGGAAATTAAACGTACAGTAGTAACTATGTTTTTTCACAATGCATAAAAAGCACAAGTAATGCTTTCTTTACGGTTTTAGGAGTGGAAGAGTAGGGACATGATTTTTAAAGATCCTCTCACGATGTAAGTCCCTTTCTACTATTTGTTTTCATGAGGTCTAGATTCTTCCACATACTTGGCACATAGGACTAAAGATCAAACCTAGTGGTGCAGATACATTTACTATTGAAACTGAGAGCATAGAGCCTCAAAGCATAGGCCACGGAAGATGAGGGAGCAGCACTTCCCCCATGAGAGCTGGAGAGGATCCAGATAAGAGGAGAGAAGGGGAGCCAAGATGTTCTTGGAGATGAGAACAGCAAATGTTGCTGTTCTTAGTGTGCTGTAGTGAGAAAATAGTGTCACACATCACTGAGCTGTCTCCCTCACCTTTGTGCAGGTAAGCTTCAGCAAACGTGTGACAGTGCTCTAGCAAGGCCCAATGGGTCATTGAAAGGGGCGGCCACCCCTGTGGCAGGAGGCAGAAACAGCAAGCCCCACAGCTATGGAAGAAGCCCAGGACTGGCTCCATTTTGAGCGAAGTCAGCACTGGGAGAAATACGAGGGCTCGTAGGTTCTTTTGGTGTAGGTCCCCTCCAGATGTTACTCGAGGCAGGAAATGGCACTTATGTGCAGCTGCAAGCACAGCTCTGCGTGCAGTGACCAAACAAGATCACAAGAAAGGAGAGGAGAGAGGGAGGGAAGAAGGAAAGAAGGTAGATTGGTTCCTGAATACACCGCAATTTTTTTTACATTAAAATTCAACCAAAACCTGGAACATACTTTCTATCTTTTGATGTCTTTAAATAGTGGAGTTGAGAATGAGCCTACAAGTTCTGGCAATGAGGAAAGAAGCCTGGTCAAGGTGGATGATTTTATTGAGATATGGAAAAAAAATGTTGGATAAATACTGTAGGCAGTTTTTAAATGTGCTATTAGCTTATCAGGGTGAGTTTTTCTTCCATTGGTTCCCTTCTTGATTGTTCAATTTTGTTTTACCAAAGGAGAATCTCTAAAAAACAAAAAAGAAGTCACTTTGGTTTGATTTGATTTGGTTGAACCCCTATTTGAGCAGATTCAAAACAGCAAACAAAAAAGACCTAAGCAAACAAATTAATTTCCAGCCTCAACATTTCTTTTTGTAGTTTAACTTGAATAAATCTTTTCAGCACTCTGGAAAATTTTGAGAATCCCTAATCTTTTACTTCATTGTGTAATTTATTTAAAATGTCACAATTTATTTGAAATTTCTTTGTTGATAAATTCCTGCATTCCTCTCACGAAAGGGAATTGGGATTTCCTTGGATCCCCCAAAGAGCTACATTTTTTGGTCTAAATGGAGACCACATTTTTTTTTGAATAATTTATTGTCAATTTGGTTTCCATACAACACCCCGTGATAATCCCAACAACTGCCCTCCTCTGTGCCCATCACCCACTCTCCCCCCTCTGACACCCCCATCTCCCCTCAGTTTGTTCTTAGTGGAGACCACATTTTATCTCTCAAACCCTTATTTGCTTGATTCCTCCTAGCCATTTGCTGCATCTCTACTCTGGCCAGGGTCATTGGAGACACACAGGTCAGAACTCAGAACTACTTCCTAGGGCAGTTGCTAGGTACCTGTGCTCTCAGTTTGACTGATACTGATACTCACCTTACATATTTTTAAATAGATCTTGATGAGTGTGCAACTAAGCAGCATAACTGCCAGTTCCTGTGTGTTAACACCATTGGCAGCTTCACGTGTAAATGTCCTCCTGGATTTACCCAACACCATACTGCCTGCATTGGTAAGTGGGAGAGGAAAAGTCCCTATAGGAAATGTAGCTATTCCTTTAGAGAACTGTTTTCTAGTTCCTCTGCTCTTGGGATAAGAAGACAAAAACTCAAAAAAAAAAATGTGAGTACATGTGTGTGTGTGCGTGTATGTGCCTGCACACACGTACGTCAAGTTATTGGCTTATCAGCCTTTTCTGAGTGAATCATCCTTCTCTCTTCCTTTTAAACAACAGAAGGTGAGTTCAGTCCATTTTAATCTCTTTGCCCCCGCTGCTTCTTATAGATAACAACGAATGCACTTCTGACATCAACTTGTGTGGGTCTAAGGGCATTTGCCAGAATACTCCTGGGAGCTTCACCTGTGAATGCCAGCGGGGATTCTCTCTTGACCAGAGTGGCGCCAGCTGTGAAGGTGGGTAGGGGTCTCAGCTTGATGCAGCTGTTAAGTCCTGGTGCGGATAGTCTGTGTGACCATCCAAATCTTCATTATATGGTACTATGTGAGGTATCAGAACCGGTTACATGGCGATCACCCAACTGAAGAAGGGAATATTTTGCCTGAGTGGCACAGGTATCATATCTTAGAGATCCATCTTGTGTCTCGTGCTTGATCACGTCTATAACCTGTGCCTTTCCTCAATATGTCAAGGCTTTTTCTGCTCAGTTATTAATCTAATAGGGCATGAACTAGTCAAGAAAAATAGCTTGGTTCCTGAATTTTCATTAATATTCTAGCCATTGGATCCAGAGTCATAAAAGGATTCCCCTACTGTGGATTAAATATATGAAGAATGACTCTTCTGATAATAATTAAAATTTTAAATTTTTTTAGGATTTTATTTTTGTACCGACATCTTTTGGTTTCTAACTCTGGCACAAATAAAAAAAAAATACAAATAATTAACACAGCTATCCCATAGAGTACTCTTGTGCCTTACATTAATTTCTTCATCATTTTTATTTGTAGACTTTACCAGGGATATCTAAATGTCGTTTTTCCTTGGACTTATCAAAAGCTCCAGAGCACATATTCTTGAAGTTTTGGTGGAAGAATAATTTTTTAGGGTCAGATTTCTTATTAAAATTGCCTTTTCCTTTAGCATGCATAGAAATGTTGCTTCAGAGACCAACTGAAGCAAATGTTGATGTGGCTTAAAGGTGGCTCTACTTTTTTTTTTAAGTTTATTTATTTTGAGGGAGGTGGGAGAGACAGCAAGAGCACAAGTCAGGGAGGGGCAGAGGAAGAGAGAGAATCCCAAGCAGGCTCAGCACTCTCAGCACAGAGCCCAACGTGGGGCTCAGTCACATGAACTGTGAAATCATGACCTGAACTGAAATTAAGAGTCAGATGCTTAACAGACTGAAGCAACTCTCCTTTCTTTCTCAGATGTGGATGAGTGCGAAGGAAACCATCGCTGTCAGCACGGCTGCCAGAACATCATCGGGGGCTACAGATGCAGCTGCCCCCAGGGCTATCTCCAGCACTACCAGTGGAACCAGTGTGTTGGTAAGTAGTTTTTCCTTATTACTATGATGAATCACTACTGGCTCCTGTGAGTCATTAAATCAACAAATACTCGCTTAAAATTGCCCTCACCTGGTTGAAACCAGAGGAAAGTTGTAGCCTTTGCAAAATAACAAATTAAGAAAAAAGATAGTGATAAAGGGTACTTGGAGAGCATTGGAAATGAAACACCCCTAGAATCCCTTCCCTCTCGGTGTCCCCCTGCTCTTCTGCATGGAGTCATTGGCCCACACTGGAGGTGCAGATGAGGGCCAACAAAATCCTACCTCAGACTGAAAAATATCAGCCAGTCAGAGGCTACTTTGAGTACTCTTGGCTTGGAGACACAGAAGTGGTTCCATTCAGCTCTACACGTCTTTTGGGGACAGAGTGCAAGCAGCAGATGCAGCATATTTTTTCAGCATCACTAAATTCTTTTGAAAATTAAGGGAGACTCATGGACTCGTTAAATTGAAATTATGTCATTTTTTATTTCATAATGTCATGGGAAAGTAATCTTAATGCACATCAGAGAATCCAAATACGGTGAGTTTAGAGGGACCCCAGATCCATCTAGCCCAAGCTCTTGATTTTACTATAAAAACCCAAAGCCCAAGGAAGAAAAGTAGTCTGTCCTTAACTCAGTTCCTTTGTGACATGCTTGGAGCTGGAGCCCAAGGCCCTTAACTTCCTGATTTAGGGCTGCCTTTCAAGTGTCAAGTTCACTTGTTGTTGTTGTTTTCATTCATCAAACCTCTACACAGCACCACTGTAAGCTTGGTGCTCAGGTGGTCTGTTCTAGCTGCCACACTCTTGGGGACAGAGGCTTCCTTAGCAAAGATGCAAGGATTACTCTTTCCTGGGTGTCTGTTCGACATCTCAATGCTTTGCTCCAAATGAAGATATATTTGGTGTGTTTTCATTTATCAGAATTGGATCTCTCTCATTTGGTTTGATTCTTTTCAAGACACAGTTTTGCAGAAGTGAGTAGGATTGGCTAAAAGGACACCAGTGCTGGAAGAGTTTAGACTACACAACTTACTGACCAGCCTTCCTCTCTTCTTCCTACCTTTAGTCCAGGGATAGTGGAGATGGACAATCATGTCTTCATTGCCTGGAGACTCTACTTTGGCCCCATGAAGATCATCTCCTGGCTAGGAGTTCTAGAATAAATAGATCTTATTTAGAAGCAAGCAAGAGGTTTGGGATTTTTTGATGTCCAAAAGATCCTAGCCCTAACTGGGCTCATAATTCTTGAGAATGAGCATTGCCTTAGGCCAGAATGGCTTCCTCAGAGCCGAGCAGATCTTTTGAACCAGGCCTCTATGGATCGTCACTCATAGGCAGCCAGAATTTCACTCTGAGAAGATGGATGGGTTTGGGGTCAGGGGCCACTGTATCTCATTGTTTTCTAGAAAATATCAAACTTCCAGGTGGAGTTGGAGTTGAGCCATGTTGACCTAGAGAAAATTTGTAAAAGAAAGCCCATTCTACATTTTAGAATTCTCCTAGTGGATCTCCCTTGACACCATAGCTAACACACTCTATGCAAGCCTAATGGTCAAACCTTTGATTTTACAGGACAGAGTTGGTAGGTTTTAGTCTGCTTTTAAGGAGGGAATTTGGAGAATCTAATGCTGTTTTGATAAAATTAAAATGTCTCTTTTTATAAAAAAGATAAGACTCTCACCAATTTTAAGTATTAACTGATAGTAAAATGAAGATTTTGGAGTAAGAACAATTGCTCCATGAGCAAATGGCTCCAGGGTTCACAGGATGAAAATGGTGAGAAGGGTAAGTACACAACTAGACTATTTTCAAGCTGTCAACCCTGAACATCTGCCAGTTTCTTATCTTCATTCCTGCTCTGCTTGACCCCAGCTCTCTAATGCAGATAATCAAGTTTATTAGACTCTCAAGGAGTAAACAAAGGTATAGTAAAATAGAAAAGAATTAGAAACGAATGTGAAAGGGGAGGAGGAGAGTTCTTGACTGGGATAGATATTTATACTAACACAGATAGATCCTCAAGGCTAGAGATCTCCCTGGTTGTCCTAGTTTGACTTGAAAACCATCTTGAAGGGCATTCGCTTTCTCCCAAGATACCCCAATTTATATATAGAAAACTTTAATTCTTAAAAATGTTTTATGCATAGAAAATGAACTGTTCCTCCCTCTACTTATAACCATTGGTCCTATTTCTGTCCTTTGGAACAATACAGAATAAATCTAAGTTTCATTTTGATGAGTCTTGTCATATATATATATATATATATATATACACATACATATATATATATATACACACACACATATATATATACACATACATATATATACACACACACATATATATATACACATACATATATATATACACATACATATATATATACACATACATATATATATATATACATACATATATATATATATATACACACACACACGGGCCTTAGGGGTTTTATCAGAGTCCAGCAGGAAATCGATGTCTGAGCCCAACCAAAAGCACAGGACAAAGGAGAGGAGCCGGCTGACTCTCCATGCAGCTCAGCCTCCAGGGGCTGAGAGTGGGTGGAAAGTCTGGAGATGGGCATGAGGGACAAGGAGAAGACATCCACCCCAGGGATATTCTTTCCACCAAAGTAACCACACTCATTTCCTCATTCATTCTTTAGTGCCCATGGTCTCCACTGGTATCTATCACACACTTCATCTCTGATTCAAAGTAAGGAGGAAAAAACAAAGATAATGGTATATCTAATTATTTCTGTTCTAGGAACCTTGGAGCCTAAATCACCTTGAGTGGATACTTGAGAGTCCTTGGACATAAAGGTTCCCAAACAGACCTATAGCTAGGCACTGAGCCGTAGCAGGCAGCTCAACAAATGGCTTTCTTATTGTGTATCTATTCCTTCCACACAGGAAAGAAGGAGGGAGGGAAGGAAGGAAATACAAATATTATACATATGTTAGTACCCTGTGCCCACCATTTTTAGGCACCTGTTTCTCTAACTTAAAAATAGATGTTCGTAGAAACAATTTTGTTATTTATAAAGGAATCTACCTTAACAAATGAAGTAAAACCTAATTAATGGCAAAGGAAGTACCAGTTCAAATGGCGATGGGTCTCTTGAGAGATACTGTGGTCTAAAGGAAAGCAAGTGGCTGCTCTGGTCAGACCTGGGTGTACATCTCGGTCCTGCTGCTGCTGTCAGGAGATATCAGAGGGGCTGTGTGAGCCTCCCTTTCTCCATCTGTAAAATAAGGATTATGATACCTTCCGCCCATAATTTTTAGGAAGGTTAAGTAAGTGAATGTGGGGCACCTCATATTCTGTCATGCAAGAGGCAGCTAATAAATGTTAGTTACATTTCCCCTCCTATCTTCCATTGGAAGTATTTGCTGAGTGACATGAAGGCCAATCTCCCTGCATTCAAATGAACATATGCCTGAAAATGGGCCACAGCAATTAAGAAATGTCTTACCAGCAAACTTCCAACCTTCCCTACGAAGGCAGGCCTACAAAAACCTATTAGAGATTTCAAAAAAGTATAAATAGTGAGATACTCAAGGTTTTCTCCCTCAAGTTGATTTTTCAAGTCAGATTTCTTTTTCCTGCTTTTTACCGTCAGACTTGGCAGGTCCCTGTGGGTAGCCAGTCCTGCAGCATCTGTCTCTATTGTGGGTTTTTTCCAATTATTGCTCGTGAAGTCTGCACTGAATCTCTTCCAGCCATACTTTGCTTTAGACACGGCCCAGACACTCTGGGCAGGAGGCTGGTTTGGATAAGGGGGGGGCCCATTCAGAGATGGGAGCAGACATACCAGAAGGCACTATTCATCCCGAGGACAAGCACCTGGGGGCTTTTGCAGATTTTTGAAAAGGAAGTACAAGCCGGGCAGACACTTCCTGCAGGATGTCAGCCCTCGCCAGCCCTGCACATCCTGAGAACGGAGGACTGGGAATGCAGCCTCCGGCAGGAAGGCTGGTCTCTGCTTTAGAGACTGTGGTCCCGTTCACGGAGAACTTCAGGACTCCTTCCCTCCCACCCTGAACCTTGAACCAGCCCCGCGTTCTTCACAGGAGGCTCGTGTGGTGCGGAAAGCACTAGTGTTGGCTTCATATGAGAACTGGAATCTGTCAGTCCGCGGAACGCCAGCCCCTAATGTGCTCCACCTGGCGTGTTTGACCTCAGCAACCACATTTCCCACCACGTGACACGAGGCCACATCCATGTCCACATCCCCTTCTCCTGTCCCTCTCCCCACCCCGGCCACCTCGGCCTGCCCTACCTTCCTGAGTGCTGGCTGAGGGCCAGCTGGCCAGCAGTCCCCAGTAGAGACGTCTGGCTGGTGTCACACATGCAGCATCTTTTGGTTTTCCCTGCAGATGAAAACGAGTGCCTTAGCGCACACATTTGTGGAGGAGCCTCCTGTCACAACACCCTGGGCAGCTACAAGTGCATGTGCCCCGCCGGCTTCCAGTATGAGCAGTTCAGCGGAGGGTGCCAAGACATCAACGAATGTGGTTCTTCGCAGGCCCCCTGCAGTTACGGCTGCTCCAACACTGAGGGCGGCTACCTGTGTGGCTGTCCACCTGGTTACTTCCGAATAGGCCAAGGGTAAGCACTGCTTTTCCTGGTTGTAGCTGGAGGCTCTCTCGTTCCTAATATCATTAAGTATATTTACTCACAGTGACCCATCCTAGTTGAGAAGAACCATACTTTTCATAATCACTAGAGTTAATTCCAGTTATCTCTGCAAAGGATTTAGGCTATATTATTTGAAAGGAGACCTCAAGATTTCTAGAAGTTCATAGACTCTGAAACCAATTGTAAATACCTTAATATATGGTGTCTCTATCTCATTCTCTTGATTTGCATCTTGGTGGGAAGTGATTCATTTCTCTAGAAATGGAGAGGCCGACCCTTGACAGAAATGGACTCATACCGCGCGCTGCTGATCCGCCTTCTCCTGGGGCGAGCAGGACTCTGTCTTGACTTCAAATGCCTTCTCATCTAGCCACTGTGAGGATAAATCACAAAGATACCTGTTGAAAGTGTATTTTACATTTCAGACTTAAGTTTACATTAAGAATTACCAAAAGAGCATGAAATATGAGAGCTAAAATAATTATTGTATTCTCCTAGTAGAATACTTTACCACATTGTATGTGTGACTATTGGGGAAGGAAAGATATATTTTTGTTTTACCCAGTAATTTAAAAGTTTAGTGGTAAGTTTTCACGGTGTAGGCCTTTTTCCCTGCTGAATTAATCTAGAGTTGGCTGTCCATGTGGTGTTGTCTATGCTGTTAAGGATCTCAAATTTTAACATTTTCATTAGGAACACACAGACATGAAATATACATACACATGTGGACAGCCACACATACACATCCGACAAAATCAGACAAAATCACATATTCCATAACATGCACATACATGTATAAATCAAATTAATGTAATGTAACATAGTGGCCTTTGATTTCTTGACACACAAACATCAAGTGATTCATTTTGGGTCTGTGTAGATTTGAAGGTAAAAGAATGTTTCATGGGAAGCACACAGAATGCCAGCAATAGGACACAAATTCCCAGATGTTTGTGTCTGGCTCTCAGTAGTCTCATTCTTCATAAGCTGAATGCCAGAACCATTTTCCCAGCAAAAATTGTGACACTCCAAACTGGCTTCTGACCAGTGGGACTTTGTAGTCACACTTCTTGTAAGTGGTGTTCCAAGGATATGAGAACACTGGAAAGGAGTTCTGAAAAAAGAACCAAAGCCTGCAAATTTGGGCTTTTTCTTCCAGTAACTTAATCATTATGTGAATACATACACACGCACACACACACACACAAGATGAGCATTCATCATTTCATCCATTTTATGGTTTCTGCACATTTCATGCATCAAGATAAAGGAAGAGTAAAGAAAATGTATTGGGCTCTGGCAGGATTGCAGAAAATAGTAGGAATTCATAAATTGCTGCAAAACACAAAAAATTATCTGCTTATTGGCATTATATTTTGAATCTCAAGAGCATCATGAAAAATGGGTTATAAAAAATAGGCCAATTAATACAGAAAAAGTAATAAATATTTGGTCTTCATTATGACCCATTAGTGGAAATCTACCCACTTCTAATAGTTTGCGCTTCTCTATGAATCATTAGAGTGGACCCTGCCCCAAAATAAAGACTCTTAGGATCATTCAGATATTTCAACACATTTCGAAAGAGGAGCCTGGTAAATACATTCCAAGAGGCCTATGAAATAGTAAGCAGAATAACAAAACAAGGTACTTGTGAAACATGCAAGCCTCCCTCCGTAACTTGGCTTTGATAACTGAAAGGCAAAGAAAAACAGCTGAACTAGTTCTCTCTTGGGCATGGGTTTGTTTATCCAGCCTCACATGAGTCAGAGCCAATGGCCCTAGTGGTTTTGAATGACTTGAAACAATTTCCCACAGTTGGGCAAGCTCTGATACATGCATTTTATACATTGCACAGCTTTACAGTTGATTTCTAAGTCAACTTCAGTTCTACCTAGATCTTCCTTTATACCTTTAGTAGCTTCAGCCGAAGTGAGGGGTCAAACAACAGGAGCTGAAGCTCAGCTCAGAAGCTGAAGCGATGAGGGCTGGTGAATGTGGTGGTGGTGGTGGAAGTGGAGGTGGTGGTGATGGGGTCAGTGAGGTAGGAAGAGGGCAAGGAACTGAACACAGACATCTCATACCTTTCTCACTTTCTGTTTCATAAAAAGAAGACATTTTTCTTTACACTCCCAAGTCACATGGTCTCCCTCATACCCCACTCTTCCCCTCTTTCCACTCCATGTCCCCTCCCCAGCAGCATAAGGACAGCAAAACAGGACCTTGAGAGACAGTAGAAAGGAATCAGTCTACCCCCAGGAACCGGGACTCAGAGCCTAAACACAGAGGACTTCAGTGTGGCTCTCAGAACCAGCTGGTCACTTAATGGACGAATAACCAATGTCTGAGTGTCACTAGGTCGGGTCCACACTTCACCAGAACTCTTGCACCACCTCCCTCATCTCCCAGTTCTAATGAAAAAGGGCCGTGCTTCCCTTCTTCTTCAGGCACTGTGTTTCTGGAATCGGCATGGGCCGAGGAGGCCCGGAGCCACCTGCCAGCGGTGAAATGGATGACAATTCTCTCTCCCCGGAGGCTTGTTATGAGTGTAAGATCAATGGCTATCCCAAACGGGGCAGGAAGCGGAGAAGTACAAACGGAACAGATGCCTCCAACATTGAGGTAGGTCAGAAGGTGGTTTCTCCTCATGTCTCCTGTTGCAGAAGGGCCTTCCAGATGCCTGTGGTTTCCTCCAAGGATGTTCCAAAGTGTGAAAAGGCTCCCTGGGGAGAAAATCCAGACATTCCCTGAGCTCTAGGCTACATTTTACAAGAGTCTGTGGGACTCTCTGGAGTTTCTTGCTGCCTTTAGGGAGTGGCCATTCGAAGGTTTTCACATACTTGCTCATTTCCTCTGTCTCGCCAAAAAGAAAGTCAAACACCCACCCAAAGTCTGCTGAAAAGCAAGGTCTGAGATCCAGGACAGCAAGTGGGCAGAATCGTGAAGTGACATAGTGCTCTCTCCTCGGGGATGCCAAGTTCGGAAAGCTAGAGGTTCCTCTACTGAAAAGAGCCATGTGGAGTGTGAGAGAACTTGGATTCTAGACAAAAACAACATGGAGCTCGAGCAGCCTGGTTTTCTTTGCCTACGGCTTCTGCAGCCTTTCAGTCAACTCAGAAATGCACAGATATTCACCCAGACCTCTGGCTCTAGGCCCGGAGAATCCAGCACATGTGGTCCCAGAGAGGCAAGCAAGAAGCCAGGTGAAAAGCATTGAATATTAGCAGATCATCAGAGTCAGGAAGGTTCCTAGGTGTGTCCTTCAGAGGGGATGGTTTTGAGTCAGTGAACAAAATTGAAAGAGACTGGTTCTTTCTTAGCATCCGTGCTCAAACTCATCCGGTGTGGTTTGGGACAGGAGATAACTCTACAGAAAGAAAATAGTCTATTGAAACAGTGGTTTTTGAACTCAAGCGTGCATCTGAATCATCTGGAATACTTGTTAACATGGATTTGGGGGAGACACTCCCAGGGTTTCTGATTTAGTCCCAGGTGGCACCGAGAATTTGCATATCTCACAGGTGCCCCGGTGATGATGCTGATGCTGCCGGTCCAGGGAGCACTCTGCATTAGAAGACCACCAACTACAAGTCATTTCAACTTAACTTTCATCTTGACATCAATTTAATCTTTTTTAATATAAATATGTGCCAGTTGAACACATTTGTGATTTAAACAAAGTGTTTTATAAAAATACGCATTTTTAACATGGTATATACAACATGAGAAGACTTTATTAGTGGGAGATTTTAGTCACTTTTTCCTTAAAATTTACAATTAATTTAACACTTTGCCATGTGTCTTTCCAGGACCAACCTGAGATAGAAACCAATGTGAGCCTTGCAAGTTGGGACATTGAGAAGACGGCCATGTTCGCTTTCAATATTTCCCACATCAGCAACAAGGTCCGAATCCTAGAACTTCTTCCGGCCCTGACAACTCTGACAAATCACAACAAATACTTGATCGAATCTGGAAATGAAAATGGCTTCTTTAAAATCAACCAAAAGGAAGGGATCAGCTACCTCCACTTCACCAAGAAGAAGCCAGTGGCTGGAACCTATTCATTACAAATCAGTAGTACTCCACTTTATAAAAAGAAAGAACTTAATCAGCTAGAAGATAAATATGACAAAGACTACCTCAGTGGTGAACTGGGTGATAATCTGAAGATGAAAATTCAGATTTTGCTTCATTAATTCACCATACAGAGACCAAATAATTAAAAAAAAACCAACGATAGATAGGTAGAACTGAATTTTTCCCCCAATCAGAATCTTCATATCATAGGTACAATCTTTAACCAAATAAATTTCTATAAATAAGCACTATTCTTGTATTACAAAAAGCAAGGTACAGGTGACTACCCTAGTTCAAAACAACCACTTTCTCAGGCTCCTCATGTGTGTAGCTGAGCTACCTTGTCATATGTGTTGATTCTTGAAAACTGGGACATGTATTTTATTGGGGGTCAGCCATTCCTGCTGACGTGCCATCCTTCTAGCCGACGTACAGGAATGTGCTTTCAATCGATGGACTGTTCTGTATTTTTTCAAATTTTTAAACTTTGCTTCTCCAAATACAAGTACTAGGTTGGCCAATTATAATATCTATTTGGTGCTAGTAAATTCTCAAACTAGATTTATAAATGCACTGTAATATTTACACAACTTAGAAACCAAATTACAAATATTCAGTTCAAATACTTCGTTAATTTCAATCAACCAAAGTTAGTTCAGTAGCTTCTCTCAGTTATGAGTATAATACATTACATGTAAATTAAGTGTGTGTATACTGTAATCGTGCTATTTTTTATCATTGAAACATTTATAAACTAGAATAATAATGCCCTTAATGTGAGGGTTTGTAATGGTGCTTATTAAGACCAAAGACTTGTTAAATGTATACACCAAGTGGTAAGGAAATTTCTGTGACTGGCCCGCACATGCATGGAGGTCTGGGAGGACCAAGAAACAGCCCCATCAGCCAGAGGATCACCAATGCATCCTTCATCACACCTGTGCAATATGCCAAGATTACCCTCGGCCATTCCTGTCAACAAGGGGTCCATGTCATAAATGTCACAATAAAACAGTCTCTCTTTTTTTAGTGTACCCTTGGCTTTGTGTTCTTGCATGGACGTGGGATTTGAGGGGGCATTCCAGAGGCTAAATAAAGTTTCCTGAATTGAAATTATCCTGGGTGTGGTAGTGACAGCTTCGAAAGGTGCCAAACATATAACCACTAGCAGAAAAATTAACATATTTTAGTTCCTTGTTTTATTCATTAAAGACAGCAGAGTTCTTTCTTGCCATTAAAGACAGCAGAGTTCTTTCTTGCCAATAAGAAATTTAGACTATAGCATCATTTCTAAAACATGACCTAATTAATCCTGTGACTTTTAAACAACTAGATTTAAGTATTTTAGGATATCAAGTTCAGTCATTGTCTAAGAGCACATGTGTTTCATTATAAAAGATTTATCATGCCCTCTCCCCTCAAGTATACAGTGTTGGCAAGCCTTAGATGCTCCATCCTTTTCCCCCCAAACATCTGTTGTTAGTCATTGCTAGCCTAATTACAAAAGGATAATCCCAAATTGATTCCAATTGAATGCTATATAGCTCTTGCTTTTTGACTGTCATAATTTGAAAATGCTGTTTTATTTTAAGTGCGATATTGAATATTTAACATTTAAGCTCACTGAATTGATATGAAATAGTTAAAATCCCCAAGGACAGTAAAGGGTGGCAAAAATAAAGGTAAAATAAAGTTGCTACATGAAGGAGGCAGAAACCATACAGGACACAAGAAATTCCTCTCAAAATCTTCGAAATGCTACACTAAAGAAGGTAGAGTAGGTATGTTCCATCTTACTCCAGAAGACAAAACTAAGGTTAGTTGCCATGAAGTTCAGTTTAACATGCACCTTCCTAATTATTGAACTACCTACTGAGGGATCGATTTCCTTGCAATCCAAGTGACAGCAAGTCGTAAGCTGTCACTCTTCAGAGGAATAATGGCGGCCAGGGGACAAGGATGCTTTCTTCTACCTAACAGGCCATGAACATCTTGAAATATTTTTTGTATCTCTTATTTTGCCATCCAAAAAAAAAAAATCTTGCTCGTAATAGGTGCTAAATAGAAATGAATCAAATGACTATTTTGGAAGCAATTTGTACCTTGGTTAGGAAGTTAAAATATGACTCCAAATTTCCTTCTAACTCTATGCCTGTGGGCCTAGGATGGAAGTGTACTAAAATCGTAAGAGAAGAATATATAGCATGTGGTAAACTACAGTTTGCATACAGAAAATGTCTCCGATAATTTAACCAGAACTGCATTATATTCAATAGTGGATTTTCTTTATAACAAACAACAGAATATAGAGTTGGCACATGGTAGATCACTTTGATATTTTTAATAGTCTCAGTCTGGATTGTATTTATTTCAGAGCCAACAATTTTCAACAGCATATTTTCCATGTTTCTGTCTGTAACAAAACATTTTCTCATTGTTCCATTGTAAATAGTCCTCTTGTTGGAAACTTTTTAATCCTGAGATTGAAACCTGTACCTTTTAATTGTCTGTGACCTTTCAATTTTACTTTCAGTGGTTGACAAACTTGGTTTTGTAAATCTCTCAGAAGCTTGAAAACGTCTTGTCTCTATCCCCCAGCCCATTTCATTTGCCAATAATTATTTTGTAAGTAGGGTTGAAATGAACTCAGCTGGCCTTGTGAAATGTTTAAACTTGCACAAACAACTACATTTTTGTTCAACAAATAGCACTTTACTCAGCCAAAATTGCTTTGGACATTGCCATTACAAATACTGTTAAACTTCAGAAATCATGTTTGTAAATTAGATGAGCCAAAATAAAGGACAATTAGGTTGATACTATATTAGTATACTTAAAATTTATATACACAATTTTTATATCACAGTTTTGTCCACAGAATGTACTTTATTCTGATTTTAACTGTAGTTCTTAGAGATATATTGGAAATGTCATTATGCATGATTTGAGAACGTTTTTTTTTGTTTTGCTTTGTTTTGTTTTGTTTTTGTACGTTTATTTATTTTGAGAGAGAGAGAGAGAGAAAGCATGAGTTGAGAAGGGGTAGAGAGAGGGAGGGAGAGAGAAAATCCCAAGCAGGCTCTGGACTGTCAGCAAAGAGCCCAATTGCGGGGCTTGAACTCATGAACCACAAGATCATGACCTGAGCCAAAGTCAGATGCTTAACCAAATGAGCCACCCAGGTGCCCCAAGTGCCTTGTTTTTAAATGCTAGAAGATCGTTACTGTGAGAAGAATTCATTTTCACATACAGAGTTGAAGACAAAGTTATTTCCTCCCTGCAAATTTTAAGTAACACATTGAAAAAAAAAAAAAAAAAGGGCAGCAGCAGCAAACCAATGTGAAACCCAATGCAAGCCTAACATCTAACATTATGCATTGTTAGGCACTGATTCTCAGTACTCTGAGTTTAGGGTTAGAGAGAAACAAAAAGGCTGTGAATTTGCAAATTTCCCTGTGTATCTATGACTGGGCTTCACTTACAGGACTGAGTCTCAATGAAAGGGTCTGACATTCTCACAAATGTCTGTATAAACATGAGGGTCTTGTACGTTTGACATTCGACATACGTCTGACAGGCCCTGGCAATACCACAAAATCTGTTACTTCAGCTAACTGCTAATGAATCCAAAATGGTTTTTCTGGCACACAGTCCCAAACCTCTTTTTAGGACATGGGCTGTTTTGCGTCCTTTAGCCAAGCCTGAATTGTGACCTCTACACACTGATGTCAGTCTATGTTTTACTGTTTGACGGTGGGAGGCGCATCCTTTTAAATGAATGAAGTCAGAGCAGGTAAGTGGGTCTGATTTCCCGCTTACTCAACTCTCTGCTCTCTGTCCACTCTTATTTTCTTCCACATAAGTCATATCCATTGTTACTTTTAATCCCCATGACTCAACTCTCTCTATGCTCCCTTTTTCCCCTCGTGGGTTGGTCGTAGTGTCATTTAGAAGGCATCATGTTATCTGTTTCTAGAAACTTTAGCTCGGGGCGGAAGTGAAGCAGCATACAGGCAGACGGGCTTAGGAGAAAGCCCCAGCTCCGTGGGCAGTCGCTGCAAACCTTCCGTAGCCCACCTGAGGTGTTCCTTGCAGCTGTGCAGAGAATTGAAGAAATAAGAGGTCTGTTTCCTTTTTAACATACAACTCTCTCTGGGGGAAAATTAAACAAAACCTAAATGATTCCGCTTTTTCTTCTCCTGGAAGTGGAGACATTGAAAACATCCTGGCAGTGAGGGAGAGCCTGGGGGATGAAGTCAGTTAAGCCTCCGACTGTTGATTTCGGCTCAGGTCACAATGTCACGGTTCATGAGTTCCATCCCCACGTGGGGCTCTGCGCTGACAACGCAGAGCTACTTGGGATTCTCTCTCTGCCCCTCCGCCTTCCTCAAAATGGATAAACATTTTTAAAAAAGAAGAAAACATCCTGGTGATAATCACATATCCCATCGATCCCACTAGCCATTGACAGAAGTCACAGGCCTGTGTGGTTGTGTCTGCATGGTGACTTCTGCTCTGGGTGTCCCCGGTGGCTCTGCTAGGTAGAATGCTAGAGCTCTTGGGAAAGATTAATGGGGCCTTGATACATCAGAATTTCAAAAGCACATGTTTTTGTCACAACATGAAATCAGCATGATGTGCTGTTTAGCCTTCCTTGCCTTTGGTTGCACCAAGATTATCCCCCTTAAGTGTCTTCACCACACCTTTCTAGGCCAGGTTCGTGATTCAGCTCCACTGATTCTGTCTTCAGGCAGGATGAGCCCTGCTTGCTACGTGTTTGTAGATTGACCACAGCAGGCTCCCTTGTGGGTCATCCACGGTGAGCACTGAGCCCAGGACTCAGTCTGCCCCAGAACCAGCTCCCCATCCTGCCTGCCTGGTCCACATCCGCACCCGCCTCACTCCCACTGGGAGGCCACGGGGAAGCCAGGGGCACTATTCTTGCTGGCTGACTCTCAGTCTCAAGTTTTTCTCGCAGGGTCTGTGATCCTTGATTCAGAGTTTTGACTTTTCTTTGGTTTATGAAGAAAGTTCACTGAGAGTTTAGACCTGAGGTTCTGAGGAATGCCTGGTCCAGAGTTTTGACACTACAGGAAATCTGAGGTCAGAAAGTTGTGTTCAAATCTTAGTTCTCTTTCTAAGTTATTTGGCCAGGGCAACTCCTTGATGTCTCCGAGTCTTTTTTTCATTGTCTACGACTATCTATCTGCCTACCTACCTACCTAGCTATCTAATACCGCTAGTTTAAGCACTTGGGGGGACACCTGGGTGGCTCAGATGGTTGAACATCCAACTTCAGCTCAGGTCATGATCTCACGGTTCAGTCTGAGAGTTTGAGCCCTGAATGGGGCTCACTGCTGTCAGGGCAGAGCCCACTTTGGATCCTGTTTCCCTCTCTCTATCCCTCCCCAGCTCATGTTTGCTCTCTCTCAAAAATAAATAAACATGAAAAAAAATAATAATAGTAAAATAGAAAGCACTTGTGAACAATGCCCCTCTGAACCTCACCTCAATTCTGGATAATTATCCTTGTGCACAAGTTCAAGTGTCTCACCGAAAGCCTCTCACCTTACAGAGGTGGAACTGAGACTAAAATCCCCAGACCTCCTGACAACATAGCACGGACTCAACTCGCCGTGCATGCCGGACGAAGAATAAATCAAATACAATAAACGAAACCACAATGCAATCTGCAAAACTACAAATTACATTTGTGATTCAAGATCCAGGCTCCACTAAGCTTTTCCAGCAACTGAAAGAGGACAGGAGAGGTGAGCAACACCTGGCACGGCCCTCCTTCTACCCCTCTCCCTTGCCTCCCTCACCCTCATAAATACTCATCATGACCCTGGAACCCACCACTGCCTCCCCCATGTCTGATGGCAAAGATTCTGTTTTGTCTTCATAGCTCCTTTTCCTAGCTCAATGCCCGGTACACAGTGGACGCTACATATGTGTTGAATCGATCAATGACTGAGATTGGAGGTAGTAAAAACACAGGTGAAAACAGGAAAAACTCATGCTAAAGAGCAACCCATTTCCTCTCTCTCTCCTCCTCTTCCACTCCTTTTTCTTTGTTTTTCTCAAATATTTTTTGAACACTTGCCTCTTGCATGAAGCACTACAGACAAAGGATGAAGGGAGTAGGGTTCCTAGCTTACTGAAACTTTGAAATAAGGGGCAACAGGGCAGCTCTCTTCCCATTGTACCTATGGTGAGAACATGGTTAGACTTTGCTGAAGGTGCCTGAAGGAAGCTGCAGGTGGAGGGGTCCTCACTCCCCACAGTCCTAGGAGGCAGGAGGCAAGGTAAAAAGTTCGCTAATACATTCACCTTTGACATCTGCAAGGCCCCAGGTCTGGATCTTTATGAATCACCAAAATTAAAAGCACCATTCTAGCATATCTCCCCCAGGGTAACGCTGTAAAGCAGCGATTTTCAGAAGGGGGTTTATGGTTAGAGTTAGATTCCCAAGTTTAAATGAAACTTACCCTGAAACATAATACATAAAAGCAGGCAGAGCTATTTGGGTTAACGCAGATTTAGATAGCCTCAAGTGGCTCCACTCATTCTCTTCTAGACAATTTTTATGGAAAACATAACTGAAAGGTCAGTTAGAGTCTGAATGATTCTACAAATGTAAGACAAATATCATTTATAAACTTAATTTTAAATGTTGACAAAACTCTAAACCCATTAAATAAATAAAGATTGATAGATAAGGGCATTATACACACTGTGTCAGGTAAGGAAGTTATACACATTTTCATATTATTTCTATGTGTCCTCCTAAAAGCCCACAAAAAGACTGTATCTCATAACTTCTCATGTAGGTAGTTTGGTGCACTGTGATGGATTCTAACCATTGAGATGTTGGGAGAAGTGATATATGCCATCTCCAAGTCTAGCAGAAAAATACATATGCAATCATCCATACTCACAAGAAATAAACTTGACTGCACTAAAGCCACTGATATTTTGGGATTATTTGTTACAGCAGCAACCACTAATTACCCTGATTAGTACCAATATACATGTATAAATATATAGGCATTTTGTATAATTATATTATTTATATTATGCTTAATTATTATGTTATATTACATTATTTACTAGTCAGGGTAATTAATAGATATATATATTGATATTATGGTAATTCTCTTAAGTTTTTTAATATTTATTTTTGAGAGAGAGAGACAGAGCCTGAGCTGGAGAGGGGCAGACAGTGAGGGAGACACAGAATCTGAAGCAGGTTCCAGGCTCTGAGTTATCAGCATAGAGCCTGACGTGGAGATGAAACTCACAAAGTAGAGCTGAAACTCATGAACCGTGAGATCATGACCTGAGCTGAAGTCAGATGCTTAACCAACTGAGCCACCCAGGTGTCCCTATTATGCTAATTTTTATACACACACACACACACACACACACACACACACACACACACACATATCAATGGCTCTCAACCTTGGTTGCAACACTAGAATGACTCAGGGAGTTTTTTAAAAAACTCTCAGTGTCCAGGCTACACTTCAAATCCGTCAGTTCAGAATCTCTGGAATTGGGGCCCACACAGTATCAGTTTTAAAAGCTCTCCAGGTGATTCCAATTGGCAACTGAGGTAGAGAACCACTGTTCTAAATCTTCAAGGCCATTGTAAAACTCAGGCAACGTGGGAAAATCTACCAGGTAATTCTGATACGCATTCCGTCCACTACTGACGCTGACAGTCTACAGGACGTTGTATTATCGTGTAAGAATATTAACCATGGCATTTTCCAACTCTGCAAACTGTATCTTTTCACTAGAGTTTGGGATGCAGCATCAGTAGGGAACAATCAAGCAGCAATGCAGTGTGTATGTCACAAAGTAGTTGCTTAGACTCATTAACCAGCTATTTGACGGTCACTCACACTAGCCTTGGGACAAGATTGTAGTTCTTGCCTCTATACTGGGTAGTTCACAGGGAGTCAACATCTCCCATGTGAAGTCTCTTCAGGACAAAATGTTGAGGAAATCCCCTAACAATATTTAAATCAGAAATATGGCTCAGTGAACTCAAGTGTCCTTATACTGCTGTTTACATTATAAAAGTGGAAAATATTAATTAGTTCTTTTGAAGGTGACAGCTCTCCAGAGTGAAAATAGAAACTGTCTTTTCAGGGGTGCCTGGGTGGCTCAGTCGGTTCAACGTCCAACTTCAGCTCAGGTCATGCTCTCACAGTCAGTGAGTTCAAGTCCCACATCAGGCTCTGTGCTCACAGCTCAGAGCCTGGAGACTGCTTCAAAATCTGTGTTTCCCTTTCTATCTGCCCCTCTGCCCCTGGTGCTCTGTCTGTCTCTCTCTCTCAAAAATAAATAAATATTAAAAAGAAAGAAAGGAAGGAAAGAAGGAAGGAAGGAAGGAAGGAAGGAAGGGAGGGAGGGAGGAAGAAACTGTCTTTCCAAGAAGCAGTCAGCTGCTGCTACAAGTGTACAGGTTATTATGGTGGGTAACAGGGTCAGGTCACCACCCAAACCACCTACTGCCTGCAGGCTCATATCGCTCAACCTTGAAATGCTGAAATGAAGGGATGGGGCTGTTTGCCAGGAATGGGTAATACATTCTCTCACCTAAATTTAAACCTTTATTGGGGAGCCTGGATGGCTCAGTCAGTTAAGCATTCAACTTCAGCTCAAGTCATGACCTCAGGGTTCATGGGTTTGAGCCGCATGTTGGGCTCTGTGGTGACAGCTCAGAGCCTGGAGGCTGCTTCAGATGTCGTATCTCCCTCTCTGTCTGCCCCTCCCCCATTTGTGTGCTTGCTCGTGTGCGCTCTCTCACGCTCTCACTCTTTCAAAAATAAAATAAATAAATAAACTTTAATTTTAAACCTTTACTATGCTTCCCACAAACTTTTTGGTTCAGAAAACCACAAAAGAAAAACCAAAGACAAAACAAGAACTACAGAAAAGTAGAATGTTGTTGCCAATATAAGAGTCAGAAAAAGAAACTTCAAAATATATTTCAAATAAAGAATGCTGAATTATATTGCCATGCACTTCATGTGTGAGGGAAGATCCAATTTCTCAGAAGAGAAAAATGTGAAATAAGAAATCATTTCAAATAAGTTTAAATGTTGTGGTACATTCAGTGCATGTAATAAATTCTCTATGTTGAATATGAAGAAAGAAATCCATTATACTTAAGAAAAGCAATCGATTTATTCCAGTCTCTGCTAACTAAATGTTAAATATTGTTTAAGCAATATCTACTTGAAGACACCAAAAAGTCTGCCTGGAGCAGCCAGGCGTCAGTCTGACCTGCCCTAAATTCTCCTAGAGCAGCAGTGCTTCTCAGACTGGAATGGACACGTACATCAATGGCGGATCTTGTTAAAATGCACATTATGAGTTTGCAGGTCTGGGATGGGGCCTGAGATTCTGCATCACTAACAAATGATGATGTGACACCCATATTTCTCCAAGACAACTTCACTTACAAAAGCAGGTGAACAGCTCACAATTTGTAGTTTGCAATTAGAATTGTTTAAATATTACTTATCTTGGTTACTGAGTGCTCTCGGTGCATGCGAGGAGACTGCCTCAGTCACCTGGCCTGGTCCCAGCCCTTGGTGCAGCCTGCAGGTTATACTTTCCCGTAGTGACGTCCTGGTGGACTGTGTCACCGTGTACCGTTCCTGGTCTGTGGCTGATCTACACTTCACATTCAAGTTCATAGCTATACTTCCCAGCCTGCCTCCACTCTACACTACCAATTCGACATCTCACACAGAATGTCTTTCAAGAAAGAAGATACTTGAATATGGAATTTGCGTCTGAAATTTTAGCTCTCCCTAAACGAAATTCCTTTATCAGGGAAATAATTTTTAAATTGCTTTGGTATAGTTTAGATTTTACGTTTTCCTGATGATATGCGTGTGTATGCATGCATGTGTGCATATGTACCCCCTTTAAAATGAAGGCCTTACATTTTAAATTTTTTCTTGAATGAGACACATGAAAAAAGTTTGCCTCCTACTGAATGGACATTATTCTCTATCTGCTATTGTCAGAATACACTGATATTACTTACTTTCCTTTCCTTGGGGAACTTTTGTCAAAAGAGGTTAGGAAAATATTCGTGTGTAAAAAGCATGTCAAACACTGTCAGATTTAAAAAAAGCTTCAACTGCCTTTTTGAAGTGGAGGATAGAGTCTGATTTATTTTTTTAAGATATGCTAAACTGTGTTGGCTCAAATTGACTTCAGATAATCCTTCATTCCTTCAATGCTCTTATTCTTTAAATATGTGTCCTCCTTTTAAAAAACACATCGACGCAATTTCCAAAGTCTCAACATACCAATCTGATGAGATGGTTGACCCTCATCAAGCTGATATTTCATGCCAGGCAGAAGTGCTTAGCGACAACTTCCAACTTAGAGATTTCATCATGTAACTCGTGTCTATTGCTCGTTTATAAAAATATGAAACAAGGTCACCTCCGGCATGGTTTCTTCACTATCTGTTTCCAAAGGGCTTTAGTAACTGGCCCCCTCCCTTCCTTGTTTGGCCTCCACTCCATTGGTCACAAACCACAAAAGCACTTTTATCCAAATAGATACACCCATTTACTCACATACTAAGCAACAAGTATACACAAAAATACACTTTAAAGGGTGGATCCATGGGAATCGGGGGAAACTGGCCGTGTGGGGGAAGGTCATACACAGAAGAGAATAAAAGAGGTGTGTGATGGGGTGGGTGATGGGTGGCCTGTGGAGATCATCAAGGATGTAGCACAGGAAATTAGTTTTGCTTATGTTTTAACCCAAGATGCTTTTTGCCTCTTAATGAATATTTATTGAGATTTTCTCTGTGCTTTGCACTGTGCTAGACTTTATGGTGAATACAGACAGGGTCTACAACACTGAACTCAAGGGATTTACAATGTACTGACAAAATTAACACAAATGAAGCCACTGCATGGGAGAGCTTACACACACACACACACACACACACACACACACACACACAGAAATACAGAAAATATTTGGTTTCTACAGTGTCCTAAGCATTTCAGAAATATCTCACAACCATTCTGCCTCACAACCATCTTGCAAAGCTAAGTACTATTGATTCCTTTTGTTTGATGGAGATCCAAAGCCTGGGAAGCATAGTGATCTTCCCAACATCACAATGGCTAACAAGTGGCAGAAATGGAATTTGGTCCTAAATTTATATAACTTTGTTTTGGTCAAGGAAAACCTCAGTATTTTAACCTAATAAAAGCTCTTTCTTGCCCCAAATCGGCAAATGTTCTTGGTTGTCTGGGCTTTCTTTCCTGGGAGGTTAATCTCCAGGTGGTGACTCAGGAATCCAGGCCTCTTTCATCCTGAAGCTCTGCTATTTCCAATATCCACCATCCAAAAGTATCAACGAAGGGGAAGAGTGTGTGATGATGGCACATGAGATATTATAACAGTCTCCACCCAAAAGCAATATAAATCACTTTTATCTCATTGGCCATAATTGGTTTCATAGCCCCAGTAAGATGAGAAGGGGTTGGGAAACGGACTTGCTGGATAGTTGTGTCCCAAAGACAACCTGACCTAACGGAAGAAGAGCAGGTATCTTTGGCAGCCAGCTAGCAATCGCTGCTACAAACTCCAAAGCCACTAAACACCATGCTTCTGAACCATAAGGAAGAGCTAAATTATGTGGTGCTAAGTACAGTTTCTGAAAGAAGTTCAAAGAATTGGGAGATCACAAGGTTGGAGCATAAAGGGAATCTGAGTAGGGTGCGGAAAACTGGGTATGAGGAAAACCCAGAATGGGTCTGAGAAGAACTAGAATGAACTTGCAAAGTTGGGAAAATAATGATGTGCTCACAGTCATGTTACAAGACGGGCTTTCAAAAAAATGTGCTGAGGGGTAGTAATCTAAGGTCTTCCATTTCCCTTGTCTACTATTGGGCTTTTCATTGCCTAAAAGAGTTATAAATTCCTTGAATCTTATAAAATTCATCTTTCCCACAAAGGAAGTCCTAAAATTTGGTAAAGGAGTAAAATAGTGGAAGTGGTGAAAGATCATTTCCATCAGAGGTGTTGGAGAAAGCTTCTTGGAGATGTGGTGGTCATGCTGGGCCTTTCCATCAAGAGGATATCCTGAGTCAGGGTCCTGAACTGGGCAAGAATGGGGTGGGCAGCAGTACTAGCTGGAAGGCACAGCACAGAACCGGAATAGAGATTGTGGTTATGGAGGGGCTAGAATGCCTGCCTAGAGTAGTTTGAAATACAGTGGGTTGCTCTGGGAATAGTAGGAATGTTCATCCAGGAATGTACAGAATTCCCTGAGAAGCTGGGAAACAGATGCCATAGAACAAATTCAAAAGACTCTGACTTCATTTTTTTATTGCTCATCCCTGATCATGTGACCAATGCCCATTTATCTCATTTGGCATTTAGGCATGAAGGCAGGAGCTATTTGTGCCTCAATCATTCATTCATGCCTCAAAGCATGAAATCCTGCACAAGTCCAGGCCGGAGACCTCAGAAAGGTGGTGGTTTGAACAATGGGAGGGAGGGAGTGGATTCAAGACCACACATAAGGTGAGATATTCTCTTTCCTGCTCTGATGCTCTGTTGAGTGACCTAGGCAAAGTCACCTGTCTTTTTGTCTTATTTTTTCACCTTTACCTGATCCTCTGTATGTGAATACCAAGGAGACATGATTATAGAAGAAGTTATGGAAGACTAAGAGTTAAGGGGCTGTATAAGACCTCATTAACAGAAAACGAAGGTGAAGCAAGAGTGACCAGGACAAGTGTGACCTCCTAAGTCTCTGGAAGGGGTGACACCTCAGGCGGTAGGTGCCTTAGTGGCTGTGGAATCAAGGACCCGTGGGAAGATGGAAGAAATGAAAACAAACAACTGAGTTCATCCTGTGTACATGAAATTAGCAGCTGTAGAATGTGATTTTGCTCTGGAGACTGGAAAAGAATAGTAACATAGAAGAAGTAAAACTCTTTTAAGCTTGTAAAAGGCCATAGTAGAAGGGGATCCAGTGTGGCAGGAAGAGGCAGCAGTTTGGGTGGCAGAGCTGAGCAAGTAGGTAAGGCTTTCTATGCTTCAGTTCTCACCTTTATAAGGAAGAAGACATGGTGGTGCCTAAAAGCTGACCCGGGTGACCTCCCGAGTTCCCTTGCTCCCCTATCTCCCTCCTCTGAACCCACTCTCTGTGCCCCCAGCTCTCAGATTCTATCAGAATTGATGCTTGGGATAGCCTGGCTCAAGTCACTCTCCATTCTTCTGGCTTCTTTACAGATACGGAAAGGTTCCTGGCAAGAATGCAGAGCCCAGGGGCGCCTGGGTGGCTCAGTCGGTTAAGCATCTGACTCTTGGTTTCTGCTTGGGTCATGATCTCACCGTTTGTGGGTTTGGGCCCCACACTGGGCTCTGTGCTTACAGCATGGATCCTGCTTGGGATTCTGCCTCCTTCTCTCTCTGCCCCTCCCTTGCTTTCTCTCCTGCTATCTCTCAAAAATAAATAAATATTAAAAAAAAAAAAAATCTGGTGCCCAAGACTAGCAAATCACACCAGCTAATGTGGCATCTCCACTCCAGTGTGACTAAAATGATATGAATCCCCTTTTGAGAGAATCGACAGAGGATCCTGTGCTCCAAAGTTTGAATCCTAAGCTGAAGTCTTGTACATTTGGAAAGTACTTTCCGACTTGCAAAGTGCTGTCCTGTGGGTATGTTCTCTCTGAGACTGAGGATGATAAACAACCTGATGAGCCCAAGATCTGGCTGCTGTGTGTTCCAAGGGAAGGAAGGCCTTCCTGACCACTTGAGGTGCCCCACACCCTCTTCCCTCCCTTTCTCACAGCCTTCCAACCCCCAGAGAGTGTCGGAGGAGATGAGCTAGTGCTCAAGGCTCCCAAACCTGGGCAAGCTCCGGCCACCTCCCTGCCTCCCAACCACAGCCAACTAAGAGGAAGGATGCTCCGTGCTCAGATCTGCGGCTGGAACCAGAAAGTCTCCGGAGAAGGGCCGAGCAAACTGGGTCAGACTTCTGTGCTGCGATAGGAGATTCCTTGGAGTGACTGGGTATGTGTCAGCTGCTAAATGATTCCACTCTCGTCCCCCAGCTCCTCAGCCTCCGCCCTCCCCTTAGGGAGCTCTTGCTGCCAAGGAGTGTTGCTCTGCCCTCTGGCTGCCGCGGCACGTGTGCTTAATCATAATGAGCATTGTTTATGGAGCCCTTAAAATGTGCCCGGCAGTGTGCTAACCACTTTACAAATGTAACCGACTCACCAGCTTGGAACAGAAAATGAGGTCACATTCTCTCAAATGTGAGCATTAAATGCCTTTGCATCCATGTTATGTCGTGTAAAAGCTCCAAGACCCCAGGAAGTCTTTCCTCCAAAGGGTCATTGCAGACCAGTACTGCCTTCAAGTATTAAACCCAAAACCTTGCCTAGTCTTCCAAGGAACCTCATTCTTTCTGTGTATGCCACTGCCAGCAGTCACTGTTGAGATTCCACAAAGTCCCTACTAGAGACAGCTGACCCCTGCCCATTCCAGGAATCTGACCCCTTCAAGCGGGAAATGGGAACAAGTCCAAAGGCTCTGTGGATGTCAGAACACGCACCTGCCATGTTCCACTGTCCTCTATCCACGTCACCTCAACTCAGGAGCCTCAGACATCAAACACCAAGAGCCAGGGCACAGCTCTGCTCTTCCTACACAGTGCTCAAAGTTCACACACAAAGTTATTTTTCCTGACTCAGACCCACTGTATTTTCTTTTAAGCTATGGATTTCATTCCTGAAATGGCAATGAAGGGACCACCTCTCTATATGTAACATCAATCCTATTTCCTGTCTCCATATGACTAGCATGTTTTTCAGGGAATCATCTACCTTATTATTTGTGGATTATCTTTTTAATTTTTCACACCGTTTTGCATTATCAGCTCCATTTTACAAATGAGGAAGTGTAGACTAAAATTAAGGGAATTGCTCAAGGTCATACAGCTAAAAACTGGCAGAACTGGGATTTGAATGCACACCTCGATTTACAAACAGAACTGTTCCACCTCCCTAAAATGTTCTTGGTTGGTACATCCATCTAAGTCAAAGTCAAGGAAAGAGGTTCCTTAAGTAGGTAAATGTGTTTCTTTGTGGAGCTCGTGGATCTAGGGAAAATCATGTGGAGGCAGCCAAGCTGAAAGCCCTTATCTGAACTCCACTGGGGGAGACAAATGCTTGGGTAGTTTGTGCGTAGCCAGGACATGGCGTGCCACATGTGGGGAGTGGTGGTTTAGCACACGTGTTGGCGTTGGACTGTGGCCTGGCCTGGCACTCTCACTAGGCCAACAGCCTGAGTTAAGAAGACACAGGAGAGTAAATATGAGAGAATCTAAAGGCATGTGTGCCAGCTCTGAGCTTCTGTCCATTCCTAGGCTGATTTTTGGCCTCAAACTCAGCACCAGCCTCCTTGGCCATAATCGCCTCTGCACTGGGCCTGAGGCTTTTTGGACAGAAGCCCATGGGAAGAAGGGCTTTATCAGGTCGCACTTCAAAGTCATTTTGAACTTGACTTTTCCAGCACCATCACCGATCACCCTCTTCTATCCCAATAAAGGCCTACCACGGCGAAACACAATCTGCTCCAAACAAGAAGTTCAGATGGAAAATATTTCAACAGAAGTTAGATTTGAGTCCCAGGCAAGTGCCAAGTAGCTGATGGAGAAATCAGAAAGCGGGAGTCTATGGGTACAGAGAAGAGAAGGAGCAGGTGGCTCTGAGAGAGACCCATATTCTGGGGTAAGGGTAGAGGAATGTTAACAGGAAGTAAGTGGTAAACCACCAAGCCAAAGCAAATACAGAATCCAAAGCTGCCCATATGGCTTATCCATAAGGAATGTTGCCAAGAAAGAACACGGCAGGGAGGAGAAGAGAAGTGGAAGATTCACAGCACCTTGTTTAGCAGCCAACCATGGTGAAGGTGAGCCAGCAATGCATTCTGGGCTCTACCTCTTAAGTAACTCAGATGGGGTGTTTCTGCCCCTTAGACCTGGGTATAAAAGGCTTGAATCCTATCCCCATCCCCTGCCCCCACCCAGATTTTTCTATGAATTCCTAAGGGCTTATATTATGGCTGTCTCCTCTGCCACTTAAGCTTCTACTTTCCAGTATGCTGTGTCTGTTGGGCACCATATTGACCCAGATATAAAACACAAAGACCCGCCGCCAGTTTCTACACATTTCTGCCCTGCCCTCTTCCAAATACACTTTAAAGGATTTGGGTTTGAGAGGAGATGGAGGAGAGGATTCATCATGGTGATGGAAAGCAATTGCTATACATGGCAATGTTTTATTCTTGTTATATATTCTTGCTTTGGATTTTTTCAAGGCGTTACCACTTTGCTACTATAGGTGCCTCAATATATGATATCTCTCTCATGAAAGTGTGTGGATGGATTTTTTTTAATACAACTATCAGATAATAACTATAAATATGGCCAACAATTATTGAGAATGTACCACGTACTAGGCATTATTATGTATAATATATAACCAAATATGTTTTATGATATACATATCACCAAATACATATATTGCCAAATACTTAACTATTTCTTATTGAAAACATAAAGGTTTTATCAATACTCTCTCATTTATCAATACTCTCATACTCTTCTTACTTCTTCTAATGAGTAGTTATTTCAAGAAATTCTAACCCAGGGGCACCTGGATGGGTCAGTTGGTTAAGTGTCCGACTCTTGATTTCACTTAGGTCATGATCTCACAGTTCATGAGTTCCAGCCCCACTCTGGTTCTGTACTGACAGTGCGGAGCCTGCTTGGGATTCTGTCTCCTTCTCTCTGCCCCTCCCCTGCTTGTGCTCTCTCTCTCCATCTCTCTCTCTCTCAAAAATAAATAAACTTAAAAAAAAACAGAAATTCTAACCCATGCTTTCATACCCAGGCTTGTTCATTTGGGAGTTAGGAAAAAAAAAATCTCAGTTAAAAGTTCCAACTGACCCTCAGTCTAGGTTCTATCGCCCTATGATCAGTCCTTGCTGCCATTTTCACTTGTCCTTGATGCCATTTGTCATCATTCTAAGTAGTACAATTAGTTATCGATGCACTTACTTGTTTAATGTCTATCTACCCTACTGGGTGCTTGATAAGGACAGAGACCACATCTACTTGGCTGACCTCTGTCCTCAGAGCCAACACAAAGCCTGCCTGGTATGAAGAAGATGACCTTGTACTTAGTCTGTCTCTCCCACCCATCTTTGAAACTGAGTCCATCCCCTCCAGAAAGCAGCCTCGCAAAATAGAGATACCACTGGATATCTAAGCAGAGGCCTCATGACCAAACTGGGAGAGATGGGGGTGGGGATGGGATCCCTACACCAGTTGTGATTTGGAATTGTCTCTAAGGTCCTTTCCACTCCCCAAATTCTGGGATTCAGTCACATGGCCAGAGCTAAGACTCAAGGCAGGAAGAGTGGAACCCCATCTCTGAACAGAAAAGATTTTAGTGACTGAAGAGCTCTTGGAAGCCATTTTCTTTCTTACTGAAAAAAAAATTTTTTTTAAAGGTAATTTTTTTAAAATTCATTTCTCTGGCTGCACAGGTAAATGAGATTCAAGGGAGCAACAACAAAAAAATAGAATCTAAACATCTTAAGTGCAAAAAAAAAAGTATTACTAAAAATTGCAAGGCTTAAATAAAAGATGCATTTTTCAGTAGTTAGTCTCAAAACACTAGGCCACTAATTGTCCATGGCTCGTGCCTTTTTACATTCTGAATTGAGAAGCGTAAAAAGAACTGTGAATTTTCTCCCCTTTTTTGGAATTAGGAATAAGATTTCTTGTTAGAATATAAAACACTGAAACATAGTTCACATATGTTACATAAAATTATTTTTTTAAGACTTCTCTGGAAAGAGACATAAGTGTGTACAATGGAAAGTTGAAAATTCTCCAATTTCAAGATGAATCAGCAAATAACTTCTCCATGACAGCGACCTGGGAACCCTGCTGAACAGACAGACCTACTTTTAACGGGAAATCAGCTATATTTCCTGACTTGCAGGAATAATTATCATTTGAAGACCTTTTCTAGGTGATACGTTTATGTCTTTGCCTGTTGAAATTTATTAGGAACAGAGCATGATATCCCAGGACAATATCTACCCACAGGAAAGGATTTGTGTGTCCAATGGAATGTGATTGCATCAGGCCTCCTCATCCCACCCAACCTTTCAGTCCTGGCTTTCCCACAGGGTGCAAGATGTTTGGTGTGGCTGCCAAGTGTTAATTAGAAATTTTCTTTTTTAAGATTTTATTTTTAAGTAATCTCTACACCCAAGCTGGGTCTCAAACTTACAATCCCAAGATCAAGAGTCACACACTCTACCGACTGAGCCAGCCAGGCACCATATTTCCAGGAAAACCAACACCTGGTTTCATGCTTACACATCCCAACCTTCCCACCCCCAAAATATTAATTTTCCCTTGCTCCAAAGGAAAATGCTTTCCCCAAGCATTCCTATTCCTCAGCAACTTGTTCATTCAAAGAAGAGGGTTGGGGAAGGCAAAGAGGAAACAAAAGGAGAGAAGAGAAGGTAAGTTCTCACCTTCCTTTCTCTCCAGGGAGACACAGAACTGTCTCAGAACTATTGAGATGCATATAGGGTTATTCAAATGATTTCGGTATTTCCTGGTGCTTTCTTTCGTGCCCTCTTATTTCTGATATGACACGGCCCAATGCGTAAATTACCTGTATGTTCTTAACTGATAGAATTGATGCTCTCTAGTCCCAATGGAATTGGGCATAGAGCTTGAGTATTTAAAGGTTTGAGATCTTGAGGCAATGGCACCAATCTCTGTTTAGTAATGCTCTTATCTTCCTCCTAACTCTGAGTCCATGTAGTTGTCCCAAATTTTTTTTCAGCTCAAAATTAACTTTTCTACAGAAGTGACATAAATGATGGGCAACACCTCATTTTCTTCAGTGAAAACAGGACCACCTGGAGTTGAAAAGACATTTTCTTCCTCCTCTCACAAACTCAGAGCTAAACAGCCCAGACATACTTTTACATGTATTGGTCGCCTTTCATCAGTCTGTCCAGCAACTCTCTCTCTTTCTGGGAATAGCAATGCCCTCTCTCTGAGGAGCTGCCTCTAACCAGGTAGATCTTATTGGGCCAGATGGCCCAATGTTCAGTGAAGATGTTCAGTGAAGCATAACTTGAATGTACTTTTAGCAAATATACTGCCAACAGCTTTTATGCCTATGTAGATGAAGAAAGTCACCCTGGGATAGATTATCCGTGATGTTTCCCTGTAACACCTGATGGTCTCAGTTAAGCAGATTTGGTTGCTCTCCAGGGAAAAGGGTGTGTTACACAGAACTGTCTCAAAACTACTGAGATGCATGTAGGGTTCAGGAGGATTAAAGCCTCTCCTATGGATTGAGATGGTCCTAACAGAGGTTCAATGAGATATCAGGGGCCCCAAGGCAGAACCCCTTGTGCAGGGAGTCTGGATCAGTAAACAGAGCTACTATTTTGTGGGAAAAACTAATTTCAGAAGTATATCTGGGGTTACAAACTTACTGGCTCATCCAGACGAGCTACCATGGTATGGTTGCTGTGTTTGGGAAGCAATAGCTGATCCTTCACATATAGCCAAAAAGAGCCTAAACCTTGAAGCCCAAGGGTGAGGTGTATCCAAAGCCAGGGCAGTGCTCATGAGGGTCCTATCACCACAGTGGATAAGAACCCAGAGGACACCTACTAACATGGGCAGGTGGAGAAGGTTGTCAAACAATTAATTGGAACAAATAAAAATTTAGGGGGCAGGTATTTATCAAATCAGCAAAATGGGTTGTACTAGTGACATTTTCCATACTCACTTCGGTACCTAATTATTCACTCAAAAGTTTTTTTTTTTTATATTCACTTTTCCGTTAATGGTGTAAGAATTGGAAAAGAGAGGGTGACTTTGCATGAATGGTTTATAAGTGAGGAGGTACTTGCAGTAGACCACTGAATGCACATGACTAGACAGTGTTTATACATTCCCCCGTCCCCATCACATGATCAAGTATTTCACTTTGTGTGTATATTTCTTCAGGGTTCACACTGAGTCAGCTTCATTTCGATTTCAGTGGAGACATATTTTATAAATGAAAACTCAAGATCTAAAAGGACAAAACCCCTGAAATTAAAACTCAACAAGGTCGTGACATTTTGTGGTATTGGTGTTCTAGCAGAGTGCTTAATGAGCTTGAATCCTACAACTAAACTGTCTTGGTTCAAATCCCAGCTTGACCATTTATTGGCTGTGTGACTTCGGAAAAAATGGTTAAGCTTTCTCTGCCTCTCTTCATACAGAGATACTAACAGTACCTATTTCACAGGCTTGTAGCAAGGATTAAGTGGGTGAAGCATATACAATTCTCAGAACTGTGCCTGACACACAGCAAGCACTCAATAAAGGTCAGCCAATATTATTACTACCAAACATAGTTGCCTACACAAGATAAATAACCCATTGAAACTGTGGCATCCGTGGTACAAAGAGCAGAGGCTAGCCAGTCATCCATCACCAATCCAAAAGGTGCTTTCAGTTTCTGATCCCAGTAATTGAGAACATATGTTACTCTGCAGACAGTCCTGATGGGAAATGGTTGATGGTTCTTCTCTGAAGCTCAGGAAATGAGAAGGAAGAGGAGATGGGAAAGGGGAGGAGGCTGAACATTTTCATTTTCTTATGTTAACAACTCTGACAAAGTATAAGAAGGAAATGGCAATAGAATATAAAAATGCTTTGTGGAAGGTTCCCATTTACTCGTACTTTTAACTCCACTGTGGCTGATTAGTTCATGGGAAAAAATGACAAAAAGGAATAAAAACCTGACTATGAATCCAGTATCAACAATTTGCAGCCATAGTAACCAAGAAATTGCAACTCACGAATTGAAACAAGAAGAAAAAAGTGTGTGTGTGTGAGAGTGTGTCATCAGAAAGATGTCAGGAAATGGTTACTGAGTGAGGGATGCAGTTAACCCCTGGTGGCTCAGCAGGGCAGTTCTGGACAGTCCACGTGCACACCCTGGCTAACATGTACATCAAGGGTTGTCAAAGAAGTTCTAATCTCTATATGATGGTTTCCAACCCAGCTGTAAAAATTCACTCAAGGATAAAATGACATCAAAATTCTCTAAAAAGAATTTCTTGATTTTATTTTTGGTTTAAATCAAATTTGGTTTGCATTAGTTCAGCCCGGCTTCATTGCAGAAAGACAATAGGGTGTGTGGCTTCTCATATGTTTTCATAGCTAGCTCTGGAATGACTTGGAGCTGCCTTATGAATACAATTCTGGATAAAATACAGGAACCCAGGGCTCAGAACCACACCCCATCTTCTTTACCCTTGGGATATAAGTCATCAGTTTCTTACTTGTGTCACCAGGCACCAGCAAGTTATGGTCCAAGATCCTGGAAGGGAGCCCAGGAAAGTGCCAGTGGGTTTGCGAAGTCCTGGGGTGATCACCCAGATGGGAGCGATAGGCAATTTAAGAACCATCTGATTATCAAATGGGGGGCTGGCAGCATCTTTAAGGGTTATCTAGTCCAATGAGCCATATGATGCTTGAATTTTCCTTTTCTTTCATCCTTTGTGCCAAAGAGGAGGTTCATCCTATGCTCAGACCCCACCCTTGAGAAGGAACTCCCCTCACCATGGGGCAATCTGTGTAGTTTTGACTGCAAAAGACTCTTAAATTGGGCAGAAATATTCCTCCCTGTAGATTACCACTCACAGCCCACTAAAGCAATCAAATATTAATACATTTACTTTAATTTATTAAATTAATTTAAATAATTTAATTGCTAATTATCCTAAGAAGACTTCTCCAACATAAACATAAAGAGTTGTTGATCATTCTATGTTTAGCTCTTCTCCTCTCGCACCCCCAGAGGATGTCTCAGAGAATAGCCCCTCAAATGAGCACAACACTCAATGAACATTCTGTCCAGAGAAGGGAAGTAACCTCATTATTAGCTCTATTATTCTGATATTTTACTACTATCAATGTAGCCTCATATTTACATAGTTCTAACAGCCTAACGGTATTTTGGACTCATAATGAATTTACTTCCAACTAAAATTTATGTGATAGACAAATTAATGATACTTTTGGTCATCACTGGCCAATTCTGCTCTATTCCCCAGACACTTGAGAGGAATACATGTCTCCACCCCTTAAAGTTAGCTGACTATGTGACCATCTCTGGTCAATGAAAAAAAAGCAGAGGTCCCATATGTCAACTCAAAGTTGAGACATTTAAGTACTCATTCTCAACTTTCCAGCCCACTTTTTTCCCATCATAGCAATTGTCAACGCATGTGTTGATTAGGAAGTATCATGGATTGAATCAAGCTGGAATGCTCAGCCAGCACACGGAGGACAGATGCCCTGGCACAATGCCCGGACATGCAGCACACTTTGACTAAAAAATAAACTTTTGTTGCATTATGCACATGATTTGGGGGTTATTTGTTATTGCAATATAAACTAAACTTTCCTGACTCAATGTATAAGTTATTTTTCATAAGTAGAATCAGATTTCCTACCTCACACATACCCCTACACTACCTTTTCATATTTGAATAATTGCTCTTGAGGTCTGATTAAGGAACTGATATTTGCTTTTTCTCATGAAAATTAGTTTTAATTCTCTTAGTCCAATGGCCAGTTCTATTACGATTTTTAAAATTGGAATACCTTTGTTGATTCCATCACAGGTATTCACTCTTCCTACTACCTCCCTTACTTTGAAACTGTTAAGAGTATATTTAAAGACTGGAAAGATGACATTTCTGAGGATATGCTTTTCTTAGTTTTCCACCCTCTATCCTCATAACAATGTTCATGCCTAGTGAAGTCAATTCCGGGCTTTCTTAACTCAGTAGAGAGATTAAAAAAAAAAAAAAGTCACTGGGGTCCAGGAACCACTGGAGATCTTATTTTTAGCATGATGAAATCTCAGATTTCATAGTAAGAACAAGACATAACTACAGGGAAAATGTATATGATTGCTTCACTTTATTCAGCTATAAAATCATCCCATTTGGATTCTTACTATTCTCAAGGAGTTGAAAACATAGAGTTGTGGAAAATTCAGGCTGCAATCAGGTGGCTTACATTGAGAGACGGCTCCAGAGACATCATTGTGGCAGACACTGCTGGTTGTGCACCCAATGGCCATCTTCCAATTCCTTTCACGCTAATCAAACCCTGACTTTTTTACTTTAGGAAGTCCAGGCCACTTCCCCCTACACCAGTTATGAGGATTATATTTCCCTTTGCCAGTCACTGCTTTGGGAATGGCCATGTGACACAATTCTGGGTACTGAGATGAAGGTAAAGTCTGCAGAGACGTTTCTGGGAAATTTTTTCTCACTCTTTTTTTTTTTAAATGTTTTTAATGTTTATTTACTTTTGAGAGAGAGAGAAATAGAGAGAGTGAGCAGGCAAGGGGTAGAGAAAGGGAGACACAGAATCCAAAGCAGGATTCAGGCTCTGAGCTGTCAGCACAAACCTGACACGGGGCTCGAACTCATGAACCATGAGATCGTGACCTGAGCCAAAGTCAGTTGCTTAACCGACTGAGCCACCCAGGCGCCCCTCGCACTCTTAAAAAGAGGGACAGCGAAGGAGGATTCTCTCTTCCAGCCTTCAACATGGATACGTGAGACTATGACAGGGATGCCTCCACCATCTCTCATCACTGGAGGATAAGTTTGAGAATAAAAACTAGCACAGTTAACCTAGCAAGTCAAAGATGGAAAGAACTAGGTACTTTATTACATAGCTGGGTGCTGAATTAACTGGTCTAGGAACTGCCTCACCACTTGGCTTCTTATAGGAGATAATAAATCTCTTTACACTTAAGCCATGTTGACCTGGGCAGGTCTTTTGTTACTTGCCATCAAAAGAATCGTGACTGATATTATCATTAAGAAGTAATTCATTATAAACATCATTATGCTGTTTTATAAAAAGCAGAATCAATATAATAGAAGGAGGAGGAAGAGGAAGAGAAGGGGGAGGAGTAGAAATAACAGCAGCAGCCGCAGTAGTAATAGTACTGGTAGTAGTAGCAGTAATGATAATACTGTCTTACAATTATGAGAACCTACTTTGTGTGAGGCACTATGAGACGTATTTTAGAGAGCTTACTCTAAAATTCAAGACCATACTCTTCCAATCTAAGATCATATTTCATCCATTCTGGGCTCACCACATCATTCTGTTCTCTTTTATACCTGTACCCTGACACTCAGAGAAACCAAGAAATTAGGTCACCATTAGTGCCACTTGCCACTAGTCTCAGTCCATTCACAGAGCAGGTACAAGGATACCCTTTCTGCATTCCACTGGGGATGTCACTGTGTTGTTGCTACACCAGGATCTGCTACTTCAGGTGCTGGATGGAGGAAGAGGGGACCCAATGGCAATACAGTTCTTCATGGTCACTTAACATGTCCCAGATGCTCACTGAGCTATTAGTTGGGAAGAGTCTCAGAGCAGGGCAGGGCCAACAAGGGACTCAGTCAGTGGATATCCCACTCTAAAATGGTCATTCCTGCCACTGACAGACTTTAGTGAGGCTATGAAAATGGATAAGACACAACAGTGAATTTGTTGAAAAGAACACAATTGTTTAAAACATGAATTCATAAGTTAGACAACTACAGTATCAGGTTTCACTCTCAGCCCTGTCACCTATTGCTCTGTCAGAAGGATTGCATTGCCTCCCTAAAGTAAGCTTGGTTTCCTCATCTATAAAATAAATGTGCCTGACACCTAGTAAAGGTTCAATAAATCATAGTTATTATTATTCAGTAGCCCATCCACAAAGAAATGTACTAACATGCTACCTTGGGCATGTTAAGAAAACCCTTCACTAGTCTACCTTTGTCTAAACACAAAGCAAAAGCGAAGACTAGATTCTGATGTCTGATCTAGCTATACCTGAAGATAGAAAAACTCTGAATGTACGCTTCCTTCTTTAAGGGTATTTGAATTGGGTTTCTGTCACTTACAGCCAAGAAACCTGACCAATGTAGCATCAGTTAGGATCAAGCTCAAGTCTTTCCTCTACGAGTTTTCTCAGCACTTCAATACATGACGATTCACAATCTTTTCTAATTTCTATACTGCACATTTCAACAATTACTCGTATTTCACTTGGTTTTGCTACTTAACCATTTTAGGTGCCTATCTTGTTTTCCCAACATGTTTTTAAGTTTCTCAAGATAAAAGCAAAGCATTCCACTTATTTTCTGCCACAAACCAGATACAGTTCTGGGGAGATACCGGATTCATAGAAAACACAATCAGCAAGGTGGTTTTCAGTGGAACCTAAGTCAGGTTCCCTGATGAATTTAGGTATTTCTGAGCATGTCTGGTAACCTGGCATGATGAATCTTCCAGGAAAGAACCATCCTAAAAGAGAACAGAGTCAGGCACACAAGCTCTGTCCAGCAAAAATGCTTCAGTCAACATAGAGACAAGGGAACTCTAAGCATTAAGTGTTTGTAATATGCTGAGAACATCAGGTGGTGCTGTAAGGGGGCCACTTTAGGACACTGTGGACTTGGGTACAGTGTAGCCTTCGAAGAGTGATGGGGAGTGGTCACATAAAAGGTGCTACAGACTAAATGTTTCTATCTCCCTCCAATCCGTATGTTGAAACCTAATCCCCAATATGATGTCATGTGGAGGTAGGGCCTTTGGGTGAGGCCGCTCCTCATGAATGAGATCAGTGCCCTTATAAAGGAGACTTCAGAGAACTTCCTTGCCCCATTGGCCGTATCAGAACACAGCAAGAAGATGGCCATCCAGGAAGCAGGAAGCAGGAAGCCAGAAGCTGGCCCTCACCAAACTAAATCTGCCAGTGCCTTGATCTTGGACTTCCCAGCCTCCAGAACCTTGGAAAACCAGTGTTTGTTATTTCTAAACCACCCCGTCTATGGTCTTCTGTTATAGCAGTCAGAGGGATAAAGACACAAGGCCAGCTTCAACACCGGTGGTGGCAGAGAACAGGATCAACACCAATGCTCATAACATGAGGCACAGAGATGGTGATGGTGTAATTAATGGGAGCTTATAAGCCCTGTGGTGATGGGACACAGCTGGAAGAGAAGCCGTGGTATCTGGTCAGTGGTAAAAATTTTGTCACTCAGTGGGAGCCTTCAAGATATTCTCTGAGGTTTCCCAGAAGTGCTGGGGAGACTTTGCTGGAGTATGAACACTGTACATGGCACAGTGTCTTATGGTACTAGGGAAACATGAATTACACTTGCAAATTAAATTATCAAGGGCAATTCCAGTGCCATGACCAGACTAACATTTGGCTGTGGAGAAGTTATAACAGACCTGCCCTCCTCTTGCTACTCTGGAATATCCGCTCTCTGGTCAGCCACTCACCCTGGCCACTTTTCCTATGAGCGACCCCTCGGCAGGAGTTTTATCACACTTGGATTCAACCTGCCTGGTTTCCCCTGCCCCTAGGAGGCCCTATAGTCATATTCTACTTTTTGACTCCAATTCTACTTAATTTTTAAAAACTGGGTTCCTATTTGTATCTCTATAGTTTTTCTTAGAATTTTTTTTTCATCAGACTCTTAATTATCTTGTTTCTCATTTCTCCTCTCCTTTAAAGAATGGGTTTAACTCTCAAGGTCTGAAGTCATTTGATTTAAAATGCAGTCTGTGGTGTTCTCAGTTCTTTGGCCAACAAGTATCCATCAACAGGAGGTGACCCAGAAGTTTGTGATGGCACCAAAAGATAGAAGTTTGGTTTACTCAACCCCGTATGTTTCATTCTGTGGTTTATGAAGTCTGAACTAAGTGCAGAACCAATCCCCTTAGAGGAAGTTATGGGTTTGTGCAAGCAATGTTAACACTTTAGAGCTACTAGGGTACAAGCGACCAAATTTTTGTTTCGGAGTTTTGCGAAGTGCTGCCTGTCCTCTAACTTCCTAAGGCCGTGCCAGTGGCCACAGTCCACCTTACTTCTTCAGTTAAGTAGGCTAGGTGGCCATCAGTACTTGTGTTGTGGACATACCCAATGCAGAAATGTCATGGAGTATGGTCACATATGAACTTCAGTAGCCCAGCGGGGTTGCCAGGCTCTCTGATGCTCCTTGATAGTTACTGGGCACCCCAACTGAGGCCAGCACTCCCTGGCTAGTGTGAAAGTCTCACCTTATGCCCTTCCAAGTTGGTTCCTTGAGTGAGAAGAAGGAAGCCATCACCACGGCTTCCTATATTCTTCTCTAGGCAGACAGAGCTGCAAGGGTACTATGGCATAGGAAAACAGGGGTAAACAGGTTTGCAAACTGTTGTTTATAGTTTTCTTCTCACATTTCAGCAAGGAGACCATCTGTGAGAACAGAATGTTCTCAGTGTCATCACCCACAAAGAGAAAATGCAGGCATGTGGGCATTTGGGACGATGCTTCCCAGTAACTCTTGTCCAGTTTTAGCCACAATGGACTCAGTGAATAAACTTCTTTTCCAAGGGTAACAAAGCAAAGATAAACAACGGGGACTCCGTCAAACTAAAAAACTTTTGCACAGTGAAGGAAACCATCAGCAAAAACAAAAAGGCAACCAACTGAATGGGAGAAGATATTTGCAAATGATAAAATCCATAAGGCATTAATACCCACAATATATAAGGAACCCACACAACTCAATATCCAAAAAAAAAAAAACCAATCCAACTGAAAATGGGTAAAGAACGCATTGTCCACAGAAGACATACATATGGCCATCAGACATATGAAAAGATGCTCAACATCACTCATCGACAGGGAAATGCAAATCAAAACCACAATGAAGGAAGGGAACAAGATGGTGGAACAGCATGGAGGTTTTTTTGCATCTCACATCCATGAAATACAGCCGTATCAACACTAAACCAGCCTGCACACCTAGAAAACTGATTTGAGTATTAACCCAACAATCTGCACAACCTGAACCACAGAACTCAGCAGGTAGGCGGCGCAGAGAGGTGAACTGGGGGAGAGGGAAGCCCTGGAAGGCAGGGAGCTGTTCTGCCTGCAGGGAGAGGATGGAGATGAGGGAAGAGTATGATAAAAGCAACCCACCAAAAGCAGCTGGAGAGAAAGTGGAAAAGTGGAAATAGCCTCAAGGACTGAACAAAGGCCCACAGGCAAAGACCCCAGTGGACCCCAGAGAACAACCACATTTGCTAGTGTGAAACAAGGACATTAAGGGTGAAGCCTTGTGCCAGGTGTGTGTTGTGACTTACCATAATCCCTGAAACGCTGCTACACGTGGCATGAACTTTTACTGGGCAGGCTGATACCCTGCCACAGTCTCTGGGCATCAGCGCACAGTCCCATGAATATTCCTGGGTGCGGCAGCACCTGGCCGTTGCTCAGTGAGGCCCTCCCCCAGAAGGTCGGAGCCCGTCAAAGTCGCAGTCGCTCAGAGGCGAGGGGCTGGGAAACAGCTGAATCTGAGATAAAACTCAGGAGGGACGTGCCGCCCGGCAACATGACGGCTTGGTCACCGAAAGTGTAAAAGCAGGGAGTGGGCAGAAGCAAGAGACAAAGGACGGTTCATGGTTGCTGGTGGGGAGAACAGACGTCATACTGGAGACTGGGTAGCTGGGTGACGCCATTTTCACCCTTCCCGCGCATGCGCATACACACCTACAAGCACCACAACAATCTGCCCCAGTAAGCTACGCAGCACCATCTAGTGGAGAACAAGGTCGCTACACTAAGCCCCGCCAAACTGGGCCAACCCCGCTCTTCAGGAACACAATTCTCTCCACCTGCTTAGTTTACAGGCTTAGTTTTCACCTGCTTAGTTTACGGTGCTTCGTAGTTTGACTTCCAAGGAAAAAATATGTAATTTCAATCATATATCAGTCTGTTCGCTGATCTATCCGATTTTTTTTTCTTTTCGTTTCTTTTGTTTTCTTGAATACAAAAGAGAAAATGTTTATTTTTATTTTCAATTTTTATTAAGAATATTTTTCTTTAGGGGCGCCTGGGTGGCTCAGTCGGTTAAGCGGCCGACTTCGGCTCAGGTCACGATCTCACAGTCTGTGGGTTCGAGCCCCACATCGGGCTCTGTGCTGATGGCTCATCAGAGCCTGGAGCCTGCTTCGGATTCTGTGTCTCCCTCTCTCTCTGCCCTTCCCCTGCTCATGCTCTATCTCTATGTCTCTCAAAAATAAATAAACGTAAAAAAAAAAAAAAGAATATTTTTCTTTAAATTTTTTCTACCATATTTTTTACTTTTTTGTAAATGTTTCCAGTTCAATTTTACTTCCATCATTTCATTTTATTCTATTTCATTGTATTCATTTTTTCAAATTTTCAAACATCTTCCCTTTTTTTTGTCCCTTTTTTCTCTAATCTATCAAGCTCCTTTCAACAACCAGACCAAAACACACCTAGAATCTAGCAACATTTATTTGATTTTTGTGTGTGTGGGTTGTTTTTAATTTTTTAATTTTAATTCTTTTACCTTATTAATTCCTTTTCTTCCTTCAAAATGATGAAATGAAGGAATTCACCCCAAAAGAAAAAACACGAAGCAGAGAGGATTCTCGTTAGATTCATTGACCATCATCAAGGCATATCAGGCATATCATAATCAAATTCACAAAACATTCATGCAAGAAAAGAATCATGAAAGCATCAAGGGAAAAAAAGTCCTTAACCTACAAGAGAAGACAGATCAGGTTTGCAGCAGACCTATCCACAGAAACTTGGCAGGCCAGCAAGGAGTGGCAGGATATATTCAATGTGCTGAATCGGAAAAATATGCAGCCGAGAATTCTGTATCCAGCAAGGCTGTCATCCAAAATAGAAGGAGAGATAAAATGTTTCCCAAACAAAAATTAAATGACCTGACCACTAACCCATCCCTGCAAGAAAGGTTAAGGAGGACTCTCTGAAGGGAGGAAAGACCAAAAAACAAAAACAAAAGACTAAAAACAACAAAGACTAGAAAGGACTAGAGAACACCACCAGAAACTCCAACTCTACAAGAACATATGGCAATAAATTCGTATCTCTCAGTACTCACTCTAAACGTCAATGGACTAAATGCTCCAATCAGAAGACATAGGGTAACAGAATGGATAAGAAAACAACATCCATCTATATTCTGTTTACAAGAGACCCACTTTAGACCTAAAGGCACCTTCAGATTGAAAGTAAGGGGATGGAGAACCATCTATCATGCTAATGGTCACCAAAAGAAGGCCAGAGTAGCCATTCTTATATCAGACAATCTACATTTTAAAATAAAGACTGTAACAGGAAATGCAAAAGGGCATTATATCATAATTAAGGGGTCTATGCACCAAGAAGACCTAACAATTGTAAACATTTATGCTCCAAAAGTGGCAGCACTCAAATATATAAATCAATTAATCACAAACATAAAGAAACTCATTGATAATAATACCAAAATAGTAGGAGACTTCAACACCCCACTTTCAGCAATGGACAGATCATCTAAAGGGAAAATCAATAAGGAAACCATGGCTTTGAATGACACACTGGACCGGATGGACATAACATGTATATTCAGAACATTTCATCCTAAAGCAGTAGAATACATATTCTTATTCAGTGTACATGGAACGTTCTCCAGAATAGCACATACTCGGACACAAATCAGCCCTCAACAAGTACAAAAAGATTGAGATCATACCATGAATATTTTCAAACTACAATGCTATGAAACTTGAAATCAACTACAAGAAAAAACTTGGAAAGATAACAAATATTGGAGACTAAAGAACATCCTACTAAAGAATGAATGGCCTAACCAAGAAGTTAAAGAGGAAATTTAAAAGTACATGGAAGCCAATGAAAATGATAACACCACAGCCCAACACCTCTGGGATGCAGCAAAGGCTGTCATAAGAGGGAAGTATATAGCAATCCAGGCCTTCCTAAAGAAGGAAGAAAGGTATAAGATATACAACCTAACCTTACACCTTAAAGAGCTGGAAAAAGAACAGCAAATAAACCCTAGAACCAGCAGAAGACAGCAAATAATAAAGATTAGAGCAGAAATCAATGCTATTGAAACCAAAAACAAACAAACAAACAAAAAAACAAACAGTACAGCAGATCAATGAAATCAGAAGTGGGTCTTTGAAAGAATTAAAAATTGGTAAACCCCTAGCCAGTGTTATCAAAAAGAAAAAGGAAATGCCCCCCAAAAAGAAAAACAAGAATGAAAGAGGAGAGATCACAACCAATACAGCAGAAATACAAACAATAATAAGAGAATTTTATGAGCAATTATACACCAATAAAATGGGCAATCCAGAAGAAATGGACAAATTCCTAGAAACATATAAACTACCAAAACTGCAACAGGAAGAAATAGAACATTTGAACAGACCCATAACCAGTAACAAAATCTAATTAGAAATCAAAAATCTTCCAAAAAACAAGAGTCCAGGGCCAGATGAGTTTCCAGGGGAATTCTACTAAACATTTAAAGAAGAGTTAACACCTATTCTCTGGAAGCTGTTGCAAAAAATAGAAATGGAAGAAAATTTTCCAAACTCTTTTTATGAAGCCAGTATTACCTTGATTCCAAAACCAGACAAAGACCCCAGTAAAAAAGGAGAACTACAGACCAATTTCCCTGATGAACGTGGATGCAAAAATCCTCAACAAGGTATTAGCCAACTGGATCCAACAACACCTTAAAAAAATTATTCACCTCAACAAAGTGGGATTTATACCTGGGATGGAGGGCTGGCTCAATATCCGCAAAACAATCGATGTGATTCATCACATCAATAAAAGAAAGGACAAGAACCACATGATCCTCTCAATAGATGCAGAGAAAGCATTAGACAAAATACAGCATCCTTTCTTGATTAAAAACCCTCAAGAAAGTAGGAATAGAAGGATCATATCTCAAGATCACAAAAGTCGTAAGTGAAAGACCTACAGCTAGTATCATCCTCAATGGGATGAGAGCTTCCCCACTAAGGTCAGGAACAAGACACGGATGTCCACTCTCGCTACTGTCATTCAACATAGGATTGGAGAGCTTAGTCTCAGCAATCAGACAACACAAAGAAATAAAAGGCATCCAAATTGGCCAGAAGGAGGTCAAACTTTCACTTATCACAGATGACATGATACTCTATATGGAAAACCCAAAAGATTCTACCAAAAAACTGCTAGAACCGATCCACGAATTCAGCAAAGCTTCAGGATAAAAAATAAATGCACAGAAATCGGTTGCATTCCTATACACCAATAATGAAGCAACAGAAAGAGAAATCAAGGACTCAATCCCATTTACAATTGCACCAAAAACCATAAAATACCTAGGAATAAATCTAACCAAAGAAGTGAAAAGTCTATACACTGGCAACTATAGAAAGCTTATGAAAGAAATTGAAGAAGACACAAAAAATGGAAAAATATCCCATGCTCTTAGAATAAAGAACAAATATTGTTAAAAAGGCAATAGTATCCAAAGCAATCTATATATTCAATACAATCCCTACTAAAATAACACTGGCATTCTTTACAGAACTAGAACAAACAATCCTAAAATTTGTATGGAACCAAAAAAGACCCCAAATAGCCAAAGCAATCTTGAAAAAGAAAACCAACCTGAAGTATCACAATCCTGGACTCAAGCTGTATTACAAAGCTGTAATCATCGAGACTGTATGGTCCTGGCAAAAAAACAGACACTCAGATCAATGGAACAAAATAGAGAACCCAGAAATGGACCCACAAACATATGGCCAACTAATCTTTGACAAAGCAGGAAAGAATATCCAATGGAATAAAGACAGCCTCTTTAACAAGTGGTGCTGGGAAAACTGGACAGTAACATGCAGAAAAATGAACCTGGACCACTTTCTCACACCATACACAAAAATAAACTCAAAATGGATGAAAGACCTAAACATATGACAGGAAGCCACCAAAATCCTCAAGGATAAAGGAGGCAAAAGCCTCTTTGACCTTGGCGGCAGAAACTTCTTACTCAACACATCTCCAGAGGCAAGGGAAACAAAAGCAAAAATAAACTATTGGGACTTCGTCAAAATAAAAAGCTTCTGCACAGCGAAGGAAACAATCAACAAAACTAAAAGGCAACTGATGGAATGGGAGAAGATATTTGCAAATGGCATATCAGATAAAGGGTTAGTATCCAAAATCTATAAAGAACTTACCAAACTCAACACTGAAAAAACAAATGATCCAGTGAAGAAATGGGCAAAAGACATGAACAGACACTTCTCCAAAGAAGACATCCAGATGGCCAACAGACACATGAAAAAATGCTCAACATCTCTCATCATCAGGGAAATACAAATCAAAACCACAAGGAGATACCATCTCACACCAGTCAGAATGGCTAACATGAATAACTCAGGTAACAACATGTTGGTGAGGATACAGAGAAAGAGGACCTCTTTTGCACTGCTGGTGGGAATGCAAACTGATCCAGCCACTCTGGAAAACGGTATGGAGATTCCTCAAGAAATTAAAAACAGAACTACCCTATGACCCAGCAATTGCACTACTAGGTGTTTATCCAAGGGATACAAGTGTGCTGTTTTGAAGGGGTACATGCACCCCAATGTTTATAGCAGCGCTATCGACAATAGCCAAAGTATGGAAAGAGCCAAAATGTCCATCGATGGATGAATGGATAAAGAAGATGTGGTGTATATATATAAAATAGAGTATTACTCAGCATTCAAAAAGAATGAAATCTTGCCATTTGCAACTATGTGGATGGAACTAGAGGGTATCATGCTAAGTGAAATTAGTCAGAGAAAGACAAATATCATATGACTTCATTCATATGAAGACTTTAAGATACCAAACAAATGAACATAAGGGAAGGGAAGCAAAAATAATATAAAAACAGGGAGAGAGACAAAACATAAGAGACTCTTAAATATGGAGAACAGACAGAGGGTTAGTGGAGGGGTTGTGGAAGCGGGGATGGGCTACATGGGTAAGGGGCATTAAGAAATCTACTCCTGAAATCACGGTTGCACTATGTACTAACTTGGATGCAAATTTAAAAAATAAAAAGATAAAAAATAAAAAATCAAATCAAATCAAAACCACAATGAGATTATCACCTGACACCTGTCAGAATGGCTAGAATTAAAAAAAAGACAAGAAATAACAGGTGTTGGAGAGGATGCAGAGAAAAGGGAACCCTCGTGCATGTTGGTGGTAGGAATGCAAAATGGCATGGCCACTATGGAAAGTTCCTCAAGAAATTATGGAGGTTCCTCAAGAAATTAAAAGTAGAACTACCGTACGATCTAGCAATTCCACTTCTCGGTGTTTATCCTCAGAAAATGAAAACACTAATTCAAAAAGAGAAATGCACCTACATGTTCACTGCAGCTTTATATACAAGGCCAAGATGAAGAAGCAGCCTAAGTGTCCATCAATAGATAGTGGATAAAGAAGATGTGGTACACACACACACACACACACACACACACACACACACACATAGTGGAATATTACTCTGCTGTAAAACAGATTGAAATCTTGCCCTTGCAACAGCATGGGTGGACCTAGAGGGTATTATGCTAAGTGAGATAAGTTGGACAGATAAAGACAAATACAAATACGGTGTGATTTCACTTTTATGTGGTATCTTAAAAAACAAAACAAAACAAGTGAACAAACAAAACAGAAACAGGCATATAGATAGAGAAAACCATCTGGTGGTTGCCAGATGGGAGGGGAGCTTGGGGGGTGGGGGAAGTGGGGAAAGAGATGAAAAGATATATACTTCCAGATACAAAATGAGTAAGACAGGGATATAAAGTACAGATACGGAATATAGCTAATAATAGGTAACAACTTTGTATGGTGACAAATGGTAGCTAGATTTATTGTGGTGATCACTTCATAATATCTATAAATGCTGAATCACCTGAAACTAATACACTATTATATGCCAAGTACACTTCGATTTAAAAATATATACATAAATATAAAAATAAATAAAACTGCTCTTCTAGTTGGTCGTAAAATCCCAGCTTGGAAACAATCATGTTTGTTTTCTAAGAAATGACATTCTAGGGCCAGAAGTTACCACCTCACTCATTTTATTCTGAGGAGAATTGGGGTAAGGAAAAGAAAAATGAACATGTAGCATGTGGTAAATGTAAATGAAAAAATTAATCCCCGGTGGCGGCTGAGTACCCTCTGTTCCAAATAGGGACACAATTTAATTTTTACTTCAGGTTTAATTAAAATAAGAATGAGCATGGTTTTGAAAAAGAAATAGAGACGAGTTTTAAAGTGGTTCTATTTTATTTTTTAAACATTTATTTATTTTTGAGAGAGAGAGAGAGAGACTGAGCGTGGGGGGGAGGGGCAACGAGAGAGGGAGACACAGAATCCAAAGCAGGCTCAAGGCTCTGAGCTGTCAGCGCAGAGCCCTATGTGGGGCTCGAACTCGCAAACTGTGAGATCATGACCTGAGCGAAGTCGGATGCTTAACCGACTGAGCCACCCAGGTGCCCCTAAAGTTGTTCTCTCTTGATGCCCTCCCCAACTTACCTCCACACAATGCCCTGGAGGCAATCCCTGCCATGCGTAATCCTGGACCATAAGCATAGATATCTGTTTCTCCATCTATCAGCTTTAAATGGTACCAATTTACTCTTCAAATGACAACTTAGCTTGTTTATACTACCCTCCACCTTCCCTCTCCCTTATCCTCCTGATCTTTTATATTACTACTTTCAATTCTTCCCCTGGTTACCTCTGTGACTGCAAGTAACACATTCACATCACAATTTCATTCTTCAATAACCTTGATACACATCTCAATTCCTTTTTTTTTTTTTTTTTTTTTTTTTTTTGTGTGGAATAAACTACAACTGTAAACATAGTCTTTGCATTACCAAAGCTGTTAACATTTACGTATGCTCTGGTGCCAGGCATGTGTGTGCTCCCTCTCTTGATTCATTTAAAAGATAAAAGTGAATACACGGAATTTCTATTATTGAGTGAGTAAATGTGGCTCTCTACCGAATCAAATAGAGTATTAGCATTGTATTTTCTTCCCAAAAGATCTTTGGAGCTGTGTACGGGGAACTATTTTTAGCATCAAGGCCAAAAGGATTCTCTTTTCTTGTACATTATCAGTTGCTTAGAATCACCCCTCTTTATTATTTTCATCATGTTTGGGCAAGACTATCTTGTCTAGATTTCTGTTTTTCCTGGAATTTCAAAGGGCTGTTGCCTTTTTTTCTGATGGACAAAAGAATAATGTGCCTTTATGATTTCCTAAAGTTGTTTCATCCCCGAGTCACGCTGTCGACTAAGCTTGGCTGCCTTTTCAAGCAGTGCGTGGTCTGGTTTCATGACTGACCTCTGAGACTTCCCTTTCACTCCACTCTCAGGTTGGAGCCTCTGTTTCCTGAACCCCATGTTTATTCTTTCTTGGTTTTCTTTCTTATTTTTTTTTTTTTTGTAACATGCGTCCTTAAATAACTTCAAGCAAGGATGCCCTTGTCTGGAAAGATCTTTATTTTGATTGCACACTTACTGGGTCATTGGTCTAGATTCAAGACTCAAAATCCTCAGCCTCAAAATAATTTTCATAGGTAGAGTAAGGAGTACACTTTCATAAACATGCTTCCCCAAAGTTTCTTCGAAACTTCAGAACAACTTTTTTGTGATCTGACTTCTGCCTTGACCCTCCACGAAGTCTGACTGCTCAAAGATCACAGGTAACTGCCTCATCCAACAAGCTCATTTCCAATGGGGGCCAATGGTGGACCATCCATGAAACTGCTCCATTGACAGGGAAAACACAGCAACTTCCCAACACGCAGGAGTTTCAAGCACTCAGGAAGCGAGCATTGTGACTGGGTCAGGAAGGAAGAGGAACAGCCAGAGAACAGACACTCAGTGGGGGCCAGAAGAGTAGTGGCACTCGGAATGTGAGAGGGGAGAGGGAGGAAATGAGGGGAAGGAGAGGGAAAATATGCAGAAAGAATATTTTCTTTCCCTCTTCCTTCTCCTTCAGACATTTAATAGTTATATCACTACTTTTGGTTCTCCTATTGGTTACCTTTGTAACTTTAAGTAACACGTTTATATCACTCTTCAGAGAGAATTATATCCGTATTAAAAAGGAAAAGCAGAGGGTTGATTAGACTATTATTTTTATATCATTTTATTGAAATATTACTGTTACACAAAAAGCCGGACATATTTAATGTGTACGACACAATGCATTACGTGACAAATATACACTCCTGAGACCACGAGCGCCATCAAGGCCATATGCTGATTCTAAGAGCGCACGTGCGTAAGACGGCCTGTGGCAGACCTGGGAGCACAAAATGCCGCAATGCCGCCAGGATCCAAAAGCACCTGCTGCCATCTTAGCATCTCCAGGGGTCTAGCCTTGGAAGCACCAGGAAATGGCACTTGGGGAGAGAACTGACACTCACAGAGGGATTATCACAGGGGCCAGGGCCTTGACAAAATAATGCATTCACAGCAAATATCTGTGAGGACCTGGAATGGATGACCATCAGAACTAGGTGTAAGCAGGGGCACCTGGGTGACTCAGTTAGCTAAGCGTCTGATTTCAGCTCAGGTCATGATCTCACCATTCGTGAGTTCGAGTCCCACGTCAGGTTCTATGCTGATAACTCAGAGCCTGGGGTAATGCTTCAGGTTCTGTGTCTCCCTCTCTCACTCTGCCCTTCTCCCACTCGCTCTCTGTCTCTCTCTTCTCTGTCTCTCTCTCTCTCTCTCTCTCTCTCTCTCTCTCTCTCTCTCAAAAATAAATAAACATTTAGGGGCACCTGGGTGACTCAGTTGGTTAAGCGTTCAACATGGTTCAGGTCATGATCTCACGGCCTGTGTAGGACTCTGTGCTGACAGCTCAGAGCCTGGAGCCTACTTCAGATTCTGTGTCTCCCTCTCTCTGTGCCTCCCCTGCTCACTCACGCTCTATCTCTCGAAATTAAATAAACATTAAAATTTTAAAAAAATAAATAAATAAACATTTTTTAAAAAGAACTAAAGTGTAGGCATATGTGAGGTACCCCTGGATATGCCCAGAAACACCTGGGGGAGGCAGAAGGTCCCGCTCCACACACACGGAACCTTGAAATATGAATCAGGACCATTAGCTCAGCTTTGAACCTGCAGCTGGGGAGACTTATGGGTCTATGAGGTCAGGTGGATAAGGCAGAGAAAACAAACTGCCATTTTACAATTTTTAAAGGGCCTTCCCTGGTAACAAGCTGTATGCCACCAGGAGACACAATTCAACTCAATCTTTGGAAACCCAGTTAAGGTGGCCCAACCTCCACAGTTCAGCTTCCAGTGCTTAACTTTGCAGATTGACAGAAGAGACAGGGAGAGATAGGGGGAGGGGGGTGGAGAAAGAGATTCTACTTGTTCCCCTCCTTTTTATCTCTATCCCTTTACTTCTCTTCACTTAATAAATACATAGTGATTTGCCCAACATTTTTGTTATTGGGCAATATTTTTTTTATTTGTTGCCCAATCCTTTTGTTATTTTGTTGTGGAGTTTTGGAAACTACTCTCTCCCTACTCCAAACCAAGTTTTCCCTGCATAAAGGAGGGAGTACATTCCTAGAAAGAATGTGGAGAGATGTGACTTCAAATGGTGAGGTAAAACGCAGTTTCCAGAACTGTAGAGCTTGTGAGGCAGAGAGACATCATCCAGGAAAACACTTTGCAGATTCCTGGGCTCGTTGTCCACAGCCCCCTGCCCCCTCCAGTAAAAGAAAAAGAAAGCAATCGATTGGACTCGCAGCCACATGATATTGAATGAAGTCTATCAGTGGACAAGGGAGAATGAGTAGTTTGGACGTAGATCACAATGAGAAGCTCAACCCCTTGAGAAGATTTCCTCTGGGAGTTTGTCTGAGAGACGCTTTCTTCTGAATTTAAGTCTCAGGGTTGGGATATTTAAAAAGAGCAAACTGGCTAGAGGAAGAAATGTGAAAGATGACAACTGGGGTGAATAAGGAAGGGTGGAACTCAGGAAGGGAGCGAATGGAAGGAGACAGATTAGGGCAAGGAGAGGGAGAGTGAGAACAGAAAGGGGGGTGCTAGGAGAAAAGCTATGCTGGGTGAAGAGGGAGGTGCCCCCCAGAGCCTGGAGAAAGGGGAGGTGATCACAGGAGTGTAGACAGGTAGGGGGCCGACCAGTGAAGGGACCTAGCAATCCATCTGAGCAGAGACTGGAAGAGGAGAAATGGCCTGAGCCCAGAGAGCCTCACCGGGGGAACCTCGCAGCAGTAACTCTAGGAAACTTGCTGTACAGGCCCTGGACTGTGCGACTGCTTCGAATCACCAAGAAAGTTAGCAAACTAAGAAGTTATCAAAAATATTAAGGGTAGAGCCAGCTGTTGTTGCCAACTTTATCCAATCCGTGTTATAATGGTTACTTTCCAGTGCCCCGTCCCACCGCCCCCAAGTCCGTCGCTGACAGTTCTGTCTGTCAAGTCATTCTGTTTTCCTTCTCCTATAAAGGCCTGTGGTTTCCTTTCCCTAACATCACCCTCCGAGAAACTGGGGCCTCGCTGCACCTCATCTGACAGTCATTTGGCTGTGTGAAGTGACTTCAGCACGGGCAGAGTGACTGTACCTAGATCTTAGCATCTCTGCCTCTGAAGGAAGATTTAAAAGAACTGTAAGACACTATTGAGTAATGCTCCAAAAAGTAGATGTGTGGATGGGTTTCCAGCCGAGATGAATTTTCAAAGGCAACGCAGCTCGGGGGACAGGAAAGCTTTTACTGCCGCTGCTCGGTTTCAGTTTCTTTAGTCACAGAATGATGGTGGGGCAAGGGTCGGGGCGTAGGGGTAGAACTAGATCAGAAATGGCTCCTAAGTTTCTTCCCACTTCTGGGAAGCAGCGTCCTATAATGCTGCAGGGAAAGAGATTCTGATGCTGCCTCACAGCTACGTGGGATAGTGGGATTGATACCTGCCTCAGACTACTGTCCTGACAGGTGTCCCTCTTTGTCGCTGCCAATCCTTACCACCCTTCTCTCCTAAGAGCTTCTGCTTAAATTCACTGAAGCCGTCAAGTGCTCTGTGTCAACTTTCACACTGATAATCCAGAAGAGATGCTGAAACTCAGCCTCACATATGTGCTTGGTCAAACATGCGACCCTAGTTGTCTAGAAATTCTGTTTTCCCAGTGCTGCCAGACACCTGAGGTTGGCGACCGCTCTCTGCTCTGCAGCACCGTACCAGAGATGTCCATATTTCTTTCTTTCTTTCTTTTGTTTAATGTTTTCTTTATTTATTTGGGGGAGGGAAGGGCAAAAAGAGGGGAGAGAGAGAATCCCCAGCAAGATCTGCGCTGTCAGCATGGAGCTAGATACAGGGCTCAAGACCATGAACCGTGAGATCACGACCTGAGCTCAAACCAAGAATCAGACACTTAACTGACAAAGCCACCCAAGCACCCCAGATGTCCATCTTTCTTGAATATCCTTCTGGCGTATGCTAAGATCTGTCACTGTAGTTTATAGGTCAATTCTGCATCTCTAGCCCTAGAGGATGCTGAAAAAAAAAGATCCTTTCTTCCTAAATTTGTATCCTATATGTGTACCTCCAGAACCATTGAAGTTCTAAGAATGATGATTACAGTCTAACCAAGCTTTTTTGGTGAGACATCTCTTGTCTCCAGTACTACATGTGTACGTATTAGTAATAACTTAAAAAGCATATAGAAGGCATAATTCACCCAATCTTTCATATAATTAGCTTTGATTTTCATCCTTACAACAAGAAAAGTAGGTATTATTATCTCTATCAAGCAGGCAGAACTCACATCCTGGGAGTTCAAATGATCCTGACACACAGCTGAGAGCAGCAGAACTGGAAACGGAATCTAGATCTTTTGACAAAAGGCCCATGGAATTGACAAGAGCAGGAAGTTGGGGGAAAAACTTGGAGAAGAAATTGAGTGAGGGGATAGTCAGCCAGCTTTACAATAGGTCACCCCCATCCCTTGCTCTGAATAGGATCCAGGAAGCTTGGGTTCAGAGGCAGGTCATGGGAATAACATTATAATTACTGAGTGAAACAGCTGTTGAAATGAGCTGCAAACATTTTGGCTCCCTCCTCCCTTTAAGAATCCTGTATGCTAGTGATTTCCAGTCTACATCTCGAGGAGCCTTTGAGTTCGTGAAGGTTCCTGAGGGCTAACATGACAGTATGGTGGACACATCTCCACAAGGCTGCATTCATCTGCTTCAGATATTGGGTGTCTGCGTAAGATTTAATTTGAAGAAAGAACATTCTGCTACTTAGGAAAAATTTTTGAGAATCATCATTGTACAGGACTATTTAACCTCTTGCCCATTGAGTTCTCCAGGACATCTGGATAATTTTCAGCCAAGGAATCTGCCATTAAAAGAGGTAAACCGTGACCTGTACTGACACAGAGGGAGCCAGGAGCTGGGGTGATGATCAGGCTTAAGACATAGGATGTAGACACCACAGAGACGTGGTCATCCAGGGTCAAAGGAGGTGGCCCACCAAGGTTGAGAGGGTGGGAACTCAGAAGCGGGCAGGACCACATCAGGGAATGTGTGGGGTGCAGAAAGAAACTGAGAAATGGATGTCAAGGATTGAAATTCCAGGTTTTTCTCACATGTACACCAGAGTTCTAGCAGTTTCGGATGATCCAGATTGGGGAACCTCAATGCATCAAGTTCAACTGGAAATACCACCAGCCACATTAAAGAGCAATGGGTCTTGTCTTCTGTTTCTACTTGTTGCTCTCACAAATGTGTGAAATCGGCATTCAACCCTATCTTCCAGTGAGGTTTCCTGAACTCCAGAGATTCTACTGGTGAGTCTGGCTCATTTCAGGTCAGGATGCAGGGACTAGGTAAGAGTTAGGACCAAGAGTAGACATGGGTTCAAACTGGATATGAAGACTAAATTTAATCACAAGCCATCATCATCAGTATCCTGAACCTGTTCTAGAAAATCAACCTTTTATTTATTTATTTTTTCACTGCAAAAGAAAAATCAGAAATCTTGTCAGAAATCACTTTGGGGATTCTGAAATAAAGACATGATCATGTAGCGAGACCAGCAATCCAGTTGAATACTATTCTTTCCTTAACCTTTGTATCATAGAAACAGCAGCTGATAAGCAATATTACCTTGGAGAGGAGGGTAGGACCTTGGGAAGCTGAATCCTGGGTATCCAAGGGGTTGGAGATTGAGGCGGAGCACTGGTCTGCCCATAAGTTGTGCACATTAATTCCTGAGTACTGCAACCGCTCGGCCTGAGCCATCCCCCTGGTAATTCCACCTCCCCACGGCAGCGCCCCAAACTCAGTGTTACATTAGGCAATTGTGGCGAGCCTGTAACCTGATAGCAGCACATTATGTAGTTATGTGGGAACTCTGGTTTCTGGAACAGATTGAGGTTCCCAAGCTCTGGTCTTGTGCTGTTTGGGCGTGTCTTTCACGAAACGCTCCTTATGTAGAAAACAGACTAAAACACCAACACAGTCTCTGGGATGTTTTTCAATAGCAGCATGAAACTGACCCGTTTCTTCCAAAGAATTCCTGCCAGAAAGGAGAAAAGTTGCTAAAAACAATAAATAACCCTCTTCTCTGACATTTATCACCTAGCTCGCTTAAATACTGTGCTTTTGAGAAACCTGATTTTTTTTATAAAATGTAGTAAAATAATTCTTCATCATTGATGATAGAGGTACTTTAAATTCTTGTTTCTGAAAGAACCCATTGAACCTGATAGAAAGGCCTAAATGTAATGTTTCAGATTTAATAAATGAAAATGGGTGGGGAAAGGTACTGACGGTTGAAGCCCCAGTTTTCGTGCTACCCAGGCCTAGTCATCCAGCCTTGATAGAAGCTGGCTTCGAGAAAAGAGGAACAAATGGAGAAGCAGCAGAAGAGACCACCCGCTCCATCCTTCAACCCGAGGGACTTGTCATTAGGCACTTACAGAAGAAAACTGAGAAAGTGGGGGTCACATTCAGTGGTAACAACCTTGTCGATTCGGACCTTGCAAGCTGTGCTCCCAAGTTCTCGGCTTGAGGGTTCAGATGATTTATGGGGATTTGGCTGCCCCATCAGACATCCTTACAGGTTACTTCTAAAGTCACGCCGGGTGAGTCGGAGAACATGGATTTACCATAGAGCAGGCGGGAGTGGGAGCCTGGGGCAAGGAGAAAGGAGAGTGGACAGATGAAGAAGGAGAGGGTCACTGGCCAACCTAGGAAGGGAGGGCAAGGACTCAGAAAAGCATTTGAGGTTTTACCTATCTCTCCTGGGCACACGTAGGATAATTTTAGGCCCGATGTGACACATGAGATACACAATCTGAGAAAAGAGAATTCTGGACAGTATATCTAATGCCTATGTCGACTATTTGGCTTGGTCACATGAATGAGTAAGTACCAGGTCCCCAGCGTGGCGGGCAAGACCTCTCTAGGCCCATTGTCCCCAGGAGCTCCCTTGTCAAGCATGACTGTGCCAATGTGTGGGATGTATGTAGGTGACGCATCCAAAGGCCTGTTTCCCATCAAACTCTAGGGGCAGGCAATGCTGGCGTAGTTCCACCATGTGCCCCTCAGCCACTCCCTCTTCAAAGGGCCAGGGAACAACTTGTGATGCCATATCTTAGGAGCTTCCAGAGGGAGATTTTTAAAGTCTGGGATGATGTTGCTTAAAAATTATGGGCCAAGAACTTTCCCATAAAAGCATATTTCCAAAGGAAGGAGAGTGATGACTCAGGTATGCAAATGCTCACTAGAGGAAATTTCCAAGAATACTTCAGATCAGAGACTATTATGTTTTTCTGACCTGTAAGTTTTTTTAATTTCTCATTTCAAATCGGCCTCTCAATATTTATATTTTTATCAAGTCCAGGGCAATACTATAGCCCCACTGTTTGCTAAGAGACTTAGCAGCTGGAAGGAACAGACCCCGGAAGCCACAGAAGTACCCAGCGAGTCACACTCCCTCACAATGTATGGCGGGACCAGAGTGGACTCTGAGGAAGGAAAGCACAAGTGTAGGCAGGCCAGTAGCCTCGGGACAGAAGAGAAAAGAAGAATGGTGCAATTAGATCCCCTTCCTAAAATTTTGGGGCTTGGGCAACTGAGATATTGACTTAGCTGTGAGAAGTTCAGGTAGAGGTGGAGCTGGGATGGCCATCTTGGGACATGCACTAAATGAGAAGAGAACAGAAAAGAGGTGGGGAAAGAGAAAGGGAAGGGAAAGAAGAGAGGAGAATACTCCCTAAAAAGTGTGGTTTGGGTTCCTGGCAACATTCCAAGTTCCATGAGTTCTTGTGGTGCCTCATTTCGTGTTTTTAAATTTTTGTGACTCTTTGCTTCCTAACCCTCACAACTCCCTGCCACCACTCCTAGCAACTCCCCTTCCAGACTATCACCTCCCTAACGGACAGGTTTGTCTGGCTCTCTGTCCTTCCAACCATGAACAGGAATGTCTGAAGAAAACGTCTCTCAAACTCCACCTGGCATTACCTCTAAAGCCACCAAACCAAGAGGGGTGGAGGGTGGAGGGGGAAAAGCCACCAAGCCAAGCGAAACACAAACTGTCGAAAAAAGAAGAAGAAGAAAGAAACTATAAGTGAAAAAGGAATGATCACAAACTAGATGTAAGAGATCTGATCAATATGTAATAAATGTTGTTAAATTTAAACTTTGAAGTTATAGTTTCAACTACAAAGTGTTCATACTGAAGAAAAAAAAAAAAAGAATGAAAGGGGCAACCAGTGAGCAGAACACGAAAAGGGTGAAAAAAATTTTTTAAGAAAGAGTGAACAGAAGAAAAAAAACGAGAGAGAACTCTGCCACTCTTTCCACAAGGAGAAGCGCCAGAAGGGGAGACCTACTGTGTGGTCCTTGCTTTACACACATTATCTTGTTGGATTCTCACAAGCAGCCCTATTTTTACGGGAGTGCAAACATGAATGCAAAAGAGTTAGGTAAATTGCCAAAAGCTAGAAAGCAAAAAGGAACAAAATTCCTTGTGTGGCTGGCTGCAGAGCTGATGTTCTGAAGGAAGAACACGTTTGTCTGAAGAGTCTCCAGTCGGGTAGGCATCTGAGAAAAAGCTCACAAGTGTGGAGGTGAAGCCCCGGAAAGGGGGCCAATCTTTAACAGGTTTTCTCACCTGGAAGTCTCACCCACAAAACGTTGAGGATTCCATTCTGTTGAGTGTGTGCAATTGTTGGGATTTTCCATGCAGCTGGATCTTTTACAAAACAAATCCTGGCCTGAGACGTGATTACCATGGGAGACAGCTGTGGGGTGGGACTTGCATGTAGCCTCATCTGAGGTCAGTACTGAGCAAACAAGATCAGGCAAAGAGGGCGCATCTTGTAAAAACCTAGGGTGATACTTGCCAGAAGGGGGAACTGGCAGTGAGAATAACACAGCCTTGCTAGTAGGTAGCCTATAGTGCCTGGATGTAGGACATTCACCAGCGGGGAGTCTTTGCTTTCCTCGCATTTGGAAGGAAGACTTTATCCAGCACAATTAGGAAAACGAGTCACCTAGAGAGTTAGAAACAGAGTTGCCCATGACTTTGTTATAGGTGGCCCACCAGCTTTGAAGCTCAAAGCAGTTTCTTGCCCCTCCTCTAGAAAGCAATGACATTCTGGGAGATATCACTGTCCTACAAGGGAGCACATTTGAAAGCAGAAAGACCAGAGTGAGTTATGCTAGATTATATACTGCAAGCCCAAGGCAGGCAAAAATCAGGACTTAGAAATCCTGACTCCCAGATGAAGGTTTTGTGCTTTGGTGCCCTTCTTTTATAACACCCAAGGAGTTTTGTATTATCTCTTCCTTATTCACTCATTGGTCATATATATGTTAAGAGATATATGCCTGAGATATGGAAGACAATACCAAGTGCTAGAAAATTCAAAGAAGAGGACACAATCTTAGCCCCTGAGGGCTGATGTTATGTACAGCAGCCTTCCATTGCAGAACTGGGAAATACTACATCTAAAATCTGCACTATAAAGTTGGGAAAACAGGGGCACCTGGGTGGCTCAGTCGGTTGAGCGTCCGACTTCGGCTCAGGTCATATCTCGCAGTCCGTGAGTCCGCGTTGGGCTCTGTGCTTGACAGCTCAGAGCCTGGAGCCTGCTTCGGATTCTGTGTCTCCCTCTCTCTCTGCCCCTCCCCCACTCATGCTCTGTCTCTCTGTCTCAAAAATAATAAACATTAAAAAAAATTTAAAGTTGGGAAAACAGAAATTATTCTATATAACTATGGTAAGTGTTCTGTGAGCATAGGAAGAAAATTACTTTGGTCAGGAGCAGTCAAAGAATGCTTCATGGGGGAGGCAAAAAATAAGTAGATCTTTCACAGGAGGAAGAAAAGTAGATTCCAAGTCATAGAAATGGTCTGTCCATGGCTCTGAAAACAAGAAAGAGTAAGCATGTTTGAAAAATCGCATCAAATCCCCTATGCTGGACTGTTGTTCCAATATTAATTAGAAAAGTTACCAAGACTCAAATCATGAAAAATTTTGTGTGCTAACAGAAGGTTAGAATTAAAGCTGTTGGTTTAATTTTAATTTTAGAAAGGAGAGTGATATGATTATGTTCTAGCCTTATAAAATAAAATAATAGTGATTCAAAATATGTGTGGAAAATTAAAAGGAAGCATTTATAAAACTCTCTCTACAACCTATTGAAAATGGCAGTGAGTTGCATAGGTGGGCTTTGTGAGACTTAACAGAAAACCATGGGGGAGGGGAAGAGGGGAAGAAAAAAAAAACCACGGAGAGGGAGGAAGACATAAGAGACTCTCAAAGACTAAGAACAAACTGAGGGGAGAGGAGGATGTGGGAGGAGGGAGAGGGGGTGATGGGCACAGAGGAGGGCACTTGTTGGGATGAGCACTGGGTGTTGTATGGAAACTAATTTGACAATAAATTATTTTAAAAGAAAAGAAAATGGCAGTGAGGGAATTAATAAAGGCATTATCTCCAAAGACAAAAAAAAAAAAAAAAAGCTATCGAGAAATCAGACAAGACTTGCCAACGGCATTTTTAAAAATGGGAAGCAGAAAGAAGAGGAGTAGCTGACTGAGCAGAGTAGAGAAACCTAGTAAACTCTAAACACCTAATAAAATCTAAGAGAAAGCCAAGAAGAAACAAGATGTGTTGCTCTAAATAATTTTGAAGAGGCCAGTGACTGATGGTCCCTGATATTTATGAAGATGAAGGGAATGGAGAGGGGCCAAAACACAAAGATTTTTTGAAATCTGCATAAGTTACAGACCCTTCCCTATGCTTCACAGCTAAGTGAATATCTCTCCCCTGCCCTAGTAAAAAGCAAGATATTGAACCAGCATGATTCTGGACTCAGTGATAGCTGGGAGCTAAGCAGAAATAGGATGAAGTAAAGTCCATCATTCGAGATTTCTCCAAGTTTCATGGACTTAGCTTCTTAAGTATCCTTCCCTTAGCTCCATGAATGTTGACATTCAAGTTTATGCTCCCCATGGATGAGACTGGCAAGATCCTCGTTAGAGAAACTGACCACCCCAACAGAAAACTGACATGGTGTTCACCAAACAAAATGCCTGGGTCCCACCCCATCCCTCTAGAGGAAAGCCCACCAGTCAGTATGTCCTACAAAGGGCTTTCCAATAAACTCAACGGCTCAAAGGGCTTCCAATAAACACAACGAAAACAGGCAGCCAAAGATCTCCAGATATATGAGGAAATTCTCTAATATGAAAGATAGATTTAAAAACCCAAAGCAACTACAAATAAATGGGAAAAAATAAAACATGGAGAAAAAATAGAGGCAATCCAAGAGAATACTTCAAGGAACTTTTATTAATTAACAGTTACTGCAGCCATAAAACAAGATACAATAAAAAGGACATAATAAGTGAACAAGAAAAATCTCTAAACACTACAAATATAAGAGTAGAAATATTTTTAAATCAATAAAAGACTTGGAAGGTAAAGTTGAGAAAGCCTTGCAGAAAGTAGGACAAAAACATAGTGATGAAATATAACAAAGTAAAATATCCACATCAAACATATCATTATGAAATGTCCATATACTAAGGATACAGAGAAAATCCTAAATACATCTAAAGAGAAATACAGCTTACAATGGCGTTGGATTTCTTAAAAGTAACAATGGAAGCTAAAAGAAAGCAGAAATGACTTCAAACTTTCGAGGAAAATAAGTTCTTTCCACCTAGGATTTAAATACCTGGCCAAACTTTCATTTCGTATGACATTAGAACAGAAGTATTGACAGATATGGGAAATGTGGTAGACATTGCTTATGCTCACCAATATTTGTTTCTCCTTTCCTTCCTGGTACATGGAACACTGTACTTCCTGGACTTCTCCAAGTTAGGTGGGGTCATATGTTCTGATCAAGTAGGTATATGCAGAAGTGACGTGTCAGTTCCTGGCCAAAACCTTGAAAAGGGACGTGTGACTCTTGAAAACCATGTTTTCTCAAGAGTCCTCCTGTTGAAATAGCGGAGCCATAAGACTGAAGCATTTTGGATCACTGAATCACCACATGAAAGACAACTACCCTGGAGGGTTGCCTGCCCTCCAGCCGACTTGTCTGAGCCAGAAGAGACTTGATATATTAAACCATAAAGATGTGAGGCTTATTGTTACTGTAGTGTAGTCTAGGCTAACCTAACACATAGCGTGTCATAAATATTTCCAACTGTACCATTTCTCAAGAAGTTAATGAATATCTGAGAGCCCAGCAATTCCACTCATAGGTCATATACCTAAAAGAAATGAGTGCATGTGTCCAACAAAAAGATGGAACAAAACTATTTATAGCAGCTGTATTTATAACATCCAGATACTTTAAATTCATACCACATACCACAGCAAAAAGCAAACAAAAGAACAAATTACTGGTATATGCAACAACATAAATGACTCTCCCAAGCATAATAAAGAGTAACAGAGAGCCAAATAAAGGGTACGTACTTTTTGTTTATTTACATAAAGTTCAACAATAGGCAGAACTAATTGATGATGATAGGAGTCAGAATAGTGATTACCTCATTGGAGGTGGTGTGATGGTGGAGGGTTTTGACTGGGAAGAGGCATGAGAGAGCTCTGTAGAGTGCTGGAGATATTCGGTATCTTTATAATGCTTAAATGAATAAATATTCAAAAATTAAGTAGGCTGGACACAAGCTGAGTATACTCTATGTTTGTTGTACCCTAACTAAAAAAAAAAAAAAAAAAAAGGAAACTACTGGAGACTGTGATTCACCAAACTAAGGACATAAGCCAAAAGTTGGAAATCATGAGATTCAGGCATAGGAAATCCCCAGAGTACAGAGATGAAGGGAATTCCTAAGAAGATGGTCAGTCCCAGGATGGCAGCTGTACAGCAGGCTGGAGAGCCATCAGCTATGACTGGACCCAGCCAGAGCCAGAGGGATAAAAGACAGAAGCATCTAGACAAAAAGAAAAAAAGAAAAAGAAATGGATAGATATCTTAGTGTCTGGTTCCATTCAAGGGAGCGTTACCGTTCTATCAAAGAATTGGTGAGAATTGATGATAAACATACAAAAAAGTAAGTAACAAAAAAAAGAGGCTATTCTTAATAAAGTTACATAAATATGCTACCATAGTAGTCTGTGTGGCTGATCTATAAGTTAGCCAAAATATTGCTATGGAGCTGCATTGGGAGGCTAGGGAGAAGGAAAGCAAGGTGGCAGGAGTGTGCAAAAAATGAGGACGCTAAGAAAGCTGAATTCTCTTCAGCTGTAGAAAAAAAACAGCACAATGCCTACATTTGAAAAAAGGAAAGGATATGGCCGCATGCATATTATTTAGAAACATGAAAGCAAAGAAAATAAGCACCTGAAAGTGTTTCATTCAACGGACGATGGAGCAGGGTAGGCAGAGGACTGCTATTTTTCCTTGTATACCTTTGTTGCATCATTGACTTCTAATGCTACATGCAGGAAATATTTCACCACCATGCTGAAGCAATTAGAAGACATCTCAGAAAACTCTGAGATCTAACATAAAATTAAATAACCTCTTTCAAACCACATTTTGATTCCAATTAATTTTTTTAAGACAGATTTATAGCACCTAGTTATTTTCATTGGTATAGGAGGGGTTTGTGAGAGGTTGTAAAATCATGCTGTAATCCTTTTAAGGATCCAAAAGGCTGGGACGTGAAACCCTCTCAGCCCCAGGTGTTTACTTCAAAGAAAATAGGAGTCATGAGAAAAATACATTCTATTAGCTTATCAGCTCTTTGACAGTTAATAGCATGATAATATTAGACAATGGTTTAGAATTCTTAGATGTAAGCACTTCGGGTCACTATCTTAAATCCTGGTTGTGCAATTTTTTTTTATTCTTTTTAATGTTTATTTATTTTTGAGAGAGAGAGAGAGACAGAGTGCAAGGGGGGTAAGGGGAGAGAGAGAGGGAGACACAGAATCTGAAGCAGGCTCCAGGCTCTGAGCTGTCAGCACAGAGCCCGACAAGGGGCTCGAACCCACCAACTGACAGATCATGACTTGAGCCAAAATCGGACACTCGACACTCATTAAAAACAAGGCAACCTGTGCATTGCAGGGGCACGTCCTGCCACTTCTGCAGGACCGTTAGAGCCACCGATGTGGGGAAAAATAGGCAGAGCTGTGTAACTTAAGATGGCTAAGAGTAGCAAGTCGCCAAAAAAATTCAACTTGTCGTGGCTTAAAAGGAAATATATTCAATCATCTAAAACGCAGAGGCAGGGAGACCAGACAAGGCTGCATCAAGGATGCAACAAGAATGTTACCAAGTATCCAGTTTTCTTCTGTTGTTTTGGGCTTTAGGTCTCTTGGTTTTAAGAGATTTTCCGCTAGTGCTAATGCTTCCTCTTTCAAGTCTGCTGGGAAAGAGTAAGCCTCTTTGACTGATATTTCCTACCCAAAGTCTCGAATCTGCTTGCATTGGGTAGGCTTAGGTCACCTGTTTACCATTGAACCAGTCATTGGCCAGGAGATAAGATGCAAATGAACGCCAGGTGGGCTCCACCTCCCTAGAACCACATTGATGCTAAGTGGAGGAGAAGAGATGTATGGAGAAACAACCATAAATGTTTCCAAAGATACTTAAAAAAGAAAGAAAGCTCAGAATGTGTTGGCAGTTGTAAATGGACTGTCTTATGATTATCGTGCAGTCCGTATATTGTCACTTCCAAATTCTTATTTTTAAAATTTTCGTTGAAACTCGAGAGAAAGTCAGGAAGAGCAAGATATTTGCAAAAGCAAATGGGAACTTTTCTATGATGAGTTGTTCACAAGGAAAGCATATTTCTCCTACTAGAATAAAGACTAGGAAAAGGCAATGCTATGGTCATATAAAGGCTTTAGGTTTTTTGACTAGATCTAGTGATCTCAGAACAATAGTCAAACCCTAAGAAAGTGCCTAAATCAGGGGCACCTGGGTGGCACAGTCAATTGAGGGTCCGACTCTTGATTTCCACTCAGGTCATGCTCTCATAGTTTGTGGGTGTGAGCCCCCTATCGGGCTCTGTGTTGACAGCGCAAAGCCTGCCTGAGATTCTCTCCCTCTCTCTCTCTCTCTCTCCCAAAGTAAATAAATAAACATTTAAAAGGTGGTGGTGCCTAGGTGGCACAGTCACTTAAGCATCTGACTCTTGATCTAGGCTCAGGTCATGATCTCATGGTTTGTGAGTTCAAGCCCTACATCGGGCTCTGCACTGATGGCACAGAGCCCACAGAGTCCATCTCCTTCTCTCTGCCACTTACCTGCTTGTGCTCCCTCTCTCTCCAAATAAATAAATAAACTTAAAAAAAATTTTTTTAAAAAGTGCCTGAATCAACAACAGCCTGGGGGAAAATCATAGGTTATCAAGCTAAGATTGAAGAGTAGTTGTGGTACATTTGAAAGAATTTGTTCACAATATCAAAATATGTAGAACTGGATTCTCCCAAGATTCCTAGATGGAGTTATTTATATTCAAAAAAGGATAATAATGTCCATCTTACCTGGTGGTCATGAGGATTAAAACAGATAATCTTTGTTTTAAGTATGTTTGAGGAGTTAAGCATGAGGCAGTGAGTATGAGGTGAATATGAATAACTGTTGAAGATTGAAAAAGCTACCAAAGTTCATAATTTAAGATCTTTCTCAATTTTTGACATAGCAGTAAGTCTGAGAAGTGTTACGCTTAGCTCTACGTATAAGGCACTTGAAATGTAAAGATATGTAATCGAGTGGAAAATTACCCTGCCTTTGACTCCTTTTATTACAACAGAGACAGGCCTGCATGTATGGATACTGACATGCTATTTTACCCTTGCATCTATTGGAGGTCCATTAAAATTGCAACCCTAGACCCCGGAGGGAATAAATTGCATCTGCGATGCTGGCCTTGCAAACTCAAGTCAACGGATGATGGAAAATGGCACTCAGTGGAAGTAAAAACACATCGGATTCCATAATTTCAACAAATGTGAAAAAACAGTATTCTGGTGTGCATATGTGTTCAAGAGAGATTGAGTGATCATTTTAAGATGTCTGAATTTTGTCATTTTCATTCTGTTTGCATTCCTTTGGTCAATATGTTTGTTGTAAATACTGTAGCTAAGTATTTGATCAGCATTCTTGTTTAGCATTCTTATTTAGGCTGCCACAGTAGAACCATAGTACTCAATTTGCTCTACTATTAATCAGATTATTTATATTAATCATATGACCTTTTAACTCACTGGCATTATGATTGCTAAACAATCTTGGGGCACCTGGGTGGCTCAGTCAGTTAGGTATTCCACTTGATTTCAGCTCATCTTGATCTCATGGTTTGTGGGTTCAAGCCCCAGGTCTAGCTCTGTGCTGACAATGAAGAACCTGCTTGGGATTCTCTTTCTTTCTCTCTCACAAATAAAAAATAAACAGTTTTTAAAAAGATTGCTAAACAATCTCAAATATAGTGGTAGTGAACAAGACTACTCTGTTGGGCATGGATCGCATGCATCAGTGGTCAGTACTTTACAGAATACCAGGTGTATTTTAGGTGAATTTTTATTTATTTATTTAGTTCTAATGTTTATTATTTATTTTTGAGAGAGACAGAGTGTGAGTGGGGGAGGGACAGAGAGAGAAGGAGACATAGAATCTGAAGCAGGCTCCGGGCTCTGAGCTGTCAGCACAGAGCCTGATGCAGGGCTCGAACTCATGGACCGTGAGATCATGACCTAAGCCAAAGTTGGACACTTAACCAACTGATTCACCCAGACACCCCATAGACTAATTTTTTAAAAGGAGAGAATCAATAGCAAATGAATATATTTCATATTGCCTAATATCTCCTTGTATTCTCTATTAAATGAGTAAATATTTAACAATTGTTTTGCAAAATATTCTCTAGATTAATAGATGCTCTAAAGCAAGTTTTACATATTTTTGTAGCTACTACAAATATGAAGAATTTATAACAAGCAAGTTCATGGATTTTTGTGTTTGTATTAAGGTGGTAGGACTAATCACAAACTAAATTCAAGACGTATTTCAGGTGCTTCTGCGACATAGCAAATCTGACCCCAATCACTCAATTCTCTGCAAAGTTTCTCATCAGACAAATGTGACAGATGATGGCCAAAGTTTGTAAAGACATTATTGTCTAGCTTTATAAAAATTATTATGATAGTAGGTCCTGTTAAACACTGATCATTTTGCAAATAAAATTTGCAAATAAAATTTATCTACTCTTCCAAAAAAGTAACATCAGAGAAGTGTAATTTCTCCCATTTACCATAAGAGGAGATTGCAGCTTGGAGAGGATACTTAACTAGTGCAAATATACAGCTGGTAGGGGGCGGAGCTAAGGTTTGAATTCAGCCAATCTGAATTCAGAGTCCATACCCACAACTACTCTACAACAGAGCTAAGACTGCCATTACCTTATGGGTTTTATTCTGGGCTTTCATCTTTTTTACTTATAGGGTGTTTCTTTAAGACATGCCAGTTTTCAACTTTTAAATACTTTTTATTTTATTATGTCATATTATAGTTTTATATTAAAAAGTAGAAAAGGTAATAAATCAATTGTATAAATGGCTGTGACTTATGATGGGTTGATGTAGAATTTTTCAACTTTTCAATGGTGTGAAAGCAATACAAATCCAGTAAACTTTGAATTTTGTTTTTTTTGCAAGATGGTGATATGTAGCCTGCTGCTCCCCGGTGGTGCTGCTCCTCTGTGGTAGAGCGCAGGGCTGCAGGGTCGTCAGTGAGCCATCGGATGGGGGTGAGGGTGGAGGGGGTGAACAACTGATATACTTGCAACCGTTCTGCTTTTCACTTTCAGGATAGTATTCAATAACTTGTGTGAGATATTCAACACTTCATTATAGAATAGGCTCTGAGTTCAAGATTTTGCCCAACTGTAAGCTAATGTAAGTGCTCCGAGTCTGTCTACAGTAGGCTCGGCTCATACGCTGGTATTCGGTAGTTGAGGTGAATTGAATGCCTTGTCACCTGATGACGGGCGTATCAGGAAGTAACCCCATCATTAGTTGAAATAGATCGGTATTTCATTTTTATATCTATAAAAGGAAAATGATAAAATAGCGTTTTGGTCTACAGTGCAAGAAAGCATAAGTGTGTGGGATAAATGCAATGCATTTTGATAATATTATTTAAATCTCTTTAGATTCAGCTCTGGAAAAGAAGAAGTACCTAATGACCATGAACAATAGAGGGAAGTTCGATGACGAGTTTAAGACAGTCTTAAACCGAGTTTATAGCTCCGTGTTTCAGACCTTCAGAGAAAAATTTATCCAGATCAGGACGATGAAAGTGTCCTGAGTCCTCATATTAACCTGTCATAGGTTCTTTATTAGAACGGTATTTCTAAACTAAAGATAAAAAATACAACTGCTTGATAATATTTTTTTAAGTTTATTTATTTATTTTGAGAGAGACAGAGACAGTGCAAGTGGGGGAGGGGCAGAGAGAGAGGGAGAGAATCCCAAGCGGGATCCGTGCTGCCAGCACAGAGCCCCATGCGGGGCTCAAACTCACGATCCGCGAGTCCATGACCTGAGCTGAAACCAAGAGGCTCACGTTTATTAACCAACTGAGCCATCCAGGCGCCCCCTGATAATAATATTTTAATCAAACTCCACCTCTTTGAGACATTTAGAAAATGGTTGTTCGTTGAGATGTGCAAAAAATTACCAGCATGATTGCTACATGACTATAAAAATTCATTCTATGACCATCGGCAATCAAAGCAATCCACTTTCTTCATGTTCCAACCTCAATATTTCAAGACAAATATTTAGCAGTTGCCAGTTTTTAAAAGCAAGAGATGTTCACCACGGTTTTAATTTTCATAATTAAAAATATTGAAAAGTAGAAAATAAACCAAAAGACAGAAAACAATGCTATCAAATAGCCACCCTTTAAAAAAAAAGCGCTCCTTGGTTGGTACTCGGTTTTGGTGGTTCTTATGTTATAGAATCCTCTTGACAAGCACTTAGATCTGGATTGGTAAAGATTAGGCTGTAAAGGCGTGTCTTCTCTTCTTTTACTTGGAATAGGAAAACCACCTCTCACATAATGTGTGCTGGTTTGAAGCTGTTTTTTAAAATAAGAATTATTTAGACAGAACCCAGTAAATAAAAGCACTACCTCGTTGTATAGCTAGGTCAATTGGAGGATTTAGGTAGGGTTAGCAGCAACAAAATGTTCAAGTATTCACCGGTTTGAGAATTTCAGTAACTGAGTAAAAAAATCTATTCCTACTAATTATTTGGGATGTGTGGGGAATAAATACACTGATCATTCTTTTGCAACTCTAGCGTGTATGCAACAGAACCCTTTCTAAGATCGGGACCCTATGAGGTACTAAAGCAAGCATTCACTTCTCTCACGCTTGAGGTCACAAGTTTTTGCAAGTCAAAAAGGTTGAGCATGCCAAAAACATCACGCCGCACACTACCAAATAAAAGAACACTGTTATTCTTACAAGGAAAGGTTTGACAAGACAGGAAATAGGCAGGGTAAGAGAAGTTTACTTAATACTGAGACTTATTTAACCATCGTGAAGCCAAAATACAATGACAGTTAAAAAAAATAAACAAATAGTTGTTACACAAAACAAAACCCCAGGATACATGGTCTCTAGTGGAACTGATTAGGAGAGTGTTCAGCAAGTACAGGAAGAGGATAACCACTCGCAAAATTTCTAGACATCTCCCCCCATTTACTTTTGTCACACGCCTTTCCCTCGGATAGTGTGGATTAAAACAGTTTTAATTGGTGGGTTGAAATGCGAACAACAAAAACAACAAAAATCAGCCTTAAAATGCCGCGAAAGAACTTCGTTACAGGGAATCATTTTAAAAGTTGCGTTCTCCTAAAAATGAGGGAGGAGGAAGAAAAAAGAAAATGGAAGATAGGAAAAATCTAGCTGTTCATTACAATTTTCCATTTTTTGTTAAACACAGCAGGAGGGCAAAGCTGCTGGCTTCTCTTCATCCTTGCAAATGCCAGGAGGGATTATGCAAACCCCACAACCACCCAAATCTTATTTAAAGTTATAATCATTGTTCTCATTTAATGACTTTTGCCTGCTTTCACTCAAATATTGCTGCATCTTGTTTTCTGCCAGTTTGGACCCACAGGGAGTCGTCAAGTTCATAATTGCAGATAAACCTTTAAGAAAGAAAAAAAAAAAATGCTACCTTCGCAATAAAGCAAACATCAAGTGACATCTAGTGGATGTCTGGATATTATTTTCTAAGGCCTCTGAATAGCAATATATTCAATAATATGTTGTCTTAACATTGCTTATGATTTTTGTTTGTTTACCTGTTTTCTCAGGTAAGGCTTCTGTCTTTTCCTAAGACAGAGAGACAAGTTATTATATAGGAAAGTTGCCATTTTCTCTTTTTTCTCATTTTTTCTCAAAGAAAGAAATTTTCTTTTCATTAGTATATGAATAACAATTCTCAAGATAAAACATCGTGGACATACCTCATCTGTAATTCACACCATAAGTGTGCAAAAAAAGTCGCACATATCCAAGTATTTGGGCAATTATCCACTTTATAGATGGTTTTTAAGAGACGATGACATTTCAAGTCCTCAATTCCTCTGTTTATCTATAAGCTTAAAGAGCACCATTAATTTAACAAATCTGTATTTAGTTCAACTATGATTTCCATTTTTCTTTAAAAATTTTTTTCAATTTTTATTTATTTTTGAGAGAGAGAGAGAGTGTGAGCAGGGAAGGGGCAGAGAGAAACAGAGACAGAGACACACAGAATCTGAAAGCAGGCTCCAGGCTCTGAGCTATCAGCACATAGCTGGACGTGGGGCTCGAACCCACGAGCCATGAGATCATGACCTGAACCGAACGAAGCTTAACCAACTGAGCCACCCAGGCACCCCCCCTCCCATTTTTTTTCCCCTTTAAGAATGCTGCAAAAGAATTGTGCAGGTATCTGGGTGCACTTTACTTAGATGGGTAATATTTGCTTGTTCATCACAAATTATTAAAGAACAGTGACTTAGCCAAAGCTACACAGAGAGCAGTTGAAAACTTAATTGGGTTTGAGATTGCTTAACAACTCCTCCCCAGTGACGTCATGTGTCTGAAAGGGTCGTGGAGAATAAATGCTTTGCCTCGGTTGTCTAAAGACTGCATTTGTTAAAGAGACAGAAAGGGAAATTATTGAGGAATTAAAAGATGGTGTTTAAATTTAGTATTTTCTTTCCTTTCAAGGAAAGGAAACTTGGAATATGCAACTGTAACCCAAAAGCCAGCTGTCTGGCTGTCCCGAAGACTTCCAGTCTTTTAGAGTCACTATTCATTTTAATACTAAAACACACTCACCCACATCCACACCCACACTGAGTCCTGCATGAAAATCTCTGACTTTCTGTAGAAAATCTAGCATCCCTCCCATCCCTTCCAGTCCCCCAATCATTTCAAGAATTCGTGAGAGTCCAGCTCATTCGTAACCTCAGCTCTGCATCCAACCTCATACTAGTGTCTCCTTCTTTACCTACTGTGGCCCAGATGCAAACTTTTCCGCGTTTTGTCCTCCCCCCAAGCACCCACCTACACTAAACCTGTGTGCGTGGTCAACTTTGTTGAAGTTGGGTAAGAGGAAGGAAGCTGCAGCACAGATGGCTCAGCAAACAGATTAAAGTAATCGGTGCAGTGATACAATGTCTGGGATTCGTTTCAAAATAATTCACTGGGGTTGGGGGAGTGGGCGGGGTTACAGGAGAAACAAAATCGGCTATGAATTGATAATTGTCAAAGCTGAGCGAGGAGTACCAGGGGTTCGTGCATTCTATTGCGTATGCTTGAAATTTGCAATAATATATCTTTAAAGGAGTAAGTTCCTAGGCGATCCCTGATGCGAGAAATTTGTCACTGGCTCTGGTCCCTTCCCCTATTAGCCTCCCACTGCATTTTGGGGCCACCTCCCTCCTAAAACTCACTGCCCTCACTTCTCAGGCTGCCCAAGCAAACCTTGAGCTCTGGGACCCACTCTGACACATAGGGTCCCAGACTCCCTAAAATTAAGAAACCAGTTTTCACCCTACAAGGAATTCTGCTCCGGCTTTACAAAATTCCCAGCTCAGGTAAAAGCGACCCAACTGGCATTGTGCCTGGAGTATACAACATTTCGAAAGGTTAGTTCTCTTCCTCCTACGATTTATATTCTAATTGGAGCTCTCATAACTGATTCTAGCAAAAGTTGACATAGATAAACCAAGCAGATTAAAAGATAATACTCTGTGCCTACAAATAAGTTTTGGAAAGAAAGCACAAAGAAATTGTGGCAAATGGGTGATTATGTTTGCCTTCTAACCAAAAGATGTTCAATGTAGACATTGTGTCATGTAGAAATAAGGCTACCTTTAGAAATAAACACTATTAGCGGTGGCTGAGTGGTTCAGTGGGTTAAGGGTCTGACTTCGGCTCAGGTCATGATCTCACGGCTCATGGGTTCAAGCCCCAGGTCAGCTCTGTGTGGACAGCTCAGAGTCTGGAGCCTGCTTTGGATTCTTTGTCTCAGCCATCTCTCACTCCCCTCCCCTGCTCAAACTCTGTCTCTCTCTCTCTCTCTGTCTCTCAAAAATAAATAAACATTAAAAAAACAAATTTTTTTAAAGAGAAGTGAACACTGTATTTCTCTCCCCTCCTCAGCCATACTGCAGTAGCCAAGGGCTAGGCAGCTACACCAGCAGGTGCATCAGAGATGCACTGGAACCCCAAGGAGTCTAAACACAACCCCCTTCTCTCCCCAACACCATGAACTTGGTGGGAGGGGAGGGAGGCACGTTGGCATGAAGCCCAGGTGATTAACCAGCTTCTCTCTTATCTTAATTAGCATCAACTGGATCCTTTAACTTAATTTTGTCTACTTTAGCCTAGAAAATGCAGGCTTTGCTTAGTGCAGCGCTGAAGTCACCTGAGATTAACGTTCAAACCCCCAAAGGTATGGCTTATAAAGAGAGGACATGAAGCTATGTAAGGAAAAAGAGTTGGGACTTCGTGATGCATGAGCAGGAAAAATAAGAGAATTCACTCTGGGTGATGATGCTGAGACAAAGGTGGAAACTTCTGTGCTTGAGAGAGAGGAAAGGGGTTCAGAAATTTGAGGATGGGGAGGGAGAAGTAGCTATGGCTTCTGCAGCCACTTGCCAAATGTCTCTGAGCAAGGGACTTGGAAAAGTGAACGTGTTACCATTGGCATGTGCCATTGTCCCCAAACACATGTGAGACAATGACAGCACTTAATCCTGGCATGAAATTGAAAAAACACTTCCTCTCTTGCTGCCAGCACCATTTTTTCTCCCACTCACCCTTGGAGTTTGTCAGTTTCCATTCCAAGGAGACCCAACAATGATTCCAGGGAGACTGGCTAACATATTCCAGTGAAATCGCTGGCGGACAGCATGAGACGGGCACGGGGATAAGCTTAGGCTGAAATGAATTAGGAAATATTTTTAAGTTACCCTTTGAAGTTTTTATTGCCTTATCATCAAACAGCGCCTCTTCTTTGGCTGTATATTGATTTTTCTGACTATGAAGAAGTGTTTCATCTCTTCTATGATAATCAAACACAGTCTCAGTTCAACGGGCAACTTTTTTTTTTTTTCTGAACTGTGTTATTTCACACATCATGGAATTATCCCACACTCTCCTATCTGACAGGAACTTCAGATAGCATTAGTCTTCTTCTAATATGATTTTTCCTATCATTCCCAACAATATAAGTTTTCCATGCCAAACATAGCTGCAGGGGATCATATCATTATTTGCCTTTGTTCTAGTCAAAGTAAATTTTATGAGAGCTTCCTGTCATTGGTCCTGAGCTATGCTACTATTTGTCAAAACATCACCTCTGAAATTGCCTGCCTCTCTAAGATGCCAGAAAAAAAAATATGTCACGTCAACTAAAAGTTAAGCCATTATAAATCCCACAGGGGTTTCAGAATGGAACACACTTGGGGTTTTATTTCCCTCTGAGTATAATACCCTTTCTAATACTCGGAATGAACAGACTTTCAGAAGACTATTTTGTCACAATATTTCCCCTCTAGCCCCTGGCACATTAGAAAACAGTCACAAAAAGCTTATTACTTTCCCACACACTTGTATATATTAGTTTAACGTTCATACCTGAGGGGAAAGTTGGGTTAACTCCTTCTTGGGTGGAGAAGGAGTGTTAGATTCCCAGTCAGGAACCCTGGAAGTCTAGTCCCACGACTGCCAGTTTGGTTGGTTTTGCGACCCCGAGCATGCGATAGCCTCCCTCAGTCTCGGGTCCTTCATTTGTAATCTAACAATGTCTCATGTCTCAGCAAGTTTCATTCTCAACTTTGTTTTTATAGTTTCTTTGTGCCGTTTCTCTCCATCCTTCCTTTGCCATCCTCTGTGTTTATTGCCTGGCTATTCTGGCAATGGCCTCTTAACCTCATCGTCGCAGACATTAAATTAATATCAATCTTCTTGAGGCTCAGTTCTGGGGTTGTTACTCTTAGATCCAACTCTCCCATGGCTGGCCACTGCTTCCCTGGCACTTGGGACCCTCCGGAGCAAACCGGCAACCCCCCATTCCAGACCAGTCACCGGCAATTCCTACAAGACTTTTGTACTCCACTCTGTTTGCATCTAGGTTTTGCCATTTTGCCGAATATGCCTTGTGCCTCTTTGTATTTTCAAGGCGTATCCCATATTGCACTGATTTCTGCACGTGTCTCACTTCCCTTACCAGACAGTAACTTCCTGAGGATAATCTCTACCATTCATTGACCAAATATTCTTTGCTGTGGGCTGCATGAGATACTTTACCTCCATCATTTCTAGATTTTGTAACAATGTAAGGTGAATATTATGATCTTTATGTTTCAGATTTTGAAGACAGAGACTCAAAAGTGGGTAAATAATGTCCTCAAGGCCATACAGTTAGCATGTGCTAGCTCGTGTCTAGAAAGTGTCATCTAGAAAAACACTAAATTGAATGAACTATGATGCTGGCACTTGCCCAGCACATAGATGGTAGGCGAATACTGCCTAAGCATGAATTAATGAACAAATGGTGGCGATTTTATACCTTAGATACAGCCCCTTCACTTTAGATAACTGCCACCAGGTGGCAGTAGTTTGACACAGCCATACAGTCTGGTCTCGAAATTCACTAAATGCAATAGGAGACCTCAAAGGGACCCTGCGGGTTATCTAATGACTCTCCTTTTTTTTTTTTTTTTTTAATTTTTTTAATGTTTTTATTTTTGAGAGACATAGAGACAGAGTGTGAGCAGGGGAAGGGCAGAGAGAGAGGGAGACACAGAATCCGAAATAGGCTCCAGGCTCTGAGCTGTCTAATGACTCTCCTTTACTTTATGCTAAAACAAAATTGACCAGCTGTAAGGTCACTTTATTTGTTCAAGATCATTTAGTTAGTAAAACAGCAGAACTTAAACTTGAGTCTAAAATTCCCAACGCTAGTACTTTTCTATTATACTAACTTGAATAGTTTTTCTTCAAAACTTGTAATTTATAGTCATAATATTCCCACGTTTTCAACATTAAAAATATTCATTAAAATAGTAAATATAACCAAAATTAAACAAAGATATTTTATCATAAAATTTTAAGATTTTTTTCTTAAGGAAATACTATGGTTTCCATGTTTAAAAATGTTAAGATACAAATAATCCAAAAAGGGAAAAATTACTAGCCATTCCAACAGCCAGAGATAATCATTTTTTGATACTATTCTACTAGATGTTTTTTTTAACTCATCTGTAAAATCCATTTTTGAAAACTAGGAGTGAAACCAAGACATAATTCAGAAACTTGTTAATCTTTAATTTTCTCTATTATCTTACTTTCATAAAAAGTTATTAGATGTTTTCCTTCGGAGATCTCTTGGATCTTTTAAAATTCTCCCAACGTAACCATGTTTAGTTGCTCGTAAAGGGAGAACATTTTTTAATTTACTTCTCTCTCTGTTTTATTTTTTCTATATTTCTTGAGAAGATTCCTTCAGTGAGAATTCCATTTCATTTATGTTTTTTTTTCTCATTTTATTTTCAGTAGGGAAAAAAACAAGCGCTGTCAAAACACTCTGTCCATAATCCATCTCCAAATGGAGAGGTGTCTTCAGCAAATGGCATTTTATTTTCACTTTTGAGAAGTTAATTCCCCCCACCTCACCTCTCTTCTTAGAATGATGACACTAGAGGGTATTTCTCAAATAAAAAGATTGGGTTAGTTACATACAATAGTATATTTTACACTAATGAGCAGAGGTATGGTGACTTTAAATGCCTGATCAAAGATTCCACTATTATCTTTATAAAAATGATTGCATGCCAGGGCGCCTGGGTGGTTCAGTGGGTTAAGCGACCGGCTTCGGCTCAGGTCATGATCTCTTGATTCTTGGGATTGAGACTTGCATCAGGTTCTGCACTGACAGTGCAGAGCCTGCTTTGGGATTCTCCCTCTCTTCCTCCATCTCTGTCTCCACTTTCCACTCCTGTTTGCTCTCTCTCAAAATAAATAAACTTAAAAAAAGAGAATGATTACATGCCTCGTAGCATGGGTTTTTCATATGAAGCTCATTCTATATTTAGGGATGCTCTCTGAATCTATAAATATTACTACTAATATGATCATTGAACGTTGGCCCAAGGTTTCTATCATTTTCTGTAATCTGTGGTTCATGTGATCAACAGTCTATCACTGCTATCTTAAGGGCATACATTAGAGGTTACCAATAGGGAAAAGAAGTTGGGGGGCAGAGTGAAGTATGAACTATTGGTACTCTCCTAACAGGGATCAATCTTGGAGTTGAAGATGCAGGGAAATGAAGAGAAATGAGAAATAGGACCTAGAGTGATTTGGAAATGGTTAAAGCAAGATGCTTGCAGTAGAAGCCCTACTGAGAATGCTCTAAATAACAACTTGGACTCACTACTCATGTAACTATGCCAATATATCTGAGGTCCACTAACCTCAAACTCTGACATATCCACTTTACAAAACTCCAGGTGCCTACGTATGTTAGCCCTCTAAGCTTCCATCACTCTTCCATTGATAAGATGGAAAAATGAATTTGAGTTAGTAATCATTTGGTATCTCCTTCCAGGTGGGATTAAGAGGGTCCTGTGGCAGGAAGCACTGCATAGGGAAGGTGCTTTGAAACCCAAAGCTTGGGCCTTGGCCTCCCTATCCACCGGGGACAGTTGTTTACGTGCCAGTTTGTGGCTTCCTCTGCAACTAGCCACCAAGGTAAGTTAACTAATGGAGCATCGGATGTTTGTAAGAGTCTCCCTGATTATTTCTCTTCTGATGTATCAAGTATCAAGGACAGGAGTGGAGAGCGGACCTCGTTAGTGAGCGAGAAAGAACTGTCAAGGAAGAAGAAAACTACCTGGTTTTTGCCTGTGAAGTTACTAAACTGATAGGATGGTAATTATTAGTCAACTTGTAGTTAATCTAACGACCACAAGGTGCAGTCCTACGGCCGAAAACGATGCTTCTCTTTGACCACCAGTAAAATCTTTCGGTTTCCTTTCTGCTGGGGAGGAAGAACTGGCCCTTAAAAATGGCCCCTTGTGTTTTCCTTTTCCTACCAACTAAATCCACCTGGTTGGGATAAAACCAGACTGATGTGGGCTCAGAAACCAGGCCTTATTAGCACAGTGCTCTTTTTCCAGACCACCATTTACATGCTCTATTTTGTAGTTATTCACTATACTGTACACTTTAGTTTTATACACATTTCTAAATGTTCTATTTCATAATAAAACAAAGTAAAAATGGTATAAAATATGCAAACTCTGCAAATACAACATAGAGTATTGGTCTCCAGTGAGACCAACCCAACTGACTGGTAGGATATGGCTCTTTCATATAGCATATTCTTTGCTCTTCCATTAAATTTGTTGTCTTAGGGAAGTTCCATGCGCCTACCCTTATGCCGCTGTAAAGAAAAAACTCAGCTCTTTTCCCTCCTATGTCTGCCGTCCTCTCTTCCCTGTTTGTCTTCTTTACTACTCAAGTATAAAACTTCACTTCTGGTCACCAATGGTGTGGAGGCTTTTCCCTACACCAAGCAATTCTTTGTAATACCAGCAGGGTATCCTACAGTTTAACTCAGTTCTGACACCAGCTCCCCAGAGAGAGGGTCAGATCTCACAGGTTAAGGGCTCGGTCCCACAAGACTCCCCCCTCCCTCCCCGCCGCCCCATCCCCACCAATACACACTTCACATGCCAGTTAGGAGCCCAGGTTGTCACCTCTGCTGCTCACCAAATGGCTATAGATTGCAGGCTCCAGGGACACTCCCCCACACCTTTAGTTCAATTTCCTAGAGCATCTCACAGAATTGAGGGACACACCTTGGTTCACCTGTTTATTAAAAGACATGATAAAACATCCAGATGGGAGAGAGGAGTAGGGCAAGGTACATGGGGTCACCGAACTTCCACACCCTCTCCAAGTGTGCACCAACCCAGAAACTCCCAATCTCCTACTTTGGGGATTTTATGGAGGTTTCATTGTGTAGGCACGATCCATCATTAACCCCATTTTTAGCTCTTCTCCCCTCTCAAGAGAATAGGAGGCGTAACTAAAAGTTCTCAGATTCTAATCATGGCTTGGTCTTTTTGGTGACCAGTCCTCACCTTCCAGGAAGGCACCCAGTGTCACCTCATTTGAACAAGACGGTCATCACCCAGTAGATTACAAGGGTTTCAGGAGCTCTGTGCGGGCAACTAGGGTCAAAGACCAGTATTAGAACGAGATGCGCCTTGTGCTCTTATCACTTAGGAAATGGTAACAGTTTGGGAACTCCATGCCAGGAATTGTGGGCAGAGACCAGTATTTTCTCTTCTCTCACAGCCACCATCTTCTATAGATTAATTGCACTGACCCTACCCAGTTCCGGTCTCTCAGGTCACATATGACAAACCTAATTCCCTTTCTGAGTCTTTAACATCTAAGAACTGTCATACCCCTAGGGACCTTCTATAGCCACCTCCCCTCCTACATTCTCCCATCCCCAACGCACATACCCTTTCTACCAACAACCGCCACCCCCGAGAACTTCCATCTATCCCTCTTGAACTTGGTTCCAAGGCTTTAACTTTCAGAGTAGATTCAGATGTGAGCAACTTCCCGTAAGTCTGGTGCCCAGATGGAAAGACGCCAGGAATGAATACACTAGAGGACTTTCATTCACCATCTCTTCCATTCTGTATTCTGTCTACCGCTTACAAGACTGAAAGCACTGCAAAGAACATGGGCTTCGAAACCACAGGACCTGAGTTTTAAGAGTGGTCATTTCGGCTGAAACGTTAAGCAAGCTTCAAAATGTCTAAGTGCCTATTTCTGTTATCTATAAAGAATGTTTTATCAGTGTGCCTGGGTAGCTCAGTTGGTTAAGCATCCGACTTTGGCTCAGATCATGATCTCAAGGTTCGTAGGTCTGAGCCTCACAATGGGCTCTGTGGTGACAGCTCGGAGCCTGGAGCCTGCTTTGGGTTCTGTGTCTCCCTCTCCCTCTGCTCCTCCCCTGCTCACACACACTCTCTCTCAAAAATAAATTAACTTAAAAAAAATTGTTTTTAAAGTGTTTTATCTACTCTTCCACAGGTATGCTATGAGGAAAGAAAACAAAACAAGCAATTTCTAAAAGAGCTTACTAGAGTGAATTTTCATGAACAGTGTAACCTAAGACTGACTCTCTTGGCAGCCACATCATACCATTTGTTCTTACTCAACTGTTACTATGTGTTAGTGTTCAGAGGATAGAATTCACCAGTTCAGCAGAAGGAGATTTATCTAATTTTATTGACTGCAGAAATAATTTATATCACGACCCAGTATACACATGAACACATGAATATGTAATTCAAACAATGTTCACAATATTTACCCAACTGACATGTGTTGTCCTCTGCTGTTTCTCTGTTTAATTTTTAAAAGTGCATTAGAGGAGTTGATTTCATGACTCGCTAATGAATTGTGACCCACAGATGGAAAACACCACATTGCAGGTTACAAAATGGCCTAAAGAATCACTGGAAGGAAGGAAGACACACACTCTTGCCGGTGCTTCCAGGAATGGGATGGCTGAGAGCTGCCAGCTCCGGAAGCCCTCCATCTGCATGACCCACACACACAAAATGACGTCCCATGAGCCTCCCACCAGCACAACCGACCAGCAGAGCTGAAGGGACGCCCAAAGCCCTTGTGCAAAGGGACCTGGACAATACAGTGCAGGAAGGCACACCTACAAGGTTGCAAATGATATTAATCAAAGCAAATCCACAGAACCAGCCCCCTGCCTGCAAAGAAATGGTGCTTACCTGTATTAACTCAAAGTACTTGGGATGAGCAAATCCACTGGCCTAAACACACATCATTACTCTACTTCATCCCTATTAAATTGCATATTTTCTTGGCTATGCCCTATTACTGCCAGTGAGAGAAAGGCACACCATTTGTACAATTTATTTCATGGAATGAAATCAGAAGGACGAGCCGACTGGAAATCCCCAGGTTGCAACTCCTTTCACAAACATAGTTCTACCCAGCCAAGCGGGGTCTACCAAAGGGATGATTAAAAAGAAAAATAAAAAAATAACCTGAAGATTCTCTTCTTCCCAATGTCACAAAGAATCTGAATATCAAAACCATTTTTGAGAGCAACGAAGAGTAGGGACGGACAAGGAGTAACCTCAACTTCTTATTATCTTTTTAGTTCACTTTGTGCGGTAATTTGTATCTGTGAAAGAATTCGAATTTATGGAACGAAAGGTACTACTTACGATTTACAGAGCAATTTAATAAATTGAAGAGGCAGCATTTAGTGAATTAAATAATACAGGGATTTTTGGATCTGTAATTGATATACATTTGATTAAAAAAAAGCAACACTTTGTATTAGGTCACCACATGGATTTATACAACAATCAAATGTATAAAAACACAAGCAAGTAAGTTTCTTTGTGACCCCAACTGAGGTATCTTTTCCTTAATCCTAACACAACCAGTTTTAGAAGCTAACACTAGAAAGTTTACAGAAGTACAAAATACCAAAACACTATAAGCGAAGACTCTTCATTTTTAAGAAAAAGTATGTTTTCTCATTTTCTATTCTTGGCATAAATTTTAATTCCTTCCAGTAGAACCAAAACCTCCTGAACCCCTTTCGGTGTCATCCAAAACCTGAAAAGACATAAAGGCATAGCCAGGTAGTTAATTTCAGACCCTTTTTCGGGTCTCTCTAGCTCCTACTCTGTAAGAGTTTTTTATTCCTGCTGTATCACCCTTTTGAAAAGGAGATTCCAGAAGAAAATTAAATTTTAAAAAAGCTCCATAAATAAAATATTGGGCAATTTTCAAAATAGCTAGAGAAATAGAATTTTAGAGCACATTTAAAGGATGTATTATCCAAAGTAATGCTACATAATAGCTAGGAAAAACATTTCAAGAAATTCTAAGATTTTAATTTTGCTTAAAATAGGACTCTTGTATTTGCTATTATTTAGTTGCAAATAGCATCTGAAATCCTTGAAATTGGATTTTTCCCTTCGCTGAAGACAGTACATCATTTACTCCCAACTCCACTTTTATGATACTTACCTGAACTTCCTCTATTTCTGGATAAAAAATCCGTTCACAAATGAGCTGTGCAATTCGATCACCCTTTTTGACTTCAAAAGAAAAAAAGAGTTTATTACTGATATTTCATTGACACATTCTCTATATCTTGCCTCAGAGGAGTAAGCATGTGTTATTTAGACACTCCTAACTCTGAAAACTCGCTGCATTTATTGTTTTATTATCACTGTATTACTGTATGTAGTCAACGTACCTTCGAACTTTTCTTTGCCAAAATTAAATAGTACGACACCCACATTTCCTCTATAATCTTCATCTATGACGCCAGCTAAGGAGAAGAAAAATAGCATTAGCATGGTTTTTATGCTACTCAAACACTGAGGGCATACAATGACCTCAAAATTATTCTTCTGCAGCTGAGGTCTTTAGCCTCACAAATGAGTACGTGAATCTTGCTCTGGAACGATATAAAGTCTCAAATGATACTACTAAAATGCAAATCCATGATTTCATAAAAACGGCTCTGATTTTCCAACCTGTCACCCTTACAAGTGGTGACCATTTCCTATTCTAAACTGGGAAGAGGGACGCAGCCTCTCAGATGGGTCCTCCTGAACTGCTCACTCCAAAACCACAGTTTGTCTGCTGTACGCCCGCTAAAAAGACTAGGAGAAAATAATGTTTTGGGTTGTAAAGGCTTTTCCTGGTAGAAGCTTCCCACTAATATCCAGATTGAAATGTGGTTGAGTCATAAATAAAAATGTCGAGAAGCCTGAAGATCTGCTGTAGAAGAAGGTGAGGCTGGCACGGTTAAGCGGCAGTCTAGCAAATATCAGAACAGTCATTTTTGTAATAAATATGGAGGTGAATCTTTCAGTTCCTACTCTTCCTCTCCTTTTAACGTGAGCCACTGTCCTTTCTTAGAGCACGGCCTCTCGGAAGACATTAGCACATAAGCTCAATAGCATGTACAGTTTTACATGAAACCATGTATAATCAGTACCTGTTTGAGATTATAAATACAAGGACTGCAAATCTTTGCAGGAGAGAAACTTGCATCAGAGCCCTGCCTTGGCCCAGGGAAGTGTATTTCCCAGGCTTGTTAGCATTTCAGTTTGGGTCAAGAATTTAAAACGTTTCCATCAACATAAGCACAGATAATATAGGTGCACAGGACTTCCCATTTCCTCTTTTAATACTGAGACAGAATTCACAACTCAGTGGTTTTCAGTGTATTCAGAATTGTGTGACCATCAACCACAATCAGTTTTGGGGAATGTTTTCTCTACCCCAAAATAAAATCCCCTACCTTTTAGGAGTCAGTTTCTTCCTCCTTACTCCCCACCCCCTGCCAATTTCCTATTATAAATGTTCATTCTTTCCCCTGTTTGGAAAATGATAGATAGGATTCATGTGACCCTAATTAAATCTTACATACTAGTAACACCCTACCTCCTAAGCAAACAAACAAACTCTTATTAAAGAAAAAAAAAACAGGAATGTAGCTCAATGGGTACTAATACTGGTTGGTTAGACTCATAATTATTTGAAAGTCAACTGAAAAAAAATTTTTTTTTTTTTTTAAGAACAAAGTTAAGCATTCCCTTTCAATTTTTCAAATGAAGGAAGGGGGAAGAAAATTTTTTGAAAAGTTCCAGCATGGGGAAGAATGCTCAGATTTCTGCAGTGGATTAAACTAGAAGCGTAAAGGAATCCCTGTGTTTTATGAATGAATTACTAGGGATACGTGAAAGCGAATTTAAGTATTCTTAAAAGTTCCCGACACGACACTTTTAAGAGTTTGAATTAAAGTAAATTTTTAACAGTGGGACGAGTGAGTATGAAAGTAGAAAAAAGGCAGCAGAAGTGGTTCGTATCATGTCTAGACTGAAGAAAACAGCCTATTCTTTTCTAGTTGTACGGAAACAAATTCAAAGAATTCAAAGACCAATTCGAAGAACACTGAAGCCTGCCTTCTTTCCCCAGGGCCGCTGGACCATTAAATTAATCCCCAATATGTACTGAAAGAATTGAAAGATAGGACCAGCTGTTTTCTATATTCTTTTTATGCAGAAAGTTCTGGCTGTAGAGAATACCGTGGATCAGACTCAGTGCAGGAGCCGTTGCAGAGCACATGCTGTTCCACACTGGAACAGATGACCCTAGAAGCCCAAGGAAATCTCCACGCTGGAGATCCAAGTGCAAGCTAGTGCTCACTTATCTAGAAAGGGTTCAAGGAAGACATTGTGGACCAACTTCTGAACCTAGTTTCTATTTGATAAGAAAAATTTTAGATTACCCAAATAGTACACATACACATAAACTAAAAGTTAATAATGCTCCCCTAACCTGTCTCAGGTAGTCAATGTTATATATAGTAAGAGATTTTATGTATTACTTTCTTTTTTTCCACTTAAAATATCAGGTATCTTTTGCAATTAATATATAAATACAAATCTTAGTAGTTCTTTTTAAATTCGAAATATGGAAATACAATACCATCGTCCCTATGTAACTATTCTCTTACATGCTATCACTCAGGTCGCTTTTGCATTTTTGCTGTAAGAGCCAAAGCAGTCCTTTACAGATGTCCTTGCATATTCCTGATTTTCAGTCTCATTAAAAAGTTTCCAGAAGGCACTTTCCTGATCATAAGGTATGTACAGTTTAAATTTTAATGGATATTTCTGAACGACTTTGTGAAAAAGGTGTAGCAATTCAAACTTCTATCAGCAATATTTAAGAACGCCCATTTCCAAAGTCCTTGGCAGTACTAGATGGCAGCAATCTTAAAAAAAAAAAAAAAAATTCTGGCCAATGTGATGAGTGAAAAACGGTATCTCCTGGCTTTACTTTGCACTTCCCTGATGAGTAGGGAGGCTAGAATTTTTTCCTCTGCATTTTTGTTGCAAATATGTATGTCCTCTTCTATGTTGTTTATGATTTGTTTTTCCTTATTTGTTTGGGCATTTAAACTCTTTCTCCTATGGCCTGCAAGCATTGCTGTTTTTACTTTCTGGTATCTTCTGCCATACAAAAACACTCCCTTTTTGTAAAGGCCTTTGCCATATATCTATCCAGCAGTCCGAAGCAAACTCTTATGATTGAATGTCTTGAATTCTGCAAAGCCAGATATCTACCAAGATTTTATGCTTGGCACACAAAAATGTGAAAAGCCCTTTAACTCACTAAAGAAACGAAGTCGTGTGAAGTCAGTTAAAATGTATGGCAGGAAAAAAAAGTGCCCTCAATTAATACTTTTTTTTTAGCATGAATGTTAATAGTATGAAAAATCCAATAGTTCCAAGTTTATGTATTACTCAAAGACAATTTGACCTTCAAGAAAAACCCAAGACATTCTTTTTCTACCTCAGGAACATAAGCTTCGGGGATATTTCTCTTCATGAGAAAGCAGAAAGTATTTTGAAGTTATCACTGGAAAAATCATACATTGGAACTGGCAGGGTAATTAACTGACTTCAGGCAAAAGTTTTACTGTGTCAAGACTTTGGCATGTCATTTGTTGGAAACCTTCTTTAGTGAAAACTACCCACACCTACCAGATGTGGATTCTGAACAGAATCCTGCATACTCAACTTTTCCCTTTGACCCTTATTTACGGCCTGGGCTTTCTAACAACGTCTCTCTTCTGAAACAAAAACGGTGGCCAACGACGATAAACGTGTGCCGAAGAGACATTTTTAAGACACTTTGCATCCAAGAACACACCACAATGTGATTTTAGGAATAATACCACACCAACCACCAGGCAAGCTAACTTTCCATTTCTTTTACATGAATTTTTTTTCAGGAGGTTGTTTTAAACAGAGCAAAAATGAGTAACACAAAGTCAGAAAAAAAAAAGTTGCCCCATTTAAAAAGGAAAAACAATCCGCGAATTCTCTAGGGGACAGGAAACACAACTTCCGGGGTCTAATATGTGCTAAGCAGTGACAGATGCTTTACATGTATCTCATTTAATCCTCACATCCTTCTGAGGTAGGCACACTAATCTTCATTTTATGGAAGAGGAAACTGAGGCTCAGAAAAGTAGTAACTAGCCAGTTAGTGACCAAGCTGGGACCCACATCGAGTTGTTACTCCGAAGTCCATGTTCCTTTCAAAACCTTTTGCAATTTCTTTAAAAATATACCCAATCTTTTATATCCTAAAATTGTAGTCCTCAATTACCATCCTCGATGTTATAAAAGTATTTTTGAGAAGCAAGCATAACTGAGTCCAGGCAATTCTCAACCCAAGTGGGCTGTCCATCCTTGCTGTCTGTGCCAAACTTGGCTCCTCTTCCCTCGCTAAGAAAGGACTACTTTGAGGTTCTGTCTTGCCTCACAGCACCACCTAGTGACACCGAGGGCACACCCAGAGGCAGCCTAGGACAGTCTTCATTCCTTACTCAAGGCCAGCAGTGCAGGTAAGAGTGAGCTCATTCAGCACAGTGGTGCAGGGATGGGGTGAGGTGAAAGCCAGCACTGAAGTGCATGTAAAGAACAGAGGGGCCGTAGGGGTGCCTGGGGGTTGTCGGCTTAGGTCTCACATGGTGACCTCGGGGCTATGGGACTAAGCCCCACCTGGGTATGGAGACTGCTTAAGATTCTCTCTCTCCTTCTCCCTTTCCCCAGCTCCCTGTGTACTCTCTCACTCTCTCTTTAAAAAAAAAACAAAAAAACAAAAAAACAAAAACAAACAAACAAAAAAAAAACAACAGAGGGATTGCGGGATTGGAATCACAGATGAAGATTCCAGTGTTTAATGTGTCAACTTGGGCTCCTATCGGAGCCAGTTCTTCATCTGTTAAAAAGCAGTTTTGTGGGGCACCTGGGTGGCTCAGTCAGTTAAGCTTCTGACTTCAGATCAGGTCATGATCTCACGGTTCGTGGGTTCGAGCCCTGCATCAGGCTCTGCGCTGACAGCTCAGAGCCTGGAGCCTGCTTCAGGTTCTGTGTGTCTCTCTCTCTCTCTGACCCTCCCTCACTCGCACCCTGACTCTCTCTCTCTCAAAAATAAATGAACATTAACAAAAAAAAGTAGCTTTGTGAAAATGGAGGGGTTTAGAAGATATGGCATACACACTTCTTGGAGGGCCAAGAAGTCTAGTTAGGTGAAGCACTCCGCTCCTAATGATGGGAATAAAAGTCAGAACAAAGGTCAGTGAGGTCTGTACGCAATGGAGGAGGAGATCCGAAGCAAGAAAACCGTATCAGAAAGGTGAGAACTTCCCTACGGCGAGGAGTGGTTAGGAAACCTGCAAGAAGGCCAGCACAGACTGGGGGCTCTTCCAGAAAGGGGCTCCATGACCAAGTTGCTGACCTTGGGAGACCTGAGTAAGGCTTGATTATAAGGGACATTGGAGCCACTGAGGGCTTGTTGGACAAGAAACATAGAAAGGGAAGCACAGTGATTTCTCTTCTCACTTAGGGAAAGTTTCTCTTTTTATATTTTGCCAAACATGGATGGTTCTCTCATACAGGTTAAAAAAATTCTCACAAGATTGACCTGCATTTTCTATAACCTTTTGCTTGAAGAATTTCTTTCTTTTCTTAAAATTTTTTAAATATTTATTTATTTTTGAGAAAGAGAGACAGAGTATGCAAGCAGAGAGGGGCAGAGAGGGAAAGACAGAGGATCCAAAGCGAGTTCTGCTAACAGCAGAGAGCCCTACGTGGGGCTCAAACTCTCAAACTGAAAGATCATGTCCTGAGCCAAAGTCGGATGTTTAACCAACTGAGCCACCCAGGCACCTCTTGCTTAAAGAATTTCTTAATAATTACTGCTTAAATAATTTCTTATTTAAGAAAAACATAATTGCTTAGAAAACGACATAAAAGCTTTTTCTATCTTTCTAAAACTAACTTTCTTCTAAAAATGGAGTCATTTTTGGACTAGATGCAGAGTATCACTAAGCCAAGGCAAAAATCCTATCCGTAAGATGATGTCTAGTTAGCCTATTAGTAAAATAACATGCATTTCACATAATGGTCATTTAAAATTAGATATAATCAAATAATACCTGAAACTACCTCATAATTTGAGATGGAAATTTCTAAAAAAAACAGACACAACAAAACCATTTCCTTTTGTTGAAGACAAAAATAAGACCTGTCTTTGATTACTACCTCTTAAGCAAAGGCAAATACATGCACATATTTACAGAATGAAAACGTAAACACATTACCTCCTACATCTATGAAGTGTTTTGCAGCCAAGCCAGAACGGGGAGCTAAAAAAAAAACAAAAAAAGGAGAAGTTGGTTATTTCGAGGCACGTCACTCTCCCCTCCTAGAACGTCTACATCTTCATCTTAACTTCAGCAGATGGTCCTGGATTAAAGAATATGTTTATTAGACTGTGTGAAAGGAGGAAAGGAGAGTGTAGAGAAATCTGACACCGTCCAATTCAAAAGCTGGTTAAATCGCTCCCACAGGACTCCGGCTGTGGAGGATGTGGAGGATGGGCGGCGGCGAAGCCGTGGACTGCCGGGGGAGCCTGAGAGGTGAGCAAGAGGGGGTGACCGCAGACAGCTCTTTCCACAAGTCTGGCCACAAAGGGAGGGCTGTAGCTGGCAGAGACACAGGACTGAGGAAGAAGACTTCTGTGTTCAGATGGGAGGTCTGAGCATGTAGCAGTGGAGATGGGCAGAGGGCCGAGGAGGGGGCGGGGAGAGACAGCCACGAGCCTAACCAACCAGTGGCCGAGCTTAGCCTAGAACTTGGGAATCCCACTCATGATGCAAATGACAAATGACCTGTCAGTATCGACAAATGAACTAGAGTAAGAGAAAAGGCCTGGTACCAGTCAAGGAATTCCACTGTGCTTTTTATTTTTAAAATGAAAACACAGAAAGCTAACATTATACCTTATACTTGCTGACTTGAGCATCAGGCCCACCGTTAATTATTCTAGCTTCTAGTTTTCTGTTCCAGAGTAACTTCGGTCAGGCACTTTGTTAGTAAATGCTGCCTCTTACTGCTTTTCCTTTTATTTCATTCCATCTCCTGATCTTCCTTCCCCACCCCCACACACAAATATTCTCAAAACGCAGTCGAATACTGCCAAAAGGAGATTAAAAAAAGAGTGCATCTCATTTTTCTTTTAAAGGCGCAAGACCTGGGTGGCTCGGTTGGTTAAGCGGCCGACTTCGGCTCAGGTCATGATCTCACGGTCTGAGAGTTCGAGCCCCGCATCGGGCTCTGTGCTGACAGCTCAGAGCCTGGAGCCTACTTGGGATTCTGTGTCTCCCTCTCTCTCTGTACTTCTCCTGCTCACGCTCTGTCTCTATGTCTCAAAAAAATAAATAAACGTTAAAAAAATAAACAACATTAAAGGCGCAAGTATTAGCAGTTCTCACACCTATGGCTAACAAGATGATGGTAGTCCAGCCCCCTCCTCCCCACAGTTCCATGTGTGCCTTTAGGTTTACTCTGAAGTTAGAAAATGTGCTCTTGAAGAAAGTTTGTTTCCAGTGACAGGTGACTTGCTCTCCATTTTGTCATAGCTCCTCCTGCCGTAAGGTGTCCCCTCTAATACCCTGAAGGGTATCTCTTGACCCCAATACACCCCATGAGAGGAGACCCGAAGGGGGAACGGCTAAATAAATGGTCTGACAGACTCTGGGGCGAGCAGGAGCCCAAAGTTTTACTTAGCATAAAAAACACCACGTGCCATTAACCCCAGCCTGCCTCTGTTTCCTTATGTAACAAATATTAGCCATTCTCATCACCATCTTCACATATGACCCCATATACAATCTGACCCTTGAAGGGGGAGCTCCAGTTAAAAATCACCTGTATTTTCAGTTTCTCAGTGAGGAGTTGAGAGAACAAACTCTGGCCAACGTGAGCCTCCTAAAAGTTCAGGGAATCAGAAAAAAAAGAGACAGGGACGGAGGGAGGCAAAAAGCAGGTATTTACTTCAAATCTCAAGTTTTCAAACGGCTGCACTTGCCATTACAGTTGGCACTTCTTTATTTTAAGACACAAGCCAAACAGTATCTCTTCCTTCACTTATACTCTAAATGGAACTAAGTAAGACGAAGGAACGGATCATAAAGGAAGAGCTTGACAAATAGTTCCCTGTGTCTTAAATCACTTACCTACTCTTCCATAGCACCCAGAAGGAAGAGCTATCTGAATGTCCGTTTTCACAAGGGCTTTTTCCATAGGTGGTACTGTATAATCATAGGCACTAGGGAAATAATGAAAGAAAATAACCAGTATTTATTCATAAAATTGTCTTTATACGCTCTTCCTTGTGACTAAGTATATGGAATTGCTTTAAATATATTTCATAAAATAATCACAAAATAACTCATGCAGTCTTAGATATCAGTACCAATCTAAGAGTTCAGTACTCTGAGTTTCCAATTCATATAAAAAAAAAGTTTATGAAGAAGATAGTGGCAAATACTCTCTTTTAGTCCATTATGAAAATGGTGCTACCTTTAGATAGAGTCATTCTGGCAAATGTTTTGGTTTAAGAGGCATCAACATGTAATTTTGTTCTCCCCTGAAGGAAATTTTGTGGGGAAACCGAAATACACATTTGCAGGAGGGAGTGGAAACGCAGACTTTTAAAAGTTGTATGCTTCACTAACATGATATAAAAAGAGGAAGATGGGGGTGTTCATGTGGCTTAGTTAAGCATCCAACTCTTGATTTCAGCTCCGGTCATGATCTCCTGATTCGTGAGTTCGAGCCCCACATCAGGCTCTGAGCTGACAGCTTGGGGCCTGCTTGGGATTTTCTCTCTCTCTCTCTGAGCCTCCACACCCCCGCTCATGCTCTTTCTCTCTCTCTCAAAATAAATAAATAAACTTAAAAAAAGCTGCGTTGCATCTGTTCTGCTAGTCTTGGTAGTTAACCAAGCCTACCAAGCTGAAGCTTTGAACCTCACAGGCTGGGGGCCAGAGCTGATGACTGTGAAGAGGCCCTGGAGAAGGACACTGCTGAGAATCGAATTTCCTAAGATCCACCCATCAAATGCCGCTACTGTTGGGTTTACTGTAGCCCCCTTCTTGATAGAATTTAAGAGATTTTACAATGAGCAGACAAAGTAAGTTACTTTGGAGACTTGAGTGAAAACTAGTAAAGCATTAACATTTTCACATCTTACATTGGGATTTCCCCTTTTCATAGCTAAGCCCGAATTTATTAATGAGGGAAGTTATTCCCATGTCTACCTCAGTACGCAGTCATCTCTGTACGTTAGGATCATGTTAAAGCATCTTAAATCAACATCTCTCTCTTGACTCACCACGGTGCCCAGACACGACGTGGTCAAACCCCATCACTCCACGTCTAGCCACGAAAACTAAGGTACTGACCATATCCCTTTCGGCTGTAACAGTCTATACCTCACTTTTCTTCTATCGAAACACACTCCTTTCTCCCCTCCTCCTGCACTTATGACCGAGACCAGTATTCTCACATTAGAATTGCCCGGGATGCTTTAAATTAAACCCTAAGCATTAGTCATGTATTAAACACCCAGAACCCCCAGTATCACTTTCCCCTACCTTAATGGTTCTCAGAACTGGGCACAGCAGTCAAGGGAAAAAAGCACTGAATTAGGGTCGAAAATGTTATGACATTCGAGCCCTCGGGCAAACAGTTCAGTGCTTCACAAACACCCTCATCTGTAAAAAAGTAACACTTACCTACTTCAGAAGTGTCCTGAGGATTATATCAAAGTGCCCACACTGAAGGTGTTAGTAGAGGTAAAAGGGGCTCAACAAAGGACAGGGTGGTAGGAAAGATTACTGACATTCCTACTGCTTTTCAGATTTGTACCCTTTATGACATTCCCAGTCCTTGGGCAGGACTTCAATATGGACATACAGAGAAATTTTACAAATCCAGTGAGGCAGAAGCATCCTTCATTAATCCTCCTCATGTATTTTCATACTCAGCACCTAGACTTTCGCCGTGGCTTTTCTTTCTGTTGATTACTGCATCACCCTCAGGCCATTCCTTGAAGGCCAAGGTGGGCCTTACTCATTTCTACCTTCCACCTGGAAAGGGTACAATAGATGTTGCGAAACAAATAAGGCCTTGGTGGACATTTATATGTAGTTACCATGCTGCATGCTTCTCCTCAATCTTTATTGAATTTACGCTAATGAGGAAAACTAAACTTTTCAACAGTAAAAAAAAAAAGACTGAAATCCTACATAAATGCAAAAAGAGTTTGTTTTTGTAATGTGTTAAGTGAAAGTTTCAAGCTGTAGCATCAGATGGCAAGAATATAAGCTAACCTGACTGAGAACTCTACAACTCCAGACCTGCGCCTTCCCTGCGTGGGGTAGGGATGCCGCGCGCAGAAGGCGGCCGGAAGTCCCCCTCACCTGTATAGGTCGTAGCCCGCGGCCCGCGAAGACCCCTTGGTCGGGGCAGTGGCGTGCTCCGAGAGCCTGACAAAGCGGAGCCGCATGGCGTCCTCTGCAGGCCGAGCCCGCTTGCTGGGGGAGATGGTGGGTGCCGCTTCTGAGCAGGGCATGGCACAGCAGCACGAGGAAAAAGACAGCAGCAGCAGAGAGAACAAGCGAACGCAGAATGAGCCCAGCCGCCAAAATTTTAAATCTCCCGCCAGCAACTCCTCGCCCCGCCCACCGACCCCCGGACGAGTCCACAGTTCTGACTGAGAGGGGAGGAGAGATTCAAACTGGGTGCTGAAAACCCTTCTCGGAACGCGGATTTGGGAAACTACCGCGCCTTTTCAAGCCTTTCTAACTCAGCGCACGGGTCCAACCTGTGCAGGGACAGCATCGGGAGCCTCCCGCACACACAATAGGAAACAAGCACTTCCCCCACTGGGAAGCCCGAATGGCCTCGCGCGCGCGCACGTAGCGGCTGCGCGGGCTCCCACTGCCCCCTCCGCTCAGAGCTCCAGGGCTCCTTTGGGTACCGCCCGCTCGCCTCCTACTCCTCCTCTTCCCTGGGCGGCCGTGGGGAGGGCCGACCGGGCTCCCAGCCTCCCCGCGCCCTGCAAGGCGTGTCCTGCCGGCCCGGGCCCCGACATTACTGGCGCCGCGGCCGCCCCGACTCAGGCCGCGAGTGCTGGACAGCGGCCGGGGCGGCCCCGCGGCCTCTGCTCTTGGCGCTGCGCTGCGCGCGTCTTTAAACACGGAGCGGAGCAAATACGGAAAGAAATGGTGGCCGAGCGCGGGGCGAGGGCAGACTGGAGTCATTTGCCCCGAAGTTTGGGCGCTGGTTGGCTGGTCCGCTCCCGCAGGCGCTTTCCGGGTCTGCACCCTAAAGATACGTCCGGGTAAAATGACCTCGGAAGCAGTAACCGCCACCACCGTCTGACGAAGAGCGCATGGAGGCGGCGCATGGACCGCCCTCGGGCTGGCGCAGGCTCTGGGCACCCGGGAACGCGGTCTCTGCGTCCCTCGTTGGGCCCTTATGTGTTTTGTGCTTCCCGTTTTCCAAAGCTATCCGCGAGGCTCCGGGCCTGGGCCCTGCGCACTGCTGAGTTACCTGGGGCGGCGCCGCCCGCGGCCATGGCTCTTCCGGTTCTAATTTCAGGGATCTCCAAAGCGGCGAAACCGCATCTCAATGCAGGTGACGGTCGCTGAGTTCAGTGCTGCGACCTAGGCTATAGGCCTGGCAACGTGTTCCATTCCTTACAGTACCCACAGTGCATGGCGTGTTATTTACCCTTTAGGGGGGGAGGGGCGGGAGCAAGCATCTCAGGAGGATCCCAAGGAGAACTCCGTTGAAATCCTAGCACTGTTTCATATGACCCCACAGAAGCACAGAGAAGTAGGGGGCGGGCAGTGGCTGGAATTCAAACGAAGATCCTGGGCTACCCTGGAATAATTTACAGTGGGGATCAGGAAATAACTTGCTAAATAATTGTAAATTGACTTTTCTAGGATATAAATACCTCCAGTTATTTCCAGAACTGATGCAAAAATCTGAAAACCAAAATGTAACGCACCTTGTCAAGATTAATGCAAACAATAGGGTAGTTTTACAAAAATGACAGAAACATTAGGGTATTGTTGAGGAAGTTTCCAGACTTGCTTGCTGTGCCTTTCCTTATTGGCCCCACCTCTGCAGTCTGGTTGTTCCATTTAAATGCTGGAATTCCTCTGGATGACGTTATGGATTATACTCTCTTTACACTCTCTTCCCTTGCCTTTAAACAGCTATCACTTGAAGACTCCCCAAATTGATATGTGTAACAACATGATATGGGCCCTGCTCCTTCTCCGACCTCAGCTAGAGTCATCATCCTGCTCACCTCTGGTACTTCAGGCCACGGTGGCTTTCTAACAGTCTCTAGACCCACCAGACTTACTGCCTGGGAGTCTATACACACACTTCCTTAGTTTATGTTTCATGTGTTCCCAGTCTCAGCTCATCTCAGAAGGGCTGTTTCTGTGAAGGAAAGGCCCTCACCACCATTTTCTGTCACAAATAATTTTTTCTGGCCATCTCACTTATTACTACAATCTGTACTTCATTCATGTCTTATGTATGTATGTATGTGTGTGTGTGTATTTTGTTGTCTATATGTTCTAATAGACATAAGCTCCAGAGGGCAGGGACCACAAATGTCTTCATTCACTATAGTATTTCTGGGGCCTCGCTTAGTTCCTGGATCAGAACAGTGCTTGATAAATATTTGTTGTGTGAATGAAAGAGATCTCACGGACCCTTTTCTCAGGCCCCTGTACAGGATCACTTCTGAAAATCTTTTGATTTTCCTGTCCACCCCTTTAATTTTTTTTTTTAAACATTTATTTATTTTTGAGAGATATAGAGACAGAGCATGAGCAGAGGAAGGGCAGAGAGAGTGGGAGATACAGAATCTGAAGCAGGCGCCAGGCTCTGAGCCATCAGCACAGAGCCCGAAGTGGGGCTCGAACTCACAGACCGCAAGATTATGACCTGAGCTGAAGTCGGCCACTTAACCAACTGAGCTACCCAGACGCCCCCCACCCCTTTAATTTTTACTCAATGTGTTTTGTTTTGTTTTTCCATGTAATGCTTTTTCAAGGGCCGCAATGGAAAACTGGCTTACCCCTCCACCAAAACGCTCCCCCGAATTTCACTCCTCAGGGGGTGATGCTTCCAACTTTTTTGGGCTCTTCTGGAATGTACCTCCCTGTTTCTAAATTGCATGTTGCTTTTTTTTTTAGTGGCATACAAATTATCTTTAGTATTAGGATAGTTGAGGATTAAGTCTTTTACTCCTCTTTCCACCCCATTCTACAAGTAGTTTTGTATCAATATTTGGGTAAGTCAGCAGTATTTATCATGACTAAATATGCACTGTTGAGATGAGTAATGTGATATTATTTTCTTTATATCTGTCCCCCTCAAGTTAATAAATATGGTCTTCCATTTGTCTTTGGTGGTGGCGGTGTTTTTGATTCGCCCATCGCTTTTTTTCAAATGCCTGAGGGAATCCAGTCACTTACATCTATCATATCAAATGAAACACTGAAACACATCAAATCCCCTATCAGTTCCAATTTCCCCCTCCCTCACCCCTCTGTTCTCTTGCTCCAAAATGTGCATGTGACTCTCTAGTCCTGCTGAATAGCTCTCCTTTGCCCTTCTCTTCGATTGGAGCCTTGGTTTTAGGAATCTAGTTAATCTTCCTTTTAGTTTACTCCTTCATTTTGCTGAAGCCCTTTCTCTAGTAATTTGCTAAGGAAGTTCGCATTAGAGATTGAGTCCTTGCATATCCCAAAATGTAATAACCGTAATGACTCCCTTTACCCAGACCCAAATAAAAATCTCACTTTATCTATGAAACTTTCTTACAACCAGTAGAATCTTATCTCTCACATTACCATATCACTCATTAGCCGTAGATAGCCATTGTGTAATTGCCTTGTGATATGCATTTTATCTTTCACTTTAATAGGAGTTATAAACTTGTACAATCCTTCAAAGCACTACTTCAGCGTTTTATACAAGTTATTTGTTTGACTGTTTGTAATACCTAGTACCAGGAAAGGATTCTATTTCTTCTGTTAATGTGGATAAAGTGTTTATTATTTTCACTTTGCATCTGAGGTTATTTTAGATTAGGAAGAGAAAAGGGTATAATCCAACTGCAAAAGGTTAGGGCTCTGAACCAATAAGCATTTAATAGGACATTCCTCATGACAATTGAAATATAACTTGATAGGAAAATACATCTTAAATTCAATACACTACAGCAAAGATCTAGACATGTTCCAACCATAGTTTATTTCCTGCTGTTTTTTTTTTATCACAATGTAATTATCCTATCAGTCATGCTGATTAATTCAATTACATAAGTCCAGTGCCAATTTGAACCTGTTGAGAATGTAAGTCGGTACTTCACAAGTCATGTCCTTCCTATCTTTACCATTATAAGATTTTTCTGTTTTTAACAACGACTTAATGTGATGGTTACTTTATGCCAGGTATATTTTAAGTATTATAGATACTAACTCATTTAAGCACAACAACCAAAGGAAACAAGTGTTATTATACCCATATTACAGGTAGGGAAACCAAATCACAAAGGATTTGCCTACGATCACATAGCTCCCAACTAGAAAGAGATGGAGCCAAGATTCGCCTTCAGGTTGTCTGGCTTTGGAGTCCTTGCACTTAGCCACTGTGCTCCGTAGGTTTACATGTGCCTCCTGAGACTGATGAACTCTCCTTGATGCTCAGCCTGCTACTGGTTATGTTCCGCAGGTCTGGAAAAGATGTGTGTAGGAAATTGACGAGGCATTCTTAGTTTCAGGGTTGTTCATGCCCTCCTTGTTGAGACACATCCTCACCGGGCCATTCTCTGGGGCTTTTTCTCACATCGCTGGTTGCCTCTTCCCAACCTCTCCTCTTGTTCAACACAAAAAGCCTTGGAGTCTTGCTTCCTTTTTCTCTTGCTGTCAGATCTTCCCTTTTCTAAAAATTGTTTCCTCCCAGGTACCACAAACTCTATTTGCTTTTTCTTCACAGCATGTACTACTATGTGATATTACATATTTATTCATTTCACCTGTCAGTTGTATGTTTTCTCCTCTAACATGTAAGCTCCATGATGGGCATCTATCTTAATTTGGGTTCTTTTCAGATGTTCTTTTTATCCTTATTTCTTTTAAATTTTAGTGTTATTAATTTTATTTTAATTAACTTAATTATTTTACTATTTCACATTTCCCTTTACTTATTTAGAAGTTTCGCTCTAATTTAGATAAAACATGCATGCCTAATTCATTGGTGTCTAAAATCTGAAACAAGGTTATTGTCTTCCTTCTGGGTAACACAAGGACCTTTGAATGCTTTAATTCAATTACCCATTCTTTTGATGTGGATACAATTATTGTCTAGTATTTTAGGCATATCTTTTTGAATCTCAATAAACATTATTATTGTCACTACTTTTCAGAGTCATTTTTAAAAATGTTTACCCAGACTTTTATCACTTTCTTTGCTTTGCCTTCTGCATCTCCAGCCCCCATCTGGGATCATTGTCCTTTCGCAGAAACTTTCTGTGGCAAGGTTCTCCAGCAGGTGAGCTTTCTCAGTTTTTGTCAGTTTGAACGAAACTCTTGAACTCTTCCTCAGGGTTCTTTGACAATCATTCAGGAATGGAAGAGGTGGGATCATTAAAAGAAAATTATCATAATTCGCCATAACCGGATGGTTCTGCTGTATCTGAATTCATAACATTCCGCCATGGGCAGCGATACTTCATTTATCACGCCACAGTTCACCTTTACCAGAAATATGTCTAAACCAAGAAAAGACAGAAGCCATACTTTAGGTTCTGGTGCCAAAATATAAAAGTTCTTTATTTCAAGCCCAGAGTTTTTTACACCATGGATAAAACACCAGAGTAAGGCTGAGGACAGGTGAAATGTATATCTATCTTTTGTGGAAGGGCAATTGAAATAATAAGATAGGAAAGAAGAACTCGTATGCAGACAGATCAATTTCAGTAAAAAGTACATATGTTTGTTGACTATCTGAAAGTTTGTCCTTTGGTCCAGAATACCATCAGCCTCCAGAATACCACAATACCTCCTAGAATACCTTGTGTTTCCCTAGGAGTATCTATAGCCCAATTTGAAAACACTAGACTAACATATAACCTGCAATTTCACAAGAATGTCCTTGCCAGGCTCTTGAGAAGAACACACACAAAAAAATATATGTAGCCTTTCAATTTCATAAGAGCAGCACATGGATCTTAAGAATAGAAGTAGCTCAGGAGCTCGACATTATGTTGAGTGGCAGTGAAATAAAGCAGGTAAGGAGGTAGCAGATCGTTAACAAAATAAGCATTTATTGCTGGAAACTACTTTGGACTAATTCACAAATGGCTGCCACATGGTACTACAAAAGTTCAAGGAGATCAGAATAGTTACCATACAAACTCAGAACTACAGTTTTCACTAATACACTGAATACCCAATCTGTTAACATAATCATCATGAAAAGCTGACTCTGAGTTATGCCATCGTGTGTAGGAGTACCGGGAGGTGAAATTTCTGTATTTACAGCACATAGAAGGATGTGTTGTTTCCTTTTTTAAAGCATCACTGCATTTTCAGGAAGTAAAGAAAATAAAAGCAGGTAGGTTGAGAGCCAGGATACACATGAAAATCACCTAGAAAGCTCTGTCAAATGCTTGTGTCTCAACCCAACTACAAACCTACTACTCAGAATATCCAGCGTGATTCTTGTTGGCCACCTCTGGTTAAGGACCATTGTTTTAGGGAATTTATTTCTAGAGAATCTGCTGGGGTTGAGACAGAGGGAGAGAGAGAATCTTAAACAGGCTCCACACTTAGTGCGGAGCCCCAAAGCTCGATCCCACAACCCAGGGATCATGACCTAAACCAAAATCAAGAGTCAGACACTCAACCAATGGAGCCACCCAGGTGCCCCAATTTTACACCTTTTTAACCATTCTAAGACATGTGAAGGTTTGTCTGCCTGCTGCCTTTAACAGAACAAACTCAAAGTCACAAAAGCAAAGGTATCTTGGGGAAGATTCTGGATCTGGGATAAATAAGACTCACAAAAGCAGAACTGGTCTGTTCTTAAGTGTTCCCAGGGATGGGCTTATTTTCTCACCTTCCCTGAGAGCACTGGTGCCTTTCCTCTTGGCTCCATCTGTTGAGGACCATCTGCCTCCTTCTGCTCCTCTTCCCCAATATGGGCCCCATCTTGGTCAGGTCCATTTTCTGGATGAAACAAACAGGTCCAAGGAGCAGGTATGAAGAATGAATGTGGAAAAAGAAGATGATGTTAGGGCCACACTGGACAATTTCAGTGTGAGTCGTAACCCACTGTTTGGTTGGTTTGGGGCAAGTGAACGTGTGACAACCATTCTGAGCAGAACTGAGCCTTACTGTATCACTGAGGGTGGCTCCAGCAGAAAGGATGCCTAGTTAAAACACTACCTCTGACAGTTTTGATCTCTCTATTTCTCAGGTCTCGTTGGTTGCACCTGATTTCCTCCATGACATTAAACAACTGTTGTATGATTTTTCTGTTGGTAGCACACAGTTTTTCCAAATTAAAAAAAAAAAAAGACAGGAACAAAAAGGTTATGCTTTTCATCTATGTCTGTGTAAACAAACCCAGTAATTACCATAACTCAAATTGCTGCTGAAATTCTCCATATTTTAATGTGCACACTGTCGCTCTTGCTACTAAATCTCTGCATATATCCTAGGAAGTTAATCCTGAATTAGGAAACAGAAAAACTGATTAAAATAAAATTGGGCCAAGTCCATGATTTTTATATTCATAAGATTCAAAATTTCTGTGAGGAAATGTGCAATGCAAATTGAATTATCTTCTAGAGTAATAACAAAAAAAAAAGAGAAACAATGGTAAAATATGGGTATCCATGCAGAGAGATGTATGAATTAGGCTTGCTAAGGTTTCAGTTGATTGTGATTCAATATTCTGCCGCTCTGAAACAACCTTTACTTACAAGGCTGCACAAACTCAATTCTCTTCAGTCTACAGTGGATATTATCCATTTTTCTTGTAGCAACATTTCATCAAATTTTACACCTGTATCAGGAGAGATTTTTTGCTGAACTTTGAAGACAGCATTATTAGTCCTTATAAGTATTTTAATCACTGTCTTTCCTGATCGCCTTTAGGACAAAAGGGCAGTTGTAAACATTCAAAGAAAAGTCAGGAACGTAAAAGAGCATTGTCTGGGGAGCCTGTAGGCATGGGCTGAGTGAAACGGACTATTAACTAAATAATGTAGAAAATTCAAGTCTTCACATTTTCTTTTAATAACTTAGAACTAATCTGAATGTTTTTACTACTTATCTTTCCTTATTTCCCCTCCCGCCCCCGCCCCCCCAGACCCCTTTTCTGTCTCTCTCTGTTCTCTGCTCCAGGAGGCTGACCTCTTTGGACCTCACCAATGAGCTCTCTTTCCTCTGGCTTGCCTTGGGTTTTGACAATAGAGAGCCCCAGCAGGAGGTCAGAGGGGGAGGGGAGGGTAAGTTCTGGGTCCTCTCTGGATGGCTGTGGCCCTCCATTGAAGACCACTGCTCTTGCCGAGGTTAACCTTTCTTCTAGGCTCTAGAAGCTTCATGCTCCCCTTTCCCTTCAGCCCTTCTACTTCAAGGTACTGCTTTCTCCTTTGTAGTTTCGATTTCCCACATCTTGGCCCACACCTTTATAAGTAGGACCTTTAGTAAATGCTCCTCAAATTATCCTGATTTGAATGCTCTGTTTCATATTAACCATCCAGACAGAGACAGACTCTGCTTTATCCACCACTGTATCGGAGTTCTCCTCATGTTCTAGGGCCACCAGTATCTCTTACCAGGACTACAGAGAGATCTCTCTACTACCTTAATGCCTAAAAATCTTCTAAAGGTTTCCACTCACAAATATAAAATCCAAATTCCTTCCCATGGCCCAAGACCAGTCATACTCATCTCCTGAGTTCTAGAACACACCGACTTCTCTTTTGCCTGAGGACCTTTGCCCCATTATTCACTCTGCCTAGACGGTTCTGTTCCCTGTTTTTCATGTGGTTAGCACAATCCAAGACAAAAATTGAGTAAGGAAATGGGTTTTATTCAGTCTATTGCAATAAGAAAGCACCACAGATCCAAAGATTAGAGCGCTTATTAGTTTCTTACAGTTGGCTGTAACAAATTACCACAAAATTAGTGGCCTAAAATGATAGAAAGTTATTCTTCTTATAGTTCTGGAGGCCAGAAGTCCAAAATGAGTCTTACTGGCTAAAACTGAGGTGTAGAAAGGGCTGTACTGCCTCTGCCTTTTCCCACATCTAGGGCTGAATTCCGTGGCTCACAGCCCCTTCTTCTATTTTCACAAATAGGGGGCATCTTCTCTCTGACTCTGCTTCTCTCCATCCATCACATGCCCATCCCACCTTCTAACTGTGGTCAAGTCTCCTGCTCCCCTCTTACAGGGACATTTGTGATTATATACAGGGTTGAGCCAGATACTCTGGGATAATTGTCCCATCTCGGACTCCTTAATCACATCTGCAAACACCCTTTTTTCATATAAGGTAACTTTTATAGATTTTAGCATTTAGGACCTAGATACCTTTTAGGGGGCATCACCAGCCTGCTATACTGTGTCCTAGAACAATGGTTTTGCCTTAGATCTTTATGGGGAGTAGAAATAGTGGAAGAGGAAATATTTATTTCTGTGTCTAGCTAGTTTTAGGGGGACAAACAATTCTACTGTCAGCTAATTATTCATGAGACAAAGAACAGAGTCTATGGCTGACTTTGTCTGCCAACGTAGGCAAAAGGGGACTGATTTAGGTTTGCTCTTGTCACAGGCGGACACAGTAGTCACATACATAACTCTTAGGAGAGTTATGAGAAAGAGTGGACAGCAAGTCCTATCTAAGCCTTGTGGGGAATAGTGGTTCATTGCAGTTTGCCATTTTCTAGAACACAAAAGGGTAGGAGATGTGAGGGGGGGGAATGGTTGGAAATATTTCTTAACCATCACTGTTTTCCAGGAGCATAGAGTTCAAATAACATTTGACATTGTCAGCACCTTCTCATCCTTAAATACTTTTTCATAGATGCCCTCCCTAACCACCCTAAGTTTCCATTATTCTCTGTTACAGTTTCCTCTTTATTTCTTCATGGTATTTTTCATAATCCATACTTTTTTTGTGTATTTGTCTATCAAAACCGTAAACTTCTTGAGGGCAGGGAACATGCTGTCTTATATTTGAAGAGCTTAGGACAATGTGTCTTTACATCTTTAGGACATTTTTGTTGAATTGATGAAAGAAGAAATACAAGATGGCCAACAGACTTAGGAGAAACTGTCTAGTAATGACCTCATTGGTAGTAAAAGAAACAAGGATGAAAATCACAGTGGGATAAACAAAAAAGAGTCAGTAATCCCAGACAGGAGGACCCACATGTTCAGAGACACCCAGAGTATGTGTGAAATGTGAGTCACAGCTGGTGTGGGATGGCATCTGAGTGGGGTGGGGTGAGGCTCCACAGTTAGTCGGAAACCAGATCCCAAGGGAACTTGGGATTTATACTTCCTGTTCCCCTCAGTGCCCTGCATTCATTCATCCTTTCAACAAATATTTGTTGAATGTATTTCATGTGTCAGGCACTAGGTCTAGACTTTAGGGACATAGCAGGAAACAGAACAGACAAAAATAAGTCTGAATAAATAGAAGTGATTGAAATAAACAGTTCTGAGGGTTAAGGAGAAAAGCAAAGCAGGAGGGTAAGACGTGGAATGTAGGCTTGTGATTTAAAGAGAGTGGCCGGGAAAGGCCTCAGTGAGAATATACTATCTGCCAGGTGTGGAGTTGGGGGGCAGGGGGCCTTTAACCAAACTTAAAGGAAGTGACATCCTAGAGAAGGGCATTCCAGGAAGAGGGCACACCGAACACTCAGATCTTAAGGTGTAAACTCACCTTTCAGATGGCCAGTGTGTTGGGGCTCCTGGCTGGCTCAGTCACTTAAGCATCCGACTCTTGATTTGGGCTTAGGTCTGTTCATGCTTCATGCGTCATCGGGCTCTGTACTGACAGCAAGGAGCTTGCTTGGGATTCTCCTTCTTCTTCTCTCTCTGCCCCTCCCCTGCTCATGCCTTCTCTCTCTCTCAAAATAAATAAACGTTAAAAAAAAAAAAAAGATGAAAAAGATGGCCATTGTGGCCTGAACAGAGTAACAGAGGGTCTTAACAGTTGTAGGAGATGAGGTGACAGAAGTGGGGGAGGGGTGCGGTTGTAGGTCCTTGTAAGCTTCTGTAAGGACTGTGGCTTTCCCACTAAGTGAAATGAGAAGCTGTTGGAAGATTTTGATAAGAGGAGCAACATACCCTGTTTCATTTAACAGGATCATGTGGTCTGCTATGCTGAACGAGACAGAAAGGGATCGAGGCGTGATGCAGGAACACCCTTCAGGAGGGTACTCAGCGATCAGGGGGAATCATGGTGGTAGCACACGTCAGGGAGGTCGCAGTGGAGATGGTGAGAAGTGGCTAGATTCTGGATATATTCTGAAACTGGGTCAGAGGTGAGGTAAGAGAGAGAAGTCAAAGATGACCCCAAGATTCATGGCAAGGACAGGGTTGCCATTTCCTGAGATCTGGAAGAACGCTAAACGAGCAGCTTTGGGAAGGAAGGTCAAGAGTTCAGTTTTGGACACATTAAGCCCAAAGTGCAAGAGTAATACTTTCTGAAAAGCGAATTCATTTTATAAACGTACCTGTGAGCTCTAGGAAATCATAGAACTGTGATCATCTCTCTCCAACGTGCCGATTGCGCTAGTGGCTGAATAGTTTAACACCTTTCAAGACCTGTTCTTGCTTTCTTCTCTGAACTTCTCCCCTTCCCTGAGAATATTTCTACCTCTCTTTTGTTGGGAGAAGTGCAAGGAAAATTAGAAAATTTAAGTGTATAATTGCTTTGGAAGTAGAAACAGGAAAGTCCGTATGTGAAATAACTCCTTTTCCTGATCTCGTGGGCATCCAGAAGAGCAGACCAACTGCATTCGGAAGCTCAAGAAAGCCACCAGCTTTGGGGATAGAGCGGCATTGGCATGGAGGCTCACGCTTTGGTCCCAGAGGCTCTGCAGCTGAGTGCACATGTTGGCATGTCTTCCTCCAATAGGTCAAGTGCTTAGCTTTGAGCCCAAACAGCCCTCTGCTGAGAGATCCTCCGGGCTAAGAAAGCGAGCAAAGCCTCTTTGCTTTCCAATGCCATTGCTCGCACCTTCTCTGAAGCAGTGACATTTGTAACCTGAAGCCTGCTGAGCTCCCCTTCCATATCTCTCATCTTGAGCTGCCCAACCTGAAAATAGACCCTGCTTTGCTAGAGACTCATTCCATGTAAATCAGTTTTCCAGATAACTGAAGCTTAGCTGTCCTCTGACGTTGCCTATGTAAAGGAGAACTATTCTGAGAATGAACCGCACCGCTCGTCCCTTCCGAACCAGAGCACCTGGGAGAGAATCGAACGTTTCTGCCAAAAGGCTGTCCTCTTACAATGACCTCAGACTGCTGTGTTTTTGAGGTGTGGATTTCTTTTTCCAAAAATGTTTCTTATTTTTTTCGGCATTCTCCCTGCTGTCACTTATCATGAGTTTCTGCCCACTTAACATGCTGGAAAACACTGACTGAGAAACCACGTAATCGGAATTGCATACACATATTCTGTCTGAGAACCTTGATTTAGTACTAGAGGGTCTCTGAGGTCTTTTTCAGCTGTAATTTATTTTTGCAGTTCTAGATTTCCTGGTAAATGGGCATAATTACCAATGCATACATAGTGGGCTTTTATTTGGAAACTTCTCGGGGCATTTGTAACTTATTATCTAAGTCCTAAGTTGGCTCTTAGTAGCTGTCATACGATCTTCGGAAGCGTGAGATAGCATTTGTGATGGAATTCTAAGATGGCCCGAGCACAGTCACCCTGTGTAATGTTCTTCTCTTGAGCTTGGGCAAGACCTATGAGTATGGTAGGAAGGCACTCCAACGATTAGGTTACCTTCTACGTTTGGCAAAGGTAAAGGGATTTTGGATATGTAATTAAGGATTCTAATTAGCTAGCTTTAATCTAATCAAAAGGGAGATTGACCCTGGTGGGTCTGACTTAATCAGGTGAAGCCTTTACAAAAGGGTCTCCCTTTTCTCCCCTGCCGGCCTTGAAGAAGCAAGCCGCCATGAGTTCTAGAGTTGAAAGGAAATTAAATTAGTTAGCATCCACGTGAACTTGAAGCACCCTGAGCCTCAGATGAGACCACAGGTCTGGCCAATACCTTGACTGCAGTGTTGTGAAACCTTGAGCAGAAAACTCAGTTCAGTGATGTCTGTACTCTCGACCCATGGAATTGTGAGATAATAAATGGATATTGTTTTAAGCTGATATGCTTATGATAATTTATTATGGAGGAATAGAAAATTAATACAGCATCCTATTTGGATTTTGTGTTTGAAAAGGTAAAAGAGAATACTGTACTTGCCATGCATGGGTTCACGCAAACTTAATCACATCATGGTAATTACCTCATTCTCCTATGTGTGGATAATATCAATTCTGAGGGGTATGCAGCCCAGGAAATAAAACTCAAAACTCATTAAGATTATACTTGTCCATTCCTGAGAATCAGCGAATAAAATGTTCAGGGTTGTTGTGGGAAGTCCAAGCCAACATTTCTCCATCACTCATCGTACCCAGGAGAGAACGCTAAGTTGTAAAAAAGATCTCATGTTAAAAATGAAAAAAGCTAAACTAAACTAAACTTAGTGGATATGAGGTGGAGTCAAAGTGTTTTTACAATGACGTTTTTGTTGCTTCCTTATTTTACAGATAAGCGCAACACAATATAATGATGGTACAATATCTTACACTTTACAGAGCTTTATAAAACTTTTTAAAGTGTTTATTTAGATATTTATTTTGAGAGAGAGAATCCCTAGCAGGCTCTGCCCTGTCCGCGCAGAGCTCAACCCGGGGCTCGATCTCATGAACCCATGAGATCATGATCTAAGCTGGAAATTTGGATACTTAACCAACTGAAGCATCGAGGTGCCTCAGTGTTTTATAAAACTTTTTAAAGCTTATTACATATGACCCTCATGATGTATGTTACTTCAACTTGAGTTAATAATCAAATACAACCTGGCAGGCAAGTAGTTTAGTTACTTGTGGATTTCATGGTTTTAAATCTTAATTCCAGCATAATTAACATAAAGTATTATATTAGTTTCAAGTGTACAGGACAGTAATTCAATAATTCCATATATTACGGGTTTCATTCTTGAAAAATATTATTTTTGAGTAGTCATTATTGACACAGTAAAAATTAGATCTCTCCCTCACATACCTGTTCTAATTCACCTTGTTTTCCTCTTTAGAGTCAACCCCTACTGGTTATCTGAGCATTCCTCCAGAGGGATTCTATGCAATAACAAACAAATATTCAAATTATCAATAAATATAGGTACCTAATGTTCACTAAGTGTGATTAAGTAGTTTAACCTATTTTCTGAAAAGATATATCTGTATTACTGATTCTGACAAATTATGACTTGAATATATTGATAAAATTGAGTTGTTAGTATTTTATTTGGGATTTTTCCATGTTTATTCATACAAGAAAATTACTCGTCCTTTCCGGTTTTTACAGTTTGTAGTCTTTTGATACTGTTTATGGTAGTTTCCCAGAATAACCGAAGAAGGGAAAGAGTTTTATCGTGCTTCACTCAGCAGTAGCTTAAAGAGAATTGTAATTATCTTTTTCTTTGAAAGTTTAAAAGGTGTCACCTGGAAAAAAAATCCTTTGCGTTGATACACTTCTGCAGCTAATTGTTTGACAATCTTTGTGTTTTATTCTGAGGTATTAGGTTTTGTCAGGTCTTTTATGTCTTCTTGTGTTAATTTTAGTAAAAAATATAAATTTTCCTGGAAACTTACATTTCGCTAGAATTTAAAAATTTACCAGGCTAGCATTTTAAGGAGCATTCTTCTCCAAAGTTGTACCAATCAGTCTTTTGCCTGTTCATAAATTTATAAATTTGTATGCATTTCTCTTTTATCATTCAATGTTCCTTTTTTTGTTTTAGTAATAATAGTACTGTTTTTGTCTTTTCTGAAAATAATAATGTCTAACAGCTAAGTATTTACCATGAAGCACTCAGCTATTAATACACATGATTTCATTTCTTTGCAACAACCCTCAAGGGTAGTTTTGTGGGGGGTTTTTAACTTTTATTTATTTTTATTATTTTTTAATGTTTATTCATTTTTGAGAGACAGAGACAGAGCATGAGAAGAGGATGGGCAGAGAGAGAGGGAGACACAGAATCCAAAGCAGGCTCCAGGCTCCAACGTGTCAGCACAGAGCCCTACACGGGGCTTGAACTCATGAAAGGTGAGATCATGACCTGAGCCAAAGTTGGTTGCTTAACCAACTGAGCCACCCAGGTGCCCCATTAATATTTATTTTTGAGGGAGAGAGAGAGTGAGGGGTGAGAGCAGAGAGCAAGGGGAACAGAGGATACAAAGCAGGCCCTGCTCTGTCTACTCAGAGCCCAAAGCAGGGCTCAATCTCATGAAATGTCCCATTATGACCTGAGTTGAAGTCAGATGCTTAATGGACTTAGCCCCTCAAGAGCTTATTATTTTTAAATAATCCTCAAGTTAGGTGAGAGAAAATGGATTCTTCAAGAGGCTGGGTAGTGATCCCTCCACTACTAAGTAAGGAAACTTGAGACTCAACTCATCTCTCTCTGACTCCAGAAACTGAACTTTTGATTTTACTTCCCTGCTTTGCTTCCTCAATGTTTTCTTCATGCTCTCCTGTAGTTTTTTGGTGCAGTTTCTAATGTCTTGAGTTGGATGTTACCTTTTGTTTTTCCTGTTTATGTATAAATGAATCCATTTCTAGGTATAAATCTGCCTTTGAGTCCTACATAAAATACATTTTGTTATGTGTAATTCTCAATGTCATTTTTGCTAGATGTTCTTTTTTTTTAATTTGAGAGAGAGATAGTAGAGGAGAGGGGCACAGGGGGAGAGAGAGAGAGAGAGAGAGAGAGAGAGAGAGAGAGAGAGAGAGAGAGAGAATTCCAAGCAAGCTCCCTGCTCAGCACAGAGCCTGATGTGGGGCTGGATTCCATGACCCTGGGACCATTACCTGAGCCGAAATCAAGAGTTGGAGGCTCAACTGACTGAGCTGCCCAGGGACCACTGTTTTTGCTAAATATTCTAAAACTGCATTCTTTCTTTTTTGAATCGAGATCTTTAAAAGAATTTTCTCTCTCCAGTAAGGTTTCTGATGTTGCTATTTACATATTTATAAATAATGTTAGTTGGATTGTGATAAAAGTATAATATTCACGGCTTCTACATTTGACATTTACTGAGTTATATAATATATAATTTTTTTATAAACATCCTATAGATTGCTAAAAGGCAGTGTATTCTCTGTGCACAGCACTACTGTGCCTATTAAATCCATCTTTTAATGCAGTTTGAATTATCTTATCTTTGATCTGTCAAAGGTTGTAATATAGGTGAGCTGTTTCCCAAGAAAACTGATCTTCCGTGACTCTCTTTTTGTTTCCAACAATTCTTATATTATTCATGTCAATATTATGCCATTTATTTACATAAAGCTCCATTATCATTATAGCTATATTGTGGCTATATATTTTTTGGAAATGTAAAATGGTACTCTTGTTCTTCCTAATTCTTTTAGTTTTAAACTTTGAATAATGTCACCAACACTGTGTTTTGCTTCAATGTTTCTACATATTTTTGTTCATTCTTTTGTTTTTAACCTTCGATATATAATTTAGAATATGATGCTGGCAGATAGAATAGAGCTTGATTTTATTCTTTGCTAAATTTGAGAGTCTTCATTAAGAAAGATAAACTGATAGGGGCGCCCGGGTGGCTCAGTAAGTTAAGAATCTGACTTTGGCTCTGGTCATGATCTCACAGTTTATGAGTTTGAGCCCCACATCAGGCTCGCTGCTGTCGGTACAGAGCCTCTGTCTGTCCCCTCTGTCTCTCTGCCTTTCCTACCCCCCATCCTATCTCAAAAATAAACATTAAAACATTTTTAAAAAGAAAAATAAACACATTTATATTTTCAGTTTATTTCTTCTATGTGTGATCTTCTATTGTATGATATTACGATATGACTGCTCTCTTATCTATTGAGAATTTTTTCTGGCTTTTATCTCATAAATTATTTTTTCCTATTTTTGTGCTCTTTACGTATTAAACTTTAAAATTCTTAAAAATTATATTAGAAGACACATTTAAGTTATTTTCTTTTAAAAAAATCATGCTTAGACCTATAACAATCCAAAATATCAATGCCAATAACAAAATAGCATCTGTCGGTTTTCCCTTGTAAGAAACTGCATTGCTAGCTTTCCGGATGGCACTGAAGTCCTTCCATGTGGAAGAGTGGTGATATCAGCTCTGAGTGGAAAGATGAACAGAAGGGTAGGACACTGAAATGGAACCCAATCTATTTCACTTCTCTTTCCCTTTCTTTAATATGCATAAGAATGGTATGTGCTTTAAAATTCTAGGGGCACCTGGGTGGTTCAGTCGGGTACGTGTCCGACTTCAGCTCAGGTTATGATCTCACGGTTTGTGAGTATGAACCCCACATCGGGCTCTCTGCTGACAGCTTAGAGCCTGGAGCCTGCTTCGAATTCTGTGTCTCCTTCTCTCTCTGTCCCTCCCCTACTCGTGTGCTCTCTCTCTCTCAAAAATAAACATTAAAAAAATTTTTTTAATTAAATTCTTATATAAGCCTTAAAATGGTATCTCAATTAATATAACAAAAATGCCAAGCGATAGAATACCATGTCAGTTTAAATGGCAGATACTTTCTTTCTCGGTGGGACTTAAAATAACGGTGTGTTCAGAATGGTGTTATAGATGAGATGAAATCTTGCACGTTTTTTGAAACCACTTTCTCTGCACAAAAAAGGAAGGCTGACATCATTATTCCAACATCAGAAATCCTAAAAGAGGTGAGGAAGACTGGCCACGCTTTGCTGAGGAGACGGGGTTCCACCTGTGAACCAGGGTTGACGGCGCAGGAGAGCTAGTGGCTCTGTCAGGGTACCTGGGCCACCTGCTGGGGCTGGAGCAAGGTCTGACTTCTTGGCTATTACTGCTACTACCTGATGGGGGTGTCATGAGCTGTCGGCAGCTGGGATGCAGTGCACTAAAGAGAGTCACACCCCAAGAGAAATTTTTCTTCTCCCCTGTGGAGTCCAGACAGTTCTCCGCCTCATGCCGGTGTGTCCTAACCTCTGCAGAGGGAAGCATTAGAAATATCTAGGTGACCTGGGGGGCAACATCCAGTCAGCAAGGACCCCATGGGGCACTGAGTCTTTTTCTATTTTTAAGTTCATGTAATTTTGAGAGAGAGCACAAGCAGGGGAGGGGCTGAGAGAAAGGGGGACAGAGGATCTGAAGCAGGCTGCATCCGGACAGCAGAGAGCCCCATGCCAGGCTGGACCCCACAAACCGTGAGCTGAAGTCAGATGCTTAACGACTGAGCGACCCATGTACCCCGGAGCTCAGTCTTTTAAATCACACTGATGGCAAGCAGAAGTGACAGGACTTGTGGTTGACACGGGGGCCTCCACCGCACCTCTTGGTTATTGTGACAGTCTTCCTATTTAATCTTAGCTAGGGGCCTGCTTGATACGACCTTGCAGACCCAGTAGCCTGAGAACAGTGAGACCCAGGGCCAGGATCGCTCATCCCTGTGAGCTTTCTTCTTTATTAGGAGACCCTGTGCACTGAAAGTTGATTTTCTCTTGGGCTCAGCCTCTATGGCAAGCACATAACTTTCTGGTATCTTTCCAGGGCATTCATGAGAAGCCCCACTGTAGTACCTGTGTCTGCTTCCACTATTCGAGTGGCCTTCGTATTCGATACTCTTCGTATCCAGCAAAACGAATCCCACTCAGTGCTGTATTCTGCCTATCTCCACTTTCTCACCTCCAGATGGAAATTGTGGGACAGGTTAGTGGAAGTCTTTCAGGGTCTCCTGTGATTTTCTTCCTTGGAGTAGTGGTTACAAGCTGACCTTTGATAGATTCTTTTAATCTTGTCCCAAGTAAACTATAGCTTGATTGTTTTTTTTTAAGTTTTTATTTATTTATTTTGAGAGAGAGAGAGAGAGGACAGGGGAAGGGCAGAGCAAGAGGGAAAGAATCTCAAGAAGGCTCGGAGCTGTCAGTGCAGAGCCTGATGCAGGGCTTGATCCCACGAACCATGAGATCATGAACTGAGCCAAAATCAAGAGTAGGACGTTCAATGGACTGAGCCAGCCAGGCGCCCTCGCTCGACTGCTTTTTAAAAAGTGTTACCATGTGGATGGTATCCTCCCTTAATTTCCTACTGTGATAAAGATCTTTCCTCTTTTCATTTCTTTGGTCATTTCAGGGTAGATCTGATAGACAATAGAGAAAGAAAGCCTTTGCTCTAGTCAGTTGTGTATTTGGGATGTTTTTTGGTTTTTTTTTTTGTTTGTTTTTCTTTTTGAACACAAGTCTGATCTTCCTGCATTTAACATATCTGTAGGACTTACAAAGAGAAACACTATGAAAATCAGTGATTGAATATTTGGATATGAGACTTTGGAGAGATGTGAGAAATACAAATTTGGGAGACATCGGCCTGTGGTGATGTCAGGTCACAGGAATAGGAGAGACCGCCTGGAGTAGGTTCCAAAATCTGACCGATCATCAGTCCCTCTCCCCGATTCTAATTTAGTAGGCCTATAGTAGCCCCCAAGAATCTACGATCTATTTATTTTTTTAGGCTTCCAAATAAAGATTTTTAGAATTGAGCATTAGGAGAAGAACCCATAAGACAATGCTCGCAGAACGGTCCTGTTTCGGTAAGAAAGGTTTATGTCTATTGCGCTAGTTACATTGTAGGGATGGTGGCAGGGGCATCAGCTGAAAAAGTGATGAAGATTTTGAGAAGCCATCATGAGCAAGAAGTGGGGATGCTGAGGAGAAATGTAGACGAAGCGAGAGCACTGAAAACGTTTGACGCCAATGCAGGTGATTGTGCAACTTTCTCTTTCCTGCTCAGAAAGTTGAGTGTAGACAGGGAGATGATGAGTGGCTGGCTTAATCAAGTTGGGTGAAGCAAGGGACAAGTACTGGGCATTAAGGGCTACAAAAATCTGCTGGTGTCTGACCACTGCCTCCATCCATTCAATTTTCTGCTGCCCTGCTACTCTGGACCTCAAAACCACAGTCGCTACCGCCACCTGACCCTTTTCTCAGTCTACGTACCCTTCTTTTGTTAACCTGGAACCCAGGGATATCCCTTCAGTCACTATCTTGCCAGGAGCCCTCGGAAAATTACATAACTAGTTTAAGGTCAAACTACTACCAATGGTAAGATGAAAATTTGAACTCAGGCCAGTCCAAGTTTTGTTTTAAGACCACTATTTTATAGGACCCCGGTGACGGGCATGGTGACATTCCATCAGACTCTGTTTAACGAAAGACCTATTGCCCCGGCCACTGAGTGCAGTCAGCAGACACATTTCAGCTCTCAGGCCCCTCGGGGCTGCCTCGGCTGCAGAGAACTGCCTCACCCAAGGTCACACCCCTTCCTGCGCAGCACACATCCAGTGATGAATCAATGCATAAATATAAAAGCCTGGCCCTCTCAGCCCTGCTTGCAACTACTCTGGAGGAACTTTCTGTCTCCAGAGCTCCCTGTGGGGCTGGCTGAGGCTGTCCTTAGTCCTGCATCATGGCCTACCTTCCTTCGCCTTCTTGCCTCTTCCCTCTCCCTCCCTCTCCCTCCCTTCCATGGGTGTTGATCCCTAGAACACTCCTCAATAAACATACTCCATGCTAAATGCTCTCAGAGTCTGTTTCCCAGGGAACCCAGTGTGCAACAGCCTCTGAAGGATACGAGCGCTAGGCTTTCCTGCTACCATAGATCTATTACTTCTCATTTTTCCCAGAGACCCTCTCTGAAGCGTTTCCAAGAATTGTCAGGTCCAGAGAAGCTGGATGCTCCCTCCCCTGGTCACAGGGAACACACCCAGTACAGTCTTTGGATTTCAGTTATGTAGGGCTCAAGAGAGATGGGGCTGAGTTAGGCAAACGATCCTGGATTTGGAGTGCGCTAGCCTGCTGCTTAAATTTTGCTGACTGTTTTTCCCTTTCCCCACCTAGTCATCCTCCTGAGCGGAGTCTCTCCTTGGAATTCCTAATCTTGATCCCCAGTTTCAAACAAGCTTCAGATGAGGCAACCAATTGAATGTTTTTTAAGTTTATTTATTTTGAGAGAGAGACAGTGAGAGAGAGAGCATGAGCTGGGGAAGGGAGGAGAGGGAGAGACAGAATCCCAAGCAGGTTGGGTGCTGTCAGTACAAAGTCTGATGTCGGGCTCAATCTCACAAACCCATGAGATCATGACCTGAGCCCAGATAGAGAGTCAGACGCTTAACTGAGTGCCCAGGCGCCCCACAACTGATTGGATTTTTAATGCTCACATTTGATATGCCATTGTACCATGATCTTAGTGACTGCAAAGTAAAAACATGACCTAGGCCAAAGCAAACAGATTTCAGTGCTTTTATTTCGGGTTCATTGTTTTCCTTGTATTTTACCAGTTAGAATAAACAGTCAAAACAGGTCAGGAAAAAGAAATCAAGACATCCATCAGAAAAAAGAAATTATTAGTTTGTCGATGTGATTACATATAATAGAAATACTAACAAAAATGGAAAAAAAATCAATACTTGCATGTTATGCAATTTTGTTAATACAATTTTCTAAGTTTCTCCACTTTACATTTTAACGATTCTTTTCAATCAACATAATCACTATATGGAGTAACTAAGTATATGATTCAGGACATATTTCTTTATAATGGTTTGAAAATTTGTGGTGTTTGGTTTTCAATTAGACATCTATGAAGATTTCATCAGTGCTAACCACTTAATTAGAAAAAAATATGCAAAGTAATATTATGATGGAGATTTCAAAATATTTAGTAGGCAAAACAATTAAAGTTTATATATTAAAATGGAACCTAGTTTATTTAATTGGAATATTGTTGCCTTCTAATCCAACTACCATACTCTTCAGTCAGCAGAAAATTGAAGCCATATGTTATCGGTGATCGCTCAGATCACTGTAAGTACATAAACTATGTAACATTAAATAACCTTATTTAGGTAACTGCTTTAAACATTTTGTAGACTCAAGTACTTCTTAAAGTTTTCAGTTATTGATTTTCAAATCTTCTTTGTAGGTATAAGCCTCTCAGAAGGCCAAGCATAATCAGGGTTCCTGCCCAGCCGGTCTTTTCCTTTGATAACCACCCATCGTTACTATACCAGCCTGTCAATAAGCATTTAACGAAAACCTGCTGTAGGGCTGAGGCGTCTACTGGGGGCTAGAAGCAAACAAAAGATTAAGTTTGCCTGGAGAAGCTTACAATCAAGTTGGTGGTTTTCATAAACATAAGCCAGCATGGTTTCCTTTATTTTCTTGTTTATCAACAGCAACAATAAAGATGTTTTTCTAGGGATAGCATTGTCTTGGACACCCTCTTAAGAGGACAGAGGAAAAAAATAGCCCCCAGTAACTAAGAAAAAAAATAATACATAATTTATGTGGAATCCTGTATGATTGTCTCCAGAGGTTTGCATATCCATAGATCAGATTTATAACGAAGTACCACAACATGCTTCTCAATTATCTATACATTAAGTTAAGATGTGTTCTTATTCTTCACGTATTAAGAGTAAAATGTCAGCACATTTTTGTGGTTTCCTCTAACTAGTAAAACAGGAGGGAGGTTCTTCGTGAGGATTTCCAACCAAGCCATGTACAACCAATCTGATATAGATCCTTTCCTTGCCACTGGAAGGCTCCTGACAGTATGGAAGAAAAATTTAAAAAGTGACAATTACTACAGGCAGTAACATCACTAGTCATCACTAGTCATTTAACAACCAGTGCCTGAAACTTTTATAACCCGCCCCTCCTCAAAATGAAAGCACTGACATTATTTTGAATATAGATATTAAACTGACGTATTTCTCAGACAATACAAATATCTATAAACCAGGAAAATAGGCTTAGGCACTGTATAGTAGCAGCAAAACATAACTATAAATTTCCACTTCTCTTTAAATAGAATATTTGATCAAGCAATACCTCTCCTTTTTTGATGGAAATGATATTCCCAACAGTTTAAACCTATTATATTTGGCAGAAAACTCAGAAAACAGCTATTTGAACCCTCTCACCCAATTTGGGAGACTGTTCTAGGTCTTAGATGGATAGTTCTCCAGTGTAGACCTTGAAGACATATTAATCTTCACAGATAGGAATCAGATCATGAGGTATAAATGTAAAATAGTTGGTTTTCATGTTTAGCTATCAATGTTTAAGTAAACATTCATATTTACAACAAGTATACTGCTAACATTTGTGGGGTGAAGGGTAAGAGTGGAAATGGGAAAGCCTTTTTCTCCCACTCTGGCCTCTTCCAACATGGCAAGGAGCTTCCAGAACATGCTGTAGACTTTCTATCTCAGAAGCACTCCCAGAGAAGGAGTCCATGAGCCTCAGGGGCTGACTTAAGTCCCCCGAGGCAGGGAGTTCCAGGGTCAGTCTGAAGGGGGAGCCAGGGTTCTCCGTGGGCACATGCCCTGGCCCCATGGGTAGGGCGCAGTGGATAGAAAGTCCAAGTGGGGCCCTCTAAAGTCCACGGGCTCCAGTTGGCAGGGTCTCAGGGTGGCGCTTATTTTCCTTCACTGTCTAAAATGCCATACATTCCAATTTTTTTTTAAACTTTCCATCTGAATATGACTTTTTATATTGATTAACATATTTACTGAGATTTCCCTGTAACATTCTTAAATGTCTGCAGTGATACTTACAGGACAATGAGATTAGCAGCTCTGGAGTGTTCCTGTAAGAGTTCATTCAGGCGCACTTGGCGGTAACTCTGTGGACAACATTCAGATTTTGTTGAGGGCAGTTCTACCAGAATTATGAATGAGACTCTATGTTCTTCCCTCCAAATTGTGGAGAAGTAGAAAAGTCTCACTTTAAACAATTACAATTATTTCATCCATATTTGGAAACGAAAGGGAGTTTAAAAACTCAAGAAATTTTGGAAATATAAAGAATAAGACAAGGTTGTCACTGTGCAATAGTGGCTTATTAAATTCTAAGGGAAAAATCAAGCAAGCAGAAAACATGGATAATAGTAAAGAGAAGATGAGAATGGCCAGATCTGGGAATGGGTTTGAGGTGGAAGAAAACTAACTGAATCTTGATACCTAAGAACATAAATTCTATCTTCACCTACACTGTTTGGGCTCTTTAAATATTTTTTCAGCACAGGGGACTTGTTTCAACTAAGAAGTCAGCCAAAGTCTCACTTGGAAAAATAACTACATTGATGATTTTGCATTGATGAGAGTAATATTTATTATTATATTTCATTGGTTCAGAAACCAAGGCTTAGATGTGTGATTTGCTCAATTATATGAAAAATCTTTGTTAGATCTGGGCAGTTTATTATATACAGTTTATAAATTTTAGCTCAAGGGGCTCCTGGGTGGCTTAGTTGGTTAAGCATCTGACTTCAGCTCAGGTCATGACCCCACAGTTTGTGAATTCAAGCCCCACATTAGACTTTGCACTGACAGCTCAGAGCTGAATCTGCTTCAGATTCTGTGACTCCTTCTCTCTCTGTGCCCCTCCCCAGCTTGTGCTCTCTCTCTCTCTCAAAAGTAAGAAAATAAACATTAAGGGAAAAAAAAAACTTAGCTCAGTATTTTTTCTACTAAATTTGAAAGGCTTTAGTATCTCTTATTCTAATTTGTTTCAAGTTCAGCTCCTGATGTAGTTTATTTAAATTCTGTAGTTTAGAGGTTTCTGTGGTTCTTTTCCTTGAATGTCCAATCCAATTCAAATGTCAATTCTTCTGCTTAATTCTCTTGTCCCAGCCCTTTTCATTATCTTCACTATCACAACTTCATTCAACTCAGGACACATGGGGGAACTTCCATCTTCTGGGTTCTCCAGAAAAGCTGCCCGCTTTATATCCATCCTACAACATGTGCCTGATCCAAGTTTCTCAATCCTTCTTCCAATTACATATTTTCTCAGATCCCTTTGTTAGTTTTCATAACCTCATCAGGTTAAAATTTCTTTGTTACCGTGTTCAGTTGTGAGTCAACTACCTTGATCTACTTTGCACACATATTGACTTAAATTATTTTAGACTGATGGGTATGTCTCCTCTTCTATAAAATTAAATTTGAAAGGAAACTTTATAATATCTATCAATAATGTGGATTTAAAAATCTTTTAAAAAAAGAATTGAGTTCATATTAAAAATGGAAACTACTTTCTAAATCCTCATATCTAGTAATATGATTGAAAAGCACTTGAAAAATGCAGAAAACCTGGATCTTGAATAATGAAATTCTATAACAGATAACGTTACTTCTTGATCATTAAATCAACTGCTGTTTTCTTTTTCAGCTAGTTAGACAGTAAAGTAAAAATTAAGGAAGACAAGTCCTTACCTTTTCCTTGACTGCTTCCAGTTCTGCATCTGTAATTTTCCACGGGGTTTCTCTCTTTAATTTCTCAGCAGTTGTTAAATCTTTGCAGCTTTCATGGAGACGATATGGTTCAATCATCTCTTCAAAGACTTTCCAGCTGAAATTGGAATTATAAAGGAGGGCTCACAGTGGGAAACTAACTCATTATTTCACAGATACTCCAGGTATGACTGGCTCTGCTGGCTGCAGAATCAGAGCTGAATGTCATGCAAATCTTTTAAGAATTATCCTTGCAGGGGACTTACTGTGAGTAAAGCCATGGATATAGTACTGCCTCCCTACCCAAGGCAAGGCCTCAACATGTCTGAGTTCTTGTTAGCCTACTGGGTATTAGATTCTCAATATAAATGCAGCAAGACACAGATAATAATTATTCTGCAAACACACTTTCTATACGGTATAGTCAAAGACACAGTTGTAACGTAGACATGTTAGCCCATAAATAAGTTTCCATCTGCTTAACAGAGTTTCCATCTGCTTACCGTACAGACCGTATGGGAGACATTTATGGATTAATGTGGGAGATGAGCTAGGTTCCTTGGGGTGGGAGTTGGCGAGGCCTGCCCTCACCTTTAGTCCAAGCACCCTCCCCCTGCTGGAGGGGGCTGTGGACAGCTAGAAGAATAGTAGATTTAATGGCTATAGAGCAATTTGAATGTTTGCTGCAAATAATGGAGCTTTTGTCCTTCTGAGGTCTGCTGTTGCTGTCTGAGATTTTTAAAGGAGTATTTTTCAGGTGCATGTTAGGGAAAAGAAAACAAAAATCAATAGTATTTTAATGTCTAAAAATCCAAGGCCATTTTAGAGCAGTTAAAAAGATGTCATTGAGTAGAAAAGTAGCAGTGGTATCTCACAGCTGTGGACCATCTTAAAACTTGCTGGAAAATCTCATGCTTGTCTTTCATAAGAACCTCATAAGATTTTTTAAAACAGTAGTACAAAACAAAGCTTATATGAGAGTAGCTGTCTTGAGTGTTCTACTTTAAGATGATCTCAAATATAAATCATATCTTTTGGTTTTATTCTTAGCTTACTTATAATTTAGTACCTCTGGAAAGAGGGGTAACTAAAATCAAAGTGCTATTAGGTTAAGGAATTAAAATGTGAAGGGAACAGTTCAATGATCTCATCGGTTACCCTGATTTAGGATTTGCAGATCAAAGTGCAGAGATTACAAAGGAGAATGGGGCAGTGTGCCTTTGTTAGGGATTGAAGAGCTACTTAATGTAGTAGATTTCTGACACTGACTTACTTAGAATGGTAGACAACAACAGAGAATGACTGATATGTCTTATTATTCTTTCAGCTACACAATACTTTTATTTGCTATTCCTTCCAACAGTGCCATGCCTTCAGAAACCTTTGGCAGTAGGCCGTGCAATGGAAAGATTCTGGCCTAGGAGAGAAGAGCCTGAGTTCTTAGTCCCACTCTTCCATTGTCCTCCTGGACCTGGATGACCTTGCCTATAAAAGGAGGTAATGATGGTTGCTCAGAGCTGGCAATGAGGATTGGTGTGATGATTAAATGTGATTTGGGTGACAGTGTTCTGAAAAGTGTACTGTGCGCTGTAAAACTCAGGCATTCATTTTACTGAACAGTCACAGAACTGAGGTTAGCAACGGATTCTCTGTTTAAGCTCTCCATGTACTTACTTTGATCAGGATAAGTTTCTTTGCATCTCAGCCCTGGTGCTTACTAGAAAGACCAGTTCAAAAATAGTTTCCTAAGAAATGGAAGTGGAGTAGAGGTTGCTGGTTGTCTCCCTGGTATTCATACAATGCCTCCCTTTCCCCCACCCCTCAGTGTAGTTTGGATGGGAGTGACTCCATCCTCAGCATCAGCTAACCAGGACAATTCTATTCCTTCTACCAGAGTAGAAGAATAGACACATAGCCCAGGCAAGGTTGACCAAGAGGCACCTGACATTCCATTGACCACAATAAGTGGCTCAGTGGCTCAGGCTGGTACAACCTGAATGGAGCCCATGACCTGAGTTCGATGACTGGAGAAGAGACAAATTGTGTCTCCCACTGAATGTAAATGAACCAGTATGTAGTTCTGGTTGCTACTGGCTGTCATCTTGTTTTTATGAGCTAAATCAACTTGATTGATAATTTCGTAATGGAAGGTAGGGTAGAGATTATGGAAGAGAATTAGTCCTTGATTACAAAATTAACCCTCTAGATCAAACTTTGACTGAAAGCCAAAACATAGTTGGATTTTTCAGTTACATTTGCCAATAATTTCCATTATTCAAGTCACTATAAGTTTTCTTTTCCTTGCATTGAAACATGCTAAGTGACAGAATAGGTTATAATGGGACCGTATTTGACCACTTATTTTCTCTGAACTCTTACGGTTCCTCATCTATGTTCATCTTTGACTTCTTTATCCTAAGGTTCATTCCTGAGCTGGCCATTTTCCATCCTCCTAGCTAGGTGATGCAAAGGTGTCTCAAGATTTCTGTTCTGATTCTCATTAAATCTGACTTTTCTTATAAATGCTTTTATAACTGACTCTAAAATAGGCCAAGATTTACATGCTATTGAATGTAAATGGCAATGAATTCAATTTAAAAAATTAACTTACACCTGCCCTGCCTTCTCCAACCTATTCTTCACGATAACAAAGTTTAAAAATTTTTTAATTGCAAAAAAATTTTTTCCCTAAGTTCATATAAGATTTCTCTTCTCAAATTAATATAACAGTTGTCTTGTGACCACTCTAGTAGCTTTAAACTAAATTATTCAGTTAATTGCTTCTCCTTTCTCTTTAATTTCTGTATAAAGAATGTTGTCTTTTTGGCCTATGGCTTTTAATTCAGTATAGTCAATAAAAAATGAATATAACCACAAGAGATTTTCTCCAGGCTCAATTATTTTCTCATTAACTTTGCTTTTATATTCCCTTTCACCCTGGCCCAGCCATATTTATAATGTTTCTATGATAAAATATCTCCATCAAGACTTACTGATGTTTTATGGGTAGTTGAAAGATTTATTAGAGGTAACTTAAGGCATTTAACATTAGCCTCCAACATGGGAATCATTGACAAACTATTTTCGACATTGTGTGTCACCTGGTGACCAAAAAAAGCTGTTATGGAGAAATGATTATTAATGATAGAAAGGGGCTGCCTAGTCAAGAAAAGCTGTAGTTGAGCTGGTGCTCTAAGTGTTGGCCCTGGAACCAGGGCTGTATCAGCCTAGAGGAAGAGTCTTCTTCCTCTAATTGAACCACTCAGAGGAGATGCCTTTTAAAAACTATCACAAAGGCCTCAACGAAGTAGGTTTAGAGGGAACATACCTCAACATAATAAAGGCCATAAGTGAAAAACTGAAAACTAATCATAAACAATTGTGAAAAACTGAAAACTTTCCCTCTCAGATCAGGAACAAGACAAGGATGTCTACTCTCTCCTCTTTAATTGAACATGGTACTAGAAGTCTTAGCCACAGCAATCAGACAAGAAAAAGGAATAAAAGACATCCAAATTGGTAAGGGAAAAGTAAACTTTCACTATTTGCAGATGACATGATACTACATATCAAAAACCCTAAAGATTCCACTAAAAATTACTAGAACTGATAAATAAATTCGGTAAGGTTACAGGATACAAAATCAGTATACGGAAATCCATTGCATTTCTATACACTAATAATGAAGCACCAGAAAGAGAAATTAAAAAAGAAATTCCATTTACAATTATACCAAAAATAATAAGATATCTAGGAATAAACTTAACCAGGAGGTGAAAGACTTGTGCTCTGAAAACTATAAAACATTAATGAAAGAAACTGAAGATGACACAAACAAATGGAAAGATATTTCATGCTCATAGATTGGGAGAACAATCTATTATTAGAGCAATCTACAGATTTAATGCAATCCCTATCAAAATACCAACGACATTTTTCACAGAACTATAACAAATAATCCTAAAATTTGTATGGAACCATGAAAGACTCCACATAGACAAAAACAATCTTGAAAAAAGAAAAACAAAGCTGGAGATACCACAATTTTAAATTTTGAGTTATACTACAAAGCTATAGTAATCAAAACAGCATGGTACTGGCATAAAAATAGACACATAGATCAATGGTACAGGATAAAAAGCCCAGAAAGAAACCCATGATTATATAGTCAATTAATCTTCAACAAAGTAGGCGAAGATATTCAAAGACTCTCTCTTCAACAAATGTTGCTGGGAAAACTGGACACCTATTTACAGAAGTATGAAACTGGACCACTTTCTTACACCATACACAAAAATAAACTCAAAATGGATTAGAGATGTGTATGTGAGATCTGAAACTATGAAAATCCTAGAAGAGAGCACAGGCAGTAATTTCTCTGACATTGGTCATAGAAATATTTTTCTAGATATGTCTCCTGAGACAAGGGAAATAAAAGTAAAAATAAACTATTGGGACTACATCAAAATAAAAATCTTCTGCATAGTGAAGGAAACAATCAACAAAACTAAATGGGAACCTACTGAATGAGAGAAGATATTTGTAAATGATATATCCAATAAACTGTTAGTATCCAAAGTATATAAAGAACTTACACAACTCCACACCCAAAAAGTAAATAATCCTCATGGGTGGAAGACATCAACAGCCATTTCTCTGAAGAAGACATACAGATGTCCAATAGACACATGAAAAGATGCTCAGTGTCACTCTTCATCAGGGAAATGCAAATCGAAACTACAATGAGATATTACCTCACACCTATAAGAATGGTTAAAATAAAAAACACAAGCAACAGTAAGTGTGGTGAGGACGTGGAGAAAAGGAATCCTGTGAAACTGATGGAATAAACCCTGCAGTCACTGTGGAAAACAGTATGGAGGTCCCTCCAAAAGTTAAAACTAGAACTGCCCTGTGATCTAGCAATGACACCACTGGGTATTTCACCCAAAGAATTCAAAAACACTAATTTGAAAGGATACATGCATTCCTATGTTGATTGTGGCATTATTTACCATAGCCAAATTATGGAAGCAGCCCAGTGTCCATCTACTGATGAATGGAAAAAGAAGAGGTGTATATATACACAATGGAATATTATTCAGCTCTAATAGAGAATGAAATCCTGCCATTTGAAGCAACACGGATGGAGCTAGACAGTATAATGCTAAGTGAAATAAGCCAGTCACAGAAAGACAAATAATATATGAATTCACTCCTATGTGGAATTTAAGAAAGAAAATGAACAAAAATAAAAAGAAAGAGAGAGAGAGAGAGACAGACAAACCAATAAACTGACTCTTAACTACAGAGAACAACCTGATGACGACCAGAGAGGAGGTGGATGGGGGGTATGGGTGAAACAACCAAAGGAGACTAAGAGTACACTTCTCACGATGAGTACTGAGTAATGTATAGAATTGTTGAATTACTATATTGTATCCCTGAAACTAATATTACACTGTTAACTATACTAGAATTAAAATTAAAAACTTGATAAAAAATTATCACAAAGGTACCAGATATGCTACCAATGGCCATTTGTGAGATTTACTGGGTGATCATTCTCTGTTTTAAAATAGGGTTACCTTTATATATTTGAACAGATTTACCAATACCAGATACGTGACTGTTTTACAAAGCAATATGACATCAGCTATGGTGAAAGGCTGAACAGAGGAGAATGGCACTTCTAGCACCCCTCTTCTTGGTGGTGTTTCGTCTTCACACCAGGCAACATTAGCTGCAAAGATTTTTTTATTCCAATATAAAATGGATTTTGTTTTTTGCATCTTGCTCTAGACCTTGAACTATCAGAGAAAAAGATCTCCAAAATTGTGAACACTAATTGATTTTTTTTTCCTGAGAAAGGCAAATAAATCTCTTCATTGCAGGATGGCGAGGATATGTAAGAAACACCAAATTAAAATGGCACCTAAAATCAAATTTAAGACACCAGGACAAAAGCAAAAATGCCTGGTCCTTTGTTTCTTACTACTTTCCATAACGTTTGCTGCCAGAAAAGAGAAAAACACGGCACAAAGTCCAGGGTTTGGTAAAATAAATTGTGTCTAGACTATGATGGGCACTCAAAGAATGGAAAGGCATTAGTGAAAGAGGTACATTGACATTGTCTGTGATAGGTCAGATAGGACAGGTATGCAGGGGGTAACCACGGCAGCTGGGCAGAGACTAGCATGAAAGAAAGGGAAAGAAACAAGGACTTGTGTAGAGCAAACCAGGCTGATGGGTATAGAGGCAAAGGATATAGGAACAAGTTAACCAGCAAGCACAGACAGTCCTTAGCTACTGCAAAAATCAACAACGGCAAGAGGAATTTGGCTTCAAGAAATAGATGACTAATTTGTGCCCAGCATTGAGCCAGGGCCTGTGGAAAATCCAAAGGCAGTAGGGGACACTGTGACTACCCTCCAGACAACAGTAAATGGCCCTATGCTTGCAGAGCTCTGGCAGGCTCTGGCCCATTGCAAAGCAGCACATGCTAGGAAATCATTGTACCTGCTGTGTTATGAAATAGATGCATTTCCACCAAGAAGACGAGCCTGTTTGATCACATCACTGCAAATCGCCAAGAGGCGATGACCTAGGAATTAAAATTCTTCAGATAAATGTGGGAGGCTACCAGAGATTACTGCATGACAACCTAGTTCATATCAGAAAGTTAATCATATTTACCAAGGAGAATTACAAACTCTGTTCCTAATTTTTCCTATGTATTTAAGGCTATAGAAATAGAGAAATACAAGGCATTAGTATATATATGATATGAAGACAATAATATTCCATGGTAATAACCAAAATGAACTCTGTCGATTATAGTTTTCTTATCACAATTAAGACATTTTGGGGGTGTCTGGGTGGCTCAGTCAGTTAATCATCAGACTCTTGGTTTTGGCTTCAGGTTGTGATCTCAAGGTTCGTGTGTTCGAGCCCAGCATTGGGCTCTGTGCTGGCAGTCTAGAGCCTGTTTGGGATTCTCTTTCCCTCTCTTTCTGTCCCTCCCCACCTCTCTCTTTTTATCTCTCTCTCTCAAAATAAATAAACTTTAATAAAAAAGATGTTTTGTAAAGCCATTTTAACTGACCCATAGCCTTACAGGAATCATGAGTACCCTCAAATAAGATAAAGTTCAAGGTTGCTGTTTAGTCAATAAGAATGCATCTTAAATCTGGATATTTTCTGTTAGTTATTAAGCTCATCTAGGATAACAATGAATCAAAAGAAAGGAAGGGCTAGAAGATTGAAGTGTGGACTACACCCAGCAAGAATTGCAGGCAAAGGGAGAAACGACTGATGGTCAAGAGAAATGAGAAGAGGTCGAACAGGCCACCGAGAACCTAAGCAATACTGAAATGCTCGTGTCCCTGTGTAGTCTCCACCTTGAAGGCCCCAGTGCACACCAAATCAAATATGTTAAAATGCATCCAGATGTTGGGGCACCTGGGTGGCTCTGTCGGTTGAGCATCTGACTCTTGATTTTGGCTCATGTTGTGATCTTGTAGTTTGTGGGTTTGAGACCCCCATCACTGCACTGAGCTGAGCCTGCTTGGGATTCTCTCTTTCCTCTCTCTCCACCCCTCCCCTGCATGCATGCGCACGTGTTTTCAATCTCTCTCTCTCTCTCAAAGCAAATAAATAAACTTAAAAAAAATTTAAATTGCATCCAGATGTCATAGTAAATATGATTCTGGACTGTAAACAAGTGAACACTTTTTATTACTGCTAGGTTATCACTAGGTAGCTTATTCAGTTACCAGTTATAATTTCCAGGCAGTTTCCTTACACCTGTGGGAATTCCTGTGAGAATCTAACCTACAAACTGTTTTCAAATACCATGGATTTGACACATTTAACAATTAACAAGGGTTAAAACGATGTCATGATCTGAAGATATTTAAACAATTATTTCAATTTCATCACTTTAAAATTTTGGAGCCGGTATATTTCCTCGCTAGTCTTCAGTTTTAGAGGACACCTCCCCTCCACCGCCCCCACTAAATTTCATAGCTCAATGTGTTGGGTCCTTAGTGCCTAAAAGTGAAAATGGCCACAGAGGGTCGGTTCTGTCAGTGTGCCAAGACTCAAGCTGTTTCTATCTTTTCTATCAGAGCTCCCCCTGCAGGATGCCCCACCAGGAATTTTAAATGATGAAAGCTTGCCCCACTGCTCTGTCCAAAATAGTCTGAGCTTCTGCTTCCTGCTGTTCTTACCACCACAGAAAGGAAGAGCAGGAAAGGCAATTCGAAAATGCTAACTAACCTGGGTTTCAACAGTTCTCCCTCTCAAGCTCAACTTTACCATAAAACCTTTTCCTTCTGTTAGAGTTTATTTGATAGCTCGGCATGATTATTTGAAGTCCTTTTTTATTATATCTTATTAGGTAGTCACACTGCAGTGAATAGATAACATTTCTGCCCCTTAATAATCAACACAAAAGAAAATGAGAGAATACTGGGGGTAAACAATGGACCTTGTTAAATGTTTCATACCTCTCTTTGTTTGGCTTCATGTTGATGTCACCAATGATATGGATATCTGCAAATTTTATCCTAAATTTGCTCAGAAGGGAAGCCATTCTGAAAATATAAGAGAGAAATACTGTCACTATTTTCAATCAAAGAGGTTTGTGTTTAAGATATCAAAAGCAGTCACGTCTTATTTTAGCTTCACTTTCAGATAAAGGCCGTGGTCAGCGTGTGATTTTCATTGCAGTGTATTAAATGTGGACGAAGCAATTCCACGGAAGGCAAAGAGAGGTTTATGTACGTGCAAACCCTGGGAATAGAAAATACAACTCTGCATTCATGTTCTAGGTAAGACGATATAGAGCCATACGGGCTTCCTTATCATGTGGGGGAAAAAAAAGAAGACAAGTTTTAATATTACTGGTTATTATCTTGCTGATAATTTTTACAGAGTTACTGACAATGTACTGACGAACTAATAATTATATCATAGATATTGGAGGTTCTTTCCCTGGCAACTGAAATTTTGCATATCATTTCAAAGTGGCAGAAAAATTGCAAGGACTGCACAAAAAAATCCAAGATCCACCAGCTGTTTCTATCTTGCCCTATTTTATTTAACACTTTTTTCTCCTTAGATAGCGCTACCTCTATTTAAATCTTCTTTCCTTCTTTCTTGCCTTCTACCCACCTGCCCACCTGCCATTTAAAGTAAGCTGCAGCTATCAAGGCCCTTTCCCTCTAAACACTTGGGTGGGTATTTCCTAAGACTAACAACATTGTCTTAAACAAACTGAGTATGGTTTTTGAAAGGAGGTCATGTAAGGCTGATGCCATACTATCATCTAATCCACTGACCAATTTTAAATTTCATCACTTGTCCCAATAAGTTACAGAAGGCTTTAAGAAATAGAAATTATTATATAGAAATTATTATAGCTATGTTACTTTCCATGTTAATGTGACTCTCTATAAGAAGAATTAAATCTATATCTATGTCTATGTCTGTATGTATCTATATCTATATCTATCTATATCATATCCTCCCAGGACAGAGGAGAAACATGGAAAATTACTGAATAATAGTCTGTCATTATTTTGTGATCTCCAGAAGGGCTCAGGACGTAGTCCTACCATAAGGGACCAAGGGCTGCTCAAGGTCACTCTCCAGATCTCCACCAGAGACCTTGGGATGCACCACATTCTCAATATGCTTGCTGTCCCCACAGCCACATGCCAGCTCTCTGTGACTAAATCAATGACAAAGCTGCAAACTTAGACGGTGGACACTTATTTTTTTTTTTAATTAAAAGAGTTTTCAACAGTTATTCATTTAAACTCTTCCAAACTACACACGAGAAACTGGGGACCCAGATATATGCAGTGACTGTGAGTCTTGCAGCTCACTGGTGGCAGGGCTAGGACAGGATCGGGTTCAGTCCTTTAGTTCTATTTTAAGTGTACTGTGCTACAGTGACCACCACAAATCAACAGGTTTGACCCCCACCCCAAAGAAGCTATTGAACACAAATTCCTTCGGGCTTTTCGTTTCTTGGCTACATTTACCAGTCAAACCAAAACAAACATTATACAAGATAACGATACTCTCATTCAAGATTTGAGATGAGACGTCTGTGTCAAATTCCTTTTTGAAAGCATTTGTGGCAGGGGATCAAGGGACGCGAAGACAGTAATTACAAAATGTATGCAATTTATTGGCCAGAAACCAAGTAGACACGAGGCCTATCATGGTGGCTTTATCTTTAAATCTGTTGTGCCTCAGAAGCGCTTAAAGTTCTTAAAATTAAAGCATTAAAACAAAAAAACATCCCAAGTGTTCTAACACATGAGTGATGAGTTACTCACGCAATTTTTTCTTCTTCAATGCGGTTGATCTTCCCTCCAACGTAGATCCTTAATTTACAGTCTTTCCATTTTTTTCTGAGAGTCAAGATATACGGGATAAGGAGTGTTAACCCTGAAGAAAGAGTAAATTATGACAGAAAGGATGAGCATCCCTCCCTGAAAGGAAATGAAAAGCCTTATATCTTTATTCATTCCCACATTTGTTGCTCCTAAATAATTTAAAATCTCTGGGAAACACAGAAATATTATTCTTAAGCTGATAACATTTTCATATACCTTCCCATGCAGTTTGTTAAATTTATCAACACAGTAATTCTGCTCCCTCGTGTATATTCTGGAATTGTTTTTACCTCCGTCATCAAACAACCACCACACGTCAATTGTGCCTTTTCCTTGCTTCTTTTTAAATTGGGTGCTGGCTTCCACCAGTTTCTGGTTGAACTCCCCCACGTGCATCGACTGAATTGTGCTCATGCTGCTGTCTGTAATGAAAGAAAAAGTGGTATACCTATTGGTCTTTTGAAGAAAGAAACAAAATAACTTGCCAATAAACCTGTTCGGGAAAATAGAGAAAGGGTCATGAATTTGTAAGTGTTTTTTGTACTTACAGGTAAATGGCGCACTATGAAAAGGGGAGATAGAGGTCAAGTCCCACAGTAATTTAGATCACCTTCAATAGTTCAAAAAAATATGGTATTGGTTTTATGATTACAGTTTTTATTATAAAGCAGTAGGTTATTTTCAAGTTCTTAGTAATCTCCAGGGTGGAATTTATTATTTAGACAAGTAATGATGCTAAGTTATCTGATGCAATAGCCAAAACATCCCCATTTTTCAAAATTCCAGATACAACTCAATCATATTTTCAAATTTACTTGAAAGTAGAAAATGTGGTGATTGGTTTTCTAGAGATAAGCAATAGAATCGGAAGTTTTTCTTCACGAGAGCATTCGATGAGTGCAATTGGTATAAATACCATGAATGTCTGCATTTTGAAGGTGACTAGCGACCAAATGCATCTTTACTCTAGGACCCTTTGGACCTCATGTCGGTCTGGCTTGCTCCTCTGTTTTCAAGGAGACTTGTGAAGCTAAGGAAAAGCCATGGAGCTCTCTGAATCTCTATGAATGAGATGAAAAAGCCAGGAAATATAGAAAGACAAAATTCCTTTACTGGAATTATAAATAAGGGAACACATGAAATACTTAAAAATTTTCTGATGCACTTTCCACCATGTCAAGGATACACCGAAAGTTTACTAGGGAACGAGCCCAGTGTTTGAGCAGAACCTTCACTCATATTTGCCAGTAGAGATTTTCATTGCTACACTCTATATATTATTTCTCATTTCCACGTCTTTTAAAGCTGTGACTTTATTGCTTGATTTCAAAGAGATGATGTCAGCCAAGTGCTTAGAGTAGGGCTGACAGCTTGCTTCCGAGTATCCTCTCTGATCTGAGAGGTTCTGAAGATGCTTTGTTCTGTCTTTTGCTGCTTCCATGTTTTGGGCCTGTCAGTTCTGAAGCAATTATCTTACATTGCTTCTATCTCCCTAGGACTGCTGAGGGAGAAAGTAAATATCTTTACAAAATGGACCAAACTCTGCCCCCACTTACATGCAAATCAAAGCATCCGGAGGACTCATGCATTAGTGCCTGGAGGTAGGGTTTGTCCTGATCTGGAACTCAAAAGAGTTGTCAACCAGCTAAAGCCCAGAGCAGTGAAGGGGCCTACTTTAGAGCGGTGTTTGAAATTTTAGGTGTTGGAAATGAAACATAAGATTATTTTGCTTTTCTGAACAATGAGACATGTTGACTTTCAGAGGAGTACCTCTTTGCAAAAAGATTTGTGATGCAGAAACAGGTTTCCAGAATAAATAATAAGTCCCTTCTCATTAATAAGAACATTGATGCTTCCCTTCTCTCCCATCAGCTAAACAACAGTATTGGGCTATGACTTCTGAATTTTCCATTGCTTTTCCAGATGGTAACTACATGGAAAGACTGAATGGTAGAGCAGATTCAATGAATAGTTAACATGTCTCATGAATAAACCAAATAACTGAAAAGGAAAGAAGATAGTTAGCATCTAGATGGTCTTATTTTAATATTTACATTCTGAAAGTCCTGATGTACCTCCAACTTTAGATTCAAACAGATCATTTTCTTAGACAATGTCATATTAAGGTACACAATATATAATAGGCTTTCCTATAGCCTGTGGAATATTCCAGAAACCCAAGGGTACTTCTAGTATTTGAAGGGGGGCAATGTTTATATTTCATGTTATTCTATGTAAATATCTAAAAATATTGTACTACGGGTAAAATTTTGTCCTTGGGCTATAGTAGGAAAACAAGCAAACAGGACCAAACTTTTTCCAGGGTATCAGAATGTCTCATTGAAGGACCTCTTTGAAAGAGGTCAAGCTGGCCCAGAAGGCTGCTAAGTTGCAATTTGAATGTTGGTATTTGATTTGAAGACCCTCCCAGAGAAATGATATTTTCTGGGCTTCCTACCAAGTGACTTTAAGTATAGTATTATTTGTGTACATTAACATTATAATTTTCTACCAGCAGAGGTCGCTGTGGACCTCCTTAAACTCAAAACTACAGTGTTTCTGGAAAGAAAGCAATTTTCTATTTTCAAAAAAGTCATATATTTGAATCACCTGTTTACAAATTTTACAAAAAGCTCTCATTCTGTGGCCTTCCATTCCTGCGGTGCATCCTGGGTATTCAGAGGTAAGTGTACCTCCCAGCTGAAATCTACAGGTAATTGGTATTAAGGAAGTTCCTCGTCCAGAATTCTGGTTTGTGATAAAGATAGCTGCTGGATCCCTCGTTCACCTGTACTAGTCATCTTTCAGTCACCTTAAATATCTGCAAGGTGTGTGTGTGTGTGTGTGTGTGTGTGTGTGTGTACAGGGAAACCCATTTGAGTGATGGTTCTTAAATTTCTATCCCCTTTCCATTTTAACTAAGAAATGTCTTATTTTATGGCACTCAAATCTGCTTAAGCACTTTAGGATTCCCATAACAAATATTATTATTTTAAAATTAAATATTTACAGTTAGATACATAAATGCAAAGGGCTTAACGTTATTGATAAATGACAACAACTTATATATTATATCTGTGCTATCATCTTGAAAGACATCTCTTTCAGTCCTTAGGTACACTCGATGCCCCAACATCTTAGATGCTGACTTCTGACCTCTATAGATACTCAACCAGAGTCTCATTTCAATCTTTCTTGTAAATTTTAAAAGTACTTACCTTTCTTAGGCAGTGGCTTAGTTATGTTCAGCTTGCTAGCTTTTTTAAACAAGCCTCGGATGCCTCCACTTCCTTCTTCACATTCATTATCTTTGATAGTAGCTTCCAAAGCCAGCCTCTCCTGTTCTAATTTCTCTAGTTCATCTAATAAAAGAAGACAAAAATCACTTAACTCAGTGACGAAGTTTCTAGGAGCAATCTTATAGGCTATTTTAATATAAAACTGGTGTATATGCAAGAAAATTAACATCATATGATTTTTCCAAATGATTATTAAAAGGTAACGTAAATTATATTCAGAAAGTAGTAACTGGCTTAGAAAAATACCTCTATATCTTGTTTTAATACATGAAGTCACTAGGTTTTTATTTGTGAAGGGAAGGGAGATTATTTAACGACATCTTTATTCACTTCTGGCAAAAACCAAAAAAGCCAGATCCACTGTACATAAGATCTTGTACACTGTACATTACCGATTTGCTGACCTAAACTACTGCGTCAGACATTTTACAAGTAGAGGTGACAAAATTACCAAAGTATACTGGCATATACTAGGCACACAACAACGCCTCCTGAACTGCAACATAAATCTAGCCGGCAAGAATTAAGGAAAGGTAACCAAACCTTCTAAAGGCTTATATGGGCTCCGAAAAGAAATTACAGTGAAAAATATCCACTAACAATTCTTTCTGATAGGCAAAACACTTTCTGGAATGAGTGACCAAAGTGAAAGAAAGAAAAGCTGAGGTTTCTGTGTGCCTGTCCGAGTTCAAATTGCTTAAAAGGGTCTCTCAACACTCGAGCCTGGAACAATAGTCAAACTGCGCAGCTTCCCGTCCAGGGCTTAGACCCCCTATCCAAGCTTTGATGTTGCATCTGACTGCCTTTTATCTTTTTTAGATTCTGATTGTGACAAAAAATTCCTAGCTCCTATGTAATGCCCCGCGTCCCTCTCTGACCTCAACCTACATTGGGTGAGGGTAAATAAGACTTTAAAAGCAGTCATGGGACAGTGCTTAAAGAATGATGGGCATTCTTGCTTACAGTGGGCAAGGTGGCCTCTCGTCAGATCCTCTCATCTTCTTGCTTGCTGAGAACAGAGCCTTAGAAAATGAGCAATGTTCCGAGGAACAGAGTAGAAAACCCAGATTCGGTGTTACAAAACACTGGTAGGGCTTCTGTAAATGTCAACCCTTGGAGCCTGTTGCCTTATCTATCCGGGAAGCGAAGCTATACAAACTCTAGATTTATCAATTATGTACTAACTAAATCTGTCAGGACAGTCACATCCCTAGACGGTGCTGTTATTCAGCTACACAGAATTGTCTGGCCTCTTTCCAGGTCTTAGCAATTAATCTTTCGCCAGTGGCATGAGATTTAAGGTCAAATCACCCATGTGATTTCCCCAAAGCTTCAAAGGTTCTCAAGATCAGCAGCTATAGAAAATCTGAGAAATTAGACTGATGGGATTAAAGCTCAGACAGGAGTTGCTTGCCCCTGACTTTCGAAAGGTGAAAACAAGCTGCATTGCACTGGAGGTCATGACCGATTACAGCTGTGCTGCTGACTTTATGTGACATTAAGCAAGTCATTGACTTTTCCGGTGCCTCTGATTTCCTATCTGTGAAATGGAAAATTGTAACCCTTCCCCTTTCCCACTCTCCAGCCTCACAAAAAGGATAAACAACAGTTTCTGCGTGGTGCTTTGTTGCTCCTTAAAGACCAAAGCAACGAGCGCGTCCTATAGGCAGTGTATTTATGCAACTTCTGGAAATGGGCTTAGTCACGCAAAGCAAATTGAGTATTTTGAGAAGCCTGGGAGTTATTTCAGCAGTTACCATTTATTGCACGCTCTTTGGGTGCCAGGGATTGTGCTGCATGCTATTCCTTCCCAAATGCCTCTGAGAGAGTTGCTATTATCATCCTCATTTTGTTCATGAAGAGACCGAGGCTCAGAAAGGTTAAGCGATTTGTCTGATGTCACCCAGAAAATAACAGGGTTCAAATGCAAAAGGTCTGCTTGACTCCAGATCCTGCATGCTTCTATGACAACCTCTTGTATTTTGCTCATTACTATTATTTCAGACGTGTTCCTTTAACCTCCAACTCTCCATTGTCAGGAGAACCTGCATACTGTCAAGCACGTGGTTTAATGCCAGGTTACCTGCCCTACACTATCGTCCCTCAAAGTACCATTTAAAGGCAGGACCCTAATGACACAGGTGCATGTGCCAGGCTGCCCCAGAGCGGCAGCAATGGCAGCATCACTGCCCTGGGCGATGGCCCCCAACTAACATCTACTGTTTAGGGTGCTGTGGGGGCCCACTGTGGGGTCACCTACCTTTTGCGGTCATCCGGAAGGTGATATTTGTAAGCGTCTTTGGGGGCAACTGCCAGGACCATGCTGGGGAAGGATTTCTTTTGCTTTATTTTTTTGGCAGGCTCCAGCACACCCTGAGATTAGGCACTAGCTGCCACGTTCTTTGTCCTCTAGTTTGGACAAAGGAGGAAAAAAGATAAATCCTCCTTTGTAACAGACTCAGCTGGCTGAGTGAACTGGGAGCTACTCCAACTATTTGCTCAAAGGTATGTACACAGCCCATCCTGGACAGAGCAAACTGCAAAATCCCAGGCCCCAGAGGCAAAACTAGAGTTTGCTTGAATGCATCAGATTCAGCAGTCCCCTCAAAGACAACGGACAGAGGCCGACAGAGAGAGTCTGTTCGAAGAGCTGAAATCTGCTTGCTTGGCCATCTTGGATTTTTCAGATCCACGCAGTGGTCTGCTCACTTACACGGTGACTTTGCAAATTCTTATTAGAGTTGATTCTTAATTATTCACTTTGCAGGTGATCTAAGGCCTCCTCCTGTGCAAGCCATCCTCTTCTGATTTCAGTGCTAAGCAGAAGTGACGGTTTGATTATCTGTTCGGAATTATCTATCTGGTGTACAGCTTGCCTCTGTTCGCATGCGAGTCAAAAGTAGACTTTGCCAAAACATTTCTTTCAACAAGAGTACTGGCCAGCTGACCTATGGAAGTGTGCACTGTACCTTTGGCCACAAGAGGGTGAGCCAAGGGACTATGAATGGAGAGCTATCCATGGATTTCCATGAGCAGGATAATACAAATTACTCCTTCCCTCACAACTGTATCTGTGATGTTCAGGATTCACAAAGCCCTTTCCGCAAAGTCTCTTATTTGACCCCAACACCAGTATGGGAATGCAGGCAGAGCTAGGGGCATTCCCCCCATTTTACTGGGAAAGAAACTTGGGCTCAGACAGTTCAAGGTTGCACACTGGTGATGCGAGTCTCCTGCTTCCAATTCTAGCTCCCTTGTTGCCATTCTTCCTCAGCCATAGACCTTGACTGCCAATAGCTGCCTGTTGAAGAAATCTGCGTGTTTTTGGAGAATCCATCCCTAAATCTCTCAATTAAAGAAATTTTTATAATGCTCTATATTTCCATGATACTCTGCTTCAAACTTTACTCCAGTAGCCGTAACTGTGTGCCCTGAAATAGTTTTAAGATGCACTTTTTTTTTAATGCCCTCTACACTGTAAATTCCTGGAGGGTAGCTTATTTCATACTTCATCACCTCCATTTATTGAGTTTATTGTGTGCCAGCTACAATGCCAAGCACTCTGCAGCCTTAATATCCTTTATCCAAAACAATACATCTGTGAGCTAGGTACTATAATTATTTCCATCTGAAAATGTGAAAAGTGGGACACAGAGAAGATGAGTCATTTGACTAAAGTTACACAGCCAGAAAGTGTCAAGCTGGGATTTGAACCCAGGTCTGACTGATTTCAAAGTCTATGCTTAGACTTCACATACTGCCCCTCATATTCTCAGGTGTGCCCAAACCTCCCCGCTAGTGCCTACCACCATGGTAAACACTCAAGAAAAGTTTGCTGGAATAGAAGAACAAGTCAATGCTACTCAACACAGTTCAATACAGCTGCAAGTGTGTCTATAATGGAAAGAAAACAAGCGAATAGTGGTCAGGGGTGAGTGTGTATAAAAAAACTATATGAAGTGGGGTACAAAAGACAGTGTAGAAAAGAAGTGTGGTTAATGCCATATACGGAGTTATAGAAACATGGCCTAATAGGGGCTGCTGGCACAAACCAGGCTGGAATGTCACAGACGGTAGGACAGGCAGGACTGATCAGAAGAATGAGAGGCAAGGAAATAGATCCCACCACCTGGGTATCAGGTAGGAATTTGAACCTTTCATAATAGATAATTCTATAGTCTATCACGATTTACAAAACCACAATGGGAGTGAAAGAGAAAGAGAGAAAAAGAGAGAGGAAAAGGGAGAGGAGAGAGAATAGGAGCCTGCCTTTCTCTCATTCCAAGATTAAGAGAGTTCCTGAGGTTCTAATGATGGAAGAAAAAGCTTAAACCTTTCTGTTCTCTCACTCGAGTGGGTTTCTAACCAATTCCTCAGACATAGCCCCAAGCTGTTTTCATGGAGAGAACAAAGAGTGACCCTGTTCCATGCCTTCATGCAAATGCCAAAACCACTTATACAGTAGTTACCCATTTTCAAGTCCTTTATAAATGGATTGCATGATAACCAACGGGAGTGACTATAGTTTGAAATTCAGTTTAGTTGTCAGATTCCCTCAAATGTTCTATCCTCAGTCATATATATATATATATATATGTGTATATATATATATATGTGTATATATATATATATATGTTCTATCCCCAGTCATATATATATGTGTGTGTGTGTGTGTGTGTGTATATATATATATATTATATATGTATGTGTGTGTATATATATATATATATATATATATATATATATATAAAGATGCTTTCAGAAATAGGCATGAGTCCACACATTAGAATTCACTTTGAATCTCAAGGATGGAGAACGGTCAATTATCTGACAAAAAGGAGCAGGGAAACCCACCGAGGAATCTCATCGCCTCCCACTTTACAGCATCCTTTCTCTTTATTAATTATTAAATTTTGATTCTTTCCTTGGTCAATCAACTGAAAGCTGTAAATGTTCCCATGAATCAACATGACTTACCCCAGATGAAGTCTCGTTGAATTGAAGGCAGGAAGCAATCCTGCAGTGGTCGTCTTCCAATCAAGTAATTATTTACTACCCTGCCATCTGTCTTTATTTTGCTAAGCTACTCCATCAGACGCAGCAGAATCCCCGTGCTCTGAGATGGTCATAAATCGTGTAGTACTTACACAGAGCACTTGACCGCAATATATTGCAAATCACGTTTCATCATTTTATTCCTACCAGTACAATTTGGACTCTTTGTTGTAGTTGCCAAACTTGCTAAATACCCCTGGGAAGCGAACAGTATGAAATATTGCATTTTTTGTGTTGTCAGGCAATAAATTAATTTATTAAGAGAAACTATCAGCCACCAGTATTGGATGAGTTGCTGCAGTGTACAAGTTAGAATGTTATGAGCATCGATCTTATTTATATAAAAAAGTTATTCTCCTCACATAAGCCTGTGACACAGTATAGAAATAATTGTCATTAGCTGGTAAATTACCTATAAAGCTGATTTCTATTCACTGCTTTATTAACTACAGTATATGGGCACTCTGAATTGCTAATATTTCCTTTAAATTATAATCTGTGATGACACTGTGGTGCCTGTGTTGGAAAAGCTATGATGATAATCATTAACATAGCGTAATGCAATACTTAAGATTTATCAGGCTCTTATTAAGCCCTGTATTACAGTATAATATAATGAAACACAAGCTTATTTCTTCCAATTCAAAATCTAATATGCGGGTGGTGTCATAAATTACATAAACTTCAAAACAATGCATGGAAATGTGGCATAAAGTTAATTTCTATCATTATGCTGTTGTTTTTCTGCATGTTCTTCATGTATTTGTATAACGCTTTTTTGTTTACCCTAGATAATTGGTACTTATAATTATTTTATTAGCATCCAACTGTATTTTCCCTTTCTTGACTAAGAAGCAGAAATATTTCAAACATCAAAGTTGATATAATTGGATACATCCCTTGGGAAATTAAAAGGGGATGCAGTTCACTGCCAGGATCCTTTCGGAAATACTACAAAATTTGCTTGCTGTATTGCCTTACAGGACTAAATTGATGGTGCATTTTGGTGGAGGGAGCAGGAAGGATGGGAGTGATATTTTCCAGCGACATCACGTCTTTCAGCTTGAGGAGATCAACATAACACACAAAGCAAATGTGCAATCTTAGTCATTTTCCTCTCTAGATCTCCTTCTTAAAAGGTAGACAGGCAATCTCCAACAGACAGAGGTTTGAATCTTACCTCTACCAATTGCTAGCCTTGTGAATTTTGGGTAAACCTCAATTTATTAGCTGTTCAATGGGAGCAAAGATATTACTTTCTTAGGGTAGTTGGGATGACAAATGTTATAATATATGTGAACTCGAAGCATAACACATGGCACATAAAATGGCTAGAGGCACCTGGCTGGCTCAGCAGAGCATGTGACTCTTGATCTCAGGGTTGTGACTTCAAGCCCCACGTTTGGGCATGGAGCCTACTTAAAAAAATGTTGGCTCTTGTTGCTGCTAATGTATTCAGTTCTACTAGAAAAAAATATAAATTAATTGTGGACATCGAGTGAGAATTAGTATATCCTTATGCAGATGTAAAAGATCCATAAAAGAGAATATGGGCATAAACAAGGAAGCCTGAAGGCACCCAAGATCTCTTTGCTACAGTTTTGCACAGGATAGATCCTAAGTTTTATCTTTTAAAGCTCTTCATACATAATCATAGAGTATACATATCACACAGTGGTTCTCTATCCTGTATAAATGCCTGATCTTCAATTTCTTCTTCTTTCTCCTTTTCCCTTACAGTACACCAGAAAGGCTGCATTGGGAAGTTCACCTAATCCTCCTACATAGCCTTCTGCTGTGAGGGAGACAATCCCTCATTGCCAAAGAGAATCTGGACCATCAGCCACTGGTACTCTCACATCCTTGCAGGACTTTCCTTCCTGCCGACTCAACCCAACAAAATCCTGACCCTCTTGTACCTGGAGACCAAATGCCATAAGAGAAAAATGGGGCAACTAGAGAGCTTGCTCCACCTTCAAAGAGAATTGAGACCATTGTGCACAATCTTACACAATTTATCACTCTACCCTTCCAAATCTACATACTTAATCATCAATCCTCAACCCTTTTACTCTAATTTTAGAAGCTTTTTTTTTTTTTTTTTTTTCTGCTTCAGACCAACTCTTCCATTCATGCCCTTCCCTTGATTCATCCTGTTCCTTCAGAATCTTACTCCATGGGTCATCCCTTTTTTTCCACTTCCATCTTCAGTCTCTGCCATTATCTTGGGCCCATTTCCTCAGTATGAAAGCATGACCCTCTCTCCCATTCTAAGGTTGATAGGTCTTCCTGTGGTAAATCTCAATCTCTTTTTCTCTCCTTTGCATCCAAACTTCTCAAAGTGGTGGGCCACATCCATTTCTGCTGCTCGTCATCTCTGATTCTCTCCTCAATCCACGCCAACCTGGATCCTGCCAATACCACTCTACAGATACTATTTTCACTAAGATTATCTGTGCTGTGTCAATTGCTTTTCATTCATGGTCTCCCTGGTATTTCCTGCTGTATTTGACAATGTTGATGATTCTTATTTTGAGCACTCCATTCTCATGGCTTGACAACACCGATTCCTGGTTCCTTTATCTTTCTGAGGACTCCTTTCCTGCTCATTCTTTGGGGGCTTTTCCCCTGTGCCTTGGGGCTCTCGACCACATGCACTCTTTAGATTATATTTTCCAGTGTCATTGTTTCAAGTTTTATCTTAACTATGATGTCTCCTATATCAATCCATTCAGGTTGCCATAACACATACCACAGACTGGGGCGTTTAAAAATAGACTTTTACTTTCTCATAGTTCTGGAGACGAGAAGTCCAAGATAAAGGTGTTGGCAGGGTGGTTTCATTCTGAGGCCTCAGTTCTTGGATTGTAGATGGCTGTCTTCTTCCTTTCCTCTGTGCTTGCCTGTGTCTGAGTCTCTTCTCGTAACGGCACCAGCCATGTTGGATTAAGGCCCAGCCTAGTGATCTTATTCTATCTGACTTATCTCTTGAACGACCCTATCTCTAAATACAGGCACATTCTGAGAAATTAATTCATCACAGAACTTGGGGGAACACAGTTTGACCCATAACATATCCTAAATCTGATCTCCAGCTCACATTTCCCCTTTAAGACCAGGACTATCTAACTGCCTGTTGGACATTTCTGGTAGAATTTCCCACAGGAGATTGTTTAAAACTGAACCAGGATATTGACTTCATTAAACCTACTCTTCCTCTTGTTTTTCCCATTTCCATAGGCAGCATTGCCATTCATGCAGTCAGCCATGGGGTCCTTTTTCACTCCCCCCTTTTTCACATCCAACCAAGCCCCAAACGCTGCTCTCCATGTCTTCAAAGTACTCCTTCCTTTCCTCTCCATCCCTAACTCTAGTTCAGGCTGTTTCCTTCTCTGCCTTTGATTATTACAAAAATCTTTTTGTCTCTCTGTTTCCGTTCTAGCCCCTGTAATGGAAAGAGTGTGAGATGTAAACCCCAATTTGACGACATTGCTCCGTCTCTTAAATCTCTTCAATGGTTCTGCGCTGTCTGCAGAATATTTCCACACTTTTTAATATTGCAAATAAGGCTTTTAAAATCAGAATCTTTCATCAGCAGCCTCAAATTTCACTATTATCTGCTTCATACTTCCTATTTCAGTAATCTGAATCACTTTGGGTAGCCCATATAACCCCATTCTTCCGTAATCCTGTGTATTCACACCTTTGCTTGATGCTCTCTTTGCCAGGAATACTGTTTCTCAAACTCATTTCTCTCTCACCCAACATTGCCTGTTTAACTCTATTCGTCCACTAAATCTCAAATCTAAGGTAATTTCCTCCAGAAAGACCTATAGCGTAAGATGCCCCTCTCTCTTTCCCATTATACTCTACTAATATACTTAGTAGCACACTAATTAGTTTTGGTCTACCCAGCATTGTCATTTACACCATGGCTGGAACACAAGAGACACCCAAAATGTATCTCTTTGTTTAAGTGTTGGTCATCAGGGGACTCTATTTTGAAGTTTGTCTGAAGAGGTAAGTCATAAATTAGTGCCCTGTCCTAATATTTCAATGACTATTTATATGTGTCCTTTATTTCATTCTTAACTTTAAACATAAGTATAACATAAACCTAAGTTTAAACGTAAGAGGGTATGTTTAACATCTTAAGATTAAACAAGTATACTGGGGTGCTTGGATGGTTCAGGCAGTTGAGAGTCCGACTTCACCTCAGGTCATGAGTTCAAGCCCCGCATTGGGCTCTGACAGCTCAAGGCCTGGAGCCTACTTCAGATTCTGTGTCTTCCTTTCTCTCTCTGCCCCTCCTCTGCTCATACTCTGTCTCTCTCAAAAATAAATAAACATTAAAAACTTTTTTTAAAAACCAAGTATACCAAATCCTCTAAAGGGAAAAAGCAGAGTTACTAATCTGAATTAGTGTTTCTGCCTCGGACTTAGATTAGTGATTCACAGCACGATACATTCAGGCTCATTTCCATGTTGGCTGCAAACCAGATCATAGACTCTAAAAAACAAAATACATGGTTTTTCAAGGAAAGAATTAATCTCTATTTTCTCAAACATCTTGCAGAAATTAATTCAGCAGTTTATTTTACCAAAGGTGTTTATTTTCAGTGATGCTGGCTTTGTGGTTTTGTGATAAGAAGAAGAATTGATGACTGGCCTGGATTATTCGATATTTCTGTTTAGCAAGACAAAGGCTGTTTGTGTCAGCAATGGAGAAAACACTGGGGAAGTGTATGCACTTCAGGTTGGCACAAGAACATAGGCTCCATCATGAGGGGTTTTGTCTGTACTGTACGCTGCTCTATCCCCAGCACCTAGAAAAATACCAGGCATGGAGTAGGTGCTCAATAAATATTTGTGGCTTGAATAAAGAAAGTACATACCTTGCACTTGAAGAACCTGAGAGATGTCAAACCCTTGGCTGATTCTGACTATGACCACACCAATCTCAAAATCAAACGCATCACTGGAAGTGGAAGCAAAGTGGTTAGTGATTTAAATGACTTCTTTAATCCTGAGGTTTTGCACTAAAAATAAGAGAATCTAAGATTCTCGATTCTAAGACTTTAACAGAATCAAACTATGAAAATTCACTTTAGAATATAGCCAAGAGCTGATGCTGTTTCTGTTAGTTTGTTTTTAAAGGTATAAAACCTTTTAAAAATGCATTCTGGATAAAGGTAACTAATTCATTTACTCTGGAACCAATTTATTCAAATAATACTGTCACCTAGAATTTTGATTAAGAACTCATTCCATGCTTTAAAAATAATAGTTTCTTTTCTAATGTAAGCAAAACAATCACTGAAGTATTTAGAATAGAGAGTTTCCAGGCTGTGAAGATCCTTTGAAATTATCAGCCAAATTCATACTTATGGAGAAGAATCCTACGACATTTCTGACATCAACTTCCCAGTTAAAAATCTCTCCAGTTCCTCTAAGGAACTTTTACCATTGACTTTGGGCAGACTGTTTGAAGCAATGCTTTTTCATGACAACCCAGTGCCGTTGGCTGTTGTGACTTCTCTACATTCGATCCAATAGAATTAGATTATCTAGAAAGAAAAGAAAGTCTCTCTTTCTTTTATCTCTGTTCTTGTGGAATATTTTTTTCTCTGCTCCTAAATACGGGGCAAAACAATTAGTACTTTCGGTTCATTAAAAATTTTCTCCTTGGGGGTTCCTTTGTTCAGTCTCAAATGGATCTGAAGCTTAGTACCTTTTCCATAGAGGGTCACCCTCTACCAGAAATCATGCAGTTTGTGATTGTCTTACCATAGGCAAGCAGGTTTCTAATAACCAAAGTGAACCTGAATTTTCAAAAACTGATATGAGTAAATTCGGTGTAATGTAATATGAATATCTATTCAAAATTCAATCCACAAGTGATCTTCACTTAACAACATAGACCTAGAAAAGTTGCCACAAAATAAATTCCTCATCAATCTTGTTTCTAATGGTCCTTGATCATAAAAAGGAGACAATGCGTTCCACAAAAAATATTTGGGTTCTGTGCTAGGCAGAATAATTTTACACCCCCCCCCACCCAAAGACATCCATATTCTAATCCCTGGAACCTTTGAATATGTTACTTTATATGGCAAAAGGAACTTGAGGATGTGATGAGCTTAAAGACCTTGAGGTGAGGAGATTAACCTAGATTATCTGTGAGGGCCCAGTGTAATTGCCAGAGTCCTTAAAGTACATTTGGAAAGCAGAAGAGGAGGTGAATATTATAAATATTTAAAATATTTTATCCAAAGAAAAATGATAAAATTATATATTATTGTAATAATATCTCCATGTTAACAATAACACTATGATTTACTCTAACTCAAAAAACCTAACAAAATAGTTAGAAAGGGAAATATAACACAATACGGACGTGTGATCGTCTTCCCTGCTATACTGACCCCACTACTGTGGAGTAAGGTCATTTAACTTTACTAAGCCAGCTAAGTTTTATAATAGTACAAGTTTGAGCCACCTTAACACTGAACTTTACTACCAAGAAGAGCAATTATTAATTTGGTATAAAATCCAGATGTCTCCTTGGCCTAATAGTAGTGGGTTTGATTATTTTGGTCCCTTTGAATTTCTAGAATGTTTGGGATGGTGGGGACGTTGGAAGGTGACCCCAGATAATTTTGTATCAATTAATGGACGCTTAATGACTGACAGTTTACATATGTCTTCTATTTGCTTCAATACATTTCTTCCCAAAGATAAAGATTAGTTTCTTTCCTCTCCATCCTCCTTTTTTCCCCAGTGGTAAAGATGAACTTTTACTTTAGAATTGGGTAACAGAGAGCAGATCTAATCTATTTTCAAGATCAGTCAGCAACTGACTGTGTTTCTAAATATATCAAAATGCTGGTTGGTGAACCTGGTAAAATTCTACCCTGATCACCTGCTTTAGACTTAATCTACTGAACTTAAGGTACCACCAGGGCCACGTGGCAACATGTGGCATCTAGGCTTTATACCTCTGGGAAACACAATTCAGGAGAATGTATTTAATACACAAGTTCCCCATGTTAGGAGGATCATGAAGTAAATTTGTTTGGTCAGTAAATGCATACAAATTTAAGAAGATGAAAATTATATTCTTATGCTTCTTTTCAATACACTATAACTAGAATACTTTTATAATGATCCTTAAATCTCCCCCGAATAATGATAAATACAATACTCATTCTAGCAGGGGTCAGGACATAGCCTGGTGTAAGAAGCACTGTGTATATATGTGCTTGTTTTGAAGAGCTGAGGATTTCTTTCCTGTGTAGTACAGATTGTTAAAGTCCAGTCAGACTTCTCAGGGTACATTCTCTACCCTGTGGTATGGAATCAGAGCAAAGCCAGACTCCAGGCAGGAAATCTTTCATTTTCAGAGCTGTCGACAAAAGATGGCTGTTAGCATAGGTTCCCCCTTGAGACAAATCTGGCTAAATACTTTCAAGACTGGAAGAAAGGCTCAGTTTTCTAGAATGGTCACTGAGGATACTCTGAGCCTTTCCGTATGTGTAGAATGCATTTTCACTGATGCAGAAGAAGGAACCAAGCCAGGTAATACTTTCACTGTACATGTACTATTGAAGTCAGCATAGCATTGTGGTCATGAGCTTAAACTTTGAATTTGAATAGTCCTGGGTTGGAATTCCAGCTGTGTCACAACTGTCATTTTCTGCACGGGAACAGTCTTGGCACTTACTTCAAATTTTTCATGTGGGAATTAAATGGGATAACTCATGTTAAGGACGTTAGCCTGGTGCCTGCTAGTCTTTTAAAGACTATCATAATTACACTTGTCCCAAGAATTTTCCAATACGTAGATATTGGATGTCGCGTCCCATTTAAAACTCCCTTTTTGTCCTTAAACCAACACAGAGACACCAATATATGAAAGCCTCATATCAGCAAAGAGGGATCTGAGTCTCAGGGGTAGTGAACACCTTATCCAGGGCTCAGAGGAGACAATGACTGAATTGGACACACCAGCCAAGCCAAGATTCCAGGTGTTTTTAAAGAACACTTCCTTCCTTACCTAGCTGTCCTTTGCTTTTAATCTTATGAATAGGTTTTAAGACTCAACTCTTGGGGTGCCTGGGTGGCTCAGTCGGTTAAGCAGCCAACTTCAGCTCAGGTCATGGTCTGTGAGTTCGAGCCCCGCGTCGGGCTCTGTGCTGACGGCTCAGAGCCCGGAGCCTGCTTCAGATTCTGTATCTCCCTCTCTCTCTGCCCCTCCCTTGCTCATGCTCTGTCTCTATGTCTTTCAAAAATTAAAAAAATATTTAAAAAACGTTAAAAAAAAGACTGCAACTTTTAATAATTACCTTTTTCTTTGACACTGAGTTTCCTCCACCCTGCTTCCTCTGACACTATGATCCCCTCAAGTTCTGTTATTGGCAGTGTTTCTTTCACTTTGGTCAAGAATTCAGAGTACCAGGGGAACGTCTTCTTCTCAGGCAATTTAATATGGTACAACAGCACCTGTTATGTCCTGCCCTGCTTAGTGGTTTGTAAGCAAGCACACGTCCTGAAAGCCATCACTTACTGTATGATTCCCACATAGTTCTCGATCTCTGTCAAGGGAGCTTTCCTCCAGTTTTTTTTATATCCAATCACCAGAGTGTTGGGTTTCATTCTTCCTAAGCCTGAGGCCTAAACAGAGGAGATAAACACATGGGCAAGCCTTTCCATACCAGGCAACTACCCCTGTAAATGAAAAATAATGTCCAAAAGAGCACTGAAGTAATGTTCTGAAGATTCTGAAGATTAGATTACATTTTAGTGCATGTCCTTCATGCCCGTAGCCAAGCATAAAATAGAAAGATTAGTTCTAAATCATCTCGGCCATAAATGGATTTTAGATGACAGAAATGTAGCTTTTCTAAATTAGCAGTCATTTGCATTTCTTCTGACACTCTCATTAAAATGGTTCAATAATTTAAAATCAAGTGACGGTCAGCTTAACTGTTGGCATGCGTGTTGTAACTTAGTGGTTCAAAGCTCATTTCCACCTGTTTTATCCATAATGTCATTAGCAATAAAAGCCATGTTTGGAAAATTCTTAGACATAAGGATCACTGGAACTCGTAGTTATATTATTTTTTGAAGAGTAATGGAGCTATGTCTCTAGGACCTAATCCTCTTACATGACAGTATCATTAATAGCCATCTTCCTTATCAGGTTTCACTCCCCCCTGTAGATGACAGGATATGGCTTCCAGTTAATTAAACTTAATTTGGCAATATTATTGAGCACCTATTAATTGTAAAGTGTTATGTCAGGTGCTATGGAAGAGCAGTGAAGCATATTCTTTGGCCTTAAGGAGCTTGAAATAAAGGTGAAGGAGGCAAGGTACACACAAATAATTAAAATTCAAGTGCACACGCGGTAGGAACTCCTATAGAAGCACAGAGGAAGAAAACTGAACTCCAGCTGCGTCTTCACGGATGGCTTCAAGGGAAAGGTGACATTCATTCCAGATCTTGCAGGTTGGTTAGAGGTTGACAAGCATGGAAAAGAGAGCAGTGGGAGTGAAGGAAGAACACTCTGGGTTGCAGGAGGAGTGAAACCAATGACCAGAGCAGAACACGTTAAAGGGGACAGTGGCGAAGAGGAGACAGGCATCGACGGAGGGTTCCTGAAATAAACTTTGCCTCCACATCTGTTGTGTTTCTCCTAGAAATGTCCAGCTGGCAGGACAACTCCTTAGAGCCGTCGCTTGGTGCTTGGCAGATAGACGACAGGATGGAGGTCGTTTTTTCTGTGACTACAGTTTGGGGATGTGGTCATTTGTACCATAAATTCTTAGATGCAAATAAGGCTTCATCCACAATGATACAATGGTCAGTGCTTCCCTTTAATACCAGCCTGTTTTGCCCTTTGTACCACACTTTTCTTAAAGGAAATTCAAGGGAAGCAGCTTTCTGCATTATCAAATGTTTTATGGTTTCTTCTGGATTAATTTAAGACTTGTTTTCCAGGCCTGTTTTCTCTCTCCCTGCTTATTCCAGGTCAGACCAGCTGTTCCTTACTGAAAATTTTATTTCACCAATCTTCCATGATAATTTTGCCTTAAACGTGTAACCTTCCCAACATATTTCACCCCAGGGCTCCTGAAAAGTAACTCACTACAGACAATCAGCTTCTTAAAATGACACCAATTTCCACAGTTCAGCAAATTAATAACAGGTGAAAAGATGCTTGTTGGGGGTAATAGGTCTTTCGGAAATGGTTTCTCTGCATGTGCAGCTACTTTGCAAGAGTTCCTCAGGAACAGTAGAGACAGGAATATACCAAATACTCCTAATCTCCAAAATAGTACAGTCCATTTTTTCTTTCCTGCTTGCATAAGCATCGGTGTCATCTGGACGCTTTCCTGAATTTGACATTCCTGTAAATGGTAACTCTGAAAGCAAATACATTATTTGGTACATATAGAACCAGGGCTTTCCAACCATATTAAAGCTAAAATGATTAGAAAGCCAAGCCCTACAGTTTCTTGGGGTCTCTTGGATTGTTTTAAGAATTCTTCACCATTCTATTACGATCAGAACTCAGGAAAGATTCTGTATACTTCTTATGGAAGAAGAGAAAAAAGGAAAGAATAAGGGAGAAAAAGATTAGAGAACCAAGGGCTCCAGTGTTGAGATGCAGAGATTATTACATTTTATTCAACATTCTGGAAATAATTTAGGAGGATAGGGAGATTTTACGCCCAGATCACCATGCATTTATTTAGTCGAATCTAGCAGCTTACCCTCATGCCATTCGCAGAAGAAAAAAGGAGCAGAATGCCTGACTTGAGCATTGCTATATGCAGTATGAGATGCAAAAATAGTTTGAAGTTTTAATAGCATCCTGAATGCCGTCAACCATCAGAACAAATTTGCATTTCAATAAGTGTGGGGACAGAATGTACGCTGGTGGCCAAAGGCAACCTCATTTTCCATTTCCAGCGTATCATCCATAGTTCATTGTAATAGAACCTCTCTGCTTTTGTTTTAGTTTTGCCTCTCCTCGGGAATTTGAAATGAATTCCTTAACCATCTGCATTGATCTCTGACGCTGGACTGCCTAACTGGAGCCACTGACTTTGGGAGCCTCATTAACGGGGAGTGCTAATTGTCTTCAGCCTCCGTACTCATTCCCTCAATGCCAGCCTTACCTGAAGGAGACTTCGGACACCATCTCTGAAACAGTCTGCCGCTACTGCAGCATAAAAAGCCTTGATTTTGTTCTTGATAAGCCAGGCCTGCTTTTTTGCCATGCCACTGTTCATCTCTTTAACACACAGCTTGCGCGGTCCCTGTACGACACGATGAAATATTGGTTAGAAGTCCTGCTATTATCCATTGCGCTGCTGTTGTTTTCTAAAGGACAAAAATAGCCAGCAATGCCCCATCGAGTTAAGAAGCGGGAAAGAGGGGAAAACACCTCACTAAGCAGGGGTCACACGACTCAACCTTTTGGAGCACGCCTATGCTGCTTCCATCATTCACTTTCCAGCCAGAATGTCCAGATGCATTAACACCTGCTTAATTAACTGCTTCATGCCAATGAAAGAAAGAGCTGAGGGCATCATGGCACAGGAGGAAAATAGTGAAAATGCGGCTGAAGAAATTCAGGATAAATATACAATCAACCTCTGACTCAATAGCAAGAGGTAGGTTTAGGAACACTAAGGAAATCTCAGCTAGACCCCAATTTGAAGAAATGGGCAGAGCTCTTGGGAGCCAGAACATGGCGGAAGGAAGGAAGGAAACACAATGCTTTCCTTGTGTACTGCTGACATATTCCCATCCAAATAAATTAAGATTTCCCCTCACTCAATGGATTTGGTGAGAACCGAAGTTCACATATTGTGGCATAGGAAGAAATATAGGGGAGCTTAAGAGAGAAGAAGGCAGGTATTGTGGTGGTACATGAAACTTCATTTCATAATTTCAAGATTTGAGTTCTGGGAATTCATTTCAACTAAAAATTTGATTATTTTTCTTCTTCCTTAGAGGTCCAAGCCAAGTCTTTCCTTTGCAAGTTTCAAATCACCCCCAAAAGTGTTTTTGATGATCTATAAAGTGCCTGATAGGAAACAAATCTACTATTTTCCTAGGAAATTCTTTCAACTCATGGACTGATTAGGTATGCTGTTGAATTGTCTTAGATTTCTTACAAGCCACCTAAGATCTTGATGAACTACAGTGTGTAGATCTGGAATGAGGCTTAAGATTCTGCATTTCTAACAACCCCCCAGGTGACACGGATGCTGCTGGTCCTCAGGCCATGCTTGGAGTCACAGTCCTAGAGGGTCTTTGATTAGAGAGAAAGGGCTTGGGATGTATGGAAAAGATACCAGGCTTTGTGGTCTGCAGAAGTAGTTTCAAATCTAAACTTGGCCATTTGGAAGAAATTAATCATTTTGGAGCTTTGCTGTATTTTTCAAAAACAGATAAAATTTCTATCCTGCAAGGTTGTTTTGAGCAGTAATGATGAAGTGCCTAGTCTGATGTCTGGAATATAGTAGGTGCTCATTCAAAGTTGGATGAGTTTTACAATCTTAAATGAGTTCTCACAATCTTGTTGGAGCCCCAGACTCATTTCTACCACTGTGTTCGTTCACGACAGAGTGTTGAACTGGGAGCCAGAGCTGGCTCTGGCACTGACTGGCCGATACCCATGGGCTCTTTCTTGGTGTGGGCTCTACATTTATAAAAATAAGGGAATTGTCTAGTCCTTCGCTGTCCAATATGATAGCCCTTACCCATTTGCTGTTAGCTTTTGCAATGTCTGCTCCACACTGAGATGTGCTGATAATGTAAAAGACACACTAGATTTTGAAAACTTACGATGGAAAAAAGAGTGCAAAACATCTCATTAATATGTTTTATATTGTGCATATTGAAATAGTATTTAGGATGTATTACATTAAATAAAATATATTAAACTTAACTTTTCTTGTCTCCTTTTACTTTTTTTATTGCATTTTTTAATGTTTTATTTATTTTTGAGAGAGAGTAAGCGAGCATGAGCAAGGGAGGGGCAGAGAGTGAGGGAGACACAGAAGCCAAAGCAGTCTCCAGGCTCAGAGCTGTCAGCACAGAGCCCGATGCGGTGCTCGAACTCACAGACTGCGAGATCATGACCTGAGCCGAAGTCAGGTGCTTAACCAACTGAGCCTCCCAGGCGCCCCTCCTTTTACTTTTTTGATGGCTACTAGAAAATTTAAAATTACATATGTGACACATATTATGTTTCTATTATGTAATACTAGACAATCTCTGGTCACTTCTATTTTAATATTCTATATGAACTGGATCAGATTCTTTATGTACTAATGTTATATTTTTTTCTAGAACCTGTCAACTTTTCAGAAGACTTGTCAAAAAGTTTTCAAAACAATTTGAATGACTTACATTAAAGTTAAAAAACAAGAGCCTTCAAAGATGACAGGTAAGTAAAGATCTAGGGAGGGTAGTTATTAAACAAGAAGACCTCAACTAAAGAAAGATATGCTGTTATGGATAAAATTCTGCTTAGGGTTTTGGAATGTCCATGCATTTTGAACCGTTAGTTCTCCTTGAGCATTCTAGACTCCATCAACTGCAAAGAAAGAAGAAATATTTTTTCAGGGAAGCTCAATGGTAACAATATCCATGCGACAGAACAACCAACAGCTAAAAAAGGTATTGGGCCATCGGTATATTGAGCTGTACCACAATGACTGTGAACCCCTGGGGAAAGTGGCATTGATTTAAATAAATACAGTCTAATGTCTGTCTATTATTGTTACAAAAATCCAGATTAAGCATTAATTGTGACAGAGAGATTTATTTTAATGCCTAAATTTGCCATATTGAGAAGTCATAAAAATATTTCAGATAGAATCTCTCTTTGCTAAAAGCGATTATAATATCATTGCAGCACACTTACTAATGTGAGGCAAGGCTGCAATACAAATGTAGTAAGGAAAAATAAGCTAACAAAGAGGGAAGACATACTGGAATATAATTATTCAACATTCGAATATGTCATAGTCACAAAAATGGATTTTACCACTCAATTAAAATATTACAGAGATCAGCTCAGTTAGGATCCAAAATATGAATGCATAAATTAATTCAGGATTTGAACAAAGAAGGCCTAAAAATCTTGTATATATTATAACTTTGACATTGATTGAGAAAAGGGTAAATAAATTCTAATTATTTAGTCTGAAGAAGTAGTTGATGGGATGCTACTTCAAATAAATGAACATTAAGAAAAGAATTTGTGAATGAGTTCCAACATCATTTGGCTCAAATAGGGAAATTTGGGCCAAAAGCAATGTTCTTTCCAACTTTCATTTTTCAAGATACTGAGAGCCTTACTGCTCTTTGCTTTCACTGCCGCTCTGGTTGGAACTGTTGGAAAGAGAATTTTTCCTTTCTGATTTGGTCCATACTTCATCTCACCATGTGCCTAGCGCCCATTCTCAGGTCATTTCATTTTTCCTGCATTGTGCCATGTCACTCTCTTATGAACATCATAACAGAGACTCGATGACTAAAGAATAATAGATGCATCTATAAAAATGCATCGGCTTGGTGGCTGTGAACACTGAGATGAAGAAGAGGTTGAAGATAGAAGAAAAAATGAAACCTTTAGTTTCTTCTGGTTCATCTATGCCTGAACTGCCCTCTGCTGTGACAGAGTTAGGAGTTGGTTGTGTTCCCTGGGTTTTCTGAAGAGTGTCTTTGAATTCAAACAGAGCTTTAGGTTTTATTAAGATGTTTCCTAAATGTTAAGAAAAAATAAGAGAAAGAGAAACAGTAAGGGTGAAATTTCATTAAAAGGGAATCTCCAGAAGGACCAAAGCTATCTGTCATCTCCCTTACCATGAGAGGGGTGAACAGGACAATCAAGGTTTAAAGAATGTGAAAGAGCAGGCAAACATTAATCAAAATAGATCTACATCTCAGCACACTTATGTGAAATGAGTAGAAGAATACCAACAAACCTCAGGTAACATTGCCTTTGGAGAGGGAGAGAGCCACGAGCTAAGTGGTTTTAACAGGGACTTCGGCTCAAGCTGTGGTTTATTTCATTTTAAAAGTAAGTAGAAACATTTATGACAAAAATGTTAAATCAATTAAAAGAAGTAGAATATGGGTGTCATTTTATTTATATAGTCTTATTGTATGAAATTGCCTATATTTAACAGTTTTGACTGACAAAAATGTAAATTTCATATGCTTCAACCTAATATTTTCCTTAATGTTTCAATAAAAAATAGAAGCATTCTAAAAAGAAATCTTTATTTTTCAGCCATCAGAACAGTACAATGTACTTAATAAAAGATGCCACTGTACACTCGAAAGCCTTTTGCCATTTTAAGACAAACAAAATTTAGAAAAGAGGTAAGTATTGCATTTGGGGGGCAATAAAGGCTTTATCTTATTTGCATTCTGAATCTCAGATCAATTGGACCAAGTTTCCATCTTTAAAGTATATTTGTCTTTGATTTGTTTTAATAAAAAACATCCTGCCTTGAAACTGAAGCTGAGAAGTAGATGGGGGGTTGACTGTTGTGGCATGCATGATGCCTTCTCGCATGGGAAAGAGAAGTGTGAGGTGCTACCATAGGACTTTTAGATCTGGGCATACTGTGCCTAGACAACTAAGGGTACATAAATCCAAATGAAGTTATTGTAATGATTGGTTTTATTAGCATTCTAACTCCTATGAGTGAGATCAGTGAGGAGACCGACAAAGAAAGGCAGTGTGTTTTTATGTCAGGTACACAGGGTAGAATTGGGGGGAGATTGCCTACTGCTGAACCCACTGAATTAGACTATCCTTGACAATATGAGAAGGTCCTAGAAGGTGGAGTCCTGTTCCCTTGGATCTTTCTATGGTGATAAGAATGAAGTACAGAAGAAGAAGAAAATTACTTTTGTTCAATATAAAGCCTCCTGGGATATAAGTATGTCAGTGATTTATCACGTGGTAATTCAAAGGAGAAGAATAGCCAATATTTTAAGTTACCAAGCTGGATTCCTTAAAAGAGATGCTCATATTTGTCTTGGTGGAAGTACCTCAGAAATCTTAAGGCTGGGTAGGGAAGAAGCAAGAAGGAGGAGGAGGCTCTGATGGATGAGTGTAAGAATTAGTCGAGGGGCGCTTGGGTGGCTCAGTCGGTTGAGAGGCCGACTGCAGCTCAGGTCATGATCTCACGGTCTGTGAGTTCGAGCTCCGCGTCGGGCTCTGCGCTGATAGCTCAGAGCCTGGAGCCTGCTTCAGATTCTGTATCTCCCTCTCTCTCTGCCCTTCTCTTGCTCACTCTCTGTCTCTATGTCTCTCAAAAATAAAGACGCTAAGAAAATTAAAAAAAAAAAAGAATTAGTCGAATATTTGGAAGGAAACAGGGGGGGCTTTGAGTCCGGCAAAAAGAATAACTCTTCCGATTCAATTTCAGCAGCTTTGAGGGCTATGATGTCTAGTCCTTTTAAAATGTTTCTGTTGTAGGGGCACCTGGGTGGCTCACTTTTGGTTAACTGTCCAACCTCAGCTGAGGTCATGACCTCACGGTTCATGAGTTGGAGCCTGGTGTCTGGCGCTTTGCTGACAGCTCAGAGCCTGGAGCCTGCTTCCGATTCTGCATCTCCCTCTCTCTCTGCCCCTCCCCAGTTCACACACTGTCTGTCTGTCTCTCAAAAATAAATAAACATTAAAAAAAAAATCTCTCTGTTGTAGAATATGGCAGCTGGGGCCACACCCTTTCTATCAACCTACCAGCACTGAAATACTGGCAAGCTCTGAGTCTTGCTCCTTCCTTGTAGTGTAATCACATTTCAAGTTAGCTCTTAAATAACTGAAGGCCAGCAGAGGGATGGAGCCCAGAGCCTGCTGTCCTATGATTAGTCGGTGGGAATACGTCTGTCACTGTTCTTTAATGACCGTGTTGGGTATCTAAAAAAGTCCAAAAATCCAGTGCCTGGATCTAGTTTCCCTAAGAAAGGATGCTTCCAGTTTTTGTGGAAAGGGATAAATCTTTGGAATGAAATGGCAACTACAGAATACCAAAAATAATGATGATGAAAATAGCAATACCAACAGTAACAACTACAATTAATTGAGCATTTACCATTTGACAGACGATGAGCCAAGCACTGGAAAGCTCATCTGATAGAATTCTCACAACAGCTCTGCAACACAGGTGCTATTACTGTTATTATTATTCTCATTTTCTAAAAGAAGAGAGATCATCGAGGCACTATAAGACTAAATTAGGTACCTAAGGGACTCACAGATAACAGGTGGCAAAACGCTGATTCGGAACTTGACCATGTGTCTCAAGAGCCCATGAGCACATGCTTCCCAGAGTTCAAAACTGCATTGTCACCTCTCGACATCATCTTTCCTATTTGACCTTTCCAACAGGTTGGCCTAACCACCAATAACTGCGCTTTTGGAAAAAGTTTTCTGACTTCCCCCACGTACTCTTCAGTCTGTTTCTTTGCAAAGATGATTGACGACTGAGTCTAGAGTCGAAAAATGCTGACAGCATCTGCAGCCCCGGGAGCTCACGGAGAGTAACTAACTGGAAAGTCATTAACTGATGCAGTAACTATTTTCTGTCCCCGAGAGAACCTCAGAACCTGGGAGCACGACTCCCGGGCCTTCCTCGGAGAGACCAGCACAGTGATACATAATGTGGTCCAATATACCTGTCAGACAACAGGGCCACTGGAGGCACAGACATCGGTGCCTACTTCACGTGATACTCCACAATCATGCTCTTTTATTAGCATGAAAGCAGCAAAGGGTTAATTAAATGCAATATCTCTTGTCTCTATTAGAAGACCTTTCCTCCCTTGCCAATATAGGACTGTTTATACTCTCGGTTCATTTCCCCTGTCCTAAAGATATTTTATTGCCTGCTAAACTAAGTTTCCTCTAAATTGCTGGAGAAGAAAAACACCCCAAACTGCTTATTCCATCAAAACCAGCTCCTGTATTATATTGACCGAAATGAAATTCAGTAATCCAGGGCACCAAAGTTGATAATATGAGAGAAGGGCGCTTGATAAGATTTTTAAAAATCCTCTGGAGTCACAGTTGGTCATTACTTAACCTGTCAATCTTACAGAGTCGGTAGGGTGCCTTCCACTCCCCTTCCGGATAATTGCATTGAGTTATATTGTCTCAGTTACTAGCATATGAGCACTTAGAGGAAGGAGAATGTGACCAACTTGCTTCATATAGCAAGTACTAGACTATTGCCAAGTATAAGAAGATGGCTACGTGCTGGTCATGGTGTCGTGCGGTAAATTTGTCACTGCATCATGGCACAGCCAACTGGCCCCAGAGTTACACAGCTTCCTGACAGCCCTACTCCCTGGCAAGTATTGGAAGTTTGGGTAGTGGTACCTGATTCTATCAGCACTGCCAGGGACCCAAGTCTGCTAAGGCTTTCTCTTCATGAGGTAACACAGAGCACAATCAGGTGACCTGGACTGACATCCTGGTTCTGTCACTTTCTTGTCATGTGACCCTATGCGATAATCCAATTTTCTTTGATCTCACTTTTCCAACGAATAAAACGAAAACAGGGATTCTTTTTTCCTTTCCGCTTCACTAGGCTGTTACATAGATCAAATAAGAAAAACTGTAGGAAAATGCTTCAAGGAATAGATATGCACTATAAAAATACATTGAAATAGCTAAGAATTTTGAGTGGTGTGTGTGTGTGTGTGAGAGAGAGAGAGAAAGAGAGAGAGAGAGAGAGAGAGAGTTAGAGGTTAGAGGTAGAGATAGACATAGAAGGCATGAGATTGTTATGGGAACACAAGTAGAGATAGGTTGGTTTGGAGGACTTAGACTTATTATTTTGTTATAATTTTCTCCTCACTTTAGAGATTGGTAATTGGTCAAGAATGATGGTTAAATTTTTAGCATCTACTTCTAATACCTCTTGGGAAAACCATCAGTAAGTTATCATTAGTCTACCACATACTTCCTGAACAAAAAGGAACTCATTCAGCTCCAAATGTTTATCTAAGGAATGGGAAACTTAGTTTAATTCCCTAGATATCGGTAGTGTCATCAATTTTATCCAAATATTTAATCTTAATTCTCTGTGCTGTCATTTCAGGACATTATGTCTGGTTTTCTCCTCATCAGTTAATCTATATAATAGCACTCTCTGGCTCATTCCATGCTTTTATATTTCTGTGGACAGTTACCACCCCAAATGCCTTCATTTTATTTCGGAGCCAGTTCTCTTTTTCTTGTCTCAAAGGCCATCGTTTGAAAATATTTATCACTTTTAGTTGGTCTCCTATGAAATCTGAAACACTTTTTATCCACTCGTTTAAATTCAGGATCACGGCCCTTGCTAGTCCTTGCTCTATGAATCAAGGAAAAGGGCTCTTGTTCAAACTGCCCTGCCATTTTCTTATCAGTGCCTGTACCCGTTTGGCTTGCCTAAAACAACACAAGGTGAGCAGGGAGGGAAAGCACCTTCCTGCGATGAAGTGGCTCTTACCACAAAGACTTCGCAGCAGATGCAAAGGCCACTGTTCTTGGTAAAGGCATGAGTAATGTCCAAGAGAGCAGGTCTTGTCATAGGTCCCCCTGTTAAGACTATGCACTGGGGCCTGGAAATAGAGAAAAGAAGATGTAAGAACTAGCCATTTCAAGAAGCCTATAAGCCAGAACAACACCAATGGAAATGGCAGGAACAGAGGGTTTGGCAAAATGGGACAACCTCTCCCCTAAATATTTGTTGGGTTTCTCATCAGAATTCTTGAATCATCCTATTGTTCATCTTGCCATCTTTGTATTCTTGGTTCATGAATGATGGCAAAATGTGACATACAAAACTGGTGGTCTTGGGTTCCCCCGGTTTTTTCCCTCCAGGTACTACCCTATCCTAAATTCCCAATATAACCTGTTACTGTCCAGCGGGCATTTTCACGCTGTTTTCCTTCATCTTCCTCGCAAAGCTCCTTTTAAGATATAACTAATGAAGAGTCTAAAATGTTACTTTTCCTAAGAGAATTCAGTAAGCCACAAAGCCTTAAGCTGAATGAAGACAGCACCAATGATTAAGGCTTTTGGGGACCTGGGAACATCTCTCTGAAATCACACCCTTAGATCACCTCTATTTCTGTGCATGGAAGGTGACACCTGGCATTATGATGGTTTATAGTTGAAAGTGGGTATAGCTCAGGGTAGAAAAGAAGAAACACTCATTCATAGAGGTGTTGTTGTGAAAATGAGGCAGTTTTGCATGACTGCCTATTCTTAGAAAACACCCATAAAGTGTATCACTACTCTAGTGCGTTTGCCTGCCATAAAGGAAAACCACTTCTAACGTAGAGCACACCAGGATGGCTGAGAAGGTAATTTTACCTGAAATTCTTCACATGGTCTTCCACGGTCGTTAATTCCAGGGCATTGTCTAATGCGCTCACATAAGAAAGAGCCTGTGTGGAGGAGCCCCAGTTCACATCTGTGGACAACGGAAGAATGTGGCATTAAAAGTATTGACCTTCCCTCTGTATAAACTGTTGCCTCTATGTTTTTCCTTGGCTGTATCATCAGTGAGGAGTGCCCAAATTAGAGAAAACGCAATGTAGTATTTCCTAGAGAGAGCATTGGGTCCGTTTATGTACATTTCATGAATTCTTACAAGTGAGATCACTCTTTCCAGCTAAGGATCAGACTTTAAGGATTCAGCCCCAGAAATTTTCCTTGGTGAGAGAGGCAATGTGATAACCATGTTACAAATGGATAGACTTGGAAAAAATGGTTAGCCTCTAAGTCAACTCAAAAGGTCTTCACGAATTCTTGAACCGAAAAGAAAAGAGGTATTTCTGTAAACACAGAGAGTGTGCAGCAATCTTTATATTCTGAATCGTAAAACTGAATAGCTCAGGGATTCTTTCTTTTGGGTAGCCAGAAAGAGTTTGGCAAGCATTTTAGTTCTATCTTTTAGGACCTAATCTTCATAATAAGGGAGTTAATTGCTACCAACTCCTATAATTTTAAGAAAATAATTAATTAAATACGAGATGGGGCCTCTAAACTTTATGAGAGGCAGTCCTGATGGGAATGTATAGATTTACTCCAGATGGCAGATAGAGTCATTTCCCTAGTCTTGCTCACAAGAGGCCAGGAAATGGTGGGCAATAATTATCTGGAGGAAAAAAACCCAAGATTAACATTGATTTAGTATCGATTATGCACCAGGTATTTAGCAAACCTTAGGTTATTTTGTTCTTATAAAAATCCTACTAGCCAACTGAATCTTTGTAAGTGAAAAGTGAACCTTGAACCATTCGTCACACCATGTATGAAAATTAACTCAAACTAGATAACGGACATAGATTTAAGATCTGAAGCATTAAAACTTTCAGAAGAAGTTTGTGACCTTAGACTAGAGAAAGATAGATTAGAGGCAAAAAAACAAATCATAAAAGTAAGTTATGATAAATAAATTAGACCCCTTAAAGAGGGGTGCCTGGGTGACTCAGTTGGTTAAGTGTCTATCTTTGGCTCAGGTCACGATCTCCCATTTGGTGCATTCGAGCCCTGTGTCAGGGTCTGGGCTGACAGCTCAGAGTCTGGAGCCTGCTTTGGATTCTGTGTGTGTCTCTCTGCTCCTCCCTTGCTAGTACTCTGTCTCTCTGTCTCTCAAAAATAACAAACATTTAAAAAAATTTGAAAACAGCAAAAAGGTAAGGTGACTTGATTAAAAGCAGGGAGTAGACTAGAGTTTGGAATCAGGCTCCATGCTGACAGCACGGAACCTGCTTCAGATTCTCTGTCTCCCACTCTCTCCCTCTGCCCCTCCGCGGCTTGTGCTCTCTCTCTTTCAAAAATAAATAAACATTGAAAAAAAAGAAATTAAGAATGTCTGCTCTTCAAAACAAACTGTAAGGAAAATGAAAAGGCAAGTCATAGCCCTGTAGAAAATATTTGCAAAACACGTACCGCTCAAGGATTTACATCTAGAATATATAAAGAACACTCACAGCTGAATAATAAGAAAACCAACAACTCAAGAAAAGGGCACAAGATTTAAATAGGCATTTGACTGCAGAAGATATATGCATGGCAAATAAGATGTTCAACATCATTCGTCATTAGGAAAATCCAAAGCAAAGTAAAATGATAGGACTCTACATTTATTATAATTTTTTTTTAATCAACTGACAATACTAAGTGCTGACAAGGACATGGTGCAATGAGGACTTTCACCCCTTGCTGGTAGGAGTAGAAGGTGATACTGCTTCTGTAGAAAACAGTTGGGCAGTTTCTTATGAAAAAAATATATATATACACACACTCTTACTATATATTCAGAAATCCCACTCTTAGATATCCCACTCTCAGAGAAATGAAAACAGAGGTCCACATAAAGTCCTGTGTACACATGTTTACAACAGCTTTACGTACAATCATCCCAAGCTGGAAACAACCCAAATGTCCATCAGCTGGTGGATACAGTTTTTAAATTTTTCAGATAGATTTATACAACAAGATACTACTCGACATAAATGAACAATCCACTTACACATACAATAAAATGGATGAATCTAAAAACATCCTGTTAAGTGAAAGGAAGCATACACAAAGGCTACATACTACATGATTCTATGTGATACTCTGAAAAGGTAAAGCTCCAGCAACTGAAATCAGAACAGTGGTTGCTAGGGGCTGAGTCAGGGAGGAAGAGATCATATACATAAGACTGTGAAGGAACTTTGGGTGATGATGAAAATGTCCTCTGTCTTGATTGTGGTGGTGGTTACAAGACTGTGTAAATGTGTCAAAACCTATAGATGGTATACCTAAAAGGAAGGTGTTTTACCATATGTAAATTATGCCTGATCCATAAAGTAATAAAGAAAAACAGCAAACAAATGCCTCTAAGGTAGTCACTGCCTCTCTACTTTCCTTGTATAGTACAGGTAGGGGACATAGGAGGGTGGTTGAGGGCTGTCTGGCTCCCGAGACTGGGCCTCTCTGTATCACACTCTGGACACTAGCTGCTCCCAGCTTCAGCCTATCCTTCTCGTTGATTCAAAAGTTAACATCCCAAGTTCAGATTTAATTGAATGATCTATGGCAGTTTCTTGTTGCTCACAGAATCCTTAGCATGACATTATGTTTCATATTTATCTGGCCCAACCTACTCTTCTGCCCCTTCTCCTGAGTACCCAAGAACTCCCTTTGTGTCACAGGCCTTGAAGCTTCTCCATATGCCATGTTCTGCATGCCTCCTAACTTCACTCGTGCTTTTCCTTTTGCCCAGAGTAAACTTCCCTGACTCTATCTGATTTGTTCACCCAACAAATATTTATTAAGTGCCTAATGAGTGTTAGCCCTGGGAATGCAAGCCATGAACCAGAAGAGTCTTCCTGGACAACTATAATTAGAGCTAAACGCTCCCTTTCCTTTTCTCACTAGTTTGCTCATATCATTGCATGGTACTTACTATATTGTATTATGGCTAGATGCTTGTATGAGGGTCAGTGAACTTCTTGAGGATAGGGACTGTATTTTATTTATAAGCATTTTTAGAAGGTGATATAGTGGGGTTTGGTATCATACACTCTACTTAAAATGTCGACTCCATCTCATCCTGTCACCTTAACAAATGGTCAACTCTTTGAACTTCAGTTTCTTCATCTGTAAAATGGGTCTAATGATACCCAATATATAGTATCATTGTGAGGATTCAATGAGCGCATGGTATAGACACAGTTACCTATTATGTTATATTTTTAATATCCACTGTTCACAAAGCACACCTAAGCACATAGGAGGGACTCAATAAACATTTATTGAATGAATGGTTAGTTAAGGAGTGCTTTCAAAACCTCCTCCTATACAGTCCTTATCTTACCTGGCTTCTTGTAAGTCACGTAGATATAGAGGAAGAACTCAATGACATAGGTGATGACAGCTGCCCACCAGTTGATGACAAACATAACTGCACAGCACAAAACAGCTCCAAAAAGAGATACCCACATGTTGTAAATTCCATATGCAGGTCTCCATCCTGAAAAAAAAATCTCAGCGCATAAGAAAAACTTTCACACCATTACTTTACACCATTACATCTGATTAGAATGCAGCTTGGGGCACCTGGTGGCTGAGGTTGAACATTTGACTTTGGCTCAGGTGATGATCTCACAGTTCATGGGTTCGAGCCTCATGTCAGGCTTTGCACTGAGAGTGCAAAGTTTTCCAATTTTGTCTCCCTCTCTCTCTGCTCCTCTCCCACTTGAGCTCTCTCTTTCTCTCAAAAATAAACTTAAAAAAATTTTTAGATGCAGGCAACAGTTTTTTCTAGCATAAAAATCAGAACTTTTAGGTCAAGTTCCCAATTCTGTTATTAGTTTTCTGTGACCTTAGGTCCCTGGCCTATGAAGGTATACTAAATAAGAATGCTATAAATATAGAAAATATGTTACTCATGGCCTCTTCATACTTCCAGCAGGCCCCAATTGTCTTCCCAAACTATGAAACCTTAAGCCTCTGATATCTATGCCATCAGGAGTTAAAAGGAGGCAGGAGAGATAAAAATAGTGGGGTCTAGTGGGGAGAAGAGGGGGAATCGCCTTGGTGGTTCAAGAAAGAGGAGGTTAAGACAACGGGCTTGTTGTTGTTCCTATGGAGAAGATGGAGCTTCATCAAAACTCAAGCCAGTAACTTCCTGCTACCTCTATCATTACCTTCTTTATGTTAGGAGTCTAGTGCTTGCCCTTTCAGAAATAATAATCCATGGGAAAAAGGGGGAAGTTTTTCTGTAATGGCTTTCTAAACCTGATGTATTAATGTTTTACGCTTTACAGTGAAAATAGTTCTCACAGTACATATATGCACGGGAGTTTCCCATGTTCCTTGCAGTCAAGAGGCTGGGAGACAGTATGGTCAGGCTGAGGAAGTTCTGACTTGAAGGACATTTGGTCTATGGGTGAAGTACATTTTAAATTTGGAGTTGCCAAAACACAACAGAGCATTCAGTCTTCAGGAGCAATTTCTGAAATGGCCACCAGATGGAACTAGCACTTTGAGAGCATCACTGGAAATGCCTTTATTTTTCCGAGTCTGGCTATGTGTGTGTGTGTGGCAGAGGCAGTTTGAGGGTCATTCTGGGGATTTGTATATCCATGTGTCTCTATGTGTTTATTTTTCCTCTCTCTCTTTCTCTTTTGCTCCTTCCTTTCCACTCTTTCCCCTTTCCACTTCTACGATTTCACCTTGCTTTTCAAAGATGAATATAACATGGTAAGGAGGCACACATTTCTATACTTGTATTCACTGACTAGAACTTTCTGTTCTCTGCTTAAAATAAGACAACACAACAGAAACAAGTTTCTCAGTTGTCCTCTGAAGCCTAGTGGCTTTGGGTGGATGAAGGCTCCCCTTCTGTCCATATTTTGTCTTATTGGCAGCAGGTTTTCCAAAGGAAGCATGAGACCACAGCAGGTCCTAAGAGAGTGGAAATGTGTTTACATCCCTGATAAAGGCTCTCATGGTGAAGAACTTTCTGAAGGTCAATAGCGATGAGTGTCTATTCTGGTGGAAAGATAGAAGGAATTCTAGTAGCCAATGAAAGCAAGGAAGAGGTGAGAGGTGACTAGACAGAGAAGGTTCTTTGGCTTGAAATTTTGCACCACTTTCAACCACAGTCTGAGGAGGGCACGGATGCCACTGGTTTCAACGTGAATCTGCATCGACTGTACTCAGCAGGTAATTATGGGAACTACTCATGCTTCTCTTCTGCACCATGGGCAGGAAACAAATTGATAGTAAGGAAGTTTCAAATATATACATTTATTCCACTTCTGTGGTCACTTTCACCCTGGAAATAAATAGTGGTGTTTTTCTACTGCTGAAATAAATGTGGTTTCTCTTGCAATGAATAATTTATTGCCGCAGGAGAAAATTGACTTTACGGTTGGTCAAAAAGGCCATTGCTCAAATGATTCTTTTTCTATTTCAGAAGTCACCCCCCAACTCACCAAAATAAAGTGGATTATGCTGCCCACTAGGATATAAGGAAATATATAACCACAGATTGAGCTCTTTTCACTGATGTATTTCATCTTATTGAGACAAACTAACTGCCTTCTTAGGCTTATTTTAGTTACAAAAAGTCAACTTACCCGGAGATTTGGCATAAGAGGCATGGAAGCAGGAGAAATTAATAAGTGCATATGAGGCCAGGAAAAAGTTGGAGATGATGGGGGCAATGGTGTTCAGTTCCGCTGTGAATGAAGCAGAAGTGAGCATGCACATATGAGTGATGAGACCAGGGGCTGAACAGCTGTCACAGCCTGGAAGCTTAACTTTATTTGGAAATTGAAAACATAGCTAGCATCTGTCAAAGTTTAAGAAGTTAGTGATTTTTCTTTGGGGTTGCATTCACTTAAAAAATATATTCTCAGCTGGGGTTTCCACAAAGTAAGACGCAAGAAAACCTACCTATCAGAAAATAGACAATAGGCAAGCCCTCTATCTAGGAAATGTTCAAGTGGGCATGGGTAGACAGTTTGGGGACCAGGCAGATGATAAACTCCCCTGTAGGTATTCCAGAGGTACCAAATCTTGCATTGTTTCTCTGCTGTGGATACAAGCATTATTTTTCTGCTGTGTCACCAAGCTCTGCAGTGTGACAGATTAGTTAAATACCAGGGTACCAGCAATGCCCAAATGGAAATCTCTATACGCAACTTACTCTTCCTGACTCTCAAAACTCTTGCTAGTTATTTGCGCGCCCTCTTTTTTTTTTTTTTAACATTCCTAGAGAGTTCTACTTCTCAAGGTTTGCCAGAAAATTTTTACCCCAGTACCTAAATACCCAGTATGGTTTAATCCTAGCTGAATTGTTTACTGTATGATATAGGAAATAATTCAGAGACATTATCATTTATCTGTCAACTTCAGTGATGCTAATGCAGGTGGCAGCTGGGTGTGATTCTAGACTACAGATGCCAGCAAGGAATAAACAAAAATGGCTGCCATGAAGCTTGTGCCATGAAGCTAGTCTATGTCATTCTGAGTGATTTTTAAGGATATTATATAATTTATACGATTTTTTAACTCTTAGGCTATTCAATCACATAAATGCATTATAGTGCAATGATTTGAGGTCTTATACTTAAGTTACATAATGGAAACTTTTCTGTAAATAGTCGCTTTTTATTTGATCCTTTAAAAATCTACTGAACACAGTCATATTTTCCACCTGTTCAATCTTGTAGAAATCTTATCAGAATTCAGGAATTAGAGTCACTTCCTGAGTTTATGTGATGAAGAGGGTCCTTTATTGTTGAGGGCCACTGTGCTGAGGCAGGCTCTGCCCCTCTAGGCAGAGTTATCGCAGCCTTGCTTTTTTCTTCATTTCCTCTGATATGCTCACCAGCAAAGCCAGCACCTTAGGGAGGGACGAGGAATGTGCAGGCTAAAGTTGATGAATGCCTCTCCAAGATTATGCAGCTGTTCCTATATTGTTTAGGAGAGGAAGCCGAGATTATAGTCTCAGTAAGTGGTTCTCAAACCTTAGTGGTCTACAAAACTCCTGCGGAACTTGTAAACATGCAGATTCCTTACCCCCGGAGACTCTGATTCTAACTCTGGAGTGGGGTCTCAAAAATCGGCCCATTAACAAACCCCAGGTGATTCTGATTCTTATTTAAGTGGTCAATGGACCATATTTTGAAAATGACACTTCAATTCTCCTGCTAGCTGCCAAGCCAGGAGATGTAAAGACAGGTGGTAATTGGGGAAGACTCTGGAATTACACAGTATCAGGGAGCTTGGAGAAAGGATTCACTTGTGTTTGGCAGGCTGGATTTCCAACATTCAGATTCAAAGAAGATTCGAAGTCTACCTCAAGTCCTCAAAGGCTCTCTATACACAAGGATTCCTTGGATTAGACAGACTCCAATATTCTCAATTGGGATATTAAACATCATCAGGCAAGTGATCAAGCTAAAAGGAAAAACCCCATCAATAATCAGAAGAATTCCTTAATGTTGAGGAAGCAAGGGAAAACTACGAACCGATAAGAATGAATGCCATGGCTATAACAAAAGTGAGAATGTATCCTCTCAGGGGTTCGTTGTTTTTCCCATATCCCTTTGCAAAGAACTGCAGGGCTTTGTAGATGTTGTCCTTGCACAGCGCCTAATGGAAAAGAAGAGGAGAAATTCGTCATTTATATCTATGCACAGTCATTTTCCCTAGGTGATTCAAACAAGAAGATTTGGGGAAAGACGAAGTGGTACACCACATAGGCACAAGTGAACACTGCAGTTTATCATTCTTTATATTAGTTGAATCGATCTTGACTATGTGGCAGACAGCATTTGAGCCAGATGCAAACGTTAAACTGTTTCAGAAAATGATGGAAGATGATTGCTGGTGAAAATGAGTATTTCAGTTTGATCCATGTTCAGTGGAAACAGACGTAGGAGAAGCACATGATTTTGTGTTTGTATCACCTGGAACACTTTGGGTGCGCTGACGAGGGAGGCCAGGGCTGAGGACAGCGTTGCAGAAAAGATGCCGGCAGTGATGAGGGGGCCGAACCCTGACACCATGCTCATGACCTTGAGAAAAGAGGTTTCAGTAAGGAGAACCGTCCATCAGACAATTAAAAAAGAAAGTCGAAGTTTATGCAAGTGCTTCCCCTTCCACATGCTGTGATTTGGAATCTCCTTTATAAGTTAATCGCTTCTAATCAGATGGTCCCCCTCCCGCTTCATTCTCAAGTTTCTTCATATTTGTTTGTTTCAAAATGGACATGGCCATTCTGTTGTCATTGTTTATAATAATAAGAAATGCTCACACCACAATACATCCGGAAGATGCTGGAAAGAATAAACAAGGAAATGATTTCAAGGACTTTGACAACATTACCCCTGTCTTTTGTGGGCATATGTTTCCTTGATGGGAAATCCTATCCAGCAGAAAGTGGTATTTTAATAAGTTTTGGGGAGGGCTCAGTTGTTCACTGGTCTTCTGAAAAGCTTCAGAGTTTCTTGTTCTTCCTGCCCATAGAGACTTTTGAAACCTTTGCATTCTCTGTGCTCATTAAATATAATTTTGGATCTGAGACATGATGAGATTCTATCAACTTAAGTCATATTTTGGAATAATGACTTCAGCTGAGTTAATTTCTCTTTGTTGGTTGTTAAAATGGATGAATGAAGCCTTCGCGACAAATGTGCCTCTCCCTCTACTCACCGATCATTCAGACAAATTGATGTTTCAAGTTCTACAGCTTTCCCAATTTCCCTTGTTCCTTCCCCCTCATTTACCTCCCCTTTTGGCACTCAAAATTTCCCTCTTAGCCTTGTTTTCCAGGCACTCCAGGACCACATCGGGGCCCTTTCCTGAACTAAAGTCTATGCACAAAGTGCATTCCAAGTGCTAACTATCTAAGTCTCTCCTTCTGTCTGCCATGAAATCTTTCACAATTGATTGGAAGATGCATAATGTCAGGTGGTAATCTTTCCCTGGTGATGCAGTTCATGCAAGGGCCCATTTTCTCCCCACCACAGTAAACATAACCGCTGGCTTTGCCCCCACATAATGCCTATAGGGTTCCCTTCCCTCACGCACGAATTGTTCCTTGCTGAATTCACAGGGATCAACAATCGGTTGCAAAGTCAGAAGTTTCATTATACTCCACATGACAATCTACAAATGAAAACAATGGCAATCAACTTTTTTCTTTTTTCTTTTTTTCTTTTTCTTTTTTTTTTTTTTTGCCCGTTCAAACCTGGAAATTGTTCATCAGCCCATATTGACACGGTTCGTGTTGACATCTTGAGAAGTCGTAGCCCAACCCACAGGCTGCTGAACCATTGCACTTCATCCCAGAAATGATGGTGTCATTCATGCTTCCGGTGGCATCTCTGACCACACAGGCCCCTGTGGAAACAACCATGGCTTGTCATTTCTTTGTAAGTACTCTGCACCCGTAGGGTTTTCTTCTGAAATCATAGTTTACTTTGAGTATGAGCAGGTCCATTGCCATCCTCTCTTGTAGTTTTGGGACAAGGTACCTGGAGGTTCCCATCCTCAAAGGCTTGAGAGCGCCCCCTGTCTCTAACAAGCTGCCACTTCTACTGCCTTGGGTGCTTTAAGTCCAAGTTCTCACCTACCTCTGTAAGACACTTGGGGGTTGGAACTCTCTTACTTTCCAAAATGCACATGCAGTGCTTTGCACATAATATGTATTCAATTCATATATCTGGCTTGATACTACTGATTAGGTGTTTTGCAGGTAGAAGGGTTTATTTCTTCATCTGTGAGAGAACCAAGGGGCGGCATTACTGAATTCTGGTAATTAAGAGAACTGAGCCCTTGCTTTCAACTAATGATAGTTCTTTCATAATTATTTAAACATAGCTATAGTTCTACTTTATGTAGATTAATGGTTTAAATAATCAAGAAAATGGGGATAAAATATTAATATTTCCTTGGTACTGTTAATGGTCAAACAATATTCTAACAAATATAAGTATATTTCATTATTTTTATACATTTTGATATTTCTGTTATTTACTACTATAAACATTCTATGATGAACATCTTTGTGCACAAAATTTTCCTTCCGTATGTCAACATATTTCTCTAAGATGATTCCTAGAAATGGGGTTATGAACTTTTCAAAGATCCTTGATATTTTAATCACTGCCTTTCCTCATGAATTTTTTAACTATAATCTCTACCACTATGTATCTGATAAGATTATTGAAATATATGAATATACGTAGGAAATATATAGAAACTTTTCTAAACTACCTGAAGGATACATATTTTGCAAACTAAATCCCAACCAATGGAACTATTCATTTTGCTCTTCCGGCTCCAGCCAGTATGAGTTTTCATCCATTCCTAATAACTTCAGGAGAGGTCCCAGTGACAGGTACTAATAGGAACCCTCAGTTTTATCCATGGAATTGATATCCTGTGAATCTGCGAAAGATGTAAAAATAATAGAATCTTCGAGTTGAGTCACCGAAAATAATCAGTATAGGAATCCCATTGATATACCCTGAGAGGGACCTGTCAGCCTCCACTTAAATAGTTGAAATCACGGATGTTGGTCACCAAGCAAAACTATCCATTCCAGATTTTACCTTTTTGCTTTGTTCTTTTATTTGAGCTGACTTTTCTCAATCATATATTTTGGCTTCTGCATTATACAACTCCCCAAATTTCAATGAAGCCAAGCCATGAACCATAACTAATGACAGGCGATAGACCTCATGACTATCCTACTCTCCAGGGAAAAGTATAGAAACAGCTTTTTCCCCCAGGCAAAAACTGGAAGAATCTCTGAAATCAGGTCTATAACTTTACTCATTCCTTCATTTTTACTGTGTGCGAGATAGAAAATCATTTGGGAAATTTAACTTAAGGTGATTTCAATGTCATTTAAAAATGTGTCAATTTTCTAAAGTATTGGAATAAAATCTCTTTACATGTAACTAAACTTGAAAATGCCACGGCAATATAGCTAACATTATCCAATTTCCTCAAATAAGAGACAGTGAGAGGAGCAAGAATCTAAGTTAACTTTTGCTTTTTTCTCCAGAAACCAAAGTAAGATAAATGCATTTCCCCAATTTCCCTTAAGCAGAGGACTACTGGAACGTGCCTTTCGGTAAAATGGTCATCCGGGCTTCTGCAGTGGGGGACTATATTCCCTAGCGTGCACAGAAAAGAGTTTCTTTCTCTGAATGTTCCACATTTCTTCCTCTCCTACTATGGTATAAGCTTGAGGTGACCCCCAACCGGGAGGAGGCGTGGCTGCAGGCGCCAGGTGGGATCAAAGTCAGCTTAGGAACAGCAGGTGCATCCACACATTTTCTGCTCATTGAGCAATGTGGGGGCTGGCCACCCACACTGCTGGCAGCTGGGTCTTGTTCTGATTTCCTGCCAACTGGTGACAGTGACATTTCCATATTAGGGACAGCAAGGAGGAGATACAGTCATCAATTCTATATCTTTCATATTTTTCCTAAGCCTTTTTGATTTTGTCTTGTTTTGCTTTTGGCTTCTTTTCTCTATCCCTGTTTCTCACCTGCCTCCCAAGGCAAGGGAGGTGGTGCTAGGGATGGTGGTTTCTTTGGCAGTGGGATTGTCACCTTGAGTAGCTAAACAGGATTCTCTTTGTGTTCGTGTAGAATAACAATCTAATTAACTCTATCCTAGCCCTGACCCAGAGACTTCTATTATAGCTTAATTGCATTCAAACCCCTAGAGAATCCAGGAAGGGAATCAAAATGCTGTATTTTAAAAAAAACTTTCTACTTATGATCCATTGAGAGCCCACTGGACATGAAGAATGACTAGACTCCTTATAATTCTGGCATTCTGACAACAGAGACATACAACTTACCTACACAAATAGCAACTCCTATGTAGGCAACAGTGGTGATGAAAATGGCCAGCATGGTTCCTCTGGGGATGGCATCTTGGGGATCCTTTGAAAAAATAATGTGGGGGGATCAAGAGACAGAATGTAATAAGAAAGAGAAATGACTTACATTTATTACTGTATTTCAAATTTTTCATCTACCTTTCCTGAGGCACATTGTAAAGAAAAGATGAAGCAAATGGCCGAATGGTGAGCTTGAGCTTTTTCTGGAGGTGTTTAGGTGCTTAGAGTGAATAAAGAAATCTCTAAAACTTTGTGCTGAATGAAAGAGATCTCCTACTCAAGGATGGAGTTTCTATAGAAAAGTAAATTAATTAGCTCACTCACTAATACATTTCCTTCCCCTTTATCTCCTGTGAATATCAAGAAGATATATCAGACCTTAAAGTGTTAGGGGAAAGACCCAAACACACCCCACACATTGACACGCATTGACAATATCTGTGTGTGTGTGTGTGTGTGTGTGTGTGTGTGTGTGTGTGTGTGTTAGTTTTGTACCAAGCTTAGGCGTGCTTTTAAAAAAAATAACTTTTAAGCAAAAAGGATAATCTACTAAATTCTCGATTCCATCAATTTCCCATTTGGAATCTAGTTCAGGATGACTGCAATAGGAGATATTTGATTTTCATAAGCAAGCATAAAGAAAGAGGCATATTTAAGCTTATACCAGAAAATGGGCTTTTCTCTTGCTTATGAATGTATGTAAATTCACTAAGCTGAGCTGACATCATATATAATATACCATTTTATATCCCATTTTAGGGGCTACATCATATCATAATCAATTTCCACACAGCATAACTTCTAAATAATTGAATTCAACTTAACAGGGATTATTAAATAGAGATTTTAATGTATTCATTATTTATGCAGGACAGTGTCTGGCATATAGTAGGAGTCAATAAATAATGAATTGAGGGAGGCACGATCTCAGTAGATAGTGTCCACCAAAGGACCTGAGATTTATCAATACCAATAAGCAATAAATGCAAAGTTTGAGAATTTTTTTTTTGTTTTCAACTAAATCTGTTGATCAAATCCATCAGAGGGGGAAGAAAAGGGGGGGTTGGCATCTGAGTGGCTCAGTCGGTTGAGCATCGACTTTGACTCAGGTCATGATCTCACAGTCTGTGGTTTGAGGCCCACATCGGGCTCTGTGCTGACAGCTTGGACCCTGGAGCCTGCTTCAGATTTTTTGACTCCCTCTCTCTCTGCCCCTCTCCTGCTCATTCTCTATCTCTCTTTCTCTCAAAAAAATAAACATTAAAAAAAAATCCATCAGAGAGCCCAAGTCATGGTAAATGTAGACCCAGTCTGACAGCTGGAAATAAATATACAAGCAAATTTACCCCTAATGGGAGTATCCCATGCCAGTCCTATGGAGCCATTATGTGATCATTAATTCCTCCCCATTCTTTTAGGAATGTCTGCACAGGGGAGTTATGATGGCGGAGTAGGATGGGGATCCTGCCAAGCTAGATCAGCATCAAACCATTCTGAACACTCAGGAAATTGATTAGAGGATTGATGCAACAACCTGTATAATTGGAGTCAGTGAACTTGGCAGGTACGTGGTGTGGAGAGATGAACTGGGAGAGAGAAAAGCTATAGAGCCACAGAAGGTAGGGAGCCATTTTCACGGAGAAATGAAAGAGAAAGGGGGACATTACAGCACATGGGGATCGCTGAAGAAAAGCACTCCCCCTGAAAGTAGCTGGAAAGAAAAAGAGAGAAAGAGTGAAAACACTTGTGGGGGGATTGAACAAGAAATCCTTTCCCCAAAGTCATTGACGGAGAGAAAGGAGAGAGTTTCAATACCACCAAGATTCTATAAACAGTGGAGTTCAGAGTTTGAAGTTTCAAGTTCAGTGCCTGGCAGTGCACTGGTGAAGAAGCAGGGTGAATCCCCAGGAGCAAGAAGCATAGTCTGAAGGGTCACATGGGGAGAAGCAGTTTCCCTGATTGGAGAGCATTTGGTAGAGGCCATACGGTCTTCCTAGAGCTTTGCCAGGTCCCAGCAGACCCCACAGAGTGGCCACGTTTACCGATATTAGAAAAAGACGCCAGAGGGCAGCAAAACCTGGTGCCAGCTTTGTGTTGTGATTTGCCATAAACTCTAGAGATCTGCTACTGCACAATGGCAAGAACCTTTTCTGGGGCAAGCCAGCACCCAGCCATTGCTCACTGAGACCCTTACCCAGAGAGTCCTGCAGAAAGCCTTGGGGGTTTCTGAAGTGTGGGGTTTTGAAACACAGCCCCAATGGAGATAAAACTCTGGAGGGGAGTGCCACCTGGCAGGCAGGCAGCTTGGACATCGACTGGGGTAGAGGCAGGATCAGATGGAAGCCTGAGATAAAGGAGTGTGCTTGATTGCGGGTTGGTGAGGGCATTGGGTTCCTGCACCAGACACCAAGGAGCTGGCTGAAGCCATTTTCACTTCTAGCATGCACACATGTATCAACCTCAGTAAGCTAAGCAGCACCACTTAGTGGAGAACAGAGTTACTATACCAAGCCCTGCCCACCCGGGCCCTCCAGGTATATCCTCCAGACCAACACAAATCCTTCCACCTGTTTATTAATTTACAGACTATAGTGTGCTGCAAAATTTCAGTTCTAGGGGAAACTGGATGTAACTTCATTTGACTTTCATTCTGTTTGCTGGTTTGTTTGTTTTATATTTAATATTTTAACTCTTGTTTTTCTTTCTGTTTTCCCAGGCAAACAAAAAATATAGGTGTTCATGACCACTAAATCAGCCCTGCAAGAAATTTTGAGAGGGACTCTTTGAGTAGAGAAAAGACAAAACAAAACAAAAAAGACCAAAAGGAGCAAAGACTAGAAATGCCAGAGAACATCACCAGAAACACCAATGTACAGGCAACACGATGGCAATAAATTCATAACTTTCAATAATCACTCTAAATGTAAATGGACTAAGTGATCCAATAAAAAGTGTATCAGAATGGATAAAAAAAATAAGTTCTATCTATATGTGACCTACAGGAGATTCATTTTAGACCTAAAGACATCTTCAGATTGAAAGTGAGGGGATGGAGAACCATCTATCATGCTAATGGAAGTCAAAAGAACACCAGAGTAGAAATACATATATCAGACAAACTATATTTTAAAACAAAGACTGGAACAAGAAATGAAAAAGGGTATTATATCATAATTAAGGGGTCTATTCAAAAAGAAGATGTAACAATTATAAATATTTAGGCCCCAAACATGAAGCACCCAAATATATAAATTAACCACAAACATAAAGAAACTCATTGATAATACCATAATAGTAGAGGACTTTAACACCCCACTTACAGCAATAGAAAGATCATCTAAGCAGAAAATCAACAAAGAAATACTAGCTTTGAATGACACTGGAGTGGATGGACTTAACAAATATATTCAGAACATTTAATCCTAAAGCAGTAGAATACACAATCTTCTTGAGTGCATATGGAACATTCTCCAAAATAGATCACATACTGGGACACAAATGAGCCCTCAACAAGTACAAAAAGATCAAGGTCACACCGTGTATAGTTTCAGATCACAATGCTATGAACTTGAAATCAACCACAAGAAAAAATTTGGAAAGACCACAAATATTTGGAGATTAAAGAATATCCTACTAAAGAATGAATGAGCTAATCAAGAAGTTAAAGAGGAAATTTACAAGTACATAGAAGCCAATAAAAAGGGAAACATGACCACCGATAGCCTCTGGGAGGCAGCAATGGCAGTCATGAGAGGGAAGTATATAGCAACCCAGGCCTTCCTAAAGAAGGAAGAAACGTCTCAAATACACAACCTAACCTTACACCTAAAAGAGCAAATACAGCCCCAAACCAGCAGAAGAGGGAAATAATAAAGATTAGAGGAGAAATCAATGATATATAAAAAAAATAGAACAGATCAAGAAAACCAGGAGCTGGTTCTTTGAAAGAATTAACAAAATTGATAAACCCATAGCTAGATTTATCAAAAAGAAAAAGGAAAGGACCCAAGTAAATAAAATCATGAATGAAAGAGGAGAGGGGCACCGGGGTTGTGCAGGTGGTTAAGCGACCAACTCTTGATCTTGGCTCGGGTCATAATCTCACAGTTTGTGAGTTTGAGCTCCGTGTCAGGCTCTGTGCTCATGATACAGAGCCTGCTTGGGATGCTGTCTCTCCTTCTTTCTTCTCCTTCTCTCTCTCTCTTTCTCAAAATTAATAAATTAAAGAAAAAAAGCAGAGATCACAACTGACACCATAGAAATACAAACACTAATAAGAGAATATTATGAGCAATTATATGTCAACAAACTGGGCAATCTGGAAGAAATGGACAAATTCTTAGACATATAAACTACCATAACTGAAACAGGAAGAAGTTGACAATTTTAACAGATCCATAACCACTAAAGGAATTGAATCAGTAATTAAAAATCTCCCAACCAACAAGAGTCCAGGGCTGGATGGCTTTCCAGGGAGCATTCTAACAAACATTTAAAGAGTTAACGACTATTCTCTTAAAGCTGTTCCAAAAAATAGAAACGAAAGCTTCCAAAGTCATTCTATGAGACTTGCATTACCTTGATTTCAAAACCAGACAAAGACCTCAATAAAAAGGAGAATTACAGACCAATCTCCTTAATGAACATGGATGCAAAAATTCTGAAAGATATACTAGTAAATGGAATTCAACAATACATTAAAAGCAGTATTCACCACGATCAAGTGGGGCTTATTCCTGGGCTTCAGGGGTGGTTCGACATGCACAAATCAATACATCACATTAATACAAGAAAGGACAAGAACCACATGATCCTCTCAATAGATACAGAGAAAGCATTTGAGAAAATACAGCCTTCTTTCTTGATAAAAACCTTCAGGAAAGAAGGGATAGAAGGAACATACCTCAAGATCATAAAAGCCATATATGAAATACCTACAGCTAGTATCATCCCCAATGGGGAAAAACTGAGAGCTTTCCCTGCAAGGTCACGAACACAATAGTCCATTCTCACCAGTGTTGTTCAACATAGTGTTGGAAGTCTTAGCCTCAGCAATCAGAAAACAAAAAGAAATAGAAGATATCCAAATTGGAAGGATTTGGTCTTTGCATACGACATGATATTCTATGTGGAAAACCCAAAAGACTCCAACAAAGAACGGCTAGAACTAATACATGAATTCAGCAAAATCACAGAATATAAAATCAACATACAGAAATCGATTACTTTTCTATACACCAATAAGGAAGCAGCAGAAAGAGAAATCAAGGATTCAATTCCATTTACAATTGCACCAAAACCCATAAAATACCCAGGAATAAACCTAACTAAAGAGGTAAAAAATCAATATGCTGAAAAGTGTAGAAAGCTTATGAAAGAAACTGAAAAAAACACAAAGAAATGAGAAAACATTCCATGTTCATGGATCAGAAGAACAAATATTGTTAAAATGACGATACTCTTCAAAGTAATCTACACATTCAATTTAATCTCTATCAAAATAACACCAGCATTCATCACAGAACCAGAACAAACAATTCTAAAATTTGTATCAAGCCAGAAAAGACACTGGGTAGTTAAAATAGTGTTGCATAAGAAAACCAAGCTGGAGGTATCAAAATTCTGGACTTCAATCTGTATTACAAAGCTGTAATCACCAAGGAAGTATTGTGCACATATATCAATGGAACAGAATAGAGAACCCAGAACTGGACCCATAAATGTATGGCCAACTAATCTTCGACAAAGCAAGAAAGAATATCCAATGTAAAAATGAGTCTCTTTAGCCAATGGTGTTGGGAAAACCAGACAGTAACATGTAGAAGAATGAGCCTGGACCACTTTCTTACACTATACACAAAAATAAATTCAAAATAGATGAAAGACCTAAGAGTAAGACAGGAAACCATCAAAATGCTAGAGGAGAAAACAGGCAGCAACTTCTTTGACCTTGGCCTCAGCAACTTCTTACTAGACATGTCTCTGGAGGCAAGGGAAACAAAAGTAAAAATAAACTGTTGGGACTTCATCAAGATAAAAAGCTTCTGCACAGTGAAGGAAACAATCAACAAAACTGAAAGGCAACCAACAGAATGGGAGAAGGTATTTGGAATTGATATATCTGATAAAGAGTTAGTATCTAAAATCTATAATGAAAACCAAAACCAAAAAAACAAATATTCCAGTGAAGAAGACATGAATAGACACTTTTCCAAAGAAGACATCCAGATGGCTAACAGGCACATGAAAAGATGCTTGACATCACTCACCATCAGGGAAATACAAATCAAAACAATATTGAGATACCACCTCGCACCAGTCAAAGTGATAAAATTAACAAGTTGGAAACAACAGATGCTGGTGATGATGCAGAGAAAGGGGAAACACTTTTCCATTATTGGTAGGAATGCAAACTGGTGCAGTCACTCTGAGCAAGTGCGGAAGTTCCTCAAAAAATTAAAAATAGGCTACCCTACAACCCAGCAATTACACTACTAGGAATTTATCCAAAGATACAAAAATGCTGATTCAAAGGGGCACATGCACCTCAATGTTTATAGCAGCACTATCGATAATATTCAAATTACAGAAGGAGCCCAAATATCCATCGACTGACAAATGGATAAAGAAAATGTGGTATGTACATGTGTGTGTGTTTGTGTGTGTATATACATACATACATACATACAATGGAGTATTACTTGTCAATCAAAAAGAATGAAATATTGCCATTTGCAACAATGTGGACAGAACCAGAATGTATTATGCTAAGTGAAATAAGTCAATCAGAGAATGATAAATGTAAAATAATTTCACTCATATGTGGAATTTAAGAAATAAAGCAGATGAACATAGGGGAAGGGAAGGAAAAATAACATAAAAACAGAGAGGGAGACAACACGTAAGAGACTCCTAAATATAGAGAAAAAACTGAGAGTTGCTTGAGGGAAGTTGGGTGGGGGGATGTGCTAGATGGGTGATGGGTACTACCATCACTTGTTGGTACTTGTTGGGAAGAGCACTGGGTGTTATACGTAAGTGATGAATCACTAATATCTACTCCTGAAACCATTATTACATATTTGTTCGCAAACTTGGATTTAAATAAAATAAAAAATAAAAAAAGGAGTATCTGCACATAGGGTTGGTTCTGCTACATATATACCCAACCTTCTCCCTCCAAACTATTATCTCCAAAAGTGAGCAGCACATCAAAAGAAGAAGGTAACTGGCTGAAATGGGTCCCTCCCAATCTCCTGATTCTTGCTATATTTCAAGTTTTATTTTATTGCTTAACTATTTCTTATGATCTGAGTGGAATGCAAAGATTAATTGAAGAGAATAAAGGCAATTTTAATTTAAGTGAGAATAAAGCAAATATATATAAGGATAAGAGGTGTGATGGTAGAAAGTAGTCATGTACCTAAAACATGAAAACTTAGTTCTTATGCAGAACTATCTGCTACAAACTCTGAAATCACTTACTTAGAATATACATGAGGGTCAGACTCGATCCGATATAAATCAGGATGCCAGTACCTTAATAATCATATATTCACATTGTCTGCTCTGGTTCCCTTTCCCCTAGACAGGAACCAGGACTTTGACGAATTCTTAGTTTTTACTTTAAAAGTTAGTTTCCATCTCCCCATCAGTTACCTAAAAATCCAAACTTCTTTAACCTCTCTTAATTAAATATTATATATTTTTTGTTAAGATAGAATACACAAGAAATCCATTAGACTGTTGCTTTTTGAGTGTCAACCACATCCTAATCTTGCATCTCTGAAACCACTTCTTAACTGTCTTGATTAATCAATTAGTGGGTTAACAAATGCAAAGTTCAGAGTGGGAACTTTGTAGCATCTCCTTGAGTCAACTCTTGTTGACTGTCCCTGGCAGCCCGAAGTGCCATCTTGTGAAGGATTCTGAGGCTATGAACAGAGGTAACATCTGGCATATCCCTATAGTGTGTAAATAATACGTGTTTACTAATTTCAAATAAATCTATTATGTTGTGATTATTTCTGATTTCACTAAGACAAATACAGACCACTCTAGCTTTTGGTCGTGTTAATTATTACTTCTCAAAGTTTTCTCCTTACTAGACCTTCATGACTCCATTCTCTATTGAGTTCCCTTACCTCTTAGATGGCTCTTTCTCTATCTTCTTCATGGACTTCTTTTCTACCATTAATATTTTGAGAGTTCCCTGGGCACCGTCTTGGTTCTTTTCTCTCCTCCCTTTGGTGCAGACCTGGCGAACTCACCCATGCCATGGCTCCCAGTCCTGTCCTAGATCCTTTCCAGAGCTCCGGACTCATGAATCTAGTGACCCACCAGAGGTCTCCACTCTGATGTCATTTTGCTATTGCAGCCTCAATGGCCAAATCTGAGTTTCTTTTTCCTCATCAATTACAGCATGGAATCGATCAGTAGGTTGCACCCAGTATTCAAAGAATATAATAGAATATAACTGATATGACAATACCAGAAGATATCATTTTTTGAAATTTTTGAATATTAATTAATTTTTGAGAGACAGAGCACAAGTCGGGGAGAGGCAGAGAGGGAGACACAGAACCGGACGCAGGCTCCAAGCTCTGAGCTGTCAGCACAGAGCCCGATGCGAGGCTCTAACCCACAAACTGTGAGATCATGACCTGAGCTGAAGGCAGAGGCTTAAGCAACTGAGCCGCCCAGGTGCCCCAGAAGATATCATTTTTAATAAAGTTAAGAACTGTTTCGGGAACAATTTATATGTGTGCACTTGATTTTATGTATAATGTTTTCTGACTACAGATCAGAAAAACACTCCATTTCCTCTCCTAACCTTAACAAAAACTGACTCCTTTGATCCATTCTCCCCTACCATGGCCTTAATTTACACTCATGCCATCTCTTGTCCAGAGCTGTGATCTCCTCTCCCTGGTCTTCCTGCCCCCAGTCTCCCTACCTATCACCCCTTACCCCTTAATCCATCCTTACAAGCTGCTGGCAGGTTCTCTCTAAAACACATATTACTCCCTGATCTGCATTCATTAGTGGCTCTAGCTAGCTTTGGGGCAATACACCAATTCCCTTTTTTGTCGTTTAAAGGATCTCTGAGTTCTACTTAATAGCATATAGTCACGTATGTGTTGAAAGTTAAGCTCGATTGCAAAATCATGAAATATTTTTAAGCAGAAAGAATGCAACTTTTTACAATACTATGACCACAAGTGCCCTGCAAACCGTGACAGGACACCCTCTGTAGGTATCTTCTGGTTCTTTGCTTACTCCCAGAGTGTCAGGACACACAAAAGTTCCTTTATAAAAATGTTTATTAAAATGATGCCAAAACTATTTTACTTGAAGACTGCACCACACATATAAACTAATTTTCATCAGCAGCATCTTTCTCTGTGCCTTTCTATTTTCTATGCCTTCTATTCCAAATGTCCCTCTCTTCTTTGTTCTGTTGATGAGCCTCTATTCATGCCCTGAAATCTGGATTGAATGTTCCCCTTCTCTGAAAGCCTTCCCTTACTTTTTCAGGAACAGGAAATTACTGTTTCCTCTTCCCTTTGGACGTGATTCTATTCTTGCTTCTCATGACTCATGTAGAGTCAGTCTGTCTTCACCTTAGACCATAAGCAACTTGAAGGAAGTATCGAGCTCTACTTTTCTTTGCTTCCCCAGTGCCTGGGGTCAGTAGGCACTCTGTATGTGTTGGTTGAGGTGAACTGACTACTAAGTATCTAATACAAACTTGTTTGTTAAGAAAGTACAGTATTCTTTCATTTAAATGTGTGCTGGATTTGAGGATCAACACAACAATCTACACAATCTGAACCACAGGACTCAGCAGTACCCAGCACGGAGAGGTGAGCTGGGGGAGAGAGAAGCCACAGAGGGCAGGGAGCTGTTTTTGCTTGCGGAAGGAGGACAGAGTATGGGAAAAGCAGCCCCTCCCCAAAAAGCAGCTGGAGAGAAAGTGGAAAAGTGGAAAGAGCTGCAGGGACTGAACAAAAAAGGGGTAGAGGGTTTAAATTCCATTAAGACTCTATAAACAGGGGAAGCACGGAGTCTGAATCTTTGCAGCTCTATACCTGGCCAGGTGCTGTGGTGGGAAGCGCAATCCCCAGAAGCAAAGACTGATCTCCGGGGGGTCCTCGGGTCACATGGAGAGAGGCAGTTTCCCTGATGGGAGGACATTTGGTAGAGGCTGTGTTGCCCCCATGGGAAAAGGCCCCAGTGACCCCAGAGAACAACCACGTTCACTGGTGTTGCAATAAGGACGATAAGGGTGAAGCCTGGTGCCAGATGTGTGTTGGGACTTACTACATTCCCTGAAAGGCTGCTATGTGATCACATGAACTTCTTCTGGGGTGGGCTGGCATGCAGCCACAGCCTGGGCATTGGCAGGAGCACAGTCCCACCAATGTTCCTCGGGGTGGCAGGCGCCCGGGCACTGCTTGCTGAGACTCTCCCCAAGAAGGTCGGAGAAGGTAAAAGCCACAGTCACCCAGAAGTGAATGGATGGGAAACACAGCCAGGATCTGAGGTAAAACTCAGGAGGGAGGTGTTGCCTGCCAACATGATGGCTTAGTCATGAAGAGTGTAAAAGCAGGGAGAGGGCAGAAGCCAGAGGCAAAGGACAGGTAAACGATTGCTGATTGGGGAGAACAGAGTTCTGACACAGAGGCTGGGTAGCTAGGTGACACCATTTTCACCCCCCCCATTGCATGCACATATACACCTACAAGCACCCCAACAATCCACCCCAGTAAGCTAAGCAGCGCCATCTAGTGGAGAACGAAGTCGTTACACTAAACCCCGCCAAACTGGGCCAACCTCGCTCTTCAGGAACACAAGTCTCTCCACTTGCTTAGCTTACCGACTTAGTTTACACCAGCTTAGATCACAGTGCTTCCTAGTCTGACATCTAGGAGAAAACGCTGTAATTTCAATCTCTTATTAGTCTGTTCACTGATCTATTCGATTTTTTTCTTTGTCATTTCTTTTATTTTTCTTGAATACGGAAAGAGAAAATATTTTTATTTTCAATTTTTATTAAAATTATTTTTAATTTTTTCTACTATACTTTTACTTTTTTGTAAATGTTTCAAATTCTATCCTACTTCCATCATTTCATTTTATTCTATTTCTTTTTCATTTTTTCAAATTTTCAAATGTCTTCCCTTTTTTTCGTTCCTTTTTTCTCTATTCTATCAAGCTCCTTTCAACAACCAGACCAAAACACACCTAGGCTCTAGCATCATTTATTTGATTTGTGTGTGTGTGAGTTAATTTTAATTTTTTAATTTTAATTTTTTTACCGTATTAATTCCTTTCCTTCCTTCAAAATGATGAAATGAAGGAATTCACCCCAAAAGAAAAAACACGAAGCAGAGAGTACTCCCATTAGATTAAAAACAAAAAACCAACCACCAACAAGGCATATCATACTCCAATTCACAAAACACTCAGGCAAGGAAAGAATCATGAAAGCACCCGGGGAAAAAAGTGTTTAGCCTATAAGGGAAGACAGATCAGGATTGCAGCAGACCTATTCACAGGAAATTGGCAAGCCAGAAAGGAGTGACAGGACATACTCAATATGCTGAATCGGAAAAATATGCAGCCAAGAATTTTGTATCCAGCAAGGCTGTCCTTCAAAATAGGAGAGATAAAAAGTTTCCCAAACAAAAATTAAAGGAATCCCTGTCCACTGAAGCAGCCCTGCAAGAAATGTTAAGGAGGACTCTCTGAGGGGAGAAAAGATTGGGGGGAAAAAAAAAAAGACGAAGCAACAAAGACCAGAAAGGACAGGAGAACACCGCCAGAAATTCCAACTCTACAAGCAACATAATGGCAATAAATTCCTATCTCTCAGTACGAACTCTAAATGTCAATGGACTAAATGCTCCAATCAGAAGACACAGGGTAACAGAATGGATAAGAAAACAAGATCTGTCTATATGCTGTTTACAAGAGACCCGCTTTACAGCTAAAGACACCTTCAGATCGAAAGTAAGAGTATGGAGAACCATCTATCATGCTAATGGTCACCAGAAGAAGGCCAGAGTAGCCATACTTGTGTCAGACAATCTAGACATTAAAATAAAAACTGTAACAAGAGATGAAGAAGATCGTTATGTCATAATTAAGGGGTCTATCCACCAAGAAGACTTAACAATTGTAAACATTTATGTTCCAAATGTGGAACCACCCAAATATATAAATCAATTAATCACAAACATAAAGAAACTCATTTATAATAATTCCATCATAGTAGGGGACTTCAACACCCCACTTACAGCAATGGACAGATCATCTAAAGAGAAAATCAACAAGGAAACCATCGCTTTCAATGACACACTGGACCAGATGGACGTAACATGTATATTCAGAACATTTCATCCTAAGGCAGCGAAATATACATTCTTCTCCAGTGCAGATGGAATGTTCTCCATAATAGACCAGACACTGGAACACAAATCAGCCCTCAACAAGTACAAAAAGATCGAGATCATACCATGCATATTTTCAAACCAAAACACCAAGACCCTTGAAATCGACCACAAGAAAAAAATTTGCAAAGATAACAAATACTTGGAGACTAAAGAACATGCTACTAAAGAATGAATGGCCTAACCAAGAAGTTAAGGAGGAAATTAAAAAATATATGGAAACCAAAGAAAATGATAACACCACAACCCAAAACCTCTGGGACGCAGCAAGAGTGTCATAAGAGGGAGGTATATAGCAATCGAGGCCTTCCTAAAGAAGGAAGAAAGTTCTCAGATACACAACCTAACCTTACACCTTAAAGAGCTGGAAAAATACAAGCAAACAAAACCCAAAAACCAGCAGAAGACAGAAAATAATGAAGATTAGAACAGAAATCAATGCTATTGAAACAAACAAACAAAACAGTAGAACAGAAAAATGAAACTAGGAGCTGGTTCTTTGAAAGAATCAACAAAACCCCCTAGCCAGTCTGATCAAAAAGAGAAAGGAAAGGACCCAAATAAATAAAATCAAGATTGAAAGAGGAGAGATCACCACCAATACAGCAGAAATACAAATAATAATAATATTTTGAGCAATTATATACCAGTAAAATGGGCAATCTAGAAGAAATGGACAAATTCTTAGAAACATATAAACTACAAAAACTGCAACAGGAAGAAATAGAAAATTTGAACAGACCCATAACCAGAAAGAAATCGAGTTAGTAATCAAAAATTTCCCAAAAAACAAGAGTCCAGGACCAGATGGCATTCCAGGGGAATTCAACAAAACATAAGGAAAAGTTAACATCTATTTTCTTGAAGCTCTTTCAAAAAATAGAAATGGAAGGAGAATTTCCAAACTTTATGAAGCCTGCAATACCTTGAGTCCAAAACTAGACAAAGACTCCACTAAAAAGGAGAACTATAGACCCATTTCCCTGATGAACATGGATGCAAAAATCCTCAACAAGATATTAGCCAACTGGATAATACCAGTTATTATACCAGTATTGCTATTATAAGAATAACAATACTTTAAAAAATTATTCACCATGACCAAGTGGGATTTATACCTGGGATGCAGGGCTGGTTCAATATCCACAAAACAATCAATGTGATTCATCACATCAATTAAAGAAAGGACAAGAACCACATGATCCTCTCAATAGATGCAGAGAAAGCATTTGACAAAATACAGCATTCTTTCTTGATACAAACCCTCAAGAAAGTAGGGATAGAAGAATCATATCTTGAGATCTAAAAGCCATATATGAAAGACCCAACGCTAATATCATCCTCAATAGGGAAAAACTGAGAGCTTTCCCGCTAAGGTCAGGAACAAGACCAGGATGCCCACTCTTACCACTGTTATTCAACATAGAATTGGAAGTCTTAGCCTCAGCAATCAGACAACACCGAGAAATAAAATGCATCCAAATCGGCCAGGAGGAGGTCAAACTTTCATTCTTTGCAGATGACACGATACTCTATATGGAAAACCCAAAAGATTCCACACAAAAAACTGCTAGAACTGATCCACGATTTCAGCAAAGTTTCAGGATAAAAAAAATCAATGCACAGAAATCGGTTGCATTCCTATACACCAATAATGAAGCAACAGAAAGAGAAATCAAGGAATCAATCCCATTTATAATTGCACCAAAATCCATAAAATAACTATGAATAAACCTAACCAAAAAGGGGGAAAATTGATAAACTGAAAACTATAGAAAGTTTATGAAAGAAACTCAAGAAGACACAAGAAAATAGTATCCAAAGCAATCTACATATTCAATGCAATCTCTATCAAAATAACACGAGCATTCTTCACAGAGCTAGAGAAAACAATCCTAAAATTTGTATGGAATCAGAAAAGACCCCGAATAGCCAAAGCAATCCTGAAAAAGAAAACCAAAGCTGGAGGCATCACAATCCTGGACTTCAAGCTGTATTACAAAGCTGTAATCATCAAGACAGTATGGTGCTGGCACAAAAACAGGCACTCAGGTCAATGGAACAGAATAAAGAACCCAAAAATGGACCCACAAACATATGGCCAACTAATCTTTGACAAAGCAGGAAAGAATATCCAGTGGAATAAAGACAGTCTCTTTAGCAAGTGGTGCTGGGAAAAATGGACAGTGACATGCAGAAAAATGAACCTGGACCACTTTCTTACACCATATACAAAAATAAACTCAAAACAGGTCAAAGACCTAAACAGAAGACAGGAAGCCATCGAAATCCTTGAGTAGAAAACAGGCAAAAACCTCTTTGACCTTGGCCACTGCAACTTCTTACTCAACACATTTCCAGAGGCAAAGGAAACAAAAGCAAAAATAAACCATCGGGATCTCATCAAAATAAAAAGCGTCTGCACAGTGAAGGAAACTATCAGCAAAACTAAAAGGCAACAGACAGAATGGGAGAAGATATTTGCAAACGACATATCAGATAAAGGGTTAGTATCCAAAATCTATAAGGAACTTATCAAACTCAACACCCAAAAGACAAACAATCCAGTGAAGAAATAGGCCCAAGACATGAACAGACACTTCTCCAAAGAAGACATCCAGATGGCCAACTGACACATGAAAAAATGCTCAACATCACTCATCATCAGGGAAATACAAATCAAAACCACAAGGAGATACCACCTCACACCTGTCAGAATGGCTAATATCAATAACTCAGGCAACAACAGATGCTGTCGAGGATGCGGAGAAAGGTTATCTTTTGCACTGCTGGTGGGAATGCAAACTGGTGCAGCCACTCTGGAAAACAGTATGGAGATTCCTCAGAAAATTAAAAATAAAACTATCCTGTGACCCAGCAATTCAACTACTAGATGTTTGTCCAACGAATACAGGTGTGCCGTTTCGAAGGGGTACACGCACCCCAACGTTTATAGCAACACTATTGATAACAGCCAAAGTATGGAAAGACCCCAAATGTCCATAGATGGATGAATGGATAAAGAAGATGCGTTTTATATATACATACACACACACACACACACACACACACACACACACACACACACACACACACAATGGAGTATTACTCAGCAATCAAAAAGAATGAAATCTTGCCATTTGCAAACTACATGGAGGGAACTAGAGGGTATTATGCTAAGCAAAATTAGTCAGAGAAAAACAAATATCCTATGACTTCACTCATATGAGGACTTTAAAATACCAAACAGATGAGCATAAAGAAAGAGAAGCAAAAATAATATAAAAACAGGGAAGGGAAAAAACCTAAGAGACTCTTAAATATGGAGAACAGAAAGAGGGTTACTGGAGGGATTGTGGGAGGAGGGATGGGCTAAAGGGGTAAGGGGCATTAAGGAATCTACTCCTGAAATCATTGTTGCACTATATGCTAACTAACTTGAATGTAATTTAAAAAATAATAAATTAAATAAAAAATGGTTGCTTACAGGGCTGCCTGGGTAGCACAGTTGGTTAAACATCTGTCTCTTGATTTCGGCTCAGGTTATATCAAAGTTTGTGAGTTTGAGCCCTGCATTGGGCTCTGCACCAAAAGTGGGGGATTCTCTCTCTCCTTCTCTCTGTGTCCCTCCCCAGAATGTGTTCTCTCTCTCTCTTTCTCTGTCTCTCAAAATAAATAAATGCAAGATAACATATGTGCTTCCAGTTTGCAGAATCTTACATTAGTGGTCTCTGATATGTTTCCAAATCTGTGAAACAGGAAACTCAACATCCATACCTAAATTTCATTAAGCAGCGAATCTTACTACTTGAATCATTTTGAACAAGTTACTTAACTTTCTGAGCCTCTGCCTAATCTGTTTTATGCCATATTTCAGGTCAAGAATTGACCATGACACTGTGGCCCCTAATATGACAAATCTAAATGCCCTTATTCATTCACTCAGTAAATATTTATTGAAACCTTCCTAGCTCTGAGGATGCGGCAATGAATGTAACCACGGTCCCCACTCTCAGAGAGTTCTATTCTAGGGCAAGCACCTCTTGCGTAGGGTCCACCAGCAGCTATGCCCTCTTGTGTTATAAGGTCATCCAGCCTCGTCAGGGCTTCTCCAGTTAAACTGTGAGGGACTCCTTACTGTTTCCAGTTTCCTCATGCCTGACTGTTCTTTTGTCTTCTCTACTTGGAATACCTTTACATTTTTTCACCAATAGTTACTATTTAGCTTTTGAACTAAGTTCACACTTAAAAGTTACTCCCTTAAAGAAATCATCCAAGACTTAATTATTCCTTTACTATTTATATTTCACAATTTATTTTGACAGTACATATGATTTTCATTTATACATATCTCTTGATGGCTCTTGCAAATATTTCTTGTCTTCCAAAGCTGATTATAAATTTATTGAGTTAAAACCTGTGTCTTCTTTTTTGTATACGGTACAGACTGTTTACTAACAGTCCATTCTCATTTTCCTCCTTTTAATACTACAACTCACTAAAATTCCAAACGCATGGTTGCCCAGCTAGAGACTACATTTCCCAGACTTCTTTGCAACTAGGTAAGACCATAGAGACTAAATTCGGCCAATGGAATGTCACCAAAGGTAATAGGCGCAAGGTCCAGGAATTGCTTGCCCTCTATTTCCTCACTCCTCTTCCTGTGGGCTGGAACATGATCTTGGAAGTGACCAGTCACCTTGGACCTCGCCGGTGAGGGCAAACCCCAAAGGGAATGTTAAAACAAGAGAAGTCATCTGGGACCCTCGGCTACCTTTTGGAGAAGAATTTTTTTTTATTTCACTGCATGGCCTATGAGCTCAGATTTTTATCCACTAGAAAAATAAACTTCTATCTTGTTTAGGTCACTGCTATCCGTATTTTATAAAACCTTCAAACCAACATTCTAACATAATGCTCCTTACGGTACTTGACATAAAATAATATGAATGAAATGTTAAATAAATACTGATTAATGAATATACATATCTCTGAATTTAATAAATAAGTATTCACTGATAAAGTGATTTGGTGGGCATGGGTGTTTTTTCCTGAATGTTATGTGTTCCTGTTCATTATGTGTTTAAAAGAGAAAGGCTGCTTCTGTTATCTTTTTCTCTGAGCTATATTCATTTTGTTGGAAATGTTATATACCATCAATATACTCTATCCTTCTGATATCACTGAATAAGACTTTTGGAAGTAATATCTGAAATAGGAGGATGCGGTATTAAATTTTGGCATTAAAAGAAGTTTTAAATAACTGGGGACCCTTACAGAAATTTTAGTTTTAAAGTTTGTAGAAAACTATGGTCACTGTCGACCTATGTAGCTCATGCTGCTCACCGATGGCATCACCACTTCCCAGGACCACAAAAGCAGAGGAAACAACATACCTCCAAATCTCCTGAGATATTGGCACCAGCGAGAATCCCAGTAGCTGCGGGGAAAAAAATGGCAAAGACAGAGAAGAAGCCTTCACCTTTTGTGAACCTTGGCCCAAAGTTTTCCGCAAATATTGACGCTGTAACACAAGTAAAGAGAAAATTATCATGTAGGCTTTCTTTACAGAGTATGAGGTTGGTTACCTTTAGCTTCTATTGATGTCTCATGTAAATGTTTCCCTATATTTTAAATGGAATGAACTTGAAGATGTTGGTGTAATCCTGACAAACCTCGCGCTCATATTTGACAAGAGTCAAGGTTGTAGATCTCTAAAATATGGCTCTGAAAAACTTTTGTGCCAAAAGAGACCAACGTCTCCTGACTTTTTTTTAATCTAGGAGATTGAAAAAGGGGGAAATGGAAAATTTTTCTCATGACTATACTGGCATATTTGCAAATATACCACACGCTTACACCACCCTATACACACACAACTACTTTCTTCCATGCATAAATACTCTAATCAACACACAGTTTTTTTATGCTTTTTTTTTTTAATTATAGGAGAGCCCTATGGGTGAAACTATCTTACGAATCTGCTACTTATGTTTACCCTCCGCATTCCCTGCTCCCAGAAATTAGGTCTTCAATTCTTATAGCAAATTCTCACAGACAGAAGATTAATACAGTGGGGAGACTTGGTCATAAAATAGTACTATCCCATGAGGTGTCAGCAAATTATTTAAGTGAGAAGCAAACAATACAGAAGAAAAACAGAAAAAGGAAGGAAGAAAAATTCAAACAAAAGAATCTGGCCTGATGCAAAAACAAGGAAAGGGACTTTGAGTAATCAGAAAAAATAAAGCCAGAACTATAAGGACTCAGAAAACATACAGCAGGAGCTAGAAGGAGGGAAAGGAATAGAAAGGAAAAGGATGTTAACATGCAAAGCAAACAAGACAAACTTTACAAAGAAAAAGAATTAGAAAGAACGAGGTGATGTGATACCTAAAGGAAACAAATACTAATAATAAATAATGAAGGGAAATATTTTTTTAAACCTCAGCAGTGGACTCTTGAGTTAGCTAGAATGGAAAGCTAGGAAGGTATGCACAGGTAGAGTAGAATTTCATGCTTAGTGGAATTCCCTCAGGATGATACACCAACTCCTACAATCTTTTATGCTTGAAAACCTGACAGTGATGCTTAACTAGCTAATACTAGAGATAAACAAGGTACAAAAATGTTTAGAAGGGGGCACGTGGCTGGCTCAGTCCATGGAAAAACATGTGACTCTTGATCTCAGGATTGTGAGCTTGAGCTCCATGTTGGGCAGAGATGACTTGAAAATAAAATCTTAGGAGGCACCTGGATGGCTCAGTCCATTGGGCATCTGACGTCAGATTAGGTCATGATCTCACAGTCTGTGAGTTCAAGCCCTGTGTTGGGCTCTGTGCTGACATCTCAGTGCCTGGAGCCTGCTTTGGATTCTATCTCCCTCTCTCTCTGCCCCTCCCCTGCTCATGCTCTGTCTTTTTCTCTCTCTCAAAAATAAACATTTAAAAATTTAAAAATAATAAAATATTTTTTTAAAAGTCTAGCAGAAAAAGGATTTGACTTTAGTGCTCTCAATGGTTGAATAAATTGTCTGAACTATGTTCTCTTTCCTTGCTAATACAACTCTACTTCTACTATTTGATACCGACAATAATTTGTCCTACACTTGAAGGTTTTCAAAGCACTTTTGCATCTACTATCTTATTTACTTCCCAAAAATCCCCTCAGGAAGTTATTGTTATCACCCACACTTGGGCAGGGAATTTTTTTAAATAATTTATTGTCAAACTGGTTTCCATACAACACCCAGTGCTCATCCCAACAAGCGTTGGGCAGAGAAATTTGAGACCTAAACATGTTAGGTGACTGGTCTAGCTGGGAAATAGCAGGGTTGAGACTCACTGTGGATTTCCAATCCCAGGCTCATCCCTGGATTGCACGAAGATTCTAATGGCTAAAGTGGGGGACACAGGGATGGTGATGGAGGCAGGCAGGTGAGAATCACAGATTGTAAAGCAACTAATTTGTCACATATACCTTGGTAGTTAAAGAAACCTCTGGACTTCTTCTCATTGTTGGATGGAATGACGGTTCCAATAAAGAAGTTTGCAATAGCAATGAGAAGAATGACCAGAAGTATCACTTGAGCCTGGAATGACAAAATAAAAGGAGGCCATCTTAGATTCATGTAACAACTTTTTACATAATTGTCAAAGTAATGTCCACTGAAGAAAGACTCTAGCTGGTTAAAACTACTATCCACTAGATAATAGTGTATCCTTGCAAGAAACACTATATCTGACTTGAGTGTAGCTGTTACATTTTTAATAGGCACATGTGCTTGGGCCCTTGAAGATGACATTTCAAAAATATTCCAAGAACTAGGTAGGTAACTTACTGCAGGGTCCTCAGGAATACAAATGGAGTCAAATAATACAATACAAAGTATTATCACTGATAGAGTTTATTTCTTGTCTAGACACAGTGCCTATGGATTCTTTCATCCCTTTCCTGGTGCTAAATGTAACAGGAGTATGAGAACATAATGATTCATAGAGTCCCTGTGATGCCTCGTGCAACTGATGTTGGGCCACCAGTATGTGCTCAGCAGAAGCGATTTGCAAGGTTGGCCAATCAGATTGTCTTTCTTTATCCCCTCTCCCTCTGCAGATATTTTAAAGAGTCTTTTGGCTTGGCATTCCCATACGCTGTTCCCTCTGCAGGGAACTCTTTGCCTAACTATTTCCTTCTTCTCATCCTTTAAGTCTTAGTTACCTCTTCAGAGAGGACTTTCTTGACCACTGAGTCTCCATAATAACAGCTACCATTCACCGAGGGCTTACAATAACAGAGACAGATTTAATTTTACCCATATTCTTTGAGATAGATAATACCACCAATAACTGTGTGAAGTAGGTAATCTTATCATCATCATTTTAAAGATAAAGAAACTGAGGCAGGGCAAAGTTAGGCAACTTTCTAAAGGTCACGCAGATGTAAACCAAATTCAAATCCAGGTGCTGGGATAACAGAGCTCGAGATTTATATCTACACTCTGCTGCCATGAAACTACACTGCCTCCCTCAGGGAATAAAGTCATTGTAAGTAGATTCCCCTTATTTTCTGTCTCAGTGCCCTATTCAGTTCCTTTATAGCGTTTTCACGACTTACCTTTTTATATCACTCATTCCTCTACTTGATCATTACTCCTATCCCCACAGACCATATGCCCAAATAGGGCCAGGACTGTGCCTGTTTCGGTCACAGCAGAGCATCCCAGCCTAGCAGAATGCCCAGCACGCAATAAGCACTTCATTAATTTTTTATTGATATGTGAATGCATAATTTGCAAATAAATGCCACGCGGGACGTTTCTCATTGCCTTATGTAGGTGGGCGACTTTGGCCACCTTTCTATCACTGGTGACCACTAAGTACTGCATCTCCAGGCACTTATGACCAGTTGCAATTATACCAGTCACTGTATAGAGTTATAAATCAGGTAAAATACATGTTCCTGTCATTCACAAATGTACAAACTGTATTACTACTAGTTAAATCCAGATATTCTCTAGTTCCAGGGCGTATGACGCCCTCAAATTTGCTTCCGGAACTCCTGTGTCTTCGAGGAGAATATAGTTTCTGCCTCTATTACTTTCTGCCATCACACTTGCCATTTCCTTTGGGCTTCAGCTCCACAGTCAGCTTGAAATGGGATACCAGGGGTGTGGCTAGGAGACGCAGGTTTCTAGCATGTACCATTGCTACAATCACAAGGGGTCTGTGTGCGAAAATGGCAGCAACACTGGTGTCTGTGCCACATGATGACGGCATAAAGAAGAACGAAGTGCAGGCCCAATCATGTGACACATGAGCTGTGAGTCGTGACTGCCTGGCCCTCGTGCTCTGAGGGCTTGGTGCTCCTAACCTGTGACTTTTGCCATAGCGAGTAATAATAGCAATTCTTTTTGAATACGGGGTTTGTGCTATTCCGGCAATTTGGTCAAGACCTGAGTGGTTGATAACACCATTTTTGAGAAAATTACCTTTGCTTCCCATTCCATTCCAGCTACTGAAATTCCTAAAAGAATCACCACTGTGATGGAGCCTATTATCCGGATGTCATTGGTTGGATCCACCATCATTGAATTGCTCTCCTGGAACAGCAGCAAAAATCATTAAAATGCTTAGAGACCGAGCTGTCTTGGGCTGTTTGTCTTATTATACAAGAGATACTGCGCACTCATGTCTGGGGCCATTTAGGATAATAGAAAAATGAAGTGCTCCGAAACCTGACATTAGCTTTGTTTTGTCCGATAATAGTAGGCCATTGGTAGCCAAGTTTGGGAATTGGATGCTCACTCTAGTCACAGATTTTAAAGCTATTGTAGCACTAAGATAAGTATGCGCACATAGAAATATAACCTTTTCTTTCGGAAGAATGACTAGGTTTTTTTGTGCATCAAAGGGAATCTTAGAAAAATAAAAATGAGTGGTTTCCAATGTGAATATTGGAAAATAAGCGTTATTGAATTAAATAACTACAGGAACCAGATAATGCATTTCTTGAAGATCACGAATCTTATGAACTATACAATCCACTCATTTATTCATTTAATTTTCAAATAAAAGTCCTGTTATTAATTGAATTCAGTGAATGCTATCTCTTCCATAAAAGGAGGACTGGAAGTTAGTTCACATACCAGCGAATTAACATGCTCACGTACACACCATCTAGCTGGAGCATCTAAACTAGGAAATGCTTAGTTTTCTGCAGTAAGTTGTTCGAATGTTTGAACTTCCTTTCCCTTTTGGAAATATAACCATAATAGTAATATTGCTACTGATACTAATGTGCATCATTTATCTTTTGTTTCCTATTTTACGGTTTTTCATGTACATTATTTCATTTGTTCTGTACTGCATTTCTATGAAATACATAGATCAGTATTATTAGCCCATAAGACAGATTGGAGTAACAAGTTTCCGATCAATAGAGGGACTGGCCCAGAACCTCTCAGCCGATAAATCTGAGAGCTGGGATTCCAGGCCAGTTCTGAGGCCAAGCCCAGAGCTCCTTCTCTATATCCAACTTACACAGTCTATAGCATACATCTATTTCCTCTCCTCTTGCCATAACAATATCCCCTAGGGCCCTGAAAAGGCAAATTGAGCCAAATTATCTTACTTGGCTAAAGAAAAGAAAAACTTTTAATTACCTTAAGAAGATCTACCACTGTTTCAGCAAATCCCACCACATACATAGCAACAGCCACTGCATTGGCAAAAGCAAAGATCAAGCCTATAGACCCACCGAACTCGGGCCCTAAGCTTCTGGAAATAAGATAGTAGGCCCCACCTAAAACGAAAAATGAACATACTTTACGTTAAAGAACTGCTAAGGGATTTTGTTTACATGATCAAGTAATTTTGAATAATTTTTATTCTACTGAAAATATTGCAACTTCCTAATAATTTTAGGAATCTTGTATCACTTTAATGAATAACTTAACCTTTTCTTATCTCTGAAAACTGTAATAGAACATAGTAGAATTATCCTTACTGGGTATATTCTGATTTATCGAAACTTAATTGTATATAAATGGTACAAATAAGAATATAGCAAACTTTACCAAAACAAAATGCTACGTCTTTAAAAAAAATTCATTGGTGAGTTCCAATCAATAATGTAACCAACGTAAAATTTCGTATTTGAAGTTTCCAGGAATAGGCAGCCTTAGGCAGAGATGATGTAGGAGAAGTTTATCATTGTTATTCTAACTTCCTTTCTGGTATAATTTTCTGGTATATATTTGCTGCATTAAAAAAAAAGTATCTGGGGGCGCCTGAGTGGCTCAGTCGGTTGAGTGGCCGACTTCGGCTCAGGTCATGATCTCGCGGTCTGTGAGTTCGAGCCCCGCGTCGGGCTCTGTGCTGACAGCTCAGAGCCTGAAGCCTGTTTCAGATTCTGTGTCTCCCTCTCTCTCTGCCCTTCCCCTGCTCATGCTCTGTCTCTCTGTGTCTCAAAAATAAATAAACATAAAAAAAAAATTAAAAAAAAAAGTATCTGTCTACTGCTATGTATTATCTACTCAATAAATCAGAATTGGTTTTCTATGTTTTTAGCTCAAGAAGGAATGATTATTGCCAAATACCCATATGTGTATGGAGTGGCAAAAGGGAAGAAAGATAGGGAGGTTCTGGAATAATTGCTTCTCCTTTGGACCTTGAATAAGGTAGTTCTATATATGGCCGTGTACCTACGTGCACATGGAAGTCTGAGCTGGACTTGTTAACTTCTAGAGGGTACTAGAGCAGGTAAAAAAAGACGAGGAGTTGAAAGGCCTAGCTAGATAGCTAGATGTTATCACAGACCTTAAGAAATTAATGGCTTCCTACAGTGAGCTAGTCTTAGAGTGGACAGAATTGGGAGGGGAATCACACTGAACAAACATATCTCAAAACAAAACACAACTATCTTTTATGGAAAAGGAATTTCCTCCAGCGTAGTAACTCCTTTGGGTTAAAGGGTCAAAGCTCTCTTCAGAAATGTAACCAGTTATCTGGGTGGAGCAAATCGCCGTTATTTCCTTTGTCCGGATTACATTAGATCAATTAGCTAGACAGTCACTTAGGCTTGGTCAAAGGGAGAGAAGAGCGGGGAAAGCTATGAGAGCGGTTGTATTTGTGGGAGGAAGGGGGCTCTTAGAAGGCTCTGGGAAGGGACCCCTGGATAAGGAACCAAGCTGAGGTCCCAGGAGACAAACAGAATGGGAGGGGGAAGGCAAGAATTAGAACAGCAAGGATAAACCTCACCCTCTTCATTTTCTGCCTCAGTCTGCATATTCCTGGATGATTTAAAAGTAACTCTTTGTTATGTTTGTTGGTTTCTATTTTCTTTTTAAGGATCTCCTCAGGCCTGTTGGCCCCTGGGCGCGTAGGGTTGGGGTGAAATCTGAGGGTAACAAAGTGCAAAGTATCAGCCCCAGGGGGTGGTGAGTGGGCCTGGCAGAGAGCCAGCAGCCTTGGTTCAAGGCACAGAGCAACCATGAATTTTACTCTAATTATCTACGCCTTCTTTCTAGACGCCTGGTCACTCTCTGTAAACATGTTTAATCACAGGAAACGGGGCAAAGAAAATCTTCTAGAGGTCTCTTAATTTTAGTTGAGAGAATTTTGCCTTGATGTTCAAATTCGGGTTAGTTCGTTTTGTTTTAAGGCTTTGGGGACGAATTATTTAGATGCAGATTTTACTCCCAGCATTAAACTGACTCTGGACATTACTGAGTAACCATAGGTCGTGGTGGTAAGTAATTGAATCAGCTTACCTCCTCTTACCACTCCATTTGTGCAAATGGCAGACATAGAAATACCTGTGAGTGTCGTCACTACCACACTCAGGCCAATGATGATGACTCCAAGACCTGCAAAACCCCCCAAAAAAGGTGTTTGACTCCAGTACTTCCGGAGGCAGCAGTCTGAATCTTGTCACAGAAGGATCAGTCTTCCCACGAAAAACCTGAAATGTTCTAAAAGATTCCATTCCATGAAGGTCTGGGAAGCACCTGAAATGTACTAAACTTTAAATTGAAGCCATGTCCAGGAATCCTTTCCCGAGAGACACCAGCCACAGGTATGCAGCCTAGCCTGAAAAATAAAACATTCACCCACAGAATTCCGAGCATCTGGAAACCATGAACTGCAATGTGCCAGAGAGATCCGTTAGAGACGACCCCACCACTGACCGGCATGGACCAGGACTGCACTCACAGTACCTGTGTTTCCTTCTGCATCCATCTCACTTAGATAGTCCACCAGGCAGCAAGAGCATTGGGCTACTAGCTTGTTCCAGTCAAAAAGGAGTATATAAAAATTTTGCCTACCCGGAGCGAGTGATGAGGGCATTAGATATCTTAGAAATGTTACCTCCACGAACAAACCCGTTCGTTGCTATTGCAGAAGTTGACAACCCAGTGATAGAAGTTACCATGGTGGAAAGAAGAATTATGAGAACTCCAAGACCTGTTAGCAATGGAAGAAGATATTACGTGTTACTTTTCTGGCGTGGATTCCCTGCGGCTGCAAACTACATACTGCCTTGAATTTAAGTTTTCACGTCCACGCCTGGGCCCCAGTGGAGTTCCTTTGTGTTCAGGAGAACCTGGTTGGCCTGGCTTAAAGATCAAGTCGGAGGCCTGCTCATTACGATGAAGGATGGTTTCCAAAAGTACACACAATCAAAAATGCGGCCCTGGAAAGGAAAAGCTGACTTCTGCTGGTGTCCTGGGAGAGAAACTACCCTGGCTGTGGAAAGACAAAACATGACATTTGACCTTCTCTCTTGCTTGAGAGGAACCTGAATGAGAAAGTTGGGAGTTTGACAAAGGTTAAATCCTTCCTCATTTTTCTTGCATCTCTCTCGCCTGGTGGAGAAAAAAAAAAGAAGACAACTTGGATTACCTTTGAAAACACTCCAGAAAGGTCAGTGGTGAACTATCTGAGCCTGTGTTGCCTTTACCTTACAAATGATCGTGCGAGTCACAAGTTTAATTACCTCCTCTGACATATCCATTTGTGGCAATAGCAGAGGTGGATAAACCAGTGATACCAGTCACTGTCACGGCTAAGCCGATGATAATCACACCAAGACCTCAGTTGAGAGAGGAAAAATAAAAGCAATTAAACAGTGCAACAATCCATTAGATCGTTTACATAAAAGCCAGCAAATCTAGGGTAATCAACAAAGGACCACATCTGAATTAACAAGTTGGGCTGGAAATCACCAGAGTAAATGCTCAGCTTTGAAGTCTGCTGCCTGTATAGCACAGAGCCTAGAAACCAAAGAGCTAAGATGTACAGTAAGAATTGTCCACAATTGTACAACAATGGCTGGTCAAAATTTAGTGTGAACCCCATTTTTTGTGCAGTTCTAGATACCTATAAACATAATAACTGGTCAATATGATTCCGAGCTGCCTTTATAACTAGAGAGTAAATGTTCCCCCTTCCAGATAACTCTTTTTATGTACATTTGGTTGTGTAGGTGTGGAAAATTACATGCAAGGTAACAAATTGTTTATCTGGCAGATTAGTAAAGTGGAAAGAATCAAACTAAACTATGTTCGCTCATTGATTTTGTGACCTCTAGCAGGTTACTTATTTTCTGAGCCAAAAATGGCAATGAGATTCGAAAGAAGACATGTGCAAAGTGGCTAGCGTAGTGCACAGAACATAGTACACAGTAACATTGCTTTTTGATTGGGTCCACAATAGTTATAATAGCTTTTGCTTACTGAAAGCCCAGTATATATCCAACCATGAGTGAAGTAGCATGAGAAATGCTAGGAGCAAATGAAATGAAAACAGTTGCCCTCAAGGATCTCATGGTGAAGAAGGTCAATAATTATAAGAGGGAGAAAGTGATAAACCAGATGCCAGAGAAAGGCAAGGCTGCTTTCAGCTTCAGGAAGCACACAGTCAAGAGGATACTGAAGGGTAACAGAATATGCCATCCCCAGATACATCGCTTTCACATCAAGAATATTTTGAGCTAAAGGCGACAGAAAAAAAAAGCAGCTATCTCCCCCTATTTGCCTGAAAACAAGACATAAGTTTGTCAAGGTGTCTCTACTTTCCTCTATACCACGAAGGATGGACGTTAATCATCAGAGATCATTCTAGATTCTTACCAACTGGAATAGCACCAGAAGAACCTACATAACAGCCTTAACTTAATTTCCATTAGTTCCCTTGTGTATCTACCTTCCTACAATCTGCCGCCCTAGAAAGTCAGTCCTTTTCCTTTGTCTTGTCATTTCTCTAAGAATATATTTTTCTCTTGTGAAGATACTATGTAAGCCAGGGGCGCCTGGGTGGCTCAATCAGTTAAGCGTCCGACTTAGACTCAGGTTATGATCTCATGTTTTCTGAGTTTGAACCCCACATTGGGCTCTGTGCTGACAGCTCAGAGCCTGGAGCCTGCTTCAGATTCTGTGTCTCCCGCTCTCTCTCTCTGCCCCTCCCCCACTCATGCTTTGTCTCTTTCTCTCAAAAATAAATAAACACTAAGAGAGTTTTTTTTTAAATGATGCTATGGAGGCCCAAGTTCTAACCACTCCATTGAGTTCCTCATTGCTGAGTCTTCTCATGTGGACACATGATGCACATGTTAATAAATTTCTGATTGTTTTTCTCTTATTAGGCTGCCCCTTATCACTGTTAAGAGAAAAGTTTAGGGTCACAGGCACTGAAGTCACCCTGGCTCTAGTAAGAATGCTCTTGCCTACATATGCTCCCTACATAACATGAATGCTTCATAATTGTTGTTGGCAAGCTCTCTTGTCCCAGGGATCATTAGAACAGTAGTCATCTGAGAGACGCTGTGATCTCTCTGGCCAGGCCCTGGGAAAAGGGGAAGTGGAAGGAAATGAAGGACAGACAGAAATGGAAACAGGGTATTGGAGGTTGCCTCTCTTGATGCTCCCAGCTGTATCCTGGCTCTCAAAGCAGTCTCTAGGCTATTCTACAGTTTGAAGTACAGTAGGAGGAAGCTAACTATAGGCATGAGATACAAACTTGGACCATATTGCTTTGGTCCCTACAGACTCTTAAAGTTTGGAGTTCCAAGAAATAGTTGCACTAAATTCTTTGAATCTATTGCAGGGATCCTTTGGTACATACTGCCTCTACATCACCATGTGGCCTCAGTTCTTTGCACCCCTACAAGTAATTCCTTATCTTCTCAACACTATTTTGCTTTTGCTTTTGTCTTGAAGACATTTGAAATCAAATATATAGCTCACCCCAGCAACTGTACAGAACTAAATAGTTTGCATTTCAGGACATTAAATCTTCTTCAACTATTATTTTCGTACCCTTCTTTTCCCTTTGCTTCTATTTTCCCAACAACTCTTATTTATTCTTTTGTACTGTATATATTTCTGTAAACCATTTGAAATCCTGGAACAAAGTTTTATACATTTAAACGCAAGTATTTGCTTTTCTCTCACAATCGAACAAAAACCCCCAGGGTAAAAGGCAGGTTAGAGAACATTCAGTTCGTAGTTTTCTCAAAGTGCGGTTCTTGAACCACCTACTTCAGGAAATACCTGATGTGTTTATTAAAAATGCCCAGACCTACTGAGTTGGAAACTTTCAAAGTGAATCCCAGGATTCTGTGGTTTTGGAACCTAACTTCCAAGGTAATTCCTGTACACCCCACAGTCTGAAGACTATGGCACTACCCTAGCCTATCTCAAGGTGTGTCTGCCTAGACAGCAAGATTATTTAGCTTTATCTTCAAAGAATTGATTGGGAAACAATCCAGGTCCTTCATTTTCAGATGAGAAAATGAAACTCATGGACTATACGTGACTTGCTTCAAGTCATACCTTTCCACTCCCTTCTTCCATGCCTAATGTTTAAGTTTATAAGAAACCATCTTGCCCCAGCCAAAGTCTCCTAGACAGAGAAGAACAATTTAATGGCATTTTTTGGCCTAGTCTACCATTTGCTTTTGGGGAAAAAACAGTCAAAACGTATGCCCTAGAATGGTTACCCAAGGGCTGTAACTGCTATTACTCTGGTCTCCAGCTTCTTTCTGGTTTTGTTCTCAGGGTCTCCTCTTGAAGAGATCTTCCCCAAACTATCCTGAATCAAGGAGAAACTACTTGTATTTGTTTCTTTTCTTGCTCAATGAAGGGAATCCAAATGGGACCCAGAAGGTGACTTAATCAACTCATTTAGCTTTAAGTTCACAGCAAAGGCCAGTAAAACTGAGTAAGGGTGGTAATAAGTTTCTATGACTCACTAAAGTCTACTTTCTGAGAACTAAAACAACAACAAACCAACCTTCATTCAAAGGAAAACCCACTAGACACCCATTTAAAGTAGGATATGACTACTTAAGGGAAAGGTCCTTATGAAAACAATACTGATGTCCAAAAGCATAATACGTGGTTTAGCAGAAGATAGAATTCTTCGTGTTTTCCAATTCTGCAGTAAGCATGGAACTGGATTGACTGGAGAGAGTACCGTAAGATCTGATTAAGCTTCAGGTTATCACTGAACACATGGCTGTTAAGTAAGTTGCATTAGAAAGAATTACTCTTGCCCTTGGCTACGCTCACACCTCCACACAAAGTAATGCTGCTTGATGATCTCAATAAGTTACTAAACTGCCCTTAAAAAACTAATTTTGCATGAAACCCCGGAGCAAATGCTTGGCAATATTAAGATGCAGATTTTCCATGGAAGAGCATCTACTTATTTTGGACCCTGCGGCTATAAGCATTCATTTGATATGCATCATAAAGCTGGCAAGCAGCCCTTTGTCAGGAACCCAGCGGTTGCCAAACATGAAACATGGAAAAACTATGGGAACCGGTTCCAGTGTTTCAATTCACAGCTCAGCCCTTTCTTTTTGCGAGTGAGTCTTCTGGTGATGCTCGGCATGTTCTGAGGAGCAAAAGCAATAAATAATGACAGAGTACCTTTGAATGTGAATCGGGATAGGTTCTGGAGTAATATCTAAAAGCATGTCTGAACTTCCTTGTTCTTGATACTAATGATTTATTGGTCTTCTCCGAAAGTGGATTTGTAATGCATTTCCCATATAGAGAGTAGGACGTCATCAATTTTTATCACATTAAGTCAGGAACTTTGATAAAATTCAAATAAATTTTTCATATAAATTTTATCTATATACTCTTAACAAAAAAAAAGATTTGCCACAGGACATGATATTTAAAGTAACATATAATCTTTAAAAATATCAAAGAATCGCTCAAAATATTCTCAACATCATGCACTTTCCATTAGAAAAATGAGTAGCCGTTATATATCTCATTCATTTCACCTATCATTTTTAAGCCTCTATCTGGCATATTTTATTAACCTTTGTTTTCTTACCACTGGTACCTGAAAATAACACAATTATTTTCTTTGGCAAATGTTCAACAATTCAGCATTTCTATTAGTCAGGTCACACTGTTCCCACTTTTCCCACAAGCTGTTTTTGTTGAGTGAAATTTTGCCAATAAGCATAAGGGGGACATACAAATGTCAGTGTGTCCCAAACTACAAATAGTACTATTTAAAATATATGTCTCTATAGATCTGTGCACCTAAAACTCTAAGAACAGACAGAAATATTTACTTGAGCATTTATCTGGTTGGTAAGCTGGAAAATTCCCGTCTCCCATAAGTTAACGCTACACCTGTCCTCTCTAACAAACATGGTCAGAGAGGCAAAATGAAAGAGCTCAAGTGCAGATTATTTCTGTGACCTCTATCTCACATTCAGCATTAATGGTGAAAAGAAGTTGCTTATGAAGTTTATAACTGACATTGAAAATGACATATGGGGCACGGGGCAATATGCTTACCGATTCCAGCTTCTCCGACAATCCAGGAGAGGCGAATGAAGAGCATGACTCCCCAGATATTCAGCATGCACCTTACCTGTGGGTGGAAGGAGCATTGATAGGGATGTGAGATGTGACTGGGGGGCAAAACCCAGCCATCTCTGTAACTCTGGTGTCCAGGCTTTGCTAACACTTAGTCCACCAGGATGTGCAACAAACAGATTTCATTTGGAAACATACGAGCTTTCTCACCAGCACACCTTTCACCCATCCAAACTTCACAACTCCAGCTTTATCCTCCTCTTCCTTGTTTTCAGCTTCTTCATCTCCAGGCACCCCATCTCCATTAGCAACCCTGTCAGCTGAACCGGGCGCCACTGTTACATTCTGCATTTATACGGGGAGCAAAAACACAGTATTTGGTCAACAGAAGGCTCCAGAAAACTTTCAAAGGCAAATCGAAATAACATGAAATTTTAGACACACCAAAAGAAAGAAATATATTCTAGCATGCGTATAAGGTAAGTATTTTTTGCCCTGGGAGCTGATGGGTTCATTTTGTGAGTGATTTCAGCCACAGTAAAACTGCAAAGGAGCTTGGGCAGTTCTACCGGTGAGAATATTACCTTAGGGAACAACGGTTAGATTTAGGTAAGTTTAGAATACAAAATGTACAACAAAAGAAAAAGAAACAAAGGCAGCCTATCGGAAGTGAACCAAGGTCTTTGAGGCACACGGTAGGAGGTTAATGTCATGGACACAGACCACCTGGGCTTCTATTAACTTCCCTGGGCTTCATTTTATGCACCTAAAATAATGATAACAAAACTTCTCTAAACATGTCGCAGTATCTTTAAGAAAATTGGATGAAAGAACACATAAAAGCATTTTCTTTTGTAAATTTATATATTTGTGGGGTTTTTATTTATTTTAAAGAGAAAGAGTGATAGAGAGTTCACGAACGGGGAGGAGAGAGAAGGAGAGAGAGGGAGACAGAGGGAGACAGAGGGAGACAGAAGGGAGACAGAAGGGAGAGAGAAGGGAGAGAGAAGGGAGAGAGAGAGGGAACTCAAGCAGGCTCCATAATCAGCCAGGCACCCGAGGCAGGGATCCATTCCAAAGACCATGGGATCATGACCTGAGTTGAAATCAAGAGTTGGACATTCATCCAACTGCATCACTCAGGAGCCCCTATAAGCATTTTCTTTAAAAACAAGAAGAAAAGGCTTAAAGTTCTAAAACGATTTAAAGGCACTGTGAGACTACAAGGATGCTATTCCTGGAGAGGAAGTTTCTTTCAGATTCGATACACCTTTGCCTGAGAATTGCTGGATGTGCTGGTAACATTGTACAAAGGGTAAGAAGTCTAATGACTGACTACTAGAAAAGGGAAGCTGAGTACAAATAAGTAGTATAAAAAAAGTCAAAACTTATTTAGTAATTTTTGTGCGTGTGATCTAATTTGAAGAATAACTTCCTCGTCAGTAGGATAGTCTCTGAATTCAACGGGGGAAGGAAGTAGCCCTGTTTCTCTCAAGTGAAAAACAACTCTAACTTCTCTTTTAGGTATGACCTTGAAAAATTTCAGATGTACCCACTTAATTGAGCCTATTTGGCACCTGCCTGACTCTAATGGTTAGACTATACCCCGCTGAATTCCCCAAAAGCAATCTTTTCCAGTAAGGAGTTGAAACCACTGGGGAAGTCTCTTAGATTCCGTATTTAATTACCATTATTAAAGAACAACTTTATCCTATTTAAGTGGTCTAAATTAGTTTAAGGCTAGGGTGATGTGTTCCCCTATTACTAGCTGAGATGGCTCAGACAAGGACAATTTTTCCCCCTCTAAAATGAGACTGGCATGAAATAAATATTCAGTATTTACTATAAGGACTTGATTTGAGGGCAATCAAAGTTTTTGTCCTTGCCATGTTTAAGAGTCATTGCTTCTTTGGGCTTTGGTGTATCATTAGCATACTCACTATAAGCTGACTCTAATTTGGGCTGTTTGCTGCGAGAAACTTTGACTTCTTGTCTCTTTCTGCTTCTTCTGCTTGTTCTTTTGCTTCTCTCTGTCAATAAGAATTTCTTTGGACTTTGTTTTCCCACAAGTTTTTCATGATACTAGTGGGACACTTGGGTAACCAATGCAATACAGTGTGTAAGTCATTGTATATTAACTGGAGGATGGGGGTTACTTCTCCTCAATGCCAACAAAGAGCCTACCATACAGGACATCATCAATAAGCATTATTGAATCCATAAAGTGAACTTGAAGGCCACCTGATCTCTACACCACTTAAGAGATGATGGCCTAGTTTCTTATCCATTCTTGCCTCCTATTTCTTTTCTCTTCCATCCCTATTGAGTATTCCATCTTTCATTGTTTCCTCCACGTAACTCACATTAAAGAAGGAATCTCAAGTCAGATCATCTTACTATTTTCTGACAGCATTGCGGGGGGCTAGGGGTAAATTTTAATGACAAAGGAAGCTGAAATTAATAGTTAAAATTTAGTTTGAATTACCCAAGGAATATCTTAATCTTAAGCATCCTCTGTTCCTACTTGCACAGCTAACTGAAAGCTGACATCATACGTTCATATTAAAGCAAAATACATACGGATAAATGAAGTCCACAAAAACCGAGGCTGAACTAGCAGGGCAGAAACTGGTTATCTATACCAGCTAGAAATCCAAGTCATGTATGTAATTCAAAAATTTCCAGTAGCTCATTTTTAAAAAGTAAAAGGAAATTAGTAAAATCACCTGGGTTTGGATCTGAACCCTTAACGTTTAAAAATATGCTTTTGGACAGGATCGTATTTCTAATCTTTGCAATGTAACATTCATCAGCTATAGTGGCAACCCACCTTGTAGGAGGAAACTGAATCATGGACTGCTTCAATAGGTTTTCCTTACTAGATTTATATCCAATAGTATCATTTCAACATATAATCAATATAAAAATAGTAAGGAGACATTTTACTTTTTTTTTTTCTCACACACCGTCTTTGAAATCCGGTGTGCAGTTTGCACTGATAGCCTATCTCGATTTGTACTAGCACGTTTCGAGGGCTCAACAGCCATGCTATTGATGGATGGAACATTTGAGGTTTTTCTCCAGGCAGTTAAAAATCCCATTTTTCTCTGAACGGATTCTACAGTCATAAGGCAGCTGCATGGTTCAAATGTAACTTTAAGTTTCCATAACTATAAAATCAAGGAGAGCAGAGAATTGAGGAATGGGACAAAATACCCATGAATGTTGAAGGAATTATTTGGTTAAGAAATTCATTCGTTTGACTTCATTTGAGAAAAACTTTTAAAATTGACAATATTCTAGTTAATCAAGATCTCCGGCCAGACCAACAGCAGCTACTCATTCAGGGAGAAGGCAATTTCCTTTTCCTTGGTTAATTGGGGATCCCATGAGACACAGCCGTAGTTACTTGCTCTTTAAAGGCAATCCTGGGAATAAAACCTATGTTTTCTGATCAAACCTGAACTTGAGGATTTGGTCCAGGAAATTGCTTTTCTCCCAGCTGAACTCCAATGGTAACTATGACCCTTACATCTGGATTAATGAGAATACCAATGACTGTAAAAAAAAACCAAAAAAAACCAAAACCATCTTACAAAAGAGGCAAAAGGATGAATAAGATATTTAAAATTTCCCGTCATATGGATATTTCTATCTGTTGGATGCCCTTCTGGGCATAGTTTAACAGTTCTTCAATTTATCACTAGGACATCACACCATGAAGCAAAAGGAATATTCTATGAAGGCATGTCAGGGAAATCATATATGGAAGTTAGTAGGGAAATAATTTTCCAAAGCTATTCAAAAATAAAGTGAATGTAGGGTGTTCAACTCGGTAGAGTTCCCATGTTTTTAACATATTTATGCGCTAAAGAGGAAAAAACCTTTAAATGTATATTTCTTGCCTTGACTATAAAGGCCTGATACAACACTTGTAAGTACAGAATCCATTTCCATTGCTTACTCTCTTACAGGAGCTTAAAGCTCACTGCACCATGTAACTAGGAGGCTTAGAATCTAGTTTCAACTATGCAATTAATTCAGGGTGTGTCCTCCAGCAAGTCACCTAACCTTCCCTGGATAGTGCCAAGGAGGAAAAATCCAATGAGTTTTCTGAAAATCTTACTTTGAAGTAATTTACTTGAAGGCAAAATGATTTTTCTCTATTTGTCATCTTCCTCTTCTAACATGGCAAAGCAAAACTTGGTTTCACTCCTTAATAAATGCCTCCTTTGTGAGCCTATACAGCAATTACAAAGTCAACTTATCATCAAAGTACTGAAAAGACTTTGGGTCAAGGGTGGTGGGCACTTGATGGCTGTGAGCTATATCCAGTGGCTGCCAGACTCCTAGCTGGATTATTTTCTTGGGACCAAAGCCTCAAAGACTAGAAGCTTTCTGATTGTTGCCTGAAACCAGTTTTCTCCCTCATACTTTGAATTAATTTGTTTGTTCACACTCCATTACCATAAATGATGACCCACCACCTTTGGTAAATGCATTTTAGACTGCATAGCTTTAGGGAATGATTATTTATTTACCAAAAGTTTTACCTGTGCATTAAGTATTCAGAGAAGGTAAAATAAAGTGCATTGGAAAGAAAGAAAGAAAGAAAGAAGAAAGAAAGAAGAAAGAAAGAAAAGAGAAAGGCAAGATACTTCTCCCCTCTAGTATTGATCAACTAGTAAACCTGCATGCAGTTTGTGGGGTAAATTCCTAATGAGTTTTGCTAGATGATGAAAGATTAAATTATTTTATTTAATATAAAATGTGTGATTTTTTCAGACCCCAGAAAAATTACAAATGCATTTCTAGCTATCATCAAAGAAAAAAAAATAAGTGTATTTATTCTTTCAATTCTAACTGGAGGGGTACCTGGGTGGCTCAGTTAGTTAAGCATCTGACTTCGGTTCAGGTCTCGATCTCACCATTTCATGAGTTCAAGCCCTTCGTCCAGCTCACTGCTGTCAGCATAAAGCCCTACTTAGATCCTCTGTCTCCCTCTCTCTCTGCCTCTTCCTGGCTTGCAAGCATGCTTTCTCTCTTTCTCAAAAATAAGTAAACATTTAAAAAAATTATTAAATAAATTTAACTAGATAATATTTGCTACTATACATGTTTTTAGGTTTTCACCCTTTAATCTTGGGATGGTAGAAATCTTAGTCCATCCTCGAGAAATAAAAATGTTTAGGACTATATATGATCCCCTCCCAGTTGTTTTAAACTTTTTTTTATTATTGAAATATTTAAATATATGCAATAGTAGGGAGAATAATTAGATCTTACTTGCCTACCACTCAGCTTCAGCAATTATCAACATGGCCAATATTCCAGTTAAACTTCTCACACCCTTGCCACTGCATTATTTTAAAACCAATCCCAGCAAGGATCAGATAATTCCTAACGTTCATTTCAGTATGAAAAACACAATTTTTTAAAATTATTTTTAATGTTTACTTATTTTTGAGAGAGAGACAGAGTCTGAATGGGAGAGCAGAGAGAGAGGGAGACACAAAATGCGAAGCAGGCTCCAGGCTCTGAGCTGTCAGCACAGAGACCGACGCGGGGCTAGAACTCGCAAACAGCAAAATCATGACCTGAGCCAAAGTTAGATTCTTAATTGACTGAACCACCCAGGCACCCCGAAAAACACGATTCTAATCACATTTCTATATCTTACCAATCAATGTTATTATGTTTGTGCATTACAAGCCCTTTGTGATAAATGAGAATATTTTTTCTTATTTTAAAAGTTGCTATAAACCATGCCTGTAAATCACTACTAATGGTCACAATTTATTATAGTATTTTTACTGTATCTGAAAGCATATAGCTCACACACGAATTAACTTTTATTTTTGATAACTTAGACCAAAAGGTAGCTACGTGTGTAATAAGCAGCCTAAGGAAGTAAAATCAAGGGGTGCGTGGGTGGCTCAGTCAGTTGAGTGTCCAACTCTTGATTTGGGCTCAGGATATGATCTCAGGGTTGTGGCATCAAGCCAGAGTTTGGGCTCTGTGCTGAGCATGAAGCCTACTTAGGATTCTCTCTCTCCCTCTTTCTCTCTCCCCCATCGCACTCTCACTCTCTCTCTCTCTCTCAAAAAAAAAAAAAAAAGAAAAAGGAAATCAAAAGATTCTTAATATTTTCCACATATACAAGGGAAGTCTTAGTCTATTCGCCATCTATCACTGAACTAAAAACTAAAACTTCTGATAAGTGTTAAAATGAGTCTTTACAGATTTTCACTCAAGCAAATATTTAAGGGATGACCATTGATCCTCACTGGCCTTCAAGGTATTTATTGCCTCAATTTTCATGTCTAGTTTATTTGGTTTGGTGATATTTCTAATTTTGGATAGTCCCAAGTTGAATGCTAAAGTTCCAAATTTGAACTTTAAAACACTTTAGAAAATACTATTTCCCAGAGAATGCATTTATATACCTTGGTATTTTTAAAGAAGATAAACACTTAGATATTGGTTTATGGGCTTTAATGTTTGTTAACCTGACTACATGTATTTTATTTCTGCCTACAACAATGCCATTTGACATATAAAATAAAATCCTAGAGAGCAGCAATCAAATCTCTTACTCACTTTATACAGCAGCTCTTGTATATAAAAGGCTAATAAATACTTTTGATGATGACAATGAAAACGATTGAGACCTACAATTAATTCTGTAGGAGAAAAAAAAAGAGAGAGAAATTCTGTAGGGGAAACAACATGGTCTTTTGGCACAGTCCCCAAAACAAGAAAGGAATCAAATCTCCTGTTCTGCCCATTAGGACTGAGATGCAATTTCTTCTTTGTGCCTGAGTTCCACTTTCTTCTGTAGCGGTCAAAATGAACTGAGGCAAAGTGATATGGGAGACTAGGCTGAGGATGGAAAGTAGCAATAAAGAACATGGACTCTGGGGGCACCTGGGTGACTCAGTGGGTTAAGCACCCATGATCTTTAGGTTTATGAGTTTGAGCCCCACATCGGCCTCTCTGCTGTTAGTGCGGAGCCTGCTTCAGATCCTCTGTCCCTCTCCTTCTGCCCCTCCCCTGCTTGTGCTCTCTTTCTCAAAAATAACGAATATTAAAAAAATAAATAAAAAGAGCGAGTACTCTGGAGTCATGCAGACATGGGTTCAACTTATTAGTCACATAACCTTTGCTTCTTGACGTTGCAAGTTTGTTGACTTAGGTTTTTGTTTTCTCTTCTAAAAGATCCATAGGATTTTATAAAAACTTCATGATCTATAAAATAGCAATAATAATAGTACCTACCTTGAAGGTTTGTTCTAAGGATTGAATTAGAATTTGCCAAGTATTAGCATCTTGTCTCATACATAAATTCTCAATAAAAAGTTTGTTTTCGCTTGAGTGTGTGTAATGCTTTTATTCACAAATTACTTTTTGTCACTTACAGCCTAATGACCCAAGTGTGAAGTCATTCCGTTGTTTTTGTTTTGAAATATGCTTTAAATGATTGGTTCCCTTAAAAATAGTATTTCTATCTTAATTTGTGTAGTATTTTATTCTATGAACTGCATAGACAGTTTATTTCAATGACCTCAGAAGGCTGACTTTGAAAGGATTATCTATTTTCCTGATTTCTATATAATTATATTTTTCTTAAATGCTAACAACAATGGTGGTTAGTAAGGCTGAAAGGAGTTCCATTTTGGTTAGCGCTGTAGTGAGGAATTGTGTATAAAATGGCGGCCACAGATTTGCAACCATGTGCCTGGAACAAGAGGGTGATGCTAAGTGAAATAATTCAATCAGAGGAAGACAAATATCATATGATTTTACTCCTACGTGGAATTTAAGAAATAAAACAGATGAACATAGAGGAAGGAAAGGAAAAACAAAATAAGATAAAAACAGAGAAGGAGACAAACCATAAGAGACTCTTAAATACAGAGAACAAACTTAGGGTTGCTGGAGGGAGGAGGGCAAGGGGCGGGAGGATGGGCTAAATGGGTGATGGGTATTAAGGAAGCCAATTGTTGGGATGAGCACTGGGTGTGGTATGCAAGTGGTGAATCACTGAATTCTACCCCTGAAGCCAATACTATGCTATATGTTAACTGACTTGAATTTAAATAAAAAAAAAAAAGTAGAAATGAACGATAAACCCATGGTCACTTAATAAAGTAGTTCAGTAATCAAAAAAAAAAAAAAAAAAGATGGCCACAAAATTATGCTGAACAGTAAAAGTAGTAATATTTTTACAAAGTAAAAATACTAATCTTTATCAGATATCTGATAATCATTACGTGTTTTGATATGGAAAGAACTCTAATGTGCCTTATTTCGTGAAAACAGTAGATCACACGACAATGTGTAAAATGTTTCAATATGTGTTTGAAAAAAACTACAGACAGAAAATTAGATGAGATAGAGATATTTATAGATATATACAAATGTTTGTAGAAGCATAGACAATTTCTGGGAGGGCTTTTAACAAACTGCCAGTAATGACTGTCCTGGAGAGAATAACTGAAGATCTATATTAGACAAGAGACATTTCATTATATACTTTTTTGTACTTGTTAAATGTTTTGTTAGCATCTCTTTTACTTTTTAAGTAAAAATCAGTAAATACAAAAATTGCCATCATCATTATCAACAATGATTTATTCAGTTTCTACCCATTGTAGAAAGCAACGTGCTAGACTTGTTTTCACAAACATCCTATGGTATCAGTTGAAGTTATGTAACTTATATATTATTGCAGAGGAGGTAAAGGATGGGGTCATTTTTTCCTGCTTTTAACTTGGGTTTTTGGAAATCTATAATTCATAGCCACCTGTATAGGCATTTAGCTTTTTACTACAAAGAAAATGAAAAGGATTTCTTCATCAAGGATCTCAAATCATTGGGATTACAAATTTTGTCAATATGTATCACTCCTAGAGTTTCTGTGAAGGTGGAAACTTAAAATAATGTCTTTCAAACCTATTTTTCATTTCAACTATTAGGACAACCTTATCCTATAATTTTTTTCTGACTTGGAAGTTATATCCAAGATTCTACATGAAATCCAATCGGTTTCTGTCTAAATATGTTGTCATTTAATATAAATGTACAATTCTTCTGGGCTTTTTAAAGCATTATAATCATGAGTACAAAAAAATATCATCAAACTTGTATTCTGTCAATTGTTTTCCACTTCAAAATTTTTTAAGTAAAATTATCATTTATAATTTTTTGCATACAAAATTGGTGATGCTTCTGAGTATTATTATATAATGTTTGTTCTATTGATCATTTCTAGTTGTGATTTGGGGAACTACCATAAAAATGTCAAGGGCCACAAGAAGGTAGTACTATAGCTCATTACACTATAGGTCTTTATCTTTTATGGGGGTGGGGGGAGAGTCAGCAAAAGGAAAAAGAATCAAATTCAGCTAACAAAGAAGAGAGAGATGAATTGATGAAGTCTCAGATTGTTCATGTCTGATATCGAAGCAAAGCATGGAGCTAGAACATGTGGAGAGATGGACTGGGCCCTACAACTCTGGAAACACCAGAATGTACATTCATGGTTGTATTAGAATTCCGCTCCCAATTTGGCTGTGTGGATACTTCTGTAGGATTTAATCATGAAGTATCTTGATAAGTGAGGGTCAGATTCATGCAAAGAGTAACATCACTATACTCATTCGGAATTATTATTCAGGGCATTGAGCCTGAACCCAAGTTTTAAACTATTTAATTTGCTATTCCTTTGTTTCTGAGAAAAAAGAGCTTTAAGTCAAAGTTAAGTCTTTGTGTCATTTTCAAAAATAGGATATCCCAAACAGCTATGAAAACGGTCAAATGCAGCTATTGCATTTCGACTACGGTTGTTCAGATGGCTTTTGAACAACTAGCCATTCCCTGAGAGTTTTTCTCCCCTTATGTAAAGATTTACGTAAGCTGTGGCTTTAGAAATTGTAAATAAGCTATGTTTCTCTCTCTAGAACATCAGTCCAAAGAACAATGTGGGTTTACTCCATTTCCTTATTAGTGGAAAGAGAATTTGTTTCTTGCAAACTGGGGTACAAATATGAGAATATTTAAATTTTGATGACGCCAATTTTACAAATGAAGAGCTTAAGACTTACCATGTGGAATGAGAGATATGGTGGGAGGGAGTTTCAGGTCTTGTTAAAGAGAACTTTGACTCAATTTACTTCTTCAGAATAAATTGAAATCCCTTTATAATGCCCTAAGTTTCTTTTTCTGCCCTTCTTGAAAACTTCTTGAGCTCTCTTCTCACACTCAACTTTTCCCTCTTTTCTTTCTCCCGCTTTCTTTCTTCTTTCCACTTTCCCACACCAAGTAAAGTGCCACCTTGGTCTGATGCCTGGCGCTTCAAATCAACCCCCTTCTCAAAATTCTTGATGGGGGCTGCCATTTTTTTTCTGACAGTGTACATTGCTAACTTCTTTTGACCAAAGCACTGAATATCCCAGATAAAATCTAAATCTTCTGTCTGTAAAGGAACGAGCCATTCAGCAGAGTGTTGCGAATATAGTACGTGGGACAAGTAAAGCTTGGTGAGGAGAAAGGATTAGGGCACAGCATTCAGAGCATGGGCTCCGCTAAAGAAGTCACTCAGTCTCTGGTTGTAGGATGCAGAGTCAGAGACCCTGAGTGGCCAAGGCCAATCTGTTTTAGACATGGGTTTCCTTGTGGAAAGAATGAACAGAAACTAAATGGAAATTTTCACCATTATTAGCATCTTTCATGAGAGCAACATTCCTAGACTTCCTAGTGTGGGTAATCATTTGATAAAATCAACGTGGAATGAATGGATATGAAAGAAATTGTTCCAATCAATTTTTCCTTTTACCTCAAAACCTGGGCAAAAGTAAACTACATTTGGATATGTGACAGCTAATTACTCTTTTTAGCAAGTAATTACATCCATAAAGAATGATATTCATTCCAAACTGTGTTCCAGAAGAGCAGGAAGATAAAGTACATCAATATATTTTAGAGCAAGTTATAGAAGAAGAAATCTATGAAGTTTATCAGTGATTTGCTGCAAGATTAGAAAAAAAATGCTACCTCGCGCTTCTAGCAGATTTGGGAGCCCATTATTTATTTTCATTAAATAATGAAAAGTTTAGCCACTTCTGTACTTAAATTTAATTCAGTTACTTTTATATGCTTAAGAGCATTCAAGAGCCTCAGGCAAAGTTTTCAAGAGGAAGGGATAAAATGCTGAATCTTCTAAATCTTGGTTTCTCTTTAAAGAATATAAAATACCCATGGGCTCTAAAGGGCAGTCCTACAGTATTAACTACAGCAAGCATCACTGATTTTTTTTTTCTTCCAACTGTTGCGGAGGCATTCATACTATATCAGCTTAGTATTTGGTTTGGCATGTTTAACCAAGTGTGCGCTGAGTAGACTTTAAACAAAATACAAGACACTGCCTAACTTTCAGAGCTAATTCTTTAGTTCTGTACTCAGTCAGTAAACATTTGTGAAACACTTCTGTATGTTGTCTAGCTATTGGGAACTAGGGACAGTTGTGTAAGGAAGGAGGGTGGTTTGGAACAAACCTCCCCACCACACAATCTGACATTCATAGCATTATCAAGGAGCAGATCACCTGAAGGAGTAAGGGAGGATACGTACTTGCCTGTGGCCTGAAGCTTACCTTTGCAAGTTGCTCGTGAATCTCAAGCAGGCTGGGTCGGTTGACCTTGGGCCCGCTGATGCTACCGGTGTTGCGATAGTACTCGATCTTGGGAACAGCATCCACAGTGTTGTGGCCAAAGGTTTGTAGATAGTATGTGTTTGTGTGAGAATCATAAGCATGAAAACTGGCATCTGTTTTAGCGGTTTCTCCATTTTGGAGGAAATTGTCATAGCACTCCTGATTTCCAGGCCTGAAGCTGATTCTGAATCTGTTCTGGGTTTCATCCCCAAAAGAGGTTTCCTCATAATGTGGAGGGTCGGCGTTATTATCCACAGCTGCGCTGCTCTCGTGGCTCTCATTTATGACATTAACTTGAAAGCGATTGCTATTACTGGGTGCCGAATCCACAAATACATTGGAAGAGTTGTTCAGTGACATCTTCCAAAATGGACTTTTTTTGGACTAATCTGTCTACTTTATGGTTTTTTTGTTTTGTTTTTTAAATCTATGTATTTCCTCCTCAAAATACACTTTAAGGTGTTTACACATTAAAGCTCCTGGCATTTGTTCTAGAAGGACTCAATAAATAGATTCTTGATGTGTTGTCTCCTATACCATCTTCAGAATGTTCTTCAAAGCTGCCATTGAAAAAGAAAATTATACTTGTTTCAAGTAATATAAATACACTTCAGTAGGGATAGGGGTATGAGGGAACAGTTTTCTGTCACAAGACATATAATCTTAAATTCATTCCGTTAAAAAATTACCTGTCCAGGAACCCTAGTTACTTGAGCAACTAAATCCCATCATAAATAACTAGGGACCTGCTTCAGCAAACAGAATTTTCAATGAAGTCATTAAAATGTTATCTGTGCTTGTAGCATTTGCTTGGACTCAGGGCAGTTGGATTCAATATGATTTTTAAAAAGATGGAACTCACTGTACCAAGTGAGTACAGTAAGAGCTGATGAGAATATTCTCAGTCTGAAAAACAGCTCATTGACAGTACTAAATGTTGAAACTGCAAAGTATTTTATTATGGACATGAATTCATATAATCTGATAATGATTATATTCCATTAGAAGATTGAAACCAGGTTTTAAAACGTCTAAAAAATACGTGCTTGTTAAATTATAAAAATACATCCCGTGAAGAAGATAGTTCTGTAAATTCTTGGATCTTTTCCTGGCCTTTCATTTACTCACACATTTGTATGTTTTACAAATGCTATCATGGAATCTTTAAAAATATGAGTACCTAGTGTAAGGAAATAAATCTCCTTAATAAAGTCTTTAAAAAGTCCTTAATAAAGGTGTACGCTATATTTAGGTAAAATAATCATGCCCTGTTAATTCCCTTTAATGAAACAGTCTCAAATTCATTGAGAAACTTATAATTCGAGAAGTAAATAGCTACATAATGACTTCTTTTACAATCCATGACATGAGCCCATCTTAGAACATTCTTTCATGAGATTACTATTTCTTTATTGAAACCCTAACTTTTGACTTTTTAGAAAAGCAGACAAATGCAAACAAAACCGTGCCTCTCTCCTGAAGTTACTGGGCTATTTCTTTGAATTAAAAAAATACCTTAACTTCAATTTGCAAAGAACATTTTTGGGGGGAAATTGTAAGTGAAGCTGTTATCTCTTTAGTTTTGATAGACCATCCCATTTCTCTTCACAGGCCTCGACATCCTCGCCCCTTCTCCACTCCTCAGAATCTACTTTACGACATAATATTAAGTGTGATTTTTTTTTTACCCCACCCAGAAACATTTAACTTACCATCAGAAGAAGGAGCCTTTTTCTCAGGAAGCGTTACCTATTTCAACATCACCCATGGATATATGAGGCACCTCGCTTTCACCGCAAAACCTGAGGCTTCTTCTTATTGGTTAGAACCTTCCTTGAAAGAGATGACTGAGCGGTGATTGGTCTGGAATAATACTGTGGCCCTGCCCAGTCATTAGCCCTGAAGAACCTTAAGTGCTTCATCAACTAGTAACCAGTAGTAAATCATTAATCCGTTTAGGCAGGAAGTCACATAAAGTTTCTTTAATTCATAAGGGGAGTCCACAGTAATAATCCACCAAAATATAAGCGGTGCCTCTGCTGTTTGGGACTAAATAAATTGAATCCCATTGTCTTCACGATTCCTGGTGACCTCCTATTGTTTAGCACATATAGCAAAATCTAGGCCTCCAGAGATAATTTCTATGCTTTGTAACTAGAAAATGGTATTTGAGATTATGTTCTTTTTTATAGTAGACATTAGCTTAATTCTTCTCTGTATGGGAAGTGGGCAGATTGAATGCAGAATCAGTGATTTATTGAAAATACTTCAATCTAGTGGGAAAACTGTTTCAGGCAGGAATGAAACCATGGGTAAGAGTCCCACTGGCATTGCTAAATGACCTTTTTGTCTCTACCAGGCAAAACATTTATATCAAACCTGGTTTTTTTAAGTGTTGTTGAAGGACAGGTTTTGCTCATATCTGTGAGGTGGTGATTATTAAGACAGCACAAACAATTCCTCCACGCAGGTCCTGTCATTGGTTTTCAATCAGGTTGATTGAATGAATCCATGTGGTGTTTTATAAGAAACTATCCAAATGATTTCCAGCTGCAGAAGTAGCACGCTTGTAGCAAAACACGGTGGCTAGGAGCAAGCCTCTAAAGTCAGTGTACTCAATTTGCATCCCAGCTGCGCCACGTTCTAGCTGTGTGAGCTCTGGAGAATTACTTAATCTCTCTGGGCCTTAACTTTCTCATCTGTAAAATGCCGTCGTGGATAATAATGTTACCTAGCTCGTTGTAAAGTTATCGTGAAGATTAAATGAGTTAATTTGTGTATAGGATTTAGATCAGCACTGGTGTGTACTTAGCACTTTTACTATTCTGGAAATATTTACAATTTGACTGCTGACTTTTATTTAGTCATATCTAAGATTCCAAAGTGAATCGTTAGAGATTGGGATAGGTACTATGCCTATTAAAGTAGGAGGAAAGGGAAGTCGGTGAACAGGTGCTGGATTGTAGAAAAGGATCTGGAGATAACCAGGCAAAACTTCTTAGACGCTCTTAGGTAAATGTCATGCTAATCAGCCAGGCTAATGCCAGAGGCTGTTTCAGAAATAGAGACAGAATTACAACTCTGTACCACTAACTCATTCTGCTCTTAAGTACAGGCATTTATCTGTTCAACAAAGGGTTCTGACTCCCCACACAAAAGGCATGGGAATTATTCCTTTCGGATTCAAGTACATTTCAGATTCAGCGGCTGTTGCTATTACCTAGAACAGCTGAGATGAGGCTGAGACTCAAACAAATCCTAGTCGCTGGCCTCAGACGGAAGCTGTGAATTCGCTTGCAGGTATTTCTGCCCCTCTAGTCCCCGGTTCCTTTGACCATTTCCTCAGCCCCATTTCTCTTTCAGGAGCCCACCTATTTATTCCTTAACCTTTTTCCTCTGCCAAAGATGGTGAGTGTATCTGATATTGGTCAATTTCCTTTTTCCTTGCTGTCTGCCTGTCTGACTGCAGTGCGGTGCGAATTAGTTTTAAAGTCTTACATCAACCAGACGTTTTCGTCTTAAGCCTTTTATCTTAACTGTGAAATGAAAGCCTTTGTTCTCTATTAAGGGGATTTGGATGTTCTAGAGCAGATGGGAGATGGCTTGGGGGGTATGGATGAAATTACACCATCCATAAAGCCAACCTTGAAAGGTAAACTCAATTTAGGCCTTTCAGAAATAGGGGTAAGGTAAGAGGAGGAAACTGTCTGGAGGCATGCTCCTCTATTTTTCCTCTTGTCTTCCCTGATGGGGCTCTAGGAAAGGGAAAGCTGGAGGATGATCTGACTATGACATTGAACTTTCCTAAAAGAATTAGCATTTCATGAAGTTTCCATGATGTATCTGTACTGTAATCATCCTTCATATTTTTATATTGTTTCTGGCTCTGAAAATACACTGACCGCTCTTTCCCCACCCTTCCCCCACAAAAGTGTAAGGTGAACAGTAGATCATGGATAAATGCCATGGAAAAAGGCACTTTTGTTTAAAAGAATTGCTGGTTAGCGGGATTGAAAATAATACCATGGTGGAGTTGCTGATATCTGAAAGCCTGTGAGCGTTGAAATTTCAGAAATAATGCTCATGCTTCATAAATTTTCTTGTGTTTTGGGTTTTAGGGTCTTTCTTCTTAAAATTTTTTTTTAGCATTTTTATTTTATTTTTGAGAGACATAGAGACAGGGAGTGAGCATGGGAAGGGCAGAGAGAGAAGGAGACACAGAATCTGAAGCAGGACCCAGGCTCTGAGCCGTCAGCACAGAGCCCGACGCGGGGCTCGAACTCACAGACCATGAGATCATGACCTGAGCTGAAGTCGGCCGCTTAACCGACTGAGCCACCCAGGCGCCCCTAGGGTCTTTCTTCTTATTGAAATAAAAATCTGGCTTTGTTATGTTCTAGTCACCAAAATGGAGGGTCTCGTTGGGCGTCTTCCCTGGGAGACAAATGGTGCATCTCATACTTGGCTATATATCTAAGCAAGTACTTTAAAAGCCTGGTTCACAAAGGAGGTGCTTGGTGTCCTGGATATACACAAATTTCAGTGTGTCCACCTGACTTGGCTCAATGAGGTGTTCTTGGACCAAACTACTAACTGGCTACAAGGTGTCCCAGGCCGACACTCCTATACCTACTGACGTTCAAAGAGCCTCCCTGAAGTGTGGGTTTGGTCCAGAAGATCAACAGCCAATACGGAAATGTTCTAAGTCTACTGGTAGAAGGAAAGTATTAGGGAATCATAACTGAGACAACTGGTTGTGGAGTGACCTGAGCAGTAACCATATTTCTAAGCTATATAGAAATGTTGAGGATAGTCTGGGAGTACAGCATGATGTTTGCCAACAATGATTCTGACATTAGACTGCCCATGTTCAATTCCTAACACAGCCACTCTCTAGCTTGAAGACCCTGGGAAGTTACTTAATCTCTCTCAGCTTCAGGTCCTCATCTGTGACAGTGAGATAATAAAATGGAAATAGAAGTATTGAACTCAAAGCATTCATAAGTGGATCAAGTCGCATAATAAATGCAAAGCACCCAATTTAGTGCTAACACTTAGTAAATTTTAGTCATTCATTTTTCTGTGTGTTGGGCAGTTCTGTGTCCTCAAGTGACACGAATACTTGTGTATTTATTTATCTCCTACTATGTTCCTCCATTTGGTAACCATAAAGAGTCAAAATTTTGTAGCTGTTAAGAATTTTATAATAATATAATCCTATCTTTTCATTTATTAAATGAAGAGAACGAAGATTGATTAGAGAATAATTTACACTAAGTCATTGCTTCCTTAGGTTTGAGAATCTCTATTACTATTACCAATGTGGATAGTAAATAATGATTGCAAGGTATGTTTCAACAATGTTTTATGGTTTTCAAGTTCCTTTCACATTCATTATACATCACTTGGTCCTCTCAACATTCCGGCGAGATAAGCAGGATAGGTTTCTTTATCCTTGTTTTTGCAGATGTGAAAAGGTTCCCCTTAGGCAGGTTTCTAGGTCATAGAGCTTCTTGGCTAAGTCAACATTAGAATTCAAATCACAGAATTTAGACTCCTAAACTGAAAGACTTTTCATGACATCTTAAATCCTCATTCATCTCAGATCTCTGGGTTTCCAGGTGCATTCACAGAGTTCGTAGGGCACTAGAATTGAAAGGGACATTAAGAATCCTCTGGTTAGCTTCCTCACTGAAGTCCATAGAGATTAGATGACTTGGCCAACCACACATGTTTATTGAATTTAGTGAACGAAATGAACCTCTTCCAGCATGCTCGAGGAGATGACAATTCTATCTTTCAGGGGTCCCAGTGGCACACCCCTAAAAACCATAAAAGTGGAACTCTCATGCAAGTGCATATTCAAATGTCCCTTTATCAAACTCTTCAACTTCATCTTCCCATGTAGAGGAAGGCATGCTACTGTACGGATCTAACAGGATTTTGAAGCATCTAATGATAAGAAGTCCCAAGAAGATACACAAAATCCCAACAAAAGCAAAGCCAGTTTTTTGCTCCAGAGTCAATGAAAAAGCTGATACTTCGTTGACACTCATCTTAGCTGAAGAGTTGCCACAGTAGATACTACTCATTGTTCACTGTCACATCATTATGGCTCTTCAGAATTCCTGCTGGAGTCACCTCTGGGCCTAGATACAAAATTGGACTCAGTTTAGTGTTATTCATGTATGGTCTTGAGCAGGTAATTATTTTATAAAATCTGGCAATTTTCAAACCCTTTTGACCTAACTCACAAAAGACGTGTGAAAACATCAGATACGGATCAGGATTAAATTAGCATTGGAGATGCTACTTCTATTGTAGTAATTAGTGAATTGCCTCAGTGGACACATGAAATTGTACCTACATGCACTAAATATAAAATCAGATATGAAAGCGAATATTCAGATAATTAATCCTAGAAGCTTTTGATTCATTGTGAGATGGTTAAGTCACTGCTTCTTTGAACTGAATTGTCATCTAATGTTTACTTCATTTTTGCATGTGTAGATAACACCATAAATAATCATACTGTGCGAGCTGGTCAAGCTCTCCAAGGTCCATGTTCTAAGGTCCATCTCCACTGCCACTCTGTGATACAGATTCTGATCCTTTGAAATAAGTATAAAGTCTTCTCTCTTTTCATTCCGTTAGCTTTTAGATGTATTCGCTTGCGTTTTCTTCCCTACTACCACTCCATATGCTAGATGTTAATTTCTTAAAGAGATAAATTGTGTTTTTAAAATTATTTTAATAAGAGCAGTACCCATCAGAGCATCCTGCAAGTAGGAGGCAGCAGTAACTGTGGATCATTAGCCATGGCCTCACCATCCCCATTAGCTTTCAGAACACTCTAAAGGAATATAAAATCCAAGTTAAACAGCATGTTTTCTGTAAACATTCAGCCTCACGATGAGCTCCCCGGTTCTCTTCCCAACCAGAATCTTACGCTTAAGCTCATACTCTACTAAGATTTTAAAAGTACAGCAAAAGTGTTCAGAAAGTATGTGTTGGATGGGAGCAAAATAGATTTTATCATTTGATGTGTTAGCGTCAATTACATTAATTAATTAAAATAAGATGAGTGATTTAGATCAAAGGTTCCTAACCCACAGTCACCCTTCTCGAGAGGACTGTCATCAAATCGCTTGTCATCTGATAACGGAGAACAATAGATTGTTAGTGTTTGCACTTTTATTGTTGCTTTTTCTAGTAATTTTTAACAATTATTTATTAAAATTATAAACCGACCCTTCACGTTTTTTTGCATTCAATTTTCAGAAAACCACTGAGACAGAACAGGGATGGGAGGTAAGGAATAAAGAAAGGTAATTAAAAAGAACAAACTTGTAGCTTTCAACATTATTCACCAATGAATAAACCAGTTAATATTTAATGATATTCTTTTTATTATGGTTTGGATTACAAAACAGCTTTATCTCATCTTCAAACCTTAAGTGTCAGGAATATTTAATACATTTGGGGGTATGCTGTTATTTGACTTTTTTGTTTAATAAAAGGAAAAAAAAATATTGTTTCCAACTTCTCTGTTAAACTTCTTTCCATCAAATCATTTTTTCCATCCTAATACAAATTGGTACACACTATACTCTAATTGTTTTGTTTTGTGTTTTTAAATTTCGGAGCACTTAAATGGCTCAGACCGATTTTTCTGATTGAAGACATGAGACCAGACTGAATATTTAATGACCTTGGGACTTAACTAGAACTTTTTTCTGATAAAATCTCGACTTTTATTGCTTTTGTCAGTTAAAGGTCTTTTGCTGAGATCCATACATCCTCTGGTTCATTTGTTTAACAAGTAGAGAAACCGAAAAGCAGTATGTTTCTACATGGACATGCTGAACCAAACATTTGTCATGTAACAGATTGATTCAGCCAAGTAACAAGTTTGAACTCTTTCTTCACTAGAGCCATGACCTTGCCAGGCTATATCATTTGAATATTTCAGAGGATGTAAGAGGAAGCAATAAACCTGGTTTACTGGTGGACACTGTGGTATGTACAACAGGCTCCCTTCAATGAAGGATGTACTGCCCAGCAACTGGGAGTGTTGCCACCACATAGTCTTCAGCTGTAGCCCTTTTCAAGGAGAGCTGCCTCATCCAAGGTCACTTCAATTCCTAGAGCAGACCATTTTTTAAAGATTTTTTTAAAATATTTTAATTTTATTTTTGAGAGAGAGACAGAGACAGAATGTGAGTGAGAGAGGAGCAGAGAGAGAGAGGGAAGCACAGAATCCAAAGCAGGCTCCAAGCTCTGAGCTGTCAGCACAGAGCCTGATGCAGGGCTTGAACCATAAGCTCATGACCTGAGCTGAAGTCAGAGGCTTAACCGACTGAGCCCCCCAGGGCAGATGATTTTTAATGACTGACTAATGCAGAAGCAAAAGGCCTGATCATCTTGACACAGGGAGCACAACTCTAAAAAAACCATTCTAGCTCTAGAGTTGTTTATGGGGTAAACCAAGACTGTCACTGCTTCCTTATCACAGCTCAACTTGTGCCAACTCCTGCCTATGTTCTCACTCTTCCACAGGTGTGGAGCCCAAGGGCATGACTTAACAAACGTCCTCATACTAAAGTCTGTCTCAGAGTCTGGTTTCTGAGGAATCAAACTTGTAACAATCGGTAGCACAGAAGTTAAAACATCTGGGAAGTTTTCATAATCTGTACATTTTTTGCCAAGTTCATTTTGCCATTATGTAGAAACAACCTAAAGTATGTCTAATTTTGATATTTGTTAAGTTTATTTACATGTTTTTAAAAACCATAATCTAGAAAGAGAGACAAGGTCATAGCTGATCATTAGAAGAGTTAAGTCAGTTGGCTCTTAATGATTAATCCACTAGACTCAGTTATTCTTATTAAAACTCATCAAATGACCAAACAAACAAACAAACAAAAATGGGCATTTACTAGTTGTAGCAATAAAACACTCAATTCATTTGTCATTGTTAAATTAAAACATGATATCTTCCTAGTCAGAGATAGAAAATCCTTTATACTTTATATTACAATCATCTAACATATCAGATGATGCTTTGTTCTGAGAGTCTCAAATAATCTGTGAATTGAGTTGCTTTTCTTCTTAAAGGAAGAATCCCTACTTCTCAAGTACTAGTTACAGTTCCCAGCATATTGTAGGTATACAATAAATATTTTAATTGAATCAAAGTAAATTTATTGAAAAATATAATTTTTTAAGAATAAAGTTCTGGCTTCTAAAAATCCCATTTTTAAATATCCAGAAAACATATTTTTTAAAACATTTAACAATTAGTTAAAATGAAATGAAGGAAAAAACTTCTATTTGATTTCAAAAAAAATTGGCCTCAAAGGTAAATATCAAAATTTAGCAGCTCATTTAGAATTCAGTGTTTCTGTTTTTTTTTTTTTTTTTTATCAGATTGATTAATAAGAACATTCCCGGAAAGATTCCCATGATTTGTACTAGAAGTGATTCTAGACTGTAAGGGAGGGGCACCTGGGTGGCTCAGTCGGTTAAGCGGCCGACTTCAGCTCAGGTCATGATCTCATGGTCTGTGAGTTCGAGCCCCGTGTCGGGCTCTGTGCTGATGGCTCGGAGCCTGGAGCTTGCTTCGGATTTTGTGTCTCCCTCTCACTCTCTGCCCTTCCCCTGCTCATACTCTGTCTCCATGTCTCTCAAAAATAAATAAACATTAGACTGTAAGGGAGAGGATACAGGCACAAACAGGCCTTCTACAAAGACCATAAAAGGGAAGGAGGAGCAAACTTGTACTTGACATATACTGTATAACAAGCACTACTTTACATATGTTATTCTATTAAATCCCCATAATAATCATACAGGGTTAGTAGTATTATCTTCAGCATATTGGTGAAAAAAGAGATTCAAAAATCAACAAATTTAGAGAGAATAGAAATTTCATCCATTTAGGGATCAGGAAAGTTTTTCTTGTAAAAGATTATATTCAAAATGAGTCTCAAAAAAAGACTGAAGATTTAAATATGTAAGGAAGGAAACCGCATGACTATAAATATGAAGTCAGAAAAGTGGTGAATGTGTCCAGAGAAGCAGTTTGTTCAGAGAGATTTAACATAAGCCAAGAGGAGTATGGGAAACAAAACATTGGAAAGGTAGGTTGAGCAAAAATGTGAAATCTCTTGACTGTCAGGCTAAGATTTTGCCATTTCTTTGCCTAAAGGCTGACTGGCTTGATGATGAGACAAAATAGACTTAGATTTTGGGGGTGGGGGACATCATGGGAAGAAATGGTCCGGGTGAGAAGTAATGAGGGCTTGGACTACAAAGTAGATGTGTGGGAGAGGAAATAGGTTCGAAAGATATTTATAAAGATATCAGGGATAGTTTGGGCAAATAATAGAAGGTAGTGAGCCATGGAGAGAGGTATCAAAGATGACTCCACTCTATTAAGCCTGGACAAGTGTGAAGGCAACGTTTTCATTAACCAAAATAAAGAAAATGCAAGCAAAGTGTAGATTTAGTAGACGAAGGGCTTAGTTCTGGTCTTAGTGAATTTGTGGTGGTTATACCTGGCACATAGTAGACATCGATCAATAGGCAGGTTTTTTTTTAAGTTTATTTATTTTGAGACAGAGAGAGAGAGAGAGAGAGCACTTGCACACTCGTGGGTGAGGGGCAGAGAGAGAGGGAGAGAGAGAGAATCCCAAGCAGGCTCTGCACCATCAGCACAGATCAACACAAGGGCTCTATCTCAAGAACCCATGAGATCATTACCTGAGCCAAAATCAAGAGTCCGCCGACGCCTAACTGGCTGAGCCACCGAGGTGCCCCTCAATAAACAGTTTTAAATAAATTAATCCAGCTCATGTTGTCCAGCATAAAATTGCTGGTAGGAAAAATACCTTTAAGGATATTACTGTCAAATAAAGGTTGTGTGGAAGAATGCCTACAGGACACAGTTTAATCCATAGAAGCATTTACAGATCAAAACTTAAGAAAAGGAAACAATTGCTGACTTTTGCAGGAAAAGGGAGACCAACGAAAGTGACAGGTGCATTCTAATATTTGAAGTGTTATCCTGTAGGAAGCCAGATCTACTTGTTCTGGATTGATCCAGAAAGCAATTTTTTTAAATGTTTGTTTATTTTTGGGAGAGAGACAGAGAGACAGAGCATGGGCAGGGGAGGGGCAGAAAGAGAGAGAGACACAGAATCTGAAGCAGGCTCCAGGCTCTGAGCTGTCAGCACAGAGCCTGACACGGGGCTCAAACCCATGAACAATGAGATCATGACCTGAGCCAAAGTCAGACGCTTAATTGACTGAGCCACCCAGGCGCCCCCAGAAAGCAATTTTGATGTCATCCCATTAAGGTTCTATTTGCAGTTACCAAAAAGGATTGAAAATGAATGAAGCCTAGCAATGAGCCTCAAAGAATGCCTCTCTTACAAGAAGAAAACAGGATCTGGTAGCAGAGTTGTAAAAGGAAAGATCAGAGTCTTAAGTGAATCTGCAGTAGGAAGTTCACTTGGAACAAAGGAAACTAGAATTTCTGAAGGTGTTGGTAAACCGTGTTGAATTCTGCAGTGGTGATGGAAACAAGTGCTGAAAGAACAGGACCTTGGGGTTGGCATTCAGAATTTTTTCATCACTTTAATAAATTTTTTTTTAATGTTTTTATTTATTTTTGAGAGCAGGAGAGACAAAGCATGAGTGGGGGAGGGTCAGAGAGAGAGAGGGAGACACAGAATCTGAAGCAGGCTCCAGGCTCTGAGCCGTCAGCACAGAGCCTGACGCGGGGCCCGAACTCACAGACTGCGAGATCATGACCTGAGCCGAAGTAGGACGCTCAACCGACTGAGCCACCCAGGAGCCCCATTTTTTCATCACTTTAAAAGCTTCAGTTGAATGGGGGGAGGTGGGGAGACAAGAACTGAAGAGAGTTTTGGAGTGATGGGTATTGGATAAATGAAGTACAGTGGTAAACGAAACTTGACAAAAAGGAAGTTTTACTTGCACATAAATTTCAGTGCAGAAATTTAGATCATTAGACTACTTATTTCCAATAATAAGGACATGATTATATCTTCAGTTTTTAAAAGTAGAGCCAAGTAAATACACTTGGGGTTCAAAGAATGAGGAAATTTCCATTTTTAACCAAAAATTGGGTGACAAAGAACAAGGGTTTTATTAGTAGCTTGAAAAGAAGAACTTGGACTTTTATATTCATTTAAAAATTCTGCCTTATACTAAAGATGAAAACCAAATACAAGTCAAGAAAAACAATTAAAAGGATAATATTTAAAGCTTGAAAAGAACCCTGACTACTGCTGCAGGCTATGTTCAGAGAAGCAAATTAGTAAAAAGTCAACCAATTGTCCAACAATATGTTCAGCAAATAGATGCTCTTAGTAATTTAAGCCATATGTGTAGCAATTGAAATACCAGTATTTTCAGACCTAAATTTTTCAAACGTTTGCCCAAATTTTCCATTTTACTTGCTCTGTGAAATGAATAACTTATATTTTCAACAGCAAGTATAAAATTTTTGAGAATATACTACTAAGTACAATGACCTTTGCACCTTTCTATTGATAGAGGGCATAATTAGATTAAAAAGTATCGTTAGTAGTAAAATATTGTTAAAAATAAATAGAAGTCTCCAGTTACAACACTGATTTCTTTATAATTAATAATATATCCAAAGTTACTCAGCAAATGTGGATAAAAGATACATTTTCACTTTCTCTAGCCAATGGAAGAGATAGAAAAGCAAAACAAAGCAGTATGTTCTATAAAACAGACGTTTTAATGCCTACCTCAGAGGGAAAACATCATCTTAATATCTTGTTTACTGGGAAATAGAAAAATGAGAGACATTTTGACCATGAGGTTACAAAACCATGATAAATAAACCTTGTTGAGAAAAAAGAAATGAATTTTCAAAAAAAGAGTAAATGTGAAATTATGTGGTAAGAGTCATTTTAAATATCCTACATAAAATAGGGGTAAAAACATGGGTTAAAAATCAACATTTTGGTACTTTAGAAATGAGCAATTGAGTTGAAAGTACATCATTTCCTTCATGGCAATTGTCAGGAACTGGGATTTTTAAGTCCTGATGAGTCATAGGATTGGGCCAACACTATACTGGTACACCAAAAGGCCAAAGTCTCATTCAAAGGCTTTGTAGTCAGTAAACAATAAACAAAGTCTTTCTTTGATCATTCATACAAATCATACCATTGTGAGTAGTCAAGCAAACAATATTTTTATACCTAATATATAAATGTATATGTATATGTAGCCTTTCATATATGTGAATACTGTGACTTTTTTCTTCTATGAATAGTCTGATTAGAAAGAAAAAATTTCACTTTATAGAAACATACAGTTTGCATGCAACTATGTGCAACTACAGAAACCAATATTGAAAAGTATATGCCTATTATAAAAAGAACCTCCAGTATTTTATTTTAATCAACAGGTTTTTCCCTTTGATTTATTTATCTATTATTGATAGTCCAAACAGCATATCTGAAATAACAACTATTATAGTGGAATATGGTGTTCTTGGTGAAATGTATTTTGATACTGGTTTTCAGATACAGTAATCTTTAATGTTCATAATATGGATATTCATAATTTCATGAAATAGGAACTATAAGAAATATCAGGCTTAAAAAATAATGAATCCTCCCATACACACACAGACATACTCCCCACCCTACATTAAGGTTACTAAACCCCATTCAAAGAAACAGGGAAGAGAAATGTTGTTCAGTCTGCTTCTGCACAGAGCTAGTTAATCGTTAGGAATGGAATGTGTTGGAATTAAAGGAAAAACCTTAAATTACAAACCCTGATGTCTTCATCATGGTGAAGTGCAAACACTTCAGGCCTTCCCAGAGATCCAAAACCTTGGCATCTGCCAGAATTGCACCCCCACCCCCACCAACCTTTCAGATGTCAACCTTAAGAGAACTTTCCTTTTAAGAGGATTTTCCTATAGCTCCCAAGGATTCTGACATTCGATCTTTTCAAAGCCCTGGAAATCTGGTCTGAAAATTTTCAAAATGTCTCACTAGAGAAACCTAGACTGTCATTATCATTCCACCTTGTTTGTCTCCAGTTCTCTTTGGACATATTAAACTAAAGAAGCATAGCGTCAGCAAGCTAACACACATATTTTTAAGAAATTTTTTTATTTTCTTTTTGGCAGCAGCACCAGCAGCACCAGCAGCAGCAGAAATATCAGGGTTCTTTTCTCCTTTAGAATTTGAACTGACCAGACCTGCAGGATCCATTCCCGCCCCCCCTCCCCCGCCCCACCTCACCCCCTCCCTCCTTTCCAGCTCCCTAGCTTCAGAAATACAGGAGAATGAGGACATTCTTCTCATCAGGATCTGCACTGGAACCCTGTCAGTTAATGCGGAGGGTAGGGGGAGAAAGTTACTTCGCAGGCAGCAATGTCTCACCTTCCATGCTTGTTGCCATGGAGATGAAATCCAGCCAGTAGATTTAAGTGTTGGCAGGTTTGTCTGTGTTCGCTGATCGGTTCAGTAACAATCTAAAAGGCGTGTCCTGGGAACCTGCGTGGAGTCACAGGACCGTGGTTAGCGCTTTCCTGGCCTACGTGTGTAACTGTCTGTATCTGTCGGTGAGAGATAGAGGACAGCCAGCCCGCGAAGTACGTGTGCGCGCGCGAGTGTATTTGCAGGAAAAGGCACCTGATGTATTCGATGTGGCAGAGTGTAAATATTGGCGCGCGCGCGCGCTTATATGTGAAGGCGTCTGACCGTGTGTGTTTGTGAGACGGAGAAGCGTTGAGAAAGAGAGGGGGAAGGGAATCGGCCACCACCGCAGCAACAGGCTCTATCTGTTCTCAGTTTTGCTAAAAAGAAAAAAAAAAAAAAAGTGCTCATTTTCACTCATATCATACTGCAGGTTAGCAATCGGAGTTCATCAAGTCAATCTGACTTCCTAAGGCAGTGAGGGGTTTAATTAATTTATCGTTAAAATCCTGTTTTCCTCTCCTCTGTATCAGTATCTGTGCCGCGGGCATTTTGTTGTGCTCACTGACCGCAGTCTCAGTCAGGGAGTAGACGCTAAATTCTTTCTTCTCATCCGATTAGAGAAAGACGAGAATGAAAGTATATTGGTTTATCCGGGGACTGCATGCGTCATTTGGAGTTGTTTTCTCCTACTTTTCACCTTTTCTTTTCTACGCAAGCCCAACCGGATCCTTCCAGGCAAGCTCCCCACCAACCCAGCTGCTCCCCCGTTCCGTCCCCCCGCCTTTTAGGGTAGCAGTCTAGGCGCTGTCCATAGTGCTGAAAAATTGCGTAGTAAGACCAACCTAGGAGCTAGAACACACCAAGAGAGGAATGCTCCATAAAAGCCCATATGCAGTTGCAAGTCATGTTTTCTAAACAGTGTTAAATACATAGAATCTAAACCTAAACCTCACTGAAAGCAAAGCCAAACAAAAACAAAAGGAAAACAGCAATAAAACCTCTCCCCTCATTCTTACTTAGGGATGTTGACCAACTCAGTTATAAGGCACCAATTCTATTCATGTTTGGATACTATGTCCAGAACCCTCAAGTTGCAAACACCTGTAGATTCTCTAAAAAGTAGATTATTGACCTTGTAAATTATTAAATTTTCAGCGATTAGGGAAAATGTAGATATAGAATTGGGTCCTTGTTCATGTAAAAAAAATGCTGAAAACACATCATGTAAAGGTGTGTTAGAATTCAATAGTAGAGTGAAGACAATGTAATGGTCACTCAGAATATTTATGTACTTAGGAAATTTCAAGGTCTTATAAAAAAACGAGCAGTGTATAACTTGGAGTTCATATAAGACTATACTCAAAATATTTTATTCTTTTTTATTTAAAACCATTAAAACACCCTATAATATAGGTGAACAACTGCCCACCAATCAAGAAAATGGACAAAGTTCTTCCAGTAACATGTTCCTAACCACAGTTTTACAAACATTTTTAAAAGCTTGCTAAGGGCCACATCTTATTTTGGTACTATGCCAGAGCAGTACTTCTTGAAATTTAATATGCATATGAATCATCCCAGGATCTTGCTAAAATGCAGGTTTCATTCAGTAAGTGTGAGTTTGGGTCTCGGATTTTGCATTTCTAACAATATCCCAGGTGATGCCAGAGGTTGCTAGTTCAAGAACTACACTTCAGGTAGAAAGATTCTAGAAATACTATATTCTGGCAATGCAGTCTCTCACAGAGTATGGGAAAGGAGGTTGTTTTCTTCCCTCTATTGTTCTATGTATGTTTCTAGACGGCTGCAATAATATTCTATTCACGTAAGTTCAAAAGTTAACCATTTTATTTATACAATATTAACAACTATAACACAAACTGTTTATAAATTTAATCATTTGATCTTGATTTTGACATTATGTGGACACATACCACTGTTTACTTCACTCTATATTTTGACAGTATAATTTGTGATCACCCATTCTCTTTGCAATCCAAGCTCACAGAAAGAAACTAAATTTCATGATTTTACTGCTTACGTATGAGCCTCAGTCCAAAGATTTCTTGTCATGATTTTATGCTCATGATACTGATTTACAAATCTGAATGTTACATATCTAATTCTTACCCAGTTTAAATAGTGGGATAGGGCCATTGTTTCATCGATCACTTGAGTAAATGCTGATTTATCGTGTCCCTGACATGACACATGTATACTTAGATTTGAAAATTCCTCTGGATGGTTTTCTTGTTTTTTTTTTTTAAAATCCATACATATATCAGTTGATATAGTGCTTTTAGTTAATGCTTTTGAACTGATGCCAAAGGAAAGTTTGGACTACATATTAGGTTTCTTGGTGTGTGTTAGTGCATGATCTTGACCTTTTTCAAGCTCTGTGAATGGTGGTGATATTCTGGAAACTCTGCAAAGTGGCTTATTAAGGAAAGCATAATGAATTAAAAATCCATTATGTTCCACTTTCTTTACTAGATGCTGGGATACAAAGACCTTGATGAGATACATTGCAAAACAACATGGCAAGTTCCACCAAGTTTTATAGAGGCACAGAGATTAATAATATATATTTTATTCTCCATTTCCAAAGAAGTGATAAAGAATAGCAAAATAGATAAAACACAGAACATCTGCATTTCAGGTCCTTGCAGCATTGGCCTGCTGCTCAATTTTTATTTTAAAAAATTGTTGAAAGATATGAAACACGTGAATGCATTTCTAAAGCGCACATGGTTAATCCATGCTTCTGGATATTCAATGATTTATTTTCAGAGCAATCCAAATTTTTAGAAAGGTAAATAGTGGATGGCATTGTTTAGACCTCCCCCAAGCAGAATTGCCTTTAGTATGCTTTGACATTCCACTTTCAGTTTATATGTAACTATTCTGTATAAAACAGTCTTCAGTTTATATGCTCTGTTCTATGTGTTCTATAGGGTTGTTGATAAAGACTTGGACTTGCCCAACATATCACTTGCTGCTCCTTATATAAGTTCTCTATAAAAACATTTCTTTTAATTCCAATCTCATGAATGGAATTCTAATACTTCTCCTCTTCATTTAAACCATCCCAAGATAAGTGGTATGTACTCCTCTTATACACATGTATATCATGTAGAGTGGTCCCATTGGCCTTTTATTTTAATTACAAGGGATGTCAAAGTCAATTAACAACTAAAAATTAGTACCTGCGTAAAATATTAAGGCCTTTATATTTGTGTTTTTCTTTATTGCCTTGACTCCTGCAATTTTGTTTTCTCAGGTATTAGTATGTTATTTTCTTTTAATTGCCTGTTGAAATGTGTGTCTGCATATAAATGTCCTCACAAAATCAGAAATGAAGTAAAGAAATTAAAAATAAGTAAATAAATACATTTATTTTCCTATGTTTTGGCCCAAAATGTTGATTACCTTTTAGGTATATATGGTTATTCTATAAATTTGTTAGGTTTTTTTAAATAATTTTTTTAATGTTTATTTTTAAGAAAGAGACAGAGTATGAGTGGGGGAGGGCAGAGAGAGAGAGAGAGAGAGAGAGAGAGAGAGAGGGAGACACAGAATCTGAAGCAGGCTCCAGGCTCTGAGCTGTCAGCACAGAGCCCAACGTATGATTTGAACCCATGAACCATGAGATCATGACCTGAGCCAAAGTTGGAGGCTTAACCAACTCAGCCAGGGACTCAGGCATCCCTAAATTTGTTTTTAATAAGTTACTAAATTATAGGAAAAGCAATCATGTAGTTAGCTATAAAGATAAATATAATTTATTATGACTCAATAATAAAGGTTAAGCTAGCAGAAGAAATTTTCAACTTATATAACTACAGATCAGCTTTATTTCAAAATACTTTGTTTCTCTGTTTCTTCTATATTGTACATAATGTCCTTTAGATGACTAGGACTTTTTTTATGTCAGAGAGCAGAAGTGTTGATTATCTAACTTGTTTGAAAATGCAATAACTATAGAAATTTAAAGAACATGACAGGCCCACTCTAATGAATATACTTTAGAATGAGTGTCACAAAGGAGCTAAAAACAAGAATTTCTTCTAATAACCCAGCTCAGGATTCTTTTCAGAGGAAAATTTTGCTTGCTATGAATTCTTGACATCCTGGCGCTAGATGTCTTCTTGCTCTCAGGTTTTCTAAGGTGGGATCATCTCTCGAACTCTTTAGGCCAACATGTCACCTTCAGCTTTTCACGGAAATCTGTATCTTACGTGGCTGAAGTTTGATTATTCTTTTTAAGCTAAAAAGTCTTAATGTAGCTGGGTCTTTTTATTCAAAATATTGCTGTTAACTCAAATATTGGACACTACAACTTTTGAATCCAGAACTCTAAAAAGTGTATTAAAGATAAATATACATTTTTTTTGTTATAGACCTTAAAAAATTAACCCAAATGCTATTTTTCTTTAGATGGTATTAAATAATTAGCTATATCAAAAAGTTACCTGTTTATCTTTAAGAAATGTATTCCTCCCTTGGCACCTGGGTAGCTCAGTCAGTTAAGCATCTGACTTCATCTCAGGTCATGATCTCGCCCTCTGTGAGTTCAAGACCTGCATCAGGATCTGTACTGACAGCTCAGGGCCTGGAGCCTGTTTCAAATTCTGTGTCTCCCTCTCTCTCTCTGCCCTTCCCCCACTTGCTCTCGCGCTCTCTCTCTCTCTCTCTCTCTCTCTCTTTCTCTCAAAAATGAATAAATAAACCTTAAAAATTAAAAAAAAGAAATACATTCCTACCTATCCTGAGTGTCATTTTTGGCTACCCATGCTTTTTTTCTGTATGAGTGGTTTTAATTATTTTGGAGGGTTAAGATTGATTTAAATTACAATAAGAAATATATGACCACTACCTAAAAATACATACAAGCAGATAATTCTGCTCATAACCCAGAGCATTCACAGGCCCTTGGAAGGCCATTTCTATAATTCCCATGTAATCCAAGGAACAATTTTAAAATTTCAGCTATAAACGAATGGTCCATCATCTTGTTTTGTTTTACAACAAAGTATTGACAGATATAAAATGCTGTATTTTTTTTTTTAGCCACTCTATTAGTTTCCTATTTTCTTGAAGTTCTTCCTTTAGGTCATTTTGTCATCTGATCTCTGGAGAGTACCAATGCTGAATACGCTGAAATAGGATTAGAGAGTACAGTAATAGGATGATTCGATTTGATTAGAAAATGACTATGGGATTTTTGTCAACAGTGAAGAAATTATCTAAAGTGAGTGGACTTATAAATGAATTGAGCACGATAACACTTCAGTGTGATAATGATCTAATGTTGGTCTGTTTGATGAGTACCATTGAAAATGAGATGTTATGTTTTACTGGCAAAATTTTCTGAAAAGAAAAAATGCGCTAGATGTTTCAGTTCAGAGTGATCTATTTAAATGAAGTTTCATTTAATTGGCTTTAATTTACAGCCCATAAGCCTTAAATTATTTCATTTAAAGTGTACTTCAAGCCTTCTACTATATTTACTCTTGAAGTTAATGAATACGGTAGGATACCTTGGGCACAATCTCCACAAATATGGGAGCCATAACCATGGTATAATAAATATATTTAATTGGTTTAAGTTATTTTACTGGGTTAAAGAAACAAAGAAACAAAAGCAGATTATTTTGCTGCAGTTTATGTTTCTCTAATAGGAACCAGTTAATACATAATCAGCAAATAAGTATGTCAATAGAATGTGAAAACCAATCAGTTTATACACAGCTTTCCTGGATACATTTGGGTTTGACCACCAAGTGAAAGCAGTTTAACTCAAAGTCCACACTAACATAGCTGAATGCAGTAAACTATGGAGGAAAACAGTCCTACACACATGCCCATTCACTCCTCCTTCCTCTTGGCTCAATTTAGCCACATGCTCCGTCTTGAAAATGCATACTAACGGTCCTTCCTGGTTTTTGTGTGTTTGTCCCTGTTTTCATAATTCAACCTTTCTTTATACTTTTCTATAGCATTTTTGGAAAAGACTATTGTTTTTTTCCATTGGATTTTCTTTACTGCTTTGTCAAAGATTAGTTGACCATATAGTTTTGGGTCCATTTCTGGGTTTTCTATTCTGTTCCATTGATCTATGTGTCTGTTTGTGCCAGTACCATGCTATCTTGATGACTACAGCTTCGTAATATAGCTCGAAGTCTGGAATCATGATGCCTTCAGCTTTTCTTTTCTTTTTCAGAATTGCTTTGGTTATTTAGGGTCTTTTATGACTCCGTACAAATTTTAGGATTATTTGTTGTAGCTCTATGAAAAATGCTGGTGGTTCTTTGATAGGGATTGCATTGAATGTCTAGATTGCTTTGGGAAGTATAGGCATTTTAGCAATGTTTTTTCTTCCAACTCATGAGTATGGAATATTTTTTTCCATTTCTTTGTGTCCTCTTCAATTTCTTTCATAAGTGTTCTATAGTTTTTAGAGTGCAGACATTTTACCCCTTTGGTTAGGTTTGTTCCTAGTTATCCTATGTTTTTTGGTGCAATTGTAAATAGTATAGATTTCTTGATTTCTTTTTCTGCTTCTTCATTATTGGTGTATAGAAATGCAACAAGATATCTGTATGTAGACTTTATATCCTGTGATTTTGCTAAATTCATGATTAGTTCTTTGCTAAATTCATGATTAATTCTAGCAATTTTTTGGTGGAGTCTTTTGGACTTTCTATATAGAGTATCAAGTCATCTGCAAATGGTAAAAGTTTGACTTCTTCTTTGCCAATTTGGATGCCTCTTATCTCTTTTTCTTGTCCGATAGCTGCGGCAGAGACTTCCTGTACTATGTTAAATAGTATTGATAAGAGTAGGTATCACCCTCTTGTTACTGACTATGGAGGAAAAGGTCTCAGTTTTTCCCCATTGAGGATGATGTGGGTCTTTCATATGTGGCGTTTAGGATGTTGAAGTATGTTCCATCTATCCCTACTTTGTTGAGGGTTTTTATCAAGAATGGATGCCATATTTTGCCAAATACTTTTTCTGCATCTACTGAGAGGATCATATGGTTCTTATTCTTTCTTTTATTAATGTCATGTATTGAGTAACTAATTAATTAATTAATGTTGATCAATTTGAAAATATTGAACCATCCCTGCAGGTGAGGAATAAATCCCACTTGATTGTGGTGGATAATTCTTTTAATATACTGTTGGATTCAATTTGCTAGTATCTTACATAGAATTTTTGTATCCATGTTCATCAGGGAGACTGACCTTTAACTGTACTTTTTAGTGAGATCTTTTTCTGGTTTTGGAACCAAGGTTATGCTGGCCTCACTGAAGGAGTTGGGAAGTTTTCCTTCCCTTTCTGTTTTTTGGAATAGTTTGAGAAGGATAGGTATTAATTTTTCTTTAATTTTCTGGTAGAATTCCCCTGGGAAACCATCTGGCCCTGGACTTTTGTTAGTTGGGAAATTTTTGATTACTGATTCAATTTTTTTTGCTGGTTATGAGTCTGTTCAAATTTCCTATTTCCTCCTGTTTTCAGTTTTGTATGTATTTGTATGTTTCTAGAAATTTGTCCATTTCTTCCAGATTGCCCATTTTGCTGGCATATAATTTTTCATAATATTTTCTTGTAATTATTTGTATTTCTGCAGTGTTGGTTGTTTTTGCTCCTCTTTCATTTGTGATTTTATTTATTTGGGTCCTTTCTCTTTTCTTTTTGATAAGTCTGGCTAGGGGCTTGTCATCTTTATTTTTTAAGTATTTTTATGTTTATTTATTTTTGAGAGAGACAGAGAGGGCAAGAGAAAGGCAGACTGGGGGAGGGGCAGAGAGAGAGGGAGATGCAGAATCTGAAGTAGGCTCGGGGCTCGAAGCTGTCAGCACAGAACCTGACGCAGGGTTTGAGTCCAAGAACTGTGAGATGGTGACCTGAGCAGAAGTGGATACTTAACTGACTGAGCCAGTTAGGTGCCCCAGTTTGTCATTTTTATTAATTCTTTCAAAGAACCAGCTCTTAGTTTCATTGGTCTGTTCTACTGTTTTTTTTTGTTTCTATATTGTTTATTTCTCCTCTAATCTATATTATTTCCCTTCTTCTACTGGCTTTAGGCTTTATTTGCTGTTTCTTTTCTAACTCCTTTAGATGTAAGGTTAGGTTGTATAGTTGAGAATTTTCTGGCTTATTGAGGTAAGCCTATATGCATTGTATATTTTTAAGTTGTATTTTTAACTATGCTAGTATTTTCGTTAGGTTTGTAAATGTTTTTGTGGTGCTCTGGTTGTGAAGCTGCGTGGGTTTTACATGGTTTCCCAGCCCCCCAACCCTGCGTGGTTTTTTTTTTCCCTCCTAAATATTATCAGTTACCTTTTTAATTGAGTGGGCTTTATTTTTCAGAGCAGTTTTAGGATTACAGAAAAATTGACACTAAGTACAGAAAGATACCATATACCTCCTTCCCCCCTTTCCCCACACTTTTATCTATTATTAACATATTGCATTAGTGCGGTGCATTTGTTACAATTGGTGAACTAATGTTAATACATTATTATTAACTAAAGTTCATAGTTAGAGTTCATAGTTCATACATTAGAGTTCATCCTTGTGTTGTTCAGGTCTCTGGGCTTTGACAAATGCTTAATGTCACATATTCCTCATAATAGTATTAGAATAGTTTTACTTCTCTAAATATCTGGTGCTGTACTTACTTATCTCCCCCCCTTCCACCCATCTGCATCATGAACTCTTGGAAACCGTTGATCTTTTTTTATTGTTTCTATAGTTTTGTCTTTTCCAGAATTGTATATATGAAGTCAGACTCTGGGTTTTTTTGTTTTTTTTTTTTCCAGACTAGCTTTTTGCACTTAGCAATATGCATTTAAGGCTCCTCCATGACTTTTCATGGCTTGATAGCTCATTTCTTTTTATTGCTTAATAACATTCCATTGCACGGGTATACTGAAGTTTAGCCATTAACTTTTTAAAAAATATTTATTTATATTTGGGAGAGAAAGAGAGAGAGTGTGAATGGGGGAGGAGCAGAGAGAGGGAAACAAGGAATCTGAAGCCGGCTCCTGGTTTTAAGTCGTCAGCAAAGAACCTAACATGGGGCTGGAACTCAGGGACTGTGAGATCATGACGTGAGCTGAAGTCGGATGCTTAGCTGACTGAACCACGTGATCTTACAGGTACCCCTAGCCATTAACTTTTTGAAGAATGTCTTGATTTCTATCAACTTTTGAAAATTATGAATAAAGATGCTATAAACATTCATATGCAGGTTTTTGTGTGAATATAAATTTTCAACTTATTTTGGTAAATAACTAAGAGTGGTGTCAGTGGGTCGAATGGTAAGACTATGTTTAGCTTTCTTACTGCCCTTCAAAGGAACTATACCGTGTTGCATTCCCACCGGCAGCGAATGAGGGTTCTTGTTTCACGTTCTTCATCAGCATTTGGTATTTGTCAATGTTTTGGACTTTAGTCATTTTAATAGCTATGTCCTGCTAACTTGACGTTTTAATTTCAATTCTCTAATAATATAAGATACTGAACATCTTATGCTTATTTTCCATCCTTGTATCTTCTTTGGAGAGGTATCTGTTCAGAACTTTTTTCACTTTTCAGTTGGGTGGTTTATTTTCTTATCATTGAGTTTTGTATATGCCCTTTATCATATATATGTTTTGCATAGGTTTTGTCTGTCTTTCCACTTTTTTTTAATGTTTATTTTTGAGAGAGAGAGAGAGAGAAGCAGAGTGTGAGTGAAGAAGGGACAGAGAGAAAGGGAGACACAGAATCCCAAGCAGGCTCCAGGCTCTGAGCTGTCAGCACAGAGCCCGACACCAGACTGGAACTCACAAACTGTGAGATCATGACCTGAGTCGAAGCTGGAGACTTAACTGACTGAGCCACCCAGGAGCCTCTATCTTTTCACTTTTTAAAGTAACTGGTTGTTTTCAGGAGAAAATTTTGCAGAACAGTAATTGTTTTGTCCCCCCCCCCCCAGAAATGTGTGCATTGTTGGAGAGGTAACACTTGATCAGATTTCTAAAACTAAGCTAGCCAACTAAAACTCAGACTGCTCATAATCTAGGCAAAACTAAACTGAATGAGTGTTTGTTAAGATACAAAGTCACTTTAGGCTACTACAGAAGGTGACTAGAAAGGTTCACATAGGGGCTTTATATTTCAATACTACCTAAAAGTCAGTAAATTGAAGTTAGTGACTATTGCATAAAAGAATACTTGAAAGTAGGAAGATTATAAGGAAAAAAGAATAAACCTGATGTTTTGAGGACTGATTAATTTTAGTAACTTTTACATAAAACCTCTCTATACTGCTCTGATTTTATTTTGCTACTCTTAGGTGAATTTTAAAGCAATAAGCAGTTGGGGATAATAAGGTCTGATTTTTCAGATACATTTTTGACACTGGTTTCCAGAAATATTAGGAATCTAGATGTAGAAATCTAGGTTGACGTAAATGGAAATGTATACAAACCTATATTTCCTCAATGACTTTGGGACTGTCAGAACATTTACCTTGACAGTTGTTCTACCAAGCAGTTTCCTTAATAATCTGAAGGATAGCTCAAGGAACTCACAATTGAGATTTGTCGATGAAGTCAAAAGGATAAAATCGATATAAGTATTTTTACATGTTTAACCTTATTTAGAGATACAGACATTCCTAAATGTAACAGATAATGAGTGAATGGTTGAGCAAATGGATATAGTAATTCTACTCTTTTTGTCAAATGGCTTAGTCATTGTGCCAAATATTATTTATTGATACTCAGCACCATCCTCACCCTTCTATATCCCTCCTGTATGAGATATTTCTCAGAATCTGTTGCCAGCAGCATTCTAAACAAATTCTACCAATGAGAGGTAGTGGTGTAAAATTTAAGAGGATTTTTCAAGCCTTAGCAATAGCTCCTAGACATTTGTTCCCCCAGCCCTAATTATTGTGTAAACCTCTGAGTCCTTGCGCATTAAATCCTACATGAAATATCTACAGTGCTTGGCTGGATATTGGCTAATGTTTTTAGCATGTTTAAGAGTTTGTGAGTGGAAAGACAATGACATGAAATCATTCCAGACTACCATTCTGCAATATACCATGAAAAAATGTACTACATTTGTACACTACTAAAAAACCATTGTTTCCAATAAACTAGACTCAGTAAGCAGCCATCAGGAATGATGTGTCCTTTGTTTTAAAAGGTTGCAAAGGTGTAGTAGCGTTTGTGGATTCTATTTGGTGTCATGAAAGTGAGGTAACAGAAATCCTATGGCATCGCCTAAGTCAAAGGAAGTTATTTTTCTCCCCAAATAAGAAATTTGGGTGTAGGCAGTCTGAGAGGTTTACAATGGCTTAGTAAGGTCATCAGTATTATTTCCTAGTTTTCTGATCTGACATCCTAAGCTGTGGCTTTTGTCCTTATTCCTGTCCCATCGTGGTTTCCAAAGGGATACTCCACCCTTCGCAGGAAAGAAAGAAGGCAAAGAACTTATTAAGACCCCTAGGATCCCTGGTATATTTCTCTTCGTAACTTTGTAGATAGAGTTGTGTTCTCTGGCCACTCGCAGTATTTTAGCCGGGCACATTGCTACTGTCCACAAGACTGTGGTTCTATCAGTAAGGGAAAAAAGGGAGAATGAATATCAGAGAGGAAACTTGCAGGCAAAGGAGCAAACAAAAGCCAATGTAAATGATGTCTTCAGAAAAAAAAAAAAAGTTTATAAAAGTAGTGCTGTGTTACCACAGTACAGATGAAACTATTAAAGTAACTCAGTCGTTTCAGTAAAAATGATCATCAGGATTAAGTTCAGCTGTATATAATAGAAAGACTCTGACTAGTAGCAATTTAATCAGGATAGAAATTTATTTCCTCCTTTTGGCAACAATCCTGGAGTAGGAATGTGAGGGTTGTTATGTGCTCTTCTAATAATGAGCTGATTAGTCTATTACTCTATTTTCCTATTCCACCATGCTCAGCACTTAGTTGCCAATCACAAGGTCACTTCATGGTCAAACAGGGTTGCTGTTGCTACACACATCATTTCTTCATTTCAAGCCAGCAGAAGAATGTAAGGGAGGACAACAGAGCCATTCTTCCAGTTTAGTCAGTTTTTTCTAAGGAAACTCCTAATTCGTCCTCACATTTCTGTTTATACTTACTGGCCAGAACCCAGTCACCTGGCCGGGCAGGGCTGCAAGTGAGGCTACGGAATAGCAACTTTTAGCAATTTTCATAGTCACCTTAAAGTTCTGTTATCCAACAAGAAGAGGAATATGGATTGTGTTAGTTATGATCTCATTTATAGGATCATCTTCAAATATGCAGGACAGAGTGTGGATTGAATTTTATTAGTCATCACTCTAAGAAATCTATTTTCTCTTCCAAACATTGTAATTGAAAACGGAGAATAATAGTCCCACGAAAGGTGATTATTTAAATGAAAAACAATCGATGCTATAAAATAATCATTTTCATTTATACTCTTTAGATAGGACTAAATCTAGAATGATTAAAAATATTACCAAATGGTACTCATTGCTTTGGACAGAGGAAGCCCAGGTCATGGAATTGTTTAAGAGGAGGGAGCAACGATGCCTATAGAAAGGGAACCAGCGCAGAGATCTTAGACGTTGGCTTTTCTGATCCACCTTTTAATGGAGTTACTAGGGTGAGATTGAGGAAAAGGCAGGGTTATAGAAGTTAGTGAATAAAAATAGAGACAATAACTGTCTAGGAATTACATGAGTTTTTAGTCTTCAAAGAAAAAAAATCCAAATATTGTTTATAAAAATTAAAATTAAATCTGTTATTGGGTGATGAGCCTGCCTTTGTAAAGTTGAAAAATGAAACAGTTATCTAAGGAATTCAAGCAAAACCCTTTGTATTATCTGAGTTATTTGAATAATTGAGGTGAAAGTGGGATTTCTGCCTGGATTATTCACGTAATTGCCTTAATTCTAAGAATCGCTTGGTGAGTAGAGACCTTTCCTTAGGATGTATTTTTAGAATGCTAAATGTGAAAAATTAGACTCCTAAATTAAGCAAAGCAATAGAAGGAGGGAGCGATGGGTCGGGGGGGAGGTGGAGAGAGAAACATGAAATAGTAAGTGTTCATTGTTAGAATAAATCTATGCCTTTTTCCCATACTTTTTCCAATGACAATAGCCGACATGCACTTTTTTAATCCTAAAATGAAGTTCCATGATAGTAAAGGAAACTATATATGGATCTCAGATACAACCCATAGTATTTTTTAAAGTCACAAATTCCTTTTGAGTTTCAATTTTTTAAAGTTTGGAAAATTAATGACTCCGAATCCAGCCATTTAATTTTATAAAGCCAAGTAAATTGATTTAAAAATCCTACTATACTTTCTGGTTGACTCTATATTGTTGGCCTTTGCCTTCAATTCTTAAGGACAAATTAAAAGAATGATCATATCCAAGTTGCCATTCCATTCTCTTCTTTGGTAGCAGAACTCTGGGCAGTGAATCAAACTGAGAAATTATTTGCCAGCCTTCCCTATAGCTGAGTGGGTCATAGTGCTAAGTTTGGACCTGTAAGTGGGAATGTTGTTTGAGATTCTGGATACGATCCCTCTTTACTGGACTACTTCTGGCTTCTACTGAGGACACGTGCCTAGATCTCCAGTAGCTATCTTGGGCCATAGGGCGACTTTAAGAATAGAAGCCACACACTAGGTTGGTGAAAGATTTAGAAGCTACCTGAGCCCATGATGGCTATACCTGCTCTAGGGTGCCTACTTTTGCACTGTTTTTACTCAATAAAGTAGAAACTTTTATTTTGTTTAAGATACTATTATTTTCTAGTCTCTGTTACTAGCAGGTGAACACAATTCCTATATGACATTAAAGTATTGGTCGAAAATATTTTGGAATTTTAGGGTTAAGTGTCCAGATACGTATAATGGCCTCTTTCAACCTCTTTCTCTCTCTCTCTCGCTCTCTCTCTCTCTCTCTCCCACACACACACACACACACACACACACACACACACACTCCAATTTGTAAGAAAGAAAACCAAGTGGTTATATGAAGTTGTATCAGTAATACATTTTGTGCAACTCTAAGTGATAGTGTTTGCAGTGGGAATTGTGAGAAGATAAAAACTAAAGCATTACTAAAGAATTTCTCTGCATGTATACATAAACTTAAAAAAAAAGCAAAAAAGCAGTGGAAGGAAGGGAAATATAGAAATAGAATGTAGCAATATAATGTTAATAACAATTTTTTTTTTATTTTTCGCAGATTTAGCTAAGTATAATATTTATAGCAAGAGAGGAAGAAAACATCTATAGAGCAGTGCGATGGAGTAGTATTGATAATTTTCTCTTTAGAAGCTGCCCCAATTCTCTCCATCTTTTAAGGTCCAGATCTTCTATGAAATGCTCAGCAGTCCTCCTGTAGGAATCAACCTCTGCCCTTATTGCATTTATCAGGACCAGGACTAAGTTACAGTGAGGGAGGTGTTTGTCTTAGGCACAACATTATAAGGGGTGCCCAAAAGCTCAGATAGCAAGAAAAGTATTGTAGAGGAATATTTTAATTAGCACATTATAGCATGCAGTCCCTTCTCTTGTTTTGTAAATAAGTTTTTAATTACGCTTCACATTTGTCTCTATTATAGCACTCAAGTAGTGTTTTTTATTCATGTTCTCTCCCAACAGTACCATACTCATTTTCATATTCCTCGTGTGCCTACTACTCTGTTTTAAGCATGGAGGTCTCTTAAAAAATATGAAATTGAATCTATTGAAAGATTTTGCAAGAATCTCTCTGTATTAGGGGCAGTAGGATTAAGTTTTCACCATTAAATTCAACTATAGCAAAAGAATAACAGAGGATAATGGGTGCTTTGAAAGTACTTATAATTCAGTTCTATGGGAAAATCACCTGACTTCTCTTTGACTAAAACCGTGCTCAGCTTGAAGAGATAGGGAATTATAATACTACTTTATATTCATATAGCACTTTGCCCTACATAAAGTGTTTCTTTTAATTCTCACCTTAATCCTGTAAAGTAGGTATTATCATCCTTATTTATTATGGAAAGATTGAAAAGTTAAGTGACTTGCCCAAGGAGTTATAGACAGAAAGTGGCAGAACTGGGGTTCTAACCCAGGTTTTTGTGTCAAAATCCAATGCCTTTCTGCTATTCCAAATGCTAAGTCTTGGGATTCACCAAGGAGAAATAATTCATGCAGCAACTACAACAGTGTGTGTTGTGTTTATTATACAATGTCAGTAGCACCCTACACAGCAGTATTTTATTAAGTGTACTCCTCATGATTAAAACTGTTCTGATTTTTACGTATGTCTGGTCAAGTGGCTCAACTCTTCTGGTATAGGATCAGATGTTCCAAGGTATTTTTTGGTTGAGGGCAGAAACTTACATAACTAAAATGTCAAAGAACGGGGCCGGGGGGGGGGGTGGTGGGGGAGATGAGGAAGTTATGTATTACTTGAGTATTAGTTTCTAACTACCACTTTACCACTAACGTGTGTGTGTGATATTCTGAAAAGCATGTAAACCATACACGTTTGCTTCTTTATGAAAAGAAACATTTGGGTAGGTCTTTCAGCTGAAAAAGCTTACTTTAATGCGAAATACTATTACAGTATTTAAGAGTTAGGAATTAAGTTTAACGGGTTATTTTATTTTTAGGGGGAAAAAAATCTAAGACTATATTTTAAAACTCCATACAGTAATTAAATTGAAAGCCTACAACTGCTTCAAATATAATTTTCATCAACATAAACACAACTCCAAACCAAAATGTCCATTATCAGCCAATCTAGTAGTAGGTTTCTTCTGAAAAACTACAGATTCTCCTCACGGGTTGCTGCCCAGAGAATTAAAACAAACTTCAGTCTTCTTTTTGTATGCTGATAGCTGAATTCCAAAGGAAAGCCTCTTTCTTTAAAACAACCAGAATTCAAAGCTATTCATTTTGGTGAATTGCAACCTGTCATCAATAACTATTTATTGAATGTCCACAGGGTGCCTAGGCATTTAAGTGGCAAGAGATTTATTTGCATTATTCAAAGGATTTCTAAGGGGAGTCTGAAGATTTGCAGGCGTCTTTAAAGATGCAAAGTGGTGTGTGCTCCTCTCATTGAAACTGCCCCTACAAGGAATGAATTGAGTAGTCTGGGTTTCAGAGCTCTAGGGATTTCTAGCACTCAGAGCCGACTTTTGTAAGCGAAGACCCCATTGGGTGCCGAGCGATAGGCGGGCTGGTGGTCAGAACATGGCCCCACCAGGGGCTTCTGGACAAGTTAAGCCTTCCCTGGGCTGGAAGCAGGGCTGACTGCGGCAATGGCGGCCCTGACCGGCCACCCCGTTCCTCCCCCCTACCCCTCCACTCCCACCCCCTACACGCGACTCACACCCTCTCCCAGTCTCCCAGCCTCGACCGGTTCTCGCGAGATCCGGGCAACTAAGCGCTCGGGGCCTTTTCAAATCGGGATCCGTTACCGCTTTCTCGGCCGCCGCCATTGTAGCGCTCGGAGCCCCTAAGCGCAGGCGGCTGAGGCGGAGGCAGCGGCAGCGGGATGGCGGACGCCGACAAGCCCGAGGTGCTCGGGGCCGCTGGCGACGACAGTCCGCATCAGCAGCCAGTGGAGCAGTCGGGCGAACCGCGGCGAGAACCGCACCCGCCGGAGCCAGAGAAGCAGCCGCCGCAGCACAGCAGCAGCTCCAATGGCGTTAAAATGTATTGTCTTTTCCTCCGGGGACCGGGGCGAGGTGGGGGGCGGGGAGTCGGCTGCGGGGGGCGGGGGCGCGAAGCCAGCCTGGGCCTCGGTGGGGGAGAACCGCCCCCGGGCCGTGGGCTTCTGGAGGAGCAGGTGCAGCAGGGCCGCTCTCAGGCCCTTCCCTCCCGCCCCGGACCGCGGGAGCAGGGGTGCAAGCCGGGGGGCCGACGCCCCTCCGCCCCTCCCCTGTTTCCATCCAGAGACTGCAGGTCACCCCTTCTACCCAGACTTTGCTTTGAGCAAAGCACGGCGGCCGCCACGGTCTGGAGGAAAATGGTCCCCTTTTAAAGCCCAGTACTGTAGTTAGTGTTCATCACTAGGGAGTAACTAGGGATGACATCATCGGACATTTCCTCTTAACCACCGAGAACGTATTTAAAAGGAATAGTCCCCAATCTCCCGGCCTCATTCTGAGCTTTATAAGTTCAGTGTTTGTTGTTGCTTTCTAAAGTTATGTATTAATTTCTGAACTGACAATATACGAAAGAGGAAGTTCAAGTAATATGCTTTGAGCCTAAATCCATTGTGTTACCTTTGAAATGGTTAAGAGGTTATTGAGAAGGGGAAACGAGCATGGTGCCTTGGTCCCCCACCTCCCCCGCAAATGTTTGTAGGCCTTGGAGGTTATTTTTTAAGAACTCCTTGTATGATGGCTTGTTAATTTTGGTAACATGGTAAAGATTTTTTTTTTTAACTGAAGAAAGACTCTTTTAAAATTGCCCCTGTCGTCAGTGTCTAAAAAGAATTTAGTTGACTCGAATCCATAATAATTTCAAGTTACAAGGAAATACTATACCCCCCATTGTTCTTGTTATATAGGGGGATATGAATCAGGCATTCGTTTGCATATGCCCAGCTCTTTAAACTTGAAGTTGAAAGTATGTTAATAATTTACTGAAAACATCCTTTTCCTTCTCCCAGTTATGTCTCAGAGTAGAAAGCAGTGAACATATGGTCACACTAAAATAGAAAAGAGAAATGTTCTTTTCTTTTGTGTAAGAACGTTTGAAGCAGTATGGTAAGACCTGGACTAGTTTGTGTAGGAATTGATCGCAGATAAGATAGCTCTCCCAGCTCATTTATGACACTCTTGCTCTCACTTGGGTTTGAATAGGAAAGGTTGCATCTTGTAGGCAAAATGAGGGGCAGGTGTAAGAGATTGACCTCTGTGGAGTTTGTTCCTGGGTGCAAAGTGATGCACCTCAGTAACTTAGCGTCTGGAAAGTGAGCGCTTTCTACCATGCCTGCCAAGATAGGGACTCTGAGGGATTTGGCCTCATCAATTCGAATAAAAAGCATTGGAATGATAAAATATGTGCTTTTTGTTTATATCTAAACATGGGCTTGCCACCCTTTTCTCCTGAATGAAAAGTACAGCCTCGAATTACAGAGAGAGGCCTACTATACTTGGGTGTGATTAGTATAATGGTGTTCATACAGATAAAGTTGGCATGTAAACCTCCCAGATTTAAAAGTCTCTAATCCCTCTTAAAGTCCCATTGTGGTTTAGCTAGACGAGGGAGGACAGAGGTAGGAAAAGAATCTCTTTTCATTTCAAACTGAGGAAGAGGAAAGTATGAAGTGAAGAAATTAAGAAATGTTTGTAGTAAATACAAATGAAGATTCTTTTCATATGCTTATGATTCATCTCTCTCATACCTTCTTCTTTTCCCAAGTTGAGTAAAGAAGCAGATTTACTCTCAGGGGTTTCTTGTGCTGTCAGTTCCGTAAGAACCACGTAACAGTCCAGCATGAGTTGGTCACTTATACCAAATAACTAGGGACATTTACCTACATCAACCTAACAACCTTTTTTTTGACCCTGTGAACCAACTGGCATAGTTAGCAATCCAACACATAACCAACCTTTGACTACCATACATTTTTAAGGGTAAGAATTCATAGAGGTTATAAAAATTACCAAATATTGCCTGAGCATATGTATTGCTTATAAAAGAGTGCCACTTACCAAGATTGAAATGACTTTTGCTGAGGTTAATCCACAGTCATTGGACTAGTTAATTTTTTGCTGAGGTTAATCCAATAATCATTGACCACTATCTTAATCATCTTTGTATCCCCAAGGCCTGTGTTTATAAAGGCCCAGTAAATATTTGAGAAATGCAGAAGTACACTTTTATGATTCTGAAACTTACACACAGAGGATTTCATGGGCATGTTCACATGTTTTGACAAGAAATTAAATATGTTTCCCTAGATTTAGTCTTTTCCTTTATGCCAAAATGGTATAGTAGCTCTCCTTTTCTTAAGTGAACAGGAGGAAAAACAGCAGTATGGTTACAACTCTTCATAATTTTCTGCGTGATGAACATCTTGGAGTATATGGAAATTGAGTTACATTAAGGTATAAAATATTGTGTGAAATATTAAGCATTGGAGCAAGGCGAAGTGTTTGAAGTAGAGTAGTATTTTTTATCATATTAGGAGTAAGAATGGAACTGGACTTGATTTTAGATTTCATACTGTAGCATGTATTTAAAATCCCGTTTTAAAACTATGTTTTCTTATTTGATGTTCAGTATTGATATTTCAGAAACTTATAACTGGGGTAGGCATAATTCCATCTTAACATTTCTGTGACTTAAGATAGTCTTTATTTCAAGTACATTAAGGGGGAGTGGTTAAGTAAATAGATTGGGAATTATTACATGGAATTCTGGATATAGTGCCGATATTTGATATTATGTAGCATCAGTTCCCTAAGAACTTTCACCTGTATCTTAACTGTCCATTCCTTAGTGTATTTATGAGATAAAAAGAGTTCAGGAATTGAGTAATTACAGCTTTGTTTCTCTAATCAGACCATACCTCTAGCCATTAAACTGGTCTGCCTTCCATAGATAATTTATCTGTTGTAGATGAGCAGTGTAGCAATACCTTTAATATGCCTCTAATTGGGGAAAACTTGAAGAAATTGCTCTCTCCGGACATACTTGGAGTAAATATTTTAGAGAGGGTATCCTACATAATATCATTGCTTTTCAGTGGAATTATCAGATTGTTGCAAACAAATGCTTACAACATTCATATTAGAAGAGAAAAACATAGTATTTCAGAACTCCGTGCATTTTTCACAGTCGGTTTCATCCAGGAAGAAAATAGGTAGGAGAAGGCACACTTAACTCGAGACCGTATAGATGTCTGCTTACCTAAACAGAGACAGTTATTTTTCAAACATTCATTGAATTCAGTCTACCATGTACATACATTCTTTGGGGGATTAAAAAAGAAGAGTCTGCTTTTTTATCTACTGAGAACCAGAGTAAAAGCCTCTGTACCTTTTGGCTGCTTGCTGCCATTTTCTAAAGTGGCGCACTGTTCAGACAGGTAGGTACTTGCTGGAGCTGGACAGTTGTGAAGACCGCTTCTAGGTTGTGCCATTTCTGATGAGGGAAGATGTTTGATCATAAAGGTGTCCCTGTCAAGGTCTTGAAAGGGTGACAAAGCAAGTTTGGCCCTAATGTCTCTTCCTTGATTTTAGAGGTTTTTCTGGCAGACAGCAGCACCATCTGTGCTCAGATGAGCATGCGTTCTTAATTGACTGTTTATTCATTCAAAAATTAATATTTATTGAGCAACATGCTAGGTGCTGCTCATACGAATGCAGATAGTTTTTCTTCTTACAGAGTTTTACATACTATATTTATGATTGTGTTGCTACCTGCTCAGAAAGGTAGTGTCTAAAAAGTTCAGTATCTCATGGAACAGATGACTACAGTAAGAAGTGTGTGTGGAGCTCTACGGTGTATAGAGTTCCACAGTTGGTTGGCTTAGAAGATTAGTGAGTGCCTGGATTATGAAACCTGGTTGGTTGTTTCCGAGTGTGAAAAATTGCTTTAAATTGAAGTATTAATTAAATAGTTTTAGATTCACTAGAATAATTAGCGATTTAAAACCTATTGTTGTTTCTTCCGTAAAAAAAGATTCCTTTTGAAAAGTAAATTGCAATTTTAAAATATATACCCAGATTTTCATCTATAGGATTTACTTTAAGTATATACTTACCTGTTATGGATGGTTGGTGGGTAACATCATATAGTTGCATTGTAATTGCAGTCTTATAAATTAAATATTTTTCCAGTTAGGGTCTCATTAAAAAGTTGATTTGTAAAATTTTGATTCGTGTTGCCTTTAAGTACTGCCTCCTACCTCCACTTCATCCCACCTTGTAGGTAATAACTACTAGTAGAAATACCTTATCCTAGTTTATAGGTTAATGCATAGAAAATGTTGAGTATGAAAATATTAGGATACATTATCAATTAATTATGTTGATCAAAATTGGGAATAGAAAAACTTAAAGAGAGTCAAATGGCGTGTATGCATGTATGGATATAATAATACAACTGTGTATTTTAGTTCTGTTTTTAAGCAGACTTTACGAGAAGTTTGGTAATATGCCCAAATCCTTGCTTTGAAATGGCATTGGATAATTTCAAAGCATGCAAGCTGACTCTCCAGCTGCTTTGCTGAAGTCTAACTTGGTGGAGAGTTTTGAGATGTGAAGTGATAAATATGCAATATTTATGTAATGTAGGCTTCCATTATTAGAAACATGACTGAGATTTTCTTCTTTTTAATTCATAGGGAAAATGATGAATCAGTCAAAGAAGATAAATCTGAATTAAAAGAGAAATCGTCAGGAAATAAGAAGGCCAATAGATTTCATCCTTATTCAAAAGATAAGAATTCGGGCACTGGAGAAAAGAAGGGTCCAAATCGGAACAGAGTTTTCATTAGCAACATCCCATATGACATGAAATGGCAAGCTATTAAAGATCTAATGAGAGAAAAAGGTAACCATCCCTGATAAACCCACTGTTGGCTAATCTTCATATAGAAGGGGGAGGACCTAAGCAAACTATTTTTATTCCTCTGAGCCACACAGACTCAAAAAATTGATTTTTGTTTATTTCTTGACACATGAATTAATCTTTTCCTCTTCTCTCACTTGACACAATTTCATTGCAAAGTCATACGGATAAACGAAGTTTTTTTTCCCATTTTAGTGGTATAGTAGTGAGCCAGCATATGCATGCCACCAAGAATTTTGTTAAAGTGATTGCCTTGTCTAGTTGAAGTTTTTATAGATTTTTAAAGGACTATTGCATTAGTTAAGCAATACATTTAGCGTGTTAAAGTATGTACAATAAGGTCTGATTATTTTTTTCCAAAAGCTGTTTTGTTATTATCTTGGTGGAGAGTCTGGAATCTGGCTGTGGAGTTCATTTTGTTTGCATTGTCATGAATGCCATGATGCTGTCTCTGCAGTTCTATATTAAAATCGCGTTACTGCTGTTGCAGTTTTGTTTTTAGAATAACCTGAAAACCTTCATTTTATATATATGGTTGGTTTTGGGGAAAAATAATTTTAATATTTGATCTTGTAAAAGTTAGCTTTGTTATCTCTTGAAAATTGAGTTTCAACAGTCCTGCAAACTATGTACTTGGCTTTGAGGCTGATCTCTTCTAATAAATAAAAAAAACCTTGCATTGGTGTATCTGTTGTAAGGTGACAACTATTTGATTGGTTTTATTCATTGACTTTATTTAGAAAGTGTGTGGCTTGCTGTGAAGCATGACTTGTAAATTTAGTTTACTGATGGCAAACATGATTGAAGACATTCAGGTAGAAAGTCACCTTAAAACAGCTGTTGTGTGTAGGCGACCAAAGTTATTTGAAAAGTGTTAATGTTGATGTTTTTAATATGATAGGCTAAGGGACCATTTGTATGTATATGTGCATTTGTTCACCAACTATATCATGCTGGCCAAAACATGATCTGTAGTATGAATTAGGTTAATATGGTTGTTAGCTTTTTTAGAGAATGTGGATGATGTACATTTCAGAAAACGAGTTAAATTTACATAGCCATTGATAGGAGGTATGTTGGTCTGGTTTTGATTGTTGGTGAATAATAGGTGCTTTTCTGTAGAGTTGTGCACAGGTGTGCAGTAAAGCAAGATATTGGTGTTTAAATGTATTGTTTCTTGGTATCTTCCTTTTGTATGTCTTATGTAGTTGGTGAGGTTACATACGTGGAGCTCTTTAAGGATGCGGAAGGAAAATCAAGGGTAAGTGCTGTGGGCAAAAATCTGCTTGAGGTTTAAAAGTTCCTCAGCAGTTTACTTTCTTGTATAATATTTGTACCAGTTTTTGGAAACTTAAGTTTCATTTTGTTTTACTTTATTATGCAAGATTTGAGGCTTTATACTAGCAAGTCTGACACTTATCCAAACCAAACTAGTTGCCTGGAAGGGATGGGTTTGTAAATGTTCATAACTTTTCTAATGCTTTAAGGTAATGCTGCTTCTTAGCCAACAGATTTTAATATAGGATTTTTTTGTTGTGTTTTGATGTCTTCAAGGATATTTTAAAAGTTACTGCATTGATAACATTCCCTAAGAGTTCTCTGAGAAGCCCATAGCTTAAAGGTGTTAATTCAGAATGTATGTTTGCAATTTATATTGAAGAACTTAATTTGGTAGCCTGCAAGACTACGTAAGAGGCAGTGCTCTGACCAATTGGTATGAATGACATTGATGATTAAATTGACATAGAAGGAATTGGTTGTTAGTAGGTTTTGATTTTTAGCAACAAGAAAGCAATATACTGAAGAATACAATGGAAAGCTTTTAACAGTGTTCAGTTATACCACAAAAACCAGTTGGGTGCAGGAGAAAAACTTTGTCATCACATTCAAATGGCACTTCAAACAGTAGTAATGACAAATAATTATCTTAAAAATGATTTTATAGGTTTGTTTCTTTAGCATAGGTGATTATTTTATATACTTAAACTGGATGCTATTAAATTGTCTGCAGCCAGTTTTCTTTAATAGAGAAGTTAATTAAAAATGAGATTATTTCCTATTTTGACCCTGATAAAATTGAAAGATATACATTAAAAACAATTCATGCATAATACATCTTTTGAAAATATTTGTAACAATGTAAGAATTGTTATTTTGAAACCTTCAGTTATTTCCTTGAGTTACTTTTGATTGAATTTGTGCAAATACCTTCCTTAGTCTTAAAGAAGAGTCCTCTAAAAGTAAATATGTGCCCCAAGCTTGTTAAATCTAGATTCCGCTGCCTTAAATAGATAGATGTAAACATTGACAGATTTGTGGTCACTTGCTGTTAGGTTCTGGAAGTGTAAAAGAGAAAAAGTGACTATATTATCAATTGCTTTTCATGACTTAAATATTAGAGTTTACCATTAACTTCGTCTACTGATCTAAAACTTTTTTTCTTTTGCATATATTGGCAAATCTACCTGGATATATAGGGTTGTGGGTAAGAATTTTTTTTAAAGTATCTTAAATCAAATTTAAACTTCTGATTGAGAAAAAGAAAATTTAGTATATAAACATTTCCTATAAATTTTTTTCCAATTAAGTGTCGTTGAATTCAAAGATGAAGAATTTGTAAAGAAAGCACTAGAAACTATGAACAAATATGATCTTAGTGGAAGACCCCTGAATATTAAAGAGGTAAGATTTGTTATATTTGAATAATTTAAACTTTTGAATGCAAAAACATGTTTTCTTTGGGTTTACATCTTTGGGGACGTATTTCTCTGCCTACAACTTTTTTTTTAAGCCTAGATGCTTATTAAAGCATGTATAATTGATGACGGTTTTGCTTGTGCATGGTTTCCTATTTGCTTTTAGGCGGTTTTCCTATATATTTGAATTGTTCCAAGTTGTTATAAGCAGAGGTGCATGATTAAAAAAAATTCAGATATTTAAAGATGACAAAGTTTATGTGTTGACTTTATTTGGTATAGATATTTTCAGTGTTTAGATTGTGCTTTTTAACTTGAGAAATAGACATTCTTGTAGTTGATAATAAAGGTTGCTTGATAATGCAAATATCTTATTGATTTGAATAAAATCGATACTTTTAATTGAAATTACCCTGAAACTATGCCAGATTAAACTTTAAGAAAACTTATGAATCTATTAGTGAAATTTGTAACTGGAACTTGGAAACCCCTAAAGTGGAGATGTTCCCTTTTTTGGAACAGTGGTAGTATAAATACATTGACAAAAGAATAATCAAAAGATACTTAAAAAACTAGTGTAATTGGCCTTGGTAGTAATGAACTTGAATAGCAGTCATTTTCATGTCTTCCTTTAGTTCATAGTTAATCTTATCTGAATAGTTTGGTCACAGACCAGTTATGTATATATTCTTGCTAAAGTCTGTGCTACAAACGATTGAGGATGTACTTTAGGACTCTGAAGAGTCTCTGCCAGCAAGGTTGCAAGTCTTTGGTAGTAGAGCATTACTGTCAGTCAAAGTTTAATTTGGTATAGTAATGATTTGAGTCCCAGCTCACTTTCTAGCTCTGCAACTTGGCAGGTTACTTACTCTAGCCCTTAGTAATTATGATAGTACTACTGATAGTACTCACCTAATAGGGTTTTTATGAGGATTCAATGAGATAAAATGATAGAGAATTCAAGCTCTGGCATCAGGTAACCTGGGTGACGCAGGGCACATTAATTACTTAACAAATTACCCAACTTTACTCTATTTCTTTGTTTCTTTATCACGAAAATGAGAATAATATTAGAAGCTGTCTGATAGTTTTATAAGGACTCAGTTAATGTATGTAAAACATACCTAACTACTAACTATAATTGCGATGTTATTATATAAAGCACTTAGCATAGTGCTCAAAATATTATATAACTACGTAATAAATGTTAGCTGTAATAATAATTGCTTGTTGTTATTCCAGTCCATGGTGGGAATATTCCTGGTTGTTGATCTCTTGATTCTGAGTATGAGGTGATAATAGCTTAAAATTAAAGGCCATCTACCAACAAATACAAGTATTCCAAATCCTTTTATTGGAGTCAGCTTCAGAACACCTCTAATTCTGTTTGAGCCTGGGGGTTTTATCTATCTTTCCTCCCTCCCTCCCTCCCTCTCTTCCTCCCCCCTCCCTCCCTCACCCCCCCTCCCTCCCTCGTCCTTCCCTTCCTCCCTCCCTCGTTCTTCCCTTCCTCCCTCCCTCCCTTCCTCCCTCCTTCCCTTCCTCCCTCCTTCCCTTCCTCTCTCCTTCCCTTCCTCTCTCCTTCCCTTCCTCTCTCCTTCCCTTCCTCCCTCCTTCCATTCCCTTTCCCCTTCCCCTTCTCCTCCCTCCCTCGCTTCTTCCCTCCTTTGTTCTTCTCTTTCTCTTCTCTTCTTTTCTTTTTTCTTTCTTATGATTTTCACTGGAAAGTAGAGAAAGTTTAGACTGTTATAGTCTGTGCCAGCCATTTATGTGATGGTTTTTATGGTAAAGACCAAGCCAATGTTGCTTGTGTTCTTTTAAATTTTAGGACTTCATGTATCCTCAGTAATATTGTAGAGACCCTAGAATAGAGTTATGTGATCCAAATTGATGTAGGATACTTCTATTTTTAACTTTCTTAAGAGGGAAATATAACCGAGTTTGGCCTAGCTAAATAATAAAGTGTTCTTCATTCAGTTAACTTTAAGGATTAATATTACTAAAGGTCCCTTTCCTGGGAATATCTGATATACAGATGGATAGCTGGGCTCAGTGCTAAACCTACTAATGAGAGTCTAAGAAAGAATATATTTCTAATATTCCTTACCAGATATAAGAATTGCATTTTTTCATTACATTAAATGGGATTAGGAGCAGTTATAAATTTATAGGCCCTCTAATAGCAATAGCAGGTAGTAACTGGCAAGCTGTCATCCAAGGGGAAAAGAGGAATAAAAACTACGTTATATAGTGGCTACTTTGTTTTAGATAAATTGTATTTTATATATGTTTTATATATTTTTATGTATATGTGTATATATTTTTGTATGTATATATATTTATATATGTCAAATAGAAGACAAATCAAAACATAGCAATATGATTAATATTAAAATGTTAAGGACAAATAACCTATCTCAATGGTTTATGAAGCACCTCCCTTACCCTTTCCCTCCCCATAGATAACGACTATCATAAATTTTGCATTTGCACCAAGTTTTTGAAGCTTTAGTTAGACCTGAAACATTTATTGTTTACTAACTTAAAAATTTTGCAGCATTTTTCAAAACATTTATTTATCTCTGAATTTCTCGTTATTTCTTCATGGTGAAGAAATACTTTGGAAGCTGGTTTACCTTTATTCTTGTATTTACCATTTCACCTTCTATTCTCCCAGCCTTCCTAGAGAATTTATTAAGGTCATCCAACTTTTCTTTTTATTAATATTCCCGGAGTGAGACCAGCAGCATATAGCTGATGCTTACATTTATCATTGTCATTTGGTGTCGCAAATGATAATCTATCAGTGTGTTTATGTGGGGTATTTTTGTTTGTTTTTTCACATTCCACCTAGTGAGATGAGTGAGAAGTACACCTAAACTTGCTGTTTTGGTTTTGTTTAAAGGTAGAATATTTCTCTTATACAGTTAACTTAATGAAATGCAATTTTTATTATCATTGTTCACTTGGACGCTTAGCCTTTTTTTATCCCTCTCCTTCATCTCAGATCATAATCCATTGTCAGATCATAATCATTGTTGAGGAAGGAAAACGGTTGGAAAGTGGGTAATTGTACCTTGTTTAGAAATGAAACTTACACATTATAATAGTTCCCCTTTACCCCAATATTCCTGGGTTTTATAACAGTCTGTTCCACTGTTGAAAAGCTTTGAATTAGTCTGATTTGGCATTGCCTTGGGCATCCAGTGGTGAGAATTCACCATTACTGCATTTTAGCAAGAAAAGTGTCACAGTAAGTACAGTATTTTGTTCCTCTTTGAGTTATATATATTTATGCATATGTGTCATGTATTTTACCCTAGTATAAGGGCAAATTAAACTAATTTCAAGTTCTTAAGTGACTTTAGTGATTGGCAACAAGTATTTAATTGACACCTCTGGAGACTGAAATCTTTTGTCTGTCCACAGGTTTTTATGGGACTGAATTCTCTGGATAAGAAAAAAAGCTCACTCTTCAAGAGGGCCAATAATTTCAGCCAGTTGGGATAGCTACTGTAGAATTTGAAGTTGTTGTTTTAATGATACAGATTTACCGATGTATCTAGTGGTATTTAACATTCAATGTGTGTTATAGGATCCTGATGGAGAAAATGCTCGTAGGGCATTGCAACGGACAGGAGGATCATTTCCAGGAGGACATGTACCCGATATGGGATCGGGGTTGATGAATTTACCACCTTCCATTCTCAATAATCCAAACATTCCTCCTGAGGTTATCAGTAATTTGCAGGCTGGTAGACTTGGTTCCACAATTTTTGTTGCTAATGTAAGTTTAAGCTTTAGTCTAAAATTTTGTCATTCAGATATTTAGTTCTAATCATGAGATTATTAAATTAGATGAATGGGTTGTAGGTTTAGAGAATATTTTGCTTATTTTTAACAAAGTAAGCAAAACAGTAATTATCGGAAACTCAAACCCAGTTTAAGTCTATATATATATGTGCACATATATATATATATATATATATATATAAGGTTAAAGTGTAAATATGAGTATTCAGTAGTCTTAAAGAGAGAACTTTGGAATTTACAAATACCTATGCAGTTCTTGAAAATGTTTACTTTCATTATATGGGATTTTTGTTCATATTGGTAAATAGATTTCTTTCTTTAGCTTTGATATTTGATGTTTGTGAATGTGTACATTGTAGTTAGTTTGTCATTTGTTCTAAGCTTTTGAAAGTCAGTGATATCAACAGTACTTTCCAAAATCTGAATTTCTCTTAGTAAAAATAGATGGGCAAGTTTCAAATGTACAAAACAGGATTGAGCAGATAAGAGGCTGTTTTGGAAATTAAAAAAAAATTAAGGATAAGGAATTACGTTGGTTGTAGCTTAATTGATTTTAAACAACTTAAGATGTTTTTATTTGAATACTGTTGATGTACCGTCTAACAAGAAGTACGGTTCTTTATAGTTTTGAGTTGAGAAAAGATTTGTTTGTGTTATCTATAAATGGGGAGAGGGGTTTATTAGGTACGTAACTTTATATAATTTTATGTTAAGCTTGACTTCAAAGTTGGTTGGAAGAAGCTAAAGGAGGTGTTCAGCATAGCTGGAACTGTAAAGCGGGCAGATATTAAAGAAGACAAAGATGGCAAGAGCAGAGGAATGGGCACAGTCACTTTTGAACAAGCAATTGAAGCAGTTCAAGCAATTTGTATCCTGATTTACACTTTAATGATATTTAATACGGTTGAGGAGCTTGATACCATTTTGTGGGGTTCATGGAATTTAAAGCTGCCTGGCTTAGAAATGTTTTAGACTTTAGTCTCCACATAAAACCTTTACTATGTCCAAGTACTAAAGTCACTCTTAAAACTTGAATTAGCCATTTTATGTAAGCCTGGTATGAACTCTTTTCTACTTTCTCTTCATGCCACAACTAACTGTATATCTGCTGTTGACAGTTTACGTAATCCATTGTACATTAATGAATTTGCTTTAAATGAAACCTCATTAATTTTTTCCCCCAGTGGTTGACTTAAAAGATTATATTTTATTTATAAAATAAAACTATAAAGCAAAGAACCAAGATTTTTCTTTGAGTATATGGAAGAGACTAAAACAAATAAGTACAACATTAAAGATGTGGATTAAAGTATTAGAGGTAGTCTGACTCTAAGATTACTAAAAATGTGTGTTCAAGTATAATTTTATGGTCCTCTTAACTGGTTTTCCTTGACTGAACCAACAGCTATGTTCAATGGGCAGTTTTTGTTTGATAGACCTATGCATGTGAAAATGGTGAGTTCTTACATATCACTTTGACCCTCCCACCTCTTCCTATCCTGTATCTGACTGATCTCTGCATTATAGATCTGTTCAGTTGTGCACTAACCACACAATAAACTTTTTTTGCAATTAGGATGACAAGTCTGTCCCTCATGAAGACTACCGTTCACATGACAGTAAAACACCACAGTTACCACGTAAGTAAAACCTATTATTAGAAACAATGCAGACTGTGTATTTTTTTTCAGCTCTATTATATGCTAAGCAAAACTCATTTTGTCCACCGTTTAGGGTTACTTTGGCGTTATGGAGATAGTTTGTCATAATTGCTGAGGAAGACTCAGAAGATAAAAATGTACCATTTTTTTCTTGTCGGTAGTTTTTCCTGATTATAAAAGCAATACATACTAAAAAATTGATACATTCATATACATGAAGGGAAAAAGAAGTCCTTTTAATTTTACCACATATAACCTCCATTGTAACATTTTTGTGTATTTTTTCTGGCCTTTCTTTTTATGTATGTATTTTTTTACATAGTCGAGTACTACCATATAAATAATCTTGTATTTTGTTTGTTTGTTTAACATTAATGAGTAGTATTCCATGTTGGAAAATTCTTTCTAAATATTTTTATTGGGTGTATAATAGTCCATTGTATGGATGCTCCAGGAGTGTTTCATTGTAATGTTAGGTGTATTTATTTCTTTTAACTTTTTTTTCTTTAAATTGCCAACAGAGTAATTCATGTCTTTCTGTATACAAACATTTGGTATGTTTTTGGTTATTTCTTTCAAGTATATTTACAGTTCTCAGGTGTGCATATTGATCAGTCTTATTGAATTGCTTTCCAGATGATTATAAAACAGTGTAATGTACTTAACAGCTTGTCTCAATGTTCCATCTGCAAAATGAGAATGAGGATAGCGCCTATATCATGGGGTTGGCATGAGTGTTGCATGAGTTAATATACGTAAAGCACTTAGAATAGTTCCGGAATAATGTAAGCACTCCACAATACTAGCTCTTCTTACTATTTTACTGTACCTTCTTTGATTTTTATTAAGGTTTTCTTTAATCATAAATATTTTAAATATACAGACAAAAATAAAATTACTCATGTAGCTATCACAGGTCATATTTGTTATAGGTGATTTTTCTTTAAAATAAAATTTTACAGATAAGGTTGAGAATCCCCCTCTCTCCTGACCACCAGATACCATACCAAGAAGAAACAACTTATGAATATAGTGTTTGTTGTTTAGGTTTTAGTTGTTTGGCTACACATGTATACATACATAAACATTATATGAAATGGTTTTGCTGGATTTAAAATTTGGGGTGAGTGACATTGTATTGTATATATTATTCTGCAGCTTGCTGTTTTTGGTTTAATACTGTTTTGGGGATGCATTTATACTGATAGATGTAGCACTAGTTCCTTCATTTTTTTGGTTTTTTTTTTTTTTTTTTTTTTTTGAGTTCGAGTCAAAGAGGGGCAGAGAAAGAGGGAAGGAATCTTAAGCAGGCTCTAGGCTCAGCACTAGGCTCCGCTCGGGACTCAAGCTCAAGACCTTGAGATCCTGAGCTGAGCTGAAATCAAGAGTCGGATGCTTAACTGACTTGAACCAATCAGGTGCCCTAATAATTTCTGTTTTTTAAAGATTTTTACAATTTTTTTTCATTTTCAGATTTATTGGCATAATATAGTCTCTTAAATTTCTGCTACATCTATAGTTCTTTCTTCTGATAAATTCTGAAGGTTCGTAATTTCCCTTTTTCTTAGTCAGTTTTGCTTAGAGATTTTTCAGTTTTATTTGTGCTTTCAATTTCATTTTTTGTATCTCAGTTTCTACTCCTTAATACTTTCTTCTCTTTATTTTTTTGGGGTTTAGTCTCTTACTTTTGTCCAAATTCCTTAAGTTGAATGTTTACTTCACTAATTTGGTAGCCTCTCTTTCCTAATAAAAGTAGTTATAACTATAAATTTAGCTGTTGTACACAAGTTTTGCTATGGAGTATTTTTATTGTGATTTAGTTTTTATTAAATTGCTAGTATGATTTCTTAAGCTGTGCATTTTTGAATTTCTAAATGTATGGGGCTTTTTCTTACTCATTTTTAACTTATTGTGACCAGAGAAGATATGATTGTGATTTTTGGAATAATTTGGACTTTGCATTATGGTCTAATATAAGGCACTTTTTCATGCATCTTCTAGGTGCGCTTGATGAGTGCTGTGTTTTATATATGTCTGTTAAATCAGTCTGTTAATTCATTTACATTGTCTTATGTCGCTACAAATCATCATGTCTGCTTGGGCTGTCAGTTACCCAGAGGTGTATATGGTAAAATGTCCCACTAGAATGTTGGATTTTTCTTTTTGTTTTTTTTGTTGTTGTTGTTGATTTTATTTAAATATTTTGACACTGACTTAGTAGGTACATCTAAGCTTAGAACTGATACACTTTCCAAATGAATCAAAATTTTATCCGTATAGAGTGATTTTTATCTTTAGTAACTCATCTTGTCTAATATTGACATAGTTATAACAGCTTTATTTTGTTTATTGACATTTGTTGATTTATTTGGGTTAATTCCAATTATTTTATGTTCTATTTTTATACTTTTTACAGATATTTTTCTGTCTTTCTCATTTAGCGGTTAGCCAGGATTTTTAATATATCTATAAAGTCTGATGTTAATATAATTATTATTTCACTAAATAATAGAATGACCTTTGAGTGCTTTAATTTGAATCACTTTTTCTACTGAATTATATGCTGTTATTGCTCGTTGCCTTAGCTCTGTATTGCTGTTTTTTCATGCCCACAAATTAGGCATTACTACTATTACCATATTCTTGTCTTACCTTTCTCTACTCTCACAGATCCTGGCGCTAATTTTTTCTCGAGGCATATATTTTAAAAACTCTTTCAGTGAAGATCTGTTGTTAGTAAAATGTCTCAATTTTGGATAGTCTTTAAATGTCTTCAAACGTAGTTTTAACTGATTATTGAGTTTAAGATTTATAGTTATTTTCTCTCCGCACTTTGAAAATATCCCACAGTCTTCTGGCTTCCATTGTTGCTATGAGGTCGGCTACCAGTTGAAATGTCCTTTCTTTATAGCTGTGTTCTTCATGTAGCTGATTTTAAGACATTTGTCTTTGGCATGAAGTTTTATGCAGTGTGGGTATGAATTACTTTTTATTGGGCTTTCACAATCTAAGAATTCATTTTTTTAAGTAAGGTTTCCTCTATTAATACTCCTGTATTTATTTAGATAAAAAATATTATTCTCTGTTGTATTTAGACTTTGTTTTTATATATTCTTCTCTGTTGTGATATAATATGAACTCATAGACTTTGACAGAATCAGTTTGTTGTTCTAGTTGATCGTTATTAATGTCCCCATTTTTCCCTTCCTCCCTTCTTTTGTTAAAATTATTATAATTTGTCAAATGGGAGCCTCCTTAATTCCTATGATGCCAGTACTCTTGGTGACAACATGATTTCCTAGATCTGTCAAGTTTTGTTTTTGTTTTTGTTTTTGTTTTGTCCTAGAGACATGGGATTGGCCTAGTCCTAAAGAGTCCTGGTTCGTTTTAGTGAAGAATGATATCAGAGATGAAATTATGGGGCCTAGGTGTAGATGTGAGCATTATTGATAATCGGGTGTGCTATTGCTTTCACTTAGACCATTTTTAGGTACTGAGCTGAAAAAAGATATTTCTTTTACCAGATAACATTGATCTTTTCAATTTAACATAACATACTTCTGTACTTTATCTTAAAATACACACAGACACACACACGCACATACACATACTATGTATATATAGTATATGGTTTTCTGAGCACCTTACCACTTAATTAGTATGTTGGCTAGCAAGAATTTAACTTTAAAACCATACTCAGATTTAATAGAGTAAAATAGGCCCCATTCAACTCTTAAGTCTTTAAGGTCATCAAATTAACTTCTTAAAGTCTATTTTCAACAAATTTAATTAGTTTATTTTAAGGTTGTAAAAGGAATACTAGATTTAGAAACCGAAAACTTAAATTGTAGTCCTAACTTAATCATAACTATATGGCATTTTTTTAAGTAAGTTAAGGTCTCAGAAATTCCTCCTTTGGGGCCCATGGGTGGCTCAGTTGGTTGGGCGGCCGACTTCAGTTCAGGTCATGATCTCACGGTCTGTGAGTTCGAGCCCCGCGTCAGGCTCTGTGCTGCTGGCTCAGAGCCTGGAGCCTGCTTCGGATTCTGTGTCTCTCTCTCTCTCCGCCTTTTCCCTGCTCACACTCTGTCTCTATGTCTCTAAAAACTAAATAAATGTTAAAAAAAAAAAAAAAGATTTCCTCCTCTGTGGAAAATAGATGTGAAAACTAAGGTGTCATATAAATGTAAAAAAATGTGTCCTGGACAAAACCAGGTAATGTAACTTTTGTTTTATTCAATATTTTGTTTTCATTGTTATTAGTTTGATTCGAACCATCCTAAATGTAATTCTCCTATTTTAAGTAGTTTTACAAATTCGAGCAAGATTTTCATTTTCAGATATGTATGCCATTTATAAGGTATATAATATTATTCAAAATTCTCTTGGTATTTCATTAGTCCTTTTTAGTATGCCTTGAAACTAGGATAGAAGGTGGGCCTGCCTCATAAAATTCTTTCATTAATAAATGGTGCTGCATTTTGATGAAAACAAGAGCAGGTGCTCTTATTTGCAAATTTGCAAAATTTTGGCACTATTACTACAGGCGTGTAGCTTAAAAAATTTACTTAGTGCCAGTTAGTTAATCATTGGTTGGCTGGTAATATCATTCTTATTTGTGTTTTAGGCGGTCTTGGAGGCATCGGAATGGGACTTGGTCCAGGTGGACAGCCTATTAGTGCCAGCCAGTTGAACATAGGTGGTGTAATGGGAAATTTAGGCCCAAGTGGTGAGTATTCTCACTTTATTTCTTTTTAAATGATACATTGCTACATTATAAAGCTTACATTTACTAGTTGGTAACAATGTTTAAAGGATTCTATTTTCTACTTGAATATTTAAGATGTCAGTCTAAAAAAAGAGTGAAACAGTGAGAGTAAGAGAACATGAAATAGAGTGAGCAAAGCCTTTTAGCACTTTGGATTTTAAAATGTCTTTGAGGCAGGAGAGTGTTTCACATAGCGTCTCATGTATCGTGGATATGCTGTATTTGTGGAATGGCTGACATGCTACCCTAGCATAAGCAAGTTAAATCTGTATTGATAGCTGGGAAGGTAGCTTTTCAGAGAACTGTTTGGCTCTTTACATGGACTAATTTACAGTTTATCTTTGAAGAATAGTTTTTAAATTTTGTGGTTTCAGAACCCTTTCGTTCTCTTCATATTTGTTGACGATCCCAAAGTGCTTTTGTTTACATGGTTATCTTTGTCAGTATTTACTGTGTTAGGAAGTAAAATTTAGAAATTTAAAAATATTTACAGATTTACTTAAAATAACAGTAATTAACTTATATTAACATAAATATAATTTTTAATAAAATAAGTTCTATTTTCTGATACAAAATATTACCTTTTTGGATATCTCTTTAATGTTTGGTTTAATGCAAGACAGCCATTCTGTTATATCTGCTTCTAGATTTCGTTTATGTTATGGTAGCATACGTCATGTAGTTTCTGGAAAGTTACACCTTATAGTCATGAGAGAATGAGAGTAAACAAACAATATCTTAATATTACTTGATGAACAAAATAGTTTTGGCTTATTGGACCCCAGACCATACTTTGAGGACTGTGTCTTAATTGAGGGAATAGTAAATGCTCTCAGATTCCTGTTTTTTGCTGAGATTCTATGGCTAAACTTTAAATTATCAGGGTAGCTATGGTAATTGGTCTGGCCCAATTAGATAGGAACTTTTTCTCTTACTCTGAGGACCTCCACCCTCCTAACCACAGGCTTTTTTATTCTCTAGTTTTTTTTGCTCCCTTAGCTGCCATGTTGAAAGGAGTCCTTACTTTTTCTGACTTGATCTCTAAATCTGCTGTGGTGATACTTGTGTTTTTGTGTGCATGTGTGCTGAAAAACAAACAAACAAAGAACAGTTACCTAGTCCTAGATATTCTCTGCTTGAACGTGAGTGTGACCAGTGAATTTTTGTTTTCTTATTTAATAAATATTCATAGAGGCCTTTTTGAAGACTCATGCTTAGACAGCTGCTGTGCACAGCACATTAAAGCCTCCCGGGTGCGCCCCATTGCTTCTCTAGTGTTCCGTCATCACTAGACCAGTAGTATCTTTTGCTGTATTGCGTTATGTCATTCTTTAGTCCTAAAAACAAGATTGACTGAACGTACATACTATGTATTTTATTTGAGGTATGGGAATGGATGGTCCAGGTTTTGGAGGAATGAATAGAATTGGAGGAGGTATGTATAAGCATTTGTGTTTTGTATGTACCCAGTACCATTTTTAGTAAATTAGAAGCTGCGTTGAGAATTCTAAGGAAAAAAAAGTCACAGTTTATTGTTGGCTGATACCTAAAGGCTGCTAGCGGAAATTGAGCCTGGTACATACTTAAGAGATATGGGAAATGATGTGTTAAGAAACACCTGCACAAGGTAGGGTGGATGAAGAGCTTACTGGTGAGACCTAACATTTACAAAATGCACTTTTCAGCTTTATAGCTAACAGTCAAATCTCAAAATTAATCTTTATTCCATAGGAATTGGGTTTGGTGGTCTGGAAGCAATGAATAGCATGGGAGGATTTGGAGGAGTTGGCCGAATGGGAGGTAGGTAAATGTAGGAATGGGCACTGAAGATGTCTGCAGAGGGCATTTGGGGCATAGCGGGTAGGGACAGGCATGACAGGATTGGGGATGCGTATGGCATGTGAGGTAAGTTGGTAAATCACAGACTTGTTAGTATTTATGAATTTTGCTGTCTTTTCAGTTTACTTTCATTATGTTCCTAACTGGATTACCATGTACTGATACACCTGGAAAAGGGTTAATTTGTTGCATGATCTTTTCAGAGCTGTACCGCGGTGCGATGACTAGTAGCATGGAGAGAGATTTTGGACGTGGTGATATTGGGATCAATCGAGGCTTTGGAGATTCCTTTGGTAGACTTGGTAGGGCTGGCTGCATATTTCTCTTTTTCTTTTTTGCAGATTATGTTTTTCGAAGTCTTTTTTCTTTTTTTGTGAAAAATTGGAAATTGATAATGTTTCGTGTAACTTATTATTTGATGAAAACTGTTTTAGGAATTTTAATGTACTAGTTCTGTTTTTCAGTAAATTACATTTTTGAACCTTATACTTTTTGGTTACTGTACAGCTGAGAGCATAGTACCTTGGGAATTTTAAAATATGATTCTTCCAATTAATTAGTATCTTTCCATCCTTGTTTAGGCAGTGCAATGATTGCAGGAAGAATAGGAGCTTCTAACATGGGTCCAGTAGGATCTGGAATAAGTAGGTTTAAATTTTACTAGAATTTATTCAGTAATATTTGAGTGCTTGCAAAAGACTTTGCAAGAGTAGTTATTATAGTAATACTATGTTCTTATGTGTTAATATGTCTTGTCATATTATATAGTTTAGAGAAACTTTGAGAGTTATTGATCTTTTCTGTTTGATCACTGTTTGAAATTTCTAAACTAACTTTGAATTTTACTTCTTTGACATTTCTGAACTGACAAGAATATGTGTTAACTGCCAGCTAATCCCGGAAGCTCCATTCCAACTGAGGAATCTGGGGGTTTCTCTGACCATGTGTCAGGAGGAATTTTTGCTTTAGCACCAACTTTGCTTCCTTGCCTCTTGTCTTCAGCTGCTTTTGGTGACTAGCTTATTTTATCTGTGAACATGTCGTATCTTTTGGTAGATACAGGTGAATTGCCCCGGTTAGGGTACCTCTAGAGACCTCCTGAGGCTGAGGGCTAAGGTTGTAAGAGATGTGTATTTCCTCTCTTCCGAAACCTTTCCTGTGAAAGAGTCAAGAGTAGTTGCAACACTGGGGAATGCCACGTTTCTTCCATCTGTTTCCTCTACCGCATTTTAGGCCTTACATTAAAGCTTAAAATATTGCTCAGTTTTTGATCACTGTTGCTTACTGAGCTATGTCTCTGTGAGCTCTCCAGTACTTTATTGACTTCCTTTAATTGGTTGAAATCTCACAAGTAGAAAGTACAGCCTACTTGAGCTTTTCTAAGGGTAAATTCAGAAATCCTGCCAGCTGAAGATATTTACCATCATTTTTTGCAGCCTTGGTCATTTTCCCAGTAATCATAACTTCCCTACTTTACTTTTTCACCTCAGTGTTTATACTTCTGTTTCTCTCACTTTATATTTGTTATTCATAGAAAGTCGATGTGAGGGTGATGTTTATTTTTGAAATATTAGGTACAAGATAAAAAGGATAAGTTTTGAGGATGTATAGGGTTGGAATAATTAAAGGGGATTCAGTGCATAAAAATAAATTTGGTATGAGCTGTGAGTTAAATCCTCAAACTCTGGTTAGAGGGGTGTGACTCTGTGTTTTGTTATCTTTTTAAATTCTGTATTATATTTAGATTAAAAGTTAAGTTTTTCTGCGATTATTGAAACTTGAATTGATATGAAAAGAGAAATTGCATGTGAAACAAGATAGTGAGGTGAAAAAAATACTATGTAGGGGAATATGATGAGAGCAACAGTTAATGTGTTGGAGTTGTAATGTATCTCGTTTTAGCAGTTATTACACATGGTATCAAAAAATAAACATGATAAAAACTATAACAGCGGATGAAACAGGTAGATAAGTTATATAACTTATGTGTTTTAGGATTGGAATACAATTTTACAGAAGTACAAATGTGTGATGTATTTACGTAGTGGCTAGAATAACAGATTCAGTTAGCCATTAACATTTAACTAACTGAATATAGATCAAATTAAATTCTGTTTCTTGGAAGATTGTTACTTTGTGTGTTTGAAAATAATTTTATGTTTATATATTACCTACTTATATAAATGAATTAATTTTTCTCTCCCTTTCTTTCTCAAAAATGATTCCGTCCCTCCTCTTTCCTTCTTCCTCTTCTTTCTCCTTTTTCAAAACAAAAACACCAAAATTCCCAAACCCCTCCTTTTCCGTTCTTGAAATCCAGGTGGTGGCATGGGTGGCATGAACAGTGTGACTGGAGGAATGGGGATGGGACTAGACCGGATGAGCTCCAGCTTTGATAGAATGGGACCAGGGATAGGAGCTATACTGGAAAGGAGCATCGATATGGATCGAGGATTTCTATCCGGTCCAATGGGAAGCGGAATGAGAGACAGAATAGGCTCCAAAGGCAACCAGATATTTGTCAGAAATGTAAGCAACTAACTGTAAAGGACACTTAAAATTATTTTTTTCTTTGTATATCTGTTACTAATACCTTTTTTCATTCTAGCTGCCTTTTGACTTGACTTGGCAGAAACTAAAAGAGAAATTCAGTCAGTGTGGTAAGTATGCTAATGACTGCGGATACAATAATATTGATTACGGAGGAAAAATTGATTTTAAACCTTTAAACACTGTGTTTAGACCTCACCTATCCAGATGTCTGTTCCTGGATTGTATAACAGGTCTGATTCCACTTGAGATAAATTATGCCGCCCTCCTCTGACAAGGAGTAGTGCAAATGACTTCTAAATAACAAGATTTAGAGTAGAGCCTGTTGTCTTCTCTGGATAAAGAGAGGGCTTGCTTTATTACCTCCTCTTTAAAAGGCTGATATATCATCATTGCTTGCATTTAAAAAGGTTTTTTCTGTGGAAAGTACTGATGCAGGGTACACATATTTCCATGTTTGTAGTGGAGTGCAGCACGTTGTCAACATGACCCCAAAAATGGTTGACATCCAAATGCTGCGGAGTTGCATCGATGAGGCCCGTTCTGCACATTCTGTTGCTTGTACAACACAGGAAACTTAGCTGATAGCATAGAGCCCACCGCTGGAGTTCCTTACATGGGTACATTCTGGTGGCCCTTCTAGCCTTTTTATAAACTGTTCTTGGCTGTGATGGGTACTATGTGCAACCTTAATATGTTCATTAGGTCTGTAGAAGATTAGATGGTTTTGTTTCTTGAAAAGGGGGCTTTTTGCATGATGATAGAATTAGTGTGAGTGGAACAGTATGACAGATTTCCTGTCAGTATTTTTCTGCTGTTGCATAGTATCCCAGGGACTCTCTGATCACAACAGTAAGCTATATGGGTGGCATGTAGTGATGAAAGGGACTAAAAGTGGTACATTCATTTCTAAAGAGTTGGAAAACTAAGAGTATTTGGAATATATGTTTACTTTTTTGAGATCACAAAGGGGATAAGTTTAGTATCCTTCCACAAAAGTAGCCGTCGACTGCTGTTGTAAAGTTGTGGTGATCCCTTGTGATCACAGTGATCACGTGATGTCATCTGCTGTATTCTGAGTACTTTATACCCGACTCTGTGGTGGTAATCTCTTAACAAGTGTCTTCCCTCTTAGATGGAGGCTCTTGATGCAGGAACTGCCATCGTTTGATTCTCACATTTTTCATTGCCTTGGTACATATAGGAAGAGCTTACTAAACATTTATGAGTGAGTTAGGTACTCTGAGCAGATCTTCATTCATTTATTCAGTTACTTATTCAGTCACTCTACAGGTAGTGTGTTTTTGGGAATCTGTTTGTCATTAAAAGTAGACAAGCGAACACTGATAGTATCCTTGCCCTCATGGAACAGGCGGTGTGAATCCTTCAAAGATGTTCTTTTGACTTCTTTTGTTGATTATCTTTTGTTTTGTTTTGATTTATATTTTATTCAAATAAGAGAAACTTAATGTTTTTTAATTGTAAAAATGTTAAAAATGAGGTAACTATTAAACAGTTACCACAAAGAGAAAACAGAATTGTAGTGTTGTTTTGCAGTGTTGGTAGTGTTTGTAGGAGTGAGAGGATCTACCAGGATGAGTCAGCAGCATCTGGCCGTGAATCCCATAGACTGCAAAGGAACAGACATAGTAGGGCCTTCTGAGATACATCAGATGAAGAGCGGTAGCGGCAGGTATAGGTCCTGTCTGTTGTGGTTTCAGTGAAAAAAAAAAACAAAAAAAAACAACAACCAAATGAGATAAATGACACTAGTTTTCAGAGTAGAACTGAGACACAAAAAGAACAAAGTGGAGCACACAAATGACATGCATGAAAATGTGACCAGGATTGATTTGACTTTCATCATATGTGTAGTAGGCACATTTCCTTTTGAGGTCACATATGAGCAAGGCTTCCAACAAACTTGAGGTCTCGTGTTGGTTGGGATTCTTGTTGGAGTGGCGTTGATGTGATAGATAGACATCAGCAATTCAAAGACATTTTCTGAAAAGAAAAAAGTAGTATCCAAATCTACATTTTAAAAATGTGTACAGTGTTTTAGCTAATAAAATGAAAGGTGGGGGCACCTGGGTGGCTCAGTCAGTTCGGTGTCCAACTTCATCTCAGATCATAATCTTGTGGTTCATTAGTTCGAGCTCCGAATCGGGCTCTGTGCTGACAGCTCAGAGCCTGGAGTCTGCTTCGGATTCTGTGTCTCCCTGTTTCTCTGCCTCTCCCCCACGCATGCTCACTCACTCTCTTCCTCTCTCTCTCTCTCAAGAATAATCAGTAAAATAATTTAAAAAATAAAATATGAAATTATTGTTCTTTGTTATTTTAGCTCTCCTCATGTCTTTTTTGATCTATAGTATCATAATGATTTTCATTTTTCTTATCAATTCTGTTGCAAAAGCTTCTGATTTTTAGATTTATATTAAAATGCCATATTTAAATAATTCCCCACCCTCGTCCTCTTTTTAACTTTAAACTGCATTCATGGAAAAGAAAATAAGTTATGGTAATATAGAGTTAAGTGTTCAGCTGTCGACAATTATGGAAACTATCTGGCTTGTAGGAACCGAACCATCCATTTTTCTGCCACATCACTTTAATTTTAAATCTTAAGGGAGCTTTTTCTTTCTTAGTATAAGAAGTTTCTAACCTGTTCCAAGTCAGTAATGACCTCTTTAACAGTAAAAGACAGTTTTGTTGGTTTCTTTCCCCCTTGAGCCCAAAGTAAGTGTGTCCTCTTGGTTGCTTCTTAGTAAGAGTCTAGTGGTACTTCATGCATCTTCCCCGGATAATATGTTGGTGAATGGCTTACCAGCAAAGCCCTATGATTACTAAATGTCTATATAGATCTTCCTCGACTTAGAATGTGGTTACATTCCAACAAACCCATCCTAAAAGTTGAAAATCCTGTTAAGTTGAAAATGCATTTAATTACACTCAGCCTAGTGAACATGGTCGTCTCATCTAGCCTACCTTAAACATACTCAGAACACTCATATGAGCTTACGCTTGGGCAAAAGTCACCTAGCACAAAGCTTACTTTATAATGTGTTGAATGTTTCATGTAATTAATAATACTATACTGAACGTGAAAAACAGAGTGGTTGTGTGGGTACAGAATGATTATGAGTGTATGGGTTGTTTACCCTTGTGGTTGCTTGGCTTACTGGGAGTTATGGTTCGTGGCTGCTGCCCAGTATCACGAGTATCATACCACGTATCCCTAGCCTGGGAAAAGATCAAGATTCAAAGTACAGTTTCTACTGCCTATCACTTTTGCACCATCATGATGTTGAAAATTTTAAATTGAACCATTATAAGGTGGACTATCTGTAGTGGTTAACTGTCCTTGATGAGGCAAATACAAAGGCTAAGAAAATGTATTTTAGGTAATAGTACCTTCAGTGCATTTCCTCAGACTTTGTAATTTGGGGGGGATTGTGTTCAGATATCCCCAAACATAATAAGATGAGGAATGAGTGTAGTGAAATAGATCTCTTTTTATCCTACCCTGTGTAATTCCTCAGTGACATGCATTTTTAAGGAGACTGAGTATAAATAAATTAACTGACCCATTCAGAGTTGGACCCCACATTAGTTGAGTTTTGTGCTAACAGGATCAAATAGACATAGTCTTTCAAACTTGTCCCCATATTTATTTGACACTTTAGCTATACTCTGCCCTGGCTTGGTTTGAGGCAGTATCATAAGATTTTAGAGCTGCAGTGCAAGGAAAGCCCGTTGAATTATTCCTGCTATAAACCATGTAAACAAATAACAGCTTTGATTCACAGATTTCCATTATGTAGTTTTCTGGATCAGTATGGTTGTTAGCTGGCTAGAAAATAGAGACTTGGGGTAGATTTTATTTCCTAAAGCACATGCTGTTTCAAGCATGATTAGTGGACTTTTAACTCTGGAATAATTTAATAGTAAAAAAATAATGCAATAACAGTAAAAATAATATATAAAGAACATTCATTGATAGAGTCCTTTTATTTGTAAAGAAACACTAAATCTTGTTTTTTTGTCCCTTATACCATAATTATAGCTTCTTATAGAATATCTGATACTGTTTTTTTCTATTGTGGTTATGTTACAGTTTTATTTTTATAATAGATTTTATTGAGCCATTTATTTATTTTTGCTTTAATTTTGTCTATTTTTAGATAATGCTTTTATGTCAGCATTTCCCAAAGCATACCCACAGGATGTTAATAGGTTGGGTTAAATAAACTGAAAAGGTTTCTTTACTGCAGGACAAGTCATTTTTTAACTAGTATGTGTAACAGCATCATGTTTGATTATTCCGTCGTGCTGATTTCTCACTGCGTACTATTTTGTCCTAGACTATTATCAAAATAGCAATTCTATTTTTGTTTTTCTTGGAATCATACAACATCAGTAGATACTGAAATCATTTAAGAAAGTCCTCAGAGCATGTAAATATAGCCAAGGGGGTCTGGTATTTGAAACTAATTTTTTTTCTCTTCAATTATTTATCTTTAGAAAGGTAAATTATCTCAGTTGGTGTTTTTATGGGATTAGAAAACATACAGCTCTTTCTGCGTCTATGCCTAGTGGGATTTTTGGATAGTCTTACCATGAAACAAGTATCTGTAGGACACTTTCTATACCCTGAGTGTCCAAACTGTAAGAATGTTGAAGCATTTTGGCGGAAAGAGTTTGTCAGATTGAAGAGCTGTGCGATCATGGTGGGGTCAGGAATTCGGGGGTGTGACTGTTGATTCCTAAACTGAGAGAGACAATTTAAGAGAAAAAAAGAGATTGAGACCGATTTTGCATGAGATAATTAGGTATTTTTCCTTTGAAGTTTTGAAGATTCCTTGTTTGAGTGACCCTTAAATTGCTAATAAACCCGATGTTAAGGAAAGCCCTAAGTTTTTTTAAGAAGTAAAAGTAGAGTAAGAAAGAACCTCTAACTTTAAAAGCCCTTGAAAATCCTCCACAAAAGTCCATTACGGTGCTGCCATTGACCACGGTATGCTTTAATTACACTTGCTTTTCCAGGTGCCAGCTTTCGAGACATGAAGAGGACTCTGGGATTGCTCTGAATCTTTCTTTAAAGTTTCATTTTATGTTGTTTATTAGCAAATGTGATTTCCGTGTTTGTTTTAACAAATTGTAGGTTGGTTATATATTGTTTGAATCTACTTTAAGCATGGTAATACAACATTTTCTGGGATGTCTGTTTTATAACTTTTAGAAAACAGTTAAAGGCTCCCTGGCTTGGGTTACAAGATCATGGTTTTGGCTTATTACGACATTTATTAACTTGGACCGTTTAATTAGGGTGATCAGGTGACTACCAGTTGGTTTAAAAAAAATTCAGTAATGGTGGGATTGGGGAAATGGTTAAAAAAACAAATGTAGAAAAGTAGTTCTAGGATGTTGTAGATAATAAATCATTCAGCTCAAGATTTAAACTGAAAAAGATTTTCTACTCCTGCATTGAGAAGAAAATATATCCTATCACCTGTAAAAGGGCTTATGTGATTTTTTTTTTATAAGGCCCTTGCTTATATTATCTCCCTCTCCTTTTTTGTCCCTTTATAGAACTAAATATGTTTGGCTTTCTAAGTATGTTGCCAGACTAAAATTAGCCCATAGCGATTCAGCAACTATATAATATTCAAGGAAAGAAAGTACGGTAAGTGGGCACACAGCTCCCCCTACATCTGTGTGGATCTGGTGATAATACATCCCAGTTACTTGTGTGTAATTACTCTCCCTTTTACTCTCGGAAGTGTTACGGTTTGGGTGGTGGATATTTATGGACATTTATGTAATTTGATAAATGATACTGATTTACTTCAAATACCAATCCCTAGAGCCAGCAGTGATATTACTTGTATATGCAACAGTTGTCTGGTTTTCTTCCTTCTCGAAGCTTCTCTGAAGTTCCTCTTTGTGTCCTTAACATCATTGTTGTTACTTTTATTGATTTAAATCTATGATATCTCTTCCATGCCTAGTTCCATACCTATTTGGTACCACTCTTACACTGGAGTTCAAACTGTGGTATTGAATAAATAAATGGCACTGTTAATAAGTAGAATTAGTGGGGCCCTTTGTGGCCTCTTAAAAATTAAGAATCTGGGCACCTACTACTATTTGCAGTGATGAAGGAATAAAAAGGAAAATAGAAAGAACAGAAAGAGGGGAAATTGGATACAAGGGGAAAAAAATTTTTTTCCTAAAAGTAATTTTGTTTAAATTTCTAAGTTTGTTATTCTCCCTGGTGACTTGCTGGCATTTTGTACTGTTTGTCTTACTGCTATAAATTTACTTCGGAAACTAAGAATTTAACCTAAAAATATTTTTTTATGTTCTACTTTAATATTAACTCCTAAGCAAATTTATTTTGATTCTTATTTTGTATACCTTAACATGTTTATATTCAGAATGTAAAATGATGAGAATAATGTTTGTTATTTTTAAATCTTTGTTTTTACCCAGCTCTTTATCATTTCATTGGCTGTGAGGATTGTCAGGCGTATGTAGTGAAATGAAATCCATTTAAACTGCCATTTAAACTGACTAGTAATTCTTTAATTTTTCTTTCACAGGTCATGTAATGTTTGCAGAAATAAAAATGGAGAATGGAAAGTCAAAAGGCTGTGGAACGGTCAGATTTGACTCCCCAGAATCAGCTGAAAAAGCGTGCAGAATAATGAATGGCATAAAAATCAGTGGCAGAGAGATCGATGTTCGCTTGGATCGTAATGCATAATTTTAAACCACGGTTGGAACATTCTTATATCTGTTTTGCTGAATTTCCTAGAAAAAGTCATTTTTTTTTTTTTAGTGATACTGTATGCTTACAAAAGCTGTAAAAATGAACTTTTAAAACTCCCACCAGCTTCTAACAGTATAGTGTTAAATATACTGTGATTTTCGTTAATCTCAAGTTTGGGTTTTTAAAGACAGCAAGTCGGTCATTCAGTTTAAATGAATGGTTATACTGTTTTTAATGAAATAAGCCATTTTCTTGTTACTTTCAGTACTACATAGTGGGATTTGTCCAGTTTCCTCAACTTTTATCAACTTGTTGTAAGGTAAAACATAGATGATTTTTTCAAAACTTCCGTTTTATATATGTAATTGTCCTTGAAAAGAAAGGGTTCAGACAAATTAGGATGTGATTTTGGGTTGGCTTTAAATTACTTTTCTTTGATGATAAAGAATTACTGTAAGTAAGTTTTAGATTCTCAAGTTCAGGATATTTTTTATTTGACTTAAATGAAGCAAATGGAGTTTTCCTTCTCTTCTTTCACCCATCATCCACTATTTCCACATAACACTATTAATATTAGCCTCCACAGCCCCTTATTTTATTATTTCCAATGATTCCAAGTTCATATAGAACTGATAATGTGGCAATTCCCAAGTATAATAATAGGCAGACTACTCCCAGTTTTCTGTCTAGTTTCCAGCCATTGAAGTGAACTGCTGAAAAAAGGAAAACAATAGAAATGTTGAGAGAGATGGTTATGTAAGTTAGTCCTCTGCTGTTCACTTCTACAGGAGCTGATGTATTTATAAATGCAGTTTTAATAAACCATGGAATACCTAGGCACAGCATATCAAACACATTGGATCCCACGATGTTAGACATAGCCATATCTCCTTTGCCTGCAAAAAAAAAAAAAAGCATGTTATTAAAATGTGCACACCAATACTGTATTTTTATTAATAAGCTTCATAAAAAAACACTGGAATTTTTTTGTTTGTTGGTTTTGGAAAATTGTTGTATTAGAACAAAAGTCTTACTGAATTTGTATTTTTTAATTTTGGGGGGGGTTAGTATTTAAAGTCTTAACATTTATTTAATAATAATTATCTTTATTTATTAAACCATTTTTCAATAAGGTCTGTAGATTACTTGTTGCTTTTCATTCTAATTTAATGTGGTCTTTATGATTTAATGCACATTTCAGATGAGTTTTATTGGGGGAGTTAGAGTTAGTGAAATTAATCTGCTATTAAATAGTAAATCCTTCCGCTGGAGTCACTCTTTTTTTTATTTTTTCAAAGTACGCTAAGGAAATAAATATTTTTAAAGGCACTTTTGCTCAGTGTATTTCAGCCAGGCTTGAAGAATGGGCATTGAAGCGTGAGGGACCTAGCTCTTACCTTTTCTTGCAACCAACACACTGGCAATCGTGTCTGGCAGACTTGTTCCTGCTGCTAACAAAGTAAGGCCCATTACGGTGTCTGGAATTTCTAATGTTTCCCCTATGATAAACATAGATACTGCAAGTTAGAAATCTTATAGATTCAGTAACCATTTTCTGCAGTTATTTCAGATATTTCCCTCCTGAACAAAAAGAAATTAGGCACATCTAGGTTTTACAACCAGTATGTACTTAGATTTTAGCTAGCAAAAATATTTGAGTAAGATTGGTAAATTGGGTAATACAGGTAGCACAGATTTTTAATGATAGTTGTCTGAAGATATTTAATAGACAAAATTCTACTAACGAATAATTACCCTACCTCGTATGCCTACTGAAGTTTTCAGTGTTCACTAATATCTCATCAGGGCTGTTGCTTAATATATGCTAATAATGAAATTGGTTATTTTCTTTTTTTCAAAGCATTTTCTTAAAGTGGTCAGAATTAAGCAAATTGTTTATAGCTATTTTTAACCTGTAAATGTGTTAACGTGATACACATGGTTTAAGTGTACTTTAGTGATATACCTTAAACAAAGGAAAACAAAAATAGGGTTCTACTTGAATCTTTCTACTATTATGGTCCCAATTTATTAATCCTTCTGTTAAATTTGGTGTCAGTTCAACATTTTTCAGAAATGTGTTCAGAAACAGAATCAGAGGGAAGTTAAAAATACATGTAACTGCTTTTTTAATGTTGCAATTGAATACTTCAGAATCTTTTTCTTAAAATGTCAATTAAAAGTACTTTAAGTAGCTGTTTATTGCATGCTTTATATATCGATATTGGAATTGTATTAAGTTTTGTTACTGGTTTGCCAGAGTTTATATGTACATAAATAACACTAATATTTATTACCTTGGGGGCTGTTCTATGATCTATTACTTGATTTTGCTCTTTTCCTGATTTTCTATATATTGTCAAATATATTCTGGCTGAGAAAATCTGGAGAGATTTAATATAAGAGCTAATTGGACTTTTTCATCCTTCTCCTTAAAAAAAAAATACTCTGCTTTTTGCTAGTATGCTATTCTAAGTCCTATGTTAATTTGGGAAAAGTCAGAGATCAGTAAGCTTTTTTTGTAAAGGGCCATGTAGTAATTATTTTAGGCAGTGCAGTCCATGTCGTTTCTGTTGCAGATACTGACCTCTGCCATTACAGTGTGAGAGCATCCACAGGTAATATATAAATGATTGGGTGTGATTATGTGCAGTAAAACTTCATGAGCAAAAACAGGAGTCCCGGCAGTTTGGGCACACAGACCATAGTTTGCTCACCTCTGATACGTCCATTTGGGTTAACCTTTTTGGGAGAAATTCTTGATTTTTTTTTTCTGTGTTTATATTCGGTTTTTTCTTTTGGAGTTCTGGGGAACTAGAGCCGATTATGGCCAGGCAGTAATATTTAAATTTTAATAATGAAGGTAGTAGAAACTAAATTGAAATTTTATTTTATGTACTTTCTACGCATTTCATCGTTGGTTTGTATTGCCATGTTAAAAAGCAAAATGAAATGTAATCCAGTTAAACAGTATTTCTCAAAATACTGTCCCTTTGCTATATTTTTCATTGTGGAATGGAATTCAATAGATAGAGTATATACTGTGGACCCCATATGGTGTGATTTAATTATTAGCATAATAGGAGGGCGTCCTGTGTACTTGATTTCATTTATAAGAAGATCGCTTGACTTGTAAAACTGGACTGCATAATATCTGAGAATATAGTTGATATGTAACATACAGCTTACAAACCCCTGAATGATCTTGCTGGTATATTAATATTTAATCTTTTTGTAAATAGCAGTTATCTTTAGTCTTTGAGAAAAGAGAAACTTTCCTCCTTAGCTAGACTTTTAGTGAATGTATGCAATTCTTCTCTGAAACTGATTATTTCCTTTTTAAATTGTGCTCTTGTACTAAAGATACATACCAGTTATTGTGACCATCCAAACCAGGATATATGTAAACGCAGATATCCATAGTGCTGACATGAAAAAGGTTATCATAAAATAATTTTTCCAAAACTTTCTTCTACAATCTGGCGTGGTTACAAAAAGCAAGGTAATGATAGGAAGGGATAGTACCCAAAAAATCCTTTTTAAGTCTGCTTCAGGCATGTTGAAAACACTTGGTGGATCTGTTGAGGAAAAAATAAATGATTTTGAGTTTTCTCAAATGGCCAATTAAGTTGGAAATGTCCATTTAGAAAGCTATATTGAAATAAATTAGCTCTATCAGTTTGTAAGAGGCTATTTAAAACATTTGAGTACCTCATTACTGATATTGCTGGCAAAAAGAAACTGATACTTTAGTGCAGGTAGTATAAAATGTGATACTCAGTGTTTCTTGATTTGGGACCTTAAATCCATCAAAATTTCTTGGATCATTCAGTAAATGTATTAGATGTAATGTTTATGAAATGTCAGTTGTACTTCTCTTGGTTTTCTACAAGGTGAATGGTTTTTAGTATTTTTTTTTTTTTTTTTTTTGCTTATGGGATTAACTTGCCTTCTACCTATGATAGCTACTATAGTTGTCTTTGTTCTCCAGTATTGGTGATGGCCCTAGCCTGTCCTGTGTATCAGATAATGCATACTTAAAATGTGTGAAGTAATTATAGCATATTATTTTTATTGAGTTGAATATTCCATTCTAATTCTCGTTGTGATTTTTGCCTTCAGTTTTTCTTTCTTAACATTTTTTAAATTTGAAATTCACTATAATTCTTAGGAAATGCCTTTAAGAAAATAGGAGCTAGTATGGAATCTATAATGTAACTTATAAAACTTGAGTATGTTCCTTTATTTAATTTGTTTTGTTAAGTTAGTGGAAGACAATAATATATTGGATAAAAATAAGAGTTCACTTTATTTAAAATTTGCATGGCATTTACAAAATAATGTACTATATTGTAACGTACCATATTGAAGTAGCCATATACTAGATCAAATTACAACTAATGCCAGTAAAATAACTCACGAAAAATATTTGCAAAGCCTCAGCCAATGGGCCATTAAATAGTATTAGATATAATTTTAGTGTAATGAAAAAATTTCGAGCAGTTCTTTTGAATTTCTTGTTATAAAATTTAACTTAGCAATATGCCACTTGCACCTGAAAGGCTAGAAATTACTTTGATAAGAAGGGGAGATGTCATGTTGTAATTTTTTTAGGTAGTAAATTAGAATAGCTTCCTAATGTACTTAGGTAAATTTAGAATCTGTTTCATACAACCACTTTGTCAAAAACTAATGCATAAATTTCTATTTCTGGCCCTAGATGAATTTGACTTCAACTACTTATCCAAATGTTCTGCTACTGCTTCAGATGGCTTGTTTAAAACAACTGGTTTTCCCCACACCAGCGCTTTTTCCTAAAGTCCAAGTTTTTGTAAGTGGTGTTCCCGTTTTCTCAATCAGTCATGAACAAAGCCTCAGAATTTTCTCTGCTCCCTTTTCTGGCCCCGTACAGTCCTTCAGTTGCCTCATCTTGGTGATGCTTCCTCTGCATTCTTACTCCTGTGCTCTGTCCAGGCATCTACCAAACACATCAGCTGTTTTAATGGCTTCTACAGACCTTTTATCCTCTAATTGCCCTGCTCAGAAACCTGCAAAGACTTAAATACTGGCACCTAAGAGTCTCCTATTCTTTCCTGTCTACCTTTTCTCTGCTTCCTTAATGTGTACATTCTGTGCTCCAGGTATGCTAGTCCTTGACCAGGCCTTTTGCTCATATTAATTCCTTGACATCAATTTATTGAATATATTTTTTTACTTCTACGTTACTTACTAACAGAGTTCTATAGCCGTTACAAATCAGGTCATAAATCAGCTCATCAGTTGAAATCTGATCGCTTCTACAAGGCTCAGTTTAAATACTGCCTTCTCTGTGATTATCCTTCCTAGCTTTAACACAGATTTTATACGGTCTGACCCACTTAGGAGCCACAGTTGTACTTTATTTTCTCCTCTTTATAGTGCTTAAACCTGCATATTTGAGCTATTTTCTTTTTTACCTTCAGTATTGGAAGCTTCTTAAGGATAGGGACCACCTCTTCATCATGTCTGAATATCCACAGTGTCTTTTACCTAATAAGTATGTAGTAATTGCTGAATCAAAATGAGCCTCAAGTTTTTTTCTAGTGAATAGACTTAGTAATGGGCATGATGTGCTGATTACCTTCAGAATCCGGACTAAGACCATGTAAGCCTAAAGGAAGCTGAGAGTAGCCAGAATCGTCATGAAATATCCCACTGTCAGTTCTTGATTGCCGACGGATAAGTAGTTGACCCTCGTCTTCCCATCCCATCAGTGGTTCTTGCTCAGTTCTCCTCTCCGTAGTTTCGGCAAGACAAGTGCAGCAAGGGCTGAATTTCTTTATAATATATTGGTTAATTTTAGTGTCAAAACACAGCACCAAAACATATAATCCATATATCAAAAGCAGTAAAGTTCCTTCATACCTATAAATTAGAGAAATTTGTGTGTTTTAAAATTAAAAAAAAACAAAAGGTTTTGTAGAGCTAGTAGTTTGCAGGTAGTATCTGCTTAACAATTTTCCAGCACAGCAATAGAATAAGCAAATAAGATTTCCAGGTGTATTTAGGTTTTTATAGCTGTGTCCAAACATGGTTACAGCATTATTATAAATTTATGCATAAAAGCTTGGCATTCCTTTCTCTGTTTTTCAAATAAAACCAAGGATTTTAAACTCATCATCATTTATACCTTCCAAATTATAGGCATAAAAAACACTTTCAAAATAAAAATTGTAGATTTTCAAAATAAAAGTTAAACTAGTGAACAGTGATGGACATTCTCCATCTCGGTTCATTGGCAGCATACATTCCCCAAAATATGCAGTAATTATAAAAATATAGTTTATCTGTTCATTTCAATTGTGTCTATTCAAATCTGGTATAAGAATTTTGTGTAAGCTATTCAGAATATATAAGGCTTTGGGACTTTTCAACTTAGTTTTTTTGTTTTTTGTTTTTGATAGAACTAAATTTAAGGCTTGTATTCACAAGAAAATAAGGATATTTTAAAAATAAAATTAGACCATAGGCACTGTTGTCCCATACTCTGGTTTCCTAAAGAGTTGTGATTAGATATAACATTACATTTGGACCTTTCATTTACCTTTCATTTTATAGCCAGGGGAACTCTGCTACAGCGAAAGCCCAGAGTTCTTGTTGCTCCCCGATGGAGGGACTTACAGTCGTCATCCCTTTAGAGACAACTGCTGAGTCCCAGAAGGATCCTTACTATATCCAATAGTCTTTCTTGGGGAGACAGACTAGATTTCAGAATGATTCATTTAGGAATTTTGCTTTCTGCTAGATTTTAAGTTTCTTGTCTGCACGTCTTATGCAGTGTTGCTAAGTTGTAATATTCCAGGAAGGTGCCATTTACATTATTTTCTATATTTCTGGTATCTTGTAGCATTATGCGGTGCACGACTTTATGGCTATGCATTTTACATTCCTCTCCATCCCTTGTGACTCCTAGCATAGTGATAAACCGCTAATAGATACCTGGTTCTTATTAGTTGAAACAGTTACTATCTGTCCACTGAGTCACCCTCTTTTTCATTTTCTTATAACTGCAAGACACTGGGAGGTTAAAAAGAAAGCAAACAATTGCTAATACCTAAATATTGTTGATTCTTAATGGAAGAACGCTATAGTTGTTGCTAAATGAACATCAGAGAGAAAGTCGGAAGAATATTAAAGATTTTAAAATTTACTTCCTCCACCATTTCTCTCCAGTCTTGTGACTATGACCACTTCTAACCTAGGCAAGGTAAACAACCCAGAAGATGAAAAGACCAACTGCTGGGGCCTTAATGGAAAACAAAAGGGGAGACTGAACAGGCTGAGGGGAGAAGGAAAGGTGGTAATGTGCAGTGATTAGTGAGACAAAGAGACTGGTATGACGAAGAACTTTCAAAGAAGGGAAAACCCGACCAGCAGCTGTGATGAGGAAGTTAGCTCAGAGGCATGTGGGAAAATGGTGCCAAAGTGGCAGGTAATTGAGAAGTGACTGAAATAACATTTCTGAAAAAAAGATGTTGCTAAACCATTGGAATTTCATAAAACCCTCTCCGTAATTGTGTTTTATGTAAGAGAAATGATCATTTCAAGCTTACCAGTAAACTTGGTTGTCGAATATTATGCCAAGAACTGCGGCTACACTAATTGCATATGCTGCACAGTCTCTGAATAAGGGCCAACACGATAGCGTTGAGGCCTGTAAAATGATAATTTACTGTTTCCATTACACTGTATCTTCAAGTACATGCTTAGCACACTACTAAAACTGTGTGTTTGTAGCTAAATACTGTAATGTTTTGCATTTTGCTTAGAGAAGAAGGAATTTTAAGAAAAATTGTGTTTCAAAACCTACTCTGGTTTTCATAAATTTGGCCAATAGCTATTTGTGGGTTAACTTTAAATGGAATACATGTTTTTCTACTGATTAATAAATTTGTTTGAACACATTGCAAGTGCCTTGTTTATTCTAGACTACAAACCATTTTTGTGATGTGTCAGGACAATAAATTGGTGGAGTAAAGCTTTTTACGTACCACATTAGACAGTAAGCCACAGGCTGCACAGATACCCAGGAGGTTATACATTGCAGATCCAAGAATGGTGCTGATGCCAATGTCTCCCTTTGTGATGAACACACCTGTGAGCAAGGTAACTGCTGCGTTAGTGCTGCTAGACTTGAAGAAGATAAACTCATATCAAGTAAGCAAAAAATACAAGGAGCGATATTTACCCAGGAAAGCAGTAACCAGCTCAGGAGCTGAACTACCGGCTGCCATAAAAGTTGCACCTGCAACATCCTGAGACAGTCCAAGGGCTGAAAAATGAAATTATGTTAAAGTGACAAAGGGGATGTCTCTGTAATTAAGTATTCAAATCTATAGCTTCACAGAAAAGCACTAACTGTGACTTAAACTGGAGAAATAAAACATGCGGGTTAAAAAGTTAGAGGAATCCAGTGTCTTGCTCTTTCTATAAAATCATTACTTAATGCTTCCGTAGAAGGGCACAGAAGGGCTGGGACCATCGGAGCTATACTGTGACTCCGTGTTCTGAATGCCAAGATGCAGGATTTTGTGGGACCCAGAAAAGACTTCTTTTCTAGCTGTGGGTCTTATAAGGTGTATGGCAACAGCTGGACTTCTGTAAAAACTTTCTTTTTAGTCTTTATTTATTTTGGGGAGAGACACACACAGAGTGTGAGTTGGGGAGGAAAAGAGAGAGGAGACAGAATCTGAAGCAGGCTCCTGGCTCTGAACTCTCAGCACAGAGCCCAATGCAAGGCTTGAACCCACAAACCTTGAGTTCATGACCTGAGCCATCCAGGTGCCCCTTGCTGGACTTCTTTAAAACACTGTCAGCAGGGCTCCTGTATGAGTTGACAAAGGAAATAGAGGCATTTCAGGAGTCAATCCAATTTGAAAGAGGAGAAAAGGTGGAAACTGGTAGTTTTTAAGATCCGTAAATGAAGCTGAATTGAGCTTATTCACAAATTGGCAATTTCAACCGTTATCAATACAAATGAGAGGAAATTAGTTCACTAAAAACCAAGTAAGATTTGTATAATTAGAATCTATTGATTTAAAACCTACAACCATTAAAACTTGTCTCTAGAGTAGGAAACCTAAGAAAATACTTCTTTTCAAATAGTTTATGTATATTCCCCAGACTTACAAGCACATCCACTATCTTCAGTGATGGGATGAAGTGTCTTAAGAAATTTTTGACTCAGTTTCAGAGCTAAGGGATCTTCAATGTGAAGGAGAAGAGAAAGCCATGTTGAAAAGACTACCTCGTTTTGGGAAGGCTGAAACAAGGGTGCCTCAGAAATCCCCAACCAGGCCTTACTGGGGGATTAAAAAGCAGCCTATGGAAGTAGCATGCTTTTTTATTCTTGGTGTGGCAGATTATAAATTTTACAAAGATGGCTACAATATTCGCGTCCATGTGATTTTCCAGAACTTTTCCATTCCCTCTCCCTGCAAAAGTGGAGTTTATGCTTATGTCTCCCCATGTGACTGCTTTGATGAACAGAATATGGCAGAGCCGTATTTCTGAGGCTAGGACATAAAAGGTGACAAAACTTCCTCATGGTTCTCTCTCCAGGGACCTTTGCCTTAGAGTCCTGAGCCACCTCACAAAACCCCAACCACTGTGACACCCCTGTGCTGGAGAGATACCTCATGAATAGCCCATACAGAAATAGAGATGCCTGAGGAACCTTTACTAGTTCAGTCCCAGGCACCGTGTGACAGAGAGGGAGCTTTCAGATCATTCCAGCCTTCTCTTCTAACTATGACTGCATCAGACACGGCAGCTGGAAGTACCAGCTGAGCCCGGCAAACCCCTGCATCTGTGAGAGGGAATACTGTTATCATTAAGCCACTGTTTTTGGGGTGATTTGTTAAGCAGCCATTGATAATTAGAACACATGGCTACTGTTCACAAATTTATTTGCTGCACCTTCTGAATACCTACTATGCCGAATGCTTTTTTAACTGCTAGGAATGTGGCAGAAAAATTCAAAAACAGACACATTTCTGCTCCTATGGAACTTTAATTCTAGGGAAAGGAAAGAGACAAGATAAGCAAAATATGTGTTATGTTGGAAATAGCAAGAAGCCGAAGCAGGGAGTAGGGAGCATATACAATGTCACAAAGAAAGGACTGTAATTTTAGACTGGGTGGCCTTTGTGGAGAAGGAAAATTAAAGGTTTTTAAGTGAGAGAGCTAGACACGTATATAGAGGCCGACTTTGCTTTACTGTGCTCCACAGATAACGTGTTTTCTACAAAGTGAAGGTTTGTGGCAACCCTGTGTCAAACAAGCATATCGGTGCCTTTTTTCCAACAGCATGTGCTAATGTCATGTGTCTATGTCACATTCTGATAATTTTCTCAATATCTTCAAACTTTTCCTTTAGTGTTTGTTATGCTGATCTATGATCAATGATCTTGAATGTTACTATTGAAACTTTGGGCTCACCATGAATTGCACTCATATAAGACAGCAAACTTAACTGATAAATACTGTATATGTTCTGACTGCTCCCCAGCCTGGCTGTTCTCCTGTTTCTCTCCCTCTTCTCGGGCCTCCCTATTCCCTGAGATACAACAATATTGAAATTAGGCCAATAAATTACCAACCCTACGGTGGCCTCCAAATGTTCAAGTGAAAAGAGTCGCAAATCTTTCGCTTTAAATCAAAAGCTGGAAATAATTCGCCTTAGTAAAAAAGACATGTTTTAAGCGGAGACTGGCCAAAAGGTAGGCCTCTTGTGTCAAACAGCTAGCGAAGTTGTGAGTGCAAAGGAAAAGTCCTTGAGGAAATTGCAAGTGCTATTCCAGTGAACACACAGAAGGTGAAGCAAAAACACCCGTATTGCTGATATGGAGGAAATTTTAGTGGTCTAAATAGAAGATCCAACTGGCTACAATATTCCCTCTAGCCAAAGCCTAATCCAGAACAAGGTCTTGACTCTCTTCAAGTCTATGAAGGCTGAGAGGCAGGAGTGAGGAAGCTGCAGAACAAAAGTTTGAAGCTAGCAGAGATTGGTTCATGTGGTTAAGGAAGGAAGCCCTCTCCATGACATTAAAAGTGCAAGGTGAAGCAGCACGTGCTGATGTAGGAGCTGCAGCAAGTTATCCAGAAGATCTAGCTGAGATCATTAATGAAAATGGCGAAACAATAGATTTTCAATGTAGCCAAAACAGTGTTGTATCAAGAAAAAGACGCCATCTAGGACTTTCAAAGCTAGAGAGGACAAGTCCATGTGTTGCTTCAAGGTTTCAAAGGACAGGCTTTTGTTAGGAACTCATGCAGCTGGTGACTTTAAATTGAAGTCAGTGCTCATTGACCATTCTGAAAATCCAAGGCCCTTAAGGATTGTGTTAACTCTATTCTACTTACAGAATTCTACTTTTCTCTTTTCTACTTATAGAGTTAGCATAATTCTATTCTATTCTATAAATGGAACAACAAAGCCTAGATAACAGTATATTTATTTTCAACATGGTTTACTAAGTATCTTAAGACAACCGTTAAGACCTGCTGCTCAGAAAAAAAGATTCAATATATGACTGCTCATTGACAGTGCAAATGGTCACCCAAGAGCTCTGTTAGACATGTACAATAAGATTAATGCTGTTTTTTGGGGCATTAAGGTTCTGACTTCGGCTCAGGTCATGATCTCACAGTTTGTGAGTTCGAGCCCCGTGTTGGGCTCTGTGCTGAGAGCTCAGAGCCTGGAGCCTGCTTCAGATTCTGTGTCTCCCTTTCTCTCTACTCCTCCCCCACTCATACTCTCTCTCTCTCAAAAAATAAGTAAACATTAAAAAAAAAAGATTAATGCTGTTTTTATGCTAACACAACATCCATTCTGCAGCCCATGGATCAAGAAGTAATTTCAAGTCTTATTATTTAAGAAATACATTTCATGAGGGGAGGGGGCCAACATGGTGGAGGAGTAGGGGGACCCGGTACTCTCCCGTGTCCTTCAAACTAAGAAGGACTGAAACTGAGGGACTCTCAATCCCAGAGATCTGCAGAAAGAGGAGCTGGAGGCTACCGGAGAGAGAACACAAAAATCCAGAAAATCCTGGGAGACTGAGGAGACCTAGGAAATAAACCAATACACGCCTAGCCAAAATTATGAAATGGAAGAATTCTCCTCAAAAGAATCTACTGGAAGTAGTGACAGCTCAAGAATTGATGAAAACAGATATAAGCAACATAACAGAACATGAATATAGAATGATAATCATAAAACTAATCACTGGGCTTGAAAAAAGCATAGATGAATGCAAGGGGTCCCGCGCGGCAGAGTTCAAGGACCTTAAAAATGGTTAGGAAGAATTAAAACAGGCCTTGAATAAATTGCAAAACAAATTGGAGGCAGCCACAGCGCGGATTGAAGAGGCAGAAGCGAGAGTAAGTGAATTAGAAGATAAAATTATGAAAAAGAGGAAGCAGAGAAAAAGGCAGAGAAGCTGATCCGGGAACAGGAAAGAAGAATTCGAGAGCTGAGTGATGCACTCAAACGAAACAACATCTGTATCATAGGAATTCCAGAGGAAGAAGAGAGGGAGAAAGGAGTTGAAGGGGTACTTGAACAAATCATCGCTGAGAACTTCCCCACATGAAGAAGGAAATAGGCACTGAAATCCAAGAGGCACAGAGAACTCTACTCAGATGTAACCTGAATAGGCCCTCAGCACGACACATCATAGTGAAGCTGGGAAAATACAAAGACAGAGAATCCTGAAAGTAGCTAGGGATAAACGGGCCTTGACATACAAAGGCAGACACATTAGGGTAGTAAGCAGACTTATCTACAAAAACTTGAGAAGCCAGAAAGGAATGGCAGGAAATCTTCAATGTGATGAACAGGAAGGATATGCAGCCAAGAATCCTTTATCTGGCCAGACTGTCATTCAGAAGGAGAGATAAAGTCCTTCCCAAACAAACAGAAACTGAAGAAATACATCACAAATAAATCAGTCTTACAAAAGATGCCGAAGGGGACTCTATGAAGGAAAGGTTGCAAGGAACACGGAGTACCAGAGACATCTTTACAAGAATGAAATCTACAGATAACACAGTGACTCTAAACCCATATTTATCAATATTAACACTGAATATAAACGGACTAAATGCTCCAATTAAAAGACACAGGGTAACAGAATGGATTAAAAAACAAGACCCATCTATCTGCTGTCCTCAAGAGACCCATTTTAGACCTGAGGACACCTTCAGATTGAAAGTGAGGGGATGGAGATCTATCTACCATGCTATGGAAAGTCAGAAGAAACCTGAAGTAGCCATACTTCTATCGGACAAACTGGACTTCAAAGTAAAAGATGTAATAAGAGATGAAGAAGGGCATTATATAATAATCACAGGGACTATCCAGCAGGAAGAGCTAACGAGTATAAATATTTACGCGCCGAATTCTGGGGCACCCAAATTTGTAAAGCAACTAATTACAAATGTAAGCAATCTTATCGATAAAAATGTGCTAATTGCAGGGGACCTTAATACCCCACTCACAACGCTGTTTAGATCCACTAAACAGAGAATCGCCATAGAAAGAAAGGCCCTGAACAACACATTGGGACAGACGGGCCTGACTGACATCTTCAGGGCCCTTCACCCAGAAGAAAGGAATTTACATTCTTCTCAAATGCACATGGTATATTTTCCAAGATAGACCACATTCTGGGGCATAAGGAAAATCTTAATAAACATAAAAAAACTGAAATCATACCATGCACACTTTCAGACCACAATGCTTTGAAACTTGAAATCAACCAGAGGAAAAAGTCTGGAAAATGCCCCCAAACATGGAGGTTAAAGAACAACTTACTAGAAGATGAATGGCTCAACCAAGCAACCAGAGAAGAAATTTAAAAATACATGGAAACAAATGAAAATGAAAATACAGGGGCGCCTGGGTGGCTCAGTCGGTTGAGCAGCCGACTTTGGCTCAGGTCATGATCTCACAGTCTGTGAGTTCGAGCCCCGCGTCGGGCTCTGCGCTGACAGCTCAGAGCCTGGAGCCTGTTTCACATTCTGTGTCTCCCTCTCTCTCTGCCCCTCCCCGCTCATGCTCTGTCTCTCTCTGTCTCAAAAATAAATAAACGTTAAAAAAAATTAAAAAAAAGAAAAGAAAATGAAAATACAACAATCCAAATGCTTTGGGATGCGGCAAAGGTAGTCCTGAGACGTAAATATATTGCAATCCAGGCCCATCTCAAGAAACAAGAAAAATCACTAACAAATTCTAAAAGCACGCCTAAAAGAACTAGAAGCAGAACAGCTAGGACAACGCAAACCCAACAGAAAGAGAGAAATAACAAAGATCAGGGCAGAAATTAACCATATGGAAACAGAAAAAGTAGTGGAACAGATCAATGAGACCAAGAGCTGGTTCTCTGAAAAAATAAACAAAATTGATAAACCTCTAGCCAGGCTTCTCAAAAAGAAAAGAGAGAGAGAGAGAGAGAGAGACCAAATAGATAAAATCACAAATGAAAAGGGAGTCATTACAACCAATACCTCAGAAATACAAGCAATCATCAGAGAATACTATGAAAAACTATCTGCCATCAAATTGGACAACCTGGAAGAAATAGACAAATTTCTAAACAACCACACACTACGAAAACTCAAATGAGAAGAAATAGAAAACTTGAACAGACTCATAACTGTGAAGAAATTCAGTTATCAAAAATCTCCCAGCAAATGAAAGTCCAGGACCAGATGGCTTCCCTGGGGAATTTTACCACTTAAAACAGAGTTAATGCCTATCCTCCTCAAGCTGTTCCAAAAAATTGAGATGGAAGGAAAGCTCCTGAATTCCTTCTATGAAGCCATCATCACTTTGATTCCCAAACCAGACAGAGACCCAGCAAAAAAAGAGAACTAAAGGCCAATATCCTTGTTGAATATGGATGCAAAAATTCTTAAGATACTAGCAAATCGAATCCAACAGCATATAAAAAGAATTATTCACCATGATCAAGTAGGATTCATCGTGGGTTGCAGGGCTTGTTCAATATTCCCAAATCAATCAATGTGATACATCACATTAACAAAAGAAAAGATAAGAACCATATGATCCTGTCAATAGATGCAGAGAAAGCATTTGACAAAATACAGCATCCTTTCCTAATAAAAACTCTCGAGAAAGTCGGGATAGAAGGAACATACTTAGGCATCATAAAACACATTTATGAAAAGCCCACAGCTAATATCATCCTCAATGGGGAAAAACTGAGAGCCTTCCCCCTGAGATCAGGAACACGACGAGGATGTCCACTCTCACCACTGCTATTTAACATAGTGCTGGAGGTTCTAGCATCAGCAATCAGACAACAAAGCAAAATACAACAAAGCAAAATAAAAGGCATCAAGATAGGCAAGGATGAAGTCAAACTTTCACTTTTCACAGATGACATGATACTTTACATGGAAAACCCAACAGAATCCACCAAAAGCCTATTAGAACTTATCCGTGAATTTAGCAAAGTTGCAGGATACAAAATCAATGTACAGAAATCGGTTGCATTCCTATACACCAACAATGAAGCAATACAAAGAGAAATAAAGAAGTGAATCCCATTCACAGCTGCACAAAAACCCATAAAATACCTAGGAATAAACCTAACCAAAGATGTAAAAGACCTTTATACTGAAAACTATAAAAAACTTATGAAGGAAATAGAGGAAGACACAAGGAAATGAAAAAAACATCCCATGCTCATGGCTCGGAAGAATAAATATTGTTAAAATATCAATACTACCCAAAGCAATCTACACATTCGATGCAATCCGTATCAAAATTGCACCAGCATTCTTCTCAAAGCTAGAGCAAAAAATCCTAAAATTTGTATGAAACCACAAAAGACCCCAAATAGCCAAAGTAATATTGAAAAAGAAAACCAAAGCGGGAGGCATCACAATCCCAGACTTTAACCTCTACTACAAAGCGGTAATCATCAAGACAGCATGGTACTGGCACAAAAACAGATACATAGACCAATGAAATAGAATAGAGAACCCAGAAATGGACCCACAAGCATATGGCCAACTAATCTTTGACAAAGCAGGAAAGAGTATCCAATGGAAAAAAGACAGCCTCTTTAATAAATGGTGCTAGGAGAACTGGACAGCAACATGCAGAGGAATGAAACTAGACCACTTCCTTACACAACTTACAAAAATAAACTCTAAATGGATGAAGGACCTGAAAGTGAGAGAGGAAACCATCAAAATCTTGGAGGAGAAAGCAGGAAAATACCTTTTCTGACCTAAGCTGCAGCAATTTTCCTACATGACACATCTCCAAAGGCGAGGGAATTAAAAGCAAAAATGAACTATTGGGACCTCATCAAGATAAAAAGCTTCTGCATAGCAAAGGAGACAACCAACAAAACTAATAGACAACCAACGGAATGGGAAAGGATAACTGCAAATGACACATCGGATAAAGGACTAGTATCTAAAATCTATAAAGAACTTACCAGACTCCACGCCCGAAAAACGAATAACCCAGTGAAGAAATGGGCAGAAGATATGAAAAGACACTTTTCCAAAGAAGACATCCAAATTGCAAACAGACACAGGAAACGATGCTCAGTCACTCGGCATCAGGGAAACACAAATCAAAACCACACTGAGATACCACCTTACACCGGTTCGAGTGGCTAAAATGAACAAATCAGGAAACTATAGATGCTGGCGGGGATGTGGAGAAGCAAGCACCCTCCTACACTGTTGGTGGGAATGCAAACTAGTGCAGCCGCTCTGGAAAACGGTGTGGAGGTTCCTCAAAAAAATGAAAATAGAGCTACCGTATGACCAGCAATAGCGCTGCTAGGAATCTACCCAAGAGACACAGGAGTGCTGATACATAGGGGCACGTGTACCCCAATGTTCATAGCAGCAGTTTCGACAATAGCCAAATTATGGAAAGAGACTAAGTGTCTATCAGCTGACGAATGGATAAAGAAGATGTGGTATATATATACAATGGACTACTACGTGGCAATGAGAAAGAATGAAATCTGGCCATGTGTAGCAACATGGATGGAACTGGAGGGTATTATGCTAAGTGAAATAAGTCAGTCAGAGAAAGACAGACACCATATGTTTCCACGCATAGGTGGATTTTGAGAGACTTAGCAGAAAACCTTGGGGGAGGGGAAGAGGGAAAAAAAAAGGACACAGAGAGGGAGGGAGACAAAACATAAGAGACTCTTAAAGGCCAAGAACAAACTGAGGGGCGAGGCGGGGTATGGGAGGGGGAAGAGTGGCTAACGGGCACAGAGGAGGGCACTTGTTGGGATGAGCACTGGATGATGTATGGAATCCAATTTGACAACAAATTATTAAAAAAGAAGAAATACTTAAAAAAAAGAAATACATTTCATAACTCTATAACTGCCATAGAAAACGATTCCTCTGGTGAATCTCTCAGCGAAGTCCACTGAAAACCTTCTGGAAAGGATGTACCATTCTAGATCCCATTAATAACATTCATGATTCGTGGGAAGACATCAAAATATCAATAGAAAGCGTGTCTGAAAGAACTTGATTCCAACACGATTTTGAGTTTCAAGACTTTAGTGGAAGAAGTAACTGTAGATGTGGTGGAAATGGCAAGAGACCTGGAATTTGAAGTGGAGCTTGCAGATGTGACCGAATGGCTGCAATCTCATGATAAAATCTGAGTGGATGAGGACTTGCTTCTTATGGATGAGCAAAGAAAGTGGTTTCTTGAGATGGTGAAGATGCTGTGAAGAATGTTGAAATGACAGCAGAGGAATTAGACTACTGCACAGACTTAGCTGATAAAGCAATGACAGGGTTTGAAAGGAGAGACTCCAATTGTGAAAGAAGGTCCAGTATCATGACTGCCCCCATTCTATTCTTTCCTAGGGGAAATAATAGTTACCAGGAGTCAGGGATACTTTGGAAGTTCTCTAGCATATTCCAGAAAATGTGTAAATTTTGTGATACTGGATATTAGCAAGAATTCTCTAATTAAATCAGGGCCTGATAATATGTGGATGAAGTTGAAAAAGAAAAAATGCTTAATTTTGAACTAAATGTCCTAACTTGGTGCAGCAAAAGAGTAAATGACCAATGCTAGCTGCAAAATGCTTCATGAGAAAAATTCAGTCTCAGGAGGGAAAAGGTGATCTATTGAGCTGTTTGTCACAAGGTAGGAAAATAAGTGACCCTTCTGAACAGTTTCACTATCAAAAGGCAGTAACAATAAAGCGTGTTGCTATTCATTGGGCTCTAATTGAGTTATGAAAGGAACGGTTCTGTAAAAATGGATGTATAAAACTTCAAAGATATTTTAACAAGTCCTATCTTAAGGTTCTAAGCATATTTTGTAAAATGGTTTATACCTTTGAACTTTAGAATAGACTGACTTTGTCTTCGCTGACCTTTGGGTAGCATTTCTCTCTGTGATAGTTTATTATTAAAGATAAATTGTTCTGGTTTTTTTCCCCCCAGAGCTATTACTTTTTTCCTCTTTATTACTCTAAAGGAATAATCACATTTCCTTCAGGATATTGGAGAACTGTTCAAGGTGAGTTTTCTTTATAGGTTGAGATATCATTACATTGTTTATATAAAGTGCAACTTTATGATAATGAACTGTGGTCTATGGGGACCACAACTTAGACGGAAACTCATCAGACGTTTTCTTATGCATATTCTCTTCTCTGGTGCTGTGTTGAAAAGCTTATAACGCCTTTTGAAAACTCTCTTCTGGAAAGATAATATAGTGGGAAGAGTTTTAAACTAAAATGGAAACATGTATTCTGGCCCCGCCAGTACCTTAATATTGAGACTTGGACACATTATTCAGACAAGCCTTACATTTTGCCATCTGTAAAGTGGGGTGTTGGACTACAGAATCGTTGAGGTATCTTCTAATTTTTTCAATTTTTATCAAAATATAGGATATGGATTCTATGCTTTTAGACTCTGCCACTTTTTATTGTTAAATAAATTTCTTTTATAATACAAAACTTCTATGTTATTGAAAATTTAGGAGACAGAGTGGAAATATAGAAGGGGAAGAATCACGTGTTTACCATTGTGTTTTAACCACTGCTATCATTTAAGTGTATTTCCGGCCCTTTTCACAATGCACATTTTAATAGTTATAAGTCTAAGCTATATGTAATTTGGCATCATCTAATCCAATTTTAGAAACTCGCCAGTAACTGCAAATTATCGTGCTTTGTCAAAGGGTTAGAATGACCAGTCAAAGGTCATTCAGACCCGACTCCAGTGACTGGGATGGAGTCATCCTGGGTAGTTTTAATTTCAGTCCAAAATGAAGTGTGACAGCAAACCAATGTGCTTTATGATTTGCAAAACTGGTTCTAATATTAATTTCAAATATATTTTTAGAATTTTTTTGAACACAGCTTTAGCCTCATAGGGATAAATGCCTAGCTTCTCAATGTACAGCACATATATATTCTGTGATGTTTTTAGCAATAAATAAAAACATTTTGATTTCTCTATAGTTACCACCTCATATTTTGTCTGAGCTATGAGGGAATAAATTCTAAAACCCTGTATAATGCTTTTAAAGACCTAATTCCACTTAAGAGTACTCCTTCCCACCTCCAATCTAATGTCTATAATATTACAGTGATTTTCCACCTGTCTTAAGCCTATAATATAATGCATGTATAAGAATTTTATCTCCAAACCTCACAATTACCTCAGTTTTGGCTCCATAACTTGCCCAAGGTCACATAGATAGTAACTGCAGAGACGGGATAGACACCTAGATCTTTTTTACTTTCAAAAGCTACTCTTTCAGTTATCCATGTAGGTAAAGCAAAAAAGATTAATGCATGGTTTTATTATTATTATTATTATTATTATTACTACTACTATTATTGTTGCCTATATATGCAATAGCAGCTTGGTAATACCCAGACGACTTGGCACTTATTCAGATCCATATACCTGGGGTAGATTTAGATGCAATCCAAGGGGACCACAACTTAGATCAGAGAGAAAAGAAAACAAAGAGGATGAATATGCTCTTGAGATGAGTACGGGTGCCCTTGTGGCAGGGAGGAAGCAAGATTCTTAGATTCTTTGTTCTTTGGGAAGGCTTGGCCTCTGTAAATTTCATGAGGATTAAGAATCAAACAATCCCCTGAAACTGTCGGCTATCCAAATGCCATACCCACGGATTTATTCAACTCCCTTTCACTTTTATCAATTTAGAATCAATTCCAACTGGAATTAAAACTTGCATTTCTCTCTTATTGTCTATTTCTGAGATGTAACATTGCAATTGAATATGGGCAAACATGGGTTCAAAGCAGAGTGAATAAAAATAAACGTTTGATAAAAAATTAAATGTTTTAAGTATGTTTCCCCAACACCTTAAGATCATTTTCACTTAAGACATGTTATACCTCGGGGCACCTGGGTGGCTCAGCCAACTGAGCACCTGATTTTGGCTCAGGTCATAATCTCGTGGTTCGTGGGTTTGAACCCCATGTTGGGCTTTGTGCTGACAGTTCAGAGCCTGGAGCCTGCTTCAGATTCTGTGTCTCCCTCCCATTCTGTCCCTCCCCAACTCGCCCATGCTCAAAAATAAAGGAACATTTAAAAAATTAAAAAAAAAAAAACAAATATGCTATATACCTCAAAGGGTCAGCATGGTGGAGGGATTAAAATTCCTAGCTGTGTAGTATATTAGTGTAACATTTAAAAAGACAAGTCGTGAGGAGCCAAGATGGTGGAACAGCATCAAAGTCTTTTTTCTGTTTTGAGTACATGAAATACAGCCAGAGCAACACTAAACCACCCTGCACACCTAGAAAACGGATTTGAAGAATACCACAACAATCTGCACAACATGAACCACAGAACTCAGCAGGTACATGGCACAGAGAGGTGAACTGGGGGATAGAAGAGCCGCGGAGGGCAGGGAACCATTTTTCCTTATGGAGAGAGGACAGAGACAGGCAAGAGAGGACAGAGGGGAGAGTACAGGAAAAGCACACTCCACAAAATAAGCTGGAGAGAAAGCGGAAAAGTGGAAACAGCTGCAGGGACTGAACGAGGAAGGGAGAAAGGAGAAAGGAGAAAGGAGAAAAGAGAGGGTTTAAATTCCATTAAGACTCTATAAAAAGGGAGAGCACAGAGTCTGAAACTCTGCAGTTCAAAATACCTGGTGGTGCTCTGGTGGGAAGGGTGAATTCCCAAGAGAAGAGGGGATCCGGGGGGGCCTCAGGCCATGCGTAATTTTCCATAATCCTGGAAATGCTGCTGTTACATGACAGCGTGAACTTTTTCTGTCTGGCCTTGCACCCAGCCGTAAGTCTCTGGACTTCAGCAGCAACAAGGTCCCATGAACATTTCTGGGTGCAGCCGGCATCCGGCCATTGCTTGTTGAGACCCTCAGCCAGGGGATCTGAGTGGGTCAAAGCCAGAGTCCTTAGAAGGGAGGGGTCAGGAAAAGCAGATGCATCTCACATAAAACTCAGGGGAGAGGTGCCAATGGGCAACATGGCAGCTTGGTCACAGATGGTGTAGAAGCAGGGAGTGGGCAGAAGCCAGAGACAAAGGACAGGTACACGACTGCTGGTTGGGAAAACAGACTTCCATACGGGAGACTAGGTAGCTGGGTGACGCCATTTTCACCCCTCCCACGCATGTGCATACACTCCTACGAGCGCCACAACAATCTACTCTAGTAAGCTAAGCAGCACCATCTGGTAGAGAATGAAGTCGCTACACTAAGCCCCGCTAAACTGGGCCAACCTAGCTCTTCAGGAACACCACAAGTATCTCCACCTGCTTCGTTTACGGACTTAGTTTACACCTGCTTAGTTTACAGTGCTTTGTAGTTTGACTTCTAGCGAAAAACTATGTAATTTCAATCGTATATCAGTCTGTTCACTGATCCATCTATTCAATTTATTTTCTTTTTCGTTTCTTTTAATTTTCTTGAATACAAAAGAGAAAATATTTATTTTTATTTTCAATTTTTATTAAAAATATTTTTCTTTAATTTTTTCTACTATATTTTTTACTTATCGTAAATGTTTCAAATTGTTTTACTTTCATCATTTCATTTTATTCTATTTCTTTTTATTCATTTTGTCAAATTTTCAAACGTCTTCCGTTTTTTTTGTTCCTTTTTTCTCTAATCTATCAAGCTCCTTTCAACAACCAGACCAAAACACACCTACGATCTAGCATCACTTATTTGATTTGTGTGTGTGTGTGTGTGTTGTTTTTAATTTTTTAATTTTAATTTTATAAATGATTAATTTCTTTTCCTCCTTCAAAATGATGAAATGAAGGTGTTCACCCCAATAGAAAGAGCAGGTAGCACAGAGGACTCCCATTAGATTCAACAAAAAGGGACCATCAAAAAAGGCATATCATAGTCATAGTCACAAAACATTCAGGCAAGGAGAGAATCATGAAAGCAGCAAGGGAAGGAAGTCTTTGATCTACAAGGGAAGACAGATCAGGTTAGCAGAAGACCTATCCACAGAAACTTGGCAGACCAGAAAGGAGTGGCAGGGCATATTCAATGTGCTGAATCAGAAAAATATGAAGCCAAGACTTCTATACCCAGCAAGGCCGTCATTCAAAATAGGAGAGATAGAAAGTTTCCCATAAAAACAAAAATTCAAGGAGCTCATCACCAGTAAACCAGTCCTGCAAGAAATTTTAATGGAGACTCTCTGCAGGAAGAAAAGATAAAGAAAAAAAAAAAAAGAACAAAAGCAACAAAGGCTAGAAAGGACTGGAGAACGCCACCAGAAGCTCCAACTCTACAAGAAACATAGTGACAATAAATTCTTATCTCTCAGTACTCACTCTAAATGTCAATGGACTAAATGCTCCAATCAGAAGACATAGGGTAACAGAATGGATAAGAAAACAACATCCATCTATATGCTGTTACAAAAGACCCACATTAGACCTAAAGGCCTTCAGATTGAAAGAGGATGGAGAACCATCTATCATGCTAATGGTTGACAAAAGAAGGCCAGAGCAGATATACTTATATCAGACAATCTAGACTGTGAAATAAAGACTATAACAGGAGATGAAGAAGGGCATTATATCATAATTAAGGGGTCTATCCACCAAGAAGACCTAACAATTGTAAACATTTATGCTCCAAAGGTGGCAGCACTCAAATATATAAATCAATTAATCACAAATATTAAGAAACTCATTGAATTAATACCAGCAGAGTGGGGACTTCAACACTCCACTTACAGCAATGGAGAGATCATCTAAACAGATTATCAACAAGGAAACCATGGCTTTGAATGACACACTGGACCATATAGACATAATATGTATATTCAGAACATTCATCCTAAAGTAGTGGAATACACCTTCTTCTGAGTGCACATGGAACGTTCTCCAAATAAATCACATACCCGGACACAAATCAGCCCTCAACAAGTACAAAAATATCGAAATCATACCATGCATATTCTCAAACCACAACGCTATGAAACTTGAAATCAACCACAAGAAAAAATTCAGAAAGATAACAAATACTGGAGATTAAAGAACATCCTATTAAGAATGAATGTGCTAACCGAGACATTAAGGAAGAAATTAAAAAATTCATGGAAACCAATGAAAATGAAAAAAAACCACAGTCCAAAACCTCTAGGATGCAGCAAAGACAGTCATAAGAGGGAAGTATATAGCAATCCAGGGCTCCCTAAAGAAGGAAGAAAGGTCTCAGATACACAACCTAACTTACACCTCAAAGAGCTGGAAAAAGAACAGCAAATAAACCCCAAAACCAGCAGAAAACAGGAAATAATAAATATTAGAGCAGAAATCAATGCTATTGAAACAAATAAAACGAACAAAATAAACAGTAGAACAGATCAGTGAAACCAGAAGTTGGTTCTCTGAAAGAATTAACAAATTTGATAGCCACTAGACAGTTAGATTAAAAAGAAAAAGGAAATGACTCAAATAAATAAAACCAAGAATGAAAGAAGACAGATCACAATGAACACAGCAGAAAGAAAACAATAATAAGATAATATTATTATGAGCAATTATATGCCAATAAATAGGGCACTCTACAAGAAATGGACAAGTTCCTAGAAACATATAAACTGCACAGTGAAGGAAACAATCAGCACCAGTCAGAATGGCTAACATTAATAACTCAGGCAACATCAGATGCTGGTGAGGATGTGGAGAAAGAGGATCTCTTTTACTCTGCTGGTGGAATGCAAACTGGTGCAGCCACTCTGGAAAACAGTATGGACGTTCCTCAAAAAATTAAAAATAGAAATATCCTACAACCCAGCAATTGCACTATTAGGTATTTATCTAAGGGATACAGGTGTGCTTTGGGAAGGGACACATGCACCCCAATGTTTATAGCAGCACTATCGACAACAGCCAAAGTATGGAAAGAGCCCAAACGTCCATCGATTAATGAATGGATAAAGAAGTGGTATATATATATATACAATGGTGTATTACTCAGCAATCAAAAAGAACAAAATCTTGCCATTTGCAACTACATGGATGGAATTAGAGGCTATTATGCTAAGTGAAATTAGTCAGAGAAAGACAAATATTCTATGACTTCACTCATATGAGGACTTTAAGATACAAAGCAGATGAACATAAGGGAAGGGAAGCAACAAACAATGGAGAACAAACAGAGGGTTACTGGAGGGCTTGTGGAGGAGGGATGGGCTAAACGGGTAAGGGGCATTAGGAATCTACTCCTGAAATCATTATTGTACTGTATGCTAATTAACTTGGATGTAAATTTTTAAGAAAGTAATAATAATAAAAAAAAGAAAAACGGATTAAAAAAGAGAAAGAAGTGTCTTAGCCAGTTCATTGTGAACTTTGGACTATATCAAGTGACCAGTTGCAGGGGTCCTCAGTTTTCTATGAAGTTAGCTTGAAAAATGTAAAGAAAGCTACTCTAAACAGTGGCTCAGCAATTGTAAGAGAACACTATTACAAATAAAAGGATACATAAAAAGGATTTATTTTGGCTTTATGCTGACCTTTTGTATTTCTATAACCAAATTGCTTAGAGATGAGATCTAATAGTCTTATTTGAGCTATAATTTAATATGGTTTATACTATATTTTTAATTTATATAATACATAACATTAATTTATATCTAAATTAAATATACTTTAAAGATACCACTTTTTAAACAAGATCACTAAAGATAGAATAAAATTGTATGAATTTTAGTGTGAAAGAAATAAAAGGGACTCTAGGCAGAATATTTCAGAGAAAGTTGAGGTATCATTTAAAGTTGCCGCATGGATTATTAGATTAGATAAAAGAAGGGGTTTCATAAATGTACTTTCTAGTTTGTAAAGTAGTACTGATTTTATTTTCCTTAAACTTGGTTTTCAAGATCTAGCAGATGTGCACTAGATTTGGTATTTGTCCCAAACACATCCATATTGATTTTGATCACTCACCTCCACTTTCATTTTTGCTGAGTAAAGGATTATAATCTTTGCAGTCTGTTCTTACGTAATAATGAATATTTAGTGAATGTTTACTATGTGCTAGGTAGTGGCGTATCCAGTTTACTTAAATTTCCTCATGTACTTGGCACACAGCTCTGAGAAGGTCAGCACTCTGCCCAAGGTCGAAGCGAGTAAGTGGTGGGGCTGAGATCTGAGCTTGGGCTGGACTCTTTCACTAACTCAATGTAGCAGAATGGTAGCATATGACGGCACTCTCCACGTCTGGCGCCTGCAGTGATCTCGGCATTGTGATAGACCACCCAGCAAGTATATCATAGAGCTTTTGGAAGAAAGTAGAAGAAACCCCAAGCGAACAGTATCAGATGTGACTAACTTCACAAACCAAGCATGGGAATTTTAGACAGTTTCCTAAGTCAGGATTACATGAATAATCAGAGACCCCAAAAATTCCTCCACACCCCTTTCTTCCTTGTCCTCATTTGGAATCCTGTCTCTTTCTGTCTCCATCTCTGTCTCTGTCTCACACACACCTCAATGTATCCCCCCAATTACAGGTCTGGGATAGCACAACTGGTGGGAATAAGGGAGCTCCCTCAAGTTTATTCTTTACCCTATTACCTCTAGCTCCCTTGATCTCAGATAATATTCTACCTCTGATGACATCTTTTAACCCCTTCCTCTGAATCCTCCTTCTACTTCCCAATTCAGAAACTAGGTCTTATCTCTGAAGGTAAAATGCTCTGGACGCTAGAGTGTGATTTTTATTCCCTCTATGATGTGGATTAATTTCACTTCGTTCCTCTATGTTCAATGCATCACCATTAGCCTCTTTTTTGTTAGAACCTAAGTGAATATAAAAAAAATGGGATTAGAGGAAGAAGGCATAGCAACAGCATTTTCCCATATTGGTGCTACAGAGTAAAGATGACAGCAAAATGTCTTAGGTTGTCTAACGGAGCTATGCGTTGAGGATGGGGTGGGGTGGAGAGTTTGTGTGGCTTCTATGCTCATAAATAGAGCAAGGAGAAAGGAAAGAGCCTTGCTGGAAGAAGCATCCAACGGTGGTGACTCTAGAAGAAATTGCCAGATCAACACAGCTCCAGACAGAAAAAGGGCCCAGGGTGGGTATTGGCGAGAGGCTCTGCCCTCCACCACCTCCCGCTCATCCTCTTCATGGAGACTCCAATCCTGAGCCTCTTCTATCTTCACCTTGCTGAGGACCCTTCTGTTGACCAAATGAACCACTACTGGTGGCTTGAGGAGTGGGTAATGAGGTGATGGGGCCGAGGTGGGCCAGGGTCCTGCCAATTCTCCCATCGTGGTCTAGGTTGGGAGTTACAATATGCACCCTACAGGAAGTCATTGCAACCTATGTGATGATTTGCATCCACAGAATCATACTGAGATCCTATGGCCATCTAGACAACCAAAGGCTTAGACCTCAGAGTCTATTATATTTGGCAAGTGTTTATAACGTTAATTTATAACCTCCCATAGGTTGCCGAAAGTCTTAACTGATTTTAAGTATTTCAGTGGATTCTCTTTATTTTGTGGCATACTTCCTCCATAGTTACAATGAATATTTGATATTGTTGTTGTTGTTGGGTTTTTTTGTTTTTTTGGTCAAAATTCCAGTGCCCTTGGGATGAAAACACCCTTTAAGACTGTTCACGGGTGCCTGGGTGGCTCAGTCAGTTAAGCAACTAACTCTTGATTTTTGGCTCAGGTCCTGCATTGGGCTCAGTGCTGATGGTGCAAAGCTTGCTTGGGATTTTCATTCTCCTTCTCTCTCTGCCCCTCCCCCACTTGCACATGTGCACTCTCACTCTCAAGATGAATAAATCAGCTTAAAAAAAAATGACTGTTCAAATAGAAAAGTTCTTCTCAAACAATCATATTATGGCTGCTAACCTCAAAGAAGGGTGTGTCAAATTACATCAGAGCCGCTGAGAATATTGTTGGATGTCAGCATTAGAGAGAGTAGGCTCTGCAGTGTCTGGGCTGGCTAGCCTTGAGTAATTATGTATCATCTGAGTTTCTCATCAGTAAAACCAATATCACAGACCTGACTTTGTGGGGTTTCTGTGAAGACCAAATGAAACCATCTCTATTTAATTTAGAGCCATGCTTGGTCTTCTGTAATTGTTTTTTGACAAATAGCTAATAACTAAATATATAAATAAATAATAACACTCCAGCACATTGTGGAATGCTTCAGTAAACTGTTTTCAGGATTATATTAATCCTTATTAGTTGACAAAATGGGTGGAATTATTATAACCCAATGTTCCTCAAAAGAACTACAGGGAAATGTAAAGCATTTGCAGACTTTTCTGAAGCTAGTTTCTGTGGTTGTAAACAAATTCCAGGGAAATTGTTTTTTATTGCTGATGTCCTAATTTGGATGAGACTACGCTAGACCTTGCAAAGAGAAATGACAGAGTTAATTTATAGGCACTTAAAAAATGAATCGAGCCAGCACTATTTCTATCTCATTTTGTTGCCAGTATTTTCAGTACTCAAGACCAGGGTCAGTTCTTAGCAGCTGAAGAAGATTTAGCAGCAGCATGGGCATCCATCAATCACGCATGTGATATTGTGACTTATAAGAAATACTTATTTGGTCAATCAGATGACCAAAATATATTTCTCATATATATTTGGTCTTCAGCCACAGTTAATGACTCATACTCCCCAAACCCTTGGAGTTTCCTAAGAATTGAGAGTGATGAAGGCATCTTTTGTTATGTTAACAAAGTGAATTTTGGACCCTACCTAAGAACCAACCCTGTAATTAGAGGGTTAGAACTTTGTGTCACACCCCTGACCTCTAGGAAGGGGAGAGGAACTGGAGGTTGAATCAACTGGTTAATGATTTCTGTAATCATGCCTGTGTAATGAAGCCTCCATAAAGCCCACGAGAACCTTTCTGGGTTCTGAACCTTTCTAGTTTGGTGTCAGTAAAGGGGGATTTGCTGGAATGGCCCTGGCCTACGGAAGCATTTGGTTTGGGAAGAGAAAGGATAAAAGGAACTTCATCTGGGTGGCCACGTGGTTAGGTTAGAAAGGCAATAGAAATGTGGGTGTTGAAGGTATGCCCGTATAAGGCATAACCCTGCGGAAATAACTGTGAAAGTATGAAAGGTGCATGAAATTAGTGGCCCATAAGAACTCCCATGTTTGGAAGGCAATTGAAATAGTAAGTAGATATTCCTGCATGCTCCTTTGAGATGGCTACCTGGGTTCATGGAATGAGTGGACATGAGGGTCTGGAGCAAAGCAAAGATGGGCTGAATCTAGACACATTCTTCTTGTACCTCCAGAAGCACAAAACACCAATAAAAATTGTTCTATCTGCCAACAAAAGGACGCACTACAGATGGCTATGTGGCAGATTCCCTGGTAGGGAAGAAAGATTGATGCTGGTAGCCTTCAGGGCCTAAGAGTGGGTCCCGACAGGAGTATTCACTGCCTGTGGAATGGGCTTTGCTTCCCTGGTATAAGACACAAATGCTCAAAATACTGTACAAGAAGAAGAGTTGAAGATATTGCACTAATGTGGATTGTAACCATCATTTCTTCAGACCAAGGAACACATTTTACAGTTCTTAATATTAACAATGGCCAGAGAGAATTTAATAGAGAATTGGAGTAGGCAACCGAAATATCGGTTATTGGAAACGGGGGAAGATAAAAGTGCTAAGGGTTGGCCTACAAGCCTTCACCAGTGTGTGCTCACCCTGAACATGAGGTGTCCTGGAGGAGTGTCCCCCGTTATATAGCTTTCTGTTTTCTGGTGGATCTGGGGAAGAGCAGGAGGGGGAAGGTATTGGTATTCTTTCTTCCTCACATCATCTCAACTTTTTTGCTGTTTTGTCCCCTCGCTAGATGCAGTGGTCACAGGACCAGGGCTGCAGCTACAAGGGCTGGAAGGAGGGAAGACTGCTAAGCAATGGTTGTCTTCAGCCTTTAGGGCACAATTCCTAAGGGCCTGGTGGGACAAGATGGACCTTCACCCCATCTGCCAAATCGAGATTAACATATTGTTTGCGGTAAAAATCGCCCAGTAGTTGTGCACCTGTGTGACCTTACACCGTGTGATCAGGAATGGACTGAAGGCGGGGCTATTGCTAGTATTGCTGCCTGCCATCTAGCTCAGCACACTGGCCTGGGTAGTTACTAATGAACTGAATGAGTCTAGTAATGTGCTAGTATCTTTTGACTTCTATGATTGTTTTGCTACAAGGTACATGTTTGAAGATCAGTAGGTAGGTGGGCTACAATGTTGTGATTTACAAAAAAAAAAAAAAAAAAAAAAGATACTTGGTTTTCATCCATAGTTCCTGGCTCACAGCTCCCAAAAGTCCTGGAATTCCTACCTGTAGAGTTTGATAAAGGCATCTTTTGTCATGTTAATGAAGTATATTTTAGGCACCAACTGTAGAGGGCTGCTGGTTGCCAAGGGAACAAGCCATGTGATCAGAGGGCTGGAACTTTCAGTCCCACCCACAGGTCTCCAGAAAAAGGAGGAGGGCTGGAGGCTGAATCAATTGCCAATTGTCAATGATGTAATCAATAATGCCTATGCAATGAAGCCTCCATTAAAAACCAAAAAGCTGGGATTTGGGTTGCTGGGAGAGCGGCACGTCTGGAGAAGGCATTCCTCATACCTTGCTTCATGCTTCTTTTCCCTCTGGCGGTTCCTGAGTTATATCTTTTTGTAATCTTGTAAGTAAAATATTTCTCTGAGTTCTGTGAGCCACTCTAGCAAATTAATTGAACCCAAGAAGGAGGTCATGGGAACCTCTGATTTGTAGCCAGTCGGTCAGAAGTATAGGTAACAACCCGGCCTTATGACTGGTATGTGAAACCCAAGAAGGGGGTCATTGGAACTCCCAATCTGTAACCAGTTAGTCAGAAGCACAGGTGATCTGGGCTTGCAAACGGCATCTGAAGTCAGTGGGGGCTGAGGATGGGAAAGGCAGTCTGGAATGTGATGCTATCTCTGGGTAGATAGTGTCAGAATTGCTTGCTTTCGGGGGAACCCTCTCCCCACCTCCCACGCATTGGAACTATGGACCCAATACTGGGCTGAATACCAATTTACACATTCATAATAGCTACTGTATTATATTTCAGAGCAAAGAGCGATTCACTTGTCTGCTGATGATGTTTCAAAGTAATTCCACAAGTGGCCTGGTGGAAGTTATTATTATAAATATTCGATGAAGTCACTTAATGAAGATTATTTTGAAGCAGCAATCTAAATTTTAATGCAGTTGCTTCTGCAGGGCTAGAAAAGTTATTTATTTACTGCTCCCAAGACAATTTTCTATAAACAAAATTCTGGATGAATTAATATTTTTAGTCAAGTCATCGTTTGGAAATGTGAAAACAAAAAGAAAAATTTTTTTTGACCTTTCTATTTTTCAGAAAGAAATTTTCAAGATGGGGCATAGTACCTTGAATTTAAAATTTCTTAGTGTAATATAATTAATATGACCTGTGTATGTGGTCTAATTAAAGGTTCACTACTGGCATAAGGATGAATAAATAATTATTACAACAGTTAAGAGTTTGGAAGCAGAGGCATATACATAAATGTAAGAATTTAGTATGTGAAAATTCATCAACTTTCTGAAAAAATAGCATTGCATCTGATAGCAAAATAAATTCTTAGTGGAAGAAAGAAAGAAATGTAAAAAAAAAAAAAAAGAACACTACAAGTAACAAATTATGAAAATTTTTCTGACCTGGGGATAAAAATTTCTAAGTATAAAACCAAAAGGAGAATCATAAAGGAAAATATTTATAAATTTACTTAAAAATATGTGCACTTCAATTTGATAAGCACATTGCAAAAACAAAGTATGAAAAAGCATGTGATATAGAAATGATATTAGAAAAAGGGTTAATATCCTTATATTAAAAAATGTCTTGGAAATAAGTAAGAAAAAGACAAATACCCTCCTGTCAGAACATGGGGGAAAAGCACAAAAGCAAAAACACAAATTGCAATAAACATGAAGTTTCAATCTCACAAATAATAGGATCAATACAAATTTTATAAAATGATGGTCCATTTTAAAGTGATTAACAAAGACATTTTAAATGATATTATTCATTCATGATTTTCTGAAATGGAAGCTATCCCACATTCTGGAGGTGTAGTCAGCATACCTTTTGTGAAATGCTTTTGGCATTTTAAGCTTTAAAGCTTAAAATATGGATAGCTCTGCAAATTTATCAAAAAACGATCAGAGAGGTTTGCAAAGATTTTGTACACACATGGGCACAACACTGCTTAGAATAAAAAGAAAAACAAATGTCCAATGAGAATTATAATTTTAAAAATTATGTTAAGTTGCTACTGGGTACCTATTTTGTATAAAACCCAGTGTTAGGGACTTAAATCATTTGGAAAATCATGCTACCATTAAAAATCATGTTTTTGAGGAGCCAAGATGGTAAATAGCCTAGAAGTCTTTTTTCTGTTTCGCATACATGAAATACAGCCAGAGCAACACTAAGCCATACCACACACCTGGAAAATGGATTTTAGGAATAACACAACAATTGGCACAACCTGAACCACAGAACTCAGCAGGTAGATGGCGCAGAGAGGCGAACTTGGGGAGAGAGGAGCTAAGGAGGGCAGGGACCGGTTTTTCCTTGGAGAGAGGAAAGACACGGGGGAGAGCACAAGAAAACACACCCCACAAAATCAGCTGGAGAGAAAGTGGAAAAGTGGAAACAGCTGCAGGGACTGAAGGAGAAAGGAGAAAGGAGAGGGTTTAAATTCCATTAAGACTCTATAAACAGGTGGAGAGCAGAGCCTGAAACTCTGCAGCTCTAATACCTGGCAGTGCTCTGGCAGGAAGGGTGAATTCCCAGAAGAGTGGGTCCGGGAGGTCCTCGGGCCTTGCGTGATTTTCCACAATCCCGGAAACGCTGCTGCTACACGACAGAGAGAACTTTCTCTGATGTGAGCTTGCACCCAGCCACAAGTCTCTGGACATCAGCAGCAACAAGGTCTCACAAGCATTTCTGGGTGCGGCTCGCACCCAGCCATTGCTCCTTGAGACCCTCACCCAGGTGATCTGAGTGGGTCAAACCCACAGTCCTCAGAAGGGAGGGGTCAGGAAACGCAGACGCATCTCACATAAAACTCAGGAGTGAGGTGCCACTGGGCAACATGGCGGCGTGGTCACAGAGAGAGTAAAAGCTGAAGTGACAGAAATCAGAGATAAAAGACTGGTACCTGATTCCTGGTCGGGGAGAACGCAGAATTCCGAAGCAAAGCTGATTGACTGGGTGATGCCATTTTCACCCTGCCTAGGCATGCGCGCTCGCGCGCACGTTTAGGCGCCACAACGATCCATTGCAGTAGGCCACGTAGCGCTATCTAGTGGAGAATGGAGCCATTACACTAAGCCCCGCCAAATTGGGCCAACCTCGCTCTTCAGGAACACCACAAATCTCTCCTTCTGCTGAGTTTACGGAGTATAAAGTGCTTCATAATTTGACCTCTAGGGAAAAAGATGGCATATCAATCCTATTTCAGACTGTTTGCCAGTCTAGCTGTTCAATTTTCTTTTTTCCTTCTTTTTCATTTCTTTTCTTTTGGTTGAATACAGAGAGAGAAAAAAAATATTTTTATTTTCAATTTTTATTAAAAAATATTTACCTTTATTTTTTCTACTAAATTTTTCACTTTTTTAGTAAATATTTCAAATTCTATTATACTTCCATCATTTCCTTTGTTATTTTTTCTCTACTAAATTTTTCACTTTTTTGTACATTTTTCAAATTCTATTATACTTTCATCATTTATTTTATTTTGTGTGTGTGTGTTGTTTTAAACTTTTTAATTGTAATTCTTTTCCTTTTTCCTCTAATCAGTCAAGTTCCTCTCTATTAATCAATTTCATCGCATTCATTTTCTCAAGTTTTCAAACGCTTTTTTTTCTTTCTTCTTTTTCTTCCCTTTTTCCTTTTTTTTCCTCTTAATAATCAAAGTCCTTTAATAACCAGACCAAAACACACCTAGGATCTAGCATCATTTACTTGATATTGTGTGTGTGTGTGTGTGTGTGTGTGTTGTTGTTTTAATTTTTAATTTTAATTTTTCCCCCTTTTTTCTTTAATCAATCAAGCTCCTTTCAATAGCCAGACCAAAACACACCTAGGATCTAGTATCTAGTATTATTTATTTGATTGTGTGTGCGTGTGTGTGTGTTGTTTTTAATTTTTTAACTTTAATTTTTTCTCTTTTTTTGTCTAATCAATCAATAACCAGACCAAAACATACCTATGATCTAGGATCATTTATTTGATTTTGTGTGTGTATGTGTGTGTGTATTATTTTCAATTTTCAATTTTCTCATTAAAATTTTTTTTACCTTATTAATTCCTTGTCTTCCTTTGAAATGATGAAATGAAGGAATTCACCCCAAAAGAAAGAGCAGGAAGAAATGACATCCAGGGACTTAACCAACACAGATAGAAGCAAGATATCTCAACCAAAATTTAGGATCACGATGATAAGAATTCTAGCTGGGGTCGAAAATAGATTAGAATCCCTCTTTACAGAGATATGAGAAGTAAAAGCTAGTCAGGGTGAATAAAAAGTGCTGTGACTGAGCTGCAATCTTGAATGGATGCAACGGCAGCAAGGATAGATGAGGAAGAGAAGAGAATCAGCAATATAGAGGACAAACTTATAGAGAATAATGAAGCAGAAAAAAAAGAGGGAGAGTAAAGCAAAAGAGCACGATTTAAGAATTAGAGAACTCAGTGACTCATTAAAAAGGAACAACATCAGAATCATAGGGGTCCCAGAAGATGAAGAGAGAGAAAAAGGGCTAGAAGGGTTATGTGAGCAAATCATAGCAGAAAACTTCCCTAACCTATGGAAAGACATAGACATCAAAATACAGGAAGCACAGAGGACTCCCACAGGATTCAACAAAAACCAACCATCAACAAGGCAGATCATAGTCAAATTCACAAAATATTCAGGCAAAGAAAGAATCATGAAAGCAGTAAGGGAAAAAAGTACTTAACGTACAAAATAGGACAGATTAGGTTCGCAGCAGACTTATCCACAGAAACTTGGCAGGCCAGAAAGGAGTGGCAGGACATATTTAATGTGCTGAATTGAAAAAATATGCAGCTAAGAATTTTGCATCCAGCAAGGCTGTCATTCAAAATAGAAGGAGAGATTAAAAGTTTCCCAGACAAACAAAAAATAAAGGAGTTTGTGACCACTAAACCAGCCCTGTGAGAAATTTTAAGGGAGACTCTCTAAGGGTAAAAAAATGGGGGGAAAAAAAAAAGAGAGAGGCCAAAAACAACAAAGTCTAGCAAGGATCAGAGATCACCACCAGAAGCTCCAACTCTACAAGAAACATAATGGCAATAAACTCATACCTTTCAGTACTCACTGTAAATGTCAATGGACTAAATACTCCAATTAAAAGAAATAGGGTAACAGAATGGATAAGAAAACAACATCCATCTATATGTTGTTTATAAGAGACCCACCTTAGATCTAAAGACATTTCAGATGAAAGTAAGGGGATGGAGAACCATCTATCATGCTAATGGTCACCAAAAGAAAGTCAGAGAACTGTAACAAGAGATGAAGAAGGACATTATATCATAATTAAGGGGTCTATCCACCAAGAAGACATAACAGTTGTAAACATATATGCTCCAAATGTGGCACCACCCACATATATAAATCGATTACTCACAAACATAAAGAAACTCATTGATAAGAATACCATCATAGTAGGGGACTTCAACACCCCACTTACAGCTATGGACAGATCATCTAAACAGTAAATCAACAAGAAAACAATGACTTTGAATGACACACTGGACCAGATGGACTTAACAGATATATTTAGAACATTTCATCCTAAAGCAGCAGAATATAAATTCTTCTCCAGTGCACATGGAAGGTTCTCCAGAAAAATCACATTCTTGGACACAAATCAGCCCTCAACAAGTACAAAAATATCGAGATCATACCATGCATATTTTCAGACCACAGCGCTATGACACTGAAATCAACCACAAGAAAATATTTGGAAAGAGAAGAATACATGGAGACTAAAGAACACCATACTAAAGGACGAATGGGTAACCAAGAAGTTAACGAGGAAATTAAAAAATACATAGAGGCCAATGAAAATGAAAACACCACAGCCCAAAACCTCTGGGATGCAGCAAAGGCAGTCATAAGAGAGAAGTATACAGCAATCCAGACTTCAGGATTCCTAAAGAAGGAAGAAAGGTCTCAGATACACAACCTAACCTTACACCTCAAAGAGCTAGAAAAAGAATAGCAAATAATCCCCCAAACCAGAAGAAGACAGGAAATAATAAAGATTAGAGCAGAAAGCAATGCTATTGAAACAAACAAACAAATGAAGAAAAAAACAAAAACAGTAGAACAGATCAATGAAACCAGAAGCTGGTTCTTTGAAAGAACTAATAAAATTGATAAACCACTAGCCACTTTGATCAAAAAAAAAAAAAAAAAAAAAAAAAAAAAGGAAATGACCCAAATAAATAAAATCAAGAATGAAAGAGAAGAGATCACAACCAATGAAGCAGTAATAAAAACATCAAAAGAGAGTATTATGAGCAATTATATGCCAATAAAATGGGAAATCTGGAAGAAATGGAAAAATTCCTAGAAACACATAAACTACCAAAACTGAAACAGGAAGAAATAGAAAATTTGAACAGACACATAGCCAGTAACAAAATCAAATTTGTCATCAAAAATCTCCCAAAAAACAAGTCCAGGGCCAGATGACTTCCCAGGGGAATTCTACCAAACATTTAAGGAAGAGTTAACACCTATTCTCTTGAAGCTGGTCCAAAAAATAGAAATGGAAGTAAAACCTCCAAACTCTTTCTATGAAGCAAGCATTACCTCGATTCCAAAACCAGACAAAGATCCCACTAAAAAAGAGAACTATAGACCAATCTCCCTGATGAACATAGATGCAAAAATCCTCAACAAGATATTAGCCAACTGGATCCAATAATGCATCAAAAAAATCATTCACCACGACCAAGTGGGATTTATACTTAGGGATGCAGGGTTGATTCAATATTAGCAAAACAATTAATGTGATTCATCGCATCAATAAAAGAAAGGACAAGAACCACATGATCCTCTCAATAGATGCAGAGAAAGCATTTGACAAAATACAGCATTCTTTCTTGATACAAACCCTCAAGAAAGTAGGGATAGAAGGATCATATCTTGAGATCATAAAAGCTATATATCAAAGACTGAATGCTAACATCTTCTTCAATGGGAAAAACTAAGAGCTTTCCTGCTAAGGTCAGGAACAAGACAGGAATGTCCACTCTTACCACTGTTATTCAACATAGTATTGGAATTCTTAGTCTCAGCAATCAGACTACACAAAGAAATAAAAGGCATCCAAATCGGCCAGGAGGGGGTCAAACTTTTATTCTTTGCAGATGACCTGATACTCTACATGGAAAATACAAAAGATTCCACCAAAAAACTGCTAGAACTGATCCATGAATTCAGCAAAGTGGCATGATATAAAATCAATGCATGGAAATTGCTTGCATTCCTATACACCAATAAGGAAGCAACAGAAAGAGAAATCAAGGAATCGATCCCACTTATAATTGCACCTAAACCATAAAATACCTAGAAATGAATCGAATCGAAGACGTGAAAAATCATTACACTGAAAACTATAGAAAGCTCATGAAAGAAATTGAAGCAGATACAAAAAAATGGAATAATATTCCATGCTCCTGGATAGGAAGAACAAATATTGTTAAAATGTCAATACTACCCAGAGCAATCAATATATTCAATGCAATACCTATCAAAATAACACTGGCATTCTTCACAGAGCTAGAACAAATAGTCCTAAAATTTGTGTGGAATCAGAAAAGACCTTGAATAGCCAAAGAAATCCTGAAAAAGAAAACCAAAGCAGGAGGCATCACAATCCCAGGCTGTATTACAAAGCTGTAATCATTAAGACAGTATGGTACTGGCACAAGAACAGACACGCAGATCAATAGAACAGAATAGAGAACCCAGAAATGGACTCCCAAACGTATGGCCAACTCCACTTTGACAAAGCAGGAAAGTATATTCAATGGAATAAAGATAGTCTCTTCAGCGACATGCAGAAAAATGAACCTGCACCACTTTCTTACACCATACACAAAAAGAAACTTGAAATGGATGAAAGACCTAAATGGAAGACAGGAAGCCATCAAAATCCTCAAAGAGAAAGCAGGCAAGAACCTCTTTGACCTCAGACACAGCAACTTCTTACTCAACATGTCTCCAGAGGCAAGGGATACAAAAACAAAAATGAAGTATTGGGACCTCATCAAAATAAAAAGCTTCTGCACAGCGAAGGAAACAATCAGCAAAAGTAAAAGGCAATCGACAGAATGGGAGAAGATATTTGCCAACGACATATCAGATAAAGTGTTAGTATCCAAAATCTATAAAGAGCTTATCAAACTCAACACCCAAAAAACAAATAACCCAGTGAAGAAATGGGCCAAAGACATGAACAGACACTTCTCCAAAGAAGACATCCAGATGGCCAACAGACACATGAAACGATGCTCAATGTCACTCATCATCAGGGAAATACAAATCAAAACTACCGTGAGATATCACCTCACACCAGTCAGAATGACTAACATTAATAACTCAGGCAACATCAGATGCTGGTGAGGATGTGGAGAAAGAGGATCTCTTTTACTCTGCTGGTGGGAATGCAAAGTGGTGCAGCAACTCTGGAAAACAGTATGGAGGTTCCTCAAAAAATTAAAAATAGACTACCCTCAAGCCAGCAATTGCACTATTAGCTATTTATCCAAGGGATACAGGTGTGCTTTGGGAAGGGACACATGCACCCCAATGTTTATAGCAGCACTATCGACAAGAGCCAAAGTATGGAAAGAGCCCAAATGCCCATCGATGGATGAATGGATAAAGAAAAAGTGGTATATATATACACAACAGCGTATTACTCGGCAATCAAAAAGAATGAAATCTTGCCATTTGCAACTACGCGGATGGAACTAGAGGGCATCATGCTAAGAGAAATTAGTCAAATATCCTATGACTTCATTCATATGAGGACTTTAAGATACAAAGCAGATGAACATAAGGGAAGGGAAGCAAAAAACATATAAATACAGGGAGGGGGACAAAAACATAAGATACTCTTAAATATGGACAACAAACAAAGGGTTATGGGAGGGCTTTTGGGAAGGGGGATGAGCTAAATGGGTAAGAGAAAATATAAATATAATATATAATGTCTAATAAAATGGGAGAATGTGCAGAATACAATATTAAATGAGGAAAAAGTGTCCTCATTTTTGAGTGTCCTTCAAACTATATTTAGTAAGATCTAAGTGATCAAAGGAAATACACCAAATGTTAATTGGGATCTCTCAGTGATGAAAATGTAGGTGATTTTACTTTTTTCTTCTATTTTTCTTGCATTTCATCTATCAAAGTAAAAATATGATGTGAAAGTAAATTAGTATCTATTATAGAAAAATATTGATATCGGTGTAAAATGGAATGCCAATATAAAATGTGTATATTTCCACCTACTTAAGTTAAATAATAATAATAACAAACACGCTTACCTGTTCTATAAATATTTTTCTTTAAACAAATATGTGTCGAGAGCCTCTGCGCTTTCCAAGTCCTGTTTTAGGTCTTAAGGGTAGTGCTATGGTGCAGTGAACAAGAGAGAAAAGACTAGCATTTCAGTGGGGTTGGGGACTGGGGCCATGGGTAAAAGGAGAGTTAAAACTCTAGCCCTTTCTCTCTGGGAAGAAATGCTAGCAATCTGTGTGTGTGTGTTTCTGTGCATGTGTGATGTGGAGAGGATGCAGTTGCTGGGCAATCCTGTGAGTATGCAGTCAGAAACCTAACCCTTAACTTTGACCTTCTCAGAAACGAGCACATTTGACCAATGAAACTAACCAGACAGGAGAAGACTGGAAACTTCTGCTGGCCCTTTGCTCAAATGGCCTGAATCATCATTGATACCCTGATTTAAGGGATGGGTATGCCGATGAAAGGGATATGCTCAGAACTGTGGACCATGTACCTGGCTGAGGGGTTGGAACAGAGGGCCTTAGCCTGGCAGATCTTATTTTCAGAAACCTGTAAGTGAGCTTAATTTTTAAAAACTAAATTTACAACGATCTGATGCCTGAGGTCGCTTTACATAGGACGCAGGACTGATTTCTCTATTTATTTATTGGTTCATAAGCATCAGTTACTTTCCTTCCTGGCAGAAGGCTGAAAAAGGAAGAGGGGAGGAAGATAGTTCTTAATGTCATTTGTTTACCATCTACCTTTAAAAACAATTACAATTTTAGCAGAAAACTGAAAAAAAAAAAAAAAAGGTTTTGAAAGTGTAAAATGGCAAGCATTAGGGGTCCCTTGTATTAGGAGTGCACACCAAGCACATATATGTGGAAACTGGGAACAGTTAGGGAACAAACCACCAGCCAAGTAGTATGTAGACAAAGAGTTTCCGGGGATAGTCAGTATAATAAAAATTGCTGTATACTCATCTAAGACGCTCTGCTGCACGTGAACCACCACGAAAAACCACACGCAGGCCAGCTCCAGAAGGTGGGGGCCCCACAACACAGAAGGCCCGCTCTGCGACCGACGGAGATGGACATAATTGTTGCTGCGCTGTTTTGAAGACAACCACGTGGGGCACCTGGGTGGCTCAGTCCCTTAAGCATCTGACTTCACCTCAGGTCATGATCTCACGGTTCCTGGGTTCGAGCCCCGCATTGGGCTCTGTGCTGATAGCTCAGAGCCTGAAACCTGCTTCCGATTCTGGATTCTGTGTCTCCCTCTCCCTCTGCCCCTCCCCTACACACACTCTGTCTCTCTCTCTCTGTCTCGAAAATAGATAAACATTAAAAAAATTAAAAGACAGCCACATATGTGTGCCACAACCAATTCGGAAGGTGATGGGGGAGGTTTCCAGTCACTTACATTCGCTGATGATTTCCAGGGAGGGTAGGAAGTACTCGTCACAGACAAGAGACACGGCCATGAACATGTACAGGATAATTAGAAAGTAGATTACAATGCCTCCATCTGTGCGCTCCTGTTTTGTGAAAAACCCTTCAGGAAATTCCAGGGATGGAGGCGCAACACACTGGGTACTATTTCCTGGTAAGAAAAAGAAGAAGAATCGTTTGAAATAGGCTGGTGTCAATGGTTCCAAGCCCACAAGGAGAGATTCCTCAAGAAAACTCTTAAGTGTGGGGTCACGGTGGCATTTCAAGAACCCTTTGTAAAAATGTATAAAACACTTTTGAATATGACGCAGTTGTAGAAATATAAAAAAAATAACCTTTGGGACCCGAAAGAGGTGCTTCAATGAAATAAGCTGATGACAGTAAAAGAACTACGAGAAGAAAAATCATGAAATCACTCTTCCTTGTCTGCTTTATTTCTGAAAGGGAATTCTGAACCCCTTCTCCTCCTCCTCCTCAAAGAGACGCTATGTCTCTGATGAGAAAGATTTCTAATATCTGTACCATTTCATTTTCCCATCTCAGAGCCCGAGGTTGTCCACAGGCCTGCGAAGAATCCTCCGCTGTGGCAGAAAATTTCTAAGACGAAAGATTGTTTTTTTCATGACGAAGTCTCTAACAATAAAAAACGGGAGGCCCGCCTGCTTCATGGTGTCTGTGAATTCTTTCTGAGCTATCTGTGAGAACTTATTTGAGGCATCAAAAGTATTTGATATTATTCTAAATGCTAAAAATCAAAGGAGGAAGTGTATGCTGAAGCGAGTCAAGTGAGAATTTTGCTCTCTTTGTCCCTTCATCCGTATGCGACAGCAGCAGCAGGGGCCGCTGACCCCGGTGTCCACCTACCTGTGGCCCTCGGGAGACGCTGGGGCAGGGGGGCACCTGGGGAAGGCAAGTGTGCGGTGGCCCAGAGGATGCCGAGGAGCAGAGCCCTTCTCGCCCACCGACGGCTCCCTTCGGTTTGCATTTCTGCGGCGTTCTCACTGCAGCCTGCCGCTTTGGGAAGGGAGAAAGGGAGGACTAAGCTGGATCATGTGAGGAGTCTCCTTCCTGTTCGCTGCCCTGATCAAGACGCATCTCTGCAAGGCCTGTGCAAGAGGGAGGGTGAAAGCAATCAGACAGGCTTCTGTGATCAGAAGCCCTGAGCTCCAGAGAGGCTGGAGGAGGTGGGGGGGGGGGTAGGGGTGGGCAGGAGAGCAGACCATTCTTGCTACAGCTGTAGTCCTTGAGGGCAGATCTGGGCAGCGTGCTCTCTAAGGCACGGTTGTATTTTCTGGTCTTCATAGTGGCTGTGTTTGTGACTTTCTCTAGATTTGGAGCGGCCTGAGCTTGCAACTGCTTCCGTCTCCCTGTCTCCAGCCCTCACTTCTAGAGGTTGCTGGGGCTGGTGTGTGTGAGTTCCTTGGCTAGATCGGCAGCTTTTTATATTTCTTTTTGGCCTGTCCTCCTCTTCCATTGTCCTAGCCTTCTCAATTAGGGCCTCAGAAAGGCACCTTCGGAGGCTATTGCAATAATCTAGTGGAGAAATGATGGTGGCTTGAGCCATAGGAGTGGTAATGGGGCTGGAGAGAAGTGGACAGCTTCCAGAACTATTGTGGAGACGTGGTGGATGCTACGTGATCGTTGCTTAGCTCTGCCGGGGATTCTAAAATGCAAAGTTGACAAGCCGGGGGATTTCAAAAACAGACTGCTATCTTCCCTCTCCTCGCATTGAGTGCGCTTGTCAAGGTGCGAAGAACTTGGGGCAGTAACGTGTGAAGTAACATGTGCCTAACAGCACAGGTTCTGGAGCCAGACCACATCGTTTGAGTCCTAGCACTGAGACTTACTAGTTATGTCTCCTTGGGTATGTTATTTAACCTCTCTGCTCCTCAGTTCCACTACCTATAAAAACGGAAGATTAGTACCACTTCACCTGTGTGGTGAGGATTACATAAATGAATGCATGTGATCTGCTTAGAGCCGTCTCTGCCACATGGTCAATGTTATCTATCTATTGTCTATATTATAATTAGTAATGTATCACTCTCGATTAAGAGAAAAGCTTCTTGGCCAAAGGGCTTCTTTTTTTAAGTTTTGCAACTCTCATGGTTCCTTTGCTTTGCAGAACAAGCATAAAAATTGATGTGCTTGCTAAGTTTTAGATTTAGAAACTGCGTTTTTCTGGTGGAAAGGAGTAAGTTGCTTCCGGATGTTTATGATGTTAGATTGGTAAAAATTCTCAAATGCCCTTTTGTTCTGCTGGGAATTGGAAGCCATTATAAACCTCTCTGAAACTGTCATTTCTAGGAACTGTCTCTCCACATGTGTGGTGTGGTTGCGAGGTTGGGAGGATGAGTCACCAAAGTGTAGCCCAGAACAGAGCAGATGCTCAGCAAACAGCACGCTGGCTGCCGACCGCCGCAGGAGGTGGTGCCCTGGATCACTGGACTGTAGCCTCAGTGCCAGCAGTGGCTAAGGCCAGGAGTAGAGGCCACTTACTTTTGTGTTGAGTGGAAGTGACCTATGAACTTTTCCTCTCCAAAATGCAGGAGTTCAACCAATTAATAAGACTAACTAAACATTATAAACAAACAAAACAGTACAAAAATTCAAACCCACAGTAAATATTTTCAGTGCATGATATAAATCCAAGAAACAGTAAATATTCAAAGATACAAGCCAATTACAATGGAATAGGAGTGCCTTGCACACAGTAGGTACCTAATAAACATTTGCTGTTTGATTATATTGTAATGATTCTTTTTTTTTTGTCTTTTAACGGTTTTTATTTAATGTCATATGCAAGATTCCTTTATTCCTGCATCTTCTCAAGTGTTTCCACCTTATATTTGCCCTTTTCCTTTCCTACTTGGCGAGACTTGGCTCTGCGTTCCAGGATCTTTTTGCGGTCCTTGTCCAGTTTTAGTCTAGTGATAACCACCTTGCTGGGGTGGATGCCCACGTGGACGGTCGTGCCGTTTGCCTTCTCTCGCTGCACTCGTTCGATGTAGATGACGTATTTCTTCCTGTACACCTGGACTACTTTGCCAATCTGCTGCCCTTTGTAGTGTCCCCGCACGACCTGTACTTCATCGTCCTTCTGGATGGGCATGGACCGAACGTTGTACTTCTGTCGCAGCTCTTTGGAAAGAGGGGAAGACATGATCTTCCTGCGAATGTGGGAAGGTGCGTTGAAATGCCTTTTGCGGTTCTTGCTCTGGTCGGAGGTCACAAACGGGTTGAACTTCATGTTGGCCGCAGCTGCTCCAGCGATGGCCGCAAAAGGGGCGTAATGATTCTTAAAAACATTCCCAGAACTTGCTCTGAACAAACTATAAAATCAAATATGAATTTACCAAGAAGGCTAATTATATTTGCTTAATGCATTTATTCTTCATTTTTCAAAAGGATCTTGACAAAAGCTTTGCATTGTAAAATAAAGCACAGATCAAGCCACGGGAAATAAACGTACACTTTATTGATATACTATTACTGTTATTTTATAAGAGGGACTCCGTTGTAAACACCCCAGATCAAGAAATAGAACTTTGCCAACCGCTCCAAAAGCCCCTTCATGTGCCTCAATCCCATCGCTTCCTTTTCTCTGAAAGTAAACAGCTACCGACTTCCATAGTGATCACTTCTGTGCGTGTATGTGTGTATTTTTAATCGTTTATCTCCCACTCTAAATGGGCGACACTATAGTTTAGCCTTAGGAAAAAAAGACTTTTAAGTTTCTTTTTGTTTCCAGATTTCACCTCCTTTTGCTTTTCTTTCTAATTTATCTCTCGGAAAACCCCATGGCACTGGATCTGTCCTGATTTGGCTGAGTGTGTCCTTCAGCATAGCTCAATGTGTTCTTACGTTTTCTTTGTCTTAGTTAATTGGCATCTGGATGCAGAGACTTGATCAGATTGGGTTCTGTCCCACTGGCAAGACCAGGGGACAGGGGTGGTGTGATCTTTCCTTAGAAAGCTCACGAGTTCTGCTTGTCTTTCCTTTTGGGATGTTAGCAGCTATTCCTTCCTTAGAGATCACCAAAGGGTCACGTCCTAATACTATAATTTCTTCTTCACTCATTGCTTGGAATATGTTACAGTGAGATAATTTCTATTACTGACTCTTGGGGTACCCAGTTCATATAGAAAAGATAAGATATGTGCCTGATCCTTTTCCTCTACTGAACAGTTCTCAAGTTAATTGGCTCTCAATTTTCTTCCAAAAATAACCAACTATATTTTAAAAAGTTATTATGAATCAGTGTATTTAAATATATTTCATGGATTCCATTTGCAACTATTATCTTTTTTGAATTTCAAATTGTCTCATCTTTAGTTGGTGGGAGTTTTATCTTTAGGCTGACTTCTGAGAGCCTTTGACATGACCTTTAGTTTTTGATAGCTTTTTTTTATTACCTGACATAAAAAGTGATGTTCCAGGCTCATCTTATACATAAAACCAGTCATTTCTCTAAACTGCGTCATTTTTTTTGAGTGGAAAGTACATCAAGATTATGATCTAAGAATCCGGGTTGCTAGGAATGCTCATTGCTACTGGATCACTCACTGTTTGCAATCCTCCCTGCCCTATTCCTTCCATATATCTTAATAAAATGCCTCATGAGTTCATATTCATATTTCCCATTCGAGGGTCCTAGTTCTCAAGGACATAGGGGATGGTAGAATTAGAATATTTAGTATTTTGTAATTATTTATTTACTGATCCAAAATTACATATATGAGTCTCAAAATAATGACATTGATTCTACCACCACTAATATAATTACTGAGAAAAGTTAAAAATTTTTGCTTATGCCCTTTCTATACTCCTATTCTGAGAGCTAGAGCCTATCTGCATTGCCTGAGCATACAGTCATTAAATGACTCTCTTTAAGCCCTATTTAGTCTTGGTAACAGCATTTTTAATGTTTGCCATCATTCTAAGCTTGATGTTTCTCTAGACATTTTGATGCTTTCTACTGAATCCCTTGGAAGAACTCATGGGAACAGTGTTCCTAGAGTTCTTTCATGTTACGATGATTTGCCAATGGTGCTTATACTTGAAAGTCAGCTGTGCTGGATATAAAATCACTGGCTCACATTTTTTCCCCTTGGGTATCTTAAACACGTTACTTTGTTTTCTTATGGCATAAAGCATTGTTGTTGACAAGCTGGTAATTATATAATTTTCTTCCCCTTAGAAGTCATTTGTTATTCTTTTCCTAGATACCCTGATTTTTTTTCTTTTTCCCTAAAGTTCAGTAATTTTACTAGAATATATCATAGTGTTGGTCATTTTAAGTCAATAATCTTAGGTATGTAATGTGCTCTTTCAATATGTAGTTTCAAATCTATTTCAGGAAAGTTTTATTGAATTATGGTTTTCTGTATTGGTTATGTTCTCTTTCTTCGGGTTTTTTTCTTTCAGGGACTTCCACTATTTCCATGTTGGATATTCTTTGGATATCTTCAATATTGTTACTTGGGCATAAATCTTTTTTATCTTTTTCTTCATTTCTTTTTGATTAAAAAAATTTCATTCTTTCCTTTCTATTTCTTTTAAGATACTATGTGTTGCATTTATTGCTCCTGTGTTCCCTCTAGTTTCATACTCAATTTTTCAAAAACTTTCCTTTTATATCTAGTATTTCTGGATCACTGCCACCTCATTGCTGAATTTTTATCTTTCTAATTTTGATTTATGCTCTTCTCCTTATCTTGTATGATTTTTTTTGTGTCTTTAAGATTTTATTATTATTTGATCTGTTGGTGGGCAGGTCTTCCTGGCATTGCTACCCATGGCTGAAGCAGTGCTATTTCTGCCCCTTATTCTCTTTCACTCTTATAGTCACTTTGTGTGGGATTTTACCTCCACATTGTTCTTTTTCTCTTTTTTATGTGAAACTAATTTTTCCTAAACTATTTTTTAATGTTTATTTATTTTTGAGAAAGAGAGATAAAGAGGGAGCAGGGGATAGGCAGAGAGAGAAGGAGACAGAATCCCAAGCAGGGACTCAAACTCATGAACTTTGAGATCGTGTCCTGAGCCAAAACCAAGAGTTGGACACTTAACTGACTGAGCCACTCGGGCACCTCTAATTTTTCCCAAACTTTAAGAAGAAGGTGTTGTTCAGTATAGCTTCCTTCAGATTGCAGAGATCGCTCTTCTGTGTTTTCTTACAGTGTTCAAATATATGCTAGCTTGCTCTCTCAAATTAACTGGCTCTTTTCTCCACTCTTACTTTTACTGGGGCCTTCTTTTTCCTTTTTCTTCCTATTGTTTCTATCTGGCTAGCTTTTATTCCATTACCGGGAATTTCAATATGTGGTTTTGAATCTCTGTGTGTCAGCCCTATCCTAGATGGGAGCCCTGCTTGATCAGTTTTGAGAGTTCGTATGTATCGAACCTTATTGTGATATTGTGACCCCTCGGACTCAACTACTGTTAGACTGTGATAAACCATTATTGGTTTTAACTCCTATTCACAAAGAGTCCTGTTGTACTTTATCAAACTTCTGTTGTTATTTTGGGGCATCTCATTGTCAGGTCAGTAAGATTCCCTATGCCTTTCTTTCCTCCCACATAGAAGCTGATACTGTGCATATCTGGTGGCATCTTCGGTATCACGAGGGTTCTTTGGCCCCAGTCATTTGTATTTGGGGCTGGTGGTGACGATAGCTTGACACTTTTATTCTGTTTTATTTGATTTTTTTGAGAGAGAGAGATTGAGGGAGAGGCAGAGAGAGAGAGGAAAAGAGAGAATCTCAAGCAGGCTCCACACTGTGAGCTCAGAGCCCAACGTGGGGCTTGAACTCACAAACTGTAAGATCATCACTTGAGCCGAAGTCAGATGCTTAACTGACTGAGCCACCCAGGCACCCCAACTCAATTTTATTTTAAATGCTGTTAATGGATCTTTGATATCTAGTTGCTTCGTCTGTTTCTAAGTGGAGATTTGGAAAGATTGAGAAACTGTGCCACTCCTGTCTCTTGAAACGCCGTTTTGTTTTTAACCAAAGAATCCATGTTTGTATTTTTTTAACCAGAAATTTTTTAGCACATTGAACATATGGTTTCCTTGACAAAGATTCTATTTACATACAACCAGTAGGAAACTCATCTATTATGTAAAGTTGCACACAGCTAAACTGTTACTGAGGTTCGCGCTGTGCAAACAAAACAAAACCGTGAACCTATTGGATGTTTGATCTGGGGACAATGACTTTACTTCTTCTGGCCTCCTTGGGCTCATTTGTAATATGAAAGGCCTGGGCTAGATATGTTTTTAATTCTTCTTATTAGCACTTGCTAGAATTCAACATTACTAGACTCTGAGTTGTGGTTTGTACTCAAAATGGAAATTAAAATAAATAAACAAATAGAAAACCTCCAAAACAAGCTGTCTTGGAAATGTTTTGAATAGTTCTCACTGAGTTGGACCCACAGCAGTGAATGAGACCAACCTGACTTGGACCTCACAATAAGGTCTGATACATACTTCCTTGGCTATTTCTAAAGAGGTGGTTATTGAGCTGTGATCCAATGTTTGTTTATTTTTGAGAGAGACAGAGAGAGGGAAACAAAAGGATCTGAAGCCAATTCTGTGCTGACAGCACAGAGCCCGGTGTGGGGCTCAAACTCATGAGCTGTGAGATAGTGACCTGAGCAGAAGTCGGACGCTCAACTGACTGAGCCACGCAGGCGCCCCCGTGAAGAATTTCACAGTGACATTTCCTTGACAACATCCATGGGACCTCATAAGAATACATGAGGTCTTTTGTCTCATCCAAAGGCCATTTGCTCTGTTGTCTAAGCATTGGTCTGAAGCGTCCCCAAACCGAGCAGTTCAATTAGCTCTCCAGCTCCACCTGCTGATGCTTCAAACATGGTTGGGCTCTCCCACTTCCTATTGGAGGAAATATGGAAAAATCTACTATTAGAAGCACTGTGAAATCTGTCATTTGAAAAGATATTTTGATTCTCCTCCATAGAATGAAAGCTAGGAATGTCTGCCACCCTCCCCCTGCCTTTTAGTATCTCCACCCTTAAATGAAAGCTTTCATAGAATGCCCCTGTTACTGTGAGGACAGAGGAAGAGAACAAAGTGGATGGCTAAGGCTCTTCCCATGCTCTGACTCCAGATTGTTAATAGAACTTTTTTATTTTTAAACTTTTAATTATATATTATATAATATATACACACATATAATATCTATATATAATATACATACAGAAAAGTGCATATATTTTGTCATTGCCCTTTGCAGTTTAAACATGCGAATCAAGCCCCACAGGTAACCCTTAATAAAGTGAGGGATTGACTGTCACCATGTTCAAAACAACCTGGGAAGGTTGGGGTAGAGTGAGTGTGGAATGTGAGTGCGCTGTCAGAGGGAGGCTTCCGTGTCTCAGTCTCTGGTGTCTACATGTGGCCCCCCCTCAGGCTGCTTGCTTAGGGGAGGAGACTGGGAATCCTCATTGAGAATTATTCAAAACATTCTCAATTCCTAGAAGGCCTTCACAGTCTTCTCAAAATTTGTATTTCCCCCCCTTTTACTGGAGGGCATATTCCAATTCTCTGAGTACTCAGGGGGAGTTCAAGTTTTTCGGATCAAATATTATTTAAAAAGCCATTTTGGAGTGAAAACAATTTTAGAATTAGCTAAACCTCAGTTAACTCTCCCCTTCTTCATTCTTTCTGAACTGCAGTTAGGTGGGGATAATACCACGAGTGTTTCAGGCTGTGTGATGACAGACCTAGAATGTAAACATTTGTCCCCTTCCCCTCTGCACTGCAACTCCCTAAGAGCACATTTTATGTTAGCAGAACTCGGCAGAGTGCTTAGCCCTCAGTGCAATCGAATGCATCAGGCAGGCTATCAGCTGTGGAACAGAATGATGAGGGCTTTGCATTAGCTATATTTACACAAATTGCAATTTTGCTCTTAGCTTGCTTCTTGATACTTAATTGTGGTAGCCTTTCTCTGTCTTTGTCCTCAGACTCCAAAGAAAAGTCTTTGTGGAGCGTCTCAGTACTGGGTGGTTGAATGAGCGATCTGGAAAAAGGCCTGCCTTGGCCTGACTTTGCATTTCCTCCTCCAGCTCTATTTCATTGAGGTGTTCAGAAGGGGTGGCAAGTGAGACAGGAAGTGGAAGGACCCTGACTAAAATATGCTGGAGTGTGGAGATTTATTTTCTTCACTTTAATATAATAAACCCCCTCAGGGTCTGACTTAGCATCATCATTTTTCCTTAGTCTGCTCTCTGAAGGCTGCCAACACGACGTGAGGAGATTGATGCCTCCTTTACCATAAATAATCGGGACGAAGGCATTTATCAGGGATTCTTCAAAATTTGCTGGCCTTAGAACTTCTCCCCTAAGCTGGGAACTCAAGAGTCCTAGAGTGAGGCCTAGAGCTCATGAGGACTAAACGTCAGAGAATCTGGTCCTGAAGAGAGAAAGCCCGTCAGTGCTTTGTAATTCTCTCCATGCTGGGATAGGCCGTGCAGATCATGCTGTGAGCTTTGAAGTCCTTCCTTAGCACACAGAGAAGGAGGTTGTCCTTGCTCTGTCACTGTGGTGGTGGGAGTTTGGAGCTAGAGGAGAAGTGGGGAAGTGGACCAAAAAGATCGACCACTGTAATAATTGCAGCTTAGTGCACCACACTCTTGCAGTCCAGGGCTGCTGCTGGGACTGTGGCCGTGGTCAGTCTTTGTCAATCAATGTCTTGAAGGCATGGTCTGCACAAGTCTCTGTGAAAAGGGCCCTTGCTTTCCAGATCACGGGGCTACTGGTTCTTCTCTGTCTTTGGCTAGATATTCCCAAGGAACTCAAACAATAGTATTGTTTTCTAGAACCTAAGGACACGCATATTGCACTGCTTTTCCTTCCTTCCCTCTTTTTCCAGTTCTTCTCCAAACTGGAAGGTCACTGTAGGAGACATGGACATGTGTCTCCCAGATCCCCTCTGAGGGAGGATTGTTGCCCCAGCACTGGAGGGTGGCCTCCACCTCTCAGTCCCTTGAGGAGCTGCCTGAGCAGCAGACAGCCACCTCGCTTGAAATCACACTGCTCCCAGAAAGGACAGCCCACATCCAAATAAGGCTGGGATGCAGAAGCCTAGACATTTTAGCCTGACATAGACAACTCTGATGATTAATGCTCATTTCAGAACTTCTCACTGGTTTGGTTGTGGCTACACACACCTGCTTCGAAGTTCAACTGCTTCCACCCCCAAATCTTACTTCCTCCCTTTCCTCTCACAGATGCTGAGTCCCAGTAAACATCTTATGCCCCAACCGCATCTCAGTGACAGTTTCAGAGAAACCTACCTATGTAGGCTCTCACCTGCCTTGTAGCTTGGGAGAATTCTACTCTTGGTATAGAAACGGTGAGTTTTAGATTTTAGAAAATGTTTTTTTTTCCTTCAACTCATCTTGGCTTTCAAAAATAGTGTTGTCTAAGGGTAGAAAAAAACAAGTTGAATTTGAGACTCAAAGCTGAGGAATGGCTTTTTTGTTCTAGGCTATGTCTACCCCTAAGGGTAGAAAAAAAACGAGTTGAATTTGAAACTCAAAGTTTAGGAATCACTTCTTTGTTTTAGGCTGTGTCTACCCTTTCCTTGAAACTATGAATGCCATTGATTCCATGGATGAGTGGTCAGTCACAGGGCAAGAGGAAATGGGAAAAAAAAGAGATTGAAAGATTTCGAAAACATGGTCGCCATTGTATCTATATTACAATTGTAAGCTGTAGAGCGCTAGGCAAACCCTGACACTTGTTGCTCTTTTGACGGATGAGTGCTGTCCTGTCCACCATGTTGTGGTCCACTGAACACGGGGCTAGCCTCATTCGGGTCTCTTCCTCAGCTGACTCTGTTCCCAGATGTTTTGGGAGGCTGTCTAGGCAGGAGAGGAACAGTGGCCATGATGGCAGAAATGGCTTCATCGAGTTAGAACATGTTAATTTCAGCCCCTGTCTCTATTGCTTTCTGGTCTCCTTTTGCACATGAGCTTATTTTGTGGCTCTGGTGGATCCTTCTAATTTGGAGTTTTTCAGATTTTTCTCCTAGATACAAACATGAGAGATTTGTTTTTAAAGGGTCTCTTTCTGTGCCTTGTGTCCTTAACCTTTTGAGTGTGACTTGTGCAGCCATCAATTTGTCCTGCATACGGATTCATGTCACAGGGAGGTATGACATGAGAGTACCCTAAAAGACCAGCAGCTTGGATTCCCTTTACAAGGAATTTAGCTGCAACATTTAGCATTCACTCAGCATCCCCTTAGAACTTGGCCTCCTTTGAGGAGAGGTAACAAAGAGAAATAGAAAAAGGGCTGCCATGCAGGTAGAGTCTCTCAGCTGACTGTTTTATGGAGTCCAGGTTTTTATGTGCCTGGAAGACTGAAGCAGGTCTCAGAAGCTCTAGCCAGGATTCTTCCTCACGTTCTTTAAGACTTATGGTTTTCTTTAAAAAAATTCATGAAAGTCATTTGGTACTTCTACATGGCAGAGTAGAGGTTCTGTTAAAAAAAATCAATAATAAAAATGGCTTTTATTGAGCATCTGCTATGATCCATGCACTGTTCTAAGCCTTTACAATTATTACTATACTTAATTCTTACAGTAACTCTAAAAGAAAGTTGCTACCAATATTACCATTTTATACATGAGGAAAGAGAGGCAAAAGAAACAGGCATCCATCCTGGTTCAGTTTCTAACTATGTTTTTCTTTTTTCTTTCTTCATTTTCTTTTTTTGCAGGGAGGTTATGTCTTTATTTTATTGATAGCTATGTCTTCTCTTTAGTTACTCAATAACTATTCACTAAGCACCTGCTGTATACCAGATGCAATGCCAGCCCTGGAGGACAGAGTGCTGACCAAAGCAGACCTGCTCCCTGCACTACTGGAAGTCAAAGATGGTCAAAGCATATGCTTCTTCAGGGCCAATATCTGCATATCAAGGTATTGCTGGGGAATACATTTCAAACCCTCTGTTTACTGCCTAATTTTTCTTAAATCCTCAGCTGGGAGAAACCAGGTTTCTGGCAAATTTCTGAAGGATGTATTATATGCAGCCCATTTTCCTTCCAAGTTCCCAATTTTAGTGAATGACATCACCCTGGCTGGCATCCTTGACTCTTCCTACTTTTCCCATCCCCTGCCATATCTCTCAATCTCCGAGTCCAGATATTTATTTCTCCTAAACATCTCTTGGGTCAACACGCTTCTCTCCACATTCATTGTTACCATCATTTGTTGCCCAGCGTTCTAGAAGAGCCTCCTGACAAGGGTATCATTTTTCTTGCCATCCTACAGCCCACTATCCTTGTGTGTCAAGTAGGCAATCGAATATAGGAGTACACAGCTCAGAGTGCAGCCTAAAAGAAGAGGAGGATCCAGCTACTGAATTTCAGCATGCCAGTCCCTGAGGTGGTGAAAATCAGAGGACTGTGGTATTGCAGTGTGGAAAATGGGTGGTTTTCAAGCCGGGAATGGTTAGAGTTAAGGTGAAATACGAAACAGTTCATTACATTTGACAGCACGGAGATCACGGGTGACCTTAACCAAGAAGTTTCATTAGAGTCCTGTGGATAAGTAAAACGAGAATAAACCCTGAGAAGGAAAGAAGCAGTTTGTTTCATTTGTTTGTTTGTTTTATGTGAGAAAGAAATTGAATAGCAGCTGGAGGAAAATATTGGGTAAGGGATTTGGGTTTTTGTTTGTTTACTTGTCTTTACCACGGGGATTCTTTAGCATGGTTATGCATTGATGAGGATGACCCAATGACAAGCAAGCGATTGAAAGTGCAGCAAAGACAAGGGAATCCTTGAGAAGGTGCCGGGGACAGGGCTCCAGGGCTCCAGAGCTCCAGAGGGTGTCCGGGCCATTGTTGGAGGACCTCTGCTTCCTCCTCTAGAACAAGAAAAATGGAGAAGATGGGCATAGATGAGGCAGCCTTATGGACTTGGTGGGGAGGAAGAGTACAAATTCTTATCTGTTGGTTTCTATCTTTTAATCATAAAGAACATTTGAAAAATCATGTTTAACTCATATTTAAAGAAGGTTTGAGAAGAGAGACTATAGAAGGTATAAACTAATCATGATGAGTCTGGAAAAGCTAATTTACTGAGGAAACAGAAGAAGAGTGTTGAGTGTTTTGTTCAGGCTTCTGGTCATGAATTTAGAGTGAAACTTGTCAGTTACATTTCATGTGTGTGTTTTTCCTCCAGGAATATTCCATTTTCTAAATACAGGTGTGGATGAACTGGACTCCACCAGGCTTGACTTTATTGCATGCAGGTGGCACAGAAGAGAGAGATGTAAAGGAGAGGAAATTTTCAAAGAGGCAATAATCATTATAGATCAGGTGATCTAAATAATTCAGAAGGGAAAGAAAAAGAGGGGGCTGACTGGTGGCTAGTAGGGATGTGGTTGATGGTGTGGAGATATCAGTGAGTTTATTATGTAGGTGAGCCAGAGCTAGAGGAGAAGGTGTGGTTTAGAGACTGGCTTTAATGAAACAGAACAGATTTGAAGGTGGCGTGGTTGTAGTAAGAACAAGGTAGTGTGTGATGATAAGACGAGTTCAGCTGTAATACCGTGGAGGGTGAAGCGACTGGAGAGGAGGATGTGAAGGAGCTGAAAATTCACTGTTTAGATGTTGCCTCATTTTGCACACCTCTCAATATTTTGTGGTTGTTGGCCTATCTTTCCAACAAGTATGTTATTCTCTGAAGGAAGAAACTACATTTGTCTTGTCACCGTTTCCTCCCTAACACTCAGCTCAGCACCTAACCCTTAAAACACTCAATAAATGTTTACCGAATGAGCAAATAAGTCTATTCTTTTAGAAATTCTTAAAGTTATTCCTGAATTGAAAGCGCACCCTAGGACCATTGTCTTGACTCCTTATGGACCACTTGCTGTGAGCTGCCTTGTGGGTAATGACATTTACTGCTGCTTTGGAAGCACTGCTGTTTAATTCTCCCTGGTATTTAAGACAGGGCTTGCTGAGGAAGTAATTCACTCCCTTGCACAGTCTTCCCTTCATTTAGGACTCACAAGGGAAACTTTTCTAAGATTTCGTTGCTAGGAAGAACCGTGACTCTCTTAAGTGAACAGACACTTTGTGAGCCTCATAAGCAAATATGTATTCCTCTTTGCTTTGCCCATTACAGCCAGATTCATGGCTCAGGCTCACCGTCAGCAATTATGCAGAAAAATATGGTATCTATTTCTTAGGAATAATTTTACCCTTTGCTTTATCTTGTTATCTTTCCCTAATTTCCTCAACTCAGTGATTTCTTCTCATGTTTCATTTCTCTTCTAGAATAGTTCTTGTATATTTAATACTAATGTGTGTTTTCCCAAGGTTCAACCAGATAGAATTTTTTTTAAGTATCATTAATGTTTTATTTATTTTTGGGAGAGAGACAGAGTGTAGCAGGGGAGAGGCAGAGAGGGAGGGAGACACAGACTCTGAAGCAGGCTCCAGGCTCTGAGCTGTCAGTACAGAGCCCGATGCAGGGCTCGAACCCACAAACTGTGAAATCATGACCTGAGCTGAAGTTGGATGCTTAACCGACAGAGCCACCCAGGTGCCCCTAACTGGATAGAATTTTATCTTGACCACTTCAACTGACACACACTTCTGGTGACCGTATGAAAGGCAAGCCTGTTGTTTCATAAACTGTAATAGTGAATATTTAGATTATAACCATTTGTAAACAATACCTATGTCTCAGAATTTATTGAGCTCATATTTTTGAGTTCAGCCTGAAATTCCTATAACATAGAATGTTAAACATGTTACCTGTATTGCAGTTAATACCAAGCACAAAATTGCTTAGAAAAAGGTAAACACATTTTTGGGCATTTATCAATTAAATCAAAAGGTCCTATCTGGGGCTTTATTCATTTAATTAAAGAATCTTATGAACTTTGGGGGCATTTGCTTATTTAATCAAATAACTGACGAAGAATAAAAAGAACTAAGTCATGACTAAGGACTTTGGGAGCCTTACTAGAAATGCAAATGCAATGATAAGGCAGAGATCAAGATGACAAACTTGGACAGAGGCAGCTGCAGAATCAGAAGAATGGACAGAAGGGAGAGGACACAAGAAACTCTACAAGACTAACCACAGAAGAATATGGGGCACAAAAATCTACACACCGTAAAGAAAATGAAAAGAAAAAAAACAGGAAACGTGTGACAACTGTGAGCTTTGCAACGCACGGTATTGGCGTCATTAAATACATCGAGGGAGTACGTCAATACTGTCATGATGGGAAAGTTTATTCCAGAAGAGTTGTTTTGTGCAGGTGGAAACGTGGAACCTGCAGGACAGAGAGTGATACAAAAGAACAGCTCAGCAAATGTGCCCGCACCAGTGGGGCCAAGACTAGGCCACTGTGGGTAATCTGGTGGGGGACAACTGTAAGCGTCTTTCTGTAAAGTCTGATCACGGGTCTCAATTAGGTGTTGCCTATGAGAAGAATGAGACTGTTGATTGTGTTGGCCATGAAATATATGCATAGGAAAAGAACATGCATCAATATTTTATCAACAACTGTAAAAATATTCCAGAACGATGTAAGTTATGTTGGCGAAGCACGTCTTACGTCTTTTTGTAGGCTACCCCAAGTCCTTTCTTGGGAGAAGCTGGACTATTCATTAAAGAATATAAAATCAGATTCTATAAGGTCATAATTTCAGTATTGAATTTAAAAATGACTCTGGAAATGGAATGTTTATTATTAGTACTATTAGAACTATTAGCCATCATATGTTGTGTGCTTTTGGTGGTCTGAGCAAATGCTAAACACTTTCTGTGCCTTATTCATTGGATCCTCACTGTAATCCAATGAGAGGGACCATCCCTATTCCCACTCATGTATGCGGCAAGTATTTATTGAGTTCCTAATATATGCCGGCAACTTTTTTAGTGAGTGAGACAAAGATCTTGCTTTCATGGTGTTTCCTTACTGATGGAGGACAATCAACAAATAATCTAAGAGAATACCAACAGTAATGCCAGGAGAAGTGTAGACAGTGACAGGGACTACAATTTCAAAAAGCAGTCTGGGAGGGCCTCTCCGAGAAGGTGACATTTGAGGAGGGGACTGCGTACAGTGAGAAAGTGAGTCATTTCATAAACACAAATTCACAAACACAAAAAGGCTAAGTGACTTGGGAAGGGTCACACAGATAGAAAATGGCAGAGCTGGAATTCAAGCCCAGGGGCATCAAACTCTGGAGTCTTCACTGTTAACCATTTCATTCACTGGTGCCAAGCTGTGGGCTGATTCTACCACAGGCCTCAAGAGCAGTTTTGAAAGTAGGATCTCATCTCCTGGAATTCCATCTTCCAAAGTCAGGGCTTGCTGTTCGCTGACGCCCAGCGGCAGTCCTGCTAGACCCACGGCAGCATGGCCAGGCTGCAACTTCATGGCATGTCTTTGATTGGAAAGGCAGCTGGGATCTGTTTTGCTGGGCGAAAAAAGTGAGAGGAGGAGTGTCTTTCGGGGACTGTGTTGTGTAGTGTTAGCACTTGCAAAGCATTGCTTGATGATATACCTGCAGAACGTTCACATTGCTTGAGGGTAATTCGTGTTGCATCCTTAGGCCAGTCCTATAGGATCGAGTTGATAGAATGGAAACACATTTGCCCCCCTTAATCTCCTCTCACTGACTGTCCCTGTCATGCTATAGTTGCTGCTGAAGGGAGTGCAAAGACTGTCCCATTTACACTTAACAGCCCACCTTTGTTGAGCTAGAATTCCCGTCACCTCCTCTTCTCTTCCTCATACCCTCAATCCAGAGGATGGGTAGTCCTTGGCTGGTCCCATGGCACTGTGTGTATGGACTGGGTTTAATCACCTTCTTTCCTACTCTAGGAATGAGAACAGTGGTAGTGCTTGTTCATAAGAAGGAAGGGAGAGCACACTATTGGTGAGAGCCTGGATCTGGGATAAGCCTCCGAGGAAAGCGTGGCCCCTCAAAATGCAAAATAACAGTCTTCTAGTTGATGTGGATTTTGAGTAAATCTCTGAAGTTGCTAGAGAGGTCACAGAAGGGCTGGGAGAATTGTAACGTGTGTTCATTTGCTCATTCGCACGTTTTTCAAGTACTTATCAGGCACCTTCAATATGCATAACCCAGTCCTTATCCCAGAACGTAGAGCACACGCAGTTTCACGGGACAGACAGATGTAAACAAGACCATCACATTCAGTATTACAAGTGGTATAAAGGAGGCACACACAGGGGTGATGTCAGAAACACACAAGGTGACTGTTTGGTGGCTCAGAGTAGCTCCACAGGAGGTGCTGCTGAGGATGGACCTTGATGGAGAAGTAGAATTTGCCAGAGAAGGCAAGAATGAAGGGCAGTCTTCTAAGCTAGAAGGGATAGCACGCCCAAAGACAGAATTCAGAAGTGGCCTGGTTGGCTCAGAACACAGCACTGGGGCATGAGATGCCCCTGCAGGGAACTGGGGAACTGGGGAACTGGGGGAGGGCTGACTGGAGAGGGGCTGGGCCAGACGCAGGGGGCTCAGGCTCTTTTCTCTCCCCCTGTGGACACAGAACCATAGGTTTGGGGTAGCTGACACCCAGATGGTACCTTGATTACTCTAGATATTTAAAAACAGGAGATGATTTAAGTGATTGCCAAATGAGAAATTCCTGGAGATGTTTGTTTTGCTTGCACACATGTGTATTATTTATCAGCATACATGCTTTTTTCCCTTAGTGTGCTTGAAAATGATGGACAATGTGTCATAGGGCTACAGATCCTTACAGCCAGGAGGAGTCGGTTCTGTCAGTGAATTTACTGCACAGCATGGGGACTAATACTTTGGACACTCACCCACACCACTCGGGTGGGAGTATAAACTGGAACAGCCCTTCTGAAGGGCAAAATGTACATCAAAACAACCTATGACATCTGCACACCACTGACCTCGAATTCCTTTTTAAAGAATTTGTCCTAAGGGAATGGCCAAAAATGCATCTAGAGGATTCATTCATTGGAGCAATTTTTATAATGTGAAAAAACTGGAGATCACCTACATTTTCTCCCAAGATAATAATGGTACAATGGAGAGCTCTATAGATATTAAAAGGAATAAACTGAAGTTTATTTGTTTTTATAGAAATTCCTGAATGAAAAATTAGTTTACAAAATAATATGTACAATGACTCTAATCTCGTAAAAATTTGAGGTATAGTCTACTTATTTATTTGTATGAACAAAGTTCAGAAAGATATCTACCAAGATGTTAATAGTGGTTATTGCTGGGTGGTAGGATAAGTAATTCTTGACTCTTACTATTGGCTTATCTATATAATTTCTAGCGTTTTGGCTTTTTTAAAAAACAATAAACATGTATTACTACATGATTGGTTCAATATAAGATTATACACTATTTCCCCACATGTGTGCACACTGGCCGGTTGGCTATTCACCACATCTTCTTCTGTTACTCCATTTGGGACTATTTGGCCAACAACTCGGGAAAACAGAAGAAAAAAAAAAAGTATGAGGACCATATATTACGGTTGGAAAACTTCTGCCTTGTGCAGGCCATGTCTGTGATGAGAAAGATAAGCCAGGCTTATCTCTGCTCTTCTTTGGAAAGCACATATCTTTAGATTAAGCATTGCTGGCAAACTTCCAGAATTTCCATTTCCTTAGTAACTGAGCAGTGTAATAAATTGGATGAAAGATCTGCTGTTTTTCAAGTCATCCGTGCTGTGCAAAAGTCTCACCCGGACACCTGGATTCCTCTTCAGAAACTGTGTGATTTTCCTATTGTGCACATACAGATGGAAATAATTTGGATTTAGGCTGGTCTTCCTTGGGGGAGCTGCCTATTTGGTGTTGCCCACTACTGTGATTCTAGTGTTTGAGTGTGCCTCGCCAGAATCTAGTGTCTCTCTCTGAAACTTTTAGAAACGAGTCTGCATCTTGCGTTTTATGAAGACCATAAACACATTGTGGAAAATGAACTGACACGCCATTAACCGTTCTTATGTATCGACTTCAAGCTGCAAAGGAAGATACGCAGCAGATTCTGCCCGTTTCTCTTTTCACTCCTCACTGCAGAAGTTGGAGATAACCTTTCACTAGATTAGTTCTGGTCCAAACTAGTTTCTTTTCTGCATGTCTCCTGTTGCTTTTATCTGTAAAGGTCCTGTCTGCCCTTGGGGTGTCTGCATCCTGCTTATGCCTTTATTATAGACTCTGTTTGTGGCAGAATAAAGGATTGAGATATTAATTGGGGCAGGTTTTCTGTTTTTTTTTTTCTTTTGTTCCCCCCTCCTCCTTTCTTGGTTATGGTGGGAATCAAGGTTGTTGCATTTCTTTGTCCTGAAACTTTTGCAGGGCAATGAGGAGAAGCTGCTTGAGGGCAACAGCCCCTCTGGTGTGTTATAAAGTCTTGAACTCGTTGGAGACGGTGTTGGGTATTTCGGAAAAGAGCGGTGCGGAGGGAGCACCTTTGAGGACAAGCTGAGGGTAGTGGAGTCCCAGGTATTAAGAAGGGTCTGGAGGCCAGCCAAGCTGGCCCGTGGGTTGGGACCCGCAACCTGCTTCCCAACAGTGCTCTGGGAGGTGCAAAGCTTGCAAGGGTAAAGGCTACTGCAGCACCAGCAAGACCAGCGGCAACTCTCTGCTTTGGAGCAGTCACACTTCAAGGGAGCATGTGGACATAGACTTCTAAGATGTCAGAGGGAGCTGTGGGGAGAAATGAGGGCTTGCCCCGCTTTCAGGGCTTCCTGTAAATGTTCCAAGTAGTGAAGGGGAAAGAGACTGGAATGAAAGTCTGACAGGCCGTGCATCTCCAGCCCTGAATGGCATGAGCTTTGAGGTAGATTTATGTTGATGAAAAGAAAATGCTGTTTCTGGCTCTGACGTCACTGGCTCTGAGTCCATCAGACACATTTTTTTGAGAAGACTTTGTTTCCTTTCGGTATTCCTCCAACGTGCTGCCAACGGTCGTATAAATTCCTGAGTTTTATAGCTCAAAAATGAGATTGTTTGGGCTACCTCGTTCCCTTCATGAGGATTAGTGACTTGGGGCCAGAATCTGAATTTTTAAGGGCTGTGGTTATTAATGGGGTCCGCGACCCCTTCGTGTGGGAAAAGTACCTTCCAGGTTGGAGCTGAGTGTAGATAACCCATTTCTATAGCTTCATGAGATTTCCTCTATCACATTATTAAGCATCATCCCTCCTCTCTGCAGCAGCGGGAGCTATAATTGTTCCTCTCTGTGTAGGAGCAGGTAATCCATTTTTAGCTGCACTATTTAAAACCATGCCATTGATTATTCCTTGGTTTATGTCATGGTTTCTGAGGCTGTGTGGATATAAAGTCACTATAAGTTGGGATCTCTAATAGTTATTGCTTATGCATCAAATGAGGCTATCAGTGCAGGCTGGAGTGATTAGGATGACACGCCATGAAAATGAACATGGATTACAAGCCGTGGATGAGAAATACGTGTAGGAGCCCTGACCTCAGCTTTCTGACAGCTCACTGGAAGAGTTAGAACATGGCCGCCAACACCCATAACACATGACTTTAAAATAAGGCAGGGATTAAGGGCTATAGTTAAGTTACAAAGCATGATGGGCATTCAAGAAAAGGAAGAATTTATTTCTGGAAAGAATATGTGTAGAACAGTCCTGAATGACGTGGAGGATTTGGATGGGCCCAAGGCAAAAGGTAACTCATGTTTCTATTATTCACGAAGTTTTATAACTAAAGCCTATGGATTTGGTTCTTAAGATAACTCAGAGGCAACCCAAATCACCATATTTTTCCATTACGTCTTAAGCCTGAGTTTGAGGTAGACTGGAACAAGGTAAGATTGTGTTCCATTTCTCTTTAGGAGAGTTTTCATTCCATTTCCTTTTTCCTTTTCATTCTTTTTAAATAAAGACTTAACTGTGTGAGTTCAGGCATTCTCCAGAGATCAGGTATGACTGGGGACAAAGGGAGGTTTAGAGCTCCCTTATGCCTTGGAATGATACTCTACTGGCCCTCGCCAGCCTCCTTGTGCTTAAAGACAGTGTCAGAGCAGAGCGGAGGAGGGGGTAGAAGAGAATCAGTGTCTCCAGGTTGCTCAGCTCTAAATTGCTGAACACCAAATACAGGGAAGGCCTGAGACAGAAAGAGGCAATGAAATGTGGGGACACGGTGACCAATACGAGTGTGCTCTCCACAACATTTTGGAACATCAATGAGGCAATGGTGAAATGGAGAAGTACTTGGATAGAAACATTTCCAGGTATGATAGCACCGAGTCCTATTATAATATAATCATAATAACTAATATTTATGGAGCACTCAGCTGCTGCCAAGCTCTTGACATGCATTATCTTATTTCCTGCACGTAACTACCCCATGCAGGAGATACAGCTGTTATTCTTATTTTATAAGGGGAAACTTACACAGAAAAGTTAAGACAATTAGCCGAGGTTATTAGCTAGTAGCTAGTGAAGCACAAAGTCTGGCTCTAGAGCCCCAAGGTGTAATTCGTATGCCACACTGACTGTCTGCTTTTAGGAGAGCAGAGCAGGGTGTGTATAGGGAATTTCTGTTAGCGCTCCTGGCATTGCGGTCGGTAATGGAGACGTCACTGAGTTTACATGCATCAGGAGAGATCATTTAACAAACCATATTAAAACAAAAGCAATGGTTGTACTCTTGCATTTCCTCAGATGTTTTCTCTTTTATCCTCTGCCATTGATAGGGTGGTGGCTAGCCAGTGGCATTTTTAAAAAGCATCAATAATGAATTAAAATAGCTTTTTGATGGAAAAAGTATTGATAGCCTATAAAAGAGTAACACTCTTTTTTTTTTTTAAGTAACACTCTTAAATAACACACCTGGAGTTGACTGAAGAGAACGAATGAAGCGTATTTGCAGCATGTTGTTTCTGCTGGTTTAGTTTCTGAAAAATAAATAAGACAATAAACTCTACCACTGGAGGTTACTGGCTGTGTGCTGAGTTACAGGATTGTAATATTTATTCACCAATCAGGAAACATGAGTTTGCATCCCCCAATATGCCTTTGCTTCTCAGACACATATTTGAATAATTCTTCAGCTTCCTGTAGGAGGACTGATGTTGAACCTATATCCTGTGTTCAGTTGTTTACAAGTTCACAGTCAATTCTAGACTTCAATTTCAATATCAGAAAGAAAACATTTCTTTCTTTTTTCTTTAACTTTTTTTTAAACATTTATTTATTTTTTCAAGAGAGAGACACACAGAGTGGGAGTGGGAGTGGGGCAGAGAAAGAGGAAGACACAGAATCTGAAGCAGGCTCCAAGATCTGAGCTGTCAGCACAGAGTCTGATGCGAGGCTTGAACTCATGAACTACAAGATGACGACCTAGGCCAAAATCAGTCGCTTAACTGATTGAGCCACCCAGAAGCCCCAAGAGAGAATATTTCTAAGAGAAGCTTCAAATTTACATCTCCAGCAAAGCAATGGTACAAATACAATGGAATTAATAGGAATTTTAACTGTCCTTGTCCTCTCCTGGAGTTGTCATGTGCTATTCTCTAGGATCCCAGCGCAAGCAGACTCTTAAGGACATACACAATCATAAAGAAAATTCACTTATGTTTTGGTAAAAGGTAATGCATGCACATAATACAAAGTGCAGAAGAGATTAATAATATATATTGAAAATGAAGGTGCCTCCAACCCCATCCCCTAGTCATAGCAATTACTGTTTTCTTGCGTTGTGTCACATGTCATCTTGGTTCAGATAATCTGAGAGCATTTTGGCTTGACTATGAAACAACTAATAAACTTTCACCTTTAAAGACGTTATCAAATAACACTTGTGCACAATACATCATTGCATGCCTCACCTCTTCCCTTATAACCAGTCTTTCCTTTACAACTCTGATACTCACTCCATTAAGGATGAGATAAGGGAGAAGGTGGGAGGAAGGGTTTTGTGAAACTCAAGGAGGTTCAAGGGAGGTGAGCAGCCAAGCCTGGGGAGGATGAGAGATGAAGTAAAAATCAGGACTGTGTGTTGTGCAGACAAAGTTTTTAAATCCAATTTTTAAACCTCAAATTGGCTGCTTCATAATGTCGTGTTTTATGTGAAGCAAAGCTTTAGTGAGAGCCCTCAGCGGAGTTTGGAATCTGATTAGGACATTTGGTTGTCTAAGGTAATATAACAGGAGTTCGTGACTAAACCCTAATGGTGACTCAGCACTGAAAGCATTATTATGTGTTCCAGCCTTTATCACCAGTGGGATTGAGCGGCAACCCCACTTTAAGCAGTGTGAACAGGGGGAAGGTAGGAGGCTGTTATAGAACGTGCTTCCAGAATTCACTGAAGCTCTTCCATGCCCATAGGCTATGAGTATCTTTGTAACACTTATTTTTACACCCCCATCCCTGCTAAAAAAAGTTTACCATGGTTTCTAGCTCTGATCGATTCATTGCAATGTAGTATAGTGGAAATATATATATATTCCAGCAGAATACAAGAAGATGGAAATACACACAGAGGAACAGCATGAGCCAAGGCATGGAGGAGTGACAGTCCTGTGTGTTAGTGTAATGGACGACAGAGTGGTGTGGTTAGGTGTGGGTGTGGAGCATAGAGTGACCTATTGCTTTAGAGGAAGTCTGGGCCTGGATTTTCTTGGACCTGTATGAAATACGGAGGAGCACTGGGCCATTTGAATCAGTACAGGGGTGTGATCAGAGCAGATAACAGCATCTTTGGTCACAATGTAGAGGATGGCTTGTAAAGAGAAGTCAGAGTTGCTTGTTTTCACCATGCTTACTGGCTAGCAGTCCTAAATGTCACTGCACCAAGTATCTAGGAATATACTTAAAAGAAAATCCTTCAGCACCTCTCATCAGAGGCGTAAGCACTTTTGATGCCAGTTGTCTTCCTATATTTGGAGTTCTTTCTAAGAAACTTATCTAGCCATCTGGCTTACTCTTTGGACACTACCTGCTTGCATTACCATCTGTTTTGGGGGTGGAATTCAGACATTTTGGGATCCTCCATCGTGTCTCAGTTGTTTATGTCTTTGTTTTCCATTAGTTATGAACTTAGTTAATTTCTGAGAGCAGGTCAACATAGTCACCTTATAGGTAGATTTTCTGTAACCCCAAAAGGCTGGAAATATTCTTGTGCAATACTGTAGGTACAATAGAAATGACAAGGGCCAAGATGAAGTTTCCAACATTGAAGCCCTGTGGCATAGCTAACCCATGTCTTCGGAGCTGTGCGGGTATGACTCTGCCCCACTCAGCAAGTCATGTGAAGATGGTGGACAGTGGCAGCATGTGTGAATGTTTCCTTTATGATGAATACGGGTGGGTAAAACAGAGTGATGAGAATAAATGCTAAGAGGACATACTGCAGAAGACAGAGGGAAAAAGATTTATTTTAAGGAATTGGCTAATGGATTATGGAGGTAGGCAAATCCAAAATCTTTAGAGTGGGCCATCAGCCTGGCGGCCCAAGGAAGAGCTGATATTGTAGTTCAAGATCACTTGCTGGTGGAATTCCCTCTTGGTAAGAGGTTAGGGGTGATTGGGTAGGTCCAACTGGGTTTGTGAGAGGCCAATCTTTTGTTGTATTTAGGCCTTCCGCTGATTGGATGAGCCTCAACCTCCTTGATGGAGGGCAATCTGCTTTATTCAAAATCTGCAAATTTAAATGTTACCCTTATCTCAAAATACCCTCACAGAAACTTCCAGAATAATAATGTTTGCCCAAATATCTGGGCAACATGGCCCATCCAAACTGACACATAAAATTAACTCTCACAGAGGATCAGGCACATAGGGATGAAAATAATGTGCAGATGGAGGCGGAGATTGGAGTGATCTGTCTACAAGCCAAGAACACCAAGGCTGCAGGCAACCTCAAAAGACTAGGACAGATGCATGGGATGGTCTATCCCACAGAGCTTCCAAAATGAATCAATCCTGCCACTGTCTTGATTTTGGACTTCTGTCCTCCTGAACTGTGAGAACATATTTATGTTGTTTTAAGCCACCTGGTTTATGGTAGTTTGTAATAGTAACCCTAGAGAACCAATACATAGCTAAACTCAGCAGCATCCCAGTCACATTTCCCAGGAGCAGTTAGGGTCTGATGTCCCATTCTTTTTTTTTTTTTAATTTTTTTTAACGTTTATTTATTTTTGAGAGACATAGAGACAGAGAGTGAGCAGGGGAAAGGCAGAGAGAGAGGGAGACACAGAATCTGAAGCAGGCTCCAGGCTCTGAGCCGTCAGCACAGAGCCTGACGCGGGGCTCGAACTCACAGACTGTGAGATCATGACCTGAGCCGAAGTCGGCCGCTTAACCAACTGAGCCACCCAGGCGCCCCTGATGTCCCATTCTGGGAACAGGTTGGAATGTTCACGGTGCCAGGCACGTTGGCGGAGCTTTGGAGAGGACCATGGAAAGAAAAAAGCTTAGATACAGAGTTTCCAGGATACACTACATACGAAAGCCAATGGCAAACACACTGAAAATAAATGGAACATCTCTGATAGGAAAACAGGGGTAAATTTCCTCTGATATGAAAAGTTGCTACAAAAAATGAGTAAATAAAAGATAAATGCCTTTTGTAAAAGTGAGGAAAATTGAGAAATAATCAATATACAAAAGAAGGTTCTGATAAATCACCACCCGGGTGACCAGGGCTCATTGTGCATCCTGCCTTCCCTTAAATTTGTGCTCAAAATTTGGGTTTTCAAGTGTATCCTGAAGATGCATGTCCAGGACCCAGCTAGTGAGGACCAGAGAGCAGGCCTACAGGAGCCCAGGTGAAGTCAAGGTGGGCAGTGCACAGCTTGCCCCATCAGCCGGGCAGGTGCTGCTTCACAGAGATGGTTTCCTCAAACCCGGAATGAAGGGTGATGTGAAATACGGAAGCATGATCGACTGACTCATCAAGAAACAGGCATTTGTTGAAGACCCGTTTTGTCTCCAGCACTATCCCGTGCACCGTGGGGAGTATGAGAACACCATGCTTTTTCCTCCTAACATGGAAGGGAAGGATGAGAAAGAACAGAACGACAATCCAAGGAGGGATGAATTGTTTGGCCTAGATCATATCAGTGGTTTCCAGTTCTGGATGCTTATTAGAATCCCTGGAGAGCTCTTTAAAAAATGCAGATGCCTCTGAGAACGTTCATAGTAGCACAACTTTTAAGAGCTCCAAACTGGAAACTCTCCAAATGCACATCAACAGTAGTTTGGATAAATAATTATGGATTATTCATGTAATGGAGTGCCATTCAGCAATGAGAATGAAAAATCAACAACTACACACATCGATGAGGATAAATCTCTTTAGGATAAAGTTGAGTGAAAGAAACCAGATAAAAAAAATATACTTCAATGTGCCACTTGTCATGTAAGATATTAACAAGAGGGGACCTTCGTATGGGTTATAAAGAAACTCTGTACTATCTACGCTTGTTCTGTAAAAATAAACTGTTCTCAAATTTAAACATTTATTTAAACATAAAAACATCATACTCTATGATTCCATTTATGTCAAATAACAAGACAGACAAAATTCGTCTTATGCTGTTAGAAGTCAGGAAAGTGTTTTCCTAGGGAGAAGTGGGGTCTGTGGGGCTACATGAGGGCACTGTGGGGATACTGGTACTGTTCTGAGTCTTCATTTGTGTGCTCGTTATAAGGGCATGTTTCATTATGAAAATGTATCAAACTGAACACTTGTATGCACTTTCTGTAAGTAATATTTTATTTCAATAAGAAGTTAAAAGCTATTCTGATGTCTAATCCTACCTAGACTAGCTAAATCAGGTTTCTTGGGCATAAGAATTAAAAAAAAATTTTTTTTTTAATTTTTATTTTGAAAGAGAGAGAGAACGCAAGCAGAGGAGGGACAGAGAGAGAGAGAGGGTGAGAGAGACTTCCAAGCAGGGTCCGTGCTGTCAGCACAGAGCCTGGCGTAGAACTCAAACTCACAAATTATGAGATCACGATCTGAGCCAAAATTAAGAGTCGGATGCTTAACCGACTGAGCCACCCAGGCGCCTCAGGCATTAGCATTTTTAAAAGCTTCCAGGATTATAATATGCACCCAGGATTGAGAGCAACTGCTATGGATCTTACAGGCAGCAAGAGAAGCCAGGAACCAGTACAGGCTGGAGCTGTGAATTCAGGCTTCCCAGAGAAGGCAGAACACACGTGAGTCCTCAAAACTGGGAGGGATTGATGAGGCCAGTGGGGCTCCACAATAAATGACTGTTTTGAGCCCAGGAAACATTCCATTTCCAATTCTCATTTTCTTACTTTTCTGGTGGTGGCTATGTTTTCTCTTAGAAACTTGATCCTAAATGTTCTTGTCGCATGTTCACCCCTTTGGTTCAAGAGCCATGAACAGGGGTTCACCCGAATTCATGCAAGGAGAATTAAAAAGCAATTAGTTTTCATACCCTAAACACTAGATTTTATCTAGTTTGTATACTTTCTTGTATTTCTCCTCAAGCCCCAGTAAGCCCTCCAGAAAGCATGCTTGAAATAAATGTCTGAACAAACAAGCCCCAGCATTTAGGTTGGATCCACCAAAGCACTCCCTGTGGTCTCAGTGATCAGCTGCTAAGATGTAATACGCTTAAGTGTATAAAGAAAGGGAAGGGAAACTTCTTGGGGCAAACTTTGATGGATGCTGGCTTAAGGAGGAACTTCTGTCTGAGTGTGTGTCGCTGTTTATGATTATTATGAGCCCAGACAGGCAAGCTGGCTCACTGATAGGTTTCTTACTTATGAAGAGAGAGGAGCTATAGAACATCCACTAAGAGCATCTGCAAACCGAGGGTTGGTGTTTTCATTCAGAGAGCCTTTACTTCTTTAGGCTCATTCTAGGTAAAAATGGCAATAACGGCCAGCTTTTATAGAAGCTTCCTGGAACAACTTAGTTACAGAGAGTAAGTGGGAGGGCTGGGGGCACTGAGGCCGGAAGGAGGAGGGGTGTGGGTGGGCTGAAGATGGGCTGTGGAACCCACCTCCTCTAAGTGAGATTGGTCGCTCCATCTCGTGACACCATTTTCCAAGAAGATATATAAACCAGGTCTTTTGCCAGGAGAGTCGACTCTGAGGCAAGAAACGAGGAAGAAGTTATCCACCAGCTCTTGTCTTCCCACCACCCCATGAAAGGTTTCTCCACAGGTCTGTAGTTCTCTTGTGCCTCCTGGCTGCATGTGTAGGCCCTGAGTGGAGTCCTGAGAAGCCCCAGGGCTCAGTCATAGATGTGGTCACTTTGCTCTCCGGCGTTCCTCAGCACCCCCTATTTTGCAGCTGTCTGCCTGAGTCTCTCATACCAGGGAGTTATCTTTCCTGGCAGTTAAGGGTTGGTACTAAATACTCTGGCGTCTTCATCCCTTGGGTGAGTCAACTATAAGACATGTGCTGTGCATTCTTCCAGAGGCTTCCAGTGCCCTGGAGGCCCAAGTACCCAGCACAACACCTCGCATTAGCCCTGGCGTTCTTCCCATCCCTTATCAGTGTTCCTAGCATCCACTCTAAATTCTTCTCTCTGAATCCAGCTTTAGGAGAACTTAACCCAAGACTGTAGAGAGGTCCTCGAGGAGATGAGAGTTGCATGATGTGGGCATGCGGTGAGTCCTGCCTTACAGCACCTGTGTAGCGCTCTAGGCACGGTGACGACTGGGGCGGAAGTCAGGAGAGGTTGAGGGGATCTGAGGTGACACATACAAGTGTCCGACGGTGGCTGCTGCACCTGGAAAAAAGGGTTACAGTTCATTGATTTTAAACTGCCACCAAGTCAGTACTTACCCTGTGCAGAGGCTGTGCTGAGCACTACGTGTGAATCAACGCATTTAAGCCTCACCATTGTGACACAGGCACTGTTACCACTTCCCATATTTCCCAAGTGAAGAAACTGATGCACGGAAGGATGCAGTAACCTGCCTAAAGTACTATAATACGGGCAGAGGCAGGACTTGAATCCAAGGCAATCTGCATCCAGACTCTGTGGCTGTAAGTTAATGGCGAAGGATGATGCATCTTAATCATTGCTATTTGCAGCTCTACCTCCTGATTTAAGTATGTGACAGCACCATTCAGGCCCCCTGTTCCAAAGACTCCTACCAGGCTGTGCCTTAGCTGAGTGAGTGAATGCGCGAGCACTGGGTGCCGGGAGCATGGGAGCTGGGAGTTAAACCGTGATGACCCCTTTCCCTGTAGTGTTGTTACCCAAAGAAGTAACCTCCCAGCCTTTGTAATCAAACCAGATGCTTGATCTGAGTCTCTCATCTGGGTTTGGGTCTTTTTCCAGGACCAGAGGCTGTTTCTAAATGAGACTCTAACTTACTGGCCATCAAATAGCACAAAGCAAACAACTTTTTGATGAGTTAAGTGTAAATGAGTCAGAGGCAGCGAGATTAAATTTTCCCTCAAATACACATGGGTTAAAAAAAATTATAGTCTCTAGAGAGCCTGGCTCCTTGAGGACTGAGTTTTTGCCAAGTCAGCACATTGGAGAAAGAGTCTGTGACTCTCTGCCAAACCCCAAGCGCCACTGGCTTCTTTGCCTTAGCTTCTTGCTGAACCCGGGAGGAATCCATCTTCCTAAATCCTCGCTGTCTGTCAGAACTGAGAGCCCATTTCTGTGCAAATGATTCATTGTTATAATTTGTGCCACCTCCTCACAGACTCAGGGACTTTTCATTTTTTTTTACATCAATTCCTATGTAGTATTTCAACAAGTCTTTTTTTCCCTCCCCTGTCTCCCTCCTGCCCTTCCATCGCCTCTGCCAACAGATTCTGAACAGGAGTCCTCGACAGGGCTTTCTTTGTCTAGCCCTGAATCTAACTCCGCCTCTGGCAGAGTATTTCTGACAGGTGCAGAGCAGGCAAGAGGAATGACAGCATCATGCAAAATGCAAGCAGATATAGTAGTGTACATCACTGTTTCTCTTGCTAGTGTTCCTTTGGGTTACAGTGAAGTCACCTTTGGGGACAACTTTTGTTCTTTTACTTAAACAAAGAAGTTGCTACGGATATCAGTAACCCTCCAATTCTGCTGGTAAGAGCACAACAACGAGAAAAGGATTAGAATGATTTTGAGTATCTTAGATACTTTCCGTTCCAGGATTTGGAATCAAAATGTGTCCCCCAGTGCAGATGGCTATAAAAATGAGAGTGCAGGAGGACCACCGAGGGGTGCCTGAATATTGGTGGCAGAGGGCCAATTTGCTCAATTGCAGGCAATTCTGCTTCTGAGGTGGACGAAATAAACAACCCCGAGCCAGGAAAATAAACCTCTTCTCTTTGCATTTTAATCCCAATAAATAAGGTTTCAAAAATTGAGCCACTAGCACTTGCCAATTCCTCTGTGTTTGGAGTGGAGCTTCATGAGCACCCAGAGCATCGTTGTCTCTCCCAAGCTTTTTGCAGAGGGTCCAGATGATGCCTCAGGAGAACTCCGCTTGTAGAACCTGTGGCATCCGCACCTGCGACACGCCAGAGGGCTGGTCCACTCACAAGCTTTTCGTTCCGTGGCTCCCGGACGCTGGCTGGATCTGAGTGGAGAACAAATTCCAGGGAACATGCCCGTCAACTTGTCAAATGTTCTGCTGGGTTGGTGGCATATGTTGGCGTAGGACCGTGCCCATTTAACAGCCTGCACTCAGCTCATGAAAGGACTGCGAAGTGCAGCCCGCCCTGACACTGAGCCGTACACGTGGAAGCCATGGTAAAGTTGAACAGCAGATGGAAAACTCCACCAAACCTTTTATTGGCCATATGTCACTTTTGAGTGTTGGCCAACAAACTAAAATTTCAGCTAATATATAATGATTTAAACAGCAAAAAGAGCAGCTGCACTCTGATTTTCGATGCCTTTTCTCCCAGCTTTCCCGGTGCGCTGGTTTCTTGAGTTGCTTTCTTTAACCCTACACCCGCTCTGAATTTTCACCTGGTGGCAGCATCTTCAGAATTATGCTGCTGGTTCCATCCAGCTCGGTCTGACAATCTCTCTGATCTTTCTTCCTTGAGGCCTAAGATTTCTAACTTCTTTGTGGTTACAATTATTTTTTCAATTTGATAAGAAAATGCTGCAAAGCGCAACACTTGAATACTTTTATACTTTTGCCAGCTTCGCTGTTTCTCTTCTGTTTTTCAAATCCCTCTTGGATCAGGACCCCTTGCATTCATTTTAGGATGTCCGGGTTGGCCTTCTGCTTAGCCTGCAGAGCTAGTCCTTGGTGTAGAATCGTGGGAGGGGAGCTCGTTCTGATTTATGAGGACACGACTGGGGATGGAACTCCTCTGGAAAAATGCAGCTCTTTTACTGTCAGAATCATCTAGAAGGAAATGATTGATGTCAGGAATAAGTAAAGTAGGCCACCCCTTGGCTCTCGAGTCCCTTCTGGCTCTTCAATCCCACACACCGAAAGTGCCAAGTCTCCACTCCCAGCAGCCATGGACACGATAGCTGGCTTTGTGCTCGAAGCCTCATGGAAGAACAGGCTTCTTGTTATAAATTGAGGGTTATACAGTTGTTTCTGGGGTCAGTGTGCTGGAAACCACCAGGAAAGGAGTGGGAGAACAATATGAATTTAAACTTGCATGCTCGCCAACCACTAGCCCAATAACTCAATTTAGGGATACATGATTGCCGAAGTTATGGCATCATAAAAGGCTCTATAGTTGTCACTCTAACAAACTCCAGCTCAGGTTTCTGTATATTAATTCCTGCAGAGCTCGGCCGCCCTCCCTAATGTTATTCAAAAGATTTTGAACAACATTGTGAATAAAAATTATAGCGGAGTACATCAAACCCAATGATTTCTTTAACATCTGGAGCAAAGCACATTAAATGGGGAGTAAAATGCACATTCATCACGGGTGTTTGGGTTTGTTTTCTGTTTTTGCAAGGGGAGGAAGTAAGACATATTTTTCCTGTAGGGATTTTTAGTTATCTGTTCCTGTGCTAAACTGGATACCCCACAGAAGAATTATGGTTTCTGTATTTATAGGTTGATTCTTTTTGTAGGTCTGATGAAGACAAAATCTTCAAGATTTTGTCCTGTAGCAACGTTACTTGGGGGAATTTATCCAGAGATAGAACTGCTGCGTGAAGCGACATGTGCACACAGTTAACCATTTCAGCATTGATCGTGAAAGCAGGAGATTGGAAGCAAACCAAATGTTCATCAACGGAGAACAGACTAAATCATAACATAACCACGCACTGGGGTGCAACTGTATAAAAGAAGGAAGATGCTCTCTATATACAGATCTGGAAAAAGCTCCAGGACGTTTGTTAGTAAAAGTCAGGTATAGAACGCAGTGTGCAGTGTGCTCCGTTGTGATCTATGTACTAGGTGTATACACATAAGGAGGGATACATGAGAAAGTAGGCTGATGGGACAGGAAGAACAGAGACCACAGGAGGGAATAAGCTGCTCATTTCTTTTTTTTTAATTGCATATATTTGACATATAACACTGTATAAATTTAAGGTGTACCATGTGTTACTTTGATACAGTTATATATTGTAATATGATTGCCATTGTATTGATATATATCACCTTACATAATTATAGTACAATATTATCTGTTTTCATTATATCACTATGGCTTATTGACTAGTCTTTGCAAGTTTGTAACCTCAAATCACATCAATTTATCCTCCCGCCCATGATCCGCTGGTAACTATCATTTTACTCTATTTTTTTTTATGAGGTTGACTTTTTCATATTCCACAGATAAGTGATATCTGCAGTATTTGTCTGACTTATCTCATTTAGCATAATAAGGTCCATCCATGTTGTTGCAAAGGGCGGAATATCCTCCTTTCTTGTGGTTGAATAATATTCCATTATATATATGTATATATACACATACCACATTTTTCCAATCCATTCATCCACTAATTGGCATTTGGGTTGTTTCCATATCTTGGCTATTGTGAATAATGCTTCAGGAAACATGGGGGGCAAACGTCTTTTCCTCTGGGTATGGACTCAGCTGCCACTCATTTCTTAATCTCTTGGAATCTGGCTTTTGTACCCACTGTTGTGGAGGAAATTTTCCATACTGGCTCACCTATAAGGTCCTAATTAATTACTAAATCCTCAGTCTCCTTGATGTCATTGCTTATTGTAGACCATCCATTCCTCCACAATTAAGTATTTTGAGTGTAGGACAGTCACAAATTCTGCTGCTCGCTGGCTGTGCCTGCTTGGAAATGCTGTTTTACCTTTATGAACCCCCGCAGATAGAAAGGGGGGAGAAAGAGGGAGCTAGTATTTCTAAGTGCCTGCAGTCTTTGCAGAAGTATCTTTCATTTTATTTTTAAATGTTTATTTAATTATTTTGAGAGGGAGAGAGAGAGAGTGAGAGGGGGAGGGGCGGAGAGAGAGGGAGACAGAGAATCCCAAGCAGGCTCCGCAGCTGTCAGGGCAGAGCCGGATACAGGGCTGGAACTCACAAACCATGAGATCATGACCTGAGCTGAAGCCAAGAGTCGGACACTTATCTCACTGAGCCACCTGGCGCCCCAGAAGTATCTCTTTTAATCATTACAATGGCCCAATGAAACAGGTACTATTATTATCTCCATTTTACAGAAGAGGAAATCAAGGCTCAGAAAGCTTAATTAACTTGCCTCAAGCCATATAACTGATAGGTAACAGGGTCAAGATTTGAACTTCAGATAGCCAGTCTCTAATGCAAGTTTAGGAGAACTTTGTGTATGACAAATACAGCAGTGTTTTCATTCACCTTTTTTCTTCTCTTCTCTCTGATTCTTTACTGGACTACTTCTTTCCCTACTCTGGCTACTCATTTCCTGACTCTTTTGTTGGCTCTTCTTCTTTCTCCTCATACAAGAATGTCTCCGAGGTCCTGCCCTGATCCCCCCCGCCTCTACCGAACCCCCTCCCCCAGAAGAGATTTGATCTGCACCCTATGAGTTTACTTTCTAAGTCAGAGTCTGTATCTTCGGATAGTTATTTCCACTTGCATCATGGACATTTTCACCCAGACATCTTGCTGGAACCTGAGCACCAGTATTTCCTGAACCAAATGTATCATCTTTCTGCTTACACTCTTGTTCTTCTCCTTGTTTTCTTTTTCTGGTAACACTGTCTCCCAAACTCCTTGTTCCTTAAGCTCAAAACCTTAGGGAAGACTTTGATTCCTTTTTTTCTCTCTTGCTTCTAGTTTCCAATAAGTAAAAAATTTTGCTGTTTTGAGTGTGACTGACTTCATAGAGCTCTGTTATGCATTACGTCTTGCCTGGGGAGTTCTCTCTTCACTGACCATCTCACCTCCAGCTTCATTCCTCTCCTAACTATCTAGTATCTGACAAATAATCTTCATAGAGAGTGGCGCTCCTAAGATCTATGTGAAGAAAACTTTCAAATGCTAATGAGGGACACACACAGAAAAAGTTTTCATAAATGGAAAGGCCAAGAGCACAAATTATTACAAAGCTCCCAATTCTCCCCAAATTAATCTATAAATTTAATGAGACCTCAATAAAAATACCCACAGGGCTTTTTTTTTTGTATTTTTATGTAACCAGATAAGCTGATCTGAGAATTTTTATGGAAAAATATGTATGATAAAACATTGCAGGAAAATTATGAAAAGAAGAAATAAAAGGGAGAATGAATCCTAAAAGATATTAAAATTATTAAAAAGTGACCATAATTAATACATAATAAATACATAATAAATGAGAACAAAGATAAAATAGAATCAGAAATTGATCCCAATACTTTTATGAAAACTTAGGATTTGATAAAGGCTGCATATCTAAATTAGTGGGAAAAATTTATAACTCAATAAATGGTGTTGAGACAATTGGGTAGCCATCTGGAAATTAATAAAGTTGTATTCTCCTAACTCCTTTAAGCCAAAAATAAGTGCCAGATGGACTATCAACATGAAATTTAAACTATCAAGGTTCTAGGAAAGAATGGAAAGCATTTTTCTAATGATCTGGGAGTGAGAAAGAACTTTTGAAGCATGATAAAATTCAGGAGACATAAAAGAAAAGACGGATAAATTTGGCTCTAAAAATCAAAGATTTCTTCATGGTAGGAAACACTATAAATAAAGTTAAAAAAAACAGTCAAAATCAGGAGAAAATATTTATAACAACCATGTCAGACAAAAGGCTAAATTTTGTTAAAATATAAAGGGCTTCTACAAATCAATAAGAAAAAGATCAACACTCTACTAGAAAAATTGGGAAAGGACATGAACAAATAACTCACGAAAAGAAATACAAATGGTACGAAGATACTTGGAAAGGTGCCTAGGTTCCTACACAATAAGCATATGTACACTAAAACTGCAATTTGCACCTAATATCCAAAGTTCCTTGAAATGTAGTTTTGACAACTTGTTTTTGACAAGAGTATAGAAAAACAGACATTTGTACTTCTTTTAAGGTATGTAAATTGATACGACCTCTAAAGAGAGCAATTTCAGAATATTTGTCAACATTTAAAATGTGCATACCCTTCCATACATCAATTCCATGTTTAAAAATGTCTTCTACAATTACATTTAAGCTTATGCCTGGAGAAAAGTCTAAGGATATTCACTGCAACACTAAGTGCAATAGCATATGTTATCATCTCAAAAAAAGAAATGAAATAATAGTAGAGCATGGAACCTGCCATGTTTACCTTCAACTCAAACCGCCTTGATTGTTTCCCATTGGGTATTGAAGGTTTTGTGACCTTGCCCCAGTCTGCCTTTTCTGTCTTACATCTTCCCTCTCTCTACACTTCTTATACTCAACCAAATGACCATATTGCTGCCCTGCACGGTCCTACCTCCACACCTCTCTTGGTCCTGATGCTCTTGCTAACACGCACTCTTCCCCAAAACTCCCCTCTTCATCTGGGTGGGTCCTAACTGTTTTTTATAACCTGACTTGCACGCTACTTTTTCTGATGACATCTTTGAGCCCTCGACAATCCCCCAACCCTACTTGAAAATTTCTACCGCTATGACTTTTGCCACAGCATTCTGAGGTTGTCCCTGGAATGACAGTGATATTTTGATGTTCTTTTTTTGATACAAAAAGACCTGGGGACACTTGGATACAACCTACAGAAGACACTATTAACTTACATTTTCTCTAAGAATGAAAACATCTTTATTGTTTTTGATTACGTAATATGCACATACTTAAAAAAGTGGAAAATCTCAGGACTTACTCATGTATGTGTGTGTGTGTGTGTTCATGCGCATGCATGTGTGATAGGATAAAGGAAAGATAAATTTCTTGAATCAGATTCCTGGGTCAAAGATATACATGTTTAATGTTTTAACATATGTTGCCAAACTGATCTTCAGAAAAAATTTATATTTCATTCAACAGTAGTTCTTGAGATCCAAGTGTGTGCCAAGTACCATGTGCTAGGTATTTAGGATACAACGGTGAGTAATGGCAGGTGTGATCCCTGCCCAGCCTTGTGGAGTTTGGTGTAGGTGTTACTATGGAAGGACACATAGTCCTGTAGAGAGGACACTAGAGAGGATTTGGCAGAGTTGGGGGGTTCAAGGATGGCTTTCTGGAGGAAGAGACATTTCAGATAAGGCCTAAAGACAAGTTTAGTGGTAGTTAACTAGACTAGTGGGAGCTGTAAGAGCTCTTCAGCCACAGCTGGTGCAAATGTGGCTGCAAGGGATTTGCGGAACGTTTGCGTGGCTGGTGTGGAAAGAGAAGGGGGGCCCAGTGTTAGGTGAGGCCGGAGATACAGGTAGGGAGCAGGCCACAGATGCATTTGTACGCTTTGCTAAGGATCTTATTGTTATTCCAACAGCAAGGGGAGATACAAACAGGGTTTAGGGATCACACTTGTATTTTAAAAAGATAACTTTGGCTGTGTAGAGAATCAACAGGCAAGAATGAACAAGGCTGACAAGTTAGGAGGCTATTGTAGTCATCCAAATGACAGATGACACTAGCTTAAACTAGCGTGAATTACAGACAATAATAAGGTGATCAGGGCAGAAATACAGAAAAGTGGATGATTTTTGTACTTTGACCAATTAATACCAGAATAACAGGGGATGTCACCAATCTGTCTTTGCCAGTCCAATATGTGTGTAATATATATTACATATAATATGGATTGTATGTACAACTTAAATAATTTTCCATTGATTATTAGTGAGGTTGAACATTCTTTTTGTATTTCATTGGTCATATTCACTTTTATTTATTTCTTCTTTTGAATTTCTGAACCTGTCCTTCGTTCATTTTCTTATTGAGGTACATACACTGCTTCTGTCCCAGGTTCCAGTCCAGGACTCCATGAAGTATTTTATCCAGTGTCTTCGCTGGTCAATGACAGTTTCTCAGGTGCATATATTTGTATTAATGATTTGAAGAAACCATCATTATATTGATGCAGGGCAGAGCTCGGTAAGAATCCAAGTGTAAAATCAAGGTAAACGTAAATCAATTAAAAAAATGACAATGTGATACATGTTGCAAATATGTATTCAGGTTTATTGAAAACTAGATTTAAGTTTGGGTGTATATGCTCATGTGTGATATCAAGTCAAGTCAAGTCACCGCCTTTTCCTTTATTATTTATGGCTTTGGCATAGTGCTTACGAGTGCCTCCATCCCAGTGGATAGAACTATTTATGTGAGTTGTCTCATATTACTTTTATAACCACACGTTTTCAGGTTGTATCAAGTAAGATGAAAAACAGACATCTTCACCTTTCCTTATTCTCTTCACCTTTGACTTCACAGATGGGACGATAAAAATCAGCACTGAAGGTGATGCTTATGATATAAGCAATGTCAAAATAACAGAATTCTCTGCTCTGAACTGCTTTGACTTTGCTCCTAACTTGGGTGCTGACCAAAGCCTCCCCATATCCATGGTACCCTTTAATTGTTTTATCAGTCCCACCAGATCGTGGATTCCTCAAGGGCAGGAATCACATTCATCTCCTTTTGCATAATACCCATGTAGTTGGGTCCTGCTTAGGAGTCTCTGCCAACATAGCATTTCAATGCATCTATCCTCAGGGAAAAAAACTCAAACTCTAAACACTGACAAAAATGTAGATTTTCTCAAAAATGTTGTGAGGTATTCATTGGAAGTGAGAATCCTTCATAAGTCACACAGCACGGCAATCAAATGTCTGTATCAGGCAGCACGTTTGTCTACTTTCTCTCCTCTCTCCTTCTATAACCACTCTCTAGTCAGAGTAAAAACATCTAGTCAGCAAAATAAAACCTGCCATGTTAGCCTAATCAGGGTCACATATTTGTTTTTTGTTTTTTGTTTTTCTCCAAACTTCCTTGAGAGTTTCAGTTCATCTTATCAAGGCTGTTTCCCTTGGTGTGTTTATCCGAAAACTTTGTGCATGACCGCCAATACGTGCTTGTGGCAATAAACTGGGCAACAATGCTGTTCTGATGCTGGACTTAAGCAGTGATGTAGTTGGTACCTAGAAGGGAAAAAAGACCTTCCTTTACTAATTCCTTCTTGTCTTCATTTCATGGAGAGAAAGGACTTTATTGGAAACCCACCATAGTTTTATGGGCTATCAGATCAAGTTAATTGTAATAAGGATCCATCTTTAATTCTCACCAAAGGGCTTAGTTACTAAAGCAGCGTTTTCTTAAAAGGTCCCTTAGCACAGACTAGAGGACAATGTTATTGCAAAGAGAGCAGATGGTCTGGGTGAACTGAAAATATGGATATCACCTGTCTGTCCTAGGTGGTTAGCCAGATGCAAATCCATTTGGGATAAAGGCTTCAGGCTAGAAGCCAATGGCTCCCAAATGGGAAGTTTTATCTCTTTCCTGAGGAGTCTGAAGAAAGGAGTTGAGACATGGTGAATCATTGGACAAAGTAGATGTAAATGTTCTTGGTACTAAGGAGCAAGCCACGTGCACACAAGTGAGCAAACCAGATTTTAGGGGGTTAGGAAGGTAGGTGCTTGATGCTTCACCCAGGCCTAGGTTAAGAGCAGGGCCATAGGTGCCTTGGCACCTAAATTCTGCCTCATGGTGAATAGGGTCATTTTTCTTCTTTTCCTCCCTTCCTTCATTTTCTTTCTTTCTTTTCTTGTCTTTCTTTCTTCCTTCCTTCCTTCCTTCCTTCCCTCCTTCCTTCCTTCTTTCCTTCCTTCTTTCTTTCTTTTTTAAAGTTTATTTATTTATTTTGAGAGAGACAGAGACAGGGCGAGCAGGGGTGGGGCAGAGAGAGAGAGAGAATCCTAAGAACACTTGGTGCTGTCAGCACAGAGTCTGATGTGGGAGTTGAACTCACAAAACCATGAGATCATGGTTCTGAACCAGAACCAAGAGTCAGACACTTAACCGACTGAGCCACCCAGGCGCCTCCCCTCTTTCATTTTCTAATGGTCTCATCCTGCTTCCTGGGCCCTTTTCAGTCTTAATTTATCTATAACAATTTTGACTTATGTGAACTTCTCTCTTGATGATGTGACATCTCTTTCTTTTAGCTTGAGTATCCTCACCTGAAAACAACAGTAGGAAAATGAAAGATAATACAGAAAGAGCGACCAGCACAGGACTGGGCACCTGGTAGGTGCTCCTGTGGCCTCTTAGAAGAAGTGAAGGCTGATTCCAGTGGTCAGGACTGAGGCTTCCTCATTCTCTCAGGCTACTGGTGAGACTGTGCCTCAAACAGAGTGGCAGAGATGGCAGGAGCCTCGTTCTTTCCTGATTCCTTGCCAACTCAAAGCTCTCAGCAGTGAGATCTCTTGCCCATTCTGAAAGCCTGGATGATGGCTCCCTGGTATCTTCATATGCCACAGCCCACAAGCTGCAGTTTCTGCCGACCTCTCTGCAGGGTAAGACAATGGGCTGGTGACAGCTGCGGGAACCACAGGAAACAGACAGCAGAATCCAAGCTGTAACTGAGTTAATGACACCGTGGCTTAGGGTGGCTATCTTGAGGACTATCAAAAAGAAAGAAAGAAGGAAAAATAAGAAAAAACATCCCAGGCCCCAAAACAGAGACAGATGTTTTGACTTAGGACAAAAGCATAAAGAATAGTTTAGAGATTTGTTTTCCTAACAGCAAATAGATACTTAATTGGCTTAAAATAAATCGAAAGACATTTTATATTTACATCAAAATTAAGCCGAAAAGGAAGATCAATGAAAATCAAATCCTCTCTTTTCTATTTCTATTTTCCCTCTTTTCTTTCTTTTTTCCTCTCTTTTTCCAATACAGCAAGCCTCCTTCTTAAGGATTTCACACAGCTCAGGTTCAGGCTCAGGTAAGCTGGAACCAGCACTCCCGTGGATGTAATCTGTGAATGGGAATCTTGGAAATGCCACCCCTCATCTTGTGCTGCTCTGTGACTCAAATCTGACTGAGGCAGAAACCTCTCTGAATTTACATGTGAGTGTAGTGTGCTAATGCTGTCAGGGAAGAGCAGTGACCGCCAGCGTTTGTGAAATAGTGCAAGGAGCTCAGGCCTAGGACTCAAGAGACATAGGCTATAGTTCTGAGCTGGCTCCTAATAGACGTGTGACTTTGGGAGCATAACTCATCCTCCTGGGGACTCCCCTTCCTATGGTCTCTTCCTTGTTTAATAGTCAAAGTATATGTCTTGGGCTGAGCATCTGTTTATAGTTATGGAGCTAAAGGAGCCCACTCTGGGGGCAAGTCAGGGTTGAAATCCAGCCTTTTCTCTCTTTGCCAAGATTCTGTCTCCCCAGAGGGGAAACTTGCTGAGACCCTGATGATGAACCTGGACAAGGGCGCCATCTAATGTGGGGCAGAGATGAAGAGAAGGGGAGGCATTTTTGAGAGTTTGGGACCTGAAAGCCCAAGGATATGCCTGTGTTTGCAGAATGGTCAAGAGTGACCAAAGGCAAGTCTGCAGGAGGCAATCTGGAGTAGTTTAGGAGATGGAGGAAAAGACTAAGAGTTGGTGGGGAGGGGAATCCAGGGAGAAGTCTGTGGAAGGCAGGGGGAGGAGCCCTTCTCCAAATGTCAGGGTGACTTGGAGTGCAGCCTAGCCTCAACTGGATGATAAGGTGCAGAGAAACCAGAGGGTGCATTCGCACTGGCCTACACCATTATGACAGATGCTACATTCCACTGGGGTGTTGAGGAGGGCTGCATGTGGGGGAGTGGGCACAGGCTAGGTGAGGGTGGGGATGAGAGAAGAACATGGGATGAAACAGAGTCCAAGCCTCCGCTTTTAGGTAATGCATGGCTGTGATTTATCTACTTTTATATAGTTGAATAGAGTTTGTCCCTTAGAGAATCTACACTCTTGTAGTAAAGTGGATTGCTTTGTGCCTAACTGAGCCTGACTGAGTGGCCTCAGGTTGTGTTTCGAGGTTCTGAGATGGAGAGATGCTGAAGAGAAGTGACAAGGAAAATGGAAGAACCAGGGTGGTGTTAAAATGAGGCAGATCTTCTATCTGGAAGAACTTAGACCTGGTTGGTCTTAGAAGGTGACATGGGTTATAATCTGAAAGGCTGGGGCAGGACATGTGAATAAACTGAAGACAGTGACAGCAGAGCTGGGTTAATCATAGGCTCCCTTGGGGCATCTACAGAAGGGGGCAAAGCCAGGTTCCTGGATGTCCAAAGGGAATTGCTCCCCAAAATACATTCTGGCCTGTAGGATCTGGGGACATCACGAGAGACACTGTTTGCAGAATCCAGGGGAGCGAATCAGTACCTGAGGGTGGAAGTGTGTGGAGAGGGAGTTTGTGAACTGGGGTTGGGACCGGAAGGAGTGTGGTCTGTGCTCGACCGGACGGTCTGGTTTCTTAGATGGGGATGGCAGAAGCAGCCAGCACAGGTAAGGTCCCAGTACAAACCGACATCCGTGCCGGGCTGGGCTGAGCCCCATGTGGGAGTTGGCGAAACATGTATTATGGCTGTCGCTCTCCAGAGCTCACACCCTGGACTCTCCCAAAACGTGCTAAAGAGGTTTGTGTGTGAGCAGTGTGAGCTGAGGGCCTGCAATGGAGGGGAGGTGCTGTTAAAATTTCGAAGAACAAAAAGCTGGGTAGCAGTCCTTTTTTACCACCTGGTTTGGAGGCTGAGGATAACAAAGGGAGCAGAAGTGAGGACTTTTGTCCTGGAGTGAGAACAGCACTGGCTTGGGTGTGTTAGAAGATGGGTGTTGGCTCTTCCTCAGGCAGCTGACCTTGCTTCCTAAATGGGCCCTTTGGTCTTTTTTCTGTTTTAATTTTATTTATTTATTTTAAGAGAGAGAGCAGAGGAGGGGCAGACAGAAAGTGAGAGAGCAAGAATCCCAAGCAGGCTTCTGTCATTGTGGATCCTGATGTGGGGCTCAAATCTATGAACTGTGAGATCATGACCTGAGCCGAAGTCAAGAGATGGACGCTAAACTGACTGAGCCACCCAGGTGCCCCCAAATGGGCCCCTTGGTCTAGAAGGTTCTCTTTAGCCCTCTGAGACTGAGACAATCCTCATGCCCCGTTGCTGAGTATCCTCAGCTCAGTCTTCAGAACGGCGAGAGGACTGTCTACATTAGCATCGCCGCAGCAGAGGTACCCATGACCCCACATGGAAAGCCAGTGTCTAGACAGCAAGCCTGAGGCACCAGCCCTGCAGCTCCTGCGTGTGGGTGCCTCGTGGCCCACACTTTCCGCTGTGATAGCTGCTGCTAGCTGGACTTCCAGTGCTTGCACATACTATCCAGAATCTTGACATCACTTTTTTTTTTTTTTTTATTTAGCAGATGGGAAATTCAGAGTTTAGGAAAGGTAGATGTCCTGCCCAATGTCATAGAGATGGCAAATTGAGTCCATCTCCACTTTCACACCTTGACTCATCCTAATTTCCTGAGACTCCCAAATTGTTACTTCACAAAAGAGAAGTCTATTCTTTGTACCTAACTCTAATACCTTCGTGGAAATAATGGTCCCTGGAACACACTCACTTACAGAAAGTCACACTTGGCAAATACTGTCAAATGAAGATTTGTAGGTCAGGAAAGAAAATCAGATAAAATTATATTCTTCTGTTCCTTTAAATCTACCACAAAACCAAAAATCTTTAATGAACCAGAAAATCCACAAAAACCACTAAGTAAAAAATAAACTTTAAAAATTGACTGGCAATCAACAAGAATAATAGAAAATGTAAAGCCTGTAGACTAGAGCATGATTATATTATCGATCGGAAGGAATGAGGCCCAGGGAGGGGATTCAGGGTTACGGGATGATGAATATTGCTCCCCTTTGACTGAAAACTTCCAGGCATGATGGGTGCTTAGGTTTTAGGACCTCAGGAGGAAGCCACTTTCTCCATACCCTCACCATGAAGACGTTTATTCAACAGACTCTAGTGCAAAGCAGTTCTACTGGCAACTTCTGATGTCGCCATTCGATCAAATCAAATCAAATTGCTTGTAAACAGTGGAGAGCTTTACATATGCAAGTGATACCTTGTTCTAGGGGCCAGAGTTTAGGTCTCAACCACGGTTTTATTCTCGGGGGGCCTGGACACCATAAATACTTGTTGAACTAATGAGTCAAATATTATACAGATAATACTCTTTTGATATTATTCCTTCTGATTATACTAATATCCTTCTGATATTCTGATTTTGGGGGTGGGGATTACTGTATATTTGCAACCTAAAATCTGCCCTGGGAGGTTCTGTTGCATCCTATTCTGTTTGGAGGGAACCTACAGAAAAGGAGTCCCTTCATTGACAAGGAAGATGGAGGGGATGAGGTCGACAATCCTTTCGAGAGTCAAGATTCTAGGATTGTGGATGCATCTGGGTTCTCCTGGTGATACCACATGATTGACCCTTGCCTTGCTCACTGCCATCCTCCTCTGGTGGCCTGGCAGAGCTATCTCAGGACATTCATTTCCACTCCTAGAAGCTCATGTATCATTTGACTTCTATGATCCAGTCCTTGGAATATTTTCTCCCAAACCATAAATACAACAATGGAAGGTACACTGAAGTCATTTTTTAGGTTTCTCTTGAGGGTAGACTCCATTCATTGATTTATTCAACAGATTATTGACCAGGTATTAGTCTTTGCTATTAATGAAGATCCAGCCCTAAACCACACAGACAAGTCCTTTTTCTCATAGAACTTGAAAACTGATGGCTAGGAAAAGTGCCCCAGTGGTATGGGCTCTGCCATGACTGGCCTCTACATCCCCACCCCATCGCTGGGCAAGCTTTGCTGTAGGAAAGGAAACAGTAGCATGTTTGATAAGTCTGGGTAAGTAACAGAGGTGACATCAAGGACTTGACAGTTTTAAGCTTATTAATTTTGTGTTTATATGGTTTTTAAGATCTTTTACATTCTGATTAGCCAAGGCTGCTAGTGTAAATGGCCACGTAGAGAAGGAGGAAGTGTTCCCAGCCATGACTGACCCCAGCCTGTTACTACACCACCTTTTCACCTTGGCCCTTTTCCTCGGTGAAAGTTGCATAGCATAAATGGGTTGATTCTGATACTTGCTGGGACTATTTGGGTTAAGACTTAGGGTCAACGTTCTGTTACCTTGCCCTCCAAGAGTGCCCTGGCATGAACAGTTTCTTCTCTCTATGGAGCCGTGCAGTTTAGTAGCTAAGAGGCACCAGACCTCAGTGTGTACTTGGGGCTCTCAAGACCTTCTTCTAGGATCAGAGTAGAGCAAGGTTTTAATTTGCCCTGTGAGCTCTGTGATAATGCTTTGCCTCATGAAGCAGTGAGCTGTGGTCTCTTTTGCCTGGGCTTCCTGCAGAGATTGTGTGGTGAAGGTATGAACCTCACCAAGGCTCCTTGCCTTCCTGGGCTATCGGTATATATGTGGTGAGACACTATGCAAGCTTCCAAATAGTCCTGATGAAAGGAGACAAATCAGCGATGGGTTTCCTTCAGGGGTTCTGTGAGATGGAGTATTTCACCCAAACTCTGGGATGACTCCAGCAAAATTGTAAGATTTACTTTTAGGAGCCCTTGAACCTGGTCTGACCTGGTCATCAGAACTAGTTTGGAAAGATGGATTCATTCTACCCAGATTCCAGGGAGCATGATTTGTTTGGCCAAATATTTGGGAACTCCAAGAGATGGTTTCATCAACTACCAAAAATAAATTAATCCTAACAACTCCTCGAAGCCACCTAAAATCCATTCTGGAACATAGTTATCAATACAAAAAATAATCAAAATAAAGAATTGGTGGTTGGGTGTTTGGGGACTATGGGGAGAGTGAAATTTCCCCACAAGATTTGCCTTTGCTGTTACAAGAATTTATCTTGCTGGGCTCTGTCTGTTTCATCCTGTTCTGTTGCCTGATGATGTGTACATTGCCTTTCTGATAGCTAGAACTCTGCCTTCCTTTCCCCCTTTTCCCATTCCTCCCTTGAAGCAGGGAGGCAAACAACCAAGACACAAAGGAACGGAGCCAAATACTACAAAACATTAATGGAATATTTGCTCCAGATGAGATTTTTAAAGAGGCACTTTAAATGCAGCAAAGGCCTAAGCACTCACATCAATGTTCCTGTAAGCAGAAAATAAAATCTACAAATAAAGTTTCAGTGGAAGGTGTATCACTTTATTTTATTAGTATTCATATTCCAAACTCATATATGCGATTGTAGAGAACTTCATGAGACAATTTTGCTGTTAGGAAATAGACAACAGCCCCAGACCAGCCTAATAACATTCAAAATATCATCCACACCAGGCACAGGTGTTTTGCAGTTGCCACCTGTGCTGATGTTTAGTGGGCTAGAGCTTCGAGCACCATCATAATTTGTGCTCTGGCTTTGCATCCCATATGCCACTGCAATGAAATGAGCCAATTTGTCCTGCCTCTGCGTTGGAGGGGACAGGGTCTCCAGGATCCTCCTAGCAATATACCTGTCATCCACTTTATTATATTTATGGTCAGAATGACACTCCTCCCAGCCTCCCCTAACTGTTCAAGGACAGGTTAACTCTGAAGGAAAGGTGCTTGAGGGTTTCCTGGACTGCTCTGCCCTTTGAGCTGGCCTTTGACTCACAGACATGCACAAGTGAGGTCTTGCAACCTAGACTCTGGGGTCCTTCCCCAAGCAGGTGCAAGATGGAGAGATGAGGCACAAACTGTCCAGCACCAGGGTTTAGTTTTTGTTTTGTTTTGTTTTTGTTTTTTGTTTTTTACAAACTGGCCGGGCCTTAGAGAGCATCTATTGGACTACAGGAAATGCTGGTGCTTTGCTACTTATAAAGAATGAATCTCCTCGAAGTTTCATCGAAGCTTCCCAAGGGCATTCCCATTTTGACCCCAAAGCATCTATCGGTGACTTTTCCGCTTTACAGGCACTTCTGTTGCCAACTCTGGTGTCGCTTTCCTCACTCCAGAGCCACTCTAATGATAAGCCAAGAATCACGAATTCCCAGTGGAGGTACCTTCACTTTTGAATTCCTTATGGTCACTCTGTGGGGAAGCCAGCTAAAGAGAACATTCAGATTAAAGACAGGGAAGCAACCTGAGGAAAACGAAGGATTTCAGCAGAATACATTTGGATGGGAAGAAATCCTAAAGATGCCCCAGAGGGGGAAACCACCCAAATTGCAGCCTAGAAACCTGGGGAAGTGTCTGACCCAGATAAGTAGGGTTTGGTTTAATCTTTAGATTCTGGTTGCTTAATTCCCAGACTATTTGCTGTCAGAGCTGCACAATCAATTGGCCTTAAGGAGATAAGGAACCTGTTTAGATTAACATCAGAAAGAAAAAATAGCACATGTCTGGAGGCAGTGTCAGTTTTTCTCAGCTAACAGACGGGGAAGGTAGAGCCGAAAGGAGGTGCTGGATGGTTCCATCGCATTTCACCTAAGTGCACAAACGCTGGACGCTGGGAGTGAGGAGGAGGTGATGTGATGTGTACCCAGGGGACATTGCAAGAGGAGGGCATAACCCTGCCCTCGTCATAGACCAGAGGACTGTGTCCGGCCTCAAGGAGTGGAATGACAGAGTGGTTCAGAGCTCAAACTTTCAGGACAGAATTTCCTGGGTCACATCTGATGCTGCCACTCTATTTCAATCAAGGGCCTAAACCTCTTGGTGCCTCAGTTTCCTCTTCTGTAAAATGGAACTAATTAGGCTGATACGCAGATCAAACAGGTAACAGTTTACAACCACGCTTGGCATATAGTTATGACTATGATTGTCGCTATTGCTGTATTTGCTGCGATAGCTTCCTACCAGGTCTCATTCATCCAGACGCTTGTGTTTCAGTAGCTCCTCGTGGTTTATAGTTCCGGGACGCAAGCCCAGATTTACAGAATCAGAATCTCTGTGAGAGAAACCTAGGAATCTGTATTTTAATAAATGTCTCAGGCAAGTCTGGAAAACACTGGTCTGCTGAGAAAATTCCTCATCTGGACCGCAGCCCCAATTTAGGATGGAGCTTCCGTCACTGAGGCCCACTTTGCCTCTTCTCATCTACCCTCTCACCGGGACACGTCTTCTAGACCATGCAGCATTCTTTCTTCTTATTCTTGCTTGAGGAAGGCTTTCTCCTCCAAGTACACGTGGAGATCCCTGCCGCACTCTGCTACCACCACAGCCTGGAAAGATCTTTCTTTCCCTCCCACTGCCGAGCAGTCCCCAGTTGCCTGTACATCAGTGCTGGGCATCTTTCCTTCTTTGAGGCCTTCTCTGCTTCCTCTCCTTGTCCCGCAGAATTTCTCATGCAGCAGAGCTAGATGGTTGTTTTCTCCCTAGACCTGTCTCCTGGCTCCTCTGCAGTTCTCTTGAAGAGGGACAGGATTCCAGCCATGAGAAACTAAGGTGCCATGACCGGTGTGTCATCAGCTGGTGTCTCCTAGTCCAGGGATGGTGGGGCCTGAATGAGGAGATGGCTTAGTCTCTCCGGAGTCTGACCCTGCACTTACTCTCATACTCGCTGGTACTGGTCTCACATCCTGTGCCAAACCCTCGGCCCCTCCACAGCCTGTTGAAGTCCTTTTCCTGCTGTCTGGCCCAGGTCCCCAGAACTGCTCTATGGCCCCTTTTCTCTCTCCACCATCATTGCCCACACAGGATGTGGGTCCCCTCCCCACTGCCTTTGCTCAGGGCTTGAGACAACCCAGTGTAACCACCACCTTGGTCTGGTCTGGCCCAGTGCGCACTGCTGGGCACAGCCCTCCACTCCAGCCGCAGTGGCCTTGCTGCCAGCCAGGAGGAATCTGTGAGCGCTGTGAGCCCGCGGTGATGAGGAGGTCAGAGAGGAGGCTTGGGGCCACAGTCCAGTCCCAAGGGGCAGACCTCCCTGAAGACTTGGGAACTGGCCAAATGGCAGCCAAGGGGCAGACATTCCTGGTGTTTCTGTTGCTGCCTTTGCCACACCCTGGGGCTCACCACATGCTCTTTAGGTCTGATGTTTGACCTGCTTTGTTAGCAGATCCCATTTCCTCCACCCCACTGCTTCTTCCTTTGCCATAGAGGGGGCGGGGCAGCAGGGAGGCCCGAGGGGGTGGGGGCGGGGAGGGATGCACTGTGACTTTAGGTGTATGATAGTTAGCACCCAGTCATGGTGCAGGGAAGCTCCCAGGGCTTGGGGCCATGGCTGAGGAAGGTCCTCTGTCTTCCCATGTGGTCATTCCTCCAACGGGAAGGAGAGGATAGTGAGAAGGCACAAATGATAGTGCTATACCCCAGGACTAGTTATTAACTCCTTTTTGTACAGATTCTATTCCTTCTCTAATAATCAAAGCTGACTTTTTGCCAGAGCAGATATATGACTTATACTTTAATTTATTCTTTCATTCAGCTAATACTCACTGGGAACATTACTCTGCCTGGGCCCTTGGGCTAAAGGTGCTGAGGAGAAGTCTAGGGGTGAGGGCAGAGATGAGACAAGTCTGCAGCACAGTGCCTGGGGTTGAGGAGGCTTCAAAGAATGGCTTGTAAATGGAATTGGGCAACTCTAACATAAGGAAATTAAGGGCCACATAGGTGCCATAAACACAATACAAAAGGGCCAGAAAATCTTCCCTGGCTGCAGTGCCTGAGGGAGGTATAAAGGTAGAGGTAACACATGGGCTGGCCTTGGAGCACAGGTGGGCACTATAACCACACAGGTGTGGTGGGCACTATGGGTCAGTAAGTTCTGGAATATTTGGGAAGTGAATAATGCCTAGTTTGGCTAAAGCCTAGGGTTTCTTAAGAGAAATAGTGAAAATAATGGCCAAGGCACATTGGTGGAACATCTCTGACACAAAATGAGAAGTTCTGACTCGATTTGGTCAGATATGTAATAACCAGAAGCTCTTTTCCAATAGACAGATGAATGAATGTGAAAAACTGTGCTTTAAGAAGCCGAGACTTCCTCCCAGGCCAGGAAGATCATCAACATAACAGCATATGAGGGAAAGAACCGTGGCAGCGTGGATAAAAATGGAAAGATGAGCTGAAGAGAATGGTCCTGAGGGAGACTGAGCAGGATTTGGCAATGCTGTGGGGACCAAAGGTAGTGAGGTATCAGGAAACGATTGTGTGCTTCTATATACTGATTCTTATTGGCTGGAAAGCTTCTCAGTTCAATATTCACAAATGTTTGTGAGTGCTTACTCTCTTGTCTTGTGTGAGACAAGCAATACAGGAACAACAAAGGTGTAAGAAAAGACATAGTCTCTTCCCCAACTGGAAAAGCGGCAGAGAGGAGAACCCAGGCCATCCTTTCTGTTCCCTTTGGTTAGAAATCAGAGATGATTGAATGTTGTATTTAATATCCTCCATGAAGTATGAATGAGGGAAAAGGGACCCAGGATTATTGATTCTCTGTGAACACCTTTGGGTAGTGTAATGATTTTGTTTGGCTTTGTTTCAGTCGGTAGCTATTTCTTTTGATTCTACTATGGGCTATGTATTGAGTCACAAAAGTGAGTAAGAGAATGCCTCCCTCCCCTTCCCCAGGATCTCCCAGCTTTTAAGGATATTCAGAGGAGCATGAAGAGAATGGCAGGGCTGGGGTAAAGAAGAGGACACGAGGAAGTAGTCTGGGCTTGAAAGGCAGGTCTTGTACCCCGCTGGGGCACAGGAGCTGAGGGGCGTCCTTCCGGGAGAGGCGGCATTTAAGCCAGATGTTGGATGGGGTGGAATTTCAATAGGCAGACATAGGAGAAGTAACAGTGGTGCTCCAGGTGAAAAAAGGAGGGAGTAAAGGCGAGGAGACAGAGAAAGTGAGACATATTTGGGGAAACGCTACATGTCTTGTTTGAAAGATGTACAGCAGAAGATAGCCCTGTTTAACTGGAGTTTTGTTTTGCTCTGCTTTATTTTGTTAATGAGGTTAGGAGTAACAATTGGAAATCCAATTAAGTGGTTTGGAAGTTGTGGTTTAGTTGTTTCCAGTTATACAATGTTCTGGGTTTCTCGTTGGGCCTAGAAGACATCCTTGTTTGTTAGTGACAAACAAGTTCTTTGATTAGGCGATTTCTCTACTCCAGCCCAGAAGTGTATTTGCTGGCCTTTGACGTTTGGCAATAATGTATCCTTGGGAAGAAGACTTTCATTACTCACTACCCAAAGGGGTGGAAATCATGCTTGCTTTTCTTACGGAGTCTCTTTATGACCATTGAAATGTGCATGTGACAGGGCATACATGGCAACATATGGAAATCACCCAGTTTTATAATAATATTCATGGAAATCCAAATGCTCAAGGCCAGGAATTGGCTGAAATTAGTCTTTTGCACTTTCTTACTTCATCATTCTGGATGTTCCTTCTCTCTTAGAGTTGTTGATTCATCACAGAGCAACTAGAAATATTATGACAACAGTATCTTTTACATGCTAAATAAAAGAACAAGAAGGACCACCCAAGGGTAAGAGAAACAATTAACCAACTTAATTATCAGCAATAAGTTGTCAGTAATTGTTAGCTATGTTCTTTTGGTAACATTATGTGCTAGCATGCTTCAAGTAAATACAAGAAAGGATTGTTTTTCTTTGGGGCAGGGCATGGTAGGGGGATGGTGGTTAGAGTTGGGAGATTGCTTGTCAAAAGAGAAAGGATTCTGCTAAATCCATGAGATTCAAATCCTAAACATGCCTTCAAGCATGAAGCACTGAAGCTGGTATCTGATTCTGTACTGCTTTCCTAGCTTTTCCTGGGGTACCAAATGACCACACACTAGGTGACTTAAAAACAAGAGAAATTTATTTCCTCAGTGTTTTGGAGACCAAAAGTTCAAAATCAAGGTGTCTACAGAGTCACATCCCCTTTGAGGTGTCACGGGGAGAAAACTTCCTGGTCTTTTCCAGCCTCTGGAGGCTCCAGGTTTTCTTAGCTTGATGTTACAGAACTCTACTCTGCCTCCATCCTCACGTGGCCTTCTGTGTGTGTCTCTTTATCTGAAACCTCCCCTTGCCTTTCTGTTGTGAGGACACCTGTTATTGGATTTAGGACCCATACTAATCAATGATAATCTCCAAGATCCTTAGCTTAATTCCATCCTTTACAAAGACTATTTTCCCAAATAAGGTCACATTCACAGGTTCCAGGGATGAGGGCATAGACATATCTTTTGGGGGCCACCACTGAACCTATGGCCCTGAAGATGCATTCTTTGTTGGCGAAAGCATGTGCTCCTGGATGTTCAACTGGTTTTTGTTGATGAGCTGCTTCTCCTTAAGACAGCAGAGGATTGAATTCAGTGCAAGGAGACTGGATATTGTAGCAAGTCTGAGTAAGCTGCACTTGGAACCAGAGGAGTAATGAAGTTTACCAGACAGAGATGACGCAGTGTAATCTGGAAATTTATCAACAACTTTCCTGATAGACTCCAAGCCTGAGAATTAGAGATCCCCAAGGAAAGTCATCTACATGGTACATTTTGCTGTTCAAAACACACTTTGTTGTTTCTTGTTTTTTTCCCACCCTTTCTGTTAAAAATAGAAAGCTTTGAATTGATCCAGTTGGACGTTTGAAACTCTGAAGTGTTATGGGATGAAAAAGTACATTTTAAAGCAAGTCTCTCTAAAATAAATAGAAGACAACCCAGAAAATAATACACACCGAAGATTTTTTCGGTGATGTTTAGTGGCATCCCTTCAGGGCCAGAGTTTCTTAATTTTCAAATGGGAATATTAAGGCCTAGAGAATGTGGGTCCACAAATTCAGTCAGCTCCTTAAACAATAAGTGCAGAATCTCTTCTCTCTTCCACTAGCTGAGAAACACAGCCACCCACATATCCCTGCTCCTCTCCCCCAGTGCTTTGTGACGTCGGTAGGAAATTATCCAGAGAGCACTGACTCACCGGAAATGCTGTCCTTTCAAGAGTAAACAGCAAGAATGAAATCATGTCGGCACCATTTACCAATTTGATTTTTAATTGGCTTATATGCCTTTGATCACTGAAGGGGAAATAAGTGAATGAGGGCTGGCGCTAGCTTAAGGACTGGCATTATTACCTTGTATGTTCCTTTAGACCATTTTCCACCATCCACCTGCGATGCAGTTATTTATTAGCATAATATGGTTACAGATCTATCTGCAGGGCTTAAAGATGGAAATTGAAACTCCGTGATGATTTAGCTGAAAGTTACTGGAGCATTCATAAAGCTGTCAGAATTACAAGAGAAACCACATTAAGAAAACGCCAGCACTAGTTGCTGTTAAATGGATATTCAAACATCGTCAGCACTGTTATCCACGGAGGGCTGGTCTAATTTATAAGCTCCTGTACAAGAGGATAATGGTAGCTGGAGGTTCAAAGGAAAGTGGATCATAGGAATGACATTAGGAAGAGTGATCACATGTTTTAAAACATAAATCAGGACATAGGACAAAGGCCTTTCCCCCAATTCATTAATTTACTTACCTCTTTAAAAGGTATTCTCACTGATAAATCACATTTATAGAAAACAGTAAAAAGAACTGAAAAGGGACAAATTCAACTTTTATTCATTCGACAAATTCTTATTGAGGGCAATTTGTATGCCGTGCATGATTTCAGGTGCTGGATGTGATGCAGACTAAACAGAAAAAAATACTGACCATAGACAGTGATCAATTGTTCTAGAACAGAGGCTTATTGAGAGCTGCTACACACCAGGCATGTGCCTATGGTTGATATTCTGTCAATTCACGATCATATACATTTGTGACCACATATACTTGGGAAATGAGGGGTTACTGAGTCTCTGACCCTAAGAATTCCTGGGAGTACCCAGGTGTCTCCCATGGGTCTGCTGATCACTCTTGGGCATAGCTTGTTGCTCTGTTGGTTACGCTAGAGTTCTGTAGACTTGGCCTCAATGTACAAAGTAGCTGTTCTGAGCCAAAATTTTGTTTCCATTTCCATGGTTGCCTCCATGCGGATAGCCCCAATTCTGGTGGAGCTGGAGATCTGGATGTGGTTTGGTGCCACTGGAATGGAGCCCTGTGCTCTGAGATGTTGGCCTGTCATGACTGAATGTTTTCCTTCTCCAGCACACTGAGCTCAGGTTGCTTGAGCCTTAAGAGTTACAGCGTTTAGCCAGCCAATTCTTTCAATTCTTCTCAAATAGAGGTTATTTTGCAATTTTTGCATCCACCTCACACATCTGTACTCATCTCCTAGACCCATATAAATCTAAGGATGTTAGTGCATGCGCCTTCCACTCATCATGGGCCTCTGAGACCTGGACCTGCCAAACCAAGACATCTTGTTACACACACACGCATCTTTGAAAACAAGACGGCCTGAGAAATCTGGAGCAGGTGGCCTTAGGAATATAGCCACTGGGCCCAAACTAAATGACACAAAGTTCAAGGTAGAAAAACCAGTATTCTATGGAAACAAGCAATTAGGAAGATGAACTAGGAGTAAATTACAAAGGCAAGAAACAAATTTGGGTATGAGCCCTACACTTGGAAATGAGATTGAAGTTAAGGTCCAATAATTAGAAACATGGGAATTTGCATCAGAAATCAAACAGACTGGCAAAGAACTTTGTGATATATACCCAGATCTTCACAGGGAGGAATTATTACTTCTGCCTATTCTGTCATTAAAGATACAAATACTGAGCTGCTGCCCCGACGAAGTCTCTGCATTACGTGATGGGAGATAAGGATGAGTGAGTTTTTTTCCTTGTCTCTAAGCAGCTAAGAGTCTAAAGCATAGGTCAGGAAAGTACAGCCCTTGGGACAAATCCAATGCGCTCCTGCTTTTGTATGGTCTGTGAGCTAACAATGACTTTTATATTTTTAAATGGTCGTGTGTGGGAGAAGATCAAGAGACTAATATTTCCTGATATGTGAAAACTGCATAAGTTCAAATTTCAATGTGTATAAATAAGGTGTTATTGGAACATGGCCACACTCGCTCATTCATGTACTGTGTGTGGCTGCTTTCCTGCTATAGTGACAGAGTTGAGTCCTTGCTACAGAGGTTGTATGAGCCACAAGGACTGAAATGTTTACCCACCCCTGTGCTAGGAGAGGGAACAGACGGAATACGTAGACATCGGCACATGACTTCGAGGAGAACACGGAGGTGAGGATGCACCGAAGGGGATTCCTGGAGCACTGAGCAGGGGATTATAAAATAAGTGCAATATTCAGTTTCCTTAAGGTTACTAGAACAAATGTATAATTAACCAAAGTTTTAGATCCTTATTTATTTATTTGCTATCACAGAAGCAGGGGACCAAAGGAAAAACAACAACAACAAAACCATGTTATTATATCTCTAGCTTAACTCTTTTGTGTGTGTGTGTATGTGTGTGTGTGTTTTACTTATTTTATTATTAGCAGTAATACTATTTCAGCTTTCTCTTAAAAACGGTTTATACACGCAGGTATTAATTTTGCTTTATTACCAGTTGTCTTATATGTATTATTAAAACATTATTTGTTCAGGATATCCTGCATAAGACAGAGTTAAACAAAAATAAAAGATTCTTTAATTTTTCAGTAGTCTGAAAGCTGTGGTCTGGTGCAGTTTGGCAAGGCCAGGTCCCTGCATGTGGTTCAGATGGCAAGCCTCCCAGAATTACCTGAGAAATGGGTGCCCTCTGAGCCATTCTTTTTTTTTTTAATGTTTCTTTATTTATTTTGAGAGAGAGATAGAGAATGTGAGCCGAGCAGGGACAGAGAGAGACACAGGATCCAAAGCAGGCTCCAGGCCTTGAGCCTGACACGGGGCTCAAACCCGTGAACCGTTACATCATGACCTGAGCTGAAGTCAGATGCTTAACCTACTGAGTCACTCAGGTGCCCCCTGAGACATTTTTAAATAAAACCTCTCCCATATCTGACCCAGGTGAGCTGAGCAGAAAAGTAAAACAAAACAAAAAAACAAAAAAATCCCCAGATCTGCGGCTTTGATTTCCATTTTACTTTTTCATGTTTGGCTTTCTCTAGTGAAAGTGTAAGCTCATGCTCTGAGGAACAAGTGGTCAGTCACGCAGGCCAGTAGTCCACACTGACTCACAGAGAGGCAGCACAGCATTGATTGTGGGATTAGGACATCTGGATTTGTACCACTCAGCAGCTTTGTGACTCTGGGAAATTTACGTAGCTTCTACACTTCAGTGCTCATTAAAGGAGGAAGGAATTAGCAGCTCTCTAATAGGTCATTGAAGAATAAGTAAATTAATGCATGAAATATATTTAAAACAATGCCCAACATATAGATGGGTCCTTAACATCTGCCATGATGATGATAATGATGGTGATGACGATGACTGCTATTACTCTGTTTCTCTTGGAAATAATGTTTAGGATTGACCTATTCAGCATCAATCCTAAACATAATTTTTAGACTCTTAACGTATTTGCCTACACTCCATCTTCAGAGAGGGAATCTTTCTCTCTCTCTCTCTTTTTCTCCTGAGGTCCTTCCCTGAATTCTAGCCTCTTCCATTGTCCATTGTCTTTTTGTCTTACTTCAAGCTTTTAAATCCTGACTATAGCAATCTAGCAAATGTGCCCAGGCATTAACTTTTATTATCCGGGTGAGGGGAGCCTAGTGGAGTGATTAAATGCCCTACAGAAATGCCATTGAGGATCCAGTTTCTATTTTAGAGCATCAGTCATTTCTTCTGCCACAGAAACGGGTGACTACTACATATTTGTTGGATTGAGCAGAATTCTATTCTTGCTCTGACAGAGATGAAGATCCCGTTCTCAAAAATTTGTTGCTTCATTAAATTAGGCTGGAGCTTAAGAATTGGACAGGTATCCAGTTATTTACATTTAACTAACTGATACTTTCTGCTTGACTGTTTTGCTCTGGAAAAACAGAGTTTGGAATCTCTGGCTCCTGATTTGCACAAGAGAGATGTCATGATTTTTCAAGAAGACCATCTTTATCCACAATTTTCTGGGACTCTTCCTTTTAGTATATCCTTACTAGGCTTCTTATCTGTTTCCAACTGATTTGTTATTGATTCAGCTTCCTCCTTTTCTTTGCACTCAGCTGTTCATCTCTAAATTTCAGAGATGCAAGTGTAACAAACTACTGGTTAAACTTAGCAGCTTGAAACAACAAACATTTATAATCTCATATGTTGGTGGGTCAGGAGGCTGGGAACAGCGTGGTTGGGTTGTTACGGTTCAAGATTTCTCACAATGCAGCAATCAAAGGGTCAGGCAGGGCTGCAGTCTTCTGAGACTTGATTGGGTTGGAGAGGCCACTTCTAAGACCATGAACATGGCTGTTTGCTTGGGGTTTCATCTCCTTATTGAGTTGGCTTCTCTGCAGGGCTGCCTACAGAGAATAGCAACTGGCTTCTCCAGAGGGGATGAGCCATGTGACCGAGTAAGAGTGCCCAAGACGGAAGCCAGAGCTTTTATAACCTAATAATAGAAGTGGCATATTATCCTTTCTGTATCCTTTCAACATTGGTACAGTGTGTGTGTATAGACTACACAAGAGTATGGATAACAGAATATGGGTCCTTGGGGATCATCTTGAAGGTTGATTACTATATTCTACCCTCTGGGTCCCTAATGATTCACATTATTCCAACAAGCAATATATATTCATTCCTGCACAAGTTCCCCTAAAGTATCTCATTAAAGTGCCATCTTGAAATCCAGAATTTTGTTATCTAAATCAGGTCCAGGAGAGGCAGCGTTTCCTCAGGTACAGTTCCTTAAATGCAACTCCTCAAGTACAGTTCCTCTTCACTTATGAAACTAAAGGAACAAGTTGTCTTCTCCCCACACCCAGTATACAATGGGGGGACTGACATATGATAATGGCTGTAGACATTCCTGTTCAAAAAGATGGGATGGCTGAGTCAATTAAGCCTCTGACTTTGGCTCATGATCTCACAGCCTGTGGCTTCGAACCCTGCATCAGGCTCTGTGATGACAGCTCAGAGCCTGGAGCCTGCTTTGGATTCTCTGTCTCTCTCACTCTCTGCCCCTCTCCTGCTCACACTCTGTATCTCTCTCTCTCTCTCTACCTCTCTCTCTCATAAATAAATACATAAGTAAATAAAACATTCAGAAAAAAACCTTTTAAAAAAGAGGGGAAATGAGAGGTGCTTAGGTGGTTCAGTAGGATGAGCGTCTAACTCTTGATTTTGGCTCAGGTCTCGATCTCATTTTGTGAGATTGGGCCCCACCCTGGGCTCCACATGACCAAACATGGGGCCTGCTTGGGATTCTCTGACAGCAGTGAGCCCAATGTAGAGCTTGAACTCATGAACCCTGGGATCGTGACCCGAGTGAAGTCAGATGCTCAACTGACTGAGCCACTGAGGTACCCGAGGGGGAACTATTTTAATAGATGTGTATTGGTATCTCATATGGCTTATTTGCTTTTCTCTAATGGTTAATGATGTTGAACAAATTTCTATGTGCTTATTTGTCATCTGTATGTTCTCTTTGTTGAGAAGTGTTTGTTCAGTTCTTTTGCCCATTATAAAAATTGTATTGTTTCTTTTCCTACTATTGAATTTTGAGAGTTGTTTATATGTTCTGGGTACAAGTCCCTTTTTAGTTATATATTACAAATATTTTTTCCAATTAATAGTTTGTCCTTTAATTATCTGAACAGTGTTATTTTGGTGAGGCCCAGTTTATCTTCTTTTTTCTCTACTGGATAGTGTTTTGGAGTCATATCCATGAACTTTTGCCTAAAGATTTTCTTCTTTTTTCTTCAAACTTTACACTTTTACATTTATACCTGTGATCCTTTCTGAGTTATTTTTGTACAGGATGTGAAGGACATGTCAAAATTCGGTTTTTCACATGTGCATGCCCAATTGTTTCAATGCCGATTATTGGACAATCAAGCCTTCCCTATTGAACTACCTTTGCACCTTTCTCAAAGGTAAATTTGTCATCTTTCTGGATTCTCTACTCTATTCAATTTCTTTAGATGTCTAGCTGTCCAGCAATACCACACTGTTCTGATGACTGTAGATTTGTAGTAAGTCTTATAATTACACAGTGCAATTTATCAACATTTACGCTTTCTTTTTTCTTCGAAATTGACTATTCTAGCTCCTTCGCCTTTTCATATAAACTTTAGAATCAGTTTGTGTATGTCTAAAAAAAAAAAACTTTCTTGGATTTTATTGGAATTGCATTAAATCCACAGAATAATTTGAATGTGCTAATACCTTAAAACAGTATGTCTCTCCACTTATTTAGGTCTTTAAAAATTTCTTACATCAGCATTTTGTAGTTTTCAGCTTACATGCGCTGCACATGTTTTATTATATTTTTACATAACTATTTAATTTTAAGACTACTTATTGAAAATGGTATTTACAAAATTTTTCATTCCCAGTTTTTGTTCATTGCCTGCATATGGTTCATTGCCAGACTTCTGGGTATGATTGTGTATACTGAGATTTTGCTAATTTCATTTATTAGTTTTAGGAGTTATTTTTTAAAATAGATACCTTGGGATTTCCTATGTAGACAATCACATCATCTATTTAAAATCATATTTATTTTTTCCTTTCCCATCTGTATGCCTTTTTTTTTTTCTCAAATCATTGCGTTGGCTAGGACTTCCAACATGTATATTGATGAAGGAGACTGATCTACAGGTTTTTTTGTTACCATTTTGGCATTTGATGTCTTTGGTTTTGACTTTGGCTGGTTCCATAAAATGAATTGGGAAGTATTCCCTTCTTATCTATTTTCTACTAAAGATTATGTAGAATTTGCTTATAGCTTCTTTAAATATTTGATAGAATTCTCCAATGAAACCATCTGGGCCTGGAGATTTCCTTTTCTGAAGGCTTTAAAAATTAATAAATTTCTTTAATAGTTATAGAATTCTTTGGGTCGTCTGTTTCATCGTAGATGAATTTTCATTGTTGGTGTCTTGAAAGAAATAGATAGACTTAATCTAAATTGTTGAATTAGTGTATGCGCAGAGTTGTTTATATAGCTATCAGGGTATGATGAGATGTTCTTTCTTTTATTCCTAACATTATTGGTAATTAATATCCTCTTTCTTTTTTCTTTGTTAGTCTGGCTAAAGATTTATCAATTTTACTTATTTTTTTCAAGGAAGATTTTAGTTTCATTGATTTTCTCTTTTAAATTTCATTATTTTTTCTTATGCTTGCCTTGATTTTATTTTGTTCTTCTCTTTTTACTTGCTTTTCTTAAAAATTTATTTATTTATTTTGAGAGAGACAGAGACAGTGGGAGTGGGGGAGGGGCAGACAGAGAAGGAGACAGAGAATCCGGAACAGGCTCTGCACTGTCAACTTGGAGCCCGATGTGGGGCTTGAACTCATGAAACAGCGAGATCATGACCTGAGCCAAAAACCAGAGTAAGAAGCTTAACCGACTGAGCTACCCAGGTGCCCCTGTCTTTTTACTTTCTTAAGGCAGAATCTTAGAACTTTGATTTAAAACCTTTTTATTTTCTAATATAAACATTTAATGTTATAAATATCCCTGTAAGCATTGCATTAGCTACATTCCACACCCTTTGATATGTCTATTTTAATTTTTGTTCAGCTCGAATATTTTCTAATTTTCTCTGAGACTTCCTTTTTTTGACTCCAGATTAATTAGAAGTATGTTGCCTAATACCCAAGTATCTGGAGACTTTCTAATTATTATTCTGTTATTGATTTTCATTTTAATTCTACTAGACTCAGAGAAGCACTCTCTATGGTTTTTATTCTTTTACATTTGTTGAAGATATGATCTACCTTGGTGAATGTGTCATGTAAATTGTTTGAAAACAATTTGTAACCTGTTCTTGTTAGGTGGACTGTTCTAGATGTGTCAATTAGGTCAATTTGGTTCATAGTGTTGTTCAGTTGTTCTATATTCTTGCTGATTCTTTGCCTATTTGTTCTATTGCTTCTTGAGAGAACAGTGTGGAGTTTCCAACTGTATGTGTGGATTTGTCCATTTCTCCTTCCACTTCTATTTCTTTTTGCTTCATATAGTTTATTTTATTTATATATTTTTAATGTTTTATTTATTTTTGAGAGAGAGAGAGAGAGAGAGAGAGAGAGAGAGAGAGAGAGGGAGACGGAGTGCAAGTGGGGAGGGGCAGAGAGAGAGGGAGACACAGAATCCAAAGTAGGCTCCAGGCTCTGAGCTGTCAGCACAGAGCCCCATGCGGGGCTCGAACTCATGAGCCGCGAAATCAAGACCTAAGCTGAAGTCAGATGCTCAACAAACTGAACCACCCAGGTGCCCCTTGCTTCAGTGTTAGATGCAATATATGTTAAGAATACAATTATCAGATTTAGGAAAAACAAGGACAAAACAAAAAATGACTAGATGAATTTTAGATATACAATGAATAATTTGTTGGTATAAGTACATCCTATGCAACATTTGTGTTTTATCTGGCAACCCTAATTCGGGGCTATTATGTCTTCTTGATTAACTGACCTTTTATTAATTTGTGATGTCTCTCTTTATCCTTGCTAATTTTTCTTGTTCTGTCTACTTTGATATTAAAAATAATTCCAGTTTTCTTTTTCCCCTTAGCTTTTTTTTTTCTTTTTGATTAGTGTTTTCATGGTTTAAGCACACCAAATAGAGACAGACGTTGGACTTAAAAACAAGAATAGCAACACCAACAACCACGTGCTATCACCAGAAACTCATTTTAAATATATTGTATGTATTATATTACATTATGTGTCAAATACTATACCAAATGCAATTCTATTTAGGCAGACAAAAACACCATTGTTATCACTTTCACCAGTTAGCAGAAGAGGAAACTACAATTTGAAAATGATATAGTTATTGCTTAAAGTCATACAGCTACTAAATAATGGAATCAAATTTAAGGCTTAGCCTGACTCCAAAATTCATGTCTTAACTACTAGTTTACTCTGGTTACTTCGTGTGTAAATCAGGAGTTAACAAACTTATTTTTTCTAAAGGACCAGATAAATATTTTAGGCTTTGCAGGTCATGTGGTTTCCCTTGCAACTATTCAATTTTGCTTGTAGCCCCAAAAGCCACTGATAATATATAACTGATAATATATAAATAACTGATAATATATAAATAACAAAGTGTACTTCCGTTCCAATAAAGCTTTATTTGAAAAACAAGTGGTAGATTAGATTTGACCTGTGGGCTTCTGTTTGCCAATTCCTGCTTCTAAGTGTTGGCGGATTTTTCAGTTCTTGTCTCCTGTGGGCTATATTTCTCTGGTTCTTGATTTATGAGTTAATTTGAGGTCATCATATCGTCATAGCTAGTGATGAAGCTTAATTTACATTTCAAGCAGTCACGTGTCCTATTCCCTTACTTAAGATCTGTTTCTCTGATAAAGAACACTTTAGTTTTTTTTGTTGTTGGTTTTTTGTTTTTGTTGTTGTTGTTTTTTGGTGTTTTTGTTTTGTTTTGTTTTGTTTTGCTTAGCAGGTCCTAATATGGATGAATTATTCAGAGGCAAAAGAATAGAAAGAGTGATATACAAGTCTGTCCAAGAAAGCAGGGAGAGAGAGATGTTGAACACACACACAATCTGCCTTTACTATGCAGCATGGATGCTGAATCTCGTCCAATTATACATGTAATTCCAGTTTACTAAATCCCTGAAGGAATTATTTTGGTACCTTCCTGTAGGCTTCTAGGGTTATGGGATTCTCAATCCCTAAAGACAGTCCTTCCTGTATCTTCTTTGGAGGTGGAATAAGTAGACTGCCCTAGTTCTTGGAAATGTGTAAATAATGAACTGGGAATGGGTGTGATTTGTTTCCATTGTTTGAGTTTTAGCCTTTGAAGCCACACAAAATGAATATAATTTCTTCAACAAGGCAGTCTGGGATTATAAATTTATGTTCTACCACAGGGGAAAAATACTAGATCTCACTAATAGTGTCAATGGCAAATGCAAAATGCTTAGAAATAAACTTACAAAAAATAAATTCCAGGATTTATGTGCAGAAAATTTCACAATAATTTTGAAAACATAAAAAAATGGAAACAAATGGAGAAATACACAGTGAGAAGATAATACCATAAAAAAGCTGATTGTTGCCAAATTCATCATTAGATACAATGTCATTCTTATTCAAACCCAACAATTTAACTTTTAGAGGGGAATATTTTGCAGACAGAGCTTTCCAGGATGCTGACTGAGCCTGAGTTTAGCATGCAAGACACTTACTTGGGAGTGCTTGTGGACTGAGGAAAGATAGTGGGAAGAAGCAGGACTGGACAGAAGGAGAAACTGGTCTGCCAAGCAGTGTCAGGCTTCCTCTGTCCCTGTGGGGAGCACTGGCACTAGCTTGTAGCTTGAGTCTTTAGTTATACCGAGTTGGGAGTCCCCTAACCCCCAATTTGTCAGTCATCAAACGCAAGCTGCTTCTGGAAGGAGGCCTAATCATAGGTGTGGTGATTTTCTTTAGCTGAGGGCCATCTTTGGCAGCACTCCCAGCAGCCTGGAGAAAAATCTTCTATTCCTGAAGGAGGATCACAACATTCACCCCGTGAAGGAAATAGGACAAAAGTTCTGTCAGTAAATTCATCTAAAATATGGAAGAAATCTTGCTCCATAAGATATACTGTGAAACTATCTACAATCATTGAAAGAGTAAATTATTGGCACAGACATTGAGAGACTGATCAGTGAAGCAGAAACTAAAGACCAGAACCAGACCATTGCATGTATGGGACCTTAGAACGTAATACGTGTGGCCCCTCAGTCTAGTAGGGAATGAATGATTATTCAATAAATGGTTTTGAAATAAAAATGAAGTTAGATTCCCAATCTTACACCTTATACTAAAGTTCATTTTAAATGAATTAAAATCCATCTCAGTATAGAAAATAAAACTTAATAGTTCTAGTAAAAATGTAATGTTATAAGGGGAGTGGAGGACTTCCTAAGCATGATCTCAAAGTCAGAATTTATAAAGCTTATTATGTAACAGATACTGTTATCAGGACATGATATGATTTGCCATCTAATCCTATGATCAAGGGACTATTGTGTTACCTATTTTATAGATGAGGAAACTGAGGCCTGGAGAGCCACGTACCTATGTTCACATAACCAGTACAGCAAAAAGCAAAGATTTGAACCCAGCTTGTTCAGATCCACTATTTTTTAAATAAATGTGGAAGACAGTGACAACCTAGGAAAAGTGTCACCAATGGCAAAATGGTCCCTCTCCTTACTTTAAAAAGGTCTGTTACAAACCAATAATGAATATATGGATATTTGATTAGAACATTCAAGAACCCAATATAAAGAAGAAAAGCAATGACCGATAGATAAGTGAGAAGACCTTCAACTTTCCAGTCTCACCAGCGAAGGAAAAATGAAGAATTCAAATAAGGATTTTTCCTCTGACTCTCAAGCCAAGAGTAAGAAAAGCTGCTGCTCTGGATTGACAAGAGTATGGGGAAACGGTTGTTGTCATACACCTGGTGAGAATATTGAGCAGTACAAATTTTCCAGAGCTACTTTGCAATATTTACCAAAAGCCTTGATCCAACAATGCTACCGACACCAATTTAGCTTAAAAATATGTAAATATATAGGTTAATATATGTTAATAATATATTAGTTAATAATATATACATTACTCTGGTTCTGTAATGATAATAAGAGCTAATTTTTGAAAATGGAATATATTTTCACTATACTATACTATATTATCATTAATGACATCAATGCGTATCTAAATTAACCTAGAAAATTGTTTAGATTTTTTATTGCATGAAAAAAGGTATAGTGTCCCGTTTTGTAAATTATATATGTATAATTACCTGGATAGTTATATCTAGAATTTTGGCAATACTTATCTCTAGATGGTGGGATTATGGACAATTTTTCCCTTTTTGTTCTTCTTTATATTCTTATTTTCTACCATGATGTGTATGTCTTGTGTAATAAAATATGCACTTTGTTGTTTGATGTCAAAGTTTCGAGTAGATTTTCTTAAATCGGAAGCCATGTTGGAAATAGACAGCAGCCACATTCCTAGCTGGGATTTAAAACTTCTGTACAATGCGTTTCAACTGGCATCATGTTTTTGGTTTCAATTTGGGTCAGTTTTTAAAATTGCAACTTGGATCATTTTTTTGCACTGGGTCCTCTGTGTCTGTTTCCTTCTTGCACCTAGAAAACTTGCCTTTTCCTTTGGTAAGTAAAGCAGCCAGAACAAAGCCACCAATGTAATTTGAGTAGGTGTGGATCAGAATGAATCAGGCTGCAGGAAATGATTTGGGACTGTTTTCAAGATCTTTGCTTTTTTTCAGTCTTTTGTATTCAGGGAAGATTGAAAGCCCAAGTGGGAGAGGAAGGCTTTCAGGTTCTCAGGTTTTTAAAATGCAGGTCTCCAAGGCCTTAGACTGAGCTTCCTAGGCATGACAGGAACAGAATTTGGTGCAAAAAGGAAGCAAATCGCCTTGGCGGAGATATTATCCCTGTGGTCCCTCCCATCTCCCCACATGTCCTGGGCTTTCTCTGCTCTTCTCTGTCAAACACCCCTCTGCCCTTTCTCTACTCCTCCCCCTCCCATCTCCCTAAACAGCCACTGTCCTTGAATTTGGACTTCTTCCCAAAGAAAGCAGAATCGCCTAGGGAAGTAAGGAGAGAAAATGAGTTTATTTTCCAGTTCTCAGGGGCTACTTTTAGTGAGAAAAATAGCTCAAGGACTGTGCCAAACTGTGTGTGTGTGTGTGTGTGTGTGTGTGTGTGTGTGTGTGTGTTGTTTTGTTTTGTTTACTTTTGCATACATGCGTTGCTCTAATGCTGTACCCTCACACCTAGCCCCTCTCTCAAACTCTACACACCCTTCTCACTCCCCCAGGATTCCTAACTGGGGAGAATGTAACAAATATACAGGACGGTAGAAGGAGATACAAGCAGTATATTATCATGGACGCTGAGGGGGCAAAGGTGGGAGATGATCTGAACAAGATACCTACAGATATTCCTGTTTATTTCAGATTCATTTATTCATTTGTTCATTCGTTCATTTACTGGCCCATCCTCAAACATGAATGTAGTTCCCATACATGTCAGACACTCTACCAGGCCAAGTGGGTAGACAGGTAAACCTACTTTCAGCCTCAAGTAGTTCAGTTAGAGACAAGACAGCAAATTATGATGCTCCTCAGAATCGCTTGTGAGAATAGAGATTTCCAGGCCTGGCTCAGACCTTCTGAATCAAATTGCCAACAAGGGGAGTTTCAGAAACTATAATTTTTATCAATTTTTCAGATAGTACTGTGCAGTCAGCATTGGTTTGAAGACCAATGTTAGGCAAGCACTGGTAAGAGCTTCGTGATGCGTGAAGAAGAAGCTAGGAAACAAATTGCAGTGTAAATGCCAGGCCAGCTGGCTCCTCCTCTCTTCTTTCCCTCTTTCTGGAAGCACACAAGTAAAGGACAGTTTTCCAGTTGTCTACTGCTGCCTAATAAACTGCTCCCAAACTTAGTGCCTTATAAGCAGCAAACAACAACGACAACAACAGATTGTTTTTCACAATTCTGTAGGTTGACTGGAATCAGCTGGGTGGTTCTTCTGTCAGGTGGCCGCATTCAGGTGGGTGCTTCACTGAGGCTGAAATGTCTAGGAATGTCTCTCTATGAGCCCTTCTCCATGTGCTCTCTTATCATCTAGTAATCTAGCCCGTTTCTCTTTACCACCTTTGCATCCGACTCCAAAAAAAGAAAAAGCTAATGCTGACATGCTGTTTAAGGCTTGGGCTCGCAAGTCCCAGAAAATTACTTCTGCAGTATTTCAAGCAAGGCAAGACACAGAGCAAACCCAGATTCAAAGGAAAGGAGAAATAAACTTATCTCTCACTGAGAGGAGCAGGAGAGAATTTGTGGTCATATTTAACCCACCATACATTTTTTAAAATTTTGCTGATTTATTAGGTGTACACATCCATAGACTTCCCAGATGACTCCTGTGTAGGGGTTTTAGACATGGTTCTAGAAATCAGTCACCTTAGACCAAGACCTTGGCTAGTTGTACAAGTGGCCATAAATGAACAGTAAAATTTAATAGAGACGGGCTGTAAATACAAGATGGGTCACTTCATTGTGACTACATAAAAAAGAGCTAAAGATAAATAATGAACAACAAGGCATGAGAATGTAATCTAGTGTTTTTGCCAAGAAGGCAAGCATAGTATTGGATATATCTGGAAATTCTAAGGCATGGTAAAGCCTTAACTAGAATATCATATACAGTTTGGGTCCTTATTATTAAGAGTCAGACTTGTTCAGGCTAGGAATAGAAGGGAGTTTTTCTGTCTCCTGTGTTATAGAGTCAATGGGTCAGGAGACCCAGAGTTAAGTCCCTGCTCTGCCTCTAACTTCTTTGGGACTTTGGGCAAGTATTTATCTCTTCCATGTATCATTAGGCATCATCCCTATAAAACTCAACATTTAAAGGAATCCTAGATGGGAAAGTGTTTTGGAAAGAACATTACAACGGTCTTGTATTATTCTTTGAGGGTCCTGCCTGCTGCTGAAGGCAGGAGAATTGCAGCCTACTCTTTCCATTCAAATCTTTGTGTCCTGCTTGTGGGGAGGGATATCATTAACTCAGCTCATTTTTAATGCATAAGGAAGTAAGGGTAATGGAATTTTGGGTGGGGGTGTGGGCATGCACTGGACAGGTAGAGATGACAGTGTTAAGGACACTGGAAGACATGGGGTTTTTCACCGTTGCAGTTGGTTAGAATGCATGTCAGGAAAACATGGGCAGGGATTTAGTAGGGTTTTGAATCCCTCTTGATAGAAATGGTTATTTTCTAAAATGTTAATGAAAAAATAATAAATAAAATGCTAATGAATATAGCAAGAGCATGGATGTAGATGTCAAATTACCTTGGTTTGAATTCCATTTCACCACTTGTTAAGTGTAAGACCACAGACAAATTATCTAATACTTTCAAATCCCAGTTTCATCTTCTGTAAATCGGGGATTTTAGAAATTACCTATGGTGCCAGGCCATTATGAAGATTAGATGAAACATTCCATGCAAAGTGGCTGCAGCATTCACATGTTTACTATTATTATCATTATTGTTACTATTATCAGGAAGAGTAGTAGAGTAGTAATGGCAGACCCCTATCTACCTAAATTAAATCCTCTAAGTTTCATTTTCGGGTCAATAAAATGAGATAGTAATCTATATCACAAGGCTGTTTTCCCAAACTTGCTTTGGAAGCCAGATGATGGTATATGTCGAAGAACTTTGTAATATGTATAAACTTTATCCGGATGGAAGTTATTACTGAATGTGAAGATTCAGCTACTGTCATGGGCTCCAGGGCCCAGCTCCAGCCCCCTTTCCCCAGGAAACACATGATGGCCCTTCTGCTTTGGCTTGGGCCCCCTAATCTCCCGTCCCTCCAGTTGTTGAGTTAGATCATCCTCCAGAACTGAAGGGACCAAGGACCTCAGTTCCAGATGCAAGATATATACAGGGCTTTCTCTCGTGAAGCCTCTGCAAAGGGCCCTAGAGGCCATGATGGAGGGACGTACTCTAAAAACTACCATTACAGACCCATCTGAGGGTTGTCAAAACTGTCAACAAGGAAGGTTGTCAAGTTTCACTCCCTGAGGTTTTTAGAAACAAGAGTCTTGCCTGAAGATGGAGACTTAATTATATGACCTTTCAAGATCACACCTCATTAAGATTCCATATCACTTCCTGAGTTTGTATAGCCCCTCTTTTGAGAGTAAGGCTCTTCGGTAATTAAACATCTGAAGGAACTGGGCACTCATTATCTGAGTATTAATTCTGAAGACAGATCAGGGGATTCTGTAATTTCAAATCATTTTGGTAAATGGTCATTTGATTATTACCCAGCTGATGGAATTAGAAAGAGATCTTTGAACTCCATCCTTGTTCATGTCACTATTCTTAAGGTTTCTCTGTATAAAGGTCTTTGATTAACTTGCTAGAAGAATGCTCTGTTGGATTTCCTCAGTAGACATGCAGGTCCCCTCAGTGATACAGGAAACTCCGTAGGGGCCAGGACCTCTTGTCCTTGCATGTCTCTTGCTGCCTGTAACTACGCAGGGTACAAATAGTACAAAGTAAATGGTTTGTTTTGTTTTTAATAAACAAATGAGTAAAATTTCAGGGGAAATGTCAATTGATCATGACCAAACTTGGGACTGCTACTAAAACATGTCAGCGTGCATCTTGGATTTGCTTTATGGTTGTCTGTTATCTGGAAGCAAACTAATTAACAAACATTTTGAAGTAAACTTTTCTGACAATTCTGAATTAATTTTAATGAAATCAAGTCCATTTCTGGAGTTCTGGAAGTCATTCCAGTAAGTGAGTTTTGTCCACAGAGGATAAAATAAGACTCCCTTTCCACACCGCTCAGAAAACGGGACAGAAGAAGGTCTCTCAACATGATACAAGGAAAGTGGATGTGAAATTCATGTTCCAGTCTTGTGTCCTCTGCTCTGTCATCTGGTTAGGATAGAAACGTCCAGTGAAATTTGCCTTGATTAATATAGGTCCATTTTTCTGAGCTAGTGATTTCCTGAAGACGGTGGTAGGCTGGAAGTCCTAAGATCTGAATCCTGATTTTGACTTTATTGAACACCATGGACCTCAGTTTCTGTGTGGGTACAATGGGGGTGGAGTGGAAAGGGGAGGCTCTAATGTTCTATGACTCAGTGCCTGACTTCTGGTAACTCACCCACCAGGGAGTGGAAATAGCAGGGAACTTTATGGCTCTGACTGAATTCCCCGGGAGCAGAGTCTCTCACGATGCTTAATGCATGAGAAATAGCAAGGGGTATTTATTGCCTTGTGGGTTTGTGGCTGAGAGTCATGCTGGTTTGGGTCCGGCTTTGAGGACAGGCTGAGCTGGGTCCTTTTCTTGGACTGTCACTCATTAGTTTTATCACTTTATGTATGATAACCTTTCTAAGCCAGTATAAAGTGATAATATTTACATTCCATTGAAAAATGTAAATAAAAACAGAGGCCATATCATAAGGTTGGTGAAAGACCTGAAATGATAAGGCCTGTAAGATAATGTAAGATGCACCTGATACACAGTCAAAACTAAAAAATAACAATTGCTAATGTGGTGGTGATGGATGAAGGAGGTGATAACCATGATGATCGCCTGAAAGAGACAAGGATGTCGGTTTCTTTATCTGCCTCTTAGATCGTTCAGAAGATTAAAAAGAGTTTAGCCAAACACCTGGCACACAGTAAGTGCCATTAAGTATTGATTTTTTATAGAAAAATACATAAATAAGTTCCCCACATTCTCCTGCATAGATCAAGCTTCTGCTACAAAGTTCAGCAGACAAAGTAGGTGTGCTACCACTGAGACATTTTCTGGGCATTGTTGTTCAATTTCATGATCAAGAAGGAACAATTCATTCCCTCCTGGGTGTGCTGTTGTCTCTAAAGACAACAGGTGCTCTGCCAGAGTACAACAAACATTTCTTTTCCTTGTTTCCTCATGTTCCTCCTCTTTTGTGTTCTCCCCCCAACCCCCTGCTGGCCCCGGCCGCCTTTTGGTTTGTATTCAAGTTATTTTCCTTCTGCTGTGATCTTCCCCCTCACATCTGCTCTTATCCCTCCTTTGCTGCTAAGCCACATGAGTCATGAGGGCCGCTCTGACAGAGGTGCGACTGTTCTTTGGCAATCAAAGAGCTTCTCAGGCCTGCTCAAAGTCATACGGTAATGCTGCAAATGCCAGCCCAAATGCCAGCAGAAAGCTGGACCCCCTTTCATCTCTCTCTTTTGAACAACTTCTTTGTGGGGTCTCCTCACAAATGGTGTCTTGAGACAGAAGGCGTTTTAACCCATTTGTTTTGCTTTTGTTCCTCAATCCTTGTAGAAGGAGTGGAAAGTTGGAATCAGTGAGAAAACTCCTGCCTAACAGAGAGAGCCTTCCATGAAACTGCACCGCTAACTTGGGCTAAAAAAATGAGATGATTTCCCTGAAGTGTGGGTTTGTCACATCTGCTGAATTATTCAGGGGGGCCGCATCTCAGACTGAATCTGTATCTTACTGGTAACTCATGGAGTTATCCCAAAAGGCTGTGGACTTGTCTTTAAAAATCAATGGGTTTTCTCATTTGAAAATTGGAATCTGCGTCAAGTTTATCACATCAGATTTTTGTATCTTAAATCTCTTAAACTGGTCTGCCATGAACCACTATGAATATCCAAGGCTCAAAACTTATTTAGGGAGAATTTTGGATTCTGGAAATACTACCAGAAGCGTATCCTTCTGTCAGAGCATTCGTGGAGTTTTCCTCCTCACATCAGTAAACATCCAAAAGTGAGATCAAGATTCCTTCTAAATCCTATTATCTAACTACTCATATTTAGTTACTTGTTGTTTACATTAAACCTAAAAGCCCTAATATAGGTGTGGTAACAATGGGAGAAATGAACTGTCTTCATTCCAGAATGGAGCTGATACCTCCTGGAGATGAGATCCTTGGGGGAATGTTCCTGGGATAATTAGGAAGAGCCTACTGGATGTATGGTTTGGCCTTTAGTCTTCTTCTAGTTCTAACAAGCTTTGTTCCTTGTCCAGGTACAGGTGTATCAACAGTCACCGGAGGAGCAAGAGATCATTTCTGCTGTACCACAATCCAACCCCCAACCTGCACTGAAACTGGTATTACACATCTATTGTGTGTAAGCATATAACCTACATTATCTTTAATCTTTATAAGAACTCGTGAAATGTTATTATCTCAAGTTTTCAGATAAAGAAACTGAGGCCCAAAAGAATTATGTGACTTAACCAGAATATGGCAGCTTAGGGCTTCAAAATATGGTCTTGGTCATATTTCCTGTCACATGGCTCATCCAGAGTCTTGCCACTCTCCCACTCAGAGGTGAAGTTCATTTTCTCTCCCCCGTAAACTTGGAAGGTTTTGTGATTGCCTCAACATGTAGAATGTTGTAGAAGTGATGCTGTATGACTTCTCGGGTTGGTTTAGTAAAAGGTTCTGTCTCGCTCTTTCTCTTCCTTTAGGAATACTCACCATGGGAACCCAGCCACCATGTTGTGAGGAAGCCCAGGCTACATTAGACGTACTGTCCAATAGCCCTGGCTAAGGTCACAGCCAACAATCAAGTACTGAGCTTTCCAATGATTCCAGTCCCCAACCTCAAGCCACCCCCCAGCTGGAGCTTGGTGTAGCGAAGACAAGCTTATCCTGCTAAGTCTTGACCTGATTGTAGATTCATAAGCAAAGTGAACATTATTATATGAAATACTAAGTTTTAGGATGGTGTGTGACATAGCAATAAAACCGAAAAACTAAGCTTATGTAGCTAGTCCATCGATCATCCAGGATTTAAGCTTTGATCTTTATGCCACTGTAGGCTTTATGACTACAGTATGACTTTCCACCACTGTAGGCTGTTTCACTGTCCCAGATCCTTATTCTCCCAGGCCTGACTCTTCAAGTAACTCTTCTCCATCATAGTCCTTTTTCAGCCTGGGACCCAGAACCTTCTGCCTCTGCTTGCTGTACATGTGCTCATTACTACTCGGTCCCCTAATTAACATCTGGTCATCAACATACAGAAACCTGAATATCAGCACACACATTCCATACATAGACAGGCTTTATGCATCCGGGGGAACCTCTCCACATTATATTCTGGCTTTTACCACGGTTCCCTAAGTGTATAACAGTAAGTCTTCTCAATAGCTAATATGGTACAGTGGTCATGTACAGGTTTTGAAATCTGAATGTCCTGGTTCAAATATCACCTCTTCCATTCACCAGCTGTTTGACCTCGGGCAGTTTAACTTCTCTGTGTCCTAGTTTTCCCATCTATAAAATGGGGGTAATAACAGTTCCTTCCTCATAGAGTTGCCATCCATCCATTTACCATGGATTAATGAATTAAGGAATTAAATTCTTAGAAAAGCAGTTGGCATTTTAGCTCTCAGTAAATGTCATTTTTTATGGGTCAGCTATAATTTAGAAACATATTTTATCAGACATTTTTTTAATTTGGTCGTTGAATAGGAAAACTGTTCATTTCTCTTGTTGGCTGTTTTTCTCTGTGGCTCTGTGTAACCTGTTTTTGTTTAATGTGGAAAGTGGGGCAAATTCTGCTGCGGGAGCATCTTTGAGTAGGGAGGACCAGAGGCTGGCCAGAAACATTGGCGTCCAAGGTTCAGCCTTGCCCTTATCTTCACCATGTCACCTGTGCTGCCAAATGAGGGCTCTTGGCCTTTGTTCATTGTCGTGTGTGTGAATAGCTGTGTAAATCAAAATTTATTTTGGAAGACACTTGAGAAAATGGGGTATCTGTCCATAAGGACTCACGGAAACCAACGGACAGGCAGCAGGAAAGGTTGGGGAAATCTTTCTGCCTTAATACAGACAATCGGATAGGACAAGGTAGTGATTGACAGAGCATCGGTGACCACATGGAACAGAACTGCAGAGGATCTTTAGTCCAATCTCCTCTCTTACAGATGAAGTCCCGGGGGTAGAGCAATTGCTCTGAGATGGTACCACATGCATGTACTTTGAGAACGCGTGGCTTGGTTACCTTATGTCCTTGATCACCAAGGACGTTTGACTTTGGGGTCTGTTAATTAATTTAGACTGTTCTGATGAAATGACTTGGGTTTCCCATCTTCATAATTAACTTTCTGTTCAGTTTCTTTTGCTTGATGAAAAACTGAGGTAGACAGGTAGCTGTGACAAAGCAATATATATTTAGAAGTGCCATTTGCTGAAACTAGCCGAGTGTCAGAAATTGCAGGAAACATATAATTATCCAGTCTGTCTCATGGCTGAGGAGCCCTATTGGTGTGATGGCTAAATTAGTTTTATGATATTATTTCTGGCTTCAGTTCAGGTCAATCTAGAGACCCCAGGAGGCACACAAACTCTCTGCCATCTCTCTATTTTCAGGACCTATCCTTGCTACCTGGGAACAAATGTGATATCAACACGACATATAAATTGAAAAGCTTCCCTTGGCCCTTTGTGTACTGCCCTGCTTTTTATATCAGCGACTTGATTCCTATCACTTGTCTGCCATGCTCTTGAAGTCTTTGCTGTCTCAGTGTGCTGTTTAGATGCTTAATGCCTCCTCTGCTGAAGTCCATTCCCTTGGAGCTGGTGTTAATGAGGTCCTACGAAGGAGCGGTACATTTTGTAGCACAATTTCAGTTGCCCGGAGAGATGGATGGTATGAAACACGCAAAAGGGCTCCATCAAGTCGGCCTGGAGAACAGGACCACCAGGAGCCTTGAATGGAATTCAATCAGGTGGTGCTGTTGGGGGTTGGGGGAGCAATCCCTTTGACAGGAAAACAAATTGAAAGGGAAAGAAAATCAGAAGACAAATGCCAGTTTTCAAAATGGGGGCTGGGAATAGAGGGGCGCTGCATTTGACCAACATGAGGCTTCACACTGCAATGGTTTTCTAATATTCTAGGGGAGATTTCTATCTGACATTGGTCAGGGTCTTGATGAAGGTGTCTCCTGAGAAAAGAAACTTTCCTTTGTAGGTTTTAGGTGCCAGGATTAATCTCAGCTCACATGATGGCCCCATGTGAGTGGTTAAAAAACTGTAGATAGCTGGTGATTATGCCTCCTTTCCTCTCCTGTCAGCTTGCATTTAATGGCAGCTCTTTGCAGATAAAAAGTGGGGAGTAGTATTGCATCATGTGCGTGCATCCAGGCTCATGTACATACACACGTGCATGTATGTGCGCACACACACACACACACACACACACTCTGAAATGTGAGCACTAGAGGAAGTTTTAGATGAAGGTGTCCTTGTTATTTTCTTAAAAGTAAAAATTGCACTGTCTAAAAGGTACAAAGCACATCTGACGGCTCTTTGAAACATTCTGCCTTTCGCTTCGATATTCCATGCATTTCTAAGCAGGGAGAATTTAGGCAACTGCAGGGAATAGGAAAGCATACACGAACTTTTAGGTTTTAGCCAGAGAAGTGACATTCTTCTCCTTGGGCAATTCTGAAGGAGTGATTCCCCATTTGACTCAAGTGCAGCTTTATGACTGGGAGGTTTAGACAACCTGATGCAAATCCTTGCTTCTCTGTTTACTTAGTGTCTGGTCTTCAGCATTTTAATTAAGTTTGGAGGTTCAGTGACCTCCACTGAAAAAATGGAGATATCTACCATTGTCTGATGTTGTTGTAATGTAGCCTACTGCTTACCTAGTGATAAGTGCTCAATGATGGTTACCAATTTATAAGCACAGCAGCCTGAAGTACTGGCCATTGTGCTAGTACTTTGGAGATAAAAGCTGAGATCATGCACTTTTAGCAAGAATAGGAATGAGCTTCACTGAAAGCTACCTGATTTGCAATATAAGGCTAAGTAAATTCTTCTGGAACAGTATCTCATAAGTGGGCTGACATTAATGCAGGGACTTTTGCAATGCACAATGTGGCCAGTTGTATCAGATAACTTATCTTTTCAAAATGCCCATAAAGGGACAGTGTGCAGTGGGTGGGATGGGCATTATTGTTTCTTTAATAACAACGAGGACCTGAGAGAGAGAAGGTGCATCTTGCGCAGGGTTCTCAGACCTGATGTGGAGTCACGTGACCTGCAGAGGTTACGGTCGCCTACGGAGGATGCAGCTGGGGCTTTTGATGGGGGGAATGGGGAAGAAGTTGAGCTCTGAGATAATGAGGCCTGGGATTTAGACATAATATTGGTGATTGGCTATTGATCTATTGATTCTACACATTGGGTTGTTCCGATGTTCATGCCATATGGACACAACACTACAGATGAGCAGTGCATTTAGTCAAACTGTTGCTCTTTGATATTTCATCCATTCGACTCTTACTCATTCATCTAATGAGTACCTCCTGATGCCAGGAACTGGCATCTCCCATCTCCTATGAAGGCTGCATTCCCTCCGCCCCTCTGGTCCATATCTCAGTGAACAATCCAGCCGCATAATTAGCGGCCTGAGCCAGATATCTTGGTGCATCCTTAGCTTCTCGCTTTCCCACACTTGCTGTTCCCAAAGAACACATCTTACTCCTTCTCCCTTTCTTTAGATCTCTTAGCTCACGCCTCTCCTCTCCATCAGCACTGTTGCTGTCTTGTCCCTTGTTTGGCTTTCTGAGGTGGCCTCCTAGTGTCCCTTCCTCTAGTTCCTGCTTAAATCCTTCAAAGGCTTCTCCCAGAGTGATGGCCAACTCCCTTAGCGTGACCTGAAGGCCTTTGCTTATCTGACCCTCCCTACCCAGCCTCATCCCCTGCCTCCCCCTCCCTTGCCTCCCTTCTTTAGAAATACTGGTACATTTTATAGCACTGCATGTGCTTTTTTGCTTTGGGACCCTTGCTGTATCCTCAGCTGTACTGTCTTTTCCCTGCCCCAGTGGCCTGGAAAATGCTTGTGTTTCTTTCTGGCTTCCTCTTAAATGCCCCCTCCTCTGGGAAGCCTTTCTTTCCTTTATCGCTTCTGTGCAATGTTGATTATGTTCTCCGTAAACATCTTTCTCTGAATAATCCTCCAGTGTGGAACTAGGCACAACAGACAGCAATTGTTTGCATATAAGTCTATCTTAAAAGACAATCTTCTTCTCCCCAAAGGCTGCAACCTTAGGTCCTCAGTGCCTCAATGTGATTTATGGAATTAATTAGGGAAATCAACCTATTTATAGGAGTCATATTTAAAGAAAAATGCAATGTAGACATTCTTTCAAAAAATTGCTATCCCCTGAGAATGCTTTCTGATGATTCGTGTGTATGTGTAGTAAGGATGCTGGCTCCGGTGTCATTCCACCCCATCCAAGTCATGGGGTGCCTGCTTCAGAGTCAGCGAAATGACTCAGCCTCCTAATTATAGTACGGTAAGAGGGGTGCAGAGTCCAGAAATCACACTCTGAAGGGCAGCCAATGAGAAAGCTTGTGGGGATTTGGAATGCAGATGTGTCCCCTCAGCAGGGAACAAGTACAGATCCGACGATGAAACAAAGAGGGAACAGGCAGGAGCAGAAGGCAAGAGCAGAGAAGAAAAAAGAATGATGATGAGATGGGAACGTGGGACCAACCGAAAAAGACAAGGGTTGGGCAACGGATTTACATCATGGCGGCTCTGAGGTGGCAACAAGTGGAATTTTAAAAACCACTCCCTTCTTATCTTCCTTTCTCCTTCCCATGGAAGGGGACTTCATTATAATGTCATTTCGTCTTCTTTTTCCCTTTTGAATGGAGTTCACAGTCTTAGGTTCACAGCAAAATGAGCAAAAGGTACACGGATGCCCACATACCTCCTGCCCCTGCGCATGCACAGCCTTCCCTGCTATGGACACCTGGCGCCAGAACAGGACATTTGTTACAAAAGATGCACGGCATTGGCACGTCATAATCACCCCAAGTCCAGAGTTTATCCCAGGCTCCACTCTGGGTGTTGTGTGTCCTGAGGGTTTGGACGATGTAATGACATGTATCGAGCTGTACAGAATCGTACAGAATAGTTTCATGGCCTTAAAAATCTTCTCTGCTCTACTAGTCACCCTCCCTTCTCCTGAACCCCCAGAAACCCACTGATCTTTTCAAAGTCTCCATAGTTTTGCCTTTTCCACAATGTCATGTAGTTGGAATTGCACAGTGTGTAGCCTTTGTAGCCTTTTCATATTGGATTCTTTCATGGCTTGATAGCTCATTTCTTTTTAGTGATAAAAAAATCCCATTGTGTGGAGTACCCCAGTTTATTTATCCACTCGCTTACTGAAGGACCTCTAGGTTGCTTCCAAAGTTTTGGCAATTATGAGTAAATCTGCTCTAAACAAGCACATGCAGGGTGTTTTTTTTTAATGTTTTATTTTTGAGAGAGAGAGAGAGGGAGTGGGAGGTGAGGGGCAGAGAGAGAGGGGGACAGAGGATCTGAAGTGGGCTCTGTGCTGACAGCAGAAAGCCCAATGTAGGGCTGGAACTCAGGAGCTGTGAGATCATGACCTAAGCCGAAGTCAGATGCTCAATTGACTGAGCCACCCAGGTACCCCACGTGCAGGTTTTTGTGTGTCAGTTTTCAACTCACTTAGGTAAACGTTACGTTTTGTAAGAAACAGCCACACTGAGGCTGTACCATTTTGCATTCCCACCAGCATCTAGCGTAGCTAGTGTTCCGGATTTTGGGAGGGTAGTGGTAGCTTATTGCTGCTTCATTTGCATTTCCCCGAGGACATATGATGGGGAGCATCTTTTCATATGCTGTTTGCCGTCTGTATACCTTCTTTGTTGAGGTATCCGTACAGTACTTTTGCCTATTTTTAAATTGGGTTTGTTTTCTTTTTGTTGAGTTCTAAGAGTTCTTTGTAGAAATTGGGCACTAGTCCTTTATCAGATGTGTCCTTTGCGAATATTTTCTCCCAGTCCGTGGCTGTCCTTCTCATTCTCTTAACAGTGTCTTTTCCAGGGCAGAAGTTTAAAATTTTAATGAAGTCCAGTTCATCAATTATTTCTTTCATGGATTGTGCTTCTGGTGTTGTATCTAAAAATTCGTTGTCATACCCAAGGTCATCTAGATTTTCTTCTCTATCTTCTTGGACTTTCATAGTTTTGAACTTTACATCTAGGTCTGTGATCTATTTTGAGTTAACTTTTTTTTTTTTTTTGCATGTAAACATCCACATCTTTCTTCCTTTTGGTGTAAATCTTTTATCATTTAAAAATACAAATGCACTGCTTTATTTAGGTTCCTTATTGTTTCATCTTGCAGTGTTTACTTTTACTGCTTATCACCACCAACCAATACCCACACTTGTCTCAAACTACTGTAAAAATCTGGGGAGGTTTAGTGTACCACTTTTGACGTATTAGATTAAATTTCAGCCCTGGGCCAATCTGTCAAAGAAACAGGAAATGTCTCTTACTATGACATATTTGCCAGAGGCTGAGGTTTGAAACCAGGTGGGTATTAGTTCTTGCACAGAAGCAATTTCTCCCCATCAAAGAGGCAGAATCAGGGATCTGCCTAGCACAAACCTTTGCTTTGTAAGGATCAGTCTCTCTCATATGAAATAATAAATATGCTTCGCAATTTGCAGATTTCTTGAGAAATTTTAGGAAATAAAGAAGACAGCAATTTTCTGCATCGGAGGGAAAATCAACTCTAAATGGAGCATGCTTTCATCTACATTAAAATTGCATGCGGATAATTGTAATATGGTTATCAACACCCTAAACAGACTGTGTGTGACCAGAGACAGCATGATAAGAGGGAGGGGGGGGAAGCATGTTTCTCAGGGAGCCTCATAGCACACTCCTGTTCTCATAGCTGTCTCTACTAGAGGAGACTCCCCAGCTCAATTTCTCTTAGCACGTGGAAGATAAGGAGTGGGTCAGGGTTGCTTGGAGTCATCACTCCCAGCCCGTGGTGAGGGAAGGGAACCCACTCCTCTCCCCTTCATGCTCTCATGCCTTTGCTATTCCACTGAAGGAAAAATCAATACCGAACACGGAGAACAAATCTAGCAACACCCGAGAGGCGGCGTTTCTCTTGCGCCTCCCTAAAGAAGATATCTTTTGCAGGCCCCGGCCAAGAAATGTAATGGCTGCCGCCAGCCAGGAGATCTTCGTTATAGGAGAAATTATTTTTACCGTACAGTTCATGCTAGGCACCTCCCCCTACAGAATTCCTGCCGAGAGATCACCTTAGAACGCATTCCGAATCAGCCTGCAGACCCAGGCGGAAGCCCAGAATGGAGGGAAGCATCCTGTGTTTAAGAGCCGACATTCATGCCTCCCTTTTGCGTTACGGCGAATCTAGGTTGCAGACACCCGAGATAAATTGTTCAAGGTGTGGTGGAAAGTTGTATATTTTGCCTGGGGGTTTTAAGGCGCTTATTTCTAACAGAAGCTAGGAAGCTGCCGCCTGAGCAAAAAGACAGTATGGAACTTAGCACAAGCCATATCTAGCAATAACCACCAAAAACTGCTGACTTCCCGGAGCAACTATTCTTCTCCGTGCTGTGTTAGTCGATGATTTCCTTTGCATCTAAAAAATATTTTTTAAAATTACTTTGAGTTTTATATATTGATTTATACCCAATCCCACGTATATACATTAATTTCAAACTTAACCAGGAAGGGAAGCTTCATGGCTTTGCACAGTAGTCCATGAAGTGATCCCCTTAAAGGATTTGCCAATGAATATTTAAGCTTCTTTTTCCCTGAGACTTATAATCATAATCATACTAGTTATAGTAATAAAACAACAGCCACCACGTGTTGAATATGTCCAATATCTAGGCACAGGCTTAGCCCTTTATGCATTTTTTAATTTTCATTCTTATAATTCCAGTTAGGAGATGGCATTCTCTGCAGGTGTCAAAAAACAAACAGAAAATAAAACAAAAAGGTCTTTACATTTACCGTCGGGTTTCGTTTTGTTTTACAGCCATTTGCTTTATTAGACTGTGCTATCCAGTGTTTTCGGAACATGGTGTAGGCTCTGTAGTTATGAAATCGACCTGAAGAATGTTTGCGGATTTTACTGTTTTATTTTTTGTTTTAATTCCCGTGTTGTTAATGTACGGTGTTATGTTAGTTTCACGCATTTGCCTATTATAAAATGGCATTTGTAGTTTTCATTATAAAGGGTAATATGAACAACAACAACAACAATGATAACAATAAAAAAAGAAACTTTCAATTGAAGATTTTTTTGTCTTGCGTACATGAAATACAGCCAGAGCAACACTAAGCCACACTGCGCACCTAGAAAACGGATTTGAGTCATAACGCAACAATCTGCACAACTTGAACCACAGAACTCAGCAGGTACGCGGCGCGGAAAGGCGAACTGGGGGAGAGAGGAGCGGCGGAAGGCAGGGAGGTGAGTTGCTTTGGCGGAGAGGAAAGAGGGGGGAGAGCACAGGAAAAGCACACCCCACAAAATCAGCTGGAGAGAAAGTGGAAAAGTGGAGTCATAGGGACTGAATAAAAACAGAGAAAGGAGAAAGGAGAGGGTTTAAATTCCATTAAGACTCTATAAAAAGGGAGAGCACAGAGTCTGAAACTCTGCAATTCAAAATACCTGGCGGTGCTCTGGCGGGAAGGGCGAATTCCCAGGAGAAGAGTGGGTCCGGGAGGTCGTCGGGCCATGCGTGATTTTCCACAATCCTGGAAACGCTGCTGCTACACGACAGCCTCCACTTTGTCTGCCATGGTCTTGCACTCAGCCGCAAGTCTCTGGACATCGGCAGCAACAAGGTCCCGCGAACATTTCCGGGTATGGCCAGCACTCGGCTATTGCTCAGTGAGACCCTTACCCAGGGTATCTGATGGGTCAAAGCCACAGTCCTCAAAAGTGAGGGGTCGGGAAACACAGCCGCATCTCAGATAAAACTCAGGAGGGAGGTGCCGCCAGGCAAACTGACGGTGTGGTCAGGGACCGAGTAAAAGCGGGGAGTGATGGAAACTGGAGACGAAAGCCTGGTGCGTGATTCCTGGTCGCGAAGGACTCAGAATTCCGATGAAGAGGGGATGATGGGTGACGCCATTTTCACCCCGCCCACGCATGCGCACACGCACTTATAGGCGCCACAGTGATTCACTGCAGTAAGCCAAGCAGCGCCATCTAGTGGAGACCGGAGCCTTACACTAAGCCCCGCCCAACTGGGCCAACCTCGCTCTTCAGGAACACCAAAAAAATCTCTCCTCCTAATTAGTTCACGGGCTATAAAGTGCTTCATAGTTTGACCTCTAAGGGAAAAAGATGTAATATCAATTCTATTTCAGACTGTTCGCTGGTCTAGCTATTCAATTTTCTATTTTCCTTTTTTATTCCCCTTTGTTTTGCTTTCTTCTTTCTTTTTTGTTTCTTTTCTTTTACTTGAATACAGAGAGGGGAAAATAATTGTTTTTATTTTCAATTTTCATTAAAAATATTTTCTTTTACTTTTTTCTACTAAATTTTTCACTTTTTTAGTAAATATTTCAAATTCTACTATACTTCCATCATTTATTTGTGTGTGTGTGTTGTTTTTAATTTTTTAATTGTAATTTTTTCCCTTTTTTCTCTAATCAGTCAAGCTCTTCTCCATTAATATATTCCATCGAATTCCTTTTCTCAAATTTTCAAGCACTTTTTTTCCCTCTAAACAATCAAGTTTCAACAACCAGACCAAAACACACCTAGGATCTAACATCATTTATTTGATATAGTGTATGTGTTGTTTTTAATTTCTTAATTATATTTTTTTCTCCTTTTTTTTTCCTCTAATTAAACAAGCTCCTTTCAATAACCAGACCAAAACACACCTAGGATCTAGAATCATTTATATGTTTGTGTGTGTGTGTGTGTGTGTGTGTGTTGTTTTCAATTTTTTCATTAAAAAAATTTTTTTTACAGTGGCAACCAAGGATGAGGAAGAGCAGAGAATCAGTGATATAGATGACAAACTTACGAATAATGAAGCAGAAAAAGGAGGGAGAGTAAAGCAAAAGAGCACGATTTAAGAACAGGAGAAGTCAGTGACTCATTAAAAAGGAACCACACAGAATCATAGGGGTCCCAGAAGATGAAGAGAGAGAAAAAAGGGGTCGAAGGATTATGTGAGCAAATCATGACAGCAAACTTTACTAACTTGGGGAAAGACACAGACATCAAAATACAGGAAGCACAGAGGACTCCCACAAGATTCAACAAAACCAACCATCAACAAGGCATATCATAGTCAAATTCACAAAATACTCAGGCAAAGAAAGAATCATGAAAGGAGCAAGGGATAAAAAGTACCTAACCTACAAAAGAAGACAGATTAGGTTTGCATGACACCTATCTACAGAAACTTGGCAGGCCAGAAATGAGTGGCAGGACATATTCAATATGCTGAATTGGAAATATATGCAGCTAAGAATTTTGTATCTGGCAAGGCTGTCATTCAAAATAGAAGGAGAGATTAAAAGTTTCCCAGACATTGGGGCGCCTGGGTGGCTCAGTCGGTTGAGCGTCCGACTTCGACTCAGGTCATGATCTCGCAGTCTGTGAGTTCGAGCCCCGCGTCGGCCTCTGTGCTGACGGCTCAGAGCCTGGAGCCTGCTTCACATTCTGTGTCTCCCTCTCTCTCTGCCCCTCCCCCGCTCATGCTCTGTCTCTCTCTGTCTCAAAAATAAATAAACATTAAAAAAAAAATTTAAAAGTTTCCCAGACAAACAAAAAATAAAGGAGTTTGTGACCACTAAACCAGCCCTGTGAGAAATTTTAAGGGAGACTCTCTAAGGGTAAAAAGATGGGGAAAGAAAAAAAAAAGAGATACCCAAAACAACAACGACTAGAAAGGATTAGAGAACACCACCAGAAGCTCCAGCTCTACAAGAAACATAATGGCAATAAACTCATACCTTTCAGTACTCACTGTAAACGTCAATGGACTAAATGCTCCAATCAGAAGACATAGGGTAACGGAATGGATAAGGAAACAATATCCATCTATATGTTGTTTACAAGAGACCCACCTTAGATCTAAAGGCATTTCAGATGAAAGTAAGGGGATGGAGGACCATCTATCATGCTAATGGTCATCAAAAGAAAGCCAGAGTAGCCATACTTAGAACAGACAGTGTAGACTTTAAAATAAAAACTGTAACAAGAGATGAAGAAGGACATTATCTCATAATTAAGGGGTCTATCCACCAAGAAGACATAACAATTGTAAACATTTGTGTTCCAAATGTGGAAGCACCCAAATATATAAATCGATTACTCACAAAAATAAAGAAACTTATTGATAATAATACCATCATAGTAGGGGACTTCAACACCCCACTTACAGCTATGGACAGATCATCTAAACAGAAATTCAACAAGGAAACCATGGCTTTGAATGACACACTGGACCAGATGGATTTAACAGATATATTTAGAACATTTCACCCTAAAGTAGTGAAATACACATTCTTCTCCAGGGCACATGGGACGTTCTCCAGAATAGACCTCATACTGGGACGCAAATCAGCCCTCAATAAGTACAAAAAGATCGAGATGATACCTTGCATATTTTCGGACCACAACGCTATGACACTTGAAATCAACCACAAGAAAAAAATTTAGAAAGAGAACAAATACTTGGAGACTAAAGAACATTCTACTAGAGAATGAATGGGCTAACCAAGAAGTTAAGGAGGAAATTAAAAAATACATGGAGGCCAATGAAAATGATAACACCACAGCCCCAAACCTCTGGGATGCAGCAAAGGCAGTCATAAGAGGGACGTATACAGCAATTCAGGCCTTCCTAAAGAAGGAAGAAAGGTCTCAGATACACAACCTAACTTTCCATCTCAAAGAGCTGGAAAAAGAACAGCAAATAAAATTTAAAGCCAGCAGAAGTCAGGAAATAATAAAGATTAGAGCAGAAATCAATGCCACTGAAACCAAAAAAACAGTAGAACAGATCAGTGAAACTGAAAGAATTAATAAAATTGATAAACCAGTAACCAGTCTAATCAAAAAAAAAAAAAAGAAAAAAAAAAGGAAAGGACCCAAATAAATAAAAATCAAGATAGAAAGAGGGGAGATCACAACCAAGACAGCAAAAATAAAAAAAAATAAGAGAATATTATGAGTGATTATATGCCAATAAAATGGGCATTTTGGAAGAAATGGACAAATTCCTAGAAACGTATAAACTACCAAAACTGAAACAGGAAGAAATAGAAAATTTGAACAGACCCATAGCCAGTAAATAAATCAAATTAGTCATCAAAAATCTCCCAAATAACAAGAGTCCAGGGCCAGATGACTTCCCAGGGGAATTCTACCAAACATTTAAGGAAAAGTTAAATGTTCTCTTGAAGCTGTTCGAAAAAATAGAAATGGAAGGAAAACTTCCAAACTCTTTCTATGAAGACAGCATTGCCTTAATTCTAAAACCAGACGAACACACAACTAAAAAAGAGAACTATAGACCAATCTTCCTGATGAACATAGATGCAAAAATCCTCAACAAGATATTAGTCAACCAGATCCAACAATACATCAAAAAAATCATTCACCACGACCAAGTGGATTTATACCTCAATGCAGGGTTGATTCAATATTTGCAAAACAATTAATGTGATTCATCACATCAATAAAAGAAAGGACAAGAACCACATGATCCTCTCAATAGATGCAGAGAAAGCATTTGACAAAATACAGCATTCTTTCTTGATACAAACCCTCAAGAAGGTAGGGATAGAAGGATCGTATCTCAAGATCATAAAAGCCATATATCAAAGACCGAACGCTAACATCATCCTCAATAGGGAAAAACTAAGAGCTTTCCCGCTAAGGTCAGGAACAAGACAGGGATGTCCACTCTTATCACTGTTATTCAACATAGTTTTGGAAGTCTTAGTCTCAGCAATCAGACAACACAAAGAAATAAAAGACATCCAAATTGGCCAGGAGGAGGTCAAACTTTTATTCTTTGCAGATGACCTGATACTCTACATGGAAAATACAAAAGATTACACCAAAAAACTGCTAGAACTGATCCATGAATTCAGCATAGTGGCAGGATGTAAAATCAATGCACAGAAATCGCTTGCATTCTTATACACCAATAATGAAGCAACAGAAAGAGAAATCAAGGAATCAATCCCATTTACAATTGCACCTAAAACCATAAAATACCTGGGAATAAATCTAACCAAAGAGGTGAAAAAGCTATACACTGAAAACTATAGAAAGCTCATGAAAGAAATTGAAGAAGACACACACAAAAAATGGAAATATATTCTATGTTACTGGATAGGAAGAACAAATATTGTTAAAATGTCAAAACTACCCAAAGCAATCTGTATATTCAATGTAATACCTATCAAAATAATACCGGCATTCTTCACAGAGCTAGAACAGTCCTAAAGTTTGTAAGGAATCAAAAAAGACCCTGAATAGCCAAAGCAATCTTGAAAAAGAAAACCAAAGCAGGAGGCATCGCAATCCCAGACTTCAAGCTGTATTATAAAGCTGTAATCATCAAGACAGTATGGTTCTGGCACAAGAACAGACACTAAGATCAATGGAACAGAATAGAGAACCCAGAAATAGACCCTCAAACATACAGCTAACTCCTCTTTGACAAAGCAGGAAGGAATATCCAATGGAATAAAGATAGTCTCTTCAGCAAGTGGTGCTGGGAAAACTGGACAGCGACATGCAGAAAAATGAACCCAGACCACTTTCTTACACCACACACAAAATGAAACTCAAAATTGATGAAAGACCTAAATGGAAGACAGGAAGCCATCAAAATCCTCGAGAAGAAAGCAGGCAAGAACCTCTTTGACCTCGGACGCAGATTTTAATATCCAAAATGTATAAAGAACTTATCAAAATCAACACCCAAAAAAATGTGGAGAAAGAGGATCTCTTTTGTACTGCTGGTGGGAATGCAAAGTGGTGCAGCCACTCTGGAAAAGAGTATGGAGGTTCCTAAAAAAGTTTAAAGTAGAACTACCCTACGACCAGCAATTGCACTATTAGGTATTTATCCAAGGGATACAGGTATGCTGCTGGGAAGGGACACATGCACCCCAATGTTTATAGCGGCACTATCAACAATAGCTAAAGTATGGAAAGAGCCCAAATGTCCATAGATGGATGAATGGATAAAAAAGAGGTGGTATATATAGATATAGATATAGATATAGATATAGATATAGATATATAGATATTTATATACAATGGAGGATTACTCGGCAATCAAAAAGAACGAAATCTTGCCATTTGCAACTATATAGATGGAACCAGAGGGTATTATGCCAAGCAAAATTAGTCAGGGAAAGACAAATATCTTATGACTTCACTCAAATGAGGCCTTAAGATACAAGGTGGATGAATATAAGGGAAGGGAAGCCAAAATAATATAAAAACAGGGAGGGGGACAAAAACATAAGAGACGCTTAAATACAGAGAACAAACAGAAGGTTACAGGAGGGCTTATGGGAGGGAGGATGAGTTAAATAGGTAAGGGACATTACGGAATCTACTCTTGAAATCATTGTTGCACTGTATGCTAACTAACATGGATGTAAAATTAAAAAAAAAATTAATTAAAAAACCCCTTCTATTGAGCACCTAAAATTCACCAGGCACTGTTTTTTTAAAAATTTTTGTTTGTTTGTTTATTTATTTATTTATTTATTTTTATTTTTAAATTGTTTATTTATATTTGAGAGAGAGAGAGAGAGCACATAAGCAGAGAAGTGGCAGAGAGGGAGGGAGACAATTCAAAGCAGGCTCCAGGCTCTGAGCTGTCAGCACAGAGCCCAACATGGGGCTTGAACTCATGGGCCGTAAGTTCATGACCTGAGCTGAAGTCGGATGCTTAACCAACTGAGCCGCCCGGGCACCCCTATTTAATTATTTTTAAGAGACAGAGAGAGAGTGCACACAGGGGAAAGGCAGGGAGCGAGAATCCCAAGCAAGTTCTGTAATGCCGGCATGGAGTCCAATGCAGGGCTAGATCTCACCAACCGTAAGATCATGACCTGAGCTGTGACATCATGACCTGAGTTGAAACCAAGAGTCCTAAGCTCAACCAACTGAACTACCCAGGCACCTCTCACCAGGCACTGTTTTAACTGCCTGGCATAGGGTAGCTCATTTCAACCCTTTGAAATGGGTATTGTTGTGTCCATTTGTAGATGATGAATCTGAGGTTCAGAAAGGGTACATAGCTGGCCTGAAGTAATGGAACCAACATCAGAAGCACACTGGCCTGATCCCAGAGCACCGTGTTGCCCAGTGTATCTACAAGGAGTGTGGTGCAGCAGTCTGAGGAGCCCATCATGGAATAACTGCTGTCTAGGAGTTGGGGGAGAGCTGATAGAATTGGGGAAGGGGGTGAGGATGCTTTATGGGAGCTACACTCACTGGGCTATGGGACCGAAGTCTTTCTCTCCTGGATGAAGCTGGTAGCAATGACCTCCATGCCATGGTATTTATAATGTGAAGACGGAGTTCTGCCTGCAGGGAGGGAGAGCTGAAATACGTAAGCTCGGTTGTGCGCCAACACTGGTGGACTTGTTTTACACACTTAAGGAGCCGTTTGCTCAGTTTCTGCTTTTCCAAAAACGGTCTCTCTACTCTGCTGACTTCCATATCGACCATATTATATGACCTCATTTTGACCTCCCTGCCACTGCTGGTTAGTCCAGGCTGAGCCCCCTAGCCACACTGGATTGGTCATGTCTCCTCCTCTGGGAATCTGGAATTGGGACTTAGAAGTGCTAGCCTCTGAGGGAACTGTGGGGGGCCTAGGAAGCTGACTTGCATCAAGAAAGAGTATTGCGGTTGTATTTGAAAACATGGAGAGGAAATACTCAGAGAAGCAGTCAGCAAGGGATTCTAGTTTTGGTCGGTTCCTGAGACCCCTCAGAGTCCTTGTCCTGGGGCTCAGTGAGATAGGATACCAAACATTAAGTATAATATGGCAAATTTCCATTTTTGTTTAAATTAATGTGGATTTCTGTCATTGGCAGACCAAAGGACCTTAATTCTGCAGTGTCTAAGGCCCAGTCCCAGGTTAGACAATGGCCCCAAGGCTGTCGGTGAGGGAATGTGGTGGTGAGGATGGCTGCAATAAACAAAGGAAGCCAAAGGAAATGACAGCATCCCAAGTCTCCATCAAGTCCTGAAAACTGAGGATTTAGGGCAGGGATGTTTACTGTTGAGTGATGGAATTCCCCGTGGGTGAGGAGAAGAAAACTCAGGTGCTGCTCCCTCCCTATACGGAGAAGAACAGAGAAGGGGATGGTTATGGGCACGAGATGGAGACCCAGAGCAGAGGAGGTACCAGGGAGCCCACAGCTGGAAGCATGGGGGACATGGTGGACCCCAGGAGTGGGGAAGACCATGCACCAAGGAAAGCGTGGAACAAGGGGTTTGGAGGGATTTGGGGTTTCTGTGATCCGTGGGAGGGCCTGTTGTTACCACGGTTGAGGTGCTACAGCACCCCCAGGGCTGATGCAGCCCGAAGTAATGAACCTTACACAAGTAGAGAGGGCAGCGTGTGAATCTGCCTCCGGCAGCTAGCGAAGCCATCTTCCCTGACTTGAATTTGGCAAAGAGGGTTTGGGAATGTGAAGCATTGTCATTCTATTTGAAGCTTCTCTCTGCCCGGGGCCAGGGACCTGAGACCAAGGGGGAATGACCGGCCACACTGAGTCAGACACACTCCCATCCTTTCTAAATGTCCCTCCGCCTTCCTTCCAGGAGAACTCACCCCCGATTCTCTGATTCAACCGCTGTGGCCACCTGGTTCCCTCTGCAGCATAAATTCTAACTCCATAATGGAAATAAAGAGAAATCCTGGAACAGAATCAGGCAGAATTGTTATAAGATCTCATTGTTTTACTACTTTACCTTCTCTTTCTTAAAAAAAAAAAAAAAAAAAAAAAAAAAAAGAAAGAGAGAAAGAACAGAAATGTACTATCTTTGAAGACGTGGCTGGGAAATGCTATGCTCTGCTGACAGGAGATTCTAGCTTCCTAGGTGTTTTTCTAAATAAGAGTACTTAGATGCTTCCTACGCCTTTCTTCCTCCTTGGAAGCTTCTTGAGTCTCTGCTAAAAAGTCCTGTGATCCAGATATCTTCCCCCTTTGTGGTTCTGGTCATCTTGGCAATATGTTTTCGGTCGTGTTCATGAGAAATTTGTAGTTTCTAAATCACTGCACACATTTTATACCAGAATAAAAGAGAAATATGCATAGATGTCATTGTGCTTGATTGAATCTTGAGGCACGATGTTCTGAAAGTACGCACGTGAGGCATTCCGAACAATTAATGATTTACTCATCTCTGACTTAGAGCGATGTGTGGTGTATTACCTGGGGCTGATGAAAGGCATCTTATAGGTGCAAAACATTATTAGATTTTAGGGAAGGTTGATAAGATTTGAAGCATAACCTAGCCCCGGTGAAATACTCATTCTCGGGTAAGCTGCTTGCAGTTCAAATTGCAGCAGCAAAGAGGCTTTTGGTCCCCACTCACATTAATCTTTTAAGAAGAAACGAAGCCTAGAAACTCATACATCTTCAAGGGGAGGGATGCTTGGGATGTATACTGTAGGCATCTTAGGAATCAGAGTGGGGACGGAATCTAGAGATGTACCCACTGGCTTGTCTGGGTGACCTTCAGCCGGCTGCTGAGTGGGCGGAGCGTGGAGGATGGTGTGGCGCTGGGCAGAAGGCTTTGTTTGGCTCCAGGAAACACCTCATCAGGAAAGGATGAGACATGCATCTCTGACTGATGGACTGTTAGAGGTTTAAAATGCTTGCCTTGGGTGACCTTAGGGAAAAACACCATCCTCTCTGGCTTAATGTGAATTAAATTTTTCGATTACTCTAGAGGAAGGAAAGGCAGCGGCTCCAAGCATGCTTATTTGTGGAAAGTAAAATGAAATTAAACACTCCAGGAGAAGGAATCTTAGCAGCTCACTGATCCCAGGGCATCTCCCCTTGCCACTCAACAGCAGTGAAAATTTGATTTGAGGGTAACGGATATTTTAAATGGAGTGTCCTGAATCCATCTAAACATGTTTTTATTCTGAGAGAATAACTATACTAATTTATACATCCTGGGAAAGAAATGAAGCATTTTAATATTTTTTTCTTCCTTCAAGGAGAGTGCTATAGACCTCTTGACTAATGGAAGGAGAATTTAATATAGGAATGTGTGGTCCTTCTGTTGGCTGACATTTTGGGGTTTGCCATATACATGCAGGGAGAAGATCCCTTCTGGGTCATGGGATGCTCAGATAAAATATGGGATTCCTGGGAATGGAATAAAGTCTTACCGTTTTCATAAAAGTGAAAATCTGGGTGACCCTTTCCTTCCCTTTGAAAAAGGACAAGAAAAAGTGTGTGTGTGTGTGTATGTGTGTGTGTATGTTTGTGTGTGTGTGTGTGTGTGTGTGTGTGTGTGTGTGTGTGTTTCATTAAAGTGTGGGCTAGCAATCTTGGTTATCTATCAGAGAGCCCATCATAGCTTTTGTTTGGGGATTTCATGAAGAAGCGAACTAAGAAAAGATGAAGGAAGGCAGCAAAAATGAAAAGATATTCCATAATACGCTGATTTTTTTGAAGTGTCCTGATGTTTGAAACAAAAGTTTCCATTTCTGGTTAAGGCTTGAGCCAGATGGAAGTGAGCCGTTTATGTGAGCGAACTTGAATTTTTAGTCACCAAGCAAGACTCTTATAAAGGAAGGGAGGTAAACAAGCCTCCGGCCACCCTCCAGCCCACATGCCACTAATATGTTGCTGCCGTCTCGTGTCTTCTTGACTGCCTCCGAGGCTGCTGGGCCATACCACTGATAATGGGTACAGTTGCTCTGAGAAAAAGAAAACTTAGAATGTAGTTATGTTACTATCGATACGTTTGTAAGATTAGAACTAGGTGCTGGGGAGGAAGACAGGATGAAGGAAAGAAAAGGAAGAGGAGGAGAGGAAAGAAAGGAGAAGAAAGGACAACAAAAGGGGGGACAAGAGGAGGAAAGTGGTGGTGATGTCATATCTGGGACACATTTACACTAAAAGTTACTCACTATCCGAAATTCAAGTTTAACTGGGTGTCTTGTATTTTGTGCAGCCATTCCAACTATGTTCCCCGCTAAAGGCTAAGCATTTTCCACATACCGTCTCATTTAAGCTGTACAGAACTGCTGTCCTGGTAACAATGCCCTTTGCTTCTAGATGAGGAAGCTGAGACTCAGAGCAGTACCAAGACTGACTCGAGTTCACCTCACAGGCTAAGAACCCAGGCAGAGCCTATCTCCTGGAGCCCTAGAAAAAGAAAGGAAATGAAGCAAGGAGACCAAGTCCACCCTGGGATATTTTGAAACAATTTCACAGAAACTTTAGTGCAAAGAAAGTGAAGCCAATTAGCAAGACCCACGGTCTCTGAAGATTGTCAACAGCTACTTCGTTGTTGGCAAATAACTTCCTTTGAGGAGCTCTGTTTAAATGGTAATCCCGGATCTTTGACCAAGGAGACACCCTCTCTAACTACTGTTGGTGGAGTGAATTAAAAATCTTCCTATATTCTGAGTGGAGAAACGAAACCTTTGTGGTAAATCTCATAAAAATGTGCCCCGGAGAGGAAAAATTGCATTCAGGCCTCAGCCGTCTATATCAATTATGAGAAAGGACAGTGTGGTTTGGGGAAAAAATATGAATTATGAAATACTTGTAGGTGCTGCATGCTGGGAGAGACACTGACGAACCGGAATGGAGCCGAGGCCAGTGTGACTGGGCCACGGGCGGTGGCAGGCAGGTGTGCTTACGGAGGGCGACAAGGCCCCTGAGCATAGTTTGTGAAGAATAAAGGACCAGCGTGGTTAGCCTGGAAATAGACAACTAAGGGGAAATACGACAGCTCCTGAATTATTCGAAACGCTATCCGTTCCAATTTCTAGCACCTAGAATTCTGTTACTAAAAAGGATAGAACTAGGCCGGTAAGTAAAGTTTTATAGTGGTAGGTTTCTACTCAATGCACAGGGTCATTTTCTAGAAGCCAGAGTGGTCTAACGGGAGGATGGGTGACTCCTGGGAATAGTTTTATCATCTCTTACTGCAAGCCTTCCTGCTACACCTGGATATCAGGCCCTCTGGGATATTCTCGGGACGATTTCGGTTTCTGAGTTGAGTGAACAGCTTGGGCAGTCACACGCATGCACGTACATGCACTGCCACCAGTATGTATGATTTTAAGAAACTATGCTCTGGTTACAAATAGAACTTGAAAAGGTAAAGCATCTCTCAAGTCTGTCGTTTTGGGTCCATCCTCTTTCTGCCATCCTCTTTCTGGGCCCTTCCTTTCTTCCCCGGATAACTGCCCAAACCCAGTTGTTCTTCCTGCTTCCAACCCCTTCTCTCTATAATCAGTTTTCCACAGAACCTCAAGTGTGTTCTTTTCTCACATCAAGTACATTACTTGTGTGCCCTTGCTGACAAACCTCCAGAGGTCCCCAGCAACCATAGGGAGTACATCTGAGTAGCCTCGGCATGGCCTCCAAGGCCAACGCAGCAACGGTTCCTGCCGTTCCCACTTTGGCTCCCCGCCACCTACTGCTTGTGCTCCTGGAAGAGCCATGGTGCCGTAGGTCTTCCTTCACTTGCGTTCTCTCTCTTCATGCAGGCCTAGACTTAGCTTAGAATGCGCCTTCTTTGATGGTGATCCCGGGTATCATGCACCCCTCTCTTGCTGTGTGGTCACTCCTATTGCCTGTCTGTGTCTCCCGCCTTGCCGGCCACATTTTAAGCCTCACAAAGGCAGGGCCTGGGCAGTAGGCATCTGTCTAACCACACTGACAGCACGGTGCCTGATACAAGAGAGGTGCTTGTACATACAGACAATACCATCGAAGAGAAACCTTTGGGAGGCTATAAAATGCTTGCCTGCCCTAACATTTGTGAGGCCCGGAGCAACAGTGTAAATGAAGGCCCATATACCATATGTCTAAATATTTAAAAATTATAAATCAAACTAACAAACTTGTTCTGTAAAATAAGTTCTATCTTCCTACCTTGATAAACATATCCTGATGATGGCAATACCAAATATGCATACATTTCTCTTTTTAATGACTAAAAATCGGCAAAATACCAAAGACGACCGAATTTAATTATTAACGTACATGTCTGAGAACTCTCTTGATGAGTTGGTGACATTTGCATGAGAATAAAATGAGGACATACATAATTCATAAATTACCATATATTTATTCCATTAAATTTATTCTCTTCACTTAACTTGAGCAAAAATCCCTAATTATGTGATTTTCACATAATTTGAGCTCTATTCATAGAGATCATCTAAAGGATTGAAAACGTAGTTGTATTCAAGATATATTTTAAATATATTTAAATAGGTTTTGATGAAGAGATAAGCGAACATCAAAGTCAAAATACAAAATTAAAATTATTTTCATGTATATTTTCAAAATGTCTTAATACAATCAGAAATAAAACTAACATTTTTAATTCTGATTTTTGAATAGTTAGCTAAATCTTATTAGATGTTTCACAAAGGAAATTTGTATTTCTAGCATTCAATGTCCATCTAGGCATTAGTATAAAACCTCAGTGTCATACTTGAAGCATGATATATATGTATATATATTTAAAAGTATATATATTTAAAGGCATATATGTTTATATATATGATACATATATATTTAAAAGCAATATGCATTACTCAACATTACAAAACATCCTCAATTGCCACAGGCAACTATTGTGAATCCCTTTGTAATTCACAAGTCCACGTGGAACTACAAACTGAAATGTGAACAGAAGCAGGAAAAAGCACTCTCGGTGCTGCTGGGAAATAGTACCTCATTATGTAGAATTCCACTGTTCACGCTTAGAGAAAGGCTTTGACAAGTTAATTAGTCTTTCCTCTTAGCTAAGCACAATTCCTCCCCACGCCCCGAAGCTGTGTCTGCCTCCAAGTGTTGGACAAGTAGCAAAATCCACAAACCTTCCCAGCATTCAGGTACACTTGCCTTTTGTTTCTTGTTTCTTTTTAATTGAGATATAATTGACATATCACATATAAGTTTCAGTTGTAGAAAATAATAATTCGATATCCGTATATATTGCAGAATGAGGACTTAGGGCTAGAGATGCAAAGGAGCGTTTGCTGAGACCTGAATGGTGTTAGTTTACCAGAGCAGATGTTTAAAGTTTCAGGGTCAGGCTGTGTCAGTGCTAAGTGCCAGATCTTGAGTGACAAGGGTGTCCGTGTGCTCTTTAACATATCTATTGTTGGCAGTTTCTCTAATTCATGCAAGACACAGGCCCTCTTTGCCCCAGCCTAAGGCATATACTGATCAAATCTCTTGTTTATGTGGGTACATTTAAAATAGTTTGATCTCTTTCATATTTAAGGCATGATTGCAATCTTGTTTGTTATTTCAAATTCGTAGCCAGAAGACCTAAAGGGCTGGTAGTAAGAACCGGAAGTAGGGATAAAGAGGCCTGGCTTGGATTTCTAGCTCTGGCACCAAATTCACTGTATGAATTTATGCAAATCGGAGTCTCCATTTTCTCATCACAAAAAAAAGGGAGGGAAATGAGGGTAATTGTTAGGCTTAAACAAGGTAAAGTAGCGGAAGGTTTTTGTAACTAAGAAGCAGTTTGTAAATTAAAGGATTTATTTGGGATAGACTTGTATTCATTTTCTAAGCCTACAGACTGGGTGTCTTAACAGATATTTATTTTTTCCTGCAGGCTAGAAGTCCAAGGTCATGGTGTCAACAGGGGTGTCTTCTGTGGCCTCTCTCCTTGGCTTGTAGATGGCTGTCTTCGTCCAGTGGTCTTTTCTCTGGACATGCCTGTGTCCCCATCTGCTTTCTTGTGAGGATATCAATGACACAGGATTAGGGTTCACCCCAATGGCCTCTTTTAACCTTAATTACCTCTTTAATGATCCAATCTACAGATACATCACCTTCAGAGGTACTTGGGGTTAGGATTTCAACAATCTCGTCCATAACAAGCTTCATTTCCTTACTTTTAACTGAATTTCACATTCTATTTGAATAGTCCTAATTCCAATGCAACAATTCCACTCCATGGCAAGTTACTACCCTTAGAAATAGTTTCTGTTGAGGATAGCTATGAGAAATATTGGAGGGAAGTAACTGCAACATCAGTGTATTTGAAACTTCATAAACACCTTCTTGTAGTGGATAAGCCGACCGAACATAGTGGGACGTAGCCCTGATGGGATTTGCAACATGCCCCTGTTGCTTCTGAGGGCTCAGATGTTTCCCTGAAATGTGTAAAAGGGAAGGCCTTCCACTCCATATGGTTGGGCGAGGTTGGGGGAAGGTATTCCTATTTCTGGAGGTGATAGTGGGTGGAGCATGAGTGGAGGTGGCGTGTGGGTGGATCTGAATAAGTGTTCTGGGGCCTCAGAGCCCAGGGGTGCTCAGTCTGGGGAAAGTGTGAGCAGCACGCGTGGTCTGTCCTGTGACCTTCTGAATCCAGTTCTTCCCCGCCATTTTCGAAGCAGTGAAGCAAAGTCTTACAGTCCCCAGAGTTCTTGGCTTTGGGGGAATAATTTTACTTTTCAGCTGATTTTAAATCAGATCTGTGGAAAACCTAGGATTGAACAGAAAGTCACTCTTTTGCTCTTGAGAATCTAGGGGTATATATAGGGATACTTTTCTACTTTTTATGGATGCGAAAGGAAAATAGGAACTATTGTAATGTATTATTTGTCAACCTTGTATAAAGTTTGACCCCTTTTAAAAGGAAAAATCATTTTCATTGTTCTAGTATTATGAACATAAATTATTATGTTTCAATATAAAATTAAGTATAAATCCATATGTTTCCATACAACGTAACTATGAAACCAAAACAAATTCACAAATAGCATACAAATTCACAAAAGCCATCATATTCAAATTAACATGAACTTAATGTGAAAAATAATCTTTTATTATAAAAAGAAGAAACGTGTTTAGTGTTTCTTTTTAAAATTTTTTAATGTTTTTATTTATATTTGAGAGACAGAGTGCCAGTTGGGGAGGGACAGAGAGAGAGGGAGACACAGAATCCGAAGGAGGCTCCAGGCTCTGAGCCATCAGCACGGAGGCCCATGTGGAGCTCACACTCAAGAATCTCAAGGTCATGACCCCAGCTGTAGTCAGACGTTCAACCAACTGAGCTACCCAGAAGCCACTAGTGTTTCTTTTTTTGACAGTATTCTTTTGATCTTGAGAATGAAGATATTTTCATTTGAGTCAACATGGTAATTTTTAATGGTGATCAAATTTTATATGTGAGTTTGATAGAACAGTATTATAGTGCACCTCAAAATGAAACTTAACAAGAATGCAATTCAGTGGTTGTCACTATATTCACAGAATTGTACAATCATCACCTAAATCTAATTATAGAACATTTTTATTAACTGAAGAAGAAATCTCGTACCCATTAGCTGTCATTATACATTCCTCCACCCTTGCACCCATCCTGATCCGAGGAAACCCCTAATCTGTTTTCTGTCTCTATGAATTTGCCTGTTATAGACACTCCATATAATGAAATCCTATCATATGTGGCCCTTTGTGTCTGGGTTCTTCTAATTAGCATAGTGTTTTCAAGAATGCGTCGGCACTTTTTATGGCTGAATAATACTCTATTCAGAATGTATGGCTATATCCCACATTGATTTATCCATTCTTCTGTTGATAGACATTTAGTTTGCTTCCAATTTTGGTTGTAATGAATTATACGATTGTGCACACGCTTTTCTGTGGACGCATGTTTTCCCTTTTTGTGTGTGGAAATACCTAGATATGGAATTGCTGAGTCATATGGAAACTCGCTGTTTAACATTTTGAGGAACTACCAAACTCTTTTAGAAAGCAGCTGCCTTTTACACCCCCACCAGAAATGTTGGAGGCCGTAATTGCTCCCATCCTCTTCGACCCTTGCTATTGTGTGTCTTTTTTGCTTATAGCCAATCCAGTAGGTGTGAAGTTGTATTTCACTGTGGTCTGGATTTGCATTTCCTGAACAACTACTGATGTCGGCCATCTTTTTATGTGCTTATTGGTCATTCGTGTATCTTCTTTGGAGAAACGTTTATTCAGAGCCTTGTGCATTTTAAAATTTTGTTATTGAAACTCAAGTGTGTTTTAAGTGGGTATTTTATGAAAACGAGACAGTGAGATGGCTATGTGCTGTGGTTCCTAAGAGCTCAGGCTCTGTGACCTACCTCCTCTGAGTTTCAGCCTCCTCACCTACAGAGTAAGTTTAATATCTGCTAGAGCGTGGTGAGGATCAAGTAAAATCATATGAATAAACCTCAGGCAAAGCTGCTGACATGTAGTAAGTGCTCAATAAACAGAAATTATTATGAACTCCGCAGCTCATCCTGCCATGAAATCCCAAATGACTCTGCCCTCTTCTTTACAGTTTTGGAGTATGAAAGCCAATTGGAGAATAGTGCCAGGTGCATGAAAACAGACTTGTAAAGAACAGGTAGGTTTTGAATATGCAGATGTGAAGGAGACAAAACTTGGGGTAGAGAGAATGAATGAGTAAAGGCACAGAAATAGGAACATGTAGGGGCCTCTACGGTGACTAACAATGAGATCAATGAAAGCCCTTTAGGAGACATGGACGGGATAGGAGTAGATAAGGCTGGAAGGAGAGAGGCTGGAGGCAGACTCGCTAGACTCGCATCCCCCCCATGGGAGCCATAACCTTGGTCTGGTGTTCAAGGTCAAAGGCAGAGTGGTTGCTATTGACTCAGGTGTGTGGACGGGACACCAGCAGTGGGGAAGGAGGTGGGCATGTCGCAAAGCTTCGCCCTTAGCTTTGTGGCGCCATTTTGCTATTCACGGAGCCTGCTGCACAGTCAGAGGCAGGACCTGAGCCTCTGTCCGCAAGACATTAGGGAAAAGTCTTCACGGACTGCCTTGAAGGAGTGATGGGCATGCGAACCAGACGCTGAAAGAAGAATGCACTGCAGGGCCTGGTCTCTTGTTGTCCTTAAAGAGCATGAGGATGCAGCTTCTTCTGTGTGCTCTCCCCAGGGCCGTCACTCACTCGGGTCCCCTAGGCCCGTGAATAAGGACAGATTCAAAGATTGTCATTGTTTCTGTCGTTTTCAATATCCAGAGTGTTACCACCCTCCTCTCTGCTTAGTTAGGCCAAGCAGCCGCCGGTCCTGGTGCCTGGGTGAATTTAGCTGCGTGGTGGTTTCATTTCTCTCTCTCTCAAACTTTTACAATCCCCATTCTATTTTTTTATAGAGGTTCTATGAGTTTTGTTTTAATTTTTTAAACAAGTCTAACAAGATTATATTAATTTCAGGTGTACTTTCTCTTCATTGTAGGATTTTGTGACCTTCTGCACCTCAAACCAAGACTCAGAGCAGCCCCCTTACTCATCCCAAACTTCAGAAAGTCACCAGGGACCCTTGGAATTGATTCATTTGTTCTCCAAGCCTGTGTTTTTTTTTTTTTCCCCAAAAGACAAATTGACCTCTGTTCTATTAAAGAATTAGTTGGCACTAATTTATAGTCACTTTACTTCCCATCAAATGACTATTAGAAGTAATAAAAGGCTGGATAAAGGCCATCCACAAACTCCTAAATTGGAAATATCTGTGGCCAATTGTCTTCACACTTTTAAATCCCATTTAGCAGCTGGGCACGTTACCAGAGCATGTGCGAGCACACTGGGCTGAGCTAGAAGAGGTTTCCCAATATGGCCTTCCAGTCTTAATTTTCCTCCCCGCTGCCCCCCCATTTCTTAGGGCACAGTGTGTCCTCTGAAAAGTCACGTAGCTGTTGGCAGCGAGAGGTGCTCTCCCAGCAGTGAGGGCTCCTGCTTTGTTCCTACAGGCTGGCTCACCTCTCTCTGAGTCCTTGGACCTTGAGGACAAGGACAAGAAAGCAGTAGTGAGGGAGAACGTGCTAGAGGAAAATTACATTTACCAGGCCTAAGGGCGATGTCTCCAGCTGACAAGATCACAGGGAACACCTTGGATACAACCCTCAAAACCTTCTCCATGGCTGGAGAAGATAGATAACGTTTGTGTGTTTTGCTCACTATTTCTGTTTTCACTGATTTCTCACATTTATGGGTACTCATGTTCAGACAAACATCTAGCTGCTTCTGAGTCAGAGAGACCATCGAGGAGGAGGGTTAGGGTTTGGAAAAGTTTTTTTGTGGAGGTGAGGAAGGTCGTGTGGAGGGCATGCAAGGTGGAAGTAGCTTGGATTGAGGACTAAAGAAAGGGATTTAAAAAATGAAAGAAAAGCAACGTGCATACATGAAAAATGGAACAGAGCCATGCCAGAGAGGTAAGTCAAGTCAGGCATCCTCTAGATTTGGTCAATGACAGATGGAATGCTAAGTTTAACTCATGGGCACCTTCAGCAACACTGCTCAGGGGGTACTGAAGGTACCTCAGCTCTGGTATTTCCTAGTTGTAAGAACATGGGCAAATCATGCAGTATCCTTGAATGTCAATCATCTCGAGTATAAATATTCACTGATGTGACCCGTCTATCACAGATCACTAACTCAGGAAATGAATGGGTGAGCCCTGGCACTGTCTCAGTCACCTGCTCCATCCAAGGAACCCCAAGGGAGCTAGACAAGTTGAAAGCATGGCTGCCGCTTGGTTTGCCAACACTGTTGCTGAACAAACTCAAACAAACTCATCATAAGCAAAGACTCATCATGAGCAATCAGGAGATGGTAGGGGAAGGGTCAGAAAAGAGAAGGGAAGAAATTTATTCCGGGTGTCTGCAGCCAAGGAAGGTGGCGCGCTCAAGTGTAACAACCACCCTCTCTGCCAGCAAGATGGACATCTAGAGTTTTATAGGAGAGGTTCGAGTGCAAGCGGGCAGGCAGAGAACTGTGATCATGGATGGAGGTTGCAAGTTGATTTGTCCATTATTACGGGAAGGGGACATGTGGGGTGTGGTCTTCCAGGCTGTTAGGGCTTTCTGGGTCTGGTGTCTTGGAATGTTCCTGGCCATTGCAAAACACCTTCATCAATGCCTCCAGAAAGCGCAATGAGAAATGAGCACAATGGGTTTTAGTTAGAGCATGAGTTAAGTGGTCTCGTCTATTTCCGTTTTAACGATTGAGGTCTTTGGTTGAGCAAGAGAGCTCACTGACACTAATAATAATAGCCGACAATTATGTTGTCATAGGAATCAAATAAAATCACGCATATGAAAGCATTTTGTAAATTATAAGCACCATCTAATGTAAGATATGAGTGCATACCGCCTGACTTTCATTACTTACAAGAACCAACCCAGAGGCTGGTCGGATATTACAGTATGCCTTCAAAGAGTGCACTATTATTGCTTCCAACTTCATAGTAATTTGGACTATGCAAACAGGCTAGCTTAGTGAAAGTCCTGGAATAGTCCGTTGTGGTGTCGTAGTAGATACTGGCAGTCTTAGTTTAAAAAAATTGCAAATCTTCTGCTTTGTAAGTTCTTACAATGCTTCCTAACCCAGCCCATGGTTTTCATGGGGCACAGATATAAATATTCTGGTTCACAGTTCAGGAAGGAACCCCAGTTTCCCATCCCACCAATTTTTTTCTTCCTGGAAAACTGAGCACTCTTAGTCATTCTACTTAGAGGATAGAGGTTATTTGGGTGAAAAACGCATGTTCGTACTTGGTGGTTTCAGGGAAGACAAATGAGAGAGTGCAGTGTAAGGGCTTGTGAATTATAAAGTGCTACAGACAAGTGCTATGTCGGTCACAGAGGCAGCTCGTTGTAATGAAAACAAATGGTATCTTAAGTAGGAAGAGCTGAGTTCAAGTCCTGACTCTAACACTGTCTATTTGTATGACCTTGGGCAAATTGGTTAACCTGCCAGTGCCCTAACTGTGTTCTCTGAAAAAGGTGGAAGTGTGGGAAATACCTATGTTAGCAATGCACACAGGACGTGGTGAAGACAAAACGCCTGACAACTGGTGCGAATGTATTTTAATATAAAGCATGTGGGCCTGGTGTCCACACTCTGTCCTTCTGGGGAGGCCTGCAGGTTCTTTCTGCACAGGGTATGCACCTAGATTATATGGCTCTGAACCTCACTGAAGCCTGATTGTTGATTGAATAGTCATAACCTTGAAAATCTGCACGGCTTTTTAGACCAAGTGGTTGTGAAGAGACTTGTCGTATCCCAGGATGGAGCCCGAGGTCTGTGCTGCTACTTCTAATGAGGGCAATTGCTGGTAATCTTTGGTTTTGAAGACATCTTTTGTGCACTTTCCATCATCTTTATGATGAGAAAGATGTCCTCTGTGTGGCATCCGCAGAGCCTCAGCTGAGAAGTGAGTTACTTTTAAACATTTCATTTCAGATTACTCATAAAGATCTAGTGGCACCGTTCCTTCATTCCGCCTGGTAGTTAATTTTCTTCACGACCACAATAGCATGACTATCACCTTTGGAGCCTAAGGACTGCAGTTTGAAAGTCCCTTGAACCTGAACTAAAACACTTGTTCTCTTTAAAGTGTGAGCTTTTCTATGGCTTGGCTTAAATTCCTTTTAAATCTGTTTTGAAATGCAGCTTATGTTAGCCAGCCAAGGATATTTTCCCCTGCCCTCTGCTTCTTCCGTAGGACCCAGAGTGGTTGGTCGGTTCAAGTACACAAGGCAGCCGCAGACTCGATATGACTGACAGTTTAGGGGACGCCTGGCCCAGCATGTTAAGTGAGATGCAGTTGGCATTAGTATGATGTCTTGCTATCTGGAAAAATCTGTCCTTACGGGGCCAGGAGTTTTCATTCACCCGAGGAAGGCTGACATCTTTCAATACTTATGATGCATTGCTAACAAGTTTTCTCCTTTTTTTGGCCAGTGCCAAAAGTTGGAAAGCGTTTTTCCAACTGGTGGGACATGACTGACATTTTTTTCTTTGCAGGGATTGGGCTAATCCCTCCTTCTGTTGTACTGCCTCTCTGTTATCTGTTATCTGTATCTGTGTCTATATCTACATCGATATCTCTCCTGGAAGAGGACTGTGTCTTTGAGCTCCTTAAAGAAGCTTCCATCATCTGTCTCCCCTGGAAACAGTTTTGGCTGCCTAAAGCTTGGGCCTGCGGAGCACTGAGATATGTAGTTGGCATCTCCAGGGCAAACAATAGAATTTATCGGGTACAGCTGGCTGAAGGGTAGATGGGTGGAAAGCAGGAGAGCTTTGGCATCAGGGAATTGCTCTTGTGTGAGAGTCTACATAGTTATAACCTTCAACCACAGTAGCTGCTGACTGGCTGGGACCACCTTTTCTCTTTCATCACGTGGCCTCTGATGTCACCTTATCAGGAAAGGTCAGGCTCACCTCCTGATGACGCCACAGTAACAGCTGCTATCGCCATGGGTGCATGGATTCTGCCAACTTGCTCATTCATTCATTCATTCATTCACTCGTTCCACAAATGTTTACTGAGTGTCTCCTATGAGTCAGTTCACATATTCGTGGCAAAATGGTGAACAAAACCACATAATCTTTGCTTTTACAAGGAAGGAAACACATGGATGAAAGTTCTCCCTGCAGTGGGTGTATCCGCCTGTGGCAAGTGCTGGGAGGGAGGGGATTTGGCCTGGAGGGTGAGACCAGGGAAGAGCTGAAAGAGGAGAGGAAGAAAACAAGGAAAATGGGATCTGGGGGAGCTTTCAAGGCAGAGGACACACCGCACACCAAGGCCTGTCACTCTGGAGGTCTGAAAGAGGGCAGTGTCTGAAGGACGGAGGGCGGAGGACGAGGAGGAACAAAAGTGACTTGCGATTAGGGAGGGAGAGGCGATGAGGGTCAGGGTTTTGGACTTTAAGCCTCCGGACAATGAGAAGACAACAGGGTTTTAAGCACAGGTGCTTTCCCTGCACATTGCAGAAAGATTGAGGGGGGCACTTGGCAGGTGCAGGGACCCCCAGTAGGCTACTGTCCTGGTCTAGGAGAGAGAGCAGCAACCATGGACTGAGGTGCTGGCCATGGAGGGCAGGGGTTGGGAAGACTGAGAGACATCCAGCAGGCAAGGCCTTGGAGAAGGTTTGATCACAAGAGGAGAGAGAGAGAGAGAGAGGAGACAGAGGGATGCCCAGGTGGGCCAGGGAGGCCAGAAATGAAAGCAAGAGCCAGAACTGGAGGAGGCAGAGTGGGCTGGCAGCAGGGAGAAAGGAACAGGAAGGCTCTTTCTCAATTTTTATTCCTTCCGCTTAGGAATGCCACTCTAAGCGCGATTTGTCCCATTCGGTTTCAACTTTAAGCCATTTCGCATTAGAGTTTAACTGTGAGGGGTCGTTCAGTTCAGTTTTCAGTTTATTTTTCAGGTCTGCAGGCACATGGCCATGTCTGCGACTGTGGTCACAGCAAAGGGGACATGGATAGTCAGTCCTTCAGCCCAGAGTTTCCGCCTCTCTTCTGGAATGTGGCTTTCATGGCAGTCTTCCCCCAGATGCCCCATTTCTCCTCGTTAACTTTCACCGATGACCGAGCAAGTGTAGCTAGCCTGAGGTTGCTAAAAGCCTTTCCAGTTTTTGTTTTCAGCTCGGTAGCCATTCTCCCCTCAGGCAATCTGTGGGGCTTGTTCCTGGCTGAGTGGTCTCTGTGACCCTGGAGGTGCCTTCAGGAACAGGTAGGGTGGGAGCCGGCTACAGGCAGCTTTCATTTTTTCTCATCCAACCAGTCCGAACAGAATCGTACTGCATCCCAGCCCGTGGAAGTTTCTAATTGTTTTTTAGTGCTAAGTGACCTACAGTGACAGTGCATATTACTTTTATTGTATAAAAGAGAGGTTGGTATTAGATGAAATCTTTGACATTTGGTGAGGAAACGATTTTTTTTTTTTTTTTTACAAAACTTCACTGCTCCTAATATGTATGTCCACTTTTTCATTCAATTAGTGAATCAGTGAACGAATGCAAATCCACTAGGCCATTTCCCGTATGCCAGGAATCGTGCTGAAGATGAGGAAGGGGGGAGATGTGAGGGATGACCGTCACCAGTCCCGGCAGTGTCTTTCAAACTCTTCCTCGGAGTACTCCATGGTCCAGGAGACCCAGGGAGAATGCAGATGCAAGTCTTGGCTCCTGGTTGTGGCAGAATAACTTGCCATTCTCTCCCTTGATATTCGTTTGAGGTCTTCTGTCTCAGTTTAAAATTTCATGTACCCTTTGCACATGGCTCTCTAATGTATTTAATGTTTAAATATTAAAAATGTCCTCCACTGTAGAAAGAAAATTGTTGCTCCAGTTAAGCTATCCTGCTTATCCTGAGCCCCTTTGCATATGCCTGTGCACCCCCAGACGGGAGTATCAGAAGAAAGATAAGAACTCAAAGTCTGGTAGGAGGGACAGTCAGACGAACATGACAAAAATGCCAAGGAGAAGATAAGCAATCATGGACGCAGATGCTAAAACTGGGTCTTGAAGAAAGGACTCCGGTTTTTGAGGGGGCGTGGTCGGGGCAGAGGGCAGCATTTGGGGAAGTAAGGATTGTTTACGTAAGCGCGTGGAGGTCTGAAATAACATGACTTGTGTCGGGGTTAAGTTGCAAGAGCACAGTTGGTGGCGAAGGAATGAGCCAGAAGAGTACATGGCAGCCCCGAGCGCAAAGGGCGGTGAATGTCACCTGCGAGTCTGAACCAGATCCAGAGCTGCTAATCTCGTAGGCACCGAGAAGCGTTTGAAGTGTTTCCCAGGTGGGTTTGTGAGCTAGAAATGTCACGGAGTAGGACTCTGCCGCAGAGGGGAGGGCAGTTCAGAGTTCAATGCCAGGATTCCCTTCACTCTCGGACCATCTGGAATACGGAGCGGGGGCGAGACGCGGGGGCCACCTGCCCGCTTTGGTTGCTGATGAAGTCAGGGGTGGGGGTCTAGCCATCTGTGCGTTCAAATATCTCATTTCAAATCTGAAAGCAAATAGCCAGGTTGGGGACTCGCTGATCTTCTGCGACCCTTTCCTAAAGCACGAGAGCAGAGACGGAAGCCAAGAGAGGCAGAGCCACCTGCCAGCGTCACCTCGCTCATTATCGGGACTTAAACTCTGCTCCCCAGTCACGAGTTGCCCCCGGGCAGGTTGGGAGTCTTTCTGTTCACCTGCTCCCTTGTGTACTTCTCCGCAACCGAAGGCATGTGGGAGGACAGAGTTGTTTTGCAGGGCACTGGAAGTTTTGTGTCCCAGCCAAGGTCAGCTTAGCATTCTTATTAACATACTGTAGATAATGGATGTCTAAAAGTCTGAGGGCATAAATATTTTAATGTAGCCATACCGTGTCGCTGTTTCTTTCAGACCTGCACTTCAATTTTTATTTACTTTTATATGTTGTTGGCATAGGGCCACAAGGTTTTCCATCAACAGAAATGGCTGCTGATGGAGGCGATTTGCTTTCTCCCCAGCACTGAAGAGAGACCCATTCTCCAAAGCAGGTGTTTTTAGATCAAGATGGGCTGTTGGATGATACAGTGGGGAATACACTTCGTAAAGCAATGTCATAAATTGGGCCAGTGTCGGCTTCCTGATTTAATGCTTTGCTCTATTTGGTCATGAATTATATATTCTTTTCCAGATTGATCATTTCTCCCACTGATAAAGGGACAGTATTCTACCCAGTGGGTTTGGCCCCTGACCTAAGAAATATACCGATGCATCAAAATTCCCTGAGCTGACAACTTGGATGAACTCTGGAGGCTGTAAATCTGCAAAGGTAGAGAGTGGGCAGGCAGGTCCGTGTGCTGGAACTCTCCCCTCACCCCACTTAGTATGCATCGACCACCATGATGGTCGAGCAATTCCTCGTCTGCTTTTCACCCAATGTAATTTGCAAATTGATTATTCTTCCTTGGAAGTCTTTCTTAATTAAATAGTAACTGCAGTTATTACCCTCAGACAAGGGGGACATTTTAGTGTCTTGGCACAGGACAGCCTTAGCTCAGTGAATTTTCATTTGTTCAAGTGCCCGCCATGGACTACGGTGTGCAGAACCCTGCCTGATGGCTCCTTCTACAGGAATGAGATAGTATTCCTGGTCCACAAGGAGCTAGAAGCAGGTGAGTTCATAATAATGCCTTATAACAAAATATGTATAGAATGCCTTTGCTTTTCAATGCACTTATTTCGAACACCATCCCATTCCATTTTCATGCCATGTATGGCAAATGACTTTGGTCTCTATTTGTCAGATGAGGAAAGTAAGGGAGAAAGAATGTAGGTATTTGCTCAAGCTCATATAGAAAAATGAGAAGCAGGACTCGAATAGAGATGACCTCCTCTTCATGGTGAATTAGGCCCACATGTGTTCAGTCAACACATTTAATTTTTTTTTAATGTTTATTTTTGAGACAGAGACAGACTGTGAGCCGGAAGAGTGGGCAGAGAGCCAGGGAGGCACAGAATCTGAAGCAGGTTCCAGGCTCCAACCTGTCAGCACAGAACCCGACGCGGGGCTCGAACTCACAAACTATGAGATCATGACCTGAGCCGAAATCAGACGCTTAACCTACTGAGACACTCTGGCACCTCGACACCATTTTTAAAATGCCAAATGTGATTGAGCCCCATGGACATGGGTAGAACTGTCATGAGTGAACAGGTTTCTTCACTGGACACCAGTCTTCCAGTCAGGCCAGTGGTTCTGAATCCTTGATAGGCATCAGAAAAATCTGGAAAGCTTGTTAAAAAATTCAGTTACATGGGCCATAGCTTTGCATTTTAATAAGTCTGGGATATGCCCCAGCATATACATTTCAAAAGTTCTTGAGGTGAACCGTATGGCCAGTGGGCCTGTTAGGGTGGAGACCACAGAACTAGTCTTTTATCTTAACTAGGATTACACAGGGAAAGTGAAGTGAAATCTTACATATGATCTCAATCAGACTGGAAATTTGTGGGTGAACAGGTGTCACCACCAGGAAGGTCTTGGAGCCCATAGGGAGACAGGCTAGAAAAAGAAAGCCTACTCCCTTTATCCACACTGGATCTTTCTCTCCTATTTTTCTCCTCTTCCTTGTCTCCTCCCTTCCATATATAAATCTCCCTTCCTCCGTCAAAATCCTACTCATCCTCCAAGGCCCAGCTCACATGTTACCTTTTCCATGACATCTTTGATTTCCTTTCTCAGATTCTCTCCTGTATGATCTTTAGCACTTTGTATCTCTATGGCCTTACTTAGCCATCCTACACGAGGGAATATCCTGCCTTGGGGGATACACTTCCTGTTCATCTTTGTCCTTCCCAGTAAGTAACTCAGAACTTGACACCCTGGAGATGATCAGTATTTGTTTGTTGAGTTCAATTGACTTACTGAACTGAGCCTACTCAAAACTAATTAACGAATGTATCAGTTCAAATGTAGAACATGTATCTCTTACCAATAATTTCTATCCCTTGACAGCTTAAAAAAATAATAATAAAAAGCAAAACACATTTAACTTAAAATACTTGAAGAAAGAATAATTGCTGGTTTCAGTGATGAAATATTACATTGGCCATTGGTAAGTTAACTTAAATCACAGATGTAATTACATGTTAGACCTATCTGTGTGAACAGAGGTTGTTCCACACAGCCAGGGGTAACTGGCTTGTGACTTGAAGTCTTGGGCACTTTTCACAAGCAGCCCTTCATGCTACTTCGCCTATACCCCAGGGCTGACCTTAGCCTAGCCTCCTCCACCTCAGGAGGAGAAACCTATTCCTGATAGTCTACTCCTTGCCCCTCTCCCTACCTCTGTAAGCCAAACTGACTCCTATACCCTGCTTTAAGCTGCCTTACTCTGAGTCTGTGGAGGCTGGCTGTGGTCAGAAAAGGGGCTGACAAAGCATTTGACAGATGTGTGGAGCCTGGAGGTGGTTGCCTCATCTGGGTGTGTGCTTTTGGTTGGAAAGGCTGAAGGTCAGGCCTGGTGTAAGGAGAAAGTCCTCCCTTCTCTCCATTGCCTCTTCCTCTTTCTTCCTGACCCTGGAGTTAGGTTTGAAGATCTGCACCTGGCCTGGTTTCTCTGCATGCACAGATTTCTAGCCAAATTTTTCAGGCCAGGGCCAGGAATACTCAAGGTCAACCATAGCCAGGCAGCATTTTCCATACAAGTATGACAAACATGAGGTGCCTACAGGGTTGATTATTTCTACCCAGAAAAAACATCTGGAGAGAAACAGCCTCTGCACCTCTGGAAATGATGACAGGCTCATGTTTCCATGTCCATCATCTCACACCTAGTGGGATGCCTTGGCTATCAGCATGGCCCTGGATCAGGAGAGACAAACAAAAATGTAACTGGGACTGGGAGAGTCACAAAGTCCTCGATTGGAGAAACATCAAAGGGTTTCAAGGAGAGAAAATCAATAAGGCCAACATGGCTGCCCTCAGATACTCAGATACTTCCTGCTGAGGAAGGAGGACTGAACTTGCCCTGTGGGATCCTGATGGATAGAGTTGGCTGAGTCATAAATCCAATTCCCAAATCACTACCCATCTCCAGTCCCTGGCTATGCTGAATGGCCTCTGTGTTCCCTTTGTTGGAACACTCTCCCTGGATAACCTTGACTCCTTCTTTGGGTAAAGGCTTATACTTCACTTCCTTGGAATGGGGGCCCTTCCTTAAATCCTCCAGATCAGGTTTCTTTAAGTGGCACTATTTTGGGCAGGATAATTCTTTGTTGTAAGAGGCTGTGCATTGTGTGATGCTTAGTAGCATCCCTGGCCTCTACCCACTAGATGCTGGTAGCATTCCTTCAGTTGTGACAATAACAAATGTCTTCAACTATTGCTAATTGTCCCTTGGGAGTTAAATTGTTCTCCCTTTTCCTAATGTAGTTGAGAACCAGTGTTCTAGAGTGGTGTTCCCAGAGCACGCAGTTTTTACTTCTGTAGCATTCATTCTATCTTTCCCACTTCTTGAGTTTTCCATGCTTGTTTAATGTCCATCTCCTCCTCCTCAGCTCCCTGAGAGCAGTGGTGGACTCCAGTGTTCTTTGCTGGTCACAACCTTTTGAAACATTTTTTAAAAAAACAGGGAAAAGATAAACTGGTCTAAATAAGAGTTTCGCTGCCCTCAGAGCTGTCTACAGACAGCATACTTCCCCCTCAAGGTTATTAAATGTCCTATCATTTAGTAGGGCTCCAGACAAGGCAAACGACTACTTGATGATGTTGTAGAGGAGACTTAAGCCTTGAATGGGTGATCCTGAAGGTTCCTTCCAGTTATGAGATTGTATGGAATGTGGGCTTTCAGCCAACCACCCTGTGGGTAACTAATTAAATCACAAGGAAGAGGCCAACCACCCCATCAAGAGTCAGGTGCTAAGTGTTCCCAGGAAGGGGTGATGTAGCTTGGGGAGTGACCTTTAAGTGGGTCAAGAGTCACATGAATGTGGAATGCATTTCCCTTCCCTTTCTCCTCTCCTCAGAGGTCATTTGACCCATATCCTCAGGGGTAGGATCATGCATGAAGGGTTTAGAAAACATCTAACTAAGTCCCACTAAGTCTCCCTCTCCACTTGCAGCGAGCAGAGCCAGGCAGCCTTCTGGTGTGTGACGTGGATGAGAGAGGAACCCAGCACACTTCACTGGGCGGTGCAGGAGTTGCCTGGGGCAGCGTTCTTCAGGCTTTGAAGGTTACAGCATGTGTGATTTATTGCTCTATTTTTCTTTCCCCGTAACCTCTTTCCTACTGGGGCAAAGAGCAGTAAGCAGAGACAAATGGATGCCCCCTGGGCCCACATTTGGTTCCAAGGGCCGTGAGAGAATCAGCTTCGATTGCACTGGGTGCCTATGTGCCTGGCACTGTGCTGGACACTTTCCCAGGCATGATCTCATTTAATTTTCACAACCCAGTGAAGAACATACAATTAATTCTATTTTCCAAAAAAGCAGCTGAAGGAGTCAGCAACTAGGCCAATAAGAAGCCTGGGCCTGAGTCTGAATCCGCTCACACCTGTCATGGCCCCTGCATGTCCTGCCACAAGCAAAATGGGAAAACCTTTTACCCCAGGCCTCTGTCTCAAAGAACTCCTGTAAGTTGGCATAGTCGTGATGAAAAGTATCCTTGAAATCCAAGCTGCTTTTGTGGCTGCTGCTTACGATCTTGCCAGATTGACTTGATCATGCCTTTGCAAATCTCTCTTTACATATCTGCAACCGAGCCTTCTTAAATTATTGTGCTTCTAATTTAACACGGTGAATTGCACACATATGTCTATTTCTCTCTAGAAAGAAAGCAGAGGAATAAAGAACGATAAACCTACAAGGAGAAAGAAAAGGAGAGTGAGGATCTCGAATAAAATGCGGGAGATGAAAACTGGGCGGATGAACAATAAATGACCTGGCATCGCAGAGAAATCTGAAACCCAGATGTCTAGGGGTGGGGACGGGTGCGGTGGGAATAGCGCGGGATGTAGGGATGGCAGGGGAAGTCGATAAGACGCAAGACAGGTCCCATTGCAGAATCTCAGAAAGAAGAAAGATGGAAATGCCGGGTGCTACTGAGTACAGGAGAAAGAAGTGAGGCCACCTCCCTGCTCAGCCGCGTGACCCCTTCTCTCTGACCTAAGCAGAGTGCCTGAGTAAAGTATACTCTGTAGAATGTAAACCAGAGAAGCTCTGGATTCAGACATGTCAGCTGTAGTCAAAGCCTGGAAGAGACACTGGTGGAGGCAGAGGCTTAAATTAAAGTTTGCATAGCGCCTGGCAGGATGTCACAAACCCCTTCCTCCCGATTGCCTCCCAGATTTGTGGAAGCTGGGCTTCTACCCAATACCCCAGGTAGGAGACTGGAAAATTCTTCTCAAGGGAAACTGACCTTTCTTTGTCACCAAACAAGCAACTTTGTTGCTACTAAGACACGTTTGCGAACTTCATTTTGAAGTTCTTGATCTTTTAATGGCAAAGCCTTAGTTCTTATTTCCCTAAACATTTCGGCCTCTCCTTTACAAAGCTGGCCCTCTTCTCCCTCTGTATCTCCGTACCTCCACTCCCCACCCAGTCTCTCAAATGTCAGGTTGGATTGTCTGTTTTGGTTCCGACAGAGATGAAAACTTGAATACCCTTCGTGGGGGCTGCCAGACCTAAATCCCATTGTATGTTGTTTGACTCTAATTTAGATGTTTCATTGGTTATTATTGTGTTGGTGTTTTTGTGTTACTTACGTTTTATGTCATTTTTCCCCACCTTGCTCTTCGAATGCTCTGAGCCCGATCCTGGTTTCCTGGGAATAAATAACAAGTGCTTTAAAGCTTTTCGTGCTCTTGCCAAATGCCATTATCTAGAAATATGTTGGCATCTCATATAAACATATGTTTAGATTTCTATAACTAAATGTATCCTTATGTATGACTTATTATTATAACTGAATTCATCTATAAAGATATAACTTTATTTACAGGTGTGATCTATTATAAGCTTCTACGTTTCTATTCAGTTGGTACATGTGCTCCAGAAAGAATATGTCACTTTTCCTTAGGAATAAAATCACATTATTTGTGAAGACTTAGTGGAGCTTAAATGAACATAATGAGTATTTACCTTATTAAGTAGTGTCTTCAACATTTATCATGTAAAAAGGCCCAATGCTAAAGGATGATGTTCTGAGACATTTCAAGGTGACCTCTAGCTCTAGAACTAAAACAAATGAGAAAATATGGTGAAGGCTGATACTTGTGGATGTTTTGCAAAGGAACGCATCATGGTGGAGTGGAAATGGGAGGGGACTGAAGTCAGAGACCCAGAAGGCTCAAGCTCTTCGTTGATTGGCTGCGTGATCTTGTGTGAGCCCTGGCTGTGGGACCTAGTAAAAATGCAGATCATATTCCTGACCTCGCAGTTTTATTATGCATCGAGTTAATGTGTATGAAAGCATAATGGTAAATTGTAAGGCATATTTAAAGTGTTGTGTATCCAAGCCTGTTTTATCACCTTGTTGCTTACAGCGCTTTGGGCACAGTACTCGTTCAATAAATATTTGTTAGATAATAAACTGATAGATGAATTTATGAGTCTGAGTTTTCAAAGTATTTTTGTACCCCTCCGAGTCATAGATAGACATTTATAAAATTGAAAATTTATAAGTGTTGCTGGATAATCAGATCTCTTGATTCAGAGGGAAAAGACAACTATTCAGGTTTTCAAGCCTTTCTTGCATATGGGCCACTAAACGGCAGGGCTGATTATGAGGAATTGTCACCATCCTGCTCAAATATAAGATCATAGATTGGGGGGAGCCTTAGAGATAATCACTTCCTCAAATATGAGAAATCTGAAGCCAGAGGCTCTTGGAAGTCAGTAACTTCATATAATTTTTATCCTCTATAGCTCTAGGGCTATTGTAGATAGTTGTACAACACATACATTTAAAAAAATTGCTTTTCAAGGACTGTGCTAAGCACTGGGGAAACAAGCGTCAGCAAGACAGACCCCTCCCCTCTGAGAAACTCACCATCTAGACAGACATGGAAAGTGGTAAGTATTCTATTGTTGTGTTAACGTTGTGGTGGAATTACAGGGGCAAGGGAAGCTTTGAAGGGAGATCATGTTCACCCTGCGTCTGAGCTTGGGTTCCCCGGAAGAGGGTGAGTGGGCAAGTGATTTTTAAGGAAGTATTCCTGGGAATACCTAAAAAGGGAGTATAGAGAGAGGAAGAGAGAGTCAGGAGAAACCCCAAGCAAGGCTGAGATTTCTGGCCCACTCCCATAGAGAGTAGGTTAGCTTGATGCTGGTGGGGGAGCTCTAGGGAATAATTTATACCTCAGAGTTTGCCCCTGGCTTCCATGCAAAGGAACTGGGCTTTCATAGTCTCACATTGGTTAGTCATTGGCTAAACGCTACAATGGACAGGGTTGGGAAGAACTTAAGGGCGGATTTGCTCCAGTAGCCAGAGGGTACTCTGGCTATGACTCTGCAGATTGTCGCAGGTGTTGACCATTAGAAACAAAAGCAGGGGCGCCTGGGTGGCTCAGTTGGTTAAGCAGCCGACTTCAGCTCAGGTCATGATCTCGCGGTCTGTGGGTTCGAGCCCCATGTCGGGCTCTGTGCTGATGGCTCATCAGAGCCTGGAGCCTGCTTTGGTTTCTGTGTCTCCCTCTCTCTCTGCCCTTCCCCTGCTCACTCTATGTCTCTCAAAAATAAATAAACGTTAAAAAAAATTAAAAAAAAAAAAGAAACAAAAGCATACAGAAATTTGGGGCCAGGTGTGCAGAAACAATAGTAGGAATCTGGGTGAAGCACTAGCAGTGTCCATTCCACCTGATGACGTGTGGTGGGTGGGAGGGGCATTCCACGCTGAGGTGTAGTGTGAACAAAGACTCTGAATGTGGAGGAGCAGATAGGTAGGTTGGAGTCGGATTGTGCATTTTTGTTTCTGTTGTTGTTCTGTTTGTTTTTAACGTTTATTTATTTTTGAGAGCACGTGAGAAAGATCATGTGCAAGTGAGGAAGGAAAAGAAAGGCAGAGAGGGAGACAGAGAATCCAAAGCAGGCTCTGACCGAGCTGTCAGCACAGAGCCCAACAAGGTGCTTGAACTCACAAACCGTGAGATCATGACCTGAGCTGAAGTTGGATGCTCAACCAACTGAGCCACCAGGCGCCCCTGTTTTTTTTTTTTTATGTATAATTTGGGTGCAAGAAAAAGAGATCTACTGGAGGTATTTCAAATAACAGATGGCTTATTGTAATGACACGTGGTTCAGGAATCTTCGGAAAGGCCTTGCCCCGGGAAGAGCAGGACTGGTGGTCTGGAGCCCGATTGGGATTCCCTCTCTCTCCCTCTTTCTCTCTGCCCCTTCCCCACTTGCATGCACACTCTTTCTCTCAAAATGAATATATAAACTTAAAAACAAAAACAAAAACAAAAACCCTACAATTCCAGAACAAGCAGACTCAGGGGTCTTTGCCCTGGTGCTCAGCTGCTGCTTTTCTCGATCCTTACTTTCCATGTCTGCTTCCATTTCTACCCACCTCCTTCTCTCAGCAGGTTTCGGATTTCAGATTTCCAAGCTAAGCTGTGTGGACAAGAAGATGCCCACCGACGGGCCATAGCATAAGTTGTGCAACAGATGAGTTCAGTTGCTGTCCTAGGTTCAGAGGCCTGGTAATGGTCCAACTGGCTACGTCTGGGGGGAGGAGCTGAGTCACATAATGACATCATATAATAAAAATAGCTAAGGTTTACTGAGCACTGTTCTGAGCATTTTATATATAGTATTTTATTTTATCATCACATTTATTTAATCGGTATTCCTTTAATTCATTTTCACTTTCACTTAATCAACTCATGAGGTTGTTCTATGAGATAACTCTAAAGTATCCAACGAATATTATATTTGTTTCACTCTTGCATAATTTCCTCTACCAGAATTGGTTTCAACATATTCAGCTATTTTGCATGAGAAGCAAGGGCCTCTAGCAGCTGAACAGAAAACCTAGGAAGTCCTCAAGCAAGAACAATAGGCTCTGTATTCAGAGAAGTCTCTCTGCATTTCCGGAGTGGTTGTTGTGTGGGTCTACCCTGGTTATGAGAGGCATGGTGTGATGGACGCATGGAGCTGAAGGTACCCGGGACTCCCCTCTTTGGTGAAATGAGAGGTTTGATGGACCCTGCAGGCATAGTAAGCCAGCTTCATCTTGGCAACCTGGAAACAGAGAGGTGAGTGATTATCTGTCTTAGGCTTCTCCCTAAAAGGAAGGAATTTAGCACTATTATTTCCTATTAAGAGGAGGAACCACAGGGAGACAAGATCGTTTTGGCCTAACTTTCCCCATGTATTCAGCCTTAAGGCGGCTGGTACAGCATTAGAGGTGCCAGAAAAATATTTTTAGGGAGGAAGCGAGAATGTAAATGTGGACCCAATGTCTGGCCTCTCATAGTGTTTCCTTGTCAGTGACTCAGTGCAGACCACCTCCCTGCCAGAAACCAAAAGACCCCCTGAGTCTGGGGCCTGAGGCTGAAATGTGACCAGTTTAGTTGCCCTTCACTAGGCTTTACTTGTAACTCCATTACAGAGAAAAGGGTAAGATACACTATGTGAAGAGAGGAATACTTCAGAAACCCATCCTGAGAACAGAAGGCAGAGACTGTCAAAGTGTCCCATTGTTTCGCTGTCTCCTTGGGATCAAGTGGCAGTGGCTTGCTGAAAGAACCCTGGACCCTGGACAGTTCTGTGCCTCAGTTTCCTTGTCCATAAAATGAGGCCTCTGGACTCAGTCGCTAAGGTTCCCTTCAGCCCTCATATCTAACAAATGTAGAGGGAGTAGGCGACACCATCTCCTAGAAGAAAAATTAGAGGTACGCCAATTTCAATTTTGCCTTTGGGTGGTTATTGCACAAAACCTTTGAAATTAAAAAAAAATTATATTACTTTGTAACTTCCTATTGGAGCTGCCACCGAGCCCTTCCCAGGGTGATACCCGGGCCCTTTTTTCAGGCCAAACTGGTTCCAGCACCCTCCGTCCTTTCTCATAAAACCTTTACAGTATGTATGTGTACATATACATTCATACACACATAGTATATACAAGTCTGGTTGAAGCATGGGTTGCCATTTCTTATATGAGGAGACAAAAAAAAAATAACAAACTTACAGAGCTTGCGAAAGTCCTTTCAAGGTTCTTGTGGAGAACATTGTTCTAGAGTCTCTGGCTTCCTCCTGAGACATAATTGGAAACACAGTTGGCCTTTGTCTTCTGTTCACTGATCCTTTCCTCCATCCAGCCTCTGCTCAGCCGAAGGGCATGTGGTCCCTTCCTCCTGGAGGAGAGAGAGAGGACAATTCTTGCAGATTAACCTGTGCCTTTATGTGACCTCCACTTTACCAGACTTTTTCCTAAGACAGACATTTTCTTACGCTTCCTGTCTTCATTATTATGTTGACTTGTGGCTATTTTTCTTTTGTAACCTGTAAACCAGAGGGCTGGTGTGCTGTCTTCAGGGAGGTGGGAGAAGATTTGCCTGCTCCATAATAAACCAAGGAGGAGGAAAACTCTGGGTTGGGGGTAAGGAAAGGAGCAAAGGCAGTGAATGGGCAGTCCAACCCCAAGTCCTGCAAGGGAACTGTCCTCGAGTCAACTCCAGGGTCTAGAAGCGGTCCAGGCAAGTATGTAGCACCTGGAAGCTTCCTTTGCAGTTCCTTAGCAATAGTAGCATCTTGTCCTCCTTGTGAACATTACCTGAAGAAAATTCCACCTCTAATTCATTTCCTTGACATGGAAGCACAAAGAAAGGAAGATAGTGAGCAAATGATCATTGTCTTTTGCCTTGGCCCTCCTCTCTGGAGGTCTGCAGTGCTCTAGGAACGGACCTCAAAGGTGCAAACACTAACGTAAATACCCTTCTCACCTGTCACTCTAGGATTTCATAAACTAGTGAACAAATTAGGGCTTCCTGGAAGGGCGGGATGTGCTCATGGGAACTTAAACACAGCCTTATCTGAGGTATATTTTACTGGTAATCACTAGTATTTTCAGTTCTCTTTTTTCTGAAGATTGTGAATGTGGAATATTGTTTCATGTTCCCTCTATAGGCAAATTCCCTTCTTCTGACACAGTGAATGATGGAGGGGCCACAAGATCACTAGGTTACCACATGGAGGACAATGCCCTGCAGAGTTACTCATACCCATAGCAGACATGCGTGAGTGACATATTAACTTTTCTTTCCTTAAGCCACTGAGATTTGGTATTGTTTGTTACTGCAGCATAACTCGCCTATCCTGACCAATACACAGACTCCATGTCAGACCATTTCTCAAACTTATGTCTTCATCAAAACCACCCTAAGTGCTTTAAAACTCACCCCAAAGCTTCTGATCACGTAGATCTGAGGTGGGGCCCAGGAATCTGAATTTTGATGGTATGTTAAATTACCCACAGAAATTCTGGTTCGATCTGTGAATCTGTCGTTTCCTGAGGTCCGCACTTAGAGAAACACTTGAAGGCAGGTTGACAACATTAATATACATTGCTTGCTGTTGAAGTTGTGTTTTTCTCTTACTTTGAAGATTTCAATTACCTTCTTAGCCACTGGAAAAACAGAAGAAAGACTAAGAGATAGGTTTACCAGTGAAGGAATGCTCACTATAGTCACAATCCCTGACTCGAAAGTCATGTCTATCTCTTAAACACATTCTAGGATTTGGGGAGATAATTCAACTGGATGTATACATCATTTAGTCTCTTGTCTGGAGCAAGGGAGGTGGTTAATAAATGTAGTTTCTTTAAAAAAAAAGAAGAAAAGCTAGGTTTCAGGAGTGGCTGATTTTAATAAAAAGGAACAATTATGATTACCTCGGCAGCACCAGGCGCACTTAGGGACAAGGTGCTGTCCTCTCCTGGTTGCTGCAGAGCAAAACTGGGTGGCGGCTGAGCCCAGTGAGGACAGAGATAGCCAAGGCATAAGGCTCTGTTGATAAGGGCTGTGGGAATTGTAAATCTAAAGGACTATGGGAGCAGAGAAGGGAGAGATTTCAGTTTTCTTTGAATATTGACTTGCTACGGCATAGTAACAGTAATATCTTCTAAGAATGACAGTCAGGCGTTTCTCACAAGGGCTAATGAATCACTCCATTTAGCTGTGACAACAGCGAGGCAAAGAAATATCTTCAAGGGCCCAGACGTTATTTTTCCAGCCCTGTCCCGGGGGCATAATGTGCTTAGAAGTTATGACAAATTAGCTTCTTGTAGCAAATCTACACGAGCCCTTTTATAAAGATGGAAGTTTGGGCCTGAGTTAATGGGTTATTATTGGCAAGGGAAATAAAGTTGGATAAGGAGGGCGGCCCTGGCTAGAAAGGGCTTTGAGGAGCAGCCCAAGAGCTCAGCCCTAGCTGGGGAAGCCGGGGACGAGCAACTGGTCCAGAGGCAGGGACCAAGCCCCTATGCAGTCACAGGCCATTGCTGTATGTTAGCTTCCCAGCAATCATTCCACCCAGGGAGGCCGAGGGCAAAGTCGCCGGACTAGTGTACCGGGAAATGGAAAGGAAATAAACCAGAAGTAATTAAGGAAACCAAATGAAACTCTAGATGTGAGGAGAATGTGATGCTAAGCTACGCTATTTGTTCTTAACCATGCTAATTTAGTTTCTCATCAGCATTGTTTTCCTAGGAGGAAGCATCCCTTAATTTCACATTGCCCGTGTTTCAGCTTCTGTGTGCTTCGCTGACATTTGGAATGGCCAGCCTCTGTGTTCTTTCTGTGTCTTGGGAGAAAGAAGCCATCCCTGAAGTCGGGGTGCTTAGGAATCAGAGCCTTGGTTTGGCAGAGATGTGTGTCCCCATGTTCATTTATGTTCTATCACAATGTATGTAGAAACAAGAGCCTGTGAATTATGCTTTTCCATAACCTTAAAACACACACACACACACACACACACACACATCTTAAATTAATGCAGCGTGCATAAATATTTTTAAACACGACAGTGAACTGTTTGCACCTTTTGCTAATGCGTCTATTTACCTGAATTGACGTAAAGAATGAACCAGTAAACTTCTGTGCCCTGTAGAAAACGTATAAATGTTATCTGATATTGCTCTTAGATGTAATGGTCACTAATGTTAAATCACAAATAAACAGTATTTAAAAAAAAAAAACCCAGAAGAACATTACTGACCTCAAGTGACCTCGAGCCCTGGGCATTGTGTGGTCAGGATGCCTACGCACAGAGACTTAAGGATAAGCAAGCAGCCTGGCAGAGAAGCAGGAGGGGGCAGGCTTCCGGACCCAAGGGGGCCCTTAGCCTTGCTGCGGTTCGGGGGCCTTCGCCCGATCTCTCTGTTGATGGGACTTCCCAGGGGTTGCTCCCCTCTTCCTTGCTCATGCTTCCTTAGCCTTACTGCTCTGCTCCCTCGGGATGTCTGCCTCCCCATCACTTGGCTTCTTCAGAGCTCAAAACAGCCCCTGCTCTTGTCTTACAACATGGCCCTTCAGCTTTGTTTCTCGTTGCAAATTGCCTGCTCATATCTGTTTCATGTATTTATTCTTTCCCGATTTCGGCTCCCCACAGAGAAAATCTGAGAGGACCAGCTCATTTTATTTTGTGCTAAGCCATTTTACTTCTTCTTCTTCTTCTTCTTTTTTTTGGGAACAGCTTTATTGAGATGTAATTAAGATACAGAGAATTGCAAATATTTAATGTGTACAATTTGATGAGTTTGGACATAAGCAAACAGCCATGAAACCATCACTACAATCAAAGTGTGGGTCACTGGTGAGTCAGTGGATTGGCTCCCACGGAGTATGTGCAGCCAATCCCAGCTGTGGTCCCTGTGGGAGACCAGAGGGGGTCAGGCCCGTGTGGTTAGCACAGGGGTGTCTTTCAGCAGGAGCTGGGGCAGGGCAGGCGCTGTGAGTGGCACATTTTGCCTTGCTCTCATGGTTATTAGCTTCCCTAGCCTCTCTGCTGGGTGGTCGATTGGGGGTCTGAGGCTCCAGTTCCTGGGGTGATGAGCACAGAAGGCCCTGGTCTTTCTGCCTGTCCTGCTGTGGTCACAGTGTATGCCTGTGCCAGAGTCCACAGTGATCCTCCTGTACTAGGTCAGGGCACGCCAGGTCAACGTAAGTGAGTCTTTCACTGAAAATGATAAAACAAAAGAGAAATCAAGATTTGCGGGGGTTCCCTCTGTGGCTCCATTTCTATGTGGCGAGTAGGAGGATCTGCCCTCTCATGGATGAGGTAAGGAGTTTGTAACAGGCAGCATGCTTAGCAGCAAGGTCATAACCCAAATCCAGCTGATTTCATTCAGGAGAGATATGATCAGATAATAAAGGGGAGCTCTGAGATTCTCTGGAAGGGTTTGGAAGCTGTATTACCAGGTATAACCTACTTGGTCATTGAAGATGCCTCTCAATTTTTTTTTAATATTTATTCATTTTTGAGAGACAGAGAGAGACAGAGTGAGAGTGGGGGAGGAGGAAGAGGAGGAGAGAGAGAGAGAGAGAGAGAGAGAGAGAGAATCCAAAGCAGGCTCCAGCCTCTGGGAAGTCAGCACAGAGCCCCACACAGGGCTCGAACTCATGAATCATGAGATCATGACTTGAGCCGAAGTCCTGGATGCTTAACTGACTGAGTCACCCAGGCACCCCTCATACAGATTCTTTCTAAGCAGTCTCAATCTTGAGGGGCATAAGGTGAGACAGACAGACCAATAAGCACACAGACAGATATAGGGACAGGCAGACCCATCCGGAGCGTAGGAGGTGATACCTTCTGGTCGTGGACGAGTGCTCCAGCTCCAGAGCCTGAGCTGGAGACTCCATTCCACTGCTGGATTCCTTGCTAGCTATGGAAACTGAGGTAAGTTAATTCACCTGTAAGCCTCAGACTCATCAACCTTAAAAAGGGGATACTGACAGCCCCTACAGTGTGCAGGGAGAAACAGAAGAGCTCGTGCACAAAGAACTGGCAGAGTGGCTGGTCCAAACCAGATTGCCAATAAATGCTATGTATTAATAATGCTATTCTGACGTGAGGTCGTGAGACTGGCCTGTTTGGTAGGCGTGGAAGTGAGGCAGGGAGGGTGAACGCGAGGGAGGACGTGAAAGGCAGCACAGACGGGGCATTGTGACAGATGGGGGCAAGGGCGCAGGGGAGAATGAAGGGTCAGAGAAGACTCCATAAATTATTGATAAATCATCTTTCTCATTTGGTTCTTGGCATTGGGTTATTTTGATTTGGGCTGGCATTTTTCGGATAAAGTAACAGGAAGAGAACAACTGAGAATTTGATCTGATAGAATGTATTACCGGAGAAGTAAAAGAACGGCTGAGTGCAAACCTGTAGGAAACCAGGGGTGGGGGGGTGGGCAGCGTCCCCACCTCCTCTCCCTCATCCTCCTTCTCCATCAAAAGAGGATGCTTGAGAACATCGGGGAAGGTTTTACACCTGACTTTACCAGTCAGATAAACTGATCCTTAATCAGAACTCTCTGCTTTAAATCCATGTGAGGAGACAGGATATAAATTGCAAATAAATAAATAATCAGGTCAGCTCGTCCACCTTAAGGATTAGTTCTTTCCTCAGCAAATGGAGGTCAGACCCATACAAGGAGAATAAGAAGTGGCCCCAAATTTGAGACTGAGCTCACTGAAAGGTCAGTGCCTGTACTGTGTCATTCGTCATGGGGTCCCCCGAAAGCCCACACATTCTAGCCTCTTATCGCCAGGAGAGGTAAAGATTGCCAAGCTTACATCTAACAGAAGTAGTTGTGATTTTCCATTAGCATCCAGTCTCATCTGAAAAAGGGTAACTGGAGAATGAAAGATAGGATTTATGGGTAATCTTAAGAAGCTCCCATTTGTTTGATGCCTTGCTACCGAAACTGTATTCCAGGAACCAGAAGCATCGGCACCCCTTGGGAGCTTGGTAGAAATGCAGGGCTTCGGGCCACCCCAAATCAGACCAACTAAACCAGAATCTGCTTTTCAGCAAGATCCCCAGGTAATTTGGGGGACCACTGCTTTCTGAGAAGCACTGGCTGAAGGCAGGAAGGAAGGGGGGGAGGTAGAGAGAGATTGGTGTTCCGGAAGACAGAAGAATGAGGCACTGGGAAGGTGGGAGCAGAATGCAGGTCTTGCTCATCATTTTGCCTGGAGCTTCTGGGCTTCTGAGTGGTGTTTAGAACAATGACTCATGACAAAATCTCTTGCAAGGTAGGAGAGGCAGCAGTAACAGCCTTCACAAAGTTCCCTGAAAGCCAGAAGCATCACGTCAGCTCAGCTCCAGGTGCAGGGCTGCCTGTCGACGACAGGTTTATTGAGCTCAGCGCGTGCAGAACACTTGCCCTCTTTCTTTAAATTGGGAACAGATTGCAGCGCCGTAGGCAGTGTCATTGAGAAGGTGGCGACTGCCGTGTTCCCATCTCCAAAGTCACCCAGAGTAAAAGTGGATTCTAACATCTCTGGGCCACTCTGGCTGGACTTTTGGGCCCTCATAGAGTAACAGGCTCTTCTTCATTTTGTTTTTTCATGCCCTATCTCAGGGGTTCTGGAAACATGACCCTCAGACCAGTAACCTTCGCATCACCTAGGAACATCAGAAATATAAAATTCTTGGGTCCTACCCCAGATCTACTGATTCAATCAGAAAGTTTGGGGTTGGGGTCCAGCAATCAGAAACAAATTCTCTGGAGCTTCTGATACCAGCTGAAGTTTGCAAACCAATACCCTACATTAAAAATTTTTTTTTAATGTTAATTTATCTTTGAGAGAGAGAGTGGGGGAGGGGCAGAGAGAGAGGGAGACACAGAAGCTGAAGCAGGCTCCAGGCTCTGAGCTGTCAGCACAGAGCCCAACCTGGTGCACAAACATATAAACCACGAGATCATGTCCTCAGCTGAAGTCGTATCCTTAACTGACTGAGCCATCCAGTCTCCCCAAGTTCTTGATATTTTAAGGAGAATTTTTGCAAGTAGTGTTCCCTGTGCTATCACACACACACACACACACACACACACACACACACACACACACACACAGCTTTGTGAAGCGGACAGAGCAGGCATCCAGTCACATTCTCCTTTTTAATGGATAAGGAAACTGTCCTGAACTACACAGCTGTTTGATCCCCAGGAGTCAGGGTGATTTGGGTTTTGAATTTTCAGGAAACATCCAATGCAGGAATTCTGTAAGGTCTCAATGGAATAGAATAGAGAACCCAGAAATGGACCCACAAGCATATGGCCAGCTAATCTTTGACAAACCAGGAAAGAGTATCCAATGGGAAAAACACAGCCTCTTTAACAAATGGTGCTGGGAGAACTGGACAGCAACATGTAGAAGAATGAAACTAGACCACTTTCTTTCACCACTCACAAAAATAAACTCTAAATGGATGAAGGACCTGAATGTGAGACAGGAAACCATCAAAATCCTAGAGGAGAAAGCAGGAAAAAACCTCTTTGACCTGAGCTGCAGCAATTTCCTATGCGACACATCTCCAAAAGCGAGGGAATTAAAAGCAAAAATGAACTACTGGGACCTCATCAAGATAAAAAACTTTTGCAAGGCTAAGGAAACAACCAACAAAACTAATAGACAACCGACGCAATGGGAAAGGATAATTGCAAATGACATATCGGATAAAGGACTAGTATCTAAAATCTATAAAGAACTTACCAAACTCCACACCCAAAAAACAAATAATCCAGTGAAGAAATGGGCAGAAGATATGAATTGACACTTCTCCAAAGAGGACATCCAGATGGCCAACAGACACATGAAACAATGCTCAAAGTCACTCATCATCAGGGAAACACAAATCAAAACCACACTGAGATACCACCTCACACCAGTTAGAGTGGCTAAAATGAATAAATCAGGAAACTATAGATGCTGGCGGGGATGTGGAGAAGCAGGCATCCTCCTACACTGTTGGTGGGAATGCAAACTCGTGCAGCCACTCTGGAAAATGGTGTGGAGGTTCCTCAAAAAAATGAAAATAGAGCTACCCCATGACCCAGCAATAGCACTGCTAGGAATCTACCCAAGAGACACAGGAGTGCTGATGCATAGGGGTACGTGTACCACAATGTTCATAGCAGCACTTTCGACAATAGCCAAATCATGGGAAGAGACTAAGTGTGCATCAACTGATGAATGGATAAAGAAGATACGGCACATTTATACAATGGAATACTACATGGCAATGAGAAAGAATGAAATCTGGCCATGTGTAGCAACATGGATGGAACTGGAGGATATTATGCTAAGTGAAATAAGTCAGTCAGAGAAAGACAGACTCCATATATTTCCACGCATAGGTGGATTTTGAGAGACTTAACAGAAAACTAGGGGGGAGGGGAAGAGGGGAAAAGAAAAAAGACACAGAGAGGGAGGGAGACAAAACATGAGACTCCCAAAGACCAAGAACAAACTGAGGGGTGAGCGGGGGTGAGAGGGGGGAGAGTGGGTGTCGGGCACAGAGGAGGGCACTTGTTGGGATGAGCACTGGGTATTATATGGAAACCAATTTGACAATAAATTTAAAAAAAAGAAATTCTGTAAGGTCTCATTCAGGAAGGGACCTGTCCCCGTTGATGAGGCTATTTTCTCTCATGCAGTCTGAAGTTCTGTAAGTCTTTTTGGAGACCTCTTGGAGAGACTGGAGATGTGGAAAATCTTGGACTACTTTTTACTTTATTTGCTAAGTTCGTTCTTGTTATGCTCACTAGAGCTAGTGCCTTTCCAGTCCCTTCCATAGAAGGGGTTCAACAACCTGAGTCTGATTTGCTGTTTGCCTTTGAGAGCTTCCGCAAGGCCCAGTTGTTGGAGTTAGGGCCTGGGAGCTCTACTTTAAAAGGAAGACTGCTGGCCCTTTGGGGACATTAGTGTAGTTTTGCTACTGCCACGATAGTCACATGTCCTGTCCACTTCCCAGCATCCCCATGGGTGTACGGTGATCAGTGCATATTGGACCAGGAGTGGAAAGCACGGGGTGGGGGGAAGAGTGGGTAGGAAGGTAGGACCCATCATAAGGGACCCCTCCACAACAATAGGGCCATGTGGTTTCTGGTTCCAGGCTATGCCTGAAAAACGGTCTCTGAGAAGTTGCCTGGTGGTACAGGAAGAATGTTTAAGTAGGATGGGAAGATGTGGGTTCTGGTCCCAGTTCTTCTGATTCATTTGCTCTGTAAGTTTGGGCAAATCACTTATGCTCTTGGACCCCATTTTTCTTACCTGTTAAATGGAAGGATAAATACCTGTCCTACACGTTTCCCAGAAGTGTTGCAGGACTTACTGAGGTCTGCCTCTGAAGGTGACCATAGCCTGGGCAGTGCTATGCAAAGGGAAGGGCTGGGCATTCCACGCGATTCCTCCTGCTGTGTGGTCCCCACTGCTCTGCCCCTCCGGGAGACCTCTGCCTTTCCTCTCCCGTGGGAGCATAGAAAATGCCTTTCAGTGGGACCACAGAAGCTTCTTGCAACAGAGCAGTGATTCTTCAGCAATGCTTTTGTACGCCTGGACCCAGGGCCACCCAGAGGAGCCCCAAGAGGGTCCCTCACCCCTCTTTGCCCACGAAGCTCTGTTGTGAGTGCCCTCTTCCACCCAAAGCGCAGAATCCGACCCTATGAAGACAGTCTCTGTTCTGCCCCCCATGAAGCTGAATAGAATCCATTCTCCTTCTGCACCTTTTATCTCAAAGGATTCCTGAGCACACAACACACTTTATAGCCTGGTCCTCTGCCACAAGACAATAAAGGGTCTTTCATTGACCAGTGCTGTTGAAATGCCACCACCTCCACTGGGCAGCTGCCAGACAGCTGTTCTGAGCTGGGCAGAAAACATCTCTCAATTCTAGGTCATTTAGAATTTCATCCTCTGATGAGGGTTCAGGACAGCATCAAGGCTGCAGGTTATAGGAAAGCCTAAAGCTTTGTAACACACACACACACACACACACACACACACACACACACACACACACACAGAGCAACATCCCAAACAATTCTAAGAGAGCCAGACCGAATTCAATAATATGATGTTGGTTTGCTTTGGAATGAAGATCCAAACTTTGACCCTGTTCATTTTTGTCCTATTCAAAGTGGTCTCCACGAACCAGTCGGGCCTCTTGAAATGGAAGTTGTATAAATAAAATGTGGGAGTGGTATATTTAGCTTTACTTGGTCCTGTCTCCGAAGAACTGTGGATGTCAGCGTGCTTTGCCCAACGCGTTTCCACAGCGGGTTTGCCGTGTGCCAGGGCTGGGCTGGGAGCTGAGAGGCTAACACGAAGCGGACAGTTTCTGACCTCAAAGTCAAGCACACTCAGATGTTCACCTTCCTTATGTAAAAGGAAAGGGCTTGGGGGTCATTTCAGACCCCCGACTCTTGCTGGCAACAGATGGGCCTCTCCTGGCCAAACACCCAGCTAGAATAGCCCTGGCAGCCAAAGGCTACCTCAGCCTGCCCTCAGTTTCCCTCCTACTATTCAGAGGAAATCTAGAACAAGTTTGGGGAGCTTTTCAATAATTATTGCGTAAACAACCTTATAGTTACGACACCAGAAATGACTGCTGGAATTTTGGGTTCTTTTCTAGTGCTAACTACAGCCAAGCATAATTTTTATTAAGTTTTCTTCAAAGGGATGATTCAGATTTTTATTGTGTTGTTTAGATTTTATTTCTTTAACTGCCCAAATAAATGTCCCATAACAAAGGAAGTTTGCATTGTGACTCTTCAAGGGATCTGTGCATGAGAACCTAATACAGTGCTTAGAACACCCATCCCCTCAGCTCTTTAACTTCTGCTGCCTTTGTGGGTGTTGGCTACTTCTAAAGTCAACATAATCCCTTCACAGAACCCCTCAGGAGCACAGTGAGAGAAGGAGGAGGAACACTGTGATGGCTTAAAATCTGTTCAAAGACTCAAATTTTGGGGTGCTTGGGTGGCTCAGTTGGTTAAGCATCCCACTTTGGCTCAGGTCATGATCTCACAGTTAGTGGGTTTGAGCTCTGCATCAGGCTTTGTGCTGGCAGCTTGGAGCCTAGAGCCTGCTTTGGGTTCTGTGTGTGTGTGTGTGTGTGTGTGTGTGTGTGTGTGTGTCTGCACCTCTTCTGCTCTCTCTCAAAAATAAATAAACATTAAGAAAAAAAGAGACTCAGGGGTACCTGGGTGGCTCAGTTGGCTGAGCGTCCAACTATGGCTCAGGTCATGATCTCCCAGCTTGTGAGTTTGAGCCCTGCATTGGAGTCTGTGCTGATAGCTCAGAGACTGGAACCTGCTTTGGATTCTGTCTCTCTGTCTCTCTCCCTCTCCCCCCACTCTCACTTGGTCTCTCTTTCTCAAGAATAAATAAACATTAAAAAAATTAAAAAAAAAGACTCAAATTTGTGTTTTCCACAGAACCATCTAAAGACAATCATCAACCATTTGTTAAACACCAGTTTGTGCCAAAGGTATGGTGGGGACTTGCCAGAAGTCTAGAGATGAGTATATGAGCTATATAAACAGAATTCCTAGGGAGGTCTGGGGAGCAAGATGAGATAAACATGGGAAACAAGGTGAGAATACTCCATGAGGATACGTCATTAAGTACTAAATTTTTTGTGGACTTCAGGGGTCAGTTGGAGTTGGTAGTTGGAGTTCAGCTGAGAGGAGACATTAACTGACACAAAGGTAGACAAATCAGAGTGATGGCCAGGTACAATTATGTATTGATGAGCTAGGGTGAAAACTTTTTGTTGGAATAATAGTTTTTAAACGCTCAGTTGACCGTCGAGATGATCCATCAGTGGCCACATGGCCACTCCATAGAGTCGTCAATTTGCTTCTGCAGCTCCGACTTTTCCCTTCTCTTCCCCCACGGGCAATCTTCCCAGGGAGACAGAGCCGCCATAGACTGGCGGTTGAACTGCAGGTGACGTCACTCTAGTGGTGGGAAATTGCACAATGGGTATTTCTAGACTGTCTAATCCAGTGATTCTCCCACTTGTGTGTACGTCGCGATTACTTGGAGGTCTTGTTAAATCAGACTGCTGGATCCTACCCACAGAGTATCCAATTCAGTAGGTCTGGGGGGCTTGAGACAGGGCCAGAGAGACGTGCGTATTTAAGGGGTCCCAGGTGATGCTGATGATATTGGTCCAGGGACCACACTTTGAGAGTGACCAATCAAATCCATTATCTCAGTTTACCAATGAGGAACCTGAGGCCCGGAGAGGTCTGAGTTTAAAAAGTATATTAGAAATCAGTTGCCCGTCGCCCCTTCACTGTTCACTCTGTGCCAAGTCCAGTCTGAGATTTTAACTGTGGGAGAGCTGAGCGCCTCTAATCTCAGCACAGTTCTTGCATATTTAGGAACAGATCTGCCCCCAGTCAGGAGGACACACCAGCTAACTTTGAGAGTTTTAAGGCCATGGACAAGTTACAATATAAAATAATTTTTTTCTTCAAATTATTAATTTCTTATGTCCCTGATTTTACAGCCTGCAGGTGGCAGTGCCTGCCTTCTGTACATGCAAGTAGCGGGCTCGGCCAGTTCCATTTCCCGAGGCTTTAGGAAGCCTGCACCGCCCCCAGTGTGAGAGATGAGGCCACCGACCCCGGTCTAGGACAGCTCCTCCAGGGACAGCGGAATCAGGGAACAGGATTTAATATTCTAAGAACTGTATTGCTCTTGAACCCACGTGAGGGTTTTTTTTTTTTTTTACATTTTTTAATTTTAATGTTTTTATTTTTTGATTTTCTTGTTTAACTAGTTCCATTTTTATTCTTTGCGCAAGGGTCTACAACTTACGCTCTGTGAAAAGCCCGAAAGCAGAGACATAGCGATGTGGACCTACTACTGAAATGCCACAAATTAACTGTAAGAGAGCATTTTTCACGAGGTTTCTGTCCACCAAAGCGCTCTTTTATTGGTGCAAGTTGGGGGCAGGGAGGGAGAAAAAGGAAAGTATGATTCTAGAAGCCACATTGCAGACATGCCGAAGGGAGGTTCAAACAAGTGAGCAATTGTTCATTAGCTACAGTCAGTGATTAAACATGAATTCCCCATTTCCATATGACCCAGGGACTTGTGGATGACCTCTTGGTATGGGATTTCCATTTCGTCAGCAGTCACTGACATGAAATACAACATTCGCTGGACGTTGGAAATTAAAATGAAGTTACATTGTAAGAGTCTGAGGTATGTGTTTGCAAATGCCCGGCACTGCATACTTGCCCCCTCTGCCTCTCAAAGACCCCAAGGTCGGTCCCTTTCCCAACTTCGCTTGAAAGTCGCCGAACTGTCTCCGCTGCTGCTATGTCAGAGAAACTCTCTGATCTGATGCCTTTTGACTGTTCGCTTCTTTCTGCCTCCACAAAGGGAACCATGATTCCCCAGTACTGGTCTCTCTCTTTCAGGTCATGCAAAGGTCAGTTAATTCCATCTCAGTTAATTTCCTAGTATGTTACTGTTGCTAACTGCTAACATAATGTTACATACTAACATACCATCACAGACTGAAGCTGTCATCCCCAGGTTACCCAGAGTTGACCCTAAGCTCTCATTTGGCATTCAAGCATGCGCGGTTAGTTTCCACCTTATTTCTTCAGCCTCGTCTCCTCCCATTTCCTACCCTCCTTCTCTGCACTCACTCTGAACCTCGCATCATTTCCAAAATGATTTCATGCCTGTGGTTTTGTACATTTTGTGCCTTCTGAAAAATTCCTGTTCAGTTTTGAGGATTAACTGTCATTTGGGGGAATCATTTCCAGACGCCCCCAGACAGCACCATGCTCTTCCTGTAAGAGCACAGCTTGCGGCACATTATAGGTAATGCATATGTTGATGTGTCTTTCTCCCAGCCCCTCGCCTTGCTCTGTTCCTCTCCCTCTGCACCCCCTTCCACAATAGGTCAGTGCCGTGAGAGTAGTAACGATCTTATTTGTCCTCATATCCCTAAGATCTAGCCTGAAGCTGGGCAGATAGTAGATGCTGAGTAAAAATGTGTGGGTTTTTAATCAGTGAATCCTACTCAGGATGCTTCTTTCGAGGCACCTGGGTGGCTCAGTCAGTTGAGTGTCTGACTCTTGATTTCAGCTCAAGTCGTAGTCCCAGGGTTGTGAGACTGAGCCTCATGTCCGGCTCTGAGCTGAGCATGGAGCCTGCTTAGGAGTCTCTCTTCCTTCCTCTCCCTCTCTCTCTCCCTCTTCCTCTGTCCCTCCCCCTGTTTATATCCTCGCGCGCGCTCTCTCTCTCACTGTCTCTCTCTAAAATAAAAAAAATAAAAAAGATGCTTCTTTCTTTTGTTTCTTCTGGGAAGCCCCTCCTTTCTCAACTTCTACCCCCCCCCATTATTTCATTGTGAACTAACAAAAATAACTTGAGTTCTACAAGTAATGGGTTTGCATCAATCAAAAGACAAAAATGTTGAAGTGAAAAGCTCCTACTACCACCACAAAACCAGCGTCTTCAGTGTCTCCAAATCCTGGAGCGTTGTCTGGATTCCCTTTCAGAATATTCACAGCCGTTTTCATCCACCCCTTTCTCTCTCCTAGATGAACTGACCTTTCCTCAAGTGCCAGAATTCAAGTAAGTAAAAATGATTGGTTTGTGACTATCATTTGTTTTATTATCAGTTTGGAAACAATGCTGCGTTCTACTTACTTTCATGACAATAGTGTGCTATTTCTGATACTTTGTGGCTTAGAGAGGGTATAGCAGCCAAATATGCGGTCAGCTCCAACACTACGAAAACTGTTTTTAGAAGAAAACGAGTTTCACATTTCAGCAACTGACCTAAAAATGAACTTTTTGAACATGTCCTGTGTTTTAATGTGAGAAACTTGGCCCTGCATCCGTTTGACATCAATTTGCAAGCGTGGTCAATTCTTCCATTATGTCACAGGGCAGACCCTGGGGCCAAAGACATGTATACCTGACAATGTGCTGGAAGATCTCTCATGACTCCTGGGAACATGGATCCTTAATAATCACCAGTGACGTGTCTTCGTGTTTCCTGTTAGAATGGGGATAAAATGGGATAAAACTGGGGTAAACAGGAGGCGACTCCTTAGGAAAGGGCTGTCCAGCCCCATGGGAAGGGTGTTGGAAAGGTGTCACGACACAGTGAGGCTTGGTAATTCAACTTGAGAATCAGTGACAACGACTGACAGAGTTGCCTCCCTGAGGTTGGTCAGCGCATGGTTGACTGCATGTATTCTGTTTGAATAAGTGATGTAAAAGTGGGAAAAAAAAAGCTTCTAAGAGAGAGCCCATCGCTTGGTTATTCAGCATGCCAGCAGAGACACTGCTTATTTGGGATGTCAGGGGATTAACTTGTCCTCAAATTTCCAGATGCAGACTATGATGGAGCTGTGAATACCACGAGGTGGCCGGCAGGACTTGGTTAGGCTGGAAGAGGCGCGTTCGGGTAGGGGGGAGTCGACGGGAGAGGAGAGGTCAATAATAACTCAGGGAGAGCCCCCGGGCCCGTGGACACAACTTCTCCTGGTAAGATCCATTTGCAGTAGAATTAAAATATTAAAGAGCACTAGGCCCGTGAGAATGCGAGTGGCTAGGTTTTATCCCCAGCTGCTGCAGCCAGGTGGTCCGTTTGATAGTGTGACACAAGAAATCGCCATAAAGAACTTCGGAGTGTGCAGGAAGAGCTTTCCAGATAGCACTCGTGTTAGAAATGATTTTCTTTTCATCCAAAATTTGAGATAATTTATAACACCTTCCTACCACAGCAATGCAGAGGGGAAGGCATTTTAGAGCAATTATTTTGAGGAAACATTTTCATATTGGAGTAAAATAGACCTGGAGAATTTCGGCATTGCATATGGATGAAATAGGAAACTAGTGACCAAAATGCCTAGAGCAAGAGAAATACATTAAAAACAACCACAAACAAATAAACCCCACATTGTTTGAAGGCTGACCTCTAGGCATTAGTGATTGCATTGACAAACTATATATATACGCGTGTATGTCTGTATACTTATACATATGTACATACATATATGTCCATCCACATTTATTTTTATTAAACATAATATATATATAAATGATATATATAATTTGCATGTAAAGTTTAAAGGCTAATAATGAAATGAACACCAATAGATTAATCAATAAGCTTAAAAAATCCAACATCTGATGCCCCCGTGTGTTCGCCCTGCTCTGATCCTCTCCCTGCCTTCTAGAGCTAACCACTGTCTTGAATTTTTACCACATCTATATCCCTAACAGTTTCGTTTTAAACTTTATACAAGTGGAAGATAACACTGTGTATATATTCTCTGGGAACTTTTCCCCTCTCATTTTTGTGCTTTGAGAATTCTGTCTTTTATTGCCGTGTGGTATTTCATGTTAAGAATACCACAGTTTATTTGTCCAGACCCTTGTGAAAGGACACTTAGGCTTTTTTCTAGATAGTACGGTTCCACAAAAGCCTGTGTGAACATTCTTGCCCATGTTTGCTGGAACACATGTGCAAGAGTCTCCCAAGATCGGAATAGTTATGTAGGAGGAAACGCACGTCTTCTGTTTGATTAGTTGGTGACAAATGGTTTTCCTACTAGAGTGGTTTACACTGTGCCAGCAGTGTATTGGAATTCTCATCGCTCTACCGTCTCTTCGACCCCTGCTATTGCCAGACTTCTGCATTTTTGCCATCTGGTGGAAGCAAAATAGTTGCGGTTTTAATATAAATTCTCTCTTTTGATGAGGTTGAACATATTTTCATATGGTTATTGGTCATAAGTATTTCTTCTTCTATGAACTGTCCAGTTTTTTATGGGATTGGTTATTAATTTTAGAGATTGTTTGAATAGCCTGTATATTAATCCTTTGCCATTAGTGTGGCAAATGTGTGAGTCGAATCTTAATTTCTTTATAAAATTACACTAGTATTTTCACCGTTCGTCACATACATATACGTAGATAGCTCTGTCCGCATGGGAAAAGGAAATTCCCATTGCAGTAGAAAAAAACCGCTTTCTCTCCTAGTGTCTGGCTGGTCGTAACCGTGTTTTATATAATTGGCTACCTTAGGATCTAAGCCGCTAAGGCTGTGTCTTCATCAGGTACCTCCTACCTAAAGGAAGCCCTTGACCAGTAGCATTTGGTTGTTCTGCAAGAGGAGAAAACCAACCAAGCCACTAGGCATTCTCATTATGAAATTAAGTAGCGGTCTCTCTCAACTCCCAACTCTTTCTTTTTGTCTGCACTTCAAACATCCTTACATTCCCCCAAAGACGGAGAGAATAAAAGATAGCGACCTAATAGCTACAAAGTTGAAATGAATGAGGATGATTAATATGTTCATATCCACCCTCTCTACCCTTGCTTAAAGCCCGAAATTCTTCCTGATATTGCTCACAGTAGGTACATCACTTACTGGTGAGTATTCTGATGTAGAGATTGTTTGTTTAATGTCTGTTTGTCCCATTTCACCCTAGACTATAAATCTCTCTGACTGCAGGGCTCTTTCATTTCTCATAGTGCCCTCAGCATCCAGCACAGTGCTTGGCACTCAGTGGTTCTCAAAAAAAATACAATATGTGAAGAAGATTTGAAGTCTTAGTTGACAATAAGTTCAATATAAGTCATTGGTGTAACATGGCTCTTGCTTTGGTTTTTTGGATATTAAGTACTTAGTTTAGAATTACTATTCCAAAACACTAGTCAACTTTTCTTATTTTTAACCCAATAACTAATTATTTTGATAATAGTTGCTATAAATCATGTTTTAAAATCTGGTATAGCAAGCCATTATTGTTATCTTGGTTAAAAGAACACTTCAATATTCTTGATAGTTTATTCTTCTAAACGAATTACACTATGAGTTTGTCAGAGTCTATAATGTATTCATTTGGGATCTTGGTTTTGCATAAAATCTATAAATATTTGCTTAGGAATTATTGTCATTGCTACTGTATTTGGTTTTTCCAATAACAAACAATATATATCTCTCCAATTATTCTTCTCATCTTTTATTTCTCCCATTAGGAGCTTTAAATTTTATTTGAATAATTAAATCAGTTATGTCTTGAATTAAATAAATATGCATTTAATGATTTCATTTGTAATAGAATCTTTTTTATTGTGTCTCGAGCTATTTGTCATGGATCTAAGAGAATGCAATTGAGTTTTTATATTTGTTTTTTTTCCTAAAAAGTTATCATCAACCTTTCAGGAAAATTTATTGTATTTTTCTCCGGTACATACCACTAGCATTTCTAGTGCTATGTTTTTAAAAAGTGGGTTAAAAAAAAAACCCAACGAGGTATTCTTGGTTTGAAAATAGTCTGTATTCATCCTGGAGAAAACCCAAATTAGAAAAATTTTAGGTCCTCCTTTTCCTTCCTCAAAGATATCTTGAGTTAAGGATGCTTTGCTTTTTAGGAAAGGTTAATTTGGGATGAGGCAGTTAGAAATACCAACACAAGTTATAAATCTTTCTAGTCAATACTTGACCCAAGATAATTTAGTACTGCCATGGGTTCAATCAATGTCCGCATGTGTAGTCCAAGGCCAGGAGTATATTTACTCAAAGATACTATTTGGAAATTCTACACGATTTCTTCAGCATGTTTTTGAGTGTATGCAGCATGGAAAGGAGATGGAAAGTTTGAAATTAAGATCAAAAGATAAACCAGAGTAAAATTTTTCTTAAATGTTAATATGTTTTCGATTCATTTCCAAATTTTCCTTTCTTCATTTTTTGCTAGTCACCATCTGTCTTTAATTATAGCTTAACTCAATTTCCTTTGAAAGTCTTTTTTCTAAATTAAAATTTTTTTCTAAGTATTTTCTAAATTTCAGTTGTTTGAACTTAAGAGATTATGAATCCCTTCTGAGTCTCCATTTCTTTATTTGTAAAATGAGAATGAAAAAGTGTTTTGCATGTCTCCCTAGGTGGCTGTTTGAATCATATAAAATGATTAGAGCATCTTTTCCTTTGTAAGAATGGTTGGCCATTGAGGACCACATCAACTAAATTCAACCAAGTTATGTTAAACGTACTTCACGGCTACCATGGTTCCTTTTAATTACAAGGGAATGCAAATATAAGTGAAATACAAAATAAAGTTCCTGTCTTCCAGAGAAAATGCTTCTCAAATATTAGCAGGCACGCAAATATCCCAGGTCTCGTCAAGTGGCAGATACTTACTCAGTTAGTCTGGGGTGAAGCCTGAGATTCTGCATTTCTAACAACCTCTAAGAAATGCTGATACTACAGATGGCAAGATCCCAATAGTATAAATCATACACATCAGAGGCAGAGATCAGGAAAAAACTAGATATCCTTGAATATCCAAATAAATCACTGTAAACGGAGGATGGGACAGGATTCAGCCTGAGATTCTATCCACTGTTGGTGAGGAGACAAAGCAGGCATACCACAATCTTAACAGGAGGGGGGAAAATGGTACATCTTTTGTAAGGTTCTGTGGATTCATGCATTTAAAGTTGCTTGAAATGGCTCCTGACAAAAAGGTATGAGGGTGCTTAGGCAAGAAACAATGGTGTTAAGCTGCTGCTGGAATTCATTATTACATGTGCACGTCCATACGGAAAGTTATGATAGTTTAGATGTACATGCAATACATACATGCACATATGATCTTATTATCAATCAGGATAGTTTTGTGTTCGTAATATTATTAAAGGCAGCATATAGCCTTGGCTAAGCACCAGGGAAGTTCCCAGGACAGTCAGAAGCAATTCCTTCCTCCATGACAGCCAGCTGGTTCTGGAATGAGTGTGATACTGGCTTCTCATCCCCTGCTCTGGTCTGCAGCATAGCTACAAAACTGGGTGAGGTTATGGGCTCACTGACTCAGTCAGTGTCCCATCTCTTGAGGACCCAGGGCCTGCTTCTCCCTGATGGTCCGGATCACCCCCACTCTAATTCCCGTGCTCACCCTCCTTCTGGCTATCGGATCTGTGTCATTCTTCGCCTTTACCCTGAGACTAGAGTCATTGCAATAAGCTCGCTTAGCCCCACCTGAACACCTGACTTCCGCCAGAGAGGTCAGCTCGCTGTTCCCTGGGCAGGTCTTCTGCTTTCTGCTCTACGCTGTAGCTTTCTTCTGGACTGCCCCTTCTCTTGCATTCTTTCTAGCCAGGCAGGTCTTGCCCATCCTGAGCCCGCCTCAAATCCTGCCTCCTTTGTAAAGCCTTCCAAAATTTATACTTCCCCTATATGGATCCCTCAGAAAGTTATTGTCTCTGCTACCCATTGGCAGTTAATCATTTGCTGCTGTGATACCGCTCTTCTGTTGCCGCCTTCCATTGTTGTTTAAAACGTATATTCAGCTCTTTGAGACTTGATATGGTGGTTCTCCTGTTACAAAGTTTCCTTGAAGTTAAAGTTTGGATCTTGTCTGTTCTTGCCTATTATACAGAATCCCAAACAATGTAAATGTAAAAAGTCGCTTTGACTTGATGAACTAACTCTACAGATTTTCTCGATGATCTTGGTGAATATAGAAAGCCGTTCCGTTAAAATGTTAACTTGGGCATCCACCAGCTTACTGAAGAGAAGCATAACTTTAGAAACCTGGATAGGACCACCCATTCCTGAACCCTTTTCCTGCTGTTAGGCTGGCCCTCTTGCCATGGAACCATGACCTTGGCTGCAGGCAGCTTTTAAGCTGCCACATAAGAAAAGATGGGTATTACTTAGGTCTACGTGTCCTCATTCCACTCATATTCCCCTCCCAGATGGGAGTGTGGCATCTCTCCAAAGAGGTATACGCACGGAAGATGGGAGACCATGTATAACTGAAGGCACAGGTGAAAACCTGAGTGGGGGCTGGAAGAGGTGCCCCTCATGTGTGGGGTAATGTCCATGTTACATTCTTCACACACACTCTGCCCCCAGCCTCAGAACTCTCTCTCTGTCGTGTGATAAAACATGATGTCTAGCTCTGTCTTTTACTCTTCTTCGGGGATCCAGGATTCTTGGCTGGATGGCAACTCTAGTCAACCAGGCTTGGTTCTCTGTTCCCACTCTATGTAGGAGGGGTAAGGCGGGGCAGGGCCCCGGCTCAGAGAGGCAGCAGAGTCCCTATACACACGAGCTCCCTTCTAGGCACCAAGTAAGGATCTTAGCTTCAGGGGTCCAGCACTGACTTCAGACCATTCTTTCTCCATTTCCTGCAAGTTCCAACCCTTCTAGGTCACCAAATTATATCACTAAGGAAGGCAGGTATTTAAATTGTTACTTCTGACCATTGATGTGTGACATGTGTCCCGCTCTGGGCAGTCATAGCTGTCACCAGGAAAATGACTGGGGAGAAGCCAGCTTTCTCCTTTGTTTTGTTCTCTGCTGGCAGCTGTAAGACTGCGGCGGTCATCTTGCCTTGATGAGGTCAGAATTGGACTTTCATGGGACACCTGAGCAGCTCAGTGGGTTGAGAGTCCACTTCTGGCTCAGGTCATGATTTCATGGTTCATAGGTTTGAGCCCAGAGCCAGTCTCTGTGCTGACAGCTCAGCCTGGAGCCCGCTTCAGATTCTGTGTCTCCTTCCCTCTCTGCCCTTCCCCTGCTTGCACTCTGTCTCTCTCGCTCTCTCTCAGAAATAAATAAACATTAAAAAATAAAAAAAGATTTGGGCTTTCATCTTGCAGCCACACCCTGGCTACTTGACCCATGGGCTTAGCTGTTCCTTCCTCTGCCTACACTTTCATCTGAGCCTGAGAAGTTCTTCCTAGAAATACAAATGATAACAAATGAGCCTCCTTCTTCTAGGTGGAGGCAGGGCATCAGGGACTGGAAGCAAAGGAAGAAAGAAAGTGTAACGGGTTGAGAGAAGAGATTGAGGCCCAGGAGTAGTGTTCAGATTTGGTCACAAGTTCCTGAATCCTTACCTGGTCAAGAGGGCAGGTTTGGCGGGTAGGGAATTATGTAAGAGGAACTGGAGGGCAGAAATAAAACAAGGAGTCTCTGTCTTTGGGGAGCTTACACTCCTGTGGGCACAGAATTGAGTGACTGATTGACCGAGCGATTGATTATTTATTGAGGGCCCACATATGTTTTCCTGAACTAGACCAACATGTTCTGAACCTTAGTCTATGTAGAGACTGTACTTTAAAATATCGCAATTCACCTGTCCTACTCTCCTTTATGATGTTTGATCTTAAATGCAAGAATAGTGATAGAGTGAGTGTCCAACCTAAGGAAGCTTATTTAGAGCTTGCTTGGGATGATCCGAGAGATGCTGAGCAATTTTCCCTACTTATCTCCTCCTATCTCCTTCAAAAAATGAAATCTAACTCATCACTAACCAAAGAACCTGAAATAGAATGTTAGGGCTTTTTGAGACTCAAGATATCTTAATTCCCAAAGTCTTTAGTTAAAAGACAGTGTCTTTTTTTTTTATTATAATAGTTTATTTTCAAATTGGTTTACATATAACACCCAGTGTTCATCCCAACACGTGCCCTTTTTAATGCCCATCACCCCCTCTCCCCCTCCCTCATCCCCCTTACCCTCAGTTTTTTCTTAGTCTTTGAGAGTCTCTTATGTTTTATCTCCCTCCCTCTCTGTGTCTTTTTTTCCTTTCCCCTCTTCCCCTCCCCCTGGTTTTTGCTTAGTTTCACAAAGTCCACCTATTCATGGAAACATATGGTATCTGTCTTTTTCTAACTGACTTATTTCACTTAACATAATACCCTCCAGTTCCATCCATGTTGCTACACCTGGCCAGATTTCATTTTTGCTGATGCATAGGAGCACGTGTACCCCAATGTTCATATCAGCACTTTCGACAATAGCCAAATCATGGAAAGAGACCAAGTGCCCACCAACTGACGAATGGATAAAGAAGTTATGGTACTTATATACAATGGACTACTACGTGGCAATGAGAAAAAAAGACAGTGTCTTATAGACAAGAGAAAGAAAAAAAGATTATTCAGAATTATTTCCAAATTTGGAAAATAATGTAGTTCTCCCTTAGCAACTTCATAAACCAAAAACATTCTAGTCTAATGTAATACTTAGATGTAAAAACAACAAAAAAGCCCCCCAAATCCCCAAGTATAAGAAGAATATAGATAAATGTTTACTTATTCTGTGCCAGAGAAGCCTCTCTAAAGCAATGGGAAAAATATGAAGGAAAAAAGTAGATTTGACTACATAATAATTCAAGAATTCAGTTTGTTGGAATTGACTATAAACACTATTAAATAAGTAAATGTCTGATTAGGGGAACTTGTGATAAATATAGCACGGGACTGATATCATAAATGTATAAAGAGCTTTTCCAAATCAATATAAAACTATCAGAACTCCGTGGGAAAACTGTTTAAAAAAAACCCCACAAAGACAATCCCCATATGAATTAAACATTCAATTTTACTAGCAATCAAAAAAATCCAAAATAAAACAATAAAGAAATGCTACTTTTTTTGTAAGAAATTGCCATTAAAAAACAGCCAAATGGGACTCAGGTGACAGTGAAGATCTTCAGCCTGACGTTCCCTCCTTTGCAACAGAACCGTCTTCTGGCCATCTTTCCCCTCCATCAGGGACTGAACTTATCCTTCAGCATGTATGTATCTTCCACCCCCTCAATGGTCTTAACTTGCTTTGGGTCTTCAGGTATCTGGGGTAGTGTTGAGAAGGAAAGAACAGAGCCCGGATGGGAAGGAAGTCTGGAATAATTATATCGTGTTTCTAGATCTATTCCTTTACTTAGAAGAATATCTTACACTTGCTCCAGGCCAAATACATCTGGCTCTCACTGCTGAATCTAATAGACACTTCCAGTAGAGAATGACTATAGTATGGCTTGGAAGTCAGTAACTCTAGCCTTAATAATTTGGTAAGGGTTACTCTCTTGGCCCACAGTTGGTCTAGGAGCCCACGCCTAGCTTCTCTTGACTCCTTGCCTGGTTAGGACTCTGTATTTGACAACGTTTAGTGTTGTTTTCATCACTATTCCAGAATTTTGTCATCTTAATTTTGTGTTCTGTCACATTGCTTTGCCTCCAACCCCTTGGGTAAATTCCCACTTTCTCTGCTCCCTGCCTGTATTCTCTGCTTCCTTAAAAAAAGACACAGGGCCACACTGGCTATGTGCACTGCAGTTCATGTGCTGTCCAATATCAATTTCCTATTGATTTTCCTGGGCCCTTCCCATAATGGTTAGTCTAAACATGTTCTAATAGCCACAAGGCTCCTCTGATCATTGTAATGGTAATAATAACAACAAATCGAATTTTACGTCTTATGATTCCCATAGTGCCTAGCAGAGTGGTAACATTTACGAGTTGTCTACATAATCTTTCTCGAACTGAAACTACTTTACAAGTATATGGAATGTGAGTCACAAGTTCCTGAACTTGCGCCTACGGTGTTCCGATGAGCTCACTGTTTCAGCAGCCAGAGTATTTTAGCACCTTTCTTGACCTATTATTACATAGTTTCAGTGCTGTCCATTTTTTCAGAACAATTCCACCATTTCTTGTGTAGTTTGAGTTTTGTCCTCCCGCACAAAGGAAAGATGAGGTAATCCAAATAGCTGCTTGTTCTGTTTGGAAATGAGGCCAGAGATAGCAATATCTGAAATAATTCTTTCTCTTTTGATTTCTTGAGCATCCCAAAGAGTGTGTGCTGTCATGGCTTTGAAGATCCAAATAGCTATCATCCTGGGTGGGGGATGGGCAGCATGAAACCAAGGTCCATGCTCTGTACCTCCGTCGTCCCCATGTCACTCACGGAACAGTGGATCTACAGCTTTGGCAGGTACAGTCTGGGGTTATGGAACCCTTCATGCTGAAGGGGGAATAAGGGCTCAGTGCTCCAGGGGTTAGGGCTCATCTATACCTTCCTTGGAAGTGGTGATTTACCCAATCCCATTTCTGTCCTCAGCCTACATGCCATGGAAAACTTCTGCCTTTCTTCACCTTGAATTGGTCATCGGCATGAATATCAGCCAGATCTTTCCACAGTGTGTTCCACATAAGACTCATGCCACAGGGGAGCAGTCAGATCAGGTTTCCACGGTCAGATAATGAAGGATCAGGTTCAGTTTTGCAGAGTCTTTAATATGCTAAAATGTTTCCTAAATCTCCAAGAAGGGTGGCATTCGAAAATTCCTATGACTATAGAAGACTTTTCTACATGGCCTAAAATTAGAGTTTAAGTATTCCATGCAAAAGGTTTTGGGAAACGCTGCTTAATGCTAGTATAAACATACAGTAGCATGGTACTTATTTACTTAGCATGTAAGAGAATAAGCTATTGTGCAGCTACGAATTTTCTGGATGACTAAAAATTAACTCTCTTTTGAATACCATTTGGCCAACCATGTTTCTGGAATATATCACATACATGATGGGATACCATTCTGAGATATTCACTGTGTTTTTTTTTCTCCTCATTTACCCTTTTCCCTTTTCTCTATCCAAACAGGGTCAGCCTTCTTTGGCTCACTGCCTCAGAGAGGGACTATAACGGGGTGGAAGGCAGAGGTAGCCTGTACATCCATCTGACTTTTGTGTTCCAAAGAGTCAGGGTCTTAGAACAACCTAATGGATTTGCAGAGGGAGTGAAGGAAAGAGGGTTCAGGACAGGAATGTGAGAGGAGAAAGATAATCCCCTAGACTGAGACTAAATGCACCCCTGAACAAAGGGAGTAGAAGGGAGAAGAGCAGGGAAGAGGCAGAAGGAAGGAGAGAAGAGGGAAGGCTTGATAAGAGAGGAGAGGGGTAGAGACAGAGCACAGACATCTGGGCCTAGAAAGGAATGCTTGAGTGGTACATCCAGGGAGAAGTGCTGGGAAGATATTTATTCTCCAAGACTGGATCAAAAGAGGCCGTGAACTGAGGCTAGGGTGGGGAACAGGCGTGCTCACTGGAACAGAGACCTCACCTGTGTGTGCGGGTGACTCAGGGACCACTTTACCAATGTTTTGATATTACTGACATCTCTAGGGGTCTTTGACATAGCCTCAGAATGGGGTGTGGGAGTGCCATGAAAGCTTGAGGTTTGTATTCCCAATCTGGTCAGTAGGATGGGGGCCCTGGATAAAAATGTTTGTGAACCAAAAAAATTCAATTAATTGCAAATTTTGCTTCTGTGAAGCATCATGCAATCTATTCCACGGTTGGGACTGGCTCAGGGTCAGGTCCATAAGGTCTGTTGAGGAGGAAGCACCTTCACTCCACCCCACCCCCCTGCAGTGTTACAGGCTTTGGTGATTTGTCAGTTTTTGTGTCTGCGTTTTCTATAGTTCTCTTGTCCTCAGTGGAGCTCTCACTTCTCAATACTTATCATGGGCAAACATAGTTCTAGCTCTCTCTTTTCCTGACCAAATTTGCTCTCCTTTATGTGCGTTGGCCAGGAAGCCAGATAACGAAGCTTCTTAGAATTATACATAAAGGGAAAGGAAATCACTTCGGAGAGTCGGCTCCTTTCCCTCACCTCCAGAGTAAGGGAGCTGTAATAGATCATTGCTGAGGTCCGGTCCAGCTCTAACATTTTATGATTCCTCTGAATAAAGTGTGTGAGCTTTTATGCGCCGTTTTGGAACATCTACTTTCCCCATTTCCTGATTCCTAGCCCTGTTCTCAAGGGATGGAGTTGCTCAGCTGTGACCTCTTGAAAAGTAATATTATTTAACTTGGTGTTTTTTGCTCAATTCATAATTCACCCACTCATTAAAAAAAATCATCAAGCATCTACTGTGTGCTCAGTGCTCTCCTGTATAACTAGAATACAAAGATTAATACAAGCTCCCTCCCTCAAGGAGTTCACAGACTACAGCATGGATTCCCAATCTTGTCTGCAGCCTTGGACCCTGTAGGAATCTGATGAAAATCCATTATATTATAGCCCAGTGTTTACTGAGCACTTACGTACCAGGTTCTGTTCCATATGTTTCAAAAGTAGCATATTTTGTCCTCAAATATCTATGAGGTCATTGTTATTACCTGCATATACAGATGGAGAAATAAAGAACCATGCGTGAGGACACACGGCTAATTAAGTGGCAGGACCCACTGTTCACTCTCAGGTAGTACAAACCTGAAGCCCACATTTTTCATCCAGGGTAATGGTGTCTCTGAAATCAACAATAAAAACAACCTGATAACAACAACAACAACAACAATGGTTTTTGAGATTCGATGTCATGTACTAAGCTCCCTGTGTCAATTACCGCATTTACTAACAACGTCTTGCGTGAGTACTTTCATTATCTACACATTTCAGTAGAAATCCCCTTGGCTAAAAAGGGTTAAATAATTTGTTCCAAGGTACACATCTAACAATGAGGGGAGAGGGGGTACAAAGAGGAATTTTGGTATAGTTTTTGGTGGTTCATGAACTTCTTGTCGTCTGGCCGAGAGAAAGAGATAGATGAGAAAATATATTGATTTGTGGTAGTGCAGTGGGAAGTTCTATGAGACTAGCATAAATCACTCTGCAGGATCAGGAAGAGTTTCCCAGAAGAAGGCACACTTTAGATGAGTTTAAAGGGTAAGTAGGAACATCCCAAGGGAGGAGAAGGGCATGGAGAGCAGAGGAAAGAGTGCATGCAAAAGGCGGGAACAGGAGACAACCACGTGACCTGGTAAACTGCCCACTTGAATGTTGCTGGTGTTTGCTGTGCTTGTGGGCGGGGCAGGGATGAGTGAGTCTGAGAAGGCAGGCAGGAGTGAGGTCACGCAGGGCCCAGGTGTGAACTGTACTTGCCCTTTGGGAAGCCACTGTAGGCTTTCTGTGTGGGGGTGCCGTGTTTGTGGATCCTGGCAGAATGATCCTACCAGCAGGGTGCAGGGAGGCTAGCAGGGGGACCACTGGACCCAAATTAGAAAAACAGTGAGTTAGGTTATTGTGATCAATGCTAGATGTGATGAGAGTCTGAGTTAAGACACTGGTAGTAAAGAATTTTTTAAAATGTTTATTTATTTGTTTTTTGGGAGGAGGGGCAGAGAGAGAGAGGTAGAGAGAATCCCAAGCAGGCTCCTCGCTGTTAGCACAGAGCCTGTCATGGGGCTGGATCCTACAAACCTTGAGATCATGACCTCAGCCAAAATCAAGAGTTGGACGTTTAACCAATGGAGCCACTTAGGGGTCCCTGGTGGTAGAGATTAATTTGAGAGGTATTTAGGAGATAAAATAAAAAAATGGTAGTAGTGAGTGGGAGAGTCTAGGAGACTCCCAGGCAAAGCCTGGGGCCTGGTTTGTCAGCTGCCTGGAAGCCAATCTAGAAAGGTTGATAAAATGACACAGAAAATGAGATGAAATGGTGAAAATCATATTGTCCAGTTTCAGTTAGGAATATTCCTGACAATAGTTGATGGTACATAGCCTCCATCTCCTACGTGACACGGATGAAATGGGATTGGGAGGCTTGGAGAACCAAGCAACCAACATCAGGTGTTATGGGTTGAATTATGCCCCCATTCACATGTAGAAATCTCAATTCCCTCTCAGAACGTGAGCTTATTTGGAAATAGGATCATTGCTGATATAATTAGTTAAGCTAAGATGACGTCATACCGCAGGTGGTGGTCTCCTAACACAATATGGCTGGTATTCTTTCATAAAGGGGAAATTTGGACCCACACACATGCACAGGGACAATTCCATGTGAAGATGAAGGCAGAGATCAGGGTTATGCCTCTACAAGCCAAAGAATGCCAAGTCTGCTAGCAAACCACTGGAAGCTAGGAGAGAGGCCCGGAATAGTCTTCCACATTGCCCCCAGAAAGTATCAACCATGTCAACGTCTTGATTTTGGACTTAAAGCTTCTAGGACTATGAGAATAATTCTGTATTGTTTTCAGCCACTCAGTTGGTGGTGTTTGTTATAGCAGGCCCTAGGAAGCTAACACACCATATAAGCACAGATGGTCTCCAAACTGCCTGCTAAGGGAACTCAGAGTGACCAACAATCCAGATTTGCTTGAGACTGCAGGGTTCCCAGGACACGAGATTTCCAATGATTAAATCAAGGAAGTCCAGAGTAAACTGGGTTGAGTTTGTCATCCTAAAAGAGTAGGTCTGCTTAACTGCGGCTCGAAGTTATGAGGCCAGAGCTGAACTGCTCAGGACACCGGGGAGTGGGGAACACAGTCACAGGTGGTCCTCCTGCTCTCTTCCCACAGACAGCTTTGAAGGACTGCTCCTAAGTGTCAGATAGTCAGTGAACAAATGCTACTTTGAAGGGCTGCCAATGTTGTCCTGTCCTGGTCACCCTCAGTTTTCTGAGTGGCTGGCGGTGCCATTCTCTGGGCAAGCAACAGCTAGGAGTGGAGAAGGCCTGGCAGGAAACATGGTGTCTGTGTAGGACGTGCCAAGTTTAAGGTAACTGTGATAAATCTGAGAGGGAGTGCTGGTCGCAACAAACAGGAAGTGAATCTGGGATATGGATCTTCAAAGGGAGGAAAGCTGGAAGAAGCCAAGCCACTGATATTCCAGAATGTCAGTGGGGTGCATAGGAGACAGGGCTCTGGATCACTCCAAATCCTTAATAATGAAGAAACTGTAGTGAGAGGGAAAGCAGGGGCGGGGGAAGAATGTCAAGCAGACAGAAAGCAAGAGATAGCCTGACTTCTTCAAGAAGGTGAAAGAGTTGGACATATGGAATGTCTGTGTATATTCAGACAAACACATGGATGCTATTATGCTGTCCTGCTGGGAAGACATCCATTCTCACTGCCTCTCTCGGTCCATGAAACAGCTCCCCCGACCATATTAAATTGTACCTGACTACCCCTGAACTTCAGGAAGTGGGAGTTGCCATGTGATACTAGCCCTCAGTTTGCACATCTATCTCCACATTTTCCTCTTTCCTCCATTTCCTGGCCCATGAAAGAGTCTCAGTTTATTGACTTATAATTCAAGGATGAATGAATGGGAAAAAAAAAAAAAAGCCCTTTTCAGATGGAGTGGGTTTGGAGGATAGTTAAAGTCTGTCTATCATTTCTCGGTGATCCCACGGTTGTTCATTTCTGGTAGAAACATATGCCCTAAATCATAACCACAACGGGATTATACCTTACATTTGGAGAGGCTTTGTACTTTATCAAGTGCTTTCACATGCATTATCTCATGTGGTTCTTGCATACTATTTATGTGAATTCTGGTGTGAGTGTAAACAATCCCATCACTACTAGAGGCAAGATATTAATTTGTTGGCCCAGCAATAATTGAAGATTCCACCCTGTGATCCTCATAGACACTCTTTATAGAACCAATGGGAACTTACATTTTCACACACTAGGAAAAAAACTTTCAGGGAATTAAGAGCTAAATAATTATTGAGCCCATTATTTGAGTAAAACGCTGGCCCAGGCATTGAAGGAAGTTGCAAAATGACCTGAGAGCCTCCGTCCTCAAAGAGCTTGGGATTTGGTTGGGAAGACAAGATGAACGAACAAGAAAAGATGATTTAGTAAAGGACATTTATAGGTCGAACTTGTAAAGCAGATACAAGTTAAAAGGGGAACGAGTGATTGCTGCGGCATGTTCAAATGAGGGGTTCGTTGAGAAGGTGGGGCTGAAAGGCCCTCATCCGGTAGAAGGGGGAAGCTTCTAGAAGGGGCTCCTCTGCTCATCTAGTTTGGAACTTGTCAAACTTTGGGTTGCTATTTGGAAAGAGAAGAAGGACTGTCACCAGCTGGCACGCCTGTGCCCAAAAGCCCAGGAATGGACTTTCCTTGTTGAGCTTTGGAAGGTAAAGTTTTTGCAGAGTTTACGTGTGTCCTAAAGAAGGTGGAATATTAGGCGTGGGCAGTGGCTTGTTGCATTGGAAGCTGGAAAATTTTCCAAACAGAAGACTAAAACCTGTTTAAGGGCTAGCCCATTAAAAATAAAAACAAAAAAAAGCACTCCAGCCTAATTAGCTCTTCCAATATAGAGTACTCTATTCATGGATTGGATTTGGTGCAAAGTTTTGCAACTCAAAGTGTGGTCAATGGACCGGCAGCATCAGCAACACCTGGGAGCTTGTAGAAATGCGGAATTTCTGAACTCCCTGCAGATCTACTGAATCTGAATCTGCCTTTTAATAACATCTCCAGTAGGCACATAAAAGGAAATCAGTTATCAGGAACTCAGACTATGTCTTTACACTCAAAGAAGATTGATAAGGTTATTTAATGCACGATGGTCCTAGTCACCACGGTGGAAACTTACACGTCAATTTATATTATTTCTATCCGTTAACATGTTCTTAGATGCAGCTTGCAACCGTAGGGATAGCATCCCGCCCCTTCACCACCTTCCACATGGCAGCGGGAGCGCAGTCCTCTGCCCTTGCATTTGCTTTTGAGGAAGTTGTCATTAGATTCTGCTGAGATGAGGATGGGCATCTGGTGCATAGAGGAAAAAGCACAGGCTTTGTAGACAGATGCGGATTCAGATTTAATTTATCTTTCAGAACCTGTATCCCTCTTTATAAAACAGGGTCATAAAAGTGATGAGATTACCTACCAAACAGGTTTGTGAAGTTTAAAAAGATTAATTGTGCAAACCATGTAGAAAAGTGTCTGGCATGTTGAGAGTACTTCCCTCCAAAAGCAAAAGCAAAGTTAATTCTACCCTGATTCCCTACAAGTAGCTTGTTGTCCAACCTTTAGTATGTCATTCAATCTGTTTGGGATTCAGTTTTTACTCCTGTATAATGAGAGCTCGGGATTAGACGATCCCTAAAATCGTCCTAGGGCATAACTCTAAAATGCCCCGGTGTGCAAGGAGAGCACTGACTGAGGTGGCTACTGTCTCACCTGCCCGCCCCCATCCCCCCCTTGTGCTTCTCAGGCTTCTGCGTTCCCCTTCACAGCCCTCTGCCACCTGTTTCTGGAAGCAAGGCCTGGCCGGACTATTCCTAGTACTAATCCTTAAAGAACAAGTTTCTGCCAGGTAAGTTGACAACCTGGGTGAAATCCATAGCAGTCAGGAATACTGACACACCCAGGATGCCACCTTTGAGAACACAGGTCCACTGGGCATCCTCGGCTGCTAATGCAGAGAACCCGGATGGGCCACACCCCTTTCCCCAGACATTGTAATCCTACTTAGAGACAGTGTAGGGAGCTCAGGGCGATGCTGCACAAATAGGTACCACCAATAAGTTTCTCATATCACACCTGAAACAAAGTCATGGGGCTCAATTTTATGGGAGAAGTTGTGGTAACTTGCAAATGATTGGATTATGAGGTTTAAGACATTCGTGTTAACTCAAGTTCCATTTGGCAAATTTGGCTAAGCAATTTTGTGTTTGGCTGGGTTTCTTGAAACACGAGAGGGTGGCTGCTATATGGTTGGGAGTTGCTGAGGAAAACACTGCCAAGGTGGTTAATTTGTTTTTTGTCTTTCCTGCTGACATAAAGTTTTCACCTGAGCCAGTGTATTTTTCTGGTCCTTTCTGAGGCACAAAAGCAAAACAAAAACAAAGCCCAAAGACAACAGAAACCAATTTTTTGTTTCTTGAAGATTTGAGTTTGGAGGGAAAACAAGACTTGCTTGTTCCTTTGCTTGAGGGTGTTTGCTTTTCTGAGGCTAGTCTCTGTGAGCTGTGCTCCTTTTTGTCATACGTGCCTCAGCATTCCTCCTGTTTCAGCTCTCCAACTTTCCTTCTTCCCTTGAACCATGTCCACATTCTTAAAACCATCTCACTGATGGGGAGACCATCACTGGGTAGCCAAGCAGGACATGTCTCTAGTAGGACGCTTCTTCAGTGCCAAAAAGGCCATTATTACTCTTTCCACCTTTGCCATAAAGATTGGACTTCAACTTCCTGTAACTGCTCAGAATTTTGAAAAACAAATGAATCAATTTGTCATAAATAGTTATCAAGTCTCTATTCTGTACCCTGTTGTCATAGGAGTGGAAGAGCAGAGCTTCGCAAATGCGAAATAAGTATTAGCAAGAGCAGAGGACTGTGGACTCTGTGGAGAGCTTGGTGCAGGCATGGGCCAGGGTTATTGGTATAAGCTGAGAGAACTTCGGCAATATAAAATTTCAACCAAACCAAGTTTTACCTTAGGAAATAGTGTGAATATACTACTTTTTAGAATTATATTAAGAACACTTAGATTATTTACCATAGAATAGTTTTTTTTCCTCTCTCGTTAGGTGGGACAAGATGACTAGAGTAGACCGTAGTTGATTATTTCCTTTCTTCCACAGGAAAGGCTAGAGTGAGCCAGAGTTGGGTACTTCCCTTCCCCCAGATGAGTTAAGCTCTGATAATATCCCAGCAGATTAGGTTCTAGTTAGTTTCTCCTGAGGGCAGACCTTGTTAAGAACAGACTGTTTGGCATCTTTTAAAATGGTTCCTTTTCCCCTGGCCCTGCCAGAAGCAAGAGGGGAATGTTCTCTGTAATGACTGTGAGAACCTGATTAGGCTTCTAGAGGTAGAACTCACAAAAGACTTGGTTTCTTTAAAATGTTTAACTTTCAGATTTGTCTATACTCTACCCTCATCAATTGCATTTCAGGTTTTTCTAACTTGGTACAGGTTTCCCGAGCAGTTTCCACTGGTGAGTCCGCTCTGCTAAACTATGAATCCTGTATTCACCTGCTCTGCTAAACTATGAATCCTGTATTCACCTGTCTCTCCAATCTTGGGCAGTGCTTTGTCCTGTGTCCTCCCTTCTCTTATGGATCTAAGAAAAGTTGTCATTTAGTGTTAGGATGGAGTGTGACTTCTAAGCTCCTTACTATGGAACTGGAAAATAGAAGTTCCCTGACGGATATTTTTTTAGATGGTTTGCATCCCCAATGGACTGTTGTAGCAATTTTTCTCTACATGAACTGGTACTTGTACACCCATAACGAGCTAAATTTTAATTTAGGAAATAAGATTCCCACCAGTTTTTGAGATTTGCAAAGTATTTTTTCTGCCTTGGAAGAGTTACTAATCTGGAGAAAGAAGATTAGCACATATGAAACAACAGACAACATGAAACATTGAACAATACTTTGTCTTATTCTCAAAAGGGATTTGAGATGAAGAATAAGGCTATTTTTAATTGCATATTGGTGAGTGGTAAATTATGAGGTCTGAAGGGGTTCAGGAAACTGAAAGATGAGCGCAGATGGAGGGGTCAGACGGGCACTCCCATGCTTGAGCTGGGGAGGAAGAGTTGTTTTGGCTTTCGGAATTACTGAGCATGGCCTTTGCCAATGAAGAAGCTGAAGAATTGGGGAGAAGGACTTCTTGTCTTTTCCCAGACATCTTGGCCCTTGGGGCAGAGGGGAGCTGTGTTTACAACCTGCAGTCAGTGGGTCCTTTCTGTGGTTTGTTACACGTGCAAGTGTTCTCTGAGTGGGCCACTCACCAGAGAGAAGACTTTTCAAATTATTCGTGAAGGAGCTTTCTCCAAACAATTCCACCTCCATTTAGTCTCACAAAGGCCTCTTCTTCCTGCTTTGTTAGCGCCTTTTTGACTTTTCTGAAACGATACCTGCCCTTATCTTGGAGAATGCCCTGAAGGGCTCATCCATCCTTCAATTCTTTTATAGGCCAGCTTTGTGAGGTGCCAGGGAAGCTCTGTATTAGTTGCTACTCCTATGAGAAATAGGAGAGCCATAATTTGGGCCCCTAAGAAAGGAACAGGTATTACTATCCTCTGTCTCCTAAACCATAATTTGCTCTGTGGAAGAAGTCACTTGATGGGAGTAGAGTCGCTCTCAAGTAATAGCTGGCCACTTAGATTACTCTGAACCAAAGGTTAAACGTGAAGAAGAAAGGACCAGCCAATAACAAATGGAATATGGACACTAATATTAGGCAAACACTTAGACTATCTACCTCTCAGTGGGTTTTATAAGTAGGGATGTTTCCAAGGAAAATAGTGAAGTAGGTGCCATATGTTTCTGTATTATCAATAATGCCTAACACCCTGTCTTGTACATAAAAGGGACATAATAAATATCTGTTGGATAAATGAATGAATAGAGCATCTCATTTTAGAGCTGTATTTTTATCAAAGAGCAATATTTTTATAGAGAACAAACTGGCGGCTGCTAGAGGAAAGGTAGGGAGGGGATGGATGAAATAGATAAAAGGGACTGAGAGTACACTTATCTTGATGAGCACTGAGTAATATATAGAATTGTTGAATCACTATGTTACACATCTTAAACAGATATAACACTGAATGTTAATTATACTAGAATTAAAACTAAAAGAATACAAAAAAATTTTAAAGCAGTAATATTTTTAAAAATACAAGTCTTTTATGAAATAACAGAACCCTGGAACAAGATATGGCCAGGTATTTGGGAAGTTTGTGAAAGAAAGGTCTGCAGAGAGTTATATAAAATTCGTTCTACTTTATGAGATATCTGAGAGGAAAACAGATACTCCTCGCATGAGATTTCCTGCCAGTATTAACATCTTTGATTTTAAGCGATGACGTTGTCTCCGAGAACATTACAGTGGTTTGGTATCTGGGTTGGAATGAATGTTGTTGGCAATAATCCTGGACCCTGTTCTGAAAGATATACTATGAACTTGAGGGAAGAAGAACAGAGGTCTGGAGAGGGTCCTTGGGTTACCCACAAGCCATGTGAATGCCTAAGCAGTCATGGACCACAGTTCCTGTTCCCAAACATATATACACGCATGAGCTGGTCCCTTACTCCTACCTGCTACTTATTGAGGCCTGATTAAAAAAAATAGTGCAACCACAGAAAAGTGAGTACAGCACGTGGAATATGGAGTTGCAAATACAGCAGGCCCTTAAAATGATGCTTGCTGAATTAAGACAAGAGAGAACAGAGGGTAACAGGTCACTGAGCTTGACCATGAAAGATGGGATGCAAGTAGACAAATGAGAAAAAAAATGTAGGAGAAAATGGAATGCAAAGATGCCTGGAGATGGGGTACAAGTTTGCAAGAAGGAGAGAATACCCAGGAAGTGTGCCATGGGCAGGCCAGAGGGCAGAGAGCTAGAACTGAATGCTGCCACCAGTGACAGATGGCAACCGCTACAAAATGTATAGGGAGCTCCCATCCCCCAATGATATAAGTACAGGTTTAATCAGCACGAACAACACTGTGAAGGGGGGGGCATGGATTTGGAAAATCCACGATGAAGACAAATCACATGGGACATGTCCTAACTAGTCATTCCAGCAGCAAAAAGGCTATAGATAATACTACAAAGCAGGGAATTATGTAAAGAACATTTAAAACTAATGTTTAAAATTTTTATCCCACAAATATATTTACCCATTTCATTATGAAAAATAATTTCTATTATAATATTTGTTCACTTCTTATTTTAATTTAAGAAGAATAAACATATCTTTAAGAGTTAGAAAACAGGTTAAGAATCTGAGTTTTGTGATCACTTAGTTCCACAGTGTTAAATTTCTAGGGGTGCCTGGGTGGCTCAGTCAGTGAAGCTTCCAACTTTTGATTTCAGCTCAGGTCATGATCTCACAGTCATGAGATGAGTCCTGTGTTGGGCTCCACCATGTGTGTGGAGCCTGCTTCAGATTCTCTCTCTCTTTCTCTCTCTGCTCCTACCCCTCCTCTCTCTCTTTCTCTCAAAAAAAGAATTAAGTTTCTAGTCTGCCACTTTTCAATGGTATGACAGCAAATTACTTATCACCTCTAAGCTGTAGTTTCCTCATCTATAAAATGGGACAATATATACGTCCTGTGAGTGTAGAGAATTCAGTGAAAATGTACTCCAGGTATCATAGAAGTCTTGATCTCCAGAAAAAGCTCAAGCCAAACCAGTGGCAGCTTTTAGTATCCACAATCAATGTCGTGGCTGAGAGGTGGATGCTGATAAACACACTGGTCGGGGACTGAGAAAGGAAGACGTAACTTCCAATTAACTTTGTCACTGATGGTGGGTAACTTTGGGCCAACTGCAATTCTTTAATGAATGGGGGTGCAAAACGTATTAAGATTAATGACTGTCACAGTTTGTAGCCAGATGTTTACATAATTCCCTCTGTTTTAGAGCAAACATCAGAGGAGTTGAAGGATAGAATTAGGCAAATAAGTACAGTATTTGTAGTATGTATTTTGATTAGGCTAATATTAAAAATTAACATCCATAAACCAGTTATCTAAATGAGGTAATTTTAGACATAAATGACGAGTGAAGAAAACAAGCTTGGGAGCGCATGCTTCCAGCAAAATCTCCATTCATCAAATTGTCCCCTGCAGAACGCAGAGAGTTAAAGATGTCTTTAATAGCCTCTGTATGAAAGGGCAAATCATTTCTTTTAATTGAGGAAGGATAAAATGTTTTTGCTTTACACATGTATTTATGTTCTATTTTAGCATCGTAATTATTTTTGCAGCTGTCAGAATTTCACACAACCTAATAGGGAAATAAATCTGAGTCCAGAATAGCTCAATACTTTCCAGAGGAGTCCAGTAAATAAAAGTCTACAGTGACCTACCAACCTCATTCAAGTCACTACTCCTAAGTCCGAACGCTGGAATGAATGGGAAAGAGGTTAATTAGTTGAATAAATTCATGGGATTTTTTTTTTTTAAGAAACACCCTGAATCAAGGTAGATTAAAACCACACAAATGGATAAAGGGTGGAGTTGTGAGAGGACAAGATTTGCATAATTGAGTCTTGATGACGTGGGGAAGCTGGAAGAGCCATCTTGCCCATTCAGGTTGCAAACTACTAAATCCAGAAAAAGCCAAGAGGCAGAGTCACAAAGGTCCGTAGTGAAACTGGAAACATGACTAAGCCGTCCACGGGATGGGGCACATGGTCTCTGGAGGGTTTTTGTCAGGGGGGCGGGTGAGAATTCAGAGGCCCTAGTAATTACATTGATTTTCAGGATTTATAAAACTAAGTCAGGAAGCTGAATATTAACACTTCACGTCCTCACTTAATTCATTCGTTGAGCACATATTTATTTATAGACAGCTACTGGCACTGCACATGCCCTCAGTCAGCTGCCAACCCAAAATTGCAAAGGGGAGGTCAAACAGGGAAGCTGGTTGTTACTAGAATAATGGCCCCTCCAAAGATGTCGACATTTTAAAATGCAAATAAACCCAAATAGAAATAAATAGTGTGTGTGTGTGTGTGCACATACATACACATAGCAGGGGGCAGAATTAAGGTCTGCAGATGGAATTTATGTTGCTGATCAGCTGACCTTAAAATAAGAATGTTCTCTTTGCTTATTTGTGTGGGCTCAATGTAATCACAAGGGTTTTTAAAAAATGAAAGGAGGCAAAGGAGTCAATGTCAAAGAGATGCTAATGTGAGAAAAACTCAAGTGGCCACCGCAAGTTTGAAGATGGAAAGGGGCATTAGGGAAGCATGCAGGTGACCTCTGGAACCTGGAAAAGGCAAAGAAACAGATTCTCCTGTAGAGCCTCCAGAGGGAATGCAGTTCTGTCGACACCTTGGTTTTAGCTCAGAGAGACCCATGCTAGACTTCTCACCTCCAGAACTGCAAGATAATAAATCTGTGTTATTTTAAGCTGCTAAGTTTGCAGTAATATGTTATGGCAGCAGCCACAGGAAGCTAACACAGACGTCAAGGCAGGGGACAGGAAGGCTTCCTGAAATCACAATGATGGGAGGAGCAGAAGATGTCCTAGGAGAAGCCAATATTTCTTTTCTAAAGGAAAATTCCCTGGCAACCTCAGTCTGAACTTCTTTAAGCATGTTTAATGTTTATTCGTTTTTTTAATGTTTATTCGTTTTTGAGACAGAGAGAGAGAGAGCACAAGTGGGGAAGGGGCAGAGAGGTAGGAAGAACCAGAATCTGAAGGAGGCTCCAGGCTCTGAGCTGTCAGCCCAAGGCTCAACGCAAGGCTCAAACCCATGCACTGTGAGATCATGACATGAGGCGGAGTCGGACGCTTAACCGACTGAGCCACCCAAGCTCAGCCAGTCAGCCCCTCGGTCTGAATTTCTTAAGAAAGTCTTTCTTACCCATAGTGGCCAATCCCAAAGTGACAGATTCTAGAGGTAGATAGCTTCTATAGTCTTTTCAGGACTATTCTAGCTTTCAAGGAAGGTAGCGTCATTTTCTTGACATAGCATTAAGGGGTAAGAGTGGCAGGAAGAGGACAATGTAAAGTGGGAAGGACTTTTTTCTCCATAATCCCATCGCATTGCTCCAGACTTGTTTATTGGTCTGCTCTTTCCAAACCATAGTTCCAGAGCTTTTCTACCTACAGACTTCCTGGGGGTCAGACTAAAACAGGATTATCCTACATTTTACCATTCCTATTATTCTGTGTCCTGTTTAGCCCTACCTGCTTGGCTACTCCAGGACCACCCACTGGGCAGATACTATGTGACCCATCAGGGAATTCCCAATACGCACCTTAGAGGCCTAGTGCTGTCGGCACTGACTGCTTCTGGGAAGAGCCATTTCTTCTCTGCCCTTTCGATATTCTTGTTACCTTATTCCTGCGATCCCAGCTCATCTGTAGAAAATTACAGGATGAATGTTTGTAATGACTGAATTTGCATAGTTTTTTGTTCATTATCATTGAGGAGGGGGGGATTCTGCCTTTTGCACATGGTTCGTGTGCATTTTATTGGAGGTTACGGGATTAGATTCACCCCAATCATTCATTATCCTGACATGGTTGTGCATGTGCTTCTGGGATTTAACATGAAATGATTTTCTTTGTTCAGATTTAGATTGCAGTCTCTGCTTGCAAATTCTTTTTTCACAATGACTCCTCTTCTCTTCCCTCTCTCTCTCTCTCACACACACACACACACAGACACAGACACACACAAATGATTAAATACATTTTTCTGTTGCCAACCATTAATACCTTTTCCACGTTCATGGCTGGGATAAGTCTTCATTTCAGTTGCTGATCGTCACACAGTCATTGTGTTCTGTTAAACAAAATAAATTATAGCAAGACACAGAGCCCATGTCTGTGTTGTAAAACAGCACGGTTTCTCCACTTTGGCTCTATTGACATTTTGGGCTGAGTAATTATTTGTTATGTGGGGACTGTCCTAAGCATTGTAAGATGTTTAGCAGCATCCCTGGCCTCTGCCCTATAGATGCCAGTAGCAACATCTCCTCCAATCATGACAATAAAATAGGTCTTCAGCTATTGCCAAATGTTCCCCGAGGGGCCAAGTCGCTCCTAGGTAACAACCATTGCAGTAGAGAGATCATACACACCCAACTTTGAGCAACTTGTTAAGACAACCTCAAAAATAGTGAACGGGTTCAGCTGTTCACCCAACTGTGTGGACCACCTGTGGCCAATTACTTTGACAAGATTATTGAGTTACAGGCTCAGGCATGTGGTCTCAGCTATAGGCAACTGTATGCGCTCTGTGGGTTGGCTCCACTGGTGGGATTGGGTTACACACATTCCACTCCACTCTGCTCTTCAACAGCTTGAAGGCAGCTCACGTACGTGCTGAGTGATGACAGTTCAAGTTCAAACCGACCGTGTGACCCCAAAGTAGTTGAATGTGCTAAGTAGAGATAACCATAGTCACTTTTTGCCCTATTGTTTTTTTGTTGCTTCCATCATCATCATCATTATGATTTTAAAAGGGAAAAGTTCCCAAATTTGGGGATGAATAGATTTTATTGACTTCTCCTTTAACGACTATGGAGAAGCCTTTTCCCTGGCTTACGTGAGTTCTGATGGCTTCTTAAGTAGAACACATTCAAGTCCAAGTTTATCATCCTTCACTTTCTAAACAACATTTTTAAAACTTTCCAATTTCAATTAGTTCCTTCTGTTACCTAACCTTGCAACAACCACACCTAATTTAGTTACCTTCCTTCGAACTTTCCAACATACAATTACCAGATTATCTTTCCAAAAATCAAAGGTTCGATTAAAAACTCCATTTAAAAACATGAAATGGCTCCATGAACTATTGAGTTCAATTTTGTAGCTCAGCATTTAGAACTTTCCAATTCTCACTTCTAGTCTGTATTTTCTCCCTTATATTCTATCCTTCCTTCCTTCCTTCCACCCATTACTCCAATGTTACCTCCTAACTAAATGTTTCTCAAAATATGGTCCATGGTTCATCTGAAGAAGAATCAACAAAGATTCTGTTGTTGTTGTTTTTTTTTAATGTTTATTTATTTTTGGGAGAGAGAGAGAGAGAGAAAGAGAGGAAGTGGTGGTGGGGGTGGTGCAAAGAGAGAGGGAGACACGCAAGCTCCAAGCTTGGAGCTGTCATCACAGAATCTGATGCAGAGTTCAAACTCACGAACCATGACACATGACCTGAGCTGAAGTCCGATGCTTAACCAACTGAGCCACCCAAGTGCCTCAACAAAGATTGTTTTAAATGCAGATTTTTAGGACTAACTCCCTAGAAGTAGGGATAGAATCTGATTACCTAAGAAACAGAAATATCGTTATTCTTAATATTTAGCTCAAACCATCTTCTCTCTCTAAAACACTGACTGCTTTTTGTTCTGGTACTTACCCCATTCTAACTTGGAGGAGGAGGAGGTGATGAAGGTGGAGGGTGGCCACAATTTTTGTGTCAAGGACTGTGCCAGGCACTTTATATTTCTTATTTCATTCAATCTTTGCAATATAATTATTCACTTTATAGATATGTAAGTGGGGGCTTAAAAAGATTGAGTTACTTGCCCATGATTACACTTAGTAAGTAGGGAAGCTTCTCACTTCAAAGTTTACAAAGTCGATACTGAGCTGTGACCCTGCTCAGATTTCACTCTCACGGCTCTTTGTACACTTGTCTTAGGTCTTTGACGAAATAAACTTTTGTGTGCAGACCTTGATAAAATGGCTCTGTGGAAAGAGCTTTGCACTCAATCACTGCTTGAATTCTGGCCTGGGCGTTTTTGGCTTCTTCTAGCTGGCCCTAGGGTCTGGCCATCTGCCTCTTAACCAGAACACAGCCGGACAATAGAGGAGGAGGGGTGAGGATGAAAGGTGTAAAGGGCAAGCACCTGCTGTCTTTTAAGGAAGATGCCTGGAAACTGTTATGCCCAGAATTCGGGAACCCCAAGAACCACCAGGGAGCCGAGCCCGATGCAAGAACAAAGAGCTAGCTTGAGCTCAATCTCCTACCTGCACCGACGCAGCCGGGGGTGGAGAGAAAAAGAGAGAGAGAGAGTTTCAAAGGCGCAAGAGTTTTAAAGGAATAGTGGGAGGGGTGATGGTCGTGGCCCTAGCCGATTGGCTGAGGAAGGGTCAGGGTCCTGCTCCTTTCCAAGGTGGGAAACAGGTGTTTCTAGCGTCCAAGGCAAGAAACAGGTGTCTCTATTTGGAGGGATATGGGTGCTCTAAGGATTGGTCCAAGCTGGTCTGGTGAGGGGTGGAGCCTGATTAATTGGTCTGGGCTGGTCTGGTGAGGGGTGGAACCTGATTGATTGGTCCTTCTTCTACTTCCTAGTCTTTTGGAGTCCCGATTTGCCCTTACAGAAACTTCCAACTACCCTTCTGCTAACACCCCATAACAGCCCTATCACCAACCTATGTTCAAGGGAACCTGGAGCTTGTTTCCTTTAGTCTATGTGGCCTTGAGCCCAACTAAAAATTAGAGGAGATTGGGTTTGGACAGCTTTTTTTGCCGGGGAATCATAATGGACCTCTACTGTTTCTTCCACTGCCTTTCCCTTTTTATAGTTACAATACCTTATTATTCCTCTGGGCACCATCCTTCTCCACCTCAATCTATGAGCTTCAGGTGACTCTTATTCCAGACTCCAGGGGAGGACAAATGCACCAGGTCCCATGAGCCAGAGATGGGTGTGAGATCCTTGTCAGGCTGGACGGCCCTGTTCAAAGTGAATCCTGAAACTGTGCTGAGTCAGTGACAAAGAGGCATGTCCTCCCTGCCACCGCCACAGCCTTGAAGCTATGAGGGGGTACACTGGAGGCTGTAGAGTTCAGAGCCATTGTGGAGGGAAGGAGAGAAACAGAGCTGAGAGGCATAGAGAAGGTATCTTGATGACATCCCTCGAGGCCCTAGATCAAGCCCTACTTAAGGCTAGGATCTGACCCTAGATGTTTTATTTACATGTTCCCATTAATTTCTTTTGTTTTTTATTTTAATAATTTTTTTAAAGTTTATTTATTTATTTTGGGAGATAGAGCAGGGGAGGCATAGAGAAAGAGACAGAGAGACAGAGAATCCCAAGCAGGCTCCCCACTGCTAGCGCTGAGCCTGACATGCGGCTCGAACCCACAAACCATGAAATCATGACCTGAGCTGTAATCAAGAGTCAGATGCGTAATAGACTGAGCCATCCAGGCACTTCCTCCCCAAAAGAATTTCTGTTCAAGTAGGATTTTCTGTTCCTCGCAGGGTGCTACATAAACAGAGATCCAATACATGGTCTCTAGCAAGAGGTTCACCTTTGAATTTCCCACACCCTCATACTTCTTTGTACATAATAGATGCTTCGGAATTGCTGATTGGGAGAAAAAAGGGGAAAAGTGAGTGAATGAGCGGCTGAGACTCAGACTAACCTCATGAAGTTATAAGAATTTCACTAGTTTCTTTTATTCCAAATATCTTATCTGACCGCATTTACTTTTAGGAGTCACAATTGCGAAAAAACAGGCCAGATGGCCTGAGGTATTTTTCAGAGCTACTTGCAAGACCTTGAAAAGAAACCAAAAAGAGAAGATCTCCCCAGCTCCAGTCAGGCTGCGTCCATATGTGAAAATAGAACCCTTCCCGAATAGTTTCCAACTAACATTTTATTTTCACTAATCGTCTGTTGTCCATCTTTCTGGCGATGGGATGTAGGAAGGGCACTGTCTCAGTACCACCAGATGGTGTCCTCATGTAGATGGACAGTTCCTGCTCAGGGGTCCTGGAAGGGGACAGGGAAAGATGTCTACAACCACCCTTCAGTGGAACAAAACTTGAGATTAATTCACGCATTTGTGACTTATATCCATTTTGCCTCCAGAACAGGTTTGAGTAAGCTTTCAATAAAAGGCACATGTACAATAGATCTGTTAGAACCAAGATAAAAGAACAGATGCCATACAATGAAGGGTGATTATATCTATTAGTTTTAAGCATTTTTAATAATAGCTACATCACGGGAGCTTATCATGCGCATGGTTAAGTGCACTGTTCAAAGCACTTAACTTGTATCATTTCATGTGGCTCTTGCGACTCTAATCTGGTAGCTCCTATTATTATTTGCATTTCATGACGAAGAGGTTTCGTGACCAGCTCATGTCATACGTCAGTAGTAACGCATGTATACAGCATAGCTCAGCTGGGATTTGAATGCAGACAGTCTAATCCAAGACATGGGTCAGACAGGGGAGAGGTCCTTGTTTCAGAGTCCATCAGCCAGAGTTTGAACGCCTGCTCTTCCACTGACTGGCCAATGACCTTGGCAAATCACTTCACTTTTCAAGCTTCAAGTTATTCATCCGTAAAATGGGGATAATGATCCTTGATTCTCGGCTTTGTAATGAAGACTGAAAGAGATCATGTGTAAAGCTGTGTAGACAGTGATTGGCACCATATAAGTGTGAGAGAACTGAAGTTATGCTCTGCATGTAACCCCCCCTTTTTTTTTTGAGAGAGAGAGCACACAAGTGGGGATGGGGCAGAGAGAGGGTGACAGAGAATCCAAAGCAGGCTCCACAGTGACAGCAGCGTGTTCAGCGTGAGGCTTGAACTCACAAACCCTAAAACCATGAACTGAACTGAAGTTAGATGCTCAACCGACTGACCCACCCAGGAGCCTCTGCATATATCCCTTTCAATAACAACCCAATAATGTTCTAAAAACCTAATAATAAATTATTTAATAATAAACAAATGTTAGATTTTTAGCTATGGAACTGTGAATTTTTTTCTCATTTCCAATGTCACTTGCGAAGGACATTATCTACCCCCCCACCATTTCATTTTGGTGACATTGTTAAGGTTGTACCCCTACAGGAATGGCAAAACTTTAAAATTTAAGAGGAGCATTCCAGAAGTCCAAACTGGGCAGTGATAGGGTAGGAAATAAGAACATGAAGCAGAGTGAGTGTCTCTCAATTTTCCTTTTTGAGTATGCAAATCCTCAATAAGACTCATGAAACACAAAAGTAGGATTTAGCTAGTACAGCCCAGCTCCCCTCCACTGTGTGCTTGTGGAATGAGCTTTTCTTTTTCTTAAGCAAATAAATAACAGACTCCCTGAGTGTCCTCAGAACCATAAGAAAGAGTGACATTGTCATTCAGGGCTGCTGACACAAGAGAAGATGGGGCACCAAAGTCAACTAGACAGTGATTATGCGGAGGGATGGTCCTGTTTACAGAAGTCGTTGAGGGGACATCACCACTGGTCTGAAAACACTGGTATGTTATTGTGCTATGGAAAGACACAATGATGTATAATACGGCTCTGCTTAATTACTCGAAAAGCCTTAATTTCAAGCACTTTGTGCATGCGTGTGTGTGTGTGTGTGTGTGTGTGTACACGTGCATGTGTTTAAGTTAAATAAACAAAACTCAGTGGGGGAAAAAAAAACCCTATCTTCTAGATTAAATTCTGTTTTTGCAAACCTCAATTGTGAGCGCTCTATTTTGTGCCGCTCTGAGCAGTGCTGAACGGGTCAGACGGTCAGCAGGAGCATGTGGGCTCAGAATACAGCGCACCTTGGCCTTACTTGCTGGGAACTAGATCTTAATTAGACTAGTCCAGGCAGACTCCAAGCTCAAATTACTTGTGAATCTAATAGAGCAGTTTCTCTTAGGGAAAAAAACAAGTAAAAATACTTCGCAGCGAAACCTTTGATTTGATGCTTCTACCAAGGGGAGGAGGCGGTGTCACGGGGAGCCTCCTGGAGCTTTGCGGGGAACTTGCTCAGTTCAAGGTGTTAAAAAAGGTGCTTCACCTCTGATTTCTCCTGTCCTGTTTCTTTCAGCTGCTTGTTTTCCTCCTTCATACTCTCGTTCCCTCCCTTGACCTTGGTCTTCTCTTTCTCTCCATCTTTCTTCTTGCTCTTCTTTCTCCTTCCTCCCCTTTTGTGGCCAGACATCAGTAATGAGTACATACAGCACATGAACATAAGCATTTTTTTCTTTCCATCTTTTCTTTCTTCTTTTTTCTTACTTTTCAAATGTTCCCTAATGTGTACTACGCATCCACGGGAACCAATCAGAGGTTGGGGGAGTAACCCAAGGCTATGGACTGAACGTTTGTGTCCCCCTGAAGTCTGTATGTTGAAAGACTAATGCCCCAGGTGAGGGTGTTAGAAGGTGGGACATTGGGGGAAGTGATTTGGTCAGAGTGGAGCCCTTGTGAGTGGGACTAGTGTTGTCATAAAAGAGCCTCTGGAAAGCTAGCTTTCCTCTCTGCCAACATGTGAGGATTCGGCAGATGAGAAGTCTGCCACCCAGAGGAGGGTCTTCACTCAACCATGCCAGCATCCCGACCTCGGACTTCTAGGCTTCAGAACTGTGAGAAATAAATGTATGTTGCTTATAAGCTACACTGTCGGTGGTGTTTTGTTATAGCAACCCGAACAGACTGGGCCATCAAGACAGCTGGAGATCCAAGCCATGCTAACCAGTGACCCGGTTACCATTAAATACAGATTCCACTCAAGCTAATCCCATGACTTAGGCATATCACGGCATGCCCCTCAAGGTCAGTGTTCATTGGGACAAAATAAAACACCAGACGGTATAGTTTTTTTTTTTTTTTAATCCGGTGAAATACTTGACTGATGAGGAGAAAACCCAAGGAACTCTTCTTTCTTTAAAAGCTTCTCAGTTCTTAGAGTTTATACAAATTTATTATACCTGATGGGCAGTACTCCGAGGTTTTCCAGTTCCTATAATTTAAAACATCTAAAGTTAAGTGTATTTGTGAGCAGCGGTAGACTTACTGTGAGCCAAAGGCAGACACATCGTGTCAAAGATTATGTTTTAGTCAAAGGTCTAAACATAACTTGTCGTGCCATGGGGTCTCAATTCAGAAGAAAAAAAATATAGAGAGAGAACATGGTGACTTCACAAGCTGTAACCGCTCTAAAAGCCTATCCAGTTCTGAATTTCACTGGACTCTGCTTCGGGACCGACGTGTTAGTAAGAGGTAGTCACCTGGGACTCTACACAAAGCAAGCGACGTGTTCTTACCTCCAGCACAGTCAGCTACTGGAAAGGCATGGCCAGCCACTGCCAAGATTTGGAGAGGTATCTTGGGAGAAAGCGAAGTTTTAAAAGGGTCGGATACTCCTCTGAGGTTGCACTGGCTTTGCCAGAATGCTACTCCATTTCATCTTAAAAATAATATTTTGATCCCAGACCATACCGTGTTTCCAGCAAAATGTTACACTTGACAAGCTTTACGTAAATTACCATACACAGTCACATACTGTTTGCAGCTGATTCCATTTTTAGCAACAGTCAAGGGGAAAAAAGAACCTCAGATTGGTGAGTGCATTTGATACGCCTGATACTGGTCAGAAGGTCGACTCCACACATGCCTTCCCCACAGGCCAACATTCCCTAGGCCTCTTCAAACAGCTCCCTCCCGCATGAAAACCCCCGAGGCTCTGCCAAGTTTCCCTTCTCAGTGCCCAAGCCTTCTCCTCCTTCAGGTCTAGAAGGAAATCTAGATGATCCAGCCTTTCGGCCAGCTTTGTTCTTCTGTCCACGACGGAGGCTTGCTAATTGGCTACTCTCGGCCATGGAGCTAGAGAGGGGGAAAGACACTTGTGACCATTGTAGCTGCACTATGTGTGTGTGTGTGTATGTGTATGTGTGTGTCTCTCTGGACACGCATAAGTGTGTATACTCCCAGCCACAGGCTTTAGGGAATTATTTTAGCATAAAGCCACAGGGTAAGGTGACTTCTAGGCTCAAGGAAGACATACAGCCTGAACATTAACTGTCATAACTTATATTGGAAACCTTTTATATTCTAGCAGGAACCTTCACTCTTTCCTTTCTTTCTTTGTAGTTTCACTATGAAATAGTACATACATACTGCACAGTGAATATAATGAATATAAATATGTGAATGAACATATTTATATATACATTCTGTATGTCTACGTATGTATATAATACATAGTAAAAAATCAACACCCATGTACATCGCATCAAAATATATCGCTTAAGAAATAAAAGAAAAAAATAGAAGTTTCTCTATACTTTTGATGTATCCGAGATGAATTCTTATCTGTTCTTTCCAATGTTTATAATTCACTTTCATTTCCTTATACTTTGTTACATATACAAGTATCCCTAAACAAGCACTGTTACCTGCATATTTTAAGAATTTACATAAATTCTTAATACTTAACGTGGTTGCCTGCACCTTGCTTTTTCCACTCAACAATACTTTGAGACTCATTCATGTCAATCAATATAGCATATATTATGAATGTAGTCGAACGTGAAGGAATGAATAAATGCATTGGGATGCAGTCATAACGTAATATATTGAGATGCAGTCATATGTTTATGTTATGACTGCATCCCAATATATTACCCATTCTACCATTTATGAACATCGTGCTCTGATTTCTTGGGTCACAGGATCTGTGCTTCTGTGAACATTCTCTTCCCTGACTCCTGGTGTACACATGTGTACATTTCTCTAGGACACACAATATGTGTGAATGAATAGTCATGGGGTAGGCCCACCATTAATTTTACCGCCTAATTTACCGCAATTACCAAATTGCTTTCCAAAGGGGTTATGCAAAATCTACATTCCCACCAACAATATATGAAAGTTCAGGCTGTTCTACGTCCTTGCCAACATTTGGTGCTGCCAGACTTGAGAATGCATGCCAATTTGATGTGCATGTAATAGTACATTGTTAGGATTTTAATTTGTGCTTCTCTGAATACTAATGAGCCCAAACACCTTTCCATATGTTTATTGGCCATTCATACTCTCTCTTTTTTTAAAAATTATGTCTTTTGGCTATTTTGCCCTAGGATTTTTTTGTTCTTTAGTTTTTGATATGTAATACTTAAAAAACCAAACCTATACTCCGATACTAACCCTTTGCTGTTTTTACATTGATAAATGTGTTTTATAAAGCCCTTTGATAAACAGATGTTTTTAATTTTAATTTTAGTTATAGTTACCTTGTTCATCTTGTTTGAACAAACATGCCCTACATCAAGATCATAAAGATACTCTATTTTGTCTCCTAAAATTTTTCAAGTTTTCTTTTCACACTTCAACCTTTACTACATTTGTAACTGGTTTTTATGTGTGGCATAGGAAGGAATCCATTTTTTGAAAATGGATAACCAAGTGCCTCACTGCATTACTATTACTATCTACTGTGTAGTGCATATACCCCACCTCTGTTATAGCTCAGGTTTCCACATATGTTGGGTTCTATACTATGCTCCACTCTGGGTTCTATATTATATTCCATGGATCTGTTTGCTACATGTGCTAAGATCATGTTCTTAACTGTTAAAGCTTTGCAGTAAGTCTTGATTTTTGTCATCTCCTTGCCTTATTATTCTTCCCTGGGGAATATAGTGACTCTTCTTAACCTTTTGTTCTTCAGCATAAATTTTAGAATCAACCTGTCATGTTTCACTAGAAACCCTGTAGGAATTTCTATTAGAATTTTATCCAATCTATAACTCAATTTGGATAGAGTCTAAGTATTACGATATTGAGTGTTTGAATCCTTGAGCACGCTTCCTTCATTCCTCTGTCTTTCCCTCTCTCTCTCTTTTCCTCCCTTTCCCTTCCTCCTTTCCTTGTTCCCTTCCTTCCTCTCTCTCTCCTTCCCACCTTCCCTTTCTCCTCCCTCTCTTCCCCATTTTCCCCATCATAGGCAAACATTCTAATTTGTTTATTGTGGATTTTTTGGCATGTATATAGCATATACTTTGCACGTATTCTAGTTTCTGTAAATGTCATTGTATAATATCATTTATAACTTTTTTCTTCTTAGTCCTGTTTTTCAGATACACGTAAGTGCTTATATGCGTGTCTACGCAGTTCTTGCTAATTGCTGCCTAGAATCCAACGCATGAATCTACCTTCTTACCTGTTCACTCCCCAAGTTATGAGTATCCAGATTAACTTCAACTCATTCTGCCATCCTAACATACACACAAATAATAGTACCATGAACAACTTCATGCAGGTGGGTGTGGGTGAATTTCTTTGGGGGTGCTATTCACTAAGGCAGAAATGCTGTGTCACAGAGTATGCATATACTTGACATGACTATTTGGGGTCTTTTGTGCTTCCATACACATTTTAAGATTGTTTATTCTTTATGAAAAATGCTATTGGAATTTTCATAGGGATTGCTTTGAATCTGTAGATCACTACAGGTGGAACGGACATTTCAAGAAAATTAATTCTTCCAGTCCCTGAGCATGGAATAAGTTTCCATCTATTCGTGTCTTCGGTTTCTTTCAGAAGTTCTTTATTGTGATGCAATCAAATCAATCCTATTTTTCCTTATGGTTTGACATTTTGAAACTTTGCCAGGAAGTCCTTTCCTCTTTGTAAGTGTGGTAGACAGAATGATGGTCCCAAAGATGTCTCTACCTTAATCCCCAGAACATATGAATATATTACCTTACATGGAAAAAGAGACTTTGCAGATGTGATTAAGTTAAAAATCTTGGGATAGAAAGAAGATGCTTGATTATGTGGGTGGGCCCAGTGTAGTCTCACGGTCCTTATAAGGAGAGAGGGAAGCAGAGGATTGAAAGTTAAATAAGGAGATGTAATGACAGAGGCAGAGATCAGCAAGAGAGAGATTTGAAGGTGCTATGCTGTTGGCTTTGATGATGAAAGAAGGGGCCATGAACCAAGGAATTCATGTTGCCTCTAGAAGTTGGAAGAGGCAAGAAACAGTGTTCTTTTCTAGAGCCTTCAGAAGGAACGCAGTCCTGCTGGCGCTTAATTTTTAAAACTCTTGACAATAAATTTGAATTGTTTCAGCCCCTAAGTTTGTGGTAATTTGTGATAAAAGCAATAGAAAACCAATGTGCTAAGTCACAAAGTTATTTTCCTATGTTGTATTTAAAAATTTTATAGTGAACTTTTCAGTTAGATTTTTAATCCATCTATAGTTCACCTTTGTAACTGTTATACAGGGATCCACATTCATTGTTTTCCTACAGTAAGTCAGTTTTCCAGCACTATCTACTAAATAATACATTCTTTCCGCATTGAATTACGGTACCACTTTGTCATATATGTAAGTTCTTCTGTGTCCTGGGCTCTCTATTCTGTGTAGATGGTCCATTTGTCTTCTCTGCCTTTATTTAAGTCTCCTTTGATGTTATTTTTAAAAGTTTTCCAATTTGCTCTATGAATTCTTACCCATATTTCTAAGATTTATTCTTAGGTATTCTATGATTTTTTTATTGCTATTGTAAATTCTATATTTCAAAATACTTTTTTTTCTTTCTTTTTTTTTTTTAATTTAACATAGTTTATTTTCAAATTGGTTTACATAAAACACCCAGTGTTCATCCCAACATGTGCCCTTTTTTAATGCCCATCACCCCCTCTCCCCACCCCCATCTCCCTCACCCTCAGTTTGTTCTTAGTCTTTGAGAGTCTCTTATGTTTTATCTCCCTCCCTCTCTGTGTCTTTTTTTTCCTTTCCCCTCTTCCCCTCCCCCTGGTTTTTGCTTAGTCTCACAAAGTCCACCTATTCGTGGAAACATATGGTATCTGTCTTTTTCTGACTGACTTATTTCACTTAACAAAATACTTATAGTTGGTTTGTGTCTGGTGGAAGAAAATGTGAACAATTTTTTGTATGTTAATCTCATTTTAGTCATTTTTGCCAATCACAGTTGTTAGAAGTATCTGTCTCCAGATCCACCAAAATGGATCTATCATTTGCAGATATTTTTGTATTTTTTTTATTATGGACTAAATCGTTGCCCCCCATCCCCAATTCAAATGTTGAAACCCTAACTCCCAATGTGATGGCATTTGGGGATGAGGGTCTTTGGGAGATAATTGGGTTTAGATGAGGCCATGAGGGTGGGGTCCTCACAATGGAATTAATACTCTTATAAGGACTGATCAGGACCAGAGAGCTTGCTTTCTTTCTGCCCTGTGAGGACGCAGCAAGAAGGTGGCTGTTTGCAAGCCAGAAGGCGAGACCGCACCAGGAACCCAATAGGCCAGCACGTTGGTCTGTCGTTGAAGCCACCCAGTTTATGATATTTTGTTATAGCAGCCTGATTTCCATATAATTACATACACTTCCTTTCCATATAATTACATCTCCTTTTCTCTTGCCATAGTGTTCAACTAAATCTCTAGGACATTGTTGATTGAAACTAGGAATAGGAGCTAGCTTCACTTTATTCCTGAATTTAAAAGAAACACTTAATTTTTTACCATTACCACCATGCTTTCTGTATGTTTCTGTCAGCCATGCTGTATTAAGTTAAGGAAGATTCCTTCAATTCTTGTTTTGCTAAAGGTTGTCAAATTTTATCAACTGCTTTATCTGCATCTATTAAGATGACCATATGATTTTTCTTAGAATATACTAATTTGTTAAATTGTAGCAATAGACTTAAAATGTACCAATCCTTTATCTCTTGGATAAACATGTATTTTATACATATTTTTCTGTTTTGATGGACTTGGTTTCTCCTTTTTGATTCAGCTAAGATTATTGAATCTATATTTATTAATGAGATTATTCCGCAATTTTATTTTTCATCTTCTTGCTGGTTCTGATATCAAAGTTATAGTCATCTTATAAAATGAGTTAGGGGAGCTTTACCTCTTTCTCTACTCTCTAGGTTGAATAATACAGGTATTATTTGTTCCCTGAAACTTCGGTGTAACTCATTTATAAAATTATCTGGACCTGTTATGAGAAGATTTGAAACTACTGATTCAATTTCTTTAATAGTTACAGAAATATTCTAACTTTCAGCTTCTTCTCAAGTTTGGTAACTTAGAATTTTTCCAGAAATGGATCTATTTTGTCTCAATTTTCAAATTTATTAGCATTAAGTATTAACAATACTCTCTTATTAAATTTTAATCTATGCTGTATCTGCAGTTATATCCCTCTTTGATTTCTAGCATTTATTGTGTGTTCTTCCTCTAGTTTTTCTTGATCAATCTCCCCCTAGGTTTGGTTACTTTATTAATCTTTCTCCAAGAAAAGTCTTCGGATTTGTTGATTCTCTGTATTACAACTTTGTTTTTTATTTTATCTATCATCGTCACTATGTTATTAGGGATTTTATAACTTAAAAAATACCTACAATTTATTGACAAATTGGCATTGACCAGGTACCGTACTGAAATGCTTACATACATATCTTATACACAATCTCATTTTGTCCTTATGATGACTTTAGGAGGATTATCATTATATATCTGTTTTACAAATTAGGAAATTATGTGAAAGTCATAGAGTCACTAAATCACAAAACTGGGATTCGACTCCAAGCCACGTGTACTGTTATTCCTCTGTTTTCTTTGAACTAGAATTCAAAGAATAAAGACAATGTTTAACTCCAGGGAATAAATTAGTAAGTGCTGAGATTTCAGGTATGATGCGAAGGCACAGAAAATTTTTGTTGAATTTGGAGTTGAAAGCTACACTCCGTTCATGGCTGCATCCTTCAGGAGTACTTCTTTGCTAACAGCAGCAGAAAAAGAAAGCCTACTTATTATCTGAGCCCTACTCAGGCATTTTATTTCCAGATATGTCTGAGCCAAAAAATAGTCGGATATACAATGGAGCGCTTCCTGCAAATTATCAAAGTGTCTTGTAATGAATGATAATATTGTTTTAAAAGTCAGTTTTGAAATCGCTTGTTTAGAAGCAGTTCTCAAAGCATTTTCTAATGTTGCATCTAGTTCTCACACTTCTTATATTTTCAGCCGCCCATCGGTAGACAGGACCATTATACCCCACCCCCTATCGATGCAAATATGAGAAGTTAAATAACTTGTTCAAGATTACATACAGAGTGAGAGGCAGAATGATTCTCTGATGAAGGCTTTCTGACTCCCAGCTTGTTAATTACTTTTTTTCATGCCTCCCTCATATGTTTATTTAAGATCCACTATATGTAAGGTACAGTGTTGGGCACTGTAGTATAAGAGAATATTGTACAAATCATAAATATGAGACATTAACAAAACAATTATGATAAAATGTCAAAAGCGAGATTCAAGTGAAGAGCTTTGAGAAATTCAGAGGAGGGAGAGAAGTGATTTTTGGTGGAAGGAAGATGAGGATACAATATTTTTCTACTCAGCTCCGAATCAATCTTAAGAATTTATCAACAAAACCAAGATCGAGTTTTGGGGAAAATTTGCAATATAATTGTACATTAAATACAATACAGTAAACATGCCACAATATCAAAGAAAATTCTGCAAAGAAATGAGCAAAGTAGGTCATGCAATATATTGTAATACTTCCCTCAGCAGGACTTAAGGAACTTTTCAGATTTTCATGGGCCCATGGTAAAACCACCACTCTCATCATCAGACACTACCCACTTCTATCCTATTATAACCCAAGAAAAATGATGTAAATAGAATCGATGACCCACCTTCCCGTAAGAAACCACAGGAACTAATGCCAGTGTGCTTCATTTACCTTAATCTCTTCCAAAGTCCAAGAACCCAGGTCATCAAAGAACACAGAGGAATCCCTCCATATGTAAGGATTTGCATCTCTTTATGACCTAAATCCTTCTGCTCACTTATGTTCTCTCTGGCATAACCTTCAACATCCTTTGTCTGTCTTCTGAATACTCATTCCATTGTCTTACGACTTATCTAAAACTGGATTCTGCCTTTTATATTATGGTCTTAAAAAAAAAGGCAAGGACAGTAGATTCCAACTATTTTCCTTAAAGCCCTCTGAAGTTGTACCTACTTTTACTTAAACAGGGCCCATGCTATAGACCCAAGAGATCATGGTTGGTGCCTTCTTTATTCATCACTGTTTTCCCAGATCTTTTCTTTTTGATCTTCTCTCAAAACCCCAAATGTTTTGAAGCAAATGCCATTAGACAGAACTACCTTCTTCTCTTCCTTCTTGCAATCGTTTCATGATCTTTCAGTCAAACAGCTCATTGAAGCTTTTAGGACTCGGCCTTCAGTCTAATTCTGTCACTATTGCTGTTATCATTCTTGGTGATTTCAACAATTACGCAGATGATTCATTCAATAACCCAACCTCTTTACTTGGAACGGTATCTTCCATCTTGGCTACTTACTCTCATTATTAAACTCTAGACCTCATTACTTTAAACATCTCCAGATCTTAATTTCAAGCATTTTCTTCTTTAACAATCACTCCTAGCTTTCCAACATGTTTAATTCCGGTGCACTAATCACATTTCTTTGATCCCGTTGGGAACTTCCGTTCATTGCCTATACCTCTCTTTCCTTTATATCGTACTTTTTCTTATTCCTATACTCCTTAACTAGACCAACTTCCATGCTCCATCACTCCCTAATATGCCCTAATCATCCTTTTACTCTTTCTTTAAGAATCACCTGGCAAAATCACAACCCTGGTTAAATGAAACTTTCTGTGTCCTCTTTTGCTGCATCTGAGCAGAGCGGCCAGGGGAAAAAAATCTATTACCATCCTTCATGGAGTCACTCTAAATTTACAGCCTGAAATTTACAACATGAATTTACAAAGTTGAAGTGGATCCTCCACTCTGCTCAGCCAATCTTCTTCCTGTCCCTAGTCAATTTCCTTTCCCACTCTTTGAGAAGATTATTTCTCACCTTCTGTCTCTTCAGCCCCATTCTTCCCTTCTCACTCATAACCGATGATCTCACTCTTTATTTCACTGAGGAGTAAGAACAATCAGAAGAGAAAAATGTGTCTTCCAACATCCATGTATCTTCTGCCTTCTCTCCTGGCAAATGGGATAATCTTACTTGTTCTTATTGAATGCTTATGTCCTGGGTCTCATCTCCTTTAACCTACTCAAGAAGTCTGGTCTTCCTCTTCTCTCTTGAATCATCAGTTTGATCTACTGGGTCATTTCTATCAATAAGCAGATATGGTGATTGTGGGATATCTCTGGTTAGGGAGCACACCTCATTCATCCTTCAGGGAAGGAAGAGAAAGGATCTGGTTGGTGAATAGAGGAGCTCAGCTGAGTCTCTTCTTCCTCTTTCCTCTTTAAGCTCCACCTGCCTAAAGAAAGCCCACATTTAATGCCTTTCTATAAAATTATAAGTTCCCTAGTAGGGAAGGTCTACCAGTTGCTCAGTGCTGCCAGGACCTGGGCGGGTACGTCTGCTTAATTCTCTGTAAAATATTATCAGTCATATTTGGCTGATTGATTTAAATCCACCTACTCCAATAGTTTTGTCAGTAAAGAAGTAATATTTTGGTGTTTTGCCTGTTTCTTACTCTCACAGATTCAGAATTTGGACAGATATGAAAGGGGATGCTTTTCATTGGGTTCTCTCAAACCCCAAGATCTCCAAGCCTAAAACACATTCTCGATATTCCGTATAACTTGTCTTTCTCCATCTCCCGCTGATTATTAGAAACGCCCTCCATTAAAGTCAAACACCCCGAGGAACTGATTCTAATTCACTGCTAACTTGTCCTCTCCTCCTCTTGCTTCTTCAGACGTTTGGTCCCAACATACCACTAAAAAATCTGTCCAAGACCGCTAGCAACTTACATCCTGCCAAGTCCAGTGGACAATTCTCAGCACTTGAATTACTCAGCCTCTTGATCTCATTTGCCACAGCTGATCACTCTATCTCTCATAAAGTGCTTTTTTAAAAAAATTTCCTCTTGGCTTTTGTTTTTTCTCAGAAACCAATGAGGGAGGTTTTTATTCTACTTAATTGGCTAGTTCCCTGGCCGGTTCATTTTCATTCTTCGTTTTCCTTCTCCCTCCCATGGGAACTTTCGAGCTGTCATTCCCTCATTGTTCTCAGCCTTCCTGCACCCCGTTTCCCCTGCCATCAGCACACAGGCTGGCTTACGCACTCTGTGGCATGTGTAACGACCTTTCTGTTTCTTTTGTTCAGAAACTCCTCTTCATTCTCAATGTTGTCACAGAAGACTTTTTTTTTCCAGCCCCAACTGAAATATGGTTTCCCTCTGAAGCTGCCACTTTATTTGTAGCTCTTTTGCACACCCCGTGTGTACTTCGGGATGGAGAGAGAATAATAGCATTCTTTTAGTTTGTCATTGCTGCTTTCAGACCACTGCTTTCCCATACTATGTAAAGTATCCCCCATTGAAGCTCCCCCTTACCTTACCACTCTAAGTTTTATTCTCTATTCCAGGTGTCTCACTCTCCTTCATTGGTACCAAACTCTCTTTAACTTGTCTTCTTCCTACTTTTCCAATTCACAGCAAACTGCCTCAGGGCCTTTGCTAAGATGGTTCCCTTTTCCTGAATCACCATCCACCTAGATTTCTACATGGCCTTCAGCTAATTTCCATCTTCTCAGTGAGGCCTTCTCTGAGACTCATTTTTAAATTATAAGCTTCTTAATTTAGCATTCTCTATCTCTCATCTGTGCTTTGTTTTTTTCAAAGCTCTTCTTCCATTCGACATATTATCATGTCTTTTATCTTATTTATTTGCTTATTGTCTGTTTTTCTCATTAGACTAAAAATATAAGCTCCACGGAGACAGTAATTTTGTCTGTATTCTTTCTTTAAAACAGTCCTGCTTCATGGTAAGTCCTGCTATATTTGACAAATATCTAAACGAGCAAATGATTGAATCCTCCTGGGTGACTTCAGTATACATCTAGTTGGCCTATTCATTGCTTTGCCTGGGTCTCTTGAACTCCATGGCTGTCATCTGACTCAGCTTCAGTCACCACCTGCCAACCTGCTCCATCTTAGAGTCGATGACCTCATATTCTCACAGTTCTCTCTGTCTTTAAATATTTATCTTTTATCAGGTGCATAACCTTTTTGGAGACCATTTTGGTAACACATATCAAGAAATCTAAAACCAAAAATTGACCCCCCAAATTCTCTTTATAAAAGTATATTTTAAGAAAAGAATCTGAGAAAAAGGGGAAAAAAACATATGCAAAGATGTCCATCTCAAAATTAATTTTAATTTGAAATGAATGTATATATTTATTAATTGAAGAGTATTATGTATAGTCCGCAAACATGATTAGATATGTAGTTATTAATGTTTATTTTTAAGAGAGAGAGAGAGAGCACGTGAACAGGGGAGGGGCAGAGAGAAAGGAGACACAGAATCTGAAGCAGGCTCCAGACTTGGAGCTGTCAGCACAGAGCCTGATGTGGGGCTCGAACTCATAAACTGCCAGATCACGACCTGAGCCGAAGTCAGACACTTGACCGACTGAGGCGCCCACTCACCCCTGGATATGTAGTTATTCACTGGAAAAGTATTATTTTAGAAAGGTAAAAGAAGAATCCCAGGTTAAAAGATAGTAGGTATGTCATTATCCCATTTTTATTGTCTATGAAATTATACATAATAAGTAGCATATACATATAAATCAGTTTACATGGCGGTAGGGTCTTAAAATGTGATCTCTTTCCCATCCTTCTTCTCTATGGGATTCAGACTGGTAGAAGGAATAAAAGGAGGGGTGCAGAGTGAGAACTAAGTTTGGAAAGAGAACACAAATAAGAAAGGAAAAGATTGATAGGGCTGATTATATATATTAACTTCTCTATGTTCATCTAGATAGTAGTTTCATATATATGTATGCTAAACTGGGAAACATTTTCAGTAAATATGACATGATTATATAAATATATCATTCAAATTAGATAAGAAAAGCACTAAGCCAAAAGTAAGTAACACATATGAATATCCAATTTTTTAAGAGGAAACATAACTGGCAAAAATCACGAAGGAATATTCAAGCTTACTAGAAATCAAATGTCAGCTAAAATTACAATAACGTTATCTCCCCATTAAATTAGTAAATTGGGAGAATATAAGTGTAATTATGTAGCATGTACATATGTGTGTAAGTATAAATGTGCATATACCTGTATGCACACACATATACACACACATGTATACTCTACCCTGTTAGGTTATAAGAGTTTCATGAGGGATAAAACTACTTCTGTATGATTGACTACTTTTATCCTGAGCACTCAGCTCAGGGATTGTAACTTACTAAGTGTTTAATAAATATCTGTTGAATGTATAAATGTCAATGAAGTCACGGTAAAACTGATGTACATTTTCTACTATTATGACTCGTCAGTTTATAAAGCCATTTCAGAATTAGTAGTGTTTTACATCTTTTTGACTTCACCAGTTTCTAAGCATAATCAAATGTGTATATTGTTGCTTTTTAAAATTTTTTTTAACATTTATTTATCTTTGAGACATAGAGACAGAGCGTGAGCAGGAGAAGGGCAGAGAGAGAGGGAGACACAGAATCTGAAGCAGGCTCCAGGCTCTGAGCCATCAGCACAGAGCCTGATGCGGGGCTTGAACTCACAGACCGCGAGATCATGACCTGAGCCGAAGTCGGCGACTTAACCGACTGAGCCACCCAGGCGCCCCTATTGTTGCTTTTTAAAAATGTCTAATTATTCTGATTATAGTTCATTTTTCATGTTTTTTTCTTTCTGTTCTTTAGCAATGTAATATACTTATTTTACATCATGTTTTAGTGCAACTTACAAAAAAAGCACATGCCAGAGAAAATTGCGTCATAAATGTAAAAATGTAAAGCAAATAAAAATCCCATTGTGGGTCCCTGGTGAAGCCATCTCTAATATTGATTACAGGACAAAATATAACTGAAACAACGCTGCCTTATTATGCAGATTATAAAATACACTTTTAAAAAACTGCAAAAGGTCAGGGTCTTTCTCTTTTTCAAATCAAGTTGGGTAAACAATAGTGTATTAGAATGAAAAACTATTAAGATTAGTCTCCTTATTCTGGGATTGAAAACTATGGAATATTTCCAACACATGTAACTCTAAAAGTACTAGTTTTTGTTTTAGCATTGATATTTGAGTGATTTGGGTTGAAAATATGCATAAAAACATTGCATTGCAGTGTATTTGAGAATTGAGAGGCAACTATAGAGTGGCATTTGGTGTCGTGACCTAGGAGGCCCACTGGTGTCACAATCCAACAAGAGAAATGCAAGCCTTTGGGCAAATAAGAATCCATCTTTGAAATTCTGTAAATCTGGAGAAATACTTCCAAAGTACGACTTCTTGGGCATTTTTTGCCATCATAAACTTTCCACTGACATCCCCTTCCTCCTTTACAATAAGAAAGAAAGATGCTTCCTAATTCCAGCAGCTTTCAGGAATACTGGCCTTTCTACCTGTTGTTTTTGAAGAGGGGATTGGGAGACAGTAAGGGGGAAAATACAGGACTAGGATTTAGGAAAACAGAGATAAAATCCCAATACTGTCATATGCGACCTCAGACCAGTCATTAAGTTATTCTAAAACTTAGACTGTCATTGAAATATTGAATCTCAGATTACTCATCTATGGAATACAACTAATAGTATTAATCCCAGCTGTCTCCCGAGGGTATTATAAAATTATATGATGGTGATGTTAGTCCAAGTAGTATGCACATAGTTTTATTCTTCTTTCTATACCTTTATTCACGCCTATCCACTGGATTTTAGATTTGACCTCAAAGGCAAATTGTCCTCAACAAACTAGCAATCAGTCTTTTACCCTTTAGTTAGAAATAACATAGACATCCACTTTCTTCATAAGAGTGTGTTGAGACTAAAGTTATAATTCATAGGACAGATAGAGAGAAGCCATTTTGAAATAGAAAGCATTGTTCAAAGTAAGACTTAAAGGCCTTCCCTGCTTGATTTTCTCTGTTCTCGTCATGCCCCTCTCAGCGACGTGCTTAGTGATTGTCTAACTGATGTCCACAGCCTTGGCCCTCCCGTCAGCTTTGGAACTGAACACATCTGGCCATCTTACAGACACCTGCAACTCAACAGCTCTCCATCCGAGTTCACCAGTTCCTTTGTGCGTTTCCTCCAGACTCCATTCTCATTCCCTGGACAAACCACTGTAGCCACTGCTGGTGCCAGAAACCAACATTATCTTGTATTTTGATCCTCAGCGCTCACATTTCATGATAGACCAGTGCTGTTAATATTTTCTTAACTGTCTTTCCAGACACCTCCTCTCCCCTCTTCTCTTCACTGCCACCTCCCTATTTTAGGTTCTCATCATTCCTGTCTATTGAATTAACCACCTAACCAGATTTCTCCTTGTACTATTCATTTTCCAACCTGCCACCATGGTGCTCTTTCTAAAAAATACCATTATTCTGCTTTAAGCATTCAGGTAGGCACCACTATCTAGAAAGCCCAAACTTTTTAATAGGGCCTTCAGAACACTCAAACCTTCCAGTTTGGCTTCTCTTGGCCCCTCTGCTCCTCCTCCCAGCCTCAGTTATGCCATGCTTTAATCTCTCTGGCTGCCTCTGCCTTCTGCCTTCCTGGAGTGCCTTGTACACTAACCCCAGACCTTTGCTCATGCCCTTCTCTGGCTCCATTTATTCCCTGATGGAAATGTCATATCTTTTGAAAAGAAAGACCCACCTGCCCTCTTTACTTCCCAACCGTAGGCTCTGTTTCTTGGATATGCAAACTTTGGTTCCCCTCCCTTGTGGTCCTGTAGTATGTCTATTATCTTTATCTTAGGACTGAAGGACTGGCACACGTGTTTATCTCTGTGTTTATCTCAATACAAGACTCTGGGCTCCCAATGGCATGGGTTCCTTCTTATTCATTTCCATATATCTAGTGATTGGCTAAAATACTTGGATTGTATCAGGTGCTTAATACATGTCTGAATGACAAAGGAGAGGACAGTGCATGAAGAGATCCCGGGCAGCCAAGCCAGCCTGGAAGTCCTGAGTGACCCGGACAGTACAAAATAGGGAGACCAGAAGGAGAATGGGAAACTACTGATAGTGAACTTGACTTACTTCACACTTCTGTCTTGAAATTCATAGAAGCGGCCACACCCAGATTCTGAACGTATCAATACAATCTTCCCCCTTTCTTGACTCACATGCAAAGTCCACATGCACAACGGGTCTTCTCAGCAAGGCACCCCCAATATTTGCCCCTCTAATAATGATACCAGGAAGCTACAAACACTCCCAGGGAGATGCCGGGTCTCTCTCAGCCTGGGAGCTTGCCTTAGGATGAGCCACCTGACGGCCAGATAAAAATAGAGGAATCTCAGCTTCTGTGTTTTCTCACTGTTTTCACCGATCTCCTAGGTAGGGCCTGTATCCTTTCATCTCCATGCAGATCCACACCTCTGCCTGGCACCGACACACCAGCCACCCAGGTGAGCGTCAGCCTCACGCTCCAAGGAGTCACCCCTTAGTTGCAAAAGCTTGAACAAACTTCTGCCCAAGCGCTGCCCCTAGGGCAAATGTTCTTAATTCCCTCTGATTGATGCAGGGAGATTTTTGAGGGACCTGGTAGAGGAGACGGAATACCAGCAGTAATTCTCTTTTAAATAGACTGACAACAAAGCCTGGTTCAAGTCGAAGGGGGGGGATACATCTCTGCTCACAGTTCTAACTTCTGCTGCCTTCTTTCTAGGGTGGAGGACTCTGAAAGGAGAGTTGGTAAGGCCCTCTCAAACAGGAATTACTCAAGGCGTAGGGAATTTTCTTTTCTCATTATAACCAGAGGAATAAAAAGTCTTGGCTTCAGTGTCTCCTTCAGGAAAGAGCAGCTTCCGGCGTATAGATAAGGCCCTTGGAGCGGCCCGGGAAAGGGCAGCCCATGCAGCGCTCGGCATCATCACACACCCAGTTTGCTCAAGGCCCCTTCTGCCTGCTCACACACCGCAGGCTGCAAGCGATAATTTATACGACACCTTCTGGGCACCTTCCCAGGGTGTTGCACAAGAGAGCTCATCACTCTCTCTGTGATGCTGGGCTTCAGAGTTCCAGAAAACTTTATCATCACTTCTATTCATTGTGCCTCACCTATTGTTTCGAGATGCCCCTAAAGCAAGGGAGGCCAAAGAAATATTGGCCCCCAAAGGCTCCTAGAGAAAAAGCCAAGCACATGGACCCAGCCCGCTCACTTAGACCTATTGAGATCAGACTCACAAGGAGCCTCTCTGTCTCTGTCGTTCTCTCTTCTCTCTGTCTCTCTCCCACCCTCTCTCTTTCTCTTCTCTCTCCCCTCTGGATCTGACAGTTGAATCTTAGCAGTGGCCTTTACTGGGATTATTTGTTCTTTTCTATAGGGTTCCAAGCCCAACCCTCAAGTCTGGGCCAAATCCATGCTCTTAGCAACCGCTGGGGCCTTGTTAAGCTGGTGCATGGTTCCTTGGATTACTTCCCAGGACCTTTTGAACACACTTCTCTCCCTGGGCCCCCTCAATCTCTCAAGTCCCCCTTCAGTACTCCCTCTCCTCTTCTCTCTCTTGGCCACTCTTAAACGCCAGCTGCTGACTTCCTGGCCACCCACTGCAGCTCGTTTTCCTGGGTTTATCTCATCCTTTTCTTTTAAGCGTCTCTCCCCCTTCAGGGACTCACTACCCCAGTATATCCGATTGCCATTTCCTTGCTTTGCGTCCTCTGGCTTCAACCACTGATGACACATCCCATCTATTATCATGTCTAAAGACTTTAAAGTCGGTTGTTTTTGTCTACCAAGAGAATTAGAGTATATTTCTAATGAATATAGAATTGGAAAAGATGGCAATTTTCATTATAATCATTTGTTGTTGTTTTTTAAAGTTTGCCTTGTACTATTTGATCGTTTTCTGAGGCAATTTAGTAGGGCATGGGAATTATAATACAGAAAAGTCTGTTTTCCATTATATTCAGATATAATTCAATTTATGATTAGTAAGTGTCAATAGGAAAAAAAAACATAGATTTCCTTACAATGCTCATACTCCATAAGAAAATTTGATAAACCACATAATAGGATAAGGTTCTAATTTATTTTGCATGTATTATTTTTTTCCATATTTGTTGTTTCATTACTTTTTTTTTTAAACTCAAGCTTTGTGTTTCCTGGCTCCTTGTCTTGTCGCTGTCATTTCCTTCTTGGCAGATATGAAGGTTGAGAAGCCATTACCAGTGGATTGCATGACTTACGTAATACCTCCTATGGTTTTCGTGACAGGATAGGCACTAAAATGGAGGAATACTCTTAAAATTCCACAGACTTTTTTCCCAGAGAAATGTATAATGAAGGAAGAGCAAAAGAGCGCCTCTGATACAAAGAGAGCTGTGTGCCCAAAGTTGCATCTAAGATGTTTCCTTAGAGCTTAATATAGACCATCACCTGCCTTTTGATGAACTGTTTATAAGAAAGCTTCCTCTTGAAGTAAACCTTAAAAGTGGTATTATGGAGATAAAGAAAAAAACAGGAAACCAAACATGGTTCAAGAGTGTGTGTCCTGGAGATATTCAGAGGTTGAAAACCTTGTGAAGATTTAAAGCATATATTTTTAAATAGACAACTAATATATGCCTATTACAGAAAATATTGGGAATAAAGAAAGAAAGAAAAGTGGTCATCCAGCATCTACACTTCCTCTAAAAGTAGGCAAAAAATATGTCCTATTTTCATTTTAGATTTTGCTGTATTCTCTTCCGATCTTTTTTTCCTAAGGATAAATTTTTGTGTAGTTAACTGTTTCTATATGATTTATACAGCTCATTAATCCATTAAAAATTTTTAATGCTTATTTGTTGTTGAGAAAGAAAGAGACAGATAGAACATGAGCAGGTGAGAGGGAGACACAGAATCTGAAGCAGGCTCCAGGCTCTGAGCTGTCAGCGCAGAGCCCGACGCGGGGCTGGAACGCTCCAACTGTGAGATCATGACCTGAGTGAAGTCGAATGCTTAACCACTAAGCCACCCAGGTGCCCCTCATTAATCCATTTTTAAAAACCTATTCTATTATTAAACATTCCTCATATCTATAGAAGCGGCATAAAATTCTTCCACCAAATAACTATGCCTTCATTTATTCAATCACTATACTCTGGAATACAAAACTTATTTCCAACACGGGATGATAAGCATATTTGTGCATAAATGTTCACATAAAATTTCAAATTATTTTCCTTAGGATAGATTCCTAAAGGTGTGTAAACTGAGCCAAAGGGCTGGAACATTTGTAAGACTCTTGACATATTTTGACAAATTGCTTTTCCAGAGGGTGGTACCAATTTACACTCCCATCAGCGGTGTCTGAACGTATCTCACCTCACCAGAATTGAATAAGCTAATTTTCAAGATCTTTGCTAATTGGATCAGTAAAAAATAGCATTTCTTTTTGACTTTACTTGTATTACTTCATTTCTAGAGATATTGAGGGTTTTTTCATCTTTAACATCTAGATAGAAAACAAGATTTGTTTTTCTCAGAAAATCATGTGCAAATTGAGAATCTTGTTAGCCTCTCTTAATGTTCTGCAAGTGTCGATAATGGTTTCAATGGATGATGAAAAGGTGCTCCAAAGAGAAATGGTAACTGCTAAGTAAGCCTACGCTGCTAGAAGTAGAGGCAATAGCAGGAATATTTATGCTTAAGAAATGGGACTGAAGAATGGGTTCAGTCTCTCCATGTGTCTTAAGTTGGTACTCCAGAATCAACCCCAGAGGGTTAATGTGAAAGTGATTTATTAGGAAATGTTTCCAAGAAAATGCAGGGGGGCAGCGGGGAAGTGGGCTTGGGACAAGAAAGAAGCAAAGCCAGTGTGAGATCTCAAGCAAGGTCAAATGGAAGGTGGCCATGGCAAGGGTTTGCCCTGGATTGCCCTGGAGTCATACCTCAGAGTCTCCAGTCAGCAACCTAGGGAGCCGGAGCGTTTATTTATTCCTCCCCACTGTCAGTCACTGTTTAAGGTGCTTATAAAGGGCACATGGACTCTTCCAGGCACTGCTTACTTTCCACCCTCCACACGTGCAGGCAAAGTGGGTTCCAGCAGCTGTAGGGCAGCCTTCCGACAAGGAGATGCGGGTTCTGACTACTGGAAGTGGAAGGACTTGAAAGAGTGGGGCGGGGGTGGGGGAGAAGTGGCAGCATCCCTACCCCAGGCATCCTGGGACTAAATGTTACGGATAACATCTCCCTTGACCACTTTAAGCAAAGTCCATCATTTCCTGTTCAGTGCAAATGGACCTGCGTTTTCATGGAAAAGTGACTCGTAAAAGGTGGATAAGAAGCAATGAGGGAACATCTTGTTTGTATCTGTGTGTGTGTATTGGGGGTGGGGTAACTTGAAAATGTAAAAAAAAGAGGGGGGGAAGATTCTAAGGAAGGTGGTAGGAAAACTGAAAGGCGGGGCGGGGGGGGGGAACTGACTGTAAAAAAAAGAAGCGGGATCTGAAAGGGTTTGATTGGGCGATGGATCCGGACGCTGGGAGAATTTCAGGTAGAGAATTTCAGGGTAAGAATATGGGCCTGGCCTATGCCACGGTGGCAAGCCCGCTTCATCCTCCTTCTGTCTGAATAGATTGGAAATCTAAAAAAAATGAAGTCTATGGAACAAAATGCATCTACCAGACCCCAAAACATCTACTGGGATCTTTTGAACCAGAGCCCTAGACGAATGCATTTGCTCTGAGGAGATGCCTTTATGTGACTTAGAACCACCGAACTGGCTTCAGGTTGTTGTCAGTCCTCCTGGTTAGGAAGACTGTAGTTTTTCTGCAGTATTTTCTGGAATTTACTTTCCACCTTCCAGAGTGTCGGGCAACTTGGTGTTAGCCGTGGCTCTCTGGTATGGGGGTAACATTTTTAGGTGTCCTTTCTAAGTGTCATGGTGTCTAGAAGCTGCTGTGGAAGGGGCTGTGGCTCTGAGCTCCAACCAGCATGGTTCCAACAGCAGCCTCAGTCCTGCATTTTTTTCAGAAATCATTCCCAAATGCTCAGCCTGGAACCTATTTCTTCTTCCTCCAATGAACATGGAAGCATCCAATTACCTCAAGGAGATACCTACTGATAAAACACCTGGGGTGGTTTGCCTTTTACACTGAACATCAACGGACCCAGGAGCGCATACAAAAGCCCCCTTTTTGAAAATAATAATAGAGCAGTGATTCTCTTTCTCTTCTCCCGCCTTTTCTCTCTTTCCCCTCTGCCTTTTCCCTTCAAATCCCTTCCCTTCCCAAACAATTCAACCCAAAAGTCATTACATGGACAGAGCACGATAAGCATGCATGGGGTGGGAAGTATCCTGGAGCGGCATTAGAGTTCATGTGGGATGAGGGGGGTGGTGGCATTGGTAGCTGGGTGTAGGCCATCAAAGCCACAGCAAAATGAAGAGTGTGTCGGAGCAGGGAGATGCCCTCAGAGCTTCAGTGAGGTGAGGAAGGCCTGCACCCTGAGAAGGGTGAGGATATTGTCTCTGTGTGTGCCTGGCTGGGGTGGGAGGAGCCAGGGCAGGGTGTTGGAACCCAGACCCGGAAGAGCATCCATGCGGGCCAGCAGCATTGGCGGTGGCCTGATGTGGGGTGACAGGAGCACGAGAAAGATGAGAAGGACATCTGTGTGAGTGTGTGTGAATGTATGTGGGGGGAGGAGGGGGGTAGGCAGCCGCATATGTGGCTCAGAGCCTGAATGGGATGAAGAGGGCATCTGTGACGCAGGAGGGAATAAATCTAACAGTGACAGGATGTTGGATACGCACAGGGATATGAAGCAAAGAAGTAAATATTTTAAAGATGATGGAAGCATGATTGCTCACTGTCAGAGAGGGTGTTAAAATCTGAAAAGGAGGAAAACTAGAATGAGCCCTAAGGTAAGAAGTTGGAATTGGAGATATTGATGTGAAGTCATAGTTTCTGATAGCTAGATCAATCAATCGATAGATATGGATGTAAATGTCCGTGTGGCAAGCATATATTCTCTAGTTCTGTCCCTGGAGAGAGTCTGGGAGCAGTGACACTCCAATGGCAATAAACACATCAAACACTCGATCTTTGTAACTAAATGCCATTCTCCACTCTAAAGGATCACCGAAGAATCCCCAGAGACGGGGCAAAGAAATCACAAGTGATCCTGGATCTTTGCATAGTGCCAGAAAGTAATGGTGTGGGCACTGAATGATGAGGGCATGTCACAGAAACCAGCTTGAGGAACGCCCCCTGACCGCATCTGGCACAATTTGAGCATTCAAACAAATCATGATTGTAATGGAGTATAAACCACGGAATAGAATCGGCATCTATTACTCCATGCTGATATCAATAAGCAAATAAATAGGTTGAAAGTGTGGTGAGAAATGGAATATTTTACCAAGTTTCAAAGTACCTCTCTACAAAACACTTAGTAATACAGAGAAGAAACTTTATAGTGGAGAAGCTGGCAGATGCCACCTTAATCAACAGATCAAAGTCAGCATCGTCAGTGGTGGGGCGAACTGAAATCATGTGCCACCTAATAGGACACAGTAAAAAGAACACAGCGTCGCTTCGGTGGCATTCCTGCCAAAGATGCATAAGCTAAATATAATCGTGAGGAATCATCTGACAATTCCACATTGAGGGACAGTCTGTAAAATAACAGGTCTGTAATTAAAAAACGTCCAGGTTATAAAAGACTGAAAAGCTCTTTCACGTTAAAAAACACTAACGAGACATGATAACTAAATGCAACTTGTGATTTCGGAGACTGGTTTATTTTGCTAGAAAGGACATTATTGTCACAGCAGGTGAGACTCGAATGGGCCTCAGAATTAAACGTGCATCAATGTTACTTTCCCTGTTTTGATGGTTGTAGTGAGTTATGTAGGAGAATCGGTCCTTGCTTGTAGGAATAATACACCAAAGCATTCAGGAGTGATGGCGCATCATGTTAACAAGTTACTCTTCAGTGGTTCAGAAAAAATGTTCTTGTACTGTTCTTGCAGTTTTTTGTCCATGTGAGATTGTTTCACACACACACACTCACACACACACGCACACACACATAGACCAAAAGCCCCAGCTGTTTAGAGTATTATGATATAGACTCTCATAAAAAGGAAAGGTGATGAGGAAAACACAGAGGTGGAGAACTAAAGAGAAGCATCTCTTCATCCTTGGGTAGTGGCAGTGAAGTTGCCAGAGCCAACATGGAGCTCCCGTTTGTTAGGGGGTCTCTGGAGTGATGAGACAACACAGAACTGGGCAGTGGGCGGGGCCTTGGTTCCAGCTGCTGAGGGCCAGTGGGTCAGACTGGTGGAGTTGTCTGTATGGTTTTGATCACTAAACCAATGTCTTCTCACTGTCGCTCATCATGTCCCAATCTATCAGGGGTCGGGGAGCAGGCTCCCTCATCCTTGGCAACTTGGGCTTTGCCAGGTGCAGTACAGACCACACCGAGTCCACTTACAGTCTTGACACATGTCCGGCCATGCAAGTGTCTGACACCTGAGGAGAATTTTCCTCCATCATTCCTGTTCTATGCATGATCTACACTGCAATTTTTTTTGTCTTATTCTAGTTCACATTCTCTTCCTCCCCATGGCTTTCGATCTCTTGCTTCCCTTCCTGCCGGCAGCCTTACTCTTCTCCCTTGGTACACTTATGTTCCTCCCTGCTCTAGAAACACATCTGGTCATCAGGCAGGTGCTAGGCAAAGCGATCAGCCTTCCTGCTGGGAGTGCCTCTTCCTGCCAAGGAAAACCACAACAAACGGCTCCTCTGGAAGAGGTCCAAGGGAGCATGTAGCCCAACTCCTTCATTTCACAGATGAAGAAACCGAGGCCTAGAGAGGCCGTGTGATGTTCCCGTGGACACAGAGCCCACTGGTGATAGAGCTGGGAGCAGAGCCCGGTTTCAGTCTCTTGGTTCGGTGTAATGATACGTGGGTTACAGATGGTGGTGGCAGAATTGAAAACATAAAAATGGAAAAAGTAGAAGAGTATCTTATGGAAGGCAGAGGATTTATGTGCAAAACTTAACAATTTGATTTGGAAAGAAATGAGGAGTCACAAAAAAGAGATGACGTGTTTGAGGTAGATTATTTGGTATTGATTTAACACAGTGTTTCTCAACTGTGGTACTACTGATGTTTGGGCTGGACAATTCCTTCTTGTGGGGGCTGCCCTGGGCAGTGTTTAGCAGCATCCATGGCCTCTACCCCTAGATGCAGTAGCGCCTCCCCATTCAGGACTATTAAAGTGTCTCCAGCAAGGGCACCTGGTTGGTTCACTCGGTAGAGTGTATGACTCTTGATCTCTGGGTCATGAGTTCGAGCCCCATGTTGGGGACAGAGAAAAGTGTCTCCAACATTGCCAAGTGTCCACTGGAGAACAAATGGCCTCTGGGTGAGAACCACAGGTTTAATGGATGGATTAGAACCAAGGTGTCCTGGAGAAAGGAAGCCGACGGGAGGTCAGGAAGGTTTGAAGTCACTGAAGCAGTGCAACTAGTGGTTACATTGTCCTCTGGAGGTAGACGGCTTGTCTCGAATGGAGACCAAACCACTTACCAGGTGTGCAGCTTCCCTGGGGTTTTCTAAAATGGAGGGTAATGTAAATACCTATCCTTTAGGGTTGGCATCAAATAATATCTCTAAAACACTGATAGCAGAGCTTGGCAGATAGGTAAATGTTTGGTGTGTGAAGAGAAAAGAGGTAAGGAAGGAGGGGCGCCTGGGTGGCTCAGTCGGTTGAGCGGCCGACTTCAGCTCAGGTCATGATCTCACAGTCTGTGAGTTCAAGCCCTGTGTCGGGCTCTGTGTTGATGGCTCAGAGCCTGGAGCCTGCTTCGGATCCTGTGTCTCCCTCTCTCTCTGCCCTTCCCCTGTTCATGCTCTGTCTCTTTGTCTCTCAAAAATAAATAAACGTTTAAAAAAAAAAAGAAAAGAGGCAAGGCTTACATCAGGGTTAGGGTGATATTCCTTGGACTAGGTGCCCTGAGTGAAACATCTAGATCTTTCTAAATGGTCTGTTGACAAAAGTATTTGTTCCATAAAAACTTGGTGACTGATCGATAAATTAGACATGTGGGCATTTCAGAATTTTTACTGAAGAGCTGAGACGGGTTCCACATAACGTGGAAATATAGAAATCACAGGAAAGAAATCAAGTCAGATGCCTCATTTCTGTTTCAAATACAAAAACAAGTATGACTGTAAATATTTACTTCAAATGAGAAACGAAATCATAGCAAATGCCTGGAGCTCTGGCAATGAGGGACCCTTTCTCCTGTGATCTCTTCAGAGAGTTGACTAGAAATGCTTACACAGAAATGGTACCTAGTGCCTTCTGTCTGCCTGCCCATGGCCACCTAGAACACTCTACCACTCCCAGCGTCGTGGGGGGCCCATGCAAATGAGGAGCCTTGAAGCGTCAACTTTATTAACCCCGTGCTCGATCCGCTACTAATCACAGTATGAAAATCCCAGATGATTGCGCAATTGCGTTACTGCAGCACTCTGTGTCTTTGTTCGGGTCCTCTGGAAATACTCCGTGGGAATGAAAAATCCCCTGGTGACAGCCACGGCAGGGCCGAGCTCCAGTGGCCTACGACATTCAACTGGTGCTCATGAAAACACTCCAGCCACAGATATGTGAACGGGTGTCACTTGGCTGCAGTTTGGCTTTTCACATTTTGTATTGTTTCCTGTGCCAGAGGTATGCACTTACTTTATTTTCCCAGCCCGGAGATGTGTGATTCGCCCACCAAGAGTCTTGTTTCCCCTTCACAGCATTCCTTCGAGTAATAATCCTCTACATTTATGATACTGTATACCTTTCAAAGCAGTTTTCATATACATTCATTCGCTTGTACTATTGTTTTTGCCTCCGAAATAGCTATATAGAATTTCTAATTTCATCTGAAAACCCTGTGGTCCTTCCAGTGTGCTCTTTTAACGATGTTATATGTCGTTCCGTTCACAAGGTTCAATCTTAATTAAACCAAGTTCAGGATACGGGCGGAAATGACTAGCAGTGAGGGGCCGATCACTCACACTCTATGGCACGTTCATTCTAAATTTAGACAATATCCTTAGAGTCTTCCAAAGTGAATCAGAACCTTATAATTAATATTTCCTGTCCTTCCTCCCTGTGTGAAATTGTCAGTCCTAGTGACACTTCACAGTACTTGCAAGTGTTTATTCTGTACAGATTGTATGTTGCTGTGTGTGAACTGAAAATAGCAAGACCGTGCTTTTCATTTTTCCCCAAAGAGATGATGGAAAAATAAAATCCAACCAAGAACTGCATAATTGCACGTTAACATATTGGTCCTCCCCTCAAAGTCCCTCATTTAAAAAATCTTATTTTTCTTTTTTTTTTTTAATTTTTTTAACGTTTATTTATTTTTGAGAGACATAGAGACGGAGTATGAGCAGGGGTAGGGCAGAGAGAGAGGGAGACACAGAATCCGAAGCAGGCTCCAGGCTCTGAGCCGTCAGCACAGAGCCTGACGCGGGGCTCAAACTCACAGACCGTGAGATTATGACCTGAGCCGAAGTCGGCCGCCTAACCTACTGAGCCACCCAGGCGCCCCTTATTTTTCAAGTTAATGTATTTTGATGTGTGTGAATCCAAATTCTATTACAGCAATATATGTGCATATGAATGCACACACGTGTATAGAATTAAGAATTTTTATTTATTTTATTTAATTTTTAAACATTAGTTTTTATTTATTTTGAGAGAGAGAACAAGTGGGGGAGGGGCAGAGAGAGAGGGAGAGAGAAATCCCAAGCAGACTCCGTGCTGTCAGTGCAGAGCCCAAGGTGGGGCTGGAGCTCACAAACCATGAGATCATGACTTGAGCTGAAATCAATAGTTGGATGCTTAACCGACTGAGCCACCCAGGTGCCTTGGGTCGGGCTCTGTGCTGACGGCTCAGAGCCTGGAGCCTGCTTCAGATTCTGTGTCTCCCTCTCTTTCTGCCCCTTCCCCACTTGCACTCTCTCTCTCTCTCTCAAAAATAAACATTAAAAAAATTTTTTTTAAATGTTGCATTATAGTAACTGAAAGAAGAACTTGGGTAGCAGTTTTTTGTTTTTGTTTTTTCCTCTTTTTTCTGTGAAAACCATTTTGGATGAACTAACAACAGCTGAAATGGTGATGAATCTAGGGCTCTACCAGAAGCCAAAAGCTGAGTCAACCTATTTATAGTTAAATGGTCTAATCCCTGGTCAATAGTGGGCAACACGAAGCCATTGTTAAAATGAACAACGCAGTGGAATATCATCCTTGGGGAGGTTTATGGTCATTTGACATGAGATAGCTATCTCTTTGACTGGCATGTCTCCAACCATCTATGCATCCAAGACCTTTGCGTATCTATCTTGGTCATTTGTTATCAAAGAGGGTTGTTACACCTTACAGAACTATGAACATCTGTAGTTCTCTCCGTTTGAGTTCAGTACACATCACCTGCTGGTTAACAGCTTCCCAAAGAGATCTTCGATGTCCACTGGGAGGCTTGTTGGAAATGCAGAATCTTGGACCTGGACCTCCTGCATCAGAATGCGTCTTTTAACATGATCCCCAGGTGATTCAAATACACTTTAAATTTGGGGACAGTGGCTTTATGTGGTCTGTTACACCTTCCTTTGGGCTCTATCTTGTAAATCTGTGTCACCGCAAAAGCCTCTGAACTAATCGATCCTCCTGTCGCCACTCTTGCTTCCCTTTATTTATAATGTCTTCATTCGGCCGCCATGTGCATTTCTAAGGCAAAACTCAGACGGTACAGGAAGGGCATTTCCAAGCCTCCAAGGTCTTCTTGTGGCCTTCAGAATCGAGTCCTGGCTTCTCAGCTCTTTCTGGTCTACTCCTCATCCGTAATTCCAGATAATGCTTCTTAATGTCTCCATGGGATATGAGAGTGATTTACGCAGGGGTAGGGATAGCTACTCTAAATTAGAAGGTCAGAGAAGAAAGACTTCTAGAGGAGGTGATGGTTCAGCTGAGACCCAAGTAACAAAACCCACTGGCCCACATCTTGCCTCCTTGTACCATTACGTGTATACCCAGAGGAATGTGGTTACCTCACTCTGTTCTCTGCCTCAATGTTATATTTACTTTTCCACATTCAACTGAAATGTTATTCCTTCCTGGAGAGTCTTTTCTGAGCAGCTCTGGTTCATATTTTCTTGCTCTGGCCCTTACATGTCAGGCTAAAATGAAGTTGTGCAGGTTCGGTTCTCTGGGGCAGACACTGATACAAAGTTCAGGGCATGACGTATTTATTCAAGGTCAACATTTATGTATGTAAGATTGAGGAAGCAGATAGGGTAGAGAAAGACATCAAGCTATGACTCAGATATGAACAAGTCTTGGCCAACCCAGTGGGAACTCTGAAAAGGGCATTGCCCATCAGAGTGTCTATTTGGGGACCAAAATGGCCAGGATTTTATAACCCTGTCTGACTCAATCACTGGATGTTCGTGCCCCAGGAAGGGTGTGACTTCGGGCAAGGCAGCTCTTTGCAACTGAGGCTGACCCTGTAGAAGCTGCCAGCTGGAAGCCCTCTGGGACCGCATCGCCTGCAACTGGGCCACAAGGCTTTCCTTGAAGGGGAATCAAGGTACCTCAGCACCGTGTGTACCTTGGGCACTTGTATCATGTTGATTTCTCTCTAAGTGGATCTTAGGCTCCTTGAAGGGAAAAATAGCCATTATTATTTTCCTTTTTGTTTTTTAAAAAAGAACATAGCATAAAGAATGGTCCATAACAGCTAATTAATATGCACATGTTTCCTAAGTGATTAACTTGCTTTTTGAGCCCTGTCCCTTCTTTTGGAGACCTAGACTCACACTTTATGTATGACGGGGGGATGATACATATATACTTTCTGAAGTTCCGTGGACATCTTCAGAGCGCTCCTTAATTTCTGAAGCACTATGGACCAATAGTATTGTAAAACGTAGTAAACATGAATTACCAAAAAAAACTGAATTGAATGCTATGCAGACCATAAGACCCAAATTTAAAAAGAAATTTTTTTACTGTTTATTTATTTTTGAGAGAGAGAGAGAGAGAGAGAGAGCACAGTGGGGAGGGGCAGAGAGAGAGGGAGACACAGAATCTGAAGCAGGCTCTAGACTCTGAGCTATCAGCACAGAGCGCGACGTGGGACTTGAACTCGGGAATGGTGAGATCATGACCTGAACCGTAGTCAGACGCTTAACCAACAGCCACCCAGGCCCCCCAAGACCCAAATTTTTATTATTAGATTCAGCAGACATAAAATTACCTTTCAACAAATATAAATAGAACAAACATAACCTATAGAGAAAAAATAATTATAAAAATTGTGCTCATGATTCATTAGAAATACACATATATAGACAGTCATTATTATATTTGTAACTTCTAGGTGTTTCAGAATCTTAGCTAAACAAAAAGTTATGATTTTAATAATAATTCTCCATAGTGCACACCTGTTTTAATAAACACCATTCATATCAACACTTAAAGTTTTTAATATAATAAATGAGCCTACTTGCTTGTTAATTAATCTAATCTGAGTTGCATTGATAATGACACTATTTACCAAAGAAAACATGTCTCAACTGCTGCTGTGTTTTACTTAGAGAAATGAGCCTTACAAAAGTAGGTATATGGAAATGGAAGTTTTAAAGTAATTTCCACGAGCCCAAGATACTTTTATCCCAAATGAAGGAGATGGCAATGTAGTTTTAAATTTTACCTTCGATTTGATTCAATAGCCAGTTTCTTGAATTAACCCTATGAAGTTACAATTAACTATACGTTTTCTTTTTGTGAGTAAAAGGACTTTGGGATTTTGTACAGCTTTGGGTTGCAGTTGCCAAAATCACCTTAAACTGTCACATGTTGTAACATGGTTCTGCCGCATCTGATGTGCAGACAACTTACAACCTCCATTTAGCAACACCCACACTAGTCTCTATCTTACCCGAAAAGGCAGGTCCGCTCATCATGCCCCAGATTGGATGGGGGGCCGAGACCAAATTGCTACGAACATTTCTTAACATTTAATCTCAATTTCTGTACTTTTTCTTTTCTTTTACGCAATGGCAAAAATCTTTTGCAGATGGTCTATAGACACAAGTTGAGGGGGCCAGAATTATGTAATGGAGGAAATATGGACTGAAGTCATGTCGATTTGGGGCCAACCAAAATCTTATGCAAGCGGAAACTTTGGGGAAACAGAGAAGCTTCTCAATCTGCAAAAAGAAGAGTAGAGAGGAAGTCACAATCCGTGGGGTTCATTGAGAGACAAGCACACAAGCAGCCTCAGTCCTTGACTCTCATTGTTTTGTCCTAGGAGAGGCTGCTATCAGTGAATTTGACTGCTTGGCCTAACCTCTTTTGCATGGAGTTCTGTTTTGTGCAACAAGAGATCCGAGGCTACGATATTAGATAACAATTCATTCCCTCAAGAAAGCAGAGTTGGAATGAATTTCTAAGCCTGTTCTATCTGCAGCTGCCTGCCCAGGTCCAGCTACAAGTGATCCAAATATGGACTGTCTCCCAAAGGCAAGGACCCTATTGGCCTGGAAATTTACTTGGGCCTCTTTCTTTTTTTATAACACTACCGGGGACTGTGATCCTCTAAGCATTAGCGTATATTTGCATTTGGGAATGTCCTGATTCATTCTGAACGTTTTGGAGAGAAAAGCAAGGAGCTGTAATGTGGGTGGGTAACTAGAGAATGGGAGACCAATGGTTTTCTTCAGATGATGTTACAGGGCTTGTGAGTGCTTGCCATCTATTATATAAGAGAGGGATTTCCATACTAGTAGCTCTGGCCAAGCCTGATGTCATTGACTAACAAGCATGACCACCAATGGCTGCTGCAAAAAGAGATGATGACAATATAACTGCTCGAATTAGCTGGAATTTTCCTGGTGAAGGTCAAGCAAACTGAAGCCACCTGGAATTGCCTGGATCAGAGAAATTGGGCTATTCCTTGGCATATTGACTCTACTCCTACAAACAGTCTCTACAGACTTTTTGTTGTTGATATTTTTGCTCACAGATATAACTCTATTCACCTTGCTTTCTACATACGTGGGTGTTTGGCTTTGCTGATGAGCATTTAAGATGATGTTTATATATTCAGGTTTCGCACAGATGTGTCTGGGGATTTAAAGCATGGGGATTTCATTATGCCTCTCTTAATGACTAGATATTTATTGACTAGATTAATTAACACATTATATATTCTTAGGCACAAATATCTCCATTGTCAATGATTTAGTGATTTCACGGGACACATTGGAGTCATTCATTAGGGTACATCATTACCCTTCTGGAACAGAAAAATGATTCTACGCTGCTGCTCCTGGAAAACCATACTAAGTTAGAGACTTCAGGAGAAATCCCGAATAGTTCACTTCTGTGTAACTCGGAAAATCTCAGCAGCACGCATGGAGGACGATGATATCGGCTACTCAACAGCCTTCCCCTCTGAATGTAATAGAACGTGCCAATGTTTCCCTGCTTTAGGAGGGGAAAGGAAAACAGAAACCATTAGGACCATAATTATGGGAATCAGCAAAAGAGAGTCCAGCTGAATTTACACAGCTGATTTCAACTCATAGCCTGGTGTAATTCCCGTCTGAATTCATTACACACCAGATAGAGTCTCTGCATCTCATAAAAGTCTCAAATCTTTCCGTTGGAGAGCAGGAGCCAATATCGTTTTTGACCCAATGACTGACAGAAGCGCACCCCAGGCTGACCATAGTTCATTAAAAACAGTATGTGTGTTTTTCATTATGTCATCATTTTATTGAACCCCAAATGTTCCCGGTGACGTCCTAGGCTAGAAGGTTAACTCGCTGATATTGCAGAAGTCCCCCAACTTCTCTGAAAGTTATTCTTCATGACCTCGAGTTTGGCTCTTTGAGGGAAACCTCAGGCATGGGCATTTTTAGCACATTCTGCTTTTGAGAAGCAGCCTGCTAAAACTGTTGCTCACAAAACACCACAGTCGGATTGCTTACCGCCACCCCCCGCTTCAGTTGTTGCCAATAGGCAGGTTTTAATGTGTCAGTTCACAAAGCTCTCAGGAAGCTGCTGTCACTTTTCATTTTTGTCACTGCGAAGTTAGTGGATGCGCTCAGGATCACCTGCCCTTTGTGGTGTGGGGCGTGAGCTTTACAGAAGCTGGCGGGAGACACACGGACACACTATCTAAGCAATGTGGGGAATTAAGAATATACGTTTATATACATCAGATGTGCTTTACCCAAGGGCTCCCATTCTCCTGATCCCATCCTAGATGGGAGCCTCGCATCTCTCCCCCCACTCCCCCGCTGCCTTTCCCTGTAGACTTACGTTGAGGCGTGGGCACGATGACACAGCATCTAAGAATAAGGCGATTTCTGTTCAAAGACGTACTCAGCATTTTTTAAACCTCATTATGTAAATGCATTACCCTAATACACTGATCTTCTCTTGTTCAACAGAGCCTTTAGACATTAGACAGCCTACTATGAACTCAGAATATTAATGAGAAGTCTTTTATCCATGTACTTATTAAGAAGCATTTTGGAGTTCCTACTATGTGCCTGAGATACAAAGATCTCGCTTAGGCCACTTCAGAGACTCAGGTCCAAAGCAAATTACATTGTTTTCTTCCAATCGTACCCTTCTCACCAATATTTTTATTTAGGCAATATTAGGCTAATCTTAACTTTCAATGTGAAATATAAATAGAAGCATAAAGGCAAGTTACGGACTGCAAAACAAATGTAAAGATGAAGAGGACTGACTCACATTACCCATATGTGCTTTGGGTTTTATGGGGAACAGAGGAAATGAGGTTCTAGGATGACCGAACTCAGGAGTATTTGGCATCCACTGTAGGGCCACCACATTTTTCCTCACCTGCGTCCTTTCTAAGTCAGTAGCAGGTACTCAGCAGAGCCTCCCCAAAGAAAAGGCAAAGCAGGGAAGGTCAACACATAATGTGTGTGGAGTCTCGGGTTGGCCTTGAAAGCAAGTGCTCTTCTTCTTAGAGGAGAAGAATTGAGAGGTTTTTCTTGTCCAGACAGATCACAACCACAGGGTTCACAAAGTCTCAAGGATCTGAGTGGAGACCAGAGGTCAGGTGGGCACAGGTGACAAGGAAGGGTGGGCTGGTAGTGCTGCCTCCATCTTGTTTCCTCTGCCTCTGGCTCCCCATCTTGTCATAACTAGATCACTGATTTCTTCTCTTATAGTTTCCGTCTTGGTCCTGTTCTTTGCCCGTCCTGATGGAGACTGAAAGTATGTCCACAGCCCTGCCTTCTTTCTCCGCCAGGAGTTGCCCGCCTAGATTCACGTCACCATTACAGACCTGGCCCAGACACGCCTTAGCATCCTAACATTGTACTTTATCCACTAACCAGTTCCAGACCAACTGGTGTGGAGCGATGCCTGGAATCATAGCCTCCAACTTACAATCTAATTCCTGCTCAGTTCTCTGCTCTTCTAGGTCCAGAGACCTGCTATTTTCAGGTCCCTGGACTCAGGGCTTATGGCCGTGCCTCACTCTTGATGATCACTCCTCCTCTGTGGGACGGGAAGTTTGACCCCTGACTCCCGCCCAGTTGCAGGATTTTACTTCCAGAGAGAGCTTTGCAAGACGGTTCTCTGTCTCACTAATGCTCTGCTGTCTGGATTCTGGGCCACTGTCCCGTGCTTCTTGGAGGACATTCAGCAGATCGGGAGCCCCAGTTGGTAACCAACTGTCATTGGAACCGTGACCGAGATTGGTTCTGGCTGAAACACTGTTTTAAAAGGCTTGATACTGTTCTTTACGTGTTCTTTCTAGTCTGGCGCTCAGCCTCTGGAGCCCCATTATTCTCCCACCACTCATTCTGCCCTGGTTATCTGCGGTTGGTTATCTTGCTTCTCGGGGAATCATCAGACATCGCACTTAAGGACAATTTAATCAACTATCAAGACATACTTTGTACATAAGATCAAGGCTGATAGACAATCTCAACTGATAACCTGTGAGGTTGAGATGTGACTTTCTATGTGACAATAATTATAGTGGCAGCAATGACAGTTCCCACCGCTATACTATACACACATTTGGTCCTCACAACAACCCTATGCTGAGGACTATTGTAATTCTTATAAGGAGGCAAACCACATCACAGAGAGGGTAGGTGGTGTGCTCAGGGTCACACAGCTTGTGAGAGTATGGCTGAGTTTGAAACCCAGATATTCTGACCCCTGAGTCCACATTCTTCCCCATCATACTATGCCACCTCTCTGTTGCAGGAGGCCACTTTAGGTTCACAATATCATCAGTGGCCGACTTTTAGGATATTTTTGAAACTGTTTCCATAAAGTATTTCTGTTATAATTACTCCTAACTAAAGCTAATTTAGGCTTGCACTCTGCCAACACGCAACAACGCACGTGCAAACCACATACGACTTGACACAGACAAGTACTTAACCTCTCAGTTCTCAAGTGATCGATTTGGGCAAGAGTTTCAAAATGAAAAAATAAACACTATAAAACATATAAAGGGATTAATACAGTGCATGATAAACATTTGATAACATGTTATTAATTAATTATTATTAATACATCACATGTCACTATTCGAATTAATATGTGGAATCACCGTATTGCTATCATAGACAGAGTAGCTTCTCATAAAAAGATAGGGGAGAAATGTTAAATGCTTCCTCTTCCCCCGTGTCCCCTTGCCTCTGGATATCCCCGGAAAATGCTTTCCATGCCCATTTCTCTGTGTGTAAAACGGGTGCTGAAATTTTGTCTCTTTCAACATCACAATACTGTTGGGAGGTAAAAGAAAATAATTTGCAAATTAAAACCCTCGAAATAGACTATTTTAATAAAATACTGGAAGACTTCCTTAAAAAGCCGATTATATTTCATACTATTACCTCCAGGCACTCCCTAGAAATATACCATTCTCAAGTTGCTTTTATTAACAAGAAATAGTATGTCCAATAGAGGGCATGGGATTATTCTCAAGTACATAAGAACAGGAACTTCCCTCTCTGTCTCTCATCTGTATATCTAGCCAGACTCAGTTTCATGGTGGATTTGTACAATCATATACTTGAAGGTCTCTCCCCTTGCTCTGCTGTCACTGTTTTGAAATTATTAATTTATGAACAAAAGCACCGTGCATTTTCATTTTTCACGAGGACCCACAATTACGCTGTGCCTGTCTTCGGTCTGTGATGGGACCTACCTCACAGTGTAGAGTTGATTCACTTGGGGAAGACTTCTTCGCAGAGCCTAATAACTCCCCATGGTGGGGCTTAAGCTACACATAGAATAGAGGAGAATTAGTAGCACATTTCCAGTAAAGACTATCTCTACTATGAGCACATCAGGCACCTACATCCTGGCAAAGCGACTTAGTGAAAAACTAAGTGAGGTTCAATTTTGTGGAAAGGGATCAGTGTCAGAAACACCTACCTCAATCAGGGAGGAGGGGGTTACACTGAGAACGCCTCCATCTTGGGTGTTGAGGAGCATCTCCCACGTTCAGTGGCTTGTGCTGGGCCTGTAGGATGCAAGCTGATGGCCAGGTGGGCTGTCCCTCTCCACGTCCCTTGTCCTGGGCGGGGCCTGTACGCCCTTCTCCAGATGGCTTCCTCTTCGACCCGGAGCAGCTCTCGTTTCACTGCTACTCATTTCTTAAGACAACTTTGTTGTACTATAATTCACATACTATAAAATTCAAAGTGTACAAGTCAGTGCCTCTTTAATATAGTCACAGGGTTGCACAATCATCACTATGGTTAATTTTTCAGCGCCCCTGAGAGAAATCCCATACCCATTGGCAGTCATTCTCCAGTCCTCCCCGCCCCCAGCAACCACTAGTCTACTTTCTGTCTCTATAGATGTGTCTATTCTAAAGATCTAGAAATATCATACAATATTTGTCCTTTAGTGTCTGGCTTCTTTTACTTAGCCTAATGTATTTAAGGTTCATCCATTTCGTATCATCCATTAGTACTTCATTCCTTTTTATGGCTAAATAACCTTCCATTGAATGGATATACTGCATTTAATTTATCCATTCATCAGCGGATGGACACTTGAGTTGTTCCCATTTGGGGGCTATTATGAATAACGCCGCTAAGAACATTCACGCACAAAGTTTTGTGAGGTTCTATGTTTTCATTTTTCTTGAGCATATTCTTAGAAGTGCAATTGCTGGGTCGTATAGTAAAGCTAGTCATTTGCCTATATCTCTACAAAAAGAAGACACCGTTATCAACATCACTCAAACCAAAGCAGACATTGAATATGAAAATCCCTAAGGCTCCAAATTAGATAGCAGCAAATCTTTTATATTTAGATTCAGAACTTGGAGTCAGATTTGCTGGAACAGCCACGGCATAAATGGCTTTATAATTAAGTAAACAAAACCCAGGAACAGTGACATCCCTTTGCCCTCCAGCACAGAGTAGATAATCCAGGATTTTTGCTCTACCTCTGCCAAAAATTGCATTTGGCATCTGTTCAGAATCATACTCTCTCCTGAGGCACTTGGAGAGATCTGGCCTGGGAGATAATTATAGAAAATTTGCAGAAATCGTTGTAGAAAAAAAATTAACCATGTTCCCATGTATGTGCCTAGGACAGGTTTGGGAGAGAGAGATTTGGGAGGTGCTAGGGTCTAAATGTACCTCCCCACCGAAGTCATATACTGAAACCTGCTGCAAGGCGACGGTACTAGGAGGTGGAGCTCGTAGAGGAGGTGATTAGGTGAAGGAAGAGCCCTCCTTGGGGGATTAGTGTTCTGGTAATAGACGCCCCAGAGAGCTAGTTTGTGCCTCCTCCACCAGGTGAGGATACAAGGAGAGGTCTGAGACAGAAGACGGCACTCACCCATCACGCTGCACCCTGGCCCTAGACTTCCAGCCTCCCTCCAGAACCGGGAGAAGTAAATATCTGTTATACAGCAGCCTGAACTAAGATGGGAAGGAGATTTAATTTAAGGGAAGAAGTTAAGAAGAATAATACAAATACGGCTAGGGAAGTGTTGTCAGACTGACGCGCCCACGGATTACCTGAGTGGATATCGGTAAAATGGGTATTCTCATTCAGTGGGTTTAAGGAAGAGGCTTAGATGCTGCATTCCTAATAGAGTCCTAGCTGATGCCAGTGCTCTTGTCCATTGACTCACACATCGAATAACAACGCTCTGTGGGGCCCCGGGGGGCAGCCGGAGGACATGCTAAGTGACATGGCTCCCTAGACTCTGAGCAGTTCATGGATGCCAATTTGCTGCCCCATATTTGACTCCTCTGTGGTTTTCTAGGTAAAATCAAGCTTATACGGCCAAATGTCCCACATATAATAAGCTGAGGGAAGAGAGGGAGGACATGGGCATTATAAGCCTCGTTCTCCTCTTGCAGAATCAGCATATCTCATCAGGTCCTCCCTCCCTCCCTCCCTCCCTCCCTTCCTCTCTTTCTTTCAAATTTTATTTATTTAATCTCTACATCCAACATGGGGCACGGACTCATGACCTCGAGATCAAGAAGTTGCACTCTCTTCCGAGAGAGCCAGCTAGGTGCCCCTCATCTGGTCTTTCTATTCCAGTCAGTTCAACAAGCTTAATTAAGTGACAACCAATTTGAAAGTCAGTCAGCTTCCTGGTGCAGTGGAAGGCCCGGGTCAGACCAGAAATGAAGAATAATTGAAAATAAAATTCAAAATCATACTATCTTCTTCTGTAAAACATTAAAAGGGAATCTAATTTAAACACACAGAAAAAAAAAAAGTTAAAATGCTACTTTTCCAACCACTTTCTCCAGTCTTCTAGATGCCACACAACAGCCTTCAAGATCTTTGTTCTCACAACTCCCAGCCTTGCCCACAGAGACTTTCTTTTTCCTCTCTCCACCCTTCCCTCTGGGTCAGTTATAGTTATAGACACCACTTCGCAGACTTTAAAGACATGTGAATCACCTGGGATCTTGTTAAAACAGACTCTGACACAGATGAGGAGTGGCCCGAGAATCTGCATTTCTTTTCTTTTTCTTGTTTTTAAGTAGGCTTCATGCCTAGCACAGAGCCCAACGTGGCACTTGAACTGATGACTCTGAGATCAAGACCTGAGCTGAGATCAAGAGTCTGATGTCTAACCAACTGAGCCACCCAGGTACCCTTGAATCTGTATTTCTGTTTTTGTAAGTTTATTTATTTTGAGAGAGAGAGACAGTGCACAAGTGAGTGATCATGCCCACACACATACAAGGTGGGAGAGTGGCAAAGAAAGAGGGAGAGAATCCCAAGCAGGCTCCCCACTGTCAGTGTAAAGCCTGATGTGGGGCTTGAACTCATGAACCATGAGATCATGACCTGAGCTGAAACCAAGTCAGACGCTTAACTGACCAAGCCACCCAGGCATCCCAGAATCTGCATTTCTAACAAGTAGATATCTAGGTGACGCTGACATGAGCAACATGCTTGGGAGCAAGAATCTAGATTACTTTAGCCTCTCCACTTCTTTATATTCCCTTCTTACTTTTCCTCCTTCAAATTAGTAGGTGACAAATGCTGATTTAATAAATGACACTTTCTGATTCTTAGTTTTATCCTTTATAGCAGTGATGACAATGAAGTTTCCTTTTCTAAGGTCGGATCGAAAATTAACTTTAATAATGGGATGTGGAAGACCTAGCACTTGTGCTTGACACTCAGTAGACGCTAAATAAATACTATTTTATTCCACCTTCCTAGGCTCCTTACAGAGCTCTGAGCAGGCAATTTTTATAAGTTCTAGGGGTTTCCAGGCATTAATAATTGATACGAGCAGATATTCATAAGCCAGGCTTCTCCCATTAAAATATGCACTATTTATTAAAACAGAAGCATGAACTGTATAAACTAATCACCATGGGAAAAAATGTAATCATGTGGACTTAGAAACTGCGTGAATTGGGGGCGACATCCTTTTGAATGCAGGCCATCTAAAATGAGATCAAGATTTCAAAGAAACCCGAAGGCAAAGGGCCTCACCAATCTTTATTCCTCATCAAAGATTAAGCTATCAAAGACGAAGGAAGGTAAGAACAGTCAGATGTTACCCACACAGCTTCTAGCCCTCTGCCTGAAGGTGGCTTCTTCAATTATCTGAGTGATTCTGAGCCCCAGCTGACTTGGCTCTCTCTGCAAGGGGCAGACAGAATGACAGATGGGGTACCTGGCTCTGTAGTGGAGTGGGGGTGGTCTGGAGGCCTGAAGAACTTCGTTTCCAGGGAGGAGATGTTCTGACCCCTGTTTTAAGCTTCCTTAAGGCCGAAAAATATGAGACTTTGGTGATACCCAATCATGAGTCTAATTGCATCAGGGACACTGAGGATTGCGATTCTTGTATTATCTGATAGAACACAGAAAGTCGAACTAGTGTAATTTCCAAACAAAGAGGGACTTTTAACAAGAAAGTTGCAGACATGACACATCTACTTCCTCGTTGCACTTCGCCGTCCATCTTCTGGGAAAGAGGCATACAGATCATGGCGTAACTTGCTTAGAACAATAGACAATTGTCACAGTCTATTAATTCCATCTGCTTCTGACGGGAAGGAAAAATGGTTACATGGTGAAGTCAGAGGGTCTCAGGCACAGAAGGGGACTTTCCTGAGGGTCTCCCACAATACCGATGTATAAATGGAAGCATGATGTAAGAAAGAGAACCAGAGCCATGCCCGGCCTCTGGGTTATCAAGGTCTCAGTGCCATCACTGTTTCTGCAATCCGAGGCCGCCCTTTTCCTTAAAAAAAAATTTTTCAGTTGAGAACTGTGTTTGGATCTGCGTTATTCCTATGGCTGGTGAGAAAGTAGAGAAAAGCAGGGAGGGAGACTTGCTTCAGAGTGAGATGATATTATCTGCCGAATAGTGTAGGATCTCTACTCCATTTGGCTCCCCTATTATCAGGCTAATCCTAAACCGGAGAGGACAATACCTAGATATTCTTAAGTTTCTTAATAACCCCTAAACCACTCTGATTTGTTGTTATTCAAACAGTTCATATAATTTAGGAGTATCATTTAGATAACCTTACCTTACCTGGATCATGCAAGGAAGTAGCCCTGATTGGGAGCCAGGACTTCTGACTAAATGAAATGCTCATGATCTTGGGTAAGTAGGTTGAACTTTCTAGGCCTTTATCTCAGAGAGATAGATTGACCTGTATTGATATTTTCCACTGTGTACTGCATGGAATAAGTGTTAGGGAAAAATAGGGTTCATTGATCAAATAAATATGGATAATCCTGAGACAGGGTTACGTTTTTTGTCACAGGACTTCTGAGTCCTCGATATCATAATATATACTGGAACCCTCCAAAAAGAGGCCAGACGATGCTGTTTCCTGAAAACGTTGGATTGCAGAGCCCCTCTCCGTTGACCTTCCTCCCCACTTTAATAGAATTTCCTGGGGATTTCATGATGTTGAGCACGTTTTGAGAAAAGATGATCCAAATAATTTCTGAATTTTAACTAATAGTTACTTTGAAAGGATACTGGGTTCTACCTTCAAGTTGCCAACGTAGAGAACGTTTTCAGAAACCTCCCACATGCATTAAGAAATCGCATTCCTCTCTGCTTTTTCATTGATATAATACGAACTTGATGTCAGTCATGAAAGCATGAATGAATCCAATACCTTCATGTACTGCATCTGAAATGAATTATTCACGCTCTTGGGACTGCTCTATTAATTCGTTGATCAGGGGAATGTTTATGTGATTTAAATATTAGCTCTAAATATACTTGATCCAGTGTTTTAGGCTGCCTTAAGAACACATCATATTGATTTTAAGGCTGAGCTGATTGCTCAAAAACTTCATTTGAAAACGGTCCAGTGAAAAAGAATAGACTTCATGCTGGTTGATTCAAGGGGCATATACAGAGTATGCTGAAGTTCATTATAAACCAACATCTTGGTGGCTTACAGAGGTGCAAAAGGGTCTACCAAGGGTAATTTCCAGAAAGAAATTATGAGCTATCAATGATCTTTAGGACTTTGGTATTTGTCCTAAGAGGGGATTTCATTGTCTATGCAGAAAGAAGTCCTAGTCACAAACAGGCTATTATAGTAATCCAAGCAGTGATGACTAACCATCTATTCATTTTAATTTCTTGGGTAATTGGTTCCATCTATTAGCAGTCAGCCACATATTTAAAAGACTTCTCTCCATAAAAATCTTTCCTCTTGGGTGTGATGGTCAGCTAAGCCAGTAAGCAGAGTGGCTTTTGCCAGCATCCTACACCAGTGAATTCCAACGCTCTAGGGACTGGCCGTAAATACTTCCCCCAACAAGATCTACCTGGTGACTCTTTCCTGACAAAAATAATTTTGAATGGGGTACATTTTGCAATTAGTTTTCTTTTATTGTACAGCATATTTATATCGTTTACTTTGCTGCGTTCATGAGATCCTGAGAACAGGGCGGGTATCAGTTTAAGATGCCATTTCAGAAGGACGAGAGTAGCTAAGTCTGTTTTACAGTTTGCAATAAAAGAAGTCCTTTCTGAGAAGAGAGCACGATACTGATTTTTATGTGCCTTTCACATTTCCAACTTGGATTTAGTTGGACTCCAAAATATTTACATTTTTCACAACCAACTAGTTCCCGTTTTGACAGATTGAATGCAAAGAGACTCCCGACTCTTTTTCCATTTTCAAAAACCGTCCTCATGCCTGACTTTTTTCTTATCACCACCATCGAATAATCTACATTTTGGGAAAACAATCCAATGTGATCCCCTTTCCAAGCTGAGGCTATAGTGTGCTGTCATATTATCATGGGAAAGAATGATTTAATTAACATCGTTCCTGAAGGGATAACAAAAACCTGTTCCAAACGGACAAAAAGCACCACTCTATAGTTTTCTATTGTTGGAATTACACCACATTCACCTGAAAAGTGTGTGATACATGTAAAACTCACTCTATGGACTGAAATGTCTATTACCTGAGACCACCCTCTAAAATTTATAAAACATAGGGGTACCTGGGTGACTCAGTTGGTTAAGTGTCCAACTCTTGGTTTCGGCTCAGCTCATGATCTCATGATTTGCGGGATGGAGCCCTGTGTCAAGCTCCGTGCTGACAGCAGAGATCCTGCTTGAGATTCTCTCTTTCTATCCCTCTCTCTCTATCTCTCTCTCTATGAGCCCATCTCCCACTTGCACATGCTCTTTCTCTCTCTCAGAATAAATAAACTTAAAAACTTTAAAAAAATAAATAAAATTTTAAAAATAGAGGGAGAAAGAGAGGATGGATTAATTGTCTATAAGATTAGAGCAAGGAAATGAAATACTTTCATTCTTAAAGGTTCAAGTTTTATTTCAATGAGCTTAGTAGGCTATAATCAGTTGTTTTTTGTTTTAAATTAAACAAATTAATTATGAAAGATTTCAAACCCAGAGAATAACATAATAGCATCTATGTATGAATTGTCAAGAGTAAACTTGTATTACATTTTTCCGTATTTTTCTGATATATCTTTTTTGGGTTTATTTATTTATCTTGAGAGAGAGAGGGTGCAGAGGGGCTGAGAAAGAGACAGCATCCCAACAGGCTCTGTGCTGTCAGCTCAGAGCCTGACACAGGGCTCAATCCCATGATTCCTGAGATCATGATATGAGCCCAAACCAATTGCCAGACACTTAACTGATTAAGCCACCAGGCACGCCTCTTCTGATATACCTTTTTAAAAGAAATACTATGTTATAGATAACTTCGAGTGTCCTCCCATTTGTCCCTTCCTGCCCTCCACAATAGCAGCTTCCGTCCTGAATTTGATGTGCGTCTCTGAAATGTGTGTGGTGAAGTTTTATAACATCTACTTTAGTTTTCTTACCTAAGTGTTGTATTAGTCTACATCTCTGTTTAAAACAATTTTATTGAGATATAATTCACATAACATATAATTCATACATTCAAAGTGCATGTTTTAATAGCTTTTAGTAGATTTACAGATATTTGCAACTGTCACCACAGTCAATAATAGTTTAATCACCTCAAAAAGAAATCCTGTACCCTTTCGCTGTCACCCCTGTTCTTTCATCCATCTCACCCCTGTCCCCAGTCGTAAGCAGCCACTAAGCTAGTTTCTGTGTCTAAAGATTTGCCTGTTCTAGTCATTTCACCCCAATGGAACCATATAACACATGGGTTTTTTGTGATGGGCCGCTTTTACTTAGCATAGCATTTTCATGGTTTTCCATGTTGTTAAATCTCCTAATACGGTCATACCACGATTATCCACTCGTGAGTTAATGGACACATGGGTCGTTTCCATCGTTGGGCTGTTGTGAACGATGCCGCTATCACCTTCATGTACATACTGTTTTGCGGACAGCTGTTCTCATTTCTCTTGGGTGTATTCCTAGGACACAGCACTGGGTTTTGATACATGTACGTCCAGTTGATTGTACCTGCTGCATGGTGCTACACTGCATGAATATGCTTCGTTTTATTTCCCTCTTCTCCTACTAATGGACGGTTTGGTGGTTTGTTCTCTTTGTCACGGCACTTCACAGTGCTGCGGGGATGTCCTTATACGTGATTCCTTGGGCAAACAAAGGGACTCTCAAGAGAAGAGCCCTGTAGGTGGAGGGTGAACGCATCTGGACTCTTTCTAGGTATTGCCAGGTTACTCATCGACACGGAGGCAAACACACTTATATTTACCAGCAAGATAAACATTCTTATTGCTCCACATTTTCCCCAAATGCAGTGTTATCTGGCGACAATTTTTTTTGCCAGTGTGATAAGGGTATTTCATTAGTTTGTCTCAATGTGGATTTTTCTGTTATTGAAGTTGAGCATATTCTTGCGTTTGTTGGTTCTTCCCATTTGCTGTGTGGTGAACTGCCTTTTTATTGTTTTTGTCTGTTCTCAATTGGGCTATAGTTTCTCTCGTTAATTTGCAAGATCCTTTTTCGATATTAATTTAATGCCTGTTAAACAAGATGGCAGATATCTTCTGTTCTAAAGTGTTTCCCCAACTTAAAAAAATTCTTTTAATTTAAAAATTTTCCAGCTTGGGGCACCTGGGTGGCTCAGTCGGTTGAGCATCTGGCTCAAGTCATGATCTCGCGGTTCGTGGGTTCGAGCCACATGTCAGGCTCTGTGCTGACAGCTCAGAGCCTGGAGCCTGCTTCGGAGTCTGTGTCTCCCTCTCTTTCTACCCCTCCCCTGCTCTCTCTCTCTCTCTCAAAATTAAACGTTAAAAATTTTTTTTAATTTAAATTTTTTCAGCTTAATTGAAATGTAATTGACAAAACAATGCATAAAATTAAGGTATAGAATGTGATAATTTGATACATTTACATAGTGCGAAAATAATCACCTCAGTGGAGTTAGTTCATGCATCCATCCCCTCTCATCATTTCCACTTGGTTTTTGTGGTGAGAACATGTAAGATCTACTCTCTTGGCACCTTTCGAGTACATCATAGAATATTACTAACTATAGCCACCACGGTGTGCGTTAGCGCCCCAGAACCTGTTTGTCTTACAACTGAAGGTTTGTGCCTTCGACTGCTCTCCCCATTTCCCTCACCCCACAGCTCCTGACAACCACCATTCTACTCTGTTTCTGACTTCAGCTTGTGTAGGCTTCACACATAAGTGAGATCATACGTATTTGTCTTTCACTGCTAGACATATTTCACTTAGTGCAGTGCCCTTGAGGGCCATCCATGTTGCCACGAATGCTTCCCAACTTTTAAAATGCTTTTCGTGACACATTGGTTTTAGTTTTTAATATCAGATTTATCAGTTTTCCCTCATAACTTATATGTTTTGTGTCTTAGTTTAAAAATTGTTTCCTTTCACAATCTTAACGTTAGTCTCCTGTACTTTTTTTCTGAAATGCTAAGTTTTGCTTTTTTTTTTTTTCACATTTAAGTCTGTAATTCATTTGTAATTGTGTGTGTGTGTGTGTGTGTGTGTGTGTGTGTGTGTGTTGTCATGGAATGAGTTAAAAACCCAATTTCACTGGGGCGCCTGGGTGGGTCAGTTGGTTAAGTGTCCGACTTTGGCTCAGATCATGATTTTACAGTTTGTGCTTTCAAGCCCCACATCAGACTCTGTGCTGACAGCTTGGAGCCTGGATCCTGCTTCAGAGTCTGTGTCTTCCTCTCTCTGTCTGTCCCTTCCTCGCTCACACTCTGTCTCTCTCTCTCAAAAATAACTAAACATTAAAAAAATTAAATTTCACCTTTTTCTATAAAGATATTTAATTGTCTTATCATATATATTAAATAGACTATTTTTTCCTCATTGTCCTGAAATGTCATTTTTGTCATACCCCCATTTTGTGTGTATATGTGTGCTTGTGTATATGTGTGTTGTTTGCAAGCACGTGTGTGTGTATGCGCGCGCATATGTGTGTGTACGTGTGGCGGGGAAGGAAGGGAGAGGGGAGTAAGGGAGAGACTATTTCTGGGCACTCTATCCTTCTCTGTTTGTGTATTGCTGTGGTAATACCACTTATTTTAGTTCTATAGAAATTCTTATCTGAGAAAGTGAATCCTTCCTCTCTCCCTTTCTCCTCTTCTTTATCTTTAAAATTATCTGGCTATTCATGGTCTTTTAATTATTCCGTATATATTTTAGAATCATATCACAATTGTTAATGCACACTTGTTAAGTTCCAGAAAAAAGACTGCTGGTGTTTTTCTCATAATTGTATTGAATTAAGATTAATTGGGAGAAAATTGATTAACTTTAGACTTTGTCAAGATAAGAATACAATCTGAAATTCCAAGAGTAACCATTAAAAACCAGAAATGGAACATGTAACTTCTAAACCAGTCCAAAGCAAAAAGCAAATAAAGAAAACACGGTCACTGAAGTGACATCTTCACAATCATACACTATCTTTTTACATATTGTTATGTTTACTATTTTATTTTTAAAAATTTTTATTTTTGAGAGAGACAGAGAGAGGGTGCAAGTGGGGAAGGGGCAGAGAGAGACGGAGACAGAGGATCCAAAGCAGGTTCTGTGCTGACAGCAAAGAGCCCTATGTGGGGCTCGAACTCATGAACTGTAAGAGCATGACCTGAGCCAAAGTTAGATATTTAACCAACTGAGCCACCCAGGTACCCCTATGTTTACTATTTTATTAGCAACTTTATTTTACTGACCCCTACAAATCATCATTAGAATGAAATTAGGAAGGAAAGAGAGGCAAAGCAAAAATATAGTAAGTTACAAGAACAAATATAGAAGAAACAAAATCGATTATGTCAGCAATTATAATTATTGTTAATGAGCGAAACTCACTAGTTGTAAGATGGAGACTTTCAGACTGGAAACGTAAAAATGCAGCTATAAACTGTTTACGACCGACACATTCCAAATGCTGTGAAAAAGTGAAATTAAAGGGATGATATGTACAAAAACACTAGTGCAATACTAACCTTGGCAGACGTGAGTGTACCTGTCAGATCTCTCACTGTAGGGGGTGTAGTTGACCGAGGGCAAGGGCAGCTGTGCTCTGGATCCAACCATCCCAAAGGCTACTCCCAGCCACTGGCTCCATGTGGCAGGTATCCATCAGCAGGTCAATTCCCAGGAGACATGGGTCTCCTCTGACAGGTGACTCGCCAGAGTACTCTCTAATGGCCTTGTCGAACCTTTTGTTGGCTGGACCGCAATCTGAGATGCTTCCACCCCTTCCTTCCTTCCTCTTCCTCCACTCAGGCTCAGGGTTGCATTATAGGCTTTCAGCTTCTCCAAGTTCTCTCAACATTTTCTCTGACACAGATAAATTTCTTATGTGTTTATTGCCATCTTAGAGCTATAGAGGGTCTGGGCTTGTGTGGTACACCTCCCAAAAAGCAAACGTTAAAACATTATCAAATGAATTCATGCTAGCAAAAGATGGCAAGTCACAAAGCATTCCCAATGAAAACCATAATTTTATGATAAAAGGAAATATTTACCAAATATAAATATATAAGTATCTAATATATGTTACTGATTTGTAATCTCAACATGCTGTCAAAATATACAAAAGAAAACTGACAAAGTTACAAAGTGAAAATAACTCGTAGACAACCATATTGTTTCCTTTTCAAATCTGCCGGTGCTATTACTTAGCGCCTAGTGATTTTCTGCGCACACACGCGTATATATATACACATATATCTTTAGCGGTTTTCGAACATTCTTACCTATATTCTCCTTCACGTTCTTGTCCTGTTATTCTAGTTTCTGGGGCTTTAGTCCTGTTTTATCTGCTGATGCTTGCATGTGGTAGATTGACTCCTTGTGTATTTATAATGATTTTCATTGTAGGCTCATCTTTAATGGACACTGTCCCCTCCCCAGGAATCCCCAGGGCTTGGGTTGTGAGGCCTGAAAGGTACATTTGCTTCTGCCAAGTACCTCAGAAGTATCAGCAGCTTTCAGACTATGTTAATTTCTTAGTGCAGGAGCTCTTGGAAATGGGCTAGTATGAATTTGGATGCCTGAATAACACAAAGTACAGAGAGGATGGTCAACGGTCCCGGCTGACCTAGAATTGAAGAGTTTTCAAGGATCTAGGACTTTCGAATGCAAATCTTGGACAGTCCCAGGCAATCTGTGACAACCAATTATCCTAAATAAAGGGCTTCTTGCAATTTTTCTGTCCCAGGGAAGAACAGTTTTCTCACCTAAACCTCAGGCAGAGACAGATAAGCTTCTATGTCATGCCCCTAACAAGGATATCATCTTCAAGTCCACTCTTCCAATGAAGCTGCCACCCTTGGGAGCTCCCAGCTCTTTTCCAGAGTCTCAGTTCCTGCTCCCTTCTCGCCTGATTCCAAGGCTCTGTCTCCTGTCCCTGCACAGGAGGACACTTCTGGTCCTTTAGCTGTGTGCTTCCAAATGTTGTTTTAGCTCCACTTTTATTTCAGGCAACTTGGGTGTTCTTACGTGTGAGTTCACTGTGCATTTAAACATTTTGCGTTGTTATATTTTTGCAGCATTTTCTGTCTTTACAGCTGGGGGATGGTCACATTATCTTCATCTACCATCTTGCCAAGACCACAACTCCTCCCATCACAAGTTTTTACCAGCCTGCCTGCCCTGTAGCAACATAGCCTACATAAAGTCTTTAAGTACAGAGAATTCTAAATTATTCTGGAGGATGGGTTTGCCAAACAACAGACACTGGATAATTTGTATCCATTGGCAAGGGTTCTCCAGAGAAACAGAGCCAACAGGACCTACAGATACATACATAAGAAGGGATTTAGGGATGCCAGGGTGGCTCAGTTGGTTGAACATCCGACTTCAGCTCAGGTCATGATCTCTCGGTTCATGAGTTCAAGTACCCCATCAGGCTCTTTGCTGACATCTCAGAGCCTGTAGGCTGCTTTGGCTTCTGTGTTTCCCTCTCTCTCTGCCTCTCCTCTTCTTTCTCTCAAAAATAAATAGGACATTTAAAAAAATTTTTAAGGGATTTTTTTATAGGAATTGGCTCATACAATTATGGAGGTCGAGAAGTCCCACATCTGCTTTCTGTAAGCTAGAGAACCAAGAAAACCAGTGGTGTAATTCAGTCTAAGTCCAAAGGCCTGAGAACATAGCGCTGGTGGTGTAAGTCCAGGTCAGAATGTAAAGGCCCAAGAAACGGTCCCAGAGCAGAGTAAGATGGATGTCTCAGCTCAGCTGAGGGCTAATTCCCCCTTCCTCTGTCTTCTTGTTCTATTCAGGACCTCAACAGATTGGGTGGCACCTATTCTCCTACTCGCATTGATAAGGGCAATCTTTTGAACTCAATGTACCAATTCACACGCTAATCTCTTCTGGAAACACCCTCACAGACAAGCCCAGAAATAATATTCTACCTGCTATCCGAGCATCCCTTAGCTCAGTCAAGTTGATGTATAAAATTAACCACGGCAGCATGAGTCACCATTTCTATAAATTATTTCTAAAACTATGCCGCGCAGTAGAAAATATAATTATTGTTTAGTAAAACAGACACAAGAAATTCTTCTTTATAGCCTTGGTAGTCAAGAAAAATCATCCAGTTTGGCATGATATATATCAGCTGTGGGATTTATTAAAAAGGCTAATAGCGATTAGTTGGCCAGCTCTGTGTGTCTTTCTTCTCCCACCACTATGACGATGTCCTGTGGCTGAGTCAAAGATAAGCCTGGAGAAATAAAAATATACTGGTGTGTTTCTGTTCTAGTCTTAATCATTCTACATATTCTTATATCTTGAAATTTTGAGCACTGGAGCCAGGTAACGTGAATAGGTTAGCATTTCTTACTTTTATCCCTACTCTTGGCAGAGAGGGCTTTCCTCCCAAAAGGTTTACTGGAATAGTGGTTAAATGGCAGTCGGGAGTCGTTTGGCTCTTGAGGTAGGCTGGTTACACAACCAACAGCCATTTACTCTTCTTTGTTCACAGATCTCTAATTTCTGTCAGGTGCCTACCTTTTCCCCATGGGGCTCTGGTAAAAATCGTGCTTCATCTCAATCGCTGCAGTCTCAATATGGTAGCCAGTAACTGGGGAGGGGTAGGGAATGTGACTCAGCCATGGAGAATTAAGAGGAAATCTGGAGGGCATTTTCAAGCAAAGGGATTTTTCTTTACAAAAGGACAAATGACACTAAACGACACTCTCCTTTGACCAGACATTATTGTTTGCTGATAACGGTTGTAGTTTTGGAAGTCATCTTCCAAGTTTGAGGAGGAGTTTGTCAAAGACAAACTGAGGTTGGAATAGGAGAAAGAAGAATGAGCCAGGGTCTGGATGTCCTTGAGCAGCGTTATTGAGCCGCCGTAGAGCCGACCGATGCCAGGACTTCTTGTTATATAAGGTTGTAGTTGTCCTTACTGTTTAAGTCAGATGAGGTAGGATTTTCTGTTATTTATAGCTGAAGTCATCCTAATTGAGACAATAGCAATCTATAAAGGTCTTGGCTTAATCACCATTCAACTGGCCCTTGTAAGATTTGGAGGACAGGGGCAGAAAGGCATTGAGGGAGCTTCTTCCTTCCCAGACAGCCTAGTGTGGGGAGGGATGATAGATGTGAAATGCGGAGGCTGTAGGGTGTGACATCAAGGCTATTTCTAGAGTTCTATCTGAGGCGCAAAAACTCCATTACCCATTTCAACAGAACCTTCTAACTCTGCTGGAGGTACCCACTAGATGATCATTCCATGTTCAGGCTGCCGTGGTTTAATTAGTAATGGGGCTCTTGCCTGCATCAAAAGTACAAAATTCTCCATTTCTTTCTTTTCTCCTGTGGCACAAACACTGTCCAAGATGCTTGACACCGCAGGGAGGAAAGAGGGATGTGGAAAATCTGTTTATCTGGCACCCTCACACTGGGGCAATATTGGAGTCTAAGAGGTTGAGGCACTTGTTTTGCAGTGTGAAAAGAGCGGGTGACTTTCTCCAACTTTTCCTGAGTGAATACAACAGTTCTAAGCAGCTGGTACCTGCCAAATAAGAACCTTATCTTTTGTTTTGTTTTGTTTGCTCGTTATTTTCTCTTAAAATTGGAAATAGCTGATGGCCAGCGATGTCAGCCTTCCAACTGTGAAGCCATCCTGGACACAAGAAGGCAGGTCCTTGGGACTGCCTAAATTCCAGTGCAGCAGGGGAGATGTCTACATGAGAACGAAGAATTCGCTCCAGAATTTCCTTCCTAGGAAGGCCGTGCTCTACAAGTTCATGCCAAAATAGAAAATTACCCCGGGAGTGACAGATAGCCATCCTTCCTTCCTGTTACTACCTCCAGTCAGTTGTAACAACCACAGACGCCTGGTTGCAGTAGGATCCCGGTATACCCGGTTTTCATAACTCTGCTGCACCTAGTTTTTCAGACATGAAGACATGTCTTAAGTTTTTGGTAGTGAGGGTGGTGGTGAGGGGAAGGGTCAGGTGTAGGAGGTAGGGGGAGTAGGGAAGGAATATTCTAGAACTGAGCAATATGTATCAGATCGTGCCCAAGGATTATTTTTGGACATTCAGAAAATGCTCCCTTAGTATCACTGTTGTCCCTAACTTGCTACTAGTATTCCACATCTGCAGTCGGGTCGCTGAATCAGAGACTCGCAGGGTCTCTGGACTGGAGCAGGCAGGGCAGGAGGGAGGCTCGTCTCTCACTTGTTATGATTTTCTTCTGTTGATAATTGGGATGGGCTCCCGTAGGGGAGGAAAGTGTGAAAACGGGTCTAAGAGATTCAGACACTCTCCATTTTCAGCTTTCTTTTGTGTCTCCGTTAATCACCTGCCCTTTGCTTTAGTTACAACTTGCTGGAGTCCAAGCAAATAGTTGGGATTTAAAAATCAAACAAAAAGATAATCACCCAGAAATCAGATTTAAATCTGCAGTGAATAAAGCTGCTTTGTTAGAGAAATAAAAGTGTTAAGAAGCTTTTTCTTCTAAGGCTACGAAACACTTGTAGTTGGCACTAACAAGTTTGGGGCTGTTTGCATAGAGAGATGTAAAACCCTCTTTGCAAGTGGAAACAAGCTACGTTTACTTTGATTTCAAAGCTCTCGAAATTGCTCCGAAAACCGGAAACAGTTCCTCGCTCTGATTTGGAAGAATTGATGCTTTCCTTACTAATTGTCAAGGCCCAAAATGACACACACTTGCTTTTGGTTGGATCCCAGATACCACCTCCACATCGGGAAAATGAGAAGACAAATCTGACATGGGAGCCCAGTGCAGGTAAAAATTATAATGTGTGTCACACTGTCATTTTACAAAGTGACTTTTTAAAATAGAAAATAAATAAATAAAGCCCGAAAAACTCCTCGGAGACACGTTAACGCCTCAACCTGGAACAATAAAGCTCCGTTAAAAACACTTGCCATTAGCCACCATCTGCTGTGAGCAATCGGGGGTAATCTTTATGTCCTCTTGACAGCTTTGCCTCGTTCCTTAGCCCCTTGATGGAACAAAGACTCCAACATGGACAAAACATTTAGGAATAAGGATCCTTACCTTGTCTAAGGATCAGTTCCGCTGCTTTTCAGAGTTCTGAGCTTGGTGACCCACATTCAATCATCTGTTCAGGGTTTTCAAGACTATGTATTGAATTGGAGAAAATTTGCTAACTGTATTTCCTTCGCCATTTATAATGCTCTGTGGGCTCCCTACCCTTGACATATTTTGGGGTGTGGGAAAATGAGAAAACTACGTTCTTACTCCGCTCTGATAAATAAGGAAAGCTGTGTGCAGCAACAAGAATCTCTTGATCAGAATCTTCCAGTGCACCTGCATTTTTCTCCCATTTGAACTTGTACTGTTAGACTATTTAGCAAATAGAATTCTTGTTCCCACCAAAAGTAAACTTTTCTCTTTGTGGTTAAGTCTTTAAAAATATAAGCAACATCCGTGGCAGAGTCACACGCTCCCTGACAATTTGGCAAAGAACTCTTGTGCAGACAGAGGTACAGAGCAAAGGCAAAAAAAAAAAAAAAATGCTATTAATATTCGCGGTGCATTCACACCACTGTTTTGCATCTTTCAGATGGAATCTCACTGTGTATGAGGAACATGACCAGAGCAGGGAATACAGCGTAGGTAGAACATCTGAATGACACACGCTTATTGTTCTTTACTCCCCGTGGGCGTTTTCCCTGTCTAGCTCTCTGGGATGGCACTGAGCCATAAAATACACTTTCATTTTTCAAGAAGAGTCCTTCTCCAGTTTTTGGACTACATGGGCTTCTTTGAGACAAAGTTCCTGTATTCTTTCGTGAACCTGCTTATTACTGTAGAGGAAATAGACTGAGGGCATAGAAACAGTCATGGGGCAGGTGATTTCTTCAATAGTCTCGGTCCCAGGGGCAGTGCCCCCTGATCCACTCCAATCATGCTTATTGGGGTCACGCTCTGTTACTTCAGTTGTGACTCTGTCTACTGGTGGAGCACTGAAAAGGAAAAGGCGATGCAGGGGAGGGAAAGAGTGGGGAATCGGAATGAAATATAAAGTGGGCTTAGGCCAGCCCATCAGATGTACTTTATTTCATCCACACTTACTCCTAACCCCTGGGCAGTATTCCTCGCCTTAGTCTCAAAGGACCATATGGCGTACAAAGCAGTAATAATCGCGACATCACTGTGAATCTATCCAGGGCACTCTCCATCTACTGGGAACAAGTCGCTGTAAACACACAACTTACACAATCTCTTCCTTTTCTTTTCACCCCTTCTTCTTCCTTCTTCTTTTTTAAAACTTAGACTGCCACGGATTTCACCCAGACCAAAGATGTCGCCCTATTCTTGTCTACAGGTAGTCCGGAGGACTCTAGAAAACCAGAAGACATTCTGAAGAGTGAGACCACTGCTCTAGGAATTTCTGTTATCTTGAAAGTTTCCAGTAATAAGCATTTTGCATAGGTACACTATTTATCAGTCAGAACTCTCCTTCATCTACTTGTACCATGCTTCTTCTTTTAAGGCAGGGTGGGGACAATTCCAGAATACCTTTGATAATGGGGGTTTCTTGCAACCCCTGTGGCACATCCACTCAGCCTCGTGGAGAATAAGAATGGGAGCTCTCTCCTGTTTGGAGTATTGCTCAAACTCAAAGAATGCTTAGATTCAGTGCAAATGAGTAATCATAACTCCTAAGAAAGAAGACATGATTGAGTTAACTTTCACCATGCAGTGTCAAACACGTCACGAAATCAGAGCTTGCCTCACGGTCAGGTTTATGTCCAGACCAGTCACCATTTTCATGAACTTTATCAGCAAAATCATCCCAACACTTACTACAGATCCTGTTATAAGCATTGTACCTGCATAAACTCAGTTTACTTGGATCAACAACTCCGTGAGGTAGACACTATTAATATCCTCATTTTATAGGTAAGGAAACTGAGGAAACAGAAAGGTTAAGTTACTTGCCCAAAGTTACTCAGCTAATAATTTAGGGAGCCAGAATGCTGGCTCAGGGCCCATGCTAAATTGATAGCACATTCATACATTCTTGCTGGCCCTGGCTTATCAGCAATCCCTAATTCAATCATATAAGGTGCTAGTGCTCCACTGTGCCCCCTAGGCCTCTTGCTGTGCCAGTTCTGGAGTCCTTAGGAAAGAGCTAGGACAGCCTCCTGAGGGTTGGGGAGAGGGGCTGTTTTTCATTGGCAAGGAGGAAGTATTTCAATATTTTAATAATGGGAAGTCCCCAGTGACACATTACAGCCCTCTGAATATGTATGCATACTCACAGGACTCAAATTCTGTTTACTTTTCCTTAATTGAAAGTCCTGTTTCTCTAACCACAAATAAAGGCGCCAGTTATAACACCTCTTCTCCAATACATACAACACCATTTCAGTAATGTACCATTTGTACTATCTGTACTGTTTACTTTAGAAGCAGACAATACCTACACGGGGTATCTTTGGAGCCTATATCTGAAATTAGTTCAGATGTTAGTTCAGATGAAATTAGATCAGATGAGATTCGTTCATACAGCGAAGTTTACACGTATAGCTCATTTTCAAGGATTATTATCAAAAAGGAAGAATGTGTACTGGGAGCCAGACGGCATCTCATTTTGCATTTAAAAAGTAGAAGTGTGTTTAACAATTCAGGAGAGTCCAGCTATACTTTAAGTAGAGCCTAAGTGAAATAATGTGGGAATCAAATGTAGAAGTTGTTTACAAAAAGAGTTCATCTAATGAGATCAGAATGAAAGAATGAATAGGGCGTATACCAATGTAAAGCTGAAATTACCACCCGACATTTTAAACATGGGCGCTGACTTAAATATGTTACCAAATGCAAATAATTCACCCTTAGGGGGAAACTAACTGCTTTTAGGAACAAAACAAAACTGAACACAAATTGGGATCTCAAGTCCAATGTTGCCCTCATCTTTTGCATACAAGATCCATATTATACAAGTGGGAGAAATGACTTAACTTTGCCCAGAAATAAACCAATAACGGCCCTCCCTTTCCCCCAAACTGAATGAGCCATTGTAACTTGGACAAAGTAAAACACCTTCCAGATTTTAGGCCTCGTGAGTATCATCAGGAGGGAGTTCAAAACCCTAACCTGATGAGAGTTTTGGAAAAACAACCATGACTACCCAGGGCCTATTTTCAATTGTGTTCCCTTCACCTGTCAGAAAAGATGCATTATGGAGAGTCTATGAGGTCATGCAGCAGACAGGATTCTGAGTTAATTCCAAGGGTCACATAGGCAATCCTGGAGATATTTCTAATCCTAAGAAGAAAACTTTAAGGAAGTAAGAAGGCTGATCTCATGGACATGCTACCATCTTGAGGAAAACCAGAGCCAATCTTCCTCACTTGTTTTAAACTGTAATAAACAAACTGAATGGGATACCTTGAAATTGCCTCCAAGTGTTAAACTGTAGGGTGATTAGAGGTAGCTTTTCTCACTAAAATGGCCCCAGGAAAGTCTGCTTTTTGTTTGTTTCCAGTTTTCCATGAATAAATGGTAAGCAGCAGCCAATTGTCAACGTTGCCAGATGGAAATAGGTCTGAGCCAATTTGACATGGCAGCTCTTCTCACATCTAAGACTTGACATTTTTCATGTTGTGCCTGAATTATAAGCCCAGAAGGACTTAGGTCCTCTCCTCTATTAGCCTTGTACCATACACCAACTCTAAGTCTTAGAAGAAATAAGGAAAATTTACAGTGTTGAAAATGGCCCCTTTGTGACAATGGTATTGCTCAGTTTGATATCTACTTGAACCGAGAGCATTCCCCTAACCTCAAACATGCCAGTCCATCATAAACCACTTCTCCTCTAGGGGATGAGAATATGGCCCAACTCAATACTATAATCTTGGTTACAAGCTGATGGGGTGGATTTACTATAATTATAGGGTACTCGAGCTTCAGGTTAAGACTTACTTCCTTGACTTTGAAGGACAAAGGTCATTCTGGTTTGACATATTCCATTCTTGGGGGATATTTTCTTCTTTCTTTATTAGAACTGCAGTGTCTTAAGTGAGGACAACAATGAATAATGACCAGGGATAAAGATAGAATTGAGGCACAAGAAAAATCCAGTCATCACTTCTAAACCTTCCACTGCCCCCCCAAGACAATTTAAAATAATTTCTATTCTAGGATCAGCAAGAAAACTGTCATAATCCAATCAATCTTAGGGTCTTTCTTCCCCTTACTCCCTAAAAATATCCACAAAAAGAATCTGAGAAATCATTTCAGTGGCATATTTTCACTGCATTATACCTACCTTTGTCAAATCTTTGTCTATTTATTTGTGCTAATTTGTGAATATTTAAGAGGTTGTTCAGTTTGGAGCACCTGGGTTTCTCAGTCAGTTAAGCATCCAACTTTGACTCAGGTTATAATCTCACTGTTCGTGGGTTCGAACTCCACGTTGGGCTCTGTGCTGACAGCTAAGAATCTGGAGCCTGCTTCGGATTCTGTGTCTTCCTTTCTCTCTTCCCCTTCCCTCTTGAACTCTGTCGCGTGCTCTCTCTCTCTAAGATAAATAAATATTAAAAAATAAAAATAAAAAAAGAAAGAGGTGTTTGAGTTCAACTAGCTCGTTCTACAGATGAAGAAACTGAGGTCTCTGAGTGAGGAAGTGGTTTGCTAAGATAACGTGGACAAGCTGGGATCGAACATCAATTCTAGGTACCTGTCTGAATTCATTTTGACCCCATCTCTGTGATGCAATTCACCATTTAATAAAACTCAAATTATAGTAGCAACTTCCAACCCACAGAATGGGAAGGAGATTTGGTAGATATTCATGTCATAGGGAGTAGAAGAATCCAGGGGGGAAAAAAGGCTCAATTCAACTTGGTTCTCCAAGTACATATATATACTTTTTTCAAATAATTTACTTTTATATGTCGGGCACAATTTTACATTCAACATGAGACAGAAGTAGAGTGCATTTCCAATTTAAGGTTAACTCAGGATAGGTCATGGTTAGAGTTTTGTTGGGAAGGGAATTAAAAACACATGTTTGAAGTTCACTATAAGATGCTCATTGCTTGTTTCAGATGCCCCATGATTCAAGTCCATTCATGATCCAGGACTCTCTGAGCCAGAGACACGGCCTTCACACATCAAGAATAAAATGTGAAGGCTGATTTATTTTGCCAAATAGTTCAATATATTGTTATCCAATTTAAAAAAAATATAAATTACATTTTATTTATCAGTACATCTTATGTAATAGGAAAATGTCATGTTCTAACTTTGAATTAAGATATATGATACATATAAGAAATTTCATAAAGATTTTGGTTTGATGAATCATCACAAACTGAATGCATGCATATAAGCAACACCCAGATGAAGAAGCAACATATTGCTAGTGTCCCCTGCAGTCCCCTTCTCAGTCTCTAACCATCCCATCCCTGTCCCCAGAGTACCTGCCCTTCTTTCTTCTAACTACTTACACTAGTATTTCCCATTCTGTACATATAAGTGCAGTGAGGCAGTATATATTTTGGAGGGTTTGAATTCTTTTGCTCAATCTTTTGCTTATGGGGATTACCCACAGCGTTGCATGTATTTGTAATTGTTCAGCCATGGTGCAAATATATCACATGTATTTAGTTTTATGCTCTTGTTGGGTGTTTGGATAGTTACCTAATAGTTTTTCATTGTGTTGAATTGTTTGCAGAAAACATTAACTCAAAGTTAATAAATTCACCTTTGAAAAGTGTGGGAGCTTCAGAAGTTCAAACTATAGAATTATTTCCCAAAATCTAGTGTATATTTCTGTGTGTGTGTGTGTGTGTGTGTGTGTTTGGATGTACTCTCCTGAGCAACGGTTTCCGTTGAGTCTTTCAGTGGTTGGAACCTGAGTTTGACAGTAAGGAGCCTTAACACTGCATGCTCCAGTCAAAATGAATGGCTGAATTATTGTGACGTTGGTTAGTAAGCAAGTAATTCATTTCCCATGTCACTGCTTTTTACCTCGAGTTGGTTATCCAGGCCTTTTCAAAAATCCCAACTTGTCTGATCTGCTCCTAGTTACAGTCCATTTTGAGCTCTTCTGTATAAAATGCAATCTTGTCAAAGGGAAGACACCCGCTCCCAGCAGGAGGGTTACTCACCAGCTGCCAAGTTCTTTGTTACAATGTGTAGAAATGAAATGATCCTTCCATATGGAATGTGTCTGCCGCCATGACTGCTGGCCTTGGGTTGACTGCCAACCTCTGGTACAAGAAAGAGGCAGAGAGATACATGAGAGGAGGATGCTGGGAGATGGACGTTGATGAGTTCTTGATATTGTGATGTTAAAGCTAATTTTCTCTGAGGGAGGAGTCTAACTTTCTGGGTGTCCTCAACTAAGTACACATATTTCTAGGTCTGGCTTCCCCTTCTGTGACCTCTTTCCTAGATTATTTATGTCTTCTTGCCTACTTTACGATTTTATCGATTTTTTATTTTTTAATCTTTTTAATTTGAGAGTGCACATGAATGGGGGAGAGGGGCAGAGGGAGAGAGGGGGAGAGAGGGGGAGAGAGGGGGAGAGAGGGGGAGAGAGAGGGAGAGAGAGGGAGAGAGAGGGAGGGAGAGGGAGGGAGAGGGGGAGAGGGAGAAGGGGGGAGAGAGAGAGAGAGAGAGAGAGAGAGAGAGAGAGAGAGAGAGAGAGAGAGAGAGGGAGAGAGGGAGGGAGGGAGGGAGGGAGGGAGGGAGAATTCTAAACAGACTCCACACTGAATGTGGAGCCCAATGCAGGGCTCAATCCCACAACTCTGGAATCATGACCCAAGCATGAGTTGGATGCTCAACTGACTGAGCCATCCAGGTGCCCATATTTTATAATTTTAAAAAGCCTTCATTATTTCTTATTTTTCTTTAAAATGTTCTTCTCGTAAAAGAAACTCCTGATTGAGCTCTCGACCCTTCTTCAAGGCAGGAGAATCCAGTGAGCTGCTGAATTCTGCTTCACTCCCCTCCCCCAACAGCCTCTGTCCAATGGCAGCTATCTCTCTCTCTCTCTCTCTCTCTCTCTCACACTCACACACACACACACACACACACACACACACACACACACACACACACACACACACACACACACGAGCATGGGGCAGTCCTTGCAGTCTGGGCCCATTGAAGGAAGCTCCTCTTTCCAGCTGTTATTTAGCACTGTGGGCTGAATTCATCTAATGATTATTTGGATGCATATTTTTATACCAATCCCCTTCTTCCTGACTGAAAATTGACCAGTGTCTCCACAATTTCTGACTGCCGGCTCTTCAGAGTCATGAAGAAATAGAGGGCATCTGAGAAGGTTGTCTTTATTTCAATCTCTACTGGGTTGTGCCCAGAATATAGACAGATACAGTTTTCAGGTGGTAGGTTACTATTTTTTTTTAATTTTTTAATGTTTATTTAATTTTGAGAGAAAGAGCCACAGTGTGCGCTGGAGGGGGGCAGAGGGAGAGAGGCAGACACAGGATCCGAAGCAGGCTCCAGGCCCTGAGCTGTCAGCACAGAGCCCATCATGGGGCTGGAACTCCCAAACTGTGAGATTATGACCTGAGCCAAAGTTCATCGCTTATCTTATTGAGCCCCCCAGGCACCCCTCAGGTGGTAGATTTTTAAGTCACACAGTGGAAAATATACACTAATCTAAAGAGAGCATCTTAACTTAAAATTAAAAAATAGTTTTTCAAGATTACTACTCTCCATTGAAACTCATTTAAAAGAACTTTAAGATTTCAACCAAGGACTATTATTTGATGTAATTGCTCTGGATGGGTTAAAGGCCACCCAGTTTGATGCTTTAAGATAGGGTATTGAGAAAGAAAAACTTATCTATTTAAAGGCATACTGTTAATAGTAAAACATGGCTCAACCATAAAGCATTGTTATTTTAATTGACCTCCAGGAATTAAATGTTAACAAATTACCTAAAACTTCTTAGATTCAGTGTACTCCTAAAACACCAAACTACAGAACAAAAACTCTTCTCCTGTAGAAGCTCTGTAATAATCTCTCAGTCTAAATTTATTTCCTCAGAAGGTAAATAACCTCCCAGGGGCTCCATCTCTGTATCCTATTTAATTGAAACAACACTAATCACCTACTAATCTAGCTCACTCTTAACAAAGTGTTGTATTCTAACAAGTCTGGTTCTTTTTTGTTTGTTTTTGTTTTCCTCCTCCAGTAGGAAAAAAAAAAAAAAGATGAGAAAAGGTAAGTATTGGTTTGAGGTCAGCAAGGAGATTTATGTAAGAAAACTAAACTACCAGGGGAATCAACTCCATTTAGCCATAAAGCATTGCCCCCTGCAAGCTCAGGAAGGATTTCCAATTATTTACAAACAGATAACATTGTGTAGCTCCCTCAGTATTACAGATAAGTCACCAGAAAACAACCAGTTTGACAAAATTGCCCAGCCGCTCATTAACTGTACAGCTCTGCTAAATATCCACCACGGGCGTCTCTCAGGAATGTGCTAAGGAAACGGAGGGTGGAATGAGTTCCCCACCAGAATTCTGCAAGTCCTAAAATAAGAATCGGGAAATGGCTTATACCATTGACGCACCAGTTCTATCAATTGAAGGACTTGCTTTCATGTTTGGGTGTGGGGTATGTTTATGAGTGATTGAGAAAGAGAGAGTCAAAGAGCTGACAGGAAAGCACAAAAACATACATAGATGGCAAACATGCAGTAAGGGTAAGCAAATGTTCTGGACCTTCTAATCGTGAATGAATATTTTACCACAGCGTGTCCAGGGATATGTCAGCTTAGTAGTCACTAGGGAAAAATTTCTTATGGTTCAGTTTTTGAGAATGAAAAGTTGTTTTCTTCATCTTAATGTAGATACATTCCGAATGTACTATAGTATAGTTGGGAAGGAATTCAGCCATACTACGGCTGAAACTCTGAGACGAAATAAATGACAAGAGTTGAGTGGTACATGTTTAAAATCATACAAAGCAGCATTTTTGAATGTTTACCTTTTCCTTTCTGCTCTCCTAAGGTGCCTTCTGTACAGACATTGAGAGTCATCCAGGTCACTCCTACATTTTGGGCAGAGGTGGGGGGGGGGGCTCTTGCTGAATTATAAAATAAAACTAAATGCCAAAATAAAAATCACAAAAGCTGATACAATTTAAATATTTGCATTTAAGATGTTAGCACTTTGAACACAGAAAATACAGCTTAATATAATTGTGCTATTTCAAACATAATTAGAGGATTTATTTTAAAACTTAAATTATTGTCACCTGTAAGTAGTATAATCTGGTAATGGAATAAAAGTTTAAAATTATTCCATGAATGTCATCTTCTTCCAATCCTGTTACTTCATCTCTGTAATTACATATATAAATAACTTCATTTGGAGATCATGTCGGAAATCTAAATTCCAGGCAGGTCTGGAACGGGGGACCCCAGCCACAAGGACCTCTGTTGCTTGCACACTCCTGATAGGCAGAAATGAAGTCAGATGATAGCCTGTTCATGTTGCTGACTGTGGGTTGAGAGTGGGAAGTGACTGGAAGAAATAGGTGATTCTTACCAGGGGTTCTTAAAAGCAAGTCACTTGCTTCAGATTAATCTGGAATTCCCCTGAGAAACTCAGGTTCTTAGGCTCCACTTAAGACCTCTGAGCTAATATTCCTAGAGTTTCCCAAATTTGCATTTATTACAAGGCTTATGTGATTTGGGGGCATAGCAATGTTTGTGAACCATTGAGATATGGGTTGGGATTGAGGGTAATGAGGGCTGATTTTGGATGTGACTGAATTTGTCATGCATGTTTTCCATAGAAATATTACCTTATAATGGCCTGTTTTTTATTATTTACCTTCTATCTTTGGGACCATTTGAATCGTTCACTGGACTGGGAATCACTAGGGACATTTTGACAAAGCCAGTCTTAAAATCCAAAAAAAAATTTTTCTTAAACCAAACTGGTCTTGCTCTTGTGATGAAACACGTGAAGCAGACACTCTGGGCCCAAGAAACTCCTGCAGTTTCCTTGCTCACCGGTGGGGTCTGGAGCCCCTACCTTGAAGGAAATATGCCTCTCTCTTCCGGAAAAGGCTCCAGAGAGCTATAAAAAATACTTGCGTACCACCACTCCTGACAGGAATTTGCCTTGGGGCTAGGGCGCCCCCCAGGAAGATGAAGGCAGGGTAGTAGGGCATGGCTATGCCATCCCAGACTGGCCCCACTCTACACATTCTGTCTCTCAACTCAGAGAATTCATAGGCTACACTTCTTCCCCCAGAGTTAGATCGAAGTTCAGAGATTCATGGCCAATGAGAATATGCTGATCCCAAGCACCTGCACAGAGGTCAGCCCTCCTGCACCTTCCAGACCCACACTGTATTTTACTTGGATAAAGAATTTCTTCCGTATGTGAAAAAATGCTGAACCACTCCCATGGAAAAGGACCTGGAAAGGGTACAAGGAACATAACTGGACGAGCCCTGGGAATTGTTTCCCAGGATGTGAACTCCTGCATGGCATTGCAAACCACACTGTTCTATTAACATTACCAAAGGGCAGGTGTGCTGGCCACAGACAATTAAGATAAGTTGGGTGCTGAGGTAGCCATCTTGGCTTGGGATGGTCTTGGCTAAATTGTATCTCTGAATGAGTAAAAGGACGTGAAAGCTGTAGATAAATTATAAAGTAGTACATGGGTTAGTTGTTACTCTTATCATTAACAGCAATCAGCAAATTACGAGGTGATGTCACTTGCTAATTAATCATTTCTTTTGATGGAAGGATTCTACCTGCTTTGGCACTGTTACCATGTCAAAACAAAGCTTTTGGAAATTATGCATGTTATACATTGTGCTGGCACTTCCGTTTTGATTCTGAAGGTTACATTTCATATTATAAAGGGAGATTTGGGGTACTGCTGAGAAGTTTTATTTATTCTTCCCGTGCCCTTCCTCTGAAGGAAATCCTTCAAAGCCCAGCACAAATGTCACCTTCATGGAGTCTTATGACAGCCCGCTTTCCATCCAAAATTAACAGCCAGATTCTCTGCATTCTGGAAACTTGTAATTTGTACCTCCTTCTAGCATTTCTGTCCCTCTGCCTTACATGATAGCTGCTTCATGCCATCCTGTCACTAGATAATGGTCTCTGGGAGGACAGGGGCCATGCCATCTCTTGCACCACAGTTTGCAAATAGCAGACACTCATGAGACATCCACGAAATTCAAGTTTGTAGTCTTACAACAGCAGTTACAAACTGGCCAGGCGCAGGCCAGAAATACCTGAATTTTGACATAATTGCCTGTTGGCAGATTTCACGTAAAACCCTGGACGTCTGGCATTTCCCATGGCTATAAGCACCTTGTACAGAAGGGAAGCTGCCCATTCAGTTTAGTTTTTCCCTCCAGTTTCCCACAGTTGTTTTTCTATCATTGGTATTACCTGTGTGTCCTGTGTGGATGGAGATACCATTCCTTTACCTTCTCCCACGTTGGTCAGGACCACATGCCTCCATCAACAGATGTGTAACTGTGCTTCTCGTAGACGCGGTTCAGAACCAAAGACATGTTTGCCTAGATAGACCATTTAGAGGTCAGCTGATCATCAAATGGTTTGCTGTGCTCAATGATCTAATTTAGTTTTCAAGGTGGCAAAATGTGATCTGATCGTATTATGGTTAATTGTTTAAGGATGAGTGGCTTTGTGGAACACCAATAAAGCTTCAGCCTGCAGTTCCTATTGGTCTGAGTTTCCAGTAGGGTGACCTACCTTTACAGTTCTCCTCCTCATATACTCCTAGGAATCCATACAGGGGCTTATCAGTTGGCAAGGTTTTCTCTACCTGAGGTCTCTATTTCCCCACTTCTCACTTTTTGCTTAACCTGCTCCAGCCTGGCCTCTGATCCCATCCTGCTAGGTGCTAGGTGGGAGTTCTGATAATGGCTTCCATGTCACCATGGAAACTTTTTAGTGCCCTTTATATCCAAAGGCTTGGCAATTCTTTTACAATTGACCACGATCCCTTTCTCATGATGGTATTTTATCCTTTGGTCACTGTGGCACCACATTTTTCGTATATTCCTGGTGGCTCTCTGGCTTCTCTTTGTCCAAAGACTCTCCTTTGTATCTCCCTTCACCTGAGAGCCGAACGGGGCTCTTCTTTTCTTCTCATTCTATATATTCCTCCTAAGAAACATACTCCTGTCCTTTAATTATAGATAGAAAAAGTATTTATTGGCCATCTATTTTCTTTGGGCTCTAGACTGCGTAGTCCACTGTCTATATGACATCTTCACTTGGATGTCTCAAGGGGGTCTCAAGTTTAATTTATCCAAAACCAATTCACACCACCTCCCTAACTGGTCCTCTTTGAAGGTTTTCTAGTTAGCAAATATCATAGCCATCCAGTTATGCAAGTGACGAAATTGGAAACCGCCTGCCTCACCTACCTCCCCGCTGTATGGTTTTATCACCAAGCCTGATAGTCTATCTTCTAAATGCCTTGAAGCAGTCAACTTGTCTCCATCTATGTCATCCTGAGCTGGTCCCAGCTACGTTGTCTTCTACCTAAACAACATAGTATGTTAACTGGCTTCCTCCACTTCACTCCTACATAGAGCCAGAATAATTTAAGTGCAAATGTGACAATGCTTAAAGGACCCTGTTAGTGGCTTCCCCTTGTTCTTTAACACCAGAATCCCTGAAAAGGCAGTATATAATATGGCCTCTACCTGCTTCCTTAGCCTCACTCATCAATGCCCTCCTGGCACTTTGTGAGCCAACCATACTAGATTTCTCCGTGTTTCTGGATGCTGCATACTCCTTCCCATAACATGACCCTTGCTCACATAGCTCTCGCTGTCCACAGGTCTCTGTTTCCAATCTGCCCCTCTTCAACTATTTCTATTTCTTTTTTAGATGTGAACTGACAGATCACTTCTCCAGAAAGTCTTTCTTGGCCTCCTTTAATCTGTTCTCAATGTAAGGGCACTAATTATAATCTGTAATTATAAATTCATTTTGTGACCCTTATTAATGTGTCTTTCCCACACTATGTTTTTGCTCATTGTCCCCCTTCCCCCCACCAGGACTGTCTCTAGTCCCTACATAAGGCAGGGGATAAGTATATAAATATAAATATATATATGAATATATATATTTATTTATTATATATATATTTTAGGGGGTACAAAGTGTTACTTACCAAATTAATGATTGGAAATATCCGACCCCTAAGTCCAGCCCAGCCAAATGCCCTGTTATATTTCATCAAGTCACTTCCTATTTCAAAGCAATACCGTATGGAAATTGTCTATGGAACAAAGTTAACAGAAATCCTTTAAATGAAAATAAGAACAGATTTCTGTGTATGGCGCTCCATAGATCTCTACCTACAGCCTAAACTTAAAATTCTTTGGTATCTTCAAAAATTAAACTGTCAAAGACAGAAAGCTAATGGTAGAATATTTTAAATTACTTCAGTAAAACTATTAAAAGAGAAACTGGGAACAATATTTTGATTGATGCAGCACAACAAACAAATTGCACTGATATGCTTCTAAATTGCTACTATCATGATCCTTAGCAATTGTATAGTGTAAATCATTAGTCAATCAAGCACTCAATATACCGTGTGAGCTCTAACAAAAATAGGCTAGATATGATAATTAGATGAAAGTGTGATCGTTACATGAAAATGAACATGAGGCTTATATCAATTTTGTGGTTATGTATAGTCATCTTGGTCCTCACATACTGTAACAATTATTCCATTACTTTAAGATTCCCTGTAGGGACGCCTGGGTGGCTCAGTCGATTAAGCGTCCAGCATCAGCTCAGGTCGTGATCTCAAGGTTCATGGATTCTCTCTCTGCCCCTCCCCTGCTCATACTCTGTCTCTCAAAAATAAACAAACATTAAAAAAAATTAAAGACTCCCTGTAAAAGCATTAGTACATACTTGAACTCAGGCATCTGAAACAGAATATTATGCCTTAGGCTTAGATTTTAAAAAAAAAAATCCACAGCTTTACTGATTTGAGGTTCCAATCACCATTTTCCCAATTGAAAATTTCCTGAAATGGTTGCCAGGGAATGTTGGAATTATCTTTACAAGATTCTTCTGAGGGTATGGTCAGACAGACTTCAGGAAAAAAACAACCTAACTGAGAAGCCAGAGATCACAGAACACATTTAAAAGTCAAAGAGTTGATTTCTGTAGGCTCGGAAATATTTTTTAAGGCAAACGTAGTAATAATCAAAGACAAATGTCTTTTAAACAGTTTCTCCAGGCTTTTCTGTTTGGTCTCTGAAATATCAGTTTTCAATGACACCAATTTATCTGAATGTAAAGTGGAAAATGCCCTATGTTCTGTACTCCCGATAATCCTCATTCGATTAGTTCCCACATCAAAACAGACTCTCTGTCAACTCTGAAGTAAGAGACGGCCTTCAGTTAAAGCAGAATGCAATATGAGTCACCTTTTCAGCAACCATTCTGACTAGACTCTGGAGTTGGTTTTTGTCTGAAAGCTGATCAATCGCTGACCTGCAATGTGACGTCAGATGGCGTTAGCACTGTGCTGCACTTCTGAGCACTGGGGATCATTCAGCAATCGAATCTTCTAACACAATCAATGACCGCCATTTATCTTCCAAAGGCACATTTGACTAATCAGATTCTCTCATTTTCCTCTATCCTGACTTTCAGCCCTGCTTCCTATTAGATAGAGGAGAAACAGAGAACTCTCCTTTCGACTGCTTTCCATACAATTAACATCAAAGGGAAACAAGTGACTCACAGTCACAGATAAAAAATTAGCCAATTATATAATGAAACTGGGACAAACAATTATGTCAATAAAATCGACTGGCACAAGAAACCAGACCCATAAACCCAGGCCATTTGGCAGAACCTCACTCTCCTTCCAGTCTGTCACCACTAGCACAACTGGACAAATGGACGATGGATACTGGAGACTGAAAAAATAAAATAGCCGTGGCTCTGGTGGGGGCCATTTAGGGCCAATTTATCCAGCAGGACTGGATGGGTCTGTGGAAGGGACAGAAAGCTCTTCCCCGTTCCCCTAAGCAAACCTTCACATAAAGACATTAACTTATCAGCCCTTAGGATAGATGAATGTTATTTTCCAGACATGATTATTTTTTCCTGGCATACAATTTGGAGGGGAGAAGAGCCATCAGTTTAAAAATTTAAATACTTACATCTTTGAACACTATTTGCCAGTTAAAATGAATGGCTTGATTCAAGGTCATGCCTCTGGGCAGTGAAAGAACCAGCCGGAAGCATCGCCGAGCCAGCCGCTGCACCATGTTAACAGGGCATCACTCTCTGAGTGGTCGGGGCACATGAGGTACATCCATCTGGATTGAGTAGACAGGCCACAGTGATCCACAGTGACGGGTTCTATTGCTCTATGGTCTTTTCGTTCCAGCTGATTAGACACAGCTTCAGTTTTGACTGGTTTACAGACAGAGATGCTCAATGCATCCCACTTTGCAGTGCTATTATTAAGGGGCTAGAATGTGAGCTCTCATTGGTCATCTGAAGCCCGTGCGGTACAGATAATAAGCCTTAAGTGCCGTCATCCCCCATATCTGAAGCCCTCCCCAGGAGAAAGTTAGGTGCTTAAAGAGGCCTATTAACTATTTAAGGCCATTCAGAATACCATTTAATGCCTTATTGCTACAGTAATGCACTCTTACCCTTGCAAGGGAACAGAAAGGCCATTTCTGTGGGAGGTGGAGATATGTCAGTTAAGCTTGGCCTCTGACATCCTCCTCACCATCTCCGATCATGCCAATTCCAAGGACAGTAGCTCCATATATTATTGTCAACTGTGAGGCAGGGGAGGCACCTGACACTTAACTTGTTGGGTCCTCAGACCGTCCCTCAAAGAGCATGAGGCACGTATGCAAAGGCAAGAGCGTTTTAGATTCCAGCATGCTGGGGTCAGCCACTCTGTAAAATGGCGACCACGAGAGCAGCACGCAGGCTCCTTTTAAGCACATTTCCAAGGCGGGAAACAGGAGTCTCTAGTTTCCAAGGCAGGAAACAGGTGTCTCTATTTGGGGGCTGCGGGCGCTCTAAGGATTGGTCCAGGCTGGTCTGGTGAGGGGTGGAACATGATTGATTAGGAAGTGTTTTAGAGCCGCCCTTTGCTCCTTAGGTCCGGGACCTTACATTCCTCCCTTCATTAGTACCTAATCGGAGCCAATCATTGGTCCCTTGTATAGGCGTAGGCCCCATATCTTTTCTCGTTCCCAATCTTGTACTGCCTTGCCAGCCACAGTGAAAGAAACTTTCAGGGGGTTACAACCTCCCTGCCTGGAACAGGTCCTGTAAGTGCGGCCCTCTCTCTGGATTGGTCTGGTGTTCTGCCAGAGTGCTTCTTGTACCCGAAATAGGGCTTGTAGGGAGGAAAGAAGTTTTTGATCATTGAGCTCAGCTAGTAACTCAGCCTTCAGCTTAGGCAACAGAGGTGGAGGCCGAGCATACATAATTTCATAAGGAGTACTCTAAAAAGAGCAAAGGGGAAGAGAGATACCCAGTCACTGCCAGTCTCGTGGGTTAATTTCGTTAAGGTCTCGTTAAGAGTCCGATTCATTCTTTCTACCTGTCCTGAACTGTGGGGACGATATATGCAATGTAATTTCCAATCTGTCCCCACCATCTTTACCAGTTTCTGGGTTACCTGAGAGATGAAGGCAGGTCCGTTATCTGAACCTATTGACTCTGGGAGACCGTAACCAGGGGATGATGTCTTGTCCGTCATGACTGCCGCCCCTGCATACCTGCTGCCATCTGTATACCAAGTGGCCTCTGCGTCTGCAAGTGTTTGTCTCTTAGGTCTGGTCTAGTTCCCTGTTGGTGTCTCAGAATCTCAGAACAATCATGCCTGGGAGCATCCAGGTCCGGATTAGGCAATAGAGCAGCCGGGTTGAAGGCACTGCTGGCTGTGCACTGGAGCCGGAGGTCGGGGGGGAGGTTAGCAGCAAAGCTTGATAATGCATCAACCTGGTATTGGTCAGCCATTTATCAGGAGGGCATTTTAAGACTCCTTCTATGGCGTGGTCACTTCGAACGGCTGTCCCAGAGTCAATTTGTCGGCATCCTTTACTAGCAACATCACAGCTTCGATTATGTGGAGACATGGGGGTCACCCACTTGCGACCGGGTCAAGTCTTTTGGACAAGTATGCCACTGGCCACTGCCATGACCCCAGTGTTTGGGTAAGGATGTGCTTTTCATCCACAAACAGGTGGAATGGTTTGGATGTCTGGCAAGGCCAGGGCCTACAGAAGGCCTCTTTTGACCTGGTGGAATGCCCTGTCCATAGCCTCAGTCCAATCCAACGGGGCATTCCCTCCCCTCGTGGCTTCATAAAGTGGTTTTGCCATTTCAGCAAATCCTGGGATCCATAGCCTACAAAATCCTGCGGACTCCAGGAATTCTCTTACCTCTCGGTGAGTGACAGGTCAGGGAATGTGTAAGATAATTTCTTTTCTGCCTGAGACAACCATCTCCTTCCCCCCTTGAGTATGTACCTCAGATAAGTCACTTTTTCCTGACAGAGCTGGGCCTTTTTAGCTGACACACAATATTCCAGGGTCCTCAGGGTCTTGAGTAATTCTCCAGTTGCAGCTTCGCAAGCTCCAGTGGTTTCTGCGGCAATCAGGAGGTCATCCATGTACTGTAACAGACTCACCTATACTCACCCAGGCCCTTGTGGAGTGCCTCATCAAAGATTGTAGGGGAGTTTTTTAAAACCCTGGGGAAGCCGTGTCCAGGTTAGCTGTCCATTGAATCCGTTTTCCAGGTCTGCCCACTCGAAGGTAAGTATGGGTTGACTGGCAGGGCAAGAGAATGTATGGATTTGGCATAGTAGAGTGTGTATCTTCCATCTTTTTAACTGGCAACAAGGGAGTATTCCACGCAGATTGGCAGGGGATCAGAATACCCAGGTTTCTAAGGTGCCTAATATGGGGCGCAATCCCTTGTTTGGCTTTTTCAGGCATCGGGTATTGTCTTACCCGGGCAGGAGTGGCATTCGTCTTGAGCTGGACAATTACAGGAGGCCAGTGCTTAGTCCACCTGGCTCCTCCCATTTCCACCCAAGCTTCCAGGATCTCCTGCATCCAGTGGGACAACAACAGCTCACTAGTGCCCCTTATCAACATTTGGGGTTCTTTAAATAACCTGTACTCCTCTTCCAAGGCCAAGGTTAAGACATTTATGGTCTCACCAGAGGAGTTGATGTGAATGTGGGCCCCCACTTTACTAAGTAAATCTCTCCCCAGGAAGGGGTAGGGGCACTCAGGGCGTGGCTTACCCAGCCCTTTCCCCGGTCCACTGTTCTTCGGGTAGTCCATGAATATCGGTTCATCCCTGTGGCTCCCTGCACCCACGATTGTTTGAGAGATTATGCCTAGCAGTTGTTTCAAACTTGAGTTCTGAGCCCCAGTATCGACCATAAAGCATATTGGTTTCCCGTCCACTTTTAGGGTTACCCAAGGCTCGGGGAGAGGCTCTAAACCCTGTCCCCCTTGGTCATCCAGTCCGTCTAATTCTAAAATTTTTGTTCCATCACCCGGGCGCTTAGGGTCCTTTTCCTTACAGTAGGTGCACTGGTTTTTCTGAAGCCTGCAGAGCGGTCCTTTCTCCCCCTTAGCCATGTTCCTGAGTTCCCGCCTTTTAATTTCAGGGTCAGCTGATGCTGCCATCAGTATCCTTGCTAAACCCCAAGTTTATCTTTCTTCCGGGGTTTCCCGGTTGTTGTAAACCTTCTCAGCCACCGCCAAGAGCTCAGCCAGCCTCTCAGGGGCCGAGTTACAACTGACCGATTCTCTGGAGCCTCTGGGTCCAGGGGAGTAGAGGTCTGTTATGTCTCCATTAATCTCTCCAGGAAGGCCCCCGGAGACTCTTCTAGTCCCTGCTTTACCTGACTCACCTTTGACAAATTTGTGGGCCACCTAGCAGCTGCTCAGAGCCCCCACCCCCCCATTAGAGTCAGGCGGTAGACCTTTAGCCTCTCCCTATCCTCTTCGGTGTTAAAGTCCCACTCCAGCCGTCCTAAGTTGATGAGATACGGGTTGGCCGTGGGCCTCCCATCCAGCCCGGAACCAATTTCCGGGCCTCAGCCAGGATCCTCTCCTGTTCTTCTGTAGTAAAGAGGATTTGTAACAGCTGGTGACAATCGCCCCAGGTGGGCTGATGGGTAAACAACACAGAATCTAACAAATCAGTTTACTAGGTTTCTCAGAGAATTTAGGGTTTTGTAGCTTTAAAACAATGGTTAGAGGCGCTGACTTGGCCTGGCCCATGGTAATCCACACACCGATTACAAAGACAACACAGACAACAAAAACAACGATACAGTGTACCTGTACTGAAACAAAACAAAGCACAAAACCTGAAAATGGGACGACGGCCTTTCTCGTTTTCCACGGGCTCCGTCAGGCAGGAGCGACCTGCTCTATCCCACCAGAGTTACCGAACAATTGAGATCAAGAAAATTGCCGATCTCCCTGTACCCGAAGTGAGGTCAAGACGTCTCTTGCCTCACTTTGGCGCGGAAGCCACTAGCCTGTCTGCCTAGCTACCGGGCTTCCAGTTAAGCTCGAGCCACAGAGACTCTACACAAGAACACAGACACTACAAAACAACACAACATAACACAGAGAGCACTCACTTACCAGCCGGCCTGTCCAACGCTCAATGCAGCCTGGGTCTTTGAGAGTGGGATTCCCAACCAGTGCACCAAATGTTGGGTCCTGGGATTGTCCCCCAAAGAGCACGAGACACGTATGCAAAGACAAGAGACTTTACTGAGATTGCTAGGGTCAGCCACTCTGTAAAATGGCGACCAGGAGAGCAGCGCGCAGGCTCCTTTTAAGCATATTTCCAAGGCGGGAAACAGGTGTCTCTGGTCTCCAAGGCGGGAAACAGGTGTCTCTATTTGGGGAGTATGGGTGCTCTAAGGATAGGTCCAAGCTGGTCTGGTGAGGGGTGGAAACTGATTTATCGGGAAGTGTTTTAGAGCTGCCAGTTGCCCCTTAGGTCCCACGCCTTACAAACTAAGATATAAATTTGGGCTCTTATAATTACACTATTTTTTTTAAGTGCCAAATACTGATAGTAAACTTCTAACAATCAAAAACCAATTTGGACACAGTATCTGAAAGCCTCACTTGGGTGTATTCCTTTCCCTTTAAGGCCAGAATTGCATTGGCAATCAAATGTCCTTATCATTCTGAGGAAGAGAGATTCGGCAGTGGGACCATGCTCCTTGTCCTGTGTCCTTTCAGATCAGACAAAGCATCTTGCCCAGTGTCCACAGGGCCAGCATGGAACTTGGGGAATGGGGTAGAGAGCCAACCCGGGTCAGCCCAGTGCCCACTGCTGCCAACAGGACATGAGGAAATGAGCCATGCCTTGAGATATCCATGTGAAGGTCTGATGACCAGGCAGAGCAGTGGGCATTGGAGTTGGATAGAAAAGTCTTTGATATTTTAATTTTCATGTTACGTAACAGATTTCTGACCCCATTCGTAAACCATCAAGCTTAAGACGCGGATTTCACTATTCTTAAAAGACAACAGGCTTCTATCACATGAGTTGAAAAAGGAAATCCCAAGATCGGCTAACTCAAAATCCTTAGCAAGCTCCTTTTCAGTTTTTTTCCTCCTCACCACTGACCTCCAAGCTTAACTCCCCTGTGACTTGACAGAATTCTCCTGCCTGTTAGCGATTTCGAGAAAACCAAAAGACAGCAGTAGGGAGGAGGGGTTATCCTTTTCAATATGTGTCCTGGGCTGACTTAGCCATGCCAGGGGTCTCATGGAGTCTTTTTGTCGTCCCCATAGTGAACTTGGAGAACAGTGAACAAAGTAGCCGTGGCTGAATTTCTCTCTGGCATGTAGACAAGTGAGTGTACCCAGTGCCAGACTGAATAAAGAAGAGCAACTTGGACAGGCAGGCTGGGACAGGGTCCCGAGTGTAAAGATCCTCAGATTTTAAGCTTCTCACTTAACACTGAACACTGAATGAGCATATATATGCGCACATGGAGGGTTCAAGAAAGGGTACAGAGAGGAATACCTTCTGACAGAGGATTACCTTTTAAAAATAAATTAATAGACTAATTTTTAGGTGGTTTTAGGTTTCCAGAAAGATAAGTGGAAAGTATAGAGAGTTCCCATGTCTTCCCCTCACCTTCCTCTACATTTTTCCTTATTATGTCCATCTTGCACTCGTGTGGTATATTCGGCCACACCAATGAGCCAATACTGATACCAAGTATGAATTCAAGCCCGTAGTTTACAAGAGAGTTCACTCTTGGTCTTGTATATTCTCTGGATTTGGACAAATGTATAATTTGGATTCTCCACTGCAATATCATACAGAAATGTTTCACTTCCCTAAAAATGTCCTGTGCTCTGCCCGTTCATCCCTCCCTCCCTAACCCCCTGGAAACCACTGATTTCTTTACTGTCGCCATAGTTTTTCCTTTTCTAGCATGTGATATAATCGGAATCATACAGAATGCAGCCTTTTCAGATTAGCTTCTTTCGCTTAGTAATATCCAGGTGAGTCTCCTTTATGTATTTTCATGGCTTGATAGCCCATTTCTTTCCACTGCCCACGAATATTCCATTGTCTGAATGTGGACAGCCACAGTTCATTTATCCATTCACCTAGGGAAGGACATCTTGGTTGCTTCCAAGTTTTGTCAACTACAAATACAGCTGCTGTAAACATCCATGGGCAGGTTTTTGTGCCAACACTAGTTTTTAGCATGGAAATTCGAAAATTGGAGTTAGGTAAACTCCGCCGGGGTTCACACACCTCACAGATCAAGGAAGAAAGACAAGAGTGTTAACCACACACCCCAGATATAGCGCACAGCTGGGCAATTATTGCTGGTGTAAATAGTGGTGAAACGAACAACTGAATGACCTAATAACGAGGCTCCCTTGGGGTGTTACAGACTGAACTTTGTCCCCTTGAAATTCCTATGTTAAATCCTTAATTCCCAAAGTTATTATATTTGGAGATAGGGCCTTTAAGGGCATAATTAAAGTTAGAAGAGGTCATAAAAGTGGGTCCATAATCTGATGGGACCGGTGTCCTTATAAGAAGGGAGAGAGACCCCAGTGATCCCTTTCCTATTTCACATGCACAGACAGAGAAAAGGCCTTGTGAAGAAAGACATGGTAAGAAGGTCATCTATGCCACAGGAAGAGTGCTCTCACCAGAAACCAAGCCCACACCTCAGTCTTGGACTTCCAGCTTCTTTAAGCAGACAAATAGACTGGTCTCTCTTCCACGGCATTGTTGGGGAGGCTATGATAAAAGGATGGAAAGGAAGCTTTGTCTATTCTGGGGACCTCTGTGGGTTTGCGTAGGTCAGAGCTCATTCATCCTTAGGACGAGACGTGACTCCCTCCTGGTAGGTGTGGCAAGGGGCTCTAGTAATGCATTTCTGATCATTTCCTTGGAGTTAACTCCTTGATATAGAAGTACAGAGTCATCGAGGTAGCATTTCTGGGTTATAGGGTAGATTCAATTTTAAAGATGGTTTATATGTGTTGTCCAGTATACCAGCTATGTCCATGTACACTTCTACTAAGAGTTTTTGAAAGTATTCATTTTGCCACGTTTACCAATGTTGGCTATTATTACTATAAAAGAGGAAAGCAAAATAAACCTTCTTAACTTCATAAGCAAAGCACACAGGACAGCTTTTAAAATTGTTATTTATTTGGAAATTATTGGGGTGGAGTATTTTTATGTTTTCATGGTCATCCACATTTCTTCTGTGGCTTGCAATTTATACTTTTTGCTCCTTTTACTCTGTGCTCATGTTTTTCTTATTACGTTGTAAGAAACCTTTATATATTGAGAAAGACTGACATGATCAGCCAAACTGCACCTTTTTCCCCATAACTTTCTTTTCACATTTAATTGTGTGTAGGTGTTTTTATGTTCAATTCTTTTTCATTTTTACATTACAGTATATGGATATATTTGGTTTCTGCCTTTAGCATCATGTTCAGAAATCCTCACCCCTATAGCAAGGTTAAATATATTTTGTTCTGTATTTTCATTTAGTATTTTGTTGCTTGATTGTTGCAATTAAATGTTTAGTCATCTTGGAAATTCCCTGTGTATAAAATGTGCAATCGAAATGGTCTTCTGATTCTTTTTTTAAAAAGGGTAAACCGACTTCCATCTCTCTCTGTCGTTTGACTCTATTTCTCACTGACTTCTGGAGACAATCTGAACTGAGTTTGAAGATCTTCCATCAATAAAGGTCAAGAAAAGAGAGCTAGGGAGACAGGGAAGAGAGAAAAGGGGAGATCAAGGGGAAATTTTTGGTTTCAAAAGCTAAGTAGAAAAGTCACTTTGGTTTCTCCATCTTCTAAATGAGCAGGCTGGACAGGATAATCTGTAGAGCGCCGTTCCGGCTCAGTTTTATAGGATTTGAGGATTTGTAGGGCAAACCACATCTCTCATCCCGTCTTTCTGAAAAAGACTAGCGCACACTAAACAACTCTAAGCTGAAATGACTTTTAAGCTTAAGAAATACTGGGACCCGAAAGGATCCTGGAGAACTTTTAGCCTCAGTTGAATCATTTTGCTGATAAGGACAGAATTCCGGGAGGTTAATGGATCTGCTCAAGGTCCCACGAACGGCCCATTGCAGGGGACCCGCGGCTCAGGCCCCCAGATCTGCATCCCGCCCCCTCCTTCTCACTTCTCCAGCTATCTCTTCCTTTCCTCTTGCCTTCCTTTTCTGGTCCCAGCTTTCAGTATGAAATTCATTTCACTCTTACAGTGATTGCTCCCATCCGCTGGATGTGATACTGTGTGACAGTGAAAGCTGAGAAAGAAGGTGACTTGCAGCAGGAAAAAAATGTAACGGATAGAGTCTCTCTCTTAGGAAATTTACCACTTAAGGCCACTGTGTGCTTGAGGCCCCCTCAGGCAGTTTAAAATATTTTCCCTTGGGAGCCGAGAGATCTTTTCAGTTCTCTCCCGAGAATCTGATTGCAACCAAAGCCACAGACTCTTCCATTTTTGCCTAAAAGCAAGGAAATGATTACCTATATCCCTAATTTAAATTCCCACTGACAGCTCAGACACTGTTGCAGCTGGAGGGCCAAGCTGACCTTCACATCTATTGTCAGTGTAGAGACAGAGGGGAGTTTTATTGACCAGAGAGGATAATATGCATTAGGGAAGCCGAGCAAGGATGTTCTGACCTATCGGAACATAGTGCAGGGTCAAAGGGCACAGGATTAGAGCTGCGTGGCATCCTTAGCGTAAATGCCAATCGTGTCCCTTTGTGTGCTCGGGCACGTCACTAGCCTGTCTGTACCTTGGGGACTGGCAAGAGAGTCTCTTTCAGCGGCTCTTTGCTTATCTGTGGTATTGAGAAGAGCTTGCTCCCAGCTCCCCTGGGGCTGCCTCTTGAAAAAAGGGAAAACAACGATTGCAACATCGAGAATCCCAGAAATTCCATCTGCATATTTTCTGAGCCTCTGGTACACTGGGTCACTCCTTAGGGGGACAGTTTACTGTATTTGCCTTTAGAAATGAACCCTCAGAAATCACTCAAGGGAATGCCCAGTGAACAATTCCTGTTTCTTTCCCCCCTCCCTCTAGCCCGTAAGTGTCTCTGAAAAGCGCCTCTCTAGGGACACTTGTTCCTGGTAATATCAAACCCCAGTAATGCAGGAGACTCCTGGATTTTTTTGTTGTTTACTTCTTTCCTCCCTTTCCATGTGTAGGAAGAAAGGGGGAGGCTCGGGGGCCCATTAGGAGTTCATCAGATGTTCTGGGAACCAGCTGTCTTAGGGGCTGCCTGGCCCTGTCTTAGCGCAGGGATACAGCTCTGTTCTGAGTGGTGAGCACAGGCCTTTGTGTTTGATTTACATTTTCTCATTATAGAGGTGTCACTAGTATTCCCGTCTGGCAAATGAAGAAACCATGACACAAAAAGTTTAGTAATTTCCCAAGGTGATACAGAGAGCAAGTGTAAGAGGTGCGATGCGAATTCAGACATTTGGGCCTTCAAGCTCATGCCCTTCATCACTGCCCTTCCACCAGCATTCTCTCTCTCTCTCTCTCTGCCTCTCTGTAGCAGATACTCTTGGTGCCCTACCCAGAACCCCTTTAGCAGGCAGCGCGCCACCCACTAACTGCTGTCAGTATCGACTGTGAACGGTTCACGGCCTTCTCAATGCCCGGGAGGTGATAATCCTCCCCCCTCTCCCCGCCCCCACCTCTTCAATTCCAGGAGTATCTCATAGCACTAATTGGCCAGCTCGGGAGTACAAAAGCCACCCTCGTCCCAAGTTATGACCACCCGTCACATGTAATCTCTCTCCAGAGTTGTTTATAGAACCAGGTCTCAGTGGAGATAACACTTTTGCTTACCTTTATTTCCTTGTCTAAGTCCCCTTTGTTCACTACCGACCCTCCTTTTTTGAGAGCAGTTCCTTAACGAATGACTTGGACAAGGATCCTCTTCTCAGGGTCTTCTTCTAGCCAGTCCGATCTCAGACCCTTCCCATCATGCTTCTCCATGCTCCTCCATCTTGGTTTCATCTTCAGACTGATTCTTTCCATGGGGCATCAAAACGATCCCCAGTAGCTCCAGTCGTACATGGTTTCCCTATATGAGGAGAGCTCCTCTCTCTCTCTCTCTCTTAAGCACTTGAACAATCCCTTAAGATAGGTTCTCTTTGACCTCTCTGACTCACCTGCCAGTGTGTTGGGGTGAAGTGGGTTCATGCACCTGACAGCTAAACAGGAAGAGGAGCAATCCTTGCAATGAAGAAGGGTCAGAGACGGCAGGAGGAACATTTCTGGGGGGCACAGAGAGTGGCAAAATGATCCGAGTTTGCTTATACCACTTGCTGGCATGTTACATGCCTTGCTGGCATAGGACAGAGGGAACTTGCACTCACATCCTGCCAGGCTGGAGTCAGGGAAATGGTCACCAGGGTTTGATTGTGTGGCCCTCAGTAAACATGGGGCCAGGAATTTCTGGGTGAGGGCAAACAGGAAGAAAAGGGAAGACGGGGAGACTGTGGAGAGAAAAGGCTCCCCGATATTATCCAGGTTTGGGTCTCTTTGGGTCAGAAGCCAACGGAGTTGTGAAACATATTTCACATCATTATCTGGATTCCATGTGTATTGGTGATTGGTTGTCGAATGAAAGTTTTCTTTCTGGTAATAAATACTGGTTTTGCATTTTTAGACATTGCAGAGATTCATAGTACATTGCTTCTCCCAACAAGCCTAAGGTAGGTGTTATCAGGCCCAAGTACAGATGAGAAGAAAGAGCCTTCTCAAAATCGCACAGCAACTGAGGCCAAACACAAATGCCAACTTCCTGTCTTTTGGCTCTCTGTGAGTTAGCAGATGGTGGCTTTGTATTTGCTAGGCAGAGGCTGAGAAACTTAGAAGCCAGAAGTGCCAGAGGACAGTTTCAATCATAAACAAGAATTGAGGGTCAATGTTTCACCCCTCTTCTGGTGAGCCAGCCTGGGACATATTGTCAGCCACCGATTGCTCCTGAGCTGAAACACAGGTGGCAGCCACCGTAGTTACAATTTTAGCTTCTGGGGGCTCAGCATAGAGCCAGAATCCCAAGCAGGCTCCCCGCTGGCAGCACAGAGCCCAATGCAGGGCTCGAACCCACAAACCATGAGATCATGACCTCAAACGAAGTCGGATGTTTAACCGACTGGGCCACCCAGGTGCACCTTCGGTTCCTGTCCAGAAGATAAGAGAGTACCAGAACGGGACAGCATTCACCTGCACGGGGAGCAGAGGTGGCAGGGCACCTGGAGAAGGTGGTGGATACTCGTCAGACACTGTGAATGCCCAGAGGACAGGACTGATCATCAACAGAGGCCTGGGAAGAGGCCAGCGAAAGACACTTCAGACTCCTCTGGAGACTCCGAGGGGTTTTGACAGGGGTTGGAGGGCCTGCATAAACAGGTGAGTGCAAAAGCAGGGGAGTTGGTTTTTCGAAGGTAATGCAATTTCATCCGAATCCATAGCTGATGAGGCCTACGGACACACTAGTTAGTATTGCTGAGCAACACATCACCTGACAAGTCAGCGGTGTAACACGACCGCTGTATTTTGCTTACGTATTCCGTGGGTCAGGAATGCAGAGAGGGAATAGCAGAGACGTGATGTCTGGGGCCTCAGCTGGGAAAATGACAGTGACTTGACAGCTGGGGTTTGAAATCATCTGGGAGCATCTTCACTCACAAGTCCGGCCATTGATGTTGGTTGTCATTAAAGAGGACAAAAAAGCCCCAGGATGAGAAGTCGTCTGCAGACCACACAGACTGATGGCAGAGTGTGCCAAAAGTGAGCGACAGACCTCACTCATGGAGGGCACCGAGCGCGGGGTGGGCTAATATGACAGATGATCAAGTCGAGGCTCAGAATGGCCTTGACGTGATTCCCATGCCAAAACCCTGCGCATGAACTCTCTTACTTTCCTTTCTGGGGCTTCTGCCTTATTTCAGGTCGGCTTGGGAACTGCCTGCAGGTCAAGGAGGGCATGGTCTGAATTCACGATCATTCCTGAATACTTTGAGAAATTCTTACAAGGATGCCGCTACATCACAGTGTATTATTGCTAGCAGGAAATTGGAAATTATCTAAATCAGTAATTTTTAACAATTAAAAAATTTTCTTAACCTGTTTTTTCTCAAAGGAAATATGAAGTCCAAAAAAAAAAAAAAGAAAAAGAAAAAGAAAGAAAAGAAAACATAAGGTCCAAGCCCCAAGTCCCCAAGTCGAGAACAGGCAAAAAGACAGCTGATCTGATGAAGCAAGGGCAGGGGTGCCACAGTGTTCGTACACTCGACCCCCTTCAGGCACCTGTGTGCAACCCTGGGGCTCTTTTTGATGAGGAGGGCATTAAATTCCAGAGAAATGAAGTGACTTATCTAAGGTCACCCAACTGGTTTTTGGAGGAGATAGGAATGGAATTTAGCATGCCGACTTTCAGATTAGGGCTTTTTAAATTTTTTAATTCATGTGTTTCATTTACATCACATAAATGACATAGTCATTGTAGAAAACCTAAAAATGTACAAGAAAATAAAAATTACCCTTTATCCCATAAGCAAGGAATAAACATTTTTAATATTTGAATGTATGTTGTCCGAGTCTTTTTTTTTGTATGTGTATATGTACATGGTAACCCAATACAAACATTGTTTCATGGCCTGTTTTTTTTCTCTTCATAATTTCATGTGAAGATTTCTCATGTCATTAATTTTTTATAACGTCATTTTAATGGCTGCATATAAAGTGGTAGCATGATCTATTTAATGGATCTCTTGTTGTAGGATATTCGCTTATTTTTTTTCATTCTTCTCCTTTGTAACATCAAACAAAATGTGATCAACATCCTTGCAGACACTTCTTCATGTACATCTGGGTTAATCTGATTATAATATATTCCTAGGAGTACATTTTTGGGTGAAAATCTACACATATTTATTAAAGTCTTTTGATACTTCTGCCAAATTGACTAGGGGTCCTTCTCTGTAACACCAGGGTGCCTCTTCCTAGAAGACCACTCTGCGTTGCATGGTATAGATGGCCCTCCTCATGGAGTGTGGCATTTAATGTTTTGCATTCTCTTTATAAAAGAACCATAGCAACGTTGAGCTAGAAAGAACTTTAGAAGATGGATGGACCATCTCTGTCTTTATTCTCTCTAAAACAATTTAACCTGAGTGTGAGAGAACTGAAGAGGAAAGTGATGATAGGATATTCCAAAGTGCTACCATTCTAGGGTCATTTATAAAAGTAGTATGACTAACTTATAAAGAAATAAGTATCAAGATTTCCTTGCATTAGCATAAGCTTGGTTTTAGGATATGTGGTTAGGTTCAGAGGCAGGGTGGAGTGGCCTTGCCAGGGGTAGCCTAATTAAAGGAACCTAAGGAAACAGTTGATCCAAGGATGTCGGAAGGAATGGAAAATTCTGAATACAAGAATGGCCATCTCCAGGCCTGTATTAGTTTCTTGTTGCCACTGTAGGAAATGACCACAACTTAGGGGCTTAAAACAACAACGTACTGTATATTTCTGAGACTTTGGAGGCCCAAAGTCCTAATTGAGTCTTCTGGGGCTAAAATCAAGAGGAAGGTAAGGGTGGTTCCTTCTGGAGGCTTTCGGGGAAAATCTGGTTTTTGCCTCTTGCAGCGTCTGGTGGCTGTCGGCATTCCTTCACCTGGGGACACACCACTCCAGTCTCTGCTTTGTCATATCACTTTCTCTTCTTCCGTAACCAAATATCCCTCTGCTTCCTCTTTTTTTTTTTATACCAACTTTTATTTTTTAAGTTTATTTATTTTGAGAGAGACAGAGACAGCACGAGTGGGGGATGGGCAGAGAGAGGGAGAGAAAGAATCCCAAGCAGGCTGTGTTGCCAGCGCAGAGTCCAATTCAGGGCCTGAATTCACAAAACTGTGAGATCATGACCTGAGCCGAAACCAAGAGTTGGACGTTTAACCAACTGAGCCACTCAGGTGCCCTCTGTCCCCTCTTTTAAGGACATGTGTAGTTACATTTAGGGCCTGCCGACATAATTCAGAATACTTCTCCCATCTCAAAATCCTGAACTTAATCATATCCGCAAAATCTCTTTTGCCATCTGAGGCAACATTCACAGGGGCCAGGGATTGGGGCCTGTCTATCTTTGGACGGGTCATTATTTGGCCTACCATTAGGCCCACCTGCAAAAAAACTCATGCCTAAATTGTAGGTCAAGGAAGCTGTGATGAGATTATCAAGGGGGAAATTACCTTGAAAAAGCTAAGCCATTTAATCCAAGTCAAGATGGCAATAGACTAGCATAGTCTAGACTAGACTAGACTAGCGGAAGTGAGGCAGCAACAAAACAACAGTGTGTCATCATTAGTCACTGATGCACACGATATAAGTGCCGATGACTGTAACATCAGTGTCATTGGCCTCAGACTCAGAACCTGAGCTTAGAAGACAGTAGTAGAACCATGTGCTTTCATGATGGTCCCTTGACATGGCCTAGCTGTCATCTTTGTTACTACCACAGAAATCTAGAGCAGAAAAGGCATGAACTTTTGGAAATGTAGCCACATGGGCTAATATTCAGAGCCCACAGAGGTTATAGCTATAAGAACCCTTTGAGGATTTGAAGAGGGACGCATTTTCCACAGAATAAATGTGGTGAGGTGGAGCCAGAAAAATTTCGCGTTGAGCTTCTGTTAACCATGTGTATCTGCAGACCGCCGGACCTGGGAAGTGTGAGTTAGACAAACATGTTAGAGCTCATGTGTCTGTGCAGAAGGAAATACAGACTCTGGGTGAACAAAAGATTGGGGGTGCAGCAGCGTGGGCCTCACCGGGAAGAAAAGCAGAGTCTTGGTTCCCACCCAGACCTACTGAATCAGAATCTGTTTTCACAAAACCCCCAGATGACTCATCTGCACATTCGATTTTGAGAGACACTGATTGCTAAGAAAGGGGAACGGATGCTGAACAGTGACAACAGGTGACTGTTACACAAATTTCCTTGTGATGGTGTCAAATTGATTCCGACAGCGTTTTCCATGGAGGAGATCACAAATGAGTTGAGTAGTTATAATTTATCAGGTTGAATGTTTTCGGTGACAGATAAGAGACCTCCAACTCTACAGGCTTAAAGAATGGGGAAAAAATGATTACCTTACATAAGAAAATGAAAGTAAGGTGGTTCTCGGGCTTGTTAGGTCTTTTTTACAACCTTCCCGAGAAGATGCCCAAGGGGCCTCTCTGCACACTTCACTGACCAGGACTGGCGTCCATGCCCACCTCTAAGTGAAGGAAAATGGTATCTCCATCACTGGCTTGTGCAATACAGGACGTGTCCATGACTCTTGAGAGGAAGGGGTAGACGCTAAAACCAAATTGCGTGCCTGTCAGCAAGGAGGAAAGGCCACTAACACCCAGGGAGCAGCTTCAGCGTCTTTGGTGTATTTGTGGAACTTCCTAAGATTGCTACTATCTTTGCCAGTACGTAGGTCCGTATGATCCGTTTCCTTTCAATCAGTCGTCATTTTAAAGCTCTGCCTTAAAATAATTAACTTTATTTGTTTATGTATCTTTTTTTTCTCCAAGGAAGCATGGAAAATTTTTATTTTATTTTGTTTATTTTTTAATGTTTTATTTATTTTTAAGAGTGAGACAGAGCACGAGCGGGTGAAAGGCAGAGAGAGAGGGAGACAGAGAATGTGAAGTGAGCTCCAGGCTCTGAGCCGTCAGCACAGAGCCCGACTCGGGGTTCAAGCTCGTGAACCTCGAGATCCTGACCTGAGCCGAAGTCGGATGCTTCACTGACTGAGCCAGCCAGGCACCTGAAAATTTTTAATAAGAAAGGGAAAATAGACCAAGAACAGCGGGAAAGAATTTTAACATTCAGACTTCTGATTGAGTGTGACAAAAGGCAAAATAAAGAAAAAAAGACACTTGACAGAATCCTTTATAAAAAAGGTCTTATTTGTTCTGTGTTCTGGACAGCAGAGTTTCCTTTTCCAAGGGCTGCAGCTGGGGGTCAGACTGTCCGTATCAACCAGGATCACGAGAATTTTTGACATCGTTGCTACTTAAGCCCTGGGGTACACATTTAAATTGTCATATTTGGTCTGCCTCACAATGACATTCTTTGGCAAGGAACGAAAAATAGAATTTGTGGTCGCTGTGAAAGAGTAAGACCAGATACACTTGCAAGTCACACAAGAAAGTTGGAGGTTGTTTTTCGTTTTTCTGTTTTTTTTTTTTCACACTTGAGCTTGTTTTCCTCCATTAAAGGCAAAATATCAAAGTCATTCTCAGTTTCTTAAGAACAAGGTCCAGGACTGGAGTGAATTAGAAAATGGTTAATTATGCCCAGTGCTGTGTCAATCCTCTATTGATGACGTGAGTGAGTGTTTGTTATGAAAAGGGGGGACAATCCGGGGCCCCCAGGGGCTGCAGTCACTGAATGGATGTCCTCTCTTCAGGGCTCTGTTTAATAAGGGGCCCTCCAGCCGCCCCTGGCCCCCTGCCTTGTGGCCCACCAGTCTGTTGTGGTAGGGGACAGTGGGTGGTTTTCCACTGGCTTTATTTGGTGGCAGAATGGACGGTTTCCTCATGATTTCTTTTGTTCCCATTTTATTAGCAATCTCCCTCTGCAGAGGAGTTTTGGACAAGAGTGGATACTGGAAGGCGGTTATGTTACAAACTTCACAGGGCCTCCGAAGGATCATGCTGGCGCTTTGCCAGTAGCCAGTAGGTTTCGCTCTTAGAGCCCGGTTGTTTTTGAACATTCTTCTTGGATTTTACAACAGAAAGAGCATTTATCATAATTGAGGGACCTGGGGCTGCCAAGCCCTTTATAAGCAATAGCTCATTTAATGCTTTCAATAATCCTTCGCAATGTGTAGTATTATAGCCATTTAAAATATGAGCTGCTGAGGCTCAGAGAGGTTGTGACTCTCTCATGGTTACACAGCAAGTAGGTGGCAGACCCGGAGTTCAAATTCGACTTTAATTTACACTGAAGCCCTTGCTTTTCACTGCTCAAGTCTCCACCCTGTTTTGTATGCGTGTGTGCGTGTGTGTGTGTCTGTAATGTGTTTGCAGCCTCCTAAAGAAGGAAGGCATTGGAAGAGTAGAGTCCAGGCACAGACGCTGAATGCTTGGAAACCACAGGCTCACAGACTGCCCTTCAGGAGGTTTTGCCAGAAGCGAACCAAGACACGCAGGCTTCGCTTCTATGCTCACGCTCGCAGACCTCACAGTATCATCTGGGGTGGGTTTAAGCCCTCACAGTATCATCTGGGGTGGGTTCCTGCTCCTCCAGGATGCAGACGTCTATGGGTTCATCACCGTATTCCCTGAACCTATAGTACCTAACATATGTACAAAAAGCACCAAGTGCATTTGCACGGATGGAAGGCAGTGACGGAGAGGGGTGGGGATCACGGCAAAGCAGGAGGTCCCCCTTGTTTTCTTTTTTAGAGGAGTTACCATAGCTTACTTCTTTTAGTTTGAACCTCAAACTGTGAGTTGTTGCTGTATGACAGTGGGCAAGGTACTAAATATCTCTGACTTTTAAAAATAACCATATGACCATGCAGTTTTCTTGAGATAATTCAATAAAATAAGTCGATGAGTATAAAACATTTAGCTCGGTCTCTGCATGGGGCAGACTTTTGAAAAATGGTGGCTATCATTATCATCACTATCATGGTGTTTTCCCAATGTTAGGAATAGTAACTTCAGGTGTGTTTGTACTAGAATGAGGCTCTTGGCTACCGGTTGTGGTGTAATGAGCCCAAAGGTGCAAGAGCACCTGGCTCCCAGGGGTCCCAAACAGACAAGGTCCTGTGTCTCGCCACCAACACAAGTGGCATTGAAACAAGAAAGAGATTTGTTTCGGTGAGCCCAACACTGGGAAGACAGTGGGCCAACATCTCAAGGACTATCTGCAAAAGGCTGAAAATACTTGTAGGTTGACATAAGGCAAATGCGGGATAAAGGTCCACGGGTACGTGCAGGTGAGCAAGAAAGGCCAGGTGGACCATTGCCTTGGGGTTGATCTCAGGGATCTTGCTGGTGTCAGACCAGCCCCTATTGCTTTGAGGAGGTAGTTCCTGCTCCCACCATGGAATGCTTTGCCCACGGGGTCCTTTGCCTGAGTTAAGATAAGCTGGAAAGAAGAACTTAATCAGTTGGAAATTACAGACTGAGGTCAAAATGGAGGTAACTGAAGTCCACTTTCAGTAGGAACCCAGGTCTATTTTCTTAAGGCAAGAACACTTGTGTTTCGTGACTCCCCAGGAAAGACTTTCTTGTTGCTCGATCACATTGCTCTGCAGGGAGTGGGCCTGGGATTCTGAGCATGGTAGAAAGGCCTTCTGCGGATTTCTGTTTTCCGCACCTCTTGTCTCTTTCACAGCCCTGCTACCTGGGGGTTGGCTGCGCTCACATTCCTGACCTACTAGAGCCCTGCCATTTCAGGAAACAAATATCTGAATATTCCCCTTCCAGGTAATACAGAGCCTAACTAGTGTTTTCCCCAATGAGTATTTTAAAACTAGAGATTTGTATGGCTCATTCAGAACCATTTTACCAGAAGAGGCAGCCGCAGGGAAAACGACTTGAAAGGACACATGAAAGATGGACTCAGCCTGTCTTCGTGGTAACAGAAATATTGCTATTATTAATATCATGCACTTAGAGAGAGCTCCTTTCCCAAGGAGCTCAAAGCATTGCACATATATTATCTTATTTCTCCTTGCCACATGCAAGAGAGGTAAAAGACAGGAATAGGCAATCTTCAGTAAAAAACACTGTTTACTGAAGTGCATTTGGGTTGAACTGGAACCAGACAAAATCATCCCAGTCTGGTAGCAAGAGAGCTAATGAGTCATATTTCCAGGAGCACCTGACTTCCTGTTACTCGTTGCTGAATGTCAGGGGAGGTAAAAGGTCCCTCGGTGTCAAATACCTGCACCCGCATCTTGGGAAGGAGAGTTCACTGAGTCTCTGGGCCACTCAGCAGCCTTCGGGACCCGCGGCTGACCTGGGGGCACCACTGTCCCTGGAGCCGTGTAGCCTCCTGGATGAGCTGCGGAGTCTGGTGCCTCTTCCTAGGCATTTTGTTGACCTTGGTTTCTGATGTTCTCCTGGGAGTTCATGGGCTTCTGTGGTAGAGTCAAGAGGATACAGGGCCCATTACACCGGGCCTCTTCTCTGGGGGATATTGGATGCATTTAGGATCAGGTTGCCGAAGATGCAGTGGATTGGGTTCTCTGAGTGCCCCGGCAACGGGAGAGTCTCTGTGGTGTTGTCCATCCAAGAAGCTGTCTGTGAGTGCAGGCGCTTATTTCGTGCTCTACACTCTCCTGCTCTTCGTTCTAATCTGGAGCATGGCACACTCGAGTTCATCCCAACTTAAATTTGACTTAATAAAGAGCTAGCAGTAAAAGGCTACCAGCCCGCAAGTAGACAAACGTTAGTCTGTATCTGAACTGGAGCCTAGTGGAGACATCATTTCCATTTTTGTAGGTGATAGGAATTTAGGATGAAGTTAAAGGCATTTGGGAACAAGTAGAACCACTCGGAAGGCTACCTCAGTGCTGAGCTGTGTTTAAGGAATCTTCAGATGTCAGATTCTGATAGACTGGAATTCGAAATCCCAGATCTGCATGTACTTATCCAGATGTTCTTGGGAAGTTCTTTCATCTTCCCGAGTCTCTCTTTCCTCATCTGTAAGATGAGAACCATGACATATATTGAGGGGGTGATTATAAAGGTACAAAACAGGCCCTTCCTCATGAGAGGGAGCTCAGAATGAGACTGTGAGAAACTTTATCTCCCTGTTTTGCTTTCAGGCACAGGTAACTTAGAGTCATTAGTGTTTTTAGGAAATGGTGAGATCCCTTCAGGAAAACTCCAGGGAAGTACCGGCATTTCATAACTATGTATTATAAGAACATGTGCTCATTTGTTTATTCAGTCAGGGAGAGAACAAATATTTAACAAACCTTGGGCACTGGGCTAAATACTAGACACCATGATGGAAAGGGACGCAATCTCTTCCCTCAAGGAGTGGTGGCTACTGTGTTGAGCCCATTTTTCCCTCTAGTTGGTGATATAAAAACCCCAGGTGGCCTAAGTAGATTTTCTTTCTGTGGAGCAGTAAAAGGAAATAGCAAACACCCTGTAAGTAGACATAGCCCTGGGATTCAGCAATTCCAACCACACCAATTACAGCATTTTCTGTCAGGACTGACCTTTGAGGAGATTGCCTCAATTATAAAAGGTCAACATCTCCTGATTCTGGCACAAGCAAGTCCTGAGCAAGGTGGTAAATTATAGCCAAAATAATCCCATGGAGGTCCTTTGCTTTCGCCATTCAGCAGTGACCCAAGGCTATCAGACACCTTTGTAACATAGTGGTTAAGTAGCTCTAACATGCAAGATGTGTGCCGGCAAATTAGCACTTACATCTTCATATAAGTAAGTTGCATGGGCTTTTTTATTAGCAATTCAAAATGTGTTTTCATAGCTAGTTAGCGGTTACTCCTAAATGAATCAATTCCAAAGGTCATGTACTTTCCAAGTACTTAGCAGAAGTTAGGGTGTATTAGTTAGAGCAATGTCAGGTAGCTTGTAGAGAACTCATGCCTCCGGGTAGGAGGGGAACTGGGCAAGGATATACAGTATCAAGTGCCTGTTTATCTTGCTGCCTTCACACAAGCTCCACGAAGAGAAATTACATCCCCTGACATTACCTATAAGGACAATAGTGACTCTTGACCTAGATGCAATTTTCTATCATGAAGCTCCATCTTCCTGGACTACAAGACTATCTTCCAGCACCCAGAGTAGAAGGTATACTTGGTGGAACATTCTTTTCAGAAGGACAAGGTACAAGGGTTCATAGAGAACAGTGACCTGGGTCAGACCCACAGCGACTCTGTGGAATTGGCTTCCCACCCTGCATAGCTTCTTCTGTGAACCAAATCCAGCCCTGTGTTCACACTGCTTCCAGAAAGATGTCCCTATGTCGCTGGACCAGAGAACCGGTTTATTCTCAGGCCAGAGGCACAAAAATCAGACTGGGAACTAATTCTGAAGCACATTTCACATAGTCTAGATTTTCTTGACAGGGAAGGCCTGGAATTTCTAACCCTTGTGTTCCAGACATTTAGTTTATTTTTTAGCTCTCCTTATCAGAAGGTCTTTTGATTAAGTGCTATATCAGACTTCTTTGCTCATTTTTCTCAGAGTAAGGCTGGTAGTGCCTTTCTGACATAGTTTGATATTTGTGATGCCTGTGTATTAGTGTTCTAACTTGGACTTTACAGAACATAGAAAACAGCTTTTAACTTTTAGGACACAAAGTCTGTGAATGGGCTGAAATCCTTATAATTCTATGTGAACCATTTTGGATACATACATTTTTCTAGACGAAAGAACTGGTGCTCTTATCAGATTCTCAAGGGAGTCAGCGACCCAGAACATATTAAAATCCACTGATCTAGACAAAGTTTTCTTAAATTTGGTAGCTGATAGGTTACTGATAGAGATTAGAGGTCCATTGTAATGAGAGAGAGAGAGAGAGAGAGAGAGAGAGAGAGAGGGAGAGAGGGAGAGAGAGAGGGAGAAGGTAGGGGAAGATCTGTCAGCAGTAAGGGGTGATTCTCAGACCATTTGTAAGTATGAACATTATAATCATGAGCCTGGCTCAGATGGAATGTATTTTGTTTTTTGTGACTGTGTTCTGGCTTCATAAAGACTTCATCCCTCCATTCTGTATTGAGTTTCTTATAAAAAGATTTGTCCAGAGAAGCACCTCACTTTGATCACATATAAATTATAATTTCACAGATTTCTCATGGGAGCAAATGAGAAAGTCTAGCAAATTTGAATTCTGTTGTATCCTGGCAAGACATGGTTTTACTTTCACTGTATCAGAGGAATGCCATTGCTGTTACCCAATCTTTTGCGTAATTAGTAGCTAGACAGCTAAAAAGCACAAAGCAAATGAGAAAAACCAGAAACCACATAATCCATCAAAAATCTACAGAGAAGAGAAATAACTTATGAAATGAAAGACAATAGCTTAAAACTGTCCTAGCTAATAAAGTCGGGGAGATTAGAAAATATACTTTAAAAAGATTTGAATGCTATGAAAAAGAAACACTCAGAGAAAAAGAAAAAGTTCCTACTAATTAAAACACATTGCCTAAAGTAAAGGAAAAATCAATAAAAGGATTAAGTCTAAGAAATTTCTCAGAAAATAGAGGAAAAAGACAGAGGGAGAAAAATGCAAGGAAAGGTAAGAGACCTAGGGAAAAGAAACATCCAGAGAGTTCGTATTGGATCAATAAGCTTCCTAGAAAGAAAGAATTGAGAAAACAAAGGGAAGTAAATAATAAGAAAAGAGATTTTCCCAGAGTCAAAATACTGGGATCTTCCAATTGAAACGGAAGCAGGCCGAGATCTGACCAAATAATGGAAACAAATCCTTATCTAGAAATAGGCTTGTGAATTTCGAACACCAGATAAAAAGAAGACCCCTAAACATTTCAGAATTTTTGTTAAACCTACTAAACGAAACAAAACAGAACAAAAGGATCTGGCTGGCATCACTCTTCTCAAAAGCACCTTTGGATGGAAGAAGACAATGGAGCAAGCAACTTCAAAGTTTTGAGGAAAGTAATGTTCAACCTAGAATTTTATGCCCACTCAAGTGAGAAGTCTATATAGAAACCTTTTCAGGCATCAAAGACTCAGAAAATGCGTATCTTGTGACTGGCAAGTTTGAAGGGTCAGCCTGAGAAAATTAGAGGAGAAGGTGTGGCTCCACAGCAACCAGAGAGTTGCCCAAATTAGATGACAACTAAGTTAGTTGCGTGGGACACCACTCCCACCCCCATGGGAGGCTGACCACATGGCTTGTCTCACTGCTGCTGCTGGCGCTGGACACTGGACCCTCACTATCTACCTTGGAATCTACAGAATACTGTAGAGTATTGGAATCCAATACGCTGGCCACTGCCACCAATACCACCATCCCATCTAGAGCAAATTCTCCAGGGTCTCTGTTTCTTTGAGTCACTAGCTTTCAATTCAAAGTCCTGAATAGGAAAGTCTGAAGGTAAATCGTAGGTAACTTGTCCATGCCGAGGAGAACAGAAAAGTGGGTTGTAGGCATTTTGAGGTTCCAGTAGAGGAACTTGGGCTTTAACTCCCCCAAAGACTCAACCAGTAGAAAATTGCCCATACATAAGAAGAGAGGTTATATTCTGAGTAAAACAATTCATCAGATAATTTGGACACACTTGGTGATATCTTAAAGGCCAAAAAGCAAACTAAAATAAAAAATAAAATTAAAAACTTCAAGAAAATAAACAAACAAAAGCAAAGGAACATAAAGATCACACTATAAAGCAGAGTAGAATATTCGATGGTATGTAATTGATTGAGTATAATGGAATAAAGTGCTTTTAACTATAATGCTAGAAATCTTCATACCAATGACTCAGGACTGGGGGAGGGAGAACTGCAAAGAAGGAACATAATCCTCAAGTACCGTTTGACACGGGGAAGAACAAAATCTTGCTTGTTCCTTGTTATTGTGTTACTTGTGTGACGTTTACCATCAATTTACAAATAAAGTGCACTTGCTTGTGATTGTAGCACAGAATGCAAATATAAATGCCAACGTGTGCGTGACTGCAAGTGGTGTGTAGAGAGTAGGACACGTGTCGGGTAAAAGGTAGGTCACAAATATCCTCACTTTACAAGCAGGGTTTCAAGAAATACGCTGAAAGTCATTGGGACAAGAAATAGGAGAGCATTTAAAGCTAGAAAGAGAAACACTAGAAGATGTTTTACGAACATTTATTTATTTATTTATTTTGAGAGAGAGAGCAAAAGAGAGAGCACATGCACAAGCAAGAGAAAGGCAGAGAGATAGGAAGAAAGAGAATCCCAGGCAGGTTCTATGCTGTCAGTGCAGAGCATGACACAGGGCTTCATCCCACACAACACTGAGATCGTGACCTGAGCCTAGATCAAGAGTCAGACGCTTAACTGACTGAGCCACCCAGGTGCTCCAACACTAGAAATTTTTTACAACGAATTTAACTATCGGATGTTGGGAACAGAAGAAGAGAAGGGAACAGCGTAAGTGACTTAGAACTTCATCTTTCGTATTTGGAAGTCAATAGAAAAATTTCTAAATTTAACAAATTGAGACATGGTGTGACAAGTCTATCTCTAGGGGTATGATGATGACTTCAGAACAATTGAAAACCAAATGGATTTGGGACTGCCTTTGGGAAGTGAGACTGGAGTAAAGGACGTAAGACAAGGAATCTTGCTTTCTATCATTATCTCTTGAGTGTATATGTAACTTGGATAAACATTAAATTAAAAGTCAACAAATAAGCATCTTTGATGGAAAAATAACCAAAATGACATTCATTTACTTCTTTTGTTTCATAAGTAGAAGAAAAAATGATATTAAAAACAGATTCAAAACCAGGATTATTTAAAACACAGCTAATGGCATTTCCCCTTCTTTATTTTTGTCATGTACACAACTAAAGAGCCATGGTTTATTTTAATCTTACTGAAAATTATTGCTATAAAGATGTTAAAGAAACTTTTTAGATATGTAATATATGTAAGCTCATTGTGAAATATAGAACAAATAAGTTTTCAAATTCCTTTTGGCAAATATAGGTTTGCATGGAGTGATTTTCTTTCTTCCTTCCTCTCCCTTCCCTCTCCCTTTCTTTCTACCTTTCTTTCCTTCTTCCTTTCCTTCCTTCCTTCCTTCCTCCCTCCCTTCCTTTTTCCTTCCTTTCTTTCTTTCTTTCTTTCTTTCTTTCTTTCTTTCTTTCTTTCTTTCTTTTCTTTTTTTCTTTCTTTCTGTTGCTATCTCCTGAATTTCCATTTTAGAAGCCACAGTAAAGATCTGTCAAAGAAAAATTATATTTTCAAAGAAAGAACCTTACATTGACAGAAGTTGTTGAATTCCATAATTAATTCTTGTCTGTAGATCAATGCATTGCATAAATGGCAGCTCAACCTTGACAAGATGGAACAAATACAATCGTTAGTGAAATCCTAACAATACATAACAATCCACTGTGAATTTAGGTCAGTTTGTCTGCCTTGAAACACTTTTCCTTGGCGCTATTTCAGTCTTGACAAATCCTTATTGTGTGCTTGACATCTTTCATAATTGTTCATAGACTATTTTAAATAATCTTTGTTTATTTAAAAAATATTTACTTAAGAGATGTGAATGTGTAGAACGTGGATAGCATAGTTAACTCGAGGTTTTAACACAGTGTCAGAAACATAACAGCATTCATATTCTGAGATTCTAGAATAATACTTATGGCTAGAATATGAGGTGGGTGGCAGGGTGTGTGGGGAGGGGAACTGGTGGCTGAAAGTATGGGGGTGGGGCAGCATTCTCTCTCCAAAAGACATGAGAATCGGGTGAGTATCTCACTGAAGAATCTGAGAAAGGACAAAAGCAGAGAGGAATCTAAGTGATGGGACATCTTTCCAATAGAAACTTCGGATTTGGCAGGCAATGGACCCCCAGAGAGGATCTCATGCATACAGGGTGGTGGCTGCCTTTTTCATCATTAAAAGTCTTCCATCACCTTCCATCTGATTGGGTTTTTGTGCTGCTTCTTTCTTCCCATGGAGCATTCTTTGTGACTCGAAGAAAGACACGACAGGCTTAGTCGTATTTGATTTCCTGGGAGGTTAGTGAACTTGCTCTGTTTTCCCTGGGTCTCCTTTGTGTACAGCAGCATGGTGATGAGGAAGCCCTCCAGGTATGCCAGGCAGACATTTACTCCTGTTACCAACCAGAAAACACACAATGATCCGGTTTTTATAAGCTTCCTGGGAGGCTCGTGCTTCTAGGATTTTTACCTTTACTTAATACTGCGTCTTCAATGTTACATTCAGAATTCTATTTTTTTTTTGTTTATTTAACTTATTGAGAGAGAGAGGGAGAGAGAGAGAATCCCAAACAGACTCCACACTGTCAGCCCCACATTGGTCTGCAACTTATGATCTGTGAGATCATGATCTGAGATGAAACCAACCATGCCTTCTAGGTGCCCTTACATTCAGAAAATCATTTTTAATTTTTTTTTATCTTAGAGAGAGCATGAGGTGGGGAGAGAAGCAGAGGGAGGGAGAGAGAGAATCTTAAGCAGACTCCACCCTCAGCGAGGAGCCCAACGTGGGCCTCAATCCCACGACCCTAGGATCATGACCTGAGTCAAAATCAAGAGTCAGATTCTCAACGGACTGAGCCACCCAGGTACCCCACAGAATTTTAAATTATTTTTATAAGCATTTGAGAAAAAGATCTGAAAGCAAATTCAAAGCTTGCTGGATGGTCTCAGCACCACCAATCCTGTTTCAATCAGATAAGAAAATGTTCCCTTGGTCATAAAGCTAGGCCACCTTCTCAGAACTGCAGGATTGGTCCACAGGATTGTGTATTCTCACCTGTGAGGAGGGTGGTGACTATTGCTAGCCATTTTTCCCATATCCTTGACTTCCACCCCATCCCCAACACCTCTTCACCGTAATATGTGCAACTTTCTAAGAACGGAGTTCTTAGACTTTGTAAATGTAACTCTTGACCTTTCTCTCCACTGTTTCTTCATCTGCCTCTTGCACTCAGTGAATGTATCTTCATCTTTCCAAGTGCCAAAGCCAGAAGCCAGTGAGCAATTCTTGGTCTCTATATTTTTATCACGCATGCTATCCAGTCTGTTCCAAATTCTATAGACCTTATTTAGAGCTCATTCACTGTCTACACTTCCATTCCCTCCAGTCTAAACACCCACCCGCATCTCTTTCCTGGACAACAATAATCTCACTGGTCTCCCTGATTCCTTTCTGGTACCTTTGCAGTTCATTTTGCACATGGCTGTTATAATGATCTTAAAAAAACCCAAAACCCATAGATTTCACCATGTCACTGTTGAGCTTAAGGTTCAAATTTCTTTATGTGTTTTATAGGGCTTTTTGGTATGGCCCCTGATTCCTGCTTCAGGCTCCAGAATGTGGCCCATTCTCCTCCTGATTCCCACACTCCAGTTATGCTGACCTTCTTCCAATTAGTTAAATGTGACTCAATTCTTTCTCACTGTGAGGCTTTCATGCTGCTGAAAAATTCCTTCTCTATTTCCACCAGAATGACTCCTTCCTACTTTCCAGATCTTCCCTTTCATGGCGCTTCTTAAAAATCCTCTCTATGAGTCCTTCTATAAACTCACATATGTGGCCAACGTTGTGTTTTTTAATGTGTATTTGATTTATTTATTTTATTTTCAGAGAGAGAGAATGAGCAGGGGAGGGGCAGAGAGAGGGATAAAGAGGATTCCAACCAGGCTCCTTGCTGTCAGCATAGATTCCAACGTGAATACACAAACCTCAATACCATGACCTGAACTGAAATCAAAAGTCTGACGTTCAACCGACTTAGCCACCCAGGCACCCCTTAACATTGTATTTTTATAGGAAACACACAGCTCTCAGGGTGTTCCAAATGCAAGGCTAGCCTAGTTCCTGCTTCGTCTTTGCCTGCTTCTGCCTTTCCCCAATCCTACCAGCCCATGTCCCTTGCTCTGTGCATTTGGTAGCATGTCTTGTCGTTATCCTCACTATTGTCCAACCAAGTCTCAAATTTAGATGACTCCTCAGTTGAATACTCAGAACTCAGAACTACATGTCTGAGGCCTCTAACAACGTGCAAATTGGCCTTAGATCAGCTAAGCCCCATTTGCCCAAACATGCAATAAAATTTTTTTTGTAGATATGACATGCTAGGTACTGTGCTGCGTACTGAGAATAGAAAAAGTACATGAGGTGGAGTTTCCTCCTGCATGGAGCTCATACTTGACAAGGGAGACAGATATTAAGCAAATACATACACACACACGCACACATGCATGTACAATAACGTCTGGTATAAGTTGTGGTAAATTTTATGGTGAAAGTTTTATGACTGGAGGATCTGTGATTTTAAATTCTCTAATAACTATGTCTAAAAAGGTAGAAAAATGGAGACATTAATTTTAATAATAATATTTATATTTTTTATTTATGCATATCCAAAATACTACTTTTCAACATGTAATCAATATGATGAAAAATTAATATTTACCTTATTTTATACAAGTTTTAAAAATCTGCTGTGTAGTTTACACATATGGGATATCTCAGTTCAAACCAGCCATATTTCAAGTACTCAATAATCCCATTTGGCCAATTGTTACCCTATTAGATGCAACAGCCATATAGATTCTCAAAGGCTTATAGGTGCTGACCAGGAACTTAACCTAATTTTCTCACAAAGGGGTATTATCACTCAATGAGAACATGACTTCTAGAGCGGCACACTCCTGACAATTTTAATTCCACTCAAGGCTGAATCTAAAGCCGACGTGTAAGAGAGGAAGTTTTTGTGTGGTTCCTGTATGCAGTACTAGAACTGAATTTCAAGGAGGCATGTTGTACTCAAAACTTTAAACAATAAGAACTTTCTGGAAACACATGAGATGCCCCTGCCTTGTACATCTTGTCCTTAGAAGAGCCAAGTAGAGGCTGATGTCCATTGGCTCTAGGATTCAATAATTCAATGAAGGCTTCTATCAGATGATCCCTCAAGTTCCTTTGGATCATGTGATTCTGTAATTGAATTACACTTGAGACATTCTTCCAACAAAGCATGGTCTTTTTTCTTTTTTGGCTTTTATTTAGAAATAATTAAAAAATGCTTTTGAAAGCATTTTATTTTCAGAGGAAAAAATTTTTATCTATAGCTACACATACAGAGAGAATTTAAGAATTTAGGCAACCATTCAAATAATTTTAGAGAAAAAAATGAGGAAAATATTTTTGAGGGGCAGTGAAGAAGAAATAATCTCTTTAATCCCTTGTTTCTTGACTAGAAATAAGGCCTAATGGTATAACTGTTTGTTAGCATAAATTAGGCCTAATTAATTTTCACCCTCTATAGCATGTGGGACTCATTTATAATCTTTTTTGACTGAATGATATATGTTAGTAATGGTAGCTCATTTTTAAATGAAATTATAACTATACATTTATGTATGAAATTACAAATTTTAAATAGTCAGATTTTCTATACTGTGGAACTCAGTGGGCCTGGAAAATGCTGACTTATGATAGTCACTTCTCTGTAAACACTAAATCAATAAATACATTTTACTTCCTGTTTATTGCCAGGAATGGCCTTCATGAAGTCTGGGCCTGCTTGGTGCTGAACACTCAACTCTGTAACGCTGGGAAGACAGAACTCAGCTCAGCCAGACAGCAAGGGATTCTCCCTGCTTTTAGTCTGGGGGACAAAGATTAACACTTTAAAAAATAAGAGCATATAAAAATGGTTGGCCACCAGAGGGGAGGTGGGGAGGGATGGGTTGAATAGGGATTAAGGAGTGCACTTGCTCTGATGAGCAGAGGGTGATGTATGGAAGTGTTGAATCTCTATATTGTACACCTGAAACTAATATAACATTGTATGTTAACTAACTAGAATTAAAATACATACATAAGTACATACAACCATGTAAAGAAATAAAGTTGATAATATAGAGGAGGTGAGATAATGTATTTTGCAATAATAAGCATTCATTTGTATTTTTTTAATGACTAAGGTTAATATTGTTTCCATAAATCTGCAAATTTTCTTTAATTTTGGTATTTGTGTTATGATTATTTTTGATGTGTAAGTGCTTTCTAGATTTATGGATCTTCTCTTACTAACTCTGTCTACTCAAATCTGCCCTCCGCGTGCTCTACACCCCTCATTCATGCCCTGTCTCCTACCCCATATGCATGCATCGCCCTCACGCATGCCTCATGGCCTCATGTGCACATGCGTGCATGCACACACACACACACACACGGCGATAGAAGAGTCCACTCTTCTAACAAATGTGCTCGCTACGTTCCCAGGTGAGGCAACAGAGTGCCCCTGGAACTTGTTATCTCTTCTTGGGCTCTTTCTGTCCTATCAGTTACCAGATTCCTTGGAAACCAGTTCAAACTCATTAGTTCTATGCTCAAAGAGTAGTCTAGGCCTTAGAAGAACCCATGGAGTGCTAAATGGTATCCTTGTCTTATTTAGAAAGGGTTTTACTCAGGTGAAAATGGAAAGCTCTTTTCTCTTTAAATCTTACTGTTTAATTAACGTACCTATTCATTCACTCATTTAGTAAATATTATTTCTGAACACATGCCTCATGCCAGCCACTGGAGAGGAGAGTAAACCCATTCCATACTTATTTAATTCACAAGTAAGCAGGGGGACACATTTAATGAAATGCTAACTTTACTACCACATGACAAGTTAGGTGATAGACAAGTGTTCAAGATATCATGCCATGGGCATGCTGGGGACGGAGCGATGGACTCTGCCCGCCTCCCAGAAGAGATGGTATTTGGGCCAGGCCTGCAAGAATGCTGTGCACTTCTGGCACTTGGCAGAGGGGGGTGGGGGCTGCAGCCCAGGCAGAACGAACAAAGCAGAAAGGCACAGGGCATGTGTGGGGAGCAACAGGTGGTGTGCAGTGACTGGTTAGTTGGGAGTCAAGGCCACAGAGCCAAGAGTGGGCAGGTTGCGAAGAGCCTAAAGGCTGGACCTGCCCTGGGAACTTGCATTCTTCTCTCTCGATCTTTGGAAAATTTTTAAATCTAGGTCTAAAGATGGAGACTAGAGAGTCTTCCAGAATGCTAGATTGAAAACATCAGAAACAATCAGGCTACATTTTGGTGGCAGTGGCAGCAGGGGTGTCTTCTTCCTCCTCTACCACCTCCTCCTCACTCAGTAAAACAGCAAGAATGCATCTTTTTGTAATAATTTTGCAAACAATAGTGCATAGAAAGCCTAGACATACAGAAATTCGGGTACCACTCTGTACTGGTTTTCTATTCAAAAAACAAAATGCTGTTATCTCATAGACATAAAATGTTAATAAGCTGAGTTTCTGTGCCCACTGGGAGCCACCCATGGGCCAGCTCCGCCGTGGAGAGCTCTAGAGATTGCTGAGTAGAATGTTAGAATTCAAGTGACCTCAAAGCCCCATTGTGACCAAATGGCCCTTAGCATGAATGGAGATGTTCACACTCCAGCCTGTGGCCACAGAAAAAGGAGCCGATCCGCTGTCCCTAGACGATTATGTAGTCTTTGTAAACCAGCCTAATCATAGGCATGTTTTCTCCTGAACTGAGACTGTAATTCCCAGGGGAAAGTAGAAAAATCGAATGTGAAATCTATGCTGTATACTGGTTGTAGCTGAAAACCCACCACGATGGAAAATGACGGATTAATTTTGTTGACTCTGCTGAGCTGGTGCTCAGAAATTAAGAGCCAAGACCACATTAGTATTCCAGTCAGACTAGACTAATCAGAGTGGCTACATTATTTTGTGCATACAGACACAGCCTGGGTTCCAACAATAAATACTATCGTGGCCTGACTTTTGATAAAGCACTTCGTTGTACATAGGGTTAATTCTAAGCCTTTGATGCTGACCTAAGCACCCTACTCCTCCAACCTTTAAAGGACCAGACTTGCCAGCTCACAGCTACAAACATTTTTCTGAGCTCACAGAAGCCCACCCCAGTATCACCTTCATGCATTTCACAAAGGGATAGAAGAGATCAATGAATTGAATTCTGGCAAACTTAAGCTTCTTATACTTAAACTAATTTCTCCAAAGTCTCCAAAATCGGTTTCAGCTTTTGTCCATCTGTATCTCTCATCAGATCTCCCATTATTGCCCCCTCCGCTCATCCACAAAGTTTGTTACTTTTTGTTTGCTCAATCTAGTGCCGCTTTATGGAAAAGTCAGCCTCTTCTTCTCTTCCCCAAATCTTTCTCCCTCTAGCTCTTGTGGCTCTGCCTTGTTTTTCATATTATCCAAAACTCTCTTCCCCCACAATCTCGAGAAAACACAAAAGACTCCCCTTCTGTGATTTTCATTTGGTAAGTATTTGCTGTCAGTATTGTGTACTGTGATGAACAAAAAGGTAGGGTAGATTCCTTGTCCAAAAGAGCTTCGATTTAAAGAAGAAATTAGTCAAGTAGACAAGTATACCAATAAAGTGTGGTGAAGTAAAGGCCAAAACAATGTTGCGACCTTGTGCTTTGAGGACCCTAAGGAAAATGGGGCTGAGACTGGAGATGAGAGACACCACGCAGGCTGCATTTGAACTCAGCCTGCTGAATGTGAATAATCTTTGATTTCTGATCGTTTTCACTACCTGTGGTTCCTTGTACTGAAGAATTTAATTAACACAGTGTATTTAATTAAACATAATGTGACAGTCTTTTAAAATACAGGATCGTTGTCATGCCCAGTATTATCACCCATGGGTGGGTCTCTCCCTGGCAGGAAGTAAGCCCCCTTGGTGCAAGCCCTGTCATTGTTTTCTCTTCTATTCTTCAGGGACACAGCATATGCTCAGTTAGCTCTGGCCTGGTCATAGACCTCATCCTCATGATGAGTATCAATAGACTGGGTTGCTTCAAACAATCTGACTTTGAACCCAAGACCTCCTTTAAAACAGGACATATTGTTTAGAATCATAATAAGGCAGGTGAGCATTTCAAAATACTACTGTCCTCTTTAAAGCTGTTGCACCACTAGAGCCTTCTCGATTCCCCCAAGGGACTCTCTGTAGAGGCCTCTTTAGAGATACTGAGAATACTGAGATCTTAGAACCCAAATTTAGAACCAAAGTAACGGGATGTTGGTGGCTGCATATCAGCTTCCAGAGCACAGCTAACTCTCTCTGCCTGGTGGTCTGAAATGACCAAAGGGGAGGAGACTTCAGAGCAAATGGGCAAAGCCCCCGTGGGAAATAGGGGCAGTCCCCGCTGCCTCCAACTCCAGACTGCAGCAAAATTTTATCACAGAAGCATTTTTCCTTATTCCATGAACTTGGTATTCAGCAGATGCTCATTCTGTTACACGGTACACTGTTCATGGACTTGGGGGAACTCTGGCTTCTTGGCTAATGATATTTCCTAGGGGTTGTTGTAGCCAGCGTTCTTGCTTGATAGAATTGTTGGAAAGGATGGATGAGCCTTTCGTTCATGAGCAACCCCAGACATTAGGCAGTCAGGACTGTCCTTGCCTCACACTGATGTCAGGGCCGCAATAGTCTCGAACTGGACGGAGTATTCTTCCGGGTGGCTCCTTGCCTGGGTCACCTCTCTCAACCCTTTGAAGTCAGCAAAGGCAGACCTTGGTTTATCAGACGTCAGCATATGAAGATTCTTTCTGCCTCTCCCTCTTGCACGATGGAAAAGAATGGAGGGCTGGCCACTTGGATGTCTCTTCATCACATTGTTCCCAAGATTTCCGCTATCGCTGTCGTGCAGCAATGCTCTTTGGATCAGGGAAGACTCACTGTCTAAGGACTTGACTTTCTGGACCGCTCGCTTGTGTTCAAGGATGTTCGTTTCTCAAGCATGGCACTAAGCAGTTTTAGGAAATGCTGATACAACTGTAGCAATTTCCCCCAATTTGTTCCTGACAAAGAACTCTCTTCAAAATTGAGTTGGCTTCTTTTCTTTTGTTCAAAAAATTCTGGTAAACACAATTAGCCTCATTAACCTCAGTTTCTGTTTCATAACTGAAAATTAGCCTACAATCACTGGTTTGCTGGAAAGCACAGTTGTAATTAGTCTTTGACTGATACGAAAAATCTGCCTCTTCTTTAATTTCTTTGACAACCAAGTGCATTTGAAAACACGTCTGAACTATCTCACACTGGCACTGGGGATGGGAGTAAAAATAAATCAGGGATTTAAATCAAGGATCTCAAGCTGAGACATGAAAACAGATATTCTTGCACATGGATATTGGAGACGAGGAGGCATTTATCAAAGAGGATATGACGAGAAGGTAGATAGTATGAAGCCTATTCCCAATGCTGCTTCTAACGTGTCCAAAGAAAGTCGCTAGTATGCTCATCCATAGGTGAGGTCAAATGATTATTGGCAGAAGAAGATTGGGGGGAAAAGCAATTGCTCCCTTGGCACAAGAATCACTAACCTGAAAACCATACTGTTGACCAGCCTTATGAGGTCCTTTTTGTGGGCAAAAGAAGAAGTGTTATTTCATGAGCAGTCTTGGCACTTGTTCCTTTCTCAGGCTAGCACCTGAGGCTGGACTTCCAGGCCTTTTGATCAGACAGCTGGGATTACGAGTTTCATGAGGAAACCCTATGGTCGTCATCCCGACAGTGGACAGGAGCCCGAAGAAAGTGTCCAATACAGAAAAGAGGAGGATATTCATTTCCTTTCAATCAAGAGGCAATCTGCTGAGATAAAGGGAAAGCAGTGTGAAGTAGTTCACCCAGGTCTCTGGGCCTGAGTTTAAGAGCATGTGATCCAGGGAGCCTGGCTGTGACGGGCATTCATGTGGTGGAGCCCATCAATCTGGATTAGTCACTGAGGAGGCAAATCAAACACATAAACTGATGTGTGCCCTTTTGGGTTGCTGCTTTCAGGATGGCATGATGGAGAGGAGTGTGTCAGTGCTCAGAAATCTAAGGCCAGTGGGACCTTGCATGTGTGTGCGCGCGCGCGCGTGCGTGCGCGTGTGCGTGCACATGTATTGTGTAAGTGGAGGTAGATGGCGAAAGGCACATCCTTAGGCTGAAACATAGATGGCTCCAAACAAAGCTAATTGTGTAGAGGTGTCCTGAAATGGGAGACAGGAGATCTATGTGTGCCAAGCATCTTTTCCTTTATTGGCCTCAGTTCCCCTTTGGTGGAATGAGGAGTTTGGAGGTTCTAATCCCTAAAACCCATTTAGCTCTGGCACTCTTTGCGTGGGTATGAGGCCAAGTCTCCGGCCTGCTCAAACAAGTATTGGATTCCTTAACACAAACATAATTCTTTTCTTTGTCCCTTCACCTGCTCCCCAAATTACTTTGTTCTCTTAACTCCCACCAAATGTTCCTAATTCTTGAGTTGTTTCTCTGTAGACTTAGTGCCCCCTGGCAGGCACATGCTCAAGGACCCTGAACTCTCTCCCTGCCCGTGTGGACTCTGGCTGGAGGGCTGTGAAATGGAGCCAAGCGGTTCTGTCTCAGTGCCCAAACTGCAAATGAGAAATCTTATAATTCAAATTGAGGTTCTCCTGTGTCACTCCCTGCACTTCATATCAAGCCCCATAATGCTGAAATAAAATAGTCACTAAGTCAAGAAATAATCCAGGGCAGTAAAGTAGCTTTTATTAGGCACCTAAGGCATCAGATGCAAATAAAGTAATGAGAGAGGAAATTAATATTATTGTCTCTGTGCTCGTTGGAAAAAGTGGTGTGTGACACTTGACTGAGTAGCAATATCTTTGAATCATCTTCCTTATTCTCTTCAGCATTGTTTATGCAAGAGTCTCTGGGGATGCAATAACCAGGTTCAAATGGTCATGTGCTTGGGCAAGATAACTGGATCTAATTACTGAGAGCTCTCTGATAGAAGCGTTTGAGTTGAGAATTCTGTTTTAAGAATTCCCAGGAATGTACAATTTAGAAGCCACTGTATTCCAAAGAATGATACTGAGACTCTTACTTGCAGAGACATGTTTTTGCTTAGCTCTCCCCTACCCTATTCCACCTTCTCTAGGCTCCCAGCGCTATGCTTTCTCCATTTCGTTTTCTGTTCATTTCAAAGGAGCGTCACATGTCCCACAGAAAAAGATTAGGGGTGGTTATTCTGACAAGACACGCAGGAATAAGGGCCTCCCTCTTCCTCTGGCATTCATTTCTTACGTGTTTCTTTTGGGTAATTATACACAGAAAGGTCACCTAGCATCCTGGCAAGTACAGGAAATGGGAGGGAGGAAACAAAGTGAAAACAAACAGTCACTATGAGAAAGTCAACATGGTGTTTTTGTGTTTTCTTCTAGTTTCTCCAGAAAGGGATTAGTTATGTATTGATTATTCACCTGCCACCTACTTCCCCAAAGATTTTTGAGGCAGTCCAATGTGAGTGCATCTCAGTAACACCTGCATGCTCCTAAATTTAATTTCTTGGCAAAATAACAACGAGCCAATACAAGAATATTATTTGTGTGCTTCTAAGTTCCAGGGAAATAAAAAAATTTGTCTCAGGGTAAACATCTGTATTCACTTGTTCCAGTTCTCTGTTCCACCATCCAGTCATGTTATCTTCATTTTAGGAAAGTGTTTGCTTTCCTGCCCTGCTCAGATGCATGTGTCGAAACAGGTGCACCTACAAGATTTGAAGCTTTCCATTTCTTGCACCTCCTTGACCTAGCTCAGCAAGAAATGCAAAGTATATCCCATAGCCCCCAGCATCGAAGGGGGCTTGTGTCAGAATGAACCCTCTTTCGATAGAGCGACTTCTCTAGATCAGTTCTTGTTGTTGATATTATGATAGTGGTCATTTTCAAATTCTGAGCCCTTTTCATTAAACTGGGTTTTAACCATATCTTGGGACCATATCTTGGGCTTTCTCATTCCATGGTTTTATTTATGCTCTGCCTTTGGCCTGAAATCCTCCCTGGTAACACTGCCTGTCACAATCCTCCTTATTCTTTATGGCTTTGTTGAAAGACTGCTACCTCTTGAAGCCTTTGGTATCCATTGTCATGATAAAGCTGAGTGACAAACAAATAATCATATATGAGTAACAAACTACAGTAAACGTTGTTCCTTGTAAGTAGAGGTCAACTGCATGGTTCTTACAGTCTCAGTTGGGTTCAAACCATGTATCTGCAGGAAGTTATGTGATGACAGAAAGGTCTGGTCATCTTGGCTGGGCTCTCTCACATATGCGATGGTTGGCTGGCTTCGAGGTGGCCTAGGATGGCCTTTGCTGGGACAACTGTGCTTTCCTCCATATGACCTCTCATAGTACAGAGGTTATCCTGGGCCTCATCTCATGATTGTGACAGTGTTTGAGAGACAGAGGAAGTGTGCAAGGTACCCTGAGGTTTAGACTCAGAACTGGCACACCATCACTTCTGCTACTTTCTGTTGGCCAAAGTGAGGTACAAGGGCAACTCAATTTGAAGGAGCAGGGAACTAGACCTTTCCCCTTCTGGAAGGGACTGCAAAATCACATCATCATGGGCATATAGAGAGAAAGAATGAAAAATTGGAAATTTTGTTTTTAGTCAATTGACCACAACTTTTTTGATCGCCTGACTTGAAGTGGTTTTGGATTTATTTTTATTGTTTTGATAGCAATTTAAAAACAGAATATTATTTGGACACTTGCTTTGTCTTCTTTTAAGACCCTAAAGTCAGAGGTCATACCTCATTCATTCCTTGGGCCTCAAGTTACTTAGTTCAGTGACTTGTCCTTCTTAAGCATTATCCATATTAAAACATAGAAACAGTCTACAAATAAAGCAGAATATAAAATATAAGCATACAGAATTTTCAATCTGGAATGACCTCAAAAGTTCATTCCATCATTCTGTCTCATAATGGTATGTAGGCTTCTCTAAATAGAAAGCCAATAAAAAACTGGTCTCAAAATGCAGAGAAGCCCCTCACCTCATCAACGTGTGTTGCAAACATCCATGCACCCTAACACTCCAGCTTTAATTTTCCTTGTTCTTAGCAGAGAGAGAACAGCTATTTTCCCATTTTCCCCTTAGCCTTCACTGTCCGCCAACTTCTCTCTATGACCCAGCTACCTTGGTGACGATGACATCCACTTGGCATTCCCAGTTAGAAACAGAGCCTGAGCATCAAGAAGAGTGCTTTGCACATAGTAGGTGCTCCATAACTGCTATTGAGGCAGGAGATTCCTTCCACCTCAGTGTCTCGAGGTCGCATCTAATCAAGGGTTTTCCATGAGCATGGCTATAGGATCCTACAGGGAATTCTGGCTTCTCTGATGTCTTCCTCCACTTCCTTCCTGAAGTATGGCTCCCAAGGAAGTCAGTCCACCTCGGTTGTTCAGAGCACGCTAAGTGCCTGTCTGGTTGGATCTCCCATCCAGCCTTCTGGCCAGAGCTGGATTTTCGGAAGACAAAGCTAATCTACTGAGGGGATGGCAAGGAGTGAACTCTGCTCGGAAGAAAAAGAGAAGATTGAGTTCTATATTGATTCATTCATCTTGAGAGCTCTCTACTCTGTGGAATGGAATTCAATTAATATTTTAGGTTTTTAATGAAACTTGTTCTCACCATGACTTTTCCTGTCACCATTGATTTGAGTTCTGGTCTTGTAGAACTCAGTATTAAAAGTCTTTTATAATGAGTATATGCCCTCATAGTTTTGTTTTGTTTTTTGTTTTTTTGTTTTTTTTTTTCTTTTTTTTGGTTTGATTCCACAGCCAAATCAATGAGAAATAAGAAGCTGTGTTTTTTTTCTTTCACTTAGGAAATAGTTTTTAAAGAAAGCCTTATTTATCTATAATTCTGTACCCTTTATTGTCAGTTAAAGGTTAGTACGTTTAACCTAGGTTTATAACAAAATATATCTTTCAAATTCTCTCCGACTCATTTTTTTGAATCTGTCCTTGTGATGGTTAATTTTATGTGTCAGCTGAATGGTTCACAGGATGCCCAGATATTTGGCTGAAGATGATTTCTGGGTGTCTGTGACAGTGTTTCCACATGAGATTACCACTGGGATCTGTAGACTGAGAAAAACCGACTGTCCTCCTCAGTGCTGGTAGGCATTATCCAATCTGTTGAGTTCCTGAACAGAACAAAAAAGGGGTCGAAGGCAGAATTCCCTCTCTTGTCTCTTCCTGACCTCTGGAACTGAAACATTGTTTTTTTGCTCTTAGACTGAGACTTACACCATTGGGACTTCCAGTTCCCAGGCCTCTGGACTTGAATTGGAACTTATAACCACCAGCTTTCCTATGTCCCCAGACTGCAGATGGCAAGTTGTGGGACCTCTCAGCCTCCGGAACTGGGTGCGCGAATTCCTTATAACAAATTTCTTTATATACATCCAATTGATTCTGTTTCTCTAGAGAATCCTGACTAACACAGTCCCTTATCGTGATATGACTATGGCTTTGTGACTTTAGGACAACTCGATATCTGGTCCCTTCTGGCCATTTATCTTCGACCTCCAGCATTTCCCCATCAACAGAGGTCAACAGAAGTAATCAAAATGATAGCTCTGTCTCCCTTTTTACCTTTCAGGATGGTCTACTATTCTTTATGACTTTCAAGATTCTATCTTTCCTGATTTCCTTGCAACTTAGTCTTTCCTATCAGAAGAGGACAGCTTTCCACTTTTGCCTTTGAAAAAAGCAAAAAATACCTTTCTCCCCAAAATCATTTATTTTCTTTTCCATAGTCAGGGCCTATTTGAAATTTTATATATAGCACTCTCTTAAGACAGGCTAGAAATGGTTACCAGACCCGCCATTTAGAGTGATAAATTACTGGCTAAAATCTTCACAACAGTTTGTTTCAAATGTTTTAAAATGAAAGCTAAAAGGTAGCTTTAATGTAACTTTAAAAAAATGTTCATTTATTTATTTTGAGAGACAGGATGTGTGTTCATGTGAGCAGGGGAGGGACAGAGAGATAGGGAGAGAGACAATCCCAAGTAGACTCCACTCTGTCAGCAAGAGCTGGACGTGGGGATCGAACTCACAAACTGTGAGATCATGACCTGAGCTGAAATCAAGAGTCAGACGCTTAACTGAGCCACCCAGACAACCCCAGAATGATGTTTTGAGTACTTGGTGTCATCTAGCTTACTGAGCAAGATATTGAACAGGTTTCTTTCCTATTAGAATGCAATTTTGGGGCGCCTGGGTGGCTCAGTCGGTTAAGTGTCCGGCTTCGGCTCAGGTCATGATCTTGCGGTTTGTGAGTTCGAGCCCCGCGTCAGGCTCTGTGCTGATGTCTCAGAGCCTGGAGCCTGTTTCAGATTCTGTGTCTCCCTCTCTCTCTGCCCCTCCCTTGCTCATGCTCTGTCTCTATGTCTCTCAAAAATAAATAAACGTTAAAAAAATTTAGAATGCAATTTTAAAGGGAAATCTCTCTCTCTCTCTCTCTCTCTGTGTGTGTGTGTGTGTGTGTGTGTGTGTGCGCGTGTGTGTGTGTTCTCTCTGCCACTGTCGAATACTAGGCTGTGGTCATTCCAAATCTTATGTCTTATCACATCCCAGGTAGTATAATCTTTATACCATCAACTACTTATGCTCTCTTACTTCTTCCGGCTGTGCTTTTTCCCCTCCTAAAATCTATTTCTGTCTCCTATCTCCCAGCCTTTCCCATGAATGCTCAGACAGAGAATTTCTTTCAATTTTCTGGAATCTCAGTTTCTTGCACCGATAAATAGTCCACCCATCACTTTGAGGACTTGCCGACCTTTTGCTTCTTATCAACTTGATATATTTTTATTTTTTGTCTTTAGTTTTTACATATTTCTGTCTCAGTTCGCTGGTGTGGCTTCTTTTCACCCTGTTCAGTACCTGGCTACCTAATTTTGGCTCTTCGAGACCCTCACCTTCCCTTCCTTTTCCTGGCAGAGGCCCCTCCACTCCCAGGGTCTTGTTCTGCCGCTTTCTCATCAGGGGTCTGCTCACTGCCTAGCTGCTAGGGTCACAGCTTTTCTTAGACTCCACTCGTTCACCCCTGTGCCCTTACCCTCCTCCTTCTCTTGACTATGCTCACTAAGTTTCTCTTACCTGATTGTGCAGAACAGAATTGCCAGAAATTGGAAAGCCTCTTTTCCCACCCTCTCCCAACCTCAGTCCCCATCACCACTCCTTGTGGTGAAACAGTGGGAGTCCACAAAAGATGGATATACTTGGACGATACTGTGAGCAATACTGGAAATGCCTCGTGGTCTCTCCCGGGTACAGCGTCCTCTCGCTACTCCCTGCTTCTCACCCTCTCTTTATTGGCGACAGGAAACCTACTATGTAAAGAGACTTGGTTGATATTTTCTTTTGACATTTTCAACTTACAGAAAAGCTGCATAAATAGTAGAAGAACTTCCCATATCCTCTTGACTCAGAGCCCCATTCAAGTTTTGCAAAACGTCTCATCAACATCCATTATAGCAGAAGGTTCAAGGAGAATCTACTGAGTTAATCTGTGTCCCAGTCTTTTAAAATGCGGTGTTCCTTAGCCTTCTCTAATCTTCAGTTTCTTAAAACTGTAGTCCAGTCATTTTATGAACTTTTCATCAATTTAAGTTTTCCAGTGCTTCCTCATGATTAGGCCACAATTTATATTTTGTGGAGGGAATATTATAGATGTTGTAATGAATGTATAGTTTGAGACTATTTAAAATCCTATTTCTCCTCCAATTTTTGCCCACAAGTTTTGGCATCCTTTGGGTATGTTTTTTTTGCCTGAATTGATTATCATTGTGATGGAAATTGCATTTATCCAATACTATCATTCTTTCTACATGCATCATTTGATTTCCTAACCCCCCAAAAAAAGAAAGACTTTGTCTCTCAGCTCATTAATTTATTCATTCATTTATTTATATCAGTGTGGGCTCATGGCTTCCTATTTTATTCAACATGTTGTGATGTACTTCCATATTATTATCTATTTGTTTATGCTCAAAATGTCCAAGTTTGGCCATTGGAAGTCCTTATATATGTGAACTTCTGACATGTCTTGATCATTCCTCCATCACTTCCTTACTTTCTGTCATTGAAAAGATATTCCAGACTCACTTTGTTCTTTGCCTCACCCAACCCTGGGTAATCAGTCATTTATATTCATATGTATATAGATTTATGCATATATGTGTGTGTATACATACATGTATGTATATATATGCCTGTGTGCATACATACACACATATACACATATTCTATATTTATTCTCTTTCTAACTACAGTGAAAACCATGGGTGCTCACTGATTCTTCTGATTCCAATACAACACCACAGGGTTTATTTTAACTTTCTCCCTTTCTATACTTGTACTTCCTTTCCCTGACAGTGAGAAACTTGGCCCCAGTATCTCCATCACCCTGTATGTAACCAATCTCCTGACCTCACCTGGCTGCTTATGCTCATTGTTGCCAGCCCAGCCCCTTCTTGGACCTGCCTCCTTCAGATGTCCTCCATATTTGTGACTGCCTTAGGGTCTTTTTGATAAAGAAAATAAATCAAAAAATATTTTTTAAGAAAGGAAGAGAAAAAGCCAAAGTGCAATGCTACGAGTTCTTATCCAAACCACATTTGCTATTTCCATGTCTCTTTGAACTTAGACGATTGCTTCTTTCCTATTTATGAAACAATCCTAAATAATTTAAAAATATATCTTCAACTATTTGGCTCTAAGAGTTTTATTTGGTTGCGTACGTTGCTGTTTTTACTAACAGTTACTGGTCAATTGTCTTTGAAGATAGACTGGAATATAAACCACCCAGTTTAGTGCTGTGAAGAGAATAATTCCTGTTTTGAACAAAATGGGTTGTTAGGCTGTACAAACAAGCATCCCCAAAATCTCAGTGGCTTAACATAACAAAAGCTTCGTTCTTGTTCATGCAACATGCCCAAAGCAGGTGGAAAGATGGAGATCTCAGAGACCTAGACTGATAGAGGCTTTATTTCTAAATGTACTCCCGTTGGGTGCCTGGGTGGCTCAGTCAGTTGAGCATCTGGCTTCAGTTCAGGACCAAATCTCAGGGTTTGGGAGTTTGAGCCCCACATCGGGTTCTATGGTGTCAGCACAGAGCTTGCTTCAGATTCTCCTCTTTCTCTGTCTCTCCCTGCCCCTCCTCCACTTGTGTACTGTCTCTTTCTCTCTCCCAAAAAGAAATAAACATTAAAAAGAAATGTGTTCCCATGATTTCCATAGTTGTAGGAGGAGACTACAGTTAGTTAGAGACTATAGTTAATTGTACACTAGCTTTTAAAGTTTCTCCCAGGATGTGAAACCTAACCTTTCTGCTCGCATTTCACTGGCCAAAGCAAATCACATGACCATACATTCCAGGAAATGGGGGAATTCATACCATGTGTCTTCAATGAAGTATGAAATATTTGGAGAAGAGCACTAATGACTCTCATAGTGTCCTTTGACAAGGGACACCAAGGCCCGTGCGTTGACTTTGGCTTCTCTTTTACCACCAGTCTTACCTTGCATTGTTCTGTTTCTTTATCTGCAAGGGAGGAAAACCTAGGTCATGTGGTTATTACAAAAGAAAAAAAATACTAGAAGTGCTTTTCGAAAGGTAAATATGATAAGAAGCATGAAAGCATCATGATGACTCTAATAGTAATGTCCCCAAATGGCAGATAATTTCCCTGGGAGCTTCCAAATCCCAGATGCTGAGGAGGAGAAACTTTAGATCTGATTATGACAGTAATAGGCACTCAGTGTTGAGCCAATACAAAAAGCCATAAATCAGAAAATACAAATACCTATTACTTCAAAACAGAATATTGTTCACCTTTTGGTATTCATCTTTCCAGTTTTTCTGTGTGTAGTTTAAATAATGCACAATATTTTGTATTATTACATCAGTGTTCATTTATTTTCAAATTATAATTTGAACTTATATGCAATAGTTTTCTCTATTTTTACATAAACCTTAAATTTTTTTCTCATCTAATTATGGATTTCTTTAAAAAAATTTTTTAATGTTTATTTATTTTTGAGAGACATAGAGGCAGAGTGTGAGCAGGGGAAGGGCAGAGAGAGAGGGAGATACAGAATCTGAAGCAGGCTCCAGGCTCTGATGAGCCGTCAGCACAGAGCCCGACGTGGGGCTTGAACTCACAGACCATGAGATCATGACCTGAGCTAAAGTCGGGGGCTTAACCGACTGAGCCACCCAGGCGCCCCTATGGATTTCTTTTAAATAGTGTTTTTCAAAGCCCACATAATATTTCATCATTAATTAAACATTTATCTGCTGTTGAGCATTTAGACTTCGCACACATGATATGCATGGTTATTTAACTCTGCTGAAGATGAAGGAATTCCTTGCTGCCACACAACACTAGTCCTGGGCCGCAGGTTCATGTCCATACCCCTCTGCCCTGCCCCAGATTGCAGGCCCCAGGGTCAGTTGGCTGCTGGCTGAATTCACTGAGTGGAGGACACTAACAGAAGATTGCAGGACAGGTGGAAGAAAGATACCGGGCTACTTCCCCACTTCTACTCTGCTTTGGATGGTTTCTCTGGCACTGGCTATGCCTCCTCCTTGGCTTTAGCTCTCACCAGGTAGCATCCCCTGGACGTGACCCTACCCTGAGGCTCCAGTACCACCCCCCTCCTCCCTTTGTCTCTCTTGCCTAGCTATGATACTGGCTTCCTGCTGCTGCTAGTCTCTGGGTTTCTCAATATCTCCTGATAGGTACTCAGCTGCTCCATCGCTTGGGTTACCAATTCCCTGCATTAAATTCTCTCTGAAGAATGGCTGCGTAGGCAGTAAAGTTAGGAAAACCACTGGGACTTAAAATGGAGAAGCGTTCCCTCTAGGATGGAAAGAGTGAGGAAAACGGATCAAGGGACGGATATCAAGTGCTGGCATTGGTGATGTTTTATTATATGAGCCTGACGGTGAGCATAAGTGCGTTCATTTTATTATTATCATTTGAACTAAGTTAAATGTATGTGTTTGCGTATATGATATACTTAGTGAAATAAATAAAACATACATATAACTATATATATTTAATATATAAAATATATAGTATGTAAACTGGAAATACTTCTAAATCTCAGTTCATAATTGGCCAAGGCTTAATTTTGAGAATAAAGATTTTAAAATGTGTTTCCCTTACTCTAATTGGGATAGCTGCTACAGAAAATCATGCACAGCTGCAAACATCCAGGTTTGTCTACCCTCATAGGAAAATTCTGCATCGAACAATTGCAACGAAAAGACTCCTTCTGCTTACCGCTGTGGCAGGAGGCTACTGTAAATTTTCTTACCTTCTTGGTGAAAAGAAAGTCACCCGTGGGACTCTTTCTTATGGCTCAGAGGTCCTGATTTCATGGCCATTTCCTGTGTCACAACATCAAGCATACCACCTGGCCACAGCAGCTGTGGATGAAATGTGTTCGTTTACCCCCTCACTGGGCTCGTGCTGTTCGCTGTTGAATTCAAGTGAACAGGCTACGCAAGATGTATCCAGAGGTCACTCCATCAGTCACTCCCTGTTGGCTTCTATTCTGTTTCCTCTGTCTAGAGCCTTAATGTCCATCCTCCAAACTCTCATCTACTCATTTTTAGGACGAAAGTGTCTCTTGAGGTCCCACAAAAATGGGATAGCAGCAGAGCCTCCTCTTTTATGCCAATTTGCCCAGACAGTGGGTTCCTCCTTTGAAATGTTTATTCCTTAACTCCTACGCACTCATATCTGCACTTTTATTTATAAGAGCCCCAGTTTGGAGGTCATGGCAGGTTGTTAGTCATGGCCACCGACTTCCAATTTTTGCGGCCGGGTGTCCCTCAAGACATGACATCTTTCCAATGTCCCCGGGAACGGCCCTCCCCCCAGGGTTTACCTCTTGCCACTTGCTTTCCTGTGGCATTTGCAGCCATGTGCTGGAAGGAATCACAACGGCCGGTGAGAGCTGGGGGTTAAATATTCAGGAATTTTGCGAGCCACTTGTTAAACCACTGGTAGCATGAAATAAATCACGTTTCATGACGGTGTTTCCACCATGGAAATCGGCAAACGCTATAGAAATCAGGGCTTCCCCACCCCCCACCCCGAAAGCCAGTTTCCTAGCACACAATGGCATTTGGGTAATTAAAGTGAAAATAGTGAAAATAAAGACATATGTTGTGAACATGGATAATCAGAAATTTTTATTATTGAGAATACTTAGAAAATGTACTTTTAAAAGTTTCAGGAAAAAAAACCAGGGAAGCAAAAATTTTCTAAAGGAAATAAAATTGCTCAACCCAAATGAGTTGATAAACTGGACTCTCGAAAAACTTAAAACTCATTTTAAATGAGTTAAGAAAATGAAAAGGCCAGCCGCAGACTAGAGAACATATTCATAATATGGCAACGAGCTTGTATCTAGAATATATAAAAACTTCTACAAAGAAACAAATAATAAAAAGACAAACAATTTAAGAGTGAAATGGGGAAAATTTGAATAAACATTTCTCAAAAGAAATATGTAAATGGACAATAATCGCATGAAAAAACCTCAACCTTGTTATCTTTAGGGAAATGAAAATTAAAACCGCAATGACATTAATGCTACTCCACATTGACTAGAATGGCCAACGTCAAATAGTATGTCCAGGTTGTGGCACAACTAGAGCCCTCAGACTCTGCTGGTGGAAATGAAACATGTTACACCACTTTGGAAAACTATTTGGCAGTTCCTTATAATGTTACACGTATACCTCACCTTTGATTTTGGCAGTCTGCTCCTACCCAAGAGAAGTGAAAGCATACCCACAAGACTTGCATAAGAATGTCTATAATAGCTCTATTCACAATAACCCCAACCTAGAAACTATCCAAATATCCATCCACAGGGGAAGGAATATACAAATTGTAGTACATTTATATAATGGAATGTAACTCAGCAAAAAAAAAAAAAAGGAACAAATTATGTCTACATGTACATATGTGCATACCGTGTAACAACGTGGATGAATACTCAAAACTTTTTGAGTTAGGGAATGAGACACTAAAGGCCATGTACGGCCTTTGAAATAAGAACAGTGTTTACCCTGCAGGGGATGGAGGTGGCTGGGAGTAGTTAGAAAGGGAGAAAAGACAGCGCCCTGGGATGGTGGAGGTTTTCTATATCTCGATTAAGGAAGTGGTCACACAGGTATATACAGTTATGAGAACTCACTATCTGTATGTAAATTCAACTCAATGAGATGAAGAACAGAAAAAATATGCCCCCAAAATAGCAACTAAAAGAAGACGACTTGACTTTCATCAAGTCTCAGGACACTGAAGTCACATTTTCTCTGCTTTTAGTGATGGAAAATACATGTCAGGAGATGATATCACACAGAGTATCAGACTGTAAGACAAAAAGAGCAGAGATCAGAAAGCAATTTAACCTCATACCATTACACATTTAGCATGACATTATACGAAAGCTCCCCATCAGTCATTTTAATTCAGTTTAATGGTATCTCAGGAGTAGTAGTTTCATTCCTGGACTTAAAAAAAAAAAAAAGGTTGGTCTGTTTACTCATATTGGTGGAAATAATACATTTAATAAGTCATCGCAGCCTCCCACACTTCTTGGCTGGTGGTAAGCTGCTGACTGACGGTGTAGCTGCCAGGCTTGGCAGGCCCTGCGCCCACCGGGCCTGCTAATTGCTGTACAGCCACGGGGATCTGAGAAAGAGACTAGAAGAGAGGAGTCAGGGAGTGGAAGAAGTCTGCCTAGGAATTACCTGACGGGAGAGGCAGCTAAATCAGCATGTCTGAAACCAGACGTGGTTAGTCCACCTGCTGGGCTTGGGGCCGAGGCCACCACTGTGCTCACAGAGCGAAGTGGTTTCTGTGTCTTCCATCACTAGGAGGAGCACGCAGGGTCAAGGGGCGTGATATCCTCCCGTCTTAGGTTCCGGGTTAGCTTTGGTTTTACTGTTAAAGGAAGATGGCTCCAGCCCATCCCCCATCTGACTGCCGCACCTCTAGTATCTTCCTGGACATATCGGAGAATTCCTCGGTGGTCCGCTTGTGTCCTGGTGTCACCTGTGAGCACTCTCTCCAAACCTGGCTCACTTTCTCAGTCCCTTTTGGCCGCTGGGGTCTTGGGAGCTGTGAGCACAGCTCACTGCAGCAGCGTTTTCATCAGGTGGACCTTCACGGAAAGGTTCATCCAGTTCTCTAGAACTAGCGAAAGGGAACGTGGAAAGGGATCGTAGCACATTCCGGAGATAGACTGACGTTGGCTGTGGGACATCAGAGTTGCTGAGCTCTCAGCGTTGGGTTCCCCATCACGGGGAGACCTTTCAGGAGAACTGTTTCCTCAGGCCCGGCTTCCTCATCTTATCACCGGGACCATGTTAGCCTTATGGAACCCCTCTGTCCCCGCCCTGCTCTGCTCCTGAGGCTGGGACAGAGGAAATGAAAACCTCAATTCACAGGAAAGCAAGCTCTCAGTCTCACAATTGCCTTACTGTGCATAATAGTTTAGCTTCTTTGTCTTGATGAGCCCATCCCTTGCCCTTGTCTCCTTAAATAAAAGAGTAGTGCCTGTCTGACCTCACTCATGATTTCTGCACGCATGGAAACCCTCTACCCTTTAGGCTGAAAAACTGCCTTCAGCTTCACAAAATAGTATTTTTTCCTTCCCTTTAGCTCTTTCGTCAGAAGCTTTGAATTAGTTTTCCTAATGCTGGCGCCATTTGGGCTAGAGGTTGGTGAATGCTCAGCCTTGTACTTAGGTATGTACTTACCACCATTTTGTTGCTCATTTTATGGTTGTTTTCACAGTTCTCTGTTCCTTTCTTCCCTCACTCTTCTCTCTCATGCTTAGTTGGCTTTCTTTAGTGATCGTCTTGGATTTCCTCCTCTTTATTTTTTGCGTATCTCTTACTAGTTTTTGATTTGTGGTTACCATTTGGTTTGTATAAGAAGCTCAGCATCCTACAGAACACAGCAAAATGCAGGGTTAGATGACAGGGAAGAGAAGGCAGCGACTCGTGTACGGCCTACCTGTCCTCTTGCCTGGCTGTGGAGGCACTTAATTTCTCAACTTTCCGAGCACTGGGATTAGATGAGCGAGTGTCTGCCTCTATCACTTGGGGCCTTTTCTCCAGGCCAACGAGCACCATGCACATGAACTGAAGCAAGGGGCAGCAGCCGTGGGTGCCAAGCTGCCCCCGCTGGGCAGCATACAATGAGCCCACGCATCTGTAGTAAATGCTTTGCAGCTGGTTAGTGGCTTTCACGCAGGCTGTCTTCTCTGGTCCTTGTGTGAGGCACCTGGTGAGGGAACCAAGATTCTCCTTACTACCAAATATAGCCTCATCTGATTTTTCCTCAACAGTGTTCTCCAAAGGCTAGTCTCCTTAAGCAGTTTGGGAACAAGCTTTGCCAATTTTTTTTTTTCACAGAAAATAAGAAAACACCAAGTCCATTTGCTGTTAGCGCCAGCGTCAACAGCTCTTGGTTTTACCCTGCAGCAAACTCTTTTTCTACAAGACTTCTGACCCATAGATGAGGCTGGAAGAGAAAACAGGGTTACTCAGGACTGCCTGGCTACAGACTGAGGCCAACTCTAAACAAACCTGGATTAGCATTTTCAAACAGTCTCCATAAAAAGAATAAGTATTCAGACAGAAGAAAATATGACTAGTTGGAGCCCTCTTAGACTGCCTTTAGACATTCTCCCATGCCTTTGTCCTCTATTCCACGTGCTAATAACAATATTAAATACAAAAAAGTGCAGCGTGAACACGGGGCATGTGACGCGCTGAGTTGACTCGCCTGTTCTTTCTTCCACCATAAAGAATAAGAAACCGGAGCTGAAAATGAAAATGTTCGCTAGCATTTTCTACTCCAGGGCACCGAGGAGACAGCCATGGCTCTTTGATTTTTCCTTTTTTTCTTTTTTTTTTTTTTAAATTTTAAATAAGTAGCACTAGGAATTGCAGACATCCGGCTCAGCTTGGAGCGACTGGAAAAGCCCACCTCCAGATCCCCTACCAAGATAAGCAGCCCCCATGCTGAGCCGCCCCGCCAGATGACCAGATGACCTTAGCTCACGATAGGAAAAGACAGGAAAAGACGAGAGATGCTTTTACCAAAATTACATAATTTGACTCTCTGAGAAAAGGAAAAACAAAATGCTGGCTATGTTCCTTCTTCTCTCCCTTGCTTGCTACCCTGGGTGGAAGCATTAATAGGCTTAGTGCTTATTAAGGTGAAATCAAAATGAGAGGAAGACAGAGAAACTGCATGAACAATATTCCTAGAGACCTAGGGTTTGAGGGTTTCCAGCTGGCTCATTTGCTTCATGAAAGGCACTTCAGGGAGTGCCGGAGCCTCTTTCTGCCTTCAGTTAGCATTAAAGGGAAGAAGGAGGGAAGAAGTACATAGCTAATGGAGAGGGTGTGATCCAAAATGATGGAAACTATTCTATATTTTCACCTCAGCAAATATTTATTGAATGCTTAGCGTGTGCCCAGCACTGTGCTTGATAAAAGAACCCTTAAAAAGGACATCATCATAGCTTCCCCTCTTCCCGTCTTTATAATCGAATCTCTCTGAGGCGGAACCAGAGCTCATGTTTGTGAAAGAAGGCCTTCCGCTTCCTGGATTGCTGAGACAGCCTGGGACCATTCACACGGATCAGATGCCAGCAACAGTTAAAACGTCCTGGTGTGGGTCATTGCCCCGTCCCTGCGGTGGGGTTGCTGTGGTGATTTTAAGGTCCAACTCACCCGCTCTAATCTCGGAGCTGTGTATCTCTGCCGTTTTTCCCCCACATCCTACAGCTGAATTGTTTGCATCACTGCGACGTCACTTACGTGAAACATTAACTGAATTGCTTTCCCATGTTCAACCTCAGTTTCTCCCTGCGCGTAGTTATAGAACCATCCAGTTCTAAGTCATTCACTGTCTTGGCAGGGGCTCGGCACCCTTGAAAGCTAGCGTGTGCTTGTTTCAAGTCCTTATGGTTCAGCCCTCAGGTGTATCTGTTTAGTATCTGCAAGTGTTATATCTGTAAAGATGCCTTATTGGAAAAAAAAATCCCTGGAAATACCAACATAATAGTCTTTCTTTCAGTAATTTGGCATTGTTTTCTGTTTAATGAATACAAAGATTTCGGAAATATTGTCCATTTAAATTTGACTTAAGGACAGATTGACATTGAAATGGTCTGCTGGAATCCTTCCCTTTGAAAAGGAATCTGGTTATGTGATACTATCACAAGCTGCTGTAGATGGTCACGTTATCTTCGTTGCCTTTTTTTTGTTTGTTTATTTATTTTTGAGAGACAGAGAAAGAACACGAGCAGGGGAGGGGCAGAGAGAGAGGGGGACAAAGAATCAGAAGCAGGCTCCAGGCTCTGAGCTGTCAGCACAGAGCCCAGTGCAGGGCTTGAACACAGGAACTGTGAGATCATGACCTGAGCCGAAGTCTGACACTTAACCATCTGAGCCATCCAGGCGCTCCTCTTCGTTGACTTTTTTAAGCCTAGCAGTGTGTGTGTGTGTGTGTGTGTATGGCTGAAAAGTTGGAATGGATATGAAACTAGACATTTTTGCAGAAATTAAGCAATTACTATTTGCTGATATAATGTCAATTCATAAGTGACCTTTTAATAGCATCAAAGCAAATCACTTGGAAATTAAAAAAAATAACCACTCCACTGAGCAAGCAGATGTATTTGTTTAGGTGAGGCATCCAAGAGTTACCTAACCCTTGCAGCTAACCCAGACTGCAGGAGACAGGGCCCCACGTGCCCATCAGCCCGAAGAGGGACTCGGAAACCTCCATCGCCTATGCCCCATGGGTTCTGACAGCAGAGTGAATCACTTCTGGGGAAGACAATGACTTGTTTACTTTTCACTGAATTGAAAATTGAAGATATTTCATAATAGGATCTGGGAAAATTTGCCAGATGTTTCATTCCACTGTGTTCTTCTGGCAGGTCTACAAGATATAATGCTGAGAAAGGCTAATAAATCAAGGGAGGTATGAAAAGCTTAGGGACAAAATTCATAAAAGCTTGAACTGCAGGAGGACACCTTTTCCCTAGCTGCTAGAATATGAAATGTCCTTACTTTTTTTTTTTTTTTTTTTTTGGTGCTTCACAGACAAGCTAATATAAACTATAGATCTTACTTTTACGCATTTCTCTCTCCTTTTTTCCTCCTTCCCTTCTTTCTTTCTGCTCCAATTTTGCCAATCTAAAACTCTCTAAACCCAGAACAGGAAAATATATCTTCTAAACTACTTGAAGGACAATTACATGAATAAATAAGGACAGCCTTGGACGTGAGGACTTTTTCACCTGGCCCAAGGAAAATTACACTGGAACCAATCTTGAGATGACTTAAATCACAAGTTCTTTTTGCTGGAACAAGCACTGAATGGAAAGGCTTTGGCTCATTTTCTCTCTCTTCCTCTTCAGATTTTTGAGGTGCTAATGAACTATGGCATTAACTAGAGGAACACTGGTACAGACTCTATAATGGTCATCTGTTACTTTGGACACAGTCTGTGTCATAGTGACTGTAGTCCCAGTTGCTGGAGATGTCAATTACTGCATAACACATCATCCTAACACTTAGTGGCTTAAAACCACAAGCATATTGTCTCAAATTTCTGCTGGTCAGAGGTTTGAGAGTGGTCTGGGTGGCCTACCTCAGGATCTCTTGTGAGGCTGCAGTCAGGATGTTGACCGGGGCTACAGGCAATGAAGGTTTGACTGGAGCTGGAAGATCTGCTTCCAAGATGGCGCCTCACATTGCTGTTGGCTTCCAAGATGGCGCCTCACATTGCTGTTGGCTTCCAAGATGGCGCCTCACATTGCTGTTGGCAGAAGGTTCGGTGCCTTGCAGTGGGGACCTCTCCATAGGCTGCCTGAGAGTTTCCATGGCCTGACAACTGGCTTCTTGCAGAATAAATGCTCCAAGTGAGAGGGTGAAAAAGAATAAGCATAAAGTCACAAGACCTTCTGTGATCGAGTCTCTGAAGTCACACTGTGTGCTTCATTCAATTTGTTAGGAACAAGCACTAAGTCCGGTCCACACTCAAGGGGAGGGGAATTAGTCTCCATCTCTGAAAGGGAGAAGTGTCAATGAATTTGTGGACATATCTTAAAACCATCTCACTGGTTGAGCAGAATTTCTAATTTGTGCAGTTGACAGGGAGATCTCAATAAACAAGAGATTTTTAAAAAGAAGAAAAAAAGAAAGAAAAAAGCACAGCTCTATTCCTGTCACTCTTTTTTGTTTGTTTATATATTTTGAGAGAGAGAGCAAGCGCGAGCAGGGGAGGGCCAGAGAGAGAGAGAGAATCCCAAGCAGCACAAAGCCAGACACCGGGCTCATACTCTCGAATTCGTGAGATCACAAACCGAGCCGAAATCCAGAGGCGGTCATTTAGCCACCTGAGCCACGCAGGAGGCCCAATTCATGTTACTTTTCATTCTGCTCCGCTGCACGCTCCATCCCGACCCTTTACCCCATTCTGACCGTGCTACTGGCTTTAACTAGCTTCTCCCTAACTCCAGTTGTCGATCTTACAGTTGCTTACAACATCATGAGATCTCTCAACTCCTTAGGGAAAAGAACGCAACACAGGCAGAGGCCCAGCTATGCCTCAAGTCTGGAGTCATAAAGCGCATGCATCCAGAGGAAAAAGGTGAAGTGATATGTAAGGAGGAGAGAAATTCTCACAGAAGTACTCCTCTTTTACCTGTCTCCTGGAGTTCCGGGAGGCGTGGCTAAGGCCTCCCGGAGGATCCCGGCTTCTAATGGTGGGAGCAGGCGCTCTCACCTGCGTGGGGCCAGCGTGTCTGTTTTCTCACTCATCACTCTTCTGCAGCTGCTCTGAGCTTCCGGGGCCCAGTGCTTCCGGCCTGCGCTGAGCAATAATCACAGTACTAAATCACTCTCTGCCCATTATTATCCAGAGTTTGCCCATGGACATCTTTATATCCCACCAGGATGTCTGTTCTGATCAGCCATTCGCCGACTTCTTTTCATACTTACAACAGGCAAGGAAAGTAGCTTCAGGGACTAGCAGCGCACAGGGCGCAGGCAGTCCTAATGGCCTTATCACTCGGCTACCTGCTCCTCCTTCCCAAAGGGAACACCAGTTAGTGTATGTGAGCCAGAGAGTCTGGCTGAGCCATCCTATTACTGTTTTATATAAAGCACTTACTGAATTCCTAGAGGGAAGAGGAGTCTCCAAGGGGGATTTGTCTCATTAAACTGCTGCCTGCTTTCCAAGCAGCCAGCGAGGATCTGAAAGGTGATGAGCGGGGAGGCAAGACCTTTGTGGGTCCTGGTGATGCTAATGCACTAACCTCTGGGCATATGGGCGGCATTAAGGGGGATAACCTCAGAGGAGAAAATGCGAAATGTACTTTTCTCCTTTGTCCCATTTAATGGAGTTGAAGACGAAACAAAGACATTTTTATAGAGTGATAAAAAATATGCCCAGTATCAAAGCTTCCAGGTTCCTGTACCTAAAAATGCTTTATGATTTGTTCTTTTCTTTCTTTCTTCCTTTCTTTTTTATAAAGAAAATTCTCCTTCTGTCTCTGCCCTATAGAATTCTCTACTTAGGCATAGATAGATAGAGAAAATGGCTTCTGAAGATGAGATCTTCTAAAAGCTTGGAGAAGAAAAAAACAGAAATTTCTTTAAAAGGCCTCTGGCCATGATGTCTTTTAACTCCAGTTTATAGGAACCATTCACAGGAACCCTCTGGAAAATGGCTTTTTGCTAAGAAAGCACTACAGAAAACAAGCCAACTCCCAGGTTGACGTGATGCTGTCTACAAAGACCTTGGGGATTGCATTTGCAAAGGTTTCCAGAGAAGACTGAGGCATCTGGATGCAATGGACTCTGGGTGTCAGATCATTGGGGACTTTATTCTATCACCAAGGCTAAGTCGGCAGGAAGAGGAAGAAGCCCTCGCCACAGTGGAGGACAACCAGGACATGGTTTCTGAACACGATTCTGCCCCAAAAGGGCGCTGGGAAGCTTTTATTTTTCCCCCTTATTAGCTTTTCAGTGCACAGTGGGGGTGTCCAAGTCTCCTCCCTCTCTTATGGGACCTCTCTTCTGACACCTGCATGAGGCAATCTGTAGGTAGTAATAGTGGTAATAGTAATATGCCTGCATGGTTGCACCTTCCAATATGTGAGAACACCTGGATATCTCCTCTGACCTCAGAGAGAGCCAGCTATACTTAGAACAAAATGTTTACTGACTTTCCTTTCCCAGGATATAATTGCTTTCTTTGGTGACAGTGCACAGAGCTAGGCATTGGGCTGAAAGCAAATATTCTAATACTCCTTTAGGACATTCGGGAGAACTGTTTTCTGCCACCCCCTTTGCAATAAGCTGTGGCCATCTGACTTGCTTTGCTCACTAAAATTTGGGCGGAATAGTTTTGGCCACTTTATGTTGAAGCTTTAAGAGTCACTGAACTACCTCTTCTCTTACCTGCCAAGGTGACTGGCAATGGTCTGGTGATGGCTGTTTCCAAAGCGAGGATGACTTGGAACAGAGCTGCTGCCAACCCTTGATGGACATATCGGAAGAGCAAGAGAATCGTCTTGTTTGCTTTTGCAGCATGGCCTCCTCCGGTCTACCTGACTCTCCTCAGCTCTGGGAAGAGGGAGGCTTCTCGCTGCCAGCAGTAAGAATCTATGTTCCTAGTTCATAGAAACATCTCCATAAATGACTGTTTGAAAAAATCTTTCTCACTTCAAGTCCAGGAAAATATACATTATGTAGGCCACAGGAAAGAACCAAATTTCCCTAAAAAATTAGCCTTATATTATTTTACTAGGGAAAGATAGAGAATTAACCAGGTTTTTTTCCCCCTGTTGCTTTGTTAAAGTTTACTATTAAATGAATCCGTCTTTCTTTCTGGGCCTGTGTTCAACCCATAGCCTCTACAACATGTGCATGTGTGCTCTTCCACTTTTTATCTGAATGCATTTTATCCCTTGAACAGAACTGAGGTGGAAGATCATGAGCCAATCATGATTCAACAGTAATATAACCTGGCAGCATTGTCTAGAGCATAATTATTTTCTTAATGAACTTTTACATCTATCTGTCCCCTGCAGGAGAGGCTTTGGGAAAGATCCACTTTAGCTTAAAAATAGGGAAACACCTTGGATATGTGTGGAACTGTTGGGCTGGGTCCCCTGCAACAGAGCTTAAGGCAGGGTTTAAATGCTAATATTTTATCAGGGGGATACAATTGCAGGGCATAGGAAGTAAGGCAAGGGAAGCAGGCAGAGCTTTCTGAGCAGACCACAGCTCCACAAGAAAACACAGCTGGTTGCTACAAAGGGCTCTCAAGATGTCATGAGGAACCTCTGCACCTCAGAACAACCTGTCAAGGCAGGGACGGAAGCAGTTTTCCTGTTGGCTTCTTTCTGCCTCCTATCTCTTACTGGTCATGTGTTGTCTTATTGGGTGTTCATCCCACCAACCCACCACCCCCTTCCCCTACACACACACACACACACACACACACACACACACACACATGAACACACACATGCACTAACAGTTTCTGTTAGCCCTTCTGAGAGAGGGCCAAACCCCAGCCTCATGTGCTGGTGTTTAATCCATGCCTCAACATGAAGAGGGACTGACCCTTGGCGGATCCAATAAAGACTTTCTAAGGCACCTGAGCTACTGCCAGTGGGGATAAAAAACATGGTGGCTGGGGCGCCTGGGTGGCTCAGTTGGTTAAGCGGCCGACTTAGGCTCAGGTCATGATCTCACAGTCTGTGAGTTCGAGCCCAGCGTTGGGCTCCGTGCTGATGGCTCAGAGCCTGGAGCCTGCTTCAGATTCTGTATCTCCCTCTCTCTCTGCCCTTCCCCTGCTCGTACTCTGTCTCTATGTCTCTCAAAAATAAATAAACATTAAAGAAAAGAAAAGAAAAGAAAACACGGTGGCAGTAGCCAGGACTCTCCCCTGAGCAAAATCCAAGACCTAGGGATGTGAGGGGCAGAGTGATCTGGAGAGGAGCATAACCTGAGTCCAACACAGGTGCTTGTGTATTTAATTGAAAGAAGTATGTGTCTGTGTGGAGACAATGATGAGAGTCTTTGGAATTTTATTCTATGTGAATAATTAAATGCTTGTAATTATAGATGGCTGTCAACCTGTTTGGGAGGGATGTGGAGCTCCTCAGAGGAAAGCAGCTTGGATAAGGGTTAATGTTCAGATATCACAAGCTCTTTCAGAAGTGGTATACCCTGAATGCCCGGATTGTTGGAAATCAGGAGGCCCGTTAGCCTATTGCAACCTTGTGAGGGTGAGATCTGAATCAATTCTGCAAGAATGGTCACTCAGCCCTCTATGGTAAACTTTTCAAAGACAAAGGGCTAGAAATGACACTCATCATATTGGCACCGAGTAGGGCTTGCCAGCATATAGTCACACACGCACTCAAAAAACAAACAAAACCAAGGCATTAGGTTACTGGTCACTGAAATAATTTGAACAGTAGGTCATGCTTCCTTGGTACCAGAAATCAGCCAAATATCCAAACAGTGGGTGTCACATACACCAGTGAAAATGCTTTCTTAGGGTGCTTTCCAAGATGCAAGATGATCTGGAATTAAAATTCTATATGGTCATGTGTGTTTGGAATTGCTACGTGCATTGCCTTGTCTTGGAACACATAAGGAGCATGGAGGCGCCAAGATGTCTTATCATAAAGCTGCCTGCTTAACATAGCATTCATTTCCCAAACTTATTTCATCATAGACCACTCCCTTCTGTATCACAATTATCCACCTTCTAAGGAAATGTAAATCCTTAGAGAACACTTAGGCAAACTCTCAACTATTGAGAAAGGCCACGTAGTTTGGTAGAAATTCGGTCAGCTAAGAGCCTGACAGTTGTGCTCTAGCACTACTATGGACATTAAAGTTCTGTGACTCTAAAGTCAAGTCACACAACCCCATAACCCCAGCTTTCCTCTGTCTCTTTGTTTTCCGGATAGAGATATATTACAAGGTAACAAGTAGTGGCAAGGTAGCATGTTATAAGGTCGCCAGGAAGCCCAGGTGGAAGAATGGACGTGAAGGCATTTTGGAAAATTAAAAAGAAAGAAAAAACAAGTGAGCTTTCTACTTTTCAAATGAATGCTGTGGCCCACGACTGGTTCAGTAAGCACCTCCCCTTGCCCCCTTTTTGAGGATGAGTCTTGTGCTGATCTGAGCAGGTTTTGGCTTTCTCAACAGGCTCTCATACAGTCCTGTGAATGCCTGGGACAAGAACAGACTCGTTCCCAGTGTGAAGCGAGGAAGCCCAGCCATCAGCTTTCACCAAGAAGTAGGTGCTTAGATCGTGTTATCCAAAACCAGTTCTTTGAAGGCACTAAGTGCCGAACAGATGTCACAAAAATACATGTTTGGCTGCTCTGCTTTAGAGAATGAAAATGAATAATAGAGTTTAGGGTTCACCCCATCCACGTATCTGTTCTTGCACAGATTCTTCTGGGTAGAAATGGGAAGAGTATGAATCACCAAGTCCTAGAATGGAAGAACAGGAAGGGGCTTTCAGGCTCATATTCTCCCTCTCTCCCCTTGACAGAGGAGTAGACTGAGACTTAAGAGCTACACCAACTTGTCCCTTGAAGAAATGAATGTTGGTCATGGAACTGGACCCAGCCCCCCTTCATTCTAAGCCAGCTCTCCTACACTACAGCAGGTAGCATCGTTCTCTTCTCCCCAGTGATCTGAAACCATTACTACCAGAGACCCACTAGCCCCTTCAGTGTAGATGAACCACTGAGGAAATCTGTTAGGATTACATAAAGTCTCCAAAGGGCAGCCATGCAGCAAAGCATTCTGTCTACCAGATAAAGTAGCTTTTTTAGAAGGGGATTATATGGAATGTCTGAGGACAGATGAGCTGAGTCAGGCTGGGCCCCTTAGAAGCAGAGTCTGACACAGGGCGGGGCAGGGGGAGAAGCCTCGCGAGGATGTGGTCTTGGGTAAAGCCTCGCCTTGGTCTCATTCGAAGGAGAGATGTTCTGGAGTGAGGGCTACACAGAACACATGGCCCCGTTTAGGTAGGGAGGTCATCTCTCTCTGTCTGTTGACATCACACAGGCCTCTAGGGAGCAAATTTATCTTCCCAGGCAAGACAGCCTCTGTCCTCTGAAAGCAGTTCTCAGGAGAAGGGGGTAGCCATGAGTCACTAACAGCCACCTCTCACAGCGGGTGGGGTCGGAGCACTGGCTGGTTAAGGAGTCTGGGCCGGGTCCCCACAACATCTGCCATAGGAGCAGAGTGTGGGTTCAGGAGAGGGGAAAGGTTTAATAGTGGGCTGGGAGAAAAAGTCAGGTTTAATGGCATCTCCTTGGAAATGAGTATTTGTTCAGACCCATCGAGCCTGGGCAAAACAGGCAGCCAAGCGGAACCATCAGAGGCACATGGTCACGGTCAGAAAGTGATGTCCTTCTCAACTTCGCATTTCCTTTAGGTTTCTTCTGCATTTCCATTGTAATATTCTGAGCAAAGAGAACAAGAGGAAAGACAGGTGTGATGATATCTCTCAATGCATTGCCAGCCATCCTTGACCCACATGTTGCCGTGGAGAAGCCATCCAGAATGCTCCCATCTGCACACTGGGCAGACAACTGTGGCCAGCACTCCCAGAATAAGCATAGGGTGCGGTCCTCTCCTATCCTGATAGGTTAGAAAGTATTTCTCTTGCATCCTTTCTCAGTTCTCTTCGGTATGTGAACTTGTGGTTCCTGGCCAAATCAGTAGGTGGAGACAGCAATGTGAATTTATTTGCACAGATATATGTCAACAGTTCTTTAAAAAAAAAAAAAAAAAACCCCATTCTTATCGCATTATGAAGAAAATATTAATTCTTCACTTTGGAGAGATTGGGCCACAATGCCGTGTCACAGCATTTTATTGTTGGGAAAGGCTTGTCCAACTTCCCTATTGTAAAATGGGGGACACTGAGGCCAGAGAAATGGAAATGATTTAGCTAAGAGTACAGAGCTAGTTAAGGCAGAAACTAGAAATACCGTTCTTTAAAAGCAGACAAACAACAAACAAGAAACCTATGAGGCTTCTATTGGATGCCAAAGTGCCCAAACTTCTACTGGAAGCCAAACATTCCAAGTTGGCTAGGGCCCAGCGGCCACTCTCTAGGAAGGCACCGCGTCCTGTGAACAGGAACGGAACGCTTTACAGCATGTGCTCCGCCTGAAATCCTCCAGACACCGGGAGGGTGCCGGGAGGCAGACACAATGAGCTCTGCTTTCGGAATTTGGGGCAAGTCTCTGTGGAGGAGGGGGTACTTATGCTGGAACTCACGGGGCTGAATCCAATTGTGAAGATCAGGAAAGGGAAGAAGAAGGATAAATAAGGGACCCCTACAAAAAGGACAGCCTAAATGAAGGCACAGAGGTAGGAAAGGGGGCAATATTTTAGGAGAAGGGGCAAGTGAATCTGAGTAGCTAGCTGCCCTGGAGAGCTGGAATGGGTTCCAGAGGAGACATGGGGTGTCAGCCATGGGTTTGGAAACAGCCTAGAAGGGAAGGGAGGAAAGAAGGGAATGAATAAGATTGAACCACCAAAGCAGACTTGACCTACGAGCAGTGATTTGAAGAGCAAAGATCAGGGCCTCTTAACTACAAAATCTCTCTGTGACCCTATCCATCACCCTCTTTAGCCACAATGCTTAAAATTCACTGCTCAGGATTTGCTTCTTTGGGTATTGATTCTGTGTTGTATGAAAGGGAGAGAAAGAGAGAGAGAGGGAACAAGGGAGAGGGGCAGAGGGAGAGAAAGCGAAAGTATCTTTTTTTTTTTTTTTTAAGTCTGAGCTCAAATTCAAGTTCTTTTTTTTTTAATTTTTTTAACTTTTAGGGGCTCCTGGGTGGCTCAGTCGGTTAAGCGGCCGACTTCGGCTCAGGTCATGATCTCGTGGTCTCTGAGTTCGAGCCCCGAGTCGGGCTCTGTGCTGAAAGCTCAGAGTCTGGAGCCTGCTTAGGATTCTGTGTCTCCCTCTCTCTCTGCCCCTCCCCCACTCATGCTCTGTCTCTATGTCTCAAAAATAAAAAAACGTTAAAATTAAAAAAAAAATTTTTTTTTAACTTTTGTTTTTAAGAGAGAGAGAGAGAGAGGAAGTAGGGGAGGGGCAGAGAGAGGGAGACAGAATCTGAACTTGATTCTCTGAGGGGCTTGAACTCACAGACCTTGAGATCATGACCTGAGCCGAAGTCAGATGCCCAACCTGACTGAGCCACCCAGGTGCCCCAGAGAGAGAGTATCTTAAGCAGTCTCTGCACTGTCAGCACAGAGCCTGACACGGTGCTCTATCCCATGACCCTGGGATCATGACCTGAGCTGAAATCAAGAGCTGGACCTGCTGAGCCACCCAGGTGCTGCAACGATGTCTTTGTCTAAAGTCGGCTCTATTAACATGTAATGTGCCTGGGTGGTTCAGTTGTTTGAGAGCATCTCACTCTTGATTTTGGCTCAGGTCATGATCCCAGGGTCATGAGATTGAGCCCTGTGTGGGACTCTGTCCTGGGCATGGAACGTACTTAAGATTCTCTCTCTTTTCCTTTGACCCTTCCCTGCCGCCTCGTGCTCTAAAATTAAAAAAAAAAAAAATGTAATGCTTCTGAGTGAGAGAAGTAAACTGCGTCAGGTAATACTTCCAGGAATTTGTCAACAAGCAAAGGACAGCTAGCTGAGCACAAGATCCAGAGGCAAGAAAACAGAGGATGCACAGTAGAGAGCGAGCTGGGTGGCAAGAAAGAGGGAAAGGTGTTCAGAGGGGAGGCTTGGAAATTTGTGTCTGAGACACGCCCTGCCTGAGAACAGCTTGCGCAGGCCGGGGATGGGGTCAAAAGGAGCTTTGTTTGGCCTGGAGATTGATGGGGGGGATGCCCAGGCCCCAGTTTCGAAGGTGAAGACAACATGAGTTCAGCCAATGGCCTCCGGGAACGAGAGTGTGGCTTCTGAAGAGTCCTCCTGATTTGGTTTGAAGGGAGAAAGAGAGAGTGCCTGCTCACATAAGGTTCCAGTTTCTCTTCTGGAGAAACACGAGGAAAGCAACCTCAAATTTGGATCTTCTCAGGGTCTGTTAGGAACGTGCTCGCATATACTGCTGCCTGGTGCAGACTTCACATCAAACGTACCCCAGTCTTCTGCAGGGTACGCATGGTCTTTTTCTCCAAATTTGGACTCAATCGCCTGCCCCTTCTATAATAACAGATATGTCGCATGGGTCATCGGGAGACAGCTAAAAAGTCGAAAAGTGAGCTGGCAGAGAAAAGAAATGGAAGAGAAGAATCCAACCGTCGCAAAGAAGAAATCCACATCAAGAAAATACAAAAAGAAGAAATGGGGTGGAAACGTCAGAGACATGAATAACAGGCCTGAGGGAATTATCACTTAAGAATCATAGGATAGGATTTTAAAAAATAAAGTGATAGCAATACGGTGAAAAATACGAAAGGCTGAAGACAGCCAAAGGCAAATGTATATACATGGAAGTGGACGTCAATTCCATAAGTCTTACGGGCTAAATGTTTGTGTCCCCCTTCCCAGATTCATAGTTTGAAACCCTAACCCATAGTGTGGCTGTCTTTGGAGACAGGCCTCTGAGGGAGTAATTAAGGTTACAGTAAAGGCGGTCATAAGCATGGGGCCTTGATTCAACAGGATGCGTCCTTATAAGAGGAGGCCCCAGAGAGCTCACACCGTGTCTCTGTCTGTTCTTCTTCTCGCTCTTGTTCTCTCGCTCTGGACCACGTGAGCAGGAAGATTCTCCCCAGAATCCAGCCATGATGGTGCGCTGATCTCACACTTCCAATCTCCAGAGAAATTAAGGCCTGGTATTTAAGCCACGCAGTCTATGGTATTTGGTTACAGCGGCCGAAACAGACTTACACAATAGGCGATAAAATCAAGGCACAAAGAGTTTCAGTAACATAGCCAAGTTCACTTGGAAGGTAGGCAGCGGAGCTGATATTTGAAAGCTGCAGTCTGGTTCCAGGGTCCATGTTCTAAACTGCGGTCCTATATTGCTTTTCACATGATACAAGACAAATGGAGCCTTAAAATATTCAGAGATATAATAAAAGAAACTTCTATTGAAACATGAAGTAAAATATCATATGGAATTCACTGTGTGTCAGGCTATACAAAATAGCTTACTGTGTCACAAAAAACCCTGATAAAGTGATCTACATCAAAATTATTCATGACGAAAGATTCTTAAAAAAGAATCTTAGAGCAATCCAAGCAATTCATAAGTAGGAGAAAAAATATGAGTGACCTCACACTAATCCATGACAACATTTAATAATAAACTACAATTGACTACTTGTGACAAATCCATGTGAAAAATAATTTTGATTGTTTTATTTTTATATTTACCTTTATTTACACTTTTGGCCCAAACATATTCACGTAGTATATGAAAATTACATTTTGTGTTAATTTTTTATCTCACTCCTGTTAGGAGAATACATATTATGTGAAAATCTCAGTTATAAAAACATAATAGGTAATTTGGCTAAAGTACAAAAAATAAACATGTAATACTTCATAAATTATGTATGTATTTGATCACTTATTTAGACACCAAAACACATCAATAGAAGCAAAAATAATTATATACGCTTGTCTACGATATGCGCCAACTGTTGGCCATATGCAGGAACTATGGTTTTACACGTTTTTAAATTTTGTCAGTATGAAGGTATATTTGTTGAAGTAGGAGGTTAAAGAGAATTTCATTTGACAGTTAGCATTTATAACACTTAAATGTTTAGGCATAGGGTAAGTACGTTTTTATTTTATTGTTGCCACAGACCTTGCAAATGTTTGGGCTGGATTGACTAGCTTAAATAATAATAATCAAGAGATGGGGAGAAAGACTGGGATCATGAGGGAAACCAGAAACACTGTGGAGAGTCAAAACAGGAAGTTTTTTTGAAAAATAATTCTCAGTCTATAAATGCTATTCATAATCTTCACTGTGAAATTGTAGGCGTCGTTTAGAAATTAAAAAACACTTTACCTGAAGACTGGTGTATGTTTTACAGGCTTTATCCTGTTAGCATTTAGGTAAATTAAACTTAATACGTTTTAATAAAAATAGCTTGAATAGCAACTTCATTTTTGTGAAATTTGTTTTCCAACCTTCATTCTTCTCTCTGTTTAGAGATCTCTGAAATGACGTTCCCTTAAGTTTCCTCATACCTCTCTTCGGGGCTATTTCTACTGGAGAGTCTTCACATGGTTGGTTGGTTGGTTTTCGCTTTGCTGTTTGGACTCTGTATTGCTGATTTCTCTCCTACCCCATTGGCAGCAATCACTTAAAAAAATAATAATAAAAGTGCACGTGTATATATGTGTTTAGAGACGACAAAGACAATTATATCAGCTTTCTCTTCCAGGGCACAGGAATCGCTCCACGATCTGTTGATTGGGGTTCCCTGTTTTGATGCTCTCAGCCCATGTCGTCTCATTCAGATTTCATCTGAGCTGATTTGCATCCTCCTTGCTGATTTGCATAGCTCCATATGCTGCCCCAACTGAATCTTTGCACAGTATGAAATAATTCCTTTTGACAGGATAACCACTCTTACAGCAGGTAGGCCAAACTGGGGGAAAACCGTAATCAAATTAAGGAAGCAGTAACTAGACAATTAGGTTTACCCCACCACCAAATGCTGGCACTAATCTGTTCAGGATATCTAGAGAGCATTTGGTTGGGAATGGCTTGAGGCCGCTTCGAAAAGTACTGCAGTGTGAACGTGAGACCTGTAGGTTCTTATTCATCAGTTGTTTAAACCTTCTTGGTGGTGTGAAGTCCTGATTTTTGCCATATTTTGAAACATGAACATTTCAGTCCATGCCTCAAAACCCAAAGGTATAGCCCCAGGACCAAGAACGCAACTACGAATTGGATTCTCTGGTTAGCCCAATGGCCTCGTGCATTAGTTTAATAACCACGTGTTTCCATTTTGGCGTCATAGGTTAATGTCTAATCATCTGACCCGAAGATCCGGTTGCATTGTTCTGGAACACAATGCTCAGATGATCCTTCCCATCCTACGACCCTGTCACCTTCCTTCCGCCTGCCTTCCGCTGTCAACAAGCAAGCATTGCAGGAGGTTGCAGAGTGTGGATGTGATTTTACAGTTCTGTCAGAGAAATGCCTGCTCAAGTAGGCAGGCCACAGGGCACTAGTAATCCCTTTACACTCTGAAAACTCACCCTTTTTCTTGATACATGAGGCACTTGGCCTCTAGATTCTTGAGAAAATTGTTGCGTCTTCCCGTCCCCAATGTGTGCACTTGCACGGAGTTGAAAAGCCCCAAGCCAAGCTGAAGTGTCTGAGTTGAAAATTCACTCTGGACATGATGGGGTGCAAGGGGTCAGAGTTCTGTGGGATATCTCCTCTGGGAGTGGTGAAGCTTCCGTTTGTCAGGGGGCTGAGCTGTTCTGTAGGATGCTGTGGAGGAGGGAATGCTTTTTCAAGTCTCGTGAAGTTTGGAGAAAAACCTCAAGAGTGTAATTGTGGGGTCTGATGGTTTTTTTATAACCTGAGTCTTCAGGGACAGTCAATTAAGGTTTACCTGCTGGAGCATTTTGTGAAACATATCAATATCACATTTATTAAAAATGAAGAACCCATAAGCTTCTAATACACAAGCGAAAAAGCAGGGAGGCCATGTAGCAATGAAGGCTTGGGGGACTAAGGAAAAAAAGAACCTTACATACACTGATGATTTAACTATACCACAGCTTCTGGGGTGTTGTCATGCTGCACTGCACGGCATTCACATAATCAAGTTTGCTTACTTTTAGTTTGTGAACTACAAGCTACGGTTAGGCTTGATTTGTATTTGGTTTCTTCTAGATCACAGGGTCTAACCCTGAAAGCAGAAGGGGAGTTAAGGAAGGGACTCAGGCTAGAGAGAGTAATCGGACTACTGGGCTTCTTTGAAATGGAATAGGAAACAGAAAACATGGCTAAGTAAAGACTTCTTATGGAACTTTCTGCTTGTAAATTCTGAGAGGGTCTTTTCACCCCAAAACACCCTGTACCCCACCCTGAAACAATTCTTCTCCCTATCCCTGTACCATAACTTGAAAAGCAACAGCTGTTGGCATTCCACAAATGCTCCTGCCTGCCCATTCCACAGCTCAGTCACTGATTGACTTGTCCTGTCAGTACCTGCAGCCACAAGTTCTCAAACTTGTTTGTGCATTTGACCCACCTGGAGAGTTTTAGAAAACACCAATGCTTTGGTCCTACCCCACAAAAATTTTGAAATAATCCATATGGAGCACAGGTTGGCCATTGGGATTCTTAAATTCCCTAAGTAAACCTGATGCATGGCCAAGTTTAAGAACCACAGAAAGAATCAGTGCTTCTTAAGGTGGGCCTCAGACCAGCAGCCTCAGGATCCCCTGGGAGCTTGTCTCCCACGGCCTTAATCCATCATCTCTAGGCTATAACTGTCCCCAGACTGGTCTCCCTGCTACCAGCTTTGCACGTCACACAGAAGCAGGCTGATCTTTTCATAAACTTTTCTCAGCTTATCTCCATAGTTCGTCTCCCATTGCAAAACACTCAGATGGGCTTTTAGAGAAAATCCGAACAGGGCGTTGTGAACTTTGGCCTCTGTCTCCACCTCTGACGCCACTTCTTCCTCACTTCCTCTACCGCAGCCACAGGAACTCATCTCATCTGTGCCTTACTGCCCCTTTTCTCCACCCAGACTTCTCCTTTCCCACATGTCTGTCTTCCTCTACTCAAAGCTAAACTTAAAGGACTTATTCTCAGAAAGGTCTTCCCCTGACCACACTCTTTGAAGCCAGTTCTTTTCTCATCTTAATAATACTCCGATGTCTAAGCCTATCACTGTCTGAATTACCCTGTTAATGCTTTTACCCCATTGTTCCTTTGCACATATCACCACCAGAATATAAGTTGAGGAGAGCAAATACCTTCCATAAATGAAAGAGAACGGTGGCAGGAGATATTATAAATGCTATCTCCATTTCCATGTTAATTCATTTAGTTTTGTAATAGTTGTAAACAAAGACAATTGACAAAACTAGCCATGCAGGTCAGAAAAATCCATATAAATGGACTCATACTTGAACCGTCAACCATATCCCAGGCAGCTGGAGTAGCAGGTGGAGCAGTGGGGATGAATCATGGCAGCCCTCTGCCCTGACTTTTCAGACCTTGCCTGTATTCTGCACCTGAAGATCCTATTCGGGTTTATGATGTTTTCCCACACTTCTTGCCCTCCAAAGGAATCGCTTCCCATTGGATTTGCCACTCCCTCTTCAGTATGACATCCGGACGCTACAGGAGACATACCTGGTAGGTATCCTATTATTTCACCTATCATTTTATCTTCGTGACAGACTCATATCACTTAATAGCAAAAGAAGCAAACAAACAAACTACAACTGATAATCTGATTTAAAAGTAGGCAGAGTACCTGAATAGATATTTTCCCAAAGGACATACAAATGACTAATACGTACGTGAAAAGATCCTCAGCATCATTAATCATCAAGGAAATGCAAATCAAAACCATGGTGAGATATCACTTCGCATCTGTAAGAATGGCTTTTGTAAAAAAGGTAAGAGAGAGCAAGTGTTAGTAAGAACATGGAGAGAAGAGAACTCTTGGGCAGTGTTGGTGGGAATGCTAACTGGTGCAGCCACCGTGGAAAACGGTATGGAATTTCTTTTTAAAAATTAAAAATAAAACTACCATGTGATCGAGCAATTCTACTTCTGCGTCTGTATCCAAGGGAAATGAAATCATTATCTTGAAGAGATATCTGGACTCCTGTGTTCACCGCAGCACTATCTACAATAGCCAAGAAATGAAAACAACCGTGTCCATTGACAGGTGAGTGGATAAAGAAGATGTGGTGTATATATACACAATGGGACATTATTTGGCCACAAAAAAAGAAACTCCTGACATTGGTGACAACATGGTTGGACCATGGGGGCATTATGACAAGTGAAATAAGTGAGACAAAGAGAGACAAAAACTGTATATTACTTATGCGTGGAATCTAAAAAAGTCAAACTCGTAGAAACAGAGTAGAATTGTTGTGAGGGGCTGGAAGTTGGGGAAAATGAGAAGATCTTGGTCAAACGGCACGAACTTCTAAATGTAAAATGAGTAAGTTCTGGGGATATAATGTACAGCATGGTGAGTATAATTAGCAACAGGGTATTATGTTCATGAAAGATGTTTAGAGAGTAGATGTGAAATGTTCTCATACACAAAAATGGTAATTACGTGAGGTGATGGATGTATTCACTTAACCTTATTGTGGTAACTGTTTCACAATATATACTTGTATCAAATCATCATACTGTATACTTTAAACACACACAGTGGTTATATGTCAATTATATCTCAGTAAAGCTGGGGCAAGTTACTTAATGATTCAGAGGTATTTGTATGCTCAGCCTACACAATGACTCATGATCTTTTCTTTCCTCAAGTTTTTATTTTCTTTTCAAAAGATGAACTAACTTTTCATCGTGTTATTTGAGAGATTTAGCTTCACACAAGGAGCGGTTAAAATGGTTAATATTTTTCTCTCCTCTACACGTATATATGTATACAGATACACAATGCATATCTATGGTTTCTCAATACATCCTCTCTAACATCTGAACATTTCATCAATAAGATCATTTTTGATCTAAAACATTTATTCTCTTCTCATTGCTATAGTTGTTGTTCCTAAATAATACATCTAAGTATTGTAAGGTTTATTCTTTACTTTTATGAGAAAGTTGTCTTAAAAAGGAAGGAGAGAAAAGAAAATATTAAACACAGCATCGCCTCAAGCCCATTGGAATTCACAACAACAACTATTATGAAATTATCACCTCATTAATGGAAATTCAGTTACACTACAATTCAAATTGAAGTTTAAACTAAGATCATCTCAACTGATGGTATATATGTGATAAAGCAAGTATATTAAAAATGTTAATGGTATAATCTTATTGGATATATAGTTGTTCACAGCAACATTCTTCCAAGTTGGTTGTATGCTGTATGTTTAAAATTTCAACATAAAAAGTTGGAGAAAAAAAAGGAGAAGGTGGAGGTGGTGGAGGAGGAGGAGGGGGAGGAGGAGGGGGAGGAGGGAAGAAGAAAGAGAGGGAAGAGATGGAAGATTAGATTGCCAATACCTTCTCTTTATTAATTTCTCCCCTTCATGAAAGGACTAATATAGTGAAATGCGGTATTCAAATTTCTGAAAAATAAACTAGAAGAGGGACTGAGCAGCGCATGATTACAAATGATGCTTCCTTTAAGAACTACCCCTCCCCTTTTTTTTTCAAGTTTCAGGTTTACAGTTGATGCACTTATAATCCAAGGGAAAAAAGGATGTAGGGATGCTCAGCCTGTTTCCAGCCTGAAGCAGGATTACTTTGTGGATGCCCCAGGGACCTCTACAAAAGCCTGTAACAGGAGCTCAGGAGGACCTCCCGCGTCTCTGACAAGGGCTGAAACACAAACTGTCCATGTGGAGAAGGAAGGCAATGGAGTGGAAGAAAGGACACGAGTTTACGTCACTTTTCCATTGTTTTCACTTTTCCTTTTGCTAAGTCAGGTATCACTAGTTAGCTGGTGTTTTATTTTAACTCTGTTCACCAAAGTAAGTTAGAAAGAAAGAAAATAAATAAAGAACGAAAGAAAGAAAGGAGAAAGAGATGGAAAGAAAGGGAAAGAAAAGAAAAGAAAAGAAAAGAAAAGAAAAAAGAAAAGAAAAGAAAAAAAAAAAAGAAAAGAAAGGGAAAAGAAAAAAGATCCCGTTTATGTAAAGTGCCCAGCTCAGGCTCCACCAGCCTGTGAGCACAAGTTGTTTGAATCCCCAGATCTCAAAGGCTCTAAGCCCCTTACATTTAACTGCATTCTCCACCCCACCCCATTTCCAGGGTAACTGGTCTTTTCTGGTTCATCTCTACAGCTTTCTAAACTTGTCCTCTATCTCATGGAGACTCTGCCCCGATGTTTCTAGGGAGAGACCATTCTGATTCTGGAATGCAGTTCCTGTCTCAGTTGCCGTTGCCTGAATCCCACAGAAATTGAAAAGTAACTGTTCTCCATGTCAAGGAAACTGGAGCCCTACCTGTCACCTGGACCCAGAGAGCCTTATTGGAGGGGGAGGCAGGGGCCGGTAATGTTAAGAGTGGAAGGCAGGATTTCCTGCAGAAATTCAGATCGAGCCTCCAGCTATCACCAGTGATCCTGCTCTTTCCTCCTCCCTAGGGAGTCCCCCCTACTGGATCAGCAGCCCACAGGTCAGCAGTTCCTCGGAAATGCAGGTGTGAGGTGGAGATCTGCTCGTACTGCCACAGCGGTGAGTATCGTGGTCTAAGCTGGTGTGCCAGATGTGCTTGAAACAGAGGGTAGAAAATGACTTCACTGTTCACTCTGAAAAAGACTCAATCCCCAGCATACGATTATATGAGCAGCCCTCAATTTGGAGATCTGTTCTTTCACTGCCCATAAACACACACACACACACACACGCACGCACACACACGCACACACACTTGCATGTAGTGGATAGCTGGGTGTGGCAGATTGTAGATGTGGGTGAACTCTGCTGTAATTTTCCCCACCAACCTGGCTGGCCTGTGTTTGGCTGAGAGTGCAGGGAGGTGAATCTACAATGGATCTGGGCCTGATCTTTACCCCTCTGCCCTGCCCTCTTGGAGCACTGCACCATCATCCGAGTCCAACCACTCTGCTGGAGAAACTGTGTAGAGAGGAAGTGGGCTCTGCTGAGACCAGCCTTTCTGCCATCTTGCCAAGGCCCCAGCCATGTGAACCCAGTCACCAACTGAATCCCACGGGGTGACCCCAGCGATGCCACCGGATGCAGAGGAATTGGCCAATCCCTGACCTGTATACAGTGGTTGTTGTTTTAATTTACTAAATTGGGGAATACTCCGTTACACAGCCATAGTTGTCTTAAAAAGGCAACTGGATAAGGACCACTTCTACAGCTACCTGCAAGCTGTGCTCAGAACCCCCAATCCCTTTCAAGACCTAGGCCTTGTTTCTTATCTTACCCTCCTCAATAGACTCCTTTTCCCTGGGTACAGACCTTTTGGGGCCCCCAGAAGTATAGTCCACGTGGCACCAATCATTCATTAGACAAGATGCAACTTATCCCCTACATGTAATTGTAAGTACAATTATTACATGCAAAGAGACACACTCAAAATATGAGCCCCATTCTCTGCCCAGCCAAGATATCCTGTTATGCTTGTTTTACTAGTTGTAATAATTGCTATTTTAAAGGCTTTTCTTAAAGTTGGGTGGGGGGAAGTTTAGGAGATGAAGATTAATCAGGAGAAAAGGTAAATATTTTCAAAATTTTTCTTAGAACTTGAGTGGAAGGAAATATTCAGGGATGGAAAGTATATGAATAATTATGGTACTTTAGTCCTTCCTTGTTTTTCCTGTGTAATCATTATGTTTTCTCTTCCCCATACTCCAATTCCTAAAGTCTGTGCTGCATTTCAGGATATAAATCCAAAAGTTCTCAATTAATATTCTCCATTAGAGCTATTTTCTTCCCAATTTCTCTTTCTCTTACCCTGCTAAAATTAGCATTCCTAGCTGGGCTCCATAGTTAACTCAGTACATTGCTCGAGCTCTGAGTCAGATGCCAAGAACACCTTTCCAGTCTGGTTCCCAGGGTGTTGGCATTGATGTGCTATGCTGGGCACCAATATGATGTTCAGTGATGCATAGTCCTTTCTATTCTAAGGGCTACATTTGTCTGTTTATAGAACAGCAAGAAACAGACTAATCTTCACCTGCTGACAAAATGAATGTGGGTGAGATGCTTCTGGATCCACGGTGGTGATGCTCGTGACCAATGATTAGCCAAGGTTGGGTGGAGCTTACAGCAGGCAGGAGCTTACTGGATCTTAGATCCCCAAATGGCCTTTTCATTAGATTTGTGTATGAAGAGACCTTTTCTAAGCTGGCCGAAAGAAAAGAAGGATTCAGGAATTTGAGGTGTCAAAGTTACCATGCTCCACTTATCAGGGGATCTTTAATTATTTTCTGATCTTCTCACATCCAGTTGCACAGTATGTGTGAAAAGCGCAAAAAGAAATAGTCTGACTGAAGAAGAATTGAACTGGTTAGGACTTGTTCTTTCAAGTTATAGAAAAAGCAGGGTGGCCATATGATTTATTATTCAAGATAGGATACTTTATTTTTTAATTTTTTTAACGTTTATTTATTTTTGAGAGACATAGAGACAGAGTATGAGCAGGGGAAGGGCAGAGAGAGAGGGAGATACAGAACCTGAAGCAGGCTCCAGGCTCTCAGCCGTCAGCACAGAGCCCGATGCAGGGCTCGAACTCACAGACCGTAAGAACATGACCTGAGCCGAAGTCGGCCGCTTAACTGACTGAGCCACCCAGGCGCCCCAAACTAGGATACTTTAAGAATGAAAGGAGGTATTGCTAATAATTGTTCCAGGACAACAAGTGTCACCCTGGACCGTCCTAGACAAACCGGACACAGTTTCACCCTCACAATACCCCGATTCAAGGGAACTTAAGCAATAAAGGGGATTTCACTGGTCCAGATAACAACAACTCCTGAGGCTGAGTGGGTTTCGAAACAGCTCAACCGGTTTCTTCCAATACCTCCACTCTGCTTTCTGGATGGTACCTTTAACCGAGGACTGGTTTTTCCTGTGCTCCTAGGAGGAGTGTCCCATTGGAGAGTCAGGCTGCTGCTTTCACATTAAGAACAGGAAGAATAGTTCTGTCCTGGCCCTCCAAGCGAGAGTTTGAGGTTTAGACATTAATTAATTAATTTATTTTTAGGGTTTTTATAAATGTTTATTTAGTTTTGAGAGAGATACAGACAGAATGCAAGTGGTGGGGTGGGGGGACAGAGAAAGAGAGACACAGAATTAGAAGCAGGCTTCAGGCTCCGAGCTGTCAGCACGGAGCCCAACGTGGGGCTCGAACTCACATACAGCAAGATCATGACCTGAGCTGAAGTTGGACCCTTAACTGACTGAGCCAGCCAGCCAGCCCCGAGGTTTAGACACTTATGTCACATGCCTACCATTATATAAAAGACATGACCAAGGAAATGAAATACTTTGATTCGTTTTAATCAACAAGGGCCCATTGTTGGAGCTGTGAGTGGGGTCAGTTTCTCACAAGTACTGGGACAATTTGGGGATGAGTGACTTTTCGGTTTTTCATTAAAATCTGGATAATATTAAGAAATGGGAGGGATATGGACACTGGATAGGTGATCAGCAAACACCTGCTCTATTGGAAGCAAACCTGAAGTGTGATGAAGTGATTAATTTTATGCCGTGGTAGTTAAGAGAAGAACTTCCGGGTGCAAACCCATTCGCGTGGGTTAGCCATGTGAATGGGGACAAGTTGTTTAACTTCAATCTCATTTCCCCAGCTTGGAAAGTGAGATATTACCTGACCTTATACGGCTGTTATGGTGTTAAATGAAATAATATATGCAAAGTGTTTTTGACATTGTCTGGCTCATAGTAAGTACTTAATAAATATGAGCCTCTATTGCGATGGTCATTTAATTGACTAGAGGGGGCTATTCGTGGCAATTTATAAGAAATGTTAAGGTATCAATAATAGTGAAATCCATTTACTTGGTTGAGGGGGAAAAAATGAAGGCAGAAATAAGAGCTAGAGGAAGGAGTGATGTGAGGGCTTCCCAGCAGAGAGAAGAATGACCACAAATAAGCAGATGAGTAGAGTTGGGTTTCAGAAAATTTAAACTGGTTCCTGTCCAAGGTGAGTCTGTCATTCTTAAACATTACGAGACTCTCTTCGGAGCCTTTCCCAATGTTCACGGTCAAGAAATCCTCCCTTACATTCAAGGTAAATCCCTCTAGTTGTCACATAAGCCCGTTTTATGTCTTCACACAGGATAAAACATGGGTAAGGGTTTAACAGACTTGGAGAGTCTAGGACGGAACTTTAGAGATGTTGCAAAGGAAAAGTGACAAGGCTTAGTGACATTCATTTCTTAGCGACGGGGAGAAAAGGGCAGTGTCAGATGCAGGCCTGTGATAGTGAGCATGAAAGACGAGGGAGACAATGGTGTCTCTGACAAACAGGGAGAGGGGAGAGGTCGGTCTGCCAGATAAGGAGCTGGATTTATAAATATAAGGTAATGGTATCACCAGAGCTTTGATAGTAAAATCAAAATGATGCCAGACTAGAAAAGAAGACATATTCTGTTCCTCTCTATCTTCTCGTAGCAAAGTAAGCAGTTAAAAGGAGAGGAGAGGGGGAAATGTTTCACACCATGAGAACCTGTAGCCATCTGTACACATTCTGGCAAGGTTTACTCATTAGAGAAATATCAAAAATGGATATTATCAAGTTCTACTTTTGGGTGTCTGGGGAATGGGGTTGGAGATGGTCGTTGGCTTTTCTTTGCTTCCCAGGGACTTTGGTAACAAAAACGGTACTTTTTTTGCACGAGTTGTCAATCAAATGAGCCTTCTGCCTTGTAAGTGCAGTCTGAATCATTCCCAGCAACCACACGTGCGCAGTCACTTCGGTGTTTGTTTTCCAGCGCTTCCCTATGGATTTTCTGGAAGACTAGTCTCCTGGATTTAAAAAGAAATTATACTTTCTTATGACTGGCTCCAACGAAAGACAAACTACATTATCCATTATCCAAAATTTGGTTGCTTATTAATACAACTGCATTAAATGTAACTTCTCCAACAATTAAATACATTTTCATTATAAAAAGGTATCTGTGGTTTCATAAATACTTAATTTAACTTCGTATACACATAGCATCTGGTAATCATTTTGTATCAAAAATAAAGAGTAAATCTGTACATCGATTTGGGAAAAGAAATATCTAGTTGTATCGCTGGTAGAAAATTGAAATCCTAAATAAGATTGTGTCCCATGAAAAGGAAAGAATATGAAAAGAATTTGGTTCTTTTTCTTCTGTTTTGCTCTCCCAGCATACTTGTGTCACAAACTATGGATTTTTTATACTACGATCTTATCTCCATTATCAAACAGATTGCAAGTAACATGCTTTTTTTTTTTTAATAGCAGTTGTTCAAAAGGTGATAGCAAATAAATCTATTATACTTGAGAAAATAATTCAGAGTTCCGAATTTGTCCAGGAGTTGCACTGAAATTTTATGGGATTTGATGCAAATTTATGAACACAACAAACTTGCATTTTAAATTTTAAAATTATCTGACCCCAATTTATTAATACGTGTAATAATTTAATTCTTGCTTAACCACTCGACCTACCACTGTCCACTAGTCTCAATTATTTAACAACTTAAACTGACACTTAATAAGTATGTAAGTGGAAAGCGCCCTAACGCAATACAGGTATCTTCCTAAGTGCCAATTATATGCCTCAACATTCCCTTCAATTTAAATGTGTTAGTAAGAATCTAATTACACTGGTTTATAGCTGATGGAATTACAGAAGGAGATTTCTCTCCTACATACTTATTAGACCTCAATAAGTATTCCTTTGCAATCTGTTGCTATTCAATTACCAAGTAATAACTGTCTTAATGAATCTAATTGAAATGCTTATTTCAGACTCCTATCACAAAAAAAAAAAAAAAAAAAAAAAAGAGCCTTCACTTAGAGTGATTCCACTTGGAAGGGACCTTGACTTGTTTATCCAGAAAGAAGTGACATCACTGGGAAGAGGTTCACATTTGTGACTGTTTTTGCAGAATTTCAAGGATATTCACGTCTCGGTCATCCATATATAATAAAACTGAAGGCCCTCCACAAATCTCTGCCACTCAAACCCGTGCCTACAAGAACACTCACACAATCACTGGGCCCGCATTACCCCTTGCAAGGAGCAACTTTGGATTAGCTTCCCTCAATGAAGATAGAATAATAATAAAAATGAAAATATCAATAGCTAATATATAGCACCAGTGTGCTTCCTGGTGCCACTGTTGCCTGAACGCTTTATACATAGAAACTCATTTAATCTCCACAAACTCCCTAAAAGGAATATACACTATTATCACACCCGTTTAACAGATGCGACAGGAGAGCTTATTTTTTGGAGAAAGGCAGATTTGCACAGCATGTAGGCTCCTTAACGGCAGAGATCACGGGGCAACCCCGGGTCAACTGGCTTCTGCAGTATAAACTCACAAAAATTAGACTTGAAACATGTTAGGTCTTGGTTGATACTATCTTGTTACTTAGGATATTGAGGATTTGAACTCACACAGCATGGATGGGACAGTGAAAATAGCTGCAAAACAAAAACAACAAAACTCTTTGATTTAAAAAAAATTTTTTTTTTGAGAGAGAGAGTGAGAAAGAGAGAGAGAGCTAGCAGGGGAGGGGCAGGGGCCAGAGAGAGAGGGAGACACAGAATCCGAAGCAGGCTCGAGCTGTCAGCCCAGAGCCCTTACACGCTGCTTGAATTCACTGAGTAGTGAGTGAGGTCATGATCTGAGGCTTCACTGACTGAGCCACCCAGGTGCCCCTGAAACTCTTCAAGTTAGATGTTCTGTGTGACACTACCTGCCCCCTCCTTCTGCTTTTTTGTAAGTTTTGTTTGGAACAGCCACTGTTAAAGCTCATTCATCTCATGACAATGACGATTTGTTTGAAAGAATGTATATGAGGACAGCCCAAAACAGACCACTATGTTTATTTTCTTAATGAAATGTAAATTTTATTGGCCAAAAGCCAGATTGATTCAGGGAACTGTGGGTCACTGACAATTCACAATTTTTATGCAGATTTTGCACGGCTGCCCCACGTATGCAAAACCACCTTTGGAGAACTGGCTAAGCCGCAGAGCTGCTGACACAGATGCACTAAGCGGAGAGACTCACTGAAAGTCAAGTTGGCCTCAGCTGGATGTGCTCTTTGCAGACTGTGTCCTCATAGTCACCGAGATGGGCAGATGTCACGGTTCGCCTTTGGAACATAGGCTGCCTAGATTTTCTTCTCCAAAAGTGATGAATGCGGTCAGGTAACAGGACAGTGACGGCAGGGATTTCTGCACAGTGTGTCTGTGGAATTTACAAGGACTTTAGATACAAAAGACCTATCTGACAAGAATAAAACCAATAAATACTTTGCATAAGTTATTTAGGTTTGCTTCTGACTTGCATGGATGTGGCCTTTATTTGTAGCCTTTAGTTGATGTCAGCAGGGACCGGAGGCCGTGGGTCCAGTTGTGACTCGCCAGTAAGGGAGTCACTCAGGCTTGTCCCTGTCCCACGCTGTCATCTGTACTGTATTCTCGTTCTAAACTGCGATGTTTTTCTGCAGACATTCATGCTGCTTCGTGCCAACACCAGGGACTTAAAGGCACCTTTCGAATTCACTCAGGGACAGATTTTAAGGAGCAAAGGTCCTTATACCTACCCAGTTAACATCATATCAAAACAGAGACTTCTAATAGAGCAATAACTTCTATGGAAAGGAAAAAAAAAAAAAAACATGATAGGAGTAAGTTATTTACTCTCTTGAGGAAGCCCTAAGTTCCTTCAGGTAGCCAACGGAATCGTTCCATTTGTGTGCCAAGCACTGTACTAGGTTCCCTGGCTCAAGGATTTACAACTTGGAGAACTACAGACTATGGTTTTGGGGAAGCTCCCAGGGATATCTTTGCAATGATGTCCGTGGAGAATTTGCAGCGGGGAGCAGGGAACACAGTGCTGCCCGGTGGACTGGGGAGACCCCAGGCTCTTAGACCTTGACTTAGCCTGTCCGAAAGCCTCCTGTTCTCATCATGAGAAAGAATTCAAGGACAGACACAACACAGAGGATAAGCAGTACAAGCAGGAAAGTTTATTATAGCAAAAGTACACTCTCACGATGTGAGAGCAGGCAAGCTCCAGAGAGAGCCGCAAGCTAGGGTTTGGTTTCTGTCTTTTATTGATAGTTGTTAACAAGGGGCTGGAATATTCATTACTTGAGGCAGAGATTTCTTGGAAGCAAGGTTTCCTGCTTTTTCTTCTTTATTTGGTCAGGGGTTTCCGGCCTCCTTTGGTCAGCCATCTTGGGCCTGCGTGGTGTGATCTGGCTTCTTGTGGCTTTATATTGGAATGCTGCCAGGCCAGGCCTCTGACTTTCCCCGATAGCTGGCCATGACTTCCTCCCTGCTTTCCTCCAGGCATCCTGTTAGAACCTAACTAACTGCCTCTAACAACAGGATGGAGAAACAAGAGTTTAACCTATTCCGTTCCTTCCTAGACAAAGATGCCCAGAATAAAGGTTCATGTAGACATTCAGCAGATAGGGCCAGTTCTATGCAGAGAGACTGCTTATGGAATACAATTAAAGAATCGTCAAGAATTTTTTTAAGTCCAAAATTGATTCGGGCGGGGGTAGATGACTACTTATATGTATGCAAGGATCATAGGGATTTGAAATATTTTCATTTGAAATTTTAAAATATTTTAAATGTGAAACTGTGTATGTGTCTATTACAGTCACGAGCAGTGAATTTCATAGAGCATGTGGAAATTTTTTTCCACATATAATAGATTGTATAGTATTTACAGAATATATACTATATACTCTATTCTCAATTGATTTTTTTTTCAAAATAGTGGATTGTTTGGTTTTGAACTTCTACAGAGGTTATTAAATTATTTATTAAATTAAATTATTTATTTATTAAATTGTGACTATTTTTCCTTTGCTGTCGCTTTAAGGTGCAATGTCAACAACCTTAGAAGTCTTTGTCTCACCCTACCTCTTATTCCCCACCCCAACCCCCACTTCTCTCTCAACTTCTGCTTTTTTTTTTTGGTTGGTTCTTTAATTTTTCTGTTAAAATATCAAAATCAACTTGAGATTTCCCACGTTTCATCCAAAGAGTGGATGTGGATAGAGTTCCATGATCTAAACTCTGGGTTTGAAGATCTTGATGCAAATGGAAAGGAAATAATCCCAGGCTACTCTTAGTGTAAAGGGAGGTTTATAGGCTTGAAGACAAGAGTGGCTCTCATTCATTCAACATAGAGTTACTGAGGATCAAGTATGTTCCAGAGGGAAAAGCGCTGAACGAAATGAAGTCCTGCCTCCGCAGAGCACACATTCTGATTGGACAAGACAAGTAAATAATACGCCAACAAATTAGAGAATATCTGATGGCATTATAAAAGGGATAAAAAGTCAAGGCGGAGATCAGGAGGAAGGGGAGATTTCGAGTACTAAGGACTCCTATACGAAGGCAACACGAATTGAGACCTTACAAGCCATGTAACTTTAGATAAATTACTTAACCTCACGGAATCTCTGGAGGGTAAAATTAGGTTAAATTATCCAGCTTTTAGTTTATTATAGGGACAAAGGAGAGGAAAAAAATATACATAAGGTGGTCCAACAGATAGTAGCTGTTATTACTGTCATTGACAAAATACTCTGTCCGTTAGGGTCTGAGGAAGAAACTGGCAACACACTCATATTAGGATAATCTGAGCAGAGTATCACAGAAGAAGAATTTACAAAGTGTGGATGGGGGTGGGGAAGCGAGAAGAGAAGAGGAGTGTCTAGGGTCTAGTAAGGGCAGACATGATTATCAGTTCTAGACCCACAGGAGAGAGCAGAGCGTGGTAAGTCGCCCAGAGGCAGAGAGGGCTGTGTGGAGCAGGCAGTCAGACTGAGCTAAAACCTTCAGTTTCATGGCCCTGAGATGTTCAAGGGTCTCATTACATGCAGGATTAGGTTATGAATTGTTGGGGAAAATTACAACGGTGTGCTAGCTATTGGACTCTGCCAAAGAAGTCCACACTCAAGAAGGGGAAATGACAGGCACCTGAGATCTGATTGTGATGTAGACAATAATAAGGGCCATCAAAGGAGTTCATAGGGAGACCAAGGAGTCTGAGGGGCTAGACTGCTTCCAGCCAGCACATCAGAGGAATTGCCAGAGAAAAGGTGGTTGTGTTTGCCCTGGACAGAATTCACACATGTAGCAGTGAAGGGTGGTAGGAAAATCCCACATATGCAGACAATGGGAAGTTTGGTTTGATGGCACAAGAAAGGGATTTAGTTTTATCATTTCTGTGAATCTGTCCAATCTTCACCCTCTTGCCCTTCTCCTCTTCTCTTTCAACCTATACCTACTCGTTCTGTCTTTAGGTGACTTTCTCATTTTTCTAATGAGAAAGCTTTGAGGGAAGGGCAAATGGGAGTGAAGCAGGGCTCCATGCAGTATCAGATGGCATGCTAAGCCTAGATTTCCCAAGCTCCAGCTCAGTCCTAATCCAGACTTGACATCACTTGACAGGATGGGACATGATCAGAATAAGACACAAATCTAACCCAGAATGGAGGCAGTTTATCTCTTTAACCCAATTCCCCTGCTTCTCACCCCATTTTCCAATAACCAGAATCAGAAAACATGGGAAAACAGAAGGGAAATAGAGACAATGTTAGCTTGTCCTTTGTCCCAAGTCGTTCACTGATACTTTTAGGGGAAAACAGATTCATGTCACAGTCCCACCAATGTGGACCACCAGGCCAGTACTTGAGTCAGGTGCTTTCTCATGGGTCACGGGGCAGCAGCACTTTCTAACATGCTCTATAGTCACCCAGACTAGAGGGTCTTCCTCTCACAGGACCAAGGAAAGATGGATAAACTGTCCTGCATCACCCTTATACACTTTCTCCCCCCCCCCCTCCTCCTCCTCCTCCTCCTTCTGGTTTGTTTCTTCATTCACCATGGAGGCTCAATTAAAGTGGAAAGCTTAAAGCTCAATGTCTTCCCACTGGTTTCTCTAGGTGCTTTCTCCATGTTTAGTAGCAGGCACTCACCAAATGTACACTGAATGAATGAATATTTGCAAAAGTGTACCTAGGTTGAAGAACCATCATAATTACCACACTGTGTCCACTTTAATTGTCATTTATGATCTTTGTTCTTTTCTCCAGTAAGCCTTGTCCAGATTGGGGACAGAAACAATACTTTGTTCATCTTTGAATCTCTAGGAACTAGAAGACTATCTATAGTCCATAATAGGCTCTCAGTGCACACTTGTTTGGATGAATGAATAAATTAATGAATGAACGATCCTGGCTTCCAAGGATGATTTAGAGAAATAATGGGAGATGATAAGGTCCCATCGTTGAGGCCATTTTGGCAAAGGCCTTGTATACAGACTAAGGAAGTTGGGGTTTATTACTTATTCTTTTTGCTACAGGCAACAACTGAAGCTTTTTAGGCAATCAGAAAGTAATTTAGTGACCAAGCCTATTTAGAAAGATCATTCTGAGGGTGATGTTAAATATTAGTTGTTGTGGAGCAACGTCTAAACTGTTGATTTCAAAATGTGACGATGGAAATTTCAGTGAACACAGGACTTTTTAGTTTAACAGATGTGGCTGGCTTGACTCTATTGTCTATTAATGGAAATGAAAACACTTTACCCACCTTTCTATTAATGGAAATAAATATACTTTGTTCACTCTACATGGTCGAAGAGTGCTGTATAGTTATAGAAGACAATGTGTCCTCATGAAACAAATGGTAACTAAGTATGTTCAATTATTTATCATTTCAGCAAAGTTATGAGCTTAGGAAGAACTCCTAAATCCTTAATGGCAACAAGGGCTTCCTCAAACTAATGGAGAGAAATTCTCCTCTTCTCACTTCTTGACATTCATCGGAAAGGAGAATTCTTTGATTCCTGTGGCTCTTTCAAGAGCTGGACAGCACATTCCATGATGCAGTCACTCTAAGATTTGAAAGCTTAGACTTGGAGGAGCAGATCATTTTCTTTGCTTCTGCTATCTGAGTAGCTTGCACATGATGGTCATACCTTCACATAGTTTTGGTCAGTCACTTGGGATTTCTCTCGGAGTGACTCGAAATATCTTGGGCTGTAGCTGCGAATAGCTCAGATCTATCTACTAAAACCACGCCAAACACCTTCTGGTTGACATATCATCATAAATATTGATTCCTCACTGTGATACGTTATACATGGCTGTCAACGTTTTGCTGCTCCTTCCATCAAGCAGTGGAGTCTGTCTCCCCTATTCCTGAATCTCAACTGGCCTCATGACTTGCTTTGACCAAAAGGAAGCGGCAGACGTGATTTTGTGTGATTTCCAAAAGAGATCTTACAGCTTCCGCTCTCACTCTCTTGGACCTCTACACCTTGAGGCAAGCCCAGGCTAGCCTCTTTGAAGGTAAAAGAGCCTGTAGAGTGAGAGAAAAGCAAAGACCTAATAATAGAGGCCCAGCCATCCCGGATATCCTAGCTGAGGCCCAAGATCAGGGAGATCAAGGACCAGCCAGTATCCCAGTCAGCTCTGCCAACTGACTGCAAACAGATGAGTGAGCCCCACTCACCCCATGTGGAGCAGAGGTGAGCTGGCCTCACTGAGCCCAACTGGCAGCCTACAGAATTGTGAGAAATAAATGGTTATTGTTGTCAGCCAGTAAATTTTGGAGTATTGTGGTAGACAGAATTCTAAAGATGCCCTCCTGCCAAGATTCTCCTTCTCTTGTTATTCAATCAAATACTAAAGTAGGTACTGCTGCGAACACAGTTTTCAATATAATTAAAGCTCCAAGTCAGCTGACCTGGTGATATGGCCCTGACAGGATCATTTAAGATGCTGAAATGAACACTTTAAAAGCGGTGGGTTTTTCTCTGGCTTGTTACAGAAAGGGACATCATAGAGATTCAGAGAATGAGAAGGCATTGTTGTACCTTTGCTGGTTCACAATAGAAGGGGCCACATGACAAGAAACATGGGAGCCTCGAGAAGCTCAGAGCAGAGTCAGCTGCTGGCAACAAGGGAGCTGAGATCTCAGTTATACAACCATAAGAAATGGAATTCTACAGAGCCTAAAAAGAGTTGAAAGCAGATTCTTGTCCGGAACATCCAGGTAAGAGTCTCATTTAGCCAAGACCTTGATTTCAGCCTCGCAAGACCCTGAGCGGAGAACCCAGTCCAGCCTGCCCACATTATCTCTGACCTACAGGACCGTGTGCTAATAAGTCTCTATTTTTGTGCTAATTTGTTATGCAATAGTAGAAAAGGCATACAATCAGTTTATTGTATAGTCCTAGATGATGAATACACGCACTAGCATTTTTTTATAACACCTGGAAAGACACAACACAAAGTAGGGGATTTCAATTCTGGCTGCACATTGAAATCTTGTGGAAAGAACTTCAAAAATATTAATGCCTGAGCCCACCCCAGAGATGCTGATTTAATTGATTTAATTGTTCTGGGATGTGGCCCAGGCATTGGTATTTTTGAAAAGCTCCCCAGGGGATCCTAACATTCAGCTAGACTTGAAAACCACTAATATAGAACAAAATATATATGGACAGACAGATAGATGAGAGAAGAAGATTGTCACCCTACCAGCTCCCATCACCCTCCACACTGAGATAACCATCTTAAAAGCATGCTGGTGACTAATATTCTACTATCAATTCCAGTAGGTGGGTTTCTTCCCCATACCTGGCAATTCACAGACACTGGTGATGTGTCCTAGAATTCACCTCAGTTCTGACACTACCTACTTGAAGGTAGTGCCAGCTTCCACGGGTTAAGTTATTCGGTCCTACAAGGCTGCTTCTTACCCCTCTTCTTAAGATGCCAGTTACGAGTTCAGGTTGTTACCTGTGCTTCTGACTAACTGGCTATAAATTGGAGATTTGAACAACCCTCCTTCTTGGGTTCAATGAATTCGCTAGAATGGCTTATAGAACTCAGAGAAACATTGTACTTAGTAAGTTATGGGTGTATTTTAAAAGGGTTTAACTCGGGAATAGTGAGATGAAAGAGACGCACAGGGCAAAGTCTGGGGAAAGGATGTGGGACCTCCGCCTTCTCCAGGTGTGCCACTTTCCCTGTACCTCCACGTGTTAATCAACCTGGAAACTCTCTGAATCCCACCCTTTTGGGTTTTTATAGAAGTTTCATTACATTAGCAAAATTGACCAGATAGTCAACCATTGGCCATCACTGCAACCTCTAGCTCCTCTCCCCTACCTGGAAACCCTGCCATGGGGCAAGATGGAAAGCTCTAACCCTCTAATCATGGTTGACTCCACTGGCAACAGATCCCCATTTTCAGGTTCTAGGGCTTTCCATCCGCTGCCCCATTAACATAAAAAAGACATCTTTATCTTTCTCATCACTGGAAATTCCTAGGGTTTTAGGAGCTCTGTGCCTGGAGGTGGATGACCACATACATATTTCTTATTGAAAATCGCAATATCACAATGCCTTTATCAGTTAGACTATTTTCAGCAATGGCACAACAAGAACATTAATCTATCCCTTAATAGCAAATCCAGATACTAGGGTTTTAAAGGCGACTGGTTCAGGAGCTCTACACAGCCATCAAGGACTTAAAGGCTTTCCATCTCTTTGGTCTGCAATTTTCAGCATGGGGGCTTTCTCCTAGTTTGCCTTTATAGCGTCAAAATGGTGGCCACTGATCCATGGAGTGAATGCCATGCCATCATCCAAAGGGATGAAGTTTCTCCTCGTTTCTTCTCTATTAGGGAAGGAAAACCTTCCCTAAACCTTTCCCAAGGTTTCACTCAGGTTCTATTGGCCAGAATTGGGTTATATTCACGTCCTCACTGTAAGAGAGAATAGAAAGAAGTATTTGACGTTTTTAGCTTCTATAGTGGGAGGTGAGTGGGCTCTCCCAGCAAGTTAGAAGCAGGGGAAGGTGGGTGGATAGTTACTGGGTAGATTAACAACCATGTCAATTCTTTCACACATCTCCTTATGCTCACATAAAAACATTTATTTATGTTTGCATATATAGATCCACACACACGAATGGGATTATATGATAGATGTTCTTCGCTGTGGTCATTCTCCCTCTCACATTGTGCGATTATTATTATAGGTTTGACTCACTGCATATAACCCCGGTAGCAAATGTTCACACCTATCCTTCAGAGCTTTTCTCGGGGCTTATATAAAGCATAAAAAATACATATAGTTATGTGACGGAGGTGGGGGGTGTCATTTATTTAACAAAATAGGATCATGTAGCCCATTATGGCAATTTTTTTTCAAGTCAAGTACATACACTTAGGTATCTTGCTTCTAATCTCCAAATGTTACCCATCAGTTCTCAACTTTTCCGTTTCCTCTGATTCTACTCTCCACTTCCTTCAGCTTTTATCAAAGAGCCCAATTAAGACTGAGTACGGATCTCTCTAGCCTAACTCTTACTTTGTGGTTTGGGATGTCAGGGCCACAGTATTAGGAAGCCAAGTGTTCTCGCAGTACTCCTCTAGCTTCGACTAGCTCTCATTAACTAACTTCATCTGACTAACTGCTCACATGCAGACAAGTTTTCTGGGTCTCCTGCCATCAATTTTGTCCTTCCTCAGCTTCTAGAAGCTGCATTCTCTCCTAGGGGAATATAAGACTTTGGAATGAATTTTTGCATTTCTAAACATGCCACATTTTCCCATGACTTTTGCTGCCCAAATGGTCGAAGTTTCCTATTGCAGGCTGGAGAGGAATTTGTTCTTTTCAGACCCCTTTCCTTCTTTTCCCATGTTTATTCCAACAGAGAGTTTCTTCACAAAGCTCTGAAATTCAACTGTTCTGCCAAGGATTTTTGTTTTGTTTTATTGTTGTTTGTTTTTAGGAGCTATGGGTTTTCTGTTATTTTTTAGTTAGATGTGAACGAAAGCAAACAGTTGTTAGACACATTTATATAGGAGTCATTGTATAGATTTCTGTCAAACATAGTTAGCCTGAATCTTTTATATGTTTCTTCTAAACCACTCCCTCAGTATACTGGTGTCTGAGAAGAGAAGAAAAGAAGCAAAAGACCCGGTCACTGGGAAAGACATAACACATTCAAAAAAGATTATAGCAAAATTGTGATTCTTGGACACCTTCAGTTCAGGCACAGGGCTTTGTCATTTTGGGGCCTGACCAGATTGTAATCAAAAGTGAATGATGCCAAGAGCAGCAGGGGTCTAGAAAAGTTGTAACTGATGTGTTTTCAGTGTGCCCAGGCCAACTATTTTTAGGTTTTGGGGATGGAGAAATTAAAATTATCCACTTGGGGTGATTTCATATGTAAAGATGGGAAAAGTAATCTCTTGAGAGATATCTCTTAGTCCCCTAATAGTAGATGACCAGTCTAAAACCGAGGGACAAGTCCGGTTATGTGGCTGATTAAAATGTTTTTCATACAGAGGGTAATTTTCTTTATAGTGCTTCATTCTTCCTTTTATATCCCAAGCTTATTTTCAGAGAACAAGAAATTGAATTGTCTTGGTAACTGACAATCTTGATGCAAGTTAGAACAGTGGAAACCCCAATGAAAAAATATAATAGTACAAATCACTTATCAACAGGGAAATGCAAATCAAAAGCACAATGAGGTATCACCTTACACCTGCTAGAATGGCTAGAATCAAAAAGACAAGAAAAAACAAGTGCCGGTAAGGCTGTGGAGAAAAAGGAATCCTTAGGCACTGCTGGTAGGAATGCAGGCTGGTGCAACCACTGAACAAAACTATATGGAGGCTCCTTAAAAAAATTAAAAATAGAATTACTATATGATCCAGTAATTCCACTACTAGGTATTTACCCCCTCCAAAAAAAAAAATTGAAAACACTAATTGGAAAAGACATAATCACCCTCATGTCTATTGCAGCATTATTTACAATAGCCAAGATACGGAAGCAACCCAAGTGTCTATGGATAGATGAATGGATAAAGAAACTACGGTACACACACACACACATACAAACACAATGGAATATTACTCAGCCATAAAAAAGAATGAAATCTTGTCGTTTGTAGCAATACGGATGGAGCTAGAGAGTATAATGCTAAGTGAAATAAGTCAGTCAGAAAAAGACAAATACCATATGATTTCACTCATGTGGAATTTAAGAAACAAAACAAAGAATGATAAGAGACAAGCAAACAAACAAAAACCAGACTCTTAAATACAGAGAACAAACTAGTGGCCTCCAAAGGGAAGGTAAATGGGGGGATGGGTGAACTAGGTGAAGGAGATTGAGTGCATTTATCATGATGAGCACTGAGTAATGTATAGAATTGTTGAATCATTATACAATACACTTAAAACTAATGTAACATTGTATGTTAATTATTCTTCAATTTAAAAAAAAAGAAAAAAAACATGTTTATATACAGCTAGGCTCCTGAATTCCATTTTGGCTGGCTATCCTGGTTAAGATGACCCAAACACCTTTAATCTCTGTGGTCCACTGCTTCAATAGATAGGAAGAGCAAAGTCCTTTCTTCAAAGGGAGAGCTTGTTAAATTGAGAAAATTGAGTCCTTTTTTAAAGTTTTATTTAAGGAATCTCTACACCCAATGTGGGACTCTAACCCATGACACCTGAGATCAAGAGTCTCATGCTCCTTCAACGGAGCCAGTCACATGCTCTAAAATTTATTTTTTTTAATGTTTATTTATTTTTGAGAGAGAGAGAGAGAGAGAGAGAGAGAGAGAGAGACAGAGCACGAACAGGGGAGGGGCAGAGAGAAAGGGACACAGAATCTGAGGCAGGCTCCTGGCTCTGAGCTGTCAGCACACAGCTTGACTTGGGGCTCAAACCCACGAGCCCTGAGGTAATGACCTGAGCCGAAGTCCGACACTTAACTGACTGAGCCACCCAGACGCACCTAGAATTCATTTTTTAAAGAGTAGGAGGAGGGGAGGAAACTCAGGGATTTGGGGAAGGGGGTGTGGATTTCCTGATAGCCTTAAACAGGCATGCTGTCACAGAGGAGAGGATTTTTGCTCTACTAATTATTTCATATTTTCACAAGTTATCAGTATTTTAACAATCTCATTGTCCTCAGACCTACCTGCTCTCCATTTGTCAGTTGCCTTGCTTTTGTTACTCTGGAGGCCAGGGACAAGAAGACAAAGGAGAAAATGGGGTTTTACAGGGCTTTGTGTCCTTGCTGACTCAGCTTCTTCCTTCTGGGCTCCGGCTCCCGGCTTGGCCCGCTCAGCCACTGCTGCCCCAGCTAATCTGCCAGTCATGGCTCTGTCCCGTGGAAGCCTCTTTTCCTTCCGCCTTTCAGTATTTTCAAAATTGCTGTATACCATCAGCTCAGTCTTAGCATCTCCAACTAAAAAAGAAATACAAATACTGTGTAGACACTTTAGAAACCAAAGGACATCGAGGTCTATTGTAATCACAGGCTTCTCCCTTGTAGCTAAATTATACCTTCGAGGAGTTTGGTTTTGGCCACCAGTAGAATTCATCCCTTCTTGAGACCAGATAAACAAGTAAAATCAGAGTCTGTTTCCAAGGTTTTTTTCTTTTTTAGAATCAAACTTGAAGAAACTTTTCCAAAATATATGTTTGAGTGAAGCTACATTTCAAAAAAGATATGTCAGTTTTATTGATTGTAACCAGTTTTTACTATTTTTGTTTGTTTGTTTATATGTTTATTTTTGAGAGAGTGAGACAGCGTAAGCAACGGGGGAGAGGCAGAGAGAGAGGGAGACACAGAACTTGAAACGGGCTCCAGGCTCTGGGCTATCAGCACAGAGCCGGACGCTGGGCTCAAATTCATGAACTGTGTTATCATGACCTGAGCCAAAGTTGGATGCTTAACCGTCAGAGCCACCCAGTTGCCCCATGTATGTTTCTTTCTAGACTCCTTTCCATATGTATATGTTTACATTTACAATGATTTGAATTCTATTGCATTCTTCTGTTTGAGATTTTGCTATTTTCATTAAATAGATTCCTAATAGATATTTATGTAAATTAAGCAAACATCAAGAGTTCCACTGTTTCTACCTCTCTGGATGTGGGTTGCAAAGGAAATTGGAAATACTCTCTGAATAACTCCTGGCAATCAGATGGACTTATGAAGGGGGAAGCCTTAACCAAAGAGACCATCATCAAATCAGGTTGAATCTAAAGTTTCGAATTCAATTTTATGAGTTGCTGCAGGTACATAAAGACCAACAAACATCCAGTTGCCTGGGCCAACAAATGGTCCTATTTCTGAGCCTGAGATGTTATCAAGCTTTGGAGCCTGACTGATCCTGCATGCTCAATAGCCCTGGAGGCTTTTACATTTGTGAAATGTGGGTTCCACTTCCCCAAACCCATGGAATGCTCCTTTGAGACTGTTTAAAGAATTCTATAATCCTTTTATTTGGGAACCTGAGTTTACAAATCCTAAGAGAGGGGTATATGCTCCTACTGTGCTTATTAGCATTAACAGTTGCAAATGTCCGGTGAGGCCGTGCTTCCTGACTTAGGATAAGACTCTGGAGCCATCGCTAAATTTGGTCCTTCCATAGACATTTCCTATTTGCTTACTCGATGCCTCATGGAGGGCCGGGCAGCTCGGATCGTCAGGAAACCTCCTCCTTGAAGATAAAGTCTCACTCGTACAGCTCCCCCAACTAGAAGAAGCAGTCGAAAAATTACAACCATATTTAACTCCCAATATGTAACCCCAGCTCAATATGAAGAAATTCCAAAATAAGAAATAAAATGAATGCTCCCCTGAGACACGGACAGTGCACAGATGGAGATCTGGCAGGACGCCCGGAAACTTAGATGGGTACAATCTGGACACATCAGGCTAGTTTCTTTCAACATCTCTGCATTCATCCTCTTTGGTTGCTTTCAGCCTACCCTGTGTCAACTCAATCCATGGATTTTTTTTTTTTCCGAATAATTGACTTGGCATGTTCATTACGAGGGCCCAGCACATGACTGATTCACTGAACATTTCATTTTTCACTGAATGTTTGGCACGTACTCCTGGATACTGTAATTATTCTACCTTTTTTGTTTTGCTTTGCTATACACGAAGTATTGGAGACAGGCCATCCTTTCTGATTGAACACTGATATTCCCTTTCAGCCCTTCCATGGAGGGTGTTGGTTTGTGTACAGGGCATGAGTGTGAGAATACGTGAATTAGCCCTGATTTGTGAATTGGCCGTCATCTATGTTTCCAGAGTTGTCAGCCCTGCTGACCTCAATTTCTATGCCTTGAAAATGGAAATGACAAATCTTGCCCCTCTTCAACTGCATAGGTCTCAAAAGCACCTGAAAACCCAAGAGCTACCTGTCCTCCCAAAGTAAGTCCTGACTCTCTCGCAGGTACCAATGGTTGGGCTCACCACAGTTTCTAAATAAGAAAAAAAACAAAAACAAAAACAAAACCCACATCCTCCAACTAGATCTGTGATTGGGTGATCAGCTGTGAGCCCAGCTCACCGGGAAACACAAGGGTCAATATACAAAACGTATAAGGTGTGTCTCGTCTTTTAATCAGAGTCAGGTACCTCTTGGAATTGCTGTATTCGGAGCAGCAGTCTGACCTCTAACAATTGTGGCAGCAGCAGCAGTGGCTTTCTGGACCAGTGCTGTCCACTATAGCATCTTAGAGGCACTGGCTATAGTCCACGTGCTCAGAAGCCATACACCACACGCTAGTGGCTACCAGATTGGACGGCACATATACAGAACATCTCCACCAGCACAGAAAGTTCCACTAGACAGGGCTGCTTGACACTGACAAATCTTTCCTTTCACCACTACACTAACTAGTCTCAAACCCATATTTACAGTAGCATCACGTGGGTCCATCTCATACAAATGAAGAATCGTCCTAGGCAACAGTGCATAAGTAACAAATGCCATGTTTTCATACTCTCCTTCACTCGGTGTAAGAGGCTAAGATAAACCAAAGGGCATGTTACAAAGAGATTTATCAACCACGAATCAATACCTAATTTTAAAAAGAATTATATCATGGACCGGGGTCTAGAAATATTCTATTTTCTTTTATATGTGAATCCCAATTGATTCATGGTCTGAATATCCAGGATTTGACTGCCCCCCCCAACCCATCCTTTCACCTCCCCCATTCCTCTGTGAATTAAAGATTGATTTTATTATAGGTCCATTTCCTTCTTGTTTATGGTATCACATCTATTTGATAAAGAATGCAACACTGGCAGAGATTTAAGTGTTTTGGCATGTTATATATGCAAAAAGGGTAAACATCAAATACAGACCCAAGCTAAATGGCTTAAAGTGCATTGTTTATCATGCCTTATTTCATTGCTAATCTCACATATATCTCACATCTAACCGGGAACAGGCCTCACACATCCATAAAAAGCCTACAAACCAAGCTATTGAAAGAGTAATATTTAAGCATAGCATTCATAAAATACATAATGGAATTGTAGACTTGACAGATACCAGAGAACTGTCAACAAAATGCATGCTGAGCCCTCCTCTTTCAAAAAGGAGAAAACTGAAATCAAGAGCAGTACAGTGCCACAATGTTACTGGCTGGGGGGCGGAGTCAGGATTAGAACCCAGCTCCCACAAGAGGAGCCACCGCTATTTTGGGCACCTCCTTCTTTCCCTGCTCTGACCAGAGGGACGAACTGGCAGGGCAAGGCAGGATGATAGCCACTCGCCGATGGCAGGGAGGCGAGTCCTCCTGGCACCTGACCGGCACTTAGGCCACACAAGGTCCACTATGGGAAACACTTGGATGGGAGATACTCTTTCTTCTTAGCCTACACAGGTGTTCTCAAGTGTGCCCCTTGCCTTCAAAACTGCCATTTGCCACAGTAACCTAAATGCCAATCAACAGAATTTCTGGAACCAGAGTACAGGTGGTCTGTCCTGGTTAGTTCATTTTTTTGAGTGTGCCTTTACTATGTCTTACTTGTGAAAAGCTCCGAGTTCTCTAATCCCACTTCTCTCAAATGGCATCTAAACATTTATCTTGAGGATTCATAGATGTGGTTTTAGGGGCCTGTAAATCCCCTGAAAAGGCAAATGAAATTCAGCTCTCAGTCTCTAGTATTCATTAAGTTATCCAAGATATCTATGATTGCAAAAGGCCAAGAAAGATCTGCTATAAGGGGAGATGAGAAAGCTGTGCTTTCTAGAAGGAAAAAAAATCACTGCACCCAGGAAAACAGCATGATGACCAAAAGGTATAGTAAACACCAATGTAATAGAAACAGGCAATTTGAATGAAAAGAGAATCCAATGCGTAAGAAGCCCAGGAAGAAACAAGGTTGAAGATACAGTTCCCTAGTCTCTTCCTTCTTTCATTTGTCCAAGAGCTGAGTTACAAATCAACTTCTGCAAGTGAGTGGGATGGGAAAACACCTTCCACCTTCCCTAGTCTCTTCCAGTTCCCTAGTCTCTTCCTTCTTTCATTTGTCCAAGAGCTGAGTTACAAATCAACTTCTGCAAGTGAGTGGGATGGGAAAACACCTTCCACCTTCTTCTCCAGCCCTGCAAGGAGGTCCGGGTTGACCCAGACTTCCTGCAATGGTGAGCCAGGGTTCAGAGTGCCACGTCGGGCTCCATGACCTGTGGCACCGCCTTGCTGCCTACCAGCTGTAAAAAAGGGCAAACTGCCCTCCCACCTACCTTTCCTCTCATGAGAGGATCCTTGCACACCCTTCCTCTCATCTCTAGGTGACGGCATGCCATGAAAGAGTGCAAAAGGACCCCTGATACCACTGAACTAATATTGAAATACAGCCCCCGAACTAGATGACATCATGAAAGAGAGCAAGGCCCCAGACAGGAATATGGCAACTCCTGCTTCTGTAGAAATACTGCTGGGCTCCTGGAGAAAACCTGGCTGAGGAGAAGGTAGAGATGGGCTTCAGTCAGGAGCAGCAGCTGGAAGCAAGAGCATAGAGATTGCTACAAACACTCCCATCGTCTCTCCCATAAATTTCGTGACACACTCAACACCCACAAGAGGTCATGACAGCGGTCGCCAACTCATTCGAAAATGGATTCATAATTTTATCATCCATTTCAATATGGCAGGAACGTACCTCTTAACATATTCTATTCAATTAAAACAATGCAATTGAGAAATGCCAGCTACCAAACAGCAAGAAATGTTAGTAGGAACCTGGTTTGTCAGCTATAATTTTGGACTAAAATGACATTAAAATTTTCATGTGGGAATACAAACCATGAATTTAAAAAGTGTCTGCTGAACTAGATATGCAGACGAGGTGAGTCACTGGTATGCCTGCCTCACGCATTTGACTGCTGATCAGCACAATTGATCTGGTTTCCTGACTCGTTTCTCAGTTTTTAAGTATCAGCTTTCCGCGAAGAGGATGGTGGTATAACCATGACCAAATAGCAAACGTTCCGGATAAGAATATTCTGGTACATTTTAAAAGAAACTTTCACTAGTGTTGACGGACTATAAAATATTTTTAAAACATGGTTAAGTCATAAACCTCTTCAATACCAAGAGGCAGGGTGTAATGATTTGTATATTTTATTTTGACTTTACATGCGGTGTTAAAAACCCAAAGTACATATTATTTACACATCCACAATACAAGTTTACAAGATATCTATACATGTTAAAGTACTCTATAAAACAGTATAGAGCCACTTCACTTTCGGGTTACTTTTTATGCCGTACCATTAAAAAAGATACAATCTGTGTTTACCTTTGCACAAATGGATAAAGCATTTAAAAATTAAATTAACAGGATAGAGACTAGATCTTATGTTAGAAATTTCAACATAAATACTGATCCAACTCACATTACAAACTACAAGGCAGCACAATGTTACAAAATGTTATCTGGGTTCACATAGAGTTACTGTTCCATTTTCCGCACGCTGGGATTAATATCGGTAAGGTGAATTCAAACGCGTTTGTTGGCGGTGGACTGAGTAGTGTTTATTGTTGGTTGGTTTAATTTACGATTAATCTGTAACATTTTAGTTGCAAAGCTGAAGTGTTTCGAGAACGGAAGTTCTAGCTTTTGAGCTTCCAGAGATCTCAGGGAATCACATTCTTTAGAAAGCAATATTCTCAAAGGAAAAGAACAACTCTATCGGTATCTACAGCCTGTATGAAAATGCTCTGGTCTTTTGCACCCCGTCCTCCCCCAAGTCGCATGCGTCATCACTGTTGTCACCAGAAATCAGTTGAACATATTTGTCTGACTTAAGTCAGGAGCATTCCTCTGCCTTGATCCCTTCCAGATTAGGTTCAATAAACCATGGTATGGTGTGCAGCATGTTAACTGCATCAGGGTTACACATCATCGGCTGTAAGTGGCTTCTGCAAAACTACCAATAAATGACTCTACGGTTTCCGCGGGTGTCTCATTACCCGAGAAACCTCATTGGACTTCACATTATCACCGTTTCATCCTTAGGAAAGCAGGAGTGGAATGTTTATCATGGCAAAGGATGTAATGCCGCTATTTGGGTGGACTGTTTCACACTTAATTGTTCTAGGTTGTTTTAATGATTTTTTAAAAGTCTTTTCAGGTGCTGGTTGAAAAACATTTACAACTGGCACTCGGCAAATGATGTGCTATACTGAAAACACTTGACATATTTTAGTACTTCTATCGTTCTCATGAATAAGGCACAAAATGCACAGATTCAGGTAAACTCACATGTAATATTTACAGTATATTGTCATTACCTGCATGACTTCGAAGAAAACTCTCATATAACACAACACAGACAACATGATTGCACCACTGTTCGGTTTTCATAGACTCTCTCTGTTAGGCCAATTATAATCGCTTTCACACTTCCTTCCTTTGTCTTCTGTTTTGTTTTGTTCGTTTATCTTGGGGGTAGGAGGAGTTAAAGGAAGAGAAATTGTACTACATGGGAGAAACCAAACAACATCAAAATAAAACCTTATTAGTGTGTCCAAGGTTAAATACAGTGAGTTAGGCTTGGATTCACAGTGGACAGGTAAGTTTTACTACTGAATACTGGTGGATAAATCAAGGATCCCTCTTAACATCTCTATCTCCTCAAGCTGGCAAGACTGTAATAGAAGTTTTAATGAATAGCAGCACAAAATTACTTAGAACTCTTACATTCTGGCATTGGGGACCATATAAGTCAAGTTAATCATTTTGACGGTCAGATCAGCCTTGATTTTATTTCTTTCTCAAAGCTGAACCCAATGGACTGCTGTGGGAAGAAGTTATTGTCTCTTGTTCAGTCATGCGCAATGTAAACAAGTCCATAGCACAAAAAGATGCAATGGGCACCAGAACAAATCCTCGCGGGTACAGAACACACACACACACACACACACACACACACACACACACACGCGTGCGCACACACACGCACACACCCACGTACACACACACGCAACACAGTTCACTGGTGGCATGAAAAAAAATGCCACCTTTTGAAAAAAATGCTACAGTTTGGGTCAAAGACTGGATTTTTAGCAAATTGTTTGGTAATCTACAAGTTCATTTCTTTGAGACATTACCATTGTTTTTTTTTTTTTTTTTTTTGACATTTGTGCAAGAGGCAAGGTGAATGCATACAATTAAAATGTTCACATTTAATGGGAAGACCACACATCATGGTAGTCTAAGTTGAACCCATTTTCAAGTATTTGCTCACAGATTCTTCTGAGTAGTGTATCAGCTCTCTATACTGGTAAGGTAGCCCCTGGGAGCTACCCATCTCTTTAGCTTCAAACAAAAGAAATGGAATGACCAGCACCTTCCTTTGTTTTCAGGCAAGTACACAGAAGCTTTGTTGTAGTAGCTACATGTGGCAAGTTCTGATGTTGCCAAAGTTAGAAAGAGTTTCTTTGGCCACTCGGTTCTCTTAAAATACAAGGGAGTCTCTTGTCTTAAGGTACCCTTACAACATCATCCTCTCGACAACACGGACAGGATAAAGCCACACGGAGAATAGCACACACTTGAGGCCTAGTAAGTGTATTTGTTCAGTGGTCTGACAGATGTGGTTTGAGGAACAAATGAAGGCTTTGGTGGCACATCAGGTTTTAAGGACGGCGTCCTCTTTAGTCCCGTCCTAGGAAGGGTGCCATTACTGGTATAGCTGCTCTGTCTGGAGAGGGAAGGCTGCAGATGAACACTCACTGGTGTTCCCTGAATATAGTCCACCTTTGCCCCTGTGGGGGTGGGCATGTACCCTCCACGGTTCATACTCGGCTGTCTAGATAACAAAACACCATTTGGTGAGTTTAAATTTTTAGGCATAGCAGATATAGAGTGCCTCTGGGAGGAATTTTTGTGATAACCCCTTTGTCTTTCCAGAGAAGTCATTGGGACTCCAGGAGTGGTGGGGACGTCCACTCGCTTGGTTGGGCTGTTTCTGGGGAGAGTTGAAGGAGGAGAGTATAGTGATGCCTCCCGGTTAGGGACCTTGGGTGGGACCTCAGACATAGGTCCCACAGGATCCAGCATTAGGGTCTGGTGGGCCATCTGGATATCTCCCATGATGGCTTTGGGGTTGCTATTTGAGTCATTTAGATGCTTCAGAAGATCATTGAGGGTATTTCTGGAATCCACGGAACGCCGGTGATCTCTTTTGCTGGATGACTTTGTAAGCGGGTGGTCAATGTTTTGAAGCTTCTTTTCAGCTTTGTGAGCATTGGAGTTTGAGAAAGATGTGTTGTAGTCATGAGTAGCATTAGGAAGAACAATGGCACTGGGGATATGCCCATGACTTAATGGGGAATGGGGTGGTGGACTAGAAGGAAAAAACTGGGGCGTTTCTTTCCTTGAAGCCCCATGGCTGTGGGCCTTGTCTGAGTGGCTCTTCATGGCCTGCAGCGTCTTCTGGTGAAGCACAGGTGTAGACTCAGGCGTGGGGAGAGCAGCCAGTTCCGGAGGTTGGCCCCGATGGTCCATTACCATGGATTTAGTATCTCCATTGGGTGGCAGCTCTTTCCGACTGGTCAACAGGTTACTATACAATTTGGGAGAATCAATATTCTGTTGATATTCCTTGACCGGGCTGTCAAAGAGACCATTCAGTTTGGCAAAACTTCCACTGGAGTCCGTGCACGACTGGGCAGATTCGGCATCTTTATGAATCTTTCTGTTTTTCCGAACGAACATGTCACGGTAGCAGTATACTGCCACACCTGCAATGAACGCGCCCAAAACAAAAGCGGCAAAGACACAGGTGATGAGGACATTCATGTGGACCATCTGGTTGGACTCTCCAGACTGGACTTCCCACCGCACACCTGCAACAGATACACAGGGAAGGAGTCTGAGCGAGGTGCTTCTTTCAGTCAGTATCAGCCAGCAAATGGCTTCCTGTGAGCCAACACTACCTTCACATGGTCCATATGCTTAGTTTGGAGGGTCAGGGAGACTCTAAAAGTCCATCTCTATGTTTTTCCTTAATCATGATCGGATCCCAGAGACCTATAGATAGGATTGCTGCAAATGCTGGGATAACTCTCATCTCCCACTGATCCGTACGTGCCTGTCTTTCTCCCCCAAAATCCTCGTAGGTAGTATCTAACATCCAAAACGCGAAGATTTTTTTTTTTGTCTAAAAATTAAGACTTAGAAAGTTTGTATTTTCTAAATGGCCAATTTTAAACTCAAGAAATGTTCTGTCTCATGGTTCTCCTAATCCATAAATCAGGATTAAAGAGCAACTGCTGGAATTGGGAAAATGTATGGATGGGCATAAATGTACCTATGCTGAAATAATTATGCTAATATACTTATGATATCTTAACCAGAATAAAGGCAAACAATTGGTTCACAAACTAAAAGCACCTGCTTGGTCATCGTTAGCTACAAAGACGGACTTTCATGTTTACTTTGATAATTTTTTTCATTCCACCTTGAGGTGAAGTACTCTTGAATTGCCTGCTATGAAAGAAATCCAGACAATCTAAAGAAGTTTAATACGTATCAGTTAAGTAATATTATCCAATTGTCTTGAGCTATTTAAGAAATATTTACGTTAGACTGGAAGAAGAGTGAATTAGTTTATAATTATTGAGACTTTTAATGCAACCACAGACATCTAACAGTCAATCAAAGAAATGTTAGTTTCAGAGGTATCCAAGTCTGTTACATGCTATAAGCACAGTTATCCCAGTATAAGGTAAGTCAGAGGAATCCTGAAGATTCTGTTGCTTTAGGTTAGTACTAAGGCCTTTGGACATTAGTTGTTTTTAATCGATGTTCAGGATTATGGCATTCAGTGTCATTGGAAAAGACAAAGAAAGAAAAGCAGAAAGAAATGATATTACTAAAGAAAACAAAACAGAAAGAATGATCATAAAATTGCTTACCATGAAAACATATAAAACCCAAATCAACAGATGTAAATCATAAATGACAATGCACTGGCATAAAAACTGACTGGAAACCTGATACCATAATTTACTAAGCACCAAAGAACAGATTTTTTTCCCCCAGAGTAAGATGTCTAATAAGCTACCGCATACGGGCAACTGCTGTATCACTGCTTCTATTAAGGGCAGAAAACGATAGTTATGGACAAGTGCTCTGTTATGTTTTATTGCTTGTGACATTCAAGCAACTTACTAGCACCTTGCATATCCTTTTCATAGTGCATTTGGAATCGAAGTTAAACAGAAGGCTGGGGAAGGCTTTTAGACAAAACATCTGATATCGGGATATTTGCAATGAACGAGTTTTGTGTTTTGATGTTGTTGGGGTGGCCCTGGAAATTCTCTGACATCGAGCAGACTCTCAGCGTCTTCGGGCAGAAACCAACACAGATGGGATTGTCTGAGTGGCTACGTCATCACCTCTTTCTTTCACAGCTTCCCACCTCTTTCATCTGTTAAGGAATGCACTCCGATATAAGCACGGACGGCAGAGTGCAGCGGCCAGTGGAGGTGGAGTGAACAACAGAAGGGCTGTTTCGGTCCACCTCCGGGAAACCCTAGGTCCACCAGCCACTCAGAGATATCAGGAATCAGGTTTCCACTCAGCGAGAGATGAGTTCCCTGGTGAGGCCTTACCCTTTGGGATACCTGATAAAGGATCAGTAAAATCAGAAGTGTTTGGGTCATCTTGAACTACAAATTTCCGGGAGCTCGTCAGTTTAGGTCTCCAGGGATCAATCACTTTAGGTGTAATTTCTGGGATACTTGCCATTGTGGTAACAGATGATGAAGATACCTCCATGTCTGTGGTGGCAAACAGATTTTTATTAACGTGGGTAGATTTTTTTTCTGACTGCTCTGTTGCATTTTTAAGTAAAGTTTAAGTCAATTTTATGAGAAATCCTGTTCTATGATTTCATGAAAACACATCCGAAGAGACTACATCAAATCATTCTCTTGCAAGGGAAAAAGAAAAAACTAAAAATGAACAAAAAAGACGTATTAAGCAGATTTCAAAATTAAAGACATTCGAAACACTCCTACCGAAGCCCCTCTGATGATTAATGACCCTCATGGAATGGGTAATACAAATCCCAGAGATCATTTCTTTTTTCTCGTCATTTTGTGAGACCGCATCATTTCCTTTCTTTTTGTGTATATGTTTAAAAGCATTTCCATGGATGACTGGAGACTGTATCCTTCACTAGGGAACCTACAGCATAACTTCATCAGGAAACACCTGGTTACGTCCGTGTCAACACTTGGTTTTTGACCTGATAAAGCAGGTTGCTCTGCATTACCATGGACTTCCCGTCCCTCTGTGCACTGAGGCCTCACGCCATCCATGGTAAAGCACCGAAGCAGGGATGAACCTTGCCTGTACCTTTCAAAATGCTTGGAGAATTTATTCCAAAGAATTAGCAGCAACTCATGCAAAAGAAATGGCATTTATAAGCCGGATAAGGATGTTCTGATACATAAGACCTGCCATCCTTTTCTCCCTTCTAAGGAATGAAACTGCTGTGAGTTTTAGAAGCAGCAATAGGACCGGAAGGAACTTAACCTCTTAGCACGTGTGTTACTGATTTCCACAAAGTAGATCTGCCCTCAGAATGTAAGCATACGGTTTTAGATTAAAATTCTGGAGACCCCCGTTCGGACTGGTACGGCGGTCCCAGATGAAGACTCCAGAACAGACAGAGACAGAGGGGCGCTGAGCACCTTAATACATCAGATATTGGCTTCATTCAACGGGAGCCCTTTGCACAACACTGAGACCACAACATTCAAAGATTCCCGGGATCCCCACAAACCATTCAAAAAAGAAGTCTAAAATGTATAAATACACATTTTGGGGAAATGTGTATTTGTTTACCAGGTCTTAGGAAAGGTAAGGAAAGAAGGGGGAAATAATGAAATTCTGCCATCCATTGAATACAGATGGCCAGGGGAACATCCACAATGCACGAGGGTGAGAGAGAAGAAAGCTTGGGTGGGCGGGCGTGCAGCTGGAATGCAGTCTATGTGAATCCATTTGAGTTTTCGTACGGGATGTGCCTTGGTCAATGATGAACTGTTAACATGCTACACAGGGGTGGAGTGCTGAGTAAGAAAAAGTCTTTCAGTACCATCAGTGGGATTATGAGTCAAAGCAGAAACATGAAGGGCTGCCAAACTGCGCAAAAGGAGGGGAGAAGGGGCTGAAAATGCTGAACTGAAGGAAAGAAAAGGTTGTTAATTCAAAAAAATTAAAAAAAACTAACCAGATGTTGGACCGCCAAATATTTTGTAATCTGGTGTAGTTGAAGTAGGCAAAATTTCTAAAAGAATTAAAGGAACAAGTAATCAGTAAAAAGTAACCAAAAGAAAGCAAAAATTTATGAATTCCAATTAACTAAAAAAGTCAAAAGAAAAGACTATAAATAAAAAAGATTAACCTACTGGTTAGACTACCTTTCTCTAGATTTTCTACAAAATTGTAAATGGTGAAGGAAAAAAAAAAAAAAAAAGGTAAGATTCTTCTCTAATGTATCCCCATGACCAAACGGCTCAGCTTTTGCGAAGTTTAAGTTAAATGCTAGGTGGTTATGTGTCCTGAGTCATTAAAAGGCTGATTGTAAAATAATGTTCACGTGCAAATGTGGTTAAAAAGGACTGCCAGGAGGGAAAGGAAGATTCGGTCTTACCGTGGCAGTCCCCTAGGTGGGCCGTGTTGCCGTATTCTGTGTCTTGTTCATATCCTCCAGCGCTGTGGTTATGGAAAGCAAAGAAGTCTTCAGTTAACAGCCTTCATAGGGACACAAGTGACAACCAGAGCAGAATCGAGAACACAGACCGATTAGTAAGAATGGGCAGAGAGAAAGAAAATGGACATTTCAACACAGCTGGCTAAAAACGAGGCTTTCTGTTCAACATCTGGCCACTAAAACGTTTAAGAGAGGAGAGAGAGAACTGTTTTTTCTCTCCATCCATTTCCCTTAGGCATTACACTGTTTACGATCTCCCTTCCTTAATGGCTCCCGATTTTCTTTCTTACTTCTTCCGTATAAAAAGAAAGAAAGAAAGAAAAAAGAAAGAAAGAAAGAAAGAGAGGAAAAGAAAGGAAGAAAAGAACCAAAGTAGTAGTATTGGAATTTTTCTACCAATTCTAGCTTTAGAGACCCTAGAGAAGACAGAGGTAGCTCTCAGAAGCCCTCGGCTAATGTGATGAAGCATACTCACAGCATCCCTGGGGTCACTCTGCCACAGGCCCCCTCACTTAACCAGCCACAGTACGGGTCCCGAGATGCAATACAAGACCTGTGTAAAACCAAACAGAACATAACTTGGATATTCTCATATCGAAGGTCAAGATGCTGCAAGACTCACGGTGAGTGAAGAACCATTGGCTTACTTTTTACAGGATCCGTAACGCTCACAGCGACTGAGGGGGAGGCGAATAACGCAGCTGGAGAACGCCACGAACACAGCATGATGATCCTTATCCAACTGTAATGAGATGACCTTTCTGTCCTCCTCATTCTCAGCATTACACCTATATTTTGGGATGCATTTTGAAGCCATATGTTTAGTAAATCAAAGGCTACATGAAATACACAAGACAAGTGGGGTTTGGTTTTGCCATTACTAAGAGCTGAGTCTCCTACGGAACACTCTCAGTAGCAGACCAGGTAGGTACATAGTTTGGGAAGTAATAATTCTGTGGCTCAACTTCTGACGCTCTGCATGGTTGGTTGAATTTCAGGTTGGACAACGAGTTTTTTTCGGATTGCTTTCCTATTCTGGTGACCGAAAGGAACTATGTTTGTGAAGCCCATGTTAGACTATAGGGAAGAAAAAAGGACAGTGTGCACTTAAATTTTGCTGTGCTAGATGTTTCTGGATTTCTCTTTAGTCTCCTTTGCTCCATTTCTGTCACCTATTTCCTGTTTGTTTTAGTGGCCAATTATTTTTTTCTATCAGAGGCTGGAAGAATTGTATTGCATGTATGTGCATGCGTATACTCGCAACCAACTGTCTGCAGCAGGTGGCATCCTGAAATATACCTGTAAGATATCAGGGGTGGTGCTAACATGTTCTCATTGCCCACAGGTGAACAACAGGGGCTGAATTATTTTTAAACTCATCAACTGCCCACCGTCTTAGCCCTAGTAGACTCAGGAAGAACAACAAACTCAGGATTTATTTCAGTGAGGGGAAAAAAGAAAAACAAAAACCCCAAAACACTTAATATGCCAAACCACTGCTAATTTCAAGGACTGAAAGGAAATTGTTAGACGAAACACACACCGGAAAGCTTTGAGCAGTGCTGAAAGGCATTCTCGTAAAATATACCTACTTTGCATGGTTGTACGCTTCAATCTCTTCCAGTAATACGCTGTCATTCAAAGAGAAAGGACTGGTCTTTGCCAAAACTTTAAGCACCACGCCAGCTTCAGAGCCAACAAAGATGACTGTATAGTTCCGGTGGGGCCCAGCAGAATGGTCCACAGCGATGGCTGTCAGTCTGTACCTGCCAGAGGAGGTATGCCAAGTCAGAGGGGGAGGCCGCCCGCGGAGAGGACCTTCGACGGCGGTGGGCTGCTGTTTCCTGCAGTCTTACCTGATCCGAGTCTTTGTGAACCAGGGCTCATCGGCGATGGGTGGGACGGCAGAGTCCATTAGCGGGTGAGATTTGATGAACGACAGGGTTTCATCAGGGAAATCGATGGAGGTTTTATAAGCTTCGGCAAGGCCATGCTTTGCACAACAGCCAGGCCTGAAAGGAAAACAGTGTGTTTTTCCCCCTCACAAACTGTATCTAAGGAATAAGTGTCCATTCTGAAAGAAGAGGCCGAGAAAGAAAGGAGAATGAGTGAAACCAAGGAGCAGCACTGTTTCCCTGTGCTCAGCGGGTTCTCCGCATTCACTCCCGCAGGGCTGTGTTTACTGACTTTGTCTGCAGTGCTGCCCAGGGACCCCCTCCTGGCATGGGAGGTTGGCCCCCCTGCTCTCTGAGGATGGATGCTTCCAGTGACCGGAGGGTTTTGTTAAAGACAAAAACACTTTCTGTCTTTTTTCTTTACCTTGGCTTTGGTACTTTGTCTTCAGGGACTGCTGTCCAAACAGAATCCGGGGTTTTCTGCTCTTTAAACCGTCCTTTGAATACTTTTTCAATGTCGTCCATGCTAAATGCACACACTGCAGAACCAGGAATGCTGAAAAGGGGGAAACCATCAGGAAAACCATCAGACAATCGTAGGCCCACTTTCGGGTCCCTTAGGCAAGCAGAGAACAGCTTTCAAAGTGCCCAGGATCTGTCCTCACCTGTTGAGCTGTGTGGTAAACACCCCGACCACAGTGGGGATGCCATTGATTTGTATTATGTCTGTGATAGACTGCAGGACATCAAAGTAGAAAAACGAATCTCCGGGGACAGAACAGTTAAGCCGAGCCTTCAGAAACGAAGTCCAGTGTTTCTCCAGGACCCGCTGGGAGCCACCCATGTCATTTTTACATATGCGGGCCACACGGGAATAGACAGCCTGCCCAAGGGACAAAAGCAAAGCAACAGGGTTATGAGCTTAGAGGGGGAATGGAAACAAAAACTGCAATTTAAGGGAGGGACACAAAAATGCTAAAGATATGTCTGGCTCCAAAGAATCTAGCAATCTTCTCTCTAGGGATTTGTACAGTTAGAATGTAAACTAGTTTTACCTTTAAGGAAAAAAAAAAAGGCCATTTTCCTGTTTTGCCGAACAAGCTCCCCAAAAAGTGAGCTATGGAAACACTTGGGTGAATGCAAACCATTCCCATACTTTGCCTCCCACCTTGTTTCTTGTATCGTTAATGAAACGTGCCATCCTAAAACTTGGCATAACGACGCTGTGACACTTTCAAATTACATGGGCTTTTGCTGAAGCACTCGAAATCGAAAAGGGGCCTCTACTTTCCATTCTGTCCTTTGACGCTGAGAAAGAATAAACTACCAATAGATTTCTAAAGTGTTAAAGAAGCATCCATAGCTCAAGGGTGCCTGACGAACACTCTCTGTAGTGACAGAAAAAATGAAATCTTCTCAAGGCCCAAGGCTGCTGTTCTCACTCTGGCCATTGTTCAGGTGTTTTTCAGCAATTATTCTCACGATAAGCAACTCACTTCTCTGCACTTGGCCCTAAACGCACTGAACGCTGGAAAATACACAGAAAGCATAGCTCTACCAAAGCGGGCTCGATTCCATGCAGTACAAGTCCATAATACGAGTCAAGTGCATATACTTGCCTTGCCTAAATTATTATGTTCTACAGCAATTTCTCGAAAGAAGAAATAGACATAGTTTCCATATTCTATGGCATGAAGAAAATGTGGCTCTGAAAGAAAAATTGAAAACAAACTGGTTCCTAAAGGATAATTGAATTAGCATAAGACCCCAACTGCTAGGCATGACTGACAGATATTGCACGGACGCACACAAGCCAGTACAAATTCCAGTACACCAGCGAGCTCAAGGAGTTCCAGTATGGGTGCGTGGAAGCTTCAAGGAACCCAGAGTCTTTAATGTCAGCTAATGGACTGTAAAAAGCCTATGGGAACTGAACTACGGCAAAGGTCTTTGTTTCAACAGATTTATTCATTAACCTATTTAACTAGGGAAGAAAACTTCTTACAGTGAGAATAAAAAACATCTTGATATCTGGACTCCGAAGAAGAAGACGGCTCTGCAGATATGAACTGATCGATTCTCCCTATTAACGCTGCAGGATAGGTAGGCGGGCGTGGACCAGGAGCATTATATGCATTTAGAGATAGGCACGCTGGCACACAGAAATGAGATCTCTCTCTCCTGAAGTCACTAGGATAAAAGCGTAGATGAATCTACTTCCCCGACATGGCTCCTAGTCTCCTCTTTCCTCGTCAATGCTCTCGTTCCCAACTGAGGCAACTCGTACTTTTCCTCAGTAAATGATATGAAGCCATGCACTGAGCCTCCCGATGCCATGGCTCCTGTTCCCACCTGGCCATCCCACTACCCTTGGCAATCGCACAGCCTGCTTTTCGAAGGTACCTTTTATCCATTTGGAATCATATTTTATCGTACGAAGGGCAGATCCATCACCCATGCTTCGATAAATAACGGCATCACTGGCCAAGAAGTCAGCCACCGTGGCAGAATACAGCTTCCCATCTGAAACCAGAGTTACAGTTTGGGTAAGAGGACCATAATAATCCCATAGTGTGTTATCCTACGGAGTGCTTTCCTGCGGAGGCTTTCACCTGTTATCCCTATGTATACACATGTATATCCTGATGTAGACAAATAAACCTAGATCTGATGCTCATAACCAACCTGCAACAGGTTGGCCTATGGTATCACCTGATTCTACAGATGAGGGATCTAAGTATCAAAAAGTTAAGCATCTTATTCAGGGTCACTGACCTAGTTAACAACAGAGCCAAGTGTAAGACTACTTATAAGATCATTAGACTAATTATAAGTTCACTTTTAATTCCTCTTTTTGGGAAATTTTTTTTCATAGCTTCTAGACTTCGAAACACCTATATCAAGGTAACTACCCCGGTTAGCAGCTTTTTTCCTTCCTTTTAAATTCCTTTTTTACCTTCAATGTCATTAATCATTTATGTTCATTACGCTAAAGGATCTTACCAGCAAAAAGGGCAACATTGGTTTGTCTGGCATCGAATGGGCATCTTGCCAGGCCACTAATTTCCTCCCCGTCATACTCTAAGGTATTCAACTATAAAAGAAAAATAAATAGTCGGTGTCACATCTGTTCAATGTACCTGTTTGAAGGCAATGCTGCTTTATTTGTACTGAAATTCTATTTGAAGAATTTTGTCTTTATTCTTCCATAGCATTCGAGATAAATGGGTCCCAGCAGAAAGGATTCAACTCTAACAGCATGGCAGTGAGGGGAAAAAAAGTTTATACAAAAAGCACACCATACGAAATATACTTACCCTATAGTACCTACACATGGGATTGAATGCGTTGGTCCCACATACAAAAACCATCTCGTCGTTTCTTGGGACAAATACTTTAATAAAGTTGTGGCATTCATCCTAAAGAAAGTAATAATTCAATTAATATGAGACATTCCCTAGGCGGACGCTCTGGGATGCAGCCCACATAAAGACTCACTCTGGCAGACGCTCGTCTGTTTTACGTACTTTATGTTTGCCTTTCATAGCACAGTTTTCTCGGTCCTGTTGTCTTGACCGCCACGTCAGTTTCTGTAGTAATCAAGCAGAACCGAAGTTCAGAATTTTAACTGAAAAAATTTGGACATTCTTCAAGTTCTGAGGGAATGCAAATAAATTTCACTCGCTCACCTTGTTCGGTATGACTTCTGTTTTGGGGATTTCATTTAAGTTTACTGTATAAACTTGATCCCTGTTGGAAACAAGGCAGTACGTCAGACCATGTGATTGCATAAAAATGTTAAGCTGCTGCTGCTTATTTTTACAGATCTGCCTTTATTGTATTTTGGAGATCATTTGGATTTTCTCTGCCCCCACAAAGTCAACAAAGAGTACTTTTTCATTAGTGAGATGCTTTTATATATCGCTGTGGTTAGAGAGCAAAGAACACTCCTCTCTTCAGGCATGGGTCAAACTGCTACTTGGTATTAGCATAGACATACTTCTAATATTTGCTTGAATAATTCCAAGTTAAAAGAGAATAAAGAAAGATTTTTTTTTCTCCTGCTGCTTTAGGAATAAAGAATGGTGTATGATTTCTTGATGGCAGTAATAAAATAGCACCGCTGAGGGCTTTAGCTCTGTATTTTGTTCCTGGTACACAACGCTGCCTCTTCTCAGTGAATATTTTTGGCTACTTGCAATTTTTGATCACAATCACATATTAGTTTTTCATGAACTAGACACATTAATGCAAGCACCACAAGAGAAAAGGATTTTAATCTAATAAACCAACGAGAGGAAAATTACCTGCCGGCAATATAAAGTGTGTCTCGAATTTTCAACATCAGCTGAAAGTCCAGCCTGTGCTGGGATTCATTGCCTGAAGGGCGTCCTCTAAAAACCGGATATTGCCTTGAATCTGCAAGTAAAAATGGGCTAAACCATCAGTCAGGATTATGGGGCTGAAGAATCAATATACAGCATTGATTAGCTGTATATACTAGTTGTAGAAGGGTTTTAACTAAATTCCTCTCTTCAGGTTTTGAATATAAATGAATAAAAGACGGGGAATGTGAGCAAGTGGTCTTTTTCTTTTAACTGGAAATACATAACCTACACATGGGTTGCAGCCAAAGAAGCTGTCCCACTTTCTCTAAACACTAAGAAATGATTATGGATAAATTAATATGCAACACATTGATTAGACATAAAAAAACACCTCTCTTTCTAAAAGCAAATACACCTAGAAAATCAAAACCAAAAAAGCTCCCGTCTCAGAAAAGGAGAACGTCCTTTAGGTTACTTACAGTGATAGTCGACTGTGTTAAGGGGTTCGTCATCTTCGGGAAAGCTGACTGCCCTCAGCTGGGAAATCATCGGGAGCAGCATGTAGGCACAGAGCAGGAAGCACCTCATGGTGGGCCAAGGTCAAGTCAGAGCAGCCCCTCCTCAGTAATCCCACGTGGCTACCTGGAAAACAGAAACAATTCGGAAAGATCTCTATGGCGTGATGAAACTTTCTCATTGGTAATCAGCTCCATTTTCACCACCAGCTCTCTCTCCAGTGCCCTCCTCCAGCCAGGAATCCTGGCAGTGCTGGGTGAGGTATCTCTCAAAACACAGGCAAAAGATGGCGCCGTGCCAGGCCTGATTAAAGCATCTGGTGAGCATATTGAAGGTTTAGGCACATTTGCAAGATTTTTTTGAGGTAACTCTGTATGTCATCACAGCAAGATCACCAGAACCACAAACAGAAACGCTGGCTGCTGACTTGGCAAGAAGATGGGCTAAGTTGGGATTAGAATTTTAATTAAACTCCAATCTGCTTCCCTTCCCCCAGCCTGAAATACAACCAGGACAGCTTGTCTCTGACCCCACCCCCCACCATAAAATGCCCAAGCCGCCTCACAAATTTCCAGGGAGCTGAAGGTCCTGTCGCCCCTCATCAGATCTTTGCTAAAGGCATTGCCAGATTCCCAGCATTACTCAAGTCTTAGCCCTAAATTCTTAAGTAGAACAGTTCCCTTAGCTTACTAAGACCAATATGGAGGCAATGACATGAATGACATTGAATGAGAGTGAAAGAGAATTAAAAGAAATGAAATGATTTCACGATCTATCAATTAAGCAGGACAGCACTGAAGTGGCACAGCTGACACCAGACCACTGGGGAAGTCTACCTTTTAACATAAAGCCATTTGGACACAAACCAATACCCTAAGTATGCCTGTCCTCTTAGCTTTATTGAACTTTAGAACCGTAGGGGGCCTTAGGGACCACCTGGTCCAACCCCCTCATTTTTCAGATGAGAAAACCAAGGGCTGGAAAAATTAAGGGACCCGCTGAATTTCAGGGAGCTCTTTAGAGCATGATCCGGGAACAGATGCATATCACCTGAGTCCTCACCCGGGGCTCTTTTCATCAAATTACATGACGAAATTAAGTGACTTTTTTTTTTTTTTCCTTCAAAAATACAGCATTACAAAAAATATTTTTGGGGTAATGAATACATTCATTATCTTTACTGAAGTGATGTTTCACAGGTGTATGCATATGTTACATTTTATTTTATTAAAAATTTTTAATGTTTATTTTTGAGAGAGAGACAGAGCGTGAGTCAGGGAGGGACAGAGAGAGAGGGAGACACAGAATCTGAAGCAGGCTCTAGGCTCTGAGCTGTTAACACAGAGCCAGAGCAGGGCTCGAATCCACGAACCTTGAGATTCTCACCTGAGCTAGTCTGATGCTTAGCCAACTGAGCCACCCAGGCGTCCTGCATATGTTACATTATTGTATGTCAGTATCTCAACAAAACTCGTAGCATTAATTGTATAATATTAACTGTCAAAAGTTTAAGAAAAATCTTTAGCTGGTATTAATTTATTAAAAAAGTAAACTAGAGCTCTGTTGGCCAATGGGATGGGTGTTTTTTGAGACCGTAAATGCTCTACTTTGTGACAATACTACCCCTTCCTCAGCCATACTTGTCACAGCTACTGTACTCAACAGTGTAACATTTAGCTTTATCACAGTCTCATCTACCTAAGAACTTTAGGAAAGATCATGAGAATCACTTCAAATTCTGGGTGAGTCCAACCACTTAACTGGGCACTTACTATGCCTCTTTTATCATCTTAATGCCAAACACACAGATGCACAGGCAGGTAAGCTATGCAATGCTCTCAATGTTTGTCTTTCTAACTAAAGTAGAAGCCAAGTAATAAGTGAATTTTTAGAATTCTAGTTTTGCAAAAAGAGAGAATAGTATTGCAATACATTTTTCCTAACAGAGGATGAATCCAGCAGTAAGTTAACACATTAAAATGCCCTGCAAAAAGCATGGCGGAGTGGGATCTGTGGCAGCATCGCTTTGTACTCAAGTCAAAAGAGCGTGAACATTGGCAAACTGGGACTTGTGTTTGGATGGACATCTACCATTACAAGCTGTTTGACCTGGGGAAGCTTCTTCAGTCTCTCTGAGCATTCATGTCTTTATTGACAACATGTGGATAATACCACCTTATCCACTGGGTGAAAAGGAACTAACTGTCTGCCTCCTCCAAATTCTGAGCACAGTTAGTCCTCCTCACCCATTGCCAATGGGACATCATGCACATGACCTTGACCTTAAGAATCTGGGCAGAGTCTGGGAAAAAGACGTCCTAAAATAGTAAAGCTATTTGACCAATTTTTTCACAATTACTTTAAAATACAAAAGGATTATTTTTTGAATGATTTTTTACAACTTGAGCCTATTTATCGAACCTAGAAAAAAAGGTAAAAAACAATCACTGTCAATCCTACCATCCTAATGCAACAACCGAAAAGATTTGGTTCTAGCTTCTTGCCACATGTCATTATTTCCAATCATGACAAGGTGACCTCTTTTAATGTACCACTTTTTCTGAAGCAGAGTCCTCCTGTGTCACTCTTCCACCAAGCTTCCATGTTTTGCCATCTATACACACCCTGGAAAGCTGAAGTAGTAAAAAATATGAAATGTTGCCATAAGAAAAAACTTCTGCAATGACATGAATCCCAAACTTCATCCTCTGGATGGAAAGCCACTGGGTGTTTCTGCTGGGTAACAGGGGTAAGAGTCAGGAACACCCATCCATCCTAAAGAAACTTAGAAATATTTGTATGAAAACAATAGGCAGATAGTTCTGTGAATCCTTTCCCACCACGACAAGTAAGTTCGCATCATGTGGGCAGAGCCTTGACATCGGACATCCAGGACAGGGAGGGGCCCTCACCAGGAAGAGTGGCTCTCACATCTGTGATTCCAGCATTGAGTGTGAGGATGAAATCACTGCTGACTCACTGGCCAGCACTAAGTTGCCGGCTGAGCTATCATTTCCTATAACTCATTCATCTGACACTGCAGAAAGCAATTTCTCCCCATACCCCACCCCCCCACCCATCTCATCCTCTAAAAATAAAGCCCCACCACTAATTGCTTCCTGTCCTTGCATAAAGCTTTATTTTAAAAAAATTACTTTCAGATTTGCCATAGAAATGATAAATGGAAGTATTTAAATGTAAAAAGTATATCAAAGTAAGACTAAATGGGGGAGGGAAGGATCTAGAAATATCAAACACCTGAGAGAAATGAACCAAGGAGAATTATCTGCAGGCAAACCCCTCAGAATATCTAGCTTTTACCTTATTTAAGGAAGTATCTCAGAATTGCAGGGCTCAGGAAAATCATGAGACCAGTTTTGCTGAAGGAGGACAAGTTAAGAGGCAGGACAAAATGTTCGAAAAGAATATAGACCTTGGGGTTTGAAAAGTTCAAACTTGCCATTTACTTCCTGGCTCTGGGACCTTGATTAGGTTGACTTAGCCTCTTTAAGCCTCAGTTTCCTTAAGTGTAAATTAGGAAAATTGCCATTACTACCTCATAGGCTCTTCTGAGGATGAAATGAGACAACCTATACAAAACACCTAGCATGGAACCTGGCCCATAGGAAATCTCTAGTAAATTTTCATAGGTATTATTATGACGATTATTGCTACATCTTATTGGGCAAAAATGACCCCAAAAGGGGGAAAAATGCTTACTCATTTATCTTGTATAACTGTTTACAAAACAATTTATGTATACCATCGTAACAACGGTAGGGGTGTCCTTAGAGGATTAAGCTACCACCTCATGGACAGAGATGCTTCCAAGGAGGAGGAGAGAACCACTCTCCTCATGCATAAGGTTACAGTGAAGAACATACCTATATGAGATTTTTCCTTTTAGCCAGAAAACAGGGGAAACTGGGTAAGTATATTTTTGGTATTATACACAGGCATGTTCCCATATTTCTGATGTTAAAGCCTAAATGTAATGAGAGAAGCTCTTCAAATCAGTTCAGAGTTGTCAAGATAGCAAGGGCCTGAGTGGCAGAATCCTTGAGACAAGGAAGGGGGCCAGGAAATGAGCTCCACACTCAGCACTTGATTTCATATGATGGAATTTGTTCAATCCTAAGCTATCTAAAAATGAGAGTGTAGGAATAAAGAAAAGCCAGATTTTTGGCAGCATCAAGTTTAGGACCAAGAAGGAGGCCCTGTAAATATCTACAGGTTCTCTTTTGAATCTCTGAAGATCTACGTCCTAAGGAGAGGAGGCAAACAGGAGGTATAAACTGTACAAAACTCTCACTTGGCATCCAATAAACTAAGTCCTGGATTGAACAGGTGTACTCTCCTCCCACTCTAGCTCCCTGGATAAAAAATAAGGCGAGGCCTCTCGAGAGGAAAATAATATTACCTGGAGTATAAATTTTTCATACAAAATGCTTAACAGCAATTACTAAACATTCCAATAACTAAGACTAATAGCGAAAACAACAGAAATAGGCCCATAGGTACCTAGATATTAGAATTATTAAAAATAAATTAAAAAATAATTGTGTTTATTTTGTACAAGCAAAAAGATGATAATGTAGAGAATTTCACCAGAGAACTGGACTTTATTAAAAAATAACCAAATGGAAATTCTACAACAAAAAAGCAGTTATCTGTCTTCTTAATAGATGTATTTAGCAACAGATTTCTTGTAGCTGAAGAAAAAATTAGTGAACTAGAAGATGGATTAATGGAAAATATCAGATAGAAACATAGAGAGTAAAAGGGTCGGAGAAACAGATAAGAGAGTAAGACACACATAGGATCTTATGAAATATCTAACATTGGAGTGCCTGAGAGTGAAGAGAGAGAGAGAAGTGAACGAAAGCAATATTTGACAGATAACGGCTGCTTTCTTTTTCAAAACGGACAAAAAACAAAACAAAACAAAACAAAACAACCCACACATAAGTCCCACATTCAAGAAACTAGAATTTCTAAATACAAAGAAAAAAACACTTAAACACATCATAGTCAAGATACTGAAAACAAAGACCAAAACAAGGTTAGAAGCTAACAGACATTTTACCTTCAAAGATGCAAGAATAGGACTGACAGCTGACTTATCAATAAAAATGATAAAATCCAATAGGCCACAGAATGACATTTTTAAAGTGCTGAAAGAAAATGAATTTTGGGGCTAGAGTTCTATGACCAGTGAAAATATTCTTCAAAAATGAAGGCAAAATCAAGACATTTGAGACAGACAAAAGCCAAGAGATTTGTTGTCAGCAGATCCAGACTAAAAGAAATATTGAAACGGAGGTCTTTAAGCAGGATAATATATTGGGTTGGTTAACACACGTTCTTTTTATGGTTATAGCATAGTGGCTAGATTTGAAATTCATGAATCCCCAATAAATAAATTGGTATAGAGTCTTTGTCTCCTTGAAATTTATATTTGTGCAAAGGAACTGAGAATTCAGGAATGGAGTAGCCCAACTTCATCTCCAGCCCAAAGACCCCAGAGGCACACCATGCTGATTTTAAAGCTCTATCCTAGCTCTCTTCTGGAGATGCCACTTCTTGAAGAGGAGCTGTTCAGACTCTCATACTGCATATACCTCAGGATCTGAAAGTGGAGTGGGTTCCTCCCACTTTCCCAATTACTCCTCCAGATCTTGGACCTTCATGCTCTTCCAAAAAAAAAAAAAAAATCTTTCTACTTGAGGTTCTGCCTTTCCTCCTTTTTAGCTGGTAACTTCCGAGTCACTTTCTCTAAGAAGGACTTTTCAAAGACTTTAGTAGCCCCAGGCTATGCTTTCACTGTGGCACTTGTCAAAGGCTTTAGCTTCTTCACCTCAAAACTCCTCAAGTCAAGCACTGCATGCTTTGCTCTCAATCTCTTGTCCTTCAAGCTTGCTTGTATGACCACTTTCACCGTGACTGCTTCTCTTCTCATCAGGGACATCAGTCTACCAACTGATCTCGTTTCTTCTAATTCATTAGCCTTCCTCAGTCTGGACATATCACCTTATCCTTCTTAGATGTCACAGTCAAGAGTCAATCATTCCAATACTACTTTAGCTTATATTCTAGACTCCTTCATCCTTTGTATCCTTGTCAGAGTTTGTTGAAAAGTTCTTACCTTGGATGAAGTCAGTCATGCACCTCCTGCACCTGCTCCAGAACAGCTGAGAACCAGCAAAGTCAACCACACGCTGGGGCAATTTGGTAGTAACATCACAGAATTCTTGGTCCCCCACTACAGCTAGCACGATCACCTATGTTTCCTGATGAGATATGCCTGCTACCCAAATGAGTAAGTTTAAGCTTTTCATTTTGTCTTAAAAAATCCTCATCTGTTCCTTCTCGCTCTGCGACATTCTTTCCAGATGCCCCCCAGTCACTTCACTCAGAAAGTAAAAGCCATGAGATAGAACTTCTTTCCTTCCCCGTCCCCTTCCCATTTTCAAACAGATCCACTGTCTGCATCCTCGTTCAGTGTTTCTTCCATCCTGCTTTAAGAGACATTTTCACTTCCCAAGTCCTCTCTATGTGTTTAAAACCCAACCCTTTCTGTCTTTCCTGGAATAGAAAAACAAACAAACAAACAAACAAACAAACCATGGGTTATATTTTCCTCTCTGGTATATTCTTTAACTTTTTATTGATTAAATACTATCCATCAGCACTTAATCTGTCTAAGCTTCGCTCATCTAAAAAATAAAATATGGTAAAAAAGCTCCTGTGATCCCAGATTCTTCTCTAGCCACCACTTTGCTCTTTCTTTCCATTCACAGGCACATAAAAAAGTTTTGTATTCTCACTGTTGTCATTTCCTCACCTCCTACTCATTTTTCTACTTCCTCTGTTCTAGCTCCTCTCTCAATAAAGACAGGATGACCTCCAGGTAGCTAAATACAATGGATGCTTATAGTCCTGTCTCCTAGGATTGCTCAGCAGCTTTAGACACAGTTGACTGTTCACAGATTTTTAAAACACCAACTTCCCTTACATCACATTCTTCTGACCTCTCGCTTATTCTGTCTGCCCTTTGTCTCTCATTTATTTCTAGAACAAGCATTATCTTTTCAGAATATAAATCTCATCATATAATCTCACAATCCTCCAGCAACTTTCTCTTACTCTTAGGAGAAAGCCCTGCTCTGTGTAATGGGGCTGTAAGACTTTCCGTGTTCTGAGTCCCGTCTCCCTCTACAGTCTAATTTGAGCCTGTCTCCTTCTTTACTTGTGCTTCTACGAACACTCTGGCCCTGTGTCTGGCCCTGCAATGTATTATTCCACCTACGTCCATCAAGTACTTTATTCCTACTTTCACTCTGGATGGCCCTTCTTGTCTCTCATCTTCAGCCTAGTTAAGTCTTCCTAAGTTTTTCGAGCCTAGAGAAGAGTCTTCTCAGTGTCTGGGAATAAGCATGTGTCACAGTTGTCTATACTTGAGATGACTGGGAATGAAAGGTGAATGAAGGGAGAAACAAAAGAACTAATCAGGTGCCCTGAATCACCATAAGCCTTGCTGAATCTCTCAGGGTGAGATTGGCATTTTGGACTCCCATCTAATCTAGATTTATTTAATACTGTTAAATAAACAAGTATAACAAAGGGGAGCAGACCCAGGGAACCCTAGGTTCTACTCCCAAAGAGCGCTAATTCTTTTAGTTGAATATGTTTTGAGCTAGAGGAAAGAGTGGGGATAGAACCAGAGCTATAGCCCCAGGGACACCATTCATTCCATAGCATATGAAATTCCAGGGGGTCTGTTCACAGTGGGAATGACTGCCAGCCCCTGGAGTTACACGAGTTACAGGTCTGCTGCCTAACAGCTCCCTCCCCCAGGACAGAATGGAAAGGTAGCAATGGGTTTAGGTAGACTGAAAAAGAGCAAAGAGAAGCAAATTCGTTGCTATTCATTGGAGGCAACCAAGACAGGGTCGTAACTGAAGGTCAATTACGAAAGGCTTATGTTTATACAACATTCATGTGTCTGGAATATATGCAGTATGTTCTCGATAGGGCTGTAGGTTTTAGTAAATGTTCAACGTCAGAATTATATGACAACCAGGCTGACAGCATAGCCTTTTAAATACAAGAAAGTGAGAGGAAGAAAGCATTCAGAAGATGCTTAAGTAGAGTTGAGGTCGGTATTCTGGGCCCTTCTAAGGAGCCTGGGTAGCTCCCTGAATCCAGGCTTGCCAAGTGACTCTAGACTGATGGAGTCTCTTGGAAGAGCACCAACTCTCTTGTTTAAGGAGTCTCTACTGCTACCCCACTGACCTCCACCCAATCCTCTCTTGCACACAAGCTTGGGGACCAAGTGCCACGTATGAACGGATATATCCTCTCTTACTCTGGGCCAGGAAGAGGTGGCTGAAAGGCTCTTGAGTTTGAGACCCTTCCGTCCTCTGGGAACTTGGGTGCCCAGGTGAGAGGAAGAGGCTTCCAGAGCTGTCATGTTAATGATACTTTATAATTAACCATCTAAAACACTGCCCCATGGCATATTGAGGAAATGACAAATCAGCTCTCTGACTCACCCTCCACACAGCTGAGTTTCTGCTGACAGATTAGAATCTGGAAGGATATGCATCTTCAAGGTGCAAGGAAGAGCCCCTGTGGGGAACTGTGGACTTAGAACAAAGGACCTCTCAGGGATTCTTCTCCCACTGACACTGGAAGCAGGAGAGGGAAGGGACCAGGAACCAGGAGATTTGGAATCAAAGACTTGCTGCATGATCGCCGACAAGCCATTTCACATCTCTGGCTTGGGTTTTTTCATGTAATAAAAAGGAAGGGGGCAGGGAACTGGAAGTGTAGGAACACTTCCTTCTTTTAAGAGTCATGATCTTCTGAAGGCTGAAGGAGAGATGACTGCTTCCCCTGCCTACTCAGATAAATGTCCCGGGGTAATCCCCACTGCTCCACAGGCTCCTTCTCCTCAGTGTGTGAGCATTGCAAGTGACTCCCATCACAGACAAACAGTATTTCCCCTGATCATGAGGTGGCCTCTGTTATCTCTGTCTTTTGCCTCCTTCACCAAGCTTCTTTGAAGAGAAGTCTGAGCCCATTGTCTCCACTTTTTATTAAATTTTTAACCCACTTCAGTCTAACTCCAACTCTTGCCCATCAACCACCTAATTGCCAAACCTACTCAACCCTCATTCTAAATCGTCTTTCATCTCCCCAAGGTATTTAATCATGTTGATCTCTCCTTAGTTCTTGAAAGTCTCTCTGGCTTTAATAGTTCTTTCCTTATCTGTCTCTATTAAAAGGTATTTAATCATGTTGATCTCTCCTCAGTTCTTGAATATTTACCTCTGGGTTTCATAGTTCTCTTCTTATCTATCTAGCTACTCCTATTCAGCAAACTTCCCCAACTCATCCCAACATGCTCACTCTTAGATGGGATTCTTCATGGTTCCACTAGACTCTTTGGAGACTCACTCACCTTACACCCACTTTTTTCACTACCCCCAATTAACTGATGAATCCCAAATCCACATGTCCAGCACATACCACATTCCTCAGTTAGAGAGACATTTGTCCCATTCTCTGCCAGATACTTTGACCTCAGTAAAATATAAGCAATTTAAATTCAGAAAGTGCAAGCCTGAACTTCATATATGTTGCCCTGAATTGTCCTCCTGCTAAACTCCTTACGGAGCACATGGTCTCGGCTCAAAGAGCCATGGTTCAAATTCATGTACTATCACTCTATCACTTACCAAACATGTGACCTTGGATATATTATTTCATCTCTTAAAGTCCCAAGTTTTCTCACTGAAAATGAGCATAATTATAGCACTTCCATCATTACAGTGACTCAATGAAATAATCTATGCAACACATGTAACTAAACCTTTTGTACAAGATAAAGATCCAATAATTACAATTGTTGTTGTCGTTGTTGATGATATTTTAAATATCCTACTTCAACACTTAAGCCTTAAATTTGAGCATCATCCTCGATTTCTCCCTCTCTATCATCCTCTCCAATCTGTTAGCACACCCTATTGATTTTCTCTTCCTTCTTCTAGAAGACACTCTTAACTGGTTTTTGCTCTCCTAGACTTAAGTTCATACTCCAAAAAGCCGCTAGAGTGAGCTTTCCAAAGCACAAATAGTATCATGTTACTTTCTTGTCTAAAAACAATGTAATGGTTCCTAAAGTCCTGTATGATAAAATCTAAATTCATTTCCAAGATTTACAAGGTTCTTCACAATCTGATTCTTGCCAGCTTCTGCCTCTCAAATGCCCTTCTTGGAAATTGTGTACTTATCACCTCACACTGTCCCTGGCCTTTACTTCTTTCCCCTTCCTCCCCTCAAACCCCAATCCCTCTTCTCTGCCACACTGCTCTCCTAAGGATGGCTAATCATACTGTAGTACCACGTAAAAACTTCTACTACAAATCTTATCATATCATAGTAATTACTTGATTTCACACTTTCTCTGCTGGGATGCTTCCAGGAGAAAGCAGATCTTATTCATCCTCTATCCCAGCATCAGGGACAGGGACTGGCATCTAGAAGATCTTCAGTCAGTGTTTAATGAATACAGGAAGAGATAAATATATAAAAGAGGGCTATGGCACAGGTGTCATCTCTCTACCATCACCTCAAACACCTAGAGTCTTGAGCCTACAATTGTTTTCCTATGGCTAATGCCACACACAATCCTCATCAGCCCCCAATCCATGAGTTACCAGGGGCTGAAAACTCAACAGGTTCTTTACGAATGGCACCAGATGCCTCTTTTCACACTTATCCATCATTAACAAATTGCTCTTTGATCCAGGAGTGATGGGTAACAAGGGCCAAAGGAGTAAGTGATTTCTGTCACACACACCTCCCCCCTCCACTGGAATTTCTGCTCATTTTGCAGCTTCCCCAGAACAAAGAGAAGGAAAGCAGAGCTGTTCCTGAGATTAAAGAACACGGTGTATGGGGCTGGCAGAGAAGGAAGCCTGCTTGGCTCCCCACTACCCAACAAACAAAAATAAAATAAAAGTCAGCCTGCCTAATGGCTGGCTGATGTCTGAGATCCTGCAATGGGAAATTCTTTTCTTTGGCAAATAACCTTTTTTACAGTTATAAAGTAAGTAGTGCTAAAGCATACTATGAGCCAGAAATCAGTATGGATACCTTCCTAAGATGTCTTCTTTGGGCCAGATTCTAATAGAAGAAAAAGGAAAGGTGGCACTAGATACCATGGAAGGGAGGTGGGGGCACGCTGTAGGGTGTGGAAGCCTGTTGTGTTCTTTATTAATGTCTTGCTTTTATAATTGATGCCTTCCCCAAAGTTGGGTCAATTTTGTTTACTTTAATTTCATTTTGCATGCATGAGGAAAGCTGGCTATTTAAAAAGTTTTCTGAAAATTAAAGCAGCTTTTATGTGAGGTTTTCAGTTTAAGTCTGAATTTTTTTTTAAAGCAAAGCATACCCAGTATCTCCACCAGTAATGCTTCTGGTCAAATATTAATAATTCAAAAAGGAATTGAACTTAAAAGGAACTGAGCAGGAAGGTACATAAAACAGGATCCAACCTGTCTTCGCCCAATTCTGAGCAAATCAGAAACAGAGATCGCAGAATTGGACCTCTGATTAGAGCCATGGCTCCGGGGAGTGTAATACTAGTGACAACTTGTCTGCAAGTTCTGCCGGTCGGCCCTAACTCAGATTGGGTAACATTTGAAAGCAAAGCTGTCCTAGACACCATCTTCATTTAATGTGAAAGGAACACAGGAAACTCATGAGAGGACGAGTTCCGCATCTAAGCAAGGAGAAGCTGCTATCCAGGCAGATGACAAACACATCAACTTCTTAAGAGATCAAGATGAGGACTAGCTTTGTGAAAATACAAAACGTAGGGACCTTCTATGATTGAACAAGAAAACCAAATTAGATAGCAGAAGATGGCTTACACAACCGTGTGCGCTCTTTTCAGGGAGAACTGCAGGGCTTTCAAGGCTAACTTGGTGACAAGAGAAATTAAAAGCCTTTTCTTTTGTTATCTCCTCCACACAGGGAGCTCCGGGTAGGCCCGGCTGCTCCCTGGGGGCCCCCAGGAGAGGAACCATTCTAGACAAAGGAAGAGCTCAGGGTTCCAAGGGATGACTGAGATGCCAAAGGACTCAGCCTGTCTTTGGAACATTGGCTTATTCTACCAGATGACCTGCTGGGGCTGCCATATGGCCTGCGCGTGACATTCTGTTCAGGATAAAAGGGCCTGGGTCCATGCCTGCTTCTGCCCTCTGGGCTAGGATGACAGAAGTAGAGCACGTTTGTTCTGATTCTACTGACTTTCTGACGCCGCCAACACGGAGCCATAGCTTTCCATATCCTTCATGGTGCCTTTTTCAGGTTTTCAAAGAACACAAACAATACTGAGGCAAGGAAAGACTAAGGATGAGCTACTGCTACCATTCCTGGGAGAGGAGAAGCAGATACATGAAGGAACTTCTGATCTGAGAGTGGTGAGGCCAGTGCAGAACCTAGATGTCACAAGAGCCCAGTGATCTATGCTCACCGTCACTGCCAACAACAATAGCAATTGTTCTACCTTAAGGAGCTCGGGTCTTCATGTTTTATATTCGGCAAACCACCCCGCCAGAGATTTCCAGGTGATGTCATGATTCAACACAGTGTCCAAAGGTTTAGAGAAGGGTTAAACTCTAACAATCCAGAGAAAGAGAAGCGGTCTTTCTGTTTTTTAAATTTTAAAAGCCAAAAAATCCTGGTTCAAATCCTATGATTTTCAGCTGCCAAAAACATGGCCTTTGTATCTGCCTTCTGCATTTGAGTAAGCCAACAGTAATAATTGCTTGTCCGTGGCAAATATGAAGAACAATTACTTATGGTTCCGAAGGACCTAAAGCATTACCATTGTCCACATTACATTAGAAAACTCGGTTCCACTTGTTTTTAAAAATGCCCTTCCCGGGTGAAGAGTGCATGGCCTCTCTACTACTGTTGCAACTTCCTGTGAGGTTATAATCATTTGTAAACAATTATTTATTTATTCAAATTTGTTTAATGCTTATTTATTTTTGAGAGAGAGAGAGAGTGAGAGAGAGACAGAGCATAAGTGGAAGAGAGGCAGAGAGAGAGGAAGGCACAGAATCCAAAGCAGACTTCAGACTCTGAGCTGTCAACACAGAGCCCGATGCAGGGCTCAAACTCACAACTGTAAGATCATGACCTGAGCCGAAGTTGGATACCCAATGGATTGAGGCACCCAGGTGTCCCTCAAAATAATTTTTTAAAAGAAAAGTGTTTTGTCCCAGGGCGCCTGGGTGGCTCAGCCGGTTAAGCATCCCACATTGGTTCAGGTCATGATCTCACAGTTGATGGATTCGAGCCCCACATTGGGCTCTCTGCTGTCAATGCAGAGTCTGCTTCTGATCCTCTGTCCCCTTCTCTCTGCCCTTCCTCACCTCTTTCTCTCTCAAAAATAAACAAACATTAAAAAAAAAAAGTGTTTAGTCCCTACTGATTGAAATGAGATCCCTGGTGACTTACGTTAGCCTGTAAGTCCTAGACTTAAAAAGAGGCTATAATTGAGAGTGAGAATAATGGCCCAGGTGTATTTTATGAGTGGCACAACCTCTGCCAGGGCCAGCCTGGGCCTGGGTTAGTTTACCTGTGAATATTTGAAACATCACGGGACACAGAGACAAAATGGGAGTTTAGGTAAATTAGTGCCGATTCCTGATTTTTACCAAATCAACTCAACACCCAGCGGGTATGAGAAAAGCTAGGCCCTTCCTTCTTTGAAGGGTGGGGCCTGACTGAAGTATGGGGGTGGGGAACATGGACTCTGGAGTCACAACGTCTAGGCAGGAGTCTCAGCTTTGCCACTTAACTAGCCATTTGCCCTTGAGCAAGAGCGTTAACTACCTTTACCCCACTGGCCTGTAAACCGGGAATAACGCTAGCAGCTTTCTCACAGAGTTGCTCTGAGGATTGGGTGAGTTATTAAAGGACCGTACAGAATTCCCAGCACATGGTAAGAGATTGGGCGAGTACCCGGAAGACAATGCAAGGCTAAAAGCACAACCTTGAGAAAGAATTGTGTGCTTCTAGCGCTAGTGCTGGAGATAATTATGCTTCAAACGTTATATTACCCCATCTACATTTATTCTGGCCTCGCCTTATGAATCACCTCGGGGGGTGCTAATCTTACCCCAGACATCAAACACACCTGGAGATAGTGGGGAGTTAGGAAATCTGGATTCTACCTTTGATTCAGCTTCAGCTAGCTGAGAGGCCACGAGAAAGCCAATGGACCTTGTCTGGCTTCGGTTTCCTCACCTGTATGAGGAGAGGGTTGGGCTAGGATCTCCATGGCCTCTGAAGTTCCCTCCAAGGCATTAGCTTTTATGATTCCGGTTTTATGTGCTGGTTTGAGAATGGCTCTTTAGCAAAAGCCAAATGATTCCCAATTCATGCTTCTGAATTCTTCCTATAGCATTGATGTTGCCTAGGATACAAAGTGCAAGTACTCCCTCTGAACCCGGGGAGTGGGGAGCGCGGCAATCACTGCCTCTGATGTGTAATGCCAAACCAGACAGTCTTCGCGGTACAAACTGATGTGCTGGACACGGAATGGGCCCTCACTGGCTTGTACGAGTGTGGATCTGGCATTCTGAAGGTGTCCCAGAACGGCAAAGAGTCCATTTTCTCCCCTCACTGTCATGCGGCTTTGGGAAATACTAGCTTTAAGTGCTGTCTCTAGTTTCCCTGGACCCGGGGGTCAGGTGGTGCAAGCCCTCCCACAGGTCAACAGGTCACTTCCAATTTTGTCTTTAAATTTCGTGATACGCTTGTGGGAAACTGAGCTCACACACACCCAGAACCCCTAGGTCTCTTCAGCCGTCTGTCCCACATGTACTTCATAGCTGACAAAGGTATTTCATGAAGTTCTGTGTGTGAGAATTGCCCCCAGCTCTCAGGGATATTCATCCTCCACCAGGGGCTGGGCCAATGAAGCTTTCATTTTGATAGTGTTTTATGTTTTTAAAACAAATATGCCTTATCTACTTCGGTCCTTGAAGGTTTAGGACAGAAATGACTACCTGCACTGAATTTCATGTCAGCTTCATGAGGACAGAAGTTACGTCTGTTCTGTTCTTGGCTTTATCTTTATAACCACCACAGTGTCTGGTACCAGATAGCTACTCAGAGAATGTTTACCGAGGTAGTGCATGAATTTCCACCATACAGAAGAGAAGTGAAAGAACGGCTTGAGGTTAGGCTGTTAAAAAGAGGCTTCTGGATCGACTGTCTCCAGGTCTGTTGCTTTATCACTTCAGCGGCTCATCTCAGGGAGACTCAAAATGGATTTGCACAGGAAAACATAAAAACTAGGGTCCACAGCGACATTCAGCAGTGACCTTCTACACACGAGGCCGAAGAGGGACCAGCGGGTACATTCAGATGATGGCTTTCTTAGCCCTGCACATTCTGGGTGTATGGAGTCACCCAGTTCTCAAAACAAATCTGCTTCCCCTACCTCCCTGCCTTTGTGTGCGCTGTGCCTGCCACCTGGACTGTCTTTCCTGTCCTTTCCTCTCCAGGTCCTAATCAGAAGTCACTTTCCACCAAAATTGTCCCTTTCCTGCCTTCTGCCACCAAAATCTGAGTTTGCCTTGGTTAGAACACATAATGCACTGTTATGTTTCCTCATTTTCTCAGCTTCCTTTCTCCTCCCCAGCCCCACCCTGTAAGCTCCTGGAGTCCAGGGACTGTGTCTTTTATATCCATAAATAAATTCCTAAAAAGTGGTTGGGATACAGGTTTTTAATAGTTGTTTGTTGAAAGAATCGTTGTATGCAATCTTGTACCTTATAAAAAAAAAAAGTTGAAAAATCTCCAAAGAGCACTTTTCCCACTGATGATGAGCTGGTAGTAACAGCCACCTGTATGCACCAGTAATGAACACACACCGACACGAAATTACGCAACAGTGTGTGTGGAAGGCATTCGTTCTCATAGCTGCTGATCTGACCACAGTAAGACACGGGCTTCTGCTGATGTTACAATTGCTGCAGTTGCGGGGATGCACACACAGGAGTTACAATGCTCAGGTAATATTATCTGGCCCATCTTCCACAATGACCTGAGCCTTGGACCTGGGGCCCCAAATTCATCCCAGCCATATAGGAAGTGGAAGCACCCTGGGAAGGTACAGGAAAAAAAAAAAGTGTTGCCTTACATATGCAAACAGGCTGAACATTGCAGAAGAAAGATTGAGGGAAATTAGCCTAATTACCTTTGGAGGGAAAAGTGTGGCTGGCTTTCCTTTTCACCACTTACCCTTATTACAGACTTGCAGCTCCTTGGTAAAAATAATTATAAAACCAGGAAGGTGGAAGGTTTGGGGTCTTTTATGTAAAGGACACAGGGACAAAGATGAGCTATAACAAGAACAAGCAAAGAACTCTACGGGACTGGGGCAAGACAACAGGAGGGACCTCTAGGTCTCTACCCCAGTCGTGTCTATTCCAAGCTGGGGAGGGAGGGAACGCTGCCTCGTACATGTTGGACGTGCTGAAGGTCCCAGAGAGCCTTCAGGGTAGTGGGGACCCAAGAAGAGACGGCCATTAACACAGGCACAATCCTCACCCAAATGTGGGTGGGGGACTGCTTTTTAGAGGCATTCTAATCCAAGAGTTCCCAGGGCCTAAGCTCTATCGCAAATGAGCCGGTACCACCTTCTCTGCTGCCTGCGTCTTTCTGAGCCTCCAACCTTCCAAGGCAGGGGAGGACCCAGAGGATGCTGTGGAGCACCTGAGGGCTGGATGGCCGCGTGGCCTTCTGTGGTCTCCCACACTCCCAGGCCAGCCCTGGCACCTCTTCTGAGATGAGGGATCATTGCTGCTGACTGCCTCGCCATGGTTTTTTAAAGGGATAAGTGAGAAAATGGAAGTAAAAATACTTTGTAGATTGTAAAGGTGCTATACAAGTGTGAAGAAGTAGTATTATTATCGGTGCTTTATTTAGTTGCAGTCTGCATCCGCATAGTATACGGACGTCGCTTACGTTTTGGCTCAAATGCATATGAACATTTCTCATTCCACAGATGCAGCTGCTCCTCGAGTGGCCGGCCCTGCTGGGCTCCCGCCCTTTGCTCCTGCTGTTCTCTGGACCTGGAATGCCTTCCGAGTGAGGATGCTCCAAATCATCCCCTAGGGCCCATCACTGGTTCGGGTCCCTTTCCATCTCTCTCTTTGGTCTCCTTTCATAACACCCCATCCATTTCAACTATGGATTTGCCATGGTGGGTAGCACTGGCCACCTTCTTGCTCCTCTTTTTGATTAAACTGTGAGTTCCTGGAAGCAGCATGTAGGACTTCTTAGTGGAAATAAGCTCATAAGTCAGTATATGAGATATTTCCCACGGCTGCCCTACTAAGAGAGCAGGTTGCCATTGATAACATGCTCATTTGGTTTACATGCGACACACCTGGAGTTCTGGGTACCCTGCATATGTTGGAGGCTGGGGAAGTGGAGGCGATAATGATCGTGACCAGCCATGGATGAATGCTACGGAGGCATGAGGCATTGTGCTCAGCACCCCCTAGGATGCTGGTGCTCTTTCTCCACATTTGCAGAGGAGGAAATAAAGAGGCAATCTGCCTTCCGTCCCCAAACTAAATAGTGGGGCTTAAGTCAGATTGACTCCAACGTCTGTGGTCTTAATGGCTACACCAGAAAAAGATAACGCAGAAGAAATGGAAAGGAGAGACAAAAAGAGGCATTTGTAATTCACTAAGAAAACAAAAAAATATCTATCCATAGCTTGATTTTATCATTGTTGTTTTAAGATATGGACCGCATTGTTTCCTTTACATCCCTTCTTCTAGCCCGATGACAGAGCAGGTAATGGTAGCAGGCAAGCAAAGTTTCTGTGAAAAAAATAAAATAATAGAGAGGACGTTCATGCAGGAAGAGAGCCAAGATCCTGTCTACCTAGGTCTTGGGAGTTGGTTTCCACTCCTTCCTCCTATCTCCACCATTGAAGCGGTCAGAGGCCTCTTTCCTACCATCTTTGACACAATCAGTGAGGTATTTCAGTTGTTTCCAGGGATGCCAAGGCAGGGGTGCAGCAGGGACCCACTTCCAGGGCCAAGGAAACTCCTTGTTCGGGTGCTTTTGTGTAGACACAGACTAGGGTGGAAGGCCTCATGGGCCCCTTTGCTCCGGGTCTTTCACAGCTAAAGAAACCTCGCTTGGGAACCCCTTCCTTTAAATGTCTGGCGGGTCAGGCAGAGTAGCTGTGAGGGGGAAGCACGCTGCAAGGTAAGTCTCTGTCTCTAGAGAGCTTGTCTACTTTTTAAGTTTCCGTCTTCAAGGACCAATAAGAGGACATCAAAGGGGAAGTTCTCCCCCGCCCCCAGCTCAACCCCGTAAAATGGCTCGAAATGGGCTGTCACTGCGTGGAACGCAAGGAGCAATGGGATGGTGGTACATCTTCTCACCACTCCTGAGAATAAACACTCTTATACAATTCAATGAGGAAACAAATTTTAAGAATATTCTGGCTCTGCCATCTACTAGCTGTGTGACCTTGGAAAAATTACTTCACCTTGCATCTCTAAAAAATAGAAAATGATTCCACTTAAAGGATTGTTCTGAGGGTTGTATGCTTAATGTACAGCAAACCTTTAAAACGGTGCCTGGTGAGTAAGTGCAGTGAGTACTAGCTATTAGTATGGTTACTGCTGTTGGTATCATTATTAGCATCACTCTGTTTTCTCTCTGCTCTGTCTCCTGCCCTGCGATAATCTAAGCTTTTCTGAATATAAACTCTAGAGATTTCAGTTCCAAATTCTCTCTTGTAATACTCTTTGGAAGACTGGACAAAGAAACTGACCTCAAATAATTTCCCTTTTCATGGTATTAGTTATAGAAATACCCAAGTCAACCACTCAGCAATCAGGCAAGATTCTCATAAAGATGGCTGTCGGCACATTAGAAGTTAGGCATTTTGCCAGTATAAATGCACCAAATATATTTAATGTCATTATTCTTCTTGAGACACATGACACACTCAAGCCCATCTCTAATATCTATCTTAATAGAAAAGAGCCATGACAACAGATGATTAATAGCACTGAGACCTGGCTTCCTGAAGAAGAAGGAATACCGCTAGATTCCTAGTAGCAGAAATGTCACTCCAAGAGATGCTGGACTGAATTCCTTGTGGGAAAGGTAAATGGGGTCAATGGAAATCTCACTCCTGAGGAATTCTGAAGAGCAGGGAATGGGCTACATCCCAGCCCGTGATCTTCCAAGTATCTAGATTTTCAACTTCTCAAAGGGCTAGAAATTCTGGATAGCAGTTTAAAAACATGGCAGCCAAATATTTTTACACTGTTCTCATTTAGAAGTGGATATATATATATCCTCCCCTCGGAGCTGGCATATGACTGCCTGAGTAATGGAATGTGCCAGAAGCGATGTGCCTGTTTCTGGGCCCAGAACTTAATAAATGGGCACCTTCCACTTGCTATTTCTTCAGATACTTGATGTTGACCAGTCGCCATTGTAGGAGGAGGCTCAAGCTGCTTGTGGAGAAGGCCTCCGTACAGAGGAACTCGGGCCAGTCCTCACCTAATTCTCTGCTGATGAGCAACACCACCGGGCCCCCATGTGAGTGGGCTGTCTCAGAACTGGATCCTACAGCCCCTGGTTGAGCCATCCCAGACAATCCTATGTGGAGCAGAGTAACATCTGCCATAAAGTAGATTCATGAGTCAAATAAATGCGCTTTTTAAAGTAAACACTGTGCCCCACATGGGGCTGGAACTCATGACCCCGACATCAAAAGAATGCTCCACCGACTGAGCGGGCCAGGTGCCCCTTGATTGTTTCTGTTTTAAACACCTGGTTTTGAGCCGGTTTCTAATGCAGCTAGATAATTTATAGACTCCATGTTTAGGTGAGAAACCCTTCCTGGATCTTTTCAGGTATTCTCTCTTGAAATATTGCTTTCTTTGCTTTTTTCTCTTAGTCCAGCAAAAGACTCAAATTAGCTAGCTGTCAGATATATTGCAGAAGATATTGCTGGTGGAATTGCAGAAACCGAGGGAGCCTTTGGTCAGAATGCGATGCCATGACAATTCCCCAGCAGCAGTTTTCAGATTGTTTTGCTATGTGTCAAGCAGTAGAAAACTTGTCCCTAAGATGTTTTGTCCCAGTCTCTTAAGATCGTGTCTTCTTGTTATTAATCACAGAAAAGCAAATTATATCAATGAGGTACTATCTCAAATTAGTTTAAAAAAAAAGGTTAATATTTACTGCTGGTGAAGTTGGGATTGTAATATATCGCAATCAATATATTGCACATAACAGGGTAACTTAGTACTACCATTTAGAAAAACCTAACCTTTGACTCAGTAATTTTACCTCTAATGATTTATCCTAAGCAAACAATCTAAAGAAGGAAAAACAAAGAAAGTTAGTACAGGAAGATGTTCATTGTAGTCTTATTTATCACGGTGAAAAAATTGGAAGCAGGTTAAATTTCTAAACATGGAGAAGAAATTAAATCATAAGTACATTACATCAGCCTTGTGGAATATTATGCAACCATTAAGATGATAGTGAGGAAGACCAGTGATCCTTGGCTTAATGGAATAATACTAAGTGAGGAAAAATCAGAATACAAAACTGTAAATCTACTGGCTATAACTTTATAAAGACGGAGATACATATAAAGCAAATATTAAAATGGATAAAAATTATTTTATAGAATAGTTCGTATTTGTATTTTTCCCCTTTAAAAACAAAACAGTATTTTTTAATATTTAAAGAAGGTGGGATGGAGAGATGATCCATTAAAACAATTAAAATTACCCTCCAATTCAATTAAGCAGTTAATTGACCACTGTGGTCAAGATGGTTATTGCCCTTCTGTTGAATAAAACCAAGAACTGATATTTGGATCCCACGGAAAACAGCTTATTTTAAGTGGTAACTTCGAGAGAATAAGTCCTTTCTCCTTTGGTATCATATTTATACTCTGGGTGTTCGGTAAGAGAAAATGGAGGTAATTCAGAAATTGCAGTTAAATTAGCACATTATAATTTTGGCTTTGTTCCTCTCCCCTCCCAACTTTCTACTTGTCTCTTCCTAGAGTTTCAAAATATAAACTGCCAAAATAAAACCAGCAACAACAGTTTCTATTTTTAGAGTGAACTTTTAATCCAATTTTCACAAAGATCCATGCCAATTCAAAATCACTGTTCTTCTCTTGGTGCTGGTAATGCAGTGATTGTCTTTTGCATTAAACATTAAGAATTGCAGTCACATAGGAGAAAGAAAACTTGGCTTAGACTTCTTAGTGGTCAAATGTACACCAGCAAAAGCAAATGGAAAACTGATTGCAATTGAGTACTTGGATATTTAAAACGAAACCCATTTTTACCCCAGTGGTTCAAATACTGGCGTTACGGTCTCCTTTCTCGACTCTAAAATCATGCACGGGAAAGTGGAGAAGGAAGACCTGGCTCATTCAAATCCCAAATTTCCACTTAAAGCCCTGGGAGTGGAGTGGCAGGAAGTAAGGACGCTTTCTCTGCCAGCTTTCTTGCTCCCTGTGTAGTCGTCGCCCTCCTTCACCGCGATCCAGCTAAGTGACAACCTAAGTGTTAGATTAACTTTCCTCTGAATGTGTAGCAAAACATTAAGTACTTGTTTTTATAAACTAATTTCCAAGCAGAACTGTTTATATATTTTACCTTAGAGATAAATGGCTGCTGGAACACTGAATCTATTTCAGAATTTGGTCACACTGAGCCATTTTTCTTAGTCATAAAATAAATACCACAGCAGATAAGAATAATTCTGTACCTCTGTCCCTAGCTGTTAGAGCAACAAGAAGTCAGACTTCAGCTCTCTCTGCAGCCCTTTTCAAATCAGCCCACTCAATGCTAATGCAAATGTAAACACATCATTCCACCAAGCATTAGGGCTGAAGAAATCTCTTGGGAGCTAAAATGTGAACTCCCATTTGGTTCCAAGGCTTCTAAGTGAAGCACTCTACTGCACACAGTAAAATAGGCAGAAGTCAAGATGTTTTCCATCAGGAGAAAATAAAATTAAATACGGTTAAGTTAAATTAAAGTAAGTAAATAAATAAACAAACCCCTAAACTGGATAAATTTTAGGAGGCCCAAAGACGTGATACTTGTAACTCTTGGAAGTAGAAAAATTACCTCTCTCTCTCTCTCTCTCACACATACACACATAAATGCCCTAAACCATTTGAGTTGTTTAAAAGAATCTACGTTAACACTTCTTGATCAAGGTCAAAGGAAAAATTGGTTAATATTTAAGTGATGAAATCCATAGCACTAAGCATCATGGCTTTGATCTTAATTGGCTCCTGCTAGTCTTACACTGGAGTTGTTTGTAGGCTTTTAACACTGCCAACGGACTCCCCATCTTTTTGCTCAAACAGGCCAACGGTATGCTTATCAAGTGGAGAGGCCCACTTGATGCAAACGTTTAGGTGGGTGATTAGAAGCACTTGGAGCATCGACTTGTCTTGCAATTTAAAATTTGCTAAAGCAGGCTTCCAGCAGAACTGAAGGTGTATCTAAAAACAAGGATGCTGAATCTCAGTTAATTTAGAGGTTGTTTTTCTTTGAAATGTCTTTATTCATTGCAATTTGCTGGTGACCTCAACTTGGCAAAAAACACACAAACAAACGAGTGTATCTTAAGCCCGTGCTTGCCCTTAAAGAGCTGTAGGTGTTAATACAGAATTTGTAACCGTGCTCTCAGGGATGTGAGAATGACTGAACCAGAAAATATACTGGTTCTCACCCTGAGGAAATGTAGATTCCATAGTGGTACCTTACTTTTTATACCTTGGAGGGACTGAGTCTGTGTAGACATCCAGGCCACTGAGAGTATGGTGGCACCTTTCTAAAAGTTAACACTGAGTGTAAGACTACATGGTATATACCCTGAGTGGCGTTCACTCGGTGTCCCATTGTGGAGTCTGTTTTAATTGGTCAGTGCCCATGTCAGAGGGCTGGCTAAATATTTTGATTATCACCTCGCAATATATGAAATTTCTTGGATAGTAAATTAGAAAATTCTCAAGGATGTGGACATTTATACATTAGAATTTATGGTCTTAGATATAGATTTCTTTTTAAGTGTGGCCAAAGTACTGGAGTTAGTTAAGTCTCCTCTGGGATATTAGCATAAAAATCTATAGAGAGGAAAGGACAGATCCAAATGAAATGAGCAGAATAATGGCAGTCTCAATGAATTTGATTTTATGTTGTAAAACCACCCAACAGCTTGTAGGCCTAGTGTAGAGGTCAAAGGTTTCAGCTATACAGTTCAAATTCTCAAAAGGAGTTTTCATTTCAACTTTTTTTTTTCTTTTGGTTCCATAATCCCTGTGTCTTAATATGAAGTCTTGAAGTGTGCGATCATCACAATTACAATCCAAATGCAGGCCTGACATAACTTGATACTAGTATCTTAGTCTACTGAAGTGTGAGGATTGCCAGCAGTGACCCTGGCGCCATGTCTATTCTGCCTTAGTTTACGACTGAAAGGACCAAGGCCTAGGGAAAGTATATGGTTTGTCTGAGTATACGATGCCGCGGGAACTCAGAGCCAGAGACTAGGACTCTTTACTACTCATGTCTGTCTACTCAGATCAATACAAAACAAACACCATTGTTGCAAAGGAGCCATCAGGTCAGGCTACATGATTTGCACGGGGCCAGTGCAAAATGAAAAAGTGGGAGTCCTCACTAAAAAATTATTATGAATTTTAAGATGGCTACAGAAGAGCATTCTAGGCATGGGGCCAAGTGTGACAGCCCAGGTAACACACCCAGGAAACAGACCCTGGATACAGTTATTTCATTATTTACTGGACTTGGATTCATGGAAGACAAGAGCGAAGAAAGGCTCTTTGAACACTGAAAATGCTCCAAATTTATCTGTCACGTGGAAAAGCGAATGAATGAATGAGTGAGTGAAGGAATGCACCTTGGAAATTACTGAGACTCCGGCTGAGTTAATACAGTAAGTCACCATGAGTACTTGGTCCATTATTTAAGTGTCAGAATTCATAATCTGAAACTACTGCATAACATAATAAACCATTCCAGTCCCAAAACAGACAGCTTGCCAGATCTATGTCCAGTACGCGAGTGGCACCCTGCACATGTGGCGGCATTACTGTGCTATTATGTGCTCAAGACACGGAAGTTCCCACCAGAATGCTTTTGTCTTTTTTCCCTTTCTGCATTTAGAAGTAGCCACCCAGATATATTTGCAAAATCTGCAAGCCCTTCAGATATGAATATTTCATACACTGCCAGGCATCTTTGATTTAAAAACAATAGGAATGATAATAAAACTACTACAGTTTATTGAGTTTTTATTATGTCAGATATCATGTCAAGTTCTTTGAATATATTTCCTCCTGAAGAAGACCCTATAACATCTCTATGAGGTAGATATATTATCCTGGTCTTCCGGTGAGGAAAACAAGGCTCCGAGAGGCTGAGTGGTGGAATCAGAATTTGACCTTAGGACTATGTGGATTCCTGGAGACTCACCGTTCTTTGAAAGGAAAACAGAGCAGGTTGGATGTACTGAGAAGAGCAGAACAGGAGCTATTGCCTGACTTGAAAGAATGAGACTTTCATTTGATAAGGCCTGAGTGAAGTTTCACTTTGGTGAACAGAAATGAAAATCTAGGCGGTTAATTTTCAGCTTACTACAAAGGCAGATCAGTTGTACAAAGGCAGGTAAAGGAGTAGCCTCCTTGCCCACATTTTATGGGGCCTTAGGACTGATTTATTGCATTACTATATTGGGAAAAGAGGTTAACAGTACAGAGTGAAAGAAGGCTCAGAGCCAAGCTGAGATTTCCACTCAAGTAGTTTGTAGTATGTGTGTTTCATGAAGGGACAAGAAAGATTAAAAAAAAAAAAGTGGGTAATTTTCCTCAGTAGATACAGATTTACGAGGTGTAACAGAAACACGGGAAACTTTAGAGATTTAGGGGCTAATGGTTTTTCAAAGTAGGAACCATAAGAAAATGTGAGTTTATAATCATGAAATGTCTCAGAATGGGAAGAAAATATAGTTAGTGTTTCTGTCTCTACCTCTCAAGGGATAAGAGTGCCTTCATAATTATGGCATGTATTTATTACGACATTTCAAAGTGTTAATCTGGCAAGGGTATCTTACTTCTTATTTAAAACAAACTATAGGAAAAAATACAGGAAAAATGTGGAAGCAGAGCAAAAGCAAATTCATTTTTTATTGAATTTTTTAATGTTTGTTTTTGAGAGAGAGAGACAGACAGACAGACAGACAGAGGGTGTTAACTGTGACTGGGGGAGGAGCAGAGAGTGAGGGAGATACAGAATCTGAAGCAGGCTCCAGGCACTGAGTTGTCAGCACAGAGCCCAACATGGGGCTCACACTCATGAGCCGTGAGATCATGACCTGAGCTGAACTTGGACACTAATCTGACTGAACCGCCCAGGTGCCCTGTAAATTCACTGTATACATATTCTGTTCACGTTTTGTAGCATTGTCCTCCAATGTCGTATCTTTTATATTTTTTAATTGCCTGATTAAATAAGTCTGTTTCAGATATGCAAAATTTTCAAATAATGGCAGAAAAATATTTTTGGCCAAACGCCAAAGTGTTATAGATTGAACACACTCGTGAATATGCTTATGTAATATATGCTGTGTGTACACAGTATGCATATATAATAAATTATACATATAAACAGTTTGTAACAAAACGCTGATTTTGTTCATGTGTCTCCTCCATCTAAGTCCGTTGCAGTGGTCTCACCTCCCCTGCCCAAGACTACTTTGGGCTTCCACCATGAAAAGGTGTCAGGATTCTATCCACAGAGACCAAGAAGAAACATGTTACTAGGAAAGGTTTCTTAGTTAGACTTAGTCTCTTGATTTGTTGGATACTCACATGGGATGTGCCAGGTTTACTGGGAATATGAAAAGAGCTAACCAAGGACAAGATGACAGGCTGAGAATGGCAGAGAACACAGAAAGCACCTGAGTCTTTGATGATATTATTAGAACAAAGAATTTACCAGTCCTGGGACCACCCCGTCTCATGACTTCTTACTATGTGACTTAATACACATGTCCTCATGGTTGAAGCAACTTTGAGTTGGGTTTTCTGTTATTGGTTGCCAAACCCAACATGACTGACACCTGTTATGTTCTAAGAATTATTCTGGCCAATTTCCATGCATTATCTCTAATTGATTTCACATCTCTAAGCTTAGGGATATTTCCTGCATAATACGGAAAAGGAAACTAGGACTTGGAGAAACTAATGCTATACCCAATTACTCACATCTAGTTAGCAGATAGGGCAGGATTCCAACCTTAGTCTGCGTGCCTTTGACAGTTATCATTTAAAATCTTTGTATGTGTCTGTGTACATGTGTGGTGGTGTTCCATTTTTATATACGTCCATGTTTATGCACCTATGGGAGGGCGTTATCTGTAGCGGCACAATTATTTATCACATTTTGGAGTCTTTGAAATGCTAAAATGCTGAACATAAACATGTTTTACATAAAATGTCACAAACAGGCATCACTGAGGGAATATGCAACAAAAGAAAGCCAATGGCAACAACAGGGAAACGTAATCATCACCAGTTTCCTTTTCCATTGGGAGTTACTCATGTTCCTGCTCATGGGTCAGATAATTCAAGGTCTGTTCTTGGGGCTAGCTGAGACATCACCTTCATGCCAGATGACATCCGCACTAAATACTTACAACCTGTATGGATACCATTAAAAGTAGGAGTGTTGCAAGGGAGACATGTGTCCCTAAAGAAAATACTGGATCGAAGACGGCAAATTTGCTGTAAAGGGGCTACCATTCACCATACCGTTTTCCTAGAAGATTTTACTAATCAATCAAGGCATTCCTTTTCTCTCTGACGTTGGATGCAGTCCTACAAATTTCTACAATGCAAGCGGCAGCAGCCACTACCAGCCCGTCAGGTTTGGCTCTCTACTTTGAAACTCATTTGCCCTATCCGTCCTACATGTTCAATGGGGGATGGTTCTTCAGGGATGTAACTGAAATTACAGGGAAATTGGGCAATGGTAGTTTATCAACCCCTGAGAGCTGAATGAGCGAAATTACTGCTAACTGAAAATACTATCTATGTATTCCTGAAAATTGAGTCTAAAAACTATATTAGCGGCAATGAAGTTTAAGTGATCCCAAAAGAAAAGGGAAAGTGTTGTAAAATATAAATGGCGATAATAAATTTGAAAGTTGGACTATTTGTGTGTCCGTCTCTTTTTACGGACACATTTTTAGAATGTGTCTCTGTATGCACATTCTCGAAGTGAATTCATGCTTTTAAAAATCACCATTGGATTTGATCCTACTACCTGGGTAATTAAAATAGGAAAGTAAATAAAGCATTAAGGAGTCCTACAACTAGAAGAATCTTGGAGATTCTCTAGACTCTGTGCTGCCCATTTCCACTTTGCCTTGTTCTAATGAGAAAACTAAGGACGGCAAGGCCAGTGCCCTGTCCATAGATATCTGGTAAGTCCATTAAAACACCTTCCTTAGAGTCCTCCAAAGTTGTCCTCTGGGCCCCTAAATTCTTCCTCTTTATTCAGTCACTCCATGAAAGACAACTGGATTCAGGGACTCTGTAAATGCAGTTAATCAGGTAAATAATATCCAAACTCATGCAAAATAAACAAAAGACTATGTATAGTATGCTTAGTGCAAAGTAGACATGAAGATCAGGATGGCTAATTTTTGTTTTGTTCCTTCTATAAGGATTATTTTTAAAAGCCCCCAATTGATTATTCTAAAAGTAACAGGGCCCTTCTGAGCACTTAGGTTCTATGACTTCATTGTTTCTTCCATCGATTGACTCAAGAAGGTTTTATAGTGAGTGGTTGAGATGGTGGACTTTGAAGTCAGACAGGCTTGGGCACGAATTCTGACTTCTGTTGCATGCTCCTATTGAGGTATTGACTGTGGTGAATAGAACGTTGTCCCAACCCCTCCCCAAAGGTGTCCACCCCCTCATCTCTGGAACCTGTGAAGAGGCTCCTTTACCTGGCAAGAGGGACTCTGTATACGTGATTAAGGAAAAGATCAAAAAAGAGGGAGGTTTTCCTGGATAATCTGGATGGGCCCAATGGAATCAGAAGGGTTCTTAAAAGATGGAAAGGGGATGTGTACATCCAAGAAGGCGATGTGACAGTTGAAGCAGACGTCGGGAGTCAGGGACGGCTGACTTTGAAGCTGGAGGAAGGAACCGCAAGTGAAGAAATGAAGGCGGCCTCTAAAAGCTGGAAAAGGCAAGGAAATGGCTTCTCTGCTAGAGCCTGCTGAAGGAACACAGCCCTGCTTTAGCCCAGGGAAACCGGCCCAGGCCTTCTCCCCTCCAGAACCGTGAGGTAACACAGTTGTGTGGTTGTAAGCCTCTAAATTTGTGGTCATTTGTTATAACAGCGATAGGAATCTGATGCTCCTTGAGCGTCTGTGTCTTCATCTATAAAATGGGAATAAAAAAGTATGTGCCCCAAAGGGCTGATATGATGATTATATTAAAAGAATATAAATAAAACACGTCAGTGCTTGGCAGATTAAAAAAGTCACAGACTGTTCACTGTGATTATGCATTTGATATCATCAGGTAGATTAGGGATGTACATACTGCTGATTATAATAAATGGTGATTCCATAAAAAGTGATTCATTTTATCATAATAATACTTCACACGTGAGCAGCATTTAGCTGACTTTTATGGAGCACATTCACCTCTGATGTCTTATGTGATCCTTATTATAATTGTGAGTCCACAGAGGAAGAGACTGAGGGTCCGGGGGGGGGGGGGGGGACAGCGCTTTCCTCAGTCACACGGAGAGCACTCTGTTGGCCAAAGGTGGAGGCCAGGTCATCTGACTCCGAACGCAGTACACTCGCAATCTCATCAAGTGGTTTATGGAAATATACAGGCATGGCATGCAGAACCTTCGTGTGAAGCAAAAATGATAAAGCCAAACGATGATGGGGTTCTTCATCGCACACCAGCCCATTTCCCATACGATCTCACCCAGCGCGGCTTTCTGCCAGGGCCTCCAGCCCCCGCTCCTCCAAGCACAGCCTGAGTACTCTCTCTAATGCATCGAGTCAATTGTGCAAAGCACAGGGGAAAAAATTCCATCCTGACCGCAGCAGGCAATCACCTCACGCCCTGAAGCATGAAGTTTGATTACCCTTATCTCAGTTCATCATTAAATCAAAACCTGTTGCTATGAATACTGGCCTAGGACTCCGTTTATGAAATGATATAGGCCAGTCAGCAGAAATAAGTGAGTGCCCTTTTTCTTTCTTAATTTCTGCTCACTGTGAAGATTTTTTTTTTAGTGAACTCTGTGTGTGTGTGTGTGTGTGTGTGTGTGTGTGTGTGAGAGAGAGAGAGAGAGAGAACTAGGGAGAAAAAGCCTCCTTAGCTTTGAGCAGATTTTATTACTTTCTTCCCTCTTTCAAGAGCTAGCTGGGATGCCTCTGGCTCACCACCATTCTCCCCATGCTGTAGGGGAGAGGTTTCAGATCTGCGACCCAGTGGCCTGCCAACACTAGCCTCGAAGTCCAGCACGTTCTAGGGGTGGGGATCTGTGCTCTGGCCACACCGGAGCATCATTTACCAAAGCGCAGTCAAGGGCCTGTAGGGTGTGAGTCACCTGAGATGTTGGTTGAAAACACAGACTCCAGACCCAGCAGAACAGAGCCACTAGTGCTGGGGCCCTGGGAATCTGCATTTTAACCGTATGTTGATTCCGATGAATTTTATAGTTGGAGGATCACCGGTAGGGATCAATGATGTGGGTGATGGCAGGAATAGTGTGGGACCATGCCTAGATTTCTGGGGTGTTATTCAGCTTTTCACCAGCCTGGGGGGCAACCAGCACAGAACACTTACCAATCATCTGTATTGAGCTTCAAAAGAACCAATGGCAGAAGCCAGATTTCTGCCATCACGAATCAGAAATGGCTGACATCAGGGTCAGGGATACGCAAGCAGGCCTCAAGGTGTGGGTTAAACCTCCAGGCCGCTGGACCTCTCCTGCCAAACTCCCCTTTCCAGTCTGGCTGAATTTGTACCAAGTATCATGCATGAAGGTAGAGGACAGTTGGTTGTGAAATTGGCTTCGAGGTCTATATATCCGTGAAAGACATATGCTAAAATCACATGTGAAGAGACAGCACGGTATAAGGGCTAAAATCATGGCCTCTGGAGTCAGACTGCATTTACTTTTGTTTAACAGACACTGAAGTATATATAGCACTCACTACCTGCCAAGCACTATTCTAAGTGCTGTTCAAATATTAATTCATTTAAGTCTCACGACAACCCTTCCAGGTGGGTACTACCATCATTAGCCACCTTTTATGTGGTGAAACTGAGGCTCAGGGAGGTCAAATAATTTGCTCAAGATCACAGCTGATCAGTCCACACAGCCAGGACTCACACCCCGACAGGCTGGCTCCGGAGTTCATGTTGCTAGACACCCTGCTACGCTATGGCTCACGGATCCAAGCCCCCTGGTTTGACCCTAGAAAAATTACTTAATCGCCCGTCCTTCAGTTTCCCCCTGTGTAAAATTAGGATATTATTAATAATAGTACCTCCCTCAAAGAACGCTGATCAAATCACTTAGTATACGCACTTAAAAGAGTATCAGGCACACAGTAAGCACTCAGTAAATGCTAGCTCGTGGTTACCTTTCAGTCCTATACTCTCAGGGGCAGCCTGAGGATTAAATTAGATAACATATTTAGAGTGCTAGGCACAGCGCCATGGCACACAGTAAGTGCTAGCTGCTATTATTAGCGGAGTTGAGCCAGGCCAGTTTATTTTAGGCCCTGTCTGGAAGGCAACTGTGCTTCTTTATGCAGGGGGGAGGCAGTGTGTCCTTCACTTCAAAAAATAACTGGGTGGGAGCCAGACTAATTATTTGACTGAACAGGTTCTTTGCTTTATGTCGCTGGAATATTCCTGAAAAGTTCCCGATATTGAATGTGTATATGCTTAATCCTTGTTCCCTGTTGACCTATTTTATAATTTCTGATTGATCTTTCATTGGCCGTGATTCCTTAGACTTAAGTCTTCTCTCAGACTGTCTGTCATATAACTATTAACTTGTAAAAGACTTAAATATACCAAGGAAAATTGAACCACTGGAGCAATTCTTGGCAAAGTAATTGGCTTAATCATTCCCTAGTGTAATTGTTTTCATTTTATTTTTCCTTTATTATGCGTTCTAATAAGCATGCTTATACTACCCTGAATGACCCGTCTTTCTCTCCATGAAGCTTAGCACCTCCACCCTTAAACGTAACTCTGGCTAAGTGGTTTGATTACAATTTATGTTAACCCAAGGGGTTAAGGATGCCTTCAAGACCCTCATACCCTACAGTCTGCCTTGGAATAGGGTTGGGGATGGAGGGAGAAGGGAGGTGGGGAGGGAGGTGGAAAGGTGGGGCTGTGGGCAGCGGGGGGACTGGGGGTTGAGTTGATCCCAGAAGCTCAGACCCAGAAAGTGGAGCTGAATCCCCAGGGCCTCTGGAGGATGAGATTTTTCCAAAAGGAAGCATTAGCAACTTTCCAGGTTACTGTTTCACTTTATTGGGGAAAAACTGTCAGCTCCAACCTCATTTTTTACAGTTTCCCAGGCATGATAGGCTCTATCTGCAGTGCAATAAAATGTTAAACTCAATCCGCGATTCCTAAGATGTTTGTTGCACGTCACTCGCTGTGCTACCTGTCAGGGATGAAGAGGCCGTCCAGCCTCACGAGACCTGCAGGGTGGACTGGGCACCGAGAGTCCAGCTCATGCGATTTCTACTCTCTTCAGCTTCCTCTCTCCATATCCCCCTTTCCCCTCTCCAACCCTCCTCATATATGTATGCAATTTTTTCCTTATCACAGAGTCTATGTCTAGAGTTCTTTTAAGTTAAAAAAGATGAAACCAATGAGGCAGGAGTCTTCTAGTTTGGCTCTGCTAAACAACCCCGTGGGGGGAACCATCTTGAGGCAAAATCATATTTTGCCTTGCAATGTTCTCGTGCAACAGTGAACCAGTTGGCAGTTGATACGGGGTTTTTAGCTCTGATCACAGAGCAATCTACTGAATCACCACAAGATTGATCCCATTCATTCTGATGGCTTAAGCTGCGGGGACATCTGCGGAATGGCTAAGAGGAGTACACCAGAGATACTCAATAAATATTTGTGGACTGCCTGACAAACTGCCTCTTCACACCTGAAATACAAGTCTGTCCTAGGTTAGAACCAAATGTGGACAACTGATCTAGATCCCTGCCCCCACCTCACCCCAGGGCCTTTGCCTAAGCTGTTCTCTATGCTTGGAATGCCCTCCCTCTCACCACCTCCCCCACTGCCCCTCACAGTCCACCTGTCCAAATCCTACCTAGTTCAAGGACCAGCTCATATATCAGTGGCTCCATAAAGCCTTCCCTGACCGCCCCGGCCAGAAATAACTTCTCACTCCTCTCATTTTCCATCGGTCTGGGTGGATGTTTTCTGGCGCTTACCATGCTCGCCATTTTATTTTGGCTCTGTGTTCACCTCGTCTTTCCTATACCACTCGGTGAGACCCCTGAGCTCTGGAACCAGGTGTCAGTCCCTCTCTGAACCATTTCCCCACCCCGGCACCTACTTGTTCACAGCAGACACTTGGTAAAAGTTGGCTGAATGAACAAATGGTTACCCCAACAATGACAAAAACAGAAACCACTGCAACATTCTGTATTCCTTCCTCTGTCCCTCCTCCTCCTCTTTCTCCACCTTCTGTAGCTTTTAAACATCTATTTAATTGATTCACCAATTACCGAGGGGAGGAAGTTTGGGGACTTACTGATAGGTATAGACAACTCTGCAGACCAAAAACGCTTCCAGAGACCCCTATAAAGACAAGTGGTGCCTAGGCCAACATAGACGCAGCGGGGAGTCAGTCTCTGGTCTGCTGACAGCCGGCTCCTGGGAATGGAAGTGTTATTTTCTCAAAGAGCTTCATCTGCTCTGGTTCGTATGTGCCAGTTCCTCGTCTGAGTAGAAACTCCTGACTTTATTTTTAAATACAGACTCCAGTAATGGGCTAAGTAATTGCAGATCTTCCTGAGGCCTTATTATACATGTGCTGACATACTGAACTTCTCAAAACCCCTATTTCTTTCCCGTAAATATATGTTGACCACCTTAAATTTCAGCATTCTATGTGGTGGTAATGTGTATTTGTTGTTTTCCCTCCCATACGAATCCTGAATAAAAAAAAGGGGGGGGGGGCAGGCAACCAGAGAAATGCTGATGCACGAGCCACAATTTCTCAACAATGTTTCTGATTACTCGTCGAGGTAAAAGGATTCTCCTGCAGCCGTAAGTAAGAAAAATGCGTATTACAGTCTAATACATAGTCAAACTTCAGGAATACACTTTCCGCCCTGGTGCCGCTAACACGGGAACAGCTGCACCTCTCACTGTCTCTGCTGATGGGGCCCATAAATACTTGTGGGAAATGGGACACGGATACATAATGGATCTTCCCCTGCCAAGATCAGGAAAATGAATGTCAATCCCGCCCCGATGCAGACGCACTTTTTGGTGGAGAGTGATGAATATTGCCATTTGTCCTATGCCACTGTAGTCTTGGACAGGAAAGCCTACCACGGAGAAAAATGGTGGGAGAAGATGCTGTCCTAGGACACTTGGAAAGAAGAGTGTGTCATAATTATTTGGCCACCAGGAACAGAAGTGAAAGAAGAGTACAACAATATGATTTAGTTGAGACAAAGGTTAAACTTTAAGAGGACAGACACACCGTACATATCATTTCATTCAGTGTAAAATTTTCCCTCAAAATAGGACTTTTTAATGAAAAACCAAATGTCAGGAATATCAGGGAGTCACAAAATAGTAGGAGGGGTCCATGTTCCCAGAAACAATTCAGTGTCGTGATTAAAGAGCGTGAGGGCTGACACATGCGGCAGACCTGAGTTCAAATCCTGACTCTACCACCTCCCTCCCTGCCGTATGACCTAAGGAAAATGACCTGACTTCTCAGGTCCTTGAGTTTTCTTTTTAGATAAAGCAGTGGTAATGAGAACAGAGCCCACCTCGGGCAGCTGATTGAAGGTTACACCACATAATTAAGATCAAGACTAAGAGTAAGTGGTAGGTATGGGGGTTGCTGCTGTCTTCCCCCTTCCGCTTTCTCCCTCACCATCATTGTCATCTCCACGCAGCTGATCTGTGGCTGATTCCATTAGCAAGTATCAGAGACAGAGCCAGGAGACTATCTCGACCAAAACAGGAGGCAGTCTCCTCTTCTCGTACCAAACTCTAAAAGCAGCACTTCCAATTATAAAAGTTGGTTTTTACAGGTTCGCAACATAACTTAACAAAGGTATCTACTTCACATCATTCTTGTTTTAAAAAACAGTGACTGCTGTTAACAGGTGATCTTCTTAGTAAAAAGAAGACGACCAAAAAAAAAAAAAAAAAAGCGACAGAAAGCATTGGGTACTATTAGACATGAGCCCCAGACTTAGTTACACCACATGCTCTTTGGGAAAAGGGAGGAAGCGATGACATGTTCAGTTCTCCAAAGAACTTTGACAAGGTCTTTTTTCTGTTTTCGGTCATTTGGAGTCATGGGCCAAAGGCTACGTTCATTCTCTTCTTCCCTTTTTTCAAAAAGACTTTGTCCTGAAGGTGAATGGAGAATGGCGTCTGAATGGCTTCTTCTAATTCTCTAACTCTGGTGGTGTAATTGTATCGAGCCCAAAGAGGCTTTGCTCTGGGTTGTACAAGGTGGTGGCAAGTCCTCTCTTCCATGGAGCGCACCCCTGCAAGAGAGCAGAGTCTTTCTGCAGGTGTGCGTCCGGAACTGGATGAGGGGCCCGGCACAGGTTGCCAAACAATGGAAACTTCCCGTTCTGGGTGTTAACTTTAGTTACCACAGCCAGACAATGCTGCCAGTGGTGTGGAAGAAAAAATTGCTGTAGCCAGCTGTGCTGTTCACAGTCGGATGGATTCTGTGTAGCTCCAAATGGTGATGGAGCCAGCAGCCTGTTGTAGCCAAGGACAGGATGATGGATGACCTACACACTGTGTCCAAGTAGAGAGAATGGCAGGAGTTCACTTCAGGGTTGTTAAAATGCTAATCTGGGGGAGTTAACAAAAGCTTAACAGGAACAAAAAGTTTGAGAAATAAGTACACCTCATGTGGTATCTATGCGGACCCCTGATTTGATCGCCCTTGGTTACCTAAATGGTCGCTTTTCAAAGTGAGAACATTTCCTAGTTTTCCTGTTGGACGAAGGGAAGTGACTCCACTTAGTAGCTGCGCCGCCACTGTTGTCAGGGTCCGAGGAAAAAAAAGTCAGCCCAACAACAGCCGCCTCAGCTGAAGAGGGTTCTGATATGCTTACGACAGTCGCATGAATTTTATTCTCTCTCTGTGTCAGGGGAACAAATCAAAGAGCACCTTTCCCCCCCTAACTAGAAGTAGGCCGTTGTTCACGAAATAAGCAGCAACCTAAGGCACTGGCTTTGGTAGAGTTTAAAGCCAAGGCTCCATTTACATGAGTTCTTCTGCTCTAACGGCAGTTTCAACTCATGAACTACACTAATAGTATAGTGAATTATTAGCGTTAATCTTTAGGATTCAACAGCATGCTTCAAAAAATGGTGCCTATTTACATTTCTTGTTAAAGGATTCGTTTTGCCTTTCTCTATTTCTTTGCATTCTTATTCAAGTTACACACAGAAACATGTCTGCCTCACCTCGTGTTGGAACATAGGCTAGCATAGTTCCTTGCAAATGACAGGTACTCAATAAATACTGACTGGCTGGCATACCCCAAGTGCCTCTTGCTTCCTCTAGAAATGAATCTAGAATGTGCAGCCTTAAAGTCTATTAATTGAAATAAAAGGTAATATTTTATCCTGCAATATGTGAGGGAAGGAGTTCACCTCCTACGGTTACACCAATAATGGTTAGGCACTCAGCCAGGCTCTTAACTCTGCATAAAATGCATCAGAAGGGTGAAAAATGACCCCATTTCAGATGCATTTTTCACTCTTTGTATCTTAGTGAAACTCACATGCAAGAACAATGACTAAGCTAATTACCAGCGTTTATTATGATGGAGCAGCAAGAAGTGAAGAACTTCTCCAGTTTCAAGAAGTCCTTAACAATGATGGGCATCTTTGTGAACCAAAGCTCTGATTCCTGCTTACTTGCCTGTGTGCCTTTCAAGCAACAGAAACCACCACACAAGGATGCAGGGGCCCACTTACCCGGAGCACAGTAACCAGACAGATCCTTCCTGGGCTGCAAATAGCCAGGGAACTGAATTCCCCGATTTCTAAGTCGCCCTCACTCTAAGGACTAAGAAGTTTACGTCACAGACATCTTTCAAATCCATCAAACCAGGGAGGACATGACCAGATGGTGCTATTAGTGGGCACCAAAAAAACGAAAGAAAGAGAGAAGACAGAAAGAAAAAAAGAAAGAGGGCAGAATGCCCACAAACTGAAGTCAAACTCGAGTTAACCCGCTGTTTGCTGATGGAGAAGTCACGGTATTCCTGGCATACTGTCCTGCATCACAGAAATGTTCCCGGGAAAGGAAATCTATGTACCATCTCTGGTTGAAGCGAAGACAGGTAGCAAAATTCTGCAGGATCCAGTAAGAAATGGTAACTGGCTGTTAGTATAAATGTGCTAATGGAAGAAAATGGTTTCGGAAATCTAGGGGTTATTTATTTAACTGCCTTTCTGAGAGCACATGCTAGGGACCTAAGTCAGAGCATAGACACCAACTGTAAAAAAAGAAAACCCAGCTACGGATGGGCTATAGTTTATTTACCATAAGATGCTTTAAGTTCATGACAATCTAGGGCCAAATCTCAGAGTTTACTTGGCAATTTCTACTTATCTAAGCCGGGTAAATGTTTGTGTAATGTTTGCCAGCATGACAGAATATGCCTGTCACTCACTATGTTAAACAGGACTACGCACAACTTAATTTCCTGAGTTAGACACCTAAGAGAGTAATAGGATTTTTTTTAAACCACTTGAATAAACCAGCATCAAAACCTATTGTTCAAACCACCAAAAGGATAGTGAAATCCTCACCTTGAGCTGTCTGAGATTCTTCTCAGTTTTACAAGGAAGAAACCTGGACAATTTTCTCCAAACAAGTATTTCTCCTATTCTGAAGGACAGAGACCAAACCAGCTTAGAAACAAAATATTAAACCTCTCCCTAGGACTTTAGCCTTGAAATAAACAAAAGAATCCACTTTACTACTCCAAAAGACAAGCAGAGGGAAGGACAGTCCTTAAAAAAGCACCTAGACTTTTTTACTGCAGACTTAAAATTCTTAGTAGCCAGAAGTTTTTGGGAAAATTACCCCAGACATTTCTTTTCCCAAGTACCCGGAAACACTACCGTTATATTTAAGAGAAAGCAGCCGCCCATAGTGCTGGACATAAGGTCCAATTATTGTTTACAAAGTCTACATATCTGTAATAACGATCTACTGTCCCTGCTGTGGAAGTCACCCGGCCGAGACTGGCGAGGGGCTGGGATGCTGTAACCGGGGTTGTTGATGGGTCACCTCAGAACAGTGACTACTACCCTGAGCTCCTCTAACGCCTTAATTAATACTGCTACTTCATTTTCTTCTAGCTCCATGACATTCGGCTCTTTACAAGTTTAGGATTTAAACAATCACCTGACAGAGAGGGGTCCCGAGAGTCGATTTACTAGAAAATTTTAAAACCCAGTTCTCATCCACACCAAGTCTCTTATGACCTTTTATTTCAATCTAAGACTTACACACGACAGAGAAAGCTTTAAGCCCTTCCAAATGACCCAAGGCGGCTGCGGTATCAGTTTCTGCAGACCAGAAACAAACATCATCGCTGTCAAGACGGGAAATAAAAGTTTCCCTACCTTGCTCCTCACCATCCCCCTGCCAGCGGCTGCCGACGCGAGCGGCGGCTCCCTCCCGGCAGCAGGACGCCTCTCGCCGCCGGAGAAGGGGCTCATGCAAAATTGACTCTTCCTTATTTGTTTCCATCCATAATTGATGGGGAGATGAGAACGTAACACATCTCAGCGCTGAGCTCTTGCCGCCTGGCGGAGACCCTATCCAAGACGCTTCCGTAAATCATTTCCAGCCGTAGAACAAAGCACGGAAAGTTGCGGGGGAGAGTGGCCGGCAGGAGAAGCTGGGGCGCCGGGTGGGCGGCGGGCGGTGGGCAGCTCCGGCCCCAGAGCCCGCCCGCGGCGCGCTCGGCCAGCGGGGGGAGAGGGCGGCTGGGAAGTGGCTGCCCTCCGGGCTGGAGCCTAGGGGGCTGGGGTGGGGAGGGGGTGTGGAGGGACGGAGGACCCGAGCCCCCGTCCCCGCCCCCAGGCCCTGCCGGGGGCCGTCCGAGCCCGGAGCGCACTGACAGGTAGCCGGCTTCCGCGGAGAACCGCGAGGGTCTCGGCGCCAGCGCTGCGCCCCTTCTTCGGGCGCAGGCTACTGCTCGCGGGCCCGCTCCTAGCCTGGCGGGCGCCGCGCGACCCCGACGGCTCCGGGGCCGACGGGCGGAAGGGGGCGGCCGAGTCCGCAGCCGGTCCTTTCGGCCTTGGCTCGGCCCCGCACTGGCTGGAGACGCCGTGCCCGAGCAGCCCGGGTTCCCACCTATACGGTGCGGGCGAGCGCCGAGCCGACGCTGCCTGGCAAGAAACTTTTACTTGCCCCCTCCTTCCGCTTTTTTTTTTTTCCCCCGGGTGGGGGGTGCACCGTGGAGGGGGTCTCCAAGTCCACGAGCCCCTCCCCCTAGGCCTCCCCCAAAGCCAGTTTTGACGGGTCCGCCAAACCTCTTCTGCCCGCTGAGCGTCTGCAGGCGGACAGAGCCGCTTGCAATAGAAATCAACTCCCAGTGACAACACACACGCATGCACACGCACACGCACACACACACACACACGCACGCACAAGCACACGCACACACACGGGCTGCGATTCAGGCTCTGAGGATCTGGTCCGATCCGGGCAGGAGCCCAGAGCATTAGCAGATTACAAGACGGTCTTACCTCATGGGGGGTCGGCTGGTAAAAATAAAAATAAAAATAAAAAAGAAAGAAAAAAACCCAGCAGCTTGTCACGCGCAAGGAAAAAAAAGAAAAGAAAAGAAAAAATATATATCCCTCTTTCTCTTTAGGTCTTGGCTTCCTCGATATAATCCTGCGAGTCGCCACCGCCAGTCCTTGCAGCAGCGACAGCAGCGGCAGCAGCGGGACGGAGCGGGAGCAAAACAAATCGAGGCAAGGCAAATGGTGTAATTCGATCCATCTCCAAGTCAATCCATCAGGCGAGCTGGAGCTGGTTCCCTCCCCGCACTAGGCGGCTCGAGGCGCGGGGCCCAACCCCCGGCCTCGGAGCCCACCCCCGGGCTCGGACGGCAGGAGGCGCGGGCGGCCCGGCTCGCTCCCCCTCGCCCGCGCGCCGCCGGCCAGCGCCCCCTGGAGGCCCCCAGCCCGGCGCCGCGGCCCCGCTGACCCCTCGGTGGCCTCCGCGTCCCTCCTTCCCCGCGCTCTGCAGCGCACCCTCCGTCTCCCCGCCTCTAAGGGCTGCTCCTTCCAGCAACTCCCGGAGCCTCAGACATCCAGCTCTCGGTGGCGGCATTTCGCGTCCCTCCCTCTTTCCCTCTTTTCCTCCTTCCCTCACTTTTTTCAGCGCTTTCCTTCAGACATCCAGAGGACAAATCATTGCAGCCTAGAGGAGTAGCTGGCGCAGTTGTTCTGTGAAGTTCTGCCTCCGTTTCCTAATCTAAGATTTATTTTTTAAACACACCCTTACCCGCCCCCATATTACCTTTCTCGTCCCCCCCCCAACCCCCTCCAATTTCTCTTTATAACCAGTAAGCAAAACAGCTGGGAAGAAGCAATCAAACATTGCTTTATCTTTATAAAATACAGAAATTGCCTACTAAAAATCCCATTTCTACTTTGAATGAAAGCCATTCAGTACAGTATAATTTTGCAGGCTAATGAGCCGGTTTTACAGGCAAGTGTTTCGTGTAATATGTTGTGGGAGAAATGAAAATGTCCTTGAAGTGACATCATTTAAAATTGTCACAAATGAAAAAAAAAGGCTACATATTCCAAAACAAGATTTTAATCCAAACTTCATTTCCAAGAACGGGGGCTGTGTTTTATTAATTTCCACTTGAGTTATGAATCACTGAGGGCTCTAAATGGCTGGAATGAACTAAGATACCCCCATTTAAAGAAAAAGAAAGAAGAGAGCTTTTCCGCCAAACTTTTAATTTTCATTTGACTATGGTTAATTACCGTGAAGCAGTGAAAGGGGCAAGAGAAAGCATTTTCTTTTCTTCAGTGGTTCCTGCTTTCTTCCCTGCACAAAGTTACATGTTTACTTATAGGAAAAATACCCAGCTCTGAGTTGAAACTTCCACTGAGAGCCTTGAAAAGGAACTCAAAAAAGACACCCCAAGGAACTGCTGCCGGACTCATCCTGAGTACCGTTTCCTCACTAGTTAACACTTTGTTACCAAAAGGAAGAAGGAGGGAGGAGGAGGGAGAGTCTTTTAAAATATAAACCCTCTTCCTGCTGTTCTTCCTATTCGAAGAAAGGGGTAGGGGGCGGAAAGAACAGCTTTGGCCCGGCAGCTCTGTGATTTTTCTGTTGTTGTTAAGGCTTTTGTTGGCTGGCTGGCTGGTGTTTTCTGGTTGTGCTGGGCTCTGACATCATTGCAAGTTACTTGGCAGTCAGGGCCCTTCCCCAGCCAACTTCTGACCCAGAAAGCTGTGCCTGTTTTACTGGCATCCAGTCATTCGTATTTTCTCCGTCAAGAAAGCAAGCCCCCCCCCCCCCCCCCCCCCCCCCCGCTGCAGGCAGAGGGCTCTGTGCACTGAATGAAGATGCAAGGGGGTGACCAGGGTCTTGATGAGAGTCAAACTGCCACCCACCTGGAGGCAGAAAGCTTAGGAGTTAGGTTCTGTGTGTGTGCCGTGGCACCAAAGAAAAAAAAAGTTCAATTCTTCAGATGCCTGAATTCTTTGAGGAAATACCAAGATGGCCAACTTTAGGGAGCGCCACCCCCTGAGAGTACAGTTTACCCTGGACTGAGTTCTTAAAGCCAGGAATAAAAGCACTTCTAGGTTGCCAGAGGCTGTGTGCTAATAGGTCATTTGGAGCTAAGGATTAGACACGTTTTCAGTCTAGCTGTCAGTCTAGACCTCTGGGCCCATCTTGATGTTTGGTTCACTGGGGGAGAGAAGCAAGGAAGTGGGCGATCCCTGACATCCGGAGATTGGTGCCCTTTATCTTTCGGTCAGGATCCAAACATTATTCGTAAGGATTCATCATTTCCTTGGTTCTCGGAATCTTGATGGTCAGGAAAATGACACTCTTTTAATTTGGCTTTTAGTGGAGAGAAGTCTAAGGAAAGTGCTCACTCTATGTAGTTTGTTGGCATTTGGTCCTTTCAGTTGATTTTATACGCTTTTAACCTTTCGGCCCATTTACTCCTCTAGCCCGGCACTCCGTCCCACTTTGTGCGTTAGACTCTAGCCTTGCACGGCCACTTCCAGGTCCCCACTGTGTCATATCGTCTCTCTGGTTTCTAGGGGTGCCCTTTCCCCCATCATTTTGGGTACTTTAATTTCTGTTTTACTTGACTTTTACCAAAAATTCTGTTTAAGTAGCAAAATTTCCTTCATCCTACTAGCCCTGGGTTGGGTTTCAGCAGCTTTTTTCTGTGCTCGCCCAGCAAGTTTATTCATGTAATTTGCCGATTGAAGGGAAAGTATCTGTTCAGGATGTCTTCCCTATGGGGTGCTTCTTAACTGCAGGGATCTTATCTTGTTACCTGGACAGCCCCAGCACCTAGCACAGTGCCTGGCATTCAGTGGGCACTCTAAATACATGTGCTCTAAATACATGTGCAACCGGCCAGAATCGGAGCCTGCAACTTACTTTCTCACGCTCTTTTATGTGCTAAGCAGAGAGTGTAGTCCTCTCTAGACTGTGTGCTCCTCCGGAGTAAGGACTTATTCACCTGTATCCCCAGGGCAAGCAGAGTACCCTTGTAAGGATGTTGGTTGAATGAGTGAATAATGAGGGAAGAAAGAAAGAGAGAGAGAGAGAGAGAGAGAGAGAGAGAGAGAGAGAGGGAGGAAGGGAGGGAAGGAGGGAGGGAGGAAGGAAAGAAGGAAGGGAGGGAGGGAGGGAAGGAGGGTAGGAAGGGAGGGAGGGAGGGAGGGAGGAAGGAAGGGAGGAAGGAAGGAAGGAAGGAAGGAGATATCTGGCTCTTTCCACACCCAGAAAGAATACTTAAAGGACTCACTGCTATAGATGGCTAGTGATTATGCTCTATTGTTATATGCATGCATCTCCCATCAGAGATAAGTAGTAACTTAATTCACAATCTTTTGTTTCTTTGTTTCCTTTAGGAGTAAAGTTCAGGATTTAATTTCTTAGACATTTTTTTAAAGTTTATTTGTTTTGAGAAAGAGAGAGAGTGCACACAGCGAGCAGGGGAGGAGCAGAGAAAGAGGGGGAGAGAGAGAATCCCAGTAGGCTCCACACTGTCAGCTTGGAGCCCCATGAGGGGCTTCAACTTATGAACCATGAATTCATGACCTGAGCCGAAGTCGAGAGTCAGACGCTTAACCAACTGAGCCACCTAGTCAATTTAATTTCTATGTGTCATTTCCAATCTAGTTTTGGGAATACAAGCTATCTGAAAATTATAGAGAATCTGTATGTAATAGTCAATAAAAGTATATCGATCATCAAAGAGTACAACTCATTAGCTATTACAGCACAAAACACGGTGTTTAATGTGTGCCAAACTCTGTTCTTAGCATTTTACAAGTATCAACTCCACAACAATTCTGTGAGGTAAATATTATTATCATCTTCACTTTATAGAAGAGGAAATTGAGGCTTACAGACTTCAAGTGACTTGCCTAAGGCCACGCAGGCAGTAAGTAAGTAGGATCTGAATCCTCCCGCTTGCTTAGTTGTAACAGTGGTTAACGGTGAGGTCACTGTGGATAGCAATAGTTGACAGTGAAGGCTTTAAAACATTAGACAACCTGGATTCAAGTCCAGGCTCCTTCTCTCTTGAGATTATTTATTTGACTGCACTCTGCTTCCATCTTATCTGTGAACCAGGGGTGATAACAATATTTCGGATGGGTCTTATGAAGACCGAATGTGATAATGCATGTAAAGTGTTTAGCATCTTACCTGGAACGCAGCGAGCAGGGAATAAATATTAGCCAATGTTATTACACATGCCCTAAAGGCAGGATTCTGAAATCCTGCAGGATGGAATGGGAAACTTAATCCAACCTCACATTAAATGTGAGACTTGGGGCAAAAGCACGTGGTATACAATAGGTCTGCAATACATTTTTTGTTCCATTCGCTCTCCTTCATTCCATCATCTATGTCTATAGATCTGTTAATTAAGATACACACACTGCTCACTATCCAGTTGATATGCAATAACATTTTTTGTATGAATTTTAATGAATAATACCGTTTAGGATCTGGAATTTCATGTTCCGGAATAAAAAGAGAGGTATTGACATTTCAAAGGTAGCTACAGCTTCTGTGATTACTTTAATTTGGAATGCACATATAGTATGCCTTGCAGTCCCACGTTACAGAAAGTGCTTTTGTGGCAAGGGATTGCTTTCAAAACTAATCTAAGCTCTCCATGACATGATAAATCATTAATAATATAGACCCGAATCTCGGCATCTGCATGGGCACAGCTGGCCTCCTTGTGTCAACAGTCTGCATATGAAAGTGACTCTGCCAAGATATTTCACTTTAATGAAAAATATTTATCATGGTAAATCTTAAACCTCAAGATTTTACCGACATAATTCATTTCTATTATTATGTACTATGATAAGATACCACCACAGCTATGCTTATGTTTGGAATGATAAAAATGTGCCTTTTTTTGTCATTTTGATTACTATTCCTTACCATGAACAGTTTTTGCTGTATACTCTGAGTAAAAGGAATACACCGTGCATTTATGGAAATAATAAATCAGTTACTTCTTTAATTTTGCTAATGACCCCGCAGGTGCCATTGTGTGGAAGGACACTAAGTGCTCAGGCCAAATAAAAAGAATCAGGCTCTTTTTTTTTTCTCATCAGAAAGATGAACAGTTTAGATCCCCTTAATATTAGTTTTTTGTTTTTTTTTTTTAATACACAAGAGATCAGGAATGCTATCACCACTTATTTTATCAAAGACCTTTTGAAGAAGCAGAAGCAAATAAGCTTTTTAGAGGGAGGATCAAACAAAGGGATGATAACTTAGAGTTGCTTAATTGTACTTATACTGTACTTATTGTACTTATATATATATTATATATACTGTACTTATTGTACATATATATAAATTATATATACTTTGGGAAAGCGTGCTTAGATGCTGGGATGCTAGCTAACATGCCTACAGATAAAGGGAAGCTAAGACTGTGTAAATTCCTCAGAGCCTTCTCTCCACAAATTTACAATAACCAAGCCCTGACCTTGAGGAATTGGGGCTGAATAATACCTTTTAAATGCTAGAATCTCTTCACAAAAATGAAAGAAAATACAAATAATCCAAAGTGGTAGAGAATTGGAACATTAGATGTTTTTTAAAATATATACCTTTTAACTTTTTTTTAATAGACCTCCTTGCCATAGTCATCTTCTCCTCTTCCTCCCTCTCTCCCCTCCTCCTCCTTTTTTTTTTTTTCTGGATCCACCAATGTTAAAATTTAAATCAACAAAGGGAGAAGAAACTAACTGGGTACCCACTACATCCTAGATACTTACTAGCTACAATACTATCACTTAATTTTTGCCACGATTCTTGGAGACGGGTGTCATTTAGGAATGAAGAAACCCAGGCTTGTTGAGCTAACCGTCTTGTCTGGGTGTGCAGCCTCATAGGTGATGGAATTGAGAATCTACAATAGGTCTGCTTGGCTCTCAAGCCTGATTTGCTTTCTAGAACACCATGCTATAAAAAATGAAAAGAGAACAGGTTCTCAAAGCAATATGTCTTGGATAATGCAGGAAATAAAAATATTTAAACCCCACAACTACACTCTCAATGCTAGGTTAAAAATGTGTGCTTCAATTTCCAGCTCTTTGATAGTTGTTTCTTGTCTCATACCAACTAGCGTCAGGAACTGTGTAACCGGGCTTATAGCATACTTTAAACTTCTCTACATTATATGCATTCTATTGCCCACATAACTCCTCTGGATCACTTACAAATAATAAAAAAAAAAACCTATTTAACACATGCAAATTTATATTAAAATAAACTTCACTGAAGAGGGCACCTGGGTAGCTCAGTCACTTAAGCGCCTAACTCTTGATCTTGGCTCAGGTCATGATCTCATAGTTTGTGAGTTCGAGCCCCACATCCAGCTAGGTGCTGCCAGTGTGGAGCCTGCTTGGGATTCTCTATCTCCCTCTCTCTCTGCCCCTCCCAGCTTGCACTCGCTCTCTTTCTCTCTCTGTCAAAATAACTAAATAAACATGAAAAAAAAACCCCACAAAAAACCACTAGGGTAGGCTACAAATGTTTCAATTAGTGGTTAGGGCCCTATAATGACACCTTTTGCCAAAAAGAAAGAAAAAGAAAATCCTAACCTCTAAATGCTACAACATGGACTTCCATACATTAGAGCTCTAGAGCCAATTCATTGCTAGAAATCACCAGTGCCACCTGTTGGTTAAAAAACAAAAGAGAATAGGATTCTGGGTAAGTTCCATCTTTCCAAACAAGGCATGCAAGGATACACTGTTTTCCTCTCCTTTTGCCGCCTCAGGATGTTTTCCATTATATTAATGGCATTTGATTAATATTGACTCTATTAGAGATTTTAAAAATAACACTGGTAATGCGCATGTGAGTGAAGGACAACACAAGTGCGGAGGACAGGAAAAAGTTGACATTTGGAATAAAAATCAATAGCAAACACGGTTAGCATTCTGCTGTAATTATGGGAGTTGTCTAAAATCCCAAATGCCTTATTAAACTGTGATGAGGTGGCAAGGCCTAGCAGCACAGGGGGAGATACATTTGGCTAACAAGTGTTCAAATCTGGGTCTGGGATATGGTGTCACTGAGTCAGCAATGACACGAACGAGGTGACAGGAGGTAATGCTGTCTCCTCCAGCCCCAGCTACGGGGGTTTCATTTATGTCTCAGAAGGAGGCTCAGGAGAAACGTGCTGTTTGTCCAACCTTTCGTTGGTTCCACAGAGTGGTCTCCCCAGATCTCTCTGGCCTTCGAAACCAGAACCCCTCATCAGCTGGAAGTCAGCAAGGAAAAATAGTTAAGGATCATAAATTTTTACAACAGATTTTTTTACTGGGATGGCCCTAGCAACCAGGTTAGACTTAAACATTATCCGATTGACTTGACTGTAGCCAAGATGAGCTCCTCAGTGGCTGTCCTCTAAAAGTTTGAATTTTGATGTGTGCTGAAAAAAATCACCTCAATTTCATATTCTTAAGGAACCTTTAAAAAGGAGCCTCTAAGTTTGCCACTGTCTGAACTTGAGTTTCAGTTACAAAGCTAAGAAACTGGCTAGAAGCCTTTCCGGAAAACCCAGAAGAGGTCCAGAAAGACTGTTTACAGGCTTTTAACAGTATCACACACTCATTAAATAGAATCTTTCCATGTTATAGTTGTATTCAATGGTTGTCTTTTCAAATCTTCTTGGATCTGGATACACACACAGTGTGCGTATGTGTGTGTGTATTCTACTCCTAAGAATTCTTGTTTAAAGTGTTTGTGGGCTCTTCTGCTATATTAAAATCTTTGGAATTGTGCTCATAAACTACCCCAATGTGTTCTGAATTTCTGGGTCATAATTATAGAATAAACAGATTCATTTCTCATCACAAATTTTAATTAAGAATTCTTGTTATGCAATTACTTGCTAATAAGTAATACCTGCTCAGTACAAAAGCATGCTATTAAATATTTTTACTCAAGAGTATGTTTTCTAAAGATACTTTCCATGGTCAGTTCCTCATTTTTAAGTCACTAACCTTATATTTAAAATAAGAGGAAAAACGCTTATCACCTGTTTTATTGAGATATGTGAAGATTCAGAAGACAAGGATAGTGGCTGGGAATAAATTACTGTTAAAGTCTAATCACTCATGATTTCAGCTCCTCAAAAATATAAGATACTGAATTCTGTGATTTACCTTTTTTAGATCATTCGACGAGGCTACCCAACTGCCCATTCACTGGCTAGGCTTTTTCCTGGAAAAGGAGCAGTGGAGGTGATCATTTGCCCCGTGTTTATTCATTGTGCTTTTGAAAAAATTACCCCAGGCTATGTATTCCTTAAATATGATCCTGGTTCCCACGTAATAAGGAACAATCCCTTTGTTTGCTTCTGATTTGTCAGCTTTGATGTTGATGAACAACAACAAAAATAAATGAACAAATTAGTAATTCATTTTGATATCAGGTAAGTTAGAGCCTATAAAGGGAGTGCATTTCCCGGAAATTTCAAACAAAGTTAATCCTTTCAAGTTAACCCCCCCGGAAACACACAAGGGCTGAGAGAGATTTCCTGCAGAAAGGTTTCCACTAAGAGATAGGGACTTCCAAGGGAACAGAGGACCTTCCGAATGAAAGCAGGGCATTACAAAATCCAATGCAGATCTTGCAGATAAGAATGTAACTTGGGGAAGAGGGCAGGATCATTCACTCATTCATCCTTGCATATGTTCATTTTACCATTTGTTATTAATAGCAGCAATCTGCTTTGTGTAAAGCACTGTGCAGAGATAAATGAGATATACCTTGCATTTCGACAGCAACTTAGAGTTTGAAAAGCAGCTTTATCAGTCAGAGCCCTGGCAGGGAACAGATGGCACATTCGACTCGAGTAATTTCAGGAGCCTTTAATAAAGGGATTATTTGTAAAGGTGTGGGCAGAGTGTAGGGAAACCACAAGGAGAGGTACCCTGGGGCCTGACTACCCCTAGGGCCTAAGGAGTCAAAGAAGGGAGCAATTAGCAGAATCTAGAGACATAGAGGCAATGTGGGGAAGACATTTGCTTAGAGGTCAATTTCTAGAGGCACAAAGTAGAGGAAAAGGACAGAGGGTAGAACAAATGGAAACCCATTATTTAATTTTATTTTGATTCTTACGGAATAGCAGGTAGTAGAAATCCTAATTTTGCAAATGAGAAAACTGAAAATAGAAGATTTGCCCATCATAACTTAGCTACATAACAGAGCCAGACCTTGAACCTGAGTCTTCTGAATCTAAATCTGATGCTTATCAACCTATCTCCATATTGCCCTCCCTTTGGACTTCCATAACATGCTTATCATATTGAGTTATTAACATGTTTTTAAAAAAGTTTATTTATTTATTTTGAGAGACAGAGGGAGGGACATAGGAACAGAGAGAGAAAATCCCAATCAGGCTCTGCACTGTCAGCACAGAGCTGGACGTGGAGCTTGAACTAACAAACCATGAGCTGATGACCTGAGCCAAAATCAAGAGTCAAACACTTAACCAACTGAGTCACTCAGACACCCATAACATGTTTATCACTTACTAGACTTAGCTTCTTGAGACACAGGACTAGGTCTGTATCATTAGTGTACAGAACAACAGCAGGCATAGGAATCCTGGAGACATCTGATGGATAGAATGGAGAGGGCATTCAACCTAAGTGGAGACACAGATGCACGAAGCTAACATCAGACATAGCAGAATGCTGCCAATGCTAAAGACAGAGGTAGAGAGAAAGTGCTCTAACTGGACAGAAATGGGGGGGATAGGTAACAGCTTAGGTTGTACAAGACTTCATGATGTGGGGTCATATGAGCTGAGCCAAGCACATTGAAAGACAAGTGTCAAAAGTAGAGAACCATAACCAAGTTATTGTGGGCCGAGGAGACAGCAGAGGCAGGAGAGGGTGGGAGGCACGATTCATGTAGGGGGACGATGTTCCTGGAGACAAGTAGTCAGAGATGTGGCTGGAAGGACAAGATAGGATCATAGCATGGGATTTCTGAATTGGCACTTGCTGGAATTTGAAGGTCTTTCTTGGGACGTTTAGAAGCCATAGATTTTTGAAGAAAAAATGATCATAATGTAGGCTGTGCTTTTGAGAGACAGTGTTCAAGCCAAAAGGTGGAAGAGCTTGGAGAAGCAGGAGATTTCAGAGTAAGGATGCTAACGTAGGAGTCAGGACAGAAGATGACTTCAGTAGTGTTGGAATCAGTATACACCAGAGACACAGCAGAACGAGCCGATATTTGACTATCGGTGTGGGGTGTGAGAGACTTCTCCAAGTTTTCTTGGTCTGGCCACATTTAAGTAAAGTTGAGTTATTGTAAGAGATGAAGATACAGGAAGTGGAGCAGGTTTACAGAGGGGATAATTGAGTTTGGCTTTGGATAAATAGAGCTTAAAGTGCTGGCATGGTACCCCTGAGGGGCAACAGCAAATTGGAAATTATTATTATAATTATAATTCGTGTACAGGGGAAACTTCCTCTTTTCCAGAGAAACAGCAAAATCTAAATGATCAAAATACATATTATAAAGTAAAAGGAAATTTATGCTACATTAGGCTTTATGCCCTCCTAAGTCTCACTCAGTCAGAGATCAGGTCGGGTGAGAAACTTTAATCTTTCCCATTGCTGGACTGTTTCCTACAATATGGAAAACATCCACTGGAGAATTACAGAGTTATTCCCATTCCTCACCCACATCATACAAACAGGAAAAGTAGACCTGGCAATTCATCATATTTTATCTAATACCTTTAGGACCGACTGTTCAGTGATATCTTTTCCACCTGCTACTATTACAGAAAAATGCTGATGTGTACTTTTAAAACTTTCTTTGTGAAACTATTCAAAATCATTATTTTAGGATGCTAGGGGAACTCTGATGTTTCTTAATGCGGTGTAGATGAGAAGAATGTCCAAAAATTAATGGATTTAAGCCATTATCACTCCAAGTAAAATTAGGTATCCTTAGGGTCTGATTATCAATATTTGCTACTGAAGTCTAAATGAACTCAGAGAAATAACAGTTCAGTGGTTTCTTCTCTCAATTATTCTGAACAACGTGAACATGGCCATTTTACTTGATTTGAAATGTTACCATGAAATATAAGAGCGAGTGGATCATTTCAGAGTAAGAAATCACATCTCGACAGCCGGGTGATAAAATGCTAAAACAGTACAGATTAGATCACGGCCAATTCTCTTTCCAAAAAAATTGCAAAGAATAGAATATGACCTTAAATTCTTCAAGATTAATTTTTCTATTTATTTAGAAAAAGGAAGTTTATGAACAGTGAGGGTGGGGCCATGAACATCACAATAGTATTTAATAGTAGAGTGAGAGCTTCCGGGAGCTTCTTTCAAGGCAACTTATAATTAATAATTACAGGATCAGATAAGTTTCTTCATTTGTGTTATGTAGGTTAAAAACATATAGTGTTCTCTTCTAATGCTTAAGGGAGAGAGACAGGAGGGAAAAAAGGAGGAAGGGGCAGAAAAAAAGTAGAGTGACAAAATGAGAGAAAAGGAAGGGAAATGAGAAATCTAATTAAAATTAATGGCACATTTCCAAGAAAAAGATAAAGTCTTTAGCAACATCTGCAGGCTCAGTCTCTGAACTGTAGGCACTTACCCTGGCAGGAACTTACGTTCTTCCCCTTTTGGTTTTATTATTTGCCATTAATGGAAGGAGAAATGAAATAGATACGATTTCGTGCAACCCATTTCAAACTACAAGGAATGTCATAGAATGTATGTTTAATTACATAAGCAACCTTTGTATTAAAAACATCACTTTATTACCCTCTATAAACATTTTATGAATCCGTTTAGTTTCAAGTTAAATTAAGAGGAAATGAAAGGCAGGCATAAACTACAAAGAATTCTTTCTTCATCTTTTTTAACTGACTTCATTAGGACCATAATTTATTGCTAGGTGTATCTGAGCAATCTAAGAGTAGAGATGGGACAAATCTACACTTGTATTATTCAGTCAAATGTTGGAAAAGTAGTATTTGGCTTTTGATGAATATTTAATACGCCAGAGAGCTCTCAAGATTCCACTTCAGCACTGAGATCTGGAGCAGTTTTCGGCAGAGACCGAATTGCTGATCTGGCCTCCTGAGCTCCCTCTCCACTTTTCTTCCCCTGATATTCCTTAAGTTGCAGAGAAGTAGAAAAATACAACACCCTGTTGCTCAAACAGCCTCCTACGTGTACTGTGCAAATGAAGTAGATTAGGAAAAGGACCCTGGGACGGAGCCAGTCCCCACTCTGGGGAAGTTGCTTGTTCTTGGTTTGAGGCCATAGGAGGAGTATGGTCGTCCAGCAAAGGTTTTTGGCTCCCTGGTAATGCCCTTAAGCCTTGAGGGCTGGTTGGAAAGTCAACATTTTTGATAATGCAGCATAGACTCTGGACCCAATGTGAGTCATTTGGACCCTTCTTTGCCTCTTAATTCGGCACAAGTCAATGTGGGACAAGAACAGTGGGCTTTCACAAAGGGCTGGTCTTGGGTACTCCTGCAAATCAGAGGGGTTGGGAGGCTCCTGCTTGGGATGGGACTAGGAGGTGATTCTCTGGTTGAAGTGGGAAATGGTGAGCTTTTGGGTTAAAAAATCAGGGAAGAATGAATTCTAGAACTCTCTGTCAAAGATTATTAAAATAATTAAGTCATATATTTCATTATTCAATCGTTTTATGAGGGTGAGTGCAAAGGTTTGAGTTTTTGCTTAGCTTTGGTATTGTAACAATTCCAAGTTTCAGTTTCCTGTTCTGTAGTGTTGAATATTTAATGTGAGGTTATTGTTAGGACTGAAGTAATCAACATTTGTGAAAATATTATACAGGTTTCATAGATTAAAACTGTAAAACTTTATATTAAGTTTAGATATTACAAAAGTTCATTAGCTGACCTGGTGGCCATGTAAGAATCGCTTGGGATGCTTTGTTAAACCAGATGTGTCAAACCTACTTCTTTTCCTTCTCCCTATGATCTGTCCCTGTAGTGTCCTTCTCTTCTCTCTCATCGAGTATTATTACTTTAGTGATCCACTGTTATACCATGTTGGATAAGTTTTACAGAGTAATAAAAAGGGTAAAAGTAGCTGCTTTCAGAAGTGAGGAGCCATATTTGTAGCTGTAGCGCTAAGAACAGTATCTGGCTAAATACATATTTATTGAATGGAGAGTTTAAATGACGACACAGAGATGATTGCCAGAAAAGTGAATGCATTTCTACTACTAGAGTACATCTTTTAAAAACTTTACATACACCTTAACTACAGGTCTGAAAAAAAAAAAAAAACTAGAATAGGATAATTCTTCAACATGATCAAAATGTAAGCCACTCATATCAAAATCCAACAAGTTCCTAGTGGTAAAATATGAGAATTCCTCTTAAAAATAAAAAGCCATGGATATTAGTCATCAAGTTCTTCTATAATATACCATAATTTTGAACATGCTAGCCAAAGCATTAAGTCAAGAGAGTGAAATATAGTCATAAATACTAGAAAGAAGGAGGAAAACATTGTGAAATATTCATAAAGAGTAAGAGAGATTATCAGGTCAGTAATTTATAAAATAATACAAAAATCACCAGTCTTATGTACCAAATACCACACAAATATTATTGCAGTGTATGATGGGGAAAGTATCACATTCATAAAGGCAAATGAAACATGGATTACCTAAGGATAAACTTGGAAAGATGCGTGCTGGATGTAAATTAAGAAAACAATAATGCTCTTTGGAGGAACATAAAAGAGGAGTAAATGAAGTACCAGATTTTATTCTTACATGAGAAATCTCAATAAATATATCTATGATCTGTAAATCAAACCTGAAATACGGTACACATGTAATTAAGTTCCCAATGCTTTACTTTGTGGGGGTATTGAATGCTGCTTTAAAAACCATTTCGAATTGTAATATACAACTAATCTAGGTAGTTCTAGACAAAGAAGGTAACTCTTTCCTGCTCGAGCAGTGACACATATGGTAGAGCTACAACAACTAAAATCATGCCAAGGTGATGGGGAAGTACAGGGATAGACACAAATTTTTATATAAAATTAAAGTCATTAATATGCAAGTTAAAATATAAATATGGTAGCTTTTCAGGTAAAAGGGAAAGGATCAATTATTAAATAACAAAGCTGAAGCAACTGGCTAGCCATTTTGAAAAAAAAAAAGAGTTGGAATTCTATTTCATACTTCATTGTCAGCCAAAAATTAAATTTCTAATGGATCAAATATCTAAATTTTAAAAAGAGATTACAAAAAGTAGAAGTGATTATTTCCACAAACCTAAGGTAGAGAGTTTCTAAACATGATCAAAAAACACAAAAATCATAGAGTAAAAGACTGAATTTTTCTTATATAAATATGAAAATTTATGTATAGTAAAAAACACAATAAAACTTAAAAAAACACCAGCTAGAAACCATCTGCAATATAAAAGGATTATTAATCTTTTCTAAGTAACAGCTGTACCAACATACAATTCACATACTAAAACTTTTGCTCTTTTACAGCAAACGACTCAATGGTGATTTTTTAGTATATATATTTTAAAAATGTTTATTTACCTATTTTGAGAGAGAGAGAGACAGAGCGAGCACACAAGCAGGAAGAGGCAGAGAGAGAGGGAGATACAGAGCCCAAGCAGGGTCTGTGCTGTCAGTACACAGCCCAACACGGGGCTTGAACCCACGAACCGTGAGATCATGATCTGAACTGAAATCTGAGCTACCCAGGCGCCCCTGGCTTTTAATATATTGATAGAGCTGTGCATCCGTCACCCCAATCTAATTCCAGCACATTCTCATCATCCCAAAAAGGAACCCTGGACCCATCAGCAGTCACTCCTCATCCCTTCCTTCACCTGACCACTAACCTACTTTTTGTCTCTATAGATTTCCCTATTCTGGACATTTCATACATGTGGAATCATACAATATGTGGCCTTTTGTGTCTGGCTCCTTTCACTCATATAAAGCTTTCAAGATTCATCCATGATGTATCAAGCAATGATATTTTATTCTTTTTATGGCTGAATATTATTATTTTATATGGATATACCACATTTTTTAATCACTCATCAGTTGGACATCTGGATTATTTTTCTTTTGGGCCATTGTGAATACTGCTATGGAAATTTACATACAAGATTTTGCATGGATACATGTTTTCATTTCTTTTGGCCATGATAAACCTATCTTTAATTTATTGAAGGACTACCAAACTGTTTTATATATTGGCTGCATGATTTTATATTACTACTAGCAACACATTAGGGTCTTAATTTCTTTACATCCTCATCAACACTTGTTACTGTCTGTCCTTTTGATGACAGCCCTCTTCGTGTGTGTAGAGTAACATCTGATTGTAGTATTGTGCATTTTTCTAATGACTAATGGTATTGAACATCTTTCCATGAGCTTGTTGGCCATTTGTATATATTTTGGAGAAATGTCTACTTAAATTCTTCACCCATTTAAAAATGGGATTGTCTTCTTATTAATGAGTCATAAGAAGTCTTTATATATTATAGGCAAGGTCCCTTACCAGATATATGATCTGCAGATGTCTTTTCTCATTCCATGGGTTGTCTTTTCACTCTCTTGATTGCGTCCCTTGAAGCACAAAAGTAAAAAAATTGATGAAGCCCAATTTACCTATTTTGTATTTTGTTGCTGTGCATTTGATGTCATATCTAAGAAACCACTGCCTAGTCCAAGGTTGTGAGGCTTTACTCCTATGTCTTCTTCTAAGAGTATAATATTTTAAGCCTTTAGATGGAGATCTACTACGCGTTTTGAGTTAATTTTATATGGTGTGAGGTACGAGTCCAAGTTCATTATTGTGCATGTACAAATACTATTCTGAACATATTAAGTGCACTTCAATGCGAAAAAATGCCAATAACAACATGGACAAAAGATACTGAGCATATAATTTCAATCAGCTGACCTCTGAAAAGATAATGACTTCAAAAAGTAATCAAAATGCAAATTAAAAGAGTGAGTTATCATTTCTATTCAATAAGTTTTGCATTAATTAGAAAGATGAGTAAAACCCAATGTTGAAGAAGTATGGGGACGTACACTGTCTTGTATTTCTAGGCAGGAGCAATTCGGCACCATGTATCTGAATGTAAGATGTATTTTTTTTTCACCCATAAGGTCCACCTCCATGAATTAACTCATTAAAAAATAATTTGGCTACTACACATACTTATGACTATTTTTAAAAGCAATACATGTCAAACAACCTTAATATCTCTCAGGGGAATACTGAAATTATGGTGTATTCACTCAGTGGAATACTGTATAGCTGTTTAAAGTGATGGGGCATGATAATATTTTGTGTATAGAAACACATCCATTGCATGCTAAGAGACAGACTATAGAAAAGTTTATTTCACAGGATTTCATATTTTGAAAGCCAAACCAAAACAAGGAGTGTGTGTGTGTAAATTAAAATGTTTAAAATCCCTATGGTTTTAAGACAGGTAATTTTCTTTCTTGTATGCATCTCCATGTACTATCAGAAATTTTTCTCTTTTTATGGAGAGGGAATTAATTTTATTAGCAGAAAAAAACTTAATTGTTTTTAACAAAATCAAACCTTGTAGAACTTTCAATATATTGCCACATATAATGTATATACACACAACCCCATCTTCCTCCCTCTCCAAAAAGGAGAGGAAAAAACTGGTGCGTTATTTAGTATTGGACCCAAATGTTATTTCTATCTCCATTACACATTTCGATGTTTCAGGTAGAGTTTTTTTCCTCCCAGAATTATCTGGGTAATTGTATTAATTTTCTACTTTCCCTTTTGAAAATGTAAGTTCAAAGAGTAGGAGCCATTTTTTACAGGCATCATTTTCTGCTGCAGGAGGTTTCTGGAAATGGTCACAAAGTGAGTTGCTTCATGATGGATTCTGTCCTCTTTTTCCATAGGAACAGTTGTATATGTAAAGGTTCATACCTAATCAAAATGTGTCATGTTATTGATATTATGACATAAATAACAGCTTTAGCCAATGTCAAAAATCCAAATATACAAACGTGCCCTTTACACTTGCTTTAAATAAGAAAATTATATTTCATGTTCTATACAAAAATGTGAAAATATTTTTATTGATTATACAAAAAGCCCCAAAGAACTATAAAATGAATGTATAGCTTATAAAGCTTTTAAAAATACAATTCCACCATGCTATAAACTACAGTTAGCTAAAGCTAATGGTCTAGCTAGAACAAACATTAAACACTTGATTAACAATATGTACACCTGCTTTGGAATTTAGAAATTCTTTTGGAGAAATATTTAAATAAAAAGATGTCTTTTTTGAAAAAGTTGTACATGGAAATTTGAAATAAGAATGCTTTTATTAATAATAAATTCATGAACTGTATTCAAAACCTTTACAACTATCTTTTTCTTTAAACACACACAAATTGTATCATAATCATTTTTGGGGGCGTCTGTGTGGCTCAGTTGGTTGAGCTTCTGACTTCGGCTCAGGTCATGATCTCACGGCTCATGAGTTCCAGCCCCATCTCAGGCTCCGTGCTGACAGCTCGGAGCCTGGAGCCTGCTTCAGATTCTGTGTCTCCCTCTCTCTCTGCTCCACCCCTACTTGCGCTCTCTCTCTGTCTCTCTCTCTCTCAAATATAAGTGAATATTAGAAAAAATTAAAAAATAATCAGTATTGGAAGCCCTGACAAACATTCTGTTATAAGAAGGTGACTGGAAAGTAAGAATATCTTGAATTGGATTTTCTTGCTTTTCCTGTTTTCTTTCCCTCCCTCCCCCCACATATTTCCCTCCTTTCTTACTGAATTGATGCTAAATGCAAGAGTGCAATTTAAGTTACTTGTTTGGGGCATGACTTGGAGGGACAGCCACTATTCTCTGTTGCTGGTAGCTTATGTTTCCAAGATTCAGTTTGTTGATCTGTTAATAAAAAGAGTGCCAAATGTCTCAGATACTTTTTTAGAGGTAATTTGGTGTAGTGGAAAGAGCACTGCATAGAGACAAATAAAACCAGGTTTATATCCCAATTCTATTCCTTAATAGCTGTTGGAAAAGTTACTTTAATTTACTACATTTTAATTTCCTCATGTACAAGATAGGAATAATATCAATCCTCATAGAACTATTAAACACCCAAATGAGATAGCATTGGCAAAGCACTTAGCATAATGCTCAGCACACAGTAGGCTTGCAATAAATATTAGGTCTTGTGTTATTTTACTTAAATCCTATGATTATACGGAGGTTAGTTTCAGAGATGAAACACAGGTGCTAAGTCAACGGTGTTGAATAAACGAGAAGTGAAATAAAGGTCTCTGAAAGCTGGCATAGGCTTACCCTTCACGGGGCTGGACACAGACGAGATGTTCAATAAATTATATAGATAATTAGGATAAAAGTGCAATTTAAGGATTACTCTTTTTTCCTCTTCTTCCTCTTTTAAAAACAATCCTAGTCACTTCCCTTTTGCCTGCTCTTGCTCTCACAGCCATTTTAAAACTTAAGATTATTATACAGTGGAGGATGTTGTAGCTACTATTTCGGCAGTGGGTAGGTGAAGATAGAGCCTGGAAAGCCTTAGGGACCTAGTTAGTCTCTGGCTCATAGGAGGCAGGTAAGTGTCATATATTTGTGCCAACTCTGCTAGAAAGTGACTGCATGGGATGCTGGACTGACAAAGATGCTGTGGCCTCAGGAGGACACGTGGGGAAGAGTCCCGATTGATTAGTTATGCCTGCCATGGGTACAACAATATGCACTAGATACCTGCGGGCCATGTATTTCCATTTCATATATGAGAATCAGCTACACCAGAGGAAAAATGGAGGAAGGGAAAAAGTAACAGGTGATTTCCAGACAGGAAGGAAATAATCAATCTTATAAATGTTTCTCAGTTAGTGGATTCACATTTGTAGGTCCCATCTACATCAAAAATTTTTCATTTCCCTCTTGAGAAGTTCTCCTCGGTAGGGAGATTTTAGTAGCCATACCTTGAAGAAGTCTTAAGAGAGTTTTATTTTTATTGATAGAAGCAAAAAGCCGTAGAAGCAAAAAGCATTTATAAAATTTTGTTCTTGCCATTGGAGAGTTTGATCATTTGGGGTGTTCGATGATAGCTAAGCTTCCACAGCCTTCTTTTTCTCATTTTCTCATCTCTTCCATTGGTTACATAAAGATAGAGGCAGAACAGCTAAAATAGCTTGCATTTAAATGTTTATTGACCAACCTTCCACTTTGCCATGAGCCCTGTTCAAATATGAAATTTCATGGATTATGCAAAATATATGTAATCCCAGAGGGATCTCACCAAACCCATATTTTAATAATGTGAAACATCTATCTCGAGGGCAAATAAAAAAAGCATGCATAGTTCCTACAAGCATATGTTAAAGATCAAGGGATTTCTGATAGAATAAACTCAAAATTGAACAGATTCTAACGACGATGGGTGGCCAAGTCTTCTTCTATTTTACTGGTGGGAAAACTGTGGCTCAGGGAAGTTAGTGATCCTTTGGTCTTAGTGAGTTAGGTAAGCATCATGTTGAAATGGAATCCATGTCTCTTGACACTTAATCATAGCATTTTCTACCAAATGTCACTGCCCCTGAAAAGAGCTATGTCAGAAATAAAATGATAAGGATGTACATTCAGGATGCTAGCAGGAGGAGTAGGTAGGTTCAGGTGGAAAAATGAGGAAGGTTCGGGTGGAAAAATGAGGAAGATTTAAATAGCAACAGACATAGAATTGGATTAATTAGGATTAATCTCAGATCAGCAGAGCTTCTAACTATAGGAAGAGAGATTTGGAAAGAGACTAATAGACAATTGAAAAGCAATGAACTCAAGGGGTTTTGGAACCTGAACCCTAACATATGTAGTTTATTGGAGTATTATCTGAAAATAATTCGAAGTTAGACATAAAAATAGAATCAACCTTGGAATCCAAGGACTATCAGTCAATCATAAATTAGGAAAATAATTTACCCAGGAGGGTAAACCCAGGAGGTTGAGATGCCAACGAATTATCATTGTGGGCACTCCAGTCTTCCTGCAAGGTTCATATGGGAGTTCAGAGTCAGAAGTGAGGTAGAACTGGCTCTTTTCAGGAGAGCAGAATGACTGCTAACCCTCAGAATGCAGATCTGGAGACCTCGTAAGCAGACATGCCTTCCTCTCCTTCGCTGCTCTGCTAGTGAGGAGAGATTCACATCCCTACACCCCATTCCCTTGTTTCTAGCAAGTTCACAGCTATGCATTGCTCTTGCCTTTCTTGGACAAGAGGGGTGCTGCAGACACATCCTGGTACGTTTGTTAAAACCCAGGCCTGGTGTGAGAGTGAGAGGAACAATAAAGACATACTTTTCTCTGTCTGATAATTTGATAATTTTACAGTTCACTGGATGTTTATGCAGTGATGAGCAAACATCACATAGTAATAGGGACCTGGGTGGGACTTACACGGTGATGATTACAATGATAATAATAAGAGGAGTCTCCATGTATTGAGCCCCTACTGTGTCAAGGACTTAATTAGATACTTTACAAATATTAATCTCTATAATAAATCTATGAGGTAAGCATTATTATCACTAGTAATGTAAGTGTAGCCATGGAATGCATAAGCAGTGGTTCAAATGCTAGGTCTATCACTACCTGTGTGACTAGAGAAAGTAACTGAACTCTTGGAGTCTTAGTTTCTTATTACAAAATGGGACTATTAATTCCCACACAGCAGGGTTGTTGCTGAAGTGCCTTTCACAGGACTTGGCCTCCGACAAGCTGCAGAGCAGGTATCAGATCCTTTCTACTATCTCCATCCTTTCCCTTCACCTTGGCAGCAAAAGAAGTCACTAGGAGCTTTTGCCCAATCTGTTCACCACAGAGAACCCCTCTTACTTCCCCCTCTCACCCCTGCTTCTAAAAATAGCTGCTAAGAGTTGTAATCCTGAATGTAATGTCTAAAATGTGTTGTTCAGGCTGAGAGAAACCCCTGGAAGTCTTCTCCCCTTTGAACTTAGCAAGAGACCTTGTTCCTCAGGAGACTTTCAGAATTTCAGGGTCACACAACTTGGACCCCTGGGGAAGGATGGAGAATGCAGGGTATCTGACCAACAGTTGCAACGAATATTTTCAAATGTGTACTAAAGTTACCAAGGACCTGATTGTAACAATGTATTTCTGAAACCCAAGCTTACTGGATATACTGATCGCTTACTGGTTACAAAAATGTCAGCTTAGTTTATCATAGATCAATAACTCATTACATGCTCCAGAATATACACAATCCAGTATGAATCAACTTGCTGTCACATCCAACCAGTCAAATCCTACGGCAATATGGACCTTTAGTCATGTGACTCATTTTTCCTTCCTGTACTCTAGTAGCTTTGGGGATTAAAATACATTTTATATTTTGTTAGAAAAATAATAAGACTTATGTTTGGATTTCATTTGGAAAATTTGAGAGTTGAAGGGAAGTCATCAGATGATGAAAAAAACCAACATCTTCATTTAACAAGATCTATAAACGTGTGTGTACGTGTGTGCACATGTACACACAACACCTCTCTTTCCTAATTAGAAGTTATCGGGGGCTCCCTAATTCAAATAAACAAATATCTTTTATCTGATTTTAGCAGAGACCATTCTTGGTACCTTGCAGGGGAATGAATATACCATAACTGTCCCTACATTGTCTACCCCCATAACCTACTGGGGCCCGAGATACAGTCTCATTGAAGGGGAACATAATTTACATGGCTATGTTACCCTACCAAGATTCTTAAAGGCAAACAAGAACAGGAACACAGTACCTCTTACTTCTTTTCTACATTTGAAAAAGTAGATTTGGATTTGGCATTGGTATTGCAAGTCAGTTTGGGTCCGCACAAGTGTGACTTACATTTGGACACACATGAGGCATTTCATTAAGTGTGCCCACCCAACAAGCATTGACCACCTAGTGACTAGACAATCTGCTCATCTGTGTAACTTAGGTTTTAAGCCCTGGGGGCATACGTCAGGCACAATGTTGCCCTTCAATGAATAAATAACCTCCATCAATATTACCTTAATTTTTGCCTAAGGCAATGTCTTGCTGGAGCCCATCATGTTTGGGGCTCTGGACCCTCCCCCTGTTACTGCCATACATCACTACCATCTCAATCATTGTCACACATGCTCTAATTGGACACAGATGTATTTTAATTACCAACCTTCTCTGCCATGACTTTTCATCTTTGTCACTTTCATATAAAAATGATTCTGATTTGAGAAAAGCTGCTGTATCTTCCTGTGCCCTACTGCAAAAAAATAACTTGCAGTTGACTGGCTACAACAGACACATGCGCTGATCTTTTCACAGCTGGGTTGTTTGTATTCATATGAGCCTAGGAAAAATATTGCCATTTGTATCAGGTGAGTGAATGCACAGCTCAGCCACAGGCCATGGAGATTAGATTGATGGCCACAAGCAGGAGGCTTATGTTTCTCCCAAGCAGCCCCTTACTCAGCTGGAGGGGGCACGTGGGGGGACAGGAGAAGCCTTTTCTCAGAAAGGGTGCTTATATAGTTTGGTGGGTGGGAGATGGAGAGGAGGGATCGCAAGTTCTTAAACTGGGATCTTTTGACCCTAAGACATCCATATCACAGGTATACTGGGAACTCTCTGATATTTAATACAAAATCTGGGGCCCGTGTACATTTTTGCGTGTGTGTGGAAAGCGTCGACAACTTTTCAGATTCTCATGAGCTTCCGACATGTAAGCCATCGATGGGCTAGACCCGTGTTTTTCAGATGTGAACATGCATCAGCATCACGTGGAGGCATTGTTGAAACACTGATCTTTGAACTCCAAGAGTTTCTGATTCAGGGAGTCTGCTGTGGGGGCTAAGAATCTGCATTTTCCACAATTTTCCAGGTGACTCTGATGCAACTGGTTTGGACGCCACACTCTGAGGAGCAATGAACTAAACTGATGCAAGGTTTCCAAACCTAACTACACACTGGAATCACCTGGGGGCACTTTTTAAAAAAAATGCCAAGTGCTAGTCTCTACTTCCCAAAATGCTCATTTGATCGATCTGGAGAGCCCAGGCACTGTGTGTTTTTTTTGTTTGTTTGTTTGTTTTGTTTTTTGAAAATTCTCAAAGTAGTTCCATAATGTGGGGCCAGGCTGAGAATTCCTGCCTGAGGGGAACAGAGTTGTTGTGATAGTGGGGAAGGGAATGCATTGAAATAGAAGACCCCTTTCACTTTCAGTGATTTAGCCATCCATTTTTTTCTTCCATCTCGGCTGTTAAGCAGTTGCAAGAGTTTGCCTGGGCTATTGTACAAAATGCCACAGACTGTGTGGCTTACGTAATAGTAACTTATTGTTCCACAGTTCTACAGACCAGAAATCCAAAGTCAAGGTGTCTGCAGGGTTATTTCCTTCTGAGGGTTGTGATGGAAGGTTCTATTCTATGTCTCTCTTCTTGGCTTGTAGGTGGTGGTCTTTTTCCTGTGTCTATTCAAATTGTCTTCGTTCTGTGCACATGTCCAAATTTTTTCCCCTTTTTATAAGGGTGCCAGTCAAACTGGATTAGGACTCACCCTAAAGACCTAATTTTAATTTTAATTTTAATTTGATTAGCCCTGAAAAGATCTTATGTCCATATGGTCACATTCTGAGGTAGTGGGAGTCAGGGCTTCAACACATGAATTTTGGGAGGAGTCCAGTTCAATCTATAACACTAATACTGTTGTTTCTAAAACTACGAGTATCTGTGGGTGAGAGAGGGATACTCTCTGTTCCTTTTTGCAGACTTCCCATTCAAACCAAAGCCCTCTACAATTGTAGAAAATCAATCTTGGGGCACCTGGGTTAGCTCAGTCGGTTAAGCGTCCAACTTTGGCTCAGGTCATGATCTCACAGTTCACAAGTTCGAGTTTGAGCCCCATGTCGGGCTCTGTGCTAACAGCTCAGCGCCTGGAGCCTGCTTCAAATCTGCATCTCCATCCCTCTCTGTCCCTCCCCACTCATTCTCTCTCCCTCTCTCTCTCTCTCTCTCTCCCCCCTCGAATAAATAAAAACATTAAAAAAATAAAATAAATCTTTTGTAAATATTTTCTTTTCAGCTTGTAATTGCAGATTCCAAACTTCATGCTATGCTTTTGAAGCAGAGCATTGAGATACCAAAAGGAGGTCCCAGGGTCATTGCTAAACAACTAGAAAATAGATGGTCATTGATATGCAATAGATGGGCCACCCGCTGACACCACGGGTCATATCTGCAACGGATCCCAAGAAAACTTGAACACTGTTTCCAGTTCAGCCAACCAAGACTTTTCTGACAGGTTTACATGACTCTGCTTTATTCTGAGCATTGGAGAATTGGGTATAATGTGTTTTTAATGTAACGTGACAATATTTAAGGTGCTAGACAACCTTGTTTTCACAGCTTAACTCTCTGTGCTGAAGGATGCTAAGTCTGCAGCATGCTTGGGGATTTTTTTTTTTTTAAGCAGAGAAAATTGTGTAATCAGCAAGTGGACCTTAGCAAGATCATTACCAGGGCGGCAAAACAGTAATTGGCATGGAAGATGTGGGAAAGCAAAGATGGTAAGTGGGTTCACCTTCAATACTCTGCTGTGTTCACAGTGGAAAAAACTGTGGAATAAATAACACTTGTGGAATAAATAACACTCTCGCCAATGAGCAAAATTAAGGTAACGGCTGGGGCAGGGGAAGAAATACATTTCTAATATCACCAATGACTTAGAAAAATGCCCAGATCTGAGCAGAATGCTAGATGCTCATTAACTAAGAGGGAACGAACAAACGAACATGGGAATAAGCTTTCCGAAGGGTTTAGGCTGTTAAGTACAGGTAGCTCGTAAACTCTTCTCTTCACTGTGTTCCAGGCATTCTGGCCATCTTGCATTTTCTCAAACATCATAAGCTCTTTCCCATCTTAGAGTCTTTGCCTTTGTTGTTGCTTCTCCTAGAAATGCTTTTCTTCTGGCTCTTCGTACAGAGCAATCCTTGCCGCCTTTTGGGTTGCACTGCAAATATCACCTCTTGAGTGAAGTTTTCTTTTACCGTTACATCTACACGTATTCTGTCTCCCATTTTTCTTTTATAAGAGAATTACATTGTACATGCTTTCCATTTTTTTTATTGGCTTTTCTTTCATTACCACGTAAGTTCTGTGAATGAATCAGGCTAAAATAAAGGTTTCATGAACAAGTACAGCTGACCAACGTTACACAGGAACAGAGACATCTACCCTGTGTCCCATCAGACATGGTGAAGACTTTTTGTTAAGTATCTACAATGGACCTGACCGTACATGGGAACATTTTATTTATAGTCTTCAATATTCAAATTAATCCTGCAAGATAGATAGTATCATCAGTATTTTGAAGAAGAGAAGGCTAATACTTGTCCAGGACCAAAGACTTATGATTTAAAATGAGGATGATGTGCCTCGTGTCATTCCTCATTTTGTCACAAGAGTGCTAATAATTGTTCCTTAAGTCACTGTATTCTCCTGCAACTATACAGCAGCTGGTGACAGTGGCAGAGATGAAGGATATGTTTACACCGCTTACCACCCTCAGTAAATACAGGTACAAATGAGAAAGATCGTGTTTCAGCTTGGTTTCAAGCACTCTGAGGTGCACAGTGATTACTATGATGGGCTGCATTGGTTTTGGGGTATCATCCTGGAACTCTAGCTGTTATTTATTTTTTTTTTAAATAACAAAAATAATGCTTATTTTTGAGAGAAAGAAAGTCGGAGAGCGAGCGGGGAAGGAGCAGAGAGAGACGGAGACACAGAATCTGAAGCAGGCTCCATGTTTTGAGCTGATGGCATAGAGCCTGATGCAGGGTTTGAATCCACAAACTGTGAGATCATGATCTGAGCCAAAGTTGGATGCTTAACCAACTGAGCCACTCAGGCGCCCTTGGAACTCTAGCTTTTAAAAACAATAGTTTCAAAGGGAAAAACATTAACTTACAACAGAGAAACCTGGGAGTCACCACTCCAAGCAAGTAATCAAAATTAACATCATTAGTAATAAGACATATTGACATCAAGTACCTTCTGATATGGTTCTATGAGATGGGCTTAATATTACTTCTTTGGTATTTTTGAAAAATTGCCTAACTTGGTATTTTTGAAAAAATGCATGACCTCTTCTTAATCATGAGACAACATAGATAACTCCAAACAGGTATATTTCTAACAAATAACTAGCCAGTGTTCATCAAAACCTTCATATGACACTGAGGAACAGTCCCAAATTAGGGAGACTAAGGAGACTTGACAATTAAATGCAGGGTGGATCCTGGGTTGACACCTGAACCAGAAGGAGGATGTTACCGGAATGATCACAGAAATTCAAATAAAGTCTACAGATTAGTTAACACTATTGTATCACTGTCAATTTCCTGGTTTGGATTATTGTTCTGTGGTTGTGGTGGTGAAGGGAAAGTTAGGTGGAAGGTATGATAGAACTGTGTGCGTATTGTTGTAACTTTTTTAATTGAAGTATTATTAACACAGTGTTAGATTAGTTTCAGGTGTACAATATGATTCAACAACTCCGTACATTTCTCAGTGCTCTTCAAGATAAGTGTACTCTTAGTCTCCTTTATGATTTCACCTATTTCCTTCATCCCCAGTTCCCCCTCTGGTAACCGCCAGTTTGTTCTCCGTATTTAGGAGTCTGGTTTCTTTGTTTGTCTTTCTTTTCCCCCCCTTTGTTTGTTCATTCATTGTATTTCTTAAATTGCACATATGAGTGAAATCATACATTTGTCTTTCTCTGACTTTTTTCACTTAGCGTTATACCCTCTAGATCCATCCATGTTGTTACAAATGGCAAGATTTATTTTATTTTTTTTTTATCTCTCAGTAATATTCCATTATATCTATGTGAGCATCTTCTTTGTCCATTCATCTGTGGATGGACAATTAATTGAGTTGCGACCATATATTTTTATAACTTTAAAGTTTGAAATTATTGCAAAATGAAGTGCTAAAAAAAGCATAGTTTCTCAAAAAATAGTAAAGATGTTCCAATTTCAAAAAAATAAAACTAAAACACAAACTACCAAAGGGAGTTTAGAACAATGTTTTCTTATAAGTTGGGATCTCTATGTTTGGCACCACTGGGAACCACTGTGTAGTGCCAAAGGTTGCTTAGTAGATTCTGAAGGTACAATGCTTTGTTATTATTGTGTCTCCTAGAGGAGGAATCAAGAAAAAAAAACTTGTGGAGTCAACAGTAAATCTCTGCACATAGGAATGAAAACAGTCTTTGATTCCGTCCCTCACCCCCATTCTTGGGAAAATGAGGAATTCCTTGTGGTGAATGTGCCTAAATCTAGACATCAATAAATGATATCTAAAATCAAGAAATGAAGTGGACACCAACTGTCAATGTAACAACTATATTTCTTAAGATTTGTGGTTCCTCTTTTCTCCATCTATCATGACAGACTCATTCAAGTGCTACTCCTTCCCTATCTTTACCATATATACTACTACTGAAACACACCAAGAAAAGGTTCACAATAAGCCACTATGGGAACAATGACTTCTCAAAGCCACAAGGGAGAGTCACTTGAGTTTTGAAGCTTCTGTGCTTTGCAGTAGATGCCAGTTGTTTCCTACTGTAGTTGGCCTATAGCTTCACCTTGGGCAACATGCCATGCCTACAGATGGGCGGCACTGGGTGTAATTGATGGAGGGAGCCAAGCCTCTATCTATATGACAGTAACATTCCACTTAATAGAGGAAAGGAGGCGTATGGCCATGAAGGAGCTTTGTAACCATAGAACCAGCCTTCCTAGGCAGTATGTTTCAGGGAAATATGTCGGTCTAAATCCCACTTGGTGTTGTATAGAAACCAATTTGACAACATGGATGGAACTGGAAGGTATTATGTTAAGTGAAATAAGTCAGTCAGAAAAAGACAGATACCATATGTTTCCACGAATAGGTGGACTTTGTGAGACTAAGCAAAAACCAGGGGGAGGGGAAGAGGGGAAAGAAAAAAAGACACAGAGAGGGAGGGAGATAAAACATAAGAGACTCTCAAAGACTAAGAACAAACTGAGGGTGAGGGGTATGAGGGAGGGGGGAGAGGGGGTGATGGGCATTAAAAAGGGCACATGTTGGGATGAACACTGGGTGTTATATGTAAACCAATTTGAAAATAAACTATTATAAAATTAAAAAAAATAAATAAAGATCCAAAAGGTCTTTTTCATTGGCAAAAATAAATAAATAAATAAAGATGTAGAAGATAAAAAATAATAATAATAATAAATCCCTGCTTTCCCCGCCCCAGAGCAAATCTCCCGAGGCCCAGGACACCCCTGCAGAGCTGTGAATAGGAAAGAGATGATGATGAGCAAATTCATGCATAGAGAAAAGCTGTGGGCCCTAGCAAGCTCATTTCATCAGACTGTTCTGATGTGAGGAGAGGCAAGTTAGGGAGAAGGTGCCTGAAGGGAGTTGGGACCTTGCTCTAAAACATACAGTCCAGCTCGTTTCCCAAATAAGTTGCCAATGCAGCTGCAGGGAGTGGCCAGAGAAAATGAGGCTTCTTAAAGGCCAAATTGCTCTCTCTGCTAGAGCTTTTAGGTAGACCGGGGCTCTTCATGAAAGCTCTGAAGGGAGGAGAGGCCCTTCTTCATCTTATCCACTGCTCAGTGGAAGGGCTTACTCTTGTTCCCTGTTGGGAAAAATAATGCAGAAAGCACACCAGGGTCTGCTTATATTCTAATGTTCTTTCCTAACACCTCATGGAACGAGAAACGAGTCTCCCTACTTCTATGATACAACCAATTGGCTAAGCATGAACAAAATTCTCTGGGAATTGCCATTTGACTGGTAGGATTTTATATGATCTCATTCATGAAGGAACCAAACCAACTTGTACCATGGAATTCAGTTACATGCTGAGACCACCTTCCTATAGCAACTTTTAGGATTTCAGCCTGTTTTGAACAGGTCATCAGCACCTAGAGATGTTCCAACTATCCATATAAAAATGAAATTCAAAGGAGTGACTAAACTTAGAAGCATAAATTTAAGTACTCTGAATGTAAGTGTAATTGTCGAGTATGGTAAATGTGACCAAATATCACTGATACATTTTGCAGTGTAAAGTCCAAGATAGTATCTGCCTCCTCAACCCTCCTTTTCCTGGGTGGGTCTTTGAGCAATATAAATCCATTAAACTTCTCATGATTCAAATGGCTTATCCATGACTCAGAATTGGTTTACACTGTTTTTGCCAACTTGTGCAATGAGCCAAGCCTCATTTCCTTTGCCTCCCCAGAAGTCTTTTTTGTTTTTTTCTTAAGTTCTTTCATCTAACTAAACCATGTATGCGATACATTTGCATAATTGAAGTGTTTTGGTTACATGTGGGTAGACAGTCTAGTCAGGAGTATTAGCTAAAGAGTATGAATCTTCAAGGATTTTAAAAACCTTAGCAAACACTTTGACAATTCCTCATCTTTCTTTTTTTTTTTTTAAGTTGATGTATGTATTTTGAGAGAGACAGAGACAGCACAAGCAGGGGAGGGGCAATGAGACAGGGGGAAAAAGAGAATCCAGGCTCGGCGCTGCCAGCAGAGAGTCCAACATGGGGTTCAAACACACAAAACCATGAGATCATGACCTGAGCCGAAACCAAGAGTCCAAAACTCAACTGACGGAGCCACCCGGGCACCCCTGCTCATCTTTCATTGAGGAAACTGAAGCACAGTCTGGTGTGGTTGCCAGGTTATATTATTAAATGGAAAACTCAAAACCAGAAAACAAGTCTTCTTCCAGGTTGTTACCGCTAAAATTTTGTTGCTTCATGTATGTCCCTCTCTCATTTGCAGTGTGAATCACAGAAAGCCACATTGGAAAGCACACTAAAGTTGTATTAACCTACCTATTCATCTGATGTTGTCATTCTCTCTACAAAATTCTTACCAGGTCTTCACCTGGACAATGCTTAAATACCCCCTGTGACAAGGAAAATGCTACCCCCAAGCCTTTAATAAATAATTGTGAAATAAATAAATAGATAATAATTTCAATCCAGCTCCTATGTGATTGCCTTTTTAATATTTGAAGATGAATCAACTTTTATTTAGACTGAGGACTCGTGCTTGCTTCAGTAATTCTCGGTTTTTATCTTGGTTTTCAGTCACTTCATTCCCTGGACCTTCAATTCTGAATCTGCCTGTAGAACAGTGCCCAACAGATAATGAGACGCTCCAAGGAGAACAGGACTCCATTACCTTACTTTAGTGACAAATATGGTATTAATGTATGCCATCATTACTTTACCTTTTTATAAAACCATATCACATTGTTGACTCTTTGAACAAAGGATATATTAAAAATGTACTTCCTATATATTCTATCGCTAATTCTCTGGCCTCATTTACTCCCATGGCTTTACTTATAACATATATGTTGACTATCAAACATGTACCTCATTCAGTGAGCGTGGATCTCATTCATGAGTTCCAAATCCTTCTGCCCAACTGTACCTTGGTCATCTGTGGTTGGATAACCCACAGGAATGTCGAATTCCACAGGACCAAGTCTGAGGCATTATTTTCTCTCCTTAAACTGCTGTTCCCCCAATAATTTCATTTTATATGAATGGCACAATCATATAAGCAGATACTCAAGCCAAAAATATTCCCCTTACACCTCATATCCAATAACTCAGCACATCTAGTTGCTTCAACATCATAAATCTCTTCCAACCTGTCTCCATTCTTCGTGTTACTGGCTATTAGGCTGTCTCGCCTGGATTTCTCCGACACATGCCTATTTTCCATATGATTCCAGGTCATCCACTTTGAAGACTCATATGTGATCATGTCACTTTCCTGCTTAAAGCTGTTCAATGGGTTCCCATTCTTTTCTAATAAAATCTAATTACTTAACATGACTGAAGAGGACTTTCATGATCTGGCTTTTGCTATCTTTTCCAAGTCTTTGAATAAACCAAGCCACAGACTGTTCTCTTCTGGAACACACTAGAGCTCTGCTTTTCTTAGCTAATTCCCAGTCAGTCCTCTTTGAAGTAGCTTTTGTCGCAGAACCCCACACCACTGAATCATATCTATCTTTCCTCTACAGAGGGCATTTGGTCTAACTGTGGTTAGATGCCTACCTCTTCAGGTCTAGGGATGAAACCTATATTGATTCATTTTAAGACAGTTTCAGAAGGTTGGAACTTAGTTAGGTGACCCTTCTAAAACATCTAAACGCTGAAAGATTTTTCCTTTTGCCCCAGATTATGATTTACTTTTAATTTTACTTGTGAATCATTGCAAATTATTTTATAATATGAATTATTCTCCTGGGAACAAGAGAGCTTATGAATGATTTGATACCTATTTTTGCCATGTGCAGGAATGTACCTACCATCCAGATAGGGGCTGAGATTGAATATCACATTTTTATTTAAATAAATAAATAAATAAATAAATAAATAAGTAAATAAAATCCAATATTTCTATTCCTCTCTGCAAATCCATACCCATTTGCTCTCCAGTGGACTTTATTTTTTCTAAGTGTATATTTATTTATTTTTGAGAGGGAGAGAAAGAGAAAACACAAGTGAGGGAGGGGCAGAGAGGGAGAGAGAAAAAGAGTCCCAAGCAGGCTCCACGCTTTCAGCATGGAGTCCAACATGATTCCAACCCAAGAATCATGGGACTATAACCTGGGCTGAAATCAAGAGTCAGATGCTTAATTGACTGGGACCCCCAGGAGCCTCTCCAGTGGACTTGATGTCAGTAATCATACACTCCCCCAGTGACCCATTTCTCACATATGCTTCTTTTAGTTAGGCTGAATTCTGCCCCCCGCCCTCCCCATTACAAGTTCTCCTCGAGGTGCTGAGTGAAGTCTCAAGGAGGTGCAAAGCTAAAGCTGGAACGTGACACATCTTCCTGGGGGCAGTTTTACTTATGGGTTTTACTACACTCCTCATGTGGTCAGCCCCAGATCCTTTGGGTGTCACCTGTCCCTAGGATCCTTGGTCACATGTTTTACCAGAGCTATTTTAGTTTGAGACTCCTGCCAGGAGTCTCAAGACCGTCCCACCATTTTGGGACAGAGACAAAGCACTACCTCCCTTATGGGAGATGTGACTTGCTCCATGGCTTACAGAAAGGGTTGTGTGGTCTAATTCAGCATTAGGGGGGTTAACTCCACGTGGGGCAAATTTTAATAAATATGGTAAGGAATCAGCAGATAAATTCCTCCCATTCCTTCCCCCACCCCCTCCAATGGACTGTTCAGTAACACAGTTGTCCCCATATGGCCTTTAAAAAGACTTCTGGCCAGGCCAGACAATCACTGTTTGATACAACTGAAGGCTAACTTGGTGATGTCTCCCCATGTTCTCTCTCTCTCCTTCTCTGTTCATCCTCTTTCTCCTTTCTGCCTGCTCCCTGGAACTTCACTAACCAATGAAATGTTAGCATGAAAGCACTTGCCTCAGGCTCTCTTTTCTAGGGATTGTGCTAAAACTTATTGAAATAGTGTTGCAAAAAATTTTCACGGATTTTATGATAAAACATGACTATCCAAAGATAGTTAATGCTTAAAACGGACCCCTCGTGATATTCAACCAGACCCCTTGGAAGAAATGTTTGTTCTCATCTCCTGTTAGAAATTCTTTAGTAAAAACATTTGAGAAAGACTGGAATAAAGTGTGAGTTTTTCAACATATTATTTAATCTCGAATTTTAGTCTACCCTTCCTTCCTTCTCTTCCTTCTTTTGTGGCACAATAATTATTTCACTTTGTTTATCACTAGTTTTTTTAAAAAATAAGTTTCCTTACATCTCTGACATTTGGCATTGAGACTAGCATATAGAATCCAACTAATATATGTTTTAAAAGTCGATTTGTAAGTGAATGAATGAATGAATAAATGAGTGGATGGAATAACTTTCATTTCCCTACCACGATGATTAGATGGAATAACTAAAACTGGTTATAGCTGTAATAAATCTTCCAATTTTTAAAAAAAATGGAATTCCCATATTAAAAGCTCTTATAATTTGTTAAATATTTAACTTTCAATTATTATTGCATAACTGCTGGCATAGTAATCATTGACGAGCTACATTTATTTGTTTATTAAACAAATAATTATCAGGACCATGGTATGTGCCAGGCATTATTACAGACTCTAGGAAACCAAGCGGTGTACTAAACAAACGTCCTGTGTTCATGGAGCTTAGTTCTGTGTCAGGTCTCTGTGCTTTAATTCTAACTGCAAAATGGGTATATTTCCTATCTCAACCTTTTTTTATAAAGGAAAAAATGGGGGTACATGGGTGGCTCAGTCATTTAGGCAACTAACTCTTGATTTCACCTCAGGTCAGGATCTCACGGTTTGTGAGTCTGAGCCTTAAGTCAGGTTCCATGCAGAGAGTTCAGAGTCTGCTTGGGATTCTCTCTCTCTCCCCCTCTTCTTCTGTCCCTCCCCTGCTCATGTTATCTCTCTCTCTCTCCATCAAAATAAATAAACTTAAAAAAATATTTTATATATGTGTATAAATATAAGTGTATACACACATCCATAGTTTTTAAGGTACTACCCAACATATAGTTGACACTCAGTAAATGCTAGTAGTTGTTATTATTTATTTTTTTATCATTAGGCTGGGGAATGTGCCTTAAAACTGCACAGCCCACATGAAGATAATGTAAGCATCACCACCCATTTGGTGCAGGCAATATTTGATATGAGCTATGGAAGGCATTGCCATCTTTCAGGGAGAGGGGAATGAAGCCTCTAATGCTTTTATTTTGGCTAAAACTGCTTAGGTGTGAAGACCATTGAGTCCGCCTTTCTGAAGATGACTCCATGTCATTCGACACAAAACATACCCATTCCTTTAAAGAACCCTGCTTCTTTATCGTCTATCTTCAGTCTTGGATTTTGCTATCACTGGGTATTAAACTTTAGGAGTGTTACTCAGTGCATGTTGCCAAAAAAACATAACATTAGTTACACATTACCAGAACTGAACTGAATGAAAACACAATTAATTTTCTTTGTGTAGTCAATATTTTATTCAGTCATGGCCTTTAACGACTGGACTCCCAGAGAAGAATGAATCATTCATGTTTTAGGACAACCACACTAATATAAAGGAAAAGTAATGCTAACAGTAGTGATACTTAAGTCATTATTTTGAGTCTGCTCAGATAGATGACTTCTGTTGATTAAAAACAGGGCAAATATCAGTACAAACCAAATAAAATGTTCAAAGATGATTTTTTTTCTGAAAATAATGCAGGCTAGGATAAACTAAAACTCACATCACATTCAGATAAGCAGTAGGTACTTTACACAAAAAGCACTATGCTTTCCAGGTTGCAAAGTTTATAGTACAACGTAAATTTAAGGATTTTGAGATTTTCATAAACTACTAGCTTTTCTATTTTCAGAAGGACATCACTACTTTTAGGTGGAGATCTTGACATAAATATACGCACACAGACTAATCATTCTCTTCATGGTCTGCTGTTCAGAGTTTTGATGCAGCCATGGGAATTAAACCTGAGCGAATTCACTCTGCTTAGGAAATCAATCAACAGCATTTATATGCTTAGCATTAGTGTTGAGCATGCTCTTTTGCTGGGGAAATAGGCCCCTTTCCCTCAAATGGTTTTTGTAAGGTGTCCAGAGTTTCTGTCTTCATTTCTCTCAGTGGACATTTGTGAGAAGAGTTTTATGTACTGCGCAGGCCAAATGACTCACATCAAAAAATGATTTAATTTTCAGCCGAACCAGGATATTATTATTTGGCAGAGTTGTGCTATTCTTAGAGTACAATACAGATGGACTCGTAATAGTTTCATTGGTCTTTTACTTGAATAGAATGATATGGTTAAGCCATTCTGGTGAAGAACCATCCCAGACTTGGTATTTAGGGAGAGGAAAGCAGTAAAACGAACCCTGGAAATGGGGAACTAAAGAAGAAAGCCAGTCATTGAAATTATCAATACTTGAAATATTTTAGTTTGTGATTTGAAGATATGATTTAGGATGATGTGTGTATTGCAGACATAACATACAAAAGTGGCATGACTGGGTCAGGCTATGGCGCCTTTGTACGCTGAAATATTAACTGGTTGAGAAGAAACTTAACAGCTAACTTTACTCTTCAGGAGTTTATGTATATTCCCCAAATCACACCTTACTCAGTGACACTTAGTAAGATTAATGTTACGGAGCTGAAACTTGACTTCTATAAAAGTTTAATATTATCTTAAACAACTAGGCTATTAGATCTAAAAGCTTTTTCTTAGAGAGTAATTTTTGTGATAAATATTTTTTGAACTGATCACACTTGGGAAATTTTGTCAACATCAACCACTTCCCCACGACGATTTCTCCTTTAGATGAAGAAATGCTAACACAGTTTATGATAGCAATAATAAACCCACCTTTCATTTCCTAATGCTTTACAATTAATAATCATCTCATTTTAACCTTACATCAACACTGTATAGAAGATATTACTATCTAAGGATTAGGGACGTTAAATATCATGTCCAATACATAGTGAATGAGTGACAAAGATTGCTCTGAAGTAGGCATTCATCCATCCATTCATTCATTCATACATTCATTTTTTACTGTGATAAATAACACATAACATGAGATATACCCTCATGAAAATTCTTTCAGTATAGTATTGTTAAGCACAATGTAGTAGAGATTTTTAGAACTCTTTCATCCTGCATGACTGAAACTCTATACCCTTGATCAGCAGCTTCCCATTTTCCTCTCCCACCTACCCCTGACAACCACTCTTCTACTTTCTTTCTAGGAGTATGGTTGCCTTAGATACTACATATAAGTTGAATGATGTGTTATTTGACTTTCTGTGACTGGCCTGTTTCACTCAGCTTAATGTCCTCAAGGTTTATCATATTGTAGCCTGTGTCAGGTTTTCCTTCCTTTTTAAGGCAGATTAATATTCCATTGTATGTATATGCCATATAATCTTTTCCAATTCATCTGTCAGTGGGATTTAGGTTGTTTTAACCTCCCAGCAACTGTGAATAATGCTGCAATAATTTGCATGGGAATGCAAATATCTCTCTGAGAAACTGATGTCAATTCTTTTGGATAAATACCCAGAAGTGAGATTGCAGGATCATATGATTATTCTATTTTTAATTTTTTCCAGGAACTTCCATATTATTTTCCATAGATGCCCACCATTTGACATCCCTACCAACAGTGGACAAGGTTCCAGTTTCTCCATATCCTCGACAACACTTGTTATTTTGTTTCTTTTTTAAATAATGGTCATCGTGACAGATGTGAAGTAATATGTCATTGTGATTTTCACTTGCATCTTCCTGATAATTAGTGATGTTGACCATGTTTTCATATGTCAGTTTGCCATCTGTATGTCTTCTTTGGAGAAATGTCTGTTCAAGTTCTTTGTCCAATTTTTAATCAGGTTATATGTGTGTGTGTTTGTTTGCTACTGAGTCATAGGAGTTCCTTATATATTTATATATTAACCATCTATCAGTTGTATGGCTTGCATATATTTTCTCTTTCTATTATACCATCTAATAACTGTCTACATTGAATCATTGAGAAGGTGAAACCTTGCCAATAAATATCTGACTTTTTGATGTGCCCGAGTAACTACATTTATATAATTGGCCTCATTCTTTTAAGGATAAGGACAAAAAGGCTTTTCAATGCATGTATGTGATCTGGAAGGGGCAATATATTAACCAACTAGTACCCACAATTTCATATAAAAATAAATTATTGATTATGTTTCTATCTTGTTCTTTGGTTCAGAGCAGAATTCATAAATGATGTGACACCAAATACAAGAACTCTAGTGGGTGAGAAGGGTCAATTCAGTTGAAGGATATGAGGTACCCTTAGGAGAACATGTTTTGGGATATGGGAATGCATTTCGGGGATCACCTCTGAATCATCGGAAATAGTATGAAGAATCATATGAAGATTCTGGGCATAGGCTAGTTGCTGCAATTGGCAGATGATGAAAAGGGCAACAGAGGCAAAAGTTTGCAGTTTTGTCATGGAGAGAGGAAGCTAGTTCCCACAATCTTACCTGGACAACACAGAAGGGACTTATTTATACTCTGGTGCCTTGTCTTCAGGGTCTTATGCAGGTCCGTGGGGGCAATTCCCTGATGAGGATTATCTGGTGATTTTTAGACTTTTGATCCTTGGCATGGACTAAATGGATTCAGTGATGCTTTAAGGCCCATTTCTCCCATTTTATAGCTTGGAGATATGAGACAATCTAGGAAATCACACGAACTTAACTCTCTAGATCCCCAGTTTGCCTCTCTGTGAAAACCAGGATTGATATGAGGGCCAAATGAGTCAAGGACTGGGAAAATGATTAACATCTGTAGAATGTTATAGGTAGTATTAGTGATGATGATGATGTTGATGGTTATATTTTATTTTTTATATATTTAAAAATTTTTTAATGTTTATTTATGTTTGAGAGAGAGACAGAGAGAAAGCAGGGAAAGGGCAGAGAGAAGGAGATACAGAATCCAAAGTAGGTTCTAGGCTCTGAGCTGTGAGCAGAGAGCCTGATGCAGGACTCGAACTCACGGACCACAAAACCATGACCTGAGATGAAGCTGGACGCGTGACGAACTAAGCCACCCGGTGACCCTATTATCATTATTTACCTATTATTATTATTTAATAAATGTTTATTTATTTTTGAGAGACAGAGACAGAGCATGAGTGGGGGAGGGGCAGAGAGAGAGGGAGACACGGAATCCAAAGCAAGCTCCAGGCTCTGAGCTGTCGGCACAGAGTCTGACGCAGGGCTTGAACCTCATGACCTCAGCTGAAGTTGGATGTTAACCTATTGAGCCACCTGGGCGCCCCCTAAGAGTGATTATTATAATTATTTTTCCTTCAGTTGTCTCAGCATTTACAAAATTTGTCATGGAGAAACTGATTTTTAACTTTTACCAATTTTTAAAAAATGTGTTCTGTGAACCCCTTGAGGAGAAAACAGGGAAGTTAGAGAACAGAAGAGAACGACGGGGCGTTGCCTCTTTGGCAAGGGTGGGCATCAGAAGAGACTGAAGGCAGCTGAAGAGCCGGAGCAGAGCTCCTGGGAAAACAGGATCTTTCTTCTTTTCTCCAATGAAAATGTGAGAGACTCATTTGGAAGAATGCCAGAACTAAGGCCAAAGTATTCTCTTTCTCAGCCAGAATATATGGATGATTTTGGATCTCAGAATCATCTTCCTGACTACTTAACCTATCTCTTTATTTTATGTATAAGACAACTGGCCCCCTTGTCTGAGAAAGGCGATGAACTCCGTCAGAGTCACAGCTCTATGTGGCAGAGCCTGGGTCTTCTGATTCTGAATTCAATGTTTTATACTTCACAAAAATTGAATTTATATTAAAAAGCATATCTATAGCAAAAGTTACAGCAATTATACTTGCAGCAGCAAATGTAAGTTAATTCGATGTGCATATATACATACAGTCTGTTACACTGGACCAACTTTTAATATCAAATTCTTATTTTTCAAGAGTCTAGAAGTACAAGTACAGATTCGCCTTTTCAGGTGAGCAGAGTTCACTAGGATTTTAGAATCTATGTTACGAATGGTTGAAATCTGGAGATGGACATCGTGGCCTTTATTTCTGTGTATAATACTCAGCAGCCTCATGACCGTAGGACCTGCATTTCACTGCCCTGTGTCTCAGTTTACTCATATGTAAATGGGCCTAATAATAGCAACTATCTCACAAAAATATTGTGAGGATTAAATAAGGTATTAAAAATAAGTCTAATACAGAACAAACCACATAGAAAAGACTCAATAAACAGCCATCGTAACCACAGTAGTGACTGAAGGAAAGAGAAAGTGTGCTGGAATGAGAATCAGTACTTCACCAGTCCAACAGCGACACTGTGCTACTTACCAGCCAGGTGTTCTTAGACAATCTCGTCATTTACAAGGGCTCCTTTTCCCTTAGTTGTGGGAATGGGGGGCAGTAGTAGTTAGGGCTATCACAGGATTGATGTAAAGATCCAAATAAATAATTTAGACAGCACTTTCTGATATATAACATACCCAAAAGAAAGGTTTAAGAAAGACAAGAAAGGGGCGCCTGGGTGGCTCAGTGGGTTAAGCGTCCGACTTCAGCTCAGGTCATGATCTCGCGGTTCGTGAGTTCAAGCCCCTTATCAGGCTCTGTACTGACAGCTCAGAGCCTGGAACCTGCTTTGGATTCTGTCACCCACTCTCTCTCTGCCCCTCCCCTGCTCACACTCTCTCTCTCTCTCCCTCAAGAAAATAAATATACATTTAAAAAAAGAAAGACAAGAAGGATGAGAAGAAGGGAAGAAGGGAAAGAAGGAAGGAAAGAAGAATAGGTAAGAAAATATTAGAAAATCATAAAGCATTTTTGACTGTTGGGGGGCTAAGACAGGGGCCTCTGTTAGTCTGTGGCTATAAAGTTTCTTTACCTTCTTGCCACAGCTCATCCACTGACTTGTTGTTTGCTGCTGGGAAATCGTTTCATCTCTAGAGTACGATCTCAGTCGGGTGTATATAATTTGTACTCTTCTGCTCTGTATCACTGCATTGGATAAGATGACCTTGAGGTCCCCTTCAGCTCTAATTTTCTATGATAAAATTATGTTCCTGTGCCAGTGGTGCCTCTCCGATAAAAAGAAAATAGTAAAACCTTAGGCTAGTGAATGTGTCAAATGCTTTGAGATTTGCAGGAGAAAATTAATGTTCACAGGGTGGTTCTCGATGAGAAAGGATACTCCCCATTTTCACACTCCCTTTTTCAATTGAGGCTTTTAATTTAGTGGAATTATAATGCTTCTTTGCTGTTCTACAGCTTTCAAACATGGTGTGCTTTTGTGAAAAGTCTTTAATCATCTAATTTCTTACATTCTCTGTCTAAAAGCTACATCATGAGAATTGCTGGCAATTTAAACTTTTCCTTTTATATGATTTCTTGGTTTCCAGGACCTATAGCTGGATAGATACAGATTTCGTTGTTCACAATGAACAAAACGCTGAATATTTTTAGTGTGAATGAACTGTAGAAAGTATCTTGTTCAATTACTCATTTAAGAATTAAAGATTCTGGGGTTCAGAGAGAGAAGACATCTAAACCAAGGTCACACAGGAATGGACTCCAGTTACCTGGTTCTTAGTAACTATGACAAATGGCATTTTCTAAAGACAGTTGTAACATTATTTCCCCTCCCCATATGCTTGTCTGTAATGTAATTTTTTGCTGCTCTTCCTTTACGATAGGGAGGCTAATTCCTTTCCCCTTGAGTCTTCTTAACCAAGAGAATGTGGCAAAAGTGACATCAGAAAATAGCAAGACTAAGGCACGAGGGACCTCAGCAGCTTATGCCTGGGTCTTTTGAGATGCTCTCCCTTAGAACTCAACCCCCATGGGAAGTTCTCAACCCCCTTGAGAAGCCCAAGCCACATGAAGAGACCATGCATGGTAATACAGTCAACAGCCCCAGCTAAACTCCCAGCCCATAACCAGAAGCTACTGCTAGCCAAAAGTGTGAGTTTTCTTGGATGCTCAGCTCAGCAGAACCATCAGAAGACAAAAACCCCAGCCACATCTGTGACCCCAAGAGACTACCCAAAATAGAATTCCTCATTGGAGTCCAGACTACCCACAGAACCATAAGAAAATTTGTTTTAGGACATAGGTTTTGGGGTGTTCTGTATGCAGCAATGTACTTAAGAGCACTCCTGCATTTCACTGGCTCAGATTCTACACTACTTCCATTTGGTTCTACACTACTTCTCAACTATCTGGGATTAACAGGTTAATGCAATTAGTACTCTGGTCTCAAATGTTGCACGGAATTGAAAGTGAGAGCCAATTTAAGTTTAACTGGAGGAACAACTTCATGTCAGAGTTCTTGAAACTGCCCAAATTGTAACTACCCATGTTTTGCTTGTATAGAAAACTAGCCTTGGTTTCTCAGATGGCCAATATTAGACTAGCTTTCTCTAGAAGTATCAGACCTCATCAAGTTTAATATGAAAGGAGTCAATCACAGAGATATGGAAATACTTTTTAAAGTACAGTGGCAGAAATAGCTATTTGCCACTCAATGTCTACTTTCCCCGTCTTCTTTGGTAACAGAATCCCAATTTATCTGTTGTTTCAGTGACCCCACTTAGTACCCTGCATTTCTCAGCCACTTTTGCTGCTAGGAGTAGTCATGTGACTAAATTTTGTCCAATGAAGTATAGGCAGAAATGTTATATGTGATTTCCTGAAATGTTGCTTTAAAAAGCTGATGTAGCCAGGAGGTGAGATCTTTTCATTCTCCTTCAGTTTCCTTCGTATATTCCAGAACTGGACATGATGGGTGGAGTGCCAGCATCTTGCTTGTACAATGAGGTGATATTGAGGATAGAAGTTGCGTCTGGTAGGGTCTAACCAGGATAACAAAGCCACACTTTGTATTTAACACTGATTGAATTAAAAAGAGGGAATTGGTTGCATAGGTATGGGAAGAGCTGAGAAGCCAAACAGAATGGTGAGAAGACTTAGAAGTTAGCAGTAGTAGGTAGACACTACCAGTGCCATGTTGAAAGACAAAGGAAGGAGACAGTGTTGCTGAAACCTAGAGTGCAGAGTCCCCCCAATACAAACTGTCACACTGTGGACCTGTCCAGATGGGACTAGAACCCCAGAGAGGCACAGCCGCCCCAGAGGGGCAGCCCAAGGCAGAAAAGCTTCATCTTCCCTCCTGTCTCCTGAGCTCTGGTCAATACTTCCCATTGGCTAAATGCAGCTAGGGTTAATAATATTAGGATCCAGGGAAACCCTAGCTGCAGGGGCCAGATTCCACCAGTATGGGGCTGATCAGGGAAAAGCTTAAAAATGAGTCTGTGGACAAATGAGCCCAGGAGCACCACAGAAGCCAGAGCTGGGATGGTGAAAGAGAAAGCTAGAAGGAGGCTAGGCCCTGATGATCACAGAAATGCCATATGAGAAAAATGCCAATTGCCTGTAAGTTGTTATTATTTTGGATTTTCTCTTACATACAGCAAAACACAGTACTATTGATATTAATGTCTCTTAGGGAGGAGATTATATTAGTTTACTAAGGCTTCCATAACAAAATACCATAGACTGGGCCACTTAAACAATGGAAATTTATTTTCCCACAGTTCTAGAGGCTGAAAGTCCAAGACCAAGGTGTCAGCAGGTTGGTGTTTTCTGAGGCTTCTCTCCTTGGCTTGGAGATGGCCACCTTCCCACCTCATCCTCACATACCCTTCCTTCTGTCTACCCCTAATGTCTCTCTGTGTGTCCGAATTTCAAGACCCCAGACTGGAGTAGGACACGCCCTAATGGCCTCATTTTAACTTAATTGCCTCTTTAAATGGCTTTTTATCAGTCACATTCTGAGGGCTGGGGGTTAGGGCTTCAACACGCGAATTTCTGGAGGGGACACAATTCAGCCCATAACAAGGATTAAGAGAAAAAAAATCAGAAAATTGGAGAATTAAGTCAATCTAAACTGTATTTGCTAAGTAGGACAAATAATAGTGTGGATTGTACCAAAAAGCAAATAATTTAAGAAACAGTGCTACAGGGCATTATAATTCTGTGGTCACTCCTTGATCTTGCTCTGTATTTTGCATTGTTAATACGCTGTTATGTAACTCAGCCTGCTTTATTTGCTCATGTGGGGGCCCACCATTACTTACCACTTCAGATCACTGAGCCAGGAGATCTTCCAAGAGACCTAGGATTTGGCAGGTGCTAATTATTCACTAACCCCTCAACTAACAGGAATTCCCACTTCTGCTGGGGAAGGGATGCAGATGCTCCTGAATCCTTAATAAAGGGGCAGCTGCAAAAACGGTGTGGCTTCCATAGTCTGCTCCTATAATTAGCTCCACCTTAATCCTCCTGTACACAATGCCTTCTGAGACTACAAAAGCCCAGCCTTGTCCAGCTGCCATTCCTCGCTTTTAAGCTTGCTTTTGGCTGGACCACGCTGCTTCTGAAGATGTAATTAAGTGTTTTGGTTTAAAGGGCAAAATCTAATAAGTGATCCTGAGTGGTGATAAACAGAATCCTGACCCTTCCAACCATGAGGCCTACGAACAGGGTAAGAGAAAGCAGAGGCAGTCAGAATGTCGGTGAAGGGGGCAAAAGTGACCCAGTTGGTGGGAATTTCAAGTTATCCTCTTAATCAAAGAACAGTTAATTGATGAGGTTTTCAATCCGAACCAAGCTTTCTCAAAGCTGTGTCTTGTTCAAGATGAATTATGGGTTTACCATGGCCCCAGTGACTTCCGATGGCAATGGTGATGGTGGCTGATGGATCAGATGCTCTTTCCATAATCCTCTTCTTTCCTTCTAACTTTTCCTTGCCAAAAAAGTCAGGCCCGAGGAGACTTCAGAGATCTGAAAATTACCCTAAAACTGATTTTTGAAGTAGACATTGAGGTCTTATTTGGAAATGCTTTTGCTGTCAACAGCGTTTTCCCTATTTCCATACCAATGGGACTTTAGAGCACTTTCCCCAGGAATGGGTCCTGGGAACCACCTCTTGTTTCGTGGGGAAGTGGGGCAGTCCCTTAGGCCGCCACAGTATGATGGGAGGTATACAGAGTGTCCTGGGACAAATCTCCGTGAAACTGCCGGAAGTTCAAGATGCAAAGAACCAGATGGGAAGCAAGGAGATAAAAAGCGGAGGAGGTATCAAGACACAGAAAAGCCAGACTGAAAAGCACTGTTTCCGGGGGCAAAGCCTTAAGACATATCCTAAGGAACCAAGGATAGCATTACCTCTCCCCTAGAAACCTTTATGCGGCCTGTATGCAAGTTTTCCTATGTGGGCAGAAGGGCATCTCTGCCTGTAGGCATCAGGCTAGTTGGGAAATTAACTCTTTGGTTTCTTTTCATTATCTTTCTTCTCCCACAATCCCTGGTGCTAATCCACAGCTCCTCCCCGCCAACCACTACCTCCTGGCCGCTCCCTCCTTCCTTTTCCTACCCTACTGCAAGTTCCTGAGCAGAACTGGCTTTGCCCCATAGACTGGGCTGGTTTTCAGCTCATTATGAAGCTTACAGTGTTACCACCGCATCAAAACAAGCTCTCCCTGCAAACCTTATCCCTGGATTGAACGTGACATATCCCACTGAATGCTTTCTGGACCAGCCCAGTCCTTGTGTGACAGGCATGTAGGCAGCATTCCCAGACACGGAGTCTGGTAGACAGCCATTTGAAAGCAGGGGTTAAGTTGGAGAGGGAAAAGGGGAGGGGGGAGTGTTCTCGGCTCGTGTTGATTTCTGTCAGATTTCAGTTGAGGTTTGTGAAGAGATAATTGTGTTATATTTTCTCATCCTTCACAGCCTGGTGGTTCCTGTATAATTATATATGCCTGAGCTTAATATTATTTCAGAAAGAAGAAAAGTATACAACAGATTTTTAGCCTCAGGCTTCTTATGATTGGGTACAGATTTTGCTCTTGCAAATAATTTAGTTCTTTTTTTCCCTTTGCAAAGAGTAATTGTAGGGACGTGGCTCAAGCGGATAGCTAGCCATTGGGGGATTTTCTGGAGCTGAGGGAAGAGTGCCAGGCTATGGGCATATGTTGTTCAGGACCCGATGAAACACACAGAAGTGGTCCTCCCGTGTTTTCGACAGCAACCAGGGAGATGACGGATCTTTCTGCCTCTGGCATCGGAAGCTAAAGGAGTCTGGCTTGCAATGAAAATCCCATTTGAAAAAGTTCCTTGTCTTTCTGATAACCCAGCCTATTTGTTAAAATTGTAGGAACATTTCTGAATGTCATTTAATTTTTGCCACTTACATTATTAATGTGATTAAATATTATTAGGTCATATTTATTATGTTGCACTGAATTATTCTGATAATTATTAAGACATTGCCTAGAGTGGGAAAATAAAATGAAGCAATTCAGGTTGAGTGAAATTTTCATATTGATGTTATATAATTATCATTATTTAACCAGAAAGAGAAGCTGATGCAATTAGGAAAATAAAACTTAGCCCCAACGTTTTTATTGATATCATTAATACGTGTGCTCAGGACTGCCGATAAACATTTTAATACAACTTGGTGATAAAATAAATTATATCACAAAAATAATGATTTCAAGTTAATTAAAATATTATTGGCATAAATTTCTCTTAAAATTCAGGATTTAACCCTATTTTCTTCACCATTTACACTCAGGGTTACAACTCAGGGTTCCACTCTCCATATTGTTGACTTCTACATTGAACTTTGTTTGGATTTTGTTTTGTTTTGTTTTCTTTTTCAAAAGCTTTTGTGGTCTATTGCCCAGAGGGCGGGGGGCATTCCCCACAATATTTCACTTTTTAAGAGTCAATTTTTAAAAAATGTTTATTTTTGAGAGACAGCAAGCAGGGGAGAGGCAGAGAGCAAGGGAGACAGAATCCCAAGTCGGCTCTGCACCGTCAGAGCAGAGCCCGATGCGGGCTTGAACTCACAGATGGTGAGATCATGACCTGAGCCGAAACCAAGAATTGGATGCTTAAGCTACTGAGCCACCCAGGAGCCCCAAGAGTCCATTTTTAATATGTAAAATGGGAATGATGGGGAAAGAAATTTCTCACTACTGTTAGACTCTGCCTGGAGTGATTAAAGTATATAAAATGCTTTGCAGCATAGCATAGCAGTTGAGTTCAAACTCTGGAACCAGGCTACTCGGTTTTGAAGCCTGGTTTTGTGCATAACCTTTGGCAAGTCACTTAACCTCTCTGTACTTCAGTCCCTTCCTGTGTAAAAGAGAGATGACTATATCACATCGGGATATTATAAGGATCATATGTAACAACAATATCACATAGGGATTTTAAAGGTCTTCTATGAATTCGTATAGGTAGAATTTGCTATTTTTATTAGCAGACTACTTCATACTATAAATCGTAGGAGTTGTTATTCGTACAAACACAGCCACACATGCTTGTCCTCGAAGCAGAATGTCACAACTTTCTACTCTACTGTGAGCATTGGTATCATCTACCTCTCTGTCACTCAAAATCTTTCTCTCTCGCTTGCCCTTTGATCGACCCAGTTACCAAGCCTCTAAGCTTCTAGTCTCACACCTCTTCAGTTCCATTTCATTGCTGCCACCACCAGGTTTTCAAACTTAAAATATTGTAATAGCTTCTGAACTGCTATTCCTGCCTGTAATTTCTCCCATTCCAATCTATCCTTTGTGGTAGTAAAAGACATGTTTTTCCTGCTCACTTACTACTTGGATCCCCACTGTCCAGATTCCCTATTTTGTCAACCTAAGCTTTCCATCTCTAGGCCCCAAATATGTTATTTCCTTTCATTACCCAGTGCTCCAGTGAGGCTGATTTATTCCTCATGCTCCCAAAAAGCTATAAGCATGATCGCTTTTCTTTGGTCTGAAGTCCCCCCTCTAATTCAAACCCTACCACCTGCTTTCCTGCTTACGTTTCTCTTTCTATTCCTCAAGTATTTCTCATTATGCCAATTCCTGTAGGTCTCATCTATACCTTTTACACATTTGCCAAAGGAACACATATTGTACTGCATTATTTTATAATCTGACCTGTTCCCACATTTTGTATATACCTTGGAGAGCATTGGCCACTTCTGAAAATTCTCTTGTACAGCCTCCATTGCCTAGGATAGTGACGCGGAAAACGGTGGGTATTTTCAAAAATTCCTAGAACAACTATTTCTTCGAACAATAATCTAACCTAAACTACTCAGTTTCATTTTTCAACTCAATTAAGCATCATTTTCTGGTTCTTATGCACTGTGTATAATGAGATTTGCTTTGAGTTATCAACACTGCAGGGAAATGTTTAAATTAGAAGGGAAAAACCCACCACCAATTTCTTTAAAAATGGAATAAAAACACAACGATATTTCTTCTATATTCTATTATCAAAATAAAATCTAAATCTGAAGCTATCATCTCGACAATACCATTGTTTTTTCAAGAATGGAAACCCAGTTTACAAAATGTACTTACTGAAAATAATTAAATGGAAACAAAAATCCTTCCCAAACACTACTGTGTAGTATTTCTCGCTGCAAAAAAAAAAAAAAAAGGATTGGCTAATGCTTAGTAACTAACACAGCAGAAGGTATAAAAAGCTGATCCCCACAAGAGAGTCAGCGGACTTGGGAATTTAATACAGCCCTTTAAAAATGAGTGGGAAAAGAGGAAGGCAAGTCAGTGCTGAAGTGTGTGTTTACATACAGGAGGGTGGCGCTGGAACTTTCTTTTGTTCTTCAAACTTCAATTCCTTAACTGTATTAATCTCTTAGATGATTTTTCTTGTGCACGTCATAGGAAAAGAAAATCTACTTAGCACTATTTCAAGGGAGTCTACGGTGGTGGAAAGACATCATGTAAACAGCGCTTCCCCATTTCTCGTTGGGTTTCTGCAGCGAGGTAGCCCCAGGAGTCTTCGCCTTGGTTTTCTTGGTCAGTCATGCCAATAACCAAGTAAGGACAGACACGGGGAAACTATACCCTTTTAACCCCAGATGCTTTGTATATAACTCGTTGTCAGAAAATGTACCACGTTCTTGGTGGTGGGGATAACACGTGTGTACAAAACAAGTGAAGACACTACAATTCACAGAATAGCGAACAAGGTCAAGTGTTCATGATGCGACGTGATGAACATTTTGTAACAGTGGTAGTGAAGGTTAGGGAAGACAGAGAAGCGATTGACTAATTCTCTTTTTGTTCCTGGGTGTCTAAGAGGAGGGCGTTTATACTCCAAGAATGCTTCACAGTGAGTATGACATTTGACAAACATCTTGCATGATAGGTGGAATTTCTCCACCCAGCCAGAAGAGTGCTAGAGATATCTCAGGCAGGGCAACATGCCCAAAGGTGCAGAATGAGTGCAAGAATTCAATGTGCTTGGAGAACCAGACAAGCATGGGGACTAATGCCAACTTACCGGCTAGCGTATGCCAGGTAGTTGTCTCATAAAGTTGGTGGAACTTACAATTACTTATGATAACAATACAAACCCCATATTCCGGAAGGAGGGAGGCTGGTAATAGCTGCAAAATGTTAGAGCGAGGATTCAAGTCAAGATCAGACTTCATGGCAGTTTGTTCTGCACCACATAGAACGGGATATGCTGAGGCCCAGATGCAAGTATTGCTCAGCGAAGGAAGAAGAAGGACATTTCCTTTTCTGGAAGAACGGAGCAGGAAAGGACAGATAAGGATGTGGAGGAGAAGGAAGGTGATGGAGCACATGTGAACAGATAGGCTGGGTCGTCTTTTGATAGTAATAGGAACAAGACTGGGGTGAGAGAGGGATGAGAGTTCTGAACAGTAGCCATGAAGAATGGGAGAGGAAGTCTTTGGATTGTCAGGGAAGGCGTGGCAGATGGCCAAGGGGATGCGAGGCTTTGGAGTTCCGGGATGGGAAACCAAAAGAGGACTATCCTCATTTAGCCATTCATTCATTTGGGTAACGGTTAAAAAACACGCGCCGTATGCCAGGCACCGGGCCAGGAACTGACGATGCAGAGAAAAGTCAGAAAAGGAGCCCTACCTTGAGAAGCTTACGGTTGATCGAGAAGATACAGACTTCTATGCAACTCCAGGCAAGGCCTAGTTACGGATGCTAAGATTGAGGTATATATGTGAACAATGAGAGGGGGATGCTGAAAGGAAGCGGTGAAGATTCCATTTGTGTGGAGGGAGGAGGTTTCCGGGAGGACTTCAAAAGGCGGTGCTTTAGAAATACCCTTGTTCTGAGGAGCTCCGTGCCAAAATAGTCACAGATGAAATGGCCTGATGGCCTTGCCCAGTTTACTTTCAAACTATTCAGCAAAAAGAAAGAGAGATAGAAATATGTGGATAAAAAAAATGTGGATAAAGCCAAAAACAGCCTAATGATAGCGGCTGGTGAATCCGTACAGGTGTTCCTTATAATATTTCCTAACTTGTCTTTAAGTTTGGATTTAAAAAAAAATTAAAGGTTGGAGAATAAAAGGAGGCATCTTACAATGAGAACTGAACTGTAATTTGGAAGATGGGAGGGCACCCAATCAGAAGGAGCTATGATAGCATGGAGGTACGAACTGCAAGCAGCAGCATTCATTCTTGGAAAGGTTAGAACCTTCCCCCAAGTGGGAGAAGTGGGGAGAGATGAAACTGCAGTGGCAGAGAGAGGCCAGTCATGATCAGGAAAAGGAGCTATTCACTTAGTCAAAGAACAGTGATATCGAGGCGTTGGAAGAGACTGTTCGTTCCCCATCTGCAGAGGGTCTCACTCTGTAGGTTCAAATAAGCTTTTGGTTTCTTGAAGTGGAGCATGCCGAGAGAGGTGGATGGAAGGCAGGATGGCATTTATCTCATTGATTTTGTAATTTCTGAGATGTATGAAACCAGAGCAAGCAGCTTAGAAGCAGAACAGAGCCCATATATTACCCAGCTCTTTATACATAAGATGTTGGAATAGTATATATGTTATAAACAGTGGAGTGGAAATTAGTTGGCCAAGAACTGAAATAGGTCAGACTTCATTTTGGTCTTAAACTTTCTAGTGTTAGATCAACTAGATGTTTCTAGTATGACATGGAACAAACTGACTCAAGTCATTTCTGAGCCATTAATACTGGGCTTTGTTTTAGATTATTGTGTTAACAGAGTATATTCCAAACTGCAAGGTACATCTAAGGGGGAAATAAAGTCAGTGGAATTCAGGACCAGTGACACTTTTGAGTAATCTTGGAAATAAAGAAACACTCCACAGTTGCACTTCGAAGGCATTAACCTCTTCAAAACAAATTTCGTGAAGGCTGTAATTAATTGTATTTGCTTAAGAATACTGTAAAGCAAAGAATTAAAACTTTTAACACGTAAGTATAGAGACACAGACTAAGCATGTGGGAATAAATGGAGAAGGAAAACTTTCCTCATCATGGAGCCTGCCCAAATGGGACCTTGGGCACCTCCCTCAGTGTCACGGTTTTTAGAGCTGTCTGGTCTCTCCCAGCCTGAGGAATTAGGTGTCTTCATGTAGTTTTCTATGAAGCGTGAGGCCTGAAGCTTATAGCTTCACACAGAATTAGACTATGTTGCACTTCAATAGTGTTTTTAAATACCCTCAGTGTTCTGTACAGCCATTTAGTGTTTCAGCAGATCAAACTTCAGAATGACAAGTTCATTAATGATGGTGGTGATGGTTCCAGTTTTTCTCACTTTGTAGCAAATCACTCCAAAACGTAGTAGTGTAAAATGACCGTTTGATCATGCTCACAGATTCTGAGGGTCAGGAATTTGGACAGGGCACAGTGGGGATGCCTTGGCCGGGCTCCATGGTTTTTGGTGCTTTAGCTGGAAAGGCTTGAAAGCTGGGAGTGACTGGACAGCTGAGTGCTGGAATCGTCTAGAAGCTTCCTCACTCCTATGTTTCCATGAGGACTCTAAGGCTGAGGCCAGTTAGGACTGTTGATTGGAGTGCCTAGGAGTGGCCTCTCCATGTCATTTGGGCTCTTTCCAGCATAGCAGCCTCAGGGTAGCTGAACACCCTACTTGGAATCTTATTTAGAACCATGTAAAAGGACAAAAGGGCCATGATCATGATGACAATAATTTAGAAAGCACTTTTCTTTCAAACATGTAAAGCACATTCCACAGAGAAGCTTCATTTGCTGTTCATGTGATAAACACATTCCCTACATGTAGAGATTTGGGAGCAAGAGCCAAAGGAGCAGGGAATTATCATAAGTGGGTCATAGTGGAAGCCATTTTTCTGTATTTTGATTAACTCTAAGGAATAAAATTCTAGGAGAGCAGAAAAATTCAGCACTGTACTCTGCACACTGTAAGTGTAAACGCTTATGATCCTTGTCTCTGTTTTGCTTCCCTTATGCAGTTCTGGTCCCCAAAAGATGCCACAATCCCATAGACTCGCCTTGCTTAAAAGCATTCTCTTGGCCATAGCCTCCCTGATTCTCCTCGATTCTCATTTATATTCTTTAAATGAATATCAAGGTGGTGGTGACTAAGCATGGGATTATCCTTAAATGTCACAATTTTGCCCCAGCCAGGTTGGTGCTAAATATAATTCCTAGCACAATTACTCAATGGGGTAAAACCGGGATTTTTCTCAGGGCACTGGCCTTGCCATTACATATAGAGACATGTCTGGGCCCAACTTCCTGTAGCAGGAAGACAGTTCGATTTCTTGTTTGCCTGCAGAGCATTAATATGACATTGTGAAGACGCAAACACTGTGAGAGCAGGACATTTGAGCAGGAATTTGTAAACAAGCATTTTTGTAAGTTCAGAAAAACACGTCACACAATATTTCCTTTAACTACTGGCTGAAAATTTTTATCATGGACGTTTCGGAAATCCAAATTCCCATGCGGCTGGGACCTTCTATGTATTATTGGCAAGCACTAGTTTTAGGACAGTAATATTTTGCAATCTAGGAGTTGGGCCATATGGTGTAACAATAGGAAGAACCCAGGAACTCTGGGTTTATTCTGGATACTCTTGGCTGTAGTGTTGCCAAACTTAATTCCCTAAGGTTGTTTCTTCATCTGTAAAAATGTGAGTGCCAAAACTGATCTAACACTGACTCGTTCTTCTTGGCTACACTCTAAGGGTAAACATTTCTTTAAAAGAGCCCCAAATGTATTTACCTTAGGCAAAGTCTGCCCACACTCTCTCTCTAACCATGATCTTGCTCTTTGTCCGCCTGATGTTCTGTCTTACTGAAAAGGTTAGAGGATGGGAGAAAGACTGGTAGGGACATGTAGACAATAAAAGACAACAACATGAATAAAGATAGGCGAGGGGATTGAAAAGGCAGGAAGGAAAGAGAAAGACAGAAAGCAATAGCTTATAACATTTAAGAGTAGAGGAGATGACCTAAAGCTGCAAACAGAATACTGAAGAATAGTTTTCCTTTGGCCCCTCCTTCTTATTCAAGGGTACCAAGAACCATTCATAATCATGTTTTAAGTAAAATAGTTAAATAACAACCCCACAGAGTCTGCACATATTTGTTATGGCTAGAGGGGATATTTGACAGAGAAAGACATTACATTATGAACCATAAAGGGCTTTTGAGAGGAGAGGTAAGAGAGGACTTCTAGGTGACACTTGGCTTGGCAATTCTCCCCTACTTCCTCCACCCCCATTAAAGCTGGGGAGACAAATGCAGGTAGAGGAGTTCTGGAGAGGCCGTGGTTGCTGAGGCACGCCCAGCAATTCACTGAGCCTGCCCAAACTTTGCATTCATCTTTCCAATTAATGCAAATGCTATGAACAGTATACAGAATTGATTGATAGAACTCAACTCTAAACATGACGTTTGAACAAATACAAAGAGAATGCTTGGAAACTTTGCAATTAGATGTTCGCTGTTGAGAGTAGAAAGTGGCTAACCACCACAGACTGGCGTGGTGCAAGTGAGGAGAGCAGGTCAGGTGCACAGCGGGCACAAAGAAAGAGGGAAGCCGAAAGCAAGACCAAAGAAGACATCTCATTCCTCCTGAGGGAGCGCCTTCACAGAGGTGCTGAACGACCCGCCTAGAGTCATGTCCTAGTACAGAGGGGCTGTTATGTGGTACAAATTATAGTTGTGCCTACAATTGTATGCTACTTATTTTTGAATATTTTATAGCTATAATACGTGATAAACGCTTCATTTCCCATCACAGGACAGATCTGACTAAATAATTATTTTATTGTTTTTTTAAGTTAAGAAGACTTCTTAAGTGGAATCACCACTACCTGGACTTTGCCTGGCACAGGTAGCAGGGGCTCACTAAATGTTCTATAAACAGAACTTAGTTATTATGAGGTCAGAAATCTTCAAAAATAAATCAATCAGAGCAAATTTATCTGTAGTTGTGTCTGTTGTAAAGCATAAGGTTGGCACCTTATAAATGTAAAACAAATGTCACCATTTTATATTTGTGTGTATGTAGGTGTAAATATATGTTAGTTGAGCAGAAATAAGTGTAAATAAACAATATCTACAGTAGATACAGCAATGTGGATTGAAAACTATTCTTTTGAGGCTCTATTAATATATCCACTGTTATTTGTCCTCAGATTTGGTCTAATACTGACTTCTGGATTTTATTATTCCTACGAAATATACCTACTCAGTCATGATGAAAAAGTCTGGCACAGTAAAATATAAGGAGACCCAGAAGTTAAAAGACAAATGACTAGAATTCCAGAATTTTAGTGAAGAACTCTGATTACTTTATTCTAAGGTATTTCCTTCCTATGACACTAAGCTTCGCAGGGTTTTATTTCTGGACACCAGAAGGTCTAGCACAAGTTTACATATAAATGTCTTTTTTTTTTTTCAAAGCTCCCAACCCCATTGCTACTGTGGAAACAAAACAAAGCATCTGAATCTGTTACCTCAAAGATCAATCCAAGATTAATTCGGGATCAGGAAATAAGGTGATTCAGTTCTAGTGATACTGACTTGAGTCAGAATAAACAGTTTACTGGCCAAAGGAGTAGATTTCAAGAAAGATTTCAAGTACCTTTCTGGTTGGAACAAAGTAATTTTCCATTACTGGACATGACTGGCCTTTTTTACCGTGAGCAACGTTCTTGGAGGATTCTTTCTGGAAATTGTTCAGGTCTACCGAATCTCCAAGGGCTCCCACTGCCCACAAAATTTAAGGAACTGATGTTTATTGGGCACCAACATTACACCAGACACTATTAAATGCCTTCTGTATGCTGTTTCATTTCGTCATCAAAATTACTTTAAAATATGAGTATTTTACTTTGATTTTCAGTGGCTTCTATAGTATGGTCTCAGCTTTTGAGCCTACTTTCCCCCCAACATGAAGTATAGGGTTGTTTATACTAACAGAACATTCCCAAAACACTTGATTTGCCTTATCTATAGTTTTTATCATCCCATATGAGTCAATTTGTGTGTATAAATGTGTGTGTGTGTGTATGTGTGTGTGTGGACAACAGCTACTTACTTCCTCTCCCCTACAACCTACCTCCTCAATCTAGGTTAAATGCAATCAGCTTAAAAAAACAGTCTTTCATTGGGGTGCCTGGGTGGCTCAGCTGGTTGGGCAGCCGACTTCGGCTCAGGTTATGATCTCACAGCTCGTGAGTTTGAGCCCTGCTTTGGGCCCTGTGCTGACAGCTCAGAGCCTAGAGCCTGCTTCAGATTCTGTGTCTTCCTCTCTCTCTGCCCCTCCGCTGCTCACACTCTGTCTCTCAAAAACAAATAAATATTTAAAAAATTTTAAAAAAAAGTCTTTAGTACTCTACTCAACTCAAAGTTGGTCTATAGTAGTACTCAAAATATATATACTAAGTTGAATGGAGTTCGCATATTTTTTTAAATTTTTTTTTATTTTTATTTTTTGTTCACATATTTTGTGTTTAAAATAGAAGTTTAAAGGAAATTAACTCCAAGAAATGATGTAAATATGTATATATACAGAATGCCTAATGAGGCAAGTTATTGCTGAAATGTATTCAGACATATTTAGGGATCAAAGACAGAGGAAGATAAATTCTATAAAGGATGCATAAAGAGTGATGAATTTTCTGGCCTTCCTGATTTTACAACACTATCATCAGCAGGTAAAACTGAGATGAATGCTATTTCATAAAACCTGGCTAATTTTAGTTTTCACCGGTGCATCTGAAGAGGATGGCAGGAACACAGAAATGGACTGACCACTATCATTCTGTTGCTTTTGGGGATGTTACTCAAAGACTGGAGGACACAACGCAAACACACACGCAGGACTCTGCCAGAGAGTGTGTGCCTGCAGGGTGAGGGTGCCCATACTCCTGCCCCAGCAATTGCCTCTCTTTTGGATTCACGGCTTTGGAAACACTGCAACCTGTCACGTTCCCAAACACGGCAGACACACACTGGCGCACTTGAACATCCACCCTCAATAGCTCTACTTGCGCTTCCAAGGGGAGGCGCGTGGGATACATACCTTGCATTTGCTACCACATTGGAAGTCTGCAGCGAAGGGCTTGGAAGGCGCCTCCGGTCAATTCACCGCGGGTGTTAGGAATCCCAGAAAAGAAATGAAGACGCAACTGAGCACTTCTAACTAAGTGATTTGTGGAAGACATCTGGGCCGATTGTCTGGGAAAAGGAGTGTGTCTGAATAACAAAGTTCTGTATTAGCATCATTTAAAAAAACTTTTTTGCTTTATTTTAGGGACATGGGTTCTAATTCTACTCCTGCCGGCACTTTGGACATTTAGAGCAAAAATCTGTCTGTAACTAGGCAACGCGCTTTTGCTTTGAACAAAAGGACTCCAGCATCACCTTCTCAGGACACAAGCTGGTCATTATTCTTCTTGGACGCACAAACATTATTACCTTCAAAGTCTCCATTTTCCCACAGCCAGTGCTTCAGTTCCTCTGTTCACTTCCTAGAATGAGCTTTTCACTAATACTGTTTTTCTCCCTGAGTTTCTCCCTTCAGGAGAGAATGTGAGAAGCCAGCTCTACATGCAGTTTCCATAGCTTCACCCCTCACCCAGAAAATCTTAAGGACTGTCGAGTTAGCAGGGCAGTGCCAAGGTGTCAAAACCAAAATGGATTTTTAAAATGTTAATGCAGCCTGGCAGGCAGAGATGACATCATCAATATTTTCATCATCACCAGGTTTTAGTTCGTCTTTGTTACAGCAGAAATTAAAAGATGTGTGGAAAAGTATGGAAAAAAAGAGCATTTAAAATAGGCCCTCTCGGAAACAAACAGAGTCAAGTTCAATCTTTGTATACATCTCATATGACACAGTTTCCCAGGGAGGTGCCTTCTTGGAAGTTCCTGGAGGAGGGGGAGGGGAAGGGGATCAGCAGGTAAATGTTCCTTGAAGAAATGAACAATGATAAAAGTGGTGCCTAAAGCTGATTAAGAAAGAAAACTTCCTTTTCTTTTACTTGGTTTCCTAAGAAAATTTAGCGAATACGAGAAAGAATTGCTATCTGTGACTGAGTTCGAAACTGATGGACTCTCTTTTGCTCTAAGGAGACATTTGGCAAAGGTGACTGTGTTTCTTTATCCAAAACCTAACTTTATTAACAGATGAAAACAGCAGACTCTGCTTGCTTTTCTAATGATTTAAATTCGTGTATGAAAACATGGGTTGTCCTGAACTGTCTGTCCAAACGTGTAAAGAAATACAGTGAAAAGCCAACTCTTCGAGATCTTCGGGAAGTTTGTGAGTCATTCAGAAGGCAGAAAAATATGACTTGTAGCATCAAGACTAGTTCTTAAATAAACTACATATTTTAATTGAAAAAGCAATACCTGTAGATGGCAAAATTTTAAATATGACCAAAAACTGCCCATCAAAAAGTAGGTTTTCTCCAGACACTGGTAACTGAGACCATGTCCTTCGAGAAACTCCTGTTATTAGTTACTTGTTTATCCATATGAAAATAGAGAAATGGAACCTGTTTGTGCAAGCATCTGTGTGTCTCCATGTGTCTTTTTTTTGCCTACAAGTCGCATGTGCTTTTCTGTACCTTGCTACTCTTATTTTTCAATCTTAGAACATTCCACAGGTCTCTATATAAAAAATACAAATTATCACATTGTGTCCGCCTCCATAACTTATTTAATTTGGTTTCCTGTTCATACATATTTAGATTATTTCCACATGTTTATATCAACTTTTCATGAAGTTTTTTATGCCCCTTACAAGAAGCATGACCTCAGGCAAATTATTTAATCTATGTCACCATTTCTTTATTTGTTAATTGGGGACAACAGTAGTACGTATCTATTTCACTCCTTTTTTATTTAAGTTTATTTATTTATTTATTTAGAGAGAGAAAGAATGCAAGTGGGGGAGGGGGAGAGAGAGAGAGAGGGAGAATCCCAGGCTAGCTCTGCATTGTCAGCGCAGAGCCCGATGTGGGGCTCAAACTCAGGAACCAAGAAATCACGACCTGAGCCAAAGTCTGACGCTTAACCGACTAAGCCACCCAGGCACTACTTCTTCTTTTTTAAGTTTTAGAATTCTGACGTTTTCTTTGTGGCCACACAACATGCTAAGGTAAGTTGAGTCTCTCCTCTAGTCCTAGAGGATGTAAAACTTTATTTGTTTTAGCAAGATTGGCAACTACATTCCCCTTTGTTATGCTAGGTACAATATATGGTGACACAATTAACTGTTTAAGAGGGTAACCCTGGAGTTTATTATGTTTGGTATGTTCCCTCTAGACCTATTAAACCTCTCAGTGAAGTAGGTTAAATGGAACATACCTAAACATAATAAAGGCCATGTATGAAAAACCCACATAACATCATACTCAATGGTGAAAAACAGAGCGTTTCCTTTAAGATCAGGAACAAGAAAAGGATGTCCACTATTACCACTAGTACTGGAAGTCCTAGCCACAGAAATCAGACAACAAAAAGAAATAAAAGGCATCCAAATTAGCAATGAAGATGTAAAACTTCCACTGTTGCAGATAAGATGATACTACATAGAAAACTCTAAAGACTCCACCAAAAACCACTAGAACTGATAAATGAACCAAGTAAAGTCATAAGATACAAAATTAAACACAAATCTGTTGCATTTCTTTACACTAATAACAAAGTAACAGAAAGAAAAATTAAGAAAACAGTAATTTGCCTCAAAAATAATAACAAAATGCATAATAATAAATTTAACCTAGGAGGTGAAAGACTTGCAGTTTAAAGCCTATAAAACATTGATGAAAGAAATTGAAGATGACACAAATGGAAAAATATTCCATGTTCATGGATTGGAAGGACAAATATGGTTAAAATATCCATACTACCCAGAGCAATCTACAGATTTAATTCAATCTCTGTGAAAATGCCTGCCACGTTTTTCATAGAACTAGATAAAATAATACTAAAATTTGTATAGAACTACAAAAGACCGCAAATAGCCAGAGTAATCATGAGAAAGATGAACAAAGCTGAAGGTATCACAATCCCAGATTTCAAGATATATTATAAAGCTGTAGCAATCAAAACTGCATGGTACCTGTATAAAAACAGACACAAAGATTAATAGAACAGAATAGAGAGCTCAGAAATAAATCCATGTATATATGGTCAATTAATCTATGACAAAGGAGGCAAGAATATTCAACGGAGGAAAACTATCTCTTCAACAAATGGTGCTGATAAAACTAGACCACTTTCTTATACCATACATTAAAATAAACTCAAAATGGATTAAAGACCTAAATGTGAGACCTGAAACCATGAAACTCTTAGAAGAAAACTTCGGCAGTAATTTCTTTGATATTAGTCATAGAAACATTTGTCTAGATATGCCTCCTCAGACTAGGGAAATGAAAGTAAACTAATTAAATTATTGGACTACACCAGAATAAAAAGCTTTTGTACAGCAAAGGATATCATCAACAAAATGAAAAGGCAACCTACTGAATGTTAGAAGACATTTGCAAATGATATATCCATTAATATAATGGATTAATATAATGGGTTAATATCCAAAGTATATAAAGAACACATACATCACGAAAACCCCCCCACAAATAATCCAATTAAAAATGGGCAGAATACCTGAAAAGACATTTTTCCAAAGGAGACATAAAAATGGCCAACAGATACATTAAAAGATGCTCAAAATCTCTATTCATGAGGGGAATTCAAATCAAAACCACAATGAGGTATCACCTGACACATGTCAGAATGGGTAAAATAAAAAAGACAAGAAATAACAAGTGTGGGCAAGGATACTGAGAAAAAGTAACCCTTGTATACTGTAGAGAATGCAAATTGGTTCAGTCACTGTAGCAAATAGTATAGAATTATCTTGAAAAATTAAAAATATAATTATCATATGATCCATTAATTCCACTACTGGGTATTTACTCAAAGGAAATGAAAACATTAATCTGAAAAGATATATGTACCCATATATTTATTACAGCATTATTTGCAATAGCCAGGGTATGGAAGCAACCCAAGTGTCACCAATAGATAAATAGATAAAGAAGATGCGGTAAATACACACACACACCAGTACGCAATGACATATTACTCTGCCACAAAGAAGAATGAGATCTTGTCATTTGCAACATGGATGGACCTAGAAAGGCACAATTCTGAGTGGAAAGAGTCAGTGACAAAAGACAAATACCAAATGATTCCACTCACATGTGGAATTTAAGAAATCGACCAAACAAACAAATACAAAAACAAAAAGATACACCCCTTCATTCTTAGACCCAAATACAGAGAAAAAACTGGTGATTGCCAGAGGGGTAGTAGTGTTGGATGAAGTAGATAAAGAGGAATAAGAGTCCACTTGTGATGAGCCCTGAGTAATGTACTGAATTGTTGAATCATTACATCGTATACTGGAAACTAATATAACGCTCTATGTGAATTATATTGCAAAAATAAATAAATAAATAAAAATTGAAATCCAAAGCCACACAAAAAACAAAACAAAACAAAATAAAATGTAATATAATTAAAAAAAAAAGATAAGAGTATGACTTTGAAGTCAGTTTCCTGAACAAGAATCCTGGGTCCAGCATTCATTAGTTGTATAAACTTGGGCAAGTTACTTAAACTCTTTGATACTCAGGGATACTAAGGACCTCCTGTATATAAAGGATACTGTGAAGATTAAGTGAGTGCATGGATATAAAGAACTTAGAGCAGTGTCTGGTAATTATTAAGTGCTTGATAAATGCAACTATTAATATTATCTGTCCAGTGAGATGTCTTCTAGAAAGATCTATGCTCCTGATCAAAGAGACAGACTAAGAAGACATTGGCCTGCTTCTTGCTTCTGATGCTATCATGTGATGTTGCATGAGACTATGATGATCAGAGCTTCTGCAGCCATTTGGTCACCATGAGAAGGCCAAGAGAACTGCCCAGGCATCAACCAGAACCCAAATGGCTCCGCCTCAGATTTGCACCTAGGATCATTTACCTCCAAACTTCTTATCTAATTAATTTCTAAATAGTTTAGCCCACATTTCAGTGGGTATTTGGTTACTTTCAGCTAATAGAACTTCTAATTGATACATAGTTACAGGTATTTATGTGGATTAAATAAATTGACATTATATGTAAAGCACTTAGACTATTGCTTGGTCTAAGATGAATGCTCAATAAGTAACAGTTATCATTATTACTAATATTATTATATTTGAGTATATAATTAGATATTTTACATAAATTCATATAAAAGCAATTCTAGGTCCCAGAGCATGTGCATTTTAAACTTTAATGTATATCATCAAGTTACCCTTTAAAAAAGCACATCAAATGAAAGATGACAGTATCTGTGTCCATCCACTCCTGCCAACATGTATAATCAAACTTTTCTAATTTTTAGGTAAAATTTTTTTTAATTTATATATTTTTTATTGTAAGTGAAGTTAAGCATCTTTCTTCTATTAATAAGTCATTTGTATATCTTTTTCTGTGACCTACGTATTCGTGATCTTCACTCTTTCCTTTATTGAATTTTAAGGACTTCGTATACATAAAGGAAATCATCCTTTTGTCATAGGGCACAAATAAAAATTTGTCATTAAAAATATTTTTGTTGTGTGAAACTTAATTCTGTAATCAAATTCATAAGCCATCACTTTCTTGCTTACGAACATCTTTTGCGTTCCAAATTTTTAAATAAAACAAACAAACAAAAACAACACCACAGGTGTGGCTCAGTTGGTTGGGTGTCTGACTCTTAATTTTCACTCAGGTCATGATTTCATGGTTTGTGAGATTGAGCCCCATGTCAAGCTCTGCACCAACAGTGCACAGCCTGTTGGGATTCTCTCTCTCTCTCTCTCTCTTCTGCCCTTCCACTGCTCATGCTCTCTTTCTGTCTCTCTCTCTCTCTCTCTCAAAATAAAAAAATAAACATTAAAAAAATAAAAAATATAATCCCATCTATTCTTCTCATACTTTCATTTTCTTTTTAACGTTTGATTGGTGGGTCCATTAGTATTTGGTAACAGATGTAGCTTTATTCTTTTGCAGATGGCTGGCCACTTTCCCAATACCATTTGGTTGAGCAACTCCTGTTTCTCCATAGATTTTAGCATTACATTTATTATATACTAAATTTTCTATATATATTTGGAAGTGGACTCTCTGTCCTATCTTACTGTCCTATTTGTATATAATACACTAACACCAAATTGCCCAATGTAAAAATTCATTTATAAAGCAATTAAGTCATACTTTACTTATTATTACTATTTTTCTGAATTTTTCTGGGTATACCCATGTGTTCATTGTTCTCCAAAGAGTTTAGTGTCTGTTTTTCTAATTTAAAATATTCCATTGATATTTTACTTTGGATTCTATCATATTCATTAATTTGAAAACTGACATCTTAACAACATTGAGACCTTCTGTTCAAGGATAAGGTATGCCCTTTTTGTTCTTCAATAGTTTTCTTTATAAAAATCATGCTGATTTCTTATTCAGTTTATTCCCCACTATTTTTTTCATGGTTATTTAAAATATTTTATTCTAATATATATATTCATACTGTAGTATGTATAAATCTGGGGAAATTGAAAAATAGTCCCTATGCCTCTTTAAATTTAATATATAATTTAACTTTTTTGAACACAAATTGCTAAAACTATGCAGACTAGTGTGACTAACATGATACACTATTAACTATGTAAGATACCATAATAGATGGCAGAAGATGATGGATGAAATCTGTACAAGTCTGGGGGGTAAAGATTGCAATAATCTGACACCAAAATTGGACAAAGATAGCTTTGTTCAGTGTCATTTATGAATGTCACTGCTAAAATTAAAAATAAATTCTTGAAATTTAAATTCAGGAGTCACTTATTTCTTTATTTCTAAGCTATATATACTTTTTACATTTTAATGTCTTTGAAATTGCAAAGCACCTTATAATCCATATGTATATCTTATATGGTAATGTAATATTCCTTTTTCCTGTTGAAAAATTATTTACTGTAATAACTGATGACATCTGAGACTTAAGAAAAATACTACAATACATTATAGTCCTGTAAGTTCCCCCACCCTCCCACTCCAAGAAAGCAAGGATGGTTTAGTCTATTTATTAATACAATAAATTACATCTGTTGTTCAAAGGATAAAATAAATGGATGAACTTACTGAGAAATGTTGAAAGATTTGGATAAGATCTAACATCTGATTTTTTAAATAAGTTAATAACATATTAGCTAAAGAATAATACTTTACTATCATCATAAAAATATCTTAGATCAATTAACACCATCGTTCTTATAATAAGATACCACATGCAAATGTTATATTAAAGTCAGGATGAAAAAATGAAGTCCTTCTATCATTGCATGGAATAAATATTTCTATCAATTCTAGATAAAGTTTTGTTGGATCGAAAAAAGTATAAATTTACAAAGGAAGAGAATGTGCATTTTTTCAAGATATATTCCTCTCTTTCTGAATTAAATTTTAAAGGAAATTTAATAAAATTTTAAAAATGCAAAAATCAATAAATTCCTTATACTCTTGTCACCATCTAGTTAAAAGTGGGAAAAATATTGTTCATGGCAACGGTAATAATTATAAAATCCTAAGGAAACACTTAGAATGAGTAGGAACAAGTTAAAGAGAACCATAAACCTCTGCTAAAGACATTAAAGTAACTTAAAAAAAATAACACCCAAACATGAGGGATCATACTATTTCTTTATACAGAAATCCGAGGTATGTCACATATATAGTTTAAAGGCACTTAAAACCTACACATATTTAACAGCTTCCTGTTCTTGATTCTGATATCAGAGCTTAAAAGTTTACTACTCAGCTGACTCATTGTCATTTGTCTGTGCTCACCCATTTTTGTCTATTAACGTTAGCATTACATTTTTGCTTCTGTCTTCTGCTTTTCACTAGAGGAAGACAAATCAAACTACAATTTCCCCCACGCTCTGATCCACTACGGAGATTGCACACATCCTATTCTTCAGAACAGCATATTTAGGGTAGCTCTAACATTCGATACAATGGGTGACCTAGAGGGAACTCTTTGTTGGATGACATGTTTTCAACATGGCAGCCTGACATCCTCTAGGATTATAGGCATTACACAGGGCATTCTTTGTGCCCTAATCATTGTAGCTATTTTCTTTTTTTCTCTTTTGTCACTTGTTATTTTCCACTGTCAGAGTGTCTACTGGTTTCCATGCCTGTTTCTGCTTCTAACTGATGCCACCATGCTGATCGCCATCCTTCTCCTTTGCATGTTTTGTAGTTTTTTGCAAAAGGCAGGCTTAGTGTTTCATCAAGGGGCCTCTCCCCATCCATGTTGCAGCTGGCATAAGCTGCATTTGGTGCTGAGCTGCTTCTTTGCTGCTAAAATGTTTCATGCATTTTTCCAGCCATTTATGAGTCTGAAAGTCTGGCTATTCTAGAAACCTCAATTCTGGGCATTAAAAGCTTATATGGAATTGTCTTTACAGATAAGGAAAAAATGCAAGTTTTATTACAAATAGAATCAATGAGTTCATTGATATCTGGAGTTAATTAAGAATAATTTTAAGATGAAAAGTCCTAAGAATACATAAGAAGGGCAAGGACAGGGCACCTGGGTGGCTCAGCTGGTTAAGCGTCTAACTCTTGATATTGGCTCAGGTCATGAAATCGCAGTTTCTGAGATAGAACCCCACCTGGGGCTCTGTGCTGAGAGCTCTCTCTCTCTCTCAACATACATAAATAAATGTTAAAAAAAAAAAAAGAAGGGCATGGAGGCTAACCTTTTATAACAAGAATTATCTGCTGGGCCATCATGCTGGACACTTTGTACAGTCCGTTCTAATTATTCATAGTATTTATGTTCTATAAAGTCACCACAACCTCTGAATTAGAAGCTATGGAACCACTGCTCCTATGGAAAATACAGGGTTAGGGTCCTGTGAGCCTCTGTTACAACATTTCTGTCAATTAATAAATATATAGTCTTGCTATATAGGTGTTTCTATCTAAAGTCACCTTATTCAATATATATTGTTCACTGTTCATTGATTTATTGACACTGAACTCATTGCCAACAAGACGATAACTCAGGCCTGAGTAAAGCTTACCTAACACATGCATTTTTCCCAAAAGGCACATCACAGCCTTGTACATAGAAATATCAGACCAGCACTTCGACACTACTCTTGGAAGCCAAATATGAAGCAGTGAAATTACCAGAAAAGAGCAACAAAACAAAACAAACCCCCAAAAAACAAAAAACAAAACAACAACAAAAAACAAAACAAAACACCAAAAAAACAAAACAAAACATGGCACCAAATAGACCATGGACGGACAGTTGTTTACAGCATGAGCACTGAAACAAGAGGCAGAATGTAGCCTTGTTCAACTTCAGCTGGGAATGTGTGTCAGGCATCTTAAAGTTTTCACCACTTTGTGCATGTCCATAAATGAGCATTGATTTTGGAGTTACAAATAAATTTTGGCAAGTAGGTGAATTCAAAATCACTGAATCCATGAATAATAAGAATCATATGTATTTGGATTTTCATTTAATATTTAAAAAAACTCTCAAAGATAAATCTTGGTATCCCCAACTTACAGATGAGAAAGCTGAGATATAGAAACTCTATAATAAAGAAGCTTCAAGAACATGTTAGTAATAGAAGGTGCTTTGTTTGTTTAAATCTAAGACTCTCATTTCTCCCATGACGGTTTTTCAGATATGAATAGTGTTACCTCTTAATTCATTTTCTTTGAAGAAACCTGAATATATTTGCAATATTTAAAATGCTCACTTAAAAATAATAAAATAGTGATCTGTGTCATTTTCTTGGGATTCTTGTAATCTTGGTGTTTAGACCAATAACACATATGCACATATTATTCCCTCTTAAGTTCCTGACTTTCTCTTTGGAAGAGTTTAAGAATATAATTATGAAAAAAAAATGTAAACCAATTTGAAAATAAACTATTATAAATGAAAAAAAAAGAATATAATTATGGAAAGGCAGGAATTATGACTATAGTTCTTAACCTGGGCTTCACATCAGAATCTCTAGGGATGTTAAATAAGGAGATATGAATGCCCAAACCCCAACTCGGGCCAATTAATCAGAATCTCTGTGGATGAGACCCAGGCATCTACAATGTATTTAAAAACATCCCGGGTTATTTGAATGAGCAGCCGGGTTGAATCCATTGAATTGCAGGGAATGTAGAAACCATCCAACCCTGTTTACTCCATTTTCCTCAATGAGGAGCCTTGAAAGGTATGCAGAGAAGAGTAAAGATCCATCGTAGAATTACAAAACTGGCTGAAGAGTGATGTAAGTGATAGATTAATCTAACAGCACTGAATTAAACTGAAAGAAGAACCTTCTAATTTGGAATTGAAAGATTATCATCATCCCTTCTTTTTTCCTCATTTTAAATTAACACCTAAGTATGGGTCTTTGGTAGATTTACAATCACATCAACACGGAAGATAAGATTCCCTATCACTGCAAATGCCCCAGGGCAAGGACTATACCTATTTTCCTTGCCATAGAATTTCCAGAGGCCAGCACAGTGCCTGGAAAAATGTTAAGTCTCATTAAATACGTAATAAATATATTAAAAACGTATTGCACTGATCTGAGGATGAATGAGGCAGGGACCTTTATCCTTGATTAATTCTCCATTTATTCATGGACAGCATCTCTTCTATGTACCTGCATGTCTTTGGTGTGTTTATTTACTGTGCAATATATACATATATGTGTGTGTGTGTGTGTATATATATATACACACAAAAGATACCACCAAGAAACACATAATATTGTTGCATGGGCAAGGCATATAAAACATTAGTAATTCATATTAATTATTTTAACAGCACCACGCAGGATCACAAAGATAATAAGTATTGCTCTGACAATACTTGTTACTGGAGTGTTTAGGCAAAGCTTTACAGAGGCACTGGGTCTCCTGGAGAACCTGTGGGCTCTGCAACGAAAAGAGCAAGTCAGTCAGAGGAACGTTCAACACATGAAGGAGAGGCCAGCGGCATCAGCTCTCTTCTCTACAGGCCTTGCTAGGAAGGAGTTAGCATTTTCACTGGGGTTGGGAAGAGTGCGTGGGTTCTAGTGAATGAGCACCAACAGTCAATTTTCTCTGCTTTTTGTGATTTTTATTTTCATCCTATATTTGAAGAGTCTCTATTATTTCCTGCGGAGTCAAGTTTCTTTTTATGTGCAGATGCCGTCGCACATTAAGCATGCTTACATGCGGAGAGCTTCAGGTTACAGTTCTATTTGAGGTTTTTCTGGGTAAAGAGCGATTTAGCCTTGATTTAAGAAAATTTCTCATTATCTTGCATTTTCCTTGTAAACCGATCTTCCCTCAATTATACCTTGCCAGGTGTATGCGTATGTTTATCTGCTAAGAAGACAGAATTATTTTTACCGTACCCTTTTCTCCCCAAGGAGAGCCAAGAGTAAGAAGTATGCTTGAAGAGCAAGTCTCTGTGTTCCTGAGTGCTCGGCCCCGCAAACTCTGCGCACAAGGAGTACTAAGGTCCTGTGTGTTTCACTATTTAAATAATTTTGCTGGCTGCCACTGAGTGGTGATTTGACTCCAAGCCAGCTTTATTGTAGGACTGAAGGCTCCTCAAAAACATTTCCACTTACCGATGGGGAAGAGCATTATGGATGTACATCTAACTCTGAGGCAAAGCAGAGACCAAAATGACCAATTCCCTAAATAAATGAGACACCAATGAGCCAACTGTACACCGAGCAAGTCCTTGAATCTTTGCTTGGACTCTGCTTTATTTTGAGATGTATGGGACACAAACTAAATGCGAAGTCTTTGAGTATTATTATTACTATTACTTTAGGTAATAGTGAGTGCCGCAAGAGCACAGTCTATGTTTGAGGTGGATCCAAGAAGCTCAGCAAGGACCTCTGTGTATGTATGAGTCAAAAGTACTAAGCACTATCTAGCTACATAATTCCATAGTTGCATCTTGAGCACTCCCTGGAAAGTGGAGAGGGGTGGGAGTTTTAAAGAAGAGGATAAGGTAGGTGGGGGCTGGGGAAGGGGACTGGAGAATTGCAGAGACTTGCACAGACTTCAAAGTCCTATTCCTGCTAATCTTATTAATGTCCTTGAACTCCACCACAAACAGCTGCACTTGTTAGTAAAACTCTTCTTAACCCTTAATGTACTAATAGCCTGCAAACTCAGAAAAGCACACAAAGGCCAGGTGGCAGGTCTTATGCAAAGAATGGAGTTTGTTTTCTGGTTTTCTTTCTCATCTTTCTCTATCTTGGAACCATTCATTCACTCAATATTAACTGAGTGAACCTTCTACCTGCAAAATACTGTTTAAAGAGAGTAGGGAATTCAAAATTTAAGAATTATTTCCCGACTACAAGAAGTTATAATTGCCCAGGGAAGATAGAGCAGTTTATGTGTAGTAAAAAAAAAAAAAGATTCAGAAAATAAGGTTATGAATATTAGGAGTAAGATGAGATCACCACAAATGGCTCCATCCCATGACCCTGGGATCAGGACCTGAGCTGAAATCAAGAGTCAGATGCTCAACCAACTGAGCCACCCAGGTGCCCCAAGCAGGCCATTCTTGTTGAAGGACACGCAGACTTCTCATTGGCCAAGGTGTATTCAGGTAGGAGAAAAGTGCAGTGGTTGTACGGTGCAAGGAAGTGACTCATACGCTGTGCTGAAGGAAGGTCCAAATGGGATGGTAGGGGTTGATACAGCTGAACACGGACGTTGGAGAGAGATGGAGTCCTCCATTCTGAGAAGCACATCATAGAGAGGATGCTTTAGGAAAATGATGGCCTTGTTGGCGTGTGGTATTGTTTGGAGACAGGAGAAGATAGGGTACACAGTGCAGTTTGGGGGGGATAAGAATGATAATCCTGTACATATGTACAGAACTTTACCTTTTAAGAAGCCTTTCCACATTTTACTCAGTATAATAAGTAGGGGAAACTGGGGCTCAGAAAATTTCACGCCTTTCTTGGCAAAACCAGAACTCAACTACTACTCTGTGTGAAGTTGTACACCAGGGATTTTTCTCAATTCATCACAGTCCCTACTGTTCCATTAGGGGCTCGAGTCTATGAACTGAGGTGGTAGCTGTGGGAAAAAGAAGTAGAGATGGATATAAAAGGTTGTAAAGAAAGGACCCCCGTGTCTTGGTAACTAATATGCAGACATGGCAGATGGGGCAAGAGAACAATCTAGATGCAACTTAATTCCTGATTGCCATTAAGCTTTTATGAACATTTCCCCTTTCTGAATTCCTATAATACACTGTCTAAAGCACGCATAATTCAGTTTATTCCTTACTAATATGTTCTCTGTTTTTTTGAATCTTAGTCTTTTATCTCCAAGTCTATAATTATCTGAACATGAGACATTACTTTGTTTATTTTCATTGTATTCCCCATATCAATTAGACCATTGCTGGGAAAATATAAATAGATTTAATACTCTATCATGTATGTGAAATATAACTTCTTTAGGCCATAACTTAGCAAAACATGTTCGTCATAGAAGGAGAAGTATACAGAGTAACAAAACTGATAAACAGATGGATTGGTAAAATGTTGACATTATGATTTTTCCAGATCTAAAAGGAACTAATATTTGGACACTACTCATTCATCTGTCAATATCTCAGAGTTTCATTTCCCAGAGGTATTAAGGGTGAAGATTAGCTTTTTTGGTTATAGAAGACTGTGTTGTAACATATCTTGGATTATAGTCACTGATTCATTGAATAGACATTAATCGGTGCCTTCTATGAAATCTATACTGTCTCACAGACGTGAACTAGCACTCTGAAACTCTAGCCCTTCATGGGGTAGAGGGGTGGGTTTCCTTGGGCCTGGATAGCAAAGCAAGAAATCCTAAACTGAAACAATCGGAAATGCTACTCTCAGTAGGAAATCAGAAAAAGAAAAAGAGCAATAGTAGATTCAGAAAGTGCAAAATTGCTGAGAGGAACATCAGAAAGGGTGCCATATCTAGTAGGAACATGGCTAGAATATCAGATGGTAGAATTAGGGGGTCTGACCTAGAAGAAGATGCACCAAGGATTGAAAAGAGGGGCAGGACACGGGAAGTTCTTGAGTAACTGCCTTACTCTAGAACATTTCTTAGGTGTCATGATTCATAATCCTAAGGCAGTTTAACTCTGGTTAAAAGGCCTCAATTAGATCAGCCATGAGAGGATTAGGAAAAAAACAGAATAATCTCCATTGCTAGACGCTCTTTGAGGACAGGATCTTTGTTTATCTCATGTCTGTATTTGTGTCCCATTACTTGGAGCTTATTAATTTTTTGATGGTTCATAGTTTACAGTAAAGGAAAAGGAAAATGGACCTTCACCTCCACACGTTATTAACGTAAAGCTCTGTCTCAAATTTCTTTATAAGATTGTAAACAAGAAAACAGCACATGGATAATTACAAACACATTCACTAGCAAGTAATACACAAAGAACAGATGCAAACATCGATTGACTCAACAACACGGTACAATTAGTATTAACTTCCAAATACTTTTAAATTCCTTCTTATAACATGTCAGCAAATTTGAAAGTCGTTTTCATATTTTCCAGAGGGAAGTATGATCTAAGCAGACTTGAGATGTAGCAGAGTAAGAGAAATAGAAACCTGAATTTACATTTCAGGTTGGTGTGTTACTAGCCTTGTGGTTTGGTGAATTAATTAATTCCTCATTTTCCTAATCTGTACAGTGAAGACAAAAATGACTGTCTTGCTATGTTCCAATGTTACTGTAAAGACAAAATGAGTTAATAAATGTGAATTTGAAAACGAAGGCTTCCTGTGGTACAAACCACTATACAAATGCATGGTATCTGAATCAATTGAGAGGAAAATCAGCAATTAATTACTGAGTTGGGAGTCAGCTCTGTGTGTGTGTGTGTGTGTGTGTGTGTAATAATATATGTGTGCATATATATATATAACATATATATTGGCATTTATATTGAAGGTCTGTCATGTACAAGGCAGCTTATTTTCAGAATTGAATTCAGCAAATATCACTCAGCTATGAGTTCCCACATAGCCAGAGTCATTTTTTGGATGGGGGGGCACACTTTTTTGCATCACAAGCCCCTCCCAAGGTGACTCTGATAGCATCATCTATGGATTGATATATGGACATGTTGAATGAGGTTGTGTAGCATGGCACTCATGGGCAAGGTGTCTAGAGTAAGGCAAAGCTAAAAAATGAAGCTGAAAGATAAAGAACCTTAAACGAATACAATTCCAGTCAGGAAACTGGGGCCTACTCCTGAATCCTGCATTTGCTAGCAACATAACCTTGCACAAGTCAATTAATTCAGTGCTAGAATCTTCTTTGCAAGATCGCGGGGAAGATAAAATGTGCCCATGCCTGTAAGTGCTTAGCACATTACTGATGCCATCACAGGTGCTCAGTGAATGCCTGTGTTGGTGACAGTGGTTGAGAAAGGACACCAGGGGCCAGTAATAGGATTTCCAACCTTGATTTTATTACCTAGAGACACTAAACAGCTATGTTCACAAGAAATCCTTCCAGTGCAGTCTATACTTTTCACGTAAATTTTTTTCAGCCAAGACTGTGCTAGTGGAAAGAAGTTTGAAGAACACACTACTAGCTCGTACTGATTCATTATGGAAACTGCCTACGGGAACTATTTTGTAGCAACATTTTTGAAAAGTTGTAGGCATTTGGCTTCTATGAAAGTGAACTGCCATCTGTTGGTCCTGCGGGCATTTGCACAAGAAAGAGTTGTAGCCCTCTCTTTTGATGACTTGTGGTTGGCGCCCTCTTTTTTTTTTTTCTATTTTTGTGAAGGTCTCCGAGGGAAGCCCCTTCCTGTGCTGGCCACTTTGATTGGTGTTGGATAGCTCTTCTCCTGTCAGCTGGTAATGTTCCAATGGCTCCTGCAGTTCAGCTTTGAATGACTCCGTGTCATCTGTGTCAGGCATTTATTTTTAGTACATTTTGCCCCACAGATCCATCTCTGAGATGTGTCTCCTCCATCTGTCTATCTGGCTCAATGCTTCTGTTTAAGTGACACATAAAGCTTCGTATCCAATTCTTTATACCTAAGCCTTTCCATAGCCCTTCTCTTTCTTATGCCATTGAGACAACCACACAGAGCTACAGGAATGACCATTTATTTGCATTATTAAATGGGTTCCTCATGGTTATGACTTCAATATTACAAATGTATGTTCAAAATAGGCCCGCTGTGGGGCACTTGGGTGGCTCAGTCGTTTAAGCGTCCAACTTCAGCTCAGGTCATGATCTCACAGTTTGTGAGTTCGAGACCCATGTCAGGCTCTGTGCTGACAGCAGGAAGCCTGGAGCCTGCTTTGGGTTCTGTGTGTGTCTCTCTCTGTCTGCCCCTTCCCCTCCCCTCCTCACATACTCTCTCTCTCTTTCAAAATAAATAAACATAAAAAAAATAGGCTCACTGAAAGTATACAGAGACGTACACTTATATGCACACATACATATTTACAGAAATAGATAGGTATTCATTTACAAATACACACGTTGATGTGTTCTCTGTATATTGTATCAATATTGCCATAGGCACATAAAACATATATATACATTTATTATTTATAAATGTAATTATAAATTTATAATTTATATTTATACAGAAGTAAAATTTTTATTTATAAATAAGTATATACAAATATAAACGGATATATGTTTTGATCATCCACAGTTTTACATTCCTCTTCTGTTAGGTTTTATGTTCCTAAAATTGTCCAGAATATGAACATGTGCATGTACAGAAAGGGACACTTCAGCCACCATCCCTCTGTCCCTGCTTTGGGAGGCAATGTTAAGCCTACTTTTGTAGTTCTCTTACACTTCGGGGAGTGTTCTGCTGCTTCTGAGCTGCGCTACATGAGAAGCCATGGCCATCTTACAGCCTGGAGAGTGACTGAAGCTACTTGGATCCACTGCATAATTCGCCTCCACGAAGGCTGTCAGCGCTGATTTCCTTTGTCCACAACTGGGCGTGCTTCGTGTGAATTCTGCTCTAGGAAAAGTCCATTAGGTAGAATTTTAACCGCTGAAAATGTGTGAATTTAGTTGCATCTGAAATTGACCAGGCTGATTTAAGAATTAATGTGTTTTGGGGTGCCTGGGTGGCTCAGTTGGTTAAGAGTCCGGCTTTGGCTTGGGTCATGATGTCACGGTTTGTGAGTTCGAGCCCCGAGTCGGGGTCAGTGCTAACAGTTCAGAGCCTGGAACCTGCTTCCGCTTCTGTGTCTCCCTCTCTCTCTCTGCCCCTCCCCCACTTACTTTCTCTCTCTCTCTCTCTCTCTCTCTCTTTCTCAAAACTAAATTAAAATAAAAAGAATTAATATGTTTCAATTTTCTCTTCTTTCTATGTTATCTATGTGCTTTGTCCCTAAACATCAATACATCCGTGTTAATTTGAGTATTAAATATTTTTGGGTGACATTTGCACATGTAAAACAAACGCATTATCTCTTAAGTGTATCCTCCGTAACGTATCAGGCATTTCACCGGTCAGCCTGTAAAATAAAGGTCTTCAACGAACACAACTCCAGTCGGGTAATCCTGCTAGTTCAAAGTGAGCCACAATAGCCCTTGACAGGTCCCAGCAGCACTAGGTCGCGGCATGAAAACAAACCACGCAATTCTGTTTTTCTGTACACATTGGCACGTGTTGACATACTATTAAATTGTTTTAATAGGGCCTACTTAGGAAGTGTATATCTTGGTAGTTAAAACCTACTACATTGTAAAGTACACTTTATATGCAAAATATTGCTCTCATAGGAAAATTGTAATTACAGTGTTCAGACTTCATAGCCAAACTATGTTGCTTTGTCTTGTCTTTGGAAAACCTATACTCGCCTAAAATTGTACCTGTCATTGAATCAGCAGTGACGAGAAAAAAAAAAAATTATCACCTGGGGATTTACTGGACGACGGAGGGTGTAGGCTGCCGCACAATTAACCACAGTTCTCCTCGATTAGTTTTGGTCACAGCTGCAGTCTGGATGAAACATAAATGGCGCCCTTTTTTAGTCTCTGAAAATCCTGTTCGTCCATGAAATTTGTTTACCACAGCTTTCTCTCTGAGAAGATCGTGGATAGTGATACATTTTTCAGCTAGTGACAGATTTTGCCAAAGGGGGCACGTTTGCCTAGTGAATAAGTAAATCCAGTCATACTCACAGAAACAGTCATTTCCTTTCATTCTTCTCCTGAAGTTGAACTCCCTGGATGCTTTTGTCATCATATCGGAGAAAGTGAATGCATGTTCCTAAGTATGAATATGGATCAGTCTATCCTCAGCCCTTTGGGCTTGAGAGAAATACTGTGATTCAGAATTATACTGTTCACGGAACATTTCTAGCTTGGCTACAGCAATTTGATTTTCTTCTTTCCACTCTAAAAATCTTGAAAACACCATCTGATTTTCTCCTTCCCCCCAAAGATTCTACTAATGTTTTCTTTCTCAGAGGTGTTATTTTCTTATTTACACATGGAGATATTTCCGAATGTTTTCGTCAGTTCTCATGTCAGGGTGGGCCTTATAACCTCCAAGATCCTTCCTGAGACTTCTCAACATGTGTTTCTCACTCATACTGCCACTACCTTGGAGTCAATCTTCAGGTAAATTAGTCTATGTAAAGAAACGATGGGAGAGAAGGCCAGGGAGGAAGCAAGGCAAAGAGCAACTCTAGAAGACGCCATTGTTTTCTAGAGTCGTGTGAATTATACGCAGCAGCATATGTCTGCCCTGGCATCTTCAGAGCAGGGGAAGTGGTCCCTTAGGTTGGAAACTGTTTTGCAGCAATAACGACAGCAATAACATGGAAGATGTGAAGGGGAAGAAGAAGAAAGGAAGATGTTCATCATCCACAACCTGACTGTTTTCTTAAAGATGTTTCCAATAAGGAGCTAAAGCATCACATAATTTGGCCAAGCTTCCTTTCTCCTTCGTCTTTGGGTTACCAAAGCTGCAAGCAATGAAAACAGATTTGGAACCCAACCAGGGCTCTGACAGAGTCCCAGCACCCACATGCGCACTTCACTGTGGACAGGCTGACCTCAACATCACCAGAGTGGATGTTCTTTTGTTGTCTTGGAAACAGATGTGTTTGCCCTTTTAGAGACACACAGATCAGCACGCTGTGTCTCTGAAAAATCTCCAATATGCTAATTTTAGTCCTTCTCTTAATGTTAGTGAGCTTCGTTTGGTCCTTCAAAACTGACTCAGGTCTCCAAAAGGAAACACCTACAGTTGACAGGGACAGGACAGACCACCTGAGTTGTTTCCACGACTCACCAATAGAAACTATTTGATGTGGAAGAGTCTTCCTTATTGTACGTGAGTAGAGAGCGAGAATTAATTCCATCAAAATGTATAGTTGACACAATCCACGTTTATCGCAATTAAACACTTTTACATAAATGATATGGCATGATACACGACACAATGATTTGCGAGGACAACAGGGTATTATGCATGCATTTTACATCTCTATGTCATTTTCATGCGTTTATCAACCATGCATTGACTAAGGATTCACAATATGCCGGGAACTGACCAACTGTTTAAGTTTACGATCTTTGCAGGAATAAATATTAACTAGGAGGATAAAGCACGGTACACATATTTTGATCTTTGAATGTTTTCACTACTTCACAGCAAATAAAACAGAAAAAACAGAAAGGCTGGGCTTAAAAAAATTTTTTTTAACATTTATTTATTTTTGAGAGAGAGAGAGAGAGAAAGAGAACATGGGGGAGGGGCAGAAAGAGAGCCGGAGACACAGAACCTGAAGCAGGCTCCAGGCTCCGAGCTGTCAGCACAGAGCCTGACGTGGGGCTCAAACCCACAAAGAGTGAGATCGCGACCTGAGCCGAAGTCAGACCTTCAACTGACTGAGCCACCCAGGGGCCCCGGAAAGGGTGGGCTTTTAAAAGCCCCCCAGGGTTACTCAGGGTTGAGGGTAGTCTATATCACAGGGAGTTAACTGACTGACTTCAAAGACATGCTTTCGGACCTCATTTAAGACTGGCGTTACCATCCCCTGGAAGTTTGTTCTGAATGCAGAATCCTAGGCCTCATGATAGATGACTTGAATCAGAATCTTCACCTTAATGAGGTCCCCAAGTGACTGGCAAGTACACAGCAGTTTGAGAAGACCTGCTCTACCATGTCACACACGACGCCTGGATTCTACACTTGAAGCCTTGCCCCCTTCCTCCTTCAAACCTGCCTCAGAGGCTTTGCTGGGGGTACTGAGAGGCTGCGTTTTACAGGTCAGGCACATTTTCCTCCCTTTGTCAGATCTTCCAGAGCAGTGGGAACGCAGGCCCCAGATAATTTAAGTGGCAGAGAGAGCCAAGTCCATTCGTGGTAATTAGTCCAAAATATGTTTTTCATCAGAGAAGCAGAGGTCACATGTGCAAAGTAATAGATTGAAGCCTCTGCACAGACTACGTGTAGTATATTCATCATGCACTGTCTTCTTGTCAATACAAGCGGGATGACCACAGAAAAAGACATCTCACATATATGACTCAGTAGAGACTCACACAATTCCAGCCTCCTTTTCCTTGTGCACTTGGGGAATCCTTCCTGGTAGTGCAACTATGCAATAATGTCCACGCCTGTCCCTATTTCTGTCTGTCTGTCTTTCTCTGTACTTCCATCTCCATCTCTACCTCTCGATGTATCTAGCTACTCAGCCAAGCACTATGTGAGGCAGTTCACAGTAAAAGCACAGGGTAAGATCATACATCCCCTCAATCCCTCCTGCCTCACTACTGTCTTGAATGTGGTCTCCTGGAAGGGCCTGCTCCATGCCCCCCAGCATTCTTTTCCTGCTCTGCTACATTGTCCCCTTTGCTCTCTCTTTCTCTCACGGACTCTTAGCTGAACCACTCCAGGCCTTCTGATGCCTTGTTTCTCCTCTCGGATTGCTGTGCTGCTTTTATCTAGATGTGTGCATGCCTTGCCTCTCCAGTTAGACAGAGAAGCCTTTGAGGGCAAGGCCTGTGGTTTTTGGGTGCTCAGAAAGCTGTGCACCCTGCTGTACTCGCAGTGAGTGCTCAGTAGCTGTGTGTTTGGTGTGTGTGCCTGCTCCTCTGTTTCTATCACAGGGTGAAGAAGAGTAGAAAAAGCACTGAGTTCTGAGTCAAAAAATCACTGTGTTCTCTAATGACCTTTGTCGAGATATTTAAACTCTGCACTTTGTTTACACATCTGTAAAAAGACGGCACTGCATTAGTCATTTCGACATTTGTTTCTAGCTCCGACTTGCTTTATTTGGGTTGGTCTTCCCAGATAAAGCCTCTACTGGCAAGGGCTGCTTTAAAACCCACTTTAACAGGCCTATGACATATCTGTGGACAGAATAATCATGTCCACCAATTTGTCTCTAAAATAATAATAAAAAAAATCTGATCCTATCATCATCACCAAGTTAGGTAGGCTGTCTCCATTAGGAAGGTTAGGGAAACAGATCATGATTAATCCAGCAAATATTTACTGAGCTACATGTCCCAGACACTGTGTTGAGCCCTGGTGATACAATCCTCAAGGGCAGAGAGGGGGAGGAAACAAAGAAGCCAAGAATTATAGCAGAGTGCGCGCTGTTCTACCTTGGAGGTACTCACAGAGCACCACCAGACAGTGGGAGTTCTGGGGATTATCCAAGAGTTAATGGTTCTGGTGAGTTTTCTATAGCGTGAGTGATACCAGGGGGCAGTGGCGGGGAGCACAGTACTTCATGGCAGTGGGAGTAGTGGGTACAGACATGAGACTGGGGGAAATACAAACAGCTCAGGGCAGTTGAAGGGCAAGGAGGTGTGAAGGCAGATACTCAAGAGCAAGAGGGAGCAACAGTCCTGTCAACCTGGATTCCTAGCTAAGGAATGGGAGTTGAGGTGGGACAAGCCAGGGGAATTCCCTCTTCCTCACAAAAGGAGCTACATATCCTCCAAAGTCCCAGCTAAGGACTCTGAAATCCAGCCAGCCTGCACCTAAGCCTTGCCAAGATAAGGATTCTGTGAACCTTCACCAAGCCCCAGGCACCACCCCAGTTACTCTCACAAGCATGAGGCAGAAATTAGGACTTAGACATTTCGGAAGAGGTGGAGATAGAAAACACACACACACACACACACACACACACACAGAAAGACAGAAATAGAGACGAGGAGAAGACAGAGACATTCCTAGGGCTACATAAACAGCAAATAACAGACCCAGGATTCACAGATAGATCCTCTGCCAACAAACCCAATTTTCACTCCCTTTTAGCCTCCAAGTTTGAAAAGTTTCCATGTGTTTTTAAAATCTGCTTAAAGTCATGATAATTCTATAAGTGGTTCTGGTTTCGTGCTGTCTTTGCTGCTCACCATGGCCACTCATTATTTCACCCTTACCCCCAAGCTGCAGAAACATGTGGGAAGGGGATAAAGGAGGGACAGAGGCTGCAGCCGTGCCCTTGGGGCCAGAGGAAGCCATGGGGACCTGGTGCAGCTCCTCCCCCCTCCCACTCTGCTCCATTTAACTTGGCTTTGAAAAGGCAGACCATTGGGGACCAGGTTTTTTATCACTAGTGACTTCCTTTTCCAAGAAATGTGAGCCCTGTGGATATGAAGAATAATTGGTGAAGTACTTTGAGATTTCTTGTATATAAAGGACTGTGTAGGTGTGTAACATTATTATTACCCCTTTGTGTTCAAGGCGTGATCTTAAAAAAAAAAAAAAAAAAAAGAATGTAATTTTCAGCTTTTCTCCCAGACTGGCCTATGGCCATATTTAACAATAACATCATATTCTTTCGGGTGCACATAATTAGGATGTTTTTTACGACTAGTTAACTCTTGACTTGAGAAGCGTATTACATAACATCAGCTTTGCTCCATTACTCAGCAGCAAGGAATCAGAGAGAGCCAACCCTGATGACCGCCAGTTGATAAAAGAGAGAAAGAAATATCAGCAATACTTCACCTGAGGCTGCTAAGGCACAGTATTTGAAAAGATCTTATCAATGGATCAGACTTTTTAAAATTAATAAACAACTTCCTTTATGGTGATCGCTTAGGTATACTGAAAACTTTTTCAGGCGGTACTGATCTATTTGTGAGAGAATCACCAATTTCTCTAGAATACAAGGCATTTCTTTGGGATCCCTCCAGGCTCAGATAATCTTACAAGTTCAATTTAAGGTGAGGTTGGGCAGGAACTTAGGGTCGCTCCAAAACCAAAGCAAGCTTTTGAAGATAACAGACATATTTGTATCTTGACGACAGCCCAATTCCTTATATATTCTCTTCCTGAGACACCTTGGTTCATCCCTTCTGCAGGGATTTCCCTGCAGATGGTGAGATGACTTGTACATGGGAATCTCGCCTCAGTCCCAGCCTGTTTGTTCCTCACACTGCGAATTATCTTTGGTGTCCAATATTTCTTAAAAGAGAAAAAAAATTACACACGATTTTTTAAAAATAGACTTGATTTTTTAGAACAGCTTTACATATGCAGAAAAACGTAAAACGTGGTTACAGAGACTTCCATCTCTCCCTGTACCCAGGTTTCTCTATTATTAACAACTTACATTAATATATTTGTTATATTAATAAATCAATACTGACACACTGTTATTCACTAAGGTCCATAGTTTATTTAGATGTCCTTAGTTTTTATCTCATGTCCCCTTTCTGTTTCAAGATCCTATCCAGGACACCACAGTACATTTAGTCGTCATGTCTCCTTAGGCTCCTTCTGGCTATGGCAGTGTCTCAGACTGTTTTTGATGACCTTGACAGTTTTGAGGACTGCTCATCAGGTATTTTGAAGAATGTCCCACTCTTGGGATTTATATGATGGATTTTTCATGATAATATTGGAGCTATGGGTTCTTAGGAGGAAGACCACACACAGAGAGTGCCATTTTCATCACATCGTATCAAAGGTACAAACTATCAACATGATTTATAACTGTTGGTGTTGGCATTGATCACCTGGCTGAGGTAGTACATGTCAGGTTTCTTCGCTGTAAAGTTACTCTTCCTCCACACCCCCCTTTCCATTCTGTCTTCTTTGGAAGGAAGTCACTATGTGCGGCCCATACCTAAGGAGTGGGGTTATGTTCCCCCTCCTCCTGATGGTGTACCTCCACGAATTACTTGGAATTTTCCTGCATGAGAGATTTGACTCCTATTCACCATTTATTAATGTATTCAATCATTTATTTATAACAGTATGTGTTCATGGATATTTATTTTATATTTTGGGTTATAATTCAATATCACTTTATTTATTTTTTTATTCAAATTGTTTCAACTTTGGCCACTGGGAGCTGTTTCACTTGGCCTCTGTGCCCCCTTCACATCCCCCTATCAGTATGTTGGCTTTTAAATAGTTTTACTTGTTTTAACCATGTCCTTATTTTCCGGCACTACGAGATGCTCCAGGCTCATCTTGGACACATGCCTTTCATTGGTGGAAAACATCTGGTCACCACTAGTTGTCCCTTTAAAGAGATTTGCCCTCAGCCTTTGAATGAGCCTGAGAATGGATGTAGTTAAAACCCCACACTGGTTGGTACCTTATGGAAGCAGAGTTGCATTCTCCTAAATGAGAAAGTGGGCTAGGCTGCAGGTGTCATTGTGCGTGGATGTGAGGGAGGATGGCACAGACATGCAGGTAACTGGACAGAAAAACAGCAGAAGGAGATTGCGGTCAAGGGTCACTTCTCTTCCTGAGACCAACTCCTACTTTCCTAGGCTCAGAGGACTGATCATTCGCAGCTGAGAGCAACCACATAGCCAACCTGATCCATCTGCTCACAGAACATTTAAAGCAGCCAGTTTTTAAAGACATTTGGGGGAAATCTTTGGTTTAGACAGGAGTGAGAAAGAGGGAGAGCAGAGAGAAGCATCTCCTTGGTGTCATGTGCCAACTGAAATTAACAACTAATGAAAGCAGATTGTATTTAGCAGATTTTAATATAAATTAGGTTAATGGTGACACATTTGAAATAGTGCACTGCAAAATCAGTCTGTAATAACAAGCTAACAGATGTTGGCATTTTTATTATTAATTATACATTTCATTATCATCTGATTATTGTCAAACATCATCGGACAGAAAAAAATTGTATAAATGATTCATACACATTTGTTACGTTGTTAAGGGGTGCTAGTAGTATCTGTTTCATTAATGCAGTGACTTGAGTATTCTAATATCATTCCAAAAATTTCAAGTTTAATGAAGACTGCTGTGTAACAATAATCTTCAGCTGTGCTTGTCACTGGAGGATCTCAAACAATTTCACACCCTGATTTGTCTCACCCATCCTTCTAGCTTCTTCGGTGTAAAGCCTGCAGCAAGGAGGTTCTGGTCATCACGGAATATTACTGAACAACTATAACGTCATCATCACATACCCTATCATCATTTCTCAAAAATATCCCAGAGAGAAACTGCTATGAACTTCCTATCCTAGAGTATGGGGAAATCAGAAATTGGGTGTTTGTCTTACTTATATAAGGAAAATAAATTTAAGAAATGGGCAGCAAAAATAGCCAGTCAATATGATTTTGTTTTTTTCCTCAAGTATTCTTGCTCAAATCAGCTAATACAATATATATTCTACAGATAGTAGGTCTACTTGGATATTATTCTGGTTATGGTGTGCTGAACACAGCTTCAGCACTGTAATGAAGTCTTGTGCTGTATGTTTTTTCTGGGATGTGCATTAGGCAAGTAGCTCCTTAACTTTGTTGGAGTGTAGGTCAGGGGACTGACAAGAAGGCTGACAAGGAAGACTGTCAAGTGTGGTGAGGAAGGACCAAATGTTCCCTCCATAAAGAACTGGTAATGGAAGTGAGGATACTCAGGAGAAAGGAGAGCTTGTATTTGGCCAGTGGGCAACTACCTTATTTGCATGACTGAAAGGTCCTAAAAGCCTTTCTGAAAATATCTTCCCCCAAAAGCTTATCATAGCATGATACCTGCTGACTACCTGAACTGTGATTCTCAATGTGAAAGTCATTCCATTAGAAAAATGGTAAGAAGCTTGTGACAGGAGGTGAGTGTGAATGTTCCCATTTCCTAAACACAGGGGAAAGCCCATGAGTTCTCTGCCACCGATACAGAAGATAAAAGTGTGTCCTGTATCAGTTAAGTGGTTTACCTGGGAGCACTAACCTTGCTCTAAAAGCATAGACTGAGTAGTGGATGCACCAACCGAGCAGCTGCCCATGATTCTCAGTCCACAAGGGGTGATGGAACATGGGTAGAAATAAGACAAGATTCAAAATATCACCTACATCATAACCTCCCAGGAAGAATGGAGTACTTGATGAGGTGCTGTGTAAATAAGTTGAGGTCTTCTGGAGCATGCTCTAGTAACAAGAGGTGGTAGCTACACTGGCTTTGTAGAGGATGTTCTCAGATCAAAGTGGGTCATTAGTTTCACTGAGAAGATGTACAAAAGTTGTCAAAAGCTGTATTCAGCACACCATAACCAGAATAATATCCAAGTAGAAAGATCTACTATCTGTAGAATATATATTGTATTAGCTGATTTGACCAAGAATACTTGAGGAAAAAAACAAAATCATATTGACTGAGTTGCTAGGATCTGAGTTTGTTACTGCTTGCGCTCCCTTTTCTGCCCTTTTCTCAACAGCACTGAACTCACTTCTACTTCAGTGGCAACCACTATTTCAAGAACACTGAGTTAACTAGATATCAATTTATTAACCTGCTAAGCGTGTCCACATATCCCAGCCCAGCCTACAATAGCCATGAGGAGATATAAGCTTGACAGGAAATAGTTAGGGAAACCTCCAACAAGGGGGGGCCGGCGAGCAACGTGGATATGAGATTTGTATACCCATCAGGTAGGGCTCTGGGGCCCTTCTGTATGGCAGGTCCCAGTGCTGTGGCAGTGCTGAGGTAGGACAAAAGCTAGCATGTGGCTTCTCCTCTCTGACCCTGGTACAGTGCTGCCTGCAGGAACCAATAACACTGCACTGGGGTTGAGGAAGGCTTCTTGCCTTGCTCACAAGATGTTCTTGACATTAGAACCATGGAATCAAATAAGGAAGGAGAGGACTGGCCAGAAGGCATCACCTGGGGTTTGGGAAATTGCAGAGGCAGGGAGCCCTGAGGGTGTAGTCAAGGAGGGCAGGTTCAGCTTGATGAGAAATCTGGGGTAGACAAAAGCAGGGGATGGTTATAATCTATGTTGTAAAAGAGAGAGAGAAAGCGAAAGAGAGAGAGAGAGGGAGGGAGACAGTGAGAGAGAGCACCATGCTCTCATAATTTTCCTCATGCTTGGCTTTAACAAGAGCTTTACCAGGAACAAAAAGATGCATTCATGCCTTCTTTGGGTATAATCCTAGTTCATCCATGATCAGCATTCACCTTCAAGAATGTAATTAAAGTTTTTTGTTTAAAGTTTATTTATTTATTTTGAGAGGCAGAGAGAGAGAGAGAGTACGTGAAACACAAGGTGGGGAGGGGCAGAGAGAGAGGGAGAGTGAATCCCAAGCAGGCTCCACGCCTCCAGCACAGAGCCTGGTCTCACGGTTTGTGAGATCATGGCCTGAACAGGAATCAACAGTCAGATGCTTAAACGACTGAGCCACCCCGGCGTCCCAATATAATCCAAGTTTCAAAAAATACTATTGATTCAGAAAAGAGAAAATTCTATCTTTGGTGCTTTTTATTTTATTACTCTTTGAAATTTTTATAGTTTAATAATTTTTAGCAAGTGTATAAAGTTGTGCCACCATCAGTACAATCCAGTTTTCGAACATTTCCATCATATCTGAAAGTTTCTTGTGCCTGCCTGTAGTCAATTCTGCTTCCTATCTGCATCAATTTTGAGAGTAAAAGCAAGATAGACAGGCTGACTATTCAAGATTGCACCCGTGAAAACAATTGTGTGCTGGGGTTCCTAAACAGAATGTTCTTCCTTAGCAATAAGACTTTTTTGGCATTTATGTTTTACAAATTTTTACTTTTTGGTCAAGGGCAGTCTTCATTGATACTGACAGTCAGGAGAGAATTTCTGACTTCCCCATATTTAGTTAAAATGTGCCTAACATCTGTCAAATATACCTGCTGATGTGGCGGCCTGCTTGCCAAAAATCAGATCCTCAATTTTGGCTCCATATTTTCATGCCCTGGTATAGGGTATTTTCCAACAATTCTCTGATTCCCTAGACACCAACTGTATATTCAACAATTCAATTATGACGCCAACTATCCAGAATTAGAAGACCTCAAAGCTTAAGAGTTCAGTCCCACAAGACTATCCCCCACTTCGGATACCAGTACTTTTGACTGAGTGGCTTTACTCAGGGTTCCCATGATCCCTTCCCCTCAGGTTTGACAATTTGCTAGAACAGCTCAAAGAACTCAGTAATACAGTTTACTTACTTTTACTACTTCATTAAAAAGGACATTATAAAGGATACAAATCAACAACCAGATGCAGAGGTATACAGGGTGAGGTCCTAGAGGTTCCCAAGTGCAGGACCTTCTGTTCTGTGGAGGTAAGGCTCACTTTCCAGCACATGGATGTGCTCACTAACTTGGAAGCTCTCAGAACCCCATTTTTGAGGTTATTATTTTTTTTTTATGGATGCCTTGTTATGCAGACATGGTTAATTAAATCACATGCTGCTGGTGACTGATTCAGTCTCTAGCCCCTGTTCTCTCTGTGGAGTTTGGGGGTGAGGTTGAAAATTCTAAGCTTTTAACCAAGGCTTGATCTTTCTCATGACCAGTCTCCATCTGAAGCTACATAGTGTCTACCAAGAGTCACCTCATTAGAACAAAATACACTCTTATAACTTTGATCATTCAGGGAATCTCAAGAGTTTTAGGAGCTCTGTGCCAGGAACTGGGGACAAATATCTCATATCTTTCTTTGATATAATACTTGAGACCACTTTAAAAAGTCTCAGTTCATAGGCTGTATCTCTAGATTCTGATCTAGTTGATCTTAGTAGGGTCTGGGTATGGTAATTTTAAAAGTGCTCTAGGTGAGTCTAAAGTATAGCTGAATTATAACTAAAAACCCTTGACATCATATAACAACAAGCACAGGTAGGCTCTGAAAGATAAAAAAGGGAAAACTATATTGGGACATCAGGACTTAAGGAGTGACAAGGTGTGGAGTTCCCTGGATTTCTGTATTATGTACCATCTATCTTTCACAGAGGGCTGTGACAAGCACTGACTTAAAAAGTACCAATAGAGGCCTGTACCCCCAGACAAACTAACAAACAAACAAACAAACAAACAGCAGAAACCTCTTTGGCAATACCTGCCATGTTACTGTCAAACACCGATGGAAAACCTACACTATCACTCCCAATGAGGTTTCAATAGGGCGAGTAGAGAATTGATCTTCCACCCCATACTCCACATCTGCAGAAGTGGGTGGTGTTCTGATCCCTTTCTGGTGGTGTTGACGGGCAGGAAGCTGATCTATTTCTTACCCACAGACATAAGCAGTGCTCCAATGTTCTCCAAAGATAGGGTGGTGCCAGCAGGTGAGCAAGTGAGCTGGGCCTCTATTGTTACCTAGCAATAAGACTGAGCAAGGTTAATTGATACTCCTGTGCTCCCTGCTGTCCCCACATGTGGTGTTGCTTTACTATGCAGCAACAAAATGGTGTGTGTCAACCCTCCTTATACCCTTCTCTGGTGGACCAGTGGGGTGGTGATTTTTTACCCAACTTAAGACAATGAGGGAGTGCAAATCGGTGTTCCACTCTTGCCAGGATGGTATTAGTAGCGCCAAGGGGGGAGCTGAATGCCTACTCTACCCATCTACAGCAAAGCATTATGAGAAAGTGCCCCCCACTTTTGCTGGTGTTGTGTTGGTGTGGTGGTGGTTGGTGTGGTGTGGTGTAGCTTCTAGCAGGAAGCTAATCATACACACCCACCTGACCTTCACTATATGCACCAATGGGGAGATTGCTTGCCAAAGAGGAAGATTAAAATAGGATCCAGAGTCTCACAGTATAATGTCCCAAATGTTCCAGATACAGTAGAAAAATCACTAATCATACCAAAACACAGGAAAATCACAACATAAATGAGAAAAGATAACCTAAATACATCAAGATGAAGACAAATCCAAAGTTGGAATTATTTGATGAGTTCTTCCAAGCAGCCGTTATAAAAATGTTTCAACAAGTAATTATAAGTTATCTTGAAACAAATAATAAAAGGAAATATAAGCAAAGAAATAGAAATTATAAAAAAGAACCAAATGAAAATTATAGAACTAAAAATGTAATAATCAAAATAAAAACCTGCTAAATGAGTTCAGCAGTAGAGCAGAGATGACAGAGAATAGAATCAATGAATCTGAGGAGAGATCAATAGAATTTACCTACTCTTAACAACAGAGAGAAAATAGACTGAAAAAATTAACTGAGTCTTGAGGGGCCTGTGGGACAATAACAAAGTAGCATTTGTCTCTTCAGATCTCAGAAGGAAAAGAGAGAGAACATGTTCCTGAAAATTAAATAATAACTGAAAATTCCATTGATTTGACAAATGACATAAATCTACAGATTTAAGAATTTGAGTGAATCCTGAATAGGGAAAGCCTAAAGAAATTCATATCAAGACACATTAGAATTCAATTTTTGAAAACTAAAGACAAAGAAAAAAATTGTGAAAGTAGCCCTAGAGAAATGACATAACTTAGAGGGGACACCAGTTTGAAAGACAGCAGATTTCTTATCTGAAACCATAAGAGCCAGAAAAAGTGAATATCATTCTGAAGTACTGAGAGAAAGAACTACCAACTATGATTTCTATATCCAGTGATACTGTCCTTTAACAAGAAAAGGGAAATAAAGACATTTGCAGACAAAAGAAATGAGGAGATTCTGTTAACAGAAAAATTACCTTTAGAGAATGGCTGAGGAGGAAATACGGCTAAAGAAAGAGAACAGAGAAGTTTTGGAAATTCATAAAGGAAAGAACAATAGAATAGGTAAAAACAGGAGTAAATATACTTTAATATCTTCTCATTAATTTCTTAAAGCATATTTGGTGGCTGGAACAAAAATTACAATAACACCATCTAATGTGGTGCTAAATGTACATAGAGGATATACCTAAGACAATTACGCTTTAAAAGTGGGGAGGGTAAAGGAACCTAAATGGAAGTAGGGTTTCTACACTCCACTTGAAGAGGGAAAATAAGGATCCCAGTAGACTGTGAGAAGTTATGTGTGCATATTATAATAATTAAAGCAAACATTGAGAAAATTATAGGTAGTAATATACTCACAAACACTATAAATAAATCACGTTGGAATCCTAAAAATATTCAAATAACCCACAGTAAGATATGAAAAAAGAAATAGTAATAACAAAGAGTGGAAGCAGAAAGCAAATAATAAAATGACAAAGTCTGAAGATGCCAATCATTACTTTTTAAAATTTTTTTTCGATGTTTATTTATTTTTGAGAGAGAGAGACAGAGCATGAGCAGGGAAGGGCAGAGAGAGAGGGAGACACAGATTTGAAGCAGGCTCCAGGCTCTGAGCTGTCAGCACAGAACCCAAGTTAGGGCTTGAACTCATGATCTGTGAGATCATGACCTGTGCTGAAGTCGGAGTTGGATGCTTAACCAAATGAGCCATGCAGGTGTCCCAATCATCATCTTAAATGTAAATGGTATAAATACACCTGCCAATAGAGGTGCCTGGGTGGCTCAGTCAGTTAAGTGTCTGACTCTTGATTTCAGATCAGGTCATGATCTCACAGCTGTGAGATTAAGCCCCACATGGGGCTCTGCACTGAATGTGGAGCCTGCTTGGGATTCCCTCTCTCCACCTCTCCACATCTCTCTAAAATAAAAATTAAAACAAATTAAAACAAATTAAAAAAAATTAAATACACCTGCAAATAAAGATTGGCAGACTGATAAGGAAAAAAAGAAAACATGGCTTAACTATATGCTATCTACAAGAAACTGACTTCAAATTCAATGACATAGAAGTGTTGGAAGTAAAAGGATGGAAAATATATACCACGCAAACAGTAGCCAAAAAAAAATTGGAAGTTGCTATTTTAATATCAGATAAAATAGAATTCACAGTAAAGAACAATTACTAGAGACACAGAGGGATCAATTCACTGAGAGGATAAAATGATCCTAAATATGTATACAACAAATAAAAGGGCCTCGAATGAACCAAAAGCTGGTAGAGCTGAAAAGCAAAATAGACAAATGCACAATTATAGCTGGAGCCTCAACACCCACTTTGCAGCAACTAATGGGACTACTAGACAGAAAACCAGCCAGGCTATACCAGATCTGAACAACACAACCGATCAATAAGATCTAATTAACACATATAACACATTCTACTCCAAAACAGGATACACATTTAGTAAGTTCCTGTTGTATGCTCTCCAAGACAGACCATATCCTGTGCCATAACACAAACCTCGACAAATTTAACAGAACCCAAATCTTACTGTGTTCCCTGCTACAGTGGAATCAAACTAGAAATTAAAAACAAAAACAAAAACAAAAACAAAAAACAAAAAAAAAACAGAAAGTAAGAAAATCTTGAAATACTTGAGAATTAAACAACACACTTGTAAATAAGCCATGGTGAAAGAGGAAGTCTGAAAGGAAATTTAAAAAAAATATGTAGAGCTAAATAAAAATAGAAAGACAACATACCAAATATGTGGGATGCAGCCAAAGCCAGTGGTGACAGGAAATGTTATAGCACCAAATGCTTACATTAGAAATAAGAACATGTCTAAAATCAATAACCTAAATTCCTATCTCAAGAAACTAAGAGCAAAAGAAAGGTATAATAAGTCCAAAGCAAACAAGAGAAAGAAAACCATAAAGATAAGAGCATAAATCAATGAAATTGAAAGGTGGAAAATAATAGGAAAAAAATCAATGAAACAAAACTACAGCTATGTGAAAAGAAAATCAATAAAATTGATAAATCTTTAACCAGACTGATGAAGATGAAAAGAAAGAAGACATAAATCATCTATATTAAGAATGAGGGGATATCACTCCGGATCTTGGCACCAGAATAATGAAGAATGTATTAGTTCCTATGGCTGCTGTAACAAATTAACACACATGTGGTGTTTAAAACAACACACATTTATTCTCTCACAGTTCTGGAGATCAGAAGTCCAAAATCGGTTTCACTAGCCTTCCCTCTGGAGGTTCTAGGGAGGGATCTATTTCCTTGCCTTTTCCAGCTTCTAGTTTTTCCTTTCTTGTACTCCATTGGTTCATGGCATCGTCTTCCATCTTAAAAGCCAGCAGCTAAGTTTCTTGGTTCAGTGATTAGATTGCCTTCTTCTCCTTTTTTAGCCAAAACTCCCTCAGCCTCCATCTTTTATAAGGACATGTGTGATGGCATTTATGGTCCACAGTGCAATCCAGGATAATCTCCTCATTTCAGGGTATTTAAATTACATCTTTTAAGCCTCTTGTATAACATGTGTGCGTATATATATATACAAACACACACACATGCACATATATACCCATGAATATATGTAACATATATGTGTATAACATATATACGTATATACACACGTATGTATATACATACCCACATATACGTATATATGTGTGGGTATATATATATAAACGTGTATATATATAACATAACATTTACAGATTCCAGGAATTAGAACCTAAATACCTTTGAAGGCCACTACTTAGCCTACTACAGAATATAACAAGTAACTTCATGCTCCTGAATTACACAATTTAGAATAAGACGATTTCAAAAAACATAAACTGCCAAAATTCAACCATAATGAAGCAGAAAACCTGAATAGTCTTATAATCATTAAAGAAATTGGATGCTTAATTATAAAGTGCCTGAAATGGAAATTTTCAGGCCCGGAAGTCATCACTGAAGAATTATATCAAACATTTAAAGAATTAACATCAATCTTATGTAATCTCTTCTAGATAATAAACGGGAAACATATCATAACTTATTTATGAGGCTGATATTATCCTGATACCACAATAAGACATAGTACAAAAAAATTACAGGCCAATATTTATCATGAACTTAGATGCAAAATCTATAAAAAATTTAGCAAATCAAATCCAAAAATGTATAAAAAGAGTTATATACCATCACCAGGTGATATTTCATCCAGGTATAAAAGCCAGATCAAACACTCAAAAATCAATCAATGTAATACACTACACCAACAGAGTAAAAGACAAAAAAAAAATCACAAGATTATATCAATTAATACAGAAGAAGCATTTGCCAAAGTCTAAACTCTATCTATAATTTTAAAAACTTAGCAGTAGAGAGGGTGCCTGGGTGACTCAGTTGGTTCAGTGTCCAACTCTTGATTTTGGCTCAGGTCATGATCTCACGTTTGGTCGTGAGATTGAACCCCATGCTGGGTTCTGTGCTGACAGTGAGGAGCCTACTTGGGATTCTCTCTCTCCCTCTGTCTTTCTCTGCTCTTCCCCTTTCTCGCTTGCATGCACTCTCTCTCTCAAAATAAATAACCTTAAAAGATAAAAATAATGAAAAAGCTTAGCAATAGGAGAATAAATAGAGGGAAACTTTGTTTTAAGAATACCCAAAAAGCCAACGAATGATATCATACATAGTAAAAGACTGAATACTTCCTAAAACTAGGAACCAAGCAGTGATGTCCATTCTTACTACTCCTCACACCCCCCACACTCCAACTCTTACAACTCTTATTCAACATAGTACTGGCATTCCTAGTCACTGCAGCAGTTAGGAAAAGAAATAAAACGAATATCAACTAGAAAGGAAGAATTAAAACTGTTCCTATTTGCTAATAACATGACTGTCAAAACAGAAAATCTCAAAGAATCTACATTGAAAACCTGTAGAACCAATGAGCTCATCAAGGTCACAGGATATAAGATCAATATCTCATTTCTACATAACTAACAATAAATATGTGAAACTGAAAATTAAAAAGACATGGGGCATTGGGTGGCTCAGTTGGTTAAACATTCGACTCTTGGTTTTGGCTCAGCTCACGAGATGTCTCGGTTTCATGGGTCCTGACCCTGCATCTGGCTCTGGGCTGGCAGCATGGAGCCTGCTTGGGATTCTCTGTCTCCTTATCCCTCTACCCCTCTCCACTCACACTCTCTCTGTCTCTCTCAAAATAAATAAACACCAAATATATATATATATATATATATATAGTATCATGAAATTCACCCCTAAAAATAAAATACTTAGATAAAATTAACAAAATATGTTAATATAGGATAGTATAGGATCTTTATGATGAAAATTAAAAGTACTGATGAAAGAAATTAAAGGAAGCCTAAAAAAATCAGGAGATACACCATATCAATAAATGGAAGACTCAAGGTAGTAAAAACATCAATTGTCTCTAAATTTATCTGTTAGTTAATGCAATTTCTATCTGGTTCCCAGGATTTTTTTTTTTTTTGTATCCACAGACAAGCTTATTATAAAATTTGTATGGATAAGCACAGGCTTTATACTAGCTAAAACAATCTCAAAAAAGAATAATAAAGTGGGAGGAACCACTCACTCTAAAATTAGAGCTCTGTATACAGTGGGAGGAATCAGGCTACCCAATTTCATGATTTATTATATAGCTACAATAATCAAGAGTGTGGTATTAGTGGAGGGATATACACGCAGATCAATGACACAAAATACACACCTAGAAATAGACCCAAACAAATTGTGCAATTGATTTTTGACAAAGGTGGAGAAAAGCAATTCAATAGAGGAAGGATGGGCTTTTCAGCAAATGGTGCTGGAGCAATAAGCAAAAATTAAGTAGAGACATAGATAGATGATAGATAGATAGATGATAGATAGATAGAGGGAGAGAAGGATAGATAGATAGAATCTTGATCTAAATCTCACAATTTTTATTTATCTTGATCTAAATCTCACAACTGGCTCTAAATGCATCACAGACTTAAATGTAAAACGTAAAACTATAAACCTTTTGGGGAAAAAAAAAAGAAGTCTTCAAGATTGAGGGCTAAGCAAAAAATTCATAGACTTGACACTGAAGGTAAAATCCATAAAATAAAAAAAAAATACATCAGACCTCTTCAAAATTAAAAACTTTTGCTCTGCAAAAGACCACATTAAGAGGGTGAAAAGATAGATTATGGACTGAGAGAAAAGATTTGCAAACCACAGAATTAAGATCTACAATATTTTAAAAAACATCAAAACGAAACAGTAAAAATAAAATAATCCAATTAGAAAATAGGGAGAATTCACCGAAGAAGACAGACAGATAGATGGCTAATAAGCACATGATAGAATGTTCAACATCACTAGTCATTTGGGAAATGCAAATTAAAACCACAATGAGATAATACTACTACAACACATTTATCGAAATGACTAAAACAAAGTCAGTGACAACACTGAATATTGATGAAAATGCAGAGAATGCAACAATACATTGTTGATGGGTATGTAAAATGGTACAGCTACTCTGGAAAATAGTTGGGCAGTTTCTTAGAAAAAGGAAAGACACAACTACCATACAACCTGGCAAGTACAATTGTGGGTGTTGTTCTTTGAGAAATGAAAACTTACATTCACAAGGAAACCTGTACACAAATGTTCATACTAGTTTTATTTTACAATAATAGTTTTATAATAGTTTTGTTCATAATAGCTCCAAACTAAAAACAACCCCTATGTCTCTCAGTTTACATCCGTAGCATATAATCAAATGTGTGTGACATTAGTGGGTGTGTAGGCCAACAGGAGCGGATAGCATGGAATACTATTCAGCAAAAAACGAGGGGGGATTACAGTACATGCAACAATGTGCATGAATTTCAGGCAATTATTCTGGGCAAAAAAAGCTAATCCCAATAGGTTCCATACTGTATAATTTCATTTATATACAATATTCTTGAAATGATGAAATTATAGAAATGGAGCACAGGTAAGTGGTTGCTGGGAGTTAGGAACCACGGGATGGGGAGAGGGTTGGGGGCAGCTATAAAAGGGAAAGAGGAGGGATCCCTGTGGTGATGGAACGGTACTCTATTTGTGCCAACATCGATATCTTGTGTGATACTGTTACCAGAGTTTTGTAAGATATTACCATTTCTTACAACTGCATATGAATCTACAATTAGTTCAAAATGAAACAATTAATTAAGAAAAATCAAATGATGAGAGGAGGGCTAGCACTTATGGAGCACCTCTTACGTGGCAAACGCTTAGCTGAATGCTTTTAACAAAGCATGTGTCCTCACAGTATCCCTGTGAGGGTGGATCACTGTCCCATTGGACAGGTGGGGAACGGCAATGGCTTAGAGATGAGATTAAATTGATAGGAAACATAACTGATAGAGGCAGAGCTAGAATTTTAATGCTGGTCCAACTTAAAAAGCTTGAAGACCGATCAATGTGATCAATTAATTGTTTCATTTACCTATTTCCACATCCCCATGATTTTTGCTTATTGGGTACATTACATATTCTCAGTGGTGTTTCTTTAAGAGACTGATCTCAAAGCAGCATTTGCTATAAAAGGATCTGAGAATATTCATGTCAAAGACAAAGATAAATTTATTTTTGTTTTTTTACACTTTCCCCCCAATCTCAACCCACATCGCCAGAGCAGGAGGAGGTTGGTAGTAATTGCTAAGTAAGTCAGTGCCACCACCTGTGACAACTGTCTCACTAATCACCCTCATCACACCAAACAAGGAAAACTTGGCTGTGGTGATAAAGTGAGCTCTCTTTCTTCCACCAGGTTGTTTTTACAGAATTAAACTTTTTTGGTAAGTAACTCTCCTTCTTGTTTCATACAATGTCCCTACTGTTAGCGTTCCTTGGTGCCTCCCATTCTGTCAAATGAGTTTGAACATTGGGAAATTAAATTCTGAACGTCCCTTAAAATGGCACACATTGTGGAATGTCTCCACAGCCCATGCACTGATTTTTTTGTTTTTTCGTAGATAATGTAAGGTTGACTCCCACAAACTTGGATAACACCCCACCCTCTTGAACAAGAGGACTTGTTATGCACTTTCAATATTAAAACAACATAAAATAGGCATGGTGTGTGTAGAAGGGCAGTTTGGGAAAATATATCACTAACAGTAGCAGCCGCCACAACAACAAACCTACTGTCTCAGGTCCCATCTTTCATTCATTCTTCTTGGTTTCTTGGTTAAATGAAAATATTTATTGAAAACTTACTTTTTTTTTTTTAGGGTGACAAATGAAAGGTTTTATTGAATGGCCTCCATTTTCCCAAGTATTTGGAAAGCTGTTGCTGCTGATCCTTCAGAAAGTCCACACTCCTAGTGTTACTAGCCAATTTTATTAAAAAGAGGACTTCTGGGGCGCCTGGGTGGCTCAGTCGGTTGGGCGGCCAACTTCGGCTCAGGTCATGATCTCGCAGCCTGTGGGTTCGAGCCCCGCGTCAGGCTCTGTGCTGACGGCTCAGAGCCTGGAGCCTGCTTCCGATTCTGTGTCTCCCTCTCTCTCTGCCCTTCCCCTGTTCACGCTGTGCCTCTATGTCTCTCAAAAATAAATAAACATTAAAAAAAAATTAAAAAAAAAAAAAGAGGACTTCTGAGTTGGACCATCAGTGACAGGCCCACTGGAGGGTGGCCACACACTCAGAGAACTCACAATCTTTTATATCACAGGTCATAGCATCAGTACATCCAGGGAAGCCCATGCTTGCTCTTCTGTCCCCAGGTTTCATTAGGGAAGTAGCCGTAGACAGAGTTTTGACTGCGTGTAGAGCCGACAAGGCAGGGGCAGCCCTTTCCACCATGCCCTGAGAACTCCTGAGGTAGCAATACACTGTCAGTCCCAGGGCCCATGTCTTACCAGGCTGATGAGAGAAGTCTCCTGGCCTAGGAACCCTGGCTGGCTGGAAGGAGCTTTTCCCCCCGGAAAACTGAAAGCCGTTCTCTATGCCTTGATGATCTAAGCACAACTTCTATATTTAACACATCTAATGCTCAGGATCCCTCTTCTCTCTCTCTTCCCTCCTTTCTTTTTTTTTTAATTTTTAAAATTTTTTTAATGTTTACTTACTTTTGAGAGAGAGAGACAGAGAAAGAGAGAGAGTAGGGGAGGGGCAGAGAGAGGGAGACACAGAATCTGAGGCAGGTTCCAGGCTCTGAGCTGGCAGCACAGAGCCTGATGTGGGGCTTGAACTCACAGACCATGAGATCATGACCTGAGCCGAAGTCAGATGCTTAACTGACGGAGCCACCCTGGTGCCCCTCTTCCCTCCTTTTCTTTCTCTCTTCCCCCTTGACCCCCTTTCCTGGCTTTTCAGAATCTCCTGCCTCTTCAAGCCTAGAGAAATATTCAGCTGGTGGATGTCTCAACTAGTGGTCCCCAAAGTGAGGTGTGGTTGCCTCAGAGCTATGAAAAGTATTATTATGGAGTATAAGAGTAAAATACATGCGGTTATATTTGCCTACAATTTTTGGACTCCTTTTAAATTCCATTTTTGTAAATGGATACAATTTAGTCGTACACAATCATGCATGTGATTTATAAATAAATAAAATTCATATTTTTGTATGTATTCTCAATAAATATTTTACTGATCAAAATATGAAGCCCACCCATCTAAACCATGCTTGGCGGACAAGTGCCTATCTTCTTAGGGAGAGAGATTTTGCAAACATCAGTAGTGACTACTCTCAATATTTTATCGCTGTCTGCATTTATGTATTCATTCACTTTAATCTCTTAAAAATTATTATAGTATATAACAATTAGACCATAAGATAGGTAAATGGCTTTGGTTTGGAATTATTTTTCCTCCCCATGAGTAAGGTATTTCCCCAAAGAGTCTTTGGGAGAAAAATGATTTGTCAGCTAGAATCTTAGACCCATTTGATCTCTTCTGAACACAAAAGAACAATTCATCCTTCTCATAAAAAAGAACAACAAAAACAAAACAAAAAAAACAAAACAAAACTGTGAAATGACAATAATATTCAACCTACAAGGCCGTTGTAAAAACTAAATGACATAACGTTCATTAAGGTAGCATGTTGCTAATTGGAACCGCTTAATAATGCAGCAGCGTTTTGATTCTCATAAACAGTAACTCTCTCTTCCAGTCTATGCTCAATAATCTCATTTTCTTTAATATCTCCTCAAAATATATTTCATTCGTCTATGACTTGGTGGCTGAAAGTGGATGAGCCGGTCTGCTGGAGCCACATGGAGGTAAAAATCTCTTCCCAGACCAATATGTCAAACCTCATTTAATGCATCTGGGAAATATGAATTTGTCCTGCATTTTCTTTCTATAATGGCACTTTATTGCTTACTCACATTTATCTCAGGGTTAGTTCTGCGCCCTAAGTGTTTTCTTACTATATTTGCATTTAGCCGTCCTGTATTTTTGTGACTGTATTTGTGTTCTTTGGAGGATGACCTAGAATTTGCTGTATTACAATTCAGCTTTGTTGATGAAACAACTTCCTAATCTTTCAAGAACACTTTCTATTTTTTCCCCATAACTAGAATTCTGGTAACCCCATCTAACTTAATATTATGTACAGATTTGATGACTACATTTGTAAGTTTTTCATAAAGATGATAAAAAATTACATACCCCCTACTAGAAAGTGTTTGATAGAGCTTCCCAGGTCAATGCCATTAATAACTCGTTTTATCTTCGTCCCTTAGGCGAAAAGAAACATGCAAGGCAGTGAGATGATAAGTGCAATGATATGGGTAAATACCCAGAGCCGTGGAGGCACGCAGGTATGGTTCCTCACACAGTTTTGGGAGATTAAGGAAGCTTCCTAAAACCCTGTGACATCTATGCAGAGACAGGTTAAAAAAAGGGGGAGGGCAAGGAGAATTTTCCATAAAGTAGGTGCAAAGTAGGAGCAAAGGTCTGAAGGTGAGAGCACCACCTCACCTTTCTTCTGGGTCCTGAGAGCCATTCCGTGTGGCAGAGGGGACTAGGCGTATTGGTAGGACACGAGCCTGGAAAGACTGGCACGACTAGTCCCTGAAGGACTTTGTCATCCAGAGTAAGGATGGACTTTGAGGTCACTGGCAAGACACCAAAGGACTTCGAAAGCAGGATCCTGATGCTTTCAGATTGTTTTGTAGAAAAATTAAAAATTAAAAATTATTCCCCCTTCAGTGTGAAGAACAGATTATAGAGAGGGCCAAATTTCAAGCAGAGGGATATTACAGCGATCTGAACGCATGCCTTATCTTCTGGGCTCCAAGTACTCTGAAATATGGGAGCTTCCTGTTTCACATCGGTACCTTCTCCCTTGTCGATCATGGCTACCACTCTATTTTAGGACAACACTAAACTCATCCGCACTGTATGCTCATCACAAAACACTGTTTATATCTTGTACACCGTTGCATCAAAGAGGCTTTCGCTTTCTAAGACCCTGCGAATCATTCGCTTCATGATGTGCTCCATTCTAAGAATGATTGTTCTGTGGGCTTGCATAACAGTTAGGATATGTTGGCTATTTTTAATGTTGGCCTTATCTGTAAAACAAGGGTAATAATTTTACCTATGCAATGGGGTAATTTTGAGGATTAAAGCAGTTGATATCAGTAGAGTGCACAAACTACTCGGTAAATGCTAAGTATTGGGTTGTGATTATTATAATTATTTTAGCTACAAAGAAGTGCCAGAGTGGCCTTACAACTCCCAGGTGGCCTTACCAATGACCGACCAGTGAGGCCTATGACAGCCCAGATTCCCAGGCTTCACTGGAACAAACCCTAAGGTATTATTTATGCCCCAGAGCTCCCTATGGGATGAGAGTAGGGTTAGGACTTTGCCCGAATTCATACACCTGCTGAACTTCTCTGTCCTGCTTGCCTCCTCCCTTGCTGGTTTCCCCCAGAACCCTTCCTAAGTCAGTCACTCACACTCACATACTTATTTGGGGGTTTGCTTCTTATAGGACTCCTGAGACAGGTGCTAGGAGCAAAGAGATGGAAGGTTGGAGAGAGGTATTAAAGGGTCCCAAGAAAGAACTTAGCTTCCTCCAGATTTGGGCTGGTTCTCTATTGGCTTCTGTGCTGGTTTGTCGGGCTCGGCTGAATTGCCTGGCTCCAGTACAGTCTTCCTTCAGGTTCAGGACAGAAGCAACATTAGAGGACACCTCATGGAAAACAAGCAGAATTTCAGCCTCGTTTGGAGACAAGGCTCTTGAACTTTGGTTACTCTTCCTCTCAAGTGTTGAGATTCCCTGCGAATGAGGGTAGCTGAATCAGCTGAATCTCTCCCATATTTTCAATGGCTGGGTTTGGCCAGCAAGAGACTCACTGGTTTAAAGCTACCACAGAAGGCTTTGGTCAGGAAGTCATTTATAACCTCAACCAGCAGCAATTTGCCCTGAGGATTGCCGGCTAAGTGTTTGCTCTACCGGGTCAGCCCTCTTGGTGGTGCCAGTAGGAATTTCTACCTCATTATCAGAACCCTCTGGGGATTCTATCACCCCTCCTATCAAGGAGGCGGTAGTTCCTAGCCTTTGAAGTCTCTGAAATTAGAGATGAAGTTTAAGTGTTATGCTTTATTTCTGTAATTTCTAGATTTCTTAATTTCTAGAAACTTTTTTTCTTTTTTTTTAACGCTACAAAGTGCTTTTATACGTGCTACCTCGGTAGCTCTTTACAACGATCCTGTGAAGAAGGTAGTGTAGATTGAATTGGGTCCATCTGACAGGTAAGAAAACTGAAACAAAGAAAGGTCGAATGAGGTTCTTAGAGCCACAGAAAGGGAAGATAGCGAGCGAGCTGGGCGTTGAACGGAATCAGGGATTCCAGATTGTGTGTTCTGTGCAGAGGGGTTGGGCCAGGGAGTGTGGGATGAGATGGTAGCCACTTCTCAGTTCTCTAACACACGGGAGCACCTACGGGCAGCATGTGGAAGTGAGATAAATGGCCTGTGAACTCAGACAGTCTGGGGCCCCCAGAAATTGACCACAGTCCCAGACTGGCTTTCTCCGACACAAGTGATTTCTTTGCACAGATTTAGACTTTCTTGCCAAGGAAGACCTAAAGTGAGTTGTCACTGTTGATTCACTGGGCGTATGCATTTAGCTAATTCAGCTAGGATAAAGATTCTCTGTCCTGGGAGAAGAGTCTGGACATGTTAGAGCTTATAATTCTCACATTTCTGTTTCTGGTTGCAACTGTGGCTTATGACGTTTTGGTGATCCTTTTGTTCTACTTAGTAAAACCTTAGTTACAGACAAGTATCGGTGACACAAGTGAGTATCGCATGTTTTAGCTGCTGGGGTTCTCACCTGTTGTAAGTGGGTGCACGAGCATGCGTGCACCTGGGTTCACCGAAGGGAGACTTGAGAAAATGCTAAAGTTTAGCTAACTCTAAAGTTCCATTTAGACTGGAACAGGCTACGTTAGTTCTAGGATATTTTCTTACCGTCGACTGTGAACTAATGAGGATATAAGATCCCACCTATGTGAGTTGATATGCCCATCAGTGCACCACACAAGTGTCCCTTCACACAACCCTGGGTATTGCCCACTGTCCATCCTCCCCTTCTGTTGGTCCTTCCTACCCTACACATTCAGGATTCCATGCTGTCAAGCGCTGGGACACGGGACGACGGCATGCGGCAGGGCACTGAGACTGAGTACCTCTTTCCTGGACTGGTCACTAGTCATCCAGCCTGGGGTCAGGCTAGAGTTTGGTCTGCCCTAGCTTCCCCTGCCACATGGAGTGGCAGGTAAATACAATATATTCCCCTGAACCCAAGGTAAAAAACACACCTACAATGAAACAGTATTTGCACAAATAGAAGATAATTAAAAAAAAAGCAAGCACAACCACTCAGCTGCAACAACCACCCCCTAATTTATTGCCTTTAGTACCCACTAGATCATGTTGCGCTGACAGCATGATGAAGTAGGGAAGATGGATACACTGAGTGTCAGCACAGCTGGCTGATTTGCTTTTTAAAAATAACCCAGGACTCGATCAATAAGTAACCAGAGGCTGCATGTTCATCTTAATTTTCAAACTTTAAATATTAGTTATTCTTTCCCTTGTGCCCTGAAATTACAAGAAGTCACCATTGCCTTGACATTGAGAAAAAAAGTGGGCTGAGTGTTGATGTACTAAAGTGGATGTTCTCATCCCCACCCCTCAGGGACCCTCCGTCTGAGGAAACCCACACAAGGTGGGGGATAGAGCACTTGCAAAAGGACACACTCTTACAGAGTGTCCAAAACACCAATTCACATACCTGGGGCGGGGGGTGGGAACACTAAGCATGGACCTTGTGTATTGCTCTTTAGGGAGTTAGTGCAGTCTTAGATTGTATCAGTAGATGCTTAGAGTCTGTGCAAAGGACAGGAGTGTCACTGCACTGTGACCTACTAACACCTCAAATGTTGAGCTCAGATCTGGGTGTCATACTATAGTTTCACTGACACTATCACCCCCTTTTTTTAAATGTTTTTATTTATTTTTGAGAGAGACAGAGCATGAGTGGGGGAGGTGCAGGGAGAGAGGGAGACACAGAATCCAAAGGAGGAGCCAGGCTCCGAGCTATCAGCACAGACTCCCATGTGGGGCTTGAACTCACAGACCGCGAGATCATGACCTGAGTTGAAGTTGGACGCTTAACCGACTGAACCACCCAGGTGCCCCACTCTCACCCCTTTTCTAAAATGTGTTGTTCCCTTACTCATATCCTGTCTTGACCAGTAGATGTAACAGGAGTGGAGAAACAAAATAAAATCATAAAATCTGGGCTTTGGAACGTCCTCAAAAGAACTCAGTGTGCTTGACCTTTGGATTTCTCAGGCCATCAAAACTGACATAGAGTTGCTGATTTTATGTTTTTCTAAGTAAGGATGTTATAACAAACACAAACAAAAAGTCCCTTTCCTTTCAACATCAATTCATTCTAAAAAGGCATTTTAATGTCCCCAATTCAGATTAAAGAGCAGTCTTGTAAACCAGAGTTTCTCTGATGTTAGCGAGCGTCCAAACGACCAGAACAACTTGTTAAAAACGGATTCCTGGGCCTCACCCCCAGAGATGCAGATTCATAAGGCCAGGGGCCTGAATTCTACATTTATAACAAGTTCCCATTCTGTGGGCCACATGTCAGCGAACACTACTGTAAAGAAAATAAAGTCAGCTTGCTTAGATCTCCTTTGTGCTTATATTTATTTTGTCCAGGGCCAAGGAACACTTCCTCGTACATGGGCTTTTGTCTGCAGACCCCCTGACCAAGTATAACTGTTCATCTGATGCCACATCCCTTCCACTACATAGCAAAGCATATGTCATCCATGGGTGAACAATCCCAGCCCCTGCTGTATGGCTCTAACTAAAGGTTTGAAGATGGATATAGGGCTGTCTTCCACCACCTCCCCAACATACTCACTGAATTAGTAGCCTAATTTCCTCCAAAGGGAAGAAGTGGGAATAACCAGGAGGGAAGGCACTAGAGACAGGGAAGTTGTGTTTGTCTGGCCTAAGTGGTGACTCAGACAGGTCTTCCTTTAGTGGTTTGACTGTTTCTACCGGAGTTTTACTGCCTGGGAAGATACTTGACACACAGAGCTACCTGCGGTTGAGTCTCGAGGCATGTGTAGTTCTTCACTGAGTTTCCCTAGACACTCCTTTACTCGAAAGGGCCTCAGCTCATAGCTCTGCTGGCCCTTGGGTCTACCTCCAGAAAGGCCATCTTTATCTCCATTCGGGAAGTAACCCGGATGGACAGAGTTATTTTTATTTCATCAGACTGTATTTTTACAAGGCATGCTCAAATGCATCTCTCCTTGAATCTTCATACCAACCCGAAGAAAAAGCTATTATTAGCTCCATTTTTTAGATGAAGAAATGGATTTTTATGCTCAGTAAATGTGTTCAATGTTACCCAGTAGGTGATTCTGTACCACAGCAGTCAGTCCACTCTGGCTGTACCATAAACTTCTTTTTAAGATTATTCTCATTCAGCTGTGTTTCTCTTTCTACTCTTTCCAACACAGAGAGGTGGCAAAGGTCAAACGTGAAGCTAAATGCAGAGTGGAGATTAACTCTACTATCTCTGTAAGAAGAAACACCCCAAATCCCTATAGTTACATTACAGAAAAGCCACCCAATTAATTCAGTGATGAGATCAGCTACATTGATCGGTTGAAGAGTCAAGCGAACAATACAACTCATTGATTGAATGTTTTTATTTTTCAGAGGCTTGTGTAGACATAGCACAGGAAATCTCTTCAGAAAGTGTTACCATGGCACCAACCAATTGGTTTGCTTGGCCAGCCTCCTCTGTTTCCCCAGGCAGTCCTTTTAGAGACTCAGTCAGAGGTCTGCTGGCCTAGGTTAGGATCTGCACCTCTGCTTGGACTGGATGGCTTTTCAAACAAATGGGCTCATCTTCCAGGATAGTCTTATTTCAATCACTCAGTACCTATTGACTTTACATTTACAAACTACTATTTTCCTTTTTTATTAGCAACCCAAACACTGAAAGAGGGCCCACAGTATTACCCTCATCATACAGTCAGATGGGGCTTGAAAGCCTAGAGAGGGTTAGGTCACCCAGCAAGGTAGGTTGGGGCCAAAACTGTTTCTTCCAGTTTGAATATTCTCTGAACCATCTTCTGCCTTCACAGGGATAAATCAATGAAGATGCATTAACCTTGAGAATCAACTCAATTAGGGAAGAACAGACAGGAATTAGAACAGACATCTTATCAGGACCAAACCAAATGGATGCCTAGTGAAATCTCAATTGGAGGAAATGAACTCAAATGAGAAGAAGATGTTAAGAGCACCTAATAGTTACACAGCATCTAGTCCTTACGTTGTGCCAGGCACCATTCTAAGTCATTTAATCTCTAGTTCAGTCCTTAGAGTTAGGTACCACCCCACCTTAAAGATGGAGAACTGAGTCTTCCCTCGGTAATTTACCCCTGGTCAACAGAACTGGGATCTAGACTAAGTAATTTAACTCTGCAAGGTATGTTTAAGCACTGTGCTAAATACCTCTCAAAGAAAGAACGCTCTTCAGTATTTGCTTATGTTTTAAGGGGGGGGGGGCAAAGAAACCAGACTAAACATATAAACCTGGCTATTTCCTTCTTTCCTTAAAGCCCATTTCTGTTACCATGTCACATTCAAAGCCAACAAAAATTTGTCTATAGCACCTCTGAAAAATAATATAAATTTTAACTCACCCCTCCCTTAAAGAGGCATCGAAGAGGGTGAATTTCACCACACAATACACAGCAAAACGTTGCCCCATTAGCAACTACTTTTCATGATCCCCTTAAACCCTCTGCTTTTCATCATCCCATAATCAACTTCTGATTTCCTCAGCCAGTTTCCTACAAGCATCCAAGCAACAGACTGAAGTCTGAAAGGTGATGAATCCTTCTAATCCTCTCCTATAGACTGTAGGTAACCTTGGAGGAGACTTTGGAGAAGCAGTAATAAGCTCCAGCTTCGAAGAGGAATGCTGAACTCAACTAACAATGAGACCAAGGTAGAGTGATGACTTTGGCAGGCAACTCACCGTTGAGCTCAGAGAAGGCAACAGCTCCCGCCTGCTAATGTTCACGCCTGGGAGCTAAGTTTGCTGCTGCAAGTCTTGGCCCTGGGCTAATATGTGACTAGAAATTCAGGTGTAAAAAAGCATGTATGCCAAAATCAGCTGTTTCTTAGCAGTTGAGTTGAAGCAGCTGAGGAAATCTAAAATAATACTTCTCAACATATGTGCTGTGCTGTCTAAAAGTCACAGAACTGTTGAGAGAAGATGAGAAGGCTGGGGCTTGAATTCCCATGAAGGGGGAAGGGAGGAGGAATTAGGAAGAAAAGTGTACAGTAGACATGGTGTGTCCAGTCTTGTAATTTCAACATCGACTTTTCCATCTCGGAACCAGGAGTTCCAGCACATAAAGAGCACATATCCAAACTCTGTCTTACCGAAACCTCTCATGCATGCACCATTTATCCACATAAATATCTACACAATTAAATGACACCCTGTCCGGCCTCATCTGTAAATCTGTCTTCAGGTTCAGGTCTTTGGAGAATAATGGCACGTAGTTAACAATCGACATACTCCTATCTTTAAGCATCCACACTGTGCCATAGCCAAGTAGGGCACTAGAAGTAGAGATTCTTTTTAAGTCAAGGTTCAGTTACTTGAGAAAGTCACAGTTGAAGGAGGGTGAGAGGTGAGTAAAAGAATAATTCAAATATGACACAATCATGCTCGAATATGCACAGAAGACTGAAGGTGCTCCAACACAGATATGGCTAATCCACAGGAAGGCTTCAGGGTGGAGGTGATATATGAATATCTGACTTGAGTCTTAACGTGTGTTAGGAGTTTACCAGACGTGCAGAAGAAAAGTACAGTCTTTAGTAATCAGTGACTGCATGTCATTGTATATTATTTTGATTTAAAAGGGCAAAGCTCACATCCATTTCAGATTTTTAACAATCCATCTGAAATGGTTTTCATCTTTTTGCTTTATGAATGCAAATGCTTTCACAAAGAGAAAATTTCTGCCCAGGCCTTGCTGAGTGTTAAATAAAACAGAATTTCCTTCTTATGTATGGCACACTTCCTTTTCTTTTTATTATCATCATTTGGATTGATGTAGTAATAAAAGATCCTGAAACCAAGTATTCAAATATATTAGAATTCATGCCCCTTGGGTCTTCCTTATCTGCTTTCTTTGATAAGGCTACTTTTTGAAATAGGTGGGGGAAAAAGCTAAAACTTCTTCGTTTTTGAAAAATAAACACATACGCAGGCACTTTTTCTTTAAACATTCAAGTTTCTGTATATATAAATGAAGCCTTAATTTTTATAATTATAACTACGAGGAAGCTGTTATGGTAAAGGCACGGAAGTTGGTATGTATGGGGTTGAAGGAAACTTTCCTAGAATGCTGAGTTGCAACCCTGAGTTGCAAGGCATTTGAGGTTTATTCTTTAATAGGTTGTGGCTGACACATACCAGGGCACTGAAAAAAGTACCTATTATATGTATCTATTGAGCAAATATCAATAAAAACAATGGCCAAATACTGGCAAAAATATTAATATTATTTTATCATTAGATCAAACCCTTGAGATAGTTACTGTCATTAATCCCATTTGACATATGAAAAGAATGAGGTTCCAAGGATTAAGTAAATTGTTAGGGTCACACATCCTACAAGGCAGAGTCTAATGACCAAGGCAGAGTGCTCTGACTTTTAAATGACTGTATGTCCTGCACTGTGCTAGATCCTGGACCCTCACAGCCTATAGGGTGGGGACCCTCAAGGAGCTGGCATGGTACTGGGGAGTTCACAGGAGCACAAAGATCCTCAGCAAGCTGGGGAAGTTCCGAAGACACTGGTAGAAGGCAGTGGGGCCGGGAGGAGGGGCTTCTCAGTGAACTGCTTAGTCTTCTGGCTGGTTGGCCCTTGATACAACAAACTAGCAGAGCTGACCCATTTGAACCATCTGAGTTGTTATGTATTGCGTGCCCTGACCAGAGGCAGGGGAGAGCTCACAGCTCTGCTGCAGGGAGGTGCTTGCAAACAAAGATGCTGCTTTTTGATCACCCACAGAGGCGCCAGGGGAGACATACTTCGTCATCATGTTATAAAGCAGGGCTTTGTGTACGGGTGTGCTTCCCCTTGATTCGATCACTGCTTGTTTAAGTTTCATGAAGGGGTCTTTCCGTCCTCCACCCATGAGCAAGCTGACGCTTTTTAAGGAACTGAAACTGGGAATGGAAGGTACCTGCCGCCTAATACTAACTGTACTAAGTTCACGCATTCCCCCCAAACAATAATATTTAAAAGAAAACAAAAGTTTGAAGAACTCTTAACAGTCCAGATATATTACATTTATAAACATCTTTCTTATTTGCAATTTATCCCGTAAGACCCACAGTGGCAAGGGCCAAGTGTTACCCATCCTAGTATCTCACCCTAGACTGACACTACCTAGTATTTTTGCATTATGAATGTAATTTTTTTTCCTGTTGTCTTTCCTCAATGGAAGTTTAGACCTTGTGTGTCTTGGTTATCTCCCACACCTGGAGGGGTGGAGGGGTACAAGAGCTCAAGAAACATTTAGTAATGAATTAATAACATTAATTAAAACAGTGCTAGAAATATAGTAGAAGCTTAAAACATTTCCTAATGAATGAATAAACGAGGTTCAAATACCTCCACTTCCCCAGCAACTGAAAGATAGAATGAGTTCAGATGAAATCTGCTTATTTTGCAAGAGTGTGTGTGTCCAGAGGGGAGGGGAGAGGTCTTTCTCAGTGCTGTGCTTGTAGCTATTTAGCTCTGTTATGTAGATGTGCATTTTTAAAGTTCCTTAGATTTTAGAGTAATCGGCGGCATTCTTTCTTCCAAAAATAATGGAAAAAGAAATAATCTGTAGTTTTAGTCTCCATATAGCTCAAAATTCAGTGCCACGAAACAACGTTATCTCTGTTTCTCATAAACACATTTACGTGGGCTCTAAATGTAGTATTGGTGAGCTTTTTATAACTCTAAGATCCAGAAAAAAGTTATAAAAGTTCCAGATCTATAGCAAGTTGGCAAGAGAAGAATGGCTTGATATCTCTTCACTGAAAAGAAGCCACGAGTTGTCAATCTCAATTATCTAGAATAAAACAAAAAAGTAAAAAAGAAGCAAAATGTTCTCTGCTTTGTCAAAACAGTCTTTCTAAAAGTCTGAGGGCTAAAGTCCCTGCCCGCCACCCTCACGAAAGCTTCTTGGGACCTTGCTATCAGACACAATGCTAACCGACAGATTCCAAACCCAGGCACAATGCAAGGGGCAAGTGAGAAGTGCTTGGAGGCTGCTGGAGACAGCAAGAAACAACACCAGCGAGCCAGCAAGTTACAGAAAAGAAGTGATATCTGTGAAAAGAAACACAAGGTGTCTACAAGGTTAGCCCTCCTGAAATCATTTTGGACAAGAGCTTTTTACAGCACACCAGTTTTTAAGAGCATTAAGGGGTGACGGTTGTATTATAAGTGTATTTTATTCTCAAAAATGCTTATTTTCTTAGTAGAAATTTCTGTCTTAGTCACCATGAGCCCTAAGGTTAGGTCACCATAATTCAATTCACTTTCAGATCTTTAAAGGAATCTATTACAAATCCAGACATGCAAAGAGAAAACGGTACAGCCACAGGATTGGCATAAAGAGTAGTGTTTTACTATAAAACTGTAATCAGTATACTATTCTCTCAAGAACATTCCATTCCATTCCATCCCATTCCATTCTGTCCCCTTCCTTGTCCTCCCCTCCCCTTCCACTCCACTCCATTCCATTCAGTTCTCTCCATCCCCTCCCCTTCCCTTCCACTCCATTCCATTCCATTCTCAAGTTTCACCTTATTGGCTCCTAAGGGATGAACTTTCCTCTCTCAGACAGTAAAGCTTTTTCTAGCACTCTAGGATTACTGCAATAATCCTATGTGTCTTAAGTATCTGTAAATATTGTTCTAAGATTTACTTTCCTATATAATGTCCCCTTTTCCTTTATTAATTAATATGGACTCATTACAGAAAATATGGACCCCACAGAAAAAATATACTAAAACAATTCCTTGTAATTACATCAGCCTAATGACAAGCATGTTGTGTCCTTCATACACGTAAACATGCACACATATGGTATGTAAAGTTCTATATTTTGGCTTTTCACTTACTGTTTTAGCTGGAATATTTTTCCACATCATTAAAAATTTCTTAAAACGATATTTTAACGCCTATGGGTTTTTGGTCATAAAAATATATCATTGTCATTGTTGAATAATATCTTTACTGTTACATATTTAGGATGTAAAAAAGGCAAGATATTCTGCAGCTGAAATACAGACAAGTGCAAAGACTGTGAAATCTCTGAAAGTCTGAAGCAAAGTTCTAGACTTGTGTGTGTGTGTGTGAGTGTGTGTGTGTGTGTGTGTCGTGTGTGTGTATCTGTGTAGGAAGGTTGGGAGTGGCAGCCTAATCTAATACACGCAATCTTGGCACAGGTGCCTCTGCTGTTGCTTCCAATAAGATGGCCTTTCATATGCTCTCACTCAGGTGCTGCATACATTAGCAATGCCGAAAGAACCTCAGTCATCTGTGCGCCATTTGCCATATAAAGACATATGTTCTGAAACATCTAGTTGTTTTAAAATCTTTTTAACTGCCATATAACATAAAGCCATTCCTTAAATAACTTCATCCACTTTGAAGTGAGCTATATGAGTATCTGTTTCCTTTGCGTCCTGCTTTCTTTCATTCTGCACTCTGCATTGGAGACAATTGTATCAGGCATTTCTATAGTTTATTAAGTATATTCTTCAGCAGTAGAAAAATAAGTAAGGGCTGAGAAAATTTCCTCTTTAATATTTCAGCACAAAGTGCTACTATTAAGAGTTTGGAAGAAAAATGGCACCATGAATAAATTACTATACTATGAGTAAGATAATGTATCTAGGAAGGAAGCAGATTATGGAAAGTATTTATTTAAAAGAGGGAAAACTATAAATGTACATTGTAGTGGGGATGCAGCTTGGGCCTCAGCCTGTTACTCTCTGCTGCTAAGGTTCAGACATGTCTGCAAGTCTTAATCACACTGATTAAGAAATATATAAAGAAAGTTTACTCATATGGAGCCCAAAGTTTTCCTTAAGAGTGGGGGATGTGGTTAAAGGTGAATCCACTGTTGCAACGTGTATTGAGCTTATATTGGGGTCCAGTGGAAGTCTAGCAAGAGCAGGGTGGGGGGTGAGCATGGCACTAAATATTTACCAGAAAGAACCCATCCCAATGAAAGAGAGACTCAGTTGAGATGCTCCTGCCCATGTAAGAAGTCTTAGGTGTTGGTGAGGAACAGAAAGCCTGCCTACGGCATGGTACTTATGACTTGAATTAGTCTCTGACCCAGAAGCCTGGAAACATAGTCAGGTCCTGGGGAAAGAGGGAAATAGGAAAATTTGAAAGAACCTAAACTGTCTAGCTCATTGGGATTCAAGTCATATTTTTAGTACCCTTCCTTAACCACAAAAGAAATCCATTCTCTTTACTCTATTGCAGGCAATGGAACAGTCTGGATATTTTCAAAGGAGATAATGACCAGGCCAGATAGGCCAGCAAGAAAGACAGGGCCATTATGCATGCAGAAGAGAGCATACGTACAGTGCCTGATAGGTATGGCAAAAAGGCAGCGGAGTTGTTGAGGCAGCAGGTGCAATAGTAGGTGGGAGGGCTGAGAGGGGAAAAAGGGCGGGTAGTGTCGTCCCTGGTGGAGCCTCAGGTGAATACTTACGCTGTGAAAGTTGTTTCTGCGCACACGAGAGGTATCACCTGGAAAGTCCCAGGAGGATCTGGGGAGGGGGAAATTTACAGAGTACTGGAGTTTGTGCATGAGCAGGTAGGGAATGGAGCCAGGTTAATTGGGTTACAGGTGGTAAAATTTAGTTAAGTCCTATGATTTACATATCACATACATATACCATTTCAGTGCAGGAACACTTCAAATTTAAATAAGTTTTAGAAGCAGTGAATCTTAAAGATCTCCTTTGGGGTCAATTAAGACCTGCATATATACCTTCAAATATTTAAGGGAGTTATTCCTCAATAGAGGGACAGCTTGAGGTAATGCATACTCAAATAGGAAGACCGATAAAATGGCCTCTGAAAAAGGCTTCTGTTTTCTGTTTCTAAATGCATGAACCCAGATTTGTACTTTATATCAAGCTCTGTACACACAAGAACCTGATGGTAATGATAAACCAGTGAATGATGCCCAAAATGTCTATCTCATCATGGTTTCTCCTGTTGGAATCTGGTACACTCACCATCCCTCCCTCTATACCTTCTTATTTCATTTGTTTAAAGTTTTATTTATTAAGCTTTATGTGATGGATGGTGTAGATAATAGAGATACTGAAGGTACAGTCACTAATCTTATTGCTACTCCATTCTTCATTTTGTTACACAATCTGAGTCAGTGGAACCAGCGTGGCTACTTGAACATTTCAAGTCTGACATCAGTGAAAATTCACAATACAGTTTTAAACTACTGCATTTAGTGTTTACGTAAGCTTAGTGACTATAGGAGGAATACATCGAATCCTTAACTATTTGCTTAGTCTTTCTCTTAAGAGTGTGAACCAGAATAAAATATATGAATACAGACTGAATAAAAGCAGCGTGTTTTGTAATAATTCTAGGAGTAAATGTGTTTATGATTATTTTAATACAGTTTATAGTTTTTCCTTTAGGAAGTTACTATGGATTACAATGGAACTCAAAAGGAAAAGGACTCAACATACAAGTGTTCGTTTAGTTGTACCAGAAACACACAAGGTGCTGACCATATGGTTAAAACACATATACATCAGATAAGTAAAAGGTTGCTTTTTTTGAGGGAGGAAGGAGATTGAGATGTTCTGTTGAATTTGGATCCAGAGAAAATCTTATTTAAGAGTTCGATGCACCTATGTTTTGTAAATAATATATATTTATATGTAATAATTACATATTATATATATACATATTCATTCATACTCAAACATAGGAGTTTATTTGATGCTATAAGTTTTTGACATGATATTACTTATGAAACAATGAGAATTACAGGAATTAAGAAAGAATAATGGGAGAAAAACACAAAATATAGATGGTAACTTTTCAATTTTAATGAAAATCTAGAAAATCAGATATTGTGGAACTGTCGTCTCTTTCCAGTAGAAGTAAGGAGGGAAGGAGTTCATAGTTTATTGTTGAAATCTACAGGTTAAAATTCCTCTACAACAAAACTAATCCTAGAATATATATAATTAGTCTAGTCCTTGGACATTACGAGGTCATTTAGGTTAGTCTAGGAAAGATAATTGCTAGTGATAAGGAAGATAAGTTTATGAATCAATAATCTATGGATGAAGACTTCTAAATATTTTAAATCATTGAAGTAAGTAAATTACCATGATGCCCCTTTAAGGAAATGGCAGCGAATCCAAGTCTACTCCCATTTGGCACACAAATGAGCCATTCCATAATAATATTATCTTGACTGTGAAAAGAACAGAATCTTTGTTTACATGTAAGCTGGAAAACTTTTAAATAAAAATCCTGAGAATGGAGAATATAGTACACTCTCTGAGGCCAAATTATGACCTCAGTTATAATCAAAGACGGTACAAAGAGCTCCAAAAAGAGATAAAACAGGGACAAAGAGAAGAGACAGGAAAACAAAGTCGCCAGAGAAATGTTTGGCAGAAGCCCAGCATAAGCCTGACATCTTCCCCTGAGGCCTTCTGCTTGTCTGCAGAACCACCCCTCGGCCACTGCCAGCTTCCCTTGCCTGAAAGAAATGCCAGTGACCCCCTTCCAATGCCTCATCAGTACCAAATGTGTCAAAATAAATAGGCCCAAACAAGCCCATATTGCATGGTTCTCCAAAGAAACTTCTTCTCATAAGGACAAGATTTCTCGTTTATGAGATTCACAAAATAGAGAACTGTATTGTTATTAAGCCTGTACTGTCCAATGAAAACATTTTCTTTTCTTTTTATGAAAATATTTTCTTAAACACATTAAAACCTAAAATTCTCTACTTTTTAAAAAATGTTTTTAATGTTCAATTTTGAGACAGGGAGAGAGAAACAGATCATGAGCAGGGGAGGGGCAGAGAGAGAGAGGGAGACACAGAAACCAAAGCAGACTCCAGGCTCTGAGCTGTCAGCACAGGGCCTGACTCGGGGCTTGAACTCACAAGCTGTAAGATCACGGCCTGAGCTGAAGTTGGACGCTAACCAACTGAGCCACTCAGGTACCTCTACAATTCTCTACTTCTTGACACATATGTTTGTTTAAATAAAAGATAAGCATATAAGTCCTTATGGTAAATAGAGGAAAAATACACCAACTGCTTGGTATATGTAAAAAGAGACAAGGATTCAAGGCGTTCTCTATTGCAATCAGCTGCCGCCACTAACTCTGTCACCTTAGGACAATATCTTAACCTTTCTGGGCCTCAGTTTCTAGAACTATAAATTGAGAGAGCAGAAAATTTATAAGGCTCTTTGCTAGTTTGATGATTTATGATATATCCACACCAGTCAATTCCAAATGGCATGCCGGAATACCATTTTGAGAGTCACGTAGAGGATTTGGTTCTGACAAACAAGGCATATATAGTTTTCATATACTTTTAAAAAAGAAATAAAAGACCTTACTCTCCCCAAGTCAATTAAACATATTCTAAGGCCCGTGACCTCATCTTCACCAAAAACATTGATGTGATCCTTATCACTTGATTTAAACAATTTTGAGACTTAGAATTGTATACATTTTAGTACCAGCTGGTACAACATAGATCATTTCCTTTGGCTCTCAGATTCTAGAGTTGAGATAACTGAGGTCATAGTACAACTCAGTAGCAAGGATAGTACCAGAACCCGGGTCCCACGATTTGTGCCGAGTGGTCTTTCCATTGCCAGAATCTATCCTCAGAAGTCTGAGTTGGACACATGGCTCATTGTTAGGCCTTGAGAATTCCAGTGAGAATCACCAGGAGGCTTTTGTTTCAATAGTTCACATGCCCAAATGCCAGTAAGAGGTTAGTAAAATAAATGGCTATCATATCATCACCTACCAAGAAATCACAATCTTGATAATATTGAGACCAAAGTCACAGGGGACACCAGATTTCCTTAAAATATCGGTAGCTAAAGAAAGGAAAATCACAGTAGAAGTGAACTCAGCCCCCAGTATAGCCCGCAATGATCTCTGCTTCTCGGTACTCATGCCCTTGTGTGGTTCCCTGCCACACTGTATCATAGTTGGTCTGTGTGACCAACAGAATATAGCAGAAGCGATGACATACCATCCCCTCTACTCCTAAGAAATTAAGTAGTATCAAGAATTTCTAGGCTCTATTTTTCTCTCGAGGCTTTATTTTTATCTGATCAGATGGGTTCTAGAATCTTTTTAGGAGCTACATTCTGTAATAACAATTATGTGTTGATCATTTCTTTATGTAAAGCTTTATTTAGTCCAAACACTTAGCTGTGCACAAAATGTCTCATTTCTTCATTTTTTTTAAAAAATCAAGTTAATTTGGTCCCTGATTTCTATGTTACTAGACAGATGAGAAATCTAACCTCAGTTATTATTGAAGCCTCTTCCTCTCCATCTTTCAGCATCTGGCCATGGTCTTAGTCATTGCCAAAGCAACGGAGAGGGCCTCTGGCCTTCTGTTCCTTCCCTGGCCTTTTAGGCGCTTATTGTCTGATACTGCAGCGTGTTTTCTTCAGGCCTGAGCTGGGCCATGCGCTTGCAGTGGTGGGAGGAAAACCGAGGAGAGAACAAACACTACGCAATGCCTCAACAAATCATCCTATGGCAGGCAGTCAGAGAACAAATTAAATTATAGGAAAACCAGAAAAGAAGTAAGCAACATGGTGCCAGCCTTCAGGTTTCTTAAAACACTCAATGGGAAACTGGAAGTGTAAAAACAACAAACCAAGAAACACAAATAGGGCATTTTAAGAAGTACCATTTAAATCGCAAGGCCTGAAGGAATCCACAGGAGGATATGACCAGAGTTGAGTGGGCTTAATAATAATAAACACATGTATATATAATCCCTCACATTTGTATGGAATTTTATATGTTATGAAGAATTTTTCCCACATTTATAATTTCACTTGAGATATTCTTTAAGAGGAGGTTGGCAGGACAGATATTAGTAGCTTCATTTTATAGATGAGGAAGCTCAGCTGGCTTTGGTGGCTTGTTCAGTATCACAGAGCTGGTCAGGAGAGGAACAGAAAGTCAAGCCCAGCTCTCTTTCTACCTAGTCCTTTCTCTGGTTATTCCTCCACTCGTGTGGGGAATTGGTTCCCTGGAGTTAAGTTCTAAAGCAGGTTGGAAGTCTCTACGTGGAAAAGAAAAGAGACATCCAACAGTGGCAAGGAGTGCCGGTGGCCATGGGAGAGCATGAAAATATATGAGAAGGAAATGATCAAGTAGGTGGAAGATTCTGGATATAATATAGAAAAGACAGAGTATAAAACACTAAAAGAATGCCAAGTAGTGATTAAGGAAACCATTGATATTAGACAGAAAATTACCCCCTCATGCCCCCTGACTAAGAAGTTTCTCTCCTAACATCTCTTCAAACGTGACTAAACATAAAACATCAGTTCTTCACGTGGCCCACTGAAGGCAGGCATATACAACCTCTCTTGGACCCTTTCTAAATCTTAGTGACAGTGAGTGACATCATTCTCATTTCTTGTTCTCTGGGTCCTGTATCTAAAGCTTCTGTTTTGGTCTGGACCACACAGACAGAGGTGAATGAAGTCTTTATGAAGGGCATTGTATCTACTTGTCATACACCTCTAATAATTCTTAGCGATATTTCATATTGCTACCCACATGGACCCCACCTAAACCAGCGCAAGAGCTTCCAGGAAGGTGTTACTCAAGCCAGGTTCCTCCATAGAGCACAAAGATAGGGACGGAGTTCAGGAGATGGTGTAATGTATCTTTTAGTGGGACAAGACAGAAGGGCTCAGTGGGATGGAGAGCCAAGTTGGGATAAGACACCAGATGGGTATGGTGGACTGTTAGGGTGTTGTGATGCTCTGTTAATCTTTTCATAAATACTGTGTGTGGCCTGAAGCTTTGGTGTTGAGAATCTACAGTGATTTCTGTACTTACAGACAAGAAAGTTATTAGCAAATGGAAAAAAAAAAAAAAACCCACCTCTACCAATATGCAATCTCTCTCCATACCCCTCGCTCTCAACATTGTTATCTGTTTTAATAAGCAACAGTATTCTGGCAAATGAAAATTCTCAGAATCCTCAATCACACCCTTATCCCAAAGCCTAGACTTAGCTGGAAAGCTTTATGGCTCTGACTCAGTAGAGCTGGTTATCCTCTTTAATTGGATTGATGGCGACAATTGTAATTACCTTAGATGAGATTGCCTGTAATGTAATTATGCTTCCTTCATCAGCCTGCGCCGGACTTGTGGAATACAACAGAAGATGCCTCCAATTACTGAGAGGTTAAGCAGAGCATCATATTGCCTCACAAATCATGTTTGTTACTGTATAGGATTTTAAAAATTATGTAGGAAGCTGAAGGAATTAGTTCGCTAAAGTAGCTTTTCTGATCCAAAGACATTCCTGTATATGCTATAATGTATAGTGAGATGGCTACATTCCAGAGCTGGTTTTTTTATTTGAATAAAAAACCCTATTTTTAAGGACCTGACAGTGAGGACCAATAGTAAACTGTATTTTCGCACGGTTTTGTTACTACTTACTGTTTATAAGCAGTGATGCCATCTTAAAAGACATTTTTGTAAAAAAAAATACAATACACAGTAAAGTTTCACTTGATTCTTTTTTTGTATGATTGGAAAAGTCACAGTTTCTAAAAGTAACCTAATAAATAATAGGAGGTAATTTTAAAATCCTAGTCTTTATGATCGATGGAGCTATAATTAATACTTAAGGAGCCAGCTGCCTTACTACAATAATGCCTCTCTCTATTTTCCAATTAACACATGGAGAACTTTAAAAATTTTCAATTGGAAGCCCAGCCTCTACACAGGACAAGTCTGCCAAGCGTACTGCAAACACATGTAGTTTAGGAGAAATGGCACATACTGGAAATCCACCCCAATCTTATTAACTTTAGCATTGCTCTCATTAAAAATAGAGCCGCTTATGGGTTCTTCCTTCTGAAGCATATGAAACATAGAACTTGGAAACGTGCCCTTTTGAAAAACTTATTCCTGTATTCACAAACCAGATGGTGCACATCAAATGCATCCTGACTTCCTAATGAAATAAAAAAAAAAAAAAAGGATTCCTATTGTGTTCTTTAATAAGATTAACGCATCCTCAATTGCAACTTTTGACAGATACTCCTGGAAAGTTAAACAACTTGGCAAACCCTGTCCTGTCAGACCTGGACAGGAAGGCCTCAGCTGAGGTGAAGAGCCGGGGGCCATGCTGAGGGGCACTCTGCTTTTATTTCTTCCAAAGAAGGCTCTAGTAGAGGTGCAAGCCTTGCCACAGCGGCTGCTCACAAAGAAACCTTCTGTCTCTGAACATCAGAGACGAAGAGTCTGCTGTCTCATAAAAGGGCTAATCAAACAAGAAAAAGACAGTCTCTCTCTCTCTCTCTCTCTCTCTCTCTCTCTCTCTCTCTCTCTCTCTCTCTCCCCCCCTCCCTCTCCCTCTCCCTCCCTCTCCCTCTCCCTCTCCCTCTCCCTCCCTCTCCCTCTCCCTCTCCCTCTCCTTCTCCCTCTCCCTCTCCCTTTCTCTCCTCTTCTCTCCCTCTATCTTCCTCCCACCCTCTGGTCCACTGCTTAATCTAGCCATCAAGTCATATTTGTAGGGTGCTCTCATCACTAACACCACCAATAAAAACCTAATTTTAGGCACCATTTGAGTACAATACTCAATGACTCTGAAACACCATACGGTAAAAATGCATCCAAAGCCAATACAATGATGTGGGATTTTTCCAACAATGAGAGAAGAGTATGATGTTGCTTACCTTGGAGAAGGTTGGCTTGTGTGGTCAAAAATCTGAAAAACAAAAAGAGAGATGTATTAATTTTCTATTATTCTGACTTTTGCCACCATGATACTACATTAAACATAGCTGTGGGATGTCTATTAATTTAGTAAATCCACGTGTCATTTTCTCTTGCTTGAAGTAACAGAATGGTTTAAGCTAAGCTGGATTCTAACCTGAATCTAGTTGCTCTATTTAGTTCCATTATTAAGTGAGGAATATGTTCGGCCAAGGAAAAGCATCCACTTGAATAAAAAAACTGTGGCAGAGTAGACACTGGAGCTGTAAAACATTATTATTTTCTTTAACTTTCAACAACTTGAAGATCTCTGGTCCACTCTGTCTTATTTTATCTCCGTGCACAGATGAGAAATTTTTTTCATTTTTTTCTTCGTGCTGAAATACCCCGTGTCATGAAATGCAACATCGTATCTCATTTTTCTTCATGAACTGCTCTAATTTAACAGTTGGGCTGGAAGAGTACACATTAGGATCAGTCATATAACACACCACACTCGGAAATAACAAGTTGGAAGCTTCACATCCTACAAAATAAATCAGTTACTCTATCAATTCTATAAGCCTAAGTGTCTGAAAATTGAAGGAAGGTATTTTGAACAGCGCGGTGCAAAAGCTGTTGTGAGTTAGGTGTTCAGTTAAGCTGAACATCACGTCATGCTCCTAGTCTCCTGGGCAGAAGCATTTGTTTTACATTTTAAGTATGCATTCCTTCTAACTTGGGCTAGAAATACTTAATTTAAAATAACACCACTACCACCAAGTGATGCTATGGTTGATCAATACTTCAAGATTTGAAAAAATTTTCCCCAAATGTCACACAATTCCCCGGGACTAGGAGCTTTTCCTTCCTTTAAGGTATGATTGTTTTTCCTCTTGGCGTTTTGCCATTAGAAAAAAAAAAAAAAAAGAAAACTATTTAACAAACCGCTACCAAATCTGTCCAAAGGTTAGTATTCTTTTCTTTTTTAGTGCTCCTTCTTAATGGGCAAAAATTGATTGATTAGCTCACCTAGAACATTCTCAGCCTTAGGGCAGAAAGAGTGCTTTATATACAACAGTGGACTGGATTTTAAAAAGAAAAAGAAAATCAACATTCAAGAACACAGTGAACTTCAAAAAGGGAAGGAAATCGAAAAAGCAAGTTCTGAAAGTGTATTAAAATTCTTGTATTTATTTAAAATCTAATGGATGTGTTTTAAGTTGTATTGAATTATCATGTGTGTACTGGCTTTTCATCTTAGTTGGAAACGTACTTACGCTACAAAGTCCAATTCATCTGGACAGTTTATACAGTGAACACTGGAATCTCCTTCGTTTCCCCAAACTCCATATACATTTTGAGAAAAAAAATTAAGGCAATTATTTTCCCAATAAATCCACAACCTCTATTGTTTCCCTCGCCCTCCACCCCCATCATCCTTCCACATTGACTTGAAACTACTTTCAGGAAGAGGCATCCCTAAGTGGAAGGTTTGTTGACCTTTCAGAAAAGACAAGAGGTGAAAAAGAACCAGCTAATTTCTTGCCACTGGCTAAAACGATGCAAAAAGAACTACCTGAACCTGAGTAATATTCTCTTCTACTCTGATCTTATCTGGACCCTTTTCTACCATTTATTGGTACCATGCCACAAGCAAAATGATTTATACCTTACGGGAAGTGGTTTTTAAATCTAAGTGTGCGTGACAATTTCCTGGGTGCTTCTTAAAAATGCAGATTCCTGAGCTCCAGGTCAGCTCAACTTAATCTAAATGTCTAAAGGGTTAGTGCCCAGGAATGTTCATTTTCAATAAACCTGTGATTAGGTGGTCACTTTGAGAAATACGGATTTAAGAAGACATGAAAAGCGATCCAGGGCTGCACCAAGTGCCACGCCTTGGGTGATAAGGTATATTAAAATGAAACCATAGACTAAAAATTCAGTGTTTTTAGAATGTGTTTGAACTTAAGGGGCCATCAATTTATTATACACTGCTATAAACATAAGAAGTTATATATGATTCTAACGGCAACCTGAAATCAAAAACCTATAATAGATATACAAAAAAATAAAAAGAAAGGAATCCAAGTATAACACTAAGGGAAGGGAGCAAGAGAAGAGGAAAGGAAGAGAGAAAATCTACAAAAACAACCAGAAAGCCATTTTAAAAATGGCAGTAAGTACGTACCTATTAGTGACTACTTTAAATGTAAATAGACTAAGTGTTCCAATCAAAAGACAAGCTGACTGAATGGTTAAACAAAACAAAACAACCAAGACCCATCTACATGCTGCCTACAAGAGACTTACTTCAGAACAAAAGACACTATAAACTGAAAGTGAAGGGATGAAAAGACATATATTGTGCAAATGGAAGCAAAAAAAAAAGCTGGAATAATAATATATCAGACAAAATATACTTTGAAACAATGATTATAGCACAAGACAAAAAAGGGCATTATATAGTGATAGAGATTGGTCCAACAAGAGGATATAACAATTATAAATATCTATGCACCCAATGTAGAAGCACCTAAATATACAAAGAAAATATTAACAGACATAAAGATAGTAATACAATATTAGTAGGGAACTTTAATACCCCACTTCCATCAACGGATAGATTGACAAGGAAACGGTGGTTTTGAATGACACTTTAGACTAGATATCCCTAATAGATATGTACAGAACATTCCATCCATAAACAAAAGAACACACACATTCTTTTGTTTTCTTTTTTATTTTTTTAACATTTTTTGAGAGAGAGAGAGAGACAGACAGACTGAAAGCAGGGGAGGGGCAGAGAGAAAGTTAGACACAGAAACCGAAGCAGGCTCCAGGCTCTGAGCAGTCAGCACAGAGCCCAATGTGGGGCTCGAATCTACAAACTGAGATCATGACCTGAGCGAAGTCAGACGCTTAACTGACTAAATCACCCAGGTGCCCATATACACATTCTTTCCAAGTACATATGAAACATTCTCCAGGATAGACCACATATTATTCTGCAAAACAAGTCCCAATAAATTTAAGAAGACTGAAATCACATCAAGCATCTTTTCTGAACATAATGCTATGGTACTAGAAATCAATTATAAGAAAACAAAAACTGGAAAAAGCACAAATATATGGAGGTCAAACAGCATGCTACTAAGTGACCAATGGGTCAATGAAGAAATAAAAGAGGAAATAAAAAATAAATAAAAATGAGAACACAATGGTCCAAAATCTTCAGGATGTATCAAAAGCAGTTCTAAGAAGGAAGTTTATAGGCATACAGGCCTAACTTGGGAAACAAGAAAAATCTCAAATAAACAACCTGACCTAAAAGAGCTAGAAAAAGAAGAACAAACAAAGCTCAAAGCTAGTAGAAGGAAAGAAATAATAAAGATGAGAGCAGAAATAAATGAAATAGAGACTACAAAATAATAGAAAAGATCAATGAAACCAAGAATCGATTCTTTGAAAAGATAAACCAAACGGATAGACCTTTAGCCAGACTCCTCAAGAAAAAAAGAGAGAGGGCTGGAATAAACTCAGAAATGAAGGAGGGGCATAACAAGTGACACCCAGAAATACCAAAAATTATAAGAAAATAATATGAGAAATTACATAATGAGAAATTGGACAACCTAGTAGAAATGGGTAAATTCCTAGACACATACAATTTTCTAAAACTGAATTTAGAACAAAATAGGAACTTTGAACAGACCAATTACTAGCAATTGGCAACCAAAAAATTCTCTAAAAACCAAAGTCCATGACCAGATGGCTTCACAGGTGAATTCCACTGAACATTTAAAGAAGAGTTAACACCTATTCTTCTCGAAAGAATTCTATTCCAAAAAATAGAAGAAGAAAGAAAACTTTCAAACTTATTCTACAAGGACACCATGACACGGAAACCAGAGAAAGACACTACACAAAGACGACTATAGGCTGATATCTCTAATGAAAAGAGATACAAAAATCCTCAACAAAATATTAGCAAATCAAATTAAATACATTAAAAAAATATTCACCACCATCAAGTGGGATGTATTCCGGGGATGCAAGGATGGTTTGATATTTGCAAATAAATCAATGTTATAATTCTTATTAACACAGGAAGGGTAAAAACGATACGATCATCTCAATAGATCATTTGACAAAATACAACACCTGTTCATGATAAAAATTCACAACAAAATGGTTTAGAGGGAATATATTTTAACGTAATAGTGGCCATATATGTAAAACCCACAACTAACATCATACTCAATGTTGAAAACTGAAAGCATTTCCTTTAAGACCAGAAACAAACAAGGATGCCCAGTCTCACCACTTTTATTCAGCATAGTACTGGAAGTCCCAGCTATGGCAATTACACACACACACACACACACACACACACACACACACACACACATACGCACAAAGAATAGAAAAGAAAAAGCATCAAAATTGGTAAGGAAGAAGTATAACTGTCACTATTTGCACATGACATGATATTATATACAGAAAACCCTAAAGACTCCAACAAAAAACTATTAGAACCAATAAATAAATTCAGTAAAGTTGCAGGATACAAAATTAACGTACAGTAATCTGTTACATTTCTAAACACTAACAATGAAGTAGTAGGAAAAGAAATTAAAAAGGCAGTCTCGTTTGCAACTGCATCAAAAATATATAATACTGAGGCGCCTGGGTGGCTCAGTCGGTTAAGTGTCCAACTTTGGCTCAGGTCATGATCTCTCAGTTTGTGAGTTCAAGCCCCACATCAGTTCTGTGCTGACAGCTCAGAGCCTGGAGCCTGTTTCAGATTCTGTGTCCCCCACTCTCTCTCTGCCCCTCCCCTGCTCATGCTCCGTCTCTCTCAAAAAATAAAAAAAATATTAAGACATTAAAAAATGAAAAAATACATATACATATAATATTTAGGAATAAATTTAACTAAGGAGGAGAAAGACCTGTACTCTGAATACTGTAAGATATTTAATGGAAGAAATTAGAAACAAACAGAAGGGTATACTGCACCCATGGATTGGAAGAATTAATATTGTTAAAATGTCTGTACTACTCAAAGTAATCTACAGATTCAATGCAATCCCTATTAAAATAACAATGGCATTTTTTTTCACAGAACTAGAAGAAATAATCCTAAAATTTGTTTGAAACCACAAAAGACCTCAAATGGCTGAGAAAGAAGAACAAAGCTGGAGGTATCACAAGTTCAGATTTCAAGATATAATACAAAGCTACATTAATCAAAACAGTATGGTACTGGCACAAATACAGATGCATAGATAATGTGAGGAGATAGAGAGCCGAGAAATGAATCCATACCATCTAGTCTATGAATTTACAACAAAGGAGGCATGAATACACTATGGAAAAAAGAGCATTTTCAATAAATGGTGGTGGGGAAACTGAACAGTTACATGCACAAGACTGAAACTCGACCATTTTCTTATACCACACACAAAAATAAGTAGATAAAAATATATCAAAGACCTAAATATGAGACCTGAAACTGTAAAACTCCTAAAAGAAACCATAGGCAGTTACTCTTGGACATTGTTCTTAGCAGTATATTTATGGATCTGTCTTCTTGGGCAAGGGGAACAAAAGCAAAAATAAACTATTGGAATTCAAAACTTTTGCATAGTAAAGGAAACCATCAACAAAACAAAAGGCAATCTAGTGAATGGGAGAAGACATTTGCAAATGATATATCTCATAAGGGGTTAATACCCAAAATATATAAAGAACTTATACACTTTCCCATCTCAATACCAAAAAAACAAAGAATCCATTTAAAAAATGGGCAGAGAACCTGAATAGACATTTTTCCAAAGACATACAGATGGCCAAGAGACACCTGAAAATCTGCTCAATATCACTAACCATCGGGGAATTGCAAATCAAAACCACAATGAGATATCGGCTTACACCAGTCAGAATGGCTAGTATCAAAAAGATAAGAAATAACAAGTGTTGGTGAGGATGTGGAGGGAAGGGAACCTTTGCCCACTATTGATGAAATATGGTGCAATCGCCATGGACAGCAGTATGCAGGTTCCTCAAAATATTAAAAATAGAAACACCAATTCACCCAGTAATTCCACTACTGGGCATTTACCCAAGAAAGTGAGAAAACTAATTCAAAAAGATATGTACCCCTATGTTTTCTGCATCATTATTTATAATAGCCAAAATACCAAAGCAACTCAAGTTGCTGGAGTTGCTTTGGTATTGGATACCAAATGGATAAGGGAAATGTGGTGTGTCTGTCTGTATGTATATATACACACACACATGTATATATGTATATATACACATACACACAATGGAATATTAGCCATAAAAAGAAATGATATCTTGCCATTTGTGACAAATGGATGGACCTAGAGGTTATTACACTAAGTGAAATAATTCAGATGTAGAAAGACAAATATCAAATGATTTCACTTATATGTGGAATCTAAAATATAAAACAAATGAACACACACAAAAAGCAAACAGATTCTTAAATACAGAGAACAAATTGGTGGTTGACAGAGGGGAAGGGGGTTGGGGGACAGATGAAATAGATAAAGGGGACCAAAAGGTATAGACTTCAAGCTATAAAATAAATAAGTTATAGAGATGAAAAGTACAGCATAGGGAATATAGCCAATAATATTGTAATAACATTGTATGATAAGAGTGACCACATTTATTATGGTGAACACTGAGTAATGTATAGAATTGTTGAACCAATATGTTATACACCTGAAACTAATATAACATTGTGTATCAATTATGCTTTAATAAAACTATTGACAATAACTAAGATATAACATATGAATCATTTATTTAAAGTAATAAATAAAATAAAAAGTAATATATGGTGTTAGGGTTGAATTTTAAGTTTGAAAAAATAGTATTTATTATATAAGTACAACTCGTACATTATTTGTAGGTGTTTTTCCTTCCCATTTATGATTTCCAGATATCTGACCTGCCTTAAGCATTATTATGCTTTGGTAATCTATAAATCACTGAAAAAGGAGAAAGTTTATGGAATATAGACACTAATTAATGTGGTCCTTATTCATTGTTTAACTCCAGGTAAAGTCATTGAGTCCTTCAAGTTTACAGTTGGAAGGACTTCAGAAAAAAAATTAGCCCAATCATTTCATTTTTTCAGGTGAAGCAGCGTTTACACAGAAAGATTAACTAACTTCACGATTATTTTATAGAAGGGGTGATATGAAAGATTAATGGAAAATTTTAACTGTGATCTTAAATAATTCCCAGGTGTCTGCTTAATTTTACCCCTTCTCAGTTAAGAGGGAAATATCCACAAAAAGACCTATGTAAGTAAATACAATTAATCATAATCAATCACGCACTGTCTTGGATTTGCTTAGAACCAAAATACTGAAACGGACACATGGAATCTTGCTGGTTCTAATTTTGCATCAATTCCTGAAACACTTCACGCTTTGCCTGCGACAGCACAATCCCTTCAACTTCCTATTATAATTAATATTACAAAAGGCACTGATGTGCCCACAGAACGTGCCATGAAGTTCCTGAGGAATCACCCTTTCTGATACATATAGTTTACATGAATGATAATAAGCATATTATTAACCCTTTCTTTTGTATCAGCCTCAGGACGTCACTTCCTTTATCTCTGTTAGATTCAGACTAGATGATATATAAGAATTTAACAGAATGATACAATTAAGCCACAACAAAAGGACTAGGATAAAGATGCCAACTTTTAATTGAAAACATACATAAAAATGTTGAAAACTGAGTATCTCTCCTATTGCCATCATTTCATTGAAAAGGAAAAAATTAATACTAAAAGCATAGGAAGCACATAATTTCAAAATAAAGCCCACTCTTAACTTGAAAAAAAATCTTAGTAAAAAACTGTATTATCCTTAAGTTTCCTATATTGCTATAGATTCATAATAACTTGGTCACAGACCAGTGGTGGTCTATGAACTACCTTTCGGGAGCCACTGCTCTGAAATTCTTCTACAAAGAACTTAAGGACAGCATTTCCCTGAGTATATTTGATACAAAGCTCATCCCCTGAGATGCTTCTAAATAAAGGATTTCCTGGTTTTAGAACAAAAGGGTATGGTGGTGGTTGTGGGTGCCTCACAGTATAATCCCCTTTCAGAAATTCTTAGTGAAAAATATTATAGATTTAGAGTTCTCTAGAAATAAGACAGAATGTTAACTTTATTTCAGCTATCATTTAAAAAATTATTTACCCCAAGAAACACAACACCTGTTAACATTCTGCAAAACTATGTTCTGGACAGAACACTCCCAGAAAGTATTCTATGATTTTCCCTCAGTCAGCTCCACATCCTGACACGCCAGTTATAGCTAACAGGCCCTCTGTTCTCCCATTCCCTAATGGTAATTTTGGAGGGATCTTTGACCTACACTCAAGAAATACTGGTGAAGTGAACTGGGAGTGAGCCAACACTGCAGGTGGCATCACAAGGCTGGTCCAGAATCAAGTCCTGGAGGAGGGTAGGTCTTCATAATTGGGGTGGTGCCCTCCCACCCCCATCAGGGCGAGCCATGTCTTCCAGGTCTTCTTTCTTCCTGATAATTTTGGAAAGTTCAGCTGCGTGTAAGGAGACCAAAATAAGATCAGCCTACACAACATAACTTCTGACTTTCTCTGGTAGGTACAATCTCATTGTTCTGGGCAGTGGTTCTCAAAGTGTGGCCCCAAGGAAGGAGCATCAGCATCACCTGGGAACTTAGTAGAAATGCCTTCCCCCCCCCCCTTTTTTTAAGTTTATTAATTTATTTTAAGGGGGGAGGGGCAGAGAGGGAAGGAAAGAGAATCCCAAGCAGGCTCTGTGCTGATGGCACAGAGCCCAACATGGGGCTCAAACTCATGAAGCGTGGTATGACCGGAGCTGAAGTCAGAAGTCAGATGCTAACCTGACTGATCCACCCAGGGGCCCTGAAATGCAAGTTTTTGAGACGCTTGCCCTACCTACTTAGAGGCCTGCCAAGACTTCTGGGTGATTCTGATATTAAACTTTTAGGAGCACTGGTCCAGAGGTAACCCTGGTAGAATGAGCTCTGTACCAAGAGGTCCTCCAGGAAGCTAGGCTCCTTCTCTCTCAATGGTCCATTGTACACATGAACCCAAATGACTTGTTACCATAATGCCTATGCCTTCTTCCTCAGGGAGCATTTTTTCCAAATCAGGCTCCTCCTCTGAGTTCTCCAGTCACGGACTTCTTTCAGGCCCCATCAGCTGTACCTGGACTGCTGCAGTAGCCTCCTAGTTGCCTCTGTCCTGCCTACTGATCTCTTCAACCTAGTCTACCCCCACCTAACTAGGAAAATTACCTTTTTTTTTTTTAAATGTGACTTTTGTCTCTTACTAGACCATCATCTGATACCCCAGCGGCAAAGCTTACTCTTAAACTCTGCAGCCCCTCATCTGGACACTTTCTGGATCCCAGTTACAGGAAACACCATTTCCAGAACAGACCACATTGTTTTGTCTTCCACGCCTTTGCTCCACGCCTTCCCCTTCTTCAGAATGCCTGTTAGGACTCCTACACACACACATACACACACTCTCTCTCTCTCTCTGTCTCTCTGTCTCTGTCTGTCTCTCTCTCTCTCTCAGACACACCTTTTCCAACCTCATTTTTCACTTGAAAAACACCTGCGCATTCTTCAAAATCTAATCTGCACACCACTTCTGTGGGGCCTTTTGCAATTTCCCCAAGCCTGGTTCCTCGCTTCCCTGTGCTCGCATTGTAGGTATTCCTACTTTTTTCTGGAATACTCACCAAACTGTATTGTAATTTTTTGTGTATAAGTCTGCCTCCCACATTAGATGGGAAGCAGGTACTTCTACTTATTCAATAAACATTAAATGTCCACTTTTTGTTGGGAAGTTCATATCCTAAAGTATAGAGCTTAGCACAATGTCAGTGTCCAATGGGTTCCAAATAATGGCAGATTCAAAGCATAAATGAATGGATGTTTTCCTTAAATTCTCTCACAGATGTAATGATTGTAATTAACACCTATTTACAGTATACTGCTAGATGTCCCTGAGAAACACGTAAGCATCTTAGTTGTTAGTAACACGTTGAGTTTGGCAACCTCAGAAATGGGAAAGTATTTTCAGAGTAAGTGCTGGCCTTTAAAGAGCAAAAGACGGAGAAGGAGGAGAATGAGAAACCCCCTGGGATCAGGGCAACAGAGATGAAATTTCTACACTCAAAGCAAGGAATGTGTTTGTACCTGGGAAAATTGGGCAAAATGAGTCCTGTAATGATTTCAGCTCTACAGAGAAACAATTATCCTTCCAACTTTGAAAGACTTAATGGCACCTGTCCCTCTTGCTGAGTAGGAGATGGTGAGTTATGTTGTCTATGCACTGATGAATTTCAATTTCCTCAGGCATAGTTGACAGTGATGTCACTTCACCTTGAAACCGTTTCCTTCATTTTTTTGAAAGAAAGGAGAATGTCCTAATGTTCGCAGATCTTCTTCTGATTATTTAAAAAGTGAAAGTCTTTTCAGGCAATTGTCCAAATCCAAGAGCTTAAATTAAAATGCTCATTTTCCAAATTTCTCATGTAACTCCTATCTGGAGTGAGGATATAGATCTTCTCTTGAATAACCGTGGGACAAAGAGGAACGCTTCTGAAATTCCAGACTGAGTTAGAATCACGGACACTTAGCAGAGATGAGAGGTACTGCTGTGGGTGTCAGGAAGAGGTGTATGGGCAAGTCAATCTTTTCATGATCTGTCCTGTGCCAAGACCTAGCTTATTGTTTATTCCATCACTGAATGCCTTCTGGAAGGTTATGTTCATTATCGTACTTTGTCACTAATCTGATAAAAAAAACAATTAATGTCATTGCCAACACTGTCACTTTTCATAATGAACCAAGCAATATATATGCAGTTTTGATGCATAATTGTAGGATGTAAAGTATTATGGACTATATTTACAATTTGTCAATTACAAAGCTACTATACAATGCACATAAAAATGCTACAATCTTTCATAATTTTCATGAGGGCCCTTCTAGATGCAAATTTTTATTTATGTAATTTTCATAGGATGCAATTTGATATAGTCTCCATCGCCTAAGCAAGGGGTTGGCTGTAAACACTCTATTTAGCTTGCAAGTACCATTCAGTTAAATGACTAATCACAGAAACTCAGTCCATGATCATGGACAAAAATGGTCACACTTACAGGGGAAATTAACACTGAGTAGAATGGATCTGCCTCTCACCCACACCCAGGAAGTCAATCACGGCAAAACGGCTCAACCACGACTTCAAGTTTGTATGAGATACAATTAATCAGTGCTCTCTGAGTCAGAAAAAAAAAAAAGGCATACTTCCTGTTTTCCCACTCCAAGTACAGTTGGATGCAATCAAGGGGTATTGGTCCACAACCACAGGGTCGGACATTCTCTAAATGTGTTTGGGTACGATGTGCAAACTCTTTTTCACATTTTTCTTACCCACTAACCCTTCTCTTATGGCCTACCAAATATAAAGATATTGATTTTTAATGAAATGTACTTATGAAACAATGATCATGTTTTCCCAGCTCCCATTACCTTGATTTCAGAAATAGCATCTCGCTCACGTTTGGGACACACATTACGGCTAGGAGACTCAGAACCTATCAGCAAAAATGCCAGATAGTGGATAATAATTGCTCCCCCATGGATTTTGCTCCTACCCCTGCACAGTTTATTATTTTATGCTGACAAGTATTGGGGTCTTCTGTCATATTTTTACTATAGTTAAGTCTCTTTCCTGTTCTGTTTTCTACTGTGGCTCTTTCAAAAAGTCACTCTCCTCAGATTCTCCCTCTTCTAGCACACTTCTTATCAGTGTCAGTAGATAATCTTGCTTCTTCAAACCCAGAGATACTATAAGTCCATACATGGGAGCTCTCTCAACATCCTGAAACTTCCCTACATACTTCCACATCACAGTCTTTAGCCACACAGTCTTTAGCCATCCACCCCTGCTTCTCTCCTGGTACAATGAAAGAGGTATTTCTCCTACCATCTAAAGCTTGCAACTTTTAGTACATTTTCCCCATCAATATCTCCAATCAAAAAACAACTTAAAACTTTCTATCAACCTTTTTAGTCCTTGTAAATCAAACTTCTTGAAAGAATTGCCTCCAATCCTCATTCTGGGTTAGCCGGTCCATAAAGAGGACCGTACAACAAACCATTTCTCCTGGTATTCATGTCCTTGTGTCGGTTCCTCTCTTTGAAGCTGAGCAGGACTTGGAACTTACTTTTTGGCCTAAAGAATGCAAAAAAGTGACATCATAGGACTTTTGAGGTTACGTCAAAAGAAGTTTTGCACTTTCCACCTGGATCTCCTGTAACACTTGCTCTTGGGGAAGCTAGATGCCATATAAAGAGTCTAACCAGCATGAGATTACTGGACTATTACCAACCCCAAACTGGCGATGTGGAGAGGTGGAGTGGAGAAAGAGAACGATGCCCATCCAGCCCCCAGCCATTCCGATGATCCCAAGTGAGGCACCTGCCATGTGAGTTAAGAAGTCCTCTTAGACTGAGCCCAGTAGAACCTTCAGATGATTGCAGTTCCAGTGAAGATCTGTCTGTAGCACAGATCCTGTATTAGTTTCCTAGGAACACCTTAACAAAGTACCACAGATTACATAGCTTAGAACAGCAGAAATTTATTCTCTCACAGTTATAAAGGCTAGAATTCTGAAATTAAGTGTCAGCAGGGCCATGCTCCCTCTGAGACCCTGCAAAGAATCCTTCCTTGCCTTTTCCTAGCTTCTGATGGTGGCCATCAATCTTTGGCATTCTTGGATTACAGCTGCATTGATTCATTCTCTGCCTTTGTCATCGCACGGCATTGCCCCCATGTGTTTCTTTCCTCTTATAAGAATGTCAGTCATACTGGGTTAAAAGCTCACTGTATTCCGGATAAGACCTCATCTTAACTATATCTATAAAGCCCGTATTTCTTTTTTCTTTTTTTTTTAATTTTTTTTTGATGCTTTATTTATTTTTGAGAGAGAGAGAGCGAGAGAGAGAGAGCATGAGCAGGGGAGGGGCAGAGAGAGAGGGAGACACAGAATCCAAAGCACACTTCATGTGCTCGGAGTTGTCAGCACAGAACCCAACGTGGGGCTCGAACTCACAAACTGTGAGATCATGACCTGAGCTGAAGTTGGACGCTTAACCGACTGAGCCATCCAGGCACCCCAAAAGCCCTTATTTCTAAGTAAGGTCACATTTTGAGGTACTCAGGACTAGGACTTCAACATGTTTTTGAGGGACACAATTCAGCTCATCACAGACCCCAGTCTAGATCCCTCCTGCTAAACCCAGCCAACCACAAAACCATGACAGATAACAATAAATGCTGGTTTTAACCTACTAAGTTTTAGGGTGCTTTGTCCCATAGCAATGGATAACCCAAACGCCTTTCTTTACAGAAATCATTTCAGTTTACTGCAATCTGGCTTCTGCTGACACATTCTAATGACAAGGTCACAGTGACCTCCTTGGTGTTAATGGACAGAGGTGCCGTTCCAGAAGGGTGACATAGCCTACACATCTACTTTCTTTCCTTCCTGAAGTCCAACAAAACGACCGGAGCAATTGGGATGTAAGAATAAATTCATCAAATCCCTGAAAATCAAAGACATGTGACATCAGCAGATGGAAATCTGAAGCATTTCCTAGACTGAAAGTAGACAGAATTGGAAAGAAGATGCAAACACAGCCGAGGAAGCCATAGCTCAATAGGTCAAGCAGAGGGCCACTGAAATGGTGGGCCACTGAAATGGTGACACTTACAGGCTCCTCAGAGCCCAGAGAAGAAACTATGCTCTGAGTCGGCAAGATCAGAAGGCGCTGTCAGGCGGCAGGATCAGAAGGCTGTCCTCTTCATCGCTCCCTCCATGCAGAACCGATGTGCTCCTCCTTCACGTATGGTAGTTACAAAAATAAAGTGGGAGGTTTCCTTGGGGGTCTCCTACCTCGGGGGTTGGAGTCAGAGGGGCAAGAGGCAGTGTCCTCAATAAAGGCAGAACTCCACAGACAGGGAGAAAACATATTCAAGAGAGGTCCGACAACGTAATACAGGGGCAGGAGCCAATAAAGTGCTTCCTCCCATCCACTTGCCCTTTCCTGCAGCCACAATCCAGGCAGGTGTGGTGCCCTCTGCTGCCCAGCCACCCTCACACTCTGAAAGAAACGTGCCCTGAGGGGACCCTCACGTGACTAAGTCAGCCTATCCACTCATGGTATCATTTCACTACTGACAGTGCCGAGCTGTTTCAGAACGAGAGATGCTTTCAATTCTGTATTTCCCAACTTGGGCACTATTGACATTTGGGTCCAGACAATTCTTTGTTGTGGGATCTGTCTTGTGCATTGTAGGATGTAGGGCAAGGAACATTCTTATCTTCTACCCACAAGATGCCATTAAGTATGCCTCCACCACCCCCTCCTGAGTTGCGACAACCAAAAACGTCTGTGGACATCACCAAATCGCCTCCTTTGAGAATCAGTTCATGACTAATAACCCCCCTCTCTGGCTGTCTGCTTATTCCTAGGACACTATAAAAGTCCATCCTCTAGGAAACACTGGTCGGGTCTAATCGTAACCACCTTCTCAGCTCCTGCTCCCACTCTCTAAATTCTTCCAGGGACTTGACTTTCCTTTGCAGACGGAGCCACGACAGAGGCACAGGCTTGCAGACAACATCCAGATGTTGGTCTTCACACAGCACTTGCAAACGCCTGCAAGGGAAGCTCTCTGCACTTTCAAACATGTGATCTGTGGTTTCAAATACGTGCAGTTCTTGTGCTAGCTCCAAACTAGCTAGTTTACTCCCTGAGTAAAGACCTGAGGGAGTCTGAGGAGCAGGGCTTACAAAAGAGGAAAGTTAGGAGCTGGAGGTTGAAAGTCTGGTACCAGAGATTCGACTACTGAGAAGCAAAGTCGGTGGGGGGCGTAAACTATTCTGTGTAGGATTGGGGTAGACAAGAAAAAGGGCTAAAATTCTGCCCCTAGACAATAGGCCTTGCTGGAGTTTCATGTGAGCTAATTGCCAGGAAAGACGAGCCTCAACCACGGCCCTAGAGATGAAGGGTAAGGTGGAAGGAACTCTTGGACAGTGAGAAAAGAAACTTCACTGGGGTCATGGCCAGAGTCTGTAAGGGAATCCTGGTAGGACAACTCCCACTAGCGGGGTTGTGAGTGTGTGTTGGGGGAGGGGCAGGTGTAAGGAGAAGAAGCCCCTTCAGCTCAGGCAGCAGGGGAATTTCCTCATTAGTTAGGCATCCAATTATCTTTCTTAGTGTTTTCCTATGAAAGTAGACGCGCATGTGTAACCCTCCAACGGCTCTTTTCAGAAGGAACACATCTGTCCAGGTGAATCCATGTTGTCAGCTCAGCTCTCATTTAGGTACAACAGCAGGCTCGCTGCCACGCCCACAGAGATGGGGAAAGTGATTCAGGCATTTTACAACTTACCAAGACGTCAAAGTGCTACCTCTTAAATAAATTGTTATTCCTTCAGAGGAGTGGTCATCAAACTCTAAGCCCACCAATTTTTGTAAATAAAGTTTTATGGGAACACAGCCTCGCTTGCATCATCTTTGGCTGCTTACAATGGCAGAAAAGATGCACTGTGACAGAAACCATATGACTTGGAAAGTCTAAAGGATTTGCTATCTTGCCCTTTACATAAAAAAGTTTGCCAACGCAGCTCCACGGTACTAAAGACCCAATTGTTCTTAATATTCCATCCAGTTGCCTCTCTTTCTTCTCTGCGCTTTAGCTGTACTTAAACAGAATGTGAAGTTTTCAATATAAGACTGATAGTTTTTGTAGATGACCTATTTAGATTTCCTCACTTTCTAAACATAACAGTGCTTTCCAGAAAGGTCTGGAACGCCACAGTATGGTGTAGTGTGGACCGGCAGGTCTGCGGGGATAGAAGGTGGAATGAAGAAAGATGAGACAAGGAGTGTCTGGATGGGAGGAATGAACACAAGGTGATGGTTCTCTGCAAATCCAGGAAGAATCACCTGGCCTGGGGTGCAGGCAGGATGGAGGGAGCTTTGTCTCCCAGGACCCTTCTCCACTCCCAGCCATCCTGTGTTCTTCCAGGTCTGCTCTTTTCATGGGCCCGAGGCTCCTCTAGCTGGGGGAAGGGGCTTCCTCCCCTGGTCACCCATCCAGGAATGCTAAAGACCTGTCTTCCTGTCTGTTGCTCCTATTTTGTGATCGTCCTCTGCTCTTCCCTTCCTCGCCCTCAGACTCAGAGCCCCTGGAGACTTCCACCTCCAGCCTACCCCTCTGGCAGCCTTCCCAGCCCACTGGAAGTACCCTGGGGAGATGAGACTGAACATAAACACAGGCAGGTCTTGTAAAAAGCCTGTCAAATTTCATTTTGAAAATCTCACCCTGCATTTAAATAACAGTTCTAGCACAAAACAAGTAGCAAAACAGAGTTTTCTTTGCAAATTGATGGCTCCAGGTTGGGGGGCTTGTGAATGCATCTGTTCTGTAGGAATTTTTGTTGAAGAAAATTCAGTTTAATTCAGTGAAGCACTGTTACTATGAGCCAGCTGCTGGGGCATGCAGGAGGCTTTGCTCATAGAACTCCAATTTAAAATGGTGTTGATTTAAAAGTAGTTGAACTTTTCTGAAGTAAAATCTTGTTTATACAATGACTGTACATCAGAACATTTGGATAATATGACCACCTTGTATTTATTTGCGTTTGTGTAATATTTCACAAAGTGTAAAGCACTTTCCCAGAGATGGCCCTATTTGGTCTTCCAAGCCAATCTGAGAGGTAGGTAAAATGTTATTTCTTTGGAAAAGTAAGTAAATGAAGACTCAGTGAGGTTCACTGCCTTATGATAAGAAGAGCACACGAACTGAGGCTTTGATTCCTGAGTTCTTGTAATTTTCTCTAGCATTCTTGGTGTGTTTTTTAAATTAGATGCTAGTTCTTATCTCGTCATGGGCCCCTGTCATTTCTTGCAAGAGGCCCCTGCATTCTTAAGCCCACGAAGCATTGTCTATAAAATAAATAGAGGATACACCACAGACACATCTAAAGAAGCCATGATAATTAGTATATAATTAACTCATTTAAATAGCACCTTTTGTTATTTTTACGTACAACAAATATTAAAAGTAAGTGTCTTTTTTTTTTTTAACTACAGAAAGAGTTGCTCATTTAAAAATGCTGAGAAACAGCAAACAAACAAGGTTTACTGAAGTGAGTACTGCCAGGTTTGGGAGAACCCCAGGAAGCTTGGGTAGGGATATAATCCCGAACAAATGGTATCCCTTGGTCCCATCATTTTGCCAAAAAGTCAATTAATTATAATAACTCCATACAGAGAGGCCGTGTGCCTAGAACTTAGGGCTCTAGTCCTGACAAAGATCCTGAGCTAGTTTCTAAACGTTTTTCAATCTGAGCACATGTAAGTTAGTATTTACTTTACAAAGTTGCTGTAGGGGTTGAATGGGATAATTAATTTTTATAAATTATTTAGCACAGTGCGTGAGGCACGGTAATTGGAGGATAAATTTTTGTTATTGTTGTCAATAGTATTGTTGATAGAAATAATCTATTTTTGGCCTCTCTCCTACCTCAGTCAGTACTATCCCATTTCCGTGAAAAGATGCTTCATGGCTGACGTGTTGGATGCTTGCCGAAACCTGTTATAGGAAAGGTGGTCTGTCTTTCTCTTATTTCTTGCCACGCAGTGTTCTTGCCTCTGTTAAGCTAGCAACAAGCCCCAGGCAATATTACCTTTTCAAGATGAGGACACACTCCCACATCGGGGCTGTCAGAGAGAATTTGGGGCATGTGAGCCATTTAAATGAATCAGATCTGACAAATCCGATTTACAGATTAAAATAATGTTGTGATATTTACCAAAAGTATATATAGCAAGTTTAGACACCTCTGACAGGCAGACATTGATTGCCTGTTTTAATCAGCTGGTATAATTTAGCTTCCACCAGAAGCAAAATGTTCAGGAAAGGTAAATCTCATCATAAATAATTCCCAGTTTGATGCATTTGAAAAAGAAGTAAGACCTTTGTTCTGGGTTTGGTACAAGGTGACACGTCTACTCCATGATGTGAGGTCACATCAGGTTTCACTGGGGTGTTAGGAGAAGATCGGACTTGACATAAACAGCTGCCAAATAAAGCGTTAAAGCAATTTCACCAGGTGCCGGTGTGTTTGGATAGACGGAGAGAATATTGAGACTCACTGCCGGCATATAGTCACGGAATCTCTGACACTGCAGCGACTTTATCAATATTACTTCATCAATATCCCCCACGTTTCCTAGCAGAAGCAAGACGCATAGCCCTGAAGGAGACCGCAAGAAGTTACTTCATCGAGAAACCCCGGAGCAAGGTTATTGCTTAAGAGAAGGCTGATCTGGCTTTCAAAGCTTATTTGTTGAATGAATGAAAAAAAAAAAATCTCTTCACCTCCCAACCCCAGAAGGCTGCTTAGCCCTGGGGTTTAAAGAGGGGCTGAAGAGTCTGGAGCAGACCCATGGGTTTAAAGCCCTATCCACTCACTTATTATTTATACCCGGCCTGCTTCTAAAAAAGATTTGAGGCAGCTTACAACAAAAGATACCAGCAATAAAGAGTCTTATCCTCAGTCATCCCTTGCAGGGTTTTATCATCACTTTCATGATCATCAAAAACGGGTATTAAATGGCTATTTGCATGGGATGCTATGCCAGGGGCTGAATAAATCAGGCAGAGCCAGGCTCTGACCTCCATAAATTTCCATCCATTCAGCTTTTGTTCATTCATTCTTTTGACAAATATTTATTCGACACATTCTACATGCCAGTGCTGCTAGGCAGTGTGGGGGTGGCAAAAATGAATCACAGACGGATACTGCCCTGCCCTCATGGAGTTTACAGACTGCTGTAAGGGACCTTGAACGAGGGCACGTGATAGTGATACATGTCCGCCTAAGACACAAACTGAAACTCTCCCATACCAGGCAGAGGGATCGGTGATACTGGCAAGTTGCAGAGAAGTGTAGTCAAAGGACATCACAGGAGACTGCGTCTACTCCTCGCGTGTCCTGAGGAGACCCTAGCCGGAGCAGATCAAGCTCTTGGCAAAGCTGTGGCAGAACTCAGACTTCCCAGGCATTTCTTTGTCCTCCTGGTGCTCTCTGCCTCCTCTTCCCCCTCCTTCCCTTCCCATCCGGACACCCTAAACCCTAATGCTGTCACAGCTGCCTAGGTTCCCAGAAGACCGGCGTGTCATCTTAGTGACATATTCTGAGATACAAATGCCCATTTCTATAGGACTCTGCTCTCTGTTAGCTATCACCAACAGTATGGATACAGAGCCTTCACCTTCATCAAGATAAAAATAATTAGCCACTATCTGTTGCCAAGCCATGCCTAGGAGTATCTGATTTTAAAAAAGGACCAGGTCTGGGCACAAAGTAAGTAATCTTGACAAAGTCCATTGGTCCTGGAGGACTGTTGTTGACATGAGAGCTTTCTGGGTGTCCTGAAACCCAGGATCCAAACAACTTCCAGCCCTGTGTATCTGGAAGGCAAGAAGTCCCCAGAGAAAACATCCCTGAAGGGTCTTACCAGTAGAAGATCTGCTAGCTCCTGAGCTTCACTGTTACGGTGGAGAAACCGTATAGCCCTTCATTTCTTGGAGCAGTAGTTCTTAAAGCTTAATTTTTTTGAGACTCTCCAGGGAGCTTGCAAAAGTGCAGATTCCAAGGCTCCATCCTTAGAAACTGTTTCTTCAGAAGTTATGGAGTGAGTCCTGCAATTTGAATTTGTAATAAGACTCACAACAGCCTCTGAGGAATGGTCTTAGGGCCACCCTTGAGATACACTGCCAAAGGGACACACATTCTAGGAGAAGGTCTAGAAGAACAGGTGTCTGTCTTATTCATAGATGAACTCCTAGCACTTGAAGGGTACATAGCTTAGATTATACATTCAACAAAGATGTATTGATTTATTTAATGAATGGGGACCTGTCCTGTCTCCTGGTACCCTGTGTGAGTAGAGGGCTTGGTGATATTTTTTTAGTGAATGATAGCTTTGGAAAAGCTATAAAGGTATAGCAGTGACTGCATAAAGGACTCTGGATTATGTAGACGTGAAATGAGGTAATAGAGAACTTGGAGAATGAGGTTTAGGAATTGAAAGTAGTAATCACATGGGGATCTTGCCCTAGCCTCCAGGAATTGATAGGCTGAGGGTGAGGTGCAGGATGGGAAAGAAAGTCTGAAGCTTAGCCTGAGAATCACAGCTCCGCTTAGCATCTCACCATTCACCTTCTCCTCACTAGGCTTCTACAGAAAAGAAGGTCCTGAATGAGGGGTGGTGATTGGCCAACAGAAGGCAGGAACAAGGAAGAAGCAGCAGTGCGGGAAGCTCAAGGCTGCAGAGTGGCGCACGCAAGGGACACCTCCCCTTACCTACAGTGGACACTGAGCACGCTCTTAACACCACACCCTAGAGGCAGTTGCCTGTTTTGCTTAGTGTAGAATGAAACCCCAAATAAGCTACTTTTGGCCAAGACATTTACCCTGTGGCATTTAGCGTATTGTCAGGTTAAATTTATTCTTTTGTCTTCTGACTGACTTTGATAAAAAACAAAATACAAGTGTCAACTCATCTAAGAAGAGAAATCCTGTAACTACTTTCAATGACTCTTTGCTGGGCCTTGTAATCCACTGTCAGGGAATTCTCATGCCTCCTGTCTGAAGTCACTTAGCAGAACAGAGAGAGCCATCCACATATCCACTGACTGCATCATTAGACCTCATAAGAGCACTACTCGGGCCGGGCAGATCTGGGCTCTGGCAGTTGCTGAGCAGACCTGGCTGCCTTACAATTCTTGCTAACATCTATGATAGCTTAGTTGACCAGCTTTGTCTGGTCTATTTTCCTTTTACCAGTGGATAGAAACAGGATGCTGGGCAGAGCCTGGTTAAACTGGACTTCTTCCCACTACCATCATGCTTGAGGAAGCAATTAATGGATTCAAAATCTGTTTTTGGACAATCTGAGAAAATTTTCCAATCAGTATCTTCTTCCTCAGAGCTCAAATGAAGGATTCGTCTGTAGGTTGCTGCATACGTATTCTATTCCCATGGAGAAAGACAGGAGACCCAGGTTCTGGCTTGGGACATAATCTTGTATAAGTGTAAACTCTCCAGACCTCATATGCATCTCTAAATGCAGTGTGCTCTGCCCTTAGTATGAAAAAATCTTCCAATGGCTCCTCATCACACTTAAAATTCCAATGACTTACAATGTCTATATGATTTAGGCCCCAGCTACTATTCCTGACTGTTTCATGTACCTGCCTTCTTTGTTCCTCCAGTATTTCAAGCTTATTCCTGCTTTGGGACCTCTGCACATGCCCCTTGCCTCAAATTCCCCCCCAGGCCCTACCTCTCCACACGAAATTCTGTTGCCCCAGATTTTTGCGTGGCTGGCCCCTTCTTGTTATTCGGGCGTCAGTTCAAACGTGACCCTTCCAGAGAGGTTTCCGTGGCCACTCAATCTCATTCCCTGATTTAACTTTTTTCAAAACACTTACCATCACCTGGAGTTACCTTGTTTATTTGGTAGTTTGCTTGTTTGCAGATAGTTCTGCCGTAACTTCACATACGTGTTCCTAAAAACCACTGCTATCTGTAATTGTACAATATGAACCACAGGGCTTATGTCAAAAATGGGGTTGTGGGCTCAATACCCAAAAACTTCATCAGGGACACATTAAAAAAACAGGAACAATGAAAATAGTAATGTGGTGTTGTTTATGGTAAATGATCAAGATATACAAATACACTGCAGTAAATATGCCACCTTTCCTTAAAAAAAGACTCGAGGTTTGCCTGTGGAAGGAGGCATGGGGAGAGTTGCAGCTTGCGAGTTCTTATGAAGAGCTGGAAGGGGGTTGTGTGAAGCCAGATGGACAGCTGAAATGCCAGAAGTGGCTCACAGCACTCTCAGAGAGCCGAGGTGGCTGGCGGATGTCTGAGGTGGGTGTGCACACCCATCTAGCATATTCCTATCCTATGCGACTCAGTCGAGCTCACTGCGGTTTTCTGTGTTCTAATGTTTCTCATAGATGAAATTACGCATAAGCAAACATGAAATTTGAATTGTGTTGAAACCGTTCCCTTATATATCATTAGCATTGGAATAAATTCCTGTTTTCCAAATGAGCATTAATAGGAGATCTGATGGCATTTGCTTGCTCCGCTCACCAGAATTTAAGCTCCACACGATCAGGGAACTTGCCTGTTTCATTCATTGCTACACTCCCATATTTTAAACACCTGGCACCTAAAAAACATAGTAGGTTTTTAGCTGGTATTTGCTGCATTCAGCAAGTGAATGAATGAATGAATAGATCTTCCTTTGACTTTCTTCTTTCCCCAACTACCAGTGTACCATTCTCAAGGGTGCCAGGGATTCTCATCAGTGTAGGGGTTGCTCTTGGTGAGGGGGGTAATAATAGGAATTGCTGTGTTGGGGCAAATGTTCTTTGAAGACAAACACAAAAATTAAAACAAAAGCAATACCCAAACTACTACAAATTATTATGATAGCTGCACAGGTCCTCCCACTCTTGTAGTCATGGAATATCTCTAATATTCCTTGTGTGAATTACAAGTATATTTCTAGTTATAGGTTGTCCTGAAGAGTCTGTGCAGAACTATGGGTGAAGGAAGGTAGAAACACCACACGGAGCCCCATGTTATGGGGAAAGCCTCCTGCAATTCATTTCATCAGGAGTGAAGGAAGCCTCAAGTCTAACTGTCAGTAAGGTAAAATTTTCTGGGAAATTTTAGCTTCTGCCTCTCCTTTCTATATAAGCATGTCCGAGACCTAAAATCTAATCACTCTTCAACTAAGTCAGAGAACAGAATTAGAAGTGGCTTTGAAAGGTCATCCCGGACAGGTGGGTTATGTCATATTCCTAAAGGGTTTGAAAACTGTTTGAATTTCACGGAAATTGTCTAGCACTACTAAGCAAAAGGTCAAATCAGAAAGTCCCCAAAGAGCTAAGGAATGCTCTTTCTTCTAAATTCTCTCTGATTTAAATTCTGAACCTAAGAAAATGTGCCTGAAAATGCAAATGTTGTGATTGACTTGCTTTAGTTTATCAGGCAAAATAGAGAATATTTTGTTATGATTCTTTACTTCCTCAGTAACTGCTCAATCTTATGGAGAGTTGAGTGGAGTGGCAAAGTAATTACATGGTGAGTACCATATATTTACGATTATTTATGTTTTCTAGATTGGAGTACAGGGTAATTATTTTTGGTCTTATTAAGTGCAAATTACCAAGTAGTCTTCAGGAACATGTAATTACTATGTACTGTAGTCACATGCCACTTATCAAGCAAAATGAATGCAGTCAAAATTTTATTTAATACAAGCAAAATGATGCATGTGGCTTTATGAAGCAAAGTACAGGGACCTGGCTTCCTGTCTTGCGAGAGCAAATAGAAGCAGCCCTTCTTAACTTAGGGCTCTTCCTCAATGAACTAGATCAACGCTTCTCAAACGTTGGTGATCATTAAGAATACAAATGTCCCGACCTGGACATAAAGAGTCCTAGGAGGTGAGGCCATAGCGTCTGTCTTAGCAAGTCCCTGAGGTGTTTTATGTGCTCACTGCTATGAGACAGCATCTGTCTGCCATTCACAAAATGCTCTGACCACCAGGGTTACCTCCACACATAACAGGTGGGAAAAACGGGGTCCTAGATGGCATACGTTTTTCTGTTTTTCACTGTTTGACTAGTTTGCGTTCTTTTGACATTGTACTTTGACATGTATCTTTAGTCTACGGCCATACCACCCTGAACGCGCCCGATCTCGTCTGATCTCAGAAGCTAAGCAGGGTCGGGCCTGGTCAGTACTTGGATGGGTGACATGTATCTTTAATCCCACTTGCAAGGATACAGAAGTATTATATGTTGGGTATTCTCTGTCAGTTTATATTATGCAAAGACAATCTACATTCAATTTTGTTTCTATCTTTTAGATTTTAGTGAACACATGCAGACACAAACATACACAAAATCTGAAGGACAGCAGTACGAGGAAGGGCCAGAGGCTAAATAGTGATTTGCCTCCTGGTCACGACAAGGACAAACTTCATTCAACAAACTGTTTCCAGGGCACTTACTCTATGTGACATAATTTTACTCTCTATACCCATTTATTCGATAATTCTTATTTCCTTAATTGATCATCAGAGTGGTTAAGGGCATAGGATCCGGAGTCAGGGGACTCCAATCCCAGCATTTATTAGGAAACCGTGGGTGTTGTGGTCTGAATGTCTGTGTGCCCGCCAAATTCTTATGTTGAAATCCTACCCCCAACGGTGATGGTGTAAGTAGGTAGGTCATGGGAGTGAAGCCACCATGAATGGAATTAGTGCCTTTATTAAAGTGACCCCACAGAGCTCCTTCTGCCACGTGCCTATACAACTAGAAGTCTGTGTCTAGGCAGAGGTCCCTCACCTGACCATCTCGCCATGCTGATGTCAGACATCTGCCCTCTAGGACCGTGCAAAATAAATGTCTCTTGTTCATAAGACAAGACTGTGGTATTGGTTATAGCAGCCTAAATGGACAAAGACAAGGCGTGAGTTACCTCTGTGGTTCACTTTCTTCATTGTAAATTAGTTAAAATCCTCATGTTTGCCTTAGAGGGTTACTTTGAAGAAAAAGAACATAATGCACGCAGAGTGCTTAAAACACTGCCACTGTCTAGAAAAGTCTCAAAAAATGTAGCTGCTATTGTTGTATTGAACATGAAAATACCGCATTTGAGTATTTGGCACTAGCATTTACTTCACTGGACCTAATCTGAAAAGAAAAAAGATCGATAAGACAATTTTTACACACAACTTTCTTCTCACGTTAAAAAAAATGCAACCGCACTGACAGGCAAGAGGATAACATGCTTTGTCCTTGCAAGGCAGGGAAAAGGTTAACTTTTTGACTTCAAGAGAAGCCAGCTGGAGAAGCAGACTGTCTGCTAATGGTAAGGGAGGGGAAACGAGAACTAATTTTAGCCATCATTCCTCAGTCACTGTCCAGTTCCTCTTACACTCCTCCCGGCCTGCCCCCATCTTTTCTGGACTGTGAGGCACGTGACTGTTTCTCCAGGGCACCTTCAGTCCCGGGGAGGGGGGGGAGAGGGGGGCTGGGGAGGGTCGGATATAATCCTACGGCCTCTCACTGCCTCTTCCAGTGAGTTGGAAATGCTTCTGCTCCAGCTTAAAAAACAACCTAAACATCGTAAATATCAGCTTTCTATCACTTGTAAATTATATCTGTCTTTTTTGCAGAAACGCTCATATAACCATGTGCCTTTCCTGCCATCTTTTGCTGAAAATTACTTGTTTGAAAATGTGAAGCACTGCTGTGGAAAAATCTGAGCAAGTCCAGATACACTTTAACTCAGTCTTATAGTAAACAAGAATGAGGAAAGCAAAGATTAATGATGATTGTTAGGGTGAGCACAGATGCTTGTATAACTTTGTTCACCCTCACTGCTGAAGTGAAAATATCAAGGGAAAAGGAGAGAAAATTATGCAAGTAAATATTATATTTCATGGGCCTTTCTACTATAAAGATTGTGATATATATGTATATATATATATATATATATATATACACATACATATATGTGTGTGTATATATAGTGCAAACATCATACTAGCATTTATAATTAAGGCACAACTTCTTATTAAACAAAGATCCTAGCTTGGGGAATAGAAGTGTAAACAGAAACACAATTAATGCTTTTGCTGACAGCAGGTTTCTTCCGTGGGTAAGAGCAAGCATTCCACACGTGCATAAATACCGAGATGCAGTTCTGCAAGCACACAAACATACATGTACATAAAATATGATCACAGGCGATGAGAGCTCAGAAACAAAAGGGAGCATCTAACTGCTCAGATCTGAGAACCACACAGGGCTCGTGTTGTCCTGGATTGATAAGCAGGGCAGAAAAGGCTTGGATGGCATCGTGTGGACACGGAGAGAATGAAAAAGGGATAGTCCTTGTCACCACGTCTGAGAAAACCCTGCCTGAAAGTATCCTGCTACTTCTAGCCCAGGCCCAAGGAGTAAACATTTGAATAAAAGAAACCTCAGAATCACAAAGAGTCTTCTAATTCGATCCTAGGTTTGCCCCGGAAACCTCTGGCCAGGAGGCAGGGGGATTCGCTACTGGCAAGTGGCCTCTGAGCTGATCAGACCGCCTTGCTCTTCTCCCGCTGCACCCACCAACATCTTCATTTTGATCTGCATCTAAGGGCTTGTCTTGGCCCCTGGTCCTGCATTAGCGCATCTGCATGCATTTGCCCCTTGGCCTCCTTTACCTGTGATAAGATAGGCTGAGTTCAGCTGCATTTGGACCAGCGTCTTAACAAATCATTTTAGTTTTTGTTTATTTCAGCTCTTTATCTCCACTACTCTGCATTCTGAAGGGTAAGTTCCTCACTAGATGCTAAACATTGCAAAAGGTGCGTTTCTGCTAAAATTAAAATAGGTACAGATAATAAATTGATGCCTGAATGTTTTTTTTTAAATTTTTTTAACATTTGTTTATTTTTAAAAGACAGAGAGACAGAGCACTAGTGGGGGAGGGGGCAGAGAGAGAGAGAGAGGGAGACACAAAAACCGAAGCAGGCTCCAGGCTCTGAGCAGTCAGCACAGAGTCTGACACGGGGCTAGAACCCACGAACCATGAGACCATGACCTGAGCCTAAATTGGACACTTAACTGACTGAGCCACTCAGGTGCCCCAATGCCTGAATGATTTTTTAATAAATCATGGTCAATTAGCAATGGTTTTAGAAACTTATAGTTTAAAGGAATATTGCAAATCATTTGGTCACATAAAAATTTGATGATGAAAATACTTCCATTTGGATAAATCCAGAATTTTCTCTATCATGTGTCCTTATCGAACAAGACTGGAAAAACCGAAAGACAGAAAGGATGGTATGTATTTATTTAAATTATACAGAGTACCTATAACATGTTCCTTTCGGTTAATTTTTAAATTTGTGTGTTCCTCATTCCACTTCTAGCCTTACAAAGGTGAGGCTCCGCAATGTTGACTGATTTCTTTATGAGATCTCCTGGATGCTACTGCAGGGCCCTTATAGCTAGAGAACCCACATCGTATACTAGCCAGCCTCCAGCCACCTGCCTTCTACCCTGTATCCCTTTAGCCCTCCCTGCAGCCAGGCTTTGCTGACACTTCAGCTAAGATAGTCTTGACTCTCTTACTGATGTTATTTCCACCCCTGTACTGCCCAGCCGCTTAACAATATTCTCTATTTCAGAAAAACTGCATTGGGAGAATGCTCTGCCTACTCTGATCCTCTTTCAGTACCCTCAAAAGAATCAAGAGACAAGAGTGGAATAGACTACTACATAATTGATACGATTAATTTGTTTCAATGCATGAAATGACGGTTGTGTCCACAGTGCCCTTGTTTCCATCAGCTCAGTGACCTGGTCACCAGATCTAGTTTCACTTCACAGGTATAACTTAGCAAACTGCATTTGAAAGTCACCTCATTCAATAAACATTCTGGATCATATTTTTAATGTTATGCTTGCTTGTCAAGAAGCTAAGACTTTCGAGGGATTTTACACTTTGAACCAAGGTATAGCCAAAACTAAAAGCGATCAATCTTTTCCAGGGCAGATCAGTGTTTTCAGACCCAACTAATACTCTTTGCATATTGACCAATTTCCTACTATTGTGGAAAAACTGGAAGACACCAGCCCTGAAGACGAGATCAGTCTCTATCCAGAAGAACGAAGGTCTTACTCAATAATTGTTTCATTGTACATCAGTCTGCAAGATCCGTCAGGTTCTTGCTTAACAATTAAGATAATTAGCAAGCACAGAGCTCTAAGGCGAGCTAGGGAGCACAGTACAGATTTCACATACATGATCTCACCAATTCGCCTGACTTGATAGGTACTATTATTCTTATTAAAAATAATGAGTCCAGGGCTTCGACCATATGAACACTTCCTGAAAAAGCAACAGTACATATTCTGTGTTTATGGTTTTCTTGTATTGAAAGAAACAGCTCTGTGTGCCTATGTGTTTGCATGTCTATGTATGTGAACGCATATGATTTGATGCTTAATGTGTCACAAGGGAACTGCCAGTTTCTGATCCCAGTTACCTAGGAAAGCAGGAGAGAAGGTGGTAGGTATCGTCCGGATAGATGGTGGCAGAGATGGACTCATAAAGGAAGAGCTAGGCTCTATCAGAGCCTCTGTGATCAATATTAAACTGCCATCTAAAATCAAATCTTTTGTTTCAAGACACTAACAATCTAAGTAAAATAATTATAAATGTACAAAATATTTTCCATATGCTTTTTTATATGCTTTGTCACAATACTAAGTTCTAAACGTAGCAAAAATATTAGTACATAAATAATTTCTTTCTAAGAGTAATCAAGGCTTAAAATAGCTTTTAAAAATTAAAAACGACTTACAAATCCCATTTGATACACATCAGTTTAGAGGAAAACTAGCCACTATCACAGATATGTTTTAATAAAATTTTGGATCTGAGCCTGGGTGTCTCAGATTTTGGCCTCGGTCATAATCTCACAGTTTGTGCATTCCTCGCTCTTTGTGCCTATGTGTTTGCATGTCTATGTATGTGAACACATGTGTTTTGATGCTTAATGTGTCACAAGGGAACTGCCAGTTTCTGATCCCAGTTACCTAGGAAAGCAGGAGAGAATAGATAATGTTCAGAGGACCACAAATATTAAAGTTTTGTAAGATCATTTTTTGGTAAAGAATAGGAAATTGCTCAAATGTTGGTTAAATTACGAAAATACGGGGTCTGAAAATTGGGCATCTGAGATTGTACGAGTATGTGTGTGCATGTGTGTGTGTGTGTGTGTGTGCACGCATGTGCGCATGCGTGTGTGTGCTCTGGAACCCACACGGACAGCGTAGAGCCTGCTTGGGATTCTCTCTTTCCCTCTCTCTTTGTCCCTTCCCCCTCCTTCACTCTTTCTCTCCCCCTCTTAAAATAAATAAATAAACTTTAAAAAAAGAAAAAAAAAAAGAAAACTTTGTTTCTACTCATTCCCTGGAGATGACATCTAATCCTGAGATTATCGTTAGTACTGTAACTCCATGGTCTTTACTTTCAGAAACACGTACTGCTGTGTGATCAAGGAGGGGTTTCGTAAACTGAAATTTTCAACCTCATCTAGTGTCAGAGTGATGCTGTTCTAAACCTATGACAATGTGCAATTTGGCTTCTGTTTCTATAATACCTTGAACTAAATATCGGATAGGAAATTTAGCTCCAACCGGAAAATAATAGGTTTTGTTTTTCAAGGACTTTTTGCTAAAAGAACAAATCATGTTTTTGTAAGTTCCTGGTAAGAATGAACTAAAGGATGTGTATGTACACACACACACACACGCATGCACACACATACTCATACAATCTCAGATGCCCAATTTTCAGACCCCATATTTTCATAATTTAACCAACATTTGAGCAATTTCCTATTCTTTACCAAAAAATGGTCTTACAAAACTTTAATATTTGTGGTCCTCTGAACATTATCCATTGAGGTCTGTGATAGGAACTCTAAATACGCCTAACCACAGCTGTTAAATGAAAACTATTTAACAGAATATTTTCTGCAATGCTTTTTCAGGAAACCATCCCAGCCACAAAATAGTTCTCAGCATTAGGTATTTGGCTTTCTTAAACCCAGATTAAAGATCAGTGATGGCTCTGGGATGCTTTTAAACCACTCTGTAATTGTAAATGGTTAATCAGATTCATTAATCAGAATTCAAAGACCTACACTTTGACTTAATGTACTGCTCTGAACTTGAGAATTCTCTAATCAGACAGCAGAGCATCTGTAATTGGCATTCTCAAGGTCAGTGGCCGTGGCCACCACTTGTATAAATTCCAGGGACATTAACCTCTGAAAATATCCTTTGTTTTATTTTCAAATGCTTTCGTCCAAATCGGGCTCTGAGATTTTTTTTTTTTCCTCTATTCCGGTTACAGAGTGAGTATAGCTACGCTCTTAATATTGGTCTCAAATATATTTAAATAAGTGGGATAAAGAGTGATCGTCCATGAGAAATGAACTCACGATCCCATCAATTACAAGAAAAAAGCCATGGTGAATGTGCAAGATCCAGATGTGAGGCATGGCTTGCACACAGGCAAGAGGGGAGGGGGCAGGGGAGGGAATTCAGATGAAGTTTGTTGTTTTGTACCGTTTTGGATTGTGCACAGTCCAATATTTATGTCAGTTTTTGGATCTGTTCATGGAGTCAAAAACTCCCCGGCCCTAGATGTATGTTTGGCAGAGCACAGAAGCGTCTGCACCTCGGCGGCGGCTCCTTTCAGAGCAGTAGAACACACTGAACCTCTCCCATAGCATCAGGCTACTACCTCACCGCAGCTCCCCCCGCCTCTTCTACCAACCGAAGCCTTAGGTTGGACCTTGCGAGATCTTTTGGCCACAGCTTAATCACTGGGGATTAAGAAGAACTGCAGAGCACCCCAATTTGTCTTCCATCAAGGGACAGCCTCCTGGACTCAGAACTAAACTGAGTCTGCCTTTACTGGTTGTAGGGTGGGGGGGAGGTAACCAGATGAGGCCAGGGCTGCAACCACAGGGTTGTGAGGCGCCGGGGCTGAGCAGCAACACTGAGAAAAGAGGAAATGATTGAATTAGAGGTCTAATTATTTATGATGCACAGAGCCTTAGGGAAATCTCAGGAGTCCAGTGGTAACTTATCTTATTTTTTTTTCAGCCTTACATATATTAAAAAATGGAGAAAAGCCAAAATGAGATTTCACCAATCACTGAATATTTAAATGTTCACATTTAAACAAAACAATAACAAAACAGTAAACACACAGAACAATCCATATGATTGTACTGTTCACAAGGGAATCACAGGATTTACAACACATAAATCATCATAGAATTCACTGTGAGCCGTGTGAGTGCTAATGGGCCACAATTTGAGTTGAAGTCTGGACTCCTTATTTTAACTTGGTCCCCGCCCCCCGACTTCCCTATTATCTCATTTGAAGATGACATCCAAAGCCTGAGCCAGGGGCCTAAGGGCCCTATGGCAGGGTGTGCAGCATGGAGCCAGCCATAAGGCTTTATGGGTACACAGCCAAAAGACACTGCTGGAGCAGTGGAGGGGCTGCAGGGTGGGCAGCAAAGGGTTCTGACATTTTTTGATGTTAAAAAAAGCAGCCTTGCGCTAGAAAGAAAAAAAAAAAGAAAAAGGAGAAAACACAGAGAAATGTTGCTCCGGGTCAGCAGTTTTCAAATATTTGTGAAAACATCTACCACGAGGTAATTTATTAAAGTATTAATTTATTAAAGTATTGATTCATTTACTAATGTATTAATGCGTGTGTATATTTCCCTTGTTGCACCTCTCCCCTCTAGTCCAAGAAGGTGGCTACCTTCTGTGTTCTTGTAAAAGTGCAGGCCATTGATCCTGCTACAAGGCAAATGTGTTTAGGAGGGTCCTCGAGGATAGAGGATCTCTGCTTGGAACCTGCAAGGTGTCTTGGAATGGTGTCTGGTCCTCTGAGGCACTTTCTGCATTCTCCCCCTCAGGTGGCTAGACTCCAACACATGGTCTCCAGCCACTGCAAGTGGCCTGTGCTCCGGGTCGTTCAGGACCCACTGAGCCACTTCACGGGTCATATCAGCTTGTGTGCAAAGCGTATCAGAGATGACCATGTGTACCATAGGCCAGAGGGTTCCCTCGAAATGCTCTGCCTTGCCTAAGACCCACAGAACCTTCCATGAGGTTCCTCCCATGGCTGGGATAAAGGGCAAGGTAGAAAGGGAGAGCCAATAAGAGATACTGAATTTCTTATCCGCCGGGTAGAATGGACTTGAAGAATCAGAATCAGATTTAAGTTAATTTTTAAAAAATAACATACATTTCTTACACTTCCATGTGATGGTTGAGAATGTATTCTTATTAAAAGCTATATCGTTTTTATTTAAAGGAAGCCTTATTTGGAAGCCCAACATGAAAAGAGGTAAAAAGCAAAGCTTTTTCAAATTGAAACGGGTCATGAGGAGGCCTGAAACCCTGTTTTCCTGTTTCCCCTATAAATTGTGCCTAAGAGTCTCCACAGATGCCTTTGGATTCCATGACATTCTCTGGAGTTCCGTGGAGCACAGTTTGAAAATTGAGGTTGCACTTAGCATGACTGAAGAAGTGGTGATGGTGATGACAGCATTACTAATGAAGAGAACACATTGCTCTGCAGCTTAAAAAGCACTTTTATGTATGTTATGTCACTTAATCTCTGCGAGCAGATGAAGTATACATCCAAATTCTTATGATGAAGCAACTTGCTCTGGGCACAGAATCCGTAAATTTGGTGCCTTCTTGTTGTTGTTGGTATCTTTTAATTTGATAAAACAAATAAAAAAAAAAAAAAGACTGAGGACACATAACAAACAGTTTATGCTCTTATAATCTGAAATGAGGAAGTATTAACTTCTGTCATATCTACTTGAGATGTCATTGTTTAAGAAATATAAAATTACAGATAAAGAGCTCCCTGATGTTTCCCCCCCAGCCTCATATGTTTTATCCACATAAGAACCAGAATAATTAATGTAATATAGGCCAGATTCTTGTTTTATTTGTAAGTGATACAAAGAATTGTTTTGTAAATTTTAATTTATAAAGATCCTGCTCTCTGGAAAACATCTATTGTCCTTCAACATTAAATCATTTTACTGCTATTTAATAATACCACAAAATTTGATTCCACTATAATTTAGTTACACTTTCTCCGAATGATGGGGGTGGTTTCTGACTGTACACTGTTATAAACGTCGCTACAGAGATGAGCATGGCCATAACTGAAATACTTTTTCTAGAGGAGACAATGTTAGTTTATAGGGCCTGAGCATAATAAGTTTCATGAGATGTTGCCACTTTGGTCTCCAAGTTACATTCCTACCAGCAGTGTATGAAAATTTGCATAGACCTATGTTCTCATCAACATTGGAATTGGCCTGTTTTTTAAATACTGAATGGAGGTTAAATAATATCACATTCTTGTTTTAATTTGGATTTCTCTCTCTTAGTGAAATTGAACATTTTTCATATGATTATTGGCCATGCGGATTTCCACTTCTATACACCACCTGTTTAAAATTTTTATAGATCTCTTAGTCGGTTGTGTTTTTCTTAGTGACTTCTTCCATGCCATATCATAGCCACTAGAAATATTGGTGGCAGAATAATTCCAAAAGCAAGTTTCAGCCTTCAACAATGATCTCATCCTATTGGGTAGAGGGACACTGGTATTTTCACACCTTCTCCCTAAGAGCAAAAGGGGAGGCCTGTTGCTTTTCTTTTCCCTGATTTTGTTTTTTTTCTCAAACAAAAACATCTTGCATTCTCTAGCAGAGCTCAGATTTTTGTCAGTACTAGACCACTAGCCTTTACTGCACACAGCAGGTAACAGGCTCTATGTGAAGTACTTTCCATGTATTAGCCCTGGGGGAGGTATTTATCACCACCACTTTCCAGATGTGGAAACTCAGATTCAAGAAGGTTAAATGACTTGCTCAAAGTCACACAGCTGTAAATAGTACCGTCCAGATTTGAGCCAGGTGTCTGATCTCAAACAGGCACCCATTTAGTATTAAAGCAAAATGACCTGCCTTAAAAGCTCTTGAGAAGGCCTCTGTGCTTTCCTTCAGTTTGGAAAACACCAGGCACATGTTCCTTGTCCCTACACACTTGGGAGCTTGCCTTGGGCTCTGAGTCCTTGATGCAAGCACACTCTGCAATTCATTAACATGGAGACTGGCCTAAGGCACACTCTGTTCAAGTGAACGCACTCTAGCTTTACCTCCTCATTTTCTCTTCCTCTTCCCCATCAACTACTTCATACCCTTTCCATTCAGGACCGCTGGCAAGAAGGGAACTCTTTTGAGGTCACTTCTGGGTCCAAAATCTGTAAATTTCTGGGTTCACAAGAGCTGGAAGATGTTCCCAAAGTCTTTAGATCTCTCTCTTACTCAGCGTGGCCTGAGTTGGGTCCATTGTGAGGTTAGCAGAACAGGTGAAAACCCAAACACTGGCAACTAAAGACTTTGGGAATGTCCTATGTCTCGTGTGAACCCAGAAACTCACAGAATTTAGAGCTCGAAGTGACCTCAAAAGATCACTTCATCCAGTCATCTGCCTTTGTCAGGTGTCAGACATTATCTCAATTTTGGTGATGAGGTAACTGGGACTCTGAGAATCTGACCCATGGTCATGTGATGAGGAAGTGACTATAAAGGACTGAAGCCATGGTTTAATAAGCTATTTCTTTTATTACACATGAGAGTATTTCACTGGGGGCTTTGAGATATTTTAAAAAAATATTTAAACTTTATAACTCAATTGATAACTGAGAAAAAAATGTAAGTAGTGACAGAGTTGATGGCCAAGAAAGGGAGGGAGAGAGGGTCTCAAAGGGAAGTGGAGGGATGAAGACAAAGTTTGCTCACTTCCTGCTTTGCACTGGATAAAATAGATTTTGCATTTCCATTGGTACTTTTCTGGATTTTTACAATCATAGAGGCAGGAAAAAAGAAAAAGAAAAGAGCAATACATAATACACTACTCATTTGTTGTCTCATTTAATTTCTCCCTCCCAATCTATGAAGTAGGAACAGGTCCCCCCCATCTTTTACCTAAAACCCTTATAGATGGCTCCCAGATTCAGAATTGTTCACATCTTAGAAAGGAAACACATACATCATAAATTACAAAACATTTCCAATAGCATCTGGGATAACATCCTGTAATCAAATACACTTGTATTTATTCAGCCAAAATATGAATATTCTCATTAAGTGGGATTAAACGAAGACTATAAATAGCCTCGCATTGGTTCAAGAAAGGTTTTTCAGCCAACCAAGTTCAGATCAGGTCAGGTTTTGACATCAAATGAATTATTTAAAAAAGCTCTGTTTTGAGAGATTTCTGGAATTTGAAATTGCAGATAAGGGATTGGGGACCTACATTAATATCCTGTACTATTATCATGTCACAAATGAAGAAACAGAGGCTTAGAGTTTAAGTAATTGCCTAGGTTCCCACAGTTCCATGCCAGAAGTGGGACTGGACACCAAAGCCCTCAACGCCACCCTCTCTTCTTCCTGCATCCAAGGGAGGTCATTTCTTCGCTCAAAGAGACGGAGGGAAAGCTTATACAAACACGGGCAGGCTAATACTTGTGTTCTGTATTTTTCATATAGTTCAGGAAGGCTTGAACAGCAATATGTACATGGTAAACAAACGAAAGGCCTATGAACAAATGAATGCCAAGGTTTATAAATGACCACAAAAGAGATGGTTTGGAGAGGCAGAGAGGCAGAGTCTGGCTTCTCTGAATTCATAATTAAGATGGTGGTCAGAACCTCTCAAAGGAGGGATGACAAAGGAGATGTTGCTCATGGATTTATATTCACAAAAAGGAGAGGCTGCTACCTGTCAACTCTTTTCTTTGTCAAGGAGGGTGAATAAAGAAGGAAGTTCCCTACCTACTGCCACAGGACATTGGTCAAAGAGTCATCACTGATTGGGAAGGGTGCACACTGTGTGGATCTTTATGATGGTAAATAACATGAAAATATGATACTTTTATTAATTCTATAAATAGTGGTTAAGCATTCCAAATACATATGGTGCTAGAACCTACTGGGAAGAACAAAATAAGTTAAACTCATTTAATGCTTTCATAACGTCCTCAACGGAAGAGATAGATGAAGAGATAAGGCACACAAAGACATAATTTTAATACAAAGTAGAGAATAAGGTCAGAAGAAAACAATAAATAAATTGCTGCGGGAGCTAAAATTATGATCATCTGATCAAAAAGTTCAGGAAGGGCTTTGGAGATGATTAGAGAAGGGGTAGCACTGGAGATGACTGGATGTAGGGATGAAGGCATTCCAGATGGGAGGGACATAATTAATCAATGCTACTTGGTGTTTTGTTTTCTTGGATTCCTGATTAGAAAAGTATCTATATACCTATATTTGTAATCCATATTTATGTAGTCTTCATTTTTAATCTCTCATATAATTCTAATTTTGTAAGCCTTATTTATTTCCCTAATTCTTTAATTTTTTCTTCAATATTTAATGGTCTTCAAGACTTTGTGATTCAATTATTTTTAATAAATTTATAAAGTGATGCAACCATCAATCACAACTCAGTTTTAGAACATTTATATCACCTAGCAATATTTTTTGAGCTCATTTAAAGTCAGTTCTTGCTCCTAGCCTTATCTGAGGCAATCACTGATCTGCTATTTAGAAATTTTCCCTTTCTGAAAAGATGAACTAAATGAAATCATACATTATGTAGTCTTTTGCATTTGGCATCTGTCTCTTAAAGTTTTTGAGGTTCACTCATGCTATAAAAATATAAGTAGTTCATTCTTTGGCTTTTGAATCGTATTTCATTACATGGATATACCACACTGTGATTATATATTCACCAGCTGATGGACTTGTATAGCTTCCAACTGTTGGCTATTAGGAGTAATGCTATGAATATTCTCAAGTTTCTGTTTGGATATATTTTTTAATTTCTCTCAGGTTACTAAATCTACTAAGATATCTTGATTTTATGGAAACTTTACATTTAAGCTTTTAAGAAACTGCCAAATTGTTACTAAAATGGTTGTATCATTTCTCATTCCTACCAGCAAGGCATGAGGGTTTCTGCTTTTCCACAACCTTTCCAACACTTGGCATTGTCTATCCTTTTTATTATAGTCATTCCGGTGTGTAATTCATTGTGATTTGACTTTGTATTTTCTGAAAGATTAATGATATTGATCACAGCTTCATGAGCTTAAAGGCAATATGTGTGCCATTTTTGATGTCTATACAACTCTTATCAAATGTATAATTTGCAATTTTCCCCCCAGTTCTTGCCTTGGCTTTTCATTTTCTTAAACGTGTCTTTTCAGACACCAAAATCATTAATTTTAATGAAGACAATTTACCTTTTTTTATGGACCTTGCTTTTAGTGTTGAATCTAAGCACATATTGATTAATCTAAGGTCATGGAAAGTTTCTATGTTTTTTTCTAGAAGTTTTACAGTTTGAGTTCTTCCATGTAGGTCTATGATGCATTTCAAGTTAGGATTTTAGAATGGTGTGATGTAAGGATCCAAGTTCACTTTATTTATTTATTTATTTATTTATTTATTTATTTATGCAAATGGATACCAAATTGTCCAAGTACTGACTGTTAAAAAGACTATGTCTTATTTCTTAATTACCTTGGTACTGCTGAAAAACAGTTGTTCATGTATGTGTGAGTATATTTCTGGACTCTCTACTTCATTCCATTGATTGAGTTGTCTACTTTTATGCCAATATTATACTATATTGATTTTTGTAGCTTTATCAAATACTTTCAAATAAGGTAGTATCATATAAAATGCCTTCAAATAAGGAAGCACAAGTCTTCTAACTTTGATATTTTTAAAATATTATTTGGCCATTCTTTTTGAATTTTAGAACTTAGATCCTTTAAATTTTAGAATCCATTTATCAATTTCTATTAAAAAGCCTTTCCCAACAACGTGAATGGAACTGGGGGGTATTATGCTATGTGAAATAAGTCAGTCATAGAAAGACAGATACATGTTTTCACTCATATGTGGAACTTGAGAAACTTAACAGAAGACCATGGGGGAAGGGAAGGGTAAATAATAGTTACAAAAAGAGAGGGAGGCAGGCAACCCATTGGAGACTCTTCAGTATAGAGAACAAACTGCAGGTTGATGGGGGACAGAGGAGAGGGGAAAACGGGAGACAGGAATTGAGGAGGGCCCTTGTTGGGATGAGCACTGGGTGCTGTATGTAAGTGATGAATCATGGGACTCTATCCCTGAAGCCCAGAGCACACTATATACATTGTATGTTAGCTAACTTTACAATAAATTATATTAAAAAAAAAAGCATTCGGATTTATTACAAGAAAAGAAAATGAGGCTTTCTGGGATTTTGAAAGGGATTGCATTAAATCTGTAGATCAACTTGGGAAGAATTAGAATCATAAAAATATTCAGTCTTCAAATCCATAGATATAAAATATTTCTCCATGTATTTATATCTTCTTTAAATTTCTCAACAACTCCATGTAGTTTTTACTGTATAAACCTAGTACTTCTTTGTTACATATATTCCTAGTTGATTTTGTTATTTTTATGCTTTTGTAAGTGAAATTACTTTGTTAATTTCATTTTCAGTTTTATCTTTACTGGTATATAAATAAAATTGATTTTAATATATTGGTTTTGTATCCTGTGATCCTGCCAAGCTCATTTATTCATTCTAGAATGTTTTGTTCTTGGTTAGATATAGCATCTAGCACAATGTTGAATGGAAGAATCATGAATGAATATCTTTGACTTGGTCCTGTTTGTATGGGGCAAGCATTCAGACCAGTGAAATCATCATGTAGTTTTTATCTTTCGGTCTACTAATATGAGGTAGCATGCTAATTTATTTTTGAATGTTAACTAAACATACCTTCTTGGGATAATTTAGACATAATTGTAAATCTTTTTTTTTTTTATTTTACAGAATTCAAGTGCTTTTGTTAAGGACCTTTGCATTTATGTATGCTCCTCTTGTCTCTAGTAATATTTCTTGTCTTAGAGTCTATTTAATCTGCTATTAATATAGTCACTCCAGCTCTGTTACTGTTACTGTTTACAGGGTGCATTTTTCCCATCTTTTACTTTCAACCATTTCTCTTCAAACTGAAAGTATGCCTCTGGTATATAGCATATGCTTCCTTTTTTTATCACGTCTGATTATCTCTGCCTTTTGAGTGAGGCGTTTACTCAGAATTACTGTAATTATTAATATGATTGCATTTACACTTGTCATTTTGCTGTTTGCTTTCTATTTGTTGCATGTCCTTTTTTCCCTCTATTTTTCTCTTGCTTTCTTCTTTTATGTTAACTAAATATATTTTTGGTGTACTATTTTAATTACTTTTTTGTTATATGTACTTTTTCTTAGTGATTGCTCCAGGGATTATAACATGCCTCTTAACTCATCACAATATACTCCAGAAAAATACTAACTTAGTTCTGGTAAACTATAGAAATCTCATTCCAATATAGCCTTCTTTTGTACTATTTTGTGCCCTTTTGTTTTATATATCAGATCTATATATGTTATAGACCCAATAACATAATGTTTTAATTATTGATTTTACAATATTACCTATTTTAAAGAAATGAGAAAAAAGTGAAAAAATACATTTATAGAATCTTTCATATTTGCCTACATTTAACTTTTCTGTACTCGTCAGTTCTTTAGATTTTTGTTACTCTCTGCTATCATTACTTTCACCCTGTATGACTTTCTTTAGTATTTATTGTAAGATAATTTTAGTAACTAACTATTTCAGTCTTTGTTTATCTAGAAATGTCTTTATTTCGCCTTCATTTTTGAAGAATCGTTTTCCTGGAGAAACAATATACGGTTTGCAAGAATTTTTTCTTTCAGTTTTAGGTGTCAGTCCACTGACTCCCGGAGTCAACTGTTTCTGATGGTAAATCATTGTTAATCATTCCCCTGTATGTGAGGAGTCCTTTTTCTCTTACTGCTTTCAAATTTTTCTTTTCCTCTGATTACAAATAGTCTACAATGTGTCTGGATGTGAATCATTTTGATTTTTCTAAATGAGATTCATGGATATTTTTAGACCTATAGATTATTAAATTTGGGAAACTGCCAAATCATTTCTTCAAGTATTTTTTTTTTTTTATGTTCTGTATTAGTTTCCTGGGCTACTGTAACAATATGCCACAAACTGGGTGGTTTAAACAACAGACATGTATTGCCTCTCAATTCTGGAGGCTAGAAGTCTGAAATCAAAGTGTTGGCAGAGTTGGCTCCTTCTTAGAGATGTGAGAGAGAAATTGTTCCATGACTCTCTCCTATCTTCTGGTAGCAACAGGCTTTTGTGTCGCCACATTGTCTTCCTTTTGTGCAACTCTTTCTCTGTGTCCAAATTTCCCCTTTTTATAAGAGTATCAGTCAACACGCATTAAGGCCCACCCTAATAACTTCATATTAACTTCATCTTCAAGCTTCCTACTTCCAAATAAGGTCACATCACAGGTAGTGGGAGTTAGGACTTCCAAGTCTTTTTGGAAGACACATTTCAATCCATAACACTCCCCTTTTGCTCTCTCCTCTCCTCCGGCATATCAGTAACACGTATGATGGTATGCTTGATGCTATTCTATAGGTCTCTGAGCTCTGCTCATTTTTCTTCAATATTTTTCTCTCTGTTTTTCAGACTGGGTAATCTCTATTGATTTATCTTCAAGGTCATAATTTTCTTTCCCTCGTCCATCTCAAATCTGCTCTTGAGGTGTCTAATGAAATGTTTTAATTCATATATTATAATTTTTGACTCTAGAGTTTCCTTTTGGGTCCTTTTTATAATTTTTATCTTTTTATTGAAATTCTCTATTTGTTGAGCCATTGTCATCATGCATTTCTTTTGTTGTTTAGATACAGATCCTTTTAATTTGTTGAGCTTATTAATAAAAACTTTTTTGAAGACTTTGTCAGCTAAATCTAACATCTGGGGATAATCCGGATAGTTCCTATTGACTGCCTTTCCCCCCCCGAATATTGATCAAACTTCCTTATTTCTTTACCTGTTTTGGAATTTTTGTTGAATACAGTTAACAAAATCTACTGCAGTAATTCTAAGTTTTGACTTTTCTCTTGTTTTTGGTGTTATTTTGTTTGTTTAGTGATTTACATGGACTAAATCTGTGAACTCTGTCTCCCCTGCAAGTTACAGCTGCTGCTGTTCCTACTCAATGTTTTCATTTGTTTTGTATTTATTTTTAGGCCAGCTTCTTAGGTATCATCCCTTTGTCTGCATCACATAGTGTTCAGGAAAGACAGGTCAGAAATTATGCTCAAACACCTTGAGCCAGTAAGGCTTCCACTCTCTGATGATGGATGTGGGTATAGGCTGGGGAGCACATTCAAATTTCAGGCCAGTTTCAAGTTCATCCTCCCTTTTACTTCCTTCCAGGTTCTCTTCTATGTGTGCATGCTCCACCAATCAGGAATGTTTAAATGGGAGACTGTTTCAGTCTTTCCTGCACATCTGCCCTTTTATGATATTCTAGAGCATAGCTTGGCCCGGGCAGGACAGCAACTTCAGGCTGGTGGGGCCTCTGGGAGTCCATAGAGGAGTCTCTATTGGCTTGCTATTAAGCTGACCATTTTAACTGCCAAGGCTCCAATACAGGTGAGCCTTCTACAGCACGAGTAGCAAGGCTGCTGATTTATCATGAGCTAACAGGGCTGAGAGAGAGATGGAAGAAGCAACTGACAAGAAAACCACAGATTTATATTAATCCTAATTTGAATTCAGTATTTTTTGAGAATAGATACTTCTTAATATATTGTATGCTTTTGGTTGATATCCAGAGCACTGATTGGTGGTATCTGATTTTTTTTGTCTAGTATTATAGTTGCTTTGGGGGAGAGAGTTACCCATTCTGTCATGCTTGGAGAGAATCTCTCATTTCGGGAGCTTTTTAATCATCTTGTCTTTGATTTCATTAGCATTGTGCATAGACTCTTTGCTATGTCCTTACAGTGATATTGTCTCAAATGCTTTTGGTCCTAGCAGCTTGGGAGGTAGACAAACCAATTTTGAAGATAACTGAACCAAACAAAATGGATAGAACCTTCATTTCCAATCTCTTACTTTATCCTAGAAAATAACAAGCTTTTCAAACACCCATGAGTTTTTTTTTCCCATCAATTAGCACTCTCTGGAATGTATTATCTTCCCTTTTCATACCAATTGCTGTTCTCAGACTCTGCTCAATATCATCCTCCCTTATAAAGTCATTTCTAATTACTTCAACCTCCTCCAACTTCCCTTTTCTTTGAAGTCATTGGTACCTATTTTTGCCATTATTTTTGGAAATTACACAGATTCTATCATATATTCTTCTCCGAAGTATTCTTTTATGCACTATTCTTTATTATCTCCCCAGGGAGATCACATTTATTGAAGGCAGAAGCAAAGCTATTATTTTGCATGTCCCATAGATTGTACTGAAATCCTATATATAACTAGTGCAGAATTTAGAGTTGGTAGGTTGGACTGAATATGATCAAGTGAATGGTTGCCTAATTGGAGATCATGTCGTATACTTTTAGAAATGCTGAAATCAGAAAAAGTTGTTTTGTACTCCTCTTCACACGGTGCAAGTCTCTGCATGCCTAAGTCACCCAACTTTTCAAAGTCTAGATGAAATACTTCCTTCAGGAAGCCTTTTCCGATTCCCTTTTTTCTGAATTGGCAGTATATCCTGTACTTTGCCCATGGTGTTTGTCATCTCTGTCTGCATCACAGCTTTATGTGTATGCCCTTTTCTCTTAGCTATGAGCATCCGCTTCAGGCAAGGATTTATCTCTGTAACCTTATTGGTAGAATGTCCTGGTATAAAATTAACTTGGTACTTGTACAGTAAATAAATAAATAATGAGGGAAGCTCCATCTTGGCTTTATACATTATACTCAGTTTACAGAATATAGTGGTTGAATACAGAAAGTCTTGTGAAGTCACAGGAGGTCAGCACTGGTAAAGAATTTATGGGTGATCCAGAATAGTTCCTTTTCAGATGGAATCACTGGAGTCTCGTTAAGTAAAATGACTTGATCCAGCGAATTAGTAACTGAGGTCTCTGGATGGCTGATGAAGCTGTTTCACATGTTTTCACCCTGTCTCTGCTCAGGGATGCAGAATGAAACTGTGGCTTTGCACACATTACAAGCAATGTAATCTTGGCTTCATCAGAATTCCAAGTTTCACTTTGTGCTTCTCTTTATGTCAATGAATTTATATTCAAATCCTTTCACCACCAAAAGTAGCGCTGGCCTGGCATTCACTGTAGGGTAACAAATTAATGGGCCCATTCTAACAGCAGAGTTACCAGGTCTAGCAACCAGGGCTTTGCCTTTGATGGAAAGATGTTAATAGGCCCCAATGTATTGACTGGCCCTTAACAAGGAAGTAAATTCAAAACTAACAAGAAAATGTAAACCTGATGTGATTTCCCTAACCAAAACAGAGAGCAAATAGACCCCACTCTCTGTGAAGTGTACAGCTACTAAACTTTAATGACAATATCAGTTCTGCTTGATGAGGGCAATAGTAAGTCCATCAGTTCATCTATTATAAAGATTGGAATTCAGGCTGATTTCACTGCACTTGGCAGGTGGCCGAACATTAACAAGCTAATGCAGGCCATATTCTAGCTGTACTTAATGAAGGCAGCACCCAAGACATCAACTTCAAGCGAAAAGCTTATACACATAAGTGGTTCAGGCTGAACAACAGAACGTTGTGTTTGCCAGGTTGCTGATGTTTTAAGAGCATGTTAACCTCAAATAGGAGAAATAGTAAAATCACAATTGTAGGTTCTTCGAATGGAGTTAGGTAGCTGTCAAATCTATGCTTTCATTTTAATAAGGCGAGGGCACTTTGGGAAAGGTCACTAACAGAGTATGACAGGCACCCCCATGGTTAGACACTTCCCTCCTGCCCTTTTAAAACAACCAATGCTTACATCTTATAATAATCTATCACAGAATTTTTCTTAAGTCCCTACCCATTCTGCCCCTCTGCACCATACTGATTCTTCCTGTAGCACATGAGAATATTGTAACTAGATAGAACTGCTTTCACTAATAGAGAATGCATTATTATGCTAGGCCCTCTACTAGATACCTCACACTGTCTCTGTCTCATTTAATCTTTTCACCGTAAGCATTGTTACATGCATTTTAGAGATGAAGTACACAAGACTCAGAGAAATTAACTGACTTGTTCAGGATCACATAGCCAGTAAGGGGTAAAGACACGTTTGAACACCCAACAGTCTTCACTGACACCACAATTTCATATTTTCATCCTTGGTTTTGACTTTGTGCACCCAAAAGACATCACTTCCAGTTACCAATCTCCATCTTCTTTGTCCTAACCTTGGGGAAAAGAAGCTTGCAGCCCTTGCCCTAGAGGACTTTCCTTTGGGGTAAGGGACTGCATAATAGGGAAGAACAGGGGAAAGGGGCTTCGTATAATTTTTCTCAATACTGTATGTCCAAGATATCTTTGGGGAGCCACCCATGGTATACACTTGTATAGTGTGGCCTATAGACAATAACAACAAAAATTTGAGGAAAGTCAAGGAACCTTTTACTACTGTATTACATACACAATGCCATGGTGCCTCACACATAACAGGTGAACAATATTTTTGGTAAGAAAGTATTCTCACAAAAAATCATTTCTTGGTCTATTTCATATGATCTTTGCTATTCATTATTCATGGTTATAATCTTAAGTGGAAATAGCAGAGAATAAAATCTTATCCATGCTATGAGTACCAGAAGAAAAAAATTTTGAGTGAATATTGAAAATAATTGGGAGTACAAAATGGAAGCAATAATTTGTTGGTGTAGCAGAATTGTGGGATTATTTCCTTCTTCTGTGTTGATTCCTATTAATGCTGTGATGGTGTTGTTTATGCAGTAAATAATTTTTGAAAGTATAACTGTGAATATCAATTAAAAGTAAAACATGTAAGGTGTGTGCCAACACCATCGGGAAGCATAAACGTGGCATTTCTATTTCTGCTGGAATTCTGGCTTCTAGTGAGATCTTTATCCTTGTCACAAAGTACAATCAACCCCCAACTAACTGTGTTAATGGAGGGAAGAGCTGATGAGGGCTGGCTACACACATGGATGCCACGGGACCCAGGGCGTCCTACCAGTTGCTGCACTGGGAGCCTTTCTGTTGTCTCTGGGCCTGAGAGCTTGAGAGGCATGGTCCTGTAGATTGCTTCTAACTAATTTACACTGACTACCATGAAAGCACCCATACTCTGAGTTCCTTAACAGAATTTGACCCCAAATGCTATTGTCACTATTATATCATGGTATTTGATAATGCTCAATGGCACTGCAAGGTCTAAACTAGGCTTTCAAAGTATTGTCCTTGAGTAGCAACTTTGGGGCTTGTTAGAAATGCGGATACTCCCGCCCCTAAGTCTTTCTAAGTCAGAAACTCTGGGAAGTGGGCCCACGAGCCTTCCAGGTGATTCTGATGATTAGTGCATTTTGGGAATCCTTGGACTAAACATATCCTACTCTGTCCCTGCCCTGCATTAGCCAAAGGGTCTAATATTTTACTTTTTTCAAGCTGATCACCTACTTCACATAACTCATTTACTATTTCAAGTTAAACACGAGGAAAGTTATTTAAAAACAAATGTGTTACATAAAAAGTGTGGTGTTTTAAAATGCTGTATGCCATTAATACATCAGACTGTATTAGTTTATAAGTTTGCCTTTAAGAAAAACAGATTCATAGGGTTTGGGAGTTGAGAATTTAACTGGAGAGCAGTTATGAGAAGCTGTAACAACTGTGGGGCAGGACAGGATATCACAGAGGTAGTTCAGGGTGTACTGCTTTAGGACGTTGTTTTTTTTTTTTTTTAAATATAATTTATTGTCAAGTTAGCTAACATACAGAGTACACAGTGTGCTCTTCGCTTCGGGAGTAGATTCCCATCACTTACACACAACATCCAGTGCTCATCCCAACAAATGCCCTCCTCAATGCCCATCACCTATTTCCTCTCCCCCCGCCCCCGCCCCACCATCAGCCATCAGTTTGTTCTCTGTATTTAAGAGCCTCTTAGTTTGTAACTATTTTTTTTCTTTCCTTCCCCCATGGTCTTCTGTTAAATTTCTCAAATTTCTCATATGAGTGAAAACATATGGTATCTGTCTTTCTCTGACAGACTTATTTCGCTTAGCATTATATCCTCCAGTTCCATCCACATTGCTGCAAATGGCAAGATTCCGTTCTTTTTCATTGCTGAGTAATATTCCATATATACCAAATCTTCTTTACCTATTCATTAGCTGATGGACATTTGGGCTCTTTCCATAATTTGGCTATTGTCGATAGCACTGCTGTAAACTTTGGGGCGCATGTTTCCCTATGAATCAGCATTGTCTCTATGAATAGGTATCTTTGGAAAAATACCTAAAAGTGTGATTGCTGGATCATAGGGTAATTTATTCTTAATTTTTTGAGGAACTTCCACACTGTTTTCCAGAGCTGCACCAGTTTGCATTCCCATGAAGAGTGCAAGAGGGTTCCTGTTTCTCCACCTCCTCACCAGCATCTGTTGTTTCCTGAGTTGTTAATTTTAGCCACTCTGACCGGTGTGAAGTGGGAAAGATGCTCAACATCACTCGTCATCAGGGAAAGGGATAAATCCAGGTCCTGAAAACAAAACTTATCGACTTTTTAGACTACTCAGACCAGCATCCTATGCATGCAAGTCAGTTCAATGTCCTCCTTGGGGAGTGGTTTCCTTTCTACCTCCCCTTATTGTAAAAGGTGGGTGTATCCATTCTCTGAACATATATTAGGGATTTAGTACCTAAAATGGGCCTACATGGAAGCTTCAGTTCTTGTTCAGAAACATCACCTACTTATGAAAAGCCATTTTCAATCAGAGCAAAAATAATGTGCAGCTCCAATCTTGCTTTCACATATAATTATGAATCATTTATCCTGGCTTGAGCCCTGCCGAGCGTGGTTCCGTCCTAGGATCCCTATAATCCCCCTGAGAATACAGACCTCCTTGCTTCGGCTCTTCCCCACTGAGGGCTTATTAGAGAAAATACACAGAAGCTACATGCCCAAAACAAAACCTTTACCTGAGACGATCAAAGATGTTACCTACAGCCGCGATGTGTAACAGAGGAGCTCAGGGTGTGTGCACCCTCCGTGGAATGCCACCATTCAGTATCTGTGTGTCACTTTGCATTTGACTTTGCCACCACTTGTCTTGCTAAAAATGAGCAATAGGGTGATAGAAGAGTGAAAACATAAAGTTGTTTTCTTGGGCATTAAAAGAAAAGTGAATCCGGAAGTTAACACATATTTCCTGTCTTGGCAGGGCCAGGACCAACCTTAGGCAGATTTACCCCTGTGGCAAAGTTTGTTTTCTGCCATTGCCACACCTTCTTGTCCCCAGACTGCATCTCCTTCTCCAAAGTGCCAACCACACGTTCTCTCGCACTACACCGGGTGACGGAACGACACGTCTTCATGGAGCTGACATTCACACCTTGCTCCTGCTCTTCCCCTGGCTAAATACGTGCAGTCTTCTACTCTTCTCTCATGACTAAGGAGGGAAGCTGGGAAGCATAAGGATTATGAATATGGGCTTTTGAGCTGGAGCGTCTAAGGTCAAATCTCTGTTTCCCTCATCCAGCAGCTGTGTGGCCTTGGGCAAGTAATTCAGCCCTCACGTTTGTTCAAGTTCTCATCAATAACGTGACATTTACAGCTACCTCATGGGGTGGTCAGAGAGGGCTAAATGAACTAATACTTAGAGATACTCTGGCACATAGTATGTGGTTATACAGAAGTTTGTTTCCTTCCCCACACTATTCTATATTTTGTTTCACCCCTGTCTTCCTCCTTAGGTCACACTCATTGTCACCTTTCCTCCTAAAATGGGTTGCTGATAGCACAGTGCACCTGGACATGGCCCCAGGATGGTCTTCTTCTGGGCCTTATATTTTTCTAGGAACATACACATCTTTATATTTAACCCATTTTTTGTAATGGGGTTTGGGAAAGCCCTTCAGATGCAATCTATTCATTTATAAACAATTTACCATTCTTTTGCCTTCTTATCAAATGACACTGAAATATGCTTCTTAAGATGGGAATAATACAGAATAAAATGCTTTAGCTTCACACGCGGTTGAATGAAGCCTGGTTTGCAACCCAAACATAGCTTTGGCTTCATTTCTAATCATGACTTAAAGTCTTTTTACCCCTATGATGTTTTCTCTTTCAAGTCCAATCTTCACTGGTACAGTATATTAGTAGCTTTAAAATACCTTTTTTGGGCAGGAAATGCAAGCTATTAGCAGGGCTATAATATGCCAGCTAAAAGGAAAAGGGTGATAGGCGTGGGTGTGGGCAAAAGGTGTTCTATGCAACCCCACTGGGACATCGTCACTTTAGAAAACAATTTTACAGTCATATAGTTAAATTAACTGGTAGTTAGAGGCAATTATGTGATAAAGTAAAAATATTTATGTTCTTTAGAGCTCCAAAACTGTCATTTGAAGTGTGACAAATTTTTAAGTAATTTCACCTGCAACTTTTGACAGATTAGTTCTATGACTAAGGGCAAAAAATTGAAACAGGTTGCCACTGTGAAATAAAATCAAACCTATCTCCTCCTTGTAATTTTGCTTGAATTTAGTGCTCGTGAAATGTCTCACGGTTATAGTCCTCATGCTTAAAATATATATCTTCTAAACAACCACAATTTGAAATTTAAGATTTAAAAATGCCATCTTCCTGGGGTGCTTGAGTGGCTCCGCTGGTGGAGCATCCAACTCTTAATTTCTGCTCAGCTCAGGATCTCACAGTTCACGGACAGTGAAGAGTAGGCTTGGGATTCTCTCTCGCCCTCTCTCCATGCCCCTCCCCTACTTGCACGCACTCTCTCTCAATAAATAAGTAAATAAACTTAAAAAAATAAAAATGCCATCGTCCCCAAAGAAACCCAAAATAATATGCATGCGTGCACACACACTTTTGTACAGTCCTTAGTGCCCTGACTTACCATTGTTTCGCCATTTTTTTTTTGATGGTAAGCATAAGCTCACACGTTCTTCTGTTATTCTTGTTAAAAAGTACACTGGAAGCCATAAGCCATTAAAAAAAAAGTAATCACCTGCTACCATATCTTTTGCATCATTATTTTATGGTTGCTCATTACCGTTTTTGTCTCTGCTTATGTACATTTACATTTTTACACAATTGCAACTCTAGGGTATAGACAATATTGTGTTTTTCCTCAATACTTCATATTGTGCATTTCTAGTGTTGTTAGTTTCCATGACCATCATTTTAATGAGGTGCAAAATATTCTTTTGAATGACTACATCATAATTCATTTTACTATTCTTCTATTGTGGGGGCACTTCAATGGTTTCTAGTATTTCGCTATTGTGCATAGTGCTGCAACGAACATTTTTATGCTATGGCTTTCTCTTTCTTTTATTCTATTTCCTTGGGCTAGAGTCCCACAAGTGGGATTACCAGGTTAAAATGTATGCACTTTTTACTTTGGAAGCTCTTGATACCTAAGGTCAAATTGCCTTTCAATGTACTTTACCAATTTACATGACCTCTAGCCATATATAAGTTCATCTATACCTTTGTGTATTTCAATTTCATAGCAACATGTTTATTTCTATGGTTTCAGTGATATTATACATAATTCTAAGGCATTTACTATGTCTTCTAATCTTTGGCCTTGGTGGAAGGCCTTTTGCTCCTGCAGCTTTCATGGGTATTATTATCACAGCATTCAAATTCAAGTGCACACAGGGACAGGCACGTACACAGCCCCAGATGGCAGACCAGTAACGGGACAGGAGTCAGATATTTGCCCTCATATAATACTGGAAGTACAAAGATGCCAAGGAAAACAAAATATAGTATGTGGAGTTCGGTCTCCAGGATTTCTCACTTTATTCTCACCTCTTTTTTTCCACCACTTAACCGTCCTAAAGTCCAGCTTCTGTCAAGGCTGTCTTCTCTTTCATTCATGGCAGGACACCAGCCTTTGTGCATTGCTGTAGGCCCACCTGGCCTTTTGCAATAGCCTAACTACCCCTGAATGTCACCATGAGAATATGTGTATATTCGGTCCATCCCTCCGCCCAACCACAAACTGCTCCCAGTCATGTACACAAAGCCTGCCCGTGGAGCTATGCATGGAACAGGCTCCTGGGCTGTAAAACAGCACAGGGGATAAACATGCTCCTGGATGGCCAAGCAATGGATAAGCTCTCTAAGCTCCCGCCCATACAGATCATGAGTTATAGTCATCTAACCATGAGACACTGGATCAGAGCCAGTAACTCATTTCACATGGGTCACTCAGGAGCCCAAGATGGAAATAAGTTTGAATCAATGCAATCAAAAGGTGAAAACCTCCATATAACTGGAGGTGTAAGGAGCAAAGCTTATTGATACCTTGAATTGTTCTAGCTCTCATAAAACGTTATAGCTTTAACCTTTCATATATGAAGCTTCGAGTTTAATTTTTACTATAATATTATGGATAATGTATGCTATTACAGAAAATGTGCACTTTTGAAAATGATAATGCCATATTTACCTTTACATTTTCTTAGGCATAGAATAATGCCCCAATTTGGGGAAATTTCTGTTTGGGACAGCAATCACAGGTGTCAGCTTTTCAGAGTTTATAGGGCATCAAGGATCCCAGCCACAAGAGACTGAGATAATAGGCACCATGTAACTCTGGAACAATTCTTGCAAATGACCTTTGAGGGTTACTTGAGCTTGAAAAAGGCACTGCTCTATACCCCTTTGCTGAACACGATGTTCTCTTGTCCACTGCAGGTTAGAATCGGACCCACATGGATGGGCGGGTGGACTAAGCCACTCGACCAGCTCATCAGCGCAGATGAATTCAATCATGGAGGTTCTCAAGAGCATGCTCCCAGATTTTTTGCTAAAGTTTGGTTCTCACATTAGGAATACATTTTGTATCCTATTAAAAAGGTACTGTCTCTACAAAGAACTATATACAAAATTAACTGCAAGTAGGACCAAATAGCACTGAGCTATTTTTCATTTAATAGAAATAAGTGAAGAAGAACATGGTATCGGGGTATGATTCTCTTTTACCTCTCCTGCTTTGCCTGCAGTCATAGAGTATTTGGGGTTTGTTTTACTCCACGCTACCAATATTAAAGAATGGACCCAGAAATGACCACTGGTCATTCTTCTACTAGATCAAAACTTCAAACCTTGGAAGGAAAGAAACCCTAGCTCGAAAATTTATTTTTTTCAGTCACTTATGCTTACTTTCATTTTTAGCTTCATCTGATATAAAAGTAAAATCTCTTGAAGGGTTATGACGTACCCTAACAACAAGTTCTATATTCTCTCAAACAGGCCAGCACGTGGGCAGCAACACCTCTCTTCTCTCTCCTTAATCAGAACTTAGATTGCTCATGGAGCACCTTTAGGACGAAAGAAGGGAACACCAAGTGGGAGATCCAGACTTCAGTGACCTTTGTCATATCGCCTGTGCAAACTGGGACTTTAATGAAAGGAGTAGACTCTCACAAGTGAATGTACTTGGCCAGGTCGATAGTGAGGAAAGACCCACATTTCATACTTCGGGAATCTCTTTAATTTTCTTAAAGTTAAAAGATCTAGGGTGGGAGAGAGGAAGGGTTATATCGATTAGTACTGTAAGTGTTCATAATCATAATTTTTGTTTCAATAACTCTAAAGCTGATACAGTTTTCTAAAACGGGTCCATAGCTGGATATAGCTATGCTATTTGGTTGCATACGAGTGAATTTATTTCCTTGTGCATAAAACCCACAGTCAGGGGTCCCTGGGTGGCTCAGTCAGTTGAGTGTCTGACTCTTGGTTTCAGCTCAGATCACGATTTCAGGGTTGTGGGATTGAGACCTGTGCTGGGTTCTGCACTGAGCATGGTGCCTGCTTACTGGGGATCCTGGGTGGCTCAGTCAGCTAAGTGTCTGACTCTTAGTTTTGGCTCAGGTCATGATCTCACAGTTTCATGAGTTTGAGCCCTGCATTGGGCTCTGTGCTGGCAGTACAGAGCCTGCTTAGAATTCTCTCTCCCTCTCTGTCTGCCCCTCCCCACTCATGTTGTCTCTGTCTCTTCCAAAATAAAGAAATAAACTTAAAATAAAAAGATTCTTTCTCCCTCTCTCTGTCTCAAATAAAAAAAAAATACATTAAAAAAAACCCACAGTGAAATCTGTTAACATTTTAGATTTAAAAAAAATCATATTCAAAATATTTCTTACATTTCCTATAAGACGAGACTGATTGATCCCTGCCTTCCCCCATAATAGCTCCATAGCATTGAATAGCACTGTAGTCACAGAGTATTGGACATCTCCATAGATTTGTTACAGTGTGGCTTCATGCCCTGATAGGAGTTTCATAGGAAATAAGCAGACTAAGGAAACAAAAAGACCCTCGAAGGTACCAACACCTTGTTGCCAGAAGGTTGGGAATCTTCTTTTCATGTACACTGCTGGCACAAAGCTTCCTAGGTTTCCAATAACAGGGGAGCAGGCCTCCCATCCCTGCTCCCAGAGCTGACTGCAGGCCCTCTTGGTCACGTGTTTTCTTTGCTAGCTGTTATGGGAAAAAGTACATGGTTGGCTCCTGAGGGGCTGGGAAATACCCTGTGATACTCGTAGCTAAGTGAATACATATATTTTCAGCCCCAAGGGTTGGATGAGTCGATTCACATCAAAGTGTAATGATCTTCGGCAGCACGTCCTTGTAACTCATAAGGTGAGTCTGGTTGTACAAGAGCGACTTGGAAAACATAAATGCTACGCTTCATGCTCCGTGGTTGGTGCTGTTCATAATGTTGATGATAATGATGACATTATAATTAATAATGATTATGACAGTAACAGACAAAAGTTCTCCCAAGGAAGTCCATTATAATTCAATTGGATCATACTTTTCTAGATTTTTCTAAATGTTTATAATAAACACGTGTTTTTTAGATTTAGAAAAAATTATACATGTATGTGTATGTGTATAATCTTTACATTCACATGTATGTATACATATGGGTAAATTATATACGTATATACGTGTGTATATATATACTGTATATATATGTGTGTATATATATATACACACACACATGCATACACATCTCAATCATCATACTGAAGGGGATTCTCTTATTTTGTCAACCATGTTTTGGGGGCACAATGTGCTGTCCTGAGAGCATTTGTGCTGCTTTGAAGAATGTCCAAATGGCAACTGGAGAGTTCCGTGAAGACTTCCCTGAGAGGGGAATGGCTCTCTCCATATTTTTGAACATGTGCAAATTCCCTTGCCTACACTTGGTATACTTCCCCATTTCTATGTTTGCTTCCAGAAGGGAGAGGGCCAAGAAAGAGCTGAACTTGTTCCAGAGGGAGGTGTTTCTGGCAGGTGTGAGGATTTGAAGATAATAAAAACATGTAGCAACCAGCAGTCCCCTCAGCTGAGCAGCAGCTGCCTCTCCACGCTACCCGCTAAAGCCTGCTTTGCAAGTGTTCTTGGCTTCAGACACTAAGCGGACCCACTTCTGTGTTTCCAACCATTTGATCTTCTTACTGCTTAGCCCATCACTGGGGATTCCCAACTACTAAATTAGGAAAGTTTGAAAAGCTCTTCATTTCAACCGGTTCCCATCAACTATGCTAGGCAGAGCACATTGTCTTATCATAAGCACATAGTTTTCCTCAAAGAGCTTGTGGCAAATAAAAGGACACAGAGATTAAAATTGAATCAAAGGGAAGAAAGTGTCAGCAGTTACGTGTTTTGGGGGGAAAACAAGGTTTCACCCCTGAGGTGGGAAATTCCAGAGTTTTCTGTGTTTCTGGACTAAACTCAGCACAAATGTAGCTTAAAAAAAAAAGAGTCTTCTTTTCTTCTTTATATGGTTAGTGTGGGTAAGAGCCACAGTGAGCTGAAACTGACTTCATTTTGATTGCTTTCGTGCAGGTAGGAGACGGATATTAATAATGTTTCAGACATACATTTTTATAAGGGTTTTAGAGGCCTTAGGCCAACGTGGCTGGGTTTTTTAAAAAAGATTTCCTTTATGCTTTTTGCACATTTTTGAGCTTCAAACTAAGATTCTATGAGCCAGCTATTTTCAAGTGCAGATAACAACATGATTGAAACAAATCTCTATTAGAGAAGAACAAAGATGGATGAACACATTTTCTTCCATTTTATTGGGACTTACCAAATGTTGAAAGTTTAAAAAAATAGTCAAAAACCAATATAGCACAGAAACAGGAGCAGTGCTGGAATATTTGATGTGTAAAACAAAAACAAGGGCAGAAATACTATTCCACAGAAATTAGTAGTGAAGTTGGAAAACAAGACATTTTGCTCTGTAGGAAGGTTTTTCTCAAGCTTTGGGCTATATTAAACCAAGCAGTGAATATTAATTTAGCCCCACAATTTCCCTGTGATTAGTAGTTATTAGTAGTGTTATTGCTAATGTTTCTGGAAAGATACCAGGGGTTTCTATGGTATGAAAGTTTATAAACTGGTGGGTTTTGAGATGGGTAGAGTATTTTCATTTTCTGCCTGTATTCAAGGCTATCTTGTTCTGATGTAATCAGGATTCCCCAGAAATAATAATAATCTTTACAAGAAGTATTTATATACGTATAATTTAATTTACATGTAAAAATAGTATCATTTCACAAGTGCACATAAAGTCAGCGATATTTCTGTGTGTGTATTTTTATAAGCAATGAGCCCCCCACTGACCCTCCCTAGAGCAGGCTAAGCCGGGAACAGGCTATCTCTGTCAACTAGAATGTCTGGCTCTTGATGCACAAGTACTAGACAGAACTGGGCTGTAACATGGAGTGATGGGGTCAAGGTCACAGGCTGGATAGCAATTAGCTTTGTACAGAGGATACAACTGTGTCCTAAGGATATAGATGCCCCTTGGTCATCTGACTGGGAGCTGCATATGGTTGATCTCAAAAGAAATCCAAGTGTGAATGGCCCAGGATAATCGGTCAGATCCACTGAGATCACACAAAATGCATACGCTCCACCACAATGGGTTTCTCCTCATGGCCACAAGGGCTGCTCATGTGTTCTAAATGTAAAGGGTTGGATGGGGGATGGGTTCTGTGGCATTATTTTCTAGGTCATCCACATTGGAACATGCCATGCCATGTTCTCTCTGAGAGAGAATCCATTTCAAAATACTTACAGCTGTAACATACTTACAGATATATAGCTTTATCTATCCAATATGGTTTTATTGGCTAGATTTCATTAGTTAGGAAGGCAAGACAGTGCAGTTAAAAAAAGCTCAGCTTTGGAGCCAGACAAATTTAAATTAGAATTCCAACTCCATACTACTTTCTATAACCTTGGGAAAGTTAAATAATTTACAGAGCCTCAGTTTCCCAAACCATAAAATGGAATATGTTTGATACCTATCTTTTTCCTATTTGGTTTTACTGATACTTCAAATTTTTCTTTGTCTTTCTTCACACTACTTCCCAGATCTTTCCATTTACATGGTTTTGGAGTTTTAAATCTCCTTAAATAAAAACTTCCTATGTCAGTTCATAACAACTCTGAAAACTCCTCTCTCCACCTAGCAGGGTGAGCTCTAAGCTCCCCCACTCCCAGCACTGCACATGCGTAGTAAGTATGTGGGCATGTGTGTAAGTGTTGGAGATGAGAGCTCCAGGCAGTACTTATCTCCATGCCTCTACACTTTTCCACCTTGAGTTGGGTACACCTTTCTGCTTGCTCCCTCTCATGTGGCCCAGAACTATTGCCACATTAGGAGGAGAAAAAGAAAATGAGGGAAAAGTATTAGGAAAAGGTGGTGTCATGAGCTAAGGACAGAAAACATCTGAACTAGAACAAGATAAGATGTCCTCAAGTGTTGATTCCAGGGCTCCTTTCATTCCTATGTCTTCCGAATGGCAGAAGATATACATACATATACATATACATATATATATACACATACATATTTGTCTTCTAGTTCTCATAAAATATAAAAAAGGGATACTATGACTGTACATTAAAAATTGATCACATTTACTTAAATCTAAGAAGCTAGATTTAGAGTAATCTATTTGTGGACATGCAAAGTAAAAGAAGACTACATTTTTCAATTCAGAAACTGACAAATTGGGAATACATGTTGATATTCTGAGCTAATAGCTATTAATATCAAGAACGTATGATGTCTTGCTACTACCCTGCAGTAAGGCTGAGGTTGCACAAGGCGAATTCTAATCCGGTTAGGTATTATAGTATGAGGAATATTTCTTTCATGACAGACCACCAACAACCTTTGTTATTGATCATCCAATCCAAAACAGGAATTGGTAGATCGAGTACAAATCGATAAGTGTCCACTGTATTCACCCAGTGATGAATAACTTAGCAACCTATTTTAAATTACCCTAATTTGCAATTCAATTTGTTAAACATTTTCCCCCAAAGTGTTAATCAATTTTCAATCAAAGAAGATTGAAGTGTCCCCCTGGGTCCATTCAGAGTCCAAAAGCATTATTTATTTTATTAAAAATATGGAAATGTCTACACTTTCTGGAAAGCACCAAGCTAGAGATTTGTTCATTGACCCACTTGTATAAGTAAAAGTCCACATCCTCTTTCCATACCTATTCCATCTTGCAAAGAAACCAATTCATGCACAATCATTTCACAATATGGCAGCTTTAGACCAATCTGTAATTTTAATGACAGCTTGCCCTTTTCTCCAGGTTTAGATATTTCCCTATACTCATCTTTAAAAAGTATATGTCCACTTGTTGACTGACACAACCATTCAGATCACTTACTGGATTGGTGATCTAAATCCTTAAGAAAAAAAAATACTTTAGGCTATAGCTGTATTGAAGATTGTCAAAAAACAAACAAACAAAACCACAAACTCCCTTGCCAATATGCCTCTCTCTCTCTCTGTGTCTGATTTTTCTGGCTCTCCTGAAGCTGATGTCCATGTCACTAGTCACATATGTGATCACCTTGCCCCATTCTGTATTTCCAAAGTCCTCCATATTCTAGAAAACTGCTTGGTTCCTTTCTCCATCAGAGTTTAACCACCCTGAGTTCCATTTTCCCAGGACTTCTTGGATGACAAACACTAATCTCAATTATTTGATTTCACAGGTAATGGGCTATGGTGGCCTGATGTACCAATACTTCATTATTATAAAATAAAAATCTCCATAAGAGAAAGACCACAATATTATTTTAATTTACTTTTGAGTCCAAATTTCCCAGCATGGTACATGACAAATAGTACTCGATTTTGAACCCATAATAAGTATTCAATAGCTACTGTTGAATAAAGGGATAAGTATATTTATTTATATTCTAACAGGGGTTTTCAAAATTTTAATTCAAAGAGGTTTATAATGATGGTGTTACCAAAACTCAGAGCAGTTTGAGTGCTACCAAACACTTCAAAGGGTTATTTTGGGATTAGGATACTCCAGAAGGTATGCTAAATGCTGACTGATCTACCACAGGTAAGGTTAGTAAAACAAATTTCACAAAAATAGTTTTTTTAAGATACCTTGTTATATCTATTTAATAGATATAAAATTTAATTGAATTTAAAATATATAACTTTGAGCCTACCTTGTTTAGTTTGGATGATTCTAGTGCTCAAAGTTAACAAAGTAATTTCTTTATTTACCTCAATGTTTCTGACCAACCATAGACTCCTGAATACTGCAAGACAAGCCTATTAACTAACTACAGTTTCTTTGTTTAGGTAACTCACTTCTTTCTCTCATCTGGCCAATTCCTCATTGTCTGATCCCTCATGTAAAACATTTTAGTTTTATTTTTACTGTTTGAAAGAAAGCTGCCCCCACCCAATTTAGCTTTGTGAAAGTATCCAGAATCAATTTATCCTTTCATAGAGTCATAGGACTGAAATAATCCCGCAACGGTACCAGAATTCCAGAGCTCGAAGAAAACACTAGAGGTCATTTAGTCCAAGCCCTTTAGTTTATATATATAATTAGTTAATAATCTCCATGATATATTTTATTTAATAAGTTGTTGCAAGTTTAGACTAAAATGTGGGCCCTATAATTCTTATCCCAGGATTCTTCTATACCATGGAGTTCCATCCTTAGTCATGGCGACATTAACCCTTTCAAGATCCCTTGTATTACACATCTATAATGTGACAGATACTACTAAATCATTGATGATGCAGAGATACAAGACAGTGCTAGTGTGACAATACTTACTGCACTGTCTCTGCCCTCAGGGTGCTCACAGTCTAATGACTGCGACAGATGTCTAAACAGACAACTGCCAGCAGTATAAACCTGCAGGCCTTGTGGAAACCTGTAGTATGGCACCTAAATCAGCCTGAAGTCAAGGAAGGCACCTGAGCTGTGGTTCCTCTTTGAAGACCCAGCACTAACCTAAACAGACACACGGAATCATCGCTGAAAAGAACATCTGACTGATTCATCATGTTTCCTCAGAGTCACATTAGTGTTTTTGTGACATTCTAGTGATCTGCTTTATGTAGTATTGACTATAACCAGCAGAAAAAAATGACCAAAAACAGCAAAACCCCAAACAACTTAGAAAAAAGAGAATGACACTTCTTTCTTTTTTCTTTTTTAGTGTTTATTTATTTTTGAGACAGTGAGAGACAGAGCATGAGTGGGGGAGGGGCAGGGAGAGACACAGAATCTGATGCAGGCTCCAGGCTCCGAGCTGTCAGCACAGATACCAATGTGGGGCTCGAACTCACGAACTGCGAGATCATGACCTGAGCGAAGTTGGACGCTTAACCAAATGAGCCACCCAAGTGCCCCAGAACAACATTTCTTTAAGCAAATAGTATTCTAATCTTTTTGACAGATAAGACAGAAAAGCAGAAATGCCAAAACTTCTAGCTTGGTAAGATGTTGAGCCAAAATAGCTCACATGTTCAATGGTGTCGTTACTAAGTGAGCTGCACACAAGATCAACCAATCCTTGTACATCACCAGGCTTCACGAGGGCCAGGGTCCAAAAACTGCAAGTGCAGAATCAGGAATACGATGCATTTCTACGGCCGGCTGAAAGGGAGTGCAGCTATAGAAGACAGGAGATTCTAAGGGGGGTGACTCGTTGGTAGTTCCAGAAACCGTATAAATTCTCCAAAATTTATACATTCCAGATACCACAGGATTGGCTTTTGTCTAACCAGTTCCTCAACAAAAATATTCTTTTCAGATCATTGGGTTATTTTGCTTTGGAAAGAAATGTTTCTTGAACATTATAAGTGAAAGTCAGAAGAAAATAGAGTATAATATTATAGGAATTTATGATTGGCTGATTATTACAGCCATAAACTGAGGTGCACCTGCAGTTAAGTTCTGTGATTGGTCTTCATGAGGATTTCATTGACAGTCAATGTCTTCATTTTTCTTGTTATAACAGCAACTTCAGTCTGTATATATGCATATATAACAGTTTTTTAAGGGAATGTGAACATGTTTCGAAGGGTCTTTTTAAAAATCAAATAAGCAGCTGCAAATGGGGAAATAACCATTCCAACTCTGTTTGGGAAACAGCTCTGATCACTCAGGGTATTCAGAAACTGCACAGGGAACTTATTTAGAACAGCTCTGAATATACCATGAAAACCAGCCCTAAGCTAATTCATCTGATTGTACTCTTGGCAGCTCTTTTCGGATTGCTAACACTTTGCAGCTGTAAAAATAAAACAAAAACACCCTTGAAATAAGTTAGGTGCATATATGAAAAGCACAGCTGGGCTACTCCCCTAGATCATCTGCCGATATAAGATTCATTTTTGAATGCTACTTTGCAAAAGGGAAGAAGACCATGGCCATTTCTGAAGAAAAGCAGAATTGCAAAGAGGATTCATTCATAGTTCTTTTTCCCCTCTCTACCTCTTCTCTCCTGTGTCTCTGGAACCATTTTGCTTAGCTCCATGGAAACTGCCGTTAGACACATCAGTTTTGGCCAAGTCCACACAAAACCAAATAGAGATCAAGCAATTTTTGGAGCCTCAGAATAACAGAGAATCTGGATGATTCTGGGCATGAAATGTCTTCATCTACCATCAGGATTCTTTCATCTCAAATTCTTTGGATAACTGTTTATATTCATATGGTCTTCACAGGAACACTTTTAGAAGTTATAGGAGTCAAATTATCTTGTTGACTTTTTAGTGTAATGGAGCTAAAATCTCTTCCTGGAAAACTTTCTGCCCGTCTTCCAGGAGTCTGCCTAATAGCACTTTCAGAACCAAATGCTTGAATATTCCTTATTTGCAGTTTTCTTTGTTGTACATCAATGTTTTGTCATGTCCCAAAGTCAGAAAGCTCCCCGAGGGAGGGGTCTACATGTCTTCTTACACACAGCATCCTTGCATACTGTTCATCAAAAGCTGATCACGTCATTAAAGTGCCTCCAAGGTTCCCTTTTATCTTTGCCATAAATCTTGAATTGACACTTGATTTTTACTTCCTGTTCAGTCTTATCTCCTGTATTCTATCCCATCAGTTTTCTTCTCCATCAGTAAAGAATTAGACTTTCTTGTAACACCTCCGCATATGCTCACACTCGTTGCTTTTGATGTTTGGAATATGCTCTCCATTTCTGTCTGGGACATTCCATTTGTTCTTCTCATTCACTACGACCTTCCTTTGGAAGCCTTCTTCAGCATCCCAAGGGCAGCCCTAACTGTCCTTTTCTCAGCTCTTCCTGAGAATAATAGGAATTAATTCATTATAGGATTGATCATATTGCCGCTCAATGAGATAGAATTCTCCCTGGGTCCAGAACCTTGTCTTTCCATTCTTGTATTCAGAAGTGGTATACAGCCATTGACCAATCAGGACACCAGGTACACATCCAGTTCCTCTGTAGGTAGTGTACGCTGGCTGAGTGCAGCCTGCCTGTGTTGCCAGCAGCAGCAGCTACCATACACTCATTCACCATTTACTGAACACGCTGAGAGATTTAATGGATGAAAAAAAAAAAAATGAATGGAAGAATGCATGTGTTTTCAACGTGAGCTCATGGAATAACTTACTAACTTGTCTCGTGGTGGCAAATGATGCTTTTCTAACTTTGAAATATTATCTCACATTCAGAGGTCACTAACCATAAGGAAAGCTGGAAATAAAGTTTCTGGACATTTTATTCAGACCCTATTTGGAGCAGAGCTTTCTAAGCTACAGGCAAATCTCATTTATATGTGGGTGGATTCTCTGAATTATGGTTTATTCACAATAAACCATGTTTTAAAGTTCTTATTAAGAATTAGCACCTACTCTAAATTAATTAAGTGTTCACAGTGTGGCTTCGTTACATGGTTTGAAGTGTTGTGAATTCCCAGAGCACGAGACACATCCATATTCAAATGTAAGTACAAAATAAAATCTAAAAAGCATATTATAGAGCTAAATGTAAAACCTTTCTGGATCATGCGCCCACTCATCTCTTACAGGAGTAGAGTCCTTCCAACTCTTCGAAGTGCATTCTCATGCATTTTGTGAGGCCAGGTAAGCTGGTATCATTCCCTTTTACAGATGAGTAACCAGGAACCAAGAAACAGAATCAGTAGTTTGCCCAGTGAAATAATGGACAAAGAGGTCCCAGATCGACTGTCTCCCGGATCAGATCTGGACTCACGTCTTCTGCCCGGTATCTTTTTGCTACATTTCTCCATAGTTGCACCTGTGTTTTCAACCATGCAAAGCACACAGTCAAGAACTGTGCTTCCCTTCCACCCTCCTGTTTACATGTTTATTTCCTTGGTATAAAACTGAGCCCCGGGTTGTATGGTGAATGGCCTTTGTTTCAGAGGCATTTAAAATTACGGTATTATAACATTATTAATCTTTTGATTACATGAGCTCACTTCGTTTGAGAATAAATTCACAATGTTTTAATTGTCACCAGGGTTTGTGGTAGCTAGTGATATAGTTGTAAGCAGATGTCAGTAGAAATTTCCACGGCAGTACCAGGTGATGACAAGCATATCACAATATAGAAAATACCGAAATAAAATTTTTATGTTCTAAATAATCTGGCTAGCTCATGAAATTCAGCAAAGCAGGATATTTCTTGCAATATGCTTTCTAACACCCTGTCCAGGAAAGGCATGGTTACCAATTTCTCGGTAGCTTAAGTCATAGCTTGAACATTTTCACTAAAAAGAGGATTTTTCAGGATTCTTAGCTTAATGTCCCTTTTCTTAATTTTATCCCCTAAGATTTAAGTAGATCTTCTTGATACCAGAGAAATTATTCCTTTTCTTCCTCTGGGTTTACATTTTCTGTATGGCTGTTGAAGGTGTCTATGCTGTCTTTCTCTTTAAATAATTGAGTTTTCTAAAAACGTATTGTTTGCTAGTATTTTGTCATATATCTGTGTGCTGACACAAAATAATAATTTTATTTATTTATGTATTTAATATTTATTTATTTTTGAGAGAGAGAGAGACAGAGTGTGAACAGGGGAGGGAGAGAGACAGAGGGAACAGAATCCAAAGCAGGCTCCAGGCTCCAAGCTCTTAGCACGGAACCCGACAAGGGCTCAAACCCACGAACCACGAGGTCATGACCTGAGCTGAAGTCCAACGCTTAACCAACTGAGCCACCCAGGCATCCCTCAAAATAATAATTTTAGTAAATTTTATGACAATTGAAAAATCCTGAAGAAGTATTTGTTATTAAGCTCAATAAAAACAAACAAAAAAACTTCTCTATTAGAGTATTAAAATTTGCCTGACCTAAGCCTATTCATTGCTGTTTTAAACAACCATACTCCCTCATATATTATGATAAATATCAATAGCTATTGTGCTTCTCTCACATACCAATCAACAAGCCAGTGAATTCTGGTCCAGATAATTACTTTGACTCTAAAAGAGACTTTAGCTAAGCTCTTGGCTGTCTTTTCTGAAGCAGGTATAATCCAAATTCACTACTTGGATTTGGTTTGAATTTGAACCCAAAGGGCTATAGAATATCTGGGAATGCCTCCCTCTCAACTTGCCTGATATGCTCCCAGGTCCTATGGAAATTAGAATGGAAGGTGAGACACATGGCAAAGCCTCCTACCATTCTAGGACAACTCTCAAGTTCTTCAAATTTTTTTATGGTAAATATGAATGATGAGTCATGTGTTAGATGTGGGAGAGACAGTATGAGCCAACACAGACACATCTTCGATGCCCCAGTGGCTCAGAAGCAAATGCAACAAACCATATTACTGAGATAATCATACTAAAAAAGAAAATTACATCTATGGCAGGTGCTTCCAAGGAAAGAAATTTGATTTGATGAATGTACGTAAACAGATTGTATCACAATAGGAAGTAACTGATAACAAATTCGAGTTAATCTACTGTAGAAACTCAAGAAGCATTGACAGGACTGGTATAAAGGGCTGAGAGCTCAGGACAAGAGGAAAATAACACGTAATGTATAGAAAGATATAGAAGGACAGAGAGGGAAGAAAAGAAAGACAGGGATGAGAGATATAAAAAATGTATAGTTGACAGAACTTCTCACAATAGACTTCAGCATCTAGATGTCCAGACCATATGGGATTTGTTGAGAAGATGGTGATAGGAACCAGCTAAGATCTATAAAAGAGAAGGGATGAGAATAGAGATGGATGTGCAGCAACATCAGAATCAGAAGGGACCTTGATAGAAAGAGAAATGAGGGAATAGAAATCCGAATTATTAACTGTATTCAGTATGTTCTTGGTCTTGAGAAATCAGAAAATATGTTGTTATATCAAATTACTCTAATTTTTGAGAACATATGTCATGATGCTTGCCCTTTTACCTCGATCTCCCTCCATGGGCTTCAATTCTATATTTGCTCTCAAGCTTTGTCTTCTATCCTGGTTTTTTTCTTAATCACTCTCCTGAAGAGCACATAATCTCATATCCCATGACCACAGCCATATCACTGACTTTCAAACCTACTCCTCCACCCCTGACTGCTTTCCTGCACAACACATATTTTAAATTTGGGATAATCTGCCGTCAACCCCAACTCCACATATCCCAAACCAAACAATTAATACCTCTCCCCTCTCTACAGAATCTCTGGCCTAGCATTCCCACTTCTGCCAATAGCCATGTATTGTCCCATCACAAAGGCAGAAACCCTTGGGGCATGCTTTGGTCTTCCTTGACTCCTTCCCTTCCTTGCACGCGATTTACCCTGTGAGATAATTCTCAGGTTTGCCCCATTTCTCATTCCAGTTGCCAACATCCTGGTTCAGCCCATGTGGCTTCAAGTCTGATCCATAGCAGAAACTTTGGTCTGTTCTCCAAGGCTCCAGGGATTTCTTGTCTTCAATTTATTCTAGAAACATCTGTGTAACATTCCATAAATAAATTTTAAAGATCTTTCTCCCTTTTAAGAACTTGTAAGGGTTCCACAATACTTTACAATATCTAATCTAAACTCTTCCTCACTGCCTCTATCTCATGGTGGGTTAACCTCTACATTCTATCTTGTACTTTAATTTGCCATGTTTCCTGACCAAGAAACATTCTTCCCTACCCTAACCATTACAGATTTTTTTTTTTAAATATAGATCTACTTTGCTGTTTTATAATCTGTTCAAACCCAATCCCTACTATATTTGTCAAGCTTTATTCTCCATTATTAATACTGTGAAAATAAGAATGTTTGTTTTTCTCCCTTTCCAAACATAAAATTAATTCATATTTATTGTGATTTTCTAAATTATATACTACCTCCAAGAAGCTGTAGTAACCAGAATTCTCTATGGAGAATCATAAGTAATACTCTTCTAATATGCTTTTTATACCACTTGGTCCTTTTTGACTTCTGTATCTAAATGCTTACAGATGCATAACACTGATACTTCCTTAATTAAATGCTTCATGCACTGTTATCTAAATATATCATGAGGACTCTTTAACTTAGACAAGTTGCAAGAGTTAGAATTATTTTTACTTTTTGTAAAAATGAAGATATTTGAAAATGAAAGCAAAATGGTTCCCAAGTAATTTTCTGTTTAGACCTGAGGAATGAATATAAAATTGATACATAATTTTTCAAAAAATAAATATTTTATAAAATAAAGTGATAGAAAAATTTTAAAGTACGCATTACTTGCACATGGAAAGATTATTCCCTAAATATTCGAATATGGCTCATCTGAGTTGGGTTCCTTTCTTTCTTCTTTTTTTTTCCCCCCATGTTCCCAGGCTTCTGGGATTAATGCTTTGTAAAAGAATATTGTCTTGGAGGTTGTGGATTTTATTGTTAGTAACCTAAATACATTCTGATTGGCTCCATTATAATAGCTGATTGTGTTTTGTTCTTGACCACATTTTGTTTTCTCACTATTCATAATCAATATTGATCCTGGAAAAGACATCTTGGGACCAATAATGAGGTACACTCTCCACATGAAAATAATGGACATTGTCACTGATTTGTGCACACTTAATTGTTTTCCAAATTGTTCCTCAGTGATAGAAAGTCATTTGGTCTGAGTCTAGAAGCCAACTGTACAATCTGATAACTGTGACCGAGCTTGCATTGACTTCAAGAGAGAGGAAACAGGCTCCTCACAATGTCATCCACCACAAGCCTTCACTGTGCTCCAGTCAAAATTAATATCCCTTTCATCTGAACCTTCCTTTCAATTTTGCACGTCTTCATAACACAATACCTGTGAAGAGCTCCTTGAAATCAGGGATATCTTATTTATTTCTATATTCCCCAAATCCACCCTAGAACTATGTTCCTAGGAGGTCTTAGATAATTGTCCCATTGAATTGAACACAGAGAACAGCTTTATACACCCCAGACATTAGCATTTCAAGTAACCATGCCATTCTAAATAATGAATTAATCTTCCCGAAAATTTTTTCATAGTTCCCAACCAAGTAAAATCCAGATAGGGAATTAAAGACTCCTCATGACCTGATCCTGATGCACGTTTTCCTGCCTCACTGCCCACTACTCTTTATGAAGACAACACAAACTACCTGCTGTTCCCTGGAACCACCCCAATTTTTCTAACATTGTTTTCCCTTACCTGAATATTCATCCAGTCTTTATATATCTAAATCCAGGTGACCTTCTAAGTGTTCCTTTTATAAGGTTTGTCCTCAAATCCTCTACTTCTTTGCCCACATACCTTAATCCCTATGAACTGGAGATTAATTGCTCTCTTTTGAAAACTCCCATGCCGTTCATTAGTGTCTTCTTTTTTTCATACTTATATCACATTCTATTTAGTGTTATAGTAGTTTTTACAGCTGTCTTAACTTTCTTTAGGGTAGTGGCCTATTTGATTTATTGTTTACTTCTCCAAGGTACCTATTATTTACGCATAGCATAAATAAAATTAAAAAGTATTTGTTGAATCGTAAATAGAATGGTTTCCCAGAATCAAGAAATACTGAGATTTGCTGCCCTTTTTAGGGACAAGGATTAAGGTCTGTATAATACAGGGGTAAACAGTATGGACTTTGAAGCAAACTGACTCAGTCTGTATCCCATATCTGTTTCCTTCAAGTTAGTGAACTTGAGCAAGTTACTTGAACCTGTATGCCTACACGTTCTTATTTGTGGAATGGGGTAACATTCATATCTACTGCATACGGTTTGTAATTTAATAAGTAATATATATTTTAAAAACTTAGAGTAGTACCTAGCACATAGTAGGTATCATATAAGCATTAGCTCAATCTCTCAGAGCAGTTTTCTCAGATTCTCTTACTAATTTTCTGAAAGGTCATCCCCTTTCATCTCACTGGTTTCCTGTCACATTTTTTCCCTTTCATCCCTCTTGTTTGCCTGATCCTGAATTATCTGCTGTTGAAAGATTTCCCTCCCATGGCTGTTCTATTCCTTAGTAAGTTTATTTCTAGGTTTCCTGAGTTTAAAATTCCTAATAGCTCCATTTACATTTTTTACGCATAGACTAATGTCCATGTATTGAACAAAGTAGTGAACGGATGAATAGGTTGTTTATCAGTATGTCAGAGAGAGATAAGGAAGAGACAATATTATGGCGGAAATAGCACTGTAAAAGGAATTTGTGTATGTGTACTCCGGTAGGGGGAGTGAGATAGAGTAAAAATTTAGGCTAGGTGAAAAACGAACCTTTCCACCTTGGAAACTTCTTCGAGTATCAGAAATATTCAAAGCATTACATGGTCTCCTCAATAGTAAGATAGTGTCAGCCCAAATGACTTGTTTACATGAGCATTTGGTTATGGCAGTCAACACATTAACATAACTGAATATAATTTTATTAATGTTAGTAACTATTCTATTTCTTTTTAGTGGAAATATATTATTAGGCTGCTTTTAGCATTCAGCTTTATGGAATAAATACTTGTTGGTTTGGATTCATTTTTGCTTTTGACATTGTATAAGTGGACACATACTTAGTATATATCTACATCGTGCTCTCTGCTCTGCCCCCTCTTTAGGTAGGAAGCACCCTGACAATCTGTGCCACAAAGAACTATAAGACTTTGGATTCATTTCCTATGTCATGATTTAATGACAAATGCATATGCATCTTAATTAAAATTAACATGTCCGTACATTTTCCAGTAAAACTTTTAAAAGCACCTATATTACTCAAAAATCTGACACAATTCTGCCATTTTGAATTTTGAGTCTTTTATTCTTCATAGCAAATTCAGTCTGAGTATCATAGACCTATGTGACATCCTAGTTTTGGCTTCAATGTTAAACTCCGTAAGTTTCACCCATCCCCCACCCATTTAAGAAGCCAAAAAGCTTCTCTTTGGTATGAGTAAAGTCAAGGGGTACAGTTTTGGCAAGTGGCAACAGTCCTCACACCCTCAAGTAGCCATTCATCCCTGTATAGCCCATCTCAGCTCAGTGAACTGTCACTTCTCTGTGTCTTTGCTTCCTGGACTTCTCACACACTAACAGAAAACAAACCTTTGTTTGTTTTGAACTTTAGAGAATATGACCAAGTGAAAACTTTCTGCCAACTATCGTAGTCTCTATAGTTCAAAAGATAAAATAACCATAAGCAGAAGTTAATAATCTCCATGATATGTTTTACAGGTAAACGCTGCATTCAACTTATTATCACTATGCCTATGCTTGACGTTTTCTTTTATATATTTTAAAAATCACTTTAATAATTTCTAGGAGAGAGTAGAGACTGCTTCTCTGTTGCTTTGTAATACATTTTTGTTGAGAAGACTGGTTTACACTTACACTTCCTGAACTAGATTAAAGTTTTCTTTTTGCAAATTTTCAACCCAGTGATCATTATGATTTATCATCTACCAGGTCTATTAGGCATATAATAAAACAAAATAAAACATTATCTCAGGAGTAAAAATTTTAGATACCAAGGGTTTCTCAGTTTTATTATAGCCATTCTACGGGTTATCGGTAGTAGCATGTAAAATATTAATAACATCTGAGGACATTTTCCTGTTTTACTTGCAAATGTGACATACAGGATGGTCTGATTCCTCCTTACGTAGCAATCTCACCATATCATCATCATTATCAATGTCAATGAGCAATTTTTATTAAATGATCAAACTGGAATGCCATTGTTCTGAATGATACACACTTCACTTTATGCTCATGCCAACTAAAAATGGTAATGAGAACACTGAAGTGTATATATAGTGAATTTTCTGTTATCCGGCAGTAGTGAGATTTGAAATGTTGAGCTTAATAAAAGCTTTCAGTGAAATTGAGATATTTAGTCAATTTGTCAGGCATATTTGACTTCCTCCTCTTGTTTAATCTGCCATAAATAATAGCCTGGAAGGGCATATCTCCACAGGATCTCTACCAGCCACTGCTGATTAGGTCAGAAGTGGACAAGAGACCAGGAGGATAAAATCCACTCACTGACCAGCCACCAATTAGATATTCTCTCTTAAGAGTCTGAAATGAGAGAATCAGAATAACAACATAGGATTCAACTCTGACATTTGATAAAGGTTTGGGGCCAGAAGCAGTGCCGTAACAACTCGGAGCTTCTCATGAAAGCCAAAGTGATGGGGAGTTGGAACTAAGAGCCTCATGGAGTGAGAAGAGAGCCAATGTACAGCCCAGGTGACTGACAGTCACAGTAAACTCAGAGGAAGAGGAGGGAGACAGAAGTTCCAAGAAAGTCAGACTACATGAAATTAGATTTTATGAGATTTAAGCAAAGGCTTATTCATTGAGCTGATTTCGGTGGGGGAGGGGGATGGTTAAAGCTAAGCTATCCTTGACAAAGACACTAGTCAACTAAAACAAGCTCATTTTTAGAGGATTAAAATATATTAATGTCCATTATAAGAAAACTTCCCAGATTATGATTTGATTTCAAATTGATGCTTGAGAAAGTCTTCCAGGAGTCTGCAGTGACCAAGATTTTCGGAAGCCAAAAAGAGAGAGATAGAAGAGATTAAGAGCTAAGAGTGGGGTTGAGATACATAGAGTGGAAAGAAGGTTATGGGTGCCATTCAATCATGAGGAACATTCTATCCGATCACTGGGTATTTTAGAACCAGAGCTACTTGCATTCTCCTGGCACACTCACACACACACACCCTCTCTCTACACACACACACACACACACACACAGGACAATGCAAAGCAACGTGATCTCCAACAAATAGCTCATTTGGAAAGTAAATAAATAATGATGGAGGGGGTGGTGATGGGCAGGAGGAAGGGAAGGCCACCTGTAACCAGTCAAGGCTTTCTCTCCCACTGATTCCCAACACTCCATTCTTGTCCTGACCCTTCTCCCTAGAGAGGATGAGTTAGCATAGAGACTAGCTATGTCTCCTTTTCTCTCCAATCCCTGTTCTAATGATCAATCACAGAGGGACTGCTGGCTAAATGATTGTTGGATTGTTTGGCAAAATGAAGATAATCACAAATGCAAAGGCACATGCACACGGTCCTTTTGCCTGAAAATACATGCACTGATAGTAAGTGTTTGTTATAACAGCATCTTCCAAATGTGCAGCTCCTTTCTGATACCTGATAATTCTGGTCATAACTGTGTTACAGAGTCCAGTGTGTGTGGTCATGCAATGAAAGCCCAAATACAATTTTTCTATGCATATGGAGACAAAGAGCAGAAATTAGGTTGTGATGAAGATTTCCTGTTTGAATCCTAGTTTCCTTTGCACTTCAAATCACAATCTTAACATTAGGCTGATATTTTGCACATATAATTTTAAAGTGTCTATTTGCTATATGTGTATTTATAGCAAATTAACAATATACAGTTTTCTTCACTGGAGTCTAATTTGGTAGGAAACTTTGCATGCATATATAAACAATATACATCTTTGACCTATTTTTATTCTCACTTAGATTTTGTTTTGATTGTTTAAAGGCAAGTTGGATAGAGTGTCATGATTCATCTGTGCTTATTTTTTAATTTTTGGTATAAATTTGTGTTTATGCGTAAATAAAGTAATTATACTGATATTAATACACAATTATTGAATGCTTATCCTGGCCTGACAATATGCTAAGTTCCTAACTTGAATTATTTCATTTAACTCTGTCAACAACCAATATGGAATGGGCCTCATTATTAGCAACATCTTAGATCAGGAAAAAGAGACTATAAGAGGTTTTATAACTTCCTCTAAAATAATTCCAGCTAATGAGTAGCAGTGGCAGGACCCAACTCAAGCTTGCCTGTCTTCAAACTTTGCCATAATAACTACTAAGCCACACTATTTACTTTCTCACTATCTATCATATATAAAGGTGGACGATTTAAGCTAAATTTTACATTCTGGGAAACTAGATCTTAAAAACATCACTTGTGGCTTGTAGCTCTTGGATATGTCCTTTAATACACACAGTGTATTCAAAATCCATCTGAGGTCTCTTTAAATATCTTATCTTAATTATGTAAAATAATTTATAATTATTCAAAGAAATAATTCTTTGACTAACTATGTCAAATAATCATGGATGATATTTTTTAAGAAGCAGGAGGGTTTGAGTTTAGGTGTACATTTTATATGACAACAGGCTTTTGCACAAATGGTCCAATTTAGGGGACCATTAGTTAATTATGAAATGCCTAATTCTGTAATTTTAAACTGGGACATTTGGTATTTAGAATGAAATATGTTAACGCATTTGTTTGAATCCCTTTGGGTTGCTCAGAAGTTAGATATTCTGTCTAAAGGAGTTTGCAACAACAGGGAGAAATGCGGTGAAGATTTTTAAAATATAAAGTACAGTTTTTCTAAAGGAGATTCTATTGAACTGGAGTTACCCTTCCTTTACTCCTTGGTGTGTGTGAGTCATAGGATAGCAGCCTCTCCATGCGACTCAGAGCCTGAGAGGATCACCAGACAAGTATCTTCTTGATCCAGAAACATGGAAGGAAATCAAGATATGTGATTCCTTTGGTTTGGTCCCAACAGCCAAGCAGGGCTGTGGAGACCGTGTCCTCCTCCCTGCAGAGCTCAGTGAGCTTGAGATCCAATCATGACTTGTCAGGGGAGCTGCTCAGACCGAGACTATCACCCAAAGATGAAGACAAAATATGTGAGGCTTTAAATATCTTCCCGAAACACACGCTTCCAAACTCACAGCAAATTGATGGAACAATCACTCCTTCACATGAAATAACCTAGAGATTAAGAAAAATGTAGGTTTTCAAAAATAAGTGATATTCTTGCCCAAACCCTACCATCTCCAAGAGGCTTATAGCAATGATTCTCAGATGTAGAACAAAAATGCCTTTCAAATGGGGCTCCTGAAGACATTATTAATTAAAGACCCAGAAAATAAGTTAAACAAACAAACAAACAAACAAAAATGCCTCAATGTAAGGCTGACTCTTTTAGTGATACAGCTACTTAAGACTAAAATAGGAAGAAAGTCAGAAGAATAGGAACCTCTTTTCTGAGTGGAAATAGGTTAGCTTTAGGAAACAGACGACAGCCTATGTAAAGCTTCCCTTCTCCTACCTTTCCCAGCCTAGTCTCCCCTAACAAACAGCTCAAGTCTTATTACCCCAAATCTACTTTCTCCCTCCACAGTAACAGAATTATCAGCTGGACGTATGGACAGTGAGGCTAAAGACTACATTTCCTAGCCCCCTTTGCAACTAGATGCTGCCTGGTTCTGGTTAATGGGACAAGAGAGGAAATGGTACTTTGAATTTCTGTCCTGCAGCCTTAAAGAAGGGGACCTTCCCTTCCTCCATCCTGCCACACAGAGGTGAAGCTTCTTGGACCATAGAGAGAGAAATACTCCTCCATTCCAAAGTTGCAGATGAGGCTTAAAATCCAAAGTCTCTTAAATGTTGGCCAACTGACAGCAAGGAGAGGAATAAAATGGTAAACAGTAAGACACAAATTAAATGGTTCCACAGACAACTCCAAGTTAAACATCTTTCACTAAAGTTTGAGGAATATATCCTAAGTTGCCTTAAGTGAAGGATGGGACAATCTGACCTTATGAGACACGGAGTGGTAAGAAGAGCTACGTAGAGGGGAACTTTCCTCTTGGGAATTCTGTCCTTAGTTACTGCCTCAGGAAAAAAAAGAAAGTAAACTAAAAATAGGTAAGAATTGGTTGTGTCTGATTATTTACATAGTGAATGAGCATAGGGAGAGCTGAAGCATTGCTCTCACTGAGTTGAAAAGGAATGCAGTGTCCACATTAAAGTTTAAAACAGAGACTTGGGATTACATCAACCAGGTGCCTTTCTTTCTCCTTGGCTTTGTTCTGGGTGCAATCAAGCATGAGGAGCTGAAGTACTGATCCTCCCACCCAGAGTCTGGCTGGCAATAAAATGATACTACCTTTTGTCATCTAGGAAGCAGTTACTCACACAGCACAGGAACTTATCTTGTTGAAGTAATACTGGAAACCTGGTCTTAAAAAAAAAAAATCATAATAAAGACTCATGCTTTACCATACTGACATGCAATATCTTGAAATCTGCGGAGGATTTTCCTACCTGCTGGGGGTTATAGAGTGTGAAAATACAGCTGTTAGCAGTTTCGACAGTAGATTATTTTACGGAAATTCTCATGAAAAAAATTCATATGCATTTTCCAATATTCCTTTCTTCCCTTCTTTCTTCAGGAAGCATCTAAGGAGGAATATAAATTTAGTTTTCTTTTTTTTTTTCCCTCCCACTGTTCAGAATGCCCTAAAGGGAACAAATGTGGTAGGGAAATAAAGTAAGGCTATGAGTTTTATAAGATTGGCATACAAGATTGCCTTCCTCATTTTGCGCTGTGAACTCAATCAAACACTTTATTTTCTCTAGGAGGAGAAACCAAACCCAAAAACACACAGACAAAAGAATACCTTTCGTCAATTACTTTCACAGAAAATCTTTGAGAGGTTGGTTTTCTTGTTCCCCCTTGGAATCAGATCTATAACAAACTTCAGAACAATCTACATTGGTATCATAAGATTTTTTTTTTCTTTTTGGCATTTCCATACAATTTTTGATCAAAACAGTCTTTTGCCAAAACATATATGTGAGATATTCATAAATTTTTAAAACATTTATATAACACAAACAAAACATTTACTCTTTTCTTTTCTTTTTAATATTTCCTCTGAGCAAATTTACATGTTTAGTGTTGTCACTGCCAGTTTGAAATTTAGAGACCCTTTTTTTGGAGCAGACTATTTTGTCTGTTTCTGCCTTTTTGTTAGAAAATATATTCATCACAGTTTAGGCTCAGTTTGCATCCGTTCAACCTGATAGGACATAAAGTATTTGGCAAAAATTCCTCTCGGGATAATTTCTGTCAGGAGTTAGTTGTTGAGCAAAATCCTGAGAGACTGGGTAAATGAAGGACAGTTCAGTTAAGAATCAGGAGTTCCATTTGGATGCCAAACAACAACACCAAAACCCAAATCCCAAACAAGCAAAGAACAATTCTGGCAGGCCAGGACGACTGGTTGCCCAATGTCACCACGATGATACTATCTACTAACGATAGATTTGAAATTAAAATATTCATCACGTTTTAACAGGCGTTGCTGAATATTGGCCATGTCTCTAAAGGATTAGCTAGACATTTTGATCTGAGGTCTGGTTGTTCGGGAAGATTATCACTAACATTCCGGTTCCTAGTAGTGCTTCTCTAGTCACAGCCTAGCTCAAAGCCAGTCTTTTACGCATAGTTATTTGCTTATATGGAATATTTTTAGAGGTGCTGCTCTGGAGTCAGCCCTCAGAAAGACCTCCCCCTTTCTATTTTTTTCAAATATGGTACATGATTGAGAGAAAGTTTTAAGGCTCTCTATAAGTTCCCTAATAAGAGGCCAAGAATTCTAAGAAGGATGGCCACAGGCCATTAGTAGTTCAGAATGAGGGAAATATGTGACGGACGGTTGAGAGTAAAGTCCTATAGGAATGGGGTACTAGCTGATATCCAAGAGGGAAACAAGAATAGAAAAAAAGAGAGGTCACAGGGCATGGTCGTAACCTCAATAGTTTTACTTTAAGAGGGAAATTTGAACAACAAAATAATAATAATAATAATAAGATTCAAAAGTAGAAAAATAATAAAAAAAAGAGTGGAAATAAAGACTTAAGGTAGAGGTATTGGAGGTAAGAAGATGCCAAAGATTGACTCAGCAAACAGCCCAAACACTAGTTTGAAAGCATGAAATTTCTTTCTTACTACATTGCTCGCTGAAATCTGCAACTTACCGAACAGACGGTGGGTGCTTCATCTGAGAAGCTTTCTTCCCCAACAGATGCAGAGCGCTTTTAGAAAAGGTGGTCTTCCCCTTCCCCTTTTCCATATCACTGGAGTGTCTTTCTGTTTGTGTGTCTTTTAAAGACTATTTAAAATGACCATACAAGTACATACATTAGAAGCTGCCTCTCTGATTTTAGAGACCTCTGTGAGGTTCTCCTGCTCTTCCTTGTTGGAAGGTGAAATGGTACAAACAGAATTACAGTGGGGATAGACCTCTGAGAGCATTTTAAACCAGGCTGCAGCCAATTTAAGGACCCTTTCTTAACCTTCTCTGGCAGATGAGTCATGGAGAACAATTATTTTGGAAATGAGGTACCCTGTTCAAATGAAAATACTTATTTTCAACTTCCAACTCCTCTTTGTGGATGAATTTTGAAAATCTGCCCTGAAAATAGGATTTAAGAAAAAGAAAGAGGATAACACGAAGAGACAGGGAGAGCAGAAACAGGAGGGCAACTTCACCAGGTGGCAGAAGAATCTGAAGAGCCTAAGAGGAAGCCCTCAAGACTTTGTCCTTGAAACCATCTGTGTGGCTGGGGTCCCACCCAGCCTGACCCAGAAGTCTTGGAGCACCTTCTGAAGTATCTCTTTTATGAAGCAGTTGTTTGCAAAAAGATGAGGATCGTAGCTATGTTTACCTAAAAAACCCTGGGTGACTTGAAGCCATCTTCGGACAATTACAAATCTCCTATTCTTGCTAGCTTAGAGGCGATCATTTGTCATCTTTTCTATCTCCTTAAATCCTCTATTCTCATTGATCCAGATCACCTATGATAGAAGGGGGTAAAGGCAGAGAGAGAGAATTACGGCTGCGGGCCCTAGCCACATGGAAGGATGACAGGTGAAGACACTGAAATGGCAGAGGCAGAGACCCTCTGTGGCTGTGAAAAGAGAGAAATAAAAGCAGAAAGGCAGCCTGCTTCCTACCCAGGCAACCCCTTTCTGGGAGGAGAGCAGCCTGGAGAGACGCTCAGGTCTCCATGAATACGACTAAAGTTGGTCATTAACATGACCATGAGCAAATACTCTGTCATCTCGTTACCATGCTCAGGTTCCTCTGGGTCCTGGGTAGCAAAACAGAAATATCTTCCTTATGGGCTGCAAGTTTTGTTCCCAAAAGTCATATATAGAAACTCCAGCTCCAGTGGGATGGTGGTTGGAGATAGGACCCTTGGGAGGTCAGGATTAGAGAGGTGATGAGGGTGGAGACCTCCAGATGGGATTAGTGTCCTTAGGAGAAGAGAAAGAGACTCTTTCTTCTTTGTGCCCAGGGAGGACACAACTGAGAAGACAGCCATATGCAAACCGGGAGCAGAATCCGCTGTAACAGCCTGACCAGGCTGCCATCCTGATCTCAGACTTCCAGCGTCCAGAACTGTGACAAAGAAACTTCAGTTGCTTAAGCCACCCAGCCTATTGGTATTCTGTGAGAGAAGCCCAAGCTAAGTCACCTTTTGTGATCACGGGTCCCAGGAAAGGCCCTAATATTTGCTATGTTGGCCTAGTCTAATAAGGCAATTATTAACCAATATATTTTAGTAGCCTGAGCCCAATTCATCTACTCAGGAAGATAAATTTCCTTATTTGCTACCAGGATAATGCTAAATATGAGTAGAAAAGAGACTTCCCTGCATTAATGAAAATCTTGATACTGTAGTACTGTCACTAACTAATTAGGTTTCAGAACGATCACACCCCTGAATCTTTTGGGTCCGACTTGGTATTAAGTCATTTATAATTAGGCATAAACTACAGCAAGCTTTCTATTTGTCTATGATTTATCCATGGTATCAGGCATCTTTAGGAAAGTAAGCCCTTTATATTTCTTTTATCGGCAGAAACCTCATTAATTTGTTGTGTGTGTGTGTTTTTTTTTTCCTGATAAGGCTCAAATTATTACCAAGGTAATCTCCGAGTAAGTTTCAATCAGCAGCCTCACAAGGGGGAATGGTATGCAGGCAAGTGGAAACACAAGCCCCAGCCACCTGCGTGCAAAGCCTCTGCTCATCTTCCCTCACCATCCGCAGTCTCCCGGGGAGATGAGGATTAGGCTGAGCATGTTAATTCAGGATGGAATAAAATGGCTTAAATCTTTAGGCAGTTCCATCCATACCTAGATACGGCAACATTTCACCATGCAGCAATCTTGTCAGTGAGGAAACATAATGCACAAAACTGTCACTAAATTATACACTGAAGCCAGTTTGTATCGGTGGCAATAGATTTTATGATAGATCCTACGCTGAAGCAGGGCACATAATTTATATCTATCCCACGTCTCTCGCCTCTCCTTGATAAAAGTCAGGAAGAAGGCATATTTGTATTCCGCTGTCCTCTGCCGAGGGTGTTTAACATGCTTATAGGCCAAATGAAGCCGCTTTGTTTGTTATCTCCTGGCTTCCAGAAATAGTCAGCTCTGATGATGGGCCGCTGGAGTTCTGAGTTACCACATCATGATGTAATGGCTCGGGGAGTACAGTGAAACCACAAACGTCCAAATGAATTGACACAATTTCCTGCAGAGGAAGCAATCTGAAAATAATAGGCAGAAATTCTGGCTCCTTTTACACTTAAAAGAGATGACACTCATCACTGAAGGGGTGTCTGGGAGTGTTCTGGTTGATCCACAAAAGAGAATGCTCACAAAACATCAGGCTTTTTTACATGCATGGTGAACCCATCAAGTGTTCTTTACTTACTTCCTAAAAGCAAATTGGGGGGCGGGCTTATGGAGTAAATATCCAATGCTGAGAACCGCCCTGTCATCCTGTTTAAGTTTGGGTACCCTGATGAAGAGTTCCACAAAAGGATCACGCTCTCTTTTACCTCCTGACTTTGCACCTGTCATTTCCTCCACGGGGAACTCTGCACCCCTTCCAACCACTCCTTTCTTCCTTCAACCCACCCTGTCTCCTCCGCAGCCGTCAAGTCACAGTGTAACCTTGGTCTTCATGGGGAAGTCCTCACTGAACAAGTCTGGAATTTTGGGAGGTTCTCTCCGTGTGCTTGGTCAGTGACCTCATCACCTATGTCCCCTTCAAGCACACTTCTGTCCACTAGACTGTGAGCCCCCTGGAGGAAGGCACGGGACTTTATTCATTCACTCTTCTATCCCAGCAGCCCCCACATGCCTGGGACAGAGGAGATGCTCAGTTAATGTTTCCTGAAAGATTATTGAAAATACCTAAGCTACGGGGCTTTGCTTTGTTGTTGAAGTTTGATATTTGGGGTCTCTTTAAGCCCATAAAGATATTTACAACTTCTCTCTAGCAGACCTGCAGTTGGGGGCATGCCCATCTATGATGGATATTCCATTTGCTTTTCGGAATGTACTATCTACTCTTCTGCAACTCTGTTCTGTGGCCTGAGAGGTTGATCTCCCATGCTCTTGGACTCCTGAAACCTCTGGCTTTCAGTTGGATTCAGTCATCAAGGGCACTATTAGGAGATGGACTAGGAGAGGACAGTATGATGGGGATATTTATCCCCCAACACACAACCAAACCCTCACTGCCTCGTTGGCAGGTTGGCACTTGGCACTGTCCCTCTGTTGGAAGGCTATAGTCCTTTTACAGTCTTTTCCTACAACCCTATGGCCTCACGACCCCCTCCCCCCATTCCTCTTGTATACAGACACCTAAGTGTAATGATGACTCCTCTCATCGCTAGGCAGGGGCGGCTTCTTCATCCCTTACAGTCTTCTCTTAACCTGTGTATACCTTTGTAAAGGACTATTCATTAAGTTCTCTCTAATTACCTGGTTGAGAGCTGTCATCTGTTTCCTGCAGAGACCCTGAGAGATATGCCTCCTTTTCCTAATTCTGCCCTTAGTGAACAAAGGAGACCACACAAAGGCATTACCATTACCACCAGATCCTTCCACGTTGGTGGGAAGGCTCCGTCACCACTTACTGGAGCCGTGCTCACACCTTCCCAAGACCACCCCCCTTGCTTACTCTCCTAAAGAAAACATCATTCTTGAAAGAGGGCTGGCCCACTTTTCACTTTCATCATTTAACAAATGTGTACTTTGGCTCTGTGCTCGCCGTTGAGATAAACTGTAAACAAGACAGCAACATCCCTGACCACATGAAGCTTATAGACTGATAAGAGAAACCAGACAGTAAACAAGACATATACTTTACAGTTGTGGAAAAATGCAAGGTTCCATGATATTTCTGATAATGTCCTATAATTCACATACAAAAATATTTCCTGTAAAGATTTTGGTATTTGAAGTCTAGGAAAATTACAGAAATATAATTACAAACGTTTTGCATCATACCTGAAAAGCACAAGACACTCTAAGACTCCCTCTAAACTCTGAGTGAACAGCTTCCCTTGGTTTCATGTCAGCTCCATGGGACATGTTGTGTACAAGTTGACTTGGTGCCCACAGAGCTGTGCTATCCACCTGTGATTTGGGGCTGAATTGTACAAATGCAGTCTGATTACTCGTAGGTAAAGGAAGATATATAGTTCTTCTACAGAGCATACTTAATAATGGATCTTCGTGACATATTTATTGCTTAGTGCTAAGGAAGGATTTTTTAAAAATCAGAATAATTTAATTTTGTCCACTATTATAAGGAGGTTATAATCTGGAATGATGGTATATTCAAAGAAAGGGAAACTCTTTCTAAACTGGTATCATGCAGTGATTGTGGAAGTAAGTTACATTAAGTCTATTCAACTAACATTTGTTAAATGCTTGCTATGTGCCAGCTTTGGCACAGGCACAGAGGAGGCAGAGGTGGATATAAGGTAAGCAGATCCTTGAGGAGTTTACATTTTTGTTGAAGAGATTTTCCAGAATTTCAGGGCCGGAGAAGAAGCAACCCTCGGAAAGGCAATTGCCCTGAGCCTTGAGCAAAAGCAAGTGGGAACAAAGTCTCCTCTAAAAGGTGGTATGGGGGGGACGCCTGGGTGGCTCAGTCAGTTAAGTGTGTGACTCTTGATCTTGGCACAGATTATGATCTCACAGTTTTTGAGTTCAAGCCCTGCATTGGGTTCTGTGCTGACAGTGTGTAGCCTGTTTGGGATTTTCTCTCTCAGCCTCTCTCTCTCTCATTCTCTCTCTCTCTCTCTCCTTCTTTCTCTGCCCCTCCCCTGCTCGTTCTCACTAAATACATACATACATACATACATACATACATACATACCTACATAAAACACATTAAAAATTTTAAAATGTACTATGGAACCTGAAGCTTCTGTAGAACCAGGGTACTCCCTCTACAACCATCTCTCCAGCACTATTATGATATCTCTTCGCCTTCCAAGTGCCCTCAAAGAGCACTGCAGCCTATGTCCAGCCTTGTTATGTGCATTAATGAAAAACTGAATGAGCCAATATTGAGCTATATATATTCAAGGTGACCCTGTGAACAGTTGGTCTTATCAGCAGGGCACCTCTGAGCCAAACCCACTAGAGGAGGTGGTTCTTCTCTGGTATGGTAACACAATAAGGCAACTTTTCCAATATCCCAACACTAATTCCAACTCTACTCAACCTGCCTAAAGCAGGGTAATTAAAGCTCAAGAAATACAAAACCTAAGTTTTCTCTTCAGCTTTGGGGACCGTCTTCTGTCTCAAAAGCAGGCAGTGCAGAGACCCCATAAGCAGGCGCATCTGCTTTGCTAGATGCTAGCTTTCTTCTAACACTGTCCATTCTCTTTTGCTTTAATTCCCCAAGGGGGAAAAGAGTACGTGCTATCTGTTAGATTCATCACTGTAATTTCCCATTACTTGACCTTTGATCCCTTCAGCTTCAGCTCCTCTGTTTCACAGCATCCCCTCAAGGCCCTGCCATTTGTGGCTGAGATTATGGGTGTTCATGGGATATTTCTCAGAAATAACTAGCTTGCAGAATTTTCTGAAGATCAATGCACACAATGCAATATCTCTTCTCCTGGCCATTTTCTGCACTGTATTCTGACAGGTGGAATTGGAGGTAAAATTTTTAGAGTCGGCCTTCTGGTGGCTCAAATTACATTCTATAGGTCTTGTCCAAGATGCAAATAAAAAAGTGTTACAGCATCTATGTCCATCTTATGTCTTCTCACACTGGGAAAGTGTGATACGATGAGAAAGAAAGGAGCACAAGTTTGTGTCCCCAGAGACCTAGTTCCTAGACCTCAACGCTGCCACTGGCTGAAGGCCTGGGGCCTCAGCTTCTCTGGATCTATTTCCTCGTAGTACTCTTTTACTATTTGACCTTGTTATGTATAAAATAAATTCTCAGAACATTATTCCTGAAAGTAAATGTTAACTATATTTTAAATCCCAAAGGAAAACTGATTTTGTATCATCCACTGTTATCTCCATTACTCTGGCTGGTGAGAATGGCCCAGATTTCATGGACACACAGAATTGTACATGATCAGGCGCACAAGAAGATGTGGGGATTTCATCCATCGTTGTCCTAAATGTCTTGCTCGCTGAGTAAATGCTTCTCCTTTTCTGCGCACCTTAGGGAGGAGCTTGGAAGGTCAGCAGCATGAGGAAGGATAAACATTGGCTGAGAATCCAATGTTGAAACTAGGGTCTGTCCTAACACGAAATACAGTGTGAAAGCATTTTCCAGTATTCTGTCATGATAATAATAATGGAAAAATCTTTTATGTTTCCAAAGAAAGTTAAGGAATTTCATAGCCTTCACATCAATCATCCTTGCCACTTCCCCACGAGGAAGAAAGAAGGCAGGCGCTAATATGATATAAATGGCAGCAGCAGAGTAAGCCATCACATTGAACTAGAGTCTTATAAATTGTTCATTGCCCCTTGGAACCAAACAGTGAAAGGCAGGTGGGGGGAGGAGGGGCTTGATCCACTCTCAAGCCTGAAGCAATATCCCCTAGGAGACCTCCAGAGAAGTCTGTGCACCCAATTTTTAGAAATGGCACTTTGGACAAGCATTTATCACTGATTAAAGCCTGTCTGGTCTTATATTTTGAAGTCATCTTTGCTGCCTGATATTTTTTACTACATACAATCTGGCATCCACCATCTAGCAATTACTGGATTTCCCCTTAACTCTCTGATTGTCATCAGCATTCACAACTACTTACCGTTCCCTGATTGCCATCTGAGTTCGTGTTCCTGCGTTCTTATTGGCTAAAAAGAATGAAACAAAGATCTCGTGCTTAATCACTGCCCTTTAAAAAATAAAGAAGACAAAGTCTTCTCTGGGCTCCTCTAGCCTAAATATCTCCTTTTCTACCTTGTTGGCTCACTCTGCAGTCCTTCCAAGCCCTCCTTGTTTTCCACCTTATTGTTAAAAATTAAATTCCTATTCCATGCTCTATTCACCTCCAAAAATGCTCATACAATTTCAGCTTAAGAAGGAAATGAATGGCCATATCCCTGGTAGCTTTGATTATCCTCATCTCTGTACCATTATCAACATTTAACAGTTTCCTATGAAGTCGAGGATGCGACACTGGCCACAAAGAGCTGAAGCAAGCACTGGGCAATCCACCTCTTGAAATAGGCTGGTATGGCCCAGCTTGGCAAACACACAGTGGGTCAGGGTAGGCTAATTGAGGGAGGAGAGCAGGAAGCACATGGAGGAAATAGGTTCAGTAAAGAACAACTCCCCCAACTCATTAATGCTGGAAAAGCAGTTTTATTACTTATTGAGGGTGGAGATCAGTCTATGAAGGGTTAAGGAGAGTGCATGGTGAGGATCCAGAGGCAGTGGGTACGGTCACTCTTCTTAGGAAAAAAAAACTGATGTGAAGGATATACAACAGCTAAGGGTCATTCCAAGGTCAGGAGAAGAGTCTCCTCTCAGATACAAATTTCCTGGTGGGGAGGAGGAGGAGACGAAGGAGAAGGAAACAAATAAGCAACAAAAAAGGCAACAAAAACAAAAAAACTTTCCATCTGATGATTTTAAGGCTATATTTTGCTCCCAGTCTCAGTTTCCTGAGGTGCCTCCAAAAAAGAAAAAGGAAAGCTCAAAATAGAATTCACTGCATTTCTTGTACCACAATATAGGTGTGTAATGAATGCACGGAAGGGAGCAAATAGGTTTTTCCTATAAAACAAAAAATACACAATCAGCTGTCATGCCAGAGTCCTTCAAGTAGGTGGATTTCAGAGTGGGCCTGTCTGACCTCGAAGACATCCGCTTTCCAATCTGAGACTCTATGATCTAATTTCCAACAAACTTACTTTAAAAAAATCCTAGTAAGCAATACCTGACAATGTGGCCACAATGAAAAAATCAAGCAGCCAGAGAATCAGGGGCAGACACGCAACTGCCTATGACAGTATCTTTCCTCTGAATATCTAAGGATTATAGATGGGGGTTCATTCCTTATTCATTATAAAGCTAAAGACCTGAAAACTCTCCTGACCATGCTATTACTTTTCCTAGAAGTGTAGCTGGAAGTTGCAAAATTAGAGAGCAGCACTGGCTCTTGAAAATAGTGTTTTTCTAGAAAGTACCACTCTGCACCCAAGGAGACTTCTTCAGTCCAGCACACCCCTCAACAAGCCTTATTCTTGGGCACTTAAAATTTTATTTTTTTATTGTTTCTTCTTTTTACAAAACAACAAACAAACAAAAAAACAAAATACATTACTCAAAACAGCTCCTTTTTGAGTGTGGACTCCTTACCACACTGAAGATCCAAGGCTGTGGCTCAGCTGTCAGGAGAATATTTTGGCACTTAGTCATTATTTTGCATGAGCAAGTCTTATGACTGACCCATCAATACTTATCACTTTAATGATGTCTTTTTCTAACTAATTTCTTTTAAGTGAGGCACCTCACTTGTTAGCTTGGTAGAGCTGTAGCTAAGGGCACACTTCCATGACACATATTAATTCACAGTGTCCCCACCAGATAGATGGGACTTTCCTGTCCCTTAGCTATCTATCCATAGAGAACAGTGGGGAGGAGTTCTGAACAGTTAGTATTCTAGGCTCCTTCTTATTCCCTGGGAAGGTACACCAAATTGATGAGATCGTAAATTAGACTTTCGCTAAATCAACTCGGTTTGACAGTAATGGTTAAATTCAAATCAGAACATCAATAGCATTGAAAAGTAAGTTGACTCTGTCACTTTGATGTGCCTGTGGCTGCTATGACCATCTGAGAGCAAATGGATAATGCATACCATTTCATTCCAGAAGATCCTTTTGTAATTTCATTTAAGTTAGTTTTCAGGCCAGGCTACTGATATCGGGGAAGTGAAGTAAAGTACTGGGTGGTTCAGCATGATAATGAGCTAAGTTGACATCAAGGTAACTGGGTGCCAATGCAACTTACACCATTACTAAATGGAGTATGTATGAATCTGACACTGCTGAGATCTGGGTCTATAAAGTCACTATAAACAAAGGTGTTGCTCCCAACAAAAACCATCCATTCCACAAGGCTCAATGGGGGTAACTGTGCAAGCAGAATCCAGTACCTCACAAGTCAAAGGCTCCATTCTGCAGCCAACCTGTTACCCACAATTTGAGGTGCGGTTTCTGGTTTCTAAAAGTAACTTTCTATCTCTGTCTTCCTTTTCAGATCCACCCAAATTATAGCGTTGGCTGTGAAGAAGGGTTGGAAAAATGACTGCATAGTGAAAAAGGTATTTTTTTAAAAAAGTAATTGCACCATTTGCTGGTTCTGCTTCAAGGCTAGCCCACAGAGTCAAAACATATCAAAATGACACGAGCCAGCCTCATTGAAAAGTTGTCCCATGCATGACTCATGCCTTCACTAACTGAGGACGCATGCTCCCAATAGCCTCCTGCAGATCATGTTCTAGGAAGATGCTAACTTTGCTCTGAATCCTCGGAAACTCTCAAAGAGGAAAGGAAAACTGCACAGTGCCCCTCTGCTGGGGCTGCCTCCAGGCAGGGGTCCTTCCTTTCAGTCTCAGGCCTCTGGGCTCTTTCTGGGGGTAAAGAGTCCCTACTGTTATGTGAGGGCCTCTGTGGAAATTTATATCCAGCCCCAAATTATCAAGTAGCAGGATATGTACTACATTCAGTAATCCATTCCTTGGTACTTCCTGAGAACCTATTATATCTCAGGGATGATTTAAGCACTTTATAGCTGTGAAGGTCCTTGTGGATTTGGCATTCCTGGCAAGGGGTAGTGAGAAGACAGATAATAAAAATAGACATAATAAGTAGATTACTGAATATATTAGTAGGTGATAAGGACTAAGAAAAATAAAACATCTAAATAAGGGGATTGTGAATTTCAGGAAAAGGGGATATAGCAATTTTTCTGGCTAATTCCTTTGAAAGGTGATATTTGAGCAAAGGCTTGAAGGAGATGAGAAAGTTGGTGATACTGATGTATGGAAGATCACTTCAGGCAGAGGGAACAGCTAGTGAGAAAGCCGTAAGTCAAAAGAATGAATACCATGTTTTGAGAAAGTCTAAGAGGCCAACATGGATCCTTCTAGAGTGACTGCAGGGGCGTTAGTGGGCAGTGGGGTGCTGTAGGAGATGAGGTCATGCGGAGTCTTGTAGATCAGTGCTTCTCAAACTTTCAAATGGATGTAGATCATCTGGGATCTTGTGAAAACGAAGAGTCATACCCACTTGGTGATAGGAAGGGCCTGAGATTTTTCCATCTCTCACAAATTCCCAGTTTGCCGCTGGGGCTGCCGCTCAATTGTGCATACTTTGAGTAGCAGAACTTCTAACCATCCTAAATGACTTTTACTCTGAATAAAGTAGGGAATTGATGGAAAAGTTCTGCGACTGTTGAGGAGAGACTGCGATGGGGGAAAAGCAGAGAAGAAAGGATACCAGTTAGGAGGCTATTGTAGTAATACAGGCAAGAGATAGTGATGACTTGGATTAAGGAGTTATCAGCGGAAGTAATTAGATTCTGGATGTATTTTGAGAGTAGAGCTATTACACTTTCCTGATGGGTTAGAAGTTGTGTGTGAGAGAGATGGGAGACAGAATGATGCTAAAGTGTTTGACCTGAGCAACTGGGAAATAGAGTGGCCATCAACTTGAAATGGGGAATGCTGCAAGTGGAATATGTTCTAGAATGTAGGTTAGGAGTTCAGTTTGGACATGATACATTTGACGATGTTAAAAAGGCAAAGTCTGAAATTTGAAAGAGAGGGCTGGACTGGACAATAAACGTTGGAGAGGCTGACAGAAGATATTTAAAGCCATAAAACTGGATGAGTGTGTAGATAGAATAGTAATAGCCCTGGGGCACTCATCTCCTGGAGTTCCCTCAGGGAGTCTCCTGTCCCTAGGAGACGACACAGAGGAAGGCTGGAAAGTGGATTCTCTCTCCAGTTTCACTGGAAGCATACTTGCGAACTGTGTTTGAAGTGTCCTTCCACATCTCCCATACATCTCACAGTCATACAGGTAATAAGTCCATGTGTCTTTAACAATGACGTGTGGACACATGTAGAGAGGGAGAAAAGTGTACTTTCCCACCCTCTACAGTCTCAGTTTCTATGATGGAGCTACATCTCTCAGCATGAATTATCATCTGAATGGTCAACAACTTGGAGTCCCTTTGGAGTTCGTTGAAACAGGTGAAAAACAACCACCCATTTAACAGCACAAACATTTATTTATTCATTCAATGACACAGAGTGAGCGATACAGTGTCTGGCCTAAACAATACAGAAGCTATAGAGAACATTTCCTATGGATCTTACCTACCTAACCACTTCAATAACCTTAACAACCAAACTTGGCTGAGATGCTTTAAGAATAAACTACACACACACACACACACACACACACACACACACACACACACACACACACTATTACCTCTGGGAATCTATCTTGGAACCTACTCAAACCTACTCATTCCATCTGGCTAAGCTTCTGTTGCAGATTTATCGCTTTATGACCTTTCTTTTCTCTACCTGTCACCTTGCTAATTGAACTTTAGGCTCATCTATTTTCCTGGAATGCATATTTGGCTCAGTTCTATCCATGCCTAAGGGCAGCTGCAGTTCCCAAGATCCAGGGTGGGCAAAGCTGTAGGCCCTCTGCTTACTCAGGACTGGAGATAATTAGGAACTCTACTTAAGAAAATTATGGTGTAATCGAGATTAGTATTACATGATTGCTTAACAAATGAGTGATTATTTAATTTGATGTACACATAGATGTGGACTATGAGTAGCATAGACACTACCATGTAACTTATGAACCTTTGGTCCATTCTGTCTGATGTTCCATCTCAGACTATGGTACCATTTCTGGAGCGGCAGGGAGAGGATTGTCATTCTCTGATATCCCTCCAGCAGTTAAGTGTGCCTGGTTTCCATTGATAAGTCACTCTGAGTCTCTCATCCATGAATTTATCTATACCTTTCCTGAAACTATTGATATTTTAGAATGTACCATCTCTGGGGGGTAATGGCATAACATCTTATGTATCACTGGAAAGTGACAATGGAGAAGAAATCTGTTAAGGCCGGCTTTGATTCCTGTTCCCTTAGCCTGTCTCTCCCAACTGCAGAAGACATATTCCTCCCACCTATAGACAAAGCCCTGCCCCAGGCTCAGGGGCCAATCCTACCTTTAATCACAAGGATTTAAAGAGTTCTCTTTCAACACTGACTCAGAATCAAATCACTGTAGCTGCCAGTTCATTAGACTGCATGACCCAGTTCTATAAATGAGCTTCTGTCTTGTTCCTGAGTTCAGCTCCCTAACTTGTACCCTAGTTCTGGCAGCATAATCTTGGTCTTGCTCCTTTGTATTGAGGTCCCCAGCTTGGTAACCTTCCCAGTGCTACTCCCAGCCTTCTAGGAATATTTCCTGCCTTTTTTTTCCCCAGGGCTTTTGCCTGAGTGATGGGAATCATATCCCTAAACCCTGGAATTGCCTGATGCTGCCTGTTTGCATGTCTGCCTGCTTCATGATCTCACATTTCTGTGCTCTTCCCACCTATCAGGACAGCATGGTGTTTCATATCTGACCCTCTACACTCACTGCTTTCCGGATCCATCTGTTGGTACCAGTTTAACTATGTGCATGTTAGGAGTGAGGCACGGAAGATACTTGCTCTACTAGGAGCACACATGTCAGTGAAACAAGGAATATTAACCTGAGCCACTGCTTACTGTAGTGTAGATTACATACTGCTCAATTGCAGAGGACAACAAATGCAATGTCTGAAAGGTACAGCATATCGCAAGGTAAACGGCACCCCCTGGAGTTGTGCTGTGCAGCAATCCTGATGCTAACCACAGCGTGATATCCTGGGGACATAACTTAGAGATTGTGCTTATAGCAAGTTAAGTGGTTATCAGCACATGCATCGGTGTTTAACATATCATCAGCATTTAAGTTTGGGAATGCTGACTCAAAGCCAGATAAACTTTAATTATAGCCTAATAACAGGGTCAGATTCAAAAGAAAAAAAGTGATGCAGTATGCCTAATCTCGAATACTTAATAAATTTAAATAATTTAACAGACAATAAGAATTAAAATTTTCATGACTGAGGCAGGCTGTTTGCCCAGGACAGGTGGCTTAATTCTGAAATGATACAGTACATGTTTCAGACTGTAATGATCCTCAGAGCGCATGTGTGGCCGGAGGTGTGCCAAAGGCATTCTTGCTTTCAATCGTTTCCTCCTCCCGCCTGCCACAGCACCTAACTCCTCAACATTAAAGTCAGGTTTTAGGATTAACTGAATTGGAGTCCCACAAAACACTCTCACATGCCCCTCCATCCCCCTCGCCCCCCAAATTTATCTTAGAATCCCATTAGGTATTCATCTTAACACAAAGCAGCATTATTAACTCAATGGTTCATATATATGTTTCTGAAGGGATATGGCACTGGCCAGGTGTAGTGGGCAAGGAGAGGAAACAATAAGCTCAAGATACAGGGACGACCTAATATATTTAAGGGAGTGGAAATTGATCTGCGAGGCAGGAGACGTGGGATCCAGTGGAGGTTACACTACTAACCACAGCACAACCGCAGCCAAGCCACGCTACATCGCTGGACCAGTGCCCTTTCAACAGTAAAGATGAGGGAGTTAGGTTAGATGGCATCTAAGGTATTTTCAGTGAATTGCAGACTATAAATTGGAAGTTGAAGCTTGTTTTGTCATGGAGTCCCACAATGTGATCTTCAGACAGCACAAGGACATAGACTAAAGTGATGGTATAAGAATCCCCAACCAGGGTGGAGGAATGCCCCAAACCAGTTCCACCTCCTCCATTATTCCCTCCTAGGCAGCTCTGAAGGAAGATGAATGCTTAATTGCAAAGTAGGCACTCAAGCACCAGCCATGTGTAATTGAAGAGGTGGTTCCATAGGCACCGTCTAAAACACAAGGAACCTGGAAGTCGTACACATTGGCATTCATTCAGAAAGTAGTATCGCAAATACTTATTATATGCCCAGATTTTTCTCTCATAAATTAGATTATAATGCATGTGGTTAATTCTAGCAAGGTATTAATATCACATTAATCTGAATCATAAAAATAAAGTGTTTATGGATCTTATTCAGCCCGCTAAGAACCATGTGCCATATGGAAGGTGGTGTCAGAGGATGAGGTTCACAAACAAGTCTCCCCACTTCTCTTCGAGAATATACACCCTTATTCTTCTAGACACTGATGTCTTCTGCCTATTAGGTTTAGCTCAAGCTCCATTTTCCCCTGAGCAGACTCCACCAAGCCAGCCTGCAGTCCCCCCTTCCTGATTTCCAGGGGTACTTACTGCCTGCACCTGATGATGAACCTCTGCATCCTGACCATTGTATGTTTTTCTCTAATCATCACGTATATGTTAAGTCTTCACATTCTAATTAGATTGTAAATTCCTTCAGACCAAGATCCCACGATGCACTGTTCTTTTATCTTTTCGAGGGCCTGGCATTGGAGGCGGGCATATATTTAATACTCAACAAACATGTTTTGAATAGAATTAATTTCACAGACTTTTGAAGAGTCTATGGGCCAGGTTGAGAGATACAATAACAGAATGGAGGATCTTTGTCTTAAGCAAAGTGTGAGGCATAAAGGTAATGAAAAAAAAAAGAACAAAACATTTTGCAATCAAAGAGGAGAGCAATTCATTGCAAAAGATGGGCTAAAACGTAGTTCTCAAACTGTAGCATGCATTGGAATTACCTGAAGGGCACACCTTACTAAGCTCCACTTCCGGAATTTCTAATTCAGTTTTGGAAGTGGCCTCAACATTTGCATTTCTCACTAGTCCCTAGGTGATGAACTAACCCTAGCTCAAGGACGATACTTTGAGAATCACTGGGCTAAAGGGCAAATAGGCCTGGAATAATGAAAGGCATCTCAGCAGTTATTTTTATCTTTTCGAGAGAACTGGGAGGACATTGCCAAGTAAACGCTATGAATTCGAGAGGCAGACACATGGAAGCACCCACAATGATTAGGGACGGCAAAGAGCTGTATGGGGAGATGAGACTCCCACAACCCAGGGGCATTATTTTGGGCCCTTCAATGTCATACCATGGAACTTGGGTTCCTTATTGGGCGACAGAGAATACGGGAGTGTTGTACACAGATTCCAAGGAGAGGCTGACAACAGGAAACAATGGAAGAATGGTCAACAGGGCTTGATAATTAAGCCACTAAACCAATCTGTCTTTATTAAAGGGAAACCAAAATAGAACTGAGACATGTGTTCATCCGAAAGCTACTCCATATGTTTCTGGAGTTCATCTGAGTAAGCAGGACAAAGGTCTCAATTTGATCATCGCCCAGGGTTTTGGGATTCTGCTTTCATTATCACTCATACACATAGAAACACACAGGTACACCAGAATTTAGAATATGCCTCTTCACACACCCACATGAGTCTGCAGCTGTGAAGTTAGGATTTAGCCCCAGTGCTAAATGCATAGGTGTAGAAGCATTACCAAATACACAGGGTAGGATACTTCTCTAGTCAAATAAAGAGCTGTCCAGAATGGAAACATGATGTACCAAGTAGAGCTAAAGAGGAGGAAACTGGTATTGGATTTTCTAATCAGGTTCTGTTTGAAAGAAAAAGTTAGGTTTGAACTCTTTCTCTCCAAATAAAAAAGACAGTCAACCCATAGTGCTGGACACTGTTCTAAACATAATAAATAAATTATGCTATCTAATCCTCAACAAGAGATGATTCTTATCTTCATTTTACAGATGAGAAAACTAAGACACAGAGAAGTAACGAAAGGTGACAAGGTCATACAGCTAGTAAGAGGTGGAGTCAGGATTTGAAACTGGAAAGGCCCCAAATCAGCATCTGTGTGTTTAACCATTACACTAGCTTTGCCCTCTGAGTTGCGAAAGGACCCTGAGGCTACACGTGCGTTTGAAAAATAGTCTCTCATTCCTCTTCCCTCCTTTTCCCTCTTTCCACTGCCTTCCCGAATTAACAAACATCTATGGTTTGCCAGGCACTATGCACATAAATTGAAGCTGCTTTTTAAAAGTTGAACAAAGCAGCTGTTCTAAGCAACGAAATAATTTTAGCAGTGAATTACATATGTGGCCAGTATACAGGGTCTTCAAAAAGATCAAACCGCTCCATGGGGCCACCCTCTCACAGTGCAGCTTTGGCTACACTTGCAACTTAATAAAATTCCAGGACCTGGTCCCCAGTCTCATTGAGTTTCCTATCACAAACTGTACTGAACCTTTTTGCAATGCCAAATAGGATTCAAAACCCCCTGGAAGAAGTGAGTGTAAAGAGGGCTTTTATACAGTTATGAGGGAAAAATACCTTAAAACACATTCATCTGAAGCCTTCTTTCAATGCTCCCATGGAATGCTAACCTTTATTTGCAGTTTGTGAGATTCATGTCAGAAGCTTGCTGTAGCCTGAGGTTTAAACCAGAGAGATTCTGACTTGGTCCTGAGGCAGGTACCTTTGTAGCTTTCTAATCTCTCTCTCTGAAGTTCAGGGCTTTTAAGAGAGGTTGGTGATGTTCCCTGCAGAGGATTTTCTGTCATTTCGTGGGCAGGAATACATGGTTGTGATACAAAGAACTCAAGTTTAAATCTCTTTATGTTCTGCTTAATTGCCATTATTGGCCTAATTGCAGGTACAGGGCTCAAAGAGAATGCATGTCACTTGCCATCTGTAGCCGGAAGGTGCTTGAATCAAACCGAATCTGTTCAGGATGCAAAAGACACTTTAGCATATGCAGATGCCCAAAATGGCTTTACAGACCCAAATCCTTTTAATAAGCTTAAGACAGGCCTGAATTTATTTAAATGTCTAATTCTAAATGTACGTATGCCTGGTAGTAATGTTTACCATCTGTCTGACACTGCCTGTTGAGGTAATTGTCAAGCTACAGTATGACATATGGTGCACATATTTGGACCTTAAATATAACAGCCTTGGCATGAAACAATTGGAAACCAAGATTTAATCTTTGGTATCGTTCAAGTTGGAGTTGAACAAACAGACAGTTCTGGGCTATTACTGTTTTCTTCCTCGATGATAAATACTCCTCCGTAGACATGCTTGAGAACAACATTGGAGGGACAGGCCTCGTTTCAATGCACTGCCTTTCTCTTGCTCTGGCTCCCGCACTTAGAAACCCAGTTGGAATGGCAATTCTGCACTGGAGGCCAGAAGCCGGTCTCCAGCCCAGCCAGCATCTGGTCTCAGCCAAAGAATATAAGGAGGGTCCCATTTGAGAGCCTGATCGACCTGGTTGCCCGGGCAGAAGAGGCTGAGCGGAATCCAAGGCAATGGCAACAACCACGGCTCTTCGTTCTACTCTTTATTCTATTTGCCTATCTTCCCTTTTCATCTCCTTTCCATTTGTTTTGCTTTCCAATTGTCATGTCAAATATGGTAGCATTGGAGGAAAGGGAGGAAGACAGGCTAGAGGCTGACAGCTCCGGGAGCCCCCCTAATACCCCGGGGAAATGCACATGACGTCAAGAGATGAGAACAACACCCTTTTCAAGTTATTTTGGTTAAATGATGGAGACCCTAGAGTGACAAATATCTCAGGCTCTGCTCCCTTCATTCTTTAAATACTAGCAGCACTGTAGCATTAGATACAGCTGTGTAGATGCCTAAAGCCTGACTTGAAAGACCTACTTTATGCTTGGATTAGAGGATGAGTATAGCTATTGTGGTTGCAGTCGCTGTCTGGGTCTAAAGTGATGTAAATATGGCAACAGGAATAATATAACTCTCGCAGTAGTGTAACTAAGAATGTGACCAGTGCCTCTTCTCAATGGGTATGGCATGTCATTATGCACGGCACTCCATACAATAATAGCTTCCAGGACAAAGTCAACATAGACACTCTTTCTCTAACCCTGTTTCTCTCCCTAGGCTCCACTGCCTCTTCATTTAGAAAAGGAAGAATGGGGGATTCTGGAGGATGAGCATGATACTTAACAATGGGGTGTGTGTGTGTGTCCGTGTGTGTGCGCGGATGCCTGCACAGTTTGGGAGGTTTGGAAGACGAAAATGACAACATGCGAGGTTAGCCACCAAGGTAATCCGGCCTTGGATTTTCCCCCAGTCTGAAATGACGACTTGATTCCATATTTTGGCCTCCCGCCAAGTTCTGTATTTAAGCCTGAAGCTTAACATGTCCTCTGTTCCTAATTAGCAACAAGGCTAAATTTAGCAAAGGTTTCTCTGGTGCCACCACAGTCACAAAATGATTCTAAAATCTAACATGAAGGCATGTCACTTGATGGATTTAGGAAAAGACAAAACAAACCTGAAGGTGCCTTTCTGAGATCTGATGGGCTCTGGTGCCAAGAAATTTTGAGGCAAAGAGATAAAATTGGCTATTGTATAAATATGTAAATTTTGATACAGGAAAGGCCCTCCCCTGGGGCTCAGAGTACACAGTGTGACAGCCCAGGGGTTACACTCTCAGAAAGGCCTCGCCCAGGGGAGCAGTGATAAGAGGGCAAGATTCATTTCTCATGCCTCCCAACTCCCCATTAGGATGCTACTATCCCACCCCTTTTCCTCTGACCACCCCCCAGGCCAACACATCAAACTTCCCCTGTGCACTGTCATCCCCTGCTCCCTGCCCCCCAACTTCTCGGCATGTTAAGACTTCCGTTGTCTTGCAGGAGTATCCCCCACATCAGCCTTTCCTCCTGGCTGGCCATCCAGCCTCCCGGGACTCCTCTCCACTCTCCACTACTTTTTTTTTATTTTTTAAATATTTCACATCTACAGAGGAGCTGCACGAATAAGACGATGAACGATGAACAGGTGTGTCACCTTCACTGCACATCATCTTGCCACTTATACCTTTTTCTTTTCTCTTTCCTTGTCTGTGTGTGGGTGTGTGTGTGCACATACGATACATACAGTATTTTGGATTGTGTTGCTGAACCATTTGAGAGTTAGTTAGGCATCCTAACTCCTTTACTTCTCGGAATTTTCACATTCATCACCTAAGAATAAGGACATTAGCTAGATAATCACAGTTACGATCATCGCACTTAGGAAATTTAACACCGATACTCTACGATGAGCTAATATACAGCCCATGTTCGCATCTCCCCAATTGTCCCACGTGTCTGTAGGTACAGGTCTCCTAGGTGCCATATTGATGTTTATGGAAGGCCTGGGCCAGTGGGTTTGCTGAACGGGCTTACCACTGTACACGTCACTGATGTTATCACTTTGCTACCTCCTCAGTGGTCTCAAAGATCACTGAACGCCGTTAAGACTTACGTTCTTATTTTCACTTAACAGGTAAAGAATGAAGAAGCCAGATGCCTTGCTGGAGGGCAGACACCCAGCCCAGGACCAGCCAGAGGAACCAGGGTGGAAGAGCATGTTTATGGCCCTTTCTCCTCCCTCCATTTCAGATCCCCCCACGGCCATAACTCCAGCTCACGTGAGGCCCGATTTCCTTCCTTACTCCTACTCTATACCTGCTTCTGATGCAAACAGCCTTACTGAGCCACTGTCATTATGACAGGAACTAGACAAATTCTCCTGATAGGGACAAGCCTGTACTTACCACTTCTCCTTTTTCCCATCAAGAACAGGGAATTTCCACTCTCCTCCACAAAGACAAACCTGTGGTGAGACACTACTAGACCCCTTCCTCTGTGAAGTGACTCAAACCTGAGCATGCCTGGCTAGCCCCTTCCTCTTTTGCTCCAAGCTGCCTGTCTGAGCAGACACACTTACGTGCTCTCATTGGTCTCTGTGTGTGGTTGTGTGCATGGTGGGTGCAGTTAGGCAGGCCATGGTCAGCGTACAGAGTAAAGGGTCTGTTTGGTGGCACATCAAAGCCATGTCACATTCTCAAATTAGCTGCATCAAAAATAAATCTGCTATTTTGATATTTATCTGTCTGGTGCCTGCAATTCCCTGTTGTTTTCCATCTCAGGAGGGTGAATGGTTTCTGGCTCTCTGAATCCTCAACTTTTCAATCAGAGTATTAACCATAATAGAGCAACACAAGTTTCCCACTGCCCTCGCCATGGGGTGGAATGGATGCCATGCCTGCACTGAACTCTTCCCTCTGGAAGGGTATGATGGGTTGCCTAGGCTGTGGGACAATGTGGAGAACTCAGGGCCGCTCAGGCAGGGTGGGGGAGGTGAGGACAGAGGCAGCCGGCCAGCTTCAGCTGAGCCCCAGCCAGCTGGTCTGCTGGGAGACTCCACAGAATTCAGAAGGTGGGAGGAGAGGCTCATGATTCTTTTAGACAGGTGCAAAGAAGCTGAAACTGGACAGGCCAACTCCCCATTTTAAACTCTGTGGGGAAAGTGCAGGTCTAGCTGAACGGGATTATAGTACACCATCTCTGGGGACCGGGTAAGAGGTCGCTGGACCGCAGTGGGAGAAGCTGAGGGCTTTGTGTCTGGCTGCAAAGGGCTAATGCGTTTGCTATGCAAACTGAGCCTTGGGTTCCTACCAGGTCCTCTGGAGACACTCAGGCTTCTTTACCAGGAGGTGACTGAGCTGTCCTTTCTAACAAAGACTTTCCCTTAGATATAAAGAAAAACGGCCTGTTGTTAGTTGGAGGCTTGGAGGTGGGATGGAGGTTAAGTGGCAGTAAATATAAGGATTAGGGTCCTTCAAGCTTTTTATTACATCACTAAGACTTTAAATGATCCTGAGTGATGTCTGGTTTGTCTCTGAGTGTGACAAGAAATGAAAGAAAAAGACATCATTCAAAGCAGAGGTGAGGTGGTCTTAGGTCTTGAGCTGTCACACATAGGGATGTGATGTGTGAGTGTGTGACACAAGCAAAGAGACTGAGGTTTCCCCCAACGAAGAGTGAAGTTACTATTCATGCTATCTCTACATGGCTGCAAAAACTTGAATGGTTTGGCAAGTACCATCACCTCCACCTCTACCACACACATATGCTTGTTTTTCTTCCCAGAGAGTATGAAATGGCCCCAGTCCCTTGGTGTGCTCCCCAAGCCCTGACTAGAGTCATTGCCTTCTTGGTGTGTGCTGGGCAGGTTTGATGATATGATTTGCTTTCTCAAGTGAAACTTTTGAGACCCTGTGATCGTGGGACTTACACAGTGTATGGCACAAGGGAAGTGTCCAGGAAAAGGGTAGACACATTCTGTCCCTTTCTGTGATTACCAAACAGCAGGGTGTGGAGGTTAATGACAGGTGGTTTTAGACACAGTTCTGTCATTTATTAATTTGGTAACCTTGGTGAGTAACTTGACTTCTTAAGTCTCATTTTCCTCCTTTATGAAATAACAATACTGACTATCTTGTGCTATTGTTTGAGGTTGTCATTCCTGGCAATAATCAGAACTCAATAAAATGCCAGTTGGAGCCTAGAGCAGTGCTGTAGCAATAAATAGCTATATTGGAGAAAGTCTTTAATAGGCCTCCGCTCCTCATCTCATAATCAACGTGAGGTTGGGTTAGAATCTCAAATTAACTAGAGAGTATCTGCCATTGTTTTGTGTGGAGATGTGTGTGTATGGTGTGGTCCAGGGGACAGGAGTTGTCTTAGGAAGTCTTCAAAGGAGGATTTTGAGTCTCTAATGACTTGGGAAATTTTTCAACAAAGATTCCGAATTTTACATAGTACTTGCATCAATCCAGAGTCAGAATATTGCTTTTCTGGACGTATAAAAATTTTTTTTAATGTTTATTTACTTTTGAGAGAGAGAAAAGCGGTGGGGCAGAGAGATAGGGAGACACAGAATCCCAAGCAGGTTCCAAGGCTCTGAGCTGCCAGCACAGAGCCCGATGCAGGGCTCGAACTCATAAACTGTGAGATGATGAGCTGAGCCAAAGTCGGGCACTTAACTTGAGCCATCCAGGCATCCCTAAAAATCTCTGAAGTATATTGGAGAACAAATTAATCTGATACATGAATCTTTGACAGACATCACTGAACATCTCCACATTATGTTATCCTCCTGCCTATCAAATATTCTGCATTATAAAGAGTGGGCCAAAATCCTGCATTGTGGCAACCAAAGGAATTGCTAACTCAAGTGTCTAGTCTGCGACTAAATTAATGAGGTTTTGGTGCACAGTGGCATTACATTAGTTGTGGAGCTTCTCCCAAGGTTGATATCATTAAGAGCAGGGGGATTTCCATTTGTCTTTAGAAGGAGTAAAAACCATACACAGGACCCATAAATCACACAGAGACTGAACATGTGCTGGTGTGTGTATGCACAGTTGTGTGTATGGACATAATGAAAATGCTCAGGTACAGCCAAATGCTGACCACTCCCAATTTCTTGTGCTAATGCCATTTTATTCTTTTTCCTGTGATGCTCCCATTTTATTCCTTATTTTAGGGTTTCTCTCTTTCATAGCAGTTAGCAGGGGATGCAAGGAAATAAATGAACCTATGCTTAAAGCCCGGACTTTCTGGGTAGGAGGAGAGAGATCTGATTTCTTTGTGAGTGTGTGAAAGAAAGCAGAGTACAGCACCATGCGCTTTCCTCTCCCAAAGTTCTACGGTGTGGCCCGGACTCCTCTGACCCGATACAAGCAGCTAGAGCTATAGTTATTTGGTCACAGCACAATCAAGAGCAGAGTCAGGACCACCACTGCTCTCAGTTTGGAGAGAGACAAGAGGACATTGGTGGGCCCTCTCTCGCACTGCCTGTGTCTCCCCCCATCACTGGCCAGAAGACTCCTCTGGGGTCTGCCTGGGTTATGTGGCTTTTTTCTCAGGATCTCCCCAAACCATGGCTACCTTTATCATGGAACATGAGGTGCTCCTTAAAGTACACAGGCTTTGAATGCAGATGAGGGACAAAACACACGAAGGTAAATGTGTTTGAAATCTTTGGCTCCTCATCCTGAACCTGGCCAAGTTATTTAAATGCTTTAGATCTTATTTTCCTCATCTGTAAAGTGCAGCTATAGGTATATATCCCTCACCTTGCTATTAAGGTGAAATGACACACATTTTGAATAATACCACGGAATCGATGCTCAAATGTGTAACTTTCTTTCTCCTTGGTGACCATAACAAGGGTCTAGGCTGGACGGTAACTCTATCTATCAGAAAGATGCCTGTCCACTGGGCACGCTCTGCTGCATAATAGCAGCAACAGCCACAGTCTGCAGAACTACAGGGCCGTGTGATGGAGAAAGCAAGATACTGAGGGTCGGGAGACCTGGGTTCTAGGTTTGGCTCCTCCTTATACTAGACTCATGACTGAGCATGTCACCTGACCTCTCCGTTTCTGCCCATCTCTGAATGCCTGTTCCACCCAACTCACAAAGTGTTACAAAGAGCACTAGACATGCTAGTGCCCTTTCAGAGATAAGGCTCAGGGTAAACACATCAGATCGACAATATCAAAGGGCCGGGGTCAGGTGTCAGCTCCAGAGGCTCCTCAGTTGGAACTTCTACTCTGTAGGGGTGCTATCCTTCTTATCCTATTATGTAGACACTGGCAAAATGCCCAGACATGTCTCTGAAATAAAAACTAGGACCAGGAGAGGCCCAAACTTCCTTCATCTGGCCCAAAGTCATGGGCTTCCAATATAAAATTTATTTTTATTTTTATTTTTTTAGTGTTTATTTACTTTTGACAGAGAGACAGAGTGTGAGCAGGGGAGGGGCAGAGAAAGAAGAAGACACAGAATCTGAGGCAGGCTCCAGGCCCTGAGCTGTCAGCACAGAGCCCGACACGGGGCTCAAACTCACAGACCGTGAGATCATGACCTGAACCAAAGTCGCTGTTTCACCGACTGGGTCACCCAGGTGCCCCATGGTCTCCTACTATAAAAGATATTCATACATCAGAACGCAGCCTGAGTCCATAACAGATCTGTGAGATCTACACTCAGGATCATTCTTAGTATCCTGGCCCAGCCAATGTCCCCAAATATGGGCAGCTAACTAACTCTTCATTAAGTACATCTTGTACCTTAACATTCCTAAGTGGGAGGCATCAAGCAAACATGAAATACTGCAAAAATTACTTATTACCCCAATTTTAAAGATATAGGAACCTCAATTTCCCCAAAGCCTTCTAGCCAGTGAGTGACAGATCAGTCTGTCCTCTTTGACTTCAGCACACTGACAATCTCACGCTTTCTATAAGCAAGAGATTGACAGGGGTCTGGTGTGGTCTCACTCACTTTGTTTGTCTTTCTTGTAAAAGAGGCGTATGCATTTGAAATGAAGGTTCGATATGATGAATGGGGACTCAGGTATATGTCACTTCCAGAAAGATCAACAGAGAGAAAACCATTTTTTTTCCCTTAGTAGATGTACTAACAGAAGGGTATGCGAGTTTTATCTCAGAATTTATCACAGGATATTACTAATGAATAACCTTCCATAAGATATCCAGTATATCATTTGAGCTCCAAAAGTCTGGTTGATACAGATTTTTGTATTATGTTACTACTTGAATAAAGTATGTATAAGATAGTGACCCATAAAATAGACACATTAAAGGCAGAAAAGACACTGTATTGGTGGGGCACATGGGTGGCACAGTCTGCTAAGCATCCAACTCTTGAAATCAGCTCAGGTCATGTTGGGCTCCACGCTGACAGCGCGGGGCCTGCTTAGTATTCTCTCTCTCTCTCTCTCTCTCTCTCTCTCTCTCTCTCTCTCATTCTCTGTCTCCCTCAAAATGGATAAATAAACTTAAAAAAAAAAGAAATTGTATTAGTTCTAAAGTATATCAATACAACTATATATAATACGGATTTTACTAGTATTTTCTGTCAAGTGTCAAGGCAAAAAAGTAGAAAATTAGGCCAGGCTTTAAACAAAAATGAGATTGGATGAGGGGTAGGAGGCGACTACAGTCTACCCATCTTTTGCGTTCTTTTTTGGCTCAGTTTTTATGGGGAAATTACAGTGAGAAAACAGTTGGATGAAATATTCCTCAAAATCAATGGGCACATGTAATGCCTTGACCTAATAGTTTGGGTCATGGGATCTGGAATGGTGGAAGGCAGGAATGACATTAATATGTGGAGGTAACGTTGAGAAGACATTTCATGAACCAGTGAACATTCTTAGTCTGAGTGAATTTGAAAATTTGTTACAAAAGATATTCCATTCATTTGGGTGGAAGGGAACCATCTTTCATAAGATGATGTGACATGCCCTTGTCATATTCACATGGTTTGGGTCACAGATTTTACCAATTATTGCACAGCCTTTAAAGTTTTCATCCCGTATCAATTTTCTTCCATTCACACCTCAGGCCAGTGATGGGAGGATACTCTCTTCTCTTCCATGTGGCCTTATCCCGGGAAGCCCTTTCATCTAGGGCCAGGACAAAACAAAGCACAGACCATACAGCTGAATGTGCTGGATTCCCAGAGAAGCCCACTTTCTGTAGTGTACTTTTAAATCACAGAATTTATTTATGTTCTCTCTCTCCTTTCTGTGGTCAATGACACGGGTCAAAGGCATTTAATCAAACCCTTGTAGAGAGATGGGTCCCATCACCATGCAGTGCGACGATCTAATTTGTCTTCTGTCAAAAAATGTATTTTGGGAACCGAGCTGAATATGATAAGTGTGATGTCTTTTTATGGTCACTGCTGAAATATGTGTACGGCACAGGTTTGCTAGGCTCATTATTTCATCTGTCTTTGGGTAAATATTGAAATTGTTGTTAGTGTGGATACTAAATACTGAGGAAACATCGGGACATTTTTTCTTTATTCCACTCTGAGTTTAACTAGTCAAAGTCAAAATTACCTTCTGATCTCTGAATTATAAGAACTGATGACCAAAAAGGCAATGCAATGACAGGAAGGTCTATAAACCAGATGTTGTTGGAGAAATAATAATGTGAATGAAGCCTACACTGAGAACCAAAAACAAAAACAAAAGCTCCTCCAGCCAGCAGGTGGTGCCACAGTTTATAGTGCTTGGCTTTGATGAACAGCTTGCTAATTGCTTTGCCAATTAATTTAAGTGACGTAATTTAATTTCTTCTGCTATATCACATAGTTGTTTATTAAAGAAATCATATCCAGCTCTTCAGCCCTGGATGACCAGCTCATTTGTTAATGTTGCTAACAAGTTCCAGGCATCCTCTGCTGACTTCTCCATCCATCTAACTCCAAGAGGAAGGGAGAAGTTTGATCCTAGATGTTAATCAAGTGCGAATACAGACTGAGATTCAGAACTAGACCCTATGTCTCAAACTTAATCTGAACTTGTAAAATAAGAAGACAGAGTGATGCCCCATTTTTCAAAATATTGGAGAAACTCTATCTTTGGTCCCATGTAGGATCCTTTCCCCTGGGACCACGGTAAGTTTTTGCTGTATGACAGACAAAGCCCTCGTCAGTCCTCAAGTATTCTCTTGTGTGTAATTTATTTTCTTTTATTTTACAAAAAGTAGAGAATAAAATAACACATGAGACAAGAAAAGGAAGTGAGAAACTTACAAGAAACTTGACAAGAAGGGAAAATTCCACCTCTAAAAATAACTCTAGTCAGTGATACATCTCCTAGTATTTACACGGTTCTCTGATTAATTTTAAGTCTGGAGCCCTGAAAGCTGTATTTATAATGCAAATTAAAGAACCTAAGAACTTGGCTGAACTGATTAAAAGAAAAAAAATGTTGTTTTGGGATTCCCCATTTGCCCAGGTGCCAAAAGTTACTTCAGTTCTCTGCATTGACTTCTCTAGAAATACCCAGACCAATACTTCCCTCTACTGCTTAAAAGCAATTCTACAACATGAGTCAACCAGAATTATTTATACAAAATAGCATACCTGTTTCACAGGTGTAGAAACTGAGGCATAAATGCTAAGTTGACTTCTGTATAGTAAAGTCAAAAAAAAAAGTTCAGAAATTATTCATAACTCTCACCTCTGTGGAACAGCTCTAGGTAAGTGTAGGCAAATTTATGTTTCTGAATGAAAATCTTAACCAACTGAGTCAACATGTTAAGTGAAGATATGAGACTTGGCAAAAATAAATCTCTGAAATAGATTTAAGAAAAAAGAAGTGACAACTTATCAAGGTATATACTCAAACGTGGGTCTAATACTATACAGATTATATCAGAACTTTTGTCAATGGAACCAGGACAGTAGAATTTACTAAAATGGTCCAAGCAATTCTTTTTTCTTTAATTTTAAAATTGTTTAAATAATTAATTTAATTTAATTCAAATTAATTAACATACACTATATTGCTGGTTTCAGAAGTAAAACCCAGTGATTCATCACTTACATTTGACACCCAGGGCTCATTCCAACCAGTGCCCTCCTTAATGCCCATCACCCATTTAGCCCATTCCCCCACCCACTTCCCCTCCAGCAACCTCAGTTTGTTCTCTATATTTAAGAGTCTCTTATGGTTTACCTCTCTGTTTTCATCTTATTTTTCCTTCCTTTCCCCTATGTTTATCTGTTGTGTTTCTTAAATTCCACATATGAGTGAAATCATATGATGTATTTCTCTGACTTACCTTGTTTAGCATAATACATTCTAGTTCCATCCACATTGTTGCAAATGGCAAGATTTCATTCTTTTTGATCACCAGGTAATATTCCATTGTATATGTATACCACATCTTATTTATCCATTCATCTGTCGATGGACATTTGGGCTCTTTCCATAATTTGGCTATTGTTGATAGCACTGCTATAAACACTGGGGTACCTGTGCCCCTCCAAATCAGTATTTTTGCATCCTTTGCATAAATACCCAGTAGTGCAACTGCTAGGTCATACGGTAGTTCTATTTTTAATTTTTTGAGGAGGCTTCATACTGTTTTCCAGAGTGGCAGCACCAGTTTGCATTCCCATCAACAGTGCAAAAGGGTTCCCCTTTCTCTGCATCCTTGCCAATATCTATTGTTTCCTGAGTTGTTAATGTTAGCCATTCTGACAGGTATGAGGTGGTATCTCATTGTGGTTTTGATCTGTATTTCTCTTATGATGAGTAATGTTGAGCATCTTTTCATGTGTCTGTTATCCATCTGGATGTCTTCTTTAGAAAAGTGTCTATTCATATCTTCACCATTTCTTTGGATTATTTGTTTTTTGGGTGTCGAGTTTGATAGGTTCTTTATAGATCCTGGATACTAATCTTTTATCTGATATGTCATTGGTAAATATCTTCGCCGATTCATCAATTGCCTTTCAATTTTGTTGATTGTTTCCTTTGCTGTGCAGAAACTTTTTATCTTGATGAGTTCCCAATAGTTCATTTTTGTTTTTATTTCCCTTGCCTCTGAAGATATGTCTAGTAAGAAGTTGCTGCAGCTGAGGCTGAAGAGGTTACTGTCTGTTTTCTCCTCTAGGATTTTGATGGTTTCCTGTATCACATGTAGGTCTTTCATCCATTTTGAATTTATTTTTGTGTACGGTGTAAGAAAGTGGTCCAGATTCATTTTTCTCCATGTCGCTGTCCAGTTTTCCCACCAACATTTGCTGAAGGACTTTTATCCATTGGATACTCTTTCCTGCTTTGTTGGAGGTTAGTTGGCCATACATTTGAAGGAACATCCCTCAACATCATAAAGGCCATATTGTAAAGACCCACAGCTAATACCATCCTCAGTGTGGAAAAACTGAGAGCTTTCCCCCTAAAGTAAGGATAATGACAGGGATGTCCACTCTTACCACTGTTGTTCAACAGTGTACTGGAAGCCCTAGCCCCAGCAATTAAACAACAGAAGGAAATAAAAGGCATACAAATTGGCAAAAAAGAAGTCAAACTTTCACTCTTCACAGATGACATGATATTTGCTCTATATGGAAAATCTGAAAAACTCTACCAAAAAACTCCTAGAACTGATACATGAGTTCAGAAAAGTTGCAGATTATAAAATCAATGTACAAAAATTAGTTGAATTTCTATAATAATGAAATAACAGAAAGAGAAATCAAGGAATAGGTTCCATTTACAATTGCACCAAAAACCATGAGATACTAAGGAATAAGCTTAACTAAAGAGGTAAAAGATCTGTACGCTGAAAACTATAGGAAGCTTATAAAAGAAATTGCAGAAGACACAAAGAAATGGAAAAACATCCCCTGCTCATGGACTGAAAGAACAAATACTGTTAAAATGTCGATACTACCCAAAGCAATCTGCACATTCAATGCAAACCCTATCAAAAAAAAATAAATAAAAACACAAGTATTCTTCAAAGAGCTAGAACAAACAATCTTAAAATTTGTATGGAACCAGAAAAGACCCCGGATAGGCAAAGTCATGTTGAAAAAGAAAGCCAAAGCTGGAGGCATCACAATTCTGGACTTAATGCTGTATTACAAAGCTGTAATCATCAAGACAGTACGGTATTGACACAAAAACAGACACATACGTCAATGGAACAGAATTGAGAACATAAAAATTGTCCCACAAATGTATATCCAAGCAATTTTAATAATTACTAAACTACTAAAATGCAGTCTTGGCTAGTAAGGTAATTGAAAGCAGTAAAGAAGACAATTAGAGTGATATCCTTTTTATTAAATTATTACAAAATTTATTATTTGATATAAGCATGAATAAATTAATATATATTATATTGTGGTCCCAGTTTCTTACATTAATATAAATATATGCCATAATCACAATTATTGGGCATAGAAACATGTAATTCAGGAATCCTCAGCAGATATTAGTATCTTTGCACTTTTCTCATTTATAATTTAGCTGCCTAATTACTTTGTTGAATAACTGCAGACGGAATGAAAGGGCAGTGTATGAGGGTACTAGGTCCTGTGTGACCCATCAAGTACCTATTATGCAAAGGGAGCCTTTTCAAGGGCGGAGTGGCTTCTAACCAGTCAAAACCTCCTCTTTTCACCAAAGGGGTCACTCTACTGGTGTCCCATATGACTGGCTATGAAAATGACCTCTGAAGGAACCTGAAAGGCTGGTAGTATTATATGTGGCAAAAGGAATCCTGGCTGAGGAGGAAGATTTGGGTTCATCATTGATAGTTTAAGAGCCAGTTTGGGACCAAATACCTGCCAAGTAGCCATGGTGATGTCAAGAACTTCTGTGGGTAGGAATATTGGTACTGCCTTTATTCATTAGAGATAAAAAAAAAAAAAGCTAGAACCACTAGAATAATCACTCATATTGCCATCTGTGAGCCTGCTGCTGTATAGGGGGAAAATAACAGGCTATAAACACATGATTTACCTGCAAAAGCTTTAGAACTGCAATATCAAGCCTTACAGACACAGTTCTATCTTTTATTTAAACAGCATTTTGTTTCCATATAAGAAACTATAAGCAATTTATAGATACAGCTGAACCTCAAGGTTCATAAGGGATATAATCTTGAGAAATATATGACTTAAGATCATGTAACTGAAAGCATTAAAATAATCGCAAATTAGCCCTGAAAGCATGATTTACTGATCGTATTTTATGAGGCAAAATATTTAAATGCAAAATATCACAATGACTTTAATGATCCCATTCAAATGTCTGTTATGAGTTATAATTTGATGAAGTTACAAATTAATAAGTCACAAATTAATTTTTGTTACAAACGGCATAAATGTATTATCTAAGGCTGGTCTTATCTGGGTTTGCAGGTAAGCAGTGGAAAATCCGCTGAGTCTGTGAGAGGGAGCAAGCAGAAATCTTGAGAGAATGAGCCTGAGAAGGGTACAGAGCTGGAAGAGAAAGACCATTTCTGGGGACAGATGAGAGGCCGAGAGGGAGAAGAGATCTTTGCTCTTAGATCTTGGTCTTGGTCCTGTCCTGCCATTTACTAGCAAATTTCTTAATCTTTATGACCCTTATAGTCTGAATGTTTGTGTCCCTCCCCCCCTACCAAATTCAAATGTTGAAATCCTAATGCCCAGTGAGATGGTATTAGTAGGTGGGGCCTTTGGGAGGTGTTTAAATCATGAAGGTGGAGCATTCATGAATGAGATTACTGTTCTTATAAAAGAGGCTCCAGAGCCTGGAGTAGCTCCATCAGCCACTTCTCAGGTCATGATCTCATGGTTCTTGAGCTTGAGCCCTGCTTTGGGCTCTGTGCTGACAGCTCAGAGCCTAGAGCCTGCTTCTGATTCTGTGTTTCCTTCTCTCTCTCTGTCCCTCCCCTACTAGCACTCTGTTTCTCTCTCTCTCTAAAAAAAATAAACATTAAGAAAATTTTAGTTAAAAAAAAAAAAAAAAAAAGAGGCTCCAGGGTGACCACTCACTTCTTCCACTGTGTGAAGATGCAGTGAGAAGGCACTGGCTGTGAACCTGAAAGAGGGATTCCATCAGACCCTGACCATGCTGGCAGCTTGACCTTGGCCTTTCTGGTCTCTAAAACTGTAAGAATAAGTTTCTGTTGTTTATAAGCCACTCGGGTCTGTGGGTTTTTGGTTACAGCAGCCTATATGGACTAAGACAATGATCTTCAGCCTCCTCATTTGAAAGTAGTAATAGACAATAATCACATAAAATTGATTTAGGAGCTAAATTAAAATGATACATAGAGAGCAATGAGCAAAGTGCATAGGAAGTACACAAAAAATGGCAACAATAATTTATATAATTATGCATAGCTGGTCTCCACTGAGTGTCTTAAGAGAATCATTAACTATTATTCAATAAATAAAGTTTGCTATTACAAACTACAGTGTGTGGTACAAATAGGTGACAACATAAGGAGCAGGGCAACTACAAATAGACCTAGAATACTTACTGTGCAACTTTTAATTACTAGCTCATATTTCAGGCCACAGTTTTTACCCACATCACAATTCTCCTGCTCTGTAGTCATGGGAGCCCCCTGTATATCAGGTAGGTATTTAGGATATTCCTGGTGGTGTTTCCCAGATCTCCTCAAAGCAAATCTTTCACACGGCTTGTAACAAATATTTTGAGTCAGTCCTTTATAACCATATCTTCAAATTTGGTAAAAATATGTCTATCAAATCTTATTATTTGTTGTAACATGGAAGTAGAAATAATAATTTTATTAGCAGTAGTTGACTGTATTATTATCTCCTAAATAATGCTAGATATCTATAAGCCAGAGGGATTTAGGTTCCTGGGATTCCTCGTTCTAAAATGAGGTCACAAAAAGGCCCTCCCTTTCCCATTCAGAGATTTTCCACCTTGTAGCTTTGAGATATGGATTTGATAATTTGATGTAGTTATCAAGAGTGGTAAGAAAAGCAGAAAAGGAGTTGAGATGTAGCAAAATCAAATTTACCTATTTTTCAGTTTTGTTTCAGGCTGGTACTTAACTCTCAAACCCATGAGAGAAAGGAAGTTATTTCCGAGGCGCCTACATGGCTCATTTGGTTGAGTGTCCAATTCTTGATTTTGGCTCAGATTATCATCCCAGGGGTGTGGGATTGAGCCCTGTGTCCAGCTCCACATGGAGCCTGCCAGGGATTCTCTCTCTCTCTCTCTCTCTCTCTCTTTTTCTCTCTCTCTCTCTCCCTCCCTCTGCCCCTCACCTCTGCTCATGCTCTCTCTCTAAAATAAAAAAAAATAAATAAATAAATATAAAGAGGAGGTTTTCTTAAAAGAGAAAAAGAGAAGGAGGGAGAGAGGAGGTTAATTGGTTATTTCTTTCTTTGGGAAGCATAGGGTATATATCTTTGCCTCTCCATTGCTAAGTTTTGGGAATATGCAATAATAAAAAGATAGAAATCCAGGTTATAATCAGATCATTCATTTTATTGTTATGGAAACACATGGTCTTAAAACAGTGTAGTAGGAGGTAAGGTCGTTAAACCAGAATGGCCACAAGTATGAAGACAATGATTGCCACATTTTGGAATATGGACAGTGGGGAATCTATAAGGGGTTTAGTGGTACTGCAGTCATGGTTTAAGAAAACAACCTAACAGCAGCGTACCAAGAGACAAAATAAGGGAGGACATTTATTATACAGTGGTTCCTGAGGGAAGGCTTGAGGTCCTATATAGTATTTGCATTAGAAGGACAGAGTTAACTTTTACAGAAGTAGAACCTATTAGAAACTGACTAGAGTCCAAAGGGGGCCAAAAAGGGAAGCATGAGAAAGAGAGAAGGATGATTAGGATGATTCCAAGACTTCAGCAGTGGTTGACTGAGACACTAATTATAGTGGAAAGTGGGCTTGATTTTACATATGTTGGTAGAGATGCCAAAGGCTGCCAAAGAATTGGTTAAGATGCATTGAGCATGGAGATCTGAAGCTGTGTAAGGAGACTCTGGCTATATAAATCTACTTAAAGAGTCATCTATTAGGGAGATATCTGCCACCAAGAAATGAATTAATTTACTGAGGGAGACAGTATGTATTTACAGGAGGAAAAGGCAGTCAAAAAAGAGAGCCAGAAAACAACTATGACAGGAAAGTAGAAATTTCAGAAAGGAACTAAATAGCAGTGTCAAGGTTGTAAGGTCAAAGCAAATGATCACTAAAAAAAAAGATGGCTGAAAGAGAGCCAAGGCTATAGATTTTGTTTGACACTGAAGGCAGGAGGAAAGAAATAAGCATTAGCTTGTGGAAGCAACAAGACTGAAAAAAACCTTTTTTTTTTTTTTTTTCATTTTAATCTTTTTTAGTGTTAGGAAGAGAACATAAAAATTATGTAGAAAATGCCAGAGTAAGAGAATGGCTTACGGAGCAAGAGATTAACAGAAGTAGCAAAGTGGAATCTAACACAAGTGAAGGAAGGATAAATTCTGGAAACAAAAAGGAACCCTTCTGTCTCACAGAGAAAGGAAGAGATGGCAAAAGAGTAACCACTCATGAAACCTAAGAGAGAAAATTAAGGAAATTGTGTCATTTATGAGTTTATTTATTAAAATTATGGATAAATAACTGAGTGAGATTGTGAGACAATGGTGAGTGCTTAAAATCATTGCTGGGAGTTTGGCTGATGCCAAGTAGTGATAAATAAAGAGAAAGTAATGCAGCCATGATGGCTCAAGGGAGGAGAGACCACAAAAAGGCTTCTTTGGCTGTTCAGTGACCCGGAAGTCAAAGAATCCAAAGATCTTCTGTACTGGAGACCAACAAGGTGGAAGGGTAGAAGGTCAAGTAGGTGAAACATCCTTGTATCATCCTGATTCCAATGCTAAATTTTCTGAAAGGAAGTTCAGGCTAAGCAGAAACTAAGAAAACAATGGGAAAAAGGAAACCAGAAAAATGAGATTCAAGAACCAGAAAGGATGTAGAGAGCAAACATCAGATTTAGGTGGAGGGGAGAAACTTATCATCAGAGGTGAATTAGGGGCATTTCAAATATGATGAGATCTAAGATACTGACTAAGTCACTGGTGTCTGAGGTAGAATGAAAATATAAGTTTCTGGAACTGAAACATAGAGGAATAGATATTAAATTTAGGGAGAAGCTTAGCTCCCAGAAGGGAAGGTAAGTGAGAGGTAGGTTCTGAAGTCACTGAGAACATTACAAAGTGTTGGTGGATCTTCAATAAAATAATGAAGTTGTTATAAGCACACGAAGAACAAACGTTTCATAAAATATGCGTACCTCCATTGCGTGAGTCAATGTTTAGATGGCCCCTGACTAGCCAGGATCAGCACTTTTAGAGACAACAAAATATGGTTCAGGTCTTATCATGGATATCATGAAAAATCACTGTACTGCTTAGTCTTTGACCAGCTAGAGAAAATACTGAATTTGATAGTATAATAAATTAGCTCCTGTGTTCCATTAGGATACATTAGCATTAGTAATCAGAAATTTAAAAAAGAAGTTTAATGAAAAATTGGAAGTGAGTCCCTACTGTTTTCATTATACTCCATTTTCTAGTGAATATTGTTTCTATCTCCTTTGGAGAATTTCCTTTAGGAGACCAAGTGAAAAATGGGTCTATAAAAGAAATATTGATTAGTTTAATAATTTCATTAAATTTGATTAACCTTTTAAGAGCATTAGGTAGATCTTTAAACTATTCAAAGCTGAATAATACTTTAATGTGCAGTGAAGGGCACTTTTTTAAACACCTCAAAAATTTATGAGAATTGGGTATACGACTAACGTTAATATTTAGAATTTTAAATATGTGTCACTCTTCTGTAGCTTGCTTATTTTTAAGGTTATTCAGAATTAAAAATAACTTGGTATTTGCCTTATTTTTAAAAACATTCCTGAAGAGGGGCACCTGGGTGGCTGAAGTCAGTTAAGCGTCTGACTTCAGCTTGGGTCATGATCTCAGGATTCCTGGGTTCGAGCCCCATGTTGGGCTCTGTGCTGACAGCTCGGAGCCTGGACCTGATCTCGGATTCTGTGTCTCACTCTCTCTCTGCCCTCCCCCATTCACACTCCATCTCTCTCTATCAAAAATAAATAAACATTAAAGAAAAATGATGAATAGAATTATAAATTACGCTTCGCTAAAAGAAAGGTCAATAGAAAACAGAAAAGTTGAAAAGAGTCCTAAGAAACTTCCTCCTTTTCTTTTTTTACCTTTTCAAATTCTATGTCATCCCATTTATGATCTCACGGATTCATAAACAACAACCAGTAACAAGAGTTCTAACATAAATAGTAAAGGAGCTTGTAGGGAAAAGGACTAAAATCAATCCTTGAAATACAGCAGCTAACCCCTCCATCTCTATATCCTCAGTTAGGAAAGTAAGTTCTTAGGCATCAGTACAAAGTCGACCCAACTCCCTAAGTCTCAATTTACAACCAGGGCATAACGTAGGATTTAAGGGAGAATAGAACTCATCAGTAAATAGGAAACTACTTTTTCTCTCTTTTACTTTCCTTTCCTTTAAAAAGAATAATGGATAGTGAGAAACACTGCTATTTCTCTGAATGGATGGTTGCAAGAAGGCTTAATTATACAATTCCTTTGATCATACACGGTCAAAAGGATGGCTTCCAAATTTTCTATTTCCCATTTAAAGCCGGTTTTCAAAATAAAAATGGTAAGGCATCAGACACTTAGTCCTTTATGTAGGTGCCCTTTAAAAAAGTCAGTGTTTTTATTGGCTATTCATTGTATTTTCTTCCCCTGGGATACTCATATGATAATCAAAGCATAGGAACAAGTAATCAAAGCCTGGGAATCATGAAGTATTATTACAAAACCCAAAGACATGCTATCATTTGTAGAATTATTCATCGATTAGTGTGTGTGTGTGTGTGTGTGTGTGTGTGTGTGTGTGTGTACACAATCTCCAGGTTTTTTATTGTATTTTGGGGATAAGAATACATATAAGAAAAAAAATGCAATTATTTAAAATTATAATAACATTGCCAAATCCTTCATCAGCCATTTATTGTGTAAATTAAGTTAAAGTATTCATTGGTCATGTATATTGAAAGTTCCTCAAATTATATATCAATAAACTATGCCCAAGATGCATGAAAACTTGTGAAGGCTGACAAGGACTTTTGACCTGTCCCCTATTTGTGACTTTAACGCTGCTTAGACATTTCTTCAGGGCATTTAAAACTCCTTTTGTGACTCTTCATCAGCGGTTTTACAGACAGCAGCGATCTCTATAATATACATTTTCACTTTCTGCATGGTTGAGGGAGCTCGTGTGCTATATCCCATTTGAAAGTGGAGTGTAAGATTACATTTCTAGAATATAGAAAGCCATAGTCATTGAAACTACACTCTTGCCATTGATAGTAATTCCTAGTATTTACTGTTTGACGGACATTTGCGAAATGTAGAGCCGATGGTGCCGAGATGATCGTCAAGCCACTGTAATAACAGGCAGAGGCTGTTGTCAGCTGTAGATAAGCCTGAACCCACAAACGCTTGGATACTCAATACACTCTGAAGTCTTTGCTGTTTGGAATGGAACTGACTTTGAAGAATATGTTACAGAAATATATGAAACACCATTCTGACTGACTTTCTTTGTCTTCCTGAAGCCTTATGAGTTGCATAAGTTTGAGGTTTAAATTATCCATTGCATATATTCAACTTGCAGTTTTGCAACCTACCCTCCATTTCCAACAACCTCACCATAAATTTTACATAGGACTCCAATGTACTTTCAAAAAAAGTTTAGGATAGGCAGGATAGTAGATTAATTATGAGTATGAACTTTGGATGAGGCTGACCTGGGATCAAATCTTAACTAGTCTTAGATACATTAGTTGGGTTTCTCTGAACTTCAGTCTCCTCACCTTTAAAGTGGGATCATTGTGTTTTCTACCTCCCAGGATATAATGAGGAATAAATGAAATAACTCACATGAAGAAGGTAATAAGAGCTTCTGGCAAATAGAAAATGCTCAGAACTGTTAACTGGTGTAATTATGAACTCACATACACATGTAGGCCTTTTCTTTAAACTATTGTTCAGCTTATTGACTGATTCTCTATGGAGGGTCTCTGTAAATGGCAGGGTATCTGCCTCCAATGCCCACCGTTGGTATTTGTTTGAAATATACTATAAGGTGATTTCTAGACAAGATATTGGGCTAATGTAATTTTCAATTCTAAAGAGAAACTTCCATGTCTGACCCTGATGTTTTAATTGCCATCAAAGAAAGACCACAAGATGAAAAGATCTAGGGGTGAAAGTTGCTGACAAAATCATACATCGTGCATTTCTATGATGGAGGTATGTTTTCAGGAGGCATAATTTTTCCCATGAAAGCACCAAACTCTGAGAATTGGCCAGTGTTTACTTGTGCCTTCTGCTGATGGGTCCACCATCCCACTGTTACAAACTGCCCAAGCCCAAGGGAGGGGAGCCTCTTAGCAGGAGCTGGGCCTCAGTGGATCTTTGGAGAGTCTTGATTGTGGTGGCTGCATTCTACTGCATTCCTATTCTGCAGCCAATCTTTTTTTTTTTTTTTTAATTCAAGTGTGTTTCTTTTCAAGCTCTTTTAAGGCTGGATGCAGAAGGAAGCTTGGTTTCTTTTTCTTCTTCCCCCTGCTCAGAGGACCTTGGTAATGGATATTGAGGAATTTAATACCCTATGGACAAAAAGAATCTTACTTGGCAAATATCTAAACCAAAGTTGGGAGCAAGACAAGCATCAAAATTATATACAAAACATTGATTCTTTTTTTCCTTTGAAATGTTCATTATGAACTCTCTGCAACATCGTGCTCTTCCACTCAAGGGACACCAGTTAAACCTATGTCAGTGTTTTCACCATAAAACCCACAGTACCCGGACACTGAAAGCTACCTACAAAACTATATGTGAGTATAGAATACAGTATTCCAAATCTCATTATCTAAGTATATTTTTCAAATTCACTTGGAGTCAGTATTTCCAGAGTTTTAAAATGGTTAAAAGAAACAAAGCCACATTCAGTTTCTCAAGTAGTTTTTCAAAACATCTTTATATATTGCCTGGAAAGGTATACAAATACAGAAAGGGCTGTGTAAAAAAAAAAAATACACACAATTTAAGGTCCTGGCTAAAGATCAAATGTTCAGAGAGCTGGGACGAGCACTTTGTGCATTTGCCTCAGAAATGTGTACTTTCCTCCCTTGTGGACTGCATGTGGGAGAGAGCTTTTTAAGTATTAATCGCAGTTTTATTTTTGCTCCCTTTGCCAGGAATTGGAGAAGCTATTCTATATTTCAATACTGTGGCTCAGTGAGATCTTATGGAAGACATCTCTGGTTTTTTTCCTCTATCCTAACTTACATCAAGTTTATATTTATCTAGTTTTCAGTCTAATTTGGATATTTTTCTTTCATTCTGGGTAACTTCATGCAACAATATTTAAATTGGACATTTCTAATTTGGATATTCCTATGCTTCTGTGGCCAAAGCTAGTCATGTGTTTTCTTACATTAAGGTGACCTGACAGGGTGCCTGGCTGGCTCAGTTGGTTGAGTGTCTCTGACTCTTGATGATGGCTTAGGGCATGATATCACGGTTCTTGCCATCGAGCCTCGTGTCTGGCTCTGCACTGACAATATGGAGCCTGCTTAGGATTCTCTCTTGCCCTCTCTTTTTGCCACTCCCCAACTGGGCAAGCACTCTCTCTAAATAAATAAACTTAAAAAAAAGAAAAAAAGATGACCTGCCTTTATTGCAGTCATAAATACTAGTTAGAAATAGTCTTCTTGAATTTTCACATCTTGCATTTCATGACAGATTCTAAAACTCTGAAACCTAATACCCAGCACTTGTGATCAACCCATCACATTTCAAAGGTAACAGCTAACTGTAAAAGAAAGAAGCAGGACCCAAATGCATGAGTTTATGAATTAACTCAACTAGTGCATTTATTTTTTAAAGTGCTTTTTGCTCCAGTGAGGGACAAACTATGTAAGAGAGGAACTACATAAACGAGGAAAAGTTAGAGCACTGACCAAAGGAAAAATGAATTATACAGAATGGGATTTCTTTGGCAGAAATTAGCAACAAAGCTCATTTTGAAGTGAAATCACATGTATTTATGTATTTATATATGTATACATACATGAACCTATATGTACACATGAATAATTAGGACATCTAATAACGGACTTAATTAGATGAACCCTAGTCTTCATTTACAAGGTATTATTGCCCTGTGCATGGCCTTTTACTTTATTTCAATTTATTTTATTTTTTATTTTTTTATTTTTAGAGAGGGAGAGTACACAAGTCAGGGAGAGGGGTAGAGGGAGGGAGGGAGTGAGGGAGGGAAAGAGAGGAGGGAGAGAGAGAGAGAGAGAGAGAGAGAGACAGAGAGAGAGAGAGACTCTTAAGCAGGTTCCATGCTCAGTGCGGAGCCCCATGCAGGGCTTGATCTCACGGCCTGATATCATGATTTGAATCGAAATCAAGAGTCAGATGCTCAACCAATTGAACCACCCAGGTACTCCTTATTTCAATTTAAAGTTAATTTCAATAATAAACTCATCTCCACTTCAATAACTAAAAACATTACCATTCACTTACAACTATTAATAAGTATCTCATCATTCTTTGCCTCCCCTAAGAAAGAAACAATTCCTTGGATTTTGTGCTTATGATTTCTTTACTTTTTAAAGAATACAGTTTTGAAATCACATATATCTATGCATATATTTATAAGTAATGTATTGTTTAATTCTGCCTATTTTTTAAGCTTTATGACAGGGGTATCATTCGGTTTCCTGGGACTTGCTTTTTTCACTCCACAACATGTTACTAAGAGTCATCTGTGTCATCCATAACTCTAGTTTGGTTTTGGTCGTTTCCATATAATGTTCCATGGTGAAAATGTATCATGAGTTATCTATCCAGGCTCTTGTCAGAGTCTTTTGTCTAAGCCATCCTGATGGTTTCTAGTTATAGGGTTATTTGAGAAGAAGGAGGCGTGAGTGTGAAGGACGTTTTGTTATTTTGCTGCTGAAAACTTCCTGCGTATACTTTCTCCCGGTGTGCACTGCCAGTGTTTCTCCTGGTATATGTGCCTGCACGGACAGGAGTGTGCATAACTGCTAGATCATCGGGTATGTGACTTTCTTATCTCAACTTTATGAGATAATACCAAATTATTTCCAAAGCAGTTGTTCAGTATGCATTTACACTAATGATTTTAAGGCAACCTCACTGAACCTGATCATCTCCAGCACTTGATTTTATCAGATTTCTCAGATTTTTTTTTTTCCAGCGGAGAGGGTGTAAATAGTATTGCAAGTTTAGATTTCTGATTTCTAGTTAGATCAAGCATATCTTTATATGTGTATGAGCCAAATGTATTTATTCTTTTCTAAAATGCCTAATGAAGTTGCTTAAATCCACTTTTTTAATGTTTATTTATTTTTGAGAAAGAGAGAGACAGAGCATGAGCAGGGGAGGGGCAGAGAGAGAGAGAGACACAGAGTCTGAAGCAGACTGTCAGCACAGAGCCTGATGCAGGGCTCGAACTCATGAACCATGAGTCATGACCTGAGCCGAAGTGGGATGCTTAACTGACTGAGCCACCCAGGTGCCCCTTAAATCTATTTTTTAATTGTATCATTTGTGTTTTCCTTATTCGTGTGGTGGAATATTTTATAAACTCTGAATACTAATCCCTTGTCAACTGTATGTTTTACAAATGTCACTTTACTAGTGTGTGGCTTGTCTTTCCAATTTTTAAAGTGTCTTTTAGAGAACAGAAGTTTTTAATTTAATAAAGTCCAATTTATCAATCATTTCTTTTATGCATAGATTTCATAATTTAAATAAATATTGAGCACTGATTATGTGCATGGGTTATAACCCTATACAAGCACTGGGAATATAAAAATGAAAACAAAAGTAGTCCTTTCACTCAAGGAGCTCAAAAGTCTACTAAGAAAGTAGAATGGGTAAATGATTACAAAATAGCATGATACCTGCTGTTAGAGGCAGGAAAAACTTACTAAAGATAATCAAGGAAGCTTCCTAGAAACCGATGAAATATTTAATATACTACTGAACAACTGGAAGAAAGAAATTTTATCAGTATATGCCAAGGCCCAGTGACATAAAAACCTACAGTGGGAAACTACAGGTAAAATCAACCCAACATGGCAACTGATAACAGTAAAAGAAAGAGAAGCATTAAAGACTGCAAACCCCCAGGGTCCCACATTGATAGATGATGTGCTGTCAAGAAATATAAGCTGACAAATGCAGGGACTTTTTGTGTGTTTCTTTATCCATTGCTGTACCCCCAGGACTTTGAACAGTTTTGATATAGAGTGAACACTTTCAATAGGCATTTGTTGAATATCCAAGCAAATGAATAAAAGGATAAAGGAAGCAATGCATATCATATTCTTAAGACGGCTACAACAAAGTACCACAAACTTGGAGGCTTAAAATAACATAGGTTTATTCTCTCACTTCTGGAGACCAGCAGTCAAAAATCAAGATGTTGGCCAGGCCACTCTCCCTCCAAAGACTCCAGCAGAGAATCACTCCTTTTTTCTTCCCCTGGCCTCCTCCACTGTGTTTTCTTCTTCTCTGAAGGACATTTATCACTGGACTTGGGGTCCACTCAAGTAATCCCAGGATGACCCCATCTTGAGATCCTTAACTTAATTACAACCACAAAGAGCTTTTTTTCCAAATAAGGTCACATTTATAGGTATGTGTAGATAGGACTTGGACATATCTTTTTCTGGGTCACAGTTCAACCCATTACAGAATGTCACTTCTATGTTTAAAATCTTTCAATGATTCTACTGTTTTAGAATAAAATTTTAATTCTTTTAAATAGTCAACAGGACCCTAAGGATCTGACTGCTGTCTCTCACTCAACCTTCGTCTCACTCCCTCCGTTGCTAAACTTACTATGCTCTGGTCACAGCAGTCTTCTTCTAGAATCTTTTTAAGATCCATGCTTTTCCATGTTCAGGCTGTTTGCACATTGGTCCTTCTGCTGTGGCTGCTCTTCCTTCCTCTCATTCTCTAATTACTTCAGTCTCCTCTTTGGATCTCAGGCTTTCTTCTATGATCCTCAAATAAAAATCACCCTGCCTTGCATATTTAAATATTAGAAAGCTGCATTAATTGAAACAATGTTTTTAGAAAAAGAAAAGTAGATAAATATTTCATAGTATATACATACTATGGAATCCTATAAAGTTGTTTTAAAAAAAGGTCTGACTATGCAAGGATATGAAAAGACCTCCAAGAGTGTGAAGTGACAAAAGCAAGTTGAAGTCATATGTATAGCATGAGCCTACTTATAGCACTAAAAACAACATAACAGATACGTCTATATAGCTTCATGTACATATGGAAACACATGAGAGAAACCAGAATAATATCTCCCAACTGTTGACAGTTGGGAGGAATGCAAGGGGAGTAACAAGGAGAACAAAGAGGCTTTCATATTTCCTCTGAATGTTTCTGTATTCTTTCAACCATGTGCAAAGAAAAAGTTACATATTACTTGCATAACAGAAATACTATGACAGAAACAAAAAAAAAGTAAAAAATCCTATGATTTATTCAGGGATGTACAAATAGACCAGTCGAAAAGAACAGAGAGGCTAGAAACAGGTGCACACATATTAGAGATTTAGTATTTAGTAAAAGTCGCCTCTCAAATCAGCCACAAGTGGGTCAGTTCGTTAATAAATGGTAATGAGGCAAGTTACTGGCAAGTAAAGGGGGCTAAGGAGAAGCAGATAATAGATTCTTGCTCCTAACCATTTACCGAAAGTCAAATGAAAGCAAGAGCTAAAAATAAGTTGCAAAATTATGAGAAATATTAGAAGAATATACAAGATGATATATTTTATGATATTGGGACTGAAATCATTTTCATGAGCAACACAAACTAGGTAAACGTTATTAGATAACTACACTTGAAAAATACCTGCACACAAACATATAGAAGAATGTATAAAAGTGTTCATTGAAGCATTGTAACTCAAAATTAGAAATAACCTAAACAGCCAGAAATAGGGGGAGGATTAGTTAAAATGTCATACATCTTTATTATGGTGCATTTTTTAGCATTCAAAACAATGAAGTGGCATAGATATTCTGTCAAAATATTTAGTGACACAGAGAAGTCTTCAATATATAATTCAATATATACTTATACACATACGCAGAGATGTATGTATATGTGAGTGCACATGTAGATATGCATACACACATACATAAATCTGTATATGCACAGATACATGTATAAATGTATATATGTATGTGCATTAGAAATGCACGGACATAGGCTTGGAAAAACAAAAACTAACTTTTACAGTGGTCACCCCTTTAGAGATAGTGGGGTTAGAGGAGGGACATCTATAGATATTACCTGATTAATAATCATTTCCTCAACTTCTCTTTAGGGGGCTATTATTTCTCCCTTCTTTAAGGTTCTCATGGGGATGCCAAACACAATCTATATTCTCTTGCACAGGAATTGCTACAGATGGCCATATGACCTAAGAAGGCCCAGTCAGGGTCCTTCCCTAAGATTTTACATATGGACACTGGGAAAAGAAAGCATTCTCTTTTTTCTTTGGCCACTGCCAGTATGAGTATAATTAATCTCCAGCTGTCTGAAGCCATGCTCCCAATCCCTGCCTTCCTAGACCAGGAGGAAGTGAGAGAAGAGAGGAGGAAAAAGGGGAGGAGGAAGAGAGGCCAATAATTTGAGTCTATCATTTGAGTCTATCGACTGGTCATGTCTTAGGGCCAGCCCATCTCTGAATGTACCAGTTATATGAACCATAAATTCACTTTTCTTAATTTGATTTGACCTCTTTCACTTGGAACTGAAAGTCTTCACTAATCTAGGAACTATCATTTTGACTGTATGTATTTACGTGGTTTGACTGTCTTTAAAAAAGAGAATGTATTAATGTGTTACTTATATAAAAATGTCACGCTGATTTAAATATCTATTGTTATATTTGTTTAATACTACTTTACCCATTAGACTTGAGAACAGAGACCACTGGGCCCATACCTCCCAAACAGTAATTACTCAATGAATACTTATTTTGAAAAAGTGGATATTATGGGAATATTAAATTGGGTATATGGCTTTACTATAGGATTTTTAGGGAAGGTAAGGCTAATAAAGGTGATAAATATATAAGGGACAAATTACTAATGCTTTTTAAGCCATGCAGTATATTCACAGTCAATGATAGTATAGATTCAACATTAGTGCCATCAATTATATTTCTAGTCTAAATTCTTCTGCCTATAAAAATGTACAAACTTAGAAAGTTTTCTAACATCAAAAATTCATTAAAATGTAACTGTACCCTCCCATGTCTTTTGCCAGGTGGAAAAACTGGTTTCATCAGGGTGCATATGAGGCCAAGATAACAGATGTGATTCTCTGGTAGGCCTATTTTCTTCATTGCAATACACATCCAGCTGTCTGGCAACCTACGCGATGGGAATGGGTGATAGGGTGTTTCCAAGTTGGCACAGATCCACCAGAAAGAGCTCAAAACATTTTGGATTGTTGGGGAATATCGAGAACTTCATCTTCCTTAATAGTAGGCAACTTTACAAATGGGAGATCTTTTGCTACAATACCCTCTCACTAATAGAATCACCATCAAAAGTCCAGTCTTCGTAAAATCTTTGTAAGTTTTTTCATTGTTGTTCCTGCTTATGGTGCACATCTGTTTATTTTCCTTGACATAAGTTGCACATTACAAATTCACTTCGTACACGGATGGAAAATATTAGTGGGAACATTGACTGCAGCTGTCCTTTTCATAGTCAGATAGTGTTTGCAATTCTGCCTTGTACACCTTTTTTTATGCTTTAACTAATGATGAGTTCTTATGTCTGGTCACTAACAGCAATCCCACTTCAGCTCAGTAGCCGTTAACTATGGACTTTAGCAGACTTTGGCTTTTATTAGATACTTTGGTATTTCTCCTAACTACCTGTCTCCCACCTCGCCTTGCCGCCCTAATTCACTTCACTAGAAACCAGCTATTTGATTTCTACAAACACAGTCCAATAATGCGAACTTGCAATAAATGGTGTCACTGGCCCTGTGGACTGAATATTTCTGGCTGCTTTTGGAAAACAATATTGTCTTCTCCCATCATGTTAACTGTGACTGATGAAAAAGCTCACCAGGCTGGGTGCACTGCAGAGAGCGGCATCATATCGCTAGGCTCCAGGAAACACAGCATGGACCGGACTGCGGTGTCCCTGCAGCTCAGTGCTGTACCTATCCACCACTCCTATGAAAGATTTACAAGCTAGCTTCCTTGGGTTTTCTGCTTTGTTTCTCTCCTTGTGTCACAAGTTCTGGACAGTAGTTAAGTTAACCCAACTTAACGGCATCATTCTAGAAAGCTAGACGTGCAACATAATTGAGCCTGACAAAACTCTCTTTGGGTTAAATAAAGTCTAACTTTCTTTGGTATAGATTTAGTTATAATTAAAGCAGAGTATGTCACTCTTTTTGCAAAATAGTGTATTATGTATTTGTTCCCGGTGACCTTCATTTTTTTGAAGGATCGGGGTGATGTCTCTAATTAATTGTGGTCATTTTATGTTTATTCCTTATTCTAAGATATTAACCACTTCCCCAGAAGTAGACCATGCTAAATACCTTGAGAAACATGGATATGACCCAAAGAAATGTTGGTTGGTTTCATTCAATGTGACCCGTTACCTTAATGTGGACCGAGAAATATGGCTCTGCCTGCTTTGCAGCTCAGAGTGACTCCGATTTTGACCACATAATTAACCATATTCAGCTTAGTCATGGTGATACAGATATGCCATTTATGTCATCCGAGAATATGGTAAACCTATATCTTCTATATCATGAAAGTCACATCTATACAAACATGAATTTAAAGTGTTTTTAAGATTGAATATTCCTATTATGTTGGTATTATTCTAAGATATGTTTGTCCAGTGCGATATGCTATCACCATCCTTGTAGCCTTTGAAGAATATATAGAAGAGCCTTAATAAACAACTTTTCAAATCGGAGTCGGGATTTATCCCACAGGATATTGCATAGCATTCTCTTCTCCTATCCCCACAACTATACAATTTGAAACTGCTCTTTGAATTGACAATTCTCTTGACAATGATAGGGTTTAGACTGTATTTTTATTTATTGTTTATTGTTAAAGAATAAGGAACATAATAAAAATGCTCAAGATATAAATAGTATAGGTTTTGCTTTCTTCTTGAATGCTACTGTGAATTTAGAGGTTTCTTGGGACCTTAAAACTGATTGGTTCCTATCATTTCCCTGCCTGAATACCCAGGACTTCAGTGACACTGACAAGGGAATAAAACATTAGATTCATCAACCAAATAGTAATAGTATTTGATATGCTTGTAAAGAATTCCAAGAAACTTGGAAATGAAATAAAAAATAAGGATCCTGAGTTGCTGTGTGGCCATTTCAACAGAATATTTAATCAAAACCAAAAGTATCCTTGAAACTACTCCTCTTGGTGCAAGGACTGTAATGCTGTTACACAGGATGTGTCCCTGAAGTGCCACAGGAGTATCCCTGCATTGCTACTTATGGGGCAGGAATTTCAATAGCGACACAGGAAATGTCTCTAAAGGGTTGTTGATGGAGCAGGAATATTTAATGATGTTACACAGGAAGTATCTCTACTCTGCTACTGCTGAGACAATGTGAAAGCACTACACGATGGGGAATGTTTTCAGCTTGGTGCCAGGCATAAGATAACTCTTTCTGCCAAAAAGAGACTGAAAATACCCTTCCTGCTGCCAGAGTATGCTTAGAATGCTACAAAATGCAGAGAAAATGCTGATTGTGCCAAAAAGAATGGAAAGAGGAGGGAGCCCTCCTGCATGAGAAGAGTTGCAGGGCCAAGCAAATAGACCAAAGCCATTAGGAGGTTAGCATGTAAAGCAGGCAGCCAAAATTTTAGTGAGCTGAACAAAACTCTCTGCAAAAGTTCACTGTTAAGCCAACATTAAGCTTTTGCAGATAGGAAGTCCAAGAACTACCAATAGGGACCCTGAAATCAGAAACCCAGACCTCAATGTGAAAGAAATAAGGCAGGGCATTTGCAGCAAACAAAGAGGCTCCAAGAAACAGGAACAACGAAGAAGAAAAGAGTTTAGAGTGAGCCAGCACAGGTACCGTTTCTTTACCACAAGAGTTGAGAGATTTTAACAAATCCTTGCTGAGAAGGGCATGAAGATAGAAATCTGAACACAAGTGAGTGATATTTATGGTCATTCTAGAGCAAAGGTGGTCTGATGGCAACTGAATGGTGAAATCCATGTAGTTCCCATTCCCAAGAGTAGCTTTAATTCCTCAACAAATCTTTCCATGATCTTTAAATGCTCTTAACTAAAAATCTCCTCCAGGTGTCGTAATTGATAGAAATTTGAATAGACTATATTTAGCTATTGCATTTAAGACTCTGGTGTCCTGAAGGGGCAAAATCAGCCAATCTGCCCTCATCATCCTTTGTAGCATAAATTTACTGACGCAAGCAACATGAAGAATCCAACAGGCCGAATGTTCCAAACTATTCAATCATTGGAGGTTACCTAAATTTTTCTTTCTTTAGCTGGAAGGCAACAAGATCGGTATAAGAGGCACAATGATCAATCTTTGGTCTCCTAAAAAGTCCTAAAACATACCTCTATAGCCTGCAGGGTCTATGGCTAGTGAGTTTCTATGATCAGAGGTAAGAAAAATTAATTGTTAGTATTTCTTATGTTGTGTGGAGTTAACCTAGCAAATAATCTGACAGTAGATCAAATGATGGGGATCTATAACTGAATGGCTTCTAATTCCCTCTATACCTCCTGAATTCCTGATCATTCTTACGCTGTTATACACTTTTTATCTTCAAAGAGACTAGGTGATTATTTATCTTATCTATTGTTGGTTGTCTGTCTCCCCTCATTGTTGGAATTTATGTCGCAGTCTTATTCACTGATGTATCCCAGACACCCAAAAAAGTATCTGGTACAGAATAATTGATCAAAATATATTTCTTTAAAGTGTTGAGTGAAGAAAGTTATCAATCCCAGTATTATTATTATATTTAATCCTTTCCCTAAGGCATTTCTATATAGTTAATTACAATCATATGGAGCTAAGCCTCACAGATTAATAAATAACTCATTTTCCCATCAAAACAAGAATTCTTCCTTTCTTTATTATATTCTTGGAACAACTCTTTGTAACCCTTTCAACTTCTACAATTTCGGTGACATTCTATTCTTCAAGTTTCCTCATCGTCTGTATTCATGTCATCCTGTTCGCATATCCTACAAATGACTTCTACACTGGCCCCCGTTATAACATTTCCACATGTTACATCATGGTCTAAAACAAGAATAGCATTTAGGTATCATCTAGCTTGCCCATTCAAATGGTTTGATACAGGTTTGCCAAAGGGCTATACCGAGAAGGATTCTGGCACCATTCTGAAAGCATTCAGCTTTTTAATAGGGATATCTATCAGAAAACAGGTAGCTACAACATGTCATCTCTGGTCTAAGCTGTCATCAGATCATACATTAAATCAAACTCTTTCATAGTTCATATGCATATACATATGCATAGCACTTTCTCCCCCTGTTCAGAGGACTGCAGACATTCTCAGTAATGGAGCTCAATAGACTTGCAAGTTAGAGGTGACTAGGGTTGGCAGTGGCCTGACTTCAGGGCCAGGTGTTTGGAAACTGCAGTGGTCATGAGTTAAAACAGGCTTGCATCCATCAATTTCAAATTCTTGGAAACATTCAGTCAAGTATGGTTTGAGAAGAAGAACCACAGGAAATGTCCCAGTGCAAATAATTGGAGCTCAGGTGTCTAAAACAGCTTAAGAGTTTAAAACATTCACCACTCTCTAGAATCCACCCAAACTCCCTCAAATCTGCCAAAGTACTTAACCTCTTCATGTACTCAAGCACAGAAATACTTTGTAGCTTTAAATGGGGGTGGCTGTGAAGTTCAAGATGACAAAGCCCAGGCTGAACATAATTTTAGAACCTTAAAACTGGAAGTGTTTTATGGTTGCTCATCTCAAAAAGGGCTCTCTAATCTTATCTCAACTGCCCTCATCCACTATCTTCAGGCTTATCAAGAAAGAGTCATGGATCTGAACCCTTAAAAAAAGTCTTTCAAAATGTACTGAGCACCTATAATATGGTAACTATGATTCTTAGAGGTTTAGGATTTAATACTATATAATTACTTGGGGGGGCAGATTTTGAGTCTAATAGTGGAGACAGCCCCATAATTAGAAAATTTCATTATGATGATATAGATCCAAGATGAAAATATGAACAAAGGACGATTAGAAAACACAAAAGTGCATTTAACCCAGGCTTGAAGTTTTAAGAAGACTTTCTGCAAGAGGTGATATTCAAATTGGGTCTTCATAGTTAAGTAGGAGTTCACTAGGTGTAAGAAGATAGTAGGATAGTGAGAAATGAGTTTACTTAAGTTTTCGTGCTTTCATTATGAAGATACAATGAGAAGTGGGATAAAGTTCATCCCCACAGAATGTTCCAGTGTTATTATAGAAATGAGTTGGAGCTATAAGTACATACCTACGTACATGCATACCTCTGTACCATCTATGAAAATGGTACAGATAAGAACTTTGGAAGTTCTGGAAGAAGTGGGGGGCAGGGAGAGAAATTAGGCAAGGACATGCCATTAGTGTGATATGTGAGGTAGATCTTGAAATAAAGGCAGAATTTCAGTGTGGAAAAATTGTTGAGATAGCAGAATCCAGGGAATGGAGATGAGACAGCTCAATGAATGTACAGGACACATGAAAAGTGCTATTTAAATTGAAATGCAGGATATCTGAAGGTACCTGAGGATCAGGTACAAAAGGCAAGTTGGGCCCAGCCTGTGGATAATTGTGACTGTCAGGATGAGGTGATTGGACTGTGTCATGTAGACCAGAGAGAGCCACTGAAGATGCTTGAGCAGGACAGTAATATGATCAGAGTTACACATTACATAGGAAATATCCGTAGAAAGAAGTATCATCAAATACATTGGAGATGGGGAGAGGTGGGATTAAGGAAGTTGCTTTGAAAGCACCATTTCCTCTAGGTGAAAAATAACAAAGAACACGGGCAGTCAAATAACAATGATGAGAACATAAGGAATTTAAGAAATGTTGCAGTGCAGGATTTCAGAGAATTGCAAACCACTTACATTTGACTTGAGATATATATTTTCATTTAGGGAGGAGGGGGTCCTCTTCTTACTCCTACATTCTATTTTTTTTTTTTTTTTGAGAGAGAGAGAGAGAAAGAGCACACAGTGAAGGGGCAGAGAGAGAGGGAGACAGAGGATACAAATTGAGCTCTGCGCTGATAGCAGAGAGCCCAACCCAGGGCTCGAACTCACGAACCCATGAGATCATAACCCGAGCCAAAGTCGGATACTTAACTGACTGAGCCACCCAGTTGCCTCATCTCCCTGTATTCTTATTAATGCAAATGGACCCGAGGCCTAGTCTGTTGCAATCATTTGATTATAATACAAGAGCTCCCAATTTACTCATCACAAAGGTTGGCTTCCAAGTTGCTACTCTAAAATTTCAACTGATTTTACAGACATAATAAAAATCACATTTACCCCTTGTTTGACAACCTCACAGAGTTGTTCTGATGAGATAAGAAGAAAGTGGGTAGTGCTCAAAAGCAAAGTGATGTATACGTATACATATTTATTAGCATTAGTGAGTTCTTGGGTCTCAGTGGCTTTGCATGGGTTCCATAATAGGTCAATTTCAATAACTGAGATGGGGTACTTAGTTCTTAGCACATCACGCCTGTCCCTCACCGAACTTGGAATACAGAAACTTTTTAGAGAGAGGGACACAGAATGTGTAATTCAGGAACTCCTGCTCATCAAATGCCGCTCAACGTACTGAGGATGGTAGAACACAAGGAAGATTCCTAAAATGAAAGTTTTGTTCCCTGAGAGCTTATAACGCACTCGGTAATACAAAATTAATATACGCATGAAATGACTTTCAGACCAAGACCAGTCAGGGCTGAAGAATGTGATTCACACTTTGAAATACACAGACTGATGGAAAAGAAAGACATGTTCATCATTTTTTGTTTGCCATCTGCCATAGTTAATCCTTGTCAAAGCTCTGATAAAGCCACCATCATTCATGAAGCCTGGTTTTGGTTCTAGTTCCCTTCCTTCAAACCCACACTACCCAGCCTTTTGCCCTTGGCCATTTGCTTTTCCCTTCAGACTCCATGGTTGCTTCATAACGGTCTAATATTAGCCTGACCCTTCTGGTTAGCATCACTCTTTCTTTATGATATTTGTGGGACTTAAAGATGAACCAGACAGACAAGAACTTTAAACTCTGTTATTGCCCTTCCTTGACACTTTCAACAAGTTAATTGTCTGTTTGCCTTCCTGTAATTACTTTAATTACACGCCATTAGTGACCATTAATAAATGCAAGTGTGTTTGATTTTCACAAATCTTACTTTTCTTACTCTCTGTAGAACTCCATCAAAGCTTTCACATGTGGTCAAAATAGAAAGTGAGGCAGCTAAGCACATTCACATTTAACCTTTGGGGCGAAAGTGAAAAAGAAAGGATAATTCATGAATGGACTAATTGTTTTTCCCTGCTTCTGACACTGGCCAGTGTTCTTTCTATAGCGGATACATATATATGCAGTGTGTTCATTTATAAGACAGCAAAAGTTAAAAGGGGTTGAGAAATAAAAGCTGCCTAATTGCTGCTATTATCTCAACTCAGGGAGAGAATTGCTGGGTGATATTATGAGGATCGAAAAACCATTGAAGATTTTATTGATGGAACACTTTTGCTCTAACTTCAAGCCACAGAAAATGAAGGTCATAATTTCAGTTTTTATGAGCACCTGATTGGGCATTTACATAGAAAGAGCTGAACTATGAGGAGACTAAGCCAATATTCTCTCTGCTATAGTTTGCTAGATTACCTTACAGTATCTAGTATAAAAACAGTTTACCCCGGATTTCTTTGGTCAGCTTTACCAATGAAGCCGACTGAAAAATATTTTCTCAGGGTAGCTGGGAGAATGAAATGGATCAAGAATGGTTATAGTTAGATGTTCTTCACTGCATCACTTCAACAACAACAACAAAATCTTTGAAAAAAATGTTTAATTCTGTGGCTATTTAAAACTTTCTGCATAATTATCTTGCTTTTTAAAATATTAAATAGATTAAACCTATTTGTAATGACAGCAATATGCTTTGCTCCAAATATAAAATGATGATGTTAATCCCTAATTACTGGAATTTATGATTTGGATTTTTTTCTTATGGTGCAAATGGGTTATGCCAGGTCATTCGTGATCTTTCCCTGCTGTAGACTAACGGCAACACTTCAGAGAAAGCTGGCCAGAGTTGAACCTGTGGGCTCTCTGAAGCTACAGAAAGGCCATTTAAATGTGTTATCCCATCCAGGTAAACCCAAGAAGGAGGTGTCATTAGTACCGAGGTGCTCTTCATTGCACACTTTTACATGCCACTTCCTGTAGAGTTCACTGGAGTAGTAATTACTCATCTTTTTGTAATAATAAAAGCCCAGATTTCGTAAATAATTCCAAGGAAAAATATATTTTCCTAATATTTTGAAAATATCTAGTTTCGGATTCTAGTCAATAAATTCTGGCTAAATGAAATAATGTTCTAGGGAAAAGAGAATACATTCTGTATTATAAAATGTCAGTGTTCTGATTCACCCACATTGTTCCCTCGTCATACAATCTGATCTTTTAACCTGACTACTAAGTATTACTGTCTTCTCCTTCTTCAAATCCCAACATATTTTTTGAGGAAAGATGTATTTGTACTTAAAATGTATCATCTGCCCAAGACCTCTCTGTAAAGGAAGGAAGTGAGGGGGCACTGAGAAAGTGAATAGTTCAGAGTCAGGAAAAAATTCTGAGGTATGAAGAGGAGTTGTCTTCGGCTGGGATGCATGGGATAAGTCCATGGACAAAAAAACAAAACAACTGACCAGATTAAATCAAACAGCATTCCTGGAGTGTACTAGCTTGTCTATATCCATATGTCCCTATGCCATTCCCAGTGTTTATTTCTAAAATGACTTCAGGGTTTTTTTTCACTCATTTTTTTGTGGGTTTTATTTTTGAGGAGACAGGAACATGGGGGAGGTTGTAGACAGGGTGACAAGTAGATGGGAGAAACAGTACATAATTCTAAGTTTTTCATAAGCTCCACCATTGATCTATATTTAGTTGAACCTGAAAATAGTGCATATCAAATTCTCAAATTCCTAACATATATAAAACAAATACAAAGGTTAAGTCCAACTCCTTTCATCAAATAAAAACTTATATTTTAAAGTTGTAAGGGTCATTTAAATTTCTCCTTAAATTAAACCTCCAAATCAGCAAGAGAAACAAAGCCCTTCCCAACCTGATCCTAATAACTTTTTCACTCCATTCTATCAATTCACCCATGAAATTTATGTTCCAACTAATGACTAAAGCTAAATGAATGAATAAATGAATAAATGGATGAAGCCTTAACATAACAATACAGAAAACCCTTTCCACCTCTTTGCCTTTGCTACAAATGCCCTCATGCATCCTTTGCCTAAAATATGTCCTTGTCTCCATGAAGATCTAGGATCAACACTGCCTCCCCTGTGGCACAGGTCTTCCTCCCAGATTTTCTCTTTTCTAACCACACTCTGTACAAACTCCCACCATTGCCCCACCATTTAGCAGAGCATTTTGAGCCACCTGAGGGAAGTGTTCACTACTTAGTTGGCACTTGTATTAGTTAGGAGAAGTTCCATTATGAAAGTCATGAACTGAGTACCAAATTTCTTTAACTTCACTTCGTAAGACAGAATCTTATTTCTTGCTCATACTTTATGTCCCATGCAGGGTCAGCAGGGAATCGGCTCCACACAGCTATTCAGAGATCGAAGTTGATAGAAACGCCACCATCCTGTAGATATGCCATCCAGAACATGGTCCTGCTCGATGGTTATAAAATCATGCCATGAAATAGTGCCATTAAATCATAAAAAATCACCTATGGGCTTCCAATCCCTCAGTCCAGAAATGACAAATTCATCACTTCTACTTACATGTCATTGGCTACAACTGGCCACAGTGCCCGAATTGCAAAGGGGCCAAAGAATACGGGGAAACAAAGGGAATATTCACTGAGCAGTGCTGTCTTTGCCTTAATACTTCTATTAAAATATTTTTAAAATGTCCATACTCCCTTAAGCAACCTACAGATTAAATGCTATTCCTATCAAAGACCCAAATGACATTTTTTATAGAGACAGAAAAAACAATCCTAAAATTCATATAGAACCACAAAAGATTCAGAGTAGCCAAAGTAATCTTGATAAAAAAGAACCCCAAAGAACAAAGCTGGAGTTATCACACTTCCTAATTTCAAAATATATTATAAAACTATAGTAATTAAAACAGTATGGTACTGGGATAAAGACAGACATAGAGACCAATAGAACAAAATAGAGATCCAGAAGCAAACCCACACATATATTATGGTCAACCAAGTTTGGACAAGAGTCCCAAGAGTACACAATGGGGAAAGAATAGACTCTTCAACAAACTGAAAAATTAGATATATGTACAAAAGAACAAAATCAAACCCCTATCTTACAACATACATAAAACTCAACTTAAAAGGGATTAAAGACTTAAATGTGTGACTTGAAACTATTAAGCTCTCAGGGAAAAAAAAATCACACAAGAGAAAAGCTTCATGATGTTGGTTTGGCAACTATTTTTTGGATATGACAGCAAAAGCACAGGCAATAAAAGCAAAAATAGACAAGTGGGACTCCATCAAGCTATAAAAGTTCTACACTGCAAAGTGTAAAACAATCAACGGAGTGAAAAGGAACTTAGGGAATGGGAGAAATAATTACAGGCCAAATATCTGACAAATGATTAATTTTCAAAATTCATAAGGAACCCCCACATCTCAATAGCAAAAAAAAAAAAAAAAGAAGAAGAAGAAGCTCAATTAGAAAACGAACAAAAGATTTGTATAGATATTTCTTCAAAAAAGACATAAAAATGGCTAAGAGGTACAAGGAAAGGTGCTCAACATCACTCATCATCAAGGAAATGCAAATCAAAACTACAATGAGATATCGTCTTACACCAGTTAGAATGGCTACATTCTACTGTAGAAACAAGTAGAAACAAACAAGAAACAAACAAACAAAAAGATAATAAGTACTGGCAAGATTTTGGAGAAACTGGAACTCTTACATGGTGTTGGTGGGAATGTAAAATGCTGCCGCTGCTGTGGAAAATAGTACGGAGGCTCTTCAAAAAATTAAAAATAGAACTATCACACGATCAAGCAATCCCATGTCTGGGTATATATGCAAAAACATTGTAATCAGGATCTCAGAAAGATATCTTCATTCCCACGTTCACTGCAGCATTATTTATAATAGCCAAGATAAGAAAACAAACAAATCCAAGTTGTTGGACGGATAAAGAAAATGTGGCATCTAAATACAATGGAATGTTCAGCTTTGAGAAAGAAGAAATCCTACCATATATGACACGAAAGAAGGAAATCCTACCATATGTGACATGGATGGACCTGAAAGACATTACGTTAAGTGAGATAGGCCGGTCCGAGAAGGACAAACAAAGTCTGATTTTACTTACATGAGGTACCTAAAACAGTCAAACTTACAGAAGAAGAAAACAGAATGGCGATAGGGGGAGGGAGAAAGAGGGACTTCTTCAGTGAGCATAAAATAACACTTATACAAGATGAGTAGGTTCTAGAGATATGCTGTACAACACAGAGCCTATTGTTAACAATATAAATTGTTAAAAATTTATTAAGATGGTAGGTCTCATGTTAAATGTTCTTACCATAAAACAGAAACAAAACAAAAACAAAAATGAAGGGAAATAAGGAAACTTCTAGAGGTGATGGATCGACTTATAACCTTAATCGCGATGATGATATGGGTGCATGGACATGTCCAAACTCCTCAAACTGTATACATTAAATATGCATGATTTTTTGTCTACCAATTACATTTTGATAAAGTTATAAATAAATATTAAGTTCTGGGAAAAGAAAAATGATTAAGACTTAGTGCCTTGTTGAATACAGCAGGTTGGAGAGCTATTGAATGGTTTCAGTAAAGCCAGTACCTACTAGAGTGACGCTGCAAAAATGAGCTTTTCATTGAGGTTACACCAGTCTCTGAGAAGAATCATTATTTAAGATGACTTTTTGGAGTCATGTAACATTTGTTGCAAAAAATATATTCATAAGTTTAAGTGTTAATGCCAAAAACCCTTTGATATATGCAATGAGGTCTGAGGTGCTTAGAAATAAAAGTATTTTTGTTTATGGTAATTTCATGGGAACACAGAAAAGATCCCAACGTACTCAGTAAACATTCCACAACTAATTAGGCCATTTACTCCTCAATCCACTTCTCCTCTAAACTGAAAGGAGAGAGGCTTCTGGCTAAGAGATTCTGACCCCAGTGGCGACAGGGAGGGTCTGTCTTCCTCAAAGCTCAGTTGTAAGCCTGTCTCAGGCAGCCCTCAAGCTTCTTCCGGAACTCAGTTCACTCCACAAGCCCACAAACAAGGCGACAAGCTGACAGGAACTAAGCCAGGATTCTTGGCCTTCTATTCTGTTTCATGAGCCAAAGGGAAAGGAGGCCACCTTCCGAGGTCCAGCCAGCTAGGAATTAAGCCTCCACCTCCCCTCTTCCTTTACCCTCGCCAGACAGCCCATGGACAGCCTTCTCAGGCTTCCGGCACTCCTGGCCAGCTGGGAAAGGAACGGCCTTTCCAGACCCTGAGAGCTCGCCAATAGCCCTTTTTTTCCCCACTTGAGAGCCAGAATTGGGAGATTACAAAGCCACTGTCACAAAATGGTCACTAATAGAGGTTTTAAGAGACCAAGGGGAAAGAAAGAGTTTCTGGGTCATAGAAAAAGAAAGAAAATGGTGAGTTTCTAGCAGTGTAGTCATGGTTTTTCATAGTCTGCTGATAATCAGAGAAAACCTTTTCCTTCCAAGGGACCCCAGGCAGGCTGGAAGATGTGTCTCTGAAATCTGTTCAGAGCCATATTTTATCAGTTTTATTTTATGAGAAGCTTTCTTTTTGAGCATTAATCCCAATTCTCTAATGTATGAAAAATTTGAGTTGATATTTTATGAAGAGGTGTAAACATTGGTACCAGATCCCTGTTTCACATGCAGACTTCCTGGGGACCTGGTGGGAAAGCATCTGGAGACACTCCTTCAGATCGTGTTAACGTGCACCAGGGGACGCAAGCATGATTGTTTCATTCGACTTGTGATGTAGTTCCCAAGGCTGGCTTTAGTGTCTTGGCCCAGGAACTGCCCTGGCCCAGCAACAGAGCTCTCTCAAGTGGTGCTGAGTCTCTGAGTCTCTGATTTGGTCTGGTGCTATCCAGGGTCCACTGGGCTCTGTAAATTCCAAATCTTCTCCAGGACCAGTGTGGGACTGGAACCAAAGCTGCCTCTGGTGGCCAAGGGGAAAGGCTTGGTGAGAAACAGGAACTGAAGAGCTGCGTGGCCAGTCTGAGACCACCATCCCTTTCCATGGAGAACAGAATGTCCGTCTCCTTCTCTCACCCTTGTCACCACTCTGAAGCCACCAACAGTATTAGCCATGTATTTTTTTTCTCAGGCTGATCCTGGAGAAGAGGTCCTGTCTGAATCTCTTTTTTCCTAGGGAAGCTCCCATGACTCTTACGGGAACAGAGCACTGTCTAACTTCATTTACTTACAGTTTCTAAGGCTAGGTTCTAGACAAGGCAAAAATGTACTCTTGAGCTCTTCCTACAGAAAAAAAAATGGATCTCTACTTACTCTATGTCTACGTAATGATAAGCAACAGCAAGTAGTTCTTAACACAAAAAAAGCACATTCAACCTTACAAGTAAATTGACATTGTAACTTAAACTGCAGAAACCAGTTCCAATCATCAAATCAACATTTTCCAGCTTCAACAATTTTAAGATCCAGTCTTCACCTACCAGTGCTTTACATACATGTCTCATTTAATTTTCCGTACAACCTTATTATATCAGTGTTATTCATATTTTTTAGATGAGGAAGTTGAAACTCAGGAGAAATCAAGTAACAGTACCAGAGTCACACAGATTATGAAAGATGGACACTAGATTTGACTCCAGTTGTCTTTGTCCACAGAGCTCCTTTGCTTCTACCATTTGCATTCCTCTAACACAGTCCTGGGGCCATTTTGGATGAAGAGGGATGGCATGGTTGGGAAACAAGTAAGACTCAATTCTATCATCCTCACTATCTCTTCCATGTTTACTTTACCTGTTAAGATTCTATTCTCTCATCCTCGCTATGTCTTCCATGTTTACTTTACCTGTTTTACACATTGGGTTTTCAGAAAAGATTTTATTTGAAGAAAAGAAAAGTTGGAACATAGAATACTATATCATTTGTTCTCCTATTTCAGACTTCCTATTTGGAAAAAAAAATAAGAGTTAGGACACTGATATATGACTGGTGAGATATCCTCTAAGGATAAAATTTCTGAGGGATCCTGTGACACATTAATTGATTATCATGTTAACTTACTGGACAATCAGAGATGATACCCTATACTCCCTTGTGGCCCAAATTTTGTCTCATAGACCAAAATATTAATTAAGGAAAATGAGAATGAATGTATTTCAAACTCTTTTAATATATTTTACATTTGGGAGAAAATATCAAATTTCCTCTGCTTTTATGATTTGGAAAGGATAGGTTATTGATAATTAGGACAAGTGATCCTCTAATTCAAATTAACTAGTTCAACTAGTTAAACTAAAAGAGCACGGGTAATACATGTCACCTCCTGGGCTACGGTTTTTGAAAATGCCATCTATTATTAACTTTCCTGATTTCTCTGCACAATAGAAGATACCAAAATGCACAGGATGCTAAAACCCACACCCTACTTTCTATTCCATTGGTGCTTTGACACCTTTAAGGATGGAAAATGCACTGTGAGGTATGTGGCCTCAAAACTTAGCTGTTGTATGTGGCTCCTGATCAGTCACAACTGCCTTCTGGCTTCTTGCTGATCTCAGTTAGCCTTGCTTTTCAATGATCAAACATGTATGTCTCTTCTGTGCTCTCTCTCCTTCTGCCCCTCCTCCTCCTTCTCTCTCTCTCTCCTTTCTGTGTGTGCAGTGTGCAGTGCTGTGTGTGTGTGTGTGTGTGTGTGTGTGAAAGAGAGAGAGAGGCAGAACTCTGATCAACTGAAGTTGGTGTATTTCAGAAATTATCTTTCTCCAGATTTATCCATCTCTGATGTGTCTATCAGGGACTTTTCTAAACAGCGATGTCCCTTCTTCCAAACGGCACTCCCACGTAAATCCAAAGAGCACAATCCGAAGCAGTTTACCTTGGTTGTCTAGCTCCTCCCACGAGGCCCACCCCCCAGTCTGGCTCAAAAACCTAGTCAAATAGGTCTGTCAGCCAGGCTGCTCTTTACTGCCATCTCATGGAAAATTAGCCTTTTTCTGAGAATTAACCACTCAGTTGGTGCAGACCCTCCTAGACAAAGCAGACAAATTACGGCGGGTCCTACCCTCCAGAACAACAGTCTTTATAACAGATTACTTAGGACATGAGTTGAAAATAACTAAAGAATTACTGAATGAGTTATAGTTTCAGCAAGGAATATATCAGCACTTGATTCAAGAAATAAGAAAACGTGATGTAAGAAAAGGGGAATCCTGAATCAGAAAGTCCCATCTTTTTTTTTTTTTTTTTTTCAGGGAAGCAGCACATTTAAAAATACTAGAATCTTGGAGATATATTTATAGGAACTAACAGACTGAAAACTGTACCAACAGTCAGGAAGGATTTCAACACGATCACAGGCTACTGCTGTCTCACAGCACTTCTGTGCAGAAGTTCACAGACAGCATGATATTCATTCGGTCACCCCATTCCACTGTCACCGTTTGAACAGAACTGCTTAGTGTCCGTCCTGACTCTGTGTCCTTAAATATTCATGAGGCAAAACAGTCACATGTCCCAGTCAATTAACAGTCTTTCTTTGGTACTTGATTGCTTCTTCTCTTATCACTTGGTCAAAACCAGTAGTATTTTCCTCTATGGACAGACACCACACAACCTGTCTTCCTCCAGCAACTGCCTGCCAGACATAGTCATTACAGTATATGTATTTAGTTCCTGAAAGCATAACTTTACATTGATTAAAATTTTGAAGCACCCGAATAAATGCCATACATTTCAGTGGAGGGCATGCAGCAAACTGACCTAGATTGTTATTCAAATGTATGCTTGAAGCAGTTTTTCTATTACTCACCTTTATTCTCCTTCCATTGTGTTTTGTTCTAAACTGGCAAAGACAGTTTAAAACTCATAATAACACTTGAATTTTGATCTATACTAAATCAAGAAACCAATCTTAAAAGCTAATCCAACCTGACCACTTAGTTAAGCATGCCTACTGCAGGTATGAGGAAAAGTCCAGAGATGATAATTATTTTCCTAAGAAGAATGAACCCTCCAAATTCAAGCTTATATCAAACCGTAGTATCATTCCATGTAGAGGAAACAAAACATCAAAAGATCCATGCCTTACTGTTAGAAGTCTTGGTCTTCCTTAGGATTCCAGGCTGTCAATCTGTGGCCAAGAGATCCAGGACTCTGCAATCTACAGAAAATAGAAAAGAAAATGAACAAAAAGATACGGGATAGCTATAAATGCAGTCAAAGTGCATTGCTTACAGATTACTAAAGAAATGGAAAATAAATTAGAATTAGGTTCATAATTCCTGTTTAAGTAATTCTAGGCCTTCAACAACAACAAAAAATTTTTCTCAACACAAAACCAGTGTGTAAACCAGTAACTTCATACAGGGCCTTAGAAAGCATGCGGTGTGGTTACTGAAGGAACAAGACCATGTTAGGTGGAACAATTTAAGGACCAAAATAATGCCGAGGCACGTATGACAGACAACGTTACTTCCTTCTCAATACTTGTGACAAGCTCATGGAAAATGTTTTACATTGGTTAAAGTGTATCTCTAATCTTTGCTGATCTCTCCTTTAGCTGACCTAGGTCTTAGCAGACCACATGATACAGCTAGAATTTATTAACTGGATTTGTTTCCGTCATCTTTATATTTACATGTCTTATATTTATCACAAGCCATAGAAATATCCATTTACATATTTAGAGACAAAGTGTTTTCTTTTAAAATGATTCTAAATTTAAGAGTGTGCCAATTTAAAGAAAATCTGAGTTACATAATAGTACTTTTCATATTCCAGTATAGGGAAAGTCATGCAGGTAATCAGTAGGTGACTTAGTTTTATGATTTTATTTATATAAATGAGAAAGGTAAGCATCTAGGGGAGATTGGAAGTTACATCCTGACAGTCAAGTACTTCTATAATATATATATTATATATATAACCTGATCAGGTTATATCTGGCACAGTGCATGACACTTAGAAGGTACTTGACAAATATTTTCTTTTGTAAAATATATTTATTTATTTTTAAATATTTACATCCAAGTTAGTTAGCATATAGTGCAATAATGATTTCAGGAGTAGAATCTAGTGACTCACCCTCTACATATAAAACCCAGTGCTCATCCCAACAAGTGTCTTCCTTAATGCCCCTTGCCCATTTAGCCCACCCACCCACCCACAACCCCTCCAGCAACCCTCAGTTTGTTCTAAGAGTATCTTATGTTTTTGCCCTCCTCTCTGTTTTTATATTATTTTTGCTCCCTTTCCCTTATGTTCATCTATTTTGTATCTTAAATTCCTCATATGAGTGAAATCATATATTTGTCTTCATCTGACTAATTTCGCTTAGCATAATACACTCTAGTTTCATTGACACTTCCGCAAATGGCAAGTTTTCATTCTTTTTGATTGCCGAGTAATAGTCCATTGTATATATATACCACATATTTATCCATTCATCTGTCGATGGACATTTGAGCTCTTTCCATACTTTGGCTATTGTCGATAGTGCGGCTATTAACATTGGGGTGCATGTGCTCCTTTGAAACAGCACACCTGTATATTCTGGATAAATACCTAGTAGTACAATTGCTGGGTCGTAGGGTAGTTCTATTTTTTAATTCTTTGAGGAACTTCCATACTGTTCTCCAGAGAGGCTGTACCAGTTTGCATTCCCACCAGCAGTGCAAAAGAGATCCTCTTTCTCCGCCAACATCCTTGCCAACATCTGTCATTGCCTGAGTTGTTAATTTTAGCCATTCTGACTGGTGTGAGATGGTATCTCATTGTGGTTTTGATTTGTATTTCCCTGATGATGAGTGATGTTGAGCATTCTTTCATGTGTCGGTTGGCCATCTGGATGTCTTCTTTGGAAAAGTGTCTATTCATATCTTTTGCCCATTTCTTCACTGGATTATTTGTTTTTTTGGTGTTGAGTTTGATAAAGCCTTTATAGATTTTGGATACTAATCTTTTACCTGATTTGCAAATATCATCTCCCACTCTGTCGGTTGCTTTTTAGTTTTGCTGATAGTTTCCTTCGCTGTGCAGAAGCTTTTTATCTTGATGAGGTCCCAATAGTTCATTTTTGCTTTTGTTTCCCTTGCCTCCGGAGACATGCTGAGTAAGAAGTTGTTGTGGCCAAGGTCAAATATTTTCAAAAATAAAGAAACAAATAAACAAATAGCTTCCGGCAGAATCTGGAAGATGTTTAGATGCCTGAGCTGTTGGTAGGCATGGAGCAGAGCTAACTTATTGTAATTCTAATATCTAGTACAGGTCCTCGATCTAACAGGACTCCACAGATCCTCTACAAACACTTGGCTGTTGAACAGGCTTAAGTGTCTTGACTTAAAAAAATTCTCAAAAATAAAAATACAATACATAAAGACCATGTCCTTGTTGCTACAACCTCCCCACAAAGCAAAAAGACCTTACAGCAATAGTTCCAAAAGTCTATGTTTTAACAATGGTGTCCCAAGGCAGGGGGATCTATCTGAGGTTCAGACAATAAGAGGGTGCACTGTTGTAGAGAATTTTAAAGACAATAATACGTCCAACTAAGAGTTGATTTGCTTTTTATCACCACCATGCACTGACAATTCTCAACCATGTCAGGAATAAAATACTCCCACTAGGTAGATAGCTCTACTGCCTCCCACCTGATATACCACAGAGATCAGAAAAGATGGGCTCTCTACCTAAACTAAGGCGTTACAGTAATAAAGAATTTGGGAGTGACAGACTTTCTGTAACCAGACACCTCAGGAATTCAAGGGTTGACATAAAGGGAAATACAGAAAAGCTTTCTTACAGATAAAATTGCAAGGCATCTTAGATAGGGTAATGTAGAGACGTTTATGTGGGAATCATCCTAAATGGATTTTCAGGGGTACCTGGGTGGCTCAGTTGGTTGAACTGAGCATTGGTTCATAATCAGCATGAATTGGGAGGGATACTGTCTCTTCTCTCTCTGCCCCTTCCCCTGCTTGTGCATATTCTCTCTCTCTCTCTCTCTCTCTCTCTCTCTCTCTCTCTCTTCTATCAAAATAAATAAACATTTAGTGTGCCTTGTGCCTCAGTCAGTTAAGCATCTGACTTCAACTCAGGTCATGATGTCATGGTTTGTGAGTTCGAGCCCCGTGTCAGGCTCTGTGCTGACAGCTCGGAGCATGGAGTCTGCTTTAGATTCTGCGTCTCCCTTTCTCTCTGCCCCTCCCCCACTCATGCCCTCCCTCCCTCCCTCCCTCCTCTCTCTCTCTCTCTCTCTCCTCCCTCTCTCTCTCTCTCTCAAAAACAAAAACATTAAACAAACAAATGAACATGGCTCTCCAGTGTGTTGGTGAACGTAAAAGGATAAAGCCCAGGGGCAGGTCCACTTCCTCTGGCCTGAGTGTCTACCGGTTGTAGAACAATCTTATCTGTGCCATTCAAACCTTGGATATTGGATTTTGGTGAATATTCTGTGCTTTCTTTGATATCATTGCTGTAGATGATAACCAAGGAAGTGTTGCTTTAATATCTGCACAATCTATCAACAGCAGAGAATACCAGTTAAGGGGTTTTTATCAGTAAGCATTCCTATGGAAAGTCTTGAAGTAGCTGCTCTTGGTATGTCCTATTTGTTCTGAACTTGCTCCCTATAACCCCGCTCACTTCATATCTAGTGTTAACTCTTCAGAGGTTATCATTTTGGCTGGCTGTGGGCCTTGCTGAGTTGTCTTCTTTCTCTGATCCTGGTATTCACCTACTTCGAACTGAGGCCATGGATCTGATAATTCTTGCTTCTCAATGCCTGCCTCCTGGTTGAATTAGAATTAGTACTCAGGATTTGAGACAATGTCTCCATAACATCTTATTTCCTATTCAATTATAATGGTTGATGCAGTCTCCACTTCTATCCAATGCTGTTAACTCAAGCCAAATCTGCTATCATGAGAAAACCCCAATGATGGAAATCACTGTCAACTGTACCCAATTTTTCAACAATGAAGAAACATAGATATTAATATCGTACATATACATACACATATACACACATACATACATGTATAGGGACATGTATATACATATATACTATCACATATGATTTAAATAAAAAGAAGGCTGAAGTTGACTTCCTTGATTATATTCTTTTTCCCATAAGAAGACAGGTCTAGTGCAGCAAGTGACAGACAGTGACACAAGCCCATTGTTTATATAATGTATGTATTGGTCAATGCTTCACCCAGTACTATTACATAAAATATCTCATCTGAATCTCATAACAACCCTTTTGATATTCTTTCGCATACTGCATATGAGAGAAAACACTAAGGCCCATAGAAACAAAGAAATTTTTTCCAGATCACATAGCTAGTAGGGGCAGGGGTTCAAACCTCTCTTCTTTCTACCTCCTCCATTAGCAGGCACATCTACTAAATGGCACCAATGCTTCTGGATTAGGTCCTACAAAGACTCATGATGACAAAAATTTTATCAGTTTTCTCTTAACATACCATCAGGGAAAGAAAAGAGACAACATCTTAATGTGAAGCAAGATGCCATGATGTGTAAAAGGGATGCGATGAAGGTAGAGAAAGAATCCCACTCTTATTTCCCACGTATCTAGATCAAGTCTTAAAAGTTTTTCCTTAATTAAACAGCCTTTTTAAATTCTTCCATTCCTTCCTCTACTTCTAAGTCAGCCATTTAAGAAAGATTTTCAAGTTGTTTTTTTCCCACAAATTTGCCAGCCTTCTTGCATTTTCAGCCTTCACATGTTTAATGAGAACGCACTGGGTATAAGGCCTTATGTCAATCCACCTTCTCTAGGTTGCATTTTCTAGCAAGCATTAGCATAAATACCGACATGTTTACATCATAATTACTTTAATTCCCTTGGCCCCAACTAGACCTGGAGTGTGTCATTCCACAGTGATTTCAGGGGTAAGAGATGATTACTGGTCCATGAAACAAAAATTACAATAAATGCTTGGAAACTTGGCACACTGATGCTGAAATGATCCCAAATTTGTATCAGGGAGGGCACAAGGCTTTTACATTGATGTGAGCAAGTCACAATTTTCTAGGTCTTCAGGTTCTCATTTATAAAACAAGGATCAAAATTCTTATCTTTACCTTTTCTCCATGAATAATTATAAATATGAACATTAGGCACCTGAAAAGCATGTCAAAAAAAGCATGTTTTTCCCTGGCAAAAACCACTAGGTAAATATTATTATAAAATTGGCAAAACCCTTTCCTGGGTTTACAACATTAAAGTCAGAGACCTTTCCCTCTTATAGGTAAAAGAATTTAGTGCAACTAGCAGTGTTGCGAAGCAAGTGTTTAGGAAGTAAGAATTTTAAATGGCATGTGTGCAATTACTTACACACATATGAGTGTACAAAGGTCTCTATTTGGGGTTTTTTATTAATAATCAGACAGTTAACAGTAGTAGAGTTTAAAGCCAGAGGCCCAGGCAGAAGCGACTGCATTTTTATGAGGGATATTTCTATTTTTCTTATATAATAGAGATTTACATATTCACTGGTAAAACCATATTTATGGACTATTTAATGCATGTAAAGCACTATGGATATAGGATAGAAAATGGTCTTGTATCTATTGAGCACCTTTCATATTCTAGATCCCGTGCAAGGTGCACTTAGTTGTATTTGTGAATGGGGGAAGTGAGAGGACAGGGAGACAGAAGGTGTAAGAGAAAGAGGAATGAGGTATTCTTGCTTGAATCTCAGCTCTACTCATCACTGGGATTCATCTGGCAAACCTGTGGCATTATCTATTTGCACAAGGGAGGTAAGAACCCCTTAAGAGAGTACTAATTCAGACAAAATGGCTTGATCCATGACAGTACCTCATTTATCAGTGGGGTAGGACAATCCACGGGACTGCCATTGTGATTTGTGTTCTGTCCTAACTGTACATGGACTCATACATATGGTACTTGTCTATTACAGAGGTATTTAAATTAAATCAGAGAGAGAGAATAAAGTCTCCAATTTGGCAGTGGTGCAGACTACTTTGTGCACATGGAAGACTACAAAGAATATAGTACAACGTTGACACCTTGAGAGACTGAGTAAATCAGCCACACCGCAGTGGTGGCAGCATGTAGTCTACCACGGCAGCATACCAGCAGCTCCTCAAAACAATAATCTCAGAAGAGTGAAAAGTAGACCCGGCTGTGAAATATATTGCTGGCAGATGGGGAGATATTGGGAAGCAGGATCCTGGGCACAGACCTATGCACTGGCAGCAGTGGTTTGGCATGGAGTTGAGAAGATAGGTATCACCAAAGGCACTTGAAGCAGGGTGTGGTGGTAGTGTCTGGGGGTGGCGGGATGACTGATGTCATCTGATAACTGAATGCATTTCTTAATGAACACATATGCAGCACACTCCTAGGGACAAGGTACTGCGGGGGCTGAGTTTATTACAATAGCACTGGGTTATCCATCAGAGAAATATAATTTGTGTGACCATACAAAACATGTTTTACACAAAAATATATTTAACATCCATGATAATGGAAGGTAAGAAACTGTAGCTCACACTAATGAAATCTCATTAAGGTTACCGTATAGGTTGTATAGTAGCCCCTAAACAGATATATGCATGTCCTAACCCCTAGAACCTGTATTACCTTATATGTCAAAAGATAGGATTAAGAATAAGAATATTGAGAGAAGGAGCTTATTCTGGATTATCCAAATGAGCCCTAGATGTAACCACATGTAACCTCATAAGAAAGAGGCAGAGGGGCACCTGGGTGGCTCAATTAGTGAGCATCTGACTATATGTCCCACTCTGTGATAATTTGTTACCACCACCATAGGAAACTAATATAGTCACACAATTATATAGTAAAAGGAGGAGACAGGTTTCAGATCTCAGTCTGTCTGGCTTTAAAATCTGCCTTTTGGGGCCTTGCTGGGTTGCCTCCTGTAGACCATCAGTACTTGCTGTAGCCGTAGGGCTCTTGGGCCTTGCAAGATGCTTACCATGTGCTTTAGTCAATACCACCTCCCATTCGGAAATACACTAAAGCTGGATATGTTAAGATTTAAATGAGAAGTATATGCAGTAAGGGCTCTAGGAACTGAACCAAGAGAACTTGTTACAGGCGGAGATGATCAGGAAAGAGTTTATGGAGAAGAAGGCTTTGAAGAGAGGAAAAGGATGCACATAACTGGATAATTCTGAAGGACTAGGGAGAACAGTGCGGAGTCTCTGAAGAATGGCTTCAGCAGTATTTCAAGGGGAAAATTACAAGCTCCATGCACAGTACTCTGTGTAGCCCAGCTTGCAACTGAAAATCCTACACTAAAATGAGAAACTAATTAGATTTAGATCCTGATTGTTTTTGTTATTGCTATAGTGGATTGTTACTATCTCTTCTGGAATCCATGGTATTCTTATTTACTTACTGAAGATCCTGTTCTTAAAAAAAAAAAAAAAATCCTTCCCACACCCAAATTCATTATTGAATTGGTTTTGTAGCTACATCTCTTTGTGGCCAGGCATTTTCTTTCTGTCCACGTGTCTCTTTCAGTGCCATCTGTTTTGCTAAAGGATTTAATGAATTACAAGCCAGGCCAGCAACATATAGGGCCACAAAGACCCCGTTCTTGAAAAACAGGTTTTAGCATTACTTCAGCCCTTCCTTCTCCAGAAAGGTGAATTAAGTAATCTTTACAAGAGATAAAATTACCTGTACTCTTGCCTAACATAATAATGAAAAACAGAAGGCCTTTTATCTCTTCATTGTGAACAGAGTAATCACAATTTGCTATGGCTCACAGAAACAGGAAAAAACAGTAACAACAAACCACTACAAGGAATGTGTTTTTCATTTTATCTGAGGACCTGAAGAACTTGGTAGTCTTAACTCTAGTTCATTACATCCAGAGATTTAATCTCTGATGGCACAGCAGTAAAAAATATGTTTATGTTCCAGGTTGCAACAAAGTCACTCCAGATCAATACTCACGGAGACTATGGGAAAGAGGTTCATTTTTTTTTTTTTTTTCAAAAACACCTACGATGTATTTCCCGCCCCAGAGCAGAGAGGCCATGATGGGGCATTTGGGGTGTGGCAACCACCCTCTGGAGTCACTGGCCAGGCAACATCCTTATTGCTTTCTTGATGTGCAGGGCACAATGCCATAAACTGTGGAGTATGTCAAAAAAAGTTTAAAGCATCATCTTTGTCTTAAAAGTCCAGTTAGAGACATGAGACAAATGTCTTAAATTTTAAACAATAGCCCCAAACAATCAAAACAAAAAGAACCCCAAGTAAGAGTTCAAGAAAGCAAAAATAGCACAAGACAGGACACATTTAATTATCAATAATTGCTACAGGATGTCAGAGAAATGGAGAGAACATACTATGCTGAAGTGGTCTGGAAAAACTCCATGGCAGCACCAAGATTTGAAATGAATCATGCTAGATGAGTATTAAAAAAAGTCAATATCTAGAATCACCAAATGGTGCCTTTATGTATATTCAGTATATACTGGAAATGTATAAGGACTGTCTTGCTCATGTGGTAGGATCAAGTCTAATATGCATTGACTTGAACCAGTAAATACCAACAAGTCTTTTTCATCCATCACCATATAAATGTGAGTATGCAAAAAGAAACATCTATTCCCCACTTATTTTACAAATGTGCCCTGCAGGTGGAAGCTCTAATCTTATGGATTTTATCCCTCTGGGACTATTTGTGTGTTTGTATTGACCTTAGTTCATCTTTCTTAAATTAACATGCGGGGACCAGATTTTCCATTCAAAGAGCATGACTCATCCAAAGACAGAAAGCAATTAAATTTCCAAGAAGAAGCCTCCTCCTAACATCGGGTATACCTCACTTTATCAATAAGAATTCACTTAGAATTACAATGATGGCTATGATTATTACTACTACTACTAATTTTAATGATGGAAAGAGTCTGGTTCCATGTTCTCTGTAATCCTGTCATGATGATCAAATCTGACAGACAAATGTCAGATTTCTTATTCTGCAGGTTTCAACTAATCACTTGTCCAATAAACATTACAGAATGTCTGCTTTATACTATGTGATATTTCAGGCACTGTAGATACAATGGTGAAAACTACAACATCTATGTGTTCATGCAGTTTATATATCCCTGTGTGTGTTTGTGTGTGTGAGTGCACGCATACACTCACTCAAGTGTGTTGGGGGAGAGAGACAATAAACAGTAGTTCAATGAATAAAAGTCATTTAGATTGTGAGGTATCTGCTATGTAGAAATGATGGTGTGAAGAGATGCAGAATGAGTGAAAGGGTGGTCACTGAGTGCACGTACAATTATGTTAGATGATGTGGTCACCAAAGGCCTCTCTGAGAAGGTCATATCTCAACTAAGAATCAAATGAAGACAGCGATGTGAAGGCTAAGGGGAGAGTGGCCCAGTCAGACAGAAGAGCAAATACAAAGATGCTGGGATAGAAATGAGCTTGTTGAAGGAGGAGGCCAGGAGGGCTGGAGCAGAATGAGAGGGGTATGGCTGGAAAAAGCAGGAAGAGGAAGTAGGCAGGAGTAGACCATGTGGGGCCTTGTGAGCCATGGAAAAGACTCAACATGTCTGCCTCGGGCAAATGCTAACAGTGATTTCATAAGATCAAGGCAAATTTAGTTGAATTAATTTCAAGGTCATTATATCTGCTCTTGTATGTTATGAAACTTACTGGTAACAAACATTTTACTAGAAATATAATATTTACCAAACTGAGATTTGTTGTTTATACAGTTTTATGATCCTATTTATGCTTGAATAAGAAATTATAAGATTTCTGCAAAGTATTTCAGTGCTCCCCACCCTGTCTAACTATATTATCTACACAGAAGTGTGGAAAACAAAGGAAAAAAAACCTGATAATATAACACTAACAAATCACCTATTTTCAGTGGTCTTTGCTCCTTCTTATACTCTGTCCTCAAGCATACGGCATCAAGATGTAGCTTTAATCATAGCAGACACATGATTTTCTTTCGGTGCTTTCAAAGCAAATTTAGAGTAGGGTACTTGTAAGATTTGGTCACTGGCAAGAAGATTTCTTGGCAACTCTAAGTAAGCCTGGCAAACTGGGCTCCATTGATCACTGCTTGCAATGATTTCCCCCCTCTCGTTGACTCAGATCTCCACTTCTTATCAAAATTGGCCTTTCAGGGTAAAAAAAGACTTGAGACAAAAAGTAATTTCTGATAAGCAGTAATGAGCCTGACTCCTTCTTACGAATCTCCCTGGGTGTAAAAATTAGATTCTAAGTAATTCTAAATAATTTTTGAGAATTCACAGGAGGAGAATTCCTCCTCTTGGTTGAGTGTCATTTGGTTGCAAATGAGAAGACACAGCTGCGGGATGGCTAATTAGAAGACTTTAACCTCACCTCACTATGTCTTAACAAAACCTAGAAAATAGACATTTTCCTCAGTCTTTGTGTAAGATTTTAAAACTCTCTGACATGGGGATTTGAATATAGGGATCTACAGAGCTTAAAAGGTCAATGGAGGAGTTAGTGGAATTGATTTTTAAGGAATGGATTTTATTTCATAAATTCATGTGTTATTTAGAAAATTGAAGTAGAAGGACCAAATATAGTATATTCTGCACTATTTCCACATTCCCCCCCAGATAGTTACCTCTGATATTGCCACAGAAATGAAATCATTTTAAATAGAACTTAATAGAGTCTCACAGAAATTGTTAATAGAATTTAATATTGGTTTAAGTGGAAGGCCCACAGGGGAAAAAGGGAGAAAAATCTATCATTTGTTTTGTGGTTATTTTACAAGTTTTAAATTTAAGTATTTCCTCTTTCAGTTTTTGCAGGCAGTACAGAAGTCTTGAGACCTGTGCTCACCATCCATCTGTTGCTCCTTGGTCCGTCCTAGCTTAGTAAATCACAATGCACCCAGTGCCAAATCAAACTATATCATACTTGATTTCCCTCCCTCTCATAGCCTGCTTCAGCTCCGTCCATATCCAATCCATCTGCAAGTCCTATTGACTCATCCTACAAAATGTATCACAGAGCTGCAATCAAGGATTTGTTGGGCTGTGTTCTTCTCTGGAGGCTCAACTGGAAAGAATCTGATTCCAAGCTTATTCAGAATCAGCTTAAGCAGAATTCATTTCTGTGTAGCTTTTTGACTCAGGAGGCTATTTCTGACTACTGGCTGTTACCGAGGCTGCTCTCGAATTGTAGAGGACACCAGAAGTTCCTAGGAGCTGTCTGTATGCCCTTTCCACATGGCTTTCTCCAACACAGCCATTCATTCCATTGGGCCTATTAGAAGAGTTTCTGGTTCAAGTCTGCTAAGTAGAGTTTTATACAACATTATGATGGCAGTTACATCCTATCATCTTTTTCATATAATATAACCTAATTACAGGAGTGACATCCCATCACCTTTACCATATTTACGTGGCTAGAAACAAGTCACAGGTCCCACTCACACTCAAGGGGAGGGGATTACACAAAGACATGAACACAACGAGGTAGGAATCACTGGGACTTACTTTAGGGTATGGCTGCTACATTTTAATTTTTTTATCGTAGCTTTTTATTTTGTTGTTTGGGGCTTGTATTCATACTATTTATTCTTTTTACTTTGGTTTAAATTCCTCTTCCCTGCCCCCCTAGTTTCTTTAGGTGGAGGCCTTAGGCCATTGATTTGAGACAATTCTTCCTTCCTAAATAAGGTATTTAGTGCTATAAGTTGCCCTCCAAACACTGTGATAGCAGCATCCTATACATTTTCATTTGTATTCTTTTTATTTTCATTAAATTAAAAATAATCCCGATTTCCTTTTTGATCTCATCTTTGACACGTAAGTTAATTAGAAGTGTGCTAACTTGTGTCCAAATACTTCAGGATTTTCCATATCTCTCTGTTACCAATTTCTAGCTTAATTCCATCATGATAGGAATATATTTTATTTACATTGAAACCTTTTTTGAATTAAAGAGGCCTGTTTTATGGTCAGAATATTGTATATCTTCATAAATATTCCACAAACACTTGAAAATAGTCCTTCTGTTATTGGGTAGAGACTTCCATAAATTTAAGTTAGATCTGATTGATTGAGACTTCCATGAATATAAGTTAGGTCAAATTGGTTGATACTGGTAAGTCTTCTATAGCATTATTTAGTGTACATTTTCCATTACTTATCTAAAGAGGGTTGTTGAAATCTCCAATGATGTATATTTGTCTAATTCTCTTACTTCTATCAGTTTCTGTTTAATGTCTTTGGAAGCACTGTTTTTAAGTGCAGAAATATTTAAGACTGTTATGATCTCTTGATGAACTGACCCCTTTGACATTATGAAACGGTGCTCTTTATCCCTGGTCGTATTCTTTTTCTAATACCAATACAGACATTCAGCTTTACCTGAATTAGTGTTAGCACAGTATAACTTTTTGTATGATTTTACTTTTAACCAATTTATGCTTTTATATTTTAAGTTAAGGTTCTTATTTTCTTACAGGCAGCATATCTTGAATCTTGCTTTTTTATTCAACCAGTATTTTCTCATTATTAACTGGGTGTTTAAACCATTTGCATTAAATGTAATTATTGGTATCACTGTATTTAAATCTATCTTGCTGTTCTTTGTTTTATATGTATCTCACATCTTCTTTATTTCCCTTTTCCCTTTGTTATGGACTGAATGTATCTTCTCCACAAAATTCATGCTAAAACCCTAACCTACAACGTGATGATACTTGGAGATGGGGCCTTTGGGAGACAGTTAGAGTTATATAAGTCATGAAAATAGGACCTTCATGATCTCATGATGAGATCGGTGCCCTTACAAGAAGAGGACAATAGAGAGAGATTTCTCCCTACCTCTCTACATGCCTCCACAAAGGAAAGGGCATGTGAAGACATAAAGGGAAGGTAGCTATCTTCAAGCCAGGAAGACAGTCTCAACAGAAACTGTGCATTGGCTGGCATCTTGATCTTGGACTTACCAGCTTTCAGAATTGTGATAAATAAAATTTTGTTGTTTAAGGCCCCATTTCTATGGTATTTTGTTATGACATACTGAGCAGACTAAGACACCCTTTTTTCCCTGCTTTCTTAAAAGAAATTAATCTAAAGATTAATTGAAAATACCTTAAAATTATTTTACTTTATATCTTTTGTTGGCTGAGTAGCTATACTTCTTTTCCTATAGTGGCTGTTTTAAAGGTTTACCATATATACATCTTTAAAATATAGAACTTCAAGTAATATCATGCCACTTCACTTAGAGCGTAAGACAATTATAACAGTAATTACACCCATTTCTCCTCTCCCATTTTTTCACTTTTCTTGTCATATATAAACCTCCTTAATGTGTTGTGATTATTTCTGATCAAAATAATCAATATATTTTAAAGATATTAAAAATCTTTTTTAATTATTATTTTTGAGAGAGAGCGCGCACGCTCACGTGCACACGAGCAAATAGGAGAGGGGCAGGGAAAGGGAGACAGAATCTGAAGCAGGCTCCAGGCTCTGAGCTGCCAGCACAGAGCCTGACGGGATGCGGGATCATAACCTGAGCTGAACTCGGATGCTTAACCGACTGACCCACCCAGGCTCCCCTAAAGATATTTTAAAAATAAGAAAAAGTATTTTAATATATGTGTCTACATGTTTACCTTTTCCAGTACTGTTCATTTCTTTGTGTAGATTTAGATTCCAGCTTTTGTCTGAAAAAAAAGGCTTTGGTATTTGAGAGATATTCTTGTTGTATAGATTCTAGGTTGACAATTTTGTCCTTTCAGTACTTAAAAGATGTTTTCCTGTCTTCTGGCCTGCATTGTTTCCAATGAAAAATCTACAATCATTCTTAAGTTTTTTTCCTCTGTATTGAGTTTCTTCGATCTCTGAGCTTATGTTTTTCATCTTTTTTGTAAATTCTTTACCTTTATTTCTTCAAATATTTTTCTTTGCCTTTCTCTTTTTTAAGGACTCCAATAACAAATATATTAGGCTGAATGAAAATGTCCTACATTTCACTGATGCTTATTATTTTTGTCACTTTTAAGTATTTTCTTCCTCTCTGTGTTTCATTGTGGTTATTGTCTATGGTCATGTCTTCAAAGTCACTAACATTTTCTTCCATAGTATCCAATCTTCCAATAATTCCATCCTATTTACTTTGAAGTTTAACAGTTTTTTTTTTAATCTCTATGTTTTATTTAGGTCTTTCTAAGTATCTTCCACGCTTCTCCTGAATGTGCCCATGCTTTAATTTACTTTTTTGAGCATCTGGAATTATATATACATATATAATTAGATATTTATATATATATATAAATTATATATTAAAATATATATAAGTTTGTATATATATAAATTATATATTAAAATATATAAATATATAAGTATATTATAAGTTATACATATAACTTTAAATATCTAATTCATCTGGGTCATTTCTGAGTCTTCTTGTATTGATTAATCTTTTATACTGGATGTACTTTCCTGCTTCTTTGCATATATGAGAACATTTTTGTTGGATGGTTGACCTGTGAATTTTATATTTTTGGATGCTGGATATTTTTATTTTCTTTGTAATGTGTTTGAGCTTTATTCTGAGACTCAAACAAATTATTCGGTAAGATTTTCAAGGATCACCTATAAATTTTGATATAAAAAATCAGAATAGTCTTTAGTTTAGGGCTAAATTTTCACTGCTACTAAGACAATACAATTCTGAGTACTCCATCCAATGCCCTGTGTATTACAAGGTTGCTCCATTCTGGCTGGTAGGAACAAAAATTATTACAAGTCCTAAATAATCTCCTGTGATCCTTTATGGATTATTTCTCCAGATGTAGTGATTTCATCACATCCCTGTGCTAAACAGAACACAGTAGAAGACTTAAGGAAAACACTCTGGAGATCTAACAAGTCCTCTCTCTCTGCAGTTCTCTCCTCTCTAGTGCTCTGCCCTGTAAATTCTTGCCTCTTTAGCCTCCCTAGATTCTCAATCCATTCTCTCAATCCCGGGAGACTACTGGGATCTGGTTCCAGTCTCTTCCTGGAATTCTTGGGTCAGTAAGATGAGACCATCATACGGCCAGTCTCTTCTTTTTATTTTATTTATGTTTTTTTTTTTTTTACTTTCCATAGGTGTCATTGTCTTATACTGTCTAATGTTTAATATCTTAAAATTGTTACTATTTTTTTTTTATTGTCTAAGGTGGGTGCATAATGTAGTCTTGGTCCCTAATCATTACCAGAAGTGGAAATGTGCAAGGATCCTTAATCTTTTCATTTTGTGCCATGATTCTATTGGCAGTCTAGTGAAAACTATGCATTCTGCTCAGAATATTCTTATTAAATTCATTCATAAAGCATAGGATAGCAAAGTAAACCAATTATCTTGAAATACATTTATCAAAATATTTTTTATAAATAATTGTGTTGCTGTGTTATAATAATTGTTTTTCTTATTAAAACATTTAAAAATTCTAGCAGCAAGTCTAATAATTACCAAAATCTGAAGCAGTGTTGAGCATAAATAAAATTTTCAGATATCTGCAGTAACTGTATGTGTTAGGAAAATATTTTTAATTTCTATTGGTGACAAAAATCACAAGAACTGCTAATACCACTCAGATTTAGATACTGTATTCATAATTGAAGGAATGTTAAATTTCAGTGAGAGCTCAGTGAAATTAAAGATGCATTCTTTTTTCTTATCCATGTTCACGGGTCTCTGCATTATTCATGAACACCCTGGAGGTCTATGGACCCTATGATAGGAAATACTCCCAATTCTTGGAGTTTTGGGAGTAAGTCATGACAGAATTTGCTGCCTCCGTACTTTTGTTTTCTCAGGCTTGCCTCTAGTTCTATGCCCTCGTTATTACTGAGGTCCTAATGAACAATAGGATTAAATAGGATCATAGGCAAAACACTTACCATTGTGCATGGCACCCAGTAAATCCACAATAACCACAGTGACATCAGCTATTAATCATCATTGCCATCTTTATCACGGTGGGGGGGATCACTTTTGTGGCACGGAACAGGTATAAGCATATACAATATGAAGGGCCCCTCTTAAGGAAAATCAATAAAATATTTTCCTTTTGCCAATTTTACAAAAAATTATGCTTATGTAAATGCATTACTCTCAGGGCCTCAAAGTCACCTGGCCAAATAAGGATTTCTGAAGCCTGAGTTTCATTAACTATATGGTAAAAATCTGCTTTTGACATTCTCTTCTTCATCTTCATAAATCTCATCAGTTATCCATGATGGCAGAATGATCTCTGTCCTCATTAAGTTGGAAGTAATCATATGGGGAAATATGGAGGCGTGGTAGAGATAGGAGAGAACCACTAACAGGCCTAGCCTCAATCTTTGGAGCCCTTCACTGAGTGTTTGACTCCTGGAGGGATTATTTTCCACGTTTCCAATAGCAGGTGTACTAGAGGAGACCAGGGACAGAAATCATAGAGAGCAGAGGGCCCTGCTGACGTTACTCCTTACTCTCTTGCCATCACCTAGCAGTGTAATAGCACATGGTGGATGCTACATGTGAATGTATCAAAACCACAAATAAATGTAGTTTTATTTTCTAGGAATTCTTTAAAAATGAAAATAAAGTAAAAAAGAAGAATAAAAGATAATGACAAATCCAGATATTGCTACAAATTTCTAATCTTTAGCTACTAAATAAAGTATGTTCTCACGCTGGGATATAGAAAAGAGAGGTACACTGGGGTGAACGGGGAAAATGACCTGTTAATTGTTCTTTAGTGACTTTCCTAATGCCCTACCAACTGCTGTCATCCTTCCTCCAATTATATCCGCCTAACCTTCCCCACTTCTAGTGTGTTATTCCAATTAATCTCCGGCTCCAACAGAGGTGTTTGTGCCTAATTAATGATGTTAATAATAGTAACTACTAAAATGCAGTGAGTGTTTACTATGATCCAGGCACTGAGATGTAACTGTATAATCCCAAGCAATCCTTTGACAATCCCTAAATACAGGTAGTATCATCACCCCCACCACCCCCCATGTCACAGATCAGGAAATCAATGTTCCCGAAGATTCAGGCAATGTGTTCAGTGTCACACAGTTAACGAGCAGCAGACCCAGGATTCACACTTGAGCATTCTAACTCCAGAACTTAGACTCAAAACTACTTAGTCACCATACCACCTTACTGTAGTAGAATAAATTTGAAAGTTCATTCAGAAAACACCTAGGGGCGCCTGCGTGGCTCAGTCGGTTAAGCAGCCGACTTCGGCTCAGGTCATGATCTCACGGTCTGTGAGTTCGAGCCCCGCGTCGGGCTCTGTGCTGGCGGCTCAGAGCCTGGATCCTGCTTCACGTTCTGTGTCTCCCTCTCTCTCTGCCCTTCCCCTGCTCATACTCTGTCTCTACGTCTCTGTCTCAAAAATAAAAAAAAAAATAAAAATAAAAGCACCTGCATTTTTAAAAGCATCATTCTATAATGAAAAGCCTTCTGTAGTCACAGAAATAAAAATCAAAGGGTGGTATATTAGGAGATTGAGGTAAATAAAAATTATTTTTTTTTAATTTTTTTTAATGTTTATTTGTTTTTGAGGGAGTGAGAGAGATGGACAGACAGAGCATGAGCAGGGGAGGGGCACAGACAGAGAGGGAGACACAGAATCCGAAACAGGCTCCAGGCTCTGAGCTGTCAGCACAGAGCCCGACACGGGGCTCGAACTCGGGAATGGTGAGATCATGACCGGAGCCAAAGTCGGACGCTCAACCGACTGAACCACCCAGGCACCCCTAAAAATTCTTAAAAAAAAAAAAACAACAACCCATACCAGCATGTCCCGTGTACAAATATTCGTATCAAAAGCTGTGTGTGTGCCTATGTGTGCACACACACCTGCATACCAGGATAATGAGCTCTTCCTATGAAAGCATCCTCAAAGCCTCATCTCAGGATAGCTCATTGGTTTCTCATTGGCTAGTCTTCACACCATGACAGGCAGTTCTCACGGATAAAGATTTGTATATTGCCCAGGAGATTTTTTAGCAGAGTGTTTAATACACAACCGAGGAATGAAGATTGTATTTTGGTATTAGGAATAAAAACCAGGGAACATCAAAACGGTACGTTGAAAAATAACCTTTGTAATTAAGCTACTTTCAGGAAAGAAAGGCTGCTTCACTATAAGGATCACTACGATCAAGAACTCAGTGACCAAAACTAAAATACAGGTTCTTGAAATGTATTACAAAACTATAAGAAAGCAGGGATTCGTAGCCTTTGATTCATATTTGAATCTCACTAGTACAGATCCTAGTATATGATAACCAGGGTCTCTATGAATGCTCATTGAGTGCATGAAAAAACTATACTGTTTTAAACTGTATGTTCTCTGCTGGCTGCACCACAGATATTGCATTACTTAGAACGTTAGTTGGGTAGCAGCATGCTTTGCTCATTTGTTCTTTAGTCCTATGAAGCAATGGTTGCCACAATTCGCTGAAATGGCAGATACTCGTGACCAAAGAAATCATCAATAGGGAATGAGCTTTGTAAAAAGCATGGCTCTCCGAGCTTCATCAGAGGAGAGCTCCTGTTTCCAACACGTGTTTGTTTAGGATCACGCTACCTTGCAGCTTTATGTGCAATACCTTTCAAGCTTGTGTATGGCTTGCCAGATATTCTGGCCACAGGATGGGAGTCGCACGGGCTCTTGATCCCCCTCCTATGCCATCTTTTTGAAAAGAGTTGTTAGAAGTGGCTTCTGTGATAAAGCAAGATGTTTTGAAATAGATCAAACCAGTGACATTTGATTCTCCCTCTTTGTGGAGTGGGGCTATTTGTTTTAGTACATGGAATAAAACTGAATACTTGCAGACGTGCTGTTACTACTTAAAATTGGACTCTTCTCTGAACATGAAATAAGGATAGGCCCTAACTACCATTCCCAGCTCTTTCCTCTCAGTAGGATACAAAGCTTTTGTGCACATAATGAACTCAGATATTTTAATAGCTGATTTGTACCCTTCAGGCCGCTGTTGTCATAACCTCTGCTGACTCACTGTGGATTATTATGTGGGCTTAGCATTGTTGATTTACTTTTTATTCATATCTGTTCCCAAAGTGATAGAAATTGTCACTTCCGTTTAAAACACATTTGTTGAAATGGTGCTTTTCTTCTAAAGGGCATTAAAGTCATTTTTATTTAAAATAAATTAATTAAATTTATCTTCCTCATTTGCCTCTACGTGACCTTTTGGAAACTTGGAAATTAAATTTTCTAATATTTTACTTTCCAGCTTGGCAAACATGGACGATGTTTTAGATTCTGAGCAAAGCTGAAAAAGCACAGATTTCTTTTCAAAATGACTTGAAGTTTAAAACAAGAAATGATAACAAATTTGGAAATTTATCTGCTATAGTATAAGCTTTTCTTTCTGTTTTTTTTTCTTCAATTTTTTTAACATTTTTATTTTATTTTTGAGAGACATAGAGACAGAGCATGAGCAAGGGAAGGGCCAAAAGAGAGGGAGACACAGAATCCGAAGCAGGCTCCAGGCTCTGAGCTGTCAGCAAGGAGCCTGACACAGGGCTCGAACTCACAGACCATGAGATCATGACCCAAGCTGAAGTCGGCCACCCAACCGACTGAGCCACCCAGGCGCCCCTCTTTCTCTTTTATTTATTTATTTAGATGTTGATTTATTTGCTGTGAGATAGAGAGAGAGCAAAAAAGAGAGAGAGAGAGAGAGCGAGAGAGCGAGCGAGCAGGGAGGGGCAGAGAGAAGGAGAGAGAGGATCTCAAACAGGTTCCACGCTGTCAGCACAGAGACCAATGCAGGGCTCAATCTCATGAAACATGAGATCATGACCGGAGCCAAAATCAAGAGTTGGAGGCTTAACCAACTGAGCCACCCAGGCGTCCCACTTTTTCTTTTTAAATAAATTGCAAAGGAGAGGTAATGATGAATGTAAAAAATAGTGAGATCATAAAAGATCAACTAAAATAACTGAAAACACCCATAAGAGTAATTTCAACTGTAAATATACTCGCTTAAAAATATAAAAGTGTTCATATTGCCATATATTTTGATTTGATGTTGATAAACATAACAAATTACTGAACAAAAATTGGATTATCTATTTTTGAGTAGGTCAAATAAAAATTACTAATGGTAATAACAATAACTAACCATTTTAAGAATATACCAAAATAAATAAATAGATGAAACAATTTGCTTTTTATAACTTAAAATACTTTTTCATGTTTGGTCGCATAATCATGTAATGAAAGTATTCCAGGAGCTTTAAGAAATATTTTAAAAATTAAACAAATACTTTCCCTGTTAAAGTTCAAAATGGAAGATTCATTTTCCTTAAAATTTCAGTATTTTCTTAAATGAAAGGAAAAATATCTATTATTGAGTATGCCATAAAAACACAAATATAGCTTTGTGGACATTTCTCTATATACAGCTCCTGAAGAGGTAGTTAAAACAAGTATTCCTTATATCTCTATTTAAAGACAAAAAGTGGAGCTCAAAAGAGTGAAATAACTCTCCCAAATCATACAGATGTTAAGTATCAAAGCCGGGGCTTGAATACAAGTCATCTGAGTTTGAATCCACTTTTGATTAAGAAACAAACCTTTCCTCAGTCACTTCAATAGCAATGACGAGTGTCTTCCATATGATTAGGCGACATTGATAAGCTCCCTTCTTTCATTGCCTCTGCATTGCTATCATCGACAGGTATTTCTTTAATGCAGGGCTTGCTGCCATGGAGAACTCAGAGCAGTGAGAGGAGTAAGCTGTGGGCTAGGCCTTAAGGATCCGAGATGTTAGTATGGGAGCTAGCCAGGAAATGAAGTAGTGACAGAAGGTCTGTGTGTGCATGAAACAAGGGCACCAATTCTGAGTACCAGTGACCTTCACAAAAAGAAGTGATCAGCTGGAAGCTGGGATGAACAGCAAATAGTTCAATTTTGGTTTTGGTTATAAATCAACTACATTTCAGGTAGGCTTTACGTATAATAAAATGTATCCGTTTTCTGTGTACCTCACACATGCACCTCAACACATAATTTTGCGTTTAATTTCTGGTGGTCCCTGGACCCCCAAAATCCATTCCTGGAATCTAAGAACTGTCTTTAGTGTTCAGTGGGTCAAGTCTTCCCATAACCATGCATTTTTCTGCACCTTCTTGTTCTAAACAGACCAGGAACAAATATCTTACCGTGTGCACAAAGAATCAGGAAAACTTCTGCATCACCACTTGTAGGTGCTACATTAGCATTTTCTCTGCAAAGCATGTTTTAGGGCTTTTATAACACCTTATCTTTCCTTGTTTTGGAGGTGGAGACATCCCACTACTTTGCACAAGGAAATAAGGTTCTGAAGAAAGACCCGTGGGGTCAGGAAGTGACGTGCAACTTGTTGAGAAGAGATGCAGCAAAGGGTGGAGAGAACACAAGACATTCCATGGTTCTTCTTAGTCTTGTCTTCCCCCAGTAGCTATGGGCTTAACATTGAGAAGGTCACACGCCTTGCTGGGTATCCCCGGTACGCTCAAATTTCAAATGAGAAGGGACTGGATTGAACAATACCTTAGAGCTCAGTATTCTAGGGCTCCATATTGTCTTCCCTTAAGTCAAACTATCCTTTCTCTTTTAGAATTTTAATAAACTATGCTGGACACTTGTGGTCATCTTCTGGAATATTCAACACACACAAGCAAACACCCAGACAACTGAAGAGCCCATAAAACTGAGAAGTGATGTGGAATGTACATGGCCAGGAGGAACCAGTTCCTGAGAGAAATCGCCTCCTTTAAGTCATTATATCACAGAGGACTCCTTCCAAGGGGACTCACGGCAAAACAGCGCTCTGCTTTAGGGACCAACTGTCTATACATACACTAACAAAGTGACATTGAGAAGCAAAGTACTGCCTATGACGAGCATAATTGGGTGGGTGGGGGGGTGGGAGCTACCAAGGGATTTCATTCCCCAGTATCATCCAGCACATCATAGATAATAAGTAAATAAATATGTCTTGGATGAATGCACGAAAAGAGGGAAATTATGTTATAGAATCTGCACACATAAAGGAGAACAGGGAGTGGATGAGTTAGACATTTTGGTTTATTTTAACTGGACTTATCTGGTTTATTTAACGTGCATTTAAGATAACTCTGTCTTGAGAAGTTCTTTGCCTGTGCAATGAGCACTGAATTTGTTCTATTTGCTTCAGGTCTAATTCTATTTTTAAAAGACAATTAAAACAGTGCCAAACAGTCCCCTAAGCGTAAGAGGTCAGTCACTCCTCAAAACAGCTTCCTCTGGCTTGATAATTGTAGAAATGGTGATATGTCTCTGGGAGTTTCCCTAATTCTTTGTAACATTTTAAAATAAGTACTCTGGGACAGCTAAACACATAACTTGTCATCTAAATATGTATTCAGAGACTTCTAATACATATTATAAATATGTATTTAGGGATTTTCTTACAAGGAATAAAGAGCTTTATAATAACTCCTTTGGAAAGATTGTGCTCTATTGCATTATATGTGTTCAGTCTGTTAAAAAATTCATGCTATTTCCCTGATAGCCCAGGATGTATGATAAAAGATGGTAACAAGACACCATCAGGGAAGCATGGAGAATCTCAAATTCCACATATGATGCAAAGCCCCATTCTTCATAAAGACAAGGTATGTGGTGAGGAGCTTAGGATACTTTGTTTTCCTTATAAATAATGCAATACAGTTGCTCGCATGTCAGCCCATAAATGGGCAAACGCAACCCAGATGAACTGGGTCAGCCAGGTTCAAGGCAATCTGTGAGCAGAAGCCTGCCCACAATTAGAGGTGGGAGACAGAACCTGCCTTTTTATGCAGATGGCTAAGTGCAAGTTCCTATGTAAGACCGTGCACCCCCTTCCCTAGTCAGATCCTTTTGGTGCTGGGCACATATACCTTACTATTGTGTAGTGCAACGGACATCAAGCATTTTTTATTATGTACTCCATGAGTAAAATATGTTTATAAATATATCTCTAGTATATGTATATTCATCAGCTTATATGCTATGTATATTGAATATCAGTAAAGTTAATCTATGCTTATTTTTTTAAGTTTATTTATTTATTTTGAGAAAGAGGCAAGAGAGAGAGAGCGAGAGAAAGCAGGGGACGGAGAGAGACAGAGAATCCCAAGCAGGCCCTGCACTGTCAGCGCAGAGCCCAATGCCCCAATACGGGGCTCAAACTCACGAACTGTGAGATCATGACCTGAGCAGAAATCAAGGGTTAGACACTCAACCAACAAAATAAAGGCCACCCAGGCTTTATTTTTAATAAAACATCAGTGCAAATGCTGAGTTTTTTGTCTCCATTCCTCGATAAATGATAAGGTTCTTGTTTTTGGAGAAGTCAGCCCAAATTGGGAAGCATCCTCACAGGAAGCATATCTTATCTAGACATTTCTTGCTTCATGACAGTCCGTTCAAAATATTCAGAGAAGAGAGTCAAAGGCTGCAACCATACCAGCACATGTCAGAAATTCTTTTTGACCACAAGAGAAGCAATGAGTGAGGCAGAGGATGATTTTTCCTCTGCTTGTTTGTCAGAATGAGAGTTTGGATGGACAAAGCAACATGACTCCCTAAGGGATTAGGCCAGAGTGGAAGGGAAAGAGGATTTTCCACACCCCTCCATTTGAGGCACTGGCAGAACCTGTTGCAGAACAAAGGTGAAGGCTCCAGTCATCTCCTTGAAAGAAGGTGTTTTCTACAGGCAGAACAGTTCCCTGAATAGTGAGCATCTGCTAAAGCGAGGCTCTTCCTTCAGCTATACTTGTTGTTGTTGTTTGCAAACTTTCCCCTTCTCTGGTCTCCATATTAAGTCCCCTGAGCCCTAATGTCTTTCCCCTCACAACAACGAGGCTATGCTACCAAGAAAATACTGTGATAAACAGATTCATCTCCTTTATATTTGACAAAGTTTATTGAGCTCCAACAGTATTCCAGGTTGAGAAACAAATGATTTTGATTAGATACTATTCCTTCAACAGCTACTTGTTTAAAGAGTGTGTCCCACTGCTAATGGTTCAGATGTCAATAAGTGGACTTCTCAAACATTAGCGAAGCCATGCCACAGACCACTCAGCCTCCCAGAATAACCTCCACCTGAAGCCTGGCCGATTAGCTGAGTCAGATCATACCAAGATTATTTTTACTGGAAAAGAGCCAGTTCTTCTCCATTCATTTGTCAACAGGCATAAACAAAGTCTGTGACCTAAGATTCATGATACACTGCAATTAATATCTGAGTTGGACATCTACTGAAAGGAGTGCAGAATGATATGAAGGTGGCAAGGTGAGCGCTGAGCAGTACAAAATAAGATCAGCAAGGCAGTCTTCATGAAACTAATGTTAGTACCCCTATGGCAAGAGTACCTTATGCTGCCCGCGGAAGAACAGTACAACTGGGTAGATTTCTTGTTTCTCTGAGATGCCTTACAGTTTTACACCCGGACTGACAGGACAACATCAGGCACATTCTTTTAGAGAAGGACATGTTCCATACAATTTGGAAAGAATTGGTTTGGGGTCTACTTAAGGTGGACATTGGCTTTAAGATCCAGATAAATTGCCAGGTTATGTATTCATCAAACATTCACTAAGAGCTTCTCTGAACCATGAAAAGTATCAGATGTCTGAAGTGAATAAGGGGCAGGCTCTGCCTCAAGAAGTATGCAGCAATTCAGGAGCATTAGAAGTTAAGTTCACAGTAAGAAAGAAAGAAGTGCAATAGCAGATGTATGTCATGTTCCGTAGAGGCAAATGTAAAAAAGAGACCAATTATGCTAGATAAGAATGCTTCAAAAAGGAAAGGCTGACAGAGTTGAGAGGTTCTTGAAGGATTAATGGCAGTGCCAGCATGTTAACTGGGATAAGATATCCTACTGGAGGAAAGGACCTGAAAAATGGCATGACATAAATGGAGAACAGTATGTAGTTCTGCATGGTTGCAGCATGGGGTGCCTGTGGGGATATGGCTGGAGAAAGAGACCAAAGAGACCGGCCATATAGGTAAGGAAAAGATCATGGAAGACCTGTATGACGTGATGACATTTCTAGAATTTATCCTCTACACAGGTGGGAATTATTGAAGGTTTTTAAAAGGGAAATGTATTTTGGAATAGATGAATTCCTTATCACTTTGCTGAGTATTCAAACAATATTCTCAAATTCACTATAATACACATGACATATGTTCACTTGCAGCTTGCATCCATGAAACATTATTATAAGTAGGGTAGGTGATGTTATGTTTAATTTTTGTCACTCTAGCTATAACTCCATTGCTTTCTTTCTCTGAAGTTAGCTTGTTAGATTTCAAGCAAAGGGGGTGGATTATGATTTATCGTAAAGATAATACTGAAAAGAAAACAAACCATTTGTGAAGTTCACTAGTAAATTACTGTGAGTAACTAAATACTGGTCTACACCAGATTGGGGCCTACCAGTGGGTTATGACAATGAGTGACCACCACTGTTATAAACACATATTTGCATACATGGTACGTCTTATCTTAAAAAGTGTAGGGAGTATAGGAAGAAGGCCAAAGAGCAGGAGGACCCTAGGCTCACCTCATTCCACAAATAACTACATAACTATCAAATCATCCTAATTACCCCAGAAATCAACCTGAAGACTGGCAGGACAAATCATAACTAAAGTAAAGAAGAGGCCACTTCAAAGAAAGTAGGAAGTACAAAGACGCAGTTTGGGAGAAAAATGGACCTTGGCCACTGTGCAGGGGAGGAAGTCATGGTCATGAAGAGAGAAAGACAGACGAACACACCAGGGAGCCCATAATGGGAAGACAAACCCCCATAATAATTGGCTTGGAAAGCAAAAAGGGCCAAATTTTGTGAGTTCTTGCAACCAGTCGGGCTTAAAGCCTGGAGCTTTAAAGGCCAGCAATATTGGTGCAGGGAGAGCTGTGAGGGCATTGTGCTTTCCTTGGAGAGAAGGCAGAGAAACAGTCTGTGGACATACAGCAAGAAAACCGTGATCTGAAGAGGGCCAGGGGTACACGGTGGGGAGGTTATTTGCTCATCTCCCAGTGTGTCCCAGAGAGGCAGCATTCATGAAGAGATCTCTTTGGGAATGAAGAAAAGGGCAAGTGCCATTTCCTTCCCCTGTCCCTCAGCATAAACACAAAGTCACTTGGGTATGAGCTCAGTGCCTATACTCATTACCTAACTTGCTCACACCAAGAAAACCTACCCCCAGCTCTCTGGCACAACTGCCCTTCCCAGTCATGCTTACCTTAGTCCTAGCACAGTGGGCCCAATCCCCCAGAAGACCAGCCCAAACCCCTGCTCACACTATATCTTGTGACCCGAGAGTTTTTTTCTTTATAATGCCATTATCCTAAAGAATAGAAGTAGCTGAATTTGCCAACACAGAGAAGCAGGCACAGAGATTTAGACAAAATGAAAAGAACGAGGAATTTATCCTAAATGAAATAATAAGACAAAGCCATGGCCAGAGATATAAGGGAAACAGATATAAGTAACATACATGATAGAGAATTTAAAGTAATGATCATAAAGATACTGGACTTGAAAAAAGAGTGGAAGACATGAGTGAGACTCTTAACACAGAGATAAGGAATAACACAGGAGAGACAGAGGGCTCAATAAGTGAAATGAAAAACATGCTTGATGGAATGAACAGCAGGCTGGATGAAGTAGAGGAACAAATTAATGACCTAGAAATCAGAGTATTGAAAACTAATCAAGCTGAAAAAAAAGAGAGAAAAAAGAACGATGCAAAATGAGAAGAGACTTGGCAAACTCAGTGTCTTCATCAAATGCAATAACATTATAGGAGTCCCAGAAGAACAAAAGAGAGAAAAGGGGGCAGAAAATTTATTCAGATAAATAATAACTGAAAACTTCCCTAATCTGGGGAAGGAAAGCAATATCCAGATCCAAGAGGCACAGAGAGCTCCCTACAAAATCAACAAAAGTAAACCAACATCGAGACATATTATAATTAAAATGACAAAACATAGTGATTAGAAAATTTAAAACCAGCAAGACAAAATAAGATAGTTGTATATAAAGGAAGCCTACATGAGACTATCAGGGGATTTTTCAGCAGAAACTTTCCAAGCCAGAAAGGAGTGGCATTATATATTCAAAGTGATGAATTGGAATAATCTGCAGCCAAAAACTTTATCCAGCAAGTCTATCATTCAGAAAAGAAAGAGAGAAAAAGAGTTTCCCTGACAAACAAAACTAAATGTGTTCATGACCACTAAACTAGCCTTACAAAAAATATTAAAGGGGACTCTCCGGGTAGAAAACAAAGACCAAAAGTGACAGTATGAAATAGGAAACAAACAAACAAAAAACAGTAAAAATAAATATTTTTATTTATAAAAATATCAGACAAGGAACTCACAAAATAAAAGGATGTAAAATATGACACTATATAGCTAAAATGTGGAGAGAAGAGAAGTAAAGAATGGGTTCAAACTTAAACAACCATCAACTTAATATAGACTGGTGTATGCACAAGACATTCTTTACAAACTTACTGGTAACTACAAACCCAAAACCACTAACAAATATGCAAAGAATAAAGAGAAAGACACTTAAATATATCATTAAAGAAAACCAGCAAACCATGAAAAACAGAAGGACAAGACCTTCAGAGAAAATCTTCAGAAACAACCACAAAACAAGTAATAAAATGACAACAAATACACTTCTATCAATAATCACTTTGAATGTAAATGGACTAAATGCTTCAATCAAAAGACATAGGATGACAAAATGTATTTAAAAAAACAAGACCCATCTATATGCTGCCTACAAGAGACTTATTTCAGATGTAAAGACACATGCAGATTGAAAGTGAGAGGAGGGAGAAACATCTATCTTGCAAATGGATGTCAAAAGAAGGCCAGAGTAGCAATAGTTATATCAGACAAATGGACTTTAAAACAAAGACTGTAACAAGAAATAACGAAAGACACTATATAATAATAAAGGGGATAACCCAACAAGAAAATATAACAATTGTAAATATTTATGCACCCAACTTGAAAGCACCCAAATACATAAAGCCATTAATAACAAACATAAAGGATCTAATTGATAATACTACAATAATAGTAGGGGCTTTAACACACCAATCATATCAATGGACAAATCATCTAAACAGAAAATCAACAAGGAAATAATGGCTTCGAATGACACACTGGAACATATGTACTTAATAGATATAATCAGAACATTCTATCCTAAAACAGGAAAATACACATTTTTTCAAGTGCACATGGAATATTATCCAGAATATATCAAATATTAGGCCACAAAACAAACCTCAACAAATTGAAAAAGACAGACTTCATATGATACATCTTTTCTGACCACACCACCATGAAACTAGAAGTAAACCACAAGAAAATATCTGGAAAGACCACAAAAACATGGAGGTTAAATAAAATGTTACTAAACAATGAATACATGAACCAGAAAATAACAAAAAAGAAAAATAAAAAAGTACATGAAAACACAACAATTCAAAATCTTTGGGATGCAGCAAAGGCGGTTCTACGAGAGAAGCAATACAGGCTTACCTCAAAAAGCCAGAAAAATCTCAAATACCTAAGAGTATATACCTAAAGGAGCTAGAAATACCTTATACCTAAAGGAACTAGAAATACCTTATACCTAAAGGAGCTAGAAAAATAGCAACAAATGAAATCTAAAACCATTAGAATGAAGGAAATAATAAAGATTAGAGCAGAAATAAATGGTAGAGAAACTAAAAAAAGCAATAGAACAGATCAATGAAACCACGAGTTGCTTTTTGAAAAAAGTCAATAAAATTGATAATCTCAGCAGACTTATCAAGAAAAAAAGAGAAAAGACTCAAATAAAATTATAAATGACAAAGGATAAATAACAGAAATAACCAACATCACAGAAATACAAACAATTACAAAATAATATTGTGAAAAACTACATGCAACAAACTAGACAACCTAGAAGAAATGGATAAATTCCTATAAACATATAAATTACCAAAACTGAAACAGGAAAAATATGAAATTTGAAGAGACTGATCACCAGCAAAGAAATTGAGTCAGCTATCAAAAAAACTCTCAACAAACCCAATGTCCAAGACCAAATGGCTTCACAGGTGAATTCTCCCAAACATTTAAATAAGAGTTAATACCTATTCTTCTAGAACTATTCCAAAAAATAGAAAACGAAGGAAAACTTACGAATTGATTCTATGAGGCTAGCATTACCCTGTTACCAAAACAAAAAAGAGAAATACAAGCCAGTATCTCTGATTAACATATATGCAAAAATTCTCAGCAAACTACTAGCAAACTGAATCCAAAAATACATTAAAAAATCATTCACAGGGGCGCCTGGGTGGCTCAGTCGGTTGAGCGTCCGACTTCGGCTCAGGTCGTGATCTTGCAGTCTGTGAGTTCGAGCCCCACATCAGGCTCTGTGTTGACAGCTCAGAGCCTGGAGCCTGCTTCAGATTCTGTTTCCCTCTCTCTCTGCCCCTCCCTGACTCATGCTCTGTCTCTCTCTGTCTCAAAAATAAATAAACATTTAAAAAAATAAAAAAATAAAATATCATTCACATAATCAAGGGAGATTTATCCCTGCATTGCAAGGGTGGTTCAATATTTGCAAATCAATCAACATTGATACGTCATATCAATAAGAGAAAGATTAAGAACCATATGATCATTTCTTTTTTTTTTTTATTTATTTTTTTAAATTTTTTTTTAAAAATTTTTTTTTTAACGTTTATTCATTTTTGAGAAACATAGAGACAGAGCGTGAGCAGGGAAAGGGCAGAGAGAGAGGGAGACACAGAATCTGAAGCAGGCTCCAGGCTCTGAGCTGGCAACACAGAGCCCGACACGGGGCTCGAACTCACAGACCGTGAGATCTGACCTGAACCGAAGTCGGCCGCTTAACCAACTGAGCCACCCAGGCGCCCCCATATGATCATTTCAATAGACTTCAAAAAAGCATTTGACCAAGTATAATATCCATTCATGATAAAAAAAAAAAAAAAAAAAAAAAAAACCTCAACAAAGTAGACTTAGAAGGAATGTAACTGGACAAAATAAAGGTCATTTATGAAAAACCCACAGTTAACATCATCCTCAATTGGGAAAAACTGAGAGCCTTTCGCCTAAGGTCTGGAATAACACAAGGATATGCACTCTTATCACTTTTATCCAGTATAGTACTAGAAGTTCTAGCCACAATTATCAGACAACAAAGGGAAATAAGCAGCATCCAAATCAGTAAGAAAGATATCAAGCTTTCACTCTTTGCAGATGATTTGATACTATTTGTAGAAAATCTGAAAGACTCCACCAAAAGCTGCTAGAACTCATAAATAAATTCAGCAAAATCAAAGTACAGAAACTTGTTGCATTTCTATACACTAAAAATGAAGCAGCAGGAAGAGAAATTAAGAAAACAATCCCATTTTACAATTGTAACACAAATAATAAGTTACCTAGGAATAAACCTAACCAAAAAGGCGAAAGACCTGTACTCTGAAAACTATAAAGCACTGATGAAAGAAACTGAAACATCACAAATGGAAAAATATTCCATGCCCATGGTTCAGAGAACAAATAATATTAAAATGATTGTTAAAAAGTCTACACTACCTAAAGCAATCTATGAATTTAATACAATCCTTATCAAAAGACGAATAGCATTTTTCAGAGAACTAGAACAAACTATCCTAAACTTTTTATGGAACCACAAAACAGCCTGAATAGCCAAAGCAATCTCGAAAAAGAAAAACAAAGCTAGAGGTATCCTAATTCCGTACTTCTAGTTCTGTTACAAAGCTACAGTGATCCGAACAGCATGATACTGGCACAAAAATAGACAAAGAGATCAACTGAACAGAATATAAAATCCATAAGTAAACTCACAATTATATGAGCGATTAATCTTCCACAAAGCAGGAAAGAATATCCAGTGGGAAAAAAGTCTCTTTATGAAATGGTGGTAGGAAAACTGGACAGCAACATGGAAAGGAATGAAATTAGACCACTTTAAGACACCATACATACAAATAAATTCAAAATGGATTAAAGATCTAAATGTGAGGCTTGGTGTCATAAAAACTGTAAAGTGGACACAGGCAGTAACCTCTTTGACATCGGCTGTAGCAACTTTTTTCTAGACAGGTCCCCCAAGTCAAGGGAGACAAAAGCAAAAATAAACTATTGGGACTCTCTCTGCACCCACATTAGTCCAGAAATGACTGGCTGTTAGTAAAAAGTAATGTTCTTATATGTCCTGAAAAGACAAATTTCCAAGATAGGTGGCCAATACGAATTCATTTCCTAAAACTACCTGATGTGTGGGTATACTCCTTTACCTTCAAAAAATAGAAGGACTTCCACAGCTGGTAATGTTTGGTGATTATCTTGACAGAAAACCCTCTTGGGCTCCTGGGTGGCTCAGTCAGTTAGGCATCTTACTCTTGGTTTCGGTCTGGTCATGATCTCACAGTTCATGAGTTCCAGCCCCATATCACGCTCTGTGCTGACAGTGCAGAGTCTTCTTGGGATTCTCTCTCCCTCTCTCTCTCTGTCTCTCTCACTCTCTTCCTCTCTCTTTCTCCCTCTCTCTCTCAAATACATAAACTTAAAAAAAAGAAAAAAAAACTTCTTTAAGGGTTATATTTAGGAACGTATGTTAATATTTCTCAGTGTTTACAGTTATTTATTACTATATAAAAACCATCCCAAAACTAAGTGGGTCAAAAAAAAAAAAAGTAACTTTGCTATCTCCCCTGGATTTGGGAAGGGATTAGCTAGGCGGTTCTGGCTGGGTCTCTTGTGAGGCTGCAGTCAGATGGTGACTAGATCTGGGACAGCAGGTGCTACAGCGGCTAGGAGGTGGTTAAGCATCTCTCTGTTCATGTAGTCTCAAGACCTCTCCATGTGATCACTCCAGAAGGGTGAGTTTGGGCTTCCTCAGACTATGGGGACTTTAAGCAGGCTGTCTGAATGGTACCTCTTCAAAAGAGTTAATTCCACTGACCAAGGTGGAAACTTCACTGCCTTGTACAACCACGTCTCAAGAGTCATTTTGAACTGTTCTCTATCGGCCAACACAACAACTTGCCAAGTTCCAAGGGGAAGGAAATACAACATAGACCCCACCTCTCAATGGGAGGGATGTAGGGATGGGAGATAGTGCTGTGACCATCTCTGGAAATACCATGTGCCACAAGGTGATGTATGCATCACTGCATTCCACGCGATTAATAAATCACTTCAATTTGCTAAACTGGAATGCAGTTTCTACTATCACTAGCCAAAAAATGGGCTAATTATATAGTCAGTGCACTATTCTGTAATAATCTGAAACTACTCTTGCTTAGAGTGGGATTAGCCTGACTATTTTGGTTCTGGAGAATGTTATTCAGTATACAACCCTAAAGGGACAACACGTGATAACCCTAGTCCATTTGGAATTCTTAGAGTTACAGGTTTTTTAGGGTCCTGTTGTGTCTCAGCAGGATTTTCCCTATTTCAAAGCAAATCTTTTTTATACAAAGAATCAACACCCAAAAAAGATGATTCTTGTGTTGCAGAGGAGGACTATGGCAAATACACTTCCGGTCCTAGCATTTTTGTTTTAGCTAAGAACAGTGATGTAGACCCTGTAGCACTGTCTACCCTGGAAGATAGCTATTAACCTAAACAATTTCAACTTGCAATATTTAGAACTTTAAAGTTTTGGTAGCACTTTCACAGATGTTGTTTCTTTATAATACAGCTATCTAGGGCAGGTGTTACTCTCCTTTGAATGAATGATGAGGAAAAGGAGAGATATGGAGACGAAGTGGCCCAGGTCATATGGCTAGCTGGTGGCAGAGTGGGGATAAGAACTTAGGACCCCCGACTGCAAGATATGGCTCTTCCTGCTCAGTTATGTGGGGTAGAAAAGGTGTAAATTCTTCTGTGGCTGCAGAGACATAGAGGAAGTAGCTGAGCCTCCCTTTTTGGTACATCATAAAGGGTACCCTTTAGAAGTGTTGTTATAGCCCACTCCTCTCCTAGGAAGAGGATATGAAGGGGAAGTCTTAGGTTTCTAAGTGTCTCGAACACTGTCAAGTAGGTAACAAACCTAGGAAACATCAGCATTCGATGTGTACTATGCAATTACTATTGTCAATAGATTTTAACCAAAGCTTCAATGGAAATATTGCTGACATACTGTGAATACAAGGTGTTCTAGTCATTCAGAATCTCTTCCCCAGCTATTTATACCCATTATAATATGCTGACTGAAATGAGGATGAATTTTAGTTGCCTTTCTAATGCTAGAAATTGTACCCAATGCGAGAGGTGTGGTGAAGTTGGAGGAAAATGCTCATAATTCGTATGTTTAAGACTTGGCTAATTATCTTTTTTTTTAACATTTATTTACTTTTGAGAGACACAGAGACAGAGTATGAGCAGGGGAAGGGCACAGAGATAGGGAGATACAGATTCTAAAGCGGGCTCCAGGCTCTGAGCCGTCACCACAGAGCTCGACATGGGGCTCGAACTCACAGACCATGAGATCATGACCTGAGCTGAAGTTGGCCACTCAACCAACTGAGCCACCCAGGAGCCCCTTGGCTAATTATCTTATTTAGTTATTCCAATGTCAACAGTTACCTGGAATTTGGGGTTATAGGTGATCTCAGTGTGGAGATGTGACAGCCCTCTCCCATACTCCATCCCTCCCAACCAAGAGAGCTATTAAGGAACTCAGCCTTAGACAGGCTATGCAAGCTTTCTCTGCCTTACTCCTTTAATTGAAAGATTTCATATTAACAGATATTCAAAACATATTATGATTTGGAATATATTCAAATCAACCCCATTAAAAAATTAAATCCATTTGTTATGATTCCATAACACATTTTAGCTTACAGAGTCCTCTAAGGCCAGTTTTCTTTTTCAGTCAACTGGGATCTGCCGTTGGCAAAAGTCATGCAATGTCTATAGTTGAAAGATGGCTATGCATTTTGAAACTTCTGCCCATCAACATTTAAAAGACAAATATTATATCAAGCTATTAAATAAATGACATTGTGTCTACATTCCTTTACAGCAATAAACATATAATTTTCTTGGTTTTTGTAACAAGAACATTCCATTTTGTCTCTGCATTGGTCATTTCTCACTGCATCTTGTCCCTGTCCCCTCCATTTGCATTACAATTTTTTTAACTTCTGACTTGTGTCCATTTTAGTTTCTTTCTAACATTATTCGCCCTGTATTTCCCTTCTCTGTTTAACTTATCTTTCACTTTATAGATGATTATTTTTCCATTAAATGCCAATTACAAGGTGGGATTAGGGAGAATTGCCCGGGTAAGAGAGATATTTGTCTTGGAGGGCATGTGATCTATGTAGGTGACATATATATATGAATATATATATATATATATATATATATATATATACACACTTATAGTTCATATTCATATATTTATGTGTATATATATGTATGTGTATGTATATATGTGTGTATATATATATATATATATATACATATATATACCTAAGAAAGACCAAATGAGACTCATAAAGAGATACAGAACTGTATTATGTAAAGTATGTGTCTAAAAGCTAACAGGACAGGACACTATGCTTAATCCCACTGGGCTGCCATGTGAAGGTAAGTGTCAAGCAGACACATCTGAGAGATGGTGGCATTTCAAAGGCAAAAGGAAGAAGGAGCAAGTTACTCACAAGGTGATGACAAATAGTTGTAGTGTTTGGCCTCCTAAAGGTCAATAAAAGAATAAGTGTGAGTCCCAGCATAGGTTCTCCTGCAGGTTCCACAAATCTGTCACAATTCTCATTCCTTTTTCTTTTTTACTTTTCTTACACTAACCTATCTGAATGCAGATACTCTCAACTTTCTCTGTGTCCTCACCACTAACTTCTTTCATGGCAGACAACCTGGTTGCATTTCACTTTGATCAAGAAGTCCTCAGAGGTCACCAAAGACTTGATCTATTTCCTTGTCTTGAGCTCAGCCTATACTCCTATGGTACACTTCATTCACCATCATCTTCTTAACTTTATCTTCAGAAACACTGTACCCTGGCTTTCCTTTCTAAATCGATGCCTGCTAAAGCCATTCTTAAAAGGTGGTCCTCCCATCTCCCTCTCGCATACATGGCAGTTCTCTCCCAAACTTTAGTTGAAGGTCTTGTGCTCTTTCTTCAGTGCTCTGTTCTTTTCCAGCCAATAATTCCCACGTGCCACCCAATACATGTTTGCATGTAACTCTCCCAATGCGATCCTTGCTCCAATACTTCTTACTGACTATAACTTGTCATCACACAAATTTCTTGCCAATAATAAGTGGAATATAACCGCAGCCAAGTTTGTTATAAAGTCCCTATTCCCAATTCAGGGCAAACACTCACATTCTTGTCATTTTTTTTTGACTTTATAGATGATAAGGATAGTCTCTTGCCTCCCTGTATCCTTACTCACGGGAAGACATCTTCAGGTTCTTTCATTTCTTCATTCTGCCAAGTCCCTCTATTTCTCTGTCCCTTGTGAGTCTTAGACATGTTTCTTCCTCTATTCCTGAAACCACTGCCTTCATCTAATCTCTAACACATTCATAACTGTTCACAGGTATTCACCCCCCACCCCTGGTGTCCATCCTTCCGTTTGTTCTCCCAAGTTCAACTGATATGTGAGCAATTTGCTTTTCTGTAACTCTCCAGACTCATCATAAAGCGTGTGCTCAATAATGTTGGAGACTGACGTTTCCTGTCACTTAAAACTATATCTTAGGCACACTGCATTTTTTTTCCTTTTTTCCCTTAGTGCCTGGAATGCTTTCTGAAACGAAACTACAATTCCTCCTTGTATCCAAATTCCTCTTGGTAATTGTGATCTTTTGGGGAAAAACAATTAGTAGTATCTTGGTGAAGGATTCTTAAAGATTTAAGTGAGTCTTTTTTTTTTTTTTTTGAGACCTTACTGTTACTTTTTATCTGATTTTTATTGTCTGCTTAATTTGGCCTCTAAACCCACAGGGCAGAAATTTGGTATAAAAGTGCTCGGTCATGAGAACAGCATCGGCACTTAGTCGATAATGTGCTGTCTACTTGTAGCTCTGTCTTTGCAAAGTGACTGGGAAATCCCGCAAGGAAAAGGCTGTAATGAAAAGATACACCATGGCCAAGAGGATATTGTACAGATCATAGCATCACTTAGGTCACATGATAAATTTTCTCTGTAGAGTTCACACATTCAGAGAAGAAAATACATCCAAAATTACAGTGTCGGCACAGCTCAGGCCAAACTGTATTGGTTGTTTCCAGTAACCATATAAACAGAAGCACAGAATCTTGAGCAGTACATAATTAAAGACTTCTAGAGACTGATCTGTATAAATACAGAGATTGTAAGTATTCCGTTTATGTAGGTTTTTAAATAGAAGTGAGATGACTCACAAACATTATTAAAAATGTACACAAACTACTCACTTCTGGGTACATAGCTATTATTCGATTACAAAAATAAAACATAGCTAATGAAATCATTTCCAGAGTATATGGTCAAATTAATTGGCGCAGCGGTCTAATTACAACACGCAAAGAATACGAAGTGATTCCCTTCTCTCATTGCATAGACATCAGAAATTAAAAAGTCACAAAACCTCCAGTTCTCAAACGACTTTTTAGTTTTTCTCTTTAAATTGGAAGACACAGGGCACCTGGGTGGCCTAGTCAGGTAAGCGTCCGGCTCTTGACTTGGGTTCAGGTCATGATCTCACTGTTTGTGTGTTTGTGCCCCACACTGGGCTCTGGGCTGGCAGTGTAGAGCCTGCTTGGGATTCTCTCTCCCGCCCCCCCTCTGCCCCTTTCCGGCTTGTATGCTCTCTCTCTCTCTCTCTCTCTCTCTCTCTCAAAATAAATAAATAAACTTAAATAAGTAAGTAAATAAATAAATAAATTGGTGGACTCAAATGTTTTTATTCTTTCCACTTCCACTCTTTCCTAAAATGTCACCCCAGAACTCCAGCTGCTTATGCACTGCAAAACATTGTTAAGAGATGGAACTATATCAGATGAATGCACTAAGTATCACACACATCTGTGTTACAGACACTGTTCTAGGCATTGGGGATATAATAGTGGGCTACATCAATAAAAAATCCTCTCCCACATGGAGTTTACATTCTAGAGAGAAAACAAACAATAAATTAAATGGAGGAGAAAATTATGTGGATAAGTAGAATTAGGGATACCAGGGGGAGGGCAAGGACAAATGATGGTGGTAGGCCTCGTTGAGGGAATATTTGGGCAGACTTGAAAGAAGTGGAGGAGGTAGCCATCTGTGGAAAGAGCATACCTTGGAGAAGAACAGCAACTGCAAAGGTCTTGGGGCAGGAGCATGTCAAGAGGGTCTCAGGAATGGCAAGCAGAGCAGTGTGGCTGGAGCAGAGCGGGGTGGGAGGTTCCATAAGAGGAGAGGGGAGACATAAGCAAGAGTCAAATCTCACAGGACATAATGAGCTGTTAAAAGGATTTTGGCTTTTACAGTGTGTGAGATGAAAATCCATTATGGGATTTTGAGTACAGGAGTGACAGGGTCTTATCTATATTTTAAAAGATCATTCTGGCTGCTATGTTGAGATAGCTTCTAGGGAATCAAGAGGGGAAGCTGAGAGACAATTTAGGAGGCTTTTGCAGTCAAGAGATGATGGCGGCTTGTACTGGAGTGGTTGCAATGGAGGTGGTGAGAAGCGGTAAGTTTAAGGACATACTTTCAATAGAGTCAATAGGACTTTTCTGAAAGATTATACATGAGATGTGAGAGAAGAGAGGAGTCCAGGAAAACTCCAAGTTGCTTTGGTCTGAGAAGGGGAGATGAGGAAGACTGCAAGTTGAATAAATTTTTGGGGAAAGATCAGAAACTCACTTTAGGACATGTAAAATCAAACAATTCATTCACACTATCCAACTTTGGCAGCAGTTATAAATTAGAAGTCCCAAGAATGAGACAGCTTTTATAAGCCACCTCCTAACTTATCCCAGATTTTGCTAGAAGCTTACGTCACAGCAAGGGCACAGAGTGAGAAAGAAAACTTCTATAGTAGGCTCATGAATCAGAGATTTTTAGGGTATTATTTTTTGATGCTTTCAAAGCAAACAGTAGGGAGAGTGGGAATATAGTATGTTGTTTAGAAGAAAAGCCAAGCCCAAGGTTTTTATTTTGTCTCACCTCTAGGAAAAATAAAATTCTTAATTATAGTAAATTAGCTGAATCATCTTCACTGTGCTATGACTCAGACAAATCAATGCTGTACAAGTCTCTTGAAAGAGGTTCTCATTTAGTCATAAGAAATGAAAGTAACTAAGAGCCAGCCAGTGAGGTTGGTATCCAAGGTGAGAGACCATTTCTTTTTCCTCTCAAACTAGATGCTGCTTAGTTCCTTTGTTAATTTCAGACTGTTGTGGGTGGGTAATGATTTGGGATGAAAGAACAGCATTAATATTATGTAGACAAACATGCAGAGGGAAATTTATACAATTTATTTTCAATTAGACTGTAACTGATCATTCAAAAATGTTTCTGACATGCTTGTAGGTAACTAATAATTTTGACACATTGATTCATTCGACAGTAAACATTTAATATTGCTCAGTAACATCAGAGATTTTATTAGCGGTGTGGGTAAAAAACATAATAAGACACGATTCTTGCCCTCAAGATTACAGTGGGCTTTCCAAGCCTTTATGAAGGCTACTTCTTACAATAATCTGAATGGGCACAAAACACAGTTTGGAAAAGTCACAAGACAGTAATTGGCTAATGAGGTGTTTGGCTACATAAAACACTAGAAATTTCTCTTGTAGGGCGGGGAAATAAATCTTTGTTTAAGTGTCAGTGAGGGACACGCAACTGAACCATCGTTTTTAATGTTGGTTCCAAGCAATCATTCTTCCACAGTATTTTTCTACATCATAGGATTCAAAAGACTAAATTTCTACTTTAGATAAATATTGGAAATACATATTAGTCATTTAAAGCCTATCGACGCATCACCAATGCTATTTGTGTTAATCGGGTCAAGCTAACAATGATGTGGTAACAACTCCCAAATCTCAGCACCTTAACACAGAAATTGAGTTTTTATTTACATTGCGTATCTAATAGGATAGGGGACTTCTCCTCTTTAGAGTCACTTGGAGATCAAAGTGTGGAATACGCAGTCTCCTCAGAGGATGAGATCCTGCTTCACTGAGCATTGGTTTCTGGTTTCTTACTCCTTTAGGCTGAAAGTGACTCATATAACTTCCCTTAACCCCTTAGGCCAAAGCTAATCATATCACTTCCACTAAACTAAAAGGATCCTGGGAATATAAGGAGTATTTGGTGAGTAGTTTTCTTTTTTATACTATCTTATTATTTATTTTTAAGGAAACGAAAACATAATAACATGGCTTGGAGATAGGGTCTTCGTAACCTGAAGTACGATTCTACTTTAAAATGTATAGAGAAACTAAATTAATTAAGTAATTAAAGGTATACAGAAGTCAGTGAAAACCATTAAAAAAAAACCCTTTCTAAATTCTCAGTAAAAGTCAGACAAAAGGATCAAGTTGTTCTAGTTAGTAATGCTTCTATCCAAAAAGAGCCCCGTAGAACTCTGTAGGAATCCTACCTCTCTCAAGAGCCAGACCAAAATAAGCAAAATGAGCCAGAGCATTCTGAGCATACAGCAGACAGTAGGTTCAGTACCTCCTTTAGCTAAAGTGCTCAGAGAGAAATGAATGTGGTCCAGTCATATAGGGAGCCTCACAGCTTTATACTCGCCATAAGTGGTTCACTGTTTCTTATCAGGGTGTTGGAGCATGTAAATTACAAGACACAAGGTATGTATGGAAAACAGAATTTCAACCATTCCATGAAGACAGTTTTTATCATGGAAAATGGATATAGAGTGGAGGGAGACCATACTCTATGCTGCTAATACCTTGAAGGATTGTGGCTGAAAGACAGGGACTAATGGTTCACAAACCAGGCTGCTTCCACGGCAGCAACCTCACAGAAATGTCAGACTCTAGTTTAGAATATTTCCTTCTTCATTTGGGGAAAAGGTCTTTTCAAGTATGACCTTCCAAGAAAAGCCCAGCTTTCTCACCACCTAATGCAAACCACAAAAATCTATGGAGAATAAGGCAAAGTATAAAAAGGGACTGAAACTTGGAATGTGATGTTTCCAACATGGTTTAGTTTAATCTGGCCATTCTCCACTAACTTACAATCCAGCAATTTATTTTGAACATTTATTATCTTCCTTTGGGATCAAGCTGTTAAAGAACTGTGGTGTCTTTCTCTCTCTCTCTCTCTCTCTCTCTCTCTCTCTCTCTCTCTCTGTGTGTGTGTGTGTGTGTGTGTGTGTGTTATTTCTGATAACCAGCTGTGTTTAGTCCCTCTTAAAGGTCTTTTTCTTCCCATCTGGCATATTTCTTACAAAGAACACACTGATATAAACACACATATTCCTCTTGTGCACTAGGTCTTGCCCTGGGATTGATTCTGGGTGAGTCAATGGGCCCTCACATATGATTCAGAGGGAGGCATGCCATGTGGGACCACACATTACCTATTTGTAGAATGAATTCTATTTTCCAGACACTCTTTATATGCTGTGTTGGATAGAAAGTGGACCAGACACAGACTCGACTCATGAAGTAGCTGTAGCCCAAGCGTTTATCACCTGCATTCAGTTAATCTTCCTGAAGACTGAGGAAAACAAATTTATATTTACACATCACTGCTCATGGAAGACAATCAACATAAGGAAAACGGAAAATTATCAGGATGGAATGGAGCAAGAAAAGAGACAGAGGGCTGGAAGGGAGAAGACGGAAAATATATCTGCTTTGACTCAGTTAGTTTACTCCGTTAGAACCAGAACCTTGCTCCCTCTGCTTCTATTCCACTTCACTGTCACCTACTGAGTATTTCAATGGGAATGATCTAGAATGTACCCATTTCAACAGGATTAAGCCCTTATTCCCAAACTGCTTTCTCTAAACTTTCTTATTTTTGTCAGTCTTTTCAACATTTGTCATCAGACTTGAAACTATAGTTATGTTTGTCCCCTTCTCTTTTAAACACCAATTCTCATCTTCTATTCTAATGTGCCACCATCCTAACTGAGGCCCCATCTTTTTGTACCTAGACTGTCATCATTGTTCCATACTTGGCTTTCTCGCTTTTATTGTGCCAACTCTATGCCATCATTTATGATTTTAGCTCACTCTGTTGGGACATTGGAGTTTACTTAGATAATAAAAACTTATATCTTTGCTAAAAATCTTACCATTCAGATTTTTGATGTAATTACTGAATGACCATCTCATAGCTTGCATTTTCAAAAGCCTATGGGATCTGGGGACAGAATGCAGGCATGCACCTCTCACAGGACTACAGATTTCTTTCTGTTAACCCTTCCTACATCTTACCATTGAACTGATTTTAATGTCTAAGCACATTTTATATTGACACCATTACTCTTCCAAAAGAGACTAAGAGTTATCTAGGGACTCCACGGTGACGGTGTACCTCTATTTATGTAAATCAGGCACTTCCCATTCTCCACACCTCCAGTGAGTTCTTTGTCTAATTAACTACTAACCTCAACTAAAACTCAGTCCCAGAATGTGTGATTCAGGAAACAGATGAATTGCAATGTTTGACAGAAAAAGACTCTGGTAAAATAAAGTGTAAGATACTAAATGCGACCATCACACAAAATTCTAAAACCGGCCGCTTTTATAAAAATCTAAACCCTAGTGTTCTGGGGCAAAACCATTATTTATTTAGCTAGAGAAGTCGACTGGTTAATGAAAAGCCAGTGAAGTCTCCATTGTTGCTTTTATTGATGTTATTCTGCATGACAAGCTGTTGTTTAGAAGACACGTTTTATAAATGGTAACATATTTGGATATATTCCTAAGAAACAAGAAATGTAAAATGTTTTTCTTTAGTATTCTAGTACTGCAAATAACTCCAGGGCCTGATGCAAACTTACATTTGTACTGTCCACAAGAAGAGCTTAGCAAAAGAAACTAAGAGTATAATTACCAAAGAAGTGATATCTAAAATACTTAAGAACCAATAGTACTTATCACGATTGGTGATTATAGGTTATAGTTTAATAACAGCTTATAAATAATACTTTATCACTGTAATCTCAGCACTTAGCCCAGTGTCTGATACAAATGTATTTTTGTGGAATGAATCAGTTCCTTATAAACCTTACAATGCACCTGACAAACACTGGGAAGATCCATTTGCTTTACCCACTCTTTAAAAATAGCTCGTTAAGTTTCTGACAACCACTAATGGCCCAGTTTATTTTATGGTTTTAAAAATAATTTTTCACATCTTAAAAATTCACACTTCTCACCAAAGTAAAGAACACTTACATTTGATCATTCAGATTTTCGGTTTTTCTCAGTTGAACTGTTTTAATTTGGAAAACACAGCAGTTCTCCCAAGAGATGCCCGGAGCAGCTCATAGTTTGGAGTGGTTCATTTTAGAGGTGCTTTTTCATCTCAAGAGTGAGTGGTCACATGATCTTTTTAGCACATTTGCCTATTATGCTTCCTCTCAGTCAAAGTCAATGTACATGTATGCATACACATGTATTTCATTTTTATTTTATGTATGTATATAGAGAGGAAAGGTGGAAGGAGAGAATGGATAAGAAAACTGTCAACTCTTAATAAGAAAAACTTTCCCACCTTCTAAAGTTCATCAGCCTAAACATAAATTATTCTTTGTTTCCATAGATCCATATTTATCAGCCATATTTGTTCAGGGTAATACTCTGACCCTCTCTTCTTATCTCTATATTGTAAAAATAAAGGATGTAAGAAACAAGCCTATATAGTTTTATAGAGTGGATATTGGCTATTCTGCCAGTTGTTTTCCATGAGGGCATTAACAGGTCAGAAACTGCTCTTGGCTCTTTTGGACTCATTAATGAGTTCATGAACACACAGTTCTCCTCTTAAAGAAGAAAACCTCTTGTAGGACTCAGTAGTCTCATGCATTGCTCAATGTATGGGAACATCACCCCAGTCGAGCCATGTGTCATTGCTGGTGGCTGGAGTGGATATTTAAAAAAAAGAATGAAAAAGAGTCATTATGACTTTTAACACATCTCAGGGTTGTCTCAATGAATGCAAAGTCTTGTGCATACCAGAATATTTATACAATAAATAAGAGGCTTGTTTATGATTACCATCCTTGTTTCAACAGGGACACGAGGATGTCTTTTTTTTTTTATTTTTTTTAACATTTATTTATTTTTGAGAGACATAGACACAGAGTGTGAGCAGGTGAAGGGCAGAGAGAGAGAGGGAGATACAGAATCTGAAGCAGGCTCCAGGCTCTGAGCCAGCAGCACAGAGCCCGACGCGGGGCTCGAACTCACAGACTGTGAGATCATGACCTGAGCCGAAGTCGGCCGCTTAACCGACTCAGCCACCCAGGCGCCCCACAGGATGTCTTTTATTCACATAAGACGTCGCTATGTCAGAGGCATTTACATGTTTTCCTCCTTTGTCTCTGCCCTGCCTAGCACTTCCAGGCAGAGACACATGGGTTTGACCTGCTACATGGGAGACGCAGCTCACACGAGCCTGTCTCCGTGCCATTGTTTCTGCCCTTCCAGTTGCCTCATTTAAAACCACACATATTTTATATTGGAGGAGGCACAATTAACTTGCTTCTCCTAAACCAGCCCTGAGCCCGATGAGATGCCAAAGAAAGAAAAATACTTCCTGGATGATCATAGACAATAAGCAAACAAACACATACCAAGGAAGTGATAATTTGCAGTAACTGTGCATGTAAAAATGGGGCCCCAGGCAAAGTGTGAATGCTCCCTCCCCTCCTTTTTTGCTGTAGGGTTCTATGCTAGAAAAAATGAATTATCTTGTTTTCCCTCTCTATAGCACAGGAAGTGGTTTGGTCTATCAAGGAGACTTTTTGTAGAATGGGGTAAAGTAGGAAAGGAAGTATAAGGATTTGATACTAAAGCCAAAAAGTAGCTGGCACACCGCACTTGTATGACTTTCTCTCAGTCTGTCAAAGTCCAAGACTTCAGGGCACTCAAGGGAAAGGTTGCTAAATCAGGTTAGAAAGCTCACCACAGGAGCCTCTCACCTGCAGATAAAATTGTATGGACCCCTTACAATGATTGGCTCCAAACCAACATAAAAGATACTTGGGCTGTGTTATATCATGTAAAGGTGCAAAAAAGTTAAGAAAACTTTCTGTGGATGCCTGCTCAGTTACCACTAGGTGAGACCATAACTTTCTAAACACTGGGAAGTTCAGCTGGTGTGGTCACAAAATTCTGAGAGCTTTAAAACTCCCAGGGACAGTAACACTTTTTTTTTTTTTTTTAAAGAAAATTCCTCTTAAAAACACCCTAGGACCATTTTAGTTATTGATGGACTTACAACAGAGCATAGTGTCCTACACCATACAATACAACAAAAGTTTATTCAGAAGGGTACCATCTGCCCTATTGTATTCCTTTCCAGGCAGCTGTTTCGGAGAAAGCCAAGTGCTTATGGTCAATGTACAACTTTGTTAGTGCTCTATTGCCTTATCAAGAAATATAGAGTAGTGTAACAGTACAGTATATTCACAGATACTGCAAATCTTTGTCAAACAAAATCCCTTGCTAGATTTTGTATTTTATGACCTCTTGGAATTTCATATCACTTCCATACATAACAACATTATCTCACAGCTGTCTAACATTTTACTAATAAGCTTCACGTATCTTTATTTAATCTTTGTAAGAACCCTAACAAAAAGTACATTATTGTATTAAGGGGACTCAGAAAATTTAAGAGACTTCCCAGAGGTCACACAGGTAGCGGGTGGCAGAGCTAGGACAGCTCACAACTGAACAGCTCACAACTTCTAATGACAACTTTGGTACACTGAGCACTGTATCATTATCACTGTTACTCCAGCTTTCCTGCTTCTGGGAAGTGGGCAGGCCCTAGGCTCACACATGCCCTCACATACACTAGTACCTGCTCTGGATCTTTCAAGGTGAGAATGCTCTTATTTGCCAGAAACGGTCTCCATCTGTCCCTCTCCTCCTTCCCTTTCTCCTCCTTTCTTTCCTTCCTCCCTCCCTCCCCCTATTCCTCCCTCTCTTGTCTATTCATCTAACTACATGACATATCTGTATTGAATACCTACAATATACAATGTACATAAATACCAAGTAATGGGAAAACAAAAATCATGACACTCATCTGACCCATTTTTAAGGATCAATTCAAGCCCAAATTCACACTTGAAGACTTGTCAACCTCCCTATTCTTAGACCACCTTTTGCTCTTATAATTAAAGATACAGTTGTAACTGGGAATACTGTGGTATCCTGCAAAGCCTGTATTAATTGATCTCTGTTTACACCATGTGTTCCTATTAGCACCACAGTGAGGCTGATTTTTTTGTTAACATGTATACATCATATTACTCTTTTTATCTCCCACGGTCCTGGATATACTATATTACACAATATATAATAAGGACTAAATGAGTTTTCAGTCATTGATTTATCAGCGCTCTCTTTGGTTCTACTGTATGGCAGGTAGATGGGCCGTTTTACACCTAAATTCACCTATTTCTTGTGATTATTAATAATGCTCAGCTTCTCTCTTCTTCTATATTTTTTTAGGGTAAGTCTCTTATATAATCCGATAAAACATCTGAATCTTGAACCTCCTCTGGGGATCTAACGAGTTCAAAGTAATTTGTCTGAAAGCAATCTTATTCAATTATCCTATTTCATATAGCCCATTCCATTTTTCTTTTTCCCTAGGAAGAATATACTATTTCTCTTAGTCTCCTCAGAGGGGGTTGGGAAGAAAGTTTAGTAAATCAGAAAGGGCTCCAATATGATAAGTAAGAGGTTTTCACTACTTCTGAGACATAGAAGTTCTAAGAAGACTTCTTAGAGTTATTATGATTATTATTACTAATTATATTATATATATTATGTAGTTAATAATAATAATGCCATAAATAAGAGCACTCCCTCTTTTGGAATTTGTATCCAATAGCCCCCCTCAGGGTTAGAGATGATAACACTATTCCCATTTCCCACCAGGCTTTGATATTCCCAAGGCCATATATTTAGCAAAGAGCAGGCAGTTATCTACCATAGGTTTCCTAATGCTGCATTCAGCATCCTTTCCCATGTGTATGAAAAATACTTTTCAAAATAAATTAATTTATGATATGTAAAGGATAATATCGCAGAGCTCAATGTTTTCCAAAGTGTTTTGCACAGAATCATAATTCCATGGGCTATTATAAAATGTGAAAGAAAAGGGATCCAATAAGTTTGTTATCCTGCTGTTATGCATTGTGATTCAACATGAGTGTGCGGCATTTCCCAGACTCATAGACTGTGGAGCACGTAGTACATAGCCAGTATGTGTTCAGTGTTTCTCAAACTTGTATGAACAAAGGATTAATAGTGACCAATACCTCCTGAGACTTGTGACCCAGGACACTTATTTTGAGTAATACTGATCTCAACCAATGCCTCTTTGTTCCCTACTGAAGTTTTTCAATATCATGTCTTTAAATTACAGGAAATGATGCTACCACTGAATATAGATCTTACTTCATTAAGATCACAAAAGAAAATGCAAATATGTCTTATTACACCCTACTGGCATTTGAAATTGCATTTGGTACCTGACTTATTAATTTCTTTTTACAACAGTTTAACCTGTATAATGAAGAATGTGCCTTCTACCATTTAAACCCTATCAGTAAAATGATCTTTATGTCTTTTTAGCCTAAAATATTCTCTTCAGATTTATGACTTGTATCTGGCAGAGAAAAGCCATGCAATTTATACAATTCATTTTCACAGTGGTAACAAGAATAAGAGACACAGCAGTCCTTAAGATCTTACAAAACAAATTTGAAACTAGTCCTTGCTAGTGTTGGGCTTCACTTGGGGAAAAATATATTTGGTTTTGTATGTCTGTGTGAAAGGCAGGATTTGAGTTTCCATCCCCTATAGGAAGTACACATCAGGGGAGTGCTTTTATAGTTAAAAAAATGTTAATAAAAGGCCAAAATCTATCTTTAAATATTTCCTTCTATATTCTTATGCCTTTTAACTAGAAACCCTTGGGAAGAAAGATTTTTACCAGCAATGGTCCTGAGGCCCCATCTTTTTCTCTATAAAGACCACATTCTCCCATGGCCCACATGATAGAATCAGATGGAGTTGATTCGATTAATCCAAATTGTTCCATGCAGGGTACTGATTATCCAAACTGAATCCACTCTGTGTTTCCTCTGCATCAGAATCTCTGCAGGTTCTTGTGGTAAAATGGCCAACCATTAGACAGCAATACCAAATAAAACAGAAAAAAAATAACAATTAAAATTCTTGCACTAAGATGTCTCAGGTGCTAGGTCGGTATGTATATATTTCTGGAATTTGGGAACATAGCAAAAACTATGCAGAAAGATTTTCAAGGGAGAAGACAAGTAGACAAAACAACATTTATAAATACATAAAAGCATAAATGCAGAGTTTCTTAAAGGTTCTTTCCCCCAATTATTATGGAACACCTGCCAATAGCCAATAACACACAAAAATCTCCAGCAGAGAATGATTGAAAGTAATTAGAACAGGTGTTTATTGGACTGGGAAATTAGGAGGGAGAATTTAGATTATTCATTGAAGAGAAGTCCTAAAAGTGTCCTTGGTTCTCTGAAAACTTGGGAGTGGAAGAAAAGGTCCCTTTGCTGTTCAAGTCCAGTGAAACAAATCCCTGTTGCATTCAAGGAGACAGTAAGGGATATCAAAACATACCACACCAGTACCTATCCCAAAGGGTAAAAGAGTTAAACCACAGAATAAGGAATTAGCACTAATTAGCCTCCATTAGTGCATTAGCCTTGTAGGCCAACGTGGAGCTTAAAGAAAGAATCTGTACGTCATATGCAGATTTACTCTACCTACAGCATATAGCATCAGTACCAATTTTCCAAGACATGAGGAGGTTTAACACTGACCGGTATTGCTGGGGGTCATCTCTCACATACAAAATGGTTTTAGAAACTGCCGATGTATAATAAATAACCTGACAGTAATATTTTTACTTAGAAAATCTGTCCAAGTACAACTAAAGAGGGACTGACCCTTCACCTTGACCTCTTCTAATATTTATTCATTCCTTATATCATGGTTTATAGTCTCCTCTCTCCCATTCAAACGAGAACTCCTTGTCAGATTCATCTCTGATTTTCATTTCAGGTTTCTTAAGCTCTACTACTTGCTTTGCCCCAACAAGTATTCAGTACATGGTCAGTGAGTTAATAAATAAATTTTAAAAAATAAACTGAAGACAGAGACAGTGTCTCAGACATTTACCCTGGACATATTTTCCAAGTAATTATAAAACTGGCAGGCTCTAATTTAACACAGACTTATGGTAGCTAAAACTATTATTTCATTAAAATGTATTTTATTTCATCTTAAATGATCTACAGAAGCAATTGAAAGTACAGTTCATTTTTTATTTTCAAAACAAATTTAGTTTTTTTTCTATTACTTAGACTATACGCAATATTTTAAAGTTCTAATTTCTTCTCTTTATATTTCCATGGTACCCATCTATTTTTAATTCCCAGAAGGAATTAGAGGTTTTGGTAAATAGCACTCTCATCTCTAGACATGGAATGCTGTAAGTACACTTTCCTAGATAGTATAGTTACTCGGTAAACAAATAACACTGAGCAACATCACAATTTCATGCCACTCTATACTCTGCGTGCTATTTGCTGCTTCATGCGTTTCCCTCTCTAGGCTTTCACTGATTTTCTACTTAAACTTTTGTCAAGTTGCAAAATTGTCTGAATAGCAGAATCATTCTACGAGCTTGTTTTGTTATATTAGAAACAAGTAGAGACTGTGAGTTCCTTGTCTGTCAAGTAAAGGCAAACAACTGTTGCCTGATCCCAACGGTTTGTGTTACTTTTAAATTATTTAGGATTATTTAGTACTCAAAAAACATTTGCGAACAGTAACATCAAGCACCAGTCATTTTTAGACAACTCCCATCCCCAATGCATACACAAATACTTGTCCAGGCAAAGCAAGACTGGGAAAGGAGAGAATTAGGGTTTGGAGCTGGATCCTTTAAATATGGGGGGAAAAATCCATATCCTAATTTACTTACTGCAGTGGTGAATATTTCATATACGCCAAGACACATTACAGAATATTAAAAACATGGAGTATAATTTCTCACATAAGGGCAAAAAAACGATTCCTTTATTCTGTGGATTTATACTTGCTGTTTTTCTTTGGTATGTCATCTAAGGGTTTAATTGTAGTATATGTTTCTTTGATGGAGACTAGAAGTTTCATTAGACAACGTCCCAGGTGAGCTAGCAAGTATGTTATTAGATGTGCTTTGACTAAAAAAGCAAGAAAGCAGGTTTAGAATGATTGTAAGCCTTCAAATAATTCTAACAAGAGAGGCTAATTGTGAGTAATCTTTCTTCTTGTTGTTTTAAGAATGCCTGAGAGAAGGTGATGGTAAAGATTATTTATCAGTGCAAAAAATTTGAGCTTTAGGCCTTAAGGCAGCCATATGTTTCTTAAATACACAAACACACTTAGGAGAACCTCCACCTTCGGTCTCCTGCAAAGTGGGTGGTTCACTTTTATCTGAGAGTTCTATAGCTGAAATCCAGAGTCAAATGTTCCCCAAGCACAAGAGGTATGACCCATAAAGCTACAATGTTCAGTTCAACACACACATTACAGTGACTCAGAGTCAATCAGAAGGAACAGGAACTCCGCTTAGAGCACTTATTTTAGCAAAAGGCCAATCCTCACCTTTCATTTATATGTCTTTGTTAAAGGCTCTTTTAGCCCAAGGGTCTTGTCTTCTTTCTCTTACCAATTTCCTTTGAGTGTTGGCCTTCCGTTTCAACTGAGTTATTTTGATGATAATGTTTCCTTTAAGATGATTATTTGTTTAAAGTTCAAGCTAATAAAAGTAACTTATCCCACTAAAAATATTCTAGGGAGCAGAACAACATTTTAGGATGTTAATTGCTCATGTTACCAGTCATCCATGAAACATATGCCGAAAATGCTCTTAAAGGTTCCAAAATGTCTCCTGCAGCTATAAATCTTTTACAGGTACAATTATGTGGGAACAGAAATAAGAAAAAGCACATCCAACATCTGGAGTCAGATGGTTTACTGAAGTAAAATTACAAAATTAAATTTAAATGAACTTAATTAAAAAGAGGAGGGGGATCCAATTTAATGTGGACATTCATCATGTCCTCATTGAAGTTTTCTCTAGCACCGGAAAAAATACAATAGTCTGAATACAAAAGTTGGATAAAGCCTCTAATGGAGTGTGAAAAGATGACCAAAGAGACACAGTCAGGCAGAATATATTCTCTTTCCCTTCCTGCTATTTAAATGACATGGAATACCCAGTTGTTTTGAAAAGACGGTATCAATCAAGAAACTGAGCTCGGAAACTTATCTGTTTCAACCATCTCTTCTGTTTAGAGTTTCATTATACAGGATTCGTCACTTAAGGACACTGATTATTAGGGCTGGTTTTAATTCAGTGATGAAAGACTGAATCTTAACACTATGCAGAAAAAATGTCCAAACAGGAAAGTGTTAATTTCAAATCACCTGCTGTTTAGTTTCCATTCTCTAAAATCATCATCATCATCATCGAAATACCGACTGCCTTTAATACTGTGGTACTAAGTACTTGCTCATTGATCAGTTTCTGACTTCCAGTTCTTAAACATTCTTAGTCTTAGTTCTGTGCTATGCCTATGTAAGGGAGACATGTTAAGAAATAAAATTATATGAGTGCCTGGGTGGCTTAGTTGGTAAGGCATCTGACTTCAGCTCGGGTTATGGTCTTACAGTTCGTGAGTTCAAGCCCCATGTCAGGTTCTGTGCTGACAGCTCAGAGCCTGGAGCCTGCTTCAGATTCTGTGTCTCCCTCTCTCTTCCCCTCCCTGTGCATGCTCTGTTTTCTTTCTATCTCTCAAAAAATAAACATTAAAAATTTTTTAAAAAGAAATAAAATTATATTATCTATCATAATTAGGTATCTATAGTTAAATGAAAACAATAACATTTTATTTTACTAAAGTGATGGACAGATCTTTCCTTCAGATCCTCCTTATCTAAAAGAGACTCCTAATGCCTCTCCTTCTCAACCAGAAAGCTCATCTAATATGGCACATATTCACTGGTCAAGTGGAAAGCAAAGGCAAAAAAATGCTTCAGGATAAAAAAGGAGTCAACGGTTGAGGTGGCTGGGGAAACATAAAACAGGAAAACTAACCAACTACCTGAGGCTGAAACCAAGGAGCACATGGTGCGTGCATATTCGTTGAGCACATACTATTTTTAACAAGGTGCTGAACACTTTCAAATACAGTACAGCAGTTAACACAGCAACCCCGTGATAAGGAAACAGAGAATAGAAACACTTACATAACTTCCTCAACATTGTACAGCTGGTAAGTAGCAAAGTCAGAATTCAAATACCAGTCCTTGGATGCCACATCCCATGTTCTTACCTCTATCACACTGCCTCAGACACTGCAGCTGCTGGGAACCATATTAAAGGAGACTGAAGAGTACAACAAGAAGATTGAATCTTATCTTAGTGTGGGGATAGAGGAATAACCAGTGGCAGAGGTGAGCATGAATAATGAATAATTTTAACTGTTAAGAAAAGTTCATTCATCTAAATCATGTGTTCTTCACTGACTCATAGCATTTGCTTCCCAGAAAAAGTACAAAAATAATACACTTTAAAATTTTTGCAATATTTCTACATTATAGGAAAAGAAGAGAAATAGCAATATTATAATTTACAATAACCCTACAGGTACTGATGGTCTGTGTCACTAACTCTGATCCCATTCTATTCATAATCTATTTCATAGGTATTTATTTTATTTTTTCAGAGAACTGAATACTTGCTCCTGAGTCCACACACAGAAAACAGCTTTACTTTTCAGAGATATTGGACCTGAAGCTGTAGATTTAATTACAACTTGCATTTTAGTCCCACAGAGTGACTGGCCAGCTATAGGGCCTCCAAAAATTGTAGGACGATTATCATCTCTCTCAAAAAAAAGTTGATTTTCAAAGTGTCTTAGATGGTAAGAGGAAACATTAAGAGTCATTTATGGTTCTGTTAAAATTCTCAAGTCAGTTCTGTAAAGATGGAAAGTCAGGACAAAAGAAAGGATCACTAGAACTTGCAAAGCACATACTTTCATTCAGTTCAGAGCACATGACATTGAAGATGAGCAAAACTGTGAGGTAACCAATATTTTAGAGAATGCACAGAATGAGAGAATGCAGCACTTCTCAGGAAAAGTATTCATTCACTCACTGTATCAAGGAATGGAATAGATCAGGGGAGAAAAATGGGGACGGGAGAAAGGGTTTATAAGTAGGTTGGTGGGGAAACAAATCACAAAAGAAGATGATTAAAGTTCAACAATGAGTTCCTTGGTTGACTCTGTACCTGATGGGCCAAACAGTGCAATGTTCAGGTGATAGATAGATAGATAAATAAATAAATAAATAAATAAATAAATAAATAAATAAATAGATGGATGGATGGATGGATGGATGAATGAATGAACGAAAAAATTAAGGGGGTCTTATGATTAAAGATGAACTACTGAGTCTATAATGATGCACTCAGAGGGATCCAGCCCAGTCAGTGTAAGAACACTTCACTGAAGACCACTGTATGGCTCAAGTCAAGAGAGTATCTGTGTGTTCTGAGCCATACTCTTCTGAAGCACAACTGTCTCCTTAGCAACAAACTGGGAACCTCAGAATTTTTCATGTTCTTGGAAAGGTCTGCCTAGCCATCCTTAAATCTCCCATTCAACACTCTCCTTGCCCTGAACACTTATAGCCTAACTACTATTTGTGAGAACAGTGGGGAGGACAGCTATCATCAGGCCTCTGCATGTCAATCACTGTCATCTCTTATCCTTTCTTCTCTAATACCCACAGGATTTTGTTCACTACTTTTTCTGACCCTGACCCCATATCTCTTGACACCTTTTCCCTGAACAATCTGGGGCTCAGATCAATCACCGGTAAGTCTGCTTATTCTCAACTTCTCTGGAAGTTTCCCTTTCACTCTTTGCACTAGTTGAAAACTGCCTCTTCTTGATAACAATGAGTCCACTAAGTCCAAGAGTAGCCTTTCCTCTCAAAAATCCCTCTTACCAAGGATCCTGAAAGTATGTTAGGTATCCTTGGTCCTCATTACAGCACCTGAAACTTCCTCTTTGCTTCATCTATAAAATTCCAGCTTTCGCTTCCACGTCTTCAGGCCATACCGCTGTCTACTCATATGGGTACTTCTTCTACTATTCTCTACTTCAGTTCCTCCTCCATTAACTGGAAATTTTAGTGCCTGGTTCATGATTACTCTCTCTAATACCACTCTTATTTAATTTTTGGACATTTCCATATCCAATGGGATGACCCCTTCAATATCCTGTCCTCTCAGTTCCTGGACTTCCTCTCTTCCAAAAATTCCATTAGCCATCCTTCTAGACCCACTCACTTATACAGTCTTACCTTTGACTTAGTTGTTACCTGTAACTGTAGCTCCTGAAAAATCTCCAATTGAAATATATCTTTTCTCTAATCACAACCTTGTATCTCTCCTGCTCACTCCCTTCAATGTCTCAAACCCTACAATTCTGCAACCTCACCAGGACCTAAAAGGTGCTCTCCTTAGTGTCCCTGGGTTATCTCCCCCATGATATTCTCTCTTGTCTCCTTGCCAGCTTATGTTGACTAGATCATCATTATAATCATATCATAGTCCTTTTTTTCCTTTGGTGAACTCTCCTCGGGAAATCATAACCCATATTAAAGTCAATCAGGCAACCACTCAGTGCCTACATTCATGCAGCCTGATATGATGGTTGGTAGATAATCGAATGAGAACTGCCACATACTCTCAGTGCCACATCTGTACCTATCCTCAAGTCTCCAGTTACTGTGGATAAGTCCTCCGTGTGGTCAGTCAAGGTTAGCCTCTCTACTAAGCCACCTCATCCTCTCCTCTTACTAGAATTACTGCAGGATGCTCCTAAGTGATCTCCTCACTTATGCCCTGCCTGCCCACTCCGTATGGCTCCTCATATTGTCCACTCTCAACATGGCAGCCAGAGTGATCCCCATAAAAGTTAAGTTAGATCCATCATGCCACTCCTCTACTCAAAACCTCCAAGACTTCCCACCTCACTAAGAGCCAAGTCTTCCATGGCGCCAGTGCCCTACGTGATCCGGCTCCACATTGCTTTCAGACCACATCTCCTGCTATCTCTCCCTCTTGCACTCTGATCCGATCTCAATGGCTTCCTTGCAACAAATATGTAGGGCGCCCTTTTGCCTCAGAGACTTTGCACTCACTGCCTTTGTTCTCACTGCCTAGGAAACTCTATAGACAGCAGCCTGGCTTGCTTCCTCATTTCCTTCAAATCTCGTTTCAAAAGGTCTCAAAGATGTACCCAGAAAAGCTTTATGAGGCCACACTATCTGTAATTCAACACCTGCCCCACTCTGCCTTCCACATCTCCTTCTCTAGTTTTTCCCTCTAGCACCCATCTATATATAAAATACATATGGGTGTATAAAATATATATACACTATCTCTTTTAGATTTGTATCTTCCGTACTGCTCATCTTTCCTACCAGAAAGTAATCCATGGAGACAAAGGTTTTTATCTGTTGGTTTTACTTCAACCCAACAAAACAATGCCTAGCAAGGTCTAGTTGGTGATCAATATTTGTTCAATGACGAATCAACAAATAAATGGGTATATGAACGACTAGAAAAGAGAAAACAGAAAGTTATAAATGTTTTTCACATGGAAAATAAATATTTAGAGATGCCTAATTTTACTATGACATCTACTGGGCATGAAGTTGGGGTTTTTGGAGAATCCGAGGATACAACAGTTGTCACAGTGATGCAGTGACAATATAACAATATACCTCACTGAGCAACACAAGTAAATCCTTGAACAATTCTAAAATTACCATGTTTAATCTTAGCAGTAACTGCCACTCCTTGAGGAAAGAGATATTTGATAGATCTCGCTCTTCTGGTTTAACCTACAAAAGTTTCACTTCTGATGAGGTCTACTTCCTACTTTCTCAGACATTCTCTCTCTCTCTCTCTCTCTCTCTCTCTCTCTCTCTCTCACACACACACACACACACACACACACACACACCATATAAGCAGATAAAGTATAAAAGTTGACATACATGACCCAGGGGTGGGATGTCAGAACATGTCTTCTTGACTAATATTAGGATGCAATTGTAGTACGCTGACATAATTTACATTTCTCAGCTCTCCTTGACCTCCACACTCCCAAACAAACAAAATTTATATTTTTAAGCTTTTAAAACGTTTTCCAGGATCATGTTTGTGCCCTTACAATATATTTTTCTAACGTATCTTTAGATAGTTAATTAGAATTTTTTGCAGATGGTTGATAAGATGCCAGAGAACACATTATTGAAACTATTCCTCCCCTTCTCCCTTAATTCTGTAGAATCCTCCAGTGATATATAAAGATTGTCTTTTATCAGAGGCTCTAAATCTATCCCAATTTTCCATAAGTCACTGCGCTCTAATGGCATTTAGTCAGATGCAAAACTTAAAAATAAAAGGAGAAAATTCACTCTTGCCTTTATTACACCAAAAGTGTCTGAGTGATAGATGGGGCCATTGCAGATATGGCGGTTGTCTGGTTCCTATTGTTAGTCATGGGTTATTTTGATCAGCTGCAAAGTAATAGTGGGTGACTGGAATAGAAAATGCTCATAGTTGTCTGGAGCTTCAGTAAAATGCTAACAGAAGCAACTGAAATTTTAGAGACCTTACTTGAATTTCTATCAATTTCCATCACTTCATGATGCCATTACTGGGAAGGGTCTTAAGGATTCCTTTTTGCTGAGTATATGTCATCCCCATTTTAACTTTTGGGAGAAGCACAAGTCAATGACTGAAAAGATAAATTACCTTTTGAGTTGGGAATACTGAAAATAATAGTATCCATATCAGCCAGATCCCAAGACAATTGTTTCACTGAGTTATTAAGTAGTGTGGTCTGCTGTAATGATTAAAAATTACAATTTTCAGCCTAATTGGGTCAGTTATAAACACATGGAAATCTGCAATGAGTATCCTGAGATAGTATTTCCCATACTTAACTTTATTCCTTTCTCAATTCTCTTTGGTTACCCTTCCATATTAGTTGCAGAATTTTGTGACCCAAAGAAAATTTAAACTAGGTTCTAACATAAGGACAGAATGAACCATACCAAGCTTGAAGGATCTTCATGGACAAAATCGGCAGGAATGATGGTGGGTTTAACAGTCAGAGAAGGTAAAAATGATTCTACCATGTAGTTGGAGGTCTTGGGACCGGGGAAGAAGACGATAGTGCATGCAGGTAAATATCTCCACAAGGGTGAACTCTGGATGGTGTTCAAATTTTATCCCTAAAAAAGACTAAATGGATGATACCCTTGGTTGGAATTTCATGTCAGCCAATTTATCTGACCCACATCCATTATGTTAATATCCTCTGGCACTCTGGACAAAAATGTGGACTGCTATGTTTAACTTCATCTATTATTAACAGTCCTTGATTGCTTCTAACATTAGTACACAAATCAGGAACTCTGGAAGATTTTCTGTAACGTGTAACTTGGAATTTCCTGTTTATTATCTAGGTGATGTTTTCCAATAATTATGACTTTGTTTTTGAAGGACATGTGATGAACAGTTCTTTGCATGGGCAAAAAACATGTGTGTGCAAGCAAATTGTGTTTTTTGACCCAAGGCACTTCCATCCCCCCATTCATATTGACTATCTATGTTTGTAATGAAATGGAGTCAGAAAGTAAACTCAGGGCTATGGGGGTATATTTGTCTTAGAGATCAAGCACTTAAAGCAGAATTTATGGAAGCAGAAGGCTGTGGGTCAATATCCGAAAAGAAAAAAAAAAAAAACCAAACCTGGATTTGTAAACAAGTAAAGGACTTTCTGAGGTGTGAAGGCGAGGGGAAAGGAGACTGGGAAGGGGTGGAGAGAAAGATAAGGGGAAGGAAGATAAGCAGAGACTCCAGTTTAGTGAAAAGGATATATCTGAAAAAAATTAGAGGGAGAGAGGCCTGAGAAAGAGAAAGACTGATTCACCTCAAAGGGCAACCCGAGAGACCTTTTCCTCCCCATCTTGCTGACAGGGATGTATTGTAAATATTTCTTCACTCTCACCCATGTTCTCCTTTTGGAGTAATTCTAGGACACAGAAATTTGGGGTCATTGCAGCATAAACACCAGAGACCGGTTCAGAAACAAGTCAGAGTCAGTTATCAGAATTTAGAGAAAAAACAAATACATTAGAGCTCAGAGCAACTGTAAGCCTTTGTTCAATGTGAAGGCATCAATGAAGACCTATTAAGATCCTTTTTGACATTATTTTCAAATCAGACAAGTGCTATTAATAAGGAATCAACTTTCTAGCAATACTAAGTTCTGCGTAATAATTTTAAGTTCCTCAAAGTCTTTTCCATTTGTTATTTTATCTCTGTATAAACATACAGAGGAATACAGTGAGTATTAACCTTCATAGATTAAAAACCAAGGTCCAAGAGTTAAGTGACTATTTAAGATTTTGGAAGCAAAAGAAGAAAAAAAAAACTTCTCTAGCTAAATCAGCTATAATGTCAGGGTTAGGATTTAGGTCCATTGATTCTTAAATCATTGCTCTTTCTATTATACAACTCTGCATCAATGTATTCTTTCTCAAACAACTGTCCGGTTGTCAAACAAGTCTGTCCGGTTGACAGAGTGTTCTCAGATTGCAGAAGTGGCACAGGCTTCAGTACCCCTGGTTCTCCACAGCGATTAGGAGCTCCATGGCTAGTTTCAAGAAAACCTTCCCATATCCCAAAGGATACAGATCAGTTTAGCATGATCTATTGGGTTTCTCTTGCAGGCTTTCACTCTTGATCACAAAAAAACATAATATGATATACACACCTCAGATGAAACTGTGACTTCTGTGGTCCAGAAGTGGGCTACTAGACCACTTCCATGGAGGTTTATTGTTTCATAAGGCCAATCACATGCATGTCTCCTCCTTCTTTTATTTTTCTCCTCAAATTGCCCAGCCTTGGGGATTTTAAAAAGCCCTGTTCAGCTTAACTCTGGCCCTTCTGATATTTGAGATTTAATGACTTTCATTAGGATGTTATCTTGAATTCCACATATATATGAGAAACCATGACTTATGTATGGGAATTAGAGCTTGATGGTAGTTCCTAGAACGCATATCTAAATCATGAAATATAACATTAAACTCAAATGCAAAGTAATTTAATTTTTAAAAGGAATGTGGTATTCAGATAAAAGAAACCATAATAGTACATTCATTTACTTTTATATGTATGAAAGTGTGAAGTTGTAGCATCATTTTCAGGTATCAGTTTAAGTAATGTATCTTCCAGGCTATTTAATAATCATTCTTCCATTGTTCCATAAATAGATTATGTGAATACAAGCTGTTAAACTAAAAGTTACCGCAATAATATAACTGAATAAAACAGCAGGGCAATTTGAGAGGAATGTACTCAGAAGACTAAATATGAATACTGAATTGCCAAAATAAATCATTTGAAAATTCACAGGTATAAGGCCATGTGTTTTATACAAAAATGAACAAATGAGTTGGTTAAATCACATTTGTTCAATGTCTCACAGAACTGCTACAAGGCCATATGAAAACGGAGACTCAAACATATGTGTAGAAAATAGACCAAAATGGTAGCCATCAGAAAACTGAAAAGGCTGGATATAGTCTCACTTTATGAAGATCTGGCTCAACTTGAAGTTGATACTGGAATGGGAATTCTTGCCAAATTTAACCTTTTAAGTTCAAATTTTCAGGGTCCAAACAATCTACCTATGGCCTAGAAGATCTTGTTTGGCTTCGGTTACCACATCATGGTGCATTTTCTACTTTATATTTGAAATGTATTCAGACACCATTCTATTCTGCAAAATAAGGAATGCTGAAATAATATTTTATTTAATATTATATTTAATATAATATATTATATATTATATTAAATTATATATTATTTAATATTATATTTATTTAATATTATATTTAATATTATATTATATATTATGTATATATATATATACACACACACATACATACACCAGTGGATTACTTCTCTTTTCAAAACAATCTCCTAATAACACAATTTGCTATCCATCTGCCTACATCTTCATCATGACTCTCCTTCTCTTTTTAAGAAACCTCACATGCTTGTACCTCTGATGTCAACAAATATCCAGTATAGTACCACACCATCAGCACCAGGCAGTCTTCATTTTTATGCAATCAGTTAACTGACCACCTATTTGATGCTTTTAGAAACCCAATCTCTGGATCTTTATTGAGACCATGACTGTCCTCTAAGGTACTGAAAACAAAATCACTTACTCTTTCTTTTTCCCCATTGATCTTAAACTTTGTGTCCATTTGTGCTCTGATAATCATAGCTCTTCTGAATAGACACAGTTTAAAATGGAAACCATTTCCTCCACTTGGTTCAATTGTAGAGAAATTAAAAAAAATCCTGATATTACTTCATTTCCCTATTCCACCAACCCAAACAATAGTAATTTCAATGTTTATGGATTATAGATTTCTCTTTTGTTTACTGTGATTTTATACAAGGTAATTAAATACAAACCCATACGGGTCAAAAATATTACACATAAAATACTTCACTTCCATACATAGTGAAAAAAGCCAGAACCCAGTAATATTTAACATCCTTCATTGTTATATCTTTAAATCTTACCACTACGGGCAAATGTGAAAATCCTTAAATTGCTGTCCTCAGTGTTCCCATGTCAACTGGCATATGCTCAGGTTGGTGATCCTGCCAAAAGTCAAAGGAAAACGTTTATGAGACAGTCTGATGGACGATTATTTTAATCCTGCATGTCCAGCGCTGCCGGCAAGCCTGGTTTATGAATGTCTGCTGCTGTTTTAATGATAAGACCTCTTAAACACAGCTGAATGCAGTGCAACCAATGGATTTTCTTTTTTTTTTTTTTTTCTTCCCTAACTAAGAGACTGATTATTGATCTCCACCTGAATGTTCCTATTGAGAACAGGCCATTCATGAATACAAGCAGTAGGAATAATGGCGCACTGCATGGGTAGTTTTAATAAACTGCAATAGCTTCTGTGGGAGAAAAAAAAAGAGGAGTCAATCCAATCTTAATGAAATATGTGCTTACATGACTGAAAAGTCCATGGGCGTTCTGTGGGCCAAACATTGGACAGTCTAGGGCATCTGGTCTTTGACGGAGTGCCACATCAGAGTGAATATAGGACCCTAAGGACACCCTATATTCCTCCTTCCAAGTTCTCTCGATTGCTCTTAGAATAGAAGCTTTGAAGGCAAGAATGGACAGATCTGACAACACTACTGGAAAAGAGGGATTTGAACCTAGAAGCGGCTATATATAAATATAAGGGATGTGAATCCACTGAGAGACTCAACAAACCAAGACCTAAATATAGGAGGGTGAAAGGGAGATGAATAAATATCTCCAGGAGTTCTATGAAGCTGCTTGGAAAACCAGACAAGTCTTAGGTCAAGAACGGGCAGTCTACTGGACTTAACCCAGAGCCTACGACACTCAACCGACTAGAGATCTTTCAGACACACTCTGGACTTCTAGGTCTTTCACTGGTGGGAGGGTACCTGACCATGTATTTCAAATGCATCAGAGTAACTCAGTAGTTTGGTCCAAAGTAGCAGATATCCATTCACTTGTTTACCACAGATTTTTTTTCTTTCCCATTCAGATCTAAGGTGTTTTCAAGTTAGAAAATGTCAGACATGGTAATTCTTTTTTTCCCTTAGTTTATTTATTTATTATGAGAGAGAGAGTGAGTGCAAGTGTGAGTGGGGGCGGGGCAAAGAGAGAGGGAGACAGAGAATCCTAATCACTGTCAGTGCAGAGCCTGATGCAGGGCTCGAACTCATGAACTGCGAAATCATGACCTGGGCCGAAAACGAGAGTTGGACTTTTAACCAACTGAGCCTCCCTGGTGCCCCAGACATAGTAGTTTTTATAAGGGTTTTTATTCTACCAGTGTATTAGTGTGTGTGTTATTTGTTTGGTGCTAAGAGGAGACATAAATTTTACATTCACTATTTGCTAAAGTAAGTTTTGCAATTATACATTTGATATTTTTATATTAAAAAACAAAGCAGAACTATGGGAATAATTCTTCAATGGCAAGAGTATATGAATTGGGAAGATAAAAATAAGTGTGTATATTGAGGAAGCTTCCTTCAGACGAGGGCCAAAGAGAAGTCTCTACACGCTGCACAGTGCCCATCATGGCAGTAACCATACCATAGCCCCTCCTGTCCTTGTATTTCAATTTGAGGGAGAAAAGGTTGCTTTGTTGGAAAAAGGCAATATTACAAACTTTAGCATAATACACTTATGTTTCTCAAATATGCTTTCTAAATTCTGCATTAACCTAACATTTTAAAGGCCAAGAGTTATTTAGGATAGACTGATCATTAGTTTAGTATTATGAAAGACTGAAAATATTTGGGCAAGTATTGAGGAAGGCAATTCTCGAACGTGAGTATAAAGATTCAACTCGAGAACCAATCAGTGGAGACCACTTTCAGACCCAGTTAATGAGAGAAACTTTTTCTCTTTTAGCCAGCTCCTTCTAGTGTTTTCTGGCTACAGTTGAGATAAGCTGAGCACTGAATTTAGCAGAAGTATATGGAAGAGGAACAACAGCTGTGATATTTAAAAGGAGAACTGGCTTTTTAAAAAATCAGACACTGCCAACAACAAAACAGGTAAGACTTATTTGGAGAGAGATATCCACCCAAACTTTTTCCTGTTGGGTTGAGATGCTTTTCTGCACAAATAAAGTTACTAAACCAAAAAAAAAAAAAAAAAAAAGCCAAAGGCATGTTTTCTATCGCATGTAACTACATTGCTTTTCAACATCTGATTCCAGCATCTACTTTGAGTAATAAAGTGTAGCATAAAAGCTCTCCGCCTGAAATCCTAGAATAACCCCCTGCCCAAACAATGCGCAAATGTTATGTGTTCCTGTGTGTGGCATTTCCCTCCCTCCATCCCCCACTCCCAGAAGGTCTACAGCTGTTGTGGGATTTATAAGACTGACACTGATTCGTAAGGTTAAGAACCTTTGGATTGGCAGTCTAAGGATGTTGGTTCTGATCCTAGCTCTGCTTCTAATTCATTTTGTGGCCTTCAGCAAATGACTTCACTTCTGAAACCTCAGTTTTCTCATCTGTGAAATGAGAAAGCTGAACTAGAAAAATCTAAGTATTCTTCTGGCCCCTCCATTCTAGAAAATGCCAATAGAATGGGGAGGACTGAGATAGAAGGGATACTGCCACGTCCAGTGGCCTAATCTCCTTTTTCGTGGGGGAGAAAATAAAGTCTGGAGAGCTTTTCAAACAATACCTTATGCTGAGAGATCAAGGACTGAACCCAGAATTTCAGACTCATCCATCAATTCACTCTTTATTCGAATATACAAAAAGTTTATAAAGCTGTATTCCCAGCTCACAGTTTTACTCATTGACCAAGGGAGTAATTCAAGCAGGATTTTCCTTTCTTGGCTGGGAGAGGGGTACAATGTGTCCTTTGGGGTTCTCTTCCAGATTTTCACAGGGAGGGAACATATGTTCAGGTCCCCAGAGAATTGTGCTCCCACACTCACAGCTGTACGACAGACAAGAAAAAGCTGTCTACAAGCTTCAAAAAAAATAATAATCAGCATTTGCAAAAGTGCTCTGGGGTATCTTCAGGAAGTGTTCCAGGAGAACTGCTATTATAAAACCATCGCTAGGTTCTCTTCTTCTGAATCCTACTCTGCACTCAGACATTAATATTTCAGGCACGTCAGTGATATTCATTTACTCATCCAAAGTTCAACAATCAGCAAATATGCCTGGCAACAGCAGCCCGAGTCCTTGCTCTCATGCAGAGTCCTGTCCAGCAAGGAACTGTGCATCGTGGAAAGTCACTGCATGCCTGTCAGTGTGAACTCAGGGCCGGGGAGAGAGGCACCGCCTTCCCAAGACAAGAGCCGACACTTCCTTTACGTCGCCCTTTTTCAAATTTGCAAAGGCAGCTCGGGAGAACCTCTATTATCTTAGCGTGAATCAGTTTACCCAAACAGCTTTTGCTGAACCCAATAAAGCATTAGACTCTGTATGTCTTTCCTCATTCTGTCAAAACCTATTTGCTCATTATAATCCTACTTACTCAATAACACCTAGATCAAATTCTCCCCGTTCAGTCTCCCAGTGTGGCTGCACCTCACCTACCTAAGAATGTACAGAGCAGCCTCATTTATTCCTCTCCCACACAACCTGAAGTGTAGGAGTTCTAGAGCTTCAGTAATGCACGGGAGTTATAAGTCAACGGGTTTCACTTCATTTTATGCACAAGAAACAGTGGTGTAGAAAGACAAAGTTGCAGAGTAATTGTTAATGAGTTATCACAAATCAAAGGAGAAGAACAGGAGAGCACAGAAGCATTTGGTCTGCACTATGTTCTTTGGAAGATATTTTAAATACATCATTTCAACTAGTTCTCAGAAAGATCTTGCTCAGTATATATATTATTATCCCCATTTACAATGCAGTAAGCAAGTATCGGAGTGAATAAATAACTTAACCAACTGCAAACAACTGCGAGTGGCCTGAGGATGCCAGCCCATGCCCAAGGCAGTTCCTATCCTCCAGTCCCCTCTACTGCAATGTGGGGCGGCACGGCGGAGGAGACAGGAAGGCCTGCAAATTCACTGAGAAAGGGGATTCGGGCAGCCCCAGCAACAACCCGCAGGTCCCCAACAACTTGGTCAAGCCCTGATCTACTGCCACTTTTGAGACCAATTCTCCCTCCATCATGAAGGGCCGAGAAGATGAAGAAAGACGTGAGAGTGCCATTTTTGTAGGAAAGTAAGCCATGAAGACTGGCCGAATTTGCAAGTGTCTGAGCTTCTGGCTGCTTATCAATCAAATGGGCACCGGCAATCATGTTAAAACTTTAAGCTCCGGGAAAGACAATAGCCCCATGTAAGGGCAAAACGGGACTGATTCCATTTTGCTTAAGGGCAAACTGGGACTGACTCCATTGTGTTTCCTGTCTTCCACCCTGAGTCCCCAGTGCCTGCTCAAAACCTGCAAATTCCCGGTTCCAAAAGAACCACGCCCAGTGACCTATGGACCCTTCCTCAGCCAATTGGCTAGGGTCACGACCATCACCCCTCCCACTGCCCCTAGACCCCTTTAAAACTATTGTGTTTTTGGAACAAGCCCTCTCTCGACCCACAGCTGCGTCGGTGAGGTAGGAGATTGAGCTCGAGCTAGCTCGAATAAAGGCTCTTTGTTCTTGCATCGGACTCGGCTCCCTGGTGGTTCTTGGGGTCCCCGAATTCTGGGCATAACACCCCACAGTTGTAAACTGTAAAAAACTGCAGGTTTCCGCCTTGTATACACCACTCTCAAAGGGAACAGAGGATCTCCTGATCCTTACTTCCAAATGTTATCCACCTGAGCCACATATGAGGTATTTGGCAGCTTTTCACACCAAAAGGTGGACAAGAATTGGGCTTGATGGGTAAATGCAGCCGTTCCTCTGAGGAACAGTAACCTTCTCTATCAGTTGGACGGTTATTAATCTGATTTTCATTTACTTACATTTTTAGTCTAATTTTTTAAATAAGGAAATTGAAGCTAAATGAAGCATCCAAGATAACGTGTAACAAGGTAAAGACAAAGTTGAATTTATTGACATCTTGATATATATGCATGGTACACCATTGCAAAGGTTATGTAAATTTGCTTACTTAATCTGCATAACCACTTCATGAAGTAGTCATTATCATCTCCATACAAATGAATAATCCAAGGTTTAAAGTGGATAAAATGACTTGCCTAAGGTCATAAAGCAAGTTAGTACCAGAACTAGGATTCAAATCCAGGTTTAAATCAAAGCCCACAGTCTCGACCAAAATCTGACCTCAGGTCTAAACAAAGTAATCAGATTTCCAGAGAGATGTCCTCATTGTCTGAGCATTCAGACTCCCTAGCCTGCTATGCCTTGCCTTTTGTGACATAATGCTGCCTCCGTATTATACTCTGAAATATAAAAATATTCAAGTTATTGACACTTCTGGTCAAAATTTATTAGTGCCACTCTCCACAATCAGACAGTTCAAGCAAAATGATGTCAAGTAATGTAGTTACTTGATTGTTTCCCTTGTAGTCTTTGTGTAGACTGAGCTTTGTTGCTTTTCTCACTTTCTCCTGTAACTACTGATGGCTACCTACCTATATATGTGCAAAGCTGTATATAACACATAACGTGCATGCTCAAACAAACGTTTTCCTTACTCGTTCACGGGTTCAGACAGAGAAAACTGAAAATCCATAAAGACAAGACAAGGAGTCAAGAAAGGATATGTTAAAGATTTTTCCTTTCTAAGAGCAGTTCTCAGGTCCGCTTGCATATGGCGCCTGTGTGAATGAAAATGTGGCGTGTACTCGGGAAGTGCTGTAGGGCATGTGTCTCTGCATACATATGCATAATGTCCTTTTCACACTTTGGAGTTACCAGATGCCTGGTTCTGCTGGAAGGGGTTTGGTAACCCACTTGAAATCACGAGGATTCATAACTCATTTATGCAAGCCGCAGAACCCCTCTAGATGACATCTCCTGCTCGAAAGAACGATTGAGGGAAAGATGTAATACAGCTGAAAATGACAATGAAATATTAGCAGCCGCAGAGTTTATATGAGGCATTCTGGCTAGATGAGGGAATTATGCAAGTCAAAAGAAGAGCCTTCGGGCAACACGAGAAGCAAAAACAAAAGAAGTAAGGATGTCTAGGTGTCAGGGACTAATTTTGTTGCCAAGGGAAAGGCCCTGAGGCACTGATTCATTTTACAGGCAGGTATGCAGCCCTCAACCTTGGACTCTCCACCATAGCAAGTGCTGGGCAAAACTCCTCCTCCATTCACACTGGACTTCTAAAATTACTTAACCCTCTGATGAAGTCTGTGAAGGCTGGGGCAAGGAGCAGGTAGTTAGGATGCACTGAGGCTCTGCCTGAGGTGGGACTTTAGGCTCCGATTCTGTTCTGGCACCATCCTCCAATCAAATTCTGCCCCAATGGCTCTCAAGATTTTTTTCTGAGATACCAAGTTCAAGCCATCTCTCTTAACTCCTTCACACCTCCCCCCCACCAACAACACTTCACTCAGGGATGAGATTCCTGCTCCTAGAGGATAATACAAAGCCTGCTGGTTTTTCACTTCCTGATACATGGAGCTTCTTACATCTCCTAAAACACTTGCAGTTTACTGTGCTTTTGCTCTGCTGTCCTCTCTTCCTTTCTTACTTCTCCCCTGCATGAATTTCCTACTCATTTTTTAAGTAACAGCTGCCAAAGAAGCAGCTAGGTGAAGACCTGTTCAAACTCTAGGAAGGAACTAGTCATTCCCTCCGCTGCATTCTCATGACACTGCAAACATCTCTACTTGACCACCTAGCACTCTCCACTGGATTTATATTTATATATGTTTTAGCCTGAAAAAAATTGAATTTCTGGAGGGCAAGAGCAATGCCTATAAATACACCTTTTTATCCTCTGTAGAGAGCAAAATAACTAAGATATACTAGCTTAATAAATGTATGTTGATTGAAAAAATGAATGAATGACCCCCTCATTTCCCTCCCATCTTTTAGCAAGTTACCATGTGATTCTTCATCATTCTTTGATGTACTATAGTGGTGGTGATATTGAAGAGAAAAGCTATCTCTAGAAGGCAACGGATCAGAGTACTGGCTTGGTATCTTTGTCCCGAAACCTAACGCTTTTGCCAGTTTCTTCTTTACTACAAAGGACACCCCACGGCTATAATGCTAGGGTTTTCTCAGGTCACAGGATTAAAGCTCCCAGGAGAGAGGTAGTGTTGTACGCTGCAAAGAGCTTGCGTTTTTCAATCAGATGGTCCTTGGCTCAAATCCAGGTGTGGCTTCCAGTAGTAATGGGAGCTAGAGCAAGGTTCAGAAGCTAGTTGAACTTCAGGTCCCTCCTTGGTAAAATAAGGATGAATATTTACCCTCTAAGGCGATTACCAAGATCATATTAAATTATAGCTGCCAAGAACAGCTCCTGTTGGAAGTTCTCAGTAAACTGTAACATTTATTTTTTTACATCTTCAGCCACAAACCCTTCACTTCTGAACCCTCACAAAGTTCTGTTTTTTCTTCTAGAATAGGGATTATCCTTGGCAGGGTGGTTAGAAGATGGTTTATATCTCAGAATCATCTAGGGTGATTTTCCATGTAATACCCCCATGTTCCTTTCTAGAAAACACTTGGGTAGTACACTATCCCTGCTACAGAGGAATGTATATTTCATTTCTCAGAAGTTATCAGCTAGAAAGGAAGTTGAGAGTCACTTCTCTAGAATATATCTCCAAAAGTCTTGCTCTTTCCAACTGGGACACTAAACCTTTCCCCCCTAAAATTGTTATAACAGCTTTCTAGCTGACCTTCCTATTTAGGGGTTTTCCTCTTGTCAATCTATCCTACATACAATAGTGAGAATCATCTCTCAAACTCCAAGGGCAATCTTCCCATGAAATCTTAGTAGTCCCCACTGGGAGAACCAGCCACCTTTCCCCCAATATCCACTCCATGTTCTTTCACACTCTCGTGTCTCTTCCTATGCTCTTGCTTCTGACGAGAGGTCCTTTTCTTCCCTTCTAGCCTCTACCCTATCGCAACCCATACAGTCAAAGAATTTCTATGCGTGGTTCAAGACAAATTCAAGTAGAGCTCACCACTCCCTCCTTTGTGCCACCACTGGACTCAGGTCATCTCTGTTCTTGTATCCATCATATTCTGTTACAAGTTATTAGTTTACCAGTCTCTCTGCTGACCTAGATTGTGAATTCTTTAAAGGAAGAAACTATGTCTTCATTATTCACGTTATCTGCCCATAAGGTACATACTCACTAAATTTGTACTGAATTGAATCAGATTGAACTGAGATGAATCCCTGTTCACATTCCATTGAATTTGCTACTGCCACATCCTAGGCTGGGTGTGTGTGTGTGTGTGTGTGTGTGTGTGTGTGTGTGCGCGCGCGTGCATGTGCCTGTATAGTGTGCATACACTAGCGTTTTGTCATCACTCACATTTTTCCACAGGGCTTTTTCAGACAAAGACTGTGCAAGAAAGAAGAGTTGCACATCCACAGGTCAAGTTCATTTCAGAGCCCCCGGAAGCTGGGCAAGCTCCCTAGCCAACACATGGATTCTGAAAAACGGCTTTTGTTAGAATACCTTACTGCTTCCTATTCATTAAATCCAAAATCCCTCAGGTGGACTGCAAGACGGTACTGCCAACTTGACTGAAACTCCACCCAATGTAACTGCCTGGACTGGCCTAGAGTGCATAACTGCTTCTCTTTGTGGTTGTCCTGTGAACGGGACAGGTTTCTGTGCCCACACCTCTCTCTTTATATTGGGTAACATTGCTGTATGCTGAAGCCCTCCTGTGTATTCCTTCTTCTCTGATGAATGTGTTAGGCCTCTTGGGGTCCCAGGAGTTGTTGGCTTATTCCTCAATTCAGTGTTCATTCATTCATTCATGAAACATTTATTGACCCTCTTTCCTTACATCAAGTGCAATGGTAAGTCCTAGGGAAATAAGGATGAATAAGAAAAAAAAGTTTGGCTCTCAGTGAAGTCACCCAGGATGGAGAGAAGACAGAACATAAACAAATAATGACAGTATAATAAGACAGATGGAAAATAGGTTCATGTGCATAATGTCAGAGGTGCCCTGTGGAAGCAGGTAAGAGAGGCTGATGTCTTTCCCCGCGTGTTAGCTCTGCAGGAAACCTGCAAGCACACAACACAGACATCTTACTCACACTCCAAATATCCCCCATGAACCCAAAGACTGTGGATAAAATGGCTAACTCTATCACAGAAATTATTGCTAGAATTACCTTGGTGGCTCCAAGAGCCCCAGTTTCCCCTCTGAGAAGCCCATCGGTGGAGGAGCCATAGTGGGCTAATAGAGTAGTGATGCTGCCTCACCAGAGCATCTTAAAGTCTCTGTTCTCCAGCATGTGTAACACCCTGACTTTGACCAAGTATGAGATACAATGTATAACTGAGAAGGAAATAAAGATAAGGCATACTCAAGACTCCAAAAGAACCTTCAACAAAACTCTGCTCCAGCTCTAACTCAACAACTGTGCTGTCCAGAACATCTTCCATGAGCCACAGTAGTTATTTCAATTTAGATTACTTACAGCTAAATAAAATTACAGTTTCATAGTTGCAGTGAGAACATTTCATGATTTCAACTGGACAAATACTGAAATTTTCATTATCATAAAGAAGTTCTATTGGGCAGTGCTGCTCTAGAAAATAAGCTGAGATCTTTATTCATTGATTCATTTATTTATAATTTATAATTTTATGACTTGCTTACTGTAAAAGACTCAATTCAGGGGCATTTGGGTGGCTCCGTCAGTTGAGCACCAGACTCTTGAATTTGATTTTGGCTCAGGTCATAATCTCAGGGACATGGGATTGAACCCTGTGTCAGGCCCTGCACTGAGCATGGAGCCTGCTTAGAATTCGTTCTCTCTCTCTCTAACTCATGACCTCTCTCTCTGTCTCTCTCTCTCTCTCAAATAAAAAAAGGACTCTATTCTGAGTTCTGGGGGAGGCAGAGATTAAAGGTAAAAGTTATCTAATTTTTCAGGGCTCACAGTCTGGTGGATTAACACAGGTTCTTAATTTTTATTTATTCATTTATGAGAGAGAGATGGAGAGAACAAATGTGAGCTAGGGGCAAAGGGACAAGGGGACAGAGTATCCCAAGTGGGTACTGCACTGTCAGAACAGAGCCCGATGCGGGCCTTGAACTCACAAACTGTGAGATCATGACCTGAGCCAAAATCAACACTCAGCCTCTTAACCAACCGAGCCACCCAGGAGCCCCAACAAATATTTTTAAAAAGGAAAAAAGCTGGACACTGAGTAATGGATGTTATGAGCGCATGGAGACAAAACAGTCTAATCTTGCCTAAAAAAGTAAGAGAAGACCTCAAAGAAGAGGGAACACAACATGATTCTTGAAGAGTGAGTAGTTACTTTCCTAATTTACCAGGGGACAGGGCACTGGACAAGAACAGCACATGCAGAAACGAGGGACACTGAAAAGCTTAGAACCCTGCAAGGTGTTTAGTATTCCTAGAGCGGAGTGTAAATTTCCAGAAAGAGGTTGGGTGAGAAGAGGCTGGCAAAGTGGATGGCACAGTGAGCTAAAGGGTATGAGGTGGGCCGACAGTGGGAGGAAGGGATGTTACAAATGATAACACAGCGATTAATAACACTGATGGTACCCAGAACTAGGTTTCTGCTCAAAATTTGCCAATGGTGCCTTTTATCTCTTGGCAAGTTTTTAAACCTGTCTGACTCCCATTTTTCTCCTCTGTAAAATGGTATTAATAACCCTGTCAACCTTTTACCATTTTTGTGTGGATTAAATGAAACAGTGTGCTTGTCACAATGCATGGCACATGTTAAATAATCAAAAATGAAAGTTACTGTAATTAATAAAAGGAATGAGGAGTCATGAAAGGATCCGAGCAGAAGAATAAAATGATTATACTGTATAGAGAAATAAGACACAAGACAATTACCTACGTCAATAATAATAATCAAACAATAGCTAATATTTACAGAGTATTTACTACACATCAGGCATGATTCCAAGAGCTTTAAATAAGCTAATCGTTTAATCCTCTCAACAGTCCTACGAGGTAGGCTACCATTACTATCTCCCTTTTACAGATGAGGAAATGAAGGCACAAACAAGTTAAAAAATTTGTCTCACTGCTAATAAATGACAGAATGGGATTCAAACCCAGACATCCAGCTCTTGAATCTATACCCTTGGCCTCTAGACTCTTCTGCTTCTGTTAGAAATTCTTTGAAAAAAGTCCGCCTGATTTTATATTGGATTATTCCCTACCACGGCATGGCTTCAAAATAATTTTATCTAAGTACAGATCTTCAAAAAAACTCTCACACCATGAAAGCCAGTAAGCCAGTATGTGTGCTATAGAACTATTCCATAGAAAGTCATCTGGATAGAAATGGACAAATGATTGACGAATTGTGTATCATTAAAAAGGTAGGTTCGAAGCTCCCTTGGATAATCAAGACATAACGCTAATCCCAGAGATTCCTCAACAATAGCAGCCTGTAACAACCTCTCATAAAAGTCAGCTTCTTCTTACGAAAATGGGGCTAATGTGTGCCTCAGTGGTTTGTAAGAAATATTAAATAAGAGAACAGATAAAAAGGATTTTTCACTGTGCTGAAGGACATAGGTGTTCACTGAGAAATATCTTTTGCTGCTATAATTTTTGTTTTTATAATTAAAGCATCATTGTCCAATACAAGGTCTGCTGAGTCTTGAAAAACCTTTCTTAGAACTCACTGGCACTCACATAAACATATGGATGGAGAGGAGGGTATCCCAGATGTGAAATTCTTTGAAAGGAACGACACATCCCAGTGTATGACCCAAACTCCAACTCTCCTTACTTAAGAGCATCTCTGATTCAATTTCAAAAACATGTTCCTGTGTTTACCCAAGTCTGGGCCCAGATGAGCCTAACACATCGATATTTTTATTGACTGACCTCACAAAAGGCCTCCTCTCTCAAAGAAGTTCTTCCAAATGTCTTTTCTTCTGATATTCTGCTCTTTAGTTTGACATTCGTCCTCATGTAATTCCACTTTAAATGAGTGAGATAAAATAATTATCCTTCAAATTTCTTCCACCCCTTTAGAGCACAGCCTCTCCCCAGGCAGTCTTGGCTAGCATGACCAGGCTTTCCCCAGCACAGGGCGCTTTCCTGGGTCTCAGGACTGGCCAAGGGACCACGTTCTTCCCTGCTAATGATCGCAAGTAATAATTAAGGAAGCACGGATCCTCAAACCACAAATCCCCTATTTCTGGTCTTACAAATGTGGTAGGGATCAGAAGGGAGATCTACGGCATCAGCCAGGAAGCCAGAGGAGTTGAAGTCTAAGAGGCCCGGATTTGGAAGAAAAGAGGTTTAGGTGGCTGAGCGATAGTTCCCAAACCCTGAGTTGAGTGAAATTCTCGGAGAGATTCGGCAGAATGGTGACTGGTAGGAGAATCAGTAAGTTGAATGTTGCTTTGGCACTTGATTAAAAGCAGATTGTTGTGAGCTGAGTTGTCATGGGAATCTCACTGGACTAGAAAGCTCACTCTGGGTTTGTGGCCTAGAATTACCAGCTATGTGACCTTGAGCAAATCACTTAACCTCTTCTATTCTCTGCTGTTTTTTCATTACCCAAATGCAGATAGTAATAGAAAATAATTAAAATGGCAAAAAGATTTTTGTCTTTCACTGAGAAAATATATAATAGTTTATATTTTTAGAAGTGCCTATAAATTTACAAAATACTCTCATGTAAAGAATTTATATGAAAGCATCTGGCAAGACTAGTGGCTCGCAAATGCCAACTAAAACATATTTGTACCGATCTTTCAGTGGTGCATTCTAATGACTATTTTTAAGGCACAAGGAGGGAGGTATCGTGGCCAAGGTCTTGCTGGTGGTAATTTTATCCAGGCGGTCTGTCTCCTGATCCAGGGGCCCTCAACACTGCCGCTCACTTCCTCTCTGTATGAGGGCCCTACAGTCACTGTTGCTTACCTGAGTTACAAAGGCAAAGGCATCTGGTTGGTTCCTGAGAGACTGACGACAGCTACTCAGCTGACTTTAGGACTCCCACAGCAATTGCCATGACACTACCCATTACCACTTCCTTGCTCTCACTTCTGAGTCTTCACACATACCCTTCCCTGTGTCCAAAATCATGATGTCTTCTTACCTCTTCTATGCCAAGCCATGTCTCTCTATTCCATTAAAATTCTCAGCTGGAGCCTTGGGGCCATGGGGAGTAGGGATTAGAATGGTTTTCATCGGGCTTTCAGGATTACTTAAGGAACAAAACAAAACAACAACAAACCCCTTGTTCATTTTATTGGCATAGACACAGACTCTAGGACCCTTAGACCTACTCGCAAGACTCATGACAAGCAAGCAGAAGTTCAGGAATTTATAACCTGAAAAGTGAGGCATCTGTGACTTTAGATGGTTTGTAAGGGTATCTCATTTGATAGCAGCCAATAAAGAAGGAGACAGTGCCAGATCAGATAAGAAGAAAGAACATCTCCGGCCAGAATTAAAAAGGCTATTTTGGGATATGTCAAAAGGAGTCAAGTTAGATTGAAAAAGACTGCAGAGGTGATTAAATAGGTGAGAACAAAGAGAACACTTCCTGAGTTCTGGCTAAGAAGGGAACAATTCTTAATCATCTTTTAATTGTACTTCATAATTAGCCAAGTCACAAATGCCATGGCTGGGATTAAAAGATCTTTCATAAGGCAGAAACTGTGAGAATTTTTGCTAGGGCAAGTGTTGGGGATTGGGGGATGGTATGAGCGCTGAAGCCCTTTCAATTTGTGTAATGATTTGAGAAACTAGGTTTTATAAGCATATTTGTTCATAAGGCACATTTTGAAAGATACTGTTGTTCTATTTTTGCCTTTTTTCTCTTTCCAAAGGAAATGAAAAACAGCAACGGAAATTTTTCCAGAGGAACAAAATCTCAACAAACAGTGAAGCAAATAGCCACTGGAAACTGCTTATGAAGCTCCTAGAGATAATGGATATATGATATCATAGCGATGTTCCAACATCTTCAATGACAAGTGGCAAAGAGTAAGAAAATGCTGAAGTTACATCTGAGTGAGTTATTCAATACTAAATATTCTTAATTGGTATCACAGAAGGCATGGAAAACAGGTTAATTACTTACAGAAATAAAACAATAAAATCACCTCTAACAAGCATGCATATATCAAAGTATCATTTCTTCTGGAAAAGCAACTCCTTTCCAAATTAGAGGGAGTTAAGAAAAAGTCTGTGAGAAAAATAATAATACTTCTGAACAAATTGCTGTTTACATCTTCATTCTTTGAACATTTATCTAACATGCATTCTGTAGAAGACATTTTGGGGCATCACTAAAATTGCAAAAACTAATTAGAAATATATGATCTGCCCTCAAGAAGCTTGAAATCTTGGCAGAAAAACAAACGTTTTTTACTCATCTGTACTTTTTCTTCTGTCTCTATCTTTGTGATTTTGTTTTGGTGATCGCTTTGAATAAGGGTTCCATGCAGGCTAATATCTGAATGATATCTCTATCTGACCTATACCATGAGCAAGATCTGCGTATCCCGCTAGGATCTGCGTATCCCTAACTAGGCCTATTGGTTGTCTACACAGATGTCTAAGAGGGCTCTCCAAACAGATGTGTCCAAGTCAGAGCTGGTCCTTTGGCCATTTCTTCCATTCCTGCCTCAGTCCTTCACCGACCTCTATTAATTGTTAAAGGCAATCATCATCAAAAAAAAAGAAAAAAAAAAGTGCTGTGGTTGAGAAATAGACAGGATGTAGGAACAGAGCCAGAAAGGCCCCATACTTGCTGTAATGCTCTGCAGTCACTGTCCTGAGATTCTTAATAATTTTATCTTTCAGCCTGTGTTTTGGATGAGAAGTCCAAAGAGGCCATGGAGCATGTCTATAAGGGGAGAAGATAATCCGATGAAAGGAAAACCTTGATGTTTGAGTATCTTTGGTGGCACATTTTTTCCTGTTTCTTGAACAAGGGTCCCCACATTTTCCTTTTGCAGTGTAAATTGAGTAGCTGATCCTGTGTATGAATATCACACAATTTAGAATCAGACAGTGTGGTCTTTCTCCATATTTGCCCCCTGTCTTAGGTGTGCTAACCTGCCCCCCATTCCTTTCCCCTTGCTTCTTTTTGGGGAGTTTTAAATTGATCTGAGCATTAGCATTTGGACATTTTGTTCCATGACCTCCAGGATAGCTTGCCTGGCAATGGACTTGGAGGCTACTATGGTATCACAGCTTTTCTCCACATGATAGCACTTGGCTCCTGCACAGGCCTTCTCTAGCCTGTGTGCATTCTCCAGAGGAAAAAGCAGTAATACTCAAACGGTTTCTTTTTCTTTCCAAAGGATATGTTCTTTTTATACCCTGTAACAGTTAACGAAATATCTTTCTGATAATCCATGCAGAATCTAAAAAATAAAAAGATGCACGGTCAAACTCTTATCATAGCTTTCTGGTTTGAAAACCAAGGTTTGCTCCACAGGAGTTGACGGTTTCATATGACTTCTCCATTGACAAAGCCAATGAGATTTGCATCTTAAATTTCACAACTTTCCAATGACATTTTAAAACTCTCACTCCCCAAAAGCAGAAATGGTTTTGAAATCCCAAGAGCACTCTTTGAAGAAAATCTCTTCCCCCTCACAGTGCTTAGTAGAACAATGTCATATAATATATTTTCCAAAGTACAACTAATTGAAGCACTTTGTCTTTCTTATTTTCCTACATTTTAAAATACCTATTATGTATGTAATTTTATAAATCAGGTATACTGTAATACCCTACCTTTATGTATTTGGGAATTTCATCATTTCTCAGTTTTTAAAAAAGGTTAAGGAAAGCTACACATTTTAGGGCACTGCATCTCAGAAAAATGCATCTCTAACACCACAGCCATATTTTTTTAAATGTTTCTTTATTTGAGAGTGAGAGAGGGAGTGGGGGATCGCAGAGAGAGAGAAGGAGAGTAGAACCCTAAGCAGGTTCCACATGGTCAACAGAGAACCTGACACAGGGATCGAACTCAAGAGCCATGAGATCGTGACCTGAGCCTAGATCAGGAGTAGGACGCTTAACTGATTGAGCCACCTAGGTGCCCTGACCACAACAATCTTAATGAGGTTTGCTTTGGTAGAAAATGACAATAGGGGAGAAGTGAAAGATTACCTTTTTCTTCACTTAAAAAAATTGGCATCATAGGTTGCCACTTCACAGTAATGTCTTAATATTCTCTCATTTAATTATGTAAATCATCAAAGAAGGCTGCTGTTTATGGTAATTTGCACGTGTGGAGATCTGCTTCCCAAGGTAAGCTAATTTAAATCAAATTATAACTAAGGGAATTCACCACTTGTTGATTTAGACAGACAATCATTTATAACTCCACCAAACGGCTAGCAAAGACTGCAGGATTTCAAAAGTGAGGTGAAACAGTGGTGATCCCGCTGCGAAAGGAATCAGCTGAAATGCTGTGGCAGGATTTAGTATTCCTATTGATGTCAGCAAGAACTGAAGGCAGCTCTTTTGTAAGGGAAGTGATTAGTGAATACCGTTGACCCTCGGTACCTCCACATTCAAGCCTTCCTTTACACATGAAGTTAAAGACTGTTCTCCCCAACTAATTCACCACTCTCTTTTGATACAAATCCAGCCCTCTTCAGAATCTGCCTGCATTCTAGCTGCACAGTTGTACCAAGCGCTGAATGTAATGGAGAAAAGACTATTGTAAACCACTGAAGTGTTCATGTGTCCTCGGCATCTTTCTTTTCTTCTTCTCCTTCTTCTGCTTCCTTCTTCTTCTTCTTCTTCTTTCTTCTTCTTCTTCTTTCTTCTCCTTCTCCTTCTTCTTCTTCTCTTCTTCTTCTTCTTCTCTTCTTCTTCTCCTTCTCCTTCTTCTTTTTTTTTTTAACCGTTAAAGATACTCCATTTTAGTTTGAGATACTAAGCACAAATTCATACTTTGTTTTATGGGCACATTTGTTACAGAGTGAATCCCTCCTTAGCTAACGAACTGGCCATGTGGGTCTCTGACAGAACAAGAAAGGCACACCTCCTCCTGGACGCAGACACAGATATCTGTGACAATGGCCACAACCTGGATTCAGCAACAAGGAGGATGTTAAGTATAGCAAACAGATAAAGAGAGTGGGCTTAAAAACCAGGGAAAACTGGGTCCAAATGCCCATCCTGCCACTCACTTGCTAAAAAATGTTTAAGAAATTTCCTCGGCCTCTCTGAATCTCATTGTTCTTATGAAAAGATAGCATTAATTATACATTCTTCATAAGATTCATATGATGACTTAACAAGCCAATGCATATAAAGCACAAAGTTTTACATAAATGTTCATCTTCAAAAAACTAGCAGCTATGAGTAACAGTAACAATGATGATAAGGCACTGTTATACATGGAAAATGGGCAATTCCCAAAATACTTATGGGCAGGGAGTAAACAAAACCTTTTCCATTCTGCATGAGAACTTGACCTTCATTTAACTTTCAAGCTGGGTTCATCCATTAAGAGTAATATGTCGGCTGTGTTGCTAATGAATGTTGTTTATGATGAAATGTGGCCCACGATTTGTAAATTGCATCTGGATTGGGAGGCACATACATGAACTATAAACACCCTGTAGGAGACCACGCCGGAGACTTCCCTGAGTGTGCTGAATTTGTCACTGACTTTTCCTTGCGGGGACCCTGGAAATTATGCCTAGATTATTGTTATTATAAGAGAAATTGACTCTTGGAGCATGAGGCATTGAAACACTGGCGCAATGTGGACCCTTTCTCCTTGCGGCTGGGCTGTGTGACACAAAATTCTGTGAAGGTTCCCACAGAAGAGAAATAACTCGGGATGTCCTGTTGATATGTTAGGTTTCCCATCCTGGTCTTTCTGAGTATGCTGTCCAGTCTCTTCTACAGTAATCTTGTGAGTGGGTCTGAATGCTTAACTAAGCCCAAGGAAACAAATATAAAATACTAATTTTTTTTTTTGTTTTAAGCCACTAATATTGTGGGTAATTTGTTACAGCAACAACAAAAAACTAATATATGTGCTTTAGGGTAATAGGGCTTGCTTTTCTCCAGGAGCAAGCAAGTATTAGTATTTGAAAGTCAGAGGTCTAAAATGGGCTAAAATTGGGGTCAGCAGGGCTATGTTCCTTCTGGAGGCTCTGGGGGGGGGCAGGGAAGATCTATTTTCTTGTATTTTGCAACTTCTACAAGCTGCTTCCATTCCCTGGTTCATGGTTCCTTCCTCCATGTTACTGGCAGCGTAAGCATCTTCATATCCATTTCTGACTCTAACCTTTCTTTGACTTATGGGGACCCTTATGGTTACATCCTATTCACCTAAACAATCTAGGATAATCTCCCCATCTCAAACCTTAACAGTTTTTTTTAAGTTTATTTATTTATTTTGTGAAAAAGAATGAGAGGGAGAATGAGTAAGGGGGCGGCAGATAGAGAAGGAGAGAGAAAATCTCAAGCAGGGTCTGCACTGTCAGCACAGAGCCTGACACGGGTCTCAAACTCACGAACCGCTAGATCATGACCTGAGCAGAAACCGAGAGTCGGACACTTCACCTACTGAGCCACCCAGGTGCCCCCTCAGGATCCTTAACTTAACCACTTCTACAAAGTCCTTTTTGCCATGTACAGTAGCAGACTCACAGGTTCTAGAGATTAGGAAGTGAATATGTGTGGGGGGCCATTACTCGGGCATTCTTTGTTTATAATAAACTTCTCTATTGTGCAACTAGAATGGTGCTAGTTACGTATCATCCTCAGAAGAGTTGAGAAAACCATCGCGCAAATCATTTTTGGTGTCCAGTGAACTGGATGAGGAATTTCAGTAGTAAACGAGTGCCTGGTGAGAACAGTACCTTAAATGAACAGGAAATGAGACATCTGTAGTGATAGTAGTTTTATAAATTCTTTGAAAAACTGGATAGAGAAGTAGGCAAAGGATGTGGACCATGCAAATTAAGTGTAAGCCCAGAAAGCATATGGTAGTGATTTGCAGATGCATTGTTGGATACAAATATATCTATTAAGAGAGAGAGATGGGTTAACAGGAGTGGGAGAGAATGGAAATATGAATGGCTGGTGCCCCTAAATTCCATCTTTTCTAAAAATGTACCAGCTGTCAAAGTTGTCTTTCTTTCTTTTTTAAAAGTCTAGCCTTTATTCTAATGACCCTTGCATACTTTAGTGGATACTCCCACAAGAAATATTCGGCAAAAAAATGCATCTGTGTAAAAACCATACAATAGCCAGTTTCACTCCTCTTGCAGGAAAAAAAAAAATCAATAGTTGTTTCTGTCCCCAAATTTCATCTTGGGCCTCTTTGTGAAATGTGCAGTTCAATTTAGTGTTGATAGGTCATTCCAGTCAGTGTGAGTTTATATACAGTTCAGTATTAATTTCCAGCCAACTGGAAACCAAAGCACTCCAGTTAGACAGTCACCTCTCCCTAGTATGCTTGACATTGTCTTTTAACTAGAAATAGGAGCCATTGTCGGATGGATTGATCCTTACAATAATCACATAATGTTCAGCAAGAAGGCTGCAAGATTCATTTACTGTCACTACTCATTTAGAGCTGAGTGAAGCTTCTGATATAAATTTAAGGCTACTTAATTTGGCATTAGAATGTTTTCTATTATAAGAAAGAGTGCTCCAGTGGCAGACAAGAGGCCATAGTCATGGCTCTGACAGTATCCAGTGTGCATGTGCCTGGAAGGCAGTTTGGAGAGCAGAGGAGCCAGTTGGTTGAGTGGGTTTACTGATGGCTTCGTTAGGGTAAGCTTTTATAAAGGAAAAACAGGAGCTGCTGTCCAGTAGAAGACTAGGGATGTCTCAGAACCTAAGAGGAAACACTTTCAAAAGAGAAAGCAGAGCAAAATTGGTTAACTTGTCAGACTGTGGTAAACTGAGGAAGCAAGTGCCAAATTCAGGAAGGAAAGCTCAAAGCAGAGCCATGAGTCTTCTTGAGCATGAAGAGAATAGAAATTGTGTTACTACAGAATTTAAGCTTCACATGCACCCTTGCCAAGTTCCAGATTCTGCTTCTGACTCACATCCCCAACCCCACTTCTTGATTATTAATTACAAAAGGCAGCTAACATTTTAGATAACACAGAACTGAGGGGGGAAAATCAGTCTAGTAGGGAAGACAGGTCTCCAAACTGGAAAAGAGAAAACAATGATAACAAACTAATATAAATGCTGTGAAGGAAGAAGGCTACTGAGGGAAACACAGGAGGCTCCCTGCTCCTAATGTCTCCAGGAAAGACTTCTCTGAGGAATTTACATTTAAGCTAAAATTGCAAAGAACCCTATGAAGGTTTGGATCTTGAGGGAATTATATTTTCAAATGTTTCCTGAGGCAGGAAAGAACTTGTCCTGTGTGAAGAACCAGGGGGAGAAACAACAAAGAGGCTAATTCAAGGTGAATAATTGAGGTGAAGTCAGAAAGGTGTCTGTGGTAGATTACTCCTAGGCAAGTATTCACTTCCTCCCTTCTGCCCACTTCCATGGATACATATACTTGCCCACTTCACTGTTGTTGGACTTGGCCATATAACTTGCTTTGGCTTCCCAATAGCTGAATGAACTTTGCTCACCCTTAAATTTTGGCCTCAGCTATGTCACTTCTTTGTCAAAAGGGACATTAGCAACGGGACACAAGAATGTGTTTAAAATGCGTTTGCACAGTTGGGCTCCCTCTATGGCACTGCTGTCACTGTGGGGAAAGAACGTGCCCTGCATAGCCTACTGGTGACAAGGGGATGAGAGACATGAGCAGCACGTCCAAAATGCAAGTCAAGTCCAGCTGGGTCCTTCCTAGATCAGCCAACCTCCAGCTGATTGGAAGATGCCTGCGTAAGATTGAATAATTGTTGTGGGAAGCCACCAAGTTTGGGAGTTACTTGTTACACAGCATTAGTATGGGAATAGCTGACGGAACATAGAAGAATAACCTTACAGAGCTTGCGGGAAAATAGTTGATGAGTTTTAAGTACGGAGTGATAGGATATGCAACATGGTTATTGAAGCTCACTCTGCTGTGAGAAGCCCAGCAAGGAGGAGGCAGTGGGAATGATCTATTTGGAGAGAACGTTAGCAATGGAGCAAAAGGTAAGAGAAGATATTTGACATAAATCTTGGCAATAGAACAATAATACTTGCTAATGAGTTATACACAGAGACAAAAGAAAGTGAAGAAGTGAAGAGTGACTCCCAGGTTTCCAGACTGGAAAACTAGGTAGAGAACAGAACACTTTGGGTTTTCTACTTTGCTATTTTTCTCACGATTATTATAATTTAAATATCTATACAGTCTGCACAGCATAAATTACTTAATCATTACTTTATATTGGACATTGGTTTCTTTCCTATTTTATTCTTTTATCAAACACTCAGCAGTTAACCTCTAAGTACATTTAATTTTCATCTATTTTAGACTGGGCATGTGTGTGAAGATTTCTAGAAATGAAATAACTGGGTCAATGCATTTTAGTAAAGTCTTTTCTTTTTTCCTCCAGAGAGTCCATTGCTTCCCATAGGTAGGAAGTGAAGTACGGAATGTGGAAGAAGTACATTCACAAAGAACAATACATTTTGCTGTAGTGAGATGTCACAGCTTCCTCGAGGTTCCTAATAATACCAACGGCAAACTTTTATGAAATATCCTATATGTGCCAGGCACTGATTTAGGCTCTTTATGTATATATTAACTGATCTAATTCTCCCAACAATTCTATGAAGTAGACAGTAATATTATGCCCATTTTAAGGAATCTGAGGCTGACGTGCTAAATAACTTGTCTCTAAGAACGTAAGAAATAGTGTATAGAATTCACCATGTCTGTGCTAAGGATGACGCTGAAACATCCATTAGCTCACCACAGGTAACTTATTTGCACTTGTAAAGAAATTGCTTCTCCCTTTCCTTTCAAATACTCCTCGTGCTTATTCTAAGGAAACAGCAGATTTTTATCTGATGACTTTTATACCAAATATTTACTTATTTTTCCTAAGCAAATAGTAGACTTTTATTGAAGAAACACTGTAAGTGATTAGGTTCTACCTAGAAGACCTGTAGCCAAATATCTAGCCCACTTGGGCACATGCCTCACTCTGTGTGCATGTTTCTCTTCATTTCTGGTCCCTCTTAGGCCTCCACCCTACCCTCTTTCATCATTTACTTCTAATTTTAATTTACACTGTGGTGGATTTTATATATGGCGTAAGCTTCCTTAAATCCTTTCTGAAACAAAGAGAGATATAAATACATAGACTCAGGCAAGTCTTAAAAAAAGAGTATCAATATGAAAACATGTCTACAAATTCTGTAGGATAAATTTCATTGATATATATTTGCTTGCTTGTTTTCTTCCTTTTAACAATGCTCTCTGGCACTTCTGATTGTTTTAAGTGGTATATTTGACAGACTCGATCAGGAAATGGCACGTGAAAGAGTCCCTTTTCTAACCCAGAAAGCCCTACTGCAACAAAAGAGTAATAATAACAAGCCTTAACATAGTAATACAAATTCTTAAATAATAATAATGCTGATGATGATGACGACAACGACGACGATGACATTTACTGAGTGCTTACTACCCTTCTAAGTAGCAGAACTTAGGTAGTCACTGACCATTTTATAACAAATTATCTTATTTAATCCTTACACCAATCCCATGAGGGCCTTACTGTCACATACACATGTTACAGATGGGGAAACAGGTTTCAGGGGTTAAGAAATTTACACAATGTCACAGAGCTCCCAAACAGCAGATCTGGGGATTAAACTGAGGTTTGTTTAGCACTCCAAACTTTGTTATTAGTTACACAATATTTACATATATTCTGACAATGAGCTCCCAACTTTCTTTAAAATTATTACTGATTTTTCTTTTTAACATTGTCTGCCCTGATGTAACATTTATTTGACTCAATCTGTCAACCAATTAGTCAGAGGAAAGAAATGAGCATTTATTGAGTCCTTCCCACATGGTACGTGTGAGATTAGGCACCCAAAACATTATTCATTTAATTCTCATAACAATTTCAAGTTCATTTCAAATTTGAACATATTGGGACTCAAAAGGTTTGCTACAAATCCAAAGTCACAAACTTAGTTAGGACTGAATCTACATGCCTCCAGATTCATGTTTGCTTTGTTCTTTCCACTAGGAGAGTACAAGCATGACTTTTGGAAATTACAACGTCAGTGCATCTCGACCTTCTCATCAGTAAAATGGAAAAATAAAGCTTGCCTTAAATTTCCCAGACAGTGTGCTCACAATAATCACATTTAACAATCAGATAGGTAAACCTGCTTCCCAGGGTTGCTGTTAATGAAGGATTTTTGTATCCTAGAAAACTGCTTACCCCTGGGGATGTAGTCACATCTCCAAGGTGCTCCCTAAATCAGCTTTATAAAGGGAAACAAAAGGAACATACTGGAGCCACCCAACAGCAGGGCCCAAAAGGGCACATGCCCTCATAATGACCATGCTGCACAGGCAGTGCTGTTGATGCTGCTTCCTTCTTTGCCATTCTTTCATCCCTTCTGCATTTGTAAGTAAGCAAAGAACAGATATACATGTTCCTACCTTTGTAACCAAGCCCAGCTAGCCTACAGGATAGTTTAATTCTAGATAAAACAACCCTTGATATCTAGCCTCCGTACCATGCTCATGTGGTGGCCATAAGAACACGCCAGACAGATCCCCCTAGCTACTGGGAATGTAACTAACCAACTGCTGCCCTCTAAAATCCAGCACCACGCCTGTCCATAGGTCATGCTTCCCACAGGCAGTGACTGAGCAGGCAGGGACGCTAAGACAGAACAGAGCCTGGGAGACAGACTTGTCTAACAGCCAACTTTGGCTGCAGGTCTTCCTGATGGCTTTGGTGAGAATGCACGCCAGGCTAGCATCTTCCCCCTCCCTTTCTCTCTCCTTCACTGGAGCCAATTTTGGGTCAAGGTCAGACATTTCACCCAGACTCTGCCTCTGTCTCCTTATTGTCACTCACAGGCATTTCCTCTCATAAAGTCCTCATGCATTTAATCCCACATTGGCCAATGCTGCTCGAAGGACTCAGACTAAAACATTTTATAATGTTTCCCACTGCTTAGCTTTCTCTTAATTCTACCCTTCAAACCTTTCCCATGGAGCAATAATAGATTTCCCCAAGTCCCAAGCTCCAGCTGGAAGCTTTCCCTGTTACCTCTTATCTTTACTTCTTTTAGGATACCTAAGTAATTTTGCCATAAATTATGGTTGTCTATGTAGATATTTTATCTCCTCTACCAGATGTTGAGCCCCTTGAATGTAATGGCATCACAACTTATTGATACATTATAGCACTCTCTGCTAGGCATTGTGTCTGGGTTATACATATGTTACAGATCTATTTAATCTGCATCAACACTTTGCTAGGCATACCTTATCAATTCCCTTTTACAGAGAAGGAAATTGAAACCCAGATAAATGAAATGACTTGCCCAATGCTGCAAAGTTAGTAGTAGATCTTATTTTGAATCTGGGCTTTTAGACTAAATCCTGTGTTCAAATTATAATTCAACTCCTCTCAAAGGCTCTTGCTGATATAATAAGTGCTAGAATGCTCAGCCTGTTTCTGAAGTCGTAGGAAGCAGAGGGCTAAATTTCATGCCCCATTAGAGCAAATGTCCTTTGTGTTGGGGTTCAGTTATTGTTCTGTAGCTTCCATCTTAATCATATATATATGTGTATATATATATATATATATATATACATATATGTATATATATATATTTGTTTTGTATTGTTTTCTGTTTTATTGCTATAGCCCTATTTTAAAAAAGTATTTATTTATTTATTTTGAGGGCAGTGAAGGGGGGGAGGGGAGAGGAGAGAGACAGGAAGGGTAATCCTAAGCAGGCCCTGTGCTATAGAGCTTGATCTCTTGAACCGTGAGATCATGATCTGAGCCAAAATCAAGAGTCGCATGCTTAACTGACTAGGCCAGTTGGACTCCCCTTTATTGCTATAGTTCTAATGTACATGAATCTTTTCATTTGAGGGTGTTGGCAGGTATAAAAAGCAAGCAAAAACTTCTGGACTTTCGGGTTCAGATGCACAGAAACATAGAGATATATTTCTTTGACAAAACCAAAACAAACTATAAAAAACGATCTCAGAGAAAGTAGAAGTCAGGTTGTGCTTTTCTCCATTAAAACAAAACAAAACAAAAAACTAATAGTTACAAATTCGCACAGCAATTTAGTTCTGGAAGTTAGAATGGAACTCAGTCCTTCCAGTTCCCAGAGCAAAGACCAAGTTGCCTTCATAGTAGAAAGGAACAGCATAATGTGTCCGGTGACTATGTTTAAATGTATATTCATGTGTTTTGAGACAAGGTATTTTGTAAGTGGAAACCAGGTCTATGAAGTCCCTTACTTGACTTAATGGCACTTATTCACTCTTGAATTCTTTATTGCAATGTTCTGTTTGTAGTGCAAATTGCATTATTAAGTATTGATGGAAACTCCTAAAAATATACCTCTATCTATCCAAAAGTTGGATGCAATATTTGCATGAGTTATGAAAACTGTTGTATATAATGAGTCGGAACACTGCCTCATGAATTCTAGGGTAAAAAATTACAGTCCAGCTCCATGAATGTAATTATTCAGGCACCCAGTCTGATTTATCATCTTGATGAGAAGCTAAGCCATGAAATATTCTCTGCTAGAAATCAGCCTTCGTTCATTTCACAAATACACTTGAGAGAAACAGGAGGGAGGGGTGAGAAAAAACAACAAATGATCTGCCAGGACCAGAGGAAACATATTTCTTTTTCCTTACTTTAAAAGAAAAAACTTTAGTGATTAAATGTTAATTTTGAGATAGACAAATGGGAAAACAACTACACACTCCCGTATATGTTTTTGGCACTGTGAGCCTGACTCAGAGCTAGAGATGTTTGCTTTCACACCACTTATTCAAAATCAAAACCTAAGGGTGAGAGATCCAGAGGGCGGAGCTTCTGGGCAGGAGGCACAGAGGCGTGTGGAACTCCCCACACAGACACCCTCCTATGCCGCAGTTGGTAGTGATTAGTCCTTTGCAGGCAGCAGTGTCTCTGTTGGCCTCTGCTCGCTGCTCATTGCACAAATTAGTGAAAACGAGTCACAGCGTGTGCAAGCAAGTGGAGCTGGCGGAATCTGCAGAGGTCAGCTTGCTGAGAAATCATTTCAAAAGAAAATAGGAACTTCCGACAGATGGAAGAGTAGGAAGCTGATAAAGATGTTTCGGGGGAAAGGGAAAGGTGAAGCCGGAAAAAAACGAAGCTTCCCAGCTCTGAACAACAAGAGAACACTTAATGAATAGGCACTAAAAAGGCAGCAAATATTGTGAATTTGCTCTTTTTCCAGATCTATTTAAAACACCTTTTACGCATTGTTAAACATGCATCTAGTATTTTGGCTTTTCTATTCTTTTGATACAACTGCTGTCACGGAGTGGTGGGGGTGGAAAGGGTGAAGTCGGGATGTGGAAGCTGGCAGTTGCCTATTCTCGTTTGTAAGAAAACAAATCCTGCCATGTTGGTCTTAAGCCATTGTGTGGAGACCCCTGAAATTCTAAACATTTAAAAAGCATGTAACGGCCCAACCCAAAATGGGATGGATATAAGCAATAACTGAACCTACTGTAAATGAGACACTGAAAACAGAATTTGTGTGTGTCAGGGTGTATAAGTGTGAATGTATGCGTGTGTGTTTTGTGGAGGCAGGAGCTTGAACTTGGACCAGGGGACTCACAGAGACGCTTCTGAGAACAAAGGTAAAAGGTTATGAGAAACTGAATGTGTGCAAAAGTTTCTTAGCATGCTGGAGACCTTCCAGTGTAGTCTGGTGGTTAAGAGTTCTGCGTCATGGAATCAGACAAGGCAAAGTTTGAGTACAGTCTTACCTCTAGATCTGTGAACCTGGGCACTTAGTTAACCTCTCTGAGCTTCAATTTTCATTATCTCATAGGATACAGGTGATTATATTTAACTTGTAGGGTTCTTGTGAGGTAAGGCAAGTAAAACATTGACTTCGCTATCTGAGACAAGGGAAGCACTCAATAGATTATTATAGTGTTGTGAGGACTAAGCCTCTGCCAGTGCCAGATGTGAAAATAATGGAAGTCTAATCTCAAAGAAGAACAGTATGCCCTCTTCAGAAACATCTGTGCTGGAAGCTGTAAAAAATCAACCAGTCGGTAGCCAGGAGATAGGAGTTAAAGACCAATTACAGTGCTGATGCCCATTCCCCTCTACATGGGAGGCACTATAATGTGGCATCCTCCCATATCTTCCATGTGTCCATCTGAGCTACTGAATCATCAAGATGAATCAGAAACTCTGCTAGAAGCTCTTGCCCGTAACTCTTCCCAGATGAGCTGCGGCATAAGTGAGGGGACTAAGTTCTTTCCTCTTTGATGCTAGGGAATCATGATCCTCCATATCCTTGGATATAGGGGATCAGCCTAACACCATTTAGCTGCATCAAAATGGTGGCGTACCAGGGTTCTGAGAGAAAATTCTCTGTCTTCCTCAGGAGGCACAGAGGGAAGCTGCCCTGGATCATTTAGAGAGATAAAAATTAGAACTATGCAAATATCACCTGTTTTCACCATGTGGTACTACAAGATTAACAAGCAAAAGTAGAGGGCTATTCCTCTTAAGTCATACTTTTCTCTTGTTGCACCTAGTGGGCTCTGTGAACATGGAAACCATGTCTTACCCATGTGTCTATTCTACTTGGGCACTTCAGAAGCATTTGTATGGTCTCTTAACAGCTCTTACAAATGTTTGTTGACTTGGTTTGTACTTTTAAAGAAATCTCCTTGGGGCACCTTGGTAGCTTAGTCAGTTAAGCGCCTGACTTCGGTTCAGGTCATGATGTCATAGTTTATGAGTTGGAGCCCCGCATCGGGCTCTGCACTGACAGCTCAAAGCCTGGAGCCTGCTTCGGATTCTGTGTCTCCCTCTCTCTGCCCCTCCCCTGCTTGCGCTCTCTCTTTCTCTCTCTCTCTCTCCTCTCTCTCTCTCTCTCTCAAAAATAAACAAACATTAAAAAAAATAAAGAAATCTCCTTTGGCATAAAAATGCCTCAGTGATCCTGTCTTAAAAGGCTTGATTCATTATGTAAAAATTGTTTATGTAAGTTTATATGATACTATTCCTGTGTCGTTTTTGCCATGTTAATCTAGTAATGCCCTACTGAAAGTAAGCAGCAATGATTTGTCATCTCCTCTCTGTATTCGTCAAATATTTCCTTACCAAAGAGAAAAGCAATACAAAACCTTCTCAGGGTATTTACAAGGTCTTATTCATACCTTTGTCTCCTCTAAACCCAAATACTGTCTCTGGCTCAGGGTAAACATCGAACCTATCTTCACTGAATGAATGAATGGAGAGGGGCAAATAGGACAACATCATTAATAACCATGCAGAAGAGTTAGCCCGTATGTTTTCCACTGCCTCATTAGTCACTCCTCAGAAGAGCTGTTCACAGTGGCTACATGTTCATTGTAAAATGTCGAGGTTTACAACTCATTTTCCCCATAATTTTATATTAAAATCACATTTTTGGCATCTGCATGCAATTCTATAATTCTTTCTAAGTGTGTCACAAGTGTTATGCTAAAAATAATTCCCATTAAAAATCCCATGATACTTCGTTTGATACAACACTTTGAAATCTTCGAGAAAGCCCTCAATTCATCCCTATTAGAGAAGGCCATCTTCACATTGACTCTCCTGCAGCATCCTCGAGGCCACAAGTGTGCTAGTCTGCACCTGAGTCTGGGGCATAGATTCGAGTGATCTCAGGAAATTATCCTGCAGCTGTCACTCCAGAGACTAATTTGAGTAAGCAATACCCTGTGGAATTAGGCCTCTTGGTCAGTCTGCAAGGCTATCTGTGGATGGGCTTTGCTCGAAAATAGAAATTGCACCTATTGGCTGTTTCCAGCAATGAGCAAAAGCCACAAATATGATGCCACTAATTTTAGTGCCCAAGTTTTTGGTGCTACTACTAGGAAGTAGTATGTTTTTGAGATTGTAAATCTACCATAACCCATTGTAATTTTCACCATATAGACATAGTCTAAGTCCTCGGCTGTAGTAACATTGAACCAGATGTTCAAAGTGTAAAATCCACGAAAAGAATGTTTGGCCCTGAGCCCAGCAGACTGGTAGCTTCAGTCTGGCTTAATTCACAGTTTTGCATTTCTATTATATTTCTGGGCCACAGAGATGTTTAACTTGTTTTTCCGGCTGCAGCTGTTTTAACTTTCTCTTTTTAGCATTTTATTTATCATCACTAGGGAGGAGAGTGGTGGGTGATGTATGACTGACCTCCAGCTATTCTGACTGCTAGTTCTAGAGTCCCTTTTAATTGACTTCTAAATCTAGGCTCATCTTTGAGCTTGCCTGCATAATGTTGTTACCATAGCTATTGCAGTAGAGTATCTCTCTACTGACTGATCTTTACTTAACTGACTTATATCATTCATGTCTAAAATGTATGAAGTGAGACCAGACCCTCTCCACACTGAATTCTCTCATTCCGCAGGCTCTCATTAGTAAACCTGTATGTTTCCACTCCCACGAAATGATGTGACTGCTTTCCAGTGGTCACGTATATATAGGTTTCTAAACCCAGTAACATGGTTGTTTTTATTATGGTATTTATATAATTGGCTTATAATTAAATTAGCCAATTAAATATGAATATGAAAATAAAGAGAATTGTCAAAAGGGAAATTTCATTGATGTTGGGGAAAGAGATTTCTTTAGGTATGTATAGATGGGATAATTATAAACAGTTCTGGGGGAAATATGAGAGCCACAGGGACTATATACATACTGACTAGCAAATGTCTCCGACTCCTGATCTCATGTCCAAGAAACTAAACCTGAACACTTAACCGACTGAGCCACCCAGGTTCCCTGAAAATGCCAGTTTTAAGAAATACATAAGGAGTTCCCCCAAGGACATTATTTCTACGCCGAAAGCTATGGAAATTAGGAAATGTAAAAAATTTGATTTATTAGTGAGACAATATGAAAGAAGTCTTCATCACAGTTAACGGTGTCAAGGAAGGCTTTAAAGTTCAAAGGTCTATAGCCAGGTTGCAAATTGTATCCTGGCTACAACAGTTATAGAGCCAGAAAGAATTTTCCAGCATAACTCCACCCTTTCTCTATTTTAAACAAAGTCTCTTGTTTGAGGAAGAGAGAAAGAAATTACACGAGAATATGCTTTGTATGTCTTCTGATAGACCCCTTGCTGAAGGACTACGAATGGTTTGCCTCGAAGCCACATGGTTTCCACGAGCTCCAGTTTATGTCCGGAAGTAAGGCCCAGTAAGGAGCTCATTACATTTTGTGATGTCAGAACCGAGTATCATACTAATAGAGCTCTCCACCATTTCTGGTAATCCCACTTTACAGATGATAGAAATGATTAAGTCAGCTCTGGATTCGTTTTGTAGAGTCTTATCTTTCCAGGTCATAATACATTACAGAGTGAATGGCAGCATCTGGTGGAAAATAATGTATTTAGGCCAGTTTTACGCATTACATTGTCCTAACTGAAGTAAGCGAGATAGTAAGAAATATGTCTTACAAATGGGTACCAAATGTGAGGCACAAAACAAAACAAAACAAAAACAAAAAAACTATTCAGAGAATTTTTAAATTATCATGAAAATTTCTAATACTGGGAGGAGAGACTAGATTGCCCTGAGTTTTAGAAGATGTGCAAAGCACACTTCCCAGTGATAATATGCCAAACAGCTGGACACACGTATGCTCAGAAAGATCCTTCAATCTCTAACATTCAGAACATTGGTCTGATTTTAAAAAGGGAGACAGAAGGAAAACAGCATTTAGTTTAAACAAATTTCTTTCGCTAGTCATCCTTGCTGGGGATATTCTGCTTCTAGAAAGCAAAGAATTGTGCTTTTATTATTACCCTAGTCTACTGCTTTCAACTATTTTCAAGGCTCAAGTTTATGTTTTTAAGCATTTCTCCCATTAAGGGAATTTCCAGTTAATATATTCAATTGAAAGTGACCAGGCGATACAAAGCTTCCTCTAAACACTTTAATATAAACATGTGGGAGCTTCAGAAAACAGGTAGGTCTCCCAAATACCAGTCTGGAAGAACACCATCCTGCCAAAAGGAAATTAAGAATCGTGAGCCTTGTGACTTGCCTCCACTCCTCTCACCGGGCATAAACACCTTGATATTCTCAGATTCCTAGGGAACCAATTAGAGGTCACCTTTAAGACTGCAGTTACTTCTAGACTCCAGGTAACATGACTAGTTCTATTCCCAGGCACCATTCCGCTTTATACTCAGCCACTCCCTCCCTGCTTTACTTTGGGATTGACTCCATACGAGGTAGGGTGGTAGGACATCTGACAACTTCTGATCCTCCCACTTACTGAGAGGCGTGCTTTTTCAATTTAGGAGACCTTATCTTCCACATACCCACTGCTACTTCCCTGCAAGGACTCATAGGCTCTGACCCTTAGGTCTCCATGAAACAGCTTTTTTTTTCCCTAAAAAAAAAAAAAAAAAAAAAAAATTCTATTTCTCATCTCTGTCACCCAGGAGGCACTCAGCAACGGTGACAGACATAAGTTACTATTTCCATCTGATTGCATTGCTAGGAATTACTGAATTTCCCCATGAGGCCACTTGTACCTATTTCCTGATGGTTCCAAAGATGACAGCCAATCCCTGAAACCATTTCATGTTATTAAGAAACAAATTTATTATTACTGAATAAATTATATATTTGATTCAAAATTCAGGCAAACTGGAAAAATTAGATTATTACTATCATCCTGCACAGATTTTATTATTAATTTGCTCATTTGGAATTTAATAATTCTAGGGAGGTCAAATAAATTATTTAAATCTGTATTCTGCCCTCAGACACAAATCCAACATATCTCCAGGCATTCAATTACTCATCACATTCTGCTTCCTCAGAAGTCAAGATGATGTCTGGCAAATAATTACGGGGGAAAACGGGGTCACTGATCAGCTATTAGACACCAATTATTGATTACTTTAAGCCACATTAGTTGTTTAAATTATCATTACAATCTAGGAACAACAGAAGAAATTATCCAAATTATGCTTCTGATGTGATCATGGGAAACATAAAGGGGCTGATCAATTTCTCAGCAACAAATCCACAAAAGGTCGACTCAGGGATCTGTGGAGACTGCTGATACTTAACATATTTTACCCCACAAGAAGGCAGCCGCCTTTAAAGCACATATATCTGCCCATTCCACGGTAATATGTAACCTAATAAAGAACCACTGCTCCCTAGCTACCCATTGTCTGGGTAGAGTTGTTTATCTTTCTTTAGCAAGCTCTACAGAAAGAAGAGCAGTTTTCCAAAACTTAGATGAACAGTCTGGGCTTACAAAATAGCATTTTGGTTTTCTCACAGTAGCAATTTTAGGCGACACTAGTGCTTGGCTAGAAAGCTGAACACAAGTTATAAACAACCATTCACATAACCACCGGGTGGACATTATGATGGAGCCAACTTTTATGTTCAACATCTCCATTGTGAAACCAGTTTGGCATCTGGTTTTGTAAAAGTAGAAGGCGGTCTGTGCGGGGGGTGCTGATGTGGATTTCTTGCTGTGCTCAGCATCAAGCAGCAGGCTGAATTAGTGATATTCAAGTGCAGGTTGTGATAAAGAAAAGAAGTTAAAAGGAGCACCCCCAAAAGACAGCTTTGTCAAAGGAAGGACAGATGGTGATCCGAATAAGAGAACTGCGGCAAAGAGGGTGTGGACCAGGGCAGCACCACTCGCCCCTCCCATTGTTCCTGCAAATTCTTGTCCCCCAAAATCACCGATCAGGTACTCGAGAAATATTTGCTCTTAAAAGGTGTTTATAAAACTTCTAAGTCCATTTTAATGGTGTGTACTGTTTGAAGACATGGCACTAGCTCCATCTTAAGCAATTCTTCTGTACATGGGTTACATCCTGTAGTTAGTAATATAAGCAACATGCAATTGCAGGCTGGGAACAGGTAATATGAGTGGATCTAAACTCAGTCCAGAAAGGCACACGGGTTTTTTTTTTTCTTTTTTCTATATATAAAATACCAGCATTTGACTCTTATTAATTTTTTTCCATTTAAGACAATGGAGCATAAGCATGTATGTAATGTCTATTGTCCTTTAAATTATTTTCAGTGCATTATAAATCCTAATCCACATAATTTATTAGTGAAATAAAATTCAATCTGCTATGCACCCCTGGTCATTTAATTTTTAACAGACTTCCGTAAGCAAGTCCACATCCGTCTCTTTGTCTTATAAGAATTAGAATTGTAACAGGGTCAAGAGACCTATTCTTTGCTGAAATGCTGGGAAACTGAATTTGACTTTTTTATCTTCTCAGGCCTGGTGAGAAGTCATGCTCTCTGCTCACCAGCAGGTCAAAGTAACTAAGATATGCACCAATATTAGAACTTAGCAGGCATGTGGACAAAAACATTAAGATAAATAATTTTCTTTGAAAAAAAATAAGAATAGAGGAGATGAAGACTTTGAGAAAATGGAAGGAAGCGGGTGGAGAAGGAAGGAAGGGAAGAAAGAGGAATGGAAGGAGGGAAAGGAGAAAGTCAGCATGGCATTAGGCTCCATGGTTGACAAATGGGCAGCTGGAAAATGTAGCACTCAAGGTTTTAGACTTCTACACCGACACCATTCCTGTGATTTCTAGACTCTGATTTATACGCATGCTGCTCCTAGCCTCCTCCTGCCCCATCTTTATGGGGCCAGGTAGTTTCTGCTTTTACAGCATCTATACCACCTGGAGACTTCTAGTCTCCCAAATGTTAGACTCCTAGGATGGTTAGTCAGCTTTTTCAGACATCTCTCGAGGCGCAGTACAGACAAAAGATAGCTAAGAAATAAGCGGAATGGCACAGACTACAAAGAATATAGAAGTTCAGAGGTAAGAAGTTATGAAGTGCCCAGTAGGGACCAGGAAAGGGAGCAGGAAGTAGCTGCAGCTAACCACCCATGTGAGCCTCTGTGTCAGGTCCACAAGAGAGCTGGTGTCTGAGCAGGAGGAGAAAAGACAGAACAGTAGTCATTTTCCTAGCCTTTCCACAGAGCTTCATGCACCAGACCTGTTCAATATTCACACACCTAGGCTCCTGGAGCCCTGGGATGGCAGGATCAGTAGGGCATCGAGCCTCAAAGATGGAGGCATTGGTAATTTGTCCTTGATGCCCCTCCCCCTCATTTCACCTCAGCAACCCTGGGTCTAGGACAAGTGCTAAAAGGTCTTACCAATTACATAGGAAATGCTTATATTGAATAAAGCGTGTCTCGTATGCAAATCGGGCTCTAATATCCATGACAGCTGGCCCTCATAGGGGCCTCCTACCCAGAGAAGAAAAGGAGAGCTCTGCCTTGGACAGCCAATTAGGGAGGGAGAGAGGGTGTGAGTCCAACAGGGTTAAGGAAGCACTGACCCCACCAGTTTACATTTGGCGTGAACACAGAAAACAGGTGGATTACCATTCTTGCTGACTAAAAAAGTTCCCTTCAAAAGAAGGGAGAAGATTCACGCTTCACCCAAAAATGAGCTCTGCCACCATTTTATGCATGGTTCTCTCTTCTCATACAGCTATAAGGAAGGGTAAAGAGAGATTAAAGGACTTCTTTTTACCACCTCCACCCTCGCTTCTTCTCTGGGATTTCTTCCAAGAGCCAATTTCCTAATTCTGATCCCATTTCTCTCCTTCCAAATGAATGTTCCAGTTACTTTAATGTAAAGAAGTGGTTATATGTTCTTAACTCTGAAAGATGGTGAATGTTTCAAACTAAAGTAAATGTTTTCCTGTTGATTTGCAAGCATTCAGCCTTCTTTGTCCTAGCACTTGTCCAAAATAAGGTTGGTTTCTGCCAGCTAATCATCACATCTGTTGTGGTTCAATCCTTAGGCATCTACGCATGAGTTATTTACTGCTGTGTGGGTTTACGCCATGACCCCTGCTCATGGCCGTGCCTAAGAACCCCAATGAAATGAGAGAAAGCAATTATTTACCTTTATCCAATGAAAAGGTTAGCCCTCCCATTTAGACCTTTTGTTGAAAAGCCAGGGAAAGTTTTACAATAAATAAAAGACAGCTTTTTATAACAATCGAAAACAAAAGAGACAACTGTATGAAATGGAGCCTGGAGCTTAACATGAAGCATCATGAATAGTAACAGTTCAATAACTAAGCGATCAATAGTAATACTTAGTCACAAGGTTGGGAAATATCCAATTTATTTATCATACACATAGAAACCTTGTAATGTCTCTAACACCTGTGACCAAATACAATTCAGTTTGTATGTGGACAGGTTTGTCAGAGAAGTGAGATAGAATGACACTATCTTATCCCTTTCTCATCCTCTGTGAGAGACCTTTCTTCCCACACCAGGACTCCAGTATGCAAAGCCATTGGGTTCTCTCTTCCCTCTTAAGAAAAAATGAATTTTCTGAAAATATGTTGATTATGGTCATGTAGGAAAATTAATGTACATCATGGTGTTGTTACAAATGTAGGGTATATTTACATTTTAAGATACCTGTACTTTCTATGTTTCTTTTAAAAACACAGAAGCACTGAAAACCAGATGGAGGATGAGAGGGAGAGAAGCCTTCCTGGCTCATGGAAATCCCACTGTCCATGTGACAACTTACTCAAATACGAGTGGATAATGGCATCAACAGCACCTGAGATGACATCTCAGAGCTCCCGGGATCCAGGGGGCACTATGAAGTCATGTAGAGCTGGCTTATTCACCCCTTGACTCTTGTCAGTGTCCCTGACAGCGTGATGCACAAAACTAGTGTTTAGCAGTGAGGTTGGAGGTGATGCTGAAGTCTTTTGAGTGCTACCCAGGCAAATAGAAGCCGAGATAGGTTTCATGCCTGTGTGTTCTTGGTAGAATTACTGTTCCACGATCTAAGTTTGGCATTTGGTGACCTTGTCATCAAGGAGGTGGAAGTTAGGAATTAAAGTTATGTTTCTGGTGACACACAATCTGGATTCTATTTCTTTCCTCAAGCCTGCAAATGACCCTGGCCAGTCCTATGATTATCGACTAGAATTAGCAGTGGAGGGTTTCTAGTGAAAACATAGCTCAGTGGCAGGAGGATAACATTTATAAGGATCCTGGAGGGAGTTGCTGGAGTTTTAGGGGCAAAGTTTAATGTAGCTGTTTCTTTCCCTTTTGAAACCTGAGGCCACAAAATAAACAATATTGTGGTTTTATTAAAACACTAAATACATGGTGATTTTCCACTGACATTTACTTAATCATGGCAAAGACTGTACCAAAGGGGCTCAGAGGCCCCTGTAGATTTGTGCTTTGTAAGCTGTAGCATCAGCAAACATTTGCAGCAGAAGCAGGGAGGTGAGCTAAAAAGGGAGCGCTCAGGTCATGTGTATTTTGAGGCTAACTAAATATGGAGTTTGTTTTTGCTTTGCATCCATCTCTTCAAGTCCAGCTCCATCTTTGCAAATAAAAAAGAAAGACGCAATTTCCATGTTATTCCATCCATCAGTTCAAGCATGAGAAATTTTAGAATTTCTATTAAAGGTTATATCCCAGACCAGGTATGTCTGATCTCCTCCTTGAAGATCCAGGTATGTCAAAACTTTCCAGGGAAGGCCTGGGAATGGTTAGCACCACTGAGGTGCTAGGCCTGAGTTTGATCAGTTACAAAGCCAGAGTCTGAGTGCCAACAGAAAAAGAATTCTGAAGTCAAAATCACTGAAACCAAAGCTTTAATCAAGTGCAATCACTGTGTGAAGAGAACTGGAGATGAAACAAAAAGACATGAAGTTGTTAAGGACAGAGTATATTACAGTGGGTGCCAGTTTAGTGATTAGGACCATTGGCTTAAATACTGACTCCCAACACTTAACACTTGTGTGGCCCTGAGCACATTACTGGATCTCATTAAGTTTCCATTTCCTCATCTATAAATGGGGAAAGTATTACTTCTTTGCTTGTAGGACCGTTTTCTTTATGGAGAAAATGTTTGCAAAGGCATTCCACACAATGCCTGACAATCAATTAAGTAGTCAATAAATATTATATATGATGATCACCATCAAACACAAAATACAGCAATAAGCTGCAAAGTTGAGCTTGAAACAGGAGGGCCTCAAGAATTATCCTCCAAAAGCTTTTTATGTCTGAATATGTTTGTTAATGATTCACCAGTTATGTGGTGACTAGTTCACCAAAAGTAATGGCACACAGAAGTCAACAGGTTTGTCTACACCAAGGGTACAGGGGTAGAACAGTGCCTCCACAGTAACACTGAGGGGTACCTAAGGATCCTGTACATGAAGGGTGTCTTCCTTCTACTCTTTCTGAAGTTTCTGGCATTCACGCCACTTTTAGGTGGGTTTTCTTTGGAAGGTATATGATTTCATCGATTTGGGCTGGGATCCTAACAGGGAATTGAGTAGCAGACACGTGTAAGATTTCTCAAGCACTGTTTTGATTCATTTGTTGGATTGGCTTCATTCACTTGGTTGATTAGTCTGTCACGTAATAGTGCATTTACTTTTTTAACAGACCTTTCTGCTCCGTAGGAACTATGGAGAGGGGAGTTAAGCAACTACCCTCATCACCTGGCAGAAAGCTGGATTTTGAGGGCACTTTTGTCATGAATGAACATTATGGTGGAGAAAAAAAGGTCTCCGTATTGTCATCCTAGGCTAAGAACTTGGTTTCACAAAACACATGGACACTAGCTTTTCATAAACGGTGGCCCAAAAGAGAAAGTAACTAAGAACCCATATTGATTAGGGAACCCTGGGTTGACTGCAATATTTGGCCATCCATTGTTTTGTTTGGCACTGGACCAGGTGAACAGATTCTTCCCAGTAGCTGATCACTAACTAGGCAGCAAGTTGCATCCAAAATCCCATCGTCTGCACCAGAGCCCTTTACCAAGTTACCCTAGGTTACATCACTCCCTTTGCTACCCCCTGCATTATACCCTGTTCTTCTCTCTCCATCAAATGAACTCAGTCTTCTTTCATGTAATCATCACTACCCTTTAATTTATGAGATTGTCTCCCCATTTTTCCTACCTCAAGGCTGCCAAGCCCTCACCATTTTCTTATTTAAAATGTTTCTGAAATACTAACAGGTGTTTCTAAGTATTGGAGAGTGAGGGAGAGACACCTTGAGAATGACCCACTTTCTCTTTACCAGAAGACAGAAGTCAAACCGAATAGGCATATAGCTCAGCTCTATCTCCTACTGGCTATATAATGTCAGGTAAGTTGCATAACATATGTGTGCCTTAGTTTCCTCATCCATAAAATGGAAATAGTAAGAGACCACTCTTATAGGGCATATAAATAAGCTAACCCAAACGATATGCTTAAAACAGTGTATGGTATGTAATAAGCATTCAGTTAATGCAGGCCACGTTCATATTTATCTCGTAGCATGTGCCTCCAGAAAGGATATGACTGCTTAACTGTTGCACTGTATACGGATCTTCTAGTCAGAATCATGGTGTCTCACTATTTGAAAATTTTCCTTTTGGGTAGGAACTTCTTTTATTCTTGTAGCAATAACATATACTTTAGCAGGGGCTGGTAATCCAACACAATACTAATGTACTAACCTTTTATGTATATGGTAAAATACATCAGTGATTACTATAATGATCAGTAAGTTTCAAAAATGAAGCACATTTCATCATAATCGGTGTCTTATAGTAGAAGGAAAAAAGGAGAATTGTTACCTTTGAATTTCAATGGGAGGACTTAAAACCATGATAACAGATTGGGATTCAAATTTTCACACTAAGCCCAACATAGTAGATGAAACATCAGCAATAATGGAAAGATATGGAGGGCAATTTTCTAAAATGTTTTTTTCTTTCATAAACTATTATTGTCTTTTTTTTTCTCTGAAAACTTCAATACATTGTAAAGGTGTCAGATAATTCAAGGAAGTTGCTTCAAAATCCTCTGAGCTCTAAGCCTGATGCAACTTTTAAAAATGTTTTTACAGAATTAGAACGTACATACAGAAAAGTGCACAAATCATAGATGTATAATTTGATTAATTTTTACAAACTAAATACTCCCATGTCACCAGTTCTAGATCATGAAACCGAACACAACCAGAACCCAGAAGCCCCTGGGCCCCTTTCATCTCACACCCTCTGAGAAGAACTACTACCTTGATTTCTGACGCTATCAATTAGTTTCACCTCCTTGTGGACTTTTATAAATGGAACCGCAGAGTAGTCATCTGGCTTCTTTTGTTCCACATGGTTTATGACATTAACCCATATTGCATAGCCTTCAAGTTACTTATAGATTAAAGCAATGATGTAGCTTTCCTGCCAAGAACCCACAGATCGTTTAGAATGTTCAGTATGATCTCTGAGAGTCTTAAGTGACCAAGAAACATCTCTAAGGGAGACTGCATCTCTCTCCAGGGGCAATATTAAGAAATGTTAAGTGCTGAAATGTAGCAGAAAGTAAAAGACTTTTGATCAGATAAATCTGGGCTCTGCTTCTTGTTCAGTTACTCTGGTATGAACTTCAAGCCTCATATATATATATACATATATGTATATATATGTATATATATGGAAATGGAAAGATCTGGCAATTAATTCAAGGATGAGGGCAGCATTTATGGAATTCCTACAAGGGACTTTCATATGGTTCAATAAAGGCTGGTCTCCCTTTCCTTTGCTACAGAGGAAGAGATATGTAGAAGGGTAGTCCAGGTATGTGAAGTGAGTATGTGAGGAAAGTAGAGAAGTCAGGCAAACCTATTTTTTGCTTTAATGAAGGTGTTTGGGAGTAAGAATTCCGGAATGACTTCACGGTTACGAGACTCAAGGCTTTCAGTCACCAGCTGATGGACCTGCCTCCTCTCCTCCACGGGCTGCCTCCCTGAATCACACGTATGGCTGGGTCGCCAAAGCTGGGAAGCCTGGCACAATGTTGTTGGTTTGTCGTATCTTTGAGGTAACTCTTGCAATGGTGTTAGGGTTATGGGCACTGGTAGCTAAACAGAAAAATGAAATGTTGAGTGTACCACTGGAAAGAGACCGGAAAGCCTCATGAAAAACTTGTCCTTTTACTATTTTATGTTGGGTCCAAACATTATGTTCTAGTCACATACCAAATGTTCTTATGAAAAGAAAAAGGGAGCATTAAGCTTCAGGGGGCCACTGTTCTCTCAGAAGTGTCCTCATCTTGCCAAAGCTAAACTGGGAGTTTTTGAGCGTGAGCTAAGGTTTGTCATCAGAAAAGCAGAAAGGCTTGCTCCAGCATTATTTAATTAAAATGTTAAAGAGATGCCTGTGTTGTCAGCTTAAATGCATGGATTGCAGTATTACTTAAGGAAGAAGTCAATTGTATTAATCTCTCTCTCCATCTGTGTGTGTGTATGTGTGTGTGTGCGCGCAAAATCCCAGATTAACAGTTCTCCTCCCAGCAATCCCTTTTCAAATAGCTTGAACTACTGATGGGATGCCTGGGTAGCTCAGTTGGTTGAATGTCTGACTCTTGGTTTCAGCTCTGGTCATGACCTCACAGTTTGTGAAACGGTTCCCCATGTCAGACTCTGTGCTGGTGGTGCAAAGCCTACACAGGATTCCCTCTCTCTCTCTCTTTCTCTCTACCCTTCCTGCACACTCTGTCAACAATAAATAAGCATTAAAAAATAGCTTGAACTGACTTTTACGATAGTTTAGGAATAAAAGATAATTCTGGTAAAGCACTGGATAATAAACAGGTTAGATACCCCACAGTTGAGTATGTCAGAAGGCAGTAGAGCTTAAAAAACTGGGTTCTAAAATAGTTATTTAATATAAGAAGGCAAAAAGTTGGCATACATCTGATTTTCTTTCATTTTCAAGGCTGTTAGACCAAGTAGATATGCAGATGATCTGTGGTTTGCTATCCGCTCAAACTAGACTCGTTATTTATAATGTAGTCAGAGCAGGATCAGGAGGAAAATCTGTTCTGTGAGCTCTGTGAAGTTTCCAACAAAAACAATAATAACTAGGAGAAGAGGATGGGGAGGGCAAGGGCAAGAAGAGAAGCAGCATCAGTATATGAAGATCTGCTAATAGTTACTGCGCAATTATTAAATACCAGACACTCTGGCATGGATTGGCTCAACTCTGTGAGACAGGTGCTATTTGAAATCCCCATTGGCTAATGAATCCATGTAGAGAGGTTAAATGACCATGAGGGGTGACCCATGCGTTCCCATTCCAGAGCCTGTGCTCCTACTACTTAGATACCTCTACAGGCAAGGCAGAGTCTTCCTGGCTATCATTTTTCTGACTGGAGCTTAACGGGCCAAGCAGTTAGTACTGAATCTATTTCTTGATAAAATTTTATCTTAGATGTCCAAACGGTTGAACGAGGGGCCTTTGTGATCTGGCTCTACTCCACCTTTCTGACTCTTTCATTACACCCCTTCTCGCCTGTGCTCACTGTCTCCATTGTTTTCCAGCACGAAGGAATTTCTTGCCTCTACAAGCTGTGCTCTTTGTTATCTTAAGTCTTTTATACAAGGATTCCTCTGCCTGAAATTCTTTATTCGCTCTATGTAATATCTACTCATCCCTCAAAACCAGGGTCTAATGTCATCTCCTCTGTGAAGTTTCTCTGATTCCCTCAAGCAGAGTTAATAACTCTCTTCACTGTTTCCCAACAGCACTCTGTACCTACCACAAATATATTCTGAGGGCATTTGGTGCAGTTTTTCTGTCTTTATGTATTCGCCTTTGTCATAGTTCTTTTTGATGGCCAGGAACTTCACCATCATCTCTACATTCTTACTCTGTGTTATTAGATTACTGCTCCATCCTTTAGAAGAACAGACATACTCAGAGTTACCATATATGACCATGCAGATTTTAAACTACACAACTCCAGAGGGCACCATCCGCAAAAGTTACAAGTACGAATGGCTCCTCTGGAGTCATGCAGGACATTCCCTGCACAACTGAACACGACAGCCTGGTATCAACAACAAGATATTAAAATTTGTGAATGCATATGGTGCAAAAGGACTAAGCTGTAGCACATGGCATGTATACAAATAACTAAAATCAGAACGACAGAATTTTGACCTTCCGTCCAAACCTTCTTTGTCATTTGTGATCAGTTATATCCTAGCTTCAATAAAACATTCATATTATAAAGAGTGTAGTCAGCTCATAATGGACCCAGATCATAATCTAAACATCCAGACAAAATATGATCTGGAAAAAATGTGATGGATTCTGTTTCTGATACTACATCTAAATTTGCTCAAGCATGGGCAGTGTGGCTTCATCATAAATATATAGAGGGGCACTTGGGTGGCTCAGTTGGTTAAGTATCTGACTTCGGCTCAGGTCATAATACCATAGTTTGTGAGATCGGGCCCCGCATCAGGCTCTGTGCTGACAGCTCAGAGCCTGGAGCCTGATTCGAATTCTGTTTCTCTCTCTCTCTCTCTCTCTCTCTCTCTCTCTCTCTCTCTCTCTCATTCTCTCTCTCTCCCTTGCTTGTGCACTGTCTCTCTGCCTCTTACAAATAAGGAAACTTAAAATATATATATAATATATATATTTAAGAGATTAGATAAGGACGTTAGAAACAAATTGCTACAAGAGGAAGAGATACTCCCAGCTGTTATATGGCCATGGTAGAGTTCTTTGGGCCTCAGTGGGACTGTCCACCTGCAGGAGTTCCTGGGCACAGTCGTAGGTATAAGGAGAGGAAGATTATCCACACTTCACCAAGCAAAACATCAAACCCCAAGAAGAGGCAAGAGTGCATATGCTAAACAAGGGAGAAAACAATTGAAACACTGTGCAATGTATAAATAAAACTGGCTTTCCTGTTTTAACTTTGCTTAGCCAGGCTGTCAACTTAAGGTCTGAGGATCAGCAGGTTGTCTATTTTGCTCCAATCCATTCCTAATGAAGGTTCTGTCTGTGGGATACCCTCCCAGAGCCTTTTAGGCCCTAAGCAGGCCAGCTGAAGGGCTAATGATTGGAGGCTGCTTTTAATTTCCTCCCGGCTTCCCTTTTGTTATCTTACTGCTTGCCATCTCTCGGATGCTTGTACTTGATGGATTCTGTGGAGATAAAGATAAGGGTAATTTCTTGCCTACGATGCTTTTCTTTTGATCTTTTGTGGTTTTATTTTTGCACTTTGGAGTGTGGCACTCCTACTGTGCAGCCAGATGTGCCCGAATCCTATTGAGATGCAGCCCAGAGCACACAGACCACAGCAAGACGGTTCTGAGATGGCCGGACTCATTTGTGTCCGGGGCCCAAGAACAGGAGGAGGGAGGGCAGTGAGGGATGGAGAGGGACAGGAAGTAGGTGGGAGGCTCAAGGCAGGGAAGGGCCTGGAAGAGGGGCGATGGAGAAAGGCCCTGGAGTAGAGAGTTGGCCCGCTGCTCTACTCACAGTGTTAAACCACACATTTCAGGAGGGCTGGAAAACATTCTATGTTGCCTCCATAGAAAACAAATTACAGCTACTATACAAAACTCCACATTTGCAGTGCAGGGCTATAAATAATGGTAATTATGCGGCTCCTTCCCCAGCATCTTGCATGTTGACCCCGAGCAGAACCCTGGAGCTAGCTTATTTGAACTAAAAATCCCCTCTAGACCTTTTCTTCTCTGGTCTCTCACATCTTTCCAGTGACTGATTATGAGACAAACTGTCGTGTGGGGCATGGTCATTTTAAGCCATGATTATACAATACAGCTGGGCTCCTGCTGCCCACAGAATCAGTCACCACTGATTTTGACCTGCGGCTGCAAAGGTATGAAAATAATTCCACACCTCTCCTGCCAGAACTTCTGAAGAAATTTTTGTTTCAGGACAAGTGTAGCCGAGCGACCCTCAGGTCAACACGACGCGCATGTGCCGTCGTGCTCAGCGCGGCCGCACGTGGCTCCCGACTGGAAGTCATGTCTTAATTTTGTAACCTTCCTTCCTACATAGGCATGCCCTCCACTGTTTCGGCTGATTTAACCTGTTCCTTGATGTCTTCACAATGACTAAGTCATTCGTGTATAGGACTTTCATTCCACTGTCTTTTTCCAAATATTCTGCTCCTTGCTTTGTACTCTGGGTCTTGTCTTGTTTTGTTTTTCTGGGTTATGGGGACAGAGCCAGCTTCACGGGCATGTGAGCTGTGCTGATGTTCAGAAGGACACCGTGCTTGGCTTAAGGCAAGGTGGCTTAAAGGCACCATCAACGTCTTCATAATTTTTAGAAAAGGAACCCCACAAGTTCTTTACCCAGTCCTGAATGGGGCGCATATTCCCCCACCCCATCCGCCTCAGAAATAAACTCAGATTCATATACCTCCACATGCCTAGTTTGTGCTAGGCCCACACTAAGTATTGATGAATGTTCAACTAGGGGAATGTTCTTAACATGGTGACTAAGAGTCCAGAGTCTGAAGCCAAACACTTAGGTTCAAATTTCAGACTCTACTCTTTACTAGCTTGGTGATCTTGGACAGGTTATCTCTTTGTGCCTTACACTATTCCTCTATAGACGAAACAGTAATAGTACCTATCTCACAAATTTTTGTAAGGATAAATGGAGTTAACATATCAGGTTCATACAACAGTTTCTGGCATTCAATCAGTAAATGTTACGTATTAGCCACTACTATTACAGGTTTTGTGGCTGTTATTTGGAGATCTTTTTCTTTCTAACTGAATTTGATCCAGGTATGGAAGGGCAGAAGTGTTCAGATAGTTTCCTAAAGAAATTAGACTGTTTCGGCAAGCTCTCAAGGGTTTGGTCATTGGCCTGGGAAAGCCTACATTTTTTTTTCCCCCACAGCAAATGAGCAGCATGAAGTCATCACCTCTAGAAATTCCCACTGGCCCTTATTCAAGAAACGCAGCCTCTCTCTCTCCCAGCCACGCCTCCAGTATCGAGTGGGGCTCATCCCCAAGCAGAGAAAATGACTGTGTATTGGCAGCAACAACTCCAAGGCTTGCAGCTGCCTCGCCCACCCTTCCTGTGACTAGTCCCTGTGGGAGCTTCATTATGGTTGGCCACAGCCGCTGCTCTCCTCTCCAAACTGGTGGTTAGGAGGCTCCAGAGAGGGCTACTTTGCTTTCTCCACACTGATTACTATGATCTTCAAGAAGCTCAGGGTCTGAAGCAGATTGTTTGGGGCTGGTAAACCCACAGAAGAGCCTGGTGAGGAGTAGGGTCAGCAGGCATCATTTACTGTGTGAGACAGGGACACAAGGGGCGGGACTAGGAACCCAGGAAGTTCTGCTGATTGGTCTGTGTTAGGCCAAGTTCCAGAGTCAGGAACAAAGATTTTCCTGCTTGGGAAACAAGAATTTCTATTCTTGCTATGGAATCATGAAGCTCCATATTTATACTGCATCCCTCAGCGTACTATGTATCCACTCCTCTCCCAGACGAGTCTTATTGTTCTAGTAGAGCTTCACCAAGGCAGGAGCCTGTCTCTCTCCCCATGGCGATTTCCACTCCACTATTTGGGCAGCTCTGCCCCCATTCTTCTTTTTTAATTTCTTTACTCCCATTCACCCCCCTCCCTGGCTTCCATGGTGGTTGCTTGATGACATTTCTCCTTGCCAATCAAGGCAGTCCACTCAGTTTTCAATAATTTAGAGAAGGTGACCACAGAAATCAATGTTTTGAAATAATAGGGGAACACATTTATGAAGCCTAATTTACTCTAACAAGCTCATTTTTGTTTTAATCTTTTTAAGTCTTGGTAATTCTATTAAATTGGAAGTCTTTGAGAAGAACGTTGCAAGGATGATTACACAGAGCAGTTTGTTTTCCAGCCCCAGCTTTATAGAGAAACCAGAAATTGTGGTGTAATGCACCGGAGCTTCTGGGACGTTCTAAAAGAAGAAGATACAGCAGCGGCAATACTAGAAGTAGTGTCATGAGAGCGCTGATTGGAGTGAAGGCAGTGGGGGATGGGGCACCGGGTCCAGCAGGAAAGCACATAACCATCCATTCATTCAGTCCACAAATATGCCCTGGGCAGCTATGGGGTGACCAGCGCTATGCTAGACCATGAGAGACACAGTAGGGAGCACAAAGCTCAAGTCCCTGCCTTCACAGAATTGCTAGTGTAGCTGAGTGTCTGTAAGTGGTTCTTACAAAAGTTTGAATGGAAACAGGCAGTAAGAGACATTCTAGTCCCATCTTTCCATTCTACAAATGAAGGCCTAAACCGTGAGGTATAGAATTTGCAGAAACCATTGTCAGCACTGAGACTTGGAATCAGATCTCCTGGTTTCTACTTTATTTTACCCCCTTTTGATGGGACCCAAGCAATAATAAAAAGTAGCCTAAAATTTCTCCATCAGTGGCCTCCCATGGGCCATGGTCTTCTTGCAGCTGGCTGTCCTTCCTTAGAGGATATGCACATTTTGACTGAATGAAAGGAGGGTGTTATCTGAAGGGGTGGTTAGGGGAATGTCACAGAAAAAGAGGAGTTTATGTCACTAGCACAGCTAAATCCTGAAACACAGAGGGGTCAGCATGGTCTCAGGTGCAAGAGAGGAAGAAGGCAAAAGAAGGCCCTGAACTCTTGGGACCTCATCAAAATGAAAAACTCCTGTGCAGCAAAGGAAACAATCAACAGAACTAAAAGGCAACAGATGGAATGGGAGAAGATATTTGCAAATGACATATCCAATAAAGAGTTAGTATCCAAAATCTATAAAGAACTTATCAAACTCAACAGCCAAAAAACCCAAACAATCCAGCAAAAAAAGGGGCAGAAGACATAAATAGACATTTCTTCAAAGATGACATCCAGGGAGACCTGGGTAGCTCAGGTTAAGCATCCCACTTCAGCTCAGGTTATGATCTCACGGTTCATGAGTTCAAGCCCCCCATGGGGCTCTCTGCTGTCAGTGCAGAGCCTGCTTGTGATTCTCCCTGTCTCTCTCTCTCTCTGCCTCTCCCTCTCCCTCCTTCTCTCTCAAAACTAAATATAAACATTACAAAATAATAATAAAGAATGAAAGAAGAAATCCAGATGGCTAACAGACACATGAAAAGATGTTCAACATCACTCATTATCAGAGAAATTCAAATTAAAAGCACAATGAGATACCACCTGACATCTGTCAGAATGACTAAAATCAACACCACAAGAAACAACAGATGTTGGCAAGGGTGTGGAGAAAGGGGAACTCTTCTGCACCATTGATGGGAATGCAAACTTGTGCAGCCACTCTGGAAAACAGTATGTAAGTTCCTCAAAAAATTAAAAATAGAACTACCCAAGACCCAGCAATTGCTCTACCAGGTATCTATCCAAGTGATACAGGTGTGCTGTTTCAAAGGGGCACATGCACACCAGTGTTTATAGCAGTGCTATCAACAATAGCCAAAGTATGGCAAAAGCCCAAATGTCCATCGACTAAATGAATGAATAAAGCAAATGGCATATATATATGTATATATATATACATATATATATGCCATTTGCAACAGCATGATGGAACTACAATGTATTATACTAAGTGAAATAAGTCAGAGAAAAACAAGTATATGATTTAACTCATAGGTGGAATTTAAGAAACAAAACAGATGAACATAGGGGAAGGGAAGGAACAATAAGTTAAAAACAGAGAGAGAAGCAAACTGTAAGAGACCCTTAGATGCAGAGAAAAAACTGAGGGTTGCTGGAAGGGAGGCGAGTTGGGGGATGGGCTAATTGGGTGATGGGAATTAAGGAGGGGACTTGTTGGGATGAGCACTGGATGTTGTATGTAAGTGATGAATCACTGGGGTCTGTTCCAGAAACCAATACTGCATTGTATGTGAACTAACTTCAATATAAATAAATAAATTAAAAAAAAAAAAAAGAAAGAAAGAAAGAAAGAAAAAAGCCCTGAAAAGGAGATGAGGAAGAAGAGAGGAAGTGGGAAAGGAGCTAGTAGTTAACAATCATCTTACTGCACATTTGCTTCTACAATACATCCTCAGGACAATCTGGTGGGATGAGTTTTGCCCATTTCTGCCCACGGGGCTGCCATTTTCAAGCGGCAAAGTTAGGACCCAAATCCAGGTTGGCTGGTTTCAAATATATACGTGGATGTATACTACAAACAGCCACTCCGCCTCCGTCATAAAAATTCCCTGCTGCATGGTTTCCCATGACTTAGTGCTTCATTATAGCCTTACATTTTATTTTATTTTATTTTATTTTATTTTATTTTATTTTATTTTATTTTATTTTATTTTTGACTGCTCTCTAAACACAATTAAGAATCTGTAAACACTTAAAAATCAGTGGAGGTAGGTGAATAGAATGTATTCTGAATTACCATATGAGCAGAATGAATGCTTCCTAAATTATTCTCTCTGTAAGCCTACATTTTCACAGGTTGGGTTTTCTTAAAACAAGACACACTTGTTTTCTCTCGACAACTGGTAAATTTTCTTGCCTTGCACCTATAATCTAGGGTAGCATCATCCAAGAGGGCTTTCTACAATAATAGGTATGTTTCAAATTTGTGATGTCTAATATAGTAGCCACTAGATATATGTGACAATTGAGCACTTGAAATATGGCTAGGATGATAGAAGAACTGAATTTTAAAATTTGCTTAATTTTAATTTAGAATAGTCACATCACAGCTGATTGCTAACATTGAACAACACAGATCTCAAAGGTTCTGTAAATGTAAGTTGCACACATAGACCTATACTTACCTGCTAAGCAAGCTCAGCATGTACTGGGGGAACTGAAGAATGCTGGCACTCTGATATAAAGGCGCAAATGTCAGAAGCAATCTGGGATAATAGCTTTAGTAACATCCAGACATCATTAGTGGACTTAAGGATTCATTAAGTTTTAGAATCCCTTCACTGATGAGCAGGATGCACTTGTCTGATATGACTAGCTGTGTTAACGTTATTTTATGGGTAAATGGACATTCTAGAAAATTTATGTCCTTGTTTATAAGGCTAGGGAAAAAACAAAACAAAAAAACCTTTCAGCCTGAAGGATTATGTCAAACACAGAGCACTTCCAAAATCTCCACTGGGCTCAAATCAGCTTTGCCTATGGATATGAATGCAATCCAGCATCGCTCTGTTTCTTTTACCCAACCATATTACAACCTGCTTGAGAGCTTTTGTTTTCTCCTCTCCCAGCCCTATTCGATCCTCTCAAAACTATGCTAAGTTTCACAGTATTTCTGGCAAATTTGCCATAAGGTTGAGGCAAACTTTGAAAAAGAATCTCTGAGTGAAAAGCTATTATAACATAACTAGAACCATAATTATCATTTTTTTTCTTTTATCTTTTACATGTTCATTCTATCCAGGAGATACTAATCCCTATAAGGTTTTTTAGTTGGTATAAACTAAATACTTGAATTTTCATAATACCTCTAAGTGATTGAAATATATACAAAAAATATGTCTCTTAATTGCATAGTATCTTCCTCTCAGAACCTTAAGTCTTCATGTTCATTCTGCTTCATTCCCATGGAGCAGAGAAAAGAGGAATCCCACCCCGTCCCATACATTTTCCATATTCCAGGTAAATATCTATTGTCCATTATGTGCTAGGCTCCGCTCTAAGAATTATACAGGGGCTAGCCCATTTAATCCTCATGGCACTCCTTAAGAACTCACTACCACAGATGATGAAAGTGAGGTACAGAAAGGCTGAAGAACTTGATTATTCAATAAACTATAGTTCTTACCCTAAATAGAAAGATAGTTCTAACCCTCAAGAAATTTCTAGTCCAGGAAGGGCCGAAAATATGCATCTGGCTATCTAAGATTCAGAGATGACATGGCAAATTTCATGGAAGGTAACATGGCAGACTAAGTATGGTCAGAAGTAAAACTATACTAGAGGAGTAAAAAGCCTATCTTCTCTGGTCTTCTGTCTTCTGAGAGCCCTCTAGTTCAGAGCTAAAGCTCTATACTACAGAGAAGAATTTATGTTTAAATTTATGTTTAAGCCATGAAAATTATCCCATAGAATACTCTACTGTTCTGATGCATAAAATAGCTGTAGCCATCATGCCCAATCAGAGCCCTGACTCGTGGAGAACACACAGTGCTTTCCTCTGAGACTGACGACATTCAGATCTCTACACGTGTGTGTGCTGAAAGCCCTTCATTTGCACGTGACCACTTCTGCCCTAAGAGATAAATTACAGCCAGGTGGTCTCCTACCCATTTCAGAAACTAGGAAATTGAAACACATAAAGATGATCCTTTCACCAGATGATTCAGAAAGCTTTGGAGGATAAAAATAAAAGAGTCCTATTTCCTATCATCATAGTCCATTCCTTTCCTTCCTCTGCAACAGACCATAATAAGCTCCCATGTTTATATGGAATTCATCACCAAGAAGCAATTAAATTAAAAAGCTAAACCTATACTCGATCATTTTTATTATTACTTTAACAAATATTTTTCTAAAAAAAATATTTTTCTAGGGGTGCCTGGGTGGCTCAGTGGATTAACTGTCCGACTTTGGCTCAGGTCATGATCTCATGGTTCTTGTGTCAAGCCCTGCATTGGGCTCTGTGCTTTTAGTGCAGAGCCTCCTTGGGATTCTCAATCTCTCCCCCCTCTCTGCCCCTCCTCGGCTTGCCCACACTCACCCTCTCTGTCTCAAAATAAATAAACTTTAAAAAATATTTTTGTATAAATAAACTAGGGGGGCATAAAAGAATAGGTTATAAACCAAAAAAGGCCAACAAATAAACGGTGATTAGGATGAGAGGGTCGTGGTGATCATTCTTCACAGCTAAGTAACTACTAATCATCTAAGGTCAAACGTCCTCTTATTCAAAGACATAGGGAGCCTTCCTTTCACATATAGTATCCACATAATCTTTGGACAAGCAAACAGAGAGCTGAGAGAATAACATCATCCACCTACAAGGAACACTCAGAGCTTTGGCCTAGAATAAATTGTAGGACTCTGAAAAAAATAGTTTCTAAAAATTCCCAAAGTCTATAGAAATGTGGAGCTTTTTCTAAACTGAGTTTAAATATATTTAGTTTGCAATATATTAGTGAACTCTGTTATGATATGCCTTCCTATTAAGGATAATTGTGGAGAATATATCCACCCAAATCACCTTCTGTGTTGGATCAGCTGATGGTGTTGCTAATAGCTTTGGAGGCTGAAAAGCTGCCAGTTCTCTGATATCACTGGGTAAACAGACCAGATGGCTCTGCACATAATTTAAGCATTTCTCAGGTTCCTCTGGTCTTCTCAATGGGTGACTTTCTTGGCATTTTGGAGGTTTGAGGATGATTTTCTTGGAATGTTTTACTAAAATGCCCTGCATAGCCACCATTTTATGTAAGCATTAAAGACTATTCATATGCAAATAGAAGGGATTTGAAGATTATCTGCCCATTGGAGGTAATCAACATCTCCCCCTACATAACTTAAAACAATTGAGGCTTGACCTTATTCTTGTATTTTGAAATGTTCATTGGCTAGTCTTCTCGACTATAAAGTTCCTCAGTTCTTCTCGGAGGGGAGAAGAGCCCTAGTCTAATTTATGTGGAACTAAGTAGAAACATGGTAGGTACTTACTGACATTTTATGGGGGATCAATTTTCCTTCTGTTGTAAGGATCATCTTCCCTAAAGGATTTAGTTTTTCTTTTGGTTCCCACCTTTTCCCTTTCTCTCTGTCTCTCTCAAATGAACATTAAAAGGGTGGGGAAAAGAGAAAAGAAAAGGACCATTGAGAGAGAAGACCAAAAGAGGTGAACTCTCAGTAGAATAGGAATGAATACTCAAATGACCAAAGATTGAGCAGCTTCCAACTCTCACTGTTTCTCAAAATCTCCCTCTGGGTTACTGTCCCCATTTGGAAAAGCTCTGAAATTCTGAGGTTTTCCTGCCTCTACAATGGTATCCAGAGTAGAATGACGTGCTTAACTACGAATACTGTAAACAGAGACTTGGAAGAGCAATTCGAAACAGCAAAATGTCTTGCCCCCGAAATTGTTTTTGTAGTTATCATCTTTGCATTGGGAAAATGTGGCCTTCTAATTTACATGCCCTCCTAGTGTGAAAGCCTCATACTTGCTGATCTGCAATGTAAATCATGAGGGACCTCTGCTAGATTTAAGAGAGCAGTTCTCTAACGCCACAGTCAAGTGCATGGAGTTCTTTTTTTCTTTTTTTTTCCCCCTCTCAGAGCTGGTTTAAAAGCTATTTAAGCAGGTAAGCATAGTCCTGAGAAAACAGGGAAAAAAATGGAAAGGAGGGTTGCAAGATACAGCAGAACTAAAGAGCTAGAGGGGCAGGTGGGTGGCTCAGTCGGTTAAGTGTCTGACTTGGCTCAGGTCATGATCTCAAGGCTCATGAGTTGGAGCCTTGCGTCGGGCTCTGTACCTGGAGCCTGCTTCATATTTTGTATCTCCCTGTCTCTCACCGTTCTGCTCGGTCTCTGTCCCTCTCTCTCTCAAAAATAAGTAAATATTAAAAAAAAAAAAAAAAGCACTAAGGACGAGAGCCAATGTCTGCTCTAAACAGACTACAATGGTAAACGCATTTGTGAAACTTCCCCTTTCACACACACATATACATACGCACAGCCTTTCTTCTGGCAGTATCTAATCTGAATAATTTTCCACCTCTGATCTTTGAATCCTGAATATCTTTCTTAGGGAATGTCAGTTGTAAACAAAACATGAAGCTTTTCATTTTTATCTAGAAACAAAAGGAAAACAGCTTCCACAGGAAACTTTTGAGGAAGTAAAGTTATCATCGGCATCTACTATTTTCTGTTTAATTTTTGTTTCAACATTTTAGGATTTTAGTCCTCTTACCGGTATTTAAGTGATTGGCAATTCAGTTTTTTGAATCCCTAGTTCATTACTTAAAATCGACAACTACATGATCCTTCCCTTCCACCTCCACTTCCCTGTTGAGGCCCCTGTCCCTCTCTTAACTCTTCCTCACCTAACCTGAACTCCAGGAAAGATCTCTGAAGAGAAAGCAGTCTGAAAACATGGAAGTTTGGTATGTAAGGTTACAGTTCGGTGCCCCAGATGGAAAATCTTAAACCTTTGTGCACGCAAGTGAGGGAGGGGCAGGGAGAGAGGGAGAGCATCCCAAGCAGACTCTGTGCTTGGGGCTTAAACTCATGAACCACAAGATCATGACCTGAGCCGAAATCAAGAGTTAGGAGCTCAACTTACTGAGCCACCCAGGTGCCCCTTTAATCACAGGAATTCAAATATTCCTTCCTGGAGTCTTAAATCTTCTAATTGGTTTCAAACAATATGCAAAAAAAATGTTATGAATTCATTGGAACAATTTCAAAAATTCTTGAATGATTCTGTCTCCTAGGGCTGGACACACACATTTTAAGCCGCCTGAAGCTGTTAAATAAACCCGCTTTGTCACTTTTTTTCTTCTTATACTTATGCTGCCAGCAATAGAGACACAAAGTGGACTGCAAGGCCTTTTGCTGACCACACGTCTCCTCTATGCAGAATGGCAAGCAGCCACTTCTAACCATAACTGTTATGCCCCTGCATCATTGCTGGCACCATCCTGCTGATTCACCCTTATCCCCTTCGCTGGAGGGGAGACATGCTAGCTGAAAGCCTGTAGAGAAAAGAACATATTCTGGTTCACCGGTAACTCCCAAGCTGCCTTTCCTCTGCCAGACAACAGTGGGATCCTAATCTTAAGTTTCAACCTCAAAATAGATCAGGGAGAGACTGGCGAGAGGCAGGGGGAAGAACTGAGCCATGAAAATGGTTAGTTGTGATCTGTAAAAATCAAACACAAAATATAAAATTAAAAACAAGGGGATAATGCCAACCAGTCAATTAACTGGTAGCCAAAAATCCTATTTTTTCTATTTCCATCATATGAAGGAATAAAGGAACTGAGACTACTTATCCTGAGAAAGAAAATTATAGGAAGGCATGGGATATGGGGTCTGGGGAAAAGGAAACCTCAATTGTCTTTGAATGGTTGAAGTACTGCAACTGGAAAGAAGGGACAAGTTTGGCATTTGTGGCCCTAAGAAGAAGAACCAGGTCCAATGGGTGGAAGGTACAGGAAACTGGATTTGGAGAATGTTAAGAATATTAGATAGGGGTGCCTGCATGGCTCAGTCGGTTGGGCGGCCGACTTCGGCTCAGATCATGATCTCATGGTCTGTGAATTCAAGCCCTGCTTCGGGCTCTGTGCTGATGGCTCAGAGTCTGGAGCCTGCTTCGGATTCTGTATGTCCCTCTCTCTCTCTACCCTTCCCCTGCTCATGCTCTGTCTCTATGTCTCTCAAAAATAAATAAACTTTAATAAAAAAAAAGAATATTAGATAGCAGTTCATAAGAATCACACCCACCCAATGATGGAAAGGGACATCTTGATGGAAGGGAGGATAGAGTTTGAAGCCTCTTAGTTTGTTCAAGAAAAGGCTGAATAAGCATCAGAGATTCAAATACTGAAGCTAGTTCTTCCTTATATGAATCTAATGGTATGATGGAAAGAGCACTGGACCAGGAGTCAGGGGTCCTTGCTTTGTCACTTAATGGCTAAGTGATATTCAGAAAAATCGATTAACCCATTTGGACTTCACTTTTCTCATCTTCAAAATGAGACACGGAGATGTGCTATTCTCTATAGTCCTTCTAGGTCCCATAACATCCCACTATTATTCACTTACACATGTTTCTCCTAGTTATCCGTATATTGACGAAGTGCTTAGGTAATATGTGGACACAACTTGGGAATACTATTTGGATTTACATTTCTCAAATTTTATTCTCACTACAGAGAATGCCTGAAAGCATTACCTTTATGCATTGCAGTGAAAATTCCTCCTGTAAACAGAGGTGCTTGAGGATTTTGGTTAACCTCTGCTTCCTGTAAATAGTACAGCTAAAGTTTTTTCAAGGAGAAGCTGTAAGTAATACAGAGGGGGAAAATGTGTTATGCCCAACTAGGATCAGAACTTACTGCTTTTATTGATGATGCCTTCTGCTGTGTATTGTTCAAAGGAAAATAGAGAACCATGAAAAAGATTCAGGCAATACTCGGGGATAGCAGGATTCAAGGTAAGGGCTCAGGAAAGCACAACAGTATTTTTTCCTAAGACTGAGAACCCACAGGATTGGATATTGGCAAATGCTCCACAACCACTGTAAAATCTCAATTATTGCTCCATGACCTTCCCTGAAGTCTCAGGTTCATTGTATTCTTTGTTCTCACCCCTCACACACACACACGTGCGTACCAAAGCATTCAGAAAGCATTCCATTTAAAGACATTATGATAACAAGGGGTTAAATTTAAAATATAAGTATCTGTAGCTCTATATGTTTTCTATCCTGGGAAAAGTAAGAATTGGAAAAGCGAGATTCATGAGCAACCCGTCTCTTTGTTGAAAGCCATTATGACATTCATAGGGGAAGGTGTACTTCTTTACCTCTCCTTCTATTCTCTTTTTAAAGCTTATTTATTTATTTTTGAGAGAGAGAAGGGCAGGGACAGAGAGCGAAGGAGAGAGAGAGGAAAAGACAGAGAGAGAGAATTCCAAGCAGGCTGCATGCTGCCAGTGAGTCCCTGAGCTTATCCAAAACCGAGGGCCAGATGCTTAACCAAGTGAGCCACCCAAGCACCACCCTCCCCTTGTATTCTTAAATCACCAAAAGGTATAGCCCCAAAAGGGTTTACTGAGAAAAGTACCAGCACACCAAAGACCATAGAATGATGCCAAGACATTGAGTCCCTAAGTGAGAAATTGAAAAAGTCAGAGACAGAAAAAGAGCTTATTAATGGAGATGATTTAAGAATCCCACAAGAAAATAACTAAATAATATTTTAAATCTGGTTATTTGTGAAATATATTTTAAAAATCTTGTAACTATCTTCAACAACTTATCTTCAGATATATCCTTCATAATTGTCTCCATATCCCTTGTCTCTATGTTAATGGCCTCAATAAAAAAGAAAAGGATTCTGGATTCAAAGTCTTGACAACCTTACCCAATATTTTACATGAATGGTACAAAATTGGCTTCATTTTTGTCTTTAGAAAAAAAGGACAACTCATTGATTCTTCCCTGACAAATGTTTACTCTCTGCCTTTTTTAGGCACTGCTCTAGGAGCCAAGGTGAATTTAAAAATGAGATTAATATATTCCCCAGCTTCAAGAGATTTCTTCTCACACTGAGAAGATCCTATGTATACTACAATTTAAATAATAGGATAAGGACTATAAGAGACGTATAAGTTTAGAGAATGAAGAGACCAATTCTGATAGACAAAACCAAAAAACTCTTCATGGAGAAGGCAACGTATCACCTGAGTGTGATACATTCATGATGGGAGCAGCATGTGGAAGAGGACCGAGGTGGAAAGATACCAAGGTAGAAAGCACTGGAGATGTGCCTCCTTATTAGATGCATAAGGTACAGAAAAAAAGAGAAAGAAATATCATTATCTACCATTTATGCCAAAAAAAAGAATTTGATTTTTATTTGACTGACTCTAGGAAACCCTTGAACTTGTTCAGTATGGTCAGAGAATCCTAAATGTGAAAAAGGTTTAAAGAAATCTAAGGCCTCCATTAAAAAGACAGAACACCTAACTCCTTAGGAAGTATCAATGTAATTTGCTATCCTAAATCAGGACTCTAAGAGGAGTCTTCATGGCACCTGTGTTGAGCTAAATAAACCTTTCTATCGAAGATTACTAGTTAGAGATATTGATGTCCTGGTACCCAAACAATATTCATCCAAAAACTATTTCATGAAAATTCTATCTGCCTGGTTCTATCTACATGATGCTAACAATATATAGGCAAAAAGTAATCAGATTAAATCCTCCTGGATGACTGGATCTTTATAGGACAATATATCCAATATTGGGAATATACTTGATGTTCAGGAAGCTTTGCAGGACACACATTTCAATTACACCCTTGAAAATGTAATAAAAAAACTGTCAATCAACTAATCCTTCATCCTTATCTTTCTTTATATCTCATGATCAGGAGATGGCAGAAGAAAGTCTAACTCATGTTAGCACTCAGTATACAATTGTGGGTGGAGTTAGAATGACTGAGATAAATGACCCAGATCCTAAGCTTCTTCACCTTAGAAGGTAACCTGAACTACATCCCATCCTTCTGATGGGACATTTTCTCTCTTAATCGGACTCAGGACATGATGATGGAAATAGCAGTGTTTATTCAAGGCTGTCACTCTTCTGGAGTTTCTAAGGCAGAGTAGTAAAGATAAGATAGCTTGGTAAAGATTAAAAGGTTATTAGTCTTCAGATAAGACATCTTATCTTCAACACCTTCTCCTATTTTAATATTGAGGCTCTGTCAATTCAATGACAGCATGTTGATGAAAATCAACCAAGTATTCATCTAAATGATAGGAATATAAACAAATATCATTTTTATTATTAAAATATTATTATTAAAATGTCATTGATATTAGCTATTGTTTAATTAATATTTTTATTTTAATCAAGTATTATCTTTTGTTTCAGTGGGCAATAGATTTCCAGCTTCCACATGTATGTATGTTATACAGTGAGGTGAAACTTTAAAGACGTTTACTCCTTCGGTCATGGGACTCTCCTTATTTATTTTCAGATTGACTGGAGAATGGATTTTAAAATCCTGTTTTAATTTTGTTCTTTTGGAACATGTCATTTCTTTTGGTCAAGCTGTATTTTCCATTTTATTTTGATGACAGTTAAACATAGTACTTTCCTCTCTCAGAAATCTTCCATGTCAGAGCTATAAAAGAATGTATGAAAGGTTCTAAATTTTTCAGCTGTTCGCCAAATTGTTTTGGACCACCCTTACTTTTGTATCAGACACTGGAGTCAGGTCATGTTTAAATACCAGTTAGGATCAAATGTAAATTTAGCCCTCAAAGAACAACAGCTATAGTAACTCAGGTCATAGGTAATTACACAACAAAGCAGAAAGTGATAAGTGACAAGCAAAAGGAGGCATGGCTATGAGGCACAGTCTTGCCTGTTGATCATGGAAAAGGCCTATGAATTAGAAATTCAGATCTAAATCCTGATTGGATAATTGTTGTGCCCTCTCGAAAGATTTCTTCTCAGATGAGTTAGGAATAATAACAGCATCTACATTATGGGACTGTTTTGTGGATTACATGAGATAATGTACGTAAGGAGCTTTACATATTATAGAACGGCATTTAATATTTATCATTATTATTGTTACTGGTACGGTAGAAAAGAAAGCATCATCAAATAAGATTTAATATGTGAGAGATTTTATAAATGAAAGAGAAAAATAGATACAACTGTCCAACTTAAGAATCAGGAAATTATTCAAAAAGTTTTGACATTTGAGTTGAATTTTTTTTAATGTTTACTTGTTTTTGAGAGAGAGAGAGAGAAACAGAGTGAAAGTGGGGGAGGGGCAGAGAGAGAGGGAGACACAGAATCTGAAGCAGGCTCCAGACTCTGAGCTGTCAGCACAGAGCCCGACACGGGGCTTGAACTCATGAATTGCGAGATCACGAGCTAAGTCGAAGTCGGACACTTAATTGACTGAGCCACCAGGTGCCCCTGGGTTGGATCTTTAGAGGCAAGTATGATATAAACACATGGAAATGGGTGGGAAGAACATGTTCTTTAGAAGGAAGAAGATGCACTAAGAGACAGAACCATAAAAGCATCAAGTTGCCAAAGGGAGTAGGAGGCTGCTCAGTTTGGTAGCTGGGAAATGGTATGTGGAAAGAAGAGTCAATGTGTACTGATAGTATCCATGCAACATAGGAATCCAACCTTGACTCCATAGGAAATATAGAGCATTTCAGGAGTTTTGATGATCAATGTCATCGTATATAACCAAAATGATATAGATGTGATGTGGTCCCACCTCCTACTTAGGACAGGAAATCTTATAAACAAAATAGCCTGATGAGTTAAGATAAAGCCACGCATGATCCCACCTTCTCTAAAATTTGTATTTACACTAGAGTTCACTTTGTTTGGACTGAAACATCTGTGCTGAGCTCAATAGCAATAATTGAAACAGCTATGGTTCTTTTTAAAAATATTATTTGTCCGATCATTCAGGTATCTTACTAAAAATGAAAATAAAGCTTTGCCCATGTTAATAAAAAAGGTTAATCAAAGCTTTTGTACTGGAAAGATACAGGGTTTTGTCATTTTCCCCGCCCCTCACACACTTTTTATGAAAGTGATATAGAAAAACAAATCCCAACAGTTGTATTTGAGTGGAAGGGCCAGGTCTATGGAGAAAGCTGGTGGAAAAGACAGAAAAATGACTTAGAAGGGTCTGTGGTTTACTGCTGCCAACTGAAACACAGGAGCCATGTAAAAATGAGCCTTTGCTAACAGAATACCTTGAGTATAAAATTCCAAACACACCCAAACGTTAGACCCAGTGTTCGAGTTTACTGTTTGAAATTCAATTTTTCAACATGTATTTAGTAGATATGTAAAGTATAAGGCTGGTGGATTCAAGCCCCTGTGACTGGTTTAGTTTCTGCCCTTGTGATGGACTTGGTGTACGAATCTAGACCAAGTATTCCAATAAAAGACTATTTTATTAAAAGCTTAGTAATCCCCCACTGTTGTTTTTGATATCTATCTTATGAGATTCAATGACTTTTTAATTAAGATCAGTTAAATTAGAAACTTGGTTTGTGATAAAGGGATATGACTGAGTTACCATGAAAACATACTTACGTGACCTTTACATACAAACATACACACAGATACATACATATCCCTAGGCACAGTGGAAAATAAAATACTCTTTTATTATGCTAACTTCTGAAATGAGTAAACTCCTCTAAAGTTTACATGAAATCATTCTCCAAAAATAGACCCCATTTACTTAATTTGTTTTTGTTGTTTCTGTGCTGTTGTGGTTTTGTGCACTACACAGCAACCTTAAAAGGTTATTTCATCTTCCTTGGATGAGGAGTTTATCTCCATGGAGTGATAAAGAAGATCAGGCCAGTATTTTATTCTAGATTGTATTCAACAGCATTAGCATTGAGACCAAATTCCAATTTACTCCAGGCAGTTACCAAAATCTGTTTTTATATTAGGCCTTATCTCTAGATCCATATTTTTTATAATGATCTCAATTCCACTCTCTCTCCTGCATCTTTTGGTAGTGCAATGCCTGCTTAAATGCAGTTAAAATTCATTGTAACACCTTATTTATACTACAACCACACACAGTATTTTCTATGAGAAAGTATTCACATTTTAAAACAATCAGACAAAGGCCCTTCGAGCAGCAGAACCAGTGGATAATATTTCCCTGTCTTTACATTCAAAACATCTTGGCACGCTGATATGGTGGTGGGGTTTGATCCTGCAAATCCTTCTCCCCTGGGTTTAACCAGATGCACCAACATGCCCTGTAGAGTCATGAAGAGTCAACGAATAAACAAAAATGCCTCTTCCTCATGGATTTGTTAGCTTGCACCTGCAAAAGCTCAAATAACATACTCTGATAAGGAAATCAAATCAAATCCACAAAAAGTGCCTTCCGCTTTTTAGAAGACAATTGTTACCAATATGCTTAGAGGTATTGCTCCTAAGGAATAAAATTCCCTTCCATGTGGGGAAAGCAGGCCTAGATAAATAACTATGGGCTGAACTAATCTGTGTTTATACCATGGAAAGAAGAATGGAGAGAAATGGAGACGCCTCACCCAGGATCTGCTTTGGGATTGCTGCGGAGAATAGAGTTAAGCAGATTGTACCATTAGATGCCCTGATCTCTTTCCCCTGCCCTCCTACCCACATCCCTGAAGATCGGATCTACAGGGTATGTGCAGCTAAGAAGAAAACTAGCCACCCAAAGTTTCTAATTTCTGTGATCCTGTTTTGTCTACATCGCAAATACCTCTTCCATTCTCTCCCTGATAGCTCTCATTATTCCTCAAGACACTACCTAACCATCACCTCCTTTGAAAGATTTTCCAGGAGTCTTTACATAGATTTAGTTAACGATGGTATGGTACAGTAGGAAAAAACAATGTGTGTGTGTGCGTGCGTGCATGCACACACACTCTTGAGTCAAGAAGGCTTGGCTTTGAATATTGGCTTAGGCAGTTACTAACTGGATGATGTTGAACACAAGATTATTTTGAAACATAATGAGATTACATATTATTAGGGACTCAGTGTTTGTGCTCCCCCCCAAATTCATATGTTGAAATCTTAATCTTTGATGTGATGGTAGTTGAGGTGGCAATTAGGTCATGAGGAGCCTTCATGAATGGGATCAGTGCCCTTCTAGAAAGAGACAGTAGTAGAAATAGTGACAGCTTATGTATATATAGTCTTAGGTGTATGGTACTATTATAAGAGTTTTCGCATATTAAGTCATTAATCCTCATGACTCTATAAAAAGCACCAATGTCTCCATGTACAGATGAGGAAACAAAGAAACAGAAATGTTTGATAAGTTTTCCAAAGTCACAGTCTAGTAACCAACACAGGTTCCATTTAAACCCAGGCAGTCTGGCTCTAGAGCTCACGGTGTGAAGTAAGTGTTAAACGAAGTAAAGTAAGAGCAAATAAACAAACGGTGATCTAAACTTTCTTTTTCAGCTTTATACCTAAATATGTGCTGGCTATGTTATGTAGGATGCAAAATTTGAAAATATTACTTTAGACAGTTTACATCAAAAGAACTATACCAAAACAACCAGAGTTTAATGGAAGAAAAGAAGGGCAAAGAACAGGGACTGCCAAAAAACAGAGGATCTAGATACTTATGCAGCAAGATGGAAGAACCTCAGAAACTCTCTGGCCCCACAGGATTTTCCCCACATGGCCAAAGATTTTTAATTTCTACCACAGAGACATAGCTGAATTTCTGGAAATAATACACCATGTTCACTGACACTAAGATAGCAGTGATTTATTAGGAGCAGTTGATCCAATTTCTTTAGAGAAATACAGGGAATGTGTGACCCCTCCTTTTTCAAGGACAGATCTGGAGAAGGAAAAAGAGATGATGAGGGAGTGAAAAGACTCAGAAGGGACTCCATGCCTCCTCCCTGGCTTCTACGGTTCAGTGTGCATTCACCATTCTGGAATAAGGGACAGATTCTCACATGGTTTGTAGAAGAAAGCATACAGAGCAAAGCATTGCTACCTTGCACACTCTTATTATTACCTACAGATTTTTAAGAGTCTCCAGTGAGTTTCCGCTACCTGGTGCCTGCCTTGTGATTATAGATGCCCAGCAAGTCATTGAAACAAGTACTGTAGTCTGAAATGAGCAGAAATCTCGATCAATATTCTCAATTGTTATTTGGAGGGAAATAGCTACTTTCTGTCAAAAGAGCCTGCTCCATTTAATTTTCAACATTGGCTGTGAATAGGTCTCCATTTGTTGGAAGAAATACCAACTATGTTGGGTTGGGTTTTAATTTAGGTTTTAACTTTTTACCAGTTACTCTAAAGCTATCCCTGGCATTCCAAGGTAAATGGGATTTATGTTAAGAAATATGTCTCAACAGAATCACGAAAGCTGTGGTAGGATTGCAGGTTGTCATCAATTATACAAACACCACTCCTGCTAGAGTTAGGTAGGACTCTGACAGTATTAACTTCTTTTTAATGTTGTTAAGAAATACAAAAATTCACTTAAGACAGAAACCTGGCACCATTCCTAGATGAGAAGATTGTACTTTTAAAACTCTTTGTAAAACTAGAGAGATTAGCAAATCTTTTATTCAACTCTTACTATGTCACCATAGAATATCACTATAATTATTCTGTTTCTAAATTGAATTGCCTTTATTTAATCTTAATTTAAAGCCATATAACTCTTCTCTCATTACCTTGTGCTATCATCTGGTTGAACTTCCAGTCACCTCAGCCCTCTTGAACACAGCTACAACCTAGAGGCAAAATGACAGTTGTGGAAGAAGTTTTGGGGGACAAAATTTAAGCTCCTTGTTTTCCATATGTAGTGCAGAGATGTTAAATCACTTTCTTAGACATATGGAACAAATGGAGGCAAAGATCCAGGTGATGATAGGCCAAAAACCTTGGTCTCCTGATGCTAATCCACAGCCTTCCAAAAATCCGTTTTGCCTTTGAAAGGAAAATCCTGAGCAACACGGAAACCTTGTCTCCTAGAGTACTTCTACTTACTTATTAGGAGGAATGGACACACCTGCAACCAGAATTTATTGATGTAATACGGTTAGCGAAATCAGAATTACTAAACTAAGTTTTTATCTTCTCTAACCTTTGAGAACCTTAAGCTCTGAAATAGGTAGTGACAGGGTGTCCTGATAGTGGTGTATAGAAGATAACTTTGGGCAATATACACTGTGTAATGGTCATATATTTAATATTTTAATGGTTGTATGAGGTATAATCAACATAATGAAATGCTCATATGTAAAATATACAATCACTTTATAAGCACACACACATACACACCTATACAATTTTCGCCATACTCAAGACATGAACATATATATCCGTCACTCCCAAAAGTTTCCTTGTGCTGTTCTTACCCTCCCTCAACTTCCCTATCGCTGGGTAACCACTGATTCACTTTCTGTCACAATAGATTAGTTTGCATTTCCCAGAGTTTTTATTAAATATAGTCATACAATGCAGATTTTGGGGGGTATGTCTTCTTTAACTCAACTCTATTATACTGAGATTCATCAATGTTGTTACATGTATCAATAGTGCAATTTTTTAAATTGCAGAGTAGCACTCCATTGTTTGGTTACACCATGTCTGTTTACCAATGCACTTGTTGATGGACATTTTTTTCTAGTTTTGGGCTATTACATATTAAGCTGCTATGAACATTCATGTACAACTGTATGGTCATATGTTGTCATTTCTCTTAGGTAAATATCTAGGTACATAATGGTTGTACACTTAACTTCTTTAAAAAAATGTCAAGTTGTTTTTTCAAGTGGTTGTACCATTTTATATTCCCACAAGTTCAGCTCTCCAAATCTTTATGAACACTTGATATGGTCAGTCTTCTAATTTAAGCCATCCTTAAAAGATATGTAGTGATATCTCACTGTGATTTTTTTTAAGTTTATTTATTTAAGAGAGAGTGCATGCACACAAACGTGTGGGGGAGGGGGGGAGAGAGAGAGAGAATCCCAAGCAGACTCCACACCCTGAGTCCTACACAGGGGCTCAAATTCAAAAGCCATGAGATCATGACCTCGGCTGAAATCAAGAGTCAGATGCTTACCCAACTGAGCCACACAGGCACCCTTCATTGTGATTTTAATTTGTATTTCCCTAATGACTAATAATGGTGAGATTTGTTATGTGCTTATTTGTCAACATGTGTATCTTCTCTGATGACATGCCTGTTCGAATCTTTTGCCCATTTGTTTTTAATTTTAACAGTTTATTTGAAGCAAAATCTATTCAAATTGGGCAGCAATTAGAAAGTGGTTAGTAACATTGCACCGACAGGACTTCAAGGATAGACTTTCAAAGAGAAAAGGGAAAAGCAAAGTAAGGATATATTTGATTGGCTATAGCTGAAAGCCAATTGGCAGCCCATTGGCTATGATCGGTTGTCCTTAGGTTACAAGTGCATAACCTTGAGGCATTTACAGGCTTAGATTTTAATTTGCTTACATAGGCTACCATGGCAATACAGCCACTTCACTCAAATGGCCCTCTTTAATTTAACAGCCTCCATGCCTCTGCAGTTCCCTTCATTCTGTAACACTTCTTCAGCCTTTCTTTGACCACGTAATTTTTTTTTCCAATTCCAGTATAGTTAACATATAGTGTTACATTACTTTTAGGTGTACAATATAGTAATTCAACAGTTCTATACATTACTCAGTGCTAATCAAGATAAGCGTATTCTTAATCCCCTTCACCTACTTCCCCCATCCCCCATCCACCTCGCCTCTGGTAACCATCAACTCGCTCTCTATAGTTAAGAGTCTGTTTCTTGGTTTGTCTCTTTTTCTTTCCTTTGTTCATTTATTTCTTAAATTCCACATAGGAGTTAAATCATATGGTATTTATCTTTCTCTGACTTATTTTGGTTAGCATTATAGTTTCTAGCTCCATCCATTGCAAATAGGAAGATTTCATTTTTTTTTATATGGCCAAGTAATAGTCCATTATCTGTCTGTCTGTCTATCTATCTATCCATCTATCACATCTCCTTTATCCATTCATCAGTTGATGGAATGTGGGCTGTTCCATAATTTAGCTATTGTAAATAATGCTATTATAAACAAAGGGGCACATGTACCCCTTTGAATTAGTGTTTTTGTTTTGTTTTTGTTTTTTGTTTTGTTTTGTTTTTTTGGTAAACTAAATACCCAGTAGTGCAATTACTGGATCTTAGAGTAGTTGTATTTTTAACTTTTGAGGAAACTCCATAGTGTTTTCCACAGTGACTGTACCAGTTTGCATTCCTACCAACAATGCATAATGGTTCCTATTTCTCCACATCCTTGCTGACACTTGTTGTTTTTTAGTTTAGCCATTCTGACAGGTGTGAGGTGATACCTCATTATGGTTTGATTTGCACTTCCCTGATGATGAGTGAACATCTTTTCATGTGTCTGTTGGCCATTTGTGTACCTTCTTCGAAGAAATGCCTGTTTATATTTTCTGCCCATTTTTCAATTGGATTATTTGGTTTTGGGGTATTGAGTTGTATAAGTTCTTTATATATTTTGGATACTAGCCCTTTATTTGATATGTCATTTGCAAATATCTTCTCCCAATCCATCAGTTGCCTTTTAGTTTTGTTGATTATTTCCTTTGCTGTGCAGAAGCTTTTTATTTTGGTGCAGTCCCAAATAGTTTGTTTTTGCTTCTTTTGCCCAACTTTTAATCAGGCTATTAGTTTTCTTATTATTAACCTTGAAAGTTCTTATAAGTTCCAAATATATGGTCATCATCAGATATATGCTTCATCTGTGTCTTGTATTTCCATTCCTTTAGCAGTGTCTATTGAAGACTAGAAATTTTTTGTTTAATAAAATTCACTTTTCAATTATTTATTTTATGGACCATGCTTTTGGTTGGATATTGAAGAAATCTTTGCCTAGGTGCACCTAGGTGACTCAGTCAGTTAAGTGTCTGACTCTTGATTTCAGCTCAAGTCTTGATCTCCCAGTTCCTTTGTGACATTGAGCCCTACATTGAGCCCCACGCAGTCAGCACGGAGCTTGCTTGGGTTTCTCTCTCTCCTCCTCTCTTTATGCCCCTCCCCTACTGATGGGCTCATGCATGTACATTATCTCTCTCTCTCTCTCTCTCTCTCTCTCTCTCTCTCTGTCTCTCAGAAGTAAATAAATCAAGGGGCGTCTGGGTGGCTCAGTCGGTTGAACATCTGACTTTGGCTCAGGTCATGATCTGGTAGTTCATGAGTTTGAGCCCCATATGAGGCTCTGTGCTGACACCTCAGAAACTGGAACCTCCTTTGGATTCTGTGTGTCTCTCTTTCCATGCCCCTCCCCTGCTCGCATTCTGTCTCTCTCTCAAAAATAAATAAATTAAAAAAAAATTGAAATAAAGAAACATTTAAAAACAGAGAAAGTTTTGCCTAGGCCAAGGAAACAAAGGTTTCCTCTTACACTGTTATCTTCCTGATGTTTTATATTTTAGGTTTTACATTTGCCTACGGTTTGAAATCAAGTTAATTTTTTCTACATAACACGGGATTAATTTTTCGTGTATAGTATAAAGTATGGATCAAAGCTCTTTTTATTCTTTACATATGGCTAACTATTTGTTCCAGTACCATTTGTTGAAAAGATTATACTCTCCCTAGGGAACTGCACCCGGTTTGTGTTGGAAAGCAAGTGTCCATATATGGATGGATCTGTTTCTGTACTCTCTTCTGTCCCAGTGATCTATTTGTCTATTGTTACTCCATGACTGTACTGCGTTGATTACTACAGTCTTATAATGCGTCTTACAATCTTATGGTGTTAGTACTCTAAATTTATCTATTTCAAAGTCATTTTGGCATTCCAGATAATTTGCATTTTAATATGAATTTTGGATTCAGTTTGCCAATTTCTATAAAAAGCTTTCTGCAATTTGATTTGGAATTATATTGTATCTATGGATAAATACAGGGAGAACTGACATCTTAACAATATTATGTCTTTTAACCCACAAACCTAGTATATCAATCCATTTATTTAGGTCATCTTTAATCTCCTTTACTAATGTTGTATAATTTTAAGTGTATAGATGGTGTATATTTTTCTTCAGATTTATCCCTGAGTACTTCATATTTTTGATGCTACTCTAAATGGCTTTGACTTTTTATTTCAATTTTAAATACTTATTGCTAATATATACAAATACTATCAATTTTTGTATATTGATTTTATATCCTGTAACCTTGCTAAACTCATTTCTTAGGTTATGTAATTTTTTTGTTTGTTTTTTTGTAGATTTCACTAGACTTTCTACATATTCACATTGTCTGTAAATAAAAGTTTTATTTCTTTTGTCCCACCTAGACGACTTTTTTTTTCCTGCATACTTTGCTGCCTAAAATTTCCAGTGCAATATTGCGCTGATCAGAACTTAACTGAATCCTCAAGGTGAATACTTGGCAGGTCTCCAGAGTTCTGCATGCAATTTTTTCTTCTCAGGATCTTTGTCCTGAGAACTCCCACCACCTTGATCCCCTCACACATTGAGCTTCGTGTCCTCAACTCAGGAAATGTATCATGGTCCTTCTTCCTGTCTCCTCTTTGCACTGTGGCCTAGAAACCCTCCAAAAAGTAGTTGGGGCAATTATAGGCCTATTTGACCTTTTTTTCCATCTCTCAGGAATCTGTCCCTCTTACCTAAAGCACATTGTCTTGAAAATCATTATTGCATATATGTTGCACTTTTTTGTGGTTGTTTTAGGTGGGAGCATAAATCCATTCCTTGTTATTTCATCTTGGTCGGAAGTCCTTTTATATTTATTTTAATGTATACAGAAAGTGACAGTTATACTGTTAGTAGAATAGTGATGCAATTTTCTTTGAAAAAAATTTTAACTAAAAAAACACTAGTCTATTGTCTAAAGTATTCCATGTGTAATATTAATACAGATAAAACTTACATGGCAAAAAATGGTAGTACTAAAATCATTAAGTTTATGAAGCACCATAATAGGGGGTAAATTAAAAGCAGCAGTGGGTAGGGTCTTCCCTTGAAAGAAGATCAACTGAGAAAACACAGGTGGTTCTAAGCAAAGAAGTAAAACACCTAGATGCCTTGAAAGGAATTTGGTTCTATTTAGTGTAGAGGCAAGAAGGCTGCACTCAACAACAGTTATTTTAGTTATCACTGTACTAAAGAATTAGTGTTGCTCATGATGATAATTTTGATCAAAAAAAAGCTAAACTGGGTTCAGAATACTATGCCAGAGTAAGTAATCATAATACATCTTAGAAATAATTCAAAAAACCTTTGTTAACAAACTTGCTTTCAGAGATAAAATTTGAGATTCTCAGAACTTAGTCAATGAGAATTATCTTAATAATGTTTCAAAAACTACAGAAGAACAAGATGCTACTGTTCGTTACTTTTTAGATGATTGAGCATTAGTAATCTGGTACTCTGGGACACAGAAGGAACAATTTCACTGAATTTAAAGACTCAGAGTTGGAGCAGCCCAAAAGGTTTCAGGCACTGAAGGTGGAAGGCGGGTGGGAAGGGAAAAAAACATGGGCTTACTGTTGGGGACACTTCACTTCCCAGATGTCACAAGAAATATCATGGATCTAAAAGGAGTGGCTTATGAATCCTATGACAAAGGTTTTTGGCTTTGTGTAACTATTTCTAGAATAACAAGTACTTCAAATGGTGCATAAGAATCACTGTAGAGTAAGTCTTCAAATTCTACAAAGCTGTTTAATAATAGAAGTATGTATTTATTCATAATTTTACAGTTAAAGTACTTGATCACATTTTTTAAAAATTTTATTTTTAAGTAGTCTCTACATCTAACATGGGGCTCGAACTTAACCACCCCGAGATCAAGAGTTGCACACTCCACCCGCTGAGCCAGCCAGGTGCCCCTATTTGATCACATTTTGTCTAAATTTTACTACTCAGGAAATTCTAAAGAGAGAAAGAGTTATAACTATCCCTGCAGTAAAGATGAGAAGGTTTGGCCTGTCCGAAATCATACAGTTGCTAAACTGGCAAAACCTAGAAAGGATCACAGACCTTTCTCCCCAAGCTAGTACTATTCACAACACGCAGAAATATGTTTGGGTCTCATTCCTTCTAATTCTCTTTCTTAAGTTTTTATTTAAATTCCGGGTAGTTAACATATAGTGCAATACTAGTTTCAGTAGTAGAATTTTGTGATTCATCACTTCCATACAACATGGGAATTAGGAAATTCCATTCTTGATCTGCTGGCAGGGTTAAAAACCTGAAAACACTGGCAGGCTTGAGAAGTCTCTAAGTCTCCAATAATGATTTCTTATATATGGACATTTTTAATGACTCAATAGTCCAAGTCTTACGACTCAAATGGATTTAAAAAGTTCTACTTACTCTAGATAATTTTGGGATGATCACTTAAACTGGAATTGTAAATCTCTCCTCAGTACCTCCCTTTGCAATGGTACAGTGGGACTTCATATTTTATATCAGTAAACACAGAAATCTAAGGGAGACAGACTGGTGTTTCAATTTCTATTTGAATCAGTGCTTTCTTAATGCCCATTTCTCTTTTGCTCAGAACACTTTATTTGAAGCCTGAGGCTATGGCCTTAATAGCATGATTTAACTCCATAGCCCTAAATCTGCCTAATGTTTCCATCAACCAACTGCAACCAACTCTGGAGATTCAGCTGATGGCTGGCAGATTTGACCCCTGAATAAAAGTAAACGTGATGCAGAAACAATGTTAGACTGGAAATGTAAAGTCATAGATATATATTTATTTTCTCCTGAGCCAGGACTTGACCACTTTCCTGAACGGGGAAACCACAAGTAGATGGCACACAGGACTAACGGTAAGAGTAGAGGGTCCTCCGTTCTCCCTAGAAAGGTTGCAGCAGAATCATCATTCCAACTTGCATTCTCCCAAGCAAATTTTTCTTTGACTTTTTCTTTTTTTAATTAGCACTTGGGTAGTTTGTTTTGCTGGGTTCCCAGGCAAAGCTGGTTCTGAGGAAAAATTAACTTGGCTCACTGCCACCTCTAGTACTCTCCCCTCTCCTTAATTTCCAGGCAATTCCTTCTCAACCAGTAGCTTATTACCCATCAACTAACTCCACTCCCCCAGCTCTGTAACCTTATCTCCTACCATTATTTCCTCCGCCCACTCTACTCCATCTATATATCCTTGCTCTTATTTGAAACTGACAAGCTTTTGGCACCTCATTGCCTTTGAACCTAATGTCCTCTCTTTCCCCCAGATAGCTATATGGCTTCTTCTGCCCTTTATTTGGGTCTCTGCTCAAATGTCACCTTATTAAAGACTACCACGTAAGAAATAGTGACCGCCCTACTCCCAACACTATTCCCCTTGTCTTGCTTCATTTTCTTTGTAGCACTTTGCAAAGTCTGGACTATTATACATTTACTTGTTTACTTTTTTATTTCTTGCCTTCCCCCCATTAGAATGTAACTTTCACAATAGCAAGGGTTTTGTCTGTTTTGTTTCCTTATGATCACCAGCATTTAGAGTGATATCTGGAAAAGGAAGTAATCAATATATCTTTGCTGGATGACTGAATGAATAAATGATGTCTGCCACCAAATTAACTACCGACTTTTCCATTATTTGTTATGACACTTGCCATCAAATTTAGGTGGCACTTCCAGGTCCAATAGTAATCAGACTATTGTCATTCAGATATTTGCATAAGCTGTTACAAAGTGGATGGTGAGGTCTTAGCTACAGCCTTTGGATCTGAACTGTAAGGCCTGAACTGCGTGTCAATAAAATGGAAATACATTAGCATACTCCAGCTCTTGTTTAAGGTTTACAAATTTTTTCTTAAAGGTTTTCACCAAGTTTTCTTGAGTTTTTGATCGATAATTCTATTTTACATTATGACTTACATTTCACAACACTATGGACTATTATAATGAATACTTACTCATTAAATCCTACCCTATTAACCACAGCTTAATTAAACTGGAGTAAGCCCTGTAGACTTGAATACAGCATATTTTAAACTCATGAATTTTTAGACTCATAAGGAATGATCAAAGGTTGCCAAACCCAGTCTCCCACATCACTTAGCAATTTCTTCCAAAAAGTAAAAATATACGATAACCACAGAAGTGACAGCATTCATGTATAATGTTTTTATCCAACTATCTTATCCAATAATCTTAGATTATAATAAGTATTTGAATTTGTTGATTTCTACTGGCTCCTTCCGGTAATACAGATAAATTAGAAGGGAAGTAGTCACTGGAGTGGCAAGCGTGTAAGTGACTGGTTACTCGTGTGCACGGCTGAATGGTACCCATGTTTAGGGTACTGTTTTGTGCATGCATGCAGATCTGTTTTGTGATTTAGGACCCATGCCATGTAGAGCCCTAATCTACTGCCACGATCCCTTATCCAAAAAGCATGATTATCTTGTGGGCACCACAGGACCTAACCTGCGGGTCGAGGCTTTCAAGATTATGGAAAGGCCTTTCTCACCCATATAACTCCGTAAGAATAAATGACCCCACAACCGCAGCTAGATTCCAGAGGGAGAGCTCTGTTCTTGATTTAAAGCTTAAGTGGGCTCAGAAAATCATCTTGAGTTACATCCCAAAGCGGGCAAAACAGTTTGAATAGTTAAAGAAAAGCTGCCATTTCGCCCTTTTTGTGCCACCCAGGGGCACATTCCCAAGTTCCTTCTGGTTGTTTAACCGCAGCAACGTCAACAACAGAAAATTAAGGTGAAAGCTTGGAGCTTAAAAGTAAGCTGTCAGGGCGAGGGCCCTTTCCTTGGCTGGCTGGACTCGCTGCTCAGACTCGGTGTTTGAGCAGCCTGCCTTTCCCGTGGAACTTCCCTGGCTGAACCGTCCAAGGCTGGAGTGGGAACCTGAGCATGTTTCTGCAATTTTGCAAGCAGTTTTTGATCTCCACTCAAGGTCACATAAATGTGCACACACCAATTAAAGCTCAGTTACTGTGTTAACAAGGAGACAGTGTTTGTTGGCACTGCCACACACTGTAGTGCTATTAGTTAAGGAAAAGTAGAATCACCAAAGATGTCTTGTTAGGTGTATTAATGCCATTTACACTCATTCTTCAGAGAAGTAAGCTAATTAGAAACAGACTTTAGCCTGAGCACTTCTCATTCAAAACCCTAACACACTGGAAGAATGATAATATAGAAGAGAGGTGAGTTTCCTGCCAAAGTTGTGCACAGTTTTAGGCCAATGACGGGACTCTGTTACTAAGCTCTTTCTTCCAAGACTGTAAGTGACTCAGTCATCACCACATCAGGCTGCTACTGGTGCAATATGAGAACCAGAGATGTATTAAGTGACTGAAAACATAGGTTACTGCTGTTAGTATGTTTTTCTATGTTGTCTCTTCTTATAAGCTTATGGACAGAAACATTCACTACAGATCTATTTTTGGGTTTGGTTCTTACTCATCCCTCAGTCTTTTTTTTTTAATTTTTAAATAGTATTTTCGGTAAAGAAAATGTTGACTGTAGAAAAATACATAGAGGATAATAAAAATCACCTATAATTACACCATCCAACAATACTGTTATTTTGCTTTGTTGCCTTTCCTTATATAATCCTATCTCCATACTCACTATTTATACATATGCCATGCATTATTTTTTCCAAAAACTGGGTTTAATGGCATATATTTAGTTTTGTATCCTGTTTTTTACAAGGTATATAGTGAACATTTCCCTGTATAATTGAGATGAAAATAAGATTTAATTGCCTCATATTTTAACATATGAATGCACAATATTTGCTTAAATAAATTGTCTGAACTCTAACTAGTTTCTAATTTTTCACAGTTACAGATAATTCTGCATTGTATATCCCTCCGTATTTATCTTCTCACACATATGAGAGTATATGTGTATACTTATAGCCTACTTATAGCCTTATAGCCTACTTTTCAAACAGAAAATATATAAGCATCGATAAGGTCCATGCTCATGAGTGCTAGCTCAAGAAAATTAAAAAACAGAATGATGTGGCCGAGGGTTGGATTATTCCAGAAGATACCCAGATTTTCCTAAGGTGACCCTTTATCACTTTGAACTGGGATATAGGTAGAGTGCATCATGAAATTAAAGGCAGGTAAAATTTGAGATTCGGGGTGGGATCAGAAATTAAACTCATGACCTAGACTATTCCGATCTGATGCTCTTGTCACAGCTAAAGACTGAAACCGGGCAACATAAACAGGGCTGTGCAACAGGCAGGAGAAGCCTCAGTTCTAAGCACGGCATGTAATTCTTTCAGACCCTCAGCTAAGTATGCTTTGTTTATGCACACTGCCAAGCCTGTGTCCACATCCTGGATCCTCTAATCAGAAACCCTTTCTCTCTCCTGTCTCGACCTTGCATTTTACAATGTACACATCAAAGCCTCATTTCCTCTGAAAAGGCTTCCCTACCCTTTCCAAAAACATGTGGCTACCTCTGAGATCCCATAACATTTTATATTGAGAAAGCATTATTTGGCTGTGTGTGCAGATTACTGTCAAACAGTACGTCATGACAACAGAGACTCTATCTTATTTATCTTGGTAGGTTCACAGATTCTGGTATGTAGTAGAGATTTAATAAATGTTGGCTGAATTAAGGGGTAGTGATCTGGACTGATATTAATACCATGAACAAGGGCCCACACACTCCTGCACAACCCCAACGGGCTCCTCAGCCGGTTTCAGAACATGGAAAACATGAAAGCAGAGACTTCCGTCTTACTGCCTGTCTTCTCCGTCATGCTAGCTTCCTCTATCCATCAATGATTCTGCTCACTATCACCACTGCGACCCGACTCTTCAAGGTCTCCGACTTACATGATGATCCTTTCTGTGAGACAGTATCTTTCCTGGAATGTCTTATCCTACACAGAGAAACATGCGGTGCTTGGTTAAGAGTAGACTAAGGATTACCTCCATTATGTGCACACACGCACACACATATGCATACATATATGCACACACGTGCACACACAGATACACAGAAACATCACTCATTTATATAGCTGCATGCAAAAGTATGCATGTACAGTCCGAGATAAGACCAAAAGGAAGAAAAAGAAAAAGAATAAAATGGGGAAAGCTGAATATAAAATAAAAAGCATAACAAGAAATTATGACTACTTTGTATATGAGAGATGGGTCCCTGGATGGAGTTAAACGTGTGGTCAGCAAAGGGGCCATCGGTTGCTAGTTCTAAATAAAGGCAGCACAGGATACGCAGCTTAGTTCTGTTTTCTTTTAATCTGTCACCTTACCAAGTGGGCAACGCGGAAGCAGCAGGCAGGTAACAAAGGGAGCGAGCAGTCCTTAAGCAGAGTCTTTATCAGCTGATTGAGGCAATGATGGCCACTTAATGAGACAACAGCAGAAAGATAGGACTCTAAAGCAGTATTTTCAAACTTCAGTGTGCAGGAGAAATGTCTTGGGATCTTGTTAAAAATGCAGATAGTCCCTACCCCATGTAATTTTGATTCTGTAAGTCTGTGGTGGAGGCCAAGAAATGACATTTTTAGCAACGACTCAAGTGTATTCTCAGGCAGGTCTGAGGGCCATTCTTAAAGGAAACGCTGCTATAAAGGGAATAAAAAGAAATAAAGAAGAAGATAAGAGGCAGTGAGCTAAACTTCCTAATGTAACCCAAACAATGCACACTTTGGTATATCACAATCACTACAGTAAATCACAACAACTTGATCTACTTCAGCTAAAATATTCTGACATTAAATTTACTTCACTGGCTTGAGATAATGAGGCCAAAACTTTAAAAGCCTACTTATTTTCTCATGTATACATTTTATAGTCACTCAGTGCCACTATGAGAACCTGACGGCTTTGTTATAGGTTCATGCTATGAAGCTGCATGGCTTATCAGTGAAGAGGTTAAGGAAACAATAGCAGGATGTTTTTGCATTCATTTTAAACACACCTTTCCATGATCCCGCAGCGCATTCTACCACAAGAAAGCACCCTGTAGGTTCTCTAATTAGTGTTTGTAATACTTGAAATTATCTGCCCCCATTCTGTCTTGATCACCAGCTAGAAAGCTCCATGAAGAGAGATTCTTATCTGTCTTGTTAACAGTCTCTGGCCAGCATCAAGAACAGTGCCTGGCACATATTAGATTCTTAATTTTTTTTTTCTGAAGAATGAACAAGCTTGGGGCACCTGGAAGGCTCAGTCGGTTGAGTGTCCAACTTTTGATTTTGGCTCAGATCATGGTCCCAAGGTCTTGGAATTGAGCCCTGCGTTGGGCTCTGCGCTGAGTGTGGAGCCTGCTTGAGATTCTCTCCCTCTCTCCCTCTGCCCCTCCCCCACTCTCTCTCTCCTCTCCTTCTCTCTCTCTTAAATGAAATTTTTAATTTTAAAAATGAATCGGCTATTATCTTGAGTGATGAAAATCTACCCTGAAGATAATTTGGCTAAGAAGACAGTCATGAAATAAGAAGCTTGGATTAATGAAAGAATGAATGAACTCTATCTTGATTGATGAAAATCTACTTAAATAAGTTGACTAAAGGGAGAATAGTTAAATGACAAGATACTAAAGACTGAAATGATAAAACAGGCACAGTAATGTTTCCCCTGGCAAATCCACTGTTACCTCTTTGGTGGGTCATGCATTTCCTTTCTACTCAGCGCCATGTTAGTGAGAGGTGAGGGGTACACCAGAGCTCATAGCTGGAGGGAGACAGGCCGACCAACCACATCAAGGAGGATCTCTCCACAGGTAGGAGTTGAGCTTGAGGCCTGACCAGAGGAGCTACATGCCAGGCCTTGTTCACCTTCCTGAGGAGTGTCAGGAGATGCTCTGAGGATGATCTAAAGCAAATGCTTTAACTTACAGCAGTTCAAGTACTCTCCATTGTTTCTGTCTTAAAACTGACCCTTTATGCCTCTAATGTTCAATTAGGACCTTGATCTGCACTGAAGAAGTTTCATCCCCTCAGGAATCTCTGGTTTACTGCCCAAACAGCACAATTATGTCTTCTGGGTAGGAATAGCAGAATTTTCAGGGAGAAGGCCCAGTTTTTAGTGTTTTGGAAAAGTTTCCCCAAGTGTTCTGATATACTTTCTTGGTTAGGAGTTTAGAATTCATATCAGCTTGGCATCAAAGAAGAGCTGACATGATCTTGCTAGCTATATAGTCATCCTGAGAAAAATCAGGTTTCCCGCCTTCTTTGTTCCATCCAAGGTATACCAAATTATCAGACTTTAACAATTTGTTCTGCCGCTTTCTTCATATTTGTGAGCTAAGACCTAATCTTTAAAGGAGCATACACTTGAAAGCTAGCATCCCTAGATTCAAATTATGGTTCTGCTCTTTACTTGCAATATATCCATGAGTAAACAAATGAGCCAGCCTCACTTTCCACATTTGTAAAATGGAGATAGTAATAACAAACATAATAGGTATAATTCTGTGAAAATTAAAAGAGGAAAGGATAAAAGAACCTTGATTCTGGCACTGAGTAAGTGTTCAATAAATATTACTTCCCCTCCTATCCAGATTCTCAGAAAATGTCTTATTTGCTTGCAAGGCACACATGAGCATATTAACACTGAGAACTCTGCGACCCTTCTCTGAAAGGCGAAAGCACTGTCCCACTACACACCAATGTTTCCCAGACCAGCATATGGCACTTTTTTTTCTCCTTAATGAGAAACGATTTCTCCACAAACCAAATAATGTTTTTTTACTGTTTGCATCTCATCCAATATTTACCTTGTTTTCATATTTTCTAAGTCATAAAGGATAAAAAGTACTATCTGAATAGGTTTATAAGTACAAATATAGGTGTTCTATGAACATACCTTTAATTTTTTTAATGTTTATTTTTTTTAGGGAGAGAGAGAGCACATAAGCAGGAGAGGGGCAGAGAGAGAGAGGGATACACCAATCCAAAGCAGGTTCCAGGCTCTGAGCTGTCAGCACAGAGGCCAACACGGAGCTCAAACTCACGAACCGCTAGATCATGACCTGAGCTGAAGTCAAACGCTTAAACAACTGAGCCACCCAGGCGCCCCTCTACAACCATATCTCTAAAAAAAAAAAAAAAAAAAAAAAAAACTTTAAAATAAACAGCAACACAAACAATACCTTCAGTTCAAACACATGGGTGTCTATTCAGAAATAAATGAGGTTAATGGAGCAGAGTGGCCTCTTACTTGTGAATTTTAACAAAAGAGTTAGAAAATATGGGGGAAAGGCTATTAATGTAATGAGAATAACCAGTATGTGTATCATACTTTTTATGCACCTGGCACTATGCTGAGTGGTTTACATTAACCATCTGACTGGATTCTTATCAGAATATTATGACTTAGATGGAGTTATCGGTATTTCACAGGTGACAGATATCAGAAAAGGAGGCTAAATAACTTACCCAGGATCATCTAGCTAGTAATCGGGGAGCCAGAGCACTAGCCCAGACTGACGGGCCCAAGGCACGTATATAGTATCTTTGCAGTATCTGCTTCCCAAACGCTTGAACATCACTGATAAAACCGACACCTGTACACCCAAGGGGCACGGTCTCACTACAGGACAGCAAGAACTTGATTCTGGGCTGACTCTTACTGTCATGAGATAAACTGGCATAGAACTCTGGCTGGCTAGTGGAGCCTGTCCCTTAGAAATGACACATCCAGATGTCCACAGCATAGGCCCAGAATTTTCCAGAGAGGAGTCCATGGCCTACCCACCATAGCCATGTGAATAACCTGCCTTGTATGCCTTTGGTGGGAGCGGGTGGAGTGGGCAAAGGGAAAGAAGCTGACATGGAGAAAATCTTTCTCCCACAAAAGATAACAAATCTCAATTGCTAAAATACACACCCACACCCACACCCGCACCCACACACTTCTAAGCTTCTGATTTTCCTTCAATAATCAGTGCCTCACAACCAACATGTTACAAACTTGATTCCCACATGCTGAACTTGATCTTGGCACTTCCAAAATTTCCTGTCTATTTTCAAGGTTCACATGGCAACACTGCTTGTAAACAACTCAGCCCTTACTAACAAAATGTAAATATAAACCAAGCTGTAACCTAATGGAAGACAGTGAACATACCGAGAATGGAGAAGAGAAAGAAATACTTCCCATTTGACCTGTTTGCAATTCTGATCTTTGCACATCATGTGAATACATTAAAAAAAGCAACACCTTTTGAGAGAATGTGCATAGCAAATGCTTTTAACAGGCCGGGACAGATGGGATGAAATGATCTCTCTTTCTTTCTGATTGAGAGTAGTACTGTGACTGTTACCCTGGCTAACAGCTGAGCCATTATTGTCATAAGTAAAATGAAACAACGTTTATTACAATATTTCTGTAACTTTTCTACAATTGCTCTGATCTGAAATTTCAAGTGTGATTTTGAGAGAATTTAGTTCATTATTTTCATGCCCAGCAGTAAAGAAATTAATGAAAATTGCATTCGGGAATCCGTTTCCATAATGGTTTCTCATATGGGCCCTCTCCAAGGTGATATAGCTTCGGGAGGTTTTTCACAAGGAAGAGTAGGTGGCAGCTTTGGTTGGGACCCTTAATGTTGAAAGTAATTTAATAGCAGCCACTTTTCTAGAAAACCTTCTGATTTCCTACAAACCCAAATCCAATTACCTGTACAGGTTCTAATAATAGTTCCATGAGGTTTTTCTTTGTGTTGTTGCTGTTGTTTCTGGTACTAGAGAAACTGCTCTGGCAGCAAATTCATGTCTCATATAAGCAATTTTTAGACTTTATTTTTTGAGTATAGAAGCAGCTCTAAAGATAAAATAACAATTGCAAATCAAATACCAGATGTAAAATCAGTCTTTCATTAATAATTTGGCAATTTCAGGCATAGAGGAGGTGCAGGGAAACAGCATGCGGAATGGAAAAACCAAACATTTAGATCCAACCACAGAATGAAGGTGTGGCCAGGGAATCAGCTTATTCTGATAAGGGTTCTTTAAAGGGCAAATGGGTTTAAGGGTGTTTTCATTTTTTAAGAAGAAGCCTTGGTAGGTAATGCATTTCAAAGGGAAGGCATTCTGTCACAGTTCATTAGTACATGTGAAAGGAAATAATACCCACAGATATTGGATCTGAAAATCTCCACCCTATTGCTCTTCCATCCAAAGATGATGTAATGGTTAAGGACAATGGAGAACTCAGTGTTGCCTATTCTAGATAAAAACAACAAATTGAGTAAATTGGAGAAGTGTTACAGGGTTGAATTTAAAGTTTCTGCTATAAGTGACGGGGATTACGACAGAGATCAAATTAGAGAATATTTTATTCCTGCAGAATTATGTTGAGCAAAGCAATTCAGAAATACACAAAAATATGGCCAAGAAACACAAAGGAAAATATTCAAACTATCTGGAAAACAGAAAATAAAAGAGAGTATTTTTTTCCCAGCAAAAAGATGAAAAAGAACACTGATACCAGTATTCAGAGAAAGCGTGGCACCTCTGGCACGTGCGTGTGCTACGGGCAAGAGGGTAAATTAGCACTGTCTTTCCAGAGTGTGATTTCAGAAGTGTGGGTAAAAATAGACTTACCCTTTGACTCAATAGCTTCACAAAGATGTGTCCAGCTCAAGAGTGTCTGTGATAGCAACCACTAGAGCCAAAAATCAAATGCCATTGAATAGAGGGTTTCAAATAAATTAAGGAACCACATTACAATGGGATAATAACAGCCTTCAAAAATTATGTTGAACTATGTTCACTGGCATGGAAGGAAGTTTACAATGCATTTTTTTTCCTATTAATTACAGTATTTAAAGTACACACATATTTTATTTCTTATTTTCTTTTTTTGATATATCATTTATTGTCCAGTTAGCTAACATATAGTGTATACAGTGTGCTCTTGGCTTTGGGAGTAGATTCCTGTGATTTATCACTGAAATACAACACCCAGTGCTCGTCCCAACAAGTGCCCTGCTCAATGCCCATCAAAAAGCAATTGTCATCATGTATTTCTAACTGAAAACAGCAGATTATAATACAGTATATCTTATACTTACTATATCTAGACATATACATACACATATACACTACACTTACTATATATACACACGCGTATGCAAATATATAGTAAGTATATGATATTTAGATAGTATATAACATAAATAGCATACATTTATATATCATAATATAATTTATACACACATATATTTATATGAATATATCATATACTATTTGGCTCCCTGGGTTTGCTTAAGAGAATCATTAACCATTGTTAAATAAATAAATTCCTGCTATTACCCATCTTAAAACCTGAAGTAATATTTTCCATATGGATAGCAATTGATTATGAATTTTTGAAGTCTACGGTTTTGCATATCTAAATCTTTTTTTTCTGTTTTTTATATTAGAAATCAACATGATTTTCCATCATGCCTTCTTCCACCACATATGTAGCTCTGAATTAGGTAAACACAGGTCAAGTCATTTAAATCATAAAAAGATGACACCAAACTAAAATGTATTTTTATACATTTATAAATCCATATTTATGAAAGAAAAATATTTGGGTAAGTAAGTGCAACAAAATGTTAATATGGTTATCTTTGGACTGTGAAAATTTGTGTGAATTTGTATTATGTATTATGTTCTGACTACCTTTGGTTAATTTTGGTGTTTAAATTTGTTCCCTTTGGTCTTCTATTCTAGTACTTTAACAAAACCAGGATAACCCAAGAAAAATGCCAGGAACATTAAATGAGTTTTTCTAAGCTCCCAATGGTACCCACTGGAGTCTAGGTAAATGTAGTTAATATGCTCTCACAGGGAAGGATAGATAGAAAAATAATTGTCATTTGAGGGACATACAAAATCACCATTAGGCAAATACCACAGTTGCAGGCAACATCCACTAAATGGATGCTAAAATCAATGTACAGATGATTAAGCAGAAATAGGATGTTAGCATGAATTCAAAGTATTTCCTCCAAGATATGTATCAACAAGAAAGAGAAAATTAGTCACTCTACAATGGAGAAATCTAGCAGATATTATCTTAACCAAATGATAAGGATTAAAATCAGACATACTCAAGGTTTAATGCACTAAAAAGGGTGCAACATTATGTCTGTAGTATTCTTTGCAAAAGTGTATAAGCTCAATTGATTTGTGAAGAAACATCTGATAAATCTAAGAGACGCTGTACAAAATAACTGGCCGGACCTCATTAAAAGTGTCAAGGTCATGAAAGAAAAGAAAAGAATAAGAAACTGTCACATATTAGATAGAATAAATTAAGGAGATGCAACAACTAAATGCAATGTGAGATTCTGGATTAGATCCTAGATAAGAAAAATAACATTAATGATAACTTTCAGAAAGCTGGTGAATTCTAGTAAGATCTGAAGTTTGGCTAATAGTGTTTTACCAATGTTAATTTCCCAGTTTTAGGGGAAGCTGGGTTACGGGTATAATTAGTGAACCTTGTATTATTTTTGCAACCTTTCACTTAAGTGATAAATTATTTGGAACTGAAAAGTGTTTTAAACAGGAGAAATTGCCATGCCTTCCCTCTGAATTTGATTCTTGTTCCGTCAATGCCGAAGAAACTTTCGAGTCTTCACAGTTTTCTATTTTATATAAACACAGATATACCCTGTCCAAGTCTTAAAATACAGCTAAAAGACACTTTTTACAACCTATAGTGTTAAATTGATATGATGGTGTTTCCCACTGTTTTAATGGTGCCCTCTAATCAGGACACGGCTTTCCTGTTTTCTGCAAAGCATTACAGGGAGAGGGAGATTGCTTTATTAAGCATTTAAATAATAACCCCATCTCATAGGGTTGAAAGGGTTTATCTAGTCATCTTCTGTAACGGTCACAATATAAATGGTCAGCACCTAAATAAGTGTTAGTCACGTAAATTTGTGTTAACTGGTGAATAAGGAACATAAAACAACTATGTGTTTCATCTCCTCATGTTGAAAAGGTAAGAGGTATTTTTCTCGTAAAGAACTAGTACTTCTTCAAATTTACGCCCATTATACTATGTGGTCATTTCTTATGAGGAATACACATAGTTTTCTAATAAGAATGATGATAGTACACAAAATTTCTTATAGAGGGAAAAAATGAAACAGGTATAGACCTCTTATTTTTGATTCTGAGATTGTGGTTAATGACCACATTTCTTCACTCAATAAATGCTGTTGCATGATGGTGGATGAAATAAATGTATTCCATTATCTAACCCTAAAGTATCTAGGCAAACCCTATGGCCATTATTCTTTGGATCCCCTCTACTAGGACAGCTCCAAGATCTGCAATTTAGATGATACTCAGTTCTGTCTTATCTGACCTAGCAAGAGACAGAGATCATAAAGGTAGGAGTGAAGCCCTAAGACGGTACCAGGTGCTCCTTATCAGAAGGAATTCCCCTGATTGGATTAAGTTAATGAAACTTGGGAGACAGATAGATAGATAGATACTAATATATAATAGTATATTAATATATAAATCATATTTTTAAATTAAATTTTTACCTGGCTAATGTTGTGTGAGTAATAAGTGATAGAACCTTGTTGTCAAGTAGTTCATAATTCACATAGAGGACAAAATTAATATTTTAAATTAATCATAGAATATATAAGTATCAAGCCATGTAGTGAGGTCAATATGCCATTCAGCATTACAGCAAATATCCATATACTGAATCACTGCTTTCTATGTAACAGGCCCTGAATGGTGTTAGGGAGAGGAAGACAAACACACACTTTCTCTACTCTCAAGGAATTCACAAGCCTAAGGGAAACATTAGGAAATAAAAAAAATAAAATAAAAAAAAACACACAAAAAAACAAAAACAATACAAAGAGATGAGGCACTTAAAACTCTTACTGGAAGGAAGAAGGAGGACTCTAGAGAAGAGGTGATGTTTGAACAAGACTTAATGGACAAAAAGAAATTTTTGAAGAAAGAACACAGGTTGGGAGAAAGGGCATCTTAAGCATAAAGAACAGCAGGTTTTAAGGCAGCAAAGCATGAAAAGAGGTAAAGCATAAGGAGTCATATAATTTGTGGGTAACTGCAGCCTCTGGTACAAAGCGAGAAGGGGGTAAAACTTACAGATGGAAAAGCAGACGGGGCCAGGGCAAAGGAGGACCTTTATGACGCATTGGGGAGCTAAGACTTTATGAGACAGATAATGAAGAGTCACTGCGTATTAAGTGAAATTGAGGGATATAATTTTTGGCTGCTGCAAAGATAAAATATGGAACAGGACAATAGAGAAAAGAAGACAAGTCAGAACACTATTGTGTATTATTAACAGCGGACCCCTTAGGGTAAAGAAAGAGGATTTCGACAATGACTAGAAGGTTTCTGGCCAGGCTGCTAAGGGGATGGCTCAGGGATAAGAAAGCAGAGAGGGAGCTCATGAGGTCTCTCTGGAATGAGAAACTTGAGAAGATGCCTGCAGATACACCCAGGAAGTAGTCAGAGAAATGGAGGCAACGGAAAAGCAGAAGAATAGAAAAAACAAAAAAACAAGCAAACAAAACCAACGAATAACCCCCAAAACACAGCCTAAAACTGTGCTGCCCTATACTGAAGCCACTAATCCCATGTGACAACTGAGCCCCTGAAATGTGGCTAGTCTGAAGGAGATGTGCTGTAAGTGTAAAAACACACCTGATTCTAACGATTTCATTTAAAATAGTAAAATATCTCATTAATAACATGTATATTAATTATACTTTGAGCTAATAATATTTTGAAATGCTGGATTCCATAAAATAATAGTAAAATTATTTTCACCTGCTTATATTACCTTTTTAAATATAGCTATAGGAAGTTAAAATTACATATGTAATTACATATGTAGCGTTATATTTCTTGCATCATATTTCTGTCAGCCACTGCTGGTCTAAAGGCTCTAGCCTCAATACTGTGATAGGGTTTAAGGATGTTATGAAGGAAACAAGGCTAGTCTCTGCACATGTTTGAAGGTAGAAGCTGTTCAGAGACTAGGGAAAGAAACAGAAAAATCAGAAGTACTAAAGACCTGATCAATTATCGTTTTGACAGGTCATGATGAGGAAAACAGCCTGGATGGAATAGACATGCATAAAGATGGACACATAAAAAGAAGGGAAATCGATTATGGAGAATAATAAATGAACATGGCTAAGCATGTCTGCAGTACATAATATGGCTAAGCAGACAGCAGCTGGCAAGGGTGGTATGAGGATGAGAATAGTGTTTAGGAAGAACAGTGTTTAAGTCATTGATACACGTGATGAAACGAAGAGAGAAAGAGAGAGAGAAGACTAAAGCCATGGTTGTTGTCCAGCAGTAAAATGATGTATTTTTAGATAAGGTGAAGGCAATGGGAAGAGGAAAAGGAAAACCTAAAAAAAAAAAAAAAAAGGTGCCTCGGCAAGAATGAATCCATCGACTGAAGTTGCAATCTAAGCCCGAGCCCATCATTTGGAGCGGTCAGGACATCACACTCAGAGCTGAGACATCAGAGACGTCAGGGCACACCACTTCTCCTACCCCAGTACACACTTCTGAGGCACTTTATTGGATCAAAACTGCTGAAGATGGCAAGCTGCAAAGTCTTCTCACAACAGCTTCAGGAAATGGCAAAGCCGCTGACGGTAGCTCCATAATTAACATCCATTGCCAGGACTGTCTCCCGCGGCTTTGAGCTGCTACAGACATTTGGTTTGCCTCATGTAGACACAGGATAAAACCCACCAAAAGAGATTTCCCATAGGCAAGGAAGAAATGTGAACAGCCTGGGGTACTTCTTGACTTTTGTTGTTAACTGCTGTGTGGGGAAAAAAAAAGCTATATATAGATTTTTTTTTCCATTCCTGTTTCTGTAATTTTAATGCAACCCAAAGTTTAAGGAAAATGATTCAAATTTTCGAATCCAAAAGATAACTTTTAATTTGTAAAAGAAATGGAAATACATCTTTTACTTCAGGGTAAATATCACTGAGCTGATCTGCAAAATGACCTGATTCTGGAAGTGAATACATCAAAGTATAAGCTAAAAAAAAAAAAATCCACACATTTCCTCCTGCAGGCATCGCATTCAATGTCCTCGCATGATCCCTTTGGCTCCAAAGCAGATTATATTCAAGAATCAAGAGGTGAAAACACTTGACGAATAAGGGTATTAAAATGAATGCTGTGTCTCTGAGATAGCAATTACAGTAATAACTTCTCCTGAATCCTTAAAAAAAAAAGTTAGCTTTCACAAATGATGCCAAATTGAGTACTAGGACAACTGGATCCTACTTTGCCTATGGAAACTCCTTAAATAGAAGATAACACATTTGTGCGTGCTTCCTGCTACGTAAACCAACTGATCAAGTCACTGCCTAAAGGGAAAAATATGTAGACGATACAACAACAATCAAACTCTTTGGGTCAATTCTTTTCATGTTGTGCTGATAGGAAATCTTGAACAGACAGCAATAGGACAATGAGATCCTTAATGAATGGTCCTTGGTTGCAATTCCAAATCAAAATGCTATCCCACTTTGTTTGGAATTTTGCCTCCCAAGTATGTATTATAAAAATACAATGCACACTTGGGAGGCAAAATTCAGAGCCTCAGCCAAGGAATTAGGCAGTTGGTGATATAATCAATCCCATCAAGCAAGAAAATCTGTACTCAGCTATGGCCATATATCCAAGGTAAGGGCAGTTCCATGATTTTTTAAGGAAAGGAACAATGGAAGAACTAGAATTGATATGTCTGTCTTCAATTTCTGCAGATCATGCTCAGAAATTTCTTTCCTTCTGATGCTACCTCAGTCTCTCATACACTGTGATGCAGTGTAACATTTGGAAAGAAGCTGTGTGATCTTAGGTCTCCATTTCCGATAGATAATACATAAAATATATAAATATATAAAATACCATATCCCCTTATAGGACTGGTGTGAAGAGTAAGGGAGATGAAAGTGTCTAGTATATAGTAGATTCACCATAACAACAGTAACAACTATTACTATTCAAAGAGTATATATGATTTGGTCAAAAAACATCATGAACTATATTTGCATTTAGAAAGCAATATTTTTGCCCCCAGGCAATTCCTTCAGGATTTTACAAACTCCTTCAAAGCAGTCTATGAGTTAGGTAAATCATGGGAACGAATGTGAAAAGAGTAGTTGGCTCATTTCAAATAAGTAATATACCATATTTTAAAATAGAGATATGCCTGCTCCACCAAATGTAGACACTGGCAGAAACACAACCTGGACCAGGAATCTAACATCCTTCTCTTTATCAGCCTTGGCAACTTTTATCTCCTCTTCCAGGTCAGTTATGATAAGGTGTATGCTTTCTAAAAGTAAGCTGAGTTTCAGTCCTTCCATCTCTGAGTCAGGGTTATTGTACGTGGTTTTGTCAGGACCCAGAAAACAACCTGTCACATGAAAAAGGCGCACTTCATCTAGCCTTCCATTTGCTATGGACCTGAAAGGATGTGTTCACAAGAATATCCTTTGTACCACACACATACCATAAATGCAGAATTTTTTAAGTGAGGAAACTGGAAATGAGCGTAAGGATGAACCATGTCCCCTTTTTGTGTACAAGCAATCAGGGGTCCCTCTGAAAAGCATGATTCTCTATTGCCCTAAGGGATGATACACTTTATAATTTTATAAATGCATCTCTGAAAGTAAATGTCAATCCTGTAGGAATGCTGAGGGGTTGTACTTGGAAGATGTTAGGAGATTTGGCGGATGTGTCTTTTAACTTTGGCTATATCTACATGATGCCAAACCAATAAGTGACAAAAAAGAAAATAAAAATTTTCAAATGGGTTAGTTATGAAATTTTTAAGTAACTAAAGCTGACACCGACTTAGCTTTTTTAGTTCCTGTACAAAATAGTTCGAATTCAATGAAGAAGAGTTACCCTTTTATCATTTCCCCCCTATTAACTCCCTTTCTAGAATTACAGGAACAAAAAAGGAAAAAATTTGACTTCAATTTTCTGTCAATGGTCATTACGGTCAGCTCACAGACCTGAACGCCTGAAGAGCCCAACCCAACATCCTGATGCCATTGCCAACACTGTTACATAAAAGCCCCTGAGTCATTTGTCCACAGGTTATTCTGATTATGGAACTGTTCTGCCACTGAGCCGTTGTGTCTCAGGAGGCTGGTCCTCAAGATTTCAAGGGAATTTTCTTGGCTTGCTTGATTAAGAAGACAGACCTACTCAAATCTTCATTTATTTTAGACATGATAGGTAGAAGACCATATTCTAAACTCAACAGGTAAGGAAGGGTAAAGCCTTAATATTTATTGAATGTCTACAACATGCCAAAAATTATGCAGTTACTATTACTCTCATTTAACCCCAAGATGGCACATTCTCATTAGCACTACAGGAACCGAGGTCTGGGGAAAAATGGTAATTTTTCCAACCAGCTGATAACAACTATGCGGCAGCGCTGGGATTTGAACAAAGGGCCTTTGCAGCTATGTAGAAAACATACACCAGGGAGAAAAGACTAGGCAGGGCAGTACTTATATACTAGAAGATTTTATGTTGTTTTCTTAACGTCTTAAAAAATATGTTCTGAAATGTATAAGCTTAATGTCAAGTTGCTTACCTCTCGATTATTTTGAAAAAAAATATATATAGCCAGGTGAAATTCTGAGATATTTTTGCAGGCAGCGAACATGCAAAAACTCATCAGAAATTCTCATAAGATTCCTGATTAAATGGCTACAAAAAGTACTCTTCGACCAGACCAGTTTGTCATCACATATAGATCCCTCTTATGTGATTCCTGTAAATCATCTTTGAGGATATGGTTTCAAATAATGACTCCTAATTAGGATAACTGTCATTTTGCAAGTAACAGTCAGTCATTTTCTTTTACTTGGAAGGAAATGAAAGATATTTTCGACAAGAAGAGGAGATATTAACAAAAGCCACTAGGACTTCTTTCTTTTCCTTACTGTGCCCGCTTTGCCCAACTGTTCAGCTTCTTCTATCAAGCAGCTAGCTTGAATGAACATTCTGTTCATATTGACAGTCACTGTCTTTCCTGCTTTACATTCTGAAGCTTGGCCACTTATCTTTCTCAGCTTTGTACATTTGTGAATTTCCTGGACAACTCCGGGAAAAATCTTCTCATAATTGAGCTGAGAAAATTCATAGCACTTTTTCCAAGGCCTAGGATTAAGGAGGGGTTGGCAGGAAAAACTGTTAAGAAAATTTCTGGGGATTCCTGCAATTTCATCACCACCCATCTCTCAAATGTGTATCCAATCTTTTTTTTGTTTTGTTTTTCTTCCCTAGGTTTCCTAACCTAGGTTAGGATGGTCTAGTTCCTAACAACAACGGCCGCAACCAAAATGACAACCTAAGAGACCAATTCTAAGAAGTTTCATTTGCCCAAATGATATCACACATGTGCAGTCAACAAATGCCTTTGGCCTAAATGTGTAGTAATAGTGACTTAATTAACAGTAACAGCTAACATCTACGGACTATCCCCTATTTGTAGGGCACTTTTTAAGTGTTTAACGTATAATTAATTATATCACGAATTCTCACAACACCTCAGTGAGAGAAATGCTATTATTATCCCCAATATACAGTTGAGGAAATGAAAGCACATGGAATTTAAGTTACTATTTGGATCACACCTGTATTCTGAGATGGAACCAGGATTCAACTGTAAAACATCTGGCTCAAGAGCTTGTGTTCTTAAATACCACAATATACTTCTACCAGCAAAATGGAATCTGTTCCCAGACAAGTTGTCTTTTCAAAAAATACCCACCTGTCTTTGAAATTGCAAATATGCCCATCTATATTGAGTTGAAAAGTCACATATATTCTACAAATGATATTACACAAGGGTATGTATGAAAGTTGGTAGAAAGTAAAATGTTAGTGATTTCCCCTACTTGGTGGGATAATGGTTGATCTCTATTTTTATTTGTATATACATGCTTATTTATTTTTAACTGTATTCTCTATTTCTTTTTACAATGAATATACAACACTTGCATAATTAAAGTGGTGGGCAGGGGGAAGTAAAAAAAACAGAATTTGTAGGAGAACCCTCTAATACCAGAGCCAGCCAGAAGATGTTACCACTAAACCTTGACTCTCTTCCCATTGGAAGCCCCACCTACATATTTTCAATAAAACCCTTTATTTTGCATAGCACTTTAGAGTCTACTGAAAGTATACAAATGCTATCTAAGCATTATTTACCAGAATTCTCCGTTCAATTTATTATCCATTATGACACTGTGACAGAGAAGAGAGGGAAGTCAAGAGCAAGTGCTGGTATCAAGGACAGACGAATGTGTGACGGCTGAGACAGGAACAAACAGTAAAGACCCCTTGTGGGCAAGCAGCTCATCTTGGCTGCCTTGGTGGCAACTCAATCTCAAAGCGGTAGCTTGACCCAGAACCTCCATGTGGTCAGATAAGCTCAGAGCATGAAAGCTTCATCGAAGCAGGATTATTATGATGCTGACAACAAAACTCCCAAGTGAGGAACATTCTTCAAAAAATGTTTCCCATAAGAAGAAAATATATACTATCTTAAACTAATTCTACTTAATTCACTATAGTATAAAAATTGCTAAAATGCAAATGGAACAAACAACAGAGCTGAATTACAGCATTCTACAATCCAAAATAGGTTTATCAGTAGTTAACATACTCTGGTAACCAAGGAAAGGGGGGGTCCTCTTATTTCTCTTCTACCAGATGATGTGACTTCTGGGATAATGACGAATGGAGTGACTTGGCTTCTTTCACAACGTAACTTTGGTATGGCCCAAGCAAGTGTGGCTAAGCAATCAGTGCCATGTTTCCTTACAGATATTCTCCTGAATTTGCTATCATTAAGTCATTCTATAGCCCACACCCATGGCAAACCACATGGCAATGCCGCACCAAATCACCTACTTGCTAGTCACTAATGCAGTGAGAGGTGAAGGACTGCACTATATTCTAACCCAGCAGACCAAACTTTAAGACCCAGAATAATCACCTATACAGTTTATTTAAAATGTAGATTCTCTAAGCCCTATTCATGGAGAATTCAATTCAGTTGGTCTGGGGAGAGCCCCATGAATTTACAATTTTTAATAAGCAATCCAGATGATTCTTTCTAGCCTTTATGATAGACATAAATGAAAAACAGGTGCTAGTATAACAACACTCAGCATATATTCTTGTTTGCCTCATAAATTCTCATCTAAGTGTGAATAGAGATGGTCAGGGTGAGTCTTTCAGCTTTGCCTCATTAATAATTCAGCAAAACTGAATATTGTTGTGGAATATATTTGAGTGATTGCAAACTTGGCAGGTCTTGTAGGCAAATTTCCTCCTGTATTTCACAACACCAGAACAGCCTTAGTCATCAGCACCACAGTAAAATACATATACTTGAGGGCGATGAGGTGTGAGGTGATAGTTCAGATAAGAATCTCATTTGCACTTTCAACACAAATGCGACTGAGGAAATAAGAATATCCATCCATCATCAGAACAAGAGAATGTCTACCAATCTGAAATTTGTGAATTATGAGAAAATAAAAAAAATATTAATCTCTGTAGCAGAAGTTTAAGATAAAATTTGGAGCATTCAGGACTTCTTTCAAGAAAATACCTAATATAGACAAGTAGTAGTTCTGTCAAAATCAATGTATTGGTGACAGTGTTTTTGTTGGTTTACTTCTGGTTTCTTGGTCCCTTTCCTTAAAAGAATATGCACCTCTACATTGAGCAGAGAAGTCTAGATATGGCATGCTTGGTTCAAATCAAGATGAGAATATATACTAGGTCATCCCATAGACTCTAACAGAAGCTTTTATATTCAGAGTTCCCAAAGGTGCTACTTATAACATAACTAAGATAACATGACAACCTTTTTCTGCATAAAGAATGTGATTTACACATAATGATGGAAAACCTATGCTAAAACACCACAACTAGTCTGAATCTTTCAGGCAGTGTATTTAAACGTAATATCCTGCACACTCACTCAACCTCACATCCTATATAGATTTCCATGTGATCTGACCAGTCAGAGAGTGATACAGGGATAAAGTACACATAGGGATGGGTGGAAAAGTTATTTTGACATCAAGGGAGGTAGGAAACACTAGCCTGAGCTCTCAGGTATAAGTAGTTCAGAGTCCCATCATTGACTAGTCTTTCCTGGAACTGAGAAAACAAATTCATCACCAACAGTGGGCTTGAACTTGCATATGAACGACATAATTCTAAGGGGAAGGCTTATACTTCACCAACACTCCCCTCAAGTCTAACAATTCTTTATTCACTCGATAAATATTGAATGAGTATCTACCAAGTGCTAGACAGTGCTGGGAATGTATGAGTAAACAGACAAAAATCCTGTTCTTATGAAGCATATAATTTATGCAAGGAGAGAAAAAGTCAAGAAAATAAATGTCAGATATATGGTGCATACAGTGGTGCTGAGGATCATGGAGAAAGACAGAAAAAGAAAGGGGTGGGGAGTCCAAACGTAGAGGGGTGAGAGCATGTTTTTAATAGATTGATTAGGGAGAGCCTCACTAAGAAAATGACAATTAGGCAAAGACTTCAATAAGTGAAGAAGTAAGCCATGCAGAAGTCATCAGGAAGAGCATTCTACGAAACTTTAACAGCAAAGTGCAAAGGGACATGGAGATCATGAGAGACCTTAAAAATGTAGCATCTAAATCTGTGTTGTGGCTTCACAACACAGGCATCAATACCTACCATGGAAATTCAAATCTACATGTGATTCAGATCGTATTGTTGAGAAGTATGCATTCAGTAATTCCACAGCTTTATAAGTGGCCTCAGACTTCTAGAGAGCAAGGCTGTGGTGAAGTTTGGTGTGTATTTATCTCTGGGAATCTTGTTAGGCATACTCTTGTTCCTGTCTTTCCTTTTTCTCCAAGAAAGGACAAGTTCTCAGATGAATCTGGAGAAGCAAGATGGTTTAAATCAGAATTTTTAATCTGCCTCAAAACAACCAGCATAAGCATAGGACCAGCTCACAGTGGGAGCCATGAGTGCTTGCCACAGATACTTCTGGTAAATTTACCCTATTTTCTACAGTGAATTCATTTTCTATAGCTGCTGTAACGAATTACCACTTACTCACTGGCTTAAAACAATAAATTTTATCTTACAGTTCTGTAGATCAGAAGCCTGACATGGGGCTCTCCAGGTAAAAATAAAGGTGTTGGCAGGGCTGTATTACTTTCTGTAGACTCGGGAGAGGATCCATTCCCATGCCTCTTCCCTATTCTAGAGGCTGTCCAAGGTCCTTGGTTCTTTCTCTTCCGCCCTCCTCACAACCAGCGAAGTTGAGTTGAGTCCTCATAGCCCATCATTCACCTTGCTCCTTCTTGGACTCGGGGACATCCTTCTGTCTCCCTCTTCCACTTTTCAGGATCCTTGTGATTACACTGAATCCATCCAGTAATCCTGCACATCCTCCAAGTCCTAACCTAATCACATTTGCAAAGTTTCTTTGGCCATGTAAGACAACAGATTTATAGGTTCTGAGGATTATGATGTGGACGTATCTGGGGGCCATTATTCTGCCTACCATAGTATGCTTTCCTCTTTTTTTTTTAAATCTTTTCTGTTGTTTCTTTTTTTCACATTCTTCAGTATCTGATCAAATTTTTATAAAAGAAGTTTGCATCAGTTGCTGAAAAACTGGCAAGAGACAGAAAGTCCTCTTACATATGAGCAGAAACAATTTTCTGGGATAGTATTTTCTAGAAGGCTGCATATGACTATAGGATCTTAAAAGAAAAAGAAGGAATGAAGGAATCAAGGCAACCATTGCCTCTTTGGATATTCTAATAATGCGTAAACTGCAGCACGGGAATTGACTACTGTGAAGCTCAGTTTTCTTAAAGCAACCTGTCGGGCTGCTATGAGAAGGAGAGGACCACCTGTATGCCATGTGGACTGATGTGGCAATGGCCCGCACTGGCCACTTATTTTGTTGTTACTGTTTTTGTCCTTATCATGATCAACAGCAATTTCTTCCTTTCGCTTGCTTCCTAGTTCCTCTAATCTAGTCTCTGAATAAAAACCTAGGTTTTAAACTATTTTCAAGGTTAACTAGTCCTAGATATTGCATTTGACCTAAATAAATATTTTTGCTTTTATCTCCTTTAGAGTCTGGGGACTCTTGAACTCACTATGCAAATTATATCTACCCAAACACCAAATCAGCTATGCTATGGCATGAACCCTGAAGCTATTTTTAAGAGAACTGCCCTGCGGTCACTGCCCCTTCTCGTTTCTTCCCTCTCACAGCTGCTTCTGAGAGGAACAGTCACCTGGCAGAGAGTGGCAGTAGCTGTCTCTACAGAGAAAGGCGCAGCCCAGAAGCCAAGCTCCCTCCTCCTGGTGAAGGCAGCCAGTAAGCTCAGATCAGGTGAGCAGCACATTCAAAATAAGACTGCCCCTAGGGCACCTGGACACCTGCCTGGTGACCTTCAGGGCCACTTGCCTCTCCAGAAAACGCCTGGGTAGAGGGAAGAACAGCAGCTACCTGTTGTTGCTTCTGCTCTATTTCTGACAAGTGTCGAGTTCATCTCTTAGGTTGGTGTTAAACTCCAGATGACTCAACACCAGATATCTAGTGTGGCTAGTATCTGACATAATACACAGTTTGGATGGCATGGACCCTGAAGCCTCTGCACCCACTGGGCACAGACCCATGTCTAGACTCATGTTGGCACTGGGGGTGATGGAGGTCTAGCTGTCACTGGTTTATCTCTCTCACCTTTGCTGATATGAATCATAGAACCACTGAATGTTTAATCTATTCATTAGCAATCATGAATCCAACCACCTAATATGAGGGATAAGGAAATGGAGGCCTAGAAAAGGAGATGGTTGGCCCAAAGACAAAACTCAGAATCCTCCTGACCTGCCTCTGAATTCACTATTCTTTCTATGACCTCTCCCTCACTCATATTTTGAGTCTATGCTGCTTGTCCACTGTACCTTAAGATAAACTCACTGCATGAAAAGAGCAGGTGATTAACCATGTTATTTTCAGAGTTTGCTACTAAACCTACTTTACTTGCAGATAAAGACTGGAAGAAATAAAATGCAGTAGCTCTCTGCTGGTGGTTTAGAGCGATGGTAAGGACCATCAGGAATAATACTTCACTGAAGAGGCAGTGCCATGAGATGGGCTTGGTGGCTACATCACATACAACAGCTATGTTGGCCGAACTAGCCTTTGGGAACTGTACAGAAGGCAGGTGGGTGGCAGAAGGAAAAGCTGATGAGTGATCAGAGGGAAGATAAGTAAATATGTTCCTTAACCCTCTCTGAAAAACAGATCCACCACGTTCCAAACATTCACCTACCACTGATTAATAAAGTGAAATCTACAGGTACCAGAATGAGAGTCTCAAAAAAGTCATCTCAAATGTCAAATCTGTCTGTTCTATTAAAGTAATACCTAACCATGTACGTAGAAAAATAAAGAGTTCTAAGATATAAGCAAGTGTATGGTCCAATGGCAGGGACTATGTTTGAGTCACTTTTTTTCCTCTTCCTTCCGCTCATCACCAGGTCTCTACAAACACTCCCAGGACTCAACACTGTTCAGTACACATAACAGGAACTCAGTAAATGTTTTTAACTTGACAGCATTCTTTTACACTTGCCTAAAAAAGGCAAAACTCTCAATTTCTCTTTCTTTTGATTTTTCAAGTGGCCCTGGTTCACTTGGCACTACAGACAATCCAAGAACAATCAGCCAAGAATGAGATGCCCTAAAGACTAGAAAAGTAGACATTAAAAACACTTGCTGGAGAAAGTCCTCAGCATGAGGGACAGGCAAGCAGTGCAACCAAGCCACGGAGGGCACAGATCAGGCAGAACACATCCAATCCCAGAGATTCGATGATGCCATTATTCTCTGTTCGCTCAGATTAATCAGAATCTCCAAATCTTCTGAGGCTCCCTAACACCAAACTAATAGCTACATTGAGGATAAATTTATGCTAATCCGTTAATATGTACACCCCACAGTTATTAGCCGAGGATATTGGCTCCTCTATACAACTGCTAAGGGTTTCTTAAATAGAGAACTAATGAAAATGTCTTTAATAATTCTCCACTTTAACTCTATATTGTTTTTAGTGCTCGCACACATGTGCCCACAATTTTTGTCAAGTATCTACAGAATCTTACTATTTTACAAGATGGCTTCTGATAGACAATAGCTTTTAAGGGAGAAACAGCTTTTTTAAAAGTTGTAAGTTACTGAAGTGTATTTAATAGATTCCAAGGAGGGTAGGTTGTCATCAAGAATAACAATATAAATATTTTGATTTATCTAGAACTCACTATTTCCTTATCAGTCCATATTTTGAAAGATGTCTATTTAAGCCAAATTATTTACTTTCATCTTCATTTAACTAAAAGCCTCCCTGTAGTTCCTACTGAAACAAATGTTATTTACTGGCCATGCAGATCAGCTTTAGTTTCCTTGCCAAAGGTAAATACCCCAAAGGGATCCAAAATTACAGTGAATGAAAATTTGGATGGGCACAATTTGTGCTTTAATTTGGGTAAAAACAGTCTTCAAAGGTTATGTGCTATGAAGGAGACTTGGCTTATTAAGTAGGTTTGAGGTTCTTAAATAATTGAAGTTATTCCAAGCAGACTGGATTTCATCCCAAACTGGTTATTTCATGTGGACACACACCAGGAAATAAAATGATTATCTTGAAAGCAATGGTGTGTCTAGTTGGTTTAATCTCTACGAACCACATGACTCATTTATGTGTTAAGTGTCATTGTGGCTAGATCGACCCATATGTCTACCTGGTACCCACAAACCAAGTAATCACTTCAACATCTCCCATCCCAACCTTTCCTCTTCACCTTTCTTGCACACCCCTTCTCCTGTCTGAACTTTTTTATTCCTCAACTATTCCACAAGTCCACCATGGCCATGGGCAAGTCACAGTCCCTCCGATACTAAGCTTTAATGTCAGAAATGTATGGACACCTTCAGGGATGCCCTAAGGAATGAATGAAATAAGACAGGTAAAACAGCACAACGTCTGAAACACAGTAAGTACTCTATTAATGTAAGTTAAGATCATCATCATCATCACCATTGTTATCCTCCTCACCAATGAGGTAATATCAAGGTGATGGGAAAACTGGGCACGGAGCTGAGTTTTTTATTGAGAGAGGAGCTAAGGGAATCCTGGCAGAGGGAAAAGGGATATACGACTGAGGCCTGAAAAGTACCATAATCCAAACTCCCACCAGCACTTCAGTCTGCTGGAGGACAGATGTAAAAAGAGAGTTGACAGAATATTACTCTAACATAATGGGCCATTTCACCAGTGGGCAAATAAGAACACAATGACTTCTATGAAAGGCTTGAGGTGAATGTTCTATCCAGTGAATATAATCAAATCATTAAGTCACACTGCTTGAAACTCGATATTGCATCTTATTCCATATCAAATAATTGTTTCCTGTAGGTAGCTCGATCCCCCAGCTGTCTTAAATCCCTTTGGTATATTTTTTACTTCCTCTTTATTGATGTTTAGAATAAAGTATGTGTACCCAGTGAGCAAAAGAAACATTTTGTCTATATTAGACTAAGCTCTGAAATGTCCAAGTGATCACCAACAACCTCACTAAAGTGCTCCATGAAGCCATGTGAAGGTAGTCAATGCACAATCTCCTTCCCAGTGCAGGCTTTGCGCCTCATCCCTGGGGGTCCTGAACTAGTCTCCTAGGAGCCCTTATCACCTATTCCCATTGCTTAGTGATACTGCCTTACTCATTAACTGCCCCCTTTGAAAGTGACCCTATTAGAGCATAAATCAGATCATGTTGCTTCGCCTACATGAGACCATTACACTTTAGAATAAAATCCTAAATTACAACCTGCAGGCTGTAAGGGACCAGCAGGCTCTGGCCCTTCTTGACATTTCCAAACTCATCCAGGACTCCTAGATCCCTCACTCCAATGCCTCCACTGGTCTACCTTCCGTCCTTCCAATATACCAACCTCTTTCCTACCTCATTTGTATGCATTTCTCTCTCCTTGTGTGAATATTTTCTCCATTGTCCCATCCTGGCTAGTTATACTCATCTCAGATGCCACCTTCTCAGATAGGCTTCCCTGATCATCCAATATAAAGGAACCCTTAGCTAATTCCACTGGTAACTCTCTAACTCATTGGTGGTTTTACTACCTTTAGAGTTTTTATCACAGTGGGTACTCATTTTGTGGATTTGTTTGCTTGCTAAGTAATAACACTGGTTCTCTGTGAGGAGGAACATCTAAACAACTGCTATATCCACAGCACCCAGGCCGATGCCCGCAACAGAGTATACATAGACTGAGCATTTAATAAATGAATAAATGAATGCTTCCATCAAGACTTTCCCACTTTATACAAAACAACAGGATGTTCTGTAATTATGTTTACAATCTCTTTACAAACATTTTGGGGGGATAGCTATAAGACCACACAGAATAGAAGAGGAGGGAAAAAATAACGGGTTCTATAAAAAGGCCGTAGAATCATTGATTAGAGCTGCATCGCCTGGCAACGGTTGTTTAAAAAAGAGTTTCTGGAATCTTGTACAAGAAACAGAAAACTAATAAATATATGTAGGTAAAATGTCAGCTTTATAAAGCAACTGAGATATCATAAAAATGTCTTGTACCTTTAGGGCCTAAATATTTCCAAGACAAACACATATTTTTAAATGTTATGTATTCCTTTTAAAAGAACCCGGATTCTGCATTTCACTGTGTATCACAAACGATAACCCAATCGCCAAACTGGTTTGCAAGAGGGTTCTGGCTGAGGTTTGTGTGCCCTTGAAAAGGGAAAATACCTCTTCTGATGACTGAGTTTGAAAAGTGGGAGGAAATTCTCAAAATGGGACGAGAACTGTTTTGGAGGAGGAGAGAACTGTGTTATAATTACAGTCATTTAATTTCCTTTTTACAGACAAAAATGTAAAGATGATTTTCAGAACTCCATTTGTTTCTTTCCCTTTCCACCCAGCCACGTGCCTGCCCGTTCCCTTTACTGAAACATTGAGCTTTAAAGGGATGCAGGTGTTAAAGCACATTCATATGGAAAATGTTCCTTAAACATGGTCCTAAATTATACTTGGTGACCAATTGTGTGAATATTTATGGCAGAGTTTGCTCATCCATTAAAGGAAAGAGGATTTTTCCATTACAAGTCTCATATCTTGATGAAACACTCACCATATTATATTTTGCCTTTCTAAAGGAATCCTCTGTTGGACTCTATATCTAGGATATATCTTTACTTTTATATTGTTATAAAATATGCTCAGGCACATAAACTGTCTTTTAGTTAACATTCCCTCTTGCTTTATTTTCTGTTTCACCTACACAAACTTCAATGAATATAAAAATGTCAGCTGATTATCTGGACAGGCTCAGCTGCATACACAGTCATGGGTTTTTTTAAGTGATTAATTTTAAGCATGTTGAAGTTGTATCTGATTTTCCTAATGGTATAAAGCAAAATATCTATTGAAAAGAAGGTGATATGATAGCAAATGCTATTTCTTTTTCTTTTTTTTTTTTAAGTGTATTTCTTTTTGAAAGACAGAGAGAGAGAGAGAGAGCAGGAGTGGGGCAGGGTCAGAGAGAGAAGGAGACACAGAATCTGAAGCAGACTCCAGGCTCTGAGCTGTCATCACAGAGCCTGATGCAGGGCTCGAACTCACGAACCATGAGATCATGACCTGAGCTAAGTCAGACACTTAACCGACTGAGACACCCAGATGCCCCGCAACTGCTATTTCTAAAAGCAGCCATAGCTTGGTGAACTCAGCCCATTGTATATACACAATTATCCATCCATCTCTTCAAAAAACATCAATATATTGTTCAGGTCTGTAGTTGTGTGACCTCCTACACTAGACAGAAGGTCTTCCTACACAAAAACAACTAGGAAAAAAAAAAATCAACGTGGGCTGGGGAGCTACAGAAGGCGGGTGGGATTTGAGATGCAGGTCCTTAATTAAACTAGAAACTTAATACATGGACTTCCACCTCTAATATTAGCATAAGTATATAATTAAATCAGGAAACTGACACCTGCATCCTTTGGGGTCAAGAGGAGTTGAGTGCACCTGCCTGAGAGAAAATACAACCAAGTTCCAACTCTAAGGACCAGCAGAAGGGCAACGGACTAGTCATGGAGGCAATATTGGGCCTCTCTATACATAATGGGAGAATCTTCCAGGGGTGGAGCGAAAAACAGAACAGATTTGTGACAGGTATCTGAAAGACTGAGAAAAAAACCCTTAGCCAAACTCAGGAGAAGCAGTATCTTCTACAATTTGATATGGCCGCCAACGAAATGACCTGTAACTGTGGAACCAAGTATATATCAAATGAGATTTTCAATGTAACTGTGATTAGACTTGTGCCCCATTTTTAACCCTGTGCTGAATTCTAACACTTTACTTTTCACATGATAATTGTAAGGCCCATTACCAGCAACCCGTACCTGTTTTTTAAAACAATTCCTAAATCACTGTTAAAAGATCTCCATATTCTTCCAACAGTATTTATTTCTTAGTCTCCCAAAGATCTACCAATAATTCTTCCAAGAGTTTAGGTCTATAAATTAATAGTGATATTAGGCTTTGAAAAGGACCAAAGTAGGCCAATCCATGTGGCTATTTAGGGAGAGGAGGAAAACAGAGTGGCAGAAGGAAAAATATCTTCATTCTTCAAACTGTGGGATGCTGGCTCCCACTGAAGATGGGAAAAGAAGGTCAATAATTTACATTTATCTAATCTATAATTTTCAAAAATAATTTCTTATTCATAATCTCACTCAATACTCTCACACATATAAAAATACAACAACGTATTTTTTAAAACCTCCGTAAAAGACATATAATTATATTTACACAAAGGTGGCAAAACTGCTACAGAGAATGCAGCCTTTCCACCAGTGCATGAGTGACTATGACTCCAGGCCTTATGTGTCCCCTCTTCCCAACCCTGTTGTCTTCCTGTTACTCTTGGCTCCTGCTCCTATTAACAGCCTAGGGCCAAGCCAAGGCTGAGAGGTGTCTTAATGATTCCTTTCAAATCAGAGGCAGAAAAGACAGAGGAAATATTGCACAAGATAATTAAATGTTTCAAATTTTGTTCCACTCTGGGCAGAGGATAAGAGACATGAGCATCCTCAAATATTGAGATGGCGGCTTCCCATCTCTGTCTTTGTCAATGGTTGGCAATAGCTAAGAGGAAGAGAACAAAATTTAAGCAATATATACATTCCACCTTATCCCTGGCCTTTCAGCTGGAAACGGGAAGGAAATGAAGGTCTATGCTAAGTACAGAGGCAAAGACCTACAGGAGAGACCCAGAGGCATTTGCCAACAGAGTGCACTGAATTTCATTTTGTTCCTGTTTTTGTTTTTTGTGCAAGGCAGAATCATCTCATTATTTACAACAAAAGATGTCCTCTTCCCACCACAAGAAGAAGCCAGAAAATGAGAAACAACACAGAAACTCATTCTGCAACATTTTTAATTTTATTTTTTAGTTTTGAGATCGAGATTTAAAACAACTAGCATTGTCACAAAGCAGGGGGAGGGAGAGAGATTCCTACAGTCTTTTTCCTTCCTCAGAACTATAAGGTCCTTAACTTCTCCATAGTACAGGGCTCTCAAAAGTACTTTCAGAACACAGTTCCAACATTTCTTTTCAGGCAGTTCTTAAGAATGTTGGAATGTGAACAACAACAAAAATGTTGCTTCAACTGCAGTCTTCACTCTGCATTTGGCCCTCAAGCCCTGCTGATGCTGCAGAATAAATACCAGCGACACCACGAGCAACTTGAAAAAAAAATTTTTTTTGGACTGACACAGTGCACGTTATGCAAGACTTAATTGCATACACTTCTTTACACACACACACAGAGAAACAGCACAAAGGTCACAGGACAAAATCCAATGAATTGAATACACTGGGCATTTTAATTACAGAAAACTGGGCATTCTTACCATAATTGTTTATAATAACCGTACCCATTGTGCCACATTAAACCAGTTGTGATTTTAGGACTTATGCAAACCAGACCCAGACACACAGACTGATTTCCAACTCCCTATTGCCACTGTAGACTAAACAACTATTGGTCATTAATAAAACATCAAGATGAGATATAAATATACATATCCCTCCTCTCAAAGGTATCATGGCAAAGGCCCTTCCACATAATAAAATTATGTGCATCTCTTTTGGAAAGACAGAGTGCAACCATTGTGCCTGTCTTGGACCTACAAGTTCTGCTTTTAATCATCCAAAGCTTAGACCACTAATCCAACTCTCATCACCAAGGAAAAATGGTGAGTGTAGGCCATTCTAGTCAAAAAGGCAAAAAACACACAGTTGTCAGGGCAGATAGCCCAGTGTAAGACCAAGGAAATGTAGTTAAACTTTAGACCAAGAAAGAGAGTGAAGAGCTACATCAGAGCAGGGTGCTTCCTAGGGCAGAAAGAGGGTGCTCAGAGCCCAGCGTGAGGAAGAGTATTGCTGGAGGAAGCTGCTGAGTTCGTGAAGGCAAAGGACGGGGCAGGCAAGGAGCACCCACCCCCCATCTTTTACTGGCATGGTCACACTCAGCCTCGATGCTGTGACCGGAAAAAAAAAAAAAAAAAATCAACCACCAAGTTCCCAAATTAGACATTTTCCCAAGAATTGAGTTATTCTACTCTAAGATTGGATTCAGTAATCTCAGAAAGAGATGCAAGAAAATCAATTTCCTGATAAAGAAAAAAACATCTCATCAAGAGCACTCTTGGGAGACAGACTGCATGGCCAAGCGAGCGGGTCCCGATACAAAGGAAACAAAGACTGCTGAGCAACATGAAATGAATAGCAAATATTTAAATTGGTATATCCACCCACTCAGGAAATGGGCTTTTAATGAAAAAGCTTTCAAAACTAATGATAAATATTTTCTCCATCTAAGTCCAGTCACCCTTCATTGCTCACCTGTAGACAGGATCCAGACCCCGGCTTAAGCTGCCAGTCTTCATGGAGTTACAAAATATATGCTATGGTTCCTACTCAAATAGTATGAGGCTGATGTCTGCCCTCGTCATGTTTGTCTGTCTGTGTACATGGAAATCCCAGACCTTCTAGGCCCTGCAGTGTGTGCAGCAAGCTAGCTCCCAGTTCAGATCTCAGGGCCCAGCTCATCAAATCCATCGAAGCTGGCTCTACAAGCTTCCATAAAGGTCCTAAATGTAATCATTGTTTTAAAAACTCATCTGCTTAAAATAAAAAAAGAAAACACTGCCAGGAACTGCTTAAAGGAAAACAAAAAGCTCATTTGATTTTTTTTTTAACTTTGCCCATCAGCTGCCAAGGAAACTTATTAAGCCTTTGCTTTATGAGGAATCATGAAACATGTCCAAAAGCAATTTTATATAGCCAGTAGGTATCAACCAAATACACTGCTCTTCACTTTTACAGGTGTTTGTTTTTTCCTACATCCCACTGTAAACCTTTCAAAAGGAAGGTACCACATCTTATATACACTCCTTTATTTTCTGTCACAGTTCCCTGAATACAGTGGCCTTTCAATCAATGTTCGAAGTTCAATCAATGTTTCCAGGAGTGAAACACCACATCTTCAAATCACACACTCATTTATTTTACTAAAAACAACATGAATTATTTATCCATTTGAATGTGTTGTTCCTACACTATAAGAAGAGATTTCTTCAGAAATAGGGTCGAAATTCTGTATGATGTATAGCACATGTACAAGATTTCTTTTACAAAGGTATCAACAGGTGGAGCATAATAACTTGGCTTCACAGGAGAACGGGGACCAAAATTTTGCTGAGTACTGCATACTTTACTTTGACTTGGGAGAGAAAGAGACAGAGAGAGTATAGCTAAAGACAGATCTAGCTTCGATAAACATAATCAAACACAACAAGAAACCTTTCACAATGTTAATGTTAATAAATGTTAATGGTAACAAACAATAACTTTCTAAAATAATGTCAAATGTGTGAGTGGTGGAAGGTACAGAAAGAAAACTATTTTAAAAGCTATAGGTTTTTATGGGATGATCAAATAGCCAAAAGGCAGAGTTAAGTCTTTAAGACTAAAGGTGATATCAGTTTAAAAAGAGGGATCCCTATTCCCTAAAACTCACACGAGAAGAAAACCAGGACAAATGCTTCAAATGAAGGCAGATGGTTGGGAGAGAAGAGGGAAAAACAGACAATATGGGCTTAAGAACATCTCCAGTCAGGTATTCCATCCTATCTTAGATACCATCTGTGATCGAGAGTCCTGTGCTAGAGTTCTTAGCCTCCATCCTCAGGGATGGGTTTTTGAGTCATGTGAGTGAGGAGGCAGGAGAAGATAATGAGGCTTCAGATAACAAACATAAGATCTTGGGCCTCAGCCCAGGCTTCTTTTCTGCAGTGCATGATGTGGTATGTGAGAGAAAGAGGGGTTGAGGAAGAGGGTAGTCAAAAGTTGGAGCAGTCTCTAGGTCACCTTTGGCATAATTCTGTATTTTTATTTGTGGTGCTTAAAACTGTAGATAGAAAATAAGGAAGGATTAGTGAGGTATAGGGGCACATTGTTGAGTGAATTGATGGACTGTCACAATATCCTGGATGTGTCTCCACCTTAAGAATTATCACACTGTATTAGTATTTTCATCCGCCCTCCTCTCCATGAGGACAGACACCTCATTTTGTCTGTTTCATATCTATAGAGCTTGACTTATCAGTTAAATCATTCACTTCAATTCACTAATTTATTTATATCATTGTGACCAGAAGGCTCTGAGATCACAAGAAATATTTGAAAGTGGCTGACACAAGTTTGGGGATGAAGGTGATAAGCAAAAAATACCTTAATGTGGATAATATTAGAGGTGTATGTGCTTTCTAGCTATTTTAGGAAAGAATTAAAGAATTAATACTCTAAGAGAGGCAACTGTATTAGTCAGCTTTGCCTTGTTAACAAACAGTCCCCATACAAAATAGATATTTATTGCTCATTCATGTTGCTCATACAGTTGGGCATAGTTTTGCTATAGTTCTACAGTCTTCTCATTCCAGGACTAAATAAGCAGCCCAAATATGAAACAGACAGAGGAAAAAAGCAAATGTGGTGACAGAAATCATGTCTCTAAAAGCTTCTGCAGAGAAGTGGTATGGATCACAACCACTCACACTCCACTGGCTAAAGCAAATAATTTGTCAAACCTCAAAGTCAATAAAGGTATGGATGTATAATCCTCTTACAGGAAACTGGAGAGTAAATAATTGCAAACAGTAATATATCCACTACAAGACACTTCCATAAGATATAAAAAGACTGTGAAGCTCCTCTGGCCTCCTGGGTCCCAACTGGGACCGTGGCTAAAGAATGCTGTGTTTTACTTCTAAAGCCATCCCAGTCCACAAAGCTTGGATCTGAGTACCAAACAGACCAGTGGAAGACCAATCCTAATCCTAGCCACTGGGAACCACAATGCCCTTCTGTTTCTTTGGAGTCAAGACAAAATCATCAGTGTACATTCAAGGATCTCTGGCTTCAGAAAATGCTGCAGGTCACCACTCAGAGAGCATACCCTTCTCCATGATCGATTCCTCTGTGGTTTTATTCTCTATTGTGAAAACGGAACCAGCATTGGGCACAGTAGGTGTCTCAATTCCAAGAGTCATTTCCTTCCAAATTTCTCCTCCAACCATAGTGTAAATACACGGATCAACTGCTGAAGCTTGCAACTAACCAAAGGGAACTGACCACTTTTGGGCTTGGAAGTCCTAAATCATACATTAAAAATCACTCGTAATATCATGACATCTAAGCACTGCATGCTTACAGTGACATACGGAGATAATGAATCAATGCTCCAGCACTGAATGGTTCAGTGACTTGTGAAGTGTTTTGATCTCAAGTTTCAGGAAGCACCTCTTTAATGTGGCATCAAAGAAATGTTTTTATGCTGAATGACTGGGTGGTTAGACATAGTTTTTCAAACAAAGAATATAATGCTGTGGTCCTTTCTCCCAACGCTCTGAGTAAAGATGTGAGACAAACAGAACAAATGTTTTACTTACTCTGTGTACACGTGTGAGTGTGTATGTTTTTGTTTTACTGCTCCCCCATACTGGCTGCGTGTATTGGAGAAAAGAAGAGTTAACGGAAACTGTTAATTCATGAAGCTGTGGTCATTTTTATTGCCTTATATTAATGTCTCAGTCACTTGTTCAAATAAGTGAATTGACACTAGCATGGTAGAAAGGGTATTTGATTTAAATTTGAATATATAATAAACCAAATATATAAATATGTATTTACATGTAAATATAAACATATAAATAAATATTTAAATACATATGATTCTATACAACACATTTATATTTACTAAATATAAATCACTTCCAGTGACACACATATATATAATCTGTACATATATAATTTAATTTTAAGTTTTAAAATGTTTTAATTCTTATTAATGAAAAGATATATACTTGGGTCACCTGGGTGGCTCAGTCAGTTAAGCGTCTGACTCTTGATTTTGGCTCAGGTCAAGATCTCACGGTTGGCACTGAGCCCCACATCAGGCTCTGCGCTGAGAGTGCAGAGCCTGCTTGGGATTCTCTCTCTCCCTCTCACTCTGTACCTCCCCCATTCACTCCCTCCTTCTCTCTCTTTCTCAAAATAAATAAATGAACTTAAAAAAAACATAATTGTTTACATTGCAAGCACATTATTCTTTTATTTACATAAATGGGACAATTTTCAATCTCTCAATTTTTCTATTCCTCTTTCATTTCAGTTAAATTACCATGGACTGGAAGTTAAGAGAAGCGTTCCATTTTATTTACAGGAAAAGGAATATTGTATTGCTTTCAAATCTGGATTAGGGCTTGACATGTTAAATGTGACATAATGACCCCCAGTGAGCTTTGGAATTTTAGCTTTAGCTGAGATTTTTGCAACCTTTCCTGCAATTTCTGGTATGCATAGGCCTTCACCTGACATGTGAACGTATCCTTGTATTTCGTCGATGAAAAGTACCCCTGTCGAACAGGTAGCATGTTGCAGACACACTGCAGAGGCTCTAAAGAGAAAGACATTTCTTACCCAAGATCACAGAGATTTTTCTTTACTCTTGGGTTATTGTACTGTCCTTCTCTTTTACCCTCAGCTAAAGTATCCGCAAGAAGTCTGTCTTTTCCAGGCAATAATTTCTTTCCTCTCAGGAGGAAGCTATCGTGTCCCGCCTTCTGAGGGTCAGCCTGCCACCACCATTACTCCTGGGTTTGACTATGGAGAGGGATGGGTATCTAGAGTGTATGGGGCTGGGGCGTGAATGTCTACATGCCATTTCTTCACTTCTCATTGGTACCTGTACAGAATGCTCTGATCACCTTCCCCGCACCCAAGGTTTTATTTATTTGTTTATTTATTTATGTGTTTGTTTGTTTATCTATTTATCCACTTATTTGTTTACTTGCATGGCTATACTACTAGTATCTCCTGTGAGATCCAGGCCCCTGCTCTGGGCTTCTGCAGTTCCTGCAGGGTTGAACACACCCAGGTATTTCATCTACTTCTATAGAAACAACGCGGTCATCCCAAAGGAGAGCTGCCACTTCACAACCGCTCTTGCTTTCCCTGAAGCCACACTTTTTTTCCTTTCACTCAACCTTTAATCCCCTTGGCTCTTTGTTGCCACACTGTTTCAGAAGAAAAATTAGATTATGCTAAGAATATAAATACTGAAAAACAAATGTTCTAAACTGAATTTAACTTACTTTTTTAATGTTCACTTTGGAAAGATCTGTTTGTGCCCTAAAACAAATCCTCTCTGACATTTGATTCTCATTGTATTCACCTTGGTTGAAGCTTCTGAGTCTCCATCTCTCTCCAGCCTCCCTCCCTTCAACTCGTGGTTGCCCAGCAACCTCAAACAGCTGGTTGCCCAAACAGGAAAAGTAAATGGGATTAACTCTGGAGGAAACTAATTGAAGGAAGCATTAGTATGCTCCCAATCAGAATTCTTTCAATACTAGCTGATTAAGTTGCGCTTTGCTGTCCTAACTAAGAATGTGGACTGTGGAGTGTACAGGTGGAAGAACTGTCACAGACTTGAAGACATACAGCAGTGGTGACAGCAGCTACTTATGATATAATAGCACTTAACAGGCCATAGTCTTCTACTTGCAAAAAGGCGTAAAATTATATTACAAGTCTCTTGCCCTTCTATTCCTCTCATTCCTGTATTCATGCATGAATTCACACATTCATCCGCTCACTCCTTATCCATTCAGTTAAGTATTTATTGAGAGACAGCAGGCTATTACAGAAATTCTATGGACTCTGGGATGAACCTAACATTGGTTTCATTCCTAACTCTACCACTTTCCACCTGACACCGACCTAATATTCTTCAGTTTCCTAGGCCTTCATTTCAACACTGGTAAAATCGAGTTATCAAAACCTACCTCAAAGAGACATTGTGAGGATTAAGTAAGATAGAACATGCAAAACAACCACTACAGTGATTTGGCCAAGTTAGACCTTCCATTCATTCATTTTCCCTTCTACCACGTGCCATGGAATGTGAGAGAAAAATCAGGGGTGTGTGAGCTAGTGTGTGACTATGTTTCAAGCATAAAGCCAAGACAAGAATGGAACTTTAGAAGTAGTAATTAAGAGGACTGGATAGATATGAGACTTTTTTTTTTAATGTTTATTTATTTTTGAAGGAGAGAGAGAAACAGAATGTGAGCAGGGAAGGGCAGAGAGAGAGGGAGACAAAGAATCCGAAGCAGGCTCCAGGCTCTGAGCTGTCAGCACAGAGCCCCATGTGGGGCTCAACTCTGAGCCTTGAGATCGTGACCTGAGCCAAAGTCGAACTCTTAACTGACTGAGGCACCCAGCTGACATGAATTTTTTTTTTTTAATTAATAGAATAGAGCGAATGATAAATCAGTAGAAACTGTCAAGGAAACCTTCAATGTTTTGAGATTGGATAAAATCAGAGAATGGTGGTGTCATTGAGGAACTAGTAACCAAGAAAGAAAAGTTAGCTTGTCAAGCAATTTAGGTTTAAGTCCTGGAGGCAGAGCTGACCCTGGGGTGGAACAACGAAGGGCATCACCTTGACTTCTTTTTGCCTTGTTTCCCCTCTGTTCTCAGACCCAGCTAGCCAGAACAGTGGAGGCAGCAGCAGGGGCAGGTGAAAACACAGGTATATTCAGCTGGAGTTAAAAGACCTAGCTGCTTACCTGAGCCAGAACTCTGACATCCAAAGATTTAGCATTAGCCTTTTAAACAATTTTTAGTATTTCCTTTCCTCCGAGGAAAAAAAAAATGACAACTGCTTTTTTGACGAATTCATGTTGGTCTTAAATAGCCCTTGGAACTTCTGTGCACCAGGAAATTTCCCTCAGGGATGGGGCACCAAAATGTCTGTAGACTGCAAGCGCCCACTCAGAACCTTTGTTCTCATTTTCTCTGCCGGTCAGACAGGTGGATTCAGGCACGGAGGCGATCAGGGGCCATGAAGGCTAGACTAGTCTAATTCAGAGTTTTAAAGTTCGGATGAGTCCTCTTAGGGGCATGCATTCTGGGTGAGGCACAAAGCTGATACGTAGGAATGATGCAGTTGTGAATCAGCCCCGCATGGTTGCTCTTTGTTTATTAGCACTCATAAAAATGATCACGAAAACTTTGCTTCTTTGTGAAAATGGTCATCCAATGTGCTGCAAAATGTTAGTAAAAATTTAAAGCGATAACTAATAGGAAAAGGATAACTTGAAGGGTAAAGATAGGCTAGAAGTGAGACAGGAAAGAAAGGCAGGAGCTTGTGCAATGATTTTCCCATTTGCAAATCTGGAGATGCTTGAAGGACTTCTGAAAGAGTGCTAAGGTGTGCAGGAGTGGCTGCCTCGCAATTTCATTCCTCGGGATGAGTGATGCTTTTCGCAATACTTCTCTTATTTACCCTTCAAGAATGCCCTTGTTAAGTCTATCCACTTTTCATCTGAATAATAATAATAATACAAAAAGTTCTATGGGGGAAGGGATGGAGATAACATACAACACAGATTTCAAAACGTCCATACAGTTTTGAGGTCTGCCCCTGTAGTAGGATGTCCTGTTACCTTCTCCTTCTCTTTTTTCTTTTCTATATCCTCCCAAATGTTTTCTTGTGTAACTTTTAAAAAATGTGAACTCCTCTCCCATACAGGAAAAAGCAAGTTTCGCTACCCATGTTCTTTTTCTTCTATGCAAGACAGAGGCCATCTTTATAATCTGTCCCCGCTGAAGATTATATATTTTTTCCACTTGGAATGAGTTGCTAGAAAAGTTAAAAAAATAAAAAGAAAGAAAGAAAGAAAGAAAGAAAGGGAGGCAAAAAATAGGGATGTTTAAACTATACAGAATAAATAAATAATTCAGTGATATTAACCTCTCAACTACCTGTAAACCATTCTTTGTAGCTCAGATGGTGAGCCGGCCTTGTGAGAGCAATGGTGTTTATCATTTATTTAATACACATGGCTGCAGCCTAAGGAAGAAAAGTTTAAAAGTAATGTCAACAGGCAAAGGATCACACTAGGAGTCATGGAGCTCACCTTGCATTTCTCCCTGAGGCAGAGCTGACGTGAATTCATTCAGGGCCATTCTATTATTCATGCAAAGAACTGTCTATCACAAATGCAATATGAAAAGGAGGTGCGCCCCATGTGAGGCATGAAATATCATCTCTAATAACTGGCAGTTTAATTCCAAGATTTCGAGACTGCTCATTTAAAAGTACCTGAAGCAAAGTTCTAAAGCACGGAATGATAAAGGAAATCATTGTTGTTATACTTTAAGAAACCATGTCCTATGTCTGCTAGGAAATACAAGAAATTGGGTTAAAAGGAAGATATGAAAAATAATGCAAAAACCAACAATGGAATGTCATGACAGCCAGTGCCTCAGAGTAAGAAATTCTCATAACTCTGGAAAACATTCACTAGGATACAGTCCTTGTAATTACCTTGGAATTATTCTTCTCTAATTGTAGGGCAACTGAAAAAAGAAGTCATAAAATTTACAGGAGAATCCAGAATTTACTGAAGAACCTAGGTCGTGAAGCATTATCCTTTTTGTCTAGTAGACAGATCACAATGCTGACTCGCACATCTAGAAAGGACCAAAGGAGTCACCCGCTATAATAAACTTTTACAAGTTGTTAAGAAACTGAGACTCAGTGGCAGACATAAGACCAGAACTATAGACTCAACATTACCTAGTATTCTTTATAGTTATTCTTTAAAGTTATCTTAAAGATAATATGCTGTTAATGGCAAGGGTTTAAATGTCTACTTTATAAACATTCTCAAACCCCTTTACATATAAAATGCCAAATGCACTGCCTCGTGGATGCTTCTTGGTTTTGCATTTAAGAAGGAGGATTACTGTCCAACACCCCGAATTTGAATGTTCTGCGGAGGTTTGCAAGACAGTAGGTAGGTTTGTGCAGGTCCTAGGGTCAAGGCTCTATAAGAGAGCCAAAATTAGAGCAATGGGTAGAGATGATAATAGAAAAGGAAGCCAAGGCCCACTCAACCAAGAAAATGAGTTAAAAATAGGAGGTCAAACAGAAACCAGGGCTCTGGACTCAGGACTTCCTGTCTTAGGGAGACAAGTGCAAGAGCAGCAGCAGATGGATTCAGGACCCTGTCTGGGGCGACAGCCTAGAGCAGATGCTGTGTATGAATGGTCTGTATGTGCCAGCTGTAGCAGGGTAGGTGGGTGGGCTGATTATGATGAAGTACAGGATTGAGACAGGCTCACACATATGGGAAGTGTTAAGTTGGTGTGCTTGCTGGATTTCTGGTCTAGCCCCAAATTTTCTCCAGCTGGACACTTCTAATGTACTGGAAAACATAAGCAACAACTTGAGCCTCAGCCCAGCACACTAATGAGGCTTGGCTATACCCAAGAGCACCTCTGACCACTTCCAACAAAATGTGAAAGTCACTGAAGTAAGAGATTCGTAGGCGAAGACAATGAGATTATGGGAAGAAAAGTAGCAGAGATTGAGAGAGGATAGATGTTAGCTATACGTAAACACCAAAGTCTCCAACTGAAAGTCAAAGAACAATTCAACCAATTAACCAGTATTTGCCTATAGTCCACAATGCCCTATAGCTGACCCATGTGGTGCCACAGCCCCTGTGGGTATTTGAATTTAGTGACTGAGTATGGGGCACATGCCTGAGTAAACACACACACTCACATACACACAGTTTTCCTCCCATCAATTTTGCTCAGTGTGTCTGCCAAACAATCACCCTCTAGGTCCTGCCACATTGGGGTTCAGAGGACTTAGGGATACAGGACAAAAAAAGGTAGGGATAGGGCAGAATATGGGGCACTACTGTTCCTCGAATGAAAGAAAGGAAACCATTATGGAGGATTTTCTAGCAGTTTTGCATCTGAGAGACCAGAACTAAAAGTCACTCTGAAGACTAGAAATTTCAGATTCTGTTATGCTCAACATCAGGGAATCATGGTGAATAAACAGACAGGTAGGACAGTAAGGATTTGAAAAGGGCTGAGGAAAGCAAGGAAGAGGGAGCAGAGGGGCCAGAGAAAGAGCTTAAAGAGGGGGCTTAGGAGAGACATCACATAAGAGTGTAATTTTCTGCCCAACAGCACTGATATAGTCCACCCAAAAATGAAAAAGACATGGTTGTAATCTTGGAGCTGATCTGAGGGAAAATGGAATAGAAAAGATATAGATAAAAATCCATTGATCATTCACTTTGAAAGTTGCCAGCAAAGCAACTGGCAAAGTGTCACATAATAGATTCTCAAAACACGTTAGCATCTTTCCTTTCCAAAAAATTTCCTTGCATATTCTTGGTGATGGGGTGGCTAGTGACGCTTGACAATGTTCCTAACAATAATTGTTATCATAAAATTAGCCTATGCCCTGCTTTTAGGGTGAATACAGACATGCATATGCACACATGCATTCTTGGTGTTTAAAAAGCAGGACGCTAAGCAATTACCATGCAATTTGTAGTAACAAGGATAGGTGTAAGTCTTCCATGGCAGGCAATATGGTATTATAATGGAGAAAGGATAAGGTCTAGAGTTAGAGCTGAATTAAACCATGAATCAGCTGCCTACTTGTTCAGTAATGGCATAAACCTCCATGTGCTTAAATTCCCTTGTTTGTAAAGTGGGGATAAAAATACCTACATCATAGTGGTGTGAAAATTTAAAGAAATCATATGCACCAACAGTGACAGTTAATAAAAACATGAACTTCTTTCTTCTCACTTTGTATGTGTGTGTGTGTGTATGTGTATGTATCTTCTATTTTTGTGACCTATTCTAAGTGCACTTTTTCAAGGCCATTACGTCTCTTCTTCACAGAAAATGGCATGCAACCTTTAAACCAAATCCCATCTCTGTAACACACAAATTGTTAGCATTGTTTCTTCTCCTTGGACAACCACTACTGTAGTTTTTGAGGTTGGATGTGGATGGATTCTATTAATGTTTCCTTTGCCTACTCTGCTTACAGTTCGTCATTTGTACTTAGCATATGTAGCCTGACTCATTAAGGTCTGCACATCACACTCCCCTCCACCGTAGATCTAAACTGCAACTCCAGTGCTGGTGGATAAAGTGCATCCACAGTCAGTTTGGAGAACCTGCCCTTCTATGAGGAATTAGAAAATGTCTTGCACACCAACAGCTAATGAATGATTCCCCTCTTCATAGACAAATCCACCTGCTAGGAAACGGGAACATCTTCAAACTTCCTGACTGACATGGATGATCCAGGGTGAGCTGATGGAACATTATGGAACCCAGCTATGCAAAGGTGGGGAGGTGGAGATGAAGAGATGAGACGGTCACTTACTTCTCTACTTTCCCTCTGTCCCCGTGAGTTTTCTACAACTCCTGTAACTTCTTCACATCTTCCATTACCTAAGTTCTTATCCCATGTCTTTTCACATATCCTACTCTTTCTCCCTGATTCTTGAATTCCTTTTCAACTTTTCTTAGCTTTATGTTTCTATCTCTCTATCAATCGGATTTGGTATTATATATTTACTGAGCCCATAAACAGTGCTCGTGCCCCAGAGGACCATCCTGAAAAATTAAATACACTGTGTTCAATTTATTTTAAAAATAGTATGACAGCAAGAGAACCAAAATTTCATTTCTTTACATACTGGTTAATGAACCTACATTTTGGCAGACATGAAAGCTGCTTTCAGTACTTTCCTCTCCTTCTTTTAAAGTCTTTTCAAAAAGTAGCTTTATGGGTGAGTTTCAGTAGGGGGGGTGAGCATGGAATTTTGATACTACAAACCTTCCCTTTTCTCTCAAATCTCAAGATTCCCTTCTTTTGCTGAGCATCTTAAACAAGCAGGCGGATGTTTTTCCTCTTTTATTTTTTAATCGCTTATGTTGATGTGCAAGACAACATTCTCAATGAGATGCAAACGGAGTTGTCCACACAGTAATAATGGGGGCTTTGTGGGCCGCTCAGCATGTGCTATGTTTCTCTGAAGCCTTTAGGTCCTTATCCCCAGCTCTACAAAGGGGTCAGTACATTTAGGCTTCCCTCCCTCCCATACCAAAGAGATGCTCTGACTGTGAGAAAAACAGCAGGTAGAATAGCCCATAACAGAAGTTCCCCACCCCACAACAACGCATATCACTTCTTTTCCAAGGACAGTCAATTAGTACATTTTAAATAATTAGTTGTACTTTATGAGGATTTAAGGCAATGCTGCCGAGATATGGTAAACTGGAGCTGACTGAAAGAGCTATTTCACGCAAAGACTTTTGCTATTCAATTAGCTTTTCCTGTTAATACATCATGATAGGAACTGTGATTAGAAAAAATAACATTCAGTAATTTACACCTGAATGGCATATAAAAGGTTGCTAAGTGCTTTGGAAGTATAACAGGATTATTTTTTGATGTGGGGAGTAATATATTTTCTGTCTAAGGACAGAATTCTGGCTAATGTCTACAGAGAATGAACAAATAGAAATTACCAATCTTGATTTAGTGGTATTCTAAAGGCCAACTATTCATTATGGTAAGGATTTTTGTTCTCTATATAATTATTAGTACTTTCAACAGCTTTTATTCAACAATAGGCAGCATAGACTGTTGATGTCTAGCCTTTCTCAGGTCCTCTTCACATAAATTATAAGTATCCGAACCCAGGAAATCTCTATTAAAATTAATGTTATAGGGGAAAAGTGCAGACGTTGTCTGGGTAACAGACGTGGGCACTGTAAATACTAGAGATTTCTGTGGGTCTATTTTCTTAAGGCAGGACAAAAGAGGGTCCCCCTTCAGAGGGGTTAGCTCACTCTTGAGGAATTAAAATTGGAAATGAAGGGTGAAACTAAGGGCACATTTCCCCTTAAAATTCCCTAAAAGACTCAGAGCAGGGGTGCTTCCACAAACTAGTGAAAAAACAACGGTATAAATAAGAATAAACTTAAAAGGTCCTCAACCTCACAGGTGGAATAAGGAAGGCCATGTTCTGACAGGCTTGGATATTGCTAGGACCTTGAGAAAAGAAGAATTCACTCAAATTTCTAATATGATAGGTGAAGTCAAGTGGCAAGTTCTTGGCTTGGCTGCTGTTTTTAAGAGGTTTTTAAAAGTCCAATCTGACATTCAGGTCTTTAATCAATTCTGAATTAATTTTCGTGTATGGTGTAAAAAAGTGGTCCAGTTTCATTCTTTTGCATGTGCCTGTCCAATTTTCCCAACACCAGTTGAGAAAATATCGTCTTTGTCCCATTGGGTATTCTTTCCTTCTCTGTCAAAGATTAATTGACCATATCATTGTGGGTTTACTTCTGGGTTTTCTATTCTGTTCCATTGATCTATGTATCTATTTTTGTGCCAGTACCATACAGTAGCACTATTATTCACAATAGCTAAATTATAAAAGCAGCCCAAGTGTCCACTGATAGCTGAATGGATTAAAAAAAAAAAATGTGACACACACATACAACACACACACACACACACACACACACACACACACAATGAAATACTATTCAGCCATTAAAAAGAATGAGATCTTGCCATTTACAAAAACATGGATGGATCTAAAGAGTACACAGCTAAGTAAAATAAGTCACTCAGAGAAAGACAAATACTATGATTTCACTTATATGTGGAATTTAAGAAATAAAACAAACAAGCAAAGGATAAAAGAGAGACAAGCCAAGAAACAGACTCTTAACTATTGAGAACTGATGTTACCAGAGGGAAGGTGGGGGGGGTGGTGTTTAAACAAGTGATGGGGATTAAGGAGTGCACTTGTTATAATGGGCATTGGGTGATATAGTGAATTGTTTAATCACTATATCGTATAACTGAAACTAATGTAACAGTTCGTTACAGTTCGTTAACTATACTGGAATTAAAATAAAATTTTAAAAGAATCCAACTGAGATTCCTTATGAAAATTTCCCGCAAAGTGAATTTAAGGTCTCTTTAGTAAATTACCATCCTTGCTGTACCTATGTAAACAATCAGGCCAAATCTAATGTGATCAAAAATAATTTTTCCTTGAGATTAACTTATCTCAAGAAGGATGACTATAGAGAGAATTGTTGTGTTCAATGGAAAACTATTCATCATTTCTAGCAAACTTTCTGGGTTATCAGAGTCTAGCCCTGTTCAACACCTTTGAGCTTTTTTGCAACTCTAAATTCTAAGTAACTGATAGATATGCAAATTCTTTTTGTCTGGTAGAGACATAATTGACCTGTCCAATGATAGAAAAAAATCACTCTTGGTACTTAGGTGTAAATTGGACTGGGTTTTGTTCTTTGTATAAATTAACAATCCTTACCAATTTTTCAAGTCTTTGAGTTTTCTTCAATACCTGGCTATAATCCTCCAAACTAACTTTAGTTTTCCTCCTTCCTTCCTAAATTGGCATCACCAACACCTAAATTCTAACTGCTTAGATCCTTGGCTGCCTTGCAGTTGGCCCTGTTACTCAAGATCTAAAGAAGTCCTGCAAATGGAAGCCAGGCTATTCGGCATAAGGCCTAAAAAACTGAAGACCACAGAAGATCATGCATGAGCCAAAATTCTCCTTGAAAAGGAAGTCTAGCAAAATACTTGGGTCATACATGCCCCCATATAATGATGTAGCTAGCATCACCAAGACCATCACTATCGCAACATGAGAGCTTCAAAAAACCCAGTGAATGGTACTGCAAAACCAAAACATTTTCCTCTACTCACATCCTATCCTCGGGGATCCACTTCTGTTTCTTAGTACAACTTTTTATATTAATATTTTCTCCTTTCCATTTCAGGTATTCTTTTTTTTTTAATGTTTAATGTTAATTCAGTTCTGAGAATGAGACAGAGTGCAAGCAGGGCACAGAGAGAGAGAGGGAGACAGAGAATCTGAAGCAGGTTCTAGGTTCTGATCTGTTAGCACAGAACCCAATGCAGGGCTTGAATCCACAAACCGAAAGATCATGACCTGAGTCTAAGTCAGATGCTTAACCTACTGAGCCACCCAGGTGCCCCAGGCATCCCTCTTTTAAAATACCTAATCTCTAGGACTGTACAACAACTGACTTTGGCCACCAACTCTCAAAAGATAAGTCTAGCTGATTACACAGAAATGATGTCAACAAGTGTCCTTGAGAAGCTATTTCTTAAACTCTTCTTTGTTCCATTCAGGATCCTTACTATCTAGTACAGCTACAAAACAAACAAACAAACAAAAAATCCACTCTTCTTAAACAAAACAGGAAACTGACAATGTTGAATTTTACCTGAGGCCTGTGATCACCAAAATCAAAGACAGTTAAGAAACTCCATCACCTTTTGTTTACCTGAAAACTATCTAACTACCAACTACCACCAAGACCTCTCATATTCCCATGTAGACTATCCTTCCTCATGACTCCCATAAGACTTCTGGATGATTCCCTTGTTTACCCACCTCTGTAAAATGCTAGGCCCACATCCTTTTCTTTGAGATACTCCTCATTCATGAATATTTCCCCTATTGCAATAGCCTGAATAAAATCATCTCCTTAATTGTCCAGTGCATTTTGTCTTCCATAACAGGGGCTAGGTTACAGAAATGCATGCATGAATTTGTCAAAAAATCATGCAATCACATAATTCAGGTTTGTATAGTTCACTGAATATAAATTTTACCTCCAGAGATAAAAGGAGGAATGTAAATAAGCAATTGACCATAGTTAATGCTATGAATGCTTAGTTGTTTAGGGTGAAGCAAATGAATGTCTGCAACTTACTTTGGATTATACTCAAAAAAGGGAGTGGACTGATCCATCGATAGATGGATTGCTAAACAGTTTGTGATTAAGCAAATACAGCAAAATGTTAGTTACTGAATCGAGGTGGTGAGTTTATTAACATACACATCAAACTTTATAGTGAAATATTGAATCCTTTTCTTCTAAGATTGGGAAGAAAGCAAGGATATCCTCTCTCACTATTGTTCAAATTTGTACTATAGGTCTTAGAGCAATAAGGAAAGAAAAGGAATAAAAGGCAGAAAGGTTGGAATAAAGAAGATAAAACTTTCAATTTTCAGACAGTAGGATCACTTATGTAGAAAATCCTAAAGAATCGACAAAGCAATTACTAGCACTGGCTAATGAACTTAGGCCATAGGATAGAAGGTCAGCATATGACTATTAACTACACATTTTTATATTAGCACAAATACTAAAATGTAAAAATGTTTAAAATAGCATTTACAACAATAACTACAAAATCAAATACCTAGGAATTATACATAATGAAAGATCTTCAAGGTCTCTACTTTTAAACTATGAAACATTTCTAAGAAAAATAAAGATATAAATAAATAAACCTATACCATGTTTTTGAAATAGAAGACTCAATTTTTGATGATGTCACTCCTCCTCAAATTGATTCATATGTTCAACTAAATTTCCAGTAACCTCAGGCATACGATAGTAAAAGTAAAATAATAAACTAAAATATATGTCAGCTATCCAAATTGTGAAAATCTTTACAGACTTTTAAAGACAGCAGAGCAAGTTTTTATTTAAAAAGGATTCATTTAATTTGCTGATGCTGCCAAGTATCATTAAAACAAGGTGTTTTATTTGAAGGAGCATTAGATTAGTGAAGGAACTCAGATTTCAGTGTCTTCTGTGTTCATAGATATGTGAAGTCACTGACCTTAGACATATTACTGAATCTTTACTTATTAGATATTCAGCTGGTAGACCTTTGTTAACCCCAGAAAAACCTTACTAAACGCTGAAAACAACTCAATTAAAAGACATTTATATAATTAAAAAATAGAGGAAGTGGGATCAAAACTAAAGTAAAAATCTTCATTAATGTACAGTAAGTTTAAATAATTTATTATATAATAATAAATGAATTGAATCTATATTAAGATCCATTTTGTTTTTAAGACTCAGTAAGGGTGTTTTAGCTCTTTTACCTTAAATTGAGCTCTATTTTTAACTGTTAATTTTTTTCTATAATAAGCCACATTGTTATTTGAGTTGTAAATCAAATTTATTTACGCTTGGATAGATCGCATCTGGTGCACCGACAACAGTATTAATATGAACACTCCTGAATATGCACATACTCCTATTTGAAAGACAGATTATTTTTATATATGTGCTATAGTGCGTATACACACACATAATATTTATAAATTGAGAAATAGGCCTATGTTGATTGAATAAACAATGATTTTTTTTTAACTAAAGCATAAATAGTAAGAGCATAATATAGAAAACTTTTAAAATCAAATATGAAGTGGCTGATATTTAAAGAAATTCTCACTGGAGTCTATAGTTTACAGCCTAATGTATGCCAAAAATGCCAAATATTTTTGCTTAAAATACACAAACTTGGTTTTTATGAATAGCCATATAGCATCTAGATTAATAGCAAAATTAAGCAGTGGCTATCTAATTAGTTCTCTAATGAAATGAAGGGGAAAAGGAGTAAAAATTCATCACCAGTAAAAGGATAGAGTGGTAGATAACCCTGAGTTATAAATATTTTTAAGGGAAACTGAAAATTTTGTTATGAAATGGTTTAACAGAACTCCTAACCTGACCATAAACTCACAACAGTAGTAAGAAGGTAAACAAACAAAACTTAAGAATTGTTCACTAATTTCCTGCAACACAGGAAGAAGCAAGTCTGTCTAGAAGGTACATAGGAGGTCCTGAGATGATTAAAGGAATGACTCTTATAAGTGAAAGCTCCCAGCTTCCCAACTGAATGGAGCTAAGTTTTTGCATTTTCAAAGATGACATCCACGAGAATTGGGATGCATCCCTGGCTGGTGAAGTTAGAGATTTAATGGGATATCAAAAGAAGGAGTTGAATCCAGTTCTACCATGCATAACTGAACTAGCCCTCCTCCTCTTCCACCTCTGTCCTCCTAATACTCCCTCTCAGATCACAGAATAAGTAGAAGGCAATACTTAGTTTGCTGGATATGTACAGAGGAGGCTAGAATGGAAGGGATAGGTAGCAAACTAAATAAATTGAGAAAAATTATTAAAAAATAAAGTGACTGACACAATATCAGATATAAATGGAAGCTTTAGGTCAGTGATTCTCATACTTTGCTATATTTTAGAGTAATTCTCATGCCTAGGCCATATCTCATACTGACTAAATCAGAACACCAGGCATTAGTATTCTTTAAAACTCCCCAGTTTACTTTAGGGTGCAGTGAAGTTTGAGCAGTGCCTCTCAAACATTAATGTGCATAATGATCACTTGCGGATCTTGTTAAAATGCAGTTTCTGTTTCCAGAGATCCTGGGTGGGGTCTTTGATTCTGCATTTCTAATAAGCCTCTAGATGATACCAATGTCTCTGGTGTGAAGACCACACTGTGGGTAGCAAGAATCTAAATAGAACTGATAATGTAAAGTTAACAAAAATAAAGGAGAAAAACATGGAAATTATGCAAATATATTTCTTTAAAAGATAAAGGAGACAAGCAAAGAAAGATAAGGAACATAAAATCAAAGGCAGTTAAAAATACAGTTGGAAAAAAATACAATTAAAGAAAACATAGCAAAATCTAAAAAGTTGATATATGCTCCAGGACTTAATAAGAATTTGAAATGAGTAAAATATCAGCTCAAAATTAAGATGACACGACAAAAATGACAGGAGAACGTTAAGCTAAGTTGAAAAGATGGGGAACAAAACTGCTATCTGATTAATGAAAAACTTAGAAAAACTAAGAAGTAAATTACTCAGTAAATACTGAGAAAATGATGGAAGAAGGAATATAGGTAATTCAATACAGATAACTGATATTTCTTAATTTAAAAATCCATTAAAATCCAGTAAGTGGATCAAAAATAATTCAGAGACATATAGGAAATGTTCTCTTAAATGAGAAGAAAAAATGAATTTGTAGCTTGAACGGATACAATATTCATCTGGATGTAATATAGTCAAAGTTAAAATACACTCTCAATAAGTTACTTAACTTTAGGAATAAAGAAAAAAGTTTGCAGGAGAAAAATGAATTTACTTCAAAGTACAAAAAGAAAATAACAAAGCCCAGACTATTCCATAACATCCTTCAATGTCAAAAGACAATGAAGAGGGGTGTCTGGGTGGCTCAGTCAGTTGAGAAAGTTCTCGCAGTTCGTGAGTTCAAGCCCCGTGTCAGGCTCTGTGCTGACAGCTCAGACCCTGGAACTGCTTGGAATTCTGTGTCTCCCCCTCTCTCTGCCCCTTTGCTCACTCACACTCTCTCTGTGTCTCAATAATAAAAATAAATATTTTTAAAAAAAGACAAAGAAGAAGGTCTACAAAGTTTTAAAGAAAACGAAAGGACACACCACGAATATTTTAAGTGGCTAAAACTTAAGACCAAATGCAAGAGATAAACATTCTTTTTTTTTTTTTTTAGACATTCTTGATCAAGAAAAAATTCAGAGAATATACATGAACTTTTCTTGAAAAAAAGCAAATGATTTCATGATAACATGCAGCCAACCAAGGCATAAAGTAAACTGAAGAAGTCAGAAATGGAGAAAGCCATGTAAAAATTACTGGAGCTGGTTCTGCTTCTGGCATGACACAGAGAAGAGTCTTGTAGACATATTTCCCAGTGAAACAGGTGAAATTATTTTAAAACAGCATTTAAAGTTTCTGGAAATGGTCTTTAAAATTGTTTTTAATGTTTATTTATTTTTTAAGAGAGAGACAGACTGAGCATGAGCTGGGGAGGAGTAGAGAAAGAGGGAGACACAGAATCTGAAGCAGGCTCCAGGCTCCGAGCTGTCAGCACAGAGCCCAATGTGGGCTCAAACCCGTAAACCACGAGATTGTGACCTGAGCCGAGTTAGACCCTTAACCAACAGAGCCACTCAGGTGCCCCATCTTGGAAATGGTCTTACATGCACACAAAAAATGAGGAATTTTTTTTTCTAGAAAATCTACTAAAACTTGATAAGGACAGCAAGTCTGATAATTTGAATGACTTGTTCCCTGTCTTTCCCCTTCCAGTGTAACAAGACTTGGGGTATAGCCAAGAACATGAACTCCCAGTTGAAGGGTTATCTTTCTGGGAGTTGGGTACATCATCAGGATTTCTCACTCTGAACCAGTTATCTGCCGCTAAGGGTAAGTTCTGGGTGAACGCAGATGAGAACCAGGGTTCCCTTCTTCTCTCTAGCCTTAATTCATGGGATAGGGTCTGTCTTGAACACTGTGCTTCTGAGAATGTTGGGGCCCCAACTGTCCTCACCCAACCTGTAAGGCAGTGGTCCCATGCTGGAGAGACAGGCTAAAAGGACTTAAGGCTACCACCCACACCATCCCACCAAGCACTCAGCATCAAAAACAGGGTTGTCACCTAGAAAGAAGCACACCATTGTTTCCCCCACCCAATTACCAGAGCTGTGGCTTAGAGATTTTGCCCAAGAGAGAAACAGCCCTGAAACAGATAGATCCTAATCTCATCCTAAAGACAAAAAACAAAAAACAAAACAAAAAACCTTACCTCATCTGCAACAGAACGTGAAGAAGTTTAAGCTCTAGGGGCTCAGGAAAATAATAATAATAATAATAATAATAATAATAATAATAATAATGTTATGGTGAAAGGTAGTTGGCAGGAAATTGGATTCATTGGAGATATAAGCTAAACAGGCTGGATGGTTTGCCAGTGAGAATGAGGGAAAGAGACAGCTGAGATGAATCCCTCCAGGGGTCAGAATCAATCTCATACACCAACCCCAGAAATTAACACCTCAAAGGAGCAGAAATTTGATTGGATTCATTTGTAGAACAATGGATTCCATATAGCATTAATGAAAACATTAGAAAAAAACAGCCAGCAATTGGTGAAGCTTCACAACTAGACATACTTAGGGATTAGAAGAGTGATGAAAAGTACTGCCAAAGCTACTGTGATCTCAGAATGGCTGTGGTCAGACCCGTGGCTGCATCCCTGAAGAGCAATATCAGAGGCTTAATACTGTGTAAGGGATATAGTTTCCACGAAAAGAATCCAGCCAGTCACTAAATGAATAAGGAGTCAAGTAACAACTGCAGTAGTCATTAATAGTTAATCAATTATTTTAAAAAAATAATTAAGAAAAATGAACAAAGCCTCAGAGAGACATGGGACTGAATTAAAAACACAAAAATGCATGTAGCAGGAAAGCCAGAAGGAGGAGAGAGAAAAGAGCAGACAAAATATTCAAAGAAATAATGGTTGAAAATTTCCTAAATATGATAATAGTTAATTAGTTACTTGTTCCCCAATAGTGGGATCCCAGTACGCAGACTGGCTACAATATATTATCTCAAATGTTCAGTCTCCAACAAAAAATTAGAGAGTCTACAAAGAAATAAGGAAGTATGATGCACAGATCAAAAAATTAAAAAGCCAACACTGGAAACTACCTGTAAGAGTAACCAGATGTGTGATTTAACATAGATTTAAAAGTACTTATAATAAATACATCAAAGAAGTAAAAGAAACCATGATTAAAGTAAAGAAAGGTATGACGACAAGTTCACACCAAGTGGGGAAAATCAATAAAGAGTTCTTTTAAAAGCCTAGAGAACACAATAATTGAAATGAAAATTTTACTAGAGCAGTTTCACAGTAAATTTGAAATGGAAGAAGAAAGAATTAGTAAACTTGGAAGATAGGGCAATAGAGATTATGTATTTCAAAGAAGAGAAAGAAAAAAAATTAAGAAAAATAAACAGAGCCTCAGAGAAATTTGGGATTAAATCAAGAACCAAATATACATGTAAAAGAAAGGACAGAATGAGAGAAGAAAGAGAAAAGAAGAAAGAAGAAAGAAGAAGAAGAAGGAGGAGGAGGAGGAGGAGGAGGAGGAGGAGGAGGAGGAGGAGGAAGAAGGCAGCAAAACATTCAAAGAAATAATGGTTGAAATTTCCCCAAATCTGTTGAAAACCATTAATCTACACAACCAGGAAGCTCAATGTATTCCAAGTAGGATAAATACAAAGATATCCACAAACAGACTCATATAATAAAAATGATGAAATACAAAACAAGGGGACGGGGGAGTCTCGAAAACAGCAAGAGCAAAAGAATTCAAAAACTGCATAGAAACCCCAAGATATTAACAGCGAACTTTTCATTAGAGCAATGGAGTCCAGAAGGCAGTGGCATAACATATTCTAAATTCTCAAAGAAAACAATGTCAGCTAAAAATCTTATATGGAAAAAATAAAGTTATCTTGCAAAAAGAAAAGTGAAATAATCATATTTTCAGACTACATGAAAAAAATTGAAAAAATTTGTTGTTAGCCAACAACATGTAATATATTCTTATTCTTGTATCTTGGAAAAAAAGTTCTTTAGACTGAAAGCAAGTGGCATTAATGTGAATCCAAGTGAAAAAGCGAAGAGATTGGTAAGAATGATTACATTAATATAGAAGATAGTATAAATGCATATTTTTTCATTTCTTCTATAAACTGATTTAGAAGGCATTTATATAAAACAATATGGATATAATGTGTCACTGAACCCAAGGTATACACAAACACAATATATTAGCCAATAAGAGCACAAAAATATGGGAACAAAACTGTATTGGGCTAGGAATATAACTCCAGATAGTAACTTAATTCCACAGGAATAAATAAGGAGAACCAGAAATGCTAAATAAAAAGGTTAATACAACAAAAGCTATAAATACATACTTGTTCTCTATTCTTCTTTCAGCTACACTAAATTATATATAAAATAATTACAACAATGACTTCTTGGGTTTGTAACATTTAGACATATAGTGTGTAAACAAGTAGTGCCACAAAAGGTGGTAAGAGGAATAGATCTAGATAGGAGCAACATTTCTATGACTCACTAGAATTGAGTTAGTGTAAATCTAAATCTGGTTCTGAAAAGCTAAGATGTATATAAGCACTAAAACAATCACTATGAAAATAGCTCAAAAATATACTGGAAAAAATCATTATCGAAATTAAAATGCTTCATTAGAAAATATTCACCTAAGGTCACCTGGGTGGCTTAGTCAAGTAAGCATCCAGCTCTTGATTTCTGCTTAGTTCTTGATCTCACAGTTCATGAGATAAAGCCCTGCATCAGGCTCCATGCTGTCAGAGAAGCCTGCTTGGGATTCTCTCTCCCTTTCTCTCTGCCCACCCTCACTTACACTCTTTCTTTCTCTCTCTCTCTCTCTAAAAATAAATAAAAAAACTTAAAAAAAAGATAATATTTACTTAGGCAAATGGAAGCAATAAAGGAGGAATAGAAGCACAAATATATAGAACATGAAAGAGACCTGGCAGATACAAATCCAAATATACCAATAATAACATTAAATGTATACAGATTAAATAATCTGATCAAAAGGCAGAGACTGTCAGATAGGATTTAAAAAAATGAAAAACAAAAAAGAAGACCCAACTACATGCTGTCTAAGGAAGAGATATTTTAGGTTCAAAATTACAGATTAAAAAATAGAAGGATGGAAAAAGATATTAAATAATGCAAATAGAAACCACAAGAAAGAGGGAATAGCAATAATATTAGAAAGAACACACTTTAAAACAAAAAAATGCTAAGTTAATAAAGCAGCACATTTTATAATGATAAAAGGGTTCAATAAATCAGAAAGAGGTAACAATTATAAACATTTATGCATCTAATAGCAAAGCACCAAACTATATGAAGCAAAATGACAGAAATGAAAGGAGAAATAGACAATTCAGTATAATACTTGAAGACTCAATACCACACTCAATAACAACAATTAGGTAAAAGAAAATAAATAAATAGAACACTCGAACAACACAGTAAACCAACTAGGCCTAACAGACATCGATGGAACACTCCACTCAAGAACAGCAGAATATCTTTCTCGAGGGTATATGAAACATTTTCCAGGAAAGAACATATGTTAGCCCATAAAACAAACCTCAATACATTTAAAAGAATACACATAGCTTTCTGATAAATGAATACAAAGACACAACATACCAAAACTTATGGGATGCAGCCAAAGTAGGGCTTATAGAGAAATTTATATCTGAAAATGCATACATTAAAAAAGAGGAAAGATCTTGAGTTAATAACATAACCTTCTACTTTCAGAGATGGGGGAAAAACAGAAAACTGAACCTAAAGCAAACAGAAAGAAAGAAAGAATAAAGATTTGATAAGAAATTAATCAAATCGAGATTAGAAAATCAATACAGAAAACCAATGAAACCAAAAGCTGGTTCTCTGAAAGATCAACAAAATTGAAACTTTTTGTGGTAGGTCTTAAAATCACTCCCCCACCATCACCAGTTGATATACGTGTCCATCTCTAGAACTTGTGAACAATACAATTTATATGTTAAAAGGTGTGGTTACGCTAAGGATCTAGAGAGGAGCTTGTGCTGGGTTATCTAAGGTAGCCATTACATGATGCCCTTAGAAGAGGCAGAAAAGGATTTGGCACAGTCATAAAGAGAGAAGAACAGACAGGAGAAGGCAATGTGACTAGGAGTTAACAAGGAATGCCAGGATTTCTGCAGCCACCAGAATCTGGGAAAGAGGCATGGAAGGGATTCTTCTCTAGACTCTAGAGGGAGCCTGGCATTATCAACACCTTGATTGCAGACTTCTGGCTTCCACAACTGTGAGAGAAAGAATTTCTGTTGTTTTAGGCCACTCAATTTGACAACTTAGAAGAAATGGACAATTTTCTCAAAAATTATAAACTACCAAAACTCAAAATATGAAACGTATAATCTAAAAAGTACTATACTCATTTAAAAAATTAGAACTCAACTAGGGGCGTCTGGGTGGCTCAGTTGGTTAAAGTGTCCAACTTCAGCTCAGGTCATGATCTCAAGGTCCGTGAATTCAAGTCCCGTGTCAGGTTCTGTGCTGACAGCTCAAAGCCTGGAGTTTCAGGTTCTGTGTCTCCTTCTCTCTCTGTCTCTCCTCCGTTTGCACCTGTCTCTCTCAAAAATAAATAAACATTTAAAAAATATTTAAAAACTAAAAATTAGAACTCATAATTAAAATCTCCAGGAAAAGAAATCTCCACACTCAGATAGTTTCAGTGAACACCTTTAGAAGACATTTAATGGAGAATTAACCCTAATTCTACACAATCTCTCCCATAAAATAGAAAAGGAAATACTTCCAAATCATTTTTGAGGCTAATATTACCCTAATGTTAAAACTAAACAAAGACAGTACACAAAAAGGAAACTATAGTCCAATATCTCTCAAGAACCTAGACACAAAATCCTCAACAAAATAATGGCTAACCAAATCCAACAATGTTTAGAAAGAATCATATGCCATTATCAGGTGGAATTTATTCCAGATATTCAAGTCTAGTTCAATAGAAAATCAATTATTATAATCCACTCTATCAACAGGCTAAGGAACATAAATCAAATGATCACATCAATTAACAGTGAAAAGAACATTTGAGAAAAATCCAACAATCATTTATGATAAAAGTTGGCAATAGAGGGAATTACCTACTTGATAAAAAAAAATCTAAAAATAACCTACAGGTAACATACTTAATAAGGAAAAACAGAATACTTTCCCATAAAATTAGGAACAAAGCAAGAATTTCTGTTCTTGCCATTATTATTCATCATAACACAAGAAGTCCTAGCCAGCATAATACAACAAAATGAATCAATCGATGAATCAATCAACAAAATCCATACAGATTAGAAAGAAATAAAGCTGTGCTAATTTGCAGATGACCTGATTATATACATAGAAAACATAAAGGAATCTATAAAAAAATTTGGATCTATGAAGTACTTCCAGTAATGTCACAGAATACAAATTCAATACATAATTATCAATTATATCTCTATTACTAACATTGTCCACGTAGAAACAGAATTTTAAAAATTGTAATTGCTCCAAAAAATGCAATTCCTAACTATATAACTAACAAAACCGTCCTAGGATCTGCATAGTGAAAAAGTAAAACGGGGATGAAAGAAATCAAACGTAGCCTAAATAAATGGAAAGGCATATTATATTCATGGAATAGAAGACACACCATACCAAGGATGTACATTTTATCCAAACTGATTCACAGATTTAATGTAATTCCTATCAAAAACTCAGCAAGAGTTTTTTTGAAACAGACAAGGTTATTTTAAAATTTGTATGGAAAGACATATGCCTAAAATAGCTAAAACAATCTTAATAAATAAAAATAAAGTGAGAAGAATTATTCTACTTAATATTAAGGCTTATTATATAGCAACATCAATCAGGCTATGGGGAATTAGTTGAGGAACAGACACACAGATCAATGGAACAGAGTATAAAACTCAGAAACAGACCCAGACCTATACAAAATGCTCAGCTGATTTTTGGAAAATGTGATAAAATATTTCTGTGGAGGATTTCCATTCCAACAAATGGTTGCTGGAACAAGTAGATATCCAGAGGCAATAAAAATGAACTAATCTAAATCTCACACCTTATAGAAAAATTAACTCAAAATGGGTCACACATGTAAAACACAAAATTATAAAATTTTGAGAAATAACCATAGGAGAGGGGCACGTGGATGGCTAGTCAGTTAAGTATCTAACTCTGATTTCAGCTCAAGTCATGATCTCACAGTTCGTGGGTTCAAGCCCCACACTGGGCTCTCTGCTGGCAGCTTGGAGCCTGCTTAGGATTCTTTCTCTCTCTCTCTCTCCCTCTGTCCCTCCCCTGCTCTCTCTTTCTCTCAAAATAAATTTAAAAAATTGAAAGAAGAAACAAAGAAAGAAAAAAAGAAAGAAAAAGAAAGAAAGAACAAGTAAGAAAGAAAAGAAAAAGAAAGAAGAAAGAAAGAAAAAAAGAAAGAAAAAGAAAGAAAGAACAAGTAAGAAAGAAAAGAAAAAGAAAGAAGAAAGAAAGAAAGAAAGAAAGAAAGAAAGAAAGAAAGAAAGAAAGAAAGGGAAAGAACGAACGAACGAACCACAGGAGAAAATCTTCTAAATTTGGGGGTAGGCAAAGAGTTCTTAGACTTGATAACTACAAGATGATTCATAAAAGATACACTGGCAAACAACAACAACAACAACAACAACAACAACAACAAAATTTAAAACTTCAGCTCTGTGGAAGATCTTGTGAACAGGATGGAAAGATTAGGTACAGACAGGAAAAATATTTACAAACCATGTAAACAAAAAAAGGGCTAATATCTAGAATACATAAAGAAATACCAAAACTAAATAGTAAGTTTTTTAATCAAATTACAAAATGGGTAAAGTATATTAACAGGTATTTCTAAAGAGGATACACATTGAAGGGGACGTACAAAAGGCAAACAAACACGTGAAAAGAGGTTTATTATTCTTAACCATCCAGAAATTTAAATTTAAACCAAATGAGGTATAACTACATGCTTTTCAGAGTGGTTATAATAAAAAATAGAGAAAAAAGAAGTAAAAATATTTAATATATAATTTATAAGTAAAGTCAAGTATACATACGCATGGAGAGATATCTAAAAGGATCTCCAAATGTAAAAACTACCTATTTCTCAGCAGGAGAAATTTGGTCAAATTATTTCCTTCAAATTTTTTCTTTGCATTTATTTGCATTGCTCAAACTTTTATAATGTATTATTTAAAAGATCATAAAGTCATTAACTTTGAAATAAAAATAAAGTATAAAATAAGCAATAATTCTACTCTACTAACACGGATTATATTTGAATCTCTTCTATATAATCCAGAAAGGAAACTGGAAATGACTGCACATCCAGAAAAGAACACACAGGATGACATGTTTGAAGAAATCTGAACTAAAGAAATTTGAAGGGAAGGACCACAGGGGACTACTGAAGGCTGTCATACAGAAGGAAAAGTAGATATTATGTACTATGTTCCAGAAACAAGAGCTATGAGTGGAACATCCACAGCAACAGATTTCCTGATAACCGATCTGCCTCACAAGGTACAGAAGGAGTTCAAGCAGAAGGAGGATAACTTCATGTCAGAAACGTTGTAGAAAGGATGCCCGCAGTTCAGAGGGAGACTAGAATTGTGGTTTGCTAAGATCATTTAACTAGAATTCTACCTTTAAAAAAAGAAAGGCATCTGGCTATTTTTAATTGATCTGAATCTTGGATATGGAGTATCTGGCACTTTCTGACCTATCCCTTTGTATTTTCTGTCTCTGGTAGGTGCTCTCTGGAAGACAGGTCTCAGATAGTTTTGATTCGATGCTTCAAGATGTAAATCAGTACAATAGTCCCTCCTTATCCATGGTTTAGCTTTTCATGGTTTGGTTAGTGGTCCAAAAGCAGATGATCCTCCTTGGGACATGTCATCAGAGGGTCAACTGTAGCCTAGTGCTACATCGTAATGCCCATGTCTTTCACCTACTTCATCATACACACAAGATGAATATAGTAAAATAAGATATTTAAGAGAGAGAGAGACCACATTCACTTTTTTACTGCAGTATACTGTTACAATTGTTCCATTTTATTATTGTTGTTGTTGATGTCTTATACTGTACCTAATTTATAAATTAAACTCTACCATAGGTACGCACGTATGGGGAGAAAACCACAGTGTACACAGGGCTCGGCACTCTCATGGTTTTAGGCATCCACTCCGGGTCCCAGCACATATACCCTGTGTTCAAGGGACTACTGCATGCAAATGGGAGTCGAGGCGCCCAAACCTTTCAATGCATTAATCATTTCACATCACATATTTCTATGTTATAAACCAGAAAAATGATTCTCTCCAAGTCATCCCTCCACCTTTTTGAAAATGTAACTGGAAAATTTCTAAGGCAAAAACATGCATCTGTCCACGCTAGAGTTCCCACCACTATGTCAAATAGCAGTTGGCATGTGACAGAAGAGAGCCACACACACAGTGACCTTCACTCCTTCTGGTCTTCAGATCTCACTCTGGGGCAGTGCCTCTCACTTTCTACAGCAGACCTCTCGAGCACATTGGAAACTGTTTACTCCTTTTATGCTTTAAAGATAACATTCAGTCAAACTGACGGCTAGTGACGGCAACTGCTATTTAAAGGGACTGTCACTCATTTTACACACATTCCAAAGTACTTGAAAAATTATGTGAAGAAAGTTTTTAAACAAATAAACATTATAGAACCATTCCTCCACGGCAGCATGTAAAAGTGTTTTGTTTCAGCGCGCGCGCGCGCGTGTGTGTGTGTGTGTGTGTAATTCTATTTATAGACAACATCCCAGGAAGTCAGACATTCCATGGTTATCCACTGTATGTCATAACTTATATACACTTCCATTAATATATAAATCATTCTGTATGTTCCTTTAGTTACAAAAACAGACAATTCCCACCTTGCAGGTTTACTGTGAACATTAGAAAATCTGACAGTAAAAAGCCTGACAGAGTGATTCGTTTTATTTCCTAGGAATCATCCTTCTGGAGTACAAGCTCCTCTGTGACCTACTCATTTCTAATGGATATAAATTTGCTTCACAACTCCTTGGTGCGTGTATATGACCTTATTTTATGTTTAAAATTCAAATTAAATATTATTCCACATCCTAACTAGGCATCTGCCCTGCTCACTACTGCTCAGTACTGTTTGATATGGATATTTAGACTGTCCAGAAATATGGGGCATAGTCTCTTTTTCAATTCTTGGAATTAGTTGTTGAGAAGCTTATTAACCAAACTCAAGTGCTCCTATTAAAGATAAGAGCTCCTTTTCTCACGGCAACACATTCCCTGTACCTCATTTGGCCAAAGACCCTGAACATGTTTCTCAAGATTATCAGCTTCTCTATGCCATTCCTTCTTGTGCCCCTTCTCGATCCTTCCGCTTCTAGAGCTATAGACTCAGCCACCCTTTGACTCCTGGTCCAGAGCCTGGATCTTTAGCTCCCTGGATTATAAGATTTTGGGCTCTTTCCTAAAACACAGGATGGCCTGGAACCCAGGAGAACACCCTCTCACCTTGGAAGTATACGTGTGTGTGTGTGTGTGTGTGTGTGTGTGTCAGGGTGGGAAGTTTCTAATGAACTCACAGAAAAATAAAACCAACTATTTTTTTCAGGTTATCTCCTCATCCACTTTTGCATCCCCAGTGCCTAACACAGTGCTAACTATAGGCTTGGTATACAGTAGTCACTCGTGAATATTTAATAAGTATAAGGCAACACAGGCAAATTGTCTTTAGGCATGCCAATGATAAGACCCCAGAACACAGCTACCCACTCTTTACTGAAGTTGCAGAATTTGGTAATTGTTACTAAGCACACGCCATTAACCTAATCAGTTTCTCGGCTATGCCACAAAAGGTCCAAGGTCTTACAGACAAGGCTAACCAAACTTCTTCAAGCAAGGTGACAGGACACCTGGAACATAGAGACTTCTATTACTTCATAATCAACCCTGTAAATATACACATCTTATGGAACCAGACAAATGCTGCTTGTCATGTCTGACATTCTATATTGCAAATCAGTAGAATAGTGTAATAAAACTTCAGTTACTGAGAGCTGTTTTCCAAATCACGCTTTAAGTTTCCCAATATCATTAAAATTTTAACCATTTTGAATGAGTATCTTTCTAGAATACATTATGTATATCCCTGCTGTCTTGAGCAAATCATAGCAAACATAATTTAACCTTTCCTTGATAATTTAATGTAATCATTGCAAACATTCATTATGCCAAACCATATAAACAGTGGTGCCTTCTGGCACTTTGGAGTAAATTGTGCTCTCCGCATGGCAGGAAATGACCCTGACTGCTGATTTTCCCAAGCCCACAAAATCTGCCTTTTGTTACTTTGGAGTGTTTTTTGCTAAATGCTTTTCTCACTCCTTGCTTGTTAATAGGATGTGATGCTTTTTGAATGATAGCTGTTGTCTTTCCTTTATAATTTTTAATTTTGTTTCTGTTTCTAAGTTGCTAAAACTTAGAATATGGGAAGCCAAGATCCTTCTTTGATTGAAGAGTAAATAAGAACAAATAGTCTCTGATTTTCATTGGCTTATATTTTGCCCCCTACTTTTGTTAAAAAGGATGTTCAGTTTGGGGTCCTTTGGGATCATGGCTATGTTGAGGCCATGAGGTTGCAGATAGCTAACTTACAAGTATTTACTAGTATCTGCATTTGTATTTTGTAGAACAGTGTCATAGCTCTGAATCATCTGTTTCTCATACCATTCCTGTGTGTATCATTTCATATGTTTTACAGATGAAAACTTTGAGGCTTAAAAGGTTCACCTCCCCACAGTCAATATAGGGAATTAAAACTTCATCCTTTGACTCTTGATCCCAAAACCTGACACAGTTCCCAGCATGCTACACTCTGCAAATGTTCTGGCCTATTAAAAATGAATTGACCCCACAGGGTCTGATAATTTCACAAATGATGCAATGATGATGAAATTTTTAGATTCAGACTATTTCTTCTCATATTTTAAAATCCAATCTCAACTATTAATCTGGCGATACATGGTACACATAGAAGTTTGGAAACTAGAATAAATTAAGTAATGCCAAATAAGACCAAGAAATGAGTAAATGTCAGATGGTTGAATAGGTAGAGACCTACATAAAAAAATAAAAATGGAAGTATGTTTGTAATGATTACTACATTTCCTTCATCAAACTGTATACTAAATAAAACTCCTAAAACTCATGTGAAATAAGAAACCTTAGTACACTTCGTAGGACATTACACATTTTTATGGCACGGCTGACTTTCAATGGATGGCATTGTTATTTTTTATTTTTATTTTTACTCTTGCTACCCAAGAGGAACAACATAGGCAAAATGACATATTCCAGCATTTTTTTTTCTTTCCTCTCTTTTAAAAACCTTAATCAACCTTCAGGGTTTAGATGAACTTAAAACTTTCATAAAACAATTTCCATCATTTTCACAAAACTATCTGTCCTCCCTTTTCTCTTCATTCCTCCAATACTTCCTGCCTTGGTCTCTCATTAACAGTTTCAGGTCTATACATCTCTTGACCCACTTAGATGGTAAATTTCTCAGATCAAAGACTGTATCTTACGTTTCTAATATAGTTTTTCCATTTGAAGTTAGCCCAGTCAGCGAAGGTCTAGTTACATAGTAGGTGATCAAGTAACAAATGAATAAATACAAGTCAATAAATCGGTAACACTGAAATTAGCCAATTTCGATATATTTGTACACTTTATAGATGAGAAAAAGGTGTCAAATTCCCTTTGTGCTGGCTATTCTTCATTTATCCCTCTCCACACACCCAGATCTATTTCCACCTCTCTATGTGCCTTGAAGGAAGAACCCTGGGGGTTACTGTGGTAGGCAAACTAATGCTCATCACCTCCCCACTGCAAGATGTCCATAACCTAAACCTCAGAACCTGCGACTATATTACTTTATGACAAAAGGGATTTTGCAGATGTGATTAATGTTAAATATATTGAGATGAGGATATTATTCTGGTGGGCTTAATGTAATCACATACAATCTTAAAAGCAGAGAACCTCTCCCAGCTGTGGTCAGAAAAACAAATGTGGTCACAGATGGAGGGGCAGAGAGGTGTGACATGAGGACACAACCCTGTTGAATCAGTCATTTTGAAGAGAGAGGAAGTGCCATGCACCAAGGAATGTAGATGGTATCTAGAAGACAAAAAATAAAGAAATTGATTCTTCTCTGGAATCTTCAGAAAGGGCCTCAGTCTGGGGACATCTTGATTTTAGCCCAGTGAGAGCCATGTTGAATTTGTGACCTACAAAACTATAAGATATTAAACCTGTAAAGTTAAGCCAGCATGTTTGTGGTAATATGTTACAGCAGCAGTAATAGGAAAGAAATATAACTACGCTTCTACTTCTAGCTGGAGCTCTGTTGGATTCAGTCAGTGACAGGCACTGGTAGGACTTTGTAGGACTACAAAGAGAAAAGAGCAGTGAGTGAATTTCTTCCCTGCTCCCTCCCTATTTCGGCCCTGTACTTGTGGCTTTACCTATGTCCCTCCTGACTCTCACTGCCAATGGCTGGGTCTTCCTCAGTGCATCCGGCTCCCACTGGGCTCTGGCCCTACTATTTTCTTCCTTCATCACTTCACCTTTAGAGAGAGTAATGGTTTCCCACTGCTTGCTAGTTTCTAGAGGTATCTCTCCTGTGTGTTTATTCACTTAACTCTGCCCACACCTCTGTTAGTGGTTCCCCATTACACTATTTTTATTTGAACAGTCCAGAGTGAATCTGTTCCCTGCTGGGGGCAGCCTTGTTTCCTTAAAGCATTATGAAAGGTTGTTAAAAGGTCATGTGTACTTGAGAGACAAACACAGAGTTGAAAGACAAGGGTAAGGGTCAAGAGAAACCCTGTGACCCCTGAAAGAAACTTGAATTTTTTGACTTTTCCATTCCCATGAGGCATGTCCCTGTGTTTTTGCCTTACTCTGTAATGTCCCCATATCCTCACAACCCCAACTCTCACCCCTCTACTACAGTCTTATATACACAAATATTTTTTTTTTCTTGATGGGTATTTACTCTCTGTGTTTGCAATTTCTTGTGCTTAAAATCCTCTTTCACCTTTTGGTATTTAATGTTCAGAACACAAACACATCTCCAAAAACAAGAAGATCAAATTCTCAGAATAAGAATCACAAAGATCACCAATTTGTCTATGCCCAACTGCAGTCCTTATGCGGCATGTGCAAAATGGGCACATTCACGAAAGAAAGACTGTGAGTAATAAGAGGGAAAATAACAGCACAGCACCTCCCTTACCGGTTCACATATCCAGGTGTTCTAGATCATTCTGAGCTGTGGCCAGAAGCTGACATTCTCGAACAACCATATTCTGGCCCTGGCCAGCTATCCCGACCTTACTACTCAGGTAAAATTTACTTCTTCTCTGTGTTCATATATCATAAAACACAAGAATGGGTGATGCTCAGGGAATATCTATTCTAGCACCTTCATTCTATAGAGGGTAAGGAAAGCCCTAAAAGGGTTTGGATCATAGAGTCAGTCTTCCTGGGAGCTTGAAACACAGTTCCATCACTTAACTGGGAAAACTTGGAGAAGATACTTAACTTGTCTGTGCCTAAGTTTTCACATCTATATAATGAGGGTAAGAGTAGTATCCACCACCGGGTTGTTGTGAGGATTAAACGAGGCACTATCTAGAAAGGGCTTTACAACACATACACTATAATCAGTAAATGGGTTGGGGATATTAAAAGGAGGATTAAGTCATGTATTTTCATGCATAATTATTCTTTAAAAACCAGGCAGAAAAGATATTTTCTTTACAAATGATGAAACTGAGGCTCACAGAGTTTAAGTAGGTTGACTAAAGTCACAAAGTTCATGTCAATAGAAAAATATTCAAACCTAGATCTCCCTGAGACTAAGACCCCTGCTTCTCACTCACACTCTCCCAGGCTGTGACCTCTTTATTTTAAACAGTGAGTTTGTCAGCATCTCCCAAAGCCCATCCCAATGTTCTGTCAATACCCTGAGGTTGATTCTCCTAAGGTTACTGTTGGCTTTTCTCTCCCCTCTACTACAAATATCCTATTTAAACTAGCAGTCATATACATTCTAACCTTTCTGTTGCCTTATTTGTCTTCATACCACTTATCACTACTTGGCATTATGTTATATATTTATTTCCTTATTTTCCATCTTATTCATTGAGATTGTACACTCCATGCAAGTAAGGACTTTGGTCAGTTTTGTCTATTGCTTCTCCATGTGTACATGACATGTAAAATGCATTCTAGAACATGACTGGCATTCAAAATATTTTTGAGGGCATATGAGTGAATGAACGGATAAATGGCATTCTTCTCTCAACAAATAGTATACACTGAGTACATTCAACAAGAACACTCCACATAGATATCGATTTCCTTTCTAGACTCATAGTCACAATCATTTACCAGGGCATAATACCCACAGATCTGAGATCTCCCGTTGGCTGCTCTCTGCCATTTAACGTCATTTTCTGTATCAAGCCACTGTACGTACAGCAGTCAAAACACTTTCTGCCATTTTATATTGTTAATATTTATTTACTTATTTATTTTTGAGAGACAGAGCACAAGCAGGGGAGGGGAAGAGAGAGAAGACACAGAATCCGAAGCAAGCTCCAGGCTCTGAGCTGTCAGCACAGAGCCTGACGTGGGGCTTGAACGCAGAACCCTGAGATCATGAGCTGAGCTGAAGTCAGACACAAAGACTGAGCCACCCGGGTGCCCCGCACTTTCTGTCATTACTACCTAAAAATTTACTCTGTTTGACATTTGTTAGGATGTCTCAAATCTAACCTGCTAACCCTTGGCATTTTTGGATCTTTGTTAGCTTCCCCATTTTGTTTTAAAACTAACTTGTTTCATTTCCTGCTATGTTTCAAATTCTAATTATTATCGCATGTATTATTTTGAATGTAACTATACTGACTTGAATTTGCCTAGCTATCACATAGCTATGCAAGTCCAAATCAATTCTTTCTAAAGAGTTGGGTCCCCATAAGATCATTACAAACCATTTGTTTTTTATTTCTGCATGGTACTATAAAAAAGAAAATTAAATTGCCCCTGTTCTGCCTTCTAAGTTCTTAAAATTTTAACACAGATAGTGCTGGTGTAAGAAGTTAGGACACAAAACACACACAAATAACCAGTTCCTGAGTGGAGGTTATGAGAAGTAAGGGGATCTTTTTAAAAACTTTTCTTGGGGTGCCTGGGTGGCTCAGTCGGTTAAGCGGCAGACGTCGGCTCAGGTCGTGATCTCATGGTCTGTGAGTTCGAGCCCTGCGTCGGGCTCTGTGCTGACAGCTCAGAGCCTGGAGCCTGCTTCGGATTCTGTGTCTCCCTCTCTCTCTGCCCTTCTCCTGCTCATGCTCTGTCTCTATGTCTCAAAAATAAATAAACATTAAAAAAAATTAAAAAAATTAAAAAAAAATAAAAACTTTTCTTTTTAATTTTTTTAAATGTTTATTTCATTTTGAGACAGAGAGACAGAGCATGAGCAGGGGAGGGGCATAAAAAGAGGGAGACACAGAATCTGAACCAGGCTCCAGGCTCTGAGCTGCCAGCACAGAGCCCAATGCGGGGCTCGGACCCACAAACCATGAGATCATGACCTGAGCCGAAGTTAGACACTTAACCGACGGAGTCACCCAGGCGCCCCCTTTTTAAAAACTTTTATTCGAGTATAGTTAACATAGTGTTATATTAGTTTCAGGTGCACAATATAGTGATTCAACAATTCTGTATTCTTTTCGGTGCCCATCAAGATAATTGTACTCTTAATCCCCTTAACCTACTTCACCCATCCCCCCACCTACCTCCCCTCTGGGAACCATCCGTTTGTTCTCCATAGTTCAGAGTCTGTCATTCGGTTTGTCTTTTTTCCCCTTTGTTTGTTTGTTTTGTTTCTTAAATTCCACATATGAGTGAAATCGTATGGTATTTGTCATTCTCTGACTGACTTATTTCACTTAGCATTATACACTCTAGATCCATGTTGTTGCAAATGACAAGATTTCACTCTTTTTTATGGCTCAATGATATTTCAGTGCGTGTGTGTGTGTGTGTGTGTGTGTGTGTGTGGGGAGGGGTGTTTATGTATCTTTGTATACACAGATATACACCTAGATAGACCTAGATGGTATTATGCTAAATGAAATAAGTCACAGAAAGACACATACTGTATGATTTCACTTGTATATGAAATTCGAAAAAGAAAAAACAATAACAAAAAGCAGAAACAGACACATCAATACAGAGGAAGGAGGGTAGAGGGATGGGGAAAATGGGTTAATAAGGGGAGTGGAAGATACAGGCCTCCAGGTATAGAATGAGTAAGTGATGAGGATACACTATACAGCACAGGGAAAACAGTCAGTGGTACTGTAATAGTATTGTATGGTGACAGATGATAGCTATACTGTGGTGAGCACAGCATAATATACAAACTTGTCGATTTACTTTGTTGTACACCTGAAACTAATGTAACATTGTGAGTCAACCACAGATCATCAAAAATAACAAAACAAAATGAAATAAAAAAATAAAATAAATAGCATTTCTTCCTAGATTGCTTCCTAAATCTCAAACTCCACTCATGCTTGGAGATTCCCATTTTTCTGTTTTAGCTATGCTCAAAAGGTTTAGTTACAGATCACAGCTGGAAATAATAGTTTAACTTGTTTTCATTTTTTTAAATTTTATTTTAATGTTAATTTAATTTTTGAGAGACAGAGCATGAGCGGGGAAAGAGCAGAGAGATAGGGAGACAGAATCCGAAGCAGGCTCCAGGCTCTGAGCTGTCTGCACAGAGCCCTATGCCGGCTTGAACCCACAAACAGTGAGATTATGACCTGAGCCGAAGTCAGACTCTTAACCCACTGAGCCACCCAGGTGCCCCTAGTTTAACTTGTTTTTTAAAAAAAAAAAAAGTTCATGTAGTAGATATACCCACACACTATATAAAATGTTTGCTGAGATAATGCACTAAAAGGTAATAAACTCTTTTATTAACAATGGTTACTTCTACTTGTGTAAATTTTCCAAATTTTCTATAATGATAAGGGACTGGTTTTACAATCAGAAACAATATTATTTTTTAAAAATGTATTTCTAATCCAGCACATAGTTGACCATAAGGATACAAATAACTTTTTCTCTGAAAATTTTTTTTCTCCTTCAAACCCCTGAGCAAATTACCATTAGTTTGTAATTTAACTCAATATCTGCTTTTTGCAGATTTAACAAAACTTCAGCCCTGACCCCCAAGTTTGCATATATATGCATATGCCCTATGGCTCCTTCTTCATCACATACCAACCAAAGTCATTAGCATGAAGCCTTACTTGATTAAGCTTGACCAAAGTCTATAAAGCATTATGCAGAACATGAAGGAACAAATGGGAAAAAAAAAATCTGATTAAGCAGCTCAGCTTTGAGAACCTTAAAAACTTCTTAAAGCAACTACAGAAAACAAAGCTAGAAAATCAGGCAAGAATGGGTTGACAACATACCTAGGTCTATGTTCTCAATAATAATTACTGTGTTAAGTACTCAATCTGTGCTAGCCCTTGAGTCAGGGTGTTGTCACAACAATATTGTGGCAACACTGGGAAGTAGGTACTATTGTTATGCCAATTTTAAGGAAGGTTTACGATTTCAGAGTGACTGAGTGACTTGCCTAAAGTCAGACAGGTAGTAAACAGCAACACTGGAATTCACAAACCCATCTCCCTGACTCCTGACCCCAGTTATTTTCTTTACACTCAGCTGTCCCTAGGGAATCTTGCCCTGCCAAGACACTCAGAGCACCTGGGTCAGGAATGCAAGGAAGGAAGCTAATGTGTTACAGAATTTTCTATCCAGCGATGGAGTTTAGGACGTGCCCAACTGTGGTGCCCTGGCATGCTAAATATCTTAAGCTGAAGGAGTTTGAGAAAATGGGAGAAACAGGAAGGTCCCTCTGACCTCCCCACCTTGCCTTCTTCCCTGCAGGCTAGAGAAAAATCTCCCCTGTGACAGGTACCCTTCTTCTACCAAGAGGAAAGGAGACATCCTTATCACTAGAGAGAGGGAATGGGGGCTGAGAAATGTGCACAAACGAAGCTTGTTAAACTAACCCTTACCTTCCAAGTCACTTCTTCCCCACTGAGTACTCCTAGTCCCAATCCCTTTGTGCCGTCAAACCTTTACGATTCGGTTGTTTCTTTGTCTAAAAGGTATAAAAGCTTCTTGCTCTCGTCACTTCTTCAGGTCTTCATTCTCTCGCAAAGGCTCCCATGTCAGTGTAAAACTTCAGTGAAATTCATATGCTTTTCTTCTCTTAATCTGTCAGTTTAATTTTCAGACATAGCCAGGGACCTTGGGAAGGTCAAGGAAAACCTTTTCTCCCCTCCACCAATCAGCCTCTTTGTCCACCCAAGTAGATTCAAGCAGAAATAGAAGGTTCCCATGAGCCAGGCACACATTTGGTTAGCAGCACTCTGGTCACAGGTTGATTTTAGAGAGTTCTTTTTTCAGCAATTTCTTCTCTCCTCCCTCCCTTCCCACCCCCATCCCCAATCCTGCTGGTTCCACGACTGAAATCAAGCCCAACTCTGGGTCACGTGTGCATAGATCCTCTCAGTGCGCTTGGCCTTAGAATATTTTTGGAACTGAAAACAGCAAGAAGAGGGATAGGGCACAAGAATCCTATTGCAGTTATGAGCAAATAAAATAAAGCTTTCAGGATAAACACAAAAAACAAAAACATATAGGGACACTTTCTACTCTGTAGGCAGTGACCACTTAGCACATAGTCTAGCTCTGCCCTGTGGGCAGCTGTCTCTCTCTCCTTCTCTTGCTTTCAATCATTTCCTTTGTGAAATCCAGGAGACAGACTGGACTCTGATTTAAAAGGCTCTCTACATGTTCAACATTCCGTGGGTCTTATAGTGCCTACAAGAAGTAAATAGGAATGGATTACTGAATAGTAAGAGGGAAAAATACACTCCAACAGAACCATTTAAGACAAGGAATGTCTTTCAAATATACGCTTTGGGTTGACATTGTTTTATTCTTTTAATTTTTTATTTAGTTTTTAATTTTTATATTTTATTTATTTTGAGACGGCATGAGCAGGAGAGAGGGGCAAAAGGAGAGAGAGACTGAATCTTAAGCAGACTCCACGCTCAGCACGGAACCGGATGCAGGGCTTGATCCAATGACCCTGGGATCATGACCTGAGCTGAAGTCAAGAGTCAGACTCTCAACCAACTGAGCCACCCAGGCGCCCTTGCACATTGTTTAATAGAAGTCTGGATGACAGTGTCATTTGCATTCCAATCCTGGCTCTGTCCCTGACATGCTAGGAGATAGATGAATCTCTCATTCTTTTGGTGTTTTAATTTCCTCAGTGGCTAAGCAAGGACGATACATCCAATCTACCTTTTAGAATTTCTGAATGGATTATAGCAAAACCCTTCATAATGTTTTGGCTTAAAAGATTTCTCTCTGAACTATATTTATGTTTTCATATTCTATTTTCCCCAGTCATCAGTAGGAATCACAAAGGAAATATATCCATATAATTGGATTAATTTCCCTAAATCCTTGGATGATCCTAAAATGTTTGGCCGTGACTAATCAATGAATTTGAATTTTTGGCAAACAGCAATTAATATGTACATGTTTGAAATATCTGTCCTTTTCTCCATAGTCAGGGAAATCTGTTTCAACTGTTAGAACATAAGTGTTAATATTCAACAATATTAAAATAACTACTTTGTTGGACTAAAATTCCCCCGATGACATGAGAAATCAAGATGCAAAAGTTTCATGTTGATGCCAAAGCATAAAATAGACCAAATCTATAATATCATATTGAAACCGAATGCTGAAGTTGTAGATTATCTTAAAACAAACAAACAAACAAGCAAACAGAAACAAACAACAACAACAAAAAACTAGTGCAAAGGCTTGACTTTATAGATGAGGGAAAAAGGGAAGCAGAAATCTCTGAGCAGCCAGAGGTATTATGCTAAGTGCTTTACTGGACCATGTATGCAGTCCTCCTCTGCTCCATCACAGCACCCATCTTACCTAAGAATAATGTGAATGCCAGCAAGATGAAATAACCAACTTACCCAAATTCGGGGGGAGGGGCTATCATCGAACCCCAGACCAAACCCCAAACACCTGTAAGTCTACTTCAGGAGCAAAATACCCACAAGCCGACCAACAAATTTTCCCCTCTAGGAGATCATGATTGAAAGCCTGCACAGAGACAACTGGGGAATGATAAGACTACCCGTGTGCCCCTCTTGGGGAATGACACATCACTCTATATGCAGGAGAGCGTCAGGCTTATTCTAGCTACATATCACGTAAATGAGATCAGAACTTATAATAATCTTATAATAAAAATAACAGCTTCAATTTATTGAACTCCTAGGACATGTCAGGGATTTCAAAAGTGGCTTTTCAAAGCCTCATGTAACCTTTAAAGGTAAATATTACATCTTCATTTTACAGATGAAGTAAACTGAAGTTTAGGTGGATAACAACAATATAACAGAAAATATCTGTATAGAATATACACCGGGCCAGGCATTAAGTTCTCTCTTACATATTTTTATATCTTACACATATAACAACTTATCTTCCTAATAAGTCTATGAGGCAAACACTAGTATGATACCTATGTGCCATATGGGAAACTACTATACAGAAAGGCCTTAGCCTTAGTTTGGGGGTAACTTCCCCAAACCCAGGCAGTCTGGCTCCAACGGCCAGGCTCTTAACCATGCTCAATGTCATCCAGACAGTAAGCGGCCATAGAAGGATTTGAAATTTGGAACTAAACTCCAAAGCCAGTTATTTTTTCTACATCTTTCCAAAGCCATGTTTTAATGGCTGCTCATTCAAGTAATATGGGCAGCATTTAGAGGTGAGGGCAGAACTTCTACTGAAGGGATATGATCATTTTATCATGCTTGCAAACTGAAGGGAGCTTTCAGCTGAGTTACCTACCCTTTCCTAAGTAAGGAAAAAGAGTTGGTGAGCACCTTCCCTGTTGCTGGAATGAAAGCTCTCATTAGTTCTCAACTGATTTATCGGGCGACTTGTGGGTAGGTACTGAGGCAGCGTCTAGCCCCTTGCCAGTGACCCCAGCCTAAGCATGGCTGCCAGTAAATCAGGTCAGAAAACTGCATAGGTTCTGCAGAAATGCTTTTAAACCTTAAGATGAAATTTTGACCTATATCTCCCTTAACGTTTCACTTTGACAGACATGCACGGAGTTCCAACTACAGGCAAAATGCTATGAAATACTATGGTAGGCACCACCATAGTAGTGGGGAACTCAGATTCCTTGTCCTTAGGAAAAGCACAATCCAGTGGGGGAAATATAAATATTGGCAGCTGAGTATAATTCATATTATAGTACTAAGAAGCCCTTTTGGCTCTGCACCCAAGTTGAAGTTTCTGCTATATGTGGGAAAATCTGAACAGAATCAGGTATACTCTAGCGGTCAAATCAAGGCACACAAAGGTGAGATATGGTGCCTTACCATGTGCTTCACTGTCATAAATGAGATTGGACAACACTGTGTGCTTTTAATGTGCCCTGGAGAATTAGGTAGATCATTATTACTGTTGTTGCTATTTTATTCTCCAACTATGAGTTTACAGCATCTTCTCTTCAGTGGTTTGTGTCCCTGAGAGCAAAATAAACTCAACATTTTCTTCCTGCAACCTCTCATGAATATTAATGCTGTCTTTATTTATTGTTTGGTAAAATATGACAAAAATAAAAATGCACTACAGCGAAAAAGAACACGCATACACCCAAAATATCTAGCTACTGTCAGAATACTTGTGCCATCATCATTATCAATAAATTGCACACTTGACAAGCATGCTCCACACATTACATCGTCCCACAATTCCTTCTACTGACCTTTCTTAAAGGGTGCCGCTGGTTCTTTGGTTGCTACTTGTAGAACTCCCATTAATTTTCAAGTTGTACAGTTTTGTCATGCTGAAGCTAGAAACATGGAGTTCAGTAACACTCAGCCAAGGAGATTTATAATAGACTTTCAGAGCCTCAGAATCTTTCCTCAAAAAGCGTCATACCCAGAAGCTCAAATCTATAAAACAAACAATAGTAGAACTGTTCTGCTTGAAAGAGGGATAGTGATGGAATCCTACCTGTTCAGAACATCCTCGCATCCTTACACAGCCTGAAGCAACTACACGGAACCCTCTGAGTTCTGGGCATCATAGTCACTCATCTAGCCCACTTTATAGATGCAGGACCAGAGTACCAAGCTGATTAAAGTAGCTAAGGCCAGAGAATTATCCAGCAGCAGAGCGGGACTAACATTCCTATCTCTTCTGTCCTAGTCCAGTGATCTTTTTTACACAACTTCTTGCCTCCTTTTATATTTCAACTTGAAGGAAGGACAAGAGGGACAAGTATTAGGAACATTATGACAGTCTGTTTTTCCAACGTTGGCAAGTTAGAACTCCTCTGAGGTTTTTCAGATACTCATGGGATAACTATTGCATGTCGGATCAATAGTCGGACCCTGTGTTCTTACACTTGGAATAGAACATATGAAAATACTAGTAACCTTGACACCTGGTAGCCAAAAGGAAGTTGGGCTACACTGAGAACCTGACTAGGATTCTAGAAGGTATAGTTAGGCCCATCTCTAGTTCAACCTTATTCCTAAGAGTGGTGCTGAATTATATAAACTAGCTATTGCCATTGGACACTCTGATAAAACCCTGTTCAAGGGCATAAAACTTTTTCCAGGCTGGCAATATTTTGTTGTATATGTATTAATTTGATTCAGTAAAAGGCAAGTGTTATCCAGCAGAATGGATCCAAAGTCGTTGTCACCTATTTGTTGCTTGGGTCTAACAAATCTCTTCAGTAACTATATGATAAATTGAGCTTTAGAGAATATTAGGGGCTATACAATAAATTAGTCACACAGTCATGATTTCAACTATATCCTGATTCCCAGTCCAGTGCTGTTTGCCCAAGTAGCTTCATAACCTATGTTCTTCTCTTTTCTATAGGAGTTATTAAATAATAGGAAAATAATTCTCAAGTATTTTCTTATTCCCCTTTACAGAGTGGAATAACCACACCTATAGCAGGATTTTCTCCGTATAACATGATCTTGAGTAATTACTCTTTCTGGTAACCTCAGCAATAGCAGAATTTATCTGAAGGCAGTGAAGATTATTGTCTCATAAATATATTTTTATCCTTTATGTTAGAAGGTTGAAAAAAACATAACTCCTTTTTACAATATGGTAGAGATAAAAAAATAAACTGATAATATAGATGGCTGTTGTTAGAGTTTTAAGACTATAAATTTGTGATTCAGTTATTAATTATATTATTACTGATATTGGTCACATTGAATGTTGTGAATCATAATATTAAATATTTAGAATACTATTATATTCAATACTGGATTAATACAGAGATACAGGGATAGAGAGAACCCCTGTGAATCTTCCCTCTTCTGGCAGGACTAAACATACCCAATGTGTGTGATCCATTTCTCAAGCTATTCAGAAAAGGGAGGATCCCATCTTTCTTCAAGAATCAATTATCAACTGTTAAAGAAAATGAAAAATTAAGGACCTCCAAAAGTTTGCTCCTCTATAAAAGCAATGAATGTTGAAAACTATTGGAACCAATCTTTTCAGAACTCTAGAATCTAACTAAAACTTTGCAGCAATCCAGTTAACATTTGGTAAAACAAAACAAACAAAAAAACTGGCTAACTCTCAGTAAGAAGTGCAAACTTATGTCTTAATTTATGCTACTCCTATCTCTCAATAGCAGCTCAACAGCAGCCTTGAAAATAACATCCCACATTCAAGGTACCAATACCTGAGGAACAGAATGGAATACATTAGCGAAGAATTCTTCTTTGGTCTGTCTCATGACTCCCAAGAATACCTGCTCAAAAGGCTTCTTTTTATCTCACCTGATGGGGAACTTTTCTAGTGCTAAAGCTGTTACCCTTGGGGACTTTGTCAAAAACACTTATAGATGAATGTTCTAGCCTCTAGCCCTTACTTCTTGGGTACACGGAGGCTGGAGTTCAACCAGAGGTGCGAGCTTCAGGCCTTCTCAGCTCTTTATAAGCTTGTACATAACCCTTGGCCTGAATATCACCTTCAAGAACCCCAGAAATATGTCAGTTTTTCAGAGCCCTTATTCCCCAAAGTATTTCATTCCCTGGCCTTTCCTACCAAGGGTTTGGGTTAGTAAATACCATTTACATTAGCACTAAAAGAAAAAAGGAACACTTAAGGAATAAATCTAAGAAAATATGTAACAAGAAAATGCTACTGTCAGGAATCAAGATCTAAATAAACAGAGAAATATTTCATATATTTGCATAAGAAAATTCAATATTGTCAAGATGCCAGTTCTTCACAACTTGATCTACAGATGTATGGCAGTCCCAATCAAACTCTAGCAAGTTATTTTGTAAGTATTGACAAACAGATTCTAGAATTTATGTGGAAAGGTAACTCAGAATAGCACACAACACTGAAAAAGAACCTAGTGCAAAGACTGGCACTACTTGACTTCAAGACTTATTATAAAGTTACAGTGGTCAAGACAGTGTGGTATTAGTGAAAGAACAGACAAAAAAAATCAATGGAACAAAACAGCCCAGAAATAGACCCGCACAAATATAGTCAACTGATCTTTGACAAAAGATCAAGAACAATTCAATGGAGAAATGACAGTCTTTTCAACAAATGTGCTTAGAACACTTTGAGATCCATGTGAGAGAATAGATCTAGACATTAATCTTACATTTTTCATGAGAATTAAGTCAAAATGAAACAGAAACCTGATTGTAATACACAAAAAGAAAACTTCTAAGATAACATAGAAGAATACATAGGTGATCTTGAATTTGGCAATAACTTTTAAATACAAAACCAAAAATATGATTTATGAAAGAAAAAAATTGACAGTAGATTTCATTAACATAAAAACCCTCTACTCTGTGAAAGACACCATGGACAGAATGAAACTCAAGCCACAGAGAGGGAGATATATGCAGAATACGTATCTGATAAAAGACTTGTATCTGAAATATATAAAGATCTCTTGAAATTCAACCCAATTTAAGAAAATAAACAACACAATTTAAAGATTGGCAAGATATCTAAACAAACGTCCCTCAAAGAAGATACATACCAAATAATCATATGAAAAGAGACTTAGCTTCATATACTAATAGAGAACTGCAAATTAAGACAACAATGAGATAACACTACACATCTACTGGAAGGGGTAAAATAAAAAAAAACTGACAAACCAAATACTAATGTGGAAGTGGAAAAATGGAAACTCTCATTCATTGCTGGTAGAAATGTAAAATCGTGCAGCTGCTTTGGAAGACAATCTGGCAGTGCCATGCAGAAGTTTCACTGACTGCATGCATTTGTCAAAACAAAAAGAACTGTACAACACAATGAGTGAATTATAATGCAAACTATTCTGGACTTTCGTTAATAATAATCGCTATTAGTTTATCAGTTCTAATAAATGTTGCTATATGAATTAGGAACACTTTCTTGCTTTCTGACACAAGATGTTCCAGGATCATCTTGTACTTGTTCTGTTCCAGAATTGGTCATTTCTCAAGATCCAACTAAATGCTATTGGAGACTCACTTTAGATTTGTAGACATAAATAAATTGAATGTAAAGGGTTGGGAAAGATAATCCATGTTAAGAGTCACCAAAAAAGAGCTGAGGTAGTTATACAAAATAGCCCTGAAGACAAAAATTGTTGTGCCAGACAAAGAAGGTCAGTATCTAATGACACAAGAGTCAATCCTTCAAGAAAAACTATGAACATTTATGCACCTATCATGAGCCTCCATATACATGGAGTGAAAATTGACAGAAATGAGAGATGGCAAAAACAGTTCAACAGTGAGAGACTTTCATACCAGACTTTCAGTTACAGAAAAAAAAAAACAAAAAAAAAACAACTAGACAGAAGATCAGATAGGAAACAAAACACTTGACAACACTGTAAGCAAACTGGACTTAACAGGTATCTATTGAGCATTCCACCCAACAACAGAACAATGTGCAGTCTTCTCAAGCACACATGGAACATCCTCCAGGATAGGGCATATCTCAGACCAAAAAATAAGTCTCAGTAAACTCAAAAAGAATAAAATCATATAAATTATATTCTCTGACCACAATGGAATAATATTAGAAGTCAATAAGAGAAGGGAATATGGAAAATTCACATATTTGTATAAAATAAACACTTCTAAATAACTAATGGGTGAGAGAAGAGGTCACGAGAGAAATTAGAAAATACTTTGAGATAAATAAAAATGAAAATGAAACATACAAAAAGTTATGGGATGTAATGCCCAGAGGGAAATTTATAGCCGTAAATGCCTACTTTGAAATATAATAAAGACCTCAAATTAATAACTGAACCTTGCATCTTAAGAAACTAGAAGAACAAAAGCAAACCAGATCCAAAGCAAGTAGAGAGAGGGAAATAATAAAAATTAGAGCACAGAAAGAAAACAGAAGAATAGAGAAAATCAATGAAACCAAAATTTGGTTCTCTGAACAGATCAACAAAATTGGTATTTAACTTTACAGACACAGTAAAAATAAGAGAACATTCAAATAATCAAAATCAGAAATGAAAGCGGATAACATCAGGAATGATATTACTACTGAAATGAAATTACATGTCACTATACAGAAATAAAAAATATATATGTAAGAGTATACTATGAGCAACTGTATACCAAAAAACTAGATAACCCAGATAAAATGAATAAAGTTTTAAAAAATACACAAACTACCAAAGCTGACTCAAGAAGAAATAGAAAATCTGAACAGACTTATAACAAGCAAAAAGATGGAGTTAGTAATAAAAAAATTCAAAAAAATTCCTAGGATTTTCTTTTCAGATGGCTTCATTGGTGAATTCTACCAAATATTTTTAAGGAATTAATACCAATCTTTCTTATATCTCTTTAGTAAAGTAGAAAAGAAAGGAATACTATCAAACTCTTTCTGTCGAAGCCAGTGCTACCCTGACACCAATGTCAGACAGACACCACAAGAAATAAAAGCCTACATAAAAATATCCGTTTTGAATATAGATGCAAACATGTTAGCAAAGTGAATCCAGCAACATAAAGGGATTACACGCATCATGAATAATTGGGATTTATTCCAGGAATGAAAGTTTGTGTCAATATATGAAGATCAATAAGTGTAATAAATCCTATTAATAGATTTTTTAAATGATCATCTCAATAGATATGGCAAAATAATTGTCAACATACAACACCCTTTCATGATAAAAAAAAAAATCCATAAACTAAAAATGGAAGAGAAATTCCCTACTGATAAAGGGCATCTACAAAAACACACAGCTAGCATCATGGTTAATTATGAAAGACTGAACTCTACCCCTAAGATCAAAAAATAAGACAAGAATATGTGCTCTATCTACTTCTATTCAAAACTGTTAACTATACTGGAATGAAAATAAAAAACTTAAAAGAAAAAAAAAAAAAAACATTGTACTGGAAGTTCTGGTCACCACAGTTAAGTAAGGAAAACAGATAAAATAAAAGGCATCCTAAGTGGAAAGGAAGAAATAAAACTATTTCTATTTGCAGATAACATGGTATTCTATATCCAAAATCCGAAAGGAACACACACACACACACACACACGTATGCACACAAACACACACACACACACACACACACACACACACACACACACCCCTTAAGAATTCACCAAAGTTGCAGGACATAGGATCAATAAGCAAAAATCCATTAATTTCTTCTTTAAAATTTGATTCCAGTATAATTAACATACAGTGCTATATCAGTTTCAGGTATATAATACAGTGATTCAACAATTCCATACTCCATTTATTTTATTTTCACTTGCAATGGACAATGTGAAAATGAAATTAAGATAATGTCCATTTATAATATCATTTAAAATTATTAAATACTTAGGAACAATTTTAACTGAGGAAGTACAAGATCTATACATTTAAAACTACAAAATATTGTGGAAATAAATTTAAAAAGACCTAAACAAATGGAAAAAATATCTCATGTCCACAGATTAGAAGACTCACATGGCATTACTTCCCTAACTCATCTACAGATAGAGTGCCATCAACTAACAAAATTTCAACTCTCTTTTTTTTTGCAGAAATGGGTAAGCTGATCTTAAAATTCATATGGCAATTCAAAAGACTTCAAATAGTCAAAATAATCTTGAAAATGAAAAACAAACTTGGAAGAATCACACTTTGTGATTTCAAAACTTATTACAAAAGTACAATCATCACAATAGTGTGGTATCGAAATAAAGATAAACAGATAAATGGAATAAAACTGAGAGTCCAGAAAAAAGGTTAGATGTATATGTTCAACTGATTTTCCAATAAAGGATGTTAAAACTATTGTATTGGAAAAAATTGTCCTTTCAACAAATGATGCTGGGACAACTGAATATCCCTATGCAAAAGTATAAATTTGGACCACTATCTCACACCATATATAAAAATTAAGTCAAAATGAATCAAGACCTAAATTTAAGAGTTAAAAGGATAAAACTATTACAAGGATACACAGGAAGAAATCTTTATGAGGTTGGATCAGGCAGTGGCTTCCTAAATATGACACCAAAAGCACATGCGACAACAACAAAATAATAATAAACTGGACATTATCATAATAAAATTTTTTTATGTCAAAGAACACTATGAAGAAATTGAAAAGACATCCCACAAAATGGGAGAAAACGTTGCACATCTGATATATAAACTGAATGTTTGGACATCTGATATATAAAGTAAATGTGTATGGATGGATAGATGGATGGATAATATCTGAGAAGTATGCACAATATATAAAGAACTCTTACTTAATGATAAAAACACAAATTGATTTAAAAATTGGTGAAGATTGAGGCACCTGGGTGGCTCAGTTGGTTAAGTGTCCAACTTTGGCTCAGGTCATTATCTCATGGTGAGTGGGTTCAAGCCCTGTGTCAGGCTCTGTGCTGACACTCAGAGCCTAGAACCTGCTTCAGATTCTGAGTCTCAGTCTCTCTCTCTCTGCCCCTCCCCTGCTCATGCTCTGTCTCTCTCTCAAAATTAAGTAAACATTACATAAATAAATAAATAAATAAAAGTTGGCAAAGGTTTTGAATAGTCATTTCTTCAAACAAGATACATAAATGAGAAACACATGCTCAACACCATTTTCTATCAGAGAAATTCTAACCAAACCATATGAAATACCACTAGACTGGGCATGATACTAAAACAAACAAAACAAAACAAAACAAAAATCCATAAAATAACAAATACTGAAATATAGAAAAATTTCCTCATACATTACTGAAGGGGATATAAAACATGACAACCATGGAAAACAATTTGACAGGTCCTCAAAAATTTCAACATAGAGTTACCACATACCCCAGCAACTCCATCCCTATGTGTATACTCAGAAGAAGTATCCACACGAAAACTTCACCACAAAAACTTACAGTAGTTCTACTCATTGTACCAACTCATAAATGGTACACCCTTATATTCTTACGGTGAAATATTATACAACCATAAATAAGAATGAGGTACTGATACGTGTTAAAGGATGGATGAACTAGACTAAATGAGCATAGCCAGACAGAAAAATTCACACATTGTATGTTCCATTTAAATGAAATGTCCAGAGAAGGCAAGCCTACAGAGACTCTAAGTAGATCAGTGGTTTCCGAGGGCTAGAGGAAGGAGGATATTGGGACTAACTAAAGCGATGGAAAAGTTCTGGAACTAGATAGTAGTAATGTTTACATAATATTGTGAATATACTAAAAACCACTGAAATTTATATTTTTAAATAGCGAATTTTATGTAAAACAACAAACAAAAACAACAAAGAATCAGTTGCTAAAGAAAGGTTCTAATTTGTCTAGCTTATGGGTTATACTCAGACATTTTTTTTTTTTAAACAACAAATGCAGGATAAGAATTAGGAAATATTTCTTGCTCTAACTGACATCTCCTGAAGGGATAAACTGCTGGGGCACAGTTTCATGTAATAAGAAATAGAAGAATTGTCCTATGTAGGAAACAAAAGTAATTATGAATTAGATATACAGAAGCTCAGTGAATGGCCAATTCTGGAAAGTATAAGCGACAAATTTCATTTCCTCAATTATGTGTGTGAATTTAAAAGCATCCCTGCCTGGAAAAAGTGGGAGTATGGTGATGAAAAGTGGATTTTAGTGATGGTAATGCATATTTCAATGGGGACTGTTTGTTGGGTGGTGACTTGCCAGAACAGCAAGCACTAGCAGAGACCTGAAAGATTAAGGCAGAGCCACATGATAAAGAGAGAAGTGTGTAGGAGCTACAGAACCAGAAAGGGGATCAAGAAAGTCTGGTTAAGAGCAGTCAGGTTGGGTGAGTTGAGAAGGAGTTTTCGGCATTAGTAGAGAAGGTGCTAGCCCAGGGTCATTACGAGAGTGAGAGAAAGGAAAATCACTTGAAGGATTTTGATTGCTAAACTGGAAATTTCCACCAAATAAAATAGAGAGGGAAGGACAAGGGGAGAAGAAGGGAGAGGAAAAGGAAGGGAGCGAGGAAGAGGAGAAGGGAGAGGAAAGATGATCGGGATTTTTCTTATCAATGTACCTACGTGGTGAAAGTGAAGAAACAAGTGAAGAAACTTCGTGAGAAAGAAGGCAACATGTGAGGAGAAAAGACAGTATAAAACGGGCACCTGGGTGGCTCAGTCTGTTGGGCACGCAACTTCGGCTCAGGTCATGCTCTCATGGTTTGTGGGTTCGAGCCCTACATCGGGCTCTGTGCTGAGAGCTCAGAGCCCAGAGCCTGGAGCCTGCTTCAGATTCTATGTCTTCCTCTCTCTCTGCCCTCCCCTATTTCTGTCTCTCTCTCTCAAAAATAAATAAACCTTAAAAAAAATTTTTAAGACAGTAAAACAGGGAAAGCCTAGTAAAATCAGACTACTGACTGATTTATTTGCATCAACTACATGTAAGCTGTGCAAAAATTAACCCATATCCACTACCTGCATTTTACACATAAGGACATAGGAAACCATTCATCGTCCTAGGGGTTCTTTAAGAATGCCCCAGAATTACCCAGAGGGTTTGATACAACCCAGTTTGTTGGCCCCACTCCTAGAGCTTCTCAGGTGTAGGCCTAGGATGAAACTCAAGACTGTGCATTTCTAACAAGCGCCCTGGTGTGGCTGAGAGTTGCTGGTCCAAGGGACCAATTTTGAGAATCACTAACTTAGAAAAGCAGAATGCAAAGGAGGAAATCCTGAGAGCCTGTGACTCTAACGTCTGTGGAACGATGGATGAAAGTAGAGAAGGCAGACCACGAGCCAGTTATTTATAGAGCGCCTGCTACCAGTACCAGGTACTGGAGATGAGAGGCAGAGGGCAGCACAGACAGTCACCCTCATAATGCTGACTGAAGACGGATGTTTAGGCATTTATACCTCAAATGTTGGCAGTGGGGTTATTTTTGTTTAAATTTTACATGCTAATTGTTCTTATATGTAACCATGGAAATCCAGGATTAGTAAAATGTATTGTGAATTTCGGTCCAAGATATATGACTTCACATATATCAGATTCTGTATAAGAAGCAAATAGGTTACAATAAATTCTATTAAATGAAAGTATGAGGATCAAAAACAGCAAAAGCTAGCTAAATCAAGAAATCCTGGTAGACCTATGCTCCAAGGGTTAAAAAATAAAAGTTGAGTTGCTTGCTTAATTTCCAAATTGTCTTTATGCCAAAGGAGAATTTCTTTAGGAGAGGTCTAAAGTGAAAACATATCCAAGTGAGAGTTACTGTAATTAGCAAATAAAAATATAGGATACCCAGTCAAATGTGAATTTCGGATACACGATGAATTTTTTTTAAGGTAAGTTTTGTGTATTATTTGGAACAAACTTATACTAAAAACATTCTCATTGCGTACCTGCAGTTCTCATTTAACCGGATGTTCTGTATTCATCTGGAAACTCTAATCCCAGGGGACTCTGACCAAACATTCACTCAATAAACATTTAATATGTCATCAGTCTTATAAAGAAGATAGAAACATAGAGTATGTCCTGTTCCACACATGAAACAACAAAGCATAAAAGGGTGGCCAAACGGCAAACGCTTTTTTTTTTTTTTAAATGTTTTTATTTATTTTTGAGACACAGAGAGACAGCGTGTGAGCAGGGGAAGGGCAGAGAGAGAGAGGGAGACACAGAATCCAAAGCAGGCTCCAGGCTGTGAGCTGTCAGCACAGAGCCCGAAGCAGGGCTCAAACTCACACACCGCAAGATCATGACCTGAGCTGAAGTTGGACACTCAACCGACTGAGCCACCCAGGCGCCCCAAACGGCAAAGGCTTTAAGTGCAATGGAGAGGGAGACCAATGTGACTGGAAGAGCCAAGAAAGGGGAACTCCTTCAGCAACTGTGACTTCACCTGGTGCTGAAGGTAAGTAGAATTTGATGAGCCCAAAGCTGGCAATAAAGCTATGGAAAAGAGGTAAACAGCATGAATATGAAGTGTAGCATCTGGACCAAGGACAGCAGGCAAATGGGAAAGGAAGGAGATCACTTGTGACAGATTGAGCCAATTCCCTCACCAGCTGTATAGCATAAGCCCTCTTAGAGTGCAATTACTGACCCTCATCAATATTTCCGTACATATCCATGACCATCGACTGCATCCCCATTTTGTTTCAACTTCACTAGGACCACATGGAGAGATCTGAATGCAAAGCACACCACGGATATCCAGACAGTTGAGCCTTTAAGACAGAGAAATAGAATTTGATGGTTGGGGTGTTTTAAATTAGAAATAAGGTGATCTTCAGTCCCAATGCATTCTCTGATTCTCTGAATCTAGTCTGAAATGAAGGTCTGTGCTATGGCATCGGGCCTCCGTCTTGGAATCAGTAGATATGGGTCCTAGGCTCTTGAGTGTGTTCAGAAGTGAGTCTCTGGGCTTCAGTTTCCCAGATGTAATGTGACAGTTTGAAATTATATGATCTTTCAGGGCCCTTCCAATTTAACATTCAGTGATTAATTGAATAAATCATCCATTCATTAAACACTTACTGAGAGCCTGCCATATGTAAGGCAATTTGCTAGGAGCTGTGATGGATACAAAGAGAGTTATTTATTCAGAGTTATTTATTCATCACGAGGCACAACTCTGAAGTAAACAGTTGGGAGTAACTGACTCCATCCTTACCCGAGGAGACCTACTTGGGCACTCCATAGAGGATCTGGCTTCTGGACCACTGAACTCAGTTTTCCAGGAATGGTTCTGCCGTCTCTCCTTTGTCTTTATTTTTCTCCCTTCCCTAAGTTTCCTCAAGGAAATTTCCTACCACAAATTTTCAACCACAAATCAATTCAGATTAAACAAAGCAAACAGAAGAAAAATAACCATTTATCAGGACTTACTAGTGCTAGGACAGAGATAAGTGCTATCACGTTTCAACTTTTTGGATATGCATAACCATTTTGTAACAACAGTTTATTATCTTATAGATAAAGCAGAGGCAAGGAATATGCAGTAAACTAACCCCAGGTCAAAAGTGCCAGGGTCAGAAGTAACCTAGATTTGTCTTAATACCAAATCAAAGCTCTTTCCAGTAAACTGGCTAATCCACAGCCATGGTTCCAGGTAGCCAATATGTTTCAAAGAGCCATATGGTGTATCAACTAATATCAGTTGAACTAACAGTCTTTAAAAAAAATAGATCAATTTATTTATAATAATATCAACTTCAATGACTTTATTCCAACCTGCTTTTGTGCTGTTGTTCAAAGCAGGAGATTTATGGCCCAAGGTGAGGGGTTACATGTAATTCCTGCCACAGCAATTTTTGCTCACACAATGCCATATGTCATGTGTACTATAGCTGAAATAAAGATTAGAAAGTACTAAATGGCAATCAGGTGACTGTAGAGATTCTTTGGGGCAAGCGAACCTCATTCCAGTCCTATACAGATGTAGATCTAGCCCCCCATATTTAAAGAAGGGGTGTGGGGCGCCTGGGTGGCTCAGTTGGTTAAGCAGCCGACTTCGGCTCAGGTCATGATCTCACGGTCTGTGAGTTCAAGCCCCGCGTCGGGCTCTGTGCTGGCGGCTCAGAGCCTGGAGCCTGCTTCAGATTCTGTATCTCCCTCTCTCTCTACTCCTCCCCGACTCATGCTCTGTCTCTATGTCTCTCAAAAATAAATTAAAAAACATTAATTTAAAGAAGGGGTGTGTGTGTGTGTGTGACAGGTGGCAGAGAAGTGGGAGCGAGGGGAGGAGAGAGAAAAAGAAAAAAAGAAAGGGAGAGGGAGAGAACACAAAACACAGAGAGGCAGAAACAGCTCTCCAATACCCATAAGGAGTTAATTTGGACCACCATGACTTTAAGGCAGCTGAGCTTTTAATGATTTATACAACAAAAGTAGAAGCTTTTCTAAGCTGCATTATTATATATGTAGCTGTCTTTTTAATATTTTAATGACCCAGAGTCACTGTGATAATCATATAGTACTTTGTAAAATACAGTGGATGCCCTTGAGGATAATCGCATGTTCAAGGAGGTATGCCTCTACCCTAATGAGCTCCTGATCACTTTGCTTTTTGTGGTCATGGGCATTTTAACAAATGAATCCTATTTCCCTTGGCTGGCTGGAATGGCTTGGAAGAAAAACTTGTTTGGGTGTGGGGTACATCCTGAATCACTGGACTTACCAGTTAAAAATTCAGAAGGAACAACATGGTTGAGCCAGAAAGGACAACTAGAAAAGGAAAGCCAGAATATATGCCTGCACAATACCTGGTGCAAATCAAAGATAAGAAATGGGATGAAGGAATAGACTCTGGAGAGTTAGAGAAAGGGAGACTCCAAGGCAAAGTCTATGGACAACAAGCCAGGTGCTGCCCATCTTCATCATGTGGCTTCTTTCTAAGCAGCCATGTTCCCTTATTGTCTCCGACACTGTTATTTGTGGGTTCTCCAACTCCTCCCGGGCTATCTTATCAGTGTAAGTGTCTATGTGCAAACTTCTCTTTGCCCTTTGAATCATTTGTGACAGCCATGGATTTGAAAAATGTTAAGTTAAAAATCAAAGAACGGGCTTTCTGTGAGGGCCTAAAGGTAACACAGTACTCATGTTTGGGTCTGTCCAGGACAGCCATTGTAGCTACTTAAATAACTTCTTGGTTTATTTCTGGATTTCATCTATACTTTAAACAGAGAGATGGCCAAATATAGATACGTAATTATACTCACTTCCCAAGACTTCCATAACAAAGTGCCACAAACTAGATGGATCCAACAACAGAAATTTATTTTCTCACATAGAAGTCTGAGGTCAAGATGTTGGCAGGGTTGGTTCCTTCTGGGGGCAGTGAGTGCAAGTCTGTCCCATGCCTCCTCCCTAGCTTCTGGTGGTTTGCTGGCAGTTTTTGGTGTTCCTCAACTTGGAGATGTGTCTCCTAGATCTCTGCCTTCATCTTGACATGACAGTCTCCATATATGTCTCTCTGTGTCCAAATGTCCCCTTTTTATAAGGACATAGTCATATTATATTAGGGTCTACCCTAATGACCTTGATCATATGCAAAGATCCCATTTCCAAATATGGTTGCATTTAGAGGTATGTGAGTAAGGACCTCAACATCATCTTTTGGGAGTAGAGAGAGATACAACTCAACCCATAACAATAATATTTATGTGTGTGTATTCTATAAAGGCAAAGGACTCTACTTAGGTTCCTATATAAATATGACCTCTGTGAGATGAGCCTTTTCTTATTTGCATCTCTAGAAATGATGGAGTTCCCAGTTACAGAAGGCAGACCCATCAAATCTTTGCAGACCACATGACTCAGCTGCTTGGTGCTCTGCTCCACGTAAGACTAGAAACTGCCAGGAGCCTTCTAGGCAGGCGTGTTGGGAAGGGGTAGAGCGTGCTCAGGACCTCACAAATCAGATTAAGGATCTTCTGCCAGTACATAACCAAGCAGGGTCCCCTCCAACACCCCTACACCTTCACTGAGCAGTAAGAGGGGGGCAGAGCACGTAAGAAGAAGTTAGGAAGGTAAAAGTATTGGTGTGGAGTGACAAGAAACAGGAGGTCAAGATGACACTAAATAAAGATAAAAGAGCTATTTTTTGATGAGCTATACTTTTTAGTAGGTCCTAGAAGTACTTGTAAGTTTAACTGAATACGAATTGACATGAAGAATTTCCTTTCATAGTCATTTATTCAACAAATGCTCGTTGAGTACCTACCATGTGACGAGAATTTGGGTGATTGGGAATGAAATGGTGAATAGACTATAATCTTTATTTTATTATTATTTTTTTTTTTTTGAGAGAGAGAGAGAAGGTGCAAGCAAGTTAGGGGCAAGGAGAGACACAGAGAGACACACAGAGAGAGAGAGAGAGAGAGAGAGAGAGAGAGAGAGAGAAATGGGGCTCACAAGAAGCGAGACCTGTGTTCACCTGAAGCAGGGTTGGAGCTCTCCTGATATGGGACTCGAACTCACAAACCGGGAGATCGTGACCTAAGCTGAAGTCAGATGCTTAATGATTGAGCCAGCAGGTGCCCCGCAATCTTTCTTTTAAAGTATCAGTCATGTGGCTGCTAAACTTTTGAGGTTAGAGACCTGAGATCAAATCCCATCTTCACTCTCTATACTTGTTTCCTTATGTATAAAACGGAGACAGTAATAATACTTAACTCACGGTGTTATTGTTGGAATTAAGTTAGGTATTATATTCAAAGTACTTAGCACATGGCCTGGAAAACATTAAGTGCAAATGAATATTATTATGGCTATTATAACACATTAACAATTAAAATTATTATGATTATATCTGTAGCACAAGGAAGGGAAGAATCAATTCTGATGGGAAAAGCATAAGAATGGATTCACCAAGGAGATGCTATTCAGCCTGGCCCTTGATGTCTGGAATAGGATGAAAGTTAAAGCACTGGAAATTAATAACAATTAGTATTCCATCTTTTTTACCATAGGCGCCAAATTCATCTAGAATTAAAATGCTTTAGCATTTTAATCACCACTTACAGCAAACTTTAAAGGAAAAAAAAATTTGCTGTTCTTGCTAAGATTCACAAATTACATATGTTCCCTCGAAAGGTAAAGAAGAGAGAATACAGCAGAGGAATGTAACTGGAGACATAAAAATAATAATTCAAAAATATATATGTGCTATTTGTAAATCCAAGAATTACATTTTGCAGGACAATACCCTCTGCCGAGCTACCTACAGTTTTACTCGCCAGAGAGAATTGAGGCTTCACAACAAGCTAGTGACCACCAAAAGGAGCAAGACAGAGGCACAGGATGACTTCACTTATCAACAGTTAAGGGGCACACAAAGGAAGGTAATATTCAAGCCTCTCCTCTTCAAGGCTGAAGGGTAACCCGAAGCCCATCTGACAGAAGATGACAACACACAAGTTTGATGTTGGAAAACTGGCCATGTGAAGAAGCACGGTTCAAAAATCCTTAAAGTGCGCTGCCACAGGTGACAAATAAAAATGAAAATCAAAGGGAGAAAATCTGGAGAGAACTCAAACTTCAGCAAGACCCTCGAACATCTCTGGGGGAAAAGAGACTGCAAATATCTTTGGGAGAAAAAAAATATAGACATAAAACAGAATGACAAGATGAAAAGTAGAAAATATTCTTCAAAGGGTAAGTGTGGTAGGAAATTAACTTTAAAACATAAAAATAACTTACAAATTATGACACTACGTGATTTCTAGAACTTTAATAAGATAATTTTAAAACAGAATTTTTCATACTTCAAAAATAAGTTTGGTCAAAAAGAGGCACAGAGAAAATGATAGAGGATGGTTAGCCAAGAGGGAAAACCGTGAATATTTATATGTAATATATTATTGTGTGTGTATATCTATAGATATCTAAAGATACCTATTGATATATTACATGTATGCAATTAAAAGAATGCAGTTTTTTCTCTGTTCCTTAAAGAAGATAACCAAGAATTCTTATTTGGGAGCTTACTCTTCAAATAGATATGTTTTCGCAATGATTTATATGCGACCAAAAAAATCAAAGATAGTCACAACCTTTGTGAAGATTTTGTAATTATCTACAAGGAAACAAAATATTTGGGGAGAATGGTCAGCACTGTGGTTTACCTCTGTAAAGGGTTGATGCGTTAACTCTGGCTCTGCCTCTGGGATATCTGGATGGAACCCACAGTCACCGCCCAGTGAGGAAATATCCCGCACTAGGTACATGGTCCTTAGTGCGTCTAATGATCACTAAACTGTGAATGCTCTCCTTAAAGTTCCTTCAGTATCATTTTTCAGTCACTAAATCTGTTGACAAAGCAAACCCTCTTTGCCCAGGCTTAAATTTGCATCTCATTTATTTATCCAATAACCATAAATGAACTCCTGATATTAGGACCTGAGAATACTAAAATAAATAAAGAGAAACACTGCTCTCAAAGGCCACAGTTAATGGAGAAGACTGTGCATTTGTAGTATCACACTAGTGGTCATCTTTAGCTCTTTGTGGTTAAACCGCAGGAAACCAGAGATAAGAAACCAATGAGTGAGACCGTTTGACTATCCTGACAGGGCTAAATTATGCTTTCAGTGACACAACAAATTTGTTCTGGGTTAAAAATGAATATTGAGCTTCTTGGTGCCATTGGGTGAGTTTTGGTTTGGTGTGTTTGGGTGCAGTCAAAGTTGTAATCTATGAGTGTGTTCTCACCATGGGAAGGAAAACGGATAGTTTGTAGAAAGTGTTCAGGATATGGTAGAGGGGTTCGAGCAGAGATTCTAACATGAAAGGGGGTAAATGGCAAGAGCGTGGAACCAAAGACGAAAGTAAGTGGTGTCTAGGAAGGAAATAAGTGGGAGAAAATTCAAGTGGCAGAGAAAGTCTGAGAAGCCTGAGTCCTGTACCCAATGGGACTGGAGGGCCAGAGTCCCTTTCTGAGCAGACATCTCCATGACCGATTGCTCCTATCTGGAAATCTCATATAATGGGTCATTCTTGTAGGATATCTTTTTTCTTAAGTGTGTTTTGTGAAAGACACATTCCATGAAATACTATTCCATGAACATGAGAAATGGGTTTCCTGGCTAAATAAATTGGGAAGCTCATGTTATATCAGTCATGGTTCTGTAGGATATATAATTCACTCAGATGATTTAGGAGTTCTTAATCTCATGTGTGTGTGCATGGGTGTGCACGCACACATATATATACGTGTGATGGAACTCTTTGGGAGTCTGGTAAAGCCCACAAAACCCATTTCAGAAAATACATAAAACAAAATACATAAAGATTACAAAAGGATACTACTTAAATTTCAGTCAACAACTCTCTTAAAAACAAATTTTAGTATAGGAATAAATACGCTTCTTTACTAACCTGTTTAAATAGTATGATCCAGCATCAGGTCTCATAACTAATGTAGTTTGGAACCACTGATAATAATGAACAATATTTCAGATAAAAATAAAACCTGTAATGTGATATGAAAATATCTGTGAGGCCTGCTGATGGCAAAGTTAGAGGTATTGCTAATGTCTTTTACCTACATTCATAACTGAAGGAAATGCTAAATTTCTTTCAGGTGTTAGTGAAAATAAACGGGTATTTTTTTTTTTTTTTTTTTTTTTACTAAGCAAGTTCATAGCACAGTTTTGTTTTGTTTTTCTTTCCCATTCGAGTTCATTGCTCTCCTGTTTTCTATCTATAATGTCATTGAAGTCTTTGGACACCAGGAAAAGAAAGTCCCTAAAGACAGACTTTAATGATGCAACTTCTTAAGGAAGTGCAGGGAGGGTTAATAAAACAATCAAAGGGATGCAGGAACACCCAGGGAATCACAACAACAGAGAAGCCTGTGGTTGAGTGGAGGGAAGAGAATTAGTGTTTCTAGGACCCAGGAAGGGCTAGAGTCACCGGGAAGACCTGCCCTATAACCACTATGGTCATAGGAGAAGTCAGCCACTGCCAGAGAACCGACACCAAAGGAGGAAAAAAAAAAAAAAAAGCTGGGAAGAAAAAATCCATTTCCTTCCTTCTCTTTTTATCTTCTGCAGGTCTTCTATTGGCCAAACCCCACAAAAGGTCAGCTGGCACAAAGCCTGGATGAGCCTTTCCACTGGCCTTAGCCTCCAGGGGACCCAGAGCAGGGCAAAGAAGGATGAAAAATGGCTTGGCATAGGCAGGGACATGAGAAAAACTAGCACATTAGCTATGTTTTTTTAGCGTAGATTTTTCTAGATACTTCAGGATACTAGCATGCATTGTTGTGACTCGACACATGTATTAATCATTAATTCGATAAAGGAGTGTTTATCAAAGCTATCTAATCTCAGGATCCATTTTTCAGTGTGCATCATGGAGGACTAAGATTCTGTAGAACAGAAGTTTGCAGATGCCTCTCTAGGATTTTCTGGAGACAGCACTGAGGTATTTAGCTATCCAGCCAGGGCAGGTAATATTAGTTAGAAAACACCTGTGAGAGATCAAAACCACCTGAATCCTGGAGTAGCTAGAATTACTTGGCAGCACTGAGAGTCAAGAATGAACACTGTGGAAGGAAAAAGTCTGTATGGCCTTAATAAATTGTCCTGTTTCGTTTGTTTTTCCTTTTTCATCACAGATAGTTGAGAAAGTGTCCATGCCATCATAGCAGGATGGAAAGCCCGTCCTCTCATATCTAGCTCAGGAACTCCAGACTCACTTGGCAGGAAGTTCACACGGCCCAAGTAGTCAGCTTGTGTCCTGGGCAGAAGACCGGGTTCTACAGCCTTTCCCCTGAGGACCTGAGCTTGTGGCAACCACTCTTATGACATCTTTTAAACATCATGCATAAACCACTGTGTGCCTGCCACTGCAGCCACCTGACTCACCAGGACGGCGCCTTAGCATGGATTAGCCGAATGCCAAAAATTGCTTTGTGGAGAGGAAGAAAAGAGCACTAAAGAAGTCTTGGCTGATTGCTTGCCGAAAGGGCCCCAATTCTCCACCCTTCGTGCATCCACACAATTCACAATGTGGCTTTGTAGCTCCTCCCTTTAAGGGGTGGAGTCTGTTTCCCACTTCCTATAACTGGGTGTTCTTGCGATTTGCTTTGGACAGTAAAATACTACAGGGAGTACGGTACAGCAGTTCTGAGCCCAGGCGTTAAGAGACCTGGTCTGCATCTGCCCGCTCTCTTGGAACACTGCCCAGCTGCCATGTGAACAGGCTTGAGCCAGCCTGCTGGAGGATGAGAGACCACGTGGATCAGAACCAAGTCAGACCATTTGTCCCAGCCAAGGCCTCAGATGTGTGAGAGCCAAGCCAAAATCGGTAAAGCTGGTCTACAGATGACCTGAGCTGACCACAAATTGATAAAGAAGTCTAGCCAAGATTAGAAGCAGTACTCAGCAGACTCTGGATTATATTGCCGGCCCACTCAAACATCCATGAAATAAATGCTTATTTTCAGCCACTACTTTTAGGGATGGTTTGTTACGCACCAATGGCTAATTGATACTGTAAAGCACAGAATATAACTCTATCTGCGCTCAGTGTAGTCCACAATTTTTAAAAACAATTATTGAAAGGAATGTGGGTAGCATAAAAACGTCAGGATTCTTGTTCTAGAAAAATGAATAGGAGATTCTCACAGAAAATACAAGATGAAAGTAGCACAAAGATTCAACTCTGAACACTTCACGTATGTACACAGGGCTAATGCTAGAGGAAACAGTTACAGACCCAGGTACCGTATATAAGGAGTGGCATAAGCACAGTTCATAAAGAAAAAAGAGCACCTCTTAAGTATTCTATATCATGTTTTCTAAAACCTTGAATTTTGCCATGCTAGAGCCACAGGGCTTATGACCTGGCGGCCTCTAACCTCCTCATGGAATCTCGGTGAATGTGTTTTTCTGTATGGGCAGAGTTTTAGGGTCACGGTCCACCTCTGGTAACCGGAGAAAGGAGTGGTGAGCATCTTGACACACTATACTTACAGAAAATCCACTCCAAATGTTTTCGGCAAGTACACAGGCAACTATACAAACAAAACTGACTCCTGCCAACAAGAAAAGGTATTCTTCTATAAGAGAGTCATTGAGAAATTCCTCTACCAACGTCAGAAAAGCTTTACTTATTTAAACAGCAAGTTTAAATCTGTACAGGAGGAGTATATAAGGATTAAATGTTGTAGTGCCAATGCTGACAGAAAAAAAAATATAAAAAAACAGCTTTGGAAATAAGATGTACAAAGCTTTGGAGTGGCAAACTTCAATCAGCAACCACTAGAAAAAGCAAGGGCTTTGGCACCAGACAGACCTGGATCCAAAATCCAGTTTTGCCCCTTACACACTATATGGCCTTGTCCATATTGCTTACCTCTCTGCGTCTATCTCATGTTTTAGAAGATGGTAAAAGCAATGTTTGGGGGCACCTGGGTGGCTAAGTTGGTTAACTTCAGCTCAGGTCATGATCTCCCAGTTCATGAGTTCAAGCCCCACATCAGGCTCTGCACGGGTAGCTCAGAGTCTGGAGCCTGCTTCGGATTCTGTGTATGTATCTCTCTCTCTCTCTCTACTGCTCCCCTGCTTATGCTCTTTCTCTCTCAAAAATAAATAAATAAACATTAAAAAAAATCAATGTTTGCCTCAGAGGGTTACTCTGAAGATTAAATGAGATGGCACACACCAAGTATCAGATACATCATCTGACATATAGTAGGTGCTCAATAAATAACATTGCCAGTTCCCTATGTTGAAGCCAAAGCATAATCTCCTTGGATACTTTGCTTTGGCTCTCATAGTGTTTAAATTGAAAGGATTTTTATATCAAGAGCTCAATCACATTCTTTTCATTTGGAGGCAATGAAAAGCATGACTGAGTTGTAGATAATAAGTAAAATGGAGAAAGAATGCATCTTTGTTTGATGTTGTTAGTCACAGTCCAGGCACCCTCCAATTTTCAAAAGATTGCATTCCAAAACTAAATTTGTGAGTCATTTTCTGGAAACAATTTTATAGATGGTGGTTAGCCTCTCAAGCCACCTCAGAAGAGTATACTTGACCCATAATATGGTGGACGAAAGTACTTTAAGTCTGAGTCCCAGGAGCAGAGCCTCATGTGGTAGAAGAGAAAGATGTCATGAAGAAGGGGAGAAGGGAAATGTGGAGGAAAAAAATCCCAAAACGTTGGATGAGTGAAAAATAACGAACTTTTATGGTGCATCCGTTAGGTTCCAGGCATTGAGCTGTGTGCATAGCAGTTTTATTATTTAATCCTAATAGCATCTCCTTGACATAGGCATTTCCCCAATAAACATAAATAAACAGCAAGAACAACAACCTAGAAGCTCAGAAAGATTAAATAATAATTTATCCAAGGTCACATAACAAGCAGCTAATGAGAGAAGAGCATTTTGACCGTGGTAAAGTCAGTGACTAATCAAGAAGTGATCCGAAAACAAAATTCAGCTAATAGCTTTGAGTGGTGCCGTCTTCATACACAGAAGATCCTTTCCAGTTATTGGCTAAAGAATACACTACAGAAGTGTGTGCCCATACATATGCACATTTATATACACGTAGAATGTGTATATTTAGATACATGTAATTAAATGAAAGCTAAGCAAATGATATAAAATTTTTCAAATAGTACAGGAAGGTATAAAATGAAAGCCAAATATCTCCCACCACTTAAAGTTTTTTCTGTATTCTTCCAGTAAAATGCATATGATTATTGTACATACTAACACAAAGGATAATATATACTGCATGCTGTGTATACTATTTAATGATACAGTTTAACCCTTTATCTACATCATAATCAATAAATGAAACTCATTTTTTTCAAAGATGCAGAATATTCTGTGCAAAACTAACATAGAGGAAGACAAATATTATATGATTTCATTCACGTGTAATTTAAGAAACAAAACAGATAGAAACATAGGAGAGGGGAAGCAAAAATAAGACAAAAACAGAGAGGGAGACAAACCATAAGAGACTCTTAAATACAGAGAATACACTGAGGGTTGCTCTGGGGTGTTGGGTGGGGGGATTAAGAAGGGCATTTGTTGGGATGAGTGCTGGGTGCTATATGTAAGTGATGAATCACTAAATTCTATTCATGAAATCATTATTACACTATACGTTACCTTAGATTTAAATAAAAAATATATCGATAAAAAAAAGCAACCTAATTTATTGGCAGTCACCATTGATGAAGAATTTTGTGCTTTCCCATTGTATGCTAATGCACGGTACATCCCATTCAGATATCTTAGCATACTTGTGCAACTATATTATTAGGGTAATTCCAGATCTGTGAAGTTGCTGGGTAAAAGGTCTTATGAATTAAAATTTTCAATTAAAAATGACAAATTTCCTTTCAAATGTTCCAGTTTCTAGATCCACACATATTGTCTGGAATAGCTTCTTTCTTCACATACTCCCCAATGCTAAAAATTACTAGATTACATTTCTGCCAAACTGATAAAATTTGTATCTTATTTTGACTTTCACTTAATTATGTGTGATGTTTAACATATTTTATAGGTTTACTGATTATCTGTACTTTATTTCTGTGAATTGTGTTCCCTTGTTAGGAATCTCTATCTTTTTGCCTATCTTTTTAATTTACATTAGTTTTTTTCTCATTGATTTGTACAAGCTCTTTGAAAATTAATGAACTGACTCTTTTTTTCATGCATCTTCCGTATCATTTTTCTTTTTACCCATCAGCCACCTCTTTGACTTCAATTTCATCTTAAGCAAATTTCTGATTATGCTTTCACTTTCTCTTAAATTGTCTTGCAAGAGAATATGTTCTGGTTATACTATTAGGAATATTCTGGCACGTGTATGAGTTATATTTCCTCTAATCAAGTAATACACTGGCAATCTAGATTTAAATCTACTGCTCAGAATTATGTGTGTTTGTGTGTATATGTTTGTTCTGAATCTGTTATTTTGAGTCTTCCCTTAGAGACAGATCCAATTTTGGTAAGGTAAGAAATCATTTTCTTTCTTTTTCTATTTTTATTTAATTCCAATATGGTTGACATGCAGTGTTATATTCATTTCAGGTAAGAAATCATTTTCTGACCCTAGAAGACTGAGAGCACTTCATAGGGTCATTGCTAATCCCACATTCATGCTACTCTGCAGCGTGGCTCTGTGGGTCCCCTATGCCGGCCAGTCAGTTTCCTCTGGCAATTCTCCAACTTTGCCTTCGCCTCTTCATTCCAAATTTTATGGAACATTCTGGGCAAGAGTAGAAGAAAAATGTAAAGGTAGGGCTTGGGTTATTGTTGATCTTTGTTAACCAGGAGGAATTCTGGGGAGATGGATTGTTTGGGAGCATGAGGCAGCTTTTAACATTTAAAAAGAAGATTAGATGCTGCGGAGGGAGGCTTCCAGGGATTTGGAACACTGGACCTCTAAACTCTGTGCTCCTCCTGAGGGCCTTGTAAAGACTCACATTTACTCATCTCAGTTCAAGACTGATAATGATTAACATAGGTAACATCTTTTATAGCTTCAACAAATAATTAGCAAATAAATACGTAATGTGCAAGCTTAAAGTCTTCTCCAGGCTCATACAAAAATCTCCTGTATTTTTCAATCGGTTGTATTTTTAATGATTTTATTCTAATTTTGCATTAAAAACCTTTTCAAATAATAAACTAAATCACCTTAGTACCACTTGTGAAAGATAAAAATGACCACTCAGTAGGAACAGTTACCACTGCAGAGTTGTAAATTAGATATCAGGACAAATTTTAGTCCCGAGTGTCATGACGCAAGAGCTTTCTGTCATTTTACAAATCATCCGATTATGTGTGGGGGGAAATGCCAATTCTAGGATTCTATAATTTTAAAAATAACACTTATAAGTGGATAACATATGTCTTTGCCCACAACTCTATCAGAGCATTGACTCTCTACTCCTCTGTCATTGGGCTTTACATGCTTCTGACGTGAAAAGCACACTCTTCAAGCGTTTGGCAACATGTGAATACTCAGCTCCTCTGTGACCTATAATATTATCATGTGGCACATAACGAATGAGAATAACTGAAAGAAAAGCTTAATACACAAAACTCTGAGCTATAGCTAATTATTTTAAAATTTTGAGATACTTATTACGTACATACATGCATACCTATCTATATCATCTATTCATTGATGAATATTATCATTTATGAGTATAGATTCATATATATGAAGTACAGCTATAAATGAATTAATGTATGCATAAAATTAATATATCTAAGGATTGAAATGTACTTATGAATGTATAGGAACTAAATTCTTAAATAAGGCAAAATCTGAACCAAAAATATATAAATAGCATAATGTATGCATTGTTCATTGAAAATATATTATTTGAAAAGTGCCAACCATTTTTAACAGCCCCCCTTGTAGCAAAATGTGTTCGTGCTTAGTTGCACAACCCCTTTTATTCATTTGTGGACAAAGGAAAGCATCCTTGATTTTCAAGGGCAACTACAATCTGGTTCCAATAACCAGTGTTTAAAAAATGTTCATTTTTCCTTTAAACTCCTCAGAGAACAAAGATTCTCTAGCCACAGATCTTTAATAGCTTCTGTCTAGATTCAGGTAGATTGCACAATATAAAGTATAAACAGCAGATGTTAATTTGAATTTAAATGCAATTGAATTGTCCATCAAAAGGAATATCGTTCCAATTTATAATTAGCCTTCAAATAAATGAAAACCTATTCCTGTCTAAAATGAAGCTTAGCTCTGTTTATAGAACAGTCATCAGATCATGTGCTTCCACTGCTTACAGACAGAGCACGCTTCTTCCCTAGTGGACTTTTAAATCCATGTAACTGTCAGCAAAGAAAGAACAAACTAAGTGGGCATATGATACTACATTAGCAAACTTCCTCTTCTTCCAGCAGTCAAAGGGTCTGATACAGTCTTTGCATCTATCTGCATTTTCTAGAATGAACCCACACTCTATCCTGTGAAAAGTGGGAAACATAAATCTTCGGATGAAGTTCACGTTAATAACAAAATGACTCAGAAGCAATCACGGTTTTGCTCAGGATGAAACTTCATTGTAGATTGCCATTCACTTGTATCTAGACCGGAAGATTAGAGTCCGATGAGAATTTCTAACAAGCCGTCTTTTCTATACCAATTTTTTTCTGCCCATAAGTAACATAAAGGAACCAGACAAGAACAGATGCCAAATTCCCTCATTATGTATATTCTAAACACAAGTGTCTTCAAAATCTACAAACAAAAACCTGAACGCACTCAAGAACTCAGTTAAATAATCATTCTGCATGCTGCTACCAATATTATATTACTTCCTGACCTTCAGACATGTCTTCGTGTGACCTTTTCCTCCTTTGCCATTAAATGTTTAAATCTCTCTGCTTGTGAAGCCTTCCAGACGGGGTGCTTTTCAACTTTGTCTTAATCCCCCTAATACCTCTTCCACTGCAACACTTTCCCTTCTGTCTGCCAACAAGATGAATCCTTGACCCTATTTCACCTTAAAAACACGTTCATTTAAGTTAGATGCTTTTTACATTTAAAATCGTCTAATTACTAAGTAACTCCCATCTATTTTTTTTAATAATAAGATTCAGGCAGTGAGAGAGAAGTGATTAGTCCCCAAGATTAGGCATCAGTATAATGTATTGCTTGACATCATATTGCTTATAGTGCTTTTAACAGTTTTCTCCATGGTGACACACATGGGTGACATTCTGATCAATGACCCAATCTCCTAAGTGAACCCAGGTATGGAAGCAACCACCAATGTGCCAGACGCACTACGCACCACCTTTCTTTCCCACTCAAGAGAGCAGGCTACAATGTAAATGAGTAAGACCAACATCATCATGCCAGTGATCAGGGCTGTTTTAATTTCTGAAAACAAAAAGGGGAATGATCTGCAAATGTGGACAGCTTATTAATAGCAAGAAATTACTTACCACATACCTCAGAAATGATCATAGCTCATCACTGCATTGTGTCTCTGTGGTTAAGACCTCCTGCTACAGACTGTCATTTTCTCATATACTTTCTCCAAACCTTGTCATTCACTGAACAATGTTAGGCACACCACAAGAAGTCCTTTATTGATTTTGTAACTAGGTTTAAAAATAAGGGGGGGTTGGTAAAATCCAATCAGGTAGATAAGAGTTTTTGAATTAAAAAATTAGGGACAGATAAGCATGTGAGAATATCAGATACAGGGGGTCAAACCTAGTCACAGCAGAAAAAAGAACCAAAAACACATTACGAACACTTCGAGTTGATAGATTAATATACCCACTCCTCAAAACCACTGGCATCAGATAAAATCTCAAAATGCCAGTCTACAAAGTTGTCAGCTAGTGCTTATGATATTCTAGAATCATGCTGTTCAATGAGATAGCCAATAGCTAGCTGTGACTATTTAAATATAATGAATAAATTGAAATATAGCAAAATTTAAAATTCAGTTCTGTAGTTACACTCGTCCCATTTATAGTCTGTGGTTTGATACTCTGTCCAACTGAACTTTAAGAAAAGACAAATGTGGGGTGCCTGGGTGGCTCAGTCGGTTAAGTGTCCAACTCTTGAACTCAGCTCAGGTCATGATCTCAGTGTTCATTTTTGGGATGAGCACTACACTGGGCCTGGGATTCTCTCTCCCTCTCTCTCTGCCCCTCCTCTGCTTGGGCTCTCTCTCTCTCTCTCCAAATAAATACTTTTTTTCAAAGAAAAATGTGGGAGACTGGGTGGCTCAGTTGGTTAAGCGTGAGACTTCAGCTCAGGTCATGATCTTGTGGTTCATGAGTTCGAGCCCACAACAGGCTCTGTGCTGACATCTCAGAGCCTGGAGCCTGCTTAGGATTCTGTGTCTCCCTCTCTCTCTGTCCATAACCCACTCGCACTGTCTCTGTCTCTCTCAAAAAGAAATGAACATTAAAAATCTTTTAAATAAATAAAAGAAAAATGTTCTCTATTTGTGTTGTTCAAAATGCACAGCCACTAGCGGTGCAATATCGACCATTTGAAATGTACTTAGGACAAATGAGGATCTGAAATTTTAATTTCATTTTAATGAAGTTAAATTTAAATTTAAATAGCTGTATGTGACTACTGGCTACTACACAGATAGAACATTTCCATCAGAGCAGAAAGGTGTATTGTACAGTGCTGCTCTCGAACCACAGGATCCTCTGTGCGGGGATGCCAAAAAGAGGGAAGAGAAGAAAGCAAGAAGTAGGAGCGATGTTGGGGCAGAAAAATAATATGTTTTCACCACCTGCTATCTGCCGAGCAGTTTGTCATGTGCTTTCCATATGTCACTTCATTTAACGCTTACGGCCCCCAAAATTGCTGTTGAACTAACGGCAGCTCAGAAAATATTCGAATCCACATCCCTATGACATCTCGTGCCGTCTTATTTCCGCTACTCCTTGGCACAATATAATCATGGATGGTATTCACATGGTCAGTATGGATTTGTCAGAATAAAGTATATTAAAGAATGAGGTCCCGCGTCATTAAGACATATAAAAAAGGGGAAATGCTATTTTATATATCCAGCAGCAAACATGCAAAATGTGTTACTGTGAGAGGTGGTATAGGCTTAAAAGGAAACAGAATTATGGAAAATGAATGATTGATAGTTTCATTATTAATGGAAGCTAGAAATGAGTGAATTGCCAAAACTAAAATTGTAGTAACAGTGATCATCATAACAATAGCTACCATTTATTGAATCCTTACTGTGCTCAATACTTCATGCTCATAATCAGCCACCCTCTGAAGTGCAGGTGAGGATGTCACTGTCAGAGATAAAAGAGCAGTCTGGAAAGCAGAAAGGGCTGACTGATTAACCTCTTTCTTATCTTCTTAAGTGAAATTTCCCAAAGCCTTTGCCCAGGTACAAACAACAAAGTGATGAGAGAGAGGATAATGTCCAATATCAGTCAGTGAAGAAGTGCACTGCCATTGTTGAAAGTCCTCATTTAAATTTTAATTTGCCTCATTCTTAATTATCCTTGCATATGTCCTATTTTTCCCCGAGTTTTGTGTGTGGTGTTCATAAACGTTTTCAACGCTGCCACTGAAACTTGCTAGGTTGGTAGGTCTGGGTGAATGGCTTAATTTTTATGCACCTTTTACATCCCTGTCAGGTTTTTGTTGATATTAGAAAGGATCTCAGTCCATCTGGGCCTTCTTAATATTATCTCCTTTCTAGTTGTTTTTATCACCAGTCATAGGGGCAGAACTGTTATGGATGAGAAGATTCGAGTGCATTTAAGGAAATAATAAAGACTCTTGACTGTCTGTAATACCCATCTCATAGCGGCTGGAAATAACTTCAGGAAAGCTAATTATTAAATAATCAATGACAATAGTCCCTTAATTAAAGGTAATATATGTGTTAACATCAAACCCAATCCTTGGCACATAAAACTCATTCAACGATTATTTCCTTATCTCCCTTTCCTAATCTTACATCCTTGACTAGGTCAGATTAAAATGCAAATTGCGATTATGAGTAAGTTTGGATAAATGTTTTCCTCTTTGACTCAAGGTCACCACAGAAGAATAAAATTTCTATTCCAAATCTTCTATAAATATGGTATAAGAAGAATAACTACCAATTCTGACTTTCAAATCTCAAAGCTATGATGCTAAAAGATACTTAGGCTATATATATTTCAAAATATGGTCAAATTAGGATCACACATCTAAGGAATATATAGATATCTTAATAAGAAAATATATTTTTGGAAATATACTACTTTGTCTTTTATCGATGGACTAAAACAAAGTGAGGAAAACATATTCCTATTTTGTGTATGAAATAACTTTAGAAACTGTCCCCACTGATTAATTTGTGACAGTGTTTGTGGGAGAATATTGTGTAGTCATTATAGAGAATGAAGAAACTCTATAATTATTAGGATAAAAAGAGATACAAGATATATAGTTATGTGAACACAGTGAGGTATAAAAGTGTACGCATGCTACAATTTTTTTGAGCAAGCTGAAAATCTGAATGATTGTCAAACTGAGAGACAAGAAACAGAGAGAGTGATGGATGAATGAGGGTAGATTATTATTATTACCATTAGGCATCACATATAAAAAAAAAGTTCTTAATAGTAGTTACCTCTACGGAGGGTGGGATGACATTTGTACATTACTGTGTACTTACAGGTAATTTAAATTTTCTAATCAGGTACATGTATTACTTTAATAAAAATATCACCAGGAGTTATATGGGCATTCATATTGTAATCTTCTTGTTTTCCTTACTCTCAAAAAAAAAGTGTAATAAATGATCTTTTGTATTATTGATGAAAGTTAATCACTTACCTGCAAAATCCACCCTACCAAATGGTTATATTTTTAAAGGGTTATCTTCTAAAATAACAGCTATATTGGTTTGGGTACATAACAATTTGGTCAATGAAATACCAACTGGTCGTGGGTGCCCATTCTGCTCCACCAAAAATCTCAGCTTCTATCTTCAAATAAAAGGAGGTCACATAATAACCTCCATTTATTTATGATGACTTTCCAAATCCCCACCTCCTTTTGTGTGTTACCCTGCCTGCAGATTGAAACAGAAATATGCAGAAAAAGAAATTCTGGCTTGGAGAGCCTGGGTGTCTCAGTCAGTTAAGCACCTTCTCTTCCTTTCTGCTCAAGTCACAACCTCATGGTTTGTGGGATGGAGCCCTGCCTCTGGCTCTGCACTAGCAGCACGGAGCCTGCCTGGAATTCTCTCTCTGCCTCTCTCTCTGCCCCTGCCCTGCTTGGGTGCATGCATGTGCTTACTCGCTCTCTTCTCTCAAAATAAGTAGACATCAAAAAAAGAAGAAATTTTGACTTGGATGAAATATGATTTTGAACCTATTCAAGGTTCCATTAAAGTCTAGAACATCTAGATACAGTAAAAGCTATCAAGATCTCCCTTTATTTTAAGAAAATGTTAGAGAATTTAAGAAGCTAACTATATTCAAAGAATATTCAAGTTTGAAATATAGAGGGTAAGTCACAAAGAAAGAGATATAACACCATTTCAGATTTAGGACATCTATCACAAGCAGACTTGTTATCTCATTTTCCTTACCTTATCCCCCTTTTTTAAAGAAAGGGAGTGTAGTACATTTTCTTTCATCCAGGACAAAAACCTAATATTCACACTGGAACAAAACCTGCCAGCCATTACACTTTAAGGGCCTCATGGGCTCTTGGCAGTTACTCCTTTGGCCCAATGAATCAAGTATGAGTAACAATTTAAATCTTTCCCTTTCTTACAAAAAGACTAAGTCAGGGTTGGCATTCTTTTAGAAACTGGGTATCAGAAAGGTAAGCCCTTTCTTTTGTTTTGTTTGGCATATGCACGTTGGTGATGATGGGAACAATAGACCTAGACAGGTAACAGAGACCAAAAAATTATTTGGGCTTAAGATTTTGTCCTCACATTCAACACTTGTACACGTTCTTAAACAAATATTCAGAAAATATATACTGTTCCTGAGACTTTTGAACTGAAAGAACAGAATATTATAGTGTAGTGGTAGATAAATACATGAAGTTTTCAAATTTGCCATTTTTGATGAATGTATCTTTGGGTAAGTTACTGTTCTTCGTAGAACTGTAGACAGAAAACTAGCTTCTTATATGGTTACCACTTGCTTAGAAGCAAAAACTGGCAAATACTCTTCTTACATTTGCAAAAGTACAGTTGACCTTTGAACAACATGGGTCTGAATTATGTGGATCCACTTACACTTGAATTTTTTTCAATAAATAGAGTATAGTACTGTAAGTGTATTTCTCTTCCCTATGATTTTCTTGGTAACGAACGTTTTCTTTTCTCTAGCTTACTTTAAGATTACAGTGTGTCATACATACAACATACAAAATACATGTTAATCAAACTGTTTATGTTATCAGTAAAGCTTCCAGTCAACAGTAGACTAGCAGTAGTTTCAGGGGAGTCAAAAGTTATACAGAGATTTTTACTGGGAGAGGTTGGTGACTCTCACCCCTTCATTGTTCAAGGCTCAACTATATATCCATTGAATACTTACCTGTGGGATATTTCTTTAAAGTTAGGATTTCATGATCAAAACACTTTGGAAGCATTTTGTACTATATTTTCCTACTGGTAATCCACAGTGTACATTTACATATTGTAGACTCCGAGTAGTCAGAAAAATGAACCAGTTTAAATTTGTTTTACATATTGTGTCTCAATCTTTTTAATCATGGAAATATTTTCTTTGTGTACTTATTCAAATTTCATTGAATGAATACCCTCTATAGAGGATACTTCAGGAAACACCAGATAGTCCTATCTGTTTGGAATAATGGAAGGGTCATGGGCCCAGGAACCACAGAAGACGGCTAGTATCTCAAAGAGAAAAGAGATAAAAAGGAAAGATCCACGTGCCAAACCCACGGCACAATCAGCATCCTCAAATTAAACCAATTAGACCACATACGAGTGGATATTCTTGCCTTACTATGACTCAAATTTGGACAGGAAGCAGAGGGAGACAAATCACAGGAGTAAATGGGATGTTCTTTAGTCTCCCCAGAGATCAACCCAAACTCACTTGCAAACGAAAATAATAAGCCCAGAAATACGACATAATATACCCAAGACCACTCTGTTGGTCACGAGCAGCCCTGGAGGGAGAACCCAGTCTGAATCTGATGCCAGAGTACTTCCTAGCACCCACGTCAACTTCTGCCCAATGATGGACAGAAAGATGATTAACTGGCCCAAATGCAATTGAACATTAATATTATTTGGGAGCCCACATAAGGCCATGTGGAGAAATGGACAACTGAAGGCACTTGCTGTATAATTTCTAGGATCCTAAGACCTTTGAAATGAAGACACAGAAAGCAATAGAACATATACCAGTACAGTGTAGTGGTGAGTATAGCTGCTAGATACTACCCATCGAATGAGCACGGACAACACAAAACCACCTACAAGCCTCTATGAACCATGAGTTAAAAATCACCTAGTCAAGGGGCGCCTGGGTGGCTCGGTCTATTGGGCGTCCGACTTCAGCTCAGGTCATGATCTCGCCGTTTGTGAGTTCAAGCCCCGCGTTGGGCTCTGTGCTGACAGCTCAGAGCCTGGAGCCTCCTTCAGATTCTGTGTCTCCCTCTCTCTCTGCCCCTCCCCTGCTCATGTTCTGTCTCTCTCTGTCTCTCAATAATAAATTTAAAAATGTTTAAAAAACTTAAAAAAAAAATAACCTAGTCAAGTATCTAAAGGGTTTAAGAGAGTCTCGTGTATCAGCAGTTTTTATTTTATTTATTCTGGGGGTTAAAGAGTACCCGACTCCTGCTCCTCATCAGTATTTCTCTAATACTCTAAGCATAATTTTCCTTATGAGAAAGGATACAGATAAAGATAGGGATGATAATAATAATAATAACAATAACAACAACAAGGAGGGGGAAAAGGACTAATAGTAGTAGTATTGACATTACTGGGTGTTTTCTATATCTCCAGTACAGATCTAAGTGCTTTAAATATGTTTACTCATTTAACCCATATATTAATTCTTTACGGTAGGCAAGAATTATTTTTCTCATTATACAAAATACGGAAACTAAAAACTAGCTAGATTTTTAAACTTGCCCCAAATCTCACAGCTCTAAGTTGCAGAGGTAGGATTTAAACCTAGGTGGCCTGGCTCCACAGGTGACAGTCTTCAACCATTATGTATATTGCTCCTATGTGTCAGCTGGTGGTTATTTACTTTATCCATTTCCATCGCCACTCCCTCTTGCCCATCATTGATTCCTCCATTGTTGATTTCTAATCCTGATGAAGTAGCAGAATCACCTAGAGAGCATCTTTAAAATAGACATCCTAGTTCTCCCTTCAAGATACTCTGGTCCATAGTAGATCAAGTAATTTCAAAAAGAACAACAGGTTAAACTGGAGGTAAAGGTCCCAGGACCCATGTTTGGGAGCCACTGATTTAGAGTCCTTCTCCCTTAGCCTTTTGTATCAAAGACACTGTCTGGGTTCATAGAAGCCATGAGAGAAGCAAGGACACAAAGCATAGCCAGACATGCTGGCTAAATCAGCACCTTATCCAGAAGTCTTTGTATCCTTTTCTTCACACTATGAAATCCTTGAGGACAAGAACATAGCATTACTCAGATTTGGACCTTACATAGGTGAGACTAGTGCTTGATTCATAGTAGATGCTCAGTTAATACTTACTGTCCAGACTTCTGCATGAAATGTATTGAAAACAAGGCAATAAAAGAATGGCTTTCCAAAAAAACACTAATAAATGTTTTCCAACTAGTGATCACCTATTGCTCTGATAATAAAAGAAGTGTGAATTTTCCCACATGATTGTAACTGGGAGACGATAAGAAGGTTTATATTGACACAAAGGAAAGAATAAGAGCAAGAACAAATGGGAGCAAAGGAGGAAACTGCGTTTAAATCATGTTTGGTCAAACAAAGTACACAGCAATGTAGAGATCTATATTCATTTTACCGCATTCATTAAATCAAGTGAGTGTAGCTGTTTTTAATCCTTTCAAGGCTGGTTCATAAGACCCTCAAATGAATCTACCCACTCATCTCTTCCCCTCTACTGCTGCCTAATTGGCCCACCAAAGGCTAATGGGCAAACAATCCTCAGCAACTATTTATCTTTTTTGAAGTCTTTTCCTAGAGACCCCTTTAAGAATAGCAGTAGGTTTTCCCTTGAAGCTATTTTTTCCCTCTTATTTGTTTTTTGTTGTGTTTTTTTTCCAAGCATTTTAGAGAGGCTTCTTTGCTGTTTGTTTCTGAAGCAAATCAGGAACACTAATTTGTTCTTTGTGGATTTTTGGAAGCTACCCCAGTGGGAGCAGCTTGCTGTGACCAGGATTTCTGCCTGCGGATGGTGGGGAGGGGGGCCGCAGGAAGGCTGCTGAGACAGAAAAGAATGCTACGGTGAGGTGAACACTAATGCTATATAGAGCTAAGAAACATAACTTCAGATTCCAAGAAGATACAACCAATGATAACATGTAGCCAAGACTACCCGGGAGTTATGCATTTACCTCTGTACAACTGTGTACAAAGTAGCAATTACAGGCTGAGGTGGAAACACCTGTTTTCTGTAGACCTAGGCGTGTAATGCAGATGTGATGTTCAGGCAGAGAAAAGTCTTCATGGGCTCTGACGCTGGAAGGAAGCTGACAGCTCATTTGAGGGTGATAGGGAAAGCTTTCCAAATGAGAGGTAGGAAGAAAAGTTCTCAACTCAGAACAAGTACATTTTGATCCCAGCTCTGCCATTAACTGGCATTGTAGCCCTGCCCAAATCACTTCGTCTTCCTGCCAGAGTTCCCTCACCTGTATAATCAACAGATCCAACCATTGGCCAACAATTCCTTTACATTATAACTTGTTGCTTCCAGATTAACAAAGATACATACACATTGGATCTGACTCTTCTCATAAAAAGCCTTTGACATTTTACCTTCAGTTGACTTTCAGAGAAAACACACTATATGCAAAAATTAATGCATTTTTTAGGGTTTATGTTTTTAAAAAGCCCTCAAAACATATAACCAGAGATCAATATTACACACATTTAACCCAGTCATCTATTCCAAAATTTCAGTACAGTGATGTTGAGAACAAGCGAGGATGAATCGCAGGCCCTATAAAGACACTGACTTATCAGATGAAAAGGCAATACAGTATCTATTTATGAGAAAAGAAAATGGGATAATTTTTAGAAATGCATTGAAAGGTAATATATAAATGTTTTCAAAATGTAAAATCATTTATCTGATTATCCTGACACAACTACTTTTTTAATGCATATATTCTACACACATATATGTATTTATGGTTACAATAATAGTACACATAGTATTTTATATTTCAGTATTTTCACAGAATTATCTCATAAACTTAACTTGATGTTTCTACATAATTACCATTTGAATGGCTTCATAATACTAACCTGTTAATACTAACCTGTACCATAATCTATTAAATTATTATTTCACTCAACTTCTATTTTGTCCCTAACTTCTTGCTATTAATATCAATTGCAATTTTTTTTCTGTTTAGTTTGTTTTCTTCAAGTGCTTCTGTAAGGGAAGAATTCAGCAGGCATTGGCTATGAATATGTTTGTGGCTTTTGCTACAAACGGTCACATTACCAAAGGGATTATCAAGTGACAATGCCACCAGCAAGGAATGCACACTTCATTTTTACCAGAACTTCATCAACTTGATGATGATCTTTTTTATGATGTAATATTTTATGTATTTTGAAACTAGCAGAGTAACTATGATGTATATGACAAAGAGTCTTCAGTACACGTTTTGACGCTTCTCATAAAAACTCTGGACTTAAACTGGAGATACATTTCGTCAGTAATTCATCCTAACTGATTCATTCACTTAGTCATTCATTCAAAAACCTTTGTGCACAACTACGCATGATAGTATGTTAGACACTAGCTATCTAAAGGTATTCCTTCCCTTGAAAGTATAGTTTCTCAAAGACAGAAATCTATGTGAGCACATCTGTAGTCATTTCCTTAAATAGGGCTCTGGATGTGAAGACAAAAGGAGGTCATGATTTTTGCATAATAGCATACTTTCAGAAAAAATATACTAGGCCTCTCTCATTAGCAGAACTAATGTTCAATCCATGGCATGAATTAGAATACTGCTCCTAAAGGTGCGGCTCAGATTATCGACAGAGGCAGAAAGTTCTGTAAAGGAATTGGTAAGAAATGTAACCAGCGAAATCTTCATTTTGACGATCTCCTTCTCACTTCTATGGCTTTTTCTTCTTCTCTGTGCCTGCTATGCTGTCCAAATAAGCGCTTAGTAAACTGTGATTTTTATGACTCTTTCTCCTTCATCCCCAAGGCTGTTAATATATTCTCTTGGTTCAAACTCTTTCACCTGAAAAATTCCACCAAGGCCCATAATCCAACAAATGTAACTATTCTGCATCATTAATCCTCCCTCAAAACAACTAGCATCATTAACTGGGTGCTTAGAATATGCCACGCGCTACAGGAAATGAGACACATATTATTTTATTTAATCATTACAGAATCTGCTTTATATCCCATTCATTCAAGAAATTATATAATTTGGTCCAGTTCTTCCTTCTGCCAAACCACCCCCTCCAGGAGTTGATATCACCAAACTTTTGGAGAGCCTAACTAATTTCTTTGTCGTTAAACCAACCCTTCTGACATAATTCATAATGGATAATCCAAAAGAAAAGACCCAAATCAGGGACACTGGAAAGATTATTAATGTGTCTTTTCTATTTACTCCATTTCTCCCCCTTTGATTTGAAAGCATTATTACTCTTTCTCAGATAAATTAGTGCCTATGAATTTCATAAATAAGCTTGTACAACAGACCTATTCAGACATATGGTAGAGATTTCTGCAATGCATGCCATTCATCCTTAATGGTTTTTATTTCAAAATTCTCTTTGTAGAGTGCAGCGTTAGTTCATTTTACTTCATGAAATACTTGTGTAAGTATTGTTCTCTACAAACAAAGCAGCATAATGGAGAAACAACTTATTTAGAAGTAAATTAAAAGGATTGAACATTCTAAAATGCTAATCACACAAGCTTTCTACTAAACAGATAAGACAAGAGATGATTTCTCTTGTTTCTACAAAGACAGAGACTACCTTGAGTACAGCTTACATATTGCCTCCTCATATCCTCACCCCCTTCACCCTCACCCTCTAAGCACACTCAGAGAAACCATGTATCTCTAGTAAAAGAAGAAACCATTAAGGCATCATATTATTCTAGATTTTTTTTTCAAAACCATCAAGATGATGATGATGATGATGATGATGATGATTTTAGATACAGAGAGAGCACATGAGCAGGGCAGACAGGCAGAAGGACAGAGAGAATCTTAAGAGAAATAAGGAAAGTTAAGCACTGGGCTCAATCCCACCACCCTGGGATCATGAACCAAGCCAAAATCAAGAGTCTGACATTCATTCAACTGAGCCGCCTAGGTGCCTCAAGAATTATTTTGTTGAGCATAGAAACCAGATATCGTTAGGGCAACATTCTAAGTTAACTTTAGGAAAGATCTTTGTATACTTATAAATGGGTAAGATACTCTCATGATGTTTATAGGGCACTTAAGAAAAAAACCACCATGCTTTTTAAACTCAGCCTGAAAATGTCAGCAAAAGTAGAATTGTGAAATATGTGCAATTGTATTCTAATCCCAGGTTGAAACGTTTAATGACTCAACTCCAGAAATTTTAAGCTGGTGGGAATAGCATATAACTAATTTTTCTTTATTTTAACCACTCTCTAGATTAAAGTACTTAACAATAGTTAATATTGACTGAGATGCTAAGAATTAGGTTAAAAGCAGCCCTTTGAATTTAATCCAGACCTATTTTATGCTTTTTAGTAAGCATTTTGTTTCTAATAGATACCTGAATTTTATAAAATATAATATCCCAACCAGAGAAGGATTGTCTATTCTCCTACAAACAAGTATCACTTAAACTTCGTTGGTTGGTTATACTTTGTTTCCCAGTTCTTTATTCATCTTAAAACACTTCTCAGAGATGTAGTCGGTCTTCCCAACAATCCAATAAATTAAATACATCACATATTCACACACTGAGGAAGGAGAAGAGCTGGATTAAACCTTGGGTCATTTGATTCACTCCACCGGTCTTCCCCTTATTCGATGGCAACTTAAGTACATAGGTAATCTTTTGCTGCTCCTCCCTTGAGGAGTCTTGCTTTCAAGTTTACTGAACACTTTGATCTTCTTTAGGAGGCAGTAAAACAGGGTGATGAAGAGTGTGGTCTCTGAAGTTGGCCTCCACTCCGCCCCCGACCAGCTGAAAGTGGAATGCACTATTTGAAATTCTCGACGACTCAGTTTTCTCATTTGTCAAATAGCATTAATATGAAATTTCATAATAAGCACAGAATGAGGTAATACACATAACTATCTAACTTGATGAAGTACAAGGCACACAGCATGAATTTAATAAATATAAACTATTTTTATTAGATATCTCAGCTTACACATACAAAAAAAATACTCTAGAAAAAACCTTATGCTTTCCTTCTGTGGAGGCATGAAAGAAAAGAGATCTACTGTAGTTTAAAAAGTTTTTATGGGGATGCCTGGGTGACTCAGTCCGTTAAGTATCCAACTCCTGATTTCGGCTCAGGTCATGATCTCACAATTCCTGGGATGGAGACACGCATCAGGCTCTCCTTGACAGTGCAGAGCCAGCTTGGGATTCTCTCTTTGCCCTTCCCCCAGCCCTCCCCCACCCCTCCCTTGGTCATGCTTGTGCTGTCTCTAAATAAATAAATAGGGGCGCCTGGGCGGCTCAGTCGGTTAAGCGGCCAACTGCAGCTCAGGTCATGCTCTCGTGGTCTGTGAGTTTGAGCCCCGCATCAGGCTCTGTGCTGACAGCTCAGAGCCTGGAGCCTGCTTCACATTCTGTGTCTCCCACTTTCTCTGCCCTTCCCCTGCTCATGCTCTGTCTCTATGTCTCTCAAAAATAAATAAACGTTTTAAAACATAAACAAATAAATAAACAAAGAAACAAAAGTTTTTATGGAAAAGAAGTATTTGAGGAGTGTTTTACCAGGGTGGAATTCAGCATAGATCAAGTTGGGGGAAACAGATCTTTAGCTCTTTTGCAATTAGGTTTTGCACACTGAAACAACATCATTTTCTTGAAGGAAGTGCTAAAATGTCACACACACACACAGATATTTAAATGTTCATTCTAAAACATATTGCAAGTGAAACAGGAATGCTGGCATGCTCTGTCATTTTAGGTGAGGCACAGGTCCACGCGCTCTTCCTCAGGTACGGACTGTCCCTGGGGCAAGCTGTGCCTTGTTTACCTTGAAACCTAATGTGTCCACCAAGACTGTTCAGCAAACACCTTAACGAAAAGGTATGGTTAATTCACAGGAATGGTGGAGTTTTTCAGGTGGTGTGATTCATGGTTGGTAATGAAAGCTGCTGAAACAATCTGTTTTCATAAATTTCTTTGCTACCTTAATATAAACCTCTTCATTAGTCAAGAGGGCCACTGAACTATCCTAACAGCTTTGCTACCTCAAATATTTCTGTGGAAAGGTTAGAATTAAAGAGACAGAAACAAATAAACAAACAACACGGCTTGCAGATGGAAAGGTTCAACGGCCTTAAAGGCCAATCACTACTGCAGATGCTTAGGTGCACAAGCAAAACTAGTAAGGGGAAAATATAAGAGGTTAGGGTTCCTCTCTTATATTTTGTCTGTTTAAAGTCCTCAGAGTGATGCTTTTAGAGAAAGTTCCTTCCAAGGAAGGGACTCCGCACTATACCTAGTAAAATCTTCTCACTTAAAGGTTTAAAGAGGCACAAAACATACCGACATAGAGCAGCCCCTTCTCTCCTGTCACCATATATTTTTGTTATTGTTTGCTAGTAAAATTCTATAGAAAATACTGGAGCCAATGAATTGGAATTAAAATCTGGGGCTCGAGATTTAGAAAAATAAAAGGTTGAATATGGTCCCTCTTGCTTATTAACTTATCAACTCTTCTCACCCTCCCCTGAATGCAAGAAAAAAAATTACCTCATCAAACTGTGAGCGAGAATCCAGGTCCCTGCTCTGTCCACCTGCAGTGTTAAAGGTTAACCTTAGAATTAAACAACATAGGGTTGCTTCCAACCCTTCTAAGCAGAAAGGGTTTCAGAGATGAGAGAGATGAGATCTAAGGCGCTGGTATTCCCACTTATTTCACCATCTTTATTCACTCTCTAGAGGAAACAGCATGATCTTAGCCACAATGGGATCCATAATTTTCAAAAAAGGGGGAGAGAATATCATAGAAGTTAAGAGACAAATCCAAAGAAATGGGTTCATTACTAGGTTTGGAAATAGATTCACTCAGATTTATGTATTTGAAAGAAGGAAGAATAGAAAAGGAAAGGGGCTGAAGGCACTATCTCTGGATTAGACTTGGAAAAGTCTAGTGTAATCAAGACCCTTAAAGAAGGAGGCTATCCAGAGCAACATGTGATTCCCTATACTTCTGTACACATATGAGAAGCAAGAGGAACAAACAAAGGAATCAGGAGTCAGGTTGGGCCATAGTTCCAAAGTAATTGCTGCTGTAGAGGACTCAGCAGGAGTATGTAGGAGGTAGGAGGAGATTTACTCATCTTATTCTGAGATGTGAAAAGAACATACAGTTTCTTTATTTCTCTCAAAGAGTTCTTTAAATTGCCCACTTGGATTTACGAATTTACGGCATTTTAATTTTTTTCTAGCTTGGGTAGTCTCCTTAAGTTTAAATATTGGGGTCTATTAAAAGTTAACTCAATAGGGCAATTCACATAATCATTTTCTGGAGGATATAGTCTCTTTATCATAAATACTCAGTCTTTCATATTTCTTTCTCATCTCCCTTTCTTCCCTGAGATAATTCCTAGATTGACTCTGGGTTTATGGCAATGAACAGAAGGAGCTTCAGTCCATGCCAGTTAACTTCAGGTGCTCTCAGCTCCCTGAAACAGAGAAAGGAGCAGAGAAGCCTGTTCCTTATATGGATAATCTGAAGTGAATTCAAAATATTTAACAATGAGTATGTCATAGCATGAACCAATCAAAACAGATGCCCAGCCGATAAAAACTTATCAGAAGAGACAGTGACTATGGTTACTGATATATGATGTAAACCATGCTATTGTAGAACTGCTAAATATAAGCCCTATGGATGACTACTGAAATTTGAATGCCCCACCTACTCTTTTGGAAGAAACTGCAGGTGCCTCTCATGGGTGTCCACAGGCACAACCATTTCTCCCATTCAAGGGTCAGGTTCTTAAATACCCACCACTTCATTCCTTAATTCCATAACTGTTTTTCCTGCCAGAATTCCTGAGGGCCAAAGGAGCAGGTCTCCCATATTCTCTGGTCTCATCTTGAGTTTGCTCTACCCCTTGGGATGCACTAAAACTCTCTGGTGTATTCTACCATTCTTGTTTCTTGATTTGTTGGGAGTGAATGCTTTTGATTTCCTGAGAGCTAATGGGTTTAGAAAATCCTTTTTCCTCAACAATACCTGATTTTCAGGAACATTATTGTTCTAAAGCAAAGAAGTCAAGAAGTTAAGCTTTGAAATGCAAAGGTGATCAGTGAGCTGTCTGTTTCATGTAGTACCAGCTCTGTCCTTCTGCAGGGCAATGGCCTCTTGACTTACTTAGACAATGATTTAAATACATCCAAGAACTGTTCCTTACAAGTGTGAATTAAATATTGATCATGAAAACTTATAATCGATTTTGAAAAATCAGAAAAAATAGGAAATATAAATAATAATACTTAGAACATGGTAACTTATATATTAAGCACCATATTAATTAAAGGCAGCATGGAAATTCAGATGTTTATATCAAAGGATCAAATTAATACATTTTTCATACACCGCCCAAAGTAGCCAAAGAAATAGAAACTGGTCGTATGGGAAGAGCCCTAAAGTGAGTCACGGATCATCAAACAGGATCTTAGGCTATGTTGGGATCTTTTTCCTACTGATATTGTTGTTATTGTTGGAATTAAATCAGAAGCCATGAATAAAACCCTGAGACCTATCTCAATTAATTCTCCAATTCTACCCCCTACTTTCAATCCCTAACCTAAGTCTTCATCACAAAAAGACACTATTGCAAGCATAACCTCTAAGGCAAATATAACAAAGCAAAGGAAGACAATCACAGTCTGGACAACACCTGCAATCTAATCAAAAAATAGAATTTGAGGAGCCATCCTAACAGTCTTGATTTTCTACTCTATTCCAAAAAATTAACGAGACCGAATTTACTGCCTTCTAAAACTTCAAAGTGTCAGCACATGAAGAAACAGTGAAGTTTGGCTCTCCAAACGTCTAGAATGTAACTTCCCACACAGAAGACAACTTTAAATCATCGTGGTCTACTATGAGAGAATCTTCTGTGATGGAGAGTAAAATCTCACAGGTTTAGGCAAAGAACAATTGTACTCAAAAATACCAAAGTGATATTAAAGAATTCACTGAAGAAGCTGAGAATCACTGCCTACATCCAACTATCAGAGGTATGTAAATCCAAACTACAGAAAGGTGGGAGTTCAGATTCCCCATTTGAATGCATAGATGAGCAAACATTTTCTGAATCCGTAAGTGTTTTTTCTTTTCCTGAACAGGGCTAAGATCTACTAGTATATCCTATCCTATTCAACACACCATTTTCCAGCGTTTAGAATCTGGCATTTTTCCCAGTTACTAAAAATTCTAATGAAAAGAAGCAGTCACACAAACCCAACCCGACAAGCTTAAGATCTTTTGTTGGTTGTCTTCTATAATTGATATTACATGTATATTTAGAATAAATGGACGCTGTACCCTTCTGCCAGTCACTCATTCTAACATGTTTCACATTCTCTTGAATTGTGTGCAACTTTAGAAATTTCCAGTCATCTCACTTTTAAATACCTCAGCTTACAATATAAAAGGACACAGAGCTTATTTAAATGAAGACATTATACACAGCTCTGCCTGCGCTCTTTCAAAATACTCAGTCAATTAACATAAGCTACCTTCCAGAGGATTTACTTTAAGTCAGGTGGAAAGGAATATTATTTCAGAGCTGAGGAAAGAAAAAAGAATGTGAAATGCACAGCAAACCAAACATATGAAAAAGCATAAAGACTGTTCAATTTCTCATATTTTAGAGGTGGTGATGTGGTCTTTTTTTTTTCCCCCTTTAAAACGTTTTGCCAAATATTGCATTCTGGGCACAACAAAAAGACCTCGAGGAGGTCTCCGAAGGGATATAATGTCCAAAATGTTGCAGCCCCTTCTATCAGACGCTCGGGAAGTCTCTCTGCAGTCTCCAAAATATTGCAGGCTCAATTACCCTTGGGGTGCAGTGAGCAGGCGGCACCATTAATCATTCCCAGGGCACTAAATGCCCTGAGAACAGTCTTGAGTCCTATAGCATTAAGGGTGTCCAAGAACGGAGTTGGTCTCTGACAGCTGGGCCATGCTGCCACCTGGAGGTCAGTAGAAAACACAGCTCCTCCGATGCCAGTCTTTTCCCTCCAGTTCTAGAGAAGAGAAAAGGTGTGTGGGCTACTGAGAATATCTTCTCCTTCTTGAGCTCTTAACCCCGTTCTTCCTCCTCTCAAAAATGTTGGAAATTTCCTCTTCATTGTTCAGCTGCTTGTGGAACAAGCGACGCCGACAGCAGTGGGTGAAGGCCAGCAGTCTGACGGTCCTTGCCTTCCACGCTTTCCTCATCCACACCCTCAATGATCCTGGAGCCCCGTCTCTGAATGCACCTCTTCTCTTGTTCACCCATCCGTTAACATGGATGTCTCATGTCATTAGGTGTCTCATGTTCTGTTCTAGAGACAACACATCATAGCCATTCCCAAAGTGCTCCTCTGGGAGAAGAGGGAGAAAAGAAAAGAGAGAGTCCTGGCCCAGTCGTGATAAGGGATGATGAGTCATGAGAAGGGATGTCGTGGGGACAGTGGAAGGATTACCTAAATCAGTCAGAGATGTTAGGAAAGTGTCCAGTGGGAAGGGCTCTTCACAGGCATCATAGAGGGAACAGCGGTGTTCTTTTCAAATCTGATGAGCCTATGGTCAAACCATATCTACAAATACAAATCAAGCAACGTTGCCAATTTTTATTTTCTTGACCTTGAAATTTTTTCATAACAACACTTATTTTATAATGGTATTATAAATGGTATTTCAGAGAAAATAGAAATGATGCATCAAAGAGCTGGTATAGTGTATTAGCTCAACACAAGGTAGTTGTTTTATTAATTTTTTAATTAAAAATATTTAATGTGTATTTATTTTTAGAGAGAAGAGAGATAGGGGCAGCAAAGGAGGGGCAGAGAGAGAGGGAGACACAGAATCTGAAGCAGGCTCCAGGCTCTGAGTTGTCAGCACAGAGCTCAACGTGGGGCTTGAACTCAGGAGTGGTAAGATCATGACCTGAGCTGAAATTGGACACTGAACCAACTGAGCCACTCGGGTGCCCCAACACCAGGTAGTTGTTTTTGTTTTAATTATAGTATCTCTGTCAGAGCAAGATGGACTTATCCAGGCAGAGAAGGGGGGACGGGAGGGACAATGCATATCAAGTCCAAAAGTGAGAGAATAATGGTCCAGGGACCTTTAAGGGCACGTTATCACTGGAAACACTTCCATTTCACTCGCCTTTCATGTTTCTCTATGACCCTCTCTCCCCCTTTATCTTGTTCTTTGTTGTATTTCCATGTTGTCCCAACTCAGCGTTGAAAGGAAAGTAAGAATGCTGTTTGTTTCCAGAATATTAAACAAGTCTTTTAAGTTTTCAGCTAATATATGATAATGACATTTGTTTAGAGGAGAAACAGGCACCTGGAAAAACTTCTTTTTCACCAAGTTTCCTTGAAAAACCTAGTAGAGAACTTGGTGGGTAGGTACTGACATTCTGATAAAATGCTGGGACTACTTTGTCCCTACAGAATGCACTAGTAAGTTTGAGTGAGCTGTAGTGACACCTCCTGGTAAGAGAAAGGGAACATCACTGGATAGAAAACTTTCCAGGCCTTTACAATTTTATGATCAAAAGCAATACATGAAAACATCTTTTTTATATGAAGTGTTTTTCTGCCAAAAAAAAAATTGCAAAGACAGACACACACTCATATATACACATACTCAGGTATGACTGACTTATGTTTTAAAAACCGGCTAAACCCAAAGAAGGAAATTTTTGGGTTTTTTTCATGACATCAAATAACTAATTTTACTTCTTAAAAAATCTTTCATCCACTTATTTTGGCATTGCATATACAGAGTCTAACGTTCCCTAAAACTAAGAAGGAAGATGCTATGGAAGTCGCTTTATGTAGTATTTTTAACCCGATTGTTTGTGACGTGCAAATCTGATACTTCCTTTTGAATGTCAACTATCAACGGTCTGAAACATCACCGAAGCCCACCGAATACCCTTACCCCAACACTGCCATTAGACCATCCCCGGCCAGAAACAGCTCCAGGTCTAGAGTCCCCCAGTCCACCTATCACTTCCCTCTCCACTCCTAAGCAATCTGCTTCTTTCAAAATGCACTTGTGTTCTGACAAGTATATTTACGGCCCTGTATACCAGAGCCAAAATGATAACTATTAATAACTTAGTATCTCCTTAGTGACAGATAGAACTTGCAAATCTAAAGTTAGCCTTTCTAGAAATGCAATCCCTTGATTATAACAATTAGAATCTCAGCCATCTATCCATCCATCCATCCATCCACCCTTCTGTATCCGTCCATAAATCCCATATTTATTCACTTGCTTAGTACTACATGTCAGCCCCTCTGCTAGATAGTGGGGGAAACAAATGTAACCATGAAAGACATTACCTTTGTTTCAGAGAATTTAAATTCTCATGGTCAAATAGAGGAGGAAAAGATTAACAAACAAAAAGCTCAAACTGTGATAAGGTCTATTAAGGAAAGATAAGGTATAAAGACTGAAAAGAGAATAGGAGGAAGTGTTCTTTAGATAAGTAGAAGTCACGGAAGGGCTCTCAGAGGAGGTGGCAGAAGCTGAGACCTGTAGGACAAGAAGCTACCATGGGGGCAATCAGATGAGGGTGTTGCAGGCAGAGAGAACAGAATGTGCAAAGGCCCTGTGACAGAATAGACTTGATGTTTTTATGGAAGAGTGAGGAAACAAAGTAGCAAGAGTTAAAACTGATTTATGTGCTCATAAGGTTTAATTCAAAGTGAAATGAGAAGTCCTTGGATGGTTTTAAAGAAGAAAAGGTATAATCAAATTTAGGTCTTGATAATAGGTAATACAGAATAGTATGTTCTCATGCCAGACACTCACTTAATCCTCGTAACAACCTTGTAAGATAGGTATTAGTATCCCTAATTTTATCAAAGGGAAAATGGGAGTAAAGAGAATTCAAGTAATTTAGCCCCAGTCTCAAGCTAGTACGTAGAAGTAACAGGATTCGTAATCAGGCTGCCTGTCCACAGAGTCCATGCTTCAAACACTAGGCAGTATAGCCTCTCATGTCATCATTTTTGCCAGAGCAAGAGTGGGAAGAACCTGCTGGAAGCTAAGGCAACGATCCAGGCTAGAAATTATGGTGTCTTACTCCAGAAGGATAGCAGTAGAGATGGCAAAAATTAAATGGATTTATGACATATTTTAGCGGTAAATTCTATGGGTCTTGGAGAATTGAACATGGCAGGCAAGGGGAATGCCTGGTGGGGACCAATATTTCAGTAACACTTGAATCACACTGCAGAGATGGCTTTTACTATTGTTTATTCAATGTACATTTTTCTATATTACCAAGATCTTCTCATGAAGGAGTTTTCTCTTTCAAGCTAATATATTCAAAAGATTTGCTATACAGAACACTTTTCATCTCAATGTCCGTTGGAAACTTTTAGCATGACTCACTAATTTTTCCGTACACATACAAAATTTTATGATGTACTATGTACGCTTTAAGGATTTTTTCTTTTACACTGTGTCATCTCCTTTTACCTTGTCAACAATTCTTTTTTTAAAAAAAAATAGTTTTAAATAACGTTTAACATTCTATTATAAATACAAGCTATACTTTCTTATTTTATTCTATCTTTGGGCCGGTGTGTTGCTTCAATTTTTCACTATTCCAAGTAACACACTTTACACTCATCTTTGACTACAACCCTGATGATTTCCCAATGCTAAACAACTAAGAATGTAAGTTTTAAGTCTAATGGACTAAGTTTTAAGTCTAATTCCCTGACAAATTGCATTTACATATTTCTAGCTTGTCTTGCACTCAAATGTAACAGTTGAAATATCACCAGTGCGGTGGGAGAGAACCCGGAAGAAAGCAGATTTTGTGGAAGCAGGGACTAGCAGGTGGATAAATGTGGCAGTGGGTGTCTGCAAAAATTCTCCTTTGATTGCTTCACTTATATCAGCAAACAGGAAGCAAGGCCTTCATCTGAGAGTGAAGGTGTAGAGAGAGGTACTGAGTGTTTAAGGAGAGAAGAGAAAGTATGATACGGTCTTCTAGGACAGTAAGGGAAGTAAGCCAATACAGTAAAGGTAGCTGATAACTTCAAGAACACATTTAAGATTAGTGCATATGTACCTCATACACAGTCCTTATTCAATGTTTATTTGTGAAAGTGTATTTTTCCTAATTAAGGGCCAAATTTCCTGATAAATATTCATTAGCAAGGAATCAGGTTGCATTGACCATACTCATACTATACTATATATGACTAGCACTTTTGTCAATAAAAAGTAACAGGCCCCAGAACAAATATTCAACTACTAGTCAAAAGTGTTCGAAATAAGAAAAGTACTTACTTCCACGTGTAGCTTGAATCTAACATTGAGTTTCTCTCTTTACCTTAAAATAATAGCTATTATATTAATACTATATTTGTATAGAATTCTTTACATTTTTCTAAACATTTTTATTACAATATTGCTGTAAAACACACACACACTACACACACAGGTACTCTGACAAAAAAAAAAAAAAGGCAAGTTCAAATCCACCTATGGGATTCCTTCAAACAGAAAGTGTATTTTAAATAAATCTTTAGGCAAAGATAGGCATTTTACCAACTTGGTATGCAAAGTGGGGCATTTCAAGTTGACTATAGCATGAAGAAAAATCAAAAGGTTAATAGATTATAAACTTCTCTAATAAGCTGTATCTTTGAAATTTATAGCATGTCTCTTCGCTCCTTGACACCATGTACAAAATACATACTAAACAAAACTGTACAGAATAAAGGCAATATTTACCTTTTCATTTTTTATTCGGTACCTTTAGGCAGATATCGACAAGGGACAAAGAAACGGAAGGCCAAATTCTGACCTAATACTAGTGTGAGAATTACAGCCACTTTATTCTTCTCTCACTGTATTCCACAGAAACTTCAATTGCCATTAGAGAATAAAATAGGATTTCCGCTTAGACCTTTAGACGCAGCTCTTCTTAAAAATTAATTCACTTGATAAATGCTCCAAGTTTCTTCCTCATTTTTTCTATGTAAACATTTATCCTATGTGCTTTGGATGGATGCTACCAAATTTCTGAGTTCCAATTCATAGCCCCAAGAGTTATTCATACCTGAACAAGCTGGTGAGGAATACTTAACTGGTCTCCGAATCTCTTAGGGATAATTTGAAGACAAATTCTCTACCCAAATATTATTAATTACATATTTAGCACCTTAGGTAGCTTATTTCTGAGAAGCTTTAGAGATCAAAAGGGCTATGAAAAAAAGTGAAGAGAATCAAAGCTAAAACATCAGTTTGAATTGAGCTGCACAATGAGAATTTACTCCAGTACTTTGTTGCAAAGTAATCTATAAATAACCCTCTGAGGTTCACTTGCCAATTAGGAATCATCACATGGCATGCACCTTAGATGTCAGGAGCTAATTTGCATGTCATTGAAACATTAATTTGATGAAAATTTTAAAGCTTTATGAACTATTTATATCATAATTGGAAGCACAGTAATTGTACCAATGCACAGATTTTCATTGTATCCAATGTGCTTCTTAAAAGGCCACGTTTAAATGATCAGTATTTATCATCATCTGTTTGAGGGTTTGCTTCAGTTCAGGAGAACATACCCGTGTGTTATACTTTAAATTATTTTTTAACATTAACCATAATTGAGATGTCTGGGAAAAAATGGTGTCTATGTGAGAGACAGAGAAGATGAAAATCAGAGTCATACCCAGAAGTATCTATAATTAGATTTATAAGTTTAATTCAGAGTTTGTGGCCTTAGCCATAAACATGTCACCTTCGGCCAATAATTTAGTTCTAATTTTTCTTCAAGTTTTTACTTTTTTTTTTTCCTCTTCCTGAGTTTTCCAATAGTCAGAAAAAGCAGTTTTGTGGGCGGTCCCTTCTAAAAGCTTAAAACGGCTGTTGATTCAAGTACAAAGGGAAACCACCAGGGGTGCTTACATTTAACTACTGTATTTAGGTACGGTACTTAGAAAAAATATCATATTTACATAGCCAGAAATTTCATAAGCTGACAGCCCGGTGGAGTGAGACGGCCATCAGAATGGCCATACCTGTCAATCAGGTCCAGCCACGGGCTGATTAGGTAGCAAGCAGAAAAGCCAAGTAGAGACAGAGGAAGACGGGAAGAAACAAAGAAGAGAAATGTCTCAAAGTCTCCACTACCGAAGAATGACAACGATTTTTCCAACACTTATTTTGATTCTCACATCCTGAGACTATTTGGAGTTTAGTATCCCCAGAGGGGAATTCTTTCTAATGAAAAGATTTGGTTACTTCGCTTTTACCGGTTGGTACTATTAATAGTGTTCTTTCCTGAAAGTGGAAGCTGAGCTTCATTAAAGACAAAGTCTGGGTTTTTAATTTAATGCAACAGATGTGCAAATATATGTTGACTCATTATTAGTTAATTCATTATGTGTTTATTGCTTCTCTATTCTGCTAAAATATAAATATCTTTAGATCAGAAGCCATGCCTAAGTTTGCCTAGTGCCCTCAACATTTGCAATATTAGACTTTAATAACTATTTGTAGATTTGATTGTATTTCTAAATACTTATTCATATTAATTTTGATTGTCTGTGTCCCCCCAACCCACAATGAAAAAATAGACATTTTGACAAAACACGTACTTAAGTAGAGTAAGGTAAAGTCACAGAGAAATATAACATACATACACCCACGTTCCAAAAAGCCCTAGATGATTGCTACATTAGACTCCGATAGGCTCTGAGCCTTCTAGTGGCCAAAGCAAAAGAGAAAATATGATTAGTTAAGAAATTCACATTATACCTGAGATTAAAATAATTTATCATAAAAAGCTACATATAAAAAGCATACACATCGTTAATTTGCATTGCTTTAGATCTTCATTTCATAAATGTTTGCATTTTATTACTCAATTATGTCAATCTTTATTTTAAAGAAAACCTAAACAAATATCAGATACTAAAAATAAAATCTAATTCAATATTTTTTCTTCATATTAGTTTATGGGAAGGAAAACTAAATTTAAGATTTAAATGCACTTATTTGAATCACTTAACCAATTTGTTTATGGTTGCATCTAGTGATGAAAATTGAGTGTCAAACTTCATCTTCCTCATTAAACATTTAATAAGTTCTAAATTTGCAGAAGGAAACAGCTTTTTAATAAAATGTCTCCGAAATAAACGATGCCAATTATCGTTTTTACATACATAGAACAATTTTTGTCTCTCCCTCCAGCCTCTCATCCATACCCCATACCGGGCAGAAAAATAAATAAATAAATAAATAAATAAATAAATAAATAAATAAATAAATAAAGCCATAAGAAAACAGTGGGTAGTTTTCGTTACTTAATATGAAGGAAAATTAATGGAATTAAAGTCATCTTTCAACTGTAACAAAGCAAGTCACCATGATGCTCTATTACTTTGCCTTATGATATGTGAAGAAAGCGCCTGAATTACTCAAAGGTGTATCATGTACCACATAGCTTGGGCTTTTAAAGGTCAAAGAAGTAATCCCCCATGAATTTATTCAGGGAAATATGCCCTTCCCTTCCTGTGTTAAGTTCTGACTCTTTCCAGGTTTAATAAAAGTTGTTGTCTCTTCACTCTTCCCCCCACTAATCCCTACATGTTTTCAACAGGAAGTCCCCTACAGACAATGTTGAAGATATTTACACATAAATTTATGACACAAGATAAAAACAAGAAAATATTCAAAGTCAATAGAGTATTACTTTAAAAGGAAATTAATTGTGAAGAAGGAAAGAGGATCAACATAAACTCAGCGAGAGTCTGAATGATAGTATATAGTACAAATAATTCTCTATTTGGGGGTCCTGAGAAATTTCAGCAAGTGGTTGTGGAGTAATGAATGTTTGTAATTCATTAGCTACTATTTTAAAATGCAAAGCACACCATGACATCAATGATGTTCTTTTTAATCTCAACAAACAGGCCTATTACAATTAAAGCACTTGCAAAAAGACAGTATATTTAAATATAGATTTTGATAAGATTTCAATATTTTAATAACAATAATTGAAAAACATTTCATAATTCTATAGAAAGAAGAAAACATAAGATTGGTTCAAAAATATATGTACGCACCAACAACCTTCTAGGAGTATATAGAAACAGCTAGCATTTCTCTCCTTGAAAATATCTTTTCCTCGGTATCCTTTAGTAAGGTTTTAGTGTATCTTTAAGAAAATAATCACTGTTTACTTAAAATGCATATATTTTTTCCTGAGCAGAGAAAATAATAGCATTTCAAAGTGCTTGATTTTCTTTTCTCACTTTCCATCTTCCTTCAGCTCCTAGACAACAAAACAATGGTTCTTTCTTCATGTGGAAGAGTAAACTCAATAAACACAAATGGCTAGGGGGCCTCACAGCAGTGAAATTATGGCTTCGCAAGGACTTTTTTTTTCTTTTCGAAGAGACACGCTTAAAAGGACCTTTTTCGACATACTTTAAAGTCATGCATATTTCAATGATATAATTAAATTGGCAACACTAAACATTGCTGACTGATAAATGAGGCCAAAATAATTAAGTTCTGCTTTTTGTACAATCAAGATTTAGTGCAGCAATCAATCTGGGGAAGAATTTAGAGTCAGGAGATTTCAGAAGATGAACAAGCAACTAGATAAAACTGGTCATGTGGGAAGGTGATTAAAGGAGTATACAGTTTCCACATAGCTGTGTATACCTTCCACGTCTTAATCTTCATTAGAACCTGGCGATTCATTGTTCATGTGGTCTCATACTAAGCTGGACATGGTTCACAAGTAGACAAACAAAAGACCAGCTTAAAAGATAATCCTCTGTGTTCGACGAGAACTATTGATATTGAAAATGTAAAATATTAATAGACTGAAAATAAAGTTCTTTTCAAAGCCAAACAAAAAACCAAAAGTCTCAAATACTGCAATGGAGAAGATTAAGGAATATTAAGAGGGATAAGGGTGGTAAGGGGCAGGGGAGAGAGAGACCACAATACACTTTCCACATATATATTTATGGAACTGGGTATGTTGGATGCCTACTCAGGTTTCCATTTTTATTTATCTTCTACCTAACTCTCTCTTCCTTCCCTAAAATAAATGGCTTTCATACCCTAAACAACACCCCCACTCTGCAAGGTTTTCCCTGTGGAATCAGATGGTGGTCAGAGACAGTTGTTCACATTATTTCTCCTGGGGGCTGGAACTCCAGGCTTCAGCAGACTGATGCACTCAGCACGTCCATCAGGCAAGTCAGAGTAAAATATAACCGGGGCAACTGGGTACGTTAGCAGCTCCTGGGATTTACAACCAGCTACAAATATAAATATAAATAAATATATAATATATATAGATATTTCTTTTTAATCCCTCTTGTCAAGAGCTTACTCCGATTAGTACCCATGGACCTTAGAGAAAGAAGAAACACCCTTCTCAGGAAAATGCATCCTCCTTTGTAGTGGGCTAAAGAAGAGACATCATGAACAGGTGATATCGCTGTAAATTAGAAAAATGGGAAAACTCAAGAGTGTCCTACTCTCCAACAAAATGCACCAGCACTAGCTGTGTTTTGGCATCTCCAACTATGGATAACCGGCTCCCTTTGACTCCAGGTGCACATGTCTGCCTCCATGAATGTTAGCATGCGGCGAGGGTGGGAAGAGCAATGAATGTGCACACTAGTGCTTTGCCTTTTGTACAGTGGAAATTGCACTTTGTTTTTAAAAACGGATTCCCCTCCCCACCCCCGAACCACGCAATTCAACTAGCTGAAAGCGCAAACAAAATAAACACACATTCCAAAATAGAGGGGGAGGGGGCGAGAAAATAAACCCCACCCAGGAACCTTTACGAGAAACAGGTGCTAGCAAGAGAAAGCAGCCGGTTGCCAATAATACTTAAAACTCCATCTTCCTTACTCTGAAAACAATTTCTACGGGGAAATACGCGCCCTGTTTCCGAGGGTTTAATTCACTAGGTTGTCTCCGTGAATTAGAGTCAGATCTAAGTTTCCCACTCCGGAGCGGTTTTCGCTGTCGAGTACTATTGCCCTCCCAGCTCAGAGAAGTCCGTTTGCAAACTGGGTAAGCCCTTTCTCCACGCAGCCTTGACCTCACTCCTGCAGGTCATCACTTTAATTTACGGCCCCGTGAGCAGCGTCGGTGTCGCTCAGCCCGGCCCCAGAACAGTCACCGCGAACAATGAGCCAGGGAAGGGACCCACCCAGCGAACGCCTGCTCGCCGGCCGCGCGCAAGCCCGCTAGCGCGGGACGCTCCGGCTTCGGGGATCCCGCTGCCCCCGTCCTTTGCCCTCCAGCCCCCAAGAAAAACAAGAAGGTAGGTCGTTCCCCACACCTAGACTCCCGTAATCACTCACTCAGCCTGGCTGCCAGCACCCCCCAGTTAAAGGTGCCGTATCTAAAAAGAAAATCAAAAGAGGGGGCGGCGTGGCGGTCCCGCCGGCTGCCCACCCGGATGTAACTAGCCCGGCTGGGGGATTTGGCACTCACTTACGCCCGAGTCCGCGCCTTATTGAAATCCCGAAGGATTTGGGGTGGGGGCAAGAGGTGGGGCCAGGAGCCATAAAGTGTCTTCCGCTCCCTCCCCCGCCCCCCAGGCCTGGCACACGGCTCCGGGATCGGGCAAGACACAAAAGACGGGTAGTAGCAGTGCCACCAACTCTGCCGCCGCCTCCGTCTGCGCTGCGGAGGCGAACGCGGCGGCGGGGGCCTCGGGGCCGGGTCCCCGCGCCGGCCGGGGCGCGCCCGGAGGCTGGGAGCATCCCTGGACGCCGCCGGAGCCTCCCGGTGCGCTCTGCGCGCAGCCCCCCAACAGGAGCTTTTCGCTCCGCAGATAAAGACGCTGAGGCGTGGGGGAGAAATGGAGAGAAAAGGCAAGACTTACTTGGTGGCCGAAGGCTCAGCCAGACTCCGGCTTCGGACTCGGCAGGTGTCTGGCACCGCGGGCCCAGGCGGAAGGCGCTGGCGCAGCTCCGAGCTGGGCTCCACTTGAGGGAGGACGGAAACTCCCCTCGCCACCCGGCCCCGCGCGGCGCTCCTCGCTCTCACGGCACGAGCGACGCAGGCACGCTCCCCACGGCCGCCTCTGTCCTGGTGGGTCTCTCTGCCCTCGTCTCCCGGTTCGGCTGCTCCCCCGCAGACCACACCCTGTCACCTCGGCAGCCCTCCACTCCCTCTTTGACACTTGCACCGGTTACTCCTCTGTCTGCGTCCTCCCACCCCCCTCAGCCCACGTGCTTCTGCCGCTCCCTCGGCTCTAAACTTCCCCTACTGAAGCCCCCACCTCTGCTCTGTAAACCCGAGGTCTCCGCGCAGAGTTAAGGGCCTGGGGTAGCAAAGCAGCGGGCTGACCTTTTAGGTCGTCAACCACATTCCCCCCAGCCGCTTAAGTAGGCAGAACCCATTATTTTAATTTTGCTAATGCGATGGTTTAATATTATGTATTATATATAAGGATGTGTATTTTTAATATGCCATATATCACTTTTAATAACATTTATTCCTGAGTGTCACTTAGGAAACATCTAACAGCTCTTCATGGACATTTGGGGCTGGACTGTGAGTCCAGATTTTTCTATATGCAAAAAGCTCAGCAAAATGCTTGAACACCGTCTCTTGGCCAATCCAATTTTGTAATGCCATTTTCTACTGAGAGCCCTCTCCTTTTGTTGTTGTTGTTGTTGTTGTTGTTGTTACAGAAATATTCTGATATTCACTCTTCTCTGTTCCTGCAGACAGATGTCAGGATTCCTCTCTGAGGGCTCCCCACAGCACTGTTCATATTGCCATGATCACTCTTTGCACCCATGTGGTATTCTCCCTTCCCGTGACTGCCTCCACCGCTGGTCCATAAGTTTCTCCAGGCAGAAGTTTGTCATGCTCTAACTTCATCAGCAGCATCTAATGTAATCCCCAGTACATACTATATGCTCAAAGAACTGTTCAATGAATGTCCTTTAAATTGATGCCAGCATTGCTTGTCTGCATCTCAACTAATAGGTCATGTAGGACACATACCTTTTCACAGTTGGCTAGGGGATTTCTCATACATTCTTTAATGTAATCCTTAAAACAAGTCTTCTTGGTAGGTTTTACCCACGCTTTCTAACGTGGTGGATGTCATGAAGTTCAGAACTGCTAAATGGCAGAGCCACGTTCCTCCAGATGAGCACAACCTGAACGGAGTTAGTGTTCTTATCACACTACCCTCCTGCGCTAGCTGCCCAATGCTACATGCTGAAGTTATCTACCATGGAAGAGCCTGTCCAACCAGCTCTTTTTCCAAAGCAGGATTTTTCCCTTCCTTTGTCCTCTTCTGTAAGAGGTCCTCTTAAGTCAGAGTTCTAAAAACAAACAAAACAATAGCAAAAACAAAGACTTGCCTAAACTCAGACCTTTTATGAGCACTTAATTGTCTTAACTCTTACACTTAAAAAAAAGTTACTATTTTTTTCCCAGGTATCTTGCCTCAGCTATCTGTGTCTTACACAGGATTTATTTCTTTGGTTCCTCCTTTGAAATAAATTGCAGCTAACCTTAAATTAGAGACAGCAGCCAGCCCTTAGTCTGAGCACTTTACACATATATTAGCTCATTTAATCCTCACCAACCTTATCGAGACTCTTTTATACAGGGGAAACAGGCACAGAGGTGGGGTCACGTGGCCAGTAATTAGTGGAACAAGGGTTGGATTCCTGAGAATCTGTTCCGTGGTTTCTCTTTCTCCACCTTCTGTGATCCCTTATTCTTAAGAGATGTTAATGAATATATATATTTTTTTTAATACATGAGAGGGACTTTATTTTTTTCAACCTTTATTCATTTTGAAAGAGAGTAAGCAGGGAAGGGGCAAACAGAGGGGGAGAGAGAGAGAATCACAAGCAGGCTCTGCAATATTAATGTGGAGCCCGATGGAGGGCTTGATCCCATCAATTGGGCGGTCATGACCTGAGCCAAAATCAAGAGTCAGGTGCTTAACTGACTGAGCCACCCAGGTGCTCCAACAATCTTATTTTTGACTCTTCAGTCGCTTATGCATTTTCCCATTCTCCCTTCCCCAGATCCTCCACGTTTCCCCCTAGTTTTCATTGACCTAACTATATGTATGTTCACTTACGGCAAGGCTAAAGCATAATTTAACCCCTCACTCCTGGTCTAGGTTCTGAAGCCTTGCTCCACATAGAAGTGGGAGAATGATGCGAGTGTTCTAAAGAGTTGATCACAGACCATAAATCTAGTCCACCATCAGGGGATTTCCCGTTAGGTGACACAAAGTGGTAGCCGTGCTCCTATTTATCATACAAATAGTAGATTGGAGTAAGGGGAAGCCTTGTTTTTCCCTTTTGAACTACTTTCCCATCATTCACAGACCTTTGGATTTAGTACAATAATTCTGGCCAGGAGTAAGTAAATATTCTTTGTTCCTTTTACATCCTTTCCCCTATGATTTCTGGCAGCTAGATGTACAGTGGGTGGTACAAAAGGGCAGGGGCAGAAAGGATAATTTGTGTGGCCTGCGTTAGAAACATGAGCCGGACAAATAAAGCAAGTCAGATAAATCACTAAGTTATCTGAGACTTAGTTTCTCCTTCTGAAGGAATAGAAAAAATCCTCATTCAGCTTTATATCCTATTTATATCTTTTTTAGACATCTAACATTTTCCATTTTGAACTAAAATTATTTGGAGACATGAGAATCAGATTTGGATACCCATACTTTTGCTTTTTAGTTGAGTGAAATTGGCAGGTTTTTAATCTCGTTTAAAGATTCTCAAGCGAAAACAGGGATAACAAACAATAATCATCTTTAAAAAGTTATGAAACTAAATGAGAAAAATATCTGTAAAATGTTTCACATAAGGCCTCATGCAGTTTAATCGATCAATTGATGGTAGCTATTTTTTTTAGCTTTACCTGATACTATCAATCTATACGATGCTTTTTCCCCCAACATGTCTCCTACAATGTGCACATATTAAGTGCTCAAAGCATATTAGCTAAAATCAATGGACAAATGGATATAAGGTAATTATATGAAAGTGCTGTGAAATTGACAAAGTGTTATAGAGTTTTGAGAGGTTAGTACTAATAGTAATAGTTAATAAGTAATAATAGGTGACACCGCTGAGTCTTTGATTCTGGCTCAGCTTTGAGAACTGCTCTGCAAGAAATGTTTGATGCCTAACCTTTTTCATCTAAAAATTCAACTGGGAGAGACACTGTCTACAGAACAGCAACATCTCCTGATCAGGGGGAAATGTTTCATTCATTCTTCTTGGCTCAATAAAAATTCCCGATCTTCCTTCATAGACTTTTTACTATATTTCTTTTACTGTGACTGTATCAGCTAAATTAGTTTTGTTTAAATTTGACAGAGACCTCCCTCTTTCCCCACAAAAGTGGTTTTTATTTGTCAGAGTGGAGTTCGGCAGGCCACAGCCAATGTGGTAGCCCCACAGTCATGAGAGAGCTCCAACTTCCCTGAACTGCCTCTTGGCTGAGGAGGGCCACTGGGACTCCAGTTACCACTTAACTCTAGACCGGAAGTAGAGGAGAAAGGTTAAAGGGCAGAAGGGTACTAAGTGAGCCCCCACTGCTGAGTCAACCTTCTTGAAAGAGCCTTTCCAAAGCTCTCTGCAATGAATTTCACCTAGGCTACGTGCAAGGAGAAGCTGGGAAGTGCCACTTTTATCAGGACACACTGCTGCTTGAATACAGTTAGGGTTCTGTTACTCAGGAGAAAGCAGATAATGGGTATTAGGAAACAGCTAGCAGTGTTTACCATTGACCTCTCTACCTTTCCTTTTCATCTTCATCTTTTAAGTCCTCCTTTGTTATCCAATTGGCAACTCATCGAATGTTCTGTAACCCGAGTATCTCCTCTCTTTCTGTATGCCTTTTTCACTGTTTCACAAACCCAATGCTTTCTCTTTTATGTTATCCACATAGTCTTTTTCCTATTTTTATATTGGTTACTTATTCACCCTAAAGTTCTTCATGTCTTTCATTTTTATTCAATTCTAAACTGCTCATACTGCCCACTATTTTCTCCGAATGTTGCCCAACTGTGCTCTGACTCTGCAATAATTGACTTTCTGCATTTTTCCACATTTAATCCAGATGCTTTTGGGGTCTTGTATCCTTTGTGATCTAGAAAACATTAGGTTGTGATATGATGTCTTGTATTTTTTTCAGAACAAGCCAGGGCTAGGAGGGAGAAAAAGTCAGGGGTGTACAAATGAAACAAGATTAGTCATCTGTTAAGATTATTGAAACTGGGCGATGGATATGTGGGGTTTCGTTATATCATTACTTCCAATCTTATGGATGTCTTAAAATTTATATAATGAAAAGTAAAGAAAAAAATGATAGCTTGAATCTGTTTTGCAGACTACTGAAGTCTAAAATCCTCCCCAAAATTTCTTCACAAAACTCTGGGATGTTTATGCTGTGTTGGCCACCTTTGCTTCTGGGATTTTCTCTCACATTGGTGATCTGCTAACCATATCTTCTCATATATAACTATTTTTTCACCAGATTACTATACACACACACACACACACACACACACACATTCCTTTCACACAAAATAATTTGAATAAGGTAGTCTTTATGAAGTGCTATCAGCCATATACAGGGATTATACCACATGTTGCATCACTATATAAAAGAATACCTTTCTCTACATTCTTTCGAGATACGAGCTATGTGTGCCCTTTTAACTTAGTTTCCTTGAGATGTAAGCAGAAGTTTTGTGAAGTTTTTTGTTCCTCCATGCTTCTGTTTTCTTCCCCTTGCTGATTGAAATACAGACCTGATTGCAGAGCCTGACCAGCCATTGTGGACCATGGAGCAAAGCCATTAGAGGGCAGAGTGTCAGGATAAAAAAGCCTGGGTCCCAGAGAACCAGAAACTACCATGTCAGCCCTGGACTATCTTCCTTTGGTTTTGTTTATGAATGCCAGAGAAATAAACATCTATCTTATTTAAGCCACTGTGTGTTATGTGTGTGTTTTTCTATTACACACTGCCATACTTAATCCTATTTGATATACTCACAAGGAATTTTCTTTTTTTCTAAACAAGTGCAATTCTGAGCCTAGGAGAAATTCTGCTGCCACATATTAATAACTTTTTTCCTTCATCCTATTATACTTAATTCCTAAATCCATTCCCAGTCCCAATGATAGTCCCTCTCGTCTCTACTTGACTTGCTATTGTCTAAATCAGTATAATAAATAAAAATCTTTTGCATTGGCAATTTCTAAATGGTTAAAATAGTAAATTAAAAGAACAATGTGTTGACTCTTTCAGTTATCTATTGTTGCTAACAAATCACTCCAAAGCTTAGTAGCCGAAAATAGCAATCTTTTATTATTTCTCACAATTGTGCAGGTTTATTGGGATCGACTGGGAGGTTCTTCTGTTGCGCACAGTATAGGTGAGGTTACTCAGGTGAGTACATTCAGCTGGAAGATTTGTTGTAGCTGGAACGTTCATCACGGCCTCTTACTGTCTAGGGCCTCTCTCCATCTGGTCTTTCATTATTTTGTTGTCTAGCCTAAGTGTCTTTATAGCATGATGGCTGGCTTCCAAAAAGGGGGCTTCTGAGAGGACAAGCCCCAATATGCAAGTACTCATGAGGCCTCTCCTTGCATAATGCTTGCTGATTCGCAGGTAGCCCAAACCTGCAGATGAGGAAACTGAGCACAGGGAGTTTTAGCAATTTATCCAGTGTCATGGATTTAGTAAGTAGCAAAGTCAGGATTTAAAACTAGCTATGCTGACTCCACACCAGGAGAATGCAATAATGGCGAGGGCTGCACGTTTTGGAATTTGATTATTGTCTGTTTTACATATGGAAGCTTTGGCACTCCAATTATTTCCAATTAGGAAAACTAAAGGAAACACATTATGCAGCTTTTTAGGGTAAAATCATGAGTGTGTCTTGAAATATTTAAAACATGGTACAAAAGCTAAAAATGCGAGATCTGCCTTATACTAGTGTATCCTCCACAGTGCTGGGCTGAGAGTTACGGTGTCACACGTTAGCCGCACACAGTGTGACTGAATGCTGTGTTCCCTGGAGTGAGGCTCCTGCATGGCTCTTTCTGGAGGGAGGAGGGCTGTGTCTTTCTCATGTCAGTTGAATTTCCAGGCGCACTCTGCTTCTCTCAGAATTGAGACTCTTGCACCGAATGTAGGAGACGTACAGAGACACTTAGGTTGCTGATTGTGTTTGCATGAAATCATCACCTTGGCTCAACACCACCAGAGAAGTCTGAAGGGAACGCATGGGGCACCTTTAGCATTTTAATGATGTCCCCTTCAGTCCATGTGCCAAGGATGCAATGAATTCAAATCAATTGTTTTAGGTAGTACATGGAGCCCAAAATGCACTGCAATATTATTTATTTTGCAGGAATATCACAAAATACTTCACAGGTAATTAAACAAATTCTGAATGTGAACATTTGTTATACAGGTTGCATTTAGAAAAGTGGTGGATAAAAAGGAAAAAAAAATAAAAGTGGTGGGAAAGGTTAAGGCAGTTTGCAAAGACTAGGGAAACCAAACATTCAAATAATAGGATTCTTGGAGTTTTGTTTAATTAAAGGAGTGCTGGGGAAAATTTTAAAAAGGCTTGAAAGTGAGAGGAGATTCCTGTATGGAATGTCCTCTGTCTAAAGCCTACTAACTACACTTAATTAAAGTAAGTGTGCTAAATTACATTAACATATTTAGTTCTATCCTTTTTTTGTGTGTTCCACTTTGGTTGTCTGTGCAAAGTGACCTGCCCTAAGTGCCCTTCCCCTCACCCCACCCCACCACCTGCTCTCTTCCATGCTTCCTCTGCTCCGGCCACCTCGGCATCTTTGCTGTTTCTCACACACACCAGCCGCTCTTGTTTCCTATGCCTGGCACATCTTAGTCTGTATGCATGACTCTTTTACCTCTTTCAAATTTTTGCCTAAATTTCACCTTCTCCATAAGGCCTATGTAAATTTACAGTCTGGGTTCCTGGCTGGCACAGTCGGTTAAGTGTCCAACTCTTGATTTCTGCTCAGGTCATGATCCCAGGGTCATGAATTGAGCCCCACATAGGGCTCTGTGCTGACAGTGCAGAGCCTGCTTGAGATTCTCTCTCTCCCTCTCTCTCTCTCCCCCTCCCCTGCTCATCCTCTCTCTCAAAATAAATAAATATACTTTAAAAATAGATAAATAAATTTGTACCCCATCACTAATCTCATTATTCCAATCTCCTTCCTCTGCTCTCCTCTTTTTTAGACCAAAATCTCCTTCTAACAGACAATATAATTTACTGTCCCATTTTATTATTTATCTCCATCTCTGCCTTGTCCCCCTAGAAAGCCCTACAATGGCCCGAAAGCTTTTCATTTCTGTTAAATGACTTACCTAAAAAGCCCAGCACATCACCTAGCACACAGAAGACGCTCAATACATACTTGTTGAATAAACAATAAAGCTCTCAATTGTGCAATGTATATTCTTAAATAAGCCTTTTGTGACTACATTGATGTTTAGCCTCTGCCTCGCCATGTGGTTATAACGGAGTATAATGCTTAATGACATGAGAAATGAAGGGTGAGTTGTATGAAAAAAAAATTGGAGAAAGGATCAGCAACAAAAGAAGAAGGGTGTTGTTCTGAGATAATATAGAGTACAGAGGCTCTAATGCCACAGTTCTAGATCAGGATCTCCAAATAATAGTCCTAAAAACTGAGCCGAAAGAGGCATAGGGGTAAGAATAACCAGAATGGTAAAATATATTTTGATTTGCTTCAGTTTCAAATTAATCCCAGTTTGAAAATTCTGACCCATAAATTTGTAACTCAAAAAGATTCCTATAAATATGGATTTACTAATTATTTTATATTTTTAAGTTTTAGTTAGCAATAAGTTTGCTCACTCTAAAACAAGAATTTTTCTAATAGGTCTCATCTCATTTCAGAAACTTCAGGTGGTTAGTACAACCCAGAATGCTGTGGTGAAAGCACAGTGGACATCAGTACTGGTTGTCAGTGTCTGCCATGGGCTTGGGAGGTGAGAGTATGACATCAGTGCCTTTATTTACTATATCATGGACCTGAAAGATGTCTAAGGTTCCTTCAGTTGTATCATGCATGCTCTGTGAAAGGCAAAGTATTAAGTGCTACCAGAAATTCTGACAGGGGAAATTTCAAATGAATATATTAAGGATTATAACATGCTGAAAGGCAAGAGGTGGAAATAAAGAATCACGGAAGATAAAATTTAAGTTAGAACTTCCATATTAATATATGGGCTCATTCGCACATATATACTTAGTATATGTGGTCTTTCCCCATCTCATTAAAATACATTTGAAATTTCCTTAAGACAAAAGGTGTGTGTGCTTCTTTTTTCACTTGGTTATTATCCGTCTCCCCAAGCAGGCTGTATGTTTCATAATGGTAGGAACCGTATCTAATTTGTTCATGAGTCCCTCAAACATAATAAATCATTAAATACATTTTAAATGCATGAGTTGAAGGGCACCTGGGTGGCTCAGTGGGTTAAGCAATTGAGTTACAGAGCATGAGATGGGGAGGGGCAGAGAGAGAGAGGGAGACCCGCAATCTGAAGCAGGCTCCAGACTCTGAATCATCAGCACAGAGCCCAACGTGGGGCTTTAACTCGCGAACTATGATCATGACCTGAAACCAACTCGACATTTAACCCACTGAGCCACCCAGGCAGACATTAAGAGAAATTTAAATGCATGAGTTGAAGTAAGGCTGGTAGTTTTGCAGCATGACCCTAAGGAAAATGTCATAACATTTTGTTGGGAAAATAATGTCAAGAAAATCATCACTTTGATTCATTTTTTTATTCCTTCTAAGAATTCGAGCATGTTAATATTATAACAAATATTTTTATTAACAAACCGTAGACCTATTTTCATAATAAATAGTTAAATTTTTCAGTTTTTTACAGAGATATATCAGTCATCCATTATGCTGGGTGCTGCTCCAACTATGCACAGCATCATTTGGGTCTTAGTTTAAATACATGTATTTTAAATGCATATTCCTAAGTAAGAAATTCATTTAAATATTTGTTAAACCTATGGATAACTCCAAGTAGAACTAAAAATAGAATTTCTACTTGGCAAAGGTGGGGGTAGGGAGTAAATAAAACAAAGCCTACAAAGAAAACTACAAAATCCCAAAGTATCTAGTCGGGGAAAAAAAAGGAGAGAAGGCATAAAATAATAGAACTAAGATTTAATATATTCATTATGGCATTTATATGTGAGTTAAACTCCCCTCTTAACAGCAAATGCAAAAAAGAAAGAGATGGAAGCAGAAGTCACAACAATAATAGCAAAATGGAACTCAAGGAAAATAAAAGCATTGAATGGGACAGTGGGTAATTCTCTTGATAAAATCCATTATGAAGGGATAATAACAATGAATCTCCATGCACATAAAATATTATGACAAAAATATTATAAATAATTTGACATCGAAAACAATTACAGTGAGATGCTTTAGCTTAGTACTGTGACAAATCAAGACACAAAGCAAATAAGCACAAATACTTGTGAACAATATAAATTTATACTCACAAATAAAAAATATATTTTGTCAAATGTGTGAGAAATGTTTACAAAATTTAATCATATCCAAAGCCATACAAAAACCCTCAACTTTTAAAAACACGGAAACTGGCTGGGCCAGTTTACATCTTTCTTCTGAGAATGAACAAAACTAAAAATTAAGATTCCATTGAATAGCAATGGAGTTAAAGAGGGAATAAAATGCAATTAAAATATCTTGAGAAAATAGTTGAAATGAGAATAGTATATATCACAATTTCCAGGATAGTCCAAAATACATACTCAAAGGTAAGCGTACATCCCTAGACGATCACATAAGAAAGATAAGTGAGGGACGCCTGGGTGGCTCAGTTGGTTAAGCGGCCAACTTCAGCTCAGGTCATGATCTCATGGTTCATGAGTTCGAGCCCCACGTCCGGCTCTGTGCTGCCGGCTCAGAGCCTGGAACCTGCTTTGGATTCTGTGTCTCCCTCTCTCTCTGCCCTTCCCCTTCTCATACTCTGTCTCTATGTCTCTCAAAAATAAATAGGGGCGCGTGGGTGGCTCAGTCGGTTGAGCGTCCAACTTCGGCTCAGGTCATGATCTCACGGTTCGTGAGTTCTAGCCCGGCGTCAGGCTCTGTGCTGACAGCTCAGAGCCTGGAGCCTGCTTCCCATTCTGTGTCTCCCTCTCTCTCTGCCCCTCCCCCACTCATGCTCTGTCTCTCTCTGTCTCAAAAATAAATAAACGTTAAAAAAAAATTAAAAAAAAATTAAATAAATAAACGTTAAAAGAAATTTTAAAAAAAGAAAGATAAGTGAATGAAATAAGCATTTTATTTCAGAAGTTAGAAAGTGTTAAAGAAGGCAGACCTAAGGAGGCAAAAAAAGAAGGCAAGAAGAAGGAAACTAATAGATTAGTAAATAGAAAAAATATATAAGGGAATAGATATAAATATGCAGGGATTTGTTAATGGACCTATCTAGGAAATATAATTATTAAAAAGAAGAAAAAGTAAGTAAATATCTTTACTTAAGTAAGAAAAAAGTGGAAGCTTCCCAAGCTTGAAAGCATTTTATAAAATTACAGAATCTAGTGGATTGCCCAATCATTTTAAAACATCCGTATGGCAAAAGATAAAGCATATTAAAAGGCAAAGTGGAAAATACTTTGCATTTGATGCACCAGACAAAAATTAATATCCTTAACTTTTAAGAAACTGTGACAAACTATTAAGAAATTGGTAATATTCTATCTGAAAAATACCAAAGAATGTATGACATGTCCTACCTCTTTAAAAACAAAGAAATTGAAATTAATATAACAAAAACTATATATCACTAAACAATAGGTTTTAAAAATTGTAGTGTCTAGTACTATTAAGGGGTATAATAAAACATGTGCAATATAGTTATTATATTAGTTGAGGATCTAAAACTTCATACACATGCTAAGTAGGAGTCATAGCATGGAAAAAGAATTAGATGAAAACACAACATTATACAGTAAAACTCATACCTTGGCTGTGGGAATTTATAAGTTTTTGTTTTAGTCTTTATACTCGTCTGTTTTGTCTGAAAAGTGTATTCAAAATTATCCCTATTTTAAATTAAATAGGTAATTAAAATATATAATTTATGTATTATCAATAAAAAAGGGAGCATAAAAATATGTCTACTATACGATCTCAAGTATACAAACAAAAATTTATAAAAAACAATCAAAAGTAGCACTGATAGGGGTGCCTGGGTGGCTCAGTCTGGAAAGCGTCCAGATCTTGTTTCTGGCTCAGGTCGCGATCTCACAGTTTGTGAGTTCGAGCCCCACGTCAGACTCTGCACTGACAGTGTGGGGCCTGCCTGGGATTCTCTCTCTCCCCCTCTCTCTCTGCCCTGCTCATGCTCTCTTTTATTTCTCTTAAAATAAATAAATAAACTTTTTTTCTTTCTTTCTTTTTTTTTTTTTTTTTATAATGTTTATTCATTTTGGAGACAGAGACAGAGCATGAGTGGAGGAGGAGCAGAGAGAGAGGGAGACACAGAATCCGAAGCAGGCTCCAGGCTCTGACTGTCAGCACAGAGCCGTACATGGGGCTCAAACTCATGGACTGTGAGATCATGACCTGAGCCGAAGTTGGACGCTCAACCAACTGAGCCACCCAGGTGTCCCAACTATTTTTTTTTTTTTAAGTGTAGCACTGATAATTAAAAAAAAATTTTTTTCTGGATTATTTAAGTGAATTTTTTTTCCTTTACAAATCTGCATACTCTACTTTTTCTTATGAGTATGCATTACCTTCATAATCAGAAAAAAAGTTCAAATTTAAAAGATTCATGGGAATAAAATTGATTCAATTATAATAACATGGTTTATAAATTTGAAAGCAATCCTTGTGTAATTTGAGATGTGCCTATTTATAGCTTTTCCTCTATTAAGAAAACTAACAAGAACTTATTTCTTAGAATCATGTAAGCATGAATGACATTTATGAGGCTTGATTTAATAGACATTTCTTACCTGTGTAATAAAACAGTAATTAAATAATCATGCTCTGATTAGAGTAAGTGTTCAAATACACTAATACAATAATATTTCTAGGTACATCTTTGTTTATCCAGCAAAGGGGTTGCATTATGTCAGTCTTTGTGGTTAATTCAGTGTAAAATTCCTCTTCCAGTTCTGTTGGGTTTGTAGGAGATCAATCTGCTCTTCAGTGGATAGCCCAGGGACAACTCCAGGATAAGGGGAAGCAAAGAAAGCCCTGCAGTTAACCTTTACATGATTGGGATGCCGTAAACCTAAATGATAACTCTGTAATGGGCTGGGTATATGCGAGAGTAGCATAGGCATTAAAACCTTATTACCTTTTTTTGTTTGTTTATTTATTTATTTTTGAGAGAGAGAGGAAGAGGGAGAGCACGCATGGATGCGGGCACGCATGTGCGAGCAGAGGAGGACAGAGAGAGAGAGACCGAGAATCCCAAGCAGGCTCTGAGGAGGGTTCGAACTCAGATCATGAGATCATCATCGGAGCTGAAATCAAGAGTTGGACTTAACTAACCAAGCCACCCAGGCACTGTAAAACCTTATTACCCTTATATGCAGGGCTTTTCTGCCTCTATTTCACTAGATTTTACTTGGCTATTATCACCAAAAACAATCATGTTGAAAAACCTGGGGATCAGATTATGATGATATCTGTAAAACGAAGATTTTTGTTGCAAATATTTTTTTTTGTATGGGTCTAAATGAGTGCTCATTTTTTATTGGGTTGGTTGACTTTTTATTGAGATATGGTGATTCTTTATATAATTTGGATACAAGCATATTTTGTCACATGCACTTATCACAGATATCTTCTCCCAATCAATGCATGGCCTTTTTATTCTCTTGATAATGTCATTTGAAGATAGGAAGATACCGTAATGTAGTTTTGATACAGGGCATTTTGTTGTTTTTACAAGGCAGGATTGGATATAACCATTGAATTATACTTAGCAATCATGTAAAAAATAATTTAACAATGTTGGGGTGCCTGGGGGGTTCAGTCTGTTAAGTGATCTCACAGTTCATGGGTTTAAGCCCTACATCAGGCTCTATGCTGACAGCTCAGATTCTGTGTCTCCCTCTCTTATTCATACTATGTCTCTCTCTTTCTCAAGAATAAATAAACATTAAAAAAGTTAAAAGTTATGAATTTAACAATGTTTAATTAACATTAAGGAATAAATAAACAGAGTGATAAACATGTTCGAAAAATGTAAGGCTCAAAATGTTAAAATGTCAGTTTTCCCCAGATTAATCAATGTATTCAAAGAACCCATTGTATTCATGTATTCATGGCCAGCCCATTCAATTCAGTGGATTCATGGGCCAGCCCATTATCTTTCCTGGCAAGTATCATGCAATTGGCCATTTGAAACTTCATTGTCAGAGTACTTAATCTTCGGGCCCAAGGACTCCAGGTCTCTTCTGGAAACTGAAAATGGTCCAGAGGTTCTGCAAAATTTTATAAAGGGCAGGAAAGCAGATTTTCTTCTTCTTTACTATACCTGAACAAATGACTTCTTCCTAGAAAGGTGTCAGAAACAGATCGGAGTCAACAATCACTTGTGTAAATAATAGCTTTACTATTCTTTATTCTAATAACTCTTCAGATCTATTTAAGATTCAAACCAAAGAACCCAAGGTTCTGGAACATCCCTTCATCCTGCCATCAACATGAATAAAGTAAGATATATGAAGGATATATGTCTTATATATATAACACCACTATCTGGATACCTGTGGACAGAGTTTTAAAGTTGCAGAAATCAGGGGGCCTTCCAAACTTGTGAAAAGAGCTGACCACATCATTGGTAATGGCAAGGACCTAGACTGGAAGCTGATGAGAAAAAAGGGGAGCAATTGCCAGCAAAACAAGCCTGGGAATGAACGGCAGAGATTCCTAGGTGAGCTCTAGCCAAGATTTTAGAGGGCAGAAATGGAGCACCTCAGAGGATCAGGCACAAAATCTTTCCATAAAGCCAGAGACTGAGAACAACTGTTTGGTTTTTTGTTGACACTTGCTAAAGACTTCCAGGTGTCTCTGGACGTGTGTAGAGCAACACACTGGGGCTGACTGGAAAGGTGGCATCAGGGGCCCGCAGTGGCAGTCCTGGAGAAGGAAAACCATCCAGCAATGAACAGTGTGAGGATACTGAGGATGTGGTATTAAGAGGCAAATGTTCTGTCCTCTATCATTAAGTACGTTACCTTTAGATATTGAAGACACACACTCACACACATATTGTAATGTTTTGAAAAAACAGATATTTGGTCAGTATAGTAAATGGTTTATGTATATGAACCCTTAGTATATTTAAATATTACTTTTAAAGTATTACTGTCTATCAACTGAAACATTAAACTTTGAGCTTTTAAAAAATTAAGACATTAAAACTAGTATTTTCAAGAGGTGTGGCAGTAAGCATACCTGAAGGAGGTCATTCCCAAATCCTCTATTTGTGTTATTTTTTTTTCATTTTTAATTATTTATTAATTTTTGAGTATGGTTGAAATGCAATGATACGTTAGTCTCAAATATACCACATAGTGACTAGATAACGTATATGCATCATGCTATGCTCACCACAAGCCTAGCTACATCCGTCACCATGCACCGCTGTTACAATATGATTGACTATATTCTTCATGCTGTGTCTTTTATTCCCATGACTTACTCACTTCATAACTGAAACCCCCTATCTCCCTCTCCTTTTGACCCATTTTGCCCATCCCTCCACATATTTGTGCTGTTTTTAAATTAAAAAAAAAACACACATAGAATAGTTCTTAAAAATCGAAATATTTAAGAATACCAACTGATAAAGACACCGACTGGCAGCACTGTATCCCCATGAAACATGATTATAGTAAGGAGTTTTGTAAACGTATCTTCCTTACGAGATTTTTATTATCAATCATCTCATTGCATGAATAAACTCACATTACTATCCTCATGTTTCCTTTACCCCACATCCCCATCATGACCAGAAATCTTGGTCATGTCATTGGCCCCATGATGTCTTCTCCAAACTCACACGCCTCATGTCCACCATCAGCTTTTTTTGTCACTTCTCCAGCCCAGACTCCAGGGTGTTCTGATCTGACTCCATGAAGGCTACTTTGAGTGATTCCTTTCCCTTTCTGCTTTTCAGTTTGTTTATAGATAAGAGAAGGGAGAGCTGGTAGCTAAACACAGTGTTTACTAAAATATTGAAAATACAAATTCGTGTCTTATATAGAATTGGTTCTGTATACATATACCCAGCAGGAAGAAAAAAATAGTTCTGCTGAAGAGTCAGAAGTGTGTCAGGAATAGTTTTATTATGGGAGACTCCTGACATCCAGGGAGTTGGCAAGCTCAGGCACTACTTTTGTACTTGAGAACAAAGAATGTAAATCCTTTTATAAAGTTAAAAATCCCTTTGTTCACAAAATAATCACATCCCATTTTATCTGTTTCGTAAGTTTGGATTTTTGTATTCTGGGTCTAGTTAAAGCCAAGCACACCCATGGTAAACACAAAAGTATGCTGCTTTGTTCCACGGTACTTTTAAGCCTGCTGTTTCCTGTGATCAGAACACAGGCCAGCATACAAATGCATTCAGTGTATGCGGAAACTCTTAATATGTATTAGCTAGATGGATTCCTTTCCAAGCTCATTTGCTAAGGAGCCACTTCTTCACCCCTGCAGGACCCCACCACGCCCCCTTGTTAGCTTTCTGTTGTAATTATGCTTTCACGACAGCAAACTTTTTACCTTACCTTGAATTGCTATCCTCTTTTATTATCTCCATGCTGTTGTGTTAGTTGTTTTCGCCTCCTGGAATGTCCTTTCTCTCCTCTCAACTGATTAAATCTTACTGGGTTCTTAAGATCTAATGCAAATGGTGTTTATCTCTGAAGCCTTCTCTGAATTGCTAGCTATTATTGAAAGTCCCCATAGCACTCTGCATCCATTTTTATTCGAGAATTTACAAACAACAGCTTGGCTTTTCCTGTTGTTCATGTATGTTAACCAGACTAAGCAGGGGCATGTCTAATTTGTTTTTATATTCTGAATACTGAAGACAAAATAGATGCTTGAGAATGCTGGCTGAGTGGCTAAGTGAGTGAATGAATAAATTGAATGAATGAATTTTTAATTTTCCTCTGTGCTGCTATCTTGAACTCTCTCTCTTGCTCCGAATATTTCTTTTTTCCCATGGCACTTAACACATTCTAACATACTGTATCATTTTCTCATGTTTTATATTTATTGTTGGTGTCTTCTCATTAAGGTGTGGTGTCTATCTTGGAATGTGTTAATATTTATTTAAAGAATTGATAAAATAAATAAATCCTGCCACATATTCTGTCATCTAATCTCGTGTCTTTGATTTTTGTGATTTAGGAAGCAAGTTAGATTTACATATTATCCTTATTCCTAGTTTCCCAATAGCCTGACACGTTTGTCTGAAATTTCTCATCATCTGAACAGGATTCTTTGTGATAAGCTTTTGACTTCTTGTTCAATATTTAACTACTAGCTAAACATTCTCACCTTTGGTCAACCTTAATGACTTAACCCAAATAAATTTATCAAATTGGCCCTCATAGAAAATAAGTTGGAGAAAAGCATTAATTCATTCAATAGATATTCTTTGCTCACTAAGTTGGAAACAGTCACGATGCTAAGAGAGCTTAAATCTACTGCTGAGATCCTCAGACATTTGGTACTTGCATCATAACTTACAAATGCTAGAATTTTGCATAGATTAAAAAACTTTAAAATGTTCACATACAATCACTACCATAGTGTAAGACTGCACCTCTATAAAAGTGTTCACAATTATCCATACTTCATCTGTCACCCCTTTAGTACCATGCTTCTGTTTTCTGAAAACTGTTTACTATCTACACTAAACTCTATTGTATAATAAAGAGGCTACATTCTCCTACAACGTGGTAAACATTCTGCCTTTCCATATTAGCTTGACCTCATAGTATAGTGCTTATCTCTTGCTCCCTTGCTTTCTACACCTCTCACAAACTATTCAACGAATTGTTCTTTTATAAGCCAAAGCAAGAACAGTTTAGTTACAAGAATACATTTTATACTTTGATACAAATCTGGGGTACGGTGACTGAGAATTTCAGGTCTTGCACATTGTGCAAGTTTGCTGTGGGAAAACGAAATGGGAAAATGAAATTATCTGTTTGATGGAAGGATGTGCAGCTAGTTGGGAGGGATGGAAGGGTTTTTGTGTAGTCAGCAGTGTGACGGCCCTAAGAATGGGCCCTCATCGAAGAAAGAAAAACGGTGGTGCTATCAAAGACATACACTTCTAACTAGTGTATGTTACAAACTAGTCCAGGTCAGCTCAAGTTCGGGACCTCCTGGTATTCTGAGGTGTTGCTGACTCATGGTTATGGTAAATTTCATTCGACCTTAGCCTGGCATGCAAGCGTATGTCTATTGTCACATTCTGTTCCTCCAGGTGTGTGCATTCCACAGTCTTCCAGAACTAGAATCATCTACTATCAAGCTGTCTCCCAAAAAGCACCAGCTCTTTTTATACCACCTCTTTTCCTTCTTCCTCCAGTCAAGGCTCTAATTCCTTCCAGTAACCACTACTTTTTATGTCACATGCTACAATTTCCTCATTAACTGCCTCTGTTTATACTCTGTTCCTTCCTAGTGTCCCTTACTTGCTGCTGAGTATAAATATCATGTTAATCAAGTTTCATTTTTTTTCTCCTAAATGTAGGGTGATATTTTACTCTTCCTCCCAACAACAGCTTTCCAATTCTAGTTGACAGTAGTTTTTATTTTTTCCTTGTAGGTAAACTTGTATTTAATAGAAAATTTACAAATATTAAAGTTTAGAAATACATGAATTGAAAATCATTATATAATTAACAAGTTAACAAGATACATCCCTAACATATAAGGACTCTCATATCTTTGCAAGTAAGATATAGAAAAAGATATAACAGGAAATTCTAATCAAACGACAGCTTACTATAGGCATAAGGAGACACACTCAAGAGTGTTCAAAGCAGGAATGTTCATAATAGGCCAATCAACAGGTGAATGTATAAACAAATCAAAATATGTTCATTACAAATATTCTACATCAGAGTGAAAGAATAAGCACACCAACATGGATGAATCAAAGAATATGTTGTTTGGCAAAAGATAAAAATGACTAAGAGGACATACATAGAATTATTTTACAGGTAAAGTGATCCCTATTGATTAAGAATATAAAGATATTGGTTACACTGATCACTATTGTTTAAGATGAAGATATTGGTTAAACCAGAAAAAAGTTAAGGAGACAATTAATTCCAAACAATCAAATTTGTAGTTACCTAAGGATGGGGAGTGTGTGGAGGGAAGTTGATGTGATCACTGGGGCACAGAAAAAAGTTCAAAGTATTGGCTATATTCCATTTTTAAAGCTGGGTAGAAGAATATTTGGATCTTCATTTTATTATTATTCTTTATGATTCAACATATTATAAATATAATTTTGCATATATTTAATAATTAATAGAACAAGTAAAATCAAAATAATATATGAAAAGAAATGAGAAAATATTAGGTTTAACTCATACTTAGCATGATGGCTAGACTGCAGTTTCATATATTAACAGCTTCTTCTCAAGAAATTTATAGACCGTGGCAACTTTCTTGGGGGTATAAAATCTGTAACTAATCTCAGATTTTCTGAAAATTGCCATGTGGCTTTCTAGCCTCATGTTCTATTAATAGCATAATAATTAAATATTAATAACAGATTCATAAATGGTTAAACACATTTAATGGTGCAATTTGCTTAGGAATTTTTAGTGCAATGCATACATACAACATATTTTGAGACACACGTATCTTTGGTGTGTTGTGTATGTGTTTGCATGTTCGTTGATTCCTATTTCTCTATAAGACTCACATAGAGATGTAGAAATCCATGACTCAACCATGACTTCCCTATCTCCAATCTTCTTTCACTCTACTTCCCACATCACATTTAAATTCACCCTCTCCTCTGCATGCCCACGGTCTCCACTTTGGCTCAGACCCCCCTCATCTCCTGTTTTTACTATTTTAATAGCTTTTTAGTTGTTTTCTCTGCCCCATCTTTTTCTGCCAATTCAACTTCCACAGAACCTACAGGCTAATATTTCTAAAACACAAATCTTGCCCTAAATTCCTAATTTCCTGTGGAGTAAAACCAAAACTCCCCAGAATGAAATGAAAATCTTTAAAATCCATGTGCAGCTTATTTTTCTAGTCTTATACATATCTTATGTTTCAGCTTCATGAAGCTATTTCTACTTTCTCTGATGTATGTGATTTTTCCCTCTTGGCAAATCAATGACTATTTGTACACTGTTAATGAGCTTGTATCCACTGCCTGAAACTGTCTTCATTGTTACCTCCTTTGTCCTCATCCCTTCTGATCTCATTCTCTCCTCTGGCACATTTAGGGACTTTCTCTTCTGTACTTCCTTAATATGTAGGACATGTTTCTGTGACCGTGTTTTTAATCATATAGTGGACAAACGCCTTTGTTTGTCTCTTCTTTCAGGCTTTGCACGCCTCGAGAAAAGAGACTGAAAGTTATTTCTTCTTGTATTCCTGGGTCTAAAACATTATCTGGAAAACTATTTTGTTGAATAAGTAGGAGAATCAACCTGAGGAAACTATTGAATAGGTCAAATATAAATGCAGAACTTCGGCTAAAGATGGAAAGACAGAGAAAGATCCAGAATTTTAAGCTAGGAAGTGAGAAAATTAACCAAAGAACTTAGTAAAAGGTTTCATTCACTCAGAGTGAGGCATTTTTCACCATGTACCATCAACCTTAATCAAGTAAAACACTAAGGAAAAAAAATCATTAAATAATGAGAGTAAGTCCTACAATTGATGGTTAAAGACAGAAATAGAAAAGAAAAGAGAAAGACTCCATTTTCGGTGTCCTCAACCCATGTCCAGAAAATGCCAAGCAAATATTTTGGGAAGGAGAAAACCGGTGCACACAGGTGCAGAAGCTTCTTGGTGGGCAAATACGAACCGTGTGATGAAATATTTGATCAAAAGTTTATTTGAAACGTTGGTGTTCTACTACACTCAGGAAAGGTTTCTATTCCAAACATTTGCTTTTTGTCCTTGTGAAAGAGAGTTCGGTGAATCCAATTAACTGCGCAGAAAAGACTACCTAAGGGCAAATGTGCTCCTTTATTCCTTCCCAGAGGGCACTGTGTTGTTTAAACTTACTTGGGCATTCCAGCATTTGTCTCGGCCTCTCGAAAATCAGCTAGCCTATCTGTACTTTTCTGGGAGGAAAAAGTAAAGGGAGCAGCGATGGCCTGTGGTGGGTTGTGTAAACTATGTAGTGGCCTAACTCTGCAGCCCGCTCTCTGACGGTACTGTGAGCTGCCATCTCTCACGAGCCCTCTTGAAGCCAGGCACTGTCAAAAGCACTTCACATACATTTATGATCTCATTTAACTGTCACAACAGTACTGGAAGGAACACTTTTGGTCCCCATTTAACAGAAAAAAAAAAAAAAAAAGAGAGAGAGAGTCTCAAAGAACCTGCTATAAGGTCACATAATACAACCAGTTAAGCACCTGAGCCAAGACTTGAACATTAGCTTTCTTATTTAGTTGCACGATATAGCCACAAACAAATTCAAGACACTCAAATATTGTATGGGACATGCCTACACCAAAAAAATTAGTTGTTTATCTTAAATTCAAATTAGTTTTAGTATTTTTGGTGACCTTATTTGGAGTCGGTCTAACCCCTCGAACATGCGGCCACTCAGTTGGCTGGTATGGCAGCTGATGTCAAGGACATCCCTGTGTGAGCAAACTGACAAAGTACAGACGAAAACACGCAGACCCAGAATTTTTTTTTTTAATTTTTTAAATTAGCTCCAGGTTTGACAAGGAGTTGCATGGGTTCCATGTGCCAGATGCATCCCCTTACACAGATCCCAGCCACCTGTGAGGCTGGGGCTAGGACCCTGCCCTGAGGAAACTGAAGCACAAAGTTACATCCAGCCACAGAGGTAGATTCCAATGAATTTGACCAAGCTTAACCTTTAAGGTGTCTCACTTGCATGGGCCTGGAGTCCTAATTTTATATGCTTTTTTCTTTTTTATAGCAGACTCTATACATTATGTAAACTTCAGGCCCCCAAACCTAGGTCTATTCCATACAAAGAGTTTATGTCGAAAACAAAATTCAAAGCCAAAATTTTCCCCTCCCCAAGGTTTTATTTTCCCCCATTTAAAAAATTCATGTTTGAAACTCATTAGAACTGGTCCTTATACTTAAAAAGCGCTCGATGTGTTTGATAAATGGGCGATGTAGAGAAGATTTGAGAAAATCATTTAGAAAGTTCGTGCTCTTAAACACGGTATTGAGAACTTGATCATTCACATTGTCATGCAAGTGTGACCACTTGCATATTGCCCCATGTTTTCTCTCTGGAGAGACGTGCATTTATTTAACAGTGTAACGTCTGCCACCAGGGACAGGTATCAGGGACAGGACTCCCCTTTATTCCTCAGGCCTAGTAGAATTGGAAGGTGGTCCCAGAGCTTGCCTTTGTAGGGCTATTCTTTCCATTATCTAACCTAGGGTGTTTCAGCATGGCTTTGTTTATATTTGTTCCTATTATGTTATAAGGGGGTTGTCACAGCTATTTTTACCTTTTTAGACTGTTTAGAAGGCTGCTTATCTTTTGCTTGGTTACTCTTAACTAATTGAATGCTTGGGATAAAATGGACTCTGGGCATATTTCTCACCCAGTTAATTACTTTCCTGCTCATTGGGATAATTGCATGTTTTGTCTGACCCAGAGAAAGGACACCCAAATCAATAGTAGGGGAGATTGGAGAGACACGGAATAGGTTAGGCATGGGATGCTTATTCTTATATGTACTCAATAGCCACGCGGCCTGCCTCAGAACCAAAACTCCAAACTGAAGGTCCTGAAGGGACACACGGCATCTCCATTATGATGAATCCTCCCAGTACCACAACATGACATTATGACAAAGCAATATCCGGTAAGGACGTATAGCTACAAATGGTAGGGTTGAAACTTAGACTATATTTGATTCCAAGTCTTTGTCTTGAAAAAAAAAATTGTCAGTCAGAATCCTATCCCTTTTTTACATTGAGCTATTTTTATTCATTGATATGAAACTATATTTATGCATACATAGTGCATTTGTAAAATATAGAAAAGTACAGAGAAAAATAAAAAATCAGTTGTATACTGATAGCTGCTACCATTTTATATGTATGTTGTTTTCCAGTATTTTCACACACTTGTTTTATATTTTTATATATAAATTTATATATATATATTTTTAAAGATTTCATTTTGCTTTATTTTGTTTGTTTTTGAGAAAGACACATACAGACAGAGAGAGACAGGGGTACGAGTAAAGGGGGAGGGAGAGAGACTCTTAAGCAGGCTTCACACCCAGTATGGAGCCTGATGTAGGCTTGATCTCATGATAGTAAGATCATGACGTGAGCCGAAATTAAGAGTTGGACACTTAACCAACTGAGCCACACAGGTGCCCCACATGAGCTGTTTTTTGTTTGTTTGTTTGTTTGTTTGTTTGAGTAGGGTTGAAATCACATATTCTTTAGAACTAACTATATTTTTAGGTATTCTTTTGCACAATATGCCTACTAGAGCTTAGCAAATAAGCTGGGGGGGCCTGGTGGCTGAGTTGGTTGAGTGTCCAACTCTTGATTTTGGCTCAGGTCATGATTTCACAGGTTATGGGTTTGACCCCCACATCAGGCTTAGCACTGATGGTGAGGAGCCTCTTTGAGATTCTTTGTCTCTCCCTCTCCCTGTCCCTCCTGTGCATGCTTTCTCTCTCTCTTTCTCTGACTCAAAGTAAATAAAAACTTTAAAAGGAAAAGAAATACGCAGGACATTAGTCTATAAATACTCTGTAAAGAAACTAATTAATAAACATCATATTGATATTTATAATTTTTTGTAATCCTATGAACTTAGGTCTCTAACAATTTATCATTTAGTGATGTCAATCGATAAAAGAAAATATTAAAGTATTTCACAGAAATGTCTGAGTTCAATGTCTTTAATTGCCTTACTTTAACCTAAATTCAAAGTATTTCCCCCATAAAGTTACATTCAGAGAATCAGGTGTTACCTAACCTATAAACAACTATCTCTCACATTAGATGTATAATCTAGAACCATAATAAATATAATAATTATTGTTTTCCAATTGTTAGTATTCATTCAGAAATATGTTAATGCACTAAAATATATATAATGAATGACTCAATTTAGAATGGTGTGAAAGGCTGTTAACTAAAACACTTGCTGTGAATGGACTTTTAAGCTGATATATCTAGCTTTTTTTTTTTTTTTTTTAACACGTGACAATCTAGATCCTGGAATTTGAGAACTCATAGATTAGGTTCCCATAATGGGCTCAAGGCTCTCTCCTGGGCTCCAAATTCACATAATGTTTTTTTAAGTTTATTTATTTTTTTTAGTAATTTCTACACACAGTGTGGGGCTCAAACTCATGACCCTGAGATCAAGAGTCCCACGCTTTTCCAACTGAGCTGGTTAGGCACCCTGAAATTCACATGGTTTTTGAACAATAAACTATGATATGTCCTTAATGAAGGATAATGTCAAAGATAAGTTTTTCATATCCTGACACTCATGTGAATTAAACAAGTGTTGCAAACTTTCTCTCAAAATTGGTGGAAAGTAGGAGGAAGACAATGAGATTTCTTACCATTGCTGTTCCCAACTGTGATTATTCTTGTTGGTGTGAGTCTTGAGAGAAGTTCTGGCAGCTGCTCCAATCAGAAGCCAATAGCTGCTTGCTACCATGCGTAGATACGCATTAGGTTACAGAATAGAATCAACATTACGAATGAAACATATGTTATAGTAATCTCCTGCTTCTTTGACAAGCATTTGAATGTCATACCTAATTATTTGACATTAAACAAGATGAACTACCAGTTCCTAATATACAGTAATTTTCGTAAGAACAAAGCTTAGCCTCCTCATCTACGTGGCTAGATTGTGTATATTTTAATTAATTATATTTTAATTCCTCCATCCTCTTGCACTTTAAATGTTAAGAATAAGAGTATTTGGCTTAAATAAATCACATATATGCAATAAAGTTATTGAAAATATATAAATATACAATCATAAGAAAAAGGAGAATCATTGTTTATAGTTAAAATAAATATTGACTGATTTCACATTAAATTTGGCTCTCAGCAGCCTAGGATACAGCACAAAAGTAGAAACACAAAATGTTCTCTAATCTTTTTATATAATAGAATAAAATATATTAATTACTCAGGATTGACAAACATTTCCTAGTACAAATGACTATGTAGAGTTTATTGCAAGAGACTTTAATGAAATGACCCTAATTGAATTTTTTCAATAGCCACTTTACAGGAAATGCCAAATCTATCCTTAAATACTTGTTTTGTTTTGTTTTGTTTTGTTTTTTCCAATTGGCCCTCAGGTGCAGTCTTGAGTAAATTATACTCCTAGTTTATGGTATATGATTTTTTTTTCATGTTTTAGCCTTAAAAATATCAGGAATATATCTCAATGAGGAAGGTTCTAGGGTAGCAGGTAGCCTTCTGATGATGTAAATTAATAGAGGTCTGAAGAGAAAAATAGAGAAAAATCTTTCATAGATAAAATTAGATTTATATTTGTTACTCCAGCGGTCTTCATGCCGGAATATGCTTTCCCCTGGGAGTCCATTAAGACTTTCCACTAGGCACTCAGGCAGGAATAGTTTTAAGGAAATCCATTTCCAAATCTTCAACTGCCATATGTATAGTTTCCTAGAATTGATGTGCCTGACAATTTGCCAGTGGTCAATGCATCATGCTAGAAGCTTCCTGTCTATTCTCCTTTCCTGATTTCTTTTTCATAATTGCTTTTCTCTCACTTCACAAAAGAAAGTCATAGATTCCACACAAAGGAAATCTATATGGCGCATTACCTCTGGGTGAGGGCCCAATCAAAAGGATAATTTAAATGATACTAATGACTAGAAAATAATTTCTTTTGCCAATCAGGTAACTTCTAATTCTTTGCTTTCAATAAAATTGAATAAAGAACTAATCTAGTAATTAGATCACTACAGATATATTTTTAAGGAGTGATCAATATGTGATTTTTGTCTTATGACTTGAAAGGAATTCAATGAATTGAGCTTCTTTGCCATAGTGAAACTCTTTTCATTTCCTAAGAACAAGTTATATCAATAAATATGTCCATAAAAACTAAAAATATAGAATTAACATTGAAACCTGCTTTATTTTAGAAGAGGATACACAAACTAATTGAAACAAAACAAGAGCCTCCATTGTCTATTTCACTAAGCGGTGCATTTCTATTGACATTTTACCTATTGTCCTTAATGATTGTATATTAAAATTTGTAATACATTTGTTTTGCTTTGGTCAACATAAATGACCATAGAATATTATAAACAAATACATTTGCACATATTTGCTGCAGTTAACTATTATAGGATTATCTGGGAAAGATTTTCATGTACCAAACTTATTTTATATAAAGATAAAATTATACAGGGAAGTGGAGTGGAAATACAAGAGCAAGATGAAAAAGGAATGATGGTTGGTTTTATGAAGAATAACTTTGTTCATTTTTTTCTTACTAGATGATGGTGGGCATCAACTCATCATGATAATTACATTTCACTGAAAACGTGAAATAGCCATCTAACATTTTTGTTTTAAATGTTAATATTAAAAAAAAACCCATCAGCTCTTCTACAGATTTAAAACTATTTAAAAAAATGATAGAAAACTTTGGATGTCAACTTAAAATGTACAGGATGATTCATAGTTTTTCAAAATTATTGTAGTGAATATAAATAAAATGTTAGAAAGCTGCTATATTTATCTACCATGTGCAGTTTTCATTTCTTTCACCCAGGCTTTTGATGAAGGAAAGAAGATAGGAAGTGTAAGACCCTTTTATCTCAATGGTACCAGTGGTGCTGGAATTCTGTGATCTTGACTGACATACTCTATAATGCTTAAAAAGCCCAATCAGGGCCAGGAAACAAGGTCACCAACCCTTGGCATGAGAGAAGCAAATGTTTCTCCTAACAAAGAAACATTAGATCCTCCTAAGAACGACAGAGTTTGATCAAAAACTCATATGATTTTTGTCTCGTGTCTATGGTGGGTAGAGTCTTGTTTTTCCAATACAATGTTGTCTTTCTATTGTACACCCATCCCACTACCAAATTAATAGGTTATTTATTTAAAATACATATTATTTTCCTTAAATGTATTGACCTTCAGAATACACTATTGAAATGTCTGAACTCCAAAAATAAAGTTTTATAGGAGCTGCCACAGTAAAAGAGCAAGTAATCTCTCCAGTGCCTGCATTCTAAATGAGGGCACGATTCATTTTCCCTGGTCCTATGTTTTGCTGCATTTGTTTGTATAGCTCTTTGAAGTGTCTAACCTGCCCTAGAATCTTGTGGTTTTTCTGGATCCAGTGTAGTAAAGCAGAAAAATAACTCAGTACAAAGGAAGATATTTAATAGACTTTGACACTGCTGAGGTAGGTAAGCATGGATAATTTCCTGTTCTTCACAGGACTTTGTGTCATTATCTATAAAATAAGATTAGACTAGATACTATAAAACTTTCTTCAAGTCTTCAAAGTCTGTGACTAAGTGTGGGAACTTTTCAGGATGATAAAATTCTGTATTTGTGACTATTGTCTACATTGTAGACATTGTACAGTTGTCTACCTGTGCTACTGTATACAATATAAAAACTTCCTGGTGAATTTTATTGTAATGAAGCTGACAAAAATGTACAACTTTCAGAAATAACAACAGTAACATTTATTGTTATGTGTTACCTGCTAATGTCTTTACAAGTACTGTTTCATCAAATTATATGTACTCTATATATAGAAATTCGATATATAAATACTCTATATTGATATAGAAATTTGGTACAATTTTTATCCTGATTCTAGTGGGAGATACCACAGTGATTTGAAGGTAGAGAGTGACTTACTCAAAGTCACACACATAGCAAGGGGCAAAACCAGAACTCAAATACACTTCAGTCAATTCCAAACTCTTTGTTTAAATAATTTCATTATTAATGGAGAAAAGCTGGAGAATGAAGTGTGTATATTGAGCTACTCCCTCCCAGATCTACACAGCAGAAAGAAAGTAGCTTTTTTTTTTTTTTTGTTATCCCTAGCAATGTTTAGTGAGGATTTCTAGGATTATCCTCATACCCACCACAGACCTGGGGATTCCATACCTTTTTTTGTGGACTTAAAAGCACCACTACTTACATGGAAAAATGCAGAAAAAAGGAGCATGAAAACTGAACAAAATCATAACACAGGAATTTATGTTTTTGGTGTTGAAGTACTATAGGTTTTAATTTAAGATGCACTCAACCGATTGTAAATCATCGGGTACACATAGACTCTTAAGGGAATGCTAAACTTTGCATTCTACCTAACCTGAGTAGTGTCATATTCACTTATAAATCAATCCCACAATGTGTGCTTTTGTTAGAATATGTGCTGTGTCAGGTGATTTTTAGAGGAACAGAATTTTGTATAATCAGCAAAGTTACTTGTGACCTTATTTTAAGTAAAATAAACATGTTGAAACCTACGGCAAAGAAGGCTTGGTTAACGAAATCGAGTTAAAAAAGAAGTGGCTATTTTTGTTTGTTTTTAAATAAGAATTCTTTATTGTAGCCCATATTGTTTTGGGTATAATAAATGCCTTTTTGAAGAAAGATGCAATTGTAATACGTGTATTTTTATGATACATGGCAAGAATTAATGACTGAAATATTTTCTGTCTCCAAATCAACATTAGAGTTGCCTTCACTGGGGAAACTGATTGGTAATATCTAGAGGGAAATGCCTAGAAATTAAAGATTGATACCAGAATCTTTAGTCTTTCCCAAGAGAACGTTAACAGCATTTGAGGTCTAAAAGTCATACCCTCGGTAATTTTGCCTGAGAAATTATCATTGGATTTCTTTGGGTCATTGATTCTACTAATGTACAAGTAATAGATGCTCTCTGCTTCTGCCTTCGAGATCTAATTATGCCCGTTCTTATGAATTAAAAGTTAGTAGTTATTTTATGTTCAGAAATCCCTTCAATATGCTTTCCTATTGGGGTTTTCTAGAAGATTTAAGTGGAAACAGTAAATATATGTTTAGAATTATTACAGATTATCTTTTTTTGCAGTAGAGGGGTGAGGAAGTTATCAAAATTTAGATTAATTTACAAAAGGGGAAAGAAATTGCCTCCCACTATTTTTCCGTCTTTGGTGTCATCTGTGCTAAAACTACGTGGAGAGATCTGTAAAGCACATTCCAACCTTAGGCTTGCTCTTGAATTGAGCCTTATTTTTGTGAGCAGAAGGAGAATGCATTATAAATAATTATAACATTTAAATTCTAGGTTTCTTTTCAAGGGTAGCTGATTTGACTTAAATGGGAATTCTGTAGCTATTTAGTAATTAGGAATGATAGTTCTCTGCAATTCACAACTGAACCCAAAACAGGTGTTTTCTTTCTTTCTTTCTTTCTTTTTTTTTAAATTAGAAGTGTTTTCAGCTTTAGCAGAATACATTTACCAATGGTTATGATGATGAAATGAAAACTTTAGCCGAGTGTGAAAGACAGGAAGTTTGTATTTTTGGTTATGTTTTCCGAAAGTATGTTTACTGAAAAATTAAAAGATGTACATTCTAATTAATGTGTGCGTGATTTAAGGCTTTGACACTAGTAGCCAGTTAGAAGTGATGGCTTTAATGGGCAATGAAGGATATTAATAAGAGAATTAAAAGGAAATAGCTGATACAACCATGTGTAAGCCATTCCAGAACATAAAAACACACAGATATGCGTGCAAACTTGGACTTTTAATATTAAGAACTAAACATTAATATAGAACAAATGCTACATCTTATTTCACTATCAGAATCAAAATAATGATGGGTCATAATCTATTGGACCAATAGTGACCACATGAGTCTAAAATTTTTTTAACCAGATAAGAAGCTATTAACAGATGGTTCCCAGCAATTTCCCGACTGAAAATGTCAATTCAAAAACAGTTTGAAAGGAGTATGTGTTTCCGACTACATTCCCAAAGTAGCATATGCTTAAAATGATTTACAGACTGCAAAACAGAATTAAGAGGAAGGTTATTGCAAACTGGATCTATCAAGAGGATTCTGCCATCTCGTTAGAGTGCACTCTCTTGAACTAGTAGGAGCAGGTCATGGGGCAGTTCCCAAGAATGACCACAGAAACAAAGTAGTCTGCAACAATGTTACCAACTATGATAAAGCTTTCCTTCTTTTAAAGGAATATGAAGTAAAAAAAAAAAAAAAACAACAACAACAACCTTGGTTTACATGAAATAATGAATTAGGAAACAATGACCTGAACTAAAGATGTTTACTGGAAGATTTAAGCAATTAGTCAGATGCTGGGTCATTCCTTTTCTTATTTTGCTTCATTACGTATCCAAATTGTCTTATGGAAGATGTGTAATGTCTGTTTTAAAAATTCCCTTTAATTAGCTATCTGCCAGTTTTATGTCTGGAAATTTACTGTGAGTTTGAATTCACCCTATTTTAAAGTTTACTTCAACTTTCCTTTTTGGAAAATATATGTGGGTTTACTTGAAATATTTGGATATGGAGTATAGGAGAAGAAAGAAAGAAAGCAAAAACCCACATAGGGTCTTTCTACTCAGTGATAAACATTGTAATGCACCTGTGACTTGGGTGACTCTGAGAAATCCCCTGATATTACTATGTTGCATAAATCCAGACTCTAAGGTGATTGGATACATCCACCTATGCAGCATAATGACCACAGGACAGAAGAAAGGCACAGAGGCTGTAGGCTCGGTGCACAGGAAACTGAAAGAGTCGCTCAGTTAGCAACCCCACTTACTGCCAGCATTCTTAATTAAGGGAAAGATGCAGGAACAGGAGCAGGACCATTCCTGGGTCTTTTTAAATCCAACTATATTGCTTTTCTAGGCAAGAATGTTTTGTTTGTTTGTTTTGTTTTGTTTTTTTAGCACACACCTTTGCAATTTTATTATAATCCCTTCTTCCCATGTTTGGCATTTACATTCTAGCCGTTTAAGTTAGGATGCTTGGGCTCTTCATAGGAATGTGCCTTCATTTTGGTTTGTAATGGTAATCACAGGAGAGGCCTGAATGAAGTAGGGATGACTCAAGAATTAACTAATTAGTATCATAGCCCTATTATAAATTTACTGAAATCTTATGATAACATGTTAGGTCAAACTTTCTTCTTTCAGCTGCCTCTTTATAAAATGTCTATCACTTTTTAAGCACAAGAAATATAAGTAGCCTTAGAGAAACTCCTAATAATTTGACTAATACTGAATGTAACTCCCAAGATAAGGAAGGTTTATTTGAGAACTCCAAAAAGCCCATTTTTTTCCAGACACCAGATATATATAGTTTTGTATTAAACATAAGCCCTGATAGCATTCTTGTTATTAAAAATTGAAGTGCACTGTGCACTAATCTGTTTATATTGGGTCTTTATCAGAGTACACACCTTAGTCAACGTCAGAATTCAGAAAGAAAAACCTAATATTGATTTTGAAGCCTACCACTGAGAGAGTAAGGGCTTAAATAACTTTCTGGTGACATTTTCCATGTCAAGATTTAAGAAAGAAGAGAACAAAGGTCACTTTGATAACTTACTTGATTGAATTACTTGGCTAAGCCCAGGGTATATGAACACGTTTATGAATATTTTTTCATGATAGACAAAAAGGATAATCCTCAGATCTATTTTGAAAAACGGGTTTCCGTTTTTTTTTTAGCTCCCACCTCAAGAATCAGTCTATTTCTTAAAGAAATTTTTCTCTTGACATTTCTGCCTTCAATGCATCACGCTTCTATTCATATATATTTGTGTCTATCCTTTTAACAGCTATGCCATCTGCAATCAAGTATCTGATTTGATTTTCTTCAAAGATCTGATCTCAGATACCTTATCTTCACAGCAGGCAATTTTTATGTAAAACACTGGTATCAACTCTAATGGATCTGATGACAGTTTTAAAACCTTTCTACATTAATGACCTTTCCATTGTATTTAAGTGTCATGTCTCTTATATGCTGTGATGAATGTGACACTGCCATTATAATGTCCTAAGTAACCACTCTGAATGGGACACTATCCATTCTTCAGAATTGTAATTGCCTGATGCAATATATCATTACAATTTATGACTTCCAGGGGAAAAATATCCCTTTAACTTAGATGAGTGTTCAGTTATAAATGTGTGATTATGTGGTTACTTTGCTATTTGAATATATTTAGAAAAGATAGACCTTAGAGTAAGAATTGGTCCTGATAGGGTTATTAGAGTTCCCCATGTATTGATGTCTACCTGAAATCTCCATTTTGGGGGGGTAACAGTGTGGGGCAGGTGACATGGTCGTTATTAGCATATTGTCAAATATCCAGAACCAAATTTAGCAACACTAAATCAAACAGTTTATTGAGTTATAATTGCCATACCATGAACTGCAAGCATTTAAAGTGTGCAATTTGAACCATATTGATCTAGGTGTATACCCATGAAACCACCACCCCAATTACACCCTCAACATACATCTCACACTTTAGATGAAAACTTAACTCCTTATAAATCGTAGCTCAATGTTATTAGCTACAGGTTTTTTGAAGATGCCCTTTATTAGTTAAAGGAATTTCTATTCATAGTTTACTGGAATTTTTTATTATGAACAAATGTTGAATTTTGCAATGTTTTGTCAATATTTTTGCATCTATTGACATGAGCATTTTTTTTTCCTTAGTCTAATGTGACAAATTACATGTAGTGATTTTGAAATGTTGAACAAGATTTGTATTCTTGGGTTAAATTCCACTTGAGCATGATGTATTATCCTTACCCTCGATGTAGTATTCTTTTTATTTATTGGTATAATTAATATGTTTCTTCCTTATGTTGGTATATTTGGTTTCTTATTGGGGTACTGTTGTCCTTATAAAATGAATTTTGAAGTATTTCTTTTCTTTTATTTTCTGGAGGAGACTATAAAGAGTTGGAGCTTTTTTTCTCTAAGTGTTTGGTAGAATTTGCCAGTGAAAATATCTGGGCATTCAGCTTTTTCTATTGGTAGATTTTAAATAGAAATTCAATTTCATTAGACATGTAACAATTTATGTTATTTTTTTCTTCTAAAGTGAGTTTTGGTAGTTTGTCTATTTCAGGGAACTGGTCCATTTTATAGAAGTTGTCAAGTTGATTGAGGTAGTGTTGTTTATAGTGTTTCTTTTTTTCCATTTGATGTCTATGGTAGGAGAAGGATGTCCCCTCTTTACTATTAGTATTCTGTGTCATCTCTCTCTCATCAGCTGGATAGAGGTCTATCATTTCATTCTTTACAAAGATTCACATTTTGGTTTCATTGAATATCTGTTTTGTTGTTGTTGTTGTTTGTTTGCTTTAATTTCTGCTGTGATTATTTTTCTTTTTACTTCTGATTTTGTCTTCTTTCTCAAGTACTTAAGGTGTAACTTTGGGCTAGTGATTTTCTATCATTCTCTCTGAATATAATTATTTAATGCTATACATTTCCCTTTAAACACTGTTTTAGCTGCAACCCACAGATATTGATATGTTGTATTTTATTATTTCTTTAGTTTAAGACATTTTTAAACTTTCCTTGAGACTTCCGCTTTGACTCATGGATTATTTAGAGTCGTGTTTTAAAATATACAATTATTTAGGGATTTTCGTGTTTTAAAATATACAATTATTTAGGGATTTTCTGGATATTGTCCTGTTCACAGTATTAGTTTAATATCTTTATGGCTAGAGAACATACTTTGTATGACTTGAATCTTTTAGAATTTGTTAAAACTTGTTTTACTTCCCAGAATAAGGCATAACTTGATAAATACATATACATATAATATAGAAATATATATACCCTGAAAGTAATATCATATTTGAATCCCCATTTTTTATTTAATTTTTTAAACTTTATTTATTTATTTTGAGAGAGAGAGAGAGAGAGCAAGTGGGGGAGGGGCAAAGAATGAGGGAGAGAAAAATATCTCAAGCAGGGTCTGCATTGTTAGCACAGAGCCTGATGGACGTGGGGCTCAAACTTACAAACCATGAAATCATGATTCAAGTGGAAATCAAGAGTCAGATGCCTAACCAACTGAGCCACCCAGGCGCCCTTGTATCCTCATTTTTAAAATAAGTTTTTTGAAAGTGTCAGTTACCCTGAAGTGCAAATGTTATTATTAAAAAATAATAAATTGTGTTTAAAGTAAATGCATATAAACAGAGAGATGAGGAAGAAAAGAAGGAAAAGGAAAACAGAAAAATGTTCAAAGATCATTCAAGCGGTAAATAAAGCGTGACTTTGAATAATTAAGTTGTTTGTTACAGAATTTTGGGGGACAATGGATAAGTGAAACATTGCCTCTAACTGGCATGCCTTGCCATCCCAGTTCCTAAGCTCACCAAAGATACCATCGGCCCTTCATTTTCACCATCTAATCATATAGGTCTAAAGCTTCAAGGTCAGGTAAACAAATGTGGCATTTATTTAATGATTATTTTACTTCTTTTTTTTTAATGTTTCTTCATTTTTTGAGAAAGAGAGAGAGACAGAGTGTGGGTGGGGGAAGGCAGAGAGAGACACACACACACAGAATCTGAAGCAGGCTCCAGGCTCTGAGCTGTCAGCACAGAGCCTGCCTGACCCAGGGCTCAAACCTACGAACTGCCAGATCATCACCTGAGCCAAATGGGAGGCTTAACCCACTGAGCCACCCAGGTGCGCCTATTTTACTTCTTATTGTTAGCCAATAACTCAAAAAACTATCACATTCCAAAATATACTATGCATGACTACCTCTAGATTTGTGAATGTATTGGGTCAGTAACACAGTTTTCATCAAAGAGTATAAGTGTGCTTTCTCTCTTGTTAATTATGTGTATAATTTGCTCAAGCATCTATGTTTTTTCTCTAGAGAAAACATACTCTGAAATTAGTGTTGCAGGTCTCAGGAGTTTATTCCTCTCTCATGTGTTTATAAGGCTTCCTAGCAGTGTACCGAAAGGCATTTTAACTGAGGTGTAGAATTTTCTTGCCTACTTTTTGGATATGAGAATTATCTTGGAAGAAAAAGTGGTGAGATCTTTCAAAGGAAGTAGGTCTGATCCATTTAAGTTCTTTCAAACTTTTTTTCCTGTAGAATATTGTTAACTTCCTTCACAATACATTATGTCAGAATCTTGCAAAGAATATTTTAAAATTATTTTTACCGTTTATTTATTTTTGAGAGGGGGAAGGTGGGAGAGGGAGAGGGAGAGGGGGAGAGAGAGAGAAGGGGAGAGGCAGAGAGAGGGAGTCACATAATTGGAAGCAGGCTCCAGGCTCCCAGATGTCAGCCAGACAGCTGTGCTGGGGATGGAAGTCAGGGGCTGTGAGATCATGACCTGAGCCAAAGGCCTCCAACGCCCAGAGCCACCCAGGTGCATCAATAAAGAATGTTTTTAAATACTGTCTTCGAAGCAATTTGGCAATACCTCCTAAAGTTTAAGATGAGTATGCTCTACACTACAATCTATTGGGGGTTTTTTTTTTGCTTAATTTCACATGTATGCACGTAGTAGCATTTCTTCTTACAACAATGTTTTAATAGGAAAAATTGCAAGCAACTTGACTTTTCCGTAAGATGAAATATATTTAATCACCTAAATGTATTAAAATCAGTGATTTAACAGCTACGCTAGGTGTTTTTCTCAAGGTGGGGCCTGACTAGGGGGCGTGCCTTGGGGGCGGGGTCTGATTGGAGCGCACGCACGTTGCAGGGCGTGGCTTGGTTGAAGAGCCTGCTTGGGGCAGAGCTCAGCCACGCACACGCTTCGAGGGCGCCCTGAAGCTTTCTGCAACTGCTTGGTTTCTCGTGGTTACTGGCATCGGTGGCGCTCAGAGGACGTGGCTAAGGATCTCTTCTCCGTGAACGCCAAGCGTGTGCCCTGCCATCAAGACGACGATGTCTTCCCGCCCGATGTGTCCATGCGTGTGTGTCTCTGCCTGGCGTCAAGACCGATCGCGTCCGCAGCAGCTGAGCGCTGGGCCAGGTGAGCTGGGCACCCAGGTGCGGGGCAGGAGGGTGCTGGCGTCTGCTCTTGCGCCTTTGTCCTGTCTGCACCCCTCTTTGGAGCGCCTCCACATTACTCCTGCTGTCGACACGTGGGTCTGAGCCTTCTGATGTAGCCTCCTTCTCTGTCTGGCTTCTCACGTGGGTTTCTCAGGCCAGACCTTAGGCTGGTTCAGGTGGTGACCCTGCCACACGCAGAGGAGCCATCTCTCCCTTTTTTTTTTTTTTTTTTAACATTTATTTATTTTCGAGAGACATAGGGACAGAGCGTGAGCAGGGGAAGGGCAGAGAGAGAGGGAGACACAGAATCCGAAGCAGGCTCCAGGCTCTGATGAGCCGTCAGCACAGAGCCCGACGCAGGGCTCGAACTCACAGACCATGAGATCATGACCTGAGCTGAAGTCGGCCGCTTAACCGACTGAGCCACCCAGGCGCCCCCCTTTTTTAAAATCAGTACAGATAAAGCTCAAAAATACAGTGTTGCCTGAAAAAAGTTTCAAAAGGAGAAATATCGTTTATGTAAGTTAATCCCCCCCTTCCTCCACAAATGTGTAGCTTCGAGATAACTACATATTTAATAGAACTACAGAAACATGGTTTAAAATCCTATTTCCCATCTTCAGGATGGTAGTTCCTTTTGAGAACGAAAGAAGTGAAATGGATCTGAAGTGGGTTTAGCCGTGTCTGTACATTTCTATTCATTTACATGAAGAGCATAATCTGAAACAAATATAGCAAACTGTAAGTATGGCAAATAAGAATAGCGCATAAAAAGGATTTTTGTTATGTTATTTATTATATGATGAAGTAGTCTATGCTTTAAAATGAAAAATAAGAGGAGTTAATAGATTATAATTTACATATCAATTTATTTGCATATCCAATTGTACGTTTCCAGTTAGTTTGGTATTCCAGATATTAGAGCAGAACCCTCAGCGTTCTTATAGTTCCATTTTTAATTTTTTTATTGTAGTAAAATACACATAACATGAAACGTATTGTAATTATTTCTAAGCGTCCAGTTCGGTGGTGTCAGCTACATGTATATTGTTGTGGAATTAACCACGTTCCGTCTCCAAAACTCTCTTCAGCTTATAAAACCGAAACGTACATTAAACAGTAGCTCTCCATTTCCTCCTACCCATAGCTTCTAGCAGCTACCATTCCATTTTATTTCTCTATGATTTTGACTATCCTAAGTACCCCATATAAGTGGGCTTATACAGTACTCATCTATGACAGGCCTATTTTGCTTACCCATGTCAGAATTTCCTTCTTTTTTTTCCTTCTTCTTATGCTGCATACTACATTCGCTTATCTATTCATCTTTGGTGGAGACGTAAGTTGCTTCCATGTTTCAGATATTGTGAACAATGCTCCTATGAAATAGGATCTCGAATATCAATTTGAGATTCCGCCTTGAATTCAATTTCAATTCAAATTGGTGGCTACTATGTTAATTCTATTTTTAATTTTTTGAGGAACCTCCATACTGTTTTCCACAGTGGCTATGTCATTTTACGTTCCCATTAGCAGTGTTTTTATTTCTCCACATCTTTACCAACATGTGTTACTTATGTGTTTTTTTGAGAGTTCTAATTTCTCCACATCTTTAGCAACATTTGTTATTGATTCTTTTGATAATAGTAGTCATCCTAGTGGTTGTGAGTAGTATCACATTGTAGTTTTGATTTGCATTTCCCTAACGATTACTGATGGTGAGCATCTTTTTATGTTCTTACTGGCAACTTGTAGATCTTGTTTGAAAAAAACGGGTACTAAAGTTCTTTCCCCATGTTTGAATTGGTTTTTGTGTTTTAGGAATTGTCTATATATTCTAGTTATTAATTCTTTATGTGATATATGATTTGCAAATATTTTCTCCCATTCTCTAGGTTGGCTTTATTGATCTTAAAAATAAGAGTCAGTTGTTTTACCAGCAAAAAAATGGGTTTATTTAGGAATAGCAGAGAATTGCAATTTGAGAAAAGCAAGCTACAGCAAAAACCATAGGCTAGATCAACAAAGGAGAGAAATGTTACTTTATGGAAATGAAGGGGAAAGTGGGGGAGGGATTGTGAATCAAAGTCCATTTAAGAGCTCAGGTGGTGATGGTTTCTAATTGGCTACATTACTGGGGTAGTTGATTTCTTATTGGAGTTGCAATGTACATATTTTCTTCTTGTGGTTTGTAATTGATAATTCTTTCTGTGATTGAGCTTGAGTGGTAGGGTGTGAGAGCTCCCCCTTCTGGCCTCCTGACTCCATTGTAGTGGGGCTTCCCTATATACATTTTTACATTTCTCCCTTTTGATCAAGATTTTTCTCCACCAGCATTGCTGAACAAGTCATGTTTTCTTAGTTCAGTGGTCTTTTGTCACTTGGTGCCTGAAAGGTCTTTCCTGGGTGTCAAGTCTCATTTTGTAGGAAAGTTATGCAGACCGTACATCTATTAAGATCACATTGAAGTAACAAGGAGGGGTAGAAAGGAGAACTCTGAGGCACTTTCTTTCTCTAGTCTATGAGAATTTTAAACACTGGAGGTCATCTGCTTATTGGGTACACTGTTTTTATATAGGTTTGCGAAACAACAAATACAGATTCAGAAGTAACATGACAATGCCAAATTGTATGCTGGCTTTAAATCAGGCCTGTATGTCTGAAAGTACCCAACTAAAAACATTTATTGGCACTTATTTCAAGTTAGAGGAGAAAAATTCTCCCTATGGAAACAAACCTGGAATCATGTATGTCTCTTGCAAGTTTGTTCTTAAAGTGGTGTTGGAAGTGGAATAATTAATACTACAAAAGCACACTGAAAGAATTAGGTGCATTTGAGTAGATACTGTGCTGGTATAAACAGGAAGCAATAGCTGATGAACTTCTTGCAAAACAGCCAAACTTCAAAAATGTTTTAAAACAATATTGTTATTTCAAACCAACTATTTGGAATCACACGTATTATCAATAATGCAGTGTCTAAAGTTTTAAGTTCAGAAACCATAAATTTGGATACAAATCCAGATAGTTAATAGTGCAGATGGAAAAGAAAGACTCTGTGAATCCTGCACCTTTTACTAGGCTTGGTTCAGACGTCTTGGGAAAACTGTCTTATTAGATGTCGTCTGCTTTAATTCTGGAAAATCTTTACTTTTTGATCACCAGATGGTGTGCAGGTCCAATCAGGTTTGGTGCTTTCTTTAGTGGTAGCACATGAATCCAATAGTCTATTCCTAGGAGTCTGGTGGCAAACGGTTGATGAGCAGCACCTGTTAGGGGCCTTTCCAGTGATGTTTAGGAGAGTGTTTCTGGAGGTGTCTTTCCAATAGTTGAAATCTCCGGGTTGCAAGGCATTGCTTGAGGTCTTCAGCTCCTTGAAGTGCACTGTGAAAATTTGCCCTACCAGTATATGGCTATTTTTAATAGAAGCAATTAGGTCTTTACAGTATTGAAGTATATTGTTTTTGACAGAGGTCAGCTAGCTTAAGAAAACCTCATAATTGATGCTTAATTTTAGGGTTGGGGAAATTCAGGATGCCATGAAGCCCACCTGGATCTAAACGTTGTCCTTGTTCTGAGATCAGGTACCTTAGGGATTGAACCTGAGTTTGAGCAAGTCGCAATTTTTATTTGGACCTTTTTGTCCTTTAAAAGCCAAAAGTTTAAACACATGGATAATGTCTATCTGTAAAGAGGTTTGAGAAGGGGAGCAGAGAAGCATAACTTTATCTATTATACCAAAGTAGAGCCTGCAGGAAACCTGCCTTTAAGGTTTGTGAAAAGCAAGACGGACTTTGTAAAACTCTGAAGCATTACTGTTCATTTGTATTGTCATTCTTCCCAGGTGAAAGCAAACGGATACTGGATATCATTGTTCAATGGAATACTAAAAAATGTACTGCATAGATCAATTACATTGAAAAATTTGCTTTTAGTTGGAACAGATGCTAGTAGTGTATGGGGGTTAGGAACAACATGGTGTCAAGGGTTAACAGTGTTATCACTTGGAGATCCTGGACCAACCTCCATCCTTGGCCACTGGGTCTTCTTGTAGTTAAAATAGGGGTATGGCAGGGAGGGACAAGTGCAGGAGACAGTGAAGCCCTGAACCTGGTAATTTAGTATGGACTTGATGCCTTGAATAGTTAATATATATATATACATATATATATATATATATATAGAGAGAGAGAGAGAGAGAGGGAGGGAGAATTGATTAATTATAGGAGGGAGTGAAGTTTTGAAGGAATCTCTTTGAATCTTGATGGGAGATACACTGTGGGTTCTGCCAATATCAGTTGAAGATTTTGCCTATAAAGAGGATGGTAGCTGATCCAATGGCGACAGATCATCAGTGTTCCCAGACTCAGCTGTAGTGCCATCAGAAAAGGAGTTGATGAAAGCTGTGGAGGGGTCATTTAATTCAACTGATTGGTGATTTTGATTACTACTCTTAAATTACAGAGTTTTTCCCCCTTTTGGGAGAAGGAAATTCCAGCATATTTTTCTAAGAAGTCTCAGACCAGTAAATTAAAACGGATGGAAGAACTAGGGAGAAAGGAGTGGGTATCTCAGAGGGCCTAAACAAAAGGGAATAGGTTCAGAGACAGGAACCTGTGGAGGCTTATTGGAGACCCTCTGCTGTTTATACAATTTTAGTGTTCCAAAGTAAGGGCTGATTTACGGTGTGGGTTTGAGCACAGGTAGCTCTGGTGTCAATAAAGGCAGAGAGTCCTTTGCAATCAGGAGAGTTGTTTCTCCAAGCCAATTAAGAGGGAGGATTGTGAGGAGCCCTCGTAATTCCTCAGAGCCCTGTCATTGGGAATTACAAGGACTTTGAACAAGCTGGCTAGAGGGTGCTTGGAGTGCTTAGGTTGGTAACAATCTTTTTCCAAATGTTCTGGCACTTTGCTATAATAGCAGAGACTTTATTGTTTGTTTTTGTTTTGTTGTGTTGTTTTTTTTTAGACGCCTCCATTCTCTGGAGTTGGGAATTAAGAATTTTAGCCGTCTTTAAGTGATTCATCTGTGGTGTGAGCCAGCTCCTCTGCCTTCCCTGGAAGTAGAAATGGGTTGGGGTTGAAAGTTCCAAACTTCTAATCACGTGGTTGGCTCCACGGACAACCAATCATTCTTCCAAAAGTCACCTCATTAACTTAACAAAAGATGCTTTTATGGCTCTCATTCCTTAGAAAATTCCAAGGGTTTTGGGAGTTCTGTGTTAGAAATGTGGATGAAGATGAAATATATTTCTTACTAAAAATCACAGTAATCGTCCACTTTTATTTCTGATTAATTTGAGTCTTCTTTTTGCCCCCCCCCCCTTAGTTCATCTAGCGGAAGATTTGTTAATTTTTTCGATCTGAGAACCAACTTTTAGTTTCGTTGATTTTCTCTTTCATTTTTTTATGATTTTTAAAAAATGTTTATATATTTTGAGAGGGAGAGAGCGAGCGAGCCAGCAGGGAGGAGCAGAGAGAAAGAGAGAGAGAGAGGGAATCACAAGCAGGCTCCATACCATCAGCGCAGAGCCTTCTGTGAGGCTGCATCCCAGGAGCCCTGAGATCAGGACCTGAGCTGAAACCAAGAGTTGAAACCAACCGAGCCACCCAGGTGCCCCTATTCTCTGTTTTATCTGTTTTATCTAGTCTCCTAGACCTCCTAAACTTCCTAAAGTTAGGTTGTCAATTTGAGATCTTTCTTGTTTCTTAATACAGGCATTTATAGCTATGAATTTCTCCTTTGACACTCCTTTCACTGTGTCCTATAAGTTTTGATATGTTGTGTTTTTGTTTTCATTGGTCTCTTAAGTTTTTTTAAATTACCCTTTTGATTTGTTGATCTATTGATTAGGAGTGTTTTGTCTAATTTCCACTAATTTGTGAATTTTCAGTTTTCTTCCTGTTACTGGTTTATAACTTCATCCCGTTGTGGTTACTATTCTCATGGAATATTTTTTTTACTGTCAGTCTCTTTGTGTCTTTAAAGTGAATCTATTGTAGACTGCATACTGTTGGATCATGTATTTAAATACATTCTCCACATCTCTGGCATTTGATTAGAAAGTTTCATTCATTTATATTTAAAGTAATTATTGATAAGGAAGGTTCTAATTTCTGTCATTTGATATTTTTCTATATACTTTCTAGATTTGTCCCTCATTTCCTGCATTACTATCTTTTGTATTTAGCTAACTTTTTGTAAGGAATGCTTACATTACCTTTTTTAATTTTTTTATTTGGATTTGCAGCAGGACTTTGCAGATGAGTTGGAAGTCAAATACATGATGCCTATTAGACCTCTAGGTAGAGATATCAGCTATACAGTTGGATAGGTGTGTCTGGAGTCATGGAGAAATGTCTAGGCTTGAGTTACATACTTGGGAGCCATGAGTGTATGGTTGATACTTAAAGATCTCAAGGGAATGAATATGGAAAGTGAAAACCAGAGAACCAAGAACTGAACCCTGGGGAACACTGACATGAAGAGGTTACAGCGATTTAAGGGGAGGGATCACTGGAAGGTCTAAAACACTGCCATCTCCTTCACACTTTCAGATAGATCTCAAATAATTAGTTATTATTATTATTTTTAAAATCTTCCTGTTATATTCTTGATGCATGGGACTGTTGGCGCTCTGAGACTCCAACTATACCAGGAAATGCATCTTTCATCTCTGCTTCATGGCACCACTTTGTTTTATGTTGTCACTTCTCTGCCTCCTAGCACCTGGGAATTTATATTGGTGATTCCAGTGTCAGTATTCTCCCACTTCAGGTACAGCAAAGTCATTTCATTTCGTATACATTATTTAGGTATATTTTTGTGGTTACCTTTGCATTTAACATACTAAAGTTATAATGTTCTAATTTGAATTAGCTTATTTTATACTAGCTTAACTTTAATAACATACAAACACTGGGTAACAACTCCCTCTCACTCCTTTGAGTTATGTTGCAGAACTACCTGTTTATACCTGTTTGCCCCAAACATAAATAATTTTTTAATGCATTAACCTGTTAAATTGTGTTGAAAATACATTGTGGAGTTACTAAATTGTGGAATTACAAACCAAAGTTAGAGTAATATTAGCTTTTAAACTAATAGTTAATAACTAATAAACTAATTAGTTTAAACTAACACATTTTTAAATGTATTTAATTTTTTACTATTTCTAAGATATATTTTTATATACTTTGAAATAAATAACTTTAGGAGACTTAAATTTCTTAAACCACGTGGAAAACAAGAAGTGGACTTACACCATTGTTGCAATAATACTAGCTTTTATAATTTCCCAAGTATTTACCTTTCTTGAAGTCTTTATTTTTTCATATGTCTTTAAGTTACTATCTACCGTGCTTTCATTTCAACCTGAAGGACCCCTCTAGCATTTCTTGTAGGGCAACTCTACTGCTAAGCATCTCGTAGCTTTTGTTTATCTGGGGATGCCTTAATTTCTCCCTCACTTTTCAAGGACATTTTTGCCAGATTTAGGGTTCTTGTTTTAACAGGGTTATTTTTTCCTTTAGCACTTTGACTATATCACCCCACTTCCTTCTGGATTCCAGAGTTTCTGATGAGAAATCTGCTACTTCTATTGAGGTGCTCTTGTATGTGATAAGTTGCTTCTCTCTTACTGCTTTCAAAATTCTATCTTTGGATAGTTTAATTATAATATGTCTTAGTGTGGGTCTCTTTGAGTTTATCCTGCTTAGAATTTGCTAAGTTTCTGGAATGTTTATATTCATGTGTTTCATCAAATTTTGGAAGTTTTCAGTCATTATTTCTTTAAATACTCTCCGCCTTGTGGAATTCCTATAACTAATGCATAACTCGGCTCCCTGGATGGTGTTCCACAGGCCCCTATACTTTGTTCACTTTAAACGTTTTTCTCTGTTCCTTAAATTCAATCATTTCCATTGTCCTGTCACATCAAGTAAATAGTTTCTTCTGCCTGTTCAAATATGTCTTTGACTCTCTAGTGAATTTTTAATTTTAGTTGTACTTTTTATCTCCAAAATTTCTTTTTGGTTTCTTTCTAGCCTTTCTATCTCTTTATAGATATATCCATTTTGTGCCTTCATTCTTTTCTTGGTTTTCTCCATGTATTCTTTTTGTTCTTTGAGCATCTTTAATAAAGTTGCTTTAAAATTTTTTTAAAGTTTTTATTTATTTTTGAGAGAGAGAGGCAGAGCATGAGTGGGGGAGGGGCAGAGAGAGCGGGAGACAGAATCTGAAGCAAGCTCCAGGCTCTGAGCTGTTAGCACAGAGCCTGAGGTGGGACTCAAACCTGTGAACCACAAGATCATGACCTGAGCTGAAGTCTAATGCTTAAGCTTAACTGTCTGAGCTACCTAGGTGCCTTAAGAAAGTTGTTCTAAAGTTTTGCGTAGTAGATTCACCATCAGGTCTTCAGGGATAGTTTATCTTATTTTTTTCCCCCATCAAACTAGCTATACTTTCCTGTTTCTTTGTGTACCTTGTGATGTTGTTGTTGAAAACTTGATGTTTCAAGTTAATAACGGGGTTGTTCTGGACCTTGGATTCTCGCTTTTTCCCAGTGTTTGTTTCCTTCCTTCCTTCCTTCCTTTCTTTTTCTTTCTTTCCCTTTCCCTTCCCTTCCCTTCCCTTCCCTTCCCTCCTCCCCTCCACCTCCCCTCCCCTCCCCTCCCCTCCCCTCCCCACCCCTCCCCTCCCCCCTCCCCCTCCACCCCCCCCTCCCCCTCCCCCCTCCCCCTCCCCTCCCCCTCCCCCCCTCCCCCCCCCTCCCCCTTTCCCCCCCTTTCCCTCCCCCTTTCTCCCCCTTCCCCTCCCCCTTCTCCCTCCCCCTTCCCCCCCCCTCCCCCCTTCTCCCCTTCCCCCTCCCCTCCCCCTTCCCCCTCCCCTCCCCTCCCTCCCCTCCCCTCCCCTTCCCCCTCCCCTCCCCCTCCCCCTCCCCCCTCCCCTCCCCTCCCCTCCCCCCCCCCCTCCCCCCCCCTCCCCCCTCCCCCCCTCCCCTCCCCCTCCTCCCTCCCCCCTCCCCCTCCCCTCCCCCCCCCCCCTCCCCCCCTCCCCCCTCCCCTCCCCCCTCCTCCCTCCCCCCCCCTCCCCTCCCTCCCCCTCCCCTCCCCCCTCCCCCCCCTCTCCCCCTCCCTCCCCCTCCTCCCCTCCCCCCCCCTCCCCTCCCCTCCCCTCTCCTCCCTTCCCTTCCCTCCCTTCCCTTCCCTCCCTTCCCTTCCCTCCTCCCTTCCCCTCTCCCCTTCCCTCCCCTCCCCCCTCCCCCTTCCCCCTCCCCTTCCCTCCCCCCCTTCCCTTCCCTTCCCTCCCTTCCCCTCCCCCTCCCTTCCCCTCCTCCCTTCCCCTCCTCCCTTCCCCTCCCCCCTTCCCTTCCCCTCCTCCCCTCCCCTCCCCTCCCTTCCCCTTCCTTCCCTTCCCCTGATTTATTTTGAGAGAGAAAGCAGGTGGGGAGGAACAGTGAGAGAGGGAGTTTGAGAATCCCAAGCAGGCTTCATGTCAGCACAGAGCCCAATCCAGGGCCTTAACTCACAAACTGCGAGATTGTGACCTGAGCTAAAATCAGAGTTGGATGCTTAACCAACTGAGCCATCCAGATGCCCCTGTTTCCTGTTCTTTTTGATGGTAGACCATCTCTGCACTGAATATGAGGGTGAGTTGTAAACTTAAGGTTCCTCAGGTCTTTTTGACCCTGTACCTTTCCCTGGGCATGTATGGTGACTTTGTTATTTCCTTTAAATTTCTAGTTGCTTTTGAATGTCCTAGTCTTCCTTCAGTGTCTGGTTTCCAAAAGGGGAAAAAGAGAAAAACAAAAGGGGAAAAAGACATTGGGTTTTTAAATTCCCCTGGAAGTCTCACTTCAGCCATAGGGGTAGAGGCATGCAACAGTGAGGAATGGTTGCAACGGTAGCCACCACCTCTATGTGTACACCACTGTGATCAGTAGCAGTAGTCAGTAATCGAAGCATAGATCCCTGGCATTTGGAGGACAGGATCCTTTTTGTCCACCCTGGCTCCAGCAAGCTTTGTGCAAGGTGTTCTGGGAACATGTGCACAACTGCTTGCCATAGGGCTGAGGGGCGAGGGATAGGTAGCTGTTAATATACTAAGAGCTGAAATTGACTGCCCTGTACCATCCACGGTTTTCTCTTGAAGCTGCAAGCTTTTAACAGATGCCAGAGTTCAAAATATTTTCATCAGATAGAGTTTGCCAGTGCAGTTGTTGTCTGGGTGAGGAGACAGATTTATGATGCTTCCCACTCTGCCTTCTTCCCAGAGTCCTCTACAATCCATTTCAATAGATACATTACCCATGGTTGTGAGAATCATACTGAGATGAGCCTTGTCATAGGAATGTCATAGGCAGTCAGCCCTGATCAGAGGGGAGGAAAGAACACTTGGCAGTCAGGAAATAATATAACTAGTTCTTTGGGGTTATTCAGCATTAAGAAATCTGGGCAACAAACATATAAGTGTGTTAATTGTTAGCTATATTAATAAATGTGAACACATGTAAACAAATATTTCTTGTCTAAATGCTGTAACTATGCTTTTTCTTCGAGTAATCTATTTAGCGCCATGATTCCTCATTTGGTATAAGGTTCATGTATTAGAAGCGGGGGAAAAAAGATTTCTTTAAGCCACTTAAACTAGCCTGAGACAGCTAAAACTTCCTCCTGGCTCACAGATTTTATTATTATGAAGAAATACTCAAAATTTGGATACAAGTTCCTAATTTTCAATGCTTTTTCAAAGCTATATATTCATAATATGGTTACATTCGATAGCTTATTAAAATGGCTCTTTGGTGTTAAATTATATATAAAGCTTTCTTGTTTTGTGTGAACATAGCATCATAGTAGTAATTATTTTGGTAATTATCTTTTAAAAATTAATAAGTTACTCTATAATTTCTTAAATTTTATTTAAATATATAACACAATCATTTTTCTGTCTTATAAACCAATAAAATTATATTTAGTAAAACAAAGCTAAAAGAAAAAGAAAGTTACTTCATTTTAAAGCTCATGTTTCCAACACTTGCATTACAGTTTGTCAGCCTCCAGGTAATTGACATTTCTGTTGAGAAAATAAAATAAAAATTATATATATATATGTATATATATATTCATCAATATTCTAAAATTGTGCTGTCTTTCTATGACCCTGACAACTGAGGAATTACCCTGGAGAAGCTTAGAAACAGGACATGCAGAATCTCTTGTGTCAGTCATCAAAATTAGGATTCAACTCCACGGGCAGCTTATGTGAGAACCTATAGACCAGGACACACATTAGAGACACAGGAGATAGTAATGTTTATTCGACTTTAATTACCCTCAGGAGACTAGAGAGAGGAACAGAACAATTCACTTGACTTTAATGGAGAGGTGGAAGGGGAAGAACCTAGTATATCCATCTGAAACTGAGAAAAACATCTCCAGTATGCCGTGGAAGGCCCTACACTATCTCAATCTGAGATTAAAGTAGTATTCACTCTATCAGCAAATTTCAAAATGTGATCTAAGGATTATCTCATTTAGATCAAATCATGGGTTCTGGGATTCCATCCTCCTACCTTTCCTGAATCAGAATCTCTGAGGTTGAGTTTCAAGAATTTTTTTCTAAACAGGTAGCCAGATTCTTTTTTAAGTAATAACTCATGGAAATAAAACTATATGTGGTGGGGGGGGGTCACCTGGGTGGCTCCGTTGGTTGAGTGTCTGACTCTTGAATTCTGCTCAGGTCATGATTACAGGGTCTTCGAACCAAGCCCCTTTGGGGCTCTGCATTGAACATGGAGCCTGCTCAAGATTCTCTCTCTCTCTCTCTGCCCTCCTACCCCCTTCTCTCTTTCTTTCTCTAGAAAAACAAAAAACTATACATAGTAAAGTATGTGTGATGACCATGAAGACCAAGACATAGAACATTTTCATCATTCTAAAAAGTTTCTCTTGCTCCTTTCCAGACAATTCTCCTCAAAGTCCAAACTATTTTGAGCACAGGTACGACTTTATAGATATACTATTGTTAAGCCTCATCAAAATGGAACCTATAGGAGATAATCTTTTGCTTCTGTTTTCCTTCCCTCAGCACACTATGAATAGAGTTAAGTTTTAGGCACGCTAGAATTAGAGAACCAATGCTCTCTGAAGCAGAAATCATCAGAAGGAAGCCTGGTGTTAAAACTCGTCTGAAGTGATGAAATCTTTTCAAACTACCCTATTTTATTTTATTATTTTATTTTCAAAATATTCCATTTTATTATTTACTTATGTATTTATTTATGTATTTATTTATTTATTATTTGGCTGGGTCAGGAAGAAGAGCAAAGGGAGAGATAGAGCGAATCTTAAGCAGGCTCCACTGTCAGAGCAGAGCCCAATATGGGACTGAATCCCACGATCCTGGAATCATGACCTGAGCCTAAATCTAAGGTCTTAGGCTCAACCAACTGAGCCACCCAGGCACCCCCAAACTACCTCATTTTAAAACCATCTTGTATCTTAGGCAAATCAATTACATGGTGGTCAATTAATCTTTTACTTTTTGTTATTTAAAATGGAAGTATTTCAATTATGAAGTAATTATGTTAGTTTCAGGTGCACAATATAATGATTCAGCAATTTTATACATTTCTTAGCGCTTATCAAGATGAGTGTACGCTGATCCTCTTTGTCTGTTTTACCCATCCCTGTACGGAACTCCCCTGTGGCAACCACCAGTTCTCTTGTATTTAAGAGTCCATTTTTTTGTTTGTTTCTTTTCCCTTTGTTTGTTTGTTTCTTAAATTCTACATATAAATGAAATCGTATGTTATTTATATTTCTCTGGTGTATTTCACTCAGCATCGTAACCTGTAGGTCCATCCATGTTGCAAATGTTAACTTGACCTCTCCTGCATTCATGATATCACTCACTGAGGTCAAATCAGCTTCCATGAAATCAGCCACTGCATGTTTTCATCATCATACTTTCCCCATTCCTAAATTTATACTTTATTCATTCTGAAATTCTTTGGGGAGAATTTTAATAGTGCTACAATGACAGCCAATCAAAATTTCAGTAGTATTTGCCTTTAAGTAAAATAACCACAACTTGCCAAATAACTTAGCATTCACCATTTCTTCTCAGAATCCTTTCAGCTTGATTTCCATAGGCTTTCACTCAAGAATTCTAAGTAGTTTCTCAGAATGGAGAGAATAACACAGCAGGAAAGCAAAATTGTAATTATCAGAGAAGCATGAAAATTATGATGGAAAACACCTATTAGACCACCTAGGCCTCAGCCCTGCCAGGGAGATATTGGTCACTGTGGTAGGTTTACTGAGTGTTTTTCTGAGTTCATTGCTTTAAGCAGTTTGGCTTCTGCTATACTTTTGGCTTCTTCTACTCTTTTGGCTGATTCTTCTGCAATCAAATAATTGATGTAGGATCAAAGTCTCACTAGCGACGTAATGTAATTTTTCCTTCTAAGTTGAAAAACACACTCCTGTGTTTCTCATTTATTCTCATATTACGAACACACTTCACTTCTGATACTAGGTATGTGGATTTTCCACAAATTAAGCAATTCTCTGACACCACATAGGTGTCCTGTAATTCAGTTCAGTTCTGACAGTAACTACCTGGAGATATCATTAGTAGCTCTCTCACAAGGTAAGGGCTAAGTCCCACAAGACTGCACCTGCTTCAGATGCTAAGCGTATGTCCAGGTTGTCACTATACTTCAGACTCACAGGCTATCAACTGAGGTTCCATGACCCCTTCTGTGGGTTTGATAATTTGTTAGAATGGCTGGTTTCTTATAAATGATATTGATACAGATACACACCAGATGAAGAGAGATGTAGGGTGAAGTCTAGAAGGGTCCAGAAGGAGCTTCTGTCTGCATGGGATATATCACCCTCCAAGCATGTGGATATATTCATCAACCTAGAAGCTCTCCCAACCATATACTTGAGGGGTTTTTATGGAGGCTTCATCGCATAGGCATGATTGATCATTAACTCGGTCTCTAGCCCCTCATCTCTTTCCAGAGGATGAAGGTTGACCTGAAAGTCCCAAACTTGGAATCATGACATGGTCTCTGGTGACCAGCCCCCACCTTGAAGCTCTTAATGAGCCCAACAAGAGTTGCCTCATGAGAACAAAAGACACTGCTGTGTCACCCACTCTTGGCCACTGATATCAGATTTCTTGATAAAAGTTAGAAGTGAGCGGTCATCTTACCAAAAAGCCCCTTTGAGCGGATGGGGGAAAGCATATAAGATTAAATGCCAAGAGGAATAATTTAGACAGTAGGGACCTCTGCACAACTGATGTGCAGCATGGGAGCACTCAGTATAGGGAATACTGAGGCCACTAAAGACAACGTTAGCTACAATTGGCCTCATTAGAGGAATATGCTAAGGATATTTGGAGACTCAAATATTCCCTTTTTACCTGGCTTTGTTAACACAAAGAACTTTTTTTTTTAACTTATCAATTTCTTTTTTATTCCATTTGGTTAATTCATTTCTTGAATTAACTACCAGTGTTGAGAAAAATATATCAACTCTAATTCAGTTCATAGACTTGAAAAATGTTCCTTCTTGAAGTGGATATTTATCCACATTCAATCTTTAACTCTATCATGTACAAAACGTATTAAAATTCACCAAGAGATGAATCACGTTTTAACTGTGAAATATTTAAAATGGCCAATAAGAGATGCACCGATTATAGTCACAGTCCTGTAGGATGCTGTGGTTTCTACTCTCATCTATTGCAGGAGTAAGGAAATGAAAGCCACTATAACTCAGGGTCACTGAGATGGCCTGGTTATCCCCATTACTTTCTGCTTCAAAGAAGAATACATCGTTGAAAATGTTACTAATTCTGAACTGAGGTCTTTTCCATCTCTTTGACCTTTGGTGCTTTTCCACTGATTTAGCATGAATTCCGTTTCATAGAGATGGAGATAAAATGCACATTTCCACCCTTTGTTCCATCCCATATATCTCTATTGGAGAAATGGGCATTTTATAACTTTTATGTTTTGTGCTAAAATATTAAGTATCCAAAAAAAGGAGAGAAATATTTGATCCCCAAGAGCCTTAAGATAGATCACAAAGTGAACTATAAAAACAGGAAATTTGGATTGGGGACAAAAAGATGTGGGTCAGAATCATGGCTTCCCTACTGACTAGTTGCAGATCATATTTTTTGAACCTCACTTTCTTCCTCTGTGAACTGAGGGTAGTAATACTTGGTTTACCTGGTGGAGAGGTTTGTGTGTGTGTGTGTGTGTGTGTGTGTGTGTGTGTGTGTGTGTGTGTGTGTGTGTGTGGAAAGCAAATAAGGTAATCTGTGTGATTGCACCTTGTATACTGTAAAAGTTCTATGGAAGTGCTAAGTGTTCCTTTTCCTGCTGCTGGTGGTGATAGCAAGGATTATGGCATACTGGAAGTCAGATTGGAGTTCAAATCCAAGTTGCTGTTATATTTAGTGTGTACCATACTTTTTTTTTTTTTTTTTTTTTTTTTTTAAGAGAGTTCAAGCAGGGAGGGGTGATGGGCAGAGGGATAGAGAATCTTAAGCAGGCTCCATACTTAGCATGGAGCCCTATGTGGGCCGTGAGCCCAGGAACCTGGGATTATGACCTGAGCTGAAATCAAGAGCCCCCACCCCAGGCACCCCGAGTGCTATACTTTTATATTATAGTTCCCTTATCTATAAAATGGGATAAAAACTTGTTTTTAAAAAACAACAAAATGTAACTATTTAAGGAATCTATAAAGTATATAGTTATTAATAAATGTAAAACATGTAACAGAAGACCAATATCAGTTTTCTTTCTAATTTCCCCCCACACCCCAAAAACATACTCCAAAACATAAATTTGGGATTAGACCAAGATTTTGATAATTTATAACCTTTATGCTAAATCTGGCCTAATATCTGCCTTAGTAAACACAGTTTTATTTGAATATAGCCACACTCATTTATTTACATCATAGCTACAGATGCTTGTACATATTATGGCAGAATTGACTGATTGTGACAGAGACTGTATGGCCCAGAAGCCTAAAATATTTGCAGGCCCATATAGCCCTTTGCAAAAAGTTTGGTGATCTCTGGGGTAGAAAAAGTGACAGTATTAAAAACATAGGTAATGACCTAGGTGTTACTTACTTGGACCACAGACACTTAAACCTGGGGGTGTAGGCAGTATCTCAAGCTTTTTTGGTGTCAGGACCATTTTATGGTTTATAAAGACTTTATTTATGTTGATTTTAACTATCTATATCATTCCAAATTAAAACAGAATTTAAAAATATTTGTATATTCATTTAATAACAGACATAATAAATTTATTTTCACATTAAAATAAGTAACATTTTAATGAAAAATAACTGTACTTTACAAAGAAAAAATAGAGAAAAGATTAACATTGATTTATGTCTTTAGAAATCTCTTCAATGTCTGGCTTAATTGAAGCCTGTGGGAATCTCATATTTGTGTCTGCATTCAGTCTGTTCTCATAACACATGTATACAGCCCCGTGAAATCCCACTGTACATTTGTAATGGATAGTGCAAAAGGAAAAGAATATCATAGCATTATTATGAAAATGGTTTTGAGTGTGGGGACCCCCAGTTGTCCCAGATTAAACTGTGAGAACTACTTTTATAAGGTGATAAGTATGTGACGTTATACTGGTACGGAATCCAAACTCGGATAATATAACTCCTCAAAAAATAAAATTTGACTTAAATTTTGAGCCTTATCAATTTTACTCTGCTTCAGAGTGAACAATTTGTTTGGAATACCGATGTTTTGTTCAGCAAAGGGTATGTCTAAAATGTAACCCTGAGACTCAAGTCCTGCATATTAGAACCATCTATTTTCTATTGATTTGCATTTTAAGAAATAAAGATGGGTTCACATGTGCCAGGCTTAAAATACTCTCATAGCTGTAATCCTGTGTTTTCCTTACCAAGGAAGAACATCATACTAGCCCAAAATCAGGGTTTTGTGAGGACTCATTTTAAATATAGTTGCTTCTATTTCCAAGTCCTTGCTTAAAAAGAATAAATAATAAAAAACATATATAAAGTTTGATGTAAATAAAGTGAACTTAAAAATTATACCATAATACATGCTTGTTAGAAATGACTTAGAAATACAGGTGAGGAAAATCAAAAAGAAAAATACATACTAAATACCAACAGGAATAATTACCTTTGGAATTTTTCTAGTATTCTTAGCATTTTAATTGGACACCGTGTGATCCTATGTAGCCCAAACTATAAACTGTGATGTTGAATTATTTTATTTTAATTTTTCCTTAGATACTCATTGAAAAACCTGTCATATTGTCTTCACGAAATCTCATCACAGTAAACTCACTTGAAGACATTAAAAATATATTATCTTTTAAAAATATTTTCCTTAAATTATTTTGCTTACAGTTTAAAAAATTACTTAGTAAAACTTAATTATTTTTGCATGTAAGGATAAAGTACTTCTTTCTTTTTTTTTTTTGCTTACAGTTTAAAAAATTACTTAGTAAAACTTAATTATTTTTGCATGTAAGGATAAAGTACTTCTTTCTTTTTTTTTATTAGAGGATAGGAAAATAAATGAAATGCTCCTTGAGATTTAAGTAAGGTCAAATAAATGCGTGTAAAAATGCATTATTACAATAATGCATTTGGATTTGAATTTTACATTATTTCAGCCAGGAAAGACTAGGTAATGAAATGAACAATGTTGAGATTCTGATTAGCTCAACAGTGAAAATTTAATTTTTCAAAAGTAGAGTGAATAAAAAAAATTAGAAAAGATTTGACTTATGGCTAATAAGATCCCTCAGTCATCAATCATATTTAGGATAATTAAGTTTAAAAATGACAGGGAACTCAGGAATTTTTACTTCTATATCACAGGATAATATATTCCTATACTTTATATGTACAATTTCAGTATTTGAAAGTCTCTTACAACCTCAGAATCTCCATTTTCTTCAATATAGACAACATGTAGCCAAATAAAATGGAACCATGAAAAAAATGTCAAGAAAGGACATAATTACTAAATAAATATGTTTCAGGAAAAACATCGTTTTATTTCAAGAAAACATAGTTTTTTGTTGGTTTATGGCATAAAGTATTTTCTGGCAGTCTTGTATATCTTTCACAAAATACATACAGTAACAGTACCAAATTAATAGTCCATCCTCATTGAGAATATTATTTCTCAAAGGCATATGAATTAATATAAATTCTTCAGTGAAATTCCACCGACTATCTTTTGGCCTTGAAAATCATTTTGTAAATGTACCAGGTTTTGTGCTGGTACTGGGTATTGGAGCTATAAACATGAAAACTGGAGATTTGCACTTCAGAAGAAGGAACTTCTGAGAGTTAAGTGCAAAGGTCAGAGAGCAGTAATTCTGAACCGGTGGAAGGTTTAGTAGGATAGCATAAGCAAGTCGTATGTGGAAAAGAATCTTCTTTTCACTCATGAATCTACTTGTAGAAGCTTCCATCAAAAAGTGACTTCTTTCTAGATGTTTCACATAACATAAGCATCGTTTTTCCTTTCTTGTCTTACAGATTAGTTTTTCCTCCCAAGTTCCTCTTATCTGAGAAATAAAGTCCAGGAGAATAAAAGTTTAGTTATTGCTATCATTAAAGTTATGCTCATTTGCTAAGACTACAGCTAGGGTGAGAGAGATAGAAGTCCCAACTTTAGCAATCCGTCTGCCAACTTCTCTTTCTCTCTGAAGAAAGCATACAGGAGCGAAAGTGGGTGGTGTTATTCTGGGGAAAACCTTGAATCTTCTTTAATTCATGAAAGAATAAATTATTCATAATTAAGAGACTTTCTTATCAGTAATACATTACTTGTGACATTTTTCATCAGTGTGTCTCAACTCTGAAGGTTGAGACTTTCTGCTAAAAATGATACCGTATTATTCCCATTCACTCTAGTTCATAACCCTCATACTCATCTGTGGTTCATTCTCCCATGCCTTGAATAACTAATTGTTTATTAACCAGTCTAGTCTAGCCAGTCTAGTCTAGCCAGTTTTTATTCCTTTGCCGTGTATTTAGTATCTCTCCTCTCATTATCATTTCCATTGCCACATCTTAATACAGATATCTGCTGTTATCTGGAAGTTTATAAAGTCTCCAAGCTGAGAATATGTGTATGACTTTGGTCTTCAGATTCTGTGACCATATCAGTTCTCTGCTCAAACGTCTCTCATGGTCTTTGACTGCTTATCTAAAAGAGTCCAAGCATCCTGGTCAAATACCAAAGTATATTACAGTGAAAATACTCTTATTCTGTAACATAAAGGTTATGTTTCAACCTGGACATTATATTAAAGTAATAGTAAAATTGGAATATTATAAGAAAAATATGAACAAAAATGTTTTTGGAAGTTATTTATGTTAATGAAAATGTGGAAAAACCTAAATATTTAGCTACAGGGAAATGCATATGATATGTTTATTTGGACTGTCATTAATCAAGGGGCTGAGTTTTATTTTTATGAGATATTTGTATCGTTCAAAGTCTGTGCATATAGACACTGCTGAAACACAGAGAAAATTGTAATACTGAATATGTGATATTATGGTATCTGTGTACCATAATGGAATGAAAACAACAGAGTCTTACATAGTGATTCTCTTCGGGCAGTGGATCCTTAGTTTCTTTTATTCTTCTTACCAATTTTAAATTGCAAATTCATTACTGTGAGATTACATTATTTTTATAATTAGAATACATGAAATGAGTGCTAAATAAACAAATATGTCAAATTCAGTTTAGAATTCACTTCCCTCAAGAAATCTTTCTTGATTAATACCATTGGCATTGATCTTTGTTTTATACTGTGTCTCCATACTTATGTATTCAGTTGGTACTGTATTAATTTGCATGTTTCAAAAAATCAATTTATGAGCATAATTATGGCATTTCCACGTGTAGATAGTGCATTCTCCACACTGAATTATAAACTTGAGAATATGAGGAACCTCAAGTGTATGTCCTACTGTATTTCTATAATAATTCATGGACTTTTCAGAGTTTAAATGTTAACTTACTGAACACCTGATGAACCATGCGAAATGTGATGCCATGTGACAAGAGGAATAAGCATGAAAGCAATCCAGCATTTTCTACAATTTTTTTGCCACTAAGCCCCAGTTGTGGGATTTTCGTATATATTCAAAAGTGTTGAGTATTAATACTCAACAATATATGTATATTATCTTTTCAGATCAAACTTTTAGTTTGTCCAAAAATGCTGTCCACATAAAATTTTTAAGCTCTAATTTTCTGTCAATAGTCTATTACAATTATGTTCACATATGCCATAATGCTGAGTTTCCCTTAGAAATGAGCTAACATTTTTTTTTTTTTGTAAAGTTACATACTAAAGAGAAAATGGATAACTGATTCTAGTAGGTAGAAGTCACTACCGCCAAATTGCCTGTTAACAAATACACACCGTTTCTTTGTGTCCCAGATGTTCAGACATATGGGAATGAAAAAAATCAATGGGTTGGAACCTCTTGATTCAGTTATTCTGGTGACAAACAATCTGTATTGCTCATTGATGATTGTTTTACCCTTGACAAAGTGGCTGCAATTGTTACTTGCAGATGGAACTACATTTAATTTCTTTTCTCAATTCTCCACACCACTGTATTTGTCATTCTGGATCAGAGTGAAAAGAAACATACCACTGACTGCTTGTGCTCTCTATACTTATTGATTAGCTAAGGGATGTTATTAGTACTCCTTATTGAAACCAGATGAGAAAACATGATACATTAAATGCAGTCGTTTAGTGGAGATCTTTACTCATTTCAGGGAACCAAATTTGATCAAGAATTGTAAACAACTCTTGAGAAAGGATAAGAAAATAGGTGTCAATGATAGTTATATTTTTCCAAAAGTAAAGGAAAATGTAGATCTGGAAATTCAAATGGCATTTTAGTATCAGCCAAAAGTCGATGCGGGTTTATGAGTCATATATGAATTGATGTGAAAGTGAACAATGACCCAGATATCCAGATGGAAGGAAAATAAGGTGGGTGAATAATGGTTGCTCTGCTAATTAAATAACGTGATTAGCAGCTAGCTCAGTTGGAAGAAGTAGAAAAGTAGTGACACTGAATTTAATGTATGGCTGGCAATATAAAGGCTAATGTTCAAATATAGTTTAAAAAAGAGGAAATTAGTGAAACCAAAGAATTGAAATACAAATGAACTTGTGTAGTTCATTTTTGGTGAAGATTTTCATATATCTAACACTTATGCCAAAGGCCATTCTAAATGTCAATTGGCTATTAATTATTTGGCTTTAAGCTATGTTGCTACAAGCAGATGTTTGCTAAAATATGTGATTCAATACAAATACTATTTTTTTCAAAAATATTTGCTATAGTACAAAGGTTGAAAGTTGAAATACCTACCAAAATTACACATTCGAAAAGAACAGAAAACCTAAAATGCTAAATGGATTACATCAGCCGAAGCAAAGTCTATTAACAAAATGGAAAAGAATGCAAACACAGAATCACATAGAGGAACATTTCATTTTAGCACTGAGGAAAAACTTTAACGTGAATTATTTTCAGTTGTACAATAGTTTCATTAAAGCAGCAAACTTTTGTTTTTTTCCAGTCAAGATAAAATCTCTTTCATCTGATTGTAATCCCAGGAGGAGGATTACTATTTTGGAGAAATTGTGATAAAGCATTTATTGGATTTTATTTGCACTTGACATGTACTGTTTTCACTGTGTATATTTTGATAAGATTCACAAGTCTAATTTTAGGCTTGGCTGCTGACCTTATAGCAATTGTTACCAACACGTACACTGGCAGAGACAATTATCTTGTGTTGTCCAGGGTGAGCATGGGCTTGTGGTATTTATGCAAATTAAGGAATTTGGGGCATTTACATGCTCGGTTCCCTTTAGTCAACTTTTATTGACAGTGTGCTAATCTTGGTGAGGAGTGAAGATAGGGGTGGAGGAGAGAGAGAGAGATTTAAGTTTGGAAAGCCATACTGCTAATTCTTTAAGGCTGACAATACTTACAAGTCAGAAACACATAGAAATCACTGAAATGCAAGGTAGATGGCTATAAACGCTATAGTATATCCAAATCAATTCCTATGTATGTAGTCAGTCCTTTGAATGGATAAATTTTTTAAGAAAAGATAATTTCTGGGTAGGATGAGAGAAATCCCTAATATTCCTTAGAAAACTACATTAATTTTGATTGCTACATAGGGAGAGAAAGGTTATTCTAGGATGGAGATAGCTGAAGCAAGGCATAGAGTAATTATTTTTTTTTTTATTTTAACAATATCAGAGAATCCAGTGGTTTTATCAGCAGAAACTACTTTTAATTTCCTTGGATCCTTGAGGTCATCTGGGAGGGTGGTGGTGGTAAGTAAGGCTGCTGATGAAGACTGTAGTTTTCCCTTCTGAAAAGGGAAGGAGATTAGCTCCCTGTTGGCTTCTCCAAGGGTAGAATCCTTCTTCTCCTGACTTCTTTCTGTTCCAGGCAGACATCTGCATGCTTGACTACTTTCAATACTGAGCCAGTCCCTACCAAAGGCTAGAAGCATTTGAGAAGACTGAAGTACGCTTGAGGCAGATTTAGAATTAGGGAAGTTTAGTGTCAAGGTATATAATGAATCATAGATTTCTCACGAACCAAGTCTAGTGGGTTTTTTCTTTAGTTATTAATTTTTGTCTTGATTACATATTAACACAATTCCTTTGTTGGATCTGCATTGTTATTCCAAATGTTTTTTATGGCTGTGTTGATAAAGGGTCTCGTCCTTTTTGGTTTCCTATTCTAGTGGCTGGGGTCTGCTGGAAAATAAACCGATCGCTCACATGGCCACCCTTGTCTGTCTCCACTGATCCAGTAAATGTTTCAGTGTTACATCAGTTCCATTTAAGCTGGAATTTGTTTTGATTTGGGTAACAGATCTATAACTGAGTGCAGTTTACCTTTCTCCAGGCTGGCCCAATGCTGTATCATCTTTGTCTTTCACCATCAACAATTACCACGACACCAGCTTTCCTTCAGGCTCAAACTGTTTTAAGCTCCATGAGCTATATCTTCATTGCCTCTTTCATAATATTTTTTTTTATTTTGGAAGAATACATTCTAGACATGATTTCTCTTGTGAGAACAGCTATATTTTTGTAAAAAAATGAAGTGGAAAGTTGCCAAATGCTACGGTAGAGAAAGAAGGTAAATTTTCTTTGAATTATTCATAAAATCACAAAATTTAGGGAGAAACTCTAAATGAGGAAGCATTAGTCAATGGCCTGAAACTGATAAATTTTCTTTAGCCTCTCATGTAATTTGAAACGTATTGGAATTCACAATCTCAGTGTTATAAACATATGGATGGTTCTCTTTTAGTGAAAAGCACCCAATAGAATTCTTAGACAAATAAGATGAGCTTTTCTCCTCTTCCCATCTCTAAAAGCAATTTTCACACCAACATGTCTACAAATGTGTGTTTTAATAGACCTAATCTCTCTATGATGTCATTTTCCCCCAGAATACCAGAACATATATTTATTCCTCTAGAATTATTTAGCTCTCAGGTGCTGAGTTACTATTTCCCTGGAGTTGCATTGCCCAAAGTAATGTGGACATTTTTCTCATTTTAACTTTCACCTCATATGGTCCCTTGGTTTGTAACATTTTGCAGCTGCTTTTATTTCTTTTCCTCTCTGTGGAAATTCTTTGCAAAGTCAGGAGAAAAAGTGTTGATGTTTTTTACCTTATTCAAAAATTATGGTAGATGAGAATAAAATCCGATTTGGTGACTCCGCTGCAGAGTGTCCCAGCCTTTTACTCAGATGAACATGAGGGCACTGTAAAGGTGAGAACTCAGGCCACTGAAAATTTAGAATGTAGGTCAACATCGTGCTACATTTTGAGGAAAGCATCAATAATTTAGTGAATTTGTGGTGACTTTGTGAAAAGCAACAATTAGAAGCAAAAATGCCATGGTTCTTTTTGTGAAAAGAAAAGACATTCTGAAATTAAGTAGTGACGTCCTTTATATTTCCTTTAAAATTGTTTCCTGAGAAAACAGAAGAACCTATGCCAGGGGGGACCTATGTAGATATATGTCTGTTCTTCTAGTGCTAGTCTTAACTCAGAAAGGACTTTCCCTCTTTGCCGTTCCTCTAACCTCCATGTTAGTATATCAGGTAATAATAAAACATTTGAGGTGTAGACACCAATAAAACATAGTAAACTGGAATGGACTCCTAACTCCCTAACCAAGATCCAACTCTAAGATGCCACCCAAGTGAAGGGGTTACGTCTGCACCAGAAGAGTGAATGTGGAAACTGTGAGGAACTCTCTGAGCTTTGATGTCTAGAAGAAATGACAGTTGGAGGCTGATAACCTCTTATCACTTATACTATTTCTCACCTATGAATATGCAGTCAACACCTTGCTGGTCTCACTGCTTCTAGCTTTGCACTGCAATCTCTACTTGAGTAGAGGAGGTAGAGTCATCTTGTGAAAATAGAAAGCTTAAAAACGCTCTTCTGCTATCAATGGCTTCCCGTCCTATCCAGAAAAAAAATCCAAAGTTCTCGCCAAGCTTACAAGCCTGTACACGATCCTGACCCTCAGCTGCCTCTCTGACAATATCTTCAACCTCCCTGTTGCTCACTCCTATCACTCCCACCGATGTCCTTGCTGTTGTTTTAAAATAAGTGAAGCATGATTCCAATGCAGGGTCTTTACCCTTACTATTTTCTCTGCATGCCTTGCTGGATGCCTTGGGCAATCCACATGACTTCCTTACTTCCCGCAAGTTCTTCACTCGTATGCCAGTTTACTACAGAAATACTTACGCACTAAAATTGCACACACATCCTTAGTTTCTTCTTTTGCTTCTAACATCCTTGCAGCATTTATCACTATTATTTACTAGTTCATCATTTCCCACTAAAATGTAAGTTCACTATGGACAGAATTTTTGTTTTAAGAAACACAGTATAAAATCTACCCTCTTAAATATTATTTAAGCGTACATAACAGTATTGTCAACTATGTGCCTGTGTTGTACAGCATATGTGTAGAACTTATTTTCTTCTTAACTGAAAGTCTGTACCCGTAGAACAGCATTCCCCTCTCCTGCTGACCCCTGGCAAACAACATCTTACTTTTTATGTCCATGTGTTTGACTAATTCAGAGACCTCATGTAAGTTGCATTGTGTAGCATATGGAAAGATTTCTTTCTCTAAATCTGAATTATATTCCATTGCATGGATGTAACACATTTTCTTTATGCATTCATCTGTTAATGGACATTTAGGTGGTTTTCCGTCTCTTGGCTATTGTGAATAATGCTGTAGTGAACCTGGGAGTGCAAGTACTATTTGACCAGAATTTTCAATACTTTGGGATACTCAAAAGTGGGATTGTTGGATCATACATTCAATTTTTAATTTTTGTAGGAATCTCCATACTGTTTTCTGTAGCTTCTGTGCCATTTGACGTTTCCACCCACAGTGCACAAGACTTTCTCTTTATCTGCATTCTTACTAACATTTGTTATTTTCTGTTTTTTTTTTTTTAATAATGCCCATTGTAACAGGTATGATATGATTTGCTTTGATTTGCTTTTCTCTGATGTTTAGTGATGTTTAGTGATGGTGAATATTTTTTCATGTGTCTGTGGCTATTTGTATGTCTTTGGAGAAATGACGATTCAAGTCTTTGCCCATATTTAGTTTGTGTCGGTATGTATATATGTATTTTAGAAATTGAGTTTGTAGTTCTTTATTTATTTTGAATGCTTACCCCTTGTCATATATATAGGTTGCAAATAATTTCTTACATTCCATAGGTTGCCTTTTTGCTTGTTTCCTTTATTGCACAGTAGCTTTTTATTTTGATGTAGTCCCTTTGTCTATTTTTGTTTTGTTGCCTGTGCTTTTGATGTTATATCCAAGAAATCTTTGCCATGACCAATGTTATGAAGATTTTTGCTTGTTTTCTTCTAGAGGTTTTATAGTTTCAGGTCCTCTGTTTAAGACTTTATTCCATTTTGAGTTGATTGTTATGTATGGCATAAGGGTTCCAATTTCATTCTTTTGCATGTGGATGTACAGTTTTCCCAAAACAGTTTGTTGAAAAATTTATCCTTTTTGTGTAGCCTTGGCAGCCAGGTTGACAATCAGTTGACTATATATGAGTGGGCTTATTTCTGGACTCTGTTCCATGGGTGAGTGTGTGTGTGTGTGTATATATATATGTGTGTGTGAACATACTCACATAAATACATATATACACACACACACACACCATCTTTGTGCAGCTGCCACACTTCTTTGATTACTTTAGCTTTGTAGTATATTTTCAAGTCAATGAGTATGAGCGTTCCTTTTTAGAAATATTTTGGCTTTTTAGAGTTCTTTGTGGGTCCGTATAAGTTTTAGGATGAGTTTTTTCTGTTTCTGCAAAAATGTCATTGAAGTTTGATAGGGGTTGTACTGAATCTGTGTGTCATTTTGGGTAGTATAGACATTTTAACAGCATGAAGTCTTCCAGTCTATGAATGTGGCATGTCATTCCATTTATTTGTGTCTTCTATAATTTCTCTCAGCAATGTTTTATGTTTCATTGTATAAGTCTTTCGCCTTGGTTAAGTTTATTCCTCAATATTTTATTATTTTTGATACTACTGTAAATGGGATTGTTTTCTTATTTTCCTTTTCGAATTGTTCATTGTTAGTGCATAGATGTGCAACTGCTTTTTGTATTGTTGATTTTGTATTCTGTGACTTTGCTAAATGTGTTTGTTAGTTCTGGCAGGTCGTGTGTGTGTGTGTGTGTGTGTGTGTGTGTGTGTGTGTATGTGTGTATCTGAAATCTTAGGGTTTTCATGTCATCTGCAAATAAAGATATTTTTACTTCTTCCTTTCTGATCTGGATGCCTTTCATTTCGTTTTCTTGCCTGTTTTTTCTCCCTCTTCATAAGGACTTCCATCTTTTCTAACGTCTTTTCTTTCATTACTGACTTCATCTAGTTGAGTCTTCTTTTTTTTTCCTTAATCTAGCTGAAAGTTTGTTAATTTTCTTGATCTTTTGAAAATCTACTTTTTGTTTTATTTTTTTTTCTATTTTCTATATAATTTGTTTCTTTTCTAATCTTTATTTCCTTCTTTTTGCTAACTTTGGGCTTTTTTTTTGTTTTCTAGTTAGTTGCAGTGTAGATTTAGATCTAATACTTGAGAGATCTTTTTTTTAAATCTTTTTTAGAGAGAGAAAGAGCGAGAGAGAGCGAGCATGAACAGAGGAGAGGGGCAGAGTGAGAGAGAGAGAGAATCATAAGCAGGGTTCATGCTCAGCACTGAACCCAACATAGGGCTCAATCCCACAACCATGGGATCATGACTTGAACCAAAATGGAGTCAAATGTTCAACTGACAGAGCCGCCCAGGTGCCCCTGTTTTTTTAATGTAGGTATTTATCACTATCCATTTCTCTTTTAGTACTGTTTTTGCTGTGTCCCTTAGGTTTTGGTATGTTGTTTTCAGTTTTGTTTTTCTAAATATATTTTCTACTTTCCCTTTTAATTTCTTCTTTAACTCATTGATTGCTCAAGATTTTGTGGTTTATTTTCTACATAGTTTTGAATTTTCTAGTTTTCCTGCTCCTGCTGATTTCTAGGTTCCATTGTGGTCAGAAAAGCTACTTGTTATAAAACTTCAATGGTGAATTTGTTAAGACTTGTTTTATAACCTACTATGTGATTCATCCTGGAGGACGTTACTTGGACGCTGAAAAGATTTTTGTTGGAAAGAGGAAAGTATGTATTCTGCAGCTGTTATGTGGAATTTATGTATATATCTTTTAGATCCTATTTAGTCTATAGTCCTGTCATATTTTTCTTTTACATAGATATTCTATACATTTTGAAAGTGGGGTATTGAAATCTTACTTGTTTTTGTCTATCTCCCTTCAGTCTGTCAAGGTTTAATTCATATATTTGGGTGCTCTGATGTTAGGTGTGTATATATTTATATAGTTTTTATTTTCCTGGTTAATTGACACTTTTTTCATTATATAATGTTCTTCCTTGTTTCTTGTGTCAGTTCTTGGCTTAATTTGAAAGAACTTGGCTCATTTGTCTAATAGAAGTATGTCTATCCTTGATCACTTTGGTTAGCATTTGCATAGGATATTTTTTTTTATCCTTTTCCCCTCAGCCAATGTGTGTCCTTAAATCTATACCAAGTTCCTTGCAGACAGCATGTAATTGGATCTTGTTTTTTTAAATTAATTAATTAATTATTTTACCATTCCCCATTCTATATCTTTTGGTTGGACAGTTCATTTCATTTACTTTAAAAATAATTACTGATACATGATTTACTATTGCTATTTCATTAAATGTTTTTCTATCTCTTGAAGCTTCTTTTTTTGTAATGACATGGTTTGATTTCTTGTTTTCTTTTGTGTACTTTCTATAGGCTGTTTTTTTTTTCTTAATGCTTAACATGGAATTTGCATAAAACATCTTAGAGTTATAAAAATCTGTTTTAGGCTGATAACTTTAATTGAATACAAAAGTTCTATTCTTTTGCCTCTCCCTTCTTTACAAACTTTATATTATTGGTCCTATAAATTACATCTTTTTATATCGTGTATCCATTAACAGAGTTTTGTAGTGATAGCTATATTTTCTATTTTTGTCTTCTAAATAACAGAATTAAAACTGATTTATGTCACACTGTTGATTTCTTAAAGCATTCTGTATTTAGCTATATATTTACCTTGACCTTGAGCTTTACACTTTGACATGCTTTTATGTTGATGTCAAGTGTCTATTGTTTCCCCACCTCGAAGTTCTCCCTTTAACGTTTCTTGTGAGTTTGGTCTAGTGGTGATAAAGTCCTTCAACTTTTGTTATCTTAGAAAGTCTTTATTTTTCTTTGATATTTGAAGGGTTTTATCTGATATAGTCTGATATAGTGATATATTGATGGTTATTCTTATCCCTCATCACTTTGAATATATTATATCACTTGTCCTGGGCAGCAAGTTTTCTGCTGAGAAATGTGCTGTCTATATAGAGGATCACTTGTATGTTGCAAGTCATTTTTCTTCTGCTGCTGTGAAAATTCTCTCTGTTTTTGACTTTTGACAATTTTAACCACATTTAAGTCTTCAGCCATTATTTCTTCAAACAAACTATGCCCTTTGTCTCTGTCTCCATCTTTGGGGAGTACTGTAACACATTTATTGTTCCTCTGTTAGCGTCCTGTAAACTGTACTCTTTCTTCACTCATTGCATTGTTTTCTTTTTGCTCCTCTGAATGGATAATTTCAAATGATCTATATTTGAGTTCACTGATTCTTTCTTCTGCTTGAGTAAATCTGATGTTGAACCCTTCTAATGATTTGTTCAATTCAGTTGTATTCTTCAGCTTCAAAATGTTTCTTTTGTATATTTTGTACCTCTTTTTTGATATTTTCATTTTCTTCCTCATTTTCCTGAGTTCATTAAGAACCTTTATGACAGTTATTTTGAATTATTTTTAAGGTACTTCTTACACTTCACTTTCTTGAGGCTTGGATTTTGGAGATTAATTTCATCATTTGGTTGGGGGATGTTTCTTTGTTTCTTCAAATTCTTTATAACTTTGTGTTGGGATCAAAGCATTTGCCATTTCTCTCACTCCTTACAGAATGGCTTTGTATAAGGAAAGCTCTTCACCATTTTCACTAGAGATTCTGGAGACCTCTCAGACCTTTTCTGTGGATGCAGTTTCTCCGATTTATGCATTTTAATTCCAGATTAAGAGTTTTGCCAGTTCTTTTTGTCAAGAGTTTATAATCTCTTGCACCCTCTGGTGTCTGTTTGCAGTATTGCAAATTCTCTGGAACTGCTCTTAACTTCTCACCTCTCTTTGTTCTCAGGGGGTCCCTGGGAGTGTAGATTATGCTGTGCCCCATCAGTGCTCCAAGTCAGTGAAACAGAAAACAGTCCCTAGGCAGCTCCCACAAAAGCCTGAAAGTTGGATGCATGCTCTACTCTTATCTTTGGTTCTCGAGGGGATAGGCTGCTGAGCTGTATCAGCCTCTGTTTGTTGTACTGTAGACCCTTTGAAGCAGTAGGAAGCCATCTAGCTCTCTTGTTGTCAGTGGCTGCCAAACATCTAGAGTGTGCCAGGGCTCATCAGTGCTGTGAGATAGGCAAGACAGAAACCGGTCTCTTGGGTAGCCCGTGGAAAAAGTGGAACATTGGACATGCGTACAACTCTTTTCCATCCCAGGGATAATCCAGGATTTAGGAGTTGTCTTCTATTCGACACTGGTTCAGGGGCAGAAACTACCGTGAGTGAATGCTCCATACCATCGCCTTTGATTTCAGAGGTTCTCCACCATATACTTTTTCCTGTCAGCATTGAGATGCAGGCAAGACAGAAGGCTTTCCTTCGGAGGTCCCTCCAAAAAAGTCAGATTGGTGATATTGATCCATATAATCATAGCGTCCATATTTCTCTTTTTTTTCCTGAAAGAGAAGCCAGGAGTTGGGAGCTTCCTTCCAATTGTATTGGGCTGGACTGGGGGAAGGACTGTGACTAATGGATGCCATAATTTTTCTTACCAGCTTTAATGCAGCTAGTTTAGAACTTGCCTGGGTTTCAGGAGCTAACTGACTTCTGGATTTGTCACAAAGGGAATTAGTCTCTGTTGTTGAGTCAGTGGTCAGTGGCTCTATGAGGGTTTTTTTGTTCCTCCATCTTGCTAGTGTCTGGGCAGGAATTTTTAACCTGACCCTCCTCCACTCATCATTGGAGAATAGACCCTGACAGAAAACAGACACCCATGAAATATTTGTTGGGGCAGTTATTATTTGTCATTGATTTCCAAACATTAACAATTTTCATTATGGGAAATAATTTTGATTACTAGTCAAAGTTGTTGAAGCACCAACTCATTACCCTGAAAAGAGAGGAAATCAAGAAGCATTCATATATATTTTTTCCTGTTCAAACTGTGTTTTGGGGTAACCAGTAAATATTAGGGAGAAATTGTTTTAGAATGATACCCACTAATAAATTAAGGATACATGAGACAGCTTACTACCCTTGTAAAATATTTAGTAAAATAATTGTTTAGCCAAGTTTCACAATGAGAGCTAAAACCATTAGGTGAAAAGTTGATGGAGATTTTATTGTGGTGGAATTTAGCTGACATTAATTTCTTACTTGGATTAGACCTTTGAGACTTTAGGACATGTTTGAATTTAAAAGGAATTTTAGTCTGAGTTTCTTTTTTACTTTCATGTGAATAAAGATACATGTAAGATCAACTAGTAACTAATTGGCTTTATTCACTTTTAGTGAGAGACTGTAAGTTTTGCTTTTTGTGTGAATAGCATCTCTACTCTGTCAGAAGAAATCTTATTTCAGATAAGCTCTAGGTCCATCTTTCAATTTTCACTTGAACATCTTCTTCATTTGTTTTATCAGCATTTGGTTTATTTTTAATTTAAAATAGATTGAAAGTCAATAGTCAATGAGTTAACTCAGGGAGCAAGTTTATCTAGAAATACAAAACTGTCCTGGGTGAATGTGCACTCCACTTTGGTTTAGAACTCTAATCTCTAAATTCTAAAATAAAGTTTGGGCAATTTTCTTGATTCCTGAATAATTCTACCAAAATAAGCAAACATTTCTGGAATATTTTTAGATATTGGATAACTGGAGAAAACTTTTAAAAATGTTAACAATTATATTTAAATAAAGAGAATCTGCCAAAATTATTACATTCTTTATATGACAGCATTTTACATTAAAGACAGTATTATTGGGGCACCTGGGTGGCTTAGTCATTTAAGCATTTGGCTCTTGATTTCAGCTCAGGTCATGATCTCACAATCCGTGAGATTGAGCCCCGTGTCAGCCTCTGCACTGACAGTGTGGAGCCTGCTTGAGATTCTCTCTCACCCTCTCTCTCTGCCCGTTCCCTACTTGCATGCATGCACACATACTCTTTCCCTCTCAAAATAAATAAATAAACATTAAAAAAATAAAAAAAAAGCAAGTCACCTAGTATTCTTCATTTGCAGTATTTTTAAATATCTATATTTGTTAATGATTTTGTGTGTGAACAGAATGGATAAGACACTGCACTATCAAGTAAACATGATAATTCAGTATTTATTTTCATATTTTATAGCAATAAGCTTTTAAAAATCCTTTTTAACTTTTATCAGATTACTCACTGAAACAGCTAAAACATCTATATTTCCGTGATGATAAATCTTTTGCTAGAATAACATGGGCAAAATCTCCCTCCCATATGTTGTGATTTTAATAGCTTAAAGTTCTCTCCCTCTATTCTGTGGTGAATTTTAATTATCCTTTATTGAGCCTCATTTTAGTAGCTATTGAACACTCAGTTCCAACCAATTTTGTACTTGCAAGGCTCATATTGTATTGACCTTCCTGCCATAATAGTTTCTACCTTCTTTAAGGGTCTAGCTCTTAGGAGAACGAAATAGTCACATGGTTTTTAAACTAAGGAATTTTCAGTGTAGAGACTAAAAATATAAGTTAAGCGTAAGGTGAAGATTCTAGTTAGAGGAGAACGATTTGAAGACGAATGTTTCAGGATACAACTGCTGTGTCGAAGTTGAATCTGGTTATGGGCCATATCAGTTATTCCTATATGGTTCGAAGAGACAGAGTAACGGGTCATATCTTCCTGAAAGGAAATCAGACTGAAAACATGGCAGTGAAGTGTGAGTCCTGAGCGAGAGATTTATGTGAAGGAGATGAACTAATCCATAATAAATATCACTTGAAGTAGTAAAATCACATATTTTCCTTATTTAGAAAACATGCAGTTAGGTTTCCTAAATTATACTTATATACGTTTTGTATAAATCATATTCAAGTGTTTCACTGATCTAGATCTATAGATTCTTTACGTTCTAAAATAGAATTTTGTTTACTTAAGAGAGAAGCTTGTGGTTAGTTTCTCTGATATGTATCCCTTTCAATCCATCATTGATTCTGGAAAGAATAATTTATAATGTGACTTTAATCATTACATCTTTTTATCAGAAACCTGTAATTCTCATTTTTCTTTTCTTTATATTTAATTCTTATTCATTGCTTTAATCTTTATTCTCTGGTCCTACAGTACTTAACTAAGGATATTTATTTATTTATTTATTTATTTGTTTATATTTCCAGTTTTGCTCTCAAGCACACTTACAGGTTTTTTGTTTGTTTGTTTGTTTGTTTGTTTTTCTTGTCCTTCCCATTTGTTCTCCTTATGTCAAACCCACAACTTCTGTCTTGTGTTCTGGCCAAAATGTTCTTTCTTCTCCATGCTGCCATTTAACTATTAGCCATCCTTCATTGACTGGCTTAATTTACTTCTTTCCTTATCTATTATCTCCTTGATGATTATCCTTTCTGGAATCTTTCACAGTACTTCTAACCTGTCTCCTGAATGGCAACACTTAATTGTATACTCTTGTGATTTTATTTTTAATATTATTTTTTGCTTTAGTTTTTGAATGACAGTCAGTGGGGAGGGGACAAGCAGGCTGCCAACAGCCAGAAATTATTGCAAGTCAAGCTTACCTTGTATATTACTGCTATAACTACATGATCTCCGACTGAAAATTTCCATCACTGAGTCACAGTTTTTCTTAGTATATTTAATGTACTTTTTTTCTTGCCTAACATAATATTTTCAACATCATGAAAATGTCCTTTGGCAAAAGTATCTCATTTCACTAGTATATATAGACGCTCAGACCCGGTGACTTCCCAGCTTGCTCATGAAGTAGGGTAAGTCAGGGCACCCAGATGGGTAATCATCCTTTTGTGTATTCTTACATTCTCACCAAAGACAGTGTCGAAACTGCCTCTTTCCTAGGAGGCACTCATTACCACAACATTAAGGCAAGAAATAGTCATTTATGAAAACTGCATAGCTACAGTAGTTACCTGGTATTCCTTTTTTTTTTTCTGTTTAATTGAAATAATATTTTACAAAGAATCTTTATAAAAACTCAAAGAGTTCAGGCGTAGATATAGTATAAATTGAAATCTCCCTGTCTTCAGGAGACACATTTGCCATGCTTTTCCCTCTATTAGAAAACAATGATAAAATTTAGATGCTGTCCCTAGTATTTCAATTTATGAATACACATATAAGTGAACCTTTTGAAAAATGATTATACTAGTTATGACTTATAATCACCAACATTTTGTTAAAGATATATTGAACATCTTACATTATTAATATTATTGTCCTTGTTTTAGAGAGAGAGCACAAGTTGGGAAGAGTGGCAAAAGGGGAGGAGAGAGAGACAGTCTTAAACAGGCTCCATGCTCAGCACAGAGCCTGATGCGGGGCTCATTTCCTTGACCGTAGGAAATTTTCAGTCCTTTTTTGTTTGTTTGTTTTATAAACTATTGTATAATGAACAGCCTTTTACATACTGGTTCATATGTTGTTGAGTTATTTAATGAGGGTCCAATTTGAGAAGAAAAATAGGGAGTTATTGACTGTTTCTCAGGACCACTTCTTAAGAGTACTTTGGGAAGTGTAGGTCATACTTGGTTTTATTCAATGACAGGATATGACCAGCATTTACCAAGTAGAGGTTACGGATGCTTTACATCCTGCATTGGGCCTCACAGTCCTCCTCAAGGGAGGATGGTTAAGGCTGAAAGTCCAATTATAACCTTTGGAAGAACATGATAGTATGAAGTACTTCACTAATTTTTAGACATTTTGCACTATTTTCCTATTTTCCAATAAACATGTATTATAATTTGCAAAGCAATATACTCTGCTTAAAGGACCTTTCCTCACACCAATCAATATAAGTTTAATGTAAATCAAGTGTAGGTTTATTTGAAAAGAGAAATACATTAGACACTAAACAAAGAAGGAGAGAAAATACAGATTTGTACATCAAGAAGAATGAGAAATAGGATTTAAAATTTTTGAAAGAATACAATATGTAAATTTGGCAAATGTGGAAATGTATAAAGAGATTGATTTTTAGGAAAATTTATAAAGTTTAGAGGAATGAAAACCAACAATACAGAAGAAATGGAAATGGTTGTAAATCCATATCACCCCTATGAAAGTAGAGGCAAAACTAGAGATAAAACTCAGGAAAGTTGGTTGGTAGTGAGTTTGTAATGCCATGCCCACTCCACCAAGTCTAGTGAATGCCTCCTTCTCCCTGGTAGAAGAGTATTGTCCTGTGAAGAGACAAAATAGGGAATGTCAGGATGGGAGATACCAACATTGTTGGTTATGTATAAAAAAGGGGCTAAAACAAACTAACTGCTGAAACCTAAGATCTCTTCTATCTTTACCACTCTCTTGGAGACTGTCAGAACCTACTTTGAAAAACATGATTAACCCCAAAGAATAAGCTAAAGGGTATGTTTTCAAAAATTTTCCTAAGGAAATCATCCATGTAGATAATTCCATAGTGAAGCCATAGTTGAAAATTACTACTCATGAACTTAGAGATGACTATCAAAATTTATTACATTGCTCTTGAAATAAACAGATAGCTAACAACTGTGAAAATCTGGGGATAACCAGTAAAATGAAATACAGACACAAAAATAAAACAATTAGAAGTAAGTAGAATTTATACAGGGAAGAAAGAGGATTATCATTAATGTTCTCAGAAATAGAATAATACATCCATACCAAGCTTATAAGAAAAGTTAAAGGGACTTCTATAAGTGGAAAAGAAAAGGTCATAACTGGAAATAAGAAATTTGTTAAAGAAAATATTTCACTGATAAAAGCAAACATATACTAAAGGTAGTAGATCAATCACTTATAAATTTGGTATCAAGATTTAAATCAAAAGTAGTAAAATAACGTATATCTATAGTAATTAGTTAAGGGATACACAAAATAAAAATCATGTTAAATATGATATCAAATAATAAACCATGGGAAGAGTAGTTAAAAATGTAGTGTTTTTAGAATGTGTTTGAACTTAAGTGACCATCAACTTAGAATAGATTACTGTATAGATAGGGTGTTATATATGAACCTCAAGGTAATCTCAAGTCAAAGACCTATAATAGATGGACAAAAACAAAGAGAAGGAAATACAGGCATAACACTAAAATAAGTAATAAAATCAAGGGAAGAGGGCAAGAGGAGAAGAAAGGAACAGAGAAAGGACTCCTGAAACAACCAAAAGACAACAAAATGGCAAAAAATATATGCCTGTCAATACTTACTTTAAATGTAAATGGACTAAATGCTTCAATCAAAAGGCTGAGGATGACAGAATGGATAAAATAAAACAAGACCCATCCATATGTTGCCTCCAGGAGACTTTCATCAGACCTACAGACTGTAAGTAAAGGGATGGAAAAAATAGTTCATACAAATGGACATTAAAAAAAAGCTAGAATAACAATACTTATATCAGATAAACTTCAAAATAAAGACTGTAATAAGATAAAAATAAGGGCATTAGGTAATTATAAAGGAATCAGTCAAATGAGAAGATACAACAATTGTAAATATCTCTGTATCCAGTACAGGAACATTTAAATTAAGCAAATACTAACAGATGTACAGTGAGGTATCAGCATTAATACAATAGTGTTGAAGAACTTTAACATCCCACTTATATCAATGGATACATCACCCAGACACAAAATAAATACAGAATGGACTAAACAGATACTTACAGAATATTTTATCCCAAAACAGCAAAAGTAACTTTCTTTTCAGGTACACAGTGAACATTCTCCAGGATAGATCATATGTTAGGTAACAACACAAGTCTCAGTAAAATTAAGATGATTGAAACCTTTGGAAACATTTTTTCCAACCACAATGGTATGAAACTAGAAATTGATTATAAGAAAAAACACACATAATGACTAAACAACATGCTACTAAACAATCAGTGGATCAATAAGGAAATCAGAGAGGAAAAAAAACAATACTTTGAGAGAAATGAAAGTGGATCCCAAATCTTTGGGATGCAGCAAAAGCAGTTCTAAGAAGAAAATATATAGTGACATAGGCCTACCTTAAGAAATAAGAACAATCACACATAAACAATCTAACCTTACACCTATAGGAAGTAGAAAAAGATCAAAGTCAAAGTTTGTAGAAGGCAGTAAGAGTGGAAATAAATGAAATATAAATTAAAAAAAATAGGAAAGATCAATGAAACCAAGAGCTGGTTATTTGAAAAGATAAACAAAATTGCTAAACTTTAGCTGGACTTATAAAATAAAGAGAGAGAGAGAGAGAGGACTTTAAATAAAATCAGAAATGAAAGAGAAGAAGTTACAATCTGTACCACAGAAACAAGGGATTATGTTATGTCCAGTAATCCAAAAGGATTATTGTTATGTCCAACGAATTGGACAACATTGAAGAAATGAATAAATTCCCCACCCCACCCAAAATATACCATCTACTAAGACTGAATCAGAAAGAAATAAACTCTGAACAGACTGACTACTAATAACAAAGTTGAACCAACAATAAAAAAACTCCCAAAAAACAAAAGTCGAGGACCAGATGGCTTCACAGGGAATTCTACCAGACATTTGAATATGTGTTAATACTAATCCTTTTCAAACTATTCCAAAAAAATTAAAAGAGGATGGAAAGCATCCAGATTTATTCTACAAAGCCAGCAGTACCTGATAGTAGAATCAGACAAAGATACTACAATAAAATAAAAGAGGAGGCCAGTACTCCTTTTGAAAATGGATGCAAGGGGCGCCTGGGTGGCTCAGTCGGTTAAGTGGCCGACTTCAGCTCAGGTCATGATCTCACGGTCTGCGGGTTCGAGCCCCGCGTCAGGCTCTGTGCTGACAGCTCAGAGCCTGGAGCCTGCTCCTAATTCTGTGTCTCCCTCTCTCTCTGCCCCTCCCCTGCTCATGCTCTCACTCTCTCTGTCTCTCAAAAATAAATAAATCTTAAAAAGATTAAAAAAAATGGATGCAAAAATTCTCTACAAAATATGAGCAAGCCAAATTTACCAATAGATTTAAAGGCTCATTCACCATGATCAAGTGGGATTTATTCTAGGGGTGCAAGGATGCTTCAATGTCTGCAAGTCAGTTAATATGATGTACCACATTAAAAAAAAGATAAAAATCACATGGTCATCTCAGTAGATGGAGAAAAAACATTTGACAAAATTCAACATCCATTCATGATAAAGACTCTCAGCAAAGTAGGTATAGAGGGAATATACCGCAACATAACAAAGGCTATATATGACAAACTCAGAGTTAACATCATCGTCAGTGGTAAAAAGCTGAAAGATTTTCCTGAAAGATCAAAAACAAGGCAAAGATGCCACCCTTAACCAGTTTCATTTGGCTCAGTACTGGAAGTTTTAGCCACAGCTACCAGAAAAGAAAAATAAATAACACGCATCCAGATTGGTAAGAATATTGGTCACTATTTGCAGCTTACATGATACTGTGTAGAGAAAACCCTAAAGACACCACCTAAAAATTATTAACACTAATAAAAAATTCAGTAAAGTTGCAGAATATAAAACCAATATACAGAAATTTGTTTTGTTTCTATACACTTATAGGAAGCAGAAGAGAAATTAAGAAAATAATCCTATATAAAATTGTATCAAATATAAAATACCTAGAAATATACTGAACCAAGGAGGTAAAAGAATTACTATTCTGTAAACTATAAATCACTGAGGAAAGTGGTTGAAGATGACACAAATGGAAATATGTACCATGTTCATGAACTGGAAAAATAATATTGTTAAAATTTCCATAGTATCCAAAGCAATCTACAGGTATAATGCCCTCATTCTCAAAATACCTGTAGCATTTTTCACAGGACTAGAACAAATAATCCTAGAGTTTGTATGGAACTACAAAAGACCCTGAATAGTCAAAGCAATCTTGAGAAAGAACAAAGCTGGAGGCATCACACTCCCAGATTTCAATCTTTACTACAAGTTTGTTGTAATCAAATTAGTGTGGTAGTGGCACAGATATAGACACAGACCAATGGAACAGAACAAAGAACTCAGAATTAACTTCACACTTCTATGGTCAATTAATCTATGACAAAAGAGCAAGATATGCAAAGGGAAAAAGACAGTCTCTTCAATATATCGTGTTGGGAAAACTGCATTAGCTACATGCAAAAGAATGGAACTGGACTGCTTTTTATACCTTATCCAAGGATAAATTCAAAATGGGTTAAAGACCTGAATGCGAGAACTGAAATCATAAAACTTCTAATAGAAAACATAGGCAATGAATGCTTAGATATCAGTCTTAGCAATATTTTTTTTTTCATTTGTCACCTTACAGAAGAGTAACAGAGGCAAAAATAAACAATTGAGATTCCTTTAAGAGCTTTTCCACAGTGATGAAAACCATCAACAAAATAAAAATATGACCTACCGAATGGGAGAAGATATTTACAAATGACATATGCATTAACATGCAAATTTTATGAAGAACTCCTACAACAGAATGCCCAAAAACAAAGAATTGAGTAAAAAATGGACAGAGAACCTGAATGGACATTTTTCAAAAGAAGACCTACAGATGGCCAACAGGCACATGGAAGATGCTCAACATCAGTAATGATAAAGGAAATGTAAATGAAGAGCGCAATGAGCTATCACCTCAAATCTGTCAGAATGACTAGTATCAAAAAGAGAAGAAATAACATGTTGGCGAGGATGTGGAGAAATGGGAACCATTGTGCATTGTTGGTAGGAATATAAATTGGTGCAACCACTGTGGGAAACAGCAGGAGATTCCTCTAAATTAAAAATGGAAATACTATATAATGCAGCAATTCCACTTTTTTTCTGGGCATTTACCTGAAGTAATAAGTACACTCATTCAAGAAACGGTATGCACCTCTATGTTTATTACAGCATCATTTGCAGTAGCCAGTATGAGGAAGCAACCTAAGTATCCTTCAATAGATGAATGGATAAATGTGATATTACACACACACAGAGACACTTACGCACACATGTGCACACTGGCATACTATTGAGCCATAAAAAGAATGAAATCTTGGCATTTCCAACAACATAGATGGACCTAGAAGGTATTAAGCTAAGTGAAATAAATCAGAAACAAACCAAATGAACATAATAAAACAAAGTTTTAAATACAGAGAACAAATTAGTAGCTGCCAGTATGGAGACAGGTGGGGGAGATGGACAAGATGGGTGGAGATTAGAGATAGAAAGTTTTATGAAGTAAAAGTTCATGCAGATATATAGTATAATATAGGGAATATAGTTAATAATATTGTAATAACTTTGTATGGCGACAGATGGTAACTACACTTATCATGATGAGCATTTCATAATTGTATAATTGTTAAATCAGTGTTACACATCTGAAACGGATATAATTGTATGTGAACTATACTTCAGTTGAAATTAAAGGTAATATACTTACACAATAAGATATGACATAAAATGAATTACCAAAAATTTAAATATAATTCTTGATAACTAAAAATTTTATTGCATAACTATATAACTTAACAGCTGATTTTGAAGATAAAGTCAACTGCATTTCCTGGAAAAGTGAGTAAAAATACGGTAGTTTGAGATTAGGAAAGAAACTTCATGAAATAAATCATCAGTCCAATAGTACCAAGAGCTAACATATAGAGTGAAAGAAATCTGTAATAAAAGAAAGAACAATACAATGGCATGTGATATACATAAAAGATTTTTAAAAAGGGGTAAAAATTAAAGTTCATGAATTTTGAAACTGAATGTATTTATCAGGGCTCAACCTAGTGGGTGAAAATAGACCTTTAACAACAAGAAAAATAATGAAGAAAGTCAGTACACTGAGATAAAACAGGATAATTCTAGCTTTCTGAGAGGGAAAAAATAGGTTATAAGAAGAGGAAAAATCTAAATCTTATAAAGTGTTAAGAAATTATTTCCAATGTAAAATAATATGCCTAGTGAAACTACCAGTTACATATGAGAAACTAACAAAAGGCATTTAACATGCAGTTTTTCAAAATGATACTTCCAATGCATAGTATCTCAGAAAGTTACTGAAGAATGTTCCACTAAATTGAATAGTAAATGAGGAAAGAGAAGGACATAAGGCATGGAAATCTGCAGGTATTTAAGGAAGTGAACACGTGTAAATGCCAATCATTGTAAGTCAGAGCTGAAGAAGAAATTCTTCAACATGATAAAACCTGATAAAAAAACCTACTGCTTACAAATGCTTTGATAGATTCATTAGACAATTGCAGTAGAGTTTGGAGCTCATTTTTTGATACATATATAGACAACTAAAAATAAAATTACCAACTCAAGAAGAGAAAATATTTATAGAAAAGAAATGTAGTAATTTATGCTAAATGGGTCAACTGTGAGTATCAATAGGCACAATAATATTAATGCTAACTATTGATCAGAACATAAGATACAATAGTGTAGGGAAGGAGCGTTAAATCCTAAGCTATCATAGTGCTAACTCAGTAGAAAATACTTTATGATGAATAAGAATGAAGTTTCAGTATTAGACTATTTTAGAGAGAAGTAAAATTCAAAAGCAATGATATATTAATTAAAAGTAATATTTTCAGAAGAGGGACACAGGTGATGGAAAGGATTGGATATTGCCATATTATATAACAAACTTTGAGGAAGGGATTTCATTCTTTAACTTATGTATGTGCATAACACCTTAAAATTAGAACAAAATGCCAAGAAGAACCAATTGACGCATGATCTTCAGATGATAGAGAGTAAAACTTATGCAGGACCTATGGCTCAAAGAATTTTATAGTAACCGTCAGTGGGCATTAAGGGGTGTTTTTTTTTTTAGTGTTTTCCTTGAGTAAAAACAGGATTATTGAAAATAATTGATATATTTTATATTAATGTGCAACATATTAAAATAAAAACAATGCACTTAAATTCAGAGTTGAAATATGAACTCTTACTCTGTGAAGGTAGTACATTTAAAAATAATTTCCAATTTTTTTTAGCACTTATTCATTCAGTTTTGAGAGAGAGAGACAGAAAATAAGTGGGGTTGGGGCAGAGAGAGGGAGACAGAGAATCTGAAGCAGGCTCCAGGCTCTGAGCTGTCAGTGAAGAGGCCAGCACAGGGCCTGAACTCACAAACCTTGAGATCATGACCTGAGTTGAAGTCGCCGCTTAACTGACTCAACCACCCAGGTGCCCCTAAAAATAGTTTTTAAGGGGGATTTTTGTAAATGTTTGGTTCCATTTTCAATTTATCTACTGAAGTCAGTTAAAGTTCTTTTTTTTTTTTTCTTTTTTTTAACCTTTTTATTTATTTTTGAGAGACATAGAGACAGAGTGTGAGCAGGGGAAGGGCAGAGAGAGGGAGACACAGAATCTGAAGCAGGCTCCAGGCTCTGAGCCATCAGCACAGAGCCCGATGCGGGGCTCGAACTCACACTGTGAGATCATGACCTGAGCCGAAGTCGGCCGCCCAACCGACTGAGCCACCCAGGCGCCCCTAAAGTTCTTTTTTAAATTTTATATATTTTTTATTTTTCACTTTATTTTAAATCAAGTATACTCAACATGCAGTGTTGTGTCACTTTCAGGTATAAAAGATAGTGATTCAGCAATTTTATACTTTGCTCAGTGCTCATCAATATAAGTGTACTCTTAATTTCATTCACCTGCATCTGGATTTCTGTTTCCTTCCCCAGATTCAGGAAGCTTTTATTTATTAAAATAAGTTTTCTGTCCCCTTTTTTCTTTCTTGTCCTTGTGAAATCCATATAATGAGAATGTTATTACGCTCACTGCTATTGCTAAGTTCCCTAAGTCTATTTTCATCTTTTTTTTTTTTTTTTTCCCCTTCTCCCCTGTTTAGCTTGATTACTTGCCATTACTTTGTCTTCCAGGTCACTAATCTGTTCTGCTGCCTCTAGTCTACTGTTTATTCGCTCCAGTGTATTTTTAATTTCATTTATTGAGTTCTTCATCCTTGGTTCTTTTCTGTTTTCTATCTACTAGTTAAGAGTCTTAACTGAGATTATCCACTTCTTAGCAAGTCCCATGAGTATCTTTATGACCATTACTTGAAATTTTCTATCTGGCATATTGCTTTTATCTGTTTCTCTTAAGTCTCTTGCTATGATTTTGTCCTTTTCTTTGCTTTGGGACATAGTCCTCCGTTTCCTTGTTTTGTATAACCCTTCGTGTCTCTGTTTTAGGAAAGTCAACTACATCTCCTGTTCTTGAAAGTAGTGGCTTTATGAAGAAGTTCATAAAAAAACGTTCACCAGCTCCTAGTGCTTCAGGGGTGTTTCCTATGTGTGTTGTGTGTACCCTGCTGTTGTGGCTTAGCCCCTTTTGCCTTCTGTCCAGTCATCTGCAATGGCTCTTTGCCTGTTGTGGACAGTGTTTGGTCCTAGTGTTGTTAGTGGGCCACTCTGGGACTGGCTTGGGCTTGAGCTGAGTCAAACCAGGTGTTCGCCAGAGATATAATTGCACCAAATTGTAGAGTGCTTTTCCTGGGTTGTCCCTGAGAAGTTTTCGTTGGTGGGCTAGCCTGCAGTCAGACTAGGTTTCTGCCATCAGCCCACTGCTGGGCCTGCAGTCTCCTTGTCCTGCGTGGCCGTCTTCTGGGGCAGAAGTCATTTCGGAGTGGTGCTGACCTCTGTCAGGGGGCACTGGCTTGCTCAGTGCCAGGCTTATAGCAACACTTTGGATGGGCTCTGGCCAAGAGCTAACTCCGCTAAAATATGAATATTATAGTTTTGATTTACATCATCTCTATACCGTTAAAAAAAAAGTTTTCTAGGTTAAAAAGGAGAAAAAAAGAAAGAATGCCATACAAACAACTGTGCTCTATTAAGCGAATGAGGTTATCAGTCCAAGTGAATTGTAGCTACTTTCCCACGTTTTTTACTTGACACGTCTTTGTTTAGAAAAGGGGATCTAGAGCTGCTGGCATTCAGGGTGATTTTTTTGAAATTAATATGAAGGATAAGTTGGCGGTTTTATAGAGTTATGCTAATAAATGGAGGCGTCCAATCCATGAACTCTAAATGATATAGGCATGCTACTGGATTCACCTTACTTATACCTTATTCACATTACCCCATATTCAGCCTGATACCGATATCTGATATTCCTTCCCAGATTGCCTAAAGTACTGGATTGGATTAAATAATCAATTTATTATATGATTCTTTTCAGAGTCCTTTTTATATTCTTACTAGTTGGTGGAATCATAACTTTTCTAGATATTTAAATGACATAGAAAATGTTCAGGGAATATACACCTTAATTTATGCTGCCTCTTGACATAGTTTACTTATCTCCTTTACCATTTTAACAAATAACAGAGGTAAAAATGGGCCCATTCATAGGTAACAATCAAAAATATACTACCATTGTACCTGTGCAAAATTCACTTCAAGTTAGAGAAAAGCAGCAGGGAAATAGAACAGTAAAAGTTATACAAGAATACTTACCACATTAATTACTATTGGGCCACAAAGCTAATGAAAATTTAAAATACAGTGTCCCTTAAAATCAAAACAAGCAAGTTCCCAAACAATAGGATTTCTATGATATAAATGTTCAAAAACAAAATAATAGTAAGGCTTAAGTTAGATAAAAGATAAATGAAATATACAAAAGGTGAGCTTAGGAGAAAGCAAAGAAATGAGTATCCTTAATTTCAGAAATATGTATTACAGTTGTAATAGCAAAATGGAGAAGATATTTTTAAAATTTACTTAAGTGGAGTAGAAGCAGGAAAAAAAAATCAAGCAAAACAAAATGGAAAAGAATAGAGAACAATATTTATAGTTATTTCAAGACAGACAAAACTGACCCAACATACGTTGTTGTATATGTCTTATCTAGTTTTATAATTTTCTTCATGACCAAGAAGTGAGATTGGTAATATTGTTTCATTGTTTCTGCAAACGTAAGTATCAAAACCCATACCCTTTACTTATATTCTTCTAAATCCTATTATATATTTTCTTCTTTTTCTCCCCTTCCTCTTCCTATTTCTTCTTTTTCTATATTTTCATAATATATGTTACATGTTGAATAACACAGCCAATGAAAAAACATAAAATATTAACAAAATAACCTCAAAAGAATGCTAAGAACATTTTTTTAAAACCGAAGCAGGAATTCATGACTTGAAAATATAATAATAAGGTAACAAATAAACCCAGGACCTGGTTCTTTCAGTAAAATAAAAACAATTTATAACAGTAAAATAATTCATCAGAGTTCCAATCTAGATAAACAAATGAATGCATAATATTAATGTTGAAGAGAAATGGAAGAATAATCATAGATGTTGATCAAACTAAGTAATTACACAAGGCCATTTTCTTAACTTTGGGAAACACAGATTGACCCTTGAACAACTTGGGTCTGAACAGTGCAGTTCCACCTAGATGTGGATTTATTTAGATAAGTACAGTGCAGTCCCGTGAATGTATTTTCTCTTCTTTATTATTTTCTTAATAACATTTTCTCTTGTCTAGCTTCCGTTATTTGAAGAATATATTATATAACACATATATAAATTGTGCCAATCAACTGTTTATGTTACTGGTTAGACTTCCAGTCAGCTGTAGGCAAGTTTAGGTTAAGTAAAAGTTAAGTAAAAGTTATACACAGATTTTCAGCTGTGTGTGGGGTTGGTGCCCCTTAACAACCTATGTTCAAGGGTCTACTGGAAACCATGGAAGATAAGATTTTTTTCCTTAGGAAAATATAAATGATGAACATTTACAAAAGAATTAGAAAATCAGTATCTTATTAACCCAGAGAGGTATAAATGTATTTATATTTTCCTCTCAACAAAAAAAAAAAAAACAGATGAACAGAAAGCCAAACAAAGCAACATACACAGATATTTTTAGGTAGAAATATATTAAGACATGAAGGTACTGATACATCAGTGTTATTTAAAGTTTTCTACTTACGGGGGTGCCTGGGTCTTTCATTCAGTTAAGCATCCAACTCTTGGTTTTGGCTTAGATGTGATCTCATGGTTCTTGAGTCCAAGCCCTGCATCAGGCGCTGTACTGGCAGTGTGGAGTCTGGTTGGGATTCTCTCTCTGTCTCCCTCCTGCTTGTGCACGCGCGCGCTCTCTCTCTCCTATAAATAAATAGACTTTGAAAAAAAAAATAAAGTTTTTCACTTCAAGTCCAGTAGTGACAAAAAAAAAAATTGTATCAAGCCATTATACTTGGCAAGAACAATTATGAAAGTTAGATAAAATTAATTAAAAATAAGTAGCTATTTAAAGGCTTCAGATGCTAATTGTAGCATTCAGAACTGAATGTCCAAGTTCCCATAGATGAAAGAAACACATTGAAGTGATCCCAGCATTTTTCATCTGTTTTCATCTGATACATTTGCTGAACAGAAAGCTGAGAAGAAAGTGGCTCAAAGGCTGTGCAAATCCCACAGATCTTCTGGAAAAAAATGGAATTCTTGACTATGAGGGTAGACAGAAGGTAATGGGCCAATAGAAGGGGAGTTACTAGCACATTCTATATGGCTTCTGCCCTCAAAACTTTTTATGATTCCATAGTTCCAGAGGGTGAGAGACTGAGAAATAGAATAAAATGGCATTTAACCGACTAAAATAAAAACGTAAACAAAAGGATAGGCAAAATACAGAATTTAGGGGCCACCAAGGAAGAGGGCCTGGGAACTGAGAGTTCTGGAAAGCTAATCCCTAGGAACCAGCAAACTAGAAAGGAGAACCAGCCTCCAAAAGGATGGAAATCAAACATCGCACATTTCATCTCAGTCTCTGGACCAAGATCATCTGCCTCCAAGCCAAAAGAAAATTACAACTTCTTTGGAAGTAGGTATCTAATTTTTTTATGTCTTTGTCTGGCTTTTGGTGAAAAAAAATGTATCAATCAGCAGGACTAAATGACAGAGAAGGAGAAAGAAAGAGAGAGAGAGAGAGAGAGAGAGAAAGAAAACCATGACTTTCCATGTTTCTAAGCACAGAAAATGAAAATACTTCCAAAACTATTTATGAATGATTATTATTTTGACATCAAACCTGATAGCAGTTGAATACTTGTTCTCTTCCCACTCCCCACACAGAATAAATTACAGGATTATCTCACTTATGAATATTAATGCAAATATTCTAATCTATTTTTCAACGAATAGTCACAAGCACATTAAGTTACTACTTCATTATCAAGTGGAAGTCATCAGTAGGTGACAACAGTGACTATTAGGAAATGCTTTAGTGTAATTCACCATATTAATAAGTCAAAGGAAAGCAACAGTGGTCATCTTCATAAACTTCAACCCTCATAACCAATTAAATGATCTTAGCAGAATGGCAACAAATAATAAATAGATAGTAAAATAAAAATAATAAAACAAGTAATTTAAACCAAAGTTCAGAACCATTTTTAAACAGAGGAATTTCATTAAATTTATGAAAAAAGTTAAGATGCTTAATTTTCAACAAATTTTTGCATGCTATATTATTGCACATTTAATATTATGCAAAATTGGCACAATAATAAAACAGAGAAGGAGATACAAGAAATAGGCAATTTGGAAAGAGGCAAGGTTCACATTATTTGTAAATATTTTAAATTTATTATAAAACTTATCGGAATTAACTGAAGCATCCAAAATAAGTGAATTTGGAAACATGACTGGTGATGAAATTAACATAGGAACATCAATAATTTTTCTATTAACAATAACTGGGAAAAACTACCTAAAGATAAGCATAAATCAAAATTATGTATAGGAAGAAAATCTAAAATCCTTTTCATGGGCAAAATCATAACATTCAATAATAGAAGTTTTTAAAAAAGTCTCCCTCAATTCATCAAAAAACTCATTCCTAATACATACATTCACAGATTTTCATTTAGTACTCAGACCACCTTTTTATAAAGCACATGTAGAAAATATAAATAAGCAAGACAATTTCAGCCATACTGTCACTTTAGTATGAGAGTTATCTATGGAAACACAGACTTGATCATATGAATCTTTCCATCAATCTCCTAAAACCTTTCAGTAGTTTGCAACTGACTATAGGATGGAATCTACACACTTCATCATGTATTACAAATTCTCACTGCCATCCCTCTCTTGCCTGATGCCATTTTCCTCTTGTCTTTTTCCTCCTATCCTTTCCGGAAGTAACTCCTCCCTGCATCTTTGTATGTACCCTTGTTCACCATACCATCTCTATGCTGAACTTGGGACTTTTTTCCCTTGTCGTTTTGTAATATGTTATTTTTACTCCTATTTATAGTTTTTGCATCAATTATATGCTTGTCTCCCTAGTTACACTGATAGTTCATTCTTCTTTGAATCCATGGTGCCTAGCATATGGCTAGTGCTTTTGATTCCTACATACTAGAGATCTGTGTGTGTATGTTTGTGTGTGTGTGTGTGTGTGTGTGTATATATATACATGCTATAAATACAGCTTCTATGTGTAAATGGGTTGTATCTTAAGTAAAACCTAATTGTTAGTGTCTCAGAATCATTTGACATATTTGATCTGGGAAAAGTACTATCTTTAAAGGCCAAACAAAAGCAACAGTCGCCATAATTTAATAGCATGACTTTATGAATCAGTGAATATCATCCTGGAAAGCATGTCGGTGAATTTAATAGTATAGAAAACAAAGTTTTTCCGTGGGTTATAAAGGGGCACCAGCTTTTGCAGCCTCACAAATTTTGAAGCGCTTATATTGTTTCTTGAATGACTGTACTGTAGGTTACTTGTATTTCATCATTAGCACTTATACATAATACATGTCAAGTAAGGTGATTTTTTTTTCTATTTTACTGTTGACCTCGAACAATGTGAGTTTGAATTCTGCAGATCTGCTTCTACGTGTAGTTTTTTCTTTAGATAAATGTAGTACAATACTGTGTTTTCTCTTCCTTATGATTTTCTTAACTCTTTATTATAAGAATATAGTATATGATACATATAGCATACAAAATATGTATGTTTTTAATTGTTTATGCTATCGATAAGACTTCCAATCAACAGTAGTGTATTAGTAATTAAGTTTTTGGGAGGCACAGGTTGTATGCAATTTTCAACTGTGCAGAGGGCTGGACTCCCTAGCCCACCACCATTCAAGGGTCAAGTGTACTTGTTTTTCTCCAGTGGATAGCATATTTGCAAACATTAGGAATTTTTCGTTCATTATTTTTTACTTTTATTTAAATAAAATTTAAGTTTATTTAATTTGAGAGAGAGAACAAGTGGAGGAGGGCTGGAGAGAGAGGGAGAGAGAGATAATCCCAAGCAGGCTCCACACTGACAGAGCAGAGCCTGATACGGGGCTAGAACTCATGACCAGAGAGATCATGACCTGAGCTAAAACGTAGAGTCAAAACTGACCGACCCACCCACTCACCCCTCATTATTTTACTTTTGATTCCATGAGGAAATACTGCTGCCAAAACCCAGTGCCCTAGAATCCTAGAACGATGTCCTGAAATCCTGGAAAATTCCAGGCACCAGAAATTCCAGAAAGAGTACAGCATAAAGTAGTAACATCTATCTATTACTATGCATTACTCATTAAAATATAGACACAGTACTAGGAAATTATTACAAATTATATTCTTTAATCACTGAATCATTACTAATTCTCAATTCACAATTAAGAATAGAAAAAAAAATCATTTTTTTGATGTTTATTTATTTGTGAGAGAGAGCCAGAGTGCAAGCAGAGAGAGAGAGGGAGACAGAATCTGAAGCAGGCTCCAGGCTCTGAGCTGTCAGCACAGAGCCTGACACAGGGCTTGAACCCACGAACTGCGAGATCATGACCTGAGCCAAAATCAGATGCTTAACTGACTAAACCACCCAGGTGCCCTGAGAATAGAAAAAATCTTTAGGGATTGATTCACAGCAAACAGGGTATGTGCTTGAATTCATAACACGGTATGTAGATCTGGGCATGGGGAATATAAGGATAAGCCGTATAAACATATTCCTGGCTCTGAAGAAGGTCAAATGTCAAAGGTTTCCCACCTTCTTCCTTGAATCACTATGAGTAAAAGCATTTCATGCAAACTGAACATGTATAACTTATAAGCGTACTTGTGCTACATGGAAATATAATATGAAAATTAAGAGATAAGGAAGCAGGAATAATTTTAAGTATATTTAATTTACCTTTCTATCATTTCATTGCAGAAATTTCTGGCAATAAGTACATTTAAAGATTTTCTTGGTAATTAAAATAATTTTGGCTATTTCTTGTCAGGTGGATTGAGACGGTCAGTGTTGACCCTAGAAATAAGGCTGACAAAGACTTGGCTTATTTGAAAAGTAGGGCAAACAACAATTTTGCCCTTTTATTATTCTTGTGACATAACTAAGATTTTGTTAAGTATCTTTAAAAAATGTTAGTTTTTTATCAAGGTTAGTTAAAACTACTTAACTGAGTACACGTCAGTTGCAAAAGATCATAATGTGCTGAAAACTAACAGATAAAAGAAGGCACTGTTGCCCTCCCCTTTGCAACATAGAACACCCACTGTCCTCAGGATTGGATAGTTGCTGTGGATAAAGCACAACTTTTTGATGTAACAGCTAATAGACAATGGTGTGAATATATTCGGCAATGTTAGGAAAGCTTATTCTCCTTCCCAATTTTTAGATTAAAAAGTAAACGTAAATAAAATTCTTAAAAAATTTTTCAGCACCCTGTTAGATTATCTTGTCTGTCCCTGGAGTTCATCCATCCATCTCATTGAAGAACCCACTGTTCTAGCTAGTAAACAGTGGAATTAAGATATCAACACAGGAGCGCCTGGGTGGCTCAGTCGGTTGAGCATCAGACTTTGGCTCAGGTCATGATCTCGCGGTCTGTGAGTTCGAGCCCCGCATCGGGCTCTGTGCTGACAGCTCAGAGCCTGGAGCCTGCTTCACATTCTGTGTCTCCCTCTCTCTCTCTCTGCCCTTCTCCTGCTCACGCTCTGTCTCTACGTCTCTCAAAAATAAATAAACGTTAAAAAAAAAAAAAAAGATATCAACACAGACTTGCCTGGCTCCAAATTCCTCTTACCCACCCTATGGTGTGACCTGATTGAATGACATTCTCTGATATTTGCCCCAGGGAGTTTTTTTTTTTCTTTTTTTAAATAATCGAGGCCATTAAAAACATGTAAAGACTTTCTCACTCCATTGCAAAAAGAGAACACAAGGTAAAATTCAGATACAATATAAAAAACTCCAAAGCATAGAAAACATGATAAACTCCAAGCAAATATTAGGGAAGATGACAATTATAAATGGTTGTGTTACCTTACCAGAAGGCAAAGAATACCAGAATGAATTAGTAAAAAGCAGTCTCCTGTCCTCTGATGCTTACAAAAATATTCTTAAAATTCGGTGAAATAGGACAAAAGTATTTGTCAGAGAGTAAGGGGCTAAAGATGGACAAAGACATACCCAGCTAATGGAAAAAAGAATCAAATCCAGATGAGCAATATTAATTTCAGAGTAGAATTCAAGACTAAAATCTTCACAGACTGAAAGTACACACGTTTACCCTATCTTATATATATGTCGACAAATACCCCTGAAATAACACTTACATGGAGAGCAAAATTCACACTGTATAGTATTCATCTTTTTTAAATTTTTTATTAAAAATTTTTTTTGAGATTTGTTTATTTTTGAGAGACAGAGAGCACAAGTTGGGGAGGGGCAGAGAGAGATGGAGACACAGAATCCAAAGCAGGCACAGAGCCCCCCATGGGGTTTGAACTCACAAACCTTGAGATCATGACCTGAGCTTAAGTCAGACACTTACCTGACTGAGCCACCCAGGTGCCCCCTTATCTTTTTTTTTTTTTTTTTTAATGTTTATTTTTGAGAGAAAGATTGCCAGCAAGGGAGGGGCAGAGAGAGAGGGAGATACAGAATCTGAAGCAGCTTCCAGGCTCTGAGCTGTCAGTGCATAGCCTGACCTGGTTCCAACCCACAAAACCATGAGATCATGACCTGAGTGGAAGTAAGATGCTAAGCCAACTGAGCCACCCAGGTGCCTTATATGGTATTAAATCTTTATAAGAGAATACTCCCAAACTAAGTGGAATTAAGTGTCCAAAATTTACCTAAGAAAATCTAAAACCACTCAAGATTAAGAACTAAAATAATCATGCCAAATAACAATAAATTTAGAGTTAAGAATTTAAAAATTACAGGTAATCTAGAAAATCACAGAAGCAAGGGCACTAAATAAGACCATTGACCAGGTGAGATCTTCAAAAAGGAAGTTCAAAAAAGAGTAGAGGTAATTTAGGGACTTTCTAACACTTTGCATCAAGATTTGAGGGATAAGATCATAGCTCTGCTCAGCATTTTGTACATAGCATTAAACGCCTGCCATGAATAAAAAAGAAAATCAAAATCAAAGAAAATAGTTCATACCAAAATGCTCAAATTGAATGTGAAAGAATCTCTATGAAAAGTTAAATAAAAAGGACATTATTAATTAAAAATATATTGATACAATATAAAACTGAAAAAATAAAAATGAAATATTGATAAATATAATCACAGAATTTTTTTTTTAACATTTAATTTTGAGAGACATAGAGACAGAGCATGAGCGGGGGAAGGGAAGAGAGAGAGGGAGGTACAGAATCCAAAGCAGGCTCCAGGCTCTGAGCCTCAGCACAGAGCCCGATGCGGGGCTCGAACTCACAGACCGCTAGATCATGACCTGAGCTGAAGTCGGCCGCTCAACCGACTGAGCCACCCAGGCGCCCCAATCACAGAATTTTTTATAACAGTGACAGAAAATCTGATTTTTTTCTTCCAACCTAACACCCAAACAAATAACAATAAGATTAAAGGATGAATCTCCCAAAAACCTAAACCTAAAGTGTAAAGAATTAGAGTTATAAGTGAATATTCACAATATAATTAGAAGAAATCAAAGAAATGAATCTTTTTTTAAATAGTTTATTGTCAAATTGGTTTCCATATAACACCCAGTGCTCATCCCAACAAGTGCCCTCCTCTGTGCCCGACACCCACTCTCCCTCTCCCACACCCTCCTCTCCCCTCAGTTTGTTCTTAGTCTTTGAGATTCTCTAATGTTATGTCTTCCTCCCTGACTGTGGCTTTTTTTCCTTCCCCTCTTCCCCTCCCCCCTGGCTTTGTGTTAAGTCTCACAAAGCCCACCTATGTGGAAACATATGGCATCTGTGTTTCCAAAGAAATATATCTTAAGGAAATTGTTAGAGATGTATTGAAAAAGGTATGCTGGAGCTCTCCTCTGAGTACTATTCATAAATCTAACAAGTTAAACACAATAACGAGGTTATGGTTATGTTGATTATGGTGTATTCATATCTCGAAGCATGATAAGTTTTTAAAGTTTTTAAGGCATTTTTAGTAAATTAGAAAATTATTTTGATGTCAAATTAAAAACTCTGACTACTGAATTACATAGAAAGTATAGTTTCAACTATTTTCTAAAAAATGCATGGTACAGACTAAAAGTAAATGCAGCAGCTACTAGTCATAGAATTTTATGGTAATGAAATAATGAAGCAAGTCCTTTGACTTACTATTAAGTTCTCACACATTTTCTCTTTATCAGTAAGTTCAATATCCCTGTTTTAACCCAATGACTTTCTCCTAGGCATTGTGGCTTTGTCACCATTTCATTCAGTGGGCTGTCTGTAGCGTGTCTGTATGTCTCAGCTTACGACTGTTGTCTTGGTATAATTTTTAATAATGCCCCTTTCGCTTTCATAGTGCCCTAGTTTGAACAATAAATTGCATGGTTATCCAAGATAGGGCAAACCTCGTTCTCATCCTGCTTTTCCATCGATAACCTTCAAAATTCTGGATAAGTAATCTATCCATGGAAGACTTTCATCACCACTCTAAAATAGAAGTAGTCTCTGCTGGTTAACTTCATAGGGATGCTGTAAGGATTAATGTTGGAAAATGCTGTGAGCTCCTTGGAGAAAAGTGCTGTGATATTGTCACTATTACCCTTCTCTGTTAGCTCGCCATATGGGAAGTCAGGGGAAATCAAGATTTTGCAAGTATCAGCAACGAAACCAAATCTATCATGCATGTTTTGGCAGCACATTTTATATAAGTGCCCCAGAGTATAAAATCTAGTGAACCTAAATTCCCCCAAACATATAAATTACTAGAGACATATAGACTAAGTTTTGACTCTAAATTGGCTATTCAATTAGGAGTTATGAGTAAATGTATTGAACCTCCCTTTCTGGGTGAAAATATTGTGCTCTATCAAGTATGAACCATAAGGAGCATTTGGAAGCTGAACAGAGACATTCATTAAGCTTGAAAGAGATAGATCTGAGCTAGCCAGCGCTTTGTAACCTGGCATCAGGCCTCTCAACCAACCCTATTATTTTAGAGGCCAATTAACTTCTTTAGTAACTCAGTGGAAAGGCTGCATCTTCACAAAATATTTCCGGCACCTGAAAAATTGGGTACCTTGATCTTGTACCAAAGATATATTTTTTTGAAATTCTTACAAATCAAATCAAAATGAATAAATCAGTCCAGTTCCCAGGAAACAAAGAAACTGATGAAACAATGAAGCAGATTATTCAAGTTCTAGCAATGATTCTCCAAATAGAATAGAGCCTTCTTTTGATTAACACTCAGAGGAAACACCTGGAAGAAGTGCAGCCAAGTCTTCATGGTCCTTTGTTCCCCCTAAAACTCACATCGCTTATTGTTACTATGGTACAGTACTTGATACTTTGAAGTTGAGACATAATGCTTTGTAGCACCAAGTTGTTTCTCTTTCCACAGGAGAAGCTGTTCCCCTATCTAAAATTCATGCCTTGACCTTACATGTCTGTCTCCTGGAACAAATCATCTTTCTCCTCTGTCCATCAAGTTGGTCTCTGTCTTTGCTGTATACTGAAGGCAAGGAAAGCGTATCTGTACCATTTGCCTATTAGAATGAAACCGTTGTCCTTTGAGAATGTTGGGCAGTTTGCTATGCAAAGATGAGTGAGTTATTTAGTAGGAGCAAAAGAGAAATAAAATGCTGAAAACTTTCATTTCTTAAAAATTCATTTTCTTCTGTTTCATGGAAATGCAAATAAAATGTACATTTTTAATTCAACAGAGAATAAAAAGAGTTATGAATCCTGAAGAATATATAGATCTTAGAATTACATTACTGATTGTATGGCAGTCCATTGAGCAAAAGTTTTCTAGATATTAGTATTTCCAAATAAGAATTCCACAAATATATCTAGAAATTAAAAAAAAATACTGTAGTGAGAAGATGTCAACTTGAGAGAACTCTCTAATTGTGAAAAGCAGTTGTTTGGTGGCATCGTTTTAAGACATTCAGATTACATTTTAGAAATTCTTGCCTTTACTGTCAGGCTTTTTTTTTTTTTTTTTTTTTTTGGACTCTATACATACTTTTTTAAAAATTCAGGAAAAGATAGTTTTAGGGATTGTGTAGGGAAAGGGTTACATGCTCTTTCACTGACTGTTAGTTACAGTGGGACCATTAGGGATATTAAATTTGAGTTCATGGGGATTTATGTCCTTCCCCACACAGGTTGAGCATTGTAGCTGTTTCAGCTTCAAATGCACACTGACTTAATTAATCAGTACTGTTTGGAATGTTGTGGAAATCCATGCTTATTATGCGCTTGCCCAGTACGAGACAATTTTGGTTCCACATTCTTTGGCCTACATTTGTATAACGCTGATCTAGTAAAGTCAAGCATTACACAAGCGTGTTGATTTGGGCATTAGGCTTGTGCTTACCTATGAATTGCTTTCTTCTATAATATTCTCAGATCTAAAGCCTTGAAGGAGAGAATGTGGTCAGACTCATACGTGATTTTGTTTGATAATTGGTTCGCCTCTGTTTCTCAGTTTCAGTTGGCATCACTTATGGAAGATGACAGCAGTAGAGCCCTTACTATAGTGGCAGTCTTGTGACTTTTCTATGTGACAGCTGTAGATGCGTCGGGTTGTACGGGAAGCAGGGAAGAGATTGCTGCTGCTCACATCTTAGGCTCTCGTTTTGGTTACAGTGCTTTCGCACAAGTAAAATGGCACAGCTTCTGTGGAGGTCCTAACTCTTGCTGAGCGGATGACAGCAGAGTAGATGGTTATAGATTTATGCTAAAATCTGATTACTAGTTAATTCGTAATAAACATTTTGGGAATGACTGTATAGTACAAGATTCTGTGCCAGACTATGGTATCAAATATGTGTAAGTTATGACCTCAACTCTCAGGGAACTATTCGTGCGTATTATGTATTTTGAGGGAGGAGTTAGGTAATGGAGGATGAAGAAGGAGAGTGAGATTTGGGGAAAACACAAACATGTACCTAATTCCCGATGAGTTCACTGAGTAGTGTGCTCCTGTGAAATGCCAGTACACCCATCTGATTCAGTCACAAGTGAATTTCAATCATTTTAGGTGGCAGTGGAGCATGTAAGATGTTTCTCTTTCGCATTTGGGAACAAGATCCAACAATATTTGTCCATTGGTTATGGCTCTTGAACTCACAAAGCGCTTCTATTTACCAACCTAAAAATAGATGAGATACTCTGTCTTACATGCTTTTTTTAATAAGATTATTGTCATGATGAGAAAGCAAATGTGGATACACAGTGATGCCTGATATACGGTAGGTACTAAATAAGTTGCTACAGCTATTCCTCTTTTTGTTATTTTCATCATAATATGTGCATAAGTTTCATCTAAGTGATTTTTGTAGTCACTTTACTTCTGAATACTAACTACATGCTTATTTTAAAATTTTTGAACAATATCAAAAACATACAAAGGAGAAAAAAGTTACCCAAAATTGCCAGAAAGAACTAGTGTCGAGTTGGCAAAATTCATTTTGGGTGATTTTTTTTTCGTTTGTTTCTTCTTTGTACTTTTTGGTATTATTACTTAAAAATAATAAGCATGTACTTTTATTGTAAAAGTTATAAAGAAGTTACACTTGTTTCAAATTTCATGCATCCTAAGAGGGTGAATAGATTGGTAGATATGTATATAGATGGAAGATGGGTATAGAGAGACTGCAGAATAGATAATAAAAGTAATTTTGTAATAAAAGAGAACCTGCTATTTTAAGTAAAAGTACTGCATTTATTTACTCCTTTATCTCCGAAAATATCATACTTTTATTAAGAAAAAATAAGAAAAACAGTTGGTGATTGAGTCCTAATAATTGCTTTGTCAGATTTTAATTATATTCATATCTATGTGTTACTCACACATATTTGTATACAAGTATATATAAGGCCAAAACATAAAGGTGCATTAAATTTATATAGCTCAAGTAATTATCACAAAACAAATAGTAAAGCAGCTGCCACTTAGTTGAAGAAATATTTTCTGCAAAATACATCACCCCTCTTTCTTTGTCTTCAAAGATATGCACTATTTGGAATATACTTTTCTTTTGAAATCTACATACCCACTCTGTGATAGGCTAATGATGGTCCCCAAAGATATGTCCAAATCTTAATCGCTGTAAATTTTACCTCATTTGAAAAAAGTGTTGACAGATGTAATTAAGTTAAGGTTTTGAAATAAGATTATCCTGGATTTATGTGGCGGGCCCTACATGTCATCACAAGTGTCTTTATAAAAGAGAAGGCAGAAGCTAAAGGGACAGTGGAAGCAGAGAGATTTGAAGGTGTGAATGTGCAGTTTGGAAAATGGAATAAGGGCCCAGGAGCCAGGGAATAGAGCTTGAGTCTGGGAAAGTCATTGAACAGATTATCTTCAGGAGTCTCCAAAGATAGTGCAGCTCTGTGATGCTGGGCTAGGGAAACTGATACTGGACTTCTGGCATCTTGAGTTGTGAGAGAATAAATTTCTGTTCTTTTAAGTCACTGCATTTGTGATAATTCGTTAGAACAGACACAGGAAACTAATACATGTTCCTTTTTAATGTTTATGCATGTGGGATTGATGTTGGTACATATAGTTCTAATTTGTTCATTTTCATTGCTGCCTAATGTTCAATATACCATTTTTATATTCACTCTACTTTTTTCTTCTTTTTACAAGTAATGCTGCTGTGAACATCGTTGGATATGTATGATAGTGTAAATTTGTAAATGAATAGCTTTATCCACTTTTTTCTCTCCAGCAGTGTATGAGAATTCTAATTGTTGAATATCTTCATCAGTAATTGTCATTGTTAGTGTTTTTATTGTTAGAGAATCTGGTACGTGTACAGTAGTATCTCCTTATAGTTGAATTTGAATTTCCCTAGTGAATAATGATCAGCTTTGCGTTTTTATTGGATTTTTCAGGGTGAGTTAAGAGAGGCATCTAGGATACACCGTATAAAGATGGGCTTATTTCCTCTCCTTCTCTTCTTATTTGTATTTAGTTTTTATTTTTCTGTTAGAGCATGCCAGCAGGAGAGAAGAGAGAGGGCAGAGAAAGATGGAGGGAGGGAGAGAAGAGAATGTTAAGCAGGCTCCATGCTTAGCATGGAGGCTGACTTGGGGCTCAGTTTCACAACCGCGGGATCATAATCTGAGTTGAAATCAAGAGTCAGACACTCAACTGACTAAGCCACACAGGCGCCACTCTTCTTATTTTTGATAAATTATTTTTACTTCATCAAGCAAACAGCGCATAGTGTTTAACACATATTATTCTCTCACCCTTGCCCCTAACATTGTTGTAGCTTTAGATCTACAATTAAATATAAATGTATATTATGTGTAAAAATAGGAAGAGCTTAGCAAAATTTGCAAAATGTGGTATTTGAAAAGACCAATATATAACCTTATAGCAAATTCAAGGAAAATTAGAAAGAAGAAAATCTTTAAAACAGAAAAAGGTATTATAACTATAGATACTCAAGAAATTTTAAAACTTTATGACCTTATTAATTATAATGATAAAGAGTGTGATTTAGAAGCTTACACTAAGAACAGACCAAAATAAATTCTAGACATATGTTAAAGACTAAGATAATTAATGTATAAAAATAAAATATATAATAATATTGTAATAATGGAGGAAACAGGAGATTGCTTAAATAATAAAAATAAGTACTTAAAGGAAGAGTAGATTTTAATATATTAAGATAAGACTACTTTGAACTATGAGAGCTATCATCAGCAAAGTTAATGACATGGCATAGTTGAGTAGAAACTGCCTGCATAGTACTAACAGGAAAATCTTATTTGTAGTGCATTTTGGCAATGCTCTATTTTACTGAATTTAAGGGGCGCCTGGGTGGCTCAGTCGGTTAAGCACCAACTTAGGCTCAGGTCATGGTCTCACAGTACCTCACGGTTTGTGGGTTTGAGCTCTGCATCATGCTCTGTGCTGACAGCTCAGGGCCTGAAGCCTGCTTCAGATTCTGTCTCCCTCTTTCTCTGCCCTTCCCCTGCTCACAATCTGTCTCTCTGTCAAAAGTAAATAAACATTTAAAAACTATATTGAATTTAAGATGTCATTAGTTGTAAGACAAACTCTTATGTACCAAGAACAAAGACCACCATACTGGCAATTAGCTATGATATAACACTTTCTTATCACATTGTGTTTTTGTTTTATAGTCTTTAAATTTGCCTAACCATAGATTTTTAAATTATATATTACTGTGCATATATTAAAAAGAAGGTACATTTTAAAATTTCCCTTGAATTAACAATCTAAAAATTCTAAATACTTTCTGAGTCAGAGTCATCTTTGTGTCTCTTTGTCTAGTCATAGTTACTCACTCTACTATCATGGCAATAAATCTTTTCTCGTCAACTGTGGTCCAGGACTTTCTTTCATGCCATTCTGCAAGTTTTGGTGCTATTCCTTGTTTTGTCTTACCAGAATGTGTTAGTGGAAGGCTTTCAGAAAACAGCCAATAACAAATAGCTCATTGTCCGAAAACTAGGCAGGTTCTGTTTGTCTAGTCATGCCACCAAGAATTACAGCCAAATTTACCTGCATAACAATGACACCATGTAAGATTTCTGCCTCACCACCAGCGATGATGATATAAGATCCTCAAGGAGATACATAATACTTTCAAATCTGTTAAAATGTAAAAAGGTACAGTCATTAAATATGATACTCTGAATTTATAATGCATATATTCTTTGACTCAGAGTTTTTCATCCCTAGCAGGTAGTTTTAGTTGTATGACAGGATCAGTTAACTGTGCCTTGGCAAATCGTATGGGGTCCCGAAGCAAAAGGAAAGATCAGTAATAGTGATTCTGCTTTTCTTAATTGAAAATGTTGACATGTTGCTTCTCATGGAATTTATTACTTTAACTTTGATTTAGCGAAATATTGTATTATAATACTATTTAACTTGATTAGTGAGTTGTTTTTTTTTTTTTTTTTTTTTTTTTGGCAGCTCTTAAGTTTTACACCTGAGGCAAGCATCTCACCTGCCTCACCCTAGATGAGGGCCTGCACAAGACCTAGAAATTTTGCAATTATATCTACTTAGGATTTAATAGACAGATATGACCTGGCCTTCTGTGTTTCTCTGTGACTTACTCTAGAGAGCTGGTAAGGGATATGTGGAGTGGGCTACATCTTTTGTTGTTAGTTCCAGAAAAATAGCTATATGCCCCTGACTGCATTACAGAGTTTGGAGAGAGATCCCTTGCTTCACTGCCTTTTTTTTTTTTTTTTTTCATGGTTTCTCTTCTATAGTTTGTTCTTCTTCCAGAAAGCCAGATAATTGGCAAATAAGGGTAGAAATTCCACCCATGTAACCTTGGATGAATTACTTTTCTGTACTGAGTCTCAATTTTCTTGCCTGAAAAATGGGGAAAATTTTAATTATAGAAAGTTCTTGTGTGAAAAAATGCCACGTACAGAAAATCCCATGCCTAGTCCATGGCACGCACAATAAATACCGTTTTTGTTTTCTACTCTTTGGCTTCTCATTATTTCTCCACTTGATGCTAAAGAGCTAATATGCTACATGGTACATATAGGTATTATTCAGTTCTGTGATATAGAACAAAAAAAGGGTTTTGTTTTTTTTTTTTTTTTTTTGCTGAGCTGCTTCTGCATGTGTCTTTTATTACTATAGTCACATGTTATATACATATCAATGATACAGTTTCTTTTCTTGAAGTTGGCCCTGTTATGTTTCAAAACAGTTTCATACTTCAATCATAATGAAAAGGAAGGAGGTCATTGGTTACTTATCCCAGAAGGAAGTAGTAACCAAGAGGATTATTAAACTCTGATTCCTGACCTAAACTCCGTATTCAGTTAAATAGTTATGAATTATAATTTTCAAAATTCATATTGCTGTTTTTTAAAATCTCAAAGTGGTTTTTAGTTGTTGGAAAGGAGAAACAAGGGGAATAAAAATTTTAATTTTACTTTTTAAACCTGTTCTCATTCCAAAAACTATAAAGTTATTTACATAAATAACAAAAGTGCCTATAATTCATCTCAAATAAACTTGAGCAAATATTTCCTAATATATGTGGGATAAAATATAAGCCTCAGTTTTTCAATTGTTATGAAATCACACAAGCATTTTTAAAAAATTTTAAGTGAACAGCGGTGCCAGGGTGGCTCAATTAGTTAAGCATCTGTCTCTTGATTTTGCCTCAGGTCATGATCTCTCAGGTCACGGGTTTGTGAGATTGAGCCCCGTGTCAGGCTCTTTACTGAGAGCAGAGCCTTCTTCAGATTCTCTCTCTCGTGCTCTCTCAAAATAAATAAATAAACTTAAGAAAATATAAAATTTTAATGAACAAAAACCATTTTTCAAATGATTACTATAATTAATATCTGATAATTAAATTTGATAGATTCCCAGATACCAGAAAAAGGAACTCAACCTTATAAGACAATTTACTGCTCATTATTATGTTCGATGAAAAAAAATAAAACAACCGTATCTGAAAAAGAATAATAGAAAGCAACTAATGATATCTGAATTAAGAATTAAGGGCAAATGTGTTAAAATCTGTGCTTTAAAATTAAAAAAAAAACCCATAACATTAGAGATTTTATAGTTTTCTCTATATCAGACTTATCTTCAGTAGAATATAAATATTCTTAAGTGAATAGGCAAGTCACTACTGTGTGATATATCTTTTCAGTTGATTGTGTTTAAATTAAATCAGTTTAGAACAAAGACATATAATTAAAACCAGTAAATTCAGAAATCCTTCTACAGTTGTTACCCTCTTTAAAAAATGATAAATAGCGGACCTGTCCATTGGGGCTTGTGATCATGGAGTGAATAAGCCACTATTTAATGTTTTAACAACAGCTGTGTTTCTCTGTTGAAGACTTTGAAGATTTATTTAAGTTAGTGTTCTTGAATAATGACTCAAGGAACAGTTCCTTTTTCATTCAGATTTGCATTTTTCATCTACTGAGAGATTTCGAGATCAGATTGGGTTGTAAAAAGCAAAAACCACAAAACACTTGTTTCAAGTAGTGGGTGTTACGTTATCTCCTTTAGTAAACAAGATTGCATATGGTTCAGTTTCTAAGCGTTCACTTCTCTCCAGCAGGACAAAGTACCCTTTGTAGGCAAGAAAAGACATTGTCTAGCTTTAGATGACAATGGCTAATGAAAGTTTCTCCAAAAATGGTGGCAAGCATGAAAAATGGGAAAGTTCTATTTTTAAAAAGATGGAATGATTTTTTTGGAGGGGTGAGAAGTCTCTGATGCCAGTTTGTGACACAGATTCTCCCAAAGATTTGAGGTTGACAAACAGGTCCTGAGGCCATATTCAAAGATTTTGGTTTGGTTTCCAAATAATGTATCTATATTTTCCATCATTTCCTCCCTCACCTCCACCAGCTCCCCTGAATTACAAGCGTAATCAAAAGAAGAATTTAGACTTAAAAATATCCTACATACAAATGAAGTCAAAATGCCAAGTGTACCCACATTCTCAAGGTTTTACTGAGAATAGAATTTATACCTGGAGAGGATTTTAATACAAGCAGTGAGAAGCTCTTGGAAAACAAAGAGAGGGATGGGCTAATATACAACGTATAGCAGAATTTGATTAAATTAAATATAAGGGTCAAAGATGTTATCATCTTTCCCCCCAGACCTTCCATGCTTTCACAATGTTGTGAGGTATTTTTTTTAACTTTCCTGCAAATCACTATCCCTTTATGTTCTAACTCATCTGGAAATCTTGTCTTACTTTTCTATTGCCACCAAAACACATTGCAGCAAACTTAATGGCTTAATCAACATAAATTATTATTTCACCATTCCCTAGGATAGAGGTCTTACAGAGTCCAAATCAAAGTGACAGCCAGCAGAGTTTTTATTGGCAAGCTTTGGGAAAGAACCTGCTTCTCAGTTCTTTCAGGTTGTGTGCAGTTTGTGGCTTCAGGTCACTCTCTTGCCCAGTAGCAGATTGCCGATTCCTTGCTGGCATCTGCTGGGGGAGGCTTCTAGCTCCAAGAAGCCCACTCCTGTTTTCCCATGTGAACTCCTTCTCAAAATCTGCAGTGGCACATGGAATCCTTCTCATGTGGTAGCTCCAATTTCCTCTTCTGCCACACTTCTTTTGCTTCAGTTGGAGAAAGTTCTCTGCCTTTAATCATGTGATTAGATAGGGCTCACCTGGATTTTGGAGGGTATTATCCCTGTCTTAAGGTTTGTAGCCTTAATTACAGCTAACCTTAATAAACTTAATTATAGCTACCCTTGATTACAGCTTTATCCATATTCACAGCTTCCAGGAATTACGAGGTGGGCATTTTTTTTTTCTGTTGAGAGAAAGAGAGAGGATGGGGGAGAACTGGGGGCAAGGGGCAGAGGAAGAGGGAGAGAGAATCTTGTCTTAAGCAGGCTCCATGCCTAGCTCAGAGCTTCATGGACAGAGCCTGATCTCGCATTAAGAGAGGAAGAAGAATATCAGAAATTATTGGTTTTTGAGACTAATGTGTAGAGTTTTACTTTCCCACGTTTTTAGATATCCCCCCCTTCTTTTAAATTGTGTTACACTTTAGATACAGTAAAACACAGAAGTCATGGCTCAAAGATTTTTGATAAAAGCATAGATAGGAGTAACCCACTCCCCAGTCAAGATAAAGAATAACTTCATTACCTCAGAAATGTCTCCTGCCACATTCTAACCAATTCTCATCACCCCTCAACCATTGTTCTGATTTCGGTCACTTTGCCCATTGGTCACTTGATTGATTTTGCCCTTTCTAGATCTTATATGATACTATTATCATATGGTATGTACTTTGTGTGTGTGTGTGTGTGTGCACGTGTGTTTCAGAGTATTTTGGAGATTCTCTCTTGTCGTCTGTATCACTAGCTCATTACTTACCATCACTCTAGTATTTATAAATACTTCTCTGTTTTTATGGTTATGTCATTTTTATTTTTAAATTGATTCATTTTGGGGCATTTGACTTTTTAATTTTTGGTTTTGGGAACAGAGATATTACTATCTTCATTACTGCTGGGCTTGATAACATTTCATAGTCATGTTTTTTCTTAGATTAATGCTCTATTTAATTAAGCAAGCCTATTGAATTTATATATATGTATACATGTATATATATATGCATATATATATATATATACGCACACAAAATATATATAGGTATATGCCCATAAACACTTGCAGTTATTCGAGAAAAACATAATAAGAAATGCTATTGGTGTAACTTAAAGAACTACTGTCATTCTCATAATTGCTAGATTCTACAGTTTGTAAACGTGGTGGCATTGCTGTATAAGATACTGGAAAACAGTCCTCATCATATATTATTTATAGAGATAAGTTTTTGAAGCTGATAAATACTTTTCTAGGATTTTCTCATATTTTATGTATTTAATCAGGGTGTTGTATATGTTTATAGTTGATATGTTATTTAAAACATCAAAGGAATATGATTTTATGCTATTTATTTGAAAAAGTAATTTAAAAAATTAATGTTTATTCTTGAGAGAGAGACAGAGCATGAGCAGCAGAGAGGCAGAGTGAGGGAGGGACACAGAATCTGAAGCAGACTCCGGGCTCTGAGCTGTCAGCACAGAGCCCAATGTGGGGCTCGAACTCACGAACCATGAGATCATGACCTGAGCCAAAGTTGGATGCTTAACCAACTGAGCCACCCAGGCACTCCTGGAAAAATAATTTTAAATCTTTTTTCTTTGATACATAAGTTTTTATCTCTGTTAGGTAAATGACTGGTCTGGTAAGTTGGCTCCAACCACAAATATTTCAAACAATCCTTTTCAAATATCTTGTATTAGAACTTACATCCTCAAACTATTTTATGATTATAATGAATCAACTATAAAATTAGATTCCCAGAATGATGTTAAAATCTAAATCAAAACTAATATGGGCAGAAATTGCCCTGATGTTAATTGATATAGATGTTAAATGATGCTTTTTTTTTTTTTAAGAACATCGAGAAATAAGATAAAACCTGGACTTTTAATTAATAAATGGACTTCCAAAAATAAATTTCTGGGAAAAAAATAAACAAACCTTTGAGAGCTTGGAGAGAATAGGATGCCTCAATGTTAAGTAAATCAAATGTAAAAAGCTAAAGACCCCTGTAAAACTGCCACCAGTAATTCAAAGACTCAAAGCTAAGCGATGTTTTATTTATATCCAACTAATAGGAAACTTAAGAGAGGACATTTCTATAACAGATGTTAAGTTTTTGTTTGTTTTTGGCAACAAAATAACTGGAATCAACATAAAAGGTATTTTAGAAGGTTTACATACACATTGAAGAATAAAGAAGCAGATAATTTTCAAACCCAGTAAGTAAAATGGGAATATTCATGATGTGTGTTTTTCTAGACAAAATACAATTGTTTAAATAAAGATAGCACTGTAGGTATATGGTTTCAAGCTAGAATAAAGACTTTATCATAATAAATCCACACTTAATTTTTTTTCTTCTCCTTTATTCTACCATGAGTATTCTCAAGTTCTTTTTGCAGCACTTCCAAAGGGAGAAAAGTAGATGTAGAGAATGAAATAAACTTGAGAACTCTTAGGGCTCCAAAAACCTTTTGTCTATCTAGCCATGGAGACTAATGTTCCGTAAGAAGATGCAACGACTTTTAAGAAAAGTGTGTTGGATATATTAGATTCTCTGACAGAGATAATCAGATGTGACAATTGCTTAAGTGGAACTTTGGCCTAAAGCTATCAGATAAAGTTAATAAAGTGATGTAATTTCCTGTTGAAACTTTTCATTCTTTGCTGTTGCATTGTTGCCTAAGAAACATCTGATATTGTGCTCTACCCCCCCCCCACCCAGTGACTTTTAGCACTAAGTATTAAGACTGTTAAAAACTAGGTCAAAACTTCATTATTTTTTGAAGTTTTTTTCAGTCCACAGTTGACATGGAACTGATTATTTGTTTCGTGCAACATTTCAACAAACACTCATGATTTGCATTGATTTTGTGGCTGGACATGAGGGATTAATAACATTAATTGAAATGAGTATCTCTGAAAAGGTTTCCACTTTGATATCCTGTTAATGCCAGAAGTTTTATAAAACCTTGGGAGAGACTGGAATTTCATACTAATCTGAAACATGCTTGGGTTTTCAACATTAATTGAATTCTAAGACAACATGCAATAGAACTTTAGGGTCATTGACCAAATGACTTATGTGAATTGTTTCAAACGGCCAATGCTCTTTCATGGGAGTGAGGGAGAAGGGATTACTGAAAAGAAGGGGGAGTGGTCTTTAATAATACTTTCCAGTTTTGTAGCATTTTCATGCCTTGAAACCTGGTAAATATTTTTAAATTTTTTGTGGTGCTTGTGGTCTTGAAGCAATGTTTGGAATGTTTACCAATAGTGTGAGAATCACTCTTCTCTGTCCCTGCCAGGATTGTCACTGTGATCACATGGAGAGATACAAACTCAGGGGTACTGACACACCCAAGAGGGCAAGGGTAATGTTAATACACACCAACCTACATGCCAGTGTGGTTGTTTCCATTATCCCTTACTGCCGCTTGTGATCCATCAGTCATATATTTTACTTACGTCACATGCTCCACAGTATGTTACTACTTTTGTCATTTGTTTAAATTATGAAACAAAATATCTTTTTTAATTGATGCACAGTTTGCCCATTCCTCGCATTCTGTGTCTTAAGTAGACTTGACTTTACATTTTGTACACTACCCTTCTGCCTCAAAGACCTCCTTTAAACGTTTCTCCTAGTGCTGTTCTGTTGGCAACAAATTCTCTCATCTTTTACTTTAATCTATAGAATTGTTCATTTTGCCTTTTCTTTTGAAAGTTATTTTCACTGGTTATTATAATTCTGGTTTCTTTTTTTATTTCTTTTCAGGACTTAAAATATTTTTGAAGTGTCATCTGGCATAAATTTGTCCTCATGTAAGGTTCGCAGAGTTCTTTATCATCATTACCTTTTATGTTGTGTGTCTTCCTTGCCGGCTACATATAAGATGTAAAATTTTTATTTTTCTGCTGATATTCCCTAGATCCTCATTCTTTTCCATCTTTACTTTAAATATTTGATATATTTTAATACCTGATATGTGCTTTTCTGCTATTAACAACCTCCTGGCTATCTGTGGGTCTTTTTCTAATGCTTGTTTGCTCTGTGTCACAGTTTCCTACTTTTTTTTTTTTTTTTTTTGCATTTTAAATAATTATTTTAATTTTATGTGTTTTATTTTCCATACTGTTGAGAAGTTAGATTTTTGTCTTCTATAAAGTTGTATTGAATTTTGTTCTGAGTAGGCAATTAATTTATTGTCAGGTCAGTTTGGTTCAGCTTGATTCGTTGATGCTTGGTTTTAAGGTTTTTTATGGTTGCTTTTAGAGCATTACATTTGATGAGGCTACATATCTGTACTTCGGAGACATTACTGTTCTGAGTTCTTACTAAAATATCTGGGCATGCTCAGTGAGGTCGTCTTTACTGTGGTGAGTTCAAACTCTAATGCCTACCAACACAGTACAACCAGTGGAATCTCCATCCAGCTCTCAATAACTGTTGTTAGTCTGCCCATGTGAAATCTCACATTGTATATGTACAATTTAGTATTCAGTCAAAATTTGAAGAAGATTCATATGTAGGATTTTGAATCTCCTTCTCATTGCAACTCTTTTGTCTTTGGGACCTTCCTCATAAATTCTGGACACCTCAGCTTCATCCTACAGTCTGTTTCTCCAGAAAAATTACTACTATCTGTTTGGGTTTCTCCCTCCTTTCCTGTACTTTTAAAAGTAGATATATATAGAAGGCCAGCCTTAAATATGGAGCTCATTTTAAGGATCACAACTCTATAATTCTTGTTTGTACAATGCTTGGAAACTGTTGCATAATATATTTTGTCTAGTTTTATAGTTGTTTGTTGTAGGAGAATAAGCCTCAAGTCTATTATTTTGTTATGACCAGAATCTGAAATCAAACACTCTGATTTTAAAAGAGCATGTATTATAAACCTGCTATCTGCCGTGCACCATACAAAATATTTTAAAATATATAATCAAGTCAGCCTTTGCTATTTGCTGTTCACCAGGTAGGACTTGCATTTTGTTATTTTTTTGGGAAGAAGCAGTTTAGGGCAGACTTTTATTCATTACTGTGTATTTGCTCATGCTGAGTATTTCTGGTATATCCTTTGCATACTGCCTACATTTTGTTTATCGTATGGGCTTAGTGGCATCTGTATTCAGCATTTATTTTTCCTAATTCATCTCCCAAGCCAAACTGACTTTCCCAACTTTATTTTTTCATAGGATACTTTTAAATTCACCTCTATTATAGCATTTAGCATGTTGAATTATAGCGATCTCTTTATGTGCCGTAAACCCTGTGAAAGTTTAGGCTCCAGCTTCCTCTTTCTCATGTTTTGGTCTCTGCTTGTCTCGGTGTTGCACACAGAGGTTACCTTAAAGGCTTGATGTATTGAATAGGTACTATCTAATTTAACTCACATAATGACCTTGTGAGATAGATCATATAATAATCATTATTTTTGATAAGAGAGCTAAGATCTAGATAAGTTTATTTTTTTAAAGTCTAAGTTACTAGAGTCTGTGATAGGAGTAGATTTCAAGCCCCAGGTTTCCAACTCTAAATCTAGTAAGTGTCACTTTACCGTGTTCATCAAGCATTGTCTTCACTCCTCTTAGCCCAAATGATATGAAAATCATACTATGATCTTTAAATATCAGTATAATTTCGAACAGTTCAGAACATCAGGACTGAGAGGGTCAATAGAGCCTAATTCATCTAACTCCCCATTCAACGTCCGAATGTTCTCTACGGCATCTCTAACAACAAAACTGCCATGACTCTTCTGTTTCTATCCTTAGCCCCTTAGAGCAGTCAATATCTAATTGTTACCATTAATTCCTTATAGTAATTCAAATTTGTGATCCTAACACTTCTGTCCATCATTTGTTTCTTTTTCCATTATAAAACTTGTCTGTGTGGTCATCTACTGACAAGCTTTCAAATATTTTTAGTTTTTTCTTTTAAAGTAAACATCTGCTCTTCATGTTGTCTGGTGTTTACTCCTTACATCACATATTCTGCAGTTGTTGCCGCCTAGTCTTTTAAGGAATCTAAAACTATAAAATCCATCCTTTGTGATCACACAGATTACTACGGGACTATTATCTTGGGTGTTATTACAAAGTTTGTACTTTTCCTTTCCAAGATGAACAACATAACATAAAGGGATTTTTCCCTCTGGTTACTGAAAGAGCAAGAGTAGTTAGGATTTACAGATGAGAGACTAAGAAGCAGAGTCTTCCTATAGTACATTAGACTACCTTTTCAAGAGGAGGATAATACATAATATGTTCCAATTATCTGTCCTCTTCCTTCAGTCCTGTTGTTTTCTTATGTTCCCTTGACTAGTGAACAAAAGGAAGTAGACAGTGAATGAGTTATATGTGAAACATGCTTCATCTTTTTCCTGACCACTGGTCTAGATGAATAAGCAATGAAATATAGAGGGGAAGATTTTATGAGTCTCTAAAGTTAAAGGATACGTATTCAAGAATTAATTCTACAGTATTAAAAATGGCTTTCACTGTAAATCAGCTGATGAGTGGGAGTTAGACATTATGGAGAAAATACAGACCAAAAAAGATGTAGGTATTATATAGAGGAATTATATGTACTATATTGTCTCTATAGGAAATAAAGAGAATAGGCATTATAGGGGACCTACATTTTAATTGGATGGATGAAGTAAACTCTTGGCTGGATTGAAAAGTTAGATTCTGGTTGATTGTGGTTCCTCTTAAGACCCAGAAATATGCCAAATTCCAGTTTAGAACAAAGATCCAAATTTACAAAAGAGGTAAGCACCCCCTTTCCTACCCAGTGCAAGAAATTAACATACTCATGAGGCCATCCATAATGCCATAATTTTGAGATTTTACTCATAATAAGCAGTGAAGCTTCAAAAGTATCTAATTTTTGGTGTTTATTAGAAATCCATAATCTTTCTCTGAGATGTGGAATTAGCTCATGAACCAGTATTTCCAGTATATAAATGCAGGATAACTGGCCACGTATTTCTGAGCAGGCCGTGTTTGCCAGTGGTTTTCCAGGGCTCTGGAAAGTTCCTTTTTCATGTAAGTACAGACATGCACCCGTATATATACGTTCATGCACACACAGAAAGAATGCAACAGTTTTTGGCTTTTACCTCACTGTATTATCCCAAATCTCCATTTACCTTCAGATTTAGCCTCAGACTTGGGAGGCAAATTAGACAAACTCAATCTATCATCATTTCTGGCATCCTTGAACTTGGATGAGATAGTGATCACACAGTCCTTTAGATTTATAATAAATGCATGCATATTTACTTTCAAGAAATGATTTGCCCAGGTGAAATCTTCAAATCTTCAGTTAAAGACATACTATGTGATATGCCTACAATTTTGGAACTGGTTTAACATGAGTCTGTATAAGATGAAACAATAATTATATTTTAAAATGTCTGGAATAAACCTTAATAGAAATACATTGTATAACAAGACTTACTGATATCCAAGGATTGTTTGCAAATAAATTAGTTTGTTTGCTAGAACTTTTGGAGGAAATAATCAATAATATACTTCCTCAGAATGCACACATTGCTTATGGGATACCTGTTGAGAAGACCTTTTTGTCATCCTAAACTGGGAAGTTACTGAAATTACTGTGCATGAAAGAAGTTGAGATGTAGCTGAAAAGTTAGAGACAGTTGTTTTATCTTGAAAGCCAACTTCATTCTTCCATCGCCACGTTTTAAAAGATAAGACATATAGACAGATATTCTCAAGTGATTTTATGGAGCAACTAAGGCAGGCAATTATAGGAAAAAAAAACATGTAAAATCAGGTCAACAATCCTAATTCTGCCTTGGAAAATACTGTCAGTGTGCATAGCTTTGGTTGGTGGGGTTGCCCCAGTGAAGCTGTGTTATCACCATCAACAACATTTTCAGGATTCAGAATCTTCACATGTGTACCTTAGATCTTTAATGTCGAGGTAGAAAATTTAATAATTTGGTGGAACATCATTGTAAGTATGATAATAGAGAAGGTAGCTAAGTTAGCATTTTCCTATGCGATGGTGATTATAGGAGCAATCTAGCAGCTGACAGTGCTAAGAAATTATTGTCCTGAACTATAATATCAGGCTTTAAAATTATGGTTTAAAATTTCAATAACAAAATTCCACTTAGGTGAATTTGATAAAAGTTCAGATTCATTCTATGATAGCACCAGTTAACTTCATGTTAACTTCAGTGTCATGAGTGACACTCAGCCTTTCAGCATTTGGCCAAACATTTATTTGGCGCATCTCTGCTTTATACATATTTACAAATTTCAAAGTAAATCGTCATCCTGGTAATAATCTTCATAACTGATGTATATTCACACATAGAAGAATAATTTGATGGAAAATAAACACATGTATATAAGAGAAATACATTATAGGAATATATTAAGAAAATGGAACCATTCAAAGCAGAGATCATTACAGAAGAAGACAAAACTCAAACATAGATTCACTGTTGTATATAAATGAAACAACATTAACCAAGAAGAAACTCATATTAGACCAGGAAAAATGTGTTGGTTATTTTGTTTCTTGTACTCAGATCCCTTCTCCCAACGTTTGCTGCTCCTTTCTGTGTTCCAGGATGCAAACTCTTAAGACTCTATCATTAGAGTCTTTTAGACAAATTGTGTTAATTCAAGCTACTGGCAAGAGGTCAAAGGGCACATAAAGAGAAGAGAAGCTTGACATTTCTTCTCTGTTCCCTTCGCAATTCTGTATGAGTATATTCTACCAGATAACTACTTTCGATAGCACCATTTTTTCCTGGGCTTAAATAAAGCTATTTACATCCCTTGTCCATTCAGATGTAGGAATGTTAACAGCTTTTCACTGTTTCTGGTCTCTGAGATTGGGGCATCCTTTGTTGAGTCTCCCAAACCTGCTTACTTTGAAGTAAATAGTACTTGCACTAAAGTTTCTGTGGTGGACCATTGAAACAGAGTTCTGTTTCTTGCAAGGATCCTGACTCATATAGTAGCTATGACAAAGTGAGATATATAAGAAAATCTCCTATATAGGGACACATGGGTGGCTCAGTCACTTGGGCATCTGACTCCGGCTCAGGTCATGATCTCAGGCTTGTGAGTTCGGGCCCCACATCGGGCCGGGCTCTGTGCTGACAGCTTAGAGCCTGGAGCCTGCTTCAGATTCTGTGTCTTTCTGTCTCTCTCTGCCACTACCCCACTCATACTCTGTCTCTCAAAAATGAATAAACAGTTAAAAAAAATCCCAAGTATAGAGAATGCCAAGCGACTATACCTTGTACTGCCCACCATGCAGAAAGAGCACATTGCAGCAGGTCCGGTCAGTCCTATGAGCTCTTCTGCCTTGTAGGAACATTTGGACTCAGTAAGTATAGTGGTACATGAAATCTTTGTGGCAGAGAGTGATGCTGTTTGACGTTTCTAGCTTGCCCCTAGAAGAGAATCCAGTTTATTCACCAAGAATTTTGGAGCAAAGCCACACTCCCTTCTGCTTAATATTCTTATTTGAGAAGCAGTTGCTGGCTTGCCATTGGGCCCAGGAGAAATAAAATACCTTTTTTTAAAGTTTATTTTTATTTATTTTGAGAGAGAGAGAGAGAGCAAGTAGGAGAGGGGCAGAGAGAGAGGGAGACAAAAGTCCAAACAGGTTCTGCTCTCTCAGCAGAGAGCCTAATGTGGGGCTCAAACTCATCAACTATGAGATCATGACCTGAGCTGAAATCAAGAGTTAAACACTTAACTAACTGAGCCACCCAGGCACCTCAGGAATAAACTTGAGAATGGGACACCAAGTACCTGTGTGATTTGAAGTTTCATACCATCGGGGTGCTATCTGAGTTAACACATCTTAAATTTGTACATGCACATTAGTATTATAAGTTATACAGTAGAAATTGTATATATGTGACTGAGTGTGAACAGGAATGGAAGTCACAAGTACATTGGATGAGCAGGAGAGTCAGGTTCCTATAACATACTCCTCTTTTTTTGCCGACTCTCTTCTAACCCATATTTGTATTCACTAGAGGAATCCTCTGACAGGAAGGTGCTCAATAATTAGGTAGGTCAAGTGTATGACTTCTCCCACGGAATGATGTCTGCAAACCTCTTCTCCCAGTGAACCTCTTCTCCCTGGTACTTACTTGATGGGACCCTGTAAAAAATAATCATGGTAGCATAAATGGTAAATATGCATTATCAACTCTTTAGCAAGCCTGATCTGGCCACTGTGACTAAGTGCCCAGTTATCCAATACCAGAGGCAATGCTAACTAATATTGGCACCATTCCATAGAGACTCTAGCCTGGGGGCAGGGTGATAACTTGGAACTGTTTACATTATGGAATGAGTGATGATTTGTCCACATAGATACAAGTATGCATTCTAGAAATGGCTTCATCTTCCCCTGCCCTTAAGGCTTCTACCAGCCTCATCATGCTTGGCCTCATAGGACGCCTTATCCATTGCCATATGTCAATGCTGCATTGCCTTTGACCAAGAAACTCATTTTACAGCAAAATATTTGTTGTGTATTCATGGCAATGGAATTAGTGTTTCCCCACATGTTCTTCACCAATAAACAGCTGGCCTGATAGAATGATAAAATGGCCTCCCGAAGGCTCCGTTACAGTGCCAGCTAGCTGATAGATATTGTTTGAAATGGTGGTGCTGGCCTAATCAATGAAAACAAATTTCTAATAGATTAGAAGCCAATCTATGGTGCCATATTCCTTAAAGCCAGAATATACGGGCTCAGGAACTGAGATGTGGAATTGAGAGTAATCTTTCTCATTATTTTACTTAATCCTATTTACAGTATTTTTTTTCATTTGAAATAATTTACTAATTTTGTTTGTCTTCCTTTAGTGACTTTGGAGGTTTTGCTTTCCAAGAAAGAAATAGGTCTGCCAAGAAATATAGCTGTTTCTATTAAATTATGATTTGAAAATGCACTCTTACCATTTTTTTTGCTTGTAATACCATTGACCTAACTGGCAACAATTATGTTTACTCTATTGGCGATTAATTTTTTTTTTTTTTAAGTTTAGTTTTGGGCGGGTGCGAGCTGGAGAGGGGCAGAGAGAGAGGGAGAGAGGGAATCCCAAGCAGACTCCACACTGTCAGTGCAGAGCTGATGCAGAGCTGCAACTCATGAACCATGAGATCATGACCTGAGGGAAATCAAGAGTGGGGCATGTAACTGACCCAGCCACCTAGGCATCTCAGGGTGGTGATTAATTTTGATTAACAAGGGAAAATCTGGCTAGAAGTTCTGGAATCCTAGAGATGCATTGTGGAAACTTTTAGCGCTTGTACTATGTCCTATAAAAAGAGTCAGTAAAATAAAGACAGAGTCACTAAGGACTCCAGTGCTATGAAATGAAGATTTGTGTCATCTCATAAGACAAAAATTCCTTTCCTGCCAAAACTTGGCAAAGTGTAGTTTGAACATGCAATGAATGATAGAAAAAGGAAATGATGATAATCATATTTCACCTCATGACCAAAGGCAAGAATAGTGGCAACTAATTAACATTAGTTATTAACTAATTTCTGTTAATTATTTCTTTCTTCCCCCTCTCCTTGCTATCTGGTATGGGGAGTACTGTTGGTCGGTAACTTTAAAATTTATGTTCTAGTTGGGAGTGTGACTGAATTGCTGATAGAAGTCATGATGGGACTGCCACAATATAAGTCATAGTAGGACTGTGGTTTCCCCCGTGCTGGGGATGCAAATTTCTTAATCAAAGCACAAACAAAGAATGGAAGCTGAGTTGGTATAGTGTTTTCTGATACTTTTCTCTGCTTCCTGGTCTATTTTCTTTACTCCTCTAACTTGCTCTGTGGTCATGGATGCAGAACTGTGCGGTCCGTATCATCTGAGTTTCTTTGTCGGCTGAATTGGAGAATATACTCAGTGTGAGGTTCCTGCAGGATTCAATTAGGTTGGGAGGAGATAGAGAGCTGGGTATTTCCTCCTGTTTGCTCCCTTCTTGGTGCTGTGCCTCTCGTTGCATTTCTCCACGTATGGACTTCTTTCCTCATAGCTCCAGCAGTCACTTGGCTCTGGTGACATTCTTCATCTTCTTGTTCCTTCATGGCTTCCTGTAGTTGTTATGTCTCATTGTTATTGAGCCGCTCTTCTTTCTCTTAGTATCTTTAACCCTAGCTATGTCTTTGTAAACAGGCTCTTTATTAAGTTCTCTTCCGTTGTTGCTCTGAGAAGAATCGGGATTCTGTCCAGAATTTTATCTAGTAACAATGCCAATTATTTATGGTATATGAGAAACATAGATAATAAAAATTAAAACAAAAAGCTTGAAAGTGAAGCTTTGGGCAAAGGTATGGAAGGCAAATTAAAACTAAGAAAAAAGCAAACATTGCAATATAAATAAAAAGTAAATTTTTACTTTGGTTGGTAAAAAAATCTACAACAAAGAGAGACAGTATATATTAATATAGAGGATACCATCTATATAATATAAATACTTATACACAATTATTATTTAATACCCTACAAAATTAATAAACTAAGAACTTCATTAAGTAGAAACATGTTTTAAAAAGTAGTTTTTCAGTGCTCTTTCCTCAGCTATGAAAGAAATGGGCAAAACAGAAGTGAGATTAACAAAGACATAACTAATGAGAGAGAAGTAATACATGGATGTTCATTTAAATGCTCACAGAATGGGCTAAAGTGGACAAAGTATTGAGCCTCAAGGAAGGCCTCAAAGTATTAGAAAAAGGAAAGTTAATACAGATCTTAGTCTATGATGACAAGGAAATAAAACTAGTAATTATTAATAATAATTATAAGCAGAAAATCCATACCACCTTGTGTGAAATCTCTCAGTCCTGTCTTTGGGACAAAGAATAAATTAAAATTAAAATCGTAGTCTAACTAGGAAATAATAATGAAGTACTACACTTTTAAACATTGAATATAACTATAGTAGCACTCAGAGACTACTTTACATATTTAATTTGACATAAAAATAAAAACTTAAGATTAATAAATTGATCATTTAAGTAAGGAATAAAAAATAAAATGAGTTTATCCTTTGAAAGGCTAAATGAGGAATAAAATTAGAAATAGGGGTGTGTGAGTGGTTCAGATAGTTAAGTGTCCAGTTCTTGATTTTGACTCAGGTCATGATCTCACGATTCATGAGATTGAGCCCCACACTGGGCTCTATGCTGACAGCAGGAAGCTTGCTTGAGAATCTCTGTCTCCCTCTCTCTCTGGCCCTCTCCCACTCATGTCTCCCTCTCTCTCACAATAAATAAATAAACATTTAAAAATAGAAATAGAAATGAGTAAATTAGAATATAGAAAACTATAGTTTGAATAAATCTAATATTCTGTTTTTTTCCTCTTAAAAGTGATTTTTTGGTATATTTTAATTTTTATTTATTTAAATTCAAGTTAGTTAACATATAGTGTGGTATTGGTTTCAGGAGTAGAATTTAGTCATTCATCACTTACTTGTAACACCCAGTGCTCATCCCAGCAAGTGCCCTCCTTAATGCCCATCACCCATTTACCCATCCCACTACCCACTTCCCCTGTAGCAACCCCCACTTCTCTGTACTAAACCTCTTATGCTTTGCCTCCCTTTTTCATTTTATGTTGTTTTTCCTTCCTTTTCCCTATGTTCATCTGTTGTGTTGCATTTCGTAAATTCCACATATAAGTGAAATCATATGGTATATGTCTTTTTCTGAGTGACATATTTCTCTTTGTATAACACATTCTAGTTCCATACATGTTATTGCAAATGGCAAGATTTCATTCTTTTTGATCACTGAATATTATTGCATTGTATATACATATACCATACCTTCTTTATCCATTTATCAGTTGATGGACATTTGGGCTCTTTCCATATTGAAGAATTATTCTTTAAAATAAAATAAAAAGATAAACCATTATTTAAGGTCTTTAAAACAAAATAAAAGAGACAGTCCTGAAGTAAACACACAAAATTATAAAATAGAAATCTCTTTATTTATTTTATTTGTTCAAGCAAGTATCAGTTCAGTATTCAGATGGATAGATAGATGGATAGATAGACTGATTTAAAAGACAAATTCCATAACTGAAATAGAAATTAGTTTTAAGTAGTGATGTTGCCTGCAATTTTTAATTTCTGCATTTTGTTTATTTTATATTTTGCTAAATAAACATTTTGTTTTTTAAAAATAATCAAAAATATCCAAATATATGCAAAAGTTAATATATAATTTAAAAATACTGTACAAATATAAAACTCAGAAAAAAACTTAACAGTTTTTCCCAGTTCTACAAACATATCCATCGTGCTAACAGTCACAGGATTTAATATTAAATCTTAAAAGTAAGGTAAGATGTACCATCTATATTGACCAGATGATGCTCTGGTGGGAAGGGTAGTGCTCTGGTGGGAAGGGCGAGTCTCCAGGAGTAGGCAGCAAGATCCAAGGTGTCCGTGTACCAAATGGGGAGAAGTGGTTACCCTAGTAGGAGGGCATTTGGTAGAGGCCATATATCCTCCCCACACGCAAAGGTCCCAGTGGACCCTGGAGAACAGCCACATTTGCTGGTGTTGGAAAGATGCCAGAGTGTGGTGAAACCTGGTGCTGGCCGTGTACTGTGATTTGCCATAATCTCTGAACCTTTGCTGCTGCGTGATAGCAAAACCTTTTTCTGGGGCAACCCTGTACCCAGCCACAATCTCTGAACCTCTGAACCTCTGCCTCAGTGGAATCACACGGACGCTCTCTGGAGCAAGCCGGCACCCAGCCATTGTTTAGTGAGACCCTCACCCGGAGTGCTGGAGCTGGTTCATGCCTCAGGGTTCTCAGAAGTGAAGAGTTTGGAAACATAACCCCTTCTGAGATGAAATTTTGGAGGGAAGTGCTGCCTGAAAGGCTGACGGCATAGACACGGACAGTGTAGAAGGGAGGAGAGGACAGAACCCTGAGACAAAGGAGGGGTGCTTGATTTCCAGTTGGTGAGAGTGCAGAGTTACCGTGCCAGAAACTAGAAAGCTGAGTGACACCATTGCACCTCTCCCACGCATGTGCATACACACGCAGGCACACAAGTGCCACACTGATTCACCCCAGTAAGCTGTTGCACCAAGCCACACCCAACTGTGCTCTGCAAAACTATGCCCTAGGGGACCACCATAAGTCTCTCTGCCTGCTTACTGTATGTACTATAGACTGCTTCATAGTTTGAGTTCTAGGGGAAACTGGATGTAACTTCATGAGTGTTTCATTTCTCTTTGCTGGTTCATATATTCATTTTTCGTTTTGTTTTTTTTTGCTTTTGTTTAATTTTTTTTCTTTCTTTTTTTCCTTTTTCTTGGGTACAGAAAGATAAAAATTTACTTTTATTTTCCTTTTTGAAAAATAAAATTCTTTCTACTATGTTTTTTTTAATTTTTAAAATATTTATATTTGAGAGAGAGACAGTGTGAATGGAGGAGGGGCAGAGAGAGAGGGAGACACAGAGTGTGAAGCAGGCTCCAGGTTCTGAGCTGTCAGCACAGAGCTTGACCTTGGTGGGACTCGAATCCACCAACCATGAAATCATGACCAGGGCAGAAGTCAGATGCTTAAACGTCTGAGCCACCCAGGCACCCCTGTTTCTTATTTTTTTGCAAAATTTTTATTCTATTTCACTGTCTTCAATTCATTTTATTCTATTTTATTGTATACATTTAAAAAATTTTGATATTTTCCTTTTTATTATTTTTCTACTTTTTCATTTCTTTCCCTTTTTTCTCTATTCTTTCAACAACCAGACCAAAACACACCATAGATCTACTTTTTTTTTGATTTTTTGTGTTGTTTTTAATTCTTTTAGTCTTATATAAAATTTTATTAATCCTTTTGCTTTTTCCAAAATAATAAAATGAAGCAATTCACCCCAAAAGAAAGAATAGGAAGAAATGATGGCCAGGGGCTTAATCAAAAACAGATATAAGAAAGATGTCTGAACTAGAATTTAGAACCACAATAATAAGAATACCAGCTGGGGTTGAAAAAAGCATAGAATCCTTTTTTTTTTTTTTTTTTTTTTTTTTTTGAGATAAAAGAAGTAAAACCTAGTCTGGACAAAATTAAAAATGCTATAACTGAGATGCAATCTCATATGGATGCCATGGCAGCAAGGATGGACGAAACAGAGCAACTACTCAGTGATATAGGAGACAAAATTATGGAGAAAAATGAAGCAGAAAAAAGGAGGGAAACTAAGGGAAAAGAACATGATACAAGAATTAGAGAACTCGTTGACTTATTAAAAAGGAATAACATCCAAATCATAGGAGTCCCAGAAGATGTAGAGAAGGAAAAAGGGCTAGAAGATTTAGGTGAGCAAATTATAACAAAAATTTTATAATCTGAGGAAAGACACAGTCATCAAAATCCAAGAAGCACAGACAACTCCCATTAGATTCAACAAAAAATGACCGTCAACAAGGCATTTCATAGTCACATTCACACAAATACGCACATAAGGAAAGAATTATGAAGGCACCAAAGGCAAAAAGTTCTTAACCTATAAAGCAAGACAGATCAGGTTCACAGCAGATCTACTCACAGAAACTTGGCAGGTGAAAAAAGGAATGGAAGAATATGCGTCCAACAATTCTGCATCCAGGAAGGCTACCATTGAAAATAGAAGGGGAGATAAAAAGTTTCCCAGACAAACAAAAACTAAAGGAGTTTCTGACCACCAAACCAGCCCTGCAGAAAATTTTCGGAGGGACTCTGAGGGGAGAAAAGACAAAGCAAACAAAAAAGACCAAAACCAACAAAGACTGGAAAGGACCAGAGAACTCCAACTTTAAAGGCAACACAATGGCAATAAATTCAGTATTCACTCTAAATGTCAATGGACTAAACTCTCCTTTTAAAAGACACGGGGTAACAGAATGGATAAGAAAACAACATCCATCTATATGCTGTTTACAAGAGACCCATTTTAGACTTATAGGCACCTTCAGGTTGAAAGTAAGGGGATGGAAAACCATGTATCATGCTAATGGTCACCAAAAGCAAGCTGGAGCAGCCTTACTCATGTCAGACAAACTAAAATTTAAAATAAAAAGACTGTAACAAGAGATGAAGAAGGACCCTATATCATAATTAAGGGGTCTATCTACCAAGAAGATTTAACAAGTGTAAACATTTATGCTCCAGTGTGGAAGCACCCAAATATATAAATCATTTAATCACAAACATAAAAAATCATTGCTAATACTATAATAGGAGGAGACTTAAACACCCCACTTAAAGCAATGGACAGATCATTTAAGCAGAAAATCAACAAGAAAACAAAGGCTTTGAATGACACAGTGGACTGAATGGACTTAACAGATATATTCAGAACATTTCCTTCTAATGCCACAGAATACACACTCTTTTCAAGTGCACATGAAATATTCTCCAGAAGAGATCACATAATGGGACACAAGTCCGCTCTCAACAAGTCCAAAAAGACCAAGACCATACTGTGCATATTTTCAACCACAATGCTATGAAACTAGAAATCAACCACAAGAAAACAATTTGGAAAGACAACAAATACTTGGAGGTTAAAGAACATCCTACTAAAGAACGAATGGGTTAACCAAAAAATTAAAGAGGAAATTAAAAAGTGCATGGAAGCCAATGATAACGATAACACAACAGCTCAAAACCTCTGGGACGCAGCAAAGGCTGTTTATAGCAATCCAGGCTGTCTTAAAGAAAGAAGAAAGGTCTCAGATACACAACCTAACCTTACACATTAAAGAACTGGAAAAAAAGAGCAAATCAAGCCCCAAGCCAGCTGAAAGCAGGAAATAATAAAGATTAGAGCAGAAATCAATGATATCAATATAAAAAAAATAGCAGAATTGATCAATGAAACCATGAGCTTATTCTTTGAAAGAATTAACAAAATTGATAAACCCCTAGCCAGATCAAAAAAAAAAAAAAAAAAAGGAAAGAATACAAATAAATATAATCGAGAATGAAAGAGGAGAGATCACAACCAACACACCAACACTGCAGAAATAGAAACAGTAATAAGGGAATATTATGAGCAGTTATACGTCAATAAATTGGGCAATCAGGAAGAAATGGACAAATTCCTAGAAATACATGAACTACCAAAACTGAAACAGGAAGGAATAGAAAATTTGAACAGACCCATAACCAGTAAAGAAATCGAATTAGTAATCAAAATTCTCCCAAAAACAAGGGTCCAAGGCTGGATGACTTTCCAGGGGAATTCTGCCAACTACTCAAAGAACAGTTAACACCTATTCTTTTGAAGATGTTCTAAAAAAAAAAAAAAAAATAGAAAGGGAAGGAAAGCTTCCAAACTCATTTTATGAGACCAGCATTACCTCGATTCCAAAACCAAAGACCCAACTAAAAATGAGGACTACACACCAATTTCCCCAATGATCATGGATGCAAAAATTATCAACAAGATACTAGCCATCTGGATTCAATAATACATTAAAAGAATTATTCACCACGATCAAGTGGGATATATAACTGAGATACAGGGCTGGCTTAGTATCTGCAAATCAATAAATGTGATACATCACATTAATAAAAGAAAGGATAAGAACCACATGATCCTCTCAATAGATGGAGAGAAAGTATTTGACAAAATACAGCATCCTTTCTTAATAAAAGTCCTCAAGAAAGTAGGGATAGAAGGATCATACCTCAAGATCATAACAGCCATATATGAAAGCCTCACTACTAATACCATCCTCAATGAGGAAAAAGTGAGAGCTTTCCCCTAAAGTCAGGAACATGACAAGGATTTCCACTGTCACCAGTATTATTCAACAAAATGTTGGAAGTCCTAGCACAGCAATCATACAACACAAAAAAATAAAAGGCATCCAAATTTGCAAGGAGGAATTCAAATTTTCACACTTCGCAGATACACGCCACTCTATGAGGAAAACCCAATAGATTCCACGAAAAAAATGCTAGAATTGATCCATGAATTCAGCAACGTCACAGGATAGAAAATCAAAATACAGAAACTGGTTGCATTTCTATATACCAATAATGAAACTGCAGAATTAGAAATCAAGGAAATGATTCCATTTATAATTGCATCAAAAACCTTAAAATTCCTAGGAATAAACCTAACCAAAGAGGTGAAAAATGCATACACCAAAAACTACAGAAAATTTATGAAAGAAATTGAAGAAGCAAAAAAAAAAAAAAAAAAAAACAAACATTCCAGGTTCATGGATTGGAAGACCAAATATTGTTAAAATGTCAATACTACCCAAAGCAATCTACATATTCAATGCTGTTCTTATCAAAATAATACCAGCATTCTTCACAGAGTAGAAAAAACAATCCTAAAATTTGTGTGGAACCAGAAAAGATCCCGGATAGCCAAAGCGATCCCAAAAAAGAAAACTAAGACTGGATACATCGCTATTCCGGACTTCAAGATAGATGACAAAGCTGTAATCATCAAGACAGTATGGTGCTGGCACAAAAACAGGCACATGTATCAATGGAACACAATAGAGAACCAGGAATGGACCAACAAACATGGCCAGTTAATCTTTGACAAAGCATAAAAGAATATCGAATGCAATAAAGACAGTCTCTTCAGCAAATTGTGTTGGGAAAACTGGACAACAACATGCAAAAGAATGAACCTTGACCACTTTCTTATGCCATACAGAAAAATAAACTTAAATGGATGAAAGACCTAAATGTAAGACAGGAAGCGTTCAAAAATACTAGAGGAGAAAGCAGGCAAAAACCTCTTTAATCTTGGCTGTAGCAACTTCTTATTCAAAGTGTCTTCAGAGGCAAGGGAAACAAAAGCAAAAATAAACAATTGGGACATAGTCAAGATAAAAAGTTTTTGCACAGTGAATGAAACAATCAACAAAACTTAAAGGCAATTGACATAACGGGAAAAGATTTTTGCAAATGACATATCAGATAAAGGGTTATTATCCAATATCTACAAAGAACTTATCAAGCTCAACACCCAAAAACAAAAATGAGGTATAGAAATGGGCAAAAGTCAGGAAGAGACACTTCCAAAGAAGACATCCAAATGGCTAACCAACACATGAAAAAAATGGTCAACATCACTCATTGTCAGGGAAATACAAATCAAAACCATAATGAGATACTACCTCAGAATGGCTAAAATTAACAACATAAAAAACAATAGGTGTTGGCGAGGATGTAGAGAAAGGGGAGCCCTCTTGCCCTTTTGGTGGGAGTGCAAACTGCAGCAGCCACTCTGGAAAACAGTATGTAGGTAAATTAAAAATAGAACTATCCTGTGACCCAGTAATTGCACTACTAAGTATTCATCTAAAGGATACAGATGTGCTGTTTTGAAGGGGCACATGCTTCCCAGTGTTTATAGCAGTGCTATCAACAATAGCCAAAGTATAGAAAGAGCCCAAGTGTCCATCGACAGATGAATGGATAAAGATGTGATGTGTATGTGTGTAAGTGTGTATATACATATGCGTACATAAATACATACACAGACACACAGAAACACAATGGAATATTATGGCAATCAAAAAGAATGAAATCTTGCTGTTGGCAACAATGTAAATGCATGTAGAGAGTATTATGCTAAGCGAAATTAGAGAAAGACATATCACATGACTTCACTCGTGGAATTTAAGATACAAAACAGATGAATATAAGGGAAGGGAAGCATAAATAATCTACCAACAGGGAGGGAGACAAAACATATGAGACTTAAATACAGAGAGTAAACCGAGGGTTGCTGGAGGGTTTTTGGGTGGGGGAGATGGGTTAAATGAGCAAGGGGCATTAGGGAGGACATTTGTTGTGATAAGCACTGTGTGTTATATGTAGGGAAGTAATCACTGGATCCTACTCCTGAAATCATTATTGCACTATATGCTAACTAATAGGGTGTATTTTTTAAAAATTAAAAAATAATTAAAAAATTACAATACTTTATCTTAGGGTAGTTCAAATTATTAATGTGTGTGTGTGTGTGTGTGTGTGTGTGTGTGTGTGTCCGTCCTATTAAAGAAAATCTTTGCCTGCCTAGGCCCTGAAGATATTATTCTGTTACCTTATAAAATTATTATTTTACCTTTCTCGTTTAGATCTATTATATATTAAAATGACTTTGGGGAATGATATCAGAGTCCAGATTTGTTTTTTCTTATGAATACTCAGTTGCTAAGTACCATTTACTGAAAAGATCAACACATTGCAGAGTCCCTTAGTCATAAATTAGGTTGTTCTTTTTCAGAACTTTGTTCTGTTACATTGGTCAGTTTACTTTTGCAATAATACTTCACTTTCTTCATTATGATAGTGTATATAATAGGCCTTGATATCTGTTACTAGAAATACTTTATTCTTTCTAAAGATGTGGGCTTTTCTTGGTCTTTAGCATTTTCATCTAAATTTTAGAGTAGTTGTATCAATTTTTGAAAATAGATAAGCCTACTAGAACTGTGATTGCTATTATAATCAATAGATTAATTTAGGAGAATTAATACACTTGAAAATTTGAGTTTGAAATCTGTGAACATATTTTATCTCTCCATTTATTTAGGTTTGACAATTTTACTCAATAATGCTATGTAGTTTTGTAGAGATTTTACATGCCTTTGATTAGATTTATTTCAATGTATTTGATGTTTGTTAATCCAAGTGGTATCATTTTTATATTTTAATCTTCTATATGCTTTACAAATATAAATTTTAATAGTGGCTTTATATCAAAAACCATACTAAATTGTGATTTTTTTAACCTGTGTTATTTCTAATATATTAGTAGAAAGAAAATTCTCTTTGACATTACACGGGCACAAACATATGGTCTGAAAATGAGAATTGTATTTTATCCTTTCTTACCGTTACTCTTTTACTCCTTTCTTTATTGCACTGGCCTTGAATAAAATATGATGGAATGGATTGAAATGATGAAAGTAAGTAATTGAGGGGGAACATTTTTTTCCCTTCACTTTCACCTTGGAGGGAAAAATTTTAACAATTCACATTAAGAAGGACTTTTGCTGAAAATTATTTTCATGTATTTGAAGATGATTTTATCAAATTAAAAAGTTTCCTCTGAAGTTTGCTGAAGTTTTCCCTAACTTGGTTTAGATTTCTAGTCTATGCCATCTTTCATAGATTTTAGAATGTCATCAGATTTATCTTTTCATTCACTAGATTATTCTGATTGATTTTTAAATATATTTTTGGCAGATTTGATGATCAAGGTAACATTTCAAAATTACAGGAAAGTTACAAGAAAAATTCAAAACCAGTAATTCAGAGGACATGCACCCGATGTTTATAGCAGCAGCATCAGCAATAGCCAAGTTATGGAAACAGCCCAAGTCTCCATTCATTGATGAATTGATAAAGAAGATTTTATGTGTATTTCATATTCTCCCAATGTTTTACATCTTTTTTTAAGTTTTTTTTAATGTTCGTTTATTTTTGATAGAACGAGAATGAGTGGGGAAGGGGCAGAGTGCGAGGGAGACACAGAATCTGAAGCAGGCTACAGACTCTGAGCTGTCAGCACAGAGCCCAACATGGGGCTCACACCCATGAACCATGAGATCATGGCCTGAGCCGAAGTGAGACGCTTAACTAACTGAGCCGCCCAGGCACCCCTGTTTTACATCTTTACTTTGTTAAACGCTGAAGGAGTTAATTCAAACCAACAGGTGGAGGGGTGCCTGGGTGGCTCAGTCGGTTGGGCGGCCGACTTCGGCTCAGGTCATGATCTCGCAGTCTGTGAGTTCGAGCCTCGCGTCAGGCTCTGTGCTGATGGCTCGGAGCCTGGAGCCTGCTTCCGATTCTGTGTCTCCCTCTCTCTCTGCCCTTCCCCTGTTCACCCTGTGCCTCTATGTCTCTCAAAAATAAAATAAAAATAAACATTAAAAAAAATTAAAAAAAAAAAACAAACCAACAGGTGGAATCTGTAGTATCTTATAACTTATGTGTTACCAATAACTTGTGCAGAGTTTTGATGACTGATTACATAAAGTCTGAGAAAGAATAAGAAACAAGCACTTTTGAGCCATTAGAGAAAATTTTTCATTTTCCTGGACTGGATTTACAAACCAAAATTAATTCCTCACTACATGGTTTTGATTATGCTCACAGAACACCATTGGCAGGAGGTAATTCCAAATGTACTGGAAAGTATTACATTTATTTCCAAACTACTTCTGTCCTTTTACCTTTGTTCCTGCTTTCCACACACTTATTCCAAGCAATTTCTTTGCATTTCCTTAATCCATTTTCGAGTCACGATCTTAAGCTTTATTTTGTTCCATGGAGTTCTTGAACTGATGGTACCTGTGAGAATTATCCTTTATAAAGTAAAACACAAATCAAAAGTCAAGAATTTGATGAGCAACAAGCTCTGTCATGCCACATGTTAGGACACCGTACTGTCAGTCTGCTTCTGTAGTATGCTTTGCAGCTCTAATGAAATCAAACATATGTCACTCACACAACAGAAAATTAGAGACTGACTTCTTAAATATGTTTTTGACTTAAGATTTTGTCAGCTTCCAGGTAAGAGGCTGGATCCAATTGGTTTTTAGCTCTTTCTCTAATAAGATTTTATCTTTATCAGGGGGAAAGTTTATATGTTTATGTAAATATATGTGAATACACATATATGTGTACCTATACACATACATATGGTGGTTAAAAACATATGTGTGTGTATATATATATATTACTATATATATAGTAGTTAAAAACAAGTAAGAAATGGGCATGCCTCTTGTACTGCAACAATTACTTATAACTCCCCTGTAAGTCATATATCAATGCTAATCATCCGGGAAAGACCAAGGGAGGGCGTCATCATTGCACATAGTGCACTCTGTAGTATGTAATATGCCCTACTCTTTTTGGACATAACAATCTGAATTAAAATGCTACTATTTCATTAATAAATATGATATTTAAATCAGCACATTAAAAATCACCACTATGTGTTGAAATTCCCTCTGATGACACTTCAGTATGCAGAACACGGTAATTACTTTGAGAAATCAGCTATTCCAAGGTAACTGGGCAGTTACAATATTTTATCAAGTAAATTACCAGTCACCATCAACATTCATCAAGGACTCATTTGGATTTTATTACAGGTTGACATTTACTTATTTGCCCAATTTTTAAAATTACAACTGTTGCACGATTGCCCCAGGGCGCAACTGTAGAAAATTAGCACACTAATCACATTAATTACCATAAATAAAAGGTTATAAAAGAGCAGCAAGTAATAGCATAGAATTTTTTAAAAGCAACTTAGGGCGTCCCTAATAATGCTTTAAATTTATATGCCGCACTGAAATTGTCAAGACTCCTTTCCTTCTGTAGTTTCTAACTTTAACAACTCTGCCATAGGAATGTTGTTATTGGTACCATTTCAGAAATGAATAAGGGAAATCCTTAAAACGGCTCCTTGGCTCTCCTAAGATCATGCATCTAGATAGATTTGAAGTCAAATCAAGAACTAAGTCTCCCAACCTACCAATACTCCTTTCCGCCCCCCGCCATGTTTCTATATTTCTCTTACAGCGATCAAGAGTAGAATATCATTTACCTTTTATGCTCCAGTCTATGAACATATTCAGTGAACTAAAGATCGAAAATATATCTTGATCTACTTGGCACTTTCCACCTTCATTGCTACCAACTCAGTTTAAGCAAACATCATCTCTTGTCTGGACTACTTATTTTGATAACTCACTTCCTTCTAGCCCTTCTAAGATAACATGTTCTACAGAGTAACTCAAATGATTTTTAAAGAATATGAGGTCATACCTTTTTTATGCTTACAATGATCTATGAATCCCTATAATCTGATCCCCTCCAATTTTATTTCTTATCACTTTCTGTCTCTTCCTTAGTCTGTCTCACTTTTCTGAGTGCTGAGCATGCCAAGATCCTGCCTCGAGGTCTTGGTTCTTATATTTTGCTTTGTTTGGAATGTTCCAGAACTTATTTGAAGTTCTTCTTCAGAGAGTCTTTATTTGGTAAGTGAAGCTAATGTGACTTCTCCCTTTTTCACTTTCCCCCCTCATCCTATCCTCCAGTCTTTCTTTATTGCATGATTATGTTTTATCTGTATAGCATGTGTCTGTTGCTCTCAGAAATGACCTCATCCATGTGTTGTTATTTGGTAATTGTACATCACTTCCCATGTACAGTCAGATTCATAAGAGCAGAGATACTGCATGTCTTCACTTCCTATAACAAATGCTATTCATTCTCCACTCATGCCCCTTAAGGCCATCCTGGAAATTAGATGCCCTTTTAGTTTTCAGTCTCTGTATATCCTAAAGACCTTTCTACCTTAACACTTCCCTGTCTGAGGTCACTTTCTGGGGATTCTTCCTGGCTGGCAAGAAATGCCAGAAAGTTAACACCTCTAGGGTACAGACCTAAGTCAGCAAGTAAAATTGGGAAATCAGTAAGTACACATTTTACTCTCTCCTCAGGTAGACAGTTTATAAGGTCAAAATTCGAAGATATGTTTTACATCTTTTAGAGAGGCTCCAGTGTAACTGAGTCCTCAGTACACATAGAAGTAACTGGCTTATTCATGTACGTTCATTTCTCCATCTTGTTTGTAGTTATGAAATGAAAGAAAAAACACACGTTTATTAAATCATGCCTATTTCCATGTCCCCAGTGCCTCATTGGATTCATTGTCAGTTACACTATGCCCTTCTCTGCTCTTTGTTTCCACCTTCCTTACTTTTTTCTGTCCTGGCTTGTCTTGTATCTTCTAATGATTTTCCTTTCTAATTTTCTTCCTTGGTCTGTATTACTTTGTCTTGCACCCATATGATGTTTAAACTTTATTTGCAGGTTTAGGTGTAACGTGAACCTTAGAAACCTAGTACTGTGTCAGCAATTCACACAGAGTACAATCTAGGTTAACATAGTCGTGAATTCCTTGTGACATTCTTTTCTAATACAAAGGAACAAATGTTTCATGATAAGTACTTTCTGAGCCACTCCAAATGAATTCCACCCCCCCCCCGCCCCCCGGAGATGGCTAGTTGTTTTCAATATCCACTTTTCCCTTTTCCATTGTCGAGCTTACGGTCACTCAAAGACTACATTTCCTATGCTCCCTTGCAGAAAGGTGTGGATAAGTTTTGGCTAAAGGGATAAGAGCAAAGGAGATAGGGCAATTCTGTTTCATGCCTTTGAAGGGAGTGAATGCATTTTTGTCCTTTCATTTATTTTTCTTTGTGGCTATAATGAAGAAGTGATGGTGCAACATTCTTGGGAATGTGTGATAAAAAGTTGGGTATTTGTGGCAATGATACAATTCCGGAGTGGTCCCATTTCTAATGGCTTTTAGAAGCAGGCTGCCATACCACTGTGGACTTCATGTGAAGGAGATAAAAGCTATCTTGTTTAAACTTGTTTTGTTTGCATCTTTTTCCATGGAGCTAACCCTTGGATGGTCCTATTGACTAGAGCTGTCTAGCAGATTTGCATATGATGCGTGCTTTCTTTGGCTGTGTGTGTGTGTGTGTGTGTGCGCATTCACATACCTACATACATATTTATTTCCATAATAAAGTGATATAGACCTATAAAAATCAAATGCATTTAGGCAGAGCATTTGGTATATAAAAGAGCATGTTATATTTTTAAGACAGAGTATTAGAATATTATCTCTTCAAAACAATGTGATGTATTTATTCTCTTTGGGGTTATCTATGAGGTGTATGCACAGGTATAATGTATGGGAAAAATAGCAATGACACATTCTATACTAGTGTTCTCCTACTATAATTTTGGGGTCCTCACCTTTATTCTGTTGACAGATGTTAGTGTAGGGTTTGAATTATGAGTAGTCTAACATTAAAGTATCACTGGAGAAATTATCACGTATGAAAGTTAACATTTTCTCTGCTTCTTTGGTGGTTACCTCATAAGCTAACTAGTTATATAATTCAGCCAGATACACCCTTAGGTATTCTAATTGTGTTTTTAAAATTATAATAAAGAAACTACATGTTTGGTGACTTATATATAAGGAAGACAGCATTGTGATACTGAGTAGACCACCTTATTATATTGTAGTCTGCTTCCACTTCTAAACCATGTCATGAGTAGGTCAAAGTGAAGCAAATGGGTATGTGAACATGCCAGAATACAGGATAGTGGTTTCTCTGCTGTTATGGAATGCTATAACGTGGGAAATGGTGGGCACTTGATTTTGAGCAGATACTTGGGTGTCCCTAGCGTAAGAAAAACTCAGTGTTTTTGTAGTGTTGGTTATCTTTCCATTGGCCCTCTGGCATTCTGTTTCTATCCTTGTTCATACACTGAGTACCTTAGGAATCTGCTGCCATAGAGCACATCAATGTGTTTCCTGGTCTTCTGGCTTCTGGTAGATGTTATCAGTGGTGAGCAAAGAAGGAGATAAATGGTCTCTCTCTTTTCAGGGTGACCACAGGATGGGTCTTACTGAAATGAAAGTCACTACTTTTAAAGGTATCTATCTCCATACAACACTTTTATATCCAGGTTTGCATACAGAATTACTTTTTGGTTTATCTGTATACTACCCACGACTTAGAAATAGCTCATTATGTTATACTCCATTTAAATTACCCAGTTAAATGTATCTTATATTTCTTCTCAGTACCCTGACTAGTACAGTTTGCTAATTAAGGCTTTGGTGATATTCCAAGAGGGATTTCTTCCTTCTTTCTTCTTACGATATTTTTCACTTTTTCTTGCACTTCATTTAAAAATTACAGCAGATTCTGTAGTTAGGGCCAAAGAGATTCAGGACTGAAAGTCCTTATGCCAGATTGGAAAAGCACATTCTGCAGAAGTCTGTTAATGTATTCCCATTACTTTGCTATTCACTAAAGTCATAAGAGCCACAATGATCTTTATCTATTTCTGCTTTTCCTTTTTTGATTTACACAGAAGCTACTCTTTTTCAGATAACGCTTTTTCCTTCAGAAGTCTTAATTTTGTTCTAGCTAAAGCAAACCTCTACTAGGGCTTCTCTTGTGGAGGCAAACCTCCTCTTTAGCATGAAAATTTGTTTCTCTTATTTACCTCTCTTCAATTTTATTATATTCAGTTAGGTATTCTATTTATAGAGGGAAATACAGATATCTCAAATGTATACGCCTTACATAACCCACAGCTGAATCAGGGCTTACGAAGTTTCTGTCATCTCATAAAATTAACTCATGCCCTGTTCCAGGAGATCATTCCCTGATGATCTTTAGTAGTGAAACAGTGATTTCACTACTAAAACCTCAAATTGGTTCTGCTAGTTCTTGAATGTAATATAAATGGAACCATAGCATATGTAGTTCTTTTGTGTCTGAGTTCTTTCAGTCCATATGATGTTTTTGGGATTGACTATATTTCTCTATGTAGTGATAGTTTGCTCTTTTTTATGGCTTAATACTATTCCACTCTGTGACATACTACAATTTGCTGCTTCTTCTTTTGATGGACATTTGGCTAATTTTAGTTTTGCTTCTCTTGTGAGGGCACATTTCTTGTTTATAATGGTGAAAGTCTGTGGCAATTAACTGATAAATTAGGTTCTTCCTCTTACTGTTCCTTTCAACACCTGTTTCTAGCTTTGAATTCCAGGCTAATGTCTAAGTGGACTTAGAATTTGACTTTTCAAGAAGATAATTGATCCCAAACAGAAGATTAATTTAATATAGATAAACTACTGGGGCACCTGGGGGGCGCAGTCTGTTAAGTGTCCAACTCTTGGTTTTGGTTCAGGTCATGATCTCTCGTTTTTGTGAGATCAAGCCCCACACCAGGCTCTGTGCTGGGAGCATGGAGCCTTCTAGGGATTCTCCCTTTCCCTCTCCCTGCCTCTCCCCCACTTGTACGGTCTCTCTCAAATAAATAATCTTAAAAAATATTGATAAACCACCTAACCAAATAGTTATAAATTGACACAACTAATATATTTCATTACATTACAAGTAAGAGTCCAGAAGAATAATCTCTAGATTTGGGGAAATAAGAGGTTATTTTAAAGAGGCGCCTAACTGGCTCAGTCAGTTAAGCATAGACATTGATTTCAGCTCAGGTCATGATCTCATGGTCATAAGATTGAACCCCTGTGAAGCATGCTTAAGATTTTCTCTCTGTCTCTCTCTGTCTCTTTCTCTCTGTCCCCTTCCCCCCCACTGCCCCTCCCCTGCATGTTCTCTCTCTCTCTCTCAAAACAAATGTTAAAAAAATCTCAAAAAACTATTTGGGATAGTCACATGGCATTTGCAAGGATCTGCCCTTTCAAAAGCACAGTCTTACAATGAATATGATATTTTCATAATGAATCATAAAAGCATGTTTACATATTATGACACTATTACTTTTTTTAATTCCTGAAACTTTAATGGAAAACAGTAATTTCAAAACTTCATACAATTTAATGTTGTTGTTGTTGGGTTTTTTTAGGTTTATTTATCTATTTTGAGGGGGAAAGTGAATGGTGGAAGGGCAGAGAGAGAAAGAGAGAGAGAGAATCCTAGGAAGGCTCTGCATTGTCAGCCCAGAGCCCGACACAGGGCTCAAATCCATGAGATCATGATCTGAGCTGAATTTAAGAGTCAGATGCTTAACCAGCTGAGCACCCAAGTGCCCCTGTACAATTTTATGTTTTAAAGAGCTTATGACATGAATTTATCTTTGAGGTTTTATTTTTTAGTAAAAAAATTGCAAATATAATTATTTAATTATATGAATGTAAAATAAGTATCCATCAATTATTGCTGGGAAAAAGAATAATTCTTGAGTTAACTTCCAAAGAATTCTTTTATTTTAAACATATTTTTCTTGGGGTGCCTGGATCGCTCTTTTGGTTGAGTATTCCAACTCTTGACTTTCAGCCCATGTATGATCTCAGTTTCATAGGATCGAGGTCTGTGTTAGGCTCTGTGCTGACAGAGTGGAGTCTGCTTGGGATTCTCTCTCCCTCTATCCTTTTGCCCCTCCCCTGCTCGTGCTCTCTCTCTTTCTCTCATGATAAAATAAACTTAAAAAATAAACCCATTTTTCTTGGTGTCACTAAGTGTCAAAAGCTTTAATGTAGATTATTTTTAAATTTTGAAATATTTTCTCTGGATTTCAGAAGAAAAATAATTTTCACTCGAAGAAATCAGTGACAAAAAATGAGAAACTGAGCTTGTTAGGACCAGCGAAAAGAAAGTTTAATACCAGGAAAGCAGGTATTCTGGTTAGGGAATGCGAGTGTGGTCTGTCTATTCATATATTCTGCTTCGCAGTGAGCTTGTGGTTTCTTTTCAATGTAAGGGCTTAGATTTTATGACTTCTGGAAATTATCACTTAATCTTGGTGGGAATTTTTGTTTTCATTTTGTCCAACAAGTTATTAAATTGGTAATAGGCATCCTAGAAATTGGAAAAAAAAAAAAAAAAGACACGTAAGCCTGATACTTATCCCACAGTGTGAGAAGATAGTAAAAAAGAGATTGGATTGGGCAGCCAAAGCTCAACTTGGACTAGTTGCGCGGTGTCCCAAATGTGGCCGTGTACCTGTGCGCCCAGTCTTAGGGAAGATGTTCATAACTTGCAGTTGTATGCTGCTGGGATTATTCTATGGACACTCATCAAGCAGTTTCACTCCAGGAATGGAGGCAAGGATCTTTTGGGAGCTTTGGAAATGAAACCATACATCATTCTTCAAAGATGGAACACAACATGAGGATAGGAAAGATGAATTGTGGGCTCTAACCATGAGATGTTTTATTTTCCTTTCTGAATTCTGTGGTTATGCCCTTGAAATAAGGGTAGTAAGGAAATAATACATAACTGTACCAAAGTAATTCACCTTCTGCTTCAGGGGAGCATTTTGGGAACCAGGCAAGTGACATTCCACTTGAAACTTCTAAGAATAGGTGTGGGTCTAAATCTGGGTGCCTGTAGGCTAGTCATATCCGGCAGCACTTCAGTCTCTGTGCTCGATGTACATTCTTTCTTTTATACTTGAAATTAGTAGATCTTGTTTAGGTAGTGCAGCATTGTCTCAGCTATCACTGTTAAGGGAAGTGTCTGTTCCCACGTATGGAACAACGTAATTCCATATTAGCACCTATGTAAGTGCTTCAGGAACTGTGGAGGTGATGGGCAGTAGAGCCAGCCAACTGGATGCTTGAATGGAAAGATGTCATCATATGTGGAATATAGATGCCAACTTCAGGGAATACGGGAAGTATTTGGGGAAGTGAGACTAATGAACAAATCAACAAAACTAAAAGTAAAAAATTAAAAATGCACTTACTGTAGAGTAGTAGGATGAGATGACGAGTTATTGTAACGTTAGGACGAACAAATAACAAGACCTTGTTTTGTGTTATAAGCTGGCGGAACCTTGTCATGCACAACTATTTTCCTCTAGTTCTGTAAATTTGTGGGAGATAGCCAATACAGTTTCTTTCTCCATTCTTGGATGGCGATATACTGAAAGTAGAAATGTCCTAGACAGCAGCCTTGATTAGGATGAAGGGGACTTGCTTCTGCCAGGGTTCCTAGTCTTTTCACAGTATGAACCAGGGTGGGCGCTGAAGGATAGGGGTGGCAATTCAAGGTTCTAGAAATTCACATTACATTATTTTCTATTTCCATTCATTTATATAAAGCAAAACCCAGTTAAAGCAAACATAAAGGGAAACTTCCCAGGAGAAGAGAATCACAAGGGCTCTCAAGAATGGGCAATTCGTAGCAAGGGGCCATCATCATCATTAGTTTATAATAATTGCTATGATTTATGGAGCACTTTCTCTTTGCCTATAGACTTTGCGTATATTCTATCGAATCTTTTTTTTTTTTTTTTTTTTTTTTTTACAACTATGTGAATTAAGTGTTATATTTCCTATTTACTGATGACCATGTTAGGGCTCAGAGATGTTAAGTGATTTGCTAAAGATAGCACAGCTGGGGCGCCTGAGTGGCTCAGTCGGTTGAGCATCTGACTTCAGCTCTGGTCATGATCTCGCAGTCTGTGAGTTTGAGCCCCACGTCGGGCTCTGTGCTGACAGCTCAGAGCCTGAAGCCTGCTTCACATCCTGTGTCTCCCTCTCTCTCTGCCCCTCCCCCACTCATGCTCTGTCTCTCTCTGTCTCAAAAATAAATATTAAAAAAAAATTAAAAGATAGCACAGCTAATAAGGGACTGTGTCAAGATTCAAACCAGGTTTGAACTGGTTCCAATGCCCGTGAGTTTAGCAAGCCAGGGACTGCCAGACGGTTTTGTCTAGGTTATATTATCTGTGAGTTCTTTGGTTCCTTTTTTTTTCTTTTCATTTTTATTTCATAAAGTAACTAAGTTATCTTCTTTCCATAGTAATAATAGATCTGCTTTGTTATTACATATGGATATGTCTCTGGAAGTTAGCCCATGATTTCCAATGGGTAGCTAGTCTCCTTTTCAATGAGCAGAAGGCTACAGGCTCTTTGACTGATATAACGTCACTTGCTACATGAGTTCCTAAACTACTCAAATTGTTTGCTTTATGCGTCTCCACATACAGCTAATCAGAAATTGACTAGAGTTAGGATCAATGAGATTCAAATTAAATCGAGTTATACCTTTATTTAAATCATTAGTCAGAAAGATTCGATTTATGTCTTTCCTTCCCCTATTCCACGAGACGGGTTTATACCTAAACCATAATACATAATTTTCACATCTCAAGCAAGAATGTCAATTTAATTTTTAGAAGCTACACAGTGTACGTCTGCAATGATTTATAATGTTATTTTATCAGATTAATTCTACAGTTGCATCAGAAAACTGCAATCCAGATTTGCACATCTAGACAGGTTTGCATTCATCACCTTCAAAGTAGTTTCCTGCAGAAAGGAACATTTTTCACAAGGGTTAGTTTGAGTGAGCTATTTCCTTGGTGGGCTGTTTGAATTTTACATAAATGCTGTCCACTAAAGTATTCTGAAACAGAAAGATCACTTTGTGGTTATACTGCCGTGGTAGGTTTTCTTTGTTTCATAGAATCTTGTCATTAAAACTAAAATGAATGAAGCCTAATACATACAGATACATATAGCTGATTACTTAAAATTCTTATTATTTGCTAGGTACTATGCTGATCAATTTGCCTCCACAATTTTATTAATTCTTATATTCACAGGAAGGTTTTATTATCCTTATTTATAAAAATAAAACAAAACTATACACAAGGATGTAAGAGTAATGTGTCAAAAGCCACACTGTAGGGGCGCCTGGGTGGCTCAGTCGGTTAAGCTTCCGACTTCGGCTCAGGTCACAATCTCACGGTTCATGAGTACGAGCCCCGCGTCGGGCTCTGTGCTGAGCTCAGAGCCTGGAGCCTGCTTCAGATTCTGTGTCTCCCTCTCTCTCAGCCCCTACTCCACTCATGCTCTGTCTCACTCTCTATCAAAAATAAATAGGGGCACCTGGGTGACTCAGTCAGTTAAGCGTCTGACTTTGGCTCAGGTCATGATCTCACGGTTCGTGGGTTCGAGCCCCACATCAGGCTCTGTGCTGACAGCTCAGAGCCTGGAGCCTGCTTCGGATTCTGTGTCTCCCTCTCTCTCTGCCCTCCCCTGCTCATGCTCTGTCTCTATCTCAAAAACTAAATAAACATCAAAAAAAATTTAAATAAATAAATAAACATTAAAAAATAAAATAAAAGGCCATACTGTAAATGTGATTCAAATATATATTATGACTGTGTGTGTGTGTGTGTATACACACACACATACACATAGAGAGTGCAAGCAGGGGAGAGAGGGAGAGAGAGAATCTCAAGCAGGCTCCATACTGAGTGCAGAATCAATGCCGGGCTCCATTCCAACCTGGAATCATGACCTGAGCCAAAATCAAGAGGTGGATGCTCAACTGACTGAGCCATCCAGGTGTCTCTATATTATTATAAATCTAAAAACCATGCGGTGGACACCAGATTGAATGCTTTTGTGGGCTGTACTTCAAATAGAACTAGTTATTGTTTCTGGATTGTTTTACGGAAGTGGTCTCATTCCCTTTTCTTTGCATCTCCCCTTCTTGATTTGATCCACATTGCTCCCGAAGGTGATTTTTACCCTTTTGAAATTTAGCAATATTTACAGCTGCTCCAATTTGACAAGAAAGCAAAAAGGAAGAAATAGGTAAAACAAAAAGAATGTACTTATTTTGTGTATGAGAAAAATAATGTGAAGAAATATTAAATTATCTATACAGTTATCAACAAGGATGACTAGGACCAGTAGAAAAGGTGAAATCTCTCCTTTGCTTTTTTTTTTTTTTTTTAAACATTTATTTATTTTTGAGAGACGTAGAGACAGAGTATGAGCAAGGGAAGGGCAGAGAGAGAGGGAGACACAGAATCCGAAGCAGGGTCCAGGCTCCGAGCCACCAGCATAGAGCCCGACGCGAGGCTCGAACTCACAGACCTCGAGATCATGACCTGAGCCGAAGTCGGCCGCTCAACTGACTGAGTCACCCAGGCGCCCCTCTCCTTTGCTTTTTAATTCTTCGGAAAATACATGTTCTCTTTGTTCTTGGGAGTGAACACTAACTAAATTGCATGATCTCAAAGATAAATTATTCAAACGATAGCAGCTCTTATTTAAAAAACTTAACTACAGAAACAGATAAAGTTGAGAGGTCACCATCCCTAAAAAGGATAAATTTCAATTTCCTAAGATTAGGATCCAAAATACAATATGGATGATAGGATAATCATGAAAGGGAAAGAAAATAGAAGCAATTACTCCTTTTATTAAAAAACTGAGGTTACAGATAAAAGAATTTAATATGCATTAATGCAACAAATACTAAATATAATGGGTGGGTATAGAGAGATTTTCCAAGAAAAAAATAGTGTGATAAATTAAAAGAACTCAGGAAATCGTTAAATCTATGTAAAAGGAGCTATGTAATTGTCCCATCATAAAATGTGTAATTACTCATGAGTCCATAGTGATTGAAGCACTGAATGAAAATTGAGCTATGATACTAAGTTCTCTGACAATCGGATAATACATGAAAATAATGCAATTAGCATAAATCGGGAAAAAAAGTTTAATATAGTCAGGAAATCCTGCAGTCATCTCAATAGGAAAAAGATACCTTTCAAATACTGAAGAAGGAAGAGAAATTTAAGTAACGTAACTATATAAACAATTTTGGAAAATCTCAAATTACAAATGATGGTATCACACTTATTAAAAGGGTACTGATGGCATTCTAAACATCTTAAAAAGCAAGGAGCAAATTTAATTAGATTACAATCTTAATTATTGTAAAATGTGAAATAATAGTTGTATTTTCTAGCATTTTGGCTTTCTCTGATACCATACATAAGCTACAGAGCTGTGACAACACTCACATGGGACGCATGATCATTCTCTTATTATCTCATTGGTAGTGGAGGTTTATTGGTCACAGATATTTGTCCCTAACCACTTTTACTTCCCTCAATTTGTATTCAGCTTTATTTAAAAAAAATTTTTTTTAACATTTATTTATTGTTGAGAGAGCAAAAACAGGGGAGGGGCAGAGAGAGAGGAATAAACAGACCTGAAGCAGGCTCCAGACTCGGAGCTGTCAGCACAGAGCCCGACACAGGGCCCGAAACCACGAACTGCGAGATCACGACCTGAGCTGAAGTTGGACACTTAACCCACTGAGCCACCCAGGCGCCCCTGTATTCATCTGTAGAATGCAAAAATACATTTGCCCACCTGTGGCTAGCTTTAGCTCTTTTCTCTCTCTGCTTCATTTGGGCAGTTCAGGCAAACAAACTAAAATTTTCTGTACTTATACCCCAAATGATAGATGTCAAAAATGAATTTCTTAATTCTTTATAAAGATATAGAGAATTAAAAATACCTTATTTTTAGCATCAAAATACAATTTTACAAGGGTGGACACTGAGCTTCAAATTTTATATGCTACCATGCGTATCTTACTTCGTTTCACCTATTCTTAAGCTTATTGCATTTTCCCATACATACAGAAATGCAAAATATATAACATATAAAATATATGTTATTTAATATATTTATATAAAATTTATATTCATATATCATATTCACATTTTTAAAATTTCTCCTGCTCTCAACGGCCTTTTGGTTAATCTCAATCCAAAGATAAACTACAGAATTTTAAAAAAGTATAGAAATTCAAGGCTACTGGATTAAAGAATGGTTTTAATAGAGATAATTATTATCTCAGTTTCTGTATTTAAAAGACATGTTTTAGTATTATTTTAACTCATTTACCTTTCATATTTAATCTGATCCGGTGAATCTTGCAGTGCTGAACTGGGTAGGAAACTTTGGAACATTGTAGAAATAGAGGCTGAAGAGCTAAGAGTGTCGACAGATAAACATTCTTCAAAATAGTGATTGGTTTTGGGTGACAAAGCTTTGCTTCTTTGATAAAAAGCTTGCTAACAGTGTTTTAATTGAAACTTTTAATCTGAATGTTGTCTGAATCCTGTTAAATGTTACTTTCCTGCCTCAATTCAAATTTTCTTAATCTTCATTTTCCCGTTGAATATTGTTACACTGTCTGCCTCATTATGCCAAAGAAAGATGAAGTAAGCTATTAACATTCTGAACGGCCTATGAGATGTTATGATATAGAATGTCATTCATTTTTATGAGTTGGCTGTCACTGTGGGCTGCAATAAAGTTATAATTCCTCACTGCAAGTATGTGATGGCTGGTGTTGCTGCAAAATCCTTATTAAAATTTCAATAATTGTAAATTAAAGCAAAAGTAAATAGGACTTTTATGAAATGGTTGTTTCCGAAAGTCAAGTGGTAGAGAACAGGACTCTACAAGATTGTCATTATTTGCTTCGTGGCTCTAAATCATCGTAATCCTACTGTTATTTTTTTATTATTAAAAAAAAGGACTCATAGTCATTCTGTACTTTGAGCTACAGAATCTGGCTTGCTTGTGCCGAGAGGTGAGGCGACAAAGCAGAATTGTTGCTTTGCCATGTCTATCCTTAAATTTCCGCACGATGTCTTTGGCAGAAAACCTGAAGGTTGCAATCTGCATAGTTTTCTTTTAATTTAAATATTTGGAAGGAAAGGGGCTTTACATGTCATCTCATGGCCTTATTAAATGAATATGTTAATGTAGCATTCAGCTTGCAAATTTTCTCACAAAATAGAAAACAAGTATGAGAAAGATTCTCCTAGGACAGATAATGCTGTATTATTTAAGAATATGTTACAAAAAAAATGCAAACTGTCATTCAGAACAAAGGAATTGGTACTCAGAATTCTCTGGTGTGTTCGTTGTTTAGCTGGCTGAAAAAAGTATGTAGTTGGAAAGATAAGAAATATTTTATTTATTTTGTATGTTTTTGTGAGGTGTTGGAAATATTTAAAATTAAGTAGGTGGTGCATTTCATTATAATGAATATGATTGGGAAAGAACATATAAAGGAAGACTAGTAATTTTATGTCACATATTTCATTGCATTTATTCTCATCTCTGTCAGCTTACAGTAGCTTGAGGTTAGAAATTTGGTACTTGTAAAGATTTGCCTAACTTTGTTTAATGTTAGTAAGATGCTATACTCAGAGTCAGACTGACAAACGTGTCAGGGGTCATGAAGACTATTTGAGTGGACGTATCATGGCAGTTGCCCTGATGCTTGAGAACCTCCCAGCAGTCTTTCTTGAGGTGGGTCTCCTTTTACTCTCTGAGGTTTTGTCTTTCTCTTTCCAATTTTTGAGAAGCATGGCGCTGTTTAGGTCTTCACTAGCCTGGACTTGGAGTAGTGCCATACAGATGTCCTTATCTGAGCTTCTTGCATTAGACAGACTAGAAAAATGCTACACTGTGGGCACCAGGGTGGCTTAGTCGGTTAAGTGTCCAAGTTCGGCTTGGGTCATGATCTCGCGTTTCACAAGTTTGAGCCCAGTATTGGGCTCTGTGCTAACGGCTCAGAAACTGGAGCCTGCTTCAGATTCTGTGTCTCCCTCTCTTCCTGTCCCTCCCCAACTCGTGCTCTGTCTCTGTCTCTCAAAAATTAAATAAAAGCATGAAAAAAAAAGTTAAAAATGCCGCATTGCCCATCTTAGGTCCTCTCATCTGTCTGTGTATCTGGGAATTACTGACTGTAGTTTAGGCAGCTTGTCTGATAAATAATGACTTGTCAGTATCTCTCCATCAGTGACTAGTTTATCATCCCTTCCCTCTGTTATACCCCAAAGATAGCAGATAGATAAAATTAATGCTTGTTCTCTGAGGCAGTCAGCTGAACATCCCTGCCTCCCACCTGCTTTTGTCCTTTTATAAGATCAAACTGAGCTCTTCTGACTACTCTTCTTGTTTCTTAGTCCTCATGGTTGCTCCTCTCCTGGGACTTCTATTCTTTTGCCTCTGGGCCCAGTGGAGAGGGAGCGTTGTTTGTTTTTTGGTTATTTGTGAAGCTTAAGGATATGAAGACACAAGGAGTTTTCTTCAACTATACATTTTTCTAAGAGTGATCGATCCATTAAGATATTGTCTTATAGAGAAGTTTATCTTTAAAAGTTTGCCAATTTAGGGCGCCTGTTGGCTCAGTCGGTTAAGAGGAAGACTTCAGCTCAGGTCATGGTCTCATGGTCTGTGAGTTCGAGCCCCGCGTCGGGCTCTGTGCTGATCCTTCAGAGCCTGGAGCCTGCTTCGGATTCTGTGTCTCCCTCTCTCTCTGCCCTTCCCTTGCTCACATTTTGTCTCTATGTCTCTCTAAATAAACGTTAAAAAAATTAAAAAAAATTTTTGCCACTTTGAATTTAGGTATAATTCTCATTGATTTACGGAATGATTAAAGTTTGCTAACACATCCCGTGATAATTGGAAATATCTCTGGTCAATCACAAAGCCGTCACATGGTTTATATGGGAATTAAAAAGAGAATAATCATGAATTTTGTAGATGAGTCTCACTCACTGATTGTGACTATTAGGTCAGTTGGTTCACTTCTTTCATCTTCCATTTACTCAGCTCTAAAGTGAAGATAAGAAAATGCTGAAAAAGTGATTACCTGTTTAAGGGGTTTCACACAATGCCTGGCAGTCAGGGTCATTCAGTAAAATGCAATTCCCTCATTTAACCTCCACATACTTGCCAGTATTAATAGTTATCTCTCTTAATTAAATACATGAATCCAAATACAATCACATTTTGTTAAATAGCCAAGTTAGATGGTCATTTTTTAGCAGATATCTTGGCAAGAAGAGATCAGAAACACTATTCCTTTCTCTCTTCTTATCAGTGAAGATTATTACATCAAAATGGAAAGAAGTAAAAAAAAATTCTTATCTATGAATGCAGTGTGTCAAAAGATTCTAATAAGGATTGTGAATGTTTTTTACACAGTCGTCATATATTTATCACACTAAAAATAATCCTTTAAATGATTCCTCTGGGAAAAAAAAAAAAAGACTCCCCTGAAGAAAAAATCCTTAATATGACTCCCCTGGGGAAAAAAAAAAAAAGAAAAGAAAAGAAAAAGCAACCGACATTATTCCTGACCTAAGGAACACAGAAGAGAAATAGTGCACACACATAAGACACACACACAAAGCGTATGGATATGTAAATACCACATGAAAACCCTTCCAATAGTTCAAATTTTCACAGTGAATTTCTGCAAAACTATTTTTGCAGTAACCTAAGACATTGTCTTATGTTTATTTTTCTACTGTTACTTCATGAAAGCAAAGCAAATAATGTATAAAGCATGCTACTAATTTTTGTTGTCATTTTAGCTTCTCATCTTTCACAATCCACCCTGCTTAATGTCATGGGGACGTATGAGCAAACCACTGCCCCTTCCTCCTTTTAGGATATTTGTTTATTACAGTAGGCTTTCATAATTTCAAAATGGATTCAAGGTTTTTGCAAATTAGATAATGTATTCTTCTTGTATCTATGAAACTCAAGGATAAATATTCTTTATTATGTACTGTCGCTATGGTCACTAGACCCATTAACATTGACTCAATAATCTTGAAGGATTAAGAAATGAAAGGGAAATTTTAGTATTTTGACTTGAAGTCATTTAGTCTTTTCCAAGTTCTGTTATGAATTTACTTGCTCAGCAGTAGTGTTGACTACTAAATGCACATTCTTATGAAAGGGGCATAGGAGAGATGACAATAATATTTGATTTACACTCTCGATATACTTGCAGTTTAATAGAAAAGCGGGAAAAAAGGTTAATGTTCATGTGAGTAGAAAATACGAAAATGCAGTCTCTGAGCAGATAATACTATTTTTAAACATACAAATTAGTATAGTCATCTTGGGAAGCTTTTATCATAATGTTTCCATTGCAAACACTATTTTGGAAACCTCATAAGCTATGTGAGGACTGTTTAATAACTATTTAAAGACCTGTCTTACTGTGTTAAGAACACAATATGAGATCTGTCTCCCTAACAAATTGAGTGCATGCTACATTGTTGTTGACTATACCAGTGTTGTACAGATCTGTAGAACTTACTCATCTTACTTAACTGTAACTTTATTTCCATCGATTTGTATCTCCTCCTATCCCTCTCCCTCTGGTCCCTTGCAACCACCATTTCAGTCTTTGATTATAGAAATTTGGCTATTTCAGGCAGCTCGTGTAAGTGGAATCATGCAGTACGTGTCTTTCTGTGACTGGCTTATCTCACTTAGCGTAATGCCCTGAAGATGTATCCATGTCATGGCATATTGCAGCATTTCCTTCTTTTTTTAAGGCTCCATAGAATCCCATTGTATGTTTTGCAACAATATTCTCATCTGTTTATCTGCTCGTGGAGGAATATTTAGCTTGTTTCCACATCTTGGCTTATATGAGAAATGCCCCGATGAACATGAGAGGGTTAGTATCTCTTGGAGATCCTGATTTCAAACCTACTGGATAAATATGTAGAACTGGGATTGCTGGATCATATGATAGTTCTCTTTTTATTTTTATCTTTTTTTTTTGAGGAAATTATGTACTATTTTCCATAGTGGCTGCACCATTTTACATTCCTACCAAGGGTCTCTAAGTGTTTCAGTTTTTTTCATATCATTACTAACACTTGTTGTTATTTGCTTATGGATAATAGTTATCCGAAAAGGTATAAGATGCTATTTCAATGTGGTTTTGACCAAAATTGTCCAAATTTGTTCATACTTGGTTTTGATAAAAATTTGTCCAAAATTGGTAAGTCAGATGCTAGTTCTTTGCTCAGCACTGAAAAAGTTGGGGCATTGGACACACAGATCAACTCTTTGCCTCCCTAGCGGGCAGCTAAGCATTGGGATTTTTCATCCATGCATTCTGTGAGTGGCAGCTATGAGCCCATGCCTCTGTCTTCAAAGAACCCTGTGTCTCCATTTATTACTGGTTTGCTGGACTTTGCCGGACCTATCAAAGCTCTAAAATTGCCAAGATAGAAGCCAGTTCTCTGGGGACTCCTCTCAGGAAAGTTGGGACACTAGGTGTGTGAACTTTTCCTAACTCCCCTAGAGGAAACTTGATGCTAAGTGGTCTTCTGATTGTATGGTGTTGTGCCAGAGGCAGGGACTCCAGGAAAAAGACTTCCTGATCTCCATACAGGATTCAGCTAATCTGGTTTGGTGTTCACTTTGGGTGCAGGGACCTTTCAATTAGTTTCAATTTTTTTTTAATGTTTTTATTTATTTTTGAGACAGAGAGAGAGCATGAGCGGGGGAGGGGAAGAGAGAGAGGGAGACACAGAATGTGAAGCAGGCTCCAGGCTCTGAGCTGTCAGCACAGAGCCCTACGTGGGGCTCGAACTCACAGACCGCAAGATCATGACCTGAGCCGAAGTCGGACGCTCAACCGACTGAGCTACCCAGGCACCCCTAGTTTCTAGGTTTTGACAATGGAATTTATCTGTGAATTGTTGCTGATTTTGTGTGTGTTGGCAGAAGGAGGGTGGAGGGCTTCCTTCTTGTCATCTTGCAGGTGTCATTATTTAGTTTTTACTTATAACTTTCTTTTATCCATTAATCCAGCTTGAACACCCACCTTGTTTAGCACAATTACATTTAAATATCCGTGGCTGCCCCCAAATCTCCAATATATCAACAAAAATATTTAGCAATATTGGAGGCATGTCCAAGAATGTCTCCATAAGGTGAGATGTCTTCATGTACCGGTGTCAGTTCTCACCTTTTTCCTCTATAGGTTCAGTGCAGTCCCAACCAAATACCACATCCAGTTTAAAAAAATAGATACTGACAAGCTGATTCCAAAATTAGTATGGAAAGATAAAAGAAGTGGAATAATCAAAATAATTTTGTAAATGATTTTTGAATTAGGCAAGGACATTTAGATGCAACCCAGAAGGACATTTAGATGTAACATCAAAACAAATGATAGATTGAACTTTATCAACATTAAAATCTTGGTCTGTGAAAGACACTACGAAGAGAATAAAAAGCCGTGACACAGACCAGGAGAAAATACTTGCCTAAAACCTTTCTGACTAAGAATTTGTATTGAGAATATATTTTAATACTCTCAAAAGCCAAATAATAAAAACTTAATAAAAAGGGGTAAGAGTGCTAAACATAAACCTCACCACAGAAAATATACAGATTACAAATAAACATGAAAAGAGGCAAGAGGCTCAGTACCATAACCATCAGGGAAATGTGAACTAAAATCACAACGAGATGCTTCTATATAACTATTGGAGTGACTGGAAAAAATCTGGAAATGTAAGTAAGATAAGGTCGAGGAAATTTGCAAAAATGCAGGAAATTTGCATGAATGCCGAGCAAAGAGATTAAAAGTCAGAAAACATGAGATAGAAGTTAAGAGGCATGGAGAATGATGGCAGTATGCCGTATCTGTATCATAGGATGTCTCATAAAAGGAGTCAGGGGTAGGTAAGGAAAAATCTGAAAGACAATAGAAGTATATTTGTTTTGGGTAAATAGAATATTCAAATCAAAGAGCCTATCAAAGGATGAATATGATGAACGAAGAAAGACTCTACACTTGGCATATCCTGCTAACGTTGTAGAATTCTAAAAATGAAGAGCAAATTTCACTAACTGCCAAAAAAGGAAAATAAAATATCCACAAGCAAATGAGGCCCAGACTCAATTTAGAAATGATCTGTTTATGTATGCTGTGATGGTGGATGGACATGGAGTTCTCTGACATTGGCCTTGTATCTTCTATCCCGTCCTCCAAAAATTGTTTTAACACTATTTATAAATCCAAATAAAATGTTTCTATTAATATAATTATCCAAATGCTTTGATGCCAAGCCGGCCTGTACATTTTTTTTTAAGTTTATTTTTTATTGAGGGAGAGAAAGGGAGGGAGAAGGGGGGAAGGAGGGGGAGAGAGAGAGAGAGAGCTCATTGAGAGCTCAATGTGGAACTGGAACTCAGAAACTGAACTGTGAGATCATGACCTGAGCTGAAGTTGGACCCTCAACTGACTAAGCCACCCAGGATCCCCTGGCCTGGGTATGAACCATTAGTATGGTTCTAATCATACTTCCTTACTTCAGTAGGCCTTTTTCCTCTTCAATTTCCATTTGTCTCTTTCTCTTTCAATATTTTTCTTTTTGATTTCTTGAAATATTTCAATCGTTCTAATGTATCAATTGTTTTTTAGTTCTGTTTCCTGAGAGTCAGTGAGACCTGTCTGCCACTGTGTTGCAGTAGGTGCTGCTGATTTCAAGACTCACTGTGTTGTATCATTCTAGCAGGGATGGATTCATTGTTACCTGAAGCCCAAGTTTTGCACTTTCTATGTTTACATCTTTTTTATTACATTCTTCATGTAAGTTTTTTTTTAAATTTTTAAATTTTTTAAATTTTTTTTTGTTTGTTTATTTACTTTTGACAGAGAGACAGAGTGTGAGCAGGGGAGGGGAAGAGAAAGAGGGAGACACAGAATCCGAAGCAGGCTCCAGGCCCTGAGCTATCAGCACAGAGCCCGACCCGGGCTTGAACTCACAAACCGTGAGATCATGACCGAGGCCGAAGTCAGTGCTTAACAGACTGAGCCACCCAGGCGCCCCTCTTCATGTAAATTTTTTTAAAAAATGTTTATATTTGAGAGAGAGAGGAAAGGGCAGAAAGAGAGGGGACAGAGGGTCCGAAGCAGGCTCAGTGCTGATGGCAAAGCCAGATGTGGAGCTCAAACTCAAGAACCTTGAGATCATGATCTGAACCAAAGTCTGAGGCTTAACCAAATGAGCCACCCAGATGCCCTCTTCATGTAACTTTTTTAGAAAGATATATAGAGAAGTAAAATTGCTGTGCCATTATGTGCTTGGAAATACCTTTACTATGCTTTCTTTCTAACTTCTATACCCAAGAACTGAGTATAGAATTCTAGGTTAAGGGTAGTTTCTAATGAAATACTCATTAAAAAAAAAAAAAAAAAAAAGGAGGCTTACTGCTGTTGAGTAGTCAGTCTCATACCCTTCTTATTTTGTCTTTGTATCTCATCTCTTCCTTTTTAGGTTTTTGGAGCATCCCTTAACTCTAATTTTCAGAAAATTTTTGATGATGTAATGTATGTCTGATTTTATTCATTTTGCTGAGCACTTGACATATCTCTCCAATTTTTAGACCCAAATACATTAAAGTAGTGTTATTTGATTATTTTATTTTTGTTCTCTGGAATTCTTATTAGTTAGATAATGGACTCTGCATTAAAACATATTTTGCTTATTTTAGGAATTTTGTTCTATTCTCTGCTTCTTGAGAAGAGTCTTCAAATTTTTGTTTAATTGCATCTCAGCAATGATTTAAACTTCTAAGAGCCCTCTATTCTGATTTGTTTTCTTTCTTCCTTTCTTTCCTTCTTTGTTTCTTTCTCTCTCTTCTTTCTTCCTTTCCCTTTCCCTTTCCTTTCCTTCCTTTCTCTCCTTCTCTCTCCCTTTCCTCCTTCCTTCCTTCCTTCCTTCCTTCCTTCCTTCCTTCCTTCCTTCCTTCCTTCCTTCCTTCCTTCCTTGTTACTGTTTGTTTACCTGAGATCCAAATTTATAGGCATTTATATTTTATGTAGTAAATATGACAACCCTACTCTTTTTTATAAAAATTTAGTTAGGTCTAAAACATGCACATATGCGTGCACGTGCACACACACACACCTTCACATTTATTTATTTATTTATTGTTTTTCTTAGCATTTTGTACTTGTTTTATGGTTAAATAGGTCTACCCAAGAATTTTTACAGGAAGTCAATGGTTTTACACACACACACACACACACACACACACACACACACACACACTGTGTAGAGGCACAGAGGATTTCATCAATAGGACAGATTACATATATAGTACTAGATGTCAGAACAGAGGAAAAACATGGACACATTAGAAATATTAAGGTAGATCTTTATGTATTAACATGAAAAGTATCCATTAAAGGACTTGCACGTTCATTATTTATTCTACAAATATTTATTGAACATCTCTATTAGGCACCATTCTAGACATTGGGAATATCGCTGTGGACAAAATAAATAAATACCCCACCCCTTTACCTCACATAGTGATAATGTGTATAAATTAAATGAGGAGGAGTATGTAGAATGATAGAATGATCAAGGAAAGCCTCTTTGATAGTATTTAAATATATGATTGAAATAAAATGTTTTTTTTTTAGTTTTTAAATTTTAATTCCATTATAGGTAACATACAGTGTTATATTAGTTTCATATGTGTGATACAGTAATTCAACAATTCTAGAAAATTACTCAGCGCTCATAAAGATACGTATACTCTTTAATCCCCACCACCTATTTCACCCACCTGCCTCCCCGCCCATAACCATCAGTTCTCCATAGTTAAGCGTCTGTTTCTTGGCTTGTCTCTCTCTTTTTCCTTTATTTTGTTTCTTAAATTCCATATGTTTATGTTTCTCTGACTGACTTATTTCACTTAGAATTATACTCTATAGCGGTATCCATGTTTTTGCAAATAGATTTCATTCATTTTTATGTCTCAGTAATATTTCATTGTTTATGTACACCCTGTGTTCTTTATCCATTCATCTATCAATGGGCAGTTGGGCTGCTTCCATATTTTGGCTATTGAAAATAATGCTGCAATAAATATAGAGATGTATGTATCCCTTCAAATTACTGTTTTGTTTTTCTTTTTAATTCTTTGGTTAAATACCCAGTGGCACTATTATTGGCTTGTAGGGTAGTTCCTTTTTTAACTTTTGATGAACATCATTTCTGTTTTCCACAGTGGCTGTACCAGTTTACATTCTCACCTGATAGCACAAGAGGGTTCCTCTTTCTCCAAATCCTCACCAACTCCTGTTGTTTCTTGTGTTGCTGAGTCTAGCCATTCTGACAGGTGTGAGGTGATATGTCATTGTAGTTTTGATTTGCATTTCCCTGATGATCAGTGGTGTTGAGCATCTTTTCATGTGTCTGTTGGCCATCTGTATGTCTTCTTTGGAAAATGTCTTTTCATGTTTTCCACCCACTCTTTAATTCGATTATTTGTTTTTTTGGATGTTGGGTTGTAATTTCTTTATATATTTTGGATACTAGCCCTTTATTGGATATGTCATTTGCAAATATCTTCTGCCATTCAGTAGGTTGCCTTTTAGTTTTATTGGTTATTTCCTTCACTGCAGAAGCTTTTTATTTTTTTAATTTTTATTTAAAAAATAATTTTTGTTTATTTTTGAGAGAGAAAGAGAAAGAGTGCAAGCAGGGGAGGAAGACACAGAATCCGGAGCAGGCTCCAGGCTCTGAGTTGGCAGCACAGAGCCCGATGCAAGGCTCGAACCGTGATCATGACCTGAGCTGAAGTCAGACGCCTAACTGACTAAGCCACCCAGGCGCCCCACTAGAAGCTTTTTATTTTGATATAGTCCCATAGTTTACATTTGTTTGCCTTGCCTCAGAAGACATGTCTAGACAAATGTTGCTATGGCCTGTATAAAAGAGAGAACTGCCTTTGCTCTCTTCTAAAGTTTTTATGGCTTCAGGTCTTGCATTTTTGTCTTTTAATCCTTTTGAGTTTATTGTTGTGTGTGGTGTAAGAAAGTGCTCAAGCTTCATTCTTTGCAGGTAGCTGTCCAGTTTTCCCAACATCATTTATTGCGAAGACTGTCTTTTTCCTATTGTTTATCCTTTTATCCTTGGTTAGGATTAAGTGGCCATAGAATTTTAAGTTTATTTATTAGTTGTAGTGTTTTGGTGGAGTCTTCAGGGTTTTCTATATACAGTATCATGCCATCTGCAAATAGTATAAGTTTTACTTCTTTCTTACCAATTTGGATGTCTTTTGTTGCTTTTTCTTGTCTGATTGCTGTGCCTAGGACTTGCAGTAGTGTGTTGCATAAAAGTGATAAGAGTGGACATCCTTGTCTTGTTCTTGGTCATAGGAGTAAAGCTCTCAGGTTGTTCCCATTGAGATGGATATTGCCAATGGGATTTTCTTACAAGACTTTCATTATTTTGAGGAATGTTCCCTCTAGAGTTACTTTCTTGGTGGCTTTTTATCAAGGATACATGTTGTACTTTCTCAAATGTTTTTTCTGCAGGTATTGAAATGACCACATGGTTTTTATCCTTTCTCTTGTTGGTGTGACATAACACGTTGGTTGTTTTGCTTGCATCCCAGGAATAAATCCCACTTGATCATGGTGAATGATTTTTTTATGTATCGTTAGATTTGGTTTGCTAATATTTTGTTCAGGATTTTTGCATCTATGTTCATCAGAGATATTGGCCTACAGTTGTCATTTTGTGTGTGGTATCTCTATCAGGCTGTGATATCAGGGTAATACTTGTCTCAGAATGAATTTGAAAGTTTTCCTACCTCTTCTGTTTTTTTGGAATAGTTTGAGAAGAGTAAGTATTAACTTTCTTTAAATGTTTGTTAGGATTCACTTATGAAGGCATCTGATTCTGTACTCTTGTTTATTGGGAGTTTTTGATTTTTAATTCAATTTCATTGCTCATAATTGGTCTGTTCAAATTTTCTATTTCTTCCTGCTTAATTTTTGGTAGGTTATATGTGTCTAGGAATTCATTCATTTCTTCTAGGTTGTCCGTTGGTTGGCATATAATTTTTCATAATACTCTCATATAATCCTTTGTATTTCTGTGGTGTGTGTTGTTATTTCTTCTTTTTTGATTTTGTTTATTTGAGTTCTCTCTCCCTTTGTTTCTTTTTGATGAGGTTTATCAGTTTTGTTGACCTTTTTAAAGAATGAGCTCTTGGTTTCATAGATCTATGTTCTCCTGTTGTATTTTTTCTTTAAACTTCTATCTCATTTTTTTCTTCTCTAATCTTTATTATTTTCTTCCTTGTACTGGTTTTGGGTTTTGTTTATTGTTCTTTTCCCAGCTTCTTTAGGGGTAATATTAGGTTGTTTGAGATTTTTCTTGCTGCTTAAAGTCGGCCAGTATTACTATAAACTTCCCTCTTAAAACCACTTTTGCTGCATCCCACAGGTTTTTGGTTGCTGTGTTTCCATTTGTATTTGTTTCCATGTAATTTTTGATTTTTCTTTGATTTGTTTGTTGACCAATTCACTCTTTAATAACATGTTATTTAACCTTGTATTTATGCTCTTTCCAGATTTTTTTGGGGGGGGATTGCTTTCTAGTTTCATAGCAGAATTGTCAGAAAAGATAAATGGTGTGCTTTCAGTCATTTTGAATTTGTTGAGATTCATTTTGTGGCTTATACGTGATGTGTCTGGAGAATGTTTTCTGTGCACTTGAAAAGAATATGTAATCTACTGTTTTAGAATGGAATGTTCTGAAAATACCAGTTAAATCCATCTGGTCCAGTGTGTTATTCAAAGACAGTGTTTCCTTGTTGATTTTATGTTTGGATGATTTATCCATCAATGTAAGTGTTAAAGTCCACTATTATTATTGTATTATTTTTATTAGTTCCTTTATGTTTGTTATTAACTGTTTTATATAATTTGGTGCTCCCATTTTGTTGCATAAATATTTATGATTGCTGTATTTTTTTGTTGAATTGTGCCCTTTATTATCTTATAGTGTCTTTCTTTGTCACTGGTTGCAGTCTCTGTTTTAAAATGTGTTTTGTACAATGTAAGTATTGCTACTATGACTTTGTTTTGACATCCTTTTGCATGAGAAATATTCCTCCATTTCTTCACTCTCAGTCTGCAGGTGTTTGGTCTGAAGTGAGTCTCTTGTATATGCATCTTGTTTTTTTGATGCGTTTTATCACCTTATCACCTTATATCTTTTGATTAGAGTGTTTAGTCCATTTACATTCAAAGTAATTATTGATAGGTACGTATTTTTTGTAATTTTGTTACTCATTTTGTGGTTGTCATTGTATTTTTTTCTCATATCCTTTCTTCTCTTGCTATTTTTCATAATTTGTTTTTGGCTTTCTGTAGTGATATACTTAGATTTCTTTCTCTTTATTCTTTGCATATCCATTACTGTTTTTTGCCTTGTTCAAGTTACTATTTGGTTTGTGTGTATCATCTTTTGCATTTTACGGTCTATATTAAGTTGATGGTCACTTACGTTTGAATCTATTCTTTACTCTTCCCCTCTATGTTTTACGTATATGGTGTCATCCTTTTACTTATGGTCCCTTGACTGATTTTTATAGAAATACTTTTTTTACTGCTTTTGTGGTTTTTCTTGTTAGTTTTACTTTTCATACCCTCACTTACCGTCTTGCCACTTAAAACGTCCTCTTCAGAGTTTCTGGGAGAGCTGGTTTAGTGGTCATGAATTCCTATAGTTTTTGTTTTTCTGAAAACCTCTTTATCTCTTTTCCTATTATGAAAGATAGCCTTGCTGGGTAGAGTATTCTTAGTTAGAGATTTTTCCTTGAGCACTCTGAATATATCATGCCACTCGCCTCTGGCCTGCAAAGTTGCTGGTTTTCCTTGTATGCAACTGTCTTCTTTTTCTTGCTGCTTTTTCTTTACAACTGCCTTTTGCCATTTTAATTACTATGTGTCTTGTGTCGAACTTCTTGGGTTGATTTTTTGGGGGAATATCTTTGCCTTTTGGATCTGGGTATCTGTTTTCTTCCCCAGATTTGGGAAGTTTTCAGCTATTATTTCTTGAAGTAAATTATCTGTCCCCTTTTTTTCTCTCTCTCTGTCCTGGAATCTCTATAATGTGAATGTTATTATGCTTGACAGAGTCACCGAGTTCCCTAAGACTATTCTCAATTTGCATAATTTTCTTACCTCTCATTTGCTCAGCTTGATTACTTTTCATTACTCTGTCTTCTAGGTCATTAATTTGTTCCTCTGCTTCCTCTAGCCTGCTATTTAATCCATCAAGTATATTTTTAATTTTTTAATTGTGTTCTTCATCTTTGATTCATTCTTTTTTTATCTTTTTGTTAAGAGTTTCACTGATGTTCTCCACTCTTAAGTTCAGCGAGTATCTTTATGATTATTACTGTAAATTCTTTATCTGGTGCATTACTTACATCCATTTTGCTTAGTTCTTTTGTTGTGGTTTTGTCTTGTGTTTCATTTGGAATATTTTCTTCTGTCTCCTCATTTGTCTAACTCCCTGTGTCTATTTCTCTGTGTTGGGAAAGTCAGCTCTGTCTCCTGCTCTTGAAGGTAATGGCTTTATGAAGAAGAGGTCCTGTAGTGCCCTGCAGTGCATTGTCTTCTGTTCCCCAAGACCTGGTGCTTCAGGGAGTGTCTTCTGTGTGTGTTGCATGTGCCTTGCTATCGAGTGCTGGTTGCTTTTTCTGCTTTTTCCTTTAGTCCAATTGTCTTCAGAGGTTTTCTTTGCCCATTGTGGGCAGTGTTTGGTCTCCAGCTAGGTGGAGCATATTTTAGCAAGCTGTGTATTTATCAGCTTGCGAAATGAGATCTGCCATTGCCATCAGAAATGAGGTCCTGCAAAATACACAGGTAAGGAGATGAGATGTTGGCAGGGTTTGTCTAGGTGTTCTTGGGTTGTGGAGCCCTCATCGCCAGGGTTATGGCAAGTGTGACTGGAAAAGATTGATCCACGGAAGACTGTGGGTGGCGCTTGATGTAGGCAAATTAGGTAGGGAGTGTCATTGCCATGCTGGTTCCTGGAGGTGGCTGTGTTTATGCTCTGATGTACAGAAGGAAATGGCACTTGCCAGGCCCTTTGTTCCTGGAGAGGTCTCCCCGTCATCCCTGCCTCTCTGGGCCACACTCTGAGCTAAGGAAATAACTCTCTCCTTATATGCCCTGTGCATTTTTCAAACTACTGATTTCATGTTGTATCTTTCCTGGCTGTTTGTCATGCTATCTTTTAAAGGGCAGAGACTCTACTTCCTTAGGCCCTCTAGGACCTCCTAGAGCCAAGCCGGCCAGTTTTTAAAATTCCAGGCTTTCGAGGCGCCTGGGTACTTCAATCAGTTATGCATCTGATTTTGGCTCAGGTTATGATCTTGCAATTCGTGAATTTGAGCCCCACGTCGAGCTCCCTGCTGTAAGTATGGAGCCTGCTTCAGATCCTCTATTTCCCTCTCTCTGTCCCTCCCCAGCTCCTGTGTACTCTCTCTCTCTCTTTCTCAAAAATAAGCATTAAAGAAATATTTACAGTTCCAGGTTTTAAGCGCCCCCAATTGTAAGAATTCACGACACTTGGTTCCTCTAGTTTTCAAAGCCAAATATTATGGGGTTCATCGTCCTCATGTTGAATCTCAGTGTAATAATCTGGTTTTTTGTCTTCCGGGCCATTGGTTCCCTGCAGACCTCTGACAGCCAAGGTCTGTTTTCCTCCAAGACCATGTCTTCACCCTTTATAATTTCTTCCATGTGGTCACTTTTCTTCCTTGAGTTGTGAAGTTGGTTCTGCCAGCTATTGGGTTGTTTTCTGGGTTATTAACACTTAAATGAGTTTTATCTAGTTGTATCAGTTGGACAAAGTGAGCTTAGAATCTTCCTACTCTGCCATCTTTTAAACTCTGTCTTGAAATAAGGTTTGAAGCAATGTGTATATCAGAATTTTGGTGGACTGATTCAATCAATGGAAATATATATTTATGTTACTGTTTATTTGTATTTATGTTTATATTTGTGGTAAAGGAAAAACAGATTTTAAGTATACACACTAAGTGTTGGTGACTGGGAAGAGAAAAGAGGAAATGATTTTTACTACTCTTAGAAATAATCAGTACACATTGCTTATAAATTTATAAGATGCATTTAACCTCATATAAATACATATATAGATGCTTTTAAGCAAACAGTAACCAAGTTTTTAAACACAAATTTTAATTTCTTTCTGCCAATGTTAAAGGACCCACTACGTTAACAACTGTCTTTATAGTTTCTTTACTTGATTGTTACTGTGGACTAAGTATTGATATTAGCTTTTGCCGCAAAATACCAGCCCAAATACCATCCAGTTTCATGTGTAAATTATTGATATTTTTAATTTTAATTTTTTGGTTTGAAATGAGATATATTTCTGTTTCATCTTAGTCTGAATGGGGAACATCTCATTAACTGCAGTATTCTTGTTATTATGTAATATATAAAATATATAATATATAAAGAAATATAATGTATATGCATATCCATATTATGTATATTTATATATTATATAAATAAATATAATAATACATTATATATATCATGAATTACCTTAACCTCATCTTTATAAATGAGCATAAATGAAGAAAATTATAAAATTTCTTAGTTTTTGCCACCTCTTTTCTAAGGGTTGTAGGTCTTTCAATCTGCAATATATATTAACTTATTCACGATGTTAAAGGTGTTTTCTTCAGAAAGTTCATGCTAATATTGATTTAACTTTTTAAAAATGTTTTATTTTTAAATAAAGGTATATTTCTTATACTATTCCATTTAAAGTGTACAGTTTAGTAGTTTTCGGTTAGATTCATAGTTGTGGGAAAACCATTGCCATAGTCAATTTTGGACCATTTTTATCACCTCAAAAAGAAATTCCATCTACTTTAGGTTTTTAATTTCCTAATCTCCATCACTTCCCTAGCCTCAAAGCAACACGAATCAATTTTACGACTCTGTAGATTTGTTTATTCTGGGCATTTCATGTGGTAGAATCATACAGTATGTGGTATTTTGTGAATGGATTTTTCACTTAGCCTATTTTCAAGGTTCTTCCATGTTGTAGCATGTATCTGTATTTCATTTATTTTTAAGGCTGAATAGTTTTGCATTGTGTGAATGTATCCTGTTTGGTTTATTAATTCATTAGTTGATGAACATTTGGAATGTTTCCATATTTTGGCTATTATGAATAATGCTGCTACAAACATCTGTGTGCATGTTTTTGTTGGAATGTGTGTTTTCATTTCTCTTAGATATATACCTTAGAGTCGACTGACTCGGTCATATTGTAGCTCTATGCTTAGTCGTTTGAGGAACTACCAGACTGTTTTACAAAGTGGCTTTACCACTTTATATGTTCCACCAGCAGTGTATGAAAATTTCAGTTGCTCTGCAGTCTTGTCAGTACTAGTTACTATCTGACTTTTTGATTCTAGGTTCCTAATGGATGTGATGTGGTATCTTATTGCTGTTTTGAAATGCATTTTCTGGATGACTAATGATAATGGGTATCTTTTCAACTGCTTATTGGTTATGTGTATATATTTCCTGGAGAAATGTCTATTACGTTCCTTTGCCCATTTTTTAATTTGTTGAGAACTCTTTTTATTTTCTCAATATAGTCTCTTTGTATATAATTTGCAAATGTTTTCTTCACTTCCATGGATTGTTTCTCTTTTTTGATAGTGCCCTTTGAAGAGCAAAGTTTCTAATTTCGATGAAGTCCAGTTTATTTTTATTTTCTTTGTTTGCTTCTGCTTTTGTTATTGTATCTAAGAATCCATTGTCAAATCCACATTTATAAAGATTTACTCATAAGCTTTCTTCTAATCTTTTTTATAATTCCATCTATTACATTTCGGTCTTTGATCCATTTTGTGTAGATTTTTGTGTATGTTTAAAGGCAAAGGTGCTGCTTCATTCCTGGGGTCTGTGACTTTCCTCTTCTAGCAAGATTTTTTGGAAAGATGATTATTTCCCATCGAATGGCATTGGTACTTAGGTAAAAAATCAGTTGATTATATTTTAATTTTAATTGCAGAAAATTTTTGTGGTTCGTTTTTATGGGGTCTTTTTGCCGATACTGTCTATTTGATGTGGCATTGTCATCATGCTTTATTTTTTAAATCATGATTTTCTTCGAATATGTTTATAATGGATACTTTGAAAACTTTCCCTGTGAATTGGACATCTGGATTCTTTTACAGGCAGTCTCTGTTTTTTGTCCTGATGGCTGAGTCATACTTTCCTGTTTCTTTTTATGCCTCTTAATTTTATGTTGGAAACTACATTTTAGATAATAATTGTAGCAACTCTGGGCACTGCTATTTTTCTTCTCATCTCTAGAACTTGTTACTGTTATTTGCTAGTATGTTTATGACAGGCTAGATGATCTTAATGTGAAGCCTCTGGTATTATTGCTTAGGGGGTGCTGCTTGTAGTATGCCCACTGTATCTCAGATGACAATGGTTTTGGTAGGACTCTCTTTGACTTCCACTTTACCTGACCGCAACAAGCTGCTAAGTTCCATAATTGACAGCTGAGTAATTTATTGTTTTCAACAATGCCATGGGGTATAAATCGCTTTATTCACTAACCCAATCAAATTTCAGCTTCTTTATGGGAGCTGGATTTGAAATTTTGAAATTTTTTCTGATCCTAGGTTGATTTCCCTCATTCCCTTTGGCTTTCTCTCTCCTCCACCCCCTTATCTCAGGCAAACTAGCGGGTCTACAGTTTAGCCTGTATATCTAATGAATGCATCATTCTCTGTATGTTGTCTTTGGCTTAGTCAGCCATTGTTTTCCAGTGTCCATTATAGTACTGTGCTCTGAATGAATGAACTAACAACAACCTGTGAGTATTGCAGCCACACCCTCTGCTGAACCATCTGAAAATCTGGAGAAAGAACTATTTCAATAATAATAATGCACATATAAGGAACATATCCCCTTATCTTAGTATTGACATATTTTGCTTGGTTATCATCAAATATTTTATAAAACATGTAATAAGCCAGTAATATGTCTTCTTAATTTCCCCATATATAAGCTATAAATCATTTAAATGGAAAAAAAAAACAAGTTTTCACCTTGAAAAATGGTTGCCTTGTAATTTTGAATGCAACTAAAATCCTATTCTTTTCAGTGAATTCATAATCTTAATAAAAGCCTTAGGAAAAACTGTGTATTCATTATATAGGGAATAAAATATGGGAAGAAAGAGTATTTTTTGCACTGAAGAATATGCTTTTTATTTAAAAAACACTTTCTGGTGTTTTCATATATATTTATGGATGAAGGTTTTTATTAGGTTAAAAGTGAAATGGTTGCTATGCTGCTGATGTGCGTATTTTCCATTAAAGTGTCTGAAACATCTAGAGTCATAAAATTAATTGGAAAGGCATACCCAAAATAACAAAAATGTAAGTTAGCACAAGTTAAATATCATGTTAATATTTGGAACATTGAAGAAAATTGTCTGCAAGCATACTACCAATGGCATTAATACCTAATACAGTATTTTCACTCCCTCAGGTGATGTTTAAGTAGGCTTAACAATGACACACAAGCTAAATGCACAATATTTATGTTATTGGTGTCTGTGATTTTAAGGATGTGTGAAGAATTGTCAGTAATTCAGGAGCCTGTTTATTGGGAAGAAATAAAGAAGCCTGACACTCCTCAATATCCCTGCTGCGTTAAGAAGAGGCCTGGTGGAGAATGGGGGCTTTCACTCTTGTCCACTGGTAATGAGGCCACTGTTAACATGTTATCAATAAAGACCATCTGGGTAGCCAGAACTCACCTTTCTGCCTGTTAGCAAGGAGGAACTCTTCACCTCTGGTGTCAACAGAGGCCACGTGGAGAACTTGGACTTGGACCTCCACTGCCAGTAAAGAAATGATCTCCCCAATTCCTTTGTGCAGTATCAGGAAAAGCTAATTAAAGCATGAGATCTTAATAAGACTCAGAGTCTTATAATATGAAAATGTCCAGATTTCAAATTAAAAAAAAAATCATTTGTTATTAAAAAAAACCAGGGAGATATAAATCTGCATGAGAAAAGATAATCTTTGTTAACAGCGAAATGACAGAAGTTTTAAAATGACAAAGATCTTAATGCAGCTATGATTAAAAACTCTTCAACAAATGAACACAATTGAAACAAATAAAATATATAGAAAGCCTCAGCAAAGAAACCAACACTGTGAGAATCAAATGGAAAATTTAGAACCAGAAAATCTACTAGCTGAAGTAAAAGTTGAATGGATTGTCTCGATAGTAAAACAATCGGTGAATTGAAAGAAAAATGAAAATTGACAATGTAAACAACAGAGAAAATAACTAAATTAAAAAAATGATGAAAAAGAAAAAAAATTCAAAGTCTTGTGGAACTAGAACAAAAGATCTGACATTTGTGTCTTTGAGTTTAGGAAGAGAAGAGAAAGAGTATAGGGCTAAACAAAGTCCTTGAGGAAATAATGGCTGTAAACTTTCCAAATTTGTCAAGAGACAAAAAATGATTCAAGAAGTTGAGTAAATGTGAGACAGGATTAATCCAAAGAAATCGATGCAAAACACATTATAATCACAGTTTTGAAAACTATAGACAAAAAAAAATCTTAATAAGTTTGGAAAAAATTGTTATATTACCTATAGGTGATAGCATTTAATGAGAAATTTGGAGTTTCTCATTTCTCATAAGAAATCATGGAAGCCCTAAATAAGTAGCACAATATTTTTAAGGTGTCAAAAGAAAAAAGAAAAAAAAAAACAGTCGACATGGGTCATAAACCCATTTTTTTAGGAATGAAAGATAAGTCTAGACATTTTCAGATGAAGGAAAACTTAAGAAAATTTGTTGTTAAGAGACTACCCTAAAAGAATGGCTAAAGGATGTTCTCTAACTTAAAGAAAATTATAAAAGAAGGAATTTTGGAACATCTGGAAAGAAGAAAGAGAGTGGTCAGCAAAAATGTGAATATAATATAATATAATAGACTTTTCTCTTTTTTTTTTTTTTACCTTTTGATGACTGAAGCAAAAATTTCAACATTTTCTAATTCTAAATATATGTAAAGGAAAATATTTATACCAGTTATAAATGAGGGAGAGAAAGAGACATATAAAGCAACTTCACTCAAACTGGTCAGTGAAAACACCAGTAGCCTGTGGTAAATTATGTGTATTTAATGTAATACCTAGAAAAATCACTAAAAAGTTAACATAAACAGATATACTCAAAACCTCTGTATAAAGCAAAATGAAATTCTAAGAAATATGTTCGAATTGCCCACAGGATGGTAGGAAAAAGTGAAAACTAAATGAAAGCAGAGAAAACAACAGAAAACAAATTGTCAGGCAGCATTAACATATCAATAACTAGATTCAATATGAATGATCTAAGTATACAAATTGAAGAACAGATAATGGCACAGTGGATTAAAAATGTGACCCAATGATATGTCTTCTACAAGAAACTTATTTCACATACCATGATATAGGTGGGTTGAAAATAAAAGAATAGGAAAAAATTATATCATGTAAACATTAAATGGAGGAAAGCAGCAGTGACTATATTAGCATAAGTCAACTTCAGAGAAAATCATCATCAATATTTCATCATTATATAATAATAAAAGAGTCAATCCACAGAGAAGATCTAACAATTCTGAATGTGTATGCACCAAACAACTGCAAAATATATGAGACAAAAACTGATATGATTAAAAGAAGAAATGGACAAATACACAATTATCATTAGAGACTTCAACACCCCTCTCTTAAAATTTGGTAGAAAGAACTAGACTCAAATTAAGAAGGATCGAGAGCAATTCAACAAAACCATCAACTAATGTGATCGAATGATGTTTGTAGAACATTTCACCCTCAAACAGTAAAATATGCATTCTTTTCAAGTACTTACAGAACAAATACCAATTGTGTATAGCACCATAAGATAAACTTCAACAAATTTAAAATAGTTGCTCTCCTACAGTGATATTATATATTGACCACAAGGGAATCAAACTAGGTATCAATGTTAGATAACATGAATTCCTAAACATTTGGAAGGAAAATGATATACTTCTAAATAGTCTGTGGGTCAAATAAGTTGTAAAGGAAATAAAAAAAATAAATTATGGACTTAGTGAAAATGGATATATAGCATATCAAAATTTGCAAGACAAAGCTAAACCTGTGCTGAGAGGGAATTTTAAAGCACTAAATGCATACATCACAAAGGAGGAAAAGGCTTAAATCAGTAATTTAAGATCCTAATTCAAGAACATAAAAATTGAAGAACAAACTAAAGCTAAAGCTAGCAGAAGGAATTAAGTAATAAGCAAAGGAATAGAAATAAATAATTAAAAACATAAAAAGCAATAGATAAAATCAAGGAGATAAAGAACTGGTTCTTTGAGAATAATAATAAAATTGACAAGCCTCTAACAAGACTTATAAAGAAAGAAGAGAGAAGACACAAATTACCAATATCAGTAATTGAATGAAAGACGGGTAGACAGTAGACATCAAAAGGATAAAAAGAAAATACCACGAACAACCCTACATATATATAAATGACAACCTAGATTGCCAAATCCTCTAAAACAAACACCACAACTCATCATTATGTAATAAATCATTTTAATTGCCTTATAACAGTTAAGGATTTGAATTTGTAATATGAAAGCCAACAAAAAAGAAATCTTTCAAGCCAGATGGTTTCACTAGAGAAATCTACCAAATGTTTAAAAATAAGCAAAACAAATTCTACATAATGTCTTCTTAAAAATAGTAGAGGAGAAACTTCTCAATTCTTTTCTGGAAACTATCATATTAGTTTGATAAAAAAGCCACACAAAGACAGTACCCAAAGAAAACTACAGACTAATGTTCCTCATAAATATACTAGCAAGTGGAATTCAACAATGGTAAAGGTTGTGCATGATGATCGATCTGGGTTTATTCCAGAGATGAAAGACTGGTTTCACTCTGGTTTTCTAGCTTGTCAGGTTTTTTAAAAACTAAAGATGAAATTGCCATATGACCTAGCACTTACATTTCCAGGCATTTATCCCAGAGAAATAAAGACTTATGTTTACAAACAAACCTGTATTTGAATGCTTTTAACAGTTTTATTTACAATAGCCCAAACTGGAAAAAATCCAGAGGTCTTTCAATGGACAGAGCTTAAACCAAGTATGCTACGATACATCCATACTACGAAATACTGCTCTGCAATAAACAGGTACAAGTTAATGATACATGCAACCTCCTGCTCGGATCTCCCAAGAACTACGTGTTGAATGAAAAAAGCCAATCCCAAAGAGGTATATACTTATTCCATTTCTATAATGTTCTTTAAATGACAGAATTATAGAAATGGAAAACATATCAATGTTTGCAATGGGTTAAGAAGTGGGGGGAGTGTGGGTGGAAGATGAATGTGGTTATAAAATGCAGCAGGTGAGATCATGGTGGTTATGGGAATGCCCTGTGTGTTGACTCTATCCATGTCAGTATTCTATGGTGACAATGTACTACCATTTTACAAGATGTTTTTTTTTTTTTTTGGAAGTATATAAAGCATACATGGAATCTCTGTTACTTTTTAAAATTGTGTGTAGATCTACAAGTAACATAAATAAAAAGTTCAGTTAAAAAAAATGAGCATGACTTAGTGAAGTCTGATTGAATTTTGTAGTTAGAAATCTCTCAGGGGTGCTTTGGTGGCTCAGTCAGTTAAGTGTCTTACTTCAGCTCAGGCCATGATCACACGGTTCATGAATCTGAACCCTGTATAGGGCTCTGCGCTGCAAGATCAGAGCCTGCTTAAGATTCTCTGTCTCTCTTTCTCTCTCTGCTCATGTGCATTCCCTCTCTTTTTTTCTCTCTCTCTCTCTGTCCATCTCTCCTGCTCATTCAAAAATAAATAAATAAGTAAATATTAGAGACGGAAAAAAAAACCCCAAATTATACTAATTTCACTTCTGAATAGAGAAAAATATAGAGCCAAAATAATACAAAGGATATACTGTGATTGGGTGCTATGATTGGATGAGTGAATACTATAATTATTCAAAATTACAAGAAATTTGATTTGCCAGATTCCCAGTGCTTAAAGATGTGAAAAAAACACTTAGACACTTGTATGTATTAAGCGTTATAAAAGGGTGTTTTATTTCCATAGACTTCTTAGACGTCTAAAATAGATATTAGTAGTAAAAGTCTGTATTTGTCTTCTTTCAGTTGACATTAAGAATTTCTATAGCTGATGTGTATGATTATGCCCACATTTATATAAGAAGTGTTTTACACTGTAATAATGTGTATAAAATAAGTTTGTAGACAATCACAATTAAGATATTTAAAAATAAGGTTTGTTTTAAGTTGGGGCAAAGAAAAAATGATGAGTTGGGGATTTTTTAAAGGATATGTTTATTAATTTTACCCGATTACAGAGATACTCTTTGCTTTTCAACATCTGACTGTGCTTTTAAATTAAAAATAGTGCCCATCTGTGTTTCCGCCTTGCAAAATGCTAAGAGATTTCAGTGTGAAAGCCTAGAATGGATTTAATACGTCATTTGCTACTGGCAGCACTGAGAGGAGGAGGTGGTAATAAAAATATATCTGCATAGCAACTCTGGTGGATATGATTCTGGGGATCTCCCAGCTGGAAGAAACTGGCATATGGCATCTTGTGCTACATGTGAAAGAAACATAATGGGGAAAATCATGTAATTAGACTGAGGGCTAGGACAAAGTCTCAAATATGTGTGTAAGCCAAAAATGCACATTGGGTTGTTCCAAACTTTTCCAAAGAAAAGCACAGAACCAACTTTTATATCTGTTTTAGGCTCTCTGTGCACTTGCTTACAATCTCTTATCCATACTTAGTACAAGAGGAATAGAGTCAGAAATGTCATGAGGAGTAAATAAGAACCCTCTTAATGTTTTAGCATTCGCTGTAGGGAGAAAGGCAGTGTTGATTATTCTGAGGGAAAATATGACCTCTTCTCCCCTCCCCCACAATGCAGCATAATCACACATATATTTCTATGTGTTAATGCATCAAAACACTGTAGAAAATAAATGTCATGCAGTATTTATTACCATAGAAAAATATTAATTCTTTTAAAATAATATTCTTTTACTTGAACTGTCTAGTATTATTTGACGTCTCAGTCTTGTATGATCTCTATCTTAATTTATCGATGTCCTCAAAGTCCCATGGATCTTTTAAATTTTTTTTTAAAGTTTATTTACCTACTTTGAGAGAGACAGAGATAGTGTGAGTGGGGAAGGGACAGAGAGAATGGGAGAGAGAAAATACCAAGAGGCTCTGCTCCCTCAGCGTGGAGCCTAAGGCAGAGCTCGAACTCATAAAAATGTGAGATCATGACCTGAGCTGAAAGCAAGAGTCAGATGCTTAATCAACTAAGCCACTCAGGTGCTCCAGATCCATTAAATTTTTGAAAGCTATATTGGTCAGGTTTCAGCTTAAATAATACTGCATGAAAATAATCCAAAATTCAGTAGTTCACCACAACAAGCATATTCATATATCTTTCTCTTTGACGTGCAAGCTGGCTATAGTTTTGCTAGGCTAGGTTGGGAGTAGCTGTAGTTAGCTCCTGGCTGACATTTGGATTCAAGACTCCTCCACATGTCTTCTTAGTCTCTTTGGACCAGTGATACCCAAGACATATTCTTCTCATGACTCGTGGCGGAAGCATAAGGAGCCAAATTAAATCACACAAGCATATATAAAGCCTCTGTTTGAATTGAGTTCTTTAACAGTGCAGTGGTCAAAGCAGCCACGTGGTCAAGTGAAACATCAATAGGACAGGGAGGTAAACTACACCCACAATATTTAGAAGTACTTCAAAGACTCATGGTATTCATAATTCAAATATGGAGTGGAAGTGTCTCCACTGGTCACTTGAGAGTTTTTATCATAAAGAGATGCTGAAATTGATCAGAAGCTTTATGGCATGTTGAAATGATTTCATAACTTTTTTTTCCTGTTAACCTAATGAAATGCATTAATCATTATTATTTTAAAATGTTAAACCAAACTAGCATTCATGAGAGAACTCAAATTATTCATATTTTGTCTAAATCTTAAAATTTAATTTACCATTTTTTGGAGTAGAATTTGATATATGTTAAAAAGAAGAATCAGTCTTACATTTTTATTTTTGTCAAGTTCTTTTTTTAAGTTTTTACTTAAATTCCAGTTATTTGACATATAATATGATATTTTTAGTTTCAGGTATACAATACAGTGATTCAGAATTTCCATACAAAATCCAGTGCTCATCACAGCAAGTATACGCTTTAATCCCCATCACCTATTTAACCCATTTTCCCACCAACTGTCTGGTACCATCAGTTTGCGCTCTATAGTTTGCCTCTCTTTCTTTTTGCTGCTTCTTTTGTGTGTGTGTGTGTTCCCCCTTTGCACATTTGTTTCTTAAGCAACATATATGAGTGAAATATGGAATTTGTTTTTCTTCGACTGACTTATTCCACTTGTATAATAGTCCATTTCCACCCACATTGGTGGAAATGGCAAGATTTCATTCTTTCTTATGGCTGAGTAATATTCCATTGTATGTATACATGACATCTTCCTTATCCATTCATGAGGTGTTGAACCCAGGGCAGTTTGTATAATTCGACTACTGTAAATAATGCTTCTATAAAAATTGGGTAGCATGCACTCCTTTGAATCTGTGTTTTTGTATCCTTTGGGTAAACATCTAATAGTCTAGTTGCTAGGGTCACAGGATAATTCTGGTTTTAGCTTCTTGAGGAACATCAAGGAACCTCTTGAGGAACCTGTTTTCCAGAGTGGCTGTACCAGTTGCATTCCCACCAACAGAACAAGAGTGTTCCCCTTTCTCTTCATCCTGTTGTATCTTGAGCTGTTAATTTTAGCCATTCTGCGAGGTGTGAGGTGGTATCTCATTGTGGTTTTGATTTGTATTTCCCTGATTATGAGTGACATTGAGCCTCTTTTCATGTGTCTGCTAGCCATCTGGATGTCTTCTTTGGAGAAGTGTCTATTCATGTCTTCTGCCCACTTCTTCACTGGATGATTTGCTTTTTGGGTGTTGAGTTTGGTAAGTTCTTTATAGGTTTTGGATACTAACCCTTTATCTGATATGTCACTTCTCCCATTCCATCAGTTGCCTTTTAGTGTTGCTGATTGTTTCCTTCACTGTGCAGAAGGGTTTTTTTTTTTTTTTTTTTTTTTTTTTTATGAAGTCCCAATAGTTCATTTTTGCTTTTGTTCCCCTTGCCTCTGGAGATGTATTGAGTAGGAAGTTGCTTCTGCCAAGATTGAAGAGATTTTGCCTGCTTTCTCCTCTAGGATTTTGGTGGCTTCCTGTCCTATGTTTAGGTCTTTCATCCATTTTGAGTTTATTTTTGGGTGTGGTGTAAGAAAGTGGTCCAGGTTCATTTTTCTGCATGCTGCCATCTAGTTTTCCCAGCACCACTTGCTGAAGAGACTGTCTTTATTCCATTGGATAGTCTTTCCTGCTTTGTCAAAGAGTAGTTGGCCATATATTTGTGGGTTCATTTCTGGGTTCTCTATTCTGTTCCATTGATGTGTCTGTTTTTGTGCCAGCACCAAACTGTCTTGATGATTACAGCTTTGTAGTATGTCTTAAAGTCCGGGATTGTGATGCCTCCATCTTCGGTTTTCTTTTTCAAGATTGTTTTGGCTCTTCTGGATCTTTTCTGATTCCACACAAATTTTAGAATTGTTCTAGCTCTGTGAAGAATGCTGGTGTTACTTTGATAGAAATTGCTATCGTTGAGTTATTAAAACTTAAAATGGGGAATTTATCTTACTATTAAATTTTATGGTGGGGGGATATATTCTATTTTTACATACAATTTTAACCCCACACAATTAATATTACCTTCAAATATAGTCAATATTTACTTATATTTAACCTCATATATGCCATTTATTCGATCTGCTTTTTTTTTTTTTTTTTTGCTTCCAGTGGGCATCATTTATATCTTTGACAGATGAATTTACTTTGTGCCTTTTGTAACCCTTTTAGTAAGTTTCAGCAGGTGATGAGTTCTTTCAGTTTTTCTTTTTCTTTCTTTTTTTTTTTTTTTTTTTGCTGAATAGCATCTTCATGTGACTGTGTTCTTCAAGAATATTCTCCCTGCATATAGAATTCTAATTTGACAGTTACTTTTCTTTACCACTTTAAACTGTTTCTTATTTTTCTGGCTTCCATCAATTTTATTACAAAGCAAACTACAAGTTTATTGTTCATCTTTAAAGGCAATGTGCTTCTTTTTCCTTTGGCTGCTTTTAAGATTTTCTTCTGAATCTTTAGTTTTCGGTAGTTTTGACTCTGCCTAGACTTTTGTTGTTGGTGGTGAGTTTGTTCATTTTGTTTTATTTTATATTTTTCCTTCTAAAATTCATTGAGCTATTTGAATCTCTAAGTGTCTGGTTGTTTTCTTCAGTTTTGAAAAATTCTTGGCCGATGTCATTTCATCTGTTGTTTTTACCCCATTTATTCTTTTCTGTCCTTTGAAACTCCTTTTACAGATATTATGGACCTTCTCACTATGGCTACAAGTTTCTTACCTTCTGTTTTTTGACTGATCATAACCTTCTGTCTCTGCGCTTCAGTCTGTATACATTCTATTGAATTATCATCAATTAATTAATCCTTCTATCTACTACATTTCATCTGTTTTTCAGCCTGTATACTATAGTCTCATCTTTAATTACATTACTTTAAGTTCTAAATTTTGCATTTTATATTTTTACTTATATGGGTTCTCTGGTCTGATTTCCTCTGTTTTAATTTATGTTATTTAACAATTATGATCATTTTAAAGCTCAAATTTAAAACTCTAATGGTTTTGGGGTTACGTGAAATTTGTTTCCGTCATTTGCCAACCTCCCTTCCCTCCTGTGATATTTGCTCAGATCATCCTAACAAATGCTATGTGTGTGATACTTTGTCTTAGACATTGTTTGATAGAAACTTTAGTAGGTGCTGGGTGTTATGTGTAAGTTACTTACTATATGTTTTTGAATACTATTTATCAATTTAAGTGAGACTTATTCTGTTATTACTTCTCTACTAATTTAAAGAATATGAATTTGGTGCAGCTTGGGGGATGGCAGAGTAGGAGGATTCTAAGTTCATCCTGTCCCACGTTTACAACTAGATATCACTCACATCTGTGTAAATAAAATGGAGAGCGATCTGAATACTGGTGGAACAAACTCTACAACTAAACGTAGAGAAGTTGCATCTGAGAGGTTAAGAAGGGCAGAAACAGTGGTCAGGAGCTTCCCACAAGAGGGAGGGGGGTAGAAATCATCCCTCTCACCAGGGAGTTCACATGGGGAAGACAAATCCCCATAAAGTCTGGCTTTGAAATTCAGAAGGGCTGAATTCTATGACTGTGGTTAATCATGGAGACTTATAGTTTGAAGCTTTAAAAGTCTCCCTGCGAGCCAGGAGAGCCAGCGACAGCTGAGTCCCTGCCCTTAAAGAGACCTCAGGCCTGGAAAGGCAACCTAGAAGTGGCAGTTCGCACAATTGCTGGGCTAAATAGAAGGAATAGCTATACAAATTTTAAAGCATGTTGGGGGAATTCTCCAGGAATAGAGGATCTGGCAGGCACCATTTTTCTCTCCCATCCCCTCATATAAAGATAGGGTTATTTGCAGGAAGTGGCACTGCATAGACACTTGGTACCTAACCTGCTAGCAGTACATCCAGCCCATGCATTCTCTTGAAGACTCCTCCAAGCCTCCTGGCCTAAGCTCTGGGCACAGTGAATATTTTGCTAACACTGCTTGCCCTGTCCCTGAGCCCTTCTGTGGTCACAGCCCATCTCTATAGGCAGAGAGCCAGTACAGATGTCTGGACTGATAGAGAAAGTGACTCAGATGGAACATGAGGATGCTAAAAACACATAGGAGACTCTCTTGAAGTGCCAGGTTCTGGTGGACAGGGGATACTGTACTGCAGAGGGCAGTACCTAAAGTACCTCTTTTTTGTAAAGCCTCTACTCTGTTACTGTTATTTTTTAATGTTTATTTATAAGCATGAGCAGGGGAGGGCATGAGAGAGGGAAACAGAGGAGCTAAAGTCTGCTCAGCACTGAGAGCAGGGAGCCTGATATGGGGACTTGAACTCACAAAGGCAAGGTCATGACCTGAGTTGAAATCAGTCGCTCAACTGACTGAGCCACCCAGGCACCCCTACTACTTTCAAGAGCAGAAGACATAGCTGACTTTCCTAGCACACAGAAACAGGGACAGGGAGGAAAACAAAATGAGAAAACAGAGAAATATGTTTCAAATAAAAGAACAGGACAAAATCACACCAGAATCTCTAAGCAAAACACAAATAGGAGCATGCCTGATTGACAGTTTAAAGAAATTATCTTAAAGGTACTCATTGGATTTTAGAGAAGAGTGGAGGATATCACTGAGACCCTTGACAAAGAGATAAAAAATAAAATAAAAAATAAACAAAATTGAAAATACAATAGATGAAACAAATAGGTTACAGGAAGCAGAAGATTGTATAATTAACCTGGAGGATAGAGTAATGGAAAAGCAATCAAGCCGAAGAGATGGAGACAAACAAATACTTCATACTGAGAATAGACTTAGGGCACTCAGTGACTCCATCATGCATAATAACATTTGTGTGACAGGGATCCCAGAAGGAGAAAAAAGAGAAAAGAGGTCAGAATATATATTTGAAGAAATAATAGCTTAAAATTTCCCAAATCTGGTAGAGAAAACAGAGACTCAGATTCATGAGGTGCAGAGATCCCCCAACAAATTCCACCCAAGGAGCTCCACACCAAAACACACAGTAATTAAAATGGCAAATATATATATATATATATATATATATATTCATATTATTATATTAAAATGGCAAATATATATATATATTCATATTATTATATTAAAATGGCAAATATATATATATATATATATATATTCATAAAGAATTTTAAAAGTGCAATAGAAAAGAAGGCAGTTACATATGAAGGAAACCCCATAAAGCTCTTGGCTAATTTTTCAGCAGAAACATTGTAGCCCAGACGGGAGCACATGATAAAAGTGCTGAAAGGGAAAAATCTGCAGCCAACAATACTCTGTCTAGCAAGGCTGTCATTTATAGTAGATACAGAGGTTCCCAGACAAAGAAAAGTTAAAAGAACTATGACCTCTAAACCAACCCTAGAAGAAATACTAAAATGAACTCTTTCAGTGGAAAGCAAAAACCATATGTAAGAGTAGGAAGAAAAATAGGAAGCAGAAAAGTAAAAAAAAAAAAATATATATATATATATATCTGTAAAATCAGTTAAGAGAAGTACAAAATGCAAGGATATAAAATGATACTACATTTATGAAACATGGAGTGGTACGGTATAAAGAATGAATTCATCAGCTTAATGTAAACTGCTATACACAGAAGATGTTGTGTATAAACTAAATGATAACCAGAAATCCCAAAACAGTAGTAGATATTAAAAAAAAAAAGAGTAAGGAATCCAAGTATTTCACTAAAGACATCCAACTTACCATGAGAGAAAAGAGTAGAAAAGAACAGAGAGGAACTAGAAAACAACCATAAAACAAGTAACAAAATTACAATAAATATACACATATCAATACTTATTTTCAATGTAAATGGACAAATCCCTGACAAAAGACATATGATGATGGAATGAACCAAATCTAGAGACCCATCTGTATGCTGCCTAGGAGAGACTCGTTTCAGTCTTCAAAAGTGAAGGGATGGAAAAAAAAATTATCATGCAATGGAAGTAAAAAGAAAGTCAGAATAGCAATACTGACATTGGACAAAATAGGCTTTAAAAAAGGCTGTAAAAATGGACAAGGAAGGACAATATAGAATCATAAACGATACAGTCCTTCAAGTAGGTACAACTGTAAATATTTATGTACCCAACATGGGAGTACCTAAATACATAAAGCAGTTAATAACATAAGGGAACTAATTTATAGTAATACTGTAATAATAGTGAACTTTAACACCTCATTTATATGTAGGTCATCCAAGCAGAAAAATGAGGGAGGAAACTGTAGCTTTGAATGACATCTTAGACCAGCTGGGTCTAACAGATATCTTGAGAACATCACATTCTAAAATGCAGAGTAAACTTTCTCTTTCAAGTGCACGTAAACCATTCTTCAGAATAGATCACGTATTAGGCCACAAAACAAGTCTCAACGAATTCAAAAAGATTGAAGTCATACCATGCACCTTGTCTGACCACAACATTATGAAACTAGAATTTAACAGCAAGAAAAAATCTGGAAAGCACACAAATACATAGAGATTAAATAGCATGCTACTAAACAATGCGTGAGTTAACCAAGAAATCAAAGACAAAATCACAAAATACATGGAGACAAATGAAAATGATGCTATGATCTAAAATCTTTGGGATGAAAAGCAAAAGATGTTAGCGGGAAATTTTAGCAGTATAGACCTGCCTAAGAGAAGCAAGAAAAATTCCAAATATAAGGCCTAATATTACATCTAAAGAGCTAGAAAAAGAACAACAGATGAAACCCAAAACCAGCAGAAGGAAGAAAATAATAAAGTTTAAAGCAGAAATCAACAAGCTAGAATCTAAAAATACAATAGAATAGGTCAATAATACCAGGATTTGTTTTTTTGAAAACGTCAACAAAATCAATAAACCTTTTACCAGATCCAGGAGAGAGAGCAGGAGGGAGAGAGGAGAGAGACAGAGAGAGATCTCAAATAAGAAATGAAAGGGGAGAAATCACTACAGAATACAAAAGAATGTAAGAGAATATTATGAAAAGTTATATGCCAAAAAATTGGACATGCTGAAGAAACGGATAAATTCTTAAAAATATATAACCTCCTCAAATTGAATCAGAATGGTGTATAAAATTTGAGCATACTAATTACCAGTAATGAACTTGAATTAGTAATCAAAAACCTCACAGCATACAAAAGTCCAGGACCAGATGGCTTCACAAGTGAACTCGACCAAACATTTAGAGAAGTTAATAACCTATTCTCAAACTATTCAAAAAATTAGAAGAGGAAGGAAAACTTTCTAATTCATTCTGTGAAGCCAGCATTACCCTGATACCAAAACCAGATAAAGATAGTATAGAAAAAGAGAACTACAGGCTAATATCCTGAAAACATAGATACAAACATCCTTAATAAAATATTGATAAACCAAATCCAATGATACATTAAAAGAATCCTTCACCGTGATAAAGTGGGAGAATCCCTGGGACACAAGGGAGTTTGAATATTCAGAAGTCAACTAATGTGATACATCATATCAATAAAAGAAGGGCTAGAGACCATATGATCATTTCAATTGATGTAGAAAAAGTATTTAACAAACAGCAAATAAACTGATGGTTACCAGAGAGGAGGTGGAGGGGGATGGGTGAAATAGGTGTTGGGGATTAAAGAATATACCTACTTATCATGATGAGCACTGAGTAATGTATAGAATGGTTGAATCACTATATTGTACACCTGAAATTAAGATAACTGTATATTATACAGTTTTAAATGTATGTTAACTATATTGGAATTAAAATTAAAAGTTAATGAAATTATAAAATGTATTAAAATTTACCAAATATTTATTCATCAATTTGTGAGTTGCATTAATTTTTGTATTTTATTGAGTATAGATAACACTGTAAAATTTAGCCTTTTAAATATACAATTTAGTAGTTTTCATATATTCACAAAGGTGTATGATCATCACCACCGTTGAAGTCAAAAACATTTTCATCACCTCAGAAAGACATATATTCATGGGTGGTCCCTCCACCTCCATGACATTCTCTCTCCTCAGTCCTTCACCACCCCTCCTCTAGGTTCCATCTGTATGGATTTGCTTTTCTTGGTCATTTCTACTTACTGGAATCATATGACTGTGGCCTTTTGTGAATAGCTTCCTTCATTTAACAATTTTTCAAGATTCATCCATGTTTAGAATGTTTCGTGCTTTATTTTGTTTTAGATGATTGAATAATAGTTCATTCTGTGGGTTTGCCATATTTTATTTGTTCATCAGTTTAAGAACTTTTAAGTTATTTCCACATTTTAGCTATTTTGAATAATGTTGGTATAAACATTCATATGGAAGTTGAACTTTTTTAAGGCAATTCTTGAGAGCAGTTTTATGTTTACAGCAAAAGTGAGTAGAAGTTACAGATATTTTCCATATACTCCCTGCGTCGGTATGTGCATAGCCACCTGCATTGGTATATATGTAGCCTCCCATTATCAACATCACCCACCAGAATGGTACATTTTTACCAAGGATGAACCTACATTGATGAATCTTAATCACTCAAAATCCATAGTTAAAATTTACCATAGAATTCTTGGTGTTTTATATTCTACGAGTTTGGACAAATGTATTATATCTCATGTATAGGTTTTAGTTTGGATATACATTGTTGTTTCTCCTGGTTGTATACTGAAGAATGAAATTACTGGGTCACATTGTAAGTCTGTATTTAACTTTTTATTAGTGCCAAACTTTTCCAAAAGGGCGCCATACATTACATTCTCAGCAATAATGCGTGAGGGGTGTTGTTGTATCTTCAATCTTACCAACGCTTGTTACTGCTTGTCTTTTGATTTCTGTCGTTCCAGTTGGTGTGAAGTGGTAATCATGTTGTGGTTTCAATTTACATTTTCCTGATGACGAATGTTGAGAACTTTTTCGTATTTTTTATTGGCCATTTCTTTGTCTCCTTTGGAGACAACATATTTTAATTGGGTTAGTTTTGGTTCATTTGTTGAGATGTAAAAGTCCTTTGTGTCTTTGTTCTGGATGTTCTTTCTTCATTCTGTGGTTACTTTTTTTGTTTCTTGATAGTGTCCCTGTAAGCACAAAAGATTTAAAGTTCAATTAAATCCAGTTTATTCATTTTGGAGGTAGGGTGGGTTCTTGTTCTTTGGTATCATATCTAAGATCACATCAGATGTGGCCATCCAAAGCCACAATATTTACCACTATGTTTTATTCTCAGAGTTTTAGAATTGTAACTCATACATTTTGATTTTAATTTTGTGTGTAATAAGAGGTTGGTGCCCAACTTAATTCTTTTGCATGGGGCCATCCTGTTCTATAAGTATTTATTCAAAAGACTGTTCTTTCTGCTTTGAATGGTGTTGGCACGCTAGTTGAAACTTACATGACCATAATGTTTGGAGCTATTTTTGAACTTTCAATTTCACTCCACTCACCTCTGTGTTAGGCCAGAACCACTCTCTTTAGTGACATTTGATATCAGAACTGTGAATCATCATGCTATTCATTTTCGAGATTGTCTGTCTATTCTGGGTCCCTTGAAATCCCATGCGTGTTGAAATGTGCGGGTAAGTTTCTATAAAAAATTGAGGTGGGATTCTGCTAGGGACTGCATTGAATTCATAGACCAGTTTGGAGAGTATTGGCATTTTAATAGTATTAATTCATTCTGATCCAACCCAAGCAGTATTTTGATTTATTTAGGCTTTTAATTTTTTCAAGGATGTTTTGTAGTTTTCAGTGTGTGTCATACAGTTTAAAAAATATTTCTAGTATTTTATTCTTTTAAGTGCTATTGCAAATGAAGTTTGTTTTCCTAACTTCATTTTTAGATAGGTCAGTGTAGGCATATGAAAATACAAGTTGATTTTTGTAGGTTCCTCTTGTATACTACAATTCTACTGAACTCATGTATTAACTCTAAGTGTTTCTTAGTGTATTTTTTAGAAAATTCCATATATAAGTTTACATCATCTGCAAATATAGACAGTTTTAATTCATTCCTTCCAATCTGGATGCTTTTTAATTATGTTTCTTGTATAAATTGTCTTGGACAGTATCTTTAGTACAGTGTTGAGTAAAAGTGGTGAGGGTGGATATCCTTATCTTGTCTTGATCATAAGGGGAAATACGTGGTCTTTTATCACTAAGTGTGGTGTTTTCTTTTTTTTTTTTTTTCTTATAGATGTCCATTATCGTGTTGAAAAAAGTTCCTTTTGTCTTTTAGTTTTTGAATGTTTTTTTCTTTCAGTCATAGAAGTGTGTTTGATTTTGTCAGTGTTTTTTCTACATCCCTTGAGATGTGATTTTTTTTTCTATTAGGTATTATCCATATATCCATTATCTATGTTCTGATGACCATGTATTTTTTATCCTTTATTAATGTGGTATATTATATTGATTGATTTTTGTATATTGAACCAGTCTTACTTTCCTGGGATAAATCCAATTGGTATTGGTATATAATCCTTTTCATATATTGGTGCATTTGAAATTTTAATTTTTGTTTGAAATGTTTAATTCTATATTCATAAGGGATATTGATCTGCGGTTTTTTGTTTCTTTGTTTTTGATTTGCCAATGTCTTCAACTAGATTTTGTTATTGGGTATTACTGTTTTTAAAAATGAGTTGGAGAGTATTCCCTCCTTTATTTATAACAGTTTGTGAAGGATTGGTGTTCCTTTATAATACTTTTTATTTCTAAATATCAGTACTAATGCCTATTCTTTGATTGCTGATTTTAGTAATTTGATTCTTCTTTTTAATCTTAGTGTAGCAAAAGCTTCGTTTTTGTTGACCTTTTCAAAGACCTATTGGGCTTGTTTATTTTCTCTATTGCTTTTCTATTCTTTGTTTTGCTTGTTTCTACTTTGTTCTTTACTATTTCCTTCTGCTTACTATGGGCATAATTTGCTCTTCCATTTCTAATTTCCTAAGGTTGCTGATTATAAAAAAAAAGAAGTTGATAACCGTTTCTACTGTCTTTTTTTATATAGGTATTACCAGCTATAAATTTCCCCTCATACACTAACTGACTCCATCCTATCAGTCTGGTATGTTGTGTTTTTACTTAATTGATCTCAAGATTTTTTTCATTTCCTTTGTGTTTTTTTCCCATTGATTATTTAAAAGTGTGTTGTTTTCCACAGTTTTTGAATCTCAAGTTTTCTTCTATTGTAGATTTCTAATACCATTTGTGGTGGTTGGAGGCCATACTCTGTATGCTTTTCATTTGTTTAAATTCATTAGGACTTGTTTTGTGGGCTATTATGGTCTATCCAGGAGAATGTTTTTTTATACACTTAAGGATATTATCTCTACTCTTTTGGGGTGGAGTATTTATGCATGTCTGTTTGATTTCGTTGATTTATAGTCTTTGTCATGTGTTGTTTTCTTTTGAATTTTCTGTGTTGTTGTACTACTCAATCTTGAGACTGCAGCATGGAATTCTCTACCTATCCTAGTTGTTTTGTCTGCTTCTCCCTTTACTTGTGTAAGTTCCTATGTCATGTATTTTTGAGCTCTGTTGTTAGGTACATATTTGTTCATAGTTGTTGTATATTCTTGATGGATTTTATGATTATAAAATCTTACGTGTCTCTGGTTACCATTTTTGTCCTAAAGTTGATTTTATCTAATATTTTATCTAACAGCCATGCCAGTTGCATACTTTTACTTTCAAGTTACTTGTTGAAACTAAACAACTAAATTTATAGTTCTGTGCCACTGTCTGCCTTTTGTTGGGGCTCTTTAGTCCCTTTGTATGTCATGTAATTACTGATAAGGTAGCATTTACATCTGCAGTTTTGCTTTTTTTTTTTAATATCTTGCACTGTTTCTCTTCTCTTCCTCCATTACTGCTTTCTTTTGTATTAAATAGTCATTTTCTACTGTACTGTTTTTATTTCCTTGTAATTTCTGGAGTTGTGTTTTTACTTAAGTGGTCTCCCTGGAATTTACAAATAATATCTTAATGTATAATAATCTTATTCAAATTAATATAAACTTAAATTCATTAATGTACAAAACCTTTTGTGAAACAATAAAAATTATATATAATTATATATACAATACATATTATATATTATATATATAGAATTATATATTATATAGAATTACATGCAATACATACATAACATAATTATATGTAATATATTATATATGTAATATATTAATATATTATGTATAAATATACTAAATATATATATTATATATATTATATATATTATATGTATTATATATATAATATATATATATATTATATATATATATATTGCTCTCTGCCCCCAGTTTCTGGCATAGAGCTCCTAAAAGTCCTTTGACTTCCTAAGTGTTAAGAACACTAGGAGCATCTTTTGTTCTAGTCTTTGGTCTCTGACCCTGGTTCCTGAACCTGAGTTTCTGAATCCCTTGGAATTTCCTGGGTGATAGAAGTGACTTTTGCTTCATAAGGTAAATTTGGGTTGGCTCCTGAATACGGGCTGTCCCCAAAAAGACAAAACCATGGTTAGAAGCTTGGAAATTATAGTCTTACATTGCATACTCCAGAGAGGGGTGAAGGGCTGGGTGCTAGAAATGGACTTGATCTATCATGCCCCCATGATGGAATCTCTGTATAAATCCCCAAAATACAGGATTCAGAATCTTCCACATTGCTGAACACCTGAAAGTTCTGGGAAAGTGGTGTGTACAGGGAATGCGTGTAAGCGTTCTATCTTTTATCACGTATATTGCTCTACACATCTCTTCCATCTTGGATGTTCCTCTGTGTCTGTTATTATACCTCTTTCTAATAAACTGATAAACAGAAAGTAAGCTGTTTTCTGGAGTTCTGTGAGTCACTTTAGCAAATTTACTAAAATTGAGAAGGAGATGATTGGAACCCCTTATACCTGATTGTTCAGAAACATGGGTGACAACATGCATTTGCAGATGGCATATAAAGTGGATGGAGGGCATTTTTGTGGGTCTGAGCTTTTAATCTGTGGGATTTGATGCTATTTATAGGAGATAGTATCAGAATTGAGTTAAATTGTAGGACACCCAATTTTGCAGGTGCTGTTGCAGGATTGCTTGATGTGGGGGGAAAACCCCAATATCTGGTGTCAGAAGTGTTATGAGTGTGATAGTGTACAAGTAAAGGAGAAACACAAGATGAGTGGTGTAGGTTTTCTTTACACCTTTGGTTTATGAGCTCCATTCACTTCCAACTCCTTTGTGCTGTAATTATCATATAAATTAAATCCTTATCAGTTGTATGCCTACGAACACAGACTTACAATTATTGTTTTTACAGTTGTCTTTTAAGCCAGATAGGAGCAAAGTGTGACAAACATACATTTATACTTGAAAAAAAGTTTTCCTATATACTTACCTTTACTGATGCTTTTTATTTCTTACTGTTTACTGACCTTTCTTTCTGCCTGAAGGATTCCCTTTTGTATTTATTATAGAAAGGTATGCTAACGATGAACTCTCAGTTTTTGTTTTCCCTGGAGATGTTTTAGTTTCTCCTTAATTTGTAAAGAATAATTTTGTCTGATACAGAATTCTTGGTTGATGGTCTTTTTCTTTCAGCACATAGAATATATTATGTGACTGCCTTTTGACCCCCATGGGTTCTGATGAGAAATCAATTTATAATTTTGTGAATCTCTTCTTGGCCTTTTGGCTAAGATCAAGTGTAGTATAATCTTATTTATCACTTGTATATGATGAAGCACTTCTCTGTAGCTGTTTAAAAGATTCTCACTGGTTGGTTTATTAAACTGTTTAGTCATGATATGTTTAGGTTTAGATTTATTTGAGTTTAGCCTGCTTTGGATTAATTGAGACCTTTGAATATTTAGATTAATGTTTTCATTAAATTTGAACATTTTTGGGGCGCCTGGGTGGCTCAGTTGGTTAAGCAGCCGACTTCAGCTCAGGTCATGATCTCGTGGTCTGTGAGTTTGAGCCCCACACCGGGCTCTGTGCTGACGGCTCATTAGAGCCTGGAACCTGCTTCAGATTCTGTTTCTCTCTTGCTTTCTGCCCTTCCCCTGCTCATGCTCTGTCTCTATGTCTCTCAAAAATAAATAAAGTTAAAAAAATTAAATTAAAAAAAATTTGAACATTTTTGTTTTTATTACTTCTTCACTATTCGTTTGGTCCTTTTCTCTCTCTCCTTCTGGGGCTTTCATTATGTGTATTCTGGTTTTGTTTTATAATTTCCATGTTGTGTCTTTATTAATACACTGTATTTGTTCACGTTCCCCTAGGTCTTAAGGTATGGTCTCCTTTAGTGTTTTGAACATATTTTCAAAAGCTGATGTAAAGCCTTTGTCCAAGAAGTCCAACTTCTGGGCTTTCTGAGGGACAAATTCTGACTGCCTTTTTTTCCCCTCCTGGGTATGGACCATATTTTCTTATTTTTCTACCATGTATATACATACATACACACCATTTTCTATACTATTATAGAAATATATATATATATATATACTATATACTATATATATACACACACCATTTTCTATACTATATATACTATATACTATGTATATGCTATATATATATGTGTATACAAAGTATTTTTCTATACTATATATATGGTATTTTTCTGTACCATATATACACACACACACACACACACACACACATATATATATATTTATGTAGCATAGATAGAAAATTATACACTTTAAAGAATTTTTTAATGTTTTTTAAATTAATTTTGGGAGACAGAGGAAGACAGAGCACAAGTGGAGAAGGGACAGAGAGAGAGGGAGACATAGAATCTGAAGCAGGCTCTAGTCTCTGAGCTGTGAGACCAGAGCCGGATGTGGGGCTTGAACTCATGAACCATGAGATCATGACCTGAGCCGAAGACAAATACTTAACTGACTGAGCCACCCAGGTGCCCAGATATATATATATATTTAATTGAAACACAGTAAGCTTCGTAAACTGGGGAGCTCATACTTCCTCCCCTTATTGGGTTTTTTTTTTTTTTTGGTGTTTGTCGTAGTGTGTTTGTTAGTGACTTTTTCTGAACTAATTCTGTAAAATTTTTATTCTTTGTCATGTGTGAATACAGAGGCTTCAGCTCAGGTAGCTTAGTGGTCAGCTGAAGACTGCACAGGGATTTCATAGATCCCTGAAGCCGGTAATTATTCCAGTGCTTGTGAAGGGGTTCTGTATGCATGTTAGTGAATGCCTTTTAACATTCAGCCAGGGAGGTTAAGAGTCTGGTTTAGCCTTCACTTTCCTGCCTGTGCAGAGCGTCATGATTAGCTGTAAGCGAGGGTGTAGGGCCTTTTGAGCTCTTTCCCGAGGGTGCACAGCACTGGGCATTCAGAAAGCCCTGTGCACAAGGCATTCTAGATTTCCAGGAGTACATCAGAGTTTTGTTCAGATCTTCTATTAACATCTTAGTTTTTTTTTTTTTTTTCTTGAAGCTTTTTGGTGAGCCTATTGTGTACTGTAATTGTTATCCCCTTAAAGCCACATCTCGGTGTCCATCATGATGTTCAACATTTGTCTTTGTTTTTGAGAAATGTTCCCCCTACCTTTTACTCACAGGAAAACACTGTGCACACTATGCAATTTCTATAAGTCACTGCGAATAAGATAGCCTTGTAAGAGAAATCTTCCAAGGAAACACCAACAAGTCAAGTAATAAAAATTATCTGTGAATGGGGCTGTAAAAGAGCCCTAACCCTTTACTAGCCCCCTCTAGTGACTAGTATGTTCTTTATTTCAACTGTGCAGGCTTTTGGCTTTCAAGGATATTGCAAAGCTCATGAGGTAGGAAAAATAAGGTTAGGGCAAGTGAAAACAACACAGATTGCTTACAGAGAGTCAGCTGTTTTTCTTGAATAAATGCCCCCTAGTTTTCTACAAACCTTTGGTTAATTCCTTGAATTCTGAGAGTTTGTTCTGATAATTTTTGCCATTGTTCTCATTGCTTGTGAAGAGAATTTTTGAGGTTCCTGCTCCACTATATTAACTGATGTCACTGCTAATACTTTTTTATGAGTAGTCATACATTTTTTTATTTACTTTAAAATTTATTTTATTATTTAGAGGGTGAGAGGAAAGTGAGAGAGTATGGAAGGGGCAGAGATAGGGAGAGAGAGAGAATCCTAAGCAGGCTCTGCTTTGTCAGGAAGGATCCAGAGGCAAGGCTGGAACTCATGAACCTTGAGATCATGACCTGAGCTGAAGTCGGAAGCTTAACTGATTGAGCCACACAGGCGCTCCTAATAAATTGTTAATACTATGCCATCACTGAATTCCCAGACTAAGCTCAATGTGTAGTCTACCTGTATTGTTGCATATAAACTTTGAAATATTTCATTTAGAATTTTTTGATAATGTTCTTATGCTGTCCTTATCTGATATTGATACCATGGTTTTCTAATTTTAATTGGAGATAGTAACCAAATAATATTTTAAATTTAGCCAATTTTCTTGTGTTGATATGCATCCAGCCTAATAGCCTGTCTACAATTTGTGCAATTAAAATGGATGTTTTAAAAAATGACCATTAGTTCTGTAACAACTAAGTCTTTATAAATGCCCTTATTAAAGATGCTGTGAAGAATGAGATGCTCAGTTTTCAAAAAAATTTTATTACATGTCGTTATAAATATTTTTCAGCTTATTTGATCTCAAGCATTTCACTTAATTCCCTTTTTTACCAGACTCCATGATGATTACTGTACTTGTCTACATAAATCTCACCAATACCCGTGGCCAGACCACTAAGAATATTTTAAAATTCTGAGCCGTACTTCATCATTAATGTGTTTTTTAGATCTGAACATTCAGAAACTATCTACAGCCCTTTGAATTACCACAACATCATCTTTCTGATATAGATATGTCTTTATAATGTATATAATAAAATTAGTTTGACCTAACAATTTTATATAATTTGAAAATATGATTATTTGATAGTGTAAGAAAGTGTGTGTGTCCCTAGTAATTTATCTATCCATCTAGAAATCTGTTCATTCATTTTCCCCTTCTCCCCTAAAATATTAAATTTTGGCCATATACTAAATATTAAATGGACCAGTGGCATTATAAGAAAGAATAACACACATTGTCTTTCTCTTTAAGGAATCCACAGAATGGTGAAGAAACAGGTACATAAAACAAAATCTTCTGGGGCTCCTGGGTGGCTGTCGGTTAAGCTGTTAAGTGTCTGACTTTGACTCAGGCCATGATCTCACGGCCATGATCTCACGGTTCCTGGATTCGAGCCCCACATCGGGCTCTCTGCTATCAGTGTAGAACCTACTTTGGAGCCTCTGTCTCCCTCTCTCTCTGCCCATCCCTGGCTGGCGCATGCGCGTGCTCGCTCTTGCTCTGTCTTCCTCTCGCTCTGAAAAGAAATAAACATTAAAATAAAAAAAAAGCAAAACCAAAACCTTGCAATGTTTTGGAATAAGTGCCATGGTTTCAGTAATCACGTAAGGTGGATTGCCTAGAGCAGTCCTAGGATTATATGTTTTCCTAATATACTTAAACTCTCTGCATTCAATAAAAGATCCAACTTGGGTGATAAAATATCCTCCCTATCTATAATATCCAAAATGTTGTGAAAGCAAAATTGAGGGAAGGAGGGACTATCATTTTTTGAAAAATATAACCTTTATTTTCTATTTTTTTTCCCTCTCCGTTGCTCTGTGTACTTACTAAAGGTTGCCCTGTTGCTACATCTTAGACCCAGGCTGATTCAATAATTTCTTATTAACCAACTGTCTTTGGACTTTATTTTCTCCTCCCTGAAGGTCTGGGATTCATCAAAATGAGGATTTAATCACACAGGCTCAGGCCAGACATACTGTGAGAACACGTTCCATTTGTTACTTGGCTCTGCCAATGCACATAAATCTATCCTGACTTAAGACTGCTTTGTATCAGAGGCAAACATCCACAAAGGAGTCTCAGATCATTCTAATAGGACCTCGGCTGAGATCAGCAGTTGCATCTGCTGGTGAGTACTTGGTCCCCATCGAGACCCAGGTTCCTAAAATAGAACCCTCAACACTAATATCTCTGTGCTCTTGGAAAGTTTAATATAACCCATGAAATGCATTAACTTTTATTTGTGTCTTTTCATTTTTAATTGCGGTAATCCAGATAAAATTTAAAAAATAAAACACTTCAAAACTTAAAAAAAAATCTTTCAATAAAATCACAAGATGAATTTCCAGGTTCCTTAAGATGTAGGGGCTGAATAGGGTATTGTAAATCAGGGCTCTTGTTAGACTCTTACCTGTAGTCAGAGGAAGCAGGTAGCATCAAGAAAATAATTTTAGGGGCACCCAAGTGGCTCAGTAGGTTAAGCGTCCGACTTCGGCTTGGGTCATGATCTCACGGTCTGTGGGTTCGAGCCCCGCATCGGGCTCTGTGCTGACAGCTCAGAGCCTGGAGCCTGCTTCAGATTCTGTGTCTCCCTCTCTCTCTGCCCCTCCCCTGCTCATGCTTTGTCTCTCCTGCTCTCAAAAATAAATAAAACATTAAAAAAAAAAAAATTTAAAAAAAAAATAATTTTAGGGATTGGAAGTCCTCCTATAATATGCATTAAGTATCTGTGTTAATACTTTGATTTATTTTTTGATGAAGAATTATTTGTACTCTGTGAATTTTTATTTTCATTTGTCTAAATTATGTATATTTGATTTTAACGTACATATATTCATATGTATGGTGGAAAGTTCAAATTTTATAAAATTATTTAGCAAACACTTTTTGATATCCCTCTGATCCCAGTAAAATAATTCTTTCTACACTATAAGAAATAATATTTTCTGTCCCTTAAATATTTTTCTCAAAATATTTTATGCATAGAAAATGGAATACACACATATGTTGTTACATAATCCTCTTCCAGTTCCCTCAAATATTGCTGTGGTTTTATTCACTTATTTACTTTCTTAACTTACATATAAATGCTTGCTTTCTTTGGAACTTAATCTGGATAAAATTATTATTTCCATGTAGATTTTCAACATAGTTTATTAAGTAATCCAACTTTCCCCTTGTAATTTAGATTTCTATTTTATCATATACTAAATTCTAATGTATACTTGGATCTGATTATACATTTTCCATCCTTGTCTTTGATATATCTTTACTTTGAACAAAATTGTCATTATGTTAATTACTTAATATTTACAGTATGTTTTAATATATGCTTGAACTGATTATTTCTCAATATTCTTCCCTTTTCTTATGTCTGATTTATCTTTGACTATGTTTGCTTGTTTCTTATGACCTTGACATCACCTTGCATAGACTTTTGGCATTTTCATTGCAATCATGTTAAATTTAAAGAATTCCTTATGTAAAGCTTTTATTTTCACAGTAAAAAATTTTCCCATAAAAAATCTGTTTTAAGTTTCTAATAGTCTTACTTTGAGTCTCTCAGGAGAATTTTCAAGTTGTATCTGTAGAGGTCTTACATACTTCTTACTACCTTTATTTCTAATATATTTCAACATTTTTCCATTGAAAATAATGTGTATTTTATTTATCTTTTAAACTGTTGTTGTTTTAATACATGACTGTCTTAGATTTCTTTGCATCACATTAGTATCCACTCACGTCGCAGAATTTCTTACTGATTTTTAGTTTTATATTTTTTTGATGTAAAAATTTTGTGTCAGAAAGTAGAGATAATTCGCCTTTTTTCCTTTCCCTGCTTGATAACTCCAACCTTAGTACCTTAAGAACAATGGTAAATAATAATAGTGACAATGGACTTCCTACCTTGCTTGCAAATTTTTTGGGAATATATTTAGTGTTTCCTCATTATGCATCATGCTGGCTTTGGAGTTATTTGTATAATCATGTTATTTATATCATCCTATTTTGTTAATATTTTGGAATAAAACTTAATGCTTTATTTGATAACAATTAATATTACCAATTCCTGTTAGTGATAACAGGAATGACCTGTTTTTCCTTCCTGAACTATATGTTTAATTATACAAGTATATTTCCTTTTATCATCAATTGTCATAGTGAGCTTTGCCTACGTCATTTTTTCTTGCAATATTTGTTGCTACCGCTGTTGTTTTTAAATTGCTATCCTCACCTCACGTAAAGAATTTAGAAGCTTTCTCTTTCTCTGCTTTGGAAAACTTTAAATAGCATTAACTTGTCTGGTCTTGGGAAATGTTGTAGATCTCTTTTGAAAACTGCTTTTCGGAGAGTAGCTCTTTGACACCTTTTTCTGTTTTGTAGTTATCTTTTCTGATTTTCTTTTTCTTAACAGGAAGTTTTGGTAAGTATAAATATTTCTCTAGAGTTAGATGGCTTTGCTTGTAAATTCTATCAAATATTTAAAGGCTAAAATATTAATAATACACCAACTCAGGAAATAGGAATGGTAGGAACACTCCCCACTTCATTTTATATAGAGATGTAACTTACTAACTGTGTCAGTTTAGATCATCTGTACCTTTTGGTTTTTAAAAAATATCCACTGCTCTGTTACAGATTGAAATTAGTGAATTAAAGGATTTTGCTAATTGATTTCTCTTTGGTGAGCATGTTTTTAACTCCAGTAATCATTGCTTTATGATTGTTGGTGCCGTGGTATTTGGTAATCATGTCTGTTATATCATCATCATAAATTTTACCCTTAACTGTTGAAAGTACACTTTTATAATTTGCTTAATGTCTTTTAAGTAAATTTATCTTTATCTGATACAAAGATAATGCCCACTGTTCTTTTTTGTTGGTTTAATTTTCATTTTACAAATACTTCTTTGCAAATCTTTTTAATTTCTAACTCACTGTGCTTTAGGTTGTATCTTATAAATAATGTAAACCATTTTTTTATTTGTAAGGTAATATGATTTTTTTAACTCAGTATAAGCTATTTGCATTTATTGATGTATATATTTTGAGTTATCTCATATTGTTTTATGATCTATTTTGTGTTTTGTTAGTTTATAAAAATGTTTGATGTTTTATCTGGCTCTTTCTTTGTTTTGTTGATTAACATTTCTCATAATATATTTTTTCCATAGTGGTTACTTTTATAATTATACTGTCATATTACCCCTGCATGCTCTATTTCTTCAGGATTGTCTACTAATTCTCTGTCACACCCATATCTTATTTGTGCCCCTTGGTCTACATTCCATATTCTTACTTCCTCTCTGGTCCAGAAGTGTGACTGTTATAGACCGTATCAATATAATTCCATAACTTCTGGCTTCTGGTTGGTCTCGGCCGATGATGAACTCTGGTAAGAAATAGTATGGAGGAAGGAGAGAAAGTCTGTTTTGCTCACCTACCATCACTGACCCTCTCATGGTGACTGATTCTACATAACCCTCTGTATTGCTTTCCTCATTCTTTCTGGGATAGTGGTAGTAATTCGGGTTCTTGCTCTATTCCTTGTTATTTCTCTAAACTCACACATTATACGTTATTCCTTTGAAAACAAACCTACCTTAAATTTTCCTATTTTTAGTATGCCGTCTCTTTCCTGCTGGACCCGCGACTGCAATGTCTGTTATAAACCATGATTAAACTAAGCATAATCATAAGCAGTGATTGAAATAAGCATAATTCCTTCCCGTTTCTTTCCCTCTATTTCTCGCACTGCCAGATTTCAACTAATTATGATTTTTCTTAATGGCTCTCATTGTGCTATTACCTATGCTTAAAGCTCTACTACTTGAATAATACCCACCTCCAACTTATAAACTCTGGTTCCCTGGTATTAAAAATTAAGAATACTACACATTTAGGCTACCACTTACATTGTATCCCTCCTCCCACCACACACAGACACACACACACACACACACACAGACTCACTCCAAATGTTTATTAGTTATGTTTTCTATGTGGGCAGGGCATATGTTTATATACTGTTTTAATAAATTAATCACCATGTTGTATTATATTGCTATTAAGTAAATTTAATGCTTAATGCCAGCTAGTTTTATAATTATCTTTTGGTTGACTGGAGATCCACTTCTAATACATTTCTTAAATTACTGCTTAGAAGGGTTGCCAGATAAGATAAAAGACATCTAATTCAATTTTGAACTTCAGGTGAACGATGAATTGTTTTGAGTATAAGTATGTCCCAAATATTGCTTGAGACATTTTTATTACTCAGCCTGACAACATAATGTTGTCAGATTATAGCTCCGAGTAACACCTTTAGTGTTAACTGTTTATATAATTTGGAGTCTGTGAAAATGGTAAGCCTGTGTTTTAATGACAATTATTTAAGTTCGGTTGTTCTTGGAACACAGCATATACTTTCAACATGTTACTTACATTTTCTTTTTTTCCATTATTATTTTTTAATTGTCTACTTACTGAGTAGTAGATTAAAGATAGCTGTAAATTCTTAGCCACCTCTTAGCAAAACTGAGTCATGAGAATATTATCCTACCCTTGGAAACTGTGCCGGCTCTGTGTCTTTGTCTAACAGAATGTGATTGGAGTAAAACTGTACAATTGGCAACTTCTGCTTTCACCCCTCTTGGAAGCCAGCCACCATAAATAAGTCAAACTACCCTCTGGTGAAGCCATGGTTAGCTATGGAGAAAGATAGGCCATGCGTAAGAACTAACTATATTTAGTCTTTGTAATCTAGCTCAGACACTAGATGACTGCAGCTGAAGGGACAGAAAGCAAAAGAGCTGTCCAGCACAGCTTCGCCTCACCCTCAGCATCCAAGCAAGTAAAATGGTTCTTATTTTGAATCACCAAATTTTAGGGTAGTTGGTTACACAGCAATTAAAATTATTATATCAAATTTTTAAAAATTTGAATACTCAGTTTTATAAGTTTATGAATTCCTTTTCTCTATCTCCAGTATTTTCTCCTTAAATCTTTTAAACTTTTCTTTTGATATTATTATGTTCTTTTATTTTTTTATTTTAATTCATGATCATTTCTGTGTTTTTGTCAGTTTCTTCTTGTAGTCCTTTCAAATTTGCCTTAATTTTTGTAATGGTTTTATTTCATATTTGTCTTAACACTTCCATTCCTAAACACTGCCTGCTCACCGTTAAGCTCTTTTTACTGTTTGCAATCCTTCCCTGGACTTCTGCACTCCTTGTTCTTGGGCTTTGTTTCAGAGAAGCATTGGCCTGGTTGATTTTGTTTTTTTAAACTCATGGTAAAATTTTGCCACAGTTTCCATCTCGTAGACTTTCTTTTCTTGTAATACAGTGCGGATGTTCTGCTGTTCTCTTTTTCTGATTAATCATTTAAGTCATAGAGTTAATAGTCTTCCCCTGCCCATCCTCCCTCCAGTCAAAAGGTTTCCCTAAATGCTTATTCAAAGGAGGAGTGACCTGCTGGGATCTCCTTTATTTCCAAGGGTTTGGTATGTAAGATCATGTAGTCTTTACTTTTTGCCATTTAATGTGATAGGTATGTCATTCTGGGATTTTTCTCAATGCAGTGGTTTCCTTTTCCCTTGAAGCCATTGATGCAGACTACTTAATGAAAACATGGCTAGTCTGTCTGACTTCCTAGTTAGCCCTGTTTCCTATGATTCTTAGAGTATAAACCCATTTGGGACACTTTAAGATCACGGCATATGTACCCTATTTCTACTCTTACGTAAAAGATTTTAGGGTTTATGCCTGAGGATGTGCCTTTTACCTGCTGAGAGTGTAGGTTGCTAGTTTGTCTGACACTAGCAGTCTCAGTGTTTGCTCTCCTCATCCTCTCAAAAACATGCCTGCCTGTTTTCACTACATATTTCCATTTCCTCTTTTAGGAGGTTGTGAGGTTTTTACCTGTGTCTTCGTTACATAGGTAATGGAGTACTTCAAAAAGCTCTTTTTGTTGCCTTTAGATAATTTCAAAAAGACAAGTAGAGGTTGTCCAATTATTATCATTATCTTCAAGTGGGAATCTCCATAGACACTTTTAAGGTTGTCATGTTTTTGTATTTGTTTTTATTCAGTGACATATCAAAGGTATAAAAAAGTGGACATTAAGTATAAAGCAGATGAATAATTTAAAATTATAATAAAATTGACACTATCACACATGACATGAGAAACATTAGAAAGTGACTAGTATGTAACTTTTAATGTGTTTTCTCCATGGATAGATCACTTTCCATCTTTTTCACTGCTTTTTTTCAAATAGATTTACCGTATATGTTATGTTGTAAGACCACATTTTTGATATTTAGCCTGTTTTTTTCCGCTTTGTATAAATGACTGTATAGAACATAGTCTTTTGTAACTTATATTTTTAATGCCTTGTTATACCTTTGAGAATCTGCCATAATGATGTGTGCATCTGTAGACGATTCTTTTTTATTGCTTCATTGTATTTCTTTGTTTGAATGCCCAGTAACGTACCTATTCTGTTCTTGATAGGCATTGGATTACATCCAGTTTTAATTATCCTGAATAGTGCAGATAAGAGCAGGTCTCCTGTAGCATAAAGTATATTTGTCCAAGGAATTTATAGAGGTTTGGGATTGTTAAAGACTAGGCTTATCTTCATATTTGTGAGGTAATTCCAAATAATTTTCTAAAGAGATTATACCAATTTGTATTACTATGAATAGTATTCAAGAATTCCTTGTGTTCTACAATTTGGCCAGCCTATATTCTTATCCAAATTTATTTATTTATTGCCAATATAGTGTATAATTGTGATTTTAATTGACATTTCGCCGAACATGAAGTGAGGTTGAACATTTCCTCTTCTTTAAAGTACATTTTTATATTTTTATTCTTTTAATCTTATGTGTAAAATTCTTGAATATTTATTTTTCTAACCCGTACATTAAAAATTATATGATTTATAAAATTGTTCTCTCAAATTGTGGTTTACCTCAGTGATCTATTTTGGTGAAAAGGAATTTATGACCTTAATGATGTCAAAATTAGCAATTTGTTTTTAATTGTGTAATATTCTTAAAGAAGTCGTTGTATACTCTAAAACTTTGAAGATTTAATGGTTTCCAGCGGCCTTATAGTTTCACCTTAGTTAATTATTTCAACCCTGGAATTGATTTTGTTTGTATGGCTTGAGGTGGGGATCTGATTAATGTATTTTTTTTCTGCAAGGATAGTGAATTTTCCTAGCAACAGCTATTGAAAACCACACTTCTCAAGAAATCATCAATGACTGTTTATTTTATATCAAATTTTCATACAAATATAAGTCTATTTTCTGAGATATCCGTTATGTTTCTTTGGTCACTTTGTTTATCACAGATTAATATCTCACTGTAATAAAAACTAGTTAGAACATGCCCACTCTTTTTATCTTTAGATGTAACTGCCCCTAGTTAATTCATATCAACATAAATTTTAAAATTATATTTTAAACTTAAGTTTTAAAGGAATCTACTGGGATTGCATCTAGTTAAAGATCAATTTAAGAAATTGATTATTTTATGATGAATGCTTGATCTCTCAACATGGCATTGAACACCAGTTATCTATCTCACTTTAATATCTTTCAAAAAAAGTTTTATGAAAAGTTTTATAATTCTTTCTAATATATTTTCTAATCTCTTTTATTCATACTCAGTTTTTAACCTTTAACGTTTTTACAAATTGAGCACATCTGTATGTTCCACATCAAAAAATAGAATGTTACTCCAGAGAACCCATTAATATTCCCTGCCAGTAATTATGGTAACTACCATAACTGGCTTCTAACAACATACTTAATTTGCTTGTTTCAGTATTTTATATACATGAAATCATGCATTATATACTCTTATGTATCTGTATTCTTTTGCCCAATATTATGAGTGTGCTAATGATTAAATTGCTGCATGCTAGAAATAACATTTTTAGTACTTTATGATAATTTTTGTGTTAATATACCACACTTATTCATCCTATGTTTCATTAGACATGTCTATGGTTTAAAATTTGGAACTATTATCAAAAGTGCTGCTATGAACATTCAAGTATATATCCATTTTGTTGCAGGGATGAAGTTACATAGTCTTAAGTTTGTATATTTCCAGATTTACTATGTATTTGGAACATCGAGTGGCTGTATCATTCTATGCCTCACATTATTAGTGTAAGACTGTTTTGTCTTTTTAAATCCCCATATTACCTATATTTGTGTCTCTTGCTCTTGCTCTCTCTCATTTTGGCTAATTTGGTTCATATATATTTATATCACGATGTGATTTTAACTCGCGTTTCTCTGATGATTAATGAAGGGAACAGGAAATAACAGGTCATAGGAGCTCTGTTGTTATATACCAAATACATCAACTGTTCAGGATAGAAACCAGAGTAGAAAGGGTTGATGAGTGACCTGGGTGGCTAAGTAGAAGTTGTGTGACACAAAATATCTAATAAGTAGCTGCGTTGAGATTCTGGGTCTTAGAGAAATGGTCATGACTAAAAATGCAAATTTGGTAATTATCAGTATATGGATTGTATTTGAATCCAAAGTTCTCAATGTAATATTAGTTTGTGATTATAGACAGATAAAAGGAGGAGACCAAAGATTATTCTGCTTCTGTCCTGTTACTATTGAGTTCAGGGACAAGAGGCATATAAAAAAGCAGACATTGAAATATGGGAAAACTAGAGTATTGAGTCCCCCCGCCCTTTTAAAGTTCATTTATTTATTTTGAAACTGAGAGAGGGACCAAGTGCAAGTGCGAGAGGGGCAGAGAGACAAAAAGAATCCCAACCAGACTCCACACTGAAAATTCAGAATCTGATGCAGGACTTGAACTCATGAACCATGAGATCATGGCCTGAGCCGAAGAATGCCACTTAACCAACTGAGCCACCCAGGTGCCCCAAAATATTGAGTCCTTAAAGCCAAGTAAAGACATTATTTCAAGGATCAATGATTGATTAAATAATGTCAATTGATTTTGATAGAATAAATAGGTTGAAGCCTAAAAGTTGTCCATTTGGTATAGTAAGATAGAGTCGTTGTGAGTATGATGAGAATTATTCCAGTGGAGTAGTGGCAAAGAAAGGCTAAATGAGGTATGAATTCAGTGAAGAGAGTAGGTATATGTGACCTACCTTTTAAAATAAGTTGGAACAGAAAACTGAGGCCTCAATTGGAAAATAATCTGACATAAAGCAACTTATCTTTATTTTCATATACGTGCATGCGTCTAACCATTTATTGGGTATTTCCTGTGGTCTAGATGCAACTTCATTTACCTTACCTTTAGGTAAGTAGAAACAAATTCAACAAAAAAGTCCTTAAAACTTCCCAAGGTCTGATAGCTGGTAAAACCAGAATTAGAACATAAATGTGCCATCAATATTACACCAAATTTAGAAATAAATAAAAATCTTTGTTGATTCTGAAGATCACAAGTACAGAACTTTTTTAAATGCCTCTGCAATGTGGCAGTTCTTTAAATATTTGTGTTATTCTTAGTCCTTTTTTTTTTACATTTTATTTATTTTATTTTATTTTTATCATGGTAAATGTACTCTTTAATCCCTATTACCTTATTTCACCCATCCCTCCACCCACCTCTCCTCTGGTAACCATCAATTCGTTCTCTATAGTTGACTATGTTTCTTGGTTTGTCTCTCTTTCTCTCTTTCTTTCTTTTTTTCTTTGCTTACTTGTTTTGCAAATTCCATATGTAAGTGAATCATATGTTATTTGTCCTTCTCTGACTGATTTATATCATTATACTGTTTACCTCTATCCACATTGTAGGAAAGGGCAAGGTACCATTCTCTTTATGGCTGAATAAGTTTCCGTTGTATATGCACCACATAGTCTTTATCATTCATCTGTTGATGGACACTTGGACTGCTTCTGTAATTTAGCTATTATTAATAATGCTGCAATAAACATATGGGTACATGCATCCCTTTGTGTTAGTGTTTTCCTATTTCGGGGGTAAATAGTAATGTGATTATTGATCGTAGGCTGGTTCTATTTTTTTTATTTTTTAAGGAATCTCCACACTGTTTCCACAGTGACTAAACCAGTTTGTATTCCCACCAACAATGCACAAGGGTTCCTTTTTCTTCACATCTTTTCCAACCCTTGTTGTTTCATGTGTTTCTGACAGTAGCCATTATGACAGGTGTGAGGTGGTATCTCACTGTAGTTTTGATTTGCCTTTCCCTGATGATGAATGATGTTGAACATCTTTTCTTGTGTCTCTTGGCCATCTGTATGTCTTCTTCAGAGAAATATGTGTTCATGTTTCTGCATTTGATTAGATTATTCCTATTTCAGGTATTGAATTTGTGTTTTTTAAGTTTTTACTGAAATCCAATTAACATAAAGTGTAGTATTAATTTCAGATGTAGAATATTGTGATATTCTCTCTCTTTTCCCCTTTGCTCATTTGTTTTGTTGCTTAAATTCCACATGAGTATGTGAAATCATATGGTACTTATCTTTCTCTAACTTATTAATTTAGCATAATACTGTGCAGCTCTATCCATGTCCTTGCAAATGGCAAGATTTTATTCTCTAATTGGCTGAATAATACAACACACACACTCACACACACAAATGTGTGTGTGTGTATGTGTGTGTGTGTGTATATATATATGTATATATAGTATTGTATATATATATGTATATATTGTGTATATATATATATATAATACCACATCTTCTTTATCTGTCATCTGAAGGTGGATACTTGGGCTATTTCCTTAATTTGGCTGTTGTAGATAATGCTGCTAAAATATTGAGCTGCATGCATCCCTTCAAATTAGTATTTTTGTATTCTTTGGGTAAGTATACAGCAATATGATTGCCGGATCATAGGGGTAGTTCTATTATTAACTTTCTGAGGAAACTTCATATTGCTCTCCAGAGTGGCTGCACCAGTTTGCATTTCCACCAACAGTGCAAGAGAGTTGCCCTTTCTCCAAATCCTTGCCAGCGCTTGTTTGTTTCATGTGTTGCTGAATTTTAGCCATTCTGACAGGTGTGAGGGGATATCTCACTGTAGTTTTGATTTGCATTTCCCTCATGATGAGTGATGTCGAGCATCTTTTCATGTGTCTATTGGCCAACCGGATGTCCTCTTTGGAAAAAATGTTTATTCATGTCTTCTGACCATTTTTAGTTGGATTTTCTTTTTCTCTTTTGGTATTGAGTTAGTTGTGTAAATTCTTCATATTTTGAATATTAACACTTTATCAGAGATGCCATTTGCAAATATCTTCTCCTAGTACATATGTTGTGTTTTAGTTTTTTTGAGTGTTTTCTTCCTGTGAAAAAGTTGTGGGTTTTTTGTTTGTTTGTTTGTTTGTTTGTTTTGTTGTGATCCCAATAGTTTATTTTAACTTTTGTTTCCTTTGTCTCAGGAGACACATCTAGAAACAAGTTGCTATGGCCAGTGTCACAGAACTTACTGACAGTGTTTTCTTCTAGTATTTTTATGATTTCAGGTCTTACATTTAGGTCTTTAATCCATTTTGAATTTATTTTTGAATGTGATGTAAGCCAGTAGTCCACTCTCATTTTTTGCTTGTTGCTGTCCAGTTTTCCCAGCACCATTTGCTGAAGAGATGGTCTTTTTTCCATTGGATATTCTTACCTGCTTTGTTGAAGGTTAATTGACCATATAATTATGGGTTCATTTCTGGGTTTTCTATTCTGTTCCATTGATCTATGTGTATATTTTTTCTGCCAGTACCACATTGTTTTGATTACTATAGCTTTGTAATATAACTTGAAGTCTGGAATTGTAATGCATCTAGATTTGCATTTCCTTTTCAAGATTATTTTGACTAGTCAGGGTCTTTTGTGGTTCTATACAAATTTTAGGACCATTTGTTCTAGCTCGGTGAAAAATGCTGTTGGCATTTTTATAGTGATTACATTAAATGTGTAGATTGCTTTGGGTAGTAAACACATTTTAATAATATTTGCTCTTCCAACCATGAGCATGGGATATCTTTCCATTTCTTTTTGTTGTTGTTGTTTTTTAAATTTTTTTTCAATGGGAGTTTTATAGGTTTTGGAGTATAGATCTTTCACCTCTTTGGTTAGGTTTATTGCTAGCTATCTTATTATTTTGGGTGCAATTGTAAATGGGATCGATTCCTTAATTTCTATTTCTGCTGCTTCATTATTGGTGTATTGGAACACAACAGACTTCTGTATATTGATCTTGTAGCCTGTGACTTTACTGAATGTATTTATCAGTTCTAGCAGTTCTAGAAGTGGAGTCTTCTGTGTTTTCTATGTATAGTATGTTGCCTGCAAATAGTGAAATTTTACTTCTTCTTTGCTGATTTGGATGTTCTTTATATCTCTTTGTTGTCTTATTTCTGTGGCTAAGACTTCCAGTACTATGTTCAAACACTGGTGAGAGTGCACATCCCCTGTCTTGTTCCTGACTATAGAGGAAAAGGTCTCAGTTTTTCCCATTTATGATACTATCAGCTGTGGGTTTTTCATATCTGGTGTTTATTATGTTGAGATATGTCTCCTCTGAACTTACTTTGTTGTGGGTTTTTATCATGAATGGATGTTGTACTTTGTCAAGCACTTTTTCTGCATCTATCGAAATGATCAGTTCATGGTGAATTATTGTTTTAATGTATTGTTGGGTTTGGTTTGATAGTATTTTGTTGAGGATTTTCGCATCTATTTTCATCTCTTTATCCTTCTATTTCTGTTTTTTGGAATATTTGAAAAGACTAGATACCAATTTTTCTTTAAGTGTTTGGTAGAATGCACCTGTGAAGCCATCTGGTTCTGAAATTTTGTTCGTTGAGAGTATTTTGATTACTGATTCAATTTCTTTGTTGGTTATTGGTCTGTTCAAATTTTCTATTTCTCCCAATTTCTGTTTTGGTAATTTATATGTTTCTCAGAAATTATCCATTTCTTCTATGTTGTCCAATTTGTTGGCATATAGGCTTTCATAATATTCTGTTATAATTCTTTGTATTTCTCTGGTATTTGTTATTTCTCCTCTTTCATTACTATTTTTGTTTATATTGATTCTATCTCTCTTTTTATTTTTCTTTTATTATGTGTCTTGCTAGAGGTTGATTTTTTTCAAAGAACCAGCTCCTGATTTCATTGATCTATTCTTAGTTTTCTTATTTTCGGTATAATTTAGTTCTGTTCTGATCTTTATTATTTCCTTCCTTTTTCTGGGCCTGAATTTTGTTCTACTTTTTCTAGATCTTTTAGGTATAAAGTTAGGTTGTTTGTTTGAGATTTTTCTTGCTTTTTGTGGTAGGTCTGTATTGCTGTAAACTTCCATCGTAGAATAGCTTTTGCTGCATACCAAAGGTTTTAGACTGTTGTGTTTTCATTTTCATTTGTTTCTACATACTTTTTAATTTCTTCTTTTATTTTCTAGTTGACGTGTTCTTGTGTGCTGGCATGTTTTTTAACCTCTATGTATTTGTGGTCTTTCTAGGTTTTTTTGTTTGTTTGTTTGTTTGTTTTTTTATGTGTGTGTTTGAATTCTAGTTTCATAATTTGTGGTCAGAAAATAGGCATAATATGATCTCCAACATCTTGAATTTGTTGAGGCTTGTTTTGTGGGCTACTATGTGATCTATTTTGGAAAATGTCTGTGTGCACTTAAAAAATCATGTGTATTCTTCTGTTTTAGGATGGAATGTTCCAAATATGTTCAATCATTTTAGTTCATTGTGTCATTATCTTTGGATTATGTTGTTAAAATCCCATATGATTATTGTATTATTATTGATTATTTCATTTATATTTATTATTGTTTTATGTATTTGTGAGCTTCCATTTTGGGTGCATACATATTTATAATTTTTAAATTTCGTATTGGATTGTCCTCTTTATTATTATCCTTCTTTGTCTCTTGTTATAGTCTTTGCTTTAATGTCTGTTTTGTCCACTATAAGTACTGCTTCTTTTGGCACCCAAGTCCATGATAAATATTTCTTCATCCCCTCACTTTCAATCTGTTGGTGTCTTTTTGTCTGAAATAAGTCTCTTGTAGGCAGCATATAGATGGGTCTTGAATTTTGGTCCACTCTGTCACCCTTTGTCTTTTGATTAAGGTATTTGGTCCATTTCTTTCAAAGTAATTGTTGACAGATATGTATTTATTGCCATTTTGTTAATTTTTTGTGGTCGTATAGATTTTCTCATTATCTTTCATGGTTTGCTGATTTTCTTTAGTGATATATGTGTATTCTGTTCTCTTTATTCTTTGCAGATCTGTTTCTGGTTTTTGATTTGTGGTTCTTATTAGGTTTGCATATAACATCTTCTGCATATAGCAGTCTATATTAAGTTGGCGGTCACTTAAGTTTGAACCCATTCTTTAATATTTATTTTAGGTTTGGTTTAGTGGTAATGAAATCCTTTAGTTGTTGTTTATCTGAGAAAGTCATTATCTCTCTTTCTATTCCGAATGAAAGTCTTGCTGGGTACAGATGCTGTAGATTTTTTCCCATTCATTACATTGCATATATCATGCCACTCTTTTTTGTCTTGCAAAGTTTCTGCTTAAAAATTTGCTAATTAACCCTATGGAGTTTCTCCCTTGTATGCAACTGTTCTTTTTTTCTTGTGTTACTTTTAATTTTTTTATGGTTACATTTTGCCATTTTTTTAATGTTTATTTTTGAGAGAAAGGGAGACAGAGCGGGAGTAGGAGTGGGTGGGAGGAACAGAGAGAGAGGGAGATACAGAATTTGAAACAGGCTTTAGCTTCTGAGCTGTCTGCATAAAGCCAGATGTGGAACCCAAAATCACAAACTGAGATCATGACCTGAGCCAAAGTCGAATGCTTAACTGACTGAGCCACCCATGCACCTTTTTTTGCCATTTCAATTACAGTATGTCTTCATGTGGAGCTCTTTGGGTTGACTTTTGGGAGGTATCTCTATGCCTCTTGGATTTGGATGTCTTGTTTCTTTCCTCACATATGGGAACTTTATAGCTATTATTTCTTCAAATAAATTTTCTGCCCCCTTATCTTTCTCTTCCTCTTCTGAGATTCCTATAATGCAGATGTTATTACATTGTTGTTACATCGGTTTTCCTGAGACTATTCTTAATTTGCATAATTTTCTTTCCTCTCTTTTGTTCTGGTTGGTTAGTTTCCATTTCTCTATCTTCCAGATCATTAATTCATTCCTCTGCTTATCCAGCCTGCCATTTATTCCATCAAGTGTACTTTTATTTTCATTTACCATGTTCTTGATCATGAATTGGTTCTTTGTGATCTCCGTTCATGGCTCCATGATGTCTTAAACTCTTTCCTCCAGTCTGGTGAGTATCTTATGATCATTACTTTAAATTCCCTCTCAGGCATATTACTTGTATCCGTTTTACTTTGATCTCTTGGTGTGGTTTGGTCCTGTTCTTTCATATTTGGGAGATGTTTCTGTCTCCTCATTTGGCCTAACTTTCTGTGTCTGTTTCTCTTTGTTAGAAAAGGCAGCTACTTCATGTTCTTAATGATAATAGTCTTATGAAGAAGAGTTCCTATAGTGCCCTGCAGTTCAGTGTTCCCTGTTACTCAAGGCCTTGGTGCTTCAGGAAGTGTCACCTATGTGTGTTGCCTGTGTCTTGCTAATGAATTTTGGCCTCTTTGTCTTTCATTCCAGTTGTCTGCAGAGGCTGCCTTTGCCTGTTGTGGACAGTGTTTGGTCCCCAGCAAGGGTGGGGCCTGCTTTAACAAGGTATGAAGTGGTCTCCTTGCGAAATGAGACCTGCCCACAATGCAGGGGTCTGGAAATGTAGTGTTGTCAAGGTTTGCCTTGGTATTGTGGGGGAGGAATCTGGAGCTTTGGGACTAAGGCCAGCATGGCTGGAAGGGTGGATCTGCTGAAGGGGGAGGGGGAGGGCTTGGCACAAGCAAGTTAGATAGTAGCTTGGGTGCAGTGCTAGTTCCCACTGCTGATTGTTGTTTGCGCTGGGGAGCAGGGAAGGGAAACGGTGCCTGCCAGCTTCTTTGTTCCTGGAGGGGTTTCCCACTGCTCTCCTTTGGTCTGAGCCTTGCTCTGAGATAAACAAATCACTCTCCCTTACAGTTGGCTCCAGGTGATTTTCAAGCTGATGGTAGTTAGCTGTATCTGTATCTGTATTTGTGGCAGTGTGTCTTTAAGGGCAAGGACTAGCTTCCTAATGCCCTCAGGGCTCTCCCAGAGCCAAGCCTGCCAATTTTTAAAATTTCCAGCCTTAAGTCTTGCCTCTTGTAAAAACCCATGAAATTTGGCCCCTCTCATCTTCAAAGGCATATATTACAGATATTTTTCTGCACAGTTCATGGGTCCCCAGTATGAAAATCTGTTTTCTGCCCTTCTCCACATCCCTGGATCCCTCCCCACTGCGGACAGCAACTGTGTGTTTTCCTCCCAAACCTTATCTTCGCCCTGCCCATTCTCTTCCCAGCCTGTAGTAGTGAAGTTTGTTCTGCCAGTCTTCAGCTTGTTTTCTGGGTTCTTTCTGCTGGTATAAATGTTATCTAGTTGTGTCTGTGGGACAAGGTGAGCTTAGCTAACCATTTTTTTTTACTGTTTTCCCAGCTAACCATCTTCAAAGTGACTTATTTTTAGATAGAGATATTTCGTATGTTTTTATTTTGATTTTAAAAATCCATTATGTACTTAACCTTTGTTGATCAGAAAATAGAGCGGTAATTGAAGGAGAAAAGAACTTAAATAAACAATAGATATGAGAGAATGGTATACAGTACATAATAAGAGAGGTTTGCATTTGATGAAATCAGGAGTGGCTTATATATAAAAACAGGAAGAAAGGATATATGGGCATAAGTTCAGGAAGGTAGCTAGATTCATTCGTGGGAAGCTTAGATTATTTAGTTGTGGTTGGCTTTATATCTTATAAAAAAACTGAACTTCTCAATTTAGAACATAGAGGAAAGAATACTTCATATTTGAGAGAAGAGAAAGATCAAGCATAGTGAAGGATTTGAGGGAATACATCATTATAAAGGGACACTGATGGAAAGAAGAGAATCATTGGTTTGAAACATGGGATGGGATGCTGCCCAGTGGCCTGGGAGAGATAAGGAAGGGGAACTTGGGTAGCCAGAGTTTCGCTAGAAAAATGAAAATGGTGGAAATGGGAAGAATGGAATATTAAGATTATCCTGTAAACTATGTTGATTACGTCACCCACTTTGACTTCACAAACTGCATATAGACCCGCTAAACTAAAAGTTAGTGTTTGAACAAATTATGGGCAGTGCGTACTATGTGATGTTTAGCCTAACACTCTACCATTCTCTGAAGTATTTGAATGCATTAAAGATACTTATGATATTTTCTTTGTAACTCATTGATTTCCAAATATTTATTAACTATTCTGACTTTCTGCTTTTAGTTTATAGAAACTTGCTTACTTAGCTCAGATAGTTTTTAACATAAGGACCGAAATGTGTAACTAGGGAAAACAAGAGGGAGACAACTACAACTAAGAAAAGATCCACTGTTGGTAGAGGTTGAGAGAAGTCAAGGTTTATCTCAGACACAGTGTTGAAAATGCAATGGATTAGTACAGTTGGGAAAAACAAAAAGGTTCAGCCACCTTGTCCCAAGAGAAAGGGAGAAAGTCAAGGTTTAAGAAAAGTCAAGACACATGGAGAGCAGGAGAACTTGGAATTCAGGGTTGTTAACACTGGAATAATAATGTGGATATAGGTTTGGAAGTTCTCTCTGGTGTCCTTTAAGTGGGAAGAAACATGGAAAGGGGTGAAAAATCTGCAGAACAGAGGATGACTCCAAGTTTGGGAGAAGAGATTATAGAAAGTTAAGCCATTGTTGAAGCAGAGATCCCAAGATGTAGGCTTTTGAACTGAATACAACCCATTGAAGGACTTGTTTGTCCTGAATAGTGTTTGAAAAAAAACAAAACAATTTCATTTCTATCATCCAAGAACTTTCAGATTGCTTTGTAGGAATACCACACTTGAATTTCTGCATGAGAGTAAGCAGTTGGAGCTAAGTAGCTACTGTCATACTCATGAATATTGTGCACTGTCTTTCTCTAGTTGTACATAATCCCCACCCAACCAATTTTTCTCATGTTTAGAGTTTGCCTGGATTCCATCCCTGGTTTATATATACACACAGAAACAGGGAAGTTTTGTCATATTCTAGGGGGGTAACAGATACACTGTTTTAGATAAATGGTTCTGAGGTAGTGATATATCTGATCCTTATTAGCATGAGTATGCTAATAATAGCGTTCTGCTTCAATAATAGTGTAACTTCCTACTAATCCTTTCTCCCGGTCTTGAGGCCATCCTCTGCTCTCCACCTCTCATTGTGTTTACTCCCAATTAGAAGACATTACAGGGAACTTAGAAGCCTATCTCCACATATTACTCCAACGTAAAAATGGTATGAAAAGAGGTGAGCAGTCACTGTATCATGTATTTTCTATAAAACCCACTATATGTGTGTGTGTGTGTGTGCGTGTGTGTGTGCGTGTAATCACATGAAAGAGAAACTATAATTATGAGCCTTGGGTCATAGTGTGGATACGAAAGTAACAGTCTACCCAATTATCGCCTCTGGTGCATGCATGTCATAAAACAATCTAGAGGATAGGGAAGAAGGGTAAAGAAATGGGAGAAGAAGATACACAAATAATTGCTCAGGTTCACATGACATAAAAATGGTAGCCATACAGTAAGATAACTGAGTCATAAAAATACTGCATTAAGAAGAGCCGTTTGCATTAAAGATGAGCATCTGCTCTGAGTACAACTTTATTACTGGAATGCTGCTATTCTCACTGGTATAGTAAATCCAATAATTCCTACCAATTCTACCTCTGCCTTCTAAAAGTTTCATGGAATGGAACCAACAGTGGGTGTGCAGTTGCAAAACCTCTTCGGTTTCACGATTACTGCAGTGAACAAATAAGAGAGAATGATGTAGTGGTTAACTCGAAGTACATTTAGAAAGTCTCTAAAGGTCAGTGACTCTTACCATTGCACCTAGTTTGAAAGAGCAGTGCATTGGGTTGTAATTGGAGGCTTTTTTTGGAACTTATTCATTTGAGAAATTTTCTAAACATGGTGCAGAAGGATTTACGTAAACACACCTCCATGGTATTGATTGTGTTTACTCCACCGGACCAAGGATACTGAGCCCTCCTAATATCTATTGTTATGTGACTTGGTCAGGCCACTTAATATCTGTCTGCCTCACTTTCCTTGCCTACAAATAAGTGATAGTATTTTCTTTAGTGAACAGAGTTGCTACTAAACTTCAAGATGATGATGATACACACAAAAACTCTTTAAATAGCATAAATTACTCTATAAAGGGGGTTGATAATTACTGTGCTTGAATTTTGGCATTATAAATAAACTATTGATGGATGAGTAAAATCATGAGAAATACATGCCAAGTATTTTTTAAAGATAAAATTATATATAGTAAAATGTGTAAATCTTAAGTGTACAGTTCAAAGAATGTTGACTAATGTACATACTCCTTCAACACCCAATCAAGATTCAGAGCACTCCTGCCATGTTAAAAAATTCTCTAAGTCTTAGGAAATCCACCCCCACCTGTATATCCAAGGAAAATGAAAGCATCTGTCCACAAAAATAGCCATGCAAAGATTTTACATAAGCACTATCCATAATATCCAAGAACTATAAATAGTAAAATATCCAATAACAGGAAAATGTACAAGCAAATCATGGCATATTCATGCAATAAAGTACCATTTCACAACAAAAAGGACTAGACATCAATACATGGAACAACATGAACGAAGCCTTTGAACATTGAAAGAAACCAAATACAAAGAAATAATTCCATATGATTAAATCTTAAGACTCTAAAAATCAAATAATGATGGTGCTCAACCCTCTATAGCAAAGAGATTAATATATAGAAATAAATGTTCTGAATCTCAGAAAGAAAGGGAGAAGGTAACTGAGCATGCCTAATTCGGCTTAGTTTCTTCTCAAAAAATTAGTATCTTCTTCCCTGTTTTAATGTATTAAACTTTTTATGACTTTGGGCATATTTTTCTGAGGAAAATTATGAACATGTTGGAAATTATAAGATATGAAAAATTATTTTAAATATTAAATGTATATTGAAAGCAAAACACAAATAATTCCTAAACAAAATGAATAATTCAACTCGGATTCTCCCATCTCTTTAAAATGTAAGCAATATATAATAAAAAATCTATTATTGAGTGGCTGCCACATGAATTTTGAATAGAAATAATTTTATAGTTGTTTTTACTATATAATATTCACCATAAATATACCAACAAGGGTCTCTTGGGAAAGGCTATATGTATACACACACACACACACACACACACACACACACACACACACACACATTCTTTTCATTGCGACATGGTACAGATTTTGTCCGAATGTACTTGGCACAGTGTCTAGGATTTCTTGTTTTTTTGTGGACTGTGATGTGACAGTATATGTCACAAAATTAACACTGTTTCCTGGATAGATTAATGACTCCTGTGTAACATCTTTGCTCCATTTCATGCTGAAAATTCACGAAGAATCTCTGACAAAGATGCTAAAACCTATAGGACATTTTAAAAACTATTATGAGAGACGTAAAAAATGTGCAGTCTTTACTTTAAAAACAGTTATAATTGCATTTGTGCAAATTTTGAACCAATTTCTTAAGAAATTGTTGATGTTGTGCACCTGATAGGCAAATGTGTTGCTCTTTGGTCATAGTTTGCTTAAGTGACTGAGCTCTGTCTTGTTCAGAATTCTCTACTTGGGGAAACTTACATACATTGTACAGCTGTTTCTGAAGACACAACCTGCTTCTCTCTGTGTTCCTTATACTTTTTAAGTTTTAATTATTATTATATTTTGTTTTTCCTGTTAGATTTAACAGATGTGAAAATAAATGCTGATGATGGTAACTGACATTACCACTCTTCTTTTTCTCTGTGGAACCTTCAAAAATAGGAAATATGTTCCCCTGATAGAAAAGGATTCTTTTGATACAGCACTGTAATACTATCAGAAGGTTTTTATAAAAGAACACATATCTTTAATTATCTGTAACTATACAGAATTGGTTCTCTGATGAACTATTTATACATGGACACATCCTAAAGAATTCTTATGTGGAATCTGTCTTTACAATCCCTTCAATTATTTTAGGCATGTTTATCTGTCTGAGCTTTATTTTACAGTTTCCACTGAAGCTGTACATTCAATAAAACAAAGTAGCATTGTACAATGTATGTGAGTTTCCCCAAGTAGAGAATTCTGAACAAGACAGAGCTCAGTGACTAAAGCAAACTATGACCAAGGAGCAACACATTCGCCTATCAGGTGCACAACATCACCAACCTCTTCCCAGTTTGTCTTCATTACCTTCTGTAAAGGTCCAGTATTTTGAGGTCAATAACACATATCTTCAGTAACTTCTTCCATTATTTTCAGATCCCTTCCACTGATATTTTAGTGATCACGTAGTGGTTCATTATATGATAGATTATTTTAATCTTGCTGTCGATATTTGTGTGTCTGTTTTCTATCATTCAGATATCTTTGCGATATCATCCCATGGTGCTTTATCGTCAAATCGAATGCCTAGAACAGCGTTCATCTTTCAGAGATATTAATTTATGAATTAAACATGTGCTGACACAGTGTTTTGTGTTTTGTATTTACTCATCCTCTGTGTTTTTATAGGTTTTGCATGACTGTCAGAGTAGTTTTTGTAAAGGGTTGAATTTGTATATCATATTTATTTTATTCTCTGTAACCAAGTCCTTCCAACATTCTGCTTTTTCACAAAACAGTACACTTAGGCAATTATTATGTTAGTACACCAGGAGTAAACATACTGTTTGCTAGCAGTGTGGGGGCTTTAGCCATACAGAAACTGGGGTATCAAGGATCAGTATTTTGAGCATTATTCTTTATGATGACAACACAGCAGTGAATAACAGGCAAAGCTCCTGTGTTTGTTTTGTTTACGTATACAGGTCAATAATTTACTATGAACAAATACATAAAATGTCTATAGAACAGCCATAGGGAAAAGAGATTTAAAAATGATGATAAAATAAGCAAGTGCTATTTTAAGTAGCATTATCTGAAAAGAGTCTTGGTGAAGATGGCTTCCGAAAAGACCAAGAGGTGAACAAACTGAGGGAATGGGCTTTGAGGAAATGCGAGCAAAGGACATTCCAGTCAGAGGGAACAGTAAGTACAAAAGTTAGACTGTCAACAGAGACATTTGAGAAATGGAGAGAAGGCCAAGATGGCTGAAGTGGAATGGATGAGGAAAGAGTGGGAAAAGGTGGGGTTAGAGATGGAAACAGTGACCCGATCATGTGGCATTTGCTAATCCATGATGAGATACTAGGATTTTATTTTAAGTGAAGTGGGATATGATTCAGCCAATAAATTACATGATTTGACTTGTGTTTTAAAAGAATCATTTTGGCTTGTATGGGAAGCAAAAGAGGCAAAGAGATAAAAGAGAAATCTGGGAGAGAAGTTCGGAAGATACAACGCCAATGCAAACAAGAGATCCCAGTGACTTGGTCTAGGGAGTCTAAGGTTTTAGTGGGAGAGGTAAGAAGGCATGAGTAGATTCTGGATTTATTTAGAAGATGGAACACGTGAGAGTTGAGGATGTATAGGGTATTACCTTTTTATATATAAGAAAACAAATATTTATAAAAGTTAAATAACCAGAAGAAAAGGAATGAAAAGTACAGCATTAAAAGTGCTGGTAATATTCTAGTTTTTTATTTGGGTAGAGGTCTTAGAGATGGTCATTTGAAAATATGCTTTAAAATCTATGCTTAGTGTGTCTTTTCATGTTTCTTAAAACCTGTGTAAATATTATGTGTTTTCTTTATAAAAAAGCATATAGAACTTAATATTTAAAAAGTTGAGTATCCTTTCCAAGATTTCCAAGCTAGTACATAGCCCTAGCTAGGTGAAGAAAAGTAGAAAGTGGACTTATAGCAGTGCTATCAACAATAGCCAAATTATGGAAAGAGCCCAAATATCCATCGACTGATGAGTGGATAAAGAAGATGTGGTATGTATATGCAATGGGCTATTACTCAGCAATCTGAAAGAACGAAGTCTTGCCATTTGCAACAATGTGGATGGAACTAGGGTGTATGATGCTAAGTGAAATAAGTATGATGCTAAGTGAAATAAGTCAGAGAAAGACTAATATCTTATGATTTCACTCAATGTGGAAATTAAGAAACAAACATATGAACATAGGGGAAGGGAAAGAAAAATAAGATAAAAACAGAGGGAGGCAAACCAGAAGAACTCACAATACAGAGAACAAACTGAGAGTTGCTGGAGGGTGATGGGTGGGGCTTGGAAGGGGGGCACTTGTTGGGATGAGCACTGAGTGTTATGTGGAAGTGGTGAATTTCTGGGTTCTACTCCTGAAACCAATACTACACTGGATGTTAACTAGCTTGAATTTAAATAGAGAAAGAAAAGTAGAAAGTGGATATGGAGGACAAATATAAAGTATCTAGCACATCTCTTACCCCTGTTCTCTGTAGTATCCACTCACCCTTGATGTACTGTGGTAAAAGTTTACATGTCCAATATAGGGGGATGCAAAGTCACATTAGTTACCGCATCACCAGGAATAATATCAATTCAGTCATACTTTCATCTAAAACTGAAAATGTTAGCTGCTATATAACGGGGAAAAATGAAGACAAAGTAATGAACTTAAAAAAAAATATATATATATATATATATGTTTAAAGTAATATAATTCATAGGTGCTGCTACATAAACCATTGTTACCATTTCTATAGCTGGTGATGGGTTACTCCTCCTCAGCAGTCATACCTACACTCTTAAAACACTCATTCCGTATTGTCCATCCCATGGGCCAACGTAATGGTGATTCTTACCTTTACCTTTTAGGTGACTTAGCACTTCATTCCTTTAGGATCAGAGTCTTTAGTAGTCTTTATTGGGTTGCTGTAGTTTCCCATTTATTACAACTTTTGGGCAAAGTAATACTATGAATTTTCTGGGATCCAAACAGGTATTTGTTGTGTCCATTCCATAGCACCAATACAGTTGGCCCTGATAATCATGATCAATCACCCTGACCAGTAAAATGACTCTCTTTTCTGAATGTTGGCTTAGTATTATGTGGAATCTAAGATCATCAGTAATGGTAGCAACATCCAAATCACTTGAATCATAGTGGTGTTTGGTAATAAGAACACTCTTTCCTTTGGCTTTAGGATCTCTAAATCCACTGATTTCAGGATCAGAGAGATGGGAATCAGATTCTTCATTCAACTAGTGTAGTTGCAATACTAGGGAGAAAAGTCAATCCTAGTTGTTTGTTTGTTTGTTTGTTTGTTTTGAACCTAGGCTTATATGGAGAAAATTAGAACCATATTTTGGTTCCTGTTTTGAAAGTTATATTGTATCCTATAATATAGGTACTGAACCCATAGGGTTGTCTATGTTGTTGCCATAAGTGAATTTTTAACAGTACATTTCCTTCTTCTATCAGACTAAAGGGACATTGAGATAAGTTTTTTTTTTTTTTAATGTTTATTATTTTTGAGACAGAGAGAGACAGAGCATGAGTGGGGGAGGGGCAGAGAGAGAGGGAGACACAGAAACTAAAGCAGGCTCCAGGCTCTGAGCTGTCAGAACAGAGCCCGATGCGGGGCTCGAACTCACGGACTGGGAGATCATGACCTGAGCCAAAGTCAGACGCTCAACTGACTGAGCCACCCAGGCGCCCCTGGGATATGTTTTAAGAAAAGTGAATTCTGTAAACATGAACCCATTGCATCTTCCTTTTTCTTAATATTCATCCTTCAGCTAATAGAATATTAACAACAAAGTCAAAGCATACCCAGTTTCACTCAATTTTAGTGTATGCAACTTCTGGAATTAAATGTGCCATTTGTCCCAAGATGTGTTTTTACCAGTTTAATTAATAGTACACATGGCCTGTGTAATCAGAAGTGACATCTAACAATAGCAAATTTGTCCCAGATCTGTTGCATTATTAGTTAAGTAACTTGGCCCAAGTACAGTATTAGGAAAGCCACAAAAGCAGAGAACTTTAAGTCAATTGTTTTAAAAGTCCTTAGTTGTTAAGTATCGAAGGGAGTTCCTTCATTGTTTTAAATTTCTCTCTCCCTCCTTCCTTCTTTGCTTCCTTTCTACATTTCCTCTCTCCCCTCTCATCCTCTCCGCTTCCCTTCCCTCCTCCCTTCCCTTCCCTTCCCTTCCCTTCCCTTCCCTTCCCTTCCCTTCCCTTCCCTTCCCTTTTTTCTTCCTCCCTCCATCCCTCAGTCCCTTCCTTCCTTCCTCCCTCCCTCCTTTTTTCCTTTTGTCCTCCTCTCCTCCTTCCATTGTTCTTTGTCTTCTTCTCCTTTTCTCTCCCCCCACTCTCCTTCTTCTAGGAAAGATTAAGGAGGAAAATTAGATCATTCATCTAATACAGCCATGAATTGAATCTGAATGTTCTAGACCACATCAGTGACCTTGTGCTCAGTTTCAAGGCATTTTATAAATTGAGTTCTTCCATCTTCGTTTATTTTTCTCTTAGAGTGCAAAGAAATCTTAGTGTTTTTAATGTAGGTTTTGGCTTCAAAGACAGTAAGAACTCTTCCTTTCAATAGTGGGATGACCTGAATGACAGTCCTTACACTTTTCTATAGATGTCCCTTGGCTGATAACAACCATTAAAAAGTTAGAATAGTTTCCTTAAATTATTTGCATGACTTCACTGTAGGCATCAAACATACAAAGAAAAAATGCCATGAAAAGTTTAGGAAACCAACCAATAGAAAGGTAGTGTGCTATATGAATTGAAGTTTGTTTAACATGAGTATTTAAAAATAGGCTGAGGTGAAGAACCATGGGTGTTACTAAGATCTTGTGTTTTATATGTGTCACAGGACAAAAATAGTAACAGAAAATATTTGCAAATCTTTCCTTCAAGGGTTGCAGATGAAATACAGGACACCAGTTAAATTTTAATTCCAGGTAAACAACAAATATATTTTAGTACAAATATATTCAAAATAGTTCATTGGGATATTTTTTATACTAAAAATGTTTTTAGTCTGAAATTCATATTTAACTTTTTTTTTTTTAACTGCAAAACCTGGCAACTCTATGTCCCTTCCTCCAGGTGATCCTAGGAAAATTATTTTTATGATATACTCAACTGTTGGGGTTTTATTGTTCTGGCCAGAGTATTGCATAAGAAGAGACTAAATAATTAGTAAGAGAAGATACATTTATTTTGAGTAGAAAGGATATGAGTATCCTTTCTGAAGAAGAGAGTAGATCGGATAAGTGAGGATTGGAACAAGAATAAGAGGAGTGGAGTAGAGAGAATGTAATGGTGGGTTGAAACTTGGGCAGAGACAGAGGAGAGTTTGGGGAGTAGGTGTGAAATTATGAGAGGGGGTTAGAATAGAATTGGGTAAAGACAAGTTTTTGAAAGTTTGGTCTTTGTTATACAGCTTAATTTCTCTATTGGTGTCTCATCCATAGGCTTCGGGAAATATATTGCTAGTTTTTAATTTTTTTATATGTATGTATGTGTTTTTTGGTATGCAGGTAACATGTTTTAGTTTTTTTAAGTTTTGACATCTAACTGGAATTGGACAACTAATGACCTGGTTTAATTTAGGTAGAATTAAAGTACTATGTATGTTGATCATTCTCAGAGTGTGGGGACTATCTTGTCAAAGGCCAAAAATGCTTCCATTCAACTTTCAATAAAGTTGGAAAACAAACAATTTAATATTGACTAAAGGGTTTGGAGTGGTTTGTGAAGGAAAAAATATATTTCTAAATAGGAGCTATCAGACAGACAAGTGTCAATTTCTAAATTTAGGAAGTCATTTCAGTGCAAGATTCTTGTTGGGGTGTGTTATGTCTACTGTTACAGACATACTTGTCAGTTCAGTGGTTCTGCTTCAGGGATTCCCATTAATAAGTTCTTGAGTTACAGTCCCATGTCTCACTGCCCCTAATTAAAACTGCAAAATGAGCTATATCTAACAATGTCATTTAGCTCCCCATTAGCATTTATATAATTGCAGTGGATTTTTGAATTCCTGTCTTTGTGAGGACTCTCGAAGTTTGAAAACAGATTGTAAACTAGGATAGGACCAACAGTAGGGCCATTTTTCAGGCTAGCAATATAAGTCAACATGTCTTTGTAGATTAAACAAAGTAGGATTGGTGAAAACTAAGAATATATTGCTTTAACAATAAGAGGCCACTTTTAGAAGAGGAAAAATAGTAAGAATAATGTAATGAACATTCATACGCTCACACATCCACAGTTTTTTAAACAAGGGTTAATTAACATTGTTGCTTTAGATAGCTTTTCATAAAGATATAAAGTAGATGATTATGTAATGGCAAATGAACTCTGATCTCCCAGGGGCCATCAAGATCTTGGTGCATATCCTTCCAACCTACATTTTACTTCTTTTTATCACTGGTAAATTGAACAAACATGAATATATGGATTTAATCATGGAGCAACTTCATGTGTCTCACCTGTTCCTTTATACTGATGCTCTGGGTGTTTAGTCTTCCCAAGAAACAGGCAGATATGGTAGTTATGACATTTCTGACTGCCCTTGGCTAATAAAGAATTATATGATTATTTAGAGACACCGAATATTGTCTCATTTGGTAATATAAGTTTTAAGTTCTATGGGGGGGCTGTCATTGGCGTCTTGTGTAATAGTTGAATCTCTAAACTTCATTTAATGTAGAAACTCTTCACCTTGGCTTGAGCCAAGTGCATGAATAAAAATGTGAGGTTGAGATGGAACAGGTATAGCCTGCTTCATTTCTCTCTGCTTTGAATGTCTATAGGGCTTCCTTTGGCTTATGAGGCCTTCAGAGTTAAAGGAGGCTGGGTAAGAAGGAGATATAAAGGGATGAAGAAAATTATGATTTGGTGGATAAAAGTCTGTATCAGTCAGCATGCAGGAAAGAGGTATCACATCCAAAAGGGATGATCATCAAGAGTTTAATCAAGAACATGTTTTCAAAGGAAAGGTGAAACACCCCATAGCTAGTAAGGATGAAAAGATGCCACACTACCTGAGGTCACTCTTCGAAAGTTTTCCCCTTAGGTGGAGGAATACCAACACTGCCAGCTTACAGCTGGGCTGGCAGGGAACCAAGGAAATAAAGAAACAAAATTCCCTTTCATTCTCTGCTTTCCCAGTATCCTATGGGTAATTTCTACTCGCCAAAACCAACCAACCTCTAGAAAGAGGTTTGGTGCACTCCGTATGGATCAGCCTTCAAGAATATAGGGCAGGATCGGCTCAGTAGGCTAAATCTTTCTCTCATGGGTGCTTTAATGAGGCTTCAGATATTTTCCCTTTAATTTCCTCCACCTCTGCCTAATTTATGGGGAACTTCCATCTGCATTTCTCAGATTAGAAAGAATGTATCCTGAGTACACGTTGTTGCTGTCTCTTAATCGCCTAGCTATTTAGCAGTATGTCAGCTTTCCAATTCTGATTATGTTTATTCTTCCAGGGATGTTTTGTCTTCCATACGGCCCACGTCTAGTCCAAGGGAATCACTCATATTCTTGTCTTTGGAACGCGCTGAGGATGCATATAAAAATGGAGTAGCTCTTCGCCCTTCAGTTTCACCTTTAGATTAGCAGATCCATGCACTAATCCCTATTCCTTTACAATTTTTTAGACTAGATTCAGAGACTAATCTCAGACTTTAGGGACACAAGTTAGTCTATTTGAGTGTTCTACTTAAACCTCTTGTCTCTTAACATAAAGTACAGAGGAAATTATCTCATACTGCCCTGTTCTTGCCTTATGATTCCAATTTCATTTTTAAAATTATCTTTGAACATAAAATATGCTTAATGTAAAGAGTATGGAGAGTGTGATTCCGGGTCCTACAATTTCTTTAAATCATAGGTAATATCCACTTTAGGTGCCAATATATTTTTCTTCTTTGTTTCAAGGTTAGCTCTAGAACATAAATATTTTTTTCATATATTCTTTGACATTCCTACATATTTAGTATTGGTGGATGATGTCAGTTTAGCCTGATTTACTGACTGTATATAATTTTAGCTTAAAAGGTAATTTCTTTGAGGAATTGACGTTTCTATATCTACATAATTTTAAGCACTTGTAATTTCAGTAATGCAATCTAGGGCACATAATCTAATTTCTAACTTCATTTAATCCATTACATAATAGCTCCAAAATTTATAAAGACACTTCAAATGTATATCAAGGAAAGAACTTTTTATTTGCCTGTAAGTATGGAAATAGTCAAATACAAAATGTCATGTTTCTAGATCTGTTATATTCTACAAGCACAATTATATTCAACTGTAAATAGTGATTGAAAAAAAATCAATTCTTTCCATTACGCAAAACAAAAATTAGAAATAAGGAAAGCCATGACAGTTGAATCTTTTTCTGATGTGAGAATAATCATTTAGTTCTCTCAAGAAATTGATAGATGTATTTTATGTATAGTATTTCTGGTCTTGTTTTTTCTTGTTTGATTATGTAGTTTCATACACATGAGGCAGCTGTCTTAAAATTGATTAAGCAGGGAAGTCTGCCAGGAATTTAAAAAGACAGAATATTATACATCAGAAAACTACTTGTGAATCACCATCTAATATTTCAAAATTCAAATTAATTATTAGATTTAGGAAAATGTAAAACCAAGAATTCCATCATAACTATGGAAGTGCAATTGAATAGAGAATTTGTTCATTAAGTTATAAATCCCATTAATGGCTTTAAATGCTTCCTTTTATGCCACAAACAGTAATGCTGAATGGAGGCTGGGTTGCTATCCCTTAGACCTGAAAATGCATGATTACGCTAATTCTGGTCTAAAGCCTGTGGGTGAGATCTTTTAAGTCATTATGCAGGAATAAACCAGATATCCATGGTGTTGAACGTAAGGATTTACATCATTTTCCTATCCATGTCTTGACTAACATCTCAGTTTTGGAGGGAGCTTAGTAAAATATCAATGAGAATTAGGTTGTTATAGGGAAGTAGTATAATAACAGACTATTTACGAGAAATGGAAAAATGGCTTCAAATTACTAGACACAATTTTTTTTCTCTCCCTGAAGTTCACCTTCGGCTTTACTTTATAAAATAATATTAAGATATAAAAACAAACTTTTTTCTTCACAATTTTCTGCTTAATATTTATGGTAATAGCTTTTTTAAAACAAAGGCAGTGTCTGATAATTAAGATGCCACAGAAGGATGGTGCTCAGTTATACTTGCACCAGTTAATTCTTTAGTACATACTATTTTTTTGAGACAAAAAGGAAAAATATTTTGGTGTGTGCGTGGGGTGGGTGGTGTGTGTGACGGTGGATGGCTGGCACTTAAGATGAAGAAGGTACAATTGGCATAGTGTAGGTTTTCTTCTTTCTTATGAAAAAAACCTCTGGGTTAAAGGTATATAATTGAGGATAGTCAAGCTTAGCTCTTCTTTTGACACCTTCTATTATATCTTCAAACCACTTTTTTTTATAGAGTACTACACAGAAGCACAGCAAAATTAGTATTTCTAGATTTGCCTTCTGGGTTGCACAATTTACTGGATACTTTATTAGTACCCTTTTTAGTTGACTGTTCATCCTTTATTGTGAAGTGGAAACACCTTTAACCTTGCTTTCATTGACTCTACACCATGTTCAAGTTTTTCTCACTCTGAGTTTTTATTCTCTGTCCTTAACTTTCAGCCTCACTGTTGTTTAAAAACCCAATATAAATCAACAATGAGATAATACTTTTTTTTCCTGTATGATTTACTACTCTTTTAGACTACAGGGGGAAAATGTTATGTTAATAGATTCAAGGAAATAATTTGATAAGGTTCAACAATATTTGTGATATGAAAACATTTAGCAAACTAGTAATAGAGGCAATAATCTTTAATTTAATATAAGCTAAATATAAATCTCTTTTACAACGAATAAATCACTCTAAACGTTAGTAAGACTATAGAACACTACTGTATAAAAACATAAGGTAAAGCTCACATCTAATCTAAATCAATTTAAATGCATAAAAAATTTTGTTTTTGTTACGAGAGAGAGTGCTATCTAGTGGGGGGAGGTGGGGGCAGAGAGAGAAGGAAATAGAATCTTGAGCAGGTTTCATGAGACGGAGCTCAGTCTCATGACTGTGAGATCATGACCTGAGCCAATTCAAGAGTCAGATGCTTAACTGACTGAGTCACCAGGCACACACCCTTTTGTGTTATGTGTAATTAAAGCATTTATGATAACCAGATTTAAAAAATAAAATGAAGCAGATGAAATTAATGCACTTCTAAGTAACTCATGATTTAAAGAAAAACATGACCAGAAAAAATTGGAAGTATTTCAAACTAAATGTTAGAAAGAAAAATCTTAAAATTTGTTGGATGCAGTTAGATCAGTTATTAGAGGAACATTTGTAGTCATATATACATCTTGCTGTATATATGTCTTATCTCAACAGCAATAAAAAATGTAAAAAATAAAGAGAAAGGTTCTATTTAAAGTAAGAGACTCAAAACATAGTATGTATGCATCAATAAAAATGTACAAAGAGAGTCAAGAGATGTAATATCCAAATGTAATGCCCATACTTGGTTACAGTTCATTTAAAAAGTGAGATTATATTATGAAAAATTGACTACATATTGAATATTAGATACTATTAGGAAAATAATTTTTTATGTTTGATATGGGTGTATTATAATGCAGGAGGATATAGGTGAATATTGATGTGTCAAGTATCGGTAATTTATTTTAAAATGGCTTAGGAAACATGTATGTATATTTATAACTATATGTGTATCTGTATACACATATTATAATGAGAAAGAAAAGAGTCAGATATATGACACGATGTTAACAATTGTTGAATATGAGCTAAAATATGTATTCTACTTTCCTTATGTTTAAATTTTTTTCTAATAAAAAAGTTTTACCATAATATATTTCAAGAAAGCTAGAATAGCCATACTTATATCAGACAAACTAGATTTTAAAACAAAGACTACAAGAAGAGACAAAGAAAGTCAATATATCATATCCAAGGGATCTTTCCATAAAGAAGATTTAATAATTATAAATTATTCAAGTTTTTGCCTTCAACTTGAAACACCCAGATATATAAATCCATTAATAACAAACATAAACTCATTGATGATAATACAGTAATAGTAGAAGACTTCAGTACCCTACTTACAGCAATGGACAGATCATCTAAGCAGAAAATCAACAAGGAAACAATGGCTTTGAGTGACAGACCAGACTGGATGGTCTTAACAGATGTATTCAGAAGATTGCATCTTAAGGACCCGAATACACATTCTTTTCCAGTGCACATGGAACATTCTCCAAAATGATTACATACTGAATCACAAACCAGCCCTAAAGAAGTATAAAACTATTGAGGTCATACCATGTGTATTTTCAGATCATAACACAGTGAAACTTGAAATTAACCCCAAGAAAAAAATTTGGAAAGCTCTCAGATACATGGAGGTTAAAGAACATCCTACTAAAGAATGAATGAGTTAATGAAGAAATTAAAGAAGAAATTAAAAATTACATAGAAGCAAATGAAATTGAAAACGTGATAGCCCAAAATCTTTGGGATGCAGCAAAGGCAGTCCTAAGAAGGAAATATATTGTAATTCAGGCATATACTTGACAGTGTTTCTAATTTCATAATATTTATAATATCGTATAAAGTTATATATTTTAACTATATTGTAAACATATAATTATAGTCATACATATCTTAAAGTGTATTTATTTTTCAGAGAGAGTGGAGGGGGGAGGGACAGAGAGAGAGAGAGAGAGAGAGAGAGAGAGAGAGAGAGAATCCCAACCAGGCTCCGTGCTGTTAGCACGGAGCCTGATGTGGGACTCACACTCATAAACTGTGAGATCATAACCTGCGCTTAGATCAAGAGTCAGAAACTTGATGGACTTAGCTATCCAGGTGCCCCTATATTTATATTTTTAAATAAAAATGCCTTTTAATTAAAAATTTGTAAGGCAAAGAAAAGAAATAAGATGAATATTAATGGAGACATGCATATTTTTTACTGGTGTGTTAGATTTGTCCAATTCCATAAATGATCTGTTATAGTTCCATGCAGGTTGGGTTCCAGGAAAAATCTAAGGTATTTTCTAATTTGTTGTGATTTATGGAACCAGAGTGGCGAGGTGGGGCTTTGTGGTAACCTGTGGCACTAAGGAGAGACTGTGAAACACAGCACAGCTTGGCTTCCATCTGATCCTTAGAAAGCCATACACCATGGGGCCCCCAGTCTCAGACTTAGCTTCCTGTGGGGGTCACTGTGGGGTGCAGCTGGACCTGGCGTTTATATGACTTTTACAATTTTTTCAGAATTTTTCAGTCAGTAGAAAGGTTATTTTATATAAAAGAAAAAAACGTTTTTCCCCAGAACTTTTATGAGTTAATTTAAGGGAAATTAAAGTCTTTGACAACCTTAGCTCTCTCTGTTCAAAACTGGTATGAAAGCCCTTGAATTAGACAAGAACGGTCCAGATAAACAGTCATCAGAAAGAAAGAGCCAAGAGTAAAGTTATGGAAAGTTGAAGAACACAAGCTTAGATCTTACAGAGAACATAAATTACTAAAATCAAGAGCTCAAAAGACAGATCTAACATTCACAACAAGATGAGCTAATGACTTTAATTATAAGAATGATCCAGCTGCTATAGTTTATTAGCTATAATCCATTTCTTTACTTTTTTAGTGGTTACTTGAGAGTATACAGCATAATATTTAACATATCACACTATATTTCATAATAACATAATTCATGTACAATCCAGTATCATTGCAACATTGTATCTCCATTTATTACAGTATATTTTGCTTCTCTACATATTTTGAAACCCAAACCCACAACATATTTTATCTTGTATGTTTTATATATTTATCATTTTATATGTATTATTATATTATTATTTGACTTTAATCAATTACCTTTTAAAGAAATAATAAAAATGAAAAGTCTTTTTTATTAATCCATATAATTACCATTTCCAGCAATCTACATTTCTTTGCATAAGCTTTCTTTTGATATATTTTTCCTTTGTTCCGAAGAAGTTTCTCTAAGTCTGTTTGTAGTGCATGTATGCAGGCAACAGATCCTCTTAGTGTTTATTTTTCTGTCACTTGTATTTGAAATATATTTTTACTATATATGGAATTTTAGGTTGACAGGTTTTTTGTTTGTTTGTTTGTTTGTTTTACTTTCAGCATTATAATCCCATTGCTTTATCTTCTGGCCTGCACTCTTTGTGACCATGATGTGCCTTAGTGTGTTTTTCTTTGTGATTACCTTGCTTCTATTTCATTTACTTTCTTTAACCTGCGGATGTATAATTTTCATAAAATTTTGAAGTGTTTTGGCTATGTTAACGTATTTTTATCCTCTCTTTCTCCTCTGTCATTCTCATTATATATATATATATATATATATATATATATATATATATATCAGATTTCCTTATATTATCACAGAAATCACTATGACTCTGTTCATTTTTTGGTCTTTTACTTGCATGGTTCACTATGAATAGCTTTTACTTTTGTTTTCAGGTTTAGTGATACTTTCCTTTGTACTGTCTTCTGTTTAGCCCAAACAGTGTTTTCAATGAGTTTTTCAAGTACGCTATTTTTTGGCTCCAAAAATTTAATCTGGTTTTATATCCTAGTTTCTTTTTCTTCACTCATTATGTTCATAAGTTTCTGAATGTATTTGTAGTAATTATTTAAAAATTCTTCTTGGGTAATCCAATCATTCTGTCACTTTTGAATCTGTTTCTATTGACCAATTTTTCTCCATGTTATGGATTTTCCTGCTGCTTCTTCATGTGTCTAATAATATTTTATTGGATCTTTATTTTATATTACATTTTGGAGTATCTATATTTTGTTGTCTTTTTAAAAGAGAATTGAGTTTTGTTGCAGTTTGCAGATGTATGACTTGTGGATAAGGTGATCATTTTGAGGCTTGGGTTTAAGAGCTGTTACGTTAAATCTAGATTAGCCTTTACACTAAGAGTAATCTGGTCTTACTCTTAAGGCATCACTCTTGTGGGAGTGTCTAGTGAATTTCCTGGGTATTCCACAGATCTCTCCATTCTAGTTTTTCAGAATTTGACTATCTCTTAGTGCAGTGTGAGCTCTAGGAATTATTCAGTTTATAATCCCTTGCTTCTGCCTAGCTGCTCGGAGTCTCACCACATACATTGCAATTTATTGTTTGGGATGGACTCAATATCTGGATCTATCTCTGCTGATCTTCCTTCTCTCTTATACCTTCACCATAAATTGCAGACACCTTATTTTTTCTCCCCACCTCTAATCTATGTCTTCTCAACTCATTGTGATTGATGTTTTCTGCTTTGGTTCCCTGTCTTTTTTTTTTTCACAGGCTGGAATGATGTAGAAAGCAAAGGGCTTCCTTTGTTTTCTTTTTCAGAGCAATCCCAATTCTATGTTCTTCAATTGTATAAAAAAAAAGAGTTACATCTTTTTACAGTTGTTTGTGGTGTGGAGTCCAAGGCAGTTAAGTCCTCACGGTAGAAATAGTAGTTCTCCTATGTATATGTGTTATTACGATCTCTATAAAATGTAATTTGGTAGGGGACTAGTAGTGTTGTGTTTTGAGGTTTATGTCTTAAAAGGTAAAGGAGAGGCCTTGCCTGAATTAATCATAAGCATCAATGAACTAAGAAATACATATTACTGAAGTCGATAAATATATCTGAGGTACATAAAGAAAGTTAAATCTAAAACATAGATGTGTCTAGACATAATAAATGCGACTAGACTATATGCATTGGTTTCTAAGGGAGACTAATCAGTGCCCAAAACTGTGGCAAGCTGACTTCACTGTGGGTGGGGAGAACTGTGAAGTTGGTGATAGACTAAAGGAAGGTGGCCAGTTTTGGTGATGGGCACAGTTTTGTTTTGGAAAAAGCCTGAGTATGCAAATACTGAACTGATAAGCCAGTTTTGATAGAGAAATATTGTCCCTCCTATGTGAAAAAAACTACTCTGAGATCATTCCTAGTTGAAGTCCCAGAGGTTCATTTGGTAGGAGACTGGATTCTTGCCCTAGCACAACAACAGAAGGTGTCTCTACATGAAACTAAAGGAGATTAAAGTAGCTGCAGTGGAGTTTTCATCCAGAGATAACCTGCAAAATAGCCTAGTTGAGTTATGGATGCCATCTGTGGGTGGATGGCAGACCATTCCCACAGTATATCAACAGGCTGAGTTGGTTACAGGTGGGTTCCCCAGGCAAAGGAGATCCCCAACCCAAAGAGCTTAGAGCAGCTAGAGGAATATGGATTCCCTTAGAGAGCTGGTTGACTTGAGGAACTTTTTCCTGGATTTTTTTTGTTCTTAGGATGCAACTGTGTCCATCATTGCAAAGAGCTACTCTTCCCAAAGACCTGGTTACACAAGATAGGGTTTCTATCTTTGTTTTACTCTATCTGATGCCATCAGATGACTCTCTGGTGTCTGATTTTTCTGGGATGTTATTTAGTGGTGTTCTTCAGAGATCTGCATATGTAGAGAAATATGATGAAGTTAGTCTCTGAAGGGAATCCTGGGGTCTCTGGCCTCCCCATATGGTACTGTAGTTTCAACTCGGCCTTCTGCCACCAGATACACTAACTATTCGGCTGGCTCTAGGTGGAGATCAGGCCATCACTGGTCCTGTGGTTTTGTTAACCTGATTAAAACCCTCGTTTTTGTTTATCAATTTTGCAAAAGACTTAAAAGCTGTAATAGCTACTTTTTTTTCAAAGAGTCATTTGGCGTAATCATTCTCATAAACTTCTTATATAAAAATAAAGTGGGTAAAGCTTAATGGAAATGAATTTGCTAGTATGAATGAAGAATTTTTATAATAACCATATTACTGAATATTTCACTATCAAGGAATCACTCCTAAGGAAACAGAAACACTGTGATAGATGAGTTTGCAAACTGTTGATGTTAGCATTATTTATAATAATAAAATTAAGAACAAAGTAACCAAAATATTAGAATGATTAAATTATTTGTGATAAATTTATTTGGTTAGGCATTATAGTGGCATTTTTCAGAGCTGCCTTATGTAATAAGAAAAAGCTCACGTCACAACTGGAGTGAAAATACCAGAATACTAATTATATGCAGTTTGATTCCAATTTTGTAGAAATGCTTACACATAGACAATTGTGGAAAGCAATGCACTAAAATATCAACAATGGTTACTGCCTGCTGCCATTGTGGAGAAAATCATTATTGTGGTCTATACCTTTATTTCTCATTAAGTCCTTTACAATGGCTATATAGTATGTGTTATTAAAAATAATTTCATGGGACTTTATGTACAATTTCTGCAATTTCCTGGAGTCTATAATTATTTCAGAATAGAAAATTTTGTCTTATTTTAAAGTCATTGTTACACTAATTCTCAGCTGTGATTTGATTGACTCCTGTGTTGTTAAGATATGCTTACAGTAGAAGGTATGACCATTCATTGAGAATGGCAGAGGTCTTCAGACCTCAATATTCAGGAAAAAGAAATCTTTAAAACCCGTATTCACTCAATACATATTTATTGAGTGTCTCCTATGTGCCAAGCTCTGTGCTATGTGCTAGGAGAACAAGGATGCATAAAGCTGACTAAATCCTTTCACTCCATGTGTTTTTATTGTTATAGGGAAATTCTAAGAAAGAATAACAGGAGGAGATGATTTAATTCAAGAGATATTTTCCATAAAATATTGAAATCCCACAGGAGGACCATACAGTGCTGATGTGTGGTGAAAAATATAATTTTATTTGAATAGTACTTTTGATACTTACCAGCTATATGTACATGAGAGAGATTATTTTAAATCCTCTGAACATCAATTTCATTAACTGAAAATGGGAGATGTAGTTGTGACCTCAAAGACTTTGTGAATAACAAGCAACAAGTAAGGTGCATTGTACAAAGCTTGGCACATAGTATGAATTCAACAAACGTTAGCAATCATTAACTTTAACAACTGATGGATGTAATAAAAATAAGGGAGTATGCAAATAATAAAAAGAGATTGAGACATTGGATTAAATTGTAGCTTTCAACACTTACTACAGTACTATATACTGATGAGAGTATAGCAGTAATTAGTTCTGTGGTCAATAAAAGCATATGCAGAATGATTAAATAAGGACAAAGCAAAAGAACACATAACCAAAGATAAAAATATTTTATTAGCTTATTAATGTAGAAATAGTGTTAGTAATGAAAAAGAATAAAAACAAACCTGAGAGATAGTGAGATCTAATACTGCTGAAATGTAAAATGTTTAACTGAGATGTTTTATCAGATGATTTTCAGTTTATCTTTTTTATACTTTCACTGTCATTATAGCAAACATCTCTCTCAGAAGAGATCTACAAACAGAATTATGTCATTCTGCAACCTATGTCTTCGAAACAATCTTGCTCTGATAAAAAGGAAAAATAGTGAAGAACATTGAATACATGTTTTTGCTGCCTATTGTCTGCTTAGTCTTCAGTCTCTAAGACGTGAAGACACATAATTTTATGTTGTTGGCTTTGGCAGTGAGAAACAAAGTCTGAATTCTCATCTAATTGATAACTGAAGAAATCATGATGGAGTATCTGGGGATCACAGTACTCTTTGAAGGGCTCCATGGAATATTGTCCCATTGAGTAAACTTAAAATAAGAATATTTAGAGGAGTAACATGTATACTGGAGACCATCTTCTGTTACGTTCTAGTATCATGATAAGAACAGGAAACATTTGTTGAGTGCTGATTATGGGCCGTGCTCCATTCTAAGCACATTGAACATATTTATTCATTCCTACAACATCTTTAAAAAGTAGTTTCCAGTACCCTTTCTCATTTTGTAGGTAAATAATGAAGCAGAAGAGATCAAATAACTTTTCCAAGGTCACCCAGAAGTGAATTAAAAAGAAGTCACTGTGCTGAAGCCTCCAAGCCTGCTCATTACACCTCTGTTCTCTATTACCAGGTATTTAAGGGACCAAACAACCCAAAACAAACAGAAAATAAATAGCGTTTCCACGTTTTAATAACGAGTTATGTGTTCATTGTACAAGCAGGAAACTTTACCCAATTTCATGGAATATTATAGTCCAGGTGACATAAAATGAAAGAACTTCTTGTAGAAAATACCCTGCTAAAGACCCAAAAGTTTAATGCAGACCAGGAAGTAAGTAAGTAGATTTGACACTTTCCTTTTCCTTTCCTGGATTCATATGGCAAAATAATAAGGACTCCTAATAAAAATAATGATTGAAAAAACAAAAATGGTTATTAACACTGAAAACAATGATCAACACATAGAAGGTGCTCAATAAGGTTTGAGTGTAATGGCTAATAATTTAATATTTCTTACATGCCAGAGAAAGCAGGTATTACATAAACGATTTAATATTATTTCTATTACTTTACCGGTAAGGAAATTTAGATATTGAGAGATTAAGTGATTTATCTAAAAGGACATTTTAAAGTAGTGACTAAGACTGAAACATAATTTCTCTTATTTTAGTTCCTACAGAACCTTTTATTTATAAATTTTCTACAAAGTTGTCAGGCCCTGTCCTTGTATGTTCATATTTTGCAGGCTGACAATAGAAATTCTAACAGGTACTAATCTCACAAAACTATTTTTAAAACTACTTAGTTTGTTTCATAGAATTTTCTGTAATGGCTTTTTATGTTTAGATTATATGTGTAAACACTGTAATGTAAAAAGCTCAGCAAAATTTTATCTCATTTGATAGCTTAGTACCCCTATAAGATACACTGAAATGAATTGTTATTAGTTGGATAGGTAAGAAAATTGATACTCAGATAGATTAGGAGCTCTACTCAAGCTCAAGCACTTTATTTAAGCCATGGAGCAGCTTTAACCCAGCTCTTCTAAGTGTAGGCACCTGCGCTTTCCACTACATTACTCTGCGTTCTTTTAATGCCTGTTAGATTAATGGTAGACATTTTGAGGGTGGTTCCTGTTTCATAATAGAACTACCTTAGGTAGTTCTCTCAGAAGCAGATCTTGAGACAGGGATATGGTGAAAGTAGTTTGAGAGAAACAGAAAACTGGCAGGGGATAGGGGAATACTGCCTGGGACAAAAGCACTGGTTCCTTGGTTTCTGGGAATATTGCCGTCTGACAGACCTCAGCTGAGCCCCTCTCTGGGGGTTGCTCAAGGTCACACCACTTTCTTGGGATCAGCCCATATCTAATGACCGGTCAATGAAAGAATAATAGACTTCATACCCTCTGTTTAATGTCAGGAAAACGTTGAAGGGCCTTTCCAGCTCTTGAGTATCACAGAGAATGGGCTGGAGCCCCAAATGGGAATGCATCACAGTTCAGCTTCTCTCTGCGCCCACTCCTGCTTACTTAACTCTCTCTGACAAGTGCTGACTTGGAGACCTTTTTCATTTAAGTTGTTTTATACAGATTGCATCTCAGAGTCTGTTCTTAAGAAACTGAATCTGTAACAGTTGGTAGTCTGAAAAAGCCGACTTTGAAATGGGATTTCGAGCTGAATGTGTAGCAGGGCAGCTGAATGTCACCTCACTAGTGGTAGATACAGCAGGGGATTCCCCGGAATTGGGAGAGTATGCAGTTATCAAAACTTCCTCCAGTGGTAGAGTGGAATGTATGTTAGTGAAGTGGAATGTACTGATTTGTGTAATCTAGGAGATGTATGAAAAGTACAGGGGATATAGATAAAGTCTGTGGAATCAAATGTCTTGGGGAAATCAGCATGTTGGAGGAGTTTGAAGACTGTCTTGGTGGAGATATTCAGTAGATAATTGGAGGTCAAGAGAAAAGCTAGTTTGGAAAATAGGTTTGTGCAAGGTATCTACCTCCAAAAAAAGAGTTTGAAAAAGACGCTTTTGGTAAAGAGAGTTGCAAAGGCAGTGCCTCCTAGAACATACTTCTACTGAGTGTCTGAGGACACCAGCTGTCTGAGATTGCTCTAACCAATTCCCAGGAATTGAGGATATTTGGAGTTTTATTTATTTATTTTTTTAAGTCTGTGAGAACAATCTAGTTCTATTTTGAGTTCACTCTCTATCTAGCTTGCAGCCCTTTAAGGTCCTAATCCATAGTATTAGAGATACCAACACTCCCATGTTGTTAGAACCTTGGACTCCAAAGATCTTTTTTTTCTCCAGTCTGCCCTGAGATATTATCAGAAGTGCTTTTCAGATTCCTAGCATGCCAAATACTACCAGAACGGCTGACCCGTGTGCTGGTTTACTTCTTTGGATTTCTGTCTTCTATCAGATACAGTACCAGTAAAATAAATCATCTTCATCTTACTAGTTTTGAGGGATATTTATATGTCTTTATATCTATCTATCTATCTATCTATCTATCTATCTATCTATCTATCTATCTATCCATCCATCCATCCATCCATCCATCCATCTATCTAGATATGCCTAACTGTTATATTTCTGATTGTTCTAGTTGTCCTTGGTGGGAAGATTGATCCAAATTATTTGATCTACTATTAAATGTGCCTTTCTTGTTTAAGTTCAAGTAGTAATTCTTTGAATGCCAACATTACATTTTTTTTCTTTTTACTTACCTTTATTTTCTATAATGAACAAATATTACATGTGTAATAAATATTTATCTTAAAATATAAATTGTAAAACAATAGAATGGCAGAGATCATGTTTGAAGTAGGTCATATGAAAATTCATAGAAGAAAATATGACACGAAAGTCAGAGACCTCATAGTAATCATAGTCAATATAAAAAACGACATATCCACCTCTTCCATATCTACTGCAGTGTCCTCATCTTAGCAGTACTCAATTTAACTTAAGCAACAAAATTTTCAGCATATCCTTGATGAACTATGACCTACCAAAAAGACAGTAGAAAAATCGTGAGTTTCCAGTTGTGATGAGAAGGAATTGGGGATGGGGAATACTTAACTGGGACATTTGGGGGTGGGGAATACTTAACTCGATAATATATGCTTTAAAAGAGATATGATAACTATTTTTAGATATTTGAAAATGTATTATGCCTAAGAGAGATGGAATTTAGCACATGTGGCTTAAATAAGCAAAAATAGGAATTTAAATGAAAATAGGAAGGGATACATTTTTAAATAATTTAAAGATTTGCCAAGGCTCTATAGTATGGAGAGCCTCGCAAAACAATGTTATATGCCATTAGAAATGTTGGATGGATACTTTCAAGTTTCTCTCAAATGGGAGCCTGACGTAGGACTCAAACTCACGAAAACCTGAGATCATGACCTAAGTGGAAACCAAGTTGGACACTTAACCTACTGAGCCACCAGGTGCCGTGAAAAAAACTAAGTAATTTAAATACTACAGGGGTGCCTGGGCTGTTCAGTTGGCTAAGCTTCTGACTCTTGATTTTGGTTTAGGTCACGATTTCAGGGTTTGTGGGATCTGGCCATGCCTGGGTCTCTGTGCTGACAGGGTAGAGCTTGCTTAAGATTCTCTTACTTTGGGCCTCCCACCGCAACCTTTTCACCCCCTCACCAGCGTCATGCACGCACACTCTCTCTGAAAGTTAAATAAACATTAAAAAACTGCACTAAATTATGTCTTAACCTGGGCATAACCATTGACAGTGGGTATGGCAAAATTTGGGAACCAAAAGGATTCTCTGACAAAGAATTAAATGATTTGGTGGTTTACCAGATACAGAAGATGAAGTAGAAAAGAGTAAGCAAACATGCCTTTTTAAAATGCCTCAATACTAGGAAAAATGTAGGAAGAAGTAGGATGATATATGTGAAAACTCATAAATTATAAAAATTTTAAAAATATTTATTACATAAGTTTTTGTGTAAATTTTAACATTCTGATTTTTAAAACTACTTTTTTTCCTGAGAAGCAGTCATTTGTTCTATAAAATTTTCTACCTCTATGATCTGTCCTGTTGAAAAATTGCAGCAACCCATGTGTGAATAATAGAAATTTTTCATTATTTTTGCCTAATTCAATTTTAAGCTTTTCCAATTTTAGGGAAGTTCGGGCTCATTATCCATCCTGGGAAGGTAGATTATTGCTAATATGATAGTATTACTTTAGTATGGTATTTAAAGAAATGGTATAATACTTCTCATGTCTGGTAATATAGTTATTTTTTTTAACATCCTTCTGTTACTTGCATAACTCTATACAAGAAACTTGAGTTATTCCAGGAAACAAGGTCATACAATTCACAAATAATGTTTTTTTTTTTTATGTTGTTGTGGTAGGCAGAATAATAGCTACCCAAAAATGTCCACATCTTAATCCCAAGAACCTATGAATATTTACTTTACATGAAAAGGGACCCAGCATATGTGATTAAGTTAAGGACCTGGATATAGAGAGATTATTTCGGACTATACATGCCTAGTCTCATCATGCTAGTCCTTAAAAGCAGAGAACCTTTCTAGGCTGAAGCCAGACATATAATCATTAAAGAAAGGTTTTGAAGATGGAGGAAGGGGGCATGAACCAAAGAATATGTGTGGCCCGTGGAAGCTGGAATTGCCAAAGGAAGTGATTCTCTTTTAGAGTTTCCAGAATGGAGCACAGCACTGCCAATGTCTTTATATTAACTCAATGAGAGCTGGGGCAGATTTCTGACATCAAGAGCTGTAAAATAATGTTTGCATTATTTTGAACCTCTAAGCTGGTATCCATGGTAGCCATAGAAAACTAATATAGTTATCTTCTCATGTTTACTATAGCCATGCATTATCATTTTATGAGTTTGAAGTATGGGCAGAAAAAACACTGGGTCCAATTACCGTTAACTTAAAGTTGAATTTTTTTGCTTGTAATAAGAAATGTAGAGTTAGTCAGCACAAGGCAGTTGCTACTGCTTGAGGATGTCAACCAGACTCAGACTCATTTTAGCCTTCTGTTCTGTCATTCTTAGCAGGGGTTTTTCATTCTTACTGTTGCAAGGTGGTTGCTGCTTCTCTAGATAAGTCATCCTTATTTCAAATAGGAAGGAGAGAAAAAGATAAGTGAGCAGATAGCAAAATGACATCTTTACAAAGTTTTCCAAAAGGTCTACTCAGCCTCTTTAAGTTTTATGGCATTGCCTAGGCAAGTTCATATGGCCACCCTAGTTGCAAGGCAACTTGGAATTTCAAATTCTTATTTAGATACATTACTACCCTGGACAGATTTGGAATTCTGTTAGGAAGGAACAGGGAAAGTGGGTTGGAACTTATCATTGCCTTTTACTTCCATGGACACGTAGTAAAAATAATTAATCGATTAATTATTTTTATTGGACTCTAATTGACACAAAATATCCTGTTTCTTTCAGATGTACACATTGGTGGTTAGATATTTATATGCATTACAAAATGATCCCCATGGTAAGTCTAGTTGCCATCTGTCACTGTACAAAGTCATTACAGTATTATTGACTATATTCCCTTGACTGCCCATTACAGTAAATGGAAGTTTGTCCTCTTAACTCCTTCACCTAGTTAGCCTGTCTCCCCACACCTCTTCCCATGTGGTGACCAACAGTCTGTTTTCTGTATCCATGAGGCCTGTTTTGGTTTTGTTTGTTTCTTGGATAGTGGATACATATTTTAGGAAGTGCTGAGCTACTGCCAGAATCAAAAGGGCATTTCTGTACTGTGAAAAAGTAATGGTGAGCAAATGGTATAAGGAATTAGATCGTGGTTTGGAGACATGAATGATAGGAATTAAAATGTAGAGGAGAATTACTTAGCAAAGGGATATATGATTAAGAAGATTTCTGGGGCACCTGTGTGGCTCAGTTGATTGAGCATCTGACTTCGGCTCAGGTCATGATCTCATGGTTTGTGAGTTTGAGCCGCGCATCGGGCTCTGGGGTGAGAGCTCAGAGCCTGCTTCGGATTCTGTATCTCCCTCTGCCCCTCCCCTGCTCATGCTCTCTCTCTCTCTCTCTCTCTCTCTCAAAAATAAATAAACATTAATAATAAATTTAAAAAAATTTTCTTCAGAGCACCTGGGTGGCTCAGTCGGTTAAACATCTGACTTCAGCTCAGGTGATGATGTCATGGTTCATCAGTTAGGGCCCTGCCTCCAGCTCTCTGCTATTAGTGTAGAGCTCACTTCAGATCCTTTGTGTCCCCTTCTCTCTGCTGTTCACTCATACTGTCTCAAAAATAAACAAATATTAAAAAATATATACTGATTTCTTCATCAGCGTATTCGTCTCATCTTTTTGACCTTTATTTTTTCCTTCCTTTTATTCTTCCAGGCCCTTCATCATAGGAATATTCCAAAATTTCAGTTCAGGACTTCTCTTTCTGGTCTTCATAGAAGTAGTCTATTAATACATACCATCTGGTGCTATAGAAAATATTTGCCAATGCCTGCCCTAAATTAATCATCATCGTTTTATGTTATGGAATTACATTGGGTAGACACTGACTTAATCCAGTCACCATAAAACGTTTTTTCGTGTCCTGGACATTTATCTTCCATCTCCTTGCGACACTTCAGCCAGGAGCATTGTGTCATTTAAGTTTTGTAAAAACGCCTTGGTACTTTGATTTCTCACTCTTAAGCATTAATAGATCAACAGAGGAAAGTTCAGAGTTATTTACCTTGAGTATCAACTACAAGAAAGGGTAAAAGCAATCAGGCAGAAGGGTAGAGTGTGTTACAGGTGCTTCTAGTTAACACAAACAAAAATCCAGGCAAGTATCTTGCCTACTCCTGAGATTCCTGTAACTCCAGATTTCCATAGTAAACTGATGAGTCCAGAATAGTCTCCTAATTAAATTAAAGTCATCCTAACAAGATAATTGAAGCATGAAGTTATACATTCCCAAAGAATAGGGTGTACTTAGAAAGGGATAAGAGGTCATTTCTCACATGCAACTGAGTTGAGTCATGAAGAAGCATGGCATCTTACCAGGGAGACAAAGCAAGGAAAGTCATCTCAAGGTAGGGGGAATAAAACATTTAGTAACATATTGTGTTGAACACTTAAATGAATGTTATTTTGTTGTATTAGTTTGCTAAGCTTACCCTGAGAAGTACCACAGACAGGGTAACTTAGCCTATTGGAATTAATATTCTCACATTTCTGGAGATCAAATGTGATCTCCAAATGTGTTAGTTTCTTACAAAGACAATCTTCTTGGCTTGTAGATTCCAGTCTTCTCACTGTATTTTCACATGATCTTACCTGCATATGAACCTGTGTCCTAATTTCCTCTTCTAATAAGGACACCATTAATATTGACATAGAGCCCACCTTAATTACCTCATTTTGACTTAATGTTCCATTAAAGTTCCTATTTTCAAATACAGTCACATTCTGAGGTAAAGGGGGATTAGGAAATTAAACATATGAATTTTGGGGTGACACATTCTGCCCATAACATATGTATCCATAGATTCAGAGTGTGTTGATTCAACTATGGGGTAAGATGATGCACCAGAGGTTCTGGTGAGATATATGATTGTAAAAGTAGTCAAAACCGTATTTGAATAGTGTCATACTAAGGAGTTTGGACTTACTTGCAAATAATTAAGAATCAAAGACTAATTTTAAGTGGACAATATTATGATCAGAATTGCATTTTATTGGGGCGCCTGGGTGGCTCAGTCGGTTAGTGCTCGACTTCGGCTCAGGTCATGATCTCACCGTTTGTGAGTTTGAGCCCCGCGTCAAGCTCTGTGCTTACAGCTCAGGCTCAGAGCCTGGAGCCTGCTTCAGATTCTGTGTCTCCCTCTGCCTCTGCCCCTCCCCCACTTCCCCTTTGTGTGTCTCTCTGTCAAAAATAAGTAAACATTAATAAAGTTAAAGAGTTGTATTTGATCGAAATATTTTTTATTTAATTTTGAGAGAGACAGAGCACACGTGAGTCAGGGAGGGACAGAGAGAGATAGGAATGAAATAGTGGAGATAGGAATGGAGATGATTTAAATTTGGGAATGTTTTACTTTGAGGTACTTGTGATGATTAATTTCACATGTCTAATCGACTAGGCTACAGAATGCCTGGATATTTGCTTAAATACTCTTCTGTGTCTGTGAGGGTGTTTCTGCTGATATTAGCCTTTGAATTGGTAGACTGAGTAAAGCAAAATGCCTTCCCCAGTGTGGGCAGGCCTCATCCAGTCGATTGAAGGCCTGAATAGAACAAAAATCCAAGTAACATCAGTCTTCTACCTTCAGGCTCACACTGGAATTTAGACCATTAGCTTTCCTTGTTCTCAGACTTTGAGATTGCAGACCTTGGGACTTCTCAGCCTCCATAATTGTATGAGCCAATTCCTTATAATAAATCTCCTCTCCCCTGCTTTAGTCTGTATTTATTTATTTTTTAAAGGGGTATGAATAGATTGTGAAGAAGAAGAAGGAGGAGGAGCCATTTTTTTCCTTAACTGTGAATGTGTTCTTAAATTTTAAAATCGTGTAAATTGATCCTAGCCCAAAATTGAATTTTCTTTTAACACAATAATACATACATTTTAGATCATTTTTTTCTTGTTGTATATCAAGTCAGAGCCTAGGGTAGACTCTAATCCATGAATTATTGACAAGAGAACCAGTAGTGGGTCCTTTGAGGCTATTACAGTCTATTTTATAAAAGCCTAGGTGGTTTTTTTAAACGTGTTTTTCAACAGTGCTTTGCTATGCCAAAGAAGTTTAGAGTCGGACTCTACTTGGAATAACATAAAAGTTTATTTAGATCATAATTATTGAGAGAATGATAGTCTTATTATTTTGTGATATTTGAATTAATACTATTTTAAATAAATATGCTTTTATTTATTTGTTTTCACCAAAACCGGTTTTATACTTTGATTTTGAAATTATTGGGAGAATGATAGTCTTATTATTTTGTGATATTTGAATTAATACTATTTTAAATAAATATGCTTTTATTTATTTGTTTTCACCAAAACCGGTTTTATACTTTGATTTTGAAATTATTGGGAGAATGATAGTCTTATTATTTTGTGATATTTGAATTAATACTATTTTAAATAAATATGCTTTTATTTATTTGTTTTCACCAAAACCGGTTTTATACTTTGATTTTGAAATTATTGGGAGAATGATAGTCTTATTATTTTGTGATATTTGAATTAATACTATTTTAAATAAATATGCTTTTATTTATTTGTTTTCACCAAAACTGGTTTTATACTTTGATTTTGAAATAATAGTAAACTGTTAGGATTTTGATGTGACTTCTATAGTAATGAGTCATCAGTATCTTCAGTACATTGAGTAAGGAGTGGCCCAAAGTGGTGGTAGGTTCTTAGGAGGGTAACGGTTTTGTAATTGAACTTTGGCTTCTTGTTTTAACAACTCCGTAAGTGATCCTTGCCTCCTGTATTGCCTGCTTTCATACTGTCATCCTTCACTTACTGACGTTAGTACTTTGCATTTTACCACACACAGGAACAAATCCCTGATAATTAACAAACGACATGTTTTTTAAAAGGCTAACCAGTAATTGCTGGTTACATATGAGTAAATACATCATATAGGATTTCTTTATTATAATAGAATTTATAATTTCTTAATGCCGCTCTGCTAGAGATTATACATGAAAATCATTTTGTAGGCAGGAGTAGAGAACAATACATCAGAAGAGTTAAGAGCACCTGATTCAGTGTCAGACACACCTGTCTCTGAGCCTCATATGGACCATATATTAGCCATTTGGCCTTGGGAAGTGGCTTTTAACTGCTTAAGCTATAATATTTTACTCTATAAAACGTAATAAGGAAGTACCCAACTGCTACATATGTTATGATAATTAAATTTCATAATGCAGGTACAGCACTACACATGTTAAACATTCAGTAAAAGTCAGCCATTCTTATATAGATAGGAACCAAGTACATTCTCTCCAAGTCACTGATACAAATACCTTCTCTGTAATGCTGTCTTTAAAAGAATTGATACTTATATGGATGTTAACCAAAGTGAAAAACTGAATCCTTACCGGAGAACATCCTGACATTTCAGTGAACAGATGAACACCACTTATTTTTTATTTACTTCGTGTTTTTATTAATCACTTGCAAATATTCTTGCATTGGCTAGTTGAGAAAGAACCTAAATTGATGGGAGCCATCTATGATAACATGTTGTCCTGTTTTATTGCAGTTTTTGGTAGTAAACCCCGTTTAAAAGTAGACTTATGTTCAGTCTGCCTCAATGTCATAATAAATTCCAAACTAATGGAGTCCAAATAGAGATTTTTACCTTATTCCATGGCATGGGCTATTCTTGCCACCACCTAGTTGGAAGGGCAGTTCTGCTTAGTAGTTCTGCTTTTTGATAGCAAAAAAAGTACTTTTCAAAGATGAGACCTGGAAAGCCTTTTTATTTTCATTTCCATTTTCCAGGACAACCTAGAAAATGTTTTACTAGACTAGAAAAAGCTTAAAAGAGTCTCAGTCATCCGCTGCATCCTTTGTGATATAAACCAAATTAATCCAAGAAAAAGAGTACCTCTCTCCAATAACTGAAGCCACTGGAGTGATAACACTCTAGTCCTTGAGCACCCACATGTCTCCATTGAGTATTGATTCCATTTTCAAGCTGTATAATATGCTTTCTACACCCAGGGAAAAAATAAGCTTGCAAAGGGTCAGAAGGAACCTCTTCAGTGTGGCAGTCCAGAAAGAGCCTCAGACGAATACAGTTATCTGTTATTTCTTGGAATCAAGAAATCCGTTGCTGTAAAGGGCCTTCCTATGCATCCCCTTTGCTTCACTCTACTCAGAGAAACTGTTGCTGTCCTTAATAATGTAATTGAAAGTTCCTAGAGAAAAAAAACTGTTTAGCAGACTCCAGGTCAGGGTCTCTGTTGCTACATTTCTGAGTTTTCACAGGAGGCTGAAGTATAAGATCGGAGGAGTATCTAGCGGGAAAACAAGTGGGAACCAAGACCCCTGAGAAATGAATCCTGACTTACCCTCACCAGAGCTCCTCACTACAAGTATGTTTCTCGCTCTACAACCCTGTGCTGTGTTGAATCTCTCTCTGCGCTGGCAACTTTCAGGTCCTCCCGAGTTAGGGAATATGGGAGTACTGTACATCCCCTATACTACCTCCAAATTGATTTGCACCAGAGCCAAGAATTTTTAAGTGGCAAGATACTTCGTGTGAGTTCAGAATATAGGACTTAAAAAAAACACTTTATCGAGGCATGAGTGACACACGAAAAGCATACTTAATGTATGTGACTTGATGAGCTTGGAAATAAGCATACATACATGAAGCTGTCAGCACAATCTGTTCCCCAAACATATCATCACCTCTGAAGGTTTCTTCCCACTCTATTTATTAATTTTTTTTTGTGATAAAAGCACTTAGTTCTCAAGGTTTCTTCCCACTCTCTTTATTAATTATTATTTTTTGTGATAAGAGCACTTAGCAGAGTTTTAAGTGTAACGTAAAGTAGTATTAACTATAGACACCATGCTGTACCATAGATCTCTAGGACTCATCCATCTCGTGACTGAAACTTTGTACCCTTTGAGCTTTTCTGCTCTCTAGTTCAAATTATTTTGGAATCTCGACTCCTGTCCAATTTAATAATTAATTGAGGACACATCAAGAACAGAGATCTGTGTTGAGGATTCTGAAGTATATAAAGTTGAAAAGGGCAAGCTTTTGATTTCCCTTCTACAGATTCAACAGATCATGAGCAATCAATAAAGTACAAAAGTCCATGTAACTACACACAAACTTTTCTGTTGTCAACTAGTCCCCAAACCAAACTTTAATACGTTTCTAATGATGAGCGCTTCCTTCCTTATTATGTGTTTGTAGATACTTGGCAAATATTTTATATTTGCAGATAATCTGTGCTATACTTAGCATTGCCTACTCATGAAAGGCTGACTAACTACAAGGTCTTGAGTTAACTGAAGACCACTTCAGTAGCACTATAGATTATCAGACGCAGAGAGAGCTCCTTCATGTCTAGTGAAATCGAGTGTAAACTACTGCTTGGACATCAGGATACTGTCCTTTAATTTGTTAGGTGACATACTGGTCTCAATAGCATGATGAAATAAGATGCCTAAGACATCATTTCTTAAAAACAACTTTGATTTGCAGTTAAGCACTTGCTGAGGTATAATGTGATTTCTAAAATGTAAGCAAAAAGAATGGTCTTGATGAATTAGAAATGTTGCTGAAGTTATACACTTCACTGGAATGACTGTGCTATTTGTTTGGATAAATGGGAGACGGGGAAGATTTCTCAAATTATCAAGAATTTGCTAAAGCTCATCCCATGGACCAACTAAGTGTATACATAACCTAAAGATTGCTTTCACCAATTTTATTTTAAAATTGAAAATTGACCACTGAGAATTGGAATTAATGTATTTCTAATAGTTTCTGAGGAAATTCTTATGGAAAATAACCTACAGAGCTGATAGTAAAATATCAGGTGAGTGCTGTTAGAGTTAGCCAGAAGAAAGGTCAATGTCACATAGCTGTCCCTTTCTCCACTGGGGTCCCTATCACACCACCCCAAAAGTTAACTGAATCATTTTTTGCATACCTCTGCTTAGAATTAAATATTTTTCATTGAACCAATAAATATGGGACTATCTGGTAAAGAATTCTATTGTGCAACCACATCCGGAAACAATATAAAAGTGATTTATTTTAAATAAAATATTCATAATGCATCATGGTACTATTAAAAGGATGAAATGGCAAACCCTTCACTTGAATTATTAGGCAACTTATATTCCTGATAGAAGGATATAATATATGCTCTGATAATATCTCATGCTTGAACCATGCATTGGAGCCTCATGGCTAGAATCTCTGGAGTCATGACAATCAAGACAGTCTCACTTTGGCCACATTCTCTCTGTTTTACCCTGGGCATGTTATCCAATGATTGTATGCCTCAGTTTCCTTGTTTGTGTACAGAGAAAGTAATTATTACATCTACCTCCTATAACCAGTGAGAATGATTTAATGTGGTCATGAATATGAAGCTCTCTTCACAGTTCCTGTCATAGAAAACACTCTCTATACGTGTGTGTATGTGTATTTATGTGTATGTATCTATACATACACATATAATATCTAAAGTTGACTTGTTCATTTTTTTTGCAAATCAGCTCTTTCTCCTGACATCCTCATTTTGGGGAATTAAGATCAATATCATTCTAAGTATTAAAAGTCAAAACCTTTAGCATCATCAATTTTTTAATTTGTATTGAGACAGCCTATGTCTTTTCAGCCCATACTATCAATTGGTGAATTCTTGCATTTCTTTGCTTCGTCATCATATCTTTTGAAAATGGCCCTTGTTTCATCTTTTCTCACAGTCATGCCTTGCTTCTCATCTGGTTTTTGTGATGGCATCCTCACAAAGGAAGCTCCTACCTCTTTTCACTCTAAGCCTTCCTACATAGGACTTTCAGATTAATCTTTTTAAGATTTATTTTGATGGTGATGAATGTTAATAACAAACTGAATATGATTATTATTCATTTAACAAATATTGATTGATCAAATGTTATAATCCAAGAAATGTTCTAATCACTAGGAATGTAGAAGTAAATAATATAGATAAGTCTCTGCCTTTAGGAAGCCCAAATTCTGTTCAGCAAACTAGTTTTATAAATGATAATTAAAATAATGTGGTTTATAAAATATAAATTCCAGTGAATTATTTTCATTAATCATTTTGGTTATTTGCCTATGCATTTCCAGCCATAATTACAGATATTTTATATATATTACCTGTAAATTTTAGACAACTTTGAAAATTTGGTATAATTTACATTTTACAAATGAAATAAGTGAGCCCCAAATAGATTAAGTAACTTGCTTAACATCATGCAATTAGTGGGAATCAGTTCCATTATGTAACTCTATTTGATAACAAAATCAAGCAATTTTTATTATAACATGTGGCCTCTCTTTTATGGCTTAATAAAAAGCTAGTTTGTTTAGTATTAACCAAGACATCAGCCCCCACTCACCTCTTTTTTCTAACTTTATTGCCTACTTCTTGCAGTCCTTATATTCTAATTTCAAGTCATATAGCATTACTTACTCTTCCAGAAACTACGTTCCACTTTCTCCCCTCTATACAATGTCACCTTGAGTTTCCTATACCTAACATTCTCCCCCTCTCCCTCTCTCCTTCTCTCTCCTACCTTTCTCTGTTAGTATCCAAGATCCAAGATGCTTTCTAGATCCTTTCACCATAATTGAACTATCCCTAACATAGACACCATTGAATCTTTTGTGCTTTCATATACTAATTTTAAGCTACTTTTTATTATAGAATTTTGAATGAATCTTTGTGTTTAATCAACTAGATTCATTCTTTGATCTCTGTATTACTATGTATGATAAAATATTTGTCATAATGCTTTGCATAGTGTATGAGTCCAGTGTATCAAATGAAAGTTGGGGGGAAGAAACAAATGATCCCCTAATTTGCACAAGCAAGTGGATGCAATTGCTCCATAATTATATGGGCCTAGTTAGTGAAAGCTGTAAAATCCTATAAAGAATTAATAACAGATAAGGCTAAATTATAGTTGGTAAATGTGAAAAAAACATAGTTTGATTGACATAGATGAAGCAATAAAAATATCAAGTAATTTTATGGGTTGTTAAAATGACATGTCAGATATTGGCTTGAATCCAACTTTTTCCTTTTTTCAGTAGCTTCTTGTCCAGCGTCCAATTATTACAGAATTTTTAATGACTTCCTTAATAAAGGCTACTAGTACTTGAAGATTTATGTTTGGCTACTCCCTTTAGATAATTCTGAAGACACAGGGAATATTTAAATTTAAAGGACAATAAAATGCACTTGGCTTTTCATAACCTTGCTTTATAGATTGGGATGTTTTAAAATAGTGGGTATTTTTAAAGAACAACTTTTTTCTAATACAGTGAGAGAGGAAAGCCTTAGTTCAGAAACACCAGTTTTACCAAAAAAATGCCTTGAGGGACCCCCAGATGTATTACCTAGAGGCCTTTCACCTCTTCCTTCAGCCCTGGTTCCTGTCATAGTACCATCAATCCATTTCCAGCGTTTTACTTAGCTGTGAACTTCTTAGAGTGACAAGAGAGTGATTCATAATATATAGTAAGGCTTCCAGGAAGCTTTTTTACTTTAAGCTACAGGGCAAGTGAATCAGCCTTTTGCTATCTCGCAGGAACTACTTATCTTCAATCTTTCAATTAAAGGTCAAAAAATGAAAGAAGACACTCCAGTTGTCTATTACGGTGTTTTGTTCCCATTGTCAGCAAATCTGTACATAGTTGTCTCTCAACCTGTTCAAGATTTATTCTGTTCTCCCCTTGTTTCTGATTAAAGATGGGAGAAGTTTTCTCAAGAGTTTTGGAAATCTTCATGAGTTACCAATAACAGCAACAATAACTACAGCACAGATGGAGAATTATAATCACTTTGAAAAATGGAAAAAAAAGAAGAGTCCCCTCCCCACACTAGAAATAATGTTTAAAGCCTCCACCAAAGAAATTTAAAGGCAAACATTTTAAGAGTCAAGCTGAAGTGTCTTTTTAGGAAGTTAAAATCATGCTTCTTGGTGTCTTACTCTGTGTCTGCATAACTAAGTGGAGAGGAACCTAAGTAAGTTCATGCAATTAAAAAATAACGATTATTAGTTACTTACAATGTCCCAGTGTTGACACGACTTGATGTATTTAATCCTCACAGCAACCCTAGGAGGTAGCCCTGGTAGTACTCACATCCTACAGGCAAGAACTCTGAAGCATGGTAAATTGCCCAAGGTGAAAGAGCTAGGAAGGGACAGGGCAGGGACGTGATTCTGTAATGTGTGATTCAGAGCCCATGCTCTTAACCACTTTGTGTGACCATTCTATAATGCCAGAAACTAATATGGAAAATTCAGACTCCTAGCATTTAGAGTGGGTTTGGAGTCTGAACGTGACTCAATTCTTCAATTGCTCTGAAGGATATACTGAAGTAAGACACTTGAATGAGTATAGTATTCTTAGTCCTTGAAAAATCAATGAGGAACTATCAAATCTGAAATCAGTTTATACTTATTGAGTATCTCTTGGCTTATTTGGATGTTCAACAAATAGTGTTGGATAAATGTATGAAACTACAATTTTTTAACTACCTTCTCTTATTCTACTTCATGTATAAATCATTGTGGAGTGCTTCTACATACACTGTCTTACCTAAACCTGAAAATACTTCTGAGAAGTATTATATTCTACCTTGTTCTGATGATGAAGTCACTGATGTTTAAGAGAAACAATATAACTTTTTTCTAGGTCAACAGATTGAAAGCGACAGAACTGATGTTTGGAATTCTGATAATCCCTGAGGGCCAAAAGTTTACCTGTCATACAGTGACATAAATCACCTTTAAATTGAAAAAAAAAAAATTTTCAGGATTGCCTGGGTGGCTCAGCTGGTTGGGTGGCTGACTTCAGCTCAGGTCATGATCTCACAGCTCATGAGTTCAAGTCCCACGTGGGGTTCTGTGCTAATAGCTAAGAGCCTAGAGCCTGCTTCATATTATATGTCTCCCTGTCTCTTTGCCCTTCCCCTGCCTCGCGTTCTGTCTCTGTCTCTCAAAAATAAATAAACATTAAAAAATATATTTTTTGAAAAAATTTATTTTCCCGTAATATAATTCCCTCATGTGTTGTGTAGAGTGATGACAGAATTATTTAAGGACCACTCTTCCAAATGGTAAAGCAGAATTCTAGCAATAATTCATTGATGAATTCTGTTATTATAGTAATATAATAATGAATTATTATATTATTGTGGCTGTAAGATTTAAAATCATCGAGGTATCATAATAACAACATGTTGACAGTGTTTCAAGTACTTCTGTTTCTCGGGACTTTTAATTTACAAGAATCCTTGCCCCAACTCTTAGCAATTAAAAGTCATAAGAATACTTATGTAGTACATATCTTGTTTTGTATATTTTAACTTATTTTGTATATTCCTTAAGATTTTGCCTTCTGCAAATCTTAAGGAATTGGAGAATTCCTGATTAAAACAAAGATGATTTAAAAAATAATAAAAGAAAAAAAATCTAGACCATTGAGAGAGGGGAAAATAATGGGATGTGAACTTTTTCTAATTTTAAAAAATTTATGCTACATATCATGAGGAATCCAATAATACGAAATGGACCAGAGATTCTCACACAATTCCTCTATATGTTATTGAGGGCCAAGAAAGATAAATAAAGACTGTAAGCAAGCTCTATTGATGAATCCCACTGATATTATGGATACTACATTAATATTGCTAGATATTTAGCTCAAATCCCTGTCTCCAACTGGAGTTTAATCCACAAGCTGCAAAAATAAATCAGTATATCTGGTGATTGATTCGTGGATACTGAACCACCCTTTCAACTCAGAAATAAACCCCAGTTGATCATGGTAAATGATTCTTTTAATGTGCTGTTGGATTTGATTTGCTAGCATTTTGTTGAGAATTTTTGCATCCGTGTTCACCAGGGATATTGGCTTGTAATTCTCTTTTTTGGTGGAGTCTTTGTTTGGTTTTGGAATTAATAATGCTGACTTTGTAGACTGAGTTGGAAGATTTCTTTCCATTTCTATTTTTTTGGAATAGTTTGAGAAGAATAGGTGTTTTTCCTTAAATGTTTCGTAGAATTCCCCCGGGAAGCTTTCTGGCCCCAGACGTTTTTGTTTGTTTGGAGATTTTTGATTACTGGGTTCCATTTCTTTGCTGACTATTGGTATTTTAATGCTTTCTACTTCTTCCTGTATCACTTTTGGTAGTTTATACTATAGGAATTTATCCATTTTACCAGATTGTTAAATTTGTTAGCGTATAATTTTTCATAATATTCTTTTACAATTATAGTTTTGTGGTTTTGGTTGTGATTTACTCTATCATCTGTGATTTTGTTTACATGTTTTGTTTTTTTTTTTCACTTTAAGTCTGGCTAGGAGTTTATCAGTTTTATTAATTTTTTTGAAGAACTAACTCCTGGTTTCATTGAACACTTTTACTTTTTTTTGTTTGTTTTTTGTTTCATATCATTTATCTCTGTTCTCATATTTATTATTTCCCTTCTTCTGCTGGCTTTGGGCTTCATTTGCTGTTGTTTTTATAACTTCTTTTGGTGTAAGTTTAGGTTGTATATTTGAGAGTTTTCTTGCTTTTTCATGTAGGCCTGTATTGCTGTATACTTCCCTCTTATGACCATTTTTGCTGCATCCAAAAGTTTTGACCATCATGTTTTCATTATCATTTGTTTCCATGTACTTTTTAATTTCTGTTTGACTCATTCATTCTTTAGTAGGATGTTTTGTAACTTCCATGTATTTGATTTTTCCAAATTTTTTCTTATGGTTGACTATGAGTTTCATATTAGTACTGGAGTTGGAAAGTCTGCATGGTATGATGTCAGTCTTTGTGTACTTGTTGAGGCCTGATTGAGACCTAGCCTGTGATCTCTTCTGGGGCATGTCCTATGTGCACTTGAAAAGAATGTTGTTTATTCTCCTGCTCTCGGATGAAATGTGCTGATCGATTTCTGGAGTATTCAAAATGATTTGATATTTATCTGTGCCTGATGGACAATGCAAGCCTAGGGTCTTCCTACTTCTCTGCCATTTTCGAGCACCAATCTTGTAATTTCCTTTTAGGCACTTCATTATTAGTGTGTAGAAACACAACTGCTTTTTTAAAATGTGTTAATGTTGTATCCTTCAACTTTATTGCATTTCTTTATTAGTTCAAACCTTTTTTTTTTTTTTTCTTTTCTTGTGGTGTCTTTATTTTCTATATATAAGATCAGGTAGTCTGCAAACAGGAACACTTTTATATCTTTATTGCTCATGTGTATGCCTTTTGTTTCTTTTAATTGCTCTGGCTAGTATTTCCAGTACTCTTTTGAATTCAAGTGACTAGAGTGCTCATCCTTATCTTTTGAGTCTGATGTTAGAGGAAAAGCTTTCAGTTTTTTTTGACCATTGGGTATGATGTAAGGAATGGTCTTTCCATATATGCCTTTATAATGTTGAAGTAATGTCCTTATGTTCCTAGTTTGTTAAGAAGTTTTCTCATGAAAAGGTTTGACTTTTGTCAAATGCTTTTCCTGCATCTGCTGAGATGGTCCTGTGATTTTATCCTTTGTATTGTTAATGTGGTGAATATAAGCTCTTACCATTATTGTTATCTATTTCTCCCTTGTATGTAGCCAATGTTTGCTCAGTATGTGTGTGTGCTCTAATGTTGGATGCATATGTAGTGTTATATTTTCCTGGTGAATTGACCCTTTTATTATTATAAAATCTTCCTCTTTGTCTCATGTGAGAGTTTTTGTCTGGAAGTCTATTTTTTCTGATGTAAGTATAACCATCCATACTTTATTTTGGTTATCATTTGCAAGAAATACCTTTTCCATCCTTTAGCTCAGTTTATGTGTGTCCTTAAATCTAAAGTGAGTTCCTGGTAGATAGCATGTACTCCTGTTTTTTCTTTTTTTAAATATATTCAGTCACTCCCTGCCTTTTGATGGGCAAATTTAATCCATTTATATTTTAAATAATTATTGGTAAGGAGGAATTTACTGTTAAATTGTGATTTTTTCCATTAGTTTTATATTTATTTTGTTTGCATTTTTCTATCTTTTGTGTTTTGTTGATTTTTGTATTCATATACATCGATTCCTTTCTCTTTTTCTTTTGTATAACTTCTGTAGGCATTTTTTGCGGTTATCTTGATGCTTACATAAAATAACTTAGAGTTGTAACAGTCTATTTAAGCAAATAGCTTAAGCTTAATTGCATACAAAAACTGCCCTACTTATTAGACAAAGCAGACACCTCTTCCAGTGTTCACAAACTGACCTTGTATAGGCAAAGATCCCCACAAATCAGCCTAGCTTAAGATTCCGGGGGTCTCTACCAACTTTTCCCTCCCCAGAGATCGAATGCAACTGTGGTTTATGTCCACTTGTGGTCAGCTGGGAGGAGAGGTATCTAGTCCAAGATGCCATCGGTGCTTTTTCCCCAGGTGGCTAGACTATTTTATACCAATAAGAGCTCTAAGACTGGAAAGTAAGATGCCAGTTCTTTGGACAGCCTTGGAGAATTTTGAGTGCTGGATGCACACATCAACTCTTTCCTTCTGCTGGGTAAGCTGAGAACCTGGATTTTTCATTTGCTTGCTTTGTGCTAAGCACGGTAGGGATCTATGATGTCTAACTGTCCAAGTCTCCATGTCTCTCTCTCTTTTTTTTAACTTTTAAAACTTTAATTCCAGCGTAGTTGATAAACAGTGTTACACTACTTTCAGGTGTATAAAACAGTGCCTCAACAGTGCCATATGCTACCCAGTGCTCATCAAGATAAGTGTACTCTTAATTCCTTTCATATTTTCCACCCATCCCCTCACTCATCTTCCCTCTTGTAAGCATCAGTTTGTTCTCTATAATTAAGAGTTTGGTTTATGGTGTCTCTCTCTTTTTTCTCTTTGTTTCTTTGTTTTGTTTCTTAACTTCCATATATTCATGAAATCATGTGGTATTTGTCTTTCTCTGATTGGCTTATTTTGCTTAGATTTATAGTCTCTAGATTCATCTCTGTTGCAAGTGGAAGAATTCTGTTCCTTTTCACGTAGTATATATATATATATATATATATATATATATATATATATATATATATATATATACCACAACTTCTGTATCCATTCATCTCTCAGTGGACACTTGTGCTGCTTCCATAATTTGGCTGTTGTGAATAAAGCTTCAACAAACACAGGCATGCATATATTCCTCCAAGTTAGTTTTTTTATATTCTTTGCCTCCATGTCAGCTCTATGCTGAGTTCATCAAAGTTCCAAAATTGGCAAAGCAAAATTCCTTTGGGGAGCTCCTGCATGAAAATTGATGGCACTGCACATATGTATGAACCCTTTCCCTCGCCTAGGAGGTCCTTTCCTCATCATACTGTGCTGTGCCCAGGGCAAGGACCCTGGTGAGAGGGTTTCCCAAATCTTTTTGCTGGCTTTTATGAGACTGGGTTCACATTCTCCTGGAGTAAACATTTTTAATTACTTTCTGGATTTTTGAAAAACAGAATTTATCTGTAAATCGTGGCTGAATTAATGTGTTTATGAGTGAGAGGAGGGTCCAGGAGTTCCTACTTTGCCATCTTCCTACTTGCCATCAAGATGCCATCTTCCATTATATTCTCATTGTTCCAATTTCATACATATTGAGCCGATAGTGGGACAGTGCACAAATCCAGGGAGCATCGTTACTATAGAATGCAGTTCAAATGGCGCCTCTGTGATTGTACAATTCTGTTGCCCTTCTGTTAGGATATTTTGTAGACTGAATGAAGGTTCGAGTTGGGAGGGGAGGTAAAGTTCATGAAAGAAGGAGTTAGGAAGTTACTAAAATTAAGCCTCGTCTGTATCAGAGTGGTATCTCATTGGGGCTTAATTTGTATTTATCTAATGACTAAAGATACTGAAAATATTTTTTGTGCTTATAGGCTATTTTCTTCAAGACATGTCTATTCAAATCCTTAACCAGTTTTTTTTTAATTGCTTTTTTATTGTTGAGTGTTTTGTATATTAATTATTGTGTAAGTTCGTTATGTGTCCTGGGAATACATCCTTTATCATATACAAGATTTTCAAATACTTTATTGCTGGCACACTTACAGCACAAAAGGTTTTAAGTTTGTTGAAGTCCATTTTATCTCCTTTCTTGTTATTTTGGTGTCACACCTATGAAACTGTTGCTTAAGTCAAGATAACAAAGACTTATATTTATATTTTCTTCTATGAATTTAATAGTTTTAACTCTTACACTTAGATGAACATCCAGTTGAGTTAATCTTTGTATATCATTTGAGGCAGGGAGTCTAATTTCATTCCTTTACATTTTGACACCCAGTTAATATTGGCACAGTTTTAAAGAATTTTCTTCCCTCTTCAAATTGACTAAGCACCTTTGTCAAAGATCATTTGAGTGAATGGAAGATGTTTGCAATTCCTGCATCTGATAATGGGTTAATATCCAAAATATAAAAAATGTACACAACATAATATAAAAAAAAACCTGATTAAAAATTGGCAAAGGACTTGAAGAGACATTTCTCCAAAGAAAGAATACAGATGTCCAACAGCCCCATGAAAAGATACTCAACACTATTAGCTAGTTATTACCTCATACCTGTTAGAATGGCTACTATTGAAAAGACAAAAAATAACAAGTGTTGACAAGGGTGTGGAGAAAAGAAACCCTCATACACTGTTGGTGGGAATGTAATTTGGTGAAGCTACTATTGAAATCAGGACAGCAAGTCTTCAGAAATTTTAAAATAGAAATACTATGTGACCTAGCAATTCCATTTCTGTGTATTTATCCAAATGATATGAAAACATGAATTTAAAGAGATATATGCACCCCTGTGTTCATTGCAGAATTATTTATAATGGCCAGGATATGTAAACAACCTAAGTTTCCATCAATAAATCAATGGATAAAGAAAATGTGATCAGGGCGCCTGGGTGGCTCAGTTGGTTAAGTGTTTGACTCTTGATCTTGACTAGGTCATGATCTCATGGTTTGTAGAATCAAGCCCCACACTGGCTCCATGCTGACAGTGTGGAGCCTGCTTGGGATTCTGTCTGTCTGTCTGTCTCTCTCTCTCTCTGCCTCTCCCCCACTCAAATGCACACTCTCTCTTTCTTTCTCTCAAAATAAACAAACTTAAAAAAAAGATGTGTTGTATATATTGAAATATAATCCTGCCATCCAAAAGAATGAAATCTTGCCATTTGTGAAAATGTGGATGGACCTAGAGGGTATTATGCTAAGTGAAATAAATCAGAAAGAGAAAGACAGATACCATATGATTTCACTTATAGATGGAGTCTAACAAACAAAACAAACAGAATAAAATAGAAACAGACTCAGAGAAAAAGGAAAGAAACTTTTGGTTACCAGAGGAGAGTATTTAGGGGGTGTATGTGAAATAGTCAAAGGAGATTAAGAGGTACAAAATTCCAGTTATAAAATAATAAGTTATGGATATGTAAAGTACAGCCTAGGGAATATAGTCAGTGATATTTTAATACTTTTGAATGGTGACAGATAGCAACTGGACTTACTGTGGGATCATTTCATAATGTAGAAAAACACTGAATCACTATGATTTACCTAATGCTAATAAGATGTTATATGTCAGTTACATTTCAAAAAATCATTTGGCTCTCAATGTAAAGGTTTATTTATGGACTCTCAAGTCTATTCTAATAATCTAGGTGTTTATGCTTATTCTAGTACCATACTGTCTTGATTACAAAACTTTGTAGTAAGTTTTAAAATTTGGAAGTGTGACTCATGCAACTTTTTCTTCTTTTTCAAGATTATTTTGGCTATTTGGAGACTCTTGTATTTCCATATAATTATTATGATCAGTTTATCAATTTTGCAAAAAAGTCACCTGGGACTTTGATAGAGATTGTGTTCAATAGGTAGCTTCATTTGGAGAGTGCTGCCATCTTAAGAACATTAAGTCTTCTAATTTGTGAACATGGATGTCATCCCAAATATTTAGGTCTCCTTTAATTACTTTCATTAATGTTTTGTAGTTTTCACTGTAAAGGTATTTCACTTCTTTTGTTAAACTTATTCCCAAGTATTTGACACTTTCCAATGCTATTTTAAATGTAATTCTATTCTTAATTTTTGGGTTATTTATCGATAGTGTGTAGTAGTTGATTTTTATAGATTGATTTTTGTATCCTGTAACCTGCTCACCTTGTTTATTCTGATATTTTAATTTGCAAATTCCTTAGGATTTTCTATATAGAAGATCTTCTCATTTGTGAATAGAGTGTTAGTTCTCCCTTCCTATCTGGATACTTTTTTTTTTTTCCTTGTTTAATAGTTCTGCCTAGACCCTCTACCACAATGTTGAATAAGAGTGACTAGAGCAGACACAGTCATCTTGTTCTTGATCTTAGGTTGAAAGGATTTGGTCTCTCACTAGACATTATGCAGCTAGATGTTGGTTTTTCATAGATGCCTTTTAGAAGGTTGAGGAGGTTCTCTTCTATTCCTGGTTTCCTGAAAATTTTATTACAAAAGTATGTTGAATCTTGTTAAGTGCCCTGCCTTTGTCCCTATTGAGATGATTATGTGTTCTTGTGTTATTTATTCTATTAATATGATTTATTATATTGATTGCTTTTAGATATTAAACTGCATTTGTGGGATAAATCCCATTTGTTCATGGAGTAAAATCTTTTTTCTGTATCTTTTTTAATTTTTTTTTACATTTATTTATTTTTGAGAGACAGAGCACACATGGGGGAGGGGCAGAGAGAGAAGGAGACACAGAATCCCAAGCAGGCTCCAGGCTCTGAGCTGTCAGCACAGAGCCCGACTCAGGACTCGAAGTAACAAACTGTGAGATCATGACGTGAGCTGAAGTCAGACACTTAACTGACTGAGCCATCCAAGTCCCCCTCATTTTTATATATCTTAAAGATTTTGGTTTGCTAATATTTATTCAAGGTTTTGGGGCTTATGTTCATTTAGAGGTATTGGTCTTTATTTTTTTCTTATTTTTTTGTCTGATTGTAGCAATACCATGATACTGACCTCATAGACTAATTTGTGAAGTATTCTCTCATCTAATTTTTTTGAGTTAGCGAACTATATGTGTTATTATTATTTTTTAAACATTTAGTAGAATTTACCGCCTCGTATACCTGTCCCTGGGCTTTCCTTTCTGGGAAAATTTGAAAATTAATTCAACTTGTTATATGTGTATTCAGATTTCCTATTTATTATAGCATGCATTTTGGTAGTATGTGTTCTTCTAGGAATTTATCCATTTAATATAAGCCATCTAGTCATTTTTCATGTAATTGTTCACACAAATCCCTTGTTTTCTAGTGAAAAGTTACCAATACATGGAATAATTTCCAGTATGGGTAATTGATCTAAAATAATTGGCTCCTACTGCCTATATGGAAAAACCTAAGATTTTTTATTGGCCTTCAGGGATCTCCATCATCTGTTTTCTCTTCAGTGTTTTTTGTTTTGTTTTGTTTTGTTTTTGTTTTAAATATCCTGATAGGAATTCTCATTCAGTGAAGCAGGTCTGTGCAATGCTATTTGGATACCCCATACAACTACTTACTTGCTTAGGTCCTTGACATTCCCCATGTGTTGATTCGTTTCTTTTTCTCCCTCTGTTTAGTCATCTAAAGGGTCCCCTCATCACTGTTCAATTTGACAGCCTGTGGGACACTATCCTGATTATTCTAGTCCTAGGGAATCATTTTAAATCCACACGTTATTGTTATTGTCCCACTCATTTGGCATGAACACAGGTGTTCACACATGTTGTTTAGTGTTGCACATGCAAGTTCTGGCACTGCAGTTTAACTTAAAGCTCTATGAAGCAGGGGTATCTGGGTGGCTTAGTCAGTTAAGCATCTGACTCTTGATTTTGGCTTATGTCATGATGTCATTACGGATCATGAGATCAAGCCTTCCATAGCGCTCTGCACTGACAGCATGGAGCCTGCTTGGTATTCTCTCTCTATTTCCTCTCTCTCTCAAAATAAATAAATTAATTAATTAAACAAATAAAGCTCTATGAAAGGGATCAAAAGTTTATTTTTAAATCATCTTGTCATCTTAGTACTTAGCACAGGGACCTAAAAAGACTGTCAGTGGATTTAGGAATTTTATATAAAGAATAATGAGTATGTTCTTTTAGTGTAAATTGTAAATTATATTTAATAAAAGCAGATTCTCAAAATTGCCCCTGGATACCTGAGATGAAATGTTCCTTAATCTTACCTGATTTAACTTGTACCAGGGACTCCTGTGAGGGTTTTCTTAGAATGCGGCATACTAGTTTTCGGTGTCAGTGAAAAGGCACTCTGCAAGTCACTATCTGCAGTTTGTTTGTAATAATGCCTTTTAGGAGACTTATGAGGGTTAAGTAGAATTTTGCATGTAAAAGTGATATGAAAATGGTAAATCATCCCACAAACATTAGCCATGTTTTTAAAAGAATGAGCTGAGGAAAATGTAGATAGCGTGAACATACTTGTACCTTAAAGAACTGGATTATATATGTATGTGTGTGTATATATATATTATATCTATATAATATATATGTATACACATAATGTACATAATATAAATGCATATTATACATACATATAATTTTATATATACAAAACATTTTATAACCTAGATAGTAGAGGACAAATAGCTCAAATGATGAAACAGTAGAACATGGGAATTTCAGGAAATGTTGTTAGATATATTCCTCTGTGGAAGAGATGTAGAATATATCTATCTGTAGTCCTATTACATTCATCACTGGGACACCTATGGGATGTACAAACCGAAGAATCAAGTGACATACTCTTAGTTTTATAAAGGGCACTGGCTAGGTATCTGTCATAACCCATTTCCTTTCTGTGTGCCCAGCGTTGGCCTACATTTCCAGCCTCCCTTGCAGGTAAGTGTCATCATGTGGTGGAACTCTGACCAGGGGAATGCACACCATTTCCCCCGCCGCTTACCTGCTAGCTGTATACGGTGACCCCATCATATGTGTGGCCTTTGAAGTAGATCACTGAAGTTAGATCAGTGGGTTTCTGGGTGACCGCATGTAGTCATGTCATATATATTTTGTAAAACAAAATAAAATTACAGTAACATGGTACGGACTTGAAAAGGCTTCACAATAATGAAATTTTTATTTTTTTATTTTTAGTGCACTGGTATCCAAACATACAGATCTATAAAATATTTTGAGATTGTGGAAAAGGGAAAATAATATTTATTAACATCTGGTAGAACATACTTTACAAAATTTTGTCATAGAGAACGGATAGCTCTGAGGCCCTAATCACTATTCAGTAAGACATGCTAGAAAAAGGCAGGCGTACAGAATAAATGGAGGACAGTAACAGTAGACCTGCATGCTGCTAGGAGTGCCACTGGTATTCAAGGACTTTCATGTGTTAAACTAGGAAGTAAAATGGAAGGAAAAAAGCAAAAAGACTTTTTTCTTTTAAATGTTAGAACTCAAGTTTTCCAATTCAGAAATCTTAATTTGAAAAGAACTGAACACAAACAGATATATTATCTGTTATTAAGAAAAAAGGGGCACCTGGGTGGCTCAGTCGGTTGAGCGTCCGACTTCGGCTCAGGTCATGATCTCGCTGTCTGTGAGTTTGAGCCTCGCGTCGGGCTCTGTGCTGACAGCTCAGGGCCTGGAGCCTGCTTGGGATTCTGTGTCTACCTCTCTCTCTGCCCCTCCCCCACTCATGCTCTGTCTCTCTCTGTCCCAAAAATAAATAAACATTAAAAAAAAATTTACAGGCCTTTTTTCAGTTTATAAATTGCCATAAATTCATACATTATAAGGGTATAATTAAATTATTTTAATATAGTCAGAGAATTGTGCAGCCATCACTACAGTCCAGTTTTAGAACATTCCCAAAGTGTTCCCTTATGCCCATTTTAAGCCAGTCCTTGTTCCCACCATCAATCTCAGAGAATCATGGAACAGCTTTGCCTTTTATGGGAGTCTATATAAGTGAAATGCTACAACATATAGGTTTTTAAATCTGTCATCTTTTACTTAGCATGATCATCTTACGATCCATCCCCATTTTAGTAGACATCAGTAGTTCGTTCCATTATAGTCATGAATATATGAATTCACTATATGGATACAATATATTTTGTTTACTTTTTTCATCAATTGATGGACATTGAATTTGTTTTTAATTTTTTTCTCTTAACAGTAACTTTGCTATAAAGTTTATACACAAGGCTTTATGTGGAGACAGGTTTGTATTTCTCTTAGGCAGATTTATGAGAGTAGGATTCCTGAGTCGTAAATTGACAAAATGCTTTTCAAAGTAGCTTTATCTTTTACATTTTAACCAGCAATGCAAGAGCAAGATTCTTCATGGTTTTCATCAACGATTATTATTTTTAGTCTTTAGATTGTGGTTATAAAAGAGGAGCAAACTCATGTTCTATTGGAGTTTTAATTTCTATTTACCTAAGGACTGGAAATGAGCATTTTCTTAAATGTGTATTACATCTTCACTTATCTCTTTTAGTGAAGGTCTATGCATGTGTTTTAATTCTTCATGTTATTGAGTTGTAAGAATTCTTTATATAATTTGGATACAATTTAATTATATATATGACTGAAATATCTTCTCTAATTCTGTGCTTGCATTTTAATTCTGTTTTTGTGTGTGCGTGTGTGACTTTGAAGCTCTCAAATTTGAAATTTTATTTAAGTCAAATTTATCAATTTTTCCTTTTACACAATGTGATGTTATATTCAGAGTTCTTTAACCCAAGACCATGATAATTTTCTCTTGTGTTTTCTTCCAGGAGATTTATAATTTTATCTCATATTTTGTATGGTACTTCATTTTGAGTTAATATTTGTCTGCTGGTCTGGATGTCTTCATTCATATTTTTGCATATGGATGTGCAATTGTCCCAGCATCAATGTTAAAAATACTATTTTCTCCCACTAAATTACTTATGGACGTTTGTAAAAAAAAAAACAGTTAATCATAAATATAAACATTTATTTCTGGACTCTAAATTCTATTATCTAAAAGCCCATTATTACAGCAGTAATACACTCTTTAGATTACTGGGTAGCCGGTAATGTAAATCCTTCAAATTTGTCCTTTTTCAACGTTATGTTAGTTATTTGAGGCCCTTTACATTTGTAAACAAATTTTCAGTTAAGCCTGTTGCTAGAGAATAAAAGACTGATTTAACTTAGTAGGGATTATATTGAATATATAGATTAACTTGGGGAGAATTCTATCATAATAATGTTAAACTTTGCAATCCACAAATGTGAAATATCTCTTGAAGAATTTGGATATTTTTCAATTTCTCTTATTATTATTTTGTTTACTATATACATATTTTATGTTAAATCTTTTAAGTATTTTACTATTCTGCTTGAATGTAATTGCTTTCCTAAATTTATTTTTTAATTATTCATTGGCCATATATATAAATATGATCAATTTTCTATTTTGTAAGTGTTCCGAACTTATTTATTTATTTTATCAGTTTCTGTATGCCTGTGTGTGTGTGTGTGTGTGTGTGTGTGTGTGTGTCTGCATTTTTACAAAATTGATTGGGTCTACTGTGAATAGTTTTACTTCTTACAATTTGAATGCTTTTATATTTTAGTTTATCTTAATGCAATGGCTAGAAGTAATTATTGAATAAAAGTGGTAAAGGTGGACATACTCTTGTGTCTATATAATGGGAAGAGCATTCAGTCTTTCAATGTTAACAAAGATGTTAGTTGGAGATTTTTCATAGTTGCCCTTCTCATGTTGGGAAAGTTCCTTTTCTTCCTAAATTGTTGAGATATGTTACCACAAATTGTAGTTAAATTTTATTTAATGTATTTTATTGAAAGACACAGTTTGTCTTTTATTCTCCTCATATGATGTATTGACTGATGCTGAATGTTAAACCAACCTTTTATTTCTGGTATAAATTTGATTTGGTCCTATTTGACCAAACTTAATAAGGATTATATTGAATATATATATAAACTTTTTGATAAGCTTTGTATGTTGCTGGATTCTAAGCATGAGGGACATTGACTTGTGATTTTGTATTGTTATGTCTTTAGATGGGTATCATCGTGCCATTGCCTTCTTAGAATGATATGAAAAGTGTTGCCTCCTCCTGTAGTTTCTTGGAGTGTATGAAGGGTCACATTTATTCTTTAAGTAAATGATAGATTTTAAAGGAGAAGTTCTCTGGGCCTAGACTTTTCTTGGAGGGAGAATTTTAATCATAGAATTCATTTCTTGACTGGTTACAGATCTGTTCAGAGTCTCCATTTTATCTTGAGTCATTTTTAGCAATTCTGTCTTTCTAGAAATGTATCCATTTCATCAGAGTTTTCGAATTTGTTGGCATAAAAATGTACACGATATTCTCCTATAATCCTATTATTTTTTGTAGGTAAGGAGCAATGCCCCTCTCTTTCATTACTGAGCTTAAAAATTTGGGATTTCTGTTTTTTTCTTGCTCAGTCTAGCTAAAGTTTGCCAATTCTGTTAATCTTTTTAATCAGCTTTTGGACCCATTGATTTTCTCTATTTTTCCTAGCTTTTCATTTTGTTGATTTCAACTTTAATCTTTTAAAAAATTTTTTTTTCTATGTTCATTTATTTTTGAAAGAGAGACAGAGCACGAGCAAGGGAGGGGCAGAGAGAGGGGAATATACAGAATCTGAATCAGGCTTCAGGCTCTGAGCTGTCAGCACAGAGACTGATGTGGGGCTCGAACTCGCAAACCCTGAGATCATGACGTGAGCTGAAGTCAGACGGTTAACTGACTGAGCCACCCAGGCACCCCTCAGCTTTAATCTTTATTTTCTTCTTTCAACTTAATTTGAGTTTGGTTTGCTCTTATATTAATTTCTTAAGGTGAAAGCTTAAATTTTTGTTGAGAGATCCTTTTTTTTTGTTTGCTTTTTCTTTTCTTTGTTAAGGTAAGAACTAGAAAACTTGGACTTCCCTTTAAACACTATTCTAGCTGCATCTCACAGTTTATAAAGTTTTTGTTTTTGTTTCATTCAAAATAGTTCGTAATTTTACATGTAGTTTCTTTTATCTATGGATACATTTTTATCAAATGGTTTGTATGAATTTGATAAAAAACGACAATTGCTTTTTAAGAAAAAAAAATTCATTTAGACAGTGAAATCTATTTGTTGACCAACCATTCCATAAAAAGTAAAAAAGGAATTCCTGTGCTTTTGTTTGTGATGCACAAATCTAGAGCCTCCAGGTGGCCATGTTAGCAAGAAGTGTTTTAAACTTTTCAACGTGGACATTTTTACAAGGGCCCTGTTCTACAAGAGCCATGTCTTATTTTTCATACTGCCTATCATTATTACACCAAGTTGGTCTGACCCATTACTGTTGCCTGAATGGCCTCTATAGTCACTTGAGTTTGAGACTCCTGACCCTGTACTCTGGCAGTCTGAAAGAGCGATTACCACTTTAATGAGTACCAACGGCCATTTTTTTGGCCCTTGAGAAAAAGAGAGAGAGAAAGATGATTGGGAGAGAGGGGCAAAGAGAGAGAAAAAGGGAATCTTAAGCAGGCTCCCTGCCCAGCACAGAGCCCAGCAGGAGCTTGATCTCCTGACCCAGGGATCCCGACCTGAGCTGAAATCAAGAGTCAGGGACTCAGCCGACTCAACTAGCCAGGCGCCCCTCTGGAGAAAATTTTTGATTCTCAAAGAACATCATCACTTTAACAGTAGTATCCATGTTTCTTATTCTAAAAGTTGAATAATTATGGTCAGCTTAGTCTTGTTTAAAAATCACAAGGGGAACATAGGTACTCATTTAGAAGGAGATGAAATGAAGAGATTTCGTATGGCTCTTAGCTAGGCCTTGGAGGATCCTTCTTTTCTACATACTAGTATCTCTATTCATTTGCTTCAAAATACAGATTCCGAATTCTTCCAAAGAAACGTTCACTCATGCTGTTTATCTGTAGAAGATGTGTTGGACTGGCAGCCAATACCACCCAGTCTACTTTAGACTCTGACTCCAATGAAATTGCTTTACAATAGTAAGAAAAATGCACTTTTCCAGTACCGAAATGGTATAATATTAGGGAGAAAAAATGGAAATTATAAAACACTAAAATTTGATGTCCAAGAAATAAGTAATATTGACTTTCTTTTTTTTTTTTGACTTATTGAGATCTAATTTTCACACAGTAAAATTCACCCTTTTAAGATCTACTCTTCTATGAATTTTGACAAATTTATGTTATGGATCTATCACTGTAGGGTATTTTAATCACTCCAAAATGTTCTTGAACCCTTTCTTGTTTATTTCTATCCCATATGCCTGGACTCTGTCAATTATTGATATGACAATTGTCCCTAAAATTTGGCTTTTTCCAGAATTCCGTATAAACAGGGCCATACGGTGTGCAGTCTTTGAGGTCTGGCTTATTTTGTTGAGCATAAGGCTTTTGAAAGGAGTATAGCTTATTTATTTATTTATTTATTTTTTTGCTATGTAGAATTCCATTGTGTGGATATACTACAGTTTCTGTATGTTTCCAGTTGATGGACGTTGCTTTGTTTTACATTTCTGGCATTCAGGAATAAAGTATCTAAGAACTTTCATATGTAGATTTTTGTGTGTAGATAAATACCTTTGTTCCAAAGTGGCTATGGCTTTCTTCATTCCCATCAGCAATATAATACCACGGCAGTTGCCATGATTCTGTACAATCAATTTTTCTCTTTTAATTTGACTCCTTCTAATAGATATGTAGTGGTATCTTATTGGGGTTTTAATTTTTATTTCCCTAATCACTAATGATGTTAACAGCATGCTTTCATGTGCTTCTTTGCTATCTTGCAACATCTTGATGAAGTGTCTATGAAAATCTTATGCCCATTTTTTACTGGATTTTTATATTGATTTAGAGAGTTCTTTAGGTATTATTGTTTTGTAATAATTTCTTCCAGGCTATGACTTATCTTTTAATTTTCTGAACAAAATCTTTGCAAGAGCAGATTTTAAAAATCTTGATGAATTCTAATTTAATAATCTTTTATATGTAAATTTGTCCTCTTTGCATCATTATCTTAGAAATCTTTGTCCAATTCAAGGTCATAGTGATTTTCTCGTTTTCTTCCATAAGTTTCATAATTCTAGGATTACATTTAACTCTATGATACATTTTGAGTTAGTTTTTTCTGTGGTATGAGGTCAAAGTTTCTTTAATTTTATGGTTAAATTTTTGGCATATAGATGTCCAGTCTGACATCATTGTTGAGAAAACTGTCCTCACTCCTTTGAATTAATGTGGATCCTTTGTGTAAAATACTTGGTCATACATGTTGGGGTCTATTTCTGGACTCTTTACTTGGTTCCAATTTTCAACATTTTGAAATACATGTAGAGGTACATATGGTTTTATAGAATTGAGATCACATCACATTTTTGTTTATAATTTTTCTGTTATTACGAAAATCTGTCATTTTGTTATTGAAAACATGATCTTTCAACATTAAATATCATTTTGTGTAAGTTTCATGTTATAGATGAAATAAAATACCAGATCTAGATATTAAAAAAGTGGAGTGCTTTTTCACTTAAATACATATTTTTACATCTTAAGTAGGAATAAATGAGAATCAAATGCTCCTAAAAATCATTTAGAAATAATGTTAAAGTGTAAAGTCTAGCATCATTAGTACACACACGTAAAATAGAGCCATTTAAACTTAAAGATTGTTCCAGACAGGTCTGATAGAAATGTCTAGATTCACACCTGAAAAAACAACCACATTTGTGGATTGTCACAGGACAGAGTCTCCCTTGGTTACGAAAAGGAAAAAAAAAAAAAAAGAGAAAAGAAAAAAAGAAAGAAAGCACCTTATTAGCAAAAGCTGCAACAATGAGCACCAGAGCAAGCAATGCATTTTCAGCCTGTCTTCAGTAATAAAAGTACAAGCCATGTTGTGTGGGCTGCTTGTCAACTTCTGGGAACATTCCTGCCAGCTAGAAAGAGAAGCTGTAGTTGTCCAGCCAGTCACTTTGCCCACAGCAGAGAAAGGATATTATAGCAAAGGCTGGGCTGCAAAGGAAAACTTCTTAGATTTATCAGTATATCAGAATGCATCTCAAGCTTGCTTGATTTCCTTGTTCAGAATTGTCACTTTCTCCCTCTGTGTGTACTTCTGCTGCAAGTGGCATTTTTACTGAACAAAAGAATCAAACAGAAACACCAGTGCGGAGTGACTCCCTGTCCTAAAAGCACATCTCCAGTACGCTTTGATCACAGGCTTTCTGCATTAGCATTCTGTGCAGGAGTTAAAGAAAAGCTATTCATGGTGCAGAAGAGAAAACTCCCCGAAGGTTTTAATGAATTACTGTGTTTGTTCAACAGTTGTCAGGTGTTTCAAATCATTCCATTGATGGTACAGTACTATGGGTGTTGTATGAGTGACAGTGAAACCTAAGTACGGAAGAAAATCTGTCCTTCTATAATATGCTACTGTACATCTTCGAAATCTGCAAACTGCAGTTAAAGTGAACTCAGTGCAACTTGATTTAGAATCACTTGCTTTGATTCTCTAAATATCTTAGAAATTCTTCTCTAAAGCTTCACATTAGTTGCGAAGTTGAATGCAGCTGTAGAATGAATTGTGAAGACACTTACAAAGAGAACTAAGTTCACCATAGGCCAAAATAGAACTATATTCATTCAATTACTCTTTTCTTTATTTTAACTCAAAAAAGCTTGGGTACTTACCAAGGCTGATGTAGGCACAACTACGTTGAGGGAATCATTGAGAGCCCAAAGCGCAATAAAAGCAGCTAAGAACGTCATTTGAAAAGTGGCTGAGTAACTCTTAAATTGTGGAAAGTTGCAAACCAAGGTCTCACTTTAAGGAACCAAGAACATTCATGCAATGTACCTAGAATTTTGTGTCTTTCTGAAAATTAAATTTGATGATTGTATTGGAAACGCTTAGAAATATGTTCATGAGCTGGGGATTATTTAAAATTTAGTTATTTATGTTTCCTTCATATTGAAAGGAAAACTTCACTAGAAATGTAATGCAGATCAGAACTTCGAGTTTTCACTTGGGAATGTAGAGAGCCGGAAAAAGTGTCACTCCCAAATATCCAAAAGAAAAAAGCTAGGCAAACTGCAAGTTCACAGTATTTCTTGAACCTAAAATGGAATACCAACTATAACAAATTAGTCTAATGATATCACAGATCAAACGAAAGGGGCAGGGAAGAGCAGAATTAATACAATTAACTTTGGAAAGTGATATTTTGACTACAGATTGTAGGACTAACAACAATAAATATATAAAAATACCGAACTCTAGTTAATAAATGTATTTTCCTCTTTGAGGAGAAACAGTGTATTTGCATAGTATCAAACTGTTTTCCCCAAGATGTTTATTAAATATAAATGGGGATATGCAGTGGAAAAACATGGCAAACTATTCAAATATTTCTTGCTACTTCATTCTGAGATCTGCATAGCACAGTGTCATATGGAAGTGCATTAATTTATTTAACAGTACTTCATTAAAGTGTGCTTACTTTGTGTTTGTATAATTACAAAGAATGCAGTGAGATCAATCTTGTACTTATATCTTTGCACAGTTGTGTGAGTAAAAGGTTTGCTCATTAAAAAGCGTATATTCTCATGTGTACTTTGTGCTATTTCTGTAGTGTCTGTTCTCTATGTACATACAGATAGGTGGTAGATTAGGTAAATAGAAGGATAGATGAAATGCTTTTGAAAATGATTATACACATCACAGTTTCTATTAGGGTACATGAGAGTTTTGTATATCAATATTTCTTAACATTTGTCAATCTCATTGGTGAAAAGTACTATCAGAAGTATTCAAATTTGCATTTCTTTAATTAAATATCAGGTAGTGTTTTAATTCATTACCTAGGCAATGCTATTTATTTCCTTTGACCATTGTTCGGTCATTTCAAAACAGATTTTTTTGTTAAAAAATTAGTCTTTTGTCACATACATGACTTATATATATAATATATGTTTATGATACATATTTTATATCAGATTTGCTATTCATATTTTCCCTTTGTTAATGGGGGTGAGTTTTGTTGTGAACAAATTTAAAATTTTTCATAGTTTGTTGTTTCCATTTTGTTTCTGGGGTTTATGTCTTTGATTGAAAGAGCTTATTTAACTGAAGATCATAAAAATATTCATCTGTGTTTTTCTAGCAATATTACAGTTTTGTATTTTTTAAATTTTTCTGCCTAGAGTCTGTTCGAATATCAGGAGTGAGATATGGATGAAAAAATACTAGGTTTCGGAGAAACAGGATTATTTTATTTATTTTTTTAACCTTATTCATTTTGAGAGAGAGTGTACACTGAAAGAGAAAAGATAAAGGGAGAGAGAGAGAGAATCTCAAGCAGGCTCACACCATCAGTGCAGAGCCAGTGAAGGGCTCAGACTCATGAGCCCTGAGATGATAACCTGAGCCTAAATCAAGAGTCAGATGCTTAACCAACTGAACCACCTAGGTGCCCTGGGATATATATATATTTTCATGTTTTTTAAACTTGCTTATTTATTTTTTAATTTATATCCAAGTTAGTTAGCATATAGTGCTATAATGATTTCAGGAGTAGTGTTTCATCCCCTATGTATAACACCCAGTGTTCATCTCAACAGTCCCAACAGGTGTCCTCCTCATGCCCCTTACCCATTTACTCCATTCGCTCACCCATAACCCCTCTAGCAACCCTAAGTTTGTTCTCTGTATTTAAGAGTCTCTTAGGGGCTCCTGGATGACTCCATCAGTTAAGTGTCTGTCTTTGGCTCAGGTCATAATCTCGTGGCTTGTGAATTCTAGCTCCGCATCGGGCTCTGTGCTGACAGCTCAGAGCCTGGCGCCTGCTTTAGATTCTGTGTCTCTCTCTGTCTCTCTCTCTGCCCCCTCCCCAAATAAATATTAAAAAAAGTCTCATGTTTTGTCCCCCTCCTTGTTTTATATTATTTTTACTTCTTTTCCCTTATGTTAATCTGCTTTGTATCTTAAATTCCTCATATGAATGAGGTCATATGACATTTGTGATATATTATGTTTCTCTGACCGGCTAATTTCACTTAGCATAATACCCTCTAGTTCTGTTCATGTAGTTGCAAATGGCAAGATTTCATTCCTTTTGATGGCCAAGTAGTACTCCGTTATATATTTTTATTTTATATATATATATATCTGTATCTATATCTACCACGTCTTCTTTATCCATTCATCCATTGATGGACATTTGGGCTCTTTCCATACTTTGGCTATTGTCGATAGTGCTGCTATAAACATTGGGGTGCATGTGTCCTTCCCAAAAACATACCTGTATCCCTTGGATAAATAGCTAATAGTGCAATTGCTGGCTTGAGGGTAGTTCTATTTTTAATGTTTTGAGGAACCTCCATACTGTTTTCCAGAGTGGCTGCACCAGTTTGCATTCCCACCAGCCATGTAAAAGAGATCCTCTTTTTCTGCATCCTCGCCAACATCTGTTGTTGCATGAGTTCTTTATTTTAGCCATTCTGACAGGTATAAGGTGGCATCTCATTGTGGTTTTGATTTGTATTTCCCTGATGATAAATGGTGTTGAGAAATTTTTCATGTGTCTCTTAGCCTTCTGGATGTCTTCTTTGGAGAAGTGTCTATTCATGTCTTTTTCCCATTTCTTCACTGGATTATTTGTTTTTTTGGTTTGAGTTTGATAAGTTCTTTATAGATTTTGGATTATTAACCCTGTATCTGATATGTCATTTGCAAGTATCTTCTCCCATTCTGTTGGTTGCCTTTTAGTTTTGCTGATTGTTTCCTTTGCTGGCCAAAGCTTTTTATTTTGATGAGGTCCCAATAGTTCAGTTCATTTTTGTTTTTGTTTCTCTTGCCTCCAGAGATGTGTTGAGTAAGAAGGTGCTGAGGCTAAGGTCAAAGAGATTGTCGCCTGCTTTCTTCTCTAGGATTTTGATGGCTTCCTGTCTTACATTCAGGTCTTTCATTCATTTTGAGTTTATGTTTGCGTATGGTGTAAGAAAGTGGTCCAGGTTCATTTTTCTGTATGTTGCTGTCCAGTTTTCCCAGCACCATTTGCTGAAGAGGCTGTGTTTATTCTATTGTATTTTCTTTCCTGCTTTGTCAAAGATAAGTTGGGCATGCATTTTTGGATCGATTTCTGGGTTGTTATTCTATTCCACTGATCCGAGTGTCTGTTTTTGTGCCAGTACCATACTGTCTTAATGATTGCAGCTTTATGATATGTCTTGAAGTGCGGGATTGTATTGCCTCCAGCTTTGGTTTCTTTTTCAGGAAAAAGAAACCCTGTTTGCTTTGGCTATACAGGGTCTTTTCTCATTCCATACAAATTTTAGGATCGTTTTTCCCAGCATTGTGAAGAATGCTGGTGTTATTTTGATAGGGATTGCATTTAATATGTAGGTTGTTTTGGGTAGTATTGACATTTTAACAATACTTGTTTTTCCAATCCATGAACCTAGAATATTTTTTGTTCAAAATATTTTTTAATGTTTATTTATTTTTGAGAGAGAGAGAAACTGAGTGCAAGCAGGGAAGGGGAAGAATGAGAGGGAGACACAGAATCCGAAGCAGGCTTCAGGCTCTGAGCTGTCAGCACAGAGTCTGACATGGGGCTCAAACTCACAGACTGTGAGATCATGACCTGAGCCGAAGTCAGAGGCTTGACAGTCTGAGCCATCCAGGCGCCCCTGAACCTGAATATTTTTTTCCATTTTTTTGTGTCTTTTTCGGTCTCTTTCATAAGGTTTCTATAGTTTTGAGTGTATAGATATTTCACCTCCTTGGTTAGGTTTATTCCTAGGTATTCTGTGGTTTTTGGTGCAGTTGTAAATAGGATAAATTGCTTGATTTCTCTTTCTGTTGCTTCTTTATTGGTGTATAGGAATGCAGTCAGTTTCTGAGCATTCATTTTATATCCTGTGACTTTTCTGAATTCATGGATCAGTTCTAGCCATTTTTTGGTAGAATCTTTAGGGTTTCTATATCAACTGTTATCTCATCTGTGAAGAGTGAAAGTTTGACTTCCTCCTTGCTGATTTGGATGCCTTTTATTCATTTGCGTTTTCTGATTGCTGAGGCTAGGACTTCCAATACTGTGTTGACTAACAGTGGTGAGAGTGGACATCCCTGTCATGTTCCTGACCTTAGGGGGAAAGCTGTCAGTTCTTTCCCCATTGAGGACGATATTGGTGATGGGTCTTTCATACGTGACTTTTTTGATCTTGAGGTACAGACTTAAATTTCCAATTTTTTTTTCTTGTGGTTGATTTCGAGTTTCATAGCGTTGTGACCTGAAAATATGCACAGTAAAATCTCAATCTTTTTGTACTTGTTAAGGGCTGATTTGTGTCCCAGTATGTGATCTGTTCTGGGGAATGTTTCATGTGCATTGGAGAAGAATGTATGTTTTGCTGCTTTAGGATAAACTGTTCTGAATATATATGTTAAGTCCATCCGGTCCAGTGTGTCATTCAAAGCATTGTTTCCTTGTTAATTATCTGTTTAGATGATCCATACATTGCTGTAAGTGGGGTGTTGAGGTCCGCTACTATTATGATATTATTTTCAAAGACTTACTGTATGTTTTTGATTAATAGGTTTATATATTTTGGTCATGCCATGTTTGGAGAGTAAATGTTTACAATTGTTAGCTCTTCTTGGGGTATTGACCCCTTAATTATGATATAATGTCCTCCTTCATCTCTTGTTACAGTCTTTATTTTAAAATATAGATTGCCTGATATAAGTATTACTCTGGCTTTCTTTTGGCGACTATTAGCATGACAGGTGGTTCTTCATCCCCTTACTTTCAATCCGAAGGTGTTGTTAGGTGTAAAATGGGTCTTTTGCAAACAACATATAGATGGATCTTGTTTTCTTTTCTTTTTTTTTTAATTTTTTAAATGTTTGTTTATTTTTGAGATAGACAGAGTGTGAGTGGGGTGGGGCAGAGAGAGAGGGAGACACAGAATCTGAAGCAGGCTCCAGGCTCCGAGCTGCCAGCACAGAGCGTGATGTGGGGCTTGAACTCATGAACCGCGAGATCATGATCTAAACTGAAGTCGGACGCTTAACCAACTGAGCCACCCAGGCGCCCCAGGATCTTGTTTTCTTATCCATCTGTTACCCTTTGTCTTTTGATTGAAGCATTTAGTGCATTGATTTTTAGAGTGACTACTGAAAGATATATATTTATTGCCATGATGTCATTATGTTGCCTGTAGAGTTGGAGTTTCTGGTGGTGTTCTCTGGTCCTTTCTATTCTTTGTTGCTTTTGTTATTTTCTGGTTTGTGGTTTGTGTGTGGGTGTTTGTTTTGGTTTGTTTTTTGATTTTTTTTTTTTTTTTTTTTTTTTTTGGTCTCTATGCACTCTGAGAATTCCCCTTAACATTTCTTGCAGGGCTGGTTTAGTGGTCACAAACTCCTTTAGTTTTTGTTTGGGAAATTTTTTCTCTCTCCTGTTGTGAATGAAAGCCTTGCTGGATAATGAATTCCTTGCTACATATTTTTCCACTTCAACACTTTGAATATATCCTGCCACTTCTTTCTGGCCAAGTTCATGTGGATAGGTCTGTTGTGAACCTCATCTGTCTTCCCTTATAAGTTAAGGACTTTTATTCCCTTGCTTCTTTCATGATTCTTTCCTTGCCTGAGTATTTTGTGAATTTGACTATGATATGCTTTGTCAATGGTTTTTGTTGAATCTAAAGTGAGTTCTCTGTGCTTCCTGGATTTTGATGTCTGTGTCTTTCCCTCGGTTAAGGAGGTTTTTACACTGTGATTTGCTCACATAAACCTTCTACCTGTCTTTCTTTCTCTTCGTCTTGGGATCTCTATGACTTAGATGTTATTCCGTTTTATTGAGTCACTGAGTTCTCTAATTCTTATATCATGCCTTTTTGCCTTAGTTTCCTTCTTTTATTCTTCTTCATTATTCTCCATAAGTTTGCCTCCTATATTGCTGAATCGCTGCCCCGCTTCATCTATCCTTGCTGTCATGGCATCCATTTAGATTGTATTTCAGTGATAGCATTTTTTATTTCATCCTGATTAGATTTTACTTTTGTTATCTCTGCAGGAGGGAATTCTATGCTTTTTTCAACCCCAGCTAGTATTCTTATAATTGTGATTCTAAATTCTAGTTCAGACATCTTGCTTGTATCTTTGTTGATTTAAATCCCTGACTGTCATTTATTCCTGTTCTTTTTGTGGGCTGAATTCCTTCATTTCATCATTTTGAAGGAAGAAACAGAAATAATAAAATAAAATAATTAAATAAAAATTAAAAAATTAAAAATAATACAAAAAATTAAATAAAGGATGGTAGGTCCTAGGTGTCATTGGTCTGGTTGAATGAAGCTTGATATTATAGACAAAAAATGGAAAGAAAAGAAAAAAAAATGAAATCATTTGAAAATTTTAAAAATTGAGTAATAGAGTAAAATGAAATGATGAAAGTAAAATAGTATTTAAAAAATTACAAAAAAGTAAAAAATATTCTAGAAAAAGTTAAAGAAAAATCTTTTTCATAAAAACAGAAAATAAAAGTATTTTTTTTTCTCTTTCTGTATTCAAGAATAAGAACAGAAAAGAAAAAAAAATTGAATAGATGGACCAGCGAACAGAATGAAATACTCTTGAAATTACATCCAGTTTCCCCTAGAAGTCAAACTATGAAGCACTTTGTAATCCATAACTAAGCAGGTGGAAAGATTTGTGGTGTTCCTTTAGAGCACGGTTGGCCCTGTTGGGCAGGACTTGGTGTAGTGTTTCCATTCTCCACTAGATGGTGCTGCTTCCAGGAAGCCGGCACCAGGAAGATGAATTCCCATAACATTTGGCTTAGAAAATTAGAAGGGTTAAATTTCATCAAGTTCTTATAATCAGCGGTTTAACACCTTGAACTTTAAAAATCAGTGTGCTTGGTTCTGGGAGAGTTGTAAGGGCAAGAGGAAACAGTCCTAGACATTAAAGAGACAGCACAACAAACAGCTTTGCATAAATACAACATGAAAACAGTGTGAACAACTCATGGGGTATACAGGAGGGAAATTTGTTTAGTAATCTTAAAGCATAATCAGGAAGGGCAAAGATCTTTGAAATACTTCTTCAGGAGCAAAGGAGCTGGCAGGTACTACTTCCCATCCCCAACTCCCAGCCCAGGCACACATTCACCTGCAGGAACCAGTGCTGTGCCAACACTGGCTACCCAACTTGCTAACAGCTGCCCACGCATTTTCCTGCAGACATGCACTCTCTAGCCATGCCTTGGTTTTTAGGTCTCCTCCTATTAGCAGACCTCCACACACCTCACTGACAGGGCATGTCCCATCCCTGTGCACATTGGTAGATTCACCCCTTCCAACCCAGCCTGCGTTTCCCCAGTGGTTGCAGATCCTCTCCTGCAGAGGACAAGCATGGACCTCCTTGACACTCATGTCCCGCCTCATCCAGCACTCAGTGGTAGGAGTTTTCTAAAGCAGCTCCAGGTCCCCTCCTTCAACAGACCTACTCATACCTCATGAACACTGTTGCCCCTCTCCCACATTCTCCTATAGACCTGCCCTCTCCAATATGCTTATGGCTAGAACCCATCCAACGCAGTACTGAGTGTGCAAGCAGCCCCAATAGGGGCCAACACTGCTCCAAAGTGACTCTCATCCTGGGGAGAGGGGATGATACCAAACCAATGAGGGGAAGATAATGTCACAAAAAAATTCACCTGTGGCTCCAGAAGTAGGCTGGGAGCCGACCTCTGGTCTCACTACAGGTCTGACAACCAACAAAAGATTCTAAGGGGACAAAATAGGGAAAATAGTGTGTAGTTCCATGCTACTGCATCTCTGGCGAATGCTGGATCTTACTTAAGACAAGGTCGCCCTATACTGGCCCACTAACAATACAGGGATCAAACCCTGTCCCACAACAGGCAAAGAAAACCCTTGTGGATAAGTGAACAGAAAGTAAAAGCAGCTCAGCCACAACAACAGGGTGCATGCAACACACAAAGGAGACACCTCTGAAGTGTCAGGTTCTGGTGAACAGTGAATTGCTCTGCAGGGCCCCACATGACCTCTTCTCCATTATGCCACTACTTTCAAGAACAGGATGCATAGCTGACTTTCCTAACATAAAAATATACATAGAGAGTTATGTCTCCTCAAAATGAGAAGACAGGAGAATATGTCTCCAAATGAAAATACAGGACAAAAAATCATAATACACCTAAGCAAAATGGAGATAAATAATATGCTTAATAAAGAATGTGAAGTAAGAGTCATAAAGATACTCATAGAACTTGAGAAAAGTGAATGACCTCAGTGACCCTTGGACAAACAGATAGAAAACATAAAAAAGAACCAATCATAGAATCAGAATTCAATAAAGAAATGAAAAAAATCCACTAGATGGAATAAACAGTAGACTACAGGAAACAGAAGAATGGATCAGAGAGCTGGAGGACAGAATAATGGAAAGTCATGAAACTGAACAAATGAGAGAAAACAGTACAAAACAAAATATACTTAGAAAATTCAGCAACAACATTAAACATAGTAGTATTCACCTTATAGGGATCTCAGAAGGGCAAGAAAGAGAAAAGGGAGACAACATGTATTTGAGGAAATAAAGGTTGAAATGTAATACTGATGATGATGATGATGATGATGATGATGATAATGGCTGAAAACTTCCTGAATCTGGTGAAGGAAACAGAAGTCCAGATACAGGAGGCAGAGCCCCCAACAAAATCTACCCAGTAGGTTCACTTCAAGACATATACTAACTTAAGTGGCAGAAAGTACAGATAAAAAGAGAATTGTAAAAGCAACTAGGTCAAAGAAAAGAGTCAGGTACAAAGGAAACCTCATAAGGCTACCCACTGATTTTTCAGCAGAAACACTGCATGCCAGAAGACGTGATAAACTATAAATACAAGCACAGAAAGATTAAAGTGAAAATATTGTAAATAATGTGCTGTTGTTTTCTTGTACCAGATGTTATTGTGAAACAACAAGGAATAAACCTAATGTTTCCCTTGTGGAAATGGTCTACTGATTTTATTTCAGTTTTCTTCAGATTCTTTAAATTTGAAGTCAGTATAGTAATTAAATATGATTGGGGTGATATATTTTGAGTCATTTGCTTTTTATTCTTTTTGATCTTACTATTCAGTTTTTTTGTTTGTTTTTGTTTTTTGTTTTTGTTCGAGTTAACATATACTGTAATATTACTCTCAGTAGAATTTAGTGATTGATCACTTATATAAAAACCAGTGCCCATAAGAAATGCTCTTCTTAATACTCATCACCTACTTAACCCATTAGTTTTACATTTATTTTAGTTTTCATTTGAGAATTTATTTCCATATCCTCCAACTTCAGGAGTAAACCACTCTCCAACAATAGGGAGTTGTTTTCATCTGAAGAGAGAAGTCCAATCTCTATGAAAGTATTTAATAACTGAAAATGTCAGATTATAAAAGCTTGATGCTTTGTGCCAATTTGGAACCACTCTTCAGGGTCATTCCAACTACCGAGCAACCACAAGATCAGCTCATGCCTTTTTTTTTAAACTGCATAACATTCCATTTTCTCTCTTTACCCAACATTGCTTTCTTCACTTTTTAGTAGGTGTTTATCCTCAAAATATTGTATGATAAAATCTAGACTGCAACATCTTGCATCGTGGGGTCATATCTATCCTCAAATTTTATAATATGGAAATGAACAGAAATCACCTGGCTGAAAGTTGAAGTGGCCATCATTGAAATTCACAGGACCTTTGTTTAATTTTTCCTCAGTTTTCTTAAAGTATAATTCTTGTGCATCCCTGCATAAGATTAAGGTGTATTTGACGTATAATATTTTGTACAAATAAAAATAAAATCCAGTTCTCTCTAATCCATTGAATTAGTCAGCAGATAATAGCTACTGAATGTTCTCCCTCCATACATGCTTTTCATGTTTAGAAAACAGTATGATTTAGGAGTTAGACTCTTTGAAACTAAATACGACCACATTGCATACTTCCTGCTCTAACAGTGCCTTCCCAGTTGATCTTCTGTATAGGATCATCCACACAAATGGTTGTCAGCTATTCTGCGAGTTTCCTTGTCCCACCTTCCATCTAGTTTTTCCAGAAAGAAATAAAACTTCAGGTGCTCAGAAGTGCCATACATACCTTTTAGGAAAGTGTGCATGCTACTTGAACTGTGAAATATTGAATTGAGTTTTAAGATCCATCTTGATTTAACCCAAGAGGCACGATGCCTGACAGGCATTTTTAAAGGCTCTGACGTGAGATTTATAGTCATTTTTGTTTAGTCTCACTGTAAATAGGATTCTCATCTCACTTTTTTACTAATCATAATTTTTACTTAGGGAGAGGGATTAAATAAACATGGCTTTACTCAGTCATATATTATTGAAAATAATCATTTTTCTTTTAAGCTATTGTATATCACATTTCTCAAAAAAAAGAATCCGTATGATTTTATCTGAGAATATATTGGATTTTTATTATTCTGATTATTCACATTTAAATATATCTTAAAATTGATTTTTCTTGAAATACTTAATGTATGTATTATTGTTTCCACCATTGAATCATAAATTGTATTAGAGTTTTTTTTCCAAATTGCTCACTTCTGATCCTTTTAATATATAAGAACATACTATAACATTTTTATATTTTGTAGGTAATATAGAAACATTTGATAGAAACATTTACCGAAAATTACAGTAAGGTCACAGAGATGCCAGATTTTGAGCAGTTGAATAAAAATTTAAGCATTTATTGTATTTTTTTTGCTAAGTATAATTTGTATGCTAAGTTGTGCATTTATGGATCTCTTGATCCTTCTTTAGTTCTTTAATCATCTAAGCTTCCATCAGATACTTCTCTAGAACTTGACTTGTCATTCATTGCCCTCTTCACACTACTTTTTGATCCTGATATATTTGAGGAATTCTCTGGAAACAACTGGTCCATGCTGTGGCATAGGCAAGCTATTTGGAGTTTGATTTTAGGTCTAGTTCCCATGAGAAATTCCCCTCTGAGTTCCACTTTAGGAAATGCTCATTTCTTTGTTTATTTACTTTTTAAGTTTTTATTTTAATTCCAGCTAGTTAACATACAGTGTTATATAGTTTCAGGGGTAAAATACAGTGATTCAACAATTCCATACATCTTGCTCATTATGACAAGTGTACTCCTTAATCCCAATTACCTATTTAACCCATTCCTTCACCCATTTCCCCTGTGGTAACCATCAGTTGTCTATAATTAAGAGTCTATTTTTTGATTTCTTGATCACTCTCACTCTCTCTCTTCCTTTGATTGTTTTGTTTCTTAAATCCCACAGGAGTGAAATCATATGGTATTTATCTTTCTCTGACTTATTTCACTTAGCAGTAAACCATCTAGCTCCATCCATGTCTTTGTAATGGCAAGATTTCACTTTTTTATGGGTGAATATACACACTGTATATACACACCACACTTCTTCATCCATTTATCAGTTGATGGACCTTTGAGCTGCTTCTATAATTTAGATATTGTAAATAATGCCACTATAAGCATAGAGGTGCATGTGTTCATTTGAATTAGTGTTTTTTTTTTTTAACGTTTATTTATTTTTGAGAGACATAGAGACAGAGTATGAGTGGGGGAAGGGCAGAGAGACAGGGAGATGCAGAATCCGAAGCAGGCTCCAGGCTCTGAGCCATCAGCACAGAGCCTGACATGGGGCTCTAACTCACAGACGGTGAGATCATGACCTGAGCTGAAGTCGGCAGCTTAACCGCCTGAGCCGCCCAGGTGCCCCTGAATTAGTGTTTTTTAATTCTTTGGGTAAGTACCCAGTAGTGTGATTGTTAAATCTTAGGGTAGATCTATTTTTTACTCTTCGAGGAACCTCAAAACTGTTTTTCACAGTGGCTGCATCAGTTCGCATTCCCACTAGTAGTGCAGGAGGATTCCTTTATCTCTACATCCTGGTCAATATCTGTTGTTTTCTGTGTTGTTGACAGGTATGAGGTGATTATCTCGTTGTAGTTTTGATTTGCATTTTCCTTATGGTAAGTAATGATGAACATGTTTCATGTACCTGTTGGCCATCTGGGTGTCTTCTTCGAAAAAATGTTTTTTCATGCCTTTTGCCCATTTTTAATTGGATTATTTATTTTTTGGTGTTGAGTTTTGTCATTTATAGTTATTTATATATTTAGATAATTTTGATTGGCTATTTCATTTGTAAATATCTTCTTCCATTTCATATTTTGTTTTCAGTCTTTGATTGTTTCCTTCACTATGCAGAAGCTTTTTATTTTGATGTGGTCCCAGTAGTCTATTTTTGCTTTTGTTTCTCTTACCTCAGGAGACCTATCTAGAAAAAAGTTGCTACGGTGATGTTAAGAAGGTTACTGCCTGTGTTCTCTTCTTGTATTTTTATAAATTCAGGCTTCACATTTAGGTCTTTAATCAGTTTTGAATTTATTTTGGCTTTGGTGAAAAAGTGGTCCTTTTTCTTTTTTCTTTTGCATGTAACTGTCCAGTTTTCCCAACACCATTTGTTGAAGATACTGTTTTTCACACTGGATATTCTTTCCTGCTTTGTGGAAGATTAATTGATCATATAATTGTGGGTTTATTTCTAGATTTTCAGTTCTGTTCTATAGATGTCTGTGTCTATTTTTGTGCCAGCATCATGCTGTTTTGATTACTGTATCTCTGTAATAGAAATCGAGGTTCAGAATTGTGATACCTGCAGCTTTCCTTTTCTTTTTTAATATTGCTTTGGCAATTCGGACTTTTTTATGGTTCCATACAAATTTTAGGATTGTCTGTTCTAGTTCTTTGAAAAATGCCATTGGTATTTTGGTAGGGACTGCATTAAATGTTTAGACCGCTTTGGGTAGTATAGAAATTTTAACAATATTTGGTCTTCCAATCCATGAGCAGGGAATGTCTTTCCATTTCTTTGTGTCATCTTCAGTTTCTTTCATCAGTATTTTATAGATTTCAGATACAGGTTTTCTACCACTTTGGTTTGGTATGTTCCTAGGTATGTTATTTTTGGTGAAATTGCAAATGGGATTATTTTCTTAATTTATCTTTCTACTGCTACTTGTGTATAGAAATGCAATAGATTTCTGTACATTGATTTTGTATCCTGAGACCTAACTTAATTTATTGATCAGTTTTAGGAGTCTTGATGGAATCTTTAGGGTTTTCTAAATATAGTATCATGTCATCTGCAAAGTATGGAAGTTTTCCTTCTTCCTTATCATTTTAGATGCCTTTTCCATTTCATCTTCCTGATCTTGGGAAAAATCTCTATTTTTCTACATTAAGGATTGTATTAGTTATGTTTTTTAATATATTCCTTTATTATGTTGAGATATGTTCTCTCTAAATCTACCTTGTTGAGGGTTTTTATCATGAATGGATATTTTACATTGTCAAAAGCTTTTTCTGCATCTATTGAAATGACCATATGGTTCTTAACCTTTCTCTTGGTATTCTCATGTATCACACTGATTGATTTGTGAATAGTGAACCACACTTGCAACCCGGGAATAAATCCCACCTGATGGTGGTGAATTATTTTTTAAATATATTGTTGGATTGGGTTTGCTAGTATTTTGTTGAGGATTTGCATCTATGTTCATGAGAAATATTGGCCTGTAGTTCTCTTTTTTTGGTGGTGTCTTTATCTGGTTTTGCTATCAGGATAATGCTGACCTCACAGAAGGACTTTGGAAGTTTTCCTTTCTTTTCTATTTTTTTTTTTTTTTTGAAGTTTGAGAAGAATAGGTATTAATTCTTAAATATTTGGTAAAATTCACCTATAGAGCCATCTGTTCCTGGACTTTTGATTGTTGAGAGTTTTTTTTATTAATGTTTCAGTTTCTTTGCTGGTTATCTATTCAAATTTTCTGTTTCCTCCTGATTGCATTTTTGATAGTTTATAAGTTTCATGGAATTTATGCATTTCTTCTAGGTTGTACAATTTGTAGCCATACATATTTTATAATATTTTCTGCTTCTGTGGTTGTGGTCTTACCTCTCCTCTCTCATTTGTGTGTTTATTTATTTGAAGCCTTTCTCCTTTATCATTGATAAGTCTGGGTAGAGTTTTATCAGTTTTATTGATTTTTTTCAAAGAATCAGCTCCTGATTTCATTGATAAGTACTGTTTTGGTTTTTTAGTTTATATATCATTTATTTCTGCAATTATCTTTGTTGTTGTTTTCCTCCTGCTGGTTTTAAGTTTTGTTTATTGTTTATTTTCTAGCTCCTTTAGGTGTAAGGTGAGGTTGTTTATTTGGAATTTTTCTTACTTCGTGAGGTAGTCCTGTATTGCTATAACTTCCCTGTAGATCTGCTCTTGCTTCATCCCAAATGTTTTGGACCAATGTGTCTTCATTTTCATCTATTTCCCTGTAATTTTCAATTGATTCTTTTATGTCCTTGCTGACTCACTCATTATTTAATACCATGTTGTTTAACCTTCATATATTTGGGTCTCTCTAGATTTTTTTTCCTTGTGGTTGACTTAGAGTTTCATAGCATTGTGGTCAGAAAAGATGCATGATATGATCTTAATCTCTTTGAATTTGTTAAGGCTTGTTTTGTGGGCCAGTATTTCCATTCTGGAAAATTTTCTATGTGCACTTGAAAATAATGGATATTCTTCTGTTTTAGTATGGAATTCTGTGAATATATCTGTTAAATCCATGTGTTCCAGTGTGTCATTCAAAACCATTGTTTCCTTGTTGATTTTCTGCTTAGATGACCTGTCCATTGATGTAAGGTGGTATTAAAGTCCCTTACTACTATTGCATTATTATAGATTAGTTTCTTTATGTTTGTTATTAACTGTTTTATACATTTGGATGCTGTGATGCTGAGTGCATAAATACTTAAAATTGCCATATCTTCTTGTTGGAGTGTTCCATTTATTACTATATAGTGTCCTTGTTACAGTCTCAATTAAAATCTACTTTTTCCAATATAAGTATTATGTACTTTGCCTTTTTTTTTTTTTTTTGACATCTGTTTGCATGATAGATATTTCTTTGTCCCCTTACTTTGAATCTACAGGTGTCTTTAGGGCTGAAATCAGTCTCTTGTAGCAGCATATAAATGAGTCTTGTTTTTCATTTTTTTGTTTTTCTTTTTAATCTATTCGGATTGATACTCTATGTCTTTTGATGGGAGCATTCAGTCCATTTACATTTGAGGTAATTATTGATAGATATGTATTTATTTTATTTTTATTATTATTTCTGAGGATTTTGTCTCATCCTTTCGTGTCTTTCTCTCTTTCATGGTTTGTTGATTTTCTTTAGTGAGCTATTTAGATTTCTTTCTCTTTATTCTTTGAATGTTTATTAGTGGATTTTGATGTATGGTTACCATTAGATTTGTATATAACCTCTTCCAAATATAGCAGTCTGTATTATGTTGATGGTTAAGTTTGGACCTATTCTTTACTCCTCTCCTTTCCACATTTTAAGTGTATGTTATATTTTATGTCCTTTTATTTTTTGGGTTCCTTGACTGAGTTTTTACAGAAATAGTTGTTTTTACTACTTTTGTGTCTCATACCATTATGCTGTCACTTTTGGTCTCTCGTTTAACTCAAAGAATCTCTAATATTTTTTGCAGGGCTGGTTTAGTGGCCACAAAGCCCTTTAGTTATCTTTTCTTTTTCCTTTTCTTTCTTTCTTTCTTTCTTTCTTTCTTTCTTTCTTTCTTTCTTTCTTTCTTTCTTTCTTTCTTTCTTTCTTTCTTTCCTTCCTTCCTTCCTTCCTTCCTTCCTTCCTTCCTTCCTTCCTTCCTTCTTTCTTCTTTTCTTTTCTTTTCTTTTCTTTTCTTTTCTTTTCTTTTCTTTTCTTTTCTTGGAAATTCTTTGTCTCTCTTTCTATTCTGAATGATAGCCTTGCTGGGTAGAATATTCTTGGCTGCAGATTTTCCCATTTAGCACTTTGAATATATCTTGCCACTTCCTTTTGGCTTGGAAAGCTTCTGTTAAAAACTCCCCAGCCAGTTTTATGGTTTTTTCCCTTATAAGTTACTGTCTTTTTTTATCTTGGTGTTTTAAATTTTTTTTCTTTATCACTATATTTTGCCAGTTTCATTACAATATGTGTAGGTGTAGTTCTGCTTTTGTTCATTTTGATGGGAGTTTACTGTGCTTTCTAGATGTGGGTACCTGTTCCCTTCTCCAGGTTAGGGAAGTTTTCAGCTATAAGTTTCTCAAATAAACCTGCTATCCTATTTCAGTCTTCTTTTTCTGGGACTCGTATATGTTATTGTGTTTGATGGAATCACTAAATTTGCTACATCTATTCTCGTATTGCAAAATTGTTTTTTTTCTCTCTCTTTTGTTTGGCTTGATTAACTTCCATTACTCTATCTTCTTCGTCATTAATTCATTTCTCTGCTTCTTCCTGTCATTGATTCTATCAAACGTGTTTCTCATTTTGTTTATTGAGCCTCTTATTTCTGTTATGTTATTTCTTATCTCTATGTCAAGGATCTCACTCATACCTTCCACTCTTTTTTTCAAATCCAGTGAGTATCCTTATGATCATTACTTTAAATTCTCAATCACACATATTATTTATATCTCTTTTGTTTAGAGCTCTGGCTGTGGCCTTGTCTATTTGTTCATTTGGGATAAATTTCTCTATCTTCTCATTTTGTCTAAGTCTCTGTCCCTGTTTCTGTGTGTCAGGAAATTCAGCTGTGTCTCCACTTTTTGAGGGTTATGGCCTTATGAAGAAGAGGTCCTGTAGTGCCCTGCCATGTAGTGACCCTGATTCGCAAAGCCTGGCATTTCTGGGAGTATCTCCAGTGTGTGTTGTGTATGCTATGCTGTTTTGTCCTGGCCCTTTATCCTTCAGCCCACTTGTCTGCAAGACTCTCTTTGCCAGTTGTGGGTACTTTTTGTTCCCTGGCCTGAGTGTAGTACTTTTCAACTAAATGTGCTGTGGTCTGCTTGTTAAATGAGACCTGTCACCACTGCCAGTGTAGTTGAGGTTCTGCAAAACTCTGATGTCTGTAGATGCTTGTGAGCTGGGGTTTGGGCTGGTCTTCTAGGGTAGGAGGCCCACTGCCTGGGGACTAAAGCAAGCATGACTGGAAGGAGCAATTCCACTGAAGCATTGGGTGTTGTGGCTTGGTGTTAGCAAGTTAGGTAGAAGTGTTGGTGCTACACTGGTTCTCACTCTTGTTCTGATGCTTAAGCTAAGGGATGGAGTAGGGAAATGGCACTGGCCTGTTCCTTTGTTCCTGAAGTGTCTTTCTGTGAACTCCGTCTCTATGGGACCTGCTACAAGATCAGTGAATACCACCCCCTACACACACACACAGTGTATCCTAGGTAAGTTTTAGATCTCTATTTCTATGCTGTATGTCCATGACTGTCTGCCTGCCTTCTCTCCCAGAGCAGCCCCAGTGTCCTCTGAGGTCTCTAGAGCCAAGCCCACTGACCTTTAAAACTTCAGGTTTTAAGCCCAGCTGGTTGCAAGAACTCATGAAATTTAGTCCCTCTTGCTTTCCAAGCCAATTGCTATGGAGATTTGTTTTCTCCACGTGTTCTCTGTGTGTTAGTCTGTCACTTGCCCTTCTCTGTGACAGTGGGTCTCTCCCCACTGCGGGGACCAAGATCCATTTCTCTACCAAACCATATCTTTGCATTTTGTACCCTCTTTGATGTGGCCTGTTCTCCACCTTTAGTTGTAGAGTTTGTTCTGCTAGTGTTCAGGTCAATTTCTGGGATATTTAGGATGATTCAATAGTTATCTAGTTGTATACATAGGACGAGGCAAGCCTAGGGTCCTTCTACTCTACCGCCATCTTCTGACCAGGATATCTTTGTATATTGATAGGGCCAGTCAGGAAACCACTTCAGTTTCCCTTTAGGAAATCATTATGTGCTCACAGTAATAGCTAAAGCCAGACTTCCATCTCATTGCCTATCTTTGGAAATCTGGAGGGACCCTAATCTAGGGAAGTAAGGAGTGTCTGTTAAAACCGTGACTTAATCTATTTTCTTTTTCTTTCTCCTACGATAGGCTGATTGTATATGTGATCTCATGTAAAGGAATGTGAATTCAGTGGCAGACCTTCAGCTGTGTGCTCAATTATTTATCCATTCGTTTACTTCTTGAGCAAGTATTTATTGAGTGTCTGCTGGGCCCTTAGCAATATTAGGCTCTAAGGATCTAATATTGTGGAGTCAAATACCCAAACTTTATAATGCAAAGAGATGATTTTATATGATATAACAGACATCCTACCTTCATTTTTGGTATAATCCATCTTCTGCAAATATTTGTCAATAAAGAAACAACACGTACATTTTCAAGCAAATAGTTTCTTCCTCTAGATGATGTGAGAGGAAGAATGCATCCAGGTAACAAAACTTCTCTTATTTATTAGAGGAATAAAGTCATTGTCCAGGATATGAGTAGTAATTCTTAGGTACTCTGTTAGCTTTGCAGGAGGATCTTTGACTTGAGCACTGATAGGTCGAAAAAAAGGGAAGCTTTAGCAAATCACCTAACCATTATCTCACAGCATCCTGATTAGAAATTATAAGGGAAAACTCATCGCTATTTAGACAGCTTTGAATGATTAATGTCAGCACTTTTATTTGTCTTATTAAAGTATGCAAGACTTAGACATGAAAACAAGAGTTAATGCAGAAAAATAATACAAAATAGCAGTACGTGTTTAGCGTTTTAGACATCTTCATTTATATTTTCATTCACCCAATCATTTATTCATTCAGTGAGTATGGGTGGGTTGAACAGATTTATTTTATTAGACACACTGAGTAGTAATAGAAACTGAGGCTCAGGGCTTAAAATTTAATTATCCTAAGTCACACAGCTAATAGGTGGTAAAGCTTATATTTAAATTAGATATGACTAATCCAAAGCCTGTGATCAAAATCTATCGATTCTACTACCTTAAGGCGGAACCGAAAATAATATAGCTACAGGTATAAATTTGAGATTTGCTGTTATTTCATAGGGTTTCGTTTGTAAACCTAGATCTAGATTCACAAATTCACATGTATAGTGGTGACATGGTGTATAAAGGAGAACTGATAGAATCCCAGGCCCTCTTGAAATACCTTTTGGGTTAGAGACATGTATATGAGAAACCATTCCCCTTCCCTTCAGCTCTCTTGTAGGAAGAGCAACAAGGCAAACGTAATGTTTAAGTGTTCCCTGACAAGGAGACAGTAGAGAGGAATAATGGACTGTGCTGAAAAGGTTATGTGCAAGTGCTGGTGCAGAGGAGCAGACATTGTGACAAAATGAGGAGATTTTGTCACCAGATCATCTGATTTTTCCACAGGAGCCAAAAATAGATGTTATAATGTGAAATCATCCTGATTTCAGAGGCGGTATAGCACAGGGCATGTTTTAGAGCCTTAGACCCTGCATTTGAATCCTGATTCTGTCACTTCCTGGCCTGTGACTCTTTTGCGTTACTCAGCTGCTCCATGTTTCAGTTTTCTCAGCTGGAAATAGAGCTCAGAATAGTGCTGTCTATGAAGACTGCATCATGATTGTTATCATGACCCGCAGAGTTGTGGCGCTGCCTACCTTGTAGGATTGTATGAGGACTAAATGAGCGACATTCATGTAAGGCCCTACATAGTAAGCACTTAATTAATGTCAGCTATCATTATTTGTACTGTTTAATTATTCTCTTAATTACTTTTTTAATTATAAATACTGTGTAGGCCAAACAAAAATAATTACCAATTGGCAATCTTGATTAAATCTTAGAGAAATTCTTTTATTTCTGCTCCTTTCCACATAATTTGTATAAATATCTACCAGGCAGTTTGTAGTTTCTGGATTAAGCTCTTATTATTAAAAAAAAAACAAACTAGCTTTTCATAGGTATGATGCTTATACTTTCTATGATACAACATTTTTCCCACCTGAGCATGTTTTCACTGTAAAAGTAGAATTCTTAATTTAAACAACAAAACATAACTCATACTTAAGTGGCAGTGTCCTTTGTTGGACTGTAAATGAAACTGGACATTGATGGTAATGGAAAATCAAGAGACGCTCACTCGCCTAAGAAATAAAGAACACATACACTGGGTGTGTAAGTATTTGGGAAGGCAGGTGGTATGTGTGTAATTCATAGTAGCTTCTTGTCCCAGCAATCCTTAGGTTCATATCTAAGTTTTATGAAAATTAGAGTGTTTATAAGCAAAATGGGCTGAAACTTAAAAATTGTCAATCTTAAGCAACAGCATTAGAGTGTACTGTCACATAGTATAAACCAAAGGAAAGAGAAGCAGCCTTTTCTGTTTTGCAAAAGAACACCATGGAAGTTTAGCATCTTGGTGGTGCCAATAACTCAGCCGTAGAAGGAAATTACAGTGTCTAGTGGACTAGGAGCTACTCAGTGATGACTGACAAGAGATGATGGGTACTTGGCAAACAAAGCAGAATCTGGATGATGCCAAGCAATTCAGCATCTGTGCATAATAAAAGAAGATCTATTTCTGAGCAAACGTGACACCTCCTGAATTCTCCCAGAAGCAGTTGTGAAGACTTTGCAGTGGAACTGGAAGTCCTTTGAAAGACGAGGAATAAGAACAATATGAAAATATTGCTATTAATGTGATTTTATTCCTACTAAGAGGCTCTGTAAGCTTGAGGAAGCTTAGACTATGCTTGTAAAACATTTTATGTTATAAATTTTATTTTTAAGTAAATATATATTAAAATGACAGAAGATCAGAGCTTGAAAAGACAAAACTACTAGATACAATTAGACACCTGCTTTGCAAGCAGTTAATGTTTATAAATTTTGATCACTTCCTACATATTAAACTCTTTCTATAATTTGTGGTACTTTATCTTAAGATCTAGATTGATATCCTATGACTTAATGTTTATATTTACTATTTCTAAGTAAGTTTTTTATATGGTACCTATGTGATACTTGTGCCTTCCATTCTTAATGCCAACAGAATCAGTTCAGTAAAGTTTATTTCATTTTTTTTTCTAAAAAAGTTATACCTGTCCATTTCTCAATTTGTGTAGAACAGTTGTCCGTCGTAATTTCCCTTCACTGCGCTTTTTAAATGATGAGATTTTTATTGTTTACAGCTAACCACTTCTATACTTGGAGTAGCTTTCAGTACTGTAAAGCCAGAACTAGTTAAGTTTTAAATTATGGATTACTGTTTATTATACATATTGGCAACCACCTGTCTTTGCTTCCTTTGGCAAATGAATGCTATTTCTGGCACTGTTTCTCAAAGCGTGGTGCTCAGACCACCTGCATCAGAATCACTTGAGTTGCTTGTTAAAAACGCAACTTCCGGGGCGCCTGGGTGGCTCAGTCGGTTGAGCATCCGACTTCAGCTCAGTTCATGATCTCGCGGTCTGTGAGTTCGAGCCCCGTGTCGGCTCTGTGCTGATGGCTCAGAGCCTGGGGCCTGCTTCCGATTCTGTGTCTCCTTCTCTCTCTGCCCTTCCCCTGTTCACGCTGTGCCTCTCTGTCTCTCAAAAATAAATAAACATTAAAAAAAATTAAAAAAAAAAAACGCAACTTCCTAAACCTATTACAGACTTCATAAAACAAGTTCCCTTTGGCTTTGCTCACTGAAGTTTTTGAACCACTGCTACTGGCTTTGTTGAAGGTTCTGCTTCTATGTTTAAGAAGTGATTTCTTGGAGGACCTTGGTGGCTCAGTCGGTTAGGCTGTCCAACTTCGATTCAGGTCATGAACTCACGGTTCTTGAGTTTGAGCCCTACAGTGGGGTCTGTGCTGACCGCTCAGAGCCTGGAGTCTGCTTCGGTTTCTGTGTCTCCCTCTGTCTTTGCCTCTCCCTGCTCATGCTGTCTCTCTCTGTCTCTTCAAAAATAAATAAACATTAAAAAATTAAAAAATAAAACAGAAAGGGATTTCTCTCTTTTTGAAAATATGCAATTTAAATTAGCCAATACATTTTTACTCCTAAGTATCACTGCTGAATTTAAGTCTTATAATCCAGTGGAAATTAGCAAGAGGCTCAAGATGGTAATATAAAAACAAAAGACATACTAGGTATCATCACACACTGGGGAAAGATAACCAAGAATTTGTGAAGGGGCACCTTTGAAACGGGACTTGAGGTACTTGGAAATTTAGATTTGGACATAGGGTAGCCCACCAGAGAGCAGTGGAGCAAAGGCACGGATGTGGAAATATGAGGATAATAACACCAATTCATAACTCAGCTGAAGCATAAAATACAACCATGAGAGTCACGGGTGACAAAACTAAAGTTACAGGTTTGAATGTTACTGTGGAGAGTCTTGAAGGCCATGCAGAGTAGTTGGTATCTTTTGGTCCTTCTGAATGTCTGCAGAATTTTATGTGGGCTTTAGATTTAAGGTTTGAAGCCACTCATTTGTGCATTGTAAGATTGTGTTTTCTGATTTAATTAGCCATATTCGCAAAGTCAAATCAGAAGGGAGCCTTACAGAGGAGAACATTTCAGCAAATTTCAGTGTAACTTCTTGGTCTTAGGGAACCTAATGAGGGCACATAGCATGCAGGTGACACTCTCTTTACAAGATAGGACCTTGCAATTCCTGACAAGTTGAGTCCTTACTATATTACAGTCATTTTACACTTTGATATTGCAGCCTGACTCATTAAGAGCTTACACAGTGTATGTCTTTCCATTGAATAGTATGCTTGAGAAACAGCAAGATCTTCTTTTGGGCTAAAGTCATTGTCATTGAGACTATTTTCATCCTTGGCATATGAGAGCATTGCTGTATAAGGAGAAAGAGCATCTAGGGCCCAGGATTCTTCTTCCAAAATGCTAGAAAATCAGTGTCTTTACAGCCTACCGCCTAACATTTAATATCTTCTTGGATTTCTGATCCTGACTTTGGTCAGAAATCTGTACTAGGACCATTCCCCCTATAATATGTTATCCTATGAGATATCTGGAACCTGTGGGACCTACATCAAGCAGATAAGTAGGAAGAACAAAGAAGCCAGCCAGATCAGCCTTCCCAGGAGACGTTGCTGCCCTCCAGAGAGGCTGATGTGAGGACTTCAGGATGTGTGTTAAGGTTCTGAAGAGATAAGTATTGGCCGGCAGAGGGAGAAGCATCTAAGAAAACCTCAAAAAGTGGGTCATCACTCAGAGGCATGGCCAGTCTTTGGGGATACCACAGAGTCCTACAGGAGTTGCTGGGACATGAAAATCACAAAGATAGCTCAAGTACGGGTGTCAGCATAAGAGCCAGAGGTTGAGTTCAGAGCAAGGAAGAATCATTTTTAAGCTTACCTGGAATTTCCATATATTGAAGTTCCACTGTGCATTCCTGACTGTGCTCGTATACGTCAGAGATAACATGGGCCTGAGTTAGAAAATAATTTATAAAAGTGAGTCCACTTGGGCAGAGGGATGGGTTATAAAGGCGATGGGTGTTAAGGAGCGCACTTGTTGTGATGAGCACCAGCTGTCGTATTTAGTGTTGAATCACTAAATACTATACCTGAACTGAATACTACATTGTATGTTAACTAGAATTGAAATAAAAACTTGCAAGAAAACAGTCTAGAAACTCATCTTCCAATTGAGTGTGTATTTAGGTATATATGTATGTGTGCATATATACATTGCGTGTTAACTAACTTGAGTTTAAATAAAACTTACAAGAAAAATGAGTCCATAAACTCATCTTCTAATTGTGTGTGTATATGTATGTGTACATATACATGCATATATATGTGTGTATACATATATACATAAATATATGTGTGAGTGCATATATATATATATATATATATATATATATGCAAAATGAGAGAAGTGGAACTCAGTGTCCATATTGATTTTGGATATTTTTAGGGAAGTGGGGACTGGGGGAGAGATTTGGACTAGAGATATATACTTGTAATGAAAATCTCTATATTATAAAGTACATTGAAACCTGTCATTTTCTGTTTTGGTAGTATTTTTGGTAGCACTGCAAGTAAAGATACCGTATTATATTCTCCTAAACATAACCACATCTGTAGCATGACTGTTCTACGGATAGTCTAGTACATAGGACATTTGTCCTTTTTTCTCAAACTAAAGTCATCCCCCCCACCCTTGCTAGAATACTGTACTTCATGGCAGTGTGCAGTGCTATTGGAATGCACATCATTAATGCCTGAGAGATGTCACTTTGGCTTGGCCTCTACTCCTACTTACAGTAAATGAATTTGGTATCTCTCAGCTACATCTCATTTCATGATTCCCTCATAGAATCATAGAATTCCTCACACACCGATGTAATTGGCAGAATTAGCCACCTTAGTGAAGTTCACATACACAATCCACCGATTTCCTCACTCCGCCCATCACTGCTCCTACTGCTATCTACAGGAGGCTACAATAGCATAGGCTCTTCCCTGGCTGGTATGCAAATGCTTCTTCCTTGGTCTAGATGGAGAATTGATATGGATGACTTAATGTTTTGCTGCAAGCAGTGTGTGGATGTGTGAGGTAACATTGGTTTTATGGAGAAAGTCCTTTTCAGTCTACCTAGTCAACTCCTCAGGACACTCAAAGCTGGGATACGCAAGAGATTTCCTTCTAGGAACTGCTAAACATGAACTCTCCTCTTTCAGCAACGCTAATGTTGTCATAAAGGCAAGAAGCACTTGAGTCACCATAAACATGAGAACCAAGAAAGAAGAATACATACGCTATAAAGAAAAGGAGCATTCAAAGAAAGGCTGATCAACAGCATGAAATGTCAAGCTTGCTCAGGTCATAAAATATCCTTTAAGTTTAGCAATTATAAAGTCATAGTAATGTATGAGGAGTAAGAAGGAGGTAGGAGTTACCTTGAGGAAGAATGAGAAAAAGTTAATGAAGGTACTGAATACTTTGTAAAGGAAAAGAGTAAGAGATGAGAAACAGAGAGAAACAGGGTAAAAGGATGTGATTTGTTTTTTGAAGCAGCAACTTGAGGGGAAAGAGTAATTCAAGAGTAACCTAATGAATATTAATATAAGTCATTCATTGTTTTCTTTGAATTTCTATCTCATTAACCTCCATCAACAAATATCTTTGAACAAAGATTTGTCATATACTCTTAAGTAGCAGAAAACTCTCTGTTCTTTATAGTCACAAAATATTATATCCAAACTTCTAAAAGCATTAAGTGTTGATTTTTTTTTCTCATATGACTCACAGGTTGGCCACCCCCTTAAGTTGTACCACTTACTAGAAATGGTACCACGTTCCTGAATGTTCACACCTCCTGAAGTTTCTGTACTTAACCATCTAAATTCAGGACAGTGGTTCCCCCTCCCTTTCCAACCCTTGCTCTTGGTTTTGACATTTTCCTTCATTGGATTGTGTGAGACACATAGTTTTAAAACAACCATAGACAAGACATTATGTTTTTCTTACACTGACGTTTAAAGGGTAAGCTCTTGATACCTTCTTGGAAATGATCATTTATTTTTTTAAGTTGATTTAGTTATTTTGATAGAGAGAGCACCAGCAGGGAAGGGACATAGAGAGAGGGAGAGGGAAAAGACCAAGCCGACTCTGTGCTGATAGTACGTTATGCCAATGTGGGGCTCAAACGCATGAACTGTGAGATCATGACCTGAGCCGAAATCAAGAGTTGGGCACTTAACTAAGGGAGAGAGGCATCCCTAAAATGATCATTTGTCATTAACCTGTTGCACTCTAGGCCCTCTGCTTTCGCATTTTTTATCTCATTTAGTTGTCAGAATAACCCCATATGACAGTATCCCATTTTGATAGAAGGCGATTGAGTCCCAGGGAGGTTAAAAATGTTGTACAATTATACAAAACTAATAAATATAAGAGCAAGAATTAAAATTAGCTAAATATAATAATTTAGACACAGCACCTGACATACAGCGAGTGCTAAAGATCACACTTTATTAATTACATTTCTAATAGTGCTTGTAATCCATATCCAGTGTTCTTCCATTATGACATAATTTTATCTCATTCTTACACAACTATTCAAAAACATAGCAAAGAATCACTTATATCAAGACATAACAAATGTGAGCCAATAATCTGAAATTAACAGCTGAGCATCAGGAAGAATATCTGAGGATAAAAAAATGAAATTGGGACTTAGTGATAGATGCCCTTTCCACTAGTACTAGTACTAAAATTGAGTTAGAGGTTAGTTTCCAGTAGTATATTTAATATAAAATCAATAACTTCTCACTTTTTTATGTGGATGGTGATGGATTTTGTGATAAGGTATTTAAGAAAACACTGAGGAAGACACAGACTTTTGGAATTTCTCTACTAATCATTTGCTGAATGTGAGGGTTCTGAATTCAGTTGCTTTTATTTATTTATTTTTTAGCATTTATTTATTTTTGAGAGACAGAGACAGAGTGCAAGTGGGGGAAGAGAAGGGGACACAGAATCTGAAGCAGGCTCCAGGCTCTGAGCTGTCAGCACAAAAACCAATACGGAGCTCGAACTCACTGGCCGTGAGATAGTGACCTGAGGTGAAGTCGAACACTTAACCGACTGAGCCACCCAGACACCCCTGAATCCTATTGCTTTTAAAGTCCTTTGTTCACAAGATTACTTCTAGGTGTTTTTTGTTTGTTTGTTTGTTAGTTTGTTTTGCATTGAAGGAATATCTATAAGAACAAATAAAATGAAAAGAGGTAAAAGGAAAAAAAAAGGTGTATAAATAAGTTATAATATTGTACATTACAAATGGATGAAAAATGAGCTAGAAAGAGACTCTAGATTTTAAGGACATTTTGATTGTTAAATCGAGGAAATGTTGATCAATTTTGATAATGCTATTAAAGACAATTACTGTGGAAAAAAAAGAATAGAAAAGATAATAGTTTTAAGATTTCCCAATCAGTTAATGAAAAGCACGAAGCTCTGTAATTGGAATCAAAGTTGTTTGACTCTGAAGGTGGCTCTGAACCAATGCACTGCCCTGAATTTTTAGTCCTTCAACAATCAATTCTCGGAGACTGCAATCACCTTTTGGCTGCTATTAATTATCTTAGCAGCCACAGACACGAACAGTATGCCATTATGGTTTTCACAGCATATGTGATTGCCTCAGTGCCTTCTGACCCACACAGTTCTTTACCCTGCAGCAGATTCCTTTCTTCCATCTGTGGCTGAGTGGTTTCAGAAATCCCCATGAGAATTTTTGGCCACCGAATTTGTGGATGTCAGTAATTAAGCTGTCTATTCCAGCTGCAAGCTATTGGACAATATGGGTAGTAAAAGGGCATCATCCTGCTGCAAAGTGTATTCACAGTGAGAAGAGAGAGGTCAATGCCTCCTGAGTGATTGGCCATGCACTGGGGAGCTTGCCTTATCCTGAGTTCACCCATGATTTTCTCATCCATCTTGTATTGTTCTTGAAAGAAGGTGGTGTTTGCCAAAAGCCACCTGGCCTGTAAGTTGCTTTTGGATTTTTATAGTGTCTATACGTAAAGAACAAGTGTTCTCTGTGTCTGTCATCAGTACTTGATGCCATAGAATTATACTGGGCTCATGCTGATGCTGTTGTATAGCCTGCACTTTATTGTATAGTTTGTTGCTGACCTGGATTGGGATTGCTGTCATGTCACTCAGAGTTAATTATACATTTCTATGGCTTCTATCAAAATTATTTCTGTCTTTAATCTTTGGAATAGAGAACTTTCCTTACACATTTTTAAATTTTTACTCTGTTTAATCATTGAAGTATAGCTGCAGGAGTGAGAGTTTCTGAAAAGTATAATGTATGAAACTGTTTGTTAGTTTTAGATATTTTTAATAATCACTCTTTGCTCATTGTGTCCCATTATCATTTTATCTCCAACATCTAGCATGTATCTGCTTATTTGCACATGGTAGGTACTAAACAATGTACACTGAATACATGAATGAGTGAATGAACGAGTCCACTGATCAAATGTCGTTGTTTTCATAATGCCTTTCCAAGTAGTGCTCAGTTTCTGATCTTTTCCTTTTGACTTTGAGCTCCTTTCTTTATTTAGTCAACACAAAAGGTATTTTGTATTTAGTGTGTCCCAGTCACTTCCCTCAAAGGGATCATATATATGGTAGGTACGTGCGTGTGTAAGAGAGATAGGGAGGGAGGAACGGAAGGAGGGAGGGGGAAATTCAGAGATTGAGAATAAGCAGGACCATTGGGCAGTGCGTAAACAGACGTATGAAACAGGCAGTCACAACAGTATGCAAATTGAGTACAGGTGCCGTGCAGCACAGACAGGATGTTAAACCCAAAACCAGAACTATGAATGACTTCTTGAAAGAGATGATTCCTTTTAAAAAGGTGAAGTATCCAGGACAAGGCAATGTGGAGAGAAAAAAGGAATTACTGGCAGAGTCAACAACACATAGAAGTGTGAGCAAAGCATACAAGTAGTGAAGTATGGCTGCTGGAGAGAGGGTTGGGTGAGGCCTGAGCATTGCTAGTTCTTAAACACCTCTGATACCACCATATGCCAACCCAATATCATTTCCTTGCCTACAGTAAATAGCCTCCTACATGATTTCCCTGATTGTATTCTTCTTCTCTTTGCACAACAGCTGCCTGAGGAACCTTTTTAACATGCAAGTCATGTCACCCCTTTGCACAAAACTCTACGTGGCTGACCACCTCATTGGAATGAAATCAAAAGCCCTTAAAATGGGCTACAAATCCCTAGATGCTCTGGCTCCTAGCTCTCCTTCTGTGCTTGTTTCCTGTCAATCTTCTCATGCTCACTCCTTTCTTGTCACATGTGAGATTCCTACTCTCTTGAGGGCATCAAACAGTCTCCCAACTCGGGATTTTTGTACTTGTTCTCTCTTCTTAGAACATTCTTTTCCCCAAATATTCCCAAGACTGTGTTTCTACTCAGACGTCCCTCAAAGACGTCATCCCTGACCACCCTATCTAAAATACCCACCTTCTATTTTCTTATTTTCCTTTGTTTTCTTTGGAAGCCTAGCAGCATATCACTACCTGACATTGCACTGGATACATAATTGTTCATTGTCTGCTCCCACTCCACTAGAAATGTGTCCCAAATGAGGATCAGTGTACTACCTTCCTTGCTCACCACTTTAACCCCAGTTCCTAGAATAGTCTTTGACATATAAGATCCTCAACTCTTATTTGTAGGATTAATAAGCATCAGTAAATGAATGAAGGAGAATTTGTCTTTTTAAAGAACCTCTTCTACTACATGATTATTATACACATTAAAGGAATTGGATTTGATCCTGAAGGTTTTGAGGAATGATGGTAGAATTCTAAGCAGGTAGTTACATGACCAGACTTGTACGTTAGAAAGATCATTCTGTCATCAAAGAGGAGAATGGATAGAAGGATTTTGGAGTAATCCAGGCAAGAAATTATCATAACTGAACAGAAAATGTGAAAGTGATGAAAGAGAGGAGGAGACACTTTAAGGAAATATCCAGTTGAAATCAACAGGTCATCCTTAAATGATACGGGTGCACTGGTGAAAGAGTAGTAAATGTAGGGTGACTGGTTTGCCGGGGACTCTCAGTTTTAATATTGAGAGTCCGGCACCCTGAGGAAACCCTCATTTCTGGGTAAGACAAACTGGTTGATCACCCTAAAAATGTCAGACATGCTTATAATAAATAAGTAATCCTTTCCCTTAGTCTGCATCTAAATAGTGGCCAAGGTTCCCACATGAAATACTGTGCTCTCTTAATGATCACTTCAAATCCTGTGTTCCCCTAAATATTTGTCATCTTAACATTCCCTTCCATGTCCCCCCACCCCCTTCACCATGCCAAAGCCTTATCTCACCTTACTCTTCTGAAGGACCACACTGTCTCTTCCTAATCTCCCAGAACAAGTGACCTAATTTGCTTTGTATAATATATTTGATGACCATTTTGCACATTTACCTTTTAGACTCAAAGCTCATGCAGGGTGATGACCAAGCTTGATGCATCTTGTTCTCCTTGACCAGCCATGTAGCACCGCTCTGAATTCATGTCTGTTGAAAGAATTGATGCAGACATGTGTGCATGCCATGAGTTTGGGGAAATAGAAGGTGAAGGCTGACAGTGTTGGTCTCTGCTTGGAAAAAGGAAGTGGTATGATCAGATGCTAGTGGCTGCTTGGAAACATTAATCAAGGACATAGTGGCCACTGTTTGTAAAGGAGGGAATAGAGAATAAAGAGTTACCACTATTCACATTCATGATTCTCACTATAGCTAGGGCCTACACATCTGTTTCACGTGATTACTTATTTCGTATGACATCTTTGTCACATATATTATTTTCCATAGGGGTAGGGGGATGAATATTGTAAAACAGGTATCAGAGTTTTCGGATAAACAAAGATACATATTTTAAGCCTATCCTCATGTGGAGCAAAACATGCCACATGGAATATAGGGCTTGACAATTGCCATGTTGGCCAACAATTTGTATTGGAGTTTTGCAAAAATAAAATCCCTAGAGAATTACTTTTCAGATAAAACTGCATTCTTGGCAAATGTCACATTAACACTGAATACTTCCTCGTTCTAATGAATATATACAAACTTCTCAGTTTTCATATTTCTTCAAACCCTAGTTATTATGTTTAAGACCTGATATTACTCTCTTAGAGTTAGTATAAGCCTTTATGCTTACATTTATTTATAAAGCATCGAACCTAATTGAGAACGTCAAAGTAAATGCAAAGGTAGCTGTAGCCATTTGTTATGACTTGAACAGTCTTCTTGTCAAAACACCTCACACAGAGTAGGAATCACACAGGAAACTTAGATCTAACACCTCATAATTCATAGGTAAAGAGTACAAATAGTATATTTTTGATTCTTTTTCAGCATGAGGACTACTTAATTTCTTTATTACTTATTAAGACGTTTTGACATCAGGTGACCAGATATAGTTTCCTTAACCACAGTCAAATGAACCGCCTGCTTCAAGCGAAGCAAGGAATCTCTCTCTGCTTTGATCCCAAATTCTTCTACAACTTATTCTCTAATCTTTTCATGCTTTCCTCTTTTGAAATGAAAAAGACTTATTTATTATACACAATATTCATCTTGCATTGTAGTAACTCCCAGTGTCTCTAGGGCTCCTGTTGAGGGGTTATAGACATAAGATCTGCAAGAAAAAAAAATTCCCAAGAATATCCTTCAGAGTTAGGATGAATATTTTCCTGATGTAGCAGTAGATTGTACTTGTTCAAAGTGTTATAGGATTAAGGACTAAGTTCCAGGTGTTATAATGTTACACAATTAGGATGCTTCATACCCATATATATATATATTATATATATATATATGAATGGGATGATCCCTCATATTTATATGAGTTCCAATATACACAAGTCTCAATATATCCTAAAAATCATTTAGTATTCAAGGAAACATCTTTAAGATTAAACCATGAAGACCAATGATACCTCCTGATCCAGAAGGGTTTCATTCTGGAACATAGAAAATATTATTATGTTTCTTCAATGTTTTTTTTATACTTTAGGATATTATATTCACTATAGACATAATGGCATATGGATGTCATATGGATCTGTATGTGACAATGTGTTTTGATGCTATGTAGATTAAAATAGTAAATAGAAGAATGATAATTCCAGTGCCGGACCACAGTCCTAGTGATTCTATACACTCACTCTTCATACTCATCCCAAAGCTAGAATATATAATACTGATTTATAATCATATTTACTTAACACCTTTGTTTTCTAGGCAGCCCTGCTTAGAAAGAGATGACATACTTAATGAACTTTGAGCCCAAGCATTCAATGATTCAATCAAATGTTTTAATTACATCGTTTTTGAAAAGATGATGCAGTGGCTTCAGTAAGAGGTTCTGCATGGCCAGGCAGACCAGTCTACAGTTTGTACCACACTAGGGAAGGTACCGAACTTCTGTTAATTTTGACTTAAGTCTCCTCCTTTCCACTTAAAAGGTGGGGCATTGTTTTAGCTGTTTTGGGGGACTCAAATATAAAGTAGCGGCACATGTTTTTCTGTTGTACTTGCTGAAGATCATTTTTTAATGTTTATTTATTCATTTTTAGAGAGAGAGAGAACAGGGGAAGGGCAGAGAGACAGAGAGAGAGAGAATCCCAACAAGGCCTGTGCTACCAGTGCAGACCAATGTGGGGCTTGAATACACCAACTATGAGATCACGACCTGAGCCAAAATCAAAAGCCAGCATCTTAACTGGCTGAGCCACCCGGGCTGCTCTGAAGATCTTTTACAATGATGACAATTGCTTGCCTGTGTAGAGAGCTTAAAATCTACAAAATTCTTTTAAAGTCATTATAACCTTTGCACTTTTTTTAGGGCTAGATAGATATCTCCATTGCAATTTTATAAATAAGAAACTGGATACATGAATGGTAACCTTAATAAATGCAGTATTCATTTATTTAGCATCAGTGTGGAATATGTTATACTATGTTCTGTTTACTAATTATATGGTAGGTCCGTCGGTGCTTACCATTTTTAAAAATAAATTAATATATGTAGGAAAAGTATAATCACCATAATTTAAATCTCATTGGTAAAAATGGGAGGCTAACCATACAAATTTCAAAACAATAAGAAGAGAGTATGTTGAGTAACCATACTCTGTGGTCGACATGATGTTACATAAAGGTTTCTAAAGAGGTCTAGGTTGTGTAAAACAATGATAAGCTCTTCATTTTTAGTTGTAATTTTATGAAATTGATTTTTCTCCAGATATCAACAAGAAAATTTTCTGAAATAATTGAGTGGTACTTAAGGAAACTGATTTCTTGAAAGCATCTGAGTAAGAATGGTTTGAAAGTTTCAGCTGTTCCTTCCCATGGAGAGCATTGGCTCTTTACACAGGACAGTTGGGTTAGGCAGTAGTTTAACAGAAAGCGCTGACTCTCAAATGCTGTGTATAAAAAAAAAAACTTGATAAAATGGATTATCTTCAAAATAAAATGTCCTTGGCTGTGTGCAGAGTTCTCAGGTAGTGTTTTGCCTTCCTTGTTCCCATTCTTATCTCTTAAAATTAGAGACACATTTCTATCAAGGTAATATCTCAAATTTCTAAGTTGGCCAACACACACTTACTGAATGCCCCACTGTGTGCAGAACACAGTACATAGATCTTGTCATGATGTCTCAAAGGAAACTGTCACTTTTTTTTTGCCATGTGTTCGATTTTTTTTTAACTGGGAAGAGAAACATAGTTCTACATGAAAAATCTACTTACATAGCTCTAAGCTGTATAATACGTTCAATTACTAATTTTCAGTTTCCTCAGTGAAATGATCACATATTAAAGGCAAATATTAATTACATAGTAGCTGAATTTTTGATTTTGGCCTACAGGATCTGAAAAAAATTCAGAAAAATCCATATACCATATACTGAAAATGTCAGTCCAGTGTTTTAAAATATTTACAGTCTTAGCTAAGAAAATGATTAGGGTGGAAATACCTGAGGCACTTTCAGAAGTTTTAGAATTGGAGGAAAGATAGGAGACTACAAACAATTCCATCTTGAAGGCAATGTGAGAATGTAAAATAATTTTTCTACAATTGTCTGGCTACATTTTATAACTTATTCCCCCCCCCTGCCCAATTGATTCAAGTCTCCTTTGTTGTTCTAAGCATGAAAGTCAATTATAGGATTTGCCAAGAGGAGTTATTACGTAAGATTCTTCCAGAAACACAAAGGGGTTGCTTGAGGAACCTGGGCGTGATACAGAGAATCAAATCACTTAAAAACAGGCTTTCACGGCAGTTTCCTCATGTTAGATTTCCTCCCCATTACTTCCCCAAGGTCCGTTGCTTCTGCTTACTTGAAGCTAGCGTGCTGTTTTCAGGAGATACAACAAAAGATTATTTTCTTCCTATGTGTGTTTTTGCCGATTTACTAACAGCTTTATGAAAACTGTATGTTCTTAAAGACTCCCTTTCTCCTCTGAACACTTGGCAATATTTTCATCCTTCAAAAATGGATATCAATATTACCTCCTCTGCGAAAATTTTCTGGAATCTTCTTCAGTGTTCCATCAAGCCACTGGTTCCTCTAGGCTCCTGTAGCATTCCATATCCATTTCTACCATTGCTAACTCATTATAATGTGTTTATAAGACTATCTCCCCTCATGGACTAGGAGACCCTAGAGGGCAAGGACCACTAGGGCATTTACCTGATATATGTTGGCTAGACAACAGAAGTGAACACATCTTCTAATTCATTATATATATGTTTTTATCCTTCCCTTAATTTGGGCTTTCTCTCCTAAGGCCCTGCTTCCTATGTTGCACATGGTTTATCATATGCATCAAGAGATTAGGAACATTAAGCAGGTGACAAATATCAACAATGAGCTGGGGATTTATTGTAATCAACCAATATGCTCAGCCTTATAATTGCTCAGAGCTTTTTGCTCCATAATTATATGGTTGCCTCAGTGTAGCCATTCAGTGATGTTATAATTAGTGAGTAATTAACGAAAGCATTTGCCAAGATTCTGCAGAGCATGAAACTTTTGTGCAGGTTGAAAACATAAGGATTGATAAACTACTTGGTCAACATTTTTCTAAAAATACTTCAGCAGATCCTTTTCAAACCTCAGCCTTGTAAACCCCTTTCGAGCTTGCATTTTCTGTACCCTGTCCCACAGGTCGTTTTGTATGCTCTCCCAAACCTGGAATGGGGCCATCTAAGCCCTGCCTCGCTACATCTTCCACCCCCGCCCCCCGTATTACCATGTGGCTTCTTCCACTCCACCACACAGTATTTACAGCAATTTCCAGTTTACAACGGGGTTCCATATTTGTGACTTTAGTCGATATGGGTGGTGGATTCTGCAAAGCATTGGCTCCAACTTAGAGAAAGAAAAAAAGCTTAGAGGGCTGAAGCCGCTTGCCTTAGTTTAAAGGCTTTCGGGAAAAACAGACATGTCAAAACCGAGTCTCTTCAGACTCTATACTAAATGTGCTTTAGAACTTACTTTGTGTAAAATGGGGCATATCAGAAGTAGAAGAGGAGACTGCGTTTGGGAGAGAAAGAAAAAAGGTAGAATGAGGAGTAAAAGTGAGAGATAATACTGAAGGAACATGCTAGAGTCTGCTGATACCTAACAAAATATCCCAGAGCATTAATCATTACGTAACCACATGCTGGATGCTGGGCATCCTCTCATGCATCAGTTTCCTCACTGTTAAAGGACAGTACTAGTAGTATCTGAGTCATAAGGCTATTGGGAAAAGTAGCTAATTGAGACAATGCATGTTAAGCACTTAGGAGAATGCTAGATGCATAGTAAACTCCAATGATTCAAAATTCTTAGTATATGACAGAGAGAGGGAGAGAAAGAAGAGGGAAAAAAAAGGAATTTAAGGGGTTTGTGAGGTGAAATGGGACCTACCCACTCAGTGCTTCCCAGGGGAAATATGACTGGACTCCTTGGTTCAGTGAATCAGGGTTTGGGGGCCAGAGCATATGTTCTCCATTATGGAGATGGCTGTTCCTGCTTACTAAGTCCAAACCCCTTGAGTGTCGGAATCCGGTGGCTTAGCCGCCTTGTTCTGATTCCATTACTGAGCAACCTTCTCTTTATGATTTAGTTTCCCTCATAGCCAGGGAGATACTGCTCTCCAAATGCCAACACATGCATCTCAGTCCAGGAGGCATCTATTTTCACCACTGTAAATTAAAAACAAATTTTATTCTGGGGGTGCATTATATACAGTGGCAGCTGGTTCTGTAGCTCTCTTTTTGTTGTCATTGTTGTTTTTTTCCTTCCCTTTCCTTCCCTATCACCTTTCCACATTCTTCTACTAGTATTCCTTTTACTCTCTAAGTAAACCACTTTCCCTGGCATCCTTGTCTCAGTGTCTGGCCCTGGAGAACCAAAATTATAACATTAACCATGCTACTCCCTATCTTTCTGCCTTCATCTTGGCCTCCTCTCTTAGGTTGTTTTACAGAGTAAAGCATGGAGGCATGACCACTAGAAGGACTGACATTATGTACACATCAGTCATGATGAAATGGAAAGAAGAAAGCCATACATTCCATTTTAATTCTGAAAAGTCCTGGGAAGAATTCTTGCCTGCCATGAAGTAGGTATCAAGGGAGGTGTAGTACTTTGCTTTTCCTGGCCTGAGTGACAAGCCCAGACAGAGGGATAAGCTCCTGTGACTCACAGGCCTGTCAGAAATGTAGAGTGAATGAGGAGCAATCCCCGAAAGAAAGGGAAAGGGAATCACTGTTACCAAGAGAAGAGATGAAGTGTGCTAAGTAGGCAAAAACAATAGATATCTGGTATACCACACACCAACTGTAAATCAGCAATAATATTATCCTGTCACCAGCCAGAAACCAAGGGAAAGAACTGTCAAGACAGTATGTCTGGTCCCACTGTACCCCCTTTATACATGCATCCCAAAGCCCTGCCTCCCAGTGACAGAGCATCAGAGCAAAACACAGCCAAGTGTTCTATCCTCATTACTGCCTAATTGTCGGGTGTTGCTAGTGAAAGAGTCACTGGGACTGGAAGTCAATAAGACTATTTTAAGTCCCTGTTCATTCCGAAGCCATGACTTCCTCTCTTTAGGCCTCAACTTCCCATGCATTAAGGTGTTTGAACTGAATCTGTAAAATCCCAGCCCTAAAATGCTGAATTCCTGGGAACATTGTAACATCTGTGTTCCAGAATCAAAATTACACCAGCAAGTACCAGATAAGAGACAATTTTTTTTATGTTGTGATTCTTATTAATATTGGATAGTGTATATTGATACTTACTACAGAATCCGAAGCAGGCTCCAGGCTCTGATGAGCCATCAGCACAGAGCCCGATGTGGGGCTCGAACTCACAGACCGTGAGATCATGACCTGAGCTGAAGTCGGCCGCTCAACCGACTGAGCCACCCAGGTGCCCCCTAAAAAGGTTTTTGATTGCTCATACTTAAATACAGAGTAAATCCTCAATAATAGCTTTATTTTATAATTGATTTCACTATTGCCTATCTTCCTATCTTCCCTACTGTAGTCAGATCACTGAAAAACAAAAAGTGATAGGCAATCAGTTTCCTGACTGAAATGGACTTCCCCTATTTAGTTCCAATAGAAGATAATCTTTTTATTTTTACTGAAAAATAATGACAATAACGATATAATTATAATAAAATATATATCTATCATAACTGCTTTGAATGTAAATAGACTGAACATTCCAATCAAAAGACCTAGAGTGACGAAATGGATAAAATGTCAGGCTCATATGCTGCCCACAAGGACTCATGTCAAATCTAAACACACCTGCAGATTGAAAGTGAATATTAATAAAGCATGTATCATACAAATGGAAGTGAAAAAAATCCTGGGTTAACAATACTTATAACAGACAAAATAGACTTTAAAACAAAGAATGTTACAAGAGACAGATACATTGTATAATCACAAAGGGGACAATCCAAGAAGATACAACAATTATAAATATTTATGCACTCAACATAGGAGCACCCAAATGTGTAAAGCCACTAGTAACAAAGGAAATAATCGATAGTAATACAATAATAGTACTGAACTTTAACACCACCCTTACATCAATTGATAGATCATTCAAACTGAAAATCCATCAGGAAACAAGTGACTTTCGATGACATAATGGACCAGATGGATTTGATAGATACATTTAAAACATCGTACCCTAAAACAGCAGAATACATTTTCTTTTCAAGTGTACATGGACCATTCTCCAGAATAGATTACATGTTAGCCCACAAAACAAATACCAAACAAATACAAAAATTTGAACTCATGTCCATGCGTCTTTTCTGACCACAACTCTATGAAACTGGATATCAACCAAAAAAAAAAAATGCATGGAAGTTAAATAACATGCTACTAAACAGTAAACGAGTCACCCAATAAATCAAAGTAGATATTAAAAATACATGGAGACAAATGAAAACACAATAGTCTAAAATTTGGGGGTGCAGCAAACGCTGTGCTAGGAGGGATGTTTATAGCAATATGGGCTTACCTCAGAAAGCAAGAAAAATATTAAACAGCCTAACCTTATACCTAAAGGAACTATTAAAAAAAAAAAAAGAACAGACAAAACCTAAGCCCAGTAGAAGAAACAAAATGATAAAGATTAGAGTACAAATAAATGAAACAGAAACTTAAAAAATACAAAAGAACAGATCAATGAAACCAAGAGTTTGGTCCTTGAAAGATCAACCAAATTGATAAACCATTAGCTAGATTCATTATAAAAACAAAAGAGAGAGAAATAGAAAGAGAGAAAGGACTTAAATAAAATTAAAAGTGTGAGGAGAAATAGCTGACCCTGCATAAATACAAAGAATTATAAGAAAATATTATGAAAAGTTATAAAAACAGAAGAAACCGTCTTGGCAAGAATGTGGAGAAAAAGAAACCTCATGAACTGTTGATGGGAATGCAAATTGATGCAACCACTGTGGAAAACAGTGTGGAGTTACCTCAAAAAAATTAAAAATGGAATTACCAATGATCCATTAATTCCACTAGTGGGTATTTACTCAAAGAATATGAAAACATTAATTTGGAAAGATATATGCACCCTTATGTTTATTGCAGCATTATTTACAATAGTCAAATTATGGAAGCAGCCCATGTCCACTAATAGATGAATGTATGAAAAAGATTTATATGTGTATAATGGAATATTGGTGAAAAAATATGAAATCTTGCCATTTGGAACAACATGGATAGGTCTAGCGGGTGTAATGCTAAGTGAAATAAGTCATTCAGAGAAAGACAAACACCACATGATTTCACTCAGATGTGGAATTTAAGAAAACAAATGAAGAAAGAAAAAAGAGACAAACAAAAAACAGACTCTTAACTATAGAGAAAAAACAAATAGTTACCAGAGGAGAGGTTGGTCGGGGGATGGGTGAAATAGGTGAAGAGAATCAAGAGTACATTTATCATGATAAGCACTGAGTAATGTCACTATATTGTATACCTGAAAGTAATTTAATAGTGTAGGTTAACTAAACTGGAATTTAAAAAAATAATAAATAAATGAAACCTCAAACTAATCCTGAGCCACATCTACAGACTTTCACACATTTTTCGTCTAGCTTCTACTAATGTTGACCTCTTACATAACCATGATACATTTATCACAGCCAGGTGTTTGTACAAATCTATAAACTAAACTACACACTTTACTCACATTTTGCCAGTTTTTCCACTAATGTTCTTTTGTATTTAGTATCCAATCCAGGATACCATATAACGCACTTAATCATCCTATTTATATACTTCATTCTGACAATTTGATGGTCCTTCCTGGTCTTTCATGACCTCGACACTTTAGGAGAGTACTAGAAAAGTATATATATTTTTTCCCCTCTTTTGTCTGGGCAAAGTAAGGTTTTCCAAAGTTTTTTAGGTTACTTTCTTTCCTTTTGCTTCCTTCAGTATGGTTATGCCATAAATTTATAGAACAGATGCATTTAAACATGTATCCTATCCTAGAATCTCCCAACATTTTAGGGGGATTTTAAAATAATTTACATACAGTAAAAGACAGTAATGTGTGGTTGTTGGGAGCCATTTTGGGCCCACAGGTTGAGACCCCTCCCTGTGTGGAAAAAGCCGTTGAAGTAAAGTTCCTGCTGGCCAAGTACCTCCTTCTAAATAATCTTTCAGGCCTGGATTTCTTGAACTGCTCTCATTGGCCCAAGGGATATAATGCTCTTTGGTTTTGTAGCATATGGAAAAGGAGGCCCGGAGTGTGATGTCTTGATGGATAAAATCTGAATGAGAGTAACCTGGCCAGATGTAACCTCAAAATTTCTTCTTGGGGATAAGTTACACAAGTTGATCATACAGAATAGCAGTTATGAGTTGGCTAGAAATTAGTAGACATTATGCCCCAAGGCTCCTTGAACCAAACCAAAATAATAATAAGATTATTTTCCCTGCAGGTATCACATTGTGTTAATCATCCCCTCAGCCCCACCATAAAACCTCAAGGCACATCTCTGTAAAGCTTCTCTTAGTATTTGATTAACAGACTGATGGGAAAGATTGTAGAGAGACTTAGGACCTTCCCCGGAGGTTAGCCTAGCCCAAAAGTTAGAAGCACTGTTTATAGATAAGGTATAAACAGTAGCCAAACAAAAGTAGCTACACATGTCTTCACTGATAAACAGCAAATATTGAGCACCTCCCTGAGGTTAACATTTCACGAATCCTTTTGTAATTCTCATCCCCACGCTCCGCTCTCTTATAATAAAATACTTTTACAGAAACTACCATAAAGAATAGATAGACATGAGCCCTTACGATATAGGCTCACTCACTCACAAAGGAAAAGAATTTAGACAAGCATTGGAGATCATGTCTCTACCAAGCGAATAATATGTCCTCCATTATGGTTAAAGATTATGAATAGAATGACTCCTAATCTACCTATAGGTGGTTAACATAGGTCTTAAGGCAACAATGTATGCGCCCTCTGTTTGCCAAGGGCTACAACAATTCTGCTCTCTTCCTAAAAACTTTATCTTGTTATTTCCTCTGCTCTGCCTCAAAAACAATGTGTAACTTTGGAACAAAGTCATAGAAATGGTTACTGCCTAATCTAAGATAAAATATCTCCTTCAAGTCTGGGGATTCACAAATATGCCAACCTAAGAAAAATTGTAAATGATGCCTTGTCACGGATATATTGTCACTCACTGCCTTTAAATTAAGAAACTAAGACCAGCAGGGTGGAGATGCCAGAATTGCCAGAGCTGCCTGCTTGGTCATCAAACTACATCTCTCGTGGCTCTCTCATTTCCTTTCGCCTGACCGTCCATCCTTCGGGGACCCCTAGATATACTGGAACTGGACCCGGGCATGTGGTTCTCTGGATTTTCATAATTACCCAGAGTCATGTATCTACCACCACAGTACTGTGTGGAATTGTTTCATCATCCTAAAAATTCCTGTGACAACAAAAAACTGATGTGCTTGCCATCCGTATAGTTTTGCCTTTTCCAGGATTTAATACAAATGGAATCATATAATATCTAGGCATTTAGGTTTGGTTTCTTTTACTAAGCAAAATGCACTTACAATTCACTCATTTTGGCACATGAATCAATAGTTTGTTTTTTATTCTAAATAGTAATTCATTAGATGGATGTATTACAGTTTGTTTATCCATTTACCTTTTGAAGGATATTTGAGTTGTTTTCAGTTTTTGGAAAAAGGAGTAAAGGTGCTAGAAACATTGGCGTACAAGTTTTTGTGCCAACCAAAGTTTTCAATTCATTCGGGTAAATTCCGATGACTAGTAATGCTCACGCATATGGTAAATGTATGTTTAACTTTATAAGAAATTGGTGAACTATTTTTTCAAGTAGTGGCTATATTTTGCATTTCAAACAACAGTGGATAGGGGTTCCTTTGGTTCTACAGCCTCACTATGACTTACGATTGTCATTTTATTGACTTTAGCAATTCTAAAAGGTGTGTAGAGGTATTTAAATATGTGTTCAATTTATAATCTCCCAATAACTAATGATCAGTGCATTTTTCACATGCTCGTTTTCTAATTGTATATCTCCCTTGGTGGTGAGTCAGTTCAGATTTACAATTTTTTATTGGTTTGCCTTCTAGTTTTGAATTTTACATATTTCTTTTACAAATAATATAAAATTATACACTTGTTAGCAGATATGTGATTTACAAATATTTCCTCAATGTTTGTGTCTTGTCTTTTTGTTCTCTTAAAATGTCTTTCACAGACCAAAAGCTTTGGTAAAGTCCAATTTGTTTTGTGTTCTTTCATGAATCGTGCATTTGAAGTCATATCAAAAAACTAATCAAACTCAAGGTTATATAGATTTTCTTCTGCTCTTAAAAAGTTTTAACATTACCTGTTACACTCAGGTATATAATCCATATTGATTTAATATTGGTATAAGTTGTAAGACATATGTCAAGATTTATTGTTTTGTAAATGGTACCATTTTTCTAGCACCATTTGGTGGGAAAATTATTCTATCTCCAGTAAATTGTTTTTGTACTTTTGTGAAAAATAAGTTCACTGTATTTCTTTTGATATACTTTTGAGCTTTCTATTCTCTTTAGTTTATGTGTTCCTATATGTTCAGCATTACTGTGCTCAATTACTGCAATATTTAGTAAGTATTAAACTTGAATAGTGTGGGAGCTCTAGTTTTGTTCTTCTTTTTTCATAATTATTTTGACTTTTTAGTTACTTTCACATTCTCTAAAAAGTTTATAAGCCATATCATAGATGTCCATGAAAAGCTACTTTGAGCTTCATTTAAACTCTATATAAACTTGAGGGATTTGACTTTTCAACAATATTGAGTCTCTTAATCCATGAAAATGGTACATCTCTCTATTGAATTTTTTTTTGGAAAAATGTACATTCAGGTCCTTTGCCAATTTAAAAAATCAGATTATTTGTGTGTTTGCTATTGAGTTTGTATGAGTTCCTTATATATTTTGAACATTAATCTATAATCAGACACATGATTTGCAAATACTTTCTCTCATTCTATATTTTGCCTTTTCATTTTCTTGTTCAAGTTTTTAGTTTGATGTAGCTCTACTTGTTTATTTTTGCTTTTGTTGTGAATCCAAAAAGTCATTGTCAAGACCATCAGGAAACTTTTCTCCTATGTTTGTTGTTGTTTGTTTGTTTTTGTTTTTGTTTTCTCTAGGAGTTTTAAAATTTCAGGTCTTATGTTAAAGTCTTTAATCTTTTTGAGCTGATTTTTGGTTATGATGTAAAATAAGGATCCAATTTCATTCTTTTACATGCGGATACACAATTTTCCCAGCATCATTTATTGAAGCAATCGATTCCCTATTGTATAATTTTGCTGTCTTTGTCCAAGATGAGTTGACTGTATATGTGTGAGTTTACTTCAGAGTTCTCAATGCTGTTTCCTTGCTCTCTGTGTTTGTTTTTGTGCTAGGAGCATACTTTCTTTGATTATTACAGCATCGTAATATAATTTTTAATCAGGAAATGTGATGCCTCCAACTTTTTTTCTTTTTGCTCAAGACTTCTTTAGCTATTCTTTTTTGTTTGCATGCAGATTTTAGAATTGTTTTTCCTACTTCTGGAAAAAATGTATTGGAACTTGCCATTAGAAAAGTGCCATTGATAGTGACCACATTGAATCTATAGATCACTTTGGTTATTTTGGCCTTTTTAACAATATTATGTTTTCTAACCCATTAACAGGATATCTAATTTAGTTGTGTCTTCAATTTCTTTAATCGTTGTTATATATTTTTTAGTATATATATCTTTCACTCCCTTGATTAAGGTTACTCCTAAGTATTTTATCCATTTTGATGCTTTTGTAAATGGAAATTTGTTCTTAATTTATTTTCAAATCCTTCATTGTTAGTGCATTGAAATGCAACTGATTTCTATATGTTGATTTTGTATCATGCATCTTAACTGAATTCATGTATTAGTTCTAACAGTTTTTGTGGTGGAATCATGTCATGTACAAACATAATTTTACTTCTTCCTTTCCCATTTACATTTTTTCCCCCAATAGCTGTGACTAGGACTTCCAGTACTTGGTTAAATAGAAATGGTGAGAATGGGCATCCTTGTCTTATTCGTGATCTTAGAGGAAAACTTTTTCGCCTTTAGCCATTTAGTAGGATGCTAGTTGTGAGCTTGTTATACATGGCTTATTATGTTAATGTCCATTTGTTCTATCACAGTTTGTTCTGTTTTTATCATAAAAGAATGTTAAATTTTATCGAATGCCTTCTCTGTACTTACTGAGATAATTACAGGATTTTAATCCTTTATTCTGTTAATTTGGTGTAATATGTTGAACCATTCTTGGATCCCTGGTACAAACTTCACTTGATCATGTAGTATAATCTTTTTAATGAGCTGTTGAATTTGTCTTACACATATTTTTGAGGCATTTCTGCATCTATGTTTGACTTGTAATTTTCTTTCCTTGTAGTGTCCTTGTCTCACTTTGCTATCAGAGTAATACTTGCATCCTGAAAATAGTTTGGAAGTGTTCTCTCTACCTCAGTTTTTTGGAAGAGCTTGAGACAGATTGATACTAATTCTTCTTTAAAGGTTTGGTAGAATTCCCCAATGAAGACATCTGGTCCTGGGCTCTTTTTGTTAGGAGACTTTTTATTACTAATTTCATTCTCCTTATATTTTTTATAGGTCTGTTTGGACTTTCAATTTCTTCATTTTTCAGTTTTTATAAGTTGTATATGTTAAGAATTTTTCCATTTATCCAAGTGTATCCAATTGTTAACATATAATTGTTCATAGTACTCTATTATGATTCTCTTTATATCTGTGTAATGCCTCCCTCACATCTGATTTTCAGTTTTTTCTTTGTTACTCTAGCTAAAGTGTTCTCCATTTTCAAAAAAAAGCACTCAGTTTTTAAAATCTTATATATTTTTTGTTCTCTATTTCATTTGTTTCTCTAATCTTTGTTTTTTTTTGTTGTTGTTCTGCTAAGTTTCAGCTTTGTTTGTTCTCGTGTCATTAGTTCTTTGAGGTGAAAGTTAAATTTATTTGAAATATTTTTTTTTCTTAATAAAGGCATTTGTTTCTATAAACTTTCCTCTTAGAATTGTTCTTGCTTCATCCTATGTGTTTTGTTATATTGTTTCATTTTCATTTGTCTCAAGTGCCTCCCCTCCTCTTTGATTTCTTTATTTACTCATTGGTTGTTTAGGAATGTATTCTCTCTCTCTCTTTTAATATTGAGGTATAGTTGGTGAACAATATTATATTAGTTTAGGTATAAAACATAGTGATTCAACAATTGTATACATTATGAAGTGATAACCATGATAAATCTAGCAACCATCTGTCAAAATATGTTTTTATACTATTATTAACCACTTTCTATATGCTGTACGTTGGAACAGGTAACATTTTTTCTCCATGAGGATAACATTAGCTATAGGTTTTTCATAGATGGTTTTTGTTATTTTGAGGTATGTTCCCTCTAACCCTACTTTGTTGAAGGTTTTTATCATGAATGGATGTTGTACTTTGTCAAATACTCTTTCTTCATCTATTGAAATAGTCATATAGTTCTTACCCTTTCTTTTATTGATGTGGGGTATCATATTGATTTCTGAATATAGAACCATTCTTGCAAACCTGGAATAAATCCCACTAGATTGTGGCATTTTTTTGGATTCAGTTTGCTATTACGTTATTGATAATTTTTGCCTCTGTGTTCATCAGAGATATTTGCCTGTAGTTCTCTCTTCTATTGTAGTCTTTATCTGATTTTGGTATTAGGACGATGCTGGCCTCATAAAATAAATTTGGAAGCTTCTCCAAGCCTTTGTATTTTTTGGAATTGTTTGAGAAGAATAGGTATTTACATTTCTTTAAATGTTTCATAAAATTCACCTGTGAGGCCATCTGGCCCTGGACTTTTGTTTCTTGGAAGTCTTTTGATCACTGATTCAATTTCTTTGTTATCAGTCTGTTCAAGTTTTCTATTTCTTCTTATTTAAGTTTTGTAGTTCATATGTTTCTAGGAATTTATCCATTTCTTCCAGTTGCCCAATTTATTGGTATACAGTTTTTCAAAATATGCTCTTATAATTATTTGTATTTTTTTAAAGTTGGTTATTTCCCCTCTCTCTTTTGTGCTTATATTTATTTTGGTCCTTTCTTCTTTTTAATAAGACTGCTGGAGTTTTATCAGTTTTATTAATTTTTTCAAAGACCATCTCCTGGTTCCATTGATCTCTTCTATTGTTTTTAATTTCTTTATCATTAATTTCTGCTCTCATCTTTATTATTTCTTTCATTCGGCTGACTTTAGGTTTCATTTGTTGTTCCTATTCTAATTCCCTTACAGGGGAATTAGGTGGTTTATTGGAGGTTTTTATCACTTCCTCAGGTAGGCCTGTATTGGTGTATACTTCCCTATTAGGACCACTTTTGTTGTATCCCAAAGGTTTTGGGCCATCTTGTTTTCATTTTCATTTGTTTCCATGTTTTGTTTTTTATTTGATTTCCTAGTTGACCCATTTATTGTTTACTAGCATGTTATTTAACTTCCAGGTATGTGTAGTCCAGTTTGTGAATATTTTTTATGAGAATTTGATGTCATGTTCATCTTTGTCCCTGTGTGCACAAAATATCTCCCTCCTCCCCCAGTCTGCTTTTAAGATTTTCTCTTTCTATATGGTTCTTAGAAGTTTGATAATTATGTGTTTTACTGTAGTTTTCTTCATGGGCTTGTATTTGGTGTTTGTTGACTTTCTTAGGTCTGTAGATAGGAATATTACATGAAATTTGAAAAAAATGGCCATTATTTTTTCAAATATTTCTTCTTTCCCTCTCTCCTCTACTTTGGGGACTCCATTTAAAGTCTGTCAGATTGTTTGAAGTTGTTTCACAACTAACTTACTGACACTCTTCATTTTATTAGTTGGTTTTCCTTTAATGTTTCATATCAGATAGTTCCTATACTATGCCTTAAAGCTTATTAACCTTTACTTATGCTATGTCTAATCTGGCATTAATTATATATAGTGGATTTTTCATCTTAAACATTGTCTTTTAAAGTTTCATGAGTGTGAAACTCTTGATTTGATCTGAGTCTTTTTTAAATATATTTGATGTCTATAAGTTTTTTTAACATATTTAATACCATTATAGTAACTTTTAAAATGTCCTTCTTTGCTAAATTTAATATCTGCTTTATTTACTGGTTGGCTTTGATTCATTGATGATTTTTCTTATTATGGGTTATGTTTATTTTCCTGTCTGACGTAACTAGTAATCTTTGATTGGTTTCTAGACATAATGAATTTTCCCATGCTGGGTTTTGAGTATTTTTGTATTTTTGTATATCTTCTTGAGCTTTCTTCCAGACTGCAGTTAAGTTTTCTGGAAGAAGGTTTTTGTTTGTTTGTTTTTGTTTTCTTTGTTTTTCTTTTGAGTCCTGTACAAAATTGTTTAGGAAAGACTAGGACATTGCTTATTCTTCAGATCATTACTTCTCACTACTGAGACTGGACTTTTCTGTTTGCATTATCCACTGCCCATGAATCTTAGGTTATCTAGTGTGAGTAGTAAAAACAGGTGCTGTTCTTAGCTGTGTGTGGTACCAGTCTCTGTAACCTTTCATCTAATTGTGTGGTTCTCTCTCTATCCTTAAGTAGTTTGCCACACACATCAGCTGATCGGTACTCTGTTGATTATTTGAGGGCACTTTTCTGCAGATCTCTAGAGTGTTCTCCCTGTGTAGATCTCTCCTCTCTGGTACTGTATTCTATGAGCTTGGTGGCCTTCTGTTTTCCCCTGATCTCAGCTCCATCTTCTCATATCACGTAGTCTTCCAGCTCTACCTGGATTCTTCCTCCTTGTGCTGCAGCCTGGAAACTCTCTCAAGGTAGTAAACTGTAGCAATCACAATTGGCAGACTCATTTCATTTGTTTCCAGTGTTTTACAAACCCTTACTTTAAATATTTGCTTCCTTCTTTCTTTCCTTCTTTTCTTCCTTTCATCCTTATTTTCTTTATTTCTTTTGTAGTTCATGAGGGAATTACTTCATCTTGGTCAGAACCAATCTTCTAAAAACCCACTTTTTAATTCATTTTGAAGTAAAAATTGAGTATATTAAAAATTTTAGATATTTAAGGTGTCCAACATGATGATTCGATATTCATGGTAAAGTGATTGCTATGGTTAGATCATCATGCCAAGTGAAATCAACCAGACACAGAAGGAAAAAACACTACATGTTTTCATTTTATGTGGAATTTAAAAAAATCTAATACATAGGAGCAGAGAGGAGAACTAGGGTTGTAATGAGGCAGGCTGGTGGAAGAAATAAGATCTTGGTCGAAAGTTCAAAGTTTAAGTTATGTGGAATGAATAAGTCCAGAGATATAATATACAACATGATGATTATAATTAAGACTGTATTAATATTGGAAGTCTGCTAAGAGAGTAGATTTCAGTTTTGTTTTGTTTTGTTTTTAATCTTCTCCATTGTTGCTTTGTTTTCAGGGAGTTGTTTTCTGCCTCTTTGTTTGCCCTAACTTTTGGTCAGTTTATTCTACTTTTATTATGACATGGATACTTAGTTCATTAATTTTTGTTTATTTTCTGCTATAGGTATTCAATAACTTTTTTCATTAGTTTGATACATCATGCTTTAAATACAGTTCAAAATCAAATATTTTCTAAATTATATTAGGAATTCTTTGATCTGTTAATTATTTTGAACTTTATATTTTAACGTTTTTAAGTATATATGAGTTACTTACAGTTTTGTTATTGGTTTCTAATTTAAAGATTTTTTAACAGAGAACATAGTTAATGCAGTTGAATTCTGTTGGTGATAATTGAGACTTTATTTGTGACTTAGTCTTGTTTTGAGTTTTTCACTGATCTTTCATAAACATTTTATTGATATAAATTATTTGATGGTGAATCCTAACTCAAATATATCTGAACACTATAAACTTTAGATTGTTTTGTTATATTACTCTGGGCACTCAAGAAATACTGAATAATCAGACAGTAAGAGAAACGATAAAATAGATTCCAATCTAATTTTTTAAATGTTTATTTATTTATTTATTTTAAGAGAGAGAGATAGAGAGCAAGTGGAAGAGGGGCCGAGAGAGAGGGAGACAGAGAATCCCAAGCAGGGTCCATACTGTCAGTGCAGAGCCCAAAGCAGGGCTCGAACCCACAAAACGTGAGATCATGACCTGAGCCAAAATCAAGGTAGCTGCTCAACCGACTGAGCCCCCAATCTGTATTAATAAAAAGACAAGTTTGCCAGCAGATAAAAAAGAATCAGGACACAATTTTAAATGCTATAATAATAGAATGGCTATTATATTCTTACTGTATTTGTATACAGTGTCTAATTATTTTTTCTTATAGGGAACAAGACAAACTATTTTGAAGTAATGTTTCAAAAAATATAAATGTCCTTCAAAATATATTAACTATTTAAGTTATAGATCATATTTACCTCAGCCTACACAGATCCTCCTTTTCTTTCAATCCCAGAAAGCAGTGAAGGACTTGAACGAATTTTATACACTCATCTTTGTTTAATGACATGAGATATTGGACAGGTCTGTGTACTTAGAATTGCTTTTCTTTTAAGTAAAATAGTTTGGATTTTATAATTATAATGCCGGCAGTAGGTGTATTGTAAATAGTATGTGAATTATAGACTTTATTTTCACAGTGACTCTGTCAAGTTGAATTTGACAGGATCAGCCAGTTTAAGTTATGAGTCCCTCCAGCACTGGAAAATATTGCTTCTTTGAGAGGCTGTGAAAAATTATGAAGAGCCAAAAATTGCATCTAAGTCTTCTAAATAAAGAGCTGTCTTTTTTATTATTATTATTGGAAGCAAATAGTGAATGCGGTGGTATTAACTTATGGTAGTATGGAAGATAAACTTAATAAAAATCTCTTCTTTCTTTGGAGAAAGAAGTCAGAATAGAAGATCATATCTTACCCGGCCTTTATATTGGTACTCTCCTCTGTCTGAATTGAATCAGTCTCTCTGTCTCTTTCACTTTGGGATACAGGTAAAAAACACGTGCCAAAAATACCTTAGGTCCTGAGTCAGCAAAGTAAATAACCGGCATTTGGTACGTTGGTTCAGGAGTGGACAAAAAAGGAAATAACAAGAGGCTACCAGCTGTTTTGATGAATCTTTTGAGAATAACGCATCAGGTAATTGAATTCACGCTTTTATTGGGATTATGTGTACATTTTATAGCTTTTCCTGGGTGGCTGGAAATAGAGTATCCAAGAATAGGTCAAAGAACAAGAAAACAAGAGAGAAATGTGTAAATGTGGCCTGCTACTAAGGTCAAAAAGGATAATGTATTCAGCTTCTCGGAAGTAGACCAGGGGGCATAAAGTCTGCCAGTCTTTCAGATATACTCCTTCCTTCTTACTATCTTCCGTAATATAGATAGTTGAGGAAGTAAAACCAAATATCTGTTAGGAGTTATGTACCACACCACTCCATAAGTTTCCTGAATACAAAGATTGCTTATTTACCTTTAGACTTGCCGTATTCCAAAATCATTCCAAGCAAAGAATAGGAAAAATAGCAGTGTGATAACAAAATATATATCTGTATATTGAATAAGTATAGCAGCCACATACCAGTTACCCTAAAAAAATATTTTTTGTTGTTTACGTTTGCTGTTTCTGTTAAATCAAACTTCTCTGACGCATTGATTATAAGGACATGCCAGAGTGTTTTACAAACTTTTCATGAGAGGAGAGACTCCTTTAAAAAGATTTCTGTCCTTGAAGAGACATTTTATAAGCATTAAAAATTGCTATATAATTATTGATATGGCAGTTTTAAAAAACATACTACTGTTAAAATAATTTTAGGATTTTACTCAGCTGGATGGCAACCATAGCTTCCCAGAATTTTTTAATCTCATTTAGGACTATCAAAAAAGTACTCAAGCGTTTTATGAGAAATCCTAATTACTTCCTAGATGGAGGTCATGAATTATATCGAACAAAAACTTTCTATTTCAGGCCAAGTTTGTGAAACAATTCTTTCTCATCTATTATAAAGTGGATCAAAACCAAAGTAGGTTAAAACTACTGTAGCTTCTTGTAGTAAAATGAATTTGGATATAACTTGGTTGGTAGTTGGATCCTCTTCTGTGGACAGCCCTTTTTCTCAGTGAGAACATACTATTATTATCTTTGCCAGAGGAGGGTAGAGGAAATGTGGTGGGAAGATCATGGCTATGCAGAAATTGATAGTTCAGGAAGTAGAGCAGAAATATTTAGATTATCCATATTTACTTACTTCCCTTTTGTTAGTTTTTCTAGCATATAGAATTTAAGGTAGGAGAATGAGAACGGAAATGGGAATTAAAAAATAAATGATTTATTTAAAAAAAGAGTCTTGGAAGAGGAAATGATAATAAAGTTTCATTATAACCATAATTTAACCCTCTGCAGTGTGGTCCAGTAAAGAAAATTAAATAATCTGGCAGCCCAATTATCTTTCCTTTGTAGGTGTTGTTTTTAATTCATGGCTCCTTTTAAGAACTCTTTGATTTTTTGCAGTTTCACTGTGGTATTTCTGCATTGACAGTTTTTTTTAAGCTTCCTCAATCTGAGAAGTGGTATCTTCTCAATCCTCAGCTGTGTCTTCTCAAATGTTGTTCATTGCCCATCTCCCCTGATACAACAGTTTGGACTTAATATGTTGAAACATCTCAGCCTATCCTTCATGTTTCTTACCTCATTTTTATGTGTTCTATCTTTCCATATCTCTGGGTTACACTGTGAGCAATTTTTTCAGCTCTACATTCTTGTTCATGAATTCTCTTGTCCAATCTGGTGCCTAACCCAGTTGTCACATGTATATTTCCTATTATTAACTTTTCTTTCCAAATGTGTTTGGTCAATTTTGGTACTTCTTTGTGCCTTCATCATTTATGAAATTCCTTTTATATCTTAAAAATATTAATGTAATTTCTTTAAATTCTGAATCTGATGATTCTAATATTTTCTGTATTGAGAGGATATGAATCCTGTTCTTTATGCTGAATCAAACTCATAGTTCTTGTGCCCTTCTGTGCCTACTGTTTTGGTTTTAGGTTCATACTTTCGAAACATTATTGTAATTTTGTGTGTGTGTATGTGTGTGTGTGGCTCAAGAGAGGATTTGTGTTTACCTTTAAAGAATGTAGTGTGAACCACAATTTGGGATGATTTAAAACTAAATCTCTAGCATAGGCTTTATTGGAATGCACAGGTTCTATAAATTCATCACATAACTGCACTTCTGATCAGTATTTTCAGGGGAGACTCTGTTTAAATCTTAGAGCAAAGACTAACAGCATGTTTCTCAGTTTTCTTTCTCTGTTACGTGTGTGTTGTATGTTTTAGGTCATCTGCTGAGAGTGCTGCCCTTCAGGAATCTTGGCTTTAGATAGAGGTTTCCAGGTGGACCTCTCATCTTCCTTAAAGCTTTAACTTCGTCTCCTATCCATGACAGCAGCCATTGAAATGGAGGCTATGGGCCACAAGTATGACAGATGCCTCTAGCGCTCTCGACCCCATTTTGGGTTCCTGCATCCTTAACGTTTCTGATTAATTTTTCTGATTGTAATCAACTCAGTCATATTCTCACACACACACACACACACAGACACACACACGTGCTCACGCTATATTCATTTAACCAGGATTACTACTTTGGGGCATTTTTCTCTGAGCATCTCATCAGCCTCATTGCTAGAAATAGAATCCCTACAGTGATAACTCTGCTTTTATGTTTTATCAAGCATCATGTGATTCCTCTTTTGAGAAACTGTGCCTTCTTTGTTATTTCAGCACAATAACCATTCCAAATAATAGTCGTAAAATAATCGATAGTTTGATGAATACATTGATGACTGAATAGATGAATAAATAAAAGAAAAATATTGTCCCATGGGCCTATGTAATTTTTTATGTTGGATATCTGAAAAAATGTTCATGAAAGATCTTGAGGTTCAAAATATAGTTTATATTTGTTCTGATGAATAAGATGACCGATAGACTTTTTATCCTCTCGTGTTTGCTTTATTGAAGTTTTCAGGCATAGGGCACTATGTGTAGTCAACTCTACAATTAATTCCTAGCAGAACAAAAACAAATACTCACTGTTTTATCTGTGGAAAAAATAAAGGAACTCACAATTTAACAATGATTAGTGACTTGTTAAACTTAAATTGCCTACTTCGTATAGAGTATATAATAACAGTAACCAAATTAGCAACAAGTAAGTGGATTAATTTCAAAATTGGATAGCACATAAATTGCAGAGTATTTATTGCACTATGAATATACTATCTTCTTGCCATTAAATACTTCTAACATAAAAGCCTTTTCAACAATTTAATTTGTTTATCACGGGACATAGAAGTAATACTTTATTTCCAAACTTTTATTATAATTTAACTATTGCTTTTTCCTAACTTTAGGTTTACTGCATCTTGTCATTTTCTATAATAGATAGATCTATAGATAGAGCTTAAAAATATTTAAAATCAAACTTAGGTTAAGCCTGGCTGTATAAATAATCATGGACAACAGCAGGTTTTGCATATAAATGTAAGTTTTATTAAAATTCTGTCTTGTATTACCACATTCCACAAACTACCTTGGGAATGTCTGAAAGCTGGAAGTATTTCAAAGATGATATTGTTTTGATACATTAGTGCAAGCGTAATTTGGGGGATGAAGCACCATTTGTGAGAGAGAATGATTTCTAGGAATGGAAGAAATACTTTCTCTAATTTTACACATACAGTGATTTTTTTAAAGGTTCTTTTCTAAAAAAAGTAAAGTGCATATAGTAGGGCACAGTGAGTCATCAGAGTTGTGGGTTCTTAGGCAAGTTACTGAGACCTAAGGTTAGGGACATGAGTTTTGTTATGACACAAATCTGGCTTAAAATCTCAGTGTCTTCATCATATGTAGCTATATGAATTGGATATATAACTATCCCTTGACCTATTTTTGCATCTCTTAAATGAGTATGCTCTCACCGTCCTTGCAAGGTGATCAGAGGGATCATTGTAAAATTGAAGCAGAGTGCTTACCGATAGGTCTAGCACATAGAAGACACTCAACTTCATAACTTACAGAGTTGCTATGAGGATCATATGATATAAATCGAGTAAAAATGTTTTGACAACTCTGAAGCACTATACAGATGTATTAGTGTATCAATAATGATTAAATTAGTATGATAGCATTACCTTTCTTAAAAATTATCTTTATACAAACTCAAGTTTTCAGAAAAATGAAAACATTTTAGCATTTTGGTGAACCAAAAAATCCTGTGCTGTCTTCTTGTATATACCAAAATAATATTGTTACTCTGTCTACCCACTTTTATCAAAATTTTTTAAAGAAAATTCTGTGTACCTAATAGTAGGGATTTAGAGAATAAACACGTACCGAGGAGACACTATTTGCCTGAGGAAATCACTAGGGAAGCAGAAAACCATTCTAAAGACAGGATAAAATATAAGCTCTAACAGGAATAGAAACAACGTGATGGAGAACCATAAAGGGAGGTAAAATACATTTTGATTCAGGCAATAGGGAAAGCTTCAGGGAAACTGCTGAATTTGAGCCAAGTCTTGAAATAAAAATAGCACATCATATTGCCTGGGCAAGAGCAGAAACATAACAGGCTGTGTGTTCAACTTAAGCAAGGGCACCAAAGTTTGCATGCAGGCAGTATGCTTGGCACAGGCCAGGAGTCTGATGGAGTTGAAGAGACTGTATATGAAAGGTAAAGCTGTCAGTGAGGAGGCCTATCCACTGTTGACTTGGAATTTGCCAGTATACCCTGAATTTGGCTGTTGTGAATTGGTGGCCTCTCTCCAAGGCACTTCTGGATCAGCTCTTATTATTTCCAGAATGTCCCATGATTGCAGTGCAGTGCAAATTCTTTGTGGAAGCTAGTCACTAATCTCTCCATTATACAAATAAAACAAGAGTTTTTGGACCCCCAGGTCAGCCACTTTTTCCCACTTCATTCTAGCTATACCCACAGTGGATTCTGTATTCTCGTAAATAACCATGAAGTCTTCAGGTTGTTTAGAAGATTTTAAACATTAGTCACTTCTCAAGCAAAGGGCAGATCTAACACTCTAGAGATGAGGCCGGTGGCTTTTGGCAGCATAATGTACAGACACGTATGGAGAGAACAGCTCAAGATTAACTATGAGTCTTAGTCTGGATAGAATTGGTCCCTGCCATTTTTATTTTTTCTCTGCAAAGAACTGAATAATGAAATGAGCAGTGAATTGCCAAATTAAGATACACAGAGGTAGAAATGTAAGGACAGCTTTGGGTTAGGGCTCCAAAATCAGAAAAATGTAGACTCACTAGAGGTTACAATACAGATTGGATGTACACAGGAAAGAAGAGGTCACCTTTTAGTGACATTCAGCACTTCCTTAAAGCTGTACTTTATCTGTACTGGGAAGTTTTTGAAAAATATCCAAAACTCACAAATATGGAACATATATTTAATTGTGCTTTATTTTAAGTCTTTAAGGAGCACCTGGGTAGCTCAATTGTCTGAGCATCCAATTCCTTATTTTGGCTCAGGTCATGACACCAGGGTCATGAGATCAAGCCCCACATTAGTTCTGCTCTGGGTGTGGAGCCTGCTTGAGTGCTTGAGATTCTCTCTGTCCCTCTCCATTTTTGCCCATCTCCCCATTCATTCTCTCTCTCTCTTAAAGACTTTAAAAGCTGTATGTATAGATGCTTATTTTATTCTTTTTTTCTCAGTGTATATTCATTTCATATTAACATACATAAGTAATAGAAAATATCGAAGTTTAAGAACAATTAAATCATTATGTGATGATATACGTACTGCTAAAATAGCATACCATTATTACTGAAAATTTTAAGGTAACATAGCCACATAGATAAATGTTCTTTTTTTTTAATTTTTTTTTAATGTTTTTATTTTTAAGACAGAGAGAGACAGAGCATGAGTGTGGGAGGGGCGGAGAGAGAGGGAGACACAGGATGTGAAGCAGGCTCCAGGCTCTGAGCCGTCAGCACAAAGCCCTACACGGGGCTCGAACTCACAGACCGCGAGATCATGACCTGAGCTGAAGTCGGACGCTCAACCGACAGAGCCACCCAGGCGCCCCAGATAAATGTTCTTGATAAAATGTGAAATGAAAACAAAATAGAAATTGATATTTACATTGAGGTTACCAGCATGAATGCATACATAAAAATAATAAAGAGAAGCATAGAAAATAAAATACAACGTGCTGTTTGATAGGCAATGGCATACTTCTTCATTTCCCTTTTATTTTATAATCCTATTTTTGTAATCAACATTGAAAAATCAATCCTTGTTTAAAATGAGAGAAAATTTCTGAACTCAATATAGGATGTCTGAAATACCATATAACATTTTTAATTAGACAAGGTCTCTCCTCTACTTCAAATTCAATTCACTTCCACCTGAAAATAAATCTGCCTAAGTATTCGCAACAAAATTAAGATACTAAGACAATAAGGAAAGTTTGGAAGTGCATGCTGGATAGAGGTGGAGGGATCTATACATTTCAAAAAAGTTCAGTGAAGAATTTCAGACAGAGGACTTATACTGTATTTAAAATTTAAATGTTAGGGTCAACTAATCTTTGACAAAACAGGAAAAAATTTCCAATGGAAAAAAAGACATTCTTTTCAACAAATGGTGTTGGGAAAACTTGACAGTAACATACAGAAGAACGAAACTGGACTGCCATCTTACATCATACACAATACATTCACAATGGACGAAAGACCTAAATGTAAAATAGGAAACCATCAAAAATCCTCGAGGAGAACACAAGCAGCAACCTCTTTGACCTTGGTAAGAGCAACTTCTTCCTAGAAACATTGCCAAAGGCAAGGGAAACAAAAGCAAACAAATTATTGGGACTTCATCAAGATAAAAACTTCTGCACAGTGAAGGAAACAGTCAACAAAACTAAGAATCAGTCTACAGAATGGGAGAAGATATTTGCCAATGGCATATATGATAAAGGGTTAGTTTCCAAAATCCATAAAGAACTTCTTAAATTCAACACCCAAAAAACAAATAATCCAGTAAAGAAATGGGCAGAAGACATGAATAGACACTTTTCCGAAGAAGACATCCAGATGGCTAACGGACACATGAAAAGATGCCCAACGTCACTCATCATCAGGGAAATACAAATCAAAACCACAGTGAGATACCACCTCACACCTTGAGGAATGGCTAAAATTAACAACATAAAAAACAATAGGTGTTGGTGAAGATGTAGAGAATGGGGAAGTTCCTCTTATCCTGTTGGCGGGAATGAAAACTGGTGTAGCCACTCTGGAGAGCAGTATGGAGGTTCCTCATAACACTAAATATAGAACTACCCAATGACCCAGCAATTGCACTATTAGGTATTTACCCAAAGAATACAAAACTACAGATTTGAAGGTTATAGGCACCCAGTGTTTATAATAGCATTATCAACTGTAGCCAAACTATGGAGAGAACCCAGATGTCCACCAAATTATGAAAGAATAAAGAAGATGTGTGTGTGTGTGTGTGTGTATACACATATAGATGATGGAATATTACTCAAACATCACAAAGAATGAAATCTTGCCATTTGCAATGATGTGGATGGAGCTAGAATGTTTTATGCTGAGATAAGTCAGAGAAAGACAAATACAATATTATTTTACTCATATATGTAATTTAAGAAACAAAACAGATGAACATATAGGAAGGGGAGTAAGAGAAGAGAGGGAAACAAACCACAAGAGACTCTTAACAATAGAGAAGAAATTGAGGGTTGGTGGAAGGAGGTAGGTGGGCGATGGACTAGACGGGCGATGAGTATTAAGGAGGGCACTTGTTATGATGACCACTGGGTATTGTATGTAAGTGATGAATCACTGTATTCTACTCCTGAAACCAATATTGCACTGTATGTTAAATAACAAAATTTTAAGTTAAATATGTATACATATATATACACACACGATGTAAAATATATTGATTTAACAGACCTCTTTGAAGCAGGAAAAGGAGTTTTCCCCTCAATCAAATATTTGTGAGGTGGTGATAAACAAGTATTAAATTGTAATATATATATATATATATATATATATATATACTTATGGAGTTTTTACTCTCTTTGTAAATAGAGAAAGGCCACTGCAGTACAATAGTGAGGTATGAAAGTACCGAAAGGGCAAGGGAGAAGAAGACATTATCTCAAAAATTGAGGCCAGAAAGAAAATAGAGAAAAAACTAGAAAAGTCAATAAGAAATAAAATAAGTATAAATATAATTAGACAATAACATAATGAAAGTGAAATATTCATTATCTGTGATTCTCGGGTGAGAAAATAATGCTCACAACATAGACTAAACAGAGGATAAACAGGGGTTCCTAGTGGAGGAGAAGCACGAAGTCATTGGATACAGAAAGCAGCAACTGTGGATGACCTTCCACTTTCAGCGGAGAAATTCCTAAATATCTAAGTATCTATGCCACGTGAATCATGGGGTCAGGTTGTTTTCACAGATGTGAGCTCACAGATTCTACATCTGCTGCCATCCAGAAAGACAAAAAAGGGGGTGTGTGTTGATGTGTGTTGAGATGTTCACCCAAAAGCAGATAGGTAATTTACCCTTTGCCAAAGATAACAGTTACACTATTGTTTCTCTAAAAGAGTTTACATTTATATAGTTGACGTACACTGGAATAGGAAAAAAAATCCTTCGTATTTGTATAGTACTTTGCAAATGATAAAATATCCTTCCAAGTCATATGACTGACATGGGGTAAAAAATATACCGGTGGCTCTTTAAATACTGATGAAAATAGTTACCGAGTCCAGTGGTCAATGTAAAGATGAATTATAAGCAGTTGATTGACTTTGGAAACTCCCAGCCTAGCTTCTAGAATGATGTAATAAACTGTTGGAACCAGCACCTGATGCCTTTAATCTGCCGCCTCTGCTGCTTGCTGCTTATAGCTCGAACTCGAATTTGCACCTGGGGTAACAGCGAGCCAACTGTGCCAGCGTTGATTCTCATGTTCTGCCCCAAAATGTTCTTCTCTTCTGATTACAGGGAGGTGGGTTGTTTTCCTTCTCGCAGTGCTATGTGTGAGGCAGCTCTTACAAGGTGTAGCAGGTGACTCGGGTGCCCCTGCCAAATCCATTTAGCCCACCTGACATCAGCACAGATGTAGCAGGCTGCCAACCTCTCTCAAGCGCGCCACCTTCCACGTTTCTCAGGCCTCTCTCTGCTCTGCTCTGACCTCCAGTAACACCAAAACAGGCTATCATACCGCATCCAACTCCAAAACTGCCCTTAGCCATTAGTGAGCTATGAAGTAGGGTTTCAAAGCCACATCCAAAGAGACCTTGCCTCCAGACATTATAAAGATAATTGGAAGTACAAACAAACAGAATATCTGACCAGAATGTTTGTACAGTATGAATGCAGCAGAGAAGCATTTTTAAGGTACTTCATTTCTGACATAAAACCCGGAAAAGCTCAAAAATTATTACTACAATTAATACAAACAAATGAAGTTTTTATTCCCAAGTTAAAAGAATTTCATATTTAAAAATAAAGAAGCTGATTTATACAAAATAATTCTTATAATGATTGGAATCATAAATTAGTAATTGAACTTATGCTGAAAAGTAGTATTAGAAAAATCAAAGATAAACATGGGACACGGGGAAGAAATGATCAGAATAAGAAAAATGTCAAAAGATAAATATTAGAGGGGAGATACTGAAGACAGCAAACAAAACAGGACTAATAGCAAAAGCAAACATTTAAGGCTATTAAAACTAAGATTTACGTTTACAAAAATCTGTAAAGTTACCACATTTAAATATCAGCAAGCAGCAATATATCACTGGTTTGTTACATATGGTGAACCCTGAAGTCCTCATGCTAAAAGAAACACTATCATTAGCTACAGGACAAGTTCTGCTGACTTTTCTTCTGCACACCTGGATGAAATCAAGCAAATCCCACTTACAGCGTCAGTTCTCAGATGCTAGTTTGGTTAAAATCACCTGGAGGCGAGGAAAGCCAGGTTTCTAGGCCTTACCCTAGAGTCTCTCATTCGGCAAGTCTGGAGTGGCTCTGGGAACACGTATTTATTTCTTTTTTTTCTTGAATGTTTATTTATTTTGAGAGAGAAAGAAAGCGAGTGCATGAAGCAGAGAGGGACAGAGAGGAGGAGAAAGAGAATCTCAAACAGGCTTCTTACCGTCAACACAGAGCCCCACAAGGGACTCAAACCCACGAACCGTGAGATCATCACCTGAGCCAAAATGAAGAGTCAGACGTTTAACCCGCTGAGCCACTCGGGCACCCCAATAGTGAGTATTTCTAACAAGTTTCCAAATGATCCTGCTGCTACTATAGACAGTGGAGGGACCACACTTTGAGAACTATTGCGTTAGGGTTTCTGGTTATTCTCAAGTAATTAGTAGTTACATTTTTGAGGTGTTAGAAACAAAAAGAATTATCTATAAATATAGCCTTCTTTATCTGATTGATAGCTTTTCACCCACCCCCACTAAACAACGGCAAACTGCTGTGGCTGCAGTTTGGCGTGGAAGTGTGTGGTCGGGGAGAGGTATGTTAGGTTTCCTTGTTCCTTCTGGATATACCCTCGTTCTACTTGTTACCTGCTGCTTTTGCCCCCTCAGCTTACTGAGGACGGGCATAGTCTTATATGCTAATGCATTTTCAATGGGGTTCAGTGTATTTGAATGTCAAATGTTGATGCTTTTTCACCTCGAAAACACAGGGGATTCCAAGGAGCATGTTCAGAATGGGGAGATGTCACCTCAGTCTTCCCCTCAGTTCCTGGCTTCCTGCTCAAAGGTCCCACAACACCCTCAGCTGTATCACATTTCCTCTCAGTCTCTTTTTATAGCTGAGAGGTGAGGTGGGGTGGGAAATAAACTAGGAGTCAAAAACCTGTCTCACAACTTTTCAGTCTGTCCTGTATTGTCTTCTAGTGTTTTCAGACTTTGGCAATGCTTCAGAAACTTCAATGCATGAGGGAAAGGTGAATTTAACATCTTTTTACTATAAAATATAAAATGCTTAGATATATTGTGTATATGAACTTAAAACCATAGACTCTATAAAAAAATATCCAGTTCTCTGTTACCTCCTATGAATTAAAACTAGACACCCAACCTCTATCTTGCATTGTTACAGGAATTACATTCCCTTTTGCATTGTACCAGTATGTAGGAAGAAAAATGAGAATAAAACTTCTAAAATGAGAACAGGACTTTGAATCTCTACTTCGTAATGCCTGCCATTGATATCCTAATTGTCCGAGCTCCGAGACACCCCTTTATTCTGGTACCTTTTTGATTCTAAATGCCACACATTGGACACTGAAGAGCTGTTTGATGATGTGGGAAAGTTGGTGCAAGTGCTCCATAGAGTCTTAACACTCTCCTTAGGAAACTGCCATATAGGGAATAGAGGCACCTTGGGGATGGAGTGGCATCACAATTAGTCAAGTTATAACACATGTTGGTATAGGATGAATTGCTAGTGGATAGAAAGGCATGGGGGCAATCAAAGGATGTGGTGCTATGTCCATGCTTTACTGACGGTAAAAAGCTGATGAGAAAGACTGTTATTTTAGGTAACTTTGTGACTCCCGTGGAGAGCTCACAAAATGAAAGCACTAAATTTAAAGACTTGTACTCCCAACACAAGTCATGGGTGGAGAATCAGAAAACTTCTAGATTGTTTCTAAAGGAATTCCTTATCATTTTTAGCTACAAGACAGACACGGCCAAGGGGCAGATCCAGAACTTAACTGTACAAGTTACAGTGTTGTAAAATCATTTAATCTCAATCTTGACAGGTCTTTCATGCTAAATTAAGACAAACAGGAAATAGTAGAATCCCAAGATTTGGAATGGGGACAAATTTGGGCCTAAACAGCATGGCTGAGAATTTTTTTTTATTTATATGCAAGTTAACATGTAGTATAATAATGGTTTCAGAGTATGGCTGAGAATTTTTAATTGAAAATTACTGTGGGGTGCCTGGGTGGCTCAGTAGGTTGACTGTCCAATTTCAGGTCAGGTCATGACTTCACAAGTTCAACCTCTGCGATGGGCTCTGTGCTAACTGTGTCTCCGTCTCTCTCTCCCCCTCCCCAGTGCTCTCTCACTCTCTCAAAAATAAACATGGTAAACATGAAAAAAAATGTTTTAAAGAAAGTTATTACAAAATCTTTAGTACCTGCAGAAGCAGCTCTGTTTCTATCTCCGTGAGAGAGCCATACTTTTCTAGAAGATAAATTCTTCAAGGACTCCAAACAGAAATTGTCTTTCATAGGGAGATTCAGATTATCTTCAGGACTCACACGCAACATATATTATTGCCTCTAGACCTATAAGTAGACTTATATTCCAGCCTAGCCACAGTGAGATATGTGTTCCATCCAAAGGGGAAATAGCATAGACACTGAAATAGTGCGAAATCCTGCCAATGTGTATCTGTAAGAACTGAAGGAGTGTGTATGGAAATGGTTTCTAAGGATATTGATCCAAAGATGACAAAATCGAAAGTTGACTTAAACCTGTTTTATTGGTATATTACTCATCTGGAATTTGTGTTTTATTTTGTTTGGCTCAAGCCTGTGACTGGGCCTTGCCTAACAAGTGACGTACAGGGAAGAGAGATGGTGGAATTTCCAAGCATACCATAGAGGAAAGGTTTTGAAATCCAAAGGAAATGAGAATGTTGCAAGTAGAGTTTTCATGCGTAACCTGTTCAGCCACCTCCTAAACCTAGGAAAACTAATAGACATTCACTTTATGATGGGAAAATATCAGAGTAAAAACTCAGCATCCAAAAAATGTTCTTTAGAGCCCTGTCTTCTTAAGATCAGAGATGATCATGGACAGGCCAGTCTGTAATGAGGTTCTCCAACTGTAATAAGAATGATTGGTAGAAGGTGATAGCACTTCACCACGGGTGGGCCCAATTTTCACAAGTGATTAACTGAATTGAATGTGCAGTGTTTGACTCTCAGGCTTCCATATTGGTGAATAATCAGTAGTGGTGTTTCATGGATTCTATATCAGTTTGCAGATCCAGACTTCTTAATTAAGAAGGAGGCTGATCCTTTTGCAGTGTGACCACAAGTGTATGTTGTAATTCTTCATCCAAACCTTTGTGATCTGTGGCCATTTTTAGCAGGGTGTGTGCACCTGAAGAAGGAACATGTTGAGGTTTCCTGGAGGTTATTCGGTACTGAATTCTAAATATAGTTCCTAACCACCTCATTTTCCCTTTATCACCATGGGTACCGATGAATGTGTGGCTTATAGATATTAGAAAATTGAAAGTTTGTGGTTATTTCCTGAGTTTGAGTATATATAGTTATCTATCTATCTATCTCTATCTACCTAATAACGGACAGAATTCCCACATTGGTTCTCTGACCACGAAATAAGAGCTACTATGTAGAAAAGACCAAATTAACATTCCTGGTACTCACCCTTTGCCATGATAATGAACTAAAAATGCAACATTACATCTGAAGGAAGTGCAGAAATTAGTGTCACCGTCAAAGACTTGAACATTGTACAAGTATTTATTCCCATCACACCTTTATTTAAATTGCCTGTTTGACCAAGCCGGTGCCATAGAGATCATGGGAAGTAGCTGTGTGTGGTCTTAAATCAGAAGATGTTGTGATTTGAGTTCTTGCAAAGGGCTGAAACAAGGACTTGGATGCAAGAGTTTATAGGAGAGGTGATCTCAGGGAGCACAAGTACAGGAATGGGGAAGTGAGATAGGGAACTTTACTAGTTTAATGTGCATTAATGGGATGGGGTTACTGCTATGGACAACTGGGGTTTATTTCTTTTGGGAATCCTTTGAGAGACCAATAACTTAGAATTGGGAAGCTGGAATGTTTATCCCTGATCTCGGTCCTTCGCTGGTTGAGATTTTTCTTTGGTGACCTTACATCTGACATTTTGAGGGTGGCTTGTGCTTGGGCTGAGCCAGCTCTTGTGTTCCCAAGGAGAGCTCTCAGGCCAAGAAATAGAAAAAACACATGCTTTGACCTGAAAGCTATTAGTGTACAAGGGACTACAGCTACATGGAACCTGAAACGGTGGGTTAGGGGATACAGTCTGGGGTATAAACAGCATCTGTTATAGGTAAGGATGCCTCCACCCCTGGTATGCAGCTATTAACATGGAAAATGGTTCTTTTCTGTTTCAATCATAGATACTCTGGACATGACTAATATACTACCTTTCAAGAATCTCTCATCTCCCCTCTTTCTTTGCCTTTAATAACAGTCCTCTAACTCCATTTTGCCTATTGGATATCTACAATAATCTCTTCAATTTCTTCAGGCTTTTAAAAAACAAAGCAAAAATTCAAACTGTCTCTGACTTCTAGCATCTTTTGTTCTTCACCTTACAAAATAGATCAGCAAACAATAAAACACTCAAATCTCTGAAGCAAGGAGTTAATTACCTGACTGCCATTAATGAAAAAAACTATATACACAGGTTAATATTTTACATGCCATCCTATTATACATTTTCTCCCAGTGTTCTCCTAGTATGATTTTCACCATTCCCTCAATATTTGACTGGGCATGGTTTTCGCATGATCAATAGTAAATGAATACAAAAGCCTCCAGTAATAACAGGAAAATCTCATCCATCTGAACCTTGGGAACATATTCAGGAGTTTTATATGTATAGATTGTAATAAAAAATCTCCCTTCTGGAGCATCTGGGTGGCTCAGTTAAGCATCCAACTCCTGATTTCAGCTCAGGTCATGGACTCATGACTGTGGTATCAAGCCCCACATTGGGCTCTGCACAGGGAATGGAGCCTGTTTAAGATTCTCTCTTTGCCTCTTCCCTGCTCTCTCTCTCTCTCAAAAATAAATAAATAAATAAATTAATAAATAAATAAATAAATAAATTACAATAACTTCTAAAGTGGTTGCTCTGTGCTAAGTAGTTTGCATGCAACTAGCTTTTTAATTCTCACAAAAATTCTAAGATGTAAGTGTTATTATCCCCATTTTAGTGTCTGGGAAACAGATAATCAGAGGGGTCAATGGTTTATCTAAAGTCACATAACTGGAAAGTGGCAGAATAGGATCTTGGACCAAATTCTTGGTCTCTATAGAGTCATGTTTTCTTACACTGTTATATCTATGCAAATGCCCAGGGGTTGGAGAGATTGGCTTTTGGTATCAAAATTCAAGAGGCTCTTCATTAGAGTGTGGCATAGTGATGAAAAGTTTAAGGGAAGCTTGATGGGTAGTACTCATTGTGTGTATATGTATTTGTGTGTGCATGCATGTGTGTACACATCTGTGAGAATCAGGGCATAGTCAAACCACACAAGTTATCTGGGACATGGGCTAGAATTCAAGCATCGGATGGGCTCCCTCTTTACTTACTGTTTCCTCATCCCCGACATTGGACATGCTGGTAGTGTTGGCAAAACTAAGGCCAGGCAGATTTCCATCCTCTTCACCGTGCCTTCAGAGGTCTTGGGATACTCTTTTATTTATTTTTTTTCTGAATGTTTATTTATTCTTTTTTTTAATAATTTTTAATGTTTATTTTTGAGAGAGACAGAGATTGAGCTGGGGAGGGGCAGAGAGAGGGGGAGACACAGAATTTGAAGCTGACTCCAGGCTCTGAGCTGTCAGCACAGAGCCCGACGCGGGGCTCAATCTCATGAACTGTGAGATCATGACCTGAGCTGAAGACAGATGCTCAACCGACTGAGCCACCCAGGCGCCCCAAAATGTATATTTATGAGAGAGAGAGAGAGAAGAGAGAGAGAGAGAGAGAACAAATGGGGGTGGCCGAGAGAGAGATACACACAGAATCTGAAGCAGGTTCTACTAGCATCATGCTTAGTGTTGAAAGACTTAATTCTTTTCCACTAAGATCATCCAACAAGCCAAAGCTGTCTATTATATCCACTTCTACTTAATACTCTTGCAGTCAGTACAGTAAGCAAGGGGGGAAAGAGGCACCAAGATTAGAAAGGAAGAAGCAAAATTTTCCTTGTTTCAGAATAACTTAATTACTGTGTAGAGTGTCTTACAGATTTAAGCCAGAGGAGGTGGAGGGTTAGGAGCTACTAGAACTAATAAATACATTTAGAAAAGTGGAAAGATGTAAGATCAATATACAAAAGATTAATTGTATGATTATATACTAGTAATAAATACATGGAAATTGAAAATATGAAAACACTACTATTTAGAATAGCATCAAAAATGTGAGGAACTATGGGACGCATGCGAGGAATAGAGAAGACAGATGCTGCTTCAAGAGGGTCTAAATAAGTGAAATGTTGTGCCATGCCAGTCAATCAAAAGTTTCAATATATTTAGATGTCAAATCTCCGAATTGATACATAGATTTAATGCAGTTCTAGTCAAAGTATCAGAAGGCTGTTTTAAAGATTGACAAGCTGATTCGTAATTTTTGTGGAAATGGAAAAGATATATAATAGAACTTTGAAATAGAACAGTAAATTTCAAGCACTCCTATTATTTCAACTCAAATTTTTCTATAGAGCTAAAATAATCAAGGATAGTGTTGGTGTAAAGACAAATTAATGAAACAAACGAAATAATCCAGAATTCCCAGTCTTTACTTCTTTATGACCTTGACAAGTTTTCCTTGTTCTTATATCCACAGCTAAGATTTAATTGAAAGGATATACAGCAAAATCAATGAAGGCAAGAGGTGCATGGGGTAAAATCCAGAGGAATCCAGGCAAAGGCTTCGGAGAGTCCTCTTACACTGGAGTCACACAGGACACACAATTCCTCAGGTATTTGTAGAAAGTCTTTCAGTTGATATTTCTTCATGGTTAGACTGTAGTTATGGGTTTTGGGGAAAAAATACCAAAGAGATAAGTACCTTCTCATCGCATCATATCAGTATGTATATCATAATGACATGACCATATGTTTTTTTCAATGAAGTAAAGTGTTTGAATTTAAGTTTTTAAGATAGTTACTCCTACTATCAAAGAATGTGCTGAATCTTGTCAATATGCTAATATTATTTTAGACCTCTCCATAGCATTTGGAATACTTTTGATTTTGAGAATTTCCTCATAAAAACAGAACAAAGATTTTAATAAGTTTATTCCTGTGTAATTTATTTTTCTTACCATTTTATCTGTTAACAGACCATTATATATTTAAAGAAAGAACACAGATTTTTGCACATTTATTCTCTATTCAGCTATGGGACTATCTTATAGCTTATGATCATTTTAATTATTTTGTAATATTACAAATATAATACATACAATAATATGTAGTAGGTTATAGCATTACCATATGATGAAATATATTTCTATAAAATTTTTGAATACATTGATAAACTGTTAATATCATGAAGTAAACAAAGCAAAACAAAATGATGAATTTCAAGTAGTGTTAAATTTACTTGGGGTGCTTACTAACAATGTAGACTGCTGTCCTCACTATCCCAAAGCTATCGAGTAAAAAATCTCAGGGGACAAAACTGCAAATCCTGTGTTATTAATAAATACTTCTGGTGATTCTGATATGCATAGACAATTCATAATAAAATATGATTTAAATATAACAAGACATATATAAAAGAAAAGTTGTAGAGGAGCGAATTCAGTAATGATTTTCTACAAACTCTTTCAATGTCTGATCATCATACTGTTTCTCAATTTAAGATTTGGCAGGATCCCATCAATAATGTAAGGTATTAATCAAATAAATTACTTCTATTTTAATTTTACCAGAAAATTAAAAGATCTTTTAAATCTTTATTTTAAGAAACTGAATAGAGCTATGGTGTTTCGGGATATTTTTTAAATGATTGTAGTTTTAAGAAAGGCAATGGTCCTGTGGAAATAGGCTGTATTGCCGGTTTAGGGGAATCGATAATAAGTCACCTGAAAAAATCAGGATCATCTAAATGATGGGGGAGGTCCAGTCCAAAATGCAAATATGACTCCTTCTGTACAAAAATCATGAAGAAGGTTTAGATCGCAGAGCATTAAACCAAGTACAGGATTCTTCCAAGCATAGGTTCCTTTGTGACTCTCCAGGTTACACACTCATGAAGCTGGCTCTGTACTTAATATTCTAAGACCAAGTTATAATTTAAAACAATAATTCTAATCTCAGCTTTTGTAGTCACGACTTACTCACTATCATTTCTTTTTTGAAAACATTATGCACAGAGTTCTGAGCAAGATTGCAAATGGTAAGTCCTTATAACAGATAATCATTTTTCAAACATTCTTCCCTCAGGTGACCTAAATTACTGTATTTCTTTTTCAAATATAAAACATTTCTTGCATAGTGATTTAAACTCATCCCGCAGAAATTTCCTTGCTTCTCTAAATAATCTTTTAAAAATATTTTAATGTATCTATATAGCAAAATCCTGATAAATAACAAACAAATGCACATGAGAGTGATGATAAATGTATATTTTAGAATGTTTGGAAAGAGAAGTCATTTGTAGCCTGTTGGTATTGCTTTAAGAAAAAGAAAACACTTTAGTTATTCTAGGAAACAAAGATTATTTTTATCTTTCAAGAATATTCTTCCTAAGAGGTTAAAAGGTTTGAGCCTTAAAACAGTTTTAACTCTCCCAATATCCCTTCACTATAGGATTCCTTCCAGTAGAGGGAGAAATTATTTCTTACTCACTATAGTGTCATTAGTGAAGCTTTCTCATTTGAACTCTTTTACCATTAATATTAAGTCTTGGTGTCTTTTGAGTATTTGGGGAAAGGGTATTTTAAATCTTTGAGTTAGGTCCTTTTGTAGTTCTTCTGAATTTTGTGTCTTCAAAAAATTAGCTAATGAGGCTTTTTTCACAAAACCTATACTCTCTCACACCCCCACCCCCCTCGCATGCACATTCAGTGTGAGACTAATATAGTGTGGTTTTTAACTGTAATGGGCGTTATTTGTAAATATCCAAGAACAGTTTCATCTAATGGAAATGTATGAAGGAGTGATTTACATTGTCTTAAGTCACATGTCTGAATCCTCATTGTTAACAAAATCCCTGTGGTCTTGGGGTTTGTTATTCTGTTTTTGTTTTTCATTGACTGTAGTGAAAAATGAAGACATATACTGAACAAAGGTAATTTGTAAAATTGAATTCTACAGTCATGCAATTTGTCTAGGTAGAGAACTCACGTTTAGGTTATTCAGTGTAATAGTATTAAAACATCCTCATAGTCATTCTATGAAATGACCATCCTTCCCATTATATGGAAGAGGGAGCAGCCTCAGAGAGGACAACAGGACCTTAGGTAAAGCAGGAATACTTGAACCTTGAACTACATGGAGTTCTTTTAACATGAAAGAACATGATTTGTATTAAGTGCTAGGGTGGCAGTCAGTTGTATTGGAGAGGAAATAACTTTAGAAGCAAAGCAATTGGATTTGTGACTTACAAGTGATGTGATGTTTTATAAGAGATACTATATTTCAGGTTTCTTAACCACTAATGAAGCTAATGGCTACCACATAGTTTTGTGAAGATTAAATAAAAATGATGTCTAAAGTATTGAACAGTAATTGGGCCATAGCAAGTCATTATAAACATTATATTCATTTTAATTTTTTTGTTGTACATCGAAGTCTTACTAGCTACAATCAACACAGTACATTCAGATTGCCTGGTATCTTAATCTAGCACTTTAACAACTTCTGCTTGTCAAAATGATGTTTGCCAAACAACCGATGTTTTAACAATTGATTATTGCCAAGTGCAGCAATAATACCACTAGGTCCTGAAGTATGTTTCAAATGGAAGGAAAACTTACATGTGTGTTGTACAACCACCTCTTTCTTCTAAAACTTCATGTAATGCAATGTCAGCCTTCTGGTCAAATCAGAAACAGACATGTTTTGTTGGGCTTTGGCAGTGTTTTGAATTTTTTAAATCAGTGGTCAACACTTAAAAATCAGGACATTTCCAATTTATCTTAAATCATCTGAAAAACTTGTAATATGGGTGCTTCCTCCCTTTTGGACAAAAAACAGCCAGAATTCCTAGGTAGCTGGCCCACCTATTTGGGACATGACTTCTTCATTTCTCTGGGTTCCCACTTCTGCCTGTTTTCCTGTACCCAGATGTGTTCATTCAATTACTTGCTAGGTAATTAGTTCTTCCCTCTGAGTCCATACTAGCAGAATTGTTAATACTCATATATCTACGTATAGTCTCCATAATGTAACGTAGACTTTTTCTACTATGCTCTTAAACATCCTTTCAGCCTGTTCTATCCAATATCAAAGCCACTTTCACACTGTTAGGTGTTTGTTAAGGTGACACTCTACTTCCAGGTACCAAAGTCTGCATTATTTTCCTGCTGCTGTTGTAACAAATGACCACAATTTTAGTGGCTTGAAACAACACAAATGTATTATCTTTTGGTTCTAGACATCAGAAATCTGAAATAGATTTCATTAGGTTAAAGTCATGTTGTCAAATGAATTGCATTCCTTCTGTGATCGTTAGAGGAAAATCCATGTCCTTTCATTTTCCAGCCTGTACAACCTTCCCTCATTCTTTGGGTCATTACCTCTTCCAGTAATCAAATGATTTCAGCCTCTGTCACATTTATCATATCCTCTCTGACTTTTACCCTTCTGCCTCTCTCTTAAAAGGATCCAGGATAACCACCCTCTCTCAAAACTCTTAATACAGTCACATCCCTTTTGTTATATAAAGAACATATTCACAGGATCTGGGGATTCATGTGTGTACCTCTTTGGGGTTTATTATTCTGCCTGCTACACTTTTTTAAAGTGACTCAACCTTCAGTGCCTCACTATTCATGGTAAGAGTCATATGGCCCTTCAAGAAGGCAAAGTCTGGTGGTCTACCCCTAAAACTATGTTGGTCACACAGAGTGGTACTCCTTTTTGGAAAGTCTCTTCTTTCTATGGCCCAAAAATTTAGGGTTCAGTTCTTTAGGTATCCCTTGTCTGCCCCCATCATAATGCAGAGTATCTTTCCTGACCTGAAGTTATTCTAAATCTTCCCCTTTAACTGTATTACTGGGAATCCTCTACTTTTCTCAGAAATAATGGGAGACAGCATTATAACTTAGGTTTTTATCATGCTCTCCGAAAGGAATTCTTACATGGAGGTCCACTCATCTAGAGAGGGGAAATATAACCCAGCTCTAAAACCCCTGGTAAAAAAAATAGTCTTTAAGACTGATGCACAACTCCATTAATGAAAGTATTTCCTTATAATATGTTGCGTGGACAAATGTACCGCTGACAACATTAAGTGTAAAGTATATTACAGGAGGCATGTATTGGAAGGTCTGAGAATGCACTGATGTTACTACACTTGTTAAAACCTCTTGAGAGAGGCTGTGCCTGTGTCTCATTGATGTGGGGTGATCGCTGTCTTTCTGAATCTAAGAATTCCATTGAATGAGCCATTCTCTCTCAGCCTCACTCTCATCTTGGCCTAACCTCAAGGAGTATAAAATTAAGGTAATTTGATTGAAGAAATCTTCTTCAAAACCATTGATACTAACCCAGAGCTGAGAGAACCAAGACTACAGGTCACTTTTACACAAATCAGACCAACTTTAGCTTCTAGTAATTTTTAAATTGTTTACAAGTTTCAGAATCCTTAATTTTTTTCAGTCATCTTAATGAAAGGTTAATGAAGTATAGATTTCTTTGTCACTATCAGGAGTTTTATATGTAATGGATAAAGATCACATTAATAAGTAATTTACTTAAATTTAGCTTTAAATAGAATATAAAACAGGAAAATAGTGACATTACTGAAAAACACATTGTCATTTTTTTTCCAGTCCTATTGTATTTTATAATTACTGTTGCCTCCGAGGAGTTTATCACCCAAGTGCTCATTGATGCCTATCTTTACTTTTAGACATTGTAAAGTCCATGAAATTAGATACTTACTCTTCTAAAATCTGAATTTCCAACTTCATTCTTCCTAATGCAGGTCTTTTTATTGATCAGCTGAAATGTCTAGCTAAACAACCATGACAGAAAATAAAAAACAGATTTTGGGAAAGTAAATGCCATTTTATGCAAACATATAGTTTCCTTTCCAAAAATCTGAGGGTTTTTTAAATCACATTTTACACTGATTGTAAAATTGTTTTAATTATTATAACTACTTAGGAAATGTGAACATCAGGGACCTTCCCATTTTCTATTGTTTAATACATATCCTGCAATGTAACATCAGCTCATTAATATGGATGAGATAGGAAAAAAACACTATTTTTATGCCAGCAGTTGAGTAGAACTCTCATTTGCTAGGACATACTATTATACATCAGAGAATATCAGGATATAAAACAATGATTTTACTACTAAAGAGAAGAATTTGGATGAGATTCTAAAGATGAGAAAGATAAGTAAATCTAAGGCTGATGTACCTTACCCCTGAAAATATTTATGAAGGTACTTAGAAAAAATATATCCTTTCTTCTAAGGGAAAATAATTAACACCATCAATCATGTTCTTTTTATAGCCTATGGATACAGATTTCTAGTCTAGACTGTGTTCATTTAAAAGTTTTAAAGGTTTTTTTTAATGTAAAATAATCTAATGCTAACTAGCAAAGGGGAAAAAAAGTCTATTCAGAATTATTTCAAGTGTGTGTCCTTACTAATATTTTAATATTATGTAATTATGGAAACAATGAAATTGTTCTTGCTCTAGACATAGGTTGATTCAAAAAGCAATGTATCTTTTGTGGCGTAGAATGGACGCAACTACCCAAAGGTCAAAACTGAACGAAAAATAAAACCATATCTTAAGACAATCTGGGATAACATCCAGAGTTATTGTTATTTGGTTCATATATTGAGGGATGATTAACCTTAAGGACACATACAGAACAACAGCAGCAACAACTAAAGAGACTAGATATTTGATACAAATTAATTAGTAAAGGAAACTTTACAAACTTTGTTAATGAAATGAAAGGTATTATTCTCCATACAGTAAAATCAAAGGCTATGTCTTTCTGCTTGAAGGAAAAATAACAATAATTTTAAGAGTAGATTTACGATATTACTTTAAGCATAAAGAAGGTCTGGTGTTTTGGGCATCATTCCTTTGCATCTTCAGATCTTGTTTCTATTCATTTTCACCCAGCCCAGTGCTAGCCTATAGGGATGGCATTAAATAGTTTTGTTTTTGTTTTCTTTTCTTTTTTTGTTTTTTGTTTTGTTTTTGTTCTCTTGCTTCTAAATAGGTTTTGCCAAGGAGAATAAGGGAAGGGTCACATGTAGGAGATAAGAGAGAAAGGGTGATATCAGCATATTTGTTCTTTTGGCTCCTTCACTTCATAATCTCATGCTGGTTGTGTGTCCCCACCAAAATATCTCAGCCTCAGACTCTCTCTCCATCCAGCCCTCTCTATTCATATTGTAGTTACCCTCCTTCCCTTTACTCTTCAGGTCGAAGAATGATATTTGTCTCTAATATTGATAGCCTCCTAGCCCAAGTATGAGACTCTTTTTTCCTTATCTGTTCGCTATGACCACAAATACACCTTCTATTAAACTGTCCTCATATTATCTTCACTTGACTGTCCTATATATTTCCTTCTAGGACTCAGTCTAAAATATCAAGAATGTGATCATATGGCCTTAGATTCAGTCAAACACTTAAAAATAAGGATGACATGGCTGACCTTAATTGGCCTCTGGCTCCCTGGATCAGAAACTTCCAAGAACAAGAATGAACTGATAAAAAATTACTCCAATTTCTTTATGTAAATATTTTTACATGTTTATAGTCTAAATTAGAATATTTACATACATATGGTATGATCTAGTTGCAAATGTTCCAAAACCCTTGTGAATGATGCATCCTTAATAGACATGAAAATTAGTTGCGGCCAATTTGAAGTATTAGGATAGACCCACTGCAAACTGTGTTTGAATATAGATACCACACATACACCAATGAGGTAGTAAAAGACTTATTTCTTACATAATTGAAACTTTTCTGGAAAAACAGGATAGATGTCCCAAGAAGGTCCAAAAATGGCTTAAGAAGGCAAGGCAAGGAGACTAGCCAGGGGTTTTTATTATGGTTAAGGGCTGAAGCCAAGGTGAGGGTCCCCAGGTGGTTTGACAAGAGGCTTTCATGGTTCAGTCTTTCTCTAGTGCTAAACCATCTATCAGCTTTGCCAATTGTAGGGAAAAGGGCAAGAAGGAAGGGGAAAGTTTAAAAGCTTTTAGCAGTTAAATATTAAAAATGGAGTCAAATTCAGTGGTACACTAGCTGGAAACTATTTTAATCCAAATATATTTTGCCTCAGCATCATATCCTTAGCCCACCTCTCAGTATCAAACCAACAACTAAGATCCTTTGTTAAAAAATTTCTTTCAGAGAATGCCTCAGCTTTTATACATGAGTCAATTCTTTTAAAATTAATAGTTACATTTTAATAAGCATCTTCCCTATAAAATCAGGGAAGCAAGAGCCAATGCCTCCTTTGTCCAATATTTCATTCAAAAAATAGAACTGCCATTGGAATGTAGGAAATTAGCAAGAATATCATCCCACACTAAAGCAAAAACAAGAATACAACACAAAATTCCAGACAACCTGCAAATTTACTATTTTCTTGATCCTGTCAGAGAACCGAGTAACAGGGCCATAAACTAACATGAAATCTAAAGATATATAGGGACTTCGAAGGAGAGATAGAACAGGAGCACGCTTTTCTCTGGGTAAGATCCTTCTGCCCGTCGGTAGAATCTAGGTAAAAAATTTTAACAAATTGTTAGAGGCTAAATTTGGACTAGTTAGATAATATAGAATATCTAAGGTAAACAGACTTGAAGGAAACTGAGTATTTGCCGACCCACTTACAAGCCATTTTTTTTAGAGATAGGCTTTTTCATGATACAGTCCTGGGAGAGAAAAGAGCAACAATTATAGGAAAGTCACAAAGCCACATCCTCTCCTCTTCTCCCCTACCTCTTCTACAGAAAAGAGTTTTAACTGCTCAAGGAAGTGAAAAAACAACATATAAAAAGCAACAACAAAAACTTTGTCACAGGTAACTAATGAAAACAAATAGCTGCTAGTAAAAGGGAACAAATTAAACCTATCCTGTGGGAAGGGTAGGAATTCGTGCTCTGGTCCCAAACCAATAGTCCTGTTAGTGGGACAGAACCCCTGAGAAGACCCACCCCTAGGGACCAGAGACCTAGTTAGTGCCCTCCTGAGATTAGGCCAAATCAGTATGAAAGTAAATATCCCTTTCCTGCATTCCACTACCAGGCTAAGAAACATCAAGTGATAAGAAACAGCAGTTTTCTGCTGGGAAAAACAAAACAAAACAAAACAAGAGCATATAGGGAGACTCTGGGTTAGTCACTCTACAAAAGGAAGATGAAGATGAGCAGATACTGAGATAAAACTAGTGGTAAACCAACTCTTACCCTAAAAGTGAGGTAATAGCAATGGAATTTGAACACTGTTCTAAACTGAAGTAAACCACGGTAACAACAAATCCCAACCAGACATCAATTGCTGACTAGATTGACTCAATTCCCACACTAATAGCATAGCAGTAGAAAAGTAAGCCCATTTCCAATTAAATAAAGTAAAACAAAACTACTTCTGTCAGTCTATCTCAGTTTCTCGACTTCTATACAAGACATCCAACTATCAAAAAAATTATAAGGCATACAAAAAAAGTGAAAAACAACATGCTGTCAAATAAGAAAGACATCGGTAGAACTAAACTCAAGATAAGACACAGATTTTGGAACAGTGAGACAATGAATTTAAAATGACTAACATTAGTATGTTAAATATTCCAGGTCAAAAAGTGTAGAAAGTGTAATATCAGATAGGTATTGTGATAGTTTTGTATGTCAGCTTGCCTAGGTTGTATTCATTGAAACCCTGATCTAGATGTTACTATGAAGATATTTTATAGATGTAGATGTAGGAGCTCAGAGAACACCAAGCAAGATAAATACAAAATAAAACATAATACCTGGCCATATCATAATGAAACTGCTGCAAATCAGAGGCAAGGAGAAAGTCTTAAAGAAAAGCAAAACAAAGAGAATATAGCCGACTTCTCATGAGAAGCTACACAAGTCAGATGATACTAGAGGGACTTAGTCAAAATTCTGAAGGCCAATAAAAACTATCAACTGAGTGTTCTATACCCAGCAGAAAAGATCTTTCAAAACACAGAAGAAAATATTTACTTTTACAATTATTTAAAGGATTTATTACCAAATGACCTACCAAAAAAAGTATTAAAGGGATATTAAAGGGAGTTTTTCAGGTAGAAGAAATATATTCAGACCAGAAAAATTTCCAGGGATAAAGAAAGATATTACATAATGATAAATGGGTCAATGTTTGTATAGGAATGTCTTTTACAATGTTTTAAAAAATTTTTAACCTATGTACTTTGTAGTTAAAATAATTTCATGTAGATAGCATACAGTTTGCTGGGTGTTGTTTTAGTTTTTAACCCCATTCAGATCATCTGTCTTTTGATGTTATTAGATTATTTATATTCAACAAATTATTGATATGTTCTTATTTAGGGATACCGCATTATTTATTTTCTGTTTTCTTTCATGTTTGTTCCATTTTGCCCCTTTCCTGTCTTCTTTTATATTAAGTGAATGCTTTAGTGTCTCATTTTAGTATTCTATTTTTACCTATTGTGTTTTCAACTATTTTTTATTACCTTTTTACTGGTTGCTCTGCACATTAAACATACCAAAAATGTCTGAGTCTGCTTAGAATTAATATATTTTTAATGTATAATTTTGAAGGAGAGAGAGAGTACAAGCAGAGGAGGGGCAGAGAGAGAGGGGGACACAGAATCCCAAGCAGGCTCCAGGCTCTAAGCTGTCAGCACAGAGCCAGACGCAGGGCTCGAACCCATGAGCCATGAGATCATGATCTGAGCTGAAGTTGGACGCTTGACTGACTGAGCCACCCAGGTGCCCCAGAATTAATATTTGGCATTTAAAATGCAATGTAGAGTCTCACCACCATATAAGCGGTGAGAGTGGTAATAATCTTTGCCCTATCTCCTTTATATTTTAGGTCTCTCTCTCTCTCTCTCTCTCTCTCTATATATATATATATATATATATATATATATACATATATATATGTGTGAGTGTATTATATATAATATATAACAACTGTATTGTATTTACACACATACAATATATACATATAAACATATTGTAAACCTGACAAGACGACATTATAATTTTTTACTTCCTACCATAATAGATATTTTAACAAAATTAAGAAGAGAAAGTAGTTTATTTTACTTCTTCAAATAGTCAAAATTTGTGTTGTATTTTCTATATCCGTTAAGTTCTCCATTTCCTTCTGGATTCATTTTGCTTCTGTCAGAAAAACTTCCTTTACTATTCCTTAGGGCAGGTTTCCTAGAAACAAATTGTCTTAATTTTTCTCCATCTGAGAATGTCTTTATTTCACTTGCTTTCCTGAAGAATATCTTCACAGAATATGGAACTGTTTAATAACAATTTATTTTTCTCATTATTTACAAAGTAGTTTCCCCTGTCATCTGACCATTATGGTTTCTGAAAAGAAATCTACTGTCCTCTGAATCCTTTCCGTGTACATACTGTGGCATTTGTCTCTGAGTTCTCAGTGTTTTTCTTCCTTAGTTTTTAACATTTGAATATAATCTATCTAGGCGTGTTCTCTTTATCTCCTTTGGAGTTCACTGAGTTTCTTTAGTCTGTAACCTTATTCATACCTCTTTTACCAAATTTTAAGAAATATTTAGCTCTTCTTCATCTATTCATCGGGTGCCGTAGTCTTTCTTCTTACCTTAGGGCACTCCAGTAACATGTGTGTTAGACATTTCATTACTGTCTTGTAGATCCTTAGTCTGTATTCATTTTTTCTACATGTTCTACAATCTTTTCCTTTCTGTTCAGATCAGTTAATGTCTACTAATCTATATTAAAGTTCAAGTTCACCAACTCTTCTGTCATCTTCATTTTGCTATTGAACCCATTTCAGTTATTCAGTTTTTCAGTTAAATTTTATATTTGGTGATATCGTTTATTTCCCTACTGAGACTTTCCCTCTTTCCATTCATTTCAAGATTATTCTTTCTTACTTCTTGAGGATGAATATAATAGTTGCTTTTAAAGTCTTAGATAATTACATAGCTGGGTTATGTCAAGGTATGCCTCTATTGGTTGTCTATTCCCTTGAGAATGATTAAGAGTTTCTCATTTCTTCGTGCATAAGTTTGGATTGCATCCTGGATATTTGAATACTGCGGTATAATATTCTTGATATCACTTCATTGCCAAGGAGAATGATTTTAGCTGGAAATCAGTGCAGTTAGGTTTGACCCGCAAGTTCTCACCCGTATCCTGGCAATTCAGTTTTCGAAGTGTTTGCCATATTATTTGTATCTGTGCCACATGCGCCCCATTCAGTGGGTGATCTGGGATCTGATGGTCACGTGCCTGTTCTTCCCCTCCTCAAAGTCTTTGATATGCTGTTAAAGTCAGAAACACGCGTGTCAAGGTTAAGGGTGATCCAGGTATCCGTATACAACATTATAGTATCTCTTCCCTGAGATCCTTTCTTCTCTGTGATTTCTCTGATACTTTCTAGCTCCTATGTCCTTCTTCTTGGTCTTCTGCCCATAAACTGGACCTTTAGTTTCCCCACTCATTTATACAATTACTGGTGTTGTGTCTGCCTCTAGGCCCAAGAAACAATAGCATATTGGGGCGAAAAGCAATGCAGATTGATTCTCTCCATACTCTCAGAACCACAGTTCTGTGGTCATAGAAAACAAACATTCTCTCTCAGAGTTGCAGGTGATTGTCCAGTTGCACTGCAATCATCTTGTTGCTGTTTCTGCTGCTGTTGGCTGCTACTTCTGCCTTTAAATACCCTGATGTGGAAGTAAGAGAGAACAACAATAGCAACAACAAAATCCGGTTCCCCCCCACTCCGTTTTTTTCTGGCCCTTAGGGTGCCCTCTTTCTTGTTCTTGAGAGCAGAGGTACTGGTTTCTTTTGGAACTCTCCCTGTCTGCATCCATGAAAGAGTTCTGGGTTGCATGTGACTGTGAATACAGAATGTAAGATACTGGAGGAAAAAACGAGAATCACTTCCAGTGTGTTTTAGCTTCTGGCTCCCTTCCCCAATACACACTGTAACATATATTTTTCAAATACTATCCAATGATAGCTACTTCACGCATGATGTCTAAGGTTTGGGAAGCATTCATGGGAGAGACAGAGCAGAATGTATTTACTCCGTCTTGAGTGGAACTGGAGCCTTTGATTCTATACTTAAAAGAAATTCATGAAAATCAAGTTTACTTAGTATATATTTGCATGACAAAAATTTTTGTTTTATACGCGTAATAAATTGTAGTTGTGTGATCATCATCCTCATTGAGATAATCAAATTCCTGGCATTTACGTACTAGTTTACAAAGAGTTCACTTGTACACCATATCTTTGTGATTCTTTTCAACAGCTCAGGACAGTGTTATTAAGGAAGGAAATCTAGTTTAGAGAATTTGTTTCCTCTCAAAGTTCACCCAACTAGCAAACTATTAAAGTCACAAATCAGGTTTTCCTCACCAGATGTTGAACGTCTTCCCTCTACTGTACACACATGAATGTATTCTGAAATGCCAAAGGAGTTAGAAAACAGCAATACTAATGGCAGATATCAGCCATAGTGAATGAAAATCTTACATTAATTTATTTATGTTACAAGTTATGTTACTTATATCACATGGAGTCCACTAATCCAGCATTTTAAAATTCTGGTCTGTTTTATGAGCTACACAATAAAAAATGCATCAAAATTCTCGGGGAGAGTTAATACAGGCTTTTGACTGATAGTGAGAAACTACATGAATTATGTAAACTTCTTATTCAAGTACTGAGTTCTGTTTAATACTTTGAAAAGGAAATGACCAATGTTAGCAATTAGCCTGTCAAATCCCTTAGAGTCCATGAAATACTCTATAGTAAAACGGAGATGTTTGTGTCGTGTCACATTTAAATAAATATTGCTGTTAATGGGTATGAAAATATATTTAATTGCCTTATATGTTACAATGAAAATTATATATTTTAAATTTAAAATTATTTACATGATCATATATAAATTGCAATATATATACATATATATATATATTCCAACTTATTAATGACCTTTTTAAACTGTAAAATCCTCACCAAAGTATCTAGGAGAATACGGAAAACCTTTTTTCTATATCTAAAGATACTCTTCTCTTCCTAATACCACCCCTGCATGAATTAAAAGACTAAAACTTACTGGGAAAAAAATAGGACAGTAAAAAACAGGGAAATATCATAGACTGCATGCCTGAAGGGGTACTCCCAGCATATCAGGAGTTGCAAGAAAAGGTACAGGAAGGGTTGTGCAAATAGCACTTTCTGGAGTGAATAGTCATGTCTGTATTCTATCAGTTCAGGGATTAAAAGGCTGGGAAAAACTCCACCTTAATCAAGAAGAGCTGCACTGGATGAATGCCTACCAGGTGCTGACAATCAGGCTAGGAACAAGATATACTCATGACCTTGTCCTCCAAGCAATGGAGTTATTCATTGTCAGTATTTTCAAAGTGAAAGTTCATTATACAAGGGGTTTGGACAATAAAACATCTTATAATACAACATATACATAAACTTTCCTGTTTATTGGCTTATTATGTTGTACAGAATTTCTCACTGATTTACTACATACATGAAAGAACATGAGCTTAGTATTTTGGTGTTTTTTTTTTTTCTTATTTTAAATTCAATTAAATTTAATTTTTCTTTAAGAGAAAGAGAGAACAAGCAGGGAAGGGACAGAGGGAGAGGGAGAGAGAGAATCTTAAGCCCCCAGGCAGGGCTCCATCTCACAAGCATGAGACAATGACCTGAGCCAAAATCAAGTCAGACATTTAATCTACTGAGCAATCCAGGTGTTTTGTTAATATTGAAACTATCTGGTACCCATTCCAAGTGACCTGTGACTAACTCCAATGGCATATTAACTTAGCCTATCTATTCGCACAACTATATATAAATAAAAATCACCTTATTTAAAAGTCAGTATGGGTTGAATTGTGTCTCCCTAAAAAGATGCATTGAAGCCTTACCTAGCAGAATGTAAGTGCATTTATAAACAGTGTCATTGCAGATGTTAAGATGAAGTCATACTGGAGTAAATGGGCCGCTAATCCAATATGACTGTCCTTATAAGAAGACAGTGTGAAGATAGACAAAGGCACATGAAGGAACCTTCATGTGATGACAAAAGTGAGATTAAAATGATAATCTGCAAAACAAGGATTGCCACCCCCTACTGGAAGCTAGGAAGAAGCAAGAAAGGATTCTACAGTTTCAGAAAGAGCATGGCTCTACTGATACTTTGATTTTGGACTTCTAACCTCCATAACTGTGAGGGAAAATTTTCTGTTGTTTAAGTGACCCACTTTGTGGTACTTTGTTACAGCAGCCCTGGAGCAACAATAATGCAAAATGCAATGTGACTTGTGAAAATAACTTGAACCCTAGTAAAAAGAAACATTTTAAAAACTCACAGAGAAAGTGTACTTTAAATAGTATTTAGGGGCACCTGCGTGGCTCAGTCAGTTAAGCATCCAACTCTTGATTTTGACTCAGGTCATGATCTCAGTGTCATGGGTTGAGCCTGCATTGGGTTCCACGCAAAGAGCATAGAGCCTGCTCGAGATTCCCTTTCTCTCCCTCTACCCGTCCTCCCAAGTCATGCACTCTTTCTCTAAAATAAAATTAAAATAAAATAAAATAAATAGCATTTAAAGTATTTAAATAGTACTTAATTTAGGAATGATTAATACTTAATTAGTACTTAATTTAGGAATGCCTTGTTTTCTTTTATCATTTACATCCAAAATTGATTTCAAGAAGATGTGGCTTCTAAAAAGTAGGGTGTGCATTTATAAAAGGAAAACCTAAGAGAAAGCAAAGACACAAAAGAAGAAAATTGATAAGAATACAGTGCTATAAGAAAACCCAGATTTCGAAGCAAAATTAAAATTTATTATGGAGTAAGGTAGAAAGGGAATTGATACTGCTGAAATAGAGATCAGTGGAATGTTTGGTCATTAAAACATGCCCCAAGAGTTAAGAAGTAATGAGAGAAGTTAACAAGGAAAATACTAGAAGAGAATAAACATAAAAATCAGAGTTCTTCACACACACACAGAAAGGTTGAATAATTTAACAGAATCAGTAATACCAGATATATTTAAAGAAAATATTACAGATTTGAATAAATATTGAAATAACTCAATGCATACACAGGAACATTAACACATATTTTTCAATATTAAGTTCAGGTAAAATAGAATTTGAAGGGAGAATGCTACCAAATAATACAAGGAAAGACTTTTTGTATAGATATTAGGTTTTAAAAAAATCACAAACCAATTATCACACAGTAATATGCAAACTAATGTTGCATTAAAATGTACAGCAAGGAAATTATGATTTCAGCCATCATTGGTGTTAAACTTACCCTCGTACTGTATGCAGGTATGAAACCAGATAAAGTATATGGCACTACTTTTTTCAGGTACTGTAGCACAAAGATCAGAACTGATATTCATGGGAGATGGGGAAGCCTCAAGTTGTGGTCTACATTCAACCTTGATTTTTGCATAGAAATGGTTACTAAACCTTGGAATAGAGAGGTAGAGTTCAAGGAAAGGATATTGATTGCAAATTGCAAAAGAGGTATAGCTTGGCCAGAGGAAGAAGCCAAAATTAAGACTGGAAATGTAACTGGAATTTGCAGGTCGAAGTTACTAGAAAGGCAGCAGTTCCTAAAATCTGCATCAGGGGTTTTCCTCAGGTCTCTGTCCAGGTGTGTAGTTGTGGGGCAAGGCTCTCGGACTTCAAGGAAATGATAGCTTCTGAAGTGCTTAAAATGGAAGAAGTTTGAAAGGATGCACATTGCTGGAGAGATGTTTGAGTTTAAATTCAGCTAGAGAAAAAGTAATTTTTTGATTTAGGATCCTGAAAGACCATGCATTAGGAAAAGGACAGTACTGTATTGTAAGGGCTATTGTGAACATCAAAGAACAAAACCAAAATATTCCTAAAACCAAGCCTCAACAATATCAGGATAGATCCTCTAGTAATATAGCTGCCTTCCAGAACAAAAGTCAGCACATTTTAGAGCAAGTTAAGATAATCAAGAAGAAACTCTACAATGCATCTTTCCTACTGTCCAAGATAAAATTAAACTGTAAAAGAAATGCAAATAAGAAAAAAATGTGACCCTTAGCAAGAAGAAAGATAATAAAAATAGTACTGCAGGTGACTCATGTTAGACTTAGAATTTTAAAGGACTTTAAATCACTTCTATGTAAATTAAATATATAATGGGAAAAAAGTATACAGAATATAAACAGATGCATTTAGAGAGAAAAACAGGAGCTTTTATTTTATTTTTCATTTTTTTTCTTTGCCAATTTTTTTTATAATTTATTGTCAAATTGGTTTCCATACAACACCCAGTGCTCATCCCAAGTGTCCTCCCCAATGCCCGTCACCCACTCTCCCCTATCTCATACACCCCATAAACCCTCAGTTTGTTCTCAGCATTCAAGAGTCTCTTATGTTTTGTCTCCCTCCCTCTCTGTGGCTTTTTTTTTCTTTCCCCTCTTCCCCTCCCCCATGGTTTTCTGCTAAGTCTCTCAAAGTCCACCTATGCGTGAAAACATATGGTATCTATCTTTCTCTGACTAACTTATTTCACTTAGCATAATTCCCTCAAGTTCCATCCACATCGCTACAAATGGCCAGATTTCATTCTTTCTCATTGCCGTGCAGTAGTCCATTGTGTGTGTGTGTGTGTGTGTGTGTGTGTGTGTGTGTACATATATACATATATATATACACATATATATATATATATACATATATACATATATACCTACACATACACACACCACATCTTCTTTATCCATTTGTCAGTTGATGGACCCTTAGTCTCTTTCCATGATTTGGCTATTGTCAAAAGTGCTGCTATGAACATTGGGGTACACACGCCCCTATGCATCAGCACTCCTATATCTCTTGGGTGAGATATATATATCCAGCAGTGCTATTTCTGGCTCAGAGAATAGTTCTATTTCCATTTTTTTGAGGAACCTCCATACTGTTCTCAAGAGTGACTGCACCAGTTTGCATTCCCAACAACAGTGTAAAATCAGGAGCTTTTAAAAGGAACAAATGAAATTCTAGAACTAAAACATTAACAATCTGAAAGAATTTACTTAAAGCACTTAGATGCAGACTGGCACAGTAGCAAATGTCAACATACCAGTGAACTCAAATTATACAAACTAAAGCACATGAGAAAAAGAAATAAAAACAGAAAATCACTCAGAACCTTTGGAAAAACATTAGTATGATTCACGTTTAATTAATTTTAATTAATATACAAGAAAGAGATAAAAGGAAGAATGGAGAAAATGTTCAAAATTAATATAAAACTTTTTCATAATTGATGAAATATATCAACCCACAGATGCAAGAAACACAGAAAACTCCAAGCAGCATAAATACAAAAAGGATGATAATAGTGCCCACATTTAAACTAAGTTTGAGGCAAAATTATGAAGACTATTGATTCATAAACTTATGGTAGGGGAATACACCTGGTGCCATATTCATTTCTGCAGCAATTCAGAAATTTTAGAATGGGAATAAGTTTTACAGAATAAACAAGAAATGAGATGGTAATGAATTGGCAAGCACTCTATTAAAGTGGAATTTTGGAAATGAGATTTTCTAACTGGTTGTAGGAACATCTGTTGATCTCTGGTGGCTACAAAAGGGCAGGAGAGCAGTTTGGGAGCATTTTAAATGAGGAAGAAGTGTTCACCATTAGGGATAGAGTTTTTTCTCTGGCTATTCATGTCCTGCAACAAGTGGATGTTGAGATGTTGTGTGTGTGTGTGTGTGTGTGTGTGTGTGTGTGTGTGTGTGTAGTCAGACTGTCATTATGGATTTTATGCAGGAATGGCTGCTGTGGCAGGCAGTTTCTTAATGGAACACTGGTGAAATCTGAAGTCTTGATTTTTTTTAGTAGTAATGTACCATTGTCAGTTTCTTAGTTTTGACAAATGTACCATGTTAATACAAGTTGTTAACAACAAAGGAAAGTGGATGAGGGGTATGCAGGAACTTTGTATCATCTCTACAAATCTTCCGTGAATCTATAGCCACGTGAATAAATAAAAAGTTCATTTTGAAAAAATGTCCTTAATTTAGGGGCACCTGGGTGGCTCAGTCAATTGAGCATCCAACTCTTGATTTTGACTCAAGCCATGATCTCAGGGTGGTGGGTCATGCCCCACATTGGACTCCACATTGAGTGTAGAGTTGGCTTAAGATTCTCTCTTCCAGAGGGTAAGTTGCACCTGGGTGGCTCAGTTGGTTAGGTGGCTGACTTCAAATAGAGTGATGATCTCAGGGTTCATAAGTTCGAGGCCAGGGTCAGGCTCTGTGCAGACTGCTTGGAGTCTGGAGCCTGCTTTGGATTCTGTGTATTCTTCTCTCTCGGCCCCTCCACCACTCGTGCTCTGTCTCTCTTTCTCTCAAAAATAAATAAATGAACATTAAAAATGAAATAAAAATATAAATAAAATGACACTTATTCTTGGTTTAGCCAAGCCAAGCAAAAGAGGTATGTCTAATTACTCATTACTCCCATATAATCGTTTTCATATCCCATAAAAGACATTTATAGAAAAATTAGGAGTGTGAAAGACAAATGGCACCAAGCAATTAAGAGGATGAGTTTCTGGCAGTCACTGCAGTCAGGAGAATGTTCATCAATGCAAAGGACTCTCTTAAGAAAAGGAGTGTGGGATTTTGTAGAGTCAGGTAAAAAGAGTCATGAGGGAGAGTGGACACTGAGTCTTAGCTGGAAGGGGGATATGTGTGAAGGCAAGGTGGTCCTATGGGTCAGCTCTTTCTCAGAACACTGCAGGTTGGGGTGCATTTCTCAGCCCTGAAGGCTTTCCAGGAACACGGAGCTTAGGTAAAGTTCAGCATTGTCAGGAGTTTGAATGCCAATCCTGCTACATTTGCTCCCCAGGAAGTCATTTTCTCAGACCCAGGTTTTTGTAGAGGGACTGAAATAGAATCCCCATATTTCATCGGAAAGCTCCTCTAGCTGCCTAGAGGGTGATGCCAAATAGGACTGACTCTCAATAGAAGGACTCTTCTTAGGTAACAGAACTACATATTGTAACTCTTGAGGGGAAGGCTTAAAGATTGATCAAATGCTTGAGGAAACACTGGGAATGACAATACAGGATTGTTACAATTGTCTATTACTCTCATTCACCAAATTAATCCTGGAATTGCCAGCCTGGCTTCTCCCATTTTACACCCCATCCCCCAAAAGGGAAAGAGTTCCTTTTCAGGTGATTTTGTCAATCTATATAATAAAATACAAAGCAGAAGGAAGTGGTGGGGAATGAAAATGAAAGGGGGCGGGGGGAACCAGAAGGGCTAATGGCAGAAGGACTGATTTTGTTAAGTGTTTGAAAATCCAGCTTAAAAAGTTGTAGAGTGTGAGGGAATACATAGGAGAGTAAAATGTTTTACTCATGGCTATCGACTTATTTTTCCTGACCATACTATCATTTTGAGACTGAACTACATGAATTCAGGTTTCTTAAAGTTTACACAAGAAAATATGTTCACGTTGGTGCTGCTGGCAACTGAGGTTTGTCTCAGTAGTTCTCTGTCTTGGCTTCTCATTGGAATGATTTCAAGGGCCGCAAAAATACTAATATCCAGATTCCATCCTCAGAGATTCTGATTGAATTGCTCTGAGAGTACCCTGGGGCTCAGTGCTTTAAAATACCCACCCCCCCCCCGCAAATTCCACCCAAAATTCTAATATGTAGCCAAGATTGAGAATCACTGAGTTTGCATCCAGTGATGTAAAGGCAACAGTAGTAGATAACCTATTTCTACTTACGAAGTCACTGGACATTTTTACTTCAAGTTAGGAGCTGTTCTCTGGTACCTTAATGAACTGCTTGCCATCCTTGTAAACATATGTGATAAGCAGGAGCTAACAGAGGACATCTTTCAGATTGTCTTTCCTCGATCTAGTAGCCATGTCTGCTCACTCACACACTAACCCCACTTTCCTGCCACAAGGGTCATGCTAAGTAGGACTAATAAAGAGTATGCAGCAGGAATGCACCAGGAATGTGAGGAGTGCCTAAATAAAGCTGTGTTTTTCACCCAACTGTACAAATACTAACTTTTCAAGATGGTAGCTAACACATAAAACAAGGCCGAAGCATAAATCCTAATTACATAGTATTTATTTTATTCCTTTAATATAGACTGGAAATACCCAGTAGCTTTTATGTGATCTTTTTCGACTCTGTTTAAAGCGAAGCTATGGAAAACAGATGGATGTCCTGCTGACAGCCGCCCTGGAGGCTAGCTTCTGAGAGAGATGTGCGAAGCTGAAAGCAGTTTCAAAGTGTTGAGGGGGAGTAGCAAAATCTTATTAGCAAATAATGGAATTTGTACATCCCCTGCACCTCTAAAGAGGAACTCGCCTGCCTGCCTTTTCTTACTATTTGTTTTCACTTAAAAGGCTATTAAAGCCTTCTCTACCCTTGGAATAGAGCACATCTCCTTATTGTGCCCATTATCGGCCACAATAAATAGATTTGAGCTCAGAGACTCAGGCACTTTAATTGCCACTATGCACTTTTCTCAAGTAATAAAAAGAAAATACCAACTTTTATGTGTCCCCTTTGATATGGTCTATCTATAGTACCGGCTCTTTATTCCTCCAAAGACTCAGCTTCTGGAAAAGAAAAAACTGGTCTGATGGTATTGTTTGCCTTTAAAGAAAATCAATAGTCAAACTTAAAAAGTGATCCCACTGGAAGTAAAACATAGAAGCTATTCAACATATTAAAGAGATACACATGGGTGCAGTTTATTTCCTTTGGTTATAAATGACCTAAAAAGGAAGTTCTGAAACAAGATGGAGAATGGCCTACATGTAAGTGTTGAGTGACTTTATCAGCCTGCTGTAGACATAACCAATCTCAGGGTTTAGCTGTATCGCACAGTGTAAAGAGCGTACGTCGTAATATAAAGAAGATATGGAGTTACGTCTTGACTTCATTTACAGGTTGCCTAACATTGGGAAAATAACCTAATTTGCTTGTGCCCTATTTCTACAGGCATCAAGTAAGAATAACAGTATCTATTGTACAATGTTGTTGTCCTGATAAGGGATGTTGTATAACGCCTAACCTAGCGTATTGTAGGCATCGAGTCACACAACTACTCCTCTGCTCTGTAAATCCCACACTAAACATTATTCAGAAAATACCTTGGGTGCTGTTCCTAGGGAAGATAATGAGGATTGAGTAAGAGGTTAAGGGGTCACAAGGTCAATAGAAGTGGTTTCCATTCACAGTGAAGTGCTCAACAGTGTTTTCCCTGATTCGAGAGGAAAGGGCAGGCTGGTGATTTCCCTAGGACATGGTATTGGGCATATGATTCATTATATCCTGTATGGAAGAATTTGGAGGCTTATAACTGAAAGAATGACAGACATGTCACTTGAATGACCAGCTTTCAGACTGAGATCATTTTGGCAGGAATACATTTTTCTTAGTTGAGCAATATCTTACATTTCAGGTATTTTTTTTATATCTAATACTGTGGCTAATGTTTTAATATTATTTAATTTGCCGTAATTATACAATAATACAATTAAAAGCAATGGGTTTATATTATTATTATTTGGTCCATAAAAGGCAAGAAGAACCAACAAACAAAAATTGGGGTAAGGGATGTACAATATAGTTTTTTTTGGTTGGTATTGTTTGAGAAAAGGACATTTTCAATTTAACTTCTCTCATAACCATAGGGACAGGTGAGCCCAAGGAACCATATGCTAAGGCTGGAATGGAATTCAGCTGACTTATGTCTTACGTCCAGTTACCACCCTTCTACTATATTACTATTTTTTTAATATGGCATTGAATTAAGAAAAGCCTTGTGTGAGAAGTCTACTTAATAATTGACTAAAAGAATGAGAAATATACTTGATATTGACTAAAAGTATCCAACTTTCATCCAATTACTTAAAACTTGAGAATTTCTATACTTGTTTAGTGCCATATCTGACTGGTCTTGCATCATCTGTTTAATGACATTAGGGATACTTCTTTCTAAAGGATAAGCTTCTATTAACGGTAAAAGGGATTGACCAAAGATATCCCCATTACCTTTCACATCTGATTATAAATATATTACCATTTTCTGTTACATTAACATAGTTTAAGGGTACATGTTTTTTGAGTGCCTGGGTGGCTCAGCCATTTAAGTTTCCAAATCTTGGTTTTGGCTCACATAATGATCTCATGGTTCCTGAGTTCTAACCCTACATGGAACAGTACATGGCCAGCTCAAGAGCCTGCTTGGGATTCTCTTTCCCTCCCTCCCTCTCTCTCTCTTCTCTCTCTCCCTCTCCCTCCCTCCCTCCCTCCCTCCCTCCCTTTCTCTCTCTCTCTCTCTCTCTCTCTCTCTCTCTTTCTCTTTCTCTCTCTCTCCCCCTCCACTGCTCAAGCTCTCTCTTTCAAAGTAAATAAATAAACATTCAAAAAAGAGTACATGTTTATTGATTTACTTGGTCCTTGAGCAAACAGAAACTGAGCTAAATAGAAAGCAGTTCCATGGTTTGCTTTTAAAAGTTCAAGTGGTTGGTTAAATGACCTTGGGCTTAGGTCATGAACTCACTGCTTGTGAGTCTGAGCCCCTCATCCCGGCTCTGTGCTGACATCACAGAGCCTGGAGCTCGCTTCAGATTCTGCCTCCCCTCCCCTCCTCTCCCCTCCCCTCCCCTCAACACTCTGTCTCTCTCTTTCTCAAAAATAAATAAACATTAAAAACAATAAAAAAATAAAAAGTCCCCAAGCTAGAAAGTAATTGTATATTAAATAAAATTAATTAAAATAATATATTTATAAGATATAGTAACTAAAATAAATATATAAAATACACTAATATCAATATCATTATATAAATTATGGTTTGTCCAATTTGCTATGATATTCTAAATATTTTTCTCTCTGTTTTCATCATGATTTCTAAATCATTGCTTCTCTAAAATAAAAATAATATTTTATACCAAAAACTGTATCACTTCAAATTATGTTTCCAAGGGTACTCATTTGGGTAATAGTTGTCAAGCATTTAAAACACAGGTATGAATTAAGGGAAGCGTTCTTAAGGTCACGCACTCCGTAATAAATATTGAAATGAAAGGAGCCTTATACCAAAGACCAATTGCTTCCTCTTTATTACCTATCTGTTTCTGGTTCTCTAAAGTACAGCTTAACAGGTCTGCTAGTAGACTCCGTGCAGAGATTTGGACGCTTAATAACTGACATCACTGTAAACCACACCTCAGTATCCCTCTCTAATAGGAGAAACCACAGATGTCTCAAAGTAGATTGCATTTGTGGGATAAATTCCTTTTTCTGTTTCTAACCAGTCATTAGAAGTGCCTATCAGACCACTCTTCATCATGTCTGCTACTCTGTATCTTTCTTAATAAAAACTGACATTTCAAATTCCATCTGTTATGTATCTGAATAGATATAGGTTATATAAACAAAAGAGAGCTGCAGGTATCCTGTATCTATTCTGCCACGTAGGACCATCTAAAAAGGTTTTATTTTGATTTGATTTTAGTTGGCTTCTGAGATAGGATTATGCCAATTTTTTTTTTTCACATTCTCTCAAGAATATTAATAACAAGAAGGTGGAAATTGTCTATGGATTTAAATTCTGGAGAAACATCAGTAGATACTGTAATCAGTAATGTGTGATCGATGGTTGACCTTTCACCGTCCTCATGGAATTTCATTAATTCTGATAGAGGTTGAGAGGATATGTTTGCAAAAATTCTCAGAACCTAGTGGAATTGCATTCTTATGGGATGTGACTTACTCTGTGGAGGCGATATTAGTGACAGGAGGTTCACTTCACAAGTAACAAATTCAAGTTAAAATAAAACAAATAACAAAATGGGTACAGAAGTTGCTAGGGGAGTTGAAATGAAGCGGATGTAAAAGTCAAATATGGGATTTGAAATTATTTAATATTCATAAAGTGTTCAGTCATTCCACAAACATGGGTTGCCTCTAATGTGCCAGTTAATAAGGGAGCTAGATGTGGTGTGCCATGATGAATTCACATCTTGTCTAGCATACAGGGAACTGCTAGTACATACACAGAAACAGTGTAGTAGAGTCTAGGAGGGCAAAGAACCAAGATCTGGGAGAATATAGGAGGAGTGTGCAATGTATAATTTACTTTGAGAGAACCAGAAAAAGAGCCAAGGAAGGAGATATAAACATTTCCCAAGGAAAGGGAGCAATCAGAGAATGCAGTAATTAAGAGATAAGAGAGGACAGGGCATGTCCAAAAAGTAGAAACATTCAGGTCAGGATGATAAGAGCAATAGCAGGTATAACAGGCATGGTAAAAGATAAAACCCAAGTGTTTCAAGGGTCTTGTATTCCATTTTAGAATTTATCTTAAGGCCCTGGAAACCATTAAGAAGTTTTAAACAGAGGAGGACCATGAGCAGATTAACACTTTAGAGAAATCACTTTGTACACAGGATGGGGGATCAATGATGGGGCAAAAAGAAACAACGTCACCAGTTAGGCCATTACAGAAATCTGGGCAAAGAATAATGTGAAATACCATTATGGTAATGATATGATGAATGGAATGGATGAATCAAGATATAAAGGATATAAAAGGATATAAAACTTGGTGGCTTATGAAATACACAGGATGAGGTGAAAAGAAATGTTAATGCTTATATTTTGGCTAGGTAATGGGAAAGTTCCTGAAATGATTCAATGAGATAGGGAAAGGGGAATATAAGCATGAAGGGGAAATACTAAATTGTGATTTTACTAGCAATGTTATAATCAAGAAGTGATATCTAGTGGCAATTAGATATTGGCGGCAGGGTCTCAGAAAGAGTACAAGACTGGAAATGTAATTTTGAGAATCAGGAACATGGAAATGGATACGATTCTCTTGAGATAAAATGTGCAGTGAGAAGGATGAAACTGTTAAGATACAAGGTTCAAGAGAGTGACCTAAGAAGAATGACCCATGAAGGAAACTCAGAAATATGTGAAATCACAGATGCCAAGGAAATAGCAGTAGAGAAAATCAATCATGCTCAATTCTTATTAGAAGTTCTGTAACATTAGGACCAAAGTTGTCATTTTCAGTGGTGGTTATTAGGAGAGCAGTTTCAGTACAGAGAAGTAAATAGCGTATGGGGAAAATTATGATCATGGGTGACATCAAGAAAGGAGAGAGTAGAGAATGATTGGGGTAAAAATCTGGAGGTATGAGAAGATGAGTTCATTTAAAGGGTAAGACGAAGCAAAAATAGGACTCCAGAAAAATACAGTAAGAGATATGGGGACGATAAATTGTGCCAAACCAAAAGAGGACAGTGTTTTAGGATAAATGTTTAAAGATACAAGTTAAATATAGTCATTCAAAGGATGAAGATTTCATTTGGATCTTGAGAAGTTATTGGTGACCTTAGAGAATATTTTCATTTGAAGAACACTAAGTTAGAACACTAAGTAGTAAAGGATTGGGTTAACAGGTGTATTAGTCCTGGTCCTCCAAGAAGAAGACACAAGACAGAATGAAAGACCCAAAGATTTTGTTAGAGGCAATACCTGTGAAAGAAAACAGGGATAGGGTAGGAGAAAGCTGGGAACATGATGATCCAGTGATACAAGTTTGACTCTAAGTAGGGAGAAAGGGAGGCAACGTAAGTAGAATCTCTTGGACTCATGTACAGTTTAATGAATCTTCAGCAAGACGATCAGGGATTCCTTGAACCAAGATAGGTCATCAGAGGAATCCTGGTATCTCCCAGAAGTGAGCCTCTTAGTATCCCTGTTGCACCCAGTCATTACCTAAAAGCAGCTCACAGGAAGTTTCATCTCTGAGCCATTGTTGCAACAGATTTCAGAGCATGCAACTGGGGGCCTTGATCTGTTTTATTCCATACAGTCGGAGGCCTATGAGGCAAGTTTTCATGGGCAGCACAGCATAAGTGAATAAGGAAATGGTAAGAAATTGGCAGTATAGCATATCTAAAATTAAAGCAAAGAGGAGAGATGAGAAGGTTGAGAAGGTTTAGCAGGCAATATTTATGTAATATGAGATGATATGGCCTCACACATTCTGTATCATTTATTAGGATACTGAGGATGTGGGAGTGTTTATACATATTTATATATTGTCTATGGTGTACTAATTGCAAATATAACTGCTATCAGATAATAAAAATATAGTCCCATAATTGATGGTAGGGATTGAAGTCAAAAGTACAGATGGAGATCTTAGTCTGGGCAAGGAATAGAGATAGTTTAACTTCAAAAACCAAAATGAGAAAAATACAGAAGGGGAAATGCTGAGAGCTTTTAAAAGGAGAGGAAGGAAAACAAATGAACTTCTGTAAATTAGGAAGCAAGATCATCTGGTGGAAGAAAAGCGAGGATGTGATCAAGTTAGGGTTGAACCAAGAGAATAAAATTTGCTTCTTGTGATGTTGAGGACATCTGCTTGGTACCAGCACTGGGTTAATGCAGGGATTTCTAGGAAGCCATGTGAATGAATGAATACAGTCAGAAAACGTCCTTCAAACAATAAGTGATTCCTCATCAAATGGTACGTGATTCTCCAGCATTTGTCAGCCTGGGATCTCAAGGATGAAGATTAAAATTGGGAAAGAGTAGATAAGGAGAGAAGTTATTCTAAAATGCTATTGAGAATAGACATAGAGTGACATACTCTTCATAGTATAAATTTTAAAGCTTGTAACTATTAAGAACATTTTTAAATTTTTCTAGAGTAGTCTTTAACATCTTATTTTTCTTAGATTTAATCTATTTTAATATCTCTAGATCATAACAAAATTAGTAATAAATCAATAAAATTTGATAATCATAAAAATTGCGATCCTTAGTATAATTTACTACAAATATAGATTGCTGCTTCTCTTAGGGGGATTGGAATTAACGGATGTTATGATTCATGAATCTAAGAGAAAGTGTCACCCATCCACCTTCTTTTGTCCCTTCATTTGGTTACCCACAAATCACTGTGTGTAGTTGAGAAGAATATATGGCTGCTTGGGTCCAGAAAAAGCATTTTGTGATGTATCATATGGTTGGAGATGTACAGGCATTAGGCATTATCTGAGTAGCAGAACTAAAAATTCATATACATCACAAACAAAGTAGAATAGATTTTACTCAAATAGCCAAGATCATGACATAGAACCCAAAGAGCTCGTGAATAAATATTGATCCTCAATTTCTTTTTAGCAGCCAGTGTTCTAAAGAGCATGAATCATGTATTTATTAATTCTTAATGAATATAGGATATTACTTACTAAACAGCTACTCTGTGCCAGCCACTGTGCTGGAGAGTAGTGCTACAAGCATGATCAAGACAGCCTCAGTTTCTACCTTTGTGAATTTTGCCTTTTGTTAGGGTCTTTCTGCTCCAAGTATGGTCCACAGATTTGTATTACCTGAGACAAATTGTTGAAATGCAGAATCCATAGCCCTGCCCAGACCCACTGAATCCAGATCTGGGTTTTGAGGAAAGTTCCGAGTGATTCAAATTCAGAGAAATGTTTGATAAGCACTGTTGAGTGACTGCCGGCAGGTTAAAACAACATTGCAGTGCTATGAATATGCTCACAGGAATACAGAGGTACCATAGACACACCCAGAAAGACCACCTGACTGCGACTGGGGTGCCAGGGAAAAGTAGCCATTGACTTTACCGTATGAAACTTCTTTAAAGTGAGAAGATTGATTTTTCAAAATACACAACAGCAAGAAGGTTCTTACTAGAAAATACTCCCAGTTCCCCATTCCAGTGTGGCTCTCTCCTACCTCTTTGGCAAATTATTAGACATATACTAGAATGTTGAAAACTTTAAACATTTTCCATATTCCATATTAATCTCTTCTCTGTTTTTTTTGTTTGAAATATATTTAACTTATTGTTATATCATTCTATAACTTTATTTTTACTTTGTGCATCCTATTAGAAAGTACATTTTTAGTGAGTAATTTTACCATTGCCTTCAGAAAGTCTCTATAGCTACTAGCATTCCTCAAAACATGCAGATTAGGAACTGTTTTCCAGAAGGTCAACTCTCAGGCTCCACCCTGTCCCCATTTTACTTAATCTCTGTCTACATTAAGGTCTTGAATTCATTATGAGTCACCTCTGACAATAATCAGTTTTATATTTGCTTTTCTCCAGATCCTTTGATACCTCTACTGTAGGACCCCAATTAAAATGGTTTGATGCAATAGTGCCGTGATAAAAGTCACTACTACTAGTAATGGTGATAATAAGAGTTATCAGTACTTACATCAGTAAAGCGTGTTGTATATGCCAGACCATGCATTTCCCCATCCAATTTCATGACCCCATTAGGTATTCACAATTATTAGTCTGATTTTATCACTAAAAACTATGCTCAGAGAGAGGTTAAATACATTGCTTAGCACTTTATAACTGGCAGAGCCAGAAATCACTTCCAGATATGTTGAATCTCATCACCGGAGCTTGATGCCCCAACTGTCCTGAGGAGGACATTAAAAAATAAATAAATAAATAAATAAATAAATAAATAAATAAATAAATAAATAAAGCAAGCAAGCAAGCAAGCAAGCAGTGGTAAAGATGTTGCCAGACATCTTGTATTGGGAGGAAATCACTCAAGAAGTAATATCTTTCACATACCTATGCAAATGTCTCCGTTTTCTTGAAATATTAGAACTTCGGGATTCCAATAAAATTTTGTATTTCTGTATGGTAGGGACGTGTTTTGGGAAGAAATGGTTCTTACTGGTCAAGTCAATGAGCCTAGTAAAGAGAGAGTTTCTAGCTTCTGTGTTTTAGTTTCTTGGTGTTCCAGCAAACCTGAGTGTTGTTCTACTGCAATAATACCTCTTTCAGCCCTTCTTTTCCAAAGTGCCTTTATTTATTTAGAAAACATACTACCTTAACTATCCCACTTGTCTGAATTTTTTGCTATGGGAACACTGTATGTGCTTTCCTGCCTCTCTCCAAGCACTTCAAATAGAGAATCACACGTCGATTGCAAATGGTAAATGGCACAATATGCCTAAACCAAATATAGTTATGTTGAGTTACTTGGCTGTTGATTTTTCAAATCTTTTTCAATCTTCAGTCTGTCTATTTAAAGTTTGATAAAGTGGTAGTGAATGTGACTCTCAGGAAACAGCAAGGATTTATGGAAAAAAAGAATAAGTCAGGGAAGTTTTACCCCCCCAGGAGCGCAACAATCATTTTGCTATACAGAATAGAGGGCTTCATATTATAATTATAGAACAGAATTCATACAAACCAAAGTGGCCAGTAAGAAGAGAGGCTTGGCTGGGTTCCATTGAGGTGATCTTGATACCCTGGTGGGACCACACTAAAGATCTATTTTTTAACCCGAATGCTCAATTGAATGTGCCACAATCCTTTAAAAATTCTAACTAATGAAACTACTCTACATGATAAATTTTCTACAAATACTGAAAATGATGCTTGTTTTATTTCTGACATTCACTATCGTTTTTATAACATTAATAACAGAATGAAAGAGAGGGAGGCCCTTCTGTGCTTTGTTCTTTCTCAAATATTCTCAATTTCTACATGAAGGTATCTTATATGTGTCCATGAACAAGTGTTTGGAAAGAAATAAGAGGATGGAAATAGGGTTATAAAAGAAAGCCAATATTGACCTCAAACAATTTTGAAAAATCCTTTTCTTCCAGAAGTTGTTATGTAAACTCTCTGTTGTTGAAAAAACTTGAAAGACATTGTCCTTCAAATCTATGATTCAAATTAATGTGTGTACATTTCACAGATCTAGAATTTCGTAGAGTTCATCTCATAGCAGGCATGAGGCTCAGCAGGTCTCTGGTCTTAGCTCCAGCAGAACCATAGCAAATTAACATAGAACTTCACATGGAGTTTTCAAATTTAGCTTTGAAAATAGAAATATAAGTAGATATACAGCTCATGAATTAACTATCTCATCCTAAGGATTCAGTTTGAATACCTTAATATCAAAATCATGAATAAACTATGAAAAACATTTTAATATTAAAATAATTAAGAACAATGTATTTGTCATGTAGTATGGCCATTTTTTAGAAACGTGTTTAGTAAATATTTGGTAATATGTTTGCAGAGTTTTGAGGTACAAAATAATGGATACAAGAAATTTTCTTTCAAGAAGGATAGCTTCAAAGTCATATAAAGTTGTTTCCTTTTAGTAGGAGATCTAGAGAAAGGATGAGAGAGACTAAGGTTTAACCACTGTAAAGGCGTTGGTAAAATTGTGGCCCTCTTTTTTCTGATTTGTCATATTTGGGGTCTTCTACAACCAAGCACCCAAAAGGTGCCTCTTTGTCTTTTCAAGGACTCCCTAGCTCAGCTGTTTGGGGAAAGAAGGGAGGAAAGAAGGAAGAAAAAAGTAGGACTTCTTTTTGATTTGAATCTCTTCAGAATTTACTTTGCATTTAGAAACTCAGAAGCAACATGGTAACTAGCTTGGTTGGTGTTCTTTGTTCTGGCTTGAAGTACTCATGCATATAAGAAAAATAATACCTATTTTAACCAAAGCACTTCTGTGGATTTGGTAGCAAGTACAGAGACCAATGAGAAATTGAAACAGAGTCCTTACCCTATAGAAACTGTACAGCAGAATAGGGAAATAAAGGCACAAACAAATACATAGTAATAATAAGTAGACAATGCCATAAAAGAGTCCCAAAATGTGCTTTAAGTGTTCAGAGATTAAGATAAATGGATTAAGAATTTATAAATTACATCATAGGATTGAATAGAATGAAATCACTAAAAAGAATCCTGTGTGCCATTAATGTATATTTAGAACAGAAGTATTTCCATGACGTATTGTCAAATAAAATAAAGCTTCAAAAACAATAATTTATTAATAATTTGATTAAAAAATACACATATTTGTGTATGTCTACACTGTGTATCCAGTGTGGATTTAGCTACAAAAATGGTCTAGGTCTAGAAGAATATTCTCCAGAAGTTTAATGGTAGGTATGTCCAAACAGTGGGGCTTGACCAAGACAGACTTAACATCCCCTTCAACTTGACTAAATTTTAGACAGCTATCTTCCTGATTACAGGCCTCAGAACTCCCTTTTCTTGAAGCACTTATTTTAGAAATTTGCTCTTGCAGATTCTTTTTCTGCTCTTTAGGAATGTAAATCTTCAGGCACCTGGGTGGTTGAGTAGCTTAAATGTCCGACTTTTGGTGTCAGCTCAGGTCATGATCCCACATTTCTTGAGTTTCAGCCCCATGCCGGGCTCTGTGCTGACAGCATGGAGCCTACTTGGGATTCTGTCTCCCCCTCCCCTTGCCCCTTTCACACTAGCTTTCTCTCTCCCTCTCTCAAAATAAAATAAACATTAAAAAAAGTTTTGTGACATAGGAATATCCTTCTCAAGGACCTGGATATAATCCCTTGGAAATGTAATAATCAGGGAAGATAGACCTGTCTTTCTGCCTCTGTGGGAGCTTCCGCATGTCCAGTCAGCAAACCCAGATGGCCTGTTCACACTGACCCACCTCCCTTTAACACACCCAGTACTTTCCTACAGCTCACCCCACTGCTTAAAAACTCTCTTGACTTTTGTTTCAACGAAGTTTAATACAAATTCCTGGTCATTGTAATAGTCTTGACCCCGATTTCAAGTCTTGAGTAGTCTTCCTTGACTTATTTAATTCTGTATTATACAGTTATTTTCTTTGGTATCTATATATCTATAGAGATATAGATGTATAGATATATCTAGATAGCTATATCTATAGAGATACAGATATATATGGTGTATATATAGGTATATATATATAGATATTTATATAGATATAGATCTAGATATCCATATATATCTATATAGATATATAGATACAGATATATAGATATATAAGATATCTGATATATGTGATATATACATATCTGATATATGTACATATATATACATATGTGATATATATCACATATATATACTATATATGTACTATATACTATATATATACATATATCACATATATATACTATACTATAGTATAGTATACTATATATAGTATATACATATATCACATATATATAGTATACTATAGTATACTATATATATACTATATACACATATATATACTATATATATACTATATACACATATATATACTATATATATACTATATACTATATATATACTATTTGTGATATATATGTACATATATAAACTGTAATTTAAAAAATGTTATAAATGTCATATAGTATCATTTGGAGCAGCCAGAAAACCTCAAAACATAAAGAAAAAACAAACAAAAAAGAACTCTTGTTATTGGTGATATTGCCATTGGAATTCACCAGAAAACATTTATTTGTCTTTTAACATGTTTCTGTTTAATTCTTCCATTGGTGTAGCATTTGCGCACCTAGAAAATTCATGTTTTCTCTTACAGATTCCTCTAGTATTTACTCTCCAAACTCCTCCCAGCAATTACTCCACCTTTTTCTTGTGTTTTTGTTTCATTTTGGAATTGAAATTGACCCTTGAGAGATACTGTAAACCACAATACCTTGCCCATTCGATATTTAATTTGACAAAATATCTAGTTTTCTGATACATATCCTAAAAGTAGGATGAATTACAGTAAGTTTTATACATTCTTTTACTAGAATTCTAACCTGTATATCTAACCCCCAGTCTCAGTTGCTTCATACAGTTTCTTTTTTCCTAAACAATGAAATTTTTATATCTCCCATCGGTCATAAAAACATCTTCCAATTATCACTTTTCTTCCCTGGTCCATGTCGCTCACTTTGTGGTTGATAATACTGCAAATCAAATAGCAATCAGAATACTGCTCTGCCGCGGATTGGAGTCATAGTTGGTGCTACATATTGTCAACGATTGTTCACACTAATCAACTAATAATGACATTGCTGCTTCCATCATGCTAAACAAAATTCCCTCAGTTGTGCGACACAATTACTACTAATAACCTCTGAAACCTTTGCGTGCTTAAGAAGACTGTTTTAGAGATCATCTGGAGACTTATCAGAGAATAAACCGGGGAAGACAGAATCTACCAGATGGAGATTACTCTTTAGTAATTAACTAGACATTGCTCCTTTGGGTCCATAACATTTTCTAACATCATGAGGCATTTCCTTTAGCATAATGATGCGTCTATATTAATATATTAGAACGAGAGCAGCTAGGAGGTAGTGTTAAATATTAAACATTTCATACATGAATTATATTATTAATAACCTTTCTTTAGTTTAGAGAAAAAAGGTATGCAAACGTGACAGTCAGTAAACAAATTTAGAGGCATTAATATTAAAGGAGACCAATGAATTCAGACTCATGACAAAATAGGTATTTGTTCATTTCTCAAGAGAGACATACCTTCATGATTATTAATATAGTGGTTAGAGATTTACTTTGAAATGGAAAAGCTGAAAATACCTTGAGTAGAGTTAAAACAATGAGTCACACGTTCAAAGCATTGGAATTCACCACCTTAGGGAACTATTCTCTTCCCATGTGGGTACCAGGCTGCTCAGAGGTATGCGGTTAGATGACAAATGAGCCGTGGCATCTTCTATGACACAGACATTGTACATCTTGTTTCAGGAAACATTTAAGAGGAGGAGGGGGAATCTTTCAGAGGTGGTGAGAGTTTCATTAGGTTAAAGAAGCCATCCTTCTATTTGTCACTGTTAAAATTTGTGGTGAAAAGCGTAAAAACACATTTAGGTTCAAGCTGAATGATTTCTGACAGGCTGACAGACAGCTGCGTTTTGCTGGTTTTGAAATGCAGATTTAGGGCAATACAGTGTGGTGTCATTATTTCAGACCTTATAAGGCATTTTGTCTAAGTGACAGCTGGTTGCTTCAAGGTCATTTTACTAATAGCCTTAGGTTAGGGCCTCAGTAACACATGAAGCTTTGCGGTGTTAATTGACCCTTTAATACTGGCAAGGAATTTGCATATATCCTAATCACAATTACTTGGAATATTTTATAGGAATTTCTAATTTAATTGTCAAAAGTATCCCACAAGGGGATAATTAAGACTTAAGCAAACCTGCCACCAAGAAAACCACATTAGAAATGATGGAAAAGTGTTTGAAACGTACCTGTTTCAGCAAAAGTATTTACTGGACACTAGACACTGGTGATTTAATTGAATTGCTACATTCACATCTTTACAGCAACCAGAAGGGGAGTCCCGATATCTTCCCTAGAGACTAGAAACAGAGCCTTGGCAATTTTATGCATTTTGTCCTAGGACCTTACAAGTATGAGTGTGGTTCTTGGGCCAGAGGCATGGGCATCACCTGATAGCTTGTTGGAAGTGCAGAATCTCAGGAACCCCGCCCCAAATCTCCTGAGTCAGACCTAATTTGAACAAGATTCCCAAGCGATTGGTATTGACAGTCACTCTCCTGGGACACAAAGCTAGTAAGTGACAGAGTCTGGGTTCAAATCCAGTTTGGTCTCGAACATAGGGATCGCATTGTCTTTTCAGTAAATCATCATGCTGTTTGTTAGCTGTTTTATTGTTCTTGTTTTTTTATTTGTTTTGTTTTACTTTGATGCACTTGTTCTCCAGTGGGGCGTGAAACTGGAATTGAAGCACTGTATGCAGGGTAAGACGAGTTCAATTTTAGATCTTTTCAGGTCCTTTTCCTTTCTCCACTACCAAATCTTGATGCTACGGGTCTGTGCAATTAGTGAAAAATAGAGTTAGACTTGGGAAATAGCGGTTTAAAATATAGCTGTACCAAGTAAATTGCATGTTAAGAAGATCGTATGTGCAGGTCTGAGTCTGTGTGGAGCAGGGCCACAGTTATAAAGAAAAAGAAATGACATGCTAATGTTAATACTTTCATGTGTCATTGAATGGGATCTAAAGAGATACTTAGGATTTGAAACCATTGAAACATTTCTTACAATTCCACAAATCTTACTGTGTGCTGCTTCATTTCTTTTTTCTTTTTCTTTTCATTTTAATTTATTATTGAGAGACAGAGAGAGACAGAGCATGAGCAGGGGAAGAGCAGAGAGACGGGGAGACACAGAATCTGAAGCAGGCTCCGGGCTCTGAGCTGTCAGCACAGAGCCCGATGTGGGGCTCGAACTCACGAGCTGTGAGATCATGATCTGAGCCTTATAAAAGGCACATAAATGGTCATCTGTGAACAAGGGAGCGCAGGTTCTTACCAGACAGTGAGTCTGCCATCATCTTGCTCTTAGATTCCCCAGGCTCCCAACTGTAAAAAATATATTTCTCTTATTTATAATCTACCACATTTATGGTCTTTTTGCTATAGCAGCCCAAATGGGCTGAGGCAGAAGTGAAGTGTCTCATTCTGTTATCTCAATAACTCCAAGGAATGCTTATTTTTATAATTAAATGCTGTTGAATTCCCAGCTAAAGTAGATTCAGAAGGACCAAACAGAGCCATCACAGATTTAAATCCAAAGTGTATCTGATATCTTTTCCATTTTTCTCATCTGTACAAGCTTCCTGCTTTTGATCTGTCTCTCTGAAGACTGCCCATTTTCTCAGGCCCACCTCAAACCCACCTGGGTCTTTCTCGCTAAAACTCTGCTTCAGGCAAGTGCTGAACTGACCTTTCTTTCTTTGTAATGTGCCGCTTTCAAACACTGATTTTTATATTTGATTATGCTTTACTTATTTTTTTTCCTAAGAAGGCACTATAAATCTTTTAAGAGCAGAAACCTCATACCTCTTTTGGTCACTAACGGCATTGTGTATGGAGCTAGAAACTCAGAACCCACAGGTACTTATTGAAAAAGAACATTTCTTTAAGCTCTAAGAGGTGCTTATACAGAGAAAGCCAGTTCTTTCCTCATGTGATTATTTGGAAAACAGTGGCATCTGTCTTGTTGTCCTTTGTTACCAGGGACTTAGAACATCCATTAAAAAATGGTTATTAATAGCTTGAGATATTGGAAAAGTGTCCTGGTTAGGTAATATAGAGAAAAGGAATAGAATTATGGCTTTCCTTCTTACCAGCTCCATGACTTGAATGAGTTTCTTAACGTTTCCAAATCTCAAATGCATTATATACAATGGTGCTACCTTTATGTAGGCTTTTCTGATGTAAAATGAAAAGGTATATGAAAAATTGGTTACTGTAATGCCTTGTGCAAAGTGGGTACTCAATATTTCTCTCAAACTGCGTGAATACATTATCTGTATTCAAATCCTGCAAATACTGTAAAATAGACTTTAATCATCAGTGAAATGTCCAGGTAAGCTAGGAGAAATCAGGTAGATGCTGTTTATTTAATTGCTTGTATGAGTCAGGCAATGTTAGATCATTTAAATAATAATGCTTCCTTTAACTTAAAAAATATTTGAGTCTCCATAGCCATATCATGAAGTACTAATAGTTAATTTTACAGATGAGGAATGTGTCATTGAATTTAAGTAACTTGCTCAAGGCCACAAACCTAATAGATTTAATCATGCGAGGCTTATGGTGTTTAAACATAAAAGCAATTTTATTTCTGTTTCCTACTGTCCCTTTAAACTGTCTTGGTGGACATAGTCCTTCTACTACCCCAGGACAAAAACTTGGACAGAAATGAGATTTTTTTGGTCACTGGTGGTTAGTAGATAGTCCAGGTCAGTTTGTTTCACAGACAATTAGGTTTATTAATTAAAAATGTCCTCTTTCGTATAATCATCAAAGCTTCCAACTTGATCGAAGGTAAAGCTTCTTTCTACCTTCTCTGACGACAGCCGGTTACCTCGAGGAAGGGGCTTTGGTCTTCTTCATCTCCCGCTCACTTCCTTTACTAACATTTAGCTACAACTTTGAACCCCTTCAAGATGTGAAGAAACAAATTAAGGAAAGAGTGTTAAAGAGTGTAGGGAATTACGTTGTGACTGGTACTGTTGTAAATTGGCTTTCCGCTCTCCGGCATGGGCAGCGTTAAGTTCCTTTTTTGGTCTGATACTTGCATGGAGCCTTTGGAGACCACCTGTACTGCTCCCACAGGTCATCGTTGAGGTTTTGTCCCTTGCAGTTTCCTAAATCTGGTCAAGTACACTCTATTCTGGAAGTCTCTGCTTGTTTTCTCATCCCCTAGGAATCTAGTCACTTCACTTATTGTCAACTGTGCCAGCTTTGTGTTGTGTGGGCTTATCTTGCACATCAGCGCCTCTCCTTTCCATTACCATCAAAGCTGCTCGCTAGCCCATTTCTGTGCGGCAAGCTCCCTGGGCAAGAGGAAGACCCTAATTTATGTGTCCTGTAAGTACTTGGATATGTATCAAACTCTTTGAATAACTCCGTTAAAGACTTTGTCACTGTGCTTCTGATGAAAGACAGGTATCTATTCTCACCTCTTCTGTGTGTGTGTGTGTGTGTGTGTGTGTGTGTGTGTGTGTGTGTGTGTATGAGGTTATTTAGGGGGAGGGAGGATTTAACAACATATCAGCAGCTTTATCCAAAATTATCCTGACAAAAATCCCTTATACCCTTCACTCAACCACATCCGCTGTACAACAACACAACACTTTTATAATCTTAAAACCTTCAAAAAGCTGCTAAGCTATTTTAGGCCAGGTCTTTGCAAAATATATGTATGGTGTATTACTTCCTTTGAAAAGGAAGGATCATGTAAGACAGAGTTTAAATTGAACACATATGTGTTTGTGGTCCTGCACTTTAACTTTATAGAGGAAATTAAGTCAAAGAATAGTTTCAGTTAATTACTCAGTTAAGTTTCAAAGTATTTCTGAAATATATGTACATTTAACCAGTTGAAGAAGGCAATAATGATTCCTATCTGTATCTTCTTTGGTCAAATTCAATTATACATTCTTATTTTCAGCCTATTTATAGAACTAAAAATAATACATTTTTCAACAAGATTAGTGACAGGAGTTGCAGAAATGGTATCTCCCAAAACACAAGATTTCAGAAGTGTGACAACATCAAAAAACCAAACCCATAAAACTAGTAAATTAGATAAGAATACAGGAAAATGGGCAGCATTCTTGAGAAAGTGCTGTGGATGAACCTGTGTCAGAAAGAAAATAGAAAAAAAGTAAAAGAAAATATACAATGATGCATTTAGGATAGATTTTTAAACTGCTCAGAAAAGATTTCTTTCATTCTTACGTAATCTAATATGGCAGATGCCAGGGGCATTAAGAGTAAGAACAAATAACAATGTTGAAATTTCACTAGAACTTCTGAAAGCTGCCAATTTACAAAGACAGTAGGTAAAAGAATGGATAAAAGAAATAATATTGGAAGAAGAAGAAGAAAAAGACTGACATTTTTGTACACTTGTGCACAATGGAGAAGGAATAATGGCACCATTTAAACTTCAGAACTTCTGAGAATCGGATCACTTTAGTCCAGGACACTCTTTGATAGTCCCACTCCTCTGTCTCCTTTGGCATGCTTGCATAGTTCACGGTCTGGAACTAAGCAAATGGAGAAAGGTCCGTTTCTGTTTCTCTTACAGTTTTGGAATCACTGCCTTGAACATTTCTTCAGGAGATATTTATTCTTTTCCCCTTATCATCTTTCTTATGCTGGTTAAGAGAGATTTATTTTTAAGACGTACCCTCAGTTTTCATTTTCGAGATCACATTTTAAAATTATTTATATAGTGTAGCTTCATATTTTTATAGTTCAATGTGCATTTAAAAAGTATAAGTATTTTTGAATAATTTTGAGTATAGTTGATACACAATGTTACATTAGTTTCGGGCGTGCAACATAGTATTTCAACAAGGTTATACATTGTGTATGCTATGCTCCCCACAAATATAGCTGCATTTGTTACCTACAGTGCTGTTACAATATTCTTGACTGTGTTTATTATGTGGTATCTTTTATTCCTGTGTTATTATGTGGATTTATTTATTTCATAGCTGAAAGCCTGTATCCCCCATTCCTCTTCACCCATTTTACCCTTTCTCCCACACCTTCCCCTCAGGCAACCATGAGTTTGTTCTCCGATTCTGTTTTCTGATTGTTTGTTTATTCATTTTTTTAGATTCCACATATTATTGACATCATATGGTACTTGTCTTTCTCAATCTGATTTATTTCATTTAGCATGATACACTCTAGGTTCATCCATGTCATCACAAATAGCATGATCTCATCCATTTTATGGCGTGCTTGCTCTCTCTCTCTCTCTCTCTGTATATATATATATATATATATATATATATATATATATGGTTCTATATATATTATATATATAACTTAGATATATAAATATATAATTTCTACAATGTTATTCACACTGCCTATCATAATTTTTATTTATAAACAATGGCTTCTAATAAAATATGGACACAGAAAGCAGATTAACATAAAGGTGATACTTTTATAGCATTTATTTTACTTTTTAAATAATTTTCTGGTACGGTGTCTCTTGGGTTTTTCAAATCTTTTCAAAAAATTAGTAGACTTTAGGTTTCAGGGTTTTTAGGTTTATAAAAAACTGAGCAGTAAATAATGAGATTTCCCATGTACATTCTCTCTTCATGCTCAGAATTTCCCCTATTATTAATATCTTGCATTATAATATGTTATATTTGTTATAATTGATGAAACAATGTTTATACATTATTATTAACTAAAATCTGTAGTTTACATTAGGATTTACTTTTCATATTGTACAGTACCATGGGTTTTGGCAAATGCCTAATATCTTGTAGCCACCATTATAGGATCATATAGAATAGTTTCACTGTCCTAAAAATACCCCTTACTCCACTATTAATCCCTCTCCTTGAACCAGAGAACCCTGTAAACCACTGATCTTTGCATCTCTACTGTTTTAACATTTAGCATTTTCCAGACCGATACCCCATTTCCTTTTATTCCTGAATAATATTTTATTTTATGGATTCAACAGTGTTTTTATCCATTTAACTTTTAAGGAACATCTTGATTGTTTACAGAATTGAGCAATTGTGAATGTATCTTCTATGAAAAATTGTGTGCAGGTTTTTTTATAGACATAAGAGTTCAACTCATTTGGATAAATATCTAGGGGCACAGTCACTAGACTGTATGGTAAGCCTATTTAGCCTTGCAAGAAAATGCCAAACTATCGTTCAGCGTGGCTGTACCATTTTGTGTGTCCGCCAGCGATGAATGAAAGTTCCTGTTGCTACACATCCTGTCCAGCATATAAAGTTGTCAATGTTTTGAATTTTAGCTATTCTAAAAGGTTGTGTAGTAGTATCACATTGTTGTTTTACTTTTCAACTTCCTAGTGACGTATGATATTAAGCAATTTTTCATATTCTTATTTGCTATTTATTTAGTTTTTTTGATAAGGTAACTGTTCAGAATTTTTGCTCATTTTGTAAAACCACTTTGGTGGGGTTTGATTGACATGTAAAGAGCCATACATAAAAGTGCAGGGCTGCTTGGCTTTACAGGTGAAGTGTACCAAACAAAGTAGAATGAAAACTAATACTTCTCAAACTGTTCCAAAAAACACTTTCAGATTCATTTCATCAAGCCAGTATTACCCTAACCCGAAAACCAGACAAGGATGCTACAAGAAAAGAAGTGAAAGGCCAATATCCCTGAAGAATACCAATTTAATGATCCTCAAAAAAAAAAAATAGCAAACTGAATTCAACATTACCTTAAAAGGATCATATACCTTGGTCAAGTGGGATTTATTCCATACATGCAAGGATGGTTTAATACCCAAAAATCAATCAAGGAGATACATGAGCCTAACAAAACGAAAGATAAAAACCATATGATCATCTCATTAGAAATGCATAAAAAAAGATTTGACAAAATTTAACAGACATCTATGATAAAAATTCTCAACAAAATAAAGGCCTTTAGAAGCCCACAGGTAGCATCAGACTTGGTGGTTAAAACTGAAGTTCTTCCTTTAAGATCAGAAACAAGATAAAGACACCCACTCATCATTTTTATTCAGCTAGTATTGGCATTCTAGATGGAGCAATTGGACAAGAAAAAGTAATTAAAAAATCCAAATCAAAAAATAAAAAGTAAAACTATCACTATTTTCAGATGATATGATATTATTTATTATATAGAAAACACTAAGACTCTGCCAAAAAACTGTTGAAACTAATCAATAAATTCAGTAAAGTTGTGGGATACAAAATCAATATTCAAAATTCTTTGTTTCTTAAAAGAAATCTGTTTCTCTATACTAATAATAAACTATGAGAGAAAGAAATTAAGAATCAATCACATTGACAATTACTTCAAGAAGTATAAAATACCTAGGAATAAGTGTAATTAAAAAGTTGTAAGAGCTATACACTGAAAAGCATAAGACAGTGAAAGTTTTTTTTTATTATTTAAAAAAAATTTTTTTAACGTTTATTTATTTTTGAGAGACAGATCGTGAGCAGGGGCAGAGAGAGAGAGAGAGAGAGAGAGAGAGAGAGAGACGCAGAATCTGAAGCAGGCTCCAGGCTCTGGGCCATCAGCACAGAGCCCGACGCAGGGCTCGAACTCACAGACCGTGAGATCATGACCTGAGCTGAAGTTGGCTGCTTAACCAACTGAGCCACACAGGCACCCCTGAAAGAAGTTTAAAAAGACACAAATGAATGGAAAGATATTTAATGCTCACAAAGCAGAAGAACAAATATTGTTAAAATGTTCATACTACCCAAAGCAGTATACAGATTCAGTACAATCCCTATCAAAATACCAATGTCATTTTTAACAGAACTAAATAAAAAATACAAAATTTATGGAATCAGAAAAGACCGTACATAGCCAAAGCGATCTTGAGAGAGAACACAGTTATGATTTCCAGCTATGCTACAAAGCAGTGGAGATCAGAACAATATGGTACCAACACAGACAGATGAATGGACCCAAAAAAAAAAAAAACAGAAATAAACCTGTGCTTATATAACCTACACCAAATGAGGTAAGGACATATAATGAGGAAAAGACAGTCCCTTCAATAAGTGGTGTTGGGAAAACTGGGCCACTACATGCAAAAGCATGAAACCGAACCAGTATCTTCTACTATAAACAAAAATAAACTCAAAATCGTTGAAAGATTTGAACATAGGACCTGAAACCATAAGTATCTTAGAAGAAAACATAGGCAGTAAGCTCCTTGACATTGATCTTGGCAATGATTTTTTGGAATTGACACTCAAGGCCAAGGTGTGAAAATCAAAACTAAATAAGTGAGACTATATCAAACTAAAATGCACAGCAAAAGAAGCCATTGTCAACATGAACAACACACAACAACAAACAGAAACCCTAAACAAAACCCAAAACAAAATCCTAAAACAAAATTTCAAAAATGAAAAGGCAGCCTATGAAGTGGGAGAATTATAAACCATCTGTATGATAGGGGTTTATATCTAAAATATATAAAGAACTCATATGTTCATCTGTTCTGTTTCTTAAAATACCACATGAGGGAAATCATGTGACTGATTATTTTGCTTAGCATAATACCCTGTAGCTCTATCCACATCATGGCTAATGAGAAGACTTCAGTTTTTTGACGGCTGAATACTAGTGCATTTATATATATAAATATATATTTATAAATATACAAACATATAAATATACAAATATTTATAAATATAGATATAAAATATAAATATATAGATATGTAAATATAAATACATAAATTTTTATAATATATAAAATGTATATTTTATATTTATAATTTATAGGTTAAATGTTTATATTTATTATAAATATATAAATGTATATACAAATATTTATAAATATAAATAAACATAAATTATATCTATATTTCTATATATACATAAAATTAGCATCTTCTTTATTCATCAGTCACGGACGTTCTGCTCTGTACACAGTTTGGCTATTGCTGATTATGTTTCTATAAACATTGGGGTGCATGTGTCTCTTTGACTATCTTTTTGTATTCTTTGGGTAAATAGTAGTGCAATTGCTACCTCATAGCATAATTCTATTTTTAACTTTTAAGGAAACTCCATACTGTTTTCCACAGTGGCTATATCAGTTTGCATTCCTACCAACAGTGCAAGCAGGTTCCCCTTTCTCCACATCCCATCCTCACCAACACCTGTTGTTTCCTATGTTGTTAATTTTAGCTATTCTGACATGTGGGGTGACATCTCAGTGTAGTTTTGATGTCTATTTTCTTGATGATGAGTGATATTGAGCATCTTTTCAAATGTCTATTAGCCATCTGGATGTCTTATTTGGAAAAATATATATTCATGTCTTCTGCCTATTTTTAACTGAATTATTTGATTTTTGAGTACTAAGAATTATACATTCTTTATAGATTTTTGTATACTAACCCTTTATCAGATATGTCATTTTCACATATCTTCTCCCATTCCATAGGCTGCCTTTTAGTTTTGTTGATTTTTTTTCTTCGCTGTGCAGAAGACCTTTATCTTGATGAAGTCCCAGTAGTTTATTTTTGCTTTTGTTTCCCTTGCTTGTTATACTATATGTTAACAAACTGGAACCTATATAAAATCTTGAAAAAAGAAAAAAAATCTATCATTTAAATCTATACAATGCCATTATATACCATAGTAATTAAGCACTTCAAGAAAATTGTAAGATGATATGACTTAAAATAAAACGTGGACATTATTTCTACAATACTGAGTATGCCAGATTAGAATTTGCTGGAGTGACTAAGCCGCATAAAAATTTTCCATCTTCTAAAATAAAATAAAATAATAAAATAATAAAATACTCATATAAAGCAATAGCAGAGAAGCAAACCATCCGATTAAAAAATGAGCAGAGGACCCGAACGTACATTATTTTGAAGCAGACATACAGATTGCCAACATGTACGTGAGAAAGTGCTCACATATATAATCATCATGGAAATGCATATAAAACCACAATGATATATCACTATGCAACTGTTAAAATGACTATTATCAAGAAGACAAAAAATAACAATTGTTGGCATGGATGTAAAGAAAAAGAAAGCCTTGTGGACTGCTGGTGGGATTGTAAACTGGTTCACCTACTAGGAAAACAATATATAGTTTCTAATAAAAATTAAGATTAGAATATAGTATGATCCACCAACTCCACTTATGGATATTTATCTGAAAATAACAAAAACACGGATTTGAAAAGATGTATGCACTTCCATGTTCATTGCATCATTATTTGCAATAGTCAAGAGATGGAAGCAACTTTAGTATCCACTGATGGAAGAATAGATAAAGAAAACGGATAAGGGAAATATTTATACATATACATATATAATGTATACATATTTAATATAGATTGCATATACATACATATATAATGTATATATATATATACATATATATATATAGTAATATTATTCAGCCATAGTAAAGAAGGAAATCTTGCCATTTGTGACATGTATTGACCTCTAGAGCATTATATTTATTGAAATAAGTCAGAGCAAGACAAGTATCATGTATCTAACTTCTATGTAGAATCTAAAAAAAATGAATAAGCTCACAGACACAAAAATAGATTGGTATTTGCCAGAGGGAGGGGGTAGAAATGGATGAAATAGGGTGCCTGGGTGCTCAGTGAGTTAAGTGTCCAGCTCTTACAGTCTGTGAGATCAAGCCCCATGTTGGGCTCTGTGCTGCCAACACAGAGCCTGCTTGGTATTTTCTCTCTCCCTCTCTCAATGCCTCTCCCCCGTTCATGCTCTCTGTCTATCTCGAAATAAATAAATATTTTTTAAAAAGTGGGTGAAATGGATGAAGGGGGTCAAAAGGTACAAACTCCCAGTTATAAAATGAAGTCACAGGAATATAATGTATAGCATGGTGACCACAGTTAATAATACTGTGTTCTATATTTGAAAGTTGCTAAGAGAATGGATCTTGTAAGTTCTTATCACAAGAAAAAATATTTTATAACTATGGTAACAGATGCCAAATAGACTTATTGTGGCGATCATTTCATAGTAGATACAAATAGGTAATAATTGTACCTGAAATTAATATAATGTTATATGTCAATTATATCTCAATAAAAATAAGCAATAAGATATCACCTTACACTGTCAGAATGGCTAAAATAAAAAAGACAAGAAATAACAAGTGTTGGTGAGGATATGGAGAAAAAAGAATCCTCATGTCATACTGGTGGGAATACAAATTGGTATAGACATTGTGGAAAACACTATGGAGGTTCTTCACAAAATTTTTAAATTCCTTATGCTTCAATAATTCCATGAATGGGTATTTACCCAAAGAAAATAAAAACACTAATTTGAAAAATATATGCATCCTATGCTTATTGCAGCATTATTTACAACAGCCAAAATATGGAAGTCCATTGGTAGGTGAATGGATAAGGAAGATGTGATGTTTGTATGTATATGTATCTCTCTCTCTTTATCTCTCTCTCTCTCTCTCTCTCTCTCTCTATGTTTCACACCTGGAACTAATGTAATATTGTATGACTACTATACTCAAAAAATATTTTAAAATATATTTATACAATTACATATTTTACAGTTATATATATACAAATACATACAGTGTTACTATACCCTCCCCTGCAGTAAATAATATTCTAAATATCAGCCCTTAGAGATCAAACAAATTGAGTTTTCTTGATAACTTGCTTCTTTATTTAGAAAATTTACTTCTGTGGAACTCTTCATTCCTTGATTAAAAATAAATTAATGTTTACCCAAATATATATATATATGTATGTATATAGACACATACAAACATATATTCATATACATGTTATGATATAACAGATAGCAGTCTAGAACAATTAAGTGTAGGAAAAATAACCCTATGTGCTTTTGATAGCCATTAACAGAATGTGTCATTTATGATACTTTTTATTTATAAGTCAAATATGTGTAAAGTTTGTGAAAGCTTTTATCTCACATAATTATTAATGGAGGATACCTTTATGTCTGGCTTAGTGGAATATTAGTTGGAAATCCTTTTCTCTCTAATGATAGAAACATCAAAACATAGTGGCTTCAGAAAGATAAAGGTTTTATTTTATTTTATTCCCATTATGATACGTCTAACATCTAGAGTTTTGTATTTGCAGATATTGGTCCAGGGGCTCACTTGCTTTAGAGCCAAGATCTCTATTAATCTCCCATTCTTTTCCTCATGATTCCTTGTTGCAAAATGGCTTCTGTATTTCAAGTATTGCATAACTTTTCCAGTCAGGAAAAGGAACAAGTCATAATAAAAGGGTACATTTCATGTGAATCTATTTCCCTGTTAAAAAGTTTTCTTGGATGCCTCACCCATCCAACCCTTCTACTTCTATTCACTTGCCACAAAATATTGCATGGTCTCCCATCTTCAAGGAATACGGAGAAATGCAGGATTTATTTTTTTAGTTAATTACATTGATGACTTCAACAAAACCAGAATCCTATTAGTAGGGAAGAATGGATATTTTGCATGCAACTAGAAGTTTCCAGCACAAGATGCTCCTCTCTCTACTCTGTTAGCCTCAGTGTCTCAGCTTTGTCCTTGACCTGACTCCCTTCATTTCTTCAAATTCACTCTAACAGTACCAAAAATTAACCACATCCAGACTTAAGCCTTTTCAGAGACTGAAAGAACTGTTTACATTGGTCATATATTCCTTTGGTGCCAAGAGCAATTTCCCAGATGCTCCTACCCTTATAGGTCTTTGATTCATTGACTAGACTAGGCCATAAACACACTCTTAAACTAATCTCCTCCAAGGATTATGTTATTGTCATAATTTCTGTAGATTAATCATGATTCACAAAATCTAAATTATGACATCAAATAGGAATTGAGGAATATTTTCTGGATATGTATCCAAATGTATTTGCTACAGTGTTACTGTACCATGCAGTAAATAATATTCTAAATATCATCCCTCAGAGATCAAACAAATTGACTTTTCTTGATAACTTGCTTCTTTATTTAGAAAATTTACCTCTGTGGAACTCTTCATTCCCTGATGAAAAATAAATCAATCACTCCCATATGCTAGTCATAAAAGCTCTTTCATATTTTCTCACAAGGCTGTATTTGTGGATATGGCAAATGGGACATTTGGTTTTGTCTCCTCATGAGGGTCATCTTCAGAATGAAACACCATTACTCATCCTGAATGGCTGCCTTTTCTGTTATGGATTGTGCTGCTTATTCTGAGTGTTTCGGTTGGTGAAATATGGACAATAATTGGTTTTTGCCAGAATAACAATAATATTATATATCATTGATTGAACACTTAATAACAATCTTACATTATTACATTTAACTTGCATTATAGGCATATGAGATATCAAATGCTTTTTACTACTTCAGAAAATTTAAGTAACTTGGCCTAAGTCATACACGTAGGAAGTAGCAAGTCCAAGATGTGAATCTAGTCTTGACTCCATATGTTTTTGTGTTCTTTATAAGCTTGATATACTCCCCCCTTCCTTTATGAAAGATGGTTTTTGATGGTCAGTAAGGAAGATAGCACTACATTTAGCTAAGCAACAGAGTTCTCATTTAGATAGAGATGTTACTTAGTGGAACGCAGCAAAAACACTAGATTTTGATTGATGGCAATTATGTAATAATCTTATTTTGCTTCTTCTAATCTGTTCCGTCCCTTTTAATGATGCTGTGCTTAAAATAAAAAATTCCTTGTTGGTAAACTTAGGAGAAGACAAGCTACACCTCCAGTAGTGTGGGTTTGGGGAGGCATATCAAAGAAATAACTTTTCGAGTGCAGAATCAGACTGTGGGTGGAATAAGGATATCCGAAGCTCAGCTAGTCTTGAAAGTGACTAGGAAAGCTATCACCCACCAAAAGGCAAGCTATAGGTCTGTTCTCACTTTAAGACCATGAATATCACTTTAGGTAAGAATTAGAAATTGATGTCAAGCGATGGGGAACAGAGCCTGGCTAGATATTGGAGTTTAAGGAAAGTTTCCAGTCCTAAACACAAACCGACCCAAATGATAAGGAACACAAAGCAAATAACTAGATAATTAGGAGGAGGTGTAAATAATAAATACAGAGTAACAGCAAGAAACCAGAGGTATTAAGTAAATCATTCATAGGAAGACAATCCCCTCACTTGAAGATTCGTTTGTCCTTTCTTTTAAGCTTCAGAATAGTTCTGTGGTGTGAATGGGTTAAGTTCACCATAAATGGGATATAGGACAATATGGAGGTGGTCTGGAGAAACTTGGAAACAGGTTTCCAAGTTTCATATTTGTGGTCTCTTAATAAGCTCCTTTAAATATCCTTTTGGTTAAGATGAAATGCCTAGCATTCATTTTCTATTGTAGCTTTATCAACACATGAATATTAAGATCTTGAAAAAAATTTTAATATTAGACCTTCAAAGCAATTTTCAGAATATAAAAACAATCACTGATGATGTTAGAATATCAAAAGGATACTGACATTCTACTGAAGAATGTTACATTCAGATGGAAGTTTTAAGCACTATCATAAAAATTATTTTAAGGTCCTCTTTTTTTTTTTTTTTTTTTTTTGATATTTTCCTTGTCTGCATTTGGAATTCATGCCATAACTTGAAGTTGCCAGCCTAAGTAGGAAGAAATATGGAAAATATGTACTGTATTTAAATAAGCTGTATTAGTGCTCAGACACTTGGAAAATTTATAAAGTTAGAATATGATTCAGTAAAATGTATATATTTATGCCCAAATACGCCAAGCAAGTAAACCAACAATAAACCACTATCATGCATTGAAATATTCTGACGTCATTTGGTGGAATTAAACTGAACATATACTCTACCTTATTTTCTGAAAATTGCAAAATATACATTATTTTACCCATTATATAAAAATGAATGTGAATCTACAGTTGCATCCAATATATAACAAAGAATAAAGGTACTCTACTCCTAATTATTACCAAGTAAATGAAACATAATGGTGGAAATGAGAATGAGAAAAAAAAGGGAAAAAAACACAACAGTAAAGAGATATAGACTTATAATGGGCAAATAGGAGCTATTTAACAATACTATTTTTTCATGTTTCAAAGTAAAACTTTCAAAAATTTAAGGATGCCACTCTTGTAAAATTATAGAAACATGTCAAATAAATTATTAAAGTCATTAATTTATGAAGGAATTAGCCAATTAAGCTGTTTTGAGTAACATATGGGGAATACAGGTTTAGGTAGTCCATTACAAGTATTATTTAATAAAAATGGGTGTTAGGTGCTGCCTAAACTTTACATGGGTTAGATGGATCTCATGGAAGAGGATCAAGCTGGGCCATCTTACAGGCCGTAAAGAAGGGATACTTCAGCAGCAAGAGGCTATGAGCATATGCTTGCTCAGAGAGTGAGGCAGAGTGGGAATAGGAATATCCAGAATGGACCTTCACAAGAACTTGGCTTCCTCCACAAATCCTAGAAACTCTCAGCTTCCTCTCCTGGGAACCAGTACTTGAAGGCCTAAAACACAGAAAACATCAACAGAATTTGTGGTGTGTATATATATATAATTATATGTATGTATACATACACACACAATGGAATACTACGCAGCAAAGAGGAAGAATGAAATCTGGCCATGTGTAGCAACATGAATGGAATGGAACTGGAGGGTATTACGCTAAGTGAAATAAGTCAGTCAGAGAAAGACAGATACCATATGTTTCCACGCATAGGTGGATTTTGAGAGTCTTAGCAGAAAACCATGGCGGGGGGGGGTGGAAGAGGGGAAATAAAGACACAGAGAGGGAGGGAGACACAACATAAGAGACTCTTAAAGATTAAGAACACACTGGGGATGTGGGAGCGGGGAGAGTGGATGACAGGCACAGAGGAGGGCACTTATTGGGATGAGCACTGGGTGTTGTATGGAAACCAATTTGACAATTATTAAACAAAAGAAAGAAAAAGGAAAACATTAGGATAAGTTTTCAGAGATTGCAAGTTAGATAAAAATTGATAAAAGTCATAGAAATAAAACTGTAACATTTGGGGTTATCTTTTATACTCAGACAAAACCTACAAGTTAAGTATAACTTCACAATTTCTCAGCTCTATTGAATTAACAAATAATGAAGTTGAATGCAGATATATTCTCCTAGAAAATTAAATAATTTTTAGATGGACTTGGTAAAACATGTCTTAGGATGATCAAAAAAATCAGGCTGCCCATTTTTTAAAAGCTTATTTTTGGGCTTTAAATAAGTATTGTCATATTTAAGTGGAGTTACAATAGATTTTTAAAAGTATTTTAGTTCTTTATTAATATGGGAAATACTCTTGGAAATCTTTTCAATTGCAGAAAGTGTGAAGTTTCACCTGGCAAATGACTATGTTTTGGAGAGAATGTCTTTATTTTACAGCTTTCAGAATCTCATCTCTAATAATTTTTAAATCTAGAATTATAATTATCCCTAACACTAAGTCCGGAGGCTGAAGAGAACTAAGCTAAAATGGATTCTTCCTTTGTACTACACCAATTGTGAATAGAAAAGGTCTGGATTCTTACACATAAAAGAAAGTTTTAGAGAACAAAAGGTCATATATTCTAATGCATGAAATGATTGAAATTAAATTACCCAACTTTTGGTCTTTAGAGACTTCTCAGAATCTGTGTTAGGGAATTGCTAAAGGCATTAGGCTGTAAGATACAAATGCAGTAACAGCAAACTTTTTGAAGGGAGGGCCTGGGTCACATTAATTAGTTTTTAAAATTTTTAATTCGAAAAGAATTGAATACCTTAGAATTAAAGTGAAAAAGACTTTGAGCTGCTGAACAAATGGCAGTCCAATGTGAATATTGCTAGACAAATAGATTTATATGACCACAATAAATTCCATGGCTACCGATGGGAAGTCAAGGGAGACAGTGCGTGAGAAGAAAGAAGGACAAGGAAATTACTCAGATCTAGTAAAATTTAATTGACTACAGGACTGTAGAAGGTGCATCCTCTTATTTAGCCCTGAGTTCTGTCCTTACCTGAAAGAGCAGAAGTAGCGCGCTCTCCCTCTCTCTCTCTCTCTCTCTCTCTCTCTCTCTCTCACAAAAATAAAACATTTTAAAAGATTAAAAAAGGAAGATGATATAGGTCAGATACTTGTATCTACGTAAAGAAAGGAAGAGTATTAGGCATGAATAAAGGTAAAATCATTTAAAAATTTTTATTGGCAAATTATATAACTTTTGAATAGTTTGTTTAAAATGATATTAGCAACAATCAGGTGATTATCATTTGTTATGGATAAGTGAATAACAAATGTAATAAGATTTGGGAATACTTTATTATAAGGACCCTATGCTCCCCATGAAGTGTTAGTTTTATTTGAAAGTGGACATGTCAACATAAAGAGCTTTTGGACAATGACGGAATCCATCAACAAAGCAAAAAGACTGCTTACTGAATGTAGGAGAAGATATTTGCCAAGGACATATCTGATAAGGAGTTAACATCCAAAATCCATAAAGAGCTCGTATGACTCAATAGAAAACAAAAGTCAGGTTATCTGATTAAAAAAAAGGCAAAGGGGCTAAATAGATGTTTTATTGTGTTTTTTCAAAGAAGACATACCAATGGCAATCAGACACATGAAAAGATGCTCAATATCACTAATTATCAGGGACAGGCAAGTCAGAACTACAATGAGATATTACCTAATACTTGTCACAATGGCTAAAGTCAAAACCCAAGAAATAACAAGTGTTGGAGAGGATATGGAGAGAAAGGAACCCTCATGCATTGTTGGTGGGAAAGTATATTGCTACACGAACTATGGAAAATAGTGTGGAGGTCCTCAAAAGATTAAAAATGGAAATACTATATGATGCTTATAATTCCACTACTGGGTATTTACCCAAAGAAAATGAAAACACTAATTCAAAAAGATGCATGCCCTGTGTTTATGGCAGCATTGTGTACAATAGACAAAATATGGAAACAGCCCAAGTGCCCCTTGCTTGATGAATGGACAAAGAGTATTTAATATATACATGTGAATAAAAAGCCAAAGAAAGGACGAGATCTTGTCGTTTGTAACACCATGGACGACCTCAGAGGGTATTATATCAGAGAAAGATAAATACCATAGGATCTCACTTACATGGGGAATCCAAAAAACCAGAGAAACAGGTAAACAAACAAAATGCTCAATCAGCCTGTGAACAGAGAGAACAAACAAGTTGAGAATTGCCAGAGGGTGGGGGAGATTGGGCAAAATGGGTGAAGGCGAGAGTGAGATACAGGCTTCCAGTTAGGGAATAAACAAGTCGTGGGAACAAAAGGTGTGGCATAGGGAATACAGTTAATGATATTGTAATAGCATCATAGGGTGACAGGTGGTAGTATACTTGCGATGACTGTAATGTATAGAGTTGTTTAATTTTGAATTACTGTGTTGTACACCTGAAAGTAATGTAACATTGTGTGTCACCCGTGCTCAAATTAAAAAAAAAAAAAAAAAACGCTACATGCATAATCTCACATTGAAAAACAAAAATGGACTTAAAGTAGTCTTTTTTTTAAATTTACTATTGAGAGACAGAGAGAGACATTGAAAAAGGAGAATGGACTTAAATTTGTCCTAAGTGTATATTTCTTTCTTTTTTTTAAATTTACAATGGAGAGACAGAGAGAGAGAGCATAGGCATGGGAGGGTCAGAGAGAGGGGGAGACACAGAATCCGAAAGAGAATCCAGGCTCTGAGCTGTCAGCACAGAACCCGACACGGGGCTCGAACTCACAGACATAAGACATGACCTGGGCTGAAGTCAGACGCTTCACCCACTGAGCCACCCAAGTGCCCCCTAAGTGTATACTTCAAACTTTGGAGCACCCACCAAAAATATTTGAAAGAGAGGTATGATTGACATGCTAAAAGAGGTGAAGGAATGCAATTATACAAAATTTTCAGTTAAAATTAGAGAAAGCAGAAAAGAAAAAGAGGCCAAAAAAAAAATCACAGATGCTATAGAAAATCTAAAGAATTAAGATACCAAAAGAAGTTTATATAAAATTAGGATCAGAAAAAACTTTTTCTAAGTATGACACAAAAGCAAAAGCTTTTGGGAACAAAAGAAAAATAAATTTTAACACAAATTTATTTATATTTTGAAAAATGCTATACATAAACATTTTAAAGGGGCAATATTTGCAACAAACAGGATAAAGAATTGTCTTAATATATGATGAGCACTTGCAGATTGTATGGAAACAATGCAACTTCATCCTGTTTACCTCCTTCCTGTCCTCCCTCCTGGAATGTGGACCAATGTAATAAACAGTCGTTTTGAAAAATGCATAAATGCAAGGAGGCAGTCTATAATGAATTTGTTTGTTGCATAATGAAATTTAAGTTATTTAAATTATAAACTTATATATGACATATCCCCTGCTCAGGACTTCTGTAGAGAGAAAACAATAGTGATCTCTCGTGTTGGCAAGGATTAAGAGAAATAATTATCACCCACCATTCCTTGTTTCAAAAAATAGTTCCAAAATTTGCCAGTCTGTTGACCCAAGAATTCTATGAATAGAAGTTTAACTTAAAAAGTAATCACACAAATACACAAAACCATATGTTAACAGTTCATAGTAATGAGGGAGCATTAGGGAAGCTGGGGGCAAAGCACCAGCTAGCAAACACCACCCCCTCACCACTCAGAGGGGGCATGTGTGACATTCCGCAAGCACTCCTGGCTGCCCTAAAGCTAAGAGAAGGAGAAGACAAATGCTTAACTGATGGAGAACATAGTCCTACAGGACTCGAGTCTCCATCAGTTTACAAATATCTTAATGAATTACAAGAAAGAGACAGTCTGATCAATAGCCTAATCTCCAGGCACCTACAGACTCAGTTTTCCGGATTCCAACATCACCCTCCCCTCCATAGCAATGTGGGGAACAAAGACAAGAAATGGCAGGTAAAATTAAATCTCTTTATAACCTGTTGCCCATTGCAAGTACTTGAGGCAAATACAAAGTATAGTATTTCTCCAGGAACTCTTTACTATATAATGTTAATGCCTTCCTGGAGGGAAAACAACCTTAGCTTGACTACAAGGCCTCCAGTATTTTAGGAGCCCTCTTTAGCATATGAAAGTCATTTCCTCCCTTTTGCCTTTACCTCCCCCAACTCCCTAGTTTATAATCAGTCACTTCTTCACAAACCCAGTAAAGCTCTTCACTGCCCAACGTCCTGTTGCTGTACTTTAATAAAGTCAGCTTTTTGCACCAAAGATGTCTCCAGAATTTTCTTGGCCACCAGTTCCGAACCACCCCCCCTCCTTAAAACCCCATCAATAACACAATTTCTTGTAATATTAACATTTGGGGAAAACCTACATCCTGATAAGATGGCATATTTAAAAGAATCATGATATATTCAGAAATAAGAATACTATACAACCAATAAAAACAGCTGTAGATTTTCTCTGGGTGCTATGGAAAGATTTTTATAATATATTGTTAGGTGGCAATTAAGGTATTTATTTAGACTGTAGCTATTGTGTCTATTGTAATGGGCGATAACGTTTACAAGCTTTTCTTAAATCTCTTGTCAACCAATTTTTATTTATATTATTGCCTTTTTTAGTAAATTCACTTTGGTACTATAAATTATGTTTAAACTTCTCTTATAGGATTTATTCCACTCTCTTCATTCTAATTGTCACATTATGTTACTCTTTGTTCTAAAGTTTAGTACAATTTATCCATACTGCTAATCCTTTTCTGGGAATTTTCATTTATTAGTTTCTGAAGTTCATTCTTCAATAATGTTCTCCAAGGAAGAACTCCTAAGAACAATATTCCCTGACTTGTAGCAAAGTGAACCAGTTTTTCTGTAACTTTTCCTCCTGAATGTTGGCTTGCACAAATACAAAATCCTTGGTTCATACTTTCTTTCTTCAACTATCTTACAGTTATCTCCCTAATATATTCTGGCATTGAATGTTGCTATGGGGAAATCTGAAGCCTGTTTGATATTTTTTCCCTAATAAGTGACTTGAACTCCTTACTTAATTAACTGAACGATTTTCTGTTTATTCCTTTAAGTTCATTAAAGGTTTACTAGGATATGTCTTGTTAAATATTCTGTGTTGATTTTTCCAGAGATGGCCTTTTTTATTCCTCACTTTCCATTTAATGGCCAATCTTTTTTTTCTTGCACGAAAACTTTAAAAAATATTATCTTTAAATATTTATATTGTTACTTTGTTTTTGTTTTGTTTTGTTTGTTTTTTAGTTTATTTGTTTTGAGAGAGAGGGAGAGAGTACCAGCAGGGGAAGAGCAGAGAGAGAGGGAGAGAGAGAGAATCCCAAGCAGGCTCTGTGCTGTCAGTGTGCCAGACTTGATTTCTTGAACTGCAAGATCATGACCTAGGTCAAAATCAAGAGTCGGATGCTTAACTGACTGAGCCACCTAGGCACCCCTATATTGTTACATTGTTTTGATTTTCTTTTTTAGTGTTATATTATTTATAGGTTATGAAAAAAGTCATGTTTGAAGGAAGCTTTTTTGTTCTTGTGGTAGTGAAGAAGGAATAATGGTTTTGGAAGTTAAGTCTGAAAGACTATAAAAGTATAACTTCCTTGTGTAATTTTCTTTACTGTCCCTTTCCATCCTTTTTCCTTACAGTGTCTTTGTGTTAATGTTTTCCCAGCTTACTTTTCATTACTTATCATTGAACATATTATATATTTCTGGAACAATAATATATAGGAAGGTTCTATGTAAACTCTCTCCCTCAACCTTTCTATTTGAAATGGAATTCCTGTCAGCTTCTCAAATCTGGTTTCTGCCTGTATTGCTACAATGAAGGGATAAACTTTTGCAATCCAAAGTGAGTCCCTCACTTTAAAAAAAAAAAAAAAAAAGAAAAATTTTTTCTATTGTTTTCTGAAGACTGAGTCATTTTACCACAGGATTAACCTGTACTCATCATGTCTCCATTTCTTCATGATGGCTTTTGTGCATTCTTTATTCTTTCACGTATTTATAGTCTCTAGATGAAATAGGTTTCAAAGTTCCCCTGAAAATGGAGCTTTCCAATTCTCTGTTTCTGGGTGAATTTTTTATGAATGATTTCTAAATGGAGTAAAGGTGCTAACTTATACAGAAGCATTTATACCATAATTCCCTGATACCTTTCTGCTTTACAAAGATTTACCAGCTACTTATTTAAATTTGCATTCACCGGATTTAAAGCAGTTGATCCACAAAAAAACAATTAGATACAGATTATTATTAAATTCCATGAGAGACAAAATTGAAGAGTTTGAAGTTTAGACATTGTAAGTGGAACTACTAGCAACTTAACCTAGCAACAACATTTATCGCTATAAGATTCGGATGTTATAATATGCAGAAGAGGCACAAATCTGATAAAAGGGTCCTTCGTGTAACATAGTTGATGATTATTTCTGTATTATCTCCAAGTCTATCTCATCTAAAAATCCCCACCTTTTGTTTTTATCTAATAGTCTTCTAAATGACTGATCAGCTTTAAGTCATACATTCTTATAGCCCACATATACTTCCAAAAGATGCTGCTAACAATTGATGAGTAGATTACAGTATTGATTCAGTCATGATTTGACTAAAGGAGAGAATATGTAGTTTTCAGATATGGTTTTAGATCCGAACCAAAAACTATAGGGCTTAAAATTTCACATTAAAGAGTTACATTATTTTTTCCACTGGGTTCAAATCCAGTAATGAATGTGAAGGTTTATGAGTCTAGCAAAAAGAAAGAACATTGTAGTTGTTCCTGTGTTTATTCTGTATCCATCCTCACCATTATTGTTAACCACTAGGGAATAAATATAAGGGCTTTTTTGTTTTCAAGTAAATTTACTGAAAATATAAACATACTACAAAGTAAATGAATAAATACCAAATATTGACAGTATTTTATTTAAAAATAAAGCAAAGCATGATCAGAACAACATTTTGTGTGTGTGCTTTTTACCACCAAAAGTGATAAAATGGTAGAACTTGATAAAGAGAGGATATTGACTGAATGGAACCAGGATCTGAGTCACTACAGATATTTTGGCTCCTTATTAATTTCTAGCATATATGACATAAATAATGTAAAAAAAGCACCATTAGCAAACATAAGTAATTTAGAATACAAATATTTTCTCAGAGCAGTCCAAGTACATAGAGAAATGAAATGAGTTTGATTATTTAGGGGAGGAAAATTCTGATGATTTTTCTCAGAAGCAAGTTGGTGAATTATGTTGAGAACCCTTGAAATGGTCATATCATTTCACTAGTAATGTTTAAATTAAATAAATATTTTAAAATGATAAAGAAGATAATGGAAAACAATAAAAATGTTGCCAAATAATAGAGAATTTTTTAAAAATACATAGTATATCTATGTAATAGAGTGTTACATACTCATTGGTAAAAATCCAAAGATTTTTTGGTATCATGGATAATGTTTCATATTAAAGTTTTAAGTAAAAATGCAGGGTCTATATTTACAGTAATTATCAATTATGTAAAATTTATATATGTAAAAAGTGAACATACTAATGGAAACCCTGTAAAATGTAAAGGATAGTTATTTCTAGATTGTGGGAATAGTGGTAATATTTGTTTTCTTACTATGTAATTTCTCTAAATTTATACAATCAGTATGTATTTTCAATTATAATTTTATTTTATGAATATATAATAATAAAGCAAGTATAATTTAAAGTATTTCAGACATGACGAAAGAAAATGTGTCACTGTGGTAAAAATCCTTTCTCGGTAAATATCAGGATATTTTAACATTATCCTTATATGGAATTTTATTTTTCAAATGGTTCATTCGAAATGAATGTTTCAAATGGTTCATTTAACTCTGAGAAGCAAATATCTCCCATTCTCTGAATTATAAAACAAAAATTACTATGATCAGATTCTGAGCATTAAAAAGCTTTTAAAGCTATGGTATAACTTCCTCTCTTGTGACATTTAAACAGAACCTTCCCATTATCTCAAGGTATAATCCACCTTGTCTGGAGAACTAATCACACACTTACCTAAAATTCTTCCAGAATTAGTATACTTAAAGTTGTATTTAATACAAAGAGACTTTGACTCACTTCAGGGCCAACTGTACACCTTTTAACTTGCTTTGTCAGTGTATATAAAGTCTTTGCTTATATTATTTTGTTTCTCTAATATTTGCAAAAGTTCTGTAATTTTGAATATATATATATGTATTTGAATATATATATAATATATATATATATATTTTAATGTATGTGTGTGAGAGACAGAGAGAGCGAGTGAGCATGTATACATGCAAGGGGGTTGGGCAGAGGGAGAGAGAGAGAATCTTAAGAAGGCTCCATGCTTAGCACAGAGCCCAACACAGAGCTCAAACCCACATGACCCGAGCCAGAATGAAGAGACAGATGCTCAACTGACTGAGCCACCCAAAGTTCTGTGATTTTAAAGGATTAACTGAGCCTTACTTCTATAAGTAGCAAGAATCTCCTGACTGATGACCCCCAAAGTTCTTAGTGCTTAAATTCCTTCTCTTAAAGGGATATCAATATTATTAGTCACTTATATTTTTTAACTGATTATCTACAATGTGTAAGCACTGGTAGATTCCGTAGAAGCTATAAAGACAAGACATAAGAGTAGGTTTTTCGAAAGCACATAATCAAGGAGAAACATACAATTAGTGCAAATATGAGGCAACTGGTGATGAGGCTAAAATAAAAGAACGATGAGTTGTTTTGCAAATATAGGGATGGGAAAGGTTATTTCTAACTGAGTGGATGGATGCATGAAGACTTCTTGAGTAGCCAATGTGCCTGATTAAAAGGTAGAGATTTCTCATCCCTTGAAAAAAAAGGAAGGTGATTATGAAACAGTGGGAACAGGATTTATACTAGAGAATAGTCTGTGTGTAGACCAATTAATTTTGCTCTGTTTAACAGTATTGTTTATTCCTAGCAATCTCTTTGGCGAGAGATGAATCTAATCACACTGAAAGAGCACAAAGCTATCTCTACTCCTAGAAGACAACACATATCACCTTCTGGTGATTTGGGAATAGTAGTTTCAGCTCTATATATGAATGACACATTTATTCAGTGGTTTGATGGCTCCATTTGTCATGTTATATTGGCAATATTGCATTGACCTAATTACAGTCATCTATATTTACATGACTCATAATGTCATCATGACTTCATTGGCATTTTTTAAAAGTTGAAGGAAACAATATTAATTAATTAATTGATTAATAATCCTTTCTGAATAGAGGATGTTTTTGTACTGATTAGATTATTTCTGAAGTCAAATTCCTCAGATAATCATCATACTAACACTGAGCAAGGAGACCTAGGCGGATGGTTCTTTTTGCCAAGTTGCTGGAATTCATTGGCTAATGATGTGATCTTGAGTGTACATATTAGTTTTTATTTTATTCTGCCTCACAGTTAGCTCCAGTAAGGGCTATGTACATAAGAGTATGGCTCTTGTCTCCAAACATTGCTATAATCAGTTAATATAATCTGGCCAGAGCCAGCTAAATGAAAGTTCAAGAAAAATGTAAAAATGGGTTTTGGAAAATAGCTGACTCCAGGAAAGCTAAGGTTAAAGGAAATGCATTTATTCTGAAAAACATCTATTAATCAGGACTCTGTCTATTTGATTAAAAGCTCTTTCGGTAAAAAGCAACAGAAATCCATTTAAACTAACTTATGTATTAAAGGGAATTTATTATAAGAACAAGGAAGTATGCCCTAGGACCCAAGGGAAATGACATCAGGACTGATACCAGGAAATGCGAAAATCAGGCACCAAGACAGGTATTCTCAGTTTGTATGTCTCTTTGTATCTCTTCCTAATTATCTCTTGCTTTAGCCTCTTGTAATCAGGTGCAGTCTTCTGTCTTTCTGTGTGTGTGACTTGATGTGTGCACAATGAAAGTTGACCATACTACACGGACAAATGTGTTTTGCCTCCAAGTTCAAGTGTTATTAGATCCTGACATGTGTGACCTAATCCCGAATTTGTGGAAGAAAAGTCGTAATTGGCACAGTGTAAATCAGGTGGTCACCCCATGTGCTTTGGAATATGGCCATTTGTACAGGCTAACATAACATAAGCATGGCTGCACATGTGGGGAGTTTCTACAAAAGCACCCCGTACTTGCGAAACTATATAGAAAGTTTCTACCATACTGTTCTAGTAAAGACTTCTCTTGAGGAGGTTGAGAGTTTACATGAGTTGCTTAATATCATTCAGCATGTAAGTAGCAAAACTGGAATCAGCTTTAGGTCTAACTCCGAGCCTCCTTTCCACTAACAAATCCACTGATAAAAGAAATGTACTAAAGTTGGTCTTTCTCTAATTTTAAGAGTAGACAGTTCACAAAGGTACAACTAATAAGATGTGCCACCCAAAATTCTACTTATACTGAAGAGAGTATATAGGTGACCAGTGTCGTCTCCCCCCCAGTCCAGCTGTGAGTTTTCACAGGGGCCTCCAGGCTTTTATCTCACTGTTTCCAGTCTGTTACTGGACAGGAACCATTGATGGGTTCCACTGATGAGGTAGGGAACCATTGATGCCCATTCCTGCAGGATAGGGGAGTGTCCTCTAATGGAAAACATGGTCTTGATATACCTACTGCAGCAACTGGAATGTCCTTAAAACTGTACTGCCGTCTTCAACTCTTCCCACTTGGTATAAATGTTGCCGCTTGGTCGGTACTCCTTCCTCTCCACTCCTTTCTTAGATATCAAACCTGCATCTCACTCTGCAGGCTCTCCCTGGCTACCATGTTCATTCTTCACAGGTGTTTCTTTCATTTGATCTCTTATATGTCTAATCTTATCTTGGAATATGCTTATTAGGGGAAATAATGATCCCAAAATTTCAGAGGAATTAAACAGTATAACAACAACAACAAAAGAAAGATGAGAGAGCTGCATTAAAAGTAAAGATAGACGCTGTAGAGAACAAATTAAAATAGACTTCTTTTTATATTGTTTGTGGGAAGTTATCAACTTTCTACTGATTTCATTGGGATTTTAGAATAGCATTTGTTGTTTTTCCCTCTCGAGTAAAACATATACATAGCATATATAACACAAATGTTAAAAAAGATAGATCTTTAAAGCTACAAAATAAAATTAACTCAAATTACTGTCATTAAATTTAACATATTCTTCAGTCTTTTGGTTATGGGTTTTAACTTTTTCTTAATTAGGTTTAGATTAGGGGTGTCTGTGTGACTCAGTCGATTAAGTGTCCGACTCTTGATTTCAGCTTAGTTCATGATCTCACAGTTCATGAGTTGAAGCCCTGTTTTGGGCTCTGCACTGACCGTGTGGAGCCTGCTTGGGATTCTCTGTCTCTCTCTGCCCTCTCCCACTAGCATTCTCTCTCTTTTTCTCTCAAAATAAATAAATAAACTTAAAAAATAAACATTAAAAAATTTAGGATTAAATTAAATAAACTTCGCATCTTTTTGTTTTCACTAATCTTATGTTGTCACTATGTCCCGATGTCATTAAATCTATATTTACTTTTTTGTTGTTGTTTTTATTTTTTATTTATTTTTTTAGAGAGTGTGTGTGTGCATTAGCAGGGGTGAGAGACAGAAGGAGGGAGAGAGAGAGAGGAAGAAGCAGAGCGAGAGGGAGAGAGGAAGAAAGAGAGGAAGTTAAACAGACTCCATGCTCATTATATCCCTCTTTTCATTCTTAGTGACCCTTTTGGGCAAAAGGTACAAGTAGAGAGTGATTATAGAAAAGGTGTTGGAGGAAAAGAAACAACCCAGCACCATGAGTGGAGGTGGAGTTAAGGTGTTGTATGGAACACTGGAAGAGAGGAGAGGCATTAATAATCTTTTTCTTTCAGAACTTCGCAAAAGTTTTCTTCCCCAAGGAAAATTTCCTGTGAGGCAATTGCTTTCAGTGCCTGAACTATTACTACTGTGTCTGCCCTTCCCCACCCAGACAGTTCTGACCATGATTTGATCACCATTTCCTTAACCTTCTTGGGAAGTCCATTGGAAATAGCAGGGATGGTTCTGGTTTCTTTACCACCCACACAAACACCTCCAGATGATTTTCCCAACCTCAAATGTAGTCATTGTGTCAGGAAAACAAATGTTACCCCTCTGGTGGGGTGAAGCAGCAGTAGATACCTCTTAGGTGGTCCCTGTAAAATAAGGACTAGATTTACTTAGTGGAACCAATTGGGGAATGCTGAGGCCTACCAGCCAGTCAGGAGGCCACATTGGAGGCAGTATCAACCTGTATATCTCTTCACTGATGGAGGAACCACTCTGGTTGGGGTAATTATAAGCAACACTGTCTTTTCAGAGACAGCACATAGGCCTGTAGTATTTTACTTCCTATGAGGGACAGGCGGTATCTTGCCTTTCTCTAGAAAACAGAATGATTTGTACCTTCTTAGGCCCTGGAAGACATCCAGATCAGCCTCATTGATTAGACTTATAACAGGTGATAGCATTACCTTAGTCTTCTTCCTTGTACGCCAAGATGGATTATATGTAATTCTTAATACATCCTACTGTAGCTAGATTAATGTGCAGGACAACTGGAAAATTCAATACAGAAATTTAAGGGAAAATCCCCTTGATTTCCTAAGATGAACACTGTTGGTTGATGGGGTCTGTTCAACTGGGATACTGGGAGGTACAGCTGAGGTCAGTACTGGGCCACTTCTTATTATGGACCTCATTATGGTAGTTATTCTCAAATATTAACATATTTGTTTGATTTAAATTTATACAGGCAGTTTAGGGTGCAACAGTTGAAGGTCTTGATAGGTAAGTTAGACATCATTTTTGTGGTCATTTGGGTTGTAGGATTTTACTTTTCTTCTTTGGAGATACCACTATGTCAGAGCTTGCTGGATTGGTACCCATCTGTGTGGTATAAATTCTGAACTGGTTAATTCAATGGTTGTGTCTAGATTTCCTTCTGGTACCGGTGCCCGCTTGTCAAGGAAATTCCCATTACCTCAGGAAGATGACAACTTTTTTCTTGGGGTAGTAACTCTTCAAAATCAGGAAGCTCCCAGATAAATAGGTACTCTTAAATGATACAAATCTATAGCTGTCAAAGTGTTTGTAAACGATGAATTGTGCTTTCAAGCTTTTCAGGCCTTGGAAATGAGGCCTTGTCACTAGGGTCTGCCAATATTCTGCTGAACTGATTTTTCAAGGGCAAATTTCGGGGCTTTCAAACATTTCAAACATAACTTTAGTGTTTGTATGGGGCTCTGGAAATGAGAAAGAGATTACCAAATTGTTCATTATCAAGTTGCCATTTTAACTGGAACTATGGTGTTCCCCCATGAATCATACCACGTTGCTGAACATTACAGTGAATGTGAGAAGCAGGTGGAATGTAACGTCCTGCAAAGTGGTATCATATGTGTATAAAGGCCCCTGCCAACGTCACCACTCCTTATGTAGTCTGTTAATGGCATGTCATTCAGGGTCTCTAGAGAGCTCCTGATGTAAGCCTTATCAGAGCTGTGACCAGATTCAGTGACCCAAAAATCACAGCACATGTTCTGTTGAAGGGGGTGTTGTACCTCTCCCGGGTGTTGACAATTTTCATGATAACTACTATTTGTTGAGTACCTTATTCTTGCTTGTTTCTGGGATAATTAGATCACACATTACCATATTTCATTCCCCATAACACTTACTATAATCCCTGCTTTTCACATATGCAAAGAGGCTTAGAAATAAGTCATTTATTTACTCAAATAACACAACTTGGTAGTAGCAGAACTAAGATTTGAATAAGAAACTTTTGGCTCTCAAATCCATGCTATTTCTACAGAGTAATGTGATGAAATGATATAAACAATAATGTAGCCAAAGATCTCACTTTAAATAATTTGTGCCCATTATGGCAAGCGTTTTTAATATGACTAAGAAAACTACAGATACATACTCATGCCCTCAAAACAAAGGCAGTACAGCAAATGGAGAACATGGAGGGGAAAAGTTCAAAACTTTGGATAAATACTCACCAGTCTACATATCTGGAAACTGAGTACCCTAGAGGGTACAAGGTCATACACCATTATACCTCGATAATTCATGTATGTGAAGTGATGGTACAGTAGTTCTTTTTGTAGTCCTGAAAAGTTTTGAAGTCACAATCTATAATAGGTGACTTTTATGTCAAATATTTAGAAAGACTAAATTAACTAAATTAGGTTTATGACTAAAGGTTAACCAAGGTCAAGGGATCGAACTAGTAGAATTAGCAAGTAGTATTTAGAAGAGTGAAAAAGCTTTAGAGTGTTTTGTAGTCTTGGATCTTCAGCTAAATACTGTAATTAAATTAATCCTATTTTATTTTGTTAACATTTTAGGTTTCATTTCTCAGAGACTGAACCCTCAGTCTTATTAATAGTGCGCATGGAAATCTCTGCTGCTATGGTTTATGAATATTGACATTCTGAAATGAAGACAAAACTAGTTCATTAATTTTATATGACAGATTTTCAAGACTAGACTCCAGCGACTTCCATTTGATTTAAAGATAGTGGAAGCTGGATATATAAAAGAATATTTAATATTAAAGATAATATTAAAGAATCTTTTATAAAAATGAAAAATTATTTAGGATACATAAAACAAAGGTTTAATAGCTAAGCAACACAAAACCCAAAGGATTCCTCCAGAGATGTAAATTAACAATCTGTATCTCCTAAATCTATGAATATTGCCAAGAATTGATCAAACAGGAACCAAGTGAGTAACAATATTAGTTGAATAATATTTAAGTTTTGTGTAACGAGACTTGTGCATAACAACTCTTGGAACTGGTTTGATTCCAACTTGATACGGAATTCTAGGCTTTTAGGGGGAGAAAGTAGATAAATGTATTCTCACACTTGATGCTACTTAACTACATAATAGCATATAATTTGGGTACATTTACAACTAGATTCATACAGGAAAAATTAATTTATGTCTCAAACCAACTTATAAAAAGATGATTTTTATTACAGTAGCCAATTTATGGAAAGAGCCTAAATGTCCATTGACTACTGAATGGATAAAGAAGATGTGGTGTGTGTGTGTGTGTGTGTGTGTGTGTGTGTGTGTGTGTATGTTTTAATATATGTGTGTATATATATATATACACACACGATGGAATATGAATGGATAAAGAATATGTGTGTATATATATATGATTGTGTGTGTGTATATATATATGTGTATATATATATGATGGAATGTATATGTAGAAACAAAAGAGATGAATATAGGGGGAAAAAAGAGAGAGGCAAACCATAAAATAGGCTCTTAACTGTAGAGAACAAACTGATAGTTATTGGAGGGAGGAAGGAAGGGTTAAATGGATGATGGGTATCACATGTTGTGATGAGCACTGGGTGTTGAATGTGATGAATCACTAAATTCTACACCTAAAACTAATATAAGTACACACACACACGCACATGTTGGGCAAAGAAAACATGGCCTTTCAAGAACATGAAGGATGTTTTGTTCAGAATAAAAATGGAGTCAAATATGCTATGCCTAAATTATATCGTTTAAATCTATAAAATCATAATATAATATAAACATTTTCTTTAATTTTTCACTGGTAACTGAGACCAATCTAAAGAGAATAATCTATTTAAATAAAGTTTGAATACATTCGTGATGAACTACATGGACCACCTAGGTTACTTTGCATGATATATTGTCCAAATACATATATTACTAGAAACTGGCTTGCTCAGTCTGAACATAGATATATACAGATTTGGGTCCTGCATTCTTTTTGAAAAATTTGCCTTGTTTCAAGGAAATATTTTGAATCCAGTAGGGAAGGAGTTTCATTTCTTGATGATTTTCTGTGTCACTTTATTAAAAGCTTGGGGTTGTTCGGTATGCAATAATTCATAGGCTACTTAAAAACAGAACTTCCTAGCAGAGCTCATGGTTTGCCTTTAAATTGTTTTTAATTTTTATCTTAAAATCATCATAAACCAAAACTGACCTTTTGGCGTATCAGTTTATGAATTTTGATACATTTGTAGATTTATGCTATCGTCAACACAATCAGGATACAGAATAGTTTCATCCCTCAGAAAAACTCTTTGTACTCTTCCATTATAGTTACATTCAGCCCCACTGGTACTTCCCCCGTGTTGTGCAGTACATGCGGCTTGTGGTAGCTTATTAAAAACAGAACTGATATGCTAGTTATACTATGAGCAACAAATCTCTATGGTTATCTGTGTGATGTAATTGGGAAGCAGGAGTGGAGTATATTTCAACCACTCAGGGAAAGGGCATTTCATAATTGCATGAAGAGGGTTTTTTTTTTTTAAGTTTATTTATTTATTTTGAGAGAGAGAGAAAGTGAGAGAGCATGAGTAAGGAGGGGCAGAAAGAGAGGGAGAGAGAGAATCCCAAGCAGGCTCTGCACTGGCAGTTATGCAGAGCCTAATGTGGGGCTCAAACTCAGGAAACATGAGATCATGACCCTAGCCGAAGTCAGATGCTTAACTGACCAACTGACCAGAGCCACCCAGGTGCCCCATGAAGAGGTTTTCTGGGTTTTTTTGTTTGTTTTTTAACTAAATCTCCCATTGATTCTGATAAATACTCCCTCTTTCTTTGGGAGGAGACAATTACTTTTCATTTCCTATTGGAAAATCACTACAAGTATTAATCACTAGTATTTATAAGAATATGTGATACCCCATAGGTATATTTGGGAAGATGGAAAAGTAGAGGTTTAAGAACAGTGGCTTTGAGGAAAGAATTTTTTATGGTGTTAAAGACCGCTCTTTAAGGTTTAGTTATCTTCCATTAAAATAAAGTATTCTAAGGTCTTTGTAGTTTCCTAGGCTAGAACTCTTTGGGGATATGAACTGGGTCTTGTATACCGTTAAATTCTCAAGGCCTGAACATTTCTTAGAACCTTGTAGGTAATCAATAAAGAAGTGATGACTGATGAATACCTTTTCTGAGCTTCAATCTACTCTTTTGTTTTTTTAGTTTTTTTTTTTTTTAATGTTTATTTATTTTTGAGAGAAAGAGAGAGAGCTTGAGTGAGGGAGAAGCAGAGAGAGAGAGGAAGACCCAGAATCTGAAGCAGGCTCTAGGCTCTGAGCTGTCAGCACGGAGCCCGATGCGGGGCTCGAACTCACGAACCGTGAGATCATGACCTGAGCCAAAGTCGGACACTTAACCGACTGAGCCACCCAGGCACTCCCAATCTACTCTTTAAAGTTAAAACGATAAAACTTAGATATTTCTGCTTCTTACCACAATGTGATAACAGGAACTAGATTTATCCTCCCTCTCTCAAGTAATTACAGAGCCAGTAAGAGTATATCGGAGAATAGTTTTCAGACTCGGGACAGCAGACAGAGAAGGATTGTGATTTCTAAGTGAAGAAATAAACAAGTTGAATCCTGTGTTTGCAGAAGCTAATAGTCTGGATGCAGATCCCTGGGGGAAGTACTGAGGAGGGAAACTCAAACAAATTAGTGTCCTTGCTAAGTAGAAAAGAAAGAGATTAGAAGTCAGGGAAAGCTCAAGCCCATAGGAACAATATTCTAGAGGGAAGGGAACACAGAAAGCACTGGGCTTCTGCAGAGGGGTCCTCTCATATCGCTGGCCAAGCATAGACTTGTGCATTCATGGGAAGAAATTACCCAAAGTTCTTGAAAAGAACCATGGAAAAGCAAGTGTTCAAACAATTTTTGGAGCTCCTAGAGATGAAGAATAGTTCATTGTTCAAACAGAATGGAAAGACCTCATAAAATATATGACATTGGTTGGGGTCCTCAGAAAAGTATTGATTAACTTCAGAATTTTCACTTGTAGGTATATGCCTAAGAAATCTGATAACAGAAGTTCATCCAAAAACATGTACACAGGGGCGCCTGGGTGCCTCAGGAGGTTAATCATCCAACTCTTGATTTCCACTCAGGTAATGATCTCATGGTCGTGGAATGGAGCTCCTGTTGGACTCCAAGCTCAGCATACTTGGGATTCTTTCTCTCTCGCTCCTTCCCTCTGCCCTTCCCCCATTCTCACTGTCTCTCAAAATAATTAAATAAACTTAAAAATAATACAAACACAAATATTCCTAACAGCATTATTTGCAATAGCCATAAAGTAGAAAAGACCCAAATAACCATCAATTGATGAATGAATGAATAAACAAAATGGGGTACAAACATGTGATAGAATGTTATTCACCCTTTAAAAAAGAATGAAATTCTGATATATGATATGACGTAGATGAACCTTGAAAGTATGCTCTGTGAAAGAAGGCAGACACAAAAGGCCATATACTGAATGAGTCCATTTATATAAAATTTCCAGGAGAATCAAATCCATTTATATAGAAAATAAATCATCACTAGGGGTTGTTTGTAGGGAGACATGTGGAGTTATTACTATATAGTATGGAGTCTGAACTTTCTTTTTGGTAATGAAATTTTTCTGGAATAGATAGTGATGGTGGTTACATAACCTCATAAATATATAAAGAAACCCCATTGAATTCTGCACTTTAAAATAGTAGATTTAACTATTTAATTATATTTCAGTAAGAGAGAAAGCTTTTCATTATTAGTAGGATTAAATTAGCTCTAAAGAGAGCCCTGATTCACCCTAACAAAACTTAAAAACAAACCTTGGACTATGGCCTAACAAGGAAATTAGCAAATTATTTCTTCACAAAAGTAACCGTATAAATCTGAGAAGAATTGACAAAAACAGCCATTTCAGTGCTCTGAAAATCAATCAAAACAATCAGCAATAAGAGAAGTGTTTATGCTCTTACAACTGTTGAGTTTTAATAAAGAAGAGTAGGAACCGATGGTGTTCTGACCTGGAAATACTCTTTTCCCTTTTGCTTGATTAGTTCAGGGGTTTGACCACAGCAGGGTGGGGCAGGTGATGAGATCTTTTCTGCCATCAAAGGGACTCTCTTGATTTAGAACAGGGAGCATTGCTCATGCTGTGTGATGCTAGCATTTGACTTGTCTTCTCAGAGTCAGGTGACTCTGGGAGCACCAGTAGGTCCGCTTTACCAGCCAGAGGCTATGGGTTTATTAGGACATGCATGCACAGCCCAGAATTTAGAGGGCCCAAGCATTTGAACACATTCCTGGTCATCCCTAGACCGAACACACGTGCGTAAGAGAATCAAAAAGGTCTGTCTACAAGTAAAACCCAGGGCAGATATCAAAATAGTCTGGAATTAAAATCATTTTCCTACCCAAAGACAGATGTTTTATCAGCAGAGGACACAAACCTTACTGGCTCAAAATGTTTGAGAACAACTTCTGTCTAATTATTAGCTAAACATTAAATGACATGGACATGGGAAAAGCCTTTAAGAAATCAAACTTAAAAGTAAAAATAATTTAACAAAACAGATATTAGAGAGTGTAAAGCATAGAGTAGACATGTTATTACAGATCTGTTTTAGGCAAGCAAGTAAATGAACAAGAAACAAGAATAACAGTCTTCAGGGAGTAAGATCAGAATCCGTATTATAAAATCTATTATCTAAAATGTCAATTTTTTGGCAAAAATATGAGACATTAAAAGAAATCAGGAATGTGACTTACATTATGGGGAAAAAAGAGATGAAAACTCTCTGTGTCTAGTTTTTAGATTGGGCAGACTTCTAGTCCCTATTGTGAAAATGTACAAAGAAGTAAGGGAAATCATGTTTAAAGGATTCAAAAAGGGGCGCCTGGGTGGTTCAGTCAGTTGGGTGGCCGACTTCAGCTCAGGTCATGATCTCGCGGTCTGTGAGTTCGAGCCCCGCGTTGGGCTCTGTGCTGATGTCTCAGAGCCTGGAGCCTGCTTCCAATTCTGTGTCTCCCTCTCTCTCTGCCCTTCCCCTGTTCACGCTGTGCCTCTATGTCTCTCAAAAATAAATAAACATTTAAAAAAATTTAAAAAATGATTAAAAAAAAGTATGACAACAATGAATTAACCAATGAGAATCTAAGTATACCAGACAATATACAAAACAAAAACAAATGGGAATTCTGGATTAGAATAATACAATAACTAAAATAAAGAATTCACTAGAGAGACTCACAGTAAATTGAAGATGGCAGAAGAAAATTTAAACAATGAAATTAAGATAAATTAAGAAAATTATCAAATCTAAATAAGATAAAGATGAGATATTAGCTATCTCCCAACTTGATCTGTACATTAAATGCAATTGCTATTAAAAAATCCTTGAATTGTTTTTGTTGACTTAGATATTCTTATTCTAAAATTTATATCAAAATATGCATATTTGGAGTGCCTGGGTGACTCAGTGAACCATCCAACTCTTGATTTCAGCTCAGGTCATGATCTCATGGTCCTGAGCATGAAGCCTGCTCAAGATTCTCTCTCTCTTATTCCCCCTCTCCCACACATGTGTGTCCTCTCTCTCTCTCAGAAATAATTGCACAAATAAAAAATGAATTAATTTCCTTTTCTTAAAAAAAAACAGACGTTAGAAATTGCTAAAACAATCTTGGAAGGAAAAATAAAGCGGAGAGAATCTCATTCCTCTACTTTAAAGATTCACTATATAGCTACAGTAATCAAGAGTGTAGTATTGGCAGAGATACAAAAACATAGATCAACAGAACAGAACAGAGAACCCAGAAATAGGTCTGCACAAATAAATCTAACTGATTTTTGACAAAGCCGAAAACGACTATTTAACGGAGCAAGGATGAGGATGGACTTTTCGACAAAGCATGCTATAACATTGGACATCAATGGCGTCTTCCCCAACCGAACAAAACCTCAACCAGACCTAACACATTTTATTAAAATTAGCTGAAACTGGACCAAGACTTAAATGGAAAACTATAAAACTTTCAAAAAAAAAAAAAAAAGACATGGGACAAAATCTTCAGATCTGGGCGAGGCAAGGAATTATACTGGATACCAAAAGCATAATGTATAAAATTAAAATTGATGACATGAACCTTATCACAATGAAAACAAAAACAAAAACATTTACTCTTTGAAACTACTTAAGGAGGAAAAAAGAACTCAGATGTAAACTAGGATAAAATATTTCCAAGCCACATATCTGGATTAAAAAAAAAAAGAGTAGTATATAGAATATACAAAGTACTCTAATAACAGGAATAAAACTAATGATTTGAAAATAGTCATTAGGCCTGAATATACACTTCACTGATGACGACAAGCAGATGTCAAATAAACATACAGAAAGGTGTTGAACATTGTTAGTCATAGGGAAATTCGGATTAAAACCACAGAAATACTACCATACACTTAGAAGAATGGCTAAAATAAAAAACAGGGACACCAGATGTTGGCAAAGATGTGGAGAAAATGTATACATTGCTAGGAGTATCCAAAATGGTATATTTGCTCTGAGAAACACTAGCAGTTTCTTATCCAGTTAAACTTGCAAGTACTGTATGACCCAATAGTTGTACTCTTTGGGCATTTATTCCAGAGTAATGAAAACTTACATTCATATAAAAATCTATAATAAATGGTTACAACAGTTTTATTTGTAAGAACCAAAAACTGGAATGAGCTCAAATCTCCTTAAACAAGTGATCTATTAAACAAACCATGACAGATCCATACTAAAGAATATGACTCATCGATAGCAAGGAATAAACTACAGACACATGCAACAACTGGAATGGTTCTCCTGGGAATTTTATATTGAGTTCAAAAAGCCATTGTCAAAAGGTTATATACATTTGTAGGATTTCAGCTTTATAACATTTTCGAAGAGATACAAGGTTAAAAATGATGAGCAGATTATGGTTCTAAGGCACTAAGGAAGGAGTAGGTTTGAGAAGGAAATGGGTATGGCGTGGGGGCAACAGGAAAGAGTTCTTGTGGTAATAAGAATGTTCCGTATCTTGACTGTATTATAAATGTCAATACCCTGGTTGTGATATCATAATATAGTTTACAAGTTGTTACCATCAGAGGAAAATGGGTAAAGGATACATGTAATCTTCAAATGCACACTGTGAGGGAAAACTTCGTTGAAGTAGTCCAACCGAGTTACTAAGTAAATAAACAAGTATGCAGTAATAACAATAAGCCTCAGAAGGGTATGGATTATATTCATATAAAAGTAGCAAAAGAATTTAATTTTCAAGAAATAATTTTGCATCATGAAAAGAAAATATCAGGAACATGTGACCCATAATGCAGGAGTAAACAAGGCAATAGAAATGTATTTTGAGATGATCCACCTTTTGGACGTAGTAGACAATGACTTAAAAGCAGCTATGCTTATATAGCTTCAAACAACTAAAGAATAGCATACATAGAAAACAAAGTATAAGAACAATGTCTCACAAAATAAACAACATAAGTAGAGATAAAAATTATAGAAATGATCTAAACAGAAATTCTGGAGTTGAAAAGTACACTAAGGAAAGTAAACATTGATTAAAGGGACTCAACAGTGGATTTGAAATGGCATGAAAAAGAATCAGTGGACTCAAAGATAGGCTGATTCACATATCTAGTCTAAAGAATAAAAAGGAAAAGGAAAAGGAACATATTTTCAGAAACGTTTGGGAAACCATCAAATGCAACCACATTAATGTAAAAGAAGTTTCAAAAAAGAAAAAGAGAAGGGGATGGAAATTTTTTTAAAGAAATATTTAAAAAATTAAAAAGAGTATTAACCATGAATGACATTTAAAAACATTAATATGCATATTCAAGGGTCTCAACAAGCATCATGTGGATTAAACTCAGAAGTGGACACCCGGACACATCATAGTCAAGCCGGCTGAAGCCAGAGCCAAAAATAGAATCTTGAAAGCAGTAAGAAAATATTAACTTCTCATGTACTAATGGTCATCATGGAAATTAGCAGCTGACTTCTCGTCAGAAATTGTGGAGGACAGAAGTGAATAGGATAATATATTTAAAGTGATGAAAAAAGATTATCAACCAAGAATTGTATATGTAGCAAAACTATTCATCAAAAACAAAATTGGAATTAAAACATTTCCAGGAAAAGAAAACTAAAAACAGAAGAGAATTTGTTGCTAGCAGACCCACCCTATATGAAATAATAGAATCTTTATAATTCATATGATGGACAATCAACAAAAGCCAAAACCCACAGGAGAAATAACACGGGTAAAGACAAAAACAACGGTAAATATAAAAGAGAGTAAACATGTAATTTTTGTGACTTGTTTCTTCTCTTACCTTACTTAGAAGACAACCGTTGAGAGTAATGGCTATAGAACAGTGAGGTGGGCTTGTGATGTGTAAATAGGTAATTCGCAATATCATATAGTACAAAGGAGGGATGAAAGAACAGAGCTATATGGAGCAAAGTCTTTGTTATGCTATTCAAATTAAGTGGATATTGTTTTCAAAAGAAAATATTAGGGGCGCCTGGGTGGCTCAGTCAAGTGTCCAACTTCGGCTCAGGTCATGATCTCACAGTCTGTGAGTTTGAGCCCCACATCGGGCTCTGTGCTGACAGCTCAGAGCCTGGAGCCTGCTTCAGATTCTGTGTCTCCCTCTCTCTCTCTGACCCTCCCCCATTCATGCTTTGTCTCTCCTGCTCTCAAAAATAAGTAAAAACATAAAAAAAAGAAAATATTAGTTGTAAGATACATGGCAGTCAATAAGAAAAGATTTCAAAGTATAATAAAAGAAACAAGAGAATTAAAATGGTTTATTATTGGGGCGCCTGGGTGGCTCAGTGGGTTAAGCATCCAATGCTTGATTTCCACTCAGGTCATAATCTCATGGTTCTTGAGATCAAGCCCATGGCAGGCTCTGCACTGATAGCACAGGGCCTTCTTTGGATTCTCTCTGTCCTCTCTCTGCCCCTCCCACTGCTTGCATTCTCCCTCCCTCTCTCTCTTGATAAATAAATAAACATTTAAAAACAAGAAAAATAAAAATGATGTTTTGGAATATATGTCTTTCAAATAAAAGGTAGAAGTAATGGGGAAATAAGGATCAAAAAAGACATACAGAAAACAGAGGTATAAATGTGGTAACTACTTCATAGTCCTAAAACTGAAGACTAAATGGAAACATAGAGTTGAAATTACATGGTTAACTGGTATCTCTCTGTAGTCATAGATACAATGCTGATGCATTGCTTAGTGAGAATACATACCCTAACTTATTTGAAAGTACTTGAAAACTATGAGCATCGTGGCAAAATATTTATTTGTAATTCACAAAGGGCACATATGAGATGCCTGCTTATTGATGATCCATAGGGGGAAGGCAGCTCATATTCTAGTCACTCTATTATTTCCAATTAGGTTGTCTTTGAGTCAATCCTTCAGGTGAATTTTCTCATAAATTTTTTTTAAATAAAATCATTTGGGAAGCATGTTATGAAAGTGTCATGTGGGTTATAACTTTCCATGAGCCTGTATCAACAGGAGAAATACGTTTAGAAAGAGCTGGATAATGGACCACCAACATTTCTCTATATTCATACTAAGCATCTGATTTGTGCTTATAAAATTTCTTGGTAGGAAGCTTTTGAGACATGTTAAATAACTTGGCGAAGGAAGCCTGTGAACCTGGGTAGAATGAGTCAGTTTTACTCATTTAAGTCATACTTGCCTGAAAATACCCAGGCAATGCAGAAGGAATGTCATATACTGCTGCCCTTCGTTTACCAACATGATGTTCTTGACCCTTTGTTGGTCAATTGATTAGTGGAGCCTCAGAGCAAAAAAGGAAAGGCTGAGTATAAAATGGAGGCTATAGAGTTGTTAGGCTTTAGTGTACTTCACAGCCTGCGTCCAGCATCAGATTTCCTAGGTCTAAATCTTGTATGACCTTGAGCAAGTGCCTAAGTCTTTAGACCTCATCAGTGTACTAGCGGTGAGAATAAAGTACCTAACAAGGTTGTGTTGTAGTGGGGAGGAGATGGGGGGCAGGGTCAAAGTGATCTAATCACATGTAATAATACAACACAGGGCTTTCCTCACCAGAAATACTGTGAAATGTCAGACATTGTTGTTGCTGTTATCACATTGCTATTATTATTATCACCCTAGTGTCATAATCCCTAATTCAGAAATCTGATACCCAAAAAGCTCTGAAAACCAAAATCTTTTTCACAAGACTTACATAAAATAGCCCAATCAAAAGAAACTCAAAGATGCAGGGCCAGCACAGCACTAAAAAAAGACGCAGTAATCTCTTTTGCCTATTTTCAAGTTTTAGATAAAATCTGACAGTTTGACCTCTGTAAAACAAGTTGGCTCCTTTCTCAGGAGAGTATGGCAATGAGTGGAAACATTCTAACATGCCCATGAGCCTCCAAAAATGTACAAGACAGTCCCCCACAACAAAATGTCAGTAATTACAGTTGATTCGGGAAACTGCTGTAGGAGAAGTGAACTTAAACATTTTCCTACAGTAAAAGTGGAAAAATAACTCCAGAGTTAGGACTCAGTGCCCTGTTGAACACTAACTTTGCATCTAACGTGACGGTCTTATTCTTACCGTTCTTAGTTAAATTGTGTATAAATCTCCATTTCCTCAAATGTATTTAGAACTGGTTTCTTGCTGGTTTTTTCACCTTCGACGTGTATTCCTTGTATACTTACATGTTGGTTGTGTTTTTTTCATCTTTTGAAAATTATGTTTTCATAACTGATGGAAGACCAGCTAGAAAAACAGATAATTTTGGACAACTTTGTATTTGAAATTCATTCATTCCTCAGCTTTTATCGTAAAGATGAAATGTCAGGCATTGCCATAGTGAGCGTAGGCACTCCATCAAGCTTACCGAGCTCGATCTTCAGCAGTCGTTTACGGGGCCTCAGACATGTCGTTGCTAATTAGCTTCTGTTATTCTTGATCAAGCTCACCTTCCTACTTAGTAACCACCCCGTACTTTATGTTGTAACAATGACTTCCTTTCTTCCAGAATGCTTTCCTTCTCAATTCTAAACTGGTGTTCTACTAAAATTGGATCCACTATCTGTATTCTGCCTTTTCTTCATCCTGGTCTCCTGAGAAAAATAATTTTTGCCAATATGTGAGATTCCTTTTGCTGGAGAAAGGACCCATTGTCTCACGTCTAAAGGTTTTAAAGTTGTCTGAAGCCTTTGCCTGGGTCCCCAGAAGAAGATTGGCAACAGAGAATAGGCCTTAATTCGGACCCAGTCTGCCAAGCTGAGAGCTTATGCCACCTGAAAGTTGTAGCAATTTTACAGGAAAAAAATAACAAAAGGAAACCACATAAATACAGCTTGATGTCTGAGGTAACGGAAAGAACTTTATATACCAACATTGCTTCAAATCTTGGCTCCAGCATTTATTAGGTGTTTGACGTTAGGTAAGCTGCAGATGATCTCTGAATCTCTGTTTCCCGTCTGTAAAACGTTTCCAGCAGGATTTCTGTGTGATAAAAGATAAGGTCAATTGTGCGTTATATGTCCTAAAGCTTAATTAACATGTCTGTGTTTGTTAGACATAGATAATTATATTTTTGTTCACTGTATCTTTGAAGAATAATAGGCTTTACAAAATGCTGCAAACATGGATACACTATAGAACATAATTTTTTGCCGTATAACATTACGGCCTTTGAAAGAGCCGTGTTAAATATAGACATCGAATGTAGAGGGAACTGGTTTTATTTTCTCACTAAGAATCGTATTTCCAAGGCTTTGATTCACACTTGTGCCTCAGCAAAATTACAATGCAAAATGCAATGAACTTTCTAGTTTTTTAGCACTTAGTTAAAACTATCAAAGTCATATACATAAATTACAAATGGCTATTGCCTTGCCTCCTTCATATGGATCAATATTCTTTAAAGTCTTGTGAAGGAGAAAAGGAAAAAGAGTTGAAATGAGACTTTTGAGGGTTCAGTATGAACACTCTGTGGTAAACGATAGATTGGGAGAAAGTATAGGTATGACATGTAGAATAATCTCTCACCCCTCAGAGAAGGAGCTCCATGCCCTAATCCCTGGAAGCTGTGAATGGTATCTTCTATGAGTTAACACTACAGAAGTAGAGATCAGAATGATTCAGTGTGTGACGGGTTCAACCTGCCTTTACTGGCTTTGAAGATGGTGAGAGAGGTCTATAAACCAAGGAATACAAATAGCTTCCAGAAGCAGGAACAGGGTAAGGAAATGGAATCTTCCCAAGAGCCTCCAGAATGAACACAACACTGTTGGCACCCATTGAGATCCTTTTTTTTAATGTTTATTTATTTTTGAGAGAAAGAGAGAGAGACACAGCGTGCAAGTGGGGGAGGGGCAGAGAGAGGGAGATACAGAATCTGAAGCAGGCTCCAGGCTCTGAGTTGTGAGCACAGAGCCCAACACGGGGCTCGAACTCACAAACTGTGAGATCATAACCTAAGCTGAAGTCGATGCTTAAACAACTGAGCCAGCCAGGTGCTCCAAGATCCATTTCGAATGTGAACTCCAGAACTATGAGATAATAATTTTGTTTAAGCCGCCAAGTTTGTGATCATTTGTTTCAGCGACAATAGGAAGTTAATACAGCAGGGAATCTTACTGTTCATGGAATACAAAGGAGAACATAGAAGAGGTGTGTGTCCTTTTTTAAACCCCGGGGGTTAAAAGACAAGGGGAAACTTGCTGTGCATAAATTGTAAGGAGTTATAGACCTGGATAGGGGCACCTCAAAGGAGGTGAGATTTCAGAGCAGCCTTATGAGCAGAGACAAAAGACACATAGGGACACAGCTCACTCATTAATGTCTGAAGTAGAGCATGAAGAGGGGGCATTTTATTTCAAATGTTGGAGCAGGGAAAGGAATTACAGTGCTCGATTTATTCATTTGCTTGTTCATTTACTTGACGTCTATTTAAAATAGTTTTCTATGTTTTAAGCACTGAGTGACAGACCCAGTATTGAACATATTCGGCCCCACCTCTGTCCTTCAGGACTCTCCAATCTTTCTGAGGAAAAAGACATTTTACAAATGAAACACAGTTAAATATAAAGTATAAGCTTCACTGGTGGTGTAGAGGAAAAAAAATGGTTGTAGGAAGGAATACTCACTGAGAACCTAATTTAGACTGGGAGAATCAAGTTAAGCCTTCCTGAGAAAGTAACAGTGTTAGAACACAGAGGGTAGCCAGGCTAAGGCCTGTGCAAGAGTCTTACAGAAGGAAGAAAGAATATGCAAAGGCCTTGTGCTGAGGAAAAAATGGAATTATGGAGAGTATATAGAGCAAGAAAGACAATGTCTAGAATTATCTGGGTGGGCAGATTACCAGGATTTGGGGGCTTTTATTCTAATAACTTGTGTACTGTGATTCCTGATTATCTGATTCCCCATACTTAAAAATTATCTTTAAATGACAGGATAATGGAATGGCAGAGAGAGAAGGATCTTTAGTTCTCACTAGCCTAACTGCTTTGATTTTAAGTTGAAGAAAGTGAGGCACAGGGAAGTTACCCGGCTAGGTTACAGTTGCACAAGGTAACTCCGGATCAAGAGCTAAGTTCCCTAGTCTCTTTCAACCACTGGCCTTCTTTCCACATGGCGCTGCCCACCCCTGAGGTTCCAGCAACTCCAGCAGGGACTGCTTCCAGAAAGGACAGGCCGATAAAGATCCATTGGTCATTCTGTTACAACCTTCCTGACCCATCTTCCCTGGGATACCATAATACCAGGCCTCCAGAATGCTGAGCAGCTCTGCCCTGTAGGAAGAAAGAGCCGTCTTGTGGAGATAAACATCAAATTTATGCTTAAGGAGTGAAGAGTGTGTACCCTAGAGTCCTCACAGTGCTTGTCACCACGAGGAAAGCACCTGAATTAATTAGGTCTCACTTTTATTTCTTTCTCCATTCTTAGCGTTTCAGCCTCCTCAAGGTCTTCTCAAGGTGGAAGTGTTATTGCAATGAGAGAGACTAAGAATGACCAAGAGGCGATTTTGTTCTCTCTAGTTGATGAATAAAACTACTCTTATTTCCAAAAAAAAGCTGTTTTCTTACTTTTGATTTTATATATATATATATATATATATATATATATATATATATATATGTATCAAGCATTTGTAGTTCACTCAGATTTGTTGCCATTTTGTAAGCTGAGAAGTTTTTCTGTGAGTTGAGTGGCTTTTTTCCCAGCTGCACATAGATATAAGTAATACTACAAATATATGTTAAGGGAGTTGTTATTGTGTCATTTAGTTGCATTATGTTGTTACCTTGTATTATAGAATTCTCTGATGTTCCATGTCCAAATGATAAAATGCCAGCTCTCAGAGCTGAAAGAGATTGAGGGGAAGGAACAAAACTTTTTTTTTTTTCCTGCTAAATATCCATTCTGAGTGACACGAACTTTCTGTTGCTTCACAAGGAGAGCCCGCACTAACCAATACCAAAAAAAATAAAAAAAAAAAACCACAAAAACAAAACCCCCACCCAGCCCCACCTCCTCCCACCCCAGCATCACTGTAGCCTAGGCCCAGATGACTTTTGCCTAGATAATTATAGCCACCTAATTTGCCTGCTTTTGGAACAGCGCTTCTTAAAGTACAGTTTCAAGACTACGTGTGTTACACCGAAAGTCCACCCCACCACACCAGAGGCTCTGTGTGAGAACCTGTATATGAAAGATTGAGGACCAGTGCTCTAGACCTAGGCACTTCCATGCACTGTGAAAACAGCCACTACGTCACCCTCTCCGTGGGTTTGTGCCTTAGAATATCATGGCCCAGCTGAATTCTACATGGCATGCCTATGTAGACCCATCCTGTTGAGCATTTAAAGTTGAGACTTTTACAAAAGAAAAAACTGTGGATGCAGTGGATAAACAAGGAGACAGTGGCACAGTTGTAGGTATCCCCAGGATACAGTCCTTGTCCCCAGGGCAGAATGTGTTCACAGATGACATTTCCTTCTTTGACATCTTACGGATCTTGATGAATGTGATGATTGTGTCTTCTGGAGGATATCAGTGTTATTTGAATGAAACACAGAAGTGAGCTAGGATCAGGTGTGTCTTCAAAACCAGCAAGATGCCACTTACATTGCACCAGTCTGTACTTAACACTTTAGCCACCCTTCTCCAGAGATATCTGAAGTAGGAGATGTATTCCTTACTGTCCCATCCCTCCAAAGTTGTGTGTGAGAAGAGAAGGATGTATTCACATTGGCTTAGTTATTCTGAAGACCTGCTCTTTAGAAGCAGGGGTATCATTCTGATAGGCTCAGTTGCTTAATTTAATTTAACGAATAACTCTGTTGGTGCCTAATACAGTGAAATATTTTGCGATCCTCAGTACAGAATAAGTTGATAGCTTTGCTTTTTCACTCTTATCCTAATATTTTCTATTGATAAACCAGCTAGTCCTCAGTCTCATTTACTTACTTCCCAAGGAAACGTATCACAACCAGAAACTAAGAAATTTTTCTCTATATGTGCTAAGTGGTGAATTTTGTACTACTGTTAATCATAGTTGACTTCCTATTAACTGCATAGGATTAAATAAAAATCATTTGAGTCATCTCTTCATTGTTGCCATCAGAGAGGTTAGGTAAGTTCCCTGAGGTCACTGACATACTCTGAAGAAGTAAAGCTGGGATTTGAACCTAAGTGGTCCCATTTTGGAGTCTTACTCTTCAACATTGCAAGTCTCCTTCACACAAGCCAAACAAGCATATGAGGGATAAAAATAGCTAACTGTGGAAGTTTCCTTTCCTGATGGCTATCTCTCTGACCTTAAGCAAAATTCTAGCATGGCCTCCAAGATTCCTCTGTGTCCCCTTGAAGGCCATGCCTGTATAATGTTTGTATTTATACATGCATCTGAGTGTAGTTAGGGTCAGTAATTCTGAAAGAATATCACTCTTGTGATTTTATTATTAGTCAGCTGACTATGAGATCATCAAAAGGGAGATTATCTTGAGGTGGGCTTGACCTAATAAGGTGAGCTCTTGAAAACAAGGTGAAGTGTGAGAGAGACGCTCTCTCACTCTCACTAGCCAGACAGAACCGCGTACATGACTTTGTAGCTCCTAGGTAAAGAAGAGCCACGTGGCTTAGAAGAGAACCCTGAGCCCCCATGTGGGGATCAGCCAGCTGACGCCCTGTTGCAGCCTTCTGATACCTTCAGAAGTGGACCCAGCTAACCCATCCTCAAGTTATGTGCAACAGAAACTCAATACAGGCTAATGTGTTTTACTTCTTTGACAATGTCACTCTGACTCTCACACTTACTTGTACTCCCAGTGTCCTCATCTGCAGTCACTCCTTCATGACCCAGATTGGCCACTTAGATGCTGCATCTGCATCTATAACAAATCTGCAAACAAATCATTTCCCAATTTCTATGTATTCTCCTTTTTATGGCATTTGGTTGCCACAGCTCAATACGTATCTTGTTAAATAATTATGCTTCCTCTGTGGTTTGGTCTCTCTCTGCACATTTTACTGGTTCTGTGAACAAGGGAGTTTCTCAAATTGGTTGTTGATCAACTATTGTTTGTTAATCAACACTAAACTTTATGATCACAGGTCTTGTCTGTGTTGTTTCCCATTGAATCTCAAGCATGTAACACTGTGCTTAGTATATAATAGATGATTAAAAAGTATTTGTCAAATAAATGAATGTATGTGGTATCATACAGAGAAAAACATGCAGTGGCTGAGCTAATTTCTATTTCTTTTCAAGCAGCAGATGCATTGAGCAGCTGAATCTTGGGCAATTCCATTGCTTTTTGGGGTCCCTCTGTTCTCCCAGTGTTAGATATAGCTGTGTCTGCACTAGATGCTTAGACAGTGTTGCTGAAAAGCATAGGAAAAGCAACTCTATAGGCAAAACAGATTCATTTATGTGCAACCTTGACTGGAGCTTTACAACTAGCTGATGTAGCATGTGGGCTTTGTTTTGCGACATTTGTTCTTCTGTATCTCTTCTAAGCACAAATCAGATGGAGTGAGTGTGGTGCTCTGAATCTGTGCAAAATCGGGTGAAGCGGGTTAGCTGTTTTGCACTGAGCAGCACCGCTTCCACCATGTCCATGTCAGCAATACGGGGCCTCCAGGGACTCTCAGGGGTCAGCGGAACATATTGAACATAGCAGGATTTACTGTTGGTGCTCAGCCCTGGCTGATGTTACAGTCTGCTACACAGTTCACACACACGGTATTTCACAGCTGTCCCTCCCCTTTACCCAGCCTGGTGCAAGTAAAGTGCAATACCCAGTCAATATATAAAAAGAAAAAAAAATTACAAGCATGCATTGGGTGAACAAAAAAGGGAACGACAATACCATGGCACTAACTACTTTCCAAGTGTTCTTCCAGACACTTTAGAAACATTAGTTCATTTGATGTTCATATTAACTCACTTGAAAAAGGACATGTTATTCCCACCACATAGATGACGAAATGGAGACCTATAAAGGGCCACACAAAACCTGCAATCAGTAGGGATTTGAACCTAGAACTGGTCAAATCCCCGCTCAGTACTTGTTCTGTGATTTTCAGTTTGTCAAAATACATCCAGGAGCCAGGGCCAGCATGTGAGTCGGGTGGCTGAGGTGCTGGATGAGGATCTTGGTCAGGCCCAAGGAAGTAGTTTGTTGTCTAAAATAGCCTTTCTCCTTTTTGCTTGGGATCCTCTAGGTACACCTTCCCAAGAAGTGTTTCTGATCTTCAGTAATGATAGATTAACGTCTGTCTCATTTTCATTCTACCTAAAGTCTACACACTCTTTAAGACTGAGCTTAAGTACCCTTTTGTGTGAGGGCATATACTTTTCTCCCTTCCTAGATGCTTTTAGAGAATATTATTTCACTTCTTTTTTTTTTTTTTTTTACTCTTTCATTCAAATAAAACAACTCTTTATACTTTTCTAAATATGGAGAATATGGGGGAAAGTAGAAAAAAATCTATGGAGCAGAGAGACATGCCTAGAAATAATTGTACGATGTTAAAAGTGCTACAAAGAAGCAGCTATAGATTACATTGGAATGAGTGTCATGCTGCTCCTAATTGTCTCTGAGGGTGAGATGAGGGATAGTGATGGTATTTTAATTGAGTTTTGGTGGTTGAATATGCTTTTCACTAGGCAAATAAAGAAGTAGGAAAGCATCCTGGGAAGACATCGGAGCATATGTAAATACTTAGAGGTCTGTGAAGCAGTATGTTTTTGAGACTACAAATACAACCATATAACTGGGGTATAATGCATGCTGGGATCTGTAGGCAGAGTGAACACAGCAAAATATGCCAGAGACAGATCTTCAAGGGACTTACAAACAAGTTTAAATGATTAATTTTTTCTCCTTTTTCTTTTTCTTTTTTTTTTTTTTTCCCCTGAAGTCAAAGCAAAGATAATGGCCTGGTTTCAAGCAAATGAGTGACTGGTTAGGTTTGTGTATTATAAATATCATGTTGGAAGAAATAGGGAGAAAATATTAAGGCAGATAAGATAATATTGAGGGCAAGGGGACAGTTAGTTTGGGTATTCAATATCAGTTTCCAAAATAGTTTTTAACTATTAAATTAATAGTAAATTAGTGCTAATAGTAACAAAGATCAGGAGAAATGTGAAAAACCAGTGCTAATGGTTGACGAAATAGGGAATGAGGAGAAGGAGAAAAAGATGACTTTAAGCATTCTAATTTAGAAAAACAGAATAGGAAATGGTTAAGGAGGAAGATTGTGGGAAAGGTAATCACGTTCCATTTATATAATATACAAAAATGAGTATAAATAATTTATAAGTTCATTAGATCAGAATATTAGTTACCCTTGGGGAGAGGCTGGTTTGTGCCTGGGGTAAAGCATAATGAAGGCCTCTAAGGTTATGGCAATATATGTCTTGTTCTAAGTGGTGATTACATGGCTGGGCTCACCTAGTGAAAATTCACTAAAGACTTAGAATTTGCATAATTATCTTTATATATGATGTACCTTGCTAATATGTTTACTTAATAATTAAAAAATAAGCTTAATGGATAATTTTAAGAGCAGTGAAAATACAGTTGAAGAGAGAATCAGCTAGATGGAGAATAAATATGAAGAAATTCTGTTCACAGTAACACTGTTTAATATGATTTCTGCCTTCTACCTCATGGTAATGTTTCTCAGTTCTTCTGCCTTCTCCAGTATACTGACTTCTTGTCATTCCTTAATTTTTCATGTTTTCTAGTGTTTCATTAATGGCTTTCTTCTGAATCATAAATATTCTTTTGTGTCTACTCAATAAAAGCAGTATTTTTCTTTTTTCTTAATTTTTAAATGTTAATTTATATTTGAGAGAGAGAGAAGAGAGAGAGAGAGAGAGACAGAGCACGAGTGGGGGAAGGGCAGAGAGAGAGAGAGAGGCAGACACAGAATCCAAAGCAGGCTCCAGGCTCTGAGCTGTCAGCACAGAGCCCAATGCGGGACTTGCACCCATGAACTATGAGGTCATGACCTGAGCCAAAGTGGGGAGCATTTAGGTGCCCCTAAAAGCAGTATTTTTCAAAGAAACATTTATCTAAGGTGTCTGAGATTTGTAAAACTAGTAATCAAATGTCATCAGTTTAGTGTCAGACATGTTTGCAATATTTGAAATACCTTTTAAAGACATTTCCTAATAAGTTTTTGCTTTATGTTTTAAGTGATGATTTATTAAAAAAAACAGCAAATAAATTTATTCTCTGTAGAATGTCTAAGAGGAAAATAGACATACAAATATTTCCATATCAAAGTAGAGAAAATTAAGTCTTTTATTTTTTTTCACATTTTTATTTAAATTGCAGTTAGTTGACATATAGTATAATATTAGTTTCAGGTGTAGTATTTAGTGATTTGTTACTTACATACAACACCCAGTGCTCATCATATTTACCCTCCTTAATGCCCATCAACCATTTAACCCATCCTGCTGCCCACCTCTGCTCCAAGATGGTTGATGTAAGGTTTGATGAAATAACTCAGAAGAGAGAATGTAGGGACACCTGAGTGACTCAGTCAGTTAAGCGTCTGATGTCTGATTCTTTTTTTTTTTTTAAGTTTATTTATTTATTTTGAGAGAGAGAGAGAGAGAGAGAGAGCGCACATGAGAGAGAGAGCAGGGGAGGAGCAAGAGAGACGGAGGGAGACAATTCCAAGCAGGCTCTGGCCTGATGCAGGGCTTAATCTCACAAACTGTGATTTCATGACCCCAGCTGAAATCAAGAGTTGTAAGCTTAACTAACTAAACCACCCAGGCACACCAGTGTCTGAGTCTTTTTTTTTTTAATTTTTAATATTTATTTTTGAGAGAGACAGAAAGACAGAGCATGAGTGGGGAATGGGAAGAGAGAGAGGGAGACAGAATGTGAAGCAGGCTCTAGTCTCTGAGCTGTCAGCACAGAGCCCAATGTGGGGCTTGAATTCATAAGCAGTGAGATCATGACCTGAGCCAAAGTGGGACACCCAACCATCCGAGCCACCCAGGTACCCGTGGTTCTTGATTTCGGCTCACATCACAATCTCATGGTTGTGAGATCAAGTGTTGGGCGTAGAACCTGTTTAAAATTCTCTCTCTCCCTCTCTCTTGTCCCCCTGCTCCACTTGCACTCACTTGGTCTAAATAAAAATAAATAAATAAATAAATAAATAAATAAATTTTTAAAAGAAGAAAGGATGTAGCTCTATGTAATGTAATTTTTAAGAAGAATTTTCTCCTTCTAGGAAATAGTTTCTATTTGCTTTGTTCTTTCAACTTTTATGGATATACTTGTTCTATAGTGTCCAAAACAAATGAGATTATATTTAATTAAATTATTTATTTTGAGGTGATTGTAGATTCACATGAAGTTGTAAGAAATAATTCAGAGAAATCCCATCTACCATTTACCCGGTTTCTCCTAACAGTTCTATCTCGCAAAAGTAGAGTAGGAACCCAACCAGTATGTTTACATTCATACATTTAGCATACACCTCATCTCCATCAGCACAGTGATACTTCATCTGCACATCTTATTAAGTCATCTGCATCCTCCCTCTCCCCACCTCCCCCAGATGCCAGCCCCGGGGAACCACAACCATATGTTCTTCATTTCTAAAATTTTGTCATTTCAAAAATGTTACATAGTTGGAGTCATACCACATGTAATCTTTTGGGATTGACATTTTTCACTAAGCATAATTAATTTCCTGGACATTTGCCCATGTAGTTGCATATGTCAGTAGTTCATCCTTTTTTATTGTTAAATATTATTCTATGGCATGTACCACCGTTCCTTTAATAGCTCACTCGTTCAAAGTCACCCGGGTCGTTTTCAGGTTTTGACTATTATGAGTAAAGCTGCTATGAACATCCATGTGTAGGTGTTAGTGGTGACATAATTCTTCATTTCTCTGGGATAAATGCCCTAGAGTACTATCTGGGTCACATGATAGTTGCATGTCTTAAAAAGTGCCAAACCATTTTCCAGAACAGCTATGCCCGTTTATGTTCTCACCAGCAATGTGCGAGTGATTCAGTGTCTCCACATCTTCGCCGGAATTTTTTTCTTACTTTCGTCATTCTGACAGGTGTATAGTGGTAACTCATTGTGGTTTTAACTTGCATTTACCTAATGGTTTTAATTGTTTGCCATCAATTACATTTCGAAAACCTGAAAACAAGATTGTTTTAGGGTGAGGTGTAGAGAGAGCAATGGAGTTGGCTATAGATGCAAAGTTGGATGCAGTGGACCAACAGAGAGTTAGTGGTTAGATGAGACAAGGTCATTACAAGAGGAAATAAATGTAGCATAGATCTGGAGAGGAAGAAGAGAGAGACATTTGATAAAACCAGCATTTAAGGCAATGGACACTCATAAACATCAACAACTGTAGTGGAATGGGGCGAGATGTCATGGAAACACTAAAATGGTAATGATTTTTAAAGATTCAAAATCTTGAAGCTTCAAAATCTATGAAAACCTATTTGGGGGAGGAGTGGAAAGCAATGTGTAAGGAAGAGTGTCTGACTCTGGGATCATAAATGAAACAGCTTCCAAGTGGAACAAGCTTGATAAACATAGAAATAGGGATAGCCAACAGGAAGAATTCGCCCACATAAAGAGGAGGTGCCTTCCTAAATCAGTCTAGATACATTTCCTGAAGATTTGATGTTTTTGTTGTTGTTGTTGTTGTTGTTGTTTTCATTTGAAGGTTCAGATTTCACAGTTGAACTAGTTTGTTAAAGTGAAGCATCTTATAAAACTTGGGTTCCTACGATGAAAGACCAAGGAGAGTCTAGGTCAACCTGTGTGTGTGTGTGTGTGTGTGTCTACACGGGAGCTCACTGGGCTAGAGTAACAAAAGTGCTACTTTGCAATTTACCTAAGAGGACTCCATTAACCCATTCCTGACAATGAACACTAGCCAGGGAGTCCCGCCTCCTGGGAGAAACCATCCATGTTCAGTCCAGCATGATTAGCCACTGCCTCTTCTTCCTGTTCATTGTATTATTCCCTGCGGGAGAAAAGTCTAGTGTTATTTGTTGGTTTCTCTTGCTGATAAAAGGAGAGGTAGACAAATATAAAAATGTGGGAAGTGTTTAGGGCTAACTTATGAGCACAGGGATTGGTCTGTGACAAAAAAGTTTAGGTTAGGAAAAAAAATATGACAAGGAAAGGTCTATCTGTGTGTGAATTCATGATGCTTAATGCCAGTGACTGCGTCTGGACTCCTTTTTATGTAAGAGAAACAAACCACTATTTGCTTAAAACACTATTCGTCGGGTATTATTACTTGCAAGGAATTTTTAAAAGGACTCCCAGTGTCTTCAGACACTGTGAACTGATGACCGAAAAAACTGTCTTCATTTCTTCACTTTTCTCTTCATTACCTATGTGACCTCCCAAATCTTGGTTTACCTTTTAGATAAAACAGCATGGAGAACCCATGAGGGGAATCACAACTGATCCCATACCTAGAGAAGTCCTCATGCTTCCTGAGGTAGAAAGTCAAGAGAAGATCCTTTCCTTCGAACCTTTCCCTGACCCAGGTGCCACAAGTCTGAGTTCATTTTTGTTTGTATTTTCTCTCTTCACTCCTTTTGAAACTTCCAATGATGTTAGAACAAAGTCTGTTAAACACATGCATGTAAATGTTAGTAGAGTTTGGGATAACACCTTCTTATAGAATGAGAGAACCCAGTAGTTTAAAAGCTCTGGAAATTTGGGAATATAGAAAGACAGGGGGGAAAAGAGAGTAAAATAACCGACAAGAGCAAGTGAGGACCTGTATACTACGTTCACTCTCTTTGTGCCCTTTTCTCATGAACAAAGTCAGATTTGGTTTGTTCTTCTTACTGGCCCTGCCTGTACTGTATTTTTGGAGCCTCTAGAACCTGAACCTGAATATGTCAGGGGCAAAATGACCACCTAAATATGCTCTGGCCATAAGATAATAAATTTAAAATACATTTCAGTAACCCTCTTCCTCCACTTACCAACTAACAATCTGCCCACCACAGTGTGAGGGCTTCTATGCAGGGGCTGTTCTCCGCCCTGCCCTTGACGCAGGCTCTGGCATAAGGTGCAGCCTGTGCATCCCGGCAGGGATGAGTCCAGGGTTTAGAGAGGTACAAATCACTAAATCAACATGCTTATCTTTTTGGTTATCAGTTTGGGGCAGAACTCAAAATAATCCTTGCAGCCCTTTCAATCCTCCTGCTACTGTAATAGTTTTGACCAAGATGTGTAATATGTATAATGAACTCCTTCCTTGAATTTTGAAAGGAATCATACTTAGTTAAGGAAGGTGGGCAAAGGTCAAAGATAAAGAGGATTTTGGATGTAGAGATTATTTCTTTGTCAAAGAAATGACAGAGTTGAATACTTCTTTATGCAACCTTACGTTTTTTTCCCAGCATGGAAATGATTAAGATTACTATTAATCTGCTACTTATCTCAACATAAAATTTTTATTTTAACTAAAAATATGGCTGATTCAACTCCTTAGCCTTCCAGTTGTTGGGTAAGGGATGTACCCAAGTGAATAACAAGCTTCTAAGAAATTACCTTAATCGACAAACCCCTTTACTCCAAACTGCTCACAGTGAGGGGTAGAGTGAATCAGAATCCTTTCCCCTATCCTCAAGCCATAATAGAAGCAGATAACAAACATGCAGCACTGAGCTTTTCTGCAGTTAATTTGGAAGACACTGTTATACATGGAGAAAGCCTGATGGTGCTTAGTTGGTAGAAACAAACACATATCCTGTGAGTGTGGGATATTTCAGGGAAGGGTGTTCTGAATGTCTCTAAACATCCTTTATCAGATCAAAGAGAGGTTAAACCCTTGCTCCGGATTTGGGCACAGCAAGGTTTCTTAGCACCTTCTATTTCATATTTTACACTTATGCACCCCATGTTGTTAAAAAAGAAAATGAAATTAGCTCACCAAGGGCTTAATTATATCCTCTTCAGTGGGCATCAATACTATTGGCAGCCCTCACAGGGATATTCTCTTGACAAATCAAGTTATTGTCTGAGGCATGAAGTGTTAGATTATGATCAAGCCAGCGTGACGCTGTGATTCATGGCTACTCTATTACTGAGGGGAAGCAGGATTTCTGTTTCATAACGACTTTGAATTTCTGGTGAGACAAGTGAATCCTTTTGTTCAACCTCAGGAGTTCATCTTCAGTATCTTAGAACAGAATTGTTTTACAGACTCAAACATGTGAAGACATAGAGGGATATTAAATAATGATGTGGGAGAGCTTCTGCTCCTGCAACGAACCCTCTGGAATTCTAACAAGGACCTAACGTGAAGTGAGCAATCCAAATAACGAGTGATAAAAGTAGAATATCTCCACTGTAGAATTTAATGTTTTATTGGATATGTTTTTAGCATTCTGTTTTTCATATCATGGTTACTGGCCCACAGTCTCACTACTTTGCTGATATGTGTACCACAGTATATAGCTTATTATCAAAGAAAATTCTGTTTAGCAGGTTTACACAAACCTGTGGTTTTATAATTGTCAGTGTTGTTCCAATATGATTTTTAAGGCTGTTTAGCTACTTTATATAAAACAATTTTACTAAAGAAAATAGTTGTTAGAAAAAAAATTTAATAACAGGAAAACAAAGAATTACATAAAAATTACTTTCTTACCACTGGGAGATATCTTTTAGGTCATTTTTGTGTATACATTTGTAGTCTTATAATATGCATAGAAAAATGTGTTTTATAAAGCAGCCTCATAACTCTACATAGTTTTCATACCCGAATTTTTCATTTAACAGTGTGGCGGTATAGGCATTTTCTCATTAGCAGTCAATCTTGTTAATGAAAATGGTATTTTGGCTGAATGTTTATGTATAGAAACTGTAGCTGAGTACCTGCATGAAGTTAAATAGTTTAAAATAAATTCAGAAAATATTTATAGGTTGCTAGGTTTATGTTTTCATAATTGTGGTAGGAAGTATTTCACACCCTCCCTTCCTTTCACATCAGAGGGCTAGTGCGCTAGGCTCTGGGCACGCCTTTGTTCCCTATCGTTCCTCAGTGTGTAAGTCAGCAGGCTGAGGAGATAAAAGGCAAGAAGTAAGAGGAGGGAGCGGTTTCTGTTTCAAAAGTGTAAATGATGGAAAATATGTATATTAATACTATCAGGGAGCTGTTCTATGCACCATTCCTTCCAATCTCGGTTTTAGTTCTCCAGATACCTCCATCAGGATCAGGGCTAGATAAATATAAAAATATATATATATCTTTTTCAGGGGGCACCTGGGTGGCTCAATCAGTTAGCCTCCAACTACAGCTCAGGTCATCATCTCACAATTTGTGAGTTCGAGCGCCGTACCGGCCTCTGGGCCGACAGCTCAGAGACTGGAGCCTGCTTCAGGTTCTGTGTCTCGCCCTCTCTCTGCCCCTCACCACCTCAAAAATAAACATGAAAAAAGTAGTAAAAAATATCTTTTTGAGTAGGAATAGAAAAAGATAAAGAAACTTTAACTTGAAAGGATTTATGGGGTAGTCAACCTGCGATCCTACCTTCACAAACTCTGTGGTTGTGTACGTGCCTTGGATTCAGCCTGTGTCACTACATACAGATTTCAAATTTTTGTTAATGCCCTTTCATGTCTAACAATTCATGAGTCCTGCATGGAGAATGTGGACATTGAGACAGATCTTTGAAGAAGCCATTTGTCCTTTGATCCATACTTCATAGAATATACCAAAGAAACAACACTAAAAAAATCTTCAAAAAGATCATAAACATAAATGTAAAACCTAAAAATATAAAACTTCTAGAGGAAAATAGAGGAGAAAATCTTTGCCATCTTTAGGTAAGCAATGATTTCTTAAGTATAACATCAAAACCATGATCTCCAGAAAAAGTATTGATATGTAAGACATCATCAAAACTAAATTTTTTTTCTTTAAAAAAAATTACTTCTAGGATAACAAAGAGAGAACTACAGTGTAGGAGAAAATATCTTCAATCCTGATAAAGGATTTTAACCAGGATGTGTAACAAGCACTCAGATCTTAATAACAGGAAAATAAGACATTCAGTAAGTAAATGGACAAAAGATTTGAAGAGACACTTCACCAAAGAAAAGACATAGGTAGGAAATAAGTAAAATCAAAAGATGCTCACTGGCATTAATAATCAAGGAAATGCAAATGAAAACATGATGTGGTGTAAGTCTTATAATGGCTAAAATTAAAAGACATTTCGAATGTTAGTGAGGATGTGGAAGAAGTAAAGCTCTCATACAGTGCTGTTTGGAATATAAAATGGTACATTTTGGGAAAACAATTAGGCAGCTTCTTAGAATATTAAATACACACCTACCACTTGATCCAAGCTAGGAATTTACCTAAGATTTGTGCTTGTACACAAATGTTCATAGCAGCTTTATTCGTAATAGCCAGAAACTAAAAACAACCCAGAGGCATCAAGACATGAATGTTTAAACCAACTACAGTACATCCATACTCTGGGATACTACTCAGTCATAAGAAGTAATGAACCATTGTTATATAGCAGATGGATATCAAAAAATAATTATGCTGAGTGAAAGAAGCCAGACAGTAAAAGGTGCATACTATATGATTTTATTTATACAAAATTTAGGCAAAACAAACTAATTCTTAATGAAAGAAAGCTTAGGAGTTATTAAATGTATGTAAGTAGATATGGGCTAAAATGAGTGAAGAGAAGGATTACAAAAAGCATGACACAAGAACGTCTTGCAAGTTGATGGATATGTTCACTGTCTTGGTGTTAATGATGGTTTCATGGATGTATACTGTTGTCGAAGCTTATCAAATGATAGACTTGTGTGCATTTCATGTTAACTATACCTCAGTGAAGCCTGTGAATATGCTAGAAAGATACATGTGGCTAAATATATACTCAGATTTTTTTTAAATACTGCCTATATTTCTATACTTTATACAGGATTACCTTTATAGTGAATCATGTTTAACTTAAAATCACTTCTTTAACATAGTTAGGAACTATGAGATAATTTGAAATATGCAATCCATATTCCAGGTAACAGTAAGGAAGGAGTTCATTGCTAATGACTGAAAATAGGGCAAAATGGCTCCCTCGGGATGGTGGGGGGTGGCGTCTCAATTCATAACATCAGGGAAACTTCTTTGTGTGAAATATCAGGTAATGTAGCAACTTTGATGAATGAAGGTTGCTGCTATGACCAGTTCTCTGTGGCTCATTGGAATATCAGGCCAAATCAAGGAGACAACCCTGGAACCAGAGACCGCGGTCATTGTTTCTCTGTCCCCTCTTCCATGGGAATTCTTGACTCTGCCTGATTGGAATATCCTCATCTATACATGCACTCAGTATTACCATCCCCCGCCCATACATCTAGTTATTTAAGTAAGATAAATTAAACTTCTCACTGGAAATTATGTGAGGATTCCTTGTTGGAACCTTAATAGCTGAATCAAGTGTGTTTTAAACTTCAATGTAAAAATGAATCAGTATGAATAATCTATGAAAATATATTAAGCATGTAAATTCCTAAGCCCCAGTCCTAAATGTTCTGTTTTAATAAGCTTGGAATGGGGTTAGGTGGGACTGAAGACAGTCTAATGGAAGTAACTACGAAATTATATTTTGAGATCTATTAATTGAGTAGTTATTTTCCTATGCATTTTCTGTTCTTTTTTTAAATGTTTGTTATTTATTTAGAGATATAGAAAGAGAGCAAGTGGGAGGAGGGGCAGAGAGAGAGGAGAGAGAGAGCCCCAAGCAGGTTCTGCACTGAAAGTGTGGGGCTCAATCCCATGACCATGAGATCATGACCCGAGCTGAAATCAGGAGTCAGCCACTTAACCGACTGAATCACCCAGGAGCTCCTATGCATTTTCTGTTCTAATAGGCATTTGATGTCTTATGTCAAACTGTATATAAGTTATTAATTTGCTTTCATAATTATAACCTCAACACCCTTGATACAGTTAGGAGCTTTTCCTCTCTGGTTCCTCCTCTCATGTCAATTTCAAAGAGACTTCTTTGGGCCACATGCTAGGCTTGATATTGAGAGGACAAAGATCCTTGGCCTGCAAGACAATGGAGTTTGGGAGAGTACAATACAGTAAAATGACCAAGCAGAAAATTCTGGGGCTGGGTCACTTGATCCTTCCCTTAATGACAGCATCTGATTCTTCCATTAATGTGTTGTCTAATCTATGAGTTGATCAGTTAATTAGACGCTCTCTAACTTTTCTTCCCAAACTTACATTATATAATTCAACTTTAGATCGAAAATAGATTAGTTTCAGACCTGTGGTCTGAAAGAAATAACAGGCAGGATCTGAGTGTATACGTAAATACGAATAACAGAAAGTTGTATTATTTATCTCCCTCAGTTTCCTGTCAGTTGTGTATGTGTTTTCGCCCTGGCCTGTTCATAAGTTGGAGAGCACCAAAGTGCTCTGGATCACGTCTCATTCACTGAAATTTAACTTGAAGGATCAAAGGCTTCCAGCTGGGTCTAAATTATCTGAGACCTAGGAATACCTTCTATTACCGAAAACAAGTAAATGAGGAATGCAGTCAACAGAGCAAAGTCTACTATGTTGAGAAGATTGCGGTGACTTTGTATAAACGATAACACCGCCAGCCTTGTGAGGAGAGCCACAGTTTGAAGAGAGTGAAGTAACCTCAGATGGCAGGTCAGTTTCAGGGGACATCATGAAGCAGCAGTGCTTCCTATTTCCTTTGTACATCATTCAGGAGACATCAGGCAGCCTTCTGAAAGCATTCAGAGAATGCACGCATCTCTAATAGACTTTCCTTGGCTTAGAGTGACAGATACCAACCCTCTTATTGAGAGCCCACGTTACATGATTAGATTGCAGAGATAGAGTTAGCTTTTCCGTTGGAAACCGATAGCGATGCATCAGTTACGTGGCCATCTTTGCTTCTGCTGACGAGGCACATGTTTTCTTTCTCCGTATTTCAGGGAGGCCCCTGGTAAATGCTAAGGCAGTGGCGTCCAAAAGATGTAGATTGCTCAGTGGACAGATGGACTCGCAGCATTGTTGTTTTGTTTTGTTTTGTTCCAACTGTCCTGAAATGGGTTATCTTCAATGCAATATTAACCACTTTAAGCGATACTGATCAGTGAGCCCACTGATTGAGGCTTTTAACAGAACTATGCCCTCTATGATTTTCTAGATTAGTCCATACCTTAGAGACCCAAGAGAAGGGGCATTCACATGACCATTAAATTACCTCCACTAACTGTCCCTGTTTAATTGGGTTTACTAAATTTTTATGCCACAGTGTAGCAGTTTGGGTTTTTGAGTGGCAGCCTGCCTTTGAAGGGTCTGAGAGATTTTCTTGATAATGGCAGTGAGACTGATCTTAGGCAAACCAGATCACTGCAGCCTTTCCTGGTGTAGAATATGATAAGCATGGCGTATGTAATTCCTGAAGCCACATACACCTAAAGAGCCAGATCTGAAAAATGTTGACACCAAGAACCAAATGATCATTTAAGCGCTCACACCAGGAATCATGCTAGAGACTAATAGCTGACTTTGTCGCTCTATTGACGAGGTTTGCCAATGTTGTTTTCCCCAATTACTTTGCTTCTTTCAAATCTACAGTGAAGGATGATGATTTTGTGAAGAGGCACAGGCTTTCAAATGCTTTTAAATACTTATCAGTGTTGAAAAACAAACACAAATATATAAAAATAAAAGCATTTGTGAAATTTTGCTTTGCTAAAGAATGAATGTCTTCCATAATCAAAAGAACTGTGATTTTTCTCCAAATGTTATTATAGCTCTTTATCCTCTCACTTTATTTTGAGCTGCGTGGATTGACATTTTGTTTCTCCATGTCACTAGAGAGCTTGGTGATACTTAACCCTTTCATTAACTGTGAAGGGCTGCACATATCTCGTGCTAACTGGCTGGATGGACACTGGGAAACTCTTGCAAGCATTTTTCTGTCTTTATAACCAACATCAAACATTTCTACGGTTATCGCAGTCCTTCAACTGAAAAGAAAACGGTGCAAAATGGTGGCCTTCCAGTAGAAGCTAGTCTGAAGATAGATCGTGTCTGACCAGGATATGGTTTAAAATGTTTTAATTTTGGGTCACCTGGGTGGTTCAGTGGGATAAGCGTCCAATTTTGGCTCAGGTCATGATCTCACGGTTTGTGAATTCGAGCCCCACATCAGGCTCTGTGCTGACAGCTCGGAGCCTGGAGCCAGCTTCTGATTCGGTGACTCCCTCTCTCTCTGCCCCTCCCCTTCTCTCTCTCTCTCTCTCTCTCTCTCTCTCTCACACACACACACACACACACACACACACACACAAATAAATAAATAATAATAATTTTTGTTTTAAGTATAATGTTTTAACTTGGATGTGAATGCTTTTAAATGGAGAACGTTCCCTGGCTCCTTCATTCCTAGTCATTAAGAACTCCTATTTGGAACCCACATCTTGACACATTAATATTTTGGTCCTGGCCCAACTGGGCATTTGAGCTTGTGTGTCTTGCTTTAGGTATGCTATTCGCTGAAAACACAAGTTTCTTGAAGTTGGTAGAAAAACAGAAGCACCTGGTTCCAAGAAGTGAGAGATTTTATGCTCATTTTTCTCATATTTTATTTTTCCAGTTGTAATATATGTTTTAAAACCTTATGTAAGTGTTTTAAAATCTTTATGAAGAGATGGAGACTGTAAAAAAAAATTCAACATAACTTTACTATCTCAGGAAACCCTCGTCTAGGAAGATAAAAGCTACAAATAACTTATTGTTCCCCAAAGAGTTCTTGAAAGGGCCCTCAATTATTTAATAGGAAGATCACAGGACAGGGGCACCTGGGTGGCTCTATCAGTAAAGCATCCGACTTTGGCTCAGGTCAAAATCTCAGGGTTTGTGAGTTTGAGCCCCACATGGAGCTCTCGGCTATCAGCAGGAGCAGCCTGGGATTCTGCCCTTCTCCCACTTACACTCGCATTCTCTTTCAAAAATAAATATGAAAAAAAGAGAAATTAAAGGACAACTTATACCTTAACTCTTAGAACTCCTTGACTCAAAACCTGTTGACATTCTATATCTACAAACACTAAATTATTATTTTATGACTTTTAAGCAATCTAAAACAAGTTCCTAAATGGGAAATACACCTTAAACTAGACTTCAAAATCTTAAAATATCCCAAATTTGTTCTTTCCTTCTAAGATACTACTAGAACTGTCAAGACACTGCTCTTCCTGCCTAGGTAAGTAATAAACCCAGCTTTGTCTTATGACCAGGTCTGGAGGGTTTTTGTATTTTTTTTTATTTTTGGCGATGTCTGGCAATATCTCACAATACTGTGGTCTTTATTTTTTTGATTCCTGGTAGGTTTAGAAAACTAAGTGAGAGTAAGTAAAAATATAAATATAGTAAGACCACACACCTTAGAAACATAGATACCATGGGATACTAGTATTGGAAGAAAGATGAGCAGTAATATCATTTCTCTCAATTTACTCTTCTTTGGATGATCTCCTTTGCTTTCACGTGTTCTTATAAGACTTAGTTTCTGTATTCTTCACTCTTAAAGGCAAAGATATTGGGGAAAATGCCATATAATGATTCAGATATGAGTTGGTGAGGGTTAGAGATTTGGTCATAGACACAAAAGCAGAAGAGTAAGGGAGTTATGAATGATGTTCAAAAGAGTCAGTCTATTTGTTAATAATTAGGCCATGAAAGAAAGAGAACAAATTTAAAGCTGACTAAGGACTTTAGGTAGTAGAAATCTGGGGGATAGTGATGCCAATGTCAGGATGGGAAAAATGGGCATGTTATTTTACAAACCATCAACTTGTATTTGACTCATTTTGGACTTTGATTGGACAGTAAATGGAGACATCTTTAAAACAACAAACTGAAGATTATAGGCCTAGAGAGAATGTGAATTACCAAGATAGAAAATGGATATTTGGGAGTACTGTAAATGAACTGATCTCTTTGTGGGTACAGAAAGGAATAACTAGAAATCTCCTACTGAACCTCAAAGAAAAAGGAAAAAGAAGAAAATAAGGAAGAGAAGGAGGAAGAGAGGGAAGGAGAGAAAAGAAAAAAAAAGAAAGAACAAAGAAAAAATGAGAAGAGATTACTAGAGGAAAAGGAAAGGAAAAAGGAAAACATTCTAAAAAATAAATCTAAGTGAGATCTAGAGGGAAAGGAACAAATCAAGTTTAAAAGTAATTTCTAGAAGGAGGGAAGTGGCTAACTTTCTGAAGTAAAGGTTAAAAATACATGAGATTAGGGTGCGTGTGTGGCTCAATTGGCTAAGCATCTGACTTTGGCTCAGGTCATGATCTCATGGTCAGTGAGTTTGAGCCCCACGTCGGGCCCTGCACTGAGAGCTAGGAGCCTGCTTCAGGTTCTGTGTCTCCCTCTCCTGCTCACATTCTGTCTCTCCCTCAAAAATAAATAAATATTTTTAATGTTTTAAAAATACATGAGGTGAGGATAGAATCTTGCAAAAATATTGAAAAAAGCAAATCAAAATATTAATATTGTCCAGAAAAAGAATGCTAGCTAGCTCTGGAGAGAATTTAGACACCGTTGAAAATGAAAACCAGATTGGAAAAGATTAAAATTATAAAATTTTACATATAAATGTAAATGGAAAAATAAGGGTGCCTGAATACTTTCAATTATATATATATGTGTGCGTGTGTGTATATATATTTCAATTATATATATGTATATATATGTGTGTATATATATATGTATATATATACACAAACAATACAACAATTAGTGAAGCATGGAATAAAAAAAATCTATAAAATGAGGTGGTTCATCTGAACAAGTAATTAATTATAATTAACTGAAAATATGGTCTGTTGTGTGTGTGTGTGAGAGAGAGAGAGAGAGAGTGTGTGTGTGTGAGAGAGAGAGTGTGTGTGTGTGTGTGTGTGAGAGAGAGAGAGAGACAGAGTGAATGAGTGTGTGTGTGTGTGTGTGTGTGTGTGTGTGTGTGTAGAGAGGAGTTCAACAAAACCAAAATTTATATGCTTTGTTCCATCTTTTTTTTCATTCTTCCTGATGGTCTCGTTCTCTCAATTTCAGGAGACATTACTGATTGCTAAGGTTATCACAGCTTTGCTTTTATTTTTTTTCACTTTGCCATCACCTATTCTTCAGCTGCCGCTTCTAGTCCTTCCATGGGTCATGCACCCCCATCTCATTACAGACAGAATCCTTTTTAAATGAACTTCCATAATACCAAAATCATTTTGGCACCTAGCAGTTTCTTCCTTGAAGCACCCACATGAAACACTATAATGAGGTTCTTCCTAGGGAAAACTTTTCCCATTTAGTGGACTTCGCCTGTTGCCTGCAGTTTCCGAGTGGTTAATGATATTTTCTTCTGATGTCTTGAGAATCGATCTCTTAGAGTTTTCTCTGAAAATCTTGGCGAAAGCAAGCCATTTCCCAAGGATAATAAGAGCAAAGTCACCATCGGATTGTAATTCATAAAAAAGGGTGTGCGATCCTCAGATTTTTTATCATTTCTCGTGGGGAATTGACTTCTGCTTCTAGCACTTTAATTCTGAATGCCGCGAGAATACAGTACTCGAGTTAAGCAAAGGATTGCTTTATGTTACCTTGCTTAAATTAAAATTAAATGCACAAGATACAGAGTGAAATTGTTTAAGGTACATGCAAAAGCTTTTTTGCTTTTATAAATATGTAAATTGTTCCTATACTGTGTGTGTGTGAGTGCATATAAGTGCATCTTCGGGCCTTTGCTTTTTTTCTTAAGGTGTAAACTCTGACTCTCCATTTTGTAGGCAAAATGTGATACATGAACTACCTATGTTAAATTCACTCGAGATTATTTTCAGACCAAATGAATTAGGAATCTGCATCTTTAATAAAGCGATGCCTAAGCATCGGAGTTTGAGAGATCTCCTAGGAAACCAATACTACACAAGTAGTACCCGTATTTATGTTTGACACAGAATCTATTTCTGCATGCATTGTAAGACGCTCATCTGTGATTTACAGATTTCTTTGATCTTTAACAGAATTTGGGGGAAAAGACAATTTCTGAGGAGTAATGGTGTGGCACAGATGATTGTGAGAGCAGATGTCGGCGAGGAGGAATAGGCCTGTAGAGTTCCTGTATGGAAATCTCTCATGACTTCTGAGACCCTCATCGCTAGTCTTTTAGCTTCTCCTGCCCAAAAATGTAACACAAGGACTCTAGAGTGTATGGCAAGTTTTCTGGCACTTTGAAAAGAGTCTGCCTAAAATTCTTGAATCCTTCTTACATATAAATCTTGAGGATTAGACTTTGATATAAGAGAATTAAAAGGAGGGAAAGAATTGAGACACCAGTGGCAATTCAAGAGCAGAGATGGTGAAATATAGAAGTTGAGTGGAAAGAGCTCAAGAGATCACAGCTCTTAAGGGAAAAGAGAAAGGCTAAAGTTATTCATGAACATGCCCATTGAGAACAACACGGGAACATTAACTAGGTTTAATGCATATAGAGAGAAGGAAAAGGTAATGTCGGATATGGAACCTCAGAGTCGAACAAACACGAGCTATGTAATATCATTAATTGGGTGCTTACTCCTTCAGGTACTGTGCAAAAGACTTTACAGACATTATTTGATCTCTGCATGTCTGTGCTTCTGGTACATAAATGTACATTCTACAGATGAGCAAATAAGGCTTAGGAGGATAAATCATTTGCCTCAAGTTCACATAGCTATCAGTGCTGTGTTTAAAAGACAAATCTAGGACAAACTTCTAAGTGACACTTCGTGGAAGAATCACGTTGAGCTGAAGTTGAAAAGACAAACTCCCCTCGAAGACCAGAAAAGAATGCAGTTGGCCTGAGGGTAAGGTAGTATATATTCAGAGAAACTAGTCAGGTTGCATATAAGCCTGCATCTATCTCTGTTTACAACTTTAGTATTTGCAAAAGTCTGGTAACCTATTGTTCATTTTTGTTCATTCAGTTACTCAGGTTTGTTGCTATTCTTTGCTAGTTTGTACAGTGGTATGTATCTGAAGGAGTCCCAGGAAGAGCAAAATGACACTTGGTCTAAATGATAGGATGATGATTTGGATGGCTCATTATGGAAGGGAGCTTTATTTTCAAATGAACTGAGAATTCTCCATCTTATCACACTTGGCCATATCCCTTACCATTGGCAAGGCTCTTGTTCTGCCCTGTATTTTCATTTTCTGCCTCATTAATCTCCAATCTGTACTTCCTACTCACCCTGAACTCTCATTTTGAATGACCCAGTTCATTACAAACAAATAAAGAAAAGTAAAATAACCATTTCAAATTGAAAGAATTCAACAGATCTTTTTCTTTGACTGCTTCATTGTATTTTCCCGAAAGACATTAAAAATTGTGTGTACGTAATTATATCACAATATACACAATGAAAACAACACTGTCTCTATGACTCCTACATAGATAAAAATTAATAAGCATATCTATTCTAGAATTTCATTCTTAAAAAGAATTAAAGAGACCTAGATCAACAGAGTAATGTTAGTACAGTCCATCTACAGTCTATTTGTGGTCCATGGAAATATTTTCTTTTAATTTTTTTAATGTTTATTTATTTTAGAGAGAGAGAGAGACAGAGTGTGAACAGGGGAGAGGGAAACACAGAATCCAAAGCTCTTTGGGCTCTGAGCTATCAGCACAAAGCTGGTCACAGGGCTCCAACTCACAAACAGCGAGATCATGACCTGAGCTGAAGTCAGACGCTTAGCCAACTGAGCCACCCAGGTGCCCCCATGGAAATATTTTTATTTAAAAAAATCAACAAATAATATCACAGCTGTTCTCTTTATAAATCTCTTTCCGATCTGAACTCTGTTATACTCAACAAATATATTTCTTATTCCCTGACCTTCCTTTTCTCCCCATTCCTCTTTTCCTATTTCATTCCTTATTGTATTAGCTTAGGTTGCTATAACAAAATACCAGGAAGTGATTGGCTTAAACTTTTATTTCTCAAAATTCTAGTGGCTAGGAAGTCCAAAATCAGACTACTGGCACATTCACTACTGGGAAAGGGCTCTCTTCCTGGTTTGCAGACAATTGCCTTCTCACTGTGTTCTCACAGAGAGAGAGAAAGTTATGGTCTTTCTTCCACTTCCTATAAGAACATGAATCTCATCACAGAGGGGAAGCATCTTTATGACCTCATCTAAACCCAATAATCTCACAAAGGTCCCATCTCCAAATATTATCACATCCGGGATTTGGGTTTCAACATATGAATTTTGAGGAGACACAAACATTTGGTCTGTAACACATAATGACCTTACTCTCTGTAACAGACACTCCATGTCCCTTACCACTCTTACGTATAAACAGTCTGGATGTACAGGCTCAGTATTTGAGACATCAATTTCTTATCTGTCAAAGAGAATTGAAAACACAAGATATTTTTCCCCCACTCTAGAACAGACCATGGATTTTTTTTTTAACCTTTGAATATTCAGTATCTTTGTTTTTTTTCTCAAAAGGTTATACAGAGTAAAATAAAAACCTAACAACATTATTCAAAGTATGAGAATAGAGAGCTTATTTGTTTTCTGGACTTAGGAATATCTCTAAACTCCATCCTCTGTAATGCAGATTTTTTTTTAAGTTTCAATTGCTATTCCAGTCGACATACAGTGTAGTATTAGTTTCAGGTGTACAGTATAGTGATTCGTCACTTCCATATAACACGAGGTACTCATCACAAGTGTACTCCTTAAATACTTTAATTTTTAGCATTCACTGGTTTTTAGTATACTTGCAGGGGTGTGCAGTCATACCACTATCTAATTCCAGGATATTTTTATCAATTAAAAAAATCTCATACTCATTATCACTCACTGCCCATCATTTTTCTCCTCAGTTCCTGGCAACCACTAATATATTTTCTGTCTCTATGGATTTACCAATTCTAGATATTTCATATAAATAGAATCATATGTGGCCTTTCATGCTTGGCTTCCTTCACTTAGTATAATATTTTCATGGTTTATCCATCCTATGACATGTATCAGTATTTCATTTTTTATGAATGAATAAGATTTTATTATATGTATGTAAATACCACATTTTGTTAATGTATTCATCTGTCAATGGATATTTGGATTGTTCCTATATTTTGGCTATTTTGCTTCTATAAATATTATGGGAGCATATGTTTTCAGTTATCTTGAGTATGTAACTAGCAGTGAATTGCTGGGTCTTGTGATAACTCAGTTTCATTTCTTAAAGAACTAACTTTTCCACGGCAGTTGTACCATTTTATACTCCCACTAGCAACATATGAAGGTGCCAACTTCTGCAGTCTCATCAGCGCTTATTGTCCTTTTTAAAAAATTCCTGCCGTAGCCACCTAATTGCTATGAAGTGATGTCTCATTGTGATTTTGATTTGCATGTCCGTAATGACTAATGGTATTGAGTATATTTTCATGTGCTTACTGACCTTTTGTATATTTTCATAGGAGAAATGTCTATTTGAATCCTTGATCTAATTTTAAGTCAGGCTATTTGTCTTTTTATTGTTGAATTGTAAGAGTACTTTATATATATTGGATACCAGATTCTTGTCAGATACATGACTTCAAATATTTTTCCCATTCTGTGATTTGTTTTTTTCATTTTCCTGATAGTGTCCATTGACATACAAAAGTTTTTAATTTTGATAATGTCAGATTTTTCTTTTTTTATTATTTGGTTGCTTATGCTTTTGGTGTCATACCTAAGTAAATGATGCCCAGTTCAAAATCACAAAGATTTACAGTTATGTTTTCTAAGAGTTTTATAGTTTTAGCTCTTACATTTAGGTCTTTTATCCATTTTGAGCTAATTTCATAATAGTATGTGACATGGCAGGGTCTAACTTCATTTTTTTGCATATGGATATCCAGTTATTCTATTTGTTGACAAAACCCTTCTTTTCCCAGTGAATGGTTTGGGCATCTTTGATAAAATTCAATTAACTATAGATGTAGGCATTCATTTCCAGAATCTTAATTCTCTTTCATTGATCTATTAGTCTGTGACAATCCACACTGTCCTAAATATTGAAGCATTATAGTTTTGAAATTGGGAGATGTGAATTCTCCAACTTTATTCTTTTTCAAGATTGCTTTGGCTATTCTGGATTCCTTGCATTTCCAAATAAGTTTTAGAATTAGCTTTTCCATTTCTGCAATGAAAGCAGTTGGAATTTTGATAGAGGAGGCATAGACTCTGTAGATCCATTTGGGAGTGTGGTAATAAATAATGCCCCCCCCAACCCTTCAAAAGATGCCCATAACAGAATCCCTAGAACCTATCCCTATTACATGGCAGAAAAGACTTCACAGGGGTTGTTAAGTTAAAGATCATAAGATCTTCCTGGGTTATTTTGGTGAGTTAAACGTAATCATAAGTGTCCTTATAAGAGAAAAGCACAGGGATATTTGACTCTAAATAAGGCAATATGATGGTGGAAGCAGAGAATGAAGTAATATGGCCACAAACTCAGGAATGCTGTCCACTTCTATGAGCTTAATGAGGCAAGAAAGAGAATCTCCCCAGAAGCCTCCAGAAGGAAACATCTCTGCCAACATGTTGATTTTAGCATATAAGACCCACATTCTTACTGTTCTCTGGAGGACATTTGACCTCCAGCACTGTAAAAGAATAAATTTGTTGGTATTTTAAACTACCAAATTGTGGTAAAATGGTATAGCAGCAATAAGCAAGTTAAAATAAGAAGTATTGCCATGTTAACAATTTTGTCTTCCAGCCCATGAACACAGGGCGGTTTTACATGTATTTGTCTTCTTTATGTTTTTTATTCTTTATAATTTTTTGTTGAAGTGTAATTAATATATATATTATTATGTTAGCTTCAGGAGGATAGCATATTTACCAACAAATCTATCATAACTGAATGCTCACCATGATAAGGGGAGTAAGGGGAGTCAACATCTGCCACCATACAATGTTATATTATGGATTATATTCCTCTTTTCTGTACTTTTCATCTCTGATGAAATTTATCTGTTTTATCCACCTCCCCACCTTCCTGCTTTCTAGCAATCACCAGTTTGTTCTCTGTATTTGAGAGGTTTTGTTTTGTTTTGTTTATTGTTTGTTTCTTGGTTCATTTTTTGTTTTGTTCTGTTTTTAGATTCCACATATAAGTGAAATCATGTCATTTTTCTCTCCCTTTTTGACTTATTTCATTTAGCATGATATCTTCTAGGTCCATCCATGCAAATGGCAAGATCTCAGGTTTTTTGTTTGTTTGCTTGTTTTGTGTTTTTGTGTTTTTTTAATGCCTGAGTAATATTCTTTTCTCCCACTTCATACCTTATCTTCTTTACTCATCCACTGATGGGTTGATTTCTTCCATATCTTTGCCATTGTAAATAATACTTCAATAAACATAGGGTGCATATATCTTTTAGAATTCGTGTTTTTCTTTTCTTTGGGTGAATATCCAGTAGTGAATTACTGAGTCATATTCACACCTTCTTTAATTTCTTCCAAAAATGTTAGGTAGCTTTCAGTTGACAAGTCTTAAACTTCTTTGGGTAAATTTCTTTTTTCCATGCTATTTCCAGGGGAATTTCTCCTTAATTTCATTTCCATGTTATTCATTGCTAATGTATGTGAGTGTATAGAAATACACTGATTTTGGGACATTTGGGTAGCTTAGTTGGTTAAGCATCTGACTCTTAATTTCGGCTCAGGTCATGGTATCCCCGTTCATGGAATTGAGCCCTGTATACTGTCAGCACAGAGCCTGCTTGGGGTTCATTCTCTCTTTCTCTTTCTCCTCTCTCTCTCTCTCTCTCTCTCTCTCTCTCTCTCAAAATAAATTTAAAAAAATTAAAAAAAGAAATACACTGATTTTTGTATACTGCTCTTGTATCATTACTTTAAATTATCCTCTTGATTTTTGGCTTAAAAAGTCCAAGAACTGGAGGTTATGTGTCCTGTCTCTAAGCTTCTATGTTCATCATCCCCAGGGCTTCAATATTCACTTTCAGACTCATGGCAGACTTAAGTGGACATATATTCAAATTACTTTTCCAGATTCACAGGGCTATAGGTCTTACTTTCATCTTACGACTTCATCAAAAATTTAAAATCATATTGAACTTGAAGATCTGAATTTTAATGTATTCTGGATATAAATTGTCAATGCCACCCTTCACAATCATTAGAAATAGTAATATTTTCATGTAAGTAGACCAAAAAAATCTACCCATTTGTTCCTTCCTGCTTGTAACTCTTCACTAACTTTTCCTCTGTTCTTTCATGGAAGTTTTAGAATTTTGCTACATTCCTTTAAATATGACTCCCAAGTGTGCCAGCTGGTGAGAATAGAAAAGCTGAGAAAATAAACTAGGAGGGACACGGACATTGTCAATCCTTATACTCATATACGTAATTTATAAGAAAACCTCAAGGAGCTGGCATTTGGAGAGCCTGGACATTACAGACAGGATAGTGAGCCACAGTGTAGAATTTCTTTACTCCAGGACAGACAGCCTGAAGCCTTCACACAAAAGAAAAAAAAAAAAATGAAAAAAAAAAAAATGAAAAAAAAAAAAAAAACTGTTGAATATGTTCATGGCAGCCATACAAACCTTAGCATTTCACACCTTGTCAGAGTTATCGGGTACAGAGCTGTCCTTGAATCTAATTTTCATTCCAACAGAAGTGTGAGAAGTCAAATCATTCCATAGCAAAAAAAGGAAAGCTTTCTTCACTGTGTGGTTTTCTGCATTCATGTTCAAGGGGAATTCAGAAAAAAAAAATCACACATTAAAGAATATTAGGTTGTATTAGGTTCAGTGCAAACTGCTTCACCTGATAATAGGAAATACAAATTCTAACTTGCCCATATTTAGAAAATTTACATTATCAAGTATTGCATGAGATGTACTTCTTACTTGTTATGGACTTAGCCCATTGTATTTGATGCTTTTAAAGATATTTTATCTTCTGGGTTTTAAAGCATTAAGAAATTGTAATGTATGTTAGGGAAAGTACTAGAAAACCTAGGAAGAAGTTGTATGCACAATTTTTTTGTGAAATTTTATTCATTTTGATTTATAGAAAAACCTACCAAAAGAGAGAGAGAGAGAGAGAGAGAGAGAGAGAGAGAGAGAGAAAACAGGGAATATAAAGTGAATTTCCTTAAATTTTTGCATTTATGAGAAAAAATCCTTCCTTTAGTATCACTTACCTTCCCAAGGACTGAAAACATAGGGAGGGCGGGGCTATGTTATATCGGGAAAATTGTATTTCTTGGCTTGAGTGATGCTTGCATTGAGAATTACCTTGTGATAAATGACTGAGCTGGTAGAACTAATAATCGTATGATTAGATGGACTGATGAGTGGGTGAAGGGATAGATAGGAAGACAGCTATGTGATAGAGCAAGTTAAATAAAACATCAATGGGAGGGTATAGTAGGGGCGTACATGAAAGTTCAGCGTAAAACTCTTTCAACTTAGCTGTGTGCTTTAAATGTTCTTAATGAAATGCTAGTAAAAACAGTAAATAAATGTAAATCCTAGGCCTACTTTGAGTGGTCATAGGGTAGAAACTTCTGCTCAAGTTTCTAGTGTACTGTGTAGCAAAGTCTGCACGGGACATGGGAAGAACATAGAATTGTCAGAAAGACATAAAATTAGCCACATAAATCTCGAATTTACTTAGCTACTGGATTAAAACATCACAGATTTTTTTTCCAAGATATAAAATAGATATAAATAATGAATGGCATCGTATTAAGAGACCTATTGCTGCTCGAGTAATCTGAGCCCTCCCACACATTTTATTCATGCCACAACTATGATAAAAGAGAATCCTGAGATTAAATCAATATGCAATAAAGAAGAAACTATTTTGTTTATTTGGACTTTCTGGCAGGGTCATTTTTGCACACAACATCAGAAGCATCCTGCATGTTCAAGCTCATATGAAGAGTATCTTAAAGTTAGGTTGTGACTATGCAGCATGTGGCCGTCCTATATTCTGCTTAACATATGTTTAACTAGTATTGTTTAAAATTGGGAAAAGTATCTTAGTAATAACAAAGTCTCAATTCTATCTTCATACTTCCCTTTAGTCACTAATATTTCTCCCTGCCAAGGAGAACCACTTGCCTAATATTTTTAGTCATCATGTTCTTACATTTCTATGAAAACTGTATTTCTATAAAACTATGAAGTTTTAACAAGTATACATATTTAACACCATGTTTTTCTTGCATCCTGTTATATATGAATGAAATTCTTTTGTGTGGAAGCACTGCTCATCAGCATTATGTTTGTGAGATTCATTCATGTTATTACTTGTACCTATTTTTCACTTATTTTTTTTGCTGCATACTATTTCCCTGAACAGTTATACGTCATTTATTTATCTGTTCTAATACGGACTGATATTGAGTTACTTCCATTTCGAAGCTATTATGAATTATGTTGTTATGTATATTCTTGTCCATATCTCTTTGGTGTGCATGGACATGCATTTCTTTTGGGGTATACTTATGATGCAATGACTGGATGATAGGATAGGAAGATCTTCAGATTTAGCCAATAATGCTTAATAATTTTCCAAAATGATTATATTAATTTATGTACTACAAACAATGTCTGAAAGTTCAGCGTTGTCCACTTTCTTGCTAATATATGATATCCTTTTTATTTTAGTCATTCTCTTGGGTATTAAATGATATTTCATCTTGTTTTAATTTTTTTATTTTTTTGATTAATCGAAATATTGAGCAAGCTTTGTTCACTTGAATATTCTTTTTGTGTGTGAAATGCACCTTCAAGTATTCTGCCCACTTTTCTATTGAGTTGTCTAGTAGTTTCTTTTTGATTTGTAGGACCTCTTTATATATTCCAAATAAGATCCCATTGTTTGTGCTATGTGTTGCAGTTGTCTTCTTCCATATGGTATTTTCTTTGTATTATTTTATTAATAAAATTTTATTTCTATTTATAATTTTATTAATATTTTGAATCTAATGTAACCCAATTTTAAAAGATTTTTATCAATATTATGTTGGTATTTAAAATGATTCTATATCATGATATTATGTATCTATGCTGTATTAATTTCTATAATTGTATTGGTTTTCATTTCATATTCAGTTCTAAAATTCACCTAGAATGGATTTTTAGTTTTTCCCAAATGAATGTTTTATTTTTTCAGCAATATTTTAATAGCATAATTTTCCCATACTTCTACAGTGTCATAACCTGGTTATGTTTCTGTGCTGTATTCTTTTCTATCCTATCCTATATTTGTCTACCCAAAAACAAATAATTTACCTATTTAATTACTATAGCATTGTGAGTCTTGACATCCAGTAGAGAAAGTCCTTATACCATATTCTGTTCTTCAAGGTTGTCTTTTTATTCTTGACTTATCGCGTTACCTTGTAAATTTTAGAATCACTTGTCAATTTCCACAAAATTCAATCTGTAGATTAGTTTCAGAGGACTAATATCTTTATGACATTGACTTTTTCCATCCATGTTTTACATTTCTGAAAGAAATTTTATACATTTACTATTACAACTCTTATGTTTGAATGTAACATCAGAATAAGCATATGAGTTATCAGTGAACAATTTAATACATTTTTAATGGTAGTAAAAGTACTTTTGTAACTAGCACCAAATAAAAAATTAGAACATTACCAATGTTCTAGAAACCTCTGCTCTACCCCCTTTTAATCTACTTTTGAACATTAAATAATTAGAATTATCCAGTAAATTTTTTTTTGGTTGATTTTTTTTACCAACATTATATTTATGAAATTCACTCATAATTTTACATGTGTTTTACTCATTCATTCTAATTGCTGAATATGTAACATACCTATTCTGGTGACCAAATCTCTCATGATACCATAAAATGTTTTCTAATCACCTTCTTCTGATGGGAGTTATGCTTGTGGGGCCACAGTATAAGCCCACAGATATAATAAGTCCTGGAATTCCTTTGGGTGACAAGTCAACCCTATGTGGGGCTGGGATGGATTGGTATAAAATTGATTAGTGCCCTAACTAGGCAAAGTTAGAATTGGATCTACATTGGTCCATATCTAGCTCTGGGATCATGGAATTCCACCCAGATGGTACAGTTGACCCCAGCTGGTTCCAAGCATGGAAGGGTGACTTAAAATGTTTGGAGGAAGGAACTACAGAAAGGAGCCCCTAAGCCCCCCGAGTCACTGATGGTAGAATCCCCACTTTCCTGTGACTAAGGGCAGCACCGATCTTAGTCCTTTGAGTAGTGACCCTGGGAAAAGGAACTGACCCTGAGAGAGGCAGTTCTCTTCATCTCAAGTAACCACCATATAAAAGGATGACAGCAGAAAGCTTTCCTCTGGCAACATTCCCAGCAGATACTAGACAAGACAGTAAACTTTTCGTTCTAGAAGGGGGAATGTGGGATGTGTGTCATGGCTTCTACCACAGAAGACTATTTCAAGACAATATCCAGAGTTGTTTCATGTGTGTTTGTTTGCACTTGTAATCTCTTACAAGAACAATTTAAGAGATATGAACTTATGATAAATAATGGATATTTCTAAACTATTTTTACCGCATATTTTTTAATATCCTTAGACTAATTACACTGAAAGCAAATTTAATTTGAAAAGAAAGGTAAAATCTAGCACTTTACAATCAGAGTGGTTGTAAAATGTTGCTTGCAGGTATTTTGAAATAAGACGATTCCACTTTTTAATATCATAGAGACTTTGGCCAATTGGTAATAAATTATTGGGCCTATAAAAGTAAAGTGTATTTTCTTCAACCGTGTGAAACTTACTGAATCCCATAAGAAACAAAACTTTATTTCAAAATCATGTTTTAATTTAAATTTGATGGCAAGCCTATTTCCCAGTGTCGTATTAACTGTCTCAGCAAGCAGGAAATGCTACAAGTCTGGGTACAATAGTGATAACGTAATGCCCAAAACCCAGTGGGCACCAGATGTGGATCAAGAAACATTTACTTGCCATTACATTCATCATGTGTTCATAGTGGTTTGTCTATTTTTTCTTTCTTTTTCCCAAACACTGTCTCCAGCTGCTAGTTTCTGTCTCATTCTCCTTCCTCTATGTCCATCACTTTCTTCTTTATGTTATTGGTTTCCTACTCCACTCTTATCCTACCTCTCTCTCTGGCTTATCCCTCTTTATTTAAAGAATATTAATTCTCTTCTCCTTTATCTTTTCCTTTCTATTGCCTCTTTTTTTCTTCTCTCATTTCCTTTTCTAGTGAAAATATATTTATAAATATATTTTAGTTTAATCATATGTAATATTGGATTCAATTATAATTTCCTGTTACCATTTTAAGATTTTTAAAAAATTTTCTCTATTAACAAAATACAAGAAATAGAGTCAATGTTTATAGATATGTATGCCAACTTTTTTTTTATTCCTATTAATCAGTGACTCCTGAGAGAACAAAATTTTCCACCCCTTCCTGGAGGCTTATCTGTTGTTGTGTGACAGAAGAATTATAAAAGAAGGGCTATACAATTTTTATATCTTTCATCACAGTATTTCAGTCAGTCTCCAAACATAGCTGTTGCCTAGTCCTAAAATTTCAAGGTGGACTGATTTCTTTTCTGAAGCTGTGTTGGAGGAGACATTGCGTAAAATACCCCAGGGAAATGGTACGAAAGTCTGATGAACAGTTGAACACCCAGGGAGAACTCAAGCTAACTCAGTCCATCGCCTTCTAGGAGTATAAACGAACATCTTTTAGTTCTACCTCCTTCTCTTTTTCTTCTCCTTATTTTATGATACTGAGGGCCTCTGCTGTAAGTCAGATCTTAACAAGTTTGAATTCCACCACACATACTTTAAATTATTTCAGGACACCGTAGTCAGGAAAACACATCCACTCGGTGGTTCAGTGAGTTAGCACACTGAGGGAGTCTTGACATTTAAGGTAGGGAGATGACAATGCTTACTAATTTTCCATGTTGTAAACTTTAATAGTGGAATCCTAACACTTGGCCATTTGGATGCTTTAGTCTGTTTGTGTGGGGAGGAGTGTTTTATGTAGTTTTTCAAATCATACCATAGAGGCAACCACTTACTCTAAACACCAAGGTAGCTCTACTCATGATGTGTGGGTAACAATTAAGAAAATGAAAGAAAAGAGAAAACAAAAAGAAATGAAGAAATGTCATTGACCTAGTTTAACATGAACAGAATGTCCTATCCAGTACAAACAGATCAGTTTATAGCCAAAAGGACATAGCTCCCTATCCCTTCTGCTTTTATTTCTAAGTTAAGGAGAATGTCTTCAGATTCTGTCTCTTCCATTCCCTCCAGTAACAAATTGAACCCTGACTTCATTCTAAGCATAAGGGATAGAAAGAATGTCTTCAAGAAACTAAAATTCTAGATGGATGTGTGAACATTGCATTAAATAATAATAAAATGTAGCCAACCTGTGTAAAACCATTACTCCTTCTCAGCCTTCTCTTCTTACTATAGTATATATCACCTTCTAACGTTCAATACAGTTTTCTCTATCTTATTGTGTTTACCATGGGTAATGTATCTTCCTTACTAGAACGTAAACTCCATAGGGCAAGTATATTTGGCTGTTTTTATCAACAGTTTTCCCCGAAACCTAGAAAACGTGCCTTTCATAAAGTAGGTATTGCTTAAATGAATGAATTATAGCTTACCTGTAAGGTCTAGAATATATGCTGTGGTGCATCATCAAGAGCTCTTCCTCTCAGTCAGTGCACCCATACCTAAGCTTCTGAGGCGATTTGCCATTGATAACTGCTTAGAGTAGTGTCCCTCATTGGATGATGCCTTCAGCTGCAGTAACTGCATTGTCCAAGATTATATGTCCTTTAAAGTTTTGCCCTGAGTCATTGGATGTGATGACTGGGATACAAATAACTCGTCCGCTTGCCTTAATTTGGGACAAGTCTGAAGGACATCCCAGCTTCAGAACCGATCAAATAAGATTAGGCCCTATTTGCAACTGCATCATGAGTTAGCTTCTCCTGCCTTACATTAAAAGGTGTTGCTGCCCAGAGCCAGCAATTCTTTGTTTAAGAGTCTGTTACTCTAAACCCAAATAGATATAAAAACATTAACTAAATTTTCCTTGACATAACAGAGATGACTTCAGTGAGTATTTATTGGGTAAGTAAGGGGAGAAACAGCATTGAAGTGAACGACACAATTTATACAAAGGCAGAGAAACATATAATAGTGTTGTATATTCAACATGGCTTCTGTTTTCTTCCATTCGACTGATGAACTAAGAGGAATTCAGGAGTTATAAGCAGAGATGTATAATTTTGATTTTTATTGGTAGAAAACTAAAGAACAAAACTGGAACATCAATTTTCCAGTTTAGGGGATATATTTTATTATTTTTCGTAACTCCTTCCCCCTTAAGGCATTGCCACCTTCCACTCCCAATGCTTTGTGATATAATTGGGCATTATGGACTCATCAATGTTAGTTGATTCAAAAATTGAAATATTATCCTAAAGTAGAAGAATATTATATACATTAATTAAGAATGCATTTTAAACTAACAAAACAACAGTTCCAAGTTTATCCTTTAAGATTAATAACTTGAGCAACCTGAATATAGAATAGGGTCCAAAAATGTACCAAGAAGAAAAATTTGTGAATTATATTCACAAATTATATAAATAAATCTTTCCTGTTACTAATTTGACTCTTTCCCTCAACAATTGTATTACATATCTGATGATAAGCTTCAAAATCTTTTTGTGTTGCCTTCCTTCCTTTGGGCAACTTCTGAGTGTATGGTTGTGACATAGAAATGATTTACAAGAGTTCTTGTAGGATGGGAAAGCATGGAAACTGGCTCTGAGCACAGTATCCAGTACAAAGAACTATAAACAATATTCTGGAATTTCCTCTGAAAGAACTTTGGGTTTTTGTTTGTTTGTTTGTTAGTTTGTTTTTAATTTGAGAGAGATCATGCAAGTGTGCGAGCAGGGGAGAAACAGAGAGAAAGGGAGAGAGAGAACTTCAAGCAGTCTCCATGCTGAGTGCAGAGACTGACATGGGCTCATCTTGATCTCATGACTGTGAGATCATGACCTGAGTCAAAATCAAGAGTTTGATTTTGGGTGACTGAGACACCCAAGTGCCCCTGAAAGAACTTTGAAATACGGTGTACCTTGCTTGCTTATATGTGTTTAGCATTATAGTATATTTAATCTATAATTTTGTACCATAATTGTAAATGGTTATAAAGAATTATAATTTCTGCCATGTTGTAAATATTACCATTTAAAAATAAAATTGTCACATCATTCTTCTAAATGTTTTCAAAGGCCTCTAAATACTGCATAGTGCTTTGATAGTCACCACCATCCATTGAAAGAATACTTGAAGGAGTTCTGTTTTTGCATTCAGAAATTTTGAAATCAGTACTCTTTTTTCATAAACTTACGTTTCCATTCACTTCCTTCACATAATTTATACTAATATATTTTTCATAAAAATATTTTTGGTTACACTATCATATTCTGTACAACAAAAAGAAAACAAAATATACGTATACTCCTATAGAGAGAAAAAATAATTTCTTAAAAGTCCTATAATCCTGAGGTTTTCAGCTTTGAAAAATGTCCCCTGGACTGATTATTACTACTAGTACAGAATTGATTAAAAAATGTATTTTAAATTTTGATAAGTAACTTAAACAAGAAAAATTTGTTGGGAGGCACCCGGGTGTCTCATTTGTTTAAGCATCTGACTCTTGATTTCCTTTTAGGTCATGATCTCACAGTTCATGATTTAAGCCCCATGCTGTCGTGTAGAGCCTGCTTGAGATTCCCCATCCCTCTCTTGCTGATTCTCCCCTTCTCTCACTTTCTTTCTCTCAAAATAAATAAATAAACAAAAAATTATCAGATATTAATATGTTACAGGGATGGGTAGAGCTTTTCTTTTTCAATTTTTCACTTACTGCTTCTGTACCAGTTCTATTCCACTATGTTGTTGTTATCAGTATAAGCACTGAGATAACTCATTTGTCTAAATAATTAAGTATAAATGGAAAGGGTTTTCTTATAGTGATGTCTTTTACATTTTTCAACTTCTACAGAGTTACATGTTCCCCACTCCCAAATCACAATGATAGAGCATTAAAAATTATATGAAATACAAATCGTTCCTACCTCAACTATGTTGAAAGCAAAACGACATCAACAAAAATGCACTGGTATTTTCTAAGGATGTGTTATATTAGCAATGTAGTCATTCAGTTCTTAAGCATCTATAGTAATATTTGTACCACCCTATGTGTGAGTGAGTGCGTATGTGTGCATGTGTGCGTGTTCTGGGTCCATACTTTTAGGTGTAATGGAAAGAAAGATGATGGATTGTAAATGAGTTGGTAGGTAAACGGAACCAGAGGAGCACCCTTGTTCTTACACAGACCAGATTCTGTAATGAGAACACATGAAAGTTGATGTCTGTGAGAGACTCTCAAAGAATAAGAAAGAACTGAGGGGAGAGATGGGTGTGGGAGGGGGGAGAGTGGGTGGTGGGCACAGAGGAGGGCGCTCGTTGGCTTGAGCACTGGGTGTTGTATAGAAACCAATTTGACAATAAACTATTAAAAAAAAAAAGAAAGTTGATGTCTGAAAACTAATTCACTTAAAACTATGTATATATATATTCTTCTTATAAAGTCTTCTCATTTTCTGAGGATACTAATACTCTACATTGACCACTGTCGACCTAGTATAAATTTGGCGCTTGTTTGTGAACTAAATAAATGCACGTGAAATGAAAAAAAAATAAGTGAATTAATAAAAATTAATATATTTAGGCTTATTAGTTATAACTTACTCAATTTAGAATTTAATATGACTTTTGATAATAATCATGTAATTTTTGACAATAATTATACAAAAAGCCTAAGTGACTAAGTATTTTCAAGGGTATAGTTTTGTAAACACTGAGATTAATAATTAATGAGTTTGCGATGATGTTATATTTAGAACACCCATAATTAAAATTATTTTTAATTTTAGAGTTTCTCTTTCTTCTTTTGTGCTATGTGAACTGTTTTTCTAGAACCTCAAACATTTTCACAGGCCTTTGAAAAGCTTTGAGTTCCTAAGCACTATGCCTTTTGTGACTAATGGATAAAATAGCTCTAGTCCTCCCTTGCATCCATTGAAAAAGAAAAGGGAGACCTTAAAAATAGGTAAGGGCTGCAACTTTAGAACTTTTGTTGAGCTGACCTTGATCGTGCCAGTTTGTAATAGAAATTAAAGTCTCTTCTGCTTAAAACAGGCTACCCGCCTCAGTCTGGAGTCCCAGATTTGCTATTCCTAGTGAGGGCCTTTTTTTAAAATCCTTACAATAAAACTTTCTATTTGTAGGCAGATGTGATACACACGAAAGGTATGGAACTTACAACTTGAAGGTCCTACTTTGTTTTTGTTTTCTGTTTTTTTTAATCAGACTTGTTTTTCCTAGACAAATAAAAAGGGTCACCCTGAGACTTGTGATAGCCTTTTGTGTGGGCCAGAGGCATGGGGGCCCACAATGAAAGAGTGGAGGGCACAGAGGATGTATAATACTTTAAACATAATATTGCCAGTTTTGCCTATAGCTAACCAAGTGCATTTTTCAGCCGATGTATAATACTTTAAACATAATATTGCCAGTTTTGCCTATAGCTAGCCAAGTGCATTTTTCGATTGTTTGTACCAGTATAATCTGTGATTTGTCATTTGTTAGAGTCATAAATGGGAAGAGAGTAGATGTCTTGGCACACAGACTATGTTTTTTAACATAAGAGGCCTCTGTGAGCAGTGATGGAATGGTTATCTATTCGCAATTTAACAACTGGAAAGGCCTACCACAGGGACTATCTTTTCCCATTCATTAATATCCAAGATTACTATGCTTCCTTGATCTCCAGTTGTATCATTTTTGGCAATCCCAACTCTAGGCACACCTCACCATTTACAATCCGAACTCTTGCTCCCAGCTCATTGAACACATTGCCAAAAGGCCTGGGGAAGTGGTTCCCTTTGGCTCCACAGTAAGCTCACATGGCCCAACCCCTAGCAGGGGCATCATGTATGCTCTTCCATACCTAGTGAACTCTGTATCCCCACAGCACCTGGAATCAACCTTTTCTACTCTCGAACCCCACACTTATCCTACAATCCCCACTAGTAGTCAATATCCTTTCCTCCTCTCTCTGTGATCTCCTAGTTTTTGCCATATACTACTGTCATAGCATTTCATCATTTTGCATTATTCCATTCATTTTACACTTGAGGAAAGTGGATATAAAAATAGCAGGTGAGTAATCCAAGGTCACACAGCTGGTAGGAGGCAGAGCCAGATTTAGAAGTCAGGTTTTCTAAATCCAGATTTGCTGCTCTTTTGGTTTTATCAAGTAACTTTCTTCTAAGGAGAAGCAATTTTCCATAATAAAAACAACTCCACAATCTCAAGGTGGAAGAAGAGTCTTCAGAAGGACATAGACTGATAATGCAGCAGTTAAGAACTGTGACTTTTCTGTTTAATCTTTGCTTCACTAAATTAAAATAATGTGGCATTCTATTGGATGACAAAATTAGACTGCATTCCTTCAGTAGTTAAAAAACAACTTATCTTGGGTTGAACTGAATTTGCTAGTCAGGGGGCACCTGCATGGCTCAATTAGTTGAGCCCCTGCTGAGCATGGAGCCTGCTTAAGATTCTCCCTCACTCTGCCCCCTCTGCCCCCTCTGCCCCCTCTGCCTTCTCCCCCACCCCTGTTCTCTCTCTGTTTCTCTCTCTTCTCTCTCTCTCTCAAGGAAGGGAGGAAGGAAGGGGAAAAGGAAGGAAGGGATGGAGGAAAGAAGAAATTGCTAGACAGAATGAGACTTTCCCAAAGACTTCACAAGTTAAAGTTTTTATGCTTATTGTGTTACCCACATTTATTTCTGGTTTAATTTTCTGTTGGTATTTGGGGAGCTAACATAGTTATACTCTTCATTTGCAAGGGCTCATGCAATACACAGGCCTGAGATCAGCAGCCTTTAAAATGTCCACCAACAATCCCTCTCTCCAAGTATTCACATCTTTGTGTAATTCCTTCCCCATGGTCATGGGCTGGACTGAAGCACCTCACAATTAGAATACTGTAGTAGAGATAGAATGTTGCCTTTTAATATTAAGTTATAAAAAGACTGTGTCTTCCATCTCAGGAGCACTCTCTTCTCTCTCCCTCTCTCCCTCCCCCCCCCCCTTTCTCTCTCCATCACTTTCTATCTTCTTCACTGAGGCTTGCCAATAGCCACATGAGTAAGTTTGGAAGACAGTTCTCCTGAAATTTGCCTCTCCCTTTTACTGTCTTTCTCCTCAAATAAATAGTTGTTTTCTTAGGGGCATAAATCATGTCAAATTTACCTCCGTCTTTCACACTGTATAATGTTTTATCTGGCATATTTTAGGTGTTACATCATGATTTTTGAATCAGTCATTTATTTTGAATGCTTTAATCAGGATATCTTTATTGAATAAAATACCATTGAATGTTGTTTCTCTTATAAAATCTAGCCAAAGTGCTTGTAAGCCACCACTTACAAATCAACATGTTTCAGGAAGAAAAATAAATGAAATGATACATATACACATAGGTTATTTTCTTTAATCCATTTGTGGAATTTGCATACGAACCCCTTCCAAAAAAACCTAAACCACCCTAACCTCTTACTAAGCCTGCGTAGAAGTGTATTTCTTCCTCTAATATCATTAATAAGTAAAATCAAATGGTTTATAAACTCGCAGGTAACATGATTAAAAGTCTGATATAAAGGTTACCATAAAAGACTTGAGTTTATTCAATTTAACAAAAAAGATCTCTGACTCAATATCTTTTGTATTGTGTATTTTCAATTTTAACAATTAATGTGGCATAGGGAATTCTTTATGCTAATGTTATAGCTCCTTGGTTGAGCACTAACACCATTATCTACTTTAATGAATAATTCATTCCCTGTTGAAAACTTGACTCTATCATTTTTACTGGATATGAATGAAACTTTGAAGTGCAATTTAAGTTGAAGGAATTTAAGATTGTAGAGAATTCCCATAAACCATCAAAAAGTGCTGTGCCGGCAGTATTACCTGGCACTCAAGTGTAATCTCTTTACAGAAAGCTCGCGCGAGCGTCTAAGTTTTGTTTCTTTTGTAAAAAATATTGATGGGATTCATTTCTTACTGCATTTTCACCCTGTGCACTGATTACTTTACCTCTAAATATCTAAAACAGTATGCTCTTTATTTCCAATTATAGATTGAGGATCTAGATAGTCACTATAAAGAAAGAGGATGTTCACTCTTCCAATTAAGTTTGCAATAGAGAGGAGTCTTTTCTAGTAGAGAATCTCAACACTGGAAATGGCTTAGATTTATCAACAAAGATTTACAAATGGAATTAATGGATCCTCAGTCCACTGAGTCCTAAAAACTGAATAGATGAAATGGTGTTAACCTACTCTTATAAAAATGCTAAACAATATAACTGCCTCAAAGTCTTAAAGAGTTTGCCACCAAGCAGAATATCTGTCCTTTCGGGCCTCGTAAAGGGATGGACTAGGATGCATATGGGGATGAAGATTTTCCTCAAAACTGAAAAAGCCTAGTCACCTTGGTCAATATGGGAAACCCTCTTAAAACTTGGGAAGCATTAGGCTTATACCATGTCACATGATCCAAAAAGGAAAATTTGCCATACCCCATAATCAAAGCCATAAGGAAAATGACAGAAAAAAATATATATCTATTCCAAGAAATGATGCACTATTTTCTTATTTTCAAAATGAGTCTACTAATCATTTATTTCCTTTTATTTATCGCTTTAGTCAAAAGGGAGCTCACCCTAAAATTACAGCACAACTTAAGTATAACCATATGAAACATTTCCTATAGCCTGCGTATCAGTGGTTACATCTTATCCTTTGCCTTGTTTTCTATGAAATATTAAGTTTCCTCAACTTTGTTTTTAAAGTCCGAATTTTAGTTATAATGTGTGTATTTTTGGAAGCAATTAAAATTACTGTAAAACCTTGGATTGTGAGTAACTTGTTCTGTGAGTGTTCTGCAAGACAAACATTTCTAATGACACGTAACTTGATAAATGAGTGATGTCTTGTGATACGAGTAGTACATGATGCCGAATGTCACATGATCCCAACTGAGCCCCTGGTTCTTGAAATTCACGTTGATATACAAGTGCTTTGGATGACAAGCATGTTTCCAGAATGAATTATGCTCCCAAACCAAGGTTTTACTCTATTTGCAAATTAGATAGAGAGAAAATGGAGGAGGAAGAAGAGGAGGAAAGGAGGAGGAAAATTTAAAAAGAAAAGGCATGGGGGAAAGGAGGAGGAGAATGACAAAAAAACAAAAAAACAGAAAACATAAAAGCAAATAAAAAGCACACAAACAAAAAACCAAACAGGCAGAAAGGAACGGAATGAGAGAAGGAAAACAAGATGTTACTTGTTAGTCTGGTTCACCACCCTTGGTGATTTATTTAAACTTGGCCCAAACCCTATTCTGTTGACATTTGAAAAGCAAAAGCCCTCTGCAGACTGGTGCCTTTAAAGACATAATGTCTCATACTTTTCTCTGAATTCTTGTTCCAAGTCCTCTTGTCCACTGCCCTTTAAAACAGAACCTTGGATGCGCTGGTCAGATCCTTCATCAGTTTCCACTAGAAATCAGCTTGCTTTGAGTTTTTGTAGAACTTTATTGAACTTTTTGGAAGAAACCTGTGGTGACATTCACGTTGTAGAACTTGAGTAGTCAGTCCCTGCTCTCCCTGGCTCACCTCCCCAGTGCCTTCTTTCCTCTCCCATCTTCTCTTCATTTTTAAAGTCAAAACAATTCAGGATAATTAAAAATTCCTTCTCTTGCCTATTGAAAAGCAGGTTTCTCTTTTCCATGTATTGTACAGGCTACAAACTAACTCCACATACTCCTAAAGTGTTTTCCTTTTCCTACGGATAATTTTTACCAGTTATTAATATATTAACACATACATACGTATTAATAAATACATAGATATTTATGGAGAAAGGAAAGAAGGGAAGGAGGAAGAAAGGAAGGAATGAAGGAATGAAGGAAAGAAGAGATAGAGAAAGAAAGAAAGAAAAAGAAATAAGTGCTAATCAGAGAACAATACTGAGGGTACGGATATGAAATACTGAAGGAATCAAGAGCAGAATGTTATAGTAGCTAAAACCATGGTTGGGATTAAATACTGACTTCACTCGATTACTGGTTTTGAAACCCACAGCAAGCCTTTGAAATTTCTAGGCTTCAGATTCCTCAGCTATGAAGTTGGGATACAAATATAGTATTCAACTTACGGGCTGTCAATCAGTCTTAAGCGAGATAATAATGTAATGTACTTAAAACACGTCTACTCAGTTAGTTATAAATAATTGTTAGCCATAATTATCACAAATGTGATTACTATATATGTCACCCTAAGATGACAGGAAATGTCTGAACACAGGAGAGGCTGTATATATCATGAAGTGAAACACTGATTCTAGTAAACATGATACGTGTTAGTCAGATGTATTAAAAAGAGCATCTCCATCAGCATACACACACACACGTTCTTAAACTAAACCGCAGCCTCACTATCTTGCTATCTCCATTCCAGAAAGTCATAATCACAGAGGAATCTATTTCCCATGGCTTATTTGACCAGAAATGAAGGAAAAAAATGGCGGGAGAATCCTCCATTCAAAACCTTAAACACTCCGACGTACAAACCAATGTCTAGGTGAAGAGAAAAAACGCTTGAGAGCAGTTTGACCCCTTTAAGACTGAAGTGGTGCCTGTGTGGTTCAGTTGGTTAAGCATGTATCTGACTTTGGCTCAGGGTATAATCTCATCATTTATGCGTTCAATCCCTGCATCAGGCTCTTCACTGTCAGCACAGAGCCTGCGTGAGATAGATCCTCTGTCTCCCTCTTTCTCTCTATGCCACCCCTTTCCTCCCTCCCTCCCCCTCTCCTCTCTCTCTCCTCTCTCTCAAAAATAAATAAATAAACATTTAAAAAAGGCTGAAAAAATTTTGAAGACCTCAGATGTGGGCTAAAAGACTGGTGGGCCCTCTCTATCTTGAAGGAGAGTGTATATTCTGTTTTAGTGAGCCACTTATATTCTAGCCAAGTGATGTTTGTTTTTAGAATCTCATAGGAGAACAAATCTAAAGTTTGTAGGCTGTGATGGAAAGGATAGATTATATTTAATGTGATTTTGTTCTCTGGGGTATAGTAATCCTAATGCCAATCATGGCTCACTTTGGGGTCCTTCCTTTCCTTGCCATGAGCGTTATGGGTTTTATGAGGATTAGACTCTCTCCAGAATTTCATTTTTAACACTTTACGAATAAGAGTCAGGAGAGCTTTAAATCATGACCTGTTCATTGGACTATTCGACTTTCATTCTTTCCTAAAGCACTCAGTCACAAATTTAAAGGGTAGGTGTGGGGGGAGAAATATTTAATTAAAGCCTATGGCAATATCACCGAGAGGATAAAAAGTAATAATCTTTTGAATTTGCTTTTGCACAGATAAAAAAATGCAGCCTTTCCATTTCTCTTAGATGTTATATTCAAGATAAAAGCACTGAATTTCCAAACACCCCTTTTATTGTCAGTTTTCTGGCATATAACCCTTCCTCTTGAAAAATAAGAAAGGCAGAAATGTGCAAAGATGCTCCTTAGCTTGAATCTGTGGACATGGCGCTGTACCTTCTCTCTTAAATAGCATTTTATAAAACCAGGTTTGCCTCGTTTATATTCCCTACACATCTCCTCCTTTTTGTCTACCTTAGGTCTTTTAAATTTAGCTTCAGGAAAAGTGCTGTATTATGGAATCAAGTTTCCTTATCTTTTTTCCCCCGAAAGAATTGTGTGCAATATTTATTTCCCTTATGTTGCAATTTAAAGGACACAGGAAACTGTGTTGAATACCATCACTCCAACTCTCATCTCTCTATCGAGATAATACTTATCCACATTTTTATATAGTGTATAATGAAGTGAAACTATACATTTCTGCATTTTCTGCATAGCCTATCAGAATTTAGACTTCTAAAACCAAGGAATATTTACTTGCAAAACTCCGCAGGGTAAATATTATTCATGTTTGACAGGGGTGAAGGATAAACAGAATTCCATGTTAAAAACAAGAACAGCTCTTCTCTAACTTTCTGCTATGAACTGTTACTCTAAGGGTTAAAGGACATGTCCATATTTAAGAGGTTTTGTTCACAGAAGGTATTTAAAAATCATTTAATATATGAGAGATGAATGAATGAGTATATCACAATTCTAAAGAAGTCCCATGTGCTCAAAGTAACACATCATTTAGACTGCTTATAATAAAGGTATTATTATTTTTTTCATATTTTCCCTTTGGGATTAGACTCAAATGGCCTTTTTTCTGAGGAAAACTTGGTATTTTTAATAAATGTATGATGCCCTGCCATTAAATTTCATGGGTCATATTTTTCTGAAAAGAATCACTGATCCTGTAGTAGAAAAATCCAATGGTCAGGCACATGATTTTTAAAAGAAAATTTCAGGCAAAATAACGTATCTTAAATACAGATTGATTGATCTAGTTTGGTCGTTGAATTAATATTTTAAATGGAATTGATTAATTTTCAAAAGTCGTACTTAGGAATTATGTATTTCTTTTAAACCATCTGAGGAATGTAAACTATGAAAAATATTATTCAGTGTTCCTCTGATATATCTTGAAATTATGGTTGATAATTAGTAGTAGAGGAGGAAAAAAAGAAAAATAAATAGTTTGATTTCAAAGGCACATAAATTAGAGTAACAGGGTAAAAACAAATCTACTTTCAACTCTAGTCACTGTTAAGAATGTGTTTGGCCCTCAGAAGTGACAATGACTATATGAAACATATAAATCCTTCAGGAATTAAAAAGGAAAGAAGATATTTAAAAGATTCTTTTGAGGAGTGCCTGGGTGGTTCAGTCAGTTAAGCAGCTGACTCTTGATTTCCGCTCAGGTCATGATCTCATGGTTCGTGGGACCAAGGACCATGTCGGGCTCTGTGCTGAGAAGGCAGAGCCTGCTTGGGATTCTCTCTCTCCCTCTCTCTCTGCCTCTCCCCTGCTCATTCTCTCTCTCAGAATAAATAAATAATAACATTTTTGAAAAGGTTCTTTTGAGGTACTTAGTGCTTCTGTCACTAGTTGGAACTATTCAAAAATTTCTAGAATTCTTCTAAAGAAAGCACTGGCATTTGAGGTTTACAGATTTCACCTGACAGTTTAAAAAAGGTAAAAAAATAGTTTTTTTTTTGCATTTTTCAGAAAATTAATTTAGATAATGCGTGGCATGCCTACAATTAATAAGCCTTGTTAATGTGTAATTCTCTGAAAGTTGTTATTTTTTAAATATTTCTGACCTGTTGTTAGTCCTATAATATTTTTGTGAATTGTTGGCTGGGTTCACAGTTTTCAAGTACTTCTCTTTAACAGAAAATAAAAAAGAATTCCTCAAGAACTGTTTTAAGAAATAAATTCATGCGTTTATAGTCAGCTGATCTTTGACAAGTTTCCCAAGAATACAAAATGGGTAAGAATGGTCTCCTCAATATAGGAAAACTAAATCTCCAGAAGCAAAAGAATGAATGTGGATCCTTGTCTCCCATTACATATAAAAATTGATACAAAGAAGATTAAACACTTAAATGTAATACTTGAAACCATAAAACTACTAGAAGAAAACACAAGGGTAAAGCTTCTTGATGTTGGTCTTGAATAACAAAAGCAAAAATACAGAAGTGGGACTATATCAAACTAAGAAAAGCTTCTGTACAGCAATGGAAACAATCAACAGAATGAAGAGGCAACCTATTCAATGAGAGAAAACATTTGCAAACCATCTATCAAATAAGAGGTTAATATCCAAAATAGTTAAGGAAGTCATACAACTCAGCAGCAAAAAAAGATCAAACAAAAACAAATAATCTGATTAAAAATGGGCAAAAGAACTGAGCAGCATTTTTCTAAAGAAGACAATATCACTTATCACAAGGCGATCTCACCTCACATATATCAGAATGTCTATTACCAAAAAGAAAAGATACAGTAAGTGTTGAGGATGTGGAGAAAAGACCCCTTGTGCACTATTTGAGGAAATGTGTATTGGCACAGGCATTATGGAAACTGTGTAGAGTTTTGTTTTTCTTTTTTTGTTTGTTTTTTAAATAGAACTACCAATTTCATTATTTTGCATGTTGCTGTTCAGTATTCGCAACATCATTTGTTTAAGACACTGTCTTTTTCAGTTGAATATTCTTTCTGCTTAAAGGGGATTAATTGAATTTATAGGCATGGGTGCATTCCTGGGTTTTCTTTTCTGTTCCATTGATCTGTGTGTGTCTATTTTTGTGCTAATACCATGCTGTCTTGATCCCTACAGCTTTGTAATATAACTCGAAGTCTGGAATTGTGATGCCTACAGCTTTGCTTTTCTCGTTCAAGATCAATTTGGCTACTAGGGATCTTTTGTGATTCCATATAAATTTTAGGATTATTTGTTCTAGCCTTATGAAAACGCTGTTGGTATTTGATAGGATTGCATTAAATGTGTAGATTCCTTTGCATAGTATAGACATTTTGTGAATATTCTTCCAATATATGAGCATGGAATGTTTTTCTATTTCTTTGTATCATCTTCAGTTTCTCTCATAAATGTGTTATAGTTTTCAGAGAATAGATCTTTTACTAAAGTATAGACCTTTAGTTAGGTCTGTTCCTAGATATCGTACAGTTTTGGGCGTAGTCGTAAATGGGATCAGTTCCTTGATTTCTTTTTCTTCTGCTTCAAAAGAAGTAGAAATGCAACAAATTTCTGTATGTTGATTTCGTATCCTGTGACTTTACTGAATTTTCATATCAATTCTAGCAATATTTTTGGTGGAATCTTTCAGGTTTTCTACATAGAATATCATGTCATCTGCAAATAGTGGAAGTTTGACTCCTTCCTTGGTGATTTGTATGCCTTTTATTTCTTTTTATTGTCTGATTGCTGAGGCTAGGACTTCTTACTACTACCGTAATTATCAGTAGTGAAAATGGACGTCCCTTTCTTGTTCCTGTCTGACCTTGGAGGAAAAGCTCTCAGTTTTCCCCCATTGAGGAAGGTATTAGGTGTGAGTTTTTCATATATGGCCTCTTACATCATACACAAACATAAATTCAAAATGAATTAAAAACCTAAATATGAGACAAGAAACCATAAAAATCCTGGAAGAGAACAGAGGCAGGAACCTCTTTGACATTGGTCATAGCAGCTTTTTACTAGATATGTCTCCTGGGCAAAAAACAAAAATGAACTATTGGGGCTTCATCAAGATAAAAGGCAGCCTTCAGAATGGAAGAAGATATTTTCGAATAATGTGTCTGGTATCCGAAATATATAAAGAACTTATACACCCCCCCAAAAAAAAGTCCAGTTAAAAAATGGGCAGAAGACATGAATAGACATTTTTCCAAAGAAGACATCCAGATGGCTAACAGACACATGAAAAGATGCTCAACATCACTCATCATCAGGGAAATACAAATCAAAACTACAGTGAGATATCACCTCACACCTGTCAGAATGGCTAAAATTACAACACGAGAAACCAACAGGTATTGGCAAGGATGCAGAGAAAGCAGCATTCTCTTACACTGTTAGTAGGAATACATAGTGGTGCAGCCACTCTGGAAAACAGTATGGAGGGTCCTCAAAAAGTTAAAAATAGAACTACACTATGATCCAGCAGCTGCACTACTAGGTATTTACCCAAAGGATACAAAAATACTAATTTGGGGGGACATATAAATCCCAGTGTTTCCAGTAGTGAAATTATGGAAATAGTGTCCATGGACTGATGAATGGATAAAGAAAATGTGCCATAAAAGAGAATGAAATCTTGCCTTTTGCAATGATGTGAATGGAGCTACAGATTATTATGCTAAGCAAAATAAGTCAGTCAGAAAAGACAACTATCATATGATTTCACTCATAGGTGGAATTTAAGAAACACAACAGATGAGCATAGGGGAAGGGAAGCAAAAATAAGATAAAAACAGAGGCAAACATAAGAGACTTTTAAATACAGAGAACAAACTGAGTTTGCTGGAGGGAAGGTGAGTGGGAGGATGGGCTAACTGGGTGATAGGCATTAAGTAGGGCACTTGCTGGGATGAGCACTGGGTATTATATGTAAGAATCACTGGGTTCTATTCCTGAAACCAATACTGCGCTGTATGTGAACTAACTCAAATGAAATAAATAAATTGAAGAAGAAGAAGGGGAAGGAGAAGGAGAAGGAGAAGGAGAAGGAGAAGAGGGGGAGGGGGAGAAGAAGAAGAAAGAAAGGAAGGAAGGAAGGAAGGAAGGAAGGAAGGAAGGAAGGAAGGAAGAAAGAAGGAAAGAAAGAAAGAAAGAAAGAAAGAAAGAAAGAAAGAAAGAAAGAAAGAAAGAAAGAAAGAAAGAAAGAAAGAAAGAAAGAAAACAGATGAACACAGGGGGAAAATGGACAAAGAAATCATAAAATAGACTCTTAATTATAGAGAACAAACACATGGTTGATAGAAGATGGGGGTGGGGGATGGGTTAATAGGTGATGGGTATTAAGCAGGGCACTTGTGGTGAACCTGGACAGCATTGTGCTAAGTGAAATAAGCCAGACACAGAAAAACAAATACTGCATGCTCCCATCTGTGTGGAATATAAAAATACTCAAACACAAAGAAACAAAGAGCAGAGTGGTGGTTGCCAGGAGGTAGGGGGAAAAGTAAATTGGGAGATATTGGTCATAGGGCACAAAGTTTCAGTAAGCAAGATGAACAAGTTCTGGGAATATAACATATAGCATGGGGAGTACAGTTAGCAGTACTCCATTATACACTTAAAATTTGCTAAGAGGATAGATCTTAAGTGTTCTCACCACAAACCAAAATAAAAAGAAAAGAACGTAAAAGCATATAGTAACTATGTGAGGTGATGGATATCTTAATTAGCTTGATTATGGTGATTAGTTCACCTTAAGAAAAGAATGGCTAACACCATCAATTAATTATATTCTAATTACCTATTTGAACTGTATTATTAAAATTTAAATCATTAAATTATACTACGAAGTTAATACATACATTTTGGTTTTGGAGTTGAACTCTAATGATTTCTCTCCAAATAATGGTTCTTTAGCCAAGAGTAGTTCCTGCCCTTATTTTGTTTTGACTATCTCTTTCTTCGTCTTCCATAGATGGTTCTTCCTTTATCCCACACCAGTCTGTGTCCTAATGGTAATTTCCTCATAATGGAGTCTATTTGCACATTTCGGAACCATTCTCAGTTTTTTCTATAATTGCTTAGGGACCTTATTTGATGTTTTTAAAACAAATTGTAGTGGCGCCTGGGTGGCTCAGTTGGTTAAGCGTCCGACTTCAGCTCAGGTCATGATCTCATGGTCTGTGAGTTCGAGCCCTGCGTCAGGCTCTGTGCTGACGGCTCAGAGCCTGGAGCCTGCTTCAGATTCTGTATCTCCCTCTCTCTCTGCCCTTCCCTTGCTCACACTCTATATCTATGTCTCTCAAAAAACAAACAAAACAAGAAAAACAAATTGTATACATTCAGAAAATGAGGTAAGAACCTAAGGATAATTACCCTTGCACACGCTCTTAGCTGACTATAACTGCTCCAGAACATGCCTATTATTGTACCATGAAACAGCGAGTGGGGATAAGGGTGTTTCTGTAGACGTTCTCAACTCTTTCCCATCATTAATACTTTGGTTACTTCATGATCCACAGTATTTTGTTTATTATCTGTTTTAGGTCCATTTATGTATGGGCTTTCTGGACCTATGCTTCTGTGTAGTTCCATTTTGGAAAGGAAAAGGATACCAATAAGCATCTCAATTCATTATCAGGGGGCAGAAGGACATCATTGCTTTCAGATTGTTTTCAAGATTTATCTGAAATAATACTCGTTTAGAGATTTAGAATAAAGAGAACACCATGTCGACCCTTTCAATAATGTATCTAGAATGGCAATTTCCTTTATTATACTTTTTGTTTTTGGACTTACCCTTTAAGATCAGTTATGACTCAGAACTTATCCAGGTCGTCTACCATGGTTTTTCCAGGAAACATTATTTCCTGTCTCCTAAAGCTTGTAGCACTTGTTTATACCATACATTCTAGTATGTATCTATACAGTCTGTTTATCTTTCTCTGATTTTAAGTTTTTTTTTAACAAAAACATGTTTACAAGCTTAGATAATAGAATAATTCTTATGCTTACTTATATAATTCAATTACAAACCTAAGAGAGTGGGAAACAAATAATAGCACCAACACCTATTTTTTTAGCCTAACTAACAGAAAGTTTAGCATTACTAAAACTTAATCTTTGTCTGGTGGATACCCAAAGAACAAACTAAAGATGATTCCCTCAATTATCTATTTCAAACCACGGAGTGTCCAGAACAGAACCACAGATGGGAAAATCCGTCTTTCTATATCTCCTATATTTTTCCATTGCTGAAATTATGCTTGCCTCTTAAAAATAGTCTTCAATAAAAATTGCCTTCAAATTCTTAGGGACAAGCTGTTTACCTAGAGGGGAACAGGGAAATTACATGGAAGAATTAGAAGACATATTATAGGCAAGGAGCAATGTAAGAGTAGAATTTGTGGTCTTCTATGACTTGCTAGAGTACCTGTGTACAAATAGAGAGCTATGAAAGTGGAAAGATATCCAAAGCCCTGGACAATTGAATTTGGAAAATTTATTGCTGCTTCAAACATTGGTCTTACCTAAGGGGGGCAAACTTTACAATAACTCATCATCAAAATAGATAAAAAGACAGTCTGATTAAATCACTAGGAGTTGCAAGACAGGACATCATTAAGCATTCTCTCCAGTGCTAACCCTGAGATTATGATTTGACCCTGTAGTCTCTAATGTTTGGGTTTGAATTTGACATGAAAGTTGTTGGCCTGCAAATGGCCGCTGTGGGGTTTTAGCTGAAACTAACTTTCCTGGATCCTCACATTTTGTATGATCTCATCCAGGCTATGTGATCTCAGTTGAGACTAGCCCAATATACAGAGCCCCAAGCTGGTCTTCCCTTTACTCCTGAGTGGGAGAAATGAAAATAATAAGAATAATTGATCCACATTAAAAAAAACACAAACAGAAGAATTGAGGCCACATATCCCAGTTAAAACAAATACTGGAAGTCATCTTGAGACTAACCAATGTGAATGCCCATGGAGCACACAAAATTTGCTATTGCAGATGCAGCAGGAAGACCCAGCAGCAAAGGATACCAACCTCTTAGACAAGTGAACAAACTCACCATTTTAAAACCAAAACAGGAAACCATCAGAACTAGGAAGTTTCTTAAAAAGGGTACAAATTAGAAAAGGAACATTAAGGCTATGCTACATGGAGGGTCAGACAGTGGAGGAAAGCTGATGCTGGCATACTTGCAGAATTATAACTTCTCTCAAAGCTGCCAGAAGGTGATCCTTTCTGAACATTGCCCTCATCCCATGAAGAAATCTGTAGTTATTTACCAATCAGTGACTCCCCGAACCAGGAAGTGAGTGACTCAAGGACAAGCAGCATGACCCTGGTCCTCCAATTTTATCTCCTACGCCACAGTCAACCACGAGGCAAATATGCCACTCTTTTAGAGACCAATTGGCTAGTCACTGTGAAGTTTCTTTACAACTCAGTTAATACATTCTGTATCTCTCACAATGCCTTTTGCAGTGATACTCACAGGACATACTTGATAAGATGATTGCTGAACAAAAACATATGATGGCTGAACATTCAAGGTTATCATGCTTTAAATGGTCTTAACGATTATTTATGATAAACAGTTTTGAATTAGCCTGAAATCTCCCATCTCTTTCTCTCGCTTCTGGGCTGATGAGATTTTTCTCTTTCTTGGCATCTATTTACTTTCATCTGTTAGCATCTGGTTAGATGTAAAATGACTGCTCCTAGGTTTAGGCTAAATTCGGATGGAGTTAGAGAAGCACAGTGTATGCAGTAGAATAAACTGTAATTTGGGGACATTGAACACAAAGAAGTGTGTGCTCAGTACATTTGTGATATTTAATGATAAAGGAATTTCTGAGCGTAAACTTCCACTTCAACTCCAGCTATCCTAAGGACCTTCTCATTTAACAGTAGAAGAATCTACATTAGATTAATGGAGAATTGGAGGCTTTATCACAGCAGACCCCAGGGTACTCCTGATGCTTTTCTCTTAAATCAGGGAACTCTAGTGAGCATAGCTGATAAAGGTCTGCATTCAAGTAGGGAGAGAGTTTTTACATGCAGACAGTAAGACAAGGTAGTGTGGCCAGTGAGTATGCATTGGGTATAAATACAAAGTAATGATACATAGGTATAATTTTGATTCCCAGTAGTGACAAGCTAAGTAGAGGATTCAGGGAGAGATAAATAAGAATTAAGTCAGATTGGATTTATTTAAGAATATCATAAAATTAAGTAAATGTCATTCACATGATAGAAAGGAGTTAAGTATGATTTATACAAAATTTAATTAAGAAAGTAGAGTATACTCTACTTGGTAATTCTTTTTAACTTCTTTAGTTCCTGAAGAAAAAATGTGCTAACCGTTGAATCGTCTAGGGAAGCTTTTCTATTATATACAAATTTAAACTGGTTTTCCCCAAACAGAGGATGAATCCTTCCTAATAATATTTGAGTCTAAGTCTACTGGCTAAGATTTGTACAGATCTAGAAGAAATTGCAGAAAACCCTGTATTGGACAGCACAGAAAACAAACTTGTGAGTTTATATTTCTCTGAGGGACTTGATATCCTTCCTCTGGCAAATAAGTAATCCCTCCATCTGAAGACGGCTTTTAAATGTTTTTAAATTCAGTATCGTCTAAAATGTGTATGTGTGTGAATACAATGTGAATTGAGCTCAATTCAACAAATATCATTGAACTCTGTACAAAGTGTGTTTTTTTTCTTAAAACACACCAATTTATTTTTTAAAAGTGTTCTGTATAATTCTGTGGTTTGCCTACATTTTTGTATAATTATACAACCTTCTAAAACTGCGTAACTTGTAATGATCTAATACTATTAATAGTGATTCAGAAAAGAACTTTCTCTCCCTCCCAACAACCGTCCAGGGGGAATTTCAGGCTCCTGAAAAGAGGCCAATTCAACATATCCTTTACCTGGTAGAAACAAAAAGCAAAAATATGAGAAGAAAACAGAAATTAACTAAGTGGCATATGGCCAGTGTGTCTCAGGAGTGGGGCGTTTGGCTGTTGCCTGGGTCCTGAAAGGCAGAGCCTACAGCACGCAGTATGGCAGCCGGGAGACCTCACAACTACCTCTTCCTCATGCCACCAGATCCATGTCCCAACCTAGCTAGCTAGCTGTCGGAAATCCTTCGGCAAGTTTCTCTTCCACTGCTTTGTACGTCTGTCCGGTTCTCTACATCTCCTCTGTCATTTCTGTCTGTACACTCCACTTTCCACCTCGTATTTTTTATCTCAGCCTCCAGGTGAGCCTGCTGGTATTGAAATAGCTTCTTCCTGGGTCCAGACTCCAAGTAGTATGCATAGAGTAAGTGTTACTGCAGGGCGTATTGGCAGTTGACCAAGAGCTTGGCAGCATTCTGTAGATATTTCAAGTCATTCCAGGTCCCCAGATTATTCATGACCCTGTCCTGAATCTTCTCAGGAATTTGCTGGTATATCTGCACCTCCAGCTACAAGCTCTTCTGGTTTTCCTATCCCTCAAAGTAGAGCAAGTACTTCTTGAGGGCCTCCCTGGCCTGGGCTTGTTGGCTCTGCTTGACAACGTCTGGGTTCTCCGTGTACTAACTGCACTCATAGTACTTGCTACTGTGGGTCTTAACGGTCTCCTAGTCATATCCCGAGTAAGTCATGTTTATTCTTGGAGCATTGCATGTGATTACAGCCTTCGTTCTCAATGCAGATGTTGCACTTGGAACAGTCTTTAGCGTGAGCCCTACTGTAGTTGGCTGTTCAGCACACTTTGTGAGCCATTTCTGTATTGTAACACAGTCTGTGGGGGCTTGTTACATCTGACACTTGAAACATAAGACTTTGTTGTACTGATTGCACCGTACTCTACAAGTTCTAGGCTCCTGTTCCCAAATAACCACGGAGGCAGTCTGGACCAGGGCAAAGCTGGAGCTGGTAATGACTCTCCACGTAGTCCCTAAAGAGGTGGTGCCTGCATTTGTCTCTTAATTCTTCATTGGCCAAGAATGGAAGCACACAAAATCCTCTGGTGTTTGGAGTGGCCAGTCCTGAGCCATTCAAGAGACTCCCACACCCACACCATCCTCGACAAGTACTAAACAGGGCTGCTCCCAGAACCTACGGCAAAAGTGCTGACAGGCAAGAGAAAGTAGAGTTTCCTTCTGTACAAACTGCATACATACTGCACAATGGCGAGGGGGTAGGCGGTGGGGACATGTTTCAAAGAACAGGGCTGAACTTGAGCCTCAAGGAGAGGTTGAGCAGAATTAACTTGTATCTGTCCAATATCTCTGCAACTTGCCATTGGAAATTAATATCAGTTTAGCAACTAAACGAGATACCAGTGCCATAGGGAGGGTGTACTGGTGGCAGTGAACATCAGTGATTTTTAGGACAGAGGCTAAGCTGGTCATGTGCTCATCAAGGGCACCCTCAGACTCCCTGTAGTTCAAGCAGTTGCACTGGTGCTCCTCAGGATCGAAGGCCTTGGCCCCCTGCTGCTCCACGTCACTGGCTCCTCCCACATAGTAGGCCAGCCTAACAATATGCCCCGGAGTCCTCATCTTCTTCCTTCTCCTCACAATTTGGGTCATAGTCCTCTTCATTGCTGCCAAACCCCTGGCTATTCCACAGACATCTTAGCATCCAGCTAAGTTGCATATCAGGGTTTTTCCCCACCATTCCAAACTTTACCACTTATTTAAATGCATTAGTTTTGTTGTTGTTATTGTTGTTGTTTGTTCTTTTGTTTGTTTGTTTTTTCCTACCATAATTCTCGAAGGCCTTTCAGGAAGATGTCACCCCAAATATCCTATGTCATATAATTTCCAGTAGGACCTGCGGCCTACTGCTGCTGAGGCTGAGCGGGCCAGACCGGGTTCAGTCAGACAGGAGGGATCTGACACAGGCTCAGCGGTGGGCTCATCTCCGGGCTCCTTTCTCCCACAAAGCGGTGTCCGCAGCCCTGGAAGTGCTCTGTAGAAAGCATGTTCTATGTGTAAAAATAGTATGACACATTTTAGTATGACTCAACACTTTGTTGAGTTTTGTTATGGACCCATACCACGAAATATTAAATTCTGACATATTTTGTCAATATGCACATATGCTCGCTCTTTAATTGGTTTAATTTTGCACGTGTTTATGAGGATGAATTTGAATGGGAAAAAACATGCCTATTTCTTTACCCATTCATTGGTAAATTGAGATGCATAGTTTTTTCCAAACTAACTTCGAAGTTAAAAACCAAGTATGTGGCCCCAGATGTTATTAAATGTTCAAAAAAATGGAAGAGAGAAAAATAAGTTTGAAAAATTAGGATTTATTTGGAAAGGTTTTTGGAAAGGTACTATTTTTGCAGTTAATGGAAAGATAATTAAAACTGACATGTAACAAGAAGTCACCAGGATGAAAGGAATAGCATAGGGACTATAGTCATTTGCATTGTGATAGTGTTGTGTGGTGACAGATGGTAGCTACGCTTGTGATGAGCATAGAATAATGTATAGAGTTGTCGAATTACTATGGTATACACTTGAAACTAGGGTAAGATTGTGAGCCAGCCATACTTCAAAACAGTAAATTTGGCGTATCACCCTTAGCTCTGGACGAAATAAGTGAAATGGTGTTCCATAGATTGATAAGGATAAACAAATGTGAAGTTCAAAGCATTTGGCTTTTAAAGTTACTTATACAAAGGATTTTGACATAGAAGGTGTCAGTATATAACAAGCAACTATCTGAAAGTTACTTACAATTTGAAGCTTGACAAATGAGTTTAACCTGACCTACCTTGTATAATTGAATTTTGTGCTCAGATCTAATTAGTATGAGCTTCTTACAGATATACTTTCAGTAAATAAAAATTGATTGAATTTAAATTTTTATAAGGGAAAATTGAATGTAAATAAGGTTGAAGATATTCTAATTGGAAATATTCATTGTTCTTGAATTCATTTGTTTGATGATGTCAATTACAAGAATAGAAATTATCATGAATTGGTCTATTATTTGATCTTATTTCATTCTAATTAATAAGAAATAGAGACACACCTTTTTAAAGGGAATGAGCCTGCAGTATGTACTCCTCTCCTGTGGCACTGAGTACAGCCACCGAGCATTATCAGTTTGGAAGAGAAATACATATAGCATCAGCCCATGAGAGAAAGGCGAGGACATTTGTTTTCCGAAAATAGTTACGCTTATGGGAAAATGTTCAAATTGGGGCAGTATATGTGTCTGGCTACTTTGTTTAGACCCAAATAAATGGAGCTTTTTACTGATTCCCTAGAAATAATTTTAACAAGAGCGAGAATGTCTGAGAGTAAGTCGAATAGCAAAGGAACTAAAACCATGTGCAAGACAGATGAAGTTTGAAGTTACTCAGATGCTATCTAGGTAGTTACCAGGGAGCCTTGATACACTCTTTGAATGACACAGTACTTCAGTTCAATGAATTTCGACAATTGCATATGCCTGAGTAACCACCTCCCAAACCCTCTCAAAACTTGTTTTGTCCCTTTCCAGTTACTTTCCCACCTTTGTGTAGGGCCAAAACATTCTGACTTCTATCATGAATTATTATGCCTGTTCTAGGATTTCATGTAAAGGATCATATAGTAGGTATTCCTTTGTAGTTATTTATATGGCTTCTTTCACTCAACAAAATGCTATTGTGATTCATCCACATTGTTGTTACATCAGTAATTTATTCCTTTTCTGAATACACCATCATTTGTTTACGTATATTGCTCTTCGTAAGCACTTGAGTTGTTACAAGCTTTTGGCTTTTATAAATAAAGCTGCTGTGAACATTCACATACAAGCCTTTTTGTGAACATGTCTTTTCGTTTATCTTGGAGTAATGCCTAAAAGTAGAATTGCTAGGCCATACAATAAAAATATTTTTACCTTTAGAAGAAACTATGAAACAGTCTCCAGACCTCTTTGTCTGCTTCTCTATTTATTGTCTACCTTGTCACTAGTAATTTTATGATTGAAATTAGTTTATAAGCAAAGTTACTTAATACATAAATTCTGCGTGACTAGACATGGTTTTCCTGTATATTAAAAACCGGTAAAGAGAAGCATATTGTAGTGAAAGAATAATGGCATCTTAAAGACTTTCGTGTCCTAATGCCTGGAACCTATATGAATGTGATCTGTTACATGGCAACATGAAATTCAGGTTGCAGTTGGAATCAAGGTTGCTAATTACCGACCTTGAGATGGGAAGATTTTTCTGGATTATCCGACTAGGCCTCATATAATCACAAGAGTCCTTATAAGTGGAAGAGGGAGGGAGAAAAGGGAGAACCTGAGAGATGACATGAGAAAGACTCACCCAACCTTGCTGGTTTTGAAGATGAAGGAATGTGGCTACAAGCCAAGAAAGACAGGCCTCCTGCATACCTCTGCAGAGGGAGACTTCTAACTAGAAAGAGCAAGGAAACAAATTCTTTGCTACAGCTGCCTTAGAGCTTCCAGTAGAAACACCGCCCTCCCCAGACTCATGATTTAGCCTGAGACCAACAGAACTAAATATAATAAACTTGTGTTGTTTTAAGCCACTAAGTCATGGCAATTCGTCACAGCAGCTATAAGACACTTATACACCTATGATGTGACCAAAAGGATTAAAAACATGATTTTGAAGCTCCAAATTGACATTAAGGACCCCAAACTCTATTTTTTGTACTGTTCAGATATGTTTGAATTGACTTACACGCTTGCCATTTTCTTGTCCTCCCAACCCTTGTTCATGGTGTAAATTTTACTTTATTATTTTTTAAATGTTTATTTTTTTTTTTTATTTTTTGAGAGAGAGAGCTGAGGGGCAGAGAGAGGGTGACAGAAGACCTGAAGCAGGCTCTGTGCTGACAGTAGTTAAGCCAGACGGGGGGCTCAAACTCACGAACTGTGAGATCATGACCTGAGCCGTAGTCAGGCGCTCAACCCACAGAGCCACCCAGGAGCCCCTGAATTTTACTGTAACGGAAAGATATCCTGTATGTCTCTTGGTAGTGAAAATGCAACATTGGGCTTTGTTGAAAATTAGTTTGGTAAATTTAGAATTCTAACTTGACAGTTTTTTCTTACCATATTGAAGATATCATTTTGGTGATTTTTTTTTCTTTTTTTTTCCTTTTTTTTTCCCCCCTGGCTTCCAATGTTTCTGTGGGTATCTCAGCTGTCAGTTTGATAGTTTTCCTCTAGAGATAACTGATATTTTCACATTGGCTGCTTAGAGGAGTTTCCCATCTGTGTTTCATGTTCTTCAGTTACTCTAATATATATCTAAGTGAAGATTTGTTTGTTTTAGTTTCTCATACATGGGATTTTGAGGGTTTCTTGAATGTAAGTATTAGAAATATCTCGACTATCATCTCTTTGAGTGTTGCCTGCCTGGCTGCCTGCCTGCCTCCCTTCCTTCCTCTCTCCCTCCCTCCCTCTTCCTCTACCTACCTACCTCCATTCCTGCCTGCCTTCCTTCCTTCCTTCCTTCCTTCCTTCCTTCCTTCCTTCCTTCCTTCCTTCCTTCCATTATTTCAGGCTGGTATTCTAATTACACATGTATTGAACCTTCTCAGTCTGTGCTCTGTATATCTTAACTTTTATATTCTTCTTCTTTTTCTGTCTTATCCTAGTTCTGAAGATTTTCCCCACAACTCAACCTTGAACGGGCTTTTATTGCTTTTCAGTGTTACAGGAAAATCAGTTATGCTAGAGCTTCATTTTTTGAGCCTCGAGAAATACTTTACTCTCAAGGCTCTTGTTTCTGCTTGGGGTGTCAGGGGTTTCATTTGGAAATCATAAGATGAGCATTGACTTATTTTGACATTCATGCTTATAATCAAAACTGCTCCTAAGACAACACATACTACTGACAAAATAGGGTGAATGTTACACACAAAAGTCCAAGCATGGAGGCAAAGAATAAAATTTCAGGATAAGCGTGCCTGGGTTGCTCAGTTGGTTAAGCTTCCAACTTCAGCTCAGGTCATGATCTCATGGTTTGTGAGTTCAAGCCCCACATCAAGGCACAAAGCCTGCTTTGGATCCTCTGTCTCTCTCTCTCTCTCTCTCTCTCTCTCTCTCTCTGCCCCTCCCCTGCTCTCCCTCTCTCTCAAAAATAAATAAGCATTTAAAAAATAATTTCAGGATTCTATACTTACATTTATCTTTTATTAAATTCCTTGATTTATCATACATATGTGTTTGAGTATTTACATTCTAAGGTCCGTTCAGGTACTAGAGATATGATTTCTTGTTTAATGGAGTTCACAATCTTTGGGCAAGATAAGAGACTAGAGTATAAAATAGGGGCGCCTGGGTGGCTCACTCGGTTGGGTGGCCGACTTCGGCTCAGGTCACGATCTCGCGGTCTGTGGGTTCGAGCCCCACATCGGGCTCTGTGCTTATGGCTCATCAGAGCCTGGAGCCTGCTTCGGATTCTGTGTCTCCCTCTCTCTCTGCCCTTCCCCTGCTCATGCTCTGTCTCTATGTCTCTCAAAAATAAATAAACGTTAAAAAAATTTAAAAAAAATTAAAAAAATTTAAAAAAAGAGACTAGAGTATAAAATAATATCTATCGATATTTTTCTCCTATTACAACTCAGGTTGGTGAATGTGCTGATTGCTTCTTGGCCTTCTGTTTAATGGTGCACAAGTGGTTTTTCTCTTCCTGAATTTGCCTTTGCAGCATATTACTTTTAAAAGAATGGACTCTAGAATTGGACAGCCGGAGTACAAATGTCAGCTCTGACAATTAACAACTATGGATTCAGGGCAGTTTGTACTATACCTCCAAGTGTCTGATTCCTTATCTATATAGTAAGGAGGTGATGATACGTTCCTCAGAGGGTAACTAGGAAGATCAAATGAGTTAATACTGAAAAGGATTCAATAAATATAAGCATGTGCATCTTTTGTCCAAGTGAATAAGGCCCTGTCTCACCTAGAGTCCAAACTCACTTTGTGCTGTTGTTTCTTCTTGTTAAAGACATTCCTCTATGTCTGAAAACATGCAAGTCTCTTTTAAGAAGCTGTTGGCCTAGCTATGAATGGCAAGAGAGAGGCATTTGCCTTTATAGACAGTGCTGCAGAGAGGGCCTGCTAATCCCTACAAATTATGCAGCTCTTCAAAATTTATTTTACTCAAGTTCAGCAACATTCCTTTGGAAGAAAAGCTGTATATCGGCTATCCATAATATTGTCCCAAATACATTAATATGTATGTTGCGATATGTGGTAAAAATTGGATTTAAACTTTGATGACATACAATGACACAATTTTAGCGCTGGTAACATCCCCTTCTCCTGCTCCTCCTCCTTCCACTCCCTTGAACATCATTTTTGCTTCCTTATACTATTTTCGATGAAAAGTAATGTTTTCTCAGGTATCTCTCTCTCTCTTTCTCTTTTTTTTTTTTTTTGGAATATTATGATTGACCTCAATAAGCCAAAGGATTATTCTGAAAGTAGAAGTGGCATTAGCCAAATATGAGAGGAACAGGGAAATAGTAAGTATCAACCTAAGTAAGCCCATGGCTGACCCAAGATTTGTGCTGATAATGGCGACATTGGAATTTCAAAGAAAAAAACATAGAATATAGGGTATGACATGTGCTACTGCTCAACGCAGTTTTAGTCATGATTTATTCGTTATTAAGATTTTCTGGGAGAGAAGACAGCAAGTCTCTCACACATTACACTCAGGTTGCTTTAGGCCCCTTATGTTGTGTCACAGTATGGGTGTCCCATTATAATTAAAATATTGACAAACTTTAATAAAGAATAGAAGACAAAAATAAAGGACCAAATCTGAAGGGGCATTTTACATCCTTTAAGCATGCTTTATATAACCAAAGTAAAAAATAAATACATATATCTTTTTAAATTGGCTAAGGACAATTAAGCGTTATCATTGTTTTTTATAGAGGGGAACAGAGAATGGAGTTTTAAGATAATATAAGGAAGGAAGAACGTAAGTATTGCATCTGCAGCCCAGAAAACTGAGTTGTTGATAAATAATATGCAACCATTTAAATTAGAAAAATTTCCCTACAAAATTACAAGCAGTTGATATAAACAGGGGTTTCTGATTGTCCAGCATAATTTTATCTAATTTTTACTGGCCAATAAGCATTGAAGCCACCTTTCATGAGGTCTGGGATTCATACTTTCTCTTCGGTGTATTTCTGTATTACTTTCCACTTATTTATTTGGTTATTTATTCATCAAATTGTTCTATTTATATTCACTTTCAAGACTAGGGTAAGTTGTTTGTGCAGGCCCATTGATTTAAGGAAAAATATATTTTTTAATCTAGGCCTCAGGATATAATTCAGCATCAGACTGAAATATGTGTGCTGATAGGTGCTCAAATACTAGTGTACCAGTGGCTGCTGTCTTCCACCATAGTAAATCCGTCCAAACTTGTTCTTTCTTACACATATTCCTGGGGCCTGTCATGACTGTGACACTCAACTAAATTCGCTCACTCCATCTTTTGATGCTTTCCATCATCAGGGCTGACAGCTCAGGTTAGATTCCCTGGAGACAGAGATTAAGACAGAATTAGCATAGAGCAGGTTGTTGGGGAACACTCTGAAAATAGAAGTTGGCAGGACAAGTTGAACTGCAATGAAGTTGTGACCAAGGCCTCAGCAATTCAGTGAGAGCTCTGAAGCTGGGGTAGCCCTTCCCAGCTTAAGTCCCAGCTAACGTCAGTCAGCCAGGCATGCGGTACCCTGTATTGACCCTTTCAGCGGGGCCTGATAATGGGTGAGGTGGCTGTCTTCAACTAAGGGCAAGTAATGGAGTGTCGCAGCTGAGAGTCGTGGGTCATCACCGGTGCCAGTAACAGGAAAATGAAAGCTTCAGCTGGAGGCAAGATGGGGTACCTCCACAGCTTATTACCAGGGCCCCTAAAGTCTTCAGCTTCTTACCATCTAATCTCTTCTGCTCTCAAAGCTCCCACCTGCTTTCTAATGTCCTTCCCTGTGTCCCAGCCTAAAGGACTTCCAGTCTCCTCTGTGAGGTCTCCACATTTCAACTGGGGCTGTACTACATGGGCCATTGCCTTTTCAAATATTTAAGCCCAGAATGTTACAAGGAGTCATTGACACTTTTCTGCCAGATTTAGAGGTTTCAATAACTTAAAGGTGTGTGATAAATCTGTGAGAGGATTAGTATTAGAATTTATAGTTCTTGCTTTGTCATTTATAGGTTAGTTTATGAAAGAATCTTTTTTCTTTTTAGTAGTCTCACCTGTTTCCAAGTATGAAAATTGGAAAGAAAATATACAATATATATTCAAGTTTGCAATCAGATCCTTTGGGATTCAGAGATAAGGGAGACAAGCATTGGTTATGGCAACACAGTAAAATATGTTTTCTTTGTGTTCAAATGTGTTTTTCTCTCCTATCTTTATTAATTGTAAAGCACTATATATGTATATAGTATTTTACAATATATATATGTATATTGTATAGTAATTGTATAGTACTTTACTATAGTATAAAAGTATACTTTACAATATATATATATATACTTTACAATATATGTGTGTGTATATATATATACATATATATATATATACTTTACAATATATGTATATATTTATATAATGGCCTACATATTTTCTGTCATTGAGGTCAGATAGCCAAGTGTTTAGCTGGGAGGAAACTATCATTTATTGATTCTTTATTAGGCATTCTCATAGACAATAAGTCATTTTGTTTTATTTTTATAAATATTTGCAATATAAAGACTATTAAGACTTATTTTCTAGGTAAGAAATCTAAAGCCCGGTGGAATAAAATAGACTGTCCAAAGCACATGTGATTCAAATATGAGTTATTACCATCTGAGGACTCTTTCTTTTGTGGTATGAAGGCTTTTTCTTTTCTTCTCACTTTTAATAAGCTTTTTTTTTTTTTAGAGCAGTTTTACGTTCACAGGAAGATTGAGCAGAAGGTACAGAAAGTTCTTGTATGCCCTGCATCCATACATCTGTATCACCTCCCTCATTATTCACGTCCCCATCAGAGTGGTACATTGGTTGTAACTGGTAGATCTATATGGACACATCGAAATCACCCAAAGTCCAAAGTTCCCTTTAGGGTTCATTCTTAGTGTTGTACATTCTATGAGTTTGGACAAATTTTTAATGACGTTCATTCACTGTCATACTACCGTACAAAGTAGTTTCCCTGCTCTGGAAGCCTCTACGCTCCACCTGTGCATCCTTCTCTCCCTCCTAACCCCTGCCAACTCCTGGCCTTTTTACTGATCTTTACTGTCTCCATAGTTTTGCCTTTTCCAGAATGTCATATAGTTGGAGCAATACTGTTTATAGTCTTTTTGGATGAGTTTCTTTCACTTACTAATACGCATGTAAAGTTCCTTCCTGTCTTTCCCTCATTTGATAGCTCATTTCTTTTAGTGCCGAATAATGTCCTATTGTCTAGATATACCACAGTTTATGCATCCATTCCTCTACTACAGGACATCATGATTGCTTCCAAGTTTTGGCAATTAGGAATTAAAACTGCCATAAAACATCCATGTGCAGTCTTTGGTGGACATGAGTTTTCACCTCTTTTGGGTGAATACCAAGGGCAGCTGGGTTGTACGGTGAGAGTGTGTTTAGTATTGTAAGAAGCTGCCAAACCCGCTCCCCAGTTGGCTGCACCCTTCCATTCCCAGCGGCAGTGAATGAGAGTTCCTGTTGCTCCTCATCCTCATCCGCACTTAGTTTTGTCAGTGTTCTGGATTCTGGCTAGTCTTGAAGGTTGGCTTTTTGTGTTCTAAAATTTAAACTAACTGCGAAGATGTCCATCCATAGATCCAATCAAGACACAGATTCTTCAAATGGTCCTAATTGCTTAAATTGTTAGGCTTATTGGTTGATGGCAAAAAAATTATAAAGCCCACCATCTCCATCTTGCATAATTACTTTGGGAATATTTCTTTGAAAAGATTCAGTGAATGAATAATGCACATTTTTATCTCTTAAATTATTTTTGTGTCATTTTGAGTTTTCAGAGAAGAATTTGTCAAGACAGATTAGGTGCACAGGAGTTATTGGAAGAAACATCTATAAAGGATAAAGAAGAAAGGGGGATGGTGAGGCTGGGAGAGAGAGAGAGTTCAGTACATGATCTATGAAAAGAGAGAGAAAGGAAAAAATATTGGGCAGAAGAAGCTTCAGATTGCAATATTTTCCTGAGAAAGCCTAGGCTGATGGAGAAACCTAGAACAAGGGTTGTCTGTTAAGAGTGTCCTGCACTGGGCAGTACTGTCGCAACTCTAGTGCCTCTGCTGTATTCAGTCTCTGACAGAGAGTAGCCCAGCAGAAGCATGGCCCCAGTGCACTTACCGCAGTGGACCCAAAGGTACGGGAGACAGAAGCTGTCTGCCAGAATTCTCAGTTGCAGCTGAAGGGAGATCTGGGTGATTATCTAAGCCCCTCAGGCTCTTCATTCCTCTTCCTATGGATTTCTTACCTTTCCATTCTTAAAAATTTAATTTCCACCTCCTGTGTGGTTACCTACATGCATATATAATGTACTCCTAGAATAAAAACAAAAGTTAAAAAGAAAAGTTTTAAAAAAGGAGACTTATGGGGTGCCTGTATGGCTCAGTAGGTTAGGCGTCTAACTTTTGATTTCAGCTCAGGTCATGATCTCAAGGTTCAGTTCATGAGATCAAGACCTGTGTATCAGGCTCTGCACTGACAATGCGGAGCCTGCTTGGGATTCTTTCTTCTCTCTCTGCCCCTCCCTTGTTTGCGCACATACTCTTCCTCTTTCTCTCTCGAAAAAAATAAACTTTTTTTTTTTAATGGAGACTTACTATAATCCTTTTTCCTTTAAATTAAAAAAAATGTAATGTTTATTTATTTTTGAGAGAGAGAGACAGAGACAGAGACAGAGCGTGAGTGGGGGAGGGGCAGAGAGAGAGGGAGACACAGAATCTGAAGCAGGCTCCAGGCTCTGAGCTGTCAGCACAGAGCCCGACGCGGGGCTCAAACTCACAAACTGTGAGATCATGACCTGAGCCAAAGTCAGGCGCTCAACTGACTGAGCCACCCAGGTGCCCCAATTCTTTTTCCTTTAGAGAAGATACTCAATGCTATATTTCCAACCTTCTGTACGTGTTCTTCAATATGGTCCATTTCCTTCATGACTGATCATATTCTGCTACCTCATGTTGACTGACTTAGTCTGAACGAGACTAAACACTCACCATTTCGGTAGAATTGTAATGATTTTTATCTTCATTTTAATTTTTACGCTTTGGTTTTTGTCGCTGTTGTTTTAGACCGCACCCCTTGTGTTTATTTGGAACACTTCAATTGTTTAACTTCCTGTTGATTCTCATAAAATTATATGGGTGAAAAGTAGTAAAATATTCAAACAATTGCAAAAGCCCTGCTCTACCAAGAACAGTACTATTAATATCCAAGTTTAACTGCTGGCTGGCAGTCAGCATCACCATATGATTCTTAAAATGTACATTCAATGAATGATGAACAAAAAGTCTACTTTTAGAATCCAAAAAGGCATTTAAGGACATTTTGAACATCATTTGTTACTACTTGTCTTAGGTCCGGCTCCCTTAAAGGCAAAGCCAAAGACAGGAATTTTATGTAAATGATTTATTTAGAGAGTGCTCATAGGAGAAGTCTGAAGTAAAGCAAGGAAATTAGGACAGGGCAGGAGAGAAGCTATGTAAAGACATGATTTCAGGTGACATCTAGGTTCAGCCTGTTACCTCACAAATCTTGGCATCCTAGAGTTTGCCCGCCTTGTGGCAAAGATGTGGTGGAGCTTTAGTTAGCATCACCTCCCACCTTCTTACCTACCCCTACTACTCAGTCATTGGCTACAGGCTGCCTCTGGGTGAAGCAGATCCAATAATTGCCCAAGGACAAGGTTCTGGAGAGAATCGCACATGTGATTGGTTAGCAGAAAAGCTCCTACTAGCAGTAAACAGATGGGGCTGGCGTTGCAACAAGAGTGCCTGCTCAAAAGCATTCCTCTTAGGAGAGTCACTCGCAGAAAGCTCTCCTGTATTGATGTTGACATTTGTTAGACTGTGGAAAGGGGGAAATAGTACCAGGCCACAACCTTCCTGTTACCTCCGTCTCCTCATTTACTAGCTCCTAGGCACTCAAGTCCTTGCAACCCCAGTATTAAGGTCTTTTGGCCAGATATCCAGCTTTTGAGTATTTTCAGTCATTCACTTCACATTGCACACACACACATATCCGGGGCAATTGAAAGGGTTACACGCGCACTCATTTCATTCATGAAATCCATCAGCTAAAGGTAGCGCACCAGATTCTAAGTTACAGAGCAAGGGAAAGAATCCTAAATCATTAAGTCGAGATTAAGTATGCTTTAATATAATGTATGTTTCCTGGAAGAATCATATAAATTTACAATATTCACATGTGCATTCAAATACTAAAGCGGGACGTCTTCTAGCTAGGCATTTACTCAACAAGGGGATGAAGGACAGAGAAAGAAAATGGATAGACAACCCAGAAAGTTGTTCTCTGTATTTTCCATTTCAAATGAGGAGAACAAAAACTAGTAGAATCAATGGCTTTGGTCATAGATTAAAAGCGAATGCTTTAGATAATGTGTCACTGAATTAACAATTGTTATCTTCTGTTTCCTTCCTTTTCACATTTGAAATTTAAAAGGAGTGTAAAGAAATCTTATTAAATGACGGTGAGCCAGAAAACTTCAATTCTCTCAAATAGTGCATTCAGGCGCTGCTGTCTTTGTGAGCTCTCTATGTGGGAAGAGGAGCCTAGTTTTAGGACCTAGTCAGTGTTAAAGTAAGCTGATCTATCTTCTTCCCCCCCCACCCCCCCCACCCCCCAAGCAAATTCCTACAGGGCTGTCTTGCTCTGGGCTGCCTAAGTGTCTCATTTGTACCTAAAAACAAGAAGTGTCATTTTTTCCCTATTCAGGATGTCACAAACCCAATTTTCTTTTGCTGAGGATCACAGTTATTAGTCTCTGAAGGCGCTAGCACTTGAGGCCACATCTGAGGTGATTAAAATTCCTCAGCACTTTAGGACTGGTGTCCTTCCATCCCTTCTCATCTCCAGCTGCTTCCCTGTCTGACTCTCCTTCTGTCTCTAATTATGATCCATCATTATCCATTTTAAGGTCTGTATAAGTCATGTGAATCAAGGAAAATTGAGAACCTTAGGAAAACACATTTCTATAGCCATGCACCAGTGATAAAGAGATGGAAACACTGATTCGATCCCAATTTTATAAATGTTCCAATTTTATAAATACACTGACTTTGCCTTTCAAATTCCTTCTATTCTCACTCTCACTGTTTCCCTCTCCACCTTCCCCGCCTTGCTCGCTCTCTCTCTCTTTCTCTCTTCCTCTCTTTCTCTCTCCCTCTCCCTCCCTCCCTTCTCTCTCTCTCTCTCTCTCTCTCTCTCTCTCTCTCTTTCTCTCTCTCTTTCTCTCTCTCTCTCTCTTTCTCTCTCTCTTACACACACACACACACACATAGACTTACACATACTCACAAGTGCATGGACAAGCACATACATACATATCCATCCATTGGCCTAGATGAGCTAGAAAGGCCCATGCCAGCTCAGATTTGGGGTTTAATGTCATTACGGCCATAATACTGCAAACGTAATTTGGCACCTGCTAATTAGCTGGATTGGTATAATATATAGCTTCCTGGATAACCCCAGCGTCTTTGTTGCACGCAACTGAAACAAAGAGGTTTGCTTTATAGTTTCACTCAGCAAGATGGTCTCATGCATCTCAGTGCTTCTAAGAAGCCTCAAATCAGACATGTGTAGAAATGGGACCGATGTAGTTATAATCCAAAGTATCTGGATTTTCAGTGTTTCCTTCATTCTGATTTCAGTGGAGAGTGACATAGAGAATACAAAAAAAAAAAAAAAAAAAAGAATTATGACTATGATGGATTTTTGATATTTTCACCCGCTCCTGGTGGATTTTCAGGGTTTAAAATCATCTCTTTGGGGGTAGTCTGTACCACAGGTAGGTAAGCCAGACATTAGCTTTATGGAAATGAGAACATGAGTCATCAGGCTCAATTCTGCAACATGCAATGAAATGGCAGTGAGTGGCCTACGGACCAGAGACTGAAGAGCCCTTTATATTTAAGAATTAATACCCCAGGGGTGCCTGGGTGGCTCAGTCGGTTGAGTGTCCAACTCAGTCTCAGGTCTTGATCTCACAGTCTGTGAGTTCAAGCCCCACGTTGGGCTCTGTGCTGACAGCTCAGAGCCTGGAGCCTGCTTCGGATTCTGTGTCTCCCTCTCTCTCTGCCCCTCCCCTACTCGTGCTCTATGTCTCTCTCCTTCAAATATGAACATTTAAAAAAATAATACACCAAAAAGATATAATTAGAGATGTGCAGTCATATAAAGAAGACTATAGCTAGGCAAGTCATGTGCCCAGAACCGAACAGCTCCTCCATCAGGATATATCAGGGAGGAGGGTCCAGCAAATCCTGTGTTTCCGATTACCACCCACACATGCTCCTACATTCCCACCACCAGCACCTATATAAGAGGGTTTTGAGACCAGTTCTTGGGAGCAAGTGCCTTTTAGAAGCTATTCTTGCTCTTTCTTTTTTTGCTACTTTTGTCAGGTAGGCAGACTTATGTTCACGCTCACTTGGAGCCATGTCAGAGGACTGAAGTCAGCTTTCACAGGAAGCATGTAGAATCTCCTAGGTGAGATGCTCTTTTTAAATGTCTTAAAGGGAACTAGTCATAGTGTAAAACCAATAATTACAGGAATGGAAAGAAAACCTAGTTTGGGTGGGTTAGCAAAAAGCAGTGACCAAGAAGACTAAATGTTAAGAAAAAAAGTGTTAAGAAAAACTGTTAGTAATCAAGGCTTGTAAAAGACAGATGAACAGAGATTTTAACTGAGCTCATCTGACTGACACACTAGATGAACGAATATATAACAATAAAAATTTGAGGCGCCTGGGTGGCTCAGTCAGTTGAGATTCTGAGTCTTGATTTCAGCTCAGGTTATTATCTCACAGTTTGTGGGATCGAGCCCCACATTGGGCCAGCTTGGGATTCTCTCTCTCTCTTTCTCTGTCCCTCCACTGCTTACACACACACACACACACACACACACACACACACACACTCAAAACAAATAATAAACATGTTTCAAATAAAAAAAAATAAAATAAAAAAAATTATTGAATCTATTCTGCATGGACTTTCTCCCTTATGTTTTACTAAAGAGAAAGCAAATTCTTTAAAATGGCTGCTGACACGAGCCCCACTTGGGGAACTGTGACAGAGAAGACTATTTAGCAGTACGGACATCAGAAGAGAAGCTTCAGATAAGAAATCCTTCCCACCCGTGCTTCCCAGGTGTTGCTGGGTTATGAACAGAAGAAAAAAAGGAAAAAAAAAAAAACAAAACAAGCAGCAACAGCTCTTGGTCTACAAACCATTAATCCATTGTTTACACTTCACCTATCCACATGATTTTATAATTGGCAGCCAAGTTAACAGAAACAGAAGTGGGCAGGGAATTAGGTGGGCACAGTTAAGTTTTGCAAACAGAGATAATGGGCGGAAGTGTCTGAAGATGATACTTGTGTTTCTGCTCCCTGGGAGGTAGAGGCCTGGAAGAGATACTGGAACTGAACTCTCTGCTTTTATGCCAATAATCCCTGTACGTTTTGGAATTGTCTCCACTTCATAAACAGAACATAAAATAACATCTGCTGTACTTTTCTTTTCTCACTTGCCGCGATTCAGAAATCAAATATTAAAATATGAAAATCGCATGGTTTCCTAATGCATTTACCTCACATAGAGGACTGAAATAATCAGAAATAATCAGTGCTAATCCATTTCTTCAATCTTGTGTTCTGACTCAGCTGTCCCATTTTTTTTCCCCTTCCAAATCAAAATCACGCACACACACAGATACAAATCCATTTTTACCCTGAATAACATAAACAGTAATCATCACCCACCATTATTACAGAAGATTAGAGGTACCATTAAGGGACATAATCTGCACTGTACTTTTATTCATCAAGCAGCATTTATGTGAAGAAAATTTAGATGGATAATTCCACAGCCTGGAAATTAGAAAGAATGAGCTTGCTGAAACAAAGCTGCAAAACAGGTAGCAGCCTGTTTTTTTGATTACCATCAAATACATAATCCTAAGTGAGGAGGCTTTGGGACTGAACCCCGGAAAGAAATGCCCTTTGGGGGTTATGCTTCTTCGCACAGCAGTACTGCTGTGTATGGTTTGATATGCCTCTGCCTCTCCTCTTGAAGCCACACATGGAAACTCATACCTGCCTTACCAGGAGAGATATAGAACCTCCTGGAGGAATTAAAGGGATGCCTAAGTTATAAGGTCCACCTCATTGCTGGTAGGTGGTATTTGGGTTCCTTGTTTTGTTGTACTGAGTCCTTTCATTTACATGTTACTGATTCTAATCTACTTATCTTTGAATCACTGATTTTCTGACACTTAATCCCTACACAAAGCACCCTTCAGCATGGTAGTGAAAAAGAAAAGAATAAAAAGAATAGAAGAGATACTGTGGAGGTATCGATAGAAACTATTGACTAGATATGGGAAGTCATGGAGAAGAGAAGTCAAAAGACACTAACCCTTTGAAACTGGCTACGTAGAATAGTAATCACAATAACAGAAGTAATGTCGGAAGACATAAGATCAAGGTAAAAGCTGACAAATTTTGTTTGGATACTGTTGGGCTGCAGGAAGGCAAATGGCTGTTTTGGGGAGCCTGGAGCTCAAAAGAGTTGGCTGCACAGACCCCCTGAGGTCAGGGAGTCATCCACACAGGTGTTGTGGTTAAAGCTCTGAAAAAGGATGATAGTACTAAGGGAGAAATTATGAAGAGACAAAAGATAAACACTAAGCCTAGAGAAAGTCTATATTTGGGATGTGATGAGGAAGAGAAAGATAGCAAAATGACAGAACGAATGCTCAAAGGTGGGGAAATCAAATCGGTCACTCATTGATTGATGGATTCATTCATTCGCTTAACAAAAGATTTGGAGCTCTTTCAATGTGCCAGGCACTGGTGTGAATCCTAGGTGTGCAAAAGTGAAATAAATTAGACGTGCCACTGCTCTCATGGAACTTATAGTTTAGTACTGGAGACAGATATTAATCAAATAATCTGACAAATATATATGAAATCAGAGCTGTGCTAATTTCTCTGAAGGAAAGGAATGGCACTCTCTAAAGTGTTTAATGGAAGCTATTGACCTGGTCGTGGAGCCCAGGGAAGAATATCCTGGGAAACTCTAGGCAGGTAAATAGGAAAATATAGAAAGATAAAACAGAAGTTAAGAAGGCTAAGAGACAGGTAAAAAATGTGCAAGGGACTCCATTTACCCTGGGGCCAGTGGGGAGAATAGAATTATAAATGAACGTAAAGAAAGCTGCTGTGGTTGGAGCTCGGGAAGCAAAAGGAAGTCTGCTGGATATGAAGCTGGAGTAGTGAGGGAAGGGTCAGATTGTATTTGGCCTGGCCAGCCATGTGAGGGACGTTTTTCTTTAAGAGCAAAGGGAAGGCATTGATGGGTTTCATGTCTGAGTGGTACAATCGGATTTGTATTTTGAAAAGAGAACTCTAGCCTAAGTGTAATACAAGGATGAGGCTAGGGAAAGAGTGGACATAAGATGATTAAGTAGGAGGTGTTACTGTGGTCTTGGTATGAGGTTCTACAAACCACATAGGATGGATAGCAGTGCATGTGAGGAGAGGCAAGCAGACTACAGAGATTGCGTAGGGGGTAAGATCTACAGATTGGTCCTGAAAGATATATAGGTTAAATCGACTGATTTGGCAATGAAGGACATATATGGATCCATTTGGATACTATGCTATTGGTAAGGAGTAAGAAGAGTTTTAGAAAGTAGGGCATTGGCACCGCTGTCCAATATTGAATAAATTAAGGAGAGAGAACAATTAAATTTTCCAATTAAAATGTTACTAATAACTTTGAAAATAACAATTTTAGTGGATTGGTGGTAGTTTTTGCCAGATTATAAGGGTTTAAAGAAAATAAGTTAAAAGCAATGAGTATAGATTCCTTTTAAATATGTTAATTTATTCAACAAAATTTTATTAAATTCTTATGAATCACATATCATGTTAGGTGCAAGAGATACAGGAATATCACCCAATCGTTTCCTCATAGTTTATCCGCCTAAAAGAGTAATCAGTGTTTATTGAACTCTTACTATATGACAGTTAGGATTATTTCAGTTTATCAGCTAAATATTTTTACTTTTCATTTTTTGCAGTGGGTGAAATGCAAAAAAGGAAAAGTAATTTTTTCAGGCGCATTGAGCTAATCACCTCAGGACTGAATATGAATTCAAAGAGTCTAGCATCTGAACCCATCATCTTCAAAACTTTCTTTTGCTGGAACCAGGAAAAGGAGACAGGCTTGCATAGTGATGGCCCTAAGAGAATTACAGAGACCTAGAAGTGTGGCAAGGAGACGGGGATCTGTGTTGGCTGGTGGAGTAAGCAGGACTTGTCAGAAGACATCTGGATTAAGCAGATAGAATCTGGAAGGGATAGCAGGGTCAAAAATTTTTGGTTTTGCTTTTTATGACAGAGGAGATTTGCCGCTTGGCAAGACTAAGTGGTAGAGAGCACAGGCTCTGGAGTGAACCAGATCTGAGTTTAAATACCAACAGTGTATATTAGCAGTGTAACAGCATATTAGCAGTGTAACCTTGTCCAAGTTACTTAAACTCCTGGAGTCTTGGGGCTTTGATCTGAAAAATGAATTAGAAATGGTATTTCATGACATCGATGTGATGGTCTGTGATTTTGAAGGATATTGAAATAAGAAATATACATAAATTGCTTGGTCCAGAACATGTACTCAATAAATCTTAGTTCTCTCTCTTTATTTATTCTTATCACTTTTTGCTTCCCCAACCCATAACCTGTGTTTACTGCAAAGAGAAGTATAAGATGATACAAGCAAATCAGGTTGGTCAATAGAGAAAAGTCAGGAGGGGATGGGATGAAGAGATTAGCTTTGGTGAAGGAGGAAGGACAACTTTCTTCTGACATGAGTGACAGAACAGAGGACACTTGGGAAGTAGACATCTGATGCATGTCCTATCCCTCCCTTTGTTTCCCCTTCCCATGCCTGGGTGAGAAAGACCCATGTACTCGAGAGCTGTACTCATTAATTTGAATTTCTTGCTGTAGACCTAATTCTTTTAAAGGAGAATTCTTTCATAATAGAAGGATCCCTGTTCCTGAGAGTCGGGCTATTATAGAAATATATTTGTGCTTTAACTCAGTATCCATATGCTGTGAATTTGTGGATATAAAGGAAGTCAAAGGATTACATTATAAAATATAATAGTCAGGTATAAAATATCTGAATTCTCAGACAGAGCTTAGCTTTCTTCAGTTACTCAACTGTATTCTTTACCTTGCAGAGAAATTCTGGCTTTAGGTAAAGCCAAGCACAATACTCTTATGAAGCTAAAATCAGAAAAAAAGAAGGGCCAAGAAAAGGGGAAAATCCAGATCTATTTTCTCTGTGACCCTACCATTTTCTGGTTGATATGACCCTTTACACCTGGTCTACACAGGGAATATAGGAGCTGGCTTACTGTTGGGTATAGAAAGGAGCCACAGCCCTCAGGTGACAGCCCTCTGGGAGCTACCAGATGTTGGGGAATGAGACTTGACCAGACTTGTTTTCAAAGGTGTCATTAGGGAAAGATAGCAGAAAACTCACTATGAGGATCTTTTATTTTTAGCAAAGATTTATTTTATTCTAATTTTATTTTTTTTTATTTGGTTTGTTTTTATGCCTGTAGTTAATAAAAGAACAAACTCAGATTCTCCTTACTTCTTTAAACCTACAGTTAGGCTCAACTAACTCATTTAAATAGTTTCCTTTCCTTACTAATTTTGGGCTAAAATCTTCATACTAGAGTAAAGTACTTAGTCTACTTTTATAAACCACCTGAAGCAGTTAAAGCCATCAATCCAGTTCCTCTTCCCACAGGGAGTAACTCCAGGTCTTGTGCCTAATTGAAAATTCCAGCACAGGGACTACTGAAGGCCAGATTATAAAATAGATATTTTGAGGGGCACCTGGGTGGCTCAGTTGGTTAAGTGTCCACTCTTGGTTTCGCCTGAGGTCATGATCTCACGGTTGATGAGTTCAAGTCCTGTGTTGGGCTCCAAGTTGATAGTGTAGAGCCTGCTTGGGATTCTCTCTCTCCTCTCTCTCTCTGCCCATCCTCTGATCGTGTGCTTTGTCTTTCTGAGTGAATGAATGAATGAATGAATAACCTTAAAATAGATATTTTGCCTTCCATACTTCCAGCAGACCCGTTTGTGTTCTGCTTTTTACCACTCTTGGCTTCATCCCTGACAGAAACCAAAATGTTCACATATTTTCCATCCCTCAACCCTTCAAGTTTCTCCTGTCATGAAAATCTAATTTCCCCTTGACCAAACACTGTTTTTGAGACTTTGCAGAAACAAAAACCTATTTCAACACCAAATGTCAACATCAGACTCCAAAACACATTCCAGGTCAATGAAAGAGATGAACATAGAACTATTGTTTTAAAGGAGAAAATAAAATTGTTATCTCATCTCTGGAAAAGATGAATTTCTTAGCTTTGAAGCAAAAAAAACAATAACATAGGAAAAGACTGACCAGTTCAAAGTCTGTTTGAAGTATACGTGTAATGCAAAACTTCACTAAAGTGAAAAATGATAAAACAAGTTAAAATGCTTATACCAAGTACAGTAGACAAAAAATTGAAGGTCTTTGTATGTAAAGCATATTCAAACCCTAAAACAAGACAAATAACAAAGAAAAACTTGCATCATATAAGTAATGATCCAAGGGTATGGACAAAGCACTTACACTGGAGAAAATACAAATAGAAAACAATTATGTGAGGAAAATATTTTCATCCGTCAGCATAGTAGGAATGTTACAGTACTGTTGACAATGTTTTGGTATGGCTTTAACTTACACCCAAGTGAGAGCTCTGTTAACTGATGCAACCTACTTGGAAAATAATGCATCATAAAGATACTTATACCCTTTGAACCAATAATGTTTCTTCTGGGAATTTATCCTAAAGCAATAGTTCAACAGAGGCAAAGTCCAAATGAATAAAAATGTTTATAGCAGTATTATATAAAACAAAACAGAAACAGCAACAACAAAACCCACTGAAAACTACCAAAATATTCGACAATAAAAGAATGGTTTATTAATTGTAGAACATCAGCGGGAGGTAACCTAATGAGCCATTAAAATGATAATTACAAAAGCTATGAAACTACATAGAAACAAATTCTAATAGAAACACAGTCTTCCTCACTCTATAGCATTACTACTTTCTGAGGATGTGGAATTTATTCTGGGGAAGGCACGTTGTAGCTGAGTTCATGGATGTTTTTTAGTAGGCTATTTGGAGAGCAAGGACTGAGAAGACCTTGAATGTTTTGTACAGCTGAGGAGAGAACCAGAGTTTGCAGGGGAACTCAGAATTTGCAGACAATTGACAGAAATGAGAGCTGCGTGGGGTGGGGCCAACACAAAGAAAAGCCCTACAGGGAATGGGATTTTCAAGAAGGGATTTCGGAGAACACGAATATCCAATTTGTGTTTTTAGATGGATTGCTATTGGTGCACAGTGTAAGCTTTTCTTTGTCTCCCTGTCCAACTATTGTTGCTCAATAATTTTTTGTGGACAAATTCTTCAGTAGAACTTCAGGAAAACTCCACAGCTGGATCAATGAGGCATGGCAAAGACAAGAAGTTTGAAGCTATTCCAGGCTTTAAAACCGTTATGGCTTAAGCTAACTTTCTAAAGTTTCTCTCTTGGGCTTCAGCTTCCTCACCTATAAAATAGGGACAGTAATATATATCCTTTCAGAGCACTGGTGTGAAGATTTAATGAGTTAGTAAAGCACTTAGAGCAACATCTGGCACATTGTAAACCCTACGTATATATTTGTTATTATCAGTGTTCATCATCGTCATCACAATTCAGGGCAGAGACAGTTCATGAGAATTCAGGATGTAAGTGACAGGTGTTGTAATTAGGGCTGTGGGCCTATACCTTTTTTTTTTTTTTTTTAGTTTGAGTCAATATTTCTGTTGCATTGACTAAACATTTTAAAACAGAGGAAAAACAATTTAATAGATAGCCTACGTATTTAGCGCTTACTTAGGCATGGTTAATCAGCAATCATTTAAAGCAAAGGAGAAAAATCACCAAAGTTGAACAAACAATTAAATAATGAGAGGCAGTGAGGTAGGATGAAAACGTCTTTGATTATAAAAAAAGGCAGTCACAATATGCATGGAAGAGCAGGGGTAATACATCTATGACACTTTAAATTTTAACCTAATTTAATTGATGTTGATTATAGAAGAGAAAGCTACCAGAAATCTGATCACCCAAAGAGCTGATTTGTGATGCTAGAATGTCAACCTGAAATTTTCCCTGGAATTTTGAGAAAATGCCTAAAGACATTCTATTAGAGAGATAAAAAAGTGACTTTAGCTCGAATTTCGGTACCTTTCCAACTTGAAATATTTGCGGACTTGTTGTACTGGAGAAAAAAAGAGAAAATTATTACGAGATAGCATAAATGTGTTATTCTGATATAAATTTGATTTTCAAAGCTTCATGTATTTTTGCTTTTTATTTTTTATTTTATTTTTTTTTATTTTTTTAATGTTTATTTATTTTTGAGACAGAGAGAGACAGAGCATGAGTGGGGGAGGGGCAGAGAGAGAGAGGGAGACACAGAATCCGAAGCAGGCTCCAGGCTCTGAGCTGTCAGCACAGAGCCCGATGCGGGGCTCGAACTCACAGACCTGCAAGATCATGACCTGAGCCGAAGTGGGATGCTCAACCGACTGAGCCACCCAGTAGCCCCTATTTTTGCTTTTTAAAGTCCTTGTACAATTCTCCATTATACAGGTAAATAGTACTAAAAATTAAATAATTAACAATAATAATATAAGAATTATATGATATAAATTGTGGGGTTTTTTTAAATTTTTTAATGTTTGTTTATTTTTGAGAGACATAGAGGCACAGCGTGAACAGTGGAAGGGCAGAGAGAGAGGGAGACACAGAATCAGAAGCAGGCTCCAGGCTCTGAGCCATCAGCACAGAGCCCGACGCGGATGCGGAGCTCGAACCCACAAACCGTGAGATTATGACCTGAGCTGAAGTTGGCCACCCAACCAACTGAGCCACCCAGACGTCCCTAAGAATTATATGATATAGAATCATTAGTAAAATATTCATAAATTATCAAACATAATCTTCATGTTTAGATATTCAACTACAGATATTTCATTTAAATGAGCAGTGTAACTATGTGAAGGAAAATTATTAATCTGATTTTTAAAGTTAACTCCACTAGAGAGTTTAGGTCATAACTTGGGTTGCACCATTAATCTCTAGCAGTTTAAATGGGTGGCAGGGACAGTGCCTGGGCAAACATACAATCTTTGAGGTATTTGTTTGCAAATCTAAAACTCTTATGTGAACGAATTATTCATGGAACTAGCTTTACTTAATTAACATAGAAATGTCTTTAATTCTTGGATCCCGAAAGAGCAGCTACAAGCCTGAAGATGGGCTTGATGAAATGTGTTTAGAGGCTAGATTAATTTTCTGGGTCCTAGGTTAGATCAGAAACTTATGCTCACATAAACACCGCTAACTCCAGCTGCCCGGGCCCTGAATCACATGCCCAACACTTTATCCTCTGTGACCCCGTGTATCCTTGATGATCATCAGTGTTGTTCAGAAGCACTGTATCCATGAAATCCAAATCTCTGAACAACTGGTAAAACATATTAAGGGCTACCAAACTGGTTCGTAAATTGTGCTCTTATAGATAGGTGTGTCATTGACAAATGGGAGGGAAGAGGTAGAGCTGGAGAAAACAGAAAAATTCAGATAAAATTAGGTTATACATACAGTGCTTACTCCTGTCGGATGGGAGTGTGTTGTGCACATAAACTTTATCCTTCCTTCGGCTGTGCCCCAATCCTCACCCCTCTCCAAAAACGTCTGTGAACCACCAGAGGCAAACACTACAGGAAAGAACATTTAGCTCCAAGCTGAGCTACTCCAAGCAGGCTGTGTCAGGCTGACCGGAGATGGTGCCAGATCATAGAGGAGTTGATGGTGTTTCTGTGTTTGATCCTCTTTAACAAGAAAGGGTCACTTGGCTTCACAGTACCGAGTAAAGGCAAAAGACATTCTTCACCCCAGGAAACTATACCCCAGGAAATTTCATACTTGGGGGTTTCCTACAAAAGAATTGTAAGGCAGATGGTCATGTAAGTATTTCTAAGTTAAGGTAATGCCCTTGGTAGTTTGAAGTCAATAGACCTTTAAAAAAACAACACAAAAACCTTAACTTCCACTTACTCTCAGGAGAGGTTCCCAACAGATATGTCTGTTCTCAAACCTTTGTCCGTGTTTAATACCATCCCTGTCCCATTCCAAGCATGTTCCCTAAGACGTAGCATCATGGCTGATGGCTTCTAGACCCAGGATTTGAGCATTCCTCCCTGCCGAACAGAAGACTGGATACCTACACAGAGGCTGGCTTAGTGATTGAGACCAACTGCATGTTCTTTCCCCTGAAATGCATGCACTCGCGCATGCGCACCCTTCCTCCATTGCCACCACAAGTCCAGTTTCCTGTGAGTGAATTTCCCTCGCTGATGGTAGTGATTTGGGGAGAGAGCCCAGAGGGACTGCAATTCCTACTCCCACCTTCGGATCCAATCCGGATCCCAGCACTTCCGCATCGCTAGAGCTATAGACCTACAGTCACCCTGCGGCATCAAACTGATTGCTCAACTGGAAATGTATTGAAAAGAGAGAAAAAAGAAATGAGCACATTAAATTCATTTTGGTCGGAGTTTCGTCTCACTGTGTAGAAGGTTCAGGGCCTGCTGGGTTTCCAAAGCTTCGTATAAACTAAATATTACAAAAAAACAATGCATCGCAGCAGTCACTGCTCAGCGCTATTTCTCTTTTTATGCAGTAGGAAAGGCTTGTCACTCTGTACATCATTTACAACTTGCTGCAGTGATTCCTCAGATTTAAAAAGTATTATACAAAAAGAATAAAAATACATGGAGGAAAGAGTTTTACACTATAGGATTTTCCTCACCTAGCATTCTTAAGCGAAACATTTTCGACACCAGTATCAGGAAATATGAGCTGGAACAAATGCTAAGACAGTTGACGATTGCAGAAATCATATGGTTAAGGGCATGTGCTTCGGGTTTTTCTCTTAGTGTTAATTTCTCATGTTATATTTGATATTTTATAAAAGGATGTAGTAAAAACAAATACACATATTTCATAAACTACAAAACTATGCCATCTAATCAGAAATCAAGTGTTGGGTGACTTCATCCTCTGAAATACAGCTCAGAACACAGAAAGAAAAGAGAAAAATAAAGTCCAGGGGACAGCTCTCATGGAATCAGCTACTTAAATCCGCTACTTTACTCCCCAGGAAAGTCACTGACCATTGCTCAGAGACCACTGAAGTCTTACCACACACTCACTTCTTTTGTATATGTGAATACCTGTTTGCCAGCCTTAAACAAACATTAATTTAGAAGAGATGGTGGAAAGGAAGGAAAGGGGAAGAAAGAAGGGTGGGAAGATGGGACTTCAAGAAGTCATTCTGGTGAGAACTCTCAGCTCAAGGCAGGTTGTCCACAAAGGAGGAGCCAGAACAACTAAAAAACAGAAACAGAACTTACTTGAGGCCGTTTAGTGGAGAGGAAGTCTCTCATGCTTCAAGAGTCTCTAAAGCGGTCAATACCCAAAGCACAACAAAATCATTGATGTTCCTCATATAGTATAATGAGAGGGGAAAAAACTATATTAGTACATTTTTACAAAAAAATTTTAACATTTTTACATTTTTGAGAGACAAAGCACAAGTAGGGGGAGGGGCAGAGAGAAAGGGAATCCAAAGCAGTCTCCAGGCTCCAGGCTCCAAGCTGTCAGCACAGAGCACAATGTGGGGCTTGAACCCATGCAGCGTGAGATCATGACCTGAGCCGAAGACAGATGCCCAACCTACTTAGACACCCACGCGCCCTTCAGTACATTCTATTTTAAGAAGTCAAGGAGAGTCAAGGAGTGTCAAGGAGTGTAATATAAACTTTGGAGAGATTTTTTAACAACATATTTAAATTTTAAAAGAGATTTTGTACCTGAAATAGTTCATGTAAAATCTCTTTATATAAAATTTCCCCCCTGTGGCAAGGCCAAGAAAATGAAGGATTACTATATATGTTAGGTGTGTGGATGCATTGTAATTATATTCTCTTTGACTAAGATGAACAAATAATTCACTGATCTGCATTTATTTACCTCTGTTGGGGGTGGGTTAAGTGCAGGTGGGCTTGAGGGGGGTTAGCACATCATGGAGTGTATGTCACCAACTAAGTTGCCTGGAGCTTTGTATGACCCTGAAAAGTTCACTTCATCTTGTAGAGAGTCAGTCCTCTCTAGAGATTAGCCCTCTGTTCCCCTGGTACGTCACGTCGGTATGTTGACTATCGTGTGCCTTCATACACTGATGCATGCACTTCCACGCCTCCATCCCTGAGTGGACTATGTTAATATTTTAATAAACTTAATCTCAGTCCCAGACACCTACCACGTCAATCCTAGAAATAGACATTGTAGCTTTCATTCTAGATTCCGCCATTACCGCATTCAGATTCCCCACACTCAGTGACTCAGATACAGTTTCCTGAGGAGTAAAAATGAGAAAAAATTAAAGTTCCTCTTGAAAAATATACACAGATTAGAGACATTGGCAGCTTACGTGATCACCCCAATAATATTCTCAAAGTCCTGTTGCGTAACAAGTGATTGACATGAGGTAGATGGGTCATGGAAAAGTAATTTTAATATTTATTTCAAGAATTAGAAATGTGAAATTAATTGTGATACAATTTTGTTAATATTTTTTCATCTTAAAAGGCTGTGCACATTTTTAAGGGGGTATATCAATCGTTAGAAGGTGTAAATTTATCAAATTTATTTATATATATAGATAGATAGATAGATCACATATATACTTCCATAGTATAAATTCAATTTATATGTATCATATGTACTATTTATATTTTAATACTTTATAATTTAATTTTAATACCCTCTATACTTTTGATTTAATTAAATTGATTTGCTGTACCTCCTACTGACAAAAATGGATCAATAGCTCTGGTAATTGTTTATCAAAGCATAAAACTTTGATGGAAACAGAAACACAAAATTATGATCCTTCTCAATAACCTTGTTAGTAGAAATAATAAGTGGGACTCTAGCGGTAGTATAGAATGTGAGGTAGATGTTCTAGGAAATTGAATTTTTAAGTGTGATGATTTCACAAAATCAGCCAAATAAAAATAGAATTCTAAAATATGCAATCGTTTAAAAATTGAATTCTACTAGGACTTTTAAACAATGTTTTTAGTCCACAGTGAGTTAGCTGCTAATAAAATTTAGCAAATAGCAACATAAATTCATTAACTTTTCTCATAATTTTCAAATAATTGCAAGATTTACCATAAGTATAAAACAGGGTTTTTTATAATAAAACAATCTTTTCACATAAAGTTGATTATTTTTGCTACTGATGACAAGAGCACAAATGACAGAAACAGACAAAATTATATTTCTTGGAAGAAAAGCAAATACAAATGACCCTTACACTACTGCTGAGAAAGTTGTAAAACCAAATGCAAATTAGTGACTAATATTATGCCAGAAAAATAAGAATAAGTTCCTGACAAAATTTATCTCTAAAATACTATTAGATGCCAATGAAATTTATCTATAAAGTTATACCATTATGTGCAATGATATCATAAGCACAAAAGAAAAAAGAGACATTAAAAAGTGTGTGTATTGAGGTATACGTGTGAAGTGTATGTGTGTATGTTTGTGTCTGTGTGTATGTGTATCAGGAAATATCTCTTATTGTTATTGGACAGAATTACTAAAGATTAGGATATTTGTTTAGTCTTTGACATAGGTATAGTACATATAGGAGAATACACATTACACATCTTACTATGTTTTTCACCAAACTCATGAGAATACAGAAGAGAGTTTTTTTGTTTTCGTAGTAATGATTATCTTGTGAGTTGCAATAGAGCTTAGGAAAGGCACCTTTAGAAGTTGGTGAAAGAGCATTGGTTATGTGTACAGCAAGGAAAACATGTCACACAGGCAAATAAACTGTCTATGAAAGTTAATCTAAAAAGTATTTGTTCAAGAGAATAGATGATGGTCAATAATATACTTTAATTCATTGTTCTAGAACAACACTAACCTTAAGAGTTTTTTGGCAATAATGAAATTTTTTCTATTTGCTTGTTCAATATGGTATCACCTAGACACATATGTCTACTGAGCACTCAAAACGGAGCGAGTACAACTGAAAAATAAATTCCTATTTTACTTTAATGAATTGAAGGTTTTTTTAATGTTTATTTTTGAGAGAAAGAGAGAAAGAGCACCAGCAGGAAAGGAGCAGAGAGAGAGGGAGACAGAGAATCTGAAGCAGCCTCTAGGCTCTGAGCTGTCAGCAGAGAGCCTGACGTAGGGCTCAAACTCATGAGCCAGCCATGGGATCATGACCTGAACTGAAGTCGACTGCTTAAGCGACTGAGCCCCCCAGGCAGCCTTTTTGTTTAAATTTATATATCCACATATGTCTAGTGTCTACAGTATTGGACACCACGTTTCTCCAAAGTAGTAAATGTATTGATGTAATGCAATCACAGCTATGGTGAGAATATCTTTTCATTATATCATGTGAGGGAATGAGCCGAAGGTCAAAGACTGCTCCCTTTCTCTTAGCATGGGAAAGATTTGAGTTCACGAGTTAGCAAAATCAAAACTCTTTCCTTATTACACTAATACAAAGAGAGTTTGTGTGACTTTAAGTGGCCTACTCAAATAACACTTTTCAAAGATATACTCAATGTCTTTAATAGTCTGACCCCAAAAATCCGAGGGAAAATATTACGATTTTTAAATTGACGATAAAGTATGAGGATTTCTTTTGAAACCCAAATAGTGATATGAATAACTTTCTTACAGAGGGTTTAACTTTTTCCTTCAAAATTGTTTTCACTTGTTGGAGGTAGAACTGGATAATAAATTACTGAGTTTATTATTTCTCATCTAAAGTTGGAAATAATTTCTGGCACCAAAAGCAACCAGAGTAGATGAGGGAATTGATTGTTGCTGGCATCTGAATTGAAATATTCAACAATTAAGTTAGCAGTGTGATGCATTCATTTGGTTTATATCTGATGTGGCCCGGAAAATAGCCTTTAATGAAAAAGAGGAGTTGAAATTTTGTAATTTTTGAATCCATGTTTAAGATGAATGTCCATAACTGAAAAAGCTATAAATAGTTGCTCCCATTTCCTCAAAATCTAGCATTGAAATTCAGAATATTTTAACTTAATAGAAGCTACTGCTTGTAGAAGTTGCAGTTGGTGGACTCATAGATAGCATGACAAAGATTACCTTTTATAATGATTATTTTAGAAGACTTTAATATTTATTTTAAATGTATTTAAGTAAAACGTGTCAACCTATTATTGCACTGGTCATTCAATAATTGGTTTAGGATTGCCAAAACTTTGAAAAACATAGGTCTATAATATAAAATTAGAGATTAAAACATTTACAGTGGAGGGGCGCCTGAGTGGCTCAGTTGGTTAAGCATCTGACTTCAGCTCAGGTGATGATCTCACCATTTGTGAGATGGAGTCCGCCATTGGGCTCTGTGCGGACAGCTCAGAGCCTGGATCTGCTTTGGATTCTGTGTCTCCCTCTCTCTCTGCCCCTCCTCCGCTCATACTCTGTCTCTCCCTCTCAAAAATAAATAAATGTTTAAAAAAATGTTAAAAAAAGTAAGCATTTACAGTGGATTTATTTTTTAACCTCATTCTCCTTTAATTTTCATTGTCGGTCTTTTAATTATTTATTGATTGATATTTTAACAGCTTTATTGGAGTATCATTAAGAGACACAGAAGTATACATATTTAATGTGTAGAATTTAATTCATTTGGACACTTTCCAGAGTTTCTTTGTGTCTGCGTGTGTGCAATAAGAACACTTAATATGAGATCTATCCTCTTAACAAATTTTGGAAGTGCACAATTCCATATCATTGGCTCTAGGTACTTTGTTATGTAGCAGATCCCCAGGACTAGTGCAGTTGAAACTTTGAACCCTTGGAATAATAGCTTCACGATTCCCTCACCCCTCAGCACCAGGCAGCCACAAACGTATTCTCTGCTCTGAGTTGAACTATTCTAAATACCTCACATAAGTGGAGTCATGAAATATTTGTCCTTTTGTGACTGGCTTATTTCACTTAGCATCATGTCCTCCAGGTCCATCCATGTTGTCATAAATGGCAGGATTTCCTTCTTTTTTAAGGCTGAATAATATTCCATTGTATATAGTATTCCACTTTTCCATTGATGGAGACTTGAATTGTTTCCGTATCTTGGCCATTGTGAACAAGTAGTGCTTCAGTGAACGTAAGAGTGTTGGTATCCCCTGCTCATTTCCCCTCATCTGCCATTTCAGGAAATAGTCAGAAATCTGAAAATAAACCTAAACATTTCTTGTGCCCACATGTCCTGTATTAAGTCCACATCCAAGTTCTGCCAATTATATCTCAAACCTATTCATTACTTCTCTGTCTACTTAACCTCGACAGCCACACCTTGTTTCAAGCATTTATTTCCTCCCACTTGAACTCCAATAGTGGCCTCCTGAGTGTCATCTCGAGCCCCAGTTTTGTTCCTTGAAAATCTGTTCTCCATATCATTACCAGCTTTCTCTTTAAAATTCAGGTTTGCTGTTTCACAGTCTGTTTAAAATACTATTGTGTTTTTTTCTATGTTAGTAATAAGCATCAAGACATGAAAATGGTGAAAATATTCCCTTAGTAACCATAGCAAAGAAAAGTATATAACACTTAGGGATAAATTTAACAAAAAGGGACTGAAAGGATAAAATTTTTAAAGCAATTGTTTAAAAATCAGAAACACAATTGAAATAGCATACCATGTTCTCTGATGGTAAGGATTATTAGAACAAAAGAATCAATTTTTCTCAATATTAATAAGTGTATTTCAAGTCTAATTGAAATATTTAGAAAGATTAGGGTTTTAAATTATTTTTTGGAATTGACAGAAGTACTTAAATTGATAAGAAAGGGTAATTTATGAAAATAGCCAATAAAAGCAAAGGCAAGAATAGTGAAAAGGAACTCACATTAATAAATATTTAAAACATTTTAAATATTCTGTAATGCAAAATTGGATTTGATATAGAAGTAGAAATCAGTAGGATCTAGCAAAAAAACTAGACACAAACCACATCATATGAAAACATGGTATGTAACAAGGGTGGTATTTTATTTCAATAGTGTTCACACATTGCTTATAATCTGAAAGAAAAGAAAGTTTGACTCTTATTTCACACCCTAAGTAAAAAAGATTCAGATGGATCAAAATTTTAAAGAAGAAAATAATTTACTAGAAACTGTAAAAGACTATATACTTAATGAAGGAGTGGGGAAGAACTTCATCATAAAGATAGGTAATATAGAAACTATAAAAGCTATATATGTAATGGTATCTTTCCATGAAAAGTTTTAAACTTTTACATGAAAAAATACCAAATAAGGCTATATCTTACACATGTGTGAATTATAGATGGCAGACAAAATATTACTATTAAAAACAAAAACCATTTAAAAGTTCACTTGAAAAGCCAATGAGTAGTCAGCAAAAGTCACAGAAGGGCAAGTCCAAATGGGCAATAAATATATCCCCACACCTACCAGTAGTCAGAGCAGTGAAAAGTACAGTAACAAGGAAATATTTTATAAAGCCCTATTGGCACAAATTAAACAGAGTAATAGTATCTATCTGGCTGAGATATGGGAAAAACAACTTCTCTTAATTTGCTGGTAGACATATGACATAGTCTTTTGGGTAAGTAATTTAGTAACAATCCATTAAATTTGAAAATACATATACCTTTCAACCCAGCAATTCTGCCTCTGGGACCTATCTCATAAAATTAAAACAAAAATGCACCAAGATATAAGTATGAGGATGTTTATCTAGCATTGTTCATGTGACATAAAACTGGAAACAAAGTTAATAACCATCAACAGGAGAATGGTTGAATAAATTATGGTACATGTCCGTGGTGGAATATTTGCAGCCATTAAGAATAATTAAATAAAACTATATGAGTTAACTTGAAAGTGTTTCTGTGATGGCTCACTGAGAAATTATACAATAAGACCTCATTTTTTTAAATGACTGCACAAACTTGAAGATAATGGGTTGATAGATTTAGAGATGAATGTTAAAATCGGAAAACAAATCACAGATAAAATTGCAGAACGATACAGACCAGTTTGTTTAGATATGTCAATTTATTTTAGCAGAGCTAAAGGTGAGAGTTAGCTAGCAACTAACTGAGAGGTGGGTAAGAGGATGTGGAGAAAGCTTAGGTAGGTCCAGATGTATAGATAAAGATGATTGTTCTAAAGCGAAGGCAACATGAGTAGTATCATCTTATTTTGGAGGAGAAAAGAGATTCATAGTTTCTGACCTATAAATGATCACTAGTTGTTAAGCTAAAAAAGCACATACAAGAAACTCATCTAAAATGATCCCATTACAAAAAACAAAATATAACATCTTATGATGGTACCCAAACATCTACAAGAAAAATTCAAAGTACTTATCCCTGCCATAGCGGGCACTTTAAAAAGTATCTGTCCCCAGACATCTTTCCCACTACACCTCCTGTCATGTATTATACTCCAGAACAGTTCCAATGCTTCTAGGGAGGGATACTCAGGTACACACAAAACAAGCATGTGTCTTATTTTGTAATTTCATGCCCTTGAGTATACTATGTGTTATAGATCCCCTGTCTAGAATTATGTTTGGAATAAGATAATATTCTTTAAATGCTCACGGAATAAGTGAGTAAAGGAGTTAATGAGTAAATGAATGAATGAAAGTTACTCTATCAGGAATTTCTTTTACCTACTTCTTAATTTGATTATAATTTCTTATGCCTTTTAAAATTTTATCTTACGTATTATACGTTCCAGGGAGTCTCTCCTGAACTCATTTGCACAGTGTCCCACTCCATGCAACCTGTCTTTCTATTCATCCAATCTACCAGCCCTTAGTACCTTAGTGTGTTATCATCAGGATTCATGTCCGTACCTATCTCTCAGTAGATAAAAAACAATTAAGGACAGTGTCTGGGAGTAATTTGTCTTTGGGTACCTTATTTCTGGAATAATGTTTGCTAAACTAAAGTTATAAACTGAGGAAGGTAGCAGACATCTGGTGTTAGAATTGTAAATATATTTCCATTATCTTCTCCTTTCAAAATTTAACACCAAGTAAATTTAGAATTTAGCATTTGACACAAAAACAAAATAAATTACAGAAGAGAAATTTCCAGAACTTAAGGACAGGCAACTTCCCAGAACTCAAGACTGAAGAGGCCAACCAACTAATCACGTAATTATGTTTCAAAATATCAAAAGGTAAAGAATCAAAATTGGTTTGGACTTTTTCAGAAGAAAATGGAAAATAAAGTATAACTTTCTAAGTCGAGAATGTGTTACATGTAAATTTTTATGCCCAGCAAACTAGCAGTCATGGATGAAGGTAAAATAAAGTTATTCCAAACTATAAAAAGTGTCTCCAAAAAATCCCTTGTTAAAGGAAAGAAATAAAGGATATTCTTCATGAAAAATGACTGACTGAATGAATGAATGAATAACTAAGGAAAGGAGAACATGGATGCAGAGAACAGAGGATCAAAATTAATGAAAGATATTTTCAGAATGATGGCTTAGAAAACAGTGAGCCCGGATAATAATTGTCCAAATTTTTCAGTTGAGGCTGCTGAGGAGAATTGATCTGAAAATTATCATATAGTTTTCATCTTGTGGAAAATTGTACTGACCTACGAGAAGCTTTCGATGTAACAATAGATTTGAAGAATTCCAAAGAAGCATAATAGCAACAAATTAAAACCAGTAATATAAAATAGGATAACATATCACATTCCTTTATCTTAAGGGAAGATGGGTTGAATATTAAAAAATCAGTTATTAATATTTAATTTTATTGATTTAGTAGTTTAATCTTATTTAATTCATTGTGTCAATAGTCTAAACTAGAAAATAATAATTATGTCCATTGATGCAGAACATGATTTGAGAAAATTCAACATACGTTTGTAATAAGAAGTCTAAACAAACTAGAAAAACAAGAATGTTTTCTCACCTTGATAAAGGGTATCTGTGAAAAACCTGCAAATAACAATATATCTAATGCTTTCTCTTTAAGATGGAGAGAAAGAAGTTGAAGGCATTAGAGACCATTTCTTTCTCTCATAGAAAAATTTTCAAGTGACTTTATTTTTTAAACTTCATGTTTCTCTGTGTATGTATCCAATGAATTACTTTAGTAAATGCAAAACGTAATTAAAAATAATTCTGTGATTTATGAACATAAAGTCATAAACCAAGGGAAATGATCTGTATTTTGCCTATATTTCAGAGTGCTTCTGAGTCTGATGTCTTTAAATTATTTTTGATCTGGGATCACAATTTGAATATTGAGTCCTTGAATTGAAGCAGTACCTACTTATAAAAGCTGGTTTCCTGCAGAAGTCTATGAAATCCAAGAAAGGTAAATGAGCCCCCCCCCACCAAAATGAGAAATGAATCCTCATGAGATGATCTGATAAAAACCAAACCAAAGCACTCCCCTCCACAGAGGTTCTAATCTGGTTAGTGGGAAAAGATGTGAAAAATGACATTGCCAAAACAACATAGAAAAAATAAACCTGTCTTCCCCAGCTGTCACGTTGGAAGAGAGCTGACAAGCTGGTTCACACTATGTTACTTTGATGGATTACACTTTCATGGATTATTCTTCTCAGGAAAGTGCATTTTAATAAATAAGCCTCAAACAGTAAAGTAATAAAGGTAGGGTTTTAGACATGTACACAAGCTTATAGAGGAAACTTTAAGGGGTTTGGGGGTTTGCTGCAATCCCCCAGATTACAGAAGTAGGTAGAAATCTACTTGGCCCATGTATTTGTATCTCAGGGAAAGTGTCTGAACTAGATGATGTAAAAACAGAAAACCGTCCGCTTACTTTCCTGTGGTTTAGCTCCTGGAATTTTACTCCACTGTGAAATCCAGTATAACCAATATTTCATTTTCAATTTCAACTTGTAAATTACTTCTCTAAGGGGAATGTTATAAGAGGTAAGTGATATATTTTGAGAGCAACTGAAAAATCTCAAGACCTAAAATTTCCAGCATCTGCAATCAAGTTTTACTTTCTTTAATCCATGCAGAGCAAGGTATTTGCAGTATAATGCAGGTAATTTCATTCATAATGATGAACTGTGTATTTAAGTAATCAGTTCGATGCATAATTATTCATTCTGGATGAAAACCTGTGCCTAGCTTTTCTGGGAAGATGTGCACATTTTTTTCCAAATTCAAAAATCGATCATAAATGCTTTAAAACATGTTTCTGAACTGATTCCTGGCCATTGACAACACATGATAAGTGGGATATAGGGTTAGTTCTTGGAAGCGAATGAGGTGGGAGAGGCAGTTCCTATGGAAGAGGAATGTGGTTTGTTTGTTGTAACCTCAGCCTATGACTGTTACGTGGCCATGTTAACAATGATGCTCATTAATTCTCCAAGATAAATAACCCACTTATATTATCAACAGTCCTCAGGCCCCTCCAAAGTACATGCCATCTGCCCCAGTAGATTCTGGGCAGGTCCCAGATAAGTCCCACTTGTGTCCCGTGATGTGACTATAGCCTCCGGCAACTCTTCCCACCAGAGTGCTGCCAGGAGTCCCTTTTGATGGCTGGTCATTTACCCCTTTTGCCAAATCCTGAATATCCTCTAGGGTCTGTTTGCACATGCTTCTGCTATTCTTCTGAGAAAACACCGACCACCACTAGGTGTCGCTTTCCAGGATATCTCAAGACAACACCTAAGTTGTCAAAATGATGCCACTCTCTTCAGTATTCAGTGCACTGGGGCCATGCTGTGTTCTGTGAGGAGCAGGCAAGTGCCTACCCCTGTCTGTGCCATTTTGTGAGAATGTGATAAAAAAAAAAAAAAACCATTAGGGGCACCTGGGTGGCTCAGTCAGTTGAGTGGCCAACTCTTGATTTCAGCTCAAGTCATGATCCCAGGATCGAGCCTCATGTAGGGCTCCATGCTGACCATAAAGACTGCTTGGGGTTCTCTCTCTCTCTCTCTCTCTCTCTCCTCTCTCTCCTCTCTCTCCTCTCATCTCTCTCTCATCTCTCTCTCTATCTCTGTCTCTCTCTCATTCTCTCTCTCTCAAGAAGGAAAAAAAAAAGCACTCCCTCCCACTTCCTCTTGACTCAAGTGAGGATGTTCCTCATCTTGCACCAGAATCACCATATTGTCCCTCAAACCCACTCTTCCTCTTGAACTGGCTTTTTCTCTCTCTGTAATCATTATCATCATCTCTCAACAATTCAAGTCCAACTTCTCTGAAATCTTTCTTTTCCAGTCCCCACATCAGATGATTTAAAAGATTTCATTGATTTCAAACTGTCATTTGCATAGGCATTTGTTTACTTACTAAACACATATTTCTTGAAAAGCAAATTGTAGGTTAGCACTGTATTAGAAGTTTAGGTTCAAAAATTTAGGATTTAAAACAGTAAATAGATCGTTGCAATATTGTGTGAAAATATTTAACTTAGGCCCTATTACTTCTTACTTGAACTACTTAAATATTCTTTTAATTATTTCTCAGAGCTCTTCAATCCACATTACTCCAAGCAATCAAATTAATTTTCTAAAAGCCTGGTTCTGAACCTATACTGCATCCATCTTCTTAACAACCCTAGGAGTATTCCCATTGTCTGGTTAATGAAGTCCCAAATCCTTTCATCAACATTTAGAACTTTCACCAGAGTCAAACACCTTGCTAAACTTTTGTTTAATTCATTCTCCTTCGAATAACATAGGCTCCAGCCAACCTGAGCCAGTATCTACTTCTCAAAAGATTTTGACCCTTCTTTTTCTTCTGTGTCTTGGTTACAGTGCTGTTGTTTCTGCTTAGATAGAATATTTGCCTTTCTGGTTTTTCCAGAGATCTCATGTCTAGCAGAGGTAGGGTTACTTTCTTCCAAATGCTTACGTCACTTTTCTTGTCTTCTGGCACTTAACATATATTATTTTATATTTTGTTTATGTCCATCTCTCCTATCCCCTAATGGAATGGAGTTTCTTTCAAAGAAAGATGTTGCAAGTTATTCATCTTTTAACTCACATGCCGCACAGTACATAAACCAGATCACATACTCAATTTATTGATTGCATGAAAAAATATTTTATCAGTAATAAATTCTTTGACTTATAGCAAAGGTGACTGAATGGAAATATTTGTCATGTAAATCCTATTTTCTACTGACTTCCATTATGTAATTAAAAATATGTCCCCTGGGAGAAAAAACAAAACAAAACAGTAATGCACTTAGGAAGAAACTAGTGAGAAAAATGGTGACTACCTCCATGAAATACTGAGCAATGTACACAAAAGACTTTTTAAGTCTAGAGGATATTAGCTTTCTTTAGTTATTTTCATTTTTCGAGACGTAGTTCAATAAGCTGTTTGGTGAATAATTGACTGAAAGAAAGTCTCCGTTTCATCACAGAAGTCTGTCTTTGTATTTAAACTGTTCCTTTAATTGAGGTGTCTGGGCTGATATATCTGGGTGAAAAAAGTCAAGGCAAAACTATTGGACAAGTCCACCCAGACAAAACCTGTTCCCTTCTCATCATCATTTGTGATGACACATTCAAATTCAGGGTAAAAGGAAAAGAGGATGTTACGCCAATTACATGAGGCACTTAGGAGAAATCCGTTTCCATCTGAATGTAAATGGCCCCATCTGGCATCTGTGTCTGTCTTCAGTTTCATCTTACCTTCTATTATTTGCTGTGGTCAGTGTGAACCTGTGCTCTCAGATTTTCCTTTAAGACAGGACTTGTGGCCCTAACTTTTAGGAAAAAACCTCCAGCTTCGAATTCCTTTAGAGTTTGCCTCGATAGTTGAACACTTCATCGTTCAAGGATATAGACTTCCTGGGGTAACTCATATCCGATAAGGTGATAAGTGAGCATATGGAAGTGTGGCTACGTTGGTCCAATCTGGGGCAACTTTAACAGGCCGTATGATCCAGAACCATGGTCAAGGTGACTGACTCTCTAGCCTGTACTTAAACTTGACTTCTCCGTCTGTTGAACACTGCTTCCTTTCTTTCTTGTCCACAGTTGTAGATTGCTAATAAATACCCAGTGCCTTATTAATTTATTAAATTATTAATAAATTTCAGGTCCTTATTCCAGTGTATTCAGCCTGCAACAACTGATGTCAGTAGTGACTCAGGAAGCTAAAATATAAGGTGATGTTTTGAACCTGGCTCCTTTGGTGCCCAGCTAGCAATGAGAACTTCATCACTGATGATAGGTGAGGCATATACAGTTTCAGCATCAAGTGCTTGTCCAATTTGTTTAAACTTCCACCATATCACCAAAAGAGACTGGTACTTCCAAATAGCCACAACTGAAAGTGGGCCTCACAGCTACCTGCTTATATGGCTAAATTATTCCATAGCCTGGCCTGTGTTTAATCTCAATATGACCCATTCCGTCTAGTGATGGACTGACACCTGTAGCATCATTGAATCTGCAGGAGGGTAAGAGCTCAAGGGACAGAACTGATTGCACCATGGCCTTGACTTGCTAGAGTCCTTTATTGCTCTGGATCCCACTCAAAACTAGCAGTGGTTATAAAACAAGTTATGGCCTGGAACAGTTTAGATGTGGAACCTGTTGCCTACAGACCAGTAAAGCCTACTTGGCACTGTGCCTTCTTCTTTGTGGTAACGCGTGACAGATAGAGCAAGTTGCCTTTCGTTGTAGGAAATGGGCTAGCACACTGCTTATACCACTGGACCTCTGTAAGTTTCACCAAAGCCATAGGTCTCTAAAACTCCATACAGTTTATCTCCTAACTTCTAGAGAGCATGTGTCTTGCCAAGGCCTCTAATACAGAAGCCATCCCTTTCTTATCCTATCTAATGAAGGATTCTTATTTTTCAGAATAAAAGAAATTCTTTTATTGAAGTGGGAAGTGGAGTCTTTTCTGATGGGCTCAAGGAGGCCTAGTCTGGGACTGAAAGAGCAGGCAAGCGGTGGTGAGGCTGCTCTCCTGGTACTAGGGCTGCATATACTTGAGGAATTTTAATTAGCTGCTGTTATATATTAGGTATTTCAAAATATTGCGACAAATAATCACTGGTATTTATGCTTTGGAAATCAAATAAGCTGGATAGGATTGATCAGTAATTAAAAGCTAAATGTGAAAGGAGTGGTGGAGCAGGAGGAATTGATAACCCAGCCTGAGGCTCGATCATAAGAGGAATAAGCTCCAAGGAATGCCAAAGGTACAGACAACACAGGATGGATGGGAAACACAGTCCAACATCACAGTCCAGGACAGGAAAGATTATAATTTTGACACATGGTATGAGAACAGCCTGTAGGAAGTTCCTGACCACATTGAATCCCCAGATTTCCCTGAAACTGATGATCCTGAAAACATGGCCCAGCACTCCATACTAAGGACTAGTATTTTGTAATTGCTTGAAAATTCTACATAGGCCTCTCTCGATGTGACCTCCCTTAAATCTGTCTCTACTCCCCTCCAAGACACTAGATGTACAACTAGGATTAATGTCAGGATATAATTTAGCTGGAAATGCGCTAGGCCTGATTAGGGAAGCAACAGACTCTACCCCCAAAGCAGTGTAGGATTTAGGTGGGATCCCTACAAGAGCAAAGAAAGTATCATGAGTTGGATTCTGAGGACGCTTGATCAAAGGGCAATGAAACATAAGCTGGAGAAGGGAGTCTAGCACTCCCTGGGATTAAGAACACTTAATACCCTGGCACGGATTCTTGTGATGGTATAGACATACGTCTAGGATGGCTTCAGAAGCATTAAAACGATGCTGTGTCATACCTAACTGAAGTAGAAATACTAGAATTGTTATGAAACATGGGAGACAAAGGTATTATCAGGCTCAGATAAAACGGTATGCTCTAGGGGATATACATAATGTAAGAAAACTCACCAGAGAACTCTGTTTCAAGGGAAGACTGAAGGATACATCATTTACCAAAGCAATATGACGCACACTGGTGAGCTCCACTTTTGCTGAGGATATAGAAAGCCAGAAGAAAATGCTGCCTCAACTCTAACAACCTGGAAAATTTGGATAATACTCTAAATTATAACATTTTCTGAGTCCATTAGAAAACAAGGGTAACAATGGGGCACCTGGGTGGCTCAGTCAATTAAGTGTCTGACTTCAGCTCAGGTAATGATTTCGTGGTTCACAAGTTCTAGCCCCTGCATCATGCTCTGTGCTGACAGCTGGGAACCTGGAGCCTGCTTCAGATTCTGTGTCTCCCTCTCTCTCTCTGTCCCCCACCTCTGCTCGTTCTCTCCTCTCTCTCTCTCTCTCTCTCTCTCTCTGTCTGTCTCTATCCTCTCAAAAATAAATATAATGTTTAAAAATGTAAAAAGAAAAAAGATAAGGCTAAACTGAATTTCAAAGTGTGATAAGCCCCTCTGGAAAGATACAGGACCCATGTACTCACTTTCCTTTGGCAGAGCATATACAAAGTAAAAGCCATAAAAGCAGAGTTGCAAAAATAAAAAACAAAAAACAACTGACATATCAATTGACTATTAAAACCTGAGTGTGGCCAAGCATGACATTTAGCATCCTGGGAGCCCTAGACATAAGGGTAGTCTCCCTATAAGTTCTTTTCCATGGGTCTTAACAGGATGCTTCTGAAAAAGATTGGAGACCAGGTCCAGAAAGCATGCCCCTTAGTGATGGAGGTCAATAGAGGATGACTGACTGACACTGAAGACTGGTAAAGAGACCTAACAGTTCTGGAATAGGATGGAAGCAAAACATATTTGCCTCTAGGGAAGAAACAGGAGACCTTCCCAGCATCGAGTCACAGACAAAGACTGATTAGGTAAAGAGTGCAAGGAAAAAGAGTCTCCTGTTGAGGAGCAGGAAACTCTACTGAGCTTAGGATCTAAGCTGTACCAAATCTGAGGTTTGCTTCTACCAAGAAAGACCAGAAAATGCTCTCCTGCACAAAATCCACCACAGATACAAGGCAGACCCAGGCAGCCATTGGGAGAAGAGCAAAGACACTGTGAAAGCTTCACCCACTAGGCCTACATGCACAGAACTTGCCAAACACAAAATTTGAACCAAGAGAACAGAGAACACAGCAGCTGTGAGCTTAGCCATAAGTAAAGTCACCACCATTCACTGTGGTGGAGGGGACAAGAATGTGTGGAAGGAGGCCCCCCTGTGGGACATGCAGAAGACCGTTGAGAGCTGAGACAGAATAGACACCCCTTGGTACCATAAGTCACACTTGAAAGCAGAAGGTAATAGCAGAGTGTGTCATGTGGAGAAGGTACATGATGACAGGGGTATAAAAACATTCAATTCAATCCCTTGCTTGACTTCATCACCTCCATCTCTGCAATGTAAATATATTATTGCCCCATGCCAGGTGTAAATACCTTTTACCTCAGTCTAATATTCTTTCTTACACAATGTGAAGCACTTAATAAAAACCCACGAGATATACAAAAGAGCAAAAAGGGAAAAATACTTTGCCAAGAGATAAAGCAGTAAAAAATATAATATTCAGAGATGACCCTAATATTATATCTAGGAGGCAGGGACTTTCACAAATACTGATTAGTGTGGTAAAGTAACAAGTGGAAGAGGTGGACAGCACGCATAAAAAGGTGCAGAATTTCAGGAGAGAAATAAAAAGTATTCTTTAAAAAGATCAATGAAAATCTAGAAATGAAAAAAGTAAGAGATAAAGAATTCTTTCGGTGTGAAGAAGTAAGACTGGATATATCTGATTAAAGAGTCATTTAACTTAAAGATAGATCAATAAAAATGATCTAAATGAGAGGTAGTGTAAAAGAATATTCAATAGCTATGGTACAATATCAAACACTCTAATCTATATGTAATTGAAGTTGTAGAACAATAATAGAGAATAGGACAGAAAAAAATATTTTAAGATATAATGACCATTTGGCTTTTCAAAATTAAAAAAAAAATAAGAACATCCTACATCTGTCTCTCTCCCCCTTTCTCTCTTTCTCTCTCTCTCTCTCTCTCTCTCTCTCTCTGCACACACACACACACACACACACACACACACACACACACAGAGGCATATTATACTCAAATGACTGAAAATCAGAAATAGAAAAAATCTTGAAAACAGCCAGATAAAAAGAAATACACATGCAGAGGAGAAAGGTAAGAATTATGGCACACTTTTTAGTTTTTTTCAAAAATAAGAAAATGGAGTTATACCTTTATAATAATGTGCCAAATTTTTTTTAATTTTTTAACGTTTATTCATTTTTTCGAGAGACAGAGCATGAGTGGGGGAGGGACAGAGAGAGAGAGGGAGACACAGAATCCGAAGCAGGCTCCAGACTCTGAGCTGTCAGCACAGAGCCCGACGTGGGGCTCGAACCCACAAACTAGGAGATCATGGCCTGAGCCGAAGTCGGACACTCAACCGACTGAGCCACCCAGGCACCCCAAATGTGCCAAAATTTAAGCAAACGAAAACCATCAGTTTAGAATTAAACATTTGGGAGCATATATTTAAAAAATTAAGGTAAAATAAATATTTGTTCAGAGAAACAGGAGATGAGGGAATTCATTACCAGCAGGGAAGAAAATGTTGAAGAAAATAAATCTGGATACACACAAAGAAATGAAGAGAATAATAAATATTAAAAATAAAGATGAATTTAAAAGATAGTTTTCATATATCTAATTGTTGTAAAGAATAATGACTATAGTAACAATACATTTTAGCAATTATACTTAGAAGTAAAATATATGACAATAGCTCACGAGCTGAAATTAAGGAAAAGGACTTATATCATTATATAGGTTTTACACTATGTTTGATGTGGCATAATATTACTGAAGTTAGGCTGTAATAAGTTAAAAATGCAGGATGTAAGTGCCAAAGCAACAAATAAAATTTAAAAGAGAACAATTCCCAAGCCAATGGTGGAGATAAAATGAAATAATGAAAAATATTATATCCAAAATAAGGGAGAAAAAAGGAACAAGGAACATATATGACAATAAAAAACAATTAGTAATATGTTGGACTTGTTGGTAAATACATTAAATGTAAGTGGCTAACCACCCCCATTTAAAATATGGAGAAAAACAGATTGAATACAAATAAAACCAAGAACAAACTATATGCAATTTATAGAAATGTACCTTAAATATAGAGATAAATTAAAAGATGAGAAATCAAGCAATGTAAAAACATCAAAGACATTGGAAATGTCTCTGTTAATATCATAGAATGTGTACTTCAAAGGAATAAATAATACCAGGAATCTAGAGGGCATCACATAATTGTAATAGTGTCAATTTAATAAGAACACATATAGAATACCCAAATATGTATGCTTCTAATAACAGAGGTTTGTAATGCACAGAACAGAAACCAATAAAATTTAAAGGAGAAATAGACAAATTCCCAATTAGGACTGGAGACTTAACACTCCTTTCAGTAATTTATAGAACAAACAAAATCATCAGGGATGTGGAGGAGACTCAAGATACTCCATCAACCAGCCTGACATAACTTCTGCTTATGGAACATCCCACACAACAATAGCCAACTTTGTGTTCTTTATAAGTGTTCATGGAGTATTCACCAAGAGAGACCATATTCTAGGCCAGAAACCAAGATTTAATAATTTTAAAAGAATTGAAACCATGCACACAGCATATGCTCTCTTATCACAACAGAATTAAACTAGAAAATGATTACAGCAAAGATATTTGAAAATTTTCCAAAGGGTTGATAATCAAATACAAGTGCAAACCCGTCATTCCAAGTAACTCATGAGTTAAAAAAAAAAATTACCAAGAAATTTAGAAGATACTTGGAATGCAATGAAAATAAAAACAGAACATATCAATATTTGAGAATCAGCTAAATAGTGTTTAGAGGAAAGTTTATAGTATTAAATATTCTTATTAGAAAATAATATTGCACATAAATAATTTAAGCTTCTACCGTAAAAAAGTAGAACATAAGAACAAAGAAACAAGTGGAAAGCAGAAAATTACAATAAAAGAAAAAAATAAAACAGAAAAAAAGAGAGGGAGAATCAATGAAACAAAAAGCCTAGCCAGAATGATAAGTAAGAAAAAAAATAAGACATAAAAATTATCAGTATCAAGAATAAAGGAAATACTAAACCATAAAACTCCCAGAAGATAACAAAAGAAAAATCTAGAAACTTAAGATTCAGAAATGACTTTTTAGAGACAACATTAAAGGTATGATCCATGAAAGAAAGGATTGATAAACTGGACTTCATTAAAATTAAGAATTTCTCTTCTATGAAAGATACTATCAAGATAACAGAAAAAAAGCCACCAACTGGGAGAAAATAATTGCAAAAGACACATCTGATAAAGAATTGTTATCTAAAATATATAAAGAACTCCTAAAACTCAACAATAAGAAAATGAACAACTCAATTCAAAACGGGCCAAAGACCTTAGGAAGAAACATCTACTCACAGAAGATATGCAGATGGAAAAATAAACATATGGAGATACACCACATCATAAGTCTTAGGGAAATGCAAATTAAAACAGTGAAATGCCACTGCACACCTATTAGAATGGCCAAAATCCAGAGCACTAAAACACCAAGTGCTGGCAAGGGTAGGAAGTGAAGAAACACTCATATGTTTCTGGTGGGAATGCAGCCATTTTGGAAAGCAGTTTGGCAGCCTCTTACAAAATTAAACATATTCTTACCAAACAATCCAGCAATCATGTTCCTTTGGTGCTTACCCTAAGGAGGTGAAAACTCATATCTATAAAAAACACAAACAACACTGCACACAGATATTTATAACAGCTTTATCCCTTGTTGCCAAAACTTGGAAGCAACCAACATGTCCTTCAGTGGGTGAATGGATAAATAAACTCTGGTACAAGGAAAAGACATGGAGGAACCTTAAATGCGTATTACTAAATAAAAGGAACCAATCTGAAAATGTTACATACTCCATGATTTTGAATGACATTTATATGACATTCTAGAAAAGTCAAAACTATGGAGATAATACGAAAGACAATCAGTGGTTGCCAGGGTTTAGGAGGAAAAGAGGGATGAATAAGCAGGGCACAGAATATTATTTAGGGCAGTGAAACTTTTCTGTGTGACACTACTACAGTGAACACCTGACATTCTAAGTTTGTCCAAACCCATAGAATGCACAAGACAAACATCGAAACCTTATGTAAACTATGGACTCTAGGTAGTCACGATGTGTCATTGTAGGCTCTTGAATTATAATGAATGCACCACTTCGGCAGGAGTTGTGATAATGGGAGAGGCTATGCTGTGTGAAAGCAGAGATGATGTGGGAAATCTCTCTACCTTCTGCACAGCTTTGCTGTGAACTGAAAACTGCTCTAAAGACTGAGAAGACTTTGTTAAAAAGTCCTACAGGTCAACAGGATAATAATAGAATCTTATGAAAGCATTATGCCCAGGGGTGCTGCATGGCTCAGTCAGTTAAACTTCAGACTCTTGATTTCGGCTCAGGTCATGATCTCACGGTTTGTGGGATTGAGCCCCGCGTCGTGCTCTGCGGTTGTATTGCGGAGCCTGCTTGGGATTCTCTCCCTCCCTCTATCTCTGCCCCTCCTCAGCTCACTCACTCTATCTCTTAAAATAAATAAATAAACATTAAAAAAAATGTGCACCTAAATTTGACAACTTAGATGAAATGGAGAAATGCCTTGAAAGATATAAATTACCAAAGATCGGTCAAGAAAATAGGTAGCCCTATAACTATTAAAGACAATGAAAGTGTGGTGAAAAGTATTTCCACAAAGAACATGTCACTGGTGATCTCTATCAGATGTTTAAAGGGCAAATAATACTAACTTTATACAAGTTCTTCTAGAAACAAACAAACAAGCAAACAAACCAAATAACAGCAGGGAATTCTGGCACATTCCTGAGGCCAGCAGTGATAACAAAACCAGACAAAGACATCATACATAATGAAAATCACTGTACCACTTAATAAAAAATCTTTATAGATTTTTTTTATAGAAAAAAATCTTTAACCAAATAAAAGCAAGCCAAATCTAGCAATGTATAAAACAACAATACACTTAAAAAAAATCAGTGTAGAGCACTGTATTAGGCTAAAAAGAAAAAAAAAAAGCATGCAATTTTCGAAATAGATAAAGAAAAAAATTCTATACCCATTCGTGATAAAAATTCTTATCGATGAGGACAATAAAGAGCTATTTGCTTAACTGTGCTGCCTTGGGAATGCTCAGTGTGGGAGTTGGTTAATGTCTAAAGGGGAAACTGCAGCCTTAAATGGGGATTTCTTTCTCTGTAGTTCTTGTTTTTGGAGGGAACCTCGATCCTCAGGCCCTAGCTTAAGGGTCAGTTTTTGTCTCCTCCACCTAGTATAACTGTTCCAAGCCTAGGTTCCCTGCTTTCTGTCTGGCTTCTGTGAAACTGGTTATTTATTTTTAAATGTTCTGAAAAGGAAAAAAGTGGAGGCAGGGATAGCCCTCACCTCAGAGTACTTCCTGTCTCTTCAGGATCTTGTCCCTGCAAGTCTTGCTTACCTTCTTTGCTCTATTATGCTTCCAAATAACTGTCTTCTATATTTTGTTCAACTTTAATGGTTGTTTTTGACAGGAAGATTAGTTTAATACCAGTTACTCCCTGAGAGCCAGAAACAGAAGTCTCTCTTCACTTACCCTTAATGTCTTATACCTTTAGACTTATTCAACATGATTATTTTGCATTCTGTGCAATAATTTCAATATTTGAGCTTTTTGTGGATCTCCTTCTTAGGTCTTTTGCGACTATTGGGTTTAGTATAGAGCACCTCCCTTGCCAGCCTACCGATTTAATGATTTTTTTCTTTTTTTTCTTTTTAAGATAGGCTTATTTTCTTTTGAGATCTCGGCTGAAGTCGTGTGCCTCCTGAAGTGATTGCCACTCACTTCTGCTGTGCTACACATCTAGAGTGCCACTACTCCAGGGATTTTTGAGGTTAAAATCTCCATGTCTTACTTACCATTGTAGAAATCTTTTTTTTTTTCCTTCCTCCCGAAATCATTGCTTGAGAAAGGGGATTTGCCTAGTTTCCTGGAAGCAAAGCATATTTATTTCTAGATGCACTTGTATCAAAGTATAGCCCTGGAGGCACTAGCCTAACGCTAGCGGGGTGGGGGTGGGGGGACCTCCTCTTAGATTTCCTACCTGAAGGTGGTCTTGGGCTTTGTCTTAGTCTTCTGTGAAGCCATGAAAGCCCAAAGTTAAGTTCATTCGCATTCTTCAAGGTAGAACTAAAATTCGGTCTTTTGCTAATCCCTCTAAAGTTCCAGTTTTACTGATTTTTTAACTTCTCATATTCCATTTCTAATTGCCAGTCCTTTACTATATTTTTTAAAGGGAGTTTAAAATACTTTATCCGTTTCTTTTGGTTGTTTTTAGAGGGAAAGTTGGTAAGACCCTGTGGACCGCCTCACTCCCAGAAATAGATATCTATAATCACTTTCACATATGTCATTTTAGTTGATTCTTATGACTACTTGTGAAAAAGATGTCGTCATTAACAACACCACACAAACAGGGATACTGTTACTGTTGCTGTCACTTGCCCCAAATTCACGGCCAGAAAGCAGCATCACTTTGCTTCAAATCATTTTCCGACGTGGACCTCATTTTCTTTTCATGATACTTTACTGGTCAGCATTTTACCTGTGGAGAACAATAATTTTGGCTTCCAAAGTTTACACGTTAGCTCAAAAGTTGGAGAAATAACAGACACACACACACACACACACACACACACACACACACACACACACACTTCTGCTCTGAGTCCTCACTTACAAGTCGTTCTACAATTTCTCTTGATTCATCAAACCAGCTCAATTTAGAAAGGACATAGCCATCATCATTTGTGCAGCTATTCCGAGTGGCATCACCAGATATTTTCCATCAAAGGCACATCTCTGAACAGCGGTGTAATGTCAGTGCTGGCTGCCTCCCAGAGAAAATTAATCATAATACTGGGAGTTAGAAAGATCCTACACAGATTTCAGGAATATTGCATTTCTTTACCCTAAAGTTCACATTCTACCTGCTGTGTTTCATTACAAAATCCAGATATCATACAAAAACATCACAGCTACACTCCTCACCCTGTGTATTTTAATCAAAAATCTTTGATCCATGTGATATTGGCCCTGTAGGCAAAAACTTCCTTTTGTGTTAAGAAACACTCTATCACCACCACGAGGTCCATTCTGGTTGGTTAAAAATATTTCCAGGAAAATCGGGGGGGTGGGGGATAGCATACTTAAACAAGTAGATCATGTGAGAATTAGCAAAAGGAGTATTTAGATTGGTAAAATAAATATTTCTCTTCATCCTCTCAAATTTAGAGAAGGTGTGTAATTTGGAGGTGCATTGTTTTTGCATATCAGCCATTGTGGTAAGGTCTTCTATCTTTCCCTTGCATGCTTCAGCCCTTTCAGAGACTGGCCAGTTCTTTTGGAAATCTATATTCTGGATTTACCTGAAAAGAAATACATTGCTGGCTTTAGAAATGCTTGCCACTTGGGAATTCTTGCAGATGTCGGTTGATGTTTTTGTGCTTTGTGGCTCAATTCCATTTGTTAATAACTTCTATGTCTTCTTGAGAGTGCGTCTGTACATGCCCCTGACCTATTTGGTTTTCTCAGATTGTCTAGGTTTTTATATAGGGTCAGAGCATGAAGGGTTTTTATATACTAAGACATATATTAAGAAATAAAGGAAATATTTTATTAGCCATATGACTTTATCACATTTGTTGAGGCCTTGAGATTCTAATATAAATATGGGCAGCAATATCATATATTAAAACTTAAGAGAAAACAACAAACCTTATTCATGGTCCCCAGTGTGCAAAGAACCATACATTAGGTATTGTTGTTGCTCCTAATCTTATTTTCCCCAGCTTTGTTGAGGTATAACTGACAAATAAAATTGTATATATTTAAGGTATACCGCTTGATGTTTTGATGTACATATACATTCTGAAATACTTATCAAAATCAAGCTAATTAACATAACCATCACCTAATATAGCTATTATTTTTTTCTTTCTTTTCTTCCTTTTTGTTCTTTTTTGGAGGGGGCAGTGGGGCAGGGCTGAGAACACGTGGATTCTACCCTCTTAGCAAATTTCAAGTACGGTGTTATTAACTATAGTTACATTGCTTGCCTAATCTTAATTTTTTAAGAATTCAGGAGAATAGTGAGCGGTTGAGAGGCTCCCCCATATACACACAGGTCCAGAAGAATTCAGGCCTCCTTCATTGTGGCAGGATATATGAATTTATAACACCATAATTGTGTCTCCATAACCTTTATGGAAAAAAAAATGAGAAAAAACGCTTTTGCTTCTGAAAAAGGCTGCGCTCTCTTTCCCTTGCCTATTTGTTCTTTTCTCTTCACACTCAATCCAGTTGCTCTATGTCTGCAGTTCTTTCACCAAAACACCTCATCATTTAGTCAGCTCAGTGTCGAGTAAAACTTGTTGCTGGTCTGGTTCTGATCTTTTGACCCATTTCCAATAATTGGTTCTTTTTATTCTTAACAACATAGTGTGATAAAATGTGTATGGGTTTTGGACAGCTGGGCTCAAGTGTCAGTTGTACTAATTTTAGAGGTGGGTCTTAATTCTATTTTATACTTTATTCCATTAAATGGTGATGATAATTCATGCTCTGGGGGGTATCCGTGATAACCAGATAAAGAAATGTGTATTAACTTGTTTGGAACGTAATAGACACTCAACAAATAGTTATTTTGTCACTGAGAGTCCTAGCCCAATATAGATGATAAACTCAAAAGTTAATTAAAGATAATTTAATTATGATAATTTAATTACAGATACTTTCATTAGGTGTGGGCAGGGTTAAGGGATGATCAGCAGATGGTGAAACACACAGGAAATAATAGCAAATCGATGTTATTACCACCCTAGCGCTGAACAGAGAGAGGGATCCATGTTCCCTACTGAGATTTATAGGCATATGTGAGGGGCTCCTTGACATGATCTGTGGCGTTCGGCAAAAGAGAGTAGCTGTTACCAAAATCCCCCTGCCAGGGGCAGAGGAAGGGTACGTGGAGGCAAAAATAATATCCTTATCTATCTTCATGCCCTCTTATGTCCTTATGGGATCTTTTATCAACTGATCCCAGCTGGATGCTAGAAGGCAGGGAAGCCCAAATAATGCTGTCCAGAGCCATCACGTTTCTGGGACACAGAGTAGAAATAGAAAGATAATGAATGCAAAGAAACAAATGAAGAGCCATCAGCACGATTTATTTTCTTCACCTTGTCTTCTGTTACTTCTCTTACTCCAGTATTTTATTTACCTGCATTGATCACTTTCCCCACTATTAGCTGCCAATATAGACTGTGAGGTTGCTGAAAGCAAGGAGAGTATTCACTCACGATGCTAACATTTCCTGAAAGATGCATCATCAAACAGCCTGTGTGTGAAAATGCTACCTGCTATATGCCTCTTTTGAAAAAGCACATTAGCAGCACAAAAGCTCTCAGAAGTTCTGTAGAAAATGATAGTAATAATAAATATTTGCTCACAGAGTTACTTTTCAAGGAATGCCCCTAATCTATAAGCACTAGTTCCAAGAAATGCAGTTTTGAAAATGAATGCATCCCTTGTGCCTAGTGTCTAGGAGGCAGAATATACGGTATGGTCAATAGACATATAGTAAATGCATAAATAATGGGGTAGCTCTATGACTGGTCCTGAATTGCTTTTGCTGAAGTCCTTGCCTTCTGTTTCCCCCTCCAAAAACTGGAATTTTGTCTTCTAGCCAGGAGTCTAATTGGAGTTCCATATTTCTCTCAGGGTACCAACGTGCCTAGGTCACATACAGGAGATCTATATTATATTACAGATCTATAGTACATTATGAGTGAACAATAAATATTGTCAGCAGCAGCATCAAAATCTCTGCATTTTGCTTCTATTTTAAACTCCCAAATATTATGCTCTATCTTCCTGTGTTTTAGAATATCTTATTACTCTGAGAGAAATGCCATCACCACTGGACGCATCTGGCTCTGAATTCAGAAGATGCCACCTTCCAGCCATTTGCCTTAGCTTCCTTCCATAACCTGTACCTGAGTGTGTTCCTTTGGTATTGGTCCAGTCACACTGGATAACACTGTCCCAGTTTCCAGTGTCCTCGTCTCACTCCCAGTAAATGCTCACCACCATTTTCCTTTCCATACACAGATTCTTCACCATATAGCAGCATCTGATTTATTTATTTTCTAGGTCAAAGAATCCATACAGATGAGGTGATATTTCTGCAGAACTTTCTTGAAGTGCTCAAGGCCTTCTGCACAACATCATACCCCTTTTCTGTCTTCAAATAACAATTAAATATGAATTAAACTAAAATTAGCATCAGAGAGTCAAATTTTTTGACAAAACAGAAGAGATGGGGAAAGCGATTTTCTAGAGGATATTAACTGTATTTTTCTCAAGAGAGTTGCTGATCTTAGTGAGTAGAAGAGCCAGAAGGAATTAAGAGACCATGAAAAAAAAAAAAAAAAGACAACTTCCATAGAAGAGATAAAGTCTTTAATAATCACCCAAGTTCGGGACTTTTTCCTCCTCTCTTCCTGGTTTGGTCACAACGGGAACAGACTAGTGGAGGAAAAAAGCGTCCAGCGTTACACAGAAATGTATACATTCTTGAAGATTGAGAATAGCAAGAGCAATGATCTGGACTCTCAGTGAATACTCTGATCGTAGTAAGTCAAGGTCCTGTGGTTTCATTTCCACATATTCCCTGGACAGCGCAAGATGGTCTTCTGCATTTTAAAAGGATACAGTGGCACCTGTGTGCCTTAGTCACTTAGGCATCTAACCCTTGATGTCAGCTCAGGTCTTGATCTCAGGGTCATGAGTTCAAGACCCACATTGGGCTTCATGCTAGGCATGGAGCCTACTTAAAAAAAAAAAAAAAAGATACATGTATACATACATAAAAATTTAAGATTTTCTCTTTTGGTTATAGAAGCATGTTGATATATACTGTAAAGCCACAGAGAGGAAAATGCATACCTCATGCTCCTTCCCCAGTTATCAGTTGAAAGAAAATCACTGGCCTATAATTTAGCCTTTATTATTGTATTGGTGAAGGTTCAATCAGGGAAGCAGAACCAGTAGGAGTTATACGGAAAAAGGACTTTATTATAGGATCAGCGAGTACATATTGTAAAAGGTGATAAAGAAGTCTCTGAAACCTCTTGTTGCATCTAGCGACGGACCCAGCGTTTCTGTAGGTCAGCACAGTGCCAGTAGAGAGAAGACCTGGACATGAAGCAAAGGAGAGTGACAACAAGCTGGAACCCAGAAGGAGAGAATGAAACACACATCTGCATCCAATCTCAACAATGTGGTGTTTTGCAGAAGCTGGTGCCCTTCACCGCTAAGCTACATGTGTGCCTGAGAAGAGCTAAAAGTGGTGAGAAAGGACCTTGGACGAGCTCCAGGTCAGTCCTTTCTCATTCCCAATCAGGTGAGGTAGCAGATCAGTGACAATATGCATGTTTCAGTGATATCTGTAATGTTACACCAACCTTCAGAGTGAATAACTGCTAATTTTCTTCATCCTTCCAAATATTGCACAAATTTGTCCTACAGCTCATCTTAACCCAGAACCATATAGGAAGGAAAATTCTGGAAATCACAGTTCTAATATGGTGCAGTTGACACAAAAACCACGACAATTTTGATACCTTTATGCTATAAATTTAGAAACTTAGGGAGGTATCTGAATAGGTTCTGGGAATAATATCTCTAACAGTTATGGAACTCATGGTGGTTTGGAACACAAAGAGCCTCTTATTGAGGTCAAATAGCCATGTGTCTACTTGTTCTGATGCTGCTGGATGGTGTGGTCATGCACCTCTCTTCTTTGTATAAAACAAGGATTTCATGGACCTGCAGTCTGTCCTACGCCTGAATGTCAAATATTTTACTCAGGAATTAAATAAAATTCACTATCAGTAATGCTAAACTCTCTCCCTGTTCTTCTGCCATGTTATTGGGTTTATTTCTAAAACACTTTTCATAAGGGTTCAAAGATCTGTGCTAAGAATGCAAATGGAAATTATACCAAAATAATTCTGACAGCTGAAGATTATTCTGTGAGTGCAAATTATCAATCTGAAAACAGACGACTTTACTGCATGTAAAATAAAAAAGGTGTTGATTTATATTTGATTCGTGGTGTGAGTAGTTGCATTATGAAGGATCAATGAACATTATCATCAGAATAATGTCACACTATTACAATTATGGTGTATCAAAAATGCAAACCTAATTGCTTAACTTTAATGAAATACAAAAGCGACATTTTAATAATGTTAGGGTTGTGGTTTAAACTGAAAAAAAAAACATATATAATCAATGTTAAGGTAATTCATCCTTAACCCTTTGACGTCATGACCTAAAGTAGATTCAACACCTCATTTCCACCTTCATCATGAATAGCAGAGGATGTCTTTTCAAAAGCTAGCTGGCTGGCTTTCATAGGAAACAGCATGGTCCTTGGTCAGATTGGCAATTCAGCTTACTTCATCTAGTCGCATCTGAAAATAGATCAAGTTAAGGGAAAACAAAATACAGATTTTGATATAAATACTTTAAAAAATTTTGCATCAGAATTTAATCTTAGGTCACATTTGCACCAAGCACCACCCTTAAGGCAAGGATGTGGCTACAGTATCTCTTGGATAATTCTAAGAAAACATGTACACAAAGAGCAAAGAGGAAGGAGAGAGACAAGAAAGGTTGAGATGACTGAAACAAATGGTCATATCTACACATGTATAACAAATGAATATTTTTTCCAATGGATTAAGACTTTTTTTGCCCTGATCATCCAACTACTGAAGAAACATTCATCCATCAAATCATCCAACTCTTGAAAAAATGGTGCCACGATCAATAGCCTTTGTTAAGAAATGACAAAAAAATAGTTGCTGAAAGAGATTATGGGAAATGTGTAAAGTGGGCATGTTTCGCACTTATTACCTCTTTGAATTCATTCACATTACCATACAGTATGAACTGCTGGTAGAGGACAGAATCAACAAAGCTTCAGACATACACGGGCGCCTGAGTGGCCCTGTCATTTGAACATATGACTTCGGCTCAGCTCATGATGTCGCGGTTTGTGAGTTTGAGCCCTACATCGGGCTCTGTGCTGACAGCTCGGAGCCTGGAGACTGCTTTGGATTCTGTGTCTCCCTCTCTCTTTGCCCCACCCCTGCTCACACTCTGTCTTTCTCTCAAAAATAAACATTATTAAAAAAAAACAACAACAACAACAACCTCAGACAGATAAACTACCACATTCTGAGTTCATACCACCTGTCCTACTCACAAGCATATGATAATTCCTTTGATGCCTTTTATCTCCATAGATTACTCTTAAATCAGCTGTAATATTTAATGCGGGGCTTGGCTTTCATTATGCAGATAGCACAAGTAATGTAGGGCATAGCAGCATCTGAATTCATAAGTTACACATTTTATCCATCATTTCAGTAACTTCACTCTCCCACATGCAGGGGATGCATCTGAGTAAAATGGTTGTTTGTTTATGTATTTATTTATTTTTGGATATTTTTTCACATGTATAGAATGTCAGGAGATCTGGAAAAGCTTTGTGAGAATACAGCTAGCATCCCTAATCCCTCTGACCTATTTGCTTCAAAGAATAAATTAGGTGTGGGAATCTAACAACTTCAGTGAAGTCAGTAATAATGAAACCACTGAGTTTTCCTGATAATCTTCTCTTCATCCCTAAAGCACCTTGTACACCAGAGTTATCAGCATCCCCACCTTATGTAACTTAAAGATGTTTTATTATTGGCTTAGGATTCCTTTTACAAAATACTCATTAAATTACTGTTTCACCCTTAGGAAATTCTGATTTCCTCCCTTTAATACACACAGAGAAATTCTCTGCTCTACTCTTTAGCAGTATTTCCACATTTAAAGACCCTTCTTTCATTTTACTTTGATATTTGTCCAAGCAGGGATTTTCTTTCAGTACTGTTCTTCCTGAATTTTGAGTGCATCTTTTCTGGCTCTGGTACCTGGATTGCCAATTGGGTCAACCCTTCCTGGATCCTTCCAGCAGGCACAAACCACTATTTTAAAATATGACCTCTTATGGATTATGTATTATGACAGCCCTTTCTCTACATTTAAAAAATTGTTTTTTGGATACTGAGATCCACCTTTTACTACAGTGGTCCCCTCTTATCTGGTGGTTTCACTTTCTGCTGTGTCAATAATCTGGGGTCAACTGTGGTCCAGAAACAGATGACTCTCAGATGACACATCAGAAGAGCAAAAGTAGCCTAATACTATGTCACAATGCCCACATCACTCACCTTACATCATCTTATCACGTTAGCATTCTATCATCTCGTATCTGTACAAGAAGGGTAAGTACATTATCATAAGATATTTTGAGAGAGAATGAGACTACAATCACTTAAGTTATTTTAATATATTGTTACAATTATTCCATTTTTTGTAAGCTATTGTTGTTAATCTCTTACTGTGCCTAATTTATAAATTAATCTTTATCATAGGGATATATGTATAGGAAAAAAAGAGTAGGGTTGGGTAGTATCAAAGTTTCAGGCATCCACTGGGGATCTTGTGACATATCCCTTGCAAATAAGGTCAGGGGTTAGGGGTGGGGGGATGGCTACTGTACTCTTAAACTGAAGAATTACAGGGGAAAAATTTTTCCTTATCAAGTAACATAGCCCAAATCCTGATGCTTCTAAAAACTTTCTTTTTGAAAAAAAATCTCATCTATACTAAGGTTTAAAAGCACTCTCTAGTTTACATTATCAACATCGAGCATATTGGCATAATCTGCTCAGTCCTTCTTAACATCTTCCATAGTCAAGATTCAAAGTAATCTTCTAAGCCCCCTTAGCTTGCTCACCCTCGGTAGAAATCCCTTATGGTTGGTTACTGCTTTTTGTCCCTTTCACCATAACTGTGACTCTGCCTTTCTGCTCTGTTCCTGTGATGTTTCACTTTGATTGTCTACTTGGCTTTCTGCTGGCTTCTCCAGATTCTGGCTGTAGTTCTGAACATAGCTTCCTACCCTCATGATACAGACTAGAAGCTTCCAATTTCTGTGCTCTGCTCAGATTACTGGGATCCATCCCCTCAAAACTGGATATGACAACCCAGATGACCTCACTTATTCAGAAGGAAATTCTCAATCTCTCTCTCTCTCTCTTCTCTCTCTCTCTCTCTCTCTTTCTCTCTCCCTCTTCCTATCTGCTTTCCATATTTTAATCTGTATCATTTATCTATCTGGAAAGAATACATGGTAAAAGTCACTGTTCCTGGCAATGAGAAAACAAAATAGGTAAAGTCTGTTTTGGGATGGAGCACTGTTTCAAAAAGAACCAGTTTAGAAGTTAGAGTTTCTAATCTTTTTTATTTATTTATTTTTTTTAATTTTCTGACTTACAACCAAATTTCAGATAAAGAAACCTAATACACATTCCTACTGGGGAGGATATAATTATCATTTAATTGCCACTTCCCCCGCAAAAAAAAACATGAAGAGCGATTCCAAGTTAGATTAATATTTTTTTAATTCAGAGATGAGGAGTGCTTGTAAAAACTAAATAAATTGAATACAAAGATAAACCAATTTTTTGGTATATGAGGCCAGCTTTTCAAGTCAGACTTTTGTTGATCCCCCCAGAGGGACATGTACGTTATCAACTTATTACAGTGTCATTATTTAGTGTTTATTTAATGTTTTTACTGTTTGTACTAGTGAGTGTCACTGGGCAAGGCTACCGCCCTCTTTCTGGGATGAAGCTCCTGCCTTGTAAAACACTTGGTATGGGTGTCACTGAGGCTCCTACCAACCCTGACCTTTCATGATTTGTACACCAGCCACTTACTCTATTCTAGAAACTCTTGCCAACAACCCAGTTCTAAGCAGTGTGAACATATTTTCACATTCCTAGTTAACACAAATCCATCCAACTTCTCCATCTTATAATGGACAATCTTTTATTCACTAACACATCAAATAAGCTGTGTCAATACATTGTGTGTGTGTGTGTGTGTGTGTGTGTGTGTGTGTGTGTGTGTATGAAAATGAAGTGTTACACACAAATATCTGTTTCTCCTGTCACCTTCTTCATCTGATGAACCAAAATGTGATTTCTTTTGTGAAGCCTTCCTGGCTTTCCTAGAATTAGCTGTCCCTTTATGTTCTTTTGTAATATCTTGTCAGCATTTCTAATATTGGATTTTTTTCACGTCACATTGTAATGGTTTTTTGCATATATCTGTCTTCCTACTAGAATTTAGTGATCTTTTTTTTAGTGTTTTTCATTTATTTGAGACCGAAAGAGAGAGCACATGTGTGTGAACGTGCCAGTGAGGAGGGCAAACAGAGGAGAGAGAGAATCCCAAGCAGGCTCTGAACTGTCAACACAGAGCACAATGTGGGGCTTGACCTCACAAACTGTAAGAAAATAACCCAAGCCAAAAACAAGAGTTGGACATTCCACCAACTGAGTCATCCAGGCGCTCCTGCGTTTTGAGCATCTTAAGAGTGTTTTATTTTGTCTTAATCTCTCATATTGAGCATATCGTCTGACATATAGCAAAAAAATAAATATTGATTAGATAATGAGTATTCTTTGTATTTAGTTTATGCTAGTTGGCAAGAGGCTTAAGTCCAAAATTGTCAGAGACATTTTGGATGGAAAATATCTGGAAGTTTGCTTTTCTGCTTTGAAGAATACTAAAATTGGTTTACATTTTTGGTAAAGAATAGCATAGAAAGGTTATTAAATAGACATAATATAGAAGTTTTAGTTTTCTGCTCTTACCATAAGACTCTCTGAGTTGTGCCACAAAGACTTACTTTATTTTTCATAGTTTACACATTGTCTATAATTAATTTCAATTAACTTCTCTCAGCCAATCAGCAGACCATACATTCAAATTAAGCAGTTGGGAGCAGAGCTTTGTGATGAGAATTTATCCTTTCATTAATTTAGTTCATTAAAAGTTTGGGCTCAGGGAATGATAGTAGCAATATTTGAGTTCCTCATTTATGGTTGCATTAATGTATTTAAAATAAAACTTCTCCATCAAGGAGCCCAGAATATTAAATATTTTAAATCATTTTTGTCAGAATTCTTAAGATGGCTCTAACAAGGCAGTAAACACATTCAGGAAGATTCTAGAATATAGAATTGTGTGTCACTTGACCCCAGCGTGGATACTGCATCCCTCGTTGTGCATACATGTCATTGCACTCCTCGAGCTAAAATAATCTCAAGCAAATATAGTTATTTTGAATTGAGACCTGTATCTGCTAGAAGTTACTTAGAAGAAAATAAAACCACAATGGAATAAAAAACATGAGGTCTCTCTGGTCTAAAGCAGAAATTTAGCACAAGGTGAGGAACTCTGAAAAAATAAGAAAGAAGCAAACAGAGACCTGATAACGTAATCTAGTGATCAGTAAAAAGCAGGTGCTGCACGAGTGCAGTACGTGAGGGTGTGAAGTCCACCGAATGCCTCGACAAGAGAAATTTGGAAGTTTCCTTATAAAGGGTTGGGAACGTGGCGAGAATGAGCCATTGGAAAGTCACAGGAATAGAGCGGATATAAGAAAGATCTGAACTCTAATAAAACCAGCTAGAGAAGATCTTGGTTTTGGGGGCACTAATAACGAACTTGATAGAATTAGAAGGCTGGAAAATGAAACTAGCTGAAGTTAATGGATGAAGCCCTCTGTGTGAAGCTAGACGTAATCCTCAACCTCAAACGGGAGCAACTTGAATTTTGAGGTATGAACATGAGGTTACCGTGTTACTGGAGGGAAGAAAAGCAGGAACTCAGCACTAAAAAGAAATGACTTTATCAAGCCATGAAAAGAGGGGAAAGGAAAAAAAGACACAGAGAGGGAGGGAGATAAAACATAAGAGACTCTCAAAGACTAAGAACAAACTGAGGGTGAGGGAGATGGGGGGGGGGGAGAGGGGGTGATGGGCATTAAAAAAGGGCACATGTTGGGATGAACACTGGGTGTTTTATGTAAACCAATTTGAAAATAAACTATTTTAAATTAAAAAAAAAAAAAAGCCATGGTCGAACCTTAAATGCATATAACTAAGTGAATGAAGCCGATCTGAGAAGGCTACATACTATGTAATTCCAAACATTATGAAAAAGGCAAAACTATAGAGAAATAAAAAGGGCAGTGATGCCAAGAGGAGGAGAGGGAAGTAAGATGAAAGAGGTAGAACAGAGAGGATTTTTAAGGCAGTGAAAATACTCTATATGATATTATAATGCTGAGTATATAGCACTGTTTGTCCAGTCCCACAGAATGTGCAACACCAAGAGTGAACCCTAAGGCGAACAATAGATTTGGGGTGACTGCGATGTGTCAGTGTAGGTTCATCCTTGATTAAAAAAACAAAATACCATTGTGGTGAGTTATGTTGATAATTGGGGAGGCTATGCAGGGTAGGGGAGGCGATATTTGGAAAATGTCTGTACCTCGTCTCAATTCTAATGTAAACCTAAAACTTTTCTTAAAAAATAGTCTTTACATGTTTTAAATAAAAAATGTTTTTCAAAAAAGCAAGAGAAGATAAAGCAACTAAATTGAAGTATCTAGGTTTTTTACGTTGAAAGAACTGAGAACAGGAAAGATTAGCATATGCCCCACATGAGAAGAATAAGCAAAGTAAAAATGCCTGTTGATATCTTGGACGTTTGTGGTGAAATGATGATCATAAATTGCATGGACCCCTTGTTTGGTGGGTATCCTTACAGTTCTCAAAGATTCCGAATCGTTTTTAACATGGTAAAAAGTTAATTCAAATAGATGATAAATTAATAAGGTTAGATTAAGTTTTATTGTCGTAATAAACAACCTCCGAATCTCAGTGATTTAACACACTCTTTCTAGTACAGAGTTCTGGGGAAACTGTTTTCTCTGCAGTAGAACGTCCATGTTGATGAAAGCGCCATTATTTCTACAGTTTAACAGTAAACCTCCTTAACTGATGAGAGTGGGAAAGAAAATACTATAGAGTCTTGGACTAGCAGCTGGATGCGTAAGCAAGGCAATGACACATACCCTTCTCCTTGCGATTCATTGGCTATAGTTTGTCTTATGGCCCCTTCCAATTGCAAAGTGCTGGGAAGTTTAATCATCTTTCCCAACATAAGAGGAGGCTCAGATATTAGTGAGCACTGAGTAATACTACCATAGGTAGTTTCCCCTGAGTGGTGTGTCTTTATTGTCCCCTAAATTCCTGATCTGTACTCTAGGTTCTCCCCATATAATTTCTTGTATGTCTTTCATTAAAACTGTGAAATGGCCTGTTACAAAGATTCTGATGAATTGGAGGACCTACGTTTTTTATATAATGGGATTTGAATGTTCAAAAAATAACGAGACTATCAGGGACCAGTGCAAGAAGCCTCACACTGTCCTTGTCTGTGTCTTTCAAAATCTTCCAAACGAACCAGATCTATCTATCTACTTATATGAGAAACATTTCGCGTTTCCTGGTTAGCATTCTTTGTTAGATTATCAGAAATACTGTACAGCGGATAATTAAGACCTGAAAGATATGGCAAAAATGAGACTAGGACAGATCCCAAATAGTGAAGAACCGGAGTGGCAAGCGTGAAGAACTGGGCTCTGAGCCCTGTGGGGTTAAAGGCCCCGAGCTCCTTGACCCCTGCATTCTTACAGTTTGCACAGTGCCCGGCAATTGATAGGAGCTCAATAAAAATGTGTGACAAAATGACTGAACTTATAAATATGTAAACTAAATAAAGTTTAATTAATGACAATGCTAACCCCCAATATTTTTATTTCTCATCTTGCCCTCTATCTCCACCCCATCTCTTCCAAAATCTTCAATAAGATCACAGGCCTGAAAGGTTCCTCAGAAAAGCATCTAAATTTCTCCCAGAGTGATGAAGGGACTTTTTCCAGAATAAATGTGATGCAATGAGGCAAAATGAGATAAAATGCAAATCTTCTTGACCTTCAGTTCAATTCCCTTTTTCTCTGGTGAAGTGGTTCTCCATCCCACAGGGCCATCAGGCTTCTCAGTTCGTAATGAACCTAAGTGTCTTCTCTGGCTTCCATGACCCCTTCCCCACCCCCTTCCCTGCACAAACACATCACAACTACTGCCATTCTCAAATGCTTTAATTTTCTTCCTAGGTTTTATCACACTCTGACTTCGTATTACATAAAAAGTTTTATTCATTATTTGTGTTGTGCATTTCAGACAAATTCCATCAGCGCAACTCTTTTTTTTTTTTTCCCCCTCTTTGGCCTGCTATTGCATTCTGGAACTTAGACCAACAGTACCTGGAAAATAGTAGAATCTGAATAAATATTTTTGAGTAAATTAACAAAGTGATAAATGAATGTGTTGCACAGGGAATATTTGGGTATGAATGATGTGAATTCTCTAGAGCGTAGAAAGGTGAAAATCACCTTAAAAAGTTAATGTGTCTTCATTTATTTTAAGGTTAAACTATAGGAGTAGCCAGGAATGCTTAGAGAGATCATGTCAATTATCAAAAGAGGAGAGCTTAGTACCGATCCTTGAGAAACTTCATGATTTAAAATTTGGAGGAGCAGGCCACTCCAGTAAAGAACAGTAGAAAAAGCAAGAGCTGTTAAGGTAGGAGAAAAACTCAGAGGAGTTTAAATCTGGAGTCAGCGAGCAGCTGTGTTGATGCTACTGGGAGGGTATACATTATAAAACATGGAGGTGGTCAATGAGCCTTGCGTGTGTAGTTTTCCTCTGAAGTAACAGGAGTGGAAGTCTGATTGGAGTGAGTGAGGAGTACATAGAAACACCATTTTGTTTGTTTGAAACCGGTCTTGGGAACACAACTGCTATGTGATATTGAATCATCATATCTGTGACCTAGTTTCTTCATATTTAAAATGAAGATAATAAAACATGTCTCATCTACCTTACAGGGTTACTGTAAGGATCGAGTGAACACAACAGACAATCCTTCCTATCATGTGAAATCTAACTATGCAAAATATTATCTTTGGCAACAATCTTTCAGTTTAACTCTTTAAAAAGAAAAAAAAAAAACATGGACATTCAAGTTCTCTTTCCCTACCCTCGGCCTAACCTGTCATCTAGACCGAGTGTGTCAAAAGATCACTAACCATTTCCTTCTTGCCTTTTTTCCAATACTAGCCTAAGGTAAACAGGGAAATAGGACAACTACATGTGTTGGGCAAATACTACACAACCTCTGATACTTAGTTTTAAAAACAATCTGTTATCAGCACATCAGGTTAAGGAGCATGTTTTAGCTTGCTCAGCCCTAGGCAGCATCAAATTATGCTTACTCTGTAACTAATATTCACTGCTTTCCAAGTCAGACCCTAGCCCACCAGTCTTCAACACTCCTTCACCATGCAAGTGTGCACGGAAAGCCCAGGTGCTCATTATGCCACTTGGAAAATCGAGCAAAACACTAACAATGGAGAGAGAATGACAGTTTTATCACAGTTAGCCACAGCTCTGAGATGTCTGTAGCAAAGGCAACGAAAGGAAAGGATAGGAAGCTTCCTGAAGTTTACTTTCTCCACATCCTTTATATAAGAAGGTTCCTGGGCTTGTTAGTTGTACCTTCATTTTTTTTCTCTCTCTCTGATTTCAGAATAATTATATGAGTAGGTAACAAAGTCCTCACTAATTTTATTTTTCTTATCCACAGAACAGGTCAGTCGTATTTACTTTGAAAGTCTGTCTGCAGTGATTACATGATGTGTATACATTTGCTGTGTCTGTCATATTCATTTCATTTCTGTTCACACTGTTTATCTTTGCTCCTTCCCAGGTTTTCACATAATTTCAAATACCCACTACTAATCTGTGCACTGAAATAGCATGCGTTCTCTATATAAAAAGCCATCCAACCTTGACAAAGGCTGCACTTCTCCATTGGAAGGCCGAGGTCAGAATGAACACTTCTCAATAGCTAAGTGTGAGCTTCGAACTTCTATTAGCAGTGTTCTTCCTGAAAATGTATTGTTTTTGGAGTGTAATGCCCTATGGGTCATTAGAAAGAAAGTCCTCTTCTCCAGATAACTTACCATTAAAAGAAAGAAACTAGAAACATAGAAACACACACATTTGTCATTTTGAAAGTACAGAACTAAATGCCTGAGTACATGAATAAGAATGAAATGGAATCTGGGTGAGACAGAATCAGAATGCTCTACCTTGTGTCTCTCAGGAATGTACTCATAATGCCTAGACAGGTGCATGAAGGAGATCCTCAAGGACTCAGAAAAGACAGAAGCAGGCAGATTGGAGGAGAATATTAGAATTTGAAGTACCCTTGAATGAAGGGTGGTAAGTTAATAATTTTTTTCTCCCCTAGCATTTCCCAGCCAGAAACTGAGAAGAGGTCTTGGGCATGAATAAGAACTCCAGAAAAATATCCTAGTTCAGTCTGAATGAGTGGAAAATGGAACTCTTGTAAACAAAGGCGGTAACATCTGAGAACCATAAGCACATAAAGCTTTATAGGGGTAGGGAAAACCTTCACTTCTAGTAAGAATAGCTGTGATCACAAAAGAATGAGGGGAAAAAAACACATCCTTTTTCTCTTTGTCTCTCTCTCTGTGTTTCTTTCTGTCTCTCTTTCGTTCTCTTTTCTCCTGCTACTTGACCCTAGACAGGACCAGAGTGGTAGGAAGACATGATAGAGTAAAATAATTAATGCCCAGCTTTCTGGTCACAGAACCATTAGAAGTCCCAGGAATCAGAGTACAAGGCAGATAGATGATGGAGAAAGTTACCACATGGAGTTGTTCACAAACTCCGAGTTTTACCTTCCAGATGTGCACGTGGTGCTCCTATAGAGCATACCAGAGACTTGGAGAATTCAATAGAAAGACAGACTACCACCTAGGTCCCGGTTGGGCACCAGGTGATGCATGCCCAGGAAAAGTCCAAACAGAATTACAAAAGCTTTGAAAATGTAAATTTCCTTTACATTTGCATCGACAAATTACATTTACATTTCCAGATGACATAGAAATCACATCCAGAGAAGGTTGATGGTTACAACTTGTGATGTGAACTAATTAGATCTATTGCCTGATAAACCAAAGCATCAACATTCTTCACAGGATTTAAACAAGACCCGAAGCCTCAGAATACAATATTCAAATATCAGATGCAATACAAATTTGACTAGCATATGAAGAAACAGAAAAACCTCAATTTGTCTGGAGAAAAAAACAAAAAAAGACACCCGTGCAGAGTTAACACATATGTTAGATGTATCTGATAAAGACTTTAAGGCAGCTATTGTAATAACACTCCAAGAAATAAGGGCAAATACTCTTGAAGCAAATGGAAAGATAGAGAATATAGCAATAAAATAGAAGACTTAAGAACAAAATGAAGGGGCACCTGGGTGGCTCAGTTGGTTAGGCGGCCGACTTCGGCTCAGGTCATGATCTCACGGTCTGTGAGTTCGAGCCCCGCGTCAGGCTCTGTGCTGACAGCTCAGAGCCTGGAGCTTGCTTCGGATTCTGTGTCTCCCTCTCTCTATGCCCTTCCCCTGCTCATACTCTGTCTCTATATCTCTCAAAAATAAATAAAAAAACATTAAAAATTTAAAAAAAGAACAAAATGAAAATTTTAGAATTAAAAAACAATTATCAAAATAAAATACTTATTTAAAAGACTCAGTAGCACTTTCCTATGTGAGTGACAGAGGAAATAGGTATTAAATTTGAAGGTATATAAATATATATGTATTATATATATATCTAATCTAAAAGCAGAGAAGGGCACTGCCTAGTTAAGTTTGTAGAGGATGCGAATCTTGATCTTGAGGCTACAAGTTCAAATCTCACGCTGGGTGTAGAAATTACTTAAAGATAAAAATTTTTGTTAAATATAAGTATGTAAATAAATGAATAAGTAAATACAAACAGGGAGATAATAGGGTAAAAAAACAACAGGCTCAGGGACCTTAATGACAATAGTAAAGTACAAATTCCTAATGTTAATGTCATCATATTGACAAAACTTTTTAAAGTAATAGCAAAAAACTTTCCAAATTTGATAACAGCCATGAAGTTAAAGACTTAAGAAACCAATGAACTTTCAAAAATACAAACCCAAAGAAATCCGAATTATAAACATCATAATCAAATTGCTGAAATTAAGATTAAGAAAAAAAAATCAAGAAAGTAGCTAAAGGAAAATGATACATTACTACTGACGAAATAACAATTCAAATGACTGAAGGTTTCAAATCAGAAATTTAGGAGGCAAGAAGCATGTGGAACACGTTTAAAGTGCTGGACTTTAGAATATGAACTTATACATGTACTAAAATTCATAAAATTATAACCCTAAAGGCAATGTTACTGTATATTAATTAAAAAGTACAATTCAAAGTTAAATGAATACTTATATGAAAAGAATAAAATGACCAGACTCAAGTAACTTTACCTTGCTTTCTTCTCCTTCAAAGGTACTAAATTCTGTTCATTTATTTTTACTTCAAAATCTTTTTTTGTGTGTGTTGTTTATTTATTTTGAGAGAGACCACAAGCAGGAGAGGGGCAGAGAGAGAATGAGAGAGAGAATCTCAAGCAGGCTCCACACTGTGAGCAAAGAGCCCAAATTCAGCAACCATGAGATCAAGACCTAAGCCAAAATCAAGAGTCAGGTGCTCAACTGACTGAGCCACCCAGGCACTCCTACCTCCAAATGTTCTGAAAGAAGGACTCCATCTTCTGAATCCTCACTTCTGCTTCCACCGAAGTCAGGCTCACATAAAGTAATCATTGAAGAAACAGACATTATAATAAAAACCCAAGAAGTATGCATAGACTACAGTGTCTCAAAATGTGCTTTATTTAAATAATTTAGCTTAAAAACTTTAATAAAGTTATGGTCTTAATTTTGAGAGTCAAACAGTTCTATGCGGCTAATTAATAATTGTTCTGACTACTTCCAATTATCAATTCCCTGAAGGCAGACACCTTCAACATTTTAAACTGACCCTTTTGCTAGTTAATGTAGTAAGATTTTATTACTACTTTAATTTTTTAATGATAAAAATTATCCTTTAGCTTTTCTAAATGCAATGTGATGATTTAGTCTCTTTCTTATACATACACTGAAAAATTTGCATTCTTCCTGTCTCCCATGTTCTCTCAAAATACAGCAACTTTTAAAAGATATTCAGTGTTTGCATTATTTTACATTATAAAAACTACTATTAAATGAGCCATGCATATTACTATGGTTATTTTTCTCTTTGCATTTTTTTCTTGACTGTACACTGGCAATTGTCACAGTTTAATTTATTTCTTTTTCCATGTATTTATCATAAATCATCCCACAACCTTCAATGTGATGGAGATCTCTCAATGTGTTTAAACCCATTGGACATACTGGCACATTTTTCTCCCAGTCTTCAGACCTTCCTTCGTGTTGCCTAGTGTATTTCTAGACTTGCCGAGTATTAGACGTTAAGACTCTTTTCACCATCCTCCTAAAGAGTCCCTTTGCTTTTGTCTTCTGATTTCCTAGATCAAATATTTTCAAATATTCTCACTTCACTTTAGTTCTGTGATACATTTGTTCTTCTATGACACTTGTAGGCCAAAAGAAATACATAACACTTCTGTGTGTTAAGTATTTTGGTCGTAACAAATTGATACTGGTAGTTCCCATGGTGTCTACCAGATGTCCTTATATCTCCTTTGGCGACTGAAATATTCCATGTCACCCTGTGATTTTGCTGTGGCTTTCCAGGGCATACTGGTACGGTTGGAGAAGTGTGGTTCCAGATTCTGAGTCTCCCTCTTTCATGGTTAACTTTTCTGTGGGGGCATGCATGTCCTCTAGAAGTTTCCTGCAAAGGAGTTTATCAGAGTTAATTTTTTTGAAACATTGACATTTAAAAATGTCTGTCTTTTGTTTTGACACTTGATTGATGTTTTGTCTCAGTATAGATTTGAACAAATCTAATATCATAGTCACATTCTGGAGTTTTATGTATGCAAGGTCAGTGAGGATAGTGACTTTTTTAATATATTATTTCCATATACCTGGCAGATAGTAGGCAGATGGTGGTGAGAGAATGAATAAAGATATCCCTGTATAGACCTAAGAGGTGTTCACCAATGATATGCCAACATGATTGGGTCTGCCATTTAAAAAAATGAATATATGATTGATTGTGTAGTAAAGTATAAAATCCAATTATCTGAGACTGTAGTGCCAAAATAGTTTAAATACTTATGTTTTACCAAGTAGCAATGGAAAATTGAAGGTAAATTTGTAGTTTTTAGCTGAATTATGCCATTTAATTATAATATTGTCACCCATCCTTTAAATTAATAAAATAGTGCTCCTATTTTTAATGATGTGTCAATAATGCAGTCAGCTTGAGCTCAATAGGTAAGCTAGTTTATCATAACTTGAAAGCCATCCTATATTTATGGTATATTAAATGCATGAGCCAATAATTCCTAGGCTGGAATAATGCATCAATCCATAATGAGAATTGCTTTTAATTTAACCATTGATAAGTAAAAGATAACTCAATATTCATCTTCTAGGAGGCCTGTTCTAATAATGATCCAATTGTCCTTTCTCAATAATAAAGTCAACCACTCAAGCAAACATGCCATGTTCTAATCCCAGTGAAAATGAGCGTGTCTAAGTCCTGTTAGATCAGTGCTAATGAGGTTGGCCTCAGAGACTTGAGTCCTTCATGAGTCTCGTGGCCTCATACTATATTCCATTCCAAGGCAAACTCCCTGCAATTTCAAGTAGGAGAATTAAATGGGAATCTATCAATGCAAACTTTTCATTATTTCAATAAAACAATTCAAATCAGCAGTAGCAGCTTATATGCAAAGTGTAGAATATCATTTATTTAATTCATTAACCTTGATTATGTATCTTGAAATCACACTTTCTCAAGTTGCGAGTGTCCTACATTTCATGTATCTTAGCCTCCCTTTTACTTATATAGAAGGGGATTTGTAATTTTTAAGTAGCCCTACCACCATTTAAACTTCGAAAGAAAAAATGAACCTTATTCGACTTCCGTATAAAACTCTTCAGTTTTGAAAACAGCTGTTACCTTCATCCCTTATTACATATCCCAACAATCTTCACTTCTCCTGTTTGAATATCCCCTGTTCTTCATATGCTACTGTTGGTCTACTCTTTGTTAGAGTATGTTATGCTGAATAAAATCCTTTACACAAGGTCTGACTAGCTGAATAAATAAAGCTATTAACAGCCTCATCAAAGATGAATTAATCTACCAACACATCCAAAGGTTGCCATAGCTTTTGCTACAACAACATGATAGCCCTATTTCACTCTGAGTTTACTGTTGACTGAAACTCACAGAAGTTTCATAGTGGGTGTTCTTTTTATGTCATAGGCTACCCGGTCTACTCTCAACACCATTCTCTCCAGGAATCCAAGTACCAGACTTTGTGTTCATACCTCGACATGTATTGACATTAGTGCCATGAGGCAAATGTTCCTAAAAGACCATTTTCATCCTTTAACTTCCTGACCTAACTCCATAATCATGGAAACTCCATGGTTTCAGGTGCAAGTTTTGATGACCCTGTCTATCTTAATGCAGCCCATCTTGCATTTGGTCCCAAGAAACCATTAGACAGAAGTTCTAGAACAGTCCACCCTCCATATTGACTTTTTGGTTTCAGGAAGAGACATTGTGTTCTTCCATAACCTCCTTTCTTCACCTTACTTCTGAATTTCTTTATGCCACTAGAAGTATTTCCTTCCTTTTCATGAAGCACCAAATACTCTGTGATTTTTCTATTCCTAACTGCTGCTGAGGCTCTTTGTGTTTTATTTCTAATTCTTTTATTCTTTCTTAGAAGCTTCTACAATTTTCTTTTTGTAGGTTATTTGAATTTAAGCATAGAAAGCTAGATGCAGTTTTATAGCTACACTTGAGAGGTTCTATTTTAAACTATTTTAATATGGAGAAGTTTTAAGTTACAGAAATGAAATGTTACAATAAAAAAAGATTGTGACTGATTTTATCACACACATAATGCCATAGTCAGTCTAAATATACACGTAAATAAATACCTAAACTTACTAATCTTAAAATAGAAGACTCTTAGTATTTATATTTGCAAATGCTTTGTATAACTCTTAAGTAGCTATTGAATTACTATTATATTCTCTGCATTCAAGGTACTTACAGTATATTTGGGGAAACATTTAAACTTTCTGGAAATATCAACTTAGAATGTAATAATAACAAGCACTTTCACAGATATGATTTTATTTACTTATCACAACAACCCTGTGATTTAAGACTTTATGGTGTTATAATCTTCATTTTACAAGTGAGGAATCTGTGGCTAACAGAAGAAAGGGGATGTACTCAAAGTCACATGGCCTATAAATAGACGAAACTTGTGTCAGCTTCAAACATGCTAACTCCTAACCTACTGCTCTTTCTTTAGTTCTAACATAATCTCTGCCCCACCCCTCCCAAATTTCGGAAGAAAGTTTAATTATAAAGTTCTTTCTTACTCATTCTCTCAGTCAGTATTTTGTGTCTAAATTTCTTACCTGTTTCCCATTTTTATCTTCAAATTCTTAGAAGTTGAGGTAAGTACACAGCTATGAACAAATATTTGGCATAAACTATATAATAGATGATATTGGCCAATGATTTGCTAGTAAGTGTTTAAAAATAGGTTCTTGGGGGCAAGGGGAATGCCAGTTGTAGCTTTTACCTATAACCATTGTGTAAATACTCCTACTATGGCTGATTTCAAGCTATCATTAAGATGTCCTTGATTGTCCAGTGTTTGTGGTGTTGGGAAGGATGTGCACAATCAGCTCTTGTGGGCTGTGATGAGTTGCACCAGCCCTCATTGATTATTCTTCTGCCAAGACATTAAATTAGTCACACAGCGGGCTGTCATCCATAGTTTTTATTTTTCCCTTGATGAACTTTATTGAAGAATAATTTACATAAAATAGACTACATCCATTTAAAGTGTACAATTCAATAATTTTTGACAATTCTGTAGACCTGTGAAACCACAACCTGCACTAAAGATAAATCACCTCTGTTGTGACCGATGGTAGGATATCCCTCCTCCATTCCTGGAAACAACTGATCTGTTTTTTGTCCCTACAGATTATTTATGTAAGTGCCATAAAAGCTGCTTGAACACGTTGGCACAGGGAATTTAAGGCAAGGATAACAGTATTCTGTAGAGGAAATCATGGAGATAGGCTATGAGAGCCTCAAGCTTCTACTTAGTAGTTATTCTCCTCACAGAGAGGAACACCCATCTGAAAATAAAATCATAATAAAGGAAAGTGGTATCAAAGAGTGGAGAGAGAGTGGGGTGTCTGGGTGACTCAGTCAACTGAGCGTCAGACTCTTGGTTTTGGCTCAGGTCATGATATCGTGGTTCAAGGGTTAGAGCCCCACATTGGGCTCTGCACTAACAGTGCAGAGCCTGCCTGAGATTCTCTCCCTCTCTCTCTCTGTCTCAAAATAAAGAAACTTTGAAAAAAAGAGTGGGAGAGAGAGATCCCCGCAGATATGATTTTCACATCTGGATTCAGCCACCCCTAAATCTACATTACCTCACACTATCAGTAAAAATCCACTACAGATACCAGTCTTAATTCACTATTATTTGCAGATCAGAATGGGCCATGAGAGGGCTATCCTGTGAAGATGTGGTGCAGAACACACACAAGAGGGATGTCAACGTAATTTTAAAATTATTCTGTTAAAAACAGTATTTGATTTTTTTTTTTACCGGATCTCACTTGTTTTTCCCTTGACTCTTGGTACCCTATCACACACATAAATCAACCCTACAACGTGTGCCTTGCCCACCAGCACATACATGCATATTTTCTGCCAAGCTTATGGTTTCTCTGGGCAGTGTTGTGTTGTAAATCAATACTGTTGCCATTGCCTGTCAGTAAGGAAATTCTTCTCAATGCCCATATTCATTATGTCCATGAAGAGTAACAGTGTTTTCTGACTGACTTATTTTGATCATCATCTGAAAGAATTTTGACTGGCAGAGATGGGAAAGTAGGCATGCAGCCAGGGGAAAGAATAAAGATATCAAGAGACAAATGTGTAAGAAATACAAAACATAACTTTTTGACTGGTCCATAGGGAACAAATAGGTAAGTAACGAGAGTGAAAGACTAGCTGAGGAAAAGATGGAGAGAGCAGGCTGAAGAGTCTGGATTTCCCTCCTTAAACAAACAACAAAAAAAGTTGGACAGTGGATTTGAGCAAGGCAATGCCCTCTTCAGAACTGTACAGGCAACAGGGAACCACATAGAAGATTCTGACAATAATTTAAACAGTAAATAAGAAAAGCCTGACCCAGAGACATAACAGTAGGAATCAGTAGTAAAGGTATCTTGGGGAATGGAAATACAGAATCTGTCACATTTTTGCTTACAGAGGGTAAAGGAAGAATCAGAGGTGACTCTTGAGTTTCGATCAAGTCTGACTGATAGGAGGTCTTGATGCCATTTACGGAGCAAGTACCTGCAAAGAGAAGAAGAAACAGGTGTTTTGGGGGACATAGGATTAGGACTGACGATAACTTAGTTGTAGATGATAACTTAATTTTGAGATTAGAGTATAGGAAGTTTAGTCAAGTAGCAGGCAATTGGAAACATGAATCTAGATCAAGAGAGAGTCAAGGATCCAGAAATAGAAAATTGGAAACCATATTCATGAAAGCTACATTTTAAAAAAATTAAAGAAACGATTGTTCTAGGACAAGAGTCAGCAAAGTAGAGCCCACAGGCCAAATTTGACTTGCCACCTGGTTATTCCTGTTGTTAAACCTTTTATTTTCAAATAATTGTAGATTGACCTGAAATTGTAAAAAATAGTAGATATCCCACATAACCCTTACCCACAATAGTTTCTATAATGTCTAATAAAACTCCAGTATAATATCATAACCAAAATATTGACAAAATAACAGTCTACCAATCTTATTCAGATTTCCCAGTTTTTCTTATATTAGTGTGTGTGTGTGTGTGTGTGTGTGTGCGCGCGCGCGCACGCGCGCGTGTTCTGTGCGGCTCTATCACATGTTTGGGTTCATGTATCAACCACCTCAGTCAAGAAACAGAGTACTTCCATGACCATAAGGGTCTCTGATGCCACCCTTTTATATGACCACACTCACCTCTCTCGTTCCTCACTCCAACCTTGCCTGGAAACCACTAATCTTTTCTCCATTATAATCTCAGAAAGGTTATATAAGAGTTACACACTATGCAATCTTTTTGGATTGTCTTTTTTCACTCAGTCTTACTCCCTGGAGATGTGTACAAGTTGTTGTCTGTATCAAAAGTTCATGTCTTTTATTGGTGACTAATACTACAAGATATGAATCTACCACAGTCTATTCACTTTTCACCTATTGAAGGGCATCGGGGCTGTTTTCAGGTTTTGATTCTAATAAATAAGCTGTTAGGAACATTTGCATACAGGTTTTTATCTGAACGTAAGTTTTCATTTCTCTGGGATAAATGCCCAAGAGTGCAATTGTTGGGTCACATGGTAACTGCATGTTTAATTTTGTAAGAAACTAGAAAACTGTTCTACAGATTAGCTGTGCCGTTTTACATTACTAACGGCGATGTGTGAGTTATCCCTTACCACCTGCTTTTGTAAATGAAGTATTCTCGCAACATTGCTGCACTCACTTATTTACATATATGTCTATAGCTATTTTCACATTATCATGACAGAGTTGAATAGTTGTGACAGAAGCCACATGGTTCATAATGACTAAAATATTTACTATCTGATCCTTTACAAAAAAAGGTTTCTGACCTCTTCTCTAGGGATTGATGTCTGTCTTTTTTGGGAAAGTAGAACAGGGCTCAGAAGCCTGGACTGGGTGTGGTTAGCTTACAGCTACAGAGTAAAGCATAGGAGAATGAAGTCTGAGTTTCAGGCAAGGTGATCCAATGGCCACTGAAGGCAAAGGGGACCCCCGTACTTGTCCCAATTTTGATAGATTGCTTTGAAGGAAGTTCTGAAAAGAATGTCTGTAGAATAGCGGAAATCCAGGATTGGATGGGAGAACTGGAGGTTACCTACAAAGATTTTCTGAGGCAGCAACCTACAATGGGTGAAGGTCATTAATGAAGTGCCATGAACATAGAGTGGGTAGGAAATGGTAAAGACACCAGCTGAGATGGGGAATTGTCATATTTCTTCAGTTCTAATGTCATCAGTTATAAGAAACACAATAATTCAAATAGCAAGATTTTGAGGAAAAAATGGTTGAAAATTACCAAATATCACTTGGAAAATGCTCCCAACAGAAACTGAAACATTCAAAACGTTTGTATCTGAGAATGGAAGGAATGTAGGGAAGGAGAGGCATAGTAGAGTATAATTGCTAGAGACACAATGATCCCCATCACATGATATTGAAGTCTTGGAGGATGATTGAAACGATAGGCTGGAAAAGAAAATTTGGAACAGATGCTAAAATCTTGAAACATTTGATAATATCAATAATCTCATCAGTCACCACCAAGTAATACATTTCCGGGAAATTACAGTTAAGTTTCCTTCACATTGGATCATTGTTGTTTCCCTTAACATTTTCCTAAAATAGGCATCATTATCTCCATTTTATAGACATGTAAACTGACCTGATAGTTCTAGGGGTCTGCGTCACGACAGGGATGTGGCAGAACTGATGTATAAATTTAAGCAAGCTCAGCTGCGTGCTGGCATGCCTTTATAGGTAAAGGTGACTAGGATGAAGAGTGTTGAGTGGATAACATGGACTTCACTCCCTTTTATGATAAAATGTCTTCATTTGAATGGCCTAGTAGAGCCAGCAAAGAACAAAAATAAGAACATTAACGCTTCCAACTCTGTCCTCTCCCCCATGTTGAGAGGTATTGTTACAGGAATACAGAAGGCACTATCATCAGGGAAAAGTTACGGTTTAGGAGGCCAGGGAAGGAGGTATGAATGGAAGAGAAAGATGTAGGAAATCAGTTCTCAATCATACAGGGCCTACTGAGGTACAGTAGAAGAGGCCCAATAGCGGGTAGGAGGGAGTAGAGAGAACCTTGAGAATACTCGGCCACTCAAGGAATTCTCCTTGAGAATACTCAGAGTTAGATGCAAATCCTGCATCTAACTCTCCTGCTGCTGCTTCTGCTCTTGTATACTGGCTTACAATGTGTTTTCGTCAGGCTTCTGCTCTAGGCAGCTTCGCTTTCTGTCAGCTCGGAAGCACAGGGCCTCATATTACTTTATTATCCTTGCTGGATCACATCAGCTTGCTTAAGCAGTGCTGATGTCAGGTATCTTGGGTACATTCGCATGTTGCAGAGAATCTGTTCAATTTTTGTATCCTGCATCATTAGAAGGGAACAATTGCTTTATATTCTTTTCTTCCATCATCATCCTCTGTAGAATCTTCTTTCAATTCAGTGGTATTTTGGGGAAAGGACCCTGTTCTGTTTTCCTCTTTTATTTATGCTTTTGCCACATCCTGGTTTCTTTACCAAGACTCCTACAATTTCTTTCAGGCCCTCAGTTCATGGTTTGTGTAACCTGTGTGGTTACATCAGATGGCCCATGAAACACAAAGGAGTAGAGAACAAAGTGGAACATTAATCTATAGATGATTAAATGGGGGTCCTTAAGAGCTAACATGGCAACTGAAAGCTCTCCAAAGGGCTTATGGGTCCACTAAGGATGACCTCAGATAAATCTGGCAGAAGGCCAAATCTGAAGAACTGAGCAAGCATTTTGGTTGCTTTTTTTTCTCCCTCTCTTATTCATTCAATAGATTTCATGAAAACATATGAATGATTAATTCAGTCTCAAGAGGCTGGCTGTGATCTAATTCACTGAGGCTGTCTGCAAAACAAAAGAGAAACAAAATCAGAGGGATTTGGGAATTCTAGCAAGGCTGAAATAAAGTGGCACGTTTGTTTGACTTCTCCCTTTGTTTCCCACTTAATAATAGCTGTACTATTTAAACAGACTCTCAGATATCTTGGAAATGGAAAAAAAGATGACGGCAACAGTAAAATGACAGTTGCCCTCTTATTTTTCCTTTAACTGAAACCACTGACTCTGTGTTTTTGGGCATGATTAAGACCACCAGATTTACCTCTTATTTACCATAATTCCCTCTTTTAGTCTTTATGACTTGATTCTCTAGCACTGATTAGTAGGTGTAGCAATCCCAGTTCTCATACTAAGGAAAGACAAGAAATAAAGTGGCACATGTGTGCCCTGGAAAATAAATTTATATAAAAGCAGCTAAATCTTTTTTTTTTCCTTATTTTTTTTTCTTCCTTTTCCATTCTCCTTTCTTTCATTTTTTCTTTTTATTTTGCGATCAGAAAGAAGGTAGGCATTCTAAGAATTTTCTAAGGTGGATTTGTGCTGCTACTTCCCAGCATTGAGCCTACCAGTAAGCTTGTAAATACTGGACTATTAAGAGACACATGTATTTTGAACTGGGAGGAGACAAGCAAAAGAAAGGCCTGAGTGACCCAGTTCTAAGCGTCACTTTATCTATTATGAAAATAATTAGGAGGATGAAACTATGATTTAAGAAATAATAATCAAAAGACACTGACAGGTTATTAAAAAAGCAATTTTTAGATGCCAAATGTTATGTGGTTAGATTATATAACAGTTTCAGTATTATTATATACTTTCTTTTCTTTTAAGCTTCTCAGAATTTATTACCCACATTTTTCTGACTTATAAATAATTCAATTTTGATTACTTAAAATTTGCTAGGTAAATTGAATGTGCTATACAAATTCATCAAATATTTGTAATGATGTTATTGATAGCTGCTGCCTCACCAGTTTGAGAAATAAAATAGAAAAACATTCTTTTATGTTCAAATGAGAATGACCGATCTCCATTCCCCTCTTCTTGGACTTCTTACTAGACCCTTAAGGCATTTATCAGAGCCTGAGAATCAACCCTCTGCATGGCTGGGCTTCAGTACCTGCCCAGGGAGCAAGAGCATCTACAGATAAGCCCTAATGAAGGTATTTTCAAGACCAAAAAAAAAAAAAGTGAACCTGTTAGTGTTCCTCTTGAATTTCCTGTGGGCTACTGGCATTTTGTGTTAAACATCCCTTTCCTATTAACACTGTAAAAATCCCCACAAAATATAGGGGCACCCAGAATTTGGCCACAAAAATAGCACTCAAATCTTTCATGTTTCTCCCAACATATCCAGCATTTCTATGTTTTAAAAAGCCATCAAAACTTAGTATCCTACATAGGAGTACCCTACATACAAATAGGAAAATGTTGAAGGATTTACTACAATTAGGTAAGAAAATATAAGATATTGTAGAAGTTTTCCAGGAAAAAAAAAAAAAGCAAACTCCTCAGGTGGTATCCTGCAAATGAAGATACATAACCAAGCAGCATTCACACCAGGCCTGATTTATTTCAGCAGAGGAAGCTTATAGTGACGTGAGAAATGGTAATTATATAGATCTGGAATTGCCACTTGCATTCTACAATAGCACACAGAAATCCAGCATAACTGAATATCAGATTCCAGGAATTGGACCTCACTCTTCATTAAGGAGCTTGTTAATTATATGATTAGGACACAGAAACTCTCCTCTGTTTGATCCAGGGCAGAGGTATAAGCCTGGAAATTATAGCCATATGACTTTGCCAGTGACTTTAGAAAATGACTTTGCCATATGGCTGGCAAGCTAGTAGCAACATGTTACCATGACAACAGCGACATGTCATCATGTCAGCCCTAGACCTGCCCTGGCAAAATGTGGAAGCCAGTTTGGAGGACTTGATTCCATATGTATTTGTTGAAGAGGCATCTTGGGCTATACCTAGTTTCCGTAGAATTTTGAGGGAATTCGACTCATTTCCTGAGAGGCCATACACAGGCAGTCAGACAAGTCATTTCTCAATACTCAGTCCATTTCCCAAAGATGGCCTCTAACTGTATGGCATGATTTATTAAGGAAACAACTTGTACCATTTCACTTTGTATGGGAAACTCTAAAAGATAGTTAATATTGACCAAGTAACTAATTCCAGAGTGTAGGTCATATTCACCCAAAGCATAGAGAGTACACTTTATAAGAATTTTGGTTTTTTGTTTTAGAGAAAGAGAGCTTGCATGAGCAGGGGGAGGGGCAGGGGAAAGGGGGGGGGAGAGAGAGAGAGAGAATATAAAGCAGACTCCAGTGTGGGGCCTGATCTCAGCACCCTAAGATCATGACCTGAACAGAAATCAGAGTCAGACGCTTAACAGACTGAGCCATCCACATGCCCCACTTTATAAGTATTTGTAAGAATAGCCTAGGAGGAGTACATGGTCACGTCCAGAGAAGTTAGAAGACTGGCATCATTGGCTGTGGCTCAAAAGTTAAGCAAAGTTCATCCAGGGCTTCCAAGGCTTTTCCGTGACAGAGGCACCTGTGTCATGTTAAAGGGAGGAACCGTTGTACCGTATGCCTTGCTTAGCCTCTAAGGACACATTGCTGACTGTCATTTTCATTGGCCTGCACTAGTGGCATATCTTGGTTTGACAAAAGAGCAATAGGCCTGGGAGCAAGGTAGTTTTATTAACAGACACTAAGATGGCTATTATCTGTCCCCATATCACTCATGGTACTGGTCTGTCATGACGACATATTGGCTGAGGGAGCTCATCATGTGGAGAAGCACAGCCTTGTGTTTTCTCATGTTGTGTCACCAAATTGAAGAGGAAACAGAGTTGTCCATCTTGTATATGAATTTCATGTGGAAGCTTCTGCAGTTTGACAGCCTGAATCTCTGCATCAACTTCTGAGTCACTCAGTGACTTCAGAGTGTCAAGGAAATGGTCAGCTACCCCTCTATTCTATTTGGGATTCTATTTGGAAGACTTCTTTATCCCCATCTTATAGATGGCCTTCACACTCCCCTAATATCCTCTATCTTATCCCAGCTAGTCAGTGAGTTCTTCAGTAAACATCTGGTGGGCTCATCTCCGTTGTGTGTGTGTGTGTGTGCTTGTGCATATATATGAATGTGTGTGGTATATGAGGGGGCATAGTTCACTATCACCCTAAATGTAGCTCACTCCTTTCTGCCTCTTTTCAGACCTTTATTAACAACCTAGGCATTCAATATAGGTTTTCTTATTCCTTGCCAATCTCCTATTTCTCAGGACTTCATGGACCAGTTTCCATTAACTGTGATCAGCCATACCAATATCCAGCTATGCTGCCCAAAGTAGACTCCTGTAAGACTTATTCTATCTGCAAGGTGGGACTTTGATCTCTCATCCTTTTATTTACACTGGAAGTTCCAGCGGGTCTTTGCTCAGATGTCTAGTACCAATTGTTATGGAAACAAGGGCAAATAGCCAATAAGCCCTCTCACAAAGCCTACTGTAGCAGGGTCACTGGGTAAATTCCAAAGAGACAGAGAAGTAGCAGAAATATGAGCCCTATTGCCTATTACTTGTTAGACTGAGCACAGAGATCTAACAAGACTAAGAATCAGACTCCGGGCAGAAAACCCTAACTCTTCTAAGTTGTATGACAAAAATATCACCGGCCCATGCTGGTGTGATGAGGGGCCAGAATCACATAGCATAATAAAATTTCGTATTTGGCTATATCCTGCTAGCTTAACTTATCTGGTTGAGGGTGAGAACATGCCTCTCCTCTGACATGATCAAGAGATCAGTCTCAAGCCTTACAGTTGCAATTATATGACATGGGAAGCTAGTAACACAATTTATCACAGCCGTATCCATGGTTGAGGAAGAACCAAACTTATTTTTCATTATTATCAGAGGTGGATTATGGTCCAGACCACCACTGATTGCCACAAGCAATGGGCTGTACTCAGTTTCTACTGAACATAAGGAGGCCAGCTTGCAAAGGGATCATTCTTGAATAAATTTACCTTTACCTTTCAAAAGGCCTCTGGCAGAAATTGCAGATGTCTCCAGAGTTCAACCAAGTTACTTAAATGAATGAAGTGAAGTACATGAAGAGATGGTAAGCCCTATGGTGAGCTAGACAGGAACTATTCAAATGAGAAAAATCATTGCCCAGCAACAGCCATTGTTGCCCTGCGGGAATATGAATCATGTTTTGCCACATCCTTCTCTTAACAAGAAAACAAGAAAAATGACACATATGGGATTTGATCTACAATATTATTTTCATAACAAAGCCTCTCTTCAAACTGGCTTGAGCTCTTATGTCATTAGTTTGCACCTCCAATAACATATAACTTATCACAAAGTTCCAAAGCACCTAAACAGCGGAAGGAGAGAGCCAAGGAGAATTTTGACCAAGGCTCTGAGGCTGTTTGAGCTCCTCCAAAACTCTGTCCCATAAGGGATTGCTAAGGAAAGGGTTCTGTGATGCTATTTGAGTAGCTCCCTTTTTAAGCCTCATCAGCACCTACTAACCCTATAAATTTGTCTGTTTCTTTGAGAAATGACTTTATATCTGCTTGGAAGACTGAGTACATTTTACTGCTGCCAAGATTCCCAATGATATTTCAAAAATATTACCTGCTGCCTTCTTGTTGATTTGCAGTTTTTTTAATGCTACCATAAACATAAACATGAGACAAAAGAACTTGTTTAGATAAAGCACAGCCCTCTGGAGCTAAATCTGGGGTGACACTACAAAATACTATAAATAATATCATTTTATCCTTGAGATCAAAGAAGAGGGTGTGGCGGTGGGCATGTTGGAATGGCAGCTCAGCCTCTTCTCATCAGATTACCAGTTTTCTGTGGGTTATCTGGGGGTAAAGCAAAAAAATGGTTTTGGAGAAAAAATAGCTCTCAGATTTAACTAGGAGGTTTTGAAATGTGCACTTCTTTTCCCAGTCATCAATAATATAAATAAATTTTAATTTTCAATTATGCAAAATAAAACAGAGCACAAGACAGAAATAGGGAACCAAACAGCGCCAAGGTTCTTTAAAGAAAGCATGTAGTAGAAAAATGAGTAAAGTCAGATGGAGATAGGAATTCAGGGATCATTACCTTGAGGCAGGAAGTGTTATGAATTCAGGGATCATTACCTTGAAGTGGGGAAAATGAGGAAGAGAGAGTCGAGAAAAAGAAAACATGTGAGATTGTCTCCATTAAGACACAGACAAACTGTTCGGTCAAAAATATGTTCCACCCATCTTCAAGGTTGTAAAAACATCCCTTTCAGGGGTGGGGGGAATTTGGGGAGGTAGGCTTATATTGGATTTATGGCCTATCCTTCCTGGGCTGTCAATGAACCGACTTTACTCAGGGGAAATTAAATTATTTAATTGTTCAATTCATCAAAAAGAATTACTTGGGGCCTTCCAGGTTCCCAGCACAATGCTTGCCACTCAAGGTTAAAAACAAAATAATAACAACAAAAGCAAGCACACACAAATTATATGGTATAGTCTCTGTCTCCAAGAGGTTTGCAGACTGCTTGTAGGTAGTGATCTCTCTGATTTACTGATGACATGCAAGGGAATAATATAAATCACATGTGCGGGACGAGATATGGACAGCTATGGCTTTTATCCCGAGCCAGCATTATTGTGTTTACACATCTTGTCAGCTGCAGTGAGACATATGTGGTGGTGGTGGTGGTGGTGGTATTTGGGAAGGGGACAATTAAATTAGGTAAAGAGAAAAGATCAGAGAGAAAGAAATTTGTGGGTTTGTGTTGTTATTTTTAGTCTGATAGTGTGGCGGTCTCTCAAGTTAGTTTCTTTTTTCCTTCCGAAGACTGTGGAAGTAGATAAGCATTTACTTTTGCGTACGCATAGAGCAAGCCTGAGAGAAGAGATAGACTGCGTGTGTGTGAACAAGCAGTTCGAGTCACAGACACAGGAACACATGATGGTCCAGGGTGACCTGGGTAGTCAGTGAGAGAAGCAGAAGATGGTGTGATCCAGGTGAACAGTGACCTTGTGATGGTGAGACCAGGACAGACAATGTAAGATGACCTGAGCCTCATTAGGGGGCAGGTGGGGAAAGAGAAAAAACTGTTGGGCTCCTGCGTACAGAACCTGACACGGGAGCAAATGAAGAGGGGAAAAGGAACTGCCACACTTTCTCGCCGTGAATTCATATATACGGAGCAAAAATATGGAAAACAGAAATCAGAAATGCAATGATCATGACCTAAAAAACAAACAAAACTAGTGATGACAACAAAGATAAAAATGAAAAGAGATTTTTTTCATTAGAACGGAAAAAACCTTGGCATAAAATGGCTAGAAAGGAGGAGAGAGTCAAGGGGACTCTGTAAGACCTGCGGTATGACTGAAGAGGAGCAGGCGTCCAGAACTAGACAGAGACACGGAGACTGTCGGGGTAGAAGAGGGGTATAAAGCTAAACAAGACACCCAGCTGAAACAGTGAAAGAGGACAGACTTCAGAAGACCCAACTCTATTTTTTTTAATGTTTATTTACTTTTGAGAGAGAGAGAGACACCATGAACTGGGGAGAGGCAGAGAGAGAGGGAGACCCAGAATCTGAAGCAGACTCCAGGCTCCCGACTGACAGCAGAAAGCCCAATGCAGGGCTTAAACTCACAAACCATGAGATCATGACCTGAGCTGAAGTTGGATCCTTAAGCAACTGAGCCACCCAGGCACCCCAAAGACCCAATTCTATATTCTAGCCCTGCCCCTTTCCCACATCTTCCTTGAATACTCCTTTGTGATGTGTATCACTACCTTCTTAGATCATGCGTTACCTGTTTTTGTTTTTTTTGTTTTTGTTTTCCCTGAAGGGCTTATAGAGTCCTTTGGGAATTGGGCATGTTTAGAGTTAGAGTTCTTTACCTTTACAATGTTTTGGGACAGCGCAATCCAGTGTTGTCTTATTTATTTCCACTGGATCGCAGGGGTGGGAGGGCAGATGGGGGTGGGAAGCGTGTGCCTCTGGGCAGTATCCTTATGCCAGGACACCTGAAAAATCATAATCAATAAGGTCTTCTGATTCTGAGTTGGGGGAGCTACTGACCTCAGGTCTGTCAAGGGCCCAGAAGGTCACTAGAAAAAATTCCCTCTAGACACAAAACAGAGCTTACCCACTCTCACTTTTTCTGCTGGGATGACAGTATTGTGAAGACGAGGGCTGGGGTAGGTGACTTAATTTGTAGAGGACCAGGAATGATATTGCAATACATAAAGGCTGAGTTTGCATAAACTCAAAGCTCAAAGCTTCCTCCTTTAAGTCACACATCAGGAGATCAATAAATTTGGGTAAAATTCCACAAGCAAAATCAGCCTCTGTTTTCCAATTGCATCCAATTGGCCCCACCAGAAAGACTGAAAGCACCCGGGAATCGATCTAATTCTTAGCTACAGGATCACTAGCAAATTTCTGCTAGGAAGATGCTGGCAGATAAAATTTTGCAGCTATAATTATAATAACCTGAATTTGTTAGGGGATTTAGCAAAATTGTGTACTCTTTTACCTCATAGTGTGCTTTAGTTGTTTTAAAATGTCTTTATTTCTCAATTCCCAAATAAGAAACACTTTTACATAATATTTAGAACTACAGGATCTCATGAAGAGCCAACATGCAATTCAATCATTATAACTTATTAACGAAAACCTTCCAAGTTTTAAAAGGGACAGGTTACATACAAAACGATGTCTCCATAGATATTATCTTTGATTAAAACTACTTCTATTTACCAGATAAAGGAGACGCGTAGATGGGCTAGGGTAGGGAGATTTAAAAATGATTATGAACGTGAAATCATCAACTCTTTTTTACTCTGAGTAGTCAAAACTGGCTACTACTAAATTGAAATCCTAAAATCCTTGGCTTTTCCATAGAGTGTGCAGAACAGAATACAACACCAGAAGCAATCGCTCGTAAGACCAAAGTAGTATGGTTAAAACCAGGTTGACCCTCATGCACTGGAGTTAGAAGCCTGAGGATTCCAACATCAATAAGATTCAAGTGAGTAGGCACGAGGTAAATCAATAATGAGACCATCTTCAGCTTGGAGAACATTCAGTCCAGAAACATTTTCAAATAAGTAGAGACATCAGCTCAGTTTCCTGAAGCTACCCTTGGCCATGGCTTGCAGAAACATTATTTTTAGTGAGGGCTGTGTGTCTCGTAAACCTCTCCTCTTCTCTGTCCTTTGCAAGTCTCTGCAGAGTACACAACCCATGTACTCACAGCCCTTCTTCAAGGAGGCTCTTCACCTGACATCTCCTGTGACAGTTTACATGACTCATTCATTTGGGTCTCTCCATTACTAGCACAAATTTTAGTAAAATTATAACTCATTTAAACCATAATTTGGGACAATGGGCCTGGCGTGGCACTCCTTCCTCCCTCCTCCCAGTCAGGCACAGTGTGCCACCTCACATGCCTTTTAAAGAGTCATACAGGCAATTTGCTGAGCACACCCATAGTGCCAAATTATGAAGGAAGAATGCTTTCTCTAATTAAGAGGAGAAAATTGTTTTAAGACATGTTAGCACAAGCATTAATATGCCTCCAGCACAGCAAATATTAGCTCATGTTGCAAGGGAAATAAGCAAAGGCACTTTTGACTTGGAGAATGGTAAACTCCCCAAATAGATTGACCAGAGACAGAATTTTTCCGGGCCTGACAGCACACTTAACCCAATTCCCTGTCCTCCTTTGATGCAGAACTTTGTGTTTGACATCTCTTAGCAAGTAGCTGGCCCTCACTCGCAGATGTGTTAATGCAGTGCTCAATATAACACTTAAAGAAAAGCATTTAGGGTTTCTTTGGTTTTGGTCTTCATTATCCCTATATCATAGATTGGTTCATCCATACATTGTTCCATTGAATCAGTCATTGCCTGGCATCTAATTGTTTCAGGGATGTGTGTGTGTGTGTGTGTGTGTGTGTGTGTGTGTGTGTGTGTGTGTGTGACACACACACTGCTTGGTGACATGGCCCACCTCTTACCCCTCTCAGGTTCCCCAGCTGTGGTGAAGCACAGTAGAAATGTTAAGAGCATGGATGCTGGCTGGTGCGTCAGTGCTCTGGGTTTGAAATTTGGCTCCACCTCCTGCCGGGTTTGTTACCTTAGGAGGTAACATCTTCAGTTTCTTCATTAGTTGTGGCAACGAGTAAATCACTTAACCCTAAAAATGCCTGGCACTGCTAGGATAAGGTGAACAAGGCTCTTACTTGGGGGGCAGAACTTAAGGGAGTGCCAAAAACCACAGGAATCAAGATAAATAATATTTTAATCTTTTAGAAATTCAAAAGGTCAGAGGTGGTTAACGTGTTCATTTGAGTTCCCAGTTTAATTATCAAGATACACACTTTTGGGGGGGCTAAAAGACAAGAACCTTGACTCAGACATGTATGGCCGCCTTGCAAAGTACACGCACCCGTCAGCATTAAAATAATATTGGTAGCTGCTAAAAGTAAAAGATCATCTACAATTACTGGTCAGTGGTTCCACATAGATTGCAGCCGCACGTGAAATCACTGGGGATGCTCAGACGTTTGTGTTACTTTGTTGGAACTCCCTCTCATATCAGTGCCCCTAGGAAAGCCCTAGGCTGCTCCCTTGCAATTGTGCTTGCCTTTTCCTATTTGTGAATGAAATCATATATAATTCCACCCTGGCAATTTTTCTAATTATTCTTTCCCAAGACAGTGCTAAATCACAGACAGTGACAACTGGAACCGCCGTGATCGCTGGGCACATATCAAAACTCCTGAATCACCGATTGGCAATAGCCTATCAGCAGGTTCTTCCATTGCTTTGTGACTTTGGAATGTGTAGCTATTTGGAAGAAAAGAATGCCCCCACACGCACCCTTCCCTCTTCCCCAAGGCAGACCGCCTTTTCCCCTCTCCCTCCTTCAAGGAAAATTAAATGAAGACAGCTAACGAGCAGTTTTATTTTCTTTCAGCAAAGGTCAGCAATCCCACAGCAGCAAATTAATCCCAATTAGTAATGATATTTTGTCTTGATAAATGATGACACATTTGATTTACTGTGTTTCCAGGATGCAGGCGGCAAATGTTAATGATTTGGTTTGCTGGGAATTTATACTCTTGCTCATTTCCTATTTGCTGATCAGTTGCGGCTCTTGAAGACTTGGCTGCTTCAACTAATGAACTGAGGGCCTCGCAGGAATAATGGTGTGTTCTGCAGGCCTCATTTTTTTTTTCCCTGCCATCTGTAGAAATTCAGGTTCCTCTCAGAAAATATCTCTGGCAGCCAGGAAGGAATGATTATGATCATATCAATGTCACTTGTAATTTGTATTTCACTTGTTTAATAGCATCCCCAATAAATGAAGCTTTCTGCGGAGAACAAAACTAATTATAGCAAATTCAGCATTTGCGTGTGTGTGTATGTGTATGTATGTGTGTAGGAAGGAGAGAATTCATGAATAGAAACATACCTAATCTTTCCTCATTTCCTTAAAATATTCTGATAGCAGTGATACGGTTTACATAATGATTTATCTGCCCAGCTGGTATGGTTTTAAATTAGACCAATGAAGACGTTTCCTTGAGGTCTTCATAACCGAACATGCCATCCTTTTGTGTGCAATAAATGCCGACATAAGTCAAATGTTCTCTCTTTTTCACCCCCTGGTTCCCGCAGAGATCATTCAGTACTTTGGGGATTGCCGGAGGCATTTTGACTCCTGACAAAGGCTGCCAGGCTGTCCCCTGAGGCTGTGCGAATCAGTCTGTGGGTGATCTGGGATTGGCACCCTGCCTTCCCAGAATACCAAGATGCAAGCCAACAGGAAGCCCTGGGGAAGGTTGGCTCTTCTACCCCTGAAAAGCTGATGCGCCTTTCACACATCAGCTAGAATCTTTGCTACAGAAACGGCTGTGATTGGCTGTGACTCCAGGCAGGCTAGGCTCCTAGTTGTTTACATGACGCTGTGGAAATGAAATATGAGGGATCATTACCCAATGCTCATTTACGGAACTGGAAATGCTCCTTCAGGGGAGTGGATGTTTTCCTCTCATTCTTAATCATTGTTCTTAGAATCAACTAATATAAAATCAATAAACCTCACTCTTTTTGCTTAAGGGGACACTTATTATGGTAAATTGCTGGAGCCACATTATGTGTCTTCCATTTTCCTTTCCTTTCCTGAGGCTTCTGTTCTAGCACTCGACTCCTGACCCAATTGGTTTTTCACTCCTGGATGGAGCTGACATTCTCTGGTGTCTCTAGAATGCAAATGACTGGGGACATTTGACTAGGGTTTGAAAGCCTGCTGATTTGGACTGGTGCAGGGAGAGGTATTCCTAGGTTATTTTTGTCAGACAACTTGCCTGGTTCAGTGATGTGCCCTGCTTTTCAGGTGGTGATGAGTATTATTTCCCCTTGTTCTTCCCATAACATCCAGGCAAGCATTACTTCCCTCTATTAGTCCAGGTTCTCAGGAAGCAAACATCCACATGGAATTAAATGTGTCACGATTTCGCAAGAATTTGAATTGTCTGTGTGAAGAAATAGGGAAGGATCTAGAGGAGGAACAGAGTACCCACGGTTTTTCTAATGCCAGTGTTTTAACGTTTCTCTCACAGTGAACATGGTATAGAATTTACTTATATCCTCAGTTTCATTGCTGTACCTGAGGAAGGAGTATTATCCTAGTGCTACTTTTAGTGGACATATTACATACTGTAGAAGACATAAGCAGACAGGGGGATAAATGGATTAGAAGAAATAATAATCCTTTTAATCTGCAACCCTAGTTTTGGGATAGAACTTTACATTAACCAAAGCACTTTCATACACATTTTTGCCTTTGATTCTGACAACAAAACATGAAGTCAGCATTGTTCCTGTCAACACTGCATAGCCTGAATTAACAGGTGAAGAAACATCAAAAACCCTACGGAGGGACAAAATAACTGGCCTATACTCTTCAAAAAGTTAGAATCATGAAAGACAAAGACTGAGGAACTGTCCAGATTAAGAGAGACTTACAGAACTTGACACCTATATACATTGTAAGATCCTAGATTAGATCTTATACCACACCAAAAAAGAAAACAAAATCTTTTTTTCTCTAAAGGATATTTTAGAATAATTGGAAAAATTTGGATTTACCTATTTTAGATGAGTAATTTCCTGATTTTTAGAATTGTTTTTATGTAAGAAAATTGTTCCTCTTTTAAGGAAATACAAACTGATGTATTTGGGGGTAAAGGGACAACATGCCTGTAACCTACCCTCAAATAGTTTGGAAAGAAAGTTAAATACACACACATATAGACTGATAAAACCAATGCAGTTAAAAAGTTAATATTGGGGGAATCTTGTTGAAGGGTATACAGTGTATATGGTCACTCTTTGTACTATTTTTGTAACTCTTTTGTAAATCTGAAATTATTTTAAATTAAAAAAAAAACAAACTAAACTTTACCCTAAAAAATAAGACCTGAGCAAGGCAGTCCGCTTGCCCCATTTTGCAGTAGAACAAATTTGGTTCAAGGAGTGTAACTAAGTGCCTTAACTTGGTCCATACAATAGATTTGTCTCACATGGCAAATTTTAACCCAGATTTATCTCCAGTCCAGTCCCTGTAATTTCTTCTTAGGCCAAACGCATCATCCATCCGTAAGTACCTGGGAACAGCAAAACGTCTTGGCTCCAGTGTCCACAGCTCTATCTCCCTAGTTTTACTATTGTAATATCTTTCTCAGTATAGCATACTCTTGCATGTTAACTTAGCTGACCCTCCGGGTGCCCGGGTGGCTCCGTCTGTTAAGGGCCTAACTCTTGTTTTGCCTTGGATCGTGAATCCATGGTTCCTGGGGCTCTTGATCTCAGCTCAAGTCATGATCTCACGGTTTGTGAAATCCAGCCCCACGCTGGGCTCTGTGGTGACAGCTCAGAGCCTACTTGGGATTCTCTCTCTCCCTCTCTCTCTCTGCCCCTTCCCGGCTCCTGCTTTCTCCTTCTCTCAAAGTTTTTAAAAAAAAATCATAGCTGATCCTCAGAGGAAGAAATTTAAATTGTTGGGATAGAACTTTACATTAACCAGAGCACTTTCATACACATATTTGCCTTTCATTCTGACAACAAAACATGAAATGCTTCAATCCTAGTTTCCATTTCCCTAACAATCCAAATTATATTCCATTAACTCACCTGTTTCTACCCATAGATAAATCTATTCTTGGTCAAGGGGAATTCTTAAATCCTTGGGCTGGTAGATAAGGGTCATGTCAGCTATGCTCTACTCTGACCATATACCTGAGTACCAACATCTCTGATACTGTTCTGTTTGATTCTTTGAGATTCATGTCCCTCTTCATATCCCAATTCCAATATACCTTGTTCCCTTACGCCTGAATCCCTGCCTTTGCTTACTTTCCAGTATCCTTTTTTTCTTTCTTTGTTTTCTAGATTCTATTTACACAGACAGTCGTCATGGGGATTTAATTCCTGTAACCAAAATCTCAGTCTCTATGAATAATTCACTTCAGGATCTCCCTGGATCTTTCTGGACCTTCTGCCTCTTTATCTGGGATCAGTTAATCAGTGTCTCAGTTTTCCAGATCCCAGACATTCCTTGCTTGGCTCTCTTTCCAAAAATCTCTCCACGTTTCATTATAATTACCATCCCCTGCATTCCACGATAGTTCCATGAAAATGCATTGAATGTTATCCCTTGTACTTGGTAATTGGTGATGAATTTGTTTAGTCTCTTAGGTAATATTAATAGCTAATATTGAATGAGTGCTTACTAAGTGTCAGGAGTTGTTTTAGAAACTGAGTGTGGATATTTCATTAAATCCTCGTATCAGTCTTAAGGGATCACAAGACCTCTCTCAGGTTAACCCTTTATCTTCGAAATAATATGAAATATCTTTCTCACAGTAAATATTGGAGCAGAAATTAGAGCACAGGGCATCTGGTTGTATGGCCCACATTCTTAAAGATGAACCATACATACTGCCTCTTGATTATAAAAATTAAGATTTCAGGGGCACCTGGGTGGCTCAATCAGTTGAGCTTCCAATTTTTGGCTTAGGTCATGATCTCACAGTTCATGAGTTTGAGCCCCTCATTGGGCTCTTTGCTGTCATTATGGAGCCTGCTTTGCATCCTCTATCCCTGTGTCTCTCTGTCCCTCCCCTCCTCTGCTTGTGCTTTTGCTCTCTCAAAAATAAACATTAAAAAAAATTAAGATTCCAAAAGAATCTTAAGCCATCAAGCAAAAGAGAAAGAATGTACTCTGGGAACCTAAGATACTGTGATGTTGAAATAAAGCTTGCATTTGGGGAGGGCATAAGGGAAGAGTCTGCCTTTTGGTCTTTCCTATCTCATCTTGCAAAGCAGCTCTATTATTCCACCAGCCCATAAAGCCGATTCTGACAGTGGCTCTTTCATTAAGCATTTTTACTGATGACTTGATGCTAGAGATAGTCCTAACCGTAAAGCTCAAAGTGGGAGTGGAGCTTTCCAAGAGCTAATAACAAATGAAGTGTGTCATTGGTGTGTTTTTACTAGTTCTTTCTGTAAGAAAGTGCCTGATATTCTAATATATATATTTTTAATTCTTTACGACAGAAGCCATTGGAACTCATAAAAGTAATTGACTTTTCTGTATCACTATTTAGAAAGAGAGAAGTAGATGCTTTTCAAAAAATTACCTCAGCCATGAAAAAAGGAAAAGAACAAAAATGCATATAGAGAGAGCTAAAATTAATTTTTTTGCTTTGTTTTGATGACAAGGAAAATGCTATTTAGTACATATATCATTTCCTATTTTCTTTCTCCTGGTCACATTTTTAGGACTCCAGTCCAGCCAATAAGATATATAAAACACACACACACACACACACACACACACACACACACACACACACACACAAGTCTACTGTATCGTTAACTCAGCATAATGAACAAATACATATCAAAACTGATCTTGTTGGGTTGCACTGACTGTGAGATGCTAGTATAGCCCAGCAAGATTGGTTTTGACATGTATGTGGCCCCTGTGTCTTGATCTATTACCACTGACCCTTGGGACCTCAGTGGGAGACTCCTTATTTCCTTGATCCTTCCAGTTGGCAATAGTTGATTATTCTTCAAGTCAGTCACATAAAGAATAAAGAAATCTGATTTAACTATATTTTGAGATTGTATGCTTCATAGTCAAGTTTTAAAAAGTAGGAAATCAGATATCAATGAGAAATAAGAATATTACCCTTTTTTGATTTAAAAACACTAAGGAAAAATTAGATCTATTGGATTATGTGTGTAAGTAGGGAAAGGGAATGGGGAAGGCAAGCTGTGAAGAGAAAAGGTATCTCCGTGGAAATTGAAACCAGAATGCGTGTTCACAAAAACTGCAGCTAGATAAGCAAAGGGTGTCTGAAAATGCTGTTTCTAAATATAGCCTTAATCATATTGACATGGAAAAGAAATGACATAAAAGTGAGGAAATCAAAATACGGCAATTTATGTCATGAAGAAACTTGAGCTATAATGATTTCTGAAGCAGATGTTATAAAGAAAAAAGATTGCATAACTTTTTAACTGCACTGTTATATTTAAGAAAAATGAAAATTATGTAAGAGACCTATGGAAATTTGCAAAAGATCGAGAGCAAAGAGGTTAGTAAAGTAACTCTATTATATCTTCATGCTAGACTTTTGGGGAGGCAAGTGTGGTTGAGTGATGAGTAAGTGTGAATACCAAGGCCGCCATTTCCTACTGACGGAAGGAAATTATAAACTATATGGAGCAAGAAATTAGAAATTCACTCAACAGACTGGTATAATTATGTCAGCTGCTTAGACATGAGGTAAATGTTCTAGAAAAGCTCAAGTGGTGATTTGGGACATACGTCAACAAGTAGAAGTAGCACTTGGCTACTTTTACAGTTAGGAACAAGGGGCAAATTAGTTAAGATGTCAAAACCCAGGCTGACCTTCTGCAAGAACCAAATTTTTACTGTTAGTGCTTTAATTCTCATGATCTCTTGCCTGGACTATTCCTATTACATGATTGTCAAAAAAAAAAAACAAAAAAAAAAAGTCTCACCTACTTCAGTCCACTGGTAGACTAATCCATCAGTGGACTAATGATGATTATAGGTTATGAACTCAAAGAATATAATGGCCGTAATCATCTATACTTGAGGTATACTGAGAAGTAATAAAGCTGGTAAAACCACTTCATAAAGCAGTTTTTCAGTTCCTTAAAATGTTAAAAATAGAGTGACCATATACTTAGCAATTCCACTCCTAGGTAAAAACCCAAGGGAAATGAAAAACCTCATACACAAATTTTAATAGTAATATTATTGATAATAACCAAACAGTGGAAAAATGCAAATGTGTATCAACTGATGAATATGGTATATCCATAAAATGGAGTATTATTCATCCATATAAAGAAATTAAGTTTTGATACTTTTTATTTTTTTAATTTTTTTAAACGTTTTTATTTACTTTTGAGAGACATAGAGACAGAGTATGAGCAGGGGAAGGGCAGAGAGAGAAGAAGACACAGAATCTGAAACAGGCTTCAGGCTCTGAGCCATCAGCACAGAGCCCAACGCAGGGCTCAAACTCAGAGACCGTAAGATCATGTCCTGAACCGAAGTTGGCCACTCAACCAACTGAGCCACCCAGGCGCCCCTGATACTTTTTATAACAATGGATGAACCTTAAAAACTTGTTAAGTGAAAGAATCTAATCGCAAAATACCATGTATTGTATGATTGCATGTATATAAAATGTGGAGAATCGAACTATAGAAATAGAAGGTATATTGGAGGTTATTTAGGGCTGGGAATGAAGGGTGCGAAGTGACTGCTCGTGTGTATGGAGTTTCTTTTGGGGCTGATGAAATGTTCGAAAATTAGATACTGATCTTGATTGCACAACTCTACAAATAATTAAAAATAAACCATTTTAAATGGATGGATATTATGGTATTTGAATCATATCTCCATAAAGATGTTAAAAATAACCACAGTCGTTCTCACTCTCAACACCAAGCAAATGATAGATCAATTATAAAATCAAGATTTTTCTTGACCCTGTAAGAGACCTGATGTCATCAGGCAGTCAAGTAACTTGGAATCCAAAGAAAGCAAGTTTCCTTGCAATGGAAGATGAGACATGGGCACTGACTCACCTATGACAGAGAAATAGGTAAAGAAGTACTTGGTGCCTTACAGGCAGATAAAAGGAAATTTATTAAAGGTTTTGAAGACATGCCAAACACCAGCTTACAAGCATAAATATAAAATCTAAAAATACAAAAGTCTATGAGGCCGTATTGGAGAAAGTATTTGAAATCTTGGGATAGGAAAAGATGTGTTAGAAATGATGCTAAAGGCAAGACCCATAAAAAAAAAAACTTACTGAATTGGACTGAATCAAAACTGAGGCTCTTTGTAAGATACTGTAAAGAACAAACCAGGCACAACTGAGAGAAAATATTTTCAAATCGCATTTCTCACAATGGATGTGTACCCAGTATATATAAAGATGCCCCAGATCTTAATAATAATAATAATGATAATAACAGTAAAACAGAAGTTTTTGAATGGACAAAAAATTTGAACCAACATATCATGAAAGAGGACATGCAAATGGCAAATAAGCTCATGAAAATATTCTCAACATTATTAGCAAACTACTGCCTATTCCAATGGCTAAAGAAAAAGGGAAAACTGCCAATATTAAGTTCTGGTGAGGATGAGAAGCAACCAGAAATCCAGACATTTTTTGGTGGGAATGCAAAAATGATACAGCAACTTCGGAAAAGAGTTTGGAAGTTCTTTAAAAAGTTACATATACACTTACCATACAGCCCAGTACTTCCACACCTAAGTATTTTTCCAAATGAAATGAAAACTTTGCACATGAACATTTATGGCCACTTTACTCATAATCACTCAAATACTTGGAAGTCTTCAAATATCTTTCACTTGGTGACTGAATTAACGAAGTGTAATACATCCATACGATACAATACGTCTCAGAAGTAAAAGGAATTAAGTACTGAACCAAGCCATAACATAAATAAATTCCTGTAGGATCCCTATTTATGTAACATTCTGGAAAAAGAAAACATAGAGATCCAAAAGAGATCAGTCATTGCCAGGAACTAGGGGTCAAGGGAGGGGTTAGCTACTAAAGGGCATGAAGGGAATTTGGGGTGATTAAAATGATTCATATCTTGGTTTTGATGGTAGATACATGATTGTATACATTTATCACAGGTCACAGAACTATACACTCCAGGGTAAATTTTAATGCTTCCAAATTTTACAATTTTTGAATATTCTTTTTTTTTTTTTTAAGTTTTTAATGTTTATTTTTTTTTGAGAGAGAGAGAGCGACAGAGCGTGAGCAGGGGAGGGGCAGAGAGAGAGGGAAACAGAATCCGAATCAGGTTCCAGGCTCCGAGCCGTCAGCACAGAGCCCGATGCGGGGCTCGAACTCATGAACTGTGAGATCATGACCTGAGCCGAAGTCCGAAGCTCAACCGACTGAGCCAGCCAGGCGCCCCTAAATATTAAGAAAAAAATAAAACTGTAAATAAAATTTATTAATGCCTGTCCTTGCAATATGATAAAAATATTTCCTTTTAGAAATGTATTAAAGTTCTTTATATAGTATTAAAGTTCCTATCAATACTTGTCTGCTTCCTCATATACCCAACTCATACTAGTTTTTGTTTTCCCAGACACACAGCTCTTTCTGCTCATCAGTCAAATCATTCGTGTCTAAGCATTTGAACAATCTGTTTTGTTTTGTTTGCTTGCATGGAGAGTGTAAATAAACATGAATATGGCGTAAGGCCAGTATTGGTAGTAGTCAAATTAGGTAGTTTTCTTTCTGGAAATGTTTAACAAGTTCCCGGAGAACTGCTCTCTCTTACCAGCCCAAATAGCTTCCTTGGCAACATAAGAGTTCTTGGTTGTTTAATTTGTCAAAGAAAGTAAAACAAAGTAAGAAACATTGCAGGTTGATTGACAGATGGAAACTAGATATTTCTTGGAAAATGTGCGCACTGTACCCAGCACTTCAGTTGTAAATTCTTGATTTTTTTTTATCTTAATGTTCATAGTTTCAGTGATCCAAGGGTGTTTCTCTGTCATGGCCACCATAATTGATAAATTTATTTTGTTGAGTAGACCATCCCATCAATTTGTTAGTATTAGTCATTTATCAAGAGAAGTAACTTACCTGAGGATGCTATATATACATCTGGAATAGACATTTGTTTCCTGTTTTTTTTGTTACAAATCCTTTTAATTTTGAAGAGAAATTTTATAATGTATCATTAAAAACAGGAAATATTTAAAACTCTGGGATCATGTCGACATGAGTACCAAGGCACCATTATATTGGGGGAGCTAGTGCAAGTATACTGTGGTGCGCTCTCCAAATCCCCAAAGGAATATTGTTCTGACTCATTTATTAGGGGGGCACAGATGGCGGTTAACTTTGAATAGAGCCCATACCAAAAAAGGACTACACCAAGTCCAAGTGGTGGAACATGTATTTCTACCAATTGGGCCAAAAAGCCTGGCAGATCATATGATATTAAAAGCATCTGTGATGGAAAAAGATGCCATATAGGGTTTATGGCAAGCTCTAATAGGAAACTCAGATTGCAGATTCTTGGTGTTCTGGAGTAAGGAAATACCACCTGCAGAGAAAAGGCAGCTTTTTCTTCTTAATTGAGGTATAGTTGACGTATAACATTATATTAGTCACAGGTGTACAACATAATAATTAGAGATTTGTATATATAAAGAAATGATCACCAAACATATACATTTTTTTTCTTGTGATGATCTGCTCTCAGCAAGTGTCAAATATCCAGTATGGTATTGTTAACTGTAATCACCATGATTTACTTTATATCCCCACCAATAGTGCATAACTTACTTATTTCATAACCAGAAGTTTGTATCCTCTTCACTTATTTTGCCCATCTTCTCCCACCCCCCACTTCTGGCAACCACCAATCTCTTCTCTGTATCTGTGAGCATTTTTTTTAGATTCCCCATGTGAGCGAGATTATATGGCATTTGTCTTTCTCTATCTGACTTATTTCATTTAGCATAATGCTCTCAAGGTCCATCCATGTTGTTGCAGATGGCAAGAATTCATTATTTTTTATGGCTGATTAATATTTCATATACATACACATATAATATGTATGTGTGTAATAATATATACAAATATATTTAACATTTTATATAACATATATATCACATTTTGTTTGTCCTTTCATATTTTTCCATTAACATTTTTATTTTATTCAAATAAATAACCAATAAAGGAATTGCTGGATCATATAGTAGTTCCTAATTTTTTTGAGAAACTTCCATACTGTTTTCCATTCTCATCAAGAGTGCATGAGGGTTCTGTTTTCTTCATATCCTTAACAACATTCGTTATTTATTAGTTAGTTAGTTAGTTAGTTAGTTAGTTAGTTTTGAAAATAGCCATTCCAACAAGTGCGAGGTGATGTCTTGCTGCGTTTTAATTTGCATTTCCTTGACGATTAGTGACGTTGAACATCTCTTTATGTACCTCTTAGCCTTCTGTCTGCAAACATTTTCTCCCATTTGATCGATTGTCTTTTCATTGTGTTGATGGTTTCCTTTGCTATGCAGAAGCTTTTTAGTTTGATGTAGTCCCACTTGTTTATTTTGGCTTTTGTTTCTTTTGCTTTGATGTCAAATCCAAAAAGAAAAATAAAAGAAAAAGGTCATTGCCAAGACCAGTGTCAAGGAGCTTACTAACTATGGAAGTAAAAATAACAGCTTTTCTGATATGCTACTAGGTACTTTTCTGTATGGAAATATCAACTGCCCTCTCTACTGTGAGATCTTCCACATCATAAGATTATAAGATATATATTGTATTTATATTATATTATATTATATTAGATTAGATTAGATTATATACTCTAATCTCTATATTACTCTCTGCCCCTTCCATGGTAGAAAATGCCCAATCCAGTCAGCTTGTTATCAAATGGCTGGTTGGTCTCCTCTCTGAGGGGATAATGGTAAGGCTGGCTTGATCTCTGCTGGCAGTTGAGCCATTCAGCAGTGGCAGAGCTAGATCGGTCTTGAAGAGTTGCAGCCTATGCTATTAAGCACATGCATGGGCTTCATCCCTGCCTTTATTGCTGTTCACGAGCCCATCATGCCAGCAATTGAGTGGCCCAGCAGCAATCTACCTTGAGTTAGAGTGGTATATTTGGTATTGGATATGAGCAGAGCCAGAATACATAAACAAGTGGTCTGATTCCATGTCTTAGTCTATTTATGGTTGCATGGGCTCATCCCCCTCATCTTACATCTGTGGTCTATGAGGGAACTTAATGACCAGCTGACAGAGAAAGAAGTCCAGAGTTGTTTTCTGGACAGACTGATTTAGTATGTTTGTCTGAATCAAAACCTGATGGCTGCTACACTAAACCTCACTTTGATATTCTCCTGAGAGAGAAACCTAGGAGGGAAAAATCCTCCCAGTTAGCAGAATTCAGGACAGTACACTTGATCAGCTACTTTGTGTGGGTAAAGGAATGCCCCCCTCCCAAAAACTGTCCAAAATCTCATAGTCAGCAGCAAATGGGCTAGATAGTTGGTTAGAGGCCTTGAAAGAGAAACGTTGGGAGATCAAAATCATTAAGGTCTAGGGCAATGAGCATGGGGATGGACAGACGGCAGTAGGTACATGTGAAGATCTTTATATCACATGTTAACTCACACCAGAAGACATACACTACAAATGAATCACGAAACCTCTCAGTTGACAGAACAGGCCACTCAATTGCTGGCATGATGGGCTCGTGAACAGCAATAAAGGCAGGGATGAAGCCCATGCATGTGCTTAATAGCATAGGCTGCAACTCTTCAAGACCGATCTAGCTCTGCCACTGCTGAATGGCTCAAACTGCCAGCAGAGATCAAGCCAGCCTTTACCATTATCCCCTCAGAGAGGAGACCAACCAGCCATTTGATAACAAGCTGACTGGATTGGGCATTTTCTACCATGGAAGGGGCAGAGAGTCATCTTGACTGGGATTGCCTGGATTCAGGGTACGTGTTTGTCTTTTCTGCCCTCAGAACCTTAGCCAGCACAACTTCAAGGGCTTACTGAGTACTTGAAACACAGACACAGGATCCCTCACAATATCACCTCAGACCAAGGGGCCTATTTTATAGCAAAGAAAGTCCGGAAGTGGCCAAATGATCATGGGATCTACAGTGAAGCTTCACACACTGCAACCACCCAGCACCTCGTCTAAGAGGTCACTGAAGTAGCCTCTGAAAAACATTGCTCAGGCATCAGTTTAGAGATAATAGGAGGATGAGGCACCATCCTTCAGGATGTGGTAATCACCATAAACCATGTGGGATGGCCTCAATAGGCAGAATTCAGGAATCTAGGAACCAACATGTGCAAGTAGGGGCAGTCCTGCCAAATGTCATACCCATCGATCTACTTAGTGTAGCGTTCCATCCCTGTAATATTTTAGGTTTTATGCATCTAGAAGACCTTGCTCCAGATGGCAATTACTTCCACCAGAGAATATGACAGTCTCACTGAAATTTAAGCTATGACTACCACTCAGTCATTTGTACATAAAACCAGTAGGCAAGGAAGTGAGTCATCAGATTGGAAGGGTGCTAGGTAAGAATGTATCTGGCATACAGGTGATATTGGGGTACCTGTTGGTGCCTCATTGCTTAGATATAATAGTAAATGAATAAATGGAACAGCCGTACTTCCCTCATAACATAGGGAAGGACATGTTAACCCATGGCTCATACCCATCAGGGATGAGGATCTTGGTACACACCTCAGGAAAAGTCATTTAAACCAGAGAAGTGCTAGCTGAGTGTAAGGGGAATATAACAAGGATAGTAGAGGAAATAAGTGATGAGCATCAGTTTCATTCTGTCACCAGTATTAGTGGTGGAGGCTATAATATTTACCACTAACCTGTGAAATAAGAATAAGCCAAATACTGGCCACATTCTCTCCTCCGTGAGGTACTCATCTCCCAGCTACTTGAATATCAAGCAGCTTCATTAATTCGTAATTTCTTTCAGCATTAAGGAGCTGCTTATTGTTAAGGGTACATTCTTTCCTGGCTAGCAGGCAATGATTGATGCCTCCCATCAATTTAAAGCAACTCTGAAGGGCTATTCTAGTTTTAGAGTAACCTCCCCACAGTGAACCTGTAGGTTCTACTGAGGTCTTAGTTGCAACCATATCGGAAGTCAGATTCTCCCCATTTCCTCTCCTGGCTTTCCTATAGAATTCCTTCCCAAACTTTCCCTCAGTTGCGTATCTCAGAGTCTGTTCCAGGAACACATTCTAAAATTACAGGTTGAGGGGTGCCTGGGTAGCTCAGTCGGTTAAGCGTTGACTTCAGCTCAGGTCATGATCCTGCAGCTTGTGTGTTCAAGCCCTGTGTCGGTCTCTGTGCTGACAGCTCATGGCCTGGAGCCTGCTAAGATTCTGTGTCTCCCTGTCTCTCTGCCCCTCCCCCACTTGAGCGCTCTCTCTCCCTCTCTCTCTATCTTCCCCCTCCCTCCCTCTCAAAAATAAATAAAACATTTTAAAAAATTTTAATTACAGGTTGAATCACAGTTTTACATGGTTACAGTAAAAACTTGGTTTCGATGTACCACGTAATCAAATCAGTATGTCAGTGATGAAGCTCACAAGAAGCAGTGAAGATACAGAAGATGACTGATAGTTTGTCAAAATGGGCATTGGCAATTCTGATCTTATCTAATAGTACCATCTGATTACAACAGTCTAAAATCTTTCAGGGACCAATGACTCAGAATAAACAAACTAGCAATCTTGCCGTGGATTTACCTAGGTGCCATTTTTCGTTGCACTATTTTTTTTGTATTGTTTATTTATTTTTGAAAGACAGTGATAGCATGAGTGGGGAAGGAGCAGAGAGAGAGGGAGGCACAGAATCCGAAGCAGCTCCAGGCTCTGAGCTGTCAGCACAGAGCCCAACGTGGGGCTTGAACTCACGGACTGTGAGATCACAACCTGAGCCAAAGTCAGACATTTAACCAATTGAGCCACCTAGGCACCCCTTCCTTTGCATTTCTATACACAATTTTGAAAGTAGAAATATATAGTACTGGCTGCTTTGTTTAGAGTTCAGTGAGAGAGTAGCCACCATCTGTAGAAATCTCTTTGCCTATATTCCAAAATTAATCAGTAGATTGATTAATTAGGAAAACATTGGTAATCCCCAGGAAACAATTCAGACTGAATACAGGTTGAGGAAAAAAAAAATAAATATTTGCCTTCATGCCAACCTTCAGTGTGAAATTGAATATGAGCAAAGCCCTGGGAAGAAATTTGGAAGCAATGAAGAATTAGAATTTTCTACCTAGCAATAGAGAATATAGAGTTCCATGGAATTTGTGACAGACTCTCTGTGGATCTTAAAAGAGACGTGACACAGGAATGCTGATGCATAGGAGCACGTGTACCCCAATGTTCATAGCAGCACTTTCGACAATAGCCAAATCATGGAAAGAGACCAAGTGCCCATCAACTGACGAATGGATAAAGAAGTTATGGTACTTATATACAATGGACTACTACGTGGCAATGAGAAAAAATGAAATCTGGCCATGTGTAGCAACATGGATGGAACTGGAGGGTATTATGTTAAGTGAAATAAGTCAGTCAGAAAAAGACAGATACCATATGTTTCCACGAATAGGTGGACTTTGTGAAACTAAGCAAAAACCAGGGGGAGGGGAAGAGGGGAAAGAAAAAAAAGACACAGAGAGGGAGGGAGATAAAACATAAGAGACTCTCAAAGACTAAGAAAAAACTGAGGGTGAGGGGGATGAGGGAGGGGGGAGAGGGGGTGATGGGCATTAAAAAGGGCACATGTTGGGATGAACACTGGGTGTTATATGTAAACCAATTTGAAAATAAACTATTATAATAACAAAAAAAAAAAAATAAAAAATAAAAGAGACGTGACAAGAGAAATGAAGGGACTTGGAACATGTCTTGTCACGGGAAATAATGGATTACAATTATAGTACAAAGGATTCTTAAAGCATCATGACAGATAGGATTTTTGAGAACAAATTTTAAACCTGAAGGGGGCACAGATTTATTAGACTGGAACTGGAGGTTAGCCTCTTAGAAGAGATATCTGTTTGAATGAGATTTGTTGACATCAGTGTTCAAAATGAAAATCCAGGAGGATTTTATTGGCTTCATAACATTGGACAGGACTAGGGGTCAGGAACTTTCCTAAGTCATCTTGTCAGTGCTGACAAGTCTAAAATTGACATCTAAATCTCTCAGGAGGTGAACGGGGACAAAGATAAGAACCTAATGGAAATTATAGGCAAATTTCATTCCCTAAGCATAAACTTTTCTTCCATGTAAAGTTATCTGCTCCAAAACTATGTGGATACGATGCTTCATTTTCATTTATACTAAAGTGACTGGGCCTTCTGAGCACTTATGTAAAAAGGAAAAAAAAAACTCCCTTCTTTCATTTCTTATAGAATACTTGTGAGCACGAAATGCTTGGAGTATAGATTGTATAATCCTTATATCAATTAAGATGGCTTTGGATCCAAGAGATAAGTTATCCAATTCAAGTTGGCTTAAGAAAGAAGAACATATATTCATATTATCGACAAGAAGTCTGGATCCAGGTAATCCCAATGTTAATTCAACTCACTGCTCTCAGAGCTATGGGTCAGCTTCTTCATTGTGACTTCCTTGGCTTTCTATCAATCTCCTCTTCCTTTCTTCAGGTGATGAAATATTACTCTCAAGGTTCTGAGATATGTCTCTTTAGCTCAAGTCCTCATGTCGCAAAATCTAAAGTCAGGTATTGAGCTAGTTCCTCTGTTGTGTCTCTATTCAAGGACCAGGAAAACTTTCCAAGAAGCTTCCTCTATGCTCTTCCTCATATCTCATAGTCTAGGGCCTTATCACTTGTTCATGCCTAAAGACATGATTGGAATGGGAGTGGAATGACGATGGTTGGCCTAGATTATTCAAGGGTTAGGGATTTGAAGGGGCCAGAAGCCTAGAAAAAATTGGCACCAAACTCAGGTACTATTAGCATGGAAGTGGGAGGTATTTTTATAATAGTTCTTGAGTATGAAAAAGAAAAGAATTCTGCCACAGTCTTCAAATTAGTTGGTGTTATGGGCTGAATTGTGTTCTCCCAAAATTCATATGTTGAAGTCCTAACCCTCAGCATGTCAGAATGTGACCGTATTTGGAAAAAGGGTCTTTAGAGAGGTAACTAAAGTTGAATGAGATCCTTAGGTTGTGCCCTAATCCAATGTGAGTGAAATCCTTATAAAATGAGGGAGTTAGGACACAGACACACACAAAAGGAAGACGCATGAAGACAGGGAGATGGTCATTCAAAACCAAGTAGAATGGCCTCAGAAGAAATCAGCCCTGCCGACACGTTGATCTTAGACTCCTATTCTCCAAAACTGTTACAACATAAATTTCTGTTGTTTGAGCAGCCAGTGGGTGATACTTTGTTATGACAGCTCTAGCAAATTAACACAATTGGCATCCTGGTTAAAGCTCTGCTGCTTGTCTCCTTACCTTCACCCTAGGAAGTCCTAATGATATTAGTGTACTGGTTACAGAGGAGTTAATTTTACCTGGTCTTTTCATTTTTCACATGGGATGGTAAATGATGTTCTCTCCCAGTTAGTCTTAGAGCCAGAACATTCAAAGTAGTTTTATGGGAAATATAATAATCGTTCTAACGTTAAATGGCTTAAATTTTAACTTGGTGCTTTGCCAAATTTCTCTGCCTTTATGCATATAAGAATAGAGAATTAGGAATTCAAAATACATTTACAGAGTATGTAGCAGGAACTTTTTCTACTATTTCAGAATTTGAGCCGAGTTGCCAAAGCTAAAGACAATGGATATTTACTTTGTTAGGACTGCGCTTTTCCCCTAATTTGTATTTTTCTAATCTTTTAATTGAAGTGCATCACACACATGGGAAAGTATACAAACCATAAGGGTACATATTGATGAATTTTACCAACTGACCATACTTGGGTAGGTATGTTCATACACATTCATTCAGCTGAAGAAGATTTCCAGCACCTCAGGAGCCCCTGGAGCCCTCTTCCAGTTTTACTCAACACCCAAGTGTGACCCCTACATTGACATCTAACACTAGAAATTATACTCAGATATTTCAACTTAATATCATTGTAATCCCACAGTATATATTTTTTGATTCTCTTTTTTCCCCCCAAGTGTATGTATAGTTTTCTTTTAGGACAGTACCTGACAATGAATTTATCCCTTCTAGTATAGGTGAACTTGAGTCTGTAGTACAGACTTCTTAGGGTCAGGGCAAGGAGAGAAGCAGCCGAACGTTAACCAGGGTACCAATTGGACTAGTCTACTAGAGCTGCCATAGCAAAGCATCACAGACCGGGCTGTCCAAACAACAGAAATTTACTTTGTCACAGGTGTGGAGAATAGGAGTCTAAGATCAAGGTGTCAGCAGCGCTGGTTTCTCCCGAACAGTACTGTGTATCAATTCTGGTAACGCTATCTTGGTGAAATATGAATACATTTCTGTTGGAACTATACCCAGAAGTAAACTTGCTGGGCCACAGGTTGTACACTCGGCTTCAGTAAACACTGCCAAACAGTTCTCCAAACGGTACCAGTTTATACTCCCACCAACAGTGAGTACCCTGAGAGTTCGAGTCACCACATATCTTCAGCAACTCTTGAAATCTTCTTTCTTTTTTTCTTCACACATTCTCATGGCACATAATGGTAGGCATTGCAGTTTTAATTTGCATTTCGTTAGTGACTAATTCATTTAATCACTCTGTCTCATGTTCATTGCCAAATTAGAGATACTCTTTTGAGATGTACTTCTTGATTTTTATCTGTTTTTTTTTTTTGTTTTGTGTTTTTGCTGAATATTTTTTAATATATTGCCTATACTTTCCTTATTTCTTGGTAGGCTTTTGGAATTTTTTTTGTATATTCTTGGTATGAATTTTCCCTGGGTGTATGTATTGTAAATATCTTTTTTCTTACATTCTGTACCTTATATTTTCATCCTTCTGAGAGAGTTGTTTTCAGAAGAAATGCTCTTTATTTTGATATGATATATATTTTTTTCTTTTTGATTAGGCTACTTTGTATCTTTATTGACTTCAAGATCATAAAGATGTTTTATTTTTTAATGATTAATTGTTTAACTTTTCATATTTATATCTGCAGTCCATTTGAATTTAGTCTATGTATGCTGTGAATAGAAATCAAGACTCACTTTGTTTATATATGAGTATGCAAGTATCCCAGAACCATTTATTGAATAGAAAATTCTTTCTGTACTCAGCAGTATCAGTTTTGACATGAATTAAAGTATAATATTTGTGTATCTGGATTGTATTCTGCTGCTTTGGTCTGTTGGTCTGTCTTTAATTCACAACACACTGTTATAATTGGAATAGGTGTATCGTAGGTCCGAATAGATAGTATTGTGGGTATTTCAGCTGTGTTTCTATGTCTTCAACATTTGCCCTGGTTATTCCTGGCTGTTTGAATTTCTACATAAGTGTTAGAGTCAGTTTGTAAACTTCAAAACAAACAGGCATTCATTTATTTAATTTATGTTTTCCTTAATTTGTCACAATAAAATGTAGATTTTCTTAAAGTTTTAACAATGTTTGTATAAAATAATTCTAGGTACTTAATATTTTGTCATTTCAAAAATCCCCACAGGATTTGGATCCCCAGCCTGCTTTGGATTCTGTGTCTCCCTCTCTCTCTGCCCATCCCCCACTCACATTTTTCCCTCTCTCTCTCTCTCTCTCTCTCTCTCTCTCTCAAAAATAAACATTAAAAATGTTTTTTAATTCCCACAACCCCACTGAGATTTAATTTGCATAGAAAAAAATGCATAGATTTTGAGGATACAGCTTGATACATTTTGACAAATAATTATATATTCATATAACTACCATTACAATGGTATCAAACAAACAAGGTTATTTTTCACTCTTTCCCATTCAGTCCTTAACCCTACTCCTATATCCAGGGTAAGGACTGATCTGCTTTTTGTCACTGTAGATTAAACTTGTCTTCTTTTGAGTTTTATAAAAATGAAATCAAGCAGTACATATTCATTTGTGTCTGGCTTCTTTTTGTTTAGCATATTCGAGATTTGTCCATGCTATTGCATGCATCAGTTCATTTTAAATTTTTTGCAATTTCATTTTACTAAATGTATATATTGCAATGTGTTTATCCAGTCACCTTTTAATTGAGTTTTTGTCCAGATTTTGGTTCCATGGGTAAAGTTCTTATGAATGCACAAATATATATCTTTTATGTATATAAGTTTTCATTTCTCTTGGATAAATACTGTGAGTGGAGTGACTAAGTCATATGGTAAATTTATGCTTATCTTTATATGAAGCTGATAAACTTTTTTTTTTTATGTGACTATATCATTTTGTGCCACTTTGCATTAGCAATAATGGTTGTTCCACATCCTCACCAGCAAATGGCATGATCGATCTTTTTAAGTTTCACAATTCCAGCAGCTATGTGGTGGTATCTCACTGTAGTTATGTTACATGTTTCTGATACTGATGAGGTTGAGCAAACAGTGAATTTGCTTATTAGTCATTTGTTTAACTTTGTGATGTTTTGTTCAAAAGTTTTTTTCCCAATTTGGTGGGGGGCATCTTATTTTATTGAAAGGTATAGTTTTTAAAGGTATAATTTTATTATACATATGTTTTGAAAATATTTTCCTAAGCCTGTGGATTATCTTTTTATTTTCATATGACTTTTGTAAACTACAGGTTTTTGTTTGTTTGTTTGTTTTTGTTTTTCTACTTTTTTTAATGTTTATTTACTTTTGAGAGAGAGAGAGAGAGAGAACAAGCAGGGGAGGGGCAGAGAGAGAGAGAGAGAGGGAGACACAGAATCCTAAGCAGACTCGAGGCTCAGAACTATCAGCAGAGAGCCCTACGCAGGGCTCAAACTCACAGACTGCGAAATCATGAGCCCGTCAGATGCTTAACGGACTGAGCCACCCAGGTGCCCCTGTAAACTCTAGTTTTTAATTTAATGAAGTACAATATTTTTATTTTGTGGTTCAAGCTTTTGAACCTGTGTAAAATACCTTGATCTTTCTCCTGTATTTCCTTAGTAAAGTCTTATTTTTCACTTTTAAACATCCGTGAATAATATATTTGAAGTCAATTTTGGCGTATGTTTTAAGGTAAGGGTAAAATTTCATTTGTTTTACATATAGATTCCCAGTTTTTTTTCTAGCACCTTTAGTTGAAAATAATATACTTTTCCCACTGAATGACCTTGGAACTTCTGTTGGATTTCAACTGATGTATGTGTGGGTCTATTTTTAGATCATTGCCTCTTGATTACTGTGTCCATAGCAATCTTTGAAATCAGGTAGTGTGGTTTCTCCAACTTTGTTCTATTTAAAAATTATTTTGGCTATTCTAGATCCTTTATATTTTTCTAAAAATTTTCAGAATCCGCTTGTTTCCATTTATTTTATAAAAAGCAGATTATGATTTTGATCAGAGCTGCTTTGAATCTACAGGCTACTTTGGGGGGAAACAAGTACCTTAAAAATATTTAGTCTTGTGTCTGTTAGCCATCTGAATGTCCTCTTTGGAGAAGTGTCTATTCATATCTTCTGCCTATTTCTTCACTGGATTATATGTTTTTCGGGTGTGGAGTTTGGTAAGTTCTTTATAGATTTTAGATACTAGTCCTTTATCCGATATGTCATTTGCAATTATCCTTTCCCATTCCGTCGGTTGTCTATTAGTTTTGTTGGGTGCAGCCACTCTGGAAAACGGTGTGGAGGTTCCTCAAAAAAATGAAAATAGAGCTACCCTATGACCCAGCAATAGCACTGCTAGGAATCTACCCAAGAGACACAGGAATGCTGATGCATAGGGGCACATGTACCCCAATGTTCATAGCAGCACTTTCGACAATAGCCAAATCATGGAAGCAAACCAAGTGCCCATCAACTGACGAATGGATAAAGAAGTTATGGTACTTATATACAATGGACTACTACATGGCAATGAGAAAAAATGAAATCTGGCCATGTGTAGCAACATGGATGGAACTGGAGGGTATTATGTTAAGTGAAATAAGTCAGTCAGAAAAAGACAGATACCATATGTTTCCACGAATAGGTGGACTTTGTGAGACTAAGCAAAAACCAGGGGGAGGGGAAGAGGGGAAAGGAAAAAAAGACACAGAGAGGGAGGGAGATAAAACATAAGAGACTCTCAAAGACTAAGAACAAACTGAGGGTAAGGGAGGTGAGGGAGGGGGGAGAGGGGGTGATGGGCATTAAAGAGGGCACGTGTTGGGATGAACACTGGGTGTTATATGTAAACCAATTTGAAAATAAACTATTATAAAAAATAAAAAAAATTAGTCTTTTGGTATCACTTCGTTTATTTAGGTCTTTCATTTCTCTCAGCAGTGTTTTGTTCTTTTCAGTGTATGTGTCATGCTCAAAATTTATCTGTAAGAATTTCAGGAGTATTTTTTGATATTATAAATGGCAGTTTTTAGATCAATTTACATTTTTTCAATTACATAGAAATGCAGTCGATTTTTTTTTGTACATTGACTTTACATCCTACAATCTTACCAAACTCACTTAAGCATTCTAGTAGCTTCTTTGTGGCTCTCTTAGGATTTTCTGAATAAATAATCACGCTGTTTTAATCATGCTGTCAGTAATCAGCAACTCAAGACAATTTTACGTCTTCTGTTTCAATCTTAAATCCTTTGACTGTTTCTTTCTTCCATGCGGCATTGACCAGGATAACTAGAATATTGTGGCTTCCTGTATTTGCAGTGCAAGTTTCTCCAACATTCTGCCCCACAAATTCTAGCCAGTATTTCCTCTCCCAACCTAATTTCTGCCTCCTCAAATCTGCAAGAACGCCAGGCTCTATTTGGGTCCCTGCCACTGCCCAAGAAACTATTCCCAGTCAGTAAACTAGTGCCATTTATAGAGCTTATCTTATTCGTCTGCTCTCTCTTAAGGATCACAGTCTTGCTCTGCCTATTGTCGAAGTGTCTGAAAACTTATTATTTCATATATTTTACTTATATTTTTTAAGGTGGTAGGGTATATCCAGTCCCTGTTATTCAAAATATCCTAAAGCAAAATTCCCATTCTATTTCTTAGAGATACTTTAATTTCAAACAGTATATACCTGGGTCTTTCTGGTAATTCCATATGCAAATCTTTGTCTTTTAAGAAGACTCTGGTATGTTTACATTTACAGCGAAGATTTATATGGTTGAGTCTTACTCTCCTCTCTGGCTATTTATCCTTTATTTGTTTTCTATGTTTCTTCTTTTATACCTTATCTCTTGTCTGCTCTTCAAGTATTTCTGGTATCCATTCCTTCCCCTCAATTGTCTGTAGCTCTACCTTGGATACTTGGTATTTTGTTTTTAAGGTACAGTTATTAGTAGTATTAAAATATGTTTCCTTAATTTATCACTGCCTGACTTGAATTATTATAATAGCCCTACACATGCAAGGTAAGAACCTTGCAATATTATAATTCAGTTTTACTGTGTTTTGTCTTATTCTTGTCCTTGTCTTAATTCTCCATATGTTATGAACTCTACACTCTTGATTTTTTTGCTGTAGTCAATTGACTTAAAAGTATTTAAGAACCCAAATTTGTCTTTCATATTTGCTTGCATCATGATCATTTTCAATGATATTCTTTTTTTCCTTCCCTGAATTTCATTAGCTTGGAACTCCTTTCCGCCAAGAAACCTTTTTTTGTTTTGTTGTGTTTTTTGTTTGTTTGTTTGTTTAGCATTTGTTATTGTATTGATCTGCTAATGATAAATTTCCTCACCCTTAATTTGACCTAAAAAATGATTATTTTGCCTTTATTTCTGAAATACATTTTTGCTTCGTGTTGAATTCTAAGTTGGCAGATTTTTTTTCCTAAATTCTGCATTTTAAAGATATGGCTCTATTATCTTCTGGCCCCCATTTTTCTGAGAATAAGTCAGTTGGTATTTTTATCATTGTTTCTCTGATTGTAGTGTACCTATTTTCCTCTAGTCGTGTTTAAATTTTTTCCTTATCTTCAGTTTATAGCATGTTACCTTGATATGCATACGTGTGTTTTCCTTTGAATTTATCCTGCTGAAGATTTGCTGAATCTACAAGATCTTTCATTAAGTTAGGTATATTTTTACACACATATATTTTTTTCAAATTATCTTTTCTACCTCTTCCTCTATCTTCTTTTTTTTCTGAAACTACAATTACATATATATTAGGTAAAATGATTTGTTTTAAAGGTTACCGGGACTGTGCTATTCTGTTAATCTCATCCCATGATTTTCTTTTTAATTTCAGCTATTTTATTTTTTATTTCTATAATTTCTATTTGCATCTTCTTTATTTCTTTAATGTTTTATTATTTATTTTTGAGAATGAGAGAGGCAGAGAATGAACAGGGAAGGGGCAGAGAGAGAGGAAGATACAGAATCTGAAGCAGGCTCCAGGCTAAGAGCTGTCACCACAGAGCCTGACCCGGGGCTTGAACTCACGAACAGTAAGACCATAACCTGAGCCCAGGTCAGATGCTCACCTGACTGAGTCACCCAGGTGCCCTGATATCCATTTGTATCTTTATATTTTATTAATTTTTTTTTTTACATTTTATTTTATTTTTGAGATACAGAGAGAGACAGAACACAAGTAGGGGAGGGGCAGAAAGAAGGAGACACAGAATTCAAAGCAGGCCCCAGGCTCCAAGCTGTCACCCCGGAGCCTGATGCGTGGCTCCGACACGCAAACCATGAAACCATGACCTAAGCTGAAGTCTGAGGCTTAACAGACTGAGCCACCCTGGCCGCCCTCTATTTGCATCTTAATTAAAGGTTCCATCATTCCTCCAATTGTATATATTTTTCTGTAAATAAATGTATCCTACTATTTTAGAGCTATTGCTAATTTCTACATCTATGTTGTCTGTAGCTCTACTGCTGTTGATAGATTTTTCTGTTAACTTTCAATCAAATTTTGTTTCTTCACATATTTAGTACGTTTTGAAATTTTATCCTGTGCATCAGGGATGCTATTTTGTAGGGACTCTGGATTACACTGTTTTTTTTCCTCTGTAGTGTATTGAGTTTGTTTACTAATCAGATACATAACTGGCAGAGAACCTTAACTTTATGGAGTCATTTCAGCCCTTGTTAGGGTATCTTATTTTTAAAATTTCCCCTAAACCTAGGGCAAAATCCCTTAGTCTTTAGAAATAATATTGACTTCTTAGTCATGAAATTCCAAGTTATTTACCAGGCTCTCTAACTTGAGCTTCACATTCTGTCTTCTGTCATTGGGCAGCCGCTGAAATCTCAAATCAGGTATTTCCATCTTCCCACTGTTGTTTACCTTGGGATAACTGGAGTCTTTTCTAGTGCATGCAGAGTTCAGGTGTCATGCAAGGATTTAGGGAGAATTTATGTGCTGTTTTTAGGACACCCCCCCCATTTATGGCTACCTTCAATTCTCTCCTTTTTGACTCTTCAGCACGTTAGTAGACTTATTAATCATATCTCTAACCTGTTCTTCCTGCTCCCTGTTTCCCTACTCAGGGTGTTATTTCCTCTTTCTGAGAACTGTCTTGTCTTGTAATGGTTAGACTGCTTTCTGAACTCTACTTTTTGTTTTTGGCATTCTCTAATTGAATATTCAGTCTTTTGTAGGGTTTGCAGATGGCTCTACTGGTTTTGGATATCTGTTTCCCTATTTTCATACAAATTGAAATGTGTAGTACTCGCAGTCTCTTTGTTACGCTGTAGGCATGAGTAATGGAAAGTTTGTATTCTCTCATTATTGATTAGTATGTTTTTGGAGGATGTATGGAGAGATTAAAACATATTCAGCTGTTTTTACACTATATAAACATAGAACTCTATTTAGAAAATACTTGAATATCATAAAGTGTAAAGAAAAACATAAATCATCATCTTCCCAAGATAAATGTCCAGGGGAGAGGGAAAGGATTTCTGATTGAAGGCGGTGTTAGCAAAAGTTAATAACCATATCCTGTCTAGATCTTGTGTACAGTAAATTTAATACCCTAATTACAGATGGGTAACATGTTCATTGTTGAGCGAGGCACTTCAAGAAATAAGAAGCAGCCCAATAACTGTATTTTTCTTCCCATACTTTTCCAACAAAGATCACTTTCACACCACTGAGTCCAGCTCTGGCAAGGTCTCAGAATCTAAATGGCATGAGAAAGCACAAAACTTTAAGCTTCTCTCTATTTTTCAAGACCTTTTTTATCATTTACTTTTTTGAGAAAATCCAACATGGCTTGTCTCCCTGCCCACCCCCAGATGAGGTGCTTGCCCCAGATATGGAGGCTTCCCAGGGTGACTCTCTTTGCACCGTCTGAGAGTGAGGAAACACAACAAGACAAGGGCAAAGGCTTTAGGACACACAGTTGCCTTTATGATGTGCCCATTTGTGGAACAAAGGAGGGCATGAATTTATGTTCAAAAATTGTCCAAAAATGAACAAAGGATTTCAGAAGCTATATAGATGAGCTCCTAATAATAGCACAACCAAAAGCAGGCCATGACGGCCTGAAGACCCCAACTAAAATGAAACTGCAGCATTTCCAATTAGGCGATCAGTAGCCTAGTAAACTATGGCATCGAAGAGGCCCAAGTGCCTGTTCTTGTTACTTTCTGTGGAGTAAAGCATGTGCTAGAAAATATTTATGAATGCAAGGAAATTAACATTAAAAAAGAAGCATAAAACATCACTTCTACTTAAACTACAAGTTAGTTTGGGAGGTACGACGTTCATACAAGGCGAGTACTATATTAGTTAATAATGCAAAAATTTAAAAAGCAAATGACTAACGGTCAAATAAAAGTAGAACTGACAGAAGTTACACATTCACAGAAGATTCTATGAACCGACTCAACTAGAGATTTTCTGTCATTGTGGCTATGCTCAGGCATCTCTTCACCAGTTCTGAGACTATTCAGAAATATATATTAAGTAATTTTTTAATGGCTTGTCCAAGTCTTTCAGTCTAAAAGACCCCATAACCAATTAGTCATGGCCAAAGATCCTTATGGCGAGATCATTGTTTTAATCATGGTAGAAACTCAGTAAGCTATTCCAATTTCTTCATCTCTTACCAGAATCTCGTAGGACAGAGAACATCCATTATGTTTCTTCCCCAAAATGTTCTTACCCTTTTCACCAAATACTTTTCAACATCTTGGCAAAAATAATGTCGTCTGAGTCTTCTACCGAGAAAAAGTGAGGGGATAAGTTGTAGTCACAACTCAAAACATCCTTCCTACCTATGGAAAGTCTTTAATTTTGAGGAGGGGGCAAATAATTACAGTTATTTACCTATTTCCAGAAATCCCTTCTCCTTTATAGACAGAAATTCTATTTCATTTCTGCTGACAATAAACTGCAACAGAAAAAAAAAAAGACTGTATTTTCAGTCTCATTACAACTTAAGGTGGCCAATGAAATATAAGCAATAGTCATTGGGTAGAGAAAAGTCTTCAAGGATAACTGATTGATATATGTCAAACGTAGTTTCCTCTGTGATTATTGAATGCCAGAGTTCAGGGGTCAGTCAAGAACTCGGGGAGAATTTATACACTGTTCTTGGGACTCCTTCCTATTTGTAGCTACCTTCAGTTCTCCTTTTGACTTTTCAGTAACAAGTACTTTTATTCACCAGTTTTCTTATCTGCTTTTCCTATCAGTTTCCCTACTCATAGTGTCAGCCTCTCTTTCTACTGCTGAATTACCTTGTTTTGTCATGATTAGGCTGTTTTCTGAACTACTGTTTTTTTAATAATCTCCAACTGAATCAATAATCTTTTGTGGGGTCACCCTATTGCTTTTACTATCTTTTTTTCCCCTCTTTTAGCCTAGGAGATCCAGCATTCATCTTAGACTAGGAATCCAAGATGGTTACTCACATGGTTGGTACCTTGATGGGAGGACTGGAAGTCTGAGCTTAACTGGGACCTTTCTCTTATTATTTAGTCTCAGAGGTCCAGTAGGGAATGTTCTAAGAGATCTAGGCAGAAGCTGCAAGACTTATTAATGATTTAGCCTCAGAATTTCAGAGGGTAACTTGTGTTGCATTCCATTGGTTAATAAGTCCATAAAACCAGTGTCAGTTTTAAGGCAGGGAGGAATTCGACTCTACACCCTACTTAGAGGAGTAGCAAAGAATTTTCATCCATCTTTACTACAGATTGTTTTTTGTGTGTTTGTTTGTTTTTCAGAAATCCCTGAAGGGGTGAAAATGACCTATATACTATAGATGGATATGAACATTAACTTAGAAAAAGGTGAAGTAGGCCAAATTTTCCTAAGGGTAAAAGAGATCTCATTACAAAAAGGAGCACAAAGCAAGAATTTAAACTCTCAACAGACATTATTGTGGAGGCTTTATGGACCTAGGAGGGGAGGAAAAACTTTGAAATACCTTCTAACAGACCTTAGAAGTCATGTTCTTTAGGAGCCTCAAAAGTGAGCAAGTCTTATCTAAACTAAAAATAATGATTTCGATAAGAGGATTTTCAAATCTCTGAACGGGAGCTCTTGAATTTATCATAGTGTGGTCATCAGGGACCAGAGGCCTCCATATACACAGCATGGATCCCACTGGTACTGAGACATCCAAGTTCTGTGGACCAAACACAGCACCTGACTGCAGTTCTCCTACCAGATTTCATACAGACATTCCAGCACAGAACTCACTTTGAAATTTTTGTTTTTTCCTGCAGTGGAAACTCTGATTAAATAGATATCTCACTGTCTCAGCCTTTGGGGTTATCTCCCTCTCTGTCTCTTTCAATCTCTCTCTCTCTCTCTTTCTCTCTCTCTCTCTCTTTAGAGGAAGGGCATAATATAAATTGGAAAAAGAAAACTAGAATAGTAAACATGTCTTTTATTTATTAGTTTTTCACCGTATCTCTTTATTCCTGTTAAATGCACTGTACACTTAAGGAAAATAAAATGTTGGTCCACGATCTGAGAAACTTGTTTTCCTGAGGGGTTCTGAAAATAACCCATAGGCCTTCTCTTGATCCCCATTATGACACTGCAAACTTCTGTGAGACTGTAGTTAGCAGAAGAATTTGAGACCAAAGAATATTAATTCATGAATAAGCACAACAAGATGCCTAGGAATCAAAATGATCGATTTTTACTCTATTAACTTTACTCTCCTGACAGTATTGTTTGATCAAGTACATGAAACATGATTCATTTAATCACCTTAATATAAGGGATTCAAGCTTACATTTCTTCATTAGATTTAAAAAATTATTCTGTGTAACAATAGATTTTACTCTGCCTAAGGAATCAACCACTAATTAGTCTTTTTCCTCATGATATATAAATACGTTAATTTAAAAAAAATCAATGCTCAAAATATTTTTAAAACTAATTACATCGAGGTTCTTTTATAATGTTTTTATTAAAAATATTTTCATTTGAATTCCATTTTTCCTTCAAGGCATTGAATTTAATTGATCTGATTTTAATAGTTTCTCCCATGATGCATGTCACTGGCTTATATTAACATTCTGTCATCAACTGACTAAATAGCTTCTCCTTGGTATAGTTAGTTTCTCCGTAGTTAAGATCACATTCACAAATGGATTTTTCAGAATTTAGAGTTAGGGTTTTTTTTTTAAACTCAAATATAAGAAAAGAAAATAGAAATTTATGGCAAATTTATCAACGGTTCACAGTTTTACCAGCCAATCAATTATAAGAGAATTTATTATTCTCTAGACTTGGTTATATGCACTCCATTTGATCTGGATGAAAATTCTGGATGCGTCTACTCACCACTGGTTTTCATTACTCTCATTATTCAAAGGACAGATGTTTCTACATTATCATTAGGAAGAAGTCTGTGGTCCATTTTTACCTCCACAGACTCCACCAATGGAGAAGGTAAAATATAAGAACAATGATATACAAAATAGTTAAAAATATTTTAGACTCTGAAACATCTCTTAAAACTTCTTTAAAGAGTAAGAGCTCTAATAGAATTTTCCCTCTATTAATAAGCCAGTATGTACTCCTTCTCTCTCTGTCTAGATAGAATAAACATTATCTTTATTTATGTATAAAAAAGTATTCTACTGAAGTGTTAGGAATCTGGGCCACCTGAATGGCGCAGTCGGTTGAGCATCCGACTTTGGCTCAGTTCATGATCTCATGGTTCATAAGATCAAGCCCCGCATTGGGCTCTGTACTGACAGCTGGGAGCCTGGAGCCTGCTTCAGATTCTGTGTCTCCCTCTCTCTCTGCCCCACCTCCACTTGCTCTCTGTCTCTCTCAAAATACATAAACATTAAAAAAATTAAAAATAAATAATGTGTAAGGAATATGTCCAGGAAGACAATTTATGAGTGTACTGCTTAGTTACAGGCTTCAGTTTAGTCTCACTTGGACAAATATAGCAGGTCATTTTTAATTTCTTTGCCTACATACTAACTAGACAGTTCATTCCATTACTCAAGACAGGATATAGGGGGCTTTTTACTGAGAAGATTGTCTATAAACCTTGTGATATGACAGTGAACAAGACAGAGTCTATGTCTTTTTTCAGAGTTTGCATATAGCATTTCTTAAAGAGAAGAAAATATTCTCCAAAATCACCTAATACTCTAAACTTGACTTGTCATGTCCAGATTCCTCTGATCTCAGATCCAAGTCATCTCCCATTAACTACTGTTTGTTATTTTTTCTTTAAAGATTAACTAGGTGTCTCAACCTCAAATACTTCATTTTTCTCATATTTGTCCAGACTATACCTCTCATCATACACATTCCTCCTACCTATTCGTTCATACTTCTTGCTTCCAAGCTAATTTTAATGTCAAACTGTGGGTTCAAGCTAGCTACTAATATCATTTAGGTATTGGCCTAAATGTGTTTTTTTTAACCTTTCTAGTCTTAATTAGGTGCCCCCCTCATATTTTTAATGTCATGGGACTTAAACATTTTTTTACATCATATGTTTACAATGCTGGTATTCCAAACAACACTATAAGCTCTCTGAAATAAACATGTTTTTGGGATTTTTTTTTGTTTTTTTGTTTTAATTTTTTAACGTTTTTATTTTATTTTTGAGAGACATAGAGACAGAGCATGAGCAAGGGAAGGGCAGAGAGAGAGGGAGATACTCTAAACTTGTTTATGAGTGGCTCATGGATTGGATGATTATATGTATATGGACTTGAACAGGTAACAATTTCATACTCTTCCTCCACTTGTACAAAAATAAATAAATAAACAGTAAAAAAAAAAGTCTTCCAACTTCCAAAACAACTTCCAACTTACTAGTTCTATATGATAGATCTAAAAAAGGGATAAGGACAAAAGTAATGTAATAACTCTAATGTATCTAACAACTAAACTGACTAGTCATAGCATGCCTCCCCCCCACATACATATTTTTAATGTCACCGATTTATCATACTCAATAGGTGTATTCAGAAAAAAAAAAAAGGTTACTTACAGTTTGTAATGACAGACACAGCAGTGGCTACCACTCTACTAGGTGGTAGCCTACTTGCTGGGTTGACTTGTGTTTAGGATTCTGCTTGAGAGTCATCAGCCACAGGGACATTAGATGACAGAAGACAGGCGTGCCTAGGTGGCTCATTTGGTTAAGTGTCAGACCTTAGCTCAGGTCATGATCTCATGGTTTGTGAGTTCAAGCCCTGTGTCAGCCTCTGTGCTAACAGCTCAGAGTCTGGAGCTGCTTCGGATTGTGTCTCCCTCTCTCTGCCTCTCTCTCTCTCTCTAAAAATAAATAATAAACATTGCAAAATAAGTTTTTTTAAAGATGATAGAAGACAGTTTCTACCTAAAAATTATACTCTTGGGGCATCCGGGCAGCTCAGAAATTGGGCAACCGACTCTTAATTTTGGCCCAAGTCATGATTCCAGCATCATGGGATCAAGCCCCGTGTCAGTCTTGGCATTGAGCATGGAGCCTACTTAAGATTTATTCTCTCTCTCTCTTTCTCTCTCAAATAAAAAATTTAAAATTACATTCTTTTCTAAAATATTAAAACAAAAAAAAATATGACTTTGGCCCAAAAATAATTTTTCAGAATTTATAAGGTCAGTTTTCCCAGAGGATTTTAGTAGTTTTCCCATAAGATAATGATGGCTGTATCATATAAAACCAAACAGATATCACTCATGTCAGTATTGTAATAAACTAGTTAATATTGAGTTCTTTATATGGTAAGAACTAAAAACACTTTCTCCCTGTAAACATTGGATGAATTATTAATTCATATCATTTAAAAAATAATTCATAGTTTATAGTATAGAGATCTATATATATCAAGTTTTCTTAGTTACAATCTAATATTCCATGTTGAGGACTAGCTACATAATTTGTGGAGTCAACAGAAGGAAAATGTTGGGCCCCTTGCTCAAAATTTCAAGACAGTGACCGTTGACTATTAAACCAAGCATAGGGCACTATATGACTTGGCAGAGGTTTTATATTAATTACCTTATTATATATATATCATTACAAATAAAAATCCTTCATCCCAGAAGAATAGACACAGCTATCAACATTTGCACACAAAGAAACTGTAGCCCGGAAAAGCATAATCTAGCTAAAGCTTCCCGGGCAGTCAGCAGGAGTACTCAGTCAGTAACTTATGTGCCCTAACTCCAGTCTCGCTCTCTGTTTACTTTATCAGATTTCATCTCCAAATCGAACTCCAATTTCAAAAAATGGCAAAGACATTTATGACCAATATACACTGCTTCGCTTCAAAACGTCACCTCTGGAGTCAATTCTAGGAATTTAATTGTATGAGACAAACAACAACTGTTACTTTTGTGAATTATTTTTTTGCCCCATTCAGAGTCCAAAACATTGCAGGACTGGGGAAATGAGAAAACTCATAAAGCAGCAACTCGTTTCTACCCAGCGCAGCTGAGAGATGCAATTAATAAAAATGGGAGAGACTCGGCAGCCTAGCAAGCACCTAAAGTAATAACTCCTTTTATGAATATGAGACATAGGTCTCAGGGTGTCTTGAGGCAGGTTTCTGCTCTATTGATCACATTGTCAGACAACACATTTCATCTCACTGAACACGTCCTATTCCAGGAGACGTGAGAAAGGGACACTAGAGGAAACGTAAATGTCAGAGGAAATAGGAATGCCTGTGAACCTCAGCACGGGTTTCTTGGAGCGATAAAGGTGGCCTGGCTTGGGAAGCCTGTCCCAGGAGTGATCAGAAATGAGAAAAGCATCCCTAGCTGGTGAGGTACTTGAGCATACGCTCAGTAGAGACAACATGGCGTGAAAGTCCAAGCTGTTGCAAGTATTCATTTCCTGGAAAGTACCAGGAAGCTATCCATCTCTCATTCTGTCTTTCATTTAGCCTCTGGCAGATTCTTAGGTGCCAGGTCAGATACTCAGCCACACTGATTCCTGTGATATAAGTCATTCTGTTCATTGTGTGCAGGTATAAATTCAATGAAATTGTCCAATGATCCTGTACCCTAGCTCCACAATTTTTTTCTCCCATTAATCCTTTTCAGCAAAAGTCAAGAGATTTCATCAGATATTTATTAAGAAAAGAAGGATCCTTGACCTGACAACCAAATTCTTTTCAGTGATTGTCTCTTTAAACTGGTGAACCGAAAGTTCCCTGATTCTCTACACTCTCTTTCTAATGTCTAGCTCTCACTTTGTTTTTGCTGTCCCCTGCTGGACCTTTCTTCATGTTAACATTTCTTTGTCCTTCAGAGATCCTATTGGTTTGACTAAGTCACTTTTAGGGAATCGGAAAATGTACTGAACACCTACTAGCTGCTTTAGGCACATTATTTCTAGATGTTTATAAACACTACACGTGAAAATGTCATTCACACTTCAAACGCTAAGTGGGATGGAGATAGATTTTGAACATTAAGATGTGAAGCAAGAAATGTATTTTGCAGCTGTGGGGGTTGAGGAAGACAACCTACATTGGCGGTACTCAATTTCCTGAAATGGCTGAAATTGCAGGCGGGACTCTCCTTACGCGTGGGGATTTAGAGAGTAAAACACAGTTTCAAAATTTTCTTTTTCCTTTTGAATTAAATTAGGCAAAACATGTGGCCCCTCTGTAAAACACACTGTGAAAACCTCTATTACAGAACAAGTGTTCTGTTATTGTTCAAATTGCTTTTCCTAGCTCTCTCTCTCTATTAGATTACATACCTTTTGAAAGAAAAGCATGTACTAATTGTTCTTCTACACCCAGAACTTACCATATCGTATGGAAAATCAAATCCATAACAACAATTTTAATAATGTGTAACATTCTTGCATCATGTTATGTATTGTGTTAAATGCCCGGTGTTTGAAATGCTAGTTCACCTTTATAATAACCTAACGATTTCAATATTTGTTGGTATTTCCATTTTAATAAAGGGAAAATGAGGCTTATAATCCCACACACTGAATTTAAGGTTTGGGGTCCTAGACTAATCAACAACCGCAAGTCCCTTCCTAGTTAAAAGCCCCAGTTTAGCTTCCCTTCATCTTTCAGCAGTATCAGCGTGTTTTCTCCTACATCCAAGAACAGAGAAGGTGTGGGTGTGGATGTCCTTCTTTGTGTCTTGTTTCTTTTAGATTGCTCCCATGTGTAGAGCCATAGCTGGGCCTGTTTTATGTCATCCCAAACATCCCAAAGTCTTTTGGTTGTAAACACTTCTCTTTCCATTACCACTTGAGTAGAAGGAGACCGATCAACCAGTGGAAGTATGACTTGTTTTATTGTACTTTCTTGTACGGTAACTGGTGTGTTATTTTCTCATTTTCTTCTGTGGTAACTAGTGTGTTATTTTCTCATTCTCTTTTTTATGCTTCAACCTGAAGAGGAGGAAAATTCTGCCTTTACCGCTACTTTCTGTCTCTACCCATTACTAACTACGTTCCCCCAAAGGAGGACAACGTGAAGTGATTGGTCAGAGCTAGGTACTGAATGTAACATAAAAGGCGCCCCCACCACTAGTGGTCTTCTGCTTCCAGTTCTTTCATCCAAATGCAGCATTCTGTCCTCTATATCTGGAAGTCCTGAGGTAGGGACAGGTTGGACATGGTCCACCAGCCTCTTCTCACTTTCAGCTCTATCTCAGATTGGGGCAGGAGGGGTGTGTGTGAAACATCCTTTTCATTCTTGTCCATGTGACTTCTAGGATAAAAAGGTTCAGAGTTGATTCCATAGGCCCCCGAAAATGGAAAGGTATAGGACAATATACTTTGGCTTGCAGGGTAATGTTTCCTGAAGAAAAAAAGAAAAAAAAAAAGAAATCCAGAAAAACCCTATCTTTTTGTATATGATTGTCTGATAATAAATAATGTTGGACCTTTATTTTTCATTTACCTATTTTGTTTTTGTTTTTGTTTTTGAATGTGATCAACCTGAGAAAGGTAGACTGATGAATGATGGGATCTGGGCACAAAAACCCCACCTTACATACTTACCATGTATGTATTCTTCTGCTTTGCCATCCTCCAGGGACAGGTAGGGCAAAGAGGTATCCAGAAAAAGGGGAGGGCATTTGAGGAGACCGAAGGAAATCCTCAACTCTGTCTTTGTTGACCATGATATTTCCTGGGGCTCTGGCGCCTACATTCCTTCCTTCTCTAGCTGGGTAGGGCAGATATTGGTAGTTGTCCACCAATGTTCATACTTTCCTTCCAGAGTCTTAGCTGGGCACGTGGCCAATTCACAAAGGACTCCATTTTGCAGGAGGCTTTGTGTCCAGATGACTATGTGCCAAGCAGCCATGTTATGTGTGCTACTTCTGAAGCTCATTCATAAGTGAGAAAGTCTGCTATCTCCTTGGTTTTCTTCTCTTTGCCATTGGCTGGCATAGAGGTCTGATGGCAGATGCAGGTGCCAAGCATCCACAGATGAAGATGTATCTTGAGGATAGCAGAGCTTCCCTAGTGGTCATGGGCTTCTTATTTTTTATTTATTTTTTAAGCATTTATTTATTTTCAGAGAGAGAGAGGCACAGAGAGAGAGGGACAGAGAGAATCCCAAGCAGGTTCCCCACTGTCAGCTCAGAGACTGACACGGGGCTCGATCCCATGAACCGTGAAATCATGACCTGAGCCAAAATCGAGAGTCCGACACTTAGCTGACTGAGCCACCCAGGTGTCCTTGGACTTCGTATTTTTAACTGTTACATGAAAGAAAAGTAAGCTTCTCTAATGTTGAAGTTATTGTGCTTTGGGTCTTTGGTTGCATTATTTTATGCCATCCCCCCAACTAATACAGGGAAAGGAGCGCCTCAGAAACCTGGCTTACTCTCTGTCCCTGTATTTCGTTTCTCACAAGTCCCTGATTACACAGATCTTGAGCTCATACCATAGTTTTCAAGATTTCTTTGGTCGTGATACATTTGAGACCTAAAGTATAATTTTTTTCTTGATACAAAGAGATATGTATTCCTTACTTTTTACTGATGCTCTTCTAAACCGATGATGCCTTCCTTCCATTTTGAAAACAAAGATAGTCACATTATTTTTAGTCCTCCCGTTTTTAATCCTTACCAAAAATAAATGAAAACTTTTGGATATTTATGACTTCACCTTTGCAAATACAAGTAGAGAATGACGGATGGTGCCTGACATTCATCCATTAACAATTGCAGCATTTTTTTCCCCTTTGTAATGCCTGCCTTCACCAGCCTCTCCGTAGTGAATGCATTTGCTCTTCTGGAACATTTTTCACTAAGAAGCATAGCAAACATCACTCCAAAGAGTACCTCAAAGGAAAAAAAAACACAATATATATTTCCATACATCGCAGAATCCGTAGAAAGTAAGATAGTATGATTCAGAGAATCGAGGATTTCAAATTACACAGACCTGGGTTCAAATAGTTTGTGATCTATGAATATTGGTTAAGTTTACCTCTTCAAACCTAAGTTTCTTATCTATGAAAGAGAATAGCAGTAGTTACCTTATGTGAATTAAATGAGATAATACAAGTAATGTGTAACTTGTAGAGAGAATAGCACATTGCTGACACATATAGCCACTAACTCACTGTTAACTCTTCTTGTAGTTATTGTTTTGATTATTTTCCAAATTCATCTTCACAAGTAATTGACAGTCAGTGTATTTGGAAGCAGCATCTGAAGCCAAGATGTTTGCCTGCTTTAGAGAGAGTGAATGTTTTGTCAAGCCATTGGGGCCTACTCCAAATTCACAAAAACAACACAGAGTGCTTACTGAACTGTAGAACGGCTAATTATGCACCCTATTTATAATAATCTTACAAAGTCTCATTACCTACAGCAGTCACAATGCATTCATCTCATTTCTGTTTAGGCTGGGAAAATTACAGGAAGGCCTTGTCATTCTTTTTGGAGTTTTCTGTATTTGGTGACATTTCCCCAGCTTGCTGCAAAACAGCAGCTGCAATTAATTACTTTTTGAATCGACTAGAGGACAGCTTGTAAGTTTTCTGCTGCCCTCTGTCAATTCTGGCACAATGAATTCTCTTTTAAAGTTGCATTTTACAACTTGCATTTCAAGCATTTCAAAGATCGCAGGGCCTGAATATAAAATGGAAAATGGGGGACCATTTCGTATTTAGTATTTTTTCCAGGAGAAAAATAATAGTAATCAATCGATTCGAATCCTAATGTTTGCAATTAACAAATATCTTTATTTATTTGAAAGTCTAAAACTTTGCATAAGTCTCCCAGTTGTTGAGCTGACATCCTCTTAAGACTCTAAAAGGGTACTAAGATCTCAAAGTTTGGGATTGCCTATGCTGACGTCCTCATTTTCCAAAGTTGTACTTATCTGAAAATGAAATCCAATGAGCAAAGAAAACCCTAGCCTGAAAGTTCTTGTCCATCCTACTGAGTTGATAATTTCAAATACTTCCAGTGTGTTCATTTCATTTCAAACAAAATGTCTTGCGTTTATTTTGTCTTTAAGGTTTCAGGTCATACGCAGACACATATCACAGAACCTTTTATGTCTGGACTGGAGTCTATTTCCATAAATTGACATGAAAACAAGGTGTGGAATCATAACCCTGATCAGATAAATGATTCCCTAGTTGATCATTTATAAATGATTTCTGAAGGTATTATTGAATATAGGTCTTATGTAGGAAATCTGATGGTCTTCAAAGTCACTTTAAACAGAATGATCACGTTACATCTACAAGAAGACTATATTTGAGATGAGGTCACTTTCTCTACTCCTTGTCCCTGCTCAACACCTGCCTGGTATCTGATAAGTTACAAACAATTCTCAGTTTCACAGATGGTGGAAGCCAGGCCAGTTCATACTGATCTCTTTCAGAAGTTTCTAGACATAAATATTTTGAAAATATGAGGTTCAAAGAATACTGCCAGCTGAATCCACATTGAGAATAAGGAGGGCTTATTAAATAAAAAGATGTCGCAAATGTGAGAATCTGGTTTCCTACAAATGAGTCAAATGTCAAAAGTAATCACATTTGCCTTTGTCCTTTCAGTCAGCTAATTCTTTTATTTCAATAGTACTAAAACAAGATGTTAGAGGATGACCTTTTGTGTCTCAGATTGACAGTTATCAATATGGTAGCTTATCCTGGAGTCAAACGGGAGGGAGAGACAAATCCTGCATATGCCATTGTTCAGATGAAATTACCCAAAACCTGTTCACAGAGTCCAAAATCTTTTAATCTACTTCATAAATATAACAAGCAGCCAGAGTTTGAGAAGGGGCTTTTATTGAAAGAGATTGGTGAGCACAGTTCTTTAGAGAAAGCTGCTGCTTTGCCAAAAATCTCACCTACCTTCTTCCAAGAGATGAGAAGCAAGACATCGCTTTCTAATTTCAAGCTTAGAAAGGGGGCTTCAAGAGTATCAAAATATAGTTTTCAAAAAGTTAACTGTCATACAAATAAACAGTGAGTCAATAATTTATTTAACTCATAACGAGTAAACTAGCCTGGTGACAAAACAAGAAAATAAATATATATACATATATGCATATATATATAGTTATTAAATATATATTCAGTAAAATGTATAAATTATATAAATATATGTTATATAATTTCATATAACATATAATAACAAAATATATGTAATATAACATAATATACATGTGAATATATAGAAATATACATATTCAATAAAAGCAAATTCCAGATAAGATTTCATATTAGATACAAAATTGTATACTTTCCTATAGAACAAAAAATCATAACCAGAGAAATCAATAATTTTCTTTACTAAACTAATCATTTCCATCTCTACTGATTAAAAATAATTTGCTTCAATCTAGTTAATATCCAACTTTCTACCATCTGAGACTTAATTAATGGTAAATAGTAATTCAAAACGGTTGTCTTTTTGTAGAGTAACAGATGACCTCTGGACAGTTTAGTCAGACAATACTCTGAAACTAATTTAAAAGGGCACACTGTAATTTTTGCCTTATTCATAAGTTTTTTTGCTTTATTTATAAGTTTTGGATTATATCCTTTAAATGGAAATTACTCAGAATGTTTTGAGATATATCCCCTGCAATCCAAAAACAGAGAGCACTCCCTGACTCCTGCCGGAAGAAGCTAAAGTAAACTACAGCGGGAGTCTAATCAGTTTCCTAGAAATCTAGAAGGCGATAGTAGGGCCAACTAACATCTCGGGTGGTAGACTCACTTTGATGCGTCTGCATGAGATGGTCTTGAAACCTCAAGTGTCATAGGAATGTTCGCCAGTGAGCAGGTCTGGGCTTTGTGGTTGAGAGAGTAAAAACAGAAACTTCTTGTTCCTGACCTTTGCGGTCGTCTAGAGGGGCATAGGGACTTCAGGAAAAAAGCCTGGGAGTATACTGCCGGACGCCCAGGGGTTGAGTTAGAGGTTACAAGAGACCATCTGGGAGATAGATGCATCTAGCTGATTATGACAATTGCAAGAAAGAATGGCCAAGTAGGCAACCTTTGAAGTGCCAACAAAAGTACCCACAAGAGAAAGATCTAGCTTTTATCATTGGCCAGACCCACTCAGGATTCTAACGAAAGCCATCTGCCAGGCGCATATTGCTAACGAGTAAAACAGCTAAAACCTGGCCTATGGATTCACCTACCACAACCCTCACCCTGGAAGGAATATAGAGAATATGAACATGAAAAAAGCAGAGAATAGAAATACCTCACAACCTCCCCAAGAAGCTTTCTGCTTGAAGTAAGTTAAATCAGAGATGTGTGTGCATGTGCAGGTGTGTTTGTGGTCTTTATTTCCATAGCACACACTCCACATATACTGCAGGTTTTTTTCTCTAAAATTTTAACTGAAACATATCATCTTTTTTCCTACTTTTATTGAGATATAATCGACATATAACATTGTGTTGGCTTAAGGTGTACAACGTAATGATTTAATATATATTTTGAAATGACTATCACACTTAGTTAGCTATCCATCACATCACATAGTTACATAGTTGTTTTCTTGTGACAAGAACTTTTAAAACCTACTCCCTTAGCAATTTTCAAATATACAATATACATTTGTTATGGTAACTATAGTCCACATGCTGTACATTTCATCCCCCGAATTAATTTATCTTATAGCTGGGAGTCTGTACCTTTTGACCACCTTCACCCATGTCCCCACCCTCTACCCCCACCTGAAGTACATTAATTTATAGATCTGCCACTAAGTTTGGGATTTTAACACTATGTGGGACCAGATATTAATTTTGGATATTGACTGGATTTTGAATTTCTGAATTGTGACTTTTTATGACTAAAACTGATGATTTTTGTTTTTGATTTGACTGGGTACAGAGAAACCATGAGTCTGCCCCCGTTTTCCCTGAGGGGTAGGGAAGGAATATATCTCTCTGAATAAAAATTTAAAGGGAGAATGAGAAATATAAATACAAATGCATTGCGATTACATCTACATGCCACGCTTTTTCGCTAGTAGTAGAAATCACTTCCTTTGTACGAAGAAACCAGAGAGTGGGACTTACACACATCCCGGGACCATATTTAGTCACCTCACCATGATCCCACATTGATATTTTGGGGCTTAGGAATTGAAAGTAAAACTTCACCACCAAGTTGATAGAGAATCATAACTAAAGAAATCAAAATTATAGTAAATGATACTTTGTTCCTCATTCCACTTTTAGATGTCTGTGCTAAACTTTTTAGGTGTATGATGTAAAGAGAAATGTACGCCATTCCAAGAGGGAAATATTTTTTTGCTTTCCAATATGATATTAAATTGACAGTGTGGAAAATATATGATATTCCTCATAAGTAAATTTTTACCTTTCTAGCTAAAAATAAAAGCACCAGTGCTCATCACCAGGGCCTTAATACCCATCGCCCAGCTAGCCCATCCCCTAACCACCTCACTCTATCAACCCTTATTTTTTTTCCTCTGTCATTAGGAGCCTCGTGTGTGGTTTGTTTCCCTTTCTTCTCTGCCACTCCTTCCCATACTTTTCTCTCTTTTGTCTAATTCCGCATATGAGTGAAATCATGTGATATTTGTCTTTCTCTAACTTATTTTGCTTAGCATAATACTCTATCCACGTCATAGCGAATAGCAAGCTTTCATTTTTTTTAATGGCTGGGTAATATTCCGTTACACACGCGCGCGCGCACACACACACACACACACACACCACATCTTCTTTATCCATTCATCAGTCAATGGACATTTGGGCTCTTTCCATAGTTTGGCTGTTGTTGATAATTCTGCTATAAACTTTGGGGTGGATGTACCTCTTCGAATCTGTATTTTCGTATCCTTTGAGTGCAATTGCTGGATTGTAGGGTAGTTCTATTTTTAGTTTTTAGTTTTAGTTTTTTTTTTTTTTCTAACTAATTCAAGTTAGTTAACATACAGTGTAGTCTTCGCTTCAGGAATAGCACCCAGTGATTCATCTCCTCTACCATGCTTTAATTCTCTGATTTGAGCAAGGTATTTAATCCTTCAGAGCTTCAGTTTTCTCATCAATAAAATAGAGATAATATCCACTTCATTATATTTTAAGTGGAATTTCTCACCATTCTGTACTACAAATGGAGATTAGACAGTATACCAGTAATAGCCTGACAAGGAAAGAGAATTTAACTTTTCAAAAAGATAACATAGAATCTTCAAGTCTTGTTACGATGTATGTGACCTAGTAAATAGTTTTTCCTTCTAAGTTTGACGTGGAGATTTTGGATTTGAACTTCAAATTTAAATGGCTTCCCATTAGGTCCACTCTGCTGAGCTCTGCTCCAGGGACCGCTAGAGGGTCATTGGTTTTCCTCAGAACTCTGAGCTGCCTGGATGCAGCCAGTGACTCATGGGTTCTAATGCCAGGCACTTTTATTACTCTTCTGATTCAGGTCATAATTTAAAGGGTAGAATTAGTTTTGAAAATCCCTAAGCAATTTAGGTACTGGGATAGAAATTTCAAAAGTCAGCTGGTTTGAATTCCCATGCTCTGGAGACACAACAATTTGAGAGCTATGTATAAATGTATATGCTAGCTTGCTGTGAAATTTTGAGACAAAATAAAGCTACTTTAGAAAGAGGACTATGAAACAAATGTGTGATGAAGACTCTGATGTTCTTCTCAGAACTCAGTGGGAAAGAGGTAGTAGATGAATGAAGCTCCAGAAACAGGGGGATGTCTTGGGTCTCCATGAACCTACCTTAAGAACAAGAAGCAAGAACTAGCTCTGATGTTGTCAGAAAAAAAAAAAAAAAGAATTATGAGCATGAATCTGGAGATAGATTCCAGTAAAAGGTAACAATGAGATGTGAGGATGGACTGATCAGTTGAAAAAGGGCAAAAGAACGCTAGGTGCGGTGCGAGGTAAAGCATTTTGACACACTCTGAAGACTCAAAATTCAACAATACAATGAACTTCCTACAAACCTAAGGATCTGCATTAATGGTATTTAGGAAGAAAAGTCAGATCTTCCCAGTGTGCATATGAAAACTTTGGTCAAGACACCAAGCAAATGGGCTACATTCACAATTATATAGCATTTAGTAGAACCAATAGTAAGTCTAGAATTCTATATATGAATGAGTCCAGTAGTTCAACATTTTCCACCCAAAGATAAACTGAAGCATTTCTCCATCAGTTCTAGATCCCATTGGATGAAAGTTGTTCCCGGGGATATTACCTGCTTACATAACAGATTGCAAATGCCTGCTTGATGAGTGAGTCCCACAAAGATTACAGCATAGGATGAGAAGTTTACTCCTGTAAAGTGAAAGACCCTTGGAGGCAAGGAACTTGCCATCATCATGAGATGAATGGCTAAAATCAGAAGTGAGGCTGTGAAAATATTATTTGGGACACAGGAGGTATACAGTACAGCCACAGATAATGGTTTAATGGGGTAGTAGATATCAGACAAGGGTAAATATTTTTTGACCAGTGATAATGAAGATTATAAAGGAAAATAAACAGGTTCTATGAGTAAAAAAACTAGTGGGAGGAAGATCTAATTTTGCTGAAGAGAGTCAGGAAAAGACCTCTTCGAGAAACTGACCTATACTCTAAGATCGAATTACAATTGTGGTAGAGGAATTAAGGGCTCTTCCAGTTCATAAACTGCAAGAGAGACCAGCATGAACTAGGGCAAATACCATGTTTAGCACTGGAATGAATATAGAATGTATTAAATAGTGTCTGGGAATATTGAAGGAGGCTCCTGAAAAAATTAGTCCCTTCATTGTCTGTCATAGTGTCTAGATTTCTAGTATTATTCCATTCCCCTCAGTCTTGCATTACATTCCAGAAAATGTATTTTTAAAAACCAATTGCACTCCAGTTAATTAGTACAATTCTCTATATAGTGGGATGTTAGTTCCCATAATCTTCGTTTCACTCTTCCTGGAGATAAGAAAGATATTAACAGACTACCCTACATTATAACAAGAAATAAACCAATGTCTTCTTCCCAGAAAACTGGATTTCTTCCATTTATTCTCAACGAACTCATACATGTTTGTTTTTGCCAAGCACCACAACAAATTTTAAATTGTTTCACTTTTGGAAAGACCCAATATATGTTTTTCCAAAGACATTTTCCTCTATTATTTGAAATATGTTTTCCGTTCATTTGTACTCAACTCAAACTGTTGCTTAATAAAAGCCATTTGATGTCCAAGCCAAATTTTGAAGATTATTGCATCTTTCCCCAAAAACCTTTTAAGAGGAAATTATGTTCTGCCAACAAGAAATAGAACTGGACTAATGGTAAATTTTATTCTGCCAAAAATCAGAGGCTGAAGTTTGAAGGAGTAAAAAAAAAAAACAAAAAACAACTAACTGCCCTTGATTAGTAGGCACAGGAAACTGGCAATCTTTTAAACTCAAAACAAATGGGAAAGATCCTTAACTAGTGAAAGAAGATGTGATTCCAGGGAAGCAAAAACCTTGGTTTTAGATAAACATGTTAGAGACCGAATTCCATTTACAAGTTGAGTTTTTTAAAAAACAGGTGAAAGAATTCAGTTCCAGCTAACTGACTGGCTCCTTCTGCCCTGAGGAGGAACAGATGGATGGAGCAGTCTGGAGGTGCTTCTTGAGCTAAGGAGAGAATAGACCTTGAAATAGTTCACGTAGTCAGACCTCTCATTATTTTAACTACTACTCAGCATAGAATGGCACAACACGGATAATAAAGTATTATGTTCCCAAAAGCAGCTTCCTGAAAGGCTAGCTTGGCAGCTGCTCATTTCACCTGGAAACTTCCATTCAACATTACAACAAATGGAGTCTGGCATGGAACTGCGAGAGGTCCCTAATTTATCAACATCAAGAGACACGTTTTAAAGGGACAGTTTTCCTTTCTGTGCATAATAGTTTAGCAAAGGTCAGAATCATTTACGATAGTTAAAATGTGCAAGTAAATAACTTTGATTACACAGTCATGTAAGGCAAGGAATGTTCTTCCTCACACCGATTTGATGAGCCTAAGAAAATCCGAAGAATAGGACATTGCAAAACTGCGCATTTTTCCTTTCAGTGGCGATCTGCTTGAGGGTCTCGGTTTATCTCCTTCTCTCCCTGTCCCCAAACATTTTTCTGGGTATCTCATGATAAGCCACTGGTGCTGAAAATATAGAGGTGTCCTCTGAGATATGTTTCTCAGGGCTATTAATAGCTATTATTCATATTTAAGCTCCACTAATAATTGTTGCCAATGTATAAGCCTAAGGAACGGTGTGTTATTTAACGTTTAGATTTATAGCTTCAACTTCCATGTTTTCTAAAAAAAAACATATAGAGAAATAAACCTTTAATTAAAGTGAAAGTCTAATGAATATGAGAAAGTATCTTAATTGAGATAGATTTATTGGATTTAGCTTTACTGGGCTTATAAAGCACAGACCTCTGAGGATTGGGCATCCCTGAGATTATCCCTCACACCTAAAGAGAAACAGCTTGGTCAGGATTTAGTGATCGAGAAAAAGCACAATTTTCTGGAGTTCAAGCACACGGGTGTTATTTTTATGAGGTTAAGCCAAGGCACATCATAGGCTTGCATTGTATGAGGAATAATATTTCTAGACCTTCGAGGATTCTGCGGGGGTTCCAGATTGGCTTAAACAGAATCCGCTGACTCCTAAATTTCTGCTAATCCCAACGCATTTTTCCTAATGTCTTGTCATGCATTATTTCAATACTCTTCTTGGCCACACCATAAATTCCTTTGCTCCTGTGTCTTTTCATCACACCTCATGAGCAAAACCTCATGTCTCATGTGGCCCACTTTCTGCTTTCTCGCTGTCATTGCCCAAGTGAGTCACGTGTCCCACAGCGCTCCTATTGGAATCGTTATAAATTGGAGTTCACTAGCTTTAAAGGAGCCAGCAAAACTCTCTACCAATTGTACTCGATTCTCTGGTCCTCTACTGTCTCAATTCCCCACAATCTTGCTGCTAAGCACCAGACACACACACACACACACACACACACACACACACACACACATTTTTGTGCCTCATCAGTAAAAAGAAACTAATAATAAACAAGCTTTCTATGTTTGTTGGAAAAATTACCTTAATTTTTGTATGACGCTCTTAAAAGCGTGGTGAAAAGTGGCTACATATTATTATTATTATTATATAAAGTTGCCTAATCTATATTTCTATTTGAAGGCAACTTAAATTCAACATATCAGGGCTGAATTTACGGTCTTCTCAAAAAAACATTTTAGGAGCACCTAGTTCAATTAGTTGAACCACAATTCATCCAATTTTACTAGCCAATGCCAAGGAGACATTCTTGACACTTCTTTTCTGTCTCATCAGTCCTCATGCTGATATCCAATCTATTAAACAGCTAACAGTGTCGTAGGCACAGCGTGTTGTGGGAAGCACTGTTTCTTTCCCTCTTTCCTATTTTCTAGCTACATTTTCCTCCCTCCCATCTCTTACAGCTTTTGAAGACACTGCGTCATCTGTCCATTATGCTCTTACTCCACCTGCTCAGGTCTAATCTTCAACTTCTTCACTTCCTCTGGAATATAATCTTTGTTGTCTCTATAGGGCAGGTAGCTCTTTTATATCTTCTCTTAGAATTGTGTTTTGGTTTTTCATACGACTACTATCAGTTTTAACTGAGCAGCCTTTGGTCTGATAATGTGATCAATTAGCCACTATCTAGAATACAAGATCCACAAGATGGGGAAACCACATCTGGTTTTGCTGACCATTATATCCGCATAGCCTAGCACAGTTCCTAGGGTCCAGCTGAAGATAAAAATATATTTTTCCAGAAAATGAGAGAGGCAGTATTTCCAATAAGAAAATGGAAATCCTTTTAGGCATCAAGGGAACCAGTAAACAAATGAAATATAGAATAGAAAAAAGGTAGAGAAAATCGCTGAATCCAAAGTCAGTTTTTTTCAAAAGATCAACAAAGTTGGAACATTTTTAGCTATGCTGATCAGGAAAAGGAGAGAAGACACAAGTTACTAACGTTAGAAATGAAAGAGAGGAGATTATTGCCAGCCTTACAGAAATAAAAAGTATCATAAGACAATACTTATATTGTATGACAACAAGTTAGATTATGTAGATGAAATTTTTGAAATTCTAGACAAACACAAGTTTCTGAAATAGACTTAGAAAGATTAGAAAATCTAACTATATATAATAATAAAAATTTGAATTACTAATTTAGAAACTTCCCACAAAAGCGTCTAAGCACAGAAGTCCTTCATGAATTCTAGCAAACATTTAAAGGAGAATTAATACAAATCTTTCAAAAACACTTGCAAAATATAGAAAAGAAGGGATTACTTCTGAGCTCATTATATGGGACCATAATTGTCATGATAACAACCAAAGGAAGACAACAGATAAGGGAGGAAAACCTACCAAATAATATCCTTAGATTCAAAAATCTGTAGTAAGTACTAGCAGTGATTCCAGAGACATATGAAAGGAATTACTCAAGGTCAATTATATATTATGAAGTGAAAGAATGAATTTGGACCCCCATCTCACACCACATAAAATATGTGTATGTGGGGCACCTGGATGGCTAAGTCGGTTGAGCGTCCGACTTCGGCTCAGGTCATGATCTTACTGTTCCGAGTTCAAGCCCCGCCTCGGGCTCTGTGCTGACAGCTCAGAGCCTGGAGCCTGTCTCAGATTCTGTCTCCCTCTCTGTCTGTGCCCCTCCCCTGCTCATGCTCTGTCTCTCTCTCTCTCTCTCTCAAAAATAAATAAACATTAAAAAAAATTTAAAAAAATATGTGTATGTGTGTGAGTGTGTGTGTATTTCAAGACACATATGTAACTTCAAATGTTTTAGTAGTCACTTTGAAAAGTTTTTACTTTAAAAAGCATTCGATGGTAAAAATTTGAATGCTTCCCTTCTTTTTTAAAAATGTTTATTTATTTATTTTGAGAGAGAAAGAGAAAGAGCAGGGGAGGGGCAGAGAGAGAGAGAGAATCCCACACAACCTCTGCATTGTCATTGCAGAGCCCAATGAGGGGCTCGATCTCACAAACCTGAACCGAAATCCTGAGTCCTAAGCTTAACCAACTGAGCCATCCAAGTGCCCCTGAATGCTTCCCTTCTTAGACAAGGAACCTTGCAAGAATTTCTGCTATTACTATTTACTTCTATTCAACATAGCGAAGGTTCTAGCCAGCACAAAATAAGAAATAGGTGTTAACCAGATTGGAAAAGAAGAAATAAAACTTTCTTTAATCACGTATGGATAACTGTCTATGGAGAAAATCTCGTGGAATCTACAAGAAAGCTGCTAGAACCCCTGAGTTTGGGAAAATTTTACGATATAACATAAATACAAAAGATCAATTTTATTTCTAGATACCAGTAACAATTGGATATCGAAATAAAAACACCACTCAAATTAATAGCAAAAATATGAAAAATTAGGAATAAATCTGAGAATATGTGCAAGACATGTTCACTGTAAACTGTAAAACATTTATGACAGGAATTAAAGATCTAAACAAATTGGGAGACATTCCACATTAATTGTTGGAAGTCTTTATATTGGTAATGTGTCACTTCTTCCACATTCATTCATAGGGTTGATTCAATGAAATCAAAATCCTACCAGGTACTTTATAAAAACTGACAACCTTAAAAAAGAACAAATTTGGAGCACTGACACTACTTATTATATAAGCATAGTATCAAGATAATATGATGTTGCATAAAGATAGACAAACAGAGCAATGTAATAGAATACATTACATACAATACATAGAATAGAAAATCCAATAATTGTATGTATATATTCAAGTAAATTTCCACAAAGACTCATAGGCAATTCAATGGAGAAAAAATAGTTATTTCATTAAATTACAATGGAACAATTAGATGTCCAAGTATAGATAATTTAACTTGAATCCATTTCTTACACCATATACAAAAATTAGCTGAAAATGAATCATAGACCTAAATGTAAAAACAAAACTATAAAACGTGTAGAAGTAAAACATAGGAGAAAATCTTTGTGACTTTGTTTTATTAGACAAAGATTTTTTTACAGCAAATTTACAGTAAATTTGCAGCCTATAGCAAATTTAGAAAATTGGACTTCATCAAAATTAAGAACTTAGGCTTTTTGAAAGGAAGAGAATGAAAACACAAGTCACAGATGAGAAGAAGATATTTACCTGTCGCTCATCTGATGAAGGACATGTAGGTAATATATATCCACAAGCTGAATAACTCTCAAAACTCAATAATAAAATTACACAAAAATATAATGAATTGTACAAAAGTTTAAAAGATGCTTCAGAAAAGAAATATGCAGACATATACAGATTGCAAATAAGGACGTGAAAAGATATTCACCCTAATTAGTCCTTAGAGGAATACAAATTAAGACCAAAATTTGATACTAACACATATTATTAGACTACCTAAAATTAAAAAGACAGATCGTATTAAGTACTGGAGAGGGTGTCTCCTACAACTGACTCTCTCGTACACTAATGGGAATGTAAATGATACAATCACTTTAGAAATAGTTCAAGAGCTTTTTAAAAAGCTGAGTATACATCTAATGTATGACCTAATTATTCCACTCCTAGATATTTATCTAAAAGAAACGAAGGCATAAGTTCACAAATGACAGGAACTCAAAATTTCATAGCAACTTTATTTGTAATCATCAAAAATTGAAAGAACCCAAATGGCCATCATTATGTGAATGGATAAGCAAATTGTGGTATATTCATAAAATGGAATAATATCCTTCAATAAAAAGGAGTAAGCTATTGCTACATGCAAACACATGGATGTAGTTCCAAATAATTATTCTGAATGAAGAAGCCCAAGTAATAGAGTGCCTGCTATATGGTTCCATTTGCATGAATTCTGGGAAATTCAAACTCTGTAATGAAAGAAAGCAAATTAGTATTTGCCTCAAGATGAGGGATGAGCAGTGGGAGGGAGACATCACAGGGATCATTATGAAATTATTTGGGATGCTTTTTACTTTGATTGTGGTGGCTGATGGTTTCATAGGGGCATGCATCTGTAAAAAGTTATCAGATTGTACCCTCTAAACATGTTCCGTTAATTGAATATCAAATAAACCTGAACAAAGATGTTTAAAAACTATCATGGAGGCTCCACTTGAAATTCGTACTGGGCATAGTAGTGTCAGGTAGAACTGTCATTTCTACTCGTATATCTGTTGATTTCAAGGGGGACTAAAAACTTGCCTTGATTAAGGTCACTTATTCCTTGCCTTAATTTCAGGGTTTGTCTGTTCTGATAGCTGTTGTTATTGCTATCATTTTAATTATATAATTGGTCACATCATTTTTAATGCCAGTGAAATTATTTTTTCCAAATGTGACCTGAGTTCCCTTCTTGGTTTCATTTGAAACAAATCTATAGGTGTGGCATTGAGAACACAAATTACAGTGTTTGCTAGAAAAGTAAACATAGTACCTATATGAAACCTGGCGTTGAGAATATGACCCCAGATATCAGGAGTCAGTTCGATAATATTTCACATGTAAAGTGAGAAATCTTCCCTCCTTTCCAAAGACTGGGACATTCTCTGACCACAGCTTCTCAAGTTTTTTTTGAAATGTTTTTGTTTTGTTTTGGTTTTTATTTTTGTTTTAGAAAGATAGTGAGCAGGGGAGAGGCAGAGAGAGAGGGAGACAGAGTCCCAAGCAGGTTCTGTGCTGTCAGCGCAGAGCCTGATGTGGGGCTTGAACTCACAAACTTGTGAGATCATGACCTGAGCCAAAACCAAGAGTGAGATGCTTAACTGACCGAGCCACCCCGGCACCCCATATTTTATTTGAAATGTTAACACAGTTGCTTTTGTAGGCTGGGGCTGTCGCCAATAACCTGTGTATTTATTTTTGTCCTCTTATATAGATCTTGTATCTGTTAAAAAAAAGAACATTGTTTAGAATATTTTCCATAGAAATTTTTGCAGGAAATGCTTTAAACCATGTTACGCCGCAGAGTAATATGCCATATTCCCAAACATTACGGTGCCTCTGTGGTTCTCAGTCTAGAGTAGAGGATGGGGAAGGAGTAGATTTACTCTAGATATGATAAAAGAAAAATATTATATGTTTATAAGATATAACATACATATACATAGTATAATATGTATATACTGAAATATTAAGTTATCATAACCAAGAGGAAGAATTATTGGTGTATTTTCTTCATGTTGTTTATCTTCTAATTTTCTTAAAATGAGCATAGTATTCTGTTTTAATAACAAAAAAAATTAAAGAAACAAGTTGGAAAATCCAGAATCAATTTTCTAGCCTTTCTAACTGGTGAAGCTAAAATTATCCAGAGAGTAGAAAACTTTCTAAATTGGAAAACAAAAAGAAAAAGACATTATTGAAATGTAAGATTCATGAAATCAATGATGATATCTTATTTTCAGTACAAACTGTATTTTGTTACAATCCATCTATTCAGTATCAGAAGCTTGTGTTATATATAAAGGCTACAAAAATGGGTAAAACACCACTGCTGCCCTTAAAATAATAGCAACATGGAAGAGATGGACACATATATAAGTATGGAAGTTTCTCTACTGACAAACACATTAAGTTCTGAAAATTTCTCCTGGAATTCAATTTCTTTTTTTTTTTTTTTTAATGTTTATTTTTGAGAGAGAGAGACAGAGCGCGAGTCGGGAGGGACAGAGAGAGGGAGACACAGAATCCCAAGCAGGCTCCGGGCTCTGAGCTGTCAGCACTGAGGCCAATGTGGGACTTGAACTCACAAGCTTTGAGATCATGACCTGAGTCAAAGTCGGACGCTTAACCAACTGAGCCACCCAGGTATCCCCTGAAAGTCAATTTCTTGATTAACCTAAGTGCTATAGATGTAAACACTAATACCATTTGTTGGTGGTAGTTACACTTGACTGGCTTTTAACTTGGATGTTGTTCTCCTCACCTTGTTTTAAAGTGGCTCTATTTATTTATTTATTTTGAGAGAGAGCGAGAGGGAATGCACTCATAAGCAGGGGAGGGACAAAGAGAGAGGGAGAGAGAGAGTCCCAAGGAGGCCCCATGCTCAGCATGGAGCCCCACGTGGGGCTCGATCTAATGAAATGTGAGATCATGATCTGAGCCAATATCAAGAATTGAGTGCTCAGCTGACCTAGCCACGCAGGTCCCTTCCCCATTTTAAATAAAAGTTCTCAAGTAGAAGCAATGTTGTATATAGAGCAGTGGTGCTTCTCCAACATGTAATATGGTAGAGAGACTGTACTAAATGTCAAGAAGACACAGAAACAAGAAAGGGAGGGTATTGGAGACCATCAAATTTCTCTCTTTTTGGGAATCACAAGGCTAGAACATAACATTAATGAGTAGACAACGAAATCTTGTAAAAAGATTATAACTTTATCTTTTGGGGAACTTAAATTCTCAGTTTTGCGCTTCTTAGGATAAGTGCCTTTATTCAGCAATGGTACTAGAGATATAGTAGGTAGATGTTCAGGCTGAATCTCCACTCATCATAGGACTGTCCAAGAGATTGCTAAGATTGCCAATTCAGACTTTTTAGATTCGTTAAGTTTTTGCAAATTTCTCCTCTGCAATTACTTTGGATGAGACAGGTATACACACAGATAATTGATTCTCATTATTTGCGGATTCTGTATTGTAAGTTTGCCTACTCGCTGGAATTCATTTGTAACACTGAAGCCAATGCTTGTGGAGTTTTATGCTTGCTTCAGTAGCACATACACAAATTCTGGAATGGTAGAGAGATGAGCGTGCCCCTGCACAAGGATGGCACACAAATCCGTGAAGTGTTCCAGAAAAAAGAAAATATTTGCAGGGTTTTCAGATCATTCGCAGACAATGCATAAAATGAAAACTTGGAATCACCTGATGCACATTTCCAGCTCAAGTCAAATAAGGCCCCGCTCTGTCTTTTGGTTTCAGTTCTGGTATCGTAAACAAGTGTCTTTTTCATGGTTCATTAAGCGTCACATTGTTTTGACGTTTTTGTGCTTTTCGTAGTTTTCGCTATTTAAAATGACCCCCAAGTGTAGTGCCGAAGTGCCGTCTAGCGTTACTAAGTGCCAGAAAGCTGTGATGTGCCTCACAGAGAAATATATTTGTTAGATAACCTTCATGCAGACATGAATTCTAGTGCTGTTGGTCCTGAGTTTAATGTTAATGATTTGGCAATATATATTAAATAAGGTATCTTTAAACAGAAATACACATAAAACAGGCCTTGTATTGATCAGTTGACGAGAATGTTGTGACAAGCGGCTTGCAGGAACCTAACTGTGTATTTCCCCCGGGAGCAATGACTCAGTGTTTGCTAACTCAGTGTTTGCAGCCACGCAACAGAATGGAACTAATGAGAATGAGGGTAATATGTATATGTGTATATATGCACACACGTATAGTTTATTTTACACATATACATATGTATACATGTATGCATATATATACACACAAATATATGTATACAAAGATTAACCTTAATCTTCCAATCTCTGAATCAGGTTACATGCTATATGCTGTAAATTGTGTTTATGTGTTTATGAGAGACAGTGGAACCTCTCTGAAATTAGAATTTTTCCTGGAAATCTGGCCCTCATGACTGCTGTTCCGTGACACCGTTCTGAGTGGAGGAGCAGTGAGCAGTTCCTAGAGGGAGGCTGCTTGCTTCAGCTCCAGCCTTCAGGCCAAAGAGTATTTCTCAGTGCCTGAGCAAAGGGATTAGAAAAAGAAGAGGAAGGACAACTAAGAAAAAATTAATTAATTAATTAATTAAAATCTCTGAGTCCTATTAAAATCCCCCTGACCCCGAATCGGGACATTTTTACCTCCTTCTCATTATTTTTAGTATTTGTTACTGCCCTTGTGGGCCTCAGCTTTCCATCTGCCGGATGAATTTAATGAAATTCCTTGGGCTAAAAAGCAAAAATCAAGAAAGATTTTCAAGAAATCTCAAAGATTAGAGAGATAGATATATGCTATTGAATCAAATGAAAACGGGACCTAGAAAGAATGAGAAATGAAATATAGGCAAGAAACATTAGTTCAGACTTTGGGGAAAAAAAAATAGAAAAATCAGGCAATTTTGAAAGCTGCAGGTATGTGCTTTCACTTCTATTCAAAAGAGGATGGTAACCAAATTTGGATTTTTCATTTGCATTGGCTTTTACTTTTCTAGTGCCACCTTCCAGAAACAGCTCCCTCTTTGTGAATAGTTGTGTAAGTAATGACACAAAATGATGAATCCCAGAAGCATCAAATTCAATATGGAAATCGCATGCATATTTTTTAGCGTGATCTCTGAGCGGTCTCTAATTCTTTATCTAATTAATGAAAACTTCGTCCTGTTCCAGTGCTAGACTAATGATATTAGGTGAGTTTTAAAGTGTCAGCAATGACTGCCGGAAGAGTATTTGAAATTTATCCCCTACCTCTTTAGAGACTGGGAAAAACCCTTGGTCTTCTTTAAATCTATGTTTGGACATTTGATTTTAATTTCACCTGCCAAGAGCATTGGCGAAATTGCAATCCTGCAATAAGACCACTCTCAACTACATTCACTGACAAGAACAAAAGCGCACTCCGTATGCATACATACTGCTGGTGCTACGACAACCTCTTCATGATAACGGGTGTCCCTGCCTTTGTAGGCATAAGAGGACCCATGACAGATGATTTGCACCAAGAGACTGACAGCTCATCTTCTCCCTCCTCTTCCCGTAACGTGTTCTCTTTCATTCCTTTTTTTCTCTCTTTTGTAGCAACCAACCTTATCCAATATTTGAGGCTCTTTTAAAACTAATGATCTTAGACTCTGGGTATATGAAAGGTTATTATATAGAGAATGAGAGCCAGCTGTTCCTCATCTCACCTGAAGATAGAACTTGGGCTGTTGCCATTCATTCCAGAACGATTGAATAACTGCTTCTTGATCTCAAAGATGATGCGATGATAGGAAAGACCTGGGCTGCAATCTAAGGCAAAAAGAAATGTCCTGATATCGAAAGTTATGAATTTAGTTGCTGATTCAGATTTACTCTGCATTTAACAAGAATGTGCTAACCATCCATTGTGAGGCCGCTGCTGTGATTGAACTCAGGGAATGTATAAAATTATAGGCCCCAAACCTGTCTCTGTCAAGTTGATTTACAACTTATTTTAAAACAAGGACTTTCTTTCATGAAATTATTAAGCAATGTTTAAAGATAACATGTAATTACCATACCCCCTATTTTTGATTTCAGGAAATTGGTGTACACAGGGAGTCTTCAAAAAGGAAGTAATATTTTAGCTAGGCCTTGAAGAATAGATAGGATTAGGAAGTAACTGAAAGATATGCATTAGTTCTTTAAATATGTATACTATATTACCTAGCAATGTTCTAGGACTACCCGGAATCATAGAATGATATAGTTAAAAAGTATGTTTGAGATTATAAAGTACCCTTTTATTACACAAATGAGGAAGTGGTACCTAATCCTTATCCTCTCTGGGTGGGCAATTATAGCGAATTAGTGGTAGGCCCAGGGAGAGAAAATTTCTACTTTAGTTCAATATTTATATATGAAAAATATATCATTTCTCCTGCCTTAATTGTCCAGTTAAGTAACCAGGACCTACATTACAAATGGCCTAAAAATAAGTAGAAAGTAGCATCTGAGCATCATTACCATAAAATAAAGAGGAAAAAAAACCCTCCATCCGCCAAAATCATTACCTCGAAGATAAAACAAAACAAGAAACATTTCCATTGTTAACAAATTAATACCCATATGAAGCAGATTCTTTTTAGAGATTTATAAAAGAATGACTTATAAAAAATAATACTGTGGTTTGTCAGCCATTTCCCATATTTTATTAACCCCTTTTTAAAATTTTTTTTGTAAATTGATTGCCTTTAGTAAAATGTCTACAACTGATCTTCATTTTAGTGTGGTTGCATAGTTTATATATTAGCCAGAGTTGTGAAATTCCAAGTTATTCTAACTTTCTAAACATCAAGAAATCTTAGATTATACTTTAGAATAATCTTTAGAATAGATTTTTTTTTCTTCCCAATAATGATAGCAAGAAAAGCAGACCCATAGGCATGAGGCACTTATTTAGAGGAAGCATGTATAGGAGTTAAAGTGTAGTCTTGGAGCAGACTGATTTGGCATCAAATTCAAGTCTTGGAATTTGTATAACTGAATACAAGCCTTGAGTTTCTCTTCTTCCATAAAATAGAAAAGAGACTACCTAACTCACAGGATAATTGTAAAGATTAAATTAGATAATGCATGAAAAATAATTAACAATGTCTGGCATATAGTATATCCTCAATAAATTACAGGTAAATGTTAGTTATTAAGTACCTTGAAAATGGAGATGAATTATGTTTAAGTTTGGCTACTAAATTGATGTCCAGGTTGCTGACCAGGTAATTATAGTCACACTTATGACAAAAGGTTATCAATTGTGCATGAAGTTGTAAATGCATCTAATTAAGCATGCAACTGTCAGGAAAAGAAAGATGACGAGCGGACTATCAAGGGCTGCTCTAGCTTGAACATCTGTTAATCACATATAAAGCACTTAAGGAGACATTAGCAGCTTTTTAAAAAATTTTTGAAACTCATTAACTCTCACAATATAAACCTTGGGAAGTACAAATATACAAAATAGGCAACAAAATCACCTGTAATAATGCCATTTGAAGTCAATAAGTTTGATGAATTTCTTTCTAGATTTTCATATATATAGGAAATTTTTATTATATGCATAATTTTGTGTATATATAATTAATAAAAGTTACGTTTTAAAGTACACAGAGTCCAGGGACTCCTGGGCGGCTCAGTGGGTTGAGCATCTGACTCTTGATTTCTGCTCAGTCTCGCAGTCGTGCAATCGAGCCCCACATCAGCTCCATGCTCGGCATGGAGCCTGCTTAGGGTTCTCTCTCTCACTCTCCCTCTGCTTCTCCCCTGCTCACACTCTCTTTCTCTCAAAACAAACAAATAACATGGGATGCCTGGGTGGTTCAGTCAGTTAAGCGTCCAACTCTTGGTTTTGGCTCAGGTCATGATCTCACAGATCATGAGTCGAGCCCCACATCAGGCTCCATGCTGACAGTCTGGGGTCTGCTTGGGATTCTCTGTCTCTATCTCTGCCTCTCACTCTCTGTGCCCCTCCTCTGCTTGCTCTCTGCCTCTCTTTAAAAATAAATATGCTTAAAAGTATTAAATGAATAAATCAGTAAATAGCCATTATAAAAATCAAGTACGTAGAGTCCAGCCACATGAACTTTTTATATTGTATATCTCCTAAGACATTAAATAACATTCAAAAGAGTTTTTATCTCATAATATTCCATTGCATGATTATTATATTGTCATTTTCAGATATCATTTCTAATGATTATAAATAAAGCTAAAATGAGCATTCTTGGAAAGAAATCTTTTGTCTCCGTGATAATTTCCTTAGGATAAATGCTTAGAAATGATTTTACTGTGTTAACGAAAACTAAAATTGGGCCGACTGGGTGGCTCAGTCAGTTAAGCTTTAGACTTCGGCTCAGGTCATGATCTCACGGTTGGTGAGGTTGAGCTCTGTGCTCAGCTCTGCACTGAGCATGGAGCCTACTTGGATCCTCTGTCTCCCTCTCTCTCTGCTCCTCTACCACGTGTGTGCACACATCCTCTCTCTCAAAAATAAACATTAAAAAAAAAAACACTTTTTATAGCTCTAAATGCTAGATAGGTAAATTTCCCTCTAGAAAGTTTATACAGTTTTTACTCTCATTACTGTGTAAGGAAGTGTTCACACCCAATTCATTGCCCTTCTTATCACCGCCCATCATCATAGCTGTAATAATAATTGCTGATAATTACTAAGCCCTTACCTTGTGGCAGGGAACAGACACTATATTTTTGAATTTTTGCAATATCTCTATAAGGCACATTATAATTATTTCCATTTTAAGATTAAAAAACTGTGGCACAAACAGATTAAGTTAAATGTCCTAAGTTACTCAGTTAAAATGAAAGAGGGGACTCAACTTCAGACAATGTGACTTCAAAGATCATGCTTTTAATGTAATACAGTATAATTTTCCCACAACCTGTCATGACTGTTATTTTTTTTTACATTTTTGTAATTTGAAAGAAAAAACCCACTGATTTATTTTCCATAATTTTTTAGTAAAGTTAGTGTTATTAATATGTTTATTTGTTTTTTACATTTTGTGGTTTTAGTGTGAATTTTGTATTCATATTTGTCACTTTATAGAATACTTTTCTCTGGAGACAAGGTTTTAAAATCAGATACTAATTGACTCTCTCTTTGGAGGAGTAATAAATATGGATTTTCACGATGGTGATGCGATTTATTCATTTTCATGAATTTGGAGAAATTTTGCTAATTGCATTCTTTAGTGAGCTTCGGACTCCCTGCGCGCCAATGTATATTGCATTGTACAGGTCCTTTCAGATGTTCATTTTGGTTTGTAACTGATGGATTTCCTGAAAGTAAAAAGTCACGGGAGATTTAGTGAGTATGAAATGGTAAATATTGAAAGCATCTTAAATATTGATATGAAAATAGATCTCCTAGCTGGATATCTTTTTGTTCTGCTGTTTCTGGAATGAATACATTAGTTTAAAAATTTTAAGCATAACAGATGTGAAAGTGCGAGTGTTTGGATTGGTAATAGACTGTTCCCTGCCAGATTTGCTGGTAGCGTTTCTATATTCTGGAAATATGAGAGACATTTACAGCCAGAGTGATATTTCCAAACACTTTAATAAATCTAGGACACTCACACGATTATTGCAATTGCAGAGATTCTCCTGGTCTAGACGAAATTGCTATACTTAATGGAGTTTGAGGATTAATTGTTGTATGTAAGGGCAACAAAAAGAATGGGCATGAGGTGAGATGCAGTGAAAAGAGAAATGAAGTCAGGAGCCAAGTGTATTTTGCAATAAAAAAAATGGAAAATGAGAAATTAGAATAATTTGGTGAGGCCAAAAGGAGTCGCATTACCCCTTGGTAGACTGAGATTCCTCTCCACAACCAGAAGTCTGGGAGTCAACAAAGTGCCGAAGTGTGTTTTGGGGCTGGGTATGCATGACATTTCTAGCAGCAGTGAAAAAATAAAATCTCTCCCCATTTTCTCTTCATGTAAAATCCATATCTAAAACATCATTATCATAATGTATTTGTCAGGGTCCTGACAAGAGATAGATGGTCCAATGAAATGGGGTCCAGTGAATGGTGTTAAGTAAAGAATATTTGTATTTTTCACAAGAGGATGAGTATAGGTTAAGAGAATGAACAAGGATTTGTGACGCACCCAGTGTATGTTCTACTTCTAACAGAATGGAGCTGTTACCACTTCAAACATGAAGAAATGGAGTGGTGGGGGAGGAAGGGTATTATGGGAATTGGAGAGAGCCGTAGCTATTGGCAGGGAAACAGGCTTTGGTGAACTGATTTATCTCTTCTTCCTCTAATCTCCTGTTGGTACACACCATTGAGTAAACCCAGTAGGAAAATCAAAGACAAAGGAACCTTGGTATACAATGCACAAAGGTCTGCCTCCCAGGGCTCAGTGAACAGCCCTTTGATTTGTCTTCAATTTTCCTACTGGGTTTATTCAATGGTAGAAAATAAAAAAGAGGTCAGCCCTGTTACTCAGCGGAGGCCGCCGGAGCCGCCGCGACCCCTTACCTGCCGCAGCCCCCAGCCCCACCTGTGCCTGCCGCCACGCAGCCCGCGTCTCACCTGGCGGAGCCGAGGAGCCGTCGGAGTCGGCGCTTCTCTCCGATTTTCCTTTCCAGGGCAACTTCAAGAAACAACCCATAACACATCCAGCCAAAATGACGAGATGGAAGAATTCTCCTCAAAAGAGTCTACAAGAAGCAGTGACAGCTCAAGAATTAATGAAAAGAGATATAAGCAACATAACAGAACTTGAATATAGAATGTTAATCATAAAACTAATTGCTGGCCTTGAAAAAAGCTTAGATGAATGCAAGGGGTCCTACGAGGCAAAGTTCAAAGACCTTAAAAACGGTCAGGAAGAATTAAAGAAGACATTGGAAGAAATACAGGGGAAACTGGAAGCAACCACAGCACGGATTGAAGAGGTAGAGGAAAGAGTTAGTGCATTAGAAGACAAAATCATTGAAAAAGAGGAAGCAGATAAAAAGAGAGAGAAGCTGATCCAGGAACAGGAAAGGAGAATTCGAGAGCTGAGCGATGCAGTCAAAAGAAACAATATCCGTATCATAGGAGTTCCAGAGGAAGAAGAGAGAGAGAAAGGAGTCGAAGGGGTTCTGGAACAAATCATTGCTGAGAACTTCCTCAACATGAGAAAGGAAACGGGCATGGAAATCCAAGAGGCACAGAGAACTCCCCTCAGACGTAACTTGAATAGACCTTCTGCACGGCACATCATAGTGAAGCTGGCAAAATACAAAGATAGGGAGAGAATCCTGAAAGCAGCTAGGGACAAAAGAACCCTAACATACAAAGGGAGACCTATAAGGGTAGTAGCAGACTTATCTACGGAAACTTGGCAAGCCAGAAAGGAATGGCAGGACATCTTCAATGTGATGAGCAAGAAGGACATGCAACCAAGAATTCTGTATCCGGCTAGCCTGTCATTCAGAATAGAAGGAGAGATCAAGGTTTTTCCCAACAAACAAAAACTGAAAGAATTTATCACAAATAAGCCAGCACTGCAAGAGATCCTGAGGGGCATTCTATGAAAACAAGGAGGCAAAGAATACAAACTACCAGACACAGCCTTACAAACATGAAACTTACAGATAATACAGTGACTGTAAGCCCATATTTTTCAATATTAACACTGAATGTAAATGGACTAAATGTGCCAATCAAAAGACAAAGGATAACAGAATGGATTAAAAAACAAGACCCATCTATTTGCTGTCTTCAAGAAACTCATCTTAAACCTGAAGACACCTTCAGATTGAAAGTGAGGGGATGGAGAACTATCTACCATGCTACTGGAAGTCAGAAGAAAGCCGGAGTAGCCACACTTATATCAGACAAATTAGACTTTAAAATGAACGATGTAATAAGAGATGAGGAAGGACATTATATAATAGTCTCAGGGACCATCCAGCAGGAAGAGCTAACAATTGTAAATATCTACGCACCGAATTCAGGGCACCCAAATTTGTAAAACAACTAATTACAAACATTAGCAACCTCATCGATAAAAATGTCCTAATAGTAGGGGATCTCAACACTCCACTCTCAGCATTGGATAGATCAACAAAACAGAAAATCTCCGCAGAAACAATAGCCCTGAATGACACATTAGGACAGATGGGCCTCACAGACATCTTTAGGGTCCTTCATCCAGAAGCAAAGGAATTTACATTCTTCTCATCTGCACACGGTACATTTTCCAAGATAGACCACATTCTGGGGCACAGGGAAGCTCTGAATAAATATAAAAGAATTGAGATCATACCGTGTACAGTGTCAGACCACAATGCTTTGAAACTTGAAATCAACCACAGGAGAAAGCCTGGAAAATATCCAAGAACATGGCGGCTAAGAAATAACCTACTAAAAGATGACTGGGTCAACCAAGCCATCAGAGAAGAAATTAAAAAATACATGGAAACAAATGAAAATGAAAATACAACAATCCAAACGCTCTGGGATGCAGCAAAGGCAGTCCTGAGAGGGAAATATATTGCAATCCAGGCCCATCTCAAGAAACAAGAAAAATCAATAACACAAATTCTAACAGCACGCCTAAAGGAACTAGAAGCAGATCAACTAAAACAACCCAAGCCCAGCAGAAAGAGAGAAATAACAAAGATCAGAGCTCAAATTAACCATATGGAGACAGAAAAGGTAGTGGAACAGATCAATGAAACCAAAAGCTGGTTCTTTGAAAAAATAAACAAAATAGACAAACCTCTAGCCAGGCTTCTCAAAAAGAAAAGAGAGAGAACTCAAATAAATAAAATCGTGAATGAAAAGGGAGAAATTACAACCAATCCCTCAGAGATACAAGCAATCATCAGAGAATACTATGAAAAATTATATGCCACCAAACTTGTCAATCTGGAAGAAATGGACAGCTTCCTAAATAGCCACACGCTACCAAAACTCAAACGGGAAGAAATAGAAAATTTGAACAGACCCATAACTAGTGAAGAAATAGAATCAGTTATTAAAAACCTCCCAGCAAATAAAAGCCCTGGACCAGATGGCTTTCCTGCGGAATTTTACCAGACATTTAAAACAGAGTTAATTCCTATCCTCCTCAAGCTGTTCCAAAAAATTGAAACGGAAGGAAAACTCCCGGACTCATTCTATGAAGCCAGCATCACTTTGATTCCCAAACCAGATAGAGACCCAGCAAAGAAAGAAAATTACAGGCCAATATCCCTGATGAATATGGATGCAAAAATTCTCAACAAGATACTAGCAAATCGAATCCAACAGCATATAAAGAGAATTATCCACCATGATCAAGTAGGATTCATCCCTGGGTTGCAGGGCTGGTTCAATATTCGCAAATCAATCAACGTGATACATCACATCAACAAAAGAAAAGATAAGAACCATATGATCCTGTCAATAGATGCAGAAAAAGCATTTGACAAAATACAGCATCCTTTCTTAATAAAAACTCTCGAGAAAGTCGGGATAGAAGGAACATACTTAAACATCATAAAAGCCATATATGAAAAACCCACAGCTAATATCATCCTCAATGGGGAAAAATTGAAAGCCTTCCCCCTGAGATCAGGAACACGACAGGGGTGTCCACTCTCGCCACTGCTATTTAACATAGTGCTGGAAGTCTTAGCATCAGCAATCAGACAACAAAACAAAATAAAAGGCATCAAGATTGGCAAGGAGGAAGTCAAACTTTCACTTTTTGCAGATGACATGATACTTTACATGGAAAACCCGACAGAATCCACCAAAAGCCTACTAGAACTGATTCATGATTTCAGCAAAGTTGCAGGATACAAAATCAATGTACAGAAATCGGTGGCATTTCTATACACCAACAATGAAGCAGCAGAAAGAGAAATAAAGAAGCTAATCCCTTTCACAATTGCACCAAAAACCATAAAATACTTAGGAATAAACCTAACCAAAGATGTGAAAGACCTCTACACTGAAAACTATAAAAAACTTATGAAGGAAATTGAGGAAGACACAAGGAAATGGAAAAACATCCCATGCTCATGGATTGGAAGAATAAATATCGTCAAAATGGCAATACTACCCAAAGCAATCTACACATTCAATGCAATCCCAATCAAAATTGCACCAGCATTCTTCTCAAAGCTAGAGCAAACAATCCTAAAATTTGTATGGAACCACAAAAGACCTCGAATAGCCAAAATAATACTGAAGAATAAAACCAAGGCGGGAGGCATCACAATCCCAGACTTTAACCTCTACTACAAAGCGGTGGTCATCAAGACTGTATGGTATTGGCACAAAAACAGACGCATAGACCAATGGAATAGAATAGAAAACTCAGAAATGGACCCGCAAGTATATGGCCAACTAATCTTTGACAAAGCGGGAAAATGTATCCAATGGAAAAAAGACAGCCTTTTTAACAAATGGTGCTGGGAGAATTGGACAGCAACATGCAAAAGAATGAAACTAGACCACTTTCTTACACCACTCACAAAAATAAATTCTAAATGGATAAAAGATCTGAATGTGAGGCAGGAAACCGTCAAAATCCTAGAGGAGAAAACAGGAAAAAGCCTCTTTGACCTAAGACGCACCAATTTCTTACTCGACACGTCTCCAAAGGCAAGAGAATTAAAAGCAAAGATGAACTATTGGGACCTCATCAAGATAAAAAGCTTCTGCACGGCAAAAGAAACAACCAACAAAACGAATAGGCAACCAACGGAATGGGAAAAGATCATCGCAAATGACATATCGGATAAAGGACTAATATCTAAAATTTATAAAGAACTTACCAAACTCCAAACCCGAAAAACAAACAACCCAGTGAAGAAATGGGCGGAAGATATGAATAGACACTTCTCCAAAGGGGACATTCAGATGGCCAACAGACACATGAAACGATGCTCAATGTCACTCAGCATCAGGGAAATACAAATCAAAACTACACTGAGATACCACCTCACACCAGTCAGAGTGGCTAAAATGAACAAATCAGGAAACTATAGATGCTGGCGAGGATGTGGAGAAGTAGGCACCCTCCTACACTGTTGGTGGGAATGCAAACTGGTGCAGCCACTCTGGAAAACGGTGTGGAGGTTCCTCAAAAAAATGAAAATAGAGCTACCCTATGACCCAGCAATAGCCCTGCTAGGAATCTACCCAAGAGACACAGGAATGCTGATGCATAGGAGCACGTGTACCCCAATGTTCATAGCAGCACTTTCGACAATAGCCAAATCATGGAAAGAGACCAAGTGCCCATCAACTGACGAATGGATAAAGAAGTTATGGTACTTATATACAATGGACTACTACGTGGCAATGAGAAAAAATGAAATCTGGCCATGTGTAGCAAGATGGATGGAACTGGAGGGTATTATGTTAAGTGAAATAAGTCAGTCAGAAAAAGACAGATACCATATGTTTCCACGAATAGGTGGACTTTGTGAAACTAAGCAAAAACCAGGGGGAGGGGAAGAGGGGAAAGAAAAAAAAGACACAGAGAGGGAGGGAGATAAAACATAAGAGACTCTCAAAGACTAAGAAAAAACTGAGGGTAAGGGGGATGAGGGAGGGGGGAGAGGGGGTGATGGGCATTAAAAAGGGCACATGTTGGGATGAACACTGGGTGTTATATGTAAACCAATTTGAAAATAAACTATTATAACAAAAAAAATAAAAAAAAAAAATAAAAAAAAAAAAAAAAAAGAAAATAAAAAAGAGAGGAAAAGGGATCTGGAAATAAGATTATAAGGCAAAATAAGTTATAGCTCTGATCAGTGTTAATAAACTCTCTGAGGCAAGTCTAAGTTCTAATGCCCTTGCTTCACTGATCTCACATCTGAAAACAATATCCATGAATATCCATGGCACCTGAGAAACACCTGTTTTACCTAAAAGTGAAAATTATCCAAAAGAAGACAGGTTTTAAGTACAAATGTCTTTCCCTCAGGTTGTCTGCCACACCCCCGTTTTCTCTCAGCGCCCTTCAGTACCCAGCACAGGGTCCTGTACACCACAGTCCTTCATTCTGACTGAATGGAAATACTGAAAGTTTTCAGGAGAATATAGCAATAACAAACAAAAAATAAACAAGTGGGACTAAACCACACTAAAACTTTTTGCGTATAGCAAAAGAAACAATCAACAAAATAATAAGGCAACATACTCAATGGGAAAAAATATTTGCAAACCATGTATCTGATAAGGGGCTAATATCCAAAATGTGCAATAAAAAACTCTTGCAACAGCAAATAAACAAAAAAAATAATTCAATTAAAAATTGGCAGAAGATCTGAGTAGACCTGTTTCCAAGGAAGACCTACAGATAGCCAACAGGTACACGAAAATATGCTGTACATCATTAATCATCAGGGAAATGCAAATCAGAGTAGTCTCTTATTATCCTTCGTATTTCTGTGGTATCAGTTGTAACATCTCCTCTTTCATTTCCAATTTTATTTATTTGAGACCCCTCTCTCTCTTTCTTTTTTTTCCTTAGTGAGTCTAGCTAAAGGTTTCTCTTTTTTCATTTACCTTTCAAAGAATCTTCTGTCGGTTTCATTGATCTTTTCTGCTGAGTTTTTAACCTCTGTTTCATTTATTTTTTATCTAGTCTTCATTTCCTTTTTTTTTCCTGCTAACTTTGGCTTTGTTTTTCTTGTTCCTTGAGATGTGAAGTTAGGTTGCTTGTTTGAAACTTTTCTTGTTTATTGATGTAGGCTTTTATCACTATGAACTTCCCTCTTAAAACTGCTTTTACTGCATCCCATAAATTTGGTGTGTTGCATTTCCCTTTTCATTTGTCTCAAGGTAAATGTTATTTCTATTTGATTTTTTCTTTGACCCATTGATTGTTCAATAGCATTTTGTTATTCTTCATATATTTGTGATTTTTCCAGTTGTCTTCATTTAATTAATTTCTACTTTCATAACATTGTTGTCAGAAAATATGCTTGATTCTGTATCAGTCCTCTTACATTTATTAAGATTTGTTTTGTGGCCTAACATATAACCTATCTTGGAAAATATTCCATGTGCACTTGAGGAAAATGTATGTTGTGTTGCTTCTGAGTAGAATGTTTTATAAATATCTGCTAAGTCCGTCCAGTTTAACTTGTTGTTTAAGGTCAATGTTTCCTTGTTGATTTTCTGTCTGGATGATATATCCATTGATATAAGTAAGGTATTAAAGTCCCCTACTATTATTGTCTTACTGTCTATTTCTCCCTTGAGGTGTGTTCATATTTGCTTTATATATTTAGGTGCTCTTATGTTTCATGCATAAATATTTACAAATGTTATTCTTCATGTTGGATTGATTCCTTTATTCTTATGTTACACCTTTCTTTGTCTCTCATTACGGTCTTTATTTTAAAGTTTGTTTTGTCTGACCTAAGTAAAGCTACTCCAGCTTTGTTTTGGTCTGCATTTGCATAGAATTTTTCCATCTCTTTACTTTTAGTCTGCTGTTGTCTTACAACTAAAGTGAGCCTCTTGTACACATAATTACATGTGCAATTGGTATTGGTTGTTGTTGTTGTTGTTTTCTTTTTTCTTTTATCCATTCAGTCACTGTCTTTTGATTGTAGAATTTAGTCCTATTTAGCATTAAGGTGATTATTGATAGGTATGTACTTATTGCCATTTTGTTCATTGTTTTCTGGTTGTTTGGTAGTTCTTCTCTGTTCCTTTCTTCTTTTGCTCTCTTCCTTTGTGGTTTGATGACTTTCTTTAGTGGTATGCTTATATTCCTTTCTCTTTATCTTTTGTGTATTTACTATAGATTTTTGCTTTTTATTATTATGAAGTTCACATATATCTATAGCAGTCTATTTTGAGCTGATAACAACTTAAAATTAATCGCATTGTAGAGCTCAACGTTATCACTACTCCTCCACCATATTTTATGTTTTCGATGTCACATTTTATATCTTTTCTTGTGCATCCTTTAACTTATTGCTGTCATGATAGTTATTTTTATTTTTGACTTTTAACCTTTGTTCTAGCTTTATAAGTAATTAATCTACTACCTTTACTTTCCAGTGAGATTTATTCTTTCATATGTGTTCTTGCTACTAATTAATACCCTTTTTATTTTTTCAGCTTAAAGACATTCCTTTAATATTTCTTGTAAGGCCAACTTAGTAGTGATGGACTTCTTTAGCTTTTGCTTGTGTGTAATGTTCTGATAATGAATCCCTTCACTATTTTCTTTAGACTAAAATTATTAAGAGCTCTCCGCTATTGTTTGCACTTTTTTTTTCCCGTTCCTATTCACCACGTCCTAAATTCTTATAAAAATAGTGAGCTATTTTTCCCTTTCAGTATCCTGGCTGCTACTAGTACTAAAAGTGATAAAGACACAACTTAAATTATGTTTGTAGTAAGTAATAGTGTATATAGTAGGTACAATAGCATAAGAAAGACCAGTCTTTCCTATAGAGTCCTTGGTACTGGATACATCTTTTGTCTTCTTAATTCAATTTATTTCCAGTGATAAACTGGCACATATTCAACAATCAGCATTTAAGGGAAACAAAACAAAACAGAACAAAACATGTCTTCTTTGTTTTACCTCCTTCTTTTTTTTTTTTCTCAGAGTCTGGGATGGATTATCTGAGGATAAACAAATCAAAGCTTCATCTACCATAACTCCCCAAGTATGTAGTGAACTAAGTTACGACTTCCTTTCTTGCGTTACCTCTCTACTGCCTCTGACTGTACTCTTTTGGCCACTGGGATGTCTGAGATAGTATCTCTCCTTTGAGAACCAAAGACAAACACTTTATAAATTAAAAGCAGTGGAAATATAACAATTGACCATAAAACTTGGCAGGTAATTTGACATTTTTAGAAGGTTACAAGAAAACGGTCTCGTACACTCAGGCATATGCAATGGAGGAATTTTAGCCGTAGCTAAATGAAACAAATCTCGGAGGAGAAGAAAAGGAGAGCCCAAAGCGGCGTCTCCCCTTTGCCTGAAAAAGAGTTTGGCCTCCTCCTGAGTGAAAAGAAATGAGAATTGTATACCCTGTGGTTCATTTCACAAAGGACATCGGAGCATAAAGCCTGTTTTTTAAAGTCTAATTTGAGACACTTCCCTCCTCCTCTCCCCCATATAAAGTGCTCTACAGTCCTGGAGGCTGCAGTACAGCGTAGGGTCTTTAGGAGATTGTGGAGTCAGGTCACAAAATGCCTAGGAGATATTCATTATACCCTTGTGAGTAAGAAAATAATAGGCCATTTAACTTACAATGGAGACAGTAAGCCTGAATGTTATAAGGAAATGATGTTTATTGTCCTCACAATCTTTTCATAATAGTAATATAACTAAATTCATCCTAGAGAGGTTTGTTACTTCTTTTCCAGGTAAAATCCTTCTAGTTGCATCAGTTTTGAAAATCCTTATGGGTAAAAATTGTAATGGCAGCAGTGCCTGGGTAGCTCAGTTGGTTAAGCGTGCCACTTGTGATTTCAGCTCAGGTCATTATCTCATGGTTCGAGAGTTCGAGCCCCGCATCAGACTCTGCACTAACAGTGTGGACCCTGCTTGGGATTCTCTCTCCTTCTCTCTGCCCCTCCTCTAATCATTCTGTCTCTCTCAGATTAAATAAATGAACTTAAAGAAAAACTGTAATGGCAAATAATCCGATCCACACCTTCATTTTACTTTTTCTTGTGGGTTCCATGTGGTTCGAGTGGTCAGGATTTTATAAAGACAAGCCATTATTTCGGGGAAAAGATCAAGTCTAAAATCAATTTGATCTAAGAGACTAAACAATGAAGAGTAAGACAGCTCCTCCTCTCTCCTGAGTAGAGACGTAATGAAACAAACTGCAGTATGGTGAGATCAGTACACCAGGGGATCCACATGGAACAAACATGCGATATAGAGAAAGGAAATGGGAAAGCTTTCTGGAAGAAAGGACATTTGAGCTGGGATTTCAGGGAAAGAATAGGAGTTCTTCAGTTCAGTAAAGGAAGGAAGAGAGCTCCAAATGGGAAGCACTTACAAAGAAGAAGAGCTATGACATAATAAGAGGTATGTCATGAGTAAATAGTGAATACAAGGTAATGAGGCTAGAAAGAAAGGAATAAAAAGTGAGGACTTTGTATCTTGTGGGTCAGTGCTTAAAAGTAGAATTCATAACCTCCAGTAGAGACATAGGATGATCCATCCACGGTTTAACTTCAAACCCTATTTTTTTAAGTCTGTTACAACAGGGTCTTAGGTCAGATGTCACATGAGATATGTGAGGTGATCTTGAAGGAAGAGAGAGTTCCTCAGAATAAAGGTGGGGGGAAGAAATAGGACTCGAATCATTCTTTTTTATGAAGCAATTTATGTAGCATACATTTGCCTAAGTATATTTACTGCACAAACATGTAGGTTTAATTATATACACCAAACAAAAGTTCTGAAGATAACACGTTAGTGCATGCACGAGCATAAAACAGTAAAAAGAAGGAACCAACACATTTTCTAATTCTGGAAAAGCTGTCCTCCACATATCAAATTTTTAAAAGTGATCTAATCATATCACACAAAATGTGAGGCTAGAAACAAAAATTATCAATAAAACTATTTGAAACATGATTTATATCCATTAGTATAAATAAAGAACCTTGCCACAAATACATATTTTTTCTCAGTTGATTAGGTAATGGATGGTATGACGGCGTCGTGATAGGCAGCAAAATATTGACAAAAGAAGCAGCCAGATCAGGACACACACCTTAATTATTGTTCAGTAATACTTCAGTTCATTTATTATTTGGGCCAGTGTTTGCAAAGTTTCACTCAACTTTCATAATGAGTAAGGTCTGGAGATTGTACTGATGCCAATGTCCCAGTTTTGATATTTGATGTTATAAAAGATTTATGTACGATGCTACCTTTGAGGGAAGCTGAGTGAAGGCTATATGGGACCTCTCTTGACTATTTTTGAAAATTTCTATACTTTAGAAGTCTGTAATTATTTAATATTTTATATATTATATGATATTAATTAGTGACTATATAATTATTTTAATGTTAAGATTTTTTTAAACTTCATGATAAATATTTGGAAGTTGATTTTAAGGTTTCCTACTTAAGAGCAAAAAAGAAAAGAAAACAAAACAAAACTAAAAAACAAAACATCGTGTACCATCGGGGAAATACAATACTATTCAGTTCTACCTGATATAGTAAAAATGGTTGAAATAATAGTTTATGAAAAGCAATATAGAAATAAAATGTGTTCTTCTATTAGCGAAGATTTTCAGAAGACTCATAGATGTATTGCTGAATGTTTGAAGAAAAAAAGTTGAAATAAATTATGCAATAGGCAAGATTTACTATAGAGTTGCAAAACAAATGCAGATGTTTATAACAAGTCTTAGCTTTGGCATTTGTTACATTCTGTTTGAATAATTAAATATATGTAGATCTCTTTTTTGGGTAAAAAGGAGACAGGAACTAGGGGAGATAAATTCTCAGAAACAGTTTTCCCTTGGAAGTAATGATAATAGTGTATTGTGGAAAACCTGTTATAAGAAACCACCAATGGAGTTGTTTATTTGAATATATTCGTGTGTGTGTGTGTGTGTGTGTATGTAAGAAAATATTTTTAATTCTAGGTTTATTTTTAAATATTAAAAAGAAGGGCTTTAAATATGATGGAATCCAGGGCACCTGGGCAGCTTAGTCACTTAAGCATCCGACCTTGGCTCAGGTCATGATCTCAGAGTTTGTGGGTTCAAACCCAGCGTAAGACTCTGTGCTGACAGCTCAGGGCCTGGAGCCTGCTTCGGATTCGGTGTCTCCCTCACTATCTGCCTCTCCCCCGCTTGCTCTGTCTCTCTCTCAAAAATAAATAAACATTAAAAAATTTTAAAAAATAAATATGATTGAATCCTTTGAATCCATTTAATATGCTGACAGACCTATCTGATATCCCTAATAGGGGCTGTCCTAATGTCGAAATGACCTATCGTTCTGCATCCCTCACTGTGCACCAGTATAGTCACCACAGAGCTTATACTAGTTATAAAAATGCCAAACTCAAAAAGACTTGAGCCATAGCACTGAAGAAAGTATTCACAATGTGAGAATCAATTTGATTTTAACAAAACAGATTTAATTGTCACATTAGTGTTGTTAATTTGACTTCTATTGGTTTTGTAGTTTCCTTTGTATTTAATGTGTAACTTTGTCTTGGTTGTATTCATGGATAATAACTATAAGCAGACAGAGCTTCTACCTAGCTTTATGTTTAAAAATACTTAAGGAACATCATAATAAAAATCATTTAAGTTCACCTTCAAGATCTAGGACTATGTTTTTATTCTTTAAAAGGTGATATACATTACTCAAGTTTGAGAAACATAGCCTAAGTCCCTATGAACTGTCTTAAGCCCCAGGTAAAGCTTCCTTGGAATAAGCCAACAGACAAACTACTTTTGTAAAGGTGAGTAGGGGAGAGAGAGGGATGAGTCCCATCAAGAGCAGAAGCAGCCCTAAAAAGGCGAGATGATACTAAGGGAAAATTTGCACGCCACACATTTTAGTCTTGTTCTGATGCTGAGGACGTAATGAGTATTACTGACTCCGGTGAGCGCATCAGTTACCTGGAAACCGTACAAAGATGAAACCGCGACTCTTCAGTGTAATCTGACTTGAATTCCATCAGAGGTCCGCCGTGTCTGAAGACTTCTCAGTGAACAGCATTGTATTCCTAAGAAATAAGAGAATCTCATTTTGTGGCAGATGAGGTGGCCACATCACTGGAGGCCAAGGCTGACGACATTTCTAATACCAACTGTTGTAAAGATCGCACTTCAGTCAGTTTCTAAATAAAGTTCCTAATTATTTCAGGAGGGTAACTGCGGTGAAGGTTTGTCACAGTCCGAGAGGAGGTCAGGATTAGGGTGCCCTGTAACAGGAGTTCTTCTCCTATGTTCCCACTCTAAAAAAAGAGGGTTGCACAAATTAAGAGATATTTATACACATAAAGAGTGTAATATCAACTACTACAAAATTCCTGGGCAATATTGTATTTCTTATGATTTCCAGAAGCAAAGATCATCAAATTGGCCGAGAGGCAATAGAAGAATTTCTCTTGATTTGTCAGAGCTTTAACAAATGCTTTCTTAGTGTTCTTTTTATGGAGTCTCTGTCTTTCTCATGCTCAGTATGCTCCCACTTTTTTTCCCAAGGCAGGTTTCAGGTTTTTCCAAATGGCATTCCAACATGCCTTTCTCGGGTTCCTAGCTGCCTTCCAGTGACTGGCACCTGGGTAGCAGATGGTGCAAATGGCCCACTGTCTATTTCCCGGATTGATGAAGACACCTGTCAGGAGCCTGACTGCATTGGCCTGATGCCTCATGGCAGAAAAGTCAGCTCAAAGTGACAGTGACTGGAAATCATTTTGATTAAAAGGATCTGGAGCTTGTTGAGTTTCAAATGTTGCTTTTATTCCTTCTCTTCTTTACACTTACACAGCCTTGGATTTTTGCCTTGAAAACATATTGTGAGCAAATTGGGCACCACTGTATCTTAAAGCTTGGACATAACCCACTTTTTCTGGGAGTGCATTTTTCTGTAGGATAGAGGCACTTTATAGCTCATCATGTCCTTCTGCATGTCAGACTCGTCGGTCATATGCAGGTACGGATTTGCACATCTCTGTCACAGACTTGACTGTTCTGAAGTGGCAAGGACAACCGATCTGACGTCTTCGATATAGAGGATGATCACACAGTCAAAGTCTTAGCCTCCTGTTTAAAATAGAGAAATATGGGGGTGCCTGAGTGGCTCAGTAGGTTAAGTGTCAACTCTTGATTTTGGCTCACGTCATGCTCTCGCAGTTCATGAGTTCAAGTGCCACATTGGTCTCTGCTCTGTCACTGTGGAGCCTACTTGGGATTCTCTCTCCCTCTCCCTTTGCCCCTCCCCTGCTCATTCTCTCTCTCTCAATAAATAAATAAATAAATAATAAATAACATTAAAAAATAAGAGAAGTAGGGAGTTTTAAAAAGAGGATTTAATTTAAATCTATATAACTTAATGTAAATTAAAATCTCTATAATTCTAGTAAATGTTAAATTAAAAAAAAAAAGGTACATGTGTGGTTCAGTTGCTTGGGCATCTGACTTCAGCTCAGGTCATGGTCTCATGGTTCATGGGTTCAAGTACCCCCATCAGGCTCTGTCCTCACAGCTTGCAACCTGGAGCTTGCTTTGGGTTCTGTGTCTCCCTCGCTCTCTGCCCCTCTCCCCACTCACCCTCTGTCTCTCAAAAATGAATAAGTGTTTAAAAAAAGTTTTTTAATCTATATAATTCACCAATGCAAAATTAACTTATTAATCGATCAAATGAATCTACTGTGCGGTCTGTCAAGGAAACTGTGTTCATTTATTCAGTTAATAACATTTATCAAATTGCCTACTAAATGCCAGGGAACATCGCCTTCCTCAGGGCCTTTCTATGCCCTTTCCTTTGACCTCTCCCTCCAGGTACTCCAGGGACTTCCCAAGTTTTCTGTTTCTGCCATGTTGTCTGTGCTCAGTCACTTCAGATGATCAGCATTACCCAAGAGAAGGTGATGTTGTCTACACCGTAATGCTGTGGAAGTTTAAGTTTCCCGGCTCTGCTTTTACATAGGTCTCTTCCTGAGACCTGAGAGGAGCCTTGAAATGTGTTCATGTTCTTCAAATGTAAGATGTTTTTGTATTAAATTTCCTAAAGAGGGGTCATCAAATTGTATGAGATTTAGACTCCACAAAATCTGGGTCCACCCTATATAACAGAAATGAACATGAAAGGGAAAACATTGCCTCTTACCCAAGCTGCAGTAGATAGAACATTGGAGAGAACACCTCTTAGTACAAGGGGCGTGTCTTCCTTTCAGACTACTTAATGTCTTTAGTTCTTCAAATAGGAAGATGGTAAGTCCCAGGGAGCCAAACCAAAAAGCATTCCTAGATAGGCAGCTGGACTGTTTTCACTCACAACACTTCTGACACCAACTATGTAATGTCTTTTCCAACATCCCTTCTCCAATTCCCTGACGCCAACTAAGTGTTCTACAACTCAACTCAGTTCTGTCACTGACTGCCCAGAGTTCGCTCAGTCCCCACAGCTTAAGACCTCAGCCTCTCAAGGCTGCCCCCATCTCAGATGCCAGTCACAAATGGGGTGCCCAGGGTACCCACATTTCTGCCTGGTCTACTGCAAATTCAGGGATTTCTCCAACCCTCCACCCAAGCTGCCTCAGGATCGACAATTTCCTAGAATGACTCACAGGACTCAGAAAAGCATGTTACTTACAGTCACTGGTTTATTATAAAAGGTACAACTCAGGAAGAGCCAAATGGAAGAGGTATGTAGGGCAAGGAATGGGAGAGGGGTGCAGAGCTGCCACGCCCTCTCTAGGCACACCACCCTCCCAGCACATCGATGTGTTTACCAACCGTGAAGTTCTCTACACCTCATTGTTTAGAGGTTTTTATGGAGGTTTCATTGTATAGGCAAGATTGATTACAGTCATTGCCCATTGATGATTAGCTTTCCTACTCCCTCTCCTCTCCCCTGATGTTGGAAGATAGGGCTGAAAGCTCTAAACTTCCAATTAAGGATTCTCCTTGCTGGTGACCTGCTCCCATCCTCAGGCTATCTAGGGCTGCCAAGAATCACCTCAACAGAACCAAAAATTCTCCTATCACCCTTATCACCTAGGAAGTCCAGATGATTTTAGGAGCTCCGTGACAGTAACTGGTGACAAAAATAAAATATCTTTCTATGATACCACAGTAATGTTTGCAGTGGGCAATCCAGTTTGAAACAACTATGAAAGAAACCATATTTCGTCAAATCCTTGTTTTCCTTTGTTATGTCCATTAGCATTTAGGGGCAGAATAAGAAATTTAGGTGAGTTAGTGATAGTTGGGGGAGAAGACTACGAAATTAAAGTCTGATTTGTGAATAGTTTTGGCAAGAAGAGAGCTTGAGAACTGCTGTGCACTTAGAAGAGTATGTGTGTTCAGGTCAGTATGTGTGCACAGATGTCTCCTGATAAGCAGGAATCTGTTCGAGCCTCAGAGAGACTGTCTATCCCCTCCAGAACAAGGGGTTCCCCATTATCCTGTGGGGATTTATTCGTGTAACAGTTAAAAGCATTGATGTTTTGTTAATTCAATTTGAGTTCAAATCTTGGATCTTCCATTTAGTAGCCTTGTGATGTAGGACAACTTAATCTCTTAAAGCCTCTATTTCCTCATTTGTAAAAGACAATTATAATACCTGCTCATAAAGAGGCTTGGAATGACTACATGTGATAATGTATGGCACATAGCAAATACCTAAGGAGTGTTGATTATGATATTTTTAAGGCTTTATCTCTCATGATAGAGCTAGCTATTTGTGTGGTCCCTATAGCTTGCTGAATATATTTATGCTTAAGTTGACTTTATGTAAAAATTATGCATATTAAATGTACACCAATTATGCATATTAAATGGTGTGAAGGATTAATTCATGTTAACAGGTTTTTTTTTAATGTTTTGTAAAATCCTGAAATAAAAGCACCCTTCCAAGTATTTATAAAGAGAGGAAACTGAACAATGTAGAGGAAAGTATTTGCAGTGACCATTCCAGTCCATGGCTGAGCACACTGTTTAGTGTGCCATACATAACAGCGCTCCTGAGAGCACCCCTCTAGGGTTCTGTGAAAGTCACTGGCTGTTGACAATAGTACTAATGATGCATGCACTCATGTAAAACTCTAGGAGAGAAATGAGATGTTTTTTAATTCTAGGAAGACTGTCACATCATAAATTAAAAAAAAAAGTTGGTTATCTAATCAGATTGTACAAGATGTCAGCCTACAAATGCAAAATTACCAGTAATAGTCTTTGAAACATGAATTTACATCCGTTATTATAAATAAAGAAACTTGTTCCAAGAGCATTTTCCCCTCGGTTGATTATTCACTAAGGAATAGTAGGAAAGCATCAGGAGTGGCATCAAAAGATTTCAAAACTAACCAGAACATGGTACACACCTCAATTATTTTTTTAAGTGGCGTTTGAGATCTTTTCTGTTACTCAAACCAGTATTTACAAAGTTTCACTAAATTTTAATAATGAATAAATCCTGTAGATTATATTCAGGACAATTTTCTGGTTTTGATATTTGAGTTATACTAGAGTTGCAGAGATGCTACCTTTGAAGGAACTTGGGTGAAGGTCACATGAGACCTCTCTACTATTTTTGAAAATTCCTGTGAATCCAAAGTCATTTGAAAGTAAAATGTTTAAAAATATATGACCCTGTTTGTTTTATGTATTTTGTGTTTTATTAACATTTTAGTTGGAAAGAGAATTTTTATCAAGTCAGCAGCCACCTCTTCATGGAATGGCACCCAAAGAGATCTAGACTTCTGTCCACTTACCATGCTACACATGGTACCCCATGCAACTGAGACCACAGCCTGGCAACACAGTGCATGTTGAGTTAATCACCAGTGGCCAGTGATGTAATCAATCTTGTCTATACAATGAAACCTCCATAAAAACCTCTAAACAATGAGGTGTAGAGAACTTCACGGTTGGTAAACACATCGATGTGCTGGGAGGGTGGTGTGCCTAGAGAGGGCGTGGCAGCTCTGCACCCCTCCCCCATTCTTGCCCTACATACCTCTTCCATTTGACTCTTCCTGAGTTGTACCTTTTATAATAAACCAGTGACTGTAAGTAACGTGCTTTTCTGAGTCCTGTGAGTCATTCTAGGAAATTGTCGATCCTGAGGCAGCTTGGGTGGGGGCTTGGAGAAACCCCTGAATTTGCAGTAGACCAGGCAGAAATGTGGGTACCCTGGGCACCCCATTTGTGACTGGCATCTGAGATGGGGGCAGCCTTGAGAGGCTGAGGTCTTAAGCTGTGGGGACTGAGCGAACTCTGGGCAGTCAGTGACAGAACTGAGTTGAGTTGTAGAACACTTAGTTGGCATCAGGGAATTGGAGAAGGGATGTTGGAAAAGACATTACATAGTTGGTGTCAGAAGTGTTGTGAGTGAAAACAGCCAGCTGCCTATCTAGGAATGCTTTTTGGTTTGGCTTCCTGGGACTTATCATCTTCGTATTCGAAGGCCCAAAGTCATGTATCAACAGATGATTATGTTTGAGACTGTTTGTTTCCAGATACTCTCGTAATTCAGACTGCTGTAACAAAAATACAACAGACTGGGTGGCTTATAAATAATAGAAATTTTGTGCTCACTGTTCTGGAGTCTGGAAGCCAGAGATCAGTGTGCCAACATGGTCAGGTTTTGGTGAGAACCCTCTTCTGGGTTGCAGACTGCCTGCTTTTCCTATACCTCACAATATGGAGATCAGAGAGAGAAATCAAGTTCTCTGGTGATGAGCCCATTACTGTCCTGACTTCATCTATTCCTAACCACCTCCCAAAGGCCCCATCTCCTAACACCATCACAGTGGGGCATAGGGTTTCAACATATGAATTTTGGGGTAGGAAGAGACATAAACCGTCAGTCCATTACAGATGCAATTTCTTTAGGAAAGCACAGCTACTTACTAGTCTGATGTCTAGAGTTTTCCTTTTATTCTTGTCACTAAGATAAAACGTTTAGCTGTAATCAAATAACTTCTTACTCCGGGACTATAATACTGCCCATATGCAAAGTTATGAGGTATATAAGGCTTTCCTTAGGGCCCCCGTCCTTCCCAGTTGACTATGCTTGTGCTTAAGGATATTCTGTTGCAGAAGAGGAGAGAAGCAAAGGACACGTGATAAATGGCCATATTCGATGGCAAAGCTTCAGACGCTCAGTGGCTGGGTGGCAGAGCTTTCTCCCAGTGCAGCGGATTCGGTGCATGTCAGGAATTACTGCTGTATTTGCTGTCAGTGAAGTTACTAGGATGGATGTATTTGAAGTGCGGGGGTGGGGATGAACTCCAGTGACTCTCATGTCTTTGACAATCACTGCAAATCAAGGCATCGTAACCTGACAGCAAGAATTAGCCTGTGGGATGTTAGTTCTGCACCATGCTCTCTGCTCTGTGTTTCCTTAAGAAGCTCACAGAACATTTTCCACATGGCATCCTTCTGTGTGGCTTCCTTTCCTGCTGTATCTATAACCGGTTGATATAGCTCATGCCTTTCAATTTTCAGTTGCTCTTTGCTTTATAATAAAGATTGTCGCTTTCTGCTTGGTTAGGCTCCTCATCTTACGTTATTCCCACAGGCTTTTGGCATACCTTGGTTAAAGCCCATATTTCTTAGATTCTTCCTAGTTATTTCTGCTCTGAATTTACAGCTAAATAGGTGCTGAACTCCTTCATATAGAGACAGGTTGTCCTCTATTGGCGGCAGGAAACCACAGTAGAAGGACAGGGTTGCTTTCCTGGGATTCAGTAACCATTCTCTCCGTGCATCACCCACCCGCACTGCAGCCCAGGATCCCAGAGATCACTTCCACAGCTTGCCAACCAAACCTGCCTTTTGGAGTTCAGGACTACATTTTTGCAGATATATGCTCAGTTCAGTAGTTCCCAAACAGATGGGTTTGTTTTTTTTTTTTCTAACATTCCAACAAGGTAAACAGGCATATCAATTCATATTAGGATTTAGTGGGCGATTCTGAGTAAATAAGCTATCAGCGCTATGGCGGGTGCCTCCCAAGTTTTCCCACTCTTTGTCTTTTCTTTGGTCTCATTTAATGTACTTGCTGAGACTGGCATAATCAATTATTTCAAGTTAATGAGATGCTTTCTGGATTCCTTCCAGTAGCATGGCTTGCTCCTTATTAGTGTGGTCCTTCCCCAAAACTACCGTGTGATAGTATGGCCTCATAAACCTAGCACTGCGAAGAGAGGACAGTACCACACAGTCTACCATGTCGTCAGTCTCACGTGTGGAAACTGCATTACTGGAAGCTAGCAAGTGGGTAAGAACTACACACACAAGATTCCTTGCAAGATTAGATTTACTTCGCCATTTAATTCCTCACAGGTAAAATATTGTAATGAAAGTGAGATGACACTTAGGGCTGAAAAAAAAAACGCCACATTTTAGCAGATCTTTCTCCAACTCCAGAGTCCCCACTGAGGGAGCAAGGCTGCAGTGGCATTGCCCACACAAAGTAGGGCCTTACCAGATGCGAGACTCTTCTTGCTACGCCAGTTTCTCTTATACTTGAGGCTTATGTCTCCATCTAGAAGAAAGTACACTAAATTTATTCATGGCAACTTAAAGGAATTTTTTTTGAGGGGGAGGGACAGAGGAAGAGGGAGAGAGAGAACCTTATGGAGTTCCACATGCACGGCTTGATTTCATGACCATGAGATCATGACTGAGAGCATGACCTGAGCTGAAATCAAGAGTCGGACACTTAACTGACTGAGCCACCCAGGCACCCCCGTGGAATGTTTTTAAACATTGGGCTCTTGATTTCTTCAAACAAGCTCAAAGACAATGAGGCCATATCCACAGCTTATATGAAAGTACAGTCAGTGTCCAAGTACTTCTCAATATATCTCTACCTCTAGTTTCTTAGCATTCCGAAAAATCTGTTTCCCCCAAGAGAGAAAAACTTGCCCATATCTAAATGGTGACCATGTCATTTTCTTCTACATTGCCACTGTACTTCCCAAGTTCTTGGGGAATTACACATTCAGTCCTTTACTTATCTGTACAAAAGTGAAAAGGAAAATGGATATACCAATAGTCACTCTATAACCCTCTCAGTGATGCTGGTACTAAGGGACTCAGATTAGAATTTAATACTTAGGATCAGCAAGGTGGACTGAATGAATAATTCCACAGAAGTGAAATATAAAGTAGAATGGATGATGAATTCTACAGATAAATATAAATTTGAACTCTAGACCCACCAGGATAAATGTCTCAGTTCCATTACTTCTCCATAGATACTCTTGCTTTCTTATCCCTTTCCTCTTTCTCTTCCTGTTCCTATACATTGAAGAGACTATTTGATCAGCACTTATTTGTAATATCTACAAAAACTTAATCCCTTTTTTTTTTCAAGTAAACTTCTTTCAAAAATGATTCTCTACTTCCTTGGGAGGCATAGCAGATCCAATGGGGGTTGTCTCCTTCAGAGCTATTCCCCCATTTTCCCTGAGAGAAATATCCAGTCAGTTCAGAAAAGCAATATTTACAGTCCCAGGCAATGACTTCTGGGTCAATTTCCTTCTCCCTTATAGCCTCCATACAGTTAGGGATGGCCGTGGATCCCATTCCGTTCGGTGATGTCTGCTGAGGTGGAGGTGGGGCAGCGTCAAGGAAGGTTTCCCTTATGCTTTCCTAACTAAAGGGGACACAATTCCTGACATCATCTTTTTTTTTTTCCATTTCCCTTCTTTCTGCTTGAATGCAGACATAAAGCTAACACTACAATAGCCATCATGTGGTCATGATGTGAAACCTTGAAGAGATGGCCAGATTAATCACAGAAGCCACCAAAACAATGTAGTCAGCTGTATCGCTGGAAATATTTTGCATGGACGGATAGCCTTCATTATTTAATGTTAGTAGCCAAACAGATCCTGAATGATATAGGATGCCTTCTGTTTAAGGGATAAATAGCTGGAATACAAGTCCAGATGATTCAATAATAATACCCATTAGTGAACACCCAGGCTAAGGATAAACTTGATCAGAAACTGACCAATTCAAGACTCTCTCAGGAAGCTGGAATTTAAATAAATGAATGATTACATTACCTGTCGAGTTCTCTAGCTCATAAATAACTTGTCAGAATGGGCTCTTAAGGGCAATTATTGCCTAAAGTAGGCACTTAAATATTCCATTATTTTGGAATTAACCCACGAAGGTCCCATAGTTTTCTAGTATTTAGGAGAAATAATGGCAGTGTGCCCAGCTTGATATTGCAGAGATGTGTGCTCCCCTGCATTTTGATGAGCTGAATATGGAAGAAGGGAAGGGGTTGTTAGTGAGAAGTGTGTTCTTTTATTTCTCTCAGACTACAGGTGAGGAGCTGAGGCACTCTCTTCCCATTTCTCACCATGAATTCCTTGAATTATCATTCCTGCCCTTTCATAGTTATTTGCAAAAACTCATCAGTCAGAGAGGGATGTGGCAATAAGATGCACATTTACTGTCTGCCTCCTGGTCTTTTACTCTTGACCTAAGAACTGAATAGGGACAGAGTTTGAGGACAAGGGTAAGAGAATGCTAAAAACAGAAGATAAACTGTGCTTTCTAGGAAGCTGAGAAAGTCAGGAAATATATTTTTAAAATAGGAAAAAAAGTAAGAATAGAGGAAGGAAAGAAGTGGAGGTGAGTGATTATAGGGTCTTCTGGCATCTGGGTAAGGGAGAGTCTCCAGAGAGGTTTACAAAGACAAAGAACTGAAGAAAAGACAGGGGATGTTAAGAAATATTTCTGCAAACTATTTAGAGAATTTTTATCTTGAGGATCTCAAGAAAATATTTGGGTTACTCTGAAATTCATTTTGGAAGCGGACTTTGTTTTTCTAATGCTACACCATCTGAAATTGGATTACATAGGCTTATGATGATCCACCCACATTTTTAAATCCAGTCTAGATTTATACATGAAAATCCAGTATAGATTAGATACATGAAATGGTCACTAGTGGCTCAGGTCAATAACTAAGTATACATGTAAGGATCATCGCTCAACAACTCGCAAAACAATGCACAAACTAACCATTAATAGAAACATCAACAAGAGCGAGAGCCTGAGACTGTCACAGGTGAAGAGGTGCTGTAGGTGAACAGGTGCATTATACCAATAAAGACGCTCAGGCTGACACAGGTTAATTGACTTGTCCAAGGTTATTCCCAAGTTTCGCCCCCAGTTCGGTGTCACTGTCCCCTGATCTTCTGCTTGCAATAACCTTGGATCAGCAATTCAGGACTCACGCTTGCATTTTATACACTTTAGGCCAATGGGAGCTACAAGAAACCATGAGTGACATTCACTTCAAGAAGAACAGAAGAAGTAAATTACAGGGAAAACACAGGTGAATGTGGTTAATGATACCTGCCAACAGCAAAGGAAACATGTGCTCATCTGCCATGACACTGGGAAATGAAACTAAAATGAAAGACAAAAGTGTTTTCCAGGTGCTGTCATCTGACCCAATTCTCCAAGGCACATAAATACTGACTGTACAAGCCTGTGAATGCAGCAGTGGTGCAGAGTGGGCCTCCATCTCTAGTGCTGATGACCCCCCCCAACCTTGCACCTGGTATAAATGTCTAGGTGCAATAAAATGTTAGGATAGACTAATGGGAAAATATGGCATTTGTCTGCTGAAAAAGATATTGGCAAATGAGAAGGAAATCCTAGCTCCTTGTAATCTGGACATAGAGCACCAAGCTCCGTGCGCCTTAACTGTCAAATAAAGAGCAAATCCAGAAGGAGAACTGAAGCCACACATGCACTAAAACCACATTCCCGTGGTGCTAGGCAAGATGAAGAGGACAAAGCCCCCTCATTCATAACGATCATGTTATGAAACTATAAACATTGAAGAAAGGTAAGATCTCTCTAGCACTGATGACACTACAAATAATGAAGATAAATAAACTGACTGCAAATGTCTCAGTTGAAGTAAGTGCATAAAATAATAGGTGCAAAAGTGCTGAATCGATCATTTAAGAGTAAAGGCAGAGTTACATACTTCTACTCCTAACCACGATGTTGTAACAGGGAATGGATTCACCTTCTTGATTTAAACAATCAAAAAGCTAGACAAAATAGATGAAACAGTGCTTTTCAGACATTTCCCAAGGGACAGCATAGGACTGTGATCTTGGAGAGAAGGGAAGCCAATAGGAGGAGCCCAGCAACTGCCTACTTTCTGCCTGGAGACAGTCTCTAAACCACAGTGCAGGGAGGAAGACGTGGCCACAACCAGAAGCTGGCAGCGTATCTGACTTGAAGAGAGACAGATTAGAGTTTGGAGAGGCCAACATACTCAGTTTTGAGGGTCAGGGTACTGGAGAGGAGAGAGCTACTCAGAAAGCAGTGAGTTCTGGAGGATCTGCAGGGACGGCCCTTCGAATCTTTGAGTACAGGTATGCACATCTCCAAGAGGAAACTGAGTGCAGGGAAGGATCCACCAAAGAGCAGCAGCTAAGCAGTACTCCCAAGTTCTCAGATGATCGGCCGGCCGGAAAAGACTTCTCAGTACAAGGGGCATCAGATAGAATGTCCCTAAAGGCATCACGTTAGTAGTGAGACTAAATTAACCTGGAAAGAAAGGTTGCCCTTGCACTGCCCTAACAGAGCTTAAAGGCAAATCCAAGACTGACCCAAATGATTCCAAGCAATATACCAAAACACCAATACTGTTTAAAGGAACACAACGAAGCCTAGCACCTAACAATTTAAAATTCAAAATGTATGATATTCAATGGAAAATTCCTAGGCAAGCAAAAAAGCAGAATATGTGGAACAAAAACAGGAAAAAAATAAGCAATCAGTATAAAAAACTCCCAAATGGTAGTGCCCATGGAATTATTGAATAAAACATTGAAACAGAGACACTAAATATGGTCCACATGCTCAGCGATGTAGAAGATAATATGAAATTAATGAAGAAAGGAATGTAAGATATAAAAAAAAAAAAACTTCTACAGGTAACAATACATGTTTAATTTCTTGAAAAGATAACTGATTATCTACACTAAAGCAAAATTAATAACAATGTATTATGAGGCATATCCAGAAATACTCTGGCAAAAATAATAAATGTGTGTACAAAGTTATTCCTTGCAAATGGACTGTACAATGAATGGATCTCTAAGAGTGAAAGCTTTAAAAAAAGAAGCAGCAGCTTTTTTAGCTTAAGGCTCAAAATAGGGATTGACTCAGCTGACCCAGTCTGTGTTCCTTTTTCATTAGATCCATCCAAATTCTGCTTTTCCCTCTAGGTTTGCCTCTGCAGTGGCTAGAAAAGGAAGAGAGGGTCATTTTCTCCAAATTTTAGCAGTTATTCAACTGTAATTTATTAGTGTGCTAGTCAAGAGCTTTACATGGATTATCTCATCTAATACTCCCAACACCCTATCCTCATTTAGAAAGCCAAAGCTAAGAAGTGTTAAGGCATGTACTCAAGATTTCACGTAAGGTCAGTAAAATATAGGCCTCTCTGCTTCCAGAGCCATGCTTTCCTAACCACTGTGCTGTACTGCCCTTTCAAAGCAGATTGGGCCTAAGCCATTCAATGCATTCCCCTTTCCGTCTTTACCTCAACTTTTACCTGACCTTTCAGGAGTTAGGAAAAATCTAAGAAGTAAAATTGTGGTATCTGGGCATAGCTAGATTGTCCACAGAGAATGAAAGGAAAGAATGAAAACTTTATGCTTTTCCCAGATCCCTCTTTAAAAGTTAGTACCTATCGGGATGCCTGGGAGGCTCAGTCATGAAGCATCCAACTTCGGCTCAGGTCATGATCTCGTGGTTCATGAGTTCAAGCTCCATATTGGGCTCTGTGCTGACAACTCAGAGCCTGGAGCCTGCTCCGGATTCTGTGTTTCCCTCTCTCTCTGCCCCTCCCCTGCTCACACACACACTCTCTCTCTCTCTAAAATAAATAAATGTTAAAAAAAATTTTAAAGCCAGTACCTATAAGAAAACCAAGTTGTGCATCACTTGGGGCTCTATGTGGTCCTTAACCCAAGTTGGAGTTGTCTAGGGATAATGTAAACAGAGAGACCATGAATTCAGACTGTGAGACTAACTTTTTTCTGTTTCAAGTTTGTTTTCCCATCTATGTTTTAAATTCCATGAAAGAAATCCGTATCTTGTATTATTTAGTATCATCCATTATGTGCAATACAGAGCTAGGCATATAACACAGTGAAGTCACATAAATATTTTAAAATGTGAATACCCTTTGTAATCTATGTGGACTCTTGCAAAAGTAGGGCAAAAAAAATCATTATTAAGATTAGGCATGCAGGGGTGCTTGGGTGGCTCAGTTGGTTGAGCATCTGACTGGCTCAGTTCATGATCTAATGGTTTGTGAGTTAGAGGCTGAGCCCTGTGTCACCCTCTGTGCTGACAGCTCAGAGCCTGGAGCCTGCTTCACATTCTTTGTCTCCCTCTCTCTCTGCCCCTCCCCTACTCATGCTCTGTCTCTCTTTCTCTCAAAAATATACAAACAAAAGAAGAAAGAAAAAAAAAAAAAGACTAGGCATGCAGAAAATATACTGACCCTTCAGGTAGATTGTAATTGTGGTAATAACAACCTGCCACATTTTCATAGCACTTTTTAGTTTATGAAATCGATAATTTATTTAATCTGATCCTACCCTTACAATATTGTGGCAAAGTATATACAAGATGTTAATATCTCTATTGCATACATGAGGAAACAAAGACACAAAAAGATCAAGTGACGTGACCAAAGTCACAAAACTAATAAAGGGTTGTCTGATGAGAGTTCAAATACGAGTCTCTGACTCCAAATCCAAGTTTCTCCCACAGTACTGTGCTGCTATCTTGATAAGCTAACATCAGTTTATGAGCTTGTTTAGATGTTCTGATGGCTTGATTACATTAACTTCAGCTAAACAGCCTCTCACTTGCAACTCTGTTAAATGGATTTTCCTTTGCTGGTAGTATGTTCATTTTCATAAACTTCTTTATGACACTCAAAAATATTTTAAATTGCTCTCTGCAGGCAATTTCAAGGCAACCAAAATATCTTTGAGAGATCATAACAGAAAAGAGGGAAAACATATATCTAGATAACCTTTCATGTGTTGGTAAAAGAGATAATTAATGTACCCATCCCACCTACTGTGGGAGATGGGTGCTGTCATCTCCACCTCACAGGTGACATGTTGGAAACCCAGAATCTTCAGTAATTGACCAAGATAATCCCCTTTATAACCTATGTCTAGGATTCAACATATTCCTGCCTGATTCCCAAACCCACGTTCTTTTTACTCTACTACTTGAGAGGGGTTAGGATTTCATTCCCGGTTGATAGATTTGATATTTTGTGGCTATTGTGTTCATTTTTTTAAGATACAGGGGCACCTGGCTGACTCAGTCAGTAGAACATGTGACTTTTGATCTCAGGATTGTTAAGTTACAGAATCATCTTGGGTACAGAGATTACTTAGAGATAAAATCTTTTTTTTAAGTGAATATTATACACAGTATTTGAATCTTTTAATATTTTTGGCCCTTAGGTCTATTTAAAATGAAACTAGTTCCATTATATTAGTCTGCTTTTGTGCAGGAGTGTCGCAATATCTTAATATGACAAGACTATACCTATATGGTAACTTCAATTATCTGAAATATTTTTGAGAATAAATTAGCAAAAATGGTACTAAATGAATGACACAAAAGTAGATTGTTCATTAGATAGTAAGTTTGTTATTCAGAACTCATCACCACTTACTTTCTGCATAGTTTTAGTAAGTACAGTGATTTTCAACTTCCCAACTCATGGCATGTTAAAAATCTCCTATTAGAAAATAGAGAAAAGAGCTATGAAAGGTGGACTGGGATCATATAAAGATATGGTTGCTGAGTGAGAAGGTAAAAAAATATCAAGATAGATATAAGTATTTTATGAAGGGTCCCACGCTGGCTCCATAGTATGGAGGGACATGTATTCCTTTATTCCTGTATCAAAAAGCTTTCTTTATTCCATAAACTCTGTACCAAAATGTAACACTATAATAGTAACTGAAATAACAGATGTGGTGGCCACAGAACTGTGATAGGGCTAGAGGTTCATGTGTCCAGAGCTGCTGACCTTGAACAACCCAGGAGGGCATTGTCAGCCATCTGGTTCTCATCTCACATAGCCTCAAGATGTTTTCTGTGTTCCATCCCTGATATTGTGAACACTTCCAGAGAGGGAAAAAAACTACTATAATAGTAACTGGGGTTCGTAATAACAAAAAGGTCAAAATTGAGTCACAGAATATCAGAGTTGGAAGAACTCCTAGAGATGCGCTGAGTTTAGGGGCACCAGGCTGGCTCAGTGGCTCAGTCGGTTAAGCATCTGACTCTTGGTTTTGGCCCAGGTCATGGTCTCAGGGTTCGTGAGATTGAACGCCAAGTGGATCTCTGTGCTATGTAGGATTCTCTCTCTCCCTCTCTTTCTGCCCTCCCCCCTCCAGCTGTGTCTGTCTGTTGCTCAAAAAAAAAAAAAAATGCATTGGGTTAAAGCTGTCAAGCTCTCAGTTTTTACATGAAACCAACTAGTCTCAGAGAACTTAGGTAACTACCCAGAGCTGCACAGTTTCACCTGAAGAGGCTTTCAGAGCTAAGAAAATAACTCCAATAGCCAGAGTGCTCATCACCACAGCCTTCCTTTTCCAACTGCATTATGCATTGAGGCCACTATTTAGTGATGACACAATAATCAGTCTTCATAAATATTCCATTTAAAAAGAGAAAGTTATTTCTTTTAAATATTGGAGCTTGAGAAGCAGTAACTTCCTGTTATCTTTAAAAATCACTTCTGTGAAACGCCACATACCCTTAGGAAATGAGGTAAGTGTGCAGTTGCTATATGCTAAATTTTTAACTACTGTGGACAAACAGGTCACCGGTTTCTTGCTCCCTTTGACTGATCTCTGTTAGGGAAGAAAATGAGATGGAGACATTTGTGACTGAGCTCCTCTGAAATGGATGGAGGTGACTTAATTTTCTCATGGCAATCTGGGGGTGTCAATTAGAAATGAAGGAAAGGTCAAAATGAGAAAGCAGAAATGATTAAAATACAGGGGAAATTAACCTGAGTGCCAGAGACTCATCACTGAAGCTGGAAAGGAAAGCAGGCAAAGTGGAGGAGAAGCAGAATGGGAATCACCTTGGTATTAAATCGGAAGGAAACACAGGAGGAGAAGGAACACATTCGTGAGCCCGCTCCTCTCTCAGTTCTCAAGCCTGAACAATCAGGTTTCAGCACCTGGCACTCAAGTGCAATTGCTTTTGCTTCAGAACATGTGGTCTCTTTTCAGACCTCACCCGACCACCCCTGTCAACAGTGTGATGTGGGAAAGGAAACACATCCCAAGTAGTGCAAAAAAATTAGGAAAGCTTAGATTCTTTTTCTAAGTATCTGTAAGTATTATAATGGCATTAGTGATTTGAAAAAGACTAATTTTAAAAAGAGAAGGAGGAAGGATGGGAGGGAGGGAGGAAGGAAAGGAAAACTATTTACTGTTTTCTCTTTTAAGAGTACACTTTCTAGACTTTTCTCTGAGCATCCTCCTCAAGGAATTCCATGCTCTAATCTACTTCTTTCCAAGGCCCAAACCACTTGCCTGCTGCACCATCTAGAGTTCAGCTGTTAGTGAACTGAACCTTAGCTAGAAATATCATCAGAAGTAGGAGCACCCAGGGGCGTCAGGGTCGCTCAGTAGGTTAAGCATCTGACTTCATCCCAGGTCATGATCTCAGGGTCTGTGGGTTCGAGCCCTGCGTGGGGCTCTGTGCTGACAGCTCGGAGCCTAGAGCCTGCTTTGAATTCTATCTCCCTCCCTCTCTGCCCCTCCCCCACTTGCACTTTCTGTCTCTGTCTCTCTCTTTCAAAAACAAATATTAAAAAAAGAAGAAGTAGGAGCACCCAAATGCTCTGACTCTGATCAGCATTCCTACTTTGGGCCACAGGGCTTATTTTACTAGAGAGCTACTTAGCTACAACTAAGCAGCAGCCAGGGCCACGAGCAGCCTTGAAAGTGATGAGGCTGTTATAGTGTAAAAGCCCTAAAGGGAAGGGACACTGTGCCAGTAATGGGGATTTAGGAGACAGAGATGGAGAGAGAGAATAGATGTGGCAGTAGAAACTCAGATCCTATGCCACTTCAGGCCATAGGTATAATGTTCAAATATATAAGGTAGACTTGATTAAAGTCAGTTGTTCAGAAATAGCCTAATTATTCAAACTGATGAAAGTTATATGGTACCTATCATATATTCTTTCGGTTTAGATTGTACAGTTTCTACTCAGACCTTACCTGACTGCCCCCTCCAACAGTGTAATACTGGCCACTCCCTTTTTCTTGAAGTTCTTTCTTTTAAAAATTTTTATGAGTTTATTTATTTATTTATTTAGAGAGAGAGAGAGTAAGGCACACACAAGCATAGGAGGGGAAGAGGGAGAGGAAGAGAGAGAATCCCAAACAAGCTCTGCACTATCAGCACAGAGCCCTATATGGGGCTCGAACTCACACACTGTGAGATCATGACCTGAGCAGAGATCAAGAGTGGGATACTTAACCAACTGAGCCACCAAGGTGCCATGAATGCTTTCTTTCTTAACTTCTATAATCATTCTTTCTTCTGGTTCATCTCCTGTGCTTTGATATTTCTGGGGCGCCTGGGTAGCTCAGTCGGTTGAGTGTCCAACTTCGGCTCAGGTCATGATCTCACGGTCTGTGAGTTCGAGCTCTGCGTCGGGCTCTGTGCTGACAGCTCGGAGCCTGGAGCCTGCTTCAGATTCTGTGTCTCCCTCTCTCTCTCTGACCTTCCCCTGCTCATGCTTTGTCTCTCCTGCTCTCAAAAATAAATAAAGACAGATATTTCTTTGTCACTTTCTCAGACTCCTCTATCACACTAATAGGTCAAAGTTGTCTAGAGTCTGGCCCTTTGCTTTCTTCTTCTCTCATTTCATTCTTACATTGCAAAATAGATGCTTTGGGGTAACTTCATCCACATGCTGATACTAAGAAGATTCAGAAATTTCAAGTTCCACCTTCAGTTACGGTAATGTTGAGAGGAAAAAAGCGAACCATCTTTTCCTAGGCTTCTTTTTAATGAGTGGGTAGACTTTTACCTGGAAGCTAATGGGGAGATGTTCTGTCCCATTTAATTGACCAAAATAAGATCACAGGTCAACAAATAACCATTGGGCCAATGACAGACAGGAAGGCTGGAATTTTTTTGGTGGTTAGTACTAATCATCTTGAGGAGGGATGGTATTTGTCAGTGTCTTAGTAGGAAAGTTTAATAAAGGGCATTTTGCTCAAGTGTGGGGGGTAAAATGTAGGGAAACTACAAGGAATAGTATGGTTCCCTGCGTCTAGGTACTGGGTGCCCACAATGGAGCCTGGGAGGTTTGCCACTCTTAGATGTGAAGGGGAAAAAAGGAGAAAGCTATGTGAGGAGGAACTCTGAGTCGATACGTGGTCTTTGGCACAATTATTTTTGATGCAGTTTGTTGATCTTTTGTATGTTGATTTTTAGTGTGATCTTGTACCCAGCATATCAATGGACTCTATTTTTAGTTTGAATAGTTTGTGGATTTTCCTGTGTGTGTGTGTGTGTGTTTATGCATCTCATTACCTCATCTGTAAATAACCACACACTGTGTCTTCCCTTCCAATCTATACACATTTTATCTCTTTTTTTAAAATAAGTGAATTCACCAGAATCTTTGTGCTAAGTTGAAAAGTAGTAGTAATAGCAGGTACACAAGGCTTATTCCAACCTTAAACATCTAAATATTCTCCATTATGTTTGCTATTTTTCTGAAGGTTTTTCTTAAGTAACCTCATCATCTCCTTCCTATCCCCAGTGGCTCTTCTTAGTTTAATCCCTCATTATCTCTCCCCAAGAGCATTGCAATATTCATCTACCTCCAGCCTCACCCCCTACAAATTCATCTTCTGCATTGTGATCAAGGTAATATTTATGAAATGCAAATTTGATCATAACTCAGCATGCTTAGAATTCTTCATTAGTCCTGCGAAATGTATAGAACATACATGTCCACATTCCTGATGGAAAAAAAAATCAACCCTTTTGTATTAAAGATCACTCTATCTTATATAATTCGCCACTCTTTAGAAGAGTATAGGGTTTGAGCAAAATTAGAATACCTTAATATTTACTGGCAAGTCCTGCACCCTTTTTTTTTAATGTTTTATTTATTTTTGAGAGCAGGAGAGACAAAGCATGAGCAGGGGAGGGGCAGAGAGAGAGGGAAACACAGAATCCTAAGTGGCTCCCAGCTCTGCAGTGTCAGCACAGAGCCCGACGCGGGGCTTGAACTCCCAAACTGTGGGATCATGACCTGAGCCGAAGTCGGACACTTAACTGACTGAGCCTCCCAGGCGCCCCCTGTGCCCATTTTAAGTCTAAGTTGTCACTATTCTTCGCAGATAAACTTCTGAGAAGTTAGGGCTTCATAGGATTTCTTTCCCATGTTTATCCCAAGAATCCTCCCGCCCTCACATTACAAGTTTTATCCCTATTGCCTGTGGATCACAAAATCCCCATTCCACGGCTGACAAAACCCAATATTCGAATGGATCTTAAGTTGTACTCTCGCACAAAGAAAGTCTATGATTTTTTTCCCAGTTTTATTCAGATATAATCGGCCTAGATCAGTGTATATACATTTAAGGAGAAGTTTGCACAATGACTTACATTGTTTATGAAATGATTACCACGATAAGTTTATTTTTCTTAAGTAATAATTATTTATGATTTCACAGTTTCCATGGGAGAGGAGTCTGGCATGTCATGGCTGGGTTCTGTGCTTCGGGCCTGATATAATTGAAACTGAGGTGTCCTCTGGGCTTGTGTTTCATCTGAAGCTCAAGATCCTCTTCCAAGCTCTTATGGAAGGTTGATATAAATCAGTTGTTTACAGGTCCAGGACTGAGATCCCTATTTTCTTTTTTTTTTCTTTTTATTTATTTTTATTAATTTTTTTTAACTTCATGTTTTTAGTTTAAATTCCAGTTCGTTAACCTACCGCATAATATTAGTTTCAGGTATAAACAGCCATCATCCTATATCGATACAATAAAAAGGAAAAGCAGAAAAAAAGAACAAAAGTTCTTTTCTCCTTGTGACAAGAACTCTTAGGATCTGTGTTTCTTAACATCTTTCATATATCCCAGATAGCAGAGTTAACTACAGTCATCGTGTTGTACATTACTTATTTATTGTATAACTTTCTTTTGACCAGAAAGCCTGTGATTTCATCCTGCAAGGAACTGAAATGTGATGAGCAGCCCAGCCACCAGCCGATGAGATTTCCCTCCTCCCTTCCTTGGTAAGCAGAATAGTTTTAGATTAAATTCTATGTCTTTGGTCTCATTTTTCATGACACCCTCTTTCTAGCCTAAGCTATTTTCAAAATCCCTTCTGCATGTCAAGCTTTTGTAATATCAATGTACGGACATTTCTATGCTGCAACAAGCTCTGCCAGCCAGCCTCCTGTGTTTTCATCTTCCCCAAGCCTGAACAGTTCTTCCCTCTGAAAGCCTATTCCCTTTCCAGTCTCGGTTTCTATGTCATTTCTTCCAGGAGCTCCCAACCCTAGGAAGTAAAGATTCCTTTCTCTGTATAACTTCTCCATATTTTACACATTTTATTGTTGTTTTTACTATATTATAAATTCTTCTCTAAGACTGTCACACACAACTTGGCCTGGAGGGGGCTTGAAATAGCTTTTGATGAATAAATGAATGAATGCATTAATGAATGTGTGAATATCTCAATGAGTGCTTTATAAGCTTATTTATTTATTGAGAGAGAGAGAGACAGAGAGCACTAGCAGGAGGGGGCCAGAGAGAGAGAAACCCAAGCAGGCTCTGTGCTGACAGAGGAGAGGCCGATGTGGGGCTCAATCCTATGAACTGTGAGATCCTGACCTGAGCCCAAATCAAGAGTCAGATGCTTACCTAATTGAGCCACCCAGATGCCCCATCAATGAATGTTTTTGAGGCTCAGACTTGGCACACTTCTTGGTACATGATAAATATTCTGTACACATTTCCTTCCTCTGGTTCGCTGGCCAATTGCATCAGGCTTCTGTCATCCAAAGCCACCCTCAGAGAGCGTGAGGGGCAAAGCAGTGTCAGTTATTCAGAGACATGCCAGACTGGATCATGGGAACATTTAATACCTCAACAACTTGGGAATTACTGGCACCTTATCATCCTGAGGGATGAGAATAAGGTAGCTCAGTTCATGTCTGACACCTCACCAATGCTAGGGAGCTCTCATTTTAGAATCATCCAACTGGAGGAGGTAAGAGCTCAGAGCAAACACTGCTCCCTGGCCTGAATGTGGGACTGAAGAGTATCTTAGGCAGCAGTACTGTTTGGGAGGATGCAGGGTCCTGGGGAAGCTATCCAGAACTAAGAGATAAAGTTTCTAACTCTGCACTAGCTTTGAAATGGGAGAAGCAACAGCCAGGCATTTTACCAGATGAAGTGTGCTAAAGTGCCTCGTTTTAATTATCACAACAGGCCTGCGAAGTCAATATTATTCCCATTTTATAGATGAAGACCCTAGGGCTGAGTTAAATTAACTCATTTAATGAAGGTTATATAGATAGTAACTTTCTAGGCCACATTACAAAATTGGGTCTGGTCTTCCTCCAAAGAATTCACTGTTTTATAGTTGTTGTTTTCTTAACCCTGTATTACAACACACTTCTGAAAGCAAAAGTCGGGCGCCTATGTGGCTCAGTTGATTGGGCGGCCGACTTCGGCTCAGGTCATGATCTCACGGTGTGGGTTCGAGCCCCGCGTCGGGCTCTGTGCTGACGGCTCGCAGCCTGGAGCCTGCTTCAGATTCTGTGTCTCCCTCTCCCTCTGCCCTTCCCTTGCTCATGCACTGTCTCTCTGTCTGTCAAAAATAAATAAACGTTAAAAAATTTAAAAGAAAAAGGAAGCAAAAGTCGCTTTGGCTCACACCAACCTCACTCCACTCACCAGTATGCCTTAACTAGAAGCATATTACAGTGAAATATATCAAGCTATTTCTTTAAAGAAGGAACTCAGCAAGCATTTAATGCCAGATGTCATACAAACTGACCACCCACCTTGCACGCACCAAGAAGCAAAGAAGGAGAGCAATTAGACTGGTGATTGATGTCAGACTAAAGAGAAGAGGCAAAAAGGTGGTATGATACTCTTGAGAGAGGGTAACTTCAGTTTAAAAACATGAATAAGAATTTAAGCTAAACTGTAATTTTTGTAATTTGGTGAATAAAAAGGAAATTAAATTTCCATTCATATATAGTTCAAAGAGGTTTTGATTGTCATATTATATTTTTATGTTGCATAGAAACACAAGATTGGAAATTCATTCAGATTTGCAATAGTAGTTCGAGGCTGGCGTGTGAAAGAGATATCTGATGTGTTTTGCCTGACCACAGTGGCAGAACCAAGGCCAGTGGATGGAAGCTTCGGGGAGGAAAATAAAAGAAAGCACTCTGCAGTAGATAGCGGCATCCAGAGTGAATTAGTTGTTTATAGACTCCTCAGAAATATTCCAGAGCAAGTGGTACAGCTAGGGTGTTTGAAGAAGTCACAAACTCAAGTGAGATTGAATGAAATGGTCTCTGTGCATCTTTCTCAGCCTGTACTTCTTTGGTTCCAGACCAGTCAACGGAATTTCCACTTCCTCTAGGGTTGGCTAAACATCATACATTTGTTTGGAAATGAGGTGCTATTGTGTTAGTGTTTATCATTGTAGATATCCAAGTATTTTGTTTGCATCTCCATCTTCCCCTCCGTTAATATTCAATGTTGGTGGAAGGGCTTTCCCAGTACTAGCTAGCTCCAACTGAGTGCTCTGCATTATGGGGAACTTTAATTGATCTTGATGAGCAGTCTAGTGCTAGGCTTAACTAAATCTTTCTAAAATACAGAGTCAGACTTGAAGAGTACAATCATGATTTTAAAAAAATCATAGTACTTCTAATATTGTTGTCTGACAGAAATTTGAAATCTATTTCTACTCCCATATTATTGGACATCACCCCAACTCTTAACCTTAGTTTTGAAAATCTATGTTTACAACATCTGGCAGTTGACAAGCCTTAGATTTATCTCTGTTGCTTATTTTTATCGATCCACGTAATCTTAAATCTGAAGAAATAACACTTTTCTCATCCTCTTATTTGTACAGATGATAAAGTTTAAACCCAAAGTATTTGAATGTCATGTAGAAGGCCACACTCTGCTTTTCAAGGATAAGATTTCATATAGAATTCAATGTCCTAATTGTTAGTCTGTTATGTGTGTGTGTGTGTGTGTGTGTGTGTGTGTGTGTGCGCGCGCGCGCGCGTATACACATAAAGTAGTCCCCCCTTATCCATGACTTCACTTTCTGCAATTTCAGCTTCCGGCCATCAGCCACAGTGTGGAAGCAGGTGATCCTCTTTCTGAGGAATCCTCAGAAGGTCAGTAGTAGTGTAGCGCTACATTACAATGCCTCCATCATTCACCTCAGTTCATCTCATAACATAGGCATTTTATCATTTCACAATATCAAGAGAAGGGTGAGTGTAATTCCATGAGATATTTTGAGAGAGGCAGAAAGAGGCCACATTCACAAAACTTTTAGTTATTTTTAATAATAAAAACTTCTATTATTAGTTATTATTCTTTTAATTTTTAAAAAGTTTATATATTTATTTTGAGAGAGAGGACACAAGCAGGGGGAGAAGCAGAAAGAGAGGGAGTTCCAAGCAGGCTTCACACTGTCAGCTCAGAGCTTGAGGGGGGGCTCAAACCCACCGACCATGAGATCATGACCTGAGCCAAAATCAAGAGTTGGGTGCCTAACCCACTGAGCCACCCAGGCTCCCCTCTTAGTTATTATTGTTAATCTCTTACTATGCCTAATTTATAAATTTAACTTTATTATAGGTATGTATGTGTAGGGAAAAAACATAGTAGAGGTAAGATTTGGTACTACCCATGGTTTCAGGCATTCACTGGGAATCTTAGAATATTTACCATGTGGATAAGGGGAGACAACTGCATATATATCTGTATAATAATATGTATAGTATTATAAGAGATATAGTATATAAAATAATTATATATAACATATATAATAATAAATATATATTTTATATATAATATAATTATTCTATTATTATAAATTATAATTGATACATAAATTGGTATAAATGAAGATATGTCATAATGAATACAAAGATTGAGAATTTGGGCCCCTTTGTATGTTTTTTGTTTTATGTTTGACAGATAATTTTTAAAACATTCAATCTACTAACGTGTATTTAACTTTAATTGATTCTTTAGTCTTGGTTATTGATGAGGCAAACGTTGCTTCTGTCTGGTGGAACTTACTATAGAGAGGTGGAGACAGACAATTAAGGATCAAATTTCAATACCTTGATAAGCACTGTGATGGAGGAAGTAGAAGTATATCAAAGCATTGCCTAATGTAGGCATGGGGAGGTTGGGAATGGCACAGTGAAGGCTTCTAGGGAAAATGATGGCCTAGGTGGGAAACTGAAGAACGAGCGAGGGAAAGAGGACTACAAGGAGAGAGAAGAGCCCTCAACTAAGGAAGACATTTACAAAGTGACAGATGTGACATAGGGCAAGGAACATTCAAGGAACTAAAAGGAACTATAAGTGTGTTAGGAGATGGAGGAAGTGAAGCAAGTGGGCACGAAAGTGTACAGAAAGAAGGCTGGAGACAGTCACATAGACTATTAAACAAACAAACAGAAAACAGTGGGGTCACAAGTATGCATCACAGTTGAAGATCACTGTTGGATTTCACATGAATCCCTTACCTGGCTCTACTTGCCCATCACTCCCAACCCAGCTCGCAACTTTTTTTCTCTTTTTCTATTTCCATGAACAATGCTGCTCTCTACCATTTGCTCAGGCAAGAATTCTCTACTTAATTCACACACCCAGTTAAGTCACCAAGACCTTTCAGTTCTGCCTTCTAAATTCTTGTATCTTCAAGTCTTTCCAATTTCTAAATTCACTACTGGTTGATCCTGGTTCACTGCAATGGCCAGGAGGTTTTCTTGCCTTGATACATCCTTTCCCTTGCCAACCCATTTTCAACAAAGCACTCGCCTCAGCTGGAGGCAGAATCAGTGAGGGGGACACTGGGCTGCAAGAAGGGAAAATGAGAGAGATTTCCCACCAAATTCTGACATAGGGCCGTTAGACTTACTAAATATGGTGAATGTACCCGGCTGAGTACTATAGAGAAAACAGGAACTCACTGCCTTCCCCGGGTCCCTTGTTCTCCCTTCAACACCTCCCCCCAACACCCAGACACACAACTACACATTCTTATCTCTAAAATACCTGTTGCTAGGACACAGTCTGAGAGGCAGCCTGAGAAGGGTGACTGTGGGCACTGAGTTTTAGCAGCAGGCACAACCCAGATCCTCTCTGTCAGATCTTCCGTGTGCTGCTGCCAAACTATCCTAATTGGCGGTAAATACTGTTGGGAAACTGTCAGCCTACTTGGAACTGCCAGCTTCCTGTAGATGAGGATATACTGAAACTCAAGAGCACCCATTTTCCCCTTTGTATTCTACAACCTCTGGTCCAAAAAAAAAAAAAAAAGAAAGAAAGAAAGGAAAAATGGCAGCTAGGAGCTTAAAAAATACCAAGAATATTACTCATCTCCTGAATTCTCAGGAATACTATTTGAATTTTTCATCCTTAAACAATTAAAAAAATAAAAATGTAAAGAAAAGTATTGTGGGTAGGTTGATCCCACCATAGTCAAATCATTGCCTTTTTAGCTTCATTTGTCTCTCAATATAGACAAGTTATTTCTGTGCCTCATTTTCATCCATTCAGATATCACAACTGAGCTTTTTCTCCTCTTCTGACTCAGAAGACAGAAAACTGTGAAACAGCACTCTGAAACAACTTCTAGCGGAAGCGCTTTGATACCATAAGGTACTGTCAGCAAGTAGGAAGTTGGCTTTTACTTAGAACTGATTTGGGAACTGTGTATTTAAAGCCACACAGTCCATTAGCAATTTCAGTGGGAGGAGGTTTTACTATGACTGAGTCACAGGACTGAATTTAAGCAGATCTTCGTGCTTCCTGAGACTTTTGGTGCCTGTGCCAAAGCAAAAGCCCAGTTTCCATTCTACGTCATGTTTTATGGGTTTTATACTGCTGTCGTTTCTGTGATCACACTTGTCATTTTGTCAGAATCAGTTCTAGGGAGAAAATTAAACTTCCCATGGAAGATAGATTCCGAGTATGTAAAAATACAGTCTCAATACTTTTTTTAAACAAGCAAAATCTGCCCTTTTAAAGTGTCTGATTTTATGAGTTTTGTCAGATGTATATAGCTACAGCATGGCTTCTACAATCACGAGATGAAGTATCTCCTTCATCCCAACAAGTTCTCACTCCTTTGCAGCCAGTTTCTTCCTACTGAACCCTGGCAATCACTGATCTACATTCCATCACTAGATTATTTTTACCTTTCATAGAATTTCAAATGAACAGAATTATAGAATGTGTGATATTTTGTTTCTGGTTTCCTTTACTTAATACAGTGCTATTGAGATTCAGCCATGATGTGAATATCATTAGTCTCCTCCTTGCTATTGCTGAATTGCTTTCCAATGTATGGACATTCCAGAATTTGTTTACCCATCCTCCAGTTGATAAATATTGGAGGTTTTTCCGGTTTTTTAATTAATATGAGCAAAACTGCTACAGACATCCTTTTACAAGTCCTTCTGTGGACATATGTTTCTATTTTCCTCGTGTCAATATCTAGGAGTGAAATTGCTAGGGAGTTTGAAAAGTATATGTTTAACGTTGCATTCTTACCAGTTATTCATACCTTTGTCGGCATTGGTATTGACAGTGTTTTTTGCTAGAGCTATTTTGATGGGTGTGTAGCGACATATCATTGTGGTTTTAATTTGCCTTGTCCCTCATGACTAATAATGTGGAGCGTATTTTCACATGCTTACTGCCCATCTGTATATTTCAGGAAAGTTTCTGTTCAAATTTTCACCTCTTTTGAATTGAGCTGTCTGTCCTCTTATTTTTGATTTATTCAATTGTTTTTTTTAAGTTTAAAAAATCTTTTATTTTTATACGTAACACCTAAGCAATTAGATTTTTTAGATAAAATATAATAAGGATTACTGTTTGTATTGCATATCAAATTATTATTAGCTTTTTATTATAGGAAATTTAAAGCTTATTAAGAAGTAAATAAAATAGAATCCTGAAACCCCATGGACCTATAATCTAGCTTCTCCAGTTATCAGTATTCTTCCGTTCTGATTTTCTCTAAATTTTCATCCATTTTCTATCTACCAGTTGGTTATTATTAACTGTAGTGGTATTTTAATTTCTTTTTTTTAAGTAAATTTCACATACTAAAATACAGTAGTTCCCCCATTCATTCCCAGGGAATACTTTCCAAGGCCTGCAGTGGCTGCCTGACACTGCGGATAGTACTGAACACGATGCTATGTTTTAATCCTCTGCATACATCGCTATGGTAAAGTTTCACTTATACATTAGGCACAGTAACTAATTAATAATCACTAATAATAAAATAGAACGATTATAGCAAAATTCTGAGTTCTGTGAATGTGTTCTGTCTCTCCTAAAATATCTTCTTGTACTGTATTCACCTTTCTTCTTTTGATGATATGAGGGGATTAAATGCCTACATGACGAGAGGAAGTGAGATGAATGGTATGGATATTGTGATGAAGCGTTAGGCTGCTCTTGACCTTCTGACAGTATGTCAGAAGGAGGGCATCTGCTCCTTCCTGACCACTGTTGACTTCAGGTAACTGAAACCAAGAAGCATGAAATGGCAGATAACTTTATACAAATCATAGATGTACAGTTCTAAAAAAGAGATATAACTGAATAACCCCACACTCCACACCTCTATCATAATATGGGGCATTCTGGTCTCCGCAGAAAGTTTTGCTGTGTCCCATTCCACTCATCTGCCCTTCACCCCAATCCAGGCAAATAGTATTCTGATTTTCTTCTCACTTTAGGTAAATTTTTCCTATTCTAAAGGTTAGCATAAATGGAATCATTCCACATGCACTATTTGTGTCTGGCTTCTTTCACTCTGCACCTTTTTCGGGAGAATCATCCATGTTGATGAGTGAATGAACAAGTCTTCCATTGTTATTATTGAGCAGTATTCTGTTTTATGGCTCTACAGTAGCGTGTTTATCCACTTTTCTGCAGATGTACATTTGGAGTATCTCCAGGTTTTATTTATCGTGATTAAAGTTGCTCTGAACAATTTGGTCCAAGTCTTCATATGGACATATGTTTTCATTTTTCTTAGATAAATACCTAGGAGTAGAATGCTGGGTCAAAGAATAAGCAATTTAAAAGAAACTACCAAATGTCTTTCAAAGTGATTGTATCACTTTACATTCCTATCAGCAATGCGTAAGAGCTCTAATTGTTCCGGGTTCTTACAATATCAATGTTAGTCTTTTATTCAGTCACTTTCCCGGATATTTAGTAATATGTCACTTTTATTTGCATTTTGCTGATATTAATCATGCTGAATACCTTTTTGTATATTTATTAGCCATTTGCTTTACTTAATTTGTGATGTGTTTGTTCACATCTTTTGCCCATATTTTTATTGGGTTAACTATTATTTCATTATTGAGTCATGGGAACTATGAATATATTCTGGATACAAGTCCTTTGTCAAATATGTTTTATGAATATATATTTTTGAAAAATTATCTTTTATATTACAGCAAAGCAATATTCTTGTTCTTAATGTTTTTAATTATGATAAAAATATTCTTGTATGTTGTCTTTTTTTTAGTATTTTTATTTATTCAGAGAGAGAGAGAGAGCAAGCAGGGGACGGACAGAGAGAGAGGGAGAGAGAATTCCAAGCAGGCTTTACTCAAACTCATGAACCATGAGATCATGACCTGAGCTGAAATCAGATGTTTTAACTAACTGAACCACCCATGCACCCCTCTTGTATACTGTCTTCTAAAAGCCTTATCGATTTAATTTTTGTGTTTAAGTCTATCATGCAGTACAAACTAATTTTTGTGAAAATGATGTGAATTCTTTTTTGTTTCCATATGAATATTTACTTGTCCTGGGGGTATTCGTTGAGAAGACTGTTCTTTCCTCATTGAAGTGACTTGGTACCTTTCTTGCAAGTCAATTTTCTATATCAACATGGGTTCCTTGTGATCCTGTATTCTATTCTATTGATCTCTTTGTCTATCTTTATGACAATGACATGCTGTCTTGATCAATATAACTTATAATAAGTCTTGAAGTCTGGTAGTGCAAGCCTTCCAACATTTTTTTTCTTTTTCAAGATTGTTTTGAAAATTCTAGGCCCTTTGTATATTCATATAAATTTTAGTACAGGTTTATCAGTTTCTATAAAAAATATCTGTTGTGATTCTTATTGAGATCGTATGCAATCTATAGATTAATTTTAGGGAAAAGGACTCTTAAAATTTTGTGTCTCTCAAGCTATGGATTATCTCTCCATTTCTCCCATTACTGTTCTGTGGTTTTAAAAATGGAAGTTTTTCATGACTTTAAAAATGTATTCCTGGCCTTCACCGCCGTAGGAGGGCCAGGTGGAGACGCCTCACCCAGAGAATTTTTCAGGTAAAAAAAGAAGCCCTGTCTTCCCGCTACGGACTCTTGTGGGGACTTTCCGTATAGGACTCCCCTGGTTTCACCAAGGCACATGACTACCTTGCTAGAGACTACGTTGGCTTCGCAGCTAGATGTGTTCTTTTGACCACGCCTCTTGTCGGTGGAAGGGCGACTTCAAGAAACAACCCATAACACATCCAGCCAAAATGACGAGATGGAAGAATTCTCCTCAAAAGAATCTACAAGAAGCAGTGACAGCTCAAGAATTAATGAAAACAGATATAACCAACACAACAGAACTTGAATATAGAATGATAATCATAAAACTAATTGCTGGCCTTGAAAAAAGCTTAGATGAATGCAAGGGGTCCCGCGTGGCAGAGTTCAAGGACCTTAAAAACGGTCAGGAAGAATTAAAGAAGACATTGGAAGAAATACAGGGGAAACTGGAAGCAGCCACAGCACAGATTGAAGAGGTAGAGGAAAGGGTTAGCGCATTAGAAGACAAAATCATTGAAAAAGAGGAAGCAGATAAAAAGAGAGAGAAGCTGATCCAGGAACAGGAAAGGAGAATTCGAGAGCTGAGCGATGCATTCAAAAGAAACAATATCCGTATCATAGGAGTTCCAGAGGAAGAAGAGAGAGAGAAAGGAGTTGAAGGGGTTCTTGAACAAATCATTGCTGAGAACTTCCCCAACATGAGGAAGGAAACGGGCATGGAAATCCAAGAGGCACAGAGAACTCCCCTCAGACGTAACTTGAATAGACCTTCTGCACGGCACATCATAGTGATGGCAAAATACAAATATAGGGAGAGAATCCGAAAGCAGCTAGGGACAAAAGAACCCTAACATACAAAGGGAGACATAAAAGGGTAGTAGCAAGTTATCTACAGAAACTTGGCAAGCCAGAAAGGAATGGCAGGATATCTTCAATGTGATGAGCAAGAAGGACATGCAACCAAGAATTCTGTATCCGGCTAGCCTGTCGTTCAGAATAGAAGGAGAGATCAAGGTTTTTCCCAACAAACAAAAACTGAAAGAATTTATCACAAATAAGCCAGCACTGCAAGAGATCCTGAGGGGCATTCTATGAAGACAAGGTTGCAAAGAACACAAACTGCCAGGGACAGCCTTACAAACATGAAACTTACAGATAATACAGTGACTGTAAGCCCATGTTTTTCAATATTAACACTGAATGTAAATGGACTAAATGCGCCAATCAAAAGACACAGGATAACAGAATGGATTAAAAAACAAGACCCATCTATTTGCTGTCTTCAAGAAACTCATCTTAAACCTGAAGATACCTTCAGATTGAAAGTGAGGGGATGGAGAACTATCTACCATGCTACTGGAAGTCAGAAGAAAGACAGAGTAGCCACACTTATATCAGACAAATTAGACTTTAAAATGAACGATGTAATAAGAGATGAAGAAGGACATTATATAATAGTCTCAGGGACCATCCAGCAGGAAGAGCTAACAATGTAAATATCTACGCACCAAATACGGGGGCACCCAAATTTGTAAAACAACTAATTACAAACATTAGCAACCTCATCAATAAAAATGTCCTAATAGTAGGGGATCTCAACACTCCACTCTCAGCATTGGATAGATCCACAAAACAGAAAATCTCCGCAGAAACAATAGCCCTGAATGACACATTAGGACAGATGGGCCTCACAGACATCTTTAGGGTCCTTCATCCAGAAGCAAAGGAATTTACGTTCTTCTCATCTGCACACGGTACATTTTCCAAGATAGACCATATTCTGGGGCACAGGGAAGCTCTGAATAAATATAAAAGAATTGAGATCATACCATGTACACTGTCAGACCACAATGCTTTGAAACTTGAAATCAACCATAGGAGAAAGCCTGGAAAATATCCAAGAACATGGCGGCTAAGAAATAACCTACTAAAAGATGACTGGGTCAACCAAGCCATCAGAGAAGAAATTAAAAAATACATGGAAACAAATGAAAATGAAAATACAACAATCCAAACGCTCTGGGACGCAGCAAAAGCAGTCCTGAGAGGGAAATATATTGCAATCCAGGCCCATCTTAAGAAACAAGAAAAATCAATAACACAAATTCTAACAGCACGCCTAAAGGAACTAGAAGCAGATCAACTAAAACAACCCAAGCCCAGCAGAAAGAGAGAAATAACAAAGATCAGAGCACAAATTAACCATATGGAGACAGAAAAGGTAGTGGAACAGATCAATGAAACCAAAAGCTGGTTCTTTGAAAAAATAAACAAAATAGACAAACCTCTAGCCAGGCTTCTCAAAAAGAAAAGAGAGAGAACTCAAATAGATAAAATCGTGAATGAAAAGGGAGAAATTACAACCAATCCCTCAGAGATACAAGCAATCATCAGAGAATACTATGAAAAATTATATGCCACCAAACTTGGCAATCTGGAAGAAATGGACAGCTTCCTAAATAGTCACACGCTACCAAAACTCAAACGGGAAGAAATAGAAAATTTGAACAGACCCATAACTAGTGAAGAAATAGAATCAGTTGTTAAAAACCTCCCAGCAAATAAAAGCCCTGGACCAGATGGCTTTCCTGCGGAATTTTACCAGACATTTAAAACAGAGTTAATTCCTATCCTCCTCAAGCTGTTCCAAAAAATTGAAACGGAAGGAAAACTCCCGGACTCATTCTATGAAGCCAGCATCACTTTGATTCCCAAACCAGATAGAGACCCAGCAAAGAAAGAAAATTACAGGCCAATATCCCTGATGAATATGGATGCAAAAATTCTCAACAAGATACTAGCAAATCGAATCCAACAGCATATAAAGAGAATTATCCACCATGATCAAGTAGGATTCATCCCTGGGTTGCAGGGCTGGTTCAATATTCGCAAATCAATCAACGTGATACATCACATCAACAAAAGAAAAGATAAGAACCATATGATCCTGTCAATAGATGCAGAAAAAGCATTTGACAAAATACAGCACCCGTTCTTAATAAAAACTCTCGAGAAAGTCGGGATAGAAGGAACATACTTAAACATCATAAAAGCCATATATGAAAAGCCCACAGCTAATATCATCCTCAATGGGGAAAAACTGAAAGCCTTCCCCCTGAGATCAGGAACACGACAGGGGTGTCCACTCTCGCCACTGCTATTTAACATAGTGCTGGAAGTCTTAGCATCAGCAATCAGACAACAAAACAAAATAAAAGGCATCAAGATTGGCAAGGAGGAAGTCAAACTTTCACTTTTTGCAGATGACATGATACTTTACATGGAAAACCCGACGGAATCCACCAAAAGCCTACCAGAACTGATTCATGAATTCAGCAAAGTTGCAGGATACAAAATCAATGTACAGAAATCGGTGGCATTTCTATACACCAACAATGAAGCAGCAGAAAGAGAAATAAAGAAGCTAATCCCTTTCACAATTGCACCAAAAACCATAAAATACTTAGGAATAAACCTAACCAAAGAGGTGAAAGACCTCTACACTGAAAACTATAAAAAACGTATGAAGGAAATTGAGGAAGACACAAGGAAATGGAAAAACATCCCATGCTCATGGATTGGAAGAATAAATATCGTCAAAATGGCAATACTACCCAAAGCAATCTACACATTCAATGCAATCCCAATCAAAATTGCACCAGCATTCTTCTCAAAGCTAGAGCAAACAATCCTAAAATTTGTATGGAACCACAAAAGACCTCGAATAGCCAAAATAATACTGAAGAATAAAACCAAGGCGGGAGGCATCACAATCCCAGACTTTAACCTCTACTACAAAGCGGTAGTCATCAAGACTGTATGGTATTGGCACAAAAACAGACACATAGACCAATGGAATAGAATAGAAAACTCAGAAATGGACCCGCAAGTATATGGCCAACTAATCTTTGACAAAGCGGGAAAATGTATCCAATGGAAAAAAGACAGCCTCTTTAACAAATGGTGCTGGGAGAATTGGACAGCAACATGCAAAAGAATGAAACTAGACCACTTTCTTACACCACTCACAAAAATAAATTCTAAATGGATAAAAGATCTGAATGTGAGACAGGAGACCGTCAAAATCCTAGAGAGAAAACAGGAAAAAGCCTCTTTGACCTAAGACGCACCAATTTCTTACTCGACACGTCTCCAAAGGCAAGAGAATTAAAAGCAAAGATGAACTATTGGGACCTCATCAAGATAAAAAGCTTCTGCACAGCAAAAGAAACAACCAACAAAACGAATAGGCAACCAACGGAATGGGAAAAGATCATCGCAAATGACATATCGGATAAAGGACTAATATCTAAAATTTATAAAGAACTTACCAAACTCCAAACCCGAAAAACAAAAAAACCCAGTGAAGAAATGGGCGGAAGATATGAATAGACACTTCTCCAAAGAGGACATTCAGATGGCCAACAGACACATGAAACCATGCTCAATGTCACTCATCATCAGGGAAATACAAATCAAAACCACACTGAGATACCACCTCACACCAGTCAGAGTGGCTAAAATGAACAAATGAGGAAACTATAGATGCTGGCGAGGATGTGGAGAAGTAGGCACCCTCCTACACTGTTGGTGGGAATGCAAACTGGTGCAGCCACTCTGGACAACGGTGTGGAGGTTCCTCAAAAAAATGAAAATAGAGCTACCCTATGACCCAGCAATAGCCCTGCTAGGAATCTACCCAAGAGACACAGGAATGCTGATGCATAGGAGCACGTGTACCCCAATGTTCATAGCAGCACTTTCGACAATAGCCAAATCATGGAAAGAGACCAAGTGTCCATCAACTGACGAATGGATAAAGAAGTTATGGTACTTATATACAATGGACTACTACGTGGCAATGAGAAAAAATGAAATCTGGCCATGTGTAGCCAGATGGATGGAACTGGAGGGTATTATGTTAAGTGAAATAAGTCAGTCAGAGAAAGACAGATACCATATGTTTCCACGAATAGGTGGACTTTGTGAGACTAAGCAAAAACCAGGGGGTGGGGAAGAGGGGAAGGGAAAAAAAGACACAGAGAGGGAGGGAGATAAAACATAAGAGACTCTCAAAGACTAAGAAAAAAACTGAGGGTAAGGGGGATGAGGGAGGGGGGAGAGGGGGTGATGGGCATTAAAAAGGGCACATGTTGGGATGAACACTGGGTGTTATATGTAAACCAATTTGAAAATAAACTATTATAAAATTTAAAAAAAATAAAATAAAATAAAAATGTATTCCTATGTACTTTCTGAGTACTTTTATACAATTATAAAATGAATTTTTGAAATTTTCTTTTCCAATTGTTGACTCCTAGTATGTATAAATATAATTGTTTTTTTACATTGATCTTGCATCATCAGGTATTGGGAACCTCACTTATTGGTTTGAGAAGTTTTTATTGCTGTTAATTCCTTAGTTTTTTGTTGTTGTTGTTGTGTTTCCCCTACCGAAAGAAATCATGTTGTCTCTGAATAGGGGTTATTTAACTAATTTCATTCCAATCCATATGCATTTTATTTTTTCTTCACTTATTACAATGGCCAAGTCCTGCAATAAAATGTTGACTAGAAATGACAAGAGTAGACCATACATAAATCCCAATCTTAGGAAGAATATTAGGTATGATGTAAGTTGTAGACTTTTCATAGATGCCATTTATCAGAATGAGGAAGTTCTCTCTTATTCCAAGCTCAATAAGAGATTTTCTTTTTCTGTATCATGAATGGATTTCACAATTAGTCATATGCTTTGGCTATATATGTTAAAACAATGATGTTCAACACATTGCAGTGCTTTTCCTCCTTCAATTGGCACTATAGTAGATTTCACCCTTTGAATTTAAATGTTAAAACACTCATGAATTCTTTGGTAAATACCACTTAGCCATGGTGCATTATTAGTTTTAGAAATTACCGCATTCGCTTTGCTAATGTTTCGTTAAGGATATTTGCACTATACTTATGAGAGTTATTGCTCTATAATTGGTAATGTCTTTGTCAGGTTTTCTATCAGGATTGTGATGGTCTCCTCAGATTAGTTTGGAAATATTTTCTCCTCCTTTATTAACTAAGATAATTTAATTTTTTCCTAAGTATTTCATTGAATTCATTAGCGAGATCTTGGTACAGAGAGAGTAGTTCTAGAGAGACATACTTTTAAGGATGAGTTTTCTAAATTGGTTCTGTGGTTTCTGGAATTGGCTCTGTAGCCTGATTAAATTTGAAGACTATTTCCAGTAGTGAAGACAGCACTGATAGTCTATGGTGCGATCTAGCAATATAGGTACACAAATAACACCACTGGATACTCCTAATCATCTGCTGATAAGAAACAAGGGTCTGAATCTCTGTGCATATGATACCTTTAAACATTTTGATCAAACTAACAAATATAATGAGATTGTCTTATTGTTCCTAATGTTGTTGGACAATGCAGAGTAAGAAAATGATGAGGTCAGGCATTCAAATTCCCAACTCAAATGCTGCGCAAATGACCAGAAAGTTCCTGTGTTCCCTGAAGGAGATTCTTATCTCCTGTAGTTGAGAACTGAAATTGCTGAGAATCAAACCCAGAAACTCCACTACGACTGTCTGGATTATAATATAAGGGTGTCTGCTGTTAAAGTGAGGGCCTTGATTGGGAAGGAATGGGATCCTAAGGGTTTCATGGGGATAGTAAGAAGACTCTGATAAAGCTGAAGACATTGAACCCTACATTCTGATGAGTTTTCTTTGCCAAGGGAAATAGCCTTTTCTCCCAATCTGAAGAGATTAACTCTGCATTGCCTGAGGAAACAGTAATGGCCTCCTCTGTGGTAGTCGCCATGCAAAATAATGCTAATTCTCTTTGGGATGCACCCCACCACACTTCTTTTTTCTAGATCTAACTACACCAAAGTATAAGCAGATCCCTAAAGGGTGAGGTATACAAAGTGTGACTTGTGGGGAGGTGTACTACATTCCAAAAGAACTACTTGAGTTTTCTAACTCAGACAGAAATTGAAGAACATGTGTGGGACTAGATACTAAGGGTGTACAATGGTATAAGGAACATAAAGTTGGATCAGTCGTAACTTACTGGTATGGGCTCACTAAGCAGAGATGCTGCATCTGAGGGAAATAGAAAGTGCTCTAACAGTTTGGGTGGTTGTTGGCTGATACATGGACTAAAAAGTGCCCACAGCAAACAAGTTCGAAATGCCAGAATTGCTTTGGTTTAATGTAGATGTAGAGATTCAAAAGGTTATGGAGATTGGAATGTTTTAGAGAGGATTTGTCATTTTAGACATATTCATCCACCCTGGGAGGGTCTGGAAAACAAACGTTTTATAGGACTGTGGGAAATAAATTTGGGAGGGAGTCCCAGCATCCTTGAAGAGCTTTGTGACTGATCTTCTCTGTAGCCCAGACCTTAAAAGGCCAAACTGCAGTTGCTGAATTGTGAAACTTAATTGTAATGGGACGATTTGGATCATGGGGTGGCAGGAGCCAAGCGGCAGCACTAAAGGCAAGGTGGGTGTGCTTATCTTAATGGACAGCAGGATCAAAGCAGCAATCAGAATAGTCTGACACATGCAGACTTATGGGGTTGACTAGCCCATCACAGTGTTACCAGTAAAATAGATAAGAAGCCCACTAAGTTCTTATTTGATCTGTATAAGAAGAAAAGTTCTAGGTCAAGTGAAGAAAAGTCTAATCTGGATCATAAAAATACAGAGTCATGGCTCCTCAATCAATTCCCAGATTTGAACCTTGAATGAAGAGGAGGCCAGGCTCCCTTAAGGAAGCATTCAGGTTCATTGCCAAAATTTTATACTGTTCCTCTTTCTCCCAGTCTTCCCCAGAGGCACTTACAGCCTCTCAATAGGGTAACTGTACTTTGGAGAAAAAGACATACTCAGACCTTTTAGAGATGACTGGACACTGGCTCTGAACTAACATTAATTCCAGTAGAACCAAAAACATTACCTGTGATCTACTAGTCAGAGTAAGAACTTACGGAGGTCAGGTGGTCAACGGAATTTTAGCTCTGGTCCGTTTCACAGTGGGTCCAGTGGGTCTGCGAGCTCATTCATTCTGCATTTATTTTCTCAGTTCCAGAATTCATAATTAGAACAGATACGCTCATCAGATGCCAAAATCCCCAAATTGGTTCCCTACCTCGGGGAGCGAGGTCTATCTTGGGAAAGGTCACATGGAAACTACCTAGGACAATAGTAAACCAAAAGCAATAGTCTATTCCTAAAAGGATTGCAGAGATTACTGCCATCATTAGAATAGGGGTGGTAATTCCCACCACACCCTCATTCAGCTTGCCTAATTGGCCTAGCCAGAAGACAGATGCATTTTCGAGAATAACTATAGATTATCGTAAACCTAATCAGATGGTGACTCCAATTACAGCTGGTATCCCAGATGTGGTTTTATTTCTTGAACAAATTAACACATCCCCTAGTACCTGATATGTAGCTAATGATCTGGCAAATGGTTTTTTAGCCTCATACCAGTTAGTAAGGACCACCAGAAGCAGTTTGCTTTCAGCTGGCAAGGCCAGCAATATATACTTACTATCCTACCTCAGGGGTATATCAGCATTTTAGCTCTATGTCATAATTTAGTTCACAAGAATCTTGATTGTTTTTCCCTTTCACGAAATATCACACTGGTCCATTATATTGATTTGACCGAGTGAGCAAGAAGTAGTCATGACTCTAAATTTATTGGTAAGATATTTGCATGTCAGAGGGTTGCATAAACCCAACAAAAATTTAGGGGCCTTATATCTCGGTGATATTTCTTGCTGTGGAGCATGTTGAGATATTCTTTCTACAAGGAAAGATAAGTTGCTGTATCTGGAAGTGCCTGGTTGGCTCAGTAGCTTGAGCATCTGCAGACTCTTGATTTCCACTCAGGTCATGATCCCAAGCATGGAACCTGCTTGTGATTCCTTTTCCCTCTGTCTCTCTCGCATGCTCATACACTCTCTCTCTTCATCTAAAAGAGAAAAAAAATCATTAAAAAACAAACAAACAACAAAAAACAGTTGCATCTGGTCCCTCCAACAATCCAAAAAAATAGAAATAAAAAACATAATACTAGTGGGCTCCTTTGGATCTTGGAGGCAACATATTCCTCATTTAAGTGTTACTCCAGCCCATTTACTGAATGGATCCATGCTCCAAACACTGGTGTGACATGTTCCCCACCAGCCAAGAGCCTGGCTTAAAAGAATGGTGGAATGGCCTGTTGAAAGCTCATTTATAGCACCAGCTAGGTGGCAATACCCTGCAGGGCTTGGACAAGGTTCTCCAGAAGGCTGTATATGCTTTGCATCAGCAATCAATAGATGGTGCTATTTCTCCCGTAGTCAGGATTCATGGATCCAGGAATCAAATTGCTGATAATTATAAGGAATTGGCTCATGCTATTTTAGAGACCAGTAAATCCCAAGATCTGGAGTGCAAATTGTCAGGTGGAAACTCAGGAGAGCTAATGGCTTAGTTCCAGTCCAAGGCAAAGACCTAAGAACCAGGAGAGGTGCTGATGTAGTTTCTTTCTGAAGAGCAACAGGCTCGAGACGTGATCTTGTGATCTTTAGCCGGAGAGCTGGTATTTCAGTTGAAGTCTGAAGGCAGAGAAATGGCTAAGGTGTGCAGCAGTTAGCAGGAAGAATTCTTTCTTATTCAGGGGATGGTTAGTCTTTCTGTTCTATTTAAGCCTTCAGTTGATTGGATGAAGCCCACACACATTGGGAAGGACAATCTGCTTCACTCATTCTACAGATTTCATGATTAATCTCATCTAAAAGCACTGTCATAGAAACATCCAGAATAACGTTTGACCAGTTTTGTTTAGGTGCGGTAATTGTTACTGACTAGAGGGTTGGTCTAACTAAACTCTCACGATCACAAGAATCACAAGGGTCACTAATATTTAACTAAATGTGTTTAGCAAGCATTTAACTCATATTTAACAAAACATAAACAACACAGGATGAGGCCAAGGGACTCCATCATCTCCTTTTCATGAGTTTTCCTTAATTACAAGCAGAAGAAGAGATTTGATCAGTTGTTCTGTGTATTTTTCCCGAGACATTTCACTGCAGAATTAGGACAGATCTGATGAGGAAACATTTTGGTTGAAAGAGATGATTGTGGGCAGCGTATGAAATCCTGCCAAACCCAGCTATTCCACACTTCTCTATTTCCCAGGTATAGGGAGCTAAAAGAATCAAGGTTATATAAAATTCAGGTCTGCTATTGTAATCGACAGGCATGACCTATTTCAACACTTTCAGTCCCCCAGTATGTGAAATCCGGACATAAAAGGAATTGGGACCAGCTATTCCTTCTTTGTACTGAGGACCTGAAAGGAAGAAACAGATAAACTGCTGCATTGGAGATTAAGATCAGCTATGTAAGAAAATAATTCTCAATGTTGAAAGTGATTAAACTCCCCAGTGGATAACCAACCATGGTGTCTGAGGGAATGTTTATGTATGAGTGTGTGTGTGTGTGTGTGCGTGTGCGTGCGCACGCGTGCGTGCACGCGTGTGAACATGTTTAACTATCTCTTCTGTGTTTAAAAGTGATAATGTATGCTTTTATCTCTTGTGAGGTTTTAATGAAGTCACTGTCATAAAGGGTTGTGTCAAGTATTTAAAAGATGCTATTTAAAAATAGGCCTCATTTTCCAGGATGGATGAGGAGTATCCATGATAATAATGTGGCAAGATGACACATTTCAGTAAATTTGGACTTTGGAGCCCTTCAGAAGAAAACAAATTTAGTTCAATTAAGTGTCAATACTATTTCAGACCCCAATGCACTAAATATTATATTTAGTAAATACTCAAATGCCAGAATTTTGTAAAATTGTTTAAGCCCGTGCACTGAAAAAAATTTTTTTCAGTGGGCATGGGCATCAGGAGAGCTTGTCTCAAGATCCAACTCTTCCATAGAAAGGCAGGGCTACTGCAAGGTTATTCTTCTTGCTGTTACTGCTCCGAGCCACACCATGGATGGACCCGAAGGTGTCCATGGCCATGGGATGCTACAATGTCCAGTTGTTGCTAGGATTGAAGGACACTGAATGCCATATAGGCAGGTCTGTAAAAATCACCTTTCTTCTGCTAGACACTCCCCATGGGCTTTCAGCCTTATTACTAAATAACCAGGGTAAAGTTATGTATGGAAATAGGGCCTAGGTCTGTAACTTTGACCACTTTCAAGACATGTGTCATACGGGCTTATTAAGACCTTATTTCATCCTCAGTGCAAATTTGTTTGAGCCAAGAAAAGGGGAAATGGCTAAATTGAAAATAGCTACCACCCGTCATTTTGCTCTCTGGGACTGTATTAGTCTGTACTGCATAATGGTACAGACTGGGGAGCTTAAACAACTGAACTTATTTTCCAACAGTACTAGAGGCTGGAAGTCCGAGATCAAAGTGCCAGCAGACTTCATTTCTTCTGCAGTCACGGTCTTTAACTTGCAGATGGCCACTCACTGCCTCTTCACACTCTGTAGGTTCATGTGCCTTTGGGGTCTGTCTCCATGTTCAAATTTCCTCTTGCTATAAGGATATCAGTCAGACTGGATTAGGGCCCACCCTCAAGGCATCTTTAGCATAGCCACATCTTTGAAGACCCTGTCTTCATGTCATGTCTCCCTGCCATATCCTGATGTTGAGGGTTAACACTTCTACAGGGTAATTTTGGTGGGGGTAGGAGGGCACAATACACCCATAACAGGTGCCATTTTGGCACAATCACAAACATAACTGAAGATCTATCAAAGAAAAAAACACTTATACAATTGAAACCACTGAGAAACTACACAACAAAATGTATATTCATCACTTACCTGTCCCCTGCTATAACTTCTGAATTTTCTCTGCTCTTTCTTTAAAAAGGAGAATTTCCAAGCCAAGTCTGCAGTATTGGAATGAATGAACAGAGTCGCAGATGACCCAAATGGTAGCATGTCATTAACTTTTAAAAATGAAATTAAAGAAAAATAAACGTAGGAAAATGCAAACAAAACAATTATGAGAGAAAACTTTTTACTTATTATAGTCCTATTAACTACTTTATAAGGTTTATTTCAAGAATTAGATAACATTAAAAGCACTTAGAAGATTCTGTGGCTTTGGTAAATATTCGATACATGATAACTTTTATTATTTCTTGCATTATATCATGTAAAAGAATTTAAGATTTTTACTATTCACCTGGTTGTCTTCCTGTGCTACAATACATGACCTTTTGCTGTCATTCATACTCCAGATTCCCTTGTATGAGCTTCCTCTTTGGCATTCAACATCTCTATTGAGGCAAGCATGTCACAGGTGAGTCTGATGTTTCAAGTCTAGCCTACTTATCAGACTTGAGAACTTCCTTAGAGGTTACTTTGTGATTGAAATTGAGAGAAATACTTTTCTTCAGCAGGCTTTATTGACCAGTCTGTCAAAAACACACAAGATACAAAGGACTTGAATTACACAATTGTTTGGGGAAGGCTTCTGCAGCCTGTACTATCATTAGTCAGAAGGAAGTGGTTCTTATATTAATCAGTCCCCCTAAGGATGTTGACAAGGATAATAATTCTTTCCCAATGCGCTGATATAACTCTCAATCGTTTCATATTAAAACAAGAGAGGAAAAGGCTTTGGGAAAGAGTACACATTTTTAATAGGAGCTATAATTCTGGATGAAGGGTTATCTGAATAGTTTGCACAAGAAATGAAATTATAGCACTTATTCCACAGATACAGCCATTGAGGGAGTGAAGCCAAAATCCCATCATCTTTTGCAAGAGAAGTTTTTAAGGACTCAGTTAACCCTGTGAAACTTCTGTCCATAAGCTCATGGTCTTTTGCTTCACTCTGAAAAGAACAAACTGATATCATTAACCTTTGCTTAATCTGACTACACGACCTTATAAAAAATAAAAAGCATTTTAGCCACTGAATCCTTCCAGGTATTAATACATATTTAAAATAAATGACAAGTCACCAGCATAAAAAGTATATAGCCTCCTGGCAAACCCCAGCTGTACTGGGTACAGATGGTTAATGATACTTCTTAGTATAGTTAATAGTTTACTTAGCATCATCTGGACTCGATGACATATATGAAATTCTGCCCTAGTTTCTTTAAACATATCAGAAATGTCCAACTTGCCTGGGTAAATTTTGGTCTCTCTATCCTCCAGAAAATTAGCAGAGGCTTGAGGAGGGCTGAGGCTTGTTCTAGTTAGAGCCCTCCAGGGAGCAGAACTATATCTCCTTGTTTAACTATAACTTCTTTTGAGTACCTAGCCATTGCTGGATCTCACAGGGAAAATGTAAAATCCCCAATCAATTTAGAAGCAGATTTAGACCCAGAAGATAGCCAATTAATGCATCTCAACTTTTCAGGAAGCCTGAGTACAAGCAAGTAGCCCCCAAGGTCCCAGGTAATGATTGCTATTTCCATCTTCATCCATGAGAAAAAAAAAAAAAAGAGAGAGAGAGCTGAAAACAGCCTCCATTCCAAGAGTATTTTTGGGCCACTGATTTTTATCGCCCAGGTAGGAATCATTTGCAATTAACATATAGAATCATGATCTCCTATAAGAGAAAATCTAATCTTATCATGCTCTCATTTTACAGATGAGCAGACTGAGGCCTGTGGAGGTTTAGGGGTTTGTTTGAGGTCACATGCTTGCTAATAGCTCTGCTGGGATATGGATCAAATGTACTATTTCTAGAAGGCTTGATGGTGCTTGAAAAATAATTGATTCTCCTAAATAGCATAAACATTTCCCCTTCAGAGATACTTACACTACGGTTTGTAAGAAGTACAAAATTGTATTTCAGCCCAAATCCCACTTGAAATAAATGAAAATGAAAATTAAAACCCAAATATTTTTGTTTAGAATTTGATTCTGCTCTAAGCAAAGCAGGACTTAAAACAACTCTGTTGACGAGTGGCTCATTGCTTCTAGGAGCAAGAAGGGTAGGAGTAGGCAGAAAGATGCTTGCCAAGTTCATGGATAAAAGAGATTGCTGGGTCTTGAGTGTTTTTCCCTCAGAGAGAGCTCCTTTATCATTTTGAAGAGGATTACTATTACTTGGCTTCTAAGACTTAGGGGGACTCTTTCCCTACTCTTCTGACTGGCAGGTTTGGGAGACTGTGACTGTCACTCAGCATCCCAGCCTCTTCTTGTTTGTACTTCTGTTTACACTGGCGAATAGGAAAGAAGCAGCTGGATAGGAAGAAAAAATATGGCGACTTATCTGTTACCACTTAATAAATTACTACGGTATCTGGAGTCATACCAATAAAATATTCAGGCAAAATTAAATGTATGTAGATAGAGATTGTAAAAACCAGCATCTCTGACGCAGAGCAGAGTTATAAATTAGTTGAGCCATTTTGATTACTGGAGTCATGTTAATAATAAGACTTGCCGGATAGTCTACAGATTTACAGGGTCTCGATGAAGTGGGTACCTTGTGGAAAATCAATGTGCTGCAGAGTAATAGAGGTCTCGGCTCCTCTGTACTATCCTTAATTGAATTAGGAATTTCATTTGAGGAGGGAGGGTTAAAGTCACAGTCTCTCTCACATTTGGTCTCAAGGAGGCATGGAAGCTGCAATATTGGGCAGGATTTCACCATCATTGTGGCCATTGTCCACTGTCCCTGGAGCACACTCTGTCATAGGCCAGAGGGAGGGAAGCTTCTCTATGGTGAGACGTCAGCCAGCTTGCAGGGCACGGGTCTGTGTACAGGAGGTGAGAAATTACCACAGCTGTTCCATTGCATTGCTTTTTCGGCTGTAAATGAGGCTTCTCACTAATGAATCATGCATACAGAATGCCAGGGTCTCAGCATTAATTGACACTAATGGGAACATCTTATGGTTGAAGGAAGAGCTATGGGAGCCATTTTTAGTCTGATTTGATTTGGAAGGGAGCTTGGACAATTTGCATTTTCTGTGAAATGCTAGGGAAACCTTACACACCGTATTTGTGCCCCAAACCACAAGGAGGTTGCTGAGGATCTACAGAAAAGTCTATCAAATTCTTCATGAGGGAGAAGTAATATCAACAAGTGTTTCGATGAGATTTTCCTGTGAATCTGCTTCTGACTGTAGTGTGCGTGCCCAGGCTTCGCGCAATGTATGTAATTTGTTTTAGTCCTTTGAGATCATTTAGCAGGGATTCAGTGCAAGCCAGCCCTGAGGAAATTTCTATCAATAACTTTTGTTTAAAAAATGTGTGCCCTCATGATAATATTCTGGATTGCAACAAAAAATCGGTGGATGGGAAAGTGTAATCTGATCCACCTAGAATGTTTTGCCCCGTAAGTGGAACTGATACCTATCATTCCTTTTTTAGCCCCCTTTTTAGCCCTACAGAGAAAGTTGCTTGTAATTAGTTTTTTTAATACATGTCTAGCATTGAGGTATGCTTGTTCATAGTGTTGGTATAGTTCAGGCCTTTTCAGATCATGGAACCAATGGGTGAATCCCAAACCCCGTACTGCACCTTAGAGTGAATTAGAAAATGGTATACCTGCTTTTGGATAGATGCACAGAGAGGCACACTGCTTGCAGCCACCACTTAACTACTTTGGTTGGGTGCTGTGCAGTGCATAACCTGTATAAGGTACATAATAGCCTTCATATTATCTTAGTGAATGCTAACCCAACCATGAGTCTGTGGGAGGATCCTGGAATAAGCAAATTTATCTTATAAAGAGAAATACAAAGGCTTAGAGAAGCTGTTGAGCAGGCCTGCAGGGAAAACACAATAATGGCGTGATTTTTAGTAGGGGAGAATATAATAGCTTAAGATCTACATTCTTAAAAACTCTTTTTATATTTAGTCACTATGACTTTAGGGTAATTTCTGATCCACTCTCAGAAGTAAATATTTTCTTTAAGGTCATGTAATTTGTTGCCAGAATAGAATGTAGGAATCACTGAGTTCTGCCCCTTCGTTTTATAAATGGGAAGTCACATGTACAGCTCAGTGCTAGATAGCTGGCTAATAATGGAGCCTGGATTTAAATTCAGGCCTCATGGGGCACCTGGGGAGCCCAGTCAGTTAAGTCCCCAACTCTTGATTTTGGCTCAGGTCATTATCTCATGGTTTGTGAGTTTGAGCCTGGCCTCAGGCACCACCCTGTTTGGAATTCTCTCTCTCTCTCTCTCTCTCTGCCCCTCCCCTGCTAATTTATTCATTCTCTCTCTCTCTCTCTTCCTCTCTCTCTGTTCCTCTCTCTCTCTCTCAAAATAAATAAATAAAACTTAAAAAAATGTTAATAAATAAATAAATAACAAAAATCCAGGTCTCATGACAAGAAGTTTGGTTCACATTCCATACCTACCAATCTCAATGCCACAAGCACACACCTATCTCTTGGGTTCAAGAAGTCCCTTTAAGTCTGAGATTCTGCTATTAGGTGACTGCGTCTGCGTTTACTATATCCATACCCTTCCCTTGTTAATAATATTTATACCTTTCCTCTTGGTTTTCATCTTTGCAAAAGGAGGAATGATAATTTTCTGATCTAGCCTTTTGAGGATAGTTGATATTTCCTGATGATGATGGAAATGGCATTCCATGTGGGTTAGAAAGTTGTATTATCAAACCCCTAAGTTTCCTTCTGTCTCAGGATCTAGTTTCATTAGTATGACAACCTCTTTCCCTTATTCCTATTTAGTTACCCTCCCTTTTCTTTACTCTTATGTCTTTCTTAAAGGGCAGCAGCAAGACCTGTTTCTTATGGTATAAAAGCAAGAATAAAATAATGTGTCTAGTCCATCACTCTGATCCCACATCCCTGCCCCTACCTCACTATACTCATCATTCACCACAGACACACACACACACACACACACACACACACACACACACACTTTTGTTTTCATGTAACATTTTGCTGATATTTTAGATGGAATAGTACATTGCAATTAGTCCACTGTGACTCCTTAAATTGAGTCTAGTAGGTCCAATTAGAATTTAGTAAAGTTATGATTAAAATTATTCAACTGACGAAGTTCTCACAATTACCTCTAGGAGCACCTTCTTTATGTACCTGGGCGGCTCATGAAATTTTGAGCAGTTGCAAGATCCACAGCTTCTGGGAGAAGCTGCCGTGCCAGGTTCTTAGACAAAGGTAGCTAATCTTTCTAAAATGTGACTTTGTGTAACAATCTGATCACGATTGATGGGCCGAGGATTGTTAGTAAAAGGAATATATTTATGGACTTGCTACCAGCCTACAAAATGGTCAGTAGTTTTCTCTGTATTTGCTAGTGAGTCATAAGGTCTTCTTTCTAGAAGGGAGTTAATGCAAGCTACACAGGGAGCTACAAGCTATATCTGTATCTATAAGATATAGACAATATCTATAAGATACAGATATTAGAGGAAAAACAAAGAAAGCAACAAAGTCACACAAATAACCTCTATGTCACAGTCACTTTATATCGTAATCGTGGCAAAGTAGGAAATATTTGGGTTTGGGAATTAGATCCTGGATTGAAATCCTGCACATATTATTTAAGCCTCAACTTCCTAATTTTAAAAATGGTAATAGTAATACCTGCCTCATACGATCATTAAAAATATTAAATGAAAAGATGTTTTAAAAGAGAAATCAGTGTATATCACCTAGGTAAATGACTGACAAATGCGAGCAAATAAGAGAATAGCTCCTGAGTTTCTCGAAAGGATTAAATGAGGTGACATATGTTGTGCTCCAGACACAGTATAGGCATCTATTTGTAATAAATATTCCCTCTGTCCCATAGGATTCCAGGAAGTGTAAATACTTCCTTTAAATATCTAAGTCGAGTTGAATTTGCTGGTCTTCATTTGTTCGTGTATTCAAGAAATATTTCATGAGCATCTGCTGCATGCCAGATAAAAATAGAAAGATAAATCAGAAAGTTTCTGATAACTGCCTGTGTGCAGCATGGGTTTCAGAGAGACGGGAAAGTGGATAGATGGCATTTTAGTGTGGGAAGTACTACTGAAGGGTGTTATGGTAGCATGCATGATTATCCAAATCCTTGAAGATTTTACTGGATCAAGCAGCATAACTGCCCCTCCCAGAAATCATTCAGAAGGGCGTACAATGCCCAGAAATGCCAAACCAGCTACTACATCTAAGAGGTGCATGAATGAAGGCCGCAGTGTTTGTGAACACAAAGAAGAGAGGAAATGCGTCTCGCTAGCAAAATTCAAAGGAGATGCCCATCAGGAGGAAAACAAAAGCTTTCCCCTGACACCATCTGGCATAAAAAAGGTCTGAGTTAATAGTAAAATAGCATCCTGTGCATTTTAGCTTCCATTCTGATGTTTCCTATGTTTCCCCTCTTTTTAGATGAAACTGAAATGAGAATATTAGCTGCATTCATCTCTCCATTCATCCAAATCCTCACTCCCTGTAAAGCATGCCATATATGAAAGAAAAGCTTTATACATGTATAATGCTTCTATTTTCATCTACTTCCATAAATAAGCACTATAAATTATGCCCAGCCACCAAGTAATATTATTGAGCATCTGTTCATGGCATTTAAATGGCTAAAGGGGCTAAGGTTGTGTAGCCGAGAAAGGACAAAACAGAAGTAGCATTTGTGACAGTCTATTATTCAAAGGGCAGTAAACAACTATTTATCATACCCTCTCAGGATTGAATAAGAGAAAAAAAGCTTGCCAGCACAGAAACTTCTTGAATATGAAGTTTCCAGTAAAACAGTGAAATAGCTATTTCTACATCTCTAGACTTCTGTCTGTATGCCTCCATACCTATAAACTTATAGAACCAGGATGCCCCAAATTTTATGATAAGGCAAAAATTTGGGAAGGACAATCAGAAAGTTGTCTGAGAACCATGTTATTTTATAAACATATATATTTAAAAGTTATCTACAAACCCAGTTTCCTCAATCAGAAAGTATTCATTGAATAAATAACATGTTATCAGGCCAAGTGCTTTGAAGAATTACAAAAAGTCTGAATACTAATTCCTGCCTTGAAGTTTGTATTCTGGTTGAGAGGCAAAGTGAGCGGATAAAGCAGTGGCAACGCGGTGTTACTCATAATGACATCCCATATTGCTCGTTGTGATGCAGGTAGGAATACTGCAGGTGTTCTACAGATGACAGGCTTAGATTAGTTTGGAAGTCTTAAATTAGCCTGGAGGCAGTGAAACTTGAATCAATTCTTGAATGATCAGATTTTTTAGGAATAAGGAAGGGGAAAGGAAAAGGAAAAAAAAGAGAGAAACGTTGTGAGAAAAGGCAATGAAGCAGAAATGAATAAGGTTTTCACAGAGTCAATAAAAATACAGACCTAACTAGAGGAGAAGGAATATGTTAGAAGTTAGTGGGAAGTAAGTTCCACTAGATAAGAGTGGGACAACCACCAAATTGCTTTCCATTCATGGCCAGGGCAAATGCCTCCATACCCTGCTTGTCATATGCCTTCTAGTCATTTGCAGTCCAACTGAACACTGTACTTTCACCAGCCTTATTCCTTACTCTCATTTTTCCAGAACAGCAGACATTTCCAATCAGATGGTCCAGTAAGATGGCACTAGAACAAAATCAATGCAATTTTCTGATAAGATTATGCTTTGTATTCTCAAAGGAAATGAGGTGAGCTCTTTCCAATAGTACATTCCTTCTCACCATTATTGCTCCTTTCTCCTTTCGATTTCTTTTCATTGTTGTTGTTCGTTCATTCATTTTTAATTCAACAAACTCATTATTGAGCTTCTACTCAGCCTCATGCTCCGGGCTAGACACTGGGAATACAGAAATATGTAAGATATTCTTTTTACCTGCAAGAAGCTTTTAGTCTGGAGAGAGGTATGGACAAGCCAAATACACAATCTGAAAGAGTTGAATGCATGTCGTGTGTTGTAACACCTCGCCTCGTTCCGTAAGGAAGGTCACCTAAACTGAACACTCAACAGGACATGTAGGTGAGGGTAGATGAAGAGAGAGGTCAGCTCCAGCCAGAAGGAACAGTGAGTGAAATGTGAAGTAAGAAAGCACAGCACACAAGGAGGCCCACAAGTATGGGAAATAGGTTCTACTTACATAAATGGGTTAGAAAAAAGCTTAGGGTGGAAAGCCGCCACCACGGGGCAAAAGCACCTGACGTTAGCTATTGAAATTTTGTTAAGGGATCATGAGAAACTTGTTATATCAACTGCAGGAAATTACTTTCCATCTGGCACCAGTGTACCTTGATCACGTCCTCCACTTGCCCCCCCCCCCCCACTGACGCTTTGTTTCTTAGACAAGTTAATGGTTATTGTCTGACTGTTTCCTCCACATTCACTGTGTAAAATCTTGTTTTATTCACATTCACCACCTGGGTAATATCTTGTGAGCTCAATAAATACAGAGACAAAACCCCTGTTCAGGGCTCTTGTCTCCTCCTGGACATTAGCCTCTCTCATATTCAATTCTGCATCTGTTCTCCTGCTGGACAAGAGAGAACTCCTGACTCAGTCTGTGACACATGGGCTACAGCTCCATAGAGAAGACCAGATCAGTGATGACAGGACAATCCTGCACTCTGAGCTCTGTTATCCTAAGTCCTTAATAATTTCATTCAGACACTGCCTTATTGGGAACACACTTAATGAGGATTTATGTGTCAGGAATTATGCTGGAGACTAAACACAGAACATACAGGGCACAGAACTGCCTCAAAGGAGCTTTCAATATAGCTGAGGTGTCCTAGTGGTAAACTAGCAGCTTATGAGGGTGGTGATAAATGTGGAGGGGCACATGAGTCATCCCAAATTCATTCTGTAATATTATCTCTGCCTCTGATCTCCTTTGCTTCGCTTCCAGACTAATTTATTTTTAAGTATGTGCGAGGTTTGTTCATTTCTCCTGCTTTATTCTTTATTTCATTCTTATTCCTTCATTGCTAAACAATTGAAATGGACATCTTTCCACTAATATTCGAAAATATGTTCTTCCAAATTACAGAGATACATGTGCTGAGATTCATTTTATTCTTAAAATCTGCTGAGAAATCTATATTTTAGCCTAGTTTTTATTTAAAAATTTTATAGTTCTGAATAAAATAGAAAGCAAGTATTGGAAATAAATGTGAAATTAGTATAGCTATTGTTCCCGTTCCATCTATATCCCTTCATCTAGCCAGTGTAAAATGTAGAAATACAAAAATAAATATGGAAATAAGAAAATAAACTTAATAGAAAAAATACAGGAACACAAAAGAGTTTATCTCTATAATTTAATTTAGCATTTCTTCAAGGAGGCAAGAATTTGTCAATAAGCAAATTGTCGCTAATGCAAACTTCCTAGAGAAGGATGAAGAGCTGACTGAAACAAATAAAACAGTAATAACATGACTGAGAAGAGGTAAATAGTAAATAGTAAAAAGGAGAATGATAGGGAAGGGTAAATAATAGAAATGCTGAGAAAGCACTGTTTGGGGATTGAGTGTAACAAGAAAATTAAACTCAGAGAGAGATAGGACATAAAAGAGAGAATAAGTAAGCACGGTTTTCTATCTCCTGCTTTTCCATCCAAGAGAAATAACTGTCAGATACAGGTCATAAAGCTTTATAGACTAATGACCTCTGGCCTCTGACCCTGTGATTTATTTCTTCTTAGCAGATGTGGAATCCCTCCTCCTTCTGAGAAAAATTAGGCAACATGGCTGGGTCACTTCTCCCATCCATCAGACAATGAAATGTGTCTCTCGGTCTCAATTTTCCATCAGCACTCTTGCTCCATTCCAACTAAAGACTGGTTTACAGACCAATACAAAAAGTAAACAGACACATTTTATAAAAGGAGAAACACACACACACGTACACACCCACTCAATTTATAAATCCTTTCTTTTGAACCACAGAAAGCAAGAAGTTCTCAATTTAATTAACAAATTACTGAGAGTCAACAGAATGAGTTCATAATTGGCCAGAGCTGATCTGCCCAATTTTTAAAAAAAAAGTTTATTCACTGTAAAGGAAGAAGAATCCTATCATTTGCACTGGCCTCTTCTACTTGGCAAGTGGAGGTGCCCATTTGTAAATGAGTAAATTTCCACACACAGACCATCAACAAGGTATTTCCAGAAGGGCAGTGATAATTAAACAGAGTCCACACACCCTCTTTGAGCAACAAGGAGACTGACTGGCTGGAGTCAGGGAGGGGCCTGGGGTAAGTTGTTCTTTTGTGAAGCCAAGATTGCTGGTAGCTAGAATTGGCTCTGACTTTCGGGGGCAAAAGGAGATTGAGTCATCTCCCTTCATAGATGAGATTTATTGAAAGGATACAAGAAGTTCCCAGGGATTTCATGCTGCTTGGAAGCAACCTGCATTTTAAGTGGATGTGAAACGGGTTGGGGGAAGTGAATTTTGTTGCTAGGTCTCCCAAAGCCTTGCCAAAATTTTGCCTGTTTCTTTGTGAGCCTGGTAACCACCCCAGCTGGGTGGGCTTCCCATCACTTTAAACAGGAAATAGATGAATATACCCATCCTTTTCAGCTTGTAAAAGTGCCCTAGTAAGAGCAAACATGGTCTTGTTTGTTCTCCCTGGAGAACAAGTCAGGCTTGACGTCCCTTTTGTTCAGGAGAAGAACAACCTCCCTTCTTTCCCAAGTCCAGAGGGGCATGCAAGTGAATCTGGAAATGTGAGCATAAACTTTACCTGGAAAGGGTTGGGCTCTCTGAAGTTGCCCAGGAGTTGGGATCTCTCTGAAGCCCCAGGGGACATAGAGAGATAGATGATTCCTGGGAAAGGCCCCCTTTGGTTGGTGTACAGTTCCAGAAAGGGAGTCTGCATCAATATATAGGAGAGCATGGAGCTGATCCAACAGCATCTCTAGTCTTCGTTTACAAAAGGGTTATGAGCTGAAAAAGTGATATATGTCTTAGATGTCAGAGGAATATAAAACTGTAGCCATGATTAGTGTATTAGTGTATGTTTGCTGATAAATATATGCAAAGGAGAGAACAGAGGAATGGGAGTTGCTGCATTCTTCATGGAGTTAGGAAGTGCATAAGACTTTATGAACTACACACACACACACACACACACACATTGCCATGTACAAAGGGAGCTATAATTGGTTCTGAGTTGGGTTGATAGCAAAAATAAGTAAGCCATCATCCTTATCTTCGATGACTTTATAGGAAGAGAAAAAGAGTATTAGAGGTATGATTGTACTAAAGGTCAAGTGCTCATATGGTACCATATGAGAGAAATACATAATTCTGGGGATTTAAAAATCGGAGAGGTCATATTTCATCAAGTGAAATTAGGAAAAGGTTTATGGTGGAGGCAGCATCTATGATGCATCCGGATTCATGAGAAGGCTTCCAATATGTGAAGAAAATGGATGGAAAGGAAGACATTCACTAATGGGGAAGAAGGTGATTAAAAGAGCCCAGAAAGAAAAATATAGGACTTGCTGGTGGAATACTGTGATTTGAATGAAGCATCACTTTCTTATAGGAAATTGTGAGAAATAAGGTTGAACAGCCAGATTAGGGCCATAGTGATGAAGGTTTGGTTAGCTATTTGGTTTTTAACTAAATAGAGAACAGGGAATCTTTGAAGATTTTGAACAAGGAAGTGATATAATTGGAACTATACTTTACAGAAATTAATCTAATAATGGGATATGTTGGAAGGAGATTGGAGACAAACCCATGAGACTATCTATTTTAATCATCTAGTCAAAATGTAACAGATCTTTTATATTAGGATTGTGTAAGTGGGAATAGTAAAAAAGAAGGATTGGAGAGACTTTGCAAAAGTAGAATCTACAGGCTTGACAACTCAGTGATGCGGCTGGCAAGGGGAAGGGAAGAGTCAGAGATGATGCCATGGTTTGGAGCCCAAGGGATTGGAATAATAGTGTTGTCATGGAAAGAAAAGAAAGTCCAGAGTTCTGAAGGAAGTGGGGTTCAGTTTGGGGTATATTAAAGTAAAGCTACTAGCTAGAAACTGAGTTAGAAATTCTCAGAAGGCAGCTAAATTGTAGAAAAATAGGCCAAGTCTAAGACAGAATTGGCAGTCATTGATTTAGCAAATTGTTATGGCGACCATATTATGTGCCAGACATCAGGGTTATGGAGATAAACAAGGTCAATGACTTCTGATATGGCAGAATCTACGCTCCAGGGAAGAATACAGAGGAACACAGACAGGCAAACACACAAGTCCCCTGCAAAATGAGAGCTGTCATGGGGAAGAGAGGGAAGCAAAGGATGTTATGGCATCCACAGAAGTTCCAAAACACTTTACGTAGACTTTGGGTGTCTGGAAAGATCATAGCAGAATGTGCCCTCAAAGTGGCAGGAGATTTGGGAGCAGGGAATCAGGATGAGAATTTCCATGCAATAGGAAGATCCATCTTAGAATGAGAACAGGGTACACTGGAGCAGAAAACAGCAAGAGAGGAGGCTGGAAAAGTAAGATCAATATTTTGAGTTCAAGGGTCATATTAAGGAGTTTGAACTATCCCGAGAGTCATAGGAAGTAGCTTATGGGTTTTAAGCTGAGGAACTAATAGATTTTAATTTTATAAAAATCACTCTGTTATATAAGAATAGAGAAGAAAGGAGAAAATAGGGCAGTGAGATTCAGGAGACCTAGTCCTAAATAGTATGTGTGTGGATCGAGAAATGTACATGGATTTCAAAGGTAGAGGTAGAAGACTTGTTGAATGCTTTGATGAGATAGAGGAGTGGGAGAGAAGAGTCAAGAAAAATATCCATTTTTTTTTCTTGGCCATGAGGTGGTTGGTATTACTATTCACTAAGTGAAAAACACATAAGGACCTAAAATAGGTCCCTGGATAATATCAATATTTAAGGGGTAGGTGGTAGAAGATGAGATAACAATGAATGCTGGGAAACATTTGCCAAAGTAGGAAGAAAAACTAGAAAAGATCTGTGTTTTGGAATACAAAGGGATATTGTATCAGCTATGAGCAGAGGTCTAATTTACTGAAGACTAAACCAAACAGTGCCAAGAGGTTAACCAACAAAGCTTTATTGGATATCATAGAAAGGAATGATCGGTGTCTCATGAAAGAGCAGTTTCAGTGGAATGGGGAAGACAGGTCCAAATGTAGTGGATTGTAGAGTCAAAATTCTGAAAGTCCATGCAATTGGTCTGTTGGCTGTGTTGGAGAGTTGAGTGGTGGGAACAGAGGCCAAACAGCAAGGCTGAAGAATGAGCAAGTCGGTGGGGTGGAGGAAGGAGTAAAGACCACTCACTCTAGAAATTGTTTGAGGAATACAAGGACAAAACTTATAGGTAGAAGGTCAACTAGACATGTTTGCAGGTGAAGAAGGAAGATTAATGAGAATTCCTACTCCCTTCTCATCCTTACAAAACTACCCGGACAAAAGAATAAGGGCCAAAATGTAGTGATGCTTTAGGAGATATCTCTTATTTTTCTCTTCTAGATAGATAGGTTTAAGAGAAAAAAAGCAGCAGTGTTCTGTGGAGTAGACAGGAAGTAGCAGAATGTTGAGCCTAAAATATGCTAGCATAATATACCAGCTGGAAAAGCATTAGCAAACACTTCTTTGAGAATGCAACTGTTTCTCTGAAGGGTTAAGATCCTTGGACTCTAAATAATGTTTCCTGTAAATAACAGTAGCTCTGATGATAGAAATTCTCTGGGTGTCTTAGTCCGTTGGAGCTACTATAACAAATACCAATATTCGGTGGCTTATAAACACCAGAAGTGTATTTCTCAAGTTCAGAAAACTGGAAATAGGATATCAGCTTTGCAGCATAGTCAAGGTCAAGTTCTGGTGAGGACCCTTTATCTGTTTGCCAACTGCCAACTTTTCTTTATAACTCACAACAGTGAGTGACTCTTACAAAAGCACTAATCCCAATTGTGAAGGCTCCACCCTCATGACCTCCTCTAATCCTGATCACGTCCCAAAGGCCCTGCCTCCTAATACCATCACATTGTGGGGCATGGTTTCAAGGTATGAATTTGGGGAGACACCCAAACATTCAGTTCATAATATTGGGTCATGGTTGTAGGAATGAGGGCCATGGGAGACAGAGGAGGATTTAGAAGTTGGAGAAGGGTAAGGATTGAAGCAATAGATCAATGCAATTCAGAACCACCTCTCATCTGAGTAAGCCCTCTCTCCCCCTCAAACTCCTCATGCCTTCTGATAATAGTCTTTCTCCTGATTTTCATCGTTGTCTACCAATAAGCACTCAGGTCATTAGAAACAATAACTATTCACAACATGTTTTAAACAGCTTAGTAGCGGAAGGCAGCTCAGCAGCCAGGACCGTAAAAGCTTCCTGCAAGCAGGTAGAACAATAGACATACTTTATGTAGATCATGGCAGAACAACCAGAAAAATGCATAGCTCCAAGCTAGGCTCACAGAGTAACTGCAAACTTTCAGATTGGAGATTATGGTGGATATATATGTACATATATATTGGAAAAAAAAAAAGGACACACAGTTGTCCTTCCTTTAAATATAAATAAACATCTAATTAGTTCTAATGGTTTCCTTTACTTTCGTGATCAGTTCTGGGAAAAGAAGTATCTTAGTTGCCAGAACCTTTCACAGTGTGAATACTCAGTAAATACTAAGACAGCAATCCAATATGTGAAAATAAAAAGCCAGAATAAATCTGCCTCTTTTCTTGAATGCTGAACCTTTAAACACTCAACAGGGAGGAAGCACTTTTCCTAATACAGAGATAGAGAGTTGTTTGTTGCAGAAAGTGGGAAAAAATCCAATTAGAAGGTGGGATTTGTGAGGCCTCTGCTTTGGCATGAACCACATAGCAGAGTCAATACATCAGCTCTAATGCCAAAGACATAGATGCCTAATATTAGAGATCATAAGCCAATTTCCAGTCTGTTGGCCGTCTCATCCTAGGAGATAGTTTAATGTTCTGATTGTAGTAATAAATATTACTGAATAAACACAAGCAATAGGACTAAACTTCTTTTGCCTTAAATGCTTACACAAAAAATGTCTAAAACTTCCCAAAGTGTTCAACCCCAAAGTGAAAAATGAAGTCATACTGGTTGTTTTATATCTTGCAGAACAAAAATGATCATTTGGCAAAATGATCTATGATTTAAGCCCCAAACCTCATTATTGGGTTCAATAAGACCATTTCCAATGACATCCATGTTGTTCTGTAAGAAAAATGAAATAATGTAATGCATGCTTTGGGAGCAGGCGTCATCAGCGCTCTGTCCTTGTCCCCTCTGATCCCTTTGCTAGTCTCATGTATACCTACCCCTACAGTGCTCAGGCTCCCAACAGCCAGCACCTCTTTCTTTCAGAGCTGCCCTCAGACTGTTAGATCTTGCTTTGCCTGAAGAAATGAAGACACCTAAGTGTCCTACTAATAACACATGATGTTTATTGAGTACTTTACTACATGCTGGTCCCTATATTAAGCCCTTTATCTGAATTGCCCCATTATATCTCACAGTAATTGTGAAGAATGTAAATAAATTATTGACTTAGTAATTTCCCTTCTACGAAGTTGTTCCATTACTGTTACTACGCTTATGTACTATGATGCATGAACAAAGATATTCACTATAGTAATGTTAAAAAAAAAAACAAAACACTATAAAATGGAGTGCCTGGGTGGCTAGTCAGTTAAGCATCCAACTCTTGATCTAAGCTCAGGTCATGATCTCATGGTTCATGAGTTTGAGCCCTTTGTTGTGGGCTATGTGCTAACAGTGGAGTCTACCTAGGATTCTGTCTCTCCCTCACTCTCTTCCGTCCCCCACTCGCACACATGCTCCCTATCTCTCTCTCTTTCAAAACAAATAAATAAACTTAAAAACAAAAACAAAAAACACTAATAACCTACATTTTCACCAGCAAGGGACTGGCCAAATGTTGGCGCATCCCTGGAGTAGAGTCCTATGCAGCCAGAAAAACAATGAGGCAGCTCTATGTGAACTTTAATGGGATAATTGCTAAGAGATATTATGTGAAAAAACAAGATGTTCAATAGTCACATATACACAGATGTATATGAGTGTGCATTGAGTATTTCTGTAAAGAGAATCAGTATTGGAAGAATTCAGTAGAAAGATGTACCTTTAGAGAGGAGGACTGGGGGTTTGGGAAAGGAAGGAGACTTATTGTTTTATACTCTTGTTTAACCATGTGCTTATAATACCTTTTTCATTTTGGAAGTAAATAAATGCAAAATTAAGTGCAGAATTTCAGAGAGAGAGGGAAAGGCTGGTAAGCTCTTTCTGCATTTGTTCAGAGCTCACATGTTTCAAAGACATATTTATCGTTCCTATCTACACAGTCTCAAAGCAGGTGTTATTATTCCCGTGTGAAGGAAAAGGAACTTAGACAGACAATGAACTACATTGTTCGAGTGCACGCAGCTGGTGAATAGCAGAGCCAGGATTTGAATCCAAGACAGATTGATTTGTAAGCCCTTATTTTTTACTCTTTGTCATTTTTCCTTTCAAAATCCAAAATGGAATAATTAACCCATTTAAGTAACTACAAAAATGAAGTAAATTTAACCAACAAAGGATCACAATTTTAATTTTTCTTTTTAATTATGATAAAATTTGCTTGCTTCAAGCAAAGATTTAATATAAATATAAATTCAGCCACAGAAAATTTTTCTTTTTAAGTATTAGTAAAATTATAGTTAATTAATTACTAATGAAAATATATCACAAGTTGACCAGAATATATGGAAATTTAATAGAATAAAAGCAAATATATATATATATATTTTCCCAAAAGAAATAGGAAACTTATTTACCAGGTAAAGAAATCATTTCCCTGAAAACCCCAACTTTCATGTTTCACTTAGAAACTGTTTATAGGGGTGCCTGGGTGGCTCCTTCAGTTAAGCATCCAACTTCGACTCAGGTCATGATCTCATGGTTTGTGGGTGTGAGCCCCGTGTTGGGCTCTGTGCTGACAGCTCAGAGACAGGAGCCTGTTTCAGATTCTGTGACTCCCTCTCTCTCTGGTCCTCCCCTGCTCATGGTGTGTATTTCTCTGTCTCAAAAATAAATAAACATTAAAAAAAGAAGAAAGAAAAAAAGAAACTGTTTATAAAGTCAGGTTACAAAACCAAAGAGATACAAAAAGACCCAACTAGGGCTGCCTTGCAGACACTCATACTAGCTCATGAGAGCCAGTCACTAAGTTGTCAGGAATTTTAAGAACTGATTGTTAAAGATAGCCATTAATTAACAAGTAGTTATATAAACCTACAAGTAATTATATTATGTTAAAATAGGTAACATACACCCAAAACTCATCACTTCCTAAGTCACTTACTATTACCTAGGTTTTTGAGGTTATTTACATCTAAGCAATCTGTATGGTGGAAATATACATAACAGCGCACTGCTGTGACTCTCCTCCGGACTCCTTGCTTAATGACATCACACTGGTAGTTTGCAATCAGCCTTGGAGGGAGTCCTTACACTATAGAATCAGAAAATGCTAAAACTGGGGCACTTTTTTCTTCCATAAAGCCAGCGTTTAAACAATCATGAGTACAACACTGAACTCAATCCTCATTAATAGCGTACATGTATAAAATTTGCAATTTATACCTTTTAGGGGAAAAAATTCTTGTGACTTTTGCAATAAAAGATGACCTTTAAAACATTTAATGATGAAAATGGGCCAGTTGCTCTATGTTTGGTCCTAGATGCCATATTTCCATCTATCGTTTATGAAATATACACATCTAGTTTCTTAAGAAAAAAAAATGAAAGACAGTAAAAAAACAAAATATTTCCTTCTTACAGTAGGAAATTTGGTTCTAGATTCATAATCCCTTCTTTAGAAATTGTGTTTGGAGTCCACAGAAAGGATGGATTTATTCTCTATGTTATCCATGTTTGTAGATTAAAAAAAAAAAAAAGTTAATGGTTTTCTACTCATATAAAGGCATTTTTTTTTCATATTCTCTGGAACAGATGACAGACAAAGATACCAAAGATTAAAATGACTTGAAACCTATGAAACTGTAGTAATGGAAACCAATCTAAATGGAATAACAAAATGAATGAATCTGCCAAGACTGTGCTCTATGAGATGTGTAGGGAAGATTTCTCGTGGTCTATTGGGTAAACATTTGGGATCTTAAAATATCTTTTTTTTTAAATAAGGAATGCCATTTTAACCTTTTTGTTTTAAATGTTTATTTTCAGAGTTAGAGAGAACATGCAGGGGAGGAGCAGAGAGAGAGGGGGAGAGAGAATCCCAAGCAGGCTCCACATTGTCAGCTCAGAGCCCGACACAGATCTTGATCCCATAACCATGAGATCATGACCTGAGCTGAAACCAAGAGTTAGACACTTAACCAACTGAACCTCCCAGGCACCCCTTAAAGTATTTTTAAAAGACAAAAACAAAACAAAACAATGTCTGAAACTTGCTGGATAAGTCAGTACGTTGTAAGTACATAAGGTAAATGGTTTTATGGGTACTCATCAGGTTTCAACACTATGTGTAGTTAGATAAAACCCAATCTTGGTCATTGGAAGGACCTTGTTTCTTCCCCATGGAACTAGCTTGCAACTCCCTGCCACTAAGTCATTTGTTTTAAGAAGGAAGTGTTACATGTACATACTTCTATATTTTAAACCATTCTGACCTTTCACACACACAAAAACGAAGTTTCTAGTTAAGAGATTTGATTGCTCTCCAAGGAAAATAATATATACTGAGAAGCATAATTAGAAGATCTTGGATTAAGTTGATAGTATCTATGGATAGCTCCCTTATCACACACTTTCTAGAAGTTGTCCCACTGACTAGGGCTCGCTGATGTCCTTATTAAACAGAATTCTAACTTCTTTATTTATAAGACAACCTAAAGAGAGTAGAACTGAAACTTCTTAATTGGAAAAAGCACTTGTTCACTATGACAGGTCATGCCAACTTACGCACAATTCTTGGAAGTCTAGTTGCCACCCACATTAAGTGCCTGCATGGAACCCAAAAGAATCCCCTTGTTTAAAACAAAACTGTTACATACTTTAGCCTGTTATTCCTAAAACTCCTCCTGTTTAAATCATTGCATTATATGAATCATTGTCTCCAGGGGAAAGTTTTGAAGACCAACCAAAGCACAGCCTTAAACGCATATTTACAGAAATTAAAAAGTAAAGGAAGACTGGAAAAAAATGAGTTAATAATTCACCTTAAGAATCTGGAGAAAATGGACAAAGGGTAAACACAAAAACTGGAAAGACACCATCACCAAAGCATAAAAAGGGAAGTGATAAACTGGAAAAATATTTGGAACTCATGTCATAATGAGCTTAGTAGCAGTCAGCAAACTGCGAATTAAAACAAAAATATTGAGTTACCATTTCACATCTTACACGTTGACAAAACTAAAAAGCCTGATAATAACAAGTTTTGGTGAGGGTGTGCGATAATATAAAATTTCATATACCATGATTTAAGTTGTAGAAACACAATGGAAAGCAAATTTGGTGAACTCATAAAGTCAGAGGTGCTCTTCCCAGAAATTCAACAATCCTACCTCTAGTCAGGTTCCAGAGGATATTTCTTGCCTATATTCCCAAGGGGACATGTACAAGAATAATCATTGTCACTGATTAAAAGAACAACAGATTTGAAATAACTGAAATGTCTATCAACTTGAAAATGTAAAAAATAATATTTTATTCTTTTACAGTGGATCCTATGTAGCTCATAGTTGTTAAAATAATTAACCAGAGCTATCAATATCAGTATTTATCAATGTAAGTAAATCTTGAAAACAATCTTCAGGGCACCTGGGTGGCTCAGTCAGTTAAGCGTCCAACTCTTGATTTCAGCTCAGGTCCTGATCTCGCGGTTGGTGGAATCCAGCCCCGCGCCCGGCTTCATGCTGACAGCTCAGAGCCTGCTTGGGATTCTCTCTCTCTGTGTGTCTCTCTCTCTGCCCCACCCCTGTTTGCATGGGTATTCTCTATTTCTCTCTCTCAAAATAAATTTTAAAAACCTTAAAAAATAACATAATCTTAAGCAAAAAAAGCTAAAATATAGAATGACATTTACAATAGGATGCTATCTCCATAAAGTATAAAAGCATACACATAATATGTTTTATGTTTAACTTTGTTAGAGTAGAAGAATAAGATAATGAATAGAGAGAATCCAGGTTCTTCAGGACAGTGATTAATTTGTGGAAGGCAAGGAAGGCAATGAGTGTTTAAGAGTCCACAGGACCTTCTGCTCAAAAGATAACATTTCTTTAACTTTTTATAGCCACATGGTAGATTTCCCTAAATTTGGAGGTAGTGCAGAGCACTTGTTTTATTTTTCTCTTGACGTTTGGTGAGCTTTAAGTAGATCATAATAAAAAACATTAACAGAATAATAAAATGCACTCTGTAGAGCCTCTTCTAAAGTTATTTTAATTAGAAATCTCTTCTTGCTCCTTTAAAAAGAGAGAGAGAGAGAGAATTTTACCTGATTTTGTCATGAGTTCCTACATATTGTTAAGTTCCTATTTTTAAAACAAAATATTTGATGTTATAACAGATGCTACTATTGTCCTTAAAAAAGCTTGCCTTTTTCCTCTAAGAAATATATTCACGTATTTTATTTATAAATAACAAGACACTTGAAAACACACATACACACACATCCAGCCTCACATCTAAATAAACCAAGTGGACACACATGCACACATAGGCACACACACACAGTCATACCTATATTCACTCACATACATGTACATACTTATAATTTCCCATATCGATGTCATGTTACTGTACAAGATTTTAATAAGATTGAATAACTATCATTCTTTTATTTTATACTTGTCTGAGTTTCCTCATATTTATGCTGAAAATCACACCATAAAGCAACATACCATAATGTATGTCTCTGGCATTGCTGGCTTCCGTATTCACAGTTAAAACAACATTGGCTTCTTCCACAATTCTCCATTTGTTTGTATACTTTGTATTGACTCTAGAGTCTCTTAGGTCTGAAAGTTTTGAAGTTCATTTGAGCTACCACTTTTTCTGATGTGTTCTCTCTTCTAATCAATTTGTCTCCTTTTAGCCATCTCTACAATCTTCTACTACTCATTCTTAGGGTTGGCATACAGTTCCTTTTAGAGTAGAAGTAAATAAACTACCCCCAATGATTTATGACCTAGAAATTTGCATATGCTGCCCTGGGAATCAGTTTTAATAACAATCTTCATGACACTGTTCCATTTATGGTTCGTATAAAATATGGCAGCAGTTCAGTTCCTGTATGTAAACACGATTTGAAACTTCGCAGAAAATTAAAGTATTGGAAATGAGCTTTACTCCTTTTTTAAAATGGCCATCTAATAAGATCCATTTGTTGTACTTATATTGTGTCTAGTGATTAAGTTAAGTTTTAGTGTTGCCTGCAGTGTTTCTCTTGTGGCAAATGATTGAGAAAATAATTATAATGGTCTATGTCTTTGACAGAGTCTATAAACACTGGGATAGCAGCACATGATTAAATTTATGTTTAGATTGTAGAAATCGTTGCTGCTTAAGAAGAGAACAAGCATATTGATCCTAAAGAGTGAAATAAGGCAAGATGAAAGGAATAATTAAACCTGGCAGTATTGGTGTTCCCATCCACAGCGCTACAATTATACAAATTACATCTTTCCTCACCTTGCCCCTCCTTCCTCCCCTCTTTAGGTTTAAATTCAAGACCCCCTCAACAGATGTCCTGAAAAGAATTTTGTTTTCTTTTGCTTTGCTGAATAGCCTATTTTCAATAAAGAAAGGCTCTGGGCTGGTTCTCGAATAAGGCTATCTTGTAATCCCTGTTTAGGATGGAAATGTGTACAGTACTTAAACCTTTTTCAGTCTTTGAGCATATATCCTCTTTGGCCCCAAAACCCTATGAATAATGTAGGTGTTTGGGGAGGTAATAATGAACTCATTTGGGCCAGAAGGGAATAATTGAATGCCGTGGCAGTCATTGGGCTACTGTGGGTCAGGGGAAAACAACTGGGACTGTGATCTTTCAAGATAGAGAAACTAAATCCTTATGGGTTCAGGCCAAGCCTTATCTGAGATGAAAAACTCAACGTCCTTTTCCAGCAACCCACATCTATTGGATTTCACCTAAATTGTCCAGGAGTGACTTACAATGAATGTATAAGGAGTTCTGAGAGCTCGATACTTTCTTTCACAGAATTCCTTTTAATTGAGAAGATAACTAAATTTAGAGGAATTCCTTCTCGAGTCTGTGTATTTGAGTCTTTCTTTTTGAATACCAGGATCTCACCTGCAAAATTGTAATTGGTGTGCTCTTCAGGCTCTTGCTCTGAGCACCACTTCCCCCCTTATATTTGCTGATATGTTACATTCTCATTTTCCTTCTGCCTGCTCATCATGGTAATTCAGCTCAATGTCAGTCTGCCCCTACACATAGGTCAATACTAAATTGACCTATCAACAACAGCCACACGGGCTTCATGTGTGCTCAGATCTCCTAGCCTGATGACACTTTCCCTCTCCTCACTCTTCTCTTGCATCTGGTGATATCTCCATTAGTCTCCTTCATAAGTGAGTGTTTCTCAGAATGCATTTCATAAAATGTAATCCCTCAACATGTTCCATGAAAAGTAAGCCATAGAAGAGCAAGCTTGAGAAGCACTGCCTAGTCTAGCCCTGTGGAGAAAAGGAAACCCTTGTACACGTTGCCGGGATTGTAAATTGGCACATTGGTCATTATGTGAAACATTACGGAAGTTCCTCAAAAAATTAAAAAATAGAACTACCATTGGATCCAGCAACCCTGCTTCTGGGTATGTAGCTAAAGAAATGAAATAACTATCTTAAAGAGATATATGAAGCCCCCATGTTCATTGCAGCATTATCTACAATAGCTACAACGTGGAAAAAACCTAAGTGTCCACTGACATATGAATGGATAAAAAATTTAATATATATTATATATAATATAATAATTTCATTAGTTAGAGATGTGTTCTCTCCAATAATAATATATATTATATATATTATATATAAATACATATAATAATATGGAATATTATTCAACCATAAAGAAGGAGATCTTGCCATTCGTGATGACATGGATGGACCCTGAGTGCTAAGTGAAATAAGTCAGACAAAGAAAGAGAAATAAGAGAAATATGGGATGGTCTTACTTATAGGTAGAATATAAAAGAGATGAACTCATAAAAACAGTATATTGGTGGTTGCCAGGGGCTGGGGGTGTGGGGAAAATGGGAAGGTGCTGGTCAAAGGGTACATTTAGTTTACAGCATGATAACTAGTGGCAACAATACTGTATCAGATACTTAAAAGTTGCCAAGAGAGTAGATCCTAAATGCTCTCAACACACACACACACACACACACACACACACACACACACACACACCACACACAAGTAATTATGTGAGGTGCTGGATGTGTTAAGTAACCTTATTGTGGTGATCATTCCAGAATATATACATGCATCTAATTATCACATTATACACATTAAATTTATACAATGTTACATGTCAATTATATCACCAAAAAGCAGAATAAAACCCTATTATTTCCTGAACCTCTTTGATTGTGGAACCCATTTTCACATAAGAATTATTTGTGATCTCCAACAACTAGTAGTTTTCAAAACCCACTTTGGAAAATATGGCATGAGGTACAAGATGTGAGGAACTCTGATCCTTTTTTTATGTACAGCATCCTTCCTGATTCTTAGTAAGAAACAGAAGGTACAGATTAGATAGGACAAATCTCTGTTTTGTCCAGATATCACAAAACCCCTAATATCTATGACATTAGTATAAATTAATTGCTTGCATTTACAGTGATTATTTTTGTCAGTAAAGCTAAGTGGAATTCAAATTCCTTATTGTCAAAGGTGGTTCTCTGCCATTAACATTAACCTTCATTCAGGATTTGGCAATGTGAAACACATACATGAATGTAATGATATGATGGCATTAGAGAATAGATTTCCTATTATCTGCATAATCATGAATATCTTGGATTATGGAATGATATCTCCAACATCCTGAATCATGGGAAAACAGTCAGAGAGTCAAGATCATAGCACAGAGCACTACAGAGAGAACCAAAATAAGCCCGCCATCCTTTTATGCATATCTAAAGTCTCTGATATTTGGAGGATATCAGACAAATAGTTCAAGTAATAATAATGAAAAAGTGGCTAGTTTTGAAGCATTTTTCGTATCCCCACACTTCACTTAGTACTTTATTGCTCTCACGTCACTTAATCCTCCTCTCAGTAATTTCATTAGTTAGAGATGTGTTCTCTCCATTTTATGCACAGGGAAACTGAGGTTCAGAAAGGTTAAGTAACTTGCTCAAAATTTCATAGCCAATACCTTATGGAGCTGTGAACCCAGAGCCTACATTATTCACTACTGTGACAAAATGTAAGGTGGTATGTACATGAATAATAAACCTCCTTCCTGGGCATATCCCCAAGAACTAAAAGAGGACAAGGAAGAAAGAGTCCTTCCAATTTATTTTTCTCCTTTGTGAAATTTGTGCAATATTTCCACAAATCTCTTCATGAAGTGAGTAGGAGAGTATAAAAACACTTACTTGTGGGGCGCCTGGGTGGCTCAGTCAGTTGAGTGACCTACTCTTGATTTCAACTTAGGTCATGATCTCGAGGTTCGTGGAATCGAGCCCAGTGTCGGGTTCCATGCTGACAGTGCAGAGCCCACTTAGGACTCTCGATCCCCCTCTCTTTCTTATTCTCCCCCACTTGCACTCTCTCTCTCAAAATAAACAAATGAATAAACATTTAAAAATATTTATTTGTAACCCTTGGACATTTTCCTGGAGGCCCTCCCACTAATGCTAAACCATATTGATCTTCACAGTTTGCATTTTCCCCAGATAGACTAGAGTTCCTGAAAATTAGATGAGATACCGGGTTGACTTCAAAACTTGCTGTACTGCAAATATGCCTTGTACTCTTTCACCTTACTGCTTTGCTAAATGTTGATCCCTTGGCTGAGGATGCGCTTGAATGTTTTTTTCCCTCTTATTCAGGATCATTCCTTCCTCAGATCCCATCCAAGGGATCTTGGGATCTCCCAAGCAAGATGTCCCTGCTTTTAGGCATCCTTACCTGAACCATCCTCTATCCCAAGCTGATCACCGTCACCACCATGATCACCACCATGGGCATTCTTAGATAGGTCACCATCACCACCATGGGCATTCTTAACCCAGTATGTTTTGCTCTAATACAAAGACTATCATACATTTCTGAAATACAATAGTTAGAAGGTCTAGTAGGAGTCATTTTTCACCTGTATCTATGCTCTCTCAATATTTAGGAAATGTTCCACTTTATAAGATTTGGTGGAAATTAGAGCTGATTTCTCTCTCATATAGTAGATCAACTGTGCTCATAGTGTCTTTGGAAGATTTAGATATACCTGGAGCAAGTTTCCCTGAAAATAAAATTTCAGGGAACTTCCTCAGGATTTGGGAATGAAGTCACACCTATTTGGGAAAGGTAGTAGACTCTTTTTTAGAGTTACCTGTTACTCTTGTAACTAAACACGTGATGGATTCATTGGTGACAATATGATCTGAACAATTCATTGTAAACTGGGTTTTATCTAATACACTAGCCATAAAATCAGGCAGGCCTTTAATCTCTCCATAATCAGGTGGAAGTGGTACATAGAAGATCTGCCTTAAGCAAGTCCGAAAGCACAATCATTTTACATGAGCATAAAGCTATCGTTTCCATGCAGCTAATCTTGCCACATGGTCAAACCTCCTTTAACCCCTACCTATGGATCCGTTCCTAGACCAATTGGCTGGGGAGGAAAACATTCCATCCCGATTGACACATGGTGTCACAGGTTAGGTTCTCCAGAAATTGATACTGAGATGGAGTTTGAAATGGAGAATATTTATTAGGAATCAATACCTGAAAAAGGAAGGAATTAAGGACCATTGAGCAGAGGAAGAAGTCGAATGGTATTGGAGGACCAATAAAACTTGTTCAACCCCAGAGAAAACTCTAGAGCATATTCTTCAGCAATGAGCTGCATTAGGCCCAAATGCCCAGGCCCTTATACTTCCACCTTAGTCAGTCGTATGGTGTATGCTGCCTTGGGAAAGTTATGCCCTTTGGCAAGGTAGCTTTTGCAACTGAAGCAAACCCTATAGGAGCTAACAGATGGACCCTGTCTGATAACAGATGAGACAACTAATCCTTCCTTAAAAGATTAAAAAATCTTCCTGGTGAGGCAGAACTTTGAGTTGTATATCTAATTGTTTGCTTTACCTTGAAGGAAATAGGGCCTGAGTTAAAGCTCTTTATTCTAAGACAACAAATTGGAATATTGGTGTCAAGGAGGCTCCGTGAAGCATGGATAGATGTCTTGGAATGGTATCAAAATAGAAGCACCTTGTTTTTAGGGTGAACATTTATCAAAAGTCCTCCTTGGTAAGGAAGGTTTTCAAAAATGCAGTGAACAAGGTGACTCTCTTTGTGAATGAATGTTGGTAAGCCTTTTTCCATAGTCACTCCAACCTTTGCTCAGTAGGCTCAAAAACAAAGTAGCCTTGTGGAGGATGAAGGTTTTGTGAGAATTCAACATTATGAACCACACCTCTCCAAGGCTGACTTATTTACATCATTGGTGACTGATCAGTTGATAAGCAGTAAGAACCAACATTGAGTGACATTCCCTCCCAATATAGGATAGTCTCTCAGGGGTACCACCCATCCAGTTGAACTTGTTACACTGGATCCTTGTCATCATGGAAGAAATGACAATTGGATATTTTTAACTGGCGATGGTTTTGCATTTTCTGCTCACCATGCTTATGTCAGCATCACCATCTGAGGAATCACAGAATGCCTTATTAAACACTTTGGTGCACTACAAACATACTTCTAACTAAGGAATACTCACTTTATAGGAAAAGAGGCAAAGACAATGGACTTAGAACCACATTCTTTGAAAGCATTTGAATATGTAAAAATGATGTGATGGTCTATTTAAAGACTCCGGCACTGTTCTAGCAACAAATTCTCTGAACCATTGCCCAGGCTATAATGCTAATTTTCCCATCACCAGAACAAACATATGGGTTTTGGAACCAAAGGTTGGAAGTGGGAGAACCTCCTGTTAGTATAGACCTAGTGTTTAATGATCCACTTGAGAATGTTTGCTTCCTTTGCCCTGTAACGTTGATTTAGAGTTCTCAATCTCTAGTGATGGGATGTTTCCAGTAGCACATGGAGCACTTATCTTGGCTTGCTGCTACAAAATGGGTCAGGAAAGAAAATAGATATAGATAGAGCCTGTAGATTTCCCCATAATTCTCTTTTCGAGTGGTAAAATTTAATGGAAGATAATAGCAAATCTGTACGGGAGTGTCATAAAGCACCCAGATCCTTCAGTGATAACAGCTCGGTCAGAGAACCTTAACCAAGAGAGGCGGTGGCTGAAAGCAAAGGGCACAGGGAACTGTTCATAAAGAGGGAAATCATGACCAGTTATTGCCTCTAAACTAGCTTCAGAGATAAAGAACAAACTATGGCTCTTACTCAAGCTTCTTTTATTCTTCTGTATTTTGTGCAATTAAAAATTTTAACTTACTTTTGTCTTTTTTAAAATCTCCACTATCTTGTATAGCTGTGCTAGGTGGTGGTGAACCTTCCAATCTAGTCCATACATTCCAGCTAGACTTCTGACAGAACTAAAGGAACTTTTGCCAACACCAAAAATTGTGAATTTTATTCCTCTTGGGAAGGAAGGAAGAGTGCCTGTATAGTATAAGAGATTTTTGCATTACGTTAATAAAATTCTTTTATTCTTTTTTAAGTGTAAGTGTTTCTACTACAACTGGTCTACATGTTCCTGGAAACCCCACATCCTGGTAGATCATTCACGAGTAACTATAGGGCTTATCAGAAAAAGCAGATTGAGGCAAACATTTAATGGTTGAGGCTGCTGATCTATGGAGATAGAGGCAAAATACACAAAGAGGGGGCAGGATCACACAGTGAGTCCCTGTTGAGCAGAGCACAGGACCAAGATAAAACAGGAAGGAGAGTGTGAATGGGCACCATGTCTACAGTACATGCTTCTCCACAGCTTTCTGTGTTCAGCTGTGTAAGCATTCACTAGTTTTTACTTGAGGGCCCAAAACATTCGTATACCAAGAAAAATCATAAATGGACCAACATAACTTCAGTGTCATATTGACATCATTCCCTTGTCAATAACTCATGTAAGCTCGTTTCTTCATAGACACACACACTATCGGAGTAGGCTGTGTAAGTAAAGAAAGAAGAGTACCCCTTCATTTGAGGTAACCAAAAGTAGGGACTATGGTGAACATTTGTCACTGTGGTTGTCCTGTATACCAACACCATTCTTGAATGTGGAGGATTCCATTACAGAAGCGGAAAATGTCAGAAATTCGCTTTCCTGGCTTCTCTTTTACCTAGACTTGGGCGCCTAACCTAGGCTCACCAGTTAATAGACGCATGGGAGCTTTTAAACCAAGACTCTTAATGCAAAGAAGCAGAGGCTAGGAGGAAGTCTGCCAGATGTTGATGACAGCAACTGCAATAAGATCAGGGCACCTGGAGGAGGCAGCAGGGATGGAGGTGAAAGTGGCAGCCTCCAGTGCCTGTTTGCAGATGTGCTTCCAAGGCAAACTTGCAACAGGGTCCAATGCTTGTGCCTGCAGCATAGACACCTTCACTCCTTCTATTATGGTGTCATTTTGGACATTGTTTCTGAAGGTTTAGACTTAAGTCTGGTTCTTTTTCTCTCTGGGGGATTTTTTGAGCTACTTCATGTCCTTTAATGAAATTCTTTACCTGCTTAATTCAGAGAGCGTAACTTTTGCAGCTTGTAACCAAGAGCCCTGACAGTCACAGGCAACTAGACAGTGAACAACTTAAGAAGGACTCTGCCTCTTATCACCAAATCCAGAGTGCATAACCCTGGACCTGGAAGGCAGGCAGTGCTCAATAGATGCTGCTCGTTGTGTGAACAAATGAAGAGATGTGGTTGCGGGAAATACATTTGCCCTAAAAGCGATGAGATCCAAGTAATTAAAATAATAACAAATATATTAAAACTAGAATAGCATTAAGATACTAATATGACCTTTTTAGTAAATATTATTACAATATAAAAATTATAAATAGGAGTCATAAATATTATAAATGGGACTACTGCCATTTTATCTTAGATAATCATTTCATGTTGGATTTGTATTGAGAAAAGAACACTTGATATCTATTCAGTTGTGTTTTTTCCTCTGTCTGGTACTAAGATAGTTGCCCTCATTATGCTCTCAGCTGCCTACTGTTTCCTGCCACCAACACTGGAAATTTTTACTAATTATTCAGACTATAACCTCCATCAACTGAAGAACAGTGACTCACTCCAAATTGTGTTTAGTCCAAAACATAGCTGGCATCGAAAGCCCTTAATACTTTAACTTTGCTTCTGAGATTTTTCAGAAAGGTAAAACAACTTAAAAAAAATTACAGGAATTCATGATAATAACAGAATGAAAAGGAAGTAAAGAAATAAATTATTTATAAATTATTGAGACTTGATATTTACATGCAGGATTTCCTTGTCTTTAAAGTGTCATGATTGATAATTAAGCAAATTTCATCCAATATATCAATGATTCCAGCAGCCCTTCCTCAGTATTCCAGTCAGTAAAACTTGGATGCACATTAAGAAGCCAGCTTCTCAGATATGTAGCCCGGAAGAGGCCAAGGCATGAAGACAAGATGAATAGGGAATGTGAATGGAGTTGGGCTCCAGGATATACACTGACCTGCTCTTTTGCTGTGCATTCAGCAGCAAATGTTTAGATAGCCATTGATTAGCTTTTCATTTCACAAAAAGGAAGTTGTTATTATTGTTCCTGCTTTAATCTTGACAGCACACAAAAGGGAAATTATACATATTTGCAACACACTTTTCTCCAAAATTCTTTCTTTCCCCTCAAAAAAAAAAGAGGTAAAAGTGATGTAAAGGAAGAAATACATATATAAATACAATATTCATTTTAGGTTTGGATTCAAAATTTGGGCATCCCTTTGTTCCCACCGGCCTACGGTGAAAGGTGCTTTAGTTAAGCAGTTTCCCAGGCCTCGTTCTACATGTAAATGTCTTCGATCGCTATCTATCTATGAAAAATAGAGAAACAAATGCAGGAAAAGGCCTACTGTATCTGCAAATGGCTGATGATTTTCCAGTATTCTTTTCCTTTTAAAATGTTCTTATAGAGCCAATTTCCATGCATCAACCTGGGAGAGCTATTACATTTGAACAGGTTCCATGCTGGCAAACTGCATTTTGGAGTCGCCAAGGGTCTCCTGATGCTTTACTACCAGCTGACTAATTTAGTCTCCTTGCCTATGGTTTTACACTTGGATCAGTGGATGCATTACCTCACACTTTGAACTTTAGGGGTGTTATAGACTCGGAGGAATAGCACAGGGCTCATACTAGCAGTGAATCAGGCTTCAGGGTCCACTTATGAAGAATCTTCTACTGTGAGAATATTTCCTGGATTTTGCTTGGTTCTTCAGATATGAAGGAATCTCAAGGAGGTAAATTAGTCTGAAATTCTTCATAGAAATCCAAGATCCAAATTCTAGCCTTTGTGTGCTTTTCTTCTAATAGTTTCCACCTGCAATTGTCTTTGGAGGACCAGCTTTGGGCTACTAGATCAGCTTTGCTATCAGGGATGGAGAATCACAAGTCCCCAGGACCTTATGTTCCCAACCCCTCCATTCTGGAAGAAGCCAACAGCCAATGAATGACTGATGTGAGAATATGAAAGTCTAGCCTCCTGGAGACAGAACAAACTTGAAGTATAATTTGTACTTCAGAGCTCCCCATAGGATCAAACTGTAGCTTGAACCCTTATTTGGATTTTTCCTCTTCCTTGTCCTGCTTCCCCTACTCTCTAGAATCTTTTCTGAGAACACTTTTTAATAAACCACCTGCTCAGGAATCCTTGTCACAGGGCCTACTTCTGAGTCTGCCCCAATACAGACTTTATTGAGAAGTCAGGATTTGCTTCTGCCTGAAGGAGAGATAGTATTGGATTTGGAAGTGAAGAAGAAGTAACTCCATCTCGAGAGTTGTTGTCTATCAGAATGAACAAGATGAGAAAAGGACCAGGCTGGAGTCAGGGACTGGCATGATGATATGTTGGGAGTACAATGAAGGAGAATGTTATGGTTGGATTAAAATATTATGTAAGGGAAGGGAGAGGGGTCCCTTCTCTTCAATTGATTTTATGTTCCTTTTAAGAGTGAGCTTTTTAAAAACAAAATTCCCCTACCCAGAAGTCATGATTTAATTTGTTTTTTTTTCCCTCCCAGAAAACCTGAGAGGTAAAATCATAAGTATTCATTTCAAGTTTAAAGATGTGCAAAATTAATCATTTTAGGAGATAGAGAGGAGACGATTTCTTTCTGGCCCTTCCTGCAATGTGGATTGCTCTCTACGGATACACAGAGTGAATGAGTCAAAGGGATTTTAGAGGATCTGGGTGGAGCAAAGACAGGCTCTGGTAGAATAAGACATCGCTTCCCTGCTCCGGGCAGGCCAGTTTGTTCTCTAAGATTCTCTGGGAGTTATTTTGTCTGCCACTAAGACAATGAATCTGTGATTCCTTCTTTTGGATGTTCCTTGGTGCCTAGCCTACTACTTTGCACACAAAATGAAAACATTTTTTTCCCAAATGATGTTGGACTTGGGAAAATTAAAACTTTCTAGATTTTCATCATGTGCATACCTGAGAGTGAATGTTTTAAAAAAGTGAATTAGGGGCGCCTGGGTGGCTCAGTCGGTTGAGCGTCCGACTTCAGCTCAGGTCATGATCTTGCGGTCTGTGAGTTCGAGCCCCGCATCGGGCTCTGTGCTGACAGCTCAGAGCCTGGAGCCTGCTTCGGATTCTGTGTCTCCCTCTCTCTCTGCCCTCCCCCACTCATGCTCTGTCTCTCTCTGTCTCAAAAATAAATAAACATTTAAAAAAAATTAAAAAAGTGAATTAAAAACAACACACAGTTATTTTTTAATCCTTCGCATGGCATGCAAAGACCTTCAGAATATGACCCCAAGCTGCCTTTCAAGCCTTCTGCTTCTCTCCTCCGTGTCTATAATTGGTTAGTCCTTTCACCAATCCCCTTGCCATTATTTGAACACACTATACTATTTCACACTCTCGTGCTTTATTCTGCTGCTCCTTGAAATGTCCTTTCCTTTTTCTCTGCCCGATAAACTTTGCTCCTATTTCAGCACCTAACTCAAGTCTCACATTGTTTATAACTTATCCTACATTTTCAGGAAGTTGATAATTTTTGTCTCTGTTTTGATCATACTTGGAATATACCTTTAATATAGTGCTTAAACTATTACCTTTAAATGTAAACAACAGGTCCATGGGAGTGCAGAGGGAAGTGTTTATTTCATCTTTGTTTCTTCTCCTCACTGTAGTGCTTGGCATACTCCTAGCTCTCCATAAATATCTATGGATTTTGAAATGAATTGAATAAATTTGGATTAATAAGGAAAAAACAATTTCCAAAAACTCTTGGATGATAAACTGACTTGAATTGTAGCTTAAATATAGGGTGGAACATATTGAATTATTTGAGTAAGGGAATGAAAAACTGTTAAATGTCTGGTGAGATAATAAAACCATCACTATTTATTTGCTCTCGCCTCCAGTCTCTCCTAACACCCAACCAGACTGCGCGTTGGTTTCCAGCAGCATGAACCAAAGGAAACAATGCCCAAACTGGTCATTATAATTGCTATTAGTTTAAACACTTCTTATTTCATATATTCGCCAACATATCTGAGAAGAGAAGTGGTTTCCTGAGAGCCTAATGGTCAAGAACAAGGAACTTAAAACTGAGAAATTTAGATTAAAATACTGGCATTACAAATTACAGCCATGTGACTTTGGCAAGTTATTTTTCATTAGTGAAATAAGGCAGTGACCTCATATAGCTGTTGTAAAGGATAGTACTCTGACTCAAAAATTAGGTATTATAAATCGTAATATTATTGAGGTGTTCCCTGACTCCCTTTCATTAGGGAGTTTTCCCCCAGAATGCCCCATTCAAAATGTGCCAGAATTAAGTTATTCCATTGGTGGTTAAGAGGAGAATGGAAATTCCAGGCTGAGGAACCAGCCATGTGGAGACATAAGAGCATGTGGCATGTTTAGGCACCATCCTCACTCATCTTCTCACAGACTGAAGCACTGGCTAGCCTAGGTCAGTACACCTCAATCTCAATGTCTCTTTGGAATATTATGGGCTTTCTGGGCCTTGCTTAGCTATAAGGACAGTCTCATGACACGGATTAGTTTTCAACTTCCCCTCTGTTTTCTGCTGCATAGGCCTGGCCATCAGTCCTCAGGCTTCCTTAGGCAGCAACATCCCTGCTGAATCTCGTTGTGACTTAGGTAACATCTAGCCACCTAGACCGCCATAGGAACATATGTCCTTCTTTTAAAGACTGTAATGTTAGTACAGAGTCGCATCTCTTCTATTTCGAATGTTGAGTATCTACAGAGACTAATACTACAAAACATAGCCAGGAATTTTCAAATGTGAGGGAATCTCTAGATTCAAACCTCATTCTGCCGAAGTGAGTAATAGCCCCAGGTTTTCCCTGGAGGTTTATCTGTTTCTCAGTCTCTCTTGCATTAGGAAAGAAGGTCTAGCATTACGTAAGCTTTTAGGTTTCTCTCTCCTTCTTTTCATATATTTTCCATTAATCTAAGGCTAAAGCTCTTGGTTGATGAGAAAACAGTCTTTTTCTCATTCCCAAGGCTCTCCTTTGTTTTATGCAAAAATTGTTTTCTATAAAAGCCCAGCAACATGGTAGGGTGGTTTCATCTACTTCTGATCATAGAATTCACTCGTGATCATAAAGATCCATGTTGTTAATTGCTTCAACTCTTCTACAGCCCAGGCATCCTGCAGCACAGGGCTTGAACTTACCATTCCTAAAGAGGCCAACTTTACCTCCTACACTCCCCATCTGGGATCTCCAACTTCTCCTTGAGCGACATTGATAGCAACCCACCCTCCTCAGTTAATCACTCCTCTGGGCACTCATTTCCTAATTCATCCTCTCTCCCTCTCTCTCTCTCTCTCTCTCTCTCTCTCTCTCTCTCTCTCTCTCTCTGTCTCACACACACACACCTACACCTTCATACAAACACAAATATCAACTACATGGACTGACCCCCTGTGTAGAATATGTTTCCCATTCTATCATAAACATACAGCAGGATTCATAATACTTTTTTATGCATACAAAAAAATCTCTACACCACTTGGGGTAATAATAAATGCATATTCGAAATTCATAAGGGCTATGGGGGTGCATATGGAACAGTTATATTATAACACATATGCAGCATTTCACCAAAAATTTAATCATTAGGTATTTCTTTTTTTATTAATGTTTATTTAGTTTTGAGAGAGAGAGAGCACAAGCAGGTGAAGGGTAGAGAGAGAGGGAGACACAGAATCCAAAGCTGAGCTGTCAGCACAGAGCCCAACAGGGGCTCAGACTCATGAATCATGAGATCATCACCTGAACCGAAGTTGGACACTCAACCGACTGAGCCCACCCGGGTGCCCCAATGATTATATATTTCTATGTTTAGCCCCAGAGTCTGTCATGTGCCATGCTATGAGTACTTCTCTGTCTCACAATAGTTTCCATTGCTCCCCTGACCATGGTCCTGTGCACCTTCCTTCCTTCCTGGCCTCTCTATAGCACATCCCATTTCTCACTCATATGTTTTTGTCTTCCAAACATGCAACCTCAAGCCCTCTTTTAATTGAACCTTTAAGTTGGCAAGATATTCTCTGGTTTTCTAGGATTGCCCTGTCTTAGAAAACAGGTAAGGAATTATAAGTAGCATATTTCTGTTTAAAATTATTCTTTTCCAATATCACAAAGGTAGATGAATAAGATTTTAGTACACAGGCAGATACACTCGGGTAAGGTAACAAGAGTTTCAGGGAGTTTATGTCAACAAATCCCTGAGGTGTTTTTTGTTTTGTTTTGCTTGTTTTTTTCCTCTCAGTTTCTATAACTTCCTCCAAATTTCCCCAATTGATTTGGTTATTTTCACCTAGAGGTACTTCATAACATTCAATGGAAATATGCCTAAAACTGAATTTACCTTCTTCACCCAGTCAGCTCTTATGATCAACTCCCCTTTATAACACTTCCATGTCCCTTAGTCATTCAGGCTTGAAAGTTGACAATTATCTTTGTCTCACATCTATTCTTTATTATATCTGACCTATCACTGGTTAGTTATTCTTCCTAAATTTCTCTCAATATGAAGTCCTTTCCATATTCCCAGTTCCGGGCTATTCAAGATCCTCAACACCTTCTGCCTGAGAATTATAAACCCTATTAATAAGTCTACCATCCTCCAATGCTAATTCCTGCTACCCATCATTGATAAATAAAGCTTCCTAAAAGATTAGTTTCTTGGATGCTATTTCTCTGTTCAAAAGTCTCCAGTGGTTCCCCAGTGCCTACTTGTTGAACAAGTAAGAATAACTAGTATCATTAATTACTCTCCCATGACTCTGATGCAAACCAGCAAGAAATGGGAGTGGAAGTAATTTTGGTTTATCACAGGCATCTTGAGGTATCAATATGTTGCTAACATAATTAACTGTCTTCTAGAAGCAATTGGCCAAACAAAAAGAAAAAGAAAGCAGGAGTCTCAGAGGGAGAGGAAAAGGCAGAGGAAAGAGAAGGAAGGAAGGTGAGAGAAGAAAGGAGGGATAGAAAGAGAAGAGATGAGAAGAAACTCACCTTAAGAATTACACATAATTGCTTCTTTCCAGATTGCTTCCTTCCTTTCAACATCTGGATTTCTCTTTTCCTGTAAGGCTATTTTCTAATTTAAAAAAAAAAGTTTGTTCATGAGTAAAACTCATGAAACTAAAGAAAAAAACACATGATTTGCCTTGATTTTTATACTTTCTTAGAAGATATTAAATCAAGATAGCTCTCTATTCCAATTTTCCAATTTAGAAAAGGGAAATAGAAAAATATCTTTGTGGCTTTCTCTCATAAAAGTCAGAACATTCTGTATATTTGAACCTTACATTGCTCAGATGTGGTGCTTAAAATTTTTCTTCTTTTAAGATTCTTTTCTGCCACCTTTGCTTATGTGTTGATTAGTATGCCAAAGAGAATATTGAGGCTGAGAAACAGTAGTCCATGTTTAAGGTGCTTTACTGGCACAAGATATAGAAAATAAATAGCTTTAAAACTATCAAGCAAGTTTCTCAATTAATGTATGCTTTTAAGAGTGATACAGGGACAAAACTGAGAGAATGAAATTAAGGATCAAAGTATCCTTCAACTAAAAATAATTTTGTTTTAAAGAGGAAGAAATAACAAGTAACAGCTTCTTCTGATTTTAATATTGAGCTTGGTTCTTTAAGTCACCCTGTAGAAAATCCATTGGGAAGTAGACCCTAATGTGAAGGAGTTGAGTTAAGGTCTTTTAATTAAATTTAAAGATTTTTCTACCCATGGGAAAGGGCATAATTAGCTGTTTTCTAATGCATTTGACCTGAAGATGCTTGAATCAGCAGATAATTGAATGTATTAAAAGAAGTCGCAAATTCTAATTATGAGACTTAGTTGTTGGAGTAGGAGGAAAAAAAGAAGTGATTCATTATTTATTCAAGAGAGTTTATACAAATGTAGAAGGGGGTAGAGAAACAGGCAATTACCTACTGTCTCAGGCCCAAGACTGTGTATCTTCACATGGTGACTCTTAGGAGGAGAATTGAGAATTGGGCGGCTCAGGACTTGAGTCTATTTTGTTATTTCCATACAAGATCTCAATCTGAATGCCAAATAAATCACCACTTATAGAGTGAAGTGCTCACAGCAGTAGAACATACCAGCTGGACTGATGCCTGCATCACAGATTAAGTCTGATATATTGGGCTTTGGTATGTTGCTGTGATGTTTCTGAGGGCACACGCATCCAAATCTATAGGCTAACAAGCTGTGCTCAGATGGAGTCCTACTGAATAAGTACTTAGGTCATATGGTGCTTACAAAATTTGAGTAAGGCATGGTCTCCTTTTAAAGGAAAACAAATGTTGGGGTGCCTGGGTGGCTCAGTTGGTTAACTGTCTGACTTCAGCTCAGGTCATGATCTCATGGTTCGTGGGTTCCAGCTCCGTGTTGTGCTCTGTGCTGACAGCTCAGAGCCTGGAGCCTGCTTCATATTGTGTCTCTGTCTCTCTCTGCCTTTCCCCCACTCTCGCTCTATCTTTCTCTCTCAAAAATAAAATAAAAACATAAAAAAAATTTTTTAAGGAAAACAAGTGTTGTAAACTCCAAGTGGGAAATTATTTTATTATTATTATTATATTACCTAAATATTGATACATTTTAAAGCTATGAATTTAAATATATATTTTTACACTTACTAATTTGGGTACAATTTAAAAAACAAAACAGTCTATAAAATAAATACAAACAATAAACCAATAACAGACAAATTAACAGAATTTAATGTGATGGATAATACCATTTTGCTAAAAATGAGTGTCCACTCAAAACCCAGATATGATATTGACTGCCAGGACACAGATTCTTCCAAGTTTGTTATGCCTAAACTGTTGTGTGTCTTGTGGTGATTCAGTTCTCCATCACTCTTCTTTATCTGAACTAATATAAGGCTGATCTTCCTCTTATATGCCATGAAGGTATTTGGGTTTCATTAAAATTAATAAATCATTTAAGTATTAAGTCAACCATTTTAACCCTTATTGGTCATGTATAATTACTCTAGTAATATCAATCTGAATAAAACTAAAACAAACATAAATTCAGATGCCAAATCTACTGTGTAGTATGTTGTATTATTTCTTTCTCTTAGCAGATATAGAAAGTATTATTTCACTCCTCATGCATCCATGCATTCATTTATTCAACAAATAGTGGTTGCTATGTATGAGCTACTACAAATGATGAATCTGCTGCTGACAAGGATGGCAATGGTGATGATGTTGATTGGTATTGCACAATCCTTGGTCAAGAAAATAAAAAACCTTAAAATTAGACATTCAGTGATAAATCATGTATCCAAAGAGCTATAATTTCAGGCTAGATTAATGCCATTAGAGAAGTGCATGAATATGGTTAAGTTTGAAAGTAGCAAAGCACATCTCATTGGAATGAGAAATATAGCTCAAAATTAAAAATAATTATAACAAGAATAATGTTGATGATGATGATGATACTTTACACATACTCTTGTCGATCAGGTGCCAGTCACTGGTTAGTCATTATCTTATTTAATCTTCACAGCAACCTAATGGGATAGTTATTATTGTCATCACTAATAGATAGGGTAACTGATATCCAAAAGCACACAGTGAGTAGTGATAGAAGTAGGATTTTAACACAGGCAAAATAATTCTAAAATGTGTTTATATTTCTACATAAAACACTTGGTATTTTAATTGGACATTTCTCATTATTATCAAATATGAATTGAACACATATAATATAACGGATGGCCTGGGATGCCAAGTTAAGTAGTTCACACAATAATGTATAAATTATATATATATACACACACACAAACATTCATATATATCACATATATATTAATGTATCATATATATCACATATATATGTATATATAATGTGTATATATACATATGTATTACATATAGATCATTAATAATAAAATACAGGGTTCTAAATTTAATAATAATATGATGGTTAATTATATGTGTCACATTGGCTAGGTCACAGGGTGCCCAGATATTTAGTCAAACGATATTATGAATGTTTCTGTGAGTTGAATAACGGACTGAAAGCTCAAAAGGCATCCAGTTTACCCATAAGAATATTTGGGTTCGACTGCTGAGTGGAAATCTGGTTAGCTGTGCCAAGTTTTCTAGAGCGAGTGAAATCTGCTGCTGTTGCATGGTCCTTGGCTTTCTTAAAAAAATCCCACTGGTCCATCCCTAAAGACGTTTACCATATTTGAAGGCTCATTATGCAGAAAGCTAAAGAACTTGTCTGAGAATCTCTGAAAGGCAGACCTACATTTCTGGAAGTCTTCAGGAATGAAAGACATATTGGAAAGACTCAATACATATCCCATGAGGGACATGCCTAGAGAAGAGGATGAATAAGAATTAGAATGAATCTTTCTAATCCTGCAACCAAGTTTAGACCCAGCTCAATTTCTTGTTGAATTGAGATGATCTACCCCTCATCCTATCTGTGGAACACATGAAGGGAGAAACTGTCACTGGTACAATAGTACATCCCCAGATTCTCTAACTTCTTTAGAGTGATGTCCAACACACAATTTTTTAAAATTACAAATGAGAAGAGACTAGGAAATATCATAGAAAAACAAGAAAAATAACATCAAAAACATCATAAACAGACCCACATATGATCTAGATAGTGCAGTTAACACAAAACGACTTGAAAATAGCTACGATTCATATGTTCAAAAAAAGAGGACAAAATGTACCTAATAAGTGAAAGAATCAAGTCTCAACAAAAATTGGCACCCATAAAACTAATCGAATGGATATTATGGAACTTAAAAAATTTTATATATACCTGAAAGTAATAACTATATTAGAGGAGTTTAAGAGCAGATTGCAGCCAGCAGGATTAGTAAAATGGAAAACATTGGACAAATAAAACAGACGCATGGAGACATGGCAAAGGCACTTATAGTTGGAGTCCTAGGAGGAAAAAAAGTGAAAGAAAGAGGCAGAAACAATATTTGAAGAGACAGTCAGTGGCCGACTACTTTCTAAACCTGATAAAAGACATCAACCCAAGGAATTCTAGTGAGGGAAAACAGAATTCAGAGGAAAAACACAAAGGAAACCTCTTCGAGGCACATCATAGTAACAATGAGGAATATCAAGGACAAAAAGCAAGTCCTAAGAAGTGACAAGAATTAAAACAAAAATTACTTTAAAAGTAATAACTATGAAAATGGCAACTAAATTCTCAACAGAACTGACACACACCAGAAACAGTAGAATAACATTTCTAAGTGCTAAAAGAAAACAGCTGCCAACTTAAACTTCTATATGCAATAAAAATTTGTTTCCAAAAAATAAAAGTAAAGGCAAGTCATTTTCAGAAAAAATCCAAGAGATAGTTTTTCACTGGAAGAAAAAAAAAAAAGAAACTAAAAGAAAATCTAAAGGGAATTCTTCAAACAAATAGAAACTCATCCCAGTTAAAACCTTGATAAGGCAGAAGACAAAGAAAAATATTATTGAGTCATTTTAAAGGAATATTAGCGATACAAAATTACAGTGTCTTTTTCAGCTAAAACACAGATAGAACTAAAATACTAAACAAAAATTACTTAGGAGTCAAGAGGGAATAAATTGAGCTTAAAAGTCCCAAGGTTCAAGCAGTGTCAGGATTGGGATGAAAGTAATAATTTGCTTTAGACTTTAATAAATCAAGAATGAATTATTATATCCCGAATATCTATCAGTATGATATAAAACTAGTTTGTGAATAGCAGTGAAAATTCCATTACCAACTTTTTCATAATTTTAATACAATTGAGAAAATATGAATGATAATAGGTATACCAGGGCCCGGTCAGATGCCTTTTAGGCCTTAGCTTATCAATTGTATATTCAGTTGTTCCTGAAAAGAATAAAATTTTAAAAGTCAAGGAAGTTGCAGTACATATCACTGGAAATTATCTCTAAACCATAAGGTGTAGTGAGATTTTATGATGTTTTTAGCAATCCGGGAACAAAAGCACATCTCCTCCTTTCAACATAAAGTCAACTTTCAATACTCAACTTGCATATGAACATTCAAGGATTCATAAAGAAAGCAGACGACTTCTGATAGTCAGGATCCCAAATACGTAATGAAACTAATAAATATAAAATTTCATAAAAGGCAGTATGCCATGCTAGAATTACCACGGAAATCTGTAAGGAACAGGTGGAATCTAAGGTAGGCCCTGGAATACGAAGAACACATTTCATTTCTTGACAAAAATGTACCATGAAGAAGAGTACAAAATGCATCTTCTATAATCTTTGGCTAGAAATGGAAAATGACATCTAATACTAATAATAAATATTTAAATTTGAATATTTAACTACCTTGCTCATAGCAGTATTAGTTCTTGAAAATGGGAAACTGGAAAGGATGAATGACATGTGACTGGAGCTAGTCTTATTTGGAAAAGACAGCTTCTTAAAGTTTCCTCTCGCTTTATACTTTGCCACAAGTAGAGGATACATGTTGGGAAATCTACAGGGATAACTTTCTCCTGAGAATCAAGAACATAAGAGAATTGAATACCAATTTGCCCAGTTAAATGATTAAAAGAGTGAAAAATAAACCATACAGAAGCCCTCAAGTATCAGAGCCATCTTCATAAAATGGCTTTTTATTCTAATAAAATTTTGATGGTTAATTATCATACCTGACCTCCAAGATAAAACTAGAATTATTTTAAATAGTGATTATTAATGTTGATGATTAATAAGAAGGTATACAATTGTACTTAGGTGTCTTTATTTTGTCTAGTCTTGTCCTTCAAGCACTATCACTATTCATTATAGATTGGCTCATGGTTCTGATATGTTGTTTTAATATGCAATTCTTTCATGCACAGTAAAACCTTAGGCTGTGAGTAACTTTTTCTGCAAGATGAGCAAACATTTCTAATAAATTTTAACTTGACAAACGAGCGATGTCTTCCAATACAAGTAGTACGTCACACCGAATGTCACATGATCACAACTGAGCCAGTGGTTCTTGAAATTTGCTTTCGTATACAAGTGTTTTGGATTACAAGCATGTTTCCATAAGGAATTAGGCTCACCAACCAAGGTTTTACTGTATTTATAAAAATTGTAAATGAGAGGAGGCACGTGTTCTAACACCAGTCTCAGTTAACCATGGCTGTAACCATATTCATTCATTTGAACCATGAATTTATTGTACAAGTATCACTATGCAGTTGTTGATAATTTATCTAGATAATTGCAGAAGTAGTTTGTGGAAAGAAAAATGATTATATTTGTTTGCTGGGAAAACCCCAAACTATGAGGAAATATCCATTGTCTTTAATAATACAATACAAATGCTGTGGCTGGATGTACAGCATGATAATATAAGTAATAAGTGAGTATCCAAGGCTGCCTTGCCTTATAGGACTGGGGAAACAAATCTAGAGGTAAGATGTACGTTGCTCATTCGGAGCCTCTAGGGAACATATAATAACTTCAGCATAATTATGCAGTGAGACTTGGAGTGGCAGCTATGGAATAACTAGCACTTCCATTTTCAACATTTGGCTATCTTTAAACCCAACTTTATCTTAGACCAAATGTCTGAGAGTCTCTACAAAAATGTTTAGCATATTTTAAACACAGTAACTTTACAAATACTTGGTAATTTTAACTAAATTATAAACTTCAGATGTACTTTGTAACTCCATGAAAGCAGTTTTGCTCTCGAAACAAATCCTCTGTGGCTCTGAATCGCTAATTATATCTGGTTTTGTTTTAGATCTCAACTAAATTTTTAAAAAACACTTTCATCATGTTTGAAGTGAAATAATTAATGAAATTTACACAAACAGTATTCTCTGAGGCATTGCTAACCAATCACCAAGGACGGCACACGAAATGTTTCTTAGAAGTGGCATGACAGCACATCATTCTAAATTTAGTTACTCCCAGAGAGTCTAAAGGAACATTATCAAAAGATATGGCTCGATGGTTATGTAGCCTCAAGTAACTGAATAATTAAGTTATGATTTAACCCAATAATATCATTGTCCTAATTTGCTATGTAGTGTACAGCTTTCCTACCTACATGGAAGATATAAGGTGCACGAAACAAATCTGAAGCAGTCTTCTCTAGAGCATACCATACCGTCCCAGACTGCACACCCGGAAGTCCAATTACACCCCAATTCAGTATGTATTCTAATAAGGTAGAATCCAATATGCTGACATCCCTCATTAAAAAAAAAATCCTATAACTAAAGATCAGTAAGCACATATGATAAATTACAAGATAGCAAAATAGTAATGCAGAGGTCAAACTATTAGAGTAAGTTATGGATATTCTTAATGTCAATACTCTTAGTTTTTTTCCTAGCCTTGCACATTATTGAACGATTGTTTTATGGCCACCGTGTTAACCCTGAATGTCCTGAAAGTTCTTTAAGAATTGACACTTAGAACTCAATCAGTGATACCTGGAGTATCAGACATATATAATGTTACCAGAGAAATGGAGTTCAAATATAAGAGGAAGCAACAGTAAAACTAAGTTCATATTGAACCAATGGGCAGTTTCCATAGGGCTCGTATGTTGCTCCTACCTAAGCCCAAGATTGTCCCTGAAGTCTACCTGGAGGGGAGTTAAGGAGACCCAATTGCCAAAGTTACCGAAATGTGCCCAAGTGGATTTCGGCAGTCGCAGGAACCAAGTTGATAAGTTCTCCCCACTTTCAACTGATCCCATGCTAACCCCTTAGCCAGATGTCCTTCATTGTGCTCAGTTCTTAGGTGAGAGTAGCAAGAAGTTATAACTGCATGGCAGAAACAAAATTATTAATTATGATTAATTCCTTCTTGCCTCCAGTTAGGAAAAATCTTGGCATTGCCTATTTGGCATTTCCTTCTTCTCTGATTTTAATCACAGAAGTGAAGGAGTATATTAAGAAGGATGTTAAGAATGTAAGTAATGGAGGGATGCCCGGGTGGCTCAGTCGATTAAGCGGCTAACTTCAGCTCAGTTCGTGATCTCACAGTTTGTAGGTTCACGCCTCCCATTGGGCTCTATGCGGACAGCTCAGAGCCTGGAGCCTGCTTTGGATTCTGTGTCTCCCTCTCTCTCTGCCACTCCCCCATTCACCCTCTAACTCTCTCTTTTTCAAAAATAAATAAACATTAAGAAAATTGTTTTAAAGAATATAAGTAATGGGAAAAGAGGTTTCAGAGAGGTTGGGCATGTTTGAGAGGTAGAGAAGAAAATAAGGAACAGGGTATGGAGATATGCAGCACTAAGGTTAAAAGATTGGATGTTCTTTCAAGTTCTGTAAGAAAGGAAGCAAGAAGTGACCACTGGAACTCTATGAAATTACTTTTGGTCACTTGACTGTGCTTTCTTGAATGTGACCCCTCACCAGGACTGGAATTTTCAGGCAAAGCCCACAGCATTAGTGAAACAATGGTTGAGAAAGATAGAAGCAAGGCCTGAATATACCCCTGATCAAAACCACAGGATTGGGTGGAGCCTATGAGAACTACTGAGAAGAAATAGATTAGCTGGGAATAGAACAACAAATACAATCAAAGAAAAATCTAAGATTATGACCCGTATTCAGAAATTATTCGGTTTTACATTTGGAGTGAGACAAAAATGATGCAAAAGTTCTCTACATTTTCCCCCTTTTATACATTACTGAAATCATGGTGTACCTTAAAATTAATACATAGCTTAATGTGGCTTTTTCTTTGTAAAGCTATTATTGAATCAATGGTGAATCATAATCTACCATCAATTCCATGAAGATAAGAGAACTGTCTATGTTTTATCATTATCATTTTTTATTATTAGCTATCCAGCACAAAGTATTGTACACTACTGTGCACAAAGCTGTAACATAATAAGTGCTCAATAAGTATTTATTGAATGATCAGTAGTGTCTCAGAGTTAAAGCAAGTGATCGAATGGGAAAAAAAAAACAGCTATTTTTTTCCTGGATATTTTTACTTTTAATGTGTGCCACATGGGGTAAATCTGTTATAAGTGTTACCGCATTTAATTCCATCCGTACCCCTGCATTATAGATATTATTATGTTAATTTCACAGGTAAGAAAACTGAGTCACAGAGAGGTTAAGAAATTTGGCGAAAGTTCCAAATTAGGAAAGAGACAGAGCTACTTTCAAACCCATGTCTAGGGACTCAAAAGCACAAAGTCTTAGCAGTATACTATGTTGTTTCAAGAGAAGAATTCAGTAGACAAAACTGAACGGAAATTTCAAGGAGGAAAGAAACAGAAGCAGAATCCAAGAACAGGGTCTGAGTGGAATGGTTATAGATGGAGACTGAGAGCAATGAAAAAACCTGAGATCACATGAAGAGCTGCCCCTGCCCTCAGCTAACGACCAGATGAAATGGGCCCGTGACTACTAAGAAAATCTGCATTGTCATCACCATTCTTTTATCCATGTGGTACTCGATTCTAGACTCCACATGAAGAATGCACAATACCACCGCCTCAAGTTTCAGATCTGTGTAACCCAGCAACCTGAACATATCACATCATATCATTTAAAGAATTAACTTTCCAAAAAGTGGTTTATTGATTCATTGACCAAAATAAGTTTCCAAAAATGCTTAACATACTCCATAGGAGTAATTTGTTATACTGGAAGAAAGCAGACCTTCTTTCTAAATCAGTGTGACTTATAGACATACATACTTTGCATTTATATTACATGAGCCAAAAATGTTACAGTTCACAGATATTATTTACATAAACAAAGAGAATTGATGCCAGTCAACTCCTGCAATGTACAATAAGCACAGAATAAAAAGAAGACAATGGCGTATATTCAGTAGCCCCCAAGCTGGTTGTAAAGAGGCACCAACTAAAGTGATAATATCACTTCCTATCTGCACACTGTTCTGTTGTGTAATTTCATCCATTTCCTGGGACCTCTCCTTGTAAGCTATGAGCCTTCTTTCTACTGGCTACAATGCATCCTAGAGTTGATAACAAATTGCAGCTGTCCACTAGCTTATTACATCTTCTCAATGACCAAAGCAAATCCATACTTGTGTAAATGTGCCTTTTCCTTGGTAGAAGTCAAAATTGGTTACACATAGTTAATCATACCATAGTGTCACCTCTACAGTCAGAAACCGTCATTAAGTATCTCCTTAGCCTGCTCCAAACTCAATAATCCCAATGACTTCAGTGTTTCTCAATCACCCAGCTAATCATTTCCATTTTTATTCTCATTTCCTCTGGACCCTATCCAAATTCTCTATATCTCAGATCAATAATAGGAGTGAAATTAATCTCACCACAATAGCAGTTAAGGCTAAAACTACATGAAGTATGTTGGGAGAATCACTTCATATTTTCAATGCTTGCCTTTTAGAGCTTGATTTGAAATAGTGAGCATATGTTATTGACTTTGTCACCTCATAATCTAAGGCCTTATTCAGCTATGTTGATAGAATCTGACTTAATAATACCAGCTCATATTCAAGTTCTACTAACTGCCCTAAGACGTTGTTCCAATTTTATTTACTTTTTCCCGAGTGAATTATACTGAACATACCAATTAAAATATAAAATATAATTTATCCAATTTCTAATGAAATTTTAATTTTAATTAATATCTATAGGATCCTAGTCTACGTCATACTGTCCACAGTGAAGTGTGTGTGTGTGTGTGTGTGTGTGTGAGAAAAAAATCCTAAGAGTAGCCAATCATAGAATCATGAAATCTTAGACGTAGAAGAACATTATATTAGATTCTGTTGCTAAACCTTGATTTTCAGAAAAGGAAGAGTAAATTCTGTGGTCTTGTAGTATACATTCCATCTCACCTTCAAGAATGTGGATTCTAATGAGCTTGACATAGATACTATAATATGGAAATAATAAAAAAATACAGTCAAAGATTATTCCAAAGATGCTTCAAAGATATTCATCATGGAATTGAAGACAGAGGAAATAATTATGAATTATAAATTATAGTTATAGAATTATAAATTATAAATTCCCTAAATAAAATTGCCAAAACTAAGTGTATGATTAAATGCTTCTACTGGAGTCAGCCATTTTTAACTTAATTAACAGGGGGAAATAAATCCTCCATATAAAATTTTAGTGTAGTTTTTTTTCTGCAATGAGTTTGCTGCTAGAACACAGGTGCCATGAAAACTACTGCTAAATCTAAGCCAAATAGGGACTCTTATTGATATCAGCATCATTAGACATGTAGATCCAGGCAAGGCCACAACTACTGGCCATCTGATCTACAAACGTGGGGAGACTGACAAAAAGAACCATTGAAGAATTTCAGAAGGAAGCTGCTGACATGGGAGAAGGTTCCTTCAGTATGCCTGGGTCTTGGGTAAACTGAAAGCTGAATGTGAGCATGGGGTCACCATTGATATCTCCATGTGGAAATTTGAGACCAGTAAGTATTATGTTTCTATCATTGATGCCTCAGGATACATGGACTTTATCAAAACCATGATCATAGGCACATTTCAGGCTGTGCCTAAAATTTTCAGCCCTGATTGTTGCTGCTGGTATTGGTGAATTTGAAGCAGGTATATCCAAAAATGGGCAGGCCCGTAAGCATGCCCTTCTAGCTTACACACTAACTGTGAAACAACTAGTTGTTAGTGTTAACAAAATGGATTCCACTGAGCCGCCCTTCAGCCAGAGAGATATCAAGGAAATCATTACGGAAGTCAGTACCTACTTTAAGAATTCAGTTGCAACCCAGACACAGCAGAATTTGTGTCAATTTCTAGTTGGTATGGTGACAACATAATGAAAGCAGGTACAAACATGCATTGCTTCAAGGGATAAAAAGTCACCAATAAGATGGCAATGTCCATGGGACAAAACTGCTTGAAGCTCTGGATTGTGTTCGATTTCTTCCATTATTATTCATTTGGTATTTTGTTCTTTCTTTTTCCTCTATCTACTTGTTAATCATATGTCTTCCATGCTGAACTATAAGCCAACACATATGTCTTGTGAATTCTTGTGTACCATAGAGTTTGGCACATAATAGACATTCATTTATTCAACAAATATTCCTGGAGCACTTACTAGAAGTTATGAAATACAGTTAAAGACCAAGAATGCTGTTCTCATGGCGCTGACATGGTAATGCTACCAGGTTAAATGCTAGGAGGTGAGAAATGTGATGGGGAAAAAGTAGAGCAGGGTAAGAGGGGATGGGAGTTGGAAAGGAAATAGATAGCAGTAGTAAGCAGAGTGGTTGCACTGAGAAGAGGAGATGTGAGCAAAAACTTGAGCGAAGTAATGGTTGCAGCCAAGCAGGTAATTTGCTGGCAAAGCATCCCAGGCAGAAAAACAGGGCACTACTTCCAGGGTGTGAGTTTACCTGGCATATTCAAGAAGCAGCCAGCAGCCCAGAGGGTGTGAAGCAGCATGAATGAGAGGAAGAGGGGGACACAAAGTCAGGAAGGGCCTAGCCACACGGGGCCTCCTAGGACACTATAGAGACTTGTGCTTTACTCTGCAGTGAATTGGGGAACCATTGCCGAGTGTTTAACGAGAATCACATCATCTGACCTCCATTTTCAAAGGCTCACTCTGGCTTCTGTGTGGCGAATAGTTTATGTAGTAGCAAAGGTAGAGCAGACAGACCTCTGAGGAGGTGATTACCATGATCTTGGGTGGCTCAGACCACAGTAGTAGGTGTGGCCATTATGAAAAGTAGTTGAATGCTGGATATATCAAAGTAGAAACAATAGGATTTCGTAATGGGTTCAACAAATCATTTAAATAGAAAAATGCTGCCCGATATTCATTAGTAAGCAAATATTATCAAGTACCAAAGTCTTAATAAACATTTATGGACAGAGAAGCTTAAAATAAAATAAAACCATGTCTGCTATATTAACATTATGAGTATTACATTTCTATTATTTTGACAGTGACTAATTAACATAGGTCTTTAGCCTTAGAATATTGGTACCCAGCTTACAGTCTCCAAGAGCTTTTTAGGAACAGAGTTAGAGAACCACTAAGCTGCCCACAAGTGAGGACTGATGATGTTGATGCTGAACCTGCTTTTCCCGGGTGCTGTGAGTCGTATCTGACCTGTTAAAAAGAATGTCGTCGTCTGATTTCAACCTGACGTTGGGGAGTGCATCAGGAGCCAGGCAGGGGGGAAGGCTCACGGTGCCGAGTCCTGGATCTGGCTCTGCTTACCAATCGATACCACTTTCTGGTGCTCATTATTTTGATAAAGATATTAGCAAAGCAACAGTAAAAATTAAAGTGCTCCATAATCCTCAGCACCCACCATTAACTTCTGAAATATTATCGCAGGTTAGCTTTTACTGTTGCTTTACAAAAGCACTTACTGAAAGGCAGGGAAAGCCAAATTAAAAAAAAAAAAATCTGCTGATAGCTAAGGGGTGGGTGATTGCCTCTCTGCGGATTGTGGCAATCCCTTTCCCAAAGCAATAGGGGGCACAGAGATCTTCTGTGTCTCCCTTTTTTCTGAACTTGGCAAGAAACTGGTCGATATCTTCTGGAGTATGTGAGGGACAGAATATGTCTCTCCAAAGATCAAGAAATGGGTGAGATGCGCCTCTTGTTTTCCTTCCTAACCCTTAGGTCTTTCTTCTTTCTGCTTTCGCTGGCCTCCCAGGGATCCAAGCCTGCTCACAGAAAATTAACTGAGATAGTCGCACACATTTCACGTGCCCTCTGTTGAGGGAGCACCCATTACAGGCTACCGTTGTAGAATGTTACTTTGTCCACCTCTCAGCTATCACGTGGGGGCATTATTTTACTGATTCAGGAGATCCGGGAAGCGTACTTCCTCAGGAGAGAGGGGTCCGAACCGGTGTCCCCCAAGTCAGCCACCTCGCAGCAGCGGCCGCCTCCCTGCATTCCGTGCCTGATTCCAGGTCATGCTGAGAATGTAAGGCCCCGATTTTTCTCTTAACAGAATTGTATCGCTCTATATAAACTCTTCCTCACAGGGCCTTTCTGAAGACAAATGAAATAATGTCATCTGTTCACTACAAGCCTGTCCCCCTCCCCCCCACCCACAACTCAATGAAAGATGCTGTGTGTTATGACCAAGCCTTCTCTTCAGCTGAATGCGGAAACCGCAGCTCACAGCGCTTCCTATGTTTATTCACGGCGCTATCACATGGGAAAGTAGAGGCCCGGGCATTTGCGCTTCTCCTGTGGCTCCACTCTCCTGGCCAAGAAACACATGAAGAGGGGGCTTCACTGGCCCAGAGCCCCTGAGAGGATTCCATTCACGCCCACCCCTCCCTGACAGAGAAAGCCCCGCGCAAGAAGGCCGGGCTCTCATAAAGAGTTCTGCCAGATTCCGGAAGACGCGGCCTTTTGTTCGGCACCACAGGACCCTGTGTGACACTCCACGGCCTGGGCGAGGGACTGTCACAGCAGCCTTTCACAATTCAAAGAGGAAAGGAAAATAGCCTGCCTTTGAGCGTCAGAGATGCGGGAGAGGCAGGAATCAAATCATGAATAAATAAATAAAAACACCAACAGCTGTGATATTTAAAACAGACAATCACTGTAACAGCAAATGACAGCCCTGCAGCCTGCAGAATCTGCTAATAAACTGTCTGCTGCGACTGTTATTAAAGATAAACTTATGAGCCATGATTATTCAACCATTAAACCTAAGTGGAAATCAAAGGAAGAACTGTGTCAGTTGATATATGCGGCGCTGCGCGGCCCAGGAAAATTACTCATCAAATTTGAATCATGACGTCTCTGTCCTCTAAGGATTGGTCCCTTGAAATTTCGGCACAATTTATGCGAAAGCTTTTTCTTTCTCTCTCTGTCTCTCTCTCTCTCTCTTTTTCCTTTAATTATAATTTTAGCTTGCTAATGTGTGACTTTTTGTTTTCAATAAATTGCTCTGATAAACACATCTCCTCTCGTTATCTGTAAAATAATGGGAATGCCATTCGAGTGAGCAGGGGCACAGCTACTAGAAGGGAAGAACAGAAGACCTCCCTCAGAGCCACCTGCCGACCTGAGCACCTTCGATGCTGACGGTACTGTTGAAAAAGCTACCAAGAAGTCTGGGTAGTGGGTAGCTTTATCGATGTATTAGCTAATTTAACCTGACAAGAATCCGGCAGAAGTCAGCCAGTTCCCATGTCACTGGATCTCAGTCACTGCCGTGGCTATTACAGTCCGCGTGGCGGTTAATAGGAAGAGTGGCTTATTATGGCAGAAACGACATTATAGAATAAGATTATATGAGCCTGCCATCTTAAAGACCTAAAAGGATGGCCCAGATTGGAAATAATCTTCAGTTAATGTCCTATATTATTATTATATAAGGGAGGCAACAAAGCGTAACGGTAGAATCAGAGCTGTTCAATCTGGTAGGATTTTCAAGGGTTGCCTTTCAAGTCTCTCTTTGATATTAATATTTCCAAAGAGCTTTGAAGGAGGAATTGGAAATAATCCTCAATAATCAGAGTAAGAGTAATTTTTGTTTTAAATAAGAAACACAACACTAGCTGCTAAATTTGTACAGCCTAGATAGGAACAAAATTTTGTGACAAGTTAAGGGGATAAAAAGACCAAAAAAAAAAAATGCACCTTTTTTGTATCCTGCAGTTTTTATTTTGTTCTGTTTTTGACATTTCCAGCTCAACCTGAGTGTCTCCATTTGATGCCCCCCTTCCTCAGAGAGACTTGCTGTGCTTGGAGGTCCCCGTCGTTTGTCCTCTTATGTCTGAAGTAAATGTGCCTGCTGGGCACATATTACATACCCAACAGATGTTGAAAAAAATAAATGAATGAATGCCCTAAGCACTTAGATACAGGCCTTATTTTCAAATTATTCCAGATTAAGGCATCAACTGGGAAAATTAATAGGCATGGTGTTTAGAGCACAAATGAAATAGAAGTCAAGGGGCCAAGGACCAGCTGGATCCAAGGACCATGAGGGTGAAATAAGCCCACAAAAAGCATGGAGTGGGGACTCAAAATGTTGGTGGCAGAACTGCAGGGTGACACTCAATCACATAGGCGGTATTTACCCTGATTTCACAAAGGCATTCAGAAAACTGTAAGACAGTAATTCTCACACATGGCTGGACTTTAGAATCACCTGGAAAGTTGTTTCTTTTTTTTCTCCCTTTCAATTCATATTCCCAGATCATCCCCCCAACCAGATCAATAAAAATATCCAAGAGAGGGCACCCACGAATCTGTCTTTGTATTTGATAATGAACAAACGGGCAACTGAACCTCCACCTGAACTTCACCTACTCTGTGAGCCACCTCGTGAGAAGAGTGAGGTCCCTTGCAGTAACCTTGCCGCCATGATTTCAGCAAAACCAAGCTTAGCCTCAGCATCTACCCAGTAACATAACTGAAGTAAGAGGCAGAATGATAGAACTCTATCATATGCTCAGTCCCTGAAAATTATAAAATAAAAGTGAAGCTGAAATGAACCTCTTTAGATTCAACAGGTAGATGCTACATTATGATCTAGGAAATAACCAAAAGTTTGTCTTTCATACGCTGGCCATATTTGTAATGAAACTTTGCTTAGAAGTAGAGCCACATGCAGCATCTAAAGAGCCTCTCCTGGGGCGCCTGGGTGGCTCAGTTGGTTAAGTGTCCAACTTCAGCTCAGTTCATGATCTCACAGATTGAGTCTGAGCCCTGTGTCAGGCTCTGTGGTGACAGCTCAGAGCCTGGAGCCTGCTTCAGAGTCTGTGTCTTCCTCTCCCTCTCCTCCACTCATGCTCTGTCTCTCTCTCTCTCTCTTTAAAAAATAAATAAATATTTAAAAATTTTAAAAAAATAAAGAGCCCCTCCTGCTCCTGAGGACCCAGCAGCAGTCTGAAATGCTGTTTTTCATTTTGTGCCATGAGAGCAGAATATGCCTGGTTCTCCTGACAGATGGCTTTCTTAAAAGTTGTGCAAAAAAACATGGATTTTTTAAAGTAGTTGAACTGATGAGCTCCCTATTTAAAGAAAATATGAATTTTGTTTGCATTAAAAAATATATTTTTAAAGTTTTTATTTAAATTCCAGTTAACATACCATGTGTATTAAAAAATATTTAGAGTTTCTAAAACTACCTCTGACTGTGTCTGTTTTATAGGGTTTTTAATACTGTAGAACTGTGTAATAACTAACTTGTTATTATGTGGGCTTGGGCATTATACTGTCCTCTAGACACAAAACTGCATGTAAGAAAATTCTGCTGTAACCTAGAAATTACTAGAAAACTAGTCGTACTGAAATTTTGGAGAAAAGGACACTTCTGTTTTATGAGAAAACTATGTTTCAAAATACGTAATTTAATGGTTGTTATTACATGCTAAAGTCAACAGTTTTTAACGTGGAAACATCATAATTTTAAAAATGGAAAAGATTACTATGTGTTATATTTTATACCAAATGTTCAGAAATGTGTAAGTTCCCTAATGTGAGTCATGCCATTGAAACTTGCATGTATAATAGAATTTCGGTTTTCCAGCTTTTATTCACATGAGCTATTTAGTTATGTGAAAAAATTATGTATGGGAAATTAAGCAATGAAGCGTGTTTCCTCTCTTGTTGTTATCCCCATTTTGCAGATGGAGAAACTAGGTTCAGGGAAATGAAGAGTTCTGTTCAAGGTCACACATGGAGTCAGTGACAGAAATGGAAATTAGGTTCACATTTTCTGGCTCCCAAGTTATTTTCATCAGACCATGAATACAAAGAAACAGCTTGCAAATGTTAATGAACAATTCCCTTTGGCTCCATATAAAGTAGAGCCAAAAATGTCATTTTATAGGGACCAGAAATGAATTCTTGGCCCAAAGTAGAATTGCCATGAATTTCTACCCAAAATTTAGAGTATATTTAGACCAAAGCCGGCAATAATGGCCTTTTGGCCTATAGTGGTTATAATAAATAAAAAGGAAGGAAGGAAGGAAAGAAGGAAGGAAGGAAGGAAGGAAGGAAGGAAGGAAGGAAGGAAGGAAGGAAGGAAGGAAGGAAGGAAGGAAGGGAGAAAAGAAAGGAAAAATTTTCCTAACAAATTTATCCTTTTCCTTGAGCAAGGTTTATGAGTTGATTGGTCTTTGGGTGAAAGGAAATGAAAAATTCATCACCTGTGATGACTGTTCATATGATAGATCTTACAACCAAGAAACAATTATAGTCTGTATGTGGTAAATCCTCATCATAAAGGAATAAGTAAACAAAATAAATATCAGATTCTTTCCACTGAATAACTTGGGAAAGAGGAATTGCAAGGCAGGCAGGAAAAAATTAAAACCTCCATTGGAGCAGGGCACTTTGCCAGGGGTGTTTGGTACATGGTTTTGGGGGAAAAATGCTTATTCTCCACCTCTTTGTGTCTCTTTTCATCTAGATCACTATGTGCTAACATTATAATGTTGGGACCCTCTGTCCCCTCATTCACTCTGCTCTCATTTAGTGAGTTTGGAAGGAGAAACTGGGCAGGTATGGCTAATCTTCCTCTTCTCTTTGTCTGTTGTCCACAAAAATCATGGGCTCCAAATTGTAATCTGCCATGGGTAAACCTTTCTACTGAGAGACTCTGTCTCCTTGTTAGAGATGTCTCAGGCAAATTCTCTGAGAAGCAGACTCTGAAACAAAGATGAGCCTCAGGATTTGAATAAGGATCCCCTTTCGTAATTTGGAGACAAGACCAAATTTTTATGTCTAATTCCAAGGCTACCAAACTTATATACAAGAAGTTAATTCATCTATATTTCCCATAATCATTCACTGAGAAAATTGTATATCTAATCTAAAACTTGATGAAAGAATTTAGTAAAAGATAAGTATCTTTAGTAAAAGATAAGTTCAAACCTGTATGGTAACCTTGAAAACACATTTGTGTCTGTGATGCTAAGGCAATTTAATGGAAAAATAGTAATCTATTCAAAAAATGGTACTGGAGACCCAGGTATCAACATGCAAAAGAATGAAGTTGGATCCTAACCTTATAACATATAAAATTTACATGAAAATGGGACATAGATCTAAATATAAAAGCTAAAACTGTAAAACCTCTCAGAATATGGGAATAATTTTTTTTAACCTCCAGCTAGGCAATGGTTTCTTAGATATGACACCAAAAACAAGTGACAAGAAAAAAAATAGAAACATTGGACATCATCAAAATGTAAAACTTTTGTGCTTCATAGGATTTCATGGAGAAAGTGAGAAGATAACCCACAGAACTTGGGTAAATATTTGCAAATCATATATCTAATAAGGAACTTATATCCAGAATATATAAAGCCATACAACTCAAAAATAAAAAAAAAAAACAACCTAATTTAAAAAATGAACAAATGATTTGGAAAGATGTATTGAAAGAATATACAAATGGCAAAACTAAACCTATGGAAAGATATTCAATATCATTAGTCATTTCAGAGACGCAAATAAAAACTATGACAAGGTAGCACTTTACATATACGAGGGTGACTAAAATAAAAACCACCAGCAATAGCAAGTGTTGGTAAACAACTGAAGAAAATTAAACCCTCACTTACCATACATTGTTGGTAGGATTATATAATAGTGCAGCCACTTTGGCAAACAGGGAAGAGTTCCTCAAAATGTTAAGGACAGAGTTCCCATGACACAGTGCTTCCACTCCTAGATATATATACCCCAAAGAAATGAAGCATACATTCAAAAAAAAATGTCCATGAATGTTTTGAACAGCATCATTCATAATAGAGAAAAAGTGAAAACCCAAATATCCATTAACTGATGAATAGATAAGCAAATTGTGGTCAATAAAATATTATTCAGCCATAGAAAGGAGTGAAGTACTGATATTTCTACAACATGGATAAGCATTGAAAACGTTTTGTTAAGTGGGAGAAAGCAGACACAAAAGGCCACTGTGAAGGCTAATTTTATGTGTCAACTTGACTGGCCTAAAGGATGCCCAGATAGCTGGTAAAACATTATTTCTTGGTGTGTCTTAGAGGGTGTTCTGAAGAGATTAGCATTTGATTCAGTAGACTGATTGAAGAGATCTACCTTCACCAATATGGATGGGCATCATTCCTATCCAGTGGGGACTCAGAGGGAACAAAAATGTGGAGTAAGGGCAATTCTCTCTTCTTGAGAGGGGACCTCCATCTTCTTCTGCCCTTGGACATCAGTGCTTCTGGTTTTTGGACCTTTGGATCTGGGAGTAACTCTATCGGCTCCCATTGTTCTCAGGCCTTCAGACTTAGACTGAATCTTACCACTGGCTTTCCTGGTTCTCTAGCTTGTAGCTAGCAGATTGCGTGACTTATCATCCTCTAAAATCGCATGAGTCAATTCATAGATTTCATCATATATATATATATATATATATATATATATACACACACACACATATATATATATATGCATACATAGATAGATAAATAGGTGTGTGTGTGTGTGTGTGTGTGTGTGTGTGTGTGTGTATCTCCTGTTGGTTCTCTTTCTATGGAGAACCCTTACCAATACAGCTACATATTGTATAATTCTATTTATGCGAAATGTCTAGAACAGGCAAAGCCATATAGACAGAATGTAGATTGGCAGTCTCCTGGCACTGAGGGCAAGAAGAATGGGGAAGTGATAGCTACCAGGTGTGCTTCTTTTTAGGGTGATAGAAATATTTTAAAATTAGATAGTGGTAATGTGTCATAGACTCTGGATCTGAAGTTCTCTCTTGTCCAGCAAGACAGCGGGATACAGAATTAAAAATGCTAGAGAGACTTATGTCTAGGAGGAGACAAGAGCCCCGAGTAAGTGTCCTTGTTCCACTTTTATTAGTATCAGAAAGCTTACAAGCATAATGGGTGTGCACAAAAAGACAGTGAAACCGTGAACATTAGTTAATGGGCATGGGGAAAAGAGGGTTTTGGAGATAAGCAGTGTTATTGGTTTGGGTCAATACAAAACAAAATTCAGGTGCTGGGTGGAAGGTTGTTTACAGCAAACATGAGGCACCACCTCTGTTTACCTGAACTGGTCTAGGGGACAAGAAAGACAGCATGCTACCTCAGGGTCAACAAGGCACCTTTCTTTTACTAATTAGCTCTGCTCCGGCGACTTCACCCTGTTTTCCTATTTACCTATTTTGGTCCTTCCTTCCTGTGAAAGCAGCTTTCTGCTATTGAACTAAGCTGGGGTGTGGGGCCTGAAAACCTAATCTTGTTTACCTCATCTTGGATGTTTTCATCCCAAGATTCCCTATTCCTATACCTTTGCCTATACTGGGAGCCTTCACCCTGTTTACCTAACCTAATCTTGTTTACCCAAACTCGGGTGTGAACATCCTATGGCTTTCTATTTCTCTATGCCTTATTAACCCATCAGTGCAAGCTCAGGAAATTCCTAAGCTTCTCCCTCACAGTAATGGTAGCACAACATCTCCATAAATGTGCTAAGACCCACTGAATTGTATAAGGGTAAATTTTATGGTATGTGAATTGTATTTCAATGAACCTATTATAAAAATGTTTGCCTTCATAAAGAGTAGTGATAAAGAGCTATAAACAGTGGTCGGCAGTTATAAAGAAAATTGCTGGAGCACCTGCTGAATAGGACATAAATCATCTAGGAAATAAAATAATTTACCCACATGCATTTAAGAAGACTAAGAATTCAAGAAAACGTAGTCAGACAGATCTCCAAGCATTTTGCTGAAGACTCTGAGATCTAGGTCATTTGTGCTCAAAAGTGACTTTGAGATAGCCTCTTGTTTAGGGCAGATTGCATGGCAAAACCAGCATGTTATACATGAACGGTCTACAAAAACTTTAGTCTGGCAATCAGAGCCTTCCAGTGACACATCAGTCTAACAGAAGCTTATCTACCAGTTTCCCTATTCAAGATCTAGTTAGGACTACTCAGCACTTCCCCCAAAACCGTCTCATTCTTTCCCACCTGCTTATACTCTTAGGATCTCTAAAATGCCCTACCACCTTATCTCCTTACAGGTTGATTCTCTCTTTCAAAATCCTGCTTAAATACCATCTTCTCTATGGAGCCACAGCTAATTTTCTCCAATTAAATGTACTTCCATGTTGCTTTGTTCCCCAGTTTCCTCTGCTTTGTATTTGTTCTCTATAAATGTATATTATTTTGTCTCCTATAAGGGCCCTTGAAGTGGCAGTTCACTGAGTGAGTCATTGAAAGCAGGGATTAAATCTCACTCTGCTCTATGGCAGCTGCAGCACTCATTGCTAGTGGCAGAGATACAAATATTTGTTGATTGAATTAGGTTTTCTGCCTATGTTATAGTTTTTCAACTTCATTTGTGTATGTAGAGATAAAACATTAATGTGATTATTTAGCATTTAAACAGTCAGACCTTTAACCTATTAAAAGTATCCCTTTATATTGAATATTCTAACACAGAAACGTCATATACATTTGATTTTATCTAAAAATTTAAAAGCAAGATGAAAGATGAAATGTGTTTCCTAGTATAGTCACTTCTAATTTATTCAGCATCATAATGAAGGAGAATTTGCCAGGTGATAGGAGCTTACCTCTTCAAGTTCCAGAATTGTAAATAATTTTTATGTATTTAGGAAGGAAAATCTTAATAAATTATACTGCATATATTAGTATATAGCAAGAGAAGTACTTAAGTGGAATATTTTGGCCTTAAACTGCACTTTTATTGAAGAGTCATCTTAAAAATCATGAGGTTATTTTAAGCATAGAACCTCTGTTAGCACTTACCATCTAAGTTGATTAACAAATAATAAAATACCTTTGAAGTGGAAACTGAGGCAGGTCCAGTGAACTGCATGCTCATGACCTATATGTCCTTATATCCCAAATGCCATATAGTTCTTCTTCGTAGAATGTCAGGTCTCTGAGAATAGGGCCTGTGCCTTCCATTTCTCTGTGTCAATTTTATTGTGTTTCCATGTGTGCAGAACACCAGTTAGTGCTGACTCTCATTTTATAAAAAGAAATAGATTACCCATTAAAAGGAAAATCGTGCCTTTCAAAAGGTTGAATAAGAGCGTAGTTTTTTAAAACTTTAAATAAAAACCCAGCTGGTTAAACTAAAGTCATTGAAAAGAAGCTTAATTGAGGAATATTTTTTGGCTCTAAGCCCACTATCTTTTCATTTGATTGTAAATTGGATACAATTTTATTCACTTCAAGCTCCTATCTTTCAGTATTTTATTCCACTGAGACCAGTAAATAAGTGTTAATAGCCATGTTGAGCTCAGTTAGACTACTTTCTCTACTTAAATTACCCATTTTGGTTGTATTATTGCCAACCAGCCTTTTGCTTGTTGACGTTTTTATTGAATAATTGTGCAAGAAATGTTGATATCTTCATATATTGTTTTGACCCTTCGCTAATCCTCTTTATCTGTCATTTGTTTCATCTGAAACATCTTCTTCTTCCCCCACACTTTTATTATCCATCCATCAAAGCATGTCCTTTTCTCCCCCCCTGTAAAATGATTCGGACTTGTGTCCTTCAGGAATCTTTCCAGAGAATATGTCTTTCTATATTTTAAGAGCCACATGAGCCAAGAGGACACTGAGTTTCCATCATGGCAGAGTTTTATCTTGTTTCTTTGCCATAATGTTGTGTTGTTTTTGGATTGAGAGGACAAAATTGGTGAGGGACAAAAGCAACGAAGGACTGCTCGTTGAAAAACTGCCTTATTGAACACCTTCTAGTTGAGTTGTGCTTTGTTAATACAAACTATTTGCTAGGTAAAGCAGCTGTCAAGTAATGCCAACAATCAGAAACTGATTCTCATGTCCACCTTCTTCTCCCTACAATTCCAATAGCATTTCTACCTAAGTTTATGACCCTGGAGTCATACTCAAAATCCAGCACCTTCATTTCTCTTATCTAGTCTTTATTCATATGAAATATTCACATAGTAATATATCTGAGTATGTGCTGTGTGGCAAACAACACGGAGATACAGCGATGAACCTGTTGAGGCATATTCAATAGACTAAATGAAAAGAAAGCACAGCACAAAAGTGGGTAAGAGTAGAGAGAGGAAAATTCTAGACCTGTTGTTGAGTTTGAGGTTTCTTTGGGGTATTCAGATGGAAATAGCCAAAACACAGATGAATATACAAATTTTGGTTGGAAATAAATAGACCTTAGTAGACACATAATAGCTAACATTTACCGAGATGCACTGTACCACTTTATGATATTTTTTCTACTTCTAGATAAGAATTATAAGCATAGATGATAACTGGCATCATTGCGGTGGATATGATCGCTGAAATAGTGAAAGAAAAGTACCCTAGATAGAAATCTTAGGAGTCTCCAGTCTACTGACTCTTCCCCGTAGTCTTTAGTATTCAGTATTCAACTCCTATTCTGGCACTTCCAAGGCATCCATATCTGTACCAACCATTTTGGTAGCTTCTCCTTATCCAACCTACCTTACAAGCAAATCCAGGCACTGTATCTCCAAGCCTGCCTTTTGAGAACCCGAATGGATTTGAAGTTGCATTTTGACCATATAAAAATTCCCAGTCATAAGCTTTAAGACTCTACTGATTATTAGAACATTCTTCTTTCTCCCTGCTACTTTGCATTATGTACTCCTCTCTAGCCATAAAACACAAGTAATATGACCTAGCTCACACATCTGTTTCTAAATTACCTCATTTCTTTCTCTGAGATGTTTTCCCACCTTTATCTCCCTATGCACCAAAATACCTCTCACCTCTACTGCAAAACATACTCGTCTTCAGATAGCCTTTTTATATAAACTCCTACTTAACCCACTTACATCTCATTCCCATTATAAATCACCATGATTGCTCGATATGCATAAGTAATTCTGTGCAGATGTTGCTAGAAACAAATGTTTATCTCTTTCTCTAATTTTGTTTATAAAAGATCAGAGAATGGGATACTCTAGTTCATCGCAGCTTCAAGTTCCCAGAGATATGTAATATATATATGGTGCATGAATGGCCAATTGTCTAGTAGTAAAATTCAATAATAGCCTCAAACCTAAAGTATACTGAAAATACTTTAATCTTCCTTTAATGATTCTGAAAGCACTTTAGGGTTTTGCAGAGTCTCAAGGTTATCATTACCATTGTCCTATATATGTGGGGAAGTAATAAAGAGTTCCAGTTCAGAGGTTACGAGATTGATCAGTTTTTACTGTATTTCTTTAGCTTTGCCTCACCTTCCTATTATATCATATGATCTTTAAGAGCCAGAATCGTATCTTCTATTTATTTTGCATTTCTCAGAGGACTTTTTAAAAATGGGTGCAAAATTTATTTTTTTTATTGTCTCTGTTAGAAATTGGAGTATACAGGAAGACACTTATTTTAATGATTTTCTATCTTTTACTTTTACCTTATGTATCAGGACCTAACTTATTTTTCCATACAAAACTAGAAGAAGGTAGAAGCAGCGGCCACTCTCCCCTCTGCTACTGACTAGTGACCCATAGTCTTTTGACTCTACCTCTACATGGCACACTGTAGGAGTCAGCACTTTTCACCAATACTGGTTTTCCTCTGTTTACCTGCTACGAAATTAAGCCATACACCTTACTTGGGCAGTGAAATATGAGTGGAGGTGACATGTCTCATTTCCTGGTAGAATATTTAATTCTGATGCTCTACTCTCTAGCTCTCTCTTCCTCTGTCATGATGATCCTCAAGTCACCTGTTAATGTGAGATTGTCAGTAGACTGAAGTAGCTAGAACAATAAACCAGCATATGGAGGCACTCAGAGCCACAGCAGGCAATGCATGAAAAAGAAATAAAAATGTGTTGTGTGAAGCCGCTTAGATTTTGGGGTTGTGATTATACCTAACTGCATAACCTGATATAGTACTTAGCTTATAAATGTTTATTATGCACTTTTTTCCATAAACAGTACATTCCTTGAGGGTAGGAACCATGTCTGGATCATTTATTTACCCTCAGTATTCTGCCAAGATAGTTTTTAGTAGGTTGTCAAATAGTATTTGCAGAATGAATAAATGAAAAGTAAATAATCTTTATACTCGTAAGAAATATAATATTCTCCACTTGACTACTTTTTTTAAGTTTATTTATTTATTTTGAGAGAGAGATAGAGAGAGCAAGCAAGGGAGGGGCAGAGAGTGATCGGGAGAGAGAATCCCAAGCAGGCTCTGCGCTGTTAGAGCAGAGCCCAACACGGGGCTCAGACTCACAAATGGTGAGACCATGACCTGAACCGAAACCAACTGAGCCACCCAGGCGCCCATCCACTTGACTACTTTTTTACTCCTATCTTTTAAAATTAGAGCTTAGCCTGAGGAATGTGAATTTCTATTGTTTGTCAATCTGAAGTTTCCTCAAGCCTCCTAGTGTTCATATATTGCCTCTCGATAAGAGTCTTCCCCAAACCTAAACTCTCTCCTCAGTCCCATCTTGGCTTACCTTGTACCTCTTTATTCTTTTCTTCTGAAGCTAATTTTCTCCTTTTTAAAGATGTTGTTTGCACTCTGGTTTAGGTTACTTCCCCCCAAGACCAGCTTCAGAGTAGGAGATCGTTTTTTCATCCCCTCTGCCATCTTCACCCATTCAACAAGCCTGGGAGATCATCCCATGGAAAAGGCCTTACTCTAACTCTATGAAGAAACAGAGTGGGAGTGCCACATGTAACTAATGTGGTAAAGTTACATATATCCATGAAGTTTCCAAAGCTCTCATGTCTCCTATTTTATAATTATTAATTTTCTTATTAAGTGATTCAGGGAAGATCTCCTGGGATTCTTCTAAAATCTGATATGAGCCCTATAAAGGGTAATCCAAGGTAGGTTTGAGATGATCCTTGCCCATCTCCCACTTGGCTAAGGACATATGGTACTAGGAAGGAAGAAGGGAAAGGTGAATGCATCGGGCAGACATCATCTGATCCAGGTTATAACACCAGTGCATCATTCTCTTTCTGCTCAACAAGCAAGAAGTTTTTGAAAATTAGGCAATATTTAAGCATGCTAAGTAGACGTAGACAGGTAATATCGTGTATTGGAAGTAATATGGACTTGGAAGTCTGACAAAACTGGATTCAAATTTCAAATCTAACATTTCGTAGCTGTGTGACACAGTGGAAAAACTGCTTATATGAAACAAGGAGAATTGTTCTTTTCGAAATTGTTTGCTTTACACACATAAGCACATACACGAACATGCACACATGCACAAAACACAGGATTTCAGTTGAACATGTACAGGTACATGATATATCTTTATATTTATTTCAGTATTTCAATTTTTCTCAGCATGGTTTTATAGTTCTTACTGTACACATTTTACACATATTTTGTTAAGTTTATTCCCAAATATTTTGTATTTTGATGCTATTACAAATGTTACTTTAAAATTTCAATTGTTAGACTAAATATTCCAACCAAAAGGCAGATATTGTCAGACTAGCTCAAAGAGCAAAATAATTAGTCTGTCTATAAAAATACACTTTACATACAAAGACACAACAGGTTGAAAATTAAGGAAGAAAACAAGTGTGTACAGTCAAGATAAGAATGTCGAGGTGGCTACGTTAATATTAGACAAAATAAGGAAAGGAGAACCTTTTTAATAAATGATGTTGGAACAACTAGTTATCCTTATAGGAAAAAAAGAACATCAACCCTTACCTCACAACATAAACAAAAACTATGTAAAATTAGAACTAAATGTAAAACTAAAACTCCAACTCTTACAGAAGAAATTATAGGGGAAAATCTGTGATATCGAAATAGGCAGAGTATTTAGATAACACTCAAAAATCATGAACCATAAATTTGATAAAATCAATTTCACCAAAATTAAAACTTGTCTTCTTTTAATATGATAGTTAAGAAACAGAAAGACAAGCCAAAGAATGGAGATTATAAGGAGATCACACATGTAATATAAAACTGAATATATATAAAATATATATATACTTATTTATAAAAATATATTTATTTATAAGTCTATACATGTATATATAAAATTATGGGTGAACTGATATGCAGAATATATAAAGAATTCTTTCAACTTAATAATAAGAAAACACAAAAATTTTAAATGGGTAAAAATATTTGAATAGACCCTTCATGAAAGAAGATGGTCAGATGGCCAATAAGCACAGGAAAATCCTCAATATCATTAGTGATCATGGAAATGCAAATTAAAACCACAATGAAACACCAATGTCAACCTATTAAAATGGATAATACTAAAGGGACTGATAATACTAAGTGTTGATAAAGATATGGAACAACTAGAATACTCATGTAATTATAATAAACCACTCATGTAAAATAATAAGCCAGTTCTTGGGGAACCTGGGTGGCTCAGTCAGTTAGGCATTCAACTTTTGATTTCAGCTCAGGTCATGATCTCATGATTTGTGAGATTGAACCCTGAGCGAGGCTCTGTGCTGACAGCATGGGATTGTCTCTCTCCCTCTCTCTCTGCCCCCCCGCACCTCTGTCTCTGTCTCTTAGAATAAATAAATGAGCTTGAAAAAAAAAAAAAAAGAATAGGGGAAAAAAGAGAAAATAAATAAATAAAGCTTTAAAAGCTCGATAATTCTTATGAAATGAAATGTACACTTACTATATGATCCAGACAGTCTCTTCCTGTGTATTTACTGAAGAAAAAATGCAAACATGTCCACATAAAAACACATACAAGAATGTTCATAGTAACTTTTTTTATAATAGCCAAAACTTGGAAACTACATAAATGTCAATAAAACAAGGGATAGATAAACAAGTTATGATATATTTACACAACAGAATAATACTCAAAAGAAGAATACATTTCTGATATGTAAAACAAACCAACAAACAAAAACAGATGACTCTTAAAAAAGAAAGAAAAAATTCCTGAGTGAAAAAGTCTAGATGCCAAAGAGTAAATACTCTATGATCCATTTTTATAAAATTATAGAAAACATAAAACAATTTATATTGACATTAAATCAATCGGTGGTTGGCTGGGGCCAGGGAGTGGGGGAATTACCAGCAACAGACATAAAGAACTCTAAAGGAAATGAAAAATGATGGAAAATGTTCTATATCTTGATTGTAGGAGTTGATACAAAGTACATAAAATTGTGAAAACTCATCAAAATATACCATTAAAATATATGCATTTTATTATATACAATTTGTACCTCTACAAAGTGAAACAAAAATACTTATATCTTAGATATAAGTATGTAGAATTATATCCTATTAATTCTCTGTGAATTGAAGATGGAAATGAAGTAGCTTTTCATTACACCCATAGATGATCCAGCAAAATATTTTCACCCCAAACCCACAACTTTGGGTCTGCTAGTCGAGAGGCCTTAGTTCCAAACGGAAGAATGCTTCTGCCAGAGAACACAGCCATAGTTCCTTTAAACCCTGGAAATTGATACTGTCACCAGGCCACTTTCAAATTATGTTGTTGGTGGAGGCAAATCAGGCTGCTATTCCACAATGAGAATATGAATTCATATGCTTGGAATATACGGGATACCCTGAGGACCATATTAATAATTCCGTGTCCCATGATAAAAGTTAATGTAAAACCACAAGCCAATAAAAGTTGGACTGCTAGTGGCTCATAGCATTCTGGCATTAAATCTTGGGTCACCCCACCGAGAAAGGAATCACTATCAGCTGCGAACAAAGGGAATACAGAAGAGATAGTGGAAAAACCAAGTTTAAATACCTGCTGTGACCACGTGACAAGTGATAGAAATAAGAACTGTAATAATTATTAAGATCTTCTTTATTTTAATGTGAAGAAAGGTGTAGATATAGTTTTTCTTACTTTTTTTCATTTTCCTTAAGATATGTATCTCAGTAATTAAATGCAAGTATGCTTAGCTATAAGAGGAATGAACATTCCCCTAGCATAGAGAGACTTGTATCTTATTTTGGAAGATGGCTAGTAAGGAAGTTAAATATGAATAAAAGGTGTATATGGATGCCAAACTGACAAAGAGTAGACTGATGACTTTGGGCTGTATCAGTGCACATAACCTGGAACAAGGTGTCCCAGATATTTCTTCCTTGTATAATTCTGGGTTTGGCTACTTACCTGTGTAAAAACCTATGTGGGATTTGGCAAGCAGAAGTGAGGAAGCAGTCGTTTCTGTGTTTTGAAGTCTTGTGCAGAACTCGAAGCGCTATCCCTTGTAAACTTTCAGTGACCTACGGGCTCACTTTGTTGACCTGGGCAGTGCCCAACAAAATGCCTTAATCTCCTCCCAGATCTTTGTCCTCAGTTTCTCCAAGTCCTGGTCCAGACACACGTCTAACACTGTGTCAAGATACACTAGATTCTCTTATCCATCACCAGGATGACTGAGGCTGGAAGTGAAGAAAAACATAGGTTCCAGTTTGTTCTCATGGGTTCCTGCATCTCCTTGTCCCTCCACTTACATCCGGCTTTCCTTCCTAACCACCCTGCAGCTGACCTAAAGCTACTCTCTACCATCGACATACTTCTTTTCCTCTAGGAACGTATTAATAATGTAAAATTGTGTTTAATTTAATTGTATTTTAAAAGGACCTTTTTACATTTTTTAATGTTGATTTATTTTTGAGAGAGAGAGAGAAAGAACAGGGGAGGGGCAGAGAGAGAGAGACACAGAATCTGAAGCAGGCTCCAGGCTCTGAACTATCAGCACAGAGCCTGATGTGGAACTCAAACTTGTGAACTGAGAGATCATGACCTGAGCTGAAGTCGGACACTTAACCAAGTGAGCCACCCAGGCGCCCCTAAAAGCACCTTTTTATATTCAGGAAGAGATTTCAAAGTTCTCTGATGCTGTTTTATCATTTGAAAAGTTAGTATGCATTTCATGGATTGTAATATAACCTGTGTCTAAAGAACAATTTTTTTTTAGGAAGAGTTAGGGAAAGGGAGACAGTGTTTGCATAAGTAATTGATATCTTGCTCTAAAGATGAGCAACAAGACAAGAGTCACTAGAGAAGATTGGTGACAAAGACAGGACTTGGTGAAACACATAGAAATCAAATCAAATATAAGTGTATATACATGCTATATAAATTGGTATTGCATTCACCATGTTGATATAGCTAATTATATTTACACTACATGACCCAATGATTATTTGAGAAGATGCACTCAAAAAATATATAATTCAGACCAAAGTTCTAAGGAAATATAACTTTATCCTTATTAAGAATAAAATTATATAATCAGTCATTTCTTTTGCTCTAGCCACTTGGAAGCTCTTGTGTGTGTATATATATATATATATTCACTGTCTTTCTTGGGGCAATTAATTATATCTTTCCAAATTATAATTTACAACAGTCTTGGGGCACCTGGGTGGCTCAGTTGGTTAAACATCCAACTCTTGATTTTAGCTCAGGTCGTGATCTGACTGTTCATGGGTTCAAGCCCCACATCACACTCTGCACTGACAGTGTGGAACCTGCTTAAGTTTCTCTCTCTCTCTCTGTCTCTCTCTGTCTCTCTCTCTCTCTCTCTGCCCCTCCCCTGCTCATGCTCTCTCTCTCTCTCAAAATAAATAAACATTAAAAAAATAATTTACAACAGTCTTATAAACTGCTAGAAAGATTTATTTTAAAAAGTTGAAAAAGAAATGAATGCATGCATAAATGAACGAATGAAAAGCAAGCAAATTTAATAGACATTTCCCAAATGAATATTTCAACATAAATTATAGGATTTATACTGTTATTAATACTAAATATCTATCTGCTTACTTCATTTAATATTAGTTGAGTCTTAGTCATTTGAGACCATTTTATGTTATCAGGGAGCCTGGGTGGGTCAGTCAGTTAAGCATCTGACTCTTAGTTTGGCTCAAGTCATGATCTCGGGGTTTCATGTGTTTAAGTCTCATGTCGGACTCCATGCTGACAGTGCGGAGCCTGCTTGGGATTCTCTGTCTTCCTCTCTGCCCTTCCCTGCCACAAACTATCTCTGTCTCTTTAAAAAAAAAAAAAAAAAAAAAGACCATTTTATCTTATGTATTTCACTTAGAACAACATATTCTAAAAGGCATGATAAAAATCCTATTGGATGGTATATGTATTTAACACTCAGTCTTTTTCTATGTCAACAGTCTATATTACATAATAGAGTTATTTCAACATAATAGAGTTATTTCAACTAATATATTGTCTTCATGAAGGTCAATTCTGAGCACATATGGAATAGCTTATGGTACGGTAGCCTTCTCCTAAAATACAGCAAATGTAACCTATTAATTTCTCAATATTACTCGATTTGTGCTTAATACATGATATGGTTTATGACAATATCTGAAATTGAGGAAAATATTAATATGTCATTTTAGGTCTTACGGTCAGTTCATTTCAAGTCACACATCACGGCGGTTATCCTTTCCACTGTGAGAATAGTCTCGTGTTTTCCACATCAGTGTTACTTGAGCACGTAAGATCTAACAAGAGACATATCGCAGTCAATCCAGATTCCACACGCCCTAGTGCCATTAGCGTTCATGCTAAATGAATGTCATTTCATTTAATAAGAAGTCCATTTCCTCTGCCCATTCACTGTCCCTTTAAGTGCCTGTTTTCCTATCTAAACCTGCCACGAGGCATGTGCGCAACCAGTAAATTGAGGATTTAAAAAGATTTTTACTTTATATGCCTTGAACTGAATTGCTCTTTATTGGCAATCTAAAAGTAGATGGAATCTATGGCTGTGTCACACTCTTTGTTTTCTTTCCTCACCTCTTCATAACTTCCATATGTTCCCACAAACTGGCTTACTCAGTAATCTAATAATTTGGGTATCAACCTTTCAGTCCCATTTATTTTTTGATGAATTATTTGGATTTTCTTTTTAAGAATAAATGTTTGGGTTACCCGTCTTAAGGCTGAAAGATTAATAGCACCTTATTAATCTCAGGTAGATATTATATTTAAGGGTTTGAATTTGAGTGCCTTTTTATATTTAGATGATTGAAGTTCACAATAAGAAAGCACAAATTCTAAGAAATTTTGTAGCTGTTGAAATGGAGCTGCCATTTTCTAAAGTATAACACCTATTTGTTACATGATTTTTTTATTCAAGATGCTGAACTGCAAACCACAGAGAATGAGATATTGGCAAAGGAGATGCTATAGAAAGAAAAAAAAAATCCTGATAGATTCCTTAATCATATAAGTCACTGGTGAACAATAAAGCACTGTTAAGATTGCTTTAGAAATTAGGTCTTGACCTGACTTTTTGAAAAATAGCACAAAGTAAATTGAAAACATAAATGGATATGTGTTTCTGAGAGAGGCTGGGAGAACTTCAGTATAATGAAGATGAAGGATGTTTGTTCCATCAAAGACAAACATTAAAATTAATGATACCAATCCTAAAAATGATGGATGATTCCATTTTAGAGTGCGTAGCATATATTCATGCCATAGGTATGTATACGAAGGGTGTGTCTCTACTCACAGAATAATTTGATGAAGATGAGGGAAATCAGGCTGGGAAAACATGCCGTTCATTCAGAGGTGCGTGTCAGTGTCCTGCCAGTTTGAGGACGCGTGGAAGCTGTGGTACGTCCATGAGACTTTGCACACAGAGCAATGGTATCCTCTCATGTCCTACCACACAGTGTGTTATTCTCCCCAGAGTCTTGCTCTCCTTTACTCCTTCGCTTCCCCAAGCTTTCTTTCCCTGGTGCTGGCCCTCCCCTTCACAGCCCCCTCCACCACCTGTCTGGTTCCTGATTTATGGACTGTAGCTTCCAGAGCCAGCCAGGGACTGCTGAGCCAGCATCATGCTTATCCCCAGGCAAGACACTCTGGCCTTCAATTCAGTCGTTAAGATTCAGCGGGCCAACAACTGCATTATTTATTATTGTTTTGACTATTTTTTGTGCTTCTTGTTATGTAAAGTTTCAGAAGCCAAAGCGAAAACAATACCTGGCCCGTGGGGTGCTGCTGTCAACAGGTGCTAGTAGGAGCCAGGAGCTTCAGTGGCGGAAATGGTGCAGCCTGGTGACTCCAGCAATTGCAGGAATTAGATTCACAAAGAAAACATTAATTAAAGAATGCATAGTTTCCGCCAAATAAAAGCTAGACAATTTACAAACCGATAATACTCCGATCCACATCAGGATAATGAAACCTAAAATATCAAGTAGAAAGAATCACAAAATAGTCCGGCATACATAATATTTATGTAGACATCAATTTTACACAATTTAAACTTCGCTGCATGATTCAGTGTTGTACAAACTGCATGATTTTGGTTTGTTTGTTTGTTTGTTTGTTTCAGTCAAGAGATTGCAGAATAGTGACACTGCCCTGGGACTCTGCCACTTTGAGCTGGCTTGATTAAGTTGCTTAATAAGCACCCTTAGGGACAATTGCTACATCACTGAAACTAAAATATCTATCTTGCAGAGTTGCTTTAAGCTCTTTTGATAACATTAATTAACTAGCATACGCTAGACACTCAATAATTTACCTATATATAGCATATATATAATATTTAGTATTATAAAATGAAAATTACTACAGCATCCCATATACATAAGTATGCATACATGTAACACTCTAATAATTATTCTGAATATATACATACATATATACGTATCTATAGTATGTAAATACTATAATTGCTGATATTGAAAAAAACTTTTTCATGTTTATTTCTTTTAGAGAGATAGAGACACAGAATGCAAGCAGGGAGGGGCAGAGACAGAGGAAGACACAGAATCCAAAGCAGGCTACAGACTGAGAGCTGTCAGTGTAGAGGTGGATGCAAGGCTCGAACCCATGAACTGTGATATCATGACCTGAGCTGAAGTCTGATGGTTAACTGATTGAGCCACCCTGGTGCCCCTTTAAATGCTTCAGATATAACAATGGGCTTTCTGCTTTTGTGGCCACAAAGCCACAGTCCTAACACTCTGATGCTTTGTCTTCTTTCCTCCTCCTCTTCTCAGCTCAGAGTAACTTCCTCTGTGTTCCCTTTACTAAGGAAACTGCAAGTCCATTGGGTCCCTTAATTCTCATGAAGGAGAGGAGATAGAAAAATCTCCACATTTCTTAATACATCCTGCGAGGAATAAATATTTTTCAGAATATGTACTATCCCTCCCAGTCTGCTTGTATTCAACCCAAAGTGACACTCACCTGGAAAGATCAGAGAGAGGTATCTTTTCACTGAAAAATCAGCTTTCAGGGGCACCCGAGTGGCTCAGTTGCTTGTGCCAAATTTCAGCTCAGGTCATGGTCTCGAGGTTCCGGAGTTTGAGCCTCGCATCTGGCTCTGTGCTGACAGCTCAGAGCCTGGAGCCTCTCTCTCTGCCTCTCTCTCTCTCTCTCTCTCTCTCTCTCTCTCTCTCTCTCAAAAATAAATAAATGTTAAAAAAAATTTAAAAACAAAACAGCTTTCATTCCTGACTACTTCTCACTTAAAACATTATTGTCTCTTTCTTTCTAGTTGTGTTTCAAATTTCATTCTGCCTTTAGACTTTTAGGCAGATTGTGCTGCCCCAAGTGCATCCCTACTCATGTGGGTTTGTGCCCCATTGACTAAATTCCTTTGACGAAATAGCCCCGTCATAAAATTGGAATAATCAGGTAAAAGTTACCCTTGCTTTCCTTGCACTGATGGATGTGTTTATTTACAAGCTAACAAATTGTTACCATCTCTTCATCTTCCATAAGAAGCCTCTGGCCCTTTAATTTCCCGGCACGTGTTGGAATTTCCTGCTCAACTAACACTTCCAAGACTCTTTTAGGTGATTACTTTTCTGTCTTTAACTAATTTTAGTTACTTAGTATACTGGGTGTCAGTATATTTGCACAGTTTGAAATTACTCCAGATACAAATAGGCCTCAATAGTACAAAGATGGTTATGCAAATTGACTTGTTTTCAAGATGGTCTGTCTAGGATGACTTGGGCATTTCTCAGATGAAAAGGTATGTTTTCATATATAAAAAGCCTCTTAGATCTAGATAGAATCAGAAAACATAGGAAACTTGACTCTACTGAATAAGAATTTTAGCATCAGGAATTGAAATTCCGTGTGTGTGTGTGTGTGTGTGTGTGTGTGTGTGTGTGTGTGTGAGTGATGTGGAAACAAGGCTCAAAAAGTTAAATAAAGTTGCCTCAGATCAAATAATTAGCTGACATAGCACAGTCAGAATTTTAACGAGAGCCATGTAGGGCCAAAACCCTTATTAATCCTATAAAATAGTGTTTCTCCAGGGAACATCATAGAAAAGCTGACTATTTTCACCTAGGGTAGTCAAAAAGTGGGGAAGGGGCTTAAGGGAGGGTATAATATTAACATATTCAATGGAGAAAAATATATTAATAAACGAAGAGTGTGAGCACAAAAACATCCATGGAAACAAGCCATAAATGAAGACTAATGAACCATTGTTTGGTTATTTAGTCTATTGTGAGCAAGAGAACTAGAGGTATATTTGGAAAGCAGGCTGGACACAGCCTGAAGGCCTTGAACTCCAGGCCAAGGAGTCTGGACTCCTTGCGTGGGCCATGGGGCACTTGTGGAGGCATTTGTGAAGTGGGATATTTTTCAAGAAAGGCAACGTGAAAACGTTTCACAAGGAAGAAACGTAGGGGAGGAGACTCAAACTGGGGAGACCAGTTGTCCAGTGATCAGAGTGCTTCACGAGTCCTCGTGAGAGCTTTTCATAGGGCTGAGACATGGGAGAGAAGGGAGAGGACAGCTGTAATGTTAGAGGAGGATCAAACATAGTGTAGGAGGTTATTCTGAAGGACCCGCCCCACCTGTGTTTTTCTCAGTAGTTCATGATTGGTATGCAATGCCTCCTCAATACCCAGCAGTTGTAAAAAAAAATATATATATATATAAACTATAAATTTTGGATCAGGAAGTTTGTAAAGAGATGGCACTTTTTTTTTAAAGTTTATTTGTTTTGAGAGAAAGACAGCACAACACAAGTGGGGGTGGGGCAGAGAGCGGGAGAGAAAATTCCAAGCAGGCTCTGCACTGTCATTGTGGAGCCCGAAGCATGCTCCAACTCACAAACAGTGCGATCATGACCTGAGCCCAAGTCAGATGCTTAATCGACTAGCCACCCAGGTGCCCCAAGAGATGGTACATTTCTGACTCTAAAGCCACTGGCTCTAAAAATAAAAATCATTATCCAGGAAAGATAGGGGAAACTAGGAGAAAATGAAGACAGGTGAATCTACATAATTAGCCTAACATATTTTATGTTTGAATTTCCTTGTTGGAAAGAGAGAATGCCCAGTGGAGAACTTAAAGCGGGATATTTAGAAGGACAAAGGAATCCAATCGCTCTCCCATAGGTTAGGGGCTGTCCTCCAGCTATCCACCTCATGCCTTTCTCTTGCCCTTGAAGAGAAAATAAAGTGTAAATAAAACTAAAAATATACACGTATAAAGCAAACACATACAATTTAGATAAAAGAAGATAACAGTATGAAATAAACAATAAACGAGATAAAACAGCAAACTAAAACTTCACACGAGATAAGAAACAATAAGAAAGATAAGACAAAAAAGATTAAAGAAGTTTCAAGAAGTAAGCATTGAGTAAGAGTACACTAAGAAAATAGAGGATTTAAGGTCAAAGGATCCAAGCTAATAAAAACAACCTTTTAAAAAGAATAGAAAAATGAAGGCCTATAGAGCTCAGAATTAACCCTTGGGACAAATCGAGCTATCAATTTCTGGTAGTCGACACACCGCACATCTTCCTTTTGAGGCTGGGCTTTACTCCAGAAGGTCTGCCACCGAAAGTGGGAGGCCCCAGACAAATGTACTCAGGCAAGAAAATTCTGGGAGATTAGTCCTTTAGAAAGGCTTTCATTTCTAACACCTGGCCTTCTTTACATATTTGACAATGGCATAACTCCAACCAGTTTTTCTACCTAGGTCCTGCAAGTTAGCAAAATGTGTCCTACACAAAATAAGAAATTGAATTGAGAAGATTCAGCAACTAATTGAGTGTGGGGAACAAAGGAATGAAAGAAACAAAGAAGGTTCCAATGTTACAGATTTTTATCCAAGGCTATATAGTAGGCATCGAGGGGTTTTAAAAATGTGAGATACATTCCTCCTTCTGTGTGATGTCATCAATGTTGAAAGAGAGTGGCTCAGAGAAATGTTTGTACCTCTACTTAATTTGATTATTGAAAAGAATCACACTTTTGACTAATTTTACTAATCGCTTAGAGTCATCGATGAGCCAGTAGCTCAAAAATTTGGTTAGTTATCAATAGTAAGGTAGACCTTTTATATTGGCCAAATCAAAACCAAAGGTAGTCACTTTGATGTTGGTTAGTTGTGATGACATCAGAGAGTGTGAAAGTGTGCCTCTGGCGCCAGCCTGCCGGGCTTGGCCACTGGCTCTGCCATTTCCTAGCTGAGCAACCTCTGACAAGCTACTTCAATCTTTATGGACCTCAGTAGCTTTATCTGTCAAATGGGGATACTGCTATAGGGTTGTTAGGAGAAACAAAAGCATTAATGCATATAGAGCACTTAGAACCCTTCCTGGGACTAAAACAGTCTCAGTAAATATGTGCTATTACTATTATTATTCTAATAGCAAGAGCTGGATGTTTGGAGAAGATGATAGCGAGAATACCTTGAATTCTTAAAAGAAACCTCAAAATGGAGTATATCTGAGTAACAGGTATAAAGCTGGGACAAATTTTTAAAAACTCCATCTTCAGAAAAAATTTCTAATACCAACACCTAACGTTTCTTAAGAAAATTTTAACAAAATGTCAAAGATAAAGGGTAAAAAAATAATATGATCTAGCATTTATCGCAACCTTAGTATGAGCCAGGCACTGTTCTAAGCATTTTACATTTATTCTTGACTCCTAATAATAATAAAGTGAAGGGGCATCTGGGTGGCTCAGTCAGTGAAGCATCCAAGTCTTGATCTCAGGGTTGTGAGCTCAAACCCCACACTGGGTGTAGAGCCTACTTAAAATAATAAAACTTTTAAAAAAATTAAAAAATAATAATGATGAGTTAGTACTACTATGGCCAACCCACTTTCCTGATGAAAAATACCACAGTTAAGTAGCTTTCCCCAGGGACATACAACTAGTTTGTAGAGGAGGCAGGATCCAAACATAGGCATGGTACTACAGAGTCTGCTTACCTAACAACCGACCCTTCTCAAAGAATTCCATTCTTCCAATGAAATACAATTAAATTTTCTCCTCTTCCCAGAAGATCACACTTCTTGAGTGGATAACCTATTTTCCTTTGGGATTATTTAGTTGAAACTTCTTTTCTATGAGCTTTCCTGATGTGAACCTTGGTTTCTTTCCCCCCCGCCTCTCCATTCTTCCTTCGTGGGCTTTGTGTGTGAGTCACAAATAGACTGAGAAACCTAAGAGAGGAAAGGCTAAATTTGGATTCAGATCTGCATACCAAACAAGTGACCATCTTTATAGCAAAGCCTGTTAGACTGAAGCTTTTGTTTACTTTGAAATGCATTTGGGTTAACATATATACGTACATTTGGATTTTATATATATAAGATGAAACGACTTACATTTTCATATTTGGTAATGGTTTTTATTAGGATACCTGGATGTCCTTGGTGTTAATTGTGAAAAAGTTTTTAGCTTCTTTAAGTTATTCAGAAAAATCTTAAGGACTCCCTTTCTATCTGAAGTATTTTGAAATATATGTATATTCCTCATTTAAACCTCATTAAACCTATATAAAATCTATGTGTATATATATGTGTATATATATATATAGGTGTATATATTTTTGTATATGTTACTCATATATATGTTACTCATATTATTTGTATTTAAATAATATAATAAAAATAAATGTCAGGTGAAGTCTATATCTTACTACTCAGAATTTGTTTTTGAACAATATTGAAAACATATTGTGAACAGAATGGTTTTGATTTCAGAATAATCTTTTCCAGCAATCAACAATGAAGAGTATCATATAGAGTTTTAATATGCATGTAATATACACTATAAATATACACATATATTTATAAATATATTTTCAATATTGTTCACAAACAAATTCTGAGTAGTAAGCTACAGACTGTACCTGACGTTTATTTTTCTCTTTTTTAATTGAGATATAATCGACACATAATATCGAGCGTACCACATAATGGTTGGATATTTGTGTATACTGCAGAACAATCACCAGAAGTGTAGCTGACATCCATTACCGCATGTAGGTCTTTGAAGATCTACTTTTCTCTCTTTTTTATAGACATTTCTAATGGTTCAACCCATTTGCCTTTTGGCCATCTCTCCTTCTCCCACCATCCCATCCCACAGGCATAAATCAGTAAAATAAAACCCTCTGGAATAAAACCCAAGGGAGATAATGGCCTAAAATTGAGCAAACAGATGAGAGCAAGATACCTTTGAGAAGTGTAAAGAAAAACCAGATGAGCAGAGAATGCTCCAGTTTGGATATACAAAATGGCGACCATATGGCACAGAGGAGCTCTAGCACAGAAACAGCAGCAGAATCTTGTGATTACCATCCCTTCCCACTGATTTATGGAATCAGGGTTCCAGGGGCCCCATAGAACTAGTATCCCAAAAAGCATAATGCACCACCACCTAATCAGTTCATGGGTGACCCATAGCATCAGTCAGTGGAGGTGAGTGGTCATTTTAAATCCACTGTGAAAGAAAAGCTTTTAAGGAAGTCTTTAATCAAATGTAATTAGTCTGGAGGGTGATAGAGGACTATTTAGACATGCCTGTGTGAAGTAATATAAAGTAGGATTGGCCTTAGGACATTTTATTTACCAAATCAAATTTAGTTTACTTTTGTGCTTTGTTCAAAATGGTATCTGAGCAATTTCCTTCCATTACTTACCTCACCTGATTCTGGCCCATTGCAATGACCAAAGAGGTCCCTGTCGTTTGTCTCTCCACACTCTACCTTACAGTTGCAGGGAGAATCCCAGTTATTTTCACAGACAACATGTGTAGTTGTCTTTCTGATTTATTGTTTGTGATCAAATAAATTTGAAAAATGCAGAGAATTACGTGGGGAAAAGATCAACACTCAGCAATAACTCTGTTAATATTGTGACATATGGTCTTCCAGTAATATTTTCTTTGTCTTTACATAGACAGATAATATCTTAAGCTTTCTTTTCCTCTGCTTTCTAATTTTGAGTCTTTCCTTAGTCTGAGAAATCCACATGGCCTCCAGCAGAATTGGGGTTCCTACGGCAGGAAGGCAAAACGACAGTAAACCAGCAATTTCAATCCGCTTGACCTATAAAAGTGGCAGTTACACTGAAAGCCGAAGACCCAAAGGGAAGCCAGGCGTAGAATTTATTGCGAGATACTAGATTGGGGGAGGAGAGAACAGGACATCTGAGTTTACCACCTCTTGGGAGACTGATTGGGGGTCACTAGGAAGTGGGGCCACTTTGAGTTGGGACGAGCCACGGCTGGGGTAAGATGGTGAGCAGGTGAGCAGACAGGAGGGATCACAGGCAGGGCAGTCATGTAAAGACCAGGGGGCTGCTGAGAGCTATAGCAATCACACCCACCAGCTCCCATACACGCCCCTGTAGGATGCCCATGTGGAGAAGACAGGACTGGCCTATTGCCACTTTGCTGCTTCTCAGAGGGATGGGCAACTTGCTACCTAACCATGAGAGCTTGCCTCTGGGGAAGAAAGCAAGCTCATTCTCTAGCTGGAAAAAAGAGAGATCCAGATTTTACTTTTCTGATTTGTACTGGGGAACAAATGCTGTGACTCCTACTTTATCAATGATGGACCGATAGCACCAGGTTTCCAAGCTTGTCCATAAACTACGGAGCACTGGAGTCTGAATTCATAAATTCTCAAAGCTTGGTTTCCAGTGGACATACTGGGGCTTCCTACCACTTAGATCCATGCTCCCCATCCTTTATTTCCTTCTTTCACATTCCATTCCTCCTTGTAACTCTTGCACATGGCAGCTGACTAAATAACAAATCAAAGTGTGGCCCTGGACGTACCACTGTTTCTCTGGGACTTACTTCTCATCAATAAATGAGGGGTTGAACTAAGTACTTTCAAAGTTCCAGTGCTCCAAAATCTCCAAAGATGAGGCCACTAGCATTTTGCCTGTACTATCTGTTTTTCTGCCAGAGCTGCTAGCTTCCCTAGACCCTAGTAGAAGATACTCTTAAATGGTTCATTAGCCCCGCAAACCTGAGGCTTTTTCTATAATACTATGCATCCAAAGAAAGAATTTGCCAGCTGCGGGAGGGGACCAGTGCGGAACATGACCATCATAATGAGTTGATATTCAACGAGAGCAGCTAATGGCCGTGGAAGCCAGGCCAGAGCGGAGGAGAGGGGCTCTGCTCCACACGAGCGATCTGGTGCAGCGAGAGGATGCTGGGGGTCAGGAGTGCTTCCTCAAGGCTCGCCGTGGCTCACACAAAATAGCCACTTCCTCGTGCATTTGTTCTCTGTTTTCCAAGTCATCTTCTGACCGGAATTTGACTTTTCAACACCAAGAAAGAGGGTAGTCTGCTCTAGTCAATTGAAGAGCATATTTTTTGTCATCTGTTCATTGACCTCCTGATTTAAACACTGCAGTAGGCTGAGTAATGGACCCCCAAAATATCCAGGCCCTGATCCCTAGAGCCCATGATGGTTACTGTCTATGGAAAAAAAAAAAAGGTGGCCTTGCAGATGTGACTAAGCTAAAGATACTGAGATGAGATGATCCTTCATTACCTGGGTGGGACCTAAATGTCACTACAAGTGTACATATAAGAAGGAAACAGAGAAAGGTTTGACAGAGAAGAGGAAGGCAACGTGATAACCACAGAAGCAAGAGGCTATGCTGCTGGCTTCAAAGATTCAGGAAGGGGTCCTTAGCCAGAGAGTGCAGTGGATGCCAGTGGCGGTCTCTGGACGCTGGAAGAGACTAAGAACGGATTCTCCTCTGGATCATCCAGAAAAAACCAGCCCTGCTGAAACCTTGACTGTGGCCCAGTAAGAATGAGTTTGGACTTCTGACCTCCAGAATTGTAAGAGAATATATTTACGTTGGTTAAGTGACAGAATTTATGGCAGTTTGTTACAGAGGCAATAAGAATCTAATACAAACATAACCCTCTTGTAATATCTGTATTAATGACTCCTTGTCTAAAAGTCTAATTGCTTTTAGTCACCTTAAAAAATAAAAATAAATAAAAAAAAGTCTAGGTCCTGGGCATATAGTCCCTGGGCTATATATAGCAAAAATCTTCTAGAAACCTCTTGCTCACCTCAGCAATGCCTTCAACTTTGATCCACATCCTTTTTCAGTCTGCGATAGGATACTGTTTGTCCTGACAAACACATTGGTTGGTCGATATTACATGTAAGTATAAGGAATCTATTGGGTGTAAGAAAAATAAGCCCAAAGGAAGTACCACTGTAACATTACCCGTTGGTAAGAGGTGCACCTCCTCTCACTCAAATGCAGGCACTCCCCCTCACTTCCTTATTACCGGATGCCCTTATTAATCTTCTATAGGCATCAGTGCCACCCTGCCCTGTCAAGACTCGCCGCTAGATTGGTGTTTCTCAAACTTTAATAAGTGCATAATATGCATAGGAATCGCCTTGTTAAATCTTGTTAAAATCTTGTTAAAATGCAAATTCCCATTCAGGTCTGAGGTGGGATCTGAAATTCTAAATTCTAATAAGCTCCCAAGCGACGTCAGTGCTGCGGGTCTGCAGACCACACCTTAAGGAGGAAGGTGCTGAACTACGTTCTGGAAGTTTGGGCCTAAGGTGGATTCAGACTGGCATTACCAATAACAAATCCTGTGGCGTCTTCCGGCCCTTGCAGAACCGACTGTGAAGTACCTTCCCTAAATGGGTTGCTCCAGTTTACCTGTCCTGGTCCTTTTCTGGCATTAAAATTCTCCTCATATGCCTCTGTCCACATAACACCCCTTTCCTGTCCTGTTCTTCTAAAGATCTTTTCCTCAGGGTGCACGTACTGACCTTGCAGGGATCTTTATGCCCTTCGTAAATGCCAGGACTTCTCCAGTTCCCTGGAATCTTCACCCCAGACTGTCTTCTCTCTCTGATTCACATGCATCCCAAGGTTGTTAAGGGTATGCTCAGCCTTTAAATAAAGTCTTTTCTTTTCTTGATTTGGATTTGTAGCCAGACCTAAACGCCCCAGGGCCCTGGGTCTCATGAGCAGCCATGAGTCCGCCACCACCCCACAAGCTGCCATGCCTTTGAAGGCTTCCTGCAATATCTCAGAGCCTGTTTTCAGCTCTTCCTGTTTTAAAACTGCCACTCCCTATTGCATCTCCTATTGATTTCAGTTTCTCGTCTGAATAATGACTCTGGTCTTTGGTTAATTTATGGAGCACAGACAACCGGCATACCCTGCGCCTCATAAAGGATCAAGTATTTTCCTCCTTCACCTGCTTCTGGTTCTCCCGGTCAGCCTGCTTCCTCTGGCCTCACCAAAGGGCTTCCCAGCTCTCTGCTGCCCTCTTCTGGCGTCCTCTAGCATTCCGAGAGCTTCAACCCCTGGATGCCCCAAACCCATCCAGATGGTCACAGACCCTAAAAGATCTAAGACCCCTAGGAAGTGGATCGAACTAGTAAGATGAACTGGGCATCTGCTACCTTTATCAATTTTTTTAAATAAGGATTTCAACAGACATATCAAAGGAGAATATCCCTACAGACCGAAAATCCCGAGACCAAGCATAGAGGAGGGAAATATTGGACCCTAATTAAAGGAGAAAGAGAATCCCAGTTTGGCTAAGTCAGTCCTCGCTCCTAGTCCTCACTGGAAGGATATCAAGATTGTTCTCCGCGTCCCACAACAGTCCAACTAAGTAAGAATCTCTGAGGGTCACCCTGATGCCTTACGCTTGGAAAAACCTTGCTCCGTGATTCCAGTGAATATTAAGAACTCCTCGTTAGACTGTAAAGCATAAGAGGATTGGGAGCTGAACCGTGGGTCATATTATGGAATATATTAAATGGCATATTTATCATTTGTAAACAATTTTCTAATCTTTGTTTTTTGTTTGTTTGTTTGTTTGTTGTTTAAGGAGCTCTCCCTAGCCGACCTCCCCCTACACACACACATAAAAAAAAGAATGTCTTGCTATTTACCTTCGGTTTGCAGACCGGTTGCTGAACCACCCGACGGAGCCTTTTTCCCAGGCCTGACCCTGTTACCTCTGTACTTGCTGAGCCTGTCACACCATTAGGTGTTTTACATGCTGTCTTCAATGTCACCCCACAGAGGACAAGTGGCTCTTCCCTCCATCCCCGCAGTGCAGTCTCTGGCCAAGTCAGGGAAGCCCCCTCCTGCCTCAGGCACTCCAAAGGGCATACCTTTGCCCTGCAGCCAGTGCCCCTGCTCCATGGGCAGACCTAGACGGGGGAGGCTTTGGGCAGGGGGGGACACGTGGAATTACACTAATGAGGGACACAACAGGGTTCTCTGACACTGTTTTCGCCACTAATGTTGGTCCTATAGTGTTCTGAGTCTATGAAAGCAATTGTCTCTCACCTCGGCCATGGTCTTCCCCATCGTTCATTTCTATCCCACTCAACATCATCACCATCTTTTCCCAAAAGACTTCCTGACCACCCCACCTCTTTTTAGGGTCCCCCAATGCTTCTCTTTTGTTCCATAATTTTGCATGAATATGCTAGTTTTCTTTTCTGCAAGCTGTGTATGGTCTGTGTCTTAAGTTTTTGTATGTTTAGTGGCTACATTGCAAGGTTCTCTCCTCTTCTTTATACATCATTATTACCCTAGAAATGCATGTCGTGGTTGTCCAAACTGGAGGAAATCCAGTTTGGATTTCCTCCAAACGTCACTGACTCAATCCATGGAAATAAAACTCAACCCGGCTAAGCATCCTTCTGGGGAACTCCACCCCCACCCACTGCCGCAAATTCACCAGGTCTTACTCAGTCTTTCCTTATTCTTCAGAGACCAGACTCCACATTTCTTCCCTCCTTCACCACACACCATCATTTCAATTATCTAGCTGCCTTTTTTTCCTTGCCTATGTTTACTCTGCTTAGCTAGAAGATCGCTGGCAAATTCAAATTTGCATTTTTAATCAGGCATTGCATCAGATTTTTATTCTATTATTCTGAGTTCCTCGTACATTTAAGCTACTGCTGGCTGTATGGGTGACAGCAGAAATGTAAATAAGAAAGTAATTTGCTTTTCTTCATCTTTAAAAAAAAAATCTCCTAAGCCTTAGAGAATCTTATATGAAGCAATATCGCGTTTTCTTCCTTGCATGGAAATGCTGCTAGTTATTTTTAAGGTAAAAACAAAGGGTCTCCTAGGGCAAAACCCTTCTGATTCCGAGCCCCTTCTGGGAACAAGCACTATTTAAATTCAGTTAGAGCTTTTGCCCGGGGTACACTCGCAGAAGGGAGGGGAGAAGTGCACGCACTCTGCTCTTTTCCGCTCTGCTCCACACTGCTCCTCCCCTAGAATTCTTGTCCATTACAGCTGTCCCTGATCCTGGACTGGGGTGGCCTGTCACACAGAGCTACTGGAGCCTTCCAGGTTTCTCTACTGCAGTTTTACTTCCTGTGCGGCCAGGTTACCCCACTGTCGGCTGTTTGGCTTCCCCTATCGCCCAAGTGAATCCCACAGCTGACTGAACATCCCCAAACATTTCCCGCATTTATTTCCCTCTTCCGATTTTCCACACTGACATACCATCCCAGGAGCCCGAAGTGAGCCCCCGTTGCTCCCCTCTCTCTGCTGTCCCACTCCCAAGTCTGATGGCCCTTAAATGATCTTAGGGTGCAAGCCTCTTCAAGGGAATACAAATGATCTCTGCTCTTCAGATTGATTGAGAATATGGAGTGACCCCAAAACCATAAATGGAAAGGCAGTGGGATACCCAACAACACGGGAACCTGAGGGCTCCGCAGGGAGCCCTCTGAAGGAGCTGAAGGAGGAGGTGAGTACTAAGACACAGTCTCTACCAGCTCTGCTGGTTACTAGTAGTGTTTCCTCATGCCAAGTTAGTTAGCCATTTGTGCTTCATCTTTTCCATTCGCAAAATGAATATAATATTACCTCTGGGCTATTTTAGTAAGCAAATAACAAAAACAGTTAGCACTCATACTGTGTCAGGCACTGTGCTGAGTGTTACATGTATTTCATCTTTCAATCTTCATAGTATCCCCAGGAGATAGGTAGGTGGGTACTACCCTTGTCCCTTTACAGATAGAAAGACTAGCATGACTGGCTATGGAGGCACTTTTTAAAAGGTGGCAGTGTATTGTCTTTGACTAAAATATTGACTTAGAACAATAGAAACTGACTCCAAGAAAAATAGCCACGTAGCGAATTTTTACAAGAAAAATAAAGAGAATGCAGCAAACAGAGCCCAGGCTGGAGTCAGCAGATCCTGAAGGGTTAGGGGGGAGGGCAATGCCAGACAGGTGGGCAAACTGAAACTCAGAACAGGTCACATGCAGAAAGGCAGGAGTGTAGGGCTGAAGAACATAACTGTGGTCTCAGGCTTTCTGTATCTAAATTTTATTTTGGCCAATTATCAGCTACCTTCAGGCAGTTAACCCTTATAAAACAGAGAAAGCAAAACCTACTTCATTAGTTATTATGGATGAAATGCTTAACAGAATGCCTGGTATACAGCAAGCGCTCAATAAGTGCTAGATAACGCCGATGGCTTAATCATACGACTCCGCACAATTTTCCTCTCAGTGGGGAAGATCAGGGGTCACAGCACCAGGAAGTCTGTTTAACACGTGAATAAAACTGGGCCGTAGGGTTATGATATTTGCAAGAACCAAAAGGAAACAGCAGTGAGACAGAAGCGCAGGTCAGAGTTCCCGGAATGTAGGCTGACATATTAACAGACATTTGCAAATGGCCCCAAGTGTGACCTCAGACTAGAGAAAGTCCAGGGGAAGAAAAGAGAAAAACTGCAGTTTCCTTTCTTTTCTGTCCTTTTACAGGACACACACGTACGTGCGTGAGTGCACATGCACACGTGTATGAGTAGGTATTTACATTTTCTCCTTCTATGGCTGAACAGATTTGCCTCCTACCTCGTCCCTGGGGCTGTCTTCACATTCGAGACAGTGCTCTAACCTTCGACTCTACCCCAGAGCACGCCTGGCTGGCTCACTTGCCCCCACGGCAAAGCAGAAGGTCCCCAACAGCTGACACACGACAGGCAAGGCCACGTTGCTGGTGGGCCTTAGAGCCAACGGCCAGTAGCTGCGATGGTGCAGAACGCTGGACGGGAACCATCTGCCTAGCAGGTAGAGAGTTCCGTGGCACCGATTCTTACAGCACAAGTTAGCCCGTGTTTGACGGCTCAAAGCTGGCTAGCTCCCTCTGCTTTCCACTGCAGATCAGGGACAGCGACAATAAGGACTGGGAGAGTTCTTGAAGATTAACTTTGCCAGTGTGGTTATTTTTGTGACTCCCCAGCTGTTTTTCTGTAGTGTTTTGCAATGAAATCCTGAAAAGAAGAACGACAAGGTGTTTATTTCAAACATATAAGGGAAGAGAGAGGGAGAATGGTGCATTTTTATCTACTTTACACACCGTCTAGTGGTTAAGGGAATTCCTTAGTTAACACCCAGGTTCACAGACCAAGGAGTGGTTGGCAGTCCTGTCCGAGGACTTGACTTACCCATAGAAGACGAAGGTGGATTTAAGGTGCAAAACTTCTCTGAATTTTAACAGAGGAGATAGAGTTAGCTGAACTTTCTTTGTCCACAGCTCCAAGGAGCCACCTAATTGGGCTGGCTCTGTCTTTCCTGCCACCTTTTTTTTTTTTTCTTTTTTTTTAAATTCCAGATGGATAGGCAGTAAACTCCTGCAGAAATAGTCTTCCCTCTAGATCTCTGCCGGGTTGAAGCTGTACAGACAGCTAGAAATTTGCATCTCTATCACTCCTCTCTGATGCCGTCTTCAAAAACTCGTGGACTCGGTGCCCCTGGCTGACTTCTTACATTTCAGCTAGAACTTCATTTTAGGAAAGACCATCATTTCTCATGAACATCAGACTTTGTTCTTTCTGTGTGTGTGTCTTTTTACCTCTCCTGGCTGAACAATCTATAGGTGACAGGAAAACTCCGTTTTCCCTCCAGCACAGTTAAATCATTAGGAGCAACTTCAAATTTAGAAAACCCTGATTCCTTACAATTTCTAAAGTGATTTATTTTTCTGAGTGTTCTGAGTAAAATCATTTTTTAAAGTCACTCGAGTTATATTAATTCAAAACTGTTTCCTCTGGTTTTGTAGTTTTTTTAAGCTATATTGGACTAAATATACACCTTCAGGAGTTGGGAAGTTTTAAATATGAAGAGCAATTTTCTACTTCATGTGAGGGGAAAGCCCTAAGCCTTTCTGACTTTCCTCCCAGAGCCTCAGAGGCTCCTTTATTCCCCAAAGTTACTGTGACGGAGTCTCAACTGTAAACCAAACTTGGCTGGAGTTAGGATTGTCTGTAAGAAGAACACAGGGTTTGGGAGCTTCTGGGGGTGAGCTCTTCTGGTGGGTTATGGACTGAAGACCATGGTAGACCACAAAGTGAAGTGGACAACCACAGAAGGAAATCCCACTCGGAGGTTTAGAAGGGCGCCTTTTATGCTGATGCATCCACTTGCAGTCGGCCATTTTGATGTACAGACATTGTGACTCAAAAATAGAAATTATCAAATACTCAGTTACTTTAAACAGATATGCTCATTCCTTCATCATCTTATTGTTAAAAGATAAACTGAAGAAATTAAAATTTTCAAGAGCTGATTTGAGCATGCGCAGATTCGCATTGAGCGGCACCAAATTTAAAAGTGGGGAGGAGTGCTCCGGCAGAGGAGCTAAGGGAAAGGTTTCCGTAGAGAAGACCTGGAAGAAGGAAGAAAATCATTTGATTGGCAATAGTTTAATCAGCTGCCTTATTGGGGAAAGCCTAGTTGGCTGTTTGTGAGTGGTTGTTCTTAAGTGCGCGATGCTGGCTGGCTTTTTGGTGCACTTACTCAGGTTACCAAGGCTTCATTAGAACCCCCTCAGTTGGGGCGCCTGGGTGGCTCAGTCGGTTGAGCGTCTGACTTCAGCTCAGGTCATGATCTAGCAGTCCGAGCCCCACGTCGGGCTCTGTGCTGACGGCTCAGAGCCTGGAGCCTGCTTCGGATTCTGTGTCCCCCTCTGTCTCTGCCCCTCCCCCACTCATGCTCTGTCTCTCTCTGTCTCAAAAATAATAAACATTAAAAAAAAAAACCCTCAGTCTAATGGCCTCCCTGTTTAATTACTTTAAATCTATTTAGAGATGATACGAAGCTCAGGGATGCTTGTTGCGTCTATTTTTCAGTAATTAGAAAAAAATATCTTTTTAAAATAGTAGCATGAAATTGGTTCTATTAAAATGCCTTGCCTTGCTTTGCTTTGGAATTACCCAACCAAGGAGGGCCCAGAGGGACGAAGCCTATGTGGAAACAGATCACACAGAACCAGTGATGATGGGGAAGGAGAAGTCAGTAGGCAGTTTAGGCCAGGTCAGTCCTACATTTGCCCTTGCTAAGTCATCTGTCAGAGGAGGGTGTTTCCACCTCAACTCTATCTTTTCTTAATGTTTATTTCTTTATTTTTGAAGGAGAAAGAGAGAGAGAGAGCATGCACAAGTCGGGGAGGGCCAGAAAGAAGAGGAGAGAGAGAACTCCATTCAGGCGCTATGCTCAGTGCAGAGCCCACCACAGGGCTCAAACCCACAAACCATGAGATCATGACCTGAGCCAAAATCAGGAGTAGGATGCTTTACTGAGCTACCCAGGCACCCCTCTCCTTTAACTTTTATGCCACCTCTCATTCCTGGCTCTTTTCCTACAGCTCTGACCACTTCTTGTCAGTCTTTTTAATGGTTGCTCATCTTTTTTCCCCAGAACATCAACATTGCTGTCCCCAGAGTGGTGTTCTCATGTTGCTTCTTTTTCACTGTGTAGACTTCTCAAGACAATCTTAAATGCCTCAGGGATTGTTGTAACATGCACACACCTGTACCTCTCAATTCTATGTCTCTCACTCAACTTTCTATCTAGAATCATATTTCTAATTCCTAGTTGACATCTCCACCTGAATCATTTTTTCCACCTGAATCATTTTATTTTTTTATTTTGTTTTATTATTTATTTTTGAGAGAGAGAGAGCACGCCATGTTCGCCCATGAGTGGGGGAGGGGCAGAGAGGATCTGAATAGAGGGTCCGAAGCAGGCTCCATGCTGACAGCAGAAAGCCTGATGCAGGGCTTGAACTCATGAACCGCGAGATCATATCCTGAGCCAGAGTCAAACACTCAACCAACTGAGCCACCCAGGTGCTCCCCACATGAATCATTTTAAAAGAACTCTAACTTAGTTTGTCCAAACTAAAATTGTCTCTTCTATTAACAGTTTCTTCTTTTTGTCATCAGTATTTGCTAAAGTATATGTTCCCCAAAGTATGTGGGTTTTTGACCCCTTTGGGTGCTTCTTCCCCATTTCTGTCTCTAGAATTCTCAAACCTCCACCTCTATTCCTACTTCCATTGTGTTAAGTTTTTATTTTTGTCATCTCTCCCTCAACTATCAGTGGCCACCTCAATGAGATCCATGCTATCTAGAAATATTTCTTTAAAAAGAGTAACTTTTGATTTTACTCTTGTTACAGGAAAACAAAGATTAAAAATGAAAGAGAAAAACCACTTAATATTCCACCACACAGAAACAACCGCTAGCTGTGTTAACGTTTGTGCAGAAAGAGATATGTGCAACACAAGATGGTGCCGTAGGTTGAATTACTGCAGAAGTTTACTCTCAGTGAAAGACTTGAGGAGTATTTTATTTAAGTGGGGATTCCAGGAAGCACCAGTATCACCCACGGAATGTAAGCCAGGGTTAAAAACAGAGCCAAAATTCGTACTGTTAAGGAGCAAATTACTGGCTTGGGCTCTGGGGCTCCAGAGACGGAGGGGACCATATAGAACATGTTTGAGTTGCTTCATCCCGGGAGCAAAAAGCTGGGGTGTTTATCCATCAACTCAGTTTTTCATTCTTAGCTGAGGTCTGCTTCTGAGAGGTTAGCTCCCTGGAACTCTGACCTGTTCTGTACGTGGGCCAAGCGCTCTCTGGTAGCCTGAGAAAGTCTGAGAGGAGCAGGTGCCGTTGGCACATAGAGAATGGAGATGGCAGTGGGAAGTGGGCGGGCCTTTAACACCGTCTGCTGGATACTCCTCTGCTTAAAGTATTTTTTGCAGTTTTCCATGATTTGTCCAAGGTCCTTCTCTTAGCTCACAGCCTCTGTCCTCTATTTACCTTTGAAAATTATTTTCTAGCTCTGATTCCCAGTCAGCCACACACACTATGTCACACTCTCTCACACCTCCACTCTCCTGTTTGTGCAGGGTTACCCTCCTTCATTAGGCCTGACAAACGTATCTCCTCCTGCAAGATTCAGTTCAGAGATGTCTCCTCCCCAATTCTTTTCCAGCAGTCACCTCTGTATGCTCCCACTGCCCAGTACATATGCTCTATTACAACCCTCTTCTCTTGTCCAAAAAAAAAATATATATATATATATACATATATATATATATGATTATAAAACTGATACTTCTTAAATTTAAACACAAAAAAGAAATTAAGAGGGTGCCTGGGTGTCTCAGTTGGTTAAGTGTTCAACTCTTGGTTTCAGCTCAGGTCATGATCTCACAGTTTCATGAGTCCGAGCCCTCTGCACACTCAGCACGGAGCCTGCTTGGGATTCTCTCTCTCCCTCTCTCTCTTCCCTTCCCCACTCACAATGTCTCTGTTTCAAAATATATAAATAAACTTAAAAACACAGACATTAAAGACAAGAAATGCAATGAAACTCTCTGAAGAGAGAAACATCTTTAATATTTTGACAAACATCTTACCACACAGTTATTTATTTTTCCACAAACACACGTGATATCATATAATTTTATATAAATAGTACCATTATCTACTATACTATTTTGTTTTTTGTTTTTTTTCTACTTAACAGTATATCACTCCCATCTCTCCAAGCCAGTGAATATAGATCCTACCTTCAGGTATAATGTGTGATTATAAATACCTACTCTCTGTTGTTCATCCAAGCCTCTATTTGAGGGTCATTTAAGCTGATTCCAATAGTTTGCTATTATAAGCAGCCCTGTAATGGCTAGACCCAGAGGCTAATTGCTTATTTATTTGTGTGTTTCCATCTATTGTCCTACAGCTTCTCCCAAGACAGGCCTTGGACCACTCACACTTCCCCTTTTTTCTTCTAAGAAGAATGTACTTTCTCTTTTGCTTAGTAGCTTTTATGCTTCTTTATACAAGGTGAAAGTGGGCATTCACAATCCATTAAGGCATATCCCTCATCCCCTATTACCCAATTAAATCAAGGAAAGCCTCACAACGCTTTAGGGCAGTGGGCTTTAAACGTTTTTTTGACCATGACCTACATGAAGAAATGTTTTTTTTACCATAAATCCACGGGACATATTTTTATACAAACAAAGGTTCACAAAGTAATACTCTTAGAATGTGCTCTGTGTTCTGATATTTTCTGTTCTATTTAATTTTAAGCATATATTTTAAATGAATATTCTATTGTATTTCTTTACAAACAGATATAGCCCTCTAAATCGATTTCTTGAATCACTAATGGGTTGTGACCCAGTGTGTAAAACGCTTATGCAGGGGGCCGGCAAGAAAGCTGAGGTATGCTGGTTCTCTGGTCCTGCTGCCCCCCCTCATTTTTCTTTTTGCTGTACAGCTTCGTTGTGAGCATACAACTATGAAATAATACTCTCTTTACTGCCTGAAATTTTGTGCTTTAAATGCCAATCTTCACTATCCATGCAACCACCTACGATGCATTGTCATTGACAGAAATGGCTCCTAGCAATGAACTTTTGAGGGGTTATACTCACATGCCAATCAAAATTATGTCAGAGTATGTGTATACACACACAGACACACACACAGTGGTCCAGCCAAGGCAAAAAATGAGGCATGAGAAATACAGTCCCTAGGGCTGCCTGGGTGGCTCAATCAGTTAAGCATCCAAATTCAGCTCAGGTTATGATCTGACTCATGGACTCATGAGTTCAAGCCCCGCATTGGGCTCTCTGCTGTCAGCACAGAGCTCGCTTTGGATTCTCTGTCTCTGTTCCCCTCTCTCTGCCCCTCCCCTGCTCATGCTCTCTCTCTCTCTCTCTCTCTCTTTCTCTCTCTCTTAAAAAGAAACATTTAAAAATAAAAAACAATAAATAAAGCTCTCTGTTAAAAAAAAAAAAGAAAAAAGAAAAGAACAGAAAAAGAAATACAGTCCCTACCCATGAAGTAAGTACAGTCTGATGGGAGAGAAAGAATATACCCATTTCAGAAAGTTTGAAACCCCAGATACTCCCAGGTCTGGAAGTGTGATTCGTGTTCATGTTAGAAGCTTCAAGTCAGGCTTCCAAGGCCCTAGGTTCGCAAAAGTTCCCTCCCCTTAGTACAGAGGGCAGCCACGGCCCAATTTCTTTCATTATCAACAATCTACCTCAACTTCCTCTCACCCCTAGCATATGAAAGCTCATCCCCTATCAAGTCCTCTTTATGAGGACCAGTGGTCTCCTGGGGTGCCCCTGTCCCACTTTCCCCACCAACCAGATTATCCGTGATTAGAGTCCCTCCCCCTAGTTAGCAACTTCTCTATTCTCCTTTCTTGCCTTTACAATTACTTTCCAGAAGAGGCATCTGAAAAAGTTATGAGTGGCAGGGGCGCCTGGGTGGCTCAGTGGGTTAAGCGGCCGACTTCGGCTCAGGTCATGATCTTATGGTCTGTGAGTTTGAGCCCCGCGTCGGGCTCTATGCTGACGTCTCGGAGCCTGGAGCCTGTTTCGGATTCTGTGTCTGCCTCTCTCTCTCTGCCCTTCCCCTGCTCACGCTCTGTCTCTCCGTCTCTCAAAATAAATAAATGTTAAAAAAAATTAAAAAAAAAAAAAGTTATGAGTGGCAATTACATGTCCTTTTTGGCCCTTTCCTTAGCTTTCATATTAAATGACGGCCCTTGGAGGTGGGGGTTAGACATGAATAAACCCTGGGCACCTATAGACCTTCAGAAAGAGCCACGATTCAGATCTTGGGTGCTAGCAAAATCAGTGAAGCCTTGGGAGAAAAAAGATACTATTGCATTGTGGGAGCTTTTATAAATATTTTCAGTCATTTTTGGTTTTTTGCTGATTTATGCATCGGCTTGCTTTGAGCAATTTTAATCAGGTACATAGCTGGTATGTATGTATAAATTGATCTTTTAATGTAATCAATTGATAATTGAGTGTCTGCTGTGCTTCTAGTGATTACAGGGCATTATTCAGGGTTCTGGGAGAAATACAAAGAAGTGAAGAATGTATTCCTGGCCCTCAAGAAAAAAATGGTTCTATGGGAAGGGAAAGGTCCATCCATATAAAAAGAAAATGTGCAGCAGTTATTGCTAAAGGAAAACTAAGTAATGTAGAAAATCCTTTCTGTAGGTGCCCCAAACAGGTGTTATAAATGTGGGCTGTGTCTAGGAAGGTAGAATTTGAGGTGGATCTGGAAGATGGGTAACATGCAAATAGTTGATGGCATGAAGAATATTTCCTGGGCAGCGAATATCAGCAAAACAGCACAGAGGAGATATGGTGGAGTTTGAGGGAGCAGTGGTTAAATCCTGCAGGCAGCAGTGGGTTCCGTGACTACCCTGAAGGTCAAGTTGGGGGCTGGGCCACCGCAACCCGTTCAAGGCCTGATATTGCTGTGTCCTTGGATTATACAGACCTAACTAAATCTTTCGAATCTGCAGTTTGTCATCCTGGCTCCCATTTTTGATGGATCTCTGAGTGCCGTCTCTAAGCATGTATTTCCAAACGCTCTCCAGACGGCAATCCATGTTCGGTTGGCTCAGTGCAGAGCCTTCCGTGGAATCCACAGCTAACGAGAGAGAGGAGAGCAAACACGAGCAGCGCTTGACTGGCAGTCACGTACAGGTTCACTTGATACTGCTTCAGAGACCTGTGGTGTTGTTTTTAAATCCCTCGGCTTTCCCTGATAAATTAGTTACACTATTTATAATATGCAGCCAATAGTCTAATTATCAGAAGGTTTATCTCTTGCGTGCGGAAGGCGGTGTAACGTAAAGGAGAGCACACCCGTGTGGCAACTGGAACAGACCTGAGTTTTGCAGTTAACTCCCTGTGCAGCCTCAGGCACGTCACCTTCCCTGAGCCCAATCATTTCATATATAAAATGGGGGTAATGCTCTCCATCTCACAGTAACCATGGGGATCAATTTGAGGAAAATATAGCCAAAAGGCTTTTGTAAACTCTAAATCACTAAGTGTCGGTATGATTGTTTTCCCTCATTGCTACCAGGCTAGCTTGTTCAACTGCTAATTTGGAGACATTACAGAATCCCGTCATTAATATTTTGTTCCATTAAGTCTAGAGCAGTGAATCTGAACTGCATTTGGTTATAGACATAACTGAAAATAATCATAAAAAGAAAATAACACTGATGATAGCTATGACTTATTAGCCCTAAGTGTATGGCAAGCACTAGTTAGGGGAGTTTCCCATGTCTGTGTCATTAATCCTCATAACACCATCAGGTAGTAACTACTATTATCCCCAATTTGCAGCTGGGAAAAGTGAGGGTCAGAGAAGTTGGGTGATTTGTCCAGTAAGTAGAAGAGCCGAAATTCCAACCCAGGCAGTTTGGCTTGAAGTCTGAGTTCTCACTCTTTCCCTAAGTAAACAGAGACACATATCATAGCTTCTCTGGAAGTTAGTGGATCATAAATTTAAAATTCCTGCTGTGGAGGAAAACAATGGTCCACATTTAGCATTCATTGAAATGGATGATTCATCGATGCATTTTCCCCCTAACATTGTCTCTACATTTTGAGAAACACATATAGAGACCCAAGATGGAGTGTCCTGCTCCTCATACCTGTGTCGCCTTCTTATCCTCATTCTCCATGCCTGTGTTTGAAAACGTTAAGGCTAGAGATCAAAGCGTTCCACTCTCACCTACCAGCCCGTGAGCCTTCCCTTCTGTCACCCTGGCAAGGTAACTCCTTGCTGAGAACAACATAAATGTTCACGATGTACTGCTGCTCACGCCTTAAAAGTGAATATTGTTTGGGTGAATGTTGTCTGTCTTCAGAAATCAAAGCAGCTACTCCAAGAGTTGGCAGCGCAGAGCGCTTAGAAGGGAAGTTTAAACCTTTTCCATATCCCGCAGGGAAACTTGCTGGGGAAAGAGCTATAGCTGGAGTCAATGTAAAGCGGTGTTCAAAATGGCCGTCAGACAGCCATTTTCAGCGGGGAGCACTCCTTACCAGAATGTTCCCCCCATGAAGAAGACGCTTTAGAAGGCAGACCTGCAAAAACACAACTGTGTGCCTGGAGTCAGTGCCCAGAGGATGCAGGAGGCTGCTGGAAGGTGCAGGTGGGGTTCCCAACCTGAGTAGGGATTCTGAAATCCCAACTTGCATTCCAGAAGGTTTTGAATTCCACGTGGCTCATTCTCATGAAGATTTTATGGAATGCAAAAAGGGAGGATTTCAGCAGCACACAACTCAAGGCTGCTATTCCTCAAAAAGCCTTTATGAAAGAATTACCACACTCCACAGAGTGTTGGCTTTTTCCCTTGACAAAATCTCCTCAGGTAGCATTAAAAACATGTCATCTATAAAATCGAATGGCATTAGTTTTAAATGTTCTTTCTTGTTCTCACTTTTTTTTTTTCATGAAAAATAGAGTACACTTAATTGTTTGGGGGAAGTGACGTGTCATATCTGCACGTGAGCAATACCAGTATGTGAGGAAGGTGAGGCAGAGGCGGTAGATACTCCCAAGTGGGCTGAGGGTCTGGAAAGCTACCATCCCTGTTTTCATTGTCCTCGTCATCATGTTAACATGTGCATACATTGTATGATTTCATCGTTACCGTAACCGAATCAAGTGGGTGCTATTTTATTCTCACCCCAAACTCAATTACAGAGCGTCTGACTATCTTGTCCAAAGTCACATAGCTAGTTATTAACAGTGTTTGAACCCAGGCTATCTGGCTTACAGCTACTACATTCTACTCTCAAAATTGACATACTGTTTCTTCTTTTTTTATATATAAGCTTGATTTATTTTGAGAGTGGGGGAGAGAGAGAGAGAGAATCCCAACCAGGTTCCAAGCTGTCAGTGCAGAGCATGACTTAGGGCTCGATCTCACAAACCATGGGATCATAACCTGAGTGGAAATCAAGAGTCAGACCCTTAACCGACTGAGCCATGCAGCCACCCACAACATACTGTTTCTTAATAGATATGTAGTAATTAATTACTCTAAGTACATGAGATGAAGAAGGGAAGAAAGTAGTCCTTATTGCGTACTTACGACATTAAGGAACACAAGGGATGGGTGCCAATAGAAGAGCTTCTTGATGCCTCTTTGCTGCCATTTTGTTCGTTTTTTTTTTTAATTTTTTTTAATGTTTATTTATTTTTGAGAGAGAGACACACACACACACGTAGAGTGTTAGAGTGTGAGCAGGGGAGGTGCAGAGACAGAGGGAGACACAGAATCTGAAGCAGGCTCCAGACTCTGAGCTGTCAGCACAGAGCCTGATGCAGGGCTCAAACCCACAAATGATGAGATCATGACCTGAGCCAAAGTCAGATGTCCAACTGATAGAGCCACCCAGGCGCCCCCGTTTTGTTTTTTAAATAGTCGGTAGAGACCCTTGGAGAGGGGAGAGATTCTCAGAGCTGTGGCAAACATCCTGCAGGATCCCTTGAGGCTCTCTGTCACATTCCTTTATTCTTATTGCCACTCTGAATTCGCCTCTGAGCCTGTACTTGTTTGGGTTTTCTAGCTTTTCTCCACCCTCCTGACCAACCCAGCCCTCAGAATCGCCAGCCCAGTTTTTCCTCCACTCCCTTCCCAGTTTTCAGGTATCTGTGCTCATGCTGCCCATCCAGGCTCCAGTCCAGCCCTGGGCCACTACTCCTTCCTCATGTTCCTCTCCCAATTCCAGGCCAGGGCAGAGAACATGGGGTCTGAAAGCTGATCTTTTCCCCCTTGAAAGCTTGCAGTGTAACCTAGAATTCAAAACACGCTTTCGTGAAACAACAGAGGACGGTAGCAAGATAGCCCATAAGCAAAGTGTATGTGTAAAGACTGAACAAAGAGGCAGAGAGTGCAAAATAATTCAGCATAAATCTGGGCCGTTTTCTAAGAATGCTGGTAACAGCTGAACTGTCCTCTGGCTGACTGTCCCAGGGCAATGCAATTTCCCTGGTGACCAGAGTTTTAACTTTCAGTGGAGAGTGCCATAAAACTACCAGTGAAGCGGTAGGTACGCTTTTAGCAGGTGGTATACAAAAGCCCCCCACAGGAGGCTTAGCAGCTCGGAGGACAATGCGCCTCCAGCTACCTGTCCTGCGAGGACAATAGTATTTCCTTCTACAGGTGAGGGTCCCATCATAGGGCTTTTAACTCAAACCTAGCCACGCCGCCCCACCGCGCTCCCTTTTCTTGCCTACAATCATTACCCTAAAATGAATTTTCACTTTAGAAAGTGACCTTGCTGAGCTGAAGCTTGTAGTTTTAAAAGCCCCCAAAGGTTTCATTTCGAAAAGTCATCGTGGACTTTAGATTGACTTTCTCTTGAAGGCAGCTTAAACCTTGTTCATCTGGGAACACAAAAGAGAAGGTTTAGGAATCCCAAGGCTTCAATTGCCAGCTGTCTCATTTCTCTGCATACAATTTCTTTTTTCTCCTCCCTAGCAAGATTAAGATGAGTGAAATAATTTCTTTCTTTTTAGATATCATTGTAACATTCAAGTTTTCCATTACTGTCAATTTCTTGAAAGTCGTCTCATTAGCATTTTCAGAACAGCTTAAAAAAAGTTTTTTCATCAAGGAAAAAAATGTGCATGATCTCCAAACGCAAGTAAGTTGTCACGGGATTTCATTGACATAAATTTGTCCTCTCTTGTCTTCATTTCTGTTTTCTCAGTTCCTGTTTTAATATCTTAGAGCCTGGGAACCACATCCAAGTTTCTTTGATTTGGAGAGTTTGCAAAGAAGTGGCCTAGATTACAAAGTAAACTGTCTCGGTGGCAAAGTCAATGGAGGGATTGTGAGGCTATTAGTTTGCACCCCATAGAACTTCTAAGAACAAAGGGAGAGATGCCAAAAGCCCAAAGTAATATAAATAACATTCTAGAGGAAATCAGCCCGCAACTCCAGGGTTTTCTGCAAGCTCCACATGTTTTTCATGCTTTTAAAAGCAAGGAAGGAGAGAAGGTTAGTGAACAAACCTGCGGAGTCTTGGGTCTCCTTATCGCCAGTACCACCAGCAGGTAAGAGCTCCCAGGTGCTACATCCGGCGATAAGGACCCAATCAAGTCTTTATTTCTCCTAACCTGAAGGCACTTTTGTAAATGCACATGGATTAGCACTAAGAAGCTAATTATTGTGTGAGCCGAGATCGCGTTTTTCAAAGAGAAAAAAAAATCTCCCAGGATCAGGCGCGGGCAGCCTCTTTTATAAGCAGTTCCTGGAAACGAGGACATAAGACTTGGAAGCTGCCTCAGCAAATTGAGCGTGCCGTCTTTCGTGAGAACTGGGGCGTCTCGAGGTAGGAAATGTGGGTGTTCTATGTGGCGGCCGGCAGAGAGAGAGGAGCCGCGCAGACCGGATAGCATTTAAACTAGGAATGCAGCGTTGGCAGAACGTGGGGCCGTGTGCTCCTTATCTTGCATGGGGTATTTGCTGCGAAGTCGTTTTGTCGGAAACTGTACAGTACCTGCAGGACGTGGAAGGTTTTGTTGTTCTTTTAAGGGAACCGGCATTTCTACAGGTAATTGCTTCCCTGACCCCACATCGTAAGGGAGAGGGCCAACCCCAGAGTGGATGTCACTCACCTTCGGAGGAGGGCTACTTTGGAAGCAAGGGTTTACAAGCACGGTAAAAGCAGCCCTGAGGAGGGCGCCTCGCCTTAGGCCTCCATCATTTCAGAAACCCTTTATTTACAAACTCCCCTATCTGCACGCTGCTTGTAGGTTCTCTGTGAATCAACATCTTTTCTTTTTCATTTGACTTTAAGATTCCCTTTGAAGTTGTACCTTGTTTCACAGAAGGAATGATTTTGCCTGACAAGGCCAAAAAAATTCATCTTTTTTTTAAAATGCATCATTTCAATTTTCTCCGTTATTAATTCAACAAATATTCATCAAGGGCCTACTGGGCTCCAGGCCGGCCTCCTCTCAGCCGAGGAGTCCTTCATTAACAAAATGAACCACATCTCTGCCTTCACAGAACTTCTAGGCAAGGTCAAATAACAAAACCCCTTATTATATAGTGTCGCCAGCTGATAAAGGTTACAGGGACCACCAAAACGTGGAAGGAGGTTAGGGAGTGGAGGAAGTAGGGGGCTTCCCTTTGCATGGCGTGATCAGGGACAGCCTCACTATCATGGTGACCTATGACGGAGGAGAAGGGGGGAGCCACTCAGGTCCTGGAGGGGTTGGCGTTGGGGCGGGAGTTGAGAAGTGATCTAGGCAGAGGGAAGAGGAAAAAGTAATTATTTATTATATTATCTTTTAAACAGGGTGCCAGGTCACAAACGGTTTTGTAGGTCATTGCAAAGACAATGACTTTTATTTGGAGCTGGATGGGAACTCTTGCCAGGTTTTAATCAGAGGAGTGACCTGAACGGACGTAATATTTCTAAAAGTCATTCTAGCTCTCTAATGTTAAGACTAGAGTCTAGGGAGATGGAGGTGAAAGCAGGACTTTGTATCTTTTTGGACAATTAAAATAAAATACATTAATCATGGGGGGACAACACCGCCTTTTCAACGGATGCAAATCCTTTTACCAAGTCACTTTTTCCTCTTAAATTTCCCAGAGTTTGAATCTAGATCACTTCTCATCAGAATACTCTAGTTGGATTTACTATTGCTCTGGAAAAAAAACAAAACAAAAAAAAAAACAAAACAAAAAAAACGGAAAGAACCTATATCCTCAAGGCTTTTTTCTTAAGGTGAAGAATTGTTACTTTTAGCTAAAAGTTTCCCCAAATGCCTAATAGGATAAGCACTTTGAGAATGCTTAATAATATTCTAACAATCTTTTATGAGAGAAAGTATCTTAAAGTGTTCTTAGTATAAGCCATTCCTAAGAACCTAATTTTCTAAGATACATAGTGTTAGGGAAACTGGTAGTCCCCGTCTCATTTTATACATCAAGATATAGGCCCAAAGTCCCCAGCTAAGAAAGGACACAGTTGGAACTTCAACTCGGCTCTGTCCAGCCGAAAGCCCTTCACTAATCATTTCTGACTCAGTTGGGTATGTTGTAGATGATCTTCTAGGAAGCATGTTTTAAAGCCTGTCAGCAATCTGAATCACCTTCTTCTGCAGTCCACACCTTCATAGGAAACAAACTTCTGTTACCCTCTTGAAAAGCTGATAGGATGTTTGGTTGGTCATAATTACAGGAGAAGAGATCAAAATAGAAAAATGTAGGGGTGCCTGGGTGGCTCAGTCAATTAAGTGTGTGACTTCAGCTCAGCTCATGATCTCCCAGTTCGTGGGTTCAAACCCTACTTCAGGCTCTGTGCTGACAGCTGGGAACTTGGAAGCTGCTTGAGATTCTCTCTGTCTCTCTCTGCTCCTCTCCTCTCCTGATCACACTTTCTCTCTCAAAAATAAACGTTTAAAAAAAGTTAAAAATAAATGGGGCTGGGAAAGTGGAAACCCTGGAGGTCATGCCTACCCTCTTGGATTCATGAGTCACAGTGTGGACATAGGGCTCATACACCAAATCACGACATCACCTGACCATAAACTTAGACCTGGGAGGGCAGCTGTGTCTGGCCACCCTGGTGCTCGGAGTCGTTAAAATGATTCACTTAGGGGCACCTGGGTGACTTAGTCGGTTAAATGTCCGACCTGCGAGCAGGGCATGATCTCGCGGTTAAGAAGTCTGAGCCCCGTGTTGGGCTCTGTGCTGACAGCTCAGATTCTGGAACCTGCTTTGGATTCTGTGTCGCCCTCTCTGCCCCTCCACTGCTGGCTTGCTCTCTCTCTCTCTCTCTCAAAAAATAAGTAAATAAAAGAAAGAAAAAAGAAAAACAAAAAAAAGGATTCACTTAGTCTCAGATGGAGTGAATTGCAGTAATCTCCTTCACCCTGACCTAAGAGAAGTTATAAAAGCTAAGAGACAGCCAGCGGCTGTAGGTGGGGAGCCATAGGCTGTCAGAAAATAAATCAAACATTTACCAACAACTCAAACTACAGTTTGCCTCTGATGATGCAGATATCCTTCTGGGTAAAATCGGTCAAATTTGACCTTTAAAAAACAGAATGATTGGCTAATTATCATCACTGTTTTTTAAAGTCAATCTGTCAGAATATGAATAAAACAACCTTTAGGGTAGTCTGAAAAAAAAAAAAAACGAATTGAGATAGAAAGTAACAATTACTTCAAAGAGCAATGCTAGGAGACATGGTGGCCCTTTTGTACCTGTTGCAACCTTGTGTGAAAATCACTCCTAAGCCTGATTGTGCCACTTGGGACCCAAAGAATGCAAACCCAGGCGGGCAACTGCTGATCTGAAACCAGGAAAACAAAGCCCGGAAGCGGTCAGCAGCCAGGTTGGCTGGAGAACCCTCAGAGAGAAGCACCCGTCAGGACTACCAAGCGGCTTGCTTGAGAGGCCACCAGACACCTGGGGGGGTGGGGCGTGGGGACAGGAGGCATCTGCCCTGGAAACACAGCTATGAGGCTGTGGGGGGACAGGGTCAACTGCTCTTGAGAGGGAGCAGCTCCTCGGGGCGCTGAGGCTGTACATCCTTCAGGAGTCAAAGGCATAGCGGCAGCCTCCTCCTGCTCCCGCCATGGAAGACTTGCCTTCAGAGGGAGGCTTTGCAGTGTCTGCACGTAAAACTTGTCCTGCACAGTCATCTACATGCACAAAATAGTTTGACCTCACAGAAAGAAAAATTCCCAAGGGCAAAATAGTTTCCACACTTTCAAGATAATGTGTTTGCTTACATCTTTCCCCTGCTCCCATCATTTTGTCAGCATCACCATTGTTGTTGTTAAGGTGGGTAACTAGTGACCAGAAATGAACTGGATTATTCCCAGGAAAGAGTGGATTAAAGAATATATGAATATATATGGGGATATCAGGTGGCCTCTGGGAACCTCCAGAAAAAGGCATTCTCAAGATTGGGTATATTATATATTTAAAAAAACATTTCCCTCAACACTAGACTAGAAGCGATTGGTAGGGGGCAGAGGAGAGAAGTAAAGACAGAGATAACTAAAATATTTCACAGTTGACAAACATTTATTTTTAGCCCCCATCAGGAGATGAGCCTTTCTGTATTTGTTTCCAGAATTAGATGTATAAATTTGCAAACTTAGAAAACAGGATTTTTTTAAACTTTAAAAAACTTTATCACAAATAGCTTTATAGACAAAAAGCATTTTTGCTTTTAAAGTTCTTTATCAAATTGACAAATAGAAAATATTAATAACACCAAATAATGGTAAAGATATAGAGCACTCTCATTTTTATTAATGAAAATATAAATTGGTACAACCCTTTTGAAAAGCATTTTGTGAACTATATCAACAGTCTTACAGATAGGAATCCTCTTAATCTAGCAGGGATAGCTATACTGGAAATGTATCCTATGAAAATAACTTGAGGGGCACCTAGGAGCCTCAGTCGGTTAAGCAGCTGACTGTTGATCTTGCCTCAGGTCACAATCTCCTGTTTTGTGAGGTCTAGCGCCGCTTGGGGCTGTCTGTGCGGAGCCTGCTTGGGTTTCTCTCTTCCTCTCTCTCTGGCCCTCCCCTGCTCACACTCATATGTGTTCTCTCTTCCTAAAATAAATAAATTAAAAAATAGTAACTTTAAACATACAGAAAATGTTACTTAAAATGTGGTTAGGGGTGCCTGGGTGGCTCAGTCAAACGCTCAGCACTTGATTTCAGCTCACGTCATGATCTCATGGTTTGTGAGCTCAGCACTGATTTGTCTTTGTGCTGACAGTGCAGAACCTGCTTGGGATTCTCTCCCTCACTTTCTCCCTCTCTCTCTCTCTCTCTCTCTCTCTCTCTCTCTCTCTCTCTCTCTGTTCATGCCTGGCTCCTGCTCCCTCTCTATCTCTCAAAATAAATAAAATAAAAGAGTTTCCAGGAATAAAAATATAATTGAAATAAAAAAAATCAGTGGACGGATTAACTGATTGGACATGACTAAAGGGAAAAAAATCGGTGAAATGAAATACAGATCTTAACCACTGATGCAGAATGCACTACAGTGTTAAATATGAAGAGGGATTAAGAGACACGATAAAGTGAGAGGTTCTAACATATGTCTAATTGGAGTTTCAGGAGGAAATAAGAAAGAATGTGTTAGAAACAATAGTTTAAGAGATGATGGCCAAAAGTTTACAGAAGTTTAAAAAAAAAAACAGATATGGAAATTTCAAACAATTCCAGGCAATATAAATAGTTATTCTCTAGATATAAATTGTAGTGAATCTGTCAAACATTAAAAGCAGTGATCTGTAAAGCAGCTGGAAAGTAAAGATGTTTCCAACAAAGGCACTGTAAATAGCCTGATTGGGTGATTTTTCTATAACAATAATGAAATCCAGAATCCAGACAATGATATTTTAAAGTGTTAAGAAAAAATAATTATCAGCTTACAATGGAATGTGTGGTGAAATTATCTTTCAAGAGCAGGAGGGGAAAAAGAACATATCCAGGCTAAAAGAACACAAGGTACCAGAATTTACCACCAACAGAATCTTATTAAAGATGATTCTCAATAATGAGCTTTAAGTAGAATAGCAAATGAAAAGTCACACGTGCAGAAAGGAATGGTAAGCAAACATTTCTGTAAATACACAGGTAAAACTAAAATATTGACTATGTAGAATACCAACTACTTTATCAAATTAAAAAAAGATAAAACCAATAATAGCCCTGTAACTTGAGAAAAGATTGATTCTATCCGAAGCCTTCTGATGTCTTTTTATTTGGGAAGAGTGTAAAGATCTCAATTAACATGAGAGTTTTTACATATCCCAGTTAAAGTATCTGGGATAACTACTAAAGGAAAGGATATGGAAAATAAAACCTCCAAACTCCTGGAACGCAAAATGAAAAAGAGATTTAATCACTCTTGAAAAAACCTAATTAGGAATATACATGTGCGTGTATGTGTGTGTATGCATACATATATACATATATAGATATATAGATGATATACTAGGGTATTTTATTGATATACGATGGCATATAGCATTGTATAAGTTTAATATGTACAACATTCTAATTTGATATACTTACCTTGCAATATGATTACCATTATAGCTTAGCCAACATCTCTAACTCATCACATAATTGTCATTTCTTCATGTCTAGTTTCTTAGCAAGTTTAATGTTTATAATAGAGATTTGTGTATAATTACTATACTGTAGATCAGATCTTCTGGACTTATTAGATTCAAGCATGTATGTATGTATCCTTAAACAACATCTCTCCCATTCTCTCACTCCAGCGCTTGATAACTACCATTCCACTCCGGCTTTTGAGTCCCGTTTTGTTTGGATTTCACATATAAGGGACTTCTGACTTAATTTACTTAGCATAACATCCTCAAGTTCCATCCACGTTGCCCCAAATGGCAAGATTTCCTTTTCTCTCAGGGCTGTATAGTATTCCACTGTGTGCGTGCGTGTGTGTGTGTGTGTGTGTGTGTGTGTGTGATAGAGAGAGAGAGAAATGTCTTACATCTTCTCTATTCATCCAGCAATGGACACTTGGTTTGTTTCCATGTCTTGGCTATTGTGAATAATACTGCAGTCAGTATGTGAGTTCTTACATCTTTTTGGTCACCTGTTTTCATTTCCTTTAGATATATACCTAGAAGTGGGATTGCTGGAATGTATGGCGGTTGTATTTTTAATTTTTTGAAGAACCTCTGTAGGGTTCTCCATAGTGGCCGAACCACTTTACAATCCCAGCAGTACACATGGGTTCCCTTTTCTCCACATCCTTGCCAATCCTTATTGTCTCTTGTCTTATTGATGATAGCCATTCTTCCAGGTGTGAGGTGATATTTTATTGTAGTTTTGATTTGCATTTCCCTTATGATTAGCAATGTCTAGTATCTTTTTATTGCACCTGTTGGCAATTTGGGTGTCTCCTTTGGAGAAATGTCTATTTAGTGCTTCTGCCTGATTTTTTAATTGGATTGTTTGTTGTTTGTTACTGAGTTGCAGAACTTATTTGTAAATTTTTAATATTGGCCTCTTATGGTTTGCAAATATTTTCTCTCTTTGCATATGTTGCCTTTTTATTTTTTCAATTGTTTCTTTTGCTGTGCAGAAAGTTTGATGTAGGCCCACTTGTTGATTGTTGTTCTTTTGTTGTCATTTTGGTGTCATGTCCAAAATATCATTGCTGAGACTAATGCCAGCAAGCCTCGCCCTTCTGTTTTCTTAAAGGAGTTTTAAAGTATCAGGTCTTATTTTTAAGTCTTTGATCCATTTTGAGTTAATTTTTGTGAGTGGTATAAGAGTTAAATTTCAATTTTCTGTATGTTGTTATTAAACACTAGTTGACTGTATATACCAGGACTTAATTCTGGGCTCCCTATTCTGTTCTAGTGGACTATGGGTCTATTTCTATGTCAGTATCATACTGTTGTAATTACAATCGCTTTTTAGTATAGTTTGAAATCAGGAAGTGTGATGCCTCCAGTTTTGTTCTTCTTTCTCGTTACTGCTTTGGCTATTCAGTCTTTGGTAGTTCCACCCAATATACAGGATTTTTGTTCTGTTTCTGTGAAAAATCCCATTGGAATTTTGATAGGGATTGTGTTGAGTCTAGAGATGGATTTAGGTAGCCTAGATATTTTAACATTATCTCTTCTAATCCATCAACATGAATGTCCTTCCATTTTTTTGTGTATCTTTTTATTTCATTCAACAGTCTTGAGATTTTCATTGTACAGAACTTTCATTTGCTTGGTTAAATTTATTCCTAGGTATTCACTTGTTTCTAATGCTATCGTGAATAAGATTGTTTTCTTTCTTTTTCCAATATTTCATTGTTAGTATTTAGAAATGCAATTGATTTCTGCATATTGATTTTACCTCTTGCAACTTTAATGAATTCATTGATTATATTGAATAGTTTTTCTTTGGGATTTTCAATATATAAGATCATAACATCCGTATATAACAACTTGCACTTCTAATTTTTTTAATGTTTATTTTTGAGAGAGAGAGACACACAGAGTGCAAATCGGGGAAGGGAAGAGAGAGAGAGAGAGGGAGACACAGAATCTGATGCAGGCTCTGTTAGATCATGACCTGAGCCAAGGTCAGACACTTAACCAACTGAGCTACGCAGGTGCCTGAGTAAGAACTTGTACTTCTTTTCTGATTTGGATGCCTTTTATTTCTTTGTCTTGCCTGATTGCTCTAGCTAGGACTTCCAGTACTATGTTGAATACAAATGTGAGAGTGGGCACCCTTGTCTTGTTCCTGATTTTAGAGAAAAAGTTTTTAATTTTTCTCTGTTGAGTGTACTGCTAGTTGTGGATTTGTCATATGTGGCGTTTATTATGTTGAGGAATGTGCCTTCCATCTGTTGAGGGTTTTTATTATGAAAGAATGTTGTTGTTTTTTTCAAATGCTTTTTCTACATCTGTTGAGATGATTATACAATTTTTATCTTTCATTATTAATGTGATATGTCACTTTATTGTTTTTTTTTTATGTTGAAGAATCCTTGCATCTCAGAGATAAATCCCACTTGGTCATGGTGTACAATCAGTCTAATGAGCTCTTAAATTCAGTTTGCTAGTATTTTGTTGAGGATTTTGCATCTGTTTTTATCAGAGATATTGCGTCATGGACTCATAGAGTGAGTTTGGAACTGTTTCTTTGTAATTTTTGGAAGAGTTTGAGAAGCGTTGGCATTATTTCTTTAAAAAATTTTTTTTAATGTTTGACTATTTTGAGAGAGAGAGAGAAGGCACAGCGGGGGAGGGGCAGAGACAGGGAGACACAGAATCCAAAGTAGGCTCTGAGCTGTCAGCACAGAGCCCTACATAGGGCTTGAAGCCATGGATTACAAACCACAAGATCATGACCTGAGCCAAAATCAAGAGTCAGAAGCTCAACCAACTGAGCTACCCAGGTGCCCCATGTTATTTCTTTTTTATATGTTAGAATTGGCCAGTGAAGCCATGTGGTCTGGGAGTTCTCTGTATTGCGAGATTTTTGATAACTCATTCAATCTCCTTCCTTGTTATTTGTTTGTTCAGGCTTTCTATTTCTTCCTGTTTCAGTTTTATATTATTCTAGATTCTCCATTGCTCTAGGTTATCTAATTTGTTGGCATATCATTGTTCATAGTGGTCTTTTATGATCCTATGTATTTCTGGAGTGTCAATTATAATTTCTTCTAATTCACTTCTGATTTTATTTAAGTTTTCTCTCTTTTTTTTTTAGTCTCACTAAAGGTTTGTCAATTTTGTTTATCTTTCCAAAAAATCAGCTAAGAGTTTCACTGATCTTCCCTATCGTTTTTTCTGATCTCTATTCCCATTCTGGTCCTTATTATTTCCTTCCTTCTGTTGATTTTGGGCTTAATGTGTTCTTTTTCTAGTTCTTTGAAGTGTAAAGTTAGGGGTTCTTTTTGTGATCTAATTTCTTAATATGTGCATTTATTGCTATAAATTTTCCTCTTGGAACTGTTTTTGCAGTGCCCCATATGTTTTGGTAGGTTGTGTTTTCATTCATTTCAAGATATTCTTTGCTTTCCCTTTTGGTTTCTTCTTTAATGCATTGATTGTTCAGCCGTGTGTTGTTTAGTTTTCACATATTTGTAGATTTTTCAGCTTGCATGTTTTTGATTTCTGCTTTCATATACTTGTCACTGGAAAAGAAAATTTCGTATGATTACAGACTTCTTAAATTTGCTAGGGCTTGTTTTGTGTCATATCATAAGATATATCTTTGAGAATGTTGCATGAGCAGTTTAGAAGAATATGTATATTTTGCTGTGTTGAGTAGAATATTCATAGATGTCTGTCAGGTCCATTGGTCTATAGTATAGTTCAAGTCTATCATTTCCTTGTTGATACTCTGTCTGGATGATGTATCCATTGTTGAAAGTGGGATATTGAAATCCCCTACTAATATTATATTGTCTGTTTCTCTCTTCCTATCTGTTAGTATTTTCTTAATGTATTTAGACGCTTTCAAGTTGGGTGCATATATATTTGTGATTATTATGTCTTCTTGATGGATTGACCCCTTTAACATTATAAAATGATCTTCCTTGTCTCTTGTTTCTGTATTTTGGCTTAAAATCAATTTGCTCAAGTATGGCGACTCCTACTTTCTTTCAGTTACCTCTTGTTGTAGAGTATGTTTTTCCATCCTTTTACTTTGAGTTTATGTACGTCTTTAAAGCTGAAGTGGGTCTCTTACAGGCAACGTATATTGTGGTTTTTTTTTTTTTTTTTGCCTTAGAAATGATATTTACTTACATTGACACATGTCCAGTGAAAGACTGTCTACACATTCCATCTCGAATATCCCATAATTTTGAAGAGGTATCACGAGCACCAGAAACAAACATCCTCATGTCATGACCCAGAAAAAGACTCATAACATCTCCAGAGTGCCCAGTGAATGTGGTGTCCTACTGGGCATTTTCGATGTCCCATAAAGCACAAGTTGTATCCCCTGAACTTGTGACAATTTAGCTATCATCTAAAAATGGACAGCAGGACAAGTAGCCTGTGTGACCTGGTAACTCTCGCTCACTCTCATATTTCCCTCTCTGGTTTTTAAGTTCTATATAGAGCAGATGTTGTCCAGTCCTCCACATGCAATGTAATTTCCAGAGGGGCATAGGCACAGGTCATCACCCAGGAGGACCTCAGAGCGATAGCATGTATCTTATTTGTTGTATAGCTATCCTAAGTCATTGATTTTCCATCTTGGGCAGCACTGAGTATCTAGTAACCTTGAATCATATCCCCAATGCATCGCATAGATTTTAGCTAGGTGACTCCTTAGCGAACATCTCGTTCGCATCTGTATTCCACCCACGGAATCCATATTTGATTTGATCTGAGTTAGTGTTGCATCATTGCATGCTTTCCTGGCATCCTGGATCTGATTCCAAAGTTGTTCCCTTCTGGCCTCAACCATTCCAGTTTACTCATCCTTTAACTTGTTTACCTCAGAAATTAACAAGTGAAAGCAACATGGAATTTAAAAACATACCTGCAGGGCATCAGGGTGGCTCAGCAGGTTAAGCCTCCCTCTCTTGATTTCAGCTCAGGTCATGATCTTGTGGTTCTTGTGGTCTTGTTTGTCGTTTTAGTTTGTTTTTATTCATCCAGCCACTCTGCCTTTTGTTTGGTGACTTCAATTCAATTACATATAGAGTATGTAAGGATTTAATATAAGGATGTAATTTAATGTAAGGATTAATTAATTTTAATGTAAAGATTTAATTATGTCACTTTATTAATTGCTTTCTGGATGTTTTGTAGTTTCATTGTTTGTTTTTTTTCCTCTGTTTGTGCTTACTTTGTAAAATTGTTATTTCTTGTGGTGGTATTCTCTAGTTCCTTGGTTTTTGCTTTGTGGTTACCATAAGGCTTACATAAAACATTTTATAGATAAAACCACTCATTTTAGGTTCATAACAACATGTCTTCAATTGCCTATAAAAACTCTACCTTTCCACCCCTCCCTTTTATTTGTGCCACAGTATACCTCTTTGTATATTCTGTATTTATTGACAGTTTATAGTAGCTATAGTTATTTTTACCACTCTTTTCCTTTAACCTTTAAACTTTTTTTCATTGGTTAACACACCATCTTAATAAAGAGTTATAATTTTCTAATTCTATTTTTCACCTTTACCAGTGTGTTGTATACTTTCATATGTTTTCGTGTTGCTCATTAGCAACTTTTTATTTCAGCTTGAAGAACTCCTTTTAGCATTTCATGCAAGGCACATCTAGTGGTGGTTAACTCCATCAGCTTTCGTCTGTCTGGGGAGGCGTTTATTTCTCCTTCATGTATGAAGGATAACTTTGCCAGATTAAGTATTCTTGGCTGGCAGTTTTTCTTCCAGTGCTTTGAGAGTGTCATTCCACTCTCCTGACCTGACCTGTAGAGTTTCTGCTGAGAAATACACTGATAGACTGAGAAGTTCTCAGCTATCATTTCTTTAAAATTTTTTAAACATTTATTCATTTTTGAGAGAGAGAGAGAGAGAGAGAGGGCATGGAAGGGGCACAGAGGGAGAGGGAGACACAGATGTGAAGCAGGCTCCAGGCTCTGAACTGTCAGCACAGAGCCCGGCACGGGGCTTGAACTCATAAACTACGACATCATGACCTGAGCCGAAGTTGGACGCTCAACCAATTGAGCCACCCAGGCGCCCCATCATTTCTTTAAATAAACTCTGACCCCCTTCTCCCTGTCTTCTCTTTCTGGACTTCTAATTATTCTGATATTTGTCTTTTGATGAAGTCTCATAGCTCATATAATATAAAACTATTTTTCAAAGCAAGGGAACAGTAGACACAAAAGTTAGGGCAGTGTTGTCTCTGGACAGGATAAATGGACCTGTGTCCAAAAGGAACACCCAGAATTCTAGGATTGGCAATGACTTCTGTTTCCTAGTCTGGGTGGTGGGTACCTAGCCTTTGGATTACCATCCTTTATAACTTTCCGTAGTTTCTTAAGTATCATTTTACAGGTATTCAACATCTAACACAAAGTACAGTATAAAAATTGTATAGAGAATTCCATATGCAATACAGTTAGAATTATGTGATCAATCAAAGATATGTAAACATTAAAGACAAATATGCCAAAATGCTTTTTAAAACATGTATTTAAGGATTAATGATTATAGAAATGGTTAACATTAGGCAGGGAGAGATGAGGGAGCCTCAGGGAGGCTGACTACAGCTGCAAGCAGGAGGCTAAAGAAGCAGCAAGTTTTGAGAAATAAAGACCATAAAAGACAGGGAGGGAGGGAGACAAAACATAAGAGACTCCTAAATACTAAGAACAGACCGAGGGTTGAGGGAGGTATGGGAGGGGGGAGAGTGGGTGATGGGCACTGAGCAGGGCACGGGTTGGGATGAGCACTGGGTGGTGTATAGAAACCAATTTGACAATAAAAAGTTTAGAAAAAAAAAAAAAAAAAAAGAAGAAGAAGATAAAGGTATTCCAGAGCCGCCTGGGCTAGTGCCATGTACAAAGTCTCACAAACTTTCTGATAAGGTCCCAATAAAAGTCAGAGACAGAAGTCCTCAGCAGCTACCCAGTCAGGACCCCTCGCACTCGCGAGAACCTTGTACTTTCCCTCAATCAGCTCAATGGCTTTCTCAGTCTCTGTTGTCTACGAGATTTATTCTTTGACTCTGTGAGACCAGGACCAGCATCACTCACAGTAACAGTAAGACCTGTAACATTAAGACCAAGTGGAAATGTTTCGTTCCATTTATTCTTCTATATTCTGTGAATGTTGTTCAATAAACATACATCAATTTTATAATTAAAAAGTGAGATTGTTTCAGATCACTCTATGATGCCACTAAATCTAATATTTAGAAAAAAGCATTTATTTTCAAGGCATCAAAACAATGTGCACAAGAATAAGAATTATGAGTAGCTCTCTGAGTAGCCTTTCTGAACATTAGCAAGGAGGGGGGATGCTCCTTCCCTACTGAAGGGTAGGAGACTCTGCTGGGATTCCATCAAATGGTGACTTGGAGAGACCCTGGCCCTCAGGCCCCACCACCAATCCACTTGAGAAGTCTCATAGCTCATCTCTCATGAGACCTCTTGCGTCCATCCCTCCTCCCATGCTCTCAGTAAGTCCTACTCAGGGTCACCACGCTGCTCTCATTTACCTCCTTGAACTACGCCATGTTCACTCACGCAAATTCTTCCCAACTCTGAAAATAGTTTGCTTTATTCATGGATTCCGAAAGCGTGTATGGCGCCTCTCCACCCCAATGCCTGTGCCATGCTTTTCCTTCTAGCTCTTTTCCACACAGCCATCCTTCGAGGAGCAGTTTAAAGTCTGCCTTCTCAGAACGACTGGTTTCTTCTTCCTCAGCACTTCACTATTGGCCTTGATTCTTTGCTGCTTTGAAGTAAAAGTCCAAATCTTTTTTGTGAGTTATTCTTTAAAAAATACTTTTAAGAGCAGTTTTAGATTCACGGTCAAATTGATTTATTTCCATATACTCCCTTATCCCACACATGTGTAGTCTCTTCCATTATGAACGTTCCCCACTATCGCGGTGCATTTGTTACAATCGATGAACTGACTCAGACACATCATTATCACTCAAAGTCCATAGTTTACATTACGGGTCACCCTTGGGGTTGTACATTCTGTGGGTTTGGGTAAATGTATACTGACATGTATTCACCATTACAGTATCCTCCAGAGTAGTTTCACTACCCTAAAAATTCCCTGTTCAGCATCTATTCATCCTTTCCTCCCCCTGGCCCCTGGCAACCACTGATGCCTTCACCGCGTCCATAGTTTTGTATTTTCCATAATGTCATAGAGTTGTACTTAGTGTGTCTCCTTTTCAGATTGGCCTTTATCACTTGAAATATGCATTTAAATTTCCTCTGTGTCTTTTCATGGATTGAGAGCTCATTTTCTTGTAGCTCTAAATAATAATGCATTATCCAGATGTACCCCAGTTTATTTACCCAACCATCTACCGAGAACATCTTGGTTGCTTCCAAGTTTTAGGAGTTATGAACAAAGCTGCTATAAATATTCATGTGCCTGTTTTTGTGTGGACATAGTGTAACTCCTTTGGATAAACACCAAGAGGTGTGATTACTGGAATCTATAGTAAAAGCATGTCTCGTTTTGTAAGAAGCTGCCAAGCTATCTTCTAAAGTGACTGTACAATTTTTGCATTCCCCCCAGCAATTAATGAGAGTTCGTGTTGCTCCACATCCTGGCCAGCATTCGGTGTTGTCAGAATTCTGGATTTTGACCACTCTAATAGATGCGTAGTGGCATCTCCTTGTCTTAATTTGCATTTTTCTGGTGCAGCATCTTTTTACATGCTTATTGGCCATCTGTATAGCATCTTCTAAGCTATTTTTAAGGTACTTTTTCATACCTAGTTTTGGCTATCAACCTCTAAGCGTTCAAGTCCATCCGACTACTCATAATTCCCAGCCCAGCTAACCCATCGGTGCCTGCCTTTCATGCTTTAGAATGCCATTTCTATACCCATCGGGAGAATTTTGAGATTCTGAGATTTCCTGTAAGATGTTGTTCAATTCCAGGTTAGCCTTTCAGAGTCGGTTATATACTCTTTGTTCTGTTACTGGAAATAGAATGAAGACAAGTATAGGGAACATAGCCCGGACTTATCTAGAGAGTAAGGACCACAGAACAACCCAAAGGGTGGTGTGACAGAACGTGTGGGAGAATAAGGATTAGATTTCAAGATGGGTACACAGCCCCTTATTGGGGATCTTGCAAAAATACTTATTCACTGAGTGACCTGACCCTCCGCAGCAGAAGGCAGAAAGCAGCCTTGGGGGTGCTTGGGTAGCTCATTTGGTTAGGGGTCTGACTTCGGCTCAGGTCGTGATCTCACGGTTTGTGAGTTTAAGCCCCGCGTCAGGCTCTGGGCTGACAGCTCAGAGCCTGGAGCCTGCCCCAATTCTGTGTCTCCCTCTCTCTCTGCCTCTCTGTCTCTCTCCCTCTCAAAAACAAATACATATATTTATATAAAAAGAAAGCAGGCTTCCCCCTTATAGCCCCGAGTAGCAGCCCCTTGTCCCAGTTGATAGGAGGAACTGGCTCAGGTGTTCTTGGAAGACCAGGCTTAGGGCAATCTCCTGAATTAATTGTCGTCTGGGTCATTAAAGAAGGAAAAATAAAAGTAACTCCCCCTAAAATACTGCTAGCTCCCTTTGGAGTTCAGTTATGGTCAAGAAGACTGACCGGGCTTTGTCCATTACTGGGGAGTACCTTCAGTGACTGATAGCCAACTCTTACCAAGCACTGGACTTGAGGGATAGCCAGCTAACAAAACTCAGAATGTTTATCATCTTAAACAAGGGAAAACAATGAATTGGTATAAGATTTTTATAGGCAGTCATAAAACTTTGGAATTGATGATTTAAGGAAACATTTGGTGGTAGACAATCTGGACAAAAAACAGTGGTTCTGAAGGTACTGCACCCTGACCAAATTAATACCATTTTCATATATAGCTACACACCATAGAATGCATTGATCTTTAGGAGAAAAAATCAATTTCCCTCTTTTCTACTCATTAGTTAAAGAACGTATAAGAATAGTTATAATAAGAAAGGGAGGCTTTTGCCATTCTCTTTTAAATAATCAATGGCATAAATCCACGTGCTTTCTTCAGTGAGCATGTGCCCAATAAGAAGCACCTCAGCCTCTTCCTTTTTACTGTTCCGCCACCTGAGAGAGGCGGAGCTGAGGAGTCACTTGCTGTCATGCGTGTCATTGTATCTGAAATAGCCTGGAGCTGTGAAGCTCCCCGTCAAGGTACTACAGCAGGGTCACAGCAGTCTTTGTCCATTAGAAATAATTCTAGCTCCTGTCAGTAGTTTAGAATTCTTTATTTGATTTTTTCTGTTTTTGGTATGATATATAATGTTGTCAAATCGTTATACAAAAAGGCTGCTTTTTCAAACGTGGAAGACTGGAAGGAAAATATTTTGTGTGGCTTTGCTAATCCGTCTAGGTCTCTTTGTAACATGCAAAGCATGCCTGCTTCCTGCGAGGGAAATTACTGGGCTGGGGTGTCTGACTTCTGCAGGGCACTGTGCCTGTGTTGCTGCACAGGGCACGCATATTCCCTGAAGCAGTCATAAGAGGGAAGGCAGTGTTACGCTATGATCGGATAGAGTAACCTGGTGGCCCTTTTGCATGCCCTCTTCTTCTCACCAAAAGCCCTGTTTACAAATTTATGAGTAGAATTTACCAGGCAGGAGAAGGGGAATAGGTTAATGGAAAGATAAAGTTGTCCTTTCTCACATTAGTCTCGAGGAATGTGTGTGTTTGCTGATAAGTTTATGAAGTCTCTCACATTCATTGTCTCCTTTACTCGAACCATCCTGTGAAATGGGTAGGACATGTTTTCTTTTGCAAATGAGAACACCCACCAAGGTGGTGTAACTTGCCTGGAGGCCTAGAAAGTAGTTGTGAGGAAGGTAAGTTCCACCCTAAATCTTCCGACTCTCCATCCAGTGCTTCTTACATTAGAACATCCTGCCTGTCTGTATTTTGGATTCTGTCAGTCATGAATGCGAATGTTCCAGCCACGAATTTATGTAAACACTTTTGTAGTCATGAGATGTGTGTGCCACACAACCATCCCATGCCACCTTAGAGCAACCAGTTCCATAAGGTTAGTTGTCACTGTGGAGAGCAAAACTTTTCATAATCCTCCCTTTCCCCTCCCCCTTCCTCTCTTCCCTTCTTTTCTTTATTTGGGGAGGAAGCTAATGTATAGTTCGAGGGAAGCCTTCCTATTGATGGCACTTCTCCATTTCTCTATTTGAGAACAAGTGTGTGCTCAACCCATTCCATTTGTTTTTGTGAATATTGGTCACATCCTTCCTTGGTCTTTGGCTTTCCACTCTGTTAAGGTTTTTACTTAACCATGGAGCCTGCCCTCCTGCCTCTAGTCCAGCTCAGACTTTGCTTTGCTACCAATATGATAGTCCATTAAATCTGGCCTCTCCATTCCAAGAAACTTGGAGGTATCCCATGCCAGGCTCAACCCACACAGCACTTCTATTTGTCTGCTCCTTCATTTATTCTCTTGCATTATTTAGGTACGTGTATGACCTTCCACGGTTCCATTATAAGATCAACATAGGCAAGGGTACAGTTGTGTGTCTTTCTAATTCTCCTCACAATACCTAGCCCAGTGTCTGCAAACTGAGCAGCTAAAGAGCACGCATTTGCAAAAAGAACTCCATCTCTTTGGCATTTTAGTATCTATTTTCCAGACATTCTCCAGTTTCAGGATCCAGGGTTACAGGGATCCCGTTGGCTGCAGATTGCTGCTGTTTTATCCACAGGTATGAGTGCTATACCCAGCTTATTCCTAAGCTCTTAACAATGTCTGGCATCTGATGGGTCATTATGGCCGCATGGCTTAGCTGGGCTCGTAATTATAGGATTCCTTCCCTAGAGTATGATCAGTAGATCAGAATTTTTGATGTTTAACATATAACTACACAAATCAGTGTTTTCTGAATTGTTTTCCCAAACCTGGACTCCCAGAAGTTTGTGTGCTATTGATATTCTCATTTCCAGAGCCTGTGAGATCTTCCTATATTCAAGCTTCTTGATGTTCCACTCTCCCTATGAATTTAGTGTCTCATGTAAACATGTGGGTTATAAATCATTCCCTTCCATGGGCAAAGTATCGAGTTGACATGTTAACAAAGAAAAAGTCTGGATTCCAGATAGTATCAGCGCTCCGTTTCCCCCCTAATGCACCCATTCTTCCTTCCCATTTACCTGAGACTTAGGAAGATGGGTTGGCTCTGACACACCAGAAAACAGCAACTCCACCTCTGCTAATTATACCCACATACAGCATGCCTATCATTTAAACTTCATATTAATTAGGACACTTCGAGTTTTGTTTCTTGTCCTGAGTAAAAATAAATAGTCTTATTGACTTGGATTTGTAGAAATGTCTTCTCCACTACGCAAGTCCAAATCTTCATGACAGAGAATGTATCTGATAATTGTTAGTGCTATTTTTGACAGATGTTCAATATGTAATAATGATCTGCAGCTTTGACTAATCCAGCCAAGTCAACAGCTTTAGACAGAATCCAAAGGCCAGTTTGGGAGCACTGCCAATATCTCTTCTGAGGGATTTTAACAATATAAATCCTCAAATAAAAGAGAGAGAGAAATGTGAGTCATCAGCCTATTTGCAGAAAACTAAGCAGGACATAGCTCAAAAAAAAAAAGAAAAAGAAAAAGAAAAGAAAAAAGAAAAAAGAAACAGAAAAGAAAACCAAGCAGGAAAAAAAAAAGCAAAATAAAAATACGGCCAGGATAATAGTTCATAGGTTCAATATTTACCAGTTTGTGTACCATCTGAGCTATTTCCTTTAATCAGCCATGCACATGGCACTTTTATTCTCAGGGGACATTATCGCCATGACAACTTTATCAGACTAAACACTGAAACACAGCTCTTGGAAAGATCTCAATTTGGGTATGGTTTAGAATATTATTTATGTTATTCTTTTATCAACATGCTTGGTGTGCCAAACAGAGATGAGAAAATTTTTTAAATGACTATTAAAATCACAATAAAAAATGTAAAAACTTTACAAAGAGAAAAGGAATAAGCCATTAGGCAGAAAAATGGGCAATCAAAGGAGCTATTGCGCTTGGCAGATGGAAAAGCAGCAGGTGCCATGGTGTGATGGGACCTCGCTTCCCATCATGCATGCTCTACAATGATGCAGGCTGACAGGGAAGGGAATTAATGTGTCGGAGCAGGTACTTTCTGTCCATTAGCTGATTCCCAATACGTCCTCACAGACTGCTACCCGTGGCTCTTTGATAAAATGGTTTACAATACACGGCTCCGAAAGTTGTGTGGGGAAGGACAGCTGTGAGCGACCCTCCCTTCAATGCCTCAGCTTAGCAGAGAGCGTGAGTGACCAAGTAAACATTTCTCCACCCCAAACTGGGATTAGCAATTTCGGTCCATGAATAAATTATTTGAGTACAGATGCTATGAATACATCAAGGTGACCAAGGGCCACAGCCTCTGAGTGTGGGGGATGGAAGGGGACACTGACGAAGAGAATTCTCAAGGTAACAAATTAGCTCTCAAACAAATGAGTCTCAGGAAGGCTATAAGAGTACATTCACCTTTCTGCTTTGAGAGAAAAAATAGCAAATGATGAAAAGTCAGCCCGAATCCTGGGTCGGCTTAGACAGACATAGCACATTAGGCATGTAAACACTGAGGGTGTGCTGGAGCTTCATCACGTCCGGCTAGCTTCCTCCCATCCCCTTCTCCTTCTTTTCCTTTCCTTTCCTTTCCTTTCAAGTCTGAGTTTAAGTTTCAAATATGCAAGCAGTCACCTGTGAAACCTGAAAATGAGAAGAGATAGGAGAAAGGAGTTTAAGTTTGTACAATTGGTAACAGCTATTTCCAGATCTCTGTCCAATGAACTAATTGAATTGCCAAATTGTTTATTAACCTGGGCTGTTAAGACAACTAGATTAAGAAAGGATAGACTAGGGGCAGCAGGGTGGCTCAGTCGGTTGAGCGTCTGACTTCACCTCAGGTCATGATCTCATGGTTCAGGAGTTTGAGCCCCTCGTCGGACTCTGTGCTGGCAGCTCAGAGCCTGGAGCCTGCTTTGGGTTCTCTGTCTCCTCCTCTCTCTGTCCCTTCCCTTATCATGCTCTGTTTCTCTGTCTCTCTCAAAAATAAATAAGCATTAATTTTTTTTAAAGGATAGACCTTTTTTTTCTGTCCATATTCATGACTAAATTGGAAAACCAAGAGTGCCTATGCAACTTGTTATGTAAAATCTTAGAAATTATGTACGTATCAGAGAAGGATTAACAATCTAAGGATTGAATTCTAACCTTCCTCATCTACTCTAATTAAGGGACCTGTTATTCTATCTCAAAACATCCTTTATTTTTTTCTGCATTCTTACCATATTGCCATTTATAAATAATTTTCATTTAATGTCTGTCAAATCTCACTAAATTGTAAGTGACACAGGAAAGAAACTGGATATATCTTGCCTCAGCACTTAGCAAAATGCCAGTCATATGGTAGGAACTCAGTAAAAGTTTGTGGAAAGAAGAAAAAGATGGAGGTAAGAAGATACTAATGTGGAAAGAAAAGAAGGAAGGAGGTCAAGAGAGGACCAAAAAGATGAGAAATATTCATCATGACTTTTCTATTCCCGTATTTCTTCTTTGGAAACTTCTCTAAAAGCCTTAACTTTATTGAGATGCTAAAACAAATTCTTTCCTAATTAAGAATAAGGAGGAAGAGTGAGGAGGAGGAGGAGAATATATCTACATTGACAATGATTGGATAGGTACCACTGAATGGTGTCCAAGGACATTTCTGGGCAGGTGTGCACACCCTGGGTCTTAAAAATTCGTTTTATAAAGAAACAGTGGAAATGGAAATATTTCAGCCAGAATAAATTTTAACCTCTGCAGAGTCCATACCCAGAAAGCTTAAAATTATCCTTGAATGTCTTGATGTTACCCCAGGCATTTGGAATGAGACTCTGTATTTGGGAGTGCAAGACTTTTAACCTGGATCAGATCATGTTTATTCACATTCCTCCTTAGATCAAGTATGAGCGTACTCACTACACAAGACGATACAAGGTGGTGAGAACACATTTCTAATGGGAAAGCAAAACTGTGTTTAATGAATCCTATGGGATTTATGATAACCAATGATAATACCTCAAATGCAGAGCACTTAACAGTTTCCAAAATTGTTTATATTATTTCACCCTTAATAGGATTGATTGATCTATTATTTAAACCTTGTGAAAGATGATTCCAAAAGAAACTAAGCATAACTAACAGAGACTGAAAGTAGAATCTGGAGGATCTTGAAGAAGCGTGAGGGTTGTCTATGTCTGTTCCCTGTTTCAACCCACAGAACAGGTAGAACTTTGGACTTGTGTCAATTTCAACTGACCACCTCCTAGAAAATAACCTTCTACTTTGGACTAAAATAGAGATAATGTAATACGTGTTAGCTACATAGCCATTCTGTATTAGTCAGTTTAACCCTGCCAGCCTCAGTCAGAATTCTTTCAAAATACCTTTTGTAACCTTGTGGTTTTGCCTTTATAAACTTCCACTCTGCCTGACTCCCACCCCTTGCTTTGCAATTCATAGCACATTTTTTTGATTTTGGCCAACTCTGGGTCTCCCAAATCGCAATCCCTAAGGCCTCAAATAAACACTTTAAAACCTTGTTGCCTTCTTGGCTAACACCTTTAAGAGAATTAATTAGTGCTGTTATTTAACCTTTAATATAATAATTAACCTGGGAGTGAAGATTTATTAACCATGTAACATTGGTAAAGTTATTTCTCTATGCCTTAGTTATTTTTTTTCCCTAAAACTATCATAAAAGGTTGATCAAAGATTCTATATGATAACACATGGAAAGTACTACATTTAATGTGTTAACCATCATTAGTGTAATTATTATTTAGAACACAGGCATCACTAACTACAATTTGCAGATCATAAAAGAACCTCCAAAGGTTAAATGAGTTCATTGCCTTTGAAGCGGTAGTCCCAGAACTTTCATTTCTAATTCTGAAACCATAAAACTTTGTACTATGCCAATTCTATTCTGAGCTGCAGTTGACTTTAAGACCTCATTTTGAGGACATGTGGCCCCTTTGGGATTCCCCTCACTACAGGATCCCAGGGACAGTGACTTGGTGTGGGGCCAAGGCACTGAGCCAGCAGCAACAGGCTCCTGGAGCACAGGGCCTGCTGAAGAGGTCACTCAATATCAGCTGCTTCCCATAGCCTCCAGAGAGCCTGACAGTTTGGCTTGCCTTCATTTTAGTTCCTGTCAATTTCAAAAGAGACAAGTTTCTAGGGCTGAAATTGATGTGTTTGTGTGACTATTCCAGGCTACTGAAATTGACAGAGGCCGAAACTGATGAAAGTATCCAATTTGTCAATTTCAGCGAAGAGACTGCTTTGAAGGCAGAGATTGACTAAGTCTGTACCTTTCCTGCCTGATCAGAAAATTTAATTTTTTCCCCTACTTTAAAAAAAAGTTTTGTGTTTACTCTCAGAAACTATTTTGGACAGTCCTCTGGGTAGAACCCGAATTGGCCTGACAGTTTAAACAGATGGTCAAGTCTGTCAAAATCCAATCTATTATGTTTGGCAGAAGCTTGTTTCCCATTGTATTGACTGATCAAAATATTCAACATGGTTTTTAAAAAGTTGTAAATTGTGGAATCATTTGAAACTCTGCTGATTGTGTTTTGACGCATCCCATGGAAACCACGTAAGCCCTAGATGATTTTCCAGTCAAACGCTCAATCATATTAGCCCAGAAATCCCTACTACATCTGTCACCTATCTAGTTTTGACAAATTTTGACTGATGAAATGGAAATGGTTTGTAGAGGCTTAAACACATACTAAGGGAAGAAATGCAGTTAGCAGAACTGGAATCCAGTACTTCTACCAGTTGTGTGACCTTGTCCACGTTTTCAGCTCTTATTCTCCACTTTTCCCCCTATGAGGAGATTAGACTACAGCAGCATTTTCCAAGATGTGCTCTTTAGAAAATAATATTTTAGGGGTGCCTAGGTTGCTCAGTTAAATTTCTGACTTTGGCTCAGGTCATGATTTTGTGTGTGGTAGGACCCTCTCCCTAAGGAAAGGAAAAAAAAACAAACCTCAAGGCAACCTGGTTATATGCGTAGGTGACAAAATCCCTCACAACCTTGTAACATGAGGCCACTTCATCAGACTACCTGGTTATGTTTGTATGTTACCATAAAGGGAAGACAAAGAAGTGAAAAATACATAAAAGAAACTATGCCATGTGTAGTTCAGGGATGTTCTTCAGGTAGGAAGCCAACTGAGCAGTGCCGGCAGGAATAAAATTGTTTCCTGGAAAGGAAAGACTCAGTGTCATGACTCTGTGCAAGAATCCTGCTACATGCAGTTAGTGAGTTCGAGCCCCACGTCAGGCTCTGCACTGACGGCGTGCAGCCTGGAGCCTACTTCAGATTGTGTCTCCCTTTCTCTTTGTCCCTCCCTTCTCTCGCTCTGTCTCTCTCACAAAAAAATACATGATTAAATAACTTAGAAAAACATTAGTTAAACATGTTTATTTGACTGCAGGACTTTACAGAACCTTTATTATCTCAACATGTGTAACAAACACAAATCTCAGGTACAAACTTTAGTGTACGATAAAATTTAACTATACTTTCTAGACCTCATCCTGCCAAATTTATAAGACTCTTCTCTTCAGTCATGTTGGGAAACCAGATTATTGAAATATTCAGTGGGTAGAGGTACGGATAGCTCATCCTGTCCTAAGTCATTAGTCCACAAAGCTGGTTTCTGGGATTGTCTACATTAGGGATCAGCCAGCTGTTTCTGTGAAGAGAAATACAGAAAATAGTTTGCGTTTTGCAGGCCATTCAGACTCTGTGGTAACTACTCAACTGTGCCACTACCAGTTCTGTCATAGCTGTGCACGAGTAGCCATAAATGATAGATAATGTGTACAATTTTTTTCTTAACCATTTAAAATATAAAAACCAATCTTACCTTGTGGGCTCTGCAAAAAACAGACAGTGGACTGGATTTGGCTTGCAGGCTCTGCAAGAGTTTGCCATCCTCTAGTCTAATTGACTGGCTCCTTGTTACTTTTGTGCCACACTCATATCACAGGAATTTGCAAGACTGTGTATGGTCCCATCTGCCTAAACATACCCATAAGCTGTTCCGTCTTGGAGTCTTAGTATCACAACGTCATCTGTATTCAGGAGACAAGGCAGAGGTGCTCTTGCTTCCAACACCTCCAGATCTCTCTAAATATGTCCAAAAAAAACGCCACCTTTCACCACTTTCTACCACCTTCTCAAGTCCCAAGGAGTTTATAGAGAAATGAGTCTCCTTTTGCATGTTGACAGTAATTCCAAAGCTCCCTCCCTCTTTGGATTATTTCTACTTTCCAACCTCCCCAATCCTCCCCAAGGTAGTGAGGACAGGTCCCGATTCAATGAGAGAAATGCAAAACTATAGGAAAGGAAAAATGTACTTAAATCTCTCAAACGTCATCCTTACCACATAGGCATTATGAATCTCCCAAATGCCATGCAATATGTACCAAATAGTTTTGACCAGAATGCTTTTTAAGGACATCTTATGAGAGAATTTTCCAGTGGCTGCACTTTGGGAAACAATAGTCTAGAACTTACCTAAGGTTCCTTATAGCTCAACTACTCTAATGAGGAGACAGTACCCTGTGAGAAGAAAGAATCACAGTTTAGATATGGGTTGATATCGCTATAAATCTTGGGGCTTTATTGCATCCCAGCCTTTTTTTTCCCTATTCTAATCCAAAATTTTCTCATGTATAATAACTTTTCCTTATTTGGGAGTATGTTTCTTGGTGGAGCAAACATCAAGGTGCTCATAGTTATGATTTTCCTACTGCCTTTTATTTATTACATTACCTCCCAATGGTTGACTGGATGGATGGATGGATGATGAATGAACTGGTTTTCCCCACTTCAACTCCTTTTGTCTTTAGCCCCATTTGTAAACCTCTGTTTTCTTTGAGTTGTTTGTCAAATCTTTTTGGAGAAGAATCATCTCTAATTTTATTTAGATATTTTATATAGTCAACGTGACTTCTTTACAAACTCTTAATCTATCCCCAGAAGAATGTCCTTAGAATACATGCTCCCTGGACTTTTGGATGACAAAAACAAAAGGAATATAGAAGCAACCTTATTCTTGCAATGAGTTGTTTGGTTTCTCTGACATGATCGCATCTACTTGTTACTGAACTGGGCCCTTGGGCTGGCTAAGCAATAGAAATTGACAAGGAACCAAATGAGAGTCGCAGGCAAGACTGATTGAAACTTATGCCTGCACACAAGAAAGACAGCATAAAGGAAAGAATCCTCAGGCTGATTCCGGAGAGTTTTTTAATGAAACCTAAGTGGAGAAAGAGTGACCTCTAAGCATGTAGAGGCAGGAATTTATTAGCACATGGGCACTTAAAGGTCATGCTTCTTCATGTGTCACTTGTCTAATTAACATGTTAAATCTCCATCCCTGGGCATGATTTTTAGTATTTTAATGAGGGGGAAAATCAGTGAAAGTTCAGCACTGGGGTCCGTCTTGGCACAGACTGGTTTGTAGTAAGCATCCTCCTTTTAGCACGCATCCTCCCTCTGTATTTCTGCAAGATACACTGTTCAAGAGGCATAGTTCTAGCTATGTTTTCCCTTATGAAGGCAGCCAAGGGATACTGGGTTTCATAGTCAGGGTTGAGGAATCCTGAATCCAGTCCCTGCTCTTCTCACTCTGATCACAGTTTTCTCCCCTAGCTGTGTCCCCATTTCCCACCACCTATAGTAAGAAAAAAGCATCTGTGAATCTCTACTTACAGAACTCTCCACATCCAATAACTTTAACTTTGTTTAGCTGACTCCAAATGGAAATTTCTTCTCAGTTCCCAGTATCTGGTGTTTTGATTTGTTTATTTATTCACTGACCCATTGGACATGTACTGAGTGCCTATTAAGTCTTTATGAGAAGTGTAGGTTGCACAGTGGTGAGCAAAAAAGACATGGCCCCCACTTCCATGGACCATAATGTTTAATGGGAGAGAGGGATATTCCATAAGTAAATGAACAGAAATATAATTCAAGTCAAGTGAGTTCTATATGTAAGTAAACAACCGTCCTGGTTTGCCTAAGACTGTCCTGGTATTGAAAGAGCTGCATCCCTGGAAACCATCGATTCCTGGGCAAATAAGGATAGTTGATCACGCTGTGCTATAAAAGGGAATAACACAGTGGGTATGCTTTATATCTCATGACCTGGAAAACTTTATGTATCATTTGAGCTGAGAACTAAAGGATGAGGGAAAAAAAAGAACAAAAGAAACCCAGCCGTATGCAGAGAGGAGGCAAAGTGAAGTCCAGGAAAAAGGAATAGTTTGTTTACAAAGAGATGGGGACCCTCAGGAAATGGGGGCTAAAGCTATTTTAACTAAGGTGTATTAAACAAGCTAGAAGACAGGTTGAGATAAAATTAGAGAGGCAGGAATGATTCAGAAATTTGCAATAGGACACCTTCGTCTGATTTACAAAGAAACTTTCTAAATATTGAGACCCTATCTTCTGCCTAACCCATGAACACAAAAACATTAATTATAATCCTTTTTTTTTTCAAGACCTACATCACCTATCAGGTAAGACCATCCTCGAGGTAACAACTGTAATACAGGGGAATGAGCGCTAAACCAGGGTGAACAGGAAGGAAGTCAGAAATCATGAGGAGGGGAAGTTGAGAAATAAAGTAAAAGCTTAACCTATTCTTTCCACCTCAGGAATTTCTCAGGCTCTCCCTTCCACCTTCTGCTTCAGATTCTCCAGCAGTCATTTTGTTTCCCCATTTTGTATACCATTATTTCATACTGCCATGTGACTGCTCTCTCAAGGGCCTTATGGCCTGGCGATAGGTGGGTGGTGTGGGGAGACCTCTCTGGGGTTAATTGGCCGTTCTCCTCAGATACTGCCCCTTGGTTGGCTTCTCTTGACTTCATGCACTGCAGCCAGGGCAGTAGGAAAGGTCTGTCGTGCTCATCCCAGACTGCATCCAGGACCACAGGCCATGTTCCTCTGAGATGAGAAAGACTCATTTAGGGCAATGACTCAAACCCATGTTTCGTGGGAAGCGACAGCCATTGCCCATCCACATGTCGATGTTGGAAACTTTAAAGAAAGTACACTAGGCCTTCCCCAAAATGTAAAAGCAACGCTGCAGGCTTTGATTTCTGGCCGAGGTCCTCATGCAGGAGTGGTGCATTTCATCGGCTTGTGGTAACAACTCCGGTAACGAGAATGGAGTTATTGACAGACATTTCCATTCCAAGGAGCGAACACTCCATCATAATGAGGGGGGAGTGTGGTTGTCAACGGCAATGTTGTTAGGACAGTAAAATCAAAATTATTTTTCATCGTTTGTCCTGTGTGAAAAATGCCCTCATTTGAATGTCCTGAGATTGCTCCCAATCAAGTCCGAGGATCAGACTGGTGTACAAATTTGCCTTTGGTTAGTATGATAATGAGCCTTCAACTGCACACCAAATAATTGTATTTATTAAAATGTATGATTGTGCATTAGTTCAGTAGTATTCAGCAGGTCTCAAAGCCATAACTTAGAGCCTCCACCTCACCTTCTTCTATACGTTTTACTTCTAGCAACTATTTAAATGCAGATGGCTGTATAAATTTCCACTTCTGACCTGAAATATTTCCAGCAATATATGCTATGATTAATTGGGACTTCAGACCTCCCCCCACCCCTGCCAGGAATTATCTGTTATTCAGCCTATGGGCTAGAATGATAGGCTTGTCTCTAACAGTATACATTCTCTCTGCAGCTCTCAAACACTAGCATCTAGCAGCAATGGTGGGCATTTAATCTTGATCCTCAATCACAGCTTGTTTTAAAAGTTACATCCAGTAGCCAGTCAAGCACTCAGTTGGTGAAGGCCACTCTCCCTGAGTTCGGCACTTCTCTGTCATTTTCTTACTTTTTTATTTGTAAAGGCCGAGTTCAGAATACCTGACTTCGTTCGTCACTGCTGAGTATTGACGAGCCACAAACACTGCCGCCATCAGTAGTCAAAAATGCAGCTGGGTTAATGCTGACATACTGCTGTCTTTTGAGGGCCAGTTGATGTGTGTTCATTTATAATCTAATTGCATGTCCACTTTTAAAAACCAGCTCCCAGTGTGGAATGGATAAAAATACAATGACCAAATGATATGCGTAATCATTCAGTGCTGTTAGTCCCAAAAGGTGATATTGCAGTGACATTGAGAAAATTAGATCTATTCTTTATACAATTATATGGCTACACTTTCACTCTAATGCCATTCTAATTGGGAAGGAGCATTGAAATGTGAAACTGGGTGCGTTTCACTCTCTAATTATCACCGAGCAACTCATTTTTAAGATAGGTTTCTGGAAAAGACAGTTGCCAGAATGCTTTGATAGTCCCAAATGTTCACTGTTGCTTCCATGTCAGGTAAAGCTTGTTTTCCTCCTGTAACATTTACATTGCCACTGAGAGCTTGCTAGAAAGAAAGATTTGGGTGATTGCCTATTCTTCATGTGGTCCATTTATGTTGCTGAAAAGAAAAATTCTAAGTAGGTATACTCCCCCTACTTGTACTTCCAAATGGGCCTTTTGAATTGGATACTTGCCCTGCTATTTTACAGGGTGGTTGGGAGACTCAAATTTCATAATAAAATTGCAAGCCATTTTGTGAACTCTTAGTTATCTATGAGCATGATCTATTACTGTTATAATAATAATTGCTGCTGTTGGTTTTGGTAGTAGCACTTGTACGAATTAATATCTCTAGCTGTAATTCATTTGGATCCCTGCTGTAGAAGTCAGTAGTCTCTGGATATATGTTGATTTATTAAGTATTTCCCTCCAGTCCCTAGTTTTGAAATACTAAAGTGACATTATACTCTATCAATTATTCTATTAGACTGTAAACTCTATGAAGGTAGGAACTATATTTCTTTTTAGAAGACATTGAATAAATAGGTGGAGACTGAAGAAATAAACATTTTTCTATTTCTTCTTAATGAGCATATATTTCTTTATGTCATTGAGCACAGTTATAATTACTGATTTAAAATTCATGTCTATGAATTCCACATCTGGGTTATTAGTTATTACAGTATAAATCTCCACTGATGGTCTTTTCCCTTGAGAATGGATCAAGTTTTCCAGATTTTTAAATTTTGGATTGTATTCTAGGTATTATGAGTGCTATTGTGGAGACTCTGAATTATATTATGCTCTTGCAAAGAGTACTGATTTCTTTTGGTTGTTTCTGCGAACAATGTGACTTACCTCAAACAAAACTCCTTATTGGGCTGCAACTCAAATATCAGTTTAGTTCTTTTATTGGTAGATGGGCTGCTTGCAGTGGGCACTGGGCACATATGATGCCGGGTCAATTAGAGATGTGCCCCCCCAACCCTTTATAGTGGCCGTGATTGGTTCCTCATGCCAGAAGGGCTGAGGGTTTCTATAGGAGTCTTAGCTGCTCCATGTAGGCTGACTGCATCCTGCCCTTGAGCTAAAACCAGTAAGGAATGAGAAACGCATGCCATGTAATTTCCTTCATCCAAAAGTCAATGTCTCCCCAGAATCTGCCTAAATTTTGTTCACTTCTCAGAGCCTTGTGCTTCCCAGAATTTATGGTTTTTATAGTTTTTATTTGTAGAATTCCTTTCAAATCTGTATGACATAAAAGACTGCAGAGCTTGTTTGAATTCTCTAGTTTGGACCATGCCAACAGAGTCATGCAGATACTATCTTTCTTTTTTTTATTTTTTTAAAATTTACATCCAAGTTAGTTAGCATATAGTGCAACAATGATTTCAGGAGTAGATTCCTTAATGCCCCTTACCCATTTAGCCCATCCCCCCTCCCACAACTCCTCCAGTAACCCTCTGTTTGTTCTCCATATTTAAGAGTCTCTTATGTTTTGTCTCCCTCCCTGTTTTTATACTATTATTGCTTCCCTTCCCTTATGTTCATCTGTTTTGTATCTTAAATTCTTATATGAGTGAAGTCATATGATATTTCCCTTTCTCTGACTAATTTCCCTTAGCATGACACCCTCTAGTTCCATCCACATAGTTGCAAATGGCAAGATTTCGTTCTTTTTGATTGCCGAGTAATACTTTGTTGTGTATATATATATACCACCTCTTCTTTATCCATTCATCCATCGATGGACATTTGGGCTCTTTCCATACTTTCTTGATTCTCATCTAAGATTTCTTTTACCCCAGATTACTGTGCTCTCAGTCTATGTAGCCCACTGCAAATGGCCTTTCTCAGTGTCGGCCCACACTAGAATAAATCTTAAAGATGCTCCAATGGGATCCAGTTGCCTTAAAGAGACCTGTTTGTTACTGAAGCTTAATTCAGTTTGTTCAGCATCTACAACAGTAGTTCCCGGACACCCAACCAACATTGAGTGGCCACCTTGGATGTAGAGATGGCGATATTTGGTGATAACCCCGAAGAAAAAAACAGCAAGAAAAACCAAACTTATATCCACTTCCTATTCTTTTTTTCCTCTTAAATATATTGGCCTATGATCCAAAAGTCTAGAAACCACTATGTATTATCATAAGGAGTAATTTCACAGGCTTAATATCCTCTTAATAAATTGAAATGTATTAAATTATCCCTCTCGGCTCTTGTGGCCCAATGATTTTATTCTATTATTTTCATATAGACGCTGATTATCGTCTAGATTCCCAATATACATTCAGATGGCAGGTCTGGAAAATTAAGACAAAGGAAAAAGAGACAGCAAAACTAAAAGTTCGTGAACCCATTGAAAGGCGTACTGAACTTTGGGGATAATCAATAAATAACCTACTCCTTCATTTTCCTCTGTTACAAAATGCTTCGGGCCTGCTGTGCAGATACAGTCCTAATCCCCTCCTTAACCTTTGGTTTTTCTAGGAATAAATTTTCCTGATTCTTGGATTTACTGGTTCATTACATGGGGATTTAAGCATCTCCAGTGCTTTTGATAATAACGTGGTTCCTTGGCTCTTCCCTTTTGGCTGCTTTCTTATATTATCTGAGCATCTAGTCATCAAGTATGCATCAGTTATTGGACTGAAAGAACTAACAGCTATACCACTAAAAGAATAATATATACACCAAACCCTAGAATTACGCTGATCACTGTGTAATTTATAGCTGTGTACCTAGAGGAATATAGTAAAATGCCCCAGAACTTGGAGACAGTGATATCCCTCAGAGAGTCAAATTATAAGGTCAACACTTAGTGGATGAGCCAGGCTATTCTCAGGCAAGCAAAACTAGGGTGTATTCTCCAAAAGATAATTTTGTGAAAGAAATCTAGCATTAGAGTAAACACTATTTACTTCAAGTTTTTATTTAAATTCCTGTTAGTTAACCTACAGCATGCTATTAGTTACAGGTGTACAATTTAGTGATTCAGCCCTTTCATACAACACTCCTTAGTCCCCATCACCTATTTCACCCATCCCCCCAACCTCCTCCACTCTGGTAACTATCAGTTTGTTTTCTTTTTTTTTTTTTTTTTAATTTTTTTTTAAACGTTTATTTATTTTTTTGAGAGACATAGAGACATAGTGTGAGCAGAGGAAGGGCAGAGAGAGAGGGAGACACAGAATCCGAAGCAGGCTCCAGGCTCTAATGAGCCATCAGCACAGAGCCTGATGTGGGGCTCGAACTCACAGACCGTGAGATCATGACCTGAGCCGAAGTCGGCCGCTTAACCAACTGAGCCACCCAGGCGCCCCTCAGTTTGTTTTCTATAGTTGAGTCTGCTTCTTGGTTTGCCTCTCTTTTTCACCTATGATCATTTGAGTAAACACTATTTACTGAAGGCATATTCTGTGTTGAGAATTTTAGATATCAATTAGATCTAGAGGATACTATCTAATCTAATCTAATATCAATTAGATCTAGAGGGTACTATCCAATCTAATCTAATATCAATTAGATTTAGAGGGTACTATCTAATCTAATATCAATCTAATCTAATATCAATTAGATTTAGAGGGTACTATCCTCTCCATTTTATAGATGGAAAAACTTAGGCTCCAAGAAGATTTATAATTAATTATTGTCCAAAGGCATTTGTCTGCCGAGTATCAAAACCAGGAATCAGATCTCATTTTGTCTATTTTGCAACCCATACACCCGTTTCCTGGTCATTACAAGAAGTCTCAGAAAGTTATAGCCAAAAATTCCCCCAAAAGGAAAGTGACAACAGGGAGTGTTTTCTACGAATCTAGAAAAAGGAGCTTTAATGAGCTTTTTAAAGGTCCTGGCATCCCCCAGGTTTTTTTCAATCTTCTGTGCACATTCTTTGCCCTTGAGCCCTGAGACTCCAGACTAGAAGTCAAGCCTTCTTCTCCATCATAGACAAAACTCCTGGAACAATGTGTCCGTGGCATTTTTGCTTTGGAGGACTATGTCTTTGGCCTGTACTGTCTCCGAGCCATGGAGTCTATTCCCTAGAATGTTTTTATCTCTGGTGTGGCACTGTTTTCTTACTGCTCCTTTGGAAATGATGCCAGACTCTGTCCCCTTTGTCTTAACCTGAGCTCCAGTTCACCGTTACCCTTCTGATAGCACACACTCCAACCACTGGAGAAAACCACCCAGCCTGACCAGCCCCTGAGGCTGTACCTACATTATCTTGTCCACGGTGCCAGACTAATCTTCCTTAAACATCAGTCTCCTCTTGACCTCTAGGCCTGTCTCCTCATTTGTCAAACAAGATGTTGGAACTAGACGATCTCGAAGATCACTTCTTGCTCTCAAACTGTATCAATTCCTCTCATGTACAAGTGCTTCTTATTCTAATATTCTCTAGAGAGTAGAGTGAGACACCAAACCGTTCTTTTAGCATGCTTTCTTTGCAGAAAAGTTTTACAGAAATAAAGCACCGTTCACTCAAGGTGTCAGTGATTAAAATGGATCACAATACAATTTGAATATAGGCTATTTAATCACAGAAGTACTTTTAGGTGACCTTGTCATCTCCACTCTATTTAATTTAAGTTCTAATTTATATCCTTTGTACTGTAAAAGAGAGGTATTTTTTTCTGAAGATGTTTCCGGAGCTTAGTGGACCCATGGGAGATATAGAACTGCTTGTTAAATGCAAACATTGTTTCCTTCACCAATGTTCAATTTTACTGCAATTTTTGAAGTTACTGTAGTAACAGAATTCTCCCCCTCCTCCCCACCCCCCGCAAATCTTGCTGTCATTATGAAAGTGGCATTCATTTCAGGGAGTAATAGCTAGAGGAAGACAGTTTCAGAAGGATGATGTGAAAATCTGATATGAAAGTTTTACAGAAGCTGTCTGTCCTTTCCTGGGAGTGAGGTTATGCCACTTTATCAGCTGCCTTCAGCTGAGGACGTTCTGGAATTGTGTAGTGTTAGATGGGCTTAAACTTTAATTTGGCATAGAGGACAGTTTACCAGGAGCTGGTTCAGACATCTCAAGTAGCTCAATTTTTATAAATTTATTTTATACTAGTGTTAAGGTTCTTCTTTGAATTAAATTATTATACATGATTCAGTCATGGCATTGACCAAATATCAACTAATCTATCTTACTAATGGTCCTGTCTATATAGTTGACGAATCCAACCCTAGTATGTATGTGTGTGTGTGTGTGTGTGTACACATATATACAACATTATCAATATAAAGAATCATTTTCAATCACTGGTAAAAAGCCATTTCCCGAATAAATTCGCTGCAAGTCCCCTCACATAGAATTCAATTAGCAAACTTAATTTGTAAATATCGTCATTATTCTATCTGCTGGATTATGCATCACAAATCTTAAAAGATCTGTGTTACTAGTACTCAAGATATACCTTAAGAAATACTACATACCTCGATAGCCTGGTTTGAAGAACAGCTAATAATTGAGTCCATTTTTTAAAATTGTTCTCTCCTGAAGCTACCAGATGCTGTCTTCATGTTTGGCTGAATGCAATGTTCAACTTTATTTCATTAGTTTGCCTACCATTATTAAATTATTTTTTTTTTCCATCCTGGCTCGGCCCCTCACCTCTCAGTGCCCTCTGCTTGCCGTTTAGCCTATTCTAATCTTGTGTGATTGAACTAAAATCCTAGCTATTTTTGTGAAACTTCCCTGACCAAAAGAAAGAGTCTGCCTATGAGTTCTTTGTTTTTTGTTGTTGTTTGTTTTGTTTTGTTTCGAGGCGTTTTGTTGGTTTTTTTTTGTTGTTGTTGATACACGTAACCACATCAAGCAATAGTGTCAGGCATCATTGAATCATATCAGATGTGGACCTCTAGGGTATAAAAAAAAAAAAAAAAAAACTTCTGTTACTTAGCCAGTGAAAAAAAGGACAACTTTGAGACTCAGATGAGGATATTTCTACTCTTCAGATTACAGCTTCTAGCACTCCTCTAACTTCACCTCATTCCATTCAGCCTGATCCTCAATGGTCCATTTCCCTCAAGTTTTGACATCACAGGTGAGGTCTTAACTTCATTCACATTGGTTTATTTCATCGAAGGTGCATACATGTCAAGAAAAGGGGTGAATTGTGCTGAAAATAATCTTTTTAACATTAGAAATTCACTATGATTGGGATGCCTGGGTGGCTCAGTTGGTTAAGCGGCCGACTTCAGCTCAGGTCATGATCTCACGGTCTGTGAGTTCGAGCCCCACGTCAGGCTCTGTGCTGCCGGCTCAGAACCTGGCTCCTCCTTCAGATTCTGTGTGTGTCTCTCTCTCTGCCCTTCCTTACTCAGACTCTGTCTCAATGTCTCTCAAAAATAAGATAAAAATGTTAAAAAAAATAATGAAATTCATTATGTTCAAGCCTTTAAGATTAGCACTTGGTTGCTTGTTTATTTTTCTCTAGTGTACATTTCTAAATTTACAAATAGAGCTTTTTAATTTCTTTTCTCTTTCTAAGACATGATAATCTCAAATAGGGCAGGGAGAAAATTTCTAAAGACCCTGGTACATAGTGTGTGTTCAATAATATGCACTCCTTGATTTACTTATAGTATTTTGCATGTTATTTGTTATTCATGCATTCAATAATCCTAATATTAGACGTAACAAAAGTAGAAGGAGTTCATAATTCCAAAGATCTTATAGCCTATAAAAGAGAAATATAAGCAAATAAGTAAAAGCAATTCAAACTGGTAATAAAAAGCCTATAAAAAGGCAAAACTCATATTTTTTTGTTTCTTTAAGGCTTTATAGAGAATAATTGACATAGAAACTGCACATATTAAAGTTTATAATTTTTAAGTGTTGACAAATGTATATCCTATTAAAAGTGTCACCACAATCAAGATGACATCTTCATGTGTCTAAAAGTTTGGTCTTGCCTCTTAAGCCCTTCTTTCCTCCCTTCCAGACCCTACCCCAATGCCACAGGTAGTCATTGATCTGATTGTTCATTTTATAAAATTTTATATAAATATAATTATGTAGAACGTATACTTGAATCTTTCATTCAGCATTGGGATTCAACCATCTTATACCATATGTCAGTTCTTTTTATTGATAAAGTTTCATTTGTGGATATATTTCAATTTAATTATTTACTTGTTGATGGACCTTTGGGTTATATCCAGATTTTGACTATTCCAAATAAAGCTATGAACACTTATGAACAAGTTTTTGTATGAAAGTGTGCTTTCATTTCTCTTAGGTAAATACCTAGGAGTAAGTTGTCCAGGTTATATAATTGACTTCTTAAGGAACTGCCAAACTGTTTTCCAAAATGTTGGTGTCATTTTACATTCCCAGTGTATGAGATTTTTGGTTGCTGTAGTTAGTCAGTGTTTCTGATTTTAGTCGTTCCCGTAACAGTGCACTGTTATCTCTTTTTAGTTTTAATTTGTATTTCCTTAGGGAATAGTAATTTCAACAGCAACTTTCCATTTTGCCATCTGTATATCTTCTTTCGCGAAGTATATGAGCAATTTTTTTGCCCATTTTAAAATTGTTTTTGATTTCTGTCTTATTGAATTGTAAGAGTTCTTTATAGATACAGGTCCTTTCTTGGACATATGTTTTGTGAATATACTTTTCCAGTCTATGGCCTGCTTTTCATTTTCTTCTCCCTGTTATTTGAATATCAAAGGTTCTTAATTTTTATGAAGTCAATTTGTTGACTTTTTCCATTTATAATTGATGCATCTTGTGTAATATTTAAGAAACTTAAGCCAAGAATATGGGTATCTAAGATTTTTTTTTTCCTCTTGGGTTTTCTTCTAAACTTTGAAAGTTTTAACCATTTTTTTATGGTCTGTGATCAACTTCGAGTTAATTTTCATATACAGTATTTGATTTAAGAGTTATTTATTCATTTATTTATTTATTTATTTTGCATATGACTATCCTCTTGTTCAACCATAATTTGTTATAAGGATTATCCTGTCCCTGTTGAATTGTCCTGGCAATATTGTAAAACATGAACTAAACACATATGTGTGTGTCTTTATGTGGGCACTCTATTCTAATGAACTATTATCTGTCTTTACACTAATACCATATTTTCTTGATGACTAGTTTTAAAATAAGTCTTGAAATCAGGTAGTACAAGTCCTCCAAATTTGGTCTTCCTGTTCAAAGTTACTTTGGCTGTTCTAAAGCCATTTAGTTTTGATATAAATTTTAGAAAGTTGTTTGTCAATTTCTACAAAAATGCTGAGTGAATTTTTGTTTGGAGTTACACTGAATAGGTAGATCAAATTAGAGAAAATTGATACCTCCATAAGATTGAAGATTCCTATTCAAAAATATAGTATATCTTTCCATTTATTTAGGTCTTCTTTAATTTCTCTCAGTGAGTTCAGTAGCTTACAGTGTACAGGTCTTGTATGTGATTTGACAAACTTACTCCAAAATATTTCATATCTTACATGATGTTGTAGAGTATTGTATTTTTAATTTCAATTTCCAATTTTTCATTACTGGAATGTAGAAACACATTAGTTTCTACATATTAAACTTGTATCCCATGAACATGGTAAACTCACTTATTAGTTCTAGTAATGTATTTATAGATTCCCTAGGAGTTTAGATGGTCTATGAATAAGAGAAATTTACAGCATTTGTTCTGATCTATATGTCTTTTATTTATTTTCTTATCTTATTAACTGCCTTGAATCCTGAGAACAAATTTGAGTAGAAATGATGAGAGTAGACATCATTGCCTTCTTCCTGGCCTTAGGGAAACATCATTTTGTCTTTCATCATTAAGTATGATTTTAGAAGTAGGATTTCCTACGGAAATTCTATTTCTAGTTTCCTAAGAGCTTTTATAATGGAAGGTATTGGATTTGTCAAACTGTTTTTCTCCATCTTATTTAGATAATTGTATGTTTTTCTTTTTAAGTCTGGTAATATGGTAAATTACATTGATTTATTTTTAAGTCTTTTAGAGCAGTTTTAGAATTATTGACAAATTGACAAGATCATACAGAGAATACTCATATCCACTTTCTTTTATTACTAATAAGTTAGAGTAGTCTGCTAATTTCTTGTAATTAATAAACTAGGGGTGCTTGGGTGGCTCCGTCGGTTAAGCATCCAACTCTTGGTTTCAGCTTAGGTCATCTCAGTTTCGTGAGTTTGAGTCTCACATCTGGCTCTGTGCTGACAGCTTGGAGCCTGCTTGGGATTCTCTCTCTCTGCCCCACCCCCACTCACACTCTCTCTTTCTCAAAATAGATAAAAAATATACTTCAAAATAAATAAACTAACACTTACCCACTATTATCAACCAAAGTCCATAGTTTATTTAGAGTTTCTTACTTTTTATCTGATTTCCCTTTTCTGTCCAAAGATCTTATCCAGGATATCCTGTTACATGTAGTTGTCTTGTATCTTTAGGCTTCTTGTGGTTGTTACAGTTTCTCAGACTTTCCTTACCTTAATGACCTTAATAGTTTTGAGAAGTACTGGTCAGATGTTTTGTAAGGTATTCCATATTAGAATCATATAAAGTTTTTCTTATGATAAAACTGGATTTCTCAGGTTATAGAGGGGAATAATACAGTGAAAAAGTGCCCTTTATATCACGTCAAATCAAGAATACGTAATATCTACATAACAAGAATATGTTAATTTTGATCAGTTGGCTCATAAAGTACTTAAGTTTCTCCACTGTAAAATTACTCGTATACCCCCTTTTTTTTTTTACTGTATTCTGTGGAAAGAAGTCAATATGCACAGGATACACTTAGGAATTGATGGAAGAATACGTACATAAATGATTTGGCACGTTTCTGCATAGGAAATGTGTCTTTTTTTGTTTAATTATTCAATCATTAGTTTTGTCAATATTGATTTATGGATTTTTATTTTATATTTTGAGTTATGATCCAGTACTGTCTTATTTTCTTACTCAAATTGTTATGACTTTAGCTACTGAGGACACTTGAAGTTAGCTTCTGTCTGCCTTGGACATATTCCCATCACTGTGTTTTTGTTTTGTTTCAAATATTTCTTTATTTTTTTTTTAATTTTTAAGTAGGCTTCACACCCAGCATGGAGCACAGTATGGGACTCGAACACACGACCGTGGGATCAAGAACCGAGTTGAGATTAAGAGTTGGATGCTTAACCAACTGAGCCACCCAGATGCCCCAAGTGTTTCTTTACTTTTTGATGGTGCAAGATACTCTAAGATCTTCTTGCCTGTTTCTACCCAAATCCTAGAATAAGCTCTTTCTTCAAGAAGCCGTGGCTCTTTTTTTTTTTTTTTTTTGTAACTGGCATTAATAGGTATTTTAATTTTTTTTTAACGTTTATTTATTTTTGAGAGACATAGAGATAGAGCATGAGCAGGGGAAGGGCAGAGAGAGAGGGAGACACAGAATCCGAAGCAGGCTCCAGGCTCTGATGAGCCATCAGCACAGAGCCCGATGTGGGGCTCGAACTCACAGACTGTGAGATCGTGACCTGAGCCGAAGTCGGCCGCTCAACCGACTGAGCCACCCAGGCGCCCCTGTAACTGGCATTAAAAATATAATAAGCTCCGGGTATTAGTTATGCACATTGCTTCCATTATCAACAGAAATATTAAATCATTGCTTCTGTTATCTATCAGTTGCCTTCAGTCCAGTTGGCTGCAATTTCCCCCTTGCCTGTTGTGGGCAGGTTTTGTTCTCCGTGCTGTTAGGAAGCCAGTAGGGAGCTTTGTAGTGGGTCAGACGAGATGCCCACCCTCAGCTCATTTGCCATGGCTGTGGTTGCACCAAAATGAAGGTCACTCAGTCAGATCAGTTGTCTGCCCCAAGCCAACTGTTGGGCCTATAGTGGAACTGGTGTGTATGGCTATTTTCCCCTCTCCTCAGGGAAGAGTCACTTTGGAATGGTGATGATCACTGTCAGGACTGCTTGTGGGATGAACTGCCTCAGGTGCCATGTTGAAGGGACTCCTGCCTAGGCGCACAGGTGGGATGCAGCAACCCACAGGTGAATGCAGGATGGGGAGCACGGTATTAGAAAGGTATGTGGAGAGTATTTGTGCTGGTTCCCATAGGTGTCCTGGTATCTGGGCTGGGGGTTTGGGGAGAAACGGCACTTGCCAGCCCTTTTGTTCTTGAAGAAGTCTCCTAAAGATCCCTGCTTTTCCAGCACATGCTCTGAGATGAGTAAATAAATCTCCTTCCTGTATACTCAGGCACTTTTGAAACTGCTGCTTCTAAGCTGTATCTCACTGTGGTTAGTTGTTACGTTGTTTCTTTAAGAGCAGGGACTGAAGTTTCCTGTCGTCCAGTGGCTCTCTCAGAGCTAAGCCTGCTGATATTAAAGTACCTGGGCTTAAACTCCACTGGTTGTTCAAATTCACGAAATTAAGCCCCACAGGTTTTTGAAGCCAAATTTTAGGGGAACTCATCTTTCCAGTGCAGGTCTCCTGTGCCAGGGGTGCCTGGAGTGGGGTCTTTTCCTCTCTCTTCTCAGTGCTCGTGGTGTCCCTCCTGCTTGTGTTTAGTTTCACTGGGAGTTTGGTTACCTACTGACTTCCCATGTCTCCTGCTCTGTGTGACAAAGCCCCCTCTCTATGATGAACTGTGAAGAGTCTGTTCTGCCAGTCTTTGGGTCATTCCCTAAGCTAGTTACACTGTGGTGGCTTTTGTCTAGGTGTCTCTGTGGGACAAGGTGAGCTGAGGATCATCCTAGTGCACCATCTTCCCAAGGTTCCCCTTACAAATACACACTTAAGTTTCCTCTATGTCTTCATGAGTTCTAGCTTAATTTTATCACTATATATTCCACTATATAGACATACCAGTTTGCTCATTTATGAACCCAGTCAAGGACATCTTGGTTGTTTCCAGTTATTGCAAACATGAATAAAGCTGCTTAGACATCTGTGTGTACATTTTTGTATGAACATCATAAGTATTCAAATCAGCTGGATAAATACCTAGCAGTGCAATTGCTGGATTGTATTGTAAGAGTATGTTTATTTTCATGTAAATCTGTCAAACTGTCTTCCAAAGTGGTTGTAACTGTTTATAGTCACATCATCAACGAATGAAAATTTCTGTTGCTCCACGTCCTCTCCAGCATTTTGTATTGTCTGTTTTATTTTAAAATTTTTTTTAAAATTTTAGCCATGCTAATAGATGTCTGGTGTTATCTGACGGTTTTAATTTGCAATTCCCTAATGACAAATGATGTCGAACACATTTTCATATACTTATTTGCCATCTGCATATTTTCTGGTGTGGCGTCCAGATCTTTTGCCTGTTTAAAGTTGCTTGTTTTTTGTTGTTTTCTTAGGGTTGAGTTTTAAGAATTCTGCTGTGTGTACTTTGAATACAAGTCTTTTATCATCTATATAATTTGCAGATAATTTCTTTCGATCCGTGTCTTGTCTTTTGACACTTTTAGCAGTGATTTGCAGAGCAAAAGTTTTTAATTTTTTAATGTCCAATTTACCTTTTTTTTCTCTTTCATGGATGGTTCTTTTGGTGTTGTATCTAAAACCTCTTTGCCAAACCCTGGGTCATGTAGATTTTCTCCTATGATTTCTTCAAGAAATTTTGTAGTATTACATTTCATATTCAGATCTGTGACCATTTTGAGTTATTCTATGAAAGAAGTCTGTTAGGGATATTTTAGTATGGATATATAATTGTTAGCATTTTTTTTCATCCCTCAGAACTTACTTATCTTTTGACCAGAAGTTTGGCATTTTTTGAAGATACTGTTCTTTCCCCCAATGAACTGTCTTTTCTCCTTTGTCAATTATCGATGAACTACATAGGTAGTCCCCAACTTAGGATGGTTCAAGTTAGATTTTTCAACTTTACAATGGTGCAAAATCCATATACATTCAGTAGAGATCATAGTTCAAATTCTGAATTTTGATCTTGGGCTAGTAGTACGCGGTATCATACTCTCTCAAGATGCTGGGTAGTGGCAGTAAACCACAGCTCCCAGTCAGCCACACAGTCACAAAGGTAAAAAACTGATACATTTAAAATGATTTTGTATCTGCGAAACCATTCTGTTGTTTACTTCCAGTACAGTATTCAATAAATTACATGGAATATTCAACATTTTATTATAAAACATGCTTTGCGTTAGATGGGTTTTCCGTCTGTAGAGTAATGTAAGTGTTTGGGGCCTTTTTTTAATGGGCTAGGCTAAGCTATGATGTTTGATAAGTTAGATGTTCATTTTTGACTTAAAATATTTTCAAATTATGGTGGATATTTTAGGATATAGCTTCCTCATAAGTTGAGGAAGGTCTGCATATGTGTGGTTCTACTTCTGGGCTCTCTCTCTTATTCCAGTATTTGAGCTATAAGTTTGTTTATTTAGCCAATACCACTCTGTCTTGATCACTGTAGCTTTTTATTAAGATTTGAGATGTGCTTCAACTTTGTTCTTCTTCAGTACTGCAGTGACCGTTCTGACTCTTTGGCTTCCATAAAACTTTAGAATCAGTTTCCCAACGTCCATAAAATATCTTCCTAGAATTTTTATTGATATTATGATTGCTCCCTATTAATATGAAGGACTAATTAACTGATTTTCAGGTCTTGAACCAGTGTTAAATACCTAGACTAAATCCCACTTGGTCTTGGTACATCATTCTTCGTACACTGTTGGATTGGCTTTGTTAATGTTCTTGAGAATTTTTCCATCTATAGTTGTGAGAGACATTGGTCTGGTTTTCCTTCTTTGTAATGTGTATACCTGGTTTTAGTTTTAAAGTAATACTGGTCTCATAAAATGAGTTAGGAAGTGTTCCTCTGCTTCTGTTTTCTTGAGAAGATTGAAGAGAATTGGTATTATTTCTTCCTTAAACCTTTGGTAGAAGTCACCAGTAAAATAATGTACGCCTCTTGTTTTCTTTTTTTGGAAGACTGTTAATCATCGATTCATTTTCTTCAATAGGCATAGACCTGTTCAGATTGTTTGTTTCTCCTTGTGTGACTTTTGGTAGTTTGTGTCTTTTAATGAATTGATATATTTAATTTAAGTTATCAAATTTGTAAGCATAACATTTTTCATCTTGGTCCTTTATTATCATTTTATCTGTAAGGAATAGTAAGGACACTTTTTTTCATCTTTATACTAGTAATTTACGTTCTCTCTGTTTCTCGGTTTATCTGGATAGAACTTAATTTTATTTATCTTTTCAAGGAACTGGCATTTAGGGGCACCGTAGTGGTTCAATTGGTTAAGTGTCCAACTTCAGCTCCGGTCATGATTTCACTGTTCTTGGGTTCAAGAGCCCCACCTTGGGCTCTGTGCTGACAGCTCAGAGTCTAGAGCCTGCTTTGGATTCTGTGTCTCCTTCTCTCTCTGCCCCTCCCCTACTTGCGCTCTGTCCCTTAAAAATGAATAAACATAATGAAAATTGTTTAAGAAATTTTTCAATTTCACTGATTTCTGCTCTAATTTCAATCATTTTCTTCTCCTTTCTGTAAGCCTAAATTTCTCTTCTTTGTCTAGTTCTCTAAAGTGAAAATTAAACATGATTTTTCAATTATTTAAAGACAAAAGTAGAAGTCTACAGGTACAGCAGTGGATTTGTCCATTTCTTGTCACAGATCTATCAGTTTTTGCCTCAGATATCTAGACCTGTCCTTTTTTGGTGACAAAATATTAAGCATTGGTATGTTTTCTTACAGAAGTGACTCTTTTATAATTACGTAAATTTTTTAATCTCTGATAATTTTCCTTGTCATGAAATCTGCTTTGTCTGAAATTAATATAAATACTCCACCATTCTTTTGATTAGTTTTAGCATGATATGTTTCTCCACCACTTTATTTTTATCTGCATCTTTAGATTTAAAGCATGTTCTTATAGACCACATCTTGTTTTTTAATCCACTCTGTTTTGTTTCATTAATCTACTCTGACAATCTGTGTTTTAATTGGTATATTTAGACCACTTACATTTACAGTGATTATTGATGCAGTTGGTTTAATATTTAGCATGTTAGTAATTGTTTTCTATTTGTTGGACTTGCCCTTTGTTTTTTTGTTTCTTTGATTCCCCTCATTTTGTGCCTTTTTTTATTTTAACTGAGCATATTGTATGAACCCATTTTCTCTTCTCTCTTGGCATATCAATTGTGTGTGTGTGTGTGCGTGTGTTGTGTGTGTGTGCGTGTGTGTGTGTGTTTAAAATTAGTGGTCGCCCTGGAGATTTCTATATACATTTGCAAATGTTTAAGTTGAGTTGATGCTAAAATACCACTATAAAACTTTACAGGTAGTATAGGTACCTTATAACATAGTACTTTTAATTCCTCCCTTCCACCCCTTACTATTATATGAACAGGTCAAAGATGACCTCTGTGAATTCGTGTGGGAAATCAAATAGCTATATCCTGGGTTAGGAGATTATAGGGAATGCATTGCAAAGCAGAAAACTGCTTTCTAGCCTTGCTGAAAACAGCGGCCATGCTTTGCTTACCTAGTTAATGTATGTCTAGTGGACCCTTTACCTCATTTATCTAGTTAATGTCTATCTAGGGGTTAGGTCCTGCCTATGCTCATAAATTCCTTACACCACGTTATCATGTGAAATATTTTACCCTTTCTGCATGCTTTCAATACATTCTTACAGGCATGTAACCCACCGACATACTGCTTATTGTTTCCCTAAATATATGCTCAATAAATATTGGTACTTGAGAGCAGCAGAGGGAGACTTCCCTTAGGCTCCCTCTCACCTCTCACGACTTGCGTGGAGTCTTGAGTAATCCCTCCCGTCAACCTCAGCTTTGCTGAACAAAGCCAAAAGCTGAACCCACAAAATGGTCTCTAGATATTTTTTTCCACTGTGTACTGAGGTTGGTTAACTTAAAAAGTTCACAAGTGTCATTTTTTTTTTTACATATCCAATTATTTTAGTAATAGCCCACACAAGCATATTTTTTTAGCCTTTTAGAGATTACTGCTTTGTATATTCCATGAGACCCCATGCACGTTTGCTGGTTATTGATAAGCTAGAGACTTGTGTTTATGAAACCCCAAGCTGCTAGAGATTGCAAAGATCTCTAATAGAGAGATCGGCTTGGCGACAAGCTCGTTTCTGGTGGGAGTTCCTTTGCTCTCTTCTCCTCCTAAGTAGTGAATCCATGCTGGACACGCTTCTTTTATAAGAGACTTTCTTCACATTCAAACCAATCAAGGTGTCACTCGTTAAATCTTGTGTATGTTACTGCTCCTCCTATTCATATGGACGTATTGTTTTCCTAGATCAGTTCCCAAACCGTGAATCCCCTATACTTAAAACATGCATTTTATTTATCCATGTAGTATAGTCATCCAGTATGTTGTTACAATTATCACTCTGAACAGTTATGTATTAGATTAATGAAGAATAAGAAAAATAACGTTTTTTTTTTTTACCTTCATTTAGTCATTCCCAGATGCTTATCTTTCTAACCTATATTATTTTCCTTCTCCCTGAAGCGCTTACAATATTTCTTGTAGGCCAGGTCTACCAGCAATGAATTCCCTCAATGTTTGTTTGTCTGATAGTCTTTCTTTCTCTTTCAAAGGATAATTTTCATGGATAGAGAAATATAGATTATTGTATTTTTCTTTCAGTGCTTTAACTGTTTCACTACCTTATTTTTGCTTGTGTGATTTCTGACAAGAAGTCTGATATAATTCTTATCCTTGTTCTTCTATACTTAACGTGCACCCCCTGGCTGCTTTCAAGATTTTCTCTTTTTATATTTCTGCTATTTGAATATAATATGCCTAGGGGAAGAATGTTCAGTTTTTATCCTGTTTGGTGTTTTCTGTACAAAAGTTTCTACTGACATATCTTCAAGCTCACTGATTTTTTTTTTTTACCATGTCCAGTCTACTGATGCTCCTATCAAAAGCATTATTCATTTCTGTTAGTCTTTTTTTTTTAATTTTGGCATTTCCTTTTGATACTTTCTTAGTATTTTCATCTCTGTGCTTATATTACCTATCTGTTTCTTGCATTTTGTCTACTCTGTCCATTGGAGTTCTTAACATATCATTTATAGTTATTTTAAATTCCTTGTCTGATCATTCCAAATTCTGTACTGTATCTACACTAATGAGACTTGTCTTCCCACTATTTTTGCTTGCCTTTCAGCACACCTTGTAAATGTTTTTGTTAGAACTCATATACTGTGTACCGTGTAATAGGATCTGAAGTAAATAGGCTTTTAGTACCAGGATTTATCTAATGGAGCTGGAGGTGCCAGAACCTTCTGTTTCCCCTGCTCTTCTTTGCTGCCCTTCTGTCTTTAGGCCTCCTTAAAATCTCTTTCTTAAATAAGGTCCAAGTGTTAGAGCTCTTTCAACATAATCCACTATTATTATACTGGAGGCCTGTTGTGATGGTAAGTCATGGAAGAAAGGAAAGCAGTCCATAAACTTATGGTTAAGTCTCAGTCTTTAAGTGGGTCTGGGCACTGAGTGTGACACTCATAATATTTTCTCAGTTTTTGTTTTTGTTGTTGTTAAGTGAGATAGAAAGGCTTAGAGGAGGCAATGCTGCGTAATTTCTATTTCCTCATCTTACATAAGGGTCTAGTAGTCTTTTCCCTTACTAAGCAGGCCTTTTTGATGGAGAGTGCTCTGGTCATATTTCAAGCTTTATTTTTTTTCCCTTCCCTGCCAGAAACATGATTGTTTTTTCCTGGCTCTTCACCAGGAGTACCTAAGTATCTCCAAGTAAAATCCATCAAAGTGTGGTACCTCCCCAACACTCCTGACCCAGAATTTTCTCATTCTCCTGCTAGACCACACTGAACTTCCAACAATTCATCAAAGTTACCATGTAAGTGTTCCCACTAGGTTTCCAGCAGCTTCTGTTTCATTTAGGTCGGTCTTAGGTGTGATTTTCTGTATTCACCTGTCTCTCCAGATTTCAGGGTAATAGTTTGCCCCAAGACCTTGATTCTCTAATTGGTCCAAGAAAAATCATTGATTTTTAGTTATTCAGCTTTTTCTTCTTGAAAAGACAGGAATGCTACTTTCTAAACTCTTTATGTGTCAGAGCTAAAAACCAAAGTCATCTTAATTTATTTTTGAATATTAATGTAACCTTGCAAATCATGGATAAAGCTCATTTGATTATGATGTATTATAATTTTCATATGTTCCAGAATTAGTATAATTTTCATATGTTAAATAATTTTTATATTTATGTTCATAAGGGATATTAGTTTTTAATTTCCTTTTTTATAATGTCCTTCTGTTGCTTTGTAGTAATGCTGATTTTACAGAATTAGTTAGAAAGTATGCCCTCACTTTTAATTTTCTGGGAAAGTGTATATATTATTGATACTGTTTCTTCTTGAAAGTTTGGCAGAGCGAAGTCATCTGAGTCCAGTGTTTATTCTGTGGGAAGGATTTAGCTATAAATTTAATTTCAGATTCATAAGACCATTCAAGTAATTTATTTTTTCATAAATAAGCTTTGGTATTTTATGTCTTTCAAACAAGTTGCCCATTCTACTAAAGTTCTTGAACTTAATAGCATGAAGTTGTTCATAATATTCCCTTAGTATATCTTTAATATATTTACAATATGTACAGATGGTATTCATTTATTTCTGATAATCATTTTTTTACTTCTCTCTTTTATGTATATGTACATATGCATATATGTACAAATTTAGTTAGTCGTTCCCTGATAAGTCTGGCTAAAGGTTCATTATTTTATTGGATTTCTCAAAAAGCCAGCTTTTGGTTTCATTGACTTATGTATACGTTTTTTATTTCAATTATTTCTAATCTTTAAGATTTTCTTTCTTATGCTTACTTTCAGATTTTTTTTCCTATATTCTTAAGGTGGAAGTTGAAGTCCTTGATTTGAGACCTTTCTCCTTGCCATTTAGATATTAGTGCCATAAATTTCTGCCCTGTTTTAGATGTCTTGTACACATTTTGATATATTATGTTGTCATTTTCTTTCAGTTCAAAATACTTTTTAATTGCTCTTTTGAATTTTTATTTGAAGGAGGAGGCATTTAAAAGTGTTTTACTTCATTTCCAAATGGTGTAGATTATCTAAATAATAGATTTATTATTATTCGTTATTAACTTCTAATTTAATTCCTTTGTAGTTAGATAACAGGGTTTGTGTGATTTGAATTCTTTTAAATTTATTGAGACTTGTCTTATGGCCCTGAATGAGTTTTATCCAGATAAATTTTACAAGTGCACTGGAAAAGAATGTGAAACATACGTAGTTAGCTGGTTGGGGTGAAGTGTTCTTTAAATTTTAATTAGCGGTAGTTTTTTTTTTTTTTTGACAGTGTTTCTTACTATCTTATCATTAAGTCTTCTATATGTTTAATGATTTTCTGCCTGTTTGTTCTATAAGCTATTGAGAGAAGAGTGTTGTAATATTTTACTCTCATTGTAGATTTGCCTTTCTTTTTTCCTTGTAATACTACCAGATTTTGTTTCATATATTTTCATGCCGTGTTATTAGGTGCATATAGATTTAGGATTGCTGTGTCTTCTTGATTAATTGATCTCTTTTTCATAATGAAAAAGCCCACTTTATCTCTAGTAATATTTTTTATAAAATCCATTTTGTCTGATAATAATATAGCTACTTGAAATTTCTTTTCAAAAGAGAGTGAGACAGCATGAGCAGGAGAGGAGCAGAGAAGGGGGAGGAGGGACACAGAATTTGAAGCAGGCTCCAGGCTCTGAGCTGTCAGCACAGAGTCTTATGCGGGGTTTGAACCCATGAACTGGGAGATCATGACCTGAGTCAAAATCAGATGCTTAACTGACTGGGCCACCCAGGTGCCCCACTACTTGACATTTCTTTTGACCATAATTTGCATGATATATCTTTATCTTTTTACTTTTAACCTGTTTCTGCCTTTATGTTCAAAGTGAGTTTCTCATTGGCAACATGTAATTGGGTCTTACGTTTTGATCTAATCTGATAGTCCACCTTTCACTTAAGATGCTTAGGCCACCTATTTATTTGATTAATGACTGTGTTTAAATCTGCCATCTTGGTATTTGCTTTCTACTTTTTCCATCTGTTCTTTGTTTTCTTTTTCCACCATCTTTTGGTCTTTCTACCTCTGTTGGTGTTGAAGCTGTAACTCCAATGCAGTTTTTGTTTGTTTGAGTGGCTGCTTTAATATACTAATGTATCCTATAGTCTACCTGTAAGTAATATAACTCTACATAACATATAGTAATATACTTCCATTTCCCTCTTCCTGGAACTGGACTATTGTTGAAATACATTTTATTCCTACGTATGTTATAAACAGGACAATATAATGCTACTAATTTTCCTTAAATAGTCAATAAAGAGGTTGAAAAGTAACAAAGTGTATGGGTTTAAAAAATATTTATGCACATATTTAGCATTTCCAGTGCTATCCTTTCATTTATATAGATTCAGATTCTCACCTAGTATCTTTCTTTTCTGCTTGAAGCACTTCCTTTTCCGTTTCTTATGGTGCATACTGAATGGTGATGAAATCTTAACTTTCTCTTCTTTCATATATGTGGAGAAATTTCCTTTATTTCACCTTCCTGTCTAAGATAGATTTTTCCTAGGTATAGATGACCATCGTCTTCTTCCACTACTTTGGGACCCTGCTCTTTTGTCTCCTGGTTTACTTTGTTTCTGACAAGAGGCAGGATTTCATTCCTATCTTTGTTCTTTTATACCTACTGATGTGGAAATGTTAGGATTCAAAGCTGACAATCAAGAAAGAAATCTTGAGATGTTTTTGATTCAAAAAAGGTGGTTTTACTAAAGCAAGGGGACAGGACCCATGGGCAGAAAGAGCTGCACTGGAATTGTGACAGGTGACTGATTATATACTTTCAAGTTTGGAGGGAGTTAGGGATAGCTTAAGTCTCTAAGGAATTCTGGAAACAAGGTTTCCAGGACCTTGAGGGGGCTTACCATTGTTGGGAAAAGTTTATTTATGACTGCCTAATCAAACCTTTGTAATGAGACCCTTCAGATATATATTAGTGAGCCATTTGCTTGAAGGATGATTGCTAACATATATCTTGGGGGGGAGGTAGAGGTAAAGGAAGTTTCCAAAGGAATTTCTATATGTTAAAGTAAACAGGATTCTGGAGGTTGGGATAATGTTAAGCTAAGATTGCCTTTTTTCCTTAGCAAAGTATTAACATCAAAGCAGCTGATTTCCTAGAAGAAGGTCACATTGCCTGTTTCAGGAACTTGTAAGCTTTAAGGAAATTTAATATTTTCTTTTGCCTTTGTTTCCCACATCACCTACTCTCCATTTTTAATCTGTCTGCTTTTAAGATTTTCTGACTCATTGATTCAAAATACTAGAAGAGAAAACAGGCAACAACCTCTTTGACCTCAGCCATAGGAACTTTTTACTTGACACATCTCCAAAGGCTAGGGAAATAAAAGCAAAAATGAACTATTGGGACCTCATCAAGATAAAAAGTTTCTGCACAGCAAAGGAAACAATCAACAAAACTAAAAGGCAACCAATGGAATGGGAGAATATATTTGCAAATTGCATATCGGATAAAGGATTGGTATCCAAAATCTATAAAGAACTTATCAAACTCAACACCTGAAAATGAAATAATTCAGTGAAGAAATGGGCAGAACACGTCAATAGACATTTTTCCAAAGAAGACCTCAAAATGGCTAATGGACACATAAAAAGATGTTCAACATCACTCATCATCTGGGAAATACAAATCAAAACTACACTGAGATATCACCTCACACCAATTAGAGTGGCTAAAATTAACAACTCAGGAAACAACAGATGTTGGTGAGGATGTGTAGAATGGGAACCCCCTTGCATTGTTGGTGGGGATGCAAACTGGTGCAACTGCTCTGGAAAATAGTGTCCAGGTGCCTCAAAAATTAAAAATTGAATTACCCTCTGACCCGGAAATAGCACTACTAGGAATTTATCCAAAGGATATAGGAGTGCTGATTCATAGGGACACATGAACCCCAATGATTATAGCAGCACTATCAACAATAGCAAAATTATGTAGAGACCCCAAATGTCCATCAACCGATGAATGGATAAAGAAGATGTGGTGTGTATACACACACACATACAGTAGAATACCACTTGGCAGTGACAAAAAATGAGATCTTGAATTTGTAACAACATAGATGGAACTGGAAGGTATTATACTAAGTGAAATAAATCAGTCAGAGAAAGACAGAGATCATATATTTTCACTCCTATGTGCAAGTTGAGAAACTTAAGACCATTGGGGAAGGAAAAGTAAAAAATTAGTTACAAACAGGGAGGCAAACCTTTAGAGACTTTTAAAAATAGAGAACTGAGGTGGGAGGCAGGGAGGGCAGGGAAAATGGGTGATGGGCATTGAGCAGGGCACATGTTCAATGACCACTAGGTGTTTTATGTAAGCAATAAATCATGGGAATCTACTCCCAAAGCCAAGAGCACACTGTATACATCGTATGTTAGCTAACTTGACAATAAATTTTATTTAAAAAAAGAATAGTCATACTAGGGGAAAATATTTGGGTAAGTAAAATAGAATATCATTCTCCTTAAAAAACAAAGACTTTCTGATTTGTTGGTGATATTAAAAAATGTTATTATGTGCCTTTATGTAGTTTTTTTTTTTTTTAATGTGTTTGTGGTTTGTTGATCTTGGTTCTGTGGATTTGTAGTTTTCATCAAGTTTGGAGATTTTTAGGCCATATATCTTCTAATCCCCCATCCCTTTCTCCTCTTGGTTAGGATGCCGGTTATACGTGTAATAAGATGCTTGAAGTTATCCCACCATTCATGGGCATGATGATCTTTTCATTTTCTCTATCTCTTTCTCTCTGTTTCATTTTGGAGAGTTTCTATTGCTATGTGTTTAAGCTCACTAATCTTTTCCTTAGCAGTGTATAATGTAATACTCTTAGATGTATTTTTATCTCTAGAAATTGGATTTGGACTTTCCTTTGCCCAATGTTTCTCTGTCTTCTTGACTGTTTTAATGTTTTGTCTACTAATTCTATCATCTGTGTCATTTCTGGGTCTGTTTTATTGATTGAGCTTTTCATTATTAGTTGCGAGTTTCTGCTTCTTTGTATATCTGGCAATATTTTATTGGATGCCAGATATTACGAATTTTACTTTGTTGAATGCTGTATATTTTTATATTCCCATAAATACTTTTTAAACTTTGTTCTTAGATGCACTTTAGTTACTTGGAAGTATTTCTTTTCCTTTCAAAGCTTTCTTTTTAGGGGTGTGCGTGTGTGTGTGTGTGTGTGTGTATGTGTAATCAGAGCTTAAATGCTGTACTCAGTGCCTCAAGAATTACTAGATTTTTGCCTTTCTGGCTGATGAGAACATGAAATATTCCTGACACTGTAAAAGCCCCAACAATTTTTTCCCCTCAGCTTACTTCACACAGTTTGTCCCTTGGCCTCGGGTAGTTTCTTTGCATGAATATGCTGATCAGCCCTTGGTTAATGACTCAAGGTTTCCCCTCTACAGATTTATGTTTCCTCTTCCTTACTCTGCCCTTTTTAAATGCAACTGTTTTGACCCCCTGGGAATCCCAACCCCATCTTCTCACTCAAGAAGACTGTTGAGCTCTGCCTATATACAGTTGACCCTTGAACAACACAGGTTTGAACTACATGGGTCCACTTACATGTGGATTTTTTATAGTATAGTACTGTAAATATATTTTTCTGTTTCTTATTATTTTCTTTTTTTTTTTTATTTTGGAGGGCACGAGCGGGAGAGAGGGGCAAAGGGAGAAAGAGAAAGAATCTTAAGCACTCATCTCAGCACAGAGGATGAAAAGGGGCTCGATGTCACAACCATGAGATCATGACCTGAGCCAAAATCAAGAATCGCACGCTCAATCTACTGAGACATCCAGACATCCAGACATCCATCTCCTGACGATGTTCTTAATAACGTTTTCTTTCCTCTAGCTTACTTCATTATAAGAATATAGAATATAACACATATAACATACAAAATATGCATTAACTGACTGTTTATGTTGCAAATAAAGCTTCTGGGTAACAATTAGTAGGCAGGCAATTAGTAGTTAAATTTTGATAGAGTTAAAAGTTCTACATGGATTTTTTTTCTTCCAAGTTTTTATTCAAGTTCCAGTTGATTAACATACAGTGTAATATTAGTTCCACGTGTAGGATTTAGTGATTCATCACTTACACAAGTGCTCATCACAAATTTGCATGGTAAATGTTTCTCCATCCCCTCACTTTCAATATGCAGGTATTTTTAGGTCTAGAATGAGACTCTTGTAGTCAATATATAGATGGGTCTTATTTTTCTACCCGTTCTGTTACCCTATGTCTTTTGATTGGAGCATTTAGTCCGTTTACATTCAGAGTAATTTTTGATAGAAATGAATTTAGTGCCATTTTATTATTTGTTTTGTTGTTGTTTCTGGAGATTTTTTTCTCTGTTCTTTTCTAGTCTTTTTCACTTTTGGTCTTTCTTTCCCATCCAAGGGTCCTCTTTAATATTTCTTGCAGGGCTGGTGTAGTGGTCATTAACTCCTTTAGTTTTTGTCTGATAAACTCTTTATCTCTCCTTCTATTCCAAACGTTGGCCTCGCTGGATAGAGTATTCTTGGCTGCATATTTTTCCCATTCAGCACATTGAATATATCATGTCATTCCCTTCTCGTCTGCAAAGTTTCTGTGGAGAGATCTGTTGTTTACCTTATTTATATTTCCTCATAAGTTAGGGACTTCTTTTTGCCTTGATGCTTTTAGGATTTTTCTTTTTCTATATATTTTGCAAATTTAACTGCAATATGTCTTGGTGTTGGCTTGCTTTTGTTGATTTTGATCGGAGTTCTCTGTGCCTACTGTATTTAGATGTCTATTTCCTTCCCCAGAGTAGGGAAGTTTCATGCTAAAATTTCCTTGAGTAAATCTTCTGCCCCTTTTACCCTCTCTTCTTCTTCTGGGACTCCTATGATATGAATGTTGCTATGCTTTATGGAGCCACTGAGTTCCCTAAGTCTTCTTTTGTGATCCAAGATTCTTCTTTCCCTCTGCTGTGCATATTTATTTTTTTCCATAATTTGTCTTCTATATCACTTATATGGTCCTCTGCTTCTTGAATCCTTGTGGTCATTACATCCAGTCAGTTTCAAATTCTGACTTGTGCATTGTTCATTTTTGCTTGATAGTTTTTAGCTTTTTTTAATCTCTGCAATAAGGAACTCCTTGGTATCTTCTTTGCTTTTCTCAAGTCCAGCTAGTATCCTTATGATTGTTGCTTTAAATTCTGAATCAGACATATTACTTATATCTGTTTCAATTAGATAGATTCTAGCTGTGACTTTTTCTTATTCTTTCTTTTGGAATGAATTCTTCCATCTTGGTATTTTCTCTACGTCTGTCTTTTTCTGTGTGCTAGGAAAACCTGTTATGTTTTCTGCTCCTGAGAGTAATGGTTTTGTGAAGAAGAGGTCATATACTGTCCAGAGCTTGGCACTTCAGAAAGAAAACCAACCTAAGCTAATTCAAGGATTATCCAGCACAAGGCAGGAAAAAGTATTAAAATAATTGGTATCCTCTAAATAGATAAAGAAGATGTGGTATATATAGACAATGGAGTATTACTCGGCAGTCGGAAAGAACGAAATCTTGCCATTTGCAACTATGTGGATGGAACTAGAGGGTATTATGCTAAGCGAAATTAGTCAGTCTGAGAAAGACAAATACATGACTTCACTCATATGAGAAATTTAAGATACAAAACAAATGAACACAAGAGAAAGGAAGCAAAAATAATACAGAAACAGGGAGGGGGACAAAACATAATAGACATAAATATAGAGAAGAAACCGAGGGTTGCTGCAGGGGTTGTAGGAGGGGGAATGGGCTAAATGGGTAAGGAGCATTAAGGAATCAATTCCTGAAATCATTGTTGCACTATATAATAACTGACTTGGATGTAAATTTAAATATTAAAAATTAACAAAGAATTGGTATCTTCTTCCCAATTTCCTAGTAGCATCCTGCACACAGTATGCCCAATAAATGTTTGTTAACACTAAAAACTGCTAAGTTTGCTTGCACGAGGCTCAAATGTTTGGTGCCTGGCCGCAGAATGAGTTATCCAATGTCAGTCTCTCCTGCTGAGTTCTGAGCCCCTATCAGTTGTATGTGAGAATGTGCTATTATTCAGATAAAGATGGACCACAGAACCTAGTAAGTTTCCCAGTCTGCCAAGAACCAGGCATGATAGCTCTGCATATTGAGGACTTGAATTTCCTTCATTTGCCTGTCACTTAAACCTTCTTCTGTCATGCAGTAAAACTGGGAATAAATAGACATTTTCCTCCAAAATCCTAATTCCCACTGGCCTGAGATCAGAGAGAAAAGTGAATAGCAGTGTGAAGGGAATGATGCTTAAGACAAATCAAGATGTAGAGGGGGAGGAGAGATCAGTTCATCCCAGTTTAAAGATTTCTTTAACGTGTAATTTCCTTCTTCTTGCCTTGAAAACTTGCAGTTTTCTGAAAGTGCACATTTAACTTCTAGGGTAAACATAAGGCTTGAAAACGCAACTCTATACTAAAGCTACTGGTACTGTGGCAAAAATTAAATAAGAGGAAAATGTTAAGTGATTTATCTCCTGGATTAAGACTCCAGTACCCCTCCAATGTTGTGTGAAAGGCTGAGGAATGCGTGGTACAAATATTTTAATTATTTGACAGCATGTGGGATGAATTACGTTTTATTTCTCTTCAAGCTGTTTGTATAATAAAAGATTTGTTTCATTTTTTTTTACAGTATAATGGATGGATGGAAGAGGATGAAATCTTGAGAATTTCTTCATTTAAAGCAGTGATTTCAGTATTATACTGAAAAGTGGACTACAACATTAAGGCCGTAGAGAAAGTGTGTGTGGGTGTTCAGTCCCTGGGTATTCGTTGTACTTTCCCCCTTCCAGCTGGTTGTGAGGCTGACATCTCACCATCAAACAGCTCTGTATCTTTTGACTGTCTTCACCTTTTGCCAGCCAGACCATAGTAGCCTCTTAATTAGTCTCTTTGCCTTGGGTTTTATCTTCCCACATCCTTCTTTCTTCCTCCACTCCACAGCCAGAGTGATGCCACCAATAATGATAATCTCGCTGGGCTCTTTCTTATCTAAAAACCTTTTAATGTCACCCTAGAAGATAAACTACAAGACTCTTCACACGGACTTGAAATGCCCTGGCTGGCTCTCCAGCTCCATCTGCCTCTACTCTCTCTTGCACAGTATGCTTCAGTAGCATTTGACTACTGGAAAGTCCCCATTGAAACTACAACTGTTTCTCTCTGAATTTCTGCTTATGCCATCTCAGCTCCAAGGAATGTTCTTTTCCTTTCTCTTCCCCAAGGAATTTTTATATTCATCTGTTAAGAAAACTTGGTCATTACTTTTCCACCTTCCTAACTTCCTCTTAATCTAGAGGAGCTGCCCCTCACTGATGCCTCCAATATGACCCTGGGCATGATCTATCAAAGCATTTATTTCACTTAATTAAACGTGTCCTTCTGTGCGCCCATCCCTTATTAAATAGGGAGTTTCTGGAAAACAAGTTTTATGTTTTGTTCACCTTTTGGTCCCCAGCTTCTAGTACAGGACAAAACAGGTGCTCATTAAGTGCTTGTCCACTGAGTGAGTAAATTAAAATATGTTCTATTGTTTCAATTATATTAGAGTAAAAGTCATATTTTATCAAAATATTCCAGTGAGACAGCTGTAAAAAAAAACACACACTCATACATGGCTAACATTTGTGGCATGAAATGCCATAAATAATTAAATTGCTAAGAAATAGACTTGTACACATTTAGTGGTAGCTATCACTGCTTCTTTGTCCTCCGTTACTATGGTTTAGGGAACCTAGCCATTTATCTAGTCAGAGGAGGAAGGTGCCTTGCATGAACAGATCAGACTGTAGCTCTGAGCTTCTCAAATACCATTGTGCATAGAAACAGCCTGGGGATCCTTGTTAAAATGGCGATACTGATTGAACATTCAAGGAATGATAGTTGAGACTTTATGAATCTTGCAAACTCCCAGAAAATGCTAATGTTACTGGCCCTTGGCCTTCACTTTGAGTGGCAAGGATAGAGAGTACCTCAACTCCATGTAGAGTAGGATATGTTGCAGGGAGTTGAGTGTCAAAGTATTTTATCGCTATGCACATTGATTAAACTGAGAGTTTCTACCACCTTATATTAATATCTAAATGGATTTTGGTTGCTATTGGGAAGATAAAACCAATACCATAGTTTCACGATTGAGTGTTTTTTATGATTGAGTTCTGATTATCACAAGTCATCTTCACATGACAACTTCAAAAATCTTTATTTCATCATTTTATTTTTACTGTTTTATGTTACTTTGCACTGCCTAATATTTTAGTACTGAGCCCAGTTTTCTGACCTGTGAGTCACAGATGAGTCCTCTCTAGATTTACAAACCATATAGATAAGTCAAACGGCACAGTTTTCAGAAAAGTACTGTTCAGTATAGAAACTTGGGAGGAAATGATCCAAATATGACAATCTCCAAGATCGTAAAGGAAAAGAGAATTCCACAAGATTAAAAATAAATGAACTTTAGGAACCCTAAACTGGATCCAGATTAACCAAAATGGAAGGAAAAAAAAAAAAAACTATTGGAAATGATGTCTAAGAACTAAATAAAATCCAGTGGTTAGAAGTTTGGTGCTTTAATATAAAAAATACTCAAATATGTGAGGAGAAAACCCCCCCCAAAAAAATAAAACAAATTAGGCTAACGCTCAAATGTCATGGTGTTTAAAACCAAGGATATTAATATAAAGTAGAAAAAAAATAATAGTGGTGACTCCTGCCATACCCTCACCATCAAGCACAGAAGACTTTCTAAGCATATTATCTGCTTTATCTCACTTAATTCTGTCAACAACCCCATGGGGTAGGTTCTATTATTAAGTCCAGGTAACTAAAAAGAAATAAAACTAAAATGCTATTTAACAATCTCTGAGGAACGAAAAAGGTACAATAATCCTCTTTTTTAAATAGTCCTTTTCTGAGACTCTAATGCAAATAAGAATTATTCATTTTATTAACATTTATTGAGCAAGTAACAAGAAATTACATTTGTAAGGACATTACATGCATTATTTAATTTTAATAACAAGTCTATGAGTTAGGAGCTAGTGTTGTTTTCATGTTCCTGATGAGAGAATTGAGGTTTAGGGAGGTTAAGAAACCGTCCAAATAACCCAACTAGTAAGAAACAGTACAAAGACTCAAAATCCCCCTGACAGGAGTTGGTTTATTTCTCATTTTGTAGTGTTTTTTAAAAAAGCTATATCGTTGTGCACTTCCTGTTGTGCCTAAGTTTCTTCAGGTGTATATCTGTAAGTGGTATTGATAGATCTTAGGAAATACACATGTTGAACTCTGCTATGAAATGCCAATTCACGTTTCACAGACATTACACAATTTACACTCCCTTTAAAAGCTAATGAGAGTTCTCCATTTTTGCCCATACCTGATCCATTCTGACAGTTTTATTTTTGCTAATTTTGTGGCTTGAATTTTCTTTCCTCTGGTTAAGGAAATTGAATATTTTCAAATGTTTATGGATCCTTTTGATTCTTCAGTCTTTGAAGTTTCTGTTTATTGATTTTCCTCCCATTTTTCTACTGGGTTTTCTTTCTGATTCACAGTATTTACATATTCTCTACACTATTTCGCTGTTTATATGTATTGCAAATATCTTCTCCAAGTTAGCATTTTTAAATTACTCTCTTTAGGGTGTCTTTTAGTAAAGAGAAATTACTGAACTTTTTCTTCATGATTTATATTTTTGTATCTATTTAAAGAAATATTTCCCAGCTACAAAATCTAAAAAGTACAAGATTGTCTTCTAAAAGCTTTATAGTTTTTCCTTTCACATTTAAGCCTTTAATATTCCTGGATTTGATTTCTTGGGTGAATGTGAGGTAGGAATCTGTGATAGGTATAATCCAAGCCCATCCTGATTTTTTCACCCAACTCAGAGTTCACTCATAGCTTCAGTGAAGAAGAATCTACACGTGCCTTCATACCCCTTGCATCTTCTTGTAAGGAGGGGTGTTGTGGGGCCAGTTTTCTTGAGTCTTCAGCTGTTCTGTTGGCTGGAGTAGGTGGCCCCTATAGAGGGCTGGCTGTAAGAGATATTGTCAATTTCACAGGAATGATCTTCAACCAATGAGGGAAAAGAATGGGGAAAAGTAACTTCTTCACCCCTACTTGGGACAATTGTGAGGTATATTTCACACAGCCTCTCAGGGAGTTCACAAGACTTGAATCCTGGTTGCAAACAGTGATGACTACTTATTAATACATACTCTATTGTCTTTGTCCCCTTTCCTATTGCATTTTTCTCACTCACTGACTTCCTGAGATCACCTTCCAAATAATACTTTTTCCCAAATTCTAAGATAGGTGTGGTTTTGCCTGAAACCCAAACTGTCCTAGGAAGCAGACCTCAGGATAAGATTCCAGAACTAGATCGTTTGCTAGTCAAATGGCAAAGTGTCTCCATTACTGGTAGGCTGCAGCATCACATTAAGATTATCGTCTATGGTTTATTATAAAGAATCACAAGCGAAAGAGGAGTATACATAGTATACTGGAGTATACATAGTTCCAACATTTGCAATATGAGGGTAATGATAACCAGATAGTAAATTGGATGTTTTGCTAAGTAGGTCTGAAGCATGAAAGAAGAGAAACAGGTTCATATCACTTGACTATTAACTTAGGAATGTTGTGAACAACAGAAACCTATTTAAAGAGACTTTCATCTCCTACAGCCAGAAGGCAGAATGTAGTAAAAACAAGGATTAATATAACGTACAGATGGCAGAAGTTAAGAAGAAGCTGAAATAATGGCCATGGCATGTCTCTTATGCTAAAGCAGGGTTCTGATAAAGAAGAGATGGGCCTCAGAAGTCTGGAATGGAGATATTTGAGAACCCCGAGCTCTTAGTTTACTCTAAACCCTGTGGACCGCCAAAAGAATCTCCCCACTTCTTTGTAAGAGTAGATCAGGCTTACATGGCTTAGAAACCATGATAACAAGATGATTTACAAAATGAGTTTGTTCTCCATACAAAACAATCAAAATCTAATTTCATACAATATCATCAATGTCTCACCTGATTGTATATGAAGATGCTCGAACCAGTCCTGATAGGATGGCAGGATAGTACTCTGCAGCTTGGAATTCATACTTCCGCAGCAGCCACTCTCATGGTGGTCTACAAATCTGTAGGAATCCTGACCATTTCATGGAGTCCACAAGGTCAAATCATCTTCCTACTAATAAGTTTATTTTTGCATATTCTGTTATGTTGACATTTCCACTGGTTGTGCCAAAGCAATGGTGTATCAAGTTGCTGGTGCCTTAGTAAAAAGTCAAGGTAGTTGTGCTAAACTGTATTAATATTCTCTACTGCCAATTTTTAAAGTCAGTTTTTAAAGAGATGCTCTTGATGAAGCAGTCAAAATTATTAATTTAAAAAAATTGATACTTGAGTACATGTCTTTTTAATATTCTATGTGACAAAATAGGAAGTATGCACAAAGCTGCTGCATGCCTAAGTATGATCGTTATATCATCAAAAAGCACTTACGCAATTATTTCACTCGAAAGCTGAGCAAGACTCTTTAAGGAAATAGCATTTTGTCTTGAAATAACAACTGACAGGCAAAAGAGGTTATTCAGAGATGGTTATTTAGTAGTCATTTCCTCAAAAATTAACAAGGTAAGCCTACTGTTTCAAGGAGAAAAACTGACAGTATTTCTCACCAGCAATGAAATTTTAAATTTTAAGTAAAAATTAGAATTGTGGGAAATTTGTGTATTACATTTTGAGCTTGACCACTTCCTAAAACCTAAAGGAAGGCTTTGATTAGATTGGTGATTTTATAAAAGAATGGGTCTTTTTTTTTAATTTTATATAGTTGATATACGTTTCGTTAGTTTCAGGTGCAAACTTAGTCGTTTGACAAGTTTATACAATATGCTGTGTTCACCACAAGTGCAGTTACTATCTGTCCCATTATATTGCAATTACAATATCATTAGCTGTATTCCTTATGCTCTGCTTTGTATACCCATGACTTACTCTATAACTGGAGGTATGTATTTCCCTCTCCCCTTCACCCCTTTTGTTTAACCCCCCACTCTTTTTCTCTCTAGCAACCATCAGTTGGTTCTATGTTTATAGTTCTGAATCTGTTTTTTTGTTTATTTGTTTTTTTTTTTTTTTGAGATTCCATTCCTGAGTGGAATTATATGGTATTTACCTTTCTCTGACTTACCAAATGGCATGAGCTCATCCTTTTTATGGCTGTATAATATTCCATTGTGTATATATACTACATTTTCCTTATCCATTCATTTTTTGATGGACACTAGGGTTGCCTCCATATCTTGGCTATTGTAAATATTTCTGCCATAAACATATGGGTGTATATATCATTTTGAGTTAGTGTTTTGTTTTCTCTGGGCAAATACTCAATGGAATTTTTGGATCATATGGTATTTATGTTTTTAATTTTCTGAGAAACCTCCGTACTGCCTTCCACTGTGGCTGTACCTGTTTGCATTTCCACCAACGGTGAATAAGTTCCTTTTTTTCCACATCCTCACCCCAACCCTTGTTGCTTCTTGTCTCCTTGATTTTACCTATTCTAACAGGCATGAGGTGATCTCATTGTGAGATGTTTTGATTTGCACTTCCCTGATGATTAGTGATGTTGAACATCTTTTCATGTGTCTCTTGGCCATCCATATGTTTTCTTTGGAAAATATCCATTCAGGTTCTCTGCCCATTTTTTAATCAGATCGTTTGTTTTTTGGTGTTGAGTTGTATTGGCTCTTTGTATATTTTGGACATCATTATCAATGGTGAAAAACTGACAGTTTTCCCTATAAGTTTAGGAATAATACAAAAATGTCCACTCTTGACACTTTTATTCAATGCAGTACAAGAAGTCTTAGCCACAGCAATCAGACAAGAAAAAGGAAATAAGAGGCATCCATAAAGATAAAGAAGTTAAACTATCATTATTCACGGGAGTGATAATATACATAGAAAATCCTAAAGATTACACATACACACACACACACACACACACACACACACACAGATTACTAGAAGTAAATGAATTCAGTAAAGTGGGAGGATACAAAATTAATATGCAGACGTTGATGCCATTTTTAGACCCTAATGAAGTCACAGAAAGAAAAATTAAAGAATGTGACTTTGTTAGTACTGTATAATGAAATGAATCAACATTTAGAAGGTCTGATTAATTCAGTGAACTAATATTTTCTAAATGGTTAATGCATGATTCAAGATCATTCATAGCTGAAAGATTTATTTAAAGTGCAGCGTAAGCCAGTGGATTTTAATGTAACAGAGAAGGAAAAGTTATGGAAATTATTTCAGATTTCACATCACGGTTATGCTTTAAAAAAACTACTTCATGTTTTAGTGAGGTATTAAAGAAGAATATTCACAAGTGCCTTAAAAGGCTGTTACAGGGGCGCCTGGGTGGCTCAGTTGGTTGGGCGGCCGACTTCGGCTCAGGTCATGATCTCACGGTCTGTGAGTTCGAGCCCTGCGTCAGGCTCTGTGCTGACAGCTCAGAGCCTGGAGCCTGCTTCAGATTCTGTGTCTCCCTCTCTCTCTGCCCTTCCCCTGCTCATACTCTGTCTCTATGTCTCTCAAAATAAATAAACGTTAAAAAAAATTTTTTTTTAAATTAAAAAAAAAAGGCTGTTACATTATTCCTCCTTTTTCAAACTATATTTTGTAAAGCTGGATGTTCTGCATGTACTTTAACCCAAACAACATATTACTACAGATTGAATCCAAAAGCAGAAAATCTACCTATCTTGTATTGAGTCTGATATCAAAAAGACTTGCAAAATAAAATAGTACCACTATTGTCACTACTTTTTAAAAATATTATTTTTCATAAAATACACTGACATAAAACCCTTTGACCTTTTGTATACATTACAAAAATCTACATGATAAATCTAGTTATTATTTATCACCATACATAGTTTATTTTTCTTATAATGGGTACTTTTCATTTCTTAGTATTTTTCAAATTTACAATGCAGTATTATTGACCATAGTCACCGTGCTATACATCGTATCTGCATGACTTATTTTAAAACTAGAAGTTTATATCCTTTGGTCCCCTTTATCCATTTCACCAATTTCATACCCCCACACCCACCCTCACAACCATCAATCAGTTGTGTGTGAGTTTTGTTTCGTTTTTTATTTAGATTCTACATATAAATGAAATCAAACAGTATTCATCTTTTTCTGTATGACTTATTTCTCCTACAATTAATACCCTCAAGGGTAGTATGTTTTGTTGCAAATGGCAGTATTTCATTCTCTTTTATGTATATATGTACATAATATATTACAATGTACTAATACTATTCCATTGTACATATATACCACCTTTTCTTATTCCATTCATTCATCGTTTCCACATCTTGGCTATTGTAAATAATGTTGCAATGAATACAGGGCGCATATATCTTTCTGAATTAGTGTTTTTATTTTCTTCAGATAAATACTCAAAAGTGGAATTTCTGTATTGTACAGTCATACCATTTTTAATTTCTGAGAGCCTCCATACTGTTTTCTATAGTGGCTGCACTAATCTACATTCCCATGAACAGTGCAGGAGGGTTCTCTTTTCTCTAGATCCTTGTCAACACTTATCTTGTCCTTTTGATACTAGCCATTCTGACAGGTGTGAGGTGGTATTGTGGTTTTGATTTGAATTTGTGACGTCAAAGATCTTTTCATGTGCCTTCTGGCCATCTGTATGTCTTCTTTGGAGAAACATCAATTCAGATCATCTGCCTGTTTTTTAATTGGACTGTTATAGAGTTGCACAAGTTCTTTATATATTGTGGATATTAACCCCTTTTCAGCAGTCTAGTTTTATTGTTTTCCATGTGGCTTCCACCTTTCTCAATATGGTTTCTTTTTTTTTTTTTTACCTTTCTTATATTTTATTTTATTTATTTTTTTAATTTTATTTATTTTTTTAAATTTATAATAGTTTATTTTCAAATTGGTTTACATATGACACCCAGTGTTCATCCCAACATGTGCCCTTTTTAATGCCCATCACCCCCTCTCCCCCCTCCCTCATCCCCCTCACCCTCAGATTGTTCTTAGTCTTTGAGAGTCTCTTATGTTTTATCTCCCTCCCTCTCTGTGTCTTTTTTTTCTTTCCCCTCTCCCCCTCCCCCTGGTTTTTGCTTAGTCTCACAAAGTCCACCTATTCGTGGAAACATATGGTATCAGTTTTTTTCTGACTGACTTATTTCACTTAACATAATACCCTCCAGTTCCATCCATCTGGCTACACATGGCCAGATTTCATTTTTTTCTCATTGCCACGTAGTAGTCCATTGTATATATGTACCACATCTTCTTTATCCACTCATCAGTTGATGGGCACTTGGTTTCTTTCCATGATTTGGCTATTGTCGAAAGTGCTGCTATGAACATTGGGGTACACGTGCTCCTATGCATCAGCATTCCTGTGTCTCTTGGGTAGATTCCTAGAAGTGCTATTGCTGCGTAATAGGGTAGCTCTATTTTCATTTTTTTGAGGAATCTCCACACCGATTTCCAGAGTGGCTGCACTAGTTTGCATTCCCACCAACAGTGTAGGAGGGTGCCTACTTCTCCACATCCTCGCCAGCATCTATAGTTTCCTGATTTGTTCATTTTAGCCACTCTGACTGGTGTGAGGTGGCATCGCAGTGTGATTTTGATTTGTATTTCCCTGATGATGAGTGACATTGAGCATCGTTTCATGTGTCTGTTGGCCATCTGAATGTCCTCTTTGGAAAAGTGTCTATTCATATCTTCCGCCCATTTCTTCGCTGGGTTGTTTGTTTTTTGGGTGTGGAGTTTGGTAAGTTCTTTATAGATTTTAGATATTAGTCCTTTATCCGATATGTCATTTGCGATGATCTTTTCCCATTCCGTTGGTTGCCTATTCGTTTTGTTGGTTGTTTCTTTTGCTGTGCAGAAGCTCTTTATCTTGATGAGGTCCCAATAGTTCATCTTTGCTTTTAATTCCCTTGCCTTTGGAGACGTGTCGAGTGAGAAATTGGTGCGTCTTAGGTCAAAGAGGCTTTTTCCTGCTTTCTCCTCTAGGATTTTGACGGTTTCCTGTCTCACATTCAGATCTTTTATCCATTTAGAATTTATTTTTGTGAGTGGTGTAAGAAAGTGGTCTAGTTTCATTCTTTTGCAAGTTGCTGTCCAATTCTCCCAGCACCATTTGTTAAAGAGGCTGTCTTTTTTCCATTGGATACATTTTCCCGCTTTGTCAAAGATTAGTTGGCCATATACTTGTGGGTCCATTTCTGAGTTTTCTATTCTATTCCATTGGTCTATGTGTCTGTTTTTGTGCCAATACCATACAGTCTTGATGACTACCGCTTTGTAGTAGAGGTTAAAATCTGGGATTGTGATGCCTCCCGCCTTGGTTTTATTCTTCAGTATTATTTTGGCTGTTCGAGGTCTTTTGTGGTTCCATACAAATTTTAGGATTGTTTGCTCTAGCTTTGAGAAGAATGCTGGTGCAATTTTGATTGGGATTGCATTGAATGTGTAGATTGCTTTGGGTAGTATTGCCATTTTAACGATATTTATTCTTCCAATCCATGAGCATGGGATGTTTTTCCATTTCCTTGTGTCTTCCTCAATTTCCTTCATAAGTTTTTTATAGTTTTCAGTGTAGAGGTCTTTCACATCTTTGGTTAGGTTTATTCCTAAGTATTTTATGGTTTTTAGTGCAATGGTGAAAGGGATTAGCTTCTTTATTTCTCTTTCTGCTGCTTCATTGTTGGTGTATAGAAATGCCACCGATTTCTGTACATTGATTTTGTATCCTGCAACTTTGCTGAAATCATGGATCAGTTCTAGTAGGCTTTTGGTGGATTCCGTCGGGTTTTCCATGTAAAGTATCATGTCATCTGCAAAAAGTGAAAGTTTGACTTCCTCCTTGCCAATCTTGATGCCTTTTATTTTGTTTTGTTGTCTGATTGCTGATGCTAAGACTTCCAACACTATGTTAAATAGCAGTGGCGAGAGTGGACACCCCTGTCGTGTTCCTGATCTCAGGGGGAAGGCTTTCAATTTTTCCCCATTGAGGATGATATTAGCTGTGGGCTTTTCATATATGGCTTTTATGATGTTTAAGTAGTTCCTTCTATCCCAACTTTCTCGAGAGTTTTTATTAAGAAAGGATGCTGTATTTTGTCAAATGCTTTTTCTGCATCTATTGACAGGATCGTATGGTTCTTATCTTTTCTTTTGTTGATGTGATGTATCACGTTGATTGATTTGCGAATATTGAACCAGCCCTGCAACCCAGGGATGAATCCTACTTGATCATGGTGGATAATTCTCTTTATATGCTGTTAGATTCGATTCGCTAGTATCTTGTTGAAAATTTTTGCATCCGTATTCATCAGGGATATTGGCCTGTAATTCTCTTTCTTTCCTGGGTCTCTATCTGGTTTGGGAATCAAAGGGATGCTGGCTTCATAGAATGAGTCCGGGAGTTTTCCTTCCGTTTCAGTTTTTTGGAACAGCTTGAGGAGGATAGGAATTAACTCTATTTTAAATGTCTGGTAAAATTCCGCAGGAAAGCCATCTGGTCCAAGGCTTTTATTTGCTGGGAGGTTTTTGATAACTGATTCTATTTCTTCACTAGTTATGGGTCTGTTCAAATTGTCTATTTCTTCCCGTTTGAGTTTTGGTAGCGTGTGGCTATTTAGGAAGCTGTCCATTTCTTCCAGATTGCCAAGTTTGGTGGCATATAATTTTTCATAGTATTCTCTGATGATTGCTATATATGTGAGAGATTGGTTGTAATTTCTCCCTTTTCATTCACGATTTTATCTATTTGAGTTCTCTCTCTTTTCTTTTTGAGAAGCCTGGCTAGAGGTTTGTCTATTTTGTTTATTTTTTCAAAGAACCAGCTTTTGGTTTCATTGATCTGTTCCACTACCTCTTCTGTCTCCATATGATTAACTTGTGCTCTGATCTTTGTTATTTCTCTCTTTCTGCTGGGCTTGGGTTGTTTTAGTTGATCTGCTTCTAGTTCCTTTAGGCGTGCTGTTAGAATTTGTGTTATTGATTTTTCTTGTTTCTTAAGATGGGCCTGGATTGCAATATATTTCCCTCTCAGGACTGCCTTTGCTGCATCCCAGAGCGTTTGGATTGTTATATTTTCATTTTCATTTGTTTCCATGTATTTTTTAATTTCTTCTCTGATGGCTAGGTTGACCCACTCATCTTTTAGTAGGTTATTTCTTAGCCGCCATGTTCTTGGATATTTTCCAGGCTTTCTCCTGTGGTTGATTTCAAGTTTCAAAGCGTTGTGGTCTGACAGTGTACACGGTATGATCTCAATTCTTTTATATTTATTCAGAGCTTCCCTGTGCCCCAGAATGTGGTCTATCTTGGAAAATGTACCGGGTGCAGATGAGAAGAACGTAAATTCCTTTGCTTCTGGATGAAGGACCCTAAAGATGTCTGTGAGGCCCATCTGTCCTAATGTGTCATTCAGGGCTATTGTTTCTGCGGAGATTTTCTGTTTTGTAGATCTATCCAATGCTGAGAGTGGGGTGTTGAGTTCCCCTACTATTAGGACATTTTTATCGATGAGGTTGCTAATGTTTGTAATTAGTTGTTTTACAAATTTGGGTGCCCCCGAATTCGGTGCGTAGATATTTACAATTGTTAGCTCTTCCTGCTGGATGGTCCCTGAGACTATTATATAATGTCCTTCTTCATCTCTTATTACATCGTTCATTTTAAAGTCTAATTTGTCTGATATAAGTGTGGCTACTCTAGCTTTCTTCCGACTTCCAGTAGCATGGTAGATAGTTCTCCATCCCCTCACTTTCAATCTGAAGGTGTCTTCAGGTTTAAGATGAGTTTCTTGAAGACAGCAAATAGATGGGTCTTGTTTTTTAATCCACTCTGTTATCCTGTGCCTTTTGAGTGGCGCATTTAGTCCATTTACATTCAGTGTTAATATTGAAAAATATGGGCTTACAGTCACTGTATTATCTGTAAGTTTCATGTTTGTAAGGCTGTCTCTGGCAGTCCGTGTTCTTTGCAACCTTTCCTTCATAGAGTGCCCCTCAGGATCCCTTGTAGTGCTGGCTTATTTGTGATAAATTCTTTCAGTTTTTGTTTGTTGGGAAAAACCTTGATCTCTCCTTCTATTCTGAATGACAGGCTAGCCGGATACAGAATTCTTGGTTGCATGTCCTTCTTGCTCATCACATTGAAGATATCCTGCCATTCCTTTCTGGCTTGCCAAGTTTCTGTAGATAAGTCTGCTACTACCCTTCTATGTCTTCCTTTGTATGTTAGGGTTCTTTTGTCCCTAGCTGCTTTCAGGATTCTCTCCCTATCTTTGTATTTTGCCAGCTTCACTATGATGTGCCGTGCAGAAGGTCTATTCAAGTTGCGTCTGAGGGGAGTTCTCTGTGCCTCTTGGATTTCCATGCCCGTTTCCTTCCTCATGTTGGGGAAGTTCTCAGCAATGATTTGTTCAAGAACCCCTTCGACTCCTTTCTCTCTCTCTTCTTCCTCTGGAACTCCTATGATACGGATATTGTTTCTTTTGAGTGCATCGCTCAGCTCTCGAATTCTCCTTTCCTGTTCCTGGATCAGCTTCTCTCTCTTTTTATCTGCTTCCTCTTTTTCAATGATTTTATCTTCTAATGCACTAACTCTTTCCTCTACCTCTTCAATCCGTGCTGTGACTGCTTCCAGTTTCCCTTGTATTTCTTCCAATGTCTTCTTTAATTCTTCCTGACCGTTTTTAAGTTCCTTGAACTCTGCCGTGCGGGACCCCTTGCATTCATCTAAGCTTTTTTCAAGCCCAGCGATTAGTTTTATGATTATCATTCTATATTCATGTTCTGTTATGTTGCTTATATCTGTTTTCATTAATTCTTGAGCTGTCACTGCTTCTTGTAGATTCTTTTGAGGAGAATTCTTCTGTCTCGTCATTTTGGCTGGATGTGTTTTGGGTTGTTTCTTGAAGTTGCCCTGGAAAGGAAAACAGACTGACAGATACACAGAACACAGAAATACTCAAACGCACCGACAAATGGTCCAGACAAGCAGTTCACAACAGAAAAAAAGAATAACAAGTGACTCTCTGAGGGCAATGTCCTGAAGTAACAGCTACACGTTAAGGACAGGGTATGTAGTGTGCTGGTGGGAGAGCATATATAGACAGAATAATGACTGGTGCAGGGAGAAGAAGGAAATGGACTTTGCCCAGGTAGAGCGACTAAAGGGTTTAATCCAGACTGATAGAAATCAGAATAAGGACAGGTGCAAGGGAAAAGGAATAAAGATCGATGTCTTCTAGATGAACTTATGCGGCCTGGTTATTCCAGAAAAAGGAATAGGGAAGTAAAAAAGAGGGTGTAGGACATGTCCTCAAAGAGTGGGTTAAAAAAAAAATTGTTTAAGCCAGTCAGTACCCTGGATAACCAGCTCAGGGATGGGGATCCGTAGGAATGAGAAAGGGAGGAATAAATTTAAAACAGAAAAAATGACTGGAGTTACTCCAGGCAGCAATCTCCACTTGGCATCAGTCGCTCCTGCTGATAGGTTGGGAGGGGCGTGGTTTAGTGTAGGCGGGTCCGGCCTCCACTGCTGCAGGGATGGCTTTTGGGGTGACTTCCTGGCTTGTGAGACAACAATGGCGTCTCTCCAGACCTTCGCCACCAGTCTTGGAGGCTTTATTCGCCCCTTTATTTCTGTTCTCTCTCCACCGCCAATGCCAGCCTAGTGTGGTTCACTGGATGGTGAGGAGGCCGTCTCCTACCCCCGATTTCACTATAATTGTGCCGGGGTTAGAGGTGCTCCGCAGGAGCCCCCGCCTGGAGCTGCCTGGGTCCCTGCTGCTAGTCCCGGCAGCGCGCGCATCCCGGAGGCGCTGGGCGAGGGTGGCGTGGTGACGCGGCCGTCTGCTACCCCCGATTTCGTTATAATTGTGCCGAGGTTAGAGGTGCTCCGCAGGCGGCGTCGCCTGCGTCCCCGCTGCCAGTCCCCCCGGCGTGCGCGTCCCAGTGACTCAGGACGGGGTTGGTGCGGTCCCAGCAGCGCGCAGTTAGTGCTGCTTCTTGCCACTGAACTTCTCTTCAAAAGCCCTGCATTTAGGGGCTGGATGGTAGCGGTCTCACCCGCTCTGGCCCTCTCCTTCAAATGTTGTTCGATCGGCACTTTCCCAGCTATCTCCGAAGACGCTCACCCTCCCCTCAGCTCAACTTCCCGAGTTCGAGATCGTTTTATCCAACCCAGATTAAACTCACGGTTTAGCTGGGCTGTGTCTGTTTTCGCCTTCGTTCCTTGTTAGCGGTAGCACCTTTTCCCCCTGATTCTTGGAATTGAGAGAGACTATGGTTTCAGTCGTCCCCGTTTAAAGGATAAGCGAAATACTGGAGCCCCCTACTCCTCCGCCATGTTGCCCCAAGTCCTCAATATGGTTTCTTAAAGAGACTGTCCTATATTGTTGTATATTCTTGGTTCCTTTGCCGTAAATTGATTGACTACATATGTGTGGATTTATTCCCGGGCTCTCTATCCTGTTCCATTTTGTGTGTATGTGTGCATGTGTGTGCGTGTGTGTTTATGCCAGTATCATACTGATTTCATTACTATAGCTTTGTAATGTGGTTTGAATCCTGCTTTGTTCTTTCTTAAGACTGGTTTGCTCTCTTGGATCTTTGGGTTCCATACATATTTTAGGAATGTTCTATTTATGTGAAAATGCCACTGGAATTTGATTGGATTGCCATTGAATCAGTAGATTTCTTTGGGTAATTTGGACATCTTAACCATGTTCTTTTAATTAATGAGTACAGAATATCTTTCCATTTACTTGTGTCTTCTTGAATTTCTTTCATCAGGATCTTATAGTCTTCAATGTATAAGTCTTTAACTTCCTTGGTGAAATATATTCCTAGGTATTTATTACTTTTTGATATAATTGTAAATATGATTGTTTTCTTAATTTCTTTCTGATAGATTATTGTCAGAGTACAAAAGTGCAACAAATTTTTTTATATTGATTTTGTACCCTGCAACTTTAATAAACTTGTTTGTTCTAATTTTTGGTAAAGTCTTTAGGATTTTCTATATATAAAATCATGTCATACGCAAACAGTGACAATTTTACTTCTACCTTTCCAATTTTTATGTTTTTCTTTTTCTGCCCAATGTCTCTGGCTAGGATTTCCAATATTATGTCAAATAAAAGTTAGCAATAGTGGGTATCTTTTTCTTGTTCCTGATCATAAAGGAAAAGTGTTACAGCTTTTTGCCATCGGCTATTATTTTGCTATCAGATAAGGTCTTTATTACATTAAGATACATTCCCTCTATACTCACTTCATTGAGAGTTTTTAATCATAAAAGAATGCTGAATTTTATTAAATCATTTTTCTGCATTTATTGAGATACAGTTTTTATCTTTCATTTTCTTAGTGTGGTATATCATGTTGATTGGTTTGTGGATGTTGAACCATCCTTGAATCCCTGGAATAAATCCCATTTGATCACGGTGTATGATCCTTTTAATGTATTGTTGAATTTAGTTTGCTAATACATTTTGTTGAATTTTTGCATCTATGTTTATGAAAGTTATTGGCCTATAATTTTCTTTCTTTAATTTTTTAGTGTTATCTTCATTCAGTTTTAGTATCAGGGCGATGCTGTCCTTGTAAAATGAGTTTGGAGGACGCACTCCCTTGAGTTTTTTGGAAGAGTTTGAGAAGGATATGTATTAAGTCTTTGAATGTTTGGTAGAATTCACTAGTAAAGCTGTCTGGTCCTGGAACTTAGTATGAATCAGTCTATAAAGATGTCTTATATACGATTCAATCTTGGAAGATTGTATGTTTCTAGGAATTTCTTCATTATTTCCAAGTGTCTGGTTTGTTGGTGAAAATTGTTCATATTAGTCTCTTATGATTGTTTGTAATTTTTTTTTGGTATTGTAACTTCTCTTTTATTTTTGATTTTATTTATTTGAGTCTTCTCATTTTTTCTTAGGGAGCCTAACGTTTGTCAATTTTGTTCTTTTCAAGGAACAAGTTCTTAGTTTCACTAATCTTTTCTACTGTCTTTTTAGTCTCTGTTTCATTTATTTCCACACTAACCTTTATTATTTCCTTTTTCTACTAACTTTGGGCTTTATTTGTACTTCTTTTTCAAGTTCATCTAGGTGCAATTAGATTATTTATTTGAGACTTTTCTTATTTCTTGAGATAGGCCTATGTCACTTGAAACTTCCCTCTGTAACTGCTTTTGCTGCATTCCATAGATTTTGTGTGTCGTATTTCCATTTTCCTTTGTCTCAATGATTTTTCTTTCCACTTTGATTTCTTGATTGACTCATTCTGTAGCATTTTGGTTGTATCCACATATTTGTGATTTTTTAAATATTCTTTTTGTAATTAATTTCTAGTTTCATACCATTGTGGCCAGAAAAGATGCTTGATATGATTTTGAACTTAAATTTATTGAAAGTTGTTTTGTTGTTTAATATATGAGTGATCTATCCTGGAGAATTTTCCATATGCACATGAAACAAAGTGTATTCTGCTCTTTGGGGATGGAATGTTATATGTGTATCTATTAAGTCCTTACAATATAGTGTGTCACTTATGGCCAGTCTTTCCTTATTATCTGTCTGAATGATCTTTCCATTGATGTAAAAGTGTATTAAATCCCCCTACTATTATTGTATGGATATAAATTTCTACCTTTAGGTTTGTTAATATTTGCTTTATATACTTAAGTGCTTCTATGTTGAGTGCATACATATTTATAAATGTTATATCTTCTTGATGAACAACCTCCTTTATCATTGCATAATGTCTGTTTGTTATCACAGTATTAGGTATAAAGTTTATTTTGTCTGATATGAGTATAGTATCTTTGGGTTTCTGTTTTATAAAACCTCTGTTTCCATTCCTTCACCTTCAGTCTATGTGTGTTCTTTCATCTGAAGCGTGTCTCTTGTAGACAGGATATAGATGGGTCTTCTTGTTTAGCTTCTCCATGTCTTTTGATTGGAGCATTTAGTCTATTTACATTTATAGTAATTATGACAGGTGTATACATACTACCATTTTTGTTAATTATTTTCTAGTTGTTTCTATAGTTTCCCTTTCCTTCTTCTCATGCTCTCTTCCCTTCTTGTCTGATGGCTTTCTTTTAGTGTAATGCTTAGAATTCATTCTCTTTATTTTTTGTGTATCTTTTATTGGGTTTTGGCATGCATTTACCATGGGGATCATATATAACATCCTGTGCGTATAGCAGTCATAATCAAGTTTGCAGTTGCTTAAGTTCTGACACATTATAAAATCACTAAATTTTTACTCTTTACTCCATATTTTAAGTATATGATGTCATATTTTACATCTTATTTTGTGTATCCCTTCACTAATTTCTCTAGATATGATTGATATTACTACTTTTGTGTTTTAACTTTCTTACTAGCTTTATAAGTGATTGACCTACTACCTTTCCTATATGGTTACTTTTACCAGTAAAATTTTTCCCTTTCATGATTTTTTTGCTTCTGATTATGGCATTTGTTTCCACTTAAAGAGTTCCTTTAACATTTCATATAAGGCTGGTTTAGTGGTAACGAGTTCCTTTAACTTTTGTTTCTTTGCAAAACTCTTTATCTGTCTTTCAAATCTAAATGATAATCTTGCTGGGTAGTGTACTCTTGGTTGTAGGCTATTCCTTTTCAGTACTTTGAATATATACATGTCACTTGCATTTGACCTGCAGAGTTTCTGGTGAAAAATCAGCTGATAGCCTTATGGGTCTTCCCTTCTATGTAATGGTTTCCTTTTCTCTTGCTTTTAAGATTCTCTCTTTATCTTTAATTTTTGTCATTTTAATTAAATGTGTCTTGGTGCACACCTCCTTGAGTTCATATTGTTAGGGCCTCTCTGTGCTTCCTGGACCTGGATGTCTGTTTTCCCAGGTTGGGAAGTTTTCAGCTATTATATCTTCAAATAAGTTTTCTGGCCCTTTGTCTCTTCTTCTAGGACCCCTATAGTATAACTATTATTCCACTTGATGATGATATAGAAGTCCCTATTTTCATTTTTTATTTTTTTTCTTTTTGCTGTCCAGCTTGAGTTGCTCTCCACTACCATGTTATCCAGATGACTGATCTGTTCTTCTGCATATTCTAGTCTGCTGTTGATTCATTCCCTCTAGTGCATTTTTAATTTCACTAGTGTATTCTTCAGCTCTGATAGGTTCTTTTAAATATTTTCTGTTGAAGTTGTCACTGAGTTCATACATACTCTTCTCAAGTCTAGTATCTTTATGACCATTAATTACATTGTACTCTTTATTGGGCATATGGCTTATCTCTGTGATCTTAGGTTTTATTTTTCTGTAATTTTGTCATCCTCTTGTGCAACTAGTTATGAGGCCTGGTTATAGATACTGTGGGTGCACTGGCAGGCAGGGTGTGCTCCCCAAGCTTTTAACAGAGCCACATAGCCTCACTAGTGGGCAGGACTTGAACTCAGCCCAACTGCAATGAGCCACTGTTAACTGCTACAGAAGTGCTGATGGTCAGGGTTTGCTCTCCTTTCCCCAGGAAGAAGTCACATTGGAGGGGAACCAGTCCCAGCTGGGACTTCCACATAGGTGTAGCAGTGCAAGATTCACTTTGCAGGGGCGCCTGCTGGGGCAGGAAGATTGGATAGGATTGGTACACAGGGACGCTGGTGCAGGGCCCACAGTGCTAGCAAGGTAGATGTAGTGTCAACTGGCTTTAGAAAGCTTCTGGCTATCTAAGGTGGGGGAGGGGAGAGACATGGTGCTCACCAACACTTTTTTTTCCCAGGAAGCCCCTGCAGATCCCTGCCTATCCAACACACATCCTAAAATTAGTCCTTACGTCTCTTCCATATATACCCCAGATGCTTTTCAAACTGCTGTTTCTATGCTGCATCTCAGGCCAAGTTATTTAGCATGCTAGCTCTTTAAGGGCAGACACTCAGTTTCCTATAGCCCTCTAACTTTCCCAGAGTTAAGTCCCATTGATTTTCAAAGTTAGATGTTATGAGCATTCACCTTCCAGTGCAGGTCCTTAAGGCCAGGGGTGCCCAGTGAGAGGTCTGATCCCCTTACTTCTATGTCCTTCTGATGTCTCTTTTGTGGGTGAGAGTGCCAGAGGTTTCAATCCTAATCGTGTCTCTGTCCTTCATATCCTTCACATCTATGACTAGCTGTGAAAGATCTGTCACGCCAGCCTTCAGGTCATTTTCAGAATGAGTTGCAGTACATTTAGTTCTTTCCTTGGTATGTCGGTAGGAACAGGTAAGCTCAGGATCCTCCTACTTTGCCATTTTCCACTCTCCTTATTCTCATACTAGCTTTCTAAGAGCTTAATCTACTACCTTTACTATATATTTACCTCCACTAATGAGATTTTAATTCTAAAATCCTTTCTTCTTACTAGTTAGTGCCTTATCTTTTCAGCAGAAAGAAGTCCCTTTAGTATTATTTGTGCGGCCAGTTTAGTGATGATGAATTCGTTTTGCTTGTTTGTCAGAAAACTCTTTATCACTCCTTCACTTCTGAATGATAACTCTGCGTGGTAGAGTATTCTGGGTTGGAAGTTTTTCCCTTCAGCACTTTGAATACATCATGCCACTCCTGTCTGGCCTGCAAAGTTTCTGCTGAGAAAGCTGATAATCTTATGGGGGTTCTTGTGTATATAACAAGTTGCTTTTCTCTCACTGCTTTTAAGATTCTCTCTTTAAGTCTTGATATTTTAAGTATAATATCTCTTGGTGTGGGGTCTCTTTCAGTTCATCTTGTTTGAAATTCTCTGGGATTCCTAAATCTGGATACCTGTTTCCCTGGGCTAGAAAAGTGTTGAGCCATTGTTTCCTCAAATGAGTTTTCTGTCTCTTTGTTCTCCTGGGATCCCTATAATGTGAATGTTATTCAACTTAATGTTGTCTGATGGGTCCATTAAACTATGTTCAATTTTTAAAATTCTTTTTAAAAATGTTTTTGCTGCTCTGTTTGGGTGAGAGCTATTGCCTTATCTTTGAAATCACTGATTATATTTTTTTCTGCATCTTCGGGTCTGCTGTGGAACTCATCTAGTAAATTTTTTAGTTCAGTTATTGGGTTCTTCAGCTCTATGACTTTCTTTGGTCATTTCTTATATTTTCTACCTCTTTGTTAAAATTCTCACTGTATTCATAATTCTTCTCCCAAATTAGCATGATTTTGATCATTACTTTGACCTCTTTATCAGATAAATTACATATCTCTATTTCATTAAGATATTCTGAGATTTTACCTTATTCTTCTTTTGGAACATATTCCTTTGTCTCCTCATGTTGCTTGGCTCTCTGTATTAAGTGAAAAAGCTGTCTTTCCAATCTTGAAGAGGTGTCCTTATATAGGAAATGAAACTTATCATTCAACATTGCCCTAGTTCTTGGTTATCGTCAAGCCTTTGGAATTGCCTAAGCAGCATGAATTATTCTTGATAAGTTCCAGTTGTTGACAGCATGCCAAGTACTATGAGTGTCCCAGAGGGAAGGATCTCAGTCCCAAGTTTCAGGCTAATGGGAAGCTAGATCAGCAGGCAGCAGCTTTTAAGGTATGCAAATACATACAGGCATGTGAGACCTCAATCATAAACCTTGTTGGTCTCTAAACCAGGCAATCTGGAGGTATCCTTTGGCAACAGTTACAAAGTCAGGGCGCCATATGAGTATATGAGTCGCTTTTTGGGAGATACCAGCAAGCCGTAGTGAGTCAAGAGCACCATTATGGCATCCCCCAGCCTATGTTCCCTGTGAGCACTTTCATAGCCTCTAGATGTGTGGTAATCCTGAAGTGTGTCCCTCAGGCTCAAGCTCTAGGAGAAGTAAATATGCCTTTTTCACAGAAAGACTGGGGGTGTGTTTTGGTCTGTTACCTGTGTAGCATGCTAGGGTAGTAGCCTGCCAAGAACTCTCTTCAATTGTTTCAAACTTGAAGGGCCCAGAAACATATTCGTCCATGGCCATCACATCCAGACACTCAAGAGTTGTCCCCTGTGTGAACTGCAGAACTCACCATCTCTGTCAGGACTGCATGGGTGGCATAGGGCTGGGCCACTTGACTACCCAGCTCTGGAAGATCTGTGGGATCCAGGTGCTCAGCGCCCCCAGTCTGATGGGCCCACAGGGGCAGCGAACAGATGGGGCACCCCTGCCGGTAATAGCATGTTAGCAGGAGAGTGCTGGAGTCCAGCTCCGACATGTCCAGGAATTTTCTGAAGGATGAAAGGTGTAGGCACGATGAATGACTGAGGAGAACTGCATGGTTTCTGGAACCAGGTAGGCGCATGTATGTGTGTCTGCCCTACTGATCCCAGTATTTTATTTTAAGGTAGTAAATGACATTACAGCAATGAGTGACATCCCATCAGTAAGCATAATTTGAACAACGATGTGTGTTTATCAGCAAAGCAGCGATTTCCTCAATCTTGCAAGTTGTTTTCAAGTTAATTAGCATATAAATTTAAGGCAGGGGGAGAGAACCTCAAGGGTGTTACCTTGAGACTTTATGTTAATTATCTATAAACAGCCAGGAGTCATTCTGCCTATACTTACAACTACAATGGGGGAGGTGCAACCCATCCGCCAGAACAGAATTCCCAATGCTTGTCCATGAGTGAATTTACATAATAGGGGCCCAATGTTTACACAAGTCACACCAATATCCAGCCAGCTCATAACTGCTATCAGTCTGTGCAACCCATCCCCAAGATGCAACTTTAAGATTACTTCTGGCGAGGCTACTCTGATTCAGATGTAATCCATTAAAAGCATCATGCTCCAGGTCCTTCCTTTTTATTTAAATGCCATAAAACAAAAAAGCATTACATTCCTTGGGGCCAACGAGAGCAGCTTAAGAAATCCATGCCTGAAAAATTATTTACAAGGAGGTAAGACCGGACACTATTTGACTGGCAGGAGCTTTGCTACAACTGCCTTTCCACACAGAGAGGTGTCTCAACTTGTGATCCCAAGATGGCTCCCAACAGGAGAGTGCAAAAATGGGGCCTGCCAATGCTAGCAAGATACAGGTAGAATGCAAAAATGGCACCTACCAGTTCCTTCATCCCCAGAAAGAATCCTAACAGTCTCCTTCCCTTTCACAGAGACTTTAAGATTAACTCATTTGAAGGGGCACATTCACCCCAATGTTTATAGCAGCACTATCAACAATAAATTATGGAAAGAGCACAAATGTCCATTGACTGATGAATGGATAAAGAAGATGTGATACACACACACACACACACACACACACACACACACACAGTGGAATACTACTCAGTGATAAAAAAGAATAAGATTTTGTCATTGCAACAACGTGATAGCACTAGAGTATGTTATGCTAAGCAAAATAAGTCAGTGAGAGAAAGCTAAATACCATACGATTTCACTTGTATGTGGAATTTAAAAAACAAAACAAATGAACATAGAGGAAGGGAAGGAGAAATAAGATAAAAACAGAGGCAAACCATAAGAGACTTTTAACTATAGAGAAAAAATTGAGGGTTGATGGAGGGGAAGTGGGTGGGAGATGGGCTAAACGGGTGATGGGCATTAAGGAGGGCACTTGTTGGAATAAGCACGGGTGTTACATGATGAATCACTGGGTTCTACTCCTGAAATGAATATTGCACTGTATGTTAACTAACTTGAACTTAAATATTTTTAAATAAAGATTAGCAAATGTATCTCCTTCATGTATGAACTAGGGACTTTTAAAACTGCTGCTTTTGTATTGGGTCGCTGGGTAAGTGGGTCTGCATTCAAGCCCTTTAAGTGTGAATTTCCATCCCTTACAGCCCTATGGTTCTTCTGGACATAAGGACCTTTGGTTTTCAAAGTGGGATGTTTGGGGGCTTGTCTCTCTAGTGCACGTCTGAAGGGTGGAGGCACGTTCTGTGGGGCCCAAACCCCTCACTCCTCAAGGAGTCTTCTGAATTGGTGGTACCTCTTTTCATTGTGGGTCACCACACCAGGGGTAGGGTTTTTAGTGAGATGGCATCTCTGACTCTCCTACCCATCTTGATCTGGCCTTTTTATCCTTTTTTGTGGAGTTACTATTCAACTAGTTATCTGGGGTTTTTTAGAGAGAATTATTTTATATGTTACTGTAGATTTCATATTTCATATGTAACTATATCCATGAGAGGAGGTGAGTTCAGGAACTTCTTATGCTGCCATCTTGGAGCACCTCCAGCAAAAGCTCTTTAGGGTTCTCATGGATTGTTGAAACTGTAAATGGGTCTTGAGACCAAAAAGGTGAGAAACTTCATCCTATAGTAAATGAATTGTGGGTACTTGAATTGCCTTCTCAGAGATAGGAGGAAGGAGGTAGGAAACTCAGAGAGGTATGCCTACTAAAATGGATTTTTTAGGGAGCCTGGGTTGCTCAGTTGGTTAAGCATATGACTATTTCAGTTCAGGTCATGATCTCATGGCTGTGACTTTGAGGCCCATGTCGGGCTCCACACTGGGCATGGAACTTGTTTAGGATTCTCTCTCTTCCTCTCTCTCTGTCCCCCCCCCCCATCTTGTGCTTATGCTGTCAATTAACAAAGAAATAAATAGAATGGATTTTTTATATAAAACCAAGAAATTATCAGTTGACGATGTGTCCAGGCCTTCTGGAAGGCCCAGAAGATATTTTATTTACTAAAACATTAAGAAATACACAAGTCAGGGAGGGGCTATCTGTCCTTTATAGGCCAGAGTGGATGATAGGAGACACTATTTTTATTTTTTAATTTATTTATTTTTGAAAGAGAGAGCACAAGCAGTGGAGGGGCAGAAAGAGAGGGAGAAACTGAATCAGAAGCAGGCTCCAGGCTTTCTGAACTGTCAGCACAGAGCCAGCAAAGGGCTTAATCTCAGAAACCATGGGATCATGACCTGAGTTGATGTCGGACGCTCTTCTGACAGATCTACCCCGGTGCCCCAAAGACACCCTTATTAAACTGGACTCTCTAGTGTCAATTGGAATAATATAATTCAGAATAGCAGAGTCCAAATAGTTTCACCTTATAATCAAAAGAATAGTGGAGATTATTACATAATTGTCAACATGAACAAAAAGTAAACCAGGAGACTTGATTCCCTGGGATCTTCATTGTGCCTAAGACATCATGGCATTCACAAAAGGGAAACATATAGGAAGCCAATGAAAGTATTTCTTATGTAAAATTTTACTTATGTTAAAAAGATTTAAACATCAAAAGCAGTGCAATGTCAGTTGATGCAATGTAAAATTATAAACTCTCACTCAATGTCCAGATTTTAGCCAGTTGCAAGTCCATCAGCTGAAAGACAGACCAGACATTTGTAAGGGAGGACCCTACATCCCTATAGTAAATACGTACCAAATATTCCTCGCAAGTTTCCTGAAAAGGAACTATATCCATTAACTCAGGTAACTATATATGGGGAAATAGGAATACTCAGACCTTCTGTGGGCTATTGGATACAGAGTATGAGGTGAAAGGGATAACAAGGGTCTACAATGCCATCACTTTCCCAATTAGGGTGGGGCAGAATAGAGACTATGTGGTAAATGGAGCTCTGGACCAAGTATATCTCACAGTAGGTCTAATGGGTCTGCATACTGCTGTCTGTTTACTTCTCTAGTCCGTAATAAAATAAATATACCTAGGAGCTAACCAAAATATCATTTTCCAACCTCTGGATTAAGAGACTTAGAATAGAAAAGGCCAAATTGAAGCAATTGAAACTTCATTCCCCTAGCCAAGATACTGAATTGTAAGCAATATTTTAAGCAAACCCCAGATGGAATTACAGAAAATTAAAGATTTAAAGGATATAAGGATGATGGTCTCCAACATTCTCTGTTTAATTCACTAGCATGGCCCTGCAAAAACACAGATGGATAAGGCAGATGGTGATAGACTACAGTAAACTTAACAAATGGGAGCCCCAATGATAGATATGGTGCTGAAGATAGTATCTTTACTAGAGCAGATAAACAAGCTTCTGATTTGTAGTAGCTGTTGATTTCCTTAAAGTGTTCTTTATTTAAAAAGTTTAATTTCAGTATAGTTAACATTACAGTGTTAAATTAGTTTCAGGTGGACAGTATGGTGATTCAATAATTCTATACCACTGCTCAATGCTCATCAAGATAAGTGTACTCTTTTTTTTAATGTTTGTTTATTTCTGAGAGAGTGAGCACACATGTACGAGCAGGGAAGGGACAGAGAGAGAGGGAGGCAGAGGATCCTAAGTAGGCTCTGCGCAGATAACAGAGAGACCAATTCAGGACTCAAACTCACAAACCGTGAGATAATGACCTGAGCTGAAGCTAGGAGGCTTAAAACCAACTGAGCCACCCAGGCTTCCTTAGGATAAGTATACTTTTAATTCCCTTCACCTATTTCACACATCCTCCTACCCACCTTCCCTTTGTTAACCACCTGTTCTCTGTAGTTAAGATTCAGTTTTTTGGTTTGTCTCTTTTTCCCCTTTGTTCATTTGTTTTGTTTCTTAAATTCCTACATATGACTGAAATCGTATGGTACTTGTCTTTCTCTGACTTATTTCACTTACCATTATACTCTCTAGATCCATCCATGTTGTTGCAAACAGCAAGATATCATTTGTTTTTATGACTGAATAATATAAAAAAAGTGTTTTTTTATTTTTATTTTTTGAGTATATTTGACACACAATGTTACAGTAGTTTCAGGTGGACAACATAGTGATTCAACTTCTATACGTATTATGCTATGATCACCGCAAGTGTAGCTACCATCTGTCATCATACAATGCTATTACAATATCATTGACTATATTCCCAGAGCTGCAGCTTCTATTCCCATGACTTATTCATCCATAACTGGAATCTCCCACTGCCTTTTACCTGTGTTGCCCATCCTACCACTTCCCTCCCCTCTGGCAACCATCAGTTTGCTAGTTTGTGAGTCTGATCCTGCTTGTTTGTGTATTCATTTCTGTTGTTTTTTAGATTCGACATATAAATGGAATCAAATGGTATTTGTTTTTCTCTGACATTTCACTTAGCATAATACTATCTAGGTCTATCTGTGATGTGGTTAGTGGCATGATCTCATCTGTTTTTAAGGCTGAGTAATATTCCAGTGTGTGTGTGTGTGTGTGTGTGTGTGTGTGTGTGTGTGCGCGGCGTGCGCACGCACATGCACACACTGCATCTTTATTATCCATTTGGCAGTCAGTAGACACTTAGGTTGCTTCCATATCTTGGCTGTTGTAAATAATGATACAATAAACATAGGGGTGCATATATCTTTTCACATTAGTGTTCTCATTTTCTTTAGGTAAATAAATACCCAGTAGTGGAATTACTGGATCATATGGTGTTTGTATTTTTAATTTTTTTTTGAGGAACCTTCATACTGTTTCCCATAGTGGCTGTAACAATTTGCATTCACATCAACAGTATATAAAAGTTCCTTTTTCTCCACATCTTCATCAACATTTATTATTCTGTTTTTAATTTTAGCCATTCTGACAAACATGAGGTAATATTTCATTGTGGTTTTGATTTGCATTTCCCTGCAGTCAAAATATATTGAGTATATTTCCATGCGTCTGTTGGCCATCTGTATGTCTTCTTTGGAAAAGTGTCTATTCAGATCCTCTGCCCATTTTTCAGTTGGACTGTCTGTTTGGTGTTGAGTTCTAGAAGTTCTTTATATATTTTAAATATTAACCCCTTATTGGGTATATCATTTGCAAATATCTTCTCCCATTTAGTATGTTGTCTTTTTGTTTTGTTGGTTTCTTTTGCTCTACAAAATCTTTTTATTTTGAAGTAGTCCCAGTAGTTTATTATCACTTTTGTTTCTCTTGCCTTTGGAGATATATATATATATATATATATATAGAAAATCAAATATACTATGGCCAATGTCAGAGAAGTTACTGTCTATGTTTTCTAGAAATTTTATGGTTTCAGGTCTTATTTATTGTTTCAATCCACTTTGAGTTTAATGTGTATGGTGTGAGGAAGTGGTCTAGTTTCATTCTTGAGTTAGCTTTCCAGCATTCCCAGCACCATTTGTTGAAGAGACTGTCTTTGTCCCATTGTACATTCTTGCTTCCTTTGTCATTTTGATCATATATGTGTGGGTTTATTTCTGGGCTTTCTATTCTGTTCTACTCTGTGTGTCTGTCTTTGTGCCTGGATCTTACTATTGATTACTATAGCTATGTAATGTAACTTGAAACCTAGGATCATGATAAATCCAGTTTTGTTCTTCTCTTGCAATATTGTTTTTTCTCTTCAGGGGTCTTTTATGGTTCCATACAAATTTTAGGATTATTTGTGCCAGTTCTGTGAAAATGTTGGTTTTTTGATAGAGATTGCATTAAATCCATAGATTGTTTTGGGTAATCTGTGCACTTAAACATATGGGTTCTCTCAATCCATGCGCATGGCATATCTTCTTATATGTTTGTGCCATCTTCAATTTCTCTCATTAATATTTATAGTTTTAAGAGTACAGATCTTTTATGTCCTTGGCTAGGTTTATTCCTAGGTATCTTATTCTTTTTGCGCAAGTGAAATTGGAATTGTGCTCTTAATTTTTCTTTCTATATATCATTATAAGTGTATATAAATGCTACTGATTTCTGGGTATTAATTTTATATCCTGTGACTATACTGAATTCATTTATTACTTCTAGTAGTTTTTTGTGGAGTCTATAGGATTTTTATGTATAGCATCTTGTAATCTTCAAATAACATTTTAATTTCTTCTTTATTAATATGATGCTCCTTATTTCCTTTTCTTGTTTGATTGCTGTGGCTAGGGGTTCCAATACAGTGTGAATATAAGCAGCAACGGGGGGTGGTATCCTCATGTTATTTTCCACCTTAAAGGACAAGCTCTCAGATTTTCTCCTTTTGAGTATGATGTTAGCTACAGTTTTTTATATATGGCCTGTTTTCTCCTCTAGGGTTTTGATGGTTTCCTGTCTCACATTCAGGTCCTTTATCCATTTAGAGTTTATTTTTGTGAGTGGTATAAGGAAGTGGTCTAGTTTCATTCTTCTTCATGTTACTGTCCAGTTCTCCCAGCATCATTTGTTAAAGAGGCTGTCTTTTTTCCATTGGATACTCTTTCCTGCTTTGTCAAAGATTAGTTGGCCATAAGCTTGTGGGTCCATTTCTGGGTTCTCTATTCTATTCCATTGGTCTATGTGTCTGTTCTTGTGCCATGATCATGTAATTTTTATCCTTTTTTTTTTTTTTTTTGGTGGTGCATCATATTGACTGCTGAATATTGAATTCTTCCTTCCCAACAATCAAGTGGGATTTATTTTATAAACAGGAATAAAAGGAAGATTCAATATTCACCAGTTGGTTTCATTGACTTTTTTCCTCATCTTTCTTTTTCTTTTTTTTTTTCAGTCTCTATGTAATTTATTTCTGTTCTGATCTTTATTATTTCCTTCCTTCTCATGTTGGACTTTGTTCTTTTTCTAGTTCTAGCTTTTTTGTTGTTGTTTTTTTTAAGTAGATTCTGTATTGCTATAAATTTTCCATTTTATTTTTTATTTTATTTATTTTTTAAATTAATTTTTAAAAAATTTGCATCCAAGTAAACTTAGCATACAGTACAACAATGATTTTAAGAGTAGATTCCTTAATGCCCCAATTTAGCTCATCCCCTCTCCCACAACCCTTCCCGCAACCCTTTGTTTGTTCTCCATACTTAAGAGTCTCTTATGTTTTTGTCCCCATCCCTGTTTTTATATTACTTTTACTTCCCTTCTCTTATGTTCATCTGCTTTGTATCTTAAAGTCCTTCCATTTTAGAACTGCTTTCACTGAATCCCAGAGATTTTGGACCATTGTGTTTTCATTTTCATTTGTATCCACGTATTTTCTTATTTCTTCTTTGATTGCTTCACTGACCTGTTGGTTGTTTAGTATCATGTTTTTTAGTCTCCACATGTTTGTCTTTTTTATGGTATTTTTTTCTTGTGATTGATTTCTAGTTTTATACTGTTGAGGTCAGAAAAGATGCTTGTTAAGATTTCAGTTTCTTAAATTTATTGAGGCTCATTTTATGACCTAATATGTGATCTGTTCTGGAGAATGATTCATATACACTTGAATGTGTATTATGTTGTTTTTGGATAGAATGTTTTATATACATCTGTTATGTCCATGTGGTCTAATGTGTCATTCAAAGACAGTGTTTTCTTATTGATTTTTTTGCCTGGATGATGTAGCTATTGATATAAATGGGGTGTTAAAGTCCCCTACTATTATTCTATTACCATCAATTGCTCTATGTCCATTAATAATGTGTTTTATGTATTTAGGTATCTACATATATTGAGTGTGTTGATATTTACAATTGTTATATCCTCTTGTTGGATTGTTCCCTTTATCATTATGTAATCCTATCCTTTGTCTCTTGTTACAGTCTTTGTTTTAAAGTCTATTTTGTATGCTATAAGTATTGGTACCCTAGCTTTTTATTCACTTCCCTTTGCATGATAAATGTTTTGTGATTCCTTCACTTTCAGCCTGTATGTGTCATCAGGTCTGAGGTGAGTCACTTGTAGATAACATATAGATTTTTTAAAATCCATTCCACTACCCTGTGTCTTTTCATTTGATCATTTGGGTCATTTACATTTAAAGTAACTATTGATAGGTATATTATTGTTTCCATCTTGTTATTTTTTGTACTACTTCCCTTTTTTTTTCTTGTCTCTTGCTATCCTTTTTGTGATTCATGAGTTTCTGTAATGTTTGACTTTCATTTTATTTTTTGTGTCTATTATATTTTTGTCGTTTGTAGTTAACATGAGGTTCATATATAACATCCTACATATATACAGTCTATATTAAGTTGATGGTCATTTCAGTGCAAACATATTCTAAAAAAAAAAACAAAACAGCAACAACAACAAAGCATTTCTTTACTCTCCTCCACCTTTTATATACATGCTGTCGTATTTTACATCTTTTTATTCATAATTTTCTTATGTCTAATTATGACTATTTCTTTTACTATTAGACAAATCCCTTCAATATTTCTTGTAAGGCTGGTTTAGTGGTGATATGTCCTTTAACTTTTGTTTGGGAAACTCTTTATCTCTCCTTCAAATTTCAATGATAACCTTGCTGGGTAGAGTATTCTTTGTGTTTTGTTTGTTTGTTTGTTGTTGTTGCTTGTTTTGTCCTTTCAGCACTTTGAATATGTCATCCCACTCTCTTCTGGCCTGCAGTTTCTACCAAATACTCAGCTGATAGCCCTCCAGGGTTTTCATTATAGGTAACATTTTGCTTCTCCCTTGCGGCTGTTAAAATTCACTTTTTAACCTTTGACATTTTAATTATTAGGTGTCGTGGTGTCGACCTCCTTAGGTTTGTCTTGTTTGGAACTTGCTGTGCTTCTTGAACCTGGATATCTATTTTCTTCCCCAGGTTAGGAATGTTTTCAGTAATTGTTTCTTCAAATAAATTTTTTGTCTCTTTCTTTTTTCTTCTTCTGGAACCCCTATTATATGAATGTTTGTTTACTTGATGTTGTACATAAGATCCTTGAACCTATGCTCATTTTTATTATTTTTTAAATTTTTACTCTTTTAGCTGTTCAGCTTGGGTGCTCTTATTTCTCTGTCTTCCGAAGCACTGATATATTCTTCTGTATCTGCTAATCTACTGTTGATTTCCTCTGGGGTATTTTTTATTTAAGTTATTGCACTCACCTCTGATTTGTTCTTTTTAATGTTTTCTATCTCCTAATTGAAGGTCTCACTGATTTATTCTACTCTTTTTTCCAGCTCAGTCATCATCTTTATGATCATTATTTTACATTCTTTGCCAGGCATATTGCTCGTCTCCATTTCATTTAGTTCTTCTTCCAAGGTTTTTATCTTATTCTTTCTTTTGTAGCATATACCTCTATTTCTCCATTTTGTTTGACTTTCTGTGTTCCTATGGATTAGGTGAAAAGTTACTTGTTTTCACCTTGAAGGCATGGTCTTAGTAGGTCATTCCTTATGTAGACTGTGTATGCTTGGTGACATTTGATGGATGGCTGGAGCTGTGGCTAGTGTGGTCCCAGATCTTTAAGCACAGTGGATACCCGAACAGAACAATTAAATCTGAAGTTGGTGGACTGGGGGGTATTGATGTTCTATGAACTGAGGGCACTCCAGCAGAACAGCTGAGCTGAAATGAAAGCAAGCGGGGTGTATCAGGTACACTGTGTATGGAGGGGTGCCCTAAAAGGTCAGCAGAAACGAGTAGTTGCAAGCTGGCTTGTCCGGGGGCTTTCCATGCAGAGGGTTACCTGGTGTGACAGCTAAAGCTGAATTGGGTGCCAACCAAAGTATCCCAGGGTACTCAGCACAGGGAGTGCTCTGGCAAGGTTACTGGAGCTGTGAGGGGGTTGTTGCAGGGTGCTCCATGCAGGGGGTGCTTTGGGATACCTGAAACTGATACAGGCACAGGCTGAAGTTCCTAGGGCACTCCATGCAGGGTATACCCTGGAAGGGTGGCTGGATCTGAATGTCAGCTGGGAGGTTCTGGAGTGCTCTGTGCTAGGTGTGCCCTAGCAAGTCATCTTAAGCTGAAGTGATGTGGGTCTGGAGTGTTCTGGAGTGTTTTGCACCTGTGTCACCTTAGCACAAAGTCTGGAGCTATAGTACACACTAGCCAGATATGTCCCAGTGTGCATCACCCTGTGGCTGCCTTGGTGGGATTGGTGGGACTGGCATGGGATAAGAGCCTAGGTTAGGGCCCAAACAGTACACCAGCCTATGATTCCATGAGGTAGGAGGAACACAAACCATATCCATCAGCCTCTCCCCCTAGAGGGAGTTTCAGCAATTTCTCTACTGTTTGGCAGGGTTCTACGGCTGGCTCTTTTATATGCTAGTTGCTCTTTTAAACCATGTCTTCTTGTCTGTATCCAAGGCCAGAGGGATCTGTTCCTGGTCCTCAGTATTATCCTTTCCCATCCCTGATGGGGGTTCCCTTTGTTACCATGTCCCTATCTCTCTTGCTCTTCTATTCTTTCTACCTTTTGTTGTGGAGAGGCTGTTCAGTTTACTGTCATTTCTTCTTTAGGAGGAATTGCTTTATAAAGAGATGTAATTTGGTATATTCTGTGGAGGAAGTGAGTTCAGAGTCTTCCTATGTTGCCATCTTAGGCCAGAACACCCTTAATGAGTTCTTTTAAATATCATCCAGGAAGGAGAATCAAAAAAGTTTGCTGGGATAAACGACAATGTATTTTCCCTGTCTTGCCCCCTTGGTTCTGTTAGCCCTCTCCTATATGCCTCAATATACTAAAAGGGAACCTAGGTCATCTCAGTACCCTATAGGTCACTACACTGGTCCATTATATTGATGACACCCTGTTAAAATTAAGCCTGGCGAGCATGAAATTTGCTTGGTAAGGCACATGTATGCCAGAACATGGGAGGTAATTCCTAAAATATGCAGGGAGATTGCTGAAGATTTTAGAGCTCTTGTGACCATAATGTGAATGTGCCATTCACAGCTCCTTAATGAGAACTGGCTGCAGGGAGAAAAGTTACATGAAAATCTCAGCTGCCACCTCTTGGAACCACCACTGCATCTGTGCCAATACCATGTTTCTTCAAGGTTGTTTCTAGTTAGTAACTGAGCACTGTGGAGGATAAATGCTGGCTCATTCCTATGGGATGTGGGCTGACATCTAGTCAAGTCGTAATGGGTAACTTTGGCTCAAAGCTTTTATAAGACTGGTAAAAAAAAAAACATTCTTAGAACTGTGCTGTAGTATCACTGTTTTCCTTCCTAATCCTCCTTTGTTTCTCTTCTCTTAAAACAGATGTCAGACTTGAATCATGGTCTGAAGGCATAACCTGCCTTTTATGGGAATAAGCTAAGGTTCTAGATTTAGTTTTCATTTTATGTGAAAGCATAAACTGTAAGAGCTAAGGACTCTTGGACAGAAAGTCCTACATGGACAGAGAGCACTTGAGCAGAAAGGCCACATGAATTCTTGGACAGAAAAAAAATGACTTAACCAAATTCTCAGGGTCTAGAAGAAGCAAGATTAGATCAGGGTCACTGTCCATCCAGGGTCACTAGATGTGAAAAAACCAAAGGCAGTAAACATAAAGTGTAAGGATCTTTCTTTAAGTTAATGGCAACCAAATAATGAGTGGAGGTACTAAACAATCAGGTAGAAAGAGGGACCCACCCAGTAAAGACCAGTCAACCTCTATCTTTGGCCATGCACCTCAGTGCTTACACGATGGAAGTATGAATGGAGTAGTTAAGGTGGTAAGAATAAGGGTAATGCATGGATTCATCAGTATGGACTCCTCACCAAGGCTAATCTAGTTATCACTACCAAATGTCTAACCTGTAAGCAGTAAGACCTATGCTGAACTCTCAGTATGGTGCCATCTTTTAAGAACTACCCACTTGTTGAAGAGTTGTTTATACTTGACCCTTTCTGCTCTGGAAGGTGAAGCAGTTTATCCTAATTGTATTCATACAGATTATAGATAAGTTTGTTTTCCCTGCTCACAGTACCTCTGCCAGAAAAACTAAGGACCTCACACAGTTTCTAATTTACTAATATTGAATACTTTATGAGATTGTTTCAGGAAAAGGACCCATTTATATCAAATGAGATGGAACAATAAATATACTATTATAGGAACTATTATCTACTATGATAGATACATGTATCTATCAGAGAGCATGTCACCCAGAAGTTACAGGCCTAAATTTTAGAGTGGCCTTTTTAATACTCAGTTAAGGTACTAGCTTGGAAATGACACTCTGTAAGTTTACAGTGTTGTCTTTCAAAATGCAGGATATATGATAAACCCATAGCCACTTTATTTCCTATGTCCCAAATATTTAGATTATATGGGTCCAGAAACCATGGGAGAGAAATAGGATTAATCTCCCTTACCATCACTCGAAGTAAACTAATGGTCAATTTGTCATTTCCATATCCATAGCTTTAGACCCTTCAAAATTAAAAGTTCTGGTTACCAAAGGTGTAACATTGCTACCAGGGTTATATAAGTATTAAGTCTGACCTAAAACAATGACTTCCATCTGATCACTGTGGGCACTTCTTGCCTGTGTACCAACAGGCAAAACCAAAAAAGGAATTACTGGCCAGTAACCTACTGGCTAGTGAATGTAAATTAGAAACTAGGATTGCTGCTTTATATTAGGGGCAGAGGGAAATATATCTGGAACTGAGGATTCTGTGATGTACCTCTTGGTCTTGGCTTTCCTGGAGATAATAGTAAATGGCATGACAAAGATAAGGTAACTAGAGGCACAGAACTTGCAGGGACAAATACGTGTTGCACTTCACTGGGAAAGCAACATATGAGAGTAGACTGAACAAGAATAACTGTACTAGACTCCTGTATTAGGATTGTTTTTTGAGATCATGACAGGCTAATTCCTAAAAGTAAAATAGAAGGTAAAATAGAACACAGGGAGTACTAAGTGATACAAATGGTGGGCTATAATGTTGTTGAGGCCCTTGTCATACCCACTGTTCTTGTTAGTCCTTGCATCAAGAGGTAGGGTCTCATCCTCCTCCCTTGTATCTGGGCTGCCTTTGGTGACTTGCTTGAAGTGGAAGTGATGCAATATGACCTCTGAGGCTAGGCTAGAATTTGCCATGGTGATTATACCTCTTTGCTCATCTTGGAGCCTAAGTTAAAAATATAGGAAATACAGCTCCCTTTAGACTTTTAGGATATAAGGAAGCTGAAGCCATACAGTGAGACCCCAAGTACATGTTCTAGTTGCTAGCTACAGGTGATGCCAGCCTTTGATTCATCCCAGATCAAGTGCCAAATATGATGGAAGAAGCTTCCAGATGATTCTAGCCCCTTATGTTTGAGTCGCTTCCAGTCATTTGAGTCTTCTTAGATTAAGTATCCTGGTATTTTGGAGCAGAGACAAGCCATCTTCAAATTTGTTCTGTACATATTCCTGCACACAGAACTCATGAACATCATAAAGTGTTTTGTTTTTTCAGTGGAACCAATTTTTAGAGTGTTTCAAGCAATCGACAACCAGAACCTGGCCATAGGAGCAACATTGAACCAATGAGATATAGGAATTGGTCAATAAATACTCCAGCTTCTTTATTCTTCAAATTCCAAGGTGTCTTCTATGCAGTGTCTCAGGGGTTTCCCAGCAGGATTGAGTCCTCCTTGTCCATAGAAGTGATCAATTCATAAGAATACCCTTTATTGGCTTTTATCTATTTTCTGACTTATTTTCCTAATTTCTGGCTCCACTTGCTGAGATTCATCTCTCAAATAAACTACTTGCACCCAAGCCCTATCTCATTATCTGCTTTTGCAGAAACTCAAACCAAGAGTGGATCCAATTTTGTTTTACTGTTTTCTGGCTTTGTTTCTATATGGACCATAACCAGGCCCCTTGCCATTTATTACAAACACATTCTCTCCCCTTGGACCAATAGTACTACCACTGTTATAGATAAGTATCTACTTAAAATTAAGTATTTTCTGGGATAATTTTTCCATTGAACTATTTATCTATCCTTGAACCAATATTAAGCATTCCTGTCTTTTAGGGCCATTCATCTCATCTCTCTTATTTAGGAAAAAAAGTGAATATTCATATTTATATAAAAATGTTACAGTAAGTTTGTTAGGCTATGAAAAATATATATTGAAGTTTTTACTAGGATGTTACTTAGTCTAGAGATTGATTTGGGGATAACTGATACCTTTATGATGTTGGATGTATTAGTTATCAGTGTTCCACTGTGTAACAAATTACCCCAAAGTGTAGTAGCTTAAAACAGCAACCACAATTATGTATTATCTCACATAAATTTTAAATATTAGGAATTTATTTGACAGCAGATGAGCTGAATGGTTCTAGTGCAGGGTCACTCATGACTTTTCAGTCCAGAGTGTCATCCAGGAATTCAGTCATCTGAAGCTTGCTGGGGCTGAGGGATATGCTGGCTCATTCACAAACATGTTAGTCAAGGCCTCCATTTCTCAGTGTGTAGGCCCCTACGTAGGATAGCTTCAGTGCCTTCATGACTGCTGGTTTCCTTCAGAGTGATCAAGAGAAGGAGTAAGGGGGAAGCTGCAATGCCTTTTATGATTTAGTGACACACTATTACTTTTACCACTTTGTATGTCTTAAAAGCAAGTCAGTAAATCCATCCCACACTCAAGAAGATGGGAGTTAGTTGCTATATTTTGAAGAGATAACTTTAAAATCATCACATTATGTCTAGGGAATCCATGAACGTAACGTAGCTCCATATATTTAGACTTTCTAAAATTTTAACGAAGATTTTTCTTTTTCCATAAAGGCTTAGAAAATTTTTGTTAGGTTTATTCTGAGTTACATTAAATGAATTTATATTTTTTGCAAATTATATCTTTTAAACACTGTCATTTTCTATTTCTGACTTTGGTATATAAATACAACTTATTTTTTGCATACCAAACACATGACAACAATCTTACTAAGTTCTCTCTCAGTGGATTTTCTAAGTATATGATCATGTCATTTGTGCATTAATCAAGGTCCCCGTAATAAGTAGATGGCACCTTAATCCTGGATAATTGAGGAGAACTTAAAAAAATGATGACTGTTTACAAAGTAGGCAGCATTTAGGGAAAGCAATAATTTGTGATGTCAAAACTAGAGTTAGTAACTGACAGAGTGACTACCGTCTCTCAGCCTGAAGGAGAAAAGTACAGTAATGGTTACCTGAACCTCAAGAAATAAAGAGAGGCAACCTGGCTGGATTCATGGTCTTTGTTAAAGGACGAAAGAGGGAGCCAGGGAAATACATATCCAAACCTTTCTCTCACTCTTCTGCCAATATTCTACTAGTGTCTACTACTGGCCAAATTCAAATAAAGGCCAGAAAATAAAGATAATCATGCAACCCATTCAGGTCAGTTTCCTGGAGCCCAGAGCATAATGGAGTAAGTGGAATGAAGATCCAAAAATGAAAATGGAAGGTATCTATCACAATCTGTTTTAAAGAAAAGAAAAAAGTTTTATTTCTTCTTTTCTAATCCTTATTCCCTCAGACATAAATTGTTAGTTAATAGGCCTAACTTTTGGTGGGAGGGGAAAAAATGTCATACTAAATATCTATCTATCTGTCTATCTATCTATCTATCTATCTATCTATCTATCTATCTATCTAGAGAAACTTCCTAAACAAATGTATGTAAATCAACAGTACCTGACATCATGTACCCTCAGGTACTAGGAGAACTAACAAGTAAATCTGCAGTCCCCTAGAAATCATAGGCGAATTTCTATGCGTTTAACCCAGTAAATTAAGAACTGGTCAATTTAATGTTAAAATTTGGAAAGAGACTACTACAACTTACCACAAAGCATCCTATCCCCAGGAAAATTGAAAGATCACTAGTGGCAGTCATTTGGCTCTATGATCATTAAATCATGCCACTGACCATTGAATTTCCTTTTTTGAGATATTTGCAGACCATATTAAAGTTTTATATACCCTTATGTACATGAACTTGTACATAGATTTCATTACATTATCATAGGAGGGTTTGATATATATAGTCCTCATTCCAGTACTTAGTGGATAGTTGGTTTCTGTCCAGGGTACCTAAAAGCTTAAGACTGATCTTAGATGCAATATCACAAGGTGGTCTACTAGGATCAGGGTGAATCAATGTCTTTGTCAGTGACTTGGAAAGGATTTCAATAAAGTGTCTGTCAAATTGGCCAATATTCTTAAATTAAGAGACACTCATTTTCTTGATATTAATCTTGGGGAAAGTATTTTTGAAAAACCTGTAATCCAATAGTTGGAAATAGAAAATTGTCCACTTGGATCTAAAAAAACATATACAAGCAAACACATGGGAAACTGAGGTGAAAGAACAGAAGGAAAGTTTCAAGGCTTAACCTCTTTCTCTCCTATAACATATAGTGAAGGTACAGTTGAAGGGGTACAATGTGCTATGGATGTATTCATGTGTTGATTGACACTTATAGAGTATATGGAGAATCAGAATTAAAGAAAAAAGGACATTGTTGATTAGGGGAAGACATATGGAAATTTACCAAGAAGTTTTAGAGAAAACTTTTAGGAGAAAGTAAGTGGGATTTTCAGAAAGTATTATAGGGAATCAGTACAGAGAATTGGATACACTTGGAGACTCTCGAATATCTCTGTCTTAATTCGAGTCACATTTCCACCATCCACTACTGTTTCACCTCAGAGGGGTTACTTAATTTCTTGAAGCTTCAGTTCCCTTATTTGTAAGATGGTTCTATTTTATGCATTTCATAGCACTGTTATAAGAGAATAAATGGGATAATAGGTGTAAAGATTTTTAAGACATTACCTGGCATTGGGACAGTGCTATGCTAGAGGAAACCCTCCTATAAGAGGTATGAAGGTGTCCTGAGGAGTAGGCAGAGTGATGATTCTTTTATTTATTTGCTTATTATATTTTTTATTTGAATATAGTCGACACACAATATTACATTATTTTCAGGCATGCAACATAGTGAGTGATTCGACTTCTCTGTACTTATGCTATGCTCTTCACAAGTGTAGCTCACTCTGTCACCATCCAACACTATTCCAATATCATGGAACAGTGAGGAATCTGAACTCCATGGATAATACAGACAGAGTTACAAACCTGTGGCTCTAGGGGGCCTTCCAGTGTGCCTAACAAGAAGTAGATTAAGAGAGTTCAATCAAAAAGATACAGTCAATTCATACAGGGCACTAATGTCACTAGTACATCTCTACATAGCCTTAGAAGGAGTAATTTGATAATTTTTTTAGGCTGAAGGACAGGGTAAAGACTTCACAGAAGGCATGTCCAAGGAACTACAGCTAGTAGATAGCCACTCACCTTCCATCAAAAGAATGGGACTAGCAGCGGGTCCACTGATCCATAAAGCTGCTATTTCACTGAATGAGTTGTGCCTCCTTAAAGCAAAATTACTCAGAGAAATACCGAGATCCACCAGGAGCACCATCCTTTTCCCCTTTTTCCTTATATGCACTTGGCCTCTTCTCTCAATAAAGACTGCTCAAAATTGGAATGACTATTTGATAAAATTTCAAATTATTATATTTTTTCAGAATGCTCCTATATCTTCATCTGGCCCTAATCATATAGCAAATTTTCCTAAGGCTGGTTATCACCCCAACATATTACCTAGATCTCCTGCTATTTCTGTGCCTGTTTAGCATCTATGAACAGGATGAAATTCAGGGGGAGGGAAGGTAAGAATGAAAACACACAGAAAACAATACTTAAAACTATGCATCCATTGAAAGAAATTTACCGAGAGAGGAGAAGAAAATAATGAATTCAAGTATTTAAAAACCGTGGTCTATATATGGCATGTCCAGGTTCTTTAGTTTCTTAGCAGTAGAATCCTGAGGTACACTTATTCTGAAGAGTCAAGATGCAGAGACCGGAAGAGTGTCTTGATAGTTAAACTTTTATTTTTCAGCAAAGTCACAGAACAGCGTCTGACTATAGAAGTAGTGTTTCTTTCTGGATTCACCGTTCAGAATCCAAATGTAGGATGAAATCCTTAAGGAGTTTGTAGCTGCTTCACCAAGGTGAAATGATAGGAGAGAGGGAGGGAACGCCTCTTGGGACTGCTTCATGAAGAGAGGATCAAAGATCTTTTGCATTTGATCTTTACTGATATTCCCCTGGTATTAGACATTCTGTATTCGGTACTTTTTTGGTTAGTCTGAATAAAATCTATGTCTGTGCTTATTATCAGTTGCTCAATAAGAAAAGACTGTTGTTTATTAAAAGTCAAGTTCAAAAATAAACCTCCTAGTGTCTGCATTAAGCACGTTTACATTACATTGTTAAGTACTTTTAGTAGTGCTACTCCAGAGTAGTATGTCTATTACTAGAAACTTGAAAATCCACATAAAGTTCTTTAACTTTGCCTTCTTAATCCATAAAGTCGAGATGCTGGCCCACAAAAAAAGATTTTCGAACTTCATTTTGCAAAGTACCTAAGTTCCTTTTAGGCACCTAATCATTTACCATTGCATGGAAGGTTTCCCAGAATGTTTCACCTGAAGCTGCTCTTCTTGTCTCAATTTTCATACATTAGGATTAAGATTTCATTTAATAATATACCATGGCTTAAAAATAAAGTTTGAAAATAATTAGACTAGAAGATCCCTATGGTTCCTTCCAGTTTTTATATTCTTTAATTATATTAATTAACTGGGAACTATTTAACTAGAGAACAAAAGGCTGAGGTATGACTTGATTCATGTTCTCAATAGCATGAGCAGTTTTATAAAGGGAAAGCTTATTGGCCTCTTCATGTCCACAGGGGGCCAACATAAAAGCAACAGGCTTAGATTAAAAGAGAGATGTTTCTCTTTGAATTGAAGGCAGAGTCTTTTGTCCATCACAATGATGAACAAGGAAAATGGAGTAAGTAATCATCAGCCTGGAGAATTGGGAACATTTTCTTCAGCCGTGGAGTCAATTACCTTGAGAAGTACATCTTGGCTGCATGATGAGAGAAGTCAATAACTTTTAAGAAACTGGTGGGGGACAGAGATATCTCATATTTGATGCATGGATCAGTCTGAAACCTGACTGCAAAGGCAGCTCGCTGCAGTCTGATCTTTCTGTGTAGTTCGTTAAGATTGGATGCAAAGAACTTGAGCACTGTTAGCTTATGTGTAAAACAGATACAGGTAGTGGTTCTTAAGCTTGGCTGCAAATCGCAATCGTGTGAGGAGCTTTAAAAATTACCTGTGCCTGTCCTCCACCCCAGACCGCTCAAATGAGAATCTTTGTAGAAGGAGTAACTTACCTGTGGGAAGAAGGCCACATGACTACAAACGATGCATGGATAGGTTTACATAATAAAGTCGGGTTGCAGTGGGGTTGGCTTTAGGGTTTTGCTTTGTTTTGTTTTATAGAAGGCAAGAAAAGTAGCTCTGAGACTCTCTGCAGAGAGTGATGATGAAAGAAGTGGAAGCAGGGGTCTCTATGCTGGGAGGAAGAAAATGCAACTAGTGTGGATATAGCTGATGGTTGGGGGTGGTTCTGGGCAAATGACAGGCAGTTATAGGAAAGAACATCAAGAAAGTCAAGAAACAGCAGAGTACTTGGGAGATAATAAAGGTCTGCTGTGAAGAACCTATTTTGTTAGAGGGTGGGAAAGGAGAGAAAGCAAGAATTTCAGGAGGCGAGGTGGAAAGCAGCTTCACCGTGGAGGGAGCCAGGCATCGGATGTTAAATAAGAGCACAGGTGGAGTAGAGACTGAAGTCTAGCCTTGCCTGGCCTGAAGCCAGTGAAGGAGTAAAAGCTGCTGTAAAGCAAGGTGCTGCTGAGAGCGCTGAAGTAGATCTCAAGTGTGGGAGAATAGTCTGCCTTAGGCGCAAGCTAGAGAGTAGAGGAATTTGTTAAGGGGGAAGGGACAGAGGAAATACCCTTAGGAATCAAGAATATCTGCCAAGAAAATACCTGACGAGTAATTCCTCCCAAGTCACCTGTGTGAAGAGATCTTAAAACAGATGATCTAGAGGTGCCGGCTACTCGAGACTCACTGACGAGAGAGGATGCAGGTGGATGATTTTAAAGACGCTTTAAAGAAAGCTTAAAGGGGATTTGTCAAAGCCTGAGGTAGGTGTAGCATTCTCAAGCTTCTAACTTAACTTAGAGAAAAACGTTTTCCCTGGTGGTTCTTTACAAAGTTCAAGCTTTTCCTATAAGTTGGTCTTTGTTGAATATGGAAAACCAGCAGGAGACTAATGATTCATTGGCTGTTTTTTTCTAGGAAACATCCTTATCCCAAGTCTAGTAAATCTGATTACCAAGAAAGAGCTTTTATTATTTCTTCTGAAATTTCTTATGAAACTGAATTTTTTAAGGTTTATTTTATTTACTTTTTAGAGAGAGAGCATGCACACTAGTGAGGGGAGGGGAAGAGAGAGAGAGGAAGAGAGAATCCCAGGCAGGCTCCATGCTGTCAGCACAGAGCCCGATGTGGAGCTCAAAGTTATGAACCGTGAGATCATGACCCAGGCTGAAATCAAGAGTTGGGTGCTTAACCGACTGAGCCACCAGGCACCCCTGAAACTGGAATTTCATAGGTAGTTTAAAGTGGTACAGAGCTATGTTGAAGTGAGAAGAAATGGCCATTTTTAAGTCATTGTTAGCATTTTTTTTTTCCTTAAGGGAGTTCCCTGAGCTTTTCTTCAAATACTCAGAAATGGAAACAGTCTGAGTGGGGCCTCAGCCTTGTTTCCTCCTGGCCTTAGCCACCATTGCATTTGTCCCAACATGTACCTCCTACTACCAACAGGTCGAAGACCAATGGTTCCTCATATTGATGATATCTGTCTCTTACCACATGACTAGGGACTGAGGTCTCCAGGAAGCAGATTCTTTTTTTGATCTCAAATAGATAACCTTCAGAATATCTTACAAATCATAAAAAAAAAATGTGTAGGTTAACACAAGCTTGTGCATATCTGCTCTGTCCTGGGACAAAGGCTCACAACTTTTAAGACTCCCAAATAGCTTCGAAAGCATTGTTTCAGAGATAAGTGTTAGGGTGACCAGCGAAGCAGGTGGCAAAGAATTGCAAAAAGAGTGTAGCAACTAGTAGGACAGAGTTTGTTCACTCTCCAAGGGAAGAAACGAACCAGACATCAAGAGAGCTGTCAGCTCATAATTTCATAATTGCTTCTGTTGGGCTGGGCCTTTTAAAGATTTGTTTTTTTTTCCTTAAGGATGTGAGATGGTTGCAGCTGTGTTGATGCAGGGTGTGGGGAAGGGGGTCAGTTCTTGGCCAGATAAGTGGCACGTTTTTTGAGGGACTCTGTCCAGAGCTCATCTGGGATGTGGGTTGTGGTCCAGCTAGAGGAGAATTGTTTTGTAGTTGTGGTCTATTTTCTGAGAATGAGGGGGCACCAGGACCTAGAAAAACAATGAGTTAGGGCCAAACACAGATACCTGTGAGTTTTGTCTATAACCTTGGCTAGGGAGGAGGCTTTGAAAGGAACCCTTTGAGTAAGAATATCTGCAATTGGCCTGAGCATCATTCTAGATACTATATATGAGAATTAATAAGTTGAACCACTTAATAGAAGGAAAACACAGACTGATTGAAAGAAGTTAAGAATGGGACTCTTCAGGTGTCCAAGAATAAAGGATCCTAGTTTCTCATTAACATGTTGTTACGTTTTATCCTCCGGTGATTTCTCTTTTGGAGAAAAAGTTCTTTCTGACTGAACTGATGGCATGATTTTTATCAGTAACATGTTTTATATTTCCCTGAAGCTTGAGCATGAAACATATAATTTGTCTGTTGGAGTTCTGATACTATAGGTACGGATGGCCAACAGAAGTCTTGAGCTAAGTATATTATGTGGAGGAGAATAAATGGAGTGATTAACCAGAAACTTTAAAAGCAAAGCACGGTTTATCATTGTTAGAACAGTGTTCTTCATTTTAGTCTCTCCGGGCCACTGTTAGGTAAAGTTTAGGATAGCTTTGTTTCCTATAACAAACTTCTTGATTTGAAGCAGATTTTCTGTCCCCCGCAGCATTTTATCCTCATTTTTCTGTGATAGGACAGAGGAGACTAAGTAATAGTGCTGGAAGTGGACTGGATAGAGCCCACACGAGTGTGGTTCTACCTCGCTAATCCTAGTTTCCCTTCTGTAATTCTTTGTCCTTCTCAGTCCTAACTCTTAGGGTTCCCCCACTCAGGATAAGGAAATCCTAGCCCCAGTGCCTTCCTGAGTGCTAAAGATTATGTTTTAGGAAGCACTGGAGTTAATTTCCCTGCCTTTTACTTATATTGCTGTGGGGGAAGGCCAAGTTAAAATAGGGTTTCATTTTGTTTCATCCAGTTCGGTCTACTAATTATTTCTCCAATAATTCATACTTGAATTGTTTAAAGGCAGATATGTCACTACTGTTAATTGTGTTAACTATACAATCTAGACTTGAACATATAGTCTTCCTAAACAATCATTTTGATTTATTCCTTGCTGAAGAACTCTTAGGATGAAAGGCTCATGCAGGCCTAATTCTTAATACAAAGATCATGCATTCTTTCACATATCTTTAATTGAGCCTTCTGGAGCAAATGATACCATTCAACTAGTCTCTGATGCCAACATGTACTTTTCCACAGCAGTGTGTATGTGGTCTAATAGAATATTTTACCCTGCCAAAGTGAAGATAGTGTGAGGAAAGAGAAACATCCAGAGAAAATATTAAGTCCCACTACAATGAACACCAGATAATGAGTAAATCTCCCTTGTGCTTGCCTTGTTCCTCATGGTCTGGATAGTTTTTATACCTTCCACTCTCTTGTGTCTCCACCTCCTCCTTCAGAAGCTATATCCTTACCTTCTCTATCTTTCCAAGTTATGAGGTATAATGTATGTAACAGGCTTGATATCAAGTCATAAGAGCACTAGGGAAGATATAAAAGCTGATCTCATCCTCCTAAGGGTTTGAAAATAGCCCTTTTGAGGCGCCATTTAAAGTACTTTTAAAAAACTGCCCTGTGCATTGTCTTAACCTATTTGGATTGCTATAAAAAACTGCCACAGACTTTATGGCTTAAACAACAACGTTTATTTCTTATAGTTCTGGAGGCTGCGAAGTCTAAGATCAGGCATCGGCAAATTTGGCTCTGGTGAGGACCCACTTCGTGGTTCATAGATGGCTCTCTTCTTGCTGTGTTCTTACGTGGCAGAAGAGGCAAGCGAGCTCTCCGGCGTTTCTCTTATAAGGGCAACTAATCTCCTTCATGAGGACTCCGCCCTCAGGACCTAGTCACCTCCTAGAGGCCCCAACTCCAAATAGCATCACATTGGGGATTAGGTCTCAACATATAAATTTGAGGGGCATGTAAACATTCAGTCTGTAGCATGGATTTTTTTTAAACGAGGAATCAAGTTTGGATCAAAATCCTATTCCACAAACTCTTCAGTGGGCAGTGGCTTAATATGACATCAGTGGGCCTGTTTATCTCTATAACGTAAACCAACATTGATCGAAACTAGTTGATGGTGATATAAGGTATGATATCTTCTTCAGAAGACCTCAACAATACAACAGAATTATATTCATAGCTAACAGTTCATAGAAATATATCCACTTGCCACTTAAACTCTTGCTGTGGACTGCAAGGAGAAAAAATAAGGAATTTGAGGTTTATTCTTAAGCTTCTGTGGATTCTGTAAATGTCCAGCTCTTCATCTGTTGCCTCTCCTAAAACAGTAGTTAACTAGAGTTCTCATACCAAAACGTGAATGGCACAAAGAGTAGACAAGGCCCATGTTCTCTTCCCTGCCCACTTCATCCAGGTACAACATCCTTAACATGTCTAACAGTGTTCTGTCGAATGGTTTTTGTTTTTATTTTTTTTTTAATTTTTGTTTTAAGTTTTTTTTATTTGCGACAGAAAGCATGAGGAGGGGAGGGGCAAAGAGAGAGGAAAGAGAGCGAGAATCCCAAGCAGGCTCCACACTGCCAGCACAGAGGCCGATGCGGGCTTGAACTCATGAACTGTGAGATCACAACCAGAGCCATAATCGAGCAAGCGTTAAGACTGAGCCACCCAGGCATCCCTCGAATGGTTTTCTTATTGTGTATTCCCTTTTGTGTAGTTAGCAGTGGAATTAGAATTTTATTTTATTTTTACCAGGAAGCATATCATACAGAAACTGTCCCTTTATCTGAATGAGTTAAGTCATTAGAAACCCATGTGCTGATCTTTCCTTCCCCACATGAAAATACTTACGCAGTGTGTGAAGTGTGTTGGTCACTCCATGGATTTACCTAAGTCTAATAAATGAATTTTTTTTTTTTTTACTATGGAAATTATATGGATTCTTGACTCTCATCTAAACCGCCATTCCTGGGTAGAGTGTCTATGTGAACTTTTTACTGTCTGCCAGTGTTGTCCACGACTGTCTATTCCTTTGTTCTAACATCTATTTTTGCCCCAAATACCTAAAATCAGACACTGTACTCATGTCTTTAGAATGGTGTACATGGTAGAGAATCCACTGCTTCCCTCAGTTTGTGCAGAACACTGCAATCCCCAGTAGGGACCACTGCCTGAGTGCTAATGGTTGGTCTCAGCAGGTCTTTCCACTCACTGAAAGAAAACCAGACCCTCCTTACCTGGATGGTGAACCTCTTCTCTCTGACTGCCTTATGCAATTAGGAGTCTTTCCACTGGAGTTTTCTCAGTCCTGTCTTCAGCCGGAAGAGCAGTGCCTAACTGAGGGCTTCTGTTCCCTGAGGCTTAACTTTCGCCGTGTAACTGTGCCCTTCATGCTCTGCCAAGACGCAGTAGAATTCTCATTCCTCAAATGAAGCAGAAAACATGCTATAGCTAAAGAGCTCTGCTCCTCCAGAATCTTGCCAGAGAAATTATGGTCCAGGTAAATTACACTTTGCAAAAAATGTAATTCCACAAAGTCTTATTCCATTAGTCACTGGAAGCTTCTCTCAACATATACTTTTCTTTCTGAAGAAAATTCTCCAGAACAGATGAATGCTGTTTTATCCTTGCTAGTCATGGCCATGCTATAATAACAGTTCCTTAATCCAAGTGTAGAGCCACTGAGTCCTCCCAGAACATTTTCAGTACCCATTTAGACACTATTGATGGACATATCATTCTTAACCTGGAAGTTTTGCTATTTCAGTAAGAGAGAGAGTGGTGAATAGAGTTTCAAATCATTCTTTGGTTGCATGAAGCTCTGTTTTTTCTAACAGTACTTGATCTTGCTTTTAAATACACCAAATGTGACTTACATTTTTAAATGAGGTATTAAAGTCTTAGTGATAAACCAACTTTTGCCCACAACTCAGTCACTTAGGAAATTCTGATCTTATGAAATTAATTTCATGTTTTTGACCTTGAAATAGTAACCTTGGGCTTAGGTGATGATTACTACTGAGAATTCAACTTGAAATAAACTATTTTTTCTAATATTTAGTATTAGGAATTAATGTTGATCATATCTCATTTTTTAAAAAATATTTGGGGAGTTACGTTGAATAGCTTTTCCCTTGGACAGTGGGCAAATTTGGTTCAGACCATCTGGTTCTTACATACGACTTACTGTATATCATATTTCAAGGCACACTCAGTAGATGAATTTCTAACTTTTTTTCATTTAATACCGAATCAAGATTAGGAGGCATTACTGGCTAACAACTGTCCTCTGTGATTATGATAATGAGGATTGGCAGACAGATGTAAACCTTTTGCTCATCAAGCAACTCTGTGGCATGCTGAGACCTGGCTAAAGCTCAGCTAAAGCTCACATTACTGATTCCCATACACCCTACATACCCCATCCCTATTCAAGTCTTTGCTGTGGGTCAGAGTGGCATAACTTGTAAAGAAAAAAAGTTACAACTCTTGTTGTATATCATGGGTTTTCAGAAATAAACACTGATATCCTCTCCACGAAGATAATGTTGTTGCCAGCTAATTTGTATTCTGAACGTCAGTGATTTTTGTCCCACTCTAAGGATATTCATGACAGGCGTTACTTATTCACCTAATTTACCATTGATAACGTATCTTTTGCCAGCAACTCATTTTGATTTCTGTCTGAGCATAAATGCTTGCCATTAATTTGCTCCTAATTTTAGAAGCTTCTCAGTAATATGAATCCACATCTGTGTTTCCTATTCAGAGTATATGGAAGGGCCTATGGTTTCAGATTTTTTTTTTTTTACTTCTTAGGACAGTTTGGTGTTATTAAATATTATTCTTTTTGCCTAAAAAGAGTTAAGTGGCCTGCCAAAATCTTGCACCTTGTTTGAAAAGGGGCAAAAGCTTCTGATACTTTATGCAAACTTCTTGACAAATGAGAACCGTGGGCAAACTGCCAATCCAACAGAATTCATGTGTTTATTTCTTGCTATTTTTTGGCTGCCTGAACAAAATAATTACTCATTCTCTCGCTTCAGCACATAAAACTGACATCATACACTTGTATTAAGGCACGTTACAAATTTCTTAATGGTTTTCTAACTTTCAGGATCCCCTTTTTAGTGTTATGTAAGTGTCATCGAATATCCATTGATTTAATTGGCAACAATGATAACAAGGCCTACTTTAACTGCAGCTGTGTGCCTGCATGTATGAATGATGACCATCTCTAAAATGTCTTTACTACCATCCCCTCAGCGAGTGGGAGGCTAGCCTTACTCTTTGTGGGCTCCAGGGACCAATCAGACACTTTGCAAGAGAGGAAACCTGTCACTCTAGAAATAGTCTTACGCTCCTCCCCTCTTCCTTGATGCCATCAAGCCATCTTCAGGCAGCTCAGTGATCTAAGTATGATTTTCAAACAAACAAAATAAAATACTTTGTAGTTGTGCTTCCACAATGCTCCCAGTGCCAGATGATAAGCTAAGCTCAGAACCCAGTTCTATCATGTTCCTGAGCCACATATTCAATGAAGTCATGAATTTTAATAGAGGCATTTTGAAATTCAAAGGGGCCATTTTGCTTATACCCAGCTCCATTGAACCTGGAACATTTCTTTGTAAAAAGGCATAACCAGGCTTTACCTTAGGTGAAAAAAATCATATCATTAATCCCTTAAAAGTGTGGCTATTCCTTTTACATTTTCTGCTAAGCAGTTCTGAGGCCCTGCTAGGAGTTTTAGATTAGTTTTTGGACATGGTGGTAATAGCACCGCTGAGGCTAAAGCTAGACTCATTGATTTCTCAGCAGTTTTACTCTTATATAACTGAGAGTGTCCAGGGTTTATGATGTGTGAGATCCCTGTGCCCCTAAACTGGAAAAGTGATAAAATTAGGAAAAGACATTTATTTCTCGATTATTGCCTTAAGCTCACAGATATGGCAAAGTCATGACAACTGCTTTCCCAAACAAGATTGGGAAGTATATGCTTACAGTCAGCCCTTGTCTGAGCCCCATAAATTATTTTCTTTAGGAATGCACATAATCATATAGTCCTCTTTTGTATTAAAAAAGGGGGGACACCGAACCCAAGTTTGGGGTTATACACCTCTTTTTGTCAATTTGAGTGTGAAATCAAGCATAGTCTTTAAACACTCCCCTCAATTCTCTGAGGCCTGAACAACTAATCACTGTTTCCAAAGCTAACAACATCAAATGCTTTGTGGATAGATCAGTCAGGATGTAAAGATTCAGCCTCAGCCACAGCCTTGGGAGGAAAAGGGGTCTTGAGGTGCTGCTATACCCATGGGTGGAAGTGGTCATGGCAGGCTGTGGAGCATTTTGTAGAGCAGATCTTGTGATTTTTGTCTGTTCTGCCCCTTTAACCCCAGAATTCACGTTTTCGTTTTTGTTTTGCCTAAGATTATTTGAAATTCTTAGATGTATGTTTATTTTTATTATTATTATGTAAGTTTTAGGCAGAAGCCGGGAAGGAGCTGAGGCCCATGCCTACACACCTGTGTGGGAGTGTAGTATACAGGGCCCATCCAGCAGGTGTGCCGAACCAAGAAAGGCATGACAGCCCTTATGAGATCACTGCTCCTGCCAGTTCCACTCAACCCAGGAGATGCCCCATCACTCAGTAGAGTCCACGAAATGGGCAAAGTTGGGGCTTGTACCTTTGGAAATCAATACCTTTAACTAGGAGCCAAGTGCCACAGAGGGGCCGGTTGCAGCCTACATCTTCAACCTCATGGCTCTGTGGCAACTGGAGATAGCCACAGCAGCCTCAGATAGAGATGTACTCAGCAGAGAAAAGGGCCTATACTGGAGGACATGGAACAAGAATTCGGTGTTGGCACTCTGGTGGAGGCAAGGTTGGGTAGAGGCAGCAGGACCTGTACCGTCTTTGGAGTCCCCTACACAGCCTCCCTATGAAGCACATCATCAGTTTCTTCCAAGAAGGATACTCCCTGATAAGGACAAAGATGCTCTGTAGGAGGAAGACAATATGCTGGTGAATGTGAACTTGGTGGAAATGGAGCAAGTACACCTTGGAGCAGCAGAAAAGGAAGCCCTGTGTAGAAAGAGAGAATTTATATGATTCGGCACAGTAAAAGCCCTCTGTATCCTGTTCAAATGCACTAAGGGGGAGTTTACTCTTGCCCTTTAGACCAGGGGAAATCTCATAGCCATTGGTAACGGGAACTGCAAGAGACCCAGTCAAACCATAGTTTTAGGCTCATTTACTGAGCAAAGTAGGGTCCCAGCTCACCTATGAACACCTCACTCCCGTGGAGGTAGTTACCTTTAATAAGATAAAGTGGTGAGAAAAGAAAACCTGTAAAGAGAAGTAGGAGGTGTGTTTTCAGGGTAATGACTTGATGTTCCTTAGGAAGCAGATTGGAGACAGGGACTTTTGTTCTAGGCTGTAAGGTCAGCATGTGCATGGTTGGCCAAGGCTGAATAGATACCCCAAGGGGAGAAAAAAAAGTAACCAACGTCTCAGGTCCACTCTGAGAACATGGAGATCATTGATAAAGAGGGCGGAATGTGGATCTCTGCTCTTAGGGTCCTCATAGGTGCTCAAACATGATAGCACTATAAAAGCAGCTGAAGAAGGGTCATAAGCTGAGGTAGCTGTGAGCTGCAAGGTAGTGACAAGGAAGTAGTGGAGAACATGTAGAAACTGGCAATCTACTTTGGCAGTAGATTGACAGGAAAACGAGGTCCTTGAGTGAAAGAAGGCCATGTTTGTCAACACTTTTAAATGCCGAAACCTGGTGGGAAACCCCAATTATGAGCTGACCAGGAGCAGCAAGAGGAACTCGTGGACTTCGAACCATGTGTGGAACCGTAGACCAATCTCTACTCCGAGTTCAGTGGGGAGGAGAACATTGGCTGGAGTATAGTCCACCTGGATGAACCGAAGCAGCAGCAGGTTGCCTTGACCTCCTACCGTCATCCTGGATGAGGAACCCATCATAAATAGAAAGCTAGACACCTTCCTGCTCTTATGTCAGAAGAAAGGACCACTAGAGACCATGGTTCAGAGAGTAGCCAAAGTGAATGTGTCCAACGAGCTTCTACCCTCAGCCTTATACTGCTTCAAGGCTAAGATGTTCATCCGTGACCAGTATGGTCAGTAGTAGGAAGGGCATTGGGCTTCACCCAGGTTGCATGTTAATATCAAGTATGTGAACAAAATGGACAAGAAACTCACATCCAAGGAGGTTTTCTAGCCGTTGTCTCATGACTTCCATGGGAAGGACTCAGGCTAGGTGAAGACAGAGAAGTAGATGAGGAGTCATGAAAACGAGCTGCAGCCACATGCCCCTAGGCATATGAGTTTGCTCCAGGGGAAGCAAAGGCTGAAAAGAAACCAGACATCCTGCTCTGGGGCACCAGCAACAGCATCAGTGTCAGCACCCAAGACCAAGGGAAACCAACCTCTGGCATCTGGTCCTCTCCACAAATTTAATTAAAGTTCCCTTCTTATTTTTTAAATTTTTTTACATTTATTTATTTTTGAAAGAGAGAGAAGGAGAAAGGGAGAGGGAGAGTGCGTGCACATGACTGGGGAGGAGCAGAGAGCGAGGAAGATAGAATCAGAGGCAGGCTTCAGACTCTGAGCTGAGTATTATTACAATATTATTGACGATGTTCCCTATGCTATATGTTACATCACCATGGTGTATTTATTTTATAACTGGAGGTTTGTACCTCTTAACCCCCTTTACCTATTTTGGCCACCAATCTCCAACCCACTTCCCTTCTGGTAACCAATAGTTTGCTTCCTGTATCTATGAGTCTCTGTTTTGTCTTGTTTTGATTTTTATATCCCACATATGCATGAAATCATATGGTATTAGTCTTTCTCTGTATGACTTATTTCACTTAGTATACTTAGATATATTCATGTCATTGCATATGGTAAGATTTCATTTCTTATGGCTAGGTAATATTTCATTATATATATAATATGTGTATTATATATATATAATGTATGTGTTATTATAAAATATATACATATATGTATATATACACATACATACATATACACCACATCTTTTTATCCATTCATCCATTGACAGATGTTTTGGTTGCTTGGTTGCTATTTTTAATTTTTGAGGAACCTCCATACTGTTTTCCATAGTCACTGTACCAATTTACCTTCCTTTCAACAGTGTATGAAGGTTCCTTTTTCTCCACATCTGCACCAACATTGTTATTCTGTTTCTTATTTTAGCCATTCTAACAGGTGCAAGGTGATATCTACTTGTGGTTTTTATTTCCATTTTCCTGATGATTAATGAAATTGGGCATCTTTTCATGTGCCTATTAGCCTTCTGTATGTTTTTGGAAAATGTCCGTTCAGATCCTCTGCCAATTTTTTAATTGGATTATTTTGCTATTGGGTTGTATTCGTTCTTTATATATTTTTTTATATTAACCCCTTATCAGATGTATTATTTGCAAATATCTTCTCCCATTCAGTAAGTTGCCTTTCCATTTTATTCATGGTTTCCTTTGCTGTGAAAAATCTTTTTATTTTGATGTATTCCCAACAGTTTATTTTGGCTTTTGTTTCTCTTGCTTGAGGAGACTTATCTAAAAAATTGTTGTTAAGGTCAATGTCAGAGAAATTACTGCATGTGTTTCCTTCTAGGATTTTTATGGTTTCAGGTCTCACATTTAGACCTTTAATCCATGTTGAGTTTATTCTCGTGTATGGTATTAAAAGATGGTCCAGTCTCATCAATGTTTTATAGTTTAGCATACAGATCTTTAACCTCCTTGGTTAAATTTAAACCTAAGCATTTATTCTATTTGTTGCTAATATAAAAGGAATTGTCTTCCTAATTTCTTTTCCAGATAGTTGTTATTGTATAGAAATTCATCAGATTTTGTATGTTGATTTTATATCCTTTAACTTTACTGAGTTTATTTGTTCCAATAGTTTTTGGTTTTTGGAGTCTTTAGGGTTCTCTATATCAAATTGTGTCATATTAAAACAGAGCTAACTTTACTTTTTCGTTTCTAACTTAGATGCCTTTTACTTCTTTTTCTTGCCTAAATACTCTGGTTAGGACTTACAGTACTTTGCTGAATAGGAGTCGTGAGAGTGGGCACCCTTGTCTTGTTCCTGATCTTAAAGGAAAAGCTTTCAACCCTTCACTATGAATATGATGTTAGCAGTCATACATGGATGTAATTACAACAAAGTAACTTCTTTCTATACCTAAATTGTTGAGAATTTTTTTAAATCATGAAATGATGTCAAATTTTATCAAATGCTTTTTCTACATCTACTAAGATGATCATATGATTTTTATCCTTCATTTTGTTCATGTCATTATCGTATTTATTGATGTTTATGTATTTAAATAGTCATGCATCCCAGCGATGAATTCCACTTGGTCATGGTGTATGATACCTTTAATGTGCACTTGAATTTCATTTCCTTGTATTTTTTGAGAACTTTTTTGCATCTATGTTCTTCAGGGATATTGGTTTGTAATTTTCTTTTCTAGTAGCATCCTTGTCTACCTTTGGTATCAAGGTAAAGACAGTCTTGTAAACTGAGTTTAGGAGTGTTCCCTACCCTTCAGTTTTTGGGAAGAGTTTGAGAAAAATTTATGTTAAGTCTTATTTAAATGTTTGCTAGAATTCACCAATAAAACCTGGTTCTGGGCTTTTCTTTTATGAAAGTTTCAAATACTTATTCAGTCTCTGTACTCATTATTGGTCTCTTCAGGCTTTCTCTTTCTTCATGCATCAGTCTGGATAGGCTGTGTATTTCTAGGAATTTGTCCATTTCTTTTAGTATATTAGTATATAATTGTTCATAGTGATTTTTATGATTCTTAGTATCATAAAAATTGATCAATTGTAATCTTCCATTTCTGATTTTATTCATTTTAGTCTTCTGTGTATGTTTTTTTTTTAGGGTAGTTAAAGGTTTGTCAGTGTTGTTTATTTTTTCAAAAAAAAAACAACAGCTCTTAGTCTTACTGATCTTTTCTATTGTTTGTTCATTTTTGTCTCTATTTCATTTATTTCTGTCCTGATTTTTGTTATTTTGTTAATTCCTTTAACATTGGGCTTAGTTTGGGTTTTTTGTTTGTTTCTAGTTCTTTGAAGTGTAAAGTTAGATTGTTTATTTGAAATCTTTTTTGTTAATATAGGCATTTATCACTCTAAATATCTTAGAACTGCTTTTACTGTATCTCTAAGTTTTTATATATTGCACTTCAGTTTTCATTTGCTTCAAGATATTTCTTGATCTCCTTTTTGATGCCTTCTTTGACATATTGTTTCTTCAGGAAGAAGTTGATTAATCTCCATGGATTTGTGAATCTTTCAATTTTCCTCTTGTAACTGACTTCTAGTTTCATACCACTGTGGTTGGAAAAGACATTTGATACAATTTCACTCTTCTTAAATTTGTTGTCTGGTTTTGTGGTGTAACATATGACCTATCCTGGAGGATGTTCCACATGCACCTGAAAAGAATGTGTTTTTTGCTGTGAATGGAATGCTCTAAAGATGTATGTTAGTTCCATTTGGTTTACGTCCACTGTTTCGTTATTGATTTTCTGTTCGGATGACTTCTCCATTGTTGAAAGTGGGGTATTAAAGTTCCTGCTTTTCTTCTTCTGTTGTTTTTCTCTTGAGTTCCGTTAATGTTTTCTTTACGTATTTTGTGTTCCAGTATGGGATACATATATATTTACAATAGTTATGTCCTCTTGATGAACTGACCCTTTTATCATTATGTGATGGCCTCATTGTCCGTTGTTACGGTTTTTGTCTTTATGTTTTCTGATATAAATATAGCCATCCCTGCTCTCCTTGGGTTTCCATTTGCATGGAATATCTTCTTCCATCCCTTCACTTTCAGTCTACATGTGTCTTTAAATCTAAGGTGAGTCTTGGTATTTAAGAATCTGTTTGGTGTGTCTATTTTTTACTTCGTTTTATTTTAAATTCTACATAAAAGTGAAATAAAAAGGTATTTGTCTTTCCCTGTGTAACTTATTTAACTTAGCATTATACTCTTTAGGTCCATCTGTGTTGTTGGTAATGGCCAGATCTCTTTTTTATGGTTAAGTAATATTCTATTGTGTGCGTATGTATGTATGTGTAGGTATACATATATGTATGTATATATAAACTATATATTTTTTCTTATATCTTCTTTACCCATTCATAGATTGCTACTGCTTGAATTTTCAGCTTCCACATCTTGGCTATTGTAAATAATGCTACAGTAAACATAGGGGTACATATATCTTTTCAAATTAGTGTTTTCATTTTCTTTGGGTAAATATTGAGTAGTAGAATTATTGGATCATATGATATTTCTATTTTTACTTTTTTGAGGAACCTCCATACTCTTTTCCATACTGGCTGCACCAATTAGTATCCCCACCAAGAGTGCATGACTTGTCCTTTTTCTCCACATGCTCGTCTACACATGTTATTTCTTGTCTTTTTGATCTCAGTCATTCTGGTGGCTTGCCAGAGGGGAGGTAGGTGGAGGAATCACTGAAATAGATAAAGGAGATTAAGAGGTACAAACTTCCAGTTACAAAATAAATAAGTCACAGAGATAAAAAGTACAGCATAGGGAATATAGTCAATAAGATTGTAATAATGTTGTTTGGTGACATATGGTGACCACTTATGGTGAACACTGCATATAGAATTGTTAAAATTCTATACAAAATAAACCTATGACATAAGATGACATATGGTGGCCACTTATCATGGTGCACACTGCATATAGATGTGTTGAACCATGTTGTATACATGCAGCTAATATAACACTGTATGTTAATTATACTTCACTAAAAAAAAAAGAAAAAAAGTCTTACAGACTTACAGATGTATATGGCTGCATCTTGTTTTTCTTATCCATTCAGCCTCTCTCTGTCTTTTGATTGTCAAGTTTTATCTGTTTGCACTTAAAGTAGTTATTTATAGGTAAGTTCTATTGCCATTTTCTTTATTCAGACTGTTTTGTAGTTCCTTGTTCCTTTCTTCCTCCCTTGATGTCTTCCGTTGTGATTTGATTAATTTTTTTAGTGGTATAGTTTAATTCATTTCTTTTTATCTTTATTGTGCATCACTATAGATTATTCATTTATGATTAGGTGAAGCTAACACAAAATATCTCGTAGTCATAACAGTTAGTTATACTAAAAACTACATTAATTGCATATTAAAGTCTATGCTTTTGCCCTCCACACACACATTTTGTTATTGGTGTCACAATTTATATCTTTTTATATTGTGTATATTTTAACAAATTATTATAGCTATAGTTATTTTAATACTATTTTCACTGTATTTTGAGTTAAAATTGATATATGTACCACCATTACAATATTCAGAGTATTATGGATTTGTTTGTATCCTTACCTTTAAAGTGAGATTATACTTTCATATGTATTTATGTTACTAATTAGTATTTTTTCATTTCAACTTAAACATCATTTAGCACGTCTTGTAGGGCATGTTAGTGGTGATGAACTCCCTCAGCTTTTGTTTAGGAATTTTAATTTTTTAATCTCACTTCATTTCTGAAGGACAGCTTTGCTGAGTATAGTATCTTGATTGATGTTGTTGATTGTTTCCCCCAACACTTAATACGTCATTCCTCTCTCTTAACTTGTAAAGTTTCTGATGAGAAAGCCACTGATACTCTCATGGGGCTTCTCTTGTGTGTTACAAGTCACACTTTTCTTGTAGTTTTCAAAATTCTCTCTGTAGTTACTTTTTTTAAACTTATTTATTTAAATTTAAGTTAGTTAACATATAGTATAATATTGGTTTTAGAAGTGGAACTCAGTGATTCATCACTTTCATATAATACCCACTACTCATCCCAATAAGTGCCCTTCTTAATGCCAATCACTCATTTAGCCCATCTCCCCACCCGCCTCCTCTCTAGCAACCTTCAGTTTGTTCTCTGTATTTAAGAGTCTCCTATGGTTTGTCCCCCTCTCTGTTTTTATCTTATTTTTCCTTCCCTTTTCCTGTGTTCATCAGTTGTGTTTCTTAAATTCTACATATTAGTGAAATCATATGGTATTTGTCTTTATCTGACTGACTTATTTCGCTTAGCATAACACATGGTAGTTCCATCCATGTTGTTGCAAATGGCAAGATTTCATTCTTTTTTGATTGCCGAGTAATATTCCATTGTATACATATACCACATCTTCTTTAGCTATTCATCAGTTGATGGATATTTGGGCTTTATCCATAGTTCGGCTATTGTTGATAGCACTATTATAAACATTAGGGTGTCTTGCCCCTTCAAATCAGCATTGTTGTATCCTTTGGATAAACCTAGTAGTGCAATTGCTGAGTCATAGGGTAGTTCTATTTTTAATGTTTTGAGGACCCTCCATACTGTTTTCCAGAGTGGCTGCACCTGTTTTTGTACCCACCAACAGTGCAAGAGGGTTCCTCTTTCGCCACATTGTTGCCAACATCTGTTGTTTCCTGAGTTGTTAATTTTAGCCGTTCTGACAGGCCTGCGGTAGTATTTTGATTTGTATTTCCCTGATGGTAAGTGAGGTTGAACATCTTTTCACGTGTCTGTTAGCCATCTGGATGTATTTGAAAAAGTGTCTATTCATGTCTTCTGCCCATCTCTTCACTGGGTCATTTGTGTTTTGGGTGTTGAGTTTGATAAGTTCTCTATAGATTGAGTTTGGTGCCTTAGACCACTCAGCCATCCTGACACTGCTGTAATTGACTTTTTACAGTTTGATTAAAGCATGTCTTAGTGAAGACCTCTTTATGTTCAGTATTTTTTAAATGTTTGTTTCTTTGTTTCGAGAGCTGGGAAGGGACAGAGAGAGGGAGAGAGTGAATGCCAAGCAGGCTCCACACTGGGCAGAGCCAAACATGGGGCTGAGTGTCAAAAGCTGTAAGATGATGACCTGAGCCAAAATCAAGAGTCAGACGTCCAACATACTGAGCCACCCAGATGCCCCTGTTTTGTTTTGTTTGACCTCATGGATCTAGATGTTAAGTTCCCTCCCCAGATTTAGCAAGTTTTCTGTCATTATGTCTTCAGATAAGTTTTCTGCCCCTTTCTCTTTCTCTGCAACTTCTGGGACTTCAATAATATGTATTAATTCATTTGCCTTTGCCCCAAAAGTCCTCTAGGATTTCTTCACCTTTTCCTGCCTTTTTTTTTTTCCTTTTTGTTTTCTGACTGAATAATTTCAAATGATCGGGGTTTGGGTAAGAAAGGCCTTTCTTTACCTGTCAGCCTGGGTAGAGAATCTAGGAGTGTCTCAGATCTTTTCTATGGATGTTCCCACTCCACTCTCTTGTTCCCTTATAGAGAAGAAGTCTTAGGATTATGTGCCTTCTCTTGATCCCACAAATCCAAGCCAGGTGCTGAGAACCCCCTGTTTATTTCTCCTCAGGTACTACCTCGAAGTGTTTAAGACTCTGTGCCTTCTTCTAATCTAGCATTGTTAGGCTGGCTGCTGAATATCCATCTGCTGTTGGCAAGGGCTTGCATGTGCCGTCTGTGAAGGAACATAAGCACAGTTTGAAGAGGCTTCCAGACACCATATGTGGGAGAGTGCAAGGTGCCAGCAACAGGAGAGATGGTGTATGGAATGCTGGGTATGTGTCTCCTAGTTAGTGAGGGGGGTTCCACAGGTGAGGAATCATACGGAGTCATGAGTGGGGTTCTCAGTGGAGTCCAAAATCTGTTAGTGGGATCTTTGGCCAGTTGTTGAGATCCATATGCTGGTTACGCTAGTTTCTATGCATCCCTTAACCTTTTTCCCTCTTCCTAGCTGGTCTCTGATTACTCAGCTGCGCCAATTCCCTCAGTGTTCTAGGAGTGAGACAGAAGTGGGCTTCTTGGGTAGCATCCCACAAGGCTTGAAACACCCAGTGCTCACTGGGCAAAATGAGTCTCTCATGGCACTGAGCTTTGTCACCCTGAAAGAGGGATGCCATGAATAAAATGAAACTTTCTTCTTATTATCCTTTTCATTTCATTTATTCTTAGGATTTTTGCTCCACCAGGGTGCTGGAACCTCTCAGCTGAATGTTTTGATTCTCAGAAAGATCTCATTCGTAGGAGGTTGTTAAAATTGGTGTTTCTGTGTAGGTATGAGAGACAGTTGGAAGCTTCTATTCTGCCATCTTGCTGATACCTAGAACATAGCTTCTTCTCATATGCAGAAGGTAACTGTTTTTGCAAGGATGAGGAGTTAAGCTAATGTATGTAAATAATTTCTTTATATGACTGACAGAGCAATGCTTACTGATTAAAATTGAATTACTTCTAAATTGAGAACTTGAAAGTATTTTGTTGACAAGTATTAAAAATATCATTTGCCATTATACATAAGCACCTTTGATTTTGTTTCTTCCATTGGTCTTTTTTTCCAGGCTTTAGAACAAAGTAACCACAACTATCCTTCTACTTGCCTAAATCAAGTGAGGATATACTTGGGTTCAAAAACATCCCTTTCTCTTCCAAATGGCTGGATGATTCAAACTGATAACAGAATAGATTTAACCAGAATCACATTTGTTCACAGAGACATTACAATACTGGTTTCATCTTTCCATGACATCTCTCTCCCAAACAGAGTGATAATTTCCATGATAGAATGCTCAGAAGAATGACAACATTGAGATAATGGCGCTCCCTTCCTTCACAGTGTGTTTTATATTCCCTCAACCCATCTTCACTTTATCTACAGACTTCATTCTCTCCATTTACATCCTCCTCTGTTGCATTAGAACAACTGATGGGGCGGGGGGGGGGAGGGGGGGGGCGGAGCTTTGAAAAGAAACAAGTGACCTCTAGCAGCACAAAGAGAAATAGGGTCACAGCCTTATGAATACTAGATTGGCCTTCACTGAATACAGCCTACGCATTATAATTCTGAGTCATATCTGATCACAAAATAATCTTGCATGAGCTGTAGGAGGAAGAATTAAATGAACAACTATTTTAATGCGGTAAAGACCCTGAGGGAGTTTGTGCTCATCATTATTGATCTGCTGGCTTATTTTGTGGGGCTGCATGATAGACTGAGGCTTTTCTCAGCCCATGAGATTCCAACTCCTGGGCCAGGGTCATGTGTAGCTCTGCAAACAAACAAAGAACAACAACAAAACAAAACAAAACAAAAACACTACAGGTCGCTCACTTATTGAGGTTGAAAGTGGTGACAAAATGATGTGGTTAGTTTTTCCTTACCATCTCCCACTTTGCATTTACTTTTTGGTTACAACGTCCAGACCAACTTACCTACAGTATCTTCTGGTTCAACACCAGCTGCAGAGACAACATACTAGTGTAGAATTCTCCAAGAGCTTCTACAATTGTACAAAATCTAATCCTTACAATAAATAGCTTCTTCTATCTCACTTATATCTTCTATATCATTTCTTCTATATCAACTTTGCTTCTCTGATCAAATCCTGATTGAGACAAGAGACCATTTAAAAACTAAGGCACCAGGGGCTCCACTGTGGTGGGAAGACCCAAGCTCTTTTTCAGACTCCAAGATAGGCCACTTCAATACTTTCTTATTACCTTCTCCTAGCCTGAGTTGGCTCACATAAAATAGGTGTGGAATGAACTTCCTACCTCCTCTGAAATCTCATGAGAAGAAAGTCCTTATCTTATCAAGAAACTCATAGAAGACTTCTAGATATATCCTTCTTAGATGACAGCATTCAGAGTCCATCTGTCTACTCTGCCATGGAACAAAAGTCAAGAGCTTCCTACCACCTATGTGAATCAGGTGGCAGGATATAGTTCTTAGCTTGAATAAAGAAACTCCCCACTCCATCTCTGGTAAAGTCTGCTTTTTTTTTTCTTTTTTAATTTTTAATGTTTATTTATTTTTGGGAGAGAGAGAGAGAGAGAGAGAGAGAGAGAGAGAGAGACCAAGACACAGAATCTGAAGTAGGCTCTAGGCTCTGAGCTTGTCAGCAATGAGCCCGATGCAGGGCTTAAACTCACAAGCCATGAGATCATGACCTGAGTCAAACTTGGATGCTTACCCAACAGAGCCATCCAGGCACCCCTCAGGTAAAGCTTTCTGGATTAGTATCAAATTACATCAAACTATATTCTTTTTACTAACTCCCAGGTGATATACACTGTGCCTTTATTTGAACCTCTCAAAAATCAGCACCTTCTAGATTCATTGAATGAAAGCAAATGGACTGTAGTGAAGCAGCTTAAGGAAATTAAGCAAGTGGCCCAAGATCTGGGCTAGTAGCAGAACCAAAATACTTGGTTTGAAGATATTCCAATAAGTATATTTACATAAGTACATTGAAAACTTTAAGTCCTTTGAGTTTAAAAAAATACATGACAAGGCAAAGATTACCTCTCCAAATGTTTGTAATATCAAATATAGGAAAGAATGGTAGTCACCCCTTGCATACAGTACTCCAATCAAGCAAGGATCATGAGCCGGGCTTGGAGGATGATTTGTTTTTGCTGGAGCTCCACTACGGAAGTACCAAAAAGCTTCCTACTGACTAGTCAAAGGTTAACTTATTTATGAAACAACCTGTTCTAATCCCTAGCCCAGACCCCTCATCCTGGAGGATTTTGATCTTTACCATAATTGATGAAGGGGCTTTAATATATATTTGAGGTGTTGTTGCTAGCTGAGATAATGTAGTCAGAGATAACTGACTGCTTTAAAGACAAAGGTCTTTAGAAAACAAGCTTGGCTATCATTTCTAGTTCTCACTGCCAGTGAACTGCTGGGAATTGATTTTTCTCAATTCTGCAACCACCCTATGAACAAAATAAATAGCATTTTAATTAAATGTTTACATTTAATAAATTAAGACCTGTTTAAATATATTTCACTTACTCATCTTAATAGATTGGAGCCTCTGTATCATGCATGACATCCCTTATCCCCCAGCTTAAACTACATCAGAATAAGAAGATTCATCCATAGATTTAAAGACAACATTGCTTTTAACAGGTCTTGGAGGAAAAATCCCCCTTATGGATCAGTGCATGATATTTGTTTTTTTTAATTATTTTTTAACATTTATTTATTTTTGATAGATATAGAGACAGAGCATGAGCAGGGGAAGGGCAGAGAGAGAGGGAGACACAGAATCTGAAGCAGGCTCCAAACTCTGAGCTGTCAGTGCAGAGGCTGACGCGGGGCTTGAACTCACAGACCATGAGATCATGACCTGAGCTGAACTCGGCCGCTTAACCGACTGAGCCACCCAGGCACCCCTGTGCATGATATTTCTAGGCTTCTGACAGATGTGAGAAATTCCTTCATCACTTCATCATTCATATTGGCTTCGTCTGCTCAGGTATCTATCTTTGCAGATAAGCCTGATTCCCCTTGTCTGTCTCATGTGATTTCAGCTGTGGTGGACAACCCATGGAAGTTCACACTCCTATCTTGCTGAGAGCACATAACATCAGCATCCGCTGTGCATTTCCCTGGGCCTTGTAATGTCAGGCAACCTTGCTGAATACCCACATAATTATAACAAAAGTGCACAGTTAACACCCTTGGGAAAACTATTAACAACATAGTGATGGGATGGGAACCAGTGGATTGATGTCATAACCTTCGACATTCAAACTATACGTGAGAGTGGCAACCTGTATGATTCTCAGAAGATCCTGGTGAAGTCAAACCCTTCGTTGCTCCTGTTGATCATCTTAAAAATCTATTCTTACATTGGCTGTTCCTCAGCACTTTCTGGTCACTAATATTCCATTCTTATGTAATCTCTCAACTAAAATAATTGTATATGAGTCCTTATTTTAGTCCACACATTTGAGAGATACTCACACTACAGCAATTCATACCAGAATTTGTACTAGAAAGCAGACTATCAGGAATGGATTCAGACACTGGATCACTTTATGGTCAGAGAGTAATGAATACCTCATTGCCTAGAGAAATGGGTTCATAACAATTGTCAAGTTATGGCATTTTCATACTCAGATACTCATTTGTAGTGGATAAGGGTGATATACAGAAAACACAGGAAACAACAAACCTATCACTTGAAAAACAGGTGATTATAATAAGGATTGTGGAGTTTGCTGTTTATTGCTAACTTAAAAGTTTTTAAAAAGAAAAATATGCTCTTATGACCCAACTATTAACTCAGGGTGTGTTGAGCTACATGGACTACATAGTTTTTTTGTCTCCTGCTCCATAGGGCAACTTGGCCAAAAGCAACTTCAGAATTTACTAGTAAGCACGATGGAGCTACAAAAGGGACTGAATACACAACAGACAGTTCTTTTGTGTTAAAGGCAGCCCACAAAGATGGAAACAATAGAAACATGAGAAGTGGCATGTGCCATTTAAGTAGACAAACCAAAGAGCTTTGAGTCCCCATTTCTCCTGAACCTTCTCCATATCAGATGAAGCTGTAAATGTCCTGTCTATGTACGTACTTTCATATATAGGTCTTTTGTACAATAATACTTGTCCTCAAAAACTGATTTACCCTCAATTTATTATCTCAATCCCATTAATTAGGATCAGGTTTCAACAGTCCGAGTGGGTTAATAAGTCTCTCCTTTATCCCTCCAGCTCTCAGCAAGATTAGATTGATATTAACTCTGGTCTATACAGTTCTGGGGATAATTTTTTCCTGAATTTGCTCACCTGTGGGTATCTCAGCATTTTTTTTCTTTATTCCATTATGTATGTTGTCTTGTAGCCCTTCTATAAGTTTTTCTTCAGAATCTCTTCAGAGTCTGCCTTCTATTTCCAGCCTAAAACTTTTACTGATCTAGAGTTCAAAACCAAAAATGGCTTTAGCAAATAAACCTGCAATTGGGATATTGGGGCTGTGTTGCTCAGTTTAATAAGGCATAGATAACCTTCCAGAGAGAAAATGGGCCCCTGGCGACCTGTAGCATTCAGCGGCATCACAATTCCTGAAAGCATATTCATAAATGTATGTGATGGAATGTCCATGAGTTAGGAATTACTATAGCCACTTGATTACAGTGGAACAATTATAAGTATGAAGATTCTAAATGTGTTGGAGAATTCATTAAAGAACAATAGGCAAGAGGCTTGATTTTAACTGAAGGTACAGGTGGAAAATCTTAGAAAGTTTCTCTAGAGCCCATAAAGGCATTCGTTGTCTTATGTAGCCACAGGGAAAACATAGTTGAGGATCACACACAATACCCAACTATAATGGATATAGAGTTCCATATCCTTGTCAAATCAATAACTATAAATTGGTTGGAATAGGAATCTTGAGACTTGATATGTGAACATTTGGTTAGACAGTGTAGGCCAAGTGCAATGGCTTTCCTTAATCCCCCTAGGGATTTGTTTGCTAGGGAAATTATCTCTCCCTGTTTAAGGAAACCAGCCTTCTTATATTTAAAGAACTTCAAAGGACCATATATGTTAGGCCACAAAATAAGTTCCAATAGATTTAAGCCATATTATTGAGGTATGATTGACATGTCAAAAGTTGTACATAATTAATGTATATAACTTGGTGAGTTTGGAGATTAGTATACACCTGTGAAACCATCACGATAATTGATGCCATAACATACGCATCACATCGGAAAGTTTCCTCCAGCCCTCTTTCTTTTTATTATTTCGTGATAAAACAAAATATAAAATTTCTTAGAAAAAAAATTTAAGTACACACAATACAGTATTGTTAACTATATTCTCTATGCTATACAGTAGGTCTCTAAACTTAGGCATCTTGTATAACCAAAACTTTGTGCCTTATGACTAATATTTTCCCATCCCTCAATCCCCTGGAAACCACATTTCTACTCTGCCCCTAAAAGTTTGATTATTTTAGATTTCTTATATAAGTGGTGTCATGTCTTTCCATGTCTGGCTTACTACACTTACATAATGTCCTCCAGGTTTATTCATGCTATGAAAAAGGTAGAATTCTATCTTCTTAAAGGCTGAATAACATTGCATTGTATGTACATAACACATGTTCTTCATCCATTCATTTGTCAATGAACATTTAGTTTTTTCTCTGTCTTGGCTGTTGTAAATAATGCTACAATAATCATGGGGGTGCAGATATGGCTTCAAAATCATGATTTCAGTTTCTTTGGCTATATACCTAGGAGACAGGTTACTGGATCATATGATGGCTCTGGTTTTAATTTTTTGAGGAGCCTCCATAGTGTTTCGCATAGTGGCTGCACCAACTTATATTCCCGCAATGAATGTGCCAAGGTTCCATTTTTTTCTCATTCTCACCAACACTTATCTTCTATTGTTTTAATAGCCATCCTAACAGGTAGGCGATAATATGTCATTATTTTGATTTATATTTCCCTGATAATTAATGATGGAGAGTGCCATTTCATATATCTATTGGACATTTGTATATCATTCTTGGAGAAATATCTATTGAGTTCTTTTGCCCATTTAAAAATCAGATATTCTTGGCTACTGAGTTAGTTGTAGGATTTCCTTATATATTTTGGGTATTAGCCTATATCAAATATATGGTCTGTGAATATTTTTCTTCCATCCTATAGGTTACCTTTTCATCTCTTGTTTCCTTTGCTGTTTATCAGTTTTAAGGTAATGTCACTTGTTTATTTTTGCTTTTGTTGCCTGGGCTTTTGGTGTCATATCCAAAAAAATCATTGCAAAAACCAGTGCTACGGAGCTATTTCCCAGTTTTTTTCTTAGAGTTCTATGCTTTCAGGTCTTACATTGAAGTTTTTAATCCATTTTGAGTTAATTTTTATGTATGGAGTAAGGAAAAGGTCCACCTTCATTCTTTTGCATTGGATATACAGTTTTCTCATCACCATTTATTGAAGAGATTATCCTTACCCCAGTTTGTATTGTTGGCACCCCTTTTGGGTTTCTGGACTCATTCCCAGTGTATGTGTATTGGTGGTGGTGGGGCTTCCCACAGAACACCAAGCAATTTTTAGGCAGCAGGGTGTCCAATAATTGAACTCAATTTTGACACTATCTACCCAGAGATCCAGCAGATCATAGGTTAAGGGTTCAGTCCTTCAAGACTGTCCCCCTCCTCACTTCAGACACAAGTTGCAAGTACATGTTATTACCTGTACTTCTGACCAACTGGCTATAAATCAAAAGTTCCCACTTCCTATTTCTCAGGTTTGATTTATTTGTTACAGTGGCTCACAGAACCACTTACTTCCTAGATCACCAGTTTATTATAAAAGAGTGTAACTCAAGATAACCCAGATGGAAGAGATGGATAGAGCAAGGTATGAGGAAAGGAGCTTCCATGCTCTCTCTAGGCACACCACTTTCCCAACAGCTGTATGTTTTCACTAACCTGGAAGCTCTCTGAACCCCATCCTTTTGGATTTTTATGAAGGCTTCATTACATAGCCATAACTCATGATCATTGACCAGGGGTGATCGAACTCCATCTCTAGCCTATCTCTGTTCCCTGGAGGTCAGGGCTGGTGGGGGGAGGCTTAAAGTTCCAACCCTCCAATCACATGTTTTGCTCCACCATCAGTCAGCCTCTATCCTTAGGTGCTTTTCAAAAATCACCTCATTAATGTAACAAAGACATTTTATCATTGTCAACACTAGAAATTCCATGGGCAATTCTGTGTCAGAAATTGGGATGAAGACCAAACGCATATTTCTTAGAAGTCACAGTATCACAGCACTCTTGTCAAAATCAATTGACATGTGTGTGGGTTTATTTCTGGACTCCCTTTTCTGTTCCATTAGTATATATGTTTTTATGCTAGTTTCATATTATTTTTATTATAGTAGCTTTATAATAGAATTTAAAAGCTCTAAATGTAATGCCTCCAGCTTTATTGTTCTTGATCAAAATCATTTAGGCCATTCATAGTCTTCTGTAGTTCCACATGAACTTTAGGATTGTTTTTGCCATTTCTATAAAAAATGCAATTGGAATTTTGATAGAGATTTTCTGTATATGCCTATTAGGTCCATTTAGTCTGTAGTATTGTTCACGTCTGTGGTTTTCTTTTTGATTTTCTGTCTGAATTATTCAAAATAAGGTATTGAAGTCTTCTGCTATCATTTTTTTTTCTCTTCAGCTCTGTCAGTGTTTTCTTTATGTGGTAGGTACTCCAAGGCTAGGTATGTATGTATATATTTATAATAATTATATCTTCCGGGTGAATTGACATTTTTATTATTAGGTAATGACTTCTTTGTCTCATAATAATAGTTTTTTATTTAAAGTCTATTTTGTGTGATATAAATATAGCTACTCTTGTTCTCTCTCAGTCTCCATTGGCATAAAATATCTTTTTCCACCCCTTTCAGATTGTCCTAAAATCTAAAGTGTGTCATTTGTAGATAATACATATTTGGTTCTTTTAAATTCATTTATCCGCTCTATGTCATTTGATTTGTGAGTTTAATCCATTTACATGTAAAGTAGTTATTGATAAGTAAGGATTTACAATTACCATTGTTTGTTTTCTCTGTTTTGCAGTTCATTTGTTCCTCTCTTGCTATATTTCTGTATGATTTGACAATTATTTTTGTAGTGATATACTTTGATCTTCTGCATTTATCTTTTTGTACCTACTATATTTTTTCATTTGTGGTTATCTTGACACTTGCATAAAACTTCTTACAGATCTGACAGTCTATTTTAAATTAAGAACAACTTAACATCAGTTGCAAACAAGAACTCTACACTTTTATTCCCCCCACACTCTTTTTTTCTTATTAATGTCGGAATTTATTTATTTTTAGATTATGTACCTAGTGACAAATTTTGTGGTTATAGTTATTCTTAAAGGTAAAAAAAATCTTTTAAACTAGGGTTAAAAGTGATTTATGCACCATCATTACTGCATTATATTGTCTGTATGTTTATCTTTACTGGTGACAGTTATATTATCATACATTTTTGTGTTGTTCTTTAGCATTGTCTTGTTTCAACTTGAAAAACTCCACCTAGCACTTTTGTAAGGCAGGTCTAGTGATTAGGAACACCTTAGTCTTGGAAAGTATCTCTTTCATTTCTAAAGGACAACTTTTACAGGTATAGTATTCTTGGTTGGCAGTCTTGTTGTTGTTGCTTTTGAGCGCTTTGAATACATAATTGCCTTTTGACAAGTATAATGCATCTCAATGAAGACCTCTTTAGGTCTACCCATTTTGATTTTTTAGGCTTTATGAATCTATATGTCCATTTCCCTCTCCAGATTTGGGAATCCTCAGTTTTTATTTTTTTAAATAAGATTTCTGCCCCTTTCTATCTCTCACCTCATTGGTCTCCCAATACTTAATGGTATTGGATAAGTTTTATAGGCTTTCTCCGCTCTTTTCATTTTATTATCTTTTGTTTGCCTCGCTGGATAATTTCAACCTGCAAGTTTGCAAACTCATTTTCTCTGCTTGGTTGAGTCTGTTGTTTAAGCTCTCTCTTATTTGTTTATCTTGTGTATTTTTAGTTGTCATTGTATTCTTTAGATGAAGAACTTCTGCTTGATTCTTTTTATTATTTCTATATCTTTGTTAAACTTAGCATTTTGTTCACTGACTCTTCTTGATTTGATTTAGTTGCTTACCTGTATTATCTCATAACTCACTGAATTTATAAAAATTTATTATTTTTTATTCTTTGTCAGGCATTTCATAGATTGATATTCTTTAGGGTCACTTACTCGAGCTTTTTTTGTTCCTTTGGTGGGACCATATTTTTCTAATTCTTTCTGATCCTGTAGCCTTACACTGTTATCTGCACATTTGAATAAGGAGTCACATCTTCCAGTCTCTACAGACTGGCTTTTTCAAATAAAGCTCTTCACTAGTTAGCCTAGCCAGAAATTCTGTGCTGGTTGCACTGGCTGGCAGGGTCCACAGGAGGCCCAGTGCCAGGGTCTATGTCTGAGCAGGCCAAGCACTGGTGTCCATAAGTAGACACTCCTGGTGCCAGGGTTTGTGGGCAGGTGAGACCAGTGCGAGGGTCCGTAGGCATGTGGATTTGCTGCCAGGAGATCAAAGGTCAGCTGTTGAGATCCATGTGCTAAGTGTTGAGAGTCCTCATCACTTTTCCCCTTTTGTGGCGGCCCTCAGGTAATCTAGTCAGTTTCTTGAGTGTTCTGAGTGAGGCATGACGGAAGCAGTCCTCTCAAGTAGCATCCTGAAAGGCTTTGGATGTCAGATGTTCACTTTACTCTTTCCACCATGGGAGAACTTGTGAGCTGAGGGGAGCTCTGTCAGGGCAATGCCGTTCTAGCTTGGGAGTTAAGTGATGTTGTAAACATGAGTGTTCTTAAACTTTCCAATGTGTCTATCTTATTTCCATGCTCCACTAGGGTGCCATAACCTCTCACCTGGATTCCAGAGCTCTCATGAAGGTATTTTCATCTATAAATGATTGTTCAGTTGATGTTTTTGTTTCAGGCAAAGGCTACGGCCTCCTATTCCACTATCTTGCTGACGTCACTCTAATATTTAAATACTTAAATAATAAAAAGTATCTTCTTTGACCTCAATGGAATAAAACACTAGAAATCTATACCAAAAGAAAACTGGAAATTTTACAAATATGTGGAAATTAAGCAACAGTGTCCTGAATACTTAATGTATTAATGAAGATATCACAAGTGAAATTAGAAAATACTTTGAAACAAATTAGAGAATTACCACAAAGTACCAAACTTTAAGAGATGCTACTAAAGAAGTATTCAGAGTGAAATTTGCCACTGGTGAATTCTGCCAGACATTTAAGGAATTATCACCAATCTTTTTCAAACTTTTTCATAAATTATAAGAGAAGGGAATAGTTATTCTCTGAGGCCAGCATAATCTGATACCAAAGGCAGATAAAGACATCCTAAAGGAGGAAAACAAATGATAGCCCAGTATCTCTTATAAATATAAATGTTAATATTATCAATAAAATAGTAGCAAGCCAAATCTAGTTGCATATTAAAAGGATTATACATCAGGACCAAGTAGAATTATTCCTGGGATCATAAGAATGTCTCAAAATATGAAATCAATCAGTGTAATATACCACATTAATAAAACAAAGCAGTGGAGGAAACCATATGTGATAGTCTCAATTGATTCAGACCAAGCACTTAACAAAATCTAACACCCCTTCATGATAAAATGCTCAACAAACTGGGAATATAAGGATATTTCTTAAACATTTATGAAGGGCATTTGTGAAAATTACATAAACTTAATATCTTTATACTCAATTGTGAAAGACTGAAAGCTTCCCCCATGAGATCAGGAATAAGAAAAGATGCTGAGTGTTGTTACTTCTATTCATAAGTGTACTAGGAGTTCTGTTCAGAACATTTAGGCAAGAAAGGGATATAAAAGGTATCCAAGTTAGGAAGGAAGAAGCAAAGCTATTTTTATTCACAGATAACATGATTCTATATATAGACAATCCTAAAGCATTCCCTCAAAACTAGTAGACTTAATAAACAAATTTAGTGAAGTTGCAGATAAAAAAATCAACACACAAAAGCCAGTTTTATTTTTATGCACTCGCAAGAAACTATCCATATTTGAAGTAAAGAAAACAGTTTTATTTATAATATCATCAAAGGTAATATAGCATCAAAAAGAATACAATATGTAGGAATAGATTTAACCACAGAGAAACTAGACCCGTACACTAAAAACAAAGCATTACTAAAATAAATTCTAAAAGACCAAACTAAACAGATATTCCATGTTTACAGATTCTAAAACTTAATATTGCTACAACAGCAATACTACACTAAGTGATCTATAGATTTAATACAATTCAGTTCAGAATCTCCATGAGTAAATATTGTACAAATGGAAAAGCATATCCTTGTTATGCAATTGCAAAAGATCTTAAATAGACAAAACAATCTTGAAAAATTAAAAACAAGTTGGACGACTCACACTTTCTGATTTAAACCTTACTACTAAGCTATAGTAATCAAAACTGGTATTGGCATAAGAAGAGGCATAGAGATTAATGGAATAAAACTTAAATTAATCCATCCAAGGCAAATGATTTTTAAGAATTGTGCCAGACTCATCAATGGGGAAAGAGTGTCTTCAACAAAGGGTGCTAAAACAATTTATGCAAAAGAATAACATTGGACCCCTACCTCACATCATGTGTAAAAACCAATGTAGGGGTCGAACTCACAAACTGTGAGATCATGACCTAAGCTGAAATAAAGAGTGGGATGCTTAACCAACTGAACCACTTAGGTGTCCCTTGAATCTTATTTTTTAGCTCTCTTCATATCTTGTCATATCTTGGCCACAGGTCAGTAGCCATGGTGGAAGCAGAGGAAATAGTATATTTAAAAAGTTAAGTCTATTTGCAGTGAAGAAACTAATTTGGATGGAGAGGAAGGTGTTGTATGCTAATTTGGCCATTATTCTGGTACTATATATGTAGATTACTTCTGGTTATTTTACAATAAAAGGCTTTTCCTTTTATATATGATCTGTGGGTATCATAACGTAGTGCACAGAAAGACTGGTTAAAGATGATTTTTCCTGTTACATGACACTATATTGTGGATTACATAGATCTCTAGGTTTGAGAGAAATTGATAATATAATAAACTCATCCAAAGTAAGTATATAGAACTTGAATGCTGGTCAGTATTTGAGCCAATGTCTATGCCATCTGTATAGGTCTGATTAACCAGTGGATGAATTAGGATTCATACAAACAAACACATGCAGATTCCCTCTTGCTCCCCATCCCTGGATGACAATATCTTATTCTTTTTGAGGGGAGGAAGTAGTATTCTGGTTGAAGTAATTTCTGGAGATTCAGTTCTAACACAAGTACCTCTCACATGCCAGCACCAATGTGGATATGCCTAAGGCACCTCAAATTACTGATTCTACAAGATTAAATCTAATGCTGACTAAAGACATCTGTTTGCCACATACAACACTGTATATTCTTGTAATTTTCTTCTTTTAATCACTTTTTAATCCACTGGATGGTAGCATCACCATTTTATCAAGTTGGAAGCTAAAGTTTTATCATCAAAGGACAATTTTGGTTTTTCTTTTGTTTCCCTTGACTCAGGAGACATATCTAGAAAAAGCTTGCTACTGCCATTGTTGAAGAAATGAGTGCGTGTGTTCTCCTCTAGAGTTTTAATGGTTTCAGGTATCAGTTTAGGCCTTTAATCTATTTTGAATTTAGTTTTGCATATGGTGTAACCAAGTTCAGTTTCATTCTTTTGTATGTTGGGAGCTGTCCAGTTTTCCCAACACCATTTGTTGAAGAGACTTTTTTTCCCATTGGATATTCTTTCCTGATTTGTTGAAGATTAAATAGCCATATAGTTGTAGATTCATTTCTGGGCTTTCTATTCTGTTCTATTCACATGTGTGTCTATTTTTGTGCCAGTACCGTACTCTTGATCACCACAGCTTTCTAATATAACTTGTAGTCTGGAATTGTGATGCCTCCAGTTTGCTTTTCTTTTTGAAGGTTGCTTTGGATATTCAGGGTTTTTTGTGTTTCCATACAAATTTTAGGATTGTTTACTCTAGCTCTGCAAAAAATGGTGTTGGTGTTTTGAGAGGTATTGTATTAAATGTGTAGATTGTGTTGGGTAGTATAGGCATTTTAACAGTGTTTATTCTTCTAATCCATAAACATGAAATACCTTTCCATTTGTGCCCCCTTCAATTTTTTTCATCAGTGTTTTATAGTTTTAAGAATACAAGTCTTCCACCTCTTTGGTTAGGTTTATTCCTAGGTACCTTATGGTTTTTGGTACAGCTGTAACTGGAATAGCTTTCTTAATTTCTTTTTCTGCTGCTTCATTGTTGGTGTATGGAAATGCAACAGAGTTATGTACTTTGATTCCATATCTGGTGATTTTACTGAATTTATTATCAGTTCTAGCAGTTTTTTGGTTACGTTTTTCAGGTTTTCTATACTTCGTATCCTATCACTTACCAATAGTGAAAGTTTGTTTTCTTCCTTAGTAATGTGGATGCTTTTTATTTCTTTTAGTTGTGTGATTGCTGTGGCTAGGACCTACAGTATTCTGTTGAACAGGAGTGGTGAGAGTGGACATCCCTGCCTTGTTCTTGGCTGTGGAGGAAATGCTCTCAGTTTTTCCCCACTGAGGATGACATCAGCTATGGGTTTTTCATAAATGGCCTTTATTATGCTGAGGCATGTTCCCTGTAAACCTACTTCGTCCAGGGTTTTTATCATGAATGGATGTTGTACTTTGTCAAATGTTTTTTCTGCATCTGTGGAAATGATCATATTGTTTTTATCCTTTCTCTTATTAATATATTTTATCATCTTGATTCATATGCAAGTATTGAACCACCCTTGTATCCCGAGAATAAATCCCACTTACTTAATCATGGTGAATAATTTTTTAATGTACTGTTGGATTTGGTTTGCAAGTATTTATTTTTAACGATTTTTACATCTATGTTCATCAGAGATATTGGCCTGGAGTGCCTTTTTTTTTTTTTCGTAGTGTTTTTATCTGGTTTTATTATCAGTGTAATGCTGGACTCATAGAATGAGTTTGGAAACTTGTCTTCTCCTCCTATTTTTGGAATAGTTTAAGAAGAAAATGTACTAATTTTTCTTCACATGTTTGGTAGAACTCAACTTTGAAGCTCCCTGGACTTTTTTGGGGGGTTAGGGGGTGAGTTTTTTGATTACTGATTTAATTCCATTGCTTGTAATTAGCAATATTCTATTTCTGCTTCATATTGGGTACATTATATATTTGTAGGAATTTATCCATTTCTTCTAAATGGACAACAAATTGTCCAATTTGTTGGCATATAATTTTTCATAATACTCTCTTACAATCATTTGTATTTCTGGTGTACTATTTTTCCTTTTTTATTTCTTTTTTGTTTTTTCATTTAAATATCTTTCAAAATTTAAGTTCAAGTTAGTTTATATAACATAACATGTAATAATGATTTCAGGATGAGAATTTAATGGCCATCACCCATTTAACCCATCCCCCTACCCAACTTTCCTCCAGTAACCCTCAGTTTGTCCTTTGTATTTAAGTCTTTTATGGTTGGCCTCCCTCTCTGTTTTTATCTTATTTTTCCTTCCTTACGCCTATATTCATCTGTTTTGTTTTTTAAATTCCACATATGAGTGAAATCATATGATATTTGTCTTTCTCTGACTGATTTGTTTTGTTTAGTATAATATACTCTAGTTCCATCCATGTCATTGAAAATAGCAATATTTCATTCTTCTTGATGGTTGAATAATATGCCATGTATTAAGATACATCTTCTTTATCCATTCATCATTCAGTGGACATTTGGGCTCTTTTATATGTCTGTTCATCTGGATATCTGCTTTTGAAAAATGTGTATTCATGTCTTCAGCCCATTATTTAACCAGATTATTTGTGGGTTTTTTGTGTTGAGTTTCATAAGTTTTTTATATATTTTGGATAGTAACCCTTCATTGGATATATAATTTGCAAATATCTCCCATTTTGTAGGCTGCATTTTAGTTTGGTTGATTGCTTCCTTCACTGTGTGGAAGATTTTTATTTTGATCAAATCCCAATAGTTAATTTTTGCTTTTTTCCCCCTTGCTTCAGGACATAAATCTAATAAGAAGCTGTTATGGCTGATGTCAAAGAGGTTACTGCCTGTGTTCTTTTCTAGGAGTCTAATAGTTTCAGGTCTCACATTTAGGTCTTTTATCCATTTTGAATTTAGTTTTGTGTGTGGTGTAAGAAAGGAGTCTAGTTTCATTCTTTTGCATGTTGCATCTTTTTCCTAACACTATTTGCTTAAGAGACTTTTTTTCCATTATATATTTTTCCTACTTTTATCAAAGATTAATTGCACATATAGTTGTGGGTTCATTTCTGGGTTTTCTATTCTGTTCCATTGATCTATGTGTCTGTTTTTTTTTTTTCTAATACCAAACTATCCTGATCACTACAGCTTTGTATTATAACTTGATCTGCTGAAGTACAGGGAGGTGGTGCGGTGGTGTAAGCAAGTTAAGTAGTAGACGTTGGCAGTTGTGCTGGTTCCCACAGGTGGCCTTGTGTTTATGCTAGGTGGCTGGGGAAGGAAATGGCACCTGTCAGCTCCTTTGTTCCTAGAGGAGTCCCCCACAATCTCCATCCTTCCAGGACACACCCTAAGATGAGTAAACAATTCTATGTCCTATATGCCCTTGGCATTTTTCAAACTGCTTCTCTGTGCTGTATCTCCATGGGCTGCTTGTTATACTGTGTCTCTAAGGATGGGAGGTACATTTCTTCTCACTCTCCCTGCTCTCCTAGACCTGAGCCACCTGAGTTTTAAAATTCCAGGTTTTAAGTACCACTGGTTGAAAGAACTACTGAAATTTTGCACCCGTGGTTTTCAATGTCAAATATTATGGTGATTCATCTTCCGCATGTGGGCTCCCCAGTGTGATTATCTATTTTTCTCCCGTCTCCACACCTATGGGTTTCTCCCTCCTGCAGACACCCCCACAGGTCTGTTTAGCTCCCCACCACATCTCTGCCCTTGGCCTCTTCTCTACATATAGTTGTGGAGTTTTTTCTGCCAGTCTTCGGGTCATTTTCTGGGTTATTTACACTGATATGAGTGTTGTTTAGTTGTATCCAAGGATGAGATGAGCTTAGTGTCCACTTGCTCTGCCATCTTCCCAGCATCTTCCAGTTTTTTTCTTTAATTGATTTCTGGTTCCAGTCATTGTGTTCAGAAGAGATGCTTGAAAAGATTTCAGTTTTCTCAAATTTATTGAGACTTGTTTTGTGGCCTAACATGGGATCTGTCCTGGAGAATGTTCCATGTGTGCTTGAAAAGAATGTACATTCTGCTGTTTTTTTAGAATGGATTGCTCTGTATATATCTTATATTCTATCTGGTCTCATGTATCATTTAAGGCTACAGTTTCCTTGTTAAATTTCTGTCTGGATGATTTATGCATTAATGTAAGTAGATATTAAATCCCTTACTATAATCATATTACTACCATATTTTTCCTTTATGTATGTAAATATTTGCTTAATATTTTTAGGTGCTTCAGTATTGGGTTAATAGATGCTTACAGTTGTATCCTGTTGCTGGATAGTGTTGTTTTTGGATTCCCTTCTCTTTATTTTATTGTTCCTATGTTTGCATATCTATATAGGTTTTTGGTGGTTATCATGAGGTTCATGTATAAAACCCTATATAAATGCATATAGTAGTCCATTTCAAGTTGATGATCACTAAACTGGAAATACATTCTAAAAACACTGTATTTTTACCACCTCCCCCTCTCCCCTTTATTTTTGGGGAAGACTTTGAGAATGATAGGTATTAATTCCTCTCCAAATGTTTGGTAAAATTCACCTCTGAAGCCATTTGGTCCTGTGCTTTTCTTTTGGAGACTTTTTGTTTACCGATTCAATCTCCTTACTATTCTCCTAATAATTCTTCCTATTTCTTCCTGATGCAGTCTTGGTAGGTTGTATATTTTAAGAATGTTTCCATTTCTCCTCACTTGTCCAGATTTTTGGTATATAGTTTTTTTCATAGTAATGTCTTACTATTTTTAATTTCTTTTATATCACTTGAAATCTCTCCTTTTTATTGTATAATTTTATTGATTTGGACCCTCTCTCATTTTCCTTTGGTTAGTCTAGCTAAAGGCTTGTCGATTTTATCTTTACAAAGAACTAACTCTAAGGTTTGTTAATTTTTCCATTGCCTTGTTTTCTATTTTATTTATCCTGCTCCTATCTACATTAATTCCTTTTCATATAACTGTGGGTTGTTTGTTTTCTCTCGTTCCTTGATACATAGAGTTACAGTGTTTGTTTGAGATTTTTCTTGTTTATTGACAGTCAATTATTGCTATAAACTTTTCTCTTAGAACTGCTTTTGCTGTATCATATAAGCTTTTATGCATTTTATGCATATAAGTTTTTATGCATTGCGTGTCCATGTTTGTTTTAAGATCCATTTTAAATTTTTATTTGACATGGAGTGGGACAATAATTTGAGGTAAACCTGTTTAATCTCAGATAAACTCATCTGAATCTTTTCTGGTTTGAAGATGATGATTGAATCAAGGTATTTGTGGCCCTGACTCTGTTTGTGGTAGAGATCAGTGCCTCGAGTTCTTAGCTTACGGAATAGATATTGCCCCATCTACTGAGTTGAGTGACTTGCTACATGGCTGACAGCATCTCCACTAAGCCTTGTTATATTCCTGAAAGGACACACGTTTGTTTTGAATGCAGCTAAAATTATCGCTCAGTGATTTTACTGTAAGTTATTAAGTGGTAATTTTTAAGATTGGTGCAAATACTTCTCAACTCTACCATTATTATGTTCAAGTATACAGTGAGCTCCCTTTTCAGACAATTGGAGTCTTTTCAGTACTTCTGAGGCATAGCGGCAACACTGGAGGCCAGGGGGCTTGACGGGTGCTCAAATTATTAAATGCTGGTCAGCAACATGCACAAAGGAAACAGTTGAAAGATATAGAAAGGCTCCCTAAAAATCTTGGTAAAATAATAATTGGACTACTTATTGTTGGCCTAAAAGAAGAAGTTATATGTGCTCATTCTTGACAAGTCAAAGATAATGGTAGTTATCGGAGATAAGACGGTTGACCTGTTTGGATGGTGGTGAACAAGCCTGAGGCTCTTCATCTTTGAGATGAAGTATGTATGAGAGTAACAACTGGATGTTAAAGTAAAAAAATTAACAATCCAATCCCCAAACCAGAGTATTTGCAATAAATTATATATTTATTGTAATATGTATAACATATATAATTTGTAACTCTTACATATACATATACACATATTCTTGCCAATTCCTATATTCCTGCCTTTTCCCTTCATAAATATTATTATGATATTCATCTCTCCTTTCTCTTACTTATATAACGTGTGCCTAAGCAATATTTAGTTTTGATAGTTTTAATGCTAAAAACAAGTGATATGCTATATAATTGTTAGGTATTTGTTTTCACTCCCAAGCTGTATGAAGATTTAGTTCAATTATTTTTAATTTTTCTATAATATCTCTTAGACTTTTATTCATTTAGTATGTTCTCCAGTCAAATGCTTTCTGTTCCTACAAGGAATATAAAAAGGAAAACTCTACATTTAGTCCTACAGACAAAAAATCCTGCCAAATAATGTTCCCACTTAACTTTATATCTACACAGACACACACTTGATTGGGACGCTGGAATTTTCTCATAGTCCCCTGGTCCAGAAATAGGCAGCGTGTATGAGCTGTGTATTATTTGGAGCTCATAAGGCAGTTGCAGGCTCAGCAGCTACTTCATGCTGAAGAGAAAAGTCAGCAGATCAGTAACAATATGTGTCAGTTGCACAATGACTGCTGCTTCCCTTCTGCCCTCCAAATATCCCCAAGATTCTCCTTTGTGGCTCACCCTAACTAGAAACACACAAGGTGAATTGTGGGAGATGTACTTCAGCCTAGCCAAGTTGGCACATTACAAAGACATCAAAGAATGTGACACCTTTATTTTTTTTTCTATATCAAGTGGCATTAATGTCTTCTAGCGATAGATTTAATTTTGAGCCGATGTGGTTTTTTTTTTCTTTTTCTTCTTCAAGCAGGGGTCAAACTGTTCTGCTTCTGATTCCTATAACCTGCCTGAAGGAGAAAGCTGCTTCTTGAATTCAGATCTGACCCCAAACCAGAGTATTTGCAATACCCCTCTGTTAGAAATCCCCTACAGATAATACATCAGCCTTCTCCCAGGGCCCCATGAATACAGTGAGGATGTTCCTTATCACTTAGCATTTCTTATTACAACACTCTAATAGACTGTAACTTAGTCCTCTGTACAGGACTAAAGAGGCTCTATACTAGAGTCAAGAGAAAAATCCAGAACTTTCTTGTCTATTGGAGTTTGATCCTTGTGATTTGGTTTTTTAGTGATCCTGCCCCATCAATACATGCATAAAACTGCACACCAGCCTAGGCTTCCCTGGAAAGTGCTGGGATTAGAGTAGTTTATCTGTGAACCCAGGATCCATGGTTTACTTCTGCTTTGACATGTGGCTTTTGAAGTGCCATAGATACTGCAATGGTAGGAGTTACTGGGACTCTCAAAGCACCAATGTTATCTACTAGGAATGTGTCCCAACTTTTCTTTGTTCTATTGAATGTCATCAATGACTCTTAATAACTGTAACTACTTCCTCCTCCCCTCCCCCTCATCTACTTCTCCACCCCCCTCCCCTTTTACAGTCTGTGATGCCAGTGTATCAGAATAGGGGATAAAAATGATTGTATGCTTCAGGTTTGTGGTATGGTGAAAGCAGTTGTAGGGGCAAGGCAATGTTGAGTCCATTCAATATGGAGAAAGTATACGATAGAAGGATAAGCCAGATCTTGGAATGCTCGAGAAGATGAATGTGAATTTTAAAATCCAGCTTTGGCAGAACTATATCTATCATTTGGAATCATGTTGACTTTGGTGGAAAAGAGGCCTAGAGATTTTGGATATGTAGTATGAAATTCTGGGTCTTAGGTGCTACACGATACAGTTATTTTAAAAATGACGACCCAAGTATAATCTGAGCTCTTTCAGGAACCCAATGGAACAACATGAAAAGGATAGTCCCCCCCCCCAAAAAAAAGAAAAGGATAGTCCCTTCTCTGGCAAGTGGGGAGGAATATAAAAAGACAAGGAAAATGTGTGCTTCTTAGCAGAATACTAGAACATTCTGCTTAAAACAAGATCTCTATTTGGACTTCAACATTAATTTCTATCTGTAATCTTCACTCTCCACAGAAGTAGAACTTGCGTTTGTTTTTATAAAATATGAGAAACCTATTACTAGGTGGTTTAACTGAAGTTACCTAAATTGTCGAGAGCTTTTTTTTACTCTTTTATGTAATTTTTATTCATCTCTGTTTTTACATTCCCAATCAAAACATTGTTTTTCAGAGTTACTTAGGTTAGTTCCTTTCATTGTTATTGAAGTATAATTAATTGTTACATTAGTTTAAAGTGTACAGTATGATGATTTAACAGTTCTATACATTACTCAGTGCTTATCATGATAAATGTAAGAGTCTCTTTTTTTTTTTGTCTCTGTTTTTTCCTTTGTTCATTTATTTTGCTGCTTAAATTCTATGTATGGGTGATATCATACAGTATTTGTCTTTCTCTGCCTGGCATATTTTACTTAGCATTATGCCCTCTAGGTCCACTCATGTTGTTGCAGATGGCAAGATATCATTCTTTTTTTATGGCTGGGTTATATTTCATACTGTATATATACAACGTCTTCTTTATTCATGCATCTTTTAATAAATGAATTGCTTCTATATCTTGGCTGATGTAAATAATGCTACACTAAACATAGGGGTGCATATATCTTTCTGATAAATCACTGCCTACGTTTTCTTCTAGGAGTTTAATGGTTTCAATTCTCAGATCTAAGTATATTTATGTATGGTGTAAGAAAGTGGTCCAGTTTATTCTTTTGCATGTAGCTGTCCAGTTTTCCTAACACCCTTTTTTGAGGAGACTCTTTTTCCCACTGGATATTCTTTGATGCTTTGTGGAAGATTAAATGATCATAGAATTGTGGGTTTATTTCTGGGCTCTCTAGGTTCTGTTGATTTATGTGTCTATTTTGTGCCAGTACCATACTGTTTTAATCACTATAGCTTTGTGTAGTGTATCTTGAAATCTGGAATCATGATACTTCCAGCTTTGTTCTTCTTTCTCAAGATTGCTTTGCTACTCAGGGTATATTGTGGTTCCATACAAATTTTATGATTATTTGCTCTAGTTCTATGAAAAATGTTGTTGGTATTTTTATAGGGATTGTATTACATCTGTAGATTGCTTTGGGTAGTGTGAAGATTTCACCAGTATTTGTTCTTCCAATTCAGGTGCATGGACTATCCTTCCATTTTTGTTATCTTCAATTTCTTGCATCAATGTTTTATCATTTTTAGAGTACAAGTCTTTTACCTCCTAGATTAAGTATGTTTCTAGGGTTTTTTTTTTCTTATGGTAAAATTGTAAATGGGGTTGTTTTCTTAATTTCTCTTTCTGCAACTTCATTAGTATATAGAAATGAAACGTTTCTACTTACTAATTTTGTATCCCATGACTTTACTGAACTCATCAGTTCTAGTCATTTTTAGTGGAATACTCAAGGTTTTCTATATATAATAGGTCCACTGCATATAGTGAAAGTTTCATTTTTTTTTTTTGTTTTTACCAATTTGGATGCCTTTTGTTTTTTCTTTTCTCATTGCTGTGGCTAGGACTTCTAGTACTATGTTGAATCAAAGTGGTGAGAGTGGATATCCTTATCTTGTTCCTGATCGTAGAGGGAAAACTCTTTTTCACCACTGAGTATGATAATAGCGGTGGGTTTTTCAGATAAGGTATTTATTATAATGAGTTATGTTTAACAGAGATAATCTATTTTGTTGAGAGTTTTTATCATGAATGAATGCTATACTTTGTCAAATGCTTCTATCTGTAACCACATAAAGTTAAAAATTGTTTTCTTATGAGAACTTTTGATATCTATGCCATTATATATTTGAAATTAGCTAATAAAGTGCTGTTAAATATAATCATCATGCTGTACAATATAACCCAGGAGTATGTGTCTTAAAACTGGAAGTATGTATGTTTTGACCCCCTTCACCTACCACTGGCAACAATCAGTCTGTTCTGGGTATCTATGACGTTTGTTTTTATGTTGTGTTTTTTTTAGTATTTGTTTAGTTTTGAGAGAGAGAGAGAGGGGAGACAGAGGGTCCCAAGTGGGCTCTGTGCTGACAGCAGAGAGCCCAATGTGGGGCTCAAACTCATGAACATGAGATCATGACCAGAGCCTGTCAGTTGCTCAACTGACTGATCCACCCGGGTGCTCCTGTTTTTATGCTTTTTAGATTCCACATAGAAGTGAGATCATGTAGTGTTTGTCTTTTCTAACTTATTTCACCTGGTATAATACCCTCAAGTTCCATCAATGTTGTTGCAAATGGTAGGATTCCATTCTTTCTCATGGATGATTAATATTCCATTGTGTGTGTGTGTATCACATTCTCTTTATATATTTTTTCAAACTATTGACTATTAGCCATCTATATGGGTTCTTTAAAAATGGGGGTGGGGGGTGCCTAGGTGGCTCAGTCATTTAAGTGTCCAGCTTCAGCTCAGGTCATGATCTCACAGTTCCTGAGTTCAAGCCCTTCATAGGCTCTGTGCTGACGGCTCAGAGCTTGGATGCTGCTTCAGATTCCGTATCTCCCTCTCTCTCTGCCCCTCTCTCAGAAATAAGCAAACATTTAAAAAATGTGTTAAAAATGGTCAGAGGAACTAAACAGACATTTTTCCAATCTATTTGTGGTGTTTTTGCTATTTAGATGTATGAGATTTTTATATATTTTGGATATTAACCCTTTATTTGATATCTGGTTACAAGTACTTCTCCCATGTGGTAGGCTGCCTTTTCATTTTGTTGATGATTTCTTTACAGTGCAGAAGATTTTTACTTTGATGTAGTACCACTACTATCTTTGCTCTTGTGGTCATATCCAAAAAAAAAAAAAACATGGTCAATTTTATCTGGTTATGTTTTCTTCTAGGAGTTTATGGTTTCACGTATTATTGTCAAGTCTATTCTATTGTGAGTTGATTATTGTGTATGGTGTAAGATAGTGGTCCAGTTTTTCCAGCACCATTTCTTTTTTTTTGGTTTTCTTGAGAGGGGGAGGGGCAATGGGAGGGGAAGAGGAAGAATCTTAAGCAGGCTCCACACCCAGCATGGAGCCCAATACAGGACTCAATCTCATGACCATTTAACACAACTGAGCCACCCAGGCTCAGAGAGAGAGCACATGAACACATGAGTGAGGGGTGGGGAAGAGAGAGAATTCCAAGTATGCTCTGTACTGTCAGCACAGAACCTGACTTAGGGCTTGACCTCACAAACCATGATGTCATGACCCAAGCCGAAATCAAGAGTCGATGCTCAACTGAGGGAGCCACCCAGGTGCCCCAACACCATTTCTTTCTTTTTTAATTAAAAAAAAATAATATCTATTTTTGAGAGAGAGAGAGAGAGAAACAGAGCTCAAGTGGGGGAGGGGCAGAGTGAAAGGGAGACACTGAATGTGAAGGACAACTTGAGAATGGCGAGATCATGGCCTGAGACCAAGTCAGATGCTTAACCGACTGAGCTACCCTGGTGCCCCCCTTGTTTTTAATTTTTTTAACGGTAGAAGTACACATGATTTTTTTTTATTTCTTCTTTAAACCATCCAGTGTTTTCCAATTTCTCTATAATAGCATTAAAATTTTATCATCTGAACAAAAAACACAATTCAAAAATCTCAGTCTAAGAAGAAAAGTTCCATTTCCCTTTATAGTTAACTCTTGATTATTCTATGTTTTTTAAGTCCAAGTTAATTAACATACAATGTAGTATTGGTTTCAGTAGAATTTAGTGATCCATCACTTAATATAAACACCATTTCTTAAAGAGATGGTCTTTTCTCCATTGCATATTCTTGGCTAATTTGTTATAAATTAACTGAACAATTTTATGTTAGTTTACTTCAGGGATCTCTGTTCCATTGATATCTATGTGTCTATTTTTATGGCCATACCACACTGTTTTTTATTACTATAGCTTTTAATTTGAGATCAGGAAGTGTGATGCCTCCAGATTTGACTATTTGGGGTGTTTTGTGCTCCTACAAATTTTAGGATTGTTTATTTCTGTGAAAAATACCACTAGAATTTTGATAGGGATTGTACTGAATCTGTATTTTGCTTTGGGTAGAATAGACATTTTAACAATATCAATTCTTCCAACTCATGAGCATGGAATGTTTTTCCATTTATTTGTATGTTCAATTTTTTTCATCAATGTCTTATAGTTTTCAATGTTCAAGTCTAACCTCCTTGATAAAATTTATTCCTAGTTGTTCTATTTCAGGCAAATGTGAATGGGATTTTCTCATTTTTTTCTTTCTTATAGGTTATTAGTGTATAGACTTTTTTGATATTCATTTTGTATACTAAACTTTGATGGGGAGTGTCTCGGTAGCTCATCTGATTAAGCATCCAACTCTTGGTTTCAGCTCAGGTCTTAATCTCATGGTTCATGAAATTGAGCCTTGCATCAAGCTCTGTGCTATCAACATGGATCCTCTTGGGATTCTCTCTCTGCTCCTCCTCCTACTCATGCTCTCTTTTTCAAAAATTTAAAAAAACAAAAACTTATCTGGATTCATTTATCAGTTCTACTAATTTTTAGTGGATCCATGAGGGTTTTATAATATCCCAACTCTGAATACAGACAATTGTGCTCCCTTCTCATTTCAAATGCCTTCCCACCCCTATCCCCACAAGTTGATCTGGCTAAGACATGTAGTACTATATTGCATAAGAGTAGCAAGAATGAGCCTTTTTTTCTTGCTCCTGATCTTTGAGGAAAAACTTTCAGCTTTTCACTATTGAGTATAACATTAGCCATAGGCATGCCACATATAGCCTTTATTATGTTGTGAATTTTTATCATGGATCAATGTTGAATTTTGTAAAATACTTTTTATGCATCTTTTGAGATGTTCATGTGACATTAATCCTTCATTTTGTTAATGTACTGTGTATCATGCTGATTGATTTGTAGAGGTTCAAGCATCCTTCTTGGAATAAATCCCATTTAATTATGGTGTATGATACCTTTAATGTGCTACTGAAATCAGCTTGCTAATACTTTGTTGAGATTTTTTGCATCCCTGTTCATCAGAGATATTGGCTAGGAGGTTTGTTTTGTTTTGTTTTTCTGGTAGTGTCATTAGCTAGGATATCAAGGTGATGCTGGCCACATAAAAGAGGAAGGAAAGCTTCCAAACTCATCTTATTTTTTGAAGGGGCTTAAGAAGTATTGATAGTAAATCTTTTAATGTTAGCCAGAATTCACCAGTGAAGCCATCTGGTCCTGGACTTTGTTTGTTGGAGGATTTTTGTTTCAGACTCTTTAATAGTAGTCTGTTCAGACATTTTATTTCTTCATGACTCAGTTTTGGTAGGTTGTATGTTTCTAGGATTTTATTCATTTTTCTAGGGTGTTCAATTTTTGTATATAATTGTTCATAATATTCTTTCATGATCTTTGGTTTCTGTGTGCTCTTTTATCTTCTGTCTTCTCTCTCTCTTTTTGTGAGAATAACTAAAGGTTTGTTCATTTGTTTATGTTTGTGTTTTTAAATAACAATGAGGGTATCTGGGTGGCTCAGTCAGTTAGGCATCTGACTTTTGATTTTGGCTCAGGTCATGATCTCACGGTTCATAAGTTTGACCCCTGCATTGGGCTCCTATTTCTCCCACTCTCTCTTCCCTGCTTGTGCTCTTTTTCTCTTTCAAAATAAATAAGCATTAAAAAAAATAAAAAATATCAATGAAACCAAGAGCAGGGCTTTTAAATAGTCTTTTTAGTCTTGTTCATTTCCTCTCTTACTATTGTCATTTACCTTCTTTTAAAGTTCCTTGAGATGTAAAACTTAGGTTGTTTGAGATCTTTTACATTTATTGCTATGAATTTCTCCCTTAGGACTGCCTTTTGCACATCACATGTGCCCTCCTTAAATGTAATCCATCTCCGCACCAGCCTCGTGTACAATAACCCTCAGTTTGTTCTCTACGGATAAGAGTCTGTTTCCTGGTTTGCCTCTCTCTTTCCCTTCCCTGTATGTTCATCTGTTTTGCTTCTTAAAGTCTACATATGAGCAAAATCATGTATTTGTTTTTCTCTGACAGACTCATATCACTTAGCATAATATACTCTAGTTCCAACCATGTGTTACAAATGGCAAGATTTCATATTTTTGATCACCAAGTAATATTCTATATATATGCATATATATATGTATATGCATGTCAGTCAATGGACATTTAGACTCTTTACATAATTTGGCTATTGTTGATAATGCTGCTATAAACATCGGGGTGCATGTGCCCCTCTGAATCAGTATTTTCGTATTCTTTAGGTAAAGGTCTAGTAGTTCAATTGCTGGATTATAGGACAGTTCTATTTTCAACTTTATGAGGAACCTCCATATTGGTTTCCACAGTGACTGCACCAGTTTGCATTTCCAACCAATAGTGAACCTGTTGTTTCTTGTGTTACTGAATTTAACCATTCTGATAGGTAGGTATGAAGTGAGATCTCATTGTAGTTTTGATTTGCATTTCCCTAAGGAGGAACATTTTTTTTATGTGTGTTCTGGTCATTTAGATGTCTTCCTTGAAGAAATGTCCATGTCTCCATTTTTAAATTGAATTGTGTTTTGGGTCTTGACTTGTATAAGCTCTTCTATCAGATATGTCATTTGCAAATTATTTTTATGTTATCCCAACAGTTCATTTTTGCTTTTATTTCCCTTGCCACAGGACACATATCTACAAAGAAGTTGCCAAAACTTGACCACTTTCTTATACTATTCACAAAAGTAAATTCAAAATTGATTAAATACCTAAATGTGAGACCTAAAACCATAAAAATCCTAGAAGAGAACACAGGCAGTAACTTGACATCTGTGAACATCTTTACGAGTATTATTTTCAACTCTTTAATCTCCATTAAAGTTTATTTTTTGGATGTTTTATTTTTCTCATTTGAAACATATTCTTGTTTCTCTCTGGGGTGCCAGGGGTGTGCACAAGCTCCTTTGCTGAGATTTTTCACAGCAAGCCAGAGGAAGAGTGTGAATAGGACGACCACTAGAATCCAGCATCTCTGGAGAGCACTGTATTGATCCCTTAAGGTTGTGTAAAAAGCCCAAACCTGAGAGACAGTCTTCCAATTTGAGATCATCAACAGGCTGCTTTCATGGAAAGACTGGGAATTTCTGTTTATTGCCTCTACACTGTGCCCTTGGGTATACCTAATTAAGACCTGTTTTTTTGTTGTTGTTTTGTTTTGTTTCTTACAGACCTGTGACTGTAAACTCTGCTGGCTATGGCTACCAGATCTAGGCTAACAAGGTATGTCCCACTGGTGGAAGCCACCAAAACTGAAGCAGTCAACATGTACACAAGCTGTTTTTTAATAGATACTGGAGCAATACAGAGGGAGAGCACAAAGGTGGTGCCTGCTGGCCTCCCTGGTATCTGAAAAAATATTGCTGTTGGCCCCTAGATATGTGTGAAACTAGAAGCCTGCTTCTCAGTCTGAAGCTTTTAAAATAAACAAATAGGACTCCTTTACAGAAAGGCTAGGCACATATCAGTCTGCTGCCTTTGTGCTGAGTGATGGTGATGTTTGTTCTTAAAGACTCATGAAGGCTTACCATGACTGTCTTTTCAGTCACATGAGCCATCAGAGCTTGATATTTGGGGAACCCATCTCTCAAATGACAGTTTTAAAAGTTGGCGCACCAGATGTGGGATCCAAATCCTTTACTCCTCAGGGTGAAGCCAGGAATTGTGAATTACCTCATGATTATGTGTTGGCAGGCCAGAGATGGAATTTGTGATAAGCATGTGTCTCTGCTTCTCCTTCACATGTTGATGTGTTTTGTTTTCTTTGTTCACCCAATGTGTAGGAGTTGCTAAGCTAGCTTCTGAATTACTTTCAGAGGGAATCGTTCTGTATGTAGCTGTTCAGGTATATTCAGGAGTTTTCTAAACCACTATCTTGAACTGGAACCTCAAAAGTTACCAGATTCAATCATTGCTACTGTAAATCTGTGGTCTATTGACTCATGGGCCTTTGGAATCTACCATAGACATTGATTCTATAATATATATTTCATTAGAAAACTTATTTTTTCACCCAGGTACCTGTCAACTTCTCTCTGTAACTTCATCAAAGTAGAGAAACATCATTTTCGTAGAAAAACATTCAGAATACATAGTAAAATAGCTGAATATGGTGAAACATTTAATATTGATATGGGACCACTTGTTTATAATCTGAGGATGAAACTTTAGCCCTTCAACATGAAATCCACATGTAACCAGGTAAATGGCCTGCCTTGCATAGGAAATCTGATCTAGGGGCAGTCTTGGAGAAGTGCCAGTAATTTCTTATTAATTTCTTATTGAAGCTTGCAAAGTATATTACAATTTTTGAAACAAGATAGTCCCAAAGGAAGATATTTCTTTAGACGTCTCTATAATATATACATCTGAAGCTCTGTATATTCCTATTAATGTTTTCCTTGTCTACTAAACAAACATAGCCTGACTCCACTGAAGAAGATGACATTGAATATAGAAAACCAAAAAAGTGAACCACTTATAACAGAATGGTTTTCAGACATCTTTCTCCCTGTGGTATCCTGGTCTTGTCTAGCTTGGGAAGACTCTACAAGACTGTAGGGAAGGTGAGCAAATGGCTTTAAAGGAACAGAAGAATCCTCAGGGTGGTTACATACTAGATTAAAAACTATAAGAGCAAGTGAATGAAGATAAGCAGAAATGGCCAAAAACAGATACAACAAAAGGTTCATGTGAAAAAATACAGCCTGAATGTATTGCGGTCACCACAAGGACTGGATCAATTGTGATAGTTTTCAGTTACTTGTCACTTTATATAGTGTCAAATAATCTAGAACATGAAAATTATAGGATTGATATTTAAAGACAAGAATTCCAAGCCACAAATAACTTGTAAAAGATTCCAACACAAGTATGATGCTGGGTCCAGTAAAGCCACAGTGGTTTAAGAATAGGCAGGTTCCTCAAGTTAGCCTACAAAATCTGTACTTGTTAAATTCAGGTAAGACATTTTTTTACCTCTTACAAATAGGATTATAGTCCTTGGTCATCAATCACACAGTGGCTTTAGCAATCCAAATAGTCCAAACAGGATTTGCATTTAGAGTTGGGAATGACTGAGAAGTAAAAATCTGTTGTTGCCCTTTGAGAAGACACAAGTGATTTAATTTGTGGGCAATATACAAGCAAATCCACTTAAATTTATGTTAAATGAATAGTTCACAGAATTTGTTTCTTATTTATGAGAAAAATATCAAGGGAACCATATTTCCAGTCCAGCAGTTAAATATTTTTTTTAATGTTTATTCATTTTTGAGAGAGGAAGACAGAGGATCCAAAGCAGGATCTGGACGGACAGCAGAGAGACTGATGCGAGGCTCCAACTCATGAGCCATGAAATTATGATTTGAGCCAAAGTTGGACACGTAACACACTGTGCCACTCAGGTGCCCCAAGATAATTCTGAAGAATATACGTGTATTCCTTCTCTGCTTATCTCTTCTATAACTACATCCTGAACGTGTGCTAATTTTTCCAAATTTCTTTTGTCCCTACAATCTAATGCCCCCACATTTATGTTTTAGTTTTATTCACAAATAACAACTATTCATGAACAAACATCACTAGAAAATCTTAGAGCACAGGAGTGAAACTGAAACCTGCCCCTGCACCACAGTCTTGAAGATGACCACATGGGAAGGGTAAGAGGAGCAGCTATACACTAAGTCTCTCCTGAACCTCTAGTGGGAAAAGAGAGTCCAGAGTGAACATTCAGTGCCTTCACCTTGTACAACCATGTGACTTAACCACAGCACCCAAGAAGCTGCATAGCCTAACCTGCAGTGGCACTTGAATAGAGGACACAGCTGATGACTTTTTCCATCTGGAGAGGGTATTATGCAGTTCATACTTTCCTGAGTCAGGTCCCCAAACAATGTGCAGTGTAAACCTTGAGACCCATTGTGCTGCCATGCCAGCACAGGAAAGTAAATTTATAGCCCCACATGCAGATGAATAGAATACCTAGTCTTGACCATTCAGGAAACCTAACCAAGCAATCAAAGGAACCTGATCTAGAATAGCACTTGGACACTGAAAAATGCCAGCAATCCAAGTCAAATGTTCTCAGACCCTGACAGCAAGCCTCATCTGACCAAGGATGTTACCAACTGCCCTGTCCAGAATTCTAAGTTAAGAGGATGGGTAAAGGACTGCCTCTTCCAAGGTGAATGTGTAAACTATGGAAAAGGACACCCCTTATTCAATTAATCAGATACCTACATTGGGAATAAAGGATCACAAAACAAAAGTTCGAATAACTATAAACTGTCAAAGAATTAAGAATAATCATCTTCAATTTCGTGAACTACATAAAAACACAGACCACTGAAAGAAATTAGGAGAACAGTAGAGAAGCAAAATGAGAAGATCAATGAATAAAAAAACAAATCTTAGAGCTGAAAAACACAATTGCTGAAATGAAGAATTTGATAGAGTTTCAACATTAGACTCAACCATACAGAAGAATGAATCAGTGAGCTAGAATACAGGACATTTGAAATTAGAAGAACAAAGAAAAAATGGAAGTGTGACAAAAGCTAACAAGACTATGAGACACAAAGGAAACAGAAAAGAAAAAGGGCAGAAAGTAAATTTAAAACAATAATGACTGGACCCTTGCCAAAAATGGAGAGAGATGAATATCCAAAAGGCCCCAAAAAACCCTGGCAGATTTCTCAATAGAAACTTTCCAGACTAGGAGAGAGAAGGGACTGAAATATTCACACTAGTGAGAGAAAAAAAAAACCTGTCAACCAAGAATTCTTTAACTGTAAAAACCTTCCTTCAGAAATAAATAAGCAATAATGGACTTCCTGAGCAAACAAAAGTATAGGGTATTCATTAGAATAAGACATTCCCTACAAGAAATGAAGGCAGTTCTTTGTGTTGAAATACAAGGATCTAATTAATATCATAAAAGCATAAGAAGGTAGTGTAAAACTCACTGGTAATAGTATATATCAAGTCAAAGTTAAATTCTAGAATATAGTAATGGTGGTGAGTAATTCACTTAATACTCTAGACTAAAAGTTAAAAATTATTTTAGTTTTGGTTATTTTGTTAATGAACAAGCAATATAAAATTATCCAAACTATATCAATAACAAAGTGTGAGGGGAAGAGAAGTACTAAAGTTTTGGAATGCTATCAAAGTTAGGTAATTATTGGTTAAAACAGGGTATTCAGATATTATGTAAACTTTATGTAACAAGGGAAAACCCTGTAGTAATCACACAGAAGAACATGACAAAGAAGTCAAAGAATACTAACAAAAGACATCAAAACATCCACACACAAAAGCAGAATAAGAAACAATGAATCTAGAGAGTCAGAAAAAAATTAACAAAATGGCAGTGAGTCCTTACCTATGAATAATTCCTTTGTATAGGAGAATTTAATTCATTTATATTTAAAGATAGAAAATGGTGAAGTAGATTTTTTTATTCAACAATATAATGTATATAAGATATATATTTTTGTCTTAAAGACTTTTTCCATCTGGAGAGGGTATTATGCAGGGTAACATACACTATGATTGAAGGAATGAATACCATTAGGCAGATACCAAAGACAAGCAATTCAAGGCAAACAAATATGACAGGCCAATAACCCTGATGAATGTAGATTTTAAAAATTATCAAAAACAAGCACACTGAATTCAAAACATTAAAATCATTTACCATGTTCAAGTGACAGTTATCTGGCAGGATGCAAATAAATCAGTGTGATACCACACATTAAAAATTCCTATGATCATCTTGCGATGAAAAATAGCATTTTATAAAACTCAACATTTATTATAAAAATTATTAAGTATAGAAAGAACATACCTCCATGTAAGAAATACCATATATGACAAGCCCATGGCTAACATCATACTCAATGGTGAAAAGTTGGAAGCTTTTCCTGTATGAGAAATAAGACCAGAGTGTTTACTTTTACTACTCCTGTTCAACGTAGTACTAGAAGAACAAACCAAAGCAAAGCAATCAGAATTGGAATACAGAAGTAAAATTATGTGCATTCACAGATGGAATAATTTTACATATAGAAAAATCCTGAAGACATTACCCAAAAATTTTTTAGATCTAATCAAGAACTGAAATTTACAAAAGTAAATTTTGAAAATTACAAAAACATACAAAAATCAATTATGTGTCTATACACTAACAAATTATCTGAAAAAGAAATCAATCCCATGTACAATAGCGTCAAATAACAACAAAATGTTAATAAATGTAACCAATGAGGTGAAAAAGCTCCATTATAAGATGCTGATTTAAAAAAATTGAGAATGACACAAATGGTGAGATACCTCATGTTCATGGATTGGAAAAATTAAAATGTCCGTACTATCCAAAGCCATCTACAGATAATGAAATCCCTGTCAAGATTCTAATGTATTTTTAACAAAAGTAGGAAAAAAACCCCTAAAATTTGATACCATAAAACATCTGGAATAGTCACAGCAATCCTGAGAAAGAAAGCAAGATGCAGCACACTTCCTGATTTCAAGTTATATTATAAAGCTTTAGTAAGCAAAACAATATGTTACTGGCATAAAAAGAGACCAATTAAAAGCAACAGAATTGAAAGCCCATAAGTAAATATATATATACATATATATACACACATATATATATATATATTCAACTAATATTTAAAAAGGGAGCCAATAATACCCAAGGCAGAGAAAATAGTACCTTCAATAAATGATACTAGAAGAATTGGATATGTAAAAGAATGAAATTAGACCTCTATCTTAAATCACTGCACAAATTAACTCAAAATTAAAGACTTAAATGTAAGCTCTGAAACTACAAAACTTTTAGAAGAAAACATGAAAAAATCTCCTTCACCTGGATCTTGACAATGATTTCTTAGATTATGTCACCTAAGGTACAAGCAACAGTATCAAATACAAATAAGTAGGACTACATCAAGCTAAAAGCCTTCTGCACAGCCATAGAAATGATAAATGAATTGAAAAAAACTACAGGATGAGAAATATTTGCAAATTCTACATCTTTGTTTGTTTCGGGAGTAGAATTTGGTAATTCATCACTTACAAACACCCAGTTCTCATCACAAGTGCCCCTATTAATCCCTGTCACCTATTCAACCCATCCTCCCACCTACTTCCTCTCCCATAACCCTCAGGTTGTTCTCTATGGTTAACAGTGTGTTTCCTTGCTTCTCTTTTTTTCCAATGTTCATCTGTTTTGTTGCTTAAATTCCACATATGAATGAAATCATCTGGTATTTGTCTTTGTCTTTTTTTGCTTATCGTAATACATTCTATTTCCATATATGTTGTTGCAAATGGCAAGATTTCATTCTTCTTAAAGGCTGAATAATATTCTACTGTATATTTACTACTTCTTTTTTATCCATTCATCAGTGGACGAACATTTGAGCTCTTTCCATAATTTGGCTATTGTTGATAATGCTGCTATCAAATCAGTATTTTGGATCCTTGGGGATCACATGGGGGCAGGACTCAGGAGTTCATGGCCATCTCTTCTCACTTCTATATATAGTGTCTGAGAAGTCCCTTTATAGCTTTTATCTCCAAAAATATCTTCATAAGTACCCCCTCGGGAGAATGGGAGATGTGCATTTATTCACTGACTTCTATCTTGCACTGGGATAAGTTATCCTCTGTGAATTTAACACCCCCTTTTCATTTGGGCTGCTACTGTATATGGGCTGAGTGGCCTTCCAGTGCTCCAAGAAAAGAAAAGCTTGGAGGTTAGACCATCACTTCTGAGAACTGCTTACCACAGTTACAATTGCTATCATTGTTTGAAAAAGGGGATATCTCCCAGAGCTCGAATAGAATCAGCTACGGAGGTGCCCTCTTTTACTCCTCAAACTAAAATAACACTGGTAATCAGTTGTTGAGATACCTACTATTGTACAGCATTTTGAGATTTCCAGCTCTCAGAGAAGAAAGGATTCAGCTACCTGGATTGGCTGCTCCTTGTTACAGCTCCTTGTGTACACATGGACTCTGCTTCAGCTCCAATCCCCTTGCTTCAGGCACTTATGCTCGTAAGTCATTTGTCCCCACAAGCTATAATAGAACAGAGCACAAAGAGCTACTTAAAGATTGACTTCTAGCATGGTAGAATGGGAACTTTGGTGAATTCTCCCACAAAAATTCTGAAAATAACTGGGAAAGCAACTAAAATCAGCCATTTCCAAATTCTGGTAATTAATTAAGAGATTGAAGTGAAATCATATATCCCAGAGGAAATTGTAAACCTCAGTAAAATAGTGAATTTCTTTAATTTTATCATCTTAAATTTTTAACTTGAGATTATTCTCATTTCCCTAACTACCTCAGTTGGGCAGTAGCTATAAAACCCAACAGCCTCAAAGTTAATGTCCTCTTTTGCAGCTGCTTTAAATGCAACATCCCCATAGCACAACCAATATTTTTTTCCAACTTAAAACTCTTTGGGAAGTCTCTATTTCAAGCGTATTGTGTCTATTTGATTTCATCTCAGGGGGAAAAATCTCTAACCCTAGAACATTACCAAAACAATATAATCTGCTGACAATATTACACCTGCCTAAGATTGTGATTTTAGTTGCAGAAAATAAGAGCTTAGCCTAGGAAACTAGAAAGCCAAAGAAACTTATACAAGGCTGAGCTTATTACTCAACATCTGTATGGTAAAGGAGAAGTTTCTCACATCTGATTTTGAGATTGTGTGCAAGGAGAAAATAAAACACTAAAGGTTGAAGATATGCCTTATCACATAGATCCCCTGTAAAATGTTGGAAGACATACAGGTAATGAATTTAAGATAATCTTCTGATCAGTTATTGGCTGATGACTAAATTATACTGATCCAGAGGCGACCATTAAGAAGCAAGATTTAAAAATAAGAACAAAGCTCTGGTTCAAGATAGCAATGCACAAAGATCTTAAACTCACCTCCACTCATGGACACACTAAATCCATAGCTACATTCAGAATAATTCTCTTCAATTTTCCCAAAAAGTGGCTGAGGGATCTTACATGTCAGATCAATACAGGTAGGAGAGGATGAGATACAATCCCATAAACCCCGTTTCTTTTGTGGCAACCTACCATATGAAGGAAACTCCCAACTTCCAGCTCTTGCCTGAGGAGTTAGGCATTTGAACTCCATATACGGTATCCCAGAATTTAAGATTCCATATTTGAAATATGGGTTCCTAAAACATAGAGCTTTGAAAGCCAATGGGAATTTGGACCCATGAAACTAATAAGGCAATAGTATACTGAGAAGCAGTTCTTAAAGGGCTCTCATAGATTAACTATGGCACAGCAGATTGAAATGCATTTAGTCTTTCCATGAAAGAGGCCTATTTGCTAGTCTTAGAAGCTTTGGCCTGAAGAGCAAGCTTCTAATTAAATATGCATGGTGGGGCCAACTGCAATACTCTGCAAACACAGGGGAGGCTATGTTCATGCTCTCTGCCTTGCTTTAGATCACTGGCATTTGTCAGAAAGGAGTTTATGCACAAGTCTGGTGCTGCCATTTTTGTGGCTGCCAGCCAAGGGAAGCCCTTTGATTACCAGGCTCATGGAGTTTATGTTTAAGTTCCCATAGAACTGTAACAAAAAGATAAATAGTTAACTAGCTATCGCCCCCAGACACAATACAGAGGCAGCAGAAGGATATATGTCCAGTCTTTCCATGAAATAGGCTTATTAACTTGTTTTTAATACCTAGAACTTCAGAAGCAGGGTTCCAATGAAATATCTAAGGGCTGCTGCAACCCTCTAAGAGAATAGGGAAGCTAACAGTTCCCGTCTTTCTGCATTTCCTCTATCCCATCCCAGGTCATCCCTGTCTCTAAAACAAGGAGCTTGTGCACACATCTGGCATACTGATTTTTGTGGCTGTCAACCAGAGGACACATTCACTGATAGTTTAGCTCTGGTGATCAGTGGAGCTTATATTCATGGGTTAAACAGGATGATAGCAAACAAAGAAACATCCATACTCCACTCAAACACTGAAAGAGATATATTTATATACTTTAAAAGCTACTGTTTAAAAGTCTGGCTTCAGATCAGCATATATCTAGGTATTTGTGAATACCCTATCCTCTGAGACACTGATAGGTACCTGGGAAGTATTAAGAACAAAGAAATCTGCTTAGACAGCAATAATCTAGGACAGGGATAAACAAAAAGTTTCATCTCCTATAAAGGCCATTCTTTCAAGAGGAGGACAGGTGGCTCATTTACTTAAAGCAACGAACCAGCTAATACAGAACAGAAAATGACAAAATCTCTAAAAAGTCCTTAATGAAATAACTAATTTACCTGATAAAAAGTTTCATATTACCGTTATAACGATGTCACTGAGGTCAAGAGAATGCGTGAACAAAGTGAGAATTTCAACATGAGACAGAAAATATAAAATAGTAACAAAGAGAAATCACAGAGTTGAAGTCACAGAAATTGATCACACAAATACAATAGAGGGAGTCACAGCAGACTAAATGAAGCAGAAAAAAGAATAAATGAACTTGAAGACAAGCCAATGGAATTGATTCATCAGAGCAACAAAAAAGAATCAAAAAGAGTGAATGTAACTTAAAAGTCGTATAGAACAAAATAAAAAGGGATAATATTTGTACTATAGGGATTCCAAAAAGGGAAGAGAGAGGAAAAAGTGGCAAAAAGATTATTTGGAAAAATAATGGCTGAAAACATCCCTAACTTAAGGAGGAAAATCACCCAGATCCAGACAGGAATCCAAAGAAATCCACACCAAACCACCTATTAATTGTCAAAAGTTAAAAACAAGATGAGAATCTTAAAAGCAGCAAAAGAAAGTAATCTCCTACATACAAGAGATAACCTATATGATTCAGATTTTTTGCAGAAACCTTGCAATCCACAAGGAAGTAGCACAATGTATTCAAAGTGCTGAAAGAAAAAACAAAACAAAACAAAACACTTCCAATGAAAACACTCTGTCAAAGTAGTCCTTTGTCAAAGTAGTCCTTCAGAATTGAAGGAGATATAGCTTTTCAGACCAGCAAAATTTGAAGGAGTTCATTACCCATAGGCTTTCCAATAAATGATTAAGAAAATTCTGTAAGCTTAAACAAAAATGGTCTAACTAGTAAAAAGAAAACATTAAAGTATAAATTTCATTGGTATAACTACAAACAAAAGTAGTAAATATAACTATAATGTGTTAATGGATACACAAGATAAAAATAAAACATCGGAACCATAAAACATGGGGGGTGGAATTTAGAGCTTTATAATGCATTTGAATTTAAGTTGTTATCACCTTAAACCGATTTTTTAAAAAATACAAGCCTTATAGTAACTACATGGGAAAACCTACAGAGGATCAAGTGATCTAAGCATACCACTACAGACAATCATCAAATCATCATATCACTAAGAAGATGATAGCAAGGGAAGAAGAATGAAGGAAAATGATTTAGATCAGTAGTAAGTTTATTAGTAATTTAAATACAGGGACTAAATTCTCCAATCAAAAGACAGAATGGCTAAATGGGTTTAAAAAAAAACAAGTATCAATCTATATGTTACCTATAAAACACTCAAAACAGGAGCTTGGGAAGATGGCAGACTAGGAGGATCCTGAGCTCTTCCTGTCCCATGTCTACAACCAGACATCATCCACATCCAACTTAATAAGCCAAAGAGTGATCTGAAGTCTGGCAGAACAAACTCTATAGCTAATTACAGTGAAGAAACAGCATCTAAAAGATTAGGAAGGTCATAAAGGCAAAAGCCAACTGCCCACAGGAGAGCAAAACAGACCCTCTATGAGGAAGAATAATCCCCAGAACATTTGATATTGGCTCAGGTTGTGATCTCAGGGTTCATGAAATTGAGCCCCGCTGTCAGTGCAAAGCCTGCTTGGGATTATCTCTCTTCCTCTCTCTCTCTCAAAATAAATAAAAATAAAAGCAAAAAATAAAAACCAGAGGGGCTGCATTTTGTGTGTTTTAAAACCAGTACGACTTGAGACTCCTGAATTTTAAAAGTCAGCTGACTCAGCACTGGGTGAGGCAGGAGGGAAGGTGATACCTAGGTTAGCCCCCCTTAAAGAGACAGCAGTCTACACAGGGAGGCAACATTAAAAGGGCAGTTTACACAACACTGGGTCAAAAAGGAGACAGAGCTGTTGATCCTGACTTCTGAGTTTGTTGGGGGAGAGTTCTCCAAAAATGAGGGAGATAGAAGTTGCCATTTTCCTCCCCAGCCACCCAGCATAAACACCATGGGAGGCAGGGCTACACAGACACTTGCTACCTGAACCTGCTGCCAGTGCACCATGCCCACAAGGTCTTCTGCAGAATCACCCACTCCAAGCCTGCTAGCTTTGGCCTTGGGCTCATGGAAAATTTTGTTAGTACCCCATCCAGCTAGCAGGAACACAGCTGCCACTATGTACTGTATCCAGACGCCTCACTGTGCTGAGCCACCATGCCCAAACCCTGTATGCACTGCCGCCCTCATATGCCGTGTCCAGCTGTGCAACCCCAGCAGCCCTAGTGTTCAGCACCCAGCCACCACCATGCTTGGGCAAATCCAGCGTAGGACTCATGGCCCAGCCTAAATTTTGTTAACACCGCTAATGAGTTCCCAGCCTGAATTCCCACTCGGAGCTGGCCTGCTTGGGTCCCATTAACACCACAGAGAGCAAGCACAGCCCACAACCGGCAGAGAATCCGTGCAGATGACTCGACTGAAAGGAAAATGACTCAAACACAACAGGGTATAAACAACACACATAGTACACTACATTTCCTGTAGTGCTAGGTTCTGGTGAAATTTATAGTGCAGGGCACTCCAGGACCTCTTCTTCATAAAGTCACTCATTTAAAAGCAGAAGACAGCACAGCACAGAGGAGGGCACTTGTTGGGATGAGCACTGGGTGTTATAGGGAAACCAATTTGACAATAAATTATTTTTAAAAATAAATAAAAGTAGAAGACATAGCTGACTTTCTTAACATACAGACACAAAGAGGCAGACAAAATGAGGAGATGGAGAAATTTATCCCAAATGAAAGAACAGGACAAGTTCACAGCCAGAAATCTAAATGAGACAGAGAATTTAAAGCAATGATCGTAAGGATACTCACTCATCTTGAGAAAAGAGTGGAAGACATGAATGAAACCCTTAACACAGAAATAAGGGATAACATAGCAGAGAAAGAGCTCTATAAACAAATGAGAAACACCCTTGATGGAATGAACAGCAGAGGGGAAGAAATAGAGAAATGAATTAGTGACCCAGATGACAGAGTAATGGAAAGTAATCAAGCTGAACAAATGAGAGAAGAAAGAATTATGCAAAGTAAGAATAGACTTACAGAAGTCAGTGACTCCACCAAATTAATAACATTAGTATTATAAGAGTCCTAGAAGAAGAGAGAAAAGGGGCAGAAAATTTTACCCAAGACACAGTAGCTGAAAACTTCCCTAATCTGGAGAAGGAAACAGATACCCAGATCCAGGAGGCACAGAGAACTCCTATCAAAATCAACAAAAGCAGACCCATGCCAAGATATTATAATTAAATTAGGAAAAAATAGTGACAAAGAAAAAGAGAAAGCAGGAACACAAGTCTTCAGCAAGTTATAAGGGAAACCCATAAAGCTAGCTGTAAATTTTTTCAAAAAAACTTTCCAAACCAGAAGGGAGCGGCACGATATATTTAGTGCTAAAAGGGAAAAATCTGCATCTAAGAATACTCTATTAAGCAAGGCTAACATTCAGAATAGAAGGAGAGATAAAACCAAAAGGAGTGTGTGACCACTAAACCAGCCCTGCAGGAAATGTCAAAGGGGATTCTTTGAGTGGAAAGAAAAGACCAAAAGTGAAAGATAAAAGCAGTAAAAATGAGTATTTGTGTAAGACATCAGTCAAGGAACTCACACACACACAAAAGATATGAGATATAATAACATAAACCTAAAACATGGAGGAGTAAAGAATGGAATCAAATATAAATGACTATCAGTTTAATATAGACTGCTATATGCAGAAGAGGTCATATACAAACCTTTTGGAAACAATACATCAAAACCACTAATAAATATACAAGGAATAGAAAGAGATGAAATATATCCCTACAGAAAATCAGCAAAACATGACAGATGAGAAAGGATCAGAGAAAATCTTCAACAACCACAAAAAGTAATAAAATGGCAATAAATACATATCTATCAATAATTACTCTGAATGTAAATGGACTAAATGCTTCCATCAAAAGACACTGGGTGACAGAATGGATTAAAAAAATAAGACCCATCTATATATTGCCTATGAGAGATTCACTTTAGGTCTCAAGATACTTACAAATTGGCAATGAGGAGATGGCAAAACATCTATCATGCAAATTGATGTCAAAAGAAAGCTGTAGTAGCAATACTTATTTTGGACAAGCTAGACTTTTAAAAAAAGACTATAACAAGAGACAAAGAAGGACCACAACATAATAATAATGGAGACTATCCAACAAGAAGATATAACAATTTTAAATACTTATACAACCAACATAGGAAAACCCAAACACATAAAACAGTTAATAACACAATGGAACTAATCAATAATAATGCAATAATAGTAGGGGACTTTAACACCCCACTCACATCAATGGACAGATCATCTAAAAAGAAAATCCACAAGAAAACAATGGCTTTTAATAACACAGTGGACCAGGTGAATTTAACAGATTATCAGAACATTCCATCCTAAAACAGCAGAATACACATTCAAGTGCACATGGAATGTTCTCCTGAATAGATCACATATTAGGCCACAAAAGAGGCCTCAACAAATTCAAGAAGACTGAAGTCATACCATGGATCATTTCTGACCACAGCACTATGCAACTAGAAATCAACCATAAGAAAAACATCTGGAAAGACCACAAATACATGGAGGTTAAAAAGCATGCTACTAAACAATGAATGAATCAACCAGAAAACAAAAGAAGGAATGAAAAAGTGCATGGCAACAAACAAAAATGAAAACACAATGGTTCAAAATCTTTGGGATGCAGTAAAAGCAGTGCTAAGGAGGAAATGTATAGCCATGCAAGCCTGTATCAAGAAGCAGGAAATTTCTCAAGCGACCTAACTTTACACATTAAGGAGCTATAAAAAGAACAACAAATGAAGCCTAAACTAGCAGAAGGAAGGAAATAATAAATATTGGAGCAGAAATGAAACTTAAAAAAAAAAAAAGAACCAGGCACATCTGGGTGGCTCAGTCAGTTAAGCGTCAGACTCTTGATTAAGGCTCAGGTTATGATCTTATAGTTTCTAAGTTCAAGACCCACACTGGAGTCTGCACTGACAGTGCAGAGCCTGCTTAGGTTTTTCTCTCACCCTTTCTCTCTCTCTCTGCCTCTCCCTGGCTCCTGTGCTTGCACGTGCACTCTGTCTCTAAACAAACAAACTTAAAAAAAAATGAAGAACCAATCAATAGAAACCAGGACCTAGTTCTTTAAAAAAATTCAATAAAATTGATAAACTTGTACTTACACTTACCAGGAAAAAAAGAAAAGATTCAAATACATAAAGTATCTTCTGAATGTTTGTTTGTTTGTTTGTTTGTTGAAAGAGCATGAGTAAGGGAGAGTCACAGAATCTGAAGCAGGCTCCAGGCTCTGAGCTTTCAGCAAAGAGCCCAATACTGGGCTCAAACTCATGAACCATGAGATCATGACCTGATCAAAGTCAGATGTTTAACAGACTGAGCCACTCAGGAGCCCCATGGATTCAAATAAATAAAATCGCAAATGAGAGAGGAGAAATAATAACACCACAGAAATATCAATAACTATAAGAGAATATTATGAAAAACTATATGCCCATACAATGGACACCCCAGAAGAAATGGATGAATCCTAGATACATATAAACTACCAAAACTGAAACAGGAAGAAATAGAAAACTTGAGGAGAATGATAACCAGCAAAGAAATTGAATCATTAGCCAAAAAACTCCCCAAGAACCAGATGACTTCAAAGGCAAATTCTACCAAATATTTAAAGAGGAGTTAATACCTATTTTTCTCCAACTGTTGCAAAACACAGATAAAGAAGGAAAATGCCAAAGTCATTCTATGAGGCCAGCATTATCCTGATACCAAAACCAGATGGACACCACCAAAAAAGAGAACTAGAGGCCAATATCCCTGATGAAAATAGATGCGAAAATCCTCAACAAAATACTAGCAAACCAAATCCAAAAATACACTTAAAAAATCATTCACTACAATCAAGCAAGATTTAATCCTGGGCTGCAAGAATGGTTCAATATTCACAAATCAATTGACATAATACGTCACATCAATAAGAAAAAAGATAAGAACCATATGATCATTTCAATAGACTCAGAAAAAGCATTTGACAAAGTACAACATCCAATCATAACAAAAACCTTTCACAAAATAGGTTTAGAGGTGACATACCTCAACATAATAAAGACCATATATGGAAAAAAAAAACCCACAGCCAACATCATCATAAAAGGGGAATAACTGAGTGCTTTTCCTCTACGGTCAGAAATAAGACAAGGATGTCCCCTTTCACCACTTTTATTCAACATAGAACTGCAAGTTCAAGCCACAGCAATAAGACAACAAAAAAAGAAAAGAAAGTACAAGAAGGTATTTGTAAAGGATTTATTTGATAAGAGGTTAATATCCAAAGTATATAAAGAACTGCAAATCAACACCAAAACCCCCCTCCAAATGATCCAATTGAAAAATGGGCAGATGACCTGGATAGACATTCTTCCAAAGATGACATGCATATGGCCATCAGACACATGAAAACGTGCTTGACGTCACTAATCATCAGGGAAATGCAAATCAAAACCACAATGAGGTATCACCTCACACTTGTTGGAGTGGCTAAAAGCAAAAGCAAATAACAAGTGTTGGTGAGGATATGGGGAAAAAAAGAAATCCGTATGAACTGTTGCTGGGATGGTATAGTGGTGCAGTCAACTATGGAAAACAGTATGGAGGCTCCTTAAAAAATTAAAAAATGGAATTACCATATAATCTAGTAATTTCACTACTGGATATTTGTCAAAACCCTAATTGGAAAAGATATATGCAACCCTATGTTTACTGTAGCATTATTTACAATAACCAAGATATGGAAGGAATCCAAGTGTCAACCAATAGATAAATGGACAAAGAAGATACAGTATATACATACAATGGAATATTAGTTATAAAAAAGGATGAAGTCTTGCCATTTGCAACAACATGGATGGACTAGAGGATATAATGCTAAGTGAAATCAGTCAGTCACAAAGACAATTACCATATGATTTCAGTCAGATGTGCAATTTAACAAACAAATAAAAAAGAAAAACAAAAAACAGACTCTTAAATATAGAGAACAAGCTAGCTGTTGCCAAGGAAAATGCAAGTGGAGAGCTGGGTGAAATAGGTCAAGGGGAAAAAGAGTACATTTATGGTGATGAGCACTGAGTAATGTATAGAATCTTCGAATCATTATATTGTACACCTGAAACTACTGTAACGCTGTATGTTAATTATACTTGAATAAAAAGAAGTAAATTACAAAAAACAAAAACTTTCCATAAAGAAAAGCCTAGACCCAGATGACTTCACTGGTGAATTTTACCAAACATTTAAAAGCAAATTAATGTCAAACTTCTGAAAAAAACCAGAAGCACAGCAGATACTCTCAATTCATTCTAGTAGTCCAATATTACACTGATACTAAAACTAGATTTAAAAATCACAAGAAAAGCAAACTACATACTAATACTCCTCATGAATATAAACACAAAATTCTTAGCAAACTGAATATAGAAATGTATAAAAGGAATTATACACCATGACCAAATGGAATTTATTCCAGTAATGCAAGGTTCATTTAACATGTGAGAAATGGATAAATTGCAATACATGGCATTAATAGATTAAGGACAAAAACTACATTAACATCTTAATAGACACAGAAAAAATGATCTGGCTCAGTCGGTTAAGCAGCTGACTTTTAATTTCAGCTCAGGGCATGATCTCACAGTTTGTGAGAATGAGCTTCATGTCAGGCTCTTGAGCTGACAGCACAGAGCATGCTAGTGATTCTCTCTCTCCTTCTACCCCTCCCTCCTCCTCTCTCTCTCCCTCTCTCTCTCCCTCAAAATACATACATAAAAGCGTAAAAAAAATAAAGTGTCAAAATATCTTTTCTTCCTCACGACTTGCTGCTTGGGACCTACAGGTGTTTCTGACAAAGATACCACTAGACTAAGAGTTTGATTGCATTGGGTCACAAGTCTCCAGCAGTGCTCTCCGAAGCTGCTATACCTAGAGGTTCTCTAGCCTCTTGGCATCCTAGAATGGCCTATTTCATTTATCCTTAATTGTTTATAAGACACGTTGAAGAGTTAACAGAGGAGGTGCTGCTTTAACAGGATGTGAGGTATGGAAGGAAAACCAGGCAAATGCCCACTGGTTTGACTTGCTTACAGACTAGAATCTGTCCTGTTTCCCAAATGGGACCATGATGCTGTCATCACATCTCCTCATCAAAGGCCACCTCATTGCTGCTGAATACTGTGACCTTGTTCTCCTTGATCTTATGGAATAAACTTACAGTGTTTCCTGCATCGCTCTTCTAAATAGTGGCAATCAACCCTGAAGAAAAGAAGGACACTAAAAACACTGGCTTAATTTTGGAGGGTTCTTAATACAAATGATTCATCTTTGAAAATCTTCCTGTGGGTAAGAGGGTGAGAATCTATCTAATAGGAGATAAACTCTCTGAGGTCCTCTCTATTTGTACAGGTGACTTACTCTGTCTTAAGATGGATGGTGGTACACGTAGCACTAATACTAGAAGTGGCCTTGTGGAAGCCATTCCAGAGAATTAAAGTTATTGCCTAGAGATGAGGTGGTCCTATAGATGGGATAATCATACTCCTCTATGATTTGGAGTAAAGTGGAATTTTAAAGCACAAGAAACTCTTCTGAATTAACTCCAGATACCTGAAATGTTCTAATGCCTACTTCATATTTGCAGGGCCTAGGGATTTTTTCCTTAGAAGATTTAGTGTAATCTCATTTGAGGTCAGCCACATTATTATGGATTCACTTGTCTCTACTATTCCTCTAAATGATCCCACAGACAAATGGTACCTCTGTTTTAGTTTCATCAAGTCATTTTAAGAAGAGGCATATTAATTAACTGACTGAAAATGAATTGTTAATTCAAACTAGATGCCCATCTGGCTCTGAATGCGTCGTACTTTATCTTAAGGCCAACTTCATGCAAATTTTTCATAAGATGTAAAAATAAGGTGACAACATAAGTAAAGATGATATTATCCAAGCCTGATCTAGAATGAGGGTTTCACCCCATTTGTGTCTATGAAAGAGAAAGAATTAGTGAAAGACAGGGACCCTCTAGTATTGGTTCAAAAGACAAGATAGGTTACATATTAGTTAATCTTCAATTGGAAACTGCTTTATAAATATCTGTATTCATGGTAGAACCTTAGTTATGGGAAGAAGCAAAGGGGCATTAAAAGAGAGTAGACAGTAAAGTGAATGCAGGTAGTATTATTGGGCCAGTTAGGTTTTGCTTAAATCAGATGAACATTTATCCCATTAATCCTGCAATATTGGCTACTTTCTCCCAACTTGAAGTCATGCTAGAAGTAATTAATTAGCTATTGTGACACAGTGATAACCTTGTAACTTCCATTACAAATGTATTCAGATTTCCCACCTATACTTGAAAAACTTTCTTCAACTTCCTATTTTCAAGAGTTGCTAAAGGCTCCTTAGAAACCATTTCATTGAGATTTGAATCTCCCGTAAACCTGAACACCAATATGCTAACACTATCTACAATAGTCAAATTATGGAAAGGGCCCAAATGTCCATCAACTGATGAAAAGATAAAGAAGAGGTGGTATATATACACAATGGAATATTTCTCAGCCATGAAAAAGAATGAAATCTTGCCATTTGCCATGACATGAATGGAACTAGAGCGTATTATGCTAAGTAACTCAGTCAGTCTGAGAAAGACAAATGCCATATGATTTCACTCCTATGTGGAATTTAAGAAACAAATGATCATGGGGGAAAAAATAGGCAAACCAGGATATAGACTCTTAACTCCAGAGAACAAACTGATGGTTACCAGAGGGAAGGTGGGGGTGAGTGGGTTAAATAGGTGGTGGAGATCAAGGAGTGTGCTTGTTGTGATGAGAACTGGGTGTTGTATGTCAGTGGTAAATCACTAAATTACACACCTGAAACTAATATTACACTGTATGTAAATTAAGTGGAATTTAAATAAAAACAAAAAAAATTAATATGAGAAAAAGTATTAAGATAAGAACATTGTTATTTCATATCCTTGGAATAGTTACGAAAATCATTTTAGTTTCTGTGTCTTTGCTGTATTTTAGATCTTTCCAATTATGAGATATTTAACAGTCTTCTACTATATTTGTATTAAGCTTTTTTAAATATACATTCCATACGTGCCAAAATTCTCAGATTATATCTTCCCATTTTTTCTCCGAGTTAAAACAACTTGAATCCAATAGTCTTACATGGTGCAAAGATATTGTTCTGTCATTCTGGAAGCTGAGCAAAAGTGATATTCCATCTACAATATTGACACGTTTATTTTTTCTTTGTTCATTGTTTGGTTTTGATATTTATTTTTTATTATTTTTAATGTTTATTTATTTTTGAGAGAGAGAGAGAAACAGAGCATGAGCAGAGGAGAGGCAGAGAGAGAGGGAAACACAGAACCAAAGCAGACTCCAGGCTCTGAGCTGTCAGCACAGAGCCTAATGTGGGGCTGGAACCCACAAACTGTGAGATCATGACCTGAACTGAAATCGGATGCTTAACAGACTGAGCCACCCAGGTGCCTCTGGTTTTGCTATTTGGAACCTTTTGAACTCGTTTTTGGAGTTCAGAAGTTTTTATTAAGATATACCTGGGGTGCCTGGGTGGCTCAGGTTAAGCGTCCGACTTTGGCTCAGGTCATGATCTCACTGTTCATGAGTTCAAGCTCCACGTCAGGCTCTGTGCTGACAGCTTGGAGCCTGCTTCGGATTCTGTGTCTCCTTCTGTCTCTGCCCCTTCCTGGCTCATGCTCTGTCTCTCTCTGTCTGGGAAAAAAAAAAAAAAAAAAGATATAGCTTAATAGATCTCTTCTCATCAATCCATCCTGTTAAATTATTGAGTACCTTGAACCCCATTTAATCTTGGTTTCATGGAAAATTTGTTCTATTTAAATTACGTTTTCTTCTATATCAACGATACATATCCACCTATCCCCAAATGAAACTTCTCTTAATGTTTCCTAGATCTATCTTCTAAGTCTCTCATTTTCCTTCATGATATCCATTTTCTTGTATTATGTACTTTAAAAGTTTTCTTTTATTTTCGAATCAATTTAATGGCCCAGAATATCAGTAGCATCTCATTCATTTATCTACTTAAGAGTGTAGAGACTCATCCCTTTAAGCTCTAAGTAAAGTCTTTGTTGCTTTTAAATTTTCTGGATTAAAATTAATAACATGTTGTCATCTTTCTCTTCTAGTAGCCTTATTTCACTAGGATTTGGTACTCTTTGGTACATCAGGCCATATAACAGCATGGATGTTCATTCTAACTTTCCTTCAAGAAAGAATCTGCATCATTTGCAAGGAGTTCCTTTAGGATCCATTGGAGTATTCACACTCTTACTAAACAGCTCCTAGGTAATGACTGAGCCCATGAGTTGTACTAAACTCAAAACATTTCTGCCCCATGGGGACATTTTTTTTTATTAAACATGGATGATTTTGTGTCCATGCCACTTTTTATTTAAGTAGTATAATTAACATACAATGTTATTTTAGTTTCAGGTATATAACATATCAATTCAACAATTCTACATATTACTCAGTGCTCACCATGATAAGTGTAGTCACTATCTGTCACCATACAATGTTATTACAATAGTCCCTATGCTGTACTTTTCATCTCCATGACTTATTTATAACTAGAAGTGTATACCTCTTAATCCCCTTTATCTATTTCACCCATGCACCTCCACCCACCCCTCCTCTGGTAACCACTAGTTTTTCTCTGCATTTAACAGTCTGTTTCTTTGTTTGTTTTTTGTTTAGATTCTACATATAAGTGAAACCATTTGGTATTTGTCTTTCTCTCTCTGACTTATTCATGCTGTCACAAATGGCAAGAGAACTTTTATATAGGCAATTATAGTCTTTGCCAGCCCATTCAGGAACTTCAGGGCATTCTCAAAGCTGCTCTGCCTTTCCCAGTCTTTTTATTTGCCTTTTCCTTTCACAGACATGAGACCTTAATCATGGTATGAAGTCTCTCTGAATACTTCTCCTCTTCTCCCCTTCACAATAACTTTCTTGTACTTGTAACTACTTAGCATATGTTTCCCAAAGGACCAAAACCAATACAGTTCATAATAGGAATGGTCTAAAAAAGCAGAAGATGGGAGTTTTGAGAATAGAGCACTCATTACCTGTCTGGTAAGGATGACTCCGCATTGAGTGGAATCTGGGACATCAATAACCCATGACATAAGGTGGCAGCCTAAAGATTTCACCAGTGATTATGTAGGAAAATGTCATGGTTGGTGGAACATACTTGTTGTTTCTATGACTGTCCATGCATGAATTGTTCCCTCATAGCTTTGGAATTATATAAATATTCAAAAGTGACTTTTCACCCTACAGTGAAATCAAAGTAATGGCAATTAACAAAACAATTAAAGACTAAATGTGAGTGCAAAATAGTCCCTCTTAAACTTTTCACAGAGGCTCTTATCTCCTGCAGTGGCAGAGTGGACACAGCCAAGGAATAAAGCATGTTAAGGTTGCTGAGCTTCAAAGATAGTTGAACCCTCAGTCAAACAGGTCTCTTAAGACTATGCCCCTGGTTGAGAAAACCTAGCAATCTGACATGAGTTAGGCATTCTAGGTAGATATTCCCTATAAATTGTGACTTTTCAGAACTTCCTTAAACCCTTCATAACTAGTGCAACTCTCCTTTTTAGAGCTAGTCCCACCCTCACCCCCACTCTTGAGAAGGTACTGCATTGTCTTGTCTAACACAAGGTAGTCGCAGCTCTCATCGGAAACTTCCCTTAAGCATATTTAGGGTTGCCCCATTGTAACGTGACTAGGGGTATATGGGCAAAGGGAATAAAGAGATTATAACCAGAGAAAATTGTAAGAAGTCATCAGTATATGCTGACCAGAGAAGAAGGTAGAGTACTGGATTTTGAGAGTTCATGATCAAAAGGAATAAAATATATCATCACTGAATAAGCAGTAATTCACTGACTTGGGTACCTAAGATTTAACAACCTTCTCTGCTCTCCATCCTTAAGGATAGGGCAAACTCACTGCTAACGTAGCACTTACAAGCCTAGAGAAAACGATGACTCATGTGGAGCAAAACAGAAATGCCTGAGTTGCCATCGTGGATTATGAGGTGCCTCATTATATTATGGCAAAAATGAATCCTGAAAACATATACTACTGTAAATTCAGCCAAATAGAAACCATAATTAGGGTTGCTATGTTGGCGGTAGTATCATTGTAAGAGCAGATTAGTGAGAAATTGTATACAGCCATTGATTAGATAGATGTATTTTCTTCTATGTATTTGAGGAAAGAATATAAAAAAAATAGGGCTGGGGAAAATTTTATTCACGTGGAAAGGATGAGTTACTGCATTTATAAACTACGCATAACTCTTCCTTGCTATCATAATGTAGTCAGAAGAGACCCGGACCATGTCCGTCTTGGAATATGTAAAGAATATCATATTGACCCATTATCTCCATGAAAACATGCCGATGAGGCAGAACGTGTATGAGGTGGCGAGTATATGGAAGGCTTAGATAAGAACCATGTTCTCTGGAAGGCAAGAGAGGAACCTTCCAAGATTCAAGAATCTGTCAATTTTAATAAAGTGTCTAAGATCTAGTGAACAGGAATGTGCCCGGACACCTGCCAAGTAGAATACAAATGCCGCATCTTGAATGCCTTGCCACAAAGAAGGAAGCACAATGCCTGGTCAGTCTTTTTGTGCTCTGGGGATAGCAAATCTTTCTCCTGAGATACTGGTCTGGCCTATAAACTAGGTGACACAAAAGGCTGTCCATTTTAAGTGGAGCCTAGAGAAGAAATGTACTCTTTGGCAGGTCCAGACTATGACACAAGCAGTTCTACTTTTTCAGTCTGATGATTTAGCAGACCTGATAGTGTCAATGGTGAGAAATGGTTCATTGTAGAGTTGTAGAGTTTCTGGAAAGCCCCTGGGGTTCTGAAGCAAGGCAATATTATCTGCAAAGGAGAATTAAATGCCTTTGAGAAACAGTTTCTAGTGTGCTACTACAGCCTGTTGGAAATGTAATGGCCATTAAGTCATAGTGATTGTCACTTTGCTTGTCTAAACTTTTAAGATGGACATGGTACATTTGGAACTGAGTCCAACAGGAGAGGTGCTGGTGCAGCTTTCTTTTGCCCTCTTGGTCCTGACCCATTATCAAGTGTTGATCAGTATATGGAGAAAATTTATCTCTCATACACTGCCCATAGGAACATAAAATTGTACAGCCACGTTAGGAAATAGTTTGGCAGTTTCATTAATAAGTTAGCATACATACCTACAATGCCTACATAATATAGGCATTTCACACCAAGATATTCATGCAAGATAAATGGAAGCATATATCCATATAAAAATATGTTGACCAATGTTCCTATCAGTACTGTTTATAGTAGCCAAACATTGAAAACAACCCAAATATCCATCAAGAGAAGAGTGGGTAGACAAACCATGGTATTTCCATACAGTGGAACTATTTGGCAATATAAAGGAATAAACTGTTTCCTCAACAGTATGTATGAATCTCAATATAATTATGCTAAATGATATAGGCCATATTTTTTTAAGAGTACATACTGTATGATTCCATTCTAGAAAATACAAAGTAATATATAGAGACAAAATCAGTTGGAGAGGGGTTAAAAAGTGGCAGGAGTAAACCTTTGACAGTGATAGATATGTTCATTACTGTCATTGTCATGATGCTGATAGTTTCACAGGTATATATATATGTCAAAACGTATTAAGTTACATGCATTAAATATGTTCCTTATTATTCATCAACTATTTTTTTAATATAGCAAAAATATAGGAAATGGTGGTAACATTCCAGGAAAAGCTATTTCTGTGCTCTATCAATGCCATAATGATTAACTTTGAAGGTGATGACCGTGCTTTGGTATCGTTCTTATGAGACCCATGAAGAACTAGATGAATTATCAGAGATCAAACATAGGAAATGAGGCTGTCCTATTCCTTCTGGCATACCATGCCAGACTATGTCAAAATACCTCTCCTCAGAATGCTAAAACCTCCTACAGTTCTTCACAAATCATTCCTTGGAGCCCTAGTGAGATCATGCATAGAAGCTAAGAGAGCAAGGGAATAAGTTATGGCCCAACTGGTTCCCCCACCACACACAGTCTGGGGTTATTTCTACTGCCAGGTATTCAGAGAGATAACCAAGCACTGGTGACCACATACAACTGGCTCACTCTATTAAGGACAGAGGGTTTCTCACTCTTGCCACACTGGATTTTCTTTGCCAAGTTAGAAAGCAATATAATAGAATGGTAAGGAACAAATCAAGATAGTAGGTGCCAATTCCTCTATAGGGAAGAAGGTTTCAGACATCTTGAAATAAATTTCCTACCCTTAGTCATCTTCTAATGTGCCAATAGCACATATAGCCCTTTTTAACTAGGGGAGGTATGTAATAGAGAAGTACATTTACCTGGCGTGGCATTAAGAATTAGTAATAATTGATCTGAGTCAATGCAATCCTGAAAATTATGATATGGTTGTATAGTATCTTGAGATACCATCTCACTGAGAAAAATATACCAGGAACTTGTTTGTTCTAGGTTTAGGGAACTCGACATTGACCAGTGAATTGTTTGATCAATGGGACATACTTCCTGTGCCCTTTGAATGACAATTTGAACTGGAAAGTCATAAGACATGAGCTTTGAAAAGAGAATTGCTGGCTTAGCACTATTACAAATGCATGGTAATTCCTAGGTACTTTATTAGCTCCATCACCTTTTAATTTTTGGCATCTCTATTTTTTTAATGAGGATCCTAAAACTCACTCCTTTCATGGAGATGTGGAATGCTAGAGACCATGTAGAGACCATGATTAAAAACTGGGCCTGGCTTGACTGAAAGGCTGATGAGTTTTTGCTATACTAGGCTGCCTAGTGTTTGAAGAAAAACTGCCTTCCAACCCATGTTTGAGGAGTCAACTCATTGTTATAACATTCTGACAGCACTGTAGAAGTCAGTCTCCAATAAAACACTGAAATATACCAAGAATATGACTTAATATTCAAAAGCCCAAATGAGTAGTGATTTCACCAAAAATTCAACTTCTTAAAAAACCTGGACCCATTGAAACTGATCATATAGGCAGGATAAGAGGAAGAAGGGCCAAATTCAGACTCTTCCTTGGCTGATAAAAGCAATAAAAATAAAACAGTCATGGATTCCTGACTAACCCAACTGAATAAGAGAAACTGTCATGGGACAGATGAACCATGTTTTCATTCCAATGCTGGCACAGAGGGGGAAAAACTGTTTATACAAGACTACTAACATAAGGCCAGCAGTCCAATTTAACCCTCTGTATTCTTTCCAGAGACTGTATAACACAAGTGACCCATGTTTAAAGCCATAAACTGTGTGGCCATGTGGAAAGACCCACTGTCCATATATAACAGATACATTAGTGCTGCACACAGAGTGTGTTTGCAAACTACAAGGCCTAGGAATTCAGATTTCAAAAATCTGCCAAGGCCTGATTCTGCAGGAATCCAGAGACATTTCTTGTGGCAGTTTCTGAAGCAAGATAAAGTCACCCCATGACTTGCCCCTGTCCCAATGTTATAGAACAATGGGACCTAACATTAGCTCAGATGCATTTGTTATTTGTTGGGGGCATAAGTATATATACAGATTTTCCTTTCAGCTTGGCCAGATTGCCTGCTTAGGCATCCATACAGCTCATCTCAATCTCCTGATCATTCTCTGCTGGAACTGAATATAAAAACTGCTGCATCCCATGCCTAGCTGTAAGCCATGTGCCAATGCTACAGAAACCCAGGAGAGAGCACCGTGGAGGCAAGAGTATTGAAAGGATTTATAGACTGAAAGAATATCCTTGCCTGATTCTTAACTACCCACTTCTTTGATACATGACATATAAATGATCAGTGAGAGTATTATCTGGGTGAAATATAGATATGGGGGGCAGAGCAGATGTTCAGGAAGATACCATAACAAAGGAACAGAAGTAATAAGTAAACAAACCTACTTCAATCTGTGACAATATAAAAATTAACAGCCTGGGAGTAAGCATTTCCTCTTTTTTTTTTCTTTTTTCCGAGCCACAGAAAGAACCCTGTAAGTGTTCTTGCCTAAAGGGAAAGACAAGGGGAAGTTTATAGAAAGGTTTATTATTTCTTTATAGGGATGAAAATGAGCCTTTTCTCCAAGAAGAAAGGATCAAAGACGAATGAGAGGAGGGAGAAAAAGCCTTTGGCAGTGAATAGAAGAGTACACAGTGTGTAGTATGGAAAGGTGTCTGAAAGATGGGCAGCGGATTTCAGGAGGGTTACTGTGGGCCATGGCTTTCCTTTTAGGGTCTTTCATGAGAAGTGTAATTATAAAGAATGGAATTGCATCTCATTACTTTTGGCTATAGAGGTATGCTTTTGTAACACGCCACTATCTTAAGATTTGAGCCACGTTAATCTCCAATTTAATATAGGTTCTCTTCATCTGCAATCTAAGTGAGCTTCTCAAGAATGGCCTTATATTCTTTATTACTTCAAATGATTTTTTTTGAAACTTATAGCTTTGGGGCGCCTGGGTGGCTCAGTTGGTTAAGCATCCAACTCTTGATTTCGACACTGATCACAATCTCACAGTTCGTGAGATCAAGCCCCATGTGGGGCTCTGTGCTGACAGCGTGGAACCTAGTAGAGATTCTCTCTCTCCCTCTTTCTCTCTGTCCATCCTTGTTCTCTCTCTCTCTAAAATAAATAAGCTATATACATATATATCACATATGTATATAATATATATATAAACTTACAGCTTCATTCCCTTCTCTCATAAATGTAGCCATATTATATACCATCTTTCTTCTTCTTTATGACTGTTCAGTAAAGTTCATATTCCCTCAGAGGTCTCAACTTGAATAAAAAGAATCATAGGAACAATGTTTAAAAGTGGAACAAGTGCCATCTATGTTCTAGACTCAGGAGAGACATTATATAGTCCCTAGATTAATGATTTTTAGTTCCTACTAGGAAAAAATAAGGAACAATTAATAATTACAAGAGTGAGAGATAGGAGTGTTATTAAAGGATGTTTGGAGCACAATGGGAGCACATAGAGAGGATTTAATCGAGTCTAGGGAATCATACTTCGCCACCTTGGGTAGTCCTTCATTAAGTTGAGACTTTCTGAATGAGTGAGGTAGGATACCTTATTGTCAAACTAATACATTCTTTTTAAAAAATCATTCAATATTTAATTATTTAGGTAAGACAGAGGCTTTCTTCATAGAGATATAAAGATAAATTTTTACCCCAGAATAGTCTGTAACCTTTAGTTACTGTTATACCCTAAATATTTGAGTTCTATGGGTTTCATAATTCTAATTTGTCGCTTAGACAAAACAGTCAAATTGATTTTTTTATGTCTTTTAGGGAAATAGCTCTTTTCCTATATCCTTACTTCACCCAATCTGATTTTTAACTTTTCCCTGGTAAATCCATAATCAGTGGGAAATGGAAATATATTTGATGACAATAATTCTTATAGAAAGAACTTAAAGACTAAGGAGAGGCATAAGACTAGAGCCTTGAATAAATCTGATTTTGGATAGTGTGTGACCTGAGTCTTCTTGGATGAAATAGAACTAAGCCCTTATATGTTCCAGAATTTTAGATCCTCTCAACAGTTTTTCTGTTGATATTTCCATTAGCACGTCATCCTGAAGGAAGTGAGTATATAAACTGGCTTGGACTCTGTGGCTTTCCCTGTTTGAAGCTACTGTGCCAGGGGTGACTGGCTTTCTTAATCCAATTTTGTTGAACTCTAAGGTGACAACCACAGTTTGCCTCCTTCCTAGTACCTTTCCATCAGGAAGGAGCATCACTGGTTTAATCCTAAAAGACTGAGCTCCCCTTTCCCTAAGTAGTCATTGATATTAACCCCCAGTACCGTCACTGGCCACTACTGACTTCTATCTCACCCCATTGGTTACACACTGTCAACAAGTTCAAGAAATGCACTAGATGTTGTGGTATCTTTCTTTACCTTCTAGTACTAATAAAAGCCTTTATTTATTTTCAACTCTGGTCACCTAAGTGAGGTTGTGTTAGGGGTGGGGAAAGAGCTTCACCCCTGAGCTCATCTTCCCCAAGAGCCTCAGAAGGTTAGTTTGGGATCAATATACAAGTCAGGTTCAGTTTGACATGTTCCTTTTCTGTTTTGTACATGCCTGCTGGGACCTTTTAGAGAGCTTTGAGCAAATTCAACCATTCATCCATACAAAAGTACAAAGGATCAATTCTCCTCTTTACCATCCACAACGGTACTGTTAGGGAAGTAGAGAATGCACTTAACCCCATCTAAACTCCTGGCCCCCACTCTGTGGGCATGCTTTCAAATATTACTGTACTGCCCTTACTCTCCAAGCACACAGCCTGCTGGTGCAATCAATTTCTGGGAACATGATTGACCTATTTTTCTCTGCCATTCAGACTTTCTCTAAGCAGACATATCTCTAACCCTTGGCATATCAATTCTCTAAAAAAAAAAAATCCAAATACTTCATAAATGGCTAGGTTCGATGTAAAACGGGGATAGTCCTCCCTTAAGAATCATTAAATAGGGGAGGTGGGAAAGACATGGATGTTACTACTATGATACCAGCTAAATACAGAGTGAGCAGTAATGTCTATTTGGGTCTTGCAGGCTTTAGTCTAGTGGCCTCCAGGTTACACTGCATTTCAAGGTTCAGATTCAGCTTAGGCTGCCCTTTTATCCCCTGGTGTCCTATTTCAGAGAAGAAAGGGGATTTAGTTTTTATAAGAGAAGATAAAAACTGAAGTAAAATGGAGACATAACAGTGTTCTTTGTGTTTCCTTCTTTCCCTGCTTTCTGAAAACTCAATATGCAATAGGCAGACCCTGAGATGAAGATTATTAGCAGACAGGCAGTTTTCTTAGGGAGTGCTCTCAGGATTCTCAACTGTAGAAGGAAAGGGAATCAAGCAGAACTGAGCAGAGGGAGAAGTCAAGCATCAGTGCTGTCTGGGTAGAATACCTCAGCCAACACCATAGGAAGATCAAAAGATAAAGTTATCTCTCAGAGCTGCCCACAGCTAGAAAAGAAGGTCAGACTTTTATACTCCTGAGCCAATCATTTAATGGATGCAGTCCATCCAAGAGAGAAGCATGGCTTTGGACAAAGTTGTTCTCTGACAGTGAGGAAGTCCCAAAGAAGGCTAGTAGCTGAGGGCTGTATGCCCACAGCACTCCAAGCAGCTTGGGGTATCAGTCCTTCATTCTTGAATGAGGATCTAGGCAGTATATCATAGTAGCTATCATACTGCCTAATTTATACCTGTGGAAACATTTATTTTCAAGTTTCTAAAAATTTGAACTTGTAGTCTGAGACAAGCGTATCGTGTCTATATGCAAGCTGAAACACTTGTAAATATTATTAACTAAAAAGAAATTAAATTATCTTTTAAGCTTGGCTGGGGCTATAATCCTTTTTATTCATATATACCTTTAAACAAAGAAACAACATTATGATCCAAACCTATCTACTCAAAACAGAAAATAATTGAGTGGTTATCTAAAATAATCATCCTCTGTGGAACTCACTGACCTTTAGGATTGACCTCTTTAAAACTACATATAATAAGAGAAATTGCCAAGAGAGATACAGCTTCCCTATGGATTACCATGATAATATAGTTGAGATATCTTCTTTCTAACTAGTATAGAGTCATGGGAATAAAACAACAATATGGAGATTCTTACCTATTAACACTATTAAAGTGTAAAATGAGTAGATTAGGGCAGACCATTTGAGGAAAGTCTTCAAAAGCGAGATTCTTAACAAGGCTCTGGGAGATGTACGGAATCCATTGGGAGACAGGTAGAATACTACTACAAGCAAAGGCAAAGCTCAAAATGCTCAGAGTATTCTGGGAAATCAATATAGCTGTATGTCTGTAACTAGTCACGAAGTAAAAACGGGAAGAACCTGGGATCAGATGGTCATCTCCTCTGTCCTCCAAACAAAATGATACCGAAGACTTAAGAGGGGTACTTATTTGATAAAACAAGGTCCTACAAAGGCTAACTGAACGTAGTATGGGATAAATTAAATGTGAGAATGGAACAGATTAATAAGAAGTATATAATGTCCAGGCCTGAGAAAATGGCCACATTAGTAACAATGAGGATAGAAGGAGAAGGTATGATAACCTAAGAGGAATATCAGTCTTTTTTTTTTTAATCTCTGTTAAGTCCTTTAAAAACACAACAAAATAAATCTAAGAATTATATTCTTTAATATAAACTTTGGTGTTAGCACGATCCATATGATGAAGGTTTTTCAAATGCTATTAGCTATATGCACCTCTTGGCCTATTTCTGCAGAGCTGTACTTTGATCAGCTATGGAACAAAGCTATATAGATCGGAACTTTTCATCAGCACCTAGCACCACTTACCACAGTATTGAAAGAAGAGAAACACCTGGGCCTCTGTTTCTAGCATTTCTACAATTTCATATAGCATGGAAAAATGTTTTCTGAAAGTAAAAGGGTCAGCAGTGTAATAACCTAAAATATATTTATTGAGGATATCAATACATATTGATTAATAGAACCGTTGGATAGTTTAGTCCATGCATACTCATAGTGATGACATTCCAAAGACTCCTGAAGACTAAACAGAGCCTTACACCATCTCACAACAAATAATCGAACTCTGAGAACTGCAGAACTGAATGTTCTAGATATTGTCCCCTATCAATTCCAGTCAGCTAGGATATCACTTTAAAAGCTAGAATAAGACTGTAAGAGAGACTTTTTGATTATCACTGTCTCGTAAAATCAATTTCCTTGTATATTCAATTCCGGGCTTAGCTCTACTCATGTGGTATAAAAGAAAAGGCACTACTCTGCAAACCAGAGCACTATTTTCCCACTCTCCCACTTTGTCTTCATGAATTATGTTCTTAAACAGGCTGACTGAACTTTCCAGGCTTCAACTATCTTATCTGTAAGAATATCTATCTATCTATCTATCTATCTATCTATCTATCTATCTATCTATCTATCTATCATCTATCATAATATCCCTATACTAAATTGAATAAGTTTATAAGTTATTTTTCATTAGACACATATAATTTAAGGTATCAGGTTTTATGACAAGATCACTAAATAGGAAAATGTCTTAGATTCAGTTTTCCTTCATGAAGGCAGAGACTAAGAGTAGGGAAAATAGTAACTTTACAATGGAGGCACCTGACAAACACTGTCTCAGCTAGGTAGTCCAGGTCAACATCAACAATGGTAAATTATGATGGCAGTATATACCCTCCAGATGTTGTGATGAAAATGGCACTTCACTTTTGTCATCTTCCTTCCCCAAACCTATAGCCTGAATTTAATCATGAGTTAAACATCTGACAATTCTCAACTGACAGCCATTTTACAAACCATCTGAACAGTACTCCTCAAAACTGTTAAAGTAATCAAAAACAAGGAGATTCTGAGAAACTGCAATGGCCAAGAGAAGTTTAATGAAGCATGACAGCTAAATGCAATGCAGTATCCTTGATGGGATTCTGCAATAACAAAGAAAGGGAAAGGGAAAAAGGAAAAGGGAAAAAGGAAGGGAAGGGAAGGGAAGGGAAGGGAGGAAGGGAAGGGAAGGGAAGGGAAGGGAAGGGAGGGAGGGAGGGAGGGAGGAAGGAAGGAAGGAAGGAGGGAAGGAGGGAAGGAAAGGAAGGAAGGAAGGAAGGAAGGAAGGAAGGAAGGAAGGAAGGAAGGAAGGAAGGAAGGAAGGAGGAAGGAAGGAAGGAGGGAAGGAGGGAAGGAAGGAAGGAAGGAAGGAAGGAAGGAAGGAAGGAGGGAAGGAAGGAAGGAAGGAAGAAAGAAAAGGAAAAGATAGGCATTAGGTCAGACTAAGGAAATGTGAATAAAATATGGACTTTAATTTACTATAATATATCAATATTGGTTCATTAATTTTAACAAATGTACCATACTAAATGTAAAATATTAATAATAGGTAAAACTAGGAACAATATATAATGGGAACATTCTGTAATGTCTCTGCAATTTTTCTGTGAATCTAAAACTGTTGTAAAAAAAAATAGTTTACTCAAAAACAAAGTAAACGTGTTCCTTACATAAAAGCTCAAATTTTTCGTTTAGAGCTTTACGAAATATCCCAGGAGGAAAATCCCCAGTTACATGGAGCACCTCTTGTACATCACTTCAGATCCTTTCAAATTCTTTTAGCGTCATGTCTCATTCCAGCCCCTGTATCAGTTTCATCAAGGCTTCTACCACTTTTGCAAGTTTTCTGCATTTAAGATGCCCCTCTCCTTTCCTGCCTCAGACTTCTCTGATATCACAATATGGGACATCCAAGAGAATCCACTCAGAAAGCACACAGGGGACAGCTTAAGAAAGTCATCCTGACAGACTCTTGGGATTAGCCACAGGTGTCCTTGCCAGTATATTGACTCCCAAGTCATGGATGAGACATCCTGTGTCCATAAATTCTCCCTAATTCAGCCTGTATTTTTTCCTTTCTTTAGCTAACTCCCTCGAGATACTCTTCTGCCTGAGCTTTCCTGGCTCCTAAAGTACATATTAGCTAGGTCTTCCAATTGCTCTGGCATGTGAATTGTTTCCTCCTGACACAGGGATGGTACTTCCAGTGTTCAGGATGTGCTGAGATATGGCCTTGGTTTTTGTCCTGGAGGTCTAAAGCAGTGTTTGAGAATAACAGTATCATCACATGTAAGGCACCTGCCTCAAAAGGTCCTTGCATTGTCTTCAGGCAAAAGTAGACTCTTCTCCTTTCTTCAGGCTAAAAGGGTACGCTCTCCTTTGGCAAGGAGGAAGAGGATACTTTGCCCTCTCGGTGGGTAAAAAGGAACCTAAGTTACCTTAGTTTGGACCTCCCTAAACATAGATTAGAAGCAAAGTCTTGTGTTTCCTGGAATCACTTCCCAAATAAACTACCTGCTCCAATAAAGAAGTGGGGAAAGTGAGACATGGAAGAGACATGAAGGGGAGAAAATGCAATGAAAACTACATTACTGGCTGTTTCACCACTGTGAGAAACCAGGGCTCCCTCCTGCTTTAGGGACTCTTGTGGAGTACGCAATTGTCCACCAAGAGGGAAGAAAAGCTGTAGTACTTATCTACCAACTACCATTTTTCACTGGTTAAAGATTTTCCCAGGGGCCTTCTACCCCAACATTCCTGGGGTAAACATTTCTGCACATGCATTTAGGAAACCCCCAAGGCACTAGAGAAAGCCCTCAGGCAGAGAAGCAGAGAAGTACAGGTACTGGCATGATAAACTATCAGTATGCATAGAAAATGTCCACCACTGCTCTAGGTGAATTTAGAGCTCGAGGTTATGGGGCATGAATTTAACAGCATTTTCCATTCCAAAAGTTTTAGACTTCTCAGGAGCATTCATTCCAAAGTCCCCATCTCAGGTCTCAGAGACCTAGTCTTTAAGTATCATATCCTAAGATTGGGGACTTCAATACTACAACTTTATTGGAGGGGATGATCTAAGAGAACAAGAGTGGGTGAAAATACAGGAGGAAAACCCAATATAAACACATGACTTACTGCTCAAGCCCATGAAAATTTCCCCAAAAGCCATATAAAATGTATCTAAAGACCTTCTACGGGTGAAGGGACAAAGCAGAGCCAGTGGTTAAACATTTGGCCAATGGAAATTAGCAAAGTTTTGTGCAAGGTGTTAATTGTCTATACTTCCAGGATGAACATATAAGGGCTCCAAGAAGTGTCCTAGTGTAGAAGGCAAAAGCTTTGTGGCACAGGTTAGATGCTGTCAGATTGCATCTGTGTAAATTTGATCATAGTCCACACAGAGTTGTTACAGTACAGATGATAAAAGAAAAAGGTAGATGAGAGTATGAGAAGTGGCGCATGAGTGATGTTTGACCAGGAGCTAATGATACACAACTAAAATATCGGCAACAGTATGGAAGGTGAAGGAGGAGATGCATTAGAATACTTTCCATCTTTATCTTCCTCCTGACCAATACAAAGTGTAGATCAATCTTCCTCTAAGTCAATACTCATGTTAACACATAAAGGTGAGAACTAAAATACTAGATATAGAATCAATAAATCCTGACTCAGAAAAAGGACAACTGGAATAGAGGATTCAATCAATCCAAAGACTCAAGAAAAGAGTTAGAGGAGACAAAGGTTAAGAAAAAATGAAGACAGTGAAATTATCAAATGTAATGATTAAACATATCTTTAAAATACAGATGCCATCCTGTGTGCCTTCCACACAGGAAGATTCTGAGCTCACCTCTTCCCATGGAAACACCAAATCTACAGCCACATATGGACTAATTCCCTCTGAAAAATATCTGAAAACTATCTGAACATCTCCTCCACAACGAAGAATAAAAGGACCACATTGAGACATGTAGGAGAGGCAGAGATGCAGTGTCACCACAACACTCCAACAGTGGCACAGAACCCACAATCAAGAGGCATCTCACAAATATGGACTGTCTCCCCGAAGAAAGGTACAAGCCCTGGATCAGTAACACCAACACTTGGCACCTGCACCAGAGACATGAGCCCCTAAAATGGAAACCAATGAGGCTTCTATCCAGGAAGCCCGAAATGCTGTGGGGAATGGAAAATGTGATCGTAAAGGGCTCACACACAGACCAACCCCTTTACACCAGGACCTAGGATAAAAGCAGCAGTTTGAAAAGCGCACAGACGATACATAGAAGAGATTCATTGGCTAAATTTAAAGTATCTGCTTGAGGTGCACAGGTCTACTGGGACTTTTTCCAGGGACAGAGGCACTGGTAGATGACCTTTTGCACTCTCACTCCACATTACTAGTGCTGGCACCCGGCTGGTGCCATTTTTGCAGTCCCTCCAGTTGCACCCTGTCAGTTCTGCTAAAGTCAGCAGGCTGACCCCACTTTAACCTGTGGGCTTGCCTATCTACATGTTCTCCCAAGACCCAAATTCAGCAGGTTGGCTCCCCTGCCCATGAGCTCTCTAATAGTCCCTCGGCAGCTGGCAGGCTCACTCTGGCCACGGGTTCCCAACAGCCCCATTGAAGCCAGCAAGTGTACACCACCTACAGAGGAGATGCTCCTTGAATGCCTGGCTCTGGTAGCCAGTGGGGACTGTACTGCTGGACCCCATGAAACAGAAACAATTGGAAAAACTGTTCTTGGCAGACTACCACCTGGGCAAGGCACAGACAGCAGACTAAAACACAGTCCCCAATATTCCTGTAAACAAAAGCCTATTTTCATGTCCTGGAGTTTCATTATGAGGGGCATGCTCAGGGGACATTGACCAGGGGATGCCATCTTTGCACTCTCCCTCTGCTTCATTACAACTTTCTGGTATTTCCCATGAAGGAACTTACATACTCATCTGGAGACCTGATCTTTGCAACTGTTACCAAAGGGAGACCTCCCAATTGCCTGATTTGGAGACCAGCAAGGGTTCTAACAGTAGTCGCACAGGACTGTATATATTTGCATAGTTTAAAAGCTATTGCTTGAGGGTCTGACTTCCAATCAGCCTGAAAATCAATGCCGACTGAGATTTCTCCTTTGGAACATTGACAGGTTACCACAAACTCAATGACTGGGACCTTTCAAGAATAAATCAGGTTACTTAGACAATCACAAAGGTCTAAAAGACAACCAAGAGTTAGTGCAAGGTTGAATGATAAGGCTCATCACCTATACAAGTTCACTCCTTTAAGACTGAGAGAGGTAGCTGTTATGCTAAATACATAAAGATACAAAGAGACAAACAATGAGAAAAAAGAGTGAACTGTTCCAAACAAAATAATAAAGTAAATCTCTGAAAAAAAATCTTTAGTGAAATGGAGATAAGTAATTTACCTGATAAAGAGTTCAAAGTAATGATCATAAACAAACTCAAGAAAAGAATAAATGAATGAGAACCTCGACAAAGATAGAAAATACAAGAAAATTCCAAATAGAAGTCACAGAGCTGAAGAATATAGTCTGTGAACTGAAAGATACACATGAGGGGCTCCCAGTAGACTAGATGAAACAAACAAATGAACAAAAAGGACCAGTGATTTGGAAGACAGAGCAGTGAAACTAACTCAAACAGAGCAGCAAGAAGAAAACAGAAGTTTGAAAAGTTAAGGTAGCTTAAGGGACCTATAAGATAACTTTGAGCAAAATCATATTCATATTACAAGAGTCCCAGGAAAGGGAGAGAGAAATGGCAAAAAACTTATTTGAGAGACAGAGGTTGAACCTTCCCTAACCTGGAGAAGGAAGCAGACATCCAGACCCAGGAATAACAGAGTGTCCCAAATAATATGTACCAATTCAAAGGGATCCACGGCAAGACATATTATGATTAAAACAATAAGAGAAAAAAAAAAAACATCTTAAAAGCATCATGAGAAAAACCTATTACATATAATGGAACCCCAATTAGACTATAGCTGATTATTCAGAAAATCTGCAGGCCAGAAGAGAATGAAATGATATATTCAAAGTGGTGAAAGAAAAAGGCCTACAACCAAGAATACCTACCAAGCAAGATTATCATTCACAACTGAAAACAAGATGAAGAATTTTCCAGAGAAGCAGAAGGTAAAACTATATATCCCCAATAAACCAGCCTTATAAAAAAGGTTAAAGGGACTTCTTTGAGCTGAAAAGGCACTAACTAGTAACAAGGAAACATAGGAGAGTAAAAAATCTCACTGGTAAAGGCAAATGTGTAGTAAAAGTAGTGGATTAACCACATATAAACCTAGTATGAAGATTTTGAGACAAAAGTAGTAAAATAAACTATAACTATAATAGTTACGGGACACACACAATGAAAAGATGGAGAATATGACATCAAAAACAAAACAAAACCAAAAAACATACAAAGACTGGAGTAAAATGTAGTTTTTAGAATGCATCCAAACTAAAGTTGCTATCAAATTAAAATACACTGTAATATATATAGGCTGTTGTATGTGAACCCCATGGTGACCACTGTTGGGAGCCATTTTGGGCTCACAGGTTGAGACCCCACCCTGTGTGGAAAAGTGGTTGAAGCAAAGCTCCCGCCAGCTAAAATGGCGCCTAGTCTTACCTACTTCTAAATAGTTTTTCAGCCTTGGATTTCTTGAGCTACTCTCCTTGGCCACAAGGAATGTAATGCTCTTTTGTTTTGTGGCATTTAGATAAAAGGGAAGGACCTGGAGCATGATGCTTTGACGGATTACATCTGAATGAGAGTAGCCTGGCCAGAAGTAACCTTAAAGTTGCACTTTGGGGATGGGTTGCACAAACTGATAGCATTTATGAGCGGGCTGAATATTGGTGTGATTTGTGTAAACGTTAGGCTCCTATTATGTAAATTCACTCATTCACAAGCAAAGGACAAGCATTTGGAATTCTGTCCTTGCCTGATGGGTTGCACCTCCCCCATTGTAGTTGGAAGAATAGGTGGAATGACTCCTGGCCTGTTTATAGATAATTAACATAGGCAGGCCTAGGTAACTTCCTGTTCTCTCTCCCTGCCTTAAATTTATATGCTAATTAACTTGAAAACAACTTGCAAGCTTGAGGAAATCGCTGCTTTGCTGATAAAAACACATTATTGTTCAAACTATGCTTACTGATGGGATGTCACTCATTGCTGTAATGTAACTCACTACTTTTAAATAAAGACACTGAGACCAGCAGGGCAGAGACGCCAGAATTGCCAGGGCTGCCTGCTTGGTCATCAGACTACATCTCACTTGTGACTCTCTCATTTCCTTTCGCCTGACCATCCATCCTTCGGAGACCCCTAGATTCGCCGGAACTGGACCCCGGCAGACCACAAAGCAAGAACCTATATTTTATACATAAAAGATAATGAGAAAAGAACCTAAACATAACTGTAAAGAAAATCATCAAACTATAAGAAAGCAAGATAAGAAGAAACAGAGGAAAACTACAAAAACAGCCAAAAACCAGTTATCAAAAAGGCGCATGGTACATCCCAATCAATAATTACTTTAAATTTTTTTTCGAGCGGTTTTATTTTATTTTTTGAGAGATATAAAGACAGAGTGTGAGCAAGGAAGGCAGAGAGAGAGGGGGACATAGAATCTGAAGCAGGCTCCAGGCTCTGAGCCATCAGCACAGAGCCCGACAGGGGGCTCAAACTCACAGACAGTGAGACCATGACCTGAGCTGAAGTTGGCCGCTTAACCGACTGAGCCACCCAGGCACCCCAATAATTACTTTAAATGTAAATGGAATAATTTCTCCAAAGACATAGAGTGGCTGACTGGATAAAAAGCAAGGCACATCTATAAGCTGCCTACAAGAGACTCACTTTAAATCTAAGGACACATACAGACTGAAAATAAAGGGATGGAAAAAGATGCTCCCTGCAAATGGAAACCAAAAGAAGGTTGGTATAGTATATCAGACAAAACACTTTAAAACATACTGTAATCAAATACAGAGAAGGGCATTACATAATGAAAAAAGAATCAATCCAACAAGAGGATATAGCATTAGTAAATATATATGCCACTAACATAGACGCACCTAAATAAAGTGAATATTAATAGACATGAAGGGAAAAATTGACAGCAATACAATAATAGTAGGGGATTTTTAATAGCTCATTTACATCGATGAATAGGTCATACAGATAGAAACTCAATACATAAATATTGGCCTTAAATGGCACATTAGACCAGATAGGATTAATGTATACATACAAAACATTCCATCCAAAAGCAGCAGAATACACAGTCTTCTCGAGTGATAGAACATTCTTCAGAATATCATATTTTAGGCAAAGTCTCAATAAATTTAAAAATATGGAAACCTAATCAAGGATCTTTTCCAAACAAAATTCTAAGAGGCTGGAAATCAATTACAAAATGAAAACTGAAAAAAATCACACATACGTGGATATTAAACAGCATGTTACTGAGCAACAAATGCGTCAGTAAAGAAATCCAAGGAAAAATAAAAAAAATAAATTGAGACAAAAGAAAATGGAAATACAACATTCAAAATTTATGGGATACAGCAAAAGCAGTTCTAAGAGGGAAATTCATAAAAATACAGCCCTACCCTAAGACACAAGAGAAATCTTACCCCTAAATGAACTAGAAAAAGAACAAACACAACTCAGTTAGTAGGACAGAAATAATAAATATCAGCATAAAAATAATGAGACAAAAAAAATAGAAACGATCAAATGAAACTAAGAGATTGTTCTTTGAAAAGATAAACAAAATTGACAAAGCTTTAGCTACACTCACCAAGGAAAAAATAAGAGAAGGTTTAAATAAAATAAGAAATGAAAGAGGAGAGGTTACAAGTGACCAAAGAAATAGAAAGGATCAGAAGAGACTACTATGAACAATTATACACCAACAAACTGGACAACCTAGAAGAAATGGATAAATTTATAGGAACATATATTCTTCCAAGACTGAATCATTTAGAAAGGGAAAACATGAATATAATGATTGTAAAAAGAAGACTGGATCAGTAATCAAAAAAATTTCCTACATCCTCCACTTCCAAAAATAAGTCCAGTACCAGATGGCTTCACAGGTAAATTCCACAAAGCATTCAAAGAAGATTTAATAACTATCTTCCTAAAACTCTTTCAAAAGATTTCACAGTAGGAAATACTTCCAAACCCATTTTATGAAACAAGCATGACCTTGATACAAAAAAACCAGACAAAGACAGCATAAAACAAGATAATTACAGGCCAATATTCCTAATGAACATAGATGCAAAAATTCTCAACAAAAAATTAGCAAGCTGAATCTAATAATATATTAAAAGAATCATACACCATGATCAAATTGGATTTATTCAAGGGATGCAAGGATGGTTCAAAACCCATAAATCAGTCAGTATGACATACACCACATTAACAAAATGAAGGATAAAAATCATATGATTATCTAAATAGATGCAGAAAAATCATTTGACAAAATATGGCATTGATTTATGATAAAACTCTCAATAAAGTGGGATAGAAAGAATGTACCTCAACATAATAAAGACTATATGTGACAAACCCACAGTTAATATCATTCTTAACCATGAAACGCTGAAATCTTTTTCTCTAACATCAGAAACAAGATAAGGATGTCCCCACACACCCATTTTTATTTAACAAAGTACTAGAAATCCTGTCCACAGCAATTAGACCAGAAAAAGAAATAAAATCATATACTTTGGGGAAAAAATAATTAAATGGTCACTATTTGCGTATAAGTTGAAACTATATATAAAAAATCCTAAAGACTCCACACAAAAACTGTTAGAGTTAATAAATGAATTTAGTTAAGTTGTAGGACATAAAATCAATATGCAGAAATCTGTTCCATTTCTATACAATAATAACAAACCATCAGAAAGAGAAATGTAGAAAACAATCCCACTAACAATAGCATCAAAAAGAATCTAATACCTAGGAATAAATTTAACCAAAGAGGTGAAAGACCTTTATGGTGAAAACTATAAGAGGTTGAGGACAACACAAATAGGTAGATATTCTGAGTCCACGGATTGAAAGAATTAATATTGTTAAAATGTCCATACAACCCAAAGCAATGTATAGATTCAATGCCATCCCTATCAAAATTCCGATGGCATTTTTCACAGAACTAGAAGAAATAATTCTAAAATTTGTATAGAACCAGAAGAGACTCCAGATAACCTAAGAAATTTTTTTGGGGAAAAAAAAAAAAGAACAAAGTTGTAGGTACTATGTTCCCTGGTTTCAAGCTATACTATAAAGCTATAGTAATCGAAACAGTATGATACTGGCATTAAAGACAGATACATAAATCAATGGAACAGAATAGAGAACCCAGAAATAAACCCACACATATATGGTCAATTAATATGTGACAAAGGAGCCAAGAATATACAACAGACAAAGGACAGTCTCCTCAATAAATAGTACTGCAAAAAAAATGGATAACCACACATATTTAATAAATGGAGAGAAGATCTAAATATTTTTACAAAAATGACATACATATGGCTAACAGGCAAATGGAAAGATGTTCATCACTAATTATCAGAGAAATATTAAGTACTGTTGGTGGGAATGTAAATTGGTATAGCCACTATGGAAAACAGTATGGAGATACCCCCCAAAATTAAAAATAAAACTACCATATGATCCAGAAATTCCACTTCTGAGTATTTATCTGAAGAATATTAAAACATTAAAAAGATATATGTGGGGCACCTGGATAACTCAGTCAGTTAAGCACTGGACTCTTGACGTCAGCTTAGGTCATGATCTCACGGTCATGAGATTGAGACCCATGTCTGGCTACACACTGGGCATGGAGACTGCTTAATATTCTCTTTCCCTCTCCTTCTGCCCCTCCACCCACCCATTCTCTCATTAAAAAAAAAAAAAAGATATATGCACTCCTATATTCATTGCAGTATTACTTATAATAGCCACAATGTGGCAATAACCTAAGTATCCATTGATAGAAGAATGAATAAGGAAGATGTAGAGTATGCATGTATATATATTTACATGCATTTATTTATTTAATAAGGAATAAATTTCCTTATTATCCTTTAATAAGGAATAAATTTCCTTATTATCCTTTAATAAGGAATAAATTTCCTTATTATCCTTTAATAAGGAATAAATTTCCTTATTATCCTTTAATAAGGAATAAATTTTATTAAATAAATTTATTTATTTAATAAGGAAGATGTAGGGTATGCATGTATATTTATTTATATATATATATATAAATGGAACACTACTAAGCCATAAAAAGATGGAATCCTTACCATTTGTGACAACAAATATAGAACTTGATTATATAAGTGAAGTAAGTTAGAGAAAAGCAAATCCTGTATGACTTCACTCATATGTGGAATGTGAACAATAAAACATTTCAAATGAACAAACAAAATTTACAAATATAAAGAACAGATTTGTAGTTACCGGGATTTGGAGGTGAGTGAAATAAGTGAAGGGGGTTGACTGTATGATGGCAGCTGGTAACTACACTTGCTATGGTGATCACTTTGTAGTATATACAAAGATGCAATTATTATGCTGTACACCAGAAACTAATATAACGTTATATTCCAATGTTATTTCAATTAAAAAAATAAGTAATATCAATTAGATACAAAAGCCAAAGAAAAATAAAAATATAATCTTACCAGCTCTTTAAAAATTGGGTATTGTAGGGGCACCTGGGTGGCTCAGTCAGTTGAGCATCCAACTTTGGCTCAGGTCATGATCTCACAGTTTGTGAACTCAAGCCCCGTGTCGGGCTCTGTGCTGGCAGCTCAGAGCCTGGAGTCTGCTTTGGATTCTGTGTCTCCCTTTCTCTCTGCCCCTCCCCTGCTCATGCTCTGTCTTTTTCTCCTACAAAAATAAACATTCAAAACAAAAAAAAAATTTTAATTGGGTATTGGTTTATTAGGATCGCAGTTTGAAAATAAATTAATGGAAGAGATACAACTATTAAAAAATATTGTTAATGTCAAAATATTTATATAAGATAGGGTGCCTGGGTGTTCTGTTGGTTGAATGTGAGACTCTTAATTTTGGCTCAGGTCATGATTTCACAATTTGTGGGATTGAGTCCTGCATCAGGCTCTGCACTGACACCATGGAGCTGTTTGGGATTCTCTCTCCTTCTTTCTGCCTCTCCCACCCTCCTCTCAAAAATAAACATTTAAATATATTTAGAGGTGCCTAAGTGGTTCAGTCGGTTGGGTGTCCAACTTCAGCTCAGGTCATGATCTCTTGGTTGGTGAGTTCGAGCCACATTGGGCTCTGTGCTAATAGCTCAGAACCTGGAGCCTATGTCAGATTCTGTGTCTCCCTCTATCTCTGCCCCTGCCCTGCTCACACCCTGTCTCTCTCTTTCTCTCAAAAATAAATAAACATTAAAAAAATCTTTATATGGGACTGAGTTGTCAAATACCAGGATGATGTGTTTATCCCTAACAATGGAAAATGTACCACAAACTTGTATGTACCATGAACATAACCTCAATATAAGTCAAGAACTGGCAGACTTTATTATGATTGTAGATATTTCAATTTTTCCTTATTTTTCTATTATAATTCTCCCAAATTGTTAAGTATAGATAAAAATTTAACCATTAACAAGCTTATTTCACTAAAATTACCTAGAAGAATCCTACAGCTAACAAAAATAGAACATTTATAAAAATTCATATATATGTATATATATATATATCAAAATAATTAAAAGTAAAACTACCATATGATCCAGCAATTCCACTTCTGGATATTTATCTGAACAAAATTAAAATACTAATTTAAAAATATATATGTGGGGGCACCTGGGTTGCTCAGTCAGTTAAGTGTCTAACTCTTGATTTCAGCTCAGGTCATGATCTCACAGTCATGATATATATATATATATATATATATATATATATATATATATACACACAAACACACACACACATACACACATACACATTTTAAGATACTTTTGGTTTCCAAATAATTGATATGCAGTCCATGGTCTCTGACTGCAATGCAATTAAATAAAAAGTCAATGAATTTTTCTACAATAAATTTAAAAGAGCTTTTACTATTTTGCCTACCTTTATATTTAATAAACCCACATGTACTCATCATGCAGCCTCATTTATTAACTCAGAGCCAATTTTGTTTCATCTATACCCCCGCTTACTTCCCTATTACCATATTATTTTGAAGCAAATCTAATAAATCAGTCCTCAGAAACACAATGAAATATTTATGAATAAGTAAAGAATCTAACCTATAGGGTGTTTAAAATCTCTGTATCTTATAAGTTTGCTTTTGTAGTTCTTTTGATCTTTATGAAGACTTAGAAACAAAGAAACAAGGTTGGCCAACAAAGAAAAATTCCACTCTACTGATCTGACTGTAGAATATGTGTGTTGGCGGAGAGAGAATCCAAGGGATGGTGATAAACAGACCAATTGCACTGAACATAATGCACTGAAAAGGGCCTAAACATATGGTACCTGGAAGAGGTGGCATTACCAATTATTAGAGAAGAACCACTCAGTAGATGCCAGATTCCTACCACCTAGAACCAAAACAATTTTCTTTAAGAAATCGTTTTCTATGAGATCTGGATATGAAAAGGAAACTTACACTGCAACAAAATATAGGAGAATATTCTGATGAACTCCAGTGGAAGAGTATTTCTTAGACAAAGCAAAGAAAGGAAATGTGTTTAAATTATTTGCTTTTGTTATGTGCAGATATAATTACCTTAAAATATAAAACTTACAAGCCACAGATGAAGGAAATATAATTATAGCAAAAACAGCAAAGGATCATATTCAGTTAACTGAAGAATTCATAGAAATTGGTAAGAAAAGACAGCCAATAGAAAAATGGGTAAAAACAATGAGAAAAATTCATAAGAGAAAATAAAATGGCCAATAACCACAAAAGATCATCAACTCCGGTGATTATCAGAGAAATTAACAATAAATTTACCTTAAGATAGACACTCATCAGACTGACAAAACTGAGTTGGTTTTCAAACATTATTATAGACTGCTCTTAGAATATTTCTCAGGAAATATTGCCCAATTTCTCCCCCAAATTTGTGGATTAAAGGATATATGCATTTATGCTTCTAGGGATATTCTCTAGAGAATTTCATGTGTATCAGACAGGTACAATGGTGTTTACTGCATCAAAATGAATAGTATTGAAAAATGGGAATCGATGTGATATAAATTTAAAAAATGAATAAACTGGGCTTTGGTTAATAATAGTATATTGCTTAGCAGATATATGTATGTGTGTTTATGTATATACATACACATATGTATACATATATTTATATACACCTAAACATATACACAGATACCTATATATATAATGTGCATATAAGCATGGACTGATCTTTAAAAATTAAGTGGGAGAAAGGAGACTGAAGCATGCACATTCTAGAAGATACACAGTATGAGAGCATTTATGTAAACTTAAAAAACTTTTTACAAAAATCGAGTAGTGTTTAGTACATAGTTTTATAGATTTGCTGTGTAGATAAACATAAATAGAGCCTTTTTCACAGAAAAAGAAACCATCTGGAATTTAAGCTTTTGCAGAGATTTTTCTTTCATACAATATATAAAATTTCATGTAGAAATGCCAAGGCTTCCCACACCATGCTACAAGTTCTTATTATACACCCCAGGAAGTATTATAACCCTAGAACTGATTGTTATCAAAGAAAGCTGCATGGTTTCCGGCCCTGCCAGATTTCCATAAATATCAAGAGCAAACAACTATATATAGGGTTCGGGATGTAAGAATTTGAGAAGCAGAAGAAAGGCATGAAAGACAACTTCTTTTCTCCCTGTAAGACTGTAGGGATGAAAAAGTACTGACGGTGGACAATTCTTCCCAATTTGCATGCAGAGACTGACTGTTCTTCTATTTCTTACAGAGCATTTCAAGTGAGACAACCAGGGAGCATTTGTGAGTTTGGTTATTGGGCTGGGAAGGCTGGCATTTTTGCACCTAATCATTCAAACATAAATGGGAAGGACACACTGTCTTGGCAATGGTAGTAGAGCTAGGAAGGAGTCGAGCCAGAACTAGACCTCGTTACTTTCATTAAATCTACTGATCTCAGTGTTCCATCATATTTCATCTGTGAAGACAGTCCCTTCTCCTCAGCACTGCATTTTACCATGTGATCCTTGACCTTAGTTTCTCAAAGATACTGCTGGCACAAAATGTGGTTGCTTGCTGACTACAACCTGGCAGCAAGTCTTTCTATGAAATGTGGGGTGTACTTTTCCACATCTACCAACCACAGTAAATAATACAAACAGCTCCCAGCTGTCATATCCTTCAAAGTTTGCCTCAACAACAAAGAGCTGCCTTTCCCAAGGTCTTTCCCATCCACAGAGTACCCATAGCTGGGGGCCAAGTAAAGGAAAAGTATAAAGGATGGCAATTCCACTCTGGGTTGTGACAACTCATAGAGGCAATAGTTGCTCCATAACTCCCTGCCAAGCTAGCTAAAGCTCTATTTGATCTACGCAACATTTTCACTTCTTCTATATAATCTTGCTTCTTTCCTTTCTCTTTCATGGGTACTGATTCCCAATAAATATAATGTATCCCAAACTTCATCTGAATGTTCGCTTTCAGAGAACCAAACCTAAGAGAGTCAGTAATAGAAACAGGAAGATGAGACTTTGGAACTGGATCACTACAGGCTTCCTGGCAGACAGTGAGGACCCCCATTCACGGGACCTTCATTACTATCACACAGACAGATCCCGGCACAAGGTGGCAGTCCAGTTGTTCAAGCTGGAAGAATGGCCCAGCTGAGGATATGCTTGACTGAAGAGGGAAGAAAAGGGTTATGCCACAAGGGGCTACAGCCAGGGTGTGTGAGCAGGAATCAGAGAAGTATACATAAAGCTAGATTATGAGTGTGCTTGATTGAGGGGACCAGAATACTCCCAAGTGAATCAACTCTTCACCCTATCTCTAGGGTGCTAAAATTGCTTAAGAAAGATATTGACTTGAGAGTACTCTCCTGAAATACATGATTTAACACCCTAACAAGAATTCCAGGAAATGGTGTGAACTTGTTGCCACAATAACTCCTAGAAATATGGAAAAAACAATGACTTTGGCTGAAGAGGTTAAAGTGTAAGAATTTCCATGGAAGATGTGGAGAAAAGTATTAGAAGGCTTAGAGGAGGAACAAGCACATAGCTGGTCCCTGTGCACTCTGCCTTCCTGCCTCTAATTACTGGTGGGAGAGATGATTCAGAGGGACACATTTCCATCCAATTTCATATTCTCCAAGCACAAAAAAATAAGTGATTATCTGGTGATTGTTGGAAGAAGATGGCAAAAGTAGGAGAATCCTGAGCTCAATTCATCCCACAGACAAATGGAATCAACAAATATATACAACTTACCCTGAAAATGACCTGAAGACTGGAAGAACAGATCTCCCACAGTGAGTCATGGGGAAACCACCACATCAAGAAAGGTAAAAGGGGCAGAGTCACAGTCAGGACTCAAACTCCCTGTGCAACTAACCACAAATGGGAGGGACATCACAGGCACAGAGAAGCAAGGGGATTAGACTCCATGCCAAGCACTCCTGGACCTGGGGACATGCACTAGGAAAGACAAATCCTCATAAAGTCTGGCTTTGAAAATCAGTGGGGCATAACTCTGGGAGACACAGGGGGTGATAGGAATCTAAGTTTCTGCATTTAAAGAGCCAGGACACTTCTGTGCCAAAGAGCACAGAAGAAACAGCTTGAAAAGTGACTAAGGTATATGTGAAGGAGACTTATTGACTAATCTTAGAATGAGTACTGAAGGGGCAGGGATCTGCAGGAAATTTCTCCAGGAACAAAAGTGTTGGTGGTTGCCATTTTATTTTACTTCCTCCAACCTAATTAGTTGGATGCTTGACAAAGACAGTTCTAAGACTCCCCATCTACCTTACTAGAAATTCATGCCCCACCCTGGTATTCCCCTGCAGATTGGATACGCCCACCCAACGGCCATCCCTTCAAAGCAGTTCCTGCTTCATCATACCCAGAGGGCAGACCTGGCCAGGACTGGTATCACTCGAAAGTGGCTCCTGTCCTAAGGAGGAAGGGAGATAACCCCACACACCAGCACCCCCACAGTTCCTGTAGCCAGGCTTCTTAGCTGGCTTTTCAGGGAACAAGCCCTACCTTTTGTTGGCCTGCATCTATGGAAGATGTTAATTGCAGACAACCAGGCTGAGGACTAACCCCACCCAACAGTGACCCCAGAAAAGCTGCAGCCAGGCCTCCCAACAGCATGGGGAACAAAACCTGCCCAGCATGCTCAGCCACAACAGAAGGGCACGTGCAGCCCACACAGAGGACACCAGTGAAGTGCCTGATTCTGGTGACCAATTCTATAATTGCACTATAGGTTACCACAGAACCCATTCTACACAAGTCCTTTATTTTCAAGACCAGAAGTTGTAGCTAACCTACCTAATACCTAGAAACAAACACAGAGAGTTAAACAAAATGGGGAGACAGAAGAATATTTCCCAAGTGAAAGAATAAGACAAAATTGAGAAAAGAAGGAGATAAATGAAATGGCAATAAGTAATATACCCAATAAAAACTTTAAAGCAATGATCATAAAAATACTCATAAGACTTGAGAAAAGAGAGGACGAACTCAGTGAGAAATTTAACAAAGAGATAGAAAATATAAAAAATAACCAGTCAGAGCTTAAGAATCAATACAATACACTAGAGGAAATCCATAACAGATTAGAGGATGCATAAAAATCAATCAGTGATCTGGAAGACGGGGTGGTGGAAAACAACCAAACTGAAGAGTGAATAGAAAAAAGAAAAAATGAGAATATGTTAAGGAAATTCTGCAACATCATTAAACATAATAACATATGCATTACAGGGATCCTAGCAAGAGAAGAAAAGGAGAAGAGGGCACAAAACTTATTTGAATAAATAATACCTGAAAATTACCATAACCTGGGGAATGAAACAGATATCTAGATCCAGGAAGCAGAGAGAGCTGTTAACAAGATTAACCCAAGGATGCCTACAGTAAGACAAGAAGTAAGATGGCAAAAATTAAGATAAAGAATCTTAAAAGCAGAAAGAGAAAAAGAAAATTGTTACATACAAGAGGGACCCAATAAGGCTACCAGTTGATTTTCCTGCAGAAACTATGTAGGCCAGAAAGGAGAGGCATGATATATTCAAAGTGTTAAAAGGAAAATACCTACAGTCAAGAATACCCAGCAAGGTTATCATTAAGAATTGAAGAGATGGTTTCCCAAACACAAGTTAAAAAACTTTACCACTAAACCACACTTACAAGTAACGTTAAAGGGAATTCTTTAAGTTAAAAGAAAGAGCCATAACTGGAAATAACAAAATTATGAAAGGAAAAAATTTCACAGGTAAAAGCAAACATATGTAATAAAGGTATGTTAATTACTTATAAATCCAGTATGTAGATTAAAACACAAAAGCAGTTAAATTAATTATATCTACAGAAATCAGCCAAGGGATACACAGAATTAAAGATGTAAAATATGATATCACATATGTAAAACATGAGGGGGGAGTAAAAATTTAATGCTTTTAGAATGTGTTCAAACTTAAGCAACTACCAACTTGATACAAGACCACTGTACACATAAAATGCTATATAGTAATTCAAAGGTAGCCACCAATCAAAAATCTATAATATATACACAAAAAATAAAGAGAAAGGAATCCAAGTGTAACACCAAAAAAAGCCATCAAACCACAAAGCGAAGAGAGCAAGAAAAACAAAGGAACAGAGGAGAACTACAAAAACAACCAGAAAACAACAAAAGAGCAATAAGTACATACCTATCAATTACTTTAAATGCAAATGGACTAAATTCTTCAGTAAAAAGACATAGAGTTACTGAATTAATAAAAAAGCAAGACCCATGTATATACGGCCTGTATGAGACTCACTTCAGACCTAAAGACACATCTAACTGAAAGTAAATGGATGAAAAAGATGTTCCATTCAAATGGAAGCAATATAAAAAATAAAAAAGTCTGAGTAGCAACACCTATATCAAATTAAAAGGACTTTAAAACAAAGACTATAGCCAAGAGACAAAGGACACTAGACAATTATAAAGGGATTAATCTAACAAAGGGATGTAATAATTGTAAATATCTATGCATCCACCTAAATGCATAAAGCAAATATTAAGAGACATAAAGGGAAAAGTTGGTAGTAATACAATAGTAGGGGATTTAACACTCCCTTACATCAATGAATAGGCAATCCAGACAGAAAATCACCAAGAAAATGGTGACTTTGAATTACATATCAGACCAGATAGATGATCTAATAGATATGTACAGAACAGTTCATCCAAAAATAAGAGAGTGCACAATCATTTCAAGTGCACATAAAATGTTCTTCAAGACAGATCACAAATTAGGCTAGAAAACAAGTCTCAATAAATTTAAGGAGACTATAGTCATATCAATCATCTTTTCTAACCACAATGGTATCAAAGTAGAAAGCAATTACAAGAAGAAAAACTGCAAAAAAAAAACAAAAACAAAAACAAAAACCCATAAACACAAGGAGTCTAAACAACATGCTACTAACAATCAATGGGTCACCAAGGAAATAAAATAGGAAATTACAAAGTACATGAAGACAAAGGCAAATGAAATGATCCAAAATCTTTGAGTTGCAGTAAAAGCATTTCTAGGAAGAAATTTATAGCAATACAAGCTAACCTCAAGAAACAAGAAAAATCTAAAGCAATCTAACCTTACACTTAAAGGTACTAGGACACAAAGAATAAACAAAGCCCAAAGTTAGTAGAAGGAATGAAATAAAGATTAGAGAGGAAATAAATTAAAGACTAAGAAAGAAAGAAGGAAAGAAAGAAAAAGATAAATGACACCAAGAGCTGGTTCCTTAAAAAGATAAACAAAATCGATATATCTTTAGCCAAACTCATCAAGAAAAAGGGAGACTCATATAAATAAAATCAGAAATTAAGGAGAAATAAGAACACACACCACAAAAATAGAATTATAAGAGAATATTATGAAAATATATGCCAACAAATTAGGAAACCTAGAAAAAAATAGATAAATTCCTAGACACGTACAATCTTCCAAAACTGAATCAAAAAGAAATAGAAAATTTTAAGAGACCAATTACCAGTAACAAAATTGAATCAGTAATTTAAAAAATATGAACAAACAATAGTCCAGGATCAGAAGGCTTCATAGGTGAACTCTACCAATTAACTAAAGAAGAGTTAATACGTATCCTCTGAAACTATTCCAAAAACTAGAAGATCGAGGGAAACTTGTAAATTCATTCTTCAAGGCCAGTATTATCCAGATACCAAAACCAGACAAAGACACTCAAGATAATGAAAACAGTACGTCAATATCTCTGTTGTACACAGATGCTACAAAGTGTTAGCAAATCAACTTAACAAAACATTTTAAAAAATTGTTCACCAGGGCTCCTGGGTGGCTCATTCGGTTAGGCCTCCGACTTCAGCTCAGGTCGCGATCTCACGGTCTATGGGTTCGAGCCCTGCGTCGGGCTCTGTGCTGACAGCTCAGAGCCTGGAGCCTGTTTCAGATTCTGTGTCTCCCTCTCTCTGCCCCTCCCCTGCTCACACTCTCTTTCTCTCGAAAATAAATAAATATTAAAAAATAAAAAAAATTGTTCACCACAATCAAGTGGGATTTTTTCCCGAGAGATGTAATAGTGTTTTGATACTCATTAAAGCAATCATTATACTACATCACATTAACAAGAGGAAGGATAAAAACCATATGATCATCTTAAGAGATGCAGAAAAAGCATTCAACAAAATACAATATCCATTCATGATAAAAACTCTCAGCAACGTGGGTTTAGAGGGAACATACCTCACCATAATAAAGGTCATTTATGAAAATCCCACACCTAATCTCATACTTAGTGATGAAAAACTGAAAGCTTCTGCTCTAAGATAAGGAACAATACAAGTATGTCTTCTCTCACTACTTTCATTCAACATAGTACTGAAGCCCCAGCCACAGCAATCAGATTTAAAAAATCAAATAAAAATCATCCACATTGGGAAGAAAGAAATAAGACTGCCACTATATGTAGATGACATGATGCTATATAGAGAAAACCCTAAAGACTCCACCAAAACATATTAGAACTAATAAATGAATTCAGCAGAATTGCAGGATACATAATCAATATACAGGACTCTGTTGCATTTCTATACACTAATAAGAAAGTAGCATAAGGTAAATTAAGAAAATAAACCTATTTACAATTGCACCACAAATAATAACATACCTCAGAATAAATTTAACCAGGGAGATGAAAGACCTAAACTCTGAAAAGTATAAGATATTGATGAAAGAAATAAAAAATGGCACAAATGGATAGATATACCATGCTCATAAATTAGAAGATTATTAAAATGTTCATAGTACCCAAAGCAATCTACAATTGCTTAGGGATTCAATGTAATCCCTATCAAAGTACCCAGAGCATTTTTCACAGAATAATCCTAAAATATGTATAGAACCCCAAAAAACTTTGAGTAGCCAAAGCAATCTTGCAAAAAACAGAAACATAGCTGAAATCCTCACAATTCCAGTTTTCAAGATATACTACGAAGCAACAGAAATCAAAACGGTGGGGTACTAACACAAAAACAGGCACATAGGTCAATGGAAAAGAATAGAGAGCCCAGAAATAAATCAATAGTTATGTAGTCAGTTTATCTATAATATATGAAGCAAGAATATATAGTGAAGAAAACAGTCTCTTCAATAAATAGTGCTGGAAAAACTGGACAACTACATGCAAAAGAAAGGAATTGACTACTTTCTTATTCCATACAGAAAAATAAACTCAAAATGGATGAAAGACTTAATGTGAGACCTGAAGTTATAAACCTCTTAAAAGAATACATAGGCAGTAGTATCTTAGACAATGGCTTTAGCAACTTATTTATGTATCTGTCTCCTCAGGCAAGGAGGATAAAGGCAAAAATAAGTTATAAAAAAAAGACTACACCAAAATAAAAAGCTTTTGCACAGAAAAAGAAACCATCAACAAAATGAAAAGGATACCTACTGAATAGGAGGGGATATTTGCAAATGATATATCTAATAATGTATTAATATCCAAAATATATAAAGCACTCCTACAACTCAACACACGCACACACACACAATTCACTTTAAAAATGAGCACAGGACCTGAATAGACATTTTTCCCAAGGAGACAGACAGATGACCAATAGACACATGAAAAAGATTTTTTTGTAATGAACACTGGGTATTGTATGGAAGTGTTGAATCACTATACTATATACCTGAATACTACATGGTATGTTAACTAAATGGAATTTATATAGGAACTAAAAAGATGCTCAACATCACTAATCAGAGAAATGCAAATAAAAACCACAATAAGATACTGCTTCACACTATTCAAAATGGCTATTATCAAAAAATACAAGAAATAACCTGTGTTGTCAGGGATGTGGAGAAAAAGGGCCCCTCATAAACTGTTGGTAGGAATGCAAATTGGTGTTTCCACTGTGGAAAACAATATGGAGTTTGTTTTTTTTTAATGTTTATTTATTTTTGAGAGACATAGAATGAGCAGGGGAAGGGCAAAGAGAGAGGGAGACACAGAATCCGAAGCAGGATCCAGGCTCTGAGCCATCAGCACAGAGCCCGACACGGGGCTTGAACTCACAGACCGTGAGATCACGACCTGAGCCGAAGTCGGCAGCTTAACCAACCGAGCCACCCAGGCGCCCCTGGAGTTTTTTAAAAAAACTAAAAATATAATTATCATATGATCTAACAATTCCACTACTGGGTATGTAACAATGACAATGAAAACACTAATTTGAAAAGATATATTCACCTCTCTGTTCATGGTGGCATTATTTACAATAGCCAAATTACACAAGCAACCCACATGTCCATCAAAGATAAATGGATAAAGAAGATATGGTATACATACATACACACACACATACACACACACACACACAATGGAATGTTACTCAGCCATAAAGAAGGAGGTCCTGCCATTTGTGACAAAATAGAAAGACTTAGAGAGTATTATCCTAAGTGAAATAAATCAGAGAAAGACAAATGCCATATGATTTTCTTATATGTGCAATCTAAAAAACAAAACAAACAAGCAAACAAATATACAGAACAAACTGGTGGTTGTCAAAGGGGAAGTGAGCAGGGTGATGGGTGAAACAGCTAAAAGGGATTAAGAGGTAAAAACTTCCAGTTCTAAAATAAGTCGCAGAGATGCAAAGTACATTATAGAGAATATAGTCCATTATATCATAGTGATGTTGTACAGTGTCAGATGGTGACTACACTTATTATGGTGAGCACTGAGTAATAGGTACAATTGACAAACCACTGTGTTGTACACCTGAAACTAATATAGCATTGTACGTCAACTAAATCTCAATTTCAAAAATGCTTAGGGAAGCAAGTGTGCTAGAATAGCTATACTATATTCAGTTGGACGATCTACTACATGATTATGATCCACATGAAAGCCCATTAAAAACACCATTTACCAAGGCCAGCAGGAATGTGCTATTGAGAAGGGCACTAGCTTCATTAAAATGGAGGTAGTAGCTTTAATCCACACAGCAGTGATGTTATTTGGAAAGGTTGTTATATAACTTGACTAAGTTATGGTAATGAGGATAATAAAACCCCAATTAACAGAAGCCAAGCCAAAGGGTCACAATGATCATAGTGACTGGTAAGACTGGAGTAACAATAAAAAGGACCTAACCCACAGAAAAGTATGGTAATAGTTAATGGAGCAAGAGTTAATGGATCAAGATAGATGGGCAGCCAACCAGGATAGTATTCAATTTGTACCAAAAAGGAAACCAAAGATGGATGACAAGGAACCTGAGATGACACCCATTAAAGGGATACAACCTAGTGTTCAGTTTCTGGACCTCGAACCAATTTTCAGACTTGGAACCCATTTATTGAAGAAGAGGCCATGTCTCCTTCATGAAGAATCCTACAAAGCTACAGTAAGTGTCTACTGTAATAATGGTAATAATTCCTTTCCCTAAAGGATTTTGGCAGCTTACTCAAGGAAACTATACATGGGGAAAAGAGAATTCCCAGATATTTTGAGGATTATTGGGAAAAGGGTGTGAATTGATAATGAAACCTGACAACTCAAAGCATTATGATGGTCCTCCGTTAGAGTGGGGGCATATTAGTGCCAAATAATAAATGAAGTCCAGGCTTAAAGTCTAATTTACAATGGGTCAGCTTGATCTGAAGATCTATAGAGTGGTCGTTTCTCCATTTCCAGAAAGTATGATCAGAATTACCATGTTTGACAAAGGAGATTCCCATATTGAGGTCGATGCATTCCCCACTATGAAACTTTTAATCCCACAGGCTAAGTGGAAGCTTGTAAAACTGCCCCACCAATGGCTAAAGCAGTAAATCACAAACAATATCACATTTTGGGGAGGGAGATACTGGATACTGGTGCTCCCTTTAATGACTTCAAGGATACAAGGATGGTGATTACAATCATATTTTTATGTAGTTCTCCACCTGGTCCCTACAAAAACCAGACAGATCTTTGGAGATAAGTATAGACTACCAAAACTCAAGTAAGTAATAGTTCTAATCACAGTCACTCACCCTAACTCCCAGCAACTCAACTGGGGGATCTTAATTTATGCCTCTTTGCTCTGCAGCTCCTGAAAAAATCACAGCATGGTAAAGTCCCGGTGCCCAAAGGTCTAACACTTTCACAGAGGACACAGTAACCATCCTATTAAATTGTAAGCTACAGTTAGTTCATTAGCACTTTGGCCGGCCTCCTTGTTTATAGGAATTAGCAAGCAGAGTCACAATATTGGCAGGGAAAATTGACCTTGACCATTAGGAGGAGCTAGACACAAACATAGGCAACAAACTTGGGCACTTCACTGGGGCTCAGGTGCTCATTTTTGACTATGTATAGAAGTTCTACAACCCTAGCCTGAGAAGGACATGGTAATCAGAGGCTTAAACACCTTGGAAGAAAACCCCTGTATAGCTTAATGTTTTATAATTGTTATGCCAGACTTAACCCAATGCCTACAATATGGATATAATTACTACATATTCTAGAACCTAGAACATAATATTGTATTGACTTATTTTTGTTGAATTTTAGATTATTGGGTATATTTATGTCCCATAAAGTTAATGGTAAAAGTATAAACATAGATTTATTCTTTTATATATTTTATTTCTTTTCACATAGCAGCACCTTAGTTAAAGGAAGCCAATAGGGTTTTCCTGTTGAGAAATACTGTCTCTCTTAAGCAGAAGTTACCATAAAAATGAGCTTGTGGTCTCACCTATCTCTCTCTTTTCTCTTTGAAGGTCACTATGGATACAACTGGAAAGTCAGACCATGACATCTGTACAAACACTAACCAGCTGTTTATCTTCTCTCTAGGGTCAGAAGTTTGGGGTCAGGTGGGGGGAGCCCAAAATGAGGGAGCAGGACCTTTAAATACACATCATACATTAAACTGAGGCCCCCTAGTGGCTGATGAAATGTCAGCCAAGTTCTTTTCCAGCCCAGTTTCTCTCAATCTTAATAGAAGTTTGGTGGAGATGCTGTTTTCTTCTTTCCATATTTCACTTCATGGATCTGCATTATTTGCTTTTATTCCAATTCCTACTCTTTTAGTACAAATTTTCTGTACACTTATGGGACTCCTAAAACTTGAATCTTAGACCCACTGAGTGTTGACAATCTAGAGTCATCTCCTCTCTGTACTGTACACACACCAATAGGGCTCTCTCTACATTTATTTTCCCAGGCTATTTCTATAGGTTTAATATGTGACTATAGTGTATACATTTAATATTACTTACAAAATCATCTCCTGACCAAACTTTTATATCCTTGAAAATGGATTCTCAACTTCTTTTATAAGATTTACACAATTTTGGACTCAGTATACCCCATACATTCACTGGAGCATTATGATACAGTAATTTTATCTTTGGTGGACTGTTTTCAACTTTAACAGCTAGATTTCTAGTTCAAACAAAAATTCAATAGAATCCACGATTCAAGTTGAATGGAATTTGACTGAACCCCCCCAATGCACAATGCTGCAAAAATATCGATTACCATATCTTCCAAAATAACATATTCAATGAGCACTTCCTGTGCAAATTGCTTTTCTTCAAAACTTCGCCAACTTCTGCTTAAGCATGAACTCCATGTGACAAAGTAACTTTCAATATATTAATCTTCAAGAAGTACTTCTTGTATTTTAATCAAACTAAGCCAAGATATACCCTAAAACATCAAAGATGCATTTCCTACAAACACTAGCATAAAGATTCACACAGTGTTACAGATTTCTGTACCTTGCAGTGGCAGAAAGAGTCATGGAAGGGGCATGTGGCAACACAGATACGTACATTCTAAGATACATCTCAGACTTCTAGCAAGCAGTAATCAACAGTAAGGACACTCTGATAATGTTACCATGGCAACCCTGGGAACAGACAAGATGGAAATGGAAAAGACTCTCAACACTGATAAGAGGTCAGCTATTACTCTCCCAAGTCTTGCTTGATCAATAAAGCAGTAGTAACCTCACATCTTTACCAAATTTAGTGGTTACTGGTTAGTAAGGTAAATATTAATGAATTATGGTCCTTCTAAGTATCTTTCAACCACCTAAGAACAATATTACAATACTTCAAAGTTAGATGTGTTTTTTAAATGAAGGAATAAAATTTCCATTTGGTGCTTTTTAGTTGGAACCTGTTAAGATAGAAGGACACTGTAGGTTCTCTGAGAATTCACAGTTTTTTCTCCTGTAATGGACTATCTGAAAAGTTTTTAATACCTTGTCCCCACCATCCAACACAAATATCTGGATCCTTATCAGTGTGTGTACATGAATGCCTAATGGCAGATAAAAGGGAACTCGTTTACTTTGTTCATAATTTGTGACTGAGTCAGGATCATTTTAAGCATCAAGAAATGCTCCTTTCTGAGCTTTAGGTATTTATTCACTCAACAGTCAGACATTGCTAGCTCTCAGTACCTGTCACAAGTCCATCTCAAAACTTTCCAAGCCACCATAGCCCCTGAAGACTCATGCCTTCCATAAACCATTAGCTTTGTGCCAGGACAGGTGTATGGTGCAATCCCAGTATCTAGCCCACAAAGAACATATGTCTGAGTGAAATTTGGTACTTCATATGTTTCTGTTCATGGATTCATATAACAGACACGAGTAGACCTGAAGTCATCTGGTCTACTTGCCCTCTTTACATAAAAGCTTCTTTGCATGTAAAGTCAGTGACCTACCTGAAGTCAAAAGATCATTACATGGCAAATTTAAACTAGATACAGACTCAGTCTTGGGTCAGATGGCAAATACTTTGTCTTATTTATTTATTTAAGAGAGAGAGAGAATGAGAGAGAGTGCATGAGCAAGTGGGGGAGAGGGCCAGAGGGGGAGCAATACACACACACACAGAAAGAGAGAGAGAGAGAGAGAGAGAGAGAGAGAGAGTCCCAAGCAGAATCCATGCTGAGCGTGGAACCTGACATAGGGCTGGATCCCACAACCCTAGGGTCATAACCTGAGTCAAAATCAAGAATCAGATGCTCAACCAACTAAGCCATCCAGGCACCCCTATTTTGTCATATTTATTTTTTTTAATTTTTTTTAATGTGTACTTATTTTTGAGAGAGAGAGAGACAAAGTATAAGCAGGGGAGGGGCAGAGAGAAAGAGGTAGACAGAGAACAGAAACAAGCTCCAGGCTCTGAGCTGTCAGCACAAAGCCCAACATGGAGCTCAAACCCACAAACTGCAAGATCATGACCTGAGCCAAAGTCGGACGCTTAATCAACTGTGCCACTCAGGTACCCCATTTGTGTTTTTGTTTTTAATTTTTTTAAGTCATCTTTAAATTTCAGATCTGATATCCTTTAAGAAATACAGTGTATTAGCTGATGATGATCCTTGTAATCCATTACTATGTCAAATAATATGCTACAGAACTCCAAAATAAATTTTTTTTTCTTTGACTGTACACCCTAACTGTGGCACAGAGCCTGCTAACCTGCTTCTCCTAGCCCAGCCTATAGTGCCAAATTTATGGTGCTTTTAAATTCTGCCTGCTAATCCCTTGCTAGTCTGCTTTTCCAAATCAAATTCAGTCAGACTTATCTAGCTCTGTCTGAATGTGTCCCTTGATTGAGTGATGTTAGTTCAAGAAAAAACACTCAAATCAATTTAATGCAAATTCCCATTCACAGCCTGGTTGACCCATCAGGATACTGACAATAATAGATTGGAGTACTTAATTCCTAAGGCATGTGACTCATCGAAGGCTTAGTAATCAATTTCCATTGCAGCGACTGCATAATTTGTCTTTGGTGCTCTCACGCTCTGGAATACCAAGTGGTTGTTCATTTTTTTTTTAAGGCCTACACGTTCTTTTCCAAATAGTGAAGACTTTTCCATGTCTCTGCAATCATTTCCTTATCTAAATTTCCATATGCTGCCCTGGCAAGGTGTCCTACCTATGAAGGCTTTAGATCAATAAAAATAATTGGCATGTTTTGCCTCCAGTTGCAGATGCCTAGAATAGATTACATGCTACTCTGGCAGACAATGGAAAGACGAAATGGAGGCTGGCCACTGCCTCCAACCACATTAGTCATTAATTCTATATAGGACAGCCAGCAGGGATTCTAAGAGTCTGAACCCCACTTCCCAAAGGTCCCCAATATGTTTTTTTCACTCTGAGCATTGAAGTGAAGGAAAGCATATACAAATAGGCAACTAGCAGAGGTCCCTTCCGTCTTAAGAAAGGCATGCCATGTTTCATCCAGACAGCATTTGTATCTGCATTTGTCACTTTCCTCTCTGTTTTCCTTTGACAAAAGCATTATGTTGAAAGCTGATTATACCCTGAGATTTTTCTCTGGCAACCAGGTAAGCTTTTGCTTCAGTTCATGAATCTGTAGGTAAGAAAATCCTTAAGAAATTAGGTCACACAAGTATGTAGAATAGAAGCAATCCCTGTAGTAACCATTTTCTATAGCCAAGACCTTACACATAACTTTGTTCTTGCTGAGGTAGGAAACAGAATCAGGCTTGTTTCCTGTATGAACTGGTGTTCCCCAAATGCAGAAGACCATATACATTGCCACGCCAACCCTGGGAGCTGCAGTGGACATTCACTCATGGTGATATTTATGTCCCTTTATAAGTGAACAAAAGTATTAAAGGTGTATTTAATGCTCAAAGGCATTAAATATCAAGCATCGGAGAACATGTTTCACTCATGCCTGTGGTCCTATCTCTTCTGATGTAAATTTGCATCCTTTCATCCTATCAGTGAAGAAACCAATGCCTGGAAGAGCGATTAGAATAAGACAACGATGTTAGTGAATCTTTAAGCTTCTTCTCTGAGTCAGTAAAGAAAATGTAAGAAATTGGAAGAAAGTACTTGTGAATGAAAGTCCTTCTCCAACTTCAGTGAATCCCATTGACAGGGCACATTTTTTTAGTCACTCAGTGTTAAAGTAAATTTATGTATGTAAATATGTCCATATATACATTTTGTATGCTATATGTATAATGGTATGTGTAATAAACTAAGAATTTAGCTACGAATAAACTCCTTCATCATAAAACTTACTGTCCTAAAAAATTGTTCTATTATTAACCACATTGAAAATTTTTCACCCCTTGAAGGAGGGCACCTGTGATGAGTACTGGATGTTAACTGTAAGTGATGAATCACTAAATTCTACTCCTGAAACCAATATTACACTATATGTTAACTAATTAGAATTAAAATTAAAAATTGAAACAAAAAAAGCTACTTTTCAATATGAGCATGATGGACCATTGTGTTTGTCATTGTTAAGGAAAAAGAATAAATTTAATACTACAGATGGGGTACTCCATGTACGTTTGTACATATGTATGGAGTTGAGGACATATGTTTGTTTGAGATATAAGTATGGTATTGACTATATACACAGGTTAATTCTATTGTTTTTGTACATCAAGTTTGATATTCCATCCTGAAGATGTTAGTTCTAATATCAGTAAAAGCAAAAACTGAACAAAATCAGCTACCTTTTAAGGTCATTTAAAAGCCTATGAAATACAAAAAATCTAGACAAAGTTATATCACTAAACAACAGAGACAGCATGACCCTAAAATTTTCTAGAGGAAAAAAATAAGTCACAAAAAAAGGAATAGGAATCAGAATTTCTTCATAACTCTCAACACTAACATTAGATGCCTGTAGAAGTAATACAACAATGCCTTCGAAACTCAGAAGAAGCCGTACCCAGGCAGCTCAGTCAGTTAAGCATCCAACTCTGTTTCAGCTCAGATCGTGATCTCGCAGTTTTATGAGTTCAAGCCCCACATCAGGCTCTGTGCTGACAGATGAAATCTGCTTGGGATTCTCTCTCTCCCTCTTCTTCTGCTCTCCCCCACTTGTGCTGTCTTTCTCAAAAATAAATAAACTTAAAAAAATTTTTTTTAATTAGAGGGAAAAAAAATATTATTCTACTCTCACACTTGATGGGGTTTGTATAAGCAGAGAAATCCAGGTTGAAAACGCCATTTTTGGACATAGAACGAAAATATACCTTTCATATGCCTTTTCTCAGATGCTATTGGAGGAAGAATTCTATCAAATCAAAGCTATAAACAATGACAACAACAACAGCAAGATAGATGATTGCAGAAATGGGAGTTCAAACATTGGAGGGCAGAGAAAGTCCCAAATGAGTAATAAGTCATGCCCAGAGCATAATCAATCCCAATCTGGCACAGAGGCTGCCAAAGTTATGCAGGAAATAAAAGGAACCGATGGATTTGTATTTTAGCATTTTGAAAAATCAGTTGGTATTTAACAGCTCACCTGAACTTTTTAGAAGACGGATACATATAAAACTAAACACTGTATAAGAAAAGAATCATAATTATAGTATATTACCTGGCTCAGCAGAGAGCAATATTTCTAGTAGTTTTATAAATTCTAGCCTGATTTAGCCAAAAGTTATGATAATTATTTTGAGAAAATCATGGGAGTAGTTAGACTATGGCCAGAGATAGGAGGTTGTACTAAATCACCAACATCTATAAGAAGATACAATATCCTGATTGATAAATAAAAGGCAATACACATTATCAATACATAGGTAAATTCCAGATAAAATAACTAAGAGTTGAAAGTGGTTCCCTCTAGGGAGCACTAATAGAGGAGGAGATACAGGGAGAAAAAAGAATCATGGTTTTTTCTGATGTCCCCTAGCACTATTTGACTTTTTAACTCCATGAATGTATTATTTTGATTAATGATTTATTAATTTTAAGACATTTTGATTGAAAGGATTCCCCAAGTACTGAATACGATGAACAAAGTATGGTTCATACCTAGACATACACTGAGAACTTTATTATCATCGGAATTTCTAAATTACACCAGCTTTCAGAAAGAAATTCCTTGGCAAGTAACAATCCCACAGATATTTTGGCAACAACATCTATCCGTTGTTTTTTGTTTTTGTTGTTGTTTTTCATCCACTATATCAAATTTCTGAGTGAAATCTTAGATTTACACCTTTACACTTGAGTAATAGTTTGGCTATGTATAGACTTAAAAGTCAGGGTCCTCATAAGAACCAGCTGACACTATTGAGATATTGTATCAAGTCTCTTTATTTAACTTTCCTCAAAGTATAGAGAGGGATGATATGCAATGTTCTCTGGGTCTAGGAACAGAGGGAAACATTCCAACTGTAGGTCTGAGGGAAAGGATAGTTAGGAGGAATCAGAAAAGTTAGATAAAAGGAAATTAATAGACTATATTAGATCTTAACACATGGAAAAGTCTCCTTCAAAGAGCTATGTTTCAATAATCTAGGATTGTCTACTTCTGTAAGGATCCATTCAGATTAATTGGTTTTAAAAGAACATTTACATAATATGATAAATGCTGTTCATTATCTATGGATTGAATCCATAAACCAGAGCATGGAAGACTTAGTTTTAATTTATTTTTAAATCAAACTTCGACATTTACAATCTTTTCTGTAACTATAATTAACAGATTTGGTAAAAGAGATAAGAGGTTGAGTAAATGTAGTAAATTCTTCATCTTTCCCAGCAGACAATAAATCCTGTCTAAACACTCATTCTTTTATCCCTTGTCAGCTTTAAAGTTAGGATGCAAACCACAGAATTAGTTTTAAATCATTGCTTCTCAACTTGGGAAGGAAACTGGAAATTCCTGTTTTTATATCCTTCTGTATTGTTTGAATAGTGAATCAATGTATGTACATGTTAAAACCAGTCAGTGAGATCAGTAAGGATACCATTGCAGTTATAAAGGAAAGAGTTATAGAAGGCAGAGGTGTACCACAAACCAAACCAGGGCACAGGCACCTTCCCCTGTGTGGTATCTCCAAACACTGCTAGGAAATTTTTCATTTTTCACAGTACCCTTGTCATCAGTGTCAGAAGCCCCAAGGAATGAGGAGAAAGAGTGTAAAATCCTGGCTTTATACTTCTTTAAATCTGAAATGACTAATTTGATGACTTGTTTGAGTTTTCAAGTGTTTAGAATATTATATGACTCATGTTTAGTGGAGAACTCAATAGCATTGTCAGTTCTAAAAAATAAAATAAGGTTGTATTGTTTTCACATTTGCTGTGCACCATGAAATCCATACCTCTCACTCTTAAAGAAGGTGGCTAGACACAAGGTAGATGAGTAGAAAGGAAGGAAGCAAGTGGACCATGCAAGACCAAGAAAAAAAGATGGGTGACTTTCATAAGGATGCAACATAGTATGATAATGCTCTGGGTAAGTGCAAACCTGGTAAAAGCATGGCCATGTATCGTCTTATCACTTAAGCCCCAACGAGCCTGTGAGCAGCATAGAGAATAGACTTATCATTTTGAGAGTGCACAGAAGAGTTTCTTCATATGTACCTCATGAATACCTCCGAAAGCCTGAGAAATAAAAACAGTATAGATGCATATTGCTATGGAGTGAAGTATGCTTCTCTCAAAAGCATATATTGAAGCCCTAATGCCCAATAAGATATGACGATGAGACCTTTGGAAGAAGATACTGTTTTCGATGAGGCCATGAAAGAAGGGTTCTCATGATGAGATTAGTGCCCTTATTTTAAACAAAAAAAGAAAGAAAAAAAAAGAGGTAACAGAGCTCTCTCTGTCTCTCTCTCTCTCTCACACACACACATACTCTCTCTCTCCCTCTCTCTCTCTCTCTGACTCTCTCTCTCTCTCTCTCTCTCTTACACACACACACACACACACACACACACACACACCACTTCAATTTTAAAGTACCTCTCGGCTGGTTCTCTTTCTCACATAATACAAATTCTAGAAGTAGGGTCAACATTGAGGCCATGGTCTCAGGATCTTTAGTCCTACATTTTTAAAGTGTTGAGGTTTTGTTCACAACCTTTTCAATTTGTGATAGCAAGATAAACTCATGCATCTCATTTGACTTCCAGGCAAAAAGAGTAAAGAAGGAGAAAAAGGCTTATCCCTCCAAAGGCTTGGCTGAAGACCAGGCTTCTCTTTCTGAATAAAAAGGACAATGTTCCCCTATAGCTCATTTGCCATAACGAAGTCATGTTCCCTGCCCTCCCCTTCTCCTCCATGTACATCAATCTGAGGATATAGATATCCATGAGTAGTTTAGACAAATCATGATTTGTTAGCCAGGATAAGAGCCTGACCTCCTTATGATCACAGGTGGAGCACTATCTGCTCCAGGCAAAAACTAAGAGTTCTTCAGCAGGCAAAAGGATACGAGTAGGGAAGCCATATATCTTCCTACCTACCTTCTCTGCCTTATGCTTAAATAACCTAAGGGCTGATGAGCAAATATCTCACCTTCAAGCAAAGTAGCTAAATTTCCATTCAGGACTTTCACCCATTCAATTTCCTTTATAATTAAGGCCCTCAAAATGAATTTCTAATAGTAATTTGTCCTGTTATATATTAAAACAGAGTGACATTTGAGCAGGGCAATAGTATAGACAATTCTACTTAGAGCGATATGGGCTCCCAGAGTGAGCTAAGAGGGTAGGAAGCAGTCAAGTACAGGATGGAAGATTAGTAGAGTCAATATAGGTGAATGCCAGAGAAACTTCTTCCATACTTCCTGAAAGGGAATAGGCAGCTATTAAACCCTATCAGTATTGACTTATAACCTCTATAGGAAGGAGGGGTAACAGTTATATCATGCAAAGTACTTGGAACTAGCACTTTGACTCTTTGAGCAAAGTCACACAAGATCTTCAAAACAGCAAAATAGGGCTGTTGCTATAACTGCCCGTTATATATACTGCTAGACCAATTGCACTTTGCTGATAGTGAATCTCTTTCAAACTCTAATAGCTACCTGCTATAACTTTCTATGTGAAGTCAATGAGTTTCAGGATTTGAATTGTGAGCATTCAGAAACCTCATATGTAATATTTTTCATTACATTAAGTTGTATGCAGAGAGATATAGAGGTTTTTATAATGCTGGGTGAGTTCAGTCTTGCTTTTTGATGGAGTTTCAACAATAGAACTAGTTTATTACACCCTCGAGCTACATCCCTATCTGATATGGCACAGTAATGAGATTTTTAATACTTATTAACCTCATGAATTTTGCAAACTGATAAAATTGAAAGAAGGAACATCTATTGCATCATGGAGACTTTATTCAATGATTCTGTGTCTAATATGTTAAGGATATTAAGTTACCTCCTTTTTAAAGCTGAAAGAATAATTTTGAGCTATTCCTCGATTTTTTCTTTCTGACACAAATCCTTCCAACCATAATGTATTATTCTTTGCATCAAACTTGGATACAAGTTTTAAAATAAAGCCAGGTTTAATTTCAAGCTAGATATATACCTCTATTTTTCCATGACTAACAGCAAATTCTTACGTGGCGCCAAAATAATGTTTTAAAACAAAATTATTTTGTATGAATATTCTCTTGATCTCCCTTCTGATTTCCCAACAAAAATTTCCAAAGTTAAGAGTTTAAGACTCAGATTAAATAATAGCCACCATGTAAATACTTACCATGGATTAAGCCCTGTCTTAAGTGATATACTGAGCCAAAAGCTCACAAATGCTAAGACATAGTTATTTTTAACTTCTAATCCTGCTTAGGGATCTATAAAATGGACACCTGTAATTCTAGCAATATCAGAGGACACCAAATAATAAGTGAAAGAGCTAAGGATTTGAACCTTCTCAAAGGTCTGGCTTTCCCAAATTTACCAGTCACTTTACACTCATGCTATGGAGAAAAACCCTTCATCCATCTACTTCTTCCTATAGATTTGGAAATGGAATTTAGTTGATTAAGGTTCAGATTTATGGCCATTTAAAAAAAAGTATAAGCTTTGGAAATAGATTTTAATTAATCTGGCCTGGGAGAACCAGGAAAGGAATCACAATGTGCCACATTTAACAAGCCTTAAAAATAAATAAATGACTACTACTTAGTATGAAATATTCTGTACGCTCTCTATGCTATTGTAAGCCTGGCTATGAGAATGATCTCTGCCTTTTATTCTAGCAAGTCTGAATTACCTAGAATACTCCTATCCAATAGAATTTTCTAATAATAATGGATAATGGAAATCTGTGCTGTCAGATATAGTAGCCACTAACCACATTTGGATATTGAACATGGGAATTGTGGCTACTGTGACTGAAGACTTTTCAACAACATTATTATTATTATTATTATTACTACTAAATGTTTATTTTGAGAGAGAGCATGAGGGATGGACAGAGAGAGAAGGAGAAAGAGAGAGAATCCCAAGGAGACTCCACACTTTAAGCACAGAGCCTGACATGGGGCTTGATGTCAAGAAGGGTTAGATCATGACCTTCGCTAAAATCAAGAGTCCAACACTTTACTGACTGTGCCACCGAGACACTTCTATTTGATTATAATTATTTAAATATAAATAGCCATTTTGGGCTAGTAGCTCCCATGTTAGGTAGCACATATCTAGAGTTTTTCTAAATATGGCATGTTTGCATATCTTAAATCTTTACACTGAAGATGGAATAGATGGAAGAACATTTGAGTAGCAAGTAATGAATCTGGAGAGAAAGTCCTCTGCAAGATTTCATATACTTGCTAACCATTCATATTTTTTACCCTGATGGTAGTAATGCCTATGAAAAATATTTGACATCGTTCCTTTAGAGATTCCTTTAGAAATCTTCTGATTGGTGTATGTATGTGTGTATACATATATATGTACACACAGAGAGAACTTGGTTTAAGCAAGATGCGGAGCAGATATTCCATTTATTCAAATGGTTTTAGCAAAAGAGGGCATTCCTTCATCTATTTTTGCCAAGTGTTAACGAAAAAAAGTTATTCTGACACTTAAAATGGTAAGGAAGGCTTTATTCAAGACTGCTACAACAGGCATCAAGACTATTGCAATGGGGGGAGAGAGGTCAGGCCCCACTTGGAACACGGTATAAATGGCCAAGAATTTATACCCAAGGAACTGAACTGGAGGGGTGGGGTGGGGGTTGGAAAATGACCAAGAGGAAACATCAGGAGTATGGGATTCTCACTGAAGGCTGGCCAGGTGATCAGATCTCACTGGGGAAGGGTGGGAAATGGGGAGGTTGATCAGATAACCAAAAATCAGAGGATTCTCTGTAAAATGACTTAGCAGGATTCTTGCTTCACTGGTTGTATCAGGCCAAAGACAGTAGTGAGCCAATGTCAAGGCCTGATTTAGAAGAGGGCTTAGAGGAGCCTGAATCAAGTTTGATCAAAGAGAGCCCTTGTCGCAAGAAGACACAAAAGAGATTAATGCTATGACCTTCACTGGAATGGTAGATAGAAGATGAATGGAGAGTTCTTAGAGACCCTTATTTTCCAAAAGTAATGTGCATCATGAAGTAATCTGAACTTATTTTCCTCCACTCATTCTTCTCAGCCCTTCCTAGAAGAACCAGTAGGCTTAACATTTATGTAGAAAGAAAGAACCCTGGAGGAGAGTTATAGGAAAAACATAAAAGGGTGGTATGCATGTGTGATGAAAGTCAAGGGATGTCCATTACCCAGTCCTAAAAGCCAGAATTCTTGTCTGCTGCAGACTGCTTGCCCTTTCCACTGTTTTCTTTACCACAATTCTTCTGTTCCTTTCCGACTGTAATACACTGGTTTGTCCCTACTTGTAAATTTGGGGTGTGACTTCTTTTCAAGAGAAAGGCAAAGGAATGGAGGGTCCTTACAGTGAACAGGAAGAGAGTTGATAGCAACTGATGGAGTTGGTCCAGGAGTCAGGTGGAACGTGTACTTTCATGATTGTTCCCCCAAGGCCTTGGTCAATGAGCACTATCTTTTTTCTGGCAGCGTTGAAGCTCCAGTCTCTCCATCCCACTGGTGTTCTTGGGGTTTATCTTCCTGTAGCATCCTACTCCTCTCTTAAGGACTGACAGCTTGCTCACTGTTCTATCATCTCGAGCACCTATCGTATAGTGCTAATGAAATGCTAAGAGTAGTGGAAAGATTATTTTTATAAGAAGCTGAAAGAAAGGAACCAGGATTCTCCACTCCATTCAGCTTTGGCATATCTGCCTTTTGTATAAGCACTTTAGGATGTCTCTCTCGGAGACCCACCCTCTCCTACCCCACCCTCTGAGCAAACCTTCCATTCCCAGTTCCTCCTCTGTTACTAGGTCAGCAACTCTTTGGCTATAGAACCTTCCCAGTTTGTCGCCTCAGTATTAATTTCCCCAAAACTTCGTGATCACTACTGGCTCGTTTTAAAGAAGGAAACGGGCTACTTTTGTTTTACATTCCCTTGTAGATTCGGTATGACTGCACCAGGTTAGAGATTAATGGATGGAATATTCATTTCCTGTAGCAGATATTCATAAACATAAACTCTCATAGGATACATGGGCTTTTCAGAGAGCTGTTTAGAATACTTCATGGTAACTAGTTTACACTGAAGCTACGCTATTGAAGATAAATAAAATATTTGTGGCTGCATTGAAATCTAAAATCTTTAGAGGGTGATACATAAACTTACAGTGGATTTTTAAAAAATGAGTTTGGTTTAATTGTGAATAACACCTTGGTAGCGATGTAATTTGGGGTAGGGGAGAAAGAGGTTACAGTTTAGAACCAGACCTATAATGAAATATAGCCATACCCCTGTTCTCTTCAAACATGAAAACAGGCGGTCAGGAAAAAAAATGCAGAGGCCCTGAGTGAGATAATGGGATTTCTCTTAATTTGATTTGCTGTGGAGAAAGCTGGCCTATTTAATACATCCATGTGGAGTTGCTGTTTATATTTTGGTTTCTAATTAGCATAGTCATTCTGAAGCCTCTAGCTGACTTCCCCTTCCATATAAATCTAATTTGGCCTTGAGGAGGGTTATTAGAGCAGCACAAGGAGCACAAACAAAGGGAAATGTCTGCCAAACAGCAGGCAGGCTTAATGCATCTGGGGCATGCGCTGAGGCCAGCAGCCAGGCTGGTGTGTGGGGCTGTGCAGAGCAGCAGGGCTGGAGCCTGGACGAGCCATCCATCACTAGTGTCTCTCCTATCCTCCCTAAGCCCAGCCTGCCCCAGCCCGTGTAGTCTGGCTGAGGCAATTTCATAATAAAAAAGGGATGATACTGAGGGAATGTGAGAGCTATAAAGAAAAGATTTAAAATTGATTTTGAAAGTTTCTAAACTAGGCCATAGAATGGATAGTCTGTATTGAAGTAAATGCTTAGTCTCCCTCCTAAAACTCCTTGTAAAGAGTGACATTTCAATTTTCCCTGGCTTTGGGGAGCTTGATTTTTTTTTACCGCTCTACAACTCAGTCTTTGAGAAACACCTTCTAGCAGTGATAATAAAGTATACTGAGTGGGGATATGGACAACATTGATAAAGAGGCACTAATCCTTATTCTGTGTGAAAAATAGTCTGAAGGCAGATTCTATCCCAAAGGGGAAGAAAGAAGAATGCTAAACATGACTAGCCGTAACCTATTTTTCACCAAGCAATTGGAGCTCAAGTACATTTTGACTAAAATGTTGTTTGTGGGAAAGAGCAAGGGACTTAGACTCTTTGTAAAGGGCACTAAAGTACTAACTTACAGTCTTGTGATAACTCTAAAGAACAGAGCTATGACAAGATTCTTTTGAGGAGATTTAGGGGGGTCTACTAACATGGATCTGGTGGGTCCTTTATGGGATCTACATTTGTAGCTGGAAATTCATCTCAACTAATTTCTGCATCACTTTTAAAGTTGGTAGAAGCAGCTTTCAAAGGCTTAGTGAGCCCTGCTCATAACGGTCTATGGGAGTGCTGATGAGCATAACTTATTGCAAAACTTTCCCCTACTGTGAGGAGCAGAATGCTAATGATGTGAATCTGTTCTTTTCCAGAAGAGTGAGAATTACAGCTCCCCCTAGAACACAATAAAAAGTCTCTAGGATTAAACTTTTTAAAATGCACTTCTGTCACTTTAAACTTTAAATATTCTATTTAAATGCATGTCTATCAATAATATATTGTATACAGACAATGTTAAGAGTTGCAGATATATGAGCTTCTTCCTACATCTCTAAGAAAAGGAGAAATCACCTAAGTAGATATTAGATAACAAAAGTAGACCGATATTAGATATTTAAAAATTAAAAGAAGCTTTTTCACTCATAGGAAATCTTTAGTGTGATAAGGGTGGAAGGGTCATTTCTGAAAAAGAGATAAATGAAAGTATCTTCCCTAGATATTTTTAAATGGGGGTACACATAGATTTCAGATGGAAGAAAATAAGAACATATCCGAGACCCTTCATCTAAAGTGACAGTGGTAATATGACCTAAGGACTTTGCTCCAATTTTAAAAACCTCTTATTATTTTGAGTTGTTTATTTTTTTCTACCCAACCCTGATTCAGAAACAGTTTACTTAAACTCACTGCCCAACTACCCATGAGATCAAGCCAGTTGCCTCACTGCTCTTGGCATCTGTTTCTTCATCTGTCAAAAATTGATTAGAATGAATCTCTAAAGGCGGGGGCATCTTCTGGGGATTTTTCTTTCCTACCTGATCTCTGTTACAAGTTGCAATGTCTCAGGGGTCAGTCCTAGGCTCTCATCTATTTGCTTCTCACACATCTCTTTAGAAGATCTTTTCCACAAGTTCAAATACCATGTACAGGCTGCAAGCTACGTTTCTGGTATAAAGACGACATGTCTAAAATAGAATTCATGATCTGCTCTACCAGCTCAAGGGGCAATACCCAGAAATTGACTCTGTCTCCAGATTCCCGGACTCAGCAAGACGCAGCACCAGTCACCCCTTCTCCCTTAGCGGAAGTCTTTATAGTTTCTCCGAATGTCTCAAGCCTTATCCATGGCCCCTGTCTCTCCACTCCTTTGCACACCTTACCAATCTAGGACACGTCATCTCCTATCCAGGTCACTGTAGTGGGCTGCTCCAAACTTGTCATTTCTCAGCCATTCTCCACACAAAGTGGTCTTTGTGATGTGTACCTGTATCATCACTCCGTCATTTAAAACTTTGAGTGGCTACCTGTTTCTCTTGGAGGATTTGGACCCTTATCCTAATCTGCCCTCTGTAGCTGACCTGGTCCTGCCTACCCTCCTCTTGCCTTTATCATTTTCCCTCAGCTCAGTGCTCTCTCTTCACAATGGCCTCCTTTCAATTCCTTCAACAAGTAGAGTTCCTTTCCATGCTGTACAATTGCCTGTTTAGGATCTTCTCATTCACCCCTTTCATCCTGCAACAAAATAAGTGAAAGATTGTCAGATGACATGAGATTCTATATGAAGAAATAAGACAGAGCGAGGGGCAGGGAGTAACTAAGGAAAAGGAGGGTGTTGTCATTTTATACTGGATTATCAGAGAAATCTTACTAAAAAGGTCACAACTGACAGACGTAAAATGCATGAAGAAGCTGATCAGCTATCCTGGTGAGAGCATTCCAGGCGGAGAGAAGACAGTAAGAATAAAGACACTCAGTGGCATCCAAAGTAAGGCAAGGACGCCAGGGTGGCTGGAGCATAGTGGGGGAGGCAGAGGACAGAAGACGACAAGGTCAGAAAGGTGGCTTATTGACCACTGATCACTATAAGGTTCTAGATTTGGCTCCAGTCTGGTAAGTCAGTGGAGTGTTTGAAGAGATGACTATGATCTAAATCATGTTCTTAAAGAATGACTCTGATCATTGTGCTAAGAATACGCTGTAAGAAGACGAGGATAAAAGCAAGAGACTAGTTAGGAAGATATTGAAACAGTCAAGGTGCTGAGAGTGCTGGGGTACTTGGCACAGCAATGCAGGCAATGACATAGTTGGATTAGAGATACAGAGCTCAAGATTTACTGATGCTTTGGAGGACAGCTGTGAGCTTCTTACTAATTCTCCAGAAACACTCTGTATCAATTTCTCCGATGTCTTTCTATCTCTCGCCAACAAATAACTCAAGTTTTCCCACTTACGTATAATCCCCAACTTATGTTATCTTCTTAGCACTTGTCACCCCTGTAATTTAAACAGAAATTATTCTAATGTTAAACTTATAGCCCATGTTAAGTCACATACTCATAGGGAAGGCCAGTTTCTGACCTGTTCCCCATTCTATTCCGAACACACAGGCACTAGAGGCACTCATCGGATATTTTGGATTACACTTCAGTTTGCTTCACTGTATCAAAGCCCACCTGGACAGTCATATATAAGTACACCTTTCATAATCATTTTTTTATACTGCTATTAAAACAGAGTTGGAGACATTTAACTCTGAGAAGAGTCATGATAATTATACAAGAGCTACTTCCTTGTTGGCAGCTCTGAGTGTGAATAATAGTGTAATGCATGATTCTCAGACAATCTGGAGTAATCAGACCTTTCAAACATTGAGCCAATATGTATACGCATCAAGCAGTATCTACATTTTATTATAATCCATTAGAATTCATTATAGAAGCACTTAAAAGTATGCATTCACATTGTTAAGATGCTAAAGGTTTCTAACATGAAGATTTCAGAGGCTCAGTTAATTAAGCATCATACCGTCTGTTTTACCAAATAAACTCAACATGAACTCTATGTCATCTGCTGCTTATAGAACTAAAATCTGGCTACTGCTACAGCATGTACATGGCACCTTCAAACAAGGCCACAAAAATCAGTGTTTAGATGTTGTGTTAGTTTCCTAGGGCTGCTGTAACAAAGTGCCACAAACTTAAAGCAACGGAAAGTAACTCTTGCCATTGTGGAGGCCATAAGCCTGACATGAAGGTGTTGATAAGACATGCTCCTTCCTTCTGAGCCTCTAAGGGAGGCTTCCTTCCTTGCCTGGTCCAGCTTCTGGGAATGTCACACATTCCTTGGCTTGTGGCAACATAACTCTAATCTCTGCCTCTTTCTTCACATGGCTGTCTTCCCTCTGTGCTTATGTCCAAATTTCTTTCTTCTTATAAGGGCACCACTCTTATTGCGTTAAGAACCCACCCTACTGTAGTATGACCTCCTCTTAATTAGTTACATCTGCAATGACTCTTCCCAAAGAAGGTCACATTCATAGGTACAAGGGGTTAGAAACTGAACGTATCTGGGGCACCTGGGTGGCTCAGTCAGTTAAGTGTCCAACTTTGGCTCAGGTCATTATCGCACAGTTTGTGAGTTCAAGCTCTGTGTTGGGCTCTGTGCTAACAGCTCAGAGCCTGGAGCCTGCTTCAGATTCTGTGTCTTCCTCTCTCTCTGCCCCTTCCCAGCTTGCACTCTGTCTCTGTCTCTCTCTCAAAATTAAATAAAAATTAAAAATATTTTTAAAAAAGAAAGAAAGAAATTGAACATATCTTTTTGGGGGGATGCAATTCAACCCCTAACAGATGTGGTTAAAGTGGAACTGGGGGTAGTTATATCCAGCATAAAGAGAAATGGGATACGATTCAGGAAACCCTCATCTGAGTGTTAGCTCATTACACATAGAAGTAGGTTACCTCAAAAAGTTTATCTCTTTTCTTCTTTCCCACTCTTTAAAATCAGAGTGTTAAAAGAGGTGACCTCTGTCCACTCAGCTATTTCAGATCGGATCAGACTAAGTCAAACACTGAGTCTGTTCAAACACAGAATCAATCATATGCTGAAATTTGCTGGTCCTGCCAGTGTTTCCTTCAAGGTTTAACAAACCATTTTTATTCTTTAAATGCCAATGTAAGGGGTAAGACTCGATACTCGATATTCACTTCCTAGCTGTATCACATCAGTGCCAGAGGCTCAGACTTGTAACCAGTTACAAGCCATGTCTTCTACGCTTAATAAATCCACCATAGTACACAGCGTATTTCAAAACACTCTTTTAGAATTGAAGTCACAATCTAACTGCTCCACCCTTCAAAAATGGACTTTACTAATTGACTCTTTACAGCACAAAACTTTAGTATTCTGTTGTATGACGAATAGTTTCTTCTATCATTACATTTTGACAAACTGACCCTAGTTTAAGTTGAGACTATAAACACTGATATTTTTTAGTTATTCCTGCAGGGAAACCAATTATTTGCTCTATTGCAGTTTAAAGAGAAGATGGTTTACTGGGCCCCAAGAAAACTACAATCAGACAAAAGATAGCTTTAGAAAATGGTCTTGGAAAATATCATTTTCATCTAGATCACACTTACATCCATTATTCTTTTATAATAAGAAGGATATGGTGAAGGTGAAAAGCAAATAAACTAATGTGGTATCTGAAGACGGTCTATAAAGGCAGTGTGACACACCGGCTAATACGTCCAGTACTTCCTAATATGCCAGTCACTGTTCTCTCCGGTGTTCCTCACATGGACACTATTCCTTTTTACCTGGGTATTAATTTGATCGAAGGTAATCCTGGAAAATTGTCATCATTTAAAATCATAATTTTTACTATCTCTGAGTATTCTCATCTTTAACGTCCTGAGAGTATATTATAGTCTAAAAATACGTGAACAGAATGCTCTCCATTGCTTTTCATGACATCTTTGTGAGTTAGAGAACTTTAGGATTAGAAGACTAGGAGATTTGCACAAGGTTCATAGCCTGGATGAAAACTTGAGCCTTTAACTCTACACCTAGTGGTCTAAACACAAATAAATTGTGTTCATGTGTATGTCTATGTATATGTATTGACATACACACATACGCATTCCTATTTAATTCTCAAAACTCTGTGTAGCTCTTTAGAAACTCCATGAAATTCCATAAAGTGGATATAATGTAATTCATTTAACTATGTCCCTCTTGATGGACATTTGGGTTAGTTTCACTTTTTCTCATGCTCACAATGCTTTAATTAGTTTCCCATGTATGTACATGTGCATACATGTACAAACACTTCTATAGAATTAATTCCTGGGAGTATAACTTCTGGTCAAATAGATTGCATATTTTTTATTTTGAAATATTCGCCAAATTTACTAATATTATTTAGGATTTAGCATTACTAGTATTATTTAGGATTTCTCTGTCTCTCATCAAAAATGACATTGGCCTACAGTTTTATTTTATGTGTTCAACTTGTCTTGTTTAGGTAAAAAGACTGTGCCAAAGCTATTAAATGAATTGAGAAACTTTGCATTTTACTCTATGCTCCAAAACTACTTGAGTAACTTGAAAATAAAAGTCTGTTCCTTGAAGTTACTTAAAAACTGGTTATTAAAATCATCTATGCCCATGCTTTTTTAGAGGTAGATTGTTACCAATAATATCAGTGGTTACTACAGATTCTAATCTGCAATAATACTCTGGAGACACAATAGCTTGAGTCAAATACTGTGTTTATTTAACTCTACAAAGGGATGCATCTTAGGAAATGCAGCATTTGTACCTCATTCAGAGGACCAAGAGTTTATAGTTTCCTTTGTCCCCTCACATACATGAGGTGTGTATGACTGCCCTGAATGAAAACCACGGTGTATGGGACACCTTGACATATAAAAGTCACACCTTCCATTTCCAACAGCATTTTCTGCCACTCTAGTCATGTAGGAGTAAGGCATGTATGTAAACTTAGCTCTCCACCAGAACTGGACAGTTGCCCAGATTGGAAGACTGACAGCACAAGAATAACCACAAGTCTACACTGACTTTAACTTTGTAGTTTCCGAAGAGAATCCAGCTATCAGTCAGGCTTGAACCAGGTGTGATATTACACAAACTAGTGTTTCTGCCAGGGACTTTTAATCTTCCTTGAGTCAATTTAAAAAATTTTTATATTATCCTAAGAATTATACATTCCATCCAAATTTCCAAACTAATTGACAAAAAGTTGGTTTTCCCAGAGAAATGTGTCTTTACTAATATTTTCTTTTCTTTTTTTTTTACCATGGTCATAGACTTCTTCAGTTTGTTTACTGCAAAACCAGATTCATGTAATATGTTTTTTGAATGTTTAAAACATTATTGCATAAACCAAAATTCAGTTGTACTGATATTTTAAAAGAAGTGGCTTTGTTGGTTTTTATTGGTCATGTATTAGTTTCCCTTGTGCCTTCAATTTTAGAAACGTCTGCTTTTGTCTTTAGGAATTCTTAATTCACTTTCTTTGGGTTAATTCTTCACTTAAAATGTTTGCTTTATTTTCCATCTGTTTTGTTTTCTTATAAGTGAATATTATTTTATAAAATTTTTTTTAATGTTTATTTATTTTTGAGAGGGAGAGAGACAGAGTATGAGCAGGGAGGGGCGGAGAGAGAGAGCAGAATACACAGATTCCAAAGCAGGCTCCAGGCTCTGCACTGTCAGCACAAAGCCCAACGTGGGGCTCAAACTCATGAACTGTGAGATCATGACCTGATCTAAAGTCAAATGCTCAACCTACTGAGCCACCCAGGCGCCCCAATGAATAGACCTTTATAGAAGTTACTTCTTAGTATTGCATTAACTGCATCTTTAAAATCGTGTTTTCATTTTGTTAATTTTTGAGTGAATTTAAGAAAAGAAATCAGCCTAAGTGGAAAAGTAATTAATTTCCAGGATTTTTGTTTTGTTTTGTTTTTTGCTACTTTGTTAACTACTAATTTACTACCATGGACTTAGAATGTGACATTGTAATTTCTACTTTTTTTGGGGGTGGGGGGCTGTGAGAGGAATTATTGACTTCCCCGAGTCAAATTTTATAAGCCAATGTAGTTAATTGCCCAAATAATTTATATTCTTATTTTTGGTCTACTTTGATCTTGTATTTTTCTAAGAGAAAGATGTTAAAATTATTGTATAATTGGTTTTGTCCATTTTTCATTTCTAAAAGTGTTGGCCACACATATTTTAGCATGTTCTCAACATACATTTTTGATGTGTTGGTAAGATAGATCTCTCATCAATATCAAATTTACCTCTTAATGTCCTTTAATATTTACTCCTTGTGATAGTATTAATATTGAATGAAATAAAATATTTGCTTAATTTTTATTTATTTGTCTGAACTTTTTTGCATCCTTTTACTTCAATTTCTCTATCATTTTATTTACAGGGTCTTAATTATTTTTCTTCCTTCTAAATAATGTCTTCTAAATTATTTAGATCTGTTATTTTAGGAATCCTTCTGTAATGATTGTATTATCATTTACAACCATATTATCCACAAATATTTAAACAATAGGTTTGATTATTTTTTCCTTCACTTCTGTTCCTGGAAACTGAGAAATAAAAATATACTTATATATTCTTCAGAATTTGAGAAACATGCAGGTAAACTAAGTCATATCTCTGAAATGATCTACACTATCTTCATGCTTAAATAATTTGAGTATCAAATTTTTGACTCGATCATTTTCTCTTAGCAATTTCCTTAGAATTCCATTTTTTAGTGTCTTTTGATTGCCTCTAAGGAAATAATCAATAAATGTCAGCCTACATCCTCTAGAAAGCAGAGCTGGAGTTAGAGATTAATCTTTAACAGATGACATCTTATGGAAGGTGAAAGGCTAGGACAATAAAAATGAGGAAAAGAAGTGAAGTAAGCAAAGACTCAGCGTGATGGGTTACTGTGCTGTCCACCACCTCACAGTACACCATGGAGAATTACCAGCTGTCTTCACAGACATGATCCAATTTTCCCCAAAAATGTTCTGTGGCGGAAATACATTTTTAAACAATCTTTGCACAGAGTTCTATTTGCCCAATTCTCTACTTCCTCGCAGTAAAGGTCCATCCCACCGGGAGCTAGCCCTATCGCTCTTCCAGGCTGCGTAAGCCTGCCCCTTTGCAGCCACTGAGGAGGCCAGTTCTCACACTCCACAGTGTGGCATTGCCTCCAAATACAGAAACATAGGAATGACAAAGAATAGGTGGCTGGCTCTGTAACATCCCAATTATTCTTAGTTTATATCTAAAATAAATAAACCGTATTCTGTCTTTTCTGAAACATCTCCATATTCACCGTATTTTTAAAGAGACCCTAAATTGTACAACCTCATAGAGTCTAATATCAGATTTCATTGAACAGATCCCAGAGTCACTATTTTAGATCCCAGGGTTACTATTTTTTATGATTACAAATTTTGTTAGTCACATTCAGCTTAGGGTAAGCACAACCCTTAGGAGTACTTATTATAGCTTTGAAGTTAATTTATCTCCATTCTGCATTTGTCCTAATAGATTTAAGTTTCTAAGTTACCAAAGACATGTGACCCTACTGAATCTCTTAATGTATGTGAAGCAATTTTTTTGTCAAAAATATTTTTGTGTTTTTGATCATAAAGTACCCAGGACTTTTCCTGAGTTTCCCAGAAGCAGACCTTGGGACAAACATTGTGTGCACACGGCTTACTAAGAAAATGCCCTGAGACAAATCAGTAAAGAAGTGGGGTAACAGGTCAGGGGCAGGGAAGAAGCTAAGTCAAGGAACACAGATGACTACAGGGACTATGAAAGCTTAGGTCTCTTGTTTCAAGATAAGGCCAACACTGAGGAACAACTGATGAATCAGAGTCCTTCAGGGAGACAAGGGAGTAAACCCCCAGGTCTTTCTAACTTCCTGGGTCTGCATTCTGAGCACTAGCAGATGGCAATTCTCTGAATGAGAGCCACAGGCACAGGCTATTGGAAACAAGAGTATAAAGCCAGGGGAGGGACTCACAGAAACAGCACAAGACCCCAAGTAATCCAAAGAGACCTGCATGGAGCTCTACTAGATTCCACTATAGACAGCTTCCTTGCTTTCTGGGGTATCAGGATATCCCCCCTCCTTTTTTTAAAATAGAATTTATTGTCAAATTGGTTTCCATATAACACCAGTGCTCATCCCAAAAAGTGCCCTCCTCAATGCCCATCAACCACTTCCCCCTTAGGATATTTCCCTCTTAAGGTATACATGGCTCCATGGAGAAAGAGCTGAACACTTCTTGGAAGGTTTCTAGACTTATCCTGGGGGCACAAAAATGGTCCTGGTATATTTACAGACTATAATCTGGTCAGTGGGGATGATCATTGCTACTGTGTTGATCAACATCTCTAGCTGGTGGTTTTCAACAACAGAGATAGGAGATAAATATTTTTGATAGACAATAATCTTATTTCTAACTCAAGTACTTGGTGAGACATGCCAAGACATCCAAAATGCCAAAGTCCATTTAATCCATATTAAAGTCCACCTTGTCTCCTCCATAAAACTGGTTTTCCACTGCCTCTTTTTGAGGCCCTTGGATAAAAAAGAGTATGTTTCCCCACAAACTAATAAAGACTTGTATCCCAAAGGTCTGGGTCCTCATGTAGTCAAAGACCTTCCAGAACTCAAAGTTGATGCATCCTCACAAGGGTGAGTGAAATGACTCTAGCCTGCTCTCATGATCCTGAGGTGAAATATTCACAGATGGATTAGGACGTCTAAGATGATGAGCTCTACTTGGCCAAGAGAAAATATTCAAGATTTAGGGTTGGGCTTAAATGCACAACAGTCACAACATCTGGGTCAAGGGCAAAATCTAATTCAACCATTCATAGCGATACCCCTCAGAATTTTTTCAGGGTAAAAATTCACACTATGAGAGTTATATGTTGTCTCTGTGTTTATTTGCCACCATGCAAACTTCATCCAATAAAGGCTGGCTTTGGGCCAAAAGGATCTCAACCTGTATTCTTATTAGTTGATATGAAGTTTGATTTTATTCCTGCCTCAATATTGATTGAAATTTAGGGACTACCACGGGTGGGCCACAGAGGTGTAAATTAGGTTTGAAAGTTGAAGTAGAAAAGAGTTTTATATGAGAAGTATGTGAAAGTGAGTGACTTGAGATATGTATCAGTTCCATTCCAACGAAATGAGAGGTAGTCTGTTTCCCTTAGCCAAAGGGGAACTAGAGCCACAGTGAAAAGACGACTATTCCATACTCCCACCAACTTCCCTGGGATAAGTAGACTCACTCTGAATGAGCTGACATCTTGTAAAAGATCATGATCCTAAAAACATCTGGAATCCCAGCCCTCTACACTAGGTGCAGAAATTATGTGTCACCTTATAATCAGCTTCCCAGGGAACCCAACCTGTAACAAAGGTTAGCATGAAACACACCTATTAGAAAGTGTTCTTGGAATAAATGCCTGTCAAAAAAAAAGGGGGGGCGTCGGTGAAGGAAAAAAAAGAACAGTTTTGGCAAAGGCAGAAGTCAGTGATCCTATCACACGAAAGTCTCAGCTGAAACTGTATGGCTTTCTAAACCTGCAATGATATATCAAAACTTTCCTCAAACGAAGAGAAACCCAAGGTTTTACACCTCTATACTGCTCAGTCATTGGATGTAGTCCATGGCAGGAAGAGGGGATGACCTTCAGGAAGATAGCCGTCTTCAGCTAAGGCGATCTAGATGGGGGCTGAGAGGTGAAGACTATCACACAACAGTGCCAGAAGCTAGGGTAATACATATTTTGTTCCTGTAGGGGATTTGGATGGTACATCATACCATCTACTACACACATCTTACATCTTCCTAGCTAGTACCATAACTATAACTGGTTTCCAAGACAAACAGCTTGGGAATAATTTAAATGATGGAAACAAGCCAGATTAATCAACTTCACAGAAAGACTAGCTTTACATGGTTGATTTGGGTGGTATCCCCAGTCCTACACTATGATTGATCCTTTCAGCCTGAGTCCCAACTTGAAATAAATAAATGTAAATTGTGGTCAAAACCAGACAGAAATTTTAGTGCTCATCTAGTTGGCAGTTGCTATACCTTTCTTCCTGCTGCCTCTTATATTCTGTTCATTCCCTTTCTGATTCCCCTCTAGGATCTCCTCCTTCTATAAAGAAACTCAGTAACCTGGAAAACTGATAGGGAACAAGTACAATTCTCAATGTAGTCAAAACTCTCATTCAATAATAGTATTTCAGGAAGTATTTTATCTGTGGGATAAAAATTGATGAGACTTACAGAATAAATGAGAGAGATCCTCAGCACCTTCCTCCAACCTCGATGTCACCATTGGATTCATATTTACAGAGCTTGCCCTCATGTCCCCCTGGATTCGTGGTAAACTGTAGTAATTATGTGTTGACATCCTAAGAGAGTAATTTCCAGAATCTGGCTGAATTGTCAGATGTGGCCCTCTCCAGGGGCAATGTCTGATGGAAAAAGAGACTAAATTCTAATCACTTCAAGTCTAAATCGGGTGTTTTAAGGAAACTCAAGAACAGAAAGCTCCATGGGCAGAAGAGCAGAGGACCAAAGAATTCAAGACTTTCAGGGCTTTTTATACAAGCTATAAAAATGGGCCTTATTAGAGTTTTAAGCAATGACTTGGTTGACATGCATTCTGAAATTCCTCTTATTTTTCTCTACCTAGCATTTGGAAACATAATTCCCAGGTTTTAAACTGTTTCCCCACTATGAGGAAAAGGGAGCTGGTTCCACCTCTCATGAGAGGGAATGTGTAATCCCAGCATAGCAAGAGTGATGTGAGCCAGAGAAGGAAGGAAAGCATATAAAAGGAGGCATGTTACCAAGCCCACAACAATTTCATAATAAAGTAGAACCAGGTTAAAAATAGAACTACTCTATGATCCAGCAATTGCCCTACTAGGTATTTATCCAAAGGATACAAAAATACTGATTTGAAGTATACATGCACCCAGATGTTTACCATAGCATTATCAACAATAGCAAAATTATGAAAAGAGACCAAATGTCCATCGACTGATGAATGGATAAATATGTGGCATATGTTCAATGGAGTATTACTCAGCCATCCAAAAGAATGAAATCTTGCCATTTACGACAACGTGGATAGAGCTAGAGAGAATTATGCTAAGGAAATAATTCAGTCAAAGAAAAACCAGTAACATATGATTTCACTCATATGTGGAACTTAAGAAACAAAACAAATGAACATAGTGGGAAAAAAGAGAAGCAAACCAAGAAGCAGATGCTTAACTACAGAGAACAAACTAATGGTTACTGGAGTGGAAGTGGGTGGGGGGATGGATTAAATAGGTGATGGATATTAAGAGTGCACTTGTGATGAGTACTGGGTGTCCTGCGTAAGGGATGAAATCACTAAATTCTACACAAGAAACTTAAAAAGATAGAAAAAAATTATAGAGCCAGTTGTTGGGTCCCATGATAAATCTTCCAGACAGAACATGTGGAACAAACCACATTACCACAGAATGAGTCTATGAATGAGAAACTAGAGATGGAAAAAAAGGCAATTGAAAAATACCACTCCTTCCCTCCTTCCAGTGAAATTTGTCCCATGCTGTGATAAGTAGAACATGCCTACATGTTGTTCCCTAGCCAGTCTGAAAAGTCTCTGTAGAAGTCAGACTTCAAAACCCATCAGCACTGTGCTGTTGTGGAGTCGAGAAGTGGTATGAGGAGTAGTAGCCTTTATGCATCTGGTTGAGTTGTACCTAGATACTTAAACCACTGCGGCTCTCATTAAGGAGGTACAATGGAGGGTGTGCCAAATCCTAGTCCCATTATAAGATAGCGGGTGGCATTAGGACATGAAAGAACAGAAATGGCTTCTAAGTACAATGGTTCCTAGCCTTCCTACTGAGCAAATGGCCAAGACCTGGAAGGTGGGGGTAGCAAAAAAATATATATGTACTGGGAGGACTAAAAACTGGGTTTAGTACACCCACAAATTTAGAAATTGGTGTGCAAATCTTCCTCAAAATATGATATTCAAAACTGCCCCCATCCGTGGCAGACATCAGCTACTTGGAGCTCCATCAGACTACAATCCCTCGCCCTATACCTGATGCCCAAACAGCAGCAGCTGTCACCTCTCTGGTGGGCCACGTCGGAGCTGCAAGAGCAGTTACCCTCCAGACTGGATCAGCAATCTTAAATGTCATCATGTTAATAAATACCTCTGACAAAAGCTGTAAAATAAGTGACAGAATCTGATTACTGAATCAAAAATTCTACCCAGCAGCCTTAACAGTAATATTTAGATATATTTAAAGTAAAAATTCTGATTAGTTAAGGTCAGGTTGTAAATTATGTAAAAAATTTATACCAAAATTTACCTTATATCTATAATGGGCATATATAAGTTTATTAAAAATAAAAACAAAAAAATTTGGGACCACCTGTGTGGCTTAGTCAGTTAAGTGTCCAACTTCGGCTCAGGTCGCAATCTCACAGTTTGTGAGTTTGATCCCTGCTTCAGGCTTTCTACTGTAGCCCAGAGCTTGCTTTGGATCCTCTGTCTCTCTCTCTCTCTCTGCCCATCTCCTGCTCGTGCTCGCTCGCTCTCTCTCTCTCTCTTTCTCTCTCTCTCTCTCAAAAAAAACACATTAAAAAATAATAACATAATAAAATAAATAAAGACTTTTGAGGAAATTTCAAGTGAAAAACTTCATTAAATTCTTGAGTATGTCCTGATAGGGGAATCAGTGTTTCTGTAGAAGTACGGTACCATGTCTTTGAAATGACATGTCCTGAAGATGAGCCTGTTCTTCTCTTTGATAACTTACTATTGCTTTGTTTTCAACCCCTAATTAAACTATACATGTTCTAGAAAAGTTCTAGGACACTGGGATGATGCTTAAATCATTGGCTTTTGACAACCTACTGCTGCAGATGGGGAAGCAGCAGGAACAAAATTCTGATGTGTGTTTGTGTCAGTGTATTTTGCTTCTGCCCATTTTTATATAAACCATGTGGGAGATAAGAGCACCATCTTGGTACAGCAACACACAGCTCTGACTATATGAAGCAAAGTAGGTATATAAAAGAAAGTATCCTATGTTATTTCTTGACATGACACTGAAATATTTATTATCTTGGGTAATCCCTTGGCCTAAGTGAGAGCGCCACTGGTGGTGACACAATAACAATTGTCGTTCTTGCTATGATTCTGCCAAGAATCACTGAGGACCACAGTCAATGTCTTAAATGAACCATGGTAGAAATGAACAACACAACTAGATTCAGACAGCCACATAAGTCAGCCAGGTACTCATTCATATTCAACAGGCTTTTATAACCATCTAATCCTCCCAGGATTTCATCCATTTCACCTCTTTGGTAATGCTATATAGTTTCATATATTGTGAGTTGCCTATACTGACCTACTACAAAGAGCTCTAAATAGTGAAACTTTCTCTGGTACTATACTGGAAAGTCAGAGCAGCTGGGCACTGCCAAAAAAAGATATCTGTTGTTGGGTTAGACCACATGGTTCAAAAAATAATTTCAAAGGATTTGAAGAAAAAGACTTACCACTGCTTCTTTTGTGCCACATTTTCTAGGTCTCATGGTTTCTTTACATTTTGGTGGACTTAAGCAAGTAGATTATTGATTGAGGCCTGTTGTAGGGACTCCTCAGAGCTGGAATGAACCATACTGCTACCCAAAATTTGGCTTGGATGTTGAAACTGATGATACCACACACATACCAAGAGGATATGAAAACTTTATTACTTACATAATGAGGCTTTCTAGGGGAACCAAGGCAAACCTCCAAGCAGGTCAGAAAATGACTTGAGATGGAACATGGAGGGGAAATTGGTGTGGGTTGCATTTTAGTTAAAGGGTAGAGTCAGAGTGAGGGTTTCCAAGCATAGGTTGGAACTTGTGTGATTTGAATTTCCTACCAGCACCAAAGGAGGGAGTACGTGGTCTATTGACTTGCCTGGATATGGGGTAAGAGGTGAAGCAGTGGGAAGTGAGGTTTGAAAGCTGTTAGCAGTTAAACATCATAAATGGAGCCAGACTTTTAGATACAACTTAACCCTGATGTTTGATGACTGAAATGTGATATGTTTTATTTAATTAAATTTGAACTAGAATAAGCCATTATTAGCACTCCATGAAGCATTACATCTCAAGGTCAGTAAAGGAGATGGAAGTTATATTACTGCCTTATTCAGAATCTTAGCATTGGATATTTTGTGAGGTAAAATGTGTTCTTTGGTCACTATCAATCATATATGGAACTTAAAAGAAAATAAGAAACATCTTGATGAAGACTTGTATTTTATCTTTATGTGGACAGACTTGTATGAGCTTGATTTATACTTGGGGTATCTTTGAGGCAAGGAATTTCCAGGTTGTTTTTTTTTACCCCAAAGTGGGAAACTTTGAATAAGCAATGTTGCTGGCATGGGCCAGACAGTGGTCTGACCATTGGCAATAACCCAAGAATGTGTAAAAATTCACAGATGGGGCTGACTGTTGGCCAACACTTTCAGTGCTAAGATGACAGCCTAAAATTTAGCCAATATTTTGACCCTTGGGGTCTGGTCTTTATCGGAGACGTGTCCGTTAAAGGATAAAAAAGCAGCAGCTCTCCAGTGAGCTTCATAGCATGGAATGATGACAATGCCATCTCTAAGTATATAAACTCCCTTCGCCATTCATTCAGTTGATCCCAAGGGAACTCTTCAAGTATTCAAGGGGCCTTCAACACTATGACATCTAGCGAGGGACTAAGAACAGGGCAGCCTACTTGCTCTTGCAAATGGGATGAAGCAGAGCACACAGGTTTGGCTCTGTCCTATATGGGCTGCTATCAGTTTAGCCAGGAGGCTTCAATGCTCATGCTGAGCTTGTGAGGTGAAGTTTCCATGACCCAAGACATAATGGGCGGCTCAGCACAAAGGGTCATGGACTCATGGCTTGTGATATCCTCCATCTCCAAGACAGACCAGAATGTGATCAGCAATCTCTGAATAGCATGCGGCCAAGGAAAGCATTTTTCTTGCACCAGAAATTCATTTGCAGCTATGGGTGTCAGGGGTGGTCCAGAGACTAGAAGAAGCATGAGAGGAGGCTGCTAATACCTCCAACAGTTCAAGAGTTTCTTGGTATTTGGACAGATTCTAGAGCCTTATGTTATATGGGGCCCTATTTAAGAGGAAACCAATTTGTGAAAACCAGTACTGGTAGGCTTAAGAAAAATTTACAAATGAAGAATACATTGCCTTCAGAACCCCAAAAAAGCCTAGAAGATGTTAGGCTTCTTTTAAAGTTGTAAATCCTGAGGTACCTGGCTGGCTCAGTCAGTTAAGGGTCCAACTCTTGATATTGGCTCATGGTCATGATCCCAGGGTCATGGGTTTGATCCCTGCATCAGGCTCTGCACTAAGGTGGAGACTGCTTAAGATTCTCTCTCTCCCCTCGCCTCAGCCCCTCTCCCCTACTTGCTTGTTTTCTCCTTCTCTAAAATATTGATTGATTAATTAAAATATAAGTTGTAAATTCTGACAGAGTTGATAGTTGTTTCTTGACAGTCTCAGTGATAGAGTGGTCCTCAGCTTAAATAATTATTAGAAATTTAACTGAGGTGGTGGGACTTTGCACTACATGTGGGTCAAACTCCCTTTTCGAGCTCCTGTCTGCGATTATCTGTATGCCCTAAATAAGAGGATCAAAAAATTTTTGAGATGAAGAAGTCTGTTGTATAGTGTTGCTCTTGGAGAAAACTGCATGTGGTTAAGATCGTGCCTACAAAAACTGTGTGCAGTGGCATGACTGTTGAAGTACCATGCCCATGATATGAGAGGTAATTTTATTTTGTTGTCCCTTCAAAGGTGAAGGAAAACTGCATTTGAAAGTCTGTTGAAATAGGTACTGAATAGAGAGTATTACCCAAATATATGATAGCCAAGTATTTATCAGATTGGATCGAGTCAGTAATTTAATAATTTTGGATATACTGACCTTAATGGGTAGGTCCTCAACATTAAGGTTGTAGTATTACACTGTAAGGTAATATTCATTCTTTCCAAGCTTTAGAATAGGCCAAATTGAAGTGTTAAATGGAGAAGCTGGAGAAAGTGACATAGGCATGGTTGTGGCATAAGAGGTTTTCCTTTCTTGTGCTGCTTTTTCAACATGAAATTAGTAATCCATCCACAGTAGGAAAGAACATGTTTATTTGTGAGAATCCTAGGGTTTAGCACCACATGCCAAGACACCCTGGAAGAAGTATTGCACACCTACACATTTTGTAATAGGCAGACAGACCTCACCGTGGACTTTGAAAGTAGAAGTACAGTGAAGTGAACTTACCCAAAACCATCTCAGCACAGTCAGAGGAAAACTCAGAGAGTGCTGTCCTAGGCAGAAAGAGAACTTATATGAATCCAGACTTCTTAAAGGAAGACTGTAGCACACGATGGTAGAGGAAAAAGGTTTGGATGTGGTGGAGGTAATACGAATGACTTTACCAGCACCCCCACATTCCACAGGCAACACTGCATGGTCTGAACTATCAGGCAGCAGAGACCTCTTCTGCAGGATAAAAGGGCAGTGGTGAGAGCTTGACTACTGTGGTGCAGACTGCAGCTGGAGAAGGCCCTTCCTCACAAACAGCACCCAGAGTACTGAGATGAAACTTTCATGACAAGGATGGAAAAGATCATGAAAAAAGAGGCTGACAAGGGTATCAGTGGGAATTCTGCAGAGGAAGGGCACTCAAGAGGACAGCTAAGCTCATCTCCTCCCACGAACACATCAAATCTACCACTACATATGGATGATTTACCTCTGAAAAATATCTAAAAACTAGATAAACTGCTCTCTGCCACACAGGATAAAAAGACCACATCAAGATAAATAGGAAAGGAAGACACATGGTCTCAAAAACAAAACAAAAACAAAACACCCCCAAGGCAATCACACACAACAGGAAAACATCTGATGAGACAGGCTGTTCTCCAGGAGGAGCAAGGCGTTGACCCTAGGGATCTGCATGGGTAAGACAAAACTCAGAATGTCCATCTGGCTTGGAAAACCAATGGGGCTTGTGTTTAGGTGCTCCAAAATGCTGTAGGAAACCAAAATTCTCCTCTTGGAAGGTTCACATAAGGCCCCACTTGCCCAGAGACCCAGCCAAAAATAGCAGTTTGAAAGTGTCTAAACTATATATGAGGGAGATTCATTTACTGATCAGGGGACATCAGCTACAGGGACAGGGGACATCTAAGATTCCCACCAAGACATGGTGGGGAGCGGAAGAGAAATTTAGAGTTTTGAATGCGTTTAGATTTGTCACTATCGACTTAAACTGGTATGTTCACAGGCTGTTATATGTATACCACAGAGTAACCACAAACCAAAAACGTATAGTAAACATACACAAAATAAGAAACGAATCTAAATATAACACTAAAGAAACTCATCAAACCACAAAAGAAAGTAACTAAGAAACAGAGAAGAACCACAAAAACAGCCAGAAAACAATGAACAAAATAGCAGTAAGTATATATCTATCAATAATTACTTTAAAAGTAAATGGACAAAATTCTCCAATCAAAAGACAAAGTGGTTGAATGTATTAAAAAGTAAGGCACATGTATATACTGCCTACAAGTGACTCACTTCAGATCTAAGAGCACATATGATCAAAAGTAAAGGAATGGAAAATTGTGCTCCATGCAAATGTAAACAAAAAGAAAGCTGACATATTAATAATCATATGAGGGAATAGAATTTAAAAGAAAGGCTAAACGAAAGATAAAAATGGATCAATCCATCAAGTGTAAGGGCTAATCGGGACTAACTCCATTTTGTTTAAGGGCAAACTGAGACTGACTCCATTTCGAGTCCCCAGTGCCTGCGCAGAAGCTTAAAATCTGCAACTTTCCTGTTCCAAAAGAACCACGCCCAGTGACCTATGTAACAGGACTCTGACCCTTCCTCAGCCAATCGGCTAGGGTCACGACCATCACCCCTCCCACTACCCTAGACCCCTTTAAAACTCTTGGGCTTTTAGAGTTCTGCGCGCTCTCTGTCTCTCTCTCTCTCTCTCTCTCTCTCTCTCTCTATCTCTATCTCTCTCCCACCCACCACTGCATTGGTACAGGTATGAGATTGAGCTTGAGCTAGCTCAAATAAAGGCTCTTTGTTCTTGCATCGGACTTGGCTCCCTGGTGGTTCTTGGGGTTCCCGAATTCTGGGCGTAACACAAGAAGATATTTATAAATCATAGAACACAGAAGCAGCAAAATATATAAAGCAAAGATTAATGGGCTTAAAGGGAAAGGATAACAGTAATACAATTACAGTAGGGATTTAAACATCTCACTTATATTAATGGATAGATCATCCAAACAGAAAATCAATAAGAAAACATCAGCCTTAACTAACACATTAGACCAGATAGACTTAATAGATCTGTACAGAACACTCCACCCAAAAACACAAAATACACATTCTTCTCAAGTTCACATGGAACTTTATCCAGAACAGACCATGTTAGGCCACAAAACAAGTCTCAATAAATTCAAGTAGACTAAAATTGTATCAAGCATCTTTTCCAACCACAATAGTATGAAACTAGAAATCAACTACAAGAAAACTGGAAAAACTACAAACATGTGGAAATTAAGCTTCATGTTACTGAACAACTACTGGGTTGCTGGGATCCTTGTTCCAGCGAATCTAGGGGTCCACGAAGGATGGACGGTCAAGCTGAAAGGAAATGAGAGAGCCAGGAGAGAGATGCAGTCTGATGACCAAGCAGGCAGCCCTGGCAATTCTGGCATCTCCGCCCTGCTGGTCTCAGTGTCTTTATTTAAAAGGTAGTGAGTGACATTACATCAATGAGTGACAGTCCATAGTTTGATTTCTTTAACAATAATCATTTTTACCAGCAAGGTGGCAACTTCCTTAATCCTGTATGTTGGTTTCAGATTAATTAAGTATAAATTTAGGGTGGGGGAGAGAACAGGATGTTTCCTTAAGGCCTTAATGTTAATTATCTGTAAACAGGAGAAATCAGGGCAGGGCATTGCTTCTGAGAGCTATACTTCCAACTACAATGGGGGAGGTGCAACTCATCCCCAAGATGCAACTTTAAGGTTACTTCTGGCCAGGCTACTCTCATTCAGATGTAAATCCATTGAAGCTTCATGCTCGAGGTCCTTCACCTTTATCTAAATGCCATTAAACAAAAGAACATTACATTCCCTGGAGCCAAGGAGAAAGCTCAAGAAATCCAAGCCTGAAAAATTACTTAGAAAGAGGTAAGACTAGGTGCCATCTTGGCCGGGAGGAATTTTGCTTCAACCTTTTCCAAACAGGGAGGGGTCTCAACCTGTGAGCTCAAAACGGCTCCCAACACTGAGTCATGAAGCAATCAAAGGAAAAATAAAAATACCTCTAGATAAATGAAAATTGAAATATGACATACCAAAATCTATGGGATGTAGTAAAACTGGTTATAAGAGGAAACTTAATAGTGATACAGGCCTACCTCAAGAAACAAGAGATATCTTAAAAAACAAAAACAAAAACGAAACAAAACTTATATTTACACCTAAAAGGAACTAGAGAAAAAGAGTATCTGGGTGGCTCAGTTGGTTAAGCATCTGACTTGAGCTCAGATCATGATTTCACAGTTTGTGGGTTCAGGCCCCACCTTGGGCTCTGCACTGACGGTGTGGAGCCTCCTTAGAATTCTTACTCTTTCTCTCTATCTTTGCCCTTCCCCTACTCTCTCTCTCTTTCAAAATAAATAAAGAAACTTAAAAAAAAAAGAGAACTAGAAAAAGAAGAAGAAAGTCAAAACTTAGTATAAGGAAATAATAAAAATTAGAATGGAATTCTATAAAATAAATACTAAAACAACAATAGAAAAGATCAACAAAACTAAGAGCTAGTTCTTTGAAAAGATAAAACTGGCAAACATTTAGCTATCTCACCAAGAAAAAAATAAAGAGGCTCAAGTAAAATCAGAAATGAAAAGGGAGAACTTACGAATGATACCAAAGAAATACAAAAAATCTTAAGAGAGTAGCATAAATAATTATATAAACAAATTGGATAATCTAATGTAATGGATAAATTCCTGGGAACTTATATTCTAGCAAGACTGATCCATGAAGAAACAGAAGACCTAAATGGAAAGATTATTAGTAAGGACATTGAGTCACTAAAAAAAAAATTCCCAACATTAAAATATCAAACACCATGAATAACTGGAATTTATTCCAGGATGCAAGAATGGTTCAACATCTACAAGTCAATCAACATGATATAACTCATTAACAAACCGAAAGATAAAAATCATATAATATTCTCGACATATGCAAAAGAAAGCATTTGAAAATTCAATATCCATTCATAATAAAAACTCTCAACAAAGAGGGACTATAGCTCTATAAAGACCATATGTGAGAGTATCTAATATCTTATCTTACTAATATCTTATAGCTAATATCTTATTCAATGTGAAAAGCTGAAAGCTTTTCCTCTAGTGTCAGGAACAAGACAAGGATGCCAACCATGCCCAATTAATTCAACATAGTATTGAAAGACCTAGACACAGCAATTAGGCAAGAAAGTGAAATGAAACACATCCAAAAAAAGGAAGAAGTTAAACTTTCACTATTTGCAAATGACATACTATATACAGAAAACCTTAAAGATTTCACAAAGAAACTGTTAGAACTAATGAGTGAATTCAGTAAAGTTGCAAAATAAAAAAATCAATATAAAAATCTGTTGTATTTCTTGTTTTAAGTTTTTGTTTAAATTTCAGTTAGTTAATAGTGGCACCTGGGTGGCTCAGTTGGTTAAGTGTCCAACTTCAGCTCAGGTCATGATCTCATGGCTTAAGGGTGTGGGCCCCGTATCAGGTTGTCGGCTGACAGCTCAGAGCCTGGAGCCTGCTTTGGATTCTGTGTCTCACTCTCTCTCTGCCTCTCTCTCTCTCTCTCTCTCTCTCTCCCCATTTCAAAAATAAATGCACATTAAAAATTTTTTTAATATAAATAAAATTTCAGTTGACATACAGTATAATATTAATTTTGGGCATGCAATTCAGTGATCAGTACTTACATATAACACCCAGTGCTCATCACAAGTGCTCTCCTTAATCCCCATCACCTATTTAACCCATCCTCCCAACCATCTCCTCTCTGGTAACTATCAGTTTGTTCTCTCTTTTTTCCCCATAATCATTTGTCTTCATTCTTAAATTCCACATATGAGTGAAATCACATGATATTTGTCTTTTTCTGAAACACCTGAAACTATTATTACACTGGAATTTAAATAAAAACTTGAAATAAAAACAACTCAGCAAATTGGGTATAGAAAAAACATACCTCAACATAATGAAGACCATGTTTGACAACCCACAGCTAATATTATACTCAGCAGTACAAAAACTGAAAGCTTTTCCTCTAAGATAAGGAACATGACAAAGGTGCCCACTCTCATCCTCTCACGCTCTTATTCAACACAGAGTGATTTCGCATGACAAAGACAATAAATGGCATCCAAAATGGAAAGGAAGAAGTGAAATAGTCATTATTTGCACATGAATTGATCTTTATATAGAAAACTCTAAAGAGTTGACCCAAACTTGTTGGAATTAATGAATGAATTCAGTACGGTTGCCTGGTAAAAAAATCAACATAGAGAAATCAGTTGCATTTCTATGCATTAAAAATAAAATATCTGAAAAAGAAATACAACTATCCCATTCACAAGAGCAACAAAAACAATAAACTACCTAGAAATAAATTTGGTCAAGGAAGTGAAAGATCTGTACAATAAAAACTCTAAGACTTAGATGAAAGACACTAAAGAAGATGCAAACCAATAGGATATTGTTAAAATGTCCACGCTGCACAAAGCCATTTATGTATTCAATGCCATCCCCATCAATATTCTAATGGCATTTTTTATAGAGATATAAAAATAATTCTAAAATTTATATGGCACCATAAATACCCTAAATAACCAATGCCATCATTAGAAAGCAAATTCAGAAGCACCACACTTCCTAATTTCAAACTGTACTGCAAATCTATAGTAATTAAAACAGTATGGTACTAGAATAAAAATAGACATGTAGCCCAGTAAAACATTATAGAGCCCAGAAATAAATCCATGCATATATACTCAGCTAGTAGCTGATAAGGAAGCCAAGAACACTCACTGAGGAAAGGATGGTCTCTTCAGAAAATAGTGATGAGAAATGTTCATAACCACATGCAGAGAAATTGGACCTCTATCTCACAAAAATTAACTCAAAATGGATTAAAGACATAAACGTAAGACCAGATGCTATAAACTTTCTAGAAAACATAGGAAAGAAGCTCACTGACATTGGTCACGTTTTTAGATATAACATCAAAAGTGCAAGCAGCAAAAGCAAAATCAACAAGCAGAACTACATCAACTAAAAAACACTGCACAACAATAGAAACAATCAAAATAGTAGAAAGGCAACATACGGAATGAGAGAAAATATTTACAAACCATGTGGCAGACAAGGGGTTAACATCTAAAATATATTTAAAAATTCATAAAACTCAGAAAGACAATCTGATTTTAAAACAGAGAGAAGAACTAAATAGATACTATTTTAAAAAGCTATCTAAATAGCCAGCAGGTACATGAAAAGGTGTTCAAAATCCTAATTAGCAGGGAAATGCAAATCAAAACCACAATTAAGACTTGACCTCACAGTTATTAGAATGGCTGTTATGAAAATGACAATAGATTATGGCATTGGGAAGATAGGAGAAAAGGGAACTCTTATACACTGTTGGTGGGAATACATCTTTCTTCAGCCAGTGTGGAAAACAGTATGGAGATTTCTTAAAAAATTAAAAATATTCGTACACATCATGAAAAGATCACCACAATAAATCTAGTTAATAACATCACCATAGTTACAAACTGTTTTCTTATGAGAACTTTTAAGATCTACTCTTTTGGGGTGCCTGGCTGGCTCAGTTGGCAGAGCTTGAGACTTCTGATCTCAGAATCATGAGTTCAAGCTCTATGTTGGGTCTAGAGATTACTTTAAAAAAAAAAAAAGCCCTACTTTCTTGGCAACTTTATAATATTAATATAGGATTAATTATAGTCACCATGTTCTATATTACATCTCCATGACTTATTTACAACAAAAACTTTGTACCTTCTCACCCCCTTTACCCATTTTTCACAACCCCAATGCCCACCTCTAGAAATCACCAATCTGTTCTCTTTCTGAGTTCAGATTTTTTCTTTTTTTAGATTCCACATATAAGTAAAATAATGTGATATTTGTCTTTGACTTATTTCACTTAGCATAATGTCCATCCATATTGTCACAAATGTCAAGATTCCCCTTTTATGGCTGAATAACATTCGTGTGTGTGTGTGTGTGTGTGTGTGTGTGTGAGTGTGTCACTTAGGTTCCTTTCATGTCTTGGCTACTGTAAATAATGCTGCAATAGACATGGGGATCTGTTATCTTTTCAAGTGAGTGTTTTGGTTTGTTTTGTTTTGTTTTTTTTTTGGAAAAATGTGTATTCAGATTTTCTGCCTATTTGTTAATCAGATTATTTTACTATTAAGTTCTTTATATATTTTGGATATTACCTCCTATCACATATGATTTGCAGATTCATTTGCATATATTCAGCAGGTTGCCTTTTCATTTGTTTGATGGTTTCCTCAGCTCTGCAGAAGCTTTTTATTTTCATATAGTCCCACTTGCTTATTTTTGCTTTTATTGCCTTTGGTTTTGTCAAAAAATTATCACCGAAACCGAATTCAAGAAGTTAACCACCTATTTTACAGTTTCAGGCCTTACATGCGAGTCTTTAATCCTGCACTCCCATGTCTATCTATTGCGGCATCATTTACAATAGCCAAGATATTGAAAACAATCTAAGTGTCCTTCAATGTATGAATGGATAAAGAAGACATACAATGGAATATCATTCAGCCAAATGAAAAAGGGAAATATTGTCATTTGCAACAACATGAATAAACCTTGAGGGCATTATGCTAACCGAGATAAATCAGAGAAAGACAAATACCGTATGATGTCATATATATGTCAAATCTAAAAAAAGCCAGGGGCACCTGGGTGCCTCAGTCAGTTTAACTTCTGACCCTCAATTTCAGTTCAAGTCATGATCTCACAATTCATGGGATTGAGCCCTGCATCTGGCTCTACATTGTCAGCCCAGAGCGATCGTTTCCCTCTTTCTTTGTCCCTTCTGACCCAAAATAATTAAATAAATTTAAAAATAAAAAATCTAAAACAGCCAATTTTTTTTTTTTTGGTAAAAATGGGAAGTAGAGTGGGAACTGGAGAGGTGCATGGAATTGGGAAAATGTTGTTTTAGGGTACAAATTAGCAGCCAGGAGATAAATAAATCCGGGAGATCTAATACAGTCTAATGATTATAGACAATAAAACAATGCCTAAACATTCAAAAATTGCTTACAGACTAGATCTTAATTGTTTCTACTAGAAAAAAAGAAACGATACTTACTTATGTGATATAATAGTGGTATTAGCTAATGTTATAGTGATAATCATATTGCAAATATAAATGTACCAAACCAGCAACATTGCATCCCTTAAGTTATAGAATGTTTTGTCAATTATATGTCAATATTGTTCTTAAATTGTGAAATAAATGGGGAAGCTGTAAAAATAATTGCCCCTTCTCTAAAAAAATGTTTTTAAAGGTCCCACTGACTTTATTTGAATTTAATTTCAAGTTAGTTAACATATATGTAGCATTGGTTTCAGAAGAATTTAATGATTCATCACTTAGATATAACACCCAGTGCTTACCCCAACAAGTACCCTCCTTGATGCCCATCAGCTATTTAGCCTATCCCCCACTCGCCTCCCTTCCAGCAACTCTGTTCTCTGCATTTAAAATTGTCTTATGGTTGTCTCTGCTTTTACATTACTTTTCTTCCCTTCCACTATGTTCATCTGATTGTTTCTTCAATTCCACATGAGTGAAATCATATGACATTTGTCTTTCTCTGCCTGATTTATTTCGTGTAGAATACAGTCCAGTTCCATCTACGTTGTTGCAAATGGCAAGATTTCATTCTTTTAGATCACTGAGTACTATTCCACTGTGTATGTGTGTGTGTATATGTATATATATATGTATATGCATTCACAAGTCAATGGACATCTTGACTCTTTCTATAATTTGACTGTTGTTGATAGTGCTGCTATAAACACTGGGGTGCATGTGCCCTTATGAATCAACATTTTTGTATCCTTTGGATACATACCAGTAGTGCAATTGCTAGGTCATAGGATAGTTCTGTTTTTAATTTTCTGAGGAATTTACTGTTCTCCAGAGTGGCTGCAACAGTTTGCATTCCCACCAACAGTGAAAAAGGGTTCCCCTTTCTCTGCATCCTCGCAAACATCTGTTGTCTCCTGAGTTGTTCATTTTAGACATTCTGACAGGTGTGAGGAGGTATCTCATTGTGGTTTTGATTTGTATTTCCCTGATGATGAGAGACACTGAGCATCGTCTCATGAATAACACCTGTTAGATCTGGATGTCTTCTTTGGAAAAGTATCTATTTATGTCTTCTGTCCATTTTTTCACTGGATTATTTGTGTTTTGGGGGGGTGTTGAGTTTGATATGTTTTTTTATAGATTTTGAATCCTAATACATATGTCATTTGCAAAACTGCTTCCATTAAACCAGTTGCCTTTTAGTTTTGATTGTTTCCTTTACTGTGCAGAAGGTTTTTATCTTGATGAGGTCCCAATAATTTATTTTTGCTTTTGTTCCCCTAGACTTCAGCCTCATGTCTAGTAAGAAGTTGCCGAGGCCAAAGTCAAAGAGGTAGCTGCCTGTTTTCTCCTCTAGGATTTTAATGTTTCCTGTCTTACATTTAGGGCTTTCATCCGTTTTGAATTTATTTTTTGTATGGTGTAAGAAAGTGGGCCAGTTTCATTCTTCTCCATGTCGCTGTCTAGTTTTCCCAACACCATTTGCTGAAGAGACTTTTTTCCATTGGATATTCTTTCCTGCTTCGTTAAAGGTTAGTTGGCCACTCATTGGTGGGTCCATTTCTGGGTTCTCTATTCTTTTCCATTGATCTATGTGTCTGTGTTTGTGCCAGTACCCTACTGGCTTGATAATTACAGCTTTGTAATACAGCTTGAAGTCTGGAATTGTGATGCCTCCAGCATTGATTTTCTTTTTCAGCATTGCTTTGGCTATTCAGGGTCTTTTCTGGTTTCATACAAATTTTAGAATGTTGTTTTTTTTAGCTCTGTGAAGAATGCTGGTATTATTTTGATAGGAATTGCATTAAATGTGTAGATTGCTTTGGGTAGTATCAACATTTTAACAATGTTCTTCCAATCCATAAACAGGAAATTTTTATCCATTTCTTTGTGTCTACTTCAATTTCTCTCATAAACTTTCTACAGTTTTCAGCATAGACATCTTTTTGGTTAGGTTTATTCCTAGGTATCTTATAGTTCTTGATGCAATTGTAAGTGGAATGTATACCTTTGTTTCTCTTTGTGCTGCTTCATTACTAGTGTATAGAAATGCAACCAATTTCTGTATGTTTATTTTATATCCTGCGACTTTGCCAAATTCATGTATCAGTTCTAGTCGAGTTTTCCAGTACAGTATCATTCTGCAAAGAGTCAAAGTTTGACTTCTTCCTTGCCAGTCTGGATGCCATTTCTTTCCTTTCGTTGTATGATTGCTGAGGCTAGGACTTCTAGTACTATGTTGAACAACAGTGGTGAGAGTGGATATCCCTGTCATGTTCTAGACTTTAGGGGGAAAACTCCAAGGTTTACCCCATTGAGATATTAGCTGTGGGTCTTTCGTATATGCTCTTTATGATCTTGAGGTATGTTCCTTCAATCCCTACATTTTTGAGGTTTTGTTTTTTCATCAAGAAAGGATTCTGTATTTTGTCAAATGCTTTTTCTGCATCTATTGAGAGGTACACATAGTTCTTATCCTTTCTTTGATTGAAGTGGTGTATCACATTGACTGATTTGTGAATATTGAACCACTTTTGCAGCCCAGGAATAAATCCCACTTGATCATGGTGAATAATTCTTTTACTTTACCATTAAAGTCAGTTTGATAGTGTCTTGTTGAGAAGTTTTGCATCCACATTCATCAGGTGTATTGAGTTACTGTAATTCTCCTTTTTAGTGGGGTTTTTGTCTGGCTTTGGAATCAAGGTAATGCTAACTTCAAAGAATGAGTTTGGAAGCTTTCCTTCCATTTCTATTTTTTGAAACAGTGGAGAAGAATAGGTATTACTCTACTTTAAATGTCTGGGGGTGCCTGAGTGGTTCAATCAGTTGAGTATCCAATTTCAACTCAGGTCATTATCTCATGGTTCATGAATCGGTGCCCCACAACAGGCTCATTGCTGTCAGCACAGAGCCCACTTCGGCATCCTCTGTCTTCCTCTGTCTCTCTACCCCTCCACCACTCAAGTTCTCCCTTTCTAAAATAAATTAACATTTAAAAATAGAAAAAGGAAAAAGAAAAAAAATTGTCTTGGAGAATTCTCCTGAGAAGCCATCCAACCCAGGACTCTTATTTGTTGGGAGATGTTTGATTATTGATTCAATTTCTTGGCTGGTTATGGGTCTATTCAACTTTTCTATTTCTTCCTGTATCAGTTTTGAGTTTTTGTGTATTTCTAGGAATTTGTCTGTTTCTTCCAGACTTCCCAGTTTGTTGGTATAAATTTTTCACAGTATTGTCTTATAATTGTTTGAATCTTTATGGTGTTGTGATCTCTTTTATTTGTGCTTTTATCTATCTGGGTCCTTTCTCCTTTCTCATTGGTAAGTTCAGCTAGGGGTTTATCAATTTTGTTAATTCTTTCAAAGAACCAGCTCTTGGGATGCCTGGGTGGCTCAGTCAGTTAAGCATCTGACTTCGGCTCAGGTCATGATCCCGTAGTTCACTAGTTCGAGCCCTGCATCAGGCTCTACCCTGACAGCTCAGAACCTGGAGCCTGCTTTGGAATCTATGACTCCTTTTCTCTCTTGCCCCACCCCTATTCAAGCTCGAAAAATAAATAAACATCAAAGAACCAGTTCTTAGTTTTGTTGATCTATTCCACTGTGGGTTTTTGCTAATGTTGTTGTTGTTGTTATTGTTGTCGTTACTGTTCCTATACCATTTATTTCTACTCTAATCTTTATTATTTCTCTTATTCTGCTGGCTTTAGGCTTTATTTCCTGTTCCTTTTCTAGTTCCTTTCGGAGTAAGGTTTGATTTTATATTGGGACCTTTCTTACTTCTTGAGGTAGGACTGAATTACAATATACTTTCTGCTTAGGACTGCCTTTACTGCATCTCAAAGGGTTTGGACCATCGTGATTTTATTTACATTGGCTTCCATGTATTTTTTTTTTTTATTCTTTAATTTCCTGGTTAACTCATTCATTCTTTAGTAGGAAGTTCTTTAACCTCCATGTACTTGAGGCCTTTCCAAATTTTTTTTTGTGGGGACTTCGAGTTTCATAGCATTGTGATCTGAAAATATGCATGGTATGATCTCAATCTTTTTGTACCTGTTGAGGGCTGATTTTTTATCAAGTATGTGATCTGTTCTGGAAAATGTTCCATGTGCACTTGAGATGAATGTGTATTCTGCTGCTTCAGAATGAAATGTTCTGAGTATATCTGTTAAGCTCACCTGGTCCAGTGTGTCATTCAAAGCCATTGTTTCCTTGTTGATTTTCTGCTTAGATGATCTGTTCATTGCTGTAAATGGAGTGTTGAAGTCCCCTACTATTATGGTATTATTATCAATGACTTTCTTTATGTTTGTGATTAACTGATTTACATATTTGGGTTCTTCACATTGGGGGCATAAATATTTACAATTCTTAGATATTCTTGATGGATAGACCCCTTAATTATGATATAATGTGCTTCTTCATCTCTTGTTATAGTTTTTGTTTTAAAATCTACTTTGTCTAATATAAATATGGCTACTCTTTCTTTTGATGTCCATTAGCATAATAGATGATTCTCCAACTCCTCACTTCCAATGTGCAGGTACCTTTAGGTCTAAAATGAGTCTCCTGTAGGCAGCATATAGATGGATCTTGGCTTTTTTATCCATTCTGATACCCTATGTCTTGTAATTGGAACATTTAGTCCATTTACATTCAGAGTTACTATTGAAAGATATGAATTTAGTGCCATTGTGTTGCCTGTACAGTTGGTGTTTCTGGTTATATTCTCTGGTCCTTTGTAGCTTTTTTGCTTTGGTCTTCTTTTTTATTTTTTCTCCAGAGAGTCCACCCTAGAATTTCTTGTAGGGCTGGTTTAGTGGTCATGAACTCCTTTAGCTTTTGTTTGTCTGGGAAACTCTTTCTCTCTCTCTTTCTCTACTTTGAATGACAGCCTTGCTGCATAAAGAATTCTTGCCTGTATATTTTTCCCATTGAGTATATTGAATATTTCCTGACCCTCCTTCTGGCCTGCCAAGTTTGAATGGACAAGTGTGCTGCTATATGCTGCTAACTTTACGTGTCTACTCTTGTAGGTTGATGTCATTTTGTACCTAGCTACTTTAAGAATTCTTTTTATCTTCCTATTTCGCAAGTTTTACTATGATATGTCATGGTTTTGACTTGTTTTTGTTGATTTTGAGGGGATTTCTCTGTGCCTCTTGGAGTTGGATGCTTGTTTCCTTCCCCAGATTAGGGAATTTCTCAGCTACAATTTGTTCAAAGAAACTTTCTGCCCCCTTTACCTACTCTTCTTCTGGGACTCCTTTGTTCCATTTTATGGAATCATTATGTTCCCTAAGTCTCCTGTCATTATCCAATAATTTCCTTTTTACTCTTCCTTTTAACTTCATTATTTTCCATAATTTTATCTTCTATATCATCTATTTTCTTCTCTGCTTTTCATTCCCCATCATGACTGTATCTAGTTGGTACTGAGTCTCAGAGAATTATTTCAGCCTGATTAGTTTTTAGGACTTTGATCTCTGCAGCAATGGTTTTTATGACGTCTTCCATGCTTTCTTCAAGCCCAACTAGTAGTATTAAAACTGTTGTTCTAAATTCTTGCTCAGATATATTGATTGTATCTGTTTTGAGCAAGTCTCTGGCTGTGATTTCTTCTTGATCTTTGTTTTGGGAAGAATTCCTCCATCTTGTCATTTATGTCTTTTGCATGTTTTAAAAGGCAGTTATATTTACTGCACATGAGAGTAATGCTATATTAAAATGGGTCATAAATTCTCCAGGACCTGGTATTTCAGGAAGTGTTCCTGGTGTATGTTGTGTGTACTCTGCTGTTGTGTTTTGGCTGCCCTTTCCCACTGGTCAGTACACTGAAGAGCTCCTCCTTGCTTGCAGTGGGGAAGATTTGAACCTAACTATGTGTGCTTCGATTTGTTAGAATAAGCCTGGAAAAAAAGCGGGGGGTGGGGGGCGGATACTGATCCCAAAATAAGAGAAAAGGGAATGAAGAAAAACATAGAATCAAAAAACTATAAGCTTGATTCAAAAATGAAAAAGGAAATGAAGTAAACAAACAAATAAGAAACCATGAGCCTGATTCAGAAGAAGAAAGAAGAAAAGAGAGGAGGAGGAGGAGAAAGAGGAGGAGGAAGAGGAGGAGGAAGAAGAGGAGGAGGAGGAGGAGGAGGGGTCAAGCCCTGCATGGGGCTCTGCACTGACAGCCCAGAGCTTGCTTAGGATTCTTTCTCTCCCTCTCTCTTTCTGCCCATTCCCCATTTGTACTCTCTCTCTCTTAAAATAAATAATTTTTTTAAAAAAGAACAAGAAAACATAAGCTTGTTATCATTTCCACCAGAAGTTCAAGTGTCATTTTTAAACACTCAATTTTCAGCACGCTTGGTGCATACGGGGTGCTGCCTGTACTCATCTTCTGTAGGAGAGGTCCACTGTGTTGGCTCAGAGTCAGTCTTCCCTTCAGTCAATAAGCAGTTCTCAGGCACAGGAGACAGAATTTGGTGTAAGCAGGTCCCGCCTCCAATGGGAGCCGCCGTGCAGCTCTGAAGTCCCATCATGTTGGTGTTGGAGTGAAAATGTCACCACTCCAATCTCTCTTCTCCAGACAGTTGGTCTCACACCCTCCACTGTTCAGGCAACCCTCGCAGAATAGCAAGAGCAGTTAGCTTGCCTGAGTCAGGATTCTCTTGCATTTTTTTTCCTCGGCAAATGGCTGGGATTCAAAACTTCAATTCTTAAAGGACCCAGCACCATGAATATCTGTACCTCTCCTCCAAAATACAACCTTTCCATGCTGTGACTGAAGTCCTTTGTCCCAAAAAACAGTCCCACACCTGCACACTGCACAGAATCTATGATGTAGCACCCCTATAAGCAGCAACAAGGTGATATTCCTTCTGGGTGTGCTTCTGTCCCCTGCTGATGAAAGGCCTCTTTGCTGGCACCTACGGCAGGGTCTCTTGTCTTGGGGAGGCAACATACCCTCTTCCAAAAGTACTGCAGAAGGTTAATGTTCTTTCCCAGTGTGCCTCAGAGATCCTTATACCACACTATGCACTCCCAGGTCAGCTCCCTCCTTCTCCCCATGAGCCACAACTCCACTCTGGATAAAGTCAGAGTTTGAGCTCCAAACACTGTTTGCAGAAACACCTGTGATACTCAGTACTTCTTGCTCCCCAGTCCATGATCTGAAGAGGTTTTCCTGTTGTGAGAACTCAATGCCACACTCACCTAGCCCCCTTTTTTTTTCTCTCCTTTTTGTCTCTTCATGGAAAGGGTTCCCTCCCCTCTGTGGCAGCGCAGTTTTTCTCTCATGCAACTCACTTCCATGCACCTCACACGTGCTATGCCGTCTGCCTCCAACCTTGGAGATCCTTCTCCCAGTCTCCAGATCAATTTCCTGGGTGTTCCAAGTGATCTGACTCCACTACAGCTGTGTTTGAGGGACAAGGAAAGCCCAGAGTCCTCCTAGGTCTCCACTATGTTAACTCCTCCACCCTAAAAAAATCTTTTATAATGAGTTTCAATCATTGAAAGCCCTGTTTTAGTTTACACTACTTTAACTGTGGGGAGAAGGCCTCTGGAGCCCTATTTTTTAAAGTAAAGATTTGGTTTTTATCTATTACTTCTTACTTTACAGTGTCTAGGCCCATCATGGAATTTCTATAGCAATGGGTGGCAGTGGAGAATTTAGGCAAGTTTGAATTTTTAAGGTGAAGCACACCTGTTTATTGTCTATTTTATGTTTAGTAAATTCCCTAAGATTATAGAATTGTTTTAAGTTTAGTCAGATCCCCAATTAAATACTAATTGAGCTCCAGTACAGATTATACTCACAAAGATTTACCAATTGTTGCATCTTAGCGGGCATTAAACCTAATTCAGAAACTGTTTTATAGAGGTGAAAATGCCAAACAGAACCCTTTTGTTTTGTTGTTGTATAAATTCTGCAATTTGGTTAAAGTGCAAACCCGTTTGAGTTTTTTGCTTCCTTCCCATGTATCCAAGTTTTGTTACTGGATGTATTTGGAGGGCCCTCTATATTTCATATCCTATCATATTTAAAGTCATTCCTCCAAAGAAGCTCAAATTACTATTTTCATGGTTTAGGGACCTCCCCCATGTAAAGGTATCTTTACTTGGATTAATGATTCCTAATGACCAAGGGTTTGAATTAACCCCTTGACTTTACCATGGGAGTGCCATTGATACTTTTTCCTGTAACCCTATATATCAGCATTTTGATGTAATAGAATCAAAGGTGGCATAACATTCTTTAGTATCTTAGTGAGTCATTCTTTTAGGAGTATAACCTCAGCATGACACACAGTAACTGTTCTTCGACAGAAGTGACGACCTACTGGGCCCATACATTGCACAAAGTATCAGTCTTTCCTTTGAGTCTTGTACAGAACAAGGGTCAATACCAATGGCCACAGAATAAGAGTTGTTCAAGTCTAGCATCCATCACAGTCAAGACTTACAATTCGATCTAAGACATAGGTCCAGGCCAAAACACAGAACCCAGGGCCACTTTAAGAAGGATACCATTCTCATACTCCTCATATAAGTGACTTTATTTTTGAAACTTGCAATTTAGGTCAGGTGGCTAGTGAAAGCTGCTCGTAATAGGCACTACCCACCTCCCGCACCAACATGTCAACCATCTTGGCCATCTTAGAAACTTTTTCTTTTCATTAGATAAAGTATAAAATATTGTGGGCATCAGAAAACACACTAATGTCAGGTCAGCAGTTCCTCTACCTGAATTTGTTTTTGGAAACACTGTGATAGGCAAAATTCTAAGCCCCCAAGCTTCCCAACTCCAGGTGTACATACCATAAAATCTCCTCTGTAATGTGAGCAAAACTTGTGAGTATAATGGTATTTTAGTACAAAAACTAGGTTACATTATACACAGAGAATATAGAATTTTAACGGATGTAATTAAGGTCCTCAATAACTTGACTTTGAGTTAATCAAAAGGGAGATCAGTGTGTACTAATCAGGTGAGACCTTTAAAGAAGTTCAAGAAGTACAGAAAAAGAAGAGACATTCAAAACAGCAGAAATGCTCTCTTTTTGGCAGTGAAGAAGCAAATTACAATGTTGTGGAGACAGTCACATGTAGGTAACATCAAGCTGTCTCTAGGAAGTGAAGGTCACAGTCCCACAACCACAGGGAACTGAATTCTGCCATTAGACAGTGAGACTGGAAGAGCAGAGGTTCCAACTAACTGATACATAGAAAAGAAATCCACAGAAACTGAAAGATAATAAATCTGTTGCTTTAAGCTCCTCTTTGTACTAATTTGTTACACAACAATAAAAAGCTAACACAAACAGCATTGTTCATGTAGAAATAACCTGTAACTTCAGGATAACTCTCTTCTTCAGTGTTTATATCTTATCTGTGGTTGCATGGGGCAGACAGCCAATTTGTCTCTTTTTAAGAAGACCCACACTCGAAAGAACTACCCAAGCTGCCATAAATCATTAAGAAGGAAAAATGGTCAATAATGGTGACTGCGCTAAGGTCACAATTTGTGCCACAAGCCTTTATTCCATCTCTGTGGGAGAGAGGAAAATGTAACGCATATCTCCCTTCATTTGGTATCCATGAGCCACACATTCAGGAATGGACTATAACTACTTGGCAGAAAGGCAAACTACAAATGAATTTAACAGTTGTTTTTTTGATGAGGTTTGGAAGCTCTTCAACCACTCTGAGAAAATTTTCCTACAGCTGGTTTATTTATTTGGAATTTTTGGCACAGGGCCTGGCTGGCAGAATGAATTTCAACAGGAAGACCACTGCCATGGCGGAAGCATACTTTCAGGAAAAAAAAGGAGAGAGAAGCCATCTGTTCAATGGGTCAAGCAGTGTATTAATTATGTATTACTGCATCACAAATATCTTCAAAACCTATCAGCATAAAACAATAAAAATGTATTATCTCTGAGGTAAACTAGGGGTTGGTTTAGTTGGGTGGTGTAGGCTGAGGATCTCCCATGAGTTTGTAGTCAAGCTGAATCAGGACTCGTCATGACTGAAACATAATGATTTTCTTCCAAGCTCACTAATGTGGATATTAGCAAGAGATCTCAACTGTGGATTTTTCCATCAGGCTACTCACAAAATGGCAGCTGACTTACACCAAACAAGTTATCTAACAGAGAGAATGCAGAAGGGAAGAAAAAGGTAGAAATCAAGAGGAAGGCATGGTATACTGTAAAACTCAATCTGAAAGCAATATACAATCACTTTTTCCATATAAAATTGATCACAAAGACCTGGTGAAATATGGGAGGGCACTGAACACATAAGGATGTAAACAAAGGGGGAAAGGGCTATTGGGGGCTATTCTGGAGGCAAGCTGCCACAAGTGGGAAGTCTGGTGCATACATCTCTTGTGATCCAGTGCCCCACCAAAAATTAGAATATAATTCATGTATCTGAAGGCTGAAAGTATTTCTCAGCTTTGGGGATCCTACTACCTTAAAGTAAATGTCTGGAACAAGCCAGATTTTCATTGCCTGCCTTATCCTACTATTGATCACTATTTTCTCTACCTGTTCAATGAGCCTCAAACCATATGCTCATTTGAGTCTTCTGAGCTAAGGAATATGAGTCTTACAAAGTGATGTTCTCACCAATTTCTTAACTTACGTGTATTCTTCCTCTTTCATATCTGATTGGTAAAACCTATATTAGATCATTTTGAGCAGCTTAGCTTAGAGTTTTAAAAAGTCAAATCCTGACATTCTTTGGGAAGCACAGGTCCATAGTCTCGATGGAAAGGAGAAAGGAAAACGAGGCCTGAAAGGAGGTGAATTATTATCATTTCAAGACAGATTTCAGAAAGTTGCTCATCATGTGGAATCTGCTAGGAAAACCTACATGGTGAAATCACAGCTGAGTGGGATCAGGCACAGCAGCAATTGAGTTAGAAGAGGTTCTGAGAGATGGGAAGCACCAAGATAATTTAGAAGGCACATGAGATTCGTGTCAATTACAGCCATGTTCTGTCTTCTCTGCCCCTACGATGATACTTCGGAAGAACATTAGCCAACAAAACAAAACTGTGCTTCTCTGTTCATAACCTGCATCCCAGACTGCTTCCAATGTGAAATTGGATTTACTCTCTGACTTCTATTGGTTTCCACTTCCATCACTGGAATAGTGAGGCCTAAACCCAACAAGTAAATGATCTAAAGGTAAAACCCACCTAATCAGAATTAGATAAGTATATGGTAGCTGAAAGATAAAAGGGGAATTATGTGCAAAAGTAATTCTCTGAATATTTTAAAATCTTAAATAATTCCACTATACTGGTTCAGTGCAGACAAAACATTTCCAAGTCAGACTGGTTCTTTTAAGATGTTTCTTAATGTAATGTGAAGATCTTGCCCAAGGGTTTTTCTGAGACTTAGACCCTCCCTCTGAACAGCAGAAATGAAAATATATTTCTCAAAAAAATAAATAAATAAGATTTTGCTGGTCTTTGAAAAGTGACAATAGCTTTTATTGAGAAGGAAATGATTCTCCAAAGAACGGAGTATCAAGATGTACCTATGACTACATCAAAGACAAGTTTTGAGGGGTTTTGTTTTGTATTATTTTGGTACACAACAATTCAGCTCTTTAGAAACAATAGTCCATCTGATGTTTCCTTTTTTTTTTTTTTTTAGAGAGAGAGTGCACATATGAGAAGGGGAGAAGGACAGAGGGAGACAGAGAGAACCTCAAGCAGACTCTGTGCTCAGTGAGGAGACTAATGTTGGGCTTGATCCCATGACACTGGGATCATGACCTAATCCAAAATCAAGAGTCAGACAATCAACCAACTGAGCCACCCAGGCACTTCATGATGTTACCATTTTAGAGGTTGTTTTTCCTAAGTAAAATTCCCTATTTGGGTGGAATCCATAATTCATTGGGAAAGTCTACCATAAAAAATCTGATTGGAGATTTATCTCTTAAAATAGACACAGATCAGCTACTCTTGGCTTTGAAAAAGGTTCCTACCATTCAAACAAACTTGTATTTCTCCTTTTCAGAATGGAAGAGATAAATTCTCCATTTATAGAGCTTTTCTGATTCTATAGAGAGCACACTGGATCCAAGTACAAAACAAATCATGTTTGCAGTTTTTCCCAACATAAGGTCACATCATCACAGTCTATCCGGTTTCTGTAACTGAAAGTGTTGCATGGCACCTGCAATTGTGGCAAATATAGAGATGCATAACTCACATCCTATTTCAGGAAAGGATTTCTTGCCCAACTATAAGAAGTATGGTTAGTTCACATTTTCTGTGTTTACTCCCTCACATCTCAACTTTTGAGCAGTCATACTGTTCTCAAGGTGACCCAACAAAAACAGCAAGACTATGTACATGACCTAACCATTTTACATCTAACGGACAATGCTTTCTCTGATATTCTGAAGCTTCCTGCTAGCCTGGCAAAAATTTTGTCTGACATGTACCACAGTCTGACACTAGTGTGCTTTCTTATTTTTTTCCCTTGTTGTTTACCAATAAACCTTTGCATTCCTTAATACCACTTCAGTGTGTCTGCTCCCTGGGGAGCCCAACCAACAGAGTTGTGCCAGATGTGCTCTGAGAAAGCCAACTGTAGGATGTGGTTTGGTGACTGGTTCACACAACATCTAGATGGCAATGAGGACCACAGTCTACATGCTATATGGCACCCAGATATTCCCTGGGACAAGATGGCAGCACAAATGCTTTATTCTATGTTTTACTCAATGGTAGTAACACGAAAGAGTGTTCTGGTAGAAAGAAACATACTAATAGTTGCAATGATTTAAAAGAAAGAGGAAGGTCACTCTCTTGAAGTGAAGTGAAGGAATAGAAAAAAGATATTCAATGCCAACAGTAACCAAAAGAGAGAAGGGGTGGTAAATTCGAACAAAATAGACTTTAAATTAAAAAATGTCAGAAGAGAAAAAGTAGGTCACAACATAATGATAAAGGGGTCAATTCACCAAGAAAATATAATAACTATAAATATACATATATGTAACCTGCATGGTGTGTGTGTATATGTCTATATGTGTATAAAGCATATATTAACACAACTAAAAGGAGAAAAAGACTGCAGTACTAAAAAAGACTTAGTAGAGGATTTTAATACCCAGATTTCAACAATGGATACATCATACAGAAAATCAACAGAGTAACAACAGACCTGAACGACACTATAGATCAAATGTACCTACCTATACATATACAGAACATTCTATCCAATAGCAATAGAGAATATATCTTTTCAAGCACATATTCTCCAGGACAGATCATATGTTAGGCCCCAAAACAAGTCTTAAGAAATTTAAGAAAATTGAAGTCATATCAACTTCGTTTTCTGACACAATGGTATGAAACTAGAAATAAAGAACAGAAGGAAAATTAGGAATAAAAATGAAAACTAAAACATAACACAAAACAAATACAATGCAGACAAAGTAGTTCTAATAGGGAAATTTATAGCAGTAAATGCCTACCTCAAAAAATTGGAAAAATCTCAAATAAACAACCTAACTTTATACCTCAAGGGAATAGAAAAAGAATAGAATACTAAGCCCAAATTTAGTGGGAAAGAAAAGAAATAACAAATATTTAAAAGAAATAAATGCTATAAGACCCAGAAAAAAATTTTAAAAATGAATGAAATGAGTTGGTTTTTTGAAAAGATAAACAAAATTGAAAAATCCTTTGCTACACTAAGAAAAAAGAAAATTCAAATAACTAAAATCATAAACGAAAGAGGAGACATTCCAACTGATATTACAAAAACATAAAGGATCAAGGGACTACTATGAACATTTACATGTCAACAAAATGGACAACCTAGAAGAAATGAATAAATTCCTAGGCATACAACTTGCCAAGAGTAAACCATAAGTAGAAAATCTGATAAGAACAAATGTAAGGAAATTTAATGAGTAATAAAAATCTCCCAACAACAACAAAAAGTCAGAGACTAGATGGTTTCACTGGTGAATTTTACCAAATATTTAAAGAATTAATACTAATCCTTTTCAAACTCGTTCCAAAAAACTGAGGAGGCAGGAACACTTCCAGATGCATTTTATGTGACTACCATTGTCTTGACATCAAAACCAGGCAAGGATGCTACAGGAGAAGAAAATTACAGGCCATATCTCTGATGAACATATATGCAAACATACTCATCAAACATTAGTAAATTAAATTCAACGAAACACTGAAATGTTCCTACACCATTTTCAATTTATCCCAGGGATTCAAGGATGGTTAAACATCTGCAAATCAATCAATATGATACACCACACTAACAAAATAAAGGATGAAGGATAATCATGTGATTATCTTAATAGAGAAAACTTTGATAAAATTCAACATCTCTTTATGATAAAAACTCAACTAAGTGAGCAGAGAGGAAACATACTTGAGCATAATAAAAGTCATATATGACAAACCCACAGCTTACATCATATTTAATGGTACAAAGTTGAAAATTTTTCCTCTAAGAACAAGAACAAGGCAAAGATGCCCATTTTTACTACTTTTATTCAGTTGGAACTCCTATACACAGCAATTAGGCAAGAAATAGAAACAAAATGCATCCAAATAAGAAAGGAAGAAGTAAAGCTGTCTCTATGTGCTGATGACATAATATTATATACAGGCAATTTTAAGAATCCATGAAAAACAAAATAAATGAATAACAAGAGTAAATGGATTAATAAATGAATTCAGTAAAGTTGCAGAATGCAAAATTAATATAGAAAATTTGGTTTCATTTTAATGCACTAATAATGAACTGTCAAGAAGCAAAATTACAACTGCATTTACAACTGCATCAAAAAAATAAATATCAAGGAGGTGACAGATCTATACACTACAAACCATAAAACACTGATGAAAGAAGAAAACACAAATAAATGGAAAGATATTCTGTGCTCATGGATTAGAAGAATTAATATTGTGAACATGTCCATATTATCCAAAAGCAACTTACAGATTCAATGAAATCCCCATGAAAAATCCAAAGGCATTTTTTCGTAGTAGAAAAAAAAAAATCCTAAAATTCATATGGAGCCAAAAAAAAAAAAAAAGGCCACAAAAACACGAAAAAACAAAAACAAAATCAATACTGATCTTACTCCATATATAAAAATCAGCTAATAATGAATTAAAGACTAAATGTGGAGACTGAATCTATAAAACTGCTAAAAGAAAACAGAGGAAAAATCTTCTTGTCATTAGTCTGATAGATGATTCTTTTGGATATAACCTCAAAAGCACAGCGAACAAAAGCAAAAAAAGATAAATGGGATTGAATAAAACTAAAAAGCTTATAAATAGCAAAGAAAAAAACAGAGTGAAAAGACAACCTAGAAAATGGGAAAACATATTTATTTGCAAACCATACTTCTGACAAGGAGTTAATATCCAAAATACAAAGGGAACTCAAACAAATCAACATCAAAGAAGCAACCTGATTTAAAAATTTAATAAAGAGACTAAACGGACATTTCTCAAAGGAAGACCTGCAAATAACCAACAGTTAAATAAAAAATGCTCAATTTGACCAATCATCAAGAAAATACAAATCAAAACCACAATAAAATATCACCTCACGCCTGTTAAAATAACCATTATTTAAAAAAAAAAAAAAGACAAAGGATAAAAAGTGGCCAGAATGTGAAGAAAAGGGAATATTTGTACACTGTTGATGGGAATGTAAATTGGTACAGCCAATTTACAGCCAAAACAGTTTACAGATTCCCCAAAAAATTAAAATTAGAACTACCATATGCTCTACCAATCCCAATTCTGGGTACATACCCCCAAGAAAATGAAATCATCATCTCAAAGATGTAACTTCACTCCCATGTTCCTTGCAGCATTATTCACCATAACCAAGCAACATAAATGAGCTGTGGTATATATAATGGAATAAAACTCAGCCATGAAAAATATGGAAACCCTGTCATTTGAAACCACATGGATGAACCTGGAGGATGTTATGCTAAGTGAAATAAGCCAGACAGAGAAAGGAAAATACTGTATGATATCATTTACATACAGATTCTAAAAAAAAAAAAAAAAAAAAACGTTTAAAAGTTTGACTCATAGAAGCAGAGAGTGGTTGAAAGGGGCTGGCGGTGGAGAGCAGGGTGGGTGGGAATGGCAACTATGTGAGGAGATTATATGTTAATTAGCTTGATTGTTATCGTATATAGCTATGTTGCCATGTTCTACACCTTAAATATATACAATTTTTATTAAAAATAAATTTTATATCACAAAGCCTGCTAAGATTCTATGCAGTATTTCAAGAGGAAAATCAGTCTGTGTGACATTAAATTTTCATATTTTTAGTAGATAATAAAACCTTTCCAAATTCTGAAAAAAAAGAGGAAGAAGAGTATTTTATACTAGGACATTAGAAGAGATCAATTGCACTGATGCCCTGCACAAGGATAATGAAAAGTGAGGGCACTGAAATGTAAGGTTGAAGATCAGAAGGAATTCTTTGTTAGATTTCAAAGAAGCTTTATCTTGTACAGTGAGAGAGCAGAAGACCAAAGTCAGGATTTAATAGTCAAAATCACAGAGCAGCTTCAAGACTGAATGTTTTGAACAAGAAGTAGATCTGTTGGGAATACCTAAGACACATGGGATGAGGACAGCTTGGTGGATGTACCTAAAATCTTGACTCATTGGACTTCTCTGAACTCTCAGAATTTACAGATGTGCCCTTTCTTCCTAGTAAGAGCTAATAATCCCTTCATGTGGGAAGATACCTCAGACCTGTTACTCAGAAGGCAACAGAGGGCCCTCTCAGGATCTACCAGAACTCCTTTCCTAGCTGCCAGATCAATAACTTAGGGTAAGCTAATACCACTGGAGACGTTAAGAGCCTGATAAGGGAGGAAAGGAATAATACCTTCAAAGAAGCTGTAAGAATTAACCAAATTATATTGACTGAGTCAAGGACATAAAAATGGACCTATATTTTAAGAAAGCTTAATCAAAGGGGCTAGAACTTAAGACTGGATAAAGAAGAGTTTATTTACTCAGGGAGCACTCTCTCAGGATATGAGATTTATACCTTTACAAGAACCATGGGGAATGGTGTAAAATGCTGCAAGTCATCTACAAATCTGAAGAAAATGATGATCCACAGTGAGTGAAGCTGCAGCACCTGAAGTTTCCATGCAGATTGTGGAGGAAAGAACAGAAGGCTCAGATCTGCTGGACATTGTGCCTATAATTAAAAATATTCTATTTTGGACTTAAAAATTAGTTAAGAGAGTAAATCTCATATTAAGAGTTCTTACCACAATAAAATAAAATAAACAACACAAAAAGAAATAGTAGGCTTGGGAGAGTGGACATTGCTGGAATAAACTTATCATATGAGACCAAAAGACCCACCAGAAAATTATGTTGCTTGAGAAAAATGAAAAGGCATACTATCCACCAAGGCCATCAGGAATGTGTTATTGAGGATACACTATGTCACTTAGAAGTTCAGCCACGGTTAACAGGAGAGGTCGCCAAATCGATAATGATGGGAAAGAAGTGACCCCAAAGCAATAGAGACTAGTTAGCAACACACTTAACTTCCAGAACCCAGGAGATTTCAATTATAACAACAAAAAGCAACTTCAGAGTGACAGCCAAGGAGTCTTAACCTACAAAAGGTTGTAGGGATGGTTAGTAGCACATCCTTCCCTAGAGAAAAAAATGGATGAACAGCCAATAAGAATACTGCTTGAAAAATACACCATCAAAATCAGAAGAAAGAAATAATGGATAATTAGAAAACTAAAAATGACTATCCCAATAAAAATTTTAAATATTTTGCCCAATTCTCAGACTTAAGCCAGTTTTCAGATCCATAACCTTATGACTAAAGTGGTATCCAGGTCAACGTAACAAAGACCTAAATGTGAGATTTAAAGCCAGACAATTCCTAGAAAAAAAAAAAAATAGGCAGTCTTTTAAAAACATCAGCTGTGTAAACATTTTTCTAGGTATAACTCTACTGACAAGGAAAATTACACTATTGGGACTATGCCAAAATGAACATCTTTTGCACAGTGAAAGAAACTGTCAACAAAACAAAAAGGCAATCTACTAAATGGGAGAAGATATTTGCAAATGATATATCTGCTAATGGATTAATATCCAAAAAATATAAAGAACTTATATAACTCGATACCAAAAAAATAATTTGATTTAAAAATGGGAGAGGACCTGAATAGACATTTTTCCAAAGAAGACATACAGATGGCCTACAGACACATGAAAAGATACTTAAGATCAGACTTCCAAAGAAGATGGTGGAGTAGGAGAACCATAAGCTCACTTTGCTCCCATTGGTACAATTAAATAACACCTACATCAGTGTAAATACCTCATACAACAACCCAAAGACTGGCAGAACAGACTCCTCCACAGCTGACAATAGAGAAGAGGCCACACTGAAGAGGGTAGGAAAGGCAGAGATCTGGTCTGGAGACAACTGAGCCAGTGAAACTGTCCATGGGAGAGAGGGATTCAGCAGCACAGAGAGAAGAAAGTACCAGACCCCAACACCAGGCACCCCAAGCACAGGGAAGACACATCCCCATAATATTTGGCTTTGAAAAACAGAGGGGATGAATTATGTGAGTTTTTACAATGAGCAGGATAGTTCTATTTTTAATTTTTGAGGAACTTATATACTGTTCTCCAGAATGGCTTGCACCAACAGTGCAAAAGGGTTCCCCTTTCTCTGCATTCTCACCAACATCTGTTGTCCCCTGAGTTGTTCAGTTTAGCCATTCTGACAGGTGTGAGGTGATATCTCACTGTTTTTGATTTGTAGTTCCCTGATGATGAGTGACGTTGAGTATCTTTTCACGTAGAATTTTAAAAATCAATTGGCTGGACTCTGGAAAAGCTGGGAGGACATGGTGCCTACCCTTAAAGAGACAGCACAACAAACAACTTCCGGTAGATACAACATAAAAACAGCAGCTTATAAAATACCTGGAGTATATGAGAGCAATATTTGTTTACTAACCTTAGAAAAGCATGCTAGAGAAGTAGGGATACTTGGGAAACTTCTCCAGGAACAAAGAACAAAGTACTTGGAGAATGCCATTTTCCTCCCTTACCACCATCACCCCAACCTAGATACAATGACATCTTGAGGAACAGCACAGAGCCAACACTCCCTACCTATCTTGTTAACAGTGTGCCCCATCCCTATACTCTCCTGTGTACATGCCCTCTCCAACCAGGCTTCTGGTCCAGGTCCCTTCCTACAGCAGACCTACTCAAACCTTGCTAACGCCTTGGGCCCACCACCACATTCTCCTGAAAACCTGCCCTGTCCAATACACCCTTGGCTGGACCCCATCTAAAACAATACCACAAATCTGGCACTGTGCAAGCAGACCCGACTGGGGCTGGCATCATTTTAAAATGAATCCTGCCCCAGAGACAGAAGAAGATAACCTCACACGACTGATCTCCTCAGGCCCAAGCAGTGGGCTGGGTGCAGACAACAGGTCTTACTACAGACCCTGCCTACCAGTGAAACTTCTCAAGGGACAACACAAGGGAAAGCACACTGCAGTGCAATGCTACTGCATCTCTGGTAAATGTCTGTCTGACTCAACTTAGGCCCAAGGTGACCACAGACTGGCCCCTAATAACACAAAGACCAAACCCTGCCTACAACAAGCAAAGTAGTCCATTGAAAATAGCCTTAGGAAACTCAGTAACACCATCAAGTGTAATAACATACACATTATAGAGATGTTAGGAGGAGAAGAGAAAGTAAAGAAGGCAGAAAATTTATCTGAGGAAATAATTCTCCAAATCTGGAGAAGGAAAAAGAAATTCAGATCAAGGAGGCACAGAGAAGCCCTAATAAAAACAACCCAAGGAAGTCCACACCAAGGCACATAGTAATCAAAATGGCAAAAATTAGTAATAAAGAAAAAATTTTTTAAGGAGCAAGAGAAAAGGAAACAGTTATATACAAGAGAAGCTCCATCAAGCTATCAGTCAATTTTGCATCAGAAAAATTGCAAGCCAGAAGGGAGAGGCATGATATATTCAAAATGCTGTTAAAAACAAAAAACAAAAAACAAAAAACACCTGTGGTCAAAATTACTCTATCCAGCAGGACTATCATTCAGAATAGAATGAGAGATAGTTTCCCAAATAAAAATTAAATGAATTTATGACCACTAAATCAGACCTACAAGACATGTTAAAGGGGACTCTTTGAGTGGTAAGGAAACACCATAAGTAGGGTTAAGGAAAGCAGGAAGCACAACAGCAGTAAAAATAAGTCTATCTATAAAAATCAATCAAGAAATTAAAAAATAAAAGAATATAAAATATGATACTATATACTTACAACGTGAATGGGGAAGAAAAATAATGGGTTCAAACTTAAAAAACTATCAACTTAATATAGACTTCTATATGCAGAAGAGTTTGATATAACCTAATGGAAACCACAAACCAAAAACCAGTAGTAACAGACATGCAAAAAATAAAAAAGAAAGGAATCCAAGTATATAACTAAATAAAGCCAACAAGCCACGAGGGAAGAGAGCTAGAGAAGAAAGGAACAGAGAAGAACTACAAAAACAATGATAAAGCAAGTTTTTAAAAATGGCAATAAGTACATCAATTGCGTTGAATGCGATTACTTTCAATTACTTTGAATGCAAATGGAATATATACTACAATCACGACATAGAGTGACAATGCATAAAACAGCAAGACCCATCTATATGCTGCCTATAAGGGATTTATTTCAGACATGAAGACACATGCAGAATAAAAGTGAAGGGCCAGAAAAGCATTTATCATGCAAATGGAAGTGAAAACAAAGCTGGGGTAATACTTATATCAGACAAAATAGACATTAAAACAAAGCCTATAACAAAACAAAGAAAGACACTTCTAATCACAAAAAGAACAATCAAGAATATCTAACAATTGTGGGGCATCTGGTTGTTTCAATCGGTTAAGCGTCTGACTTCGGCTCAGGTCATGATCTCATGGTTCATGTGTTTGAGCCCCACATCGGCCTCTGTGCTGACAGCTCAGAGCTTGGAGCCTACTTCAGATTCTGTGTATCCCTCTCTCTCTGCCTCTTCCCAACTCATACTCTCTCTCTCAAAAATAAACAAACATTAAAAATTTTTATTTAAAAAAAATATATATAACAAGTGAAATATTTATGCACCCAAAATCAAAGTACCCAAATATTATAAAGCAAACAAACATAAAGAAGCAATCAATAGTAACAAAATAATAGTAGGAGAATTGAACACCCCATTTACATCAGTAGATAGATCATCCAAACAGAAAATGAATAAGGAAACAATGGCTTTGCATAACACATTGGACCAGATTGATTTAATAGATATATTCAGAACATTCCATCCTAAAAAAGCAGAATGCACTTTCTTTTCAAATGCATAAGGAACATTTCCAGAGTAGATCACATATTAAACCACAAAACAAGTCTCAATAATATGAGAAAGACTGAAATTATACCATGCATCTTTTTTGACCACAATACCATGAAACTAGAAAATAATCACAAGGAAAATATTTGGAAAGAGCACAAAAGACATGCAGGGTAAATAACATGCTACTAAACAATGGATGGTTCAACTAAGAAATCAAAGAGGAAATGAAAAAAATACATGGAGACAAATGAAAATGAAAACACAATGGTCCAAAATCTTTGGGATACAGCAAAAGTGGGGACGTTTATAGCAATACAGGCCTACCTCAAAAGGCAAGAAAAAACCCAAACAATTTAACCTTACACCTAAAGGAGCTATAAAGAGAAGAATAAACAAAATCCCCAAACAGTAGGAAGGAGGAAATAAAGATTGAGCAGAAATTAAGTAAAAAAAAAAAAAAAAACAGCAAGTGAAAAACTAATAGAACAAATCAATGAAACCAGAGGTAGTTCTTTGAAAAGATCAACAAAATTATTTAATTTTTTTAAAATGTGTATTTATTTTTGAGACAGAGAGAGAAGAGCATGAGTGGGGGAGGGGCAGAAAGAGAGGGAGACACAGAATCTGAAGCAGGCTCCAGGCTCTGAACTGTCAGCACAGAGCCCGATGCGGGGCTCAAACCCACAGACCATAAGATCATGACCTGAGCCGAAGTCGGACGCTCAACCAACTGAGCCACCCAGGTGCCCCAAGATCAACAAAATTATTAACCATTAGCCAGATCCATCAGACGAGGGGTGGGGGGGGGAGACTGAAATAGACAAAATCAGAAACGAAAGAGGAGATATAACTGCTGACACCACAGAAATACAAAGGATTATAAGAAAACACTATGTAAAATTATATGCCAACAAACTGGGCAAGATAAAAGAAATGGATAAATTCCTAGAAATGTATAACCACCCAAAACTGAATCAGGCAGAAATAGAAAATTTGACAACCAATTACCAGCACTAATATTGAATCAGCAATCAAAAAATTCCAACAAACAAAAGTCCAAGACCAGATGTCTTCACAGGTGAATTCTACCAAACATTCAGAGAGAGTTAATACCTACCATTCTCAAAGTATTCCTAACAATGAAGAGGAAGGAAAGTTTCAAATGTATCCAATGAAGTCAGAACTACCATTATATCAAGACCAGATAAATAAAGTACAAAAAAAAAAAAAAAAGAAAGAAAGAAAGAAAAGAAACAGAAAAAGAAAAAAGAAGAGGAAAGAAAGAAAAAGAAAAAATAAAGAAAACTATAGACCAATATCTCCGATGAACATAGATGCAAAAATCCTCAACAAAATATTAGCAAACCAAATCAAATAATACATTTAAAAAATCATTCACTAGGATCAAGAGGGATTTACTTCTGGGATGCAAAGGTGGTTCTCTATTCACATTTCAATCAACATGATACATCACATTAACAAGAGAAAAGATCAAAACCATATGATCATTTCAATAGATGCAACGAAAGCATTTCACAAAGTACAATATCCATTCATGATAAAACCTTCGACAAAGGAGGTTTAGAGGGAACATACCTCAACATAATAAAGGCCATATATGAAAAACCCACAGCTAACATCATCCTGAATACTGAAAAACAGAGCTTTTCCTCTAAGGACAGGAAGCACACAAGAGTATCCACTCTCACCAGTTTCACTCATATAATACTGGAAGTCATAGTCAAAGTTAATCACACAATAAAAATTAATAAAAGATATCCAAATACGTAAGAAAAAAGCAAAACTTTGACTATTTGCAGATAGCATGATACTATAAATAGAAAATTCCAAGGGTGCCTGGGTGACTCCATCGGTTAAGCTTCTGACTTTAGCTCAGGTTATGATCTCACAGTTTGTGGGTTCGAGCTCTTCTTCAGGCTCTCTGCTGTCAGTGCAGAGCCTTCTTCTGACCCTATGACTCCCTATCTCTCTCTGCCCCTCCCCCACTTGCTCTCTTTGTCTAAAGTAAACAAACATTTTAAAAAAGAAAACTCTAAAGACTCCAATAAAAAACTACTACAACTAGCAAATTAAGTGTAAGGTCACTGGATACAAATCAAATATACAAAAATCTGTTGTATTTCTATACACTACTAATGAAGTAGCAGACAGAAAATTCAAGAAAACAATCCCACTTCTTGGACTAAAAATAATGCAATATCTAGGAATAAATTTAACCAAAGATGTGAAAAACTTGTACTCCAAAAACTATAAAATAATGATGAAATAAATACAAGACAATACAAACAAATGGAAAGATATTCATGCTTATGTATTGGAAGAACATATATTGTTAATATATCCATATTCCCAAAGAAACCTTGATTTAATAAAATCCTTATCAAAATACCAAAAGCATCTTTCACAGAACAAGAAAAAATAATCCTAAATTTATATAAAACTATAAAAGACTTCAAATAGTCAAAGAAATCTTGCAAAAGAACAAAGCTGGAGGTATCACAATCCCAGATGTCAAGATATACTACAAATCTGCAGTCATCTAAACAGTATGGCACTAGCAGGAGAAGAGACACATTGATCAATGGAACAGAACAGAAAATCAAGAAATAAACCCATAATCACATGGTCACTTAATCTTCAGCAAAGGAGACAAGAACATGCGATGGGATAAAAAAGACAATCTTTTCAACAAATGGTGCTGGACAGTTACAGGCAAACCAAGAAACTGGACTATTCCATACATCACATAAAAATAAACTCGAAATGGATTAAGGACCTACATATGAGACCTGAAACCATAAAAATCCTAGAAGAGAGCATAGACAGTAATGTTTCTGACACTAACCATAGCAACATTTCTCTAGACATGTCTCCTGATGCAAGGGAAACAAGAGCAAAAATAAACTATTGGGAGTATATCCAAATAAAACATTTCTGCACAGAAAAAGAAACAATCAACAAAACTAAAAGCCAACTTACTGACTGGGATAAGATATTTGCAAATGACATATCTAATAAAGGGTTAGTATCCAAAATATGTAAAGAACTGATAAAACTGAAACCAAATAATCCAATTAAAAATGGGCAGAAGACATAAACAGACACTTCTCCAAAGAAGACTTACAGGTAGCCAACAAACATATGAAAAAATGCTCAATATCACTAACCATCAGGGAAATGAAAATCAAAACCACAATGAGATATCACCTCACACCTGTCAAAATGGCTAAAATAAAAAGCACAAGAAACAAGTTTGGGCAAGGATGTGAAGAAAAAGAAACCCTTGTGCACTACTGGTAGGAATGCAAACTGGTGCAGGCACTCTGGAAAACAGTATAGCGGTTCCTCAAAAAAATAAAAACAGAACTACCTTGTGATCCATAATTCCACTACTGGGTATTTACCCAAAGGAAATGAAAACACTAATTTGAAAATATATATGCACCTTTATGTTTATAGCAGCATTATTTATAAGAGCCAAATTATAGAAGCGACCCAAGTTTCCATTGATAGATTGAATGGATAAAGATGTGTGTGTGTGTGTATAACTCAACTATAAAAAAGAATGAAATCTTGCCATTTATAACAAAATGGACTGTATGGAGAGGATGCTATGCTAAGTCAAGTATTTCACACAGAGAAAGACAAACACCAGATGATTACACTCATGTAGAATTTAAGAAACAAATGCAAGACCAAGAAATGAGACTCTTAAATACAGAGAACTAACTGATGGTTTCCAAGAGGTGGGAGTGAGGGGTGTTTGGGGAAGGAGTGCAGTAGGTTAAGGGGATTAAAGGTACGCTTATTTTGATGAGCACCGAGAAGTATATAGAACTGTTTAATCATATTGTATAGCTGAAACTAACACTGTATGTTAATTTAAAAAAATGAATGAGTGCCAGACACAGTTTGCATTCACATGCAACAGATAACCATATACTTTCACAATAGAGGATTGGGGGTTCCCAGAACAAGGATAAGCCTTCTGCAGGAAAGAATTAAGCATCTTTTGCCAAACATCTCTTAGCATGTTCCTGGAACTTGATATAAATGGAATGTTTGACAAACAGACACTTAGTGCCCATGCATTCACAAGTGTTCATGATGAGATGGATCTTGCCAAAATCATCCAAGTCAAAAAACATGGTAGTTTCATAATTAATATATAGTAATTCAAAAGCACATTCAAAAGCAAACACGTGCAGGACCAGGGACACACGCAAACATCATGAGCAGAAAGCCCAGTCTTCTTCTGTCATGTACCACAGATCAAATTTTCAAGAGTATGCTGTTTAACCAGCTAAAGGAAGAAATAAAATTCTGAACTCGACTTATGAGTGGGTGCAAGCCAATACAAAACAAAACAAAACAAAACATGGTATGTCGCTAAAGAATGTCACAGGAAGACAGTAGAAATAAATAGAAAATCCTTTCTATGTGCAAAACTTTAGAGAGAATACCTGTCATCTATTTTGTGTGGAAAGTGAAGTGGCCCAGCTTTAGAATATATGTAGGAAAAAATATCAGAAAATCAAATAAGTCTAGAAAAGAGGCATTTAGATGGATGTATAGAAATGGTCACAAAATTAAAAAATTTTATACATCGTATTTATGGCCACCAGAAAGCATTCATCTTAAAAGAGGCACTAAACAAAATAACTCAGCCAGTTGATAGCTAGCTTTTGTCAGTAGCCACCCAATGTTAGCATGATGAGACTGTGAATGAAGAGACCATGGTGGCAAAAAAATAAGTAATGCTTGGACTTATTAGCATAGGGTTTTACTTACTAAGATTTATCTCACCTCTGCCAGATGTCCAACCTATCAGGAACAGAAAATTAAATTGAACCATCAATATGGTACTAGTCCTTGAGAGATCAATTGGACACTTGACAGCGAGCTGACTAAAGTAGTCCACTGATGTCTTAGAAAGGTTACTGATTTGTATTTATATGGAACATATGTTTACTCCAGGCAGATTTGACCTTCCTACCCACACAGTCTTGCCACCATCGGTTTCCAGGGATTTACATAGCACCTAATCCATAGTTACAGAATCCCACACAACATAGCATCTGGCCAGTGGGCATACTTCATGGAAGAATTGCGGGTGTGGGCCCATTTCCACAGGATCCACTGATCATATCACATCCTGCAACATCCCTAAAGCTGCTATCCTGATAAAATATGAGATATTTTGGAAAATATTGGAATAATCTGCTGGAGATACAGCTGAAGTACAAGCTTAGAGGCAATACTTGGAGAGGATACACTCCTCATTTTTGACACCATAATCCCAATAGGAAGTATATATATAGGCCCTGGGACCAGAAAGTGACAACATGAATGGTTCTACTTATTCCAATAATCCACTTGGGCACTTTGTGCTTTTAATCCCCATAATTCTCAGTTTAGCAGGGTTAGACTTCTTTCCAAAGAAGATGCAGTCTTCCCAGGGAACTCAGCAAGAATTCCACTGTACTGCAAGATAGAGCTGAGCGCTTTGGAGGATTTTTTTTTTTTTTTGCCAAGAGATAAGCAGGCAAGTAAGAGGAGTTAACAATGGCACAATGAGAAGTAGGAATAGTAGGAATAGCAAAATATCACCAACTGGGTACCTTAAACAACATACTTCTCACAGTTCTAGAGGCTGTTAAGTCTAATATCAAGGTGCTGATCCAATTGGTTCCTGGTGAGATCATTCTTCCTGGCTTGTGGAAAGCTGCCTTTTTTCTGTGTCCTTATATGGTAGAGGGAGAGAGAGAGAGCAAGTTCTCTGATACCTCTTTTTATAAGGGCACTAATCCCATCATGAGAGCCCCGCCTTCATGACCTCATTACCTCCAAAGGTTCTACGCCTAGATATTATCACATTAGGGTTTAGAGCTTTAACATATGAATTTTAGGGGGGTACATTCAGTCCATAACATTTTCCTAATTATGAGACTAAATGGATGAAATACAGCAACGCTGAGAAGAATATTGCTAACAAGGACACAGACACCTCAAGAATGAAATTTTGATCACACTAGGAGACAAATCACCAACTGCAGCAGAGATGATAGCTAAGGGCAAGAATTTAGGATAGTTGTTGGAGGAAAGAGACAATGAGAACCAGTTGTAGCCCTGACACCAGTTGCAAAAACAAGAGACATAGAATGTCCTGCCAAACTCCTTTTAAGTTTTTTCTCCTTGTAAATGGTTCACTGGAACCCTGGATAAGCTGCTCCCTAAACAGATTTGGAGAAGTAACCCTGCAGTACAAAGGGTAAACTGCACCTGTTTTGTTCAGATCTCCCTTCAGGAAATGACTGCCTGGAAGTACGGAATATGACTGATAGCTCCTTCACTTCTGCCTCTGATAATGAGCTGAGATCATGTTTTCCCAGGAGGGGTGGCCGCAGCAACTAACTGAGCAAGAATGTTATAAAAGAGCCTTGCCAATTCTACCCAACAGAGGACTTATTTAATGGCCAAACTTTGCTCAGGAGCTCACCCTGGGGCTGGCAGAAACTCTGTCAGAGATGCATCATGGTCTCATGACTCCCTCTGGCCAATCCTATTTCCTCCCTTTTCCTTCCATGGGTATTATTGCTTAATACATCTTTGTCATTTCTAACTTCTTCTCTGCCTCTGCTGTCCAAAGGACCCAACTAACACACTTAATAGAGTGGCTTATGTTGGAGAAGATTCTGATTCACTATCCAGCTTAATTAATCACTCAGTCCCTTCTACCCTTAGTTGCTCATCACCCCCATGGCCCACTTGTCCTAACCAAAGTAACTCTGGGGCCACCATCCAAGTCTGATGTGCCCTTTAAAAGCCAGAGTCAATGGATCTCCCTTGATTCTGTCACCTAACTTTCACCAAGTGGCTTTTAACCCTTTGAATGCTAAAGAGTTTTCCCTTTAGTACAGATTTTACATTGTTTTATCTGTTTCACAACAGTGAACAACCCAAGAGTATCTGCTTTGCCTCCACCTGCCCATCTTTTCTCAGAATCCTGCACATATGCATCTCTGCCAACTCTTCCTGATGCCCTCTATGTGCTGTTGGGGCTTACATGGTATGGAGTCAAATCCTCATCTGCCCAGCCATCAGGGCACTAATGAGTGTCTCGGATATTGCTCTTTTCTCAGTTTCTTTCTCTTCATCTCTGCCCTTAACAGTATTATCCCGCTTTCCTGTTTTGTTTTGGTTAATCAGGACATCATTAGGGTTTCTCCTTAATTTGCTAATAGAGGCTTCAGTTAAAAATTATTATATGTAACCCCATCTATCCTTTGCTCAATATGAATCAGTTTACCTCTCCTCTGTCTGTTGCCCATTTATATATCTCCTTATTTATGTTAGAGGTTATTTGAAAAAGTGAATTCTTTTCAAACCTCTGATACATAGTGGAAAATTTTAGGACTACATGCAGATATTTGTAAATGTTCATAAGAGTGACTAAATGCTTTGGATTAGGCCAAAATTATGAAATATTTTTCTTTTGTTTAATGACACTGAGATGGTGAGTAAGTGCTTATAAACTGAAGCGGCTAAGTATAGGTTGATGGAAATGGGTCTTAAATAATCATTATTTGAAGTCAGTATCTTTCCTTGGCCAGAAGTAAAGGGTTATTTTCTTAGACTTAATAAAACTGAGTCTGGTCTGCTTTCTTGATACTTCATGATTTTTTTAACATATAAAACATCTCCCTGCTGGTTGACCCAATATTTGGGCCCATATTTCTGAAGATGTGCTCAGGTTTGGAACTGGAGAAGTGCTTTTATAATGATCCTTTTCCTGAGATAGATGAGCCGTATCTTTTACTATTTATCCATACTATTGTAAAACTTTTAGGGGAACAGACTTACCTTAAAGATCCCCTTCCAGATTGTCATCCTTTCCTCAATTAATCCTGGATTTGCAAAATAATCAATTTCTCCTGAAATCACTAGCAAGTCCATATTGATGTTCTCGGCACATCTTGCAAAAACTTTAGCAGCTTAGAGCATATATTCAAATTCCTCATTTTCCCAGTTGATTGATATTCATCCAAACCCACAGCAATCTAGACATCCACAACCATTGCTTTGTGGCACAATTATGTAACGGCCTTTGGCCCCGAACTTACTTTGCTCTAACTCTAGGGTCTGTAATTTTCCTATAATAAAGATATATAATGTTCTGAGAATCAAATAATTCCAAAATTCCCACACTGATATTGCACTTGTTCCCTGGTCCAAACCTGCCTAATGTCGGGCTCTATGCTTTTTCTTTGTCTCATCTTTCTAGTGATTTTCTCGAAGTCCCAAGTGGGGAGAAGAGCATCTCATAGTGCTTCTGAAGAAACCAACAAGGAAATAAGCCTGCTTTTCTTATAGTTCTTTTTCAGTTAACAACATCAAGGCCTTAATTTCCCAAACTAGAAACTATGCAGAATATGGCAGCATTGAAAGATTCTGAACTCAGCTTTTCCCCATGGATATCCCAAACCTACAGGTAAATATGAATCATTTCCCTCTGAAAAAGATCCAAAATCTAGGTGAGCTTCTTCTCTACAACAAAGGAGAACATTGAGATGGGTAGGAGAGGCAGAGATAGTCTCACCAAAAACCCCAGGCCCAGTGCGGTGAGACAGAATAGGAAGGAATCCCGTCAGTCTGGTGCTTCTAAAAGAGCAAAAGTTTGGTGACCCACATGAGGAAACCCAACCTCTTGCATCTGCACTGAGAGAAGCCCCCAAGACACCTGGCTTAGAAACTCAATGAGGCTGATGTCCCAGGAACCCAAAGTGCTATTAGAAAGTGAGATTCACCCTTTAAAGGTCTCATGTGTGGTCTCACTTGCCCCAAGACTCAGCAATATAAAAGCAGTTTGAAAAGTGTCTAGATAATATGTGAAAGAGATTCATTTCCATTCTCCTGCTTCCTAAATAAAGTCGGCAAGTGAGGCAATTACAATACTCCCTCAATTCCTCACTAGGACTAGTGAGCACAAGCAATGCAGGGATTCTCTTGCTTCCAGCCTAAAACCAGTGTACATGCACAAACAAGGCACTCTGCCTCTGCATTCCTAAAGCTCCCAGGTATACATAGTAAAGACATCTTTCTGGTGATTTTCTGAAGCTGGTGAGTGTACCCCACTCCCTCATTCTCCAGCTACCTAAGACAGCAGGCACATACAATCCACGAAGGAGATGTTCCTTGATCACTTAGCACTGGTGGTCATGGGGGCTGGTATTCTCGAGCTCCATGGGAATGCAATAATCATAAAAACAACTATTGGCAGGCCACCACCCAAGGGCACTTCACAGGCAGCAAACTGGAGCACAACTTCAGTCTTGCTGTGAAAGAGGCCTATTTACTTAGCCGAGAGCTTTGGCCTGAGGGACAGACTCTGTTTCCCAAGTACCTTGAAGGAGGTACTTGAAGGGAATATAAGCAGAACTACACTATCCTTGTACACCCTGTAGACCTTCTACAGGTCCATGAGATTACTTAGAAAAGAGGTCATGTCTGGAGTGTTGATATTTGTGACGGTCACCAAGGGGACACCCCCAGATTTCCTGATGTGGAAGCCAGCAGGAATAATAATTCCAGCCCCATACAACTGTGCATATTTGCATACTGTAAAAGCTCTTGCCTATGAGATTGGCTGCCAATCAACCTTAAAGTAGGTGATAAATGAGATTCTTCCCCTTGGAACACTGACAGGTTTGGCACACCCTCAACAATGGGGACAAATCAAAAATAAATCAGGCAGTTTAGACAATCAAACATTCAAGAGGTAGCCAAGAGCTAGAGAAAGGCTAAATGAGAAAGTTCATAACCTATATATAATACTACCCCTTCAAGACTGAGAGAGATAGCTGTCTCACCTAATACAAAGAAACAAGTATGGAGAGTCAAGCAAAATGAGGAAACAGAAATATGTTCCAAACCAAAGAATAAGATAAAACCTCAGAAAAAGACTCTAACGGTATTGAGATAAGTAATCTAACTGATACAGAAATTAAAGGAAAGGTCATAAAGAACTCAAGAAACTCAGTGAGAACTTCAAAAGGATAAAAAGTATAATAAAGTACCAAAGAGAAGTCAAGAGCTGAATAATACAATAACTGAACAGAAAACACATTAAAGGGATTCAATGGTAGACTAGATGAAGCAGAACAACAGATCAATGGGCTTGGAATCAAAGCAATGAAACTCACCTAGACAAAGCAGGAAAAAGAAAAAATAATTTAAAACAATGATGGTAACTTCAGGTACCTCAGAGACAATATCAAACAGAGTAACATTCACATTAAGGAGTCCCAGAGGGATGAGAGAGAGAGAGGAAGAGAGGAAGGGAGAGAGGGAAAGGGGAGGGGGAGGGAGGCAAAGACGGGGAGAGTGAGAGAGAGAGAGAGAGAGAGAGAACGGAAGAAAATGTATTCAAATAAGTAATGGCTGAAAACTTCCTTAACTGAGGGAGGAAAGAGACATCCAGGTCTAGGAAATCCAGGGAATTCGAAATAAGATGAATCCAAAGACACCCACACTAAAGCACATCGAAATTCAAATGTCACAAGTTAAAGATAAAGAGAGAACCTAAAAGCAGCAAGAGAAAAAGGAATCGCTACATACAAAAGAAACTCCATAAGTCTATCAGCAGATTTGTCAGTTTAAATTTTGCAGACCAGAGGGAGGGACATGACATATGCAAAGGATGTAAAGGAAAAAAAAATCAACAAAAAATACTCTACCCAGAAATACCATCATCAAAATTGAAGAATAGATAAAGTAATTTCCAGATAGGCAAAAGCAAAAGCGGATCATCAGTGCTAAAATTTCCTTTAAAAGTAAACATTTTTTAGAAACAATCATAATTTATAACAAGAAAATGTAAGAAAGTAAAAATTCTCACTGGAAAAGGCAAATATATAGAAAAATAATGGATTAATCACTTATAAAACTAGTATGAAGGTTAAAAAACACAAGTAGTAAAATTATGATGACAAAAATTACTTAAGGGATATGTAATATTTTAAAATATAATATGTGACATCAAAAATATAACCATGGGAGGGATAATTGGAATGTGTTCAAATGACTTAAAATAGAATGTTATACACAAATCGACATATGCAAACTTACAGTAATCACTAAGCCAAAACTTGTAGTAAATACACAAAAGAAAATGAGAAAGGAATGTAGACACAACACTAAAGGAAGTCATCAAACCACAAGAGAAAAGAGAAAGTAAAGAAGCATAGAAGAGAGAAAAACTACAAAAATAGCCAGAAAACAATTAACAACATCAGTACATACTTATCAAGTTTTTTAAATATAAATGTACTAAATTCTCCAATCTAAAGACACAGAGTATTTGAATAGATTAAAGGAAAAAAAAAAAAACAAGACACATCTATATACTGCCTACAAGTGACTCACTTCAGATCTGAGGACACACAGAGACTGAATTTGATTCGATAGAAAAATATATTCCACAAAAATGGAAATGTAAAGAAAGCTGGTGTAGCCTTACTCATGTCAGACAAAATAGACTTTATTTTTGTCGTCTTCATCATGAAACTAATTTTATTTTTTATTACAGTTTTTTAAAAAATTTACTAAAATCAAAGCTAGTTAACATATAGTGTAGTAATGGTTTTAGGAGTAGAATTTAGTGATTCATCACTTTCATATAATTCCCAGTGCTCAACCCAACGAATGCCCTCCTTAATGCCCATTACCCATTAAACCCACCACCCTACCCTATACCACTCCAGTAACCCTCAATTTGTTCTCTGTATTTAAGAGTCTCTTACAGTTTGCCTCCCTCTATGTCTTTATTTTATTTTTCTTCCCTTTTCCTATGTTAATCTGTTTTGTTTCTTAAATTCCAAATATGAGTGAAATCATATGATATTTATCTTTCTCTGACTTATTTCACTTAGCATAATCACTCCAGTTCTATCCACGTTGTTGCAAATAGCGAGATTTAATTCTTTTGAGCAATGAGTAAAATTCCATTATGTATATATACTTCTTTATCCATTCATCGGTCAATGGACATTTGGGCTCTTTCCATAATTTGGCTATTGTTGATAGTGCCACTATAAACACTGTGGTGCATGTGCCCCTTCAAATCAGCATTTTAGTATCCTTTGGATAAATACCTAGTAGTGCTATTGCTGAATTTTAGGGTAATTCTATTTCTAATTTTTTGAGGAACTTCCACACTGTTTTCCAGAATGGCTGCAACAGTTTGCACTCCTACCAGTAGTGCAAAATTGTTTCCCTTTCTCCACATCCTTGCCAACATCCTGAGTTCATTTTAACCATTCTGACAGGTGTGAGGTGGTATCTCATTGCAGTTTTGATTTGTATTTCCCTGAAGATAAGTGATGTTGAGCATCTTATCATGTGACTGTTAGCCATCTGGTTGTCTTCTTTGGAAAAGTGCCTGTTCATGTCTTTGGCCCATTTCTGCACTGGATTATTTGTTTTGTGGGTGTTGAGACTGGTAAATTCTTTATAGATTTAGGATATTAACCCTGTATCAGATATGTCATTTGCAAATATCTTCTCTCATTCCATCGGTTGCCTTTTGGTTTTTCTGATTGTTTCCTTCACTGTGCAGAAGCTTTTTATTTTGATAAGGACCCAATAGTTCATTTTTTATTTTTGTTTCCCTTGTCTCCAGAAGCATGTCTAGTAAGAGTTGTTGAGGCCAAGGTCAAAGAAGTTGCTACCTGTATTCTCTTATAGCATTTTGATGGCTTCCTGTCTTACATTTAGTGTTTTTATACATTTTGAGTTTATATTTGTGTATGGTGTAATAAAGAGGTCCAGGTTCATTCTTCTGCATGTCGTTGTCCAGTTTTCCCAACACCATTTGCTGAAAAGACTGTCTTTTTCCCATTGGATATTCTTTCCTGCTTCGTTGAAGATTAGTTGGCCATATATCGTTGGGTCCATTTCTGGGTTCTCCACTTTGTTCCATTGATCTATGTGTCTATTTTTGTGCCAGTACCATACTGTCTTGATTATTAGAGCTTTGTAATACAGCTTGAAGGTTGGAATTGTGATTCTTCCAGTGTTGGTTTTCTTTTTCAACATTACTTTGGCTTCTAAGGGTCTTTTGAATCCATATAAATTTTAGGATTGTTTGCTGTAGCTCTGTGAAGAATGTTGGTGTTATTTTGATAGAGATTTCATTGAAGATGTAGATTGCTTTGGGTAGTATCCACCTTTTAACAAATACTTGTTCTTCTAATCCATGAGCATGGAATGTTTTTCCGTTTCTTTGTGTATTCTTAAATTTTTTTCACAAACTTTCTATAGTTTTCAGCATACAGATCTTTTACTTTTTTGGTTAGGTTTATTCCTAAGTACGTCACAGTTTTTGGTGCAATCATAAATGGCATTGATTCCTTGATTTCTCTTTCTGCTGCTTCATTACTGGTGTATAGAAATGCAACCAATTTCTATACATTGATTTTTATATCCTGCGACCCTTGCTAAGTTCAAGTGTCAGTTCTAGCAGTTTTTTGGTGAAGTCTTTTGGTTTTCCCACATACAGTATCATGTTGTCTGTGAAGAGACGAAGTTTAACTTTCTCCTTGCCAATTTGGATGCCTTTTATTTCTTTTTGTTGTCTGATTACTGAGGCTAGGACTTCCAACACTATATTGAACAACAGTGTGAGAGTGGACATCCTTGTCCTGTTCCTGATCTTAGGGGGAAAGCTCTCAGCTTTTTCCCATTCAGCATGGTATTAGCTGTGGGTCTTTCTTATAAGGCTTTTATGATATTGAGGTATGTTTCCTCTTTCCCTACTCTCTTGAGGGTTTTTATCAAGAAAGGATGCTGTATTTTGTCAAATGCTTTTTCTGTGTCTATTGATATGATCATGTGGTTCTTGTCTTTTCTTTTATTAATGTGATTTATCACATTGATTAACTCGCAGATAATGTACCAGGTTTGCAACCCAGGAATAAACCTCACTTGATCAGGGTGAATAATTCTTTTAATTTATTGTTGGATTTGGTTTGCTAGGCTCTTGTTGAGAATTTTTGAATCCATGTTCATAAAAAACATTGGTCTGTAGTTTTCGTTTTTAGTGGGGACTTGAGTTTTGGAATCAATGTAATGCTTGGTCTCATAGAAGGAGTTTGAAAGTTTTCCTTCCATTTCTATTTTATGGAACAGCTTCAAAAGAATAGGTATTAACTTTTCTTTAAATGTTTGGTAGAATTCCTCTGGAAAGCCATCCAGCCCTGGACTCGTGTATGTTGGGAGATTTTTGATTACTGATTCTATTTCTTTGCTGGTTATGGGTGTATTCAAATTTTATATTTCTTCCTGTTTCAGCTTTGGTAGTTTATATGTTTCTAGGAATTTTTCCATTTACCCCAGATTGGCCAATTTACTGGCATATAATTGCTCACAATATTCCCTTGTTATTGTTTGTATTTCTGTGTTGTGATTTCTCCTTTTTCATTTGTGATTTTATTTATTTGGGTCCTTTCCTTTTTCTTTTTGATCTTTCTGGCTAGGGGATTATCAATTTTGTTAATTCTTTCAAATAACCAGTTCGTGGTTTCATTGATATGTTCTACTGTTTTTTTTTTTTTTATAGATCATTTGTTTCAAAATAGACTTTAAAACAAAGATGGTAACAAAGGTAAAGGGAATACATAATGATAGAGGGGTCAACCCAGCAAGAAGATATAACATTTATAAATATATATGCACCCAACATAGAAGCTCCAAAATATATAATGCAAATAATAACAGACCTAAAAGGAGAAATTTGAAAGCAATATAATAATAGTAGGGGACTTCAAAACACAACTTACATGAATGGATGGGTCATACAAACAGAAAATCTATAAGGAAATATAAACCTTAAATTAATCTAGATGGACTTAATACATATATACTTAATATTCTATCCACAAGCACAATACATATTGTTCTCAATCTCACATGAAAGATTCTCCAGAATAAATCACCTATTAGGTCACAAAAGAAGTCTGAATAAATAAAATAATAATATTGAAGTCATAGCAAGCATCTTTTTTCATTCCGATAGTAAAAAACTAGAAATTAATTAGAACAAAAAAAAAAACTGGAGAAAACACAGATACATGGAGATTTATATTTCTGAATAACTACTGGGACATTGAAAAAACCGTAAGTGAATTTGAAAAATATTTATAGACAAAAACAAAAATGCAACATACCAAAATCTACCGGATACAGCAAAAGCAGTTCTAAGAGGAAAGTTCCTAGTAATACGGCCCTACCGTAAGAAAAATAGAAATCCCATATAAACAACTTAATGCCTAAAGGAAATAGGAAAAAAGAACAAATTAAGTCTAAAGTTAGTAGGAGGAAGAAAATAATAAAGATAAGACCAGAAATAAAAGAATAGAGAGCAACACAATGGAAAAGTTCAGGGAAACTAAGAACTGTTTCTTTGAAAAAAATAAACACCAAGACTCACCAAGGAAACAAACACTAGACTCAGCAAGGAAAAAAAGGAGAGGATTCAAAGATAAAAATGGAAAAAAAGTTACAACTGACTCCAGAGAAATACAAAGGATCCTAAGAGACAGCTATGTACAATTATATGGCAACAAATTGGGCAACATGGAAGAAATGGATAAATTCCTACAAACATATCTTGTGATACTGAACCATGAAGAAATAAAAAATCTGAATAGACCAACTGCTAGTAAAAATATTGAATTAGTAACCAAAAGGGTCTCAACAAACAAAAATCCAAAATGAAATGGCTTTGCTAGTGAATTCTACCAAATATTAAAAGAATATTTAATACCTATTCTTCTTAAATTCCTTCAAAAAACTGAGGAGGAAGGAACACTTCCAAATGCATTTTACAAGGCCAGAATTATCCTGACACCAAAACTAGACAAAGACACAAGGGAGGAAGGAAGGAAGGAAGGAAAGAAGGAAAGAAGAAAAGAAGGGAGGAAGGGAGGAAGGAAAGAAGGGAGGAAGGGAGGAGGGAAGGAAGGAAGGAAGGAAGGAAGGAAGGAAGGAAGGAAAGAAGGGAGGGAGGAAGGAAGGAGGCAGGAAGGAGGAGGAAGGAAGGAAGGAGGGAAGGAAGGAAAGAAGGAAGGAAGGAGGGAAGGAAGGAAGGAAGGAAGGAAGGAGGGAAGGAAGGAGGGAAGGAAGGAAGGAGGGAAGGAAGGAGGGAAGGAAGGAGGGAAGGAAGGAAGGAGGGAAGGAAGGAAGGAAGGAAAGAAGCAAGAAATTTAGTTACAGGCCAGTATCCTTAATGAACAAAAGCAAAAATCTTCAACAAAACATTAGTAAAATGAATTCAATATACTAAGAGTCATATATCATGATTAAGTGAGATTTATTTTAGGAATTCAAGTCTGTTCCAACATATGCAAATCAACCAATGTGATACATTAATAAAGTGAAGGAGAAAAATCATATGATTGAGGTGTAGAAGAAGATGGCAGAGTAAGAGGGTCCAGAGCTCATCTCATCCTATGAACACACCAAGATGACAGCCACATCACTGCAACTATGAAATGACCCAAAGACAAATATAACAGACTTTCTATGGTTAGAGAAAAGAGGCCACATCGAAAAGGGTAAGAGGGGCAGAGATGTGGTTGGGAAATAAACCTCCAGGGAGACTAGCCAAAAACAGGAGGGAAACCACAAACATGAAGAAGCCAGAGGATCAGACCCACATCAGGAAACCCAGGAATGAGGGGCCCACAATAGGAAGATGAATTTCCCATAACATATGTATTTCAAAACCAGTGGGATTTAATTTAAGGAGTTTTTATAATCACTAGGGATTAACTCTGGTACTTTAAAAATCAGTAGGCTTAGCTCTGTGAGAGTCAGAGGGCAGAGGAAACTGAGTCCTTGCCCTTAAAGAGCCAGCAGAGAAGACAAATACAGTATAGAAGCACCATTTTGAAAAGCACCTGGGGCATATGTTAAGGACATTTATTTACTAATATCGGAACAGGTTTTGGAGAGGCAAGGAACTTTAGGATATTTCTCCAAGAACAAAAGAACTGGAAGACACCATTATTCACATCCTCTAATGCCCCACAAAGCCTAGATAGCAAGATGCTGGTTGGAACTGACATCAACATTCTCCACCTACCTTGCTAACACTAACACTATGTACCACACACTGATGCTCTCCTGCAGATATACCTCATCCAACCCACTCCACTTGGCAGGAGTCCCTCCACTTGGCAGGAGTCCCTCCACAATGGCTCCTACCCCAACAGAAATAAACCCACAATTATATGGTTATTTAATCTTCAATAAAGGTGGTAAGAACATGAAATGCGATAAAGACAGCCCCTTTGACAAATGGTGCTGGGAAAACTAGACAACTACATGCAAATAATGAAACTGGACTGTTTTTAAACACCATACACAAAAATAAATTAAAAATGGATTAAGGACCTGCATATGATACCTGAAACCACACAAATTCTAGAAGAGAGAACAGACAGTAATGTCTCTGACATCAGCCATGGCTACATTTTTCTAGATATGTCTCCTAGGACAAAGGAAACAAAAGCAAAAATAAACTATTAGGACTGTATCCAAATAAAATCTTCTGCACAGCAAAGAAAACAACCAAGGAAAAGAAAAGACAACCTACTTAATGGGAGAAGATATTTGCAAATAACAGATCTGATAAAGGGTTAGTATCCAAAATACATAAAAAACTCAAACCCTCCTAAAAAAAACTCATAATCCAATTAAAAATTGGCAGAAGACATGAACAGACCATTTCTCCCAGGAAGACACACAGATGGCCAACAGATACATGAAGAAGGCTCAATATCACTCAAAGAAATGCAGATCAAAACTACAATGAGATAACACCTCACACCTGTCAGAATAGCTAAAATAAAAAATGTAAGAAAGAACAAGTGTTGGTGAGGATGTGGAGAAAAAGAAACCCTCCTGCACTGTTAGTGGGAATGCAAATTGGTACAATCATTGTGGAAGACAGAATGGAGCTCCTCAAAAAATTAAAAATAGAACTATCCTATGATCCAGGAATCACACTACTGGATATTTACCCCCAAAATACGAAAACACTAATTCAAAGTGATACTTGCATCCCTATGCTTACTGCAGTATTGTTTATAATAGTCAAACTATGGAAGCAGTCCAAGTGTCCATAAATTGATTAATGAATAAATAAGTTTTATTATGTACACACACACACACACACACACACACAGGAATATTATTCAGCCATAAAAAATGAAACTTTGCCATTTGCAACATAGAGCTAAAAGGTATAATTCTAAACAAAAGAAGTCCAAGAAAGACAAATACCATATGATCCCACTAATGTGTGGAATTTAGGGAAAAAAACAATCAAATTAAAGAGAGAGAAACAGACTCCTAACTATAGAGAACTGGTGTTTACCAGAGGGGAGGTGGGTGGAGGAAGAGGGGAAATTGGGGATGAGGATTTAAGGTACACTTACCATGATAAGAAAGAAAGAAAAGAAACAGAAGGGAAGAGAAGGGAAGGGAAGGGAAGGGAGGGGAGGGGAAGGGAGGGGAAGGGAAGGGAAGGGAAGCGGGAAAGGAAGGAAGGAAGGAAGGAAGGAAGGAAGGAAGGAAGGAAGGGAGGGAGGGAGGGAGGGAGGGAGGGAGGGAGGGAGGAAGGAGCAAAGAAATGATGCAAAAAAAAGAAAAGAAAATGATGAAAAAATCTTGCCATTTGCAACAACATGGATGAACATAGAGGGTATAATGAAGTAACGAAGTCATCGGAGAGAGAAAAATACGTATGATTTCATTCATATGTGAAAGATAACAAAACAAATGAACAAACAAAATAAAAGATAACCAAAAAAACAAACCCAGACTCAAAGACAGAGAACAAACTGATGAACAGGAGGAGGGGTAAAAAAGATAAAGGAAATCAACTGTACATTTATCTTAATGAGAACTGAATAATGTATTGAATTATTGAATCATTATATTGTACACCTAAAACTAATATAATAATGTACGTTAATTATATTTCATTAAAAATTATTTTTTCATGTCTTTAAAAAATCATATGATCAATTCCATAGAGGAAGAAAAAGTATTTGATAAAATTCAACATCTATTAATGATATGAACCCTCAACAAAGTGAGTATACACAAAACGTACATCAACATAATAAAGGCTGTATATAGCAACTCACAGTGATCATCATACTCAACTGTAAAACAACAACAATAACAACAAAACTGAAAGCTTTTCCTCTAAGATCAGGATCAAGACAAGGATGCCAATTATCCCCACTTTTATTCACTTGCAATGGCATCAGAAAGAATACAGTACTTAGGAATAAACTCAACCAAGTAGGTGAAAGACTTACACACTGAAAACTATGAAGATACTGATGAATAAAAGTAAAGATAACACAAATAAATGGAAAGATATTCTGTGCCCATGAACAGGAAGAATTAACATTGTTAAAATGTCTACACTACTGAAAGTAATTTTCAGATTCAATAAAACTCCTATCAAAATTCCAATGACATTTTTCACATAACTGGAATAATTGTAAAATTTATATGTAACTATAAAAGACCTTAAATGGTCAAAACAATCTTGAGAAAGAACACAACTGAAGATATTGCACTCCATGATTTTTAAACTATACTATAAAGTTATCATACTCAAAACAGTATCATACTAATATTAAAAGAAACACATTAAATAGCATCCCACTATCAATATCAATATCCCACTATTGTATATCTCAGAAATAAACCCATGCTTATATGCTCAATTAATCTAAAGGAAGTAAGAATACACAATGGGGAAAGGAGCATCTTCAATAAATGGTAAAACGAGACAGCAACATGTAAAAGAAAGTGGATCATTTTCTCACACCATACACAAAAATTAACTCAAAATATATTAAATATTTGAATGTAAGACCTGAAACCATAAAACCCTAGAAGAAAATAGATATCATTCCTATCAGTTCCTTGACATCAGTCTTGGCAATATTTTTTTTTTTTGGATGAGACTCCAGAGGCAAGGGAAACAAAAGCAAATGAATGGGACTACATCGAACTAAAAAGCTTCTGCACAGGGAAGAAATGATCAATAAAACAAAATGGCAACCTAATGAATGAGAGAAGATAAAGACAAATAATTTATCTGCTAGTAGATTAGTACCCCAAAAGTATAAAAACTCATACAACTCAATAATAAAAAACAAAACAATATCGTAACGAAATGGGCAGAAGATCTGAATAGAGATTTTTCCAAAAAAGACACACAGATGGTCAATAGGCATATGAAAATATGCTCAACTAATCATCAGGAAAATGTAAATTGAACCCCCAAAGAGACATCACCTTATACCTGTCAGAATGGCTCTAATCAAAAATGACAAGAAATAATAAGTACTGGCAAGAATGTGGAAAAAAAGGGTACACTTGTGCACTGTCAGTGAAATGTATGTATATTGGTGTAGACACTATGCAAAACAGCATGGAGGTTTTCCAAAAATTAAAAGTAAGATTACCAAATAATTCTACTACTGGGCATCTATCTAAAGAAATTAAAAACACTAATTTGAAAACACATATGTAGCCTTATGTTTATTACAATATTATTTATAATAGCCACGATATGGAAAAATCTAACTGCCCATTGATGGATGAATGAATAAAGGTATAAGAAATACACATACCACACACATACACAAAATGAAATACTACTCATCCACAAAAAGAGAATGAAATCTTGCCTTTTGTGAAAACATGAATTGATCTACTTTACCTTTCTAATACATTCTTTACCTCCATTCTCCTTACATTAGATTATTTTAGACTATAATAATTTAGACTATTTTTTAAAAATATTTTTAATGTTTATTTATATTTGAGAGAGAGGACAGAGCTTGAGCAGGGTAGGGGCAGAGAGGGAGGGAGACACAGAACCTGAAGCAGGCTCTAGGCTCTGAGTTGTCAGCACAGAGCCCAATGCAGGGCTTGATATCATGAACCACAAGATCGTGACCTGAGCTGAAGTGGGATGCTTAACCAACTGAGCCACCCAGGCACGCCTCATTTAAACCATTTCAATAATCTTCACACCCATCTGTTGGCATCTACGTTGTAAGTCTTTTCAGCCCAGCCAGAGTGATCTTTCTCAACTTAATTCACACCTGTCTCGGCTTGGCAAAACAACTTTCTATTATTGCTACAAGTAAATGACTATCTCTGTGAAGCATTTGGAGGATAACTCTATGAGATTCATTCAGATAAACTATTATCCCCAATCCACCAACTGCTGCAATATTTTACAAAGTCAAACTATACTTGAAATATTTGATAGTGGGATGCTATTTAATTTTGATGGAGAGGCAGTGTTTATTGTCTCTTACTCAGAACTTTAAGATCCTCAATTCTGTATTCAACAACTGACTTATATTTCTGTTCTTTTTGCTGACAGTTGTGTATAAAAAGGGCAGTTTAATTTGTATCTTAGCTATAATCCAGAAGGGCACTGGACATTTGCACAGAGATCCAGAGTTCCTGAATGTTACTTTCAGAGCCCTTCCAGGCCTATAGAATCAGTTTTACACTTGCTGAAAAAATATCTAGGTAGATTTACCAACCTACAAAAGACAGACAAATTAATTCTCTATAATTCTTATGGTGCAATTCTTTTAAAAATAAAGAACATACTTTAGACACAGAATGCAGGACATTGGGTTGTGTGGTTACAACTGCAAGTGAAAACTTTAGAACTTCCCAGTGTGCAAGTGGATCCCAAGATCAAAAGCACTGAATAGTATTTATGAAGCCCTATAGAGTATAAGACACTGCACACTAGGTATTATGCAGACATACTAATTCAAAATTAAAGATTCAGTCCCTGCTCAAAAATTAGCTTGTGGCATAAATATCATAAAAGAAATGCAAAGGGCCATGAGGGCTTTATCATTCAGCTGTGTGACATTCAGATTCTATGTTAAAATAAAGATGATATCTGATGTGGGTATTGAAGGATGAACAAGAGTTCACCGAATAAAGTAGAAGGCATTCTGCATGGATCAAACGGTATGAATACTGTAAAAATACTTAATACTTTCGAGTATGCATAGGCTACCTGGACCAGAACATAAGCTCCATTTTAAAACTACTGTGAAGAGATTCCCCTAGCCTACTCCTTCACTGTTATGCAAGTCATTGAACACAAGTATAAGTGGGGTACCGGGGTGGCTGAGTTGGTTAAGTGTCTGACTTTGGCTCAGGTCATGGTATTACAGTTCAAAGGTTCACGTCCCACCTCAGGCTCTGTGCTGACAGCTTGGAGCCTGGAGCCTGCTGCCTGCTGCCTGCTTTGAATTCTGTGTCCCCCTGTCTATTTGCTCCTCTCCTGCTTGCACTCTTTCTCTCTTAAAAATAAATAAACATTTTTTAAAAATGAACACAAGTGTAAGTAGTTTCCCATTGCCTACAGAGGCATAATCACTAGAGGGTTTGGAAAAAAGTTGTGATGATCAGAATTGCTCTTTGGAGATATTAATTTGAGAAATAATAGAAAAATTCCACAGGAGAGTGAGAGTAGAGAATAAGCAGGATTTAGACCAGTAATAAGGACTTATGGTGATTGTTGACAGTCTCTGAGACAGTTCTTCTCAACTCTCTCCTACCCAAAAAAATCTTAAAAGACACAAAGTCTACTTAGAGAGGGAATCCACCACTATGGAAGCACATATATGCTTAAGCCTTTCTCTACAGTATGTCCCTAGATTATAAAAGGTTTATATAGCAAGATTACTTAGCACCCAACTCTTTGCCTCAACAATCATTACTTCCAAGTAGAACATTGATTCCCTCTTGGACCCCATCAGTATATCTTTCTAAAAATATTTAAGAACTGTAACTCCAAGAAAACAGAAAACAAAAGCATTGAATCCAATTATAAAATGATTACCCCAACATTTGCCACCAGGTGGGTTCTTTACCTCTCTTGCCACAGTATTCTAGAGATGGTATTTCTCTGAATATAAAATGTCCTAGAACTATGCAGTAAGTGTAGAAAATGACACACTTCCATCACTGAACTGAAGTAAAGACAAAAATCTAGAAACACTAGTAACTGGGTAGGGGGCTATGCAAAACTGCTCCCTTTCCCGCTGCTGATTTGACAGAAGAATTTGAGTAGAGCTGACTACACTCTACACAATACGTTTAAATACATCTTTAGTCAAGAAAGTTCTCATATTGGCTTTCTTCTGTCTAACCAGTGGAAATATATTGTAAAAATATATAGATATATCATTATGAACTCAAGAGAATCAAACTTACAAAAAATACTTTTTATAAAGATTAGACAATTATTTTGTAAAAAATGGCTTTTCATCCTCACTAAAATGCATGAAAATGTGGTCTCTAAGGAATAGAAACAAAAAGTTTTAAGAAATTCAATAGGGGAGATGAGAAAAAAAAAAAAGAATTGAGGAAAAATACCCTAAAGATGTACAATAATCTGAATCTGCATTGAAAGGAGAACCGAAGAGCATTCAAATGGCAGAAAATAGAATCTGTGATATAGAGTAATACACTTAACAAGTTCTCCTTGAATGCAGAGGAAATGGATCAAAGTAAATGTCAAGATGAGGTTAAAGAGAAGATATCCATTTTTGTTCTTCATTTTTATAATTACAGATTTTCAGGAATAATAAGGAAACAATAAGGGCAGCGGCAAAGTAACATAAGTGGGTAAGACTTTCCTGAGATGAAAACCTTCAAACGGGATTAAAAGTGTCCTTTAAATTCTAAGTGAAATTAAAAGACGAATGATTAAATACATGTTAGCAAGATTTTAAAATCGCAACTGTAGTTGGGTACCAGGGTGGCTCAGTCAGTTGAGCTTATGACTTTATCTTAGGTCATGATTTCATTCAACTAGTGAGTTGGTGCCCCACACTGGGTTCTGCACTGACAGCTCAGAGCCTGGCCTGCTTGGGATTCTGTGTCTCCCTTTCTCTCTGACCCTCCATCACTCATCCTCTGTCTCTCTCTCTCCAAAAAATAAATATATATTAAAAACAATTTTTAAATAGCAACTGTAGTAAAAATATTTTTTTTAAGTAGGCTTCATACCCAGCACAGAGCCCAAAGCAGGATGTGAACTTATGACCCTGAGATCAAAACCTGAGTTGAGATCAAGAGTTGGCTGCTTGACTGAGCCATCCAGGTGCCCCTAGTAAAACATTATATAAAATAAATACTGATCACATCTATTTCTTACCACTATAATTCAACATAAATTGGGAGATTTTTCTGTGATGGGTACTGAGATTGTTATGAATTGATTATGCCTGAGACATGACATTAACAGGTCTGAGTTTTTCTCAAAGTCACACATACAGGATAAACTCCGGATCAGGTAAATTGAGCAAAGAATCAATCCTGAGAAATTCACTCAGAAAGCAGCCCAGAAATAATGTAGAACGCATGTGAAAGCAGTGGAACCATGGAAGATGCCCCAACATGTCTAACAGAAGTTCTAAGAGATGAGACTTGAAGTAATATTCAAAAACAATGCTATGCACTTTCAATCTGAAAATGTGAGTTTTTTCTTCATTCCAGATAAATTTTAACCGAAATCTAAGTAAAAAAATAAATTAATTAAAATGAAAAATGAAAAAAACCCTCAGCTTGGAAAAGTATAGACTTCACTTTATCATCTTTTTATATATATTCTGTCTTACTCTTTCATAGATTAACAGAAAATATTCTATCTATGTAAATTATTATAGGATAAAATAGAACTTCTCTCAAAGTTCTGAGGAAAATATAAAATGTACAGATTTTTTAACCCTGCTAGATTATTCCTCAAGAGTAAGGGAACAACAGGAATTTTCAGTTGCAAAAAAACAAAGCTTTTTCAACAAGGATCTGCAGATAGTAAGCTCTATTAATTATTGCTGCAGCAAAAAGACAGGAAAAAATGGAATGCAAAACAAATAGTGAACAAAAAACTAAAATATTATTAAATATAACTACTAACAAACATTATTTTAAAGGCAGAATTCAATTTAAAAACAGTAATAGAAAAGACAGAAGAGGTGATTTCAGTATCTTTGGCTTTTTTCCAAGGAAAAAGCACTAGCACATTAATTATATACTGTACAACTATACATTTTATTATTAAACATATTTTTATATATTTAATATTATTATATTATTATTAAATATAACTTTAAAATGTTTAAAATTTAGAATAGTGATGAGGAAGAAATGGAATTTTATCAAATCAAAGAAGGAAAAAAATAAGACAACAAAAACTGTTAAAAATGCCTACAAGTACCAGTGATCATAACAAAAATGGATTAGGCTCACAAATTAAGACTATCAAATTAAAAACAAGCAAACAAGATCCAATTGGGTTTCAAGTAAGATATGCCTGAAATGGCCTCCCAAAACTATGATATTTGAAAGTAATTTTATTTTCTACCTAAATATCACCCCCCAAAGACAGTTCAAAGATATTATCCTATAAATTTACATTTTCAAAAAATTTCCCAGTATCTATACCTAAAACATAAGACATGATATATGTGTTAATCTTTATGATTATTCCTCTGGATAAGAGGAGTTTCAGAAAAAGATAAGCCAAAGAGGAGGAAGTTATCAAAAACACAAGAAAAGATTTTTCCACTGAAGACCTTGATGGGAAAGTTGTCTACACTGAAACATCACTGTATAAGGATAAACACAAGACTCTACAAAAACTTCCAGGAAAACAAACAAACAAACAAAAACAGGTTATTTACGATAAGTTAAACTTTAGAGCTGGGTTAAGTATTCTTAAGAACAACTCGAAAAAATATTAGGCTACCTACCTCTACTTTGATTTGGCAGCACTGAGTTGAGGAATATTTTTGAAACAGATCCCAAGGTCTTGGAGAATCTGCAGATGAGAAAAATGAAGATTTTGTGGGATGTGGACGATATATTCAACCTTGCAGTCACATTATACATTATATTACTCAGTCTAACCTGGATATATGCTGAGGCCACCTCACTTGGGCTTGGAACCCTTCATTCCGTGAGCGATCACTCCAACTTTATATGCAGAAGTGTGGGGCTAGAAGGCAATGATTGTGGACAACTGTGAACTTTCTGAGTAGTGTGTGGAGTGCATCTCAGAACTGCCTCTCCCAAGAGACTAAATCCATTGATTTCCATACCCCATTTGACTGAAGATTACTCCCTAAGACATTAATACCCACCTCCATTTCTGGGTGTGTAAATATCTAGTGGGCTCTTACAGGGTCCCCCATGACAAACATCAGAAGATCCAGGCAGGATGCCAAGAGACTCACAGTGCAAAATTGGGTAATGTTGGTTCAAAGCAGATCAGTCGATGTGAAATTAATGGTCATAAACATTGCTGGAATCAGGTGTAGCAGAGAGGATGTGAGACTCTACACAAAAGCAGTCTGAGAGGGGAACACATTCCTTAACTCTGTGTCAACAATATTTATGTAGTCATCATGTAAAGCCTATTGGGCCTTTGCAAAGGAGTAAAGACATTGTAATGAGTTGGCTCCTACTAAGCCCTGAGTTGGTGCTATATCCCTTGTGGTTCCCTACAAAAGCTCTTTATGTAAATAAACTCTCCTCAAATTATCCTATTTTTTTTTATTTCAGAAAGGGTGGGGAGGGGGGCAGGTAAGAATCTTAAGAAGGCTCCATGCTCAGCACAGACCTGACATGGGACTCATGGGATCCATGACCCGGGGATTATGACCTGAACCGAAATCAGAGTCAGATGCCCAAATGACTGAGCCACCCAGGTGCCCCTCAAATTATTCTGAGTGTTTCATCGAACTTTTGTTGGGATCCTGACTCAAAAAGGTAGAGCATTGTTCCGATGAAGCAAATGGAGAATATCCTTCACACATGCATTAAGCCACAACTGTTCCCTATGAATAGAGTAGTGGGTGGATCTGATTCAAGTGCAACTTTTTTCATGTAGCAATGCTCTTTGTTGTACTCATAACTGGTGTTCTGACAATACTGATTCCAATGCACTTTTTTTTCCCACTTGGTTATTACTGAAAAGATTTCTTCTTGATAATACAGCTCACAAAATGAGTTTTTAGTGATAAATGAGTCAAAAAGCAGTGCCTGGCATTTCTTCCTCATGTGCTACATATATGCTGGAATTGGTTTTGTCCAACTATAAAAGCAAATTATCTTCCAGCACATAAATGACAGTAATTGCTTTTCCATATTGTATGCCATTGATATAAAGCAATGCCCAAAATGTCTTTTTAATAAAGAAATTGTGCCTATAGCTTGTCCTTTCTGTATGAGCTTTATTTGTCAATTTTATGGGTGGTTTTATAAGCTTCTTAGCAAGAGTGAGTATTGTATTTGTATTTTCTATAAGTATTATAACTTTGAGTGATGCTTCTGATGTTCTGATCTCTTTTCTTTCTTAGTGACAATTAATCAATTTTGCACCTGAAAGCGTTATTTTATGCTTTTCCTGAAAAAAAAAATGTTTGGGCAGAGTGGTCATTGTGTTTTGCTTAGAAAATTATGGAAAAGCTTTAAGGGTTTCATAACAATTTTATGGTTGTAATTTTATGGTTCCATCCAATAAAACCAATATTCAAATTCTTCTTAATCTTTCTTTGGTTGCTTATGGAAAATCATCATACTAGCCAAATCACTTTTTTCAGTAGATATATATTATTTAGAGTCGCATTAGTTGTTCCTATTTTATCATAACTTTCTTTGCTTCAATTTCTTTATGAATTACTTTTGTACTATTATGAAATTGCAAATTTTAGTGAATTATAAATGTAACAATAAAGAGAAATTGCCATTTATTTTCATATATATCTTATGTCCTTCATAATTTTGTTCTTAAATGCTACCACATGTTCAATTTGCAGCTAATAGGATGCATTTTATGTAATTTATATAATGGTTTACAATTAATAATCTTAAATGTAAAACCTATGAAATATATTACAGAATTAAAATTACAAAACTCCCCTGTGGACTACTTTATAGGCTATCAGGTATCTCCAGTAAAGTACATTCAAACCAAAAATCACTGGTCTAGGTCAGAAACAGAGTTCTGAAGTTTGAACATGGCTTTTATACTTACTAGTTGGGAGTTCTTCAGCAAGTATTACATATCCTAACCTTAGACTATGATGATCTCCCGTTTTACAGTTGAACTGCTTCAATGGCTGCTACATGATTGTTTTAATTGTTTTGTTTGGTCTTAGAGTAATGCTTGGAACATATTGCATGTGTGTATACGTACACACGTAAGTGTTATACACTTCATAATAACCTAGCTGATGCTGACTTGTAAACCATAGAAAACAACTGAAAAACTCAATGGTTTAACAAAAATTAAAATGTATTTCTTGATAATGCTACATGTCCAATGCAGATCAACAGTCAAGATCGACTCATCATTGTCACTCAGATCCAGGTTGATAAAATATTTATATATACATATATATATATATATATATATATAAAATCAATATTTCATAATCACTATAGCATGATGGCAGAAATAGAAACTTATACTTTAGGAAAAGAAGGAAAATTATACTTTGGTTCATAAAACTTATGCTTGATCCTTCTCACTTCCACTCACATTTCACTAGCTAAAGTCAATTGGTTTCTAGACAGGCTAATATTTCTGTTGAACGCAGATGCAAAAAATCTCAACAAAATATTAGCAAACAAAATCCAACAATACATTAAAAGAAATCATTCGGGGGCACCTGGGTGGCTCAGTTAAGCGTCTGATTTTTTTTTTTTTTTTGGTAATTTATCTCTAGACCAAGCATCTGATACTTGATTTCAGCTCAGTTTGATTTCTTATAATTCATGTGTTCAAGTCCTAAGCCCATGCCAGGCTCGGCACTGACATCTCAGAGCCTGCTTGGGATTCTCTCTCCCCTTCTCTTTATGCCCCTCTCCCACTCACTCTTGCTCTCTCAAAATAAATAAATATTAAAAAATTTAAAAAGAAACATTCACCAAGATCAAGTGGGATTTATTCCATGGTGAGATACAATATTTACAAATCAATAAACGCCAACCATCACATCAACAAAAGAAAAGATTAAAACCATATGATCATCTCAATAGATGTAACAAAAGCATTTGACAAAGTACAACATCGATTCATAATAAGAAATTTCAAAAAAGTAGGTTTAGGGGAATATATCTCAACATAATAAAGGTAATATATGAAAAACCCATAGCTAACATTATATTCAATAGTAAAAAACTGAGAACTTTTCCTCTAAGGTCAGGAACAAGACAAGGATGTCCCCTCTCATCCCTTTTGTTGAGCATAGTACTGGAAATACTAGTCACAGCAATCAAAAAAAGAAAAAACAGTATCCAAAATGGTAAAGACGTATTAAAACTTTCACTATTTGCAGATGACATGGTACTATATATAGAAAACTCCACCAAACAACTACTAGAAGTGACAAATGAATTCAGTAAAGTTTCAGGATACAAAATTAATATACAGAAACAGGTTACCTTTATGTACACTAATAACGAAATAATAGAAAGAAAATTCAAGAAAACACTGGCACCTGGATGGCTCGGTTGGTTAAGCATCTGAAACTACAAAACAGTGATGAAAGAAACTGAAGATGGCACAGGTGGGAAGATATTCTATAGTCGTGGGTTCCAAGAACCAATATTGTTAAAATGCCCACACTACCAAAAGCAATCTACACATATAATGAAATCCCTATCAAAGTAAAAACAAAATTTTTCACAGAACTAGAGCAAATAATCTTAAAATGTGCACAGAACCACAAAAGACCTCAAATAGCGAAAGCAATGTTGAGAAAGAAAAGAAAAACAAAGCTGGAGGTACAATTCCAAAGATATACAACAAAGCCATAGTGATCAAAACAGTATGGCCCTGGCACAAAAAAAAAAAAATGGACACATAGATCAGCAGAACAGAATAGAAAACCCAGAAATATATCCACGCTCTAGGGTTAATTAATCTACAACAAAAGAGGCAAGAATAAAAAATGAGGAAAACACAGTGTCATCAACAAACGGTATTGAGAAAACTGGACAGCTATATGCAAAAAGACCACTTTTTTATACCATTCACAAAAATAAACTCAAAATGGATTCAAGACCTAAATGTGAGATTTAAAACCATAAAATTCCTAAAAGAAAATATCAGCACTAATTTCTTTGACATGGGCACTGGGTATATTTTTAAAAATATGTCTTCCTTGGCAAGGGAAACAAAAACAAAAATAAACCATCGGTACTACAACTAAAACAGAAAGCTTTGGGCACCTGGATGGCTCAGTTGGTCAAGCATCTGACTCTTGATTTCAGCTCAGGTCATGATCTCATGGTTCTTGAGTTCAAATACTGCACTGCACTCTGTGCTGAAGGCCAGAGCCTGCTTGGGATTCTCTTTCTCCCCTCTCTCTGCCCCTTCCTCATTCACATGCAATTTTTAAAAATAAATAAACAAACATTAAAAATTTTAAATTATATAAAATAAAAAAGAAAGACTTTGTACAAGGAAGGAAACCATCAACAAACATAAAGACAACCTAGGAAGTGGAATAAGATATTTGCAAATGATATATCCACTAAGGAGTTAATATCCAAAACATATAAAGAAAGTACCGCTCAACACTAAAAAAACCCCCAAATAATCCAATAAAAAATGGGCCGAGGACCTAAATGGACATTTTTCTACAGACATAGAGATGGCAAATAAACACATGGAAAAGTACTCAATATCACTAATCATCAAGGAACTGCAAATCAAAACCACAAGGTATCACTTACATCTGTCAAAAAGGCTAATTCTAAAAGACAAGAAATAACAAGTGCTAGCAAGGATGAGGAGAAAATGAATCCTTGTGCAGCCTTGTGTTATTGGTGGGAATGCAAGCTGGTGCAGCCACTGCAGTAAATACTATAGAGATTCCTCAAATATTAAAAATTACCATGTGATCCAGTAATTCCACTACTATTTATCCAAAGAAAGTAAACACACTAATTTGAAAAGATAAATGCACCCTTGTGATTACTGCAGCATTTTTTACAATGACCAAGATCTGGAAGCAACACATGTCTACATCTATAGATGAATGAATAAAGAATATGTGGTATATATACACAATGGAACATTACACAGCCATAAAAAAGAATAAAATCTTGCCATTTGCTAAACCATGGATGGATATAGATAGTATAATGCTAAGTGAAATAAATCAGTCCAAGAAAGACAAATATCATATGCTTTCACTCATATGTGAAAGTTAAGAAACAAAACAAACAAAAAGACAAATTAAGGAAAAACACTCTTAAATACAGAGAATGAGTGGTTGCCATGGGGTAGTGAAAATTATATACCTGGTAAGAATCTTTTATCCAGAATACATTAATAATTGTAATGGGTGGGGTAAGGGGTAGGGTAGTGGGATTATCAGTATACTTCTTTTAATGAGTACTGAGTAATGTATAGAATTATTGAACTATATTTTACACCTGAAAAATATAACACTATGTTACACTTGAATATAAAAATAAAATATAAAAGAAAAAGAAAAGCATGATTATAGGTAAAATTGTTCATGACTGAACTACTGGAAAGGAACGACACAATAAACATTTCTAATTTTCATACAAAATATAAAAGCATACATATTCTAAGGCATTTGCTTAGATTTACAAAGGACCCTAGAAATAAAATGTCCTGGACGATAATCAGAATTTCATCAGAAGCACCACCCTGATAAGTCATCAACATCAAAGTAAACTCTTCATAGGCAAAAAAACTGATTAACTTTAAGTTCCAGTTGTGGTTAGCTTTATATTTAGCAATAAACTAATTCCTAACTAAGGCATAGGCATATTTTTAGACATAATGTCATTGCATACCTTTTATATGTACCAAGAAACCAAAAAATTCACTTGACTCTTTTTTTTACAATGTTTGCTTTATTGGGGTGGTCTGGAAACAAACCTGCAACATCTCTGAGATATGTCTACATGAATTAGGCTTTATCAATATAAGACTTTTGTACTACAAACACATGAACAAGAAAGTGACAAGACAATCACAGAATGGGAGAAGACATTTGAAAATTATATATCTGATAAGAATCTTTTATCCAGAATACATTAAAAATTCTTACAATTCAATGGTAAAAAGATAGATAAGCCAATTTAGACATGAGCAAGGATTTGAAAAGACATTTCTATGAAGATATACAAATCACCAATATGCACATGAGAAGATGTTTAACATTATTAGTTACTAGGGAAATGCAAACCAAAACCACAATGAGGTATGATTTCACATGTAATTAAGAGGGCTAAAAGCAAAAAGACAAAAACAAATTACTGATGAAAATGTGGGGAAAGTGCAACAATCATTAATTGCTGGCGGTAATGAAAAAGACAGCATCTATTGGGAAAATGGTTTGGTAGTTCCTTAAAATGACAAATACAGAGTTACCATGTGAGCCACCAATTTCATTCCTAGGTACATATCCAAGAGAAGTGAAAACATATGTCTGCACAAAAAGAGTAATACACAAATGCTCATAGAAACATTATTCATAATGGCCAAAAAATAAAAACAACTCAAATATTCAAGAGAAGAACATATTTTAAACTCTGGCACAGAATTTACTTTTAGGATGACAAAAATGTTCTAAAACTAGATTGTGCTGATTGTGGCATAACTGAACATATTATAATCTATTGAGCCATTCACATCTTACTTGGGTTAATTTTATGGCATATGAATTATATGTCAGTAAAATTTTTTTTTTAAAAAAAATGAGGCCATACATGAAAGCAAAAACTTTCATACACAAACTTCATAAAGCAAAAAGTTTATCATCTTTGCCCTAGAATTGTTAGGAATGTCTCCTGAGAGGGTTATTAGAATACCGCTTGCTTGGAAAATTTGCCTTCACCAATGACATTTTCCATCATTAATATACCTTAGGCCAATGACATACCTTAACAATGCCCCAAATCAATGGGACTGCACATAATTGCTTCTATGTCTGGAGGGATTCTACCATTTTAGGCTCCGTAAAAGCTGCGGTTGAAAAAAATCTCTCCCTTACCCCTCCACCGGCTCCCATGCATCTCTAATACTGTAAGCTTATTTATGAGGTTTTTTAAATAAAAATATATTATTTTCCTATAAAAAGATATTGGGTGCAATTGTACTCAACGAAGACATAGCAGCCTGGCCTCAGGAAATTGTACTTCTGGTAGAGGGACTCTGTCCCAGAAAAACAGCTACATAAATATGTAGGTTTATATACATTCTCACAGATACAGCACCAGAGTCACAAAAATTACTCTTCCAGCTCTTCTGTAGTGTCTTATAGTGGAAACAACATAGATTTGGGAGTTGCATCTGATTTTTAATCCTCGCTTTGTTACTGTTGGGCAAATTACATACCTTCTTAGAGTCTTTTTCTATCATGTCTGGTTTTTTTTTCATTTTTAAACTTTTATTTAAATGTAGATTACTAGTCAAGTGATTGGAAAGTCAATAATGAAAAAGGGTTTTAGAGTTTTTTCCTGGTACAGTGGTGCTTGTACTGTTGGGAGGACATGGTACCCTTGTGGGTTGAGGATCAGCTAAAAGGAGCTCAAGGGGTTATCTGAGGCCATGTGGGTCAGGGGTCTGTGCCACTGGCCCAGCCCCCAATGTACTCAGGAAAGACCACCAGCTCACTCCTCAGCTTCAGCTTCCAGGGGTCCAGCTCTGCTTGTGCTCCTCCAAGGAGTCCCCATCCCATATTCTGCCCCATCATAAATATGTGCAAATCCCTGGACCGTCTGAGGCACTAGGCCCAGGCAGAGCTGAGGTGCCTGTCCCCGTGCCTACAGCATGGTGAGTCACTCAGAGCATGTACCCTGGGCAGTCCAATCCTTGCCACCCTCCTCTCCTGACCCCCATCCCTCTGGTCCTGTGCCCTCAAGCAGCTGCCAACTGGCCCAGGACCTGGTGCAGTTAACTAATAGTAAAGACAGATATGAGGCAGGAGCAAAGAGCTGCCCAATAAGTATTTAAAGTCCACTGAGGGGCACTTGGGTGGCTCAGTTAGTGTCCAACTTCAGCTCAGGCCTTGAGCTCGTGGTTGGTGGGTTGGAACCTCCCATGGGGCTCGCTGCTGTCAGCACAGAGCCTGCTTCATGTTCTGTCTCCCTCTCTCTCTGCCCCTCCCCTGCTGGCGTTCTCTATCCAAAAAAATAAACATTTTTTAAAAAGTCTTTAAAGCCCATTGAAAAAAGACAGTAGACTTTGAATAGGGATAAAGTAATGTCCTTTCCTTCCCTGCCCGCTCCCACCCAACACACACACACACCCACACACACACACATACGCACACACACACACATACACACACACTGCAGAAGCACCTGATACTCCATAAATATTGACATTTTAATTCACTAGCATTCAGTGGAAAGCCAGACTCTGAGGGGCCATATCAAAGAAATATTACAGTAATATCACCTCCAACTATGAGCATTTCTAAATTCGCTTCCCAGTCCCAGGTCATATGTCCAAGCAGATTTCTTCTCTGAAACCACAGATAGAGCACTGAATAGGAAACACTGCTTAAGCATTTGCCTCTTCCTTGAATTCTCACAAAGGAGGGCAACCCTGTGCACATTTACCTTGGCCCTGCAGAATAATTGGGCATAAAACCAACCCCTGGTCCCTTTACTGAGTTTCTCTTTGGCTCATCTTAATTTGATTACACAAAAGCTGATTTTGCCAGGCATAGAAGAACAAATACAGTACAAACTTTTTTGCATCATATTCTGATTAAAGTAGAAAAATGTTTTCTTCCTTAACTGGTTTCAAATGTGGAAGTCTAAGAAAATCTTTTGCATTTCTAGTTCAGATTAGCAATCTGACCACGCCCCCCCCCCCCCATCAGTCAAGTAAAATCTGAAGTTCTGAGTTAGAGAGCTCTGGGCTACTGATGATCCCTATCTACATACAGAGTATGAAGACTCCATGATGATTTGCTTATAGTTGTATGAAGACACGGGTAAATCAGGATTCTTGGCAAATGCTTGTTTCTTTAACATGAAAATAAGTCCCACAGCTTGGCAGAGAACCATGCAGCATTAAGAACTCAGTCAACTGGGAGGAGTTATGAACCTAAGTGTTCCTTAATAGACCGCATTTGGCAATTACATCTCAACTTGATATTTTATTTATGAATTAAGTTTAATTAGCATAATAAAGGAGAGCCTGAAAGGGATTTTAAATAAATTCACTTTGACTATTATTAGTGCCCTCTCTCTAGGCACATCAAAATCTTTTAAAGAATGAAACATACCTACTATTAAATCATTTTGTACTTGGACTTTTTCATCTTGTTTTTCATAGGTAATATGAAGATTACACTTTCACTTTTTAAAGGTTATCTTCTTAGTGACTTGTTTCTCATATTGTGTTAGGTTGTTCGCTATTGATGTAATTTTACCATGAAGAATCTGGGCCATATACTCATATTAGACCCTTCTTTGCCAAGGATGAAAATTCCTATTCAGTTACGAAAAGTGGCTTCAATGCAATAAATTCTTGGGCATATCTGAAGGTCATGGCCGTGTAAATAACCCTAAAGCATGGTAACTTAAAAGTATTTTACGTTGTTCATGTTTTTAAAGGTTAGATGGGTATTTTTTCTGATTTCTGATGGACTCAAATGTGCATCTGGTCATCTATGACTTGATTAGGCCTCTCTGCTAATCTTGGCTTGACTCTTCCACTTGCTTTGGGGTCAACTGGCTAGCAGCTTGTCTAGGATAATCTGAATTCTCTGCATGATCTCTCTCTCTTTCCCTCTCCCCCACCCCTTCTTTTCTGCTATGCTATGAAAACAAACCCAGGCTGATCTGACAAAAAATGAGAACAGAATCATACAAGGCCTCTTGAAACCTAGGTTCAGAATTAACATATTATCACTTTTGTTTTGGTCAGATTATGGCCGGGAAATAGCAATTGCTTCCATCAAAAGTAGAGTCTCTAAATAATATTGCAGAGTGTGGCTACAGAGAAGAGAGAGGATCTGCTTTAAGCACTAACTTTACACTGGGTATTAGGCCATAACAGTATCAAGATATATAAGACACTCTATTTTAGAATCCTCAAGGTCCTAGGTTGTGAGCAAATTAGGAACATACTGTAATGATGCAGGTCATGTCATGGTAAGTGCTAAGAGAGAAGGATGAAGAGGGGAGAGGTAATCATGAAAGACTTCAAGACCCAGTCCTGTGGGCTCTTCTCCTATGGGCTTTTCTTTTGGGGGGTGTGGGGGAGGCTGGTAATATTTTAATAGGCTGTAGGGAAGAAGGGTACAAGGTAAGAAGTACATGATGCATTCAAGAAATCCAGGAACCCAAGTATATGGAGGGTGGAAAAGTAGTATTTTGCTAGAGGGGTTTAACTTTAACCCCCAGAAGATTTTCCAGCATTTTCTCTTCGAGAAAACCGAAGTTTTTGAATCTCCATCTGCTCAAGGGAGAGAAATGGAATTAAACTAATTAAAAAAAATTAGGGCATATTAGAGACAGCCATTTTCAGGGTCAGGGGTTTTTTTTGTTTGTTCATTTTTAAGTCACTATATTATTTAAGTTATCAAATCCCCCTTTAACTCTTATGAAAACCAATCAGTAAATCAAACCTTTGAATAAAATCTAAAGTTGCTCCATTCCCCTGCTCTTGTAGAACACACCCTTGGGTTATCTTTGCTCCGGCTATTCTTTAATAGAGGAAGAAACCCATAAAAATGTGGATAAAGACATTAAAAATGCCAGATCTGTATTTTTGCCATCCCCTATTCCCCACTAAAACATGTGATCCCATCCAGGCCAAACTTCTCTGAGGAAAAATATGTACAGAGGGCTTCTGAAAGAGTTTCTCTTCCAAATTAAAAAATCAAAGAACCATAGGAACAATGAGAAAAAGTTCTTTCTTTTTTCGGCCAGATGTTGTCCACATGCTCTATCTGGGATTGTAGCAGCCATCTTGTACTTGTGAATGTAATAACCTAAAGATCAAGCCACAATGCCACCCAACAAGTGCCAGAAATAAAACTGTGCATGGGCTAAGCCAGGGGAAAATAAGTGAAGGGTCAGATAAATAGCGATCCATAAACTAAGTTTGTGCGTAAAGGCTATCACTGAGAAGCCCAAGTCCTGAATTTTCCATGTAAGTGGATTCCTAACTCAGAATCTCCTCTGGCCCTACAGTCTATGCAGCATGAAAAAAGTTTTTTAAAAAAATGACACAAGGCCTAACAGTGTTGGTCAAAGTGCTTAGGAACTGCTTGTTTGCTTTTACATTGCCAACAGATACGTAATTAAGTGCCAATTTTGTAGATAGGTATTGTACTATCTCTGTCTTTTAATCTGCTGAAATATTCACTGTATAGAAAAATACAAAACGGTGGGAAGTCGGACCTGAGATCAATTCCTTGTTCTGACATATGTGAGTATTCATTTATTCAACGAATATGTATGGGTACTTAACATGTGTCATGCAATAGGTACTAAAATTATGTAGTAAGCAATATATATGTGGTCACTACCCTCCTGGAACTTGGAGTCCAGTGAAGGAGATGGAACTTCATTAAACAATTATAAATTGTAATGGCTATGAAAAAGAACTCTAAGACACTCTGGAAAACTGATTATGGAGTCATAAAGTCTTCCCTGGGGAAATAGTGTTTAAGTTTGTGACTACGGCCTAGTTATTCAAATTAAGATCACTTCCTACATATAAAGTAAAGATCTTTACTATATGCACAGGATCAAGTAACAGTTCAACAAAAGGCTTTGGGCAAAGACTCATAATTTTTAAATATATTCAAACGTCAAACTTACTTTCCCTTCTCTTTCAAGCCCCAGATTGAGAAGAGAATTTCTCCTGTAATTTCTCAGATCACAGTGTACAGTTGGTATTCTGTAAATGTTCACTTAATGGTATCATCATGTCTTGTTTTCAAATCCAATGAATTAAGCTTTTGGCTTCATTTCCATTTAGACCCTTGTGCCCAAGTTAAAGGCACAAATAAGAAATAATGTTTGTTTTCCTACGCTAGTTTTCCTGTGAGCTCTAAAATTTCATCAATCTTCATTATGAAGAAATGCTCAGTTGTGGGAAACTAATGAGAGATTTTAGTTAGAATCCCATTCAAATAAGGTAAAGGTGGAAAAACATCATTGAAGTGCTGTTGAGAAGCCCACATTTCTTGTGTGTCTAGAAGAGGGGTTATTTTATTCCTTGGCTCAATGAAGCTTTGTTTAAGCTATTCTTAGAGCTATCTGATGTATCCTACATTTAACCTGAACCAGATAGGCTTTGCAGATTGAGGCCTTACCTTCTGAGTGAGAGGTAATTGGATTTTTCAGGAGGGCTATGATTCTGATTGTCTAGCTCAGTGGAGCAGCAAAGATCCTGCTATAAGTAATGAAGAGTTTGGGATGGCATACTAAGGATTTTGGGTTTACCTTTAGAGACTTGAATTTTTAAATAAGACAATTAAATGATCACATTTGTGTTTCATTCAGATAACTCTTCCTGCACTCAAACCTTCATCTCAGGGTTTGCTACTGAGGCAATCTAGCCTAAGGTAAGATCTTTATAGCCAGTTCCTAAGGGAAGTGATATCGGGAAACAATGATACCACAGTAAAGAAGTATGATTTAAAAAAAGGAAATATGTCACCGAAGTTTACATTACTACGAAAGTTATCACTACGGACAACTAATCCACAGGTGACCTCTGGGGGACCATGTAGAACACACGTTGGTTTCCTATCAGAGAATCTATCCACCAATTCCCATCCACCAATGGTTCAGAGTTGCTTCTGGGAGTGTTAACTCCTCAGAACTCCCTCTCTGGCCATGGCACAATCTTAGCAATCTCTAGAGGCCAAAGGAAGTCCTCAGGCAGAGAGATGCAGGTGCTTGCTTTAACAAGCCTGTGGCAAATCTGGGAATAGTGAGTGTCAAGGGATACAGCAGGGCACTGACAGCATCTGGTACAAATCTTTAAGTTATAAGGCTGCTGCTCTAAACAAGCAAGAAATAATGGGGATTTGAGTCATAGCAGTGGTAGTAGGAATGAAGAGAAGAGGGAGTCTTAGGAAATGAATTTGAGACAGTCGACCAGATTGATAACTAAAGAAATAATAGTGATGAAGAAGAATCCAGGGCAAATCCCAGATCTCTCAATTGAGTGTTACAGTGGACAGTGTTGCCATTAACTGCTTTAGGAAATACAATAAAGGTGCTTATCTTCTTTCCCAATTTCATGTTAAGTTTAGGCAGACCAAATTTGAAATAGCTGTATCTCAAGCTGGGTTTCCTGGGAAGTTGACTCTGAAGTGGAAGTTATCATTTAGGTGTTTTATTAGAGAATGCCTTTGGAATTAACCCATGATGAAAGGAAGAAAAGAAAAAGAATCAGGGCTGGGCAGAGAGAAAATCTGGTTAGCATCGCAGTTGGGCAGCAATGGAGTATGGAGTTTTGAAGACACAATAACCCTCGGCGTTGTACCTATTTGAGTGAGACGGTCAGGTGGTTCTACCTCTTTATCTATCAGTCACTGGAAGGAAGCTTCCCCAGGAAAAGTGCAGGAGATTGAGTGAGGTGCCTTTATTTGGCTGGGGCAGTCCCTGAAAAGGGCTGACAGCTGTAAATGCTCTCATAGCTCCAGTAAGAGGTATTTGATTCCTAAACAGATATCTGGACAAAGCATTACAGTGTCCATTCACAGTAATAATTGAAATCAGAAGTGTTCAGTTAGTAATTAATTCAAGGTTTTAGTGCACAAAAGAAAAATCTGGGCTCGCAACATATTTGGAGAGTTATCAGTTCAAAAAAGTGTTAATAAGTAAATTTGGCAGATGGTACAGAACAAAAATTTCTTTCTGAAACACTTCAAATATGATTACTCTGGTAAATAATGGTAATTCTCACTGCTCAGAAAAGATGCAAATAAAGTCATTATAGCACTATACAGCAGGTTATAGATTCTCTGTTGACAATAAAATGTAGAGAAATGTAACTTAATTGCTTTGTTTCAAAGGTGAATAAGTAAAATAGTAGAAATGTTATGAAGAATATAAACATATAGTAAGGATAAATGTTTCAATATATGTGAGAATCACAGCAAAAGAAATTACCCAATTTTTCTGTAAATTTCATTTTGATATTAGATAACATCTATAAATATGTGATTAAAGAAAATATGGTTTTAATATTCATGACAAGTATAGCAATTTGAAACAAAAATATGAAATGTTGTCTATTAAATTCTATATTCTCCATGAATAAAATAAAAAAAAAACATAAAAACACTAAGTGTGAACAGCATTTTTCAATGATGCTCTAGCCTGGGAAATAAAAAAAAAGAACTGAAATTACTCTATGTAGCAAAGCAGTTTTCCAGATTACTGGTTCTCCTCCTGCCTACCAGGGTCATCCATACTTCCTTTTAAGAATATCTGAAGAGGAAATACAGGGTAATGGTCAACAGTGTTGACTTGGGTGTTAGATTTTGTCTTTCCCCACTTGCTAGGCATCATCAAAATATGTGCAAGCCTCTCAACTTCTCTATCTCTGTTTTTCTCCCTTGTGAAATGAAGATAATGAAAAGATCTACGTCTCAGCGATATTGCAAAGTGTTTGCTAGCACATAGTAAGATTTCAAAAAACTATTATTGCAGGGGGAGGGGAGAGTTGAGAGATGAATTGGTGGAGCAGAGAGTATATATAGGACAGTGAAAATACTCTGTATGTCTTTATACCTTTTCCAAACCTATAGAATACAAAAGACCCAGAATAAACCCTATGGTAAACTATGGGCTTTGAGTGACTGATGTATCAACATGGGATGATTAATTATAATATATGTACCCCTCCAGTAGGGAACACTGATAATAGGGGAGGCTATTCATATGTGCAGGTAGAAGGTATATGGAAAACCTCTGTATTTTCTTAATTTTGTTGTGAACCTGTTTTTTTTTAGACTTTTTAAAGCTATAAGTTATTACTATTATTTATCTGGAAAAGACTGTACATAGTCACATTGAGTGCCTCACTTCTGTCCTCAGAACTTGCCAAGACACACAACACTGGCAATCTTCCCACCAAGGAGAAAAATGAGTGCTAAAATTCTGAAGATGCCAATACCACCTCTGTTGTAAATGGCTCATGCTGGTGACACCTTAATTTCACTGTGTCAAGAAGTAAGTATGGATTCCACAACCTCATATCACAACACGGCAATAGCCACAACAAAGACAACCTAATAAAGCACCAGTTTTCCCTTCCTGTCCTACTCAAGATACCATAAATATGTGGGAATTCTGACCAGGAAGTCCCCCCTTTTAAAATCTCTATCCCCTACGCCCACAGGATTTTATTCAGTTGTCCACACTCAACACCAACCATCTCACAGCTGCCAAATAGCAGTGTGCATGTGAGACATGGCTTACCAGATCAGAAAGTTTAACAGTATACTAAATCACAGATTTTTTACCCTATGAAGAAAATACAAATGACTAATGATATGGATGCTTCCAATTAAGTGAATGCTGCCCAACATCAAGATCTACTAGTTTTTATTTATTTATTTATATACCTATTTATTTATTTAGAGACAGAGAGTGAGTATGGGTGGGGGAGGAACAAATAGAGGGAGAGATAGAGCATCCCAAGTGGGCTCCGCACTATCAGAGCACAACATGGAACTCGAGCTTTGGAACAATGAGATCATGACTTGAGCAGAAAACAAGAAATACACACTTAGATGACTGAGCCACCCAAGCACCTCAAGATCTACTAGTTCTTACATTAAATTCTAGGTAAATCTATATCTCATCTGGAGGAGAGAGGGACAGAAATAGTGCACTGACATTCCTAAGCAGCGCATGCCTACCTCCTACCTGTGGACCACCTGGAAAGCCCATTGCCTGCCATGATGTATCTTTTCATACCTCATGAACAAAGTGTTTCATACTCTCATATTCACAGGGAGATTCTCTTTCCTCTGACTTTGTTTCACACTATCAAATCTGAATCATGGACAACTTCCACCTGCCCCATGACTGAGGCTTAGTCATTTAATTCTCCACCCCTCCCAGTAGTTTTCCTCAGAGACTTCCTCATTTTTCTCTGACAAATATAATCCTAACGGGCCTATACTCACACATGTTTCCTAATATTTCAGAGGTACCTAAATTGTAAGATAAGTCCAAAGATTCTAAAGTTTATATGGAAAGGCAAAAGACTCAGAATGGTAATTTGAGATGCTTTCTTAAAAAATCAGAAGACTGATACTATTCAACTTCAAGACTTACTATAAAGCCATAAAAAATCAAGACAGTGTTAATGAAATAATAGGCAAATAGATAAATGAAACATAATAAAGAACCCAGAAATAAAACCACACAAATATAGCAAATCAATATTTGAAAAGAAGCAAAGGCAATCCAAAGGAGGAAGGAGTAATGGAAAATAACTGGACATCCACATGCAAAAAAAAAAAAAAATTGAATCTAGACATTGACCTTATGTATTTGACAAATATTAACTCAATACAAATAGTAGACCTAAATGTAAAACACAATGCTCCAAAACTTCTAGAAGATAAGAGAAAATCTAGGTGACATTGGGTTTGACAATGAGTTTTTAAGTATAATACTAAAAGCATAAACCATGAAAAAAATTTAGTTGAACTTTATTAAAATTAAAAGCTTCTACTCTGTTTAACACATTAAGGGAATGAGAAGACAAGCCACAGACTGGGAGAAAATGTTTGAAAAACACATCTCTGATAAAGGATTTGAATCCAAAATATACAAAGAACTTTGAAAATTAAACAATAAGTAAACAACCCAATTAAAAAGTGGGTAAAAAAACACAGGCACCACACCAAAGAAGATACACAGATAGAAAATAAACATATGGAAAAAATGCTTTAAATTATATGTAAAATTAGGGTATTACACATTAAAATAACAAAGAGATACCACTGCATACCTATTAGAATGGCTAAATTCCAAAACACAGTACACACCAAATGCTGGTGATGATGTGGTGCAGTAGGAATTCTCATTTCCTGACAATGGGACTGCAAACTGGTACAACCACTTTGGAAGACAGTTTTCTTACAATGATAAACATAGTCTTACTATACAATCCAGCAATTGTGCTCCTAGGTATTTACCCAAATAAACTGAAAACCTCTACATAAAACCTGCACATAAAATTTTATAGCAGCTTTATTCATAATTGCCAAAACTTGAAAGCAAACCAAGATGTCCTTCAGTAAGTGAATGGATAAACAAACTGGGACATCCATGCAATGGGATATTATGTAGCAATAAAAAGAAATGAGCTTTCAAGCCATGCAGAGGCATGGAGGAGTCTTAAATATATATTGCTAAGTGAAAGAACCCAGTACAAAAAATCTACATGTTTTATAATTCCAACTATATGACATTCTGAAAAAGGCAAAACTAAAAAGACAGTAAAAAAATAGTCATCCCAGGGAGTGTTAAGGGAGGAGGGACTAACAGGTATAGTACAGAAGATTTTAGGGCAATAAAAATATTTTGTGTGTTACTGTAATGGTGGATATATGACTCTGCATTTAGCAAAACTCATAAAACTGTATATCACAAAGGGTTCTCCCTAATGTAATCTATGGGCTTAAACACGATATATCAATATTAACTTATCAATTATAAAAAATGTACAATATCAGTGTAAGATGTTAAAAGTGGAGGAAATTGTGGGTGAGAAGAAAAGATAAGGAAATTTTGTACTGTTTGTTCAATATTTCTATAAACCTAAAATTGCTCTAAAAGTAAAGTATATTAATTTAAAAATGAAAAAAAATAAAAATGAAGGTGCCATAAAGACATTTCTAAATAAACAAACCCTGAGAAAATGTGTTTCCCACAAACCTGTCTTATAAGACATATAAGAGAAAGTCCTTCATTCTGAAAGCAAATATCATCAAATGGCAATTCAAATTCATATGAAGACAGAAGGAACATAGAAGAGGTATATGCATAGGTAAACATAGGGACCATATAAACATGTCTTCCTCTGTCTTTCACTGATTTAAAATACAGAAGATTAGAAGAGGGACAAGATGATGGAGCAGCATGGAAGAATTTTGGGTTTGTTTTTGTTTTTGCTTTTTTTTTTTTTTTTTTGTCTCTTTCATCCCTGAAATGCAGCTAGACCAACACCAAACCATCTTGCACAACCAGAAAATTGATCTGAAGATTAACACAACAATCTGCACAACTTGAACCACAGAACTTGGCAGGTACACAGTGCAGAGGGGTGAACTGGGGGAGAGAGAAGCTGCAGAGAGCAGGGAGCTGTTTCTGCTTGCAGAGAGAGGATAGAGACAGTGGGGAAAGTACAGGAAAAGCACTCCCCCGAAAGCAGCTGGAAGGAAAGAGAAAAAGTGCAAACACCCATAAGGGACTTAACAAGAAAGGGGGAAAGAGAAAAAGGACATTTCATAGGCGCTTGTGGGCACCCCATAGGCAGAGGTCCCAGTGGACCCCAGAAAACAGTCACTTGCGCTGGTGTTGGAACAAGGACATTAAGGGTAAAGCCTGGTGCCAGGTGTATGTTGTGATTTATGACAATCCCTGAACGCCGCTGCTACACAATCACGTGAGCTTTTTCTGGGGCGTGCTGGCACCTGGCCACAGTCTCTGGGCATCTGCAGCAGTGTAGTGTCACTAACGTTCCTGGGGCAGGCCAGCACCTAGCCATTGCTCAGGGAGATCCTCTCCCAGAGGGTCAGAGTAGGTCAAAGCCACAGGGCCCTCAGAAGTGAGGGGTTTGGAAACACAGCCCCATTTGAGATAAAACTCTGGAGGGAGGTGCCACCTGGTAGGTTGATGAGTTGGTCAAGGACTGTAGAAGTGGGAAGTGGACAGAAGCTGGACACGAAGGAGAGGTGTTTGCGCCATAGTGAGAGGACAGAGTTCTGATACTAGAGACTGGGTAGCTGGTTGACGCCATTTTTACCCTTCTTGTGCATGTGCATACGCACCCATAAGCACCACAACTATCCACCCCGGTAAACTAACAAGTACCATCTAATGGAGAATAGAGCTTCTAAAAGAACACCAAAACTCTCTCTGCTTGCTTAGTTCATGGACTGTACAGTGTTTCATAGTTTGACTTCTAAGGGAAACTGGATGTAATTTAAGTCCTATTTCATTCTGTTCACTGGTCCATCTATTCAATTTTTTGCTTTTTTCTTTTTCCTATTCTGAATACAGAAAGAGAAAAAATTATTTTTATTTCCCATATTTATAAAAAAGATTTACCTTTAATTTTTTCCTACTAAATTGTTTACTTTTTGAAATTTTTTTAATTTCTATTTTACTTTTAACATTCGATTTTATTCTATTTTATTGTATTCATTTTTTTAATTATCAAACGTTTTCTTTTTTTCCCCTTTTTCTCTTCTTTTCCTTACCTTTTCCCTCTATTCTATCAACAACCAGACCAAAACACAACTAGGATTTAGAATCCTTTATTTGATTTTTTGTGCTGTTTTTAATTTTTTAATTTTTAGTTATTTTTTTATTTTATTAATTCTTTTTCTCCCTCCAAAATGACAAAATAAAGGAATTCACCCCAAAAGAAAGAACAGGAAGAAATGACAGCCAGGGACTTAATCAACACAGACACAACAAGATGTATGAACCAGAATTTAGACTCATGATAATAAGAAAACTACTTGGGGTTGAAAAAAGCATAGAATCCCTTTCTGTGGAAATAAAAGAATTAAATCTAGACAGGACAAAGTTAAAAATGCTGTGACTGAAATGCACTCTCGAATGGATCCCATGGCAGCAAAGATAGATAAAGCAGAGCAGCAAATCAGCAATATAGAGGACAAATTTAAGGAGAATAAGGAAGCAGAAAAAAGAAGGAAACTAAGGCAAAAGAGCATGATATAAGAATTAGAGAACTCAGTGACTCGTTAAAAAGGAATACCATCCAAATCATATGGGTCCCAGAAGATGAAGAGAAAAAAAGGGGTAGAAGGTTTATGTGAACCAAAGGTAGCAGAAAACATTCTTAACCTGGGGAAAGACACAGACATCAAAATCCAGGAAGCACAGAGAACTCCCATTAGATTCAACAAAAACCAACCATAAATAAGGCATATCATAGTCAAATTCACAAAACACACAGACAAGGAAAGAATCATGAAAACATCAAGGGAAAAAAGTTCTTAACCTACAAGGGAAGACAGATCAGGTTTGCAGCAGAAACTTCTTGTGAAGTATCCACAGAAACTTAGCAGGTCAGAAAAGAGCGGCAGTATATATTCAATGTGCTGAATCAGTTAAATATGGATGCAAGAATTCTTTACGCTGCAATGTTGCCATTCAAAATAGAAGGAGAGATAGAAAGTTTCGCAAACAAAAACTAAAGGAGTTAGTGCCCACTAAAACAGCCCTGCAAAAAATTTTAAGGGGGACACTCTGAGGGAAGAAAAGATAAAACAAAACAAAAAAAGACTAAAAGCAACAACGGCTGGAAAAAAACAGAGAACACCAGCAGAAACTCCTACTCTACAGGCAACATAATGGCAATAAATTCATATCAGTACTCACCCTAAATGTCAATGGACTAAACACTCCAATCAAAAGACACAGCATAACAGAATGGATACGAAACCAAGATCTATCTATACGCTGTTTACAAGAGAGCCATTTTAGATCTAAAGACACCTTTCAAATTGAAAGTGGATGGAGAACCATCTGTCATGCTAATGGTTGACAAAAGAAAGCCAGAGTAGCCATACATATTAGACAATCTATATTTTAAAATAAAGACTGTAACAAGATACGAAGAAGGACATTATATCATAATTAAGGGGCCCATCCACCAAGAAGATCTAATGACTTTAAACATTTATTCTCTGCCAGAGTCCAGCTCCGGCTGAGTCCAGGGGTCCCCAAAAGATGGACGATTAGGTGAAAGAAACGAGAGAGGCAAGAGATGTGGTCTGATAACCAAGCAGACATCTCTGGCTAGTCTGGCATCTCTCTCTCCTGCTGGTCTCAGTGTCTTTATTTAAAAGTAGTGAGTTACATTACAGCAATGAGTGACATCCCATCAGTAAGCATAGTTTGAACAATGTGTTTTTATCAGCAAAGCAGCGATTTCCTCAATCTTGCAAGTTGTTTTCAAGTTAATTAGCATATAAATTTAAGGCAGGGGGAGAGAACAGCGTATTACCTAGGCCTGCCTATGTTAATTCTCTATAAACAAGCCAGGAGTCATTCTGCCTATTCTTCCAACTACAGTGGAGGAGGTGCAACCCATCCGGCAAGGACAGAATTCCCAATGTTTGTCCTTTGCTTGTGAATGAGTGAATTTACAAAATAGGATCCTAACGTTTACACAAATCACACCAATATTCAGTCAGCTCATAACTGCTATCAATTTGTGCAACCCATCCCCAAGGTGCAACTTTAAGGTTACTTCTGGCCAGACTACTCTCATTCAGATGTAATCCATCAAAGCATCGTACTCCCGGTCCTTCCCTTTTATCTAAATGCCAACAATAAAATAAAAATAAAAGAGAATTATATTCCTTGGGGCCAACAAGAGTAGCTCAAGAAATCTAAGCCTGAAAAATTATTTAGAAGGAGGTACTAGGCACCATTTTGACCGGCGGAAGCTTTGCTTCAACTGCCTTTTCCACACAGGGAGGTGTCTCAACGTGTGAGTCCACATAGGAAGGTGTCTCAACCTCTGAGCCCACACAGGGAGGGATCTCAACTGGTGAGCCCAAAATGGCTCCCAACAATGCTCCAAATGTTGAAGCATCCAAATATACAAATCAACTAATCACAAACATACAGAAACTCATTTATAATAATACCATAATAGTAGGGGACTACAACATCTCACTTATAGCAATGAAAAGATCATCTAGTCAGAAAATCAACAAGAAGGCAATGGCTTTGAATGACACTCTGCCAGATGTACTTAACAGATATATTCGGAACATTTCACCTTAAAACAGTAGAATACACATTCTTCTCAAGTCCACATGGAACATTCTCCAGAACAGATCACATACTGGGACACAAATCAACCCTCAATAGTACATAAAGACCAAGATTATACCATGCATATTTTCAGACCACAAAACTAAGAAATTCGAAATCAACCACAAGAAAAAATTTGGAAAGATAACAAATACTTGGAGACTATAGAACATCCTACTAAAGAATGAATGGGCTAACCAAGAAGCTAAAATGGAAATTAAAAAGCACATGGAAGCCAATGAAAATAGTAACACCACAGCCCAAAACCTCTGGGATACAACAAAAGTGGTCATAAGAGAGAAGTATATAGCAATCCAGGCCTTCCTAAAGCAAGGAGAAAGGTCTCACATACACAACATAACACCTTAAAGAGCTGGGAAAAGAACAGCGAATAAAACTAAAAACCAGCAGATGACAAGAAATAATAAAGATTAGAGAAGAAACCAATGCTATCAAAAACAAAAACAAAAAAACAAACAACAATAAAACACAACAGTAGAAGAGATCAATGAAACCAGGAGCAGGTTCTTTCAAAGAATTAACAAAATTGATAAACACCTAACCAGTTTGATAAAAAAGAAAAAGGAAAGAACCCAAATAAAATCAAGAATGAAAGACAAGAAATCACAACCAACACAGCAGAAATATGAACAATAATAGAAAATATTATGAGCAATTATACGCCAATAAATTCGGCAATCTGGAAGAAATGGACAAATTCCTAGAAACATATAAACCACCAAAACTGAAACAAGAAGAAATAGAAAATTTGAACAGACCCTTAACCACTCAAGGAATCAAATTAGTAATCAAAAATCTCCCAAAAAGCAAGAGTCCAGGGCCAGATGGTTTTCCAGGGGAATTCTATCAAATATTTAAAGAAGTATTAACATCTATTCTTTTGAAGTTTCTCCAAAAAATAGAAATGGAAGGAAAACTTCCAAACTCATTCTATGAAGCAAGCATTACCTTGATTCCAAAAACAGACAAAGACCCCACTAAAAAGGAGAACCACATACCAATTTCCCTGATGAACATGGATAAAAAAAAAATCCTTAGCAAGATACTAGCCAACTGGATCCAGCAATACATTAAAAGAATTCACCTTGACCAAGTAGGATTTATATATATCTGGGATGCAAGGCTGGTTCAATATCTACGAAAAATTAATGCAATACATCACATCAATAAAAGACAAGAAATACATGATCCTCTCTGTATCATTTGAGAAAGCATTTGACAAAATACAGCACCCTTTCTTGAAAAAAACCCTCAAGAAAGTAGGGATAGAGGGGTCATACCTCAAGATTTTAAAAGCCATATTTGAAAGACCCACCATTAACATCAGCCTCAATGGGGAAAAACTAAAAGCTCTTGTTCCCTAAGGTCAGGAACAAGACAGGGATGCCCACTCTCGCTATTGTTATTCAACACAGTATTGGAAATCCTAGCGTCAGCAATCAGACAATATTAAGGAATAAAATGCTTCCAAATCGGCAAGTAGAAAGTCTACCAAAAAACTGCTAGAAATGATCCATGGATTCAACAAAGTCGCAGGATATAAAATCAAAGCAAAGAAATCAGTTGAATTCCTATACACCAATAATGAGGCAACAGAAAGAGAAATCAAGGAATCTATCCCAACAATTGCACCTAAAACCATAAAATACCTAGGAATAAAACTAACCAAACAGGTGAAAAATCTATACACTGAAAACTATAGAAAGCTTATGAAAGAAATTGAAGAAAACACAGAAATGGAAAAATATTCCATGTTCATGGATTTGAAGAGTATTATTAAAATGTCAATAATACCCAAAGCAATCTATATATTCAATGCAATCCCTATCAAAATAACACCAGCATTCTTCACAGAGCTAGAACAAACAATTCTAAAATTTGTATGGAACCAGAAAAGACCCTGAGTAGCCAAAACAATCCTGAAAAAGAAAACCAAAGCTGAAGGCATCACAATCCCAGATTTCAAGACATATTACGAAGCTGAAATCATCAAGATAGTATGGTACTGGCACAAAAACAGAGATTCAGATCAATGGAACAGAATAGAGAATCCAGAAAGGGACCCACAAATATATGCCAACTAACCTTTGACAAAGCAGGAAAGAATATCCAATGGAATAGAGACAGTCTCTTCAGCAGATGCTGGAAAAACTGGGCAGCAACATGTAGAAAAATGAACCTGGACTACTTTCTTACACCATACACAAAAATAAACTCAAAACGGATGAAAGACCTAAACATAAGACAGGGGGGAAGCTGTCAAAATCCTAGAGGAGAAAGCAGGCAAACACCTCTTTAACCTCGGCCACAGCAACTTCTTACTCAAAATGTCTCTGGAGGCAAAGGAAACAAAAGCAAAAATGAGCTATCGGGACCTCATCAAGATAAAAAGCTTCTGCACAGCGAAGGAAACAACCAGCAATACTAAAAGGCAACTGATGGAACGAGAGAAGATATTTGCAAATGACATATCAGATAAAGGGTTAGTATCCAAAATCTATAAAGAACTTATCAAACTCAACACCCAACAAACAAATAACCCAGTTAAGAAATGGGCAAAATCCATATATATATATATGGATATTCATATATAAAGATGCACATATATACATATATATGTGTATGAATAGACATTTCTCCAAAGAAGGCATCCAGATGTAACAGACACATGAAAAAAATGCTCAACATCACTTATCATCAGGGAAATACAAAAACCACAATCAGATACCACTTCCTATCAGTCAGAATGACTAATATTTACAATTCAGGCAACAACAGATGTTGCAAGGATATGGATAAAAAGGATCTCTTTTGCACTGCTCATGGGAATGCCAACTGGTGCAGCCAGCATGATATGGAGGTTCCTCAAAAAAAACAAAAATAGAACTACCTGATGACCCAGCAATTGCACTACTAAGTATTTATCCGAGGGATACAGGTGTGCTGTTTCGAAGAGGCACATGCACCCCAATGTTTATAGCAGCATATAGATAATAGCCAAAATATAGAAAGAGCCCAAATGTCCATTGACAGATGGATAAAGAAGATGTATATGTATATCCATATATATATATACGTATATGTATAAAGATGTGTATATATATCCATAAAGATGTATATGTATAAAGATATATATATACATAAAGATGTATATGGATAAAGATGTATATATATACACACATATATATATATGGATAAAGAAGATGTATATATATACACGCACACACATATACATACATACACAATGGAGTATTACTCGGCAATCAAAAAGAATGAAATCTTGCCATTTGCAACTACGTGAATGAATCTAGAGGGTATTATGCTAAACGAAATTAGTCAGAGAAATAAATATCAAATGACTTCATATGTGTAATCTAAAATACAAAACAAATGAACATAAGGGGAGGGAAGCAAAAATAATACAAAAACAAGGAAGGGGACAAAACATAAGAGACTCTTAAATTCAGAGAACAAACTGAGGGTTACTGGAGGGGTTGTGGGTGGGGGGATGGTCTAAATGGGTAAGGGGTATTAAAGAAGACACTTGTTGGGATGAGCACTGATTGTTGTACATAGGGGATGAATCACTGGAATCTACTCCTGAAATCATTATTGCAATATATGCTAACTAACTTGGATGTAAATCATAAATTAACAAATAAATTTAAGATAAAAAAATAAAACAAAACACCTAAGATTACATAAAAATAATAAAACTTCATTATTGTACTTATACTATAAACAGATAATATAGGGCAATAGCACAAAGGAATAAAACTGTACAAGCAAAGTTTCTATATTTAATCAGAATTTGAGACAAATGTAAATGAATATAAATATACCAAAATATATGGGAGCTAGCTAAAGCAGTGCTTAGAGGGGAAATGTATGCTATAAATACATATATTACCAAGAAAAATTTAAAATCAATAACATGAACTTCCACCACAAGACTGGGGAAAAAAGAGCAAACTAAACTTATATCAAATGTAAAGAAGGGGAAAAAATAAAGATTACAGAGGAAACTTATGAAACAGAGAATAACAAGAGAAAAATCAAGGCTTAAAATTAGTTTGAAAATACCAATAAATTGACAAGTATTTGCTAGACTTACCAAGAAAAAAGACTCAAACTAATAAAAACATGACTGAGGAGAGAACAGGACTATGAAACTTAAGAAATTAACTTTTAAAGCTATAGTAATATTATAAGTAACTATACCAGAAAATTAGATAAGTCAGATAAAATACACAACTTTCTTGAACTCACACTATCAAAATTGACTCAAAAAGAAATAGAAAAGTTGAGCAGACATCTTATAGGTAAAAAAGTGAATTTCCTCAACTTCATATTTAAAATATTTTCTTAAGTATGCAGTAACCAAATACACATAAAACCACAAAAATTTATTCTCTTACAGTAAAGAGAATGGAGGTCTCAAACCAAGATGTTGAGGGGACAGGACGGGAAGGGTGGGGAAGGGATGAGGGTGGTGGCTATCCTACCTTGAAGCCTCTAGGAGAGGATTCTTCCTTACCTGATCCAGCTTCTTATCCCACCAGCCACTCATTTGCTTGTGGCAGTAGAGCTCCAATCTCTACCCTTGTCATACATGCCCATCTGTGTGTCTGTCTTTTCTCCTTCTAAGAAGACCAGTCATACAGGATTAAGGCCCATCCTAATGACCTCATCTTAACTTGTTACATCTGCGAAAATCCTAATTTAAAATAAGGTCACAACAAACAGAGGGTAGGACTTTATAGTATCTTTTGGAAGCCAATTCAATATACGACGAAGTATGTCTATTAAAAAAAAAAAAACATAGATAACATCATGCTTAGTGGTGAAAAAGTAATTGTTTACCCTCTACAATCAGGAACAAGACAAGAGTATTTGCTCTGGCCACTTTTATTTAGATTTGTACTGCAGATCTAGGGAGGGTAATAAGACAAGAAAAAAAAGAAATAAAGAAAAAAGAAACTGCAAAGGAAGAGTAAACTGTTTGTTGATGACATGATTTTGTATATAAAGAAACCTTAGGAATTTACCAAAACACTATTTCAATGAATAAATGAGTTCAGAAAGGTTATGGGAGCTAAGGTCAAAATACATACTCAACTATATTTCTATGCACTAGTATTGAATAATCTAAAAATAATCAATTCCATTTACAATAGCATCAAAAAGAATAAATTATCTAGAAAGGATTAACATAAGAGTGCAATATTTATACACTGAAAAACTATAGAACTTCATTGTAAAGAATTAAAGATATAAATACTTAGAAAGACATCCATACTCCTTGATTGGAAGATTTAATATTGTTGAAATGGCACTTTTCCCTAGATCAATCATCAGATTCAAAACCCTCCTTACCAAAATTACAGCTGCCTTTTTTAAATAGAAATTGACAAGTTCATTCTGACATTCATATGGAAATACCATATGGTTGGTATGGATAACCAAGACAATCATGAAAAAGAGGAATAAAGTTGGAGGACTCATGCTTCCAAATTTAAAAACTTAAGACACTGTGGTGCTGGTATAAGATTAGACATATATAAAAGAAGAACTGAATTGAGAGGACAAAATTAAACACTTATATTTATGATCAATTTTTTTACAAGGATTCTAGGATAATTAATTAGGGCAAAGTATAGTCTTTTCAACAATTAGAAGCCACATGCAAAAATAAACAAGTTAAATTTGACACCTTCCTTACACTGTACTCAAATATGTCAAAATGGATCATAGATCTAAAACTTTAAATTCTTACAAGAAATATGAAAATAAATCTTTATGACCTTGGGTTAGATAATAGTTTTTAGATGTGACACCAAAAGCACAGGCAACAAATTTAAAAAGTGAACTTCATCAAAATTAAAAACTTTTATGCTTCAAAAACATCATTTAAGAAAGTAGAAAAAAACCCCATCATGACAACATAAGACACCCCTCCTTTTTGAAAATCTTTTTTTTTTTTACCAAAGAATTAGATATCTATATGCAGATAAAAGTGGGAGCTGTGGGATCCAGGACCATATGGCAAAGGACCTGAGAGGAGTCTTGTTCACATGTGTATCTAGTAATAGCCAGATAGACCTTGGTTTGGGCTGTGGAACTAGCAGACCTAACAAACCTGTCCCAATACCTCTTGCCATGGTCAGGAAAAAAAACTGGAAAGGGCAGATAGCCACAGAAAAGAGAGAAATTTCTGATGCCAGCCTTATGACATGCCAAGGAAGATTCCGGCGTGTCATAGAAGGAAAAAAAGTAAATTGGGGCTCAGCACAGAAAGTAAGAAGAACCAGCACCACTACTACTAGCCTCAAAGCTATGCTGCACTGCATAGGGGCTGAACTATCATGCAGCAATGATTTCTCCTGTAGGAGATAAGGAAAGTGGTGAGTGAATGCCCAGCTACCCTACTGATATGAAGGGCTGGTAGAGAAACCTATTTCTCTCCAGCAGCACCCATTGTACCAAGGCAGGACATGCATAATTGCGAGGAGGTCAGAAAAGAGGCAGATAATATCAGGGGGCATTATAGGGATGTAATTCCTGCTGACTGTGCTCAGAAGGAAGGTTACATGTGAGCTTCTGGGAGTGCTGCACCTGGGGAATACCCTACCAGTCGGTGGGTACCCCCAACACTTGAAGTGCTAAATCCATCCTTTCTCTATAGCTAGCTCTTTATATGTGCTCTAGAGTGCAGGTGAGAGCAAGTTCCAGTAGACAAAGAGGGTACTCTGAAAAAAAGGCCAGTGTTTGAGGACATGGAAGAAACAATAAGCTATAGTACTACCTTCCAGAAAACAAGAGAAGCTTCCAATAGCCAGCCTGTTGAGTTGCAAGAACCAGAGATGTAAATACTTATGAATTTTGCAACAAAAGAGGGCAAGAGGAGGAGAACAGGTGTACTCACACATAGGCAGAGAAAAATTCAGATAACAACACCATTAATGAGAAGAATACCCTATCTGAAGGCAAGTAGCAAAGATTTAAGGAGGTGTTTTCTACTTCAAACGCAAAAGCAGCAATGCAAAATTTCAGGAAACATTAAAAAAAAATCAAGGAAACATCGTTACCAAATAATAATTCTCCCTTCACTGAGCTCAAAGGCATGGAATTTTGCAATCTAGCTGCTAAAGAATTCAAGGTAGCTATTTTTAAGAAACTCAATGACCAATGAGAAAACTCAAAGAAAATCACTGAAATCATGAAAAAAAAAAAACAGGTCTAAATTATATATTTATCAAAGATATAAAAACCATTTTTAAAAAATGCAGAAATTCTGGACCTGAAAAAAAATCAATGAATGAAATGAGGAATGCAATAGAAAGCATCTGCAGTAGAGTACAACAAATGGAAAACAGAATAAGTGAGTTAGAGGATAGGAAGTTTGAATAACCCAGTTACAGAAGGAAGGAGAAAGTAAACGTAGGGGGAAGGGGGAGGAACACTAATGACCTATAGGAGACCATCAAGAAACCAAATATTAGAATAATTAGAATTCCATAGAAAGAGGGGCGGGGGAAAAAAATTTGAAAATATAATAGCCTAGAACTTCACAAACCTGAGAAGAAAATTGGACATCCAAGTTCACAAAGCTAATAGTTCACTCTACTATCCCAATGCAAAATGTATATATATATTATATATGCAAAAAAATATATATATATATCTTCTCTAAGACACATTATAATAAAATTGTCAAAATTCCAGGATAAATAATTCTAATTCATTGGGGGTTGAGGGGGATTATAACCTATGAAGGAATTCCCACTAGGTTATTAGATTTCTCAGTAGAAATCTTATAGGCCAGAAGAGAGTGGAGTGACATATTCAAATTTTGAAAGAAAAATTTCCATCCAAGAATACTCTATATAGCAAATTTATCCTTCAAATATGAAAGAGAAATAAAGACCTTCCCAGTCAAACAAAAGCTGAGGAAATTCATTACTATGAGACTTGCCTTGCAAGAAATGCTGAAAGGCATTCATGGAGCTAAAATGAAAAGACACTAAGCAGCAACATGAAAACATATAAAAATATACAACACACTGGTAATATACATAGTCTGACTATAGTCAGACTTAGACAACTCTAATTCTATAATAGAATGATGTGTTAACCTTTAACTATAAAGGTCAAAGGAAAACAATGTTAAAATAATTATCACTACTATAATTTATTAATACATAATATAAATAGAGTTAAATGGTAACATAAAAAATATAAAAAGGGAGAGTAAAAGGGTGAAGCCGGTAGCCAATCAAAGTTAAGTTTGTATCAGCCTAAAATGGATATTTCGTGTATGAGATGTCTTATGTAAGTCTCTATGGTAACCAGAAAGCAAAACTCTAGAGCATATGTACAAAAAGTAAAGAAAGGGGAAAGAGCATACCATCATGGAAAATCACAAATATAGGAAGGTAGGTAGAAAGAGGGGGGAAAAGAAACAAAAGGAACAGAAACAACCAGAAAACAATTTAAAATGGTGGCATAAATAGGGGTGCCTGGGTGGCTTAATTGGTTAAGTGTAAGACTCTAGATTTCAGCTAAGGTTGTGATCTCATGTTCATGAGATAGAGCACTAGGTGTGGAGACTGCTTCAGATTCTCTCTCTCCCTCCTCCCCCTCCTCCCTTTCTCAAAAAAAAAAATGTTAAAAGGTGGCATAAATAAGTCCTTAAATATCAATATTGGAAATGAGTTGAATTCACCAGTTAAAAGACACAAAGTTGCTGGATAAAAAAAGAAATAAAGCCCACATATAGGCTACCTACAACAAATTCACTTCAGCTTTAAGGATACAGTAGTCTCAAAGTGTAAGGATGGAAAAATATATTTCAGGCAAGAAGAAACCAAAAGAAACTGGGGTTAGCTATACTCAAATGTCTTTTGTATATTTTCAGACCAAATAGATTTTTAGCAAAATCAGTAATAAGAGACAAAGAAGATCAGTATATGATGATGAAGTGGTCAATTGATCAAGAAGACATAATAGTCGTAAACACATACACTCCAAACAACAGAGCTCCTAAACACATTAAGAGAATACTAATAGATCTAAAGGGAGAAATCAGCAATACAATAATAGTTTGGGACTTCAATACTCCACTATCAGTAATGGATAGGTAAGTCAGATAGATAAAATCAAGAAGAAAATGTTGGACTTGAAACATACATTAGATCAAATAGACCTAAAATGTATAGAGTATTCCTTCCAACAGAAGGAGAATACACATTCTTCTCAAAAGCATACGGAATATTCTCCAGGATAGAGTATATAGGACATGACACAAAACATACCTTAGCAAGTTTAAGTTATTGAAATAAGACCAAGTATTTTTTCCAACCACAATGGTATGATACTAGAAATCAATAACAATAGAAAAGCAGGAAAATCTACACATATATGAAAATTAACACACTTGTGAAGAATAGGTCAAAGAAAAAAATCAAAAAAGAAGTTTAAAAATATATCTTAAAACACATGAAAAAACAACACACCAAAACATACGCAATGTTGAAAAACGATTCTGAAAGTTTATAGTGATAAAAACATATATTAAGAAAATAGGAAATTCTCAAAAATAACCTAACTTTACTCCTCAATGAACCAGAAAAAGAAACTAAGCCCAATTTGAAGGAAGTAAATAAAGATCAGAATAGAAATAAAATAAAGACCAGAAAAATATTAGAAAAATAACCAACAAAATTATTTTTAGAAAAAAATAGCTCTTAAAGAAAATTGACAAATCTTTAGTTAGGCTAACAGAGAATAAAAAGATTTAAATAAAACCAAAAAATGAAAGAAAAGGGGCACCTGGGTGGCTCAGTCAGTTAAGTGTTCTAACTCTTGATTTTGACTCAGGTCATAATCTCACAGTTTATGGGATCAAGCCCCACATTGGGTGCGGTGCTGATAGTGCAGAGTCTGCTTGGGGATTCTCATTCTCCCTCTCTCTCTGCCTCTGCCCCTCCCCTACTCACACAGATGCTCTCTCTCAAAATAAACTTTAAAAAAATAAAAGAGAAGGCATTACAATTGATAGTACAAGAAGTACAAAGAATCCTAACAGACTACTATGAACAATTACATGCCAACAAATTGGATAATCTAGAAGTAGTAAATTCCCAGAGACATCCAAACTACTAAGACCAAAAGAGAAAGAAATCGAATATCTGAACATAACAAGAACAAGTAAAGAGACTGAATTAGTTATCAAAAATCTCCCAGTGCAGAAAACCCCAGAACTAGAAGGCTTCACTGGTGAATTCTACCACATATTTTAAAAACACACCAATCCTTCTCAAACTCTCCCAGAAAACTGAGGAAGAAGGAACAGTTCCAAAGTCATTTTACAAGGCCATGATTACCCTGATACCAAAGCCAGGTAGGGACACAAGAGCAAAGAAAATGGAGATGAACAGAGATGCAAAAAAAAAAGTTTTCAATAAAGTATTAACAAACCAAATTCAACAACACATTGAAAGGATTATTCATCATTACCAAGTGGGATTTATCTGAGACAGAAGGATATTTTAACATAAGCAAATGAATAAATGGGATATTCCATAATAAAGTGTATAAATCATGTGATCATCTCAATAGAGGTAGTAAAAGCATTTGGCAAAACACAACATCTTGTCATGATAAAAAGCCCTCAACAAATTGGATGTAGAAAGAATATACCTCAACATAATAAAGGCCATATACAACAAACCCATAGCTAACATTAGAGTCAATAGTGAAAAATTGAAAGTTTTTCCTCTTAGATCAAGAACAAGACAAGGATGCCCACTCTCATCCTTCTTATTGAACATAGTACTAGAAGTCCTATATAGAGCAACTAGGCAAGACAAAAAAATAAAAGGAATCCAAGTTGAAAAGGAAAAAATAAAATTGTTATCTGCAGATGATCAGTTCTTATATAGAGAAAACTCTAAAACTCCACCAAAAAACTATTGAACAAATTCAGTAAACTTGCAGGTTATGAAATTAACATATAGAAATCAGTTTTGTTCCTATACGTTAAACATGAAACATCTGAAAATGGTAACAAAAAATAGTTCTATTCATAATGGAATCAAAAACAATGTAATCCTTAGGAATAAATTTAGCTAAGGAAAATGACAGTTCTGTAGAATGGCCACCATTGGACTTTGATGAAAGAAACTAAAGATGAAACAAATGGACAGATCAAAAGAATTAATATTGCTAAAATGTTCATACTATGCTAAAGCTACCTATTGATTCAACACAATCCCTACCAAAATTCCAATGGCATTTTTTGTAGAAATAGGAAAAAAACAATCCTAAAATTTGTATGGTACTACAAAATACCCTGAATAGCCAAAGCAATCATAAGAAAGAAAAACAAAACAGGGAAATCACTCTTCCTGAGTTCAAACTGTACTATACAGCTATAGTGATTGATACAGTATGGTACTGGCATAAAAATAAGACCCAAAGGCCAATAAAAGAGAATAGAGCCCAGAAATGAACTCCTGTATTTACTGTCAACTAATATTTAACAGGTAAGCCAAGGACCCTCAATGGAGAAAGGATAGTCTCTTCAACAAATACTATGGGGAAAACTGGACACTAGTTGCAGAACAATGAAAGTGGACACCTGTTTACACTGCTCACAAAAATTAACTCAAAATGGATTAAAGACTTGAACATAAGACTTAACATCATAAACTTCCTAGACAAAAACAGGAAAGAAGCTCTTTGGCATTTTATATATGACACCAAAAGCACAAGCCCCAAAAGCAAAAAATCAACAAACCAACTACATTAAAAGGAGAAGCTCCTGTACTGCGAAAGAAGGAAGGAAGGAAGGAAGGAAGGAAGGAAGGAAGGAAGGAAGGAAGGAAGGAAGGAAGGAAGGGAAGAAAGAAAGAAAGAAAGAAAGAAAGAAAGAAAGAAAGAAAGAAAGAAAGAAAGAAAGAAAGAAAGAAAAAGAAAGAAAGACAGGGCAACCTATCAAATGGGAGAAAATATTTTCAAACCATATATCCACAAAGGGTTAATATGCAAAATATATAAAGAATTCATACAACTCAATAACAAAATATTCCTATTTAAAAAATGGGGAGAGGAGGAGGGCATGGATGGCTCTGTTGGTTAACCGTCAGACTCTTGATTTTGGCTTAGGTTATCATCTCACAGTTCATGAGTCCAAGCCCCACATGGGGCTCCTCACTGACAGTGTTGAGAGTTGGATTCTCTTTCTCTCCCTCTCTCTTTACCGCTCCCCCACTCATGCGCATGCACTCTCTGTCTCTCAAAATAAATAAAAAACTTATTAAAAACTGGGCAGAGAACCTAATAGATAATTTTTAAAGAAGATATCCAACTAGCCAATAGGTACATGAAAAGCTGCTCAACATAACTAATCAGGGAAACACAAACCAAAACTATGAGGTATCATCTCATCCCTGTTAGAATGGCAGTCATCAACAAAACAAGTGATAACAAGTGCTGGTGAGAATTTGGAGGAAAGGAAACATTTATACACCATGTATAAACTAGTGCGGCCACTAGGGAAAACAATGTAGAGTTTCCTCAAAATATTAAATATAGAACACTCATTTGATCAAGTGATTCCACTCCTGGGTATATATTCAAAGGAAATGAAAGCAGATTACTGAAGAGATACATGCCTTCCCACGTTTATCACAGAATAATTCATAACAAAGACATGGAAACAGTTCAAGTGCCCACCAACAGATGAATAAAGAAGATGTGGTATATACATATACAATGGAATATTATTCAGCCATGTGAGAAAAAAAAACTCCTTCCATTTCCCTCCACACATATAGGGCATGATGCTATCTAAGTAAGAGCACTGGGTGTTGTATGGAAACCAATTTGACAATAAATTGGTTTTTTTAAAAAAGTCAGATAGAGAAAGACAAATGCCGCATTATATCACTCATGTGGAATCTAAAAAAGCTGAACTTGTCAGAACACAGAATGGTGGTTATTAGGAGCCTGTGTTGGCAGGGGATTAGATGTTGTTTAAGGAGACAAACTTACAAAGTTGCAAAAACAATAGATCCTAATTCTTTCTACCACAAAAAGGAACTAATAATTATGTGGCATGCCAGAGGTATTGGCTAAGGCTCTGGTGATAGCTACATAGTTAATGGTCTATATTGCAATATATAAATTCATTAAAATGCTATACATCTTAAACTCATACAATGTTATATGTCAATTATATCTTAAAATATTTTTCCAAAAAGTGAAAAAATAACTCATAGAGTGTAACTATTTCCATATTACATGTCTGATAAGGAACTTGTAACCAGAATATACATAGAACACTTATAACTTAAAAATAAAAAGACGAATCATGCAGACACTGTGGGAAACAGTATGGAGATGACTTTAAAAATTAAAACTAGAATTTCCATAGGATCCAGGAAATCCACTACTGGGTGTTTACCCAAAGAAAACAAAACCACTAATACTAAAAGATATATACACCCCTACGTTTATGAGATCTTGGGGCACCCCTGGCTGGCTCAGTTAGTAGAGCATGCAACTCTTGATCTTGAGGTTGGGAGTGTAAGCCCAACATTGGATATAGAGATAACTTAAAATAAAATCTTAAGAGATAACAAGATCTTGTTTGAAGGTATAATGGTAATTGAAACAAATCAGACAGAAAAACACATAATATATTATTTCACATGTGGAATATAAGAAACAAAATTAACGAACAAGCAAAGAGAAAAAAAAGAGACCAAAACAAAACAAGACAAAAACAAAAACAAACAAACAAAACCCAGACCCTTAAATAAAGAGAACAAACTGGTGGTTGCCAGAGGGGAGGTAGGTAGAGGAGGAGTGAAATACATAAAAATTAAGTGTACACCTGTGATGAGCACTGAGAAAGGTACAGAATTGTTGAATCATTAGATCATACCCCTGAAAATAATAACACTATAGGTTAATTATACTTCAATCTAAAAATTATAAATAAGGAAAATAAAAATAGGCAAGGTGTGTGAATAAGCATTTGAGTATAGAATAAATGGCCACTAAGCACATGAAAACAGGCCCAACATCATTAATCATTAGAAAAATTCAAATCAGAACCACAATAAGATACCACTTCATATCTCCTAAGGATGGTTATAATCAATACGACAGATAAAAAGTGTTAGAAAGTATAGAAGAAATTGTAACTCTCACGCATCACCAGTGGCAATGTAAAATAATACAATCGCTTTGGTAAATAGTTTAGCAGCTCCTTAAAATATTAAACAAAATTACTGTATGACCCAGCAAAACCACTCCTAGGGAAGGACCCAAGGGAAATGAAAATGTGTCTAAGGAACACTTAAACACAAATGTTAGTAGCACCATTATTCATAATAGCCAAAATATGGACACAATCCAAATACCTATCAATGGGTGAATAAAAAAATGTGGTGGGACAATAAAAAGAAATAAAGTACTAATCCATGCTGCACTACTGAGGAACAAAAAATTATGCTATGTGAAAGTCACATGTGATCACCTATCTTATGATTCCATTTCCATGACATATCCAGAATAGGCAAATCTATACAGATAGAAAGTAGATAAGAGTTGCCTTGGGTTAGAGATGGTGGGGCCAAAAGGAATAGAGAGTGACTACTAATGTCTATGACTTTCTTTTCAGGGTGATATAAATATTCTAGAATTGGTTGTGGTGATAGTTGCATGACTCTGTATATATACAAAAATGAGTTGTACACTTCAAATGGATGAATTTTATCTCCATAAAGCAGCTTTTTAAAAAAGAACTGGTTCATAAAAGGCATCAAAATGCTACCCTTAGGTTGGGTTCTCCCATAAACAGATCTAAATAAAGGATTTGAGTGCAAACACTTTATTTAGGAGTTTTCTAGCAGCAGCAGTAAGAGACACGGAAGCTAGAAAGAAAATAAAAGGAAGCCTATATAGAGTACCGTAAGATGCAAATTACCACGGAGAGCAAGTGGGGCTCAATCCCACTGAGCACCTCTGGGAGGCCATGTAAGAATCTTGCACTCGTTTCTATCGCTGTGTTACAAACAATTGCAAACCGAGTTTAAAACGACACACATTTATTAACTGTTTTCCATGGTCATAAGTCTGGGGACAATTTACCTGTGTAACAGCACTCCAACTGGTTTTAAGGGTTAATTTGCTTCAAATTAACACACTTCTTACTTGCTGACCTAAGTCCCTGGATCTGTAGCAGATGGATCACTGGCTTTCAAGAGGACAAAACTTTCCCAAGACAGAGAGGTCAGCAAGTCTGTTTGAATCCACCTTGGCTTTTTTATTAGCCTAGCATTTTTTTAAGCAAAATATTTTTCTTTTTTTAGGCCATACAAATTAGTTTATTAACTTCCCTTCGTGTATCTGCAGACCTTGCCTTCCTTTGCAGAAATAACAGAGGACTCCTGTACATCATGATACAAGAATCTGACCGCTCCCCACACCCCGTACAACCCCAAGCACTGAGATAATGTTTGTGGCTGGCCATCGAGTCTACATGTGATCAAATGTTGCAGACCACAGCACTCCTTTTACTGATTAACATTAAACCCCTTTTTAAAACCTCTGGGTCAGGCAGAAACCTCGCAGTTGGCTTTTGGACAAGAGTCTGCCTTCTCCTGAATAAAGCTCAAATTCCTTTCGAATCAAAACGCATCTCTTAAGTATTGGTCTTTCAAGCGACGGGCAGCTGAACTTGGGGTCTGCTAACACGTGGATCCTCTATTCAGGGTCTCACAAGACTTCAAACAGCATGTCAACCAAGCTGCATTTCTTTCTGGAGCTTGTGGTCCCCTTGGGGTTGATGCCAGCATTCTGTTCCTTGGGACTAGAAGACTGGAACCCTCAGCTCCTGGAGATAACGTGCAGTTTCTTGCCCGGCAGCCCCCTCCCCAAGGCCAGCTTACTTCCCCAAGGCCAGCAGGAGATTCTCTCACTGCGGTCGGTAAAGATGATGTCTTATATGACATAATCACAGGAGTAATTATCCCATCCCAGATGCCATCTTCATTGGGGGGAAGCAAGTCTCAGGTTCTGTCAACACCCATGTAAATGGGATCATTCAACGGTGTGACTCATTGTGGCTTCCCTTTGAGGCTAAATAAGAACTCAGAGTTGTCCTCTTGCAGAATGAGGATGGCACTTACCTGCTAATTCCCAGCCTGCTCCACACTGGGCTAACAAATGCGCTCCTGCATCCAGATAAGCCCAGGAGCAGTGAGTCTCATGAGCTTGATGTAAGAAGCCCTCAGCATGTCTGAGAATTTCAAAGACTGAGGCAAAGACGCTGGGCACTAGAGCACCCACGGACTGTTATTAAGCAGAGAATCCTCAAAAAAAAAAAAATCAAACCACAGTAAAGATGGAAGAGGGACAAAAATTCTAATATTTTAAACATCTATTGTTTTCAAAGTACTTAAAATATTAGATAGAAATGAAAAAGGTTAAGACTATAGAACATGGACATAATACTCGTAACAAAAGTATGAAAGACTTAAATAATGTTAATTAGGTTTTATAATGAAGTTTTTTAGTTGATTTTTTTTAAATCAAAGAAAGTCACAATGAAAATACTGATCAGAAAAGTTTTTAACATATTCCAAGGGTCCAGGCCCCAGCCAAATTTTTGGCACAAACCATCCTTTGAAGTGAAAAATGTTCACGGTAAGAATGCCATAGGGTTATCATAGCTAAAAAAGCAGAGGTCACTGAAGCCTTCAGACTTCCCTGGACCTTGAAGGAAGGAATGCAGGCTCAATTCTGTACCTGCCACCTCTCAGCCTGTCCCACAGTACAGGAGATCTTGATGTTCCTCTTTTACCTGAATTAGCGTTCGGTTATTAACTCTACCATGCACTCTTTGGAGTTAAAGTCTCTCCTAGTCATACCCCAGAGATTACTATTAACAGAAGCATTTATGGTCAAGGTTAAGGTTATTACTGTGTCTGTCCTCACTGTCCTCTTTCTGCCATACATTGGAAGCAGATAGGATACATCAGTGCATGTGATGGATAAAGATACATGGGCCCACGTCCTGGCCCTCTCTGTTATCAACTGTGTAATCTTGAGCAAGTCTTTTCACTGCTTTGGCAAATAGTTTTTCACTGGAAATAAAGCTATTAAACCAGATGATTATTTGGTTGTCTTCTAACCCTAAAGGCTCTGAGCTCTGTGACAGCATTGTTTAGTCTCTCTAAAAGAGCACGGACAGAAATTTCTATCATGGAAATGTACTTTGTGCCACCCGATATGGTAACCAATAGCCACCCGTGGCTACTGAACAGTTGGAATGGGGTAGTGTGACTGAGGAACTGAATTTATTTTATTAATTTAACTTTAAATAGTCACATGAAGGTAGCGGCTACTGTACTGGGTAGTACAGCTCTAGAGACACATGCATGGGTAGAGAGAATAATTATTTCCTTACTAATGTGTAATTAGTTATTCCATTTCATTATTCATAGAGTTGTTACAAGGATTAAACAAGAATACATGTAGAGAACTTCAAACAATACCTGGCCCACCGTAAGCACAAAATAAATGTTAGCTTTTCTGTTAATACTCTTATTTTATGTAGCTGGGTGTTAAATTTTAATTACTAACCAGCTTATATTTTTTGTAGTTTGATAAGATAAACAATAGATTTGTGAAACTCTAAGCAATTATCTCCTTTAGTTCAATATTTATCTTCATGGGAAAAGGAAAACGTGGCTTGGGACTTTGGGGGAAAAATGTTAACCAATTCTTGAGACTTTAACTTATATGGCAGCATAATCTCCAAAATTCAGAACTGAATTCTCTATCTTTTTATGGAGTAGTTTCCATTTGTGATGGTATTTTTTAGTTTCAGCTCCATTTCCTCTGAGCCCTTAAAGGGTCTCAACCTCTGTTTCTGTGGCTCAGTAGTTTTATAACCACTGAAAATAGCTCATTTTACCTCTTGTTAGGTGCCCTTCAGAGCAAGATAAGATGGCTAATTACATATGCCATTAACTGAATGCAATTCCAACTAATTGACAAAAAGTATTATACAGAAGCAATTTTTGAAGAGCAAAGTTGTATGAAATACAAGGTCGTACTTCAGAAGTTTGACTCCAGGAACAAAGAATTCTAAACATTTACTGTCTTGTTGTGAATCCTGCTAAGATCTGTGCCTGTCATATAGTGTCCCAAAACTAGGGGAGCTCCAGCATTTAACCAAAATTCACACAGAGCCTGATACATGTAAGAAGTTCTGCTAGGGGTCATGAAGGAAACAAAGGTATCTACAATATATTCCCTGAACCTCAAGAAGCTTGCATTCTCTCTTCTACTGACAGCACTTCCAAGAGTCCTCTTTGCCCCTAGGATATTATCTGTAGCACAGTCTACAGTCCATCAGACTCTAGCCCCAGCTTTCCTAATCAGCCTGATCTCTCCAGTTCTCCCCCATATGTACTGTGCCCCAGTCTCACAAGAATACAACTGTTCCCTTTCATCCATGCACCCCAGCAGCACATGCAAGACACCCCCCCTCACAATTGCTCAACATCGGTTACCTTCCAGCCTCATTTTGTTCTAACACACACACACACACACACACACACACACACACACACACACCATTCATTCAGCATTCATTTTTAAACTCTACCACAATTTCTTCTGTGAAAACCACCCTAAAGCTTCTCTTCCTTCTTCTGCTCACACTGCAGCTTCGACATTACATGACAATGACTGTGATGGAGATGTTTTAGGAGTCCCTCTATCCTGAATCAAAAGTTCCTTGAATGAACAAATCTTCCCATTTATGTAACCCCAGATGCTTGACCTAGGTTTTCAAAGTTTCCTGAATAAGTGAGATTTAAAAATATGCACTTAACCAGATTTCAATGTGAAATATCACAGAATGCATTCAGAGTTTCAAGTTCATTCCCACAGGAAACTTAATGGGGGATATCTTATGCTATGAGATCTCTCAGAAAAATCTTATCATGTTCGGTTAAGGTGACAACTGAACCAGTCCCTGAAGTATAAGGTACAAATGAGAAGAAAATCATGTAAGATGTGGCAGGAAAGAGCTAAAGGTTAGCCACTATGACCAATATTTATTTATTCATCCATGACCGTCCAGTCACTGAGGACTTTGAGAAATCCAAAGATAATGCATAGTCCCTACTCTCAGGCATTTTAGAATTTAACAGAGCAGATAGAACTTTTGCATATTCTTATACTGAGGGATACACCTGAGCTAAGAGGAGATTCTGAGGACGTCATTCACAAAAATAATTCCATTTCTTCTTCAAAGAGTCCAAAAGAAGGTCTTGATTGGAGTAGGAGAAAGTGGGTGACAGTCTTAAGCAGACACTTTCAAGACACTGGGTTTCTGGTGGGTTATTTATGAACCAGAGTGAGCTATGAGGTACATACGAATCCATCCAGGAGTCATTGAGTATCTCCAAATTGGAGGTACTTCTATCCAACTCTGTGAACACAGAAGCTTCCTTCTTTCTCTCTCTTAGCATCCTACCCATGCAAGATTGCCTCTCTACTTCTGGAGGTAGATAAACCACCACAGTGAACGTGACTCCTTTAAGAGCTTGATAAACTGGTGAGACGGGAAGAGTTAGCTCCCCTTAAGGACCCATGGAAATAAGACAAGAGAAGGCAAATAAAGATCTCTCCTTTCTCTCTCCCCTGGCAACCCCTGAATTATGGCTCTTTCCATGAGAAGCCCTATGCGGTGAGTAAATACCACAGCTGAGCAATGTGCTATGTCCTTCAGTAGCCTGTTATGAAGCAAGAGGCACTAAGATAATGCTTGAATTGCTTCACATCTTTCCTTGATTCGTTTCCCTTCTCCACTCATACTCACTGCCCTGGGCTGGTACCTCTCAAAGTTGTAACACCCAAACCTTATCTCAGAACCTGATTTCCAGAGGTCGTAGGTTAAGAAATTGTCTTATTGTTTCTCAAGCACAGTAATTCTTTAATAAATATTTACTGAATAACTCCATGTATACTTTATTTTAGAAACAGAATATAATCCAAGCTATCTGTAACATATGACTTTACCTGAACTATATCATGCAGCTCTGGAAGAAGGACCATTTTGTGTCTCAAATAATAAGAGCTACTCCTCAAGCAGCTCTCACTATGTGATGTATTCTAAGCATATTACATAGATTAACATAATTAATGTTCACAATGGCCCATGAAGGAATGTGATCATTCTCCTTTTGCCAAGTGAACATATATGACAAGTGTCCCTTTAATTCATTATGCAAAGGTCGTTAGTGGCACATAATATCACACCGCTTGGTGTCTTTTCAAATCATTTTCTCTCTTCTTCCTCAGCCTTAGCTCCTTGGTCTTAGGCCTCCTGTTATAAAGTCCCTGGCTTTATTCTGCTTTCTAGATGACTAAGGAAGACATACACTAAACTTAGGACTCAATTTTAAAACTGTAAAGTCATCTAATTTTAATAAATTAACTAAACCTTACTAGAAAATTGTCCAGTCCGCTTCACCTGAACCTTCTATGCAAAAAGATCATCAGTGTGCCCAGCAGAATAGAGCAATAGGACTTTACCAAGCTTGCATGTTGGTGCCTGTGTCATAATGGTATCAGCAAGAAACCGCACACCAGAGACTGATTTTAAGTTTAACACAATTCCTGGTAGCAATTCTGTGGGGAGGAAAACTACAGCCCTCCTCTATCTGGGGCTATCATTCCAATATAATGAAATTGTTGCCATCCTTTGAAAAACCTACTTAAACCAATTTGCCTACTCACAAAGAGCACACAGTATCTTCCCTTTTTTATCATGCTTATTCTGGCTCTTATAAATTAAGGCAATTTATAAGACATATTAAATATATTATTAAAATAGAAAATATCGGTAAGATGAAAACATATAAATGAATAAAAGGTCAGAACTTTGAGATGGTGGCTTGTTGGGTTCTGTCTTCAATAAAAAATGGGAGAAGAACAGAAGTTGCATTCATTCAATCAACATTTACTGTCCTGATACTTTCTGCTAGTCACTGTGCTAAATACAGACAACACAAAGATGACTAAAGCATTGTCTCCCACAAAGCAGGTCACGATCTAATGGAGAAGCTATAATAAGAGGATACATATTCTATTTAAATTTGTGAAAAGTCATCTGATGGCTGGGATGACAGAGTAAGCTGTAGGAGATACGACACTACACTTCAATCTCAGGGTATTTCAGAGAGCGCCAAGAGTTCTTTGTGGTGGTTGTTTTGTTTTGTTTTTGTTTTTGTTTTGTTATCGCAGTAAATGTTATCTCCAGTATAGAAATTAAAGTGAAGAGCTGAATCAAAAAATTATTAGTGCTATAGGTAAAAAAAATAAAGCCAGAACTTGATCTCTATGTACACAGGACATTTAATTTCTAAAGGACCATCGAGAGCATTCTATGCTTATAAACCAAAGTGTGAGGACTCAAAGTACAGTTTCAACATAAAAATTATCATAAAGTTTTCCTAAAGGAAGCTTCCTCGTAGAGTAGGAAAGGAACTTACTAGGTAGGTATGGTATGCAGGTTCCTGAAATAGTCATACAATACACAGCATCTGTGATTTACTTTAATTACCTGTAAAAATGCAATCAAAAATTTTACTGTCTCATCTACAAATAGTAACTGGTGCTGGAAGCAGTATTCAAACTGGTCTCAGATTCCGAAATCAGTCCTGTTCCTGTTATATTCAGGCTTCCCTCCCTTATACCAGTGAAGAAAATATCTGGTGCTATCCCTTACTGTGTGACTTTGAACTTGTCCTGAGAAACCTCAAGTAGGAAAGGACCTGAGAAACGTAGCTCAGCTCCTCTGTTTCACAGATGAGGAAACGAATTTCAAACAAGCTCAAAGAAACAAAGCTGAGAGCATTTGACAAGTTTTGCTGTTTTCTACTGAGAGATAAGGAGAATTCCATTAACGTGCTGAATGCCTCCAGATAAACTTACTTACACCATTTGCTGAAATATCCTTGAAATAACTGTAAGAAAAAAAATCAATTTAGAATAACTGTCATTTTTACTCTAAATGCACCTCAGGTAAGAAAGACATCTGCTAAATTCTGCCAAAACAATACCCCGAAGATTCTTCTCTAAAGATTTTTAAATAAATGCCAAAGTCAACAGAGATGCAGTGTCTGTAGTTGGGGTGAAACTGCTGCATTATTTATTGTCTCATTATGAACCCACATATTTTAATGAGTTCATTTCTCCCGAGGCCCATTCACCAGAGGGTTTAAGAGACAAGAGAAGGTCATGCAAAAAACAATGCTGAATGGAACATGAAAATCCAAATTGGGCGCACCTGGGTGGCTATTTTTTCACTCCTTTGGCAAAATAAAGAGCAGAGAATATGAAGCCCAAAAGCAATCATTTCCCCCAACCTTCACTTTTTTGGGACCATGCTCCATGGGAAATATTTGGTTTTGTTTTATAATTACCTGTTTCAGATAGTTAACACTCTTAAACATTTAAAATTTTTTAAAACAAAATCCTTTTTCAAAATAAGAACTTCATATATATTAGAGGAAAAATTCTAACTCCGGCTTCTTTGCTAAATCATATTTACAACTGCCTCCAAGACATTCACTCAGTGTTACTATCAATTTCTCCACCAGGTTTGGACATATTCTAAACCTAACTTTCCAAATCCCTACCATTCTCTATCCATCTCAATAATCTAGGTTCAAACTCTTGGCATTTTCTATCCTCTCACATTCAGCTACCCAAACCTACAGCCACTACCCGAGTATGCATGTCTATTTATTTATAAGATGCCCTCTGTGCTTCATAACCACTTGCATAGCCACTCTTATCACTGACTCTCTAACTGGTCTCCCTATATCATTTCTACTCTTACCAAGTAGCAATGGGTAGACCAAATCAATTTTTCTAGAACACAAAAGTTGTCAATTCTGGAACAGAGGCAAATACCACAGATGATACACAATACAGGTATAAAGCTAATTACTTGTTGATGCCTAAAGTCCTAGAATTAACAAAAGAATGCATTTGATAGCAATTTCTCACCTCACAGAGAGGGGTACTTGGGTATAGCTGGACACGCTCCAGAAGACAGACACAACCCTCCCAATTTCTAGTTACAGAAGAGTAGAGAAAGAGGGAGCAGGAACACACCAATAATCATCTAATAATGGGGATTAGAAGGCCCTGAGCCCACATGGTAAGAGAAAATAGACTTCCTGGTAAGAGAACCCAGCATTAGTCTCTGAGGAGACTGCATGTCATCTTCAATATCAGCTAGAGACCTTTCACCCTTTTTGTTGAGACATTTATTCTTACTCTAGCTGAGGGAGCCACCTGGACCATTCAGTAGACAAAGCCAGTATGTCTCTCTTTAAATCAAACTCGTTTTCACAGCCTTACTAAAAACTTCACTGATTCTTCATTGCCTAGAAAGGAAAATATATTTCTCTAGCCTAGTAAACAAAATATATTTCCAGGAGGTTATCATCCCACCCACTACACTGGCCCCAATATTATTCCAATTCCATGAAGATGTAACTGCTTTTCCTCCATATTATCCCTAGTGAGCTGTCTTCCTCCTTTGAATTTCATTGCATTGTTTTACCTCTCTGATTCCTACCATACTCTTCCTTGTATTATAATCAACCATTCATCATCTCCTTTACAGCCTACTTTCTGATACAGAAAACAAAATGCAGAGCCCAATTTAAGACAGTGACATAGGCTCCTGAACTCACCTCCCCATGTGGATGCACCAAATCTCAGCTACATACAGAACAATTCCCTCTGAAAGAAATTCAGAAACTAGATGAGCAACCTCTACACATAAGACAAAAAAGAAAAAAATCACTTAAAAATGGATATGAGAGGCTGAGACACCAACTCCCCACAAACCCCACCCCAGGCAAAGCAAACTGCAGTCCGAAGGAAACACAACTCTCAGCTTCTCCCTGAGTGAAGGGTTTGTACCCAACATCTAGCGACTCAATTGTTAAGAAATCCACCTGAGGGACAGCCCCCCCCCCAAACACCTGGCTCTGAGCACCAATTGAGCTGTGTCTCCAACACTCACAAGACTATAGTAAACAAAGAAACTGTTCTTAACATGCTCAAGAGGACTCACTGTGGCATAGTGTGGCTCCCCCTACCCTCCAGGGCTCATCAGAAATATACCTCACTAAAACACCCATTTTCCCCCTAAAAGTGAGTTGTTTGTATATCTTAAAAGCTGTAGCCTGAAACTCAGGCTTCTAATTTGACACACGCGTTGCGGCCAATTGTAGACCTCTCCAGAAACCCAGGAAGCTGGCAAGGCCATCTTCACACTGTTCCCCTGGCCTGACCTGGGTCACCAGTGTCATCCTTTAGGAAGCTTGTGTACATGCCTAGCATCTCATCTTTTGTGGCTGCCAATTGAAGATTGCATCCCCTTGGTCTTCTGTCTCTGGTGGCTAGTGAGGCTTGTGTTCGTGAGTCTCACAGCAAAAAAAGGGAAATGAGAAACAGCTCTTGACTGGCTATCTCCCCTAGAACTCAGCTCAGAAGCACCCAACTCTAAGTCTTCCCCTCAGGGAGGCCAATTTGCATATTTTGAGTACTTGCAGCATGAGGGTCTGGCTTCTAGTTTGACACACATCTAAAGGCTGACTGCAATACTCTTCAGATATCAGGGAGATGCCATCTTCACATTCACTTTCTGCCCATTCCAGGTTAGCAGTGTTCATATGAAAGGAGCTCTGGCATACATCTGGCACGCCAGCTTTTGTAGCTGCTGCCCAGAGGACACATCCCTTGAGAGCCTGGCTCTGGTGGCCAGCAGAGCTTGTGTTCATGGGTTCAGTGGCACTGCAACAAACAAAGAGACAATTCTTGGCTACCTGCCCAGACTCTGGGGCTTGGCACAGAGGGAGTTGAAAGAGTCACCAATTTCCTATTTTTCTCTGGAAGTGGTATATTTGTATACTTTAAAAACTGCTGCCTGATGGTCCAGCTTCCAATTAGCCTCGATCTAGGTGCTGATTGAGATCCTCCTTTTTGGGACACTGATGGTCTTGGAAAAAACTCAATTACTGGGAGTCACAAGAACAAATAAAGCTGCATGAGCAATCACGAAAATTTGAGCGATAACAAGACTAGGGCTGGAATGAATTAATAAGGTTCATCTAGAAGGGATCACTCCACCAAGGCTGGTAGAGATGGCTGTTTTATCTAACGCACTAACCAATGCAGAGGCAAAGAAATTAAAGACACTGAAAAATAGATTTCAAACAAACAAAAAAACAAAAAACCAATAAAACCCCAGAAACAAAACTTAATTAAACAGAGATAAGTGATTTACCTGATAAAGAGTTCACAATAATGGTCATAAAGATGCTCATTCATATCAAGAGAACAATGCATAAACAAAGTAAGAATTTTAACAAATATAAAATATAAGAAAGTACCACAGAGAAATAACAGAACTAAAGAATACAATAACTGAACCGAGAAATTCCATAGAAGGGCTCACTAACAGACTAGAAGAGATGGAAACAAAGATAAAGCAACTTGAAGACAAGGCAGTGGAATTCATACAATCAGGCAAACAAAATGAAAACAGTAAAGATAGTAAAAGGGACTTATAAAACACCATCAAGCGGACTCATATTGGGAGAATAAGGATCCCAGGAAAAAGAAGAGGGGAGCTGGAGGGAGGGAAGTGTCAGTAAATTTAGTTGAAGAAATAATGGCTGAATATTTCCCTAATCTGGGGAAAGAAACAGACAACAAGAACCAAGAAGCCCAGAGAATTCCAAATGAGAGAAAACCAAAGAGACATATACTGAAACACATTATAACTAATTTCTCAAAAGTTGGAGAGAATGTTAAAAGCAGCACAAGAAAAACAAGTTGTTATACACACAGGGGTAACCCCTGTAAGACAATCAGAAATTTCAGCAGAAACTCTGTAGACCAGAATGGAGTGGCATGATATATCCAAAGTGCTGAAAGAATAAAAAGTAAAATGATGGAAAAGATGTCTCGTGCAAATGATAACCAAAAACAAAACCAATCATAGCTATACTTATATCAAATAAAATGGATTTTAGGACAATGACTGTAATAAGAGACAAAGAAGAGCAGTATATAATACTCAAAGGATCAAATCAACAAGAGGACATAACATGTAATTATTTATGCACCCAATGTAAAAGTACATAAATATATAAAGCAGATATTAGCAGACAAAAAGAGACTAGAGAGCAATACAATAATACAATATCTATCAATGGATAGATAATCCAGACAGAAAAATTCAGTAAGGAAACATAAAATGTTCTTCAGAATATATCATATGATAGGTCGCAAAGTAAGTCTTAATAAATTGAAGATTGAAATCATACTAACCATTTTTTTCTGGCCACAGTAATATGAAACTTGAAATCAATTCTGAGACGAAAACTGAAAAATTCACCAAAATGTAGAGATTTAAACAATATGCTACTGAAAAAGCAATGGATCAAAGGGAAAAAAAATCAAAACAAACATGTGACAAAAATGGAAATACAACATCCCAAAATGTATGGCATGAATCAAAGACAGTTCTAAGAGGGAAGTTCATAGTGTTAGATGACTTTATCAAGAAATAAAAAACATTCCAAATAAACAACCTAACTTGACACTTCAAGGAACTAGAAAAAGAACAAACTAAGCTCAAAGTTAGAGGAAGAAAGGAAATAACAAAAATGAAAATAGAAATAAATGAAAAAGAGACTAACAAGACAATAGAAAAGAGTAATGAAATTAAAAATTGTTTTTTGGGGGGAAGATTAAAGTCACAATAAATCACAAAACCACTAACCAAGAAAAAAAAAAGAGGACTTGAATAAAACAAAATCAGAAATGAGACATTACAACTAATACTACACAAATACAGGGATCATAAGAAACTACTATGAGCAATTATAGGCCAAACTGGATGTCCTAGAAGAAATGGATAAATACTTAGAAACATATAATCTACCAAGATTGAATCATAAATAAACAGAAAATCTGAACAGACCAGTAAGGAAGGAGATTAAATCAGTAATTAAAAAAACCTCCCAACAAACAAAAGTCCAAGACCACGTGGTTTCACTGGTAAAATTCCGAGCTAACATTTAAAAAATACAAATCCTTCCCAAACTCTTCCTGAAAAAATAAAAGAGGGAACATTCCCAAACTCATTTTACAAGGCCAGCATTACCCTGATACCAAAGCCAATTCAAGACCACACAAGAAAGACATATACCAATGTCTTTGATCTTATAACTGATAAACATAGATGCAGAAGTCTTCAAAGAAATGATAGCAAACTGAATTCCACCGTACATTAAAGGATTATACATCATGATCAAGTAGGAATTATACCAGGGATGCAAAGATTGTTCAACATATGCGAGTCAATAGGATACACCACATTCACAAAATGAAGGATAAAAACCACATGATCCTCTGAAGAGACGAAGGAAAGGTATTTGAAAAAAGCATTTGGCCCCTTCATGATAAAAATCTCAGCAAACTGGTTACATGGATAATGTACCTCAACATAATAAAAGGCTTATGACAAGCCCACAGCTAATACCATACTTAATAGTGAAAAGCTAAAAGGTGAAGGATGCCCAATCTCACCAGCTTTATGCAGCCTTGTAATGGAGGTCTTAGCCAGATAAATAAATAAGTAAGTAAATAAATAAATAAATAAGATGAAGAAGAAGAAGGTGTCCAAATTGGGAAAAAAGTACAACTGTGTCTATTTTCAGATGGATATAGATAGATAGATAGATAGATAGATAGATAGATATACACATACACACACACAAACTTACAACTCCACCAAAAACTGTTAGAACTAATTGACAAATTCAGTAAAGTTGCAGGATACCTAATCAACGTATAACAGTTACCTTTCTATAAACCGGAAACGGACTAGAAGAAAACTTAAAACAATTCTATTTACAATTGCATCAAAAAGAATACCTACAAATAAATTTAACCAAGGAGATGAAAGATCTGTACACTGCAAACTATGACACTAATGAAAGAAAACGAAGACACAAATAAATGGAAAGACATTCTATGTTCATGGATTAGAATAATTAATGTAAAAATGACCATGCTACCCAAAGAAAACTACAGATTCAATGTGATCTCTATAAAAATTCCAAGGGCATTTTTCACAGAACTAGAACCATAACATTTATACAGAACCATAACAAACTCCCCAAATAGCCAATGCAATCTTGAGAAGGAAGAACAAAATCGAAGGCATCACACTTCCTTATTTCAAAGTGTATTACAAAGCTATGGTAATCAAAACACATGATGCTGGCATAAAAACAGACACACAGATCAGTGCAATAAAATGCAGAGTCCAGAATAAAATCCACACATATATGGTCAATTACTGACAAAGAAGCTATAGGTATACAATAGGGAAATGAAAGTCTCTTCAAAAATGATATTGGGAAAACTGGTAGCCACACGTAAGAGAATTAAACCAGACATCTATCCTATACCACAAATAGCAATTCAAAATAGATTAAAGACTTGAACCTAAGACCTGCAACCATAAAATTTCTAGAAGAAACACAGGGGGTAAACTCCTTGTAATTGGCCTTGGCAATGATTTTTTGCATTTAACAACAAAAGTAAAGCCAACAAAAGCAAAAATAAACTAATGGGACTACATCAAAGTAAAAAGCTTCTAAATAGCCAAGGGAACCATCCACAACCTATGGAGTGGGAGAATATATTTATAAATCATATATCCAATAAGCAGTTAATATCTAAAGCTTATAAAGAACTTGTCCAACTCAGTAACGAATAATTAAAAATAGGCAGAGAAACTTAATAGATATGTTTTCGAAGATGGTATACCCTGTGCTGAAGATATATTTGCATCCCCATGTTAATTGTAGCATTATTTATGAAAGCCAAGGCATAGAAACAACCAACCATGTGTCCAGCAACAGATGAACGGATATAGCACAAGAAAACATATTTCAGCCACTAAAAAGAAGATAATTCTGCCATTTGCAACAACCTAGATGGAACTTGAAGGCATTACTCTAAGGGAAGTCAGTCAGACAGAGAAAGACAAATAAAGGATGATTTTAGTTGTATGTGGAATAAAAACAAAACAAACAAAACAAAACAACCAAAACCCTGAACTCATAGATACAGAGAACGGATTAATGATTGCCAGAGGAGGGGTGGGTGGGTGGGTGGGTAAAATGGGTGAATGTGGTTAAAAGGTACAAACTTCCACTTATAAGATAATTAAGTACTGGGGATATAACATATAACATGTTGACTGAAGTTAGTAACATACTGTGTATTTGAAAGTGTTGTTAGGAATAAATTTTAAAGTTTCTCATCACAAGAAAAAAAAACTGTAACTATGTGAGGTGCTGGAGGTTAAGTAAACTTGCTGTGGTGATCATTTTCCGATACATATGTATACTGAATAATTATATTAATAGTACAACTGATACTAATATAATGTTATGTGCCATTTGTAGCTCAATAAAACCAAAGAGAAAAACCAAATGCATTGCTTATCTTAGAACCAGGTATACAATCACAACCCATTTGATTTATTGGTAAACTTCTCATCTATTTTGAAAAATTGCTTAGGTGTATGTATTATATATATATCTATACATAAGTAGACACTTTTGTATATCACATGTATTACATGTAATTCAAGGAATCTTCATCTACTGAAGCCATTTGGCTTTAAGCCACATTTAACTAGTTAAAGCAAAAAACAAGTTTATTTTAAGATCATAGGTGTATTTCATAGTCAGGAACCCAAATGGGAGGAGACCCTCAGGAGCATAGGTCATACATCATTCAGTCATTATTCCAGCAGGAAACAGAAGGAATTTTCAAAAGGCATAATTCGATCAGTTACAAAAAGATCAAAGGCAGAGTAAAGAGAAGTCAACAGGCCAAGCTGAAGCTCGCTCTTCCTCCTCCTCTATACCCAGAGGTGGTAATAGTGTCTGCCCATTGCTGGACCTGAAGGGGCATTTACTGAAACACAGCAAGATCTGTAGCTACAAATGGAGAAGAAAAATCATCCTGCAAGTTCCTTGATCTTGTGACAGAAACTCAACCACTGCAAATCTGCATCCTGAGAATGAGGAAGCAAGGAAATAAATACTCTAATCTCTCTTCCTGCATTTTGATCTCCTAATGATACCTCACACTGTCCTAACCCACCCGGAAGCCAGAGGATAAGAAAGTCACCTTGAATCAGATGATGGAGATCAGCCTCCTGGGAAACAAATCAAGGAGGAGAACTGTGAAGAGTATATTCAGAAGGGAAAAATGAGTATCCTCCCCATTGGTATTGCCTCTTCATAGCACATTTCTATAAAAATGGAGAAGAAGAACAAAGAATCCACACAGAATAAAGTCAGATTGGCTTTTTAGTTTCACTGTCCCACATGGGGGAAGGTAGCCACCGTGTAGCTCTCAAGGTTACTTATCTTCTGGTCAGGAGATCAGCCCTCTCTCCGTCTCAACTCCAAATTCCTGACAGAGAATGTTTGGCCAGGCTTCAGTTAGGCATTCACTTCTCATTCAATCGCATATGATTGAGGATATAAACGTGACTGCCAAAGGACTCAACCCCGATTATCCGTTAAAGTTTCAAAGAACCAGGGCAGCACAGACATCTCCAAGCAATCTGCAATTGAACCCTGAGGATATGTTTACTTTTTTCTTTCTTTTTCAAGATTTTATTTTTAAGTAATCTCTACACATAATATGGGGCTTAAACTCACAACCCCAAGATCAAGAGCCACATACTCTTCCGAGTGAGCAAGCCAGGCACCCCTAAAGTTGATTTCTGAGAGCATTCTCTGAGCTAAGGATACATATTTAAAAGCAACAAGCTCACCTTGTGATTGTGATCATCAAGGAACCAGGAGTTCAGAAGGAGAAAAATAAACTGGAAATAAGGCCCTAACTATGCTCTGGGCCCTACCGTTAAGGCAGGAAAGCGTGACACCCACTCTATTAGGCCCTAATGTGCTGAACGGATTAACTAGTCTGAAGGAACATTTTCATTTACCCAACAGAACCCTGTGTTAAAAATGCACTTGGGTACTGTTTCTGTTTATTTGCCTCAAACTCTGCCTCAGGCTTATAGAACACCCCTCAAAGAAAAGAACATCTCGGAAACAGTTCAAGGCACAGTTTCAACCTTAGGAAATATATTTACGACTAAAACAAAAACAAAAACAAAACGATAAAAACATCCCTGAGAAGAAAGGGATACCTGAAATTCTGTCTCCACGGTGGAAAAAGCAAGTGACTCTTTTTCATACTTACTGCCCTAAGAGGTACAAACAACAAACATTATGGTAACCTAGTATCATTTATGCTATAGAGTTCCCTGTTCTGAAATATGTGTATATTGAACTGAACTTAAAGAGCCAGAAATTATTCCTTCTAACAGTTAGATCAACTCTCTTTGAAATAACAAGACAATCTGAAACCCTTATTCCGTATTTCCTGAGTTGTTATTAGCATAGACATTGTGCACTGCCTCTATCTACCACATGTGTATTTTCCACTTTTAAATTTAACTTCCTTAAAGTGAAATACGGTAGCCAGAAATTCTGCTTTGGAGTCAGACTTGGACTCAAATTTTGTATTGCTACTTAAGTATGTGACTTGGCCCAGGCCCTTCAGAAAGTAGAATCTGGGAGAAAGATTAAAGTGATAATATCTTATTTGGGAGATACAAGACATATTGGTGAGGATGAAAAGGAAAGAAATGAGAAAAGTATGATGTGATCCCTCACCATGCTGGCTACTACTCACGACAAGCTGTGTTAAGACAAAGCAAGGTAAGCAGCAGGTGTATTCCCTGGGCACATGCCTAGTGCTACTTTTAAAAAGTTACAAATTAAAAACAAAAACTAAAGTAGCCACAGAGGGTGGGAATTTGGGGATTCATGCTTATCTTCCTCCCATCTTTCATTTCCCATTTGTCAAAATTCATCCTGTGGGGAGTTAACTCCTCTGTACTTCTGGGTTGTGTCATCTGACTCCAGCAGTCACTTAGGAGACCAGATCCCATGCACTGTGGTGTGCATTTCCTTTCATATTAGTTTTCTATTGCTGTGTAATAAACCACCACAACCTAGCTTCATAAAACACCACTATCTCAGTTTCTGTGGGTCAAGGTTATCTCCATTTCTGCAGTTCTTCTGCTTGGGGTGCCATAAGGCTGACATCAAGGTGTCAGCCAGCTGCATCCTTATCTCAAGGCTTGACTGGGGAAACATTTGCTTCCCTGCTCCTTTGGCATGTTGACAGAATTCATTTCTTTGTGGCCGTATGGGGAGATCTTTGTTTTCTTGCTAGCTATTAGTGGGGGGCTATTCCAGTTCCTAGAGGCCTTTCTTGGGCCTTTGCCGAGTTGCTCTGCTCACAGGTTGGCAACTGCTCCTTTAAGGCCAGCAGAAGCATCTGATGCCCCATCTTCTCTTAAAGGACTCCCCTGATGATGTTTGCCAAGGGAGGATGGATTGCAGAATTGGACGAGAGTGTGCAGGTGGGTGAGGCTGGGCGCTGAGGCAAGACACCTTTAGTTCTTCAGGACAGGACCAATGACAGATGCCTGCCTATCTGCCCACCTCTTTTACCGGGTGCTTTCTTTCTACCACCAGGACTGCTTTGCCCATGTGGACTATTCTCGTGCTGGGTCCCTGCTGTAGCCACATAGGTACATCTTAATCAGTACCCTGTAGAGGTCATTAACTGCTCCTGTGCAAAATCAAAGTCCAAGAAAACAAACCTCAGACTGGAAGCATTGATGTAGAGATTTAAGTAGAGTTAACTGTTGCCATGAGTTGATGCAGAGACTGAATGGCTGTGGGTCCTCAGAACAGGCACCACTAATCTTGATGTAGCTTTAAGTCATGCTAGATGCAAAGAGGTCTGAGCCCAGGACTCTCAGACATGCATTAAACTGATTTTTTGTAGTTCACTTCCAAGTTTTCAGGCTTTGTTACTGGACTGATACCTCAGATTTCAAAGTTTAGTTGTTGAGAAAGGCAAGTCAGCATCCTCAGAATGCCCGGCTGGTATACACACAACTCTGGCCTCCAGTCTTCCATGAAAACAGACATCACTGGCCGGTTGGCTGGCCCCACATCCAGGCTTCTAGTGCCAATTACATCACTATCTCACATGAGGGAAATGTTCTTGCACTACTTTTATTACCAGGTCGCTCGGTTCTTGTCCCAGATGCACCAAAGAATTGGAGACTCAAGGCCAGAATGGGGAGATAGAGTTAGAGTAGACAAATACAGTACACTTCCAAGAGTGAAAGTGGGCCACTGCCAGAGCAAGAGTGGCAATGGCACCAGGAAGTTCTAGCTGCATCCTTTTAAGCCTGTTTTATGGACATGTAAATTTAGCTTTGATTGACACTTTTGATTGACAGCTGATGATTGACATTTTGGCTTTTGCACAAGTGTCTACCCCTTGCACCTTTTGTGGACATTCTCAGCTCTTGGAAGTCCCCATATGGCTCTTGAGTCATCTCTGTGGCTAGGCTTTTCCTTTTCTGTTCACCTTAGAGGCGGCTCTGAAAGTGTGGCTCTTAACCCTTGGGGGTGGCTCTGAGATGTGGCCAGCATCTGCTTTACCCCTCTTGGCTCATGTATAACCAATGGCCTAACACTTTGTCTGATCAGAAAGGACCATGGGGATACAGGACTTTCTGTCTTTTGGGTTTGAGCAGAGACACAGGTTGGGAGAAGTGAGCTTTAAGGAAACAGCTTTAAGGATTATTTTTCTGGTCACCTGTGAAGGCACCTCACCTGTTCCCCAAACAATAGCAGAGAAAGCCATGATGCTTAGAATCTATATATCTTGCTAACAGAATGTTACCATCAATCTTCTCCTTCCAAGTTTTTTTGTGATAGTAGCAACATGACAGACACACAGCCGTCATACCCACTAAGCCTGGTCCAAAAAATCCACCCCGGCAGGGGCTGTGGAGGCCTGTTTGCCTGAACCTCAACAAGATCACATTCCTCCTCCTCCTGATGCCCATGTCACACTCAGTGCTGGAATTATTAGTCCAAACTCTGGCCAAAGACAAGCTTCCCTCCAGAAGCAAAGGGCAGGAGATCGTAGCTTCCACAGCCTAGCTGGCCTCAATTAACCTGTGAGGTTTAATAGGAGGACTATAGATATAGACAAGCAACAGTGTCTTTAGAACCATGGAACATTTTTGACCAGTTTAATGTAGCACTAAACTGAGTCAAACAGGAGCTGTTTAAAGGTGAAGCAGCATTGTATGCTTGATATAAACCAAGGCATATGTAAGCTAAAATGTATCTGTCTACATAGATGTACTTGCTGAGAAATTAGATTGGTTGTGGACCAGAAACTACATGTGATTTCAAATTTTCTTATTTTTTCTTAAATATCTCTATTTATAGTAAATATCATTAATATGTAAATAATGTACATATATATTGGTTTCTGGAGCATTTGTTATTCAATATATATACTCCCACAACATGAAGAGTAAGCCCTAGGGCATGAAGAAATGCCCTATACTTATCAATTTTTTGTCGTAAAGTCAATAGTAAAATTGGAGAGTGTGTGGCTATCAAATTGCAAATACTGTGCTCACAAAACAAAAACTACATTCAAACACAAGGACTCCCCTGATTAGATTAAGCCCATTTAGTAATTTTCCTTTTGATTAACTTAAATTAATGGATTAGTAACTAATCATAGAGGGGTCAGGGCGCCCTGGGGGTTAGTTGAGTAATCGACTCATGATTTCAGCTCAGGTCATGATCCCAGGGTAAGCGGATCAAGCCCCAAACCGAGGTAGTGCCTATTTGGGATTCTCTCTTTCCTTCTCCCTCTGCCTGTCTCTCTAAAAACTAAAAAATAAAATACTTTTTAAATGTAAATAATCATGTGAATAATACCCCATCATATTCACAGGGTCTGCCCACACTCAAGAGGAAGGTATGATACTCAGGGGCAGGACTTTGGAGTCATCTTAGAATTCTGCTTCCCACATCCAATTTCACACCGAGGGCACAATGAGAACACACACACTGAGAACAACGGTTTTGTCCCAATACACTGAGCTTAGTGAATTCTCTCTGGTATTTTCTCCGTGTGAAAAGTAGAAAAATTAAAGCTAAGAACTTGTATTTTTTGGTGAAAGAAGCATTAAGTCAGGGTGCATATTAGCTATCATTTATTCCTATTTCCTCTGTGCCAGACACTACACCATACATGCACTCCACATGCATTCTCATTTAACTACTTCCTATTCCGACAAACCAGGGAGTCTGGTCTTCAAAGCCTCATTTTCTAGATGAGGCTATCCTTCTTGTTATTGGCTAAATATACTACACATAGGATATATATAAGTATACATAACACAGTGTCTCACATAAAAATATTTTTTAAATGATGGCTATTATTTTAATAGTTGTATAGAGTTATATGTGATTTTTGGTGAATAATACTTTAGTATTTGTATAAAATTTAAGCTTTATGGACTAACAAGAATCCCCATGCCTCCCCTAAGTTAAAAATATAAATTAGGCAAACACAAACAAAAACTTCTTCAAAATAACTGAAAATAGATTTGGCTGCTTGTGTTACTATTTTAAGAATTGAACTTCAGTGAAGAAAATAAAAGCTTAAGTTCACTGATTGTGTGTGTGTGTGCGTGTGTGTGTTTAGATCTACAAAATGTGTGCCATTTTTAAGTGTAGAGCTAGATGCAGGAATGCCTTATGTTTTCCTCTAGATTCTATCAGAATTTCAGAACAGACTACTTAGAAAGTACTACTTTCAAAATAATAACATATATCTTCCAAAAATGCAAATTCAAAATTAGCAATTTATATTTCTTTTTAATTACGGAGCTGCTATTATCCCCACCCATCGACCCCAGCCCCAGTCATGGATTTTTTTTTTTTAACCATTTCAGCTTCCCTATATCCCTCCCTACCTTCCTTTCCTCTCCAAGTCTTTGCTGTTGTCACAAATATTAAAGCAAAACAAAAGACTAAAACAACCAGATAAACGTAATGAGATACGATGGCCAACTGTACTATAGTGATATTCCTTCCAGAGAGAGATTTACTACAATCTGGTGCCCTCAGTCATTTTTAACTGAATGTATGAAGTTTCCAAACAGAACACATACAAGATGAAATCTGTGGAAATTCAACTGTATCAGTCAGCTTGGGCTAAATCATGCTGTGATAACAAACAACCTCTCAAAAATCTCAGTGTCCTAAAACAGCAGAATTTTATTTCTCACTCATTCTGTATTATCATCATGAGTCAACTGTTGGTCCGCTCCATGAATTTTTATTTCAAGGCCCAGACTGATGTAGCAGCCCCTTACTGGAATTTCTCATCTTATGAGACAGGAAGAAAGGGGCCAAGGAGTAGACCATGTAATGGCTTTTAAAGCTTGTGGTGAGGAGTGACATACACCATTTTTACTCACCGTCCATTTCATTTCATGCAATGCACATAGCTGAGGCTGATACCAAAGAAGTGGGTGGGGATATGTGAAGCAGCAAATATTTTGAGTAGAAACCCTCATGGTAATTCATATTAATGCCGTAAAGGTAAATTACTCCACCACACTCAAGTAAGTAACGTAACATTTCTTTGTATATTACCAATGAAAGGATTCCCCAAGTACATGATTTTGGACTTTCCACCAATTTTGGTACATGGAATACTTGAGCTAGACCCACTTCTATTGAGATAAAAGCCTGAATGATGATGGAAGACAGAGTCCAACAGCACAAGGTGTAATTTCCAGGAGCAATAGCAATCTAACAACCATGGGATACGACCACTCTTTCTAGCCCTAATGATTAATCTAGGGTCTTGTACACCCAGGTGGTCAACATGTATCCAGTGTGGTCCATTCAAAGTCAGACAATTCTGCTGGAAACTGCACTCTATGGCAATATCCCCTTATACACAGGGGAGATTAAGCTTCATAAGACACTTAATACACAGCTTACAGATATGTGGTAGCTAAACACTTATGATTCAGCCACTTTAAGGTACTGTTTTCAGGTTAGGCTCAAGTCTACTTTTGGAAACTGCTAGTGTCATAGTATGATCCTTTTCCAGCTCAAGAAGCCCAGTATCACAGAAAGAGTAGGGATGTTCTTCAACCTTATAGCACTAGTCCTTTCTGTCTCCGGAAAAATACCACTTAATTTCAATGAGCCCTGTAGTAGATGCTGTGGTGTACCACTCAAGTCCCCCTTCAGAACGAGGGCATTCATTCCCCAAGTCTCAAAGGGTGCTGGCTACTGATGGCTCACAGCTATGTCCCCACCCAGACATTGCCCTTGACTGAAGGAAGCTGCACATATTGCCTTTCCTCTTCAGGGGCAACCCACATTCAACTGGTTGATGTGCTGGTACAAAATTGCTGGCCCCTTAAGTAAATTAGCCCTTTATGTAAATTGGACCCTTATGTAAATTGAGAAATTGCTAAAGGGCCTAGTTTTAGAGTTCCTCACAATATTGACTGAAGTGGCTATTACAACTACATTGCAGTTCAGCTTCTCCCTTAGCCCAATTCTGTGTCCATGGTTCCCTCAAGAGGTATTGACCTAGACAGCACACCCAAATAAACATGCTGCATGAAAATATCAGTGTCTCAGAGTATGTTTCCCAGGGAACCTGATGTGTAACAGTTGATACTGGAGATGATCCTATAAAGCAGACTCTCAGATGGATTTTGGAGCTGCATCACTCACTGACCAGCTGGTAAAGAGAAGCCCTTATTGGTAGCAAGAGGAGTATAAATATCCCCTGACTTGCTGCAGTGGTGTAATTGTTGAAAACCTTTCTGAGTGATGAGCTGGAATGGATTATAAGTAGAAGGAAATACATCATCGGATGAACCATACCAGGCATTTGAGAGGTACAAGGGAAGGAGTTATTTTAAGAATATGGAATCTGTTGGCTGTTGCTGGGTGCACCCAGAGCACTAAAGAAAGCAGTGACAGGCTGGGATCATTAATCACCAATTTAAGGCAAAATATGAAAGCCAGAAGCCCTCCTCAATAACATAAAAAGAGACTCTTAACTCCTGCAGGCATAGAGCAGAAAAAACTAAGGATTGAGCCCAGGTCTTAATTATAATAAGAGAGTGGAACAGCTCCAAGAGGGGTTGAATTCTTAATACCAGCAAGTCTTCTATTGCTAAGAAAATAAATCCTGGGTGGCTCAGTGGGTTGGGTGTCTGACTTTGGCTCAAGTCATGATCTCATGGTTCATGGGCTTGAGATTCACAATGGGCTCTGCACTGACAGAGCCTGCTTGGGATTCTCTCTTGCCCTTTCTTTCTGCCCTTCCCCCATGCATGCTAATGCACTCTCTCTCCCTGTCTTAAAATAAACAAAACGTAAAAAAAAATAAATTTTTATAGATATGAAGATGGATATTAATAACTTATTGGAGTAATCATTTCATTTCATTATATACGCATCAAATCATTATGTGTACACTTAAAATTAATACAATATTATATGTCAACTCTAGCTCAATTAACAAGAGGGGCTGCTACCTCAAAATCAGGATCCCAATTAAGAGTCAACCCTGAAGCATGGAAAATCTGGGTCAAGGCATTCAAAAATCTTCAATCACCTGATTGATCTAAAATTCATCCACTGCCCCTAAGTTAAAGACCCTCATCCCTGAGGAGTCTACCTAGGGTGATGGAACAGGAAATACAAATTCTCTAAATGGAAACTAGGATAATAAATAATGCCACCACAACTTTCACTCCTTGGTTCCTAGGCCCATGGGTTCTACCTTTAGGCCCATTCCCTGATATGGTGCCAAGTAATAGTCACTGATTTAGAGTATACCTCACAGTCTAGAGAATAGCACTCTATCCTCATAAGGGATTTCCATGCTGGCTCCTCAGCTGCAACTTAAAAAGTTATTTCATTCATTTATCAAGCCAGCAGCTTCTAGTGGTGGGGTATGTATTAGAAACTGTGGATCTCCTGGTCATATGCTTATAGTCACAGCTTACTTGCTGTTAAGCATATTCTGGGGGAAATTTTATCATCGATACTCTACTCTAAGATTTTGTTGCTGACTAAGACCCTGAAGAGAAGAAAGAAAAGACCCCAGAATGTGTACCAAATACAGACACAATGAGTCACTGATCCTTCCATGGGATAAAGGATCCAGTGTAATTCTCACTACTAAATGACTGGCTGATCCCCTCAATAGATACACTATATCAGGGGGCTAGCACTGGTCTCCATTGCTATCAGGTTGGACATTTGGTGGAAGGAGAAAGTAGGTAAGTCTTGGCAAACAAGAGCCATGCTATGAGGATCACATGGCCTTCCTTCTTTCCACCACAGCTTCTTCAAGAGCCTATGCACATGGATGGCCACCAACAGAATCTGGATGACACTATCAAGTCATTCTGTGTACTTGGTTATTAAGTACCAATCTTCTGTGCTTGACATATTCTGGTGGATGCCAGCATGTTATATAAAGACCTTCACATTTCATGACAACTCCTACCTGCCTCTCTATAGACCACTTTTCTACGATCTTCTAATCTTTCTCTTTCCAGGCCCACAAAATAACCAAATCATCTTCACTGTCATGGATTAAGGTCTGGGTAGCCCTTAGTTAATCCATCTAGAGCATCAGAGGAACTAACCAAGAATGATGGGCTTCTAGAAAGGGTTTTAGAAGAGGGAGATGATGGGCATCGTTGTGTTGTCAACATCAGCTACAGCAGCAGGGGCTGTAGTGTATCTCCCTGGTTTTCTTTTTTAAGTTTCTTCTTACAACAAAGAAAATTCTTTTCTTCTGGAAAAGAAACTAACCAGGATCCTGGAGGACATGTTCATGGGTGATATGATTTATTATATAATGCAAGTGGGTCTAAGTATCACAAAAAATGCATCCTAATAGATTAAGACCAAGTCACTCATTTCTCCAGCCACTGGAAATAGACCTGCTATTATAGACTCACAACTATGTTCTGTCTGTGGAATTTCCCTCAGCTAAAGGCATCTGCTTTGACCAATGTTATGCTCCCTCCCCAGCTCTTCTACATGGAAGTACAAAGGCCTATACTCTTTGCAAGTTTAGTACTTTTCTGAAAGACCATCCCAGGTGCACAGCTCCTTGTGCTAATGATTGAAAATTACAACCATATCACTGTTAAACTTCTCCCTCTAAAAATCCTGCTTTTTTCACTTCTTTACAGGTTCCAGCTCATTCCCCAATATATCTTCTGCGCAAAATGTCAGAGTCTGTGTCCTCACAGCACGCTACCCATAACAGTCCAAGGCTGTCCAACAAAGGCCCCTCTTGAGATTGTCTACTTCTCATCTGTAACTTTTCTTGACATACAAAATGGCAGATTTCTGGAAACCAAAACCACACATCCCAGATAAGTTACAGATTAATGAACTGTACCCATACTCACTTCTGCTAGGGCAAGGCAAGTATTGGTATTGTGCGTATTGGTGTGGTTTCAAAGGGCCCCAGAGAGCCTCTGGCTATTTAGAGAAAGATAGCATACTTCCATCAGCAACAACAAAAAATTAAGAAATAAGAAAATCTTAGGTTATGTCCAAGAAATTGGCCACTGGCCAGAAGAAACAGATCCCAAATGTCAAGAACATAACCATGCTGGAACTATGTTTCATAATGACAGTTTCATAATGACAGAATCCTAGAGGTCTACAAAGTGGTCCAATGGAAATGTTAGGAAAGGGACTGGCCACGGTGTCAGTGAAAATCCAAAAGTCATTGATTTATTGGAAGGTGTACTGGCTAGTCTAAATGGCCTCATGCCAAAAAGGAAAAAAAATGGAAATTTACTTGGAACAAATTGACAAAAATGAACAGATTTTCAAGCACTTTGTTGGATTGATTTCAGACCTGTCTCTCCTAAAGGCTAACAACGATGTCTAGCTCCTTCACATGACTAAGATGACAATGAAAGTATCAGCCCATAGGAAGTAAACCTGGAAAAAAGAAATTTTACTTGATTTTTTTTCTTTCCTTTTCCACATATGGAAGAATTGATAGTAATGGTCCTTTTAACTTTGCTACTAGACTGATAAATATTTTCTGGTAATTATAACTTCTAAGACATGTCTTCAGACCAACTTTTATAGAATAAATGTCTACAAGGGCAGACTAGTAGCAAGGGGGATAAATTTAAGTTCCAGCCTCTGGAGAGTTAAGCTTGTGGCTGTTTCAGGAACAGTGACATTGTCAAGTAGTGCAATTCTATGAATATATACACATTATACACATTATATATGTGTATATATAATAATGTGTATATATATATATATATATATATATAGAGAGAGAGAGAGAGAGAGAGAATTCGTATGAATTTACATAAAGTAACAAATCTTCACTGTATAGCTCAATGACATTTACATCTGTATACTCTCATGTAGCTATCACACTGATCAAAATGTGGAACATTTCCATCATCCCAGAAAGTTCCCTCATGCCTCTTTCCAGTCAATGCAACTCCCATCCACTTAAGATAACAATTTTCACATTTTTCCCCACAGACTCAGTATAAGTGCCTCTTTTGAAGAGAAATCAAGTCCCAAAAATTGTTTCTAAGATGTGGGCTCTGCTTTCCATGGTTGGGGGTGGGTTGAGAAGGAGAAAGATAAAGCTGGGGAATAATGTCTTAGTATCTTCCTAGGTAAGGGGATCTAGGAAAAGTTTACATTCCTTCTTTCTGTGTCTACAACAGCAAGAAACACAATCCAAGTTCAATTCTCCAAGAATCCCAGTTACATGAAATTTTCAAATTATCTTGCTACATTATATTTTATTTCTGTGTTACATAGACAAAGAGAAATATATCCACAGAGATCAGGAAAATCTAAAGGAGAAACCTGAGCCTTCATAAAAGAAATAAATGTCAACAATAGCCAAAGTCTGTGGGCTGGTTGAGGATTCAAACATCACCAATGTAAATTAAATTAAATTCCCTGAACTTTAAGTTTATTTTCTGAGTAATTAATGAGAGTTACTAGTGTAATGGCAGGACAAAGAAACTCAACCTTTAAAAGCACATGGTGTACGTTACAAAATGTAACAAATTAGAGTGTGAACCTAGAACTCTCATCAACACTAATCAGTCCCCAGTGAATTGGGGAAAGAGAGAGCAGGGAAAGGGAGGGGAAGCGAGATGTATTAGTTCTCATTTTCTCACTCCAAAGATACAAGATACCCCTCATCCCATCTCCTAATAGAGACGTGCCCTGGTTTATCACTGGAAGTCCAGTACATCTGTGTTTCTTGCTCTCCAACTTTGTCCAAGTCATTCTCCCTTTGAACCTCAGAGCTAACAGGCTATGGAAAACATTGTTTTCTACCCAAATGAAATAAATAAACAAGCCACCTTAGTAATAACTTTTCCCACATTTTGCTGTTTCCAAACTAGGGAATTCTCTTCAGAGTTGACTTTCCAGCCCAAGTTTCAATCGTTTTGCCTTTTATATGCTCCTAGACTTTGGAATATTTTTTCTCAGGGATAAGGGCAATTGTATTTTCCTTACACATTTCATTTTCCTTTTGCTGTAAGATACAGCGTCTAAGAAACAAACTCGAATGGGGTTTAGTATTCAGTGTGTTTAGTAGGGAGTATCCCTGGGGTCAACATGGATAGAAGGAAGGGGAAGGAAGCTGGAGAGGGCAGCAGTAGAGCTACTTCATAAGCCTAATAGAGAGCAAGAGAAAGAGATTAATTTTATGGAACTGACTCAGGAAATTGTGGAGGCCTGGTAAGTCTGAAATCTGCAGACTGGGCTGGCAGGATGGAGCCCCAGGGAAGAGTTTCGACTCGAATTCAAAGGCAGTGTGCTGGCAGAATGCTTTACTTCTGGGAAGATCAGCCTTTTTCTATGTAGGCCTTCAGGTGTTTAGATTATATCCACCCACAGCATGGAGACCAATTGAAAGTCTTCTGATTTAAAAGTTAATCTAGTCGAAAAAAGCACCTTTGCAGAAACATCAAGAATGAAATTTGACCAAATATCTGGGTATAGTGGCCTAACCAAGCTGACACATACATTTAACCATCACACCAACCCAGAAAGGCATGATTTGGGGGAAAGAGGGCTTTCTACAATTGAGGCTCTTGCAAGGGACCAAAAGCCTAAAACTTGCTGATGGCACTCGCAGCAGCTGGGGCCAAGAACCCTTCCTCAAAGTGGAATCTTAGCAGCTATCTTTCTGTGTTCATCATTCCATTGAGTTTAATTAAATGTATCCAACAATTAAACTTACAGTGAAAAACTTTATTCATACTGTTTCAAAGCAAAGGTTAATAAATATATATTAAGATATAGACATAAAGGGTACATATACCTTTTCTGTTAAAAAAAATTAAGAGAGTTTAAAATATCTGAAACTATTGTTTACCTATGCGGTAAAGCCAATGCAGAGTCTATGTGGTCTATACCACGTGGGATAATTACCATCACTCATACAGTGAGCCTCTTGGTTATATCCCTAATCCCTTTCAGAGTCAGATGTAGTGACCTCTTAAGACGTCTAGGGGAAAAAAGGGGGAGACAACTTAGAGAAACTCACCCTGTGACTTAAGCAATTACTTGATAATATTTCCTAGAATCAACTAATAAGTATTATTTAAGGATACCTTGTCAGGACTCAGGACAAAGACAAATCCGTGGAAAGCTCCAGTTGCCATCTCCCTCATCTTCTGTTTCTCTCCAGGTTCTAGTAGGCATTATACCTACAAGAGCAACCACTCACCCCGGAGTTGGGTGGATAAGGACTGATTAAAGAGAATCACCTGGTATGGGCATCACCATCTTCTCCATGTAATGGAACTCATTCCTTTGGAGGATTCACCTGTCCTGCAATCTCAGGTAATGAAATTCACGTGGGAGTGAGTCCCCCACCTCTTGGCCACATTGATTGTATGACGAATGGTCATGTGATGCAGAAAGAACTAATGAAGGATTTATTGAAGTTTCTGGGAAAGAGGGAGAGAGACTCAGTATGGTGATAGTTGAGACTGTTGCAACCATCCTGAGTATGAGGTGGGATGACAGAGAAGAGCATTGCTGGCAACAACTGAACCTCTGAATGAAAGACCCTTAAAGTTAATCCTACCTTTGAGTTTTTCAGTTAGGTGACTCCATGAATTTTATTTTTGTGCTTTTATGAACTATATCATCCACACACACAAAAAGAAACTAAAATATATGTGAGGTTCAAAAACAATTATAGAGGAAACACCAATGTGGGGCACCTGGGTGGTTCAGTCGATTGAGCATCGGACTTGATTTTGGCTCATGCCATGATCCCAGGGTCGTGAGATTGAGCCCCACATCAGGCTCTATGCACAATAAGGAGTCTGCTTAAGATTTTCTCTCTCTCTCTCTCCCTCTGTCTTTCTCCCCAACTAGTGCTTTCTCTAATACGTACATACAAACACCAATGTAACCACCAATCAAGCCAAGAGACAGAATATTGCCAGCACATTAGAAGGCACCTGTATACTTCTACCACCCCTCAGAGATAACTACTTGCCTAACTTTTGTAATAATCATTCCTCCTCTGTATAGTTTCTAGTTGCCCTTCAGATACACTCCATCTTTCACCTTGCTCTGTACCTCAAAAGAAATAAATGTATGTATTACCTTAACAGATTCTCTTGTCCTCTGGTTTTCTGTTGAATGTGACCCAAAGGAGGAATTGGAACAAAAATTGAATATTGGAGAGGAGAAACCATGGATAGCTTTGTCACCCAGATTCTAGGGCAGTTGCTAGCAGCAGCGATGGTTCCTCCCTCTTTGAAGCTCCTGCCAGGCGTAGCCCTTCTCTTTGTGCTTCCTCATGCCATTATGGTTCTAGCCTGTATCGGAAGGCCTCTACTTCTGGACTCTGCTAATATTCCCCGCTCTCTATGTCCTCCTACGCCAAGGAGTTCCTGCTGGGAACTCTAATTTCTGCTAATATTCACCACCCCTCTTTGGTTTCTCAACTCTTACAAGTTATACCTACTCCCAAATGACTTGCTGTTGCCCTTGACAAATGACACTGTATCCAGGGTCTAAAGTGATGGTGTTTGTTGTTGGCAGTTCGGACGTTTGATGGAAGCAAAAGCTAGATAATTCTGTTTGTTTATAGTTTGTTCATGATACTGCATTTCTCTTCATGAGTACAGTTGTTTTACACGAGGTTGTAGCAACGTTACTATGACATTAAAAAGTTAATGGGGTACAGGGTCATCTTTTCTAATTCTCTGAAAGAGTTTTAGGTTGGAAGTATTTCTTCTGGAACGGCAGACAGAACTAACGGGAAAGTCTACGTAATTTGGGATTTTCTTTGTCTTTGTGACTTCATATCCTTTAATCATTAGATGACTATTCATACTTTCTATTACTTTTGTATATTTTGTTAAGTTCATTTTTCTAATTGGAATGTTTCCTTTTTTCTAAATTATCAAAGCTATCAGCATAACGTTGTTCATACTTTTTTTCTCATTAACCTTTTAAGAAGTGGAGGATCAATAATGACGTCCCTGTTATTTCTTATAATAGTTATTTATGCTTTCTCTCTTTGAAAAAAAACTCTAACAAGATCAGTCATGAAATAAAGAAATAGATTGTGGATTTTTTAATCTTATTTATTCTTTTGTTTTCTAGTTCTATAATTTCTGCCTTTGATTAGTGTATTATTTCCTTCTTTCCAATTTTTAGATTGGTTTTGTTATTTTATTTTTTTAACTTCTTAAATTCAAGTGCACAGCATTATATTAATTAGGTCACGATACACTCTCACCATTTCCATATACTCTGTCCCACCTTCCCTATATATATTTTGATCTTACCTTTTTCTGAGTTGGTTTTATTTTCTTTCTTCTTTTTTCTATTCTTTTAGTGGTAACCTAAAAATTCCAACATACATCCTACCCTAATGTTTAATCTGTACCTTCTCCTGACTTCCTTGAAGACTTCAGCTCCATTTAACTCCATTCCCACTTCTCTATTATTGTTGTCATGTACTTTGATTATGTTTTTAAATCTATTAGACATTGTTTTATACAGCTAATACCATAAATGCACCAATATATTTACTTTTTTTTTTTTTTTTTGCTTTTTATCACTTCTTGCACATCAAACTCCCAATATGGGATCACTTTTCTTCCATTCGGCATTCAGAACTTTCTTTAGGCAGGCCTGCTAGTAATGAAGTATGGATTTTTAACTTAAAAATATTTATTTCAGGGGGACCTGAGTGGCTCAATTGGTGGAGTGTCTGACTCTTGATTTCAACTTGGGTCATGATCCCAGGGTCATGTAATTGAGCCCCACATCAGGTTCCACACTTAGTGTGGAGCCTGCTTAAGATTCTCTCTCTGTATCTCTCTTTCTCATACTCTCTTAAATACACACACACACATATACACACACATCTTCATCTTCATTCTTGAAATATTTTTTAATGTGTAGGATTTTATTTTGGCAGACATATTTTCAACTTATTAAGGATCATGTTCTACTGAATACTGGCTTCCATTATTATCACTAAGGAGCTATCAGTCTATTTTTCCTGCTTTGGCCTCTTTGGGTTATTTGAGTCTTTGGATTGGACTCTGTCATCAGTTCTAGAAAGCTATCAAACCTGTCCCTAAATATCTCTTCTTCACTCTCTCCTCTCCTAATTAGATGTTAGACCTTTCTACTCTTATCTGCATTTTCCCCTTTTTTTGTCTGTGTTGCACTCTGGATCTTTTCTTTTGACCTATCTATCCTCCAATTCACTAATGCTCTATTTACCTGTATTTCATCTGCTATTAAGCTCCTCTACTGAGGGTTTTTTTTTTTAAATCGACTTTACGGAGCTGCTATTATTGAAGTGTAATTTACCACCCATTGAGTTTTTTAATTTAGGTTATTATATTTGTTTATTTCCTGAAATTCTATCTGGTTTATTTACAAAACTTCTTTGTCATTTTTAATAGGTTTCTGTACCATCCCTAGATTTTTCAAATTTGTCTTTATGGTAGTGCTTTATAATCAGCATCTGATAATTTTATCTTTTGTCTTTCTGGATCTGTTTCTGTTATTTCTCCTGTAGTCATTGCTGTCAATGCCCTGCCCTTATCGCTAGGACCTTTTGGTATACTCTGCTGACTCCCAACAGCCGCTGTCTACTGTCTATTCTGCACATCAGGACTCTTTTCCCCAGAAACCATGGCCACTGTGCTATTCGTGTGTGTGGCTGGCTAGTAGTGCCAAGGAATTCACAGTATCACCCCCCACCCCACTGTAGCAACCATCAACCAATGTTCCATTGACCAGAACTGGCAAAAAAGGTGAGTTTCCTCACCTCTTAAATGGGATTGTCCTGAAGTTGTAGGATTAGGATATGGTTTCTCCTTTTCTTCTGTGCATAGTTTCCTATTCACCCCCCCTTTTTTGTTTTTGCTTGTTATTTAACTTAGAAATTGTTTTGTAGAAATTTAGAACCTAGGATACAGATACATGTATCCAAAGATTTGGATTTGCTCTGCCAATTCTGGGATGCTTATTACTCTGGGACCCATCAAAGTGATGCAAATTTAAGCTAAAAATTCACTTGAGAGCCTATCTACTATTCAAAATTTCAGCAAAAAAGTACACTTTCCTGTGGGGCCTTGGGGGTAGAAGATGTAAAGCAGATTTAATTCTGGATCAACCTTACTCTGAAGAATGGCCTTTGAGGGCACTTCGGTGTCTCAGTTATTAAGCATCTGACTTAGATCAGGTCATGATCTCACAGTTTTTAATATAGAGGCCCATATCAGGTGAGATCAAGCCCCACCTCAGGTGACCACAAGCCCCACTTTGAGTGAGCCTCACTTCTCTCTCTCTCTCTCTTTTTAAATAATTTTTTGTCAAATTGCTTTCCATACAACACCAGTGCTCATTCCAACAAGTACCCTCCTCTGTACCCATAACCCACTCTCCCTCCTCCCACAACCCCTCTCCCCTCAGTTTGTTCTTAGTCTTTGAGAGTCTCTTATGTTGTCCTCCTCCCTCTCTTCTCTCTCTTGATCTCTCTCTCTCTGCTCCCCTAAATTGTTCTCTGTCTCTCAAAAAAAAAAAAAAAAAAAGAAAAGAAATGGCTTTTTGAGTTCCAGCTTTATTGGGAGAGGTCTCCCCTGAGGTGCCCCATCTTGAAAAAAATGCTATGTTTTGTGCTTCTGGCTCCTGTACCTAACAAAACTCCCCCCTCCCCCACCAAAAAATAGGTTTGGTAGATGTTCTTTGAACAAAATAAGATTTCATTCTCAATTTATCTCTCTGAGTTTCCATCTTCTTTGACAATGGCCTCTAATTTCTAACAATCTAGCATGTCTCCAATAATTCTTAGAATAGTTTTTATTTAATGTAGGATTTTTATTTGTTCTAAGAACAAGGAGGTGAAATATTACTAAAAATGGGATTCTATTTCCTTTCGTTAAAAGTCAACTTTGACCAGGTTTTCTGTCACTCGCACATGAAAAAGTCCTAATAATTAAGGAGATGTGTCAAAAAAAAAAAAAAGGAAATTTTTCCTTGCATGAAAATCATGTATTAAATAACTGGCTAAGTATAAAGGAGATAATATCATTGCATTTTCGCTCCTTGAAATAAATCTTCTGAAAAATTGTGGTACATTGTTTCACTAGTATATTCTATGGACATGATTATGTCATCCTGTGGGCATTACTGGGTCACATTATTTCATTATTTCTATCTATCTGTTTAGGCTATGAGAGCTCTCAGGACAATGGACCAAACTGATTCATTTATTATTCGGTCAACAGATATCTATTAAGTATGGCTTGTACAGACACTAAAGATACAAAAGCAGCCAAGATCCCTGCCTTCACATGTCTCACATACAGGTATGTAAGACAGACATCAATAAAATAATCACAGAAGGAAATATATGCATAGACATGCTGCTATAAGAGCATATAATAAGGGAACGTGTCCTAGCAAGCAAATCAGGAAAGGCTTTTGATGAAACAATAATTGAAGTTGTTAGCTTCTGTGGAAACCATGTTATTATTTGACTTTTTAAGGGATTAAAAATTATACGGAAGAGGCTTTTTTTGAATTTGTTCATTTACTAATATCTGTGAACATGAGGGTCTCCAGGCTGGTTAATTTGAAAACCAATCAGGTAAATTGCTGTACCCCTGTCCATACCAGTGAACTCTGTATGGGATGCTTTTTAACCACGGGGTCACACCCCACATCTGAGCATTCATCTCACATAAAATGGCAGATGCATTTCTCAAATACTAATTCTTTCAAATCCTAACACCTTTCCCCCAGAACTATTGCTATTATAAAGCAAAATAAAGCCATCACAATCAAATACCGAAACTATAAATTAAAGATGCCATCCCATTTATCCATGTTATCCTAGTGCCTATTATTTTAGACAAAGTACAATTGGCTATGGAGCATTCGCCAGCAGAGTTTAAGAAATTGGCTCAATTGAATAACCCAAGGATTCTCTGTTTCCTCAACATGAAACATTATGTGGTAAGCATTAGTTTCTGGACATGTTTTTTCAGTGAGGTATTTAAGATTTATGGGGTCATTTTTTGCGATTATTTCTGATGTTTCCCAACTACATACGCTGCTTTCAAGACTCAGTGCAGCAACTCCAACTCACTAAGTCCTGCCTGGACCTCTCATAATTCACTCTAGCCAGGGCACAAACTGAACCCGAAATGTTCTCTATTGCCATCTGCAAAGCAAAGTCTGGGAAGCGGAAAACTTTTAGTATTTGAACCAGAATAGGGCAATTCGATTTTTTATAAAAGTCACCTTGAATTTTCAATCACCCCATACATCTATTTCTCCTCTGTTTCTAATTCTGTAGAAATTCACCTGTAAGGGGTGTGTTTTAAAATATGGCATGCCTGGGTGCCTCAGTTGGTTAAACATCCAACTTTGGCTCAAGTCATGATCTTGCGGTTTAGGAGTTCCAGCCCCTCACTGGGCTCTGTGCTGACAGCTCAGAGCCTGGAGCCTGCTTCAGATTCTGTGTCTCCCTCTCTCTCTGCCCCTCTCCTGCTCACACTCTGTCTCTCTCTCAAAAATAAAATAAACATTAAAATATAAAATAAAATTTAAAACATTAGAAATATCACAAGTCGTATTTTCCTCATTTAAGTCAATAGGCTTAAAAATGTAACTTGCCTAAATCACGATTTAATTCCCAACTGTGTACATTCCATTTAGAAAAGGCTCATATGATGTTAGACACATTGCAATGCAGTGCAGTCCCAAAATAATAACTCTGCAATATTGTCTGCTAAAACTTACACCAGTAAGTCAAGGAAACAATCAGTGTTCACACATCATATTGTATTTAATCACATTAATTGCAAATGAGTATTGATGATTTTGATAATTAAGCTGATAGTGATGTCTTTTGTTTTTCATTCTCTTCATTAATGCCATATTTGTGTAGGATTAGACAATAAGTTGTCAAGGTGCTGGAACATTTTGTTGAAAATGAGGTAAATATCTTTGCCAAGTACAAAACCCATTCATATTATAAATCTATTTCTCACATAATTCTGAGAAACTTTTCAAAGCTTTGTACAGTAACCTCTTAAGGATAAACTTCATTGAAGTTGGAGTTAATGGTAAAGACAATCCGTCTGTATTGACATAGAGTTCATGTTAGCTCTACTTCACATGACTTAAAAGAAAAGGTCTATAAATCAATCATGGAAGAACAAAGATATTTTACAAAGGGAAATATAATGAACAGGCTATTCATTCCTTACTTGTCTTTATATTCGAAGAACAGGATGAGTGACCAAAATAAACTCCAGTAATGACACCTAATTGCTAATGTTAACCCACAATGACACTTTTATGGGACAAAATATGTGATGTTCTGTAGGTTCTTTCATGTCTGCAGTTTATCTATACCAGATACAGAGATCAATAAATCAGACTTGAAAGTAAAAATGTTCAATCCTCTCCCTTTCACCTTTAATCTCCCCTCTTCAGGCCTCATTTCTCCCTGTTTCCCCTCCAGTTTTTCTCAAATAGACTAGAAGGGAGGAAAAGGGATTGACGGTCTTAGCAGAGTGTACAACTAGACTGCAACAATGTGTAAGGTCCTTAAATGTGCTATTAGAATATAAATTATGTCACCTCAATAAAGATGAATTCCACATTATTTTAAACTTTTTTCTTATTGCATCCAGCTGTATCTATTTCTGTGATGGTGTGTGTCGTACTTGCATCTTCTATGTGACTGGTATTTAGGGCAAACTCATCATGTGGTGTTGTGTAGGCTACGGGTCAGCAAACCTTCACAAGGACTGAGCCAAGCAATTATTATCCTTTCCCTTCTTACAGGGGATTAGAAATGCAGCCAGCAACACCTATAAACCTCAGGTGAAGAACTCTCCCCCTTCATATTCTCTACCACCTGGCAGTAAGTTGGCCTTTGATTCCCACTTAAAACTACAATACCCCTGCTCAAGTTTGCTGCTCAAGTCTTCACCAAATGAGTTTTAAGTTTTTAACTTTCATTTTTAATTTAACTGCACTGAGCTCTGACCGTGTACAATCTCTTGCCAAGATGGGGCTCCAGAGGGCCCTGCAGGAGAAGCACCTGAAGAAGACTCTATCCTGAGACAGTAGCAAGACTGATGCTTGGAAAAGCAAGACCCAAACCAAGTTTCTCCCACATGACAATTCTATATGGACTATGATCCGTGGTTATCTCGTTCTGCCTAAATATGCTGGCATTGGCCAGGACTGTGTTTGTTCAAAGTAAATACAGTGAAGCTGGTTTTGAATATGGACCTAGCTTATGGCTGCCTTGTGTTGGAAAAAGCTGTGAGGTAGTTGTCTACTTGGTCCCTCCTTGGGAATGAACATAAAAGAGGGCTATGTGTCTGTGTGTGATCATTCTATTCCAGTTGGGGGGGTATTTATTTTTAAATTAAACTGACTATTGCATGAGTAGATGAATGGTGGGTATAAGAGAGAAGAATCTTACTAACAACAATACCCTGGCCTCCCAGACTGATCCTATTAAAACATAAGTTGGATTATGTCACTTCATTTTCGAAATCCTCCAGTAACTTCCCACTTTGTTCTAGGAGCCTAGTCTTGCATCAGTAACAGTCAAACATGTATTAAATACCAAATACCATGCACTTCCCAGGCACTGGAGATACAAAACAAAAACTCCTGCCTTCATGAAGCTTATATCATAAGGGCAGGAGCTGCTGGGAGCTAAACAATAAATTAAAATACCATATTGCATAGTGATAAATGCCAAAGAGGAAAAATAAGAACCAAGTCGGATATGAAATCCTCAGTGGAGTGTTGACATTTCAGATAGGATAGTCAGAGGAGACCTCAGTAAGGTGGCTTTTGATTCAAGATCTGAATGAATTGATTCAAGATCTGAATGAATTGAGGGACTTAACCATCCTAGGGAAGACAGTTCCAGGCAGAGGGAACAGTAAGTGCAAAAACCATAAGGTAAGAGTGTTCATGCTGTGCACAAAGAATAATAGTAAAGGGTTTGGTGTAGCTGGTTGGAAGGAAGAGTGACAGCAAAAATCAGAGTCTTAACTATAAATTTCCAGGTCCTAGTATGTTATTAGTCTCTTGAATGATGTGGGAATCACTGGAGGATTTTGAACAAGGAATGCCATGATTTGACTTACATTTTAGTAAGGTCAGTCCAGGAAGCCAGAGCTCCAGAAAGATCATCGATGTATATTAAATCACAAGGCATTATAAAAGAAGTAGCACTGAAGAGTTAGCTAGGAGTTAAGATAATCAATGAAGGAGAGGGAGTAGGCTGGGGGTAGGAGGCAGCAAGGGACTGGAACAAAGAGGGGTAGAGGGAGATATCATCTGATTACATGAGGTTCAAGGCTGAGTGTTTTTATGGAGAAAAAAAGAGGAATAGATATGGAACCGGATGTGGAAAGAACACCCTCCTGACCTCTGGCCTCCTTAGGAAGATAGATATAAAAGACAGAAAATACCCCGCATGGGAGGGCTGCAGAGAAAATGTCAAGAGAAAAACAGGTTTCATAGGAAGAAGTGGAAAGAACATTCACAGAACAGACTCCAGATAAAGGGCATCTTGATCACAATTAACTTCATGTTCCTGGGGGACATCTTATTCAAGTTGGGGCGAATCAAGGGAAAGGGGTGAAAGAAGGCAATGGGAAGTAGCGATGGGGGCAATGAGGGATAATTTCAGTCCTGAACCTGTGGAACAGGGAGAAGGGGCATGCTGAGAGTTTTGCTGCTGGTCCCAAGGCACTTATTGATGGAGAAGCTGTGAATGTTGAGAGGACAGAGCGGGGAGGGAGTCTTTCCCAGGAGCAGAAACATTTCTGGGATTCTAATTCACTCCTGCTGAAGGAAGCATACCCTAAAGAAGAGTGATCTTGTTGAATGTGGGCTCACTCTGGATTCCCATAGAATAGTGGTCTGTGGGGTGCTGACACCCTTCTGATCCTGTTGGTGGTAGACTGCTGAGAGTGTGTGTTCTGACTCAGAACACAGGCAGCCTTATGTCCCCTGCTAAGTGGGGGACTGCGGGATAAGCATTCTGCCAGAGCAGATGATACCTCAATTCCTCACTCTTGTTGATGGTGACCTGTGAAAGGGGTTCTTCTGAAAATCTAGGGACCCTGTTGACATCTGATGAATGATAAATTGGGGTTACCTTTAGGAAACCTTTCTCATCAAAAAACAATGTCTAGTTTTTGACCACTCACGTGCCAGGCTTTGTGACAGACCTTAAAATACTTCTTTTTTAAGTGTTTATTCATTTATTTTGAGAGAGAAAGAGAGGATCCCAAGCAGGCTCCATGCTGTCAGCACAGAACCCAACATGGGGCTTGATCCCACGAACGGCGAGATCATGACCTGAGCCAAAATCAAGAGCTGGACATTTACTCGACTGAGCCACCAGGGTGCCCCGGAATACATTCTTATTTAATCTTCTAATGTGCTCACACCTCAGTGATGTAGTCTCCTTTTACAGCAAGAAAATTGAGGCTCAGAGCTCTGTCCTCCAGAGCACTCAGCTGGAAACTGGTTAAGTTGGGATGTGAACACTGGTCTGAATGAGGCCAATTATTGAACTCATTATTACTATGCTCCACCACCTGCTAGCTGAGAAATCACAAGACTGTTGCCTGATTGAGAGCTGTCAGTAGCTGGCCAACCTCTAACAAAAGGAAACTATCCTTACCTGTGGTGTAAGCTTGTAAGCTAAGGCAAACTCTGTAAGCACCTCTGTGGATGAATTTGAGGAAGCATTGTCTCCGGACCAGAGTCCTTCCTTTCAAGAGACTGCAAGAATTAAAATTCCTTATTTGAGGGCCTCAGGATACTAATCTAACTTCTCAAGGTCTGGAACAGAATCTACAAGTTCTGTATTCACCCTAGAAAGAAATGATTCCCAGCATTGGAGAGTCTATCTATACCAATGGAATAAAGAAAGCTGACAATTCACTTAGCTGCTCTCCCTTTCAATGGTTTAGGGCAGCACACTGGGAAATGGGAGAGCCAATTCTTCCTTCATCTTAGGTCTGACTTTGGTAGCTCCTGCAATGTGCTGGTCAGAGAAAGAGTGAAAGAATAGACTCTCACCAAGAAAATGCAAGGTGCCCTCCAGTTTTGGGTCCCCTATTACCTCTCCTGGCAATAGGGGAGGAGAAGTATCTATCTGATTGATTCTGGGCTGTCAGCTATAGGTGTTGAAGACCTACCACTTTAGGATTAAGCTGAGTTGGATCCTGAGTCAACGAGAACAGAGGTTGACAATATTTTAATAGGTATGGCCACCAAACCCATAGCAGACACTGCAGGAATACAAAAGCAAAACCTCATTGACCCAATCTCATTAAATAGCTACAAGTGTTTTTCCTCTCCTGAAAACTATTAACTTGTTTAAATGTCTTTTAGTTTCTTCTTACCATTCCTACCTTCCCCTAAGTTGCCAGTCCACACAATCTACTGGAGAAATGGAAAGTTCTCTAGACACAGAATGGATCACCACATGCCTTTTCTCCAACCCATTCTCAGTGACCCTGAAGTACTCTAGACAGAAAACAGTTGTAAGCTTTGATTATGAAAGAGGTAGGTTACTGAAAAGTATGTAAGAAAAGAATTTTTCCACTAATACCTCATAACTTGAGCTCCATTTCTAAAGGAAGAATTCTGGCCCCAGGATGTCATTGAAAATCACCCAAAGGACATAAAATTCCTACTTAATGAACTAAGTTAAAATATTTATGACCTCAGTTGAAAACTGTACTAAAATGGTGGTACTTTACATTACCACAAGTTGAAGGACCTGCTATTGGGTTGTGGGCAGCAGGCCTCACTTCACCAGAGGGACACTCAAGAATTTGTGTCACCAAAAAATTGCTCAGGTAACTAACTATACTGAACAAGTGTTCTTCCCGCTCAGTTCCCTGAGGTGCCTGAAAAGTCATTATTAACTTTCCTTGCGATGTTCATGTTACATACATGATTACATCCACTCGATAGGATTGCAAATCTGTCTTAAATTGCCCAAAAAGCTTATGCTTTTACACTTGAAGCTAATTAGACTATCCCCCCCTAAATTTACTGATTTCTAAATTCCTTTTATCCAGGTGATGAAAACTTAATGGGATGCCAAATACTTCACAGGTGCCCCCAAACAGTCCCATCTCTCTAATCTCAGAGGCATGGAACCAAGCCAAAGTTTCTGCAGTTCCTGCAAGCATGGGAAACAGGCGAGGCTTTGGCAGAATACAGGCTTGGATTGAAAATCGGAACTAACCCTCCAGCCCAGCCCAGTCTCAGAGTTCCCCATAAAGAGGGCAATGTGTATTTCACAGATTTGTGGGAGAAAAAGAAAAACATGTATCATGAAGCGCCTGACACTATGTAGGTGCCCAGATGTTGATAAAAATCCGTTAAATCCATCATTTCTCCTGAAGGTCATAAACATAAATGCCTGAGGGGCCAGGCAGAAGTGGGTCTGAGAGGCTCTGATGGCATAGGGGCACATTCAGTGGGGCTGCTGCTGGGCACCCCCAGGGAAGACGGCTCCAATGCTGATCAAGCTTGTGGTTTTTCCCTTCTGGTGACGAGTCTGAACTTTTATGTGAAAATATCTCAACATTTAACTAGTGCCTTAAATCTTTTTAGGAACACTGTTTTAAAATAAGTTTTCAGAAAAACTTTAAAATTTTAAATAAATAAAACACACCTGCTAGACCAATGTCAGCTGTCGGTCACCAGCTAGCAAAGCCAGTCTTTCTCCTGCTATTAATCAGAACAGAAACCAAAAATAAGAACACAGAACAAAAAGGCAAGATGATTCCATAGCAAAACACAGAAGGGAATACATGTATTGATATGACCCACAGACAGGAAGGCTTTAGGCAACATGGTTAAAGAGCAATAATTTTAGGGGCTCCTGGGTGGCTCAGTCGGTTGAGTCTGACTTCCGCTCAGGTCATGATCTCGCAGTTTATGGGTTCAAGCCCTGCATCAGGCTCTGCACTGACAGCTCAGAGCTTGGAGCCTGCATCAGGTTCTGTGTCTCCCTCACTCTCTGCCCTTCCCCTGCTCACACTTTGTGTGTGTGTTTCTCTCTTTCTCAAAAATAAATATTGAAAAAAAAATTTTTAAAGAATAATAATTTTACTAAAGCAGTTTTCACACCCCAGACTTTTGAAACCGCATATACTGACTCATCTAGGCTGAAGGAATGGTTTTCAAACCTAGTTACAGTCTACATTCACTTAGGAGGCTTTTAAAAAAACAACTATGCCTCATCCCTACTTTCAGAAATTCTCATTTAATTGCTGTGTGTGCTGTTTCTTAAGAGAAGCTCCCCATCCCCCTACTCTCACGTCCCCCCTCACCTCCTACCTCACCTTGGATTTACAGCCTTGGATTTACAGCCGAGACTTAGGAACCAGATATAAACCAGCAACTCTCAAACTAGAGGAGGTTTCCTTGTTGCTGTTTTCAGTGTGTCTTAGATCTACAGAATTTGAAAACTGTAGCTGGAGGTAGGGCTCAGAAATTCTCTTTGCTAATTTGCTCCTTTGATCCTGATGTACAGACCACACTCTTAAACACATTACTAATGTGTGGGCTGAAACACAATGGTTTCATCCTATTTAGTGCAATCAATATGTGCACACTTTTTTTTTTTTAACCTAAGTATCATTTCATAAGGTGGAGTAATAGAAAAGGACCAGAAATGTGCTCATCGGGAAGCATGGTGGGACCAACAGGTAGACTAAATCTGATATAAGTGAACCTGGGTGAAGACAGCCAAGGGGTAGTAGGAGCAAGTACAGCAGAGCCCGGCAACTGTTGGTCCTCAAGGTCTCTGCCAACACAGGGAACACCAGGAAACCCAAGCATCCTTGGGTCACACCTGCCGCCAGGAAGGCCATAGCTATTTCTGAGAAAGCTACCCAAGCACAATACCCACACCAACGAGAGGGTGGTGAGGGTGGAGTTCGGGAAGAGAAGGCTGAGAAAGGCAGCCAGAGAAGGCAGGCAGGTGAGCTCCAGGAGCTCTACCACCTACTTGGCATTCACCGCAAGGCCGGCCAGGAGGTCGGCAGAAATCGTTAAGTGAGAAACAGGTGGGGTCCAGCAGAGCAACTGTGTGCCCAATTGTCCCTCCTAACTTTAGCATTCTCTGATTCTTTTTCTCCCAGTTTCCCAGCAGCGGGAGTGGAAGACAAGGTTTCTGGGCGGCTGGGTAAATCTGACAAAGTAAATGAACTCAGCTTGTTTATAATTCACGGGCATGCCCCATTTTTGTTAAGCACCAAATCATTCTTAAAAGCTTTGCTTTCCCGGGTCTCTCAATCAGCATAATTAGTTGAACACCTGTTATGTATATTGAACGGTGGCCTAGGCGTTCCAGGGTGAGACAGAGGAAATAAAAACACAAATTTGACTTGTACCCCACCGAATCCCTCCCTGTCAACCATAAATACAATTGAAAATGATGAGATGATAAAGCCAAGGAACTGCAAAAGGGAAGGTAAGCTCTCCACTATGTTGTACTCTTCTTTATGATGCCGGTGTTCTTGGGCAACCGCCAAGGTCATCTAGGCAGTACCAGAGATTAGCACCACCACTCTGAGGAAACTAAGCTGGCTCACGTTCTGCCAAGACTCAGAAAACACAAGTGTGATTGCCCTAAAACAAAGCCACTTTTCTTCCACAAGAACAAGGAGAGATTCTGTCTCCTGAGTTGTATTTCTTCTCTCTGGCACTAAAGCAGCCTCTTTGCCTTAAGATCTCTGAGTTGTGGGTGTGAAGCAACTTTGTATTTTTACTTACAACCCACCTTTCTTCCACAGAGTGAGTGGTCAAAAGAAATCGAAGTAATTTTCAGGGAAAGATCCCAGTGGTGACTCAATATTGGTGACTGGATCAACTAATTCTCTCTTCCTTTAAGACGAAGACCCTTCCCAGAAGTCTTCCCTGTCACTCGTGTAATTAATTCGGGTAGGCATGCTTCCCCACTTATGCTAGAATATCTAGATACAATTTACACACAAGCTGTACCTACCGTCCTCCACTCACAACAAAAAGAAAGGTTTAAAGAGGTGGAGGTCCTCACACCAGTCAGAGTGGCTAAAATGAACAAATCAGGAAACTTTAGATGCTGGCGAGGATGTGGAGAAGTAGGCACCCTCCTACACTGTTGGTGGGAATGCAAACTGGTGCAGCCACTCTGGAAAACGGTGTGGAGGTTCCTCAAAAAAATGAAAATAGAGCTACCCTATGATCCAGCAATTGCCCTGCTAGGAATCTACCCAAGAGACACAGGAATGCTGATGCATAGGAGCACATGTACCCCAATGTTCATAGCAGCACTTTCGACAATAGCCAAATCATGGTAAGAGACCAAGTGCCCATCAACTGATGAATGGATAAAGAAGTTATGGTACTTATATACAATGGACTACTACGTGGCAATGAGAAAAAATGAAATCTGGCCATGTGTAGCAACATGGATGGAACTGGAGGGTACTATGTTAAGTGAAATAAGTCAGTCAGAAAAAGACAGATACCATATGTTTCCACGAATAGGTGGACTTTGTGAGACTAAGCAAAAACCAGGGGGAGGGGAAGAGGGGAAAGGAAAAAAAGACACAGAGAGGGAGGGAGATAAAACATAAGAAACTCTCAAAGACTAAGAAAAAACTGAGGGTGAGGGGAATAAGGGAGGGGGGAGAGGGGGTGATGGGCATTAAAAAGGGCACATGTTGGGATGAACACTGGGTGTTATATGTAAACCAATTTGAAAATAAACTATTATAAAATTAAAAAAATAATAATAATAAAATAAATAAAGAGGTGGAGGTGTCTACCACTTTTGCTGTCAAGCTCACGAACAAGACGTACAACATTCGCTAACTGCAAAGAATCTAGAGAACGTTGAAGGTAGAGAGTATGTAAGAATGACTAGATGAATTAATTTCACATGGATACGAGAGATACGTGTCTATGTGCTTTCTGCTCCATTAAGATTCATAGCTTCCTGGATTCCCTTGAAGTTTCTCCTTTCAAATCCAGCAGGAGAGTCACTGGTTTTGTCTCAGGTTCTTCAAAGACTTCTTTCTTGACTTTAACATACTTACTCCTGTTTCCTAGCCAGTTTTTGAACTCATTTTCCACATCGGCAGTGAGATGCCATGTCCCTTTGAAGAGATATACCCTCTGACTGCTGAGCCTAGGACCTCCACTACGTTAAACAACAGTGGTGAGAGTGGACATCCCTGTCATATTCCTGTTCTCAGGGAGAAAGCTCTCAGTTTTCCCCCCTTGAGGATGATGTAGGCTTTACATACATGGCTCTTATGATGTTTAAGTATGTTCCTTCTTTTCAGTCACTCTCCAGGACTTCTCAAACCCTCGCTTGCCCCAAAGTCCCCTGGGGACTTCAGAAAACAGATTGCTGGACTCCATCCCCACAGCTTCTGATTGAGTGAGTCTGGAGTGTGGCCTGAGAATTTGCATTTCTAACACATTCCCCAGGGATGCTGAGGCTGCTGGTCCAGACACCACACTTGGAAACCAGGAGTCTCAACCAACCTCCAGTCCCTTTAGATTAGGCACTGAGTGGAATAGCACAGTGAGTTTGTCAATTGATATCAAAGATTCTCAGTAAGATAGATGCCAGCATTGTGTTCACCTGCTCCCCTCAGAAGGCGTCTCATCTGGAGCCTGCCCCCCATGAGGGACTGTTTCCACATCTCCTGCTAGATTGTGTATATCCTGGCTTTGGTAATGAGATCAGAATAGGGTGTTTCTGTAGACTTTTCAGGTACTCACCAAGTTACCGTGCCTCTTCGTTTGTTGAACCAGCGCCTTGGAAAATATTTTAAAACAAAGCTTTGTTGCTATTTCCAACTTGCTTTACAAAATATAAAATGGGAGACTGAGGAGCAGCCAGCCTGGTAGCCTGAGGTTTCCCATGCACCTACAAGGTCAAAACGCCTAATTGCACCACCATAATTACAGTCACCCTTGAGTTCTCCTCACACATAAGGGGTTGCACAGAGAGTTATTAAGCGATTACTTGTAAAAACACACTATGAATCAAACTTGGCCTCCATCAGCCCATCCTAGCAATTATGATTTTTAAAGTAAATATAATAACCCTATTTAGTCTCCGGGCAATTGTAAGCATCCGTTAAAACAAACATTACAAATACTAAAGTGTTTGTTTTCCAAGTAGCAGACATTTATGTTTTGCTCTAGTCCAATTAATGCAAAGTTTTAATGATGTTAAACATAATCATTCAGTGGGCTGGGGCCAAGACGCAATGGAGGAACAATTACGAGCTGCTCTGGGGTGGAACACCCACGTTCTAACTCACCTGGAGAACAGGCTGAGTGCCTGAGCCACAGGAATCCAGTCTTTCCTCCCTCATCTATCAGGAGAAGGTCAAAATTCAGAGTTAAGAAATGCTGGCACAGTACGAAGTCGAGTATTTACAAAGCCTCACAGATGCTGGGGAGAAAACAGGCCAGAATATGAAAGAGCCTCCTGTCAGCCCTTAACCTGCAGCAGTGAGCCTCACCAGGACAGATCTTACCTGTGTTGCCGATGCTCTTACAGAAGCCAGTTTGAGATTTTCCAAAAGATCTTTTCTTTCAGTATCTTCTCTAAAACTGTAGCCACAAAGACCAATAATTTGTTCAATACTCAATAAAACTTCATCTAGTACATACTATGTGGCAGTACCGCATAATACATATATTAATACTTGCTGACAAGTATTAATTCAAACATGTATTTTAAAGTTTTCTGTTAAGAAAATAAATAAAAATAAAATTTCCTCAGTTTTCCTTACATTTTAGTGCTAGAAGAGGCATTCTGGGCAAATCTAGAACAAGAGCTGGACTCCACACAAGCTGTTGCCTGGGGAAAACCAACCAACCTCTAGCCTCGAGTTTTCTCATCTGAAGAGAGACCATCTGGTACCATGGTAGCAGTTCTCAAACTTTAGCATGCAACAAAATCACCTGGAGGACTTGTTAAAATACAATTGCTGAGCTCAACCCCTAAGCTTCTGATTCAGTAGGTCTGCGATTGGTCTCGGGAATTTGCATTTTTAGCAAGTTCCCAGGTGATTCTGATGCTGCTGGTCCAGGGGCCACCTTTTGACTAGAGTGTAATGATTATTGGCTACAAGCCTTCTGTCTTGCTAGGTTGCTACTTTCCAAGTCCAAGAGCAGGCTTTGTTGTGGAGCGCGTGTGTTCTTTGTTTTTGTCTCTGGCTGTTGGTGTTTCTGCATTGCCAGTGTCTTCGTATGGAAAACTAAAAGAAAACCCAGGGAAGTTTGCACTACAGCAAATGTCCAAGGGGTGCCTGGGTGGCTTATTTGGTTGAGCATCTGACTTCGGCTCAGGTCATGATCTCACAGTTTGTGAGTTCGAGCCCTGCGTCAGGCTCTGTGCTGACAGCTGAGAGCCTGGAGCCTGCTTCAGATTCTGTGTCTCCCTTTCTCTCTCTGCCCCTCCCCTGGTCGTACTCTGTCTCTCTCTCTCTCTTAAAATTAAATAAATAAATTAAATAAATAAATAAATAAATAAATAAATAAACATTTGGTGGAATAAGTGTTTCTCCACCCTCCCAGAACCAGAAGTCTCTGGACCCTATTTTGAGAACCACTATATATGAGAAACTGTCCCAACCCTTCCAGCTCTCTACTCTATGATTTTAAAAAGTGTCTCCATGAATTCATAAGATACATGGCAGGGTATATGCTGAGCAACATAGAGAAGGGATAGGGCTGGCTCTCTGGGCTTCTCTGTATCTTTTCTTTTGTTAACTAATTACAAGCCAATTAGCACTACCAGGTGTGAGGTGTGAGACTCTCCACCAACTCCCAGCTGCCATGGGTCACCTGCACAACCTATCCCAACCACACCTCGAAATAAGTATTCTGGGTTCTACTATTGGCTAACCCGGGACCCATTCTCTGGGGCCTCTCTCTGTGCTAGTCTGTCAAACCTCTCTACGTATGGTACTGGTGACAGTTAAATGGCCATCCACATCACATTTTAATAAGAACTTAATTTTTCCTTAACTCAGGACAGATTGGTGGTGATTTCAGATATTTTGAATCATCCTAGTCAAAGGTAGCATCAACCTCTTCGCTGGTTTCCCACAGTTAGTTCCCTGCAGCTCTGCTTCTGTATACTCTTTTTTTTTCTTAATGTTTATTTATTATTTTCAGAAAGACAGAGAGCGTGTGAGCATGTGCGTGAATGGGGGAGGGGCAGAGAGAGAGGGATAGACAGAGAATCCCAAGCAGGCTCCACACTGTCAGTGCAGAGCGGGATTCAGGACTCGATCCCATGAACCATGAGATCATGACCTGAGCTGAAATCAAGAGCTGGATGCTTAACCTACTGAGCCACCCAGGCATCCCTTCTTCCATTTACTCTTCCTCCTTACCTTCTTTTGATATGAAAGGCTGAGTGATCCTGCCAGAATGAGATTCTCCTGCTTTGCTTAGGTTTTAGTCGCTTCTTACAACTCCCAAATGAAAAGTAAATCCTTACTATGTTTGATGTGGCTCTGCGTGGCTTGGGACACACCGCTCCTCTCTGCTCCCTACACTCGGGGACAATGATGACATGTCTGGCTTTTCTCAACTATCTTCTTTGGTTCCAGTCACTTTTCTGCCACAAGGCCTTAGCTCTTGCAGCTCACTCCCCCTGAAATGCTCTCCCTATGCAGCCAGTTAACTCCTTTTCCTTCAGACACCACCTCGGTGCCTTCCCAGATCACTTACACCTAGTCACATCCAGCTGTTACTCATTTACAGCACTGTTTCCTTCATGGTGTCTACTATCAAACAATCACAAAATCTCTTTTACTTTTATTTCTCTTGCCCCATTTTATCACCAGCACCTACCACAATGCCTGTTACCTAAGTCCTGTGGAGTCAATCTCTCTTGAATGAAGGTTGGATCTGAAGAGGAAAGACTTACCCTCGGATATTACAAAGTAGTCATATGTGCTGCAAAAAAGCCACATCAGTTTCACTCTAATCAGTAGTAACTAGCACAGTGACTTTTCAAATATACTAAAAGAGAGATGATTTTTATATTTCATATCATCTGTTAAAGAACTAGCATAGTGCTCAATACTCGACATAATAGATTTTGCCATCCATAAGGAATCCGTCTGAAGACTGACTAATCCCTCAACGCAGGAACAACCTCTTAACATATTATTTACTCTACAAAAGTGTGGTTCAACGATGACAGACAAGACTTTAACTCCTGATGCTTCAATAAGATGACTGCATAGTCTCTTGATTTTACATCATATTTACAGAGACTCAGTCATGAGTTTCCTAATCATGACCTTTACCACTGAGAAAATGGCCAGTTCAGTTTCTGTAAAGTTCTGTCTCTTATTTGATGAGCCATTTTAGACCTGACCAAAACATGCCTTGAATTTTATAAATCACCTTTCTTTATGGAATAAGAGTCCATATAATAAACTTGCTCTGGTCAGTCAGAATAACAATTAGGAAATCATTAGGATAAATTAAATGTAGAATGTTGAATTCAACTAACAAACATCACTTTCTTTGATCTTGTCTAGAGTCACAAATACCATAAGATGAAGAGGTAGCCATCTAGAGCCTCACAGGTAAAGAATCTTAATAAATTGCAAATCTCAGACTAAATTTCAGTGCTGATTTATATGTGAATAAGATCCCAGTTCATTTATTTAAGTTTAATTTGAACTAACTATATAACATCAGTTGGCATATATGACAACTACTTTTAAAAGGCAATATATTTTGACGCATTATATTCATGAAAGCAAGCTAAACATTATGAAATATTCATAGAACAACAAAAACTTTTATGTAATACAAAACACTTGAAACACGACTCTACTGTGAGAGTGGTTATTCAAGCTATACTTCAGTGAGCAAACCTAGCCTGGACTACAGAAAGTTCAACCCCAAATCAGTCTGCACTGCCTAATCACAAGTGGTCACACACCCAGAGGAATCTGTATGTGTCCACAATCAGAATTTAATAACTAAGATGAAGTAGTAGCTGTAGTGTTTCATAAATAAAAAAAAATCAATTAAAAAGTGTGAACTATAAAGACATAGGTACCAATAAGAGAAAGAACATGGTAAGGCCAGAAAATCTGAATTGAGCTATGAAAAAAAGGATAAAAGATATTTAAGAAAAATTATTTTGAACCAAGGTAAGATTAGAAGGTGGAGGATGGATGGGGCACCTGAGTGGCTCAGTTGGTTGAGCGTCCAGCTTCGGCTCAGGTAATGATCTCAGTTTGCGAGTCCATGCCCCGTGTCAGGCTCTGTGCTGACACCTCAGATTCTGTGTCTCCCTCGCTTTCTGCCCCTCTTCCACTCTCTCTCTCTCTCTCAAAAATAAACAAATGTTAAAAAAGAGAAGAAGGTGGAAGAGGGACAGTAAAGCATCCTCCGAACTGAAAGGGCACTTCGAGACCCCAAAAAAAAAAAAGTAATCCACTCCATACCATTTACAGTTCTTTTTTTTAAAAAACATTTTATTGTCAAATTGGTTCCCATACAACACCCAGTGCTCATCCCAACCCATGCCCTGATCAGTGCCCATCATCCACTCTCCCCCCTCCCACACCACCCTCTCCTCTCAGTTTGTTCTTAGTCTTTGAGAGTCTCTTATGTTTTGTCTCTCTCCCTCTCTGTGTCTTTTTTCTTTCCCCTCTTCCCCTCCCCCCTTGTTTTCTGTTATGTCTCGCAAAGTCCACTTATGCTAAAATGAACAAATCAGGAAACTATAGATGCAGGCAAGAATGTGGAGAAATAGGCAACCTCTTACACTGTTGGTGGGAATGCAAACTGGCGCAGTTACTCTGGAAAACGGTGTGGAGTTTCCTCAAAAAAATGAAAATAGAACTACCCTATGACCGAGCAATAGCACTGCTAGGAATCTACCCAAGAGATACAGGACTGCTGATGCACATGTACCCCAATGTTCACAGCAGCACTTTCGACAATAGCCAAATCATGGAAAGAGACGAAGTGTCCATCAACTGACGAGTGGATACAGTTCTTACTGACTGCAACTTACTGACAAGGGAGAATTGGGCAGACAACAATCCAGGTGCTATTCTCTCCCAGACCTTAATCCACAGCCTTTATAGAATGAGGGTCATTGTGGTGAAGTCAAAGGGTAGTTATCCAAAGTGTGCCATCTGTGCGCCAGAGGGAAGATCAGAACAAGCCTTCATTTACTCCAGTCAGGGTATATATTAACCTCCAAGGATGTGGAACACGGAGCCCCGGGGGAGGTCATTGCACAACATGAACAAGATGGAGGGCCAAAGATGGAGTCAGTGTTATCAGCACTCCTGCCACAAGTACTGTAAATGCTTGGGCACCTGGGTGGTTCAGTCAGTTGAGTGTCCGATTTTTGATGTTGGCTCAGGTCATGATCCTGAGTTCGTGAGGTTGAGCCCCCTGTTGGACTGTGCACTGTGCATGGAACCTACTTAAGATTCTCTCTCTCCTTTTCCTTCTGCCTGTCCCCCATGCACTGCCTCTCTCTCTCAATAAATAAATTACCTAAATAAAATAAAACAAGTACTTTAAGTGCCTATTCTGCTGTACTGGTGGGCGGACTTCCTAACAAAGTAGACTTAAAAGAAATGTGAGGCAGAGGCTAAACTTAGCAGAAAAGAATAAATGATTAACTTGCAACATCTGCCACGGGCTTGAGAGCAAAGGATGGTGGGGGAAATGCCACTTTTGCTGACCCTAACCTAAGGTCTCTCTGGTTTTAGAGCTACCTCTAACTTGTCCTTGTCTTCACCAGTATAAGCAGTTGGCTTTATTGGGGATGATATTTTTCACAAGGAACTAAGGTGTGTGTTTGTTTCACTTTAGCAGAATTTCTACCTAAGGGGTAGGGCAGCCAAATCTCCCCGGGAAGCAGTAAGGTTTACCAGCTGACTAAGGAGCTTGCTGCTCCCCAAGAGCCTCACAGCATGGTCAATTCCAATTCTTGCCTCAGCATTTTCCAAATTACCACACACCATTTAAGAGTCACTCAATGTTAGTTAAAAGTGTGGCAGTTAAATGTATACACAAGGTTCAGTACTTGATTTGTGCCTGTGATTAGTCCTTAGCTTTTAGACATAGTCCTTGATACAAGTTGCCAATTTTAGCTGGAAAAGTAGATACAGTTGATGAGTATACATGTAAGTAATGCTAACTTTGCAAATGCGAAGAAAGGACCCGTTTAGAACTGAGCCTTGAAGGATTAATAGAATTTTGAAAGCAGGTTACAAGTAAAAAAGAAAGCATTTCAGGTTGATCTGCCCTGGAGAAAATGTTTTTAATTCTAGTTCCTGCTGCTTCCTCCAAAGATCCCATGGTTACTTTACAAATCCTACAAAATTCTTGGTTTATATGAACTCTCCACTCTTCTGCCTCTTGGCTGTGTGTATTAGTGGGTGTTAACCATAGGACGTACCTATAAAAAGAAATTCTACAGAGCTGGAAAAGCACTGCTGTGGTCTTCAAGTCTCTTTCTAATTTTTCTGGATTGCCACAAGCAGAAGCCATGAACAGGATGTGTAATACATTTTATCTCCCAATGTTCTCAGGACAATGAAAAGGAATAGCAAAAATTCAATAGTTTGATGACAGGATGGACATCCCTTTGCTGCTGCAGAACCCAAGGCAGTTTTTTGGTTGGGTCAGAACACAAACGGTTTCCTGGGCTCGGTGCCACAGAGAAAGTCTTGGATGATCTGAACTCAACAGCTAGTTAGAAAGGCTCCCTGCCTACTCAGAGACACCTGCCCAGGGCGGCTCCTCCATGGATGGCAAAAGCCCTCAAACCCATATGCGTGTATCAACTGTACGCTTAAGCAAATCCTGTGCTGATGACCAAGAACGTAATGTAGTAAATTGCTTTACTGTGCTCCTCTGACCACAATCCGTAATTTAATTTCATAATTAAAAATCATTTCTATCAAAAATTTTCTATAGAGAATATAAAATTCAGTGCAGCTTTGTGTGTTTTGCATTTATTTCTATTAAAAACTTGGCTAAGTGTACACTTTGGTATTAAATATTGCTGTCTGAGTCAGATACCATAGATGCAGGGTCTGAGAGAGGGATTCTTGTTCAAGTGATTTATGGGAGGAGTACTCTCAGGAGTAGGGGCCTGAGGGAAACAGGATAGGGCAAGGCAACAAAGGGAAGCAAGAATGTACTCTCGGCCGGAGACCAGCTTCAGTCTCATCCCTGGGGAAGCTCTGGGGTGCGAGCTGTACCACAGAGTTAGTCACACCTTGAGGGAAGAGGGCCAACCATTGTTCACACTTGCTGCAGTCATTAGCCAAAGTCACTTCTCAGAAGAGAACACCTGTGATGGTTAGCAACCCTCACAGTAACGGGGGGATCTGGGTGGGGTACTACCAACACCCACTAAAGCCATTTTTATTGGCAACTAGTCATCCATGACTGTTTCATGGATCAACTGACTTTTCCTACTTCACCTTCCTTTTCTCGAGTCCAGGAAGTCAGCAATCTTATACGTAAAAATAAATATTTTAGGCTTTGCAGGCCTCATATCATCTCCCTCACAACTACTCAACTTTACTGTTTTAGCACAACGGCAGCCATAGACATTCTGTAAATGAAAGACCTTGTGCTCCAATAAAGTTTATTTACAGAAATAGGCAGCAGGTCAGGTGTGACACACAGGCCACTAACTGCTGCTCTAGCCCTCCTTTCTCCCTGTCTCTCTCTCTCTCCTTCCTGACTTATTTTCTTTATTACTCATCTTTGATCTCCCTCACATGTAATCACATGTCATTGCACCTACTAATTCCCCGTTGCTCTCCTTCCTACTCTCCTTCTCCTCCAACAAGCCTCCCAGTTGTCTTCCTTTCTCTTCTATTCCTCCACTTACCCTCTTAGTAGACCTTTGAAATATATCATCATTTGAAGTAGCTCACACAGTTGCGTAATAAAATTCCCATTATTCTTTCTCTCACTGATCTTTTGTTTTACTATTACATCTCTCTTCTAGTTCTTCACTTATTTCTGATTCATCACTATATCTATTTATCCTAAAATTCAGTTCTCTCAGGCTGGTCTTCTAGAACACTGTATGCATTGACCAGGAGCAAATTCTGTATTAATTCCAGATGCCTATGAGAGTCTAGGTTTTCTGTTTGTCTTTCTTCTTTTTAAGTATTTCTTTGATACTATAAACACTGGTTCAACGTTTACATGCTGTATTTGGAACAAGAAAAAATATTGATTTTCAACCTGTCTGGTAGCCCAATCTAACATCACAGCCTTCTCAAAGAGCATCTAAGGACATCACGTAATCAATACTCAGAGAAGCAATCAGATACAGGAGGTGGAGATTTCTGTGGAGCAGAGATAAACTCGTTTTCCATGAAGAGACCTCTTTCATCCTCCCTTTTTAAGATTGTTTCATTCTCTTAGAACCCACTTCTTCATGTGGTGTTTCTGAAAATAATGGTCTAAAATCTCTTTCCATTTGACAGGAAGGATTCTTCCAGGGTGGAGATCTCAGAAGCAAGAAGGTATAGAGATGATGCAGAGATCTCTACCTCAGTAGCCTTCATAGTTCACTCCTTATGATAATTTCACCAAAGGAAGATATTGCTTAAGAGTGTGAGCCAAAGCTCTCGCTACTAATAAGGTGGTCGTTTTCACTGGAAAGAACCCAAGGCATGTGTCCCTGGTGACTAATTGGAGTGGCAGCCATCATATTAGGCAGCTGAGCAAAGATCTAAGGACTCACGGTCCTAGATAAATCATTTCCCAGAATCACACATGTGAATGTTTGCAGACCAGGGCAGGATAAAGGGAGACAGGCTTACTCAGAAACATCAAACTGCAAAAGGAACTTACTTCTCATGGGAAAAGTCCCAGGTGGAGAGAAAAGAGAGAGAAACACCTCTGTGGTATTGAGAGATGTTCTCCATAGCTGGCTCTAGAAGTCATCTCAGTGGGGCTTCATCTTAAGGGCTAAGGCAGGTTCACTCCTAAGGCACAAATTATAACACCAATTATGCATCTGACCCCACTTGAAGGAACAGGATCTGGTTTTAGATAGTGATAGGAATTCATTTCTAGACTGGGGCAGGCCAGTTAGGAAAGTGCACCTGGGGCCTGACAGTAAGAAAAAAAAAATAGAAGGCAGGGCACTCATGATTCTATTTTTGTTTTCCTTCTTTCTCCTATATTCATTGAGGACTGGAGACTAGCATTGCTGGGAATGCAAAGCTGTGAATTTTACTTCTAGAGTCTCCTATTATCTGTGAAGAGTTACTCAGTTGTCAGAAAGTAGGAGTAGCTTAATTTGGATTCCCCCAGAAATAGAGCCTGAGACAAGGAACTGAGTACAAGTTATTTATTTTGGAGGTGATCCAAGAAACAGTTGTAGGGAAGTGAGAAGTAAGACTGGAAAGGGAGGGTGTCAAGCCAGTTACCACTGTGGGTAACTGGAACCTCATTCTGCTGGAAAACTCCAGGACTCAGGTAGAACAGGCAATTCAGAGATATCCCATTCGAGTCATTGATTAAAGGCTGATTATGGAGCACTAAATTTGTGGCACTCTAGACTTCCTTAGGTACAAGCAGTAGGTTCCAGCTACCTTAGCGACTCCAGCAAATAGGTGTGTATCTTGGCAAATGGACTTAAGATAGGGAATATGCCACAAATATAAGGCCGAAAGGGATATGCTGTGGCACCAGTAGCATCTTTTACAAGTATAATCCTGAAGTCATTTGACTGTGGGCTCTGGAGAAAAGTAGCAAGATTCCAGGGTCCAAAAGGATAGTAGACCTTTTGGTTTCTCTTTTCTCTTTCTCTCTCTCTCTCTCTCTTTTTTGAAATTCAAAGTATATGATTTATACAGTACATGGAAAAAAAAACAGTCTTAAAATTACCTAGAGGAAAGGATCTTACCATCTCAAACTTATAGATTTTATTAAAGAAGAAAAGAATGTTTCAGAATTGTGCATATTTTTCTCTCCCCTTTCCTCTCCCCACTAAACATGACAATTATAGTGTAAAGGTCCTTTGTCAGAAGAACTATTACATTTGAGTTTTAAATTCAAAGTAGGCTACTATGGTCAGTCACCATTGTTATGTAACATAGTACTGGAAGTCTTAACCTCAGCAATCTGACAACAAAAAGAAATAAAAGGCATCAAAATCACAAGGGAGAAGTCAAACTTTCACTACTTACAGAGGATATGATATTCTATGTAGAAAACCCAAAAGATTCCACCAAAAAAATTGCTAGATCTGATACACAAATACATAAAAGTCACAGGATACAAAGTCAATGTACAGAAATCTGTTGCCTTTCTATATGCCAAGAATGAAGCAGAAGAAAAATAAATCAAGGAATCAATTCCATGTACAATTGTACCAAAAACCCTAAGATACCTAGGAAAAAAACTAAGCAAAGAGATAAAAGATTTATACTCTGAAAACTATAAAATACTGACGAAAGAAACTGAAGATGACACAAACAAATGGAAAAACATTCCAAGCTCATAGATTGGAAGAACAAATATTGTTAAAATGTCTATATTATGCTCAGTTATCTATACATTTAATGCAATCCCTAGCTAAATATCACCAGTATTTTTCACAGAGCTAGAAAAAACAATCCTAAAATTTGTATGGAACCACAAAAGATCCCAAGTACTAAAGTAACTTTGAAAAAGAAAAGCAAAGCTCGAGCGATCACAATTCTGGACTTCAATCTATATTACAAAGCTGTAATCATCAAGACAGTATGGTTCTGGCACAAAATCGGACACATATATCAATGGAACAGAATTGAAAACCCAGAAATAAACCTACAACTCTATGGTCAACTAATCTTTGACAAAGCAGGAAAGAATACCGAATGGAGGGGTGCCTGGGTGGCTCAGTCAGTTAAGCGTCCAATTTCGGCTCAGGTCATGAACTCACGGTTTGTGAGTTTAAGCCCTGTTGTCGGGCTCTGTGCTGACAGCTCAGAGCCTGGTGCCTGCTTAGGATTCCGTGTCTCCCTCTCTCTCCGTTCCTCCCCCACTCACCCTCTGGCTCTGTCTGTCTCTCTCTCTCAAAAATAAAGATTAAAATTAAAAAAATATATATCCAATGGAAAAAAAGATAGTCTCTTCAACAAATGATGTTGGGAAAACTCGACAGCAACATGTGAAAGAATGAACCTGGACCACTTTCTTACACCATACACAAAAATAAACTCAAAATGGATGAAAGACCTAAATGGAAGAGAGGAAACCATCAAAATCCTATAAGAGAACACAGGTTACAACCTGTTTGACTTCAGCCATAGCAACTTCTTACTAGACACATCACCAAAGGCAAAGGAAACAAAAACAAATATGAACTATTGGGACTTCATCAAGATAAAAAGCTTCTGTTCAGCAAAGGAAACAATCAATGAAATTAAAAGGCAGCCTACAGAACGGCAGAAGATATTTGCAAATGACATACGTGATAAAGGGTTAGTATCCAAAATCTATAAGAAACTTAACAAACTCAATGCCCAAAAATAATTCAATTAGGAAATGGGCAGGAGACATGAATAGACATTTCTTCAAAGAAGACACCCAGATGGCTAAAAGACACATGAGAAGATGCTCAACATCACTCATCATCAGGGAAGTACAAATCAAAACTACAATGAGAAATCACCTCACACCAGTCAGAATGGCTAAAATTAACAACACTAGAAACAATAGATGCGGAGTAAGGGGAACACTGCCACACTGTTGGTAGGAACGCAAATTGGTGCAACCACTCTGGAAACAATATGGAAGTTCCTCAAAAAGTTAAAAATAGAACTACCCTATGATCTAGTGATTGCACTACTAGGCATTTACCCAAAAGATATAAAAATATTGATTTGAAGTGACATATGCATCCCAATGTTTAGAGCAACATTATCAACAATAGCCAAATTATGGAAAGAGCCCAAATGTCCATTGACTGATGAATGGATAAAGAAGTTGTGGTATACATATATACCGCATTTTGTATATGTGTTATATATGTAATGGAATATTACTCAGATATCAAAAAGAATGAAGTCTTGCCATTTGCAATAACGTGGATGGAGATAAAGTGTATGATGCTAAGCAAAACAAGTCACTCAGGGAAAGACAAATACCATATGATTTCACTCATATGTGGAATTTAAGAAACAAAACAGAGAGAGGCAAACCATAAAACAGACTCTTAACTATAGAGAACAAACTTAGGGTTGCCAGAAGGAAGGTAGGTGGGGGGATGGGCTAAATGGGTGATGGGTATTAAAGAGGGCACTTAATGTGATGAGCACTGGGTATTATACTTAGGTGATGAATCACTATATTCTACTCCTGAAACTAATATTACACTATATGTACCTAACTAGAATTTTAAATAAAAACTTGAAACAAACTCACAATAGATACCAATCAGTCTTGCCCTATGAAGAAACTAAGAGTCTCTCTCTCTCTTTCTCTTTCTCTCCCTCTCTCCTCCCTAATCCTTTCTCTGTTCATATGATCCCCAAAATATACTAGTCTCTGGCTGATAAGAGCAATGGAATGGATAACTGGTTAGATTCTAAGTTACATGTTTGGTACTGGAAACAGTGGATTGCTTGGGAGATACATGTGCATAAGGTGATTTGTGCTTAGAATGTAAATATTTAGTTTAGTAGATCTGTATACAGACAATTCCTTGGAACTCTGGAAATATGGGAGACTTGAGACTGGGGTAATTTCTGGAGGTGCCAAAGAACAGGGCCATTTCCTATGGGAAATACTCCAGATTGTAGTGGAGAAGAGGTCCAGGGACCAGACGCCAGAAAGATACTACAGAGCTGAGATCGGAGTGAGAGGGAAAATGCTTTGTATGTATGATGTTAGACTTCTAAGGCTTCTAAGAACAAGAGACTGACTTTGAACAATAAGATAATTTTTAGGATTAATCAAATAAGGTTGTCAGGTAGAGTAATAAGAACTGGATTTATCCCCCCAACCTAAATAACTAAAAATCTGGGAAAAATATATTAAACCACATTTTTCAGATATTGAATGAAAAAATAGCAGTAGTGAAATCCCCGAGAGCAGGAAAACAAGTAAGATGACCTCTGCATCTTCACTGGTTTACTTTAGAAACAGTTTTCAGGTCTTCATGCAGACGCAGAGAACCCAAACAGCCCAGCACTTCTCCTTGAGTTGAGAAGACAGAGGCCAGAGTACAGAAGGCCCAGGCAGCTAGAATCTGGGGGGCAGAAAACCAAAAGGGGGGACACACAAAAAGGGGAGCTTCGGATTTCTTCTGAGGGGTCCCCTAAGTGTTTGGCCAAGTACAGAAGTGCAGGTATAACAGGCGAATAATAAAAAGAAAAAAGTAGGAAGAACAATTCCTGAAGCCCATTCAAAATAGCAATAGTGTATGTTCCCACTAACCAGACTATGAAAATATCACAATAACCCAGTGTATCATGTAGGGGAATACAACCACCATAGTGGAGTTAAGTTGATTCTTGAGTAAAGGATCATCTAACAATTGATCACCCTAACACTTCTTGACAGCAAAATTCAAAGATTCAACTGATTCCAAGTAATTTAACTGCCTATTAGAATAAAAGTCAACACTATTTAAATAAAAACAAAAAAACCCTGCAGCCAAAATATAAACAAGGTAAAATCACAATGTCAGGCATGTGGTGAAAATTTATAAATTATGCAAAGCAGCAAAGTTTGACTTATTATCAGCCAAAATACAAAGTAAAATAAATATAAATAGATCAAGAAATGACTAAGGCAATGGAGCTAGCACACAAAGGTATAGAAAAGGCTATAATAAATGTGTTCCATATGATGAAAAGATAGATAAAAATATGAGCATAATGGAGAAGTAAATGAAAGATAATTTTGAAAGACACAGATAGGTTTAAAAGTAACAATATCAAAATATATACAATAAAAACACTGATCAAAAGCAAGAAGGAAGAGCCATACTAAGGCAAAGTAGATTTTAGATTGAGAAATATTGCCACAAATAAGGAGGGACATTTTATAACGGCAAAGGGGTTGATTCAGCAAAAGTACATGCATTATTTTTCCAGGGCTACCTTAACAAAGTACCAGAGACTGGATGCCTTAAGCAGCAGAAATGTATTTTCTCATAATCTTGGAGGCCTGAAGTCTAAGATATGGGTGCCGGCAGGGTTCATTTCTTCTGAGACCTTTCTTCTTGGTTTGTGGGTGGCTGCCTCCTCCCTGCATCTTCCTATGGTCTTCTCTCTGAGAATGTCTACGTCCTAATATTCTCTCTCTCTTTTTTTTTTCATAATAGCATTTTTGGTTTTATTTTATTTTTTTAATAATTTATTTTCAAATTATAACACCCAGTGCTCATCCCAACCCATGCCTTGCTCAGTGCCCGTCACCCACTCTCCCCCCTTCAACATCCCCCTCACCCTCAGTTTGTTCTTAGTCTTTGAGAGTCTCTTATATTTTGTCTCCCTCCCTCTCTGTGTCTAATATTCTCTTCTTATAAGGAAACCTATCATACTAGATTAGGGCCCACCCTAATCAAATCACTTTCATTTAGTTACCTCTTTAAAAACCCTCTCTGCAAATATAGTCACATTCTGAGGTACTGAAGGGTAGGACTTTAACATATGAATTTTAAAGGGACACAAATCAGTTCACAGCAGTATATAACTACCCTAAATGTACATGTACCCAATAACAGAGCTTCAAAATACATGAAGCAAAAACTTACAGAACTGAAAGGAGAATAGACAAATCTACAATTACAGCTAGCCATTTCAACATTTCTTTCTCAGTAATTAACAGAACAAGAGAGAACAGAGAGAAACGTCAATGGTAGTACAAAATGCTTAAACATCATTATCAATCAACTAAACGAAACTGACATAATTTCACAGCTCATCAACTGCAAAATACACATCTTTTTCAACATTACATGGGATGTGCACCAAAACAGACCAAATCCTACACCATGAAACTAGTTTCAACAATTTTAAGAGAACGTAAATGATACAAAGCATGTGCTATGACCAAAAAAGAATTAAACTAGAAATAATAGCAGAAGGTATCTTTAAAAATCTCTAATATTTTTAAATTAACTGACACATTTAATATCATTTACTATTTTTACCACGTGTACTTTCTTCTGTTATTGTTTTTATTTTTATTTTTTATTTCTTTAAGGTTATTTATTTATTTTGAGAGGGCGAGGGGGAGGGAAAGGGAGAGAGAATCCCAAGCAGCCTCCATGCTGTCAGCATGGACCCCTACACAGGGCTCAATTTCACAAATGGTGAGATCATGAACTGAGCAGAGATCAAGAGTCAGAGTCTTAATCAACTGAGCCACTGACACATTTTTAAATAACTGCAGGAATTGAAAAGAAATCACAAGTGATATTTAAAAATATTTTGAACTGAATGAAATGGAAACAGAATCTCAAAATTTGGGGGATGGAGCTTGGAAGAAAATTTATACCAATAAATGTGTATATTAGAAAAGATGAAAAGTCTCAAAGTAAGTTATGTATATGTCCAACTGAATAAACTAGAAAAAGAAGAGTAAACCCAAATAAAAAGAAGAAAGTAAATAAAAAGGATAAAAGTAGAAATCAATAACACAGAAAATAGAAAAACAGTGGAGATATTCAATGAATTTTTAAATTTTTAAAAATTGATGAACTGCTAGCCAGTCATATTAATTAAGAAAACAGGAGAATGACAAAATACCAATATCAGCAGTTAAAGAGGGGTCATCATTAGAGATCCTGTAGGTATTTAAAAGATAATAAGGGATTATTATAAATATTTATGCCCATACATTTGACATATGAAATGGACATTAGAGACCTATGAGTCAGAAAATACCAAAGAAGTCTCACACAAGAAAGAAATAACCTAAGTAATTCTATATATATTAAAGAAATTGAATTATTAGATGAAACCCAATATCCAAAAAATTTAATAATCCAATTTAAAAATGGGCAGAAGACATGAACAGACATTTCTGCAAAGAAGACATCCAGATGACCAACCAACACATGAAAAGATGTTCACTGTCACTTACCATCAGGGAAATGCAAATCAAAACTACAACGAGATACCACCTCACACTTGTCGGAATGGCTAAAATCAACAACACAAAAAAACAACATATGTCAGCAGTGATTTGGAGAAAAAGGATCACTCCTGTACCACTGTGGGAATGCAAACTGGTACAGTGACTCTGGAAAACAAAGTGGGGTTTCCCTAAAAAGCTAAAAATAGATCTACCCTATAATCCAGCAATCACACTACTGTGTATTTACCTAGAGAATATGAAAAAACACTAATTCAAAGGGATATATGACCTCTATGTTTATAGCAGCATTATTTACAATAGCCAAGATAGGGAGGCAGCTCAAGTACCCATCAACTGACAACCAGATAGAGATGCAGTAAACACACACACAAAGAAATATTATTTATCCATGAAAAAGTGTGAAATCTTTTACCATTTGCAATGACACAGAAAGACGTAGAGAGTATAATGCTAAGCAAAATAAGTCAATCGGAGGACAACAAATACTACATGTTTTCACTCATATGTGGAATTTTAGAAACAACAGGATCAAAGGGAAAAATCAGAGAGAGAAAGACAAACTAAGAAAGTGACTCAATTATTGGGAACAAACTAATGGTTACTCGGGGTCGTGAGGTCAAGCCCTGTGTTGGACTCCACACTGGGTTTGAAGCATACTTGAAAAAAGAAAAAGAAAAAAAGTAAAAAAAAATACTACATGATTTTACTTATACGTGGAATCTAAAAAACAAAAGAAATGAACAAAGAACAGGAAGAAATAGAACAGACTCATAAATACAGAGAACAAACCAGTGGTTGCCAGAGGGGAAGGAAGTGGGGAGATGGGCACAATAGGTGAAGGGGAATAAGAGGCACGAAGTTCTAATTATAAAACAAATAAAACAGAAATGAAAAGGACAACATAAAGTATATATTTAATGCAAACTGGTTTGCCACTCTAGAAAACAGTATGGAGTTTCCTCAAAAAGTTAAAAATAGAACTACCTTATGACCCAGCAATTTCACTACTAAGTATTTATCCAAAGGATACAAAAATGCTGATTTAAAGAGGCACATGCACCCCAATGTTTACAGCAGCACTATCAACAATACCCAAATTATGGAAAGAGCCCAAATGTTCATCAACCGATGGATGGATAAAGAAGATATGGTATACACACACACACACACACACACACACACACACACACACACACACACACACACTGGAATATTACTCAGCGATTAAAAAGAACTAAATCTTGCCATTTACAACAACATGGATGGCACTAGAGTGTATTATGCTAAGTGAAGTAAGTCAACCAGAGAAAGACAAATATTATATGATTTCACTCATATGTGGAACTTAAGAAACACAACAGATGAACAGAGGGGAAGGGAAGGTAAAATCAGATAAAAACAGAGAGAGTGGTCAACCATAAGAGACTCTTAATTAAAGACAGAGAACAAACTGAGGATTGCTGGAGGGGAACTGGGTGGGGGATGGGGTAAATGGGTGATGGGCCTTAAGGAGGGCACTTGTTGGAATGAGCATTGAGTGTTATATGTAAGTGATAAATCACCAAATTCTACTCTTGAAACCAATACTACAATACTACACTACATGTTCACTAACTTGGATTTAAATAAATGTATATATTAAAAATATAATATTTCAATAATGTATACTGACAGATGATAATTACAGTTATCATGGTGAGCATTGTGTAATGTATAAAATTGTCAAACCACTATGTTGTGGAGCTGAAGCTATTATAACATTATATGTCAACTATACTTCGATAATAACATTTAAAACATAGAATGAAAACTGAAGAAGAAAATTCCATCTGAAATGCAAACAGGAAGTAGCAGCAAACCCCAATCATGAATAGTGAAGGATGTTGTCAAAACATAGGAAAATTTAGACCTAAACTACAAAAAGTGAAAACCAACTCACAATAAACTCTGGCTTCTATCATCCAGCGTAGTGCTTTTGAGATTCATCCAGGTTGTTCTCTGTATCAGTGATTCTTCCCTTTTTATTGCTGTAATTCATTGTATAGATAATCCCGCAATTTGTTTATCTGTTCACCTGTCAGTAGACATATGAATTGTTTCCAGTCTGGCTATTATGAACATATTTGTGTGAACATATTCTCTATTTCTCTCATATAAGTATCTAGGAGTGGAATTGTCGGGTGAGATGATGTCTTCCACTTCATAAGAAACTGCCGAACACTTTTCCAAAGTGGCTATAATATTTTGTACTCCTAGTAGCACAGAAAGAGAGTTCCAGTTGTACCGTATTCTCACTGACACTAGGTTTTTTCTGTCCTCTTCATTGTAGCCATTCTGATCGTGTGTAGGGGTATTTCATTACGAAATTAATTTGCATTTTCCTAATGACTACTTTTATAATGACTACTTTTATGGCATACTTTTATTCGGTATTTTTAACAGCTTTATCGTGATATAATTGATATATGAAAAACTGTACATATTTCATGTGTATACTTTGATGAGTTCGGAAATATGCAAACACCTGTTATACCATTACCACAATGAAAGTAATAATATATCCAACATCTCCCAGAGTTTCCTTGTGTCTCTTTTGTGTTTGTTTTTGTTTGTTTTGGTAAGAATACTTAACATGAAATCCACCCACTTAAACTGTGAAGTGCACAATACTGTTTTGTTAACTATAGGCACTATGTGGTATTGCAGGTCTCTGAAATTTATTCATCTAGTGTAACTGAAATTCAGTTTTCTATTCATATATATTCTTTGGCAGAGCATCTATTCAAATCTTTTGCCCAATTAAAATTTGGATTGTCGTTCCTGCATTGGGCTCTATTCTCACAGTGAGGAGTTTGCTTGGGATTTTTGTCCCCCTCTTACTCTGCCCCTCCCCCATTCATAGACTCACTCAGTCTTACTCTCTCTCTCAAAAATAAATAAATAAACATTAAAAAATAAAAATCGGATTGTCTTCTTAACATTTCGTTCTAAGAATTCTTTAAATATTCTCCATCAGATGTTGGCCGACTTTTCCTTAAAGGGCCAGCTAGCAAATATTTCATTCTTGTGGGCTAGAAGGTCTGGATTCAATTACTTAATTCTGACATTTTAGCTTGGAAGAAGACAAACAGGTAATAAAATCTGACTTACAACAACAGATGGGTGTAATTTTCCCACCTCTGCTCTAGATACAAGTCTTATTTTTTTTTTTGTTTTTTTTTTTTTTTAGGCCAATAATCAACTTTATTGGTTTACAATTATGATTAACTGAAGTGGCTAAATACAGATTTTTCTGGCACTAGGTACATATTTTATTAAGTATAAAATGTTTTTTTTAATTTAAAATAGTTTATTTTCAAATTGGTTTACATAAAACACCCAGTGTTCATCCCAACATGTGCCCTTTTTTAATGCCCATCACCCCCTCTCCCCCCCCATCTCCCTCACCCTCAGTTTGTTCTTAGTCTTTGAGAGTCTCTTATGTTTTATCTCCCTCTCTCTCTGTGTCTTTTTTTTCTTTCCCCTCTTCCCCTCCCCCTGGTTTTTGCTTAGTCTCACCAAGTCCACCTATTCGTGGAAACATATGGTATCTGTCTTTTTCTGACTGACTTATTTCACTTAACATAATACCCTCCAGTTCCATCCATGTTGCTACGCATGGCCAGATTTCATTTTTTCTCATTGCCACATAGTAGTCCATTGTATATATGTACCACATCTTCTTTATCCACTCGTCTTATTAAACACATGTTTGGCAAATATTTTCTCCCATCTATAGCCTTCCTTTTCATTTTGTTAACAGTATCTTTTGAAGAACAAAATTTTTAACTTTTGTGAAGTTAAATTTGTCAGTGTTTCCTTTTATAGACTGTGCTTCTTGTGTCTTATCTAAAAGAATCTCAATTTTGTTTTTTTCCTATGGTTTCTTCTAGAAGTTTTATAGGTTTGCATCTCTGCTCACCAGGGACATTGGCTTGTAAGTTTTTTACAGTGTCTGGTTTTGATATCAGGAAATGCTGGCCTCATATAATGAATTTGGAAGCTTTCTTTCCTCTTTTATTTTTTGGAATAGTTTGAGAATAATATGCATTAATTCTTTAAATAGTTGCTGTGAAGTCATCTGGTCTTGGACTTTTGTTTATTGAAAGTTTTTAAACTTACTGATTCAATTTTGTTACTAGCATAGGTCTATTTATATTCATAGTGTCTATTTCTTCCTGAATATTTTCTATTTCTTCAATTTTGGAAGACTGTACATTTCTAGGAAATTATCTATTTCTTCTACATTGTCCAGTTTGTTGCCATACAATTTTTTGTAGTAGTCTCTTATAATCCTTTGTATTTCTGTGATGTTGATTCTTACTTCACCTCTCTCTTTCTGCATTTATTTATTTGAACCCTATCTCCTCTTGATGAGTCTGGGTAAAGGTTTATTAATTTCGTTTTTCTTTTCAAAGAACCAGGTTGGTTTCATTTATCTTTTCTATCATTTTATTTTAGCCTTTATTTAACTTATTTCCACTCTAATGTTCTATTATTTCCTTCCTTCTACTAACTTTGGGCTTTGATTGTTCTTCTTCTTCTGGTTCCTTTAGGTATAAGTTTAGATTGTTTACTTTGGATTTTTCTTATTTCTTGATGTAGTCCTATGTGACTACAAAATTCCGTCTTAGAACTGTGTTTGCTATGTTTTGAACTATTGTATTTTCATTTTCATTTGTTTCTATGTATTTTTAACTTCCTCTTTGATTTCTTTGTTGACTCATTGGTTGTTTAGTAGCATATTGCTTACTTAGCCTTCAGATCTTTCTGTTTTTTCCAGTTTTTTTCTTGTAATCCATTTCTAGCTTCGTTCCCAGTTTTTATTATTTTTATATCTATGGCTTTTTGGGAAGGGAGAAGAGTAAATATATCTTTATTTTGCATCTTTGGATATTATAAGCTCATGGTTAGGGGCACCTGGATGGCTCAGTCAGTTGAGCATCTGACTCTTGATTTTGGCTCAGGTCGTGATCTCAGGGTCATGAGATCAATCCCTATGTTGGGATCCATGCCGGATGTTGAACCTGCTTAAGATTGTCTCTCTCCCTCCACCACTTGTGCTCTTTATCTCTCTCTTTCTCTCTCTCTTAAAAAAAATGAGCTCATGGTTATGCACCTCCCCAAATTGGTACAGTTTATATTCCATGCTCAGAGTTGTGACTAGGATCAGGGAACAGACCACTAGTAATTAATATGTCATGCTTGCTCACTAATGGATTTTAGATAGTTGAAAGTTAAAAAGTTAATCTACAAATAAAAAGAGTTGAAAATAGAAGTTTAAAACAGAAATAAGCATAAAAGGGACAAAGAAAAGAGAGAAGGAAAATTCTGCCAGGTTTCTGTGACAACACTGAAGTTAACTCTAGGCTTCCTGGAACCCAAGGCTGGGGAGTGAAATCACAATGGCTGATTCCGTTCTCATAGTTTGATAAAGGAAAACGTATTATCCAGTGGTGAGCAACTATTTTTTCTGGCTCTAAAAGAATTCATAAGAAAGATTTGTTCAATATGTCACTACATGTCCCTTATTGCTCATTATGTCACTACATGTCCCTTATATATTTTCAACAATACAAAGGCAGAGTATACTCCTCTTTAGAAGAGAGAAGCTGGGGGTGCCTAAAATTCAGGTGATTACCAACAATGAGAGCGGAAGTTGCCTCCATCCTATACGTGAACTTACTAGTGCTGGCTCTGGGTCTTCCTACTGCACTCATTCTTAGACCTGCATTCTTGCCGATCTTGATTTCTAAGGCCTACTTAGTCCTCCTGACTTAGTTTTTCTCCTGGTTTCCAAAGAAGTTTCTCTTGCTCCAGAGAACCTTCTAGACTTACTTCTTTTTTTTTTTTTTTTTTTTTTAATTGTTAACGTTTATTTATTCTTTTTTTTTTTTTATTATAATAGTTTATTTTCAAATTGGTTTACATATAACACCCAGTGTTCATCCCAACATGTGCCCTTTTTAATGCCCATCACCCCCTCTCCCCCCTCCCTCATCCCCCTCACCCTCAGTTTTTTCTTAGTCTTTGAGAGTCTCTTATGTTTTATCTCCCTCCCTCTCTGTGTCTTTTTTTCCTTTCCCCTCTTCCCCTCCCCCTGGTTTTTGCTTAGTTTCACAAAGTCCACCTATTCGTGGAAACATATGGTATCTGTCTTTTTCTGACTGACTTATTTCACTTAACATAATACCCTCCAGTTCCATCCATGTTGCTACACATGGCCAGATTTCATTTTTTCTCATTGTGCAGCCACTCTGGAAAACGGTGTGGAGGTTCCTCAAAAAAATGAAAATAGAGCTACCCTATGACCCAGCAATAGCCCTGCTAGGAATCTACCCAAGAGACACAGGAATGCTGATGCATAGGAGCACGTGTACCCCAATGTTCATAGCAGCACTTTCGACAATAGCCAAATCATGGAAAGAGACCAAGTGCCCATCAACTGACGAATGGATAAAGAAGTTATGGTACTTATATACAATGGACTAGACTTACTTCTGCCTTATCATTTCTAGGCCCCTACTAGAGCTTCTTGCTTCAAATTCTGAATCTGATGCCACAGTATGGTAATGAGTTTCCTTACACAGAAGCACAAAGGGTCAAGTCAGTCCCCTCAGTAAATGGTGGATATAATCATGGTGGCTTATTGGTCTCTGAAGAAGAGTGCTGAGATGTGTCACTCGGATCCCTTATCAGAAGTAAAGGATTTAGGGGCGCCTGGTTGGTTCAGTCAGTTCAGTGTCTGACTCTTGAATTCAACTCAGGTCACGATCCCAGGGTCATAGGCTGGAGCCCTGTGTTGGACTCCATGCTGAGCATGGAGCCTGCTTAAGATTCTCTCTCTCCTTTTGCCTTTCCCCTACTCACTCTCTCTCTCTCTCTTGAAAGAAAGAAAGAAGGAAAGAAAGAAAGAAAGAAAGAAAGAAAGAAAGAAAGAAAGAAAGAAAGAAAGAAAGAAAGAAAGAAGGAAGAAAAGAAAAGATTTATTCTCCCAGCTAATAAGACTGCTAACGAGAGAGATCTCAGCTGTCAGCTTCCTAGTGCCTAGGCTGAAGGTGATGATCTTTCCCAAGGCTGCCTGAATTCAATGAGTGATCTACATAGGGATATGAAAGCTTCCTCGATTTTTTTGTCCTTACAAGAGTTTTTTGTCTTTACAGGGTTCAGAGCTCCCTATAAGGTTGGCAGAGCCCTTTATTGAAACTCTATTATAGCTAAACTTCTTCTCCACCAAATCTGGCTTTCTTCCCTTTCCTTCCTCACTCACTAACAACTTTCCTGCCCACTTATCCCCATTAAGGAGTCTTCTCTCCATAGAACCCAACAGGCAAAATCTGTTAAAGCTAGCTGGAGAGGATTCACTGCATCATTGTAATCAGAACATCATGTAATCAGTCCAAATGCCATAGGGTTAACTAATAAGAACATATAGGACCAGCAATGAAACATCAGGCACTAGAAAGGGTTTGGAATTCCAGAATGGAAGGGGATGGATTAAAGAAGTGGGAAAGAAGTACGAGGAAAAGCAAGCATACTGGTGGAGTTATATCTATCCTCCAGATACAAATTTTGGGGATTATACATTGAAGGAATATCTGAAAACCACCCTCCACATCCCATCAACACTGTACCACCTAAAAAAGGAACATCTGAGGGGTTCCTGGGTGGCTCAGTCGGCTAAGCATCCAACTTCGGCTCAGGTCATGATCTCACGGTCTGTGAGTTCGAGCCCCACGTTAGGCTCTGTGCTGATGATGACTCAGAGCCTGGACTCTGCTTTGGATTCTGTGTCTCCCTCTCTCTCTGCCCCTCCCCCACTCACACTCTGCTCCCCTCTCTCTCTCTCTCTCTCTCTCAAAAATAAACATTAAAAAAAAAGGAATATTTGAAACCTCTATAAGATTCTTAATCCTGCAACCTTTAAAATGCTTCTATGTACCTTCCAGTTTGATCCTCACAACAGTATCTGCCTGACGTGGTGCCATCTTCATTTCACAGAAGGGGAGGAATACTCAGAAGGTTTAGATGATTTTTCCAAGGCCATTTAGCTGCAGGCCCAAGGCCACCCCATGATAGTCTCCTCTGAAATGGAGGGACTCAAGACAGCCAGTTGGCACTTACCCATTTTAACTTAGCTTTTTAAAATTAGAGTTGCCCATTTCCTGGGGTTATATACACAGCTTGAGTAAAACACGCTGGGGTTTCTGGGTTGTATGAGGTCACTGCAAAAATAAAGGAAAGCTGGTTAGATTCAGAGAGAAAAGCTCTGATCCTCTCAGCTGCTGCCTTCCACTCTCCACAGGTGTAAATACTACTCCACAAACCCCTTTAGTGCATGGAGTAAGAGGCCTATTTATTTTCATAGTTTAAAAAAAAAAAAGGTTTTCTGAAAACTTGCTTGGGGTCTCAGAGCTTCCTGCTATGCCACTGTGTACTTGCAGTTTGGATGTGTAAATGTGTGGCACTTATTCCCTGAAGTTTCCATGGGGCCTACATGAGCTTTATTTTCCTTGTGTGGCTCTAAGCATCACTGAGCAAATTAGAATCAATTCCTATAAGACCGCATTAATAGAGAGTTGTGGCTTAGCTGGCAAGGGACACTTTGCTGTGAGTCTTGCTGCTGAATATTTTAAAACAGAAATAGATCAAGGAACTGCAGAAAATCTCCCTCTGTCTTCGCCCTGACTCCTGATCCTTGCTCATTTGGATCTGTGTTCAACATGCCCTTGTCGTCTGCCTTCTGTGTTGCTCTGGGAGGTGGTAGACTCCCAGGATTAGGACACAGGGTATGTTTCCTTCTGTCTCTTCCCTGGGCCCCCTGGTTGGATTTTTTTCATATGTAAATAAAATAAGCAAATCTCTAAGAAGAGGAATAGGAGAAACACAGGAGATTTTTCTACCCCAACCGCCTCTTCGAACACTCAGCACAGGGCGTCTTCCCATGCACCACATGGGCTGAGTGGCCATGTCTCTCTCTTTAAGCCTGATTCAGCCAAGAATTTTATAAAGCTACTTGGATGCCTGAGAAGTTCTCTTAAAAAAAAGCAATAATTAATTATCTTTGTTTCTTTTTCCCCCTTTTATTTTGGTGTTTTCTTTTCATAAAAGATATAGGGGTCATCTATGCTGGACCTTATTTTCTGGAAGAATGCTGTAGGTTATAGGTTATAGGACTATTCTGCAGAAGGCAACAGTGAAGAGGTTTAAACATAATTCATCAATACTGACATTTATGTCGCTGTGGGGCATTCTTCCTGTTTAAGTAGTACTACCGCAAAATGCAGTTGTGGGTGATGGTTGGGGGTAGTCAAGAACCATATGAATAGAAAGTGACTTCATTTTATTTTCTTTTTAAAAGAACAGAGTTGTTTTTTTTTTAACTTGGGTATCTTATCATTAAGAGCAGAACAAAATACTCTTCTATCCAAATGAATAATTTTAGTAAATATTTTAAAGAGAAAGTAGGATAGGGATGGTAGTAGAGGGTTGTGTGTGGCAAATCACGTAGCAGTTTAGCGAGTGAAGACAGTCAAGACTGCACTGCAGTGTACTGGATAAGGGTATGAACTGGGAGCAGACCTCTTGCTACTGGCTCCATAGGCTAGAGAAAAATTCAAGAACATCATATGAGGGTCATACTCTAATCATTCTCACCCCTTCTCTTTATACGTCATTTAAATCTCAGTAATAGGCCAAAGACCAAGTTCTGAATGTTAGCGGGGTTGCTCTAGCTAATATTGATAAATTTTACTGAGGGCTGTTTCTTCCCACTAGGGACGGTCATCTTTTGGCCCAAGTTTGCCCTGTTAAGAGGGACGTCTGAGAAACTACGAAGCAGGAACCAGTAACATGCGAACCAATCACAACAGCTGAATCAACCTTTATTATCAAAGGAGTGACAGATGTTTCTTCTAGATCCTTCCTTCCCTGCAAGTCTACAAAAGTTAGTTTTCATAGATCAAAACATGCAATCTTTTTGCAACATGCAATTTCCATCAGTATATCATGCAGTTTTGGAACACAAAGTGAGTGAGTGTGTGTGTGTGTGTGTGTGTGTGTGTGTGTTGATTTCCTGAGTCTAATGGGAAGGCTTTGGGGAAAAAAATCCCAGAGTTAAGAAACCTGTGACAAAAAGCAATAAAATAAGCCTTCAAAAAATATCCTCAGAAGGTAGGAAGGACAAGTGTGGTAGACACAGATACATGCCATCCTTTAGAGAAAGACATCTACTCAGCTATTGGGTTATGGGGACTATGGTCAGCAAGACAGATTCTCAAGTAAAAGCATAGCTTAGGTCTCATCTCCTGCAGGAGGAGGACAGAGGATTCTCATCATCAGGTGCTTTGGGATCTGCCTCAGCTACAGACAGCTACTCAGCCGGGTTGCTGCCCTTCCTGCGATAGCCCGTATTTAGTTATTGAGTGAGGCAGAGGGACAAAGCCCTGCTGTGTCTGTCCACCAGAAAGCGCTGGTGGATGACATATGTTCCTGAACTTCCCGCCAGCTTCCTGGAGACAAGCTGGCTCTGTATTGCGGTACAACTGCTTGCTGCTGTCGCACCCTTCCTTTCACAGGTGTTGACCCTTAACAAACCTCCGGCATCCCAAACTCCACCTAGATGCCTGCTTCTGGAGAACCCAACCTTTGACAGTTACAGTTAGTGGCCATTTTTGAGAAAGCTTTTGCTTATATTGGGCCCTGGAGATGGTTTGCTAGTCCTGGCTGGCCCTGAGCTCCCCATCCCTGGCAGAAAGTGAAGCAAAATCAGCTCCCGGTACCGACTGGCAGTTCAACTGTGAAAACATCGGTCAGTGGTAAGTTGGGATGATGTACTGCTGAAAGTGTGGTGGATAAACTTGAACATCTTGTCAGGTGTTCAAGATCTGTAGAGGAGGAGTAGTTCTAAGGACAACAGGATCACACGGCTATGGCTTACTGCCTTCCATACTCCAGGAATATAACAGCTGAGTGCAAGTAAAGCATAGCTTGACTCTCATCTCCTGCAGGAGGAGGGCAGAGGATCTAGAAGTCAGAGTGGTTCATTTAAAAAGAAAGTTAAACACTCCAACAAGGCAGTCATCTTATGCTGAGTTTGGGGCCCAGGTTAGGAAAACACAAGACTAACACAACAGATGGAGACTTCTGTGCAGAGGCCTTTGAAGATTTTGTCTCTCCAGACTCCTCAGAACATTCTCGAGTAAGAACTACTATTTCCCCCACCCTGACCACGCTGGAAGAGACAGCAGAAGTCTCTCCTCTGAAAGGCAGCATGAGTCCAGCTCTGAATTGGCCCCTAGCTACTGGGCTTGTATGTACATAATTCAGCCGGGGACAGCAGCCCAATCCTGCTGCATCACGCTTCCTCTCCAAGGTATTGATTCTAACCTCCTCATCAGCACCTGCTTCCAGAGAATGCTTCCTATAAAAAGAAGGGTAGCTTAAAGCAGTCCCCAAATCATTTTTAACATCAGTGTGAGAAACTGGGAGTGCAGCACAAGAGAGTACATTTTGACAAGATGTAACCCCAGGAGGACTGGTTCTAGGAAAAGCTGTGAAGTAGGCAGAATGCACCTTTAGAGCACCTCTCATCACCCTGTCTGCCTCTGTCCCCACCTGTCTCCAGTGTTCTCAAATACGTAAGGTCTTCTTGCTTCTCTGGATGCCCCCACCATACTATGGTTCCCTATATACCAGCTTCTCCTACTTTGGTCTCCCCTCGTATCAAAATTTATATCTAATATATAATACACCTAAGTGTTAACCATGGACAATATCTTACAGTGCTTCTCCCACAAAATATTTAATAGCTATGGTTAATCAACATTCTTACATACCTATTAGGTGCCATGAAGATTTGGAAGGGATGTGTTTCCTACACAACACCTTCCTTGTATTGGTTCTTCCTGCCTTCAGCCTGTCCTTTGTAAATGTATTCAACACACTGTCCTTTGAGCAGCCTTTCTAAAATGTAAATTGATAATGTTGTTTGCCTTTTGGAAGGCCTCCGTGACTCCCATGATGCTCAGACTGAAATAACAAAAATAACAGCTATCATTTACCAAGTACTTTGTATGTGCCAGGCACTCTATTTAACATTCTCTATGGGTTAGCTCAGTAGCTCCTTACCACACCCCAATGAGGCAGGAAAATTGTTTCTATTTTGTAGTCTTGATTAGGTGCAAGTTCAGAATGCCAGATCCTGCCCTCCTAACCACTCCGCTCCACTGCTGACTGCTTTCTGTTACTTGTAGAGGTCCCATATAATATGAGCCCTGCTTTTCTCTCCAGCCTTACCTAGTCTGTCACCTCTCCCTAGCCTGAACTCACTGGGCTCTACTATAATTGCAGACTTTTGCCTGGTGTTTTCTAGAACTGCCCCTTATGTACGCCTGCTGCTCTTGGCCTTTGTTTACCCTTCCAGTATCTATTTAGATATCACTTCCCATATCAGCTCTGCCCACCATTCTCCAAACAAGTTGGGAAGGATAGCCCTCCCTGTATTTACCCTTACTGTGACACCTGTTAGCTCGTCTCCCCACTAGCCAGCAAGTTCCTTGCAGGAGGGAACATCTTGCTCACTGCTATATCCTCAACACTGGTAGTACCTGACCCAGACTAGATGCTCAGAAACAGTACTTGTGGTATAAATGAATGAATGGACCCCAAGGGAATACATAAGATGGGGATTTCTTGGTGGTGGTGGAGGTGTGGAGGTGTGAGGTTAATTTTATGGGTCAACTTGACTGGGCTAAGTGGTGCCCACACAGCTGGTAAAACTATTTCTGGGTGTGTCTTTGAGGATGTTTCTGGAAGAGATTAGCATTTGAATCAGCAGCCTGAGTAAAGAAGATAACCTTCACCAAAGCCAGTGTGTGCCATCCAATCTGTTAAGGGCCTGAATAGAATAAAAATGTGGAGGAAGGGAAAACTTGCTGTCTGTTTTGAGTTGGAACATCCATCTTCTCCTGCACTTGGACACCAGTGTTTCTGGTTCTTGGGCTCTTGGACGTGGATGGAGACTTACACACTCACGCCCTTCCCCTCCCACCACAGTCCTCTGGCGTGCAGACTGCAGATCATGGGACTTATTGGCCTCTAAAATCATGTCACAGGGCGCCTGGGTGGCTCAGTCGGTTAAGCAGCTGACTTCGGCTCGGGCCATGATCTCACAGCTTGCAGGCTTGTGAGTTCGAGCCCCGCATCGGGCTCTGTGCTGACAGCTCAGAGCCTGGAGCCTGCTTTGGATTCTGTGTCTCATTCTCTCTCTCTGCCACCCTCCCACTTGTGCTCTGTCTCTCTCTGTCTCTCAAAAATAAATAAATGTAAAAAAAAATTTTAAATCATGTCAGCCTTTTCCTAGAGTAAATCTCTCTCTCTCTCTCTCTCTCTATATATATATATATACATACACATATACATAAACATACCTAATATAATATATTTATACACACACATATATACACAGTATATTATATATATATACACACACACATATATACACACCATATATGTAATACATATATATATACACACACATATACACACTATATATAGTACATATATATATACACACATATATACATATACACACTATATATATAATATATACTTTCACTAGTAATACTTTCATATATAAATTCACACATCTATATATACATTAGTGAAAAAAATATGAGTTTGTGCACTAAGTTCCAGGCACCCTGCCCCACAAATTCATCTACAGATTCTTTGGTGACTGGGGCTAAATTTTGGATCCAAGTCAGATCCAGACTCTGTTATGCCATTTTGTGTCTGACCACGTGTGCCACCCAGGAGGATTTGGGCTGGCATGTTCCAAGCCAGAAGCCTGACAATTGTTTGTTGAAAGAAAATTGTTACCAACTCTCTAGATAGTTGCAGTCTGACAAATAAACTGTCTTCCTCAAAGCGTTTAGACATACATAACTAAACACTGAATACCCAGATGACCCATCACAAAAGAAAAGGTGGTAAATAAGAAAAGCCCAGTGTAATCAATGTTGCTGTCTTCTAAACTACATGGAGAAAAATCCCAATCAATATTCGGGATAGTCAGTTCTTTTAAAACTAGGGAAGGCTGAGAATGAATGACTATTCCATACACAGAAAATGATTTGAGGAAACTTTTATTCTCATGTAAAATGTTCACATATTTTGCAATTCATGAGATTTGCTCTGTAGCAAAAGAGGGAAACTATTGTATATAAACTTTAGCAGCTCTGGATAAAATTGACTAAATGCTGGAAAAAATTTTCCAGTGTTTTTTGCCGACAAAATAGTAAAAGAAAATAATAGCTAAAAGGCAGGAAGAAATAAGCAGGCCTTGGCTGGGAGGACTTATTTTTGCAAATGCATTTTTTTAATTATAAATAAATTGCCTCAATTAATTGTTTTTTAGAAATAGGGCATAATGATAATCTAAGAACAACACTTTCCGGAAAGTGCAGATATTTACTTAAAACAACTTGGTTAAAAGACCTCTAACTTGCTATAAGTACAACTCGCAAACTAAATATGTACCACTAACAAATCAGAGACTATATTTCTCATGATCGGTTATTTTTTCCCTTAGAAAGGGAGAATGTCTCTTTCCTTTCCAAGTTCCAGTGAATGAAAATATTGGTCAGATATTTACTGAGTGCCCGTGATTTGACCCATGACTGGTTAGACTTTACTTACGACTGACCGTGGCTCTGCAGCTGGCTCATGTGTACAGAGTGGTTTCTGCTGATTTTGAAGAAGCTCAAAGCACATTTGCACCATGGATCTCAGGGCATCCTGGCTATGTCTGTCTGTTTTAGCCCTGACTTTCTCATGATGCCTGAAGGGCTCCACTCTGGCCTCACACTTCCCTGCCCCACATCATCCTCCTTCCCCGAGCTCAACACTCCCCATCTCTGAACCCATCTAACCAGTCCCATGGAAACTCAGGGCACAAGGTAGAGGAACCACCCCTCACTGTCCTTTCCTTCTTTCAAACACTGAAGCATTTACTCTGTGCCAGGCACTGTTTAGGCATTGGAGAGAGACAAAAACGTGTAAGCAAATAGTAACCAAGATGATTCCAGAAATGGAATGCAAAGAAGGGAGAAGTGGGCTTTACTTTTGATTGGGAGGGTGTCTAACTTTGCAAAGATCTAGGGACAGAGAACTTGAGGCACAGTGGAAGAGATTGGTAACTATGAAGGGGGTAAGGTGGAAACAAAAAGAAGGCCGGTCTGACTGGATCACAGTGCTTTCTGGAGGCAGCTGGAGATGAAATTATAGAGGCAAAGAGGAGGCAGACGATTTACCATTACTTAGTGGATAGCTCCCATCTGCCCCTCTAGGTCCACTCTTCACCCTGGAGGAAGAGAGTCCTCTCTTTGTGTCCTAGAAGTGACTTTCTCTCACCTCCTGCCTTCTGTTTGTGTCCAGCCAACAAGAAATCCCAGCAGATGGGAGAAGACAGGGGCCTGAGTGTTTAACTGCCAGACCCAGCTCCACGCAGCCTTTCTGTCTTCAGGTAATTAATAGGTAACAGGTGGCCTTCCTTTCAGGCCTGGGGTGCTAACTGAGCGCTGCTCTTACTTGCTCTGGGGACTCCACACTACCTGTCACTTCATGATAGTCTGCCCACACTTTTAAGGAGAGTTCAACAAAGCATTTACAACTTTTTCCTAATTGGAACGTGTCACCTGTTTTCCGTGGAACCCAAACTCATATAGTGGTACCAGCCATGGCAAAGAGTATGGCTGTTGTCTTAAGTACAATGAAAAGTTATTGGTGATTTAAATTTTTTAAATTTGAAGTCAGGTTTATTAAAGTATGATTTATATACAGTACAAAATCACCCATCTTAGGTGTACAATTTTACAAATTACGACAAATGTCTATGGTCATATGATCCCCCTCCCAACAATCAAGATACAGAATATTTCCAGGAAACCTGGGTGGCTTAGTTGGTTGAGCGTCCAACTCGATTTTGGCTTAGGTCATGATCTCACTATTCCTAAGATCGAGCCCCACGTCACACAGAGCCTGCTTAGGATTCTCTTTCTCCCTTCTCTCTGCCCCTCCCTGACTCACACTCTCTCCAAAAATAAATAAATAAACTTAAAAAAAAAGATACAGAACATTTCCAACCATTTGAGGGCTCTAAACAGGGCAGGGGAGGGGGCTACAGTTATATGATTTATGTTTTCATTTTTTAAATCTCACTCAAACTTGAAGAATCATAGGAAGGCAAGAGTAGATGTCGACAGGCTAGTTAGGAAGCTACTGTAGTGTTTTAGGCACTGTGCTGTTCAGGGTACCATAGTGAATTACCCACTCTTTAAAAGATTACAGTCTATCAGGACAAATCAACAAGGAAGGAGAACATTGTGATTCAGTGTGATACCTAGTGTGATGTGCTGAAGTATGGGGTGCTATGGGAATACCTGGGAAGAACACAGGAGATTAAAAACACAAAGATTCTGTCTCCCTGTGACCCCTCTGGTCTAACCAATCCCTTTGGCCTGGGATTACCCAGAAGTCTGATTCCATCAGTGCCAGCATTTGTAAGCAAAGGCGAAAAGTGTTTTTTAATTCTCCTAATCCCAATAGTTCAAGGCATGAATGCACTCATTTGAAGGATAAAGCAAAAACATAAAAATATTAATATATCAACATCAGATAACATATCAGCGCCTCCTGACTTCTTCCACATCACAGTCCACATAGACACCAGGGTGAAGAGCAGAGGTGGCTCTACCCCTAAGCATGAACCAACCAGGTCATCTTGGCAAGGTTTTTACCAGGCCACTCTGAGGGCTGAGGAGGGTCAAGATTTTGGTTCCCCTTTAAGCTATTAATTGAGAAGTACTAACATAGCTTCCCTCTCACCTGGAAAGGTGTCATGGAGAGTGAAAAGAGTCCTTGAATTTATAGTCAGGAAACCTGGTTTAAGTCACAACACTGCCAGGGACAAAATTTCTGGCAAGGACAACCTCTCTGGGCTTCAGTCATCTCACATAGAAAATATCTTCCTATTTTATAGATGATTGAACACTTTGTCAAACATCGATTATCACACTGTAAACACCTCAGTTATAAGGGAGCATAAAAAATCTTCGGGATTGGTAACAATGCTCTACTTGATGTGTGTACCTGGGAAAATACTAGTGTTGACTGGCCACCTAGGAAGAATGGCTCAGGGGAGGGGAGTGGAGAACAGGGAAGACCTTGATAACTCCTTGTCATTAACCATCTGCCATCACGACCACCCAAATCACCTCCATTCACCTGTATCAACAATACCAGCTCTAATAATCTTCTCCACCAAGCCCCTGGAAAGCAGAAATTAGAAAAGTGAGAAAATGTGGTTGGAAATAACCATCTGGGCTGATTTTAGGTCATTAAGTAATAGACTCGGCAAGAATAGAATGTCATTTTTTTATTACAGTTTGATCCTTGGTTATATTTTTCTAAGTTTCAACATTATCTTTCCCTTGTCTCTGTAGAATTATATAAAATAGCTTGTTGAAAGTAAACAGTGGTGGGGCACCTGGGTGGCTCAGTCAGTTAAGCATCCAACTTCGGCTCAGGTCATGATCTTGCAGTTTGTAAGTTTCAGCCCTGTGCCAGACTTCGTGCTGACAGCTCAGAGCCTGGAGCCTACTTCGATTTTTTTGTCTCCCTCTCTATCTGCCCCTCCCGTGCTCATGGTCTCTCTCTCTCTCTCTCTCTCTCTCTCTCTCAAAAATAAGTAAACATTTAAAAAAATTAAAAAAAGAAGTAAACAGTGGTTATTAAAGGGTTTCAGTTTACTAGGCAAATAAATATGTTTGGATACTCAAGAGAAGAATAGAGAAGAATGCCTTCAATTCCACAAAATGATGTCAGTGGAAAACCCAGGCAGGAGGAAGAGGATGGTTTATTGATATCAAAAGTCACTGAGATGATGATAATGGTAATAAATACAATAATAAATATAAGACACAATGATAATGCTAACAACATCAATCTTGACATAAACAGTGACAAGAGCCATAATGGTGTAAATGGTATAATGGTCCAAACAATTAAAAAGAATGAAATCTAGGGCACCTGGGTGATTCAGTCAGTTAAGCATCCGACTTAGGCTAGGTCATGATCTTGCATTTCATGAGTTTGAGCCCTGCATCAGGCTCTGTGCTGACAGCTCAGAGCCTGGAGCCTGCTTCAGATTCTGTGTCTTCCTCTTTTCTCTCTGCCTTTCCCCTACTCATGCTCTGTCTCTCTCACTCTCTCAAAAATAAAAAAACATTAATTTTTTTTAAAAAAGCATGAAATCAGGGGCATCTGGGTGGCTCAGTAGGTTAAGAGTCCGACTTTGGCTCAGGTCATGATCTCGCAATTCATGAGTTCCAGCCCCATGCTGGGCTCTGTGCTGACATCTCAGAGCCTGGAGCCTGCTTCAGATTCTATGTCTCCCCCTCTCTCTCCCCCTCCCCTGCTTGTTCTCTCTCTGTCTCTCTCTCTCTCTCTTTCTCTCTCTCTCTCTCTCTCTCTCAAAAATAAATAAATACTAAAAAAAAATTTTTTTAAGCATGAAATCCAAGGTCTCATATAAAGTTAATGAAATGACCTGTGCAAGCTTTCTGTGGAGGTTGGGAATCAATTACTAGTTAAAGTCGTCTGAATTTTTCAGATTTCATTATACATAATATATGCCAGGCATTGGGCTAAAAGTTTATATGAATTATCTTGCTCAATGATGACAAACAACTCTAGGAGGTAGGTTGGTATTGTCGATGCTACCAAATAACCAATAAGAAGATTCAGGATGCTTTTAGCCAGGCCAAGGTCAAGAAGGGGATCAATGTCATATCAGAAGACTCACATTTTTGGGAGGCAACTTCTCCAAGCCTCGAGCCTCCTTTTAGAGCTATTTAACCAATGCAATTGGCAATTTATTGCTTCAAAGTGTTTATGATGTTTCTGATATTATTCTCAGAAGTGTCTGAAATAGACCAGAGCATGATATCAATTCACTTTACTCCAAGGTCAGCCTATATACTAGGCTGATGGTTTTCAAACTCTGCCATGCATCATAATCACCTGGAGAGACCATTAGATCACAGAGGTCTACGTCCATACCTGGCCTTAAATCAGAACCTCTGGGGGAGAGACCTGAAAAGCTGCATTTAGACAATATCCTCAGGGAACTCTGCACATCTCTGTTTGGGAACTACTGCAGTAGGCGGGTAGGAAGACATCTCTTATTGTATTTTTTCATCTCAAGTTACACTCACATCTGCTGTTTAACTTTGTTAAAGAATCTAGTGTATATAGTGAAACAAATTAGAACTGTGGCAATATATAAATACTGCATGTTTGTTGCTGTCTTTATTTAATTTTTGAAAATCAGCTTTATAAAAACTTCCCCAGGTACTGGATACAGTTTGGGGAGTTTAAGCAAATGTATATAATTGTGTAACCACCACCTCCTGGGGATATGTAGTATTTCCTTTATCCCCCAAAGTTCTTTTGTGTCTCTTTGTAGTTAATCCCGTCCTTGGCTCTGGCAACCACTGACTGGCCTCACTCATGTGCAGACCATCGTGGAGGCTGTTAACACACTGGGGAACAGAACAGGGTTGAAGAAGTATTGTTTCCATCTTCACGTTCTCCAGATAGGAGGACTCCTGGGCTGAAAACAGCCAGTGGGGAGAAGGTTGACAAGAGATCAGAAACAGCAGCCAGATTTGCACCTGATTCCTACACCCAACCAAGCAAGATAAATAAATACAAAATCACCAAACAAAAGACCTAGAAGCCACGGAGCTGTGCTGCTAATTCACATGATGTCCTGGCTGGTGATATGCACGCCCAGGGAGGGGGAGAAGGGGCAGATTATCCCCAAATCTGAGGGAGGACAGTAGTATAGGGGTTAGGAAATATCAAAAGGAGGAAAGAAAGCAAAAAGGCAAATGAAAAATAAAGGACACACCTATTGGGGAAAAGCACAGTGGTGAAGTCAGAAAGAGGAGCTCATCAAACCATTACAGAAATGTAAAATGTTAAAAGCAGCAAAAAAGAAAGTAGAGACATCTGAAATACAGTGACATGGACTTTTTGAAACAAGTAGGTAATAAAATGGGGGAAAAAAAAGACAAAATAAGAGGCTAAAGAGAAGCTCAGAAGTGTGAAAGAGGAAAGCAGATACTAATACACACATAATTAATTGATAGTTCTCAATAAGAGAATGGAACAAATAGACTCCACATTTTTTCAAAGATATAATAGAAGCTAGCAGAGAACAGAGCAAGCCCTAAATCTAAAGCAGCAAAGATCACACTGCGTCCCAAGAAAATGTGCAGAAAAACACTATCCTCATTGAAAAAGTCACTTACAAGAGGATACAGGGACTCAGGTTGACACATGTATTCTCAATAGGAATGACATCACTGAGAAAAATACTAGATACTATAATAGTTTGTGGCCCTCCAGAGACCACAAGCATAAACAAATGTAGACTATAACTGTGATATCAAAATCTCTTTGGGAGAGAGAGCAATAATGAAAACAGAACATAGGATATATATATAAAATATACATGTTATATATGTATATGTAAATATAATAATAATGAAAATAGAAACACTGCATTAATATAACATATCTGTAAACTATTCGGTGCCAGACAATGTGTAGAGAGTCCAGAGGAGAAATAAGCATGCCCCCAATAATTTCAAGCTAACCAATTATCAATCGTGAATACAGTCATTAGCCATGCATTTGGAACTATGCAGAGTCAGAATAAAACAATCATAGGCCCTAATGGGAAGACTGATAGAGAATGAACTCCAGCCGGCCAAAAGAGGAACGAAAATAAAGAACTAGAAATGAGAGAGCTGTGGTATTTAAGGACTGGTGGTGAACACTGAAGGCATTAGAAGTTTATTGCATTCACTGTAAGTGTTGTAAACTTTAACACTGTGAAAATAAAGGAACTAAAAAGTAAGGTAGTGATGTAGGGGTGGTGTAAGGATTTCCCCATATTTCACAGCCAAGAATCAATAGACCTAACTTTAAAAAATATTAACAATCATAAAGGTAGCCACTTGAGGGATTAAAACCTGATTATAAATCTCTCAAAATATCAATAGTAGGACAGCAACAGACCCAAAATAAAGAAGACATAACCATAAAGCAGAAGATGAAAAGCAACGGACTCATTAGAAAGAGAAAACACAAGATGACAGAATTGAAACATGTGTTATATATGTAATAAATACGTTGTATTTATATATGAAATATAATAAATTCTTCAAAGATTCTCAAATTGTTTTCAATAAACAAAAACTAACTACATGTCTTAGTCATTCAGGAACGTTAAAAGTAAAATGATTGATATTATAAGTAATCCTGGCTTTTCTTTGTTTTTTGCATTAATTTGTCATGTGTGCCAGACAGACTTCAAGGCAAAAGCATTAAACAAAAGAAAAGAGTAGTTTATCATCACAAAAACATTCAATCTCAAATGAAGATATAACTACCGTTATATTTTACATTCCAATTATTGTAACATAAGAACACATAAAGCGTAAAACACAGGAAATTTAAGGAGATTGCTTCAAATGGAAAAGGATTTTAATTTATTTCTTTCAGCTGCAAACAAGTCAAATTCTCAAAAAGTGTGATGATATAAAGAATCTAGAATCTAGTCCGTCAGATCAACATTTTTATAACTCCAACCCTGAAAATGAGAATAGACGTGTTTTCAAGTACCTCTAAAAACATTTACAAAACTTGACCATTTATTAGGGATAAAAACAAGCATTAAAAAATAAGTACTAATAATAGTAATGGCCATATTCTTAGGTTATAATGCAATTAAAGTAGAAATTAGTAACTAATAAAATTAACCACCTGAAATGTTGTAACTCGTTCTTTCACAATTCTAGTCATGATTTCTTTATTGACGCCAAAGTTGCAGAATATCCAGCAAATAGCAACATTGAAACGCTACATTAATAACATGCCATGTCAATAGCTAAAGCTATGCATTGTGGAAAATATGAAGTTCTAAACGCTCACATTACTAAATAAGAATTCAACTCAGGGGCCCCTCGGTGGTTCAGTCAGTTAAGTGGCTGACTTCAGCTCAGGTCATGATCTTGCAGTTTGTCAGTTCAAGCCCTGTGTTGGGCTCTGTGCTGACAGCACGGAGCCTAGATCCTGCTTAGGATTCCGTGTCTCCCTCTCTCTCTCTCTGCCCCTCACCCGTTCACAATCTGTCCCACTCTGTCTCTTAAAAAAAAATGAACAAACAATAAAAAAACTTTTTAATAAAAAAAAGAATTCAACTCAGTAATTTAAAAAGAATAAACCCGAGGCAAGCAGAAAGAACAAATTATTTAAGATAAAAAGCAGAAATTGATATACTGTAAGACAAAAGAGAGTACGTAAACCTAACAATAAAACCAAATGGTGGTTCTTAGGCGGAAAATAAATGGAGATAAATCAGCAGTTAGTCTAAACACAAAATAAGGAGGAGAAAGTACAAACACAGATATTTAACAATGAGAATGAGGGGGAAGAAACCTCATATGCATAATATTTTAAAAAGAATTATCACTACTTTATAAAAATTTTATAAAAATAATATTGAATTCCTAGATGAAATGGAGAGTTTCTAAGAAATTACAAAGTATCAAAATTGAGAGCCTTCTTAATTTCTTTCATGACTATACAAATCTATAGATTTGTTGAACTTCTTTCTCTTCTGGGGTCAAGGAACAACTACTCCCCACTGCCCCACTCCCGAACAAAAGTAGGTCAAAAAGATGCAAAAACACATTTTTGTTAATCCTTAAGGAACTAATATAATGTGATACTATTTACACTCTTTCAAAGCATAGAAAACAAATAAGAAATAAAGATCAAGATTGCTAATTAATGTTAATGCAAAAAATCTCTAATGTAATACTAGCAAATAGAATCCAAGAGAACATTTAAAAAAAAAAAGTACCATTGACCAAATAAAGTTTACCGAGAAATGAAAAGGTGGCTCAAGAATAATTATTTAATTTAATTAATTATTAAACCTTCCATTTGCTATTGATCACTTCTTCCCTGGGCCAGTCTTGTAACTGGCCCCCTGGCCTCTAGGTTCATTCCTCCTCACTCCCTCCGCCTCCCTCTACCACAGTGGATCTTGTATATTATTGACAGAGAGAGCCTCCCCATGCAGGCGTCTTAGTTGTTTCCCTACTTACACCCCATCAGAGATTCCCCACCCTTGGAATAAAGTTTAATCTCCTGACTGTGGCATGTGAGGGAGGTTCTGCCCACCTGTCTCGCTTTGTATCCAGCCTACACACACATATGGCTGATTCTCTAGACTCGGAGATCCTTGGCTCTTTTTGCTGTCTCTTGCCTCTGTGCCCCACATGCTGTTTCCTCTGCCTAGAACACTTCTCTTCCTCTGCTTGGCTTCCTTCTCAGCTTATTCTGGCATCATCTCCTCTAGGAAGCCTCCCCCACGAGGCCAAGTTAGTTTACTTCTCTGCTCACTACAGCACCTTGTTCAGATCTCAGCGAGACTCACCACAGTGCATCAGAATTTTTGGTTTGGGTGGCACTCTCCCACTTTACACCTTAACCTCCTTGAAAATGAAGAGTTTGTTTTTGTCTTCTGCGCTGAGCATATGCCTGGCATATGGCAGACATTAAATAAATGCTGAAGGGACGAGTACTTCCCAGTCTGGTAGAAAATCATCTCCATATCGACGAAGTCACTGCAAGTTGTTAATGAGACCACCCAGAAATAGGATTACTTTTGGGGCCCTGCTTAAAACTATAATATACCAGCTTCTGGCCATAAAAGTTTTTTTTTCCCAGGAGTGTGGCCACTTGAAGAATAGATGATTATCCTTTTTGTGTGTCCTCTTATACTTGGGAGGATTAGAATCAGAATTCCACAGTTTGAAGGTAACAGTATGCCAAGGACTAAATGACCGATCTAAAAATTCAGTTTGGAGCAAGCCCAGGTTTATTCTGCCATCGCTACACAGGCGGCACACTTATACACAAACGCCTCAGGTTTGCCATTGTAGGAGAGGAGCTCCACACACCCACACATCATATTATTTTATATTGCAGACTGTATCATCAGTTCCGGGAAGAAGCCATGGTCCTTAGCCCTGGCACTCACAAGAAGCAGCTACAGTGCTTCTCAACAAGGCTTCATCTGCATTTCTGGGTCCTAGATTCTTAAACATTTCTACTTCAAACACAGTGCCCGTTGTGTATCTTTCATATAATTTATTTCCCCTGGCAATTTCACCTAAAGACTGCTTTCAAACTTTTTGGCAGGAATGCACTCTGATTTAGTGCAACTCTTATTTTACAGATGAAGAATGTGAGGCCAGGTAGATTGAGTTTGCCCACACAGCTAGTTGTTAAAATCCAGACCCATAAGAAATACCCAAATCCGGGGCACCTGGGTGGCTCGGTCAATTGGGCATCCAACTTCAGCTCAGGTCATGATCTCACAGTCTGTGAGTTTGAGCCCTCTGTTGGGCTCTGTGCTGAGGGCTCGGAGCCTGGAGCCTGCTTCAGATTCTGTGTCTCCCTCTGTATCTGCCCCGCCCCCATTTGTGCTCTGTCTCTCTCACTTTCAAAAAAATAAATAACATTAAAAAAAAAGAGAAAAAGAAAGAAACACCCAAATCCCAGATACAATGTTCTCTGGGGAGAATAATACTTGTACTTATTTCTACTTCTAATGGTCTATTACAGCACAAGTCTATGTGCTCATTGTCTAAGTCTCTTGATACAGAATCAGCTACTATTTTATTCAATTATCTGTCATGACGGGGTCATATTTTCTAAAGTATTACTTAAAGACAAGATTTTTAAAACCTAAAACTACCCTGACAACACACATACATTCCCATGAGGTTACCAGACACCTAACTCATGCCAGCTGGAAGTTATCTAGCAGATTTCTACTCTAATCAAATCCATTGTCAATAAGTCACAAAACAAACTAAAATGCAGCAGAGAACAAGGGGATTTAACTTCAGGGTCCACCACTGTGTTCATTCCAGCACCATCTGTGCATCTGTTACCTGATTAGACTCTGCATTAGGCAGTGTTTAAATAACTGGGCAGCCCTACCATAAAGCCCATATGCTTATAGGTGAATAAGAGTTGTCGATACAAGAGCCATCAACTCCTCTGCAGAAGAATCTACTCGGAGAGAAACCTTCTTTAAAAAGTTTTATTCTTCTTTCAAATTGAAGTAAGATTGTAGACTTCGATCGATCATTTTCTTGGTAGCTCAGCAGATGTTTGTAGAGAGGCAAACTGAAGTGATGGAAAGAGAGTTCTTTCTAAAGACCTTATCAACTAGAACTACACTGGGGCTATAGCACAATTATACATGACCACAAACCCAGCCGCCTTTGCACCTGCTTTGGTAGAGGTATCAGTTATGCCTTCAGACCTCACAGAGCCACTTCACTCAACTAAGTTTCACACAGCCATGAATGAAGTGGAAGATGGCCCTAGAGGAAGCACACTGAATACACTATTTCAGTTTTTACTGCACACACACAGGAGAGCATGCATGCATTTTGTGTGCCAAAAACACATGGTAACATTTTTTCTGCACTAGTCTTTTCAAAAGTCATTACCATGTCATCTCTTGCCAGATCCTATCTTACCAAAGAGGCAGTTATTTCCCCCTCCTTTTATATGGTCTTTTTAGTCATTTGTTTTGTTTGTCTGCTCCCCGCACCGCCCCCCCCCCCGCCTCCTGCCCTGAGACAGGGAGAAATTTTGTATATCCACTATGTAGTGCAGTGCCTGGCACATACTAGATACTAACAATTGTAAGGGAGAGGGTGAGATGAGACAGGGAGGGAAGGAAGTAGCACTTGAGTCATCTGAATGAGAGCGATGTGGGAAACACAGGAAAAGGTATAGACCAGATGAGTTGTCAGATTTTTGCCATCAGCAGATAGGCTATGGAACTTTGATCTTAACAAGAGAAAATTGAAGACCGACATCAAGACACACAGTGCACCTTCAAATTCTGTTCTTTTAGTATGTACGTATTACACACCATTTTCATTTCAGAATGTAAGCTCAAAAGGATTTGTTGAAAATGACAAAAGTCTTTATAAAGCCCACATTAATAAACCTCTTGGGTACTGTTATATACCTGGATAGACGCTGCATTTCTATTAGACTCCAGATTCTACAGCTGAAAGTGAGCAAAACTCCAAGCATTCTTCCTACACCTCCACCATTCCCTGTTAGGTAATTTTTTTTTCTGATCATGTTACCCATCTCATGACCCTAAACCCAGAGCCTGATATGAGCATGTACAATCAGGTCTACCCATCTAATGCCACTTCAAGAGGCAGCAGCCAGACAGTAGTTTACTGTAGAGAAAGAACCGAGTCCCAGACAGAATGTAAAGATGGAAAAGGAACCAAAAGCTAGTTGTCCTTGATCCCCCAAAACTGACAAATCCAAACCGAAATATCAATGAAGATGTATTGAAAGTTCGCTTGAGATTAACTATCTATGAAAGCTTGAAAGTGCTAGGTTACAAAGAAGAGATATATTAAGTATTTTGAAAATAATACTGTTTCATCAGAAAGCACTGAGTAGCAAATATAACTTAATGAATAAAATTCTTAAGCATACACTTAGATCTTACCATGATGAAAGAACTGTAGATCCTGTTCAGATCCCTAATACTAACAAAGGGGGAAACTGAGGTTCAGAGATGTTTCCCTTGGTCTAAGATCTTTGAGTTAACATCAGAATGAGATTTCTAATTCCAACTAGAATGTTCTCTTCTTTCTATCCATCTGAAATAATTCCTAATTATACATCATTTACACAAAACTTGCTTAAAGGAACCCTAGGATTTAACAGGGCCAGAAACAGTAGGTTCCAAGTACCTATGGACAGCAACTCAGTGATGTAATCAAAGGCCCTGGTTCTTTCTACCTGTTCCACTCTGCCTCCCTAGTCAGAACTTCCTCCTACGTCTGATTCTCTTCATTGTTTCAAGATAGCATTAATTGCTACAGGAGATTGTGTGTTTGCTTGTTAATATTGGTTTTGGGAGGTAAGAAAGGAATATAAGTCTCTTCCAATTTCGCCAACTTAGGTTTTATGCTCACGACTTCTCGGAAGCTGGAGATGGGATGGATATTTAAATAGATCCGGAGTGCTGTTATCCACCAATAACTTAGAGTTAGGTAATGAATTTAGCTTGACTACTACGTGTCTACCCCACTAGTAGTTCAAATCAGTGTGCACTTGCACCAAGTTGTGCTAGGTACACCTTAAATGCTCCCCTCCCACCTCTAACCCACTATTCCTCAATATTTCCTCCATCAGACTTTCAAAGTGATATAGCAGCTGGGGTGAGAGAGAAATTGGCATAAGCTATTGTATCCATTTGCATGCAATTTTTGTTCCTGATTGGCAGGACTCCTTCAATTTTTTGGGTGGGTAAAACATAGCTGAATCCAGCTTTTTGGGTTTATGTAAATCAATGTTGCACATTAGAATACTGATGCCTGCACAGTACCAGGAAACTAATTAAATGAGACTTTCTTGGGGTAGAACCCAGGCATAGGTATTTTTTTAAACATCCCCAGGTGATTCTACTATACAGCCAGAGTCAAGAATCACTAGTGTACTAAACAGGCCGATTACCTGAAATTCTCAGTTAATATTGTTGAGTTGTCTCGTTATGGCCTAAGACTTTGAATTCAGTTTCTTTGTAATTTTCCCAGGTGACTAAAAGCATAATCCATTTAAATAAAACATCATCTGTGGTATGATAACAACTACAATTTGAGGTGAGGATGCTGCGTCAGCTTCCTTTTAGAGAATGCTGCTCAATCAATGGATGAATGTCTGAACCAAAATATTATATAGGCATGAGGGTTTTTGTATTGCTTTCTATCTATTTCTGGGTGTAGTGTATAACACACATTGGCAACATTTCATTTTTATATTGTAATGGGATCTCCATAGGCTTATATTGAAATTGGTTTTCTGCTGTAATCTCACATTTTAACAGCCTCTATAGACCTGCTCAGAAACTGACTAAAAATTGTTGTGAAGAATATTTGGCATCATAATTTATTTTTTTAAATTATACGAATGCCTCGATTCTTCCCCCCCCCAAACCAACCACAGGAGATACCGAATGACCATTATAACTGCAACGGGAAGTAAATACTTGACATATTTGATAGTCGTTTTACAAAAGCAAGAAACTGTTTTTCCTCCTGAGTGTAGAATCTTTAGTCATCCTCAGATTTTTAATAGGATTTTGATGTCCATTTCAGATGATAGGGGAAAGTGATTTTATCACTTGTTTTCTTTGAGTAAATGTTAGATTGAAATTAATATTATAGGCGCCAGAGCTATTCAAAGCCTCGAGAGCACTCATTCGGTGACCCTCCTTTGTCAGACTTGTCACATTCAGGCTGCTGTCCAGATCAGCCAGTGTTGGAGGAGGTCACTGAGGGGACGTGACCACTGGTTGACCCGTGAGCTGAATCCAAGCTTCAGAGGCTCCTCACTCCTTTCCCTGTTCTTGGAATGTGTGTTCTGCTTGCCTTCCCCATGCTAGAAGATAGTTATGTGGTGTTGAGATGGTCTGGACAGTATATGTGGCTGACCCCAGTTAGGACCTCTATATGAACTTTTGAAATTTGTACAGAGATCTAGTAATCTGGTAGCTCCCCAAGATAAGCCTTGCAAATAAATTCTTCCTTATTAAATCTGCCACCTACTAATCTGGAGTGGCTTGACTCTTTCTTCAGTCCCTTCATCCTCTGTGCATGGGGGCCAGTTAACCAACCAACAAATGGGGAGCCAGCCCAGACGCTGAAGAAATGGGTGGGAAAGAGGCATCCCAAGTTGGCCTTTGACCTCTACTAGAGGTGAGAGTGGCCCATATGTCAGATGCTTGTGGACTGCCACGTGAGTATGAGTACGCCCTGAAATAACTGGCTGCTTGAATGTACTTGTTTAAGAAACCACATATAGGGCACTGAGGCAAAGAATAAAATTAAAGGCTGTAACAGTGGGTTGGCCTCTACTGTGGGCAGTTTGGCTAGACACCGATACCCGACTAGAAGGTAAAGCCTGAGTTAGAAAATTGGGAGAAGAGCTGAAGTTAGAGAAGGATGTGTGGTTGTCCACTAACTAGCTTCAGGGCTGGCAGACAAGGTGGAAGAGCTGAATAGTAATGTGGAGACCTCAGTGTGCCATTTTGTAAAGCTAGGAGGGCTTGTAACAAAGCCTGATTAGGATGCTAAGAGGCAGAATCCCCATAAAAGTAAGAAAGCAAAGGTGAGAATATTGTGATTGACAGCGAAACACGAGTGCCCCATGCTGTCTGACCCCTAACACAAAGGAAAATTTTAAATAGCAATTATCCTAGACGTCTGATTATAAAGAAATAAATCCTAAAACTCCTAGGAGAAAACTTGCATTCTTTCTCTGTCCCTTGAAGTTGTAAATCCCATCATGTCTTTGAAATATAAACACCCAGGAGACAACTAAAATACTACCCACAAAGACTTGAAAGAAAAAAAATAGGAAAAGAGACTTTTTAAAATAAGGCCTGCTATGGAAGCTCCATTGCCCAAAATCTTAGGTCTACAGCCTCCATAAGATTACTCACCAAGGACAAAGGTTTTGGAATAAAAGCTATGGGCTCTCTGTGTTTGTCTATATTTTGTGTATGTCTATGGATATATGTTATGTGTATGTGATTTTTCTATCTCTACGGTTATTTACAAGATTTATTTGTAAAAAGGCTCTATTTAATTGACCTAAAGAAAAATAAGCTTTAATATCAAGGTGTACCTATGTAAAACTGAAACTTAACTTTCTTTTATCTGCTAAAACCTCTTGGTCTGTTCTTGGTGGGAGTGTAAAAGCCTTTTCTTTACTTGTTAAGTAATTTGACAAACAAAGATTTGTCTTCTGTATTTTATCAAAATAATCTCCTTTGCTTCATGTTGTATCGATCAGGTCTTCGATTACTAGAGAAAACTAAGTCTTCTCTATTCAAAGAGGTAAGATTTTTACAATAATGTAACTTTCTGTATTTGCCTTTAAAGTCTTTGTCTCTTTTGTTAAATGGATCACTAAGTATTGTTTCACAGTGACCTATGACCCTATTTAATCAAATGTTTTAAACATTTTGATATTTTTAAGAAACTTTCCTAAATGAAGTCTTATTGACCCTGAACTAACTTTGGGATTTTCCAGAAGGTCCCTAGAACATCTCAGGAGATGTGTTCTCAGGGGCGCCTGGGTGGCTCAGTTGGTTAAGCATCCGACTTCGGCTCAGGTCATGGTCTCGCGGTTTGTGAGTTCGAGTCCCACACTGGGCTCTGTGCTGACAGCTCAGAGCCTGGAGCCTCCTTCAGATGCTGTGTCTCCCCCTCTCTCTTCCTCTCCCATGCTCATGCTCTGTCTCTCTCTCTCAATAATAAATAAAAACGTTAAAAAAAATTTTTTTTAATTAAAAGAAAAGATGTGTTCTCTCTCCTTATGAAAGCAAGACGTTGAGCTACTTACGCTTACTTGTACATTAAATTTCATGGGAAGCACTGCCAACTAAGAAATAATGCTAAACTTTCTCTGGGATATGTCTGCATGAAATTCCTAAAAATCTGATATGTCCTGGTGTACTGTTATCAGTTATAACTTTAAATGTGTGTCACTGAAATAACCAAATTCCCTTGTCAATTGCATTACAATAGACTTTTATCAGATCTTTAACTACGGGCGTTTTAAGACTTTTGTTATTTACAGACAGTAACTGTTTTACTCTGATATTTGCAAAAGTGCTCCTGCAAAAGTGTTTCATCTTCAAGATTGATGGAAATGACCCTGACAAGTACAGGTTTCTGACAACTAAACTCAGTTGGCTTTCACGTGGGAGGGGCAACATGGACCTTTCATATGTTTCCCCAAGGCTACCTGTGTGGCCCCATAATATGTCATGGGATAGCAGCCTGAGCGCTGTCCCTGTTCTTCTTCCCCCTATCAGTAAAATGAGCCATTACATTGATAATATAACCTTAACATGTGAAGGCTTGCCTCAGCTATCAAACACTCTGCAGGCTTTGCTGAAACATCTGTGAAGGAGAAGTTGGGTGGTAAACTCACAGAAAATTCCCACAGAAAAAAAAAGCCAAGGCATCCCCCATAAAGTTTTTGGGACTCATTTGGTCGGGTAAGACACACATTGTCCCAGAAACAGTTATTGACAAGACATGAACCAATCCAACCCCTAAGAATGTGAGAGAGATGCAAGCTTTTGTAGGCATTTTGGGATTGGGGGACTCACCAGCAAAGTGCCTCTATCCTTTACACCACCTGGTAAAGAAAGCATGTGTAGGAACGGGGATTAGAGAGGCAAGCTGCCTTTGGAAATATGAAAATACTATTGAGGCAGATTAAAGCTTGGGGCATCTCCCAAGTGGGACTATCATTTGAGTTAGATGTGTTTGTGACTTGGGAAGACATAGGTCAGGTGCTGTGGCATAAACAACAGAAGAAGAAAATACCCCTAGGATTTTGATCTGAGCTCTAAAACAGGGAAGAAACTTCAACTATCCCCTAGAGCACCAGCTCTTAGCTATGGACTCAGTGCTCCTCCAGGTAGATTCTGTCTTCCGTGTCCTTGACACCCCCTGGCAATCAGGAAGCTGATGCCCTCGCCCAGGAATAAGCCCTAACAACTGACCCATCTATAGAAATAGCAGATTGGGTGCATAGCAAGAATGGCCACCACTGCACCTGGATTGTTTAGAACATGCTGGTACTGCATTAACCAAGTCACTATAATTCAAAGCAATCCAGCATCCTTGATAATAAAGCCATCACACCTGGGTACAAAGGTGGTCCAATTTGTAAGGGATTGGCAAATTTATTATATTATCCTCCTCCCTTTGAGCTAGGGTTTTACATATGCCTTGGTTTATGTAAACACTACTTTTGGCTTCACCTAAACTCTTCTCTGTCACCAGAGAAACCAGGCTGCCACCATTAGGAGTTTAGAGAGCTGAGTACCGTGTATAGATATCCTTATCAACTAGACAGTGATAGGGGATCACAATTCAAAGGTCATGATGTGCAAGGCTGGGCGAAAGGACATGCCAGTGAACAGAAGGCCCATCTCTCCTGTAAACTGCACACAGCGGGACTGGTAGAAAGAAAAAAATAAAATATTAAAGCAGCAGAACATATTACTAATAAGTAAAAATACCTTAGCTGGATGGACTAAAGTATAGTCCCAGGCTTTAATACATTTGAATGATCAACAGGTACGGCCTGTTGCCCCAAATGCCAGACTGAGAACCCCTGCTGAGATACCCAGTGTCACAAAGGTATGGAAGTCAAGGGAAAATGCCATTTCCCTGACTCTCACCGTGGATCAAGGTGCTATGCTGCTGAGAACACCAAGCCCCATCGCACCTGGAAAAGGTGTCATCTATTGGCATTTACAATGAGATATCCCACCACGATGGGGGAGCTACTTCACACTCCTGGGTAAGGAGGAGCAACTCCATCTCCACTGGGATTCCATAGTGCTACTATAGGCTGGACCTGTGAAAACGCACTAAAACTGGAACAGAACATGCACTATTGAAAGAGGGGAGATGGCAGGGGTCTTTGTCTGGCTTATCTCATCCCCAGTCCATCTTCTCATGCCTGACAGTCCTGCCTCCCCCAGCCAACATGTATGGTATATACAACCAGGCCAGGCTCCTAAATCAGCCAACCTCCCTCTCCTCAAGGCCAGGTGAGGACATTTTGTTTTCCACTGGTATGATCATTTGGCCACCATCTTTATTCCCTCCTTTGGCCTTTAGGATGTTAAAGCACACGTAGAAGCCCTTACTAAATTCGCCCAGCAAGCCCTAAATAATCGCCTGTCCGTACTGAACGCTGAAGTTTCTCCAGTGAGAAAAGCTGTCCTCCAAACGGGATGGCCTTGGACTTTATTACTGCCTCCCAAAAAGGCAACTTTGCCATTGTCCAAACAGAATGTTTTGTGTTCATACCTGATGAGTCTGCCTGTGTGTCAACTTTATCAAATTACGCGAGGACATAAGTGAATGCTCTGAGTGCCTAGAAGATTTAATAAATCAGGGATTCAGATCATGGGGCTCTTGGTGGAAAAAGTTGTCAGTGATTTTGGGAATTATTGTATTAATTTATTCTCTCTTGCACGCTCCTGTATTGTTGCTGTGGCATCTGCCTTCAATGCAGCCAGAGAGCTGCCAAAGGAGCCTCATCCATGCTAGAAAAACCCCTTGCTGACCACTCAGGACACATTGTGGAACAGGGGGAGGGTTGCTGACATTATAAGAGCTGGTCATGAGAGGTGCGGTGTCAGAGAAGGTCATTGAGAAGACAGGCTTACTGTCAACGTGCAAGCTGGACCCAGCCAGTCGGAGGCTGGTCCTTCCCTGTCCTTGGAATGTACATTCCTCTTGCCTTCTCCACACCAGACGCTGCCTGAAGTACTTAGCCTTTAAACACTAATGTGGTGTTGAGACCATGTGGACAGTGTATATGACCAAACCCAGTTAGGGCCTCTATATACATTTTTAATATTTGGCAGGTGGGTACAGAGATCTACTTGTCTTGCCGCCACCCAACTTGAGGTAAGTTCTCTTGCTTATTAAACCTGCTACCTACCAATCTAGAGTGGTCTGCCTCCTTCTTCAGTCTCCCCTTGCCTTCTATGTATGATGGGTAGTTTACACACCAATGTCCGGGCCACCCTTTTTATCTATTCTACCCCCTGGTACCCCCAAAGTTACAGGAGAACTAAACCCACCTCCTCTGTGGTGAAATTGGCATCATCAGTTGCCTCAGAGCCTGTAAGATTCATAAGAAGGTGGCCAACTGCTCACTCGGGGCAATCTCTCTGGGCTGGAGTCCCACCCCTTCATCCGACAGCATCTCTGGGGCTCTGCAGAGGATCAAAGCAAGATGAACTCTAGGTTATTGACACTTCACCTCTACACTTTTCCATGTCTTAATCAGTAAAATGCAAACATTACCTCTTAGTATCTTTTGGAGGATTAAATGAGATGATGCTGTGTTCACTCAACACAGTGCATGGCACGTGGTGAGGTCTTCTGATTTTAGCTACTGTTAATACGACATTGCTGCTGCTGATTGTTGCCACCCTCACAGTGATTATCCCATGGGCATGTCTTGCATACTTCTATTTTTTCTTACAGCTAGTTTCTCTTTCCCATTGCTGCTTCCGCCCTTTACCATATCCTACCTGTACTAACATTGTGAGTATCCAGAGTCGTCCTCTTTTCCTGCCTTGGTTGCTTGCCTCTCCTCTCCAGCAAGAACAGAAAACAAACAGACAAAAACAACAACCAAATTCCCTTTGTGAGAACTTGACAAAGAACCTCCAGTTGAAATGGAAGAACACAGATGCTGTTTCCCAAATTTACTCCCCTTTTCTCAGCATGGCTCTTATCACCCCTTAGAGCTGGAAGTCTGCAGAACACACTTTGGGAAATGGTTAGGGGGAAATTGATAGGACCAAATCACAGGAGCCTAAAATGCTCTCTCTCAGTGTCCCCATGCCCTAAAGAACAAAATGCCAGCAGCTTTAGAGAGGAAGCACAGCCAAGCCTAATTCGAGGCCTCCTTCATGAGCCAGTTTCCAGGAGTCTTACTTCTGTCAGCGATCTCTAAGGAGAAGGTTTTGGGAAAGATGATGACATATCCAGTATGAGGTCACAAGACACGCACAGCAATGACATCCTGCATCTGATGCTGCTGTTCAAGCCCTTTCCGTAACACAGGGAGGGTGTGGAATTCCCTCAGAGTCACTCTGTAAACTCCTCTTCCTCACTGCCTGTTCAGCATGAACCTTGCATGTTGGTTGGGTTTGAAGTGACTTCACTGACTGGCATCTCCTAGATGGACCAAACACTGTCCTGTTGCAATTAAGCAAATGGCCCAGCAAAGAAGGCTTTGCTACTTGGTACAGAGATCGATCCAAAAACTTATAAAAGCATGCTCCTCTGCTACTTCTCTCCCCGTCGAAGTACACAGCTCTGGAAACAGGAGTGAGGGAGTTGTGTTCCCAGAGGTAATCTTGCCACTCCTCATTAACAGTCTGAGTCCTGCACCTGTGGCAACAAAGTTCTGTTAAGTATTAAGCACCTGTTCTCCTCATCTCCATTCACGATCGAAGGGTACCGAGCCCAATGTGGGTCTTAAACTCGCAAACTGCATGGTCACGACCTAGGCAGAAGCTGGATGCTCAACTGACAGAACCACCCAGCTGCCACAGATCTATCTCATTTTTTTAATCCTTTCTAACGGAACCCCAGTGTTGCCCTTGTATCCACCCCATTTCCTGAAATTCTGATGAATGTAACCCAATCTGCACACAGGATTTTCTTGACAATGATTACTGGTCCTGATAGGGACATGTGGCCCTAGGATAGGCCAATCATACCAAAAGGAAGAATGTTTATTCCATGCTTGGGGAAAAGACTTTCCTCACTCTCTCGCTGGTTGTAAATAAGGAAGCATGTACCCTGATTGCTACTGGGGATCATTTTGCAACCACTAGAGAACCAGCCCCAGAAGGTAGCAGAGCAGAGAAATGGAAAGAACTACAGTTCTCAATCACCATGCCTGAAGTTTGCTTTGCCTCTGGGATCCCAGTTAAGTGAGATATTTCTCTTTATTGTTTAAGTCTGAAGAAGTCTAGGCTTTCTGTTACTTGTAACCAGAGCATCCTAATACACATCCCAATACACAGTCCCCTCCCACACACACACACCTTTTCCTAAAAATATTTCCTTTCAAAGCATGTGCGGCCTTTGGTTCTAAAACTTCTTTACAGGGGCACCTGGGTGGCTCAGTTGGTTGAATGTCCGACTTTGGCTATGGTCATGATCTTGCAATTGGTGAGTTTGAGCCCCACATCAGGCTCACTGCTGTCAGTCAGCCTGTCAGTGCAGAGTTCCTCCAGATCTCTGTCCCCCCCTCTCTGCCCCTCCCTCACTTGCGCTCTGCCTAAAATAAGTAAACATTGAAAAACAAAAACAAAACTTCTTTACAGATTTCAGGACATGATATAGAAAAATATCAATCAGTATCACTAGCCACTTTCGCCTCCCAAGGAAAGCACAAAAATGTCAAACACATCTGCCCCCACTTTCTTCCAACCAGATGCCAGAACAGCATTCCATACAACCCTGAGAGTGTGGAATAAATGGAGTGACAGTGGCAGTGGCTTGCCCTCTGTGAATCTATCTGTGACTACAGACACAAGACAGCATCTCAGACCCAGTCAGTTATACGCAACAAAAAGAGCATGGTTTTATGTAATATCTCCAAACATGTTCCTGATTTAAGACAAGTCTCTTTTGTGCTTGGTGTCTCTAATACGTGAGACTACTACTTGTGTCTCTACTAAAAATGGTTACAGTCTCAATATTTTCTTATCTGAGCACCAAAATGCTGAAGATGTGTTACAGTAAATGCCTTTTATAAAGATACGAGCTGCAATTTTGTTCTTCATATCACAATTTTTTAAGCTCTATTACAGTGATTATAACCTTTCATTTGAACCATTCTTGAGATTTTTTAAAGCCATATCCATATGATTAGATATAAAAAGAATATTTTCAACACACTTTTAATAGGACATAAGGGTCCAATAAAACAAATGTTCTGTGGATATGAGAAAGTTCAAATTACTGGTGCCTTTTTCAAAAGTTTTTATTAAGATTATATTGAATTTTAGCATTGAGTTGGAAGATACTCCTACAGTACAAATGCAAAAACCTCATCAATTCTGACTGCATGAGAATGCAAATTCTGTCCTTCCAAGTACCTTAATGAATAATTAATATCATGTTCAATGATCTGGCTGCAAGCACCAATCAGCTGGCCAAAATAAATTGGATTCGTATTGAAGAAATAGTTCCCCATGCTCATCACAAAAATTACTGTTTCTTTTAGGGAAAATCTATAATAGTATAAAATGAAGCCCTATTGGAATACCTGGCTGCTATCTGCTTGAATAATCATTCCTTTTTTAAACTACACTGTCAAAACACTAGCTATTCTTAAAAATTAAAGGCCTGAGAGTGACATCACCAAGACGGTGACATAGCTCGCTCCTGACTCTGCCACCTCCCCCACACCGGCCCTTCACAGGAAGAACGAACCACTATTCGAGAACAAGATACCACTGAGAGAATTCTAAAACACGGGTGTTGGACTAAAGCATTCCCCTGTACTACAGAGGCCAAGACAGACTGCTTTAGAAGGGCAACAAGCACTTACATATTGACCACATGTCTCTCCCCTAAGCCAGTGCAGAAGCTTGTGGAGAGTCTCTGGTCCCTCCATTGGAAAAAAGAACCCAGAAGGACAACACGCTCTCCCCAGTCCCAGCATTGAGAGTCACTCTGTGGGGGACCTTATTCTGACCTTACACCACGGGGATTGTAGGGGAATCTGACCATGATGGAGAAGGAAGGAGGGGCTTGCAACAACTAGCACAGGGATCTTGACAGACCAAGTTTATCCCTGCAGTGTTCAAGTAGTAATCCCAACCAGCAGATTTCCACATCTGCAGGACCACCTCAGAGAGGCATTCTAACCAGGGAACTCAGTAGGGTACAGATCTGTCTGATTTGAATCTACTTTGCTGGCCCTAGAGCCTGGCTTGACTGTGCGCAGGCAAGGAGCTGAGTCACGGCCCCACCTGCTATGGCAAGAGTCTTCTGGCCCCATCTGACCAGAAGGACTGGCAACTACTCCTGGAAACTGTGCATCCTAGTAGTGCTTAAGCCACGAAGTGGGCAGACAGAGATGATGGCCTCCAAAGCAAAGCCAGTACTGGGCATGGAGCATTCCCATGCTCTGCACAAGTAGGGGGATTAATTCATAGCTAAGACTGAAGGTAGCTCCCAGCCCTTCCCAATCAGAGACTCAGTTTGGGAAATGGAGAGTACCCCAGAACAGTCCCTTCCAGTCCTACCCTAGCATGGAGCTGAATCACAGCCTCACCTGCTATGGAGAGTGTCTTCTGGCCACATATGACTGGAAGGGCTGGTGACAACTCCTGGAAGCTGTGTGACTCAGTGGCACTTGAGCCAACAAATGGGTAGGCAGCACCAAGGCCTTTCATAACAAAGCCAGGAGCCCTGTTCAGTGAGGGAACTTGGAGTGTAAGTCAGCTTCAGTTAAGAGAACAAAGAGCTTTACTGGCATTAGAGCTACTTCCTCCACTGCACCCAGGTAGGGAACATACTTCCTAGCCCCACTCATCACTGAATATAACCTTCAGCCTTTCTGACCAAGGAACCTAGCCAGACCACACAGGGAGTTGTTAAAGTGCCCATTCAACATCCTCACATACAGTAGCACTTGAGCAGAGAGCACAGCTCATGGCTTCCCCTCTCTGCAGAGCAAAACTAGTGGCCTCACTTGATCAGGTAATTTGGTGCACACTCTGGCCTGATTGAGATCCCCAAACGATGAGCTATACAGGTCCTGGGTCTGTCCTGCTGCCCTGCCAGAGCAAGGAAGCTAATTCATATTCCCAACTACTACTAAATATAGCATAGTCCTGACATCTAATAAGCCTGATTAGATAATCCAGACAAATGCAAGTCTATCCTATAGACTTGCTTGGGTAGAGAATCAAAGCCAATAGCCCTATCCAACTATTCTCAACCAGTGGCATAGCCCCCGTTCCTGTCCTAAGAGCTCAAACTGTTACCTCACCCAAAAATAGACCATAATAGTAGGTTCTACCTGCCCAAAACATTACCAGCAAGCACACTGAGAAACTCAAACTAAACTGACTGTTGAAGAATGTCCCTGCCAAAGCAAGCCTATAAAGTCAGAAAAAGGAGCCCAATTACTCAAATGCACAGAAACCAACATAAAGAATCAAGGATGACAAAAAAAAAATCAGGTAAATATGGTACTACCAAAGGAAACTAATAAAGCTCCTACAAACTATCAAAGAATTTAGAAAAATCCTCTTATGGAAGTTTTGTGAACTACCAAAACAAACAAACAAACAAGACAAACAAAAAAAAACCAGACAACTAAATGAAATTAGGAAAATAATGTGTGAACAAAATGAGAAGTTTAACAAGGAGAGGCATGTGTGTGGCTCAGTCAGTTAAGCATCCAACTTTGGCTCAGGTCATGATCTCGCAGCTCATGAATTCAAGCTCCACGTCAGGCTCTATGCCGACAGCTCAGAGCCTAGCCTGCTTCAGATTCTGTGTCTTCCTCTCTCTCTCCCTCACCCCACACACACATTCTGTCTCTGTCTCTTGAAAATGAATAATGTTTCTAAAAATTAAAAAAAAAAAGAAATTTGGCATGGAAATAGCAACCTTTAAAATAAAACACCAGAAATCCTAGAGTTGAAAATACAATAAACTGAAATTAAAAATTTAATAGAGAGTTTCAAAAGTAGGCTTGACCAGGAGGAAGAATCAGCAACCTACAGGATAGGACACTGAAAATTACCCAGTCAGAGGAGAAAAAAGAAAAAGAATGAAAAATAGTAAACAAAGCCTATGGTAATTATGGGACAAAGTGAAAAGAAACATTCTTTGCATTATGAGAATTCCAGAAGGAGAAGAGATAGAGAAAGGGACAGAAAGAATATTTAAAGCAATATTTGCTGAAAGCTTCCCAAACCTTGGGAAAGAAATGAAGATCCATCCATGAGGCCTAAAGCCCCTCAAAGAGGTTGAACCTGTAAAAGGCTACAACTAGACACATTATAATTAAATTGTCAAAAATCAAAGACAAAGAAAGAATTTTAAGAGCAACAAAGGAAAAGAGAGAAGTTACATACAATGGAGCCCCCATCGGCCTATCAGTGAATTTTTCAACAGAAACTTTTCAGGCAAGGAGGAGAATGGAATGACATATTCAAAATAGTGAAAGTAAATAAATATTAACCAAGAATTAGACACCCAGTAATGCTGTCCCTTCAAGTACAAAGGAGGGATAAAGACTTTCATAAACAATCAAAAGCGGAGGGAGTTCATTAACACCAGACTTGCCTAACAAGAAATGCTACAGGAATTTTTTAAACAGAAGTAAAAGAACACTAACATCATAAAAACACAAAAAGGTAGTGCAAATTTCACTGGAAATGGCAAACATATATTCATGGTTAGATTCTGCAATATGGTAATAATGGTACATGATTCACTTATAATTATAGTTTAAAAGTTAAAAAAATAAATGTAAAAATAACCATAATTACAACAATCTGTTATTAGTTACACAGTATAATAAAAACATAAATTTTGGCATCAGTAACCTACATGGGGAGTAGGAGTGGGAGTCTAGTACTAGACCAATTACTAGTAAAGAGAATGAATCAGTAATCAAGAATCTCCCAATGAAAAGTCCAGGACCAGAGGGTTTCAGTGGTGAATTTTACTAAATATTTACAGAATTAACAGCAAATTTTCTCAAACATCTTCAAGAAGTGAAGAGAAGGGAACACTCCCAAACTCATTTTACAAGGCCAGCACTATTTTGATACTAAAACCAGAAAAGGACATTACTGAAAAAGAAAGCTACTGGCCAAAACAAGTGTAAAAATTCTGTATAAAACACTAGCAAACAAAAAGTCAGCAGCACATTAAAAGGATTATTCTCCATGATCAAGTGGACTTATCCCTGAGATGCAAAGATGGTTTAACATACATGAATCAATGTGATTCCTCACATTAATAGAATGAACGAAAAAAAATCATGTGATATCCTCAATAGATGCAGAAAAAGCATTTGACAAAATTCAATATCCATTTATGACAAAAAAAACTCTTAAATTAGGCATAGAAGGAACGTATCTCAATATAATAAAGGCCATATATGACAGGCCCACAGGTAACATCATACTTGATAGTGAAAAGTTGAAAGCTTTTCCTCTAAGATCAAGAACAAGACAAGGATGCCACTCACCACCACTATTCAACATGGTACTAAAACACCTAACTTTAAGAAAAAGAAATAAAAAGTATCAAAATTGGAAAGGAAGAAGTAAAGTTGTCTCTCTTTATAGATCATACCGTTTTATACACTAAAAACTTTTAAGGCTCAATCAAAAAACTGTTAGGCCAATCAATGAATTTAGTATAGTTTCAGGACACAAATTAACATACAAAAATCAGTAGTGCTTCCATACACTAATAATGAATTTTCTGACAAAGAAATGGATCCTATTTATAGTAGCATCAAAAACAATAATATAGTTAGGAATAAATTCAACTACGGAAGTAAAAGATCTTTACTCCAAAAACTGTAAGACATTGATGAAAAAATCAGAGAAAACACAAGTAAATAGAAAGGTATCCTGTGATCAAGGGTTGAAAGAATTAATATTGTTTAAATGTCAATAATACCTAAAGCCATCTGTAAATTCAATGCAATCTCTATCAAGTTTCCAATGGCATTTTTTACAGAAATATAAAAGCACTCCTAAAATATATATGGAACAACAAAAGACCCTGAATATCCAAAGTAATCCTGAGAAAGAAGTACAAAGCATGAGACATCAGACTTCCTCATTTCAAGCTATACTATAAAGCTACCGTCATCAAAATAGTATGGTACTGGCATAAAAACAGACACAGAGACCAATGGAACAGAACCAAGAGCCCAGAGACAAACCCAAGCATATAAGGTCAACTAATATTTGACAAAGGAACCAAGAGTACTCAACAAACAGAAAGAAAAAACAGTCTTTCAGTAAATGGTGCTAGGATCATTGAAAATTCACCTGTAAAAGAATAAAACTGGATCCATATCTCATACCACTCACAAAAATTAATTAAAAAATGGATTAAAGACTTAAATGTGAAACCTGAAACCATGAAACACCTAGAAGAAAATAGGAACAAACCTCTTTGACATGATAATGATTAACATGGTAATGATTTTTTGGACATGACATCTAAAGCACAGGGAACAAAACACATAACAAACAAGTAGGAATACATCAGACTAAAAAGCTCCTGCATAGCAAAAGAAACCAACAACAAAGTAAAAAGAAAACCTACTGAATAGAAAAAAGTATTTTCAAACCATACATCTGATAAGGGGCTAATGTCCAAAATATATAAAGAACTCATACAATTCAATAGCAAAAACAAAACGAAACAAAAACAAAAACAATCAATTTAAAAATGGGCAAAGGGTCTGAATAGACATGTCTTCACATAAAATATATAAAAGATCAACTGGTACCAACATCACTAGTCATTAGGTAAATGCAAATTAAAACAATGAGATATTATCACCTATGCCTATTAAAATGACCATCATCAAAAAGGAGAAATAACAAATGCTGGCATATATATGGAGAAAAGAGAGTCCTTGTGTGTTGCTGGTGGGACTGTAAATTGGTAAAGCCACTATGGAAAACTATGGAGGATCCTCAAAAAATTAAAAATAGGACTGCCATGTCCCAAGCAGTTCTACTTCTTAGATGATATCCAAAGTAAATAGAAATGCTAACTCAAAAAGATATCTGCACCCCAATGTCCATAACAGCATTATCTACAATAGCCAAGGCATGGAAACAACCTAAATATCTATCAATGGATAAATGGATAAAGAGGTTGTAATATATAAAAAAATACAGATATATAGACACACATATATATACATATATATGTATGTATGTCTATAACATGTATGCACATACACTTGCATACAATGGAATATTATTCAGCCACAACAAAAAAAAACACAAGGATGGGGCACCTCGGTGGCTCAGTTGGTTGAGCTTTCAACTCTTGTTTTTGGCTTAGGTCATGATCTCACAATTCGTGGGATCGAGCCCCTCATCCAGCTCTGTGCTGACAGCATGGACCCTGCTTGGGATTTTCTCTCTCTCTCTCTCTCTACCCCTTCCCTTCTCTCTCTCTCTCTCTCTCTCTCTCTCTCTCTCTCTCTCTCTCTCTCTCTCTCTCAAAATGAATAAATAAACTGAAAGAAGGAAAAAGAAAGAGAGAAGAAGGAAAGGAAAGGAAAGGAAAGGAAAGGAAAGGAAGAAAAATAAAGACAGCAATCATTCTTATTCTTAAAGCAATATGTCTGGGACTTTCCTGAGAGTTCTTAATCTCTAAGTATGCAAAATAGTTTTGCCAGGCTGTCAATTGCTGAACACCATTTGTTAAATTACTACTTCTCAGTTAGCTGGTAAGTGCACATATTTTAGTTTATGAACACCAGAATTTGATAAGCCTTAATTCAGACACCTTCTGTGCCTCACAGAACTAAAATCCAATGGAATTGTGCCCTTTCAGTAGATGCCATGTAAAGAAAGGACTTGAATCTTGCATCTGTTTTTGACCCATCAAGAAGACCTTTGTGGACCAACAGTGGGCCACAGAATGTAACCTGATCACCTTGTAAAGACAATCTATTCCCTAGTGACCTTAAACTTAAAACTCAGAACTCTCCCAAGACGAAAGGACATGCTGTCTGCCATTTACTTCTTTCTATTCGCAAGTCTTAGCTGTCACTGCCTCAGGCTGAGAGAAACTGCTCTAAACCTCTTCCACATGGCAGCCTTTTAATTAAAGACGGTGCTTTTGTCCCTGAGTCTTCCCTCCCTTGGGCATGGCTTGGGATCTCATCACAGCTTGGTCACTCTCTGCCGAATGCAAGTCCTGTAATGACTTTGAATAGCTGGAAAACAGAAGAGAGGGGAGAAAATACTTGGCAGAGAAAATGGCATAACCAAAGATCCAGAAAGAAGAGAAGCACCTAGTAAATTCAGGCTGAGAGAGGCAATGAGCAGGCAGACCTGCCAGGTAGGGTCACTGAGAGCAGCAGAGGAGATGGTACCGGCAAGCGAGCCTGGAGCCATACAGTGTACTGCCTGGCTGAAGAGTTTGGACTTTATTCTGTGTCTGGGAAGAAGCCAAGAAAGCTTTTGAGCACAGGAATAAAATGTTCGAAGTAGTATTTTAAGAACATTAAATCTGACAGCAGCATAAGGCTAGCCAAGAGGCAAGACATTTAGTTGGAAGACAACACAGTATTAGTGATTACAGACTTGGACTCTGGAGCCCAACTGCCCGCTATGGAGTTCCTGCTCTGGCACTTTCTGAGTGAATACAGGCCACTTACTCAACCAGCCCAAGCCCATTTCCACATCTGTAAAGTAGGCATAGAAATATTACCTACTGCAGAGATTGGTTGTGAAGATTAAATTAGTTAATATGTGGAAAGCACTTAATATGTGATACATAGTAGGTACTTAAAAATGGAAGCCTGTATTATTATCACATTTATTATCATTATTAGGCCACACTAAGTGTAACATAAGATTTTGAACTGGAATTATGGTAAAGGGAATTAGGAAGGAGGAGGTATTTTTGAGATTTGTTGCAAATGATATTTCTCACCCTCCTCCTTAACCCTCCTTTGTCTTGCCTCCCGTTGCTGGTCAACAACATAAGTTTGGGTCCAAGTGAATGGATGGCAGAAAGTCATGAAAAAAAACTTGTTTGGTAGACAGGGAATGAACTCAATTTCTGTCACTAAGTCTCAATAGTCTCATTAACTTTAGACACTGGAGAAAGGGCTGTATCTCTACAGACTGTATCCCTAAACTCTAGTCTCATATACCAACTCCAGGATTATCTCAAGTCCCCTACTGACTTCTGGCAGCTGTTCTCAGATTCTAAAGTCTCTCCTGAGCCAGGGAGAAAAATACTGAACTTATAAACCCAAATTTGATATTTTTTTTGGCACTCTTTTTTGTTTAAAATATAAGAGTTCCAGGTTCTAAACTTAGTGGGTTCTGAGTTCTAAAAACTCATCATCATTAATTAACTAAATAATTTAATTTTCAACTCAACCTGTGGGAATTAGGGTTTAAATGATTTAAACTAACGTATTAACATATTACCTATAGTTCCTCATAAAACGAAAGAATTACCTATAAAAACTTTCACAACGGACCTGTCTCTCCTTATTACCCACACATCATTTCTCTTGTGGTTAATTGTTAAGGTTATGTAGCCTAAACATTAAAATTTCTGATAATTATATCCAATGTCTGCAATGCCAAACGTTTTCGATCCTTCACACCCAAGCGCCAAAATGGCATCAGGAGAAAGGAAGTAGAGTTGGTATTTATTAGTTGGTGATATCATATAGCTGGAGAAATTCCAAGGGAAAAGTAACCACTGGGTTTACCACTTAGTAACATCAGTTAGAAAAGAACGGCCTCACAGCAGTTCCAGAGGAAAAAGGAAGAGGTTGTGTGTTGACTTGGGAAAAGCATCTAGTAAGAATACCATTGCTTTTAAAATATGGGGGGATTTAAAAATATGTATAATATACACATCTGTTCTATTTTAGTTTTATGTGTTATCTGTATATTACAGATGTTTTATACTAGTGACTGACATCTGTTTTAAAAAAAAAAGGCATTCTGAACTATTCTGACTTGAAAATTCTGAGAAAGGATTGTCGCCACCAAATTAGCCCTATGCGTTCTCCAAACATCTACATTTATATTCATATTTCAGATTTATATGTTAACTCAAGCTCCATACACCATTCACCCTACCCTGTTCAGACACTCGTTATGTTTATATACATGCTAACCCATAAGTTCATTATACACCACGGACTTTATGATGAGTCAGCACAAGATGGGCACAAACGAATAGCTAATAGTTGTTTCAGTCCTTTAAAAAAGCCCATGCAAGACCTGCAAGCACCCCTACCTTTTCTCTCTTGCTGCCTTGTTGGTCAAGCCTTTACCAACAACTAACAAGAGGGCTCTGCAAATAAAGATCTGGACGCTTAGAACAGATCAATGATGTCAAAACTTGCCTTAAACAGGAGCCAGATAAGTGATCTTTAAAAGTGACTTCAATTTCTAAGACTCGCATTCTCTATTTATGGTTTTTGAGACCATTTCTGAAGTTTTTAACACCCAGTGGTATTACAGAAAGACCATATTGTCCAGGTGAAGTTTGGGAGCTCTGCTCTGCACTTGGCCAAATTTACTCTGCTGTGACATGGGGGCTGGAACTAACCTGAGGCTCATCACCATAAAATAAGAATAATAATAGAATCTAATGTATAAGGATGCTCTCAGTGCCAATGAGATCATTGATCTCAAGTGCTTAGCACAGTGCCTGGCTTATAGGGAGTGCTCAATAATCGTTAGCCATTATTTGATTAATAAGAGATGGTCGAGTTTCTCTCCAGCTTGATCTCAAAGACTATTCACTGCAACAAAGTAGCTGCCGCATCAAATTATACCAGTAGAGCGACAGTAGCTCTTTCTTTTAGGTGGCAGGGATACAGAATGTACCTTAAAACTGCAGGCCCAGGGCACCTGGGTGGCTCAGTCGGTTGAGTGTCCGACTTCGGCTCAGGTCATGATCTTACAGTTCGTGGGTTCAAGCCCCGCATCGGGTTCTGTGCTGATGGCTCAGAGCCTGGAGCCTGCTTCGGATTCTGCGTCTCCCTCTCTCTCTGCCCTTCCCCTGCTCACGCTCTGTCTTTATATCTCTCAAAAATAAATAAAAGTTAAAAAAAAAAAAAACACAATTGCAGGCCCCACCCGGATGAAGTTAATTGAGTGTTCTCACTTAAAAAAAGTAAGTATTTATACTGTCTTGTACATGTGCTCTAACATTCTGAAAGCAAAGGCCAAAAACAGATAGTGAGGATAAGAGTTAAATTAAAGATCTCCTGCCCTAGATCTCCAAATCTGCAAGAACAGGGTCTCCTCTAATGTGCCAGGTCACTCCAGGACAAAGGCTGGTGGTGATGGGAAATTTAAATCAATGGGCGACATCGCTGTCAAGCTGCTACTTGGTATTTTTAAATAAATTCCATTAGAGAAGTCTCCACGTTTTGGAAAAGAGCAAATGTCAGTGCTTTCTACCAAATTAGAAAGGAGGAAAGAAGAATGACCCTGAAAATGATAGATAAGTCAGCTTAATGTCACAAACCCTGGGTGACGCTGGAACAGATCATCAAATGATCGATTTATAATCACTCAGAAAATTAAGAGCTAACAAGTGCAATCAAATAGCTTTGGGAGCTACAAATTATACCACATTAATTTAACACAAGGGCAGTTTATCTAAACAAGGGCAGCAGGGATGGGAGAGCCAGAGAGAAGTCTCTCCTGAGCTCAGTGAAACTTCAGAATCTCAGCCACAGGAGATTTTTAGAGGCAAAACAAGAGAATGTGGTCTGGATCATAGAACTCTCAGGGAGTTTGCTTGTCCTTAACCCAGTGTGACTTAGTTGAGTTACTGTTTGCAGACAAAAGACCTAGCACCTGTTTCCATCCTTTACTGACACAGTTGACACCACCATAACTATCATGGAGCAGCTACTATGTGGTAGGAATTATGCATAAATTATCTATAATCTTCCTCCTTCCCCGCTTCCTCAATGATACTGCAAAGTATTTTCTTCACTTGGAAATGGAAAAGTACAAATCTGAGAGGGACATATATGATTTGTCCATGGCCATAAAGCTGGTAAGTGGTAGAGCTAAGGCTCACACTCAAGTCTGTGTCTCCAGAATCTGGGCCAATATGAATGGTCAAAACCACAATTTAAACAAGTAATCACAGTTCCTTCCCTGGAAAGGTGAATCAAAATAATCCACTTATTTTTCTCATACCTCAGGCTACAGAAATTTGGTTAAGATGATAGTCAAGAACAATCTTAAAGAAAGAAAACATTTAGAGAAGGAATGGTGGGAGGAGTGAAGGGTGGGGTGCAGAAAAGCTTACATCCTATGTTGTGGGTAAATATATGTCAATTGTACTATCACTTCTTGGTCCTCCACTGACCGTCCATTTGGTCACCTCACCTCCCACAACTGCAGGACATGAACACACACACACTTGGAAATCTGAGACAATTATCCCTATTTTCCATATGCTACGCATGGTCCTGCCAGTTAATTTAAAGAAAGATAAGCATATGTAAAACAGTATGGGCTCTTGAAATACTAACATTAGAAAATGTTTTGTAGATCTAATCCCACCTTTTCATTTTGTAGGTGGAGAGTCTAAGATTCAAAAAGGTTAAGCTACTACTTACCCAATATCACACAGTTAGTTGATTTTAGTTCAGGACTAGAACATAGTACTCCTAATCTGGTATCTCAGTGCTTTTTTTCTACCACAGCTAAGAAACAACAAAGTGACTCTAGAATGAACGAATGAATGAATGAATGAATGAACACAATCCAAAATTTCTCTTTTTCTTTCACACACACACACACACACACACACACACACACACACACACACACCACAAATAAAAATCAATAGCTGCTAGGAATGAATAATTACCAAAAAATGAACAGTTACTAGTAAGACTAGTAAATATTAACCAACTACAGCAAAAGATTTTGAATATCTGTCAGCAATCCTGTACTTTGAAAGAAAAATAAGGTAATAGGTTCCAGAGACTCCAGGATGTAACAAAAGTAGCATGATGACCAAGGGCCCAAATACAAATTTTCCTTTACAAATAAAACCATTAGAAGATTGTGCAGTTTCTTCCCCAAACTTTAAAAAAGAGGTGGTTGAGCTGGAGCGAATTCAGAATAAAGGGACAGATGATTAACCTTTTTGTGTAGGATTTACTTCCCTTCCTATTAAATAAATCAAGGGTAAAAATGGGATGGCTCGAGTACCTGATGTAATTTGGGGCCAAAAGTGAACTGAATGAGAAGAATGAGATTTGAGATGTCGAAAAGAAATTTAAGTTGTTTGTAACGTAAAAAGTGTCCTGACTATTCAGATACGGATGCTCTGGAAAGATCTATGCAGGATTCCTAGAACCATCTTCAACCTGAAAGCACTAATACCTGCTTAAAAGAGACACAAGAAGGCTGAGTGGGGCGAGGACAGGAGCAGAGAGGTGCTGGGCCATAGTTTCCTGGGCACCTGAAGGGGTGCATGCCACAAGAGTACCACTAAAGAGTCAGAGGAGCCCCTGGGAGGAGGACAGTGACCGATGGGAGGCCTCAGAGTAGTCGACACTGATGATGGCTAGGGAGAGCTGTGAGGATCTGGGCCGATGGCTTGGATCTTGAGAAAAGAGATGGGAATGGAAGAGCCGAGAAAAAGTGTGCAGCCTGCAGACTGAGAATTTTGGAGCTGGACTGAGATGCAGGATGCTTTCTAACCCCTGTGAGCCCTCATTCCTCCTCTTCAACAGAAATGCCATGGAACTTAGGGCCTCTCTAGGGAAGAGCCAAAGCACAAGCACAGCACAAGGAGAGGAATTAACATTTCGGTGATCATATGACAGACCCTGAGCTTAGTGCCCCAATACTTGTTCTCTCACTCCCTCTCTCTCCCTGCAATCTGAACAACACAGCTTTTACCTTTCCCTTTTTTATATGTGAACCTCAAAGACAGGAATCTGTCTCTCTTTTTTTTTATTATAATAGTTTATTTTCAAATTGGTTTACATATAACACCCAGTGTTCATCCCAACACGTGCCCTCTTTAATGTCCGTCACCCCCTCTCCCCCCTCCCTCACCTCCCTCAACTCCCTCACCCTCAGATTGTTCTTAGTCTTTGAGTGTCTCTGTCTCTTGACCAAAGTCAAAAAGCTAGGAAATGACAGAACTGAAATTTGAACCGATGTCTGTCTCCAGATTTTTTTATTCACTGAGACAATAAACCAGGTATATTTTTTAAGCCCCGAATCACTAGGTTAATTATTATTATCAAAATGTATTTTTCCTGTGTGGGTTTTCTTTTTTTTTTCTTCCACGTGAGGCCCAAGGAAAATCTGGTAACAAAGAGCTTGGAAGATGAGATACAAGGCTTTTTGATACAGATGGAACTTCTTGAAAGTACTCAAAATTTTAAAGTTAGCTCTCTTGGGTGTTCTTTTTAATATGCACGTCACAGTTGATAAGGTGTCAGCAGGAAGGAATCATACAATACTTACAGCAGACATTTGAAGAACATAATTGCCCCAGCTGACATGTGTGACTGCTCTTTCATTATCATGTCAAGAGGACAGTTCAGCTTATAAATTGTTTGCAGTGAAAATAAAATAGGAAGCACTTGCTTAAAGTTTATTATAGCCTTTTAGAGTAACATAATTATGATTATAAAGTGTTCTTCCTTGGTGTGAACATTTTATTTGTTCTTCGGAGGATTTCTTTAAGATCAGAAAAGAGAGTGTTATTTCAGTAGATGTTAAGCATAAAAGTTCCATTCATGGAAACTTTACTTGAATGTTCAATCATAGTCTCTGGAGGACATAAGCATCCAGGGCCTGCTGTGCTGTCTCATTCAGATTAAGAACATCTTAGCATGTTGCCTTCCTGCAATTTTTGGGGATTTCAAGGCCCCAAACTAATCTTCAGGACCGGCATCAATCTGCAGTAGAATTTAAAGTGAAAAAGGAAGGGGATTTATTAGAATCAGAACCAAGACTGCTCTACCCCCCCAGCAAGACAATAAAAGCCAGGAAGTGGCTTTCACACCTGCTAAAATGAAAGACTTCTGGAACGGGAAACCCCAAATATCCATCATTGGCTCCTTACTGTGAATTGATTTCAGATTCTATTCAGTAGTAATACAATTCTAAGGATTAGAAGAGGCCTAGAGACCACCTTATCCAGTGCTTTGTTTCACAGATTAAGTAACTAAGATGGTCAAGGTTGCATGCCTTGTCTGGGATGACAGAAGATAGAACCAGGAGGCAGATCCGGGACTCCTACTCCAACTTCAATCATCTCTCACCTAAAGAGCATGAATCACTGGACACCTTAGAAAAGACAAAGGGTCTTTGTCTGTTCTGTTCATCTCTGTTCTGTTCCCTGTGATGAGTGAAATGAGAAGACAGAAACTCATGAGAGAGATTTCTATGGAATAAGCTTTCCAGGTACAAGTGATATACATTATACTGCCTGTATTCTGTTACTCGGAACTCAGTCACATGGCCCCAAGCAATGGCTAGAGAAAAGTCAAATAGCTACATGCCCAGGAGGTAAAGGAATTTGGTTTGGGTAAATATATAGCAGTCTCCTTGAAATGTTCTAGTTCCTTGGGTTTTTATTTTCTTGTTCTTAGATTCGGAAACCATTGATTGAAGAGGAAGCCAGGTCCTCTTGAGAATCTGTATGTCCCCATATACTCCATCATAAGTTTATACAATGAACACTTTCCCAATTCTTCCCCCAGAAGATCTAAAGCCATTTACCAGGGTAACTGTACACCACAAAAAATAATGTTTGGAATATACAATTTTTTTTGAAGACTGTGAGATACAGGAACCGAGCTGCCACTAATATTAAGATACAGGAACCAAGCTGCCACTAATATTGGGCATTTTGTGCCCAAAATGTCACAATAATTCTTGGGTAAAGTGAATGCCTATGGAGGCCAGGTGATAAATTGAGTATTATACCAAGACCATTTTAAAGAGGGTTCAAAAGGACTTCGGATCTGTCCTATGGTTAGTCCTCAGTTCCCAAGTGTATAACTGGATAGATACACTTAGCTCCTAGAAGAATCCTTATATTTGTTGTGCAGCTTATGGAATAAGAGCTATTATGGTAGGAAAGGCTAAGTGGAAGCTTCTAAAACTGCCCCAGCCTTGGCTGAAATAGGAACTCACAAACAATATTGTATCCGGAAGGGAATTTCAGAAATTAGTACCGCCCTCCAAGGCTTAAGGAAAACAAGAGTGGTAGTCTCCATCATATCCCCCATCAGTGTTTTGGCACCTGGGAAAACCAGACAACCTTGGACTACCATAAGCTTAAATAGGAAGACCCTCAACTGCAGATGCTATTTCCAGATACAGCATCTCTGTTGGAGCCAAACAAAATGATCTCAGACATCTGTTCTCCTGCTACTAATCTAGCAATGTATTCTTCTCTATCTCCATCAATAGAGAGGATAGAAAAAAACAAAAGAGAGGAAAGGACAGAATTATACTTTAACTGTGCTGTCCAAATTAACTCTCCTATTCTCTGTCAAAATATATTCCACAAGACCTTGATCACTTTGATAGTACACATTAAATATTAGCATTCCTCTAAATTGATGACATCATACTAATGCACTAACATGGCAAACACTATGGTTGCCCTAGAAAGATACATTATGCTAGACGGTGCAAGCAAAACCCTGTGAAGATACAGAATACTGCCACACATCCAGGCGGTTTTAAGGAATGCTAGGGTGTAGGGCATATCACATCCCCTGTAAGGTAAAAGATACATATCTTCAACACGTATCTCCTATACTAAGTGTCTGATTATCTCACTGAATTTTGGAGGTAGTATATGACATACGTAAAACTTTTGATACTATATCTAACAACTGATCCATATTATCAGGTGAGTTAAGAGATAGACAATTTTGAGTAAGACACAGGCTGTGGTACAAGTTTCCTTACCACTTAAGTTGTATGACCCACAAGAACCAAGGTTGCTAAAAGGTATCCATAGCAGGATATCATGAGTATGTAAAATCCTTGGCAAGCCCAAACAGGAAAGGTACAATATGTATCCCAATAATCTGAACCATGGCCAAGGCTTCTGCAGCAGAGAACAACTCACCACTTGAAAAATAGTTTCTGGTGCACAACTGGGCCTAAGTATAGATAGAGCAGGTCCAGAAGGTATGACTAAACTATTTTAACAGAGCCTAGACTCCATGTCCTCGACCTCTATTGCATTGATGCCTCTCCCTCAGCTCATGACAAATTTCTTCTCCATGATAAATTAAGGTAGATGGAAAAAGATCAAACTTGGTTCGCAGATGGATTGGGGCATGAAAGAGTATGTTAGTAATATGCTGGTGCTAACAAAAAGTGACCTCCCTCCATAATACAACCTCTCCTGAAGAGTGGCCCTAAAGGGGAGAGGGAAAAACAAGTTGTGCCAACTGGGGAGATCTGTAATCAGTACTCTGCGGTTCAATTTGTATGAGAAATGACTAGAAGGAAGAATAGCCATGAAACCCTGGGTGGTACTGCCAATGACATGAGTATAAAAGGGCAGCTGTGGCAACCACAGCCAAATGAGGGCAAAGAAAGTAAGAGCATAAAGACTATGGAAGGCATCATCCCACAGGCCAGCCAACCCAGACCAGCTGAAGGGTTGAATGACGCTGAGGAAAACTGGTGATTGAAAAGGTACATTTAAATATCAATGAAGGCGTTAGGAAAGTTGCTATAATGGAAATTGTATCTACCTCACTAACTTTTTTTGTCTTAGTTCACTCAGAAATTGCAGCTAGCCACCACCACGAGAGGACTTTGTGACTTATGAGACTTTTAATTCCTCTCTTGAGAAAGAATGGGTGGAACAGCAATCTCACACACACACACACACACACACACACACACACACACGCACAGAAGAGAAAGAAAAGAAAAACTATTCCCCTTATCCCTTTAGTAATATGGCAGCTGGATATCATGGAGAGTATAATCTATGTGATACAAGTGGAAAACTATGAAACACTAAGTACCACACAGGTCCTTGAACCTTCCCTATCTCTTCCAGTTCTGTCTGCTTTCTTATCCAGCTTAACCAGCTGCCTCTCACCAGTGCCTCACCTTCTCCATGCACCTTGCCTCTTTTTTTCTTCTCTCCTGGGTCCTGTCCTGTTGAAGCTGTTGCACCATACCAAATGGTGCCCACAGGCACAAATGCACAATCAGAAAATGCAGGGAAGTTAGCATCTTTGTCAATGGGAGGCAAGGGTTAGTAAATTCTTTCCCTATCTCCCCTTTCCACCAGAAGAACAGTTCTGAGACACAATTTCTATAACTTCTCAGAGATCTGGTCTCCTGGTTTAAGTAATGAATTACGCTGGTGTCCCGCGGATAGCATCTTCATATGGGCTTTCCCTCCTTGCCTTCACTACTCACCTTGGTCCTTCACTCCTGCTACCTAATTTACATTTCCTAACAAAATAATAGTAGAGAAGCCTTCTGCCTAAGCTTCTGTTTTCTTGGGAACTAAGCAAGGCTAAGACAGTTACTATTGTTGATTTGATTGTTGTAGTTGTTGTTGTTATAATTACCTCTAATAGATTTGTTGAAAATGTTATAATTATTAACACATTTAAACTGCTTAGAAGCAATGCCTAAACATTATCATTATTGTTACCTCTCCACCGACTGCATTTCCTGCACTGATCCCTACCCTCCTCAAACTCTATATTGTAAAGAAATTGAACTTGTCCATAAATGAGAGGATATGTTCCAAGGTACTCCTTCTGGTACTGACTTCATGGGGTAGGGAAAGAAAAAGAGTACCAGAAGTGGCAAGAGAAGGTAGCCTGGGACCATGATGAGGTGGTCCCCAAAATGTTCAAACTCTTCCAAACCTTGCTAATATCCCTCCCTTCAGAACTGAGGCATCATTAATTATTTAAACTGAAAAAGGCTACTTTTGATTTTATGGTGTTCTACAAAATGTATACGCACACGTGTATACACACATGCACATGTACACACACACAAATATGTTTCGTCTTCCTACCACACTCAAGAACCTACTTACATACCCCTCCTAGTGTCCTGATTCAGGCTGAGCAGATTCTCGTGTTTCATTAAAGTTTGTTTCAAGACTACTAGACAGGGTCCACAGGATTTCCTCTCATTGTTCCCCCTGGCACCTTTTCTTCCCACTCTCGGCTGTTCATCTCACCTGCCAAGATTCACAACAAAGCATGAGCTACTTGTATCTAGCTTTTCACAATTCCAAAGCTGCTGCTTCTCTAATTAAATAAGACTTTTCTTAGGCAGGGAAATCTACTGTTTTGTGGAAGAAGTACAAAAAAAGAGTCCCAAGAGTTCCTAAGTCTTCCTGGAGTACTCTGCTCCACCCCACAGCCATCTTGGCCACAATGGCTAGGCTGGGTGCCCTATCTTCACTGTAGATCCCTGCCTTGCACACCTTGAGAGGAATTTGTGTGTCTGTGTGGGACCAGGGGAAAGAATCAAAGTTCAAAAGGGGCAAAACTGACATGAATCTCCAATCCTAGACTTTGTATGGTCCAACTTAGCACCTGAGCTGAGTGTAGGGGGGGTTACAAGTAAATGGTATGGGGTAGCAGAAAAGGTCCTTCCACATTACCCCCACATTTTCCTATAAGCATTTTTCCTTGCCTATTTTATCAGTGTTAGTGTCACAAACTGTCTGCTACTGGGACTGGATCTTCCTCTTGCTATTTTAATTTTCTTTCACCATTTTCAAAATTACAGGGATTCTATCTTTATTTCAGACCTCCCTTCCTTCCCTCCTCACCAAATTGCTTGGAATATAATCTGTCAAGAGTGAACAAAATCTGCTTTCTCCACCCTCAGTATCATTAAGCTTTTCATCTTTGTCAACCAGAGGGGACAGCAATTGTTAACAGGGCTTTCTTTAACTCTAAACAACATAAGACCTACAGGGCTCAGCATGTGCTACAGAATTCTTTGCCAAACTTGTTACCTTTGTGACTCATTTACACTTAGATGAGAGATTCATCACCTAAGGAGGGTCTTATCCTTGAGGATCCATAAAAAGAGAATGATTCTCATGGATTTCTTTGAACATCAGAAATTTTAATCCTTGTAGAAAAATCTTGAAGTCTTTCAGCTCAGCTGCTCTAAAAAAATGGTAATTTTCAGAAATACTGTTTTGATGCTTTGATAATAGATATAATTGGAGCCATACTATTAAGGGTTAAAGGCACAATGTACAAAAATGTTCCCTATCTAAGTGAAGGAAGTTCTGACTTTTAGCTCAAACCTAAGAAGCCTACCTTTTTGCACAAGAGGACAACTTTTGCACAACTACATTGTCAATTGTGAATGGACAGCAGCAATTCTGGATTCACTGGAACTCTAAATGCACCAGAATTTTTGGAGCCCATAAACTTTTTCAGAAGAAAAAAGAAAATCACAAAGGAGACATGTCTTGTCTGTAGACCCTTTCTAGAGAAATCAAACATCTCTTTCTCCACGTACAGCTTTCACTACCCACCTGCCACTCAATCCCCTATTACACTGTTCTAGTTAGGTTTATCTGATTCCAAGAAATAGAAACTCACTCCAATTACTTCAAATAATTCTGGGTTCATTGAAAAGATATGCAATTATGGGAGTCTGACAAGAAAAATTCAGATCTTCGTGCAGGTGATTATGCATCCATGGTAACTCTAGGGAGAAGAGTTTTGTGGATCTTCATTAGGAAATGTAAGGTGATCTATCATCAATATCACTTAGCAACTTTCCATGGGCCCGTGTCTCTCTACCAACTGGCTTCCTCACCCTCTCCCTTCTGTTTCTCTCTCCATTCCCAAAGCCTTGGCTGACTTAGAATTTCTTCCCTCATTTGCTCCCATCTCCCAAGGGGAGAAAGAAGGAAAGAACACAAGACTCTGCTGTCAGCTTACAATAGTTCAGTCTCCAGCTATTTCCTGGTGCAAACTCTCAGAAGAGTCTGATTCAGTTCCTTTGATTTGTTGTTGCTTTGTTGTTTGTACTAGGTCATATTCAGGCAGCTGGTAGCTGGCTAGCCTGTAGACCAGCTGGCTAACCTGTAGACTGGCTGCTTTGAGGTCATGTGACCACCTATGACCCAGTCTAGAGTCACACCACACAAAGACCATCATATGACCCTAAGCAAACCATTGAACCTAGGAGGAAATAATCCAGTGTGGCAGCCCCAATGTCTAACTTGGGTGCCTCAAGCCGTCACATTCCCTTAGATAGAACTAAGCACTTAATCGTTCATAATGCTATGTTGTTCACTAATTTTTTCATGTAGTCACATCTTTTTTTTCCTTTTTGAAAATATCTTTAATCAAAACATTTATTCATACAGAAAAGTACACCAGACAGAAGAATGTGGCTCTATGAAATTTTACAAATATGAGTAGCAAATATACCATCTCCCATCCACTATGCCTCCAAAGGTAACTGCCATTCTGACTTCTAAAAACATAGGTGAGTTGGACTGCTTTTAAACACTAAATAAAAGCAACCACACAATATGGACAATTTTTTATCTTGCTTACTTTGCTCAACCCTATGTTTGAAGGACTCACCCTTGCTGTCAAGTATATAAATAATTTACTTATTTTCATTGTTTTACTGAAATTTGATAGTCCTTTTAAATTTCTACATATATGGTGATAATAACTGAATTTAGTATCTCAAGTGTGGTTTAATGATGTAAAAGTATAGTTAAACTGTTACCCATTGGCATATAGTTCATTTTTTTAAGATTCATATTACTTAACAGAGAGAGCAGTATCGGTTTCAGGAATAGAATTTAGTGATTCATCACTTAAACATAATACCCAGTGCTTAACACAAGTGCCCTCCTTGATGCCCATCCCCCCCACCTCCCTCCATCAACCCTCGATTGGCTCTCTATAGTTAAGAGTCTCTTATGGTTTACCTCCCTCTCTTTTTCCCCCTTCCCTTTATGTTCATCTGTTTTGTTTCTTAAATTCCACATATGAGTAAAATCAGAGGATATTTGTCTTTCTCTGACTGACTTATTTCACTTAGCATAACACACTCCAGTTCCATCCATATTTGTTACAAATGGCAAGATTTCATTGTTTTCGAATGTTGAGTAATATTCCATTGTATGTATATACCACATCTTCTTTATCTATTCTTCAGGCAATGAACATTTGGGCTTTTTCCATAATTTGACTATTGCTGATAGTGCTGTTATAAACATTGGGGTGCATGTGCCCCTTCAAACCACATTTTTGTACCCTCTGAATAAATACCTAGTAGCACAATTGCTGAATCATAGGGAAGTTCTATTTTTAACTTTTGGAGCAACCTCCACATTGTTTTCCAGAATGGCTGCACCGGTTTGCATTCCCAAAAACAGTGCAAAAGGGTTCCCCTTTCTCAGCATCCTTACCAACATCTGTTGTTTCCTGAGTTGTTAATTTTAGTCATTCTGACTGGTGTTAGGTGGTATCTTTTACTCCGAGCTAGTATATAAGCTACTTGAAGCTCATATGTTCTCCATAGCACCAGGCACAGAGATGACCTTACTCAGTAATATTAGATTATTGGCTTCCTCGGAAACCTAGTTAAAACAACAAACTAACAAAAATGGTTTGTCCACTTGGCCAAAACTCCATTTGCCTTCTATATCCTCTAATTCTGTATCCTAATTTTACTACTTACTGTATCTATGTATATACCAACTTGTCCCACCAAGATTTGAGGGTGTGTAATCATTCACTTCCCAATAACAATGCTAAGGTCCTAGAAGTTTCTAGAAAGAAGAAGTTATAGGTTAATCGTTTACTACATGAGAAAAGAAGATTCACTGTAGACTGAACTAAGAGTCCACATGTGGGGTGTTGGATGGCTCAGTTGGTTGAGCTTCCAACTCTTAATTTCAGCTCAGGTCATGACCCTAGGGTCATGGGATTGAACTCCACTTTGGGCTCTGCACTGAGATGGAGGATGGTTAAGATTCTATCTCTCTTGGGGTGCCTGGGTGGCTCAGTTGGTTAAATGTTCAACTTCGGCTCAGGTCATGATCTCCCGATTTGTGAACTTGAGCCCCACATCAGGCCCTGTGCTGAAAGTGCAGAGCATGGAGCCTGCTTTGCATTCTGTGCCTCCCTCTCTCTCTCTCTGTTCCACCCCTGCTTGCACTCTCTCTCTCAAAAATAAACAAACATTAAAAAATATATTAAAAGAAAAGATTCTATTCCTCTTGGGACACCTGGGTGGCTCATTCCATTAAGCATCTGGCTCTTGGTTTCAGCTCAGGTCATGATCTCACAGTTTGTGGGTTTGAGTCCCATGTTGTACCCTGAACTGACAATGCAGGGATTGGAAGTCTCTCTCTCTCTCTCTCTCTCTCCCTCTCTCTCTCTGCCCCTCTCCTGCCCATTCTCTCTCTCAAAATAGATAAACTAAAAAAAATATTTGGGACACATGGGTGGCTCAGTCAGTTGAATGTCCCTCCAACTTCAGCTCAGGATCAGCTCAGGATCTCACAGTTCATGAGTTCAAGCCCCACATCAGCTGGCTGCTGTCAGCCTGTCAGTGCTGAGCCTGCCTCAGATCCTCTGTCCTCCTCTCTCTGCTCCTCCCCATTTGCACTCTCTCAGAAAAATAAATATTTTTTAAACAGGGTTTTCTCTCTCTCTCTGAAATTAAAAAAAAAAGAGAGAGCCCATGTGTGACTCTGAGTCAAATGAATAATACCTTTAAGCATTCTCATTCTTTGCAGTTCTGCTAACATTTAGCCTTTCTATGTGCACCAGTTGCCTAATGTTTCCTAAAGGCTTAAAAAAAAAAGACTCAAAAGTGGTGTATTCATACAACACTAGAGCTCCCTTCTCTCTGTGTTCAAGAAGCCACTTCTTGCTCCACCTCAGAACTCCTAGACTCATGAAATTCTAGAGTTGGAAAAAGCTCTGGTAGTTTATTGGCTTTTAAAACAGAGGCAACACAGAGTAGCAGTTAGGAGCACGACTTTAGAAGTTGTTCAGGACTGGATTTGAGCCCAGCACTACTATTTATTAGCTGATGGTTGTGGGCAATTAATTAAAAATTTTTTAACTAGGGAATTCTCTTCTAGAAAACGGGAGGTGAATAAAATAGTACATATAAATTACTTAATCAGGTGTCTGGGGCATGGAAAGTATTCAGTAAATGTTAGTTGATTTTAATTATATAACCTACTTTCCTTAATTTACAAATGAGGAAGGAAAGGCCAGAGAGGTAAAGTGAGCTGGCTAAGGTTGTACATCTGCATACTAACAAAAGTAGTCTTTAAACAATGAATAATGATTAAGTGAAATCTTTCCTTTAAAAAACAAAGCTCTTTTCTGGTCTATATTATAGGCAAAGGAATGGATGCTGCAAACAAGAAAAGTAAATTACCTATATTGAGTGTTTTCTCTCTCTCAGACACTGACCAGATACGAAGTGGCAAATAAAAATATAAATGAGGAGCTCCTGAGTGCCTTAGTCAGGTAAGCATCTGACTTCGGCTCAGGTCATGATCTCGCAGTTTGTGAGTTCGAGGCTTGCATTGGGCTCTGTGCTGACAGCTCTGAGCCTGCAGCCTGCTTTGGATTCTGTGTCTTCCTCTCTCTATGCCTCTCCCCTGCTCATGCTCTCTCTCTCTCAAAAATAAAATAATAACATTAAAAAATTTTTAAATTGATTTGAAGAGAAGAGAGATCATCCAAATTAATAAATAAAATGTTTTCTAACTAAATGCCAGATGTGTGGAACGGATTTGCCAAGAATGAAGAATGTCACTTCCCTGGAGCAACTGGAGAAAGCTTCTTGATAAGAACACATCTTTAGATGTGATTTCTGATTGAGCAGGGGAGGGAAGAGGAAGAGAGAAAGCATGAGCAGGACTGCAGTTAGTTACCAGGGAGGGAGTCCCAGAGTCTTCATTTTTCCATCTAACTCAGAAATGCACACAGATGTAGTCTTTTATCAGTGAAATCTCGCTTTTACAACATATTTTGAAAAATAAAATTTTATTTCTTTAAGAAATTATACTTTAAATTCTTTTCCATTACTTCTGGTACATTAGACACTCTCCTAAGTGAATGCAAAATGTAAACAACCCGGGAACAAAAGGCATATATATGAATTTAACACTCTAGTGATGCCAAGGAAATATTCTTCACTGTCATTGGATAAACATTTCCTTTTTAACGAATAATCTGCTTAATAAGCCTCCTTTTAAATAAATCATTATAAAAACATATTTCAATCCATGTTCTTTAATTGGTTCCTGGGTCTATGTATTCTTTCTTTGGAGGACAGGCTCCACACAGAGGGCTCTAATAATTGTGTGTGGACCCTACCCTGGAGGATGGCACCACGGCCTCAGAGTGTTGCCTCTGACCTGTGTGTCAGCTGTACCTTCAGCATATTGTTCCCACAATCTACTAAGCCACTGCTTCTGGGTGATACGGTATGTTCAATACCACAAATCTGTCGTAAAGAGAGGGCTGCTGGTGCAACTCTGGTGAGAATCATTGGGCTCTGGGCTACATAACACACGTAGGTTGCTTGTGCCCTCTGGTCTTCCTTGTTGTAAATCATAGATGTATCGCTTCCAACTTACAGTGCAATGCTGCTGGGTACACCTGATTTTACGACTTGGTAGTTGACTAGAGCTTGTAACCCCTTTAGAGTATAATACCATTCCTTCCTTATCAGACCCAGGACATCCCCAATTTGGACATGCTGTGATTTAGCCCTAGTTATAGGGCAAACATCCAAGAAAAGCGGTGGGGCCATATCTTGAAGACTCTGGGGAGAAGCCTGTTACCCGGCAGAAGAATGGCCAGCAATGGCTTCTCACGTGAAAGGAGTATGTATTGGCTCTTCATACAGAAAGGAACCACCTCTGAGAGCTCTGAGAATTCAGAGGAGTTTGGAGAACCAGTATCTGGGATACAGGTAACAGATTACCCCATCCCATATGTCAGGATAAGGATAATTTTCTCAGCCAGGATCCTGGCTTTGGCAAAACAGACCTGCTTCAGCTGCATAACCAGTTCTGTTTGAAGTTCTGGACGCCATTTAAATCTGAGTTTTGTATGTTTCTTCTCTCTCCACGCTGACGAGAAAGGCATCTTTTTAAGGTATCCAAAAGGACTTCTGATCCCTTTAGTTATCAATTTTTAACTGCCTTCAGCTTTTCATTATCCCTCTAACAAGCATCAATGCTACTTAATAACAAGCCAATTCCATTTTCCTTGTCTGAATTGTTTTCCCTTGTACTTGTCAAATGCCTAAACCATTGCACTGGAACATTCTTCAATTCGCCAGAGAAAGTTTTTGCAATTGGGCCAACATCTTATGCCAGACACTAATCTGTCTCCCCCCCCCCCACATACCACCTGGGATAGAATTCTCATTGCCAATCAGGCACTGAGTGATCCAAGCCCAAAACCTCATCTTACCACCTGTTTCCTTCTAGCACTCCTGGAACCACTATGTCAGCAGGGTCCTCTGGGAAGCAGGTGTTGAGACAAGAGTTAAGAATGCAGATTGAAAAGTAATAGCCCTGAAAAGGGAAGAAGTAGGATTGGGCAGGGAGAGATAGGAGACCATAATTCATTTTGGACAAACTCTCTGTCTGCCCATTGAGAACCTTTGAAGCAAGATTGCCCATTTAGGGGAGTCCCTGCTCACAGGCTGACGTGGACCTGGAGAAGTAAACACCAGAAGACTACCAGTGAACCACACTTCTTACTACTGAGCAACAAGTCTTGTTTTGAAGGGGGATCTGAGAAATGCATCTCTCTATCTGTCACTACGCTAGCTAAAATAAGAAGGTTCTATCCTACATGTGAGCCTGAATATATATTGACCTAATTAAGGCCAGACTGCCCCTAGTGGCAATTTGGATGAATTCTACATGGTTTAATGCGTCCCTCAATCCTCTCTCATCTCCAAAAGCTGCTAAGTTCCTCTGAGTCTTTTCCTAGTTTGTACCCAAATATCTTCCAGACATCTCCATGTCAAAAGAGATTAGGAATAACCCTAAGAGAGAGAGGCAAGTTTAAATAATACCCTCACCTCTGCAGCTATGTCCTATTTTCTAACTAGCTTGCTCTGAAGAGGAAATCAAATGGCTTATAGTTGGATCAACCAAAAAAAATAAGTCATGGCTGCAAGTTCTCCAAACAGACTCTGAGTGTCAAACAGCTCCCCAGTTAACATTTTGCAGGTTAAACTACATTGGTCATAGTAAAAAGTGCTGAGGATAAAATAACAGCCTAAGCTCTGGCTTTACGATGTTTGCAGTATTTCTGAGCATGTGTAGGAAAGTCTACAACATTGAGACCAGAGTGAGGAAAACATTCACACTACAAATCCCTGCCTGAGAACTATTAGTCAACGGAGCAGCTCTCGGGAGCCAAAAACAGTATCAATTCAGGAGCTGCCCCATTTGTTGACATTGTGGGGAAGCTCTGAGCATTCTCAAAAAGAGTGAATTGCTAGGCCACAAGAACTCAAGTCTATTCTCCCCCTACCCCTCAAAAAATATTATGGATCTAAGAACATGTCCTACCTGGATACAAATAATATTGAACTGTGATTAAGTGAAATTTTAATGTTATCAAAGGATGATCTGCTTCAGAAACTTGGAAAGGTTCTTCCCAGAAAGCAAAGAAAGGTGTGATCCCCGGAGAAGAGGGAAGTAAAAGAACTGGAGAAGAAAAAAGAAACTACAGGTGTTCTGATGCTCTGTGGCCCCATAAAGGAACAGAACCTGAGAAGAGTTGGGGGAAATCAGGACTGGCAAAGTGAAGTGCCACCTGAGCTCAGGAAGGACCACTTGGGACCATAGGACACTGACCATGGACATTCACTAACTTCTTCACCTCAGAACTGTGGAAATCACTGTGGAATTGCTTGAGCTGATGGCTCAAGAGCCCAGGAGAAAATCAGGTTTTTCCTAATGGTGAGGTGAAATGAATAGCCATTTCCCATATTCCCAAGACCGTGAAAAGTGAGCTCATAAGGACAGAAATAAGACCAACTATCAAGAAAGGCTAGTGACCTCAGAGTCAGAGCAGAAGCAACAGCTCAGGAATAACTACATAATCTATGGGTCCCAATTCGTATTAAAATTAGAATGTGGGTCCCCTTGCTCAAAAATTATTGAGGATTTCAAATGCAACAACTGAGTATTAGGCCAAGTGCAGGGCCCCTCTGAGTAAGGGGCTCCTGCAACTGCACAGGTTGCAAATCCATAAACCCACCCTTAAAGAACTTAACTGTATTAGTTATTTATTGCTGGGGAAGGAGAACTAGGCCCTACCTTTGAAGAAAGGAGCCTCAAAAAAAAAAAAAAAAAACTCTGGACATATTTAAAACTTCCACAGCTGTCTTCAGGTCAGAAATTATTTACATTCTCCCATAGGCAAAATGGACTCGCCTCCCAAGATCCCTCAGAAGCCTCATCCTTTTGTGTCATCAACTCAAAATCCAGGACACTAACATCTAAATCAAGTCCAAATGAGCATAAGCAAAAGTCTGTTTATCTATTGCTACATAACAAATTCCCCCCCAATGAATTAAAGCAATAAACATTTCCTATTGCAGTGACTGCCATTTGTGTGGTCAGGCATTCAGGAGTGGCTTAACTGGGTGGTCTGGCTCAGGAACAAGCAGCCAAGACGTCGGTGAGAGCTGCAATCATCGGAAAGCCTAACCGTGGCTGGTCAGTCCACTTCAAGATGACTCACATGACTACTGGCAGGAGGCCTCAGTTTTTAGCCACAATTCTTTTCATAGGGCTGCTTGAGTGGGCAAACAGGCTTTCCCCAAAGTAGACGACCCAAAAAGAGAACAAAAGGGAGTTGCAATGTCTTTTGTGTCCCAATTATAGATACCACACATCATCACTTCTGTCATCTTCCATTTATAAGAAGCAAGCCACTAACTCCTGTTCTCACTCAAAGGAGGATAATTCAGTCATATATGGAGAGGGTGTCTGACTGGCTCAGTTAGAGGAGCATGCAACTCTTCATCTTGGGGTTGTGAGTTCGAGCCTCATGCTGAGTTGAGAGATTACCTAAATAAATAAACTTTAAAAAAAGTTCATATATGGAAATATGGAATTGAGGGAGAGATAGCTAGGAATTTTAGGACCTACTCTAAAATCTCCAAAATGACTAATTCAGACTTATAAAATGACTTATACAGAGTGTTCTTTTATTCGGAAATACTCTTGTATAAGAATATTGTTCACAGTTGCATAAAAAAGCAATACTAGAGGGGTGCCTGGGTGGCTCAGTCAGTTAAGCGTCCGATTTCAGCCCAGGTCATGATCTCATGGTTCATAGTGACATGTCATGCTGACAGCTCAGAGCCTGGAGTCTGCTTCTGATTCTGTGTCTCCCTCTCTCTCTGCCTCTCCTCTGCTTGTGCTCTGTCTCTGTCTCTTTCTCAAAAATAAATAAACAATGAAAAAAAAGCAATAGTAGAAAAAGCAGTGAACCCAAGAAGGATCCTAAAGCCCTCAAATGGTGACATGAAAGAGCTCCCTGACATTCTGTAAGTTTAAAATAAACATTTCTGCCTTCACTATTGACCCCATTCTGTCTGCTTAAACTAGCCTAAGTCTGTCTTGGGTTGGGGTAAGGGCCTGTGACCCTGAAACAAAGGGAAGGTGGTTATGTGGGTATAATATCTGCAATCTGACTTCATAAACATCTTCAGACCTAGAAGAATAGGCCAAGAAGAATAGTAATAACAGGGAGTGACTGCTGCTGAGGACTATACAAAGCCAGCCTTCTGCAAAGAAAAGCATGCCTGTGATAAGGGGAGTTTTCTTTGTCATCCTTCCTACTCCTCTTTCTACACTTTCTGTCATCCACTCTGTGGAAGGCCTGGGTTCCCCCCCCCCAAATATTATCCTCTGATGTAAGGAAGCACAAGCTTGAAACAAACCAAAACTAACCTGAAGACCTCAGGCACCTATATACCCAGGTACATAGTCAGTAATAACCAGTAATATAAACACAAATAGGAGACAGAACCTCCAAGAAATCACCAGGTATAGGTGGGAGACAGATGAGGAGTAGCATAATGAATCAATAAATATGTTGGGAAATCTACAAGCCCAGGGAAGAAAACCTCAAGGAAGTACTTAAGTAATGTTTTAAAAAATGATGGGTACAGTAGACAGAGTTAAGATGGTGGGGCAGCATGGAGACCCTAAGCTTATCTTGTCCCTGAAATGCACCTAGATCATGACCAAACTATTTTGAACACCCAGGAAATTGATCAGATGATTAACACAATTTGCATAACTTGAGCCACAGAAATCAGCCACGCAGTGCAGAGACATGAACTGGGGTACAGAAATGCCCCAGAAGGTAGAGAGTTGTTTTTGTGGACAGAGGACAGAAAAAGAAAGGGGGAGAATGTGGCAAATGGGGATTGTGCAAGAAAAGCACTCCCTCAAAAGTAGCTGGAGAGAGAGTGAAAACTCACAAAGGATTACACAAGAAATCTGTTCCCTAAAATCACTGATGGAAAGAAAAGAAGAAGTTTCAATACCACCAGGATTCTATAAACAGTGGAATGTACAGTCTGAAGTTCCAGAGCTCAGTGCCTGGCAGTGCTCTGGTGAGGAAGCAGAAAGAATCACCAAGAGCAGGCAGCGTGGTCTGAGGAGTCCAAGTGCCACATGGGGAGAAGCAGCTTCCCTGCTTGGAGGGCACTTGGTAGAAGCAATATGGCCTCCCCACAGGCAAAGTTCCCAGCAGTCCCCAGAAAGCAGCCATGTTTGCTGATATGGGGACAAAATGTCAGAGTGAGGTGAAATCTGGCACCAGTTCTGTATTGTGGTTTTCCATAATCTCTGAACCTCTGCCACTGTGCAATCACACATTTTCTGGGGCAAGCCTGCACCCTGCCATTGCTCAAAGAGACCATCCCCCAGAGAGTTGGTGCAGGTCCAAGCCACAGGGGTCTCTGAAGTGTGGGGTTTTAAAACACAACTCCATCTGAGATAAAACTCTGGAGAGAGGTACCACCTGGCAGGCAGACAGTTTGGACATGGACAGGGTAGAGGCAGGGAATGGATGGAGGCCTGAGACAAAGGAGGGGTGTTTGATCCCAGGTCGGTGAGAGCTCCAGGTTCCTGTGCCAGAGACTAGGGAGTTGAGTGAAGCCATTTCCACCTCTCCTGTGTGCACACCACACTAATCCACCTCAGTAAGCTAAGCAGCGCCACTAGTGGAGAACAGAGCCATTACACCAAGTCCTGGCCAGCTGCACATTCCAAGCACATCACTTAGAAGACCAGCACAAGTCACACCACCTGCTTAGTGTAAGGACTACAGAAGACTTCATAGTTTCAGTTCATGGGGAAACTGGATACAACTTCATTCGGGTTTCATTGTGTTTGCTGGTTCATTTATTTGCTCATTTTCTTTGCCTCTGTTTTTGCTTAAATTGTTTTCTTTTCTTTTTTTTCTTTCTTTATTTCATTTCTTCCTCACTTTTGGATATAGAAAGAGAAAAATTTATATATTTTTTTACTTTATTTTTTGGGTTTTTAAAAATTTTATATTCTATTTCATTTTCTTTATTTAATTTTATTTTCCTTATATAATATTTTTTAATTTTAAAAAATTTTTCTTTCCTTTTGTTTCTTTTCTTCCCTTTTTTTTCTCTATTCTATTAACCTTCTTTCAACAAGCAGACCAAAACACACCTAGGAACTAGATTCCTTTATTTGATTTTTATTTTGTTTTTAGTTTTTGTATTTTTATTTTTTATTTTATTAACTTTTTTTCTTCCTCCAAAATGACATAGTGAAGGAATTCATCCCCCAAAAAAAAAGAACAGCCAGAGGCTTAATCAACACAGATATAAGCAAGATGTCAGAACTAGAATTTAGAATGATGATAATAAGAATACTAGCTGGTGTTGGAAAAAAAGCACGGGATCTCTCCGCATAGATAAAAAAATAAAATCTAGTCAAGACGAAATTTAAAATCATATAACCAAGATGCAAACTTGAATAGATGCAATGATGGCAAGGATGGATAAGGCAGAGAGGTAATCAGTGATTGAGAAGATAAAATTATGTAGATTAATAAAACAGAAAAAAAAAGAGGAAAACTAAGGCAAAAGAGCAAGATATAAGAATCAGAGAATTCAGTGGCTTATTAAAAAGGAATAAATCCAAATCAGAGGAGTCTCAGAAGATGAAGAGAGAGAGCACGGGGCAGACAGTTTATGTGAGCCAGTCATAGCAGAAAACTTTCTGAACCTAGGGAAGACATCAAAATCCAGGAAGCAAGAGAACTCCCACTATTTTCAACAAAAATTGACCATCAACAAGGTATATAGTCACATTAACAAAATACACAGACAGGGAAAGAATTATGAAAGGAACAGGTGGAAAAAGTCCTTAATCAATAAGGGAAGATATATCAGGTTTGCAGCAAACCTATCCACAGAAATGTGGCAGGCCAGAAAGAAATGGCAGGATATATTTAACATGCTGATATGAAAAAATATGCAGCCAAGAATTCTTTATCCAGCAAGGCTGTCATTCAAAATAGGAGAGAGAAAGAGTTTCCCAGAGAAACAAAAACTAAAGGAGTTCATGACAACTAAACCAGCCATGAAAGAAATTTTAAGGGGGACCCATTGAGTGGGGAAAATGAAAAACAAAACAAAAAATACCAAAAGCAACAAAGACTAGAAAGGACCCCAGAACACCACAAGAAACTCCAACTCAACAGACAGCACAATGGTATTAAATTCATATCTTTCAGTACTCACTCTATCAATGGACTAAACACTCCAATCAAAAGAAATAGGTTATAAAAATGGATAAGAAACCAAGACCCATCTATATGCTGCTTACAAGAGACTCATTTTAGACTTTAGACTTTAGACTGAAGATTGAAAGTAAGGGAACAGAGACCCATCTATCATGCTAGTGGTTGTCAAAAGAAATCTGGAATAGCCATACTCATAAAAGACAAACTAGATTTTAAAATAAGGACTATAACAAGAGATGATGAAGAAGGGCATTATAGCATAATTAAGGGGTGCATCCACCAAGATGTAACAATGTAAACATTTATGCCCTCAATGTGAAAGAACCCAAATATATAAATCAATTAATGAAAAACATAAAGAAACTCATTGATAATAATACCATAATAGTAGGGAACTTCAAAACCCCACTTACAGCAATAGTAAGATTATGTAAGCAGAAAATCAACAAGAAACAATGGCTTTGAATGACTCACTGGACTGGATAGACTTAACAGATGTATTCAGAACATTTCATCCCTAAAGCAGCAGAATACACATTCACCTCGAGTGCGCATGGAACATTTTCCAGAATACATCACATACTGGGTCACAAATCAGCCCTCAACAAGTACAAAAATTGAGATTATACCTTGCATATTTTCAGGCCACAACATTATTAAACTCAAAATCAACCATAAGAAAAAACTTGGAAAGACCATGAATACTTGGAAATTAAAGAACATCTACTAAATAATGAATAGGTTAACCAAGATATTAAAGAGGAAATTAAAAGGTACATGGAAACCAATGAAAATAAAAACAGCCCAAAACCCCTGGGATGCAGCAAAGGTGGTCATTAGAGGGAAGTATATTGTAATTCAGGCCTTCCTAAAGAAGGAAAAAAGACCTCAAATATACAACCTAACCTTACACCTAAAAAAGCTGGAAAAAGAATAGCAAGTAAAGCCCTAAACCAGACAAAGGGAAACAATAAAGATTAGAGCAGAAATCAATGATATCGAAATAAAAAACAAAACAAAACACAGTGGAACAGATCAATGATACCAGGAACGTATTCTTTGAAAGAATTAACAAAACTATAAACCCCTAGGCAGTTTGATCAAAAAGAAAAAGGAAAAGGACCCAAGTAAATAAAATGACGAATGAAAGAGGAGAGATCACCATCAACACCAGAGAAATAAAAACAATAATAAGAGAATAAAATGAGCAATTATATGCCAACAAATTGGACAATCTGGAAGAAATGGACAAATACCTAGAAACATATAAACTACCAAAACTGAAACAGGAAGATATAGAAAATTTGAACAGATCCATAATCAGTAAAGAAATTGAAACAGTAATCCAAAGTCTCCCAAAAAATAAGAGTCGAGGGCTGGATGGCTTTCCAGGAGAATTCCACCAAACATTTAAAGAAGAGTTAACACCTGTTCCTTTGAAGCTGTTCCAAAACATAGAAAAGAAAACTTCCAAACTCATTCTATAAGGCTAGATTACCTTGATTCCAAAACCAGACAAAGATCCCACTAAAAGGGAAAACTACAGACTAATTTCCCTGATGGACATGGATGCAAAAATTCTCAACAAGTGAAACTGAGCCGCATATCTACAATGAATCAGAGATCCAGAAATGTCTTCCTAGGCATGTTGGAAAAAAACCTGTACCTCAGCGGTTGCAATGGACTGAATTTGTGTCCCCCAAACTCATAAGTTGAAACCTGAATCTCAATGTGATGGTATTTGGAAGTGGGGCCTTTTGGGGAGACAACTGGGTCATGAAAGTGGAGCCTCATGAATGGAATTAGTGCCCTGTAAGAAGAGGCCAGAGAGGGGCCCCTGGGTGGCTCAGTCAGTTAAGCGTCTGACCCTTCATTTCTGCTCAGGTCATAATCTCATGGTTCCTGAGTTCAAGCCCTGCACTGGGCTCTGTGCTGACAGCATGGAACCTGCTCGGGATTCTCTCTCTCCCTCTCTGTCTCTGTCCTTTCACAGCACGTGTGCACACATCTCTCTCTCTCTCTCTCTCAAAATAAATAAATATTAAAAATTTTTTAAAAAAGAGGAAGAGACCAGAGAGCTAGCTAGCCCTCTCTCATGTGACGGAATAATGAGAAAACTGTAGTCTGCAACCCCAAAGAGAGCTCTTACCAGAACCTGACCATGTTGGCACCCCAATCTCAGACATCCAACTTCCAGAACTGTGGAAAAGAAATGTCTGTTGTTTATAAACCAGTCTATGGTAATTTGTTAGCACCCCAAACTAAGACAAAGGTTAAGACCATCAAGAAATCAGGAAAAAAAAACAAACACCTATTAATTAACTGTTCAAGCAGTGCCTTGAATGAGAGAAGGCAAGGCTTCCAAACAATCCCACAGCTTCAATATTGTCAGGGGACTTAGTCTTCTTTGTCAGTTTCGCCTCAAAAAAAACAAAAAAACAAAAAAAAAACCCTGGGGTAAAACCTTGGATCTTAAATCTTGGACTCTTGAATTTTATAGCCACACTTGGAACTAGTAACTGTGACCAGGTAGACACAGTGCTGTGATTTAAAAGGTAGCGGATGAGGTTTTGGGGTAATAGTGGGGTTCATGGCTTCCAGAGCCAAACAGCCAAGAAAGAATTCTTAAAGATGTCTTTGGTGCAAAAAGGTGATTTTATTAAAGCACAGGGACAGGACCTGTGGGCAGAAAGAGCTTCCTGGGGACCATGAGGAGAGACTGATTATATACTATGAAATTGGGAGAGGTAAAGTCCAGGGGAAGTTTTCAGTGAGATTTTCATATGCTAAACAAGACTCTTAGGATACTGGAGGCCTAGCTATTGTTTTCCCCTCTAGCAAATCATTAGCATTAAGGCAGTAGGGAGTCCCTGGAGAAACTTTTACTCTGCCAGCCTCAAGTATTTGCCAATGGGCTGTAGGTTATAAGGAAATTTAATTGTATCTGCCATTTCCTTCTGCCTTTGTTTCCCACATCAAAAGCCACCCTAGATCATTTGGGGCTCAGGTAACTGTGACATGTAAGAACACGGTAGCCCCCTCACATATAGATTAGAATCATGGGAATAAAGAAATAGGCATTTACAAAGGAAGATAGCCACATATCTGAGAAGAGGGAAGGAATTCTGGGCAAAAAAAAAAATAATAATTGTACCTTTCAGAAAAAGAAAAGAAAAGAAATTTCAATCAAAGTAAAAAGCTGAGGTCATCGAAGGGAACTGAAAATACAAGGCCAGTCCATCCCAACCCACCCAAGAAAGGTGCAGGGAGAATATAGTACGCCCTCTGAGTTTGACCGCAAATAGAGCAACACTACTGCCATCCCACTAGTATGGATAGTATCAAGTAAGAAGCATTTTGGGCAGGGAAGAATGACACCAGGACATGGAAAGGAAGCCACAGGTGGCAGGAATGCCATGAAGGGGAGTTAGGGGCACTCACTGGGATTCTCCGGATGATTTGGGAGTATTTGGGAACAAAGACAGCAGAGACTTTGTTAGTACTGCTGCATGTCAGACAAAAATGTAACATTGATTTATGCCTTAATTATACTGCCTTGGCTGTTGTTGCTTTGGAAACCATTGACTACTGAAATAATAATGCCAAAGAGCTAAACAAATTAAAAGTATCAATTTTAGAAGTGATAGGAAGCGTCTATTAAAAGGAGGCAGAAGGAAGTCGACATTTATAGAGTATCTACCATGTGATGCTCTGAACCAGGAAACTGACATTAGGTCTCATTTAATCTTCATAAACCTTCCATCTAAGTGTAGAGTATAAACTCCTTGAGGGCTGAGTTTTTGTTTGCTCATTGCTATATCCCCAGAACCTAAAACAATTCCGACAACTTAAGAAGCACTCAATAAATATTTGCAAAAACTGAAAAAATATACTTGTCTCCATTTCTCAGGTATAAAACTGAGATTCAGATAAAGTAACTAAATTGCTGAAAGTAACACAAGATTTTAAACCCAATCAGTCTGACATCATTAAAGCCCACCTCCCTTGAAAGTCATTTCCTAATAAAAGAACTTCTAAAATAAATTGGACTCCATTTACTATTGAAAATGTACTTTTTTTTAACGTTTATTTATTTTGAGAGAGAGAGGGAGCAGGGGGAGGGCAGAGAGAGAGAGACAGGCAAAGAGAGAGAATCCCAAGCAGGCTCCCTGCTGTCAGCACAGAGCCTGATGCTTTGGGGGGATATGGGGAGGTCGAATTCCAGAACCATAAGATCATGACCTAAGCTGAAATTAAGAGTCAGACAAGTAAGGAAGTAAGGGCAAATCGGGACTGATTCCATTTTGCTTAAGGGCAAACTGGGACTGACTCCATTGTGTTCCATGTCCTCCACCTTGAGTCCCCAGTGCCTGCACAGAAGCTTGACCTATCGAGCAGAACCTTTGACCCTTCCTCAGCCAATCGGCTGGAGTCACGACCATCACCCCTCCCACTGCCCCTAGACCCCTTTAAAACTATTATGTTTTTGGACCGGGCCCTCTCTCGACCCACCGCTGCGTCGGTGCGGTAGGAGATTGAGCTTGAGCTAGCTCGAATAAAGGCTCTTTGTTCTTGCATCGGACTCAGCTCCCTGGTGGTTTTTGGGGTCCCTGAATTCTGGGCATAACAGTAACCAAAAGAGCCACCCAGGCACCCTGAAAATTCACATTTTCAAAAAGAATTGAAAGAATCTAGTATATCAGTTGTCTCACTATTTATTTCATCTTTCAAAACGTTAAGGAAACAGATACTCCATATTTTACCCAATAAGAAAGTAGTAGTCCATGAAACAGTGGTAATAGAAGAAACCATTTTATGTGCCATAACGAAAGATGAGAATATTGTTTATCACTTGGCACAGAACCCAGATGCTTCCTGAATATAAGTAAGATTCCAGGGTAGGACCACTTAAAAAGAATGATACTTTTCCAGGATTAGAGTTCCCAAAAAGAAAATTTTACCATTCCAAATTTCCATGAAAAGTTCTAAAACGGTCAAATAGTTTTTAAAACAAAGCAAGAGCAAGCAAACAAACAAAAAACCCTGAGCCTTGGCCCTAACCCAAGAAACAGCTAACAGCAGTCTGCCTCTAAGAAGGGACCAGAGCACGGTGAGAAACCCATCAGAGGCACAGGTCTGTAAGGCCCAGTGGAGGCTGAGAATAGACTAGAATTCTGAGAAAATCCTGCAGCAGCCTCAGGGTCCACGCACAGCACAATGTACCAGGAGTCAGACGCTGAAGGAACCTGAGGTCTGTGCTGGACTGAAGGCACAGTCTTGCCAAAGGCATTGATCATAAATCTGATACTTTGACTTGGCTACTAACTTGCAGGAAGTTGGCAGGACAGAGGAGCACAGAGAACTGGACCACAACATGCAGTCAGCGACATCCAGACTGTGGATAATGCTACAGGTCGAATGCCCCCAGGTCTTCAGCAGATAAAGTCTAAGGAAAATGAAAAGACAGAGAGACACTGTAAATTTTTTAAAAATTAAGCAAATAGAAATGGGCAAGATTAAAGTATACTGTCTAGAAGGGATTGCTATAAAAGCCTGGTGAGTGGCACTTTGGAGGGAGAGAGAGAATGGAAATTTTAACAGGGTGTGTGGGGAGTGTCAGACAGGGTGGCAAAGTTCTGTTTCTTAGCCTGGGTGATAGTTCTAAGAGTGCTTGTCTCATAATAACCCATTAAGCCATACATTTGCTTTATGTGTCTTTTATTATCTGTGTTTTCTACAATAAAAGGTTAAGAAAAAAAGCAGTGGGCTCTCAGACCTCAGAACCAAAAGGAAGTTATATAAAGGTTGAAAAATGAGGGCTTGACAAAGGATAGATCCTAAAGAAGGACTAAAATCCCTCAGGACAGTGCAGAATAAATCCAAAGCAAAAATATACACAAGAAAAAGTAGACTCCCCGCTCATAGCAAAGGGATTAATGTTAATAGGTTCTTATGATGGCAGAAATGAGAGGCCAGAACTTCTATCTCCAAATGAAAGAATGAGATCTTCAGTCCTTCTTAATCAGAACTGTTCTTGTTCTTTTGGTTTCAAATCCAAGATTGGTAGAAAGAAAGAAAGAAAGAAAGGAATAAAGGAAGAGAAAGAAAGAAAGAAAGAAAGAAAGAAAGAAAGAAAGAAAGAAAGAAAGAAAGAAAGAAAGAAAGAAAGAAAGAAAGAAAGAAAGAAAGAGAGAAAGAAGAAGAAGGAAGAAGAAGAAGAAAGAAGAAGGAAGAAGAAGAAGAAGAAGAAGGAAAAAGAAAGAAAAATACTCACAGACCCTAACTACCCCCTAAGAATTCAGATTTCCAGATTAAAATCAATTATATCCCAGGATTCGAGAATTATGTGATCAAAGCAATGCTCTCAGCCAGCTCTGAAGAATCATGGAGAGAAGTTTGGAGTGACTTGTTTAGACTCTACATAATTAGGTTAAATTGGAAATTATGAAGGTCTTCTGACAACTACTTAAACTATCTATGCCACCAACCTTCCTATTAATATGTATTTACCTAGACATAGTGACTACATATAAACATTGTTTGTCAAAGTGCTAAAGCTTCATAGGGATTTTCCCTAAAACATGATAGCAACATTTTTATTTTTAAAAGTATTGCAGCCACAGTATTTGATTCAATACATGCTACATGGTGACAGGAATAAATTGTGAATCTTCAGATATTGAACATGTAGTGTTTTTAGCTTTTATTCTATTTTGCTTAAGTACCTTGATGACTTTCATGAAGTTTGCTAACACCAGCATTTCTTGCTCTAATTATGATAAAATAACTGCTATTTGTATTCTCACAGTGTAGAGTTCTAGACTGAAGACAGAAAATTTGGGTTTAGCCTGAACACTGTCATTAACTAGTTCTGTGACCCTGATCGAAAGACCCTCTAGGAAAGAATTTAGTTTTCCCATCTGTAAAACAGAGATATTGGATTTTATCTGAGGGTCAAAAAGAGTATTTTCACTTTAATAGAAGGCTCAGAGTTTCACAGGTTTCTCAGATTTCAAAGGGAAAAGTCTCCAATGGTGTCATTTTGGACACCTTTCCAGGGTTTGTGATTGAGATCTGGTACAAGACCGTATGTACTTTGCTTCTCTGCTTCTGAGTTTAGAGTTCCAAGCCCAGTTAAGTCAAACCCCAGGCCCCTAACAGAGGATGGTCCTGACATAGATCCACCAATGGGAATCAGGGATATGGGTGGAGGCGGCAAGGGGCCTTTTAAACTGATTTGTTTAAAGGATGCCTGCTCATTTTTCACTCATCAAATTGGCAAAATTTTTAAAAATGACAATATGGAGGGTTGGTAGAGCAGTGGGTAAAGGTATACCATAATATACTATTCATGGAAGAGCAAAATAGTAATGTCCTGAATGCCAATTTGGCAGTAGCTACCAAAGTTTACATTCCATATCCTTTGCCTCAGCAATTTCAGTTATAAGAATTTATCTGCGGGACGCCTGAGTGGCTCATCGGTTAAGCGTCTGACTCTTGATTTCAGCTCAGGTCATGATCTGATTGTTTGTGGGTCTGAGCCTCACATGGGGCTCTTCATGGACAGCATGGAACCTGCTTGGGATTCTCTCTCTCCTTCTCTCTGCCTCTTCACTCTCTGTCTATAAATAAATAAATAAATAAGAATTTATCCCATTAAAAAAGATATATATACATGTGATAGTAGGTTTTATGGCTTTATTTATAATAGTGAAAAACTAGAAAGAACTCGAATGCTAATCAATCAAGGACTGGCTGAATAAAATTAAGGAGAGCCAAACAATGAAATTCCATTCAGTCATTAAAAAGAATGAAGAGGGGTGCCTGGGTGGCTTAGTCAGTTAAGTGTCCAACTCCTGATTTTGGCTCATGTCATGAGCTCATGGTTTGTGAGATGGAGCCCCACATCAGGGTCTGTGCTGACAGTACAGAGCCCGCTTATCTCCCTCCGTTTCTGCCCCTCCTTCTCTCAAAATAAACTTTGAAAATAAGAATGAAGGTGATCTATTTATACTAGTATGATATTCATATGAAATTGTTATTCAATAAAAAATGCAAACTGTCAAACAAAATGTATGATCCCATTCACAAAACGTTAAACATCTGCACAGATATGTATACATATTCATGTATATACATACGTGTGTGTGTGTAATAATATGTGATGTTACACAGGCATAGGAAAAAGGCTACAAGTCAATGCCCTGCAGAGGCCATAACAATGTACCTGTTAGATTGTTGTAGGGAGCACAGTTGACCAGTGGATCCCAGCTGCCGTGCTCTGAAATCCATTACCGTGTTAGCACCAAGGCCACATACACCCCCACCCTCAGTCAAGTACTAAATGCAGCAGAGATACTAAGGCAGGCCCATTTCTGGTAGATGCACGTTTCCTGACAGAAGACTGTCTCAAAGACTCCCCACCATCCAGGCTCCCCATCAACGAGACCTAAACTTTTTTACAACTGTAGTACAACCTAAGATCTTGCTTCTTTCCTTCCTGCATTGCCATCTGATGGGCTCTCTTCATCTCCTCTGACTCCCTCCTCAATATCTCCCCAGTAAGTCTTCCATAGGTCTAATCCCAGGTCAGCATCTGTTTTTTGAAGTACACAGACTAACACCAAGCGGACAGTGATTGCCTCCAGGAAACAAAAATGTATATAGATATTTTGCTGTAAGCAATCTTGTTTTGCAAACTTTTTCTTCAAGATTCAAAAATAAAGTAGTAGCAACAATACCCATGTGCTTGAAGCGAATTCATTTTCTGCACGAGCACACAGGAGCACATGCACAGACATGTACAAGTACTCTGGTTGCTCCATCAGCAGAGCACATAATGACTCCTACTAATATTTGAATGGTATTTTGTAGTTTTCTTTTTTTTTCTTTTTTTAGGCTTATTTATTTATTTTGAGAGAGAAACAGAGAGAGACCAAGTGAGCTTGAAGGGGGGAGGGGGGAGGGGTGGAGAGAGGGAGAGACAGAATCCTAAGTAGGCCCCACACTGTCAGTACAGTGCCCAATACAGGGCTTGAACTCAAAAACCATGAGACCATGACCTGAGCTGAGATCAAGAGTTGGACGCTTAACTGACTAAGCCACGCAGGCGCCCCTGAACAGTACTTTGTAGTTTTCGTTCCCATTATGTCACCACATAACCTTGGAAAAAACTTCAGTTCTCTGAGCCCCAGACTTCTTGAATGCTCCTGTTCCCGAGACTGCCCCCTGTACTGGAGAGCCTGGGGAACCTGGGTGAGGAGCTACTGTCCTGATGAACCAGCACACTATCCTCATGACCACCCAAAAAGTAGATATTATCATTATCTCATTTTACAATGGAAAACCAGAGCCAGAGAAGTTAAGTGACCCATCCACAATCATACAATAGTAAATAATAATTTGAAATCGACTTGGTCCAAATTTCAAAGGAATTTGTTGCACGAAACTACTTACTAAGCAAAGCCAACTCAAAAAACAGGCAAATTCCTCATCTTCCTTGTACACTGCATCATTGTTCTTCCTCTTCTCCCCACTCCAGCAGGCGTATCTTTTCATCTTCTTCCATTCTTTCTTTCTTAAGTGGGTTTTTGCCTATGGAAATACCGTCTTCACATCATACTTGGGTTAAGGCATATCTACAACCTGGACCCTGAAGAGAGGAGGCATTGACTTGACAATGAGGGCAGACCTGAGGTTCACACAAGACTAAAGGAGAGGTCTAATGACTTAGAAGAGCCAGTGGCATGTGAGCCTGGAACAAGTTGAACCAAGTTGTTACAGAGTGAGTCTTATAAGTTCTCCTAATACTATTTTAAACCAAAAAAATGATTCAAGAATTTTAAACTATTCTGATACCTGCTAGTACCTCTGACATTGACCTAGGAAAAAAGACATAAGAATATGGGAAGTAAGAGAGGGATGGAGATTTCGAACCCAGGGAACAGATGGGGAAAGGGTAGAGATCCTAACCTGAGGAAGAAGAAGGGGAAAGAGGTGAAGTCATCACCCTCGGAGGAAGATAGGACCCCTTCTCTCCCCTCCCGGATCTGTGGGAAGGAGAGGAACAGCCAGCTCTACAGACAGACAGCTGTGTCAGACCACAAAAAGCAGTCAGGAATACCTGCAGCTCCCAATCTGGAGAACTGAAAATACGTTCCCCAGCATGCTGCCAGCATGAAGAAACTGGAATTACAGACATGCAGGGCTTTATGTTCCTGACCTAGCTCATTAATAAAACTCTTCCTTCCCCTTGATTTCCCATGGTGTTTTTATCAAGGAAGTGTCATGTTGGGCCTTTCAGAAAAGACTAAGATGTGAAACTGATCGTAAGACCCTCTCTATTCCTTGCTCCAAAACTCTAGAAACCACCACCAAGAGAGACACAGCCACTTAGAGAAATTTTTCTGTGTTTCATGGACTTCCTGACATCTTTCCGTGGACCCTCTAGTAGTCCAAGGAACCACCACCCCCCCATAAAGAACACCTGCCCCTTAAAGAACATGACTCTGGCAGCCCAAGCCCTCTGAGCTCCTAGAGGGTCACATTCAAGTACATAAGGCATACTTTCAGCTGTACATTTGCTGAATGACTAACTTGTCATCCCTCACTGCAGGCTGTGAAATGAACTTGACTGACCTTCCCTCCCTCCTGAAGAGAGTTAAAACCTAGTGATATAGTGACATGTTATGTGTTGAACAGAGTCTTCTCAGACCAGACTGTGCCTCCCCATTCCTGATCCTGCCGCACAGTATCTAAACTGCCATAAAGTATCAGGAAGGTAGATGGTCTTTACTGCAATAACAGAAAACACAGCTCAGACTGGCTTAAACAGTGAAAGCTATCTATCGGTCCATGACAATAAAAAAAAGTTCAGGTCTGAAAAATAAAACAAACCAAAACAAAAAAGTTGGAGAGTATAACATGAGGACATGGAAGACTAGAGCATCATAAATGAGAAGTGGGAGCTAATTTCAGTAACATGAGAGATGGAATTTTTAATAGAGGGCAGAAGGATTTTTAGAAATTAGAGGCATTACAAGAATAATCAAAAGCTACCACCACCACTCAATAATACACCTATACAAAAGGCTGTGTTAATTTTCCCCAACCACCCTCCCTGAAGAGGATCAGATGTCTAATGTCTTCTACCCAGGAGAGGTGGAAAAGGAGACGGTCCCTGATCAGTCTCTACCACCTCCAAGCTAAGTTCCTTAAGTTATCAACGCAAGGGTTAAATTATGGGGAATAAGCTTAGGGATCCCCTAGACTTACACAAATGGATTAACAAGGCATAAAGAAGTACAAAGCCATAGGATGCTCACACCCGAGTTTGGGTAAACAAGATTAGGACCCCAGGATAGAGAGGGAGGGTGCAAATGCACCCGGGATGGGGGGTGGCAGTGAAAAGGCACCCAGAATAGAGAGGGTGCAAATGCCCCCAATACAAGGTATATGAGGTAAGCAAGATTAAGCGTTCAGGGCAAAAATGCCCCCCAATTTAGTGCTATAGCAGAAAGCTGCTTTCACAGGAAGAAAGGGCCAAATTACGTAACAGGTAAATAGGGTTATAGACTGCTGCAATGCAGGTGATACTGTCCAGAGCGGAACTGATTTACAAAAGAAAAGATGCCTTGTTAACCCTGAAGTTATTTGCCCTATTTGTCTTATTCCCCAGACTAGCTAATATAAACAGACACAGCACCTCCTGTCTGCCATTAACAACCATCTGCCCTATCTGCCTGGTGCCAGCATTTTGTTTTATATTGACCCAAACCCCAAACACTATATCTTCAAAACCCCCTTTTCCTCATGCCCATGAGTTGATGTTCACCGATTCATTGTCTCTTTGTGCACGCCCATCATGTTTGTAAGCCTTCTGATCTTAATAAATATTGGGGCAAGGACCCTTATTCAGGGCTCTTGTCTTTTCCCAGATATTAGCCATCTCTCACATTTTAATCCTGTGCCCTGCTTTCTTGCTAGACAAGAAAGAACTTTAGACTTAGAGTCTATGACAGTAAATATAAAAGTTTGAGCTTAGTTCACCATTCTACCCAGAGCTAGAAACCATCTGAGAGAGAAAGGTGTCAATTCCCTGATAAGGATGGCAAGAGGTCAAGCAGAGAGTTCCTCAAGAATTCTGAAGCCAATGGCTGACCAAGCAACATCTTGACTCCCTAAAAACTCACCCATATAGCAACAGCTATGTACATGACCTCAAACAGCTGGGACAAAGCTAAGCAATCTGGGCAAAAAATGCCAATGCTGGCCCAAGCATCAGTGGGAAAAGAGCAAGAGAGATATCAAGTAACATTGCACTCGGGCTATGATCAGCTGTGGTCAGCAGTCCAGGAGGAAATAGTAAAGAAATGAGATATGAAAAAGGAAGTCTAAGGTGATAATAGCCTCTTTATTTCTTCTCCTCCCAAAGCCACAAACCTGGGGAGAAATTTATGACAACTCTTGGAAGCTATTTTCAATGTTTGGTGCATTGGGTCTTTCTTGGCTCCCCTCTGCACTAAAATGACACCCCTGGATAACTGGGGAAAGTGGAGGGTATAGGAGGGGAATTCAGGAACAGCCTAGTGGAGTGGAGAGAATACTTGCATAGTTCAAAATTTTGCCAGTTTCTAAATGACCTAATAGATGTTAGGCTAATGACAAGACAATCAAGTGGCCCCTCAAGATTTGATTTGTTTTTTTCAGATGTGGGTAGAAGTGTATCATTCATTTGGTTAGCCATGGTAAAATCATGCGTTCTCTTTCAAAGGCCAAGGTCAGTCTGGAGGAGATACCTATCGTCAAGACCTGAGCAGCAGAAATTTTGCCCACACAGGGAGAGAAATCAGCTTATGAACACTCTCTTTAGGAACTATTTTGGGATGTATCTCAATGTAAGCTTTTCCTGCCTAAGCCTGAACCTCCCCAGGTCTATCGCATCTTTTTTTTTTTAAGCTTATTTATTTAGAGGGGAAGAGAATAGAGGAGGGGAGAGAGAGAGGGAGAGAGAGAATCTCAAGCAGGCTCCAAGTTGTCAGTGCAGATCCTGATGCAGGGCTCAAACTCAAGTACTATGAGATCATGGCCTGAGCTAAAATAAAGAGTTGGACACTCAACTGACAGAGCCACCCAGGTGTCCCAGAACTATCACATCTTCTGAAAGGCTCGTTCCTTCCCTCCCTCTCACTACCCCTCTGGCAGCATACACACATCTACAATGCTACAGGTCCAGTTCATCCAGGATACTTTGTTAGCCATGGACTATCCAGGACAGCCTTCACTTTAAATATTTGGTAGGTCCCATAGATCATGAAAGTATACCAAAGCTTCCATTATGTCCACATTTAAATTATGCCCTCTTGCACCCAAAACTATCATAAAATTCTTCTTGCTATACTTTTTATCCCAATTTTTATTAAAAAATAGACTACTCTGGGTGCCAAGGTGGCTCAGTCGGTTGAGCGTCCAACTTTGGCTTATGTCATGATCTCGTTGTTCGTGAGTTTAAGCCCTGCATGGGCTCACTGCTGTCAATGCAGAGCCCACTTCGGATACTCTGTCTCCCTCTTTGTCCCTGCCATTCCCCTGTTGGCACTCTCTCTCAAAAATAAATAAATGTCTAAAAAGAAAATAGACCATTCATCTACTGTCAAAGGATCTGGGCCTCACAGGGCCAAAAATCAGCCTGAATTCTACAGCTTCCTCTCTCCAAACCCATGGCAGAAGTTGTTAGAGGAGTGGAGATCTCCTTGCCATTGAGGTCTCTTTCCACCCCAGAATCCTCAAGGCAACAGAAAAAAGGCTGAGTCATTGCCAATCAAGTACTCATTTGGTATAAGCTTTGTAAATTTACTTATACTAAGATTTAACTGCCCAATAGGCTAATGTAGTATACCATGCAGTTTTCTCTCATCTAGATAACTGTATCACAAGTTATCTGTATTTTAAGTAAAAAAAATTTTTTTGATGTTTATTATTTTGAGAGACATGAGCAGGGGAGGGGCAGAAAGAGAGGGAGACATAGAGGTCAAAGCAGGCTCCAGGCTCTGAGCTGTCAGCACACACCCTGATACAGGGCTCAAACTCATAAACCATGAGATCATAACCTGAGCTGCAGTCAGATGCTTAGCTGACTGAGCCACCCAGGCACTCTGAGATCTGTATTTTAAGTCTCACCCTGAACAGTTAATACACTTTAAAAAAAAAAAAAAAAAAAAAGACACCTGTGTGAATAGTTCCTTTATCCAAGGAGTATATCCCTAACTGTAGAATCTCAGGCATTCAAGGAGATGAGTAAAATAGAGCTAAGCGTGCTTCTGCAGCTTCAAATGGAGTTAGGTGGGAGACCCCAATTCCACCTGTACCTAAGACAAGCCCAGGATATAAATAAAAATGTTGGTTCACAATATGACCTTATACATCTTAGAGAAACAGTTACTAAATCACAAATCCACCTCTTATCTATAATAAAATACCAAAGATACAAGGTATTCTATGTTCACCAGGACTACCTGCATTCTCTCTGGTGACCAGGAAGGTTTAAGGAAGAATGATTGTTCTTACTCCCTACATCCTATCACACAGTTCGAAATGCGTGCACACATGAATCAGGCCCATAAAAGGGTGATTTTCAGATGTATTTATTATAACAGAGCTATTTCAGAAAATGTTTGGTGTCTGGGGGATTATTTTAAGGATGATAATTAGCATTCATGTATCACCTCCAAAAGTAGTTCTGTATTAGCAATGCCGTTTAATTTCTGAATTTATAATGTCACATTTTATGATCTCAAATAAAGATAGAGACAAGGCCCAATATCTGAGGACGGTTTACAGGAATAATAATAGTAACCTGAAACTTTTGGAGCAATTGCTATAATTTTCCATTTCAGCCCTAATTTCAAATATTGAATTGAAGCTACAGAGGGTAGCCTGGTTCCTGAGAAAATTTATAGAGTGCACGGTTTTTGAAATTTGAATAAAAAGCACAGTGAACTATTTTCTTTTGAACATAAAAGAAAAGACAGGTTGAATGCCAACTCTGGATTATGTCCAATGACCACACACTATCAGGCCAATATATTCATAAGCTTTTTCCTTTTCAAGTTAAAGCCATTATAATAAGATTACCAAAAAAAATGTAAAGCAAAGCCTTTTTTGTGCTTTGATTCTCAACTTAGAGGTACCTGCAGAATTGAGATTTGCAAAGACCTTATGATTTGGCCCTCATATATTTTATATACTATAATAAACTTTAGAAACAACCTAAGTGTCCATCAATAAGATAATATTAGAAGAAAGTTGTCATCATCTGTGTAGGAATAACATGAGGCCATTAACATTATCTTTGAAAAATGTGTAATTAGGTAGGTAAATATATGGAAATATAAACATTTTGACAGTGGTTGCCCCTGTGGAGGAAGTCTGAAAGCGTAGGGTAGGAAAAGCCTTACTTCTCATTATCATACTATCTAAAATTTTTTTGAGTTTATTTATTTATTTTGAGAGAGAGAGAGCATGAGCAGGGGAGGGGAGGGGGGAGAGAGAGAGAATCCCAAACAGGTTCTGCATTGTCAGCGTGGAGCCTGACATGGGCTCAAACTCACGAACCCCGAGATCCTGACCTGAAGCAATGAGTTCAGGTGCCTTATTTGATTTTTTTTATGATAACATTTTCATTAAAAAAGCAACTGTACATGAAGTATAATTGTACCATGAAATGGGCATCTCTGTATTTTCTTTTTTTTGGTATTTTCCAAATATTCCTCAAAAACATGTATCACTTTACAAAAAGGTAAAATATGCATAAATTATTAAAATATATCAAAATAATCTCTTTAAAACTCACTTTGATAAAAAAAAAAAAACACTGGGTAAGGCCTGTAGGATTACTGAAGCATCAACAAACTGAGATGCTTATCAAACTTGGTTGATAAGTGACACTAGACAGTCCCAGTCTTCCTTTCTAAAGACAACAAAAAGGAAACAAATAATATTGACAAAGAAAGACATTTGAGAACACTGTTGAGAAAGCAGATTATACAACCCGGCACAGTATAATTCCACTGAATGTGTGAGCAGGTGTGTGGGTGGGTGGATGGATAGATGGATGGATAGAGAGACAAAGAAAAAGAAGGAAGGGAAAAACAGAACAAAGGAAGAAGGAAAGAGGAAGAAAGGATGAAAACATACTCTCCAGTGTCTAAGAGTGGTTTTTCTGAGTAGTGGAACTATAATAACCTTTCAGTTCCTTCTTCTGTTCCTTGACATTTCTGATTCCACTACAATTAACATGACAACAAATGGATGCTAAAGGAGTTGGACTTTGAAAGAAAGTCATCGATTTACTGAAGTCTATCCAGTCTAGCTAGAGTAGAACTTGGACTTCAACCCAGGCTTGTAAATCTAAAGAGATTTTGTCTGAAGTCTTGGGAAGGGTTTCAAATGTTTATTTCAGCAAAACAGAAGGCATCCTTATTGGGCCCTAAGGAATCCTTACACATTAAGTCCCAAAACTAATGGCCTCAGTAAGTCAAGAATAAATTAATACACTAGGTACAAAGACCAATTTCTGCTGTCCTTAAAGAGAGGGTTGTGGGTCTGTTTGTGGCTCATTGCTTCTTTTTCTGTCTTCTGAAGAACTCCTCCAAAGGAACGAGGAGACTTATTTAAAACACTGCTATGGAAGAAATGAAATTGGGGGTTTTACTGAATGCACTAAGCTTTTGTTTCTCAAAATAAATGTATGTTCTATTTCTACAGACCCAGCTCACTGGTTTGCAGAACAATCTGGTATTTTCATCAAGAAGAGTGATTACTGCATCAGACGTTGCTGGAAACAGTATCTATTGTCCTGATTATTCATTGTCAAGAATTCCTTGTAATCAGATCGTTGAAACACTGTTATCCCAGAGCAGTCCCTACAGGGGCAGTCACACTATCTGTGCGCTTGCTCAGAGGAGGATTTCGCCTGTACTGTTTGAACACAGGGATGCAAGTTTTCCAAATGGCAACAGCTGTTCCTGCTGAGAATGCCATCCCCACACCCACTTTCTCCTTCCATCAAACCCAACAGTGTGAATGAACAATAGTTAAATGCAGTATCAGAGGCCATGCTTCCTGGCTGATATACACCTGTTTGATTAGATGAGCAAACAACATGTCCAGGAAACACAGAAGTGACCCATCAAAAAATGGTAACAAAAACGATGGTTGGAGAAGAAAAAAGGTTAAGACACGAGTTGTTCAGAAAGGCTGTTTCCTGAGTAGCCCCAGATTCTCTATGTGAATCTCAGCTGAAACAAGGAAAAGCATCTTAGAACTTGGAACTTGAGTAAAAATGCTTCCAAAGCCTCCTGGGGAACCAGATAAGGACAAAGGCCAAGGATAGGGTAGGACCAGCATTCAGAATTAAGATCCATGTCCTAAATCCTGCACTTAGATTCTGTACCTACTTGAAGCATCCTGGTCCCAGTGCACAACTTGCCTCCCACCACACCCCTGAGGATGCCCACAGCTCCATTCATTACATCTCATGTCCACAGTTGAACAGATTGTGTCATGCTCTGGAAACCTGACTTGAGGCTATACTGTTCCTTTAGTTAAGACCAGCCTTTGGAGAGTGGGCAAGGTAAAGGGAAGTACATTCAGTTCCCAGGCCAAGGCCACAGAGAAGAGCCTCTCGGAAGAGCCTCATACAGTGAATTAGTATCATTGGCTGAGGAAGCCAGGTCTAGTGAGCCAGTCATCTTCTGTATGTGGATGGTTCCAAATAGGTCTGTCCACCATGCCATTTATTTGCTCTAGAGAAAGGTTGGGTGGTTCTTTGTTGTACAGTAGGACATTCCATGCCAAAATTAAATTATTAACTCTATGATCCCAATCTTCCAGATTGCAGTAGCACCAACTTTAGCCATCAAATATGTGTGAGTAGGTTGACCACAACTGGGTTAGTTCCTCAGAAAATACCAATAATGACAATGGTACTAGTAATAGTAGTGAATATTTATTTGGTACTTACTAGGTACCAAGACTGTTCTAAGTATTTTCATTTATTTCTCTCTCTGACCCTCAGTTATCCCATATATAAAATGGGCTGATACCTGTACCCATGACTTATAAGGATTAAATGAGTTATGAAATATTCTCAGTGTTGTATGGCCAATATATATGGGGAACCAAGAATCATAATTAAGCAGTCTGATTCTGTAATCCATGATTTTAACTATTTGTATTAACCATGTTTCTAGCTTTTGTAAACTTGATGCTTTAACATGCTTTAACCCTACACACATATGTCACACAAGCCTTGTTCTGTGCAATACAACAATGTGTTGGGAGTCACCTTGCCTTGGCTTCCTGCCTCCCTCCCCTCTTTCTCAGGAGGAGATCTCCTCCCAGAAGCATGCTTTTCAAATACAGACCAACCAATACAGACCTCAGACCCACAACCACCTCCTCTATCAGGCTCTCACACTCTACACCACTATCCACTTGCCCTAATTACCTTATGTCCAAATACCAGACCACTAGGGACAGCCCCCAGGCCCCAGAGCCACTCAAAGTATTCAAACTACCCAATACTCTGCCTCAACTGGTCCTTCCATGGAAACTACAATGAAAGCTCTTGCCCACAGTTTTCCTTTCTTCCTCTGCCTCCTGACTAACCCCTGTGTTTCCCCATGTGGCTTCCTGGGACATGGTGTGCCCCTTCCTCTTAGAAAACATATTAAATTATATTTTCAATGGCAATCATCTCTTGATCTGGTGGCCTTACTATACCTCAAATTTTCTATTAATACACTATGGTCTAATACATACCACTCTGCTATGCCCAGCAAATACCTCCATGTGAATCAGACCAGGAATGCTTGCTATGTACTCAGTTCAATTAATCTCTCAAGGCTTTCTTGCTTCCTACCTTTACTGCGTAGAATTTCAAAGAATTCATCTGTGTATGAAGAGAGCCCTAAATGAGTTCTCTCTGATCTTTGCCCCTATCTTGTAATGATGTTTCCTTCTCACAGGATTAGGTGGGGCCCATGTCCTTAAGCACAGCACTGCCAAGGTTGCTTTACATATTTAAAATCTAAAGAGATATAAAATATGCAATAATATAGATGATACATATCTACTCTAAGCAAGGAAAATATTAAAACCTACAAATCCCCCGCCGGATATATTTTAACTAGAAATTACACTTGCTTCAAATTTACATGGATAGGTAGAAAGGTCTAAAAAAAAAATTGGGTGTAGAATATATTTCTTGGTATCCAGCATAAGGCAAAGGATACTTACAACTGGATATATGATAGGCTTAAGGAAAGTTATAAATGCGGTCAGAATGTTCCCCTACTTTTTGCTGGAATAGCTGTCTCATCAACCCCACAAGGGTTTAGGTCCCCACAATGGGCTACAGACAAAACACTAAGTGTGGACATCAATATACAAGTCAGTTCAAAGTTCCAGAAGTACTTACACCATGTTGAGTTCTGAGGAACTAGTGTATAAGGCATTATCTGACAGAACAGATAATATCCAAAGATGAGGTGACATGTTATTTGATAGGAAACCAAAGGTGAATAAACCTGGTGGCTACTATCTGACTCTATGTGTCCTAAAATATCCATCTCCTTGTAATCAGCAGAATCAGTACAGTCAAGCTCAAGGTGGGAAAGTCATCCTAGTAGTGATAGTTACTGAGACAGCCTATGCGTGGAAACCTGGTGCAGAATGAGTTGCAAACATATTTTAAAATCATAGCATCACTTCCAGGCAATTTGTTAAAATGAAACATTGAGACCCCACCGTATCTAACTTGCTTCCTCATTTAAGTAAATTGTATTTGTGAGAAAATGCTTTATTTGCTTCAACAGCATATGCATCAGATGCCAGGTTTATCTCAATTCGGATATGCATTTTAAAGTTGTAAACATATGCTTACAATTTCTGTGGAGCTGTTTAGGAAATTTTTATGGATCAAATACTTAGTCCTGACATCCCAGCCAGGTTCAGAGATTTTTAAAGCTGCAGAAAAACTCTTTACTTCCTAAAGGCTCATTTATAACAGGAATTGGTTTTGGAAGAGTTTGTATGCTCTTTGGTGTTGTCTATAATTAATTTCTCAGCTGAAGTGGCGGGAAGAAACGAGATCCAAACTGAAAAAGGAGATGAAAAACACCCGAATAAATAAATAAAAGTCTCTTACGGGGAATCTGTTTCATCTCTCTGGTTTTGTAATTTTCATTTCTGTCCCCCCAACTATAATTGAAAAGAATGACCAAGTCCAACTATGGATATTAAAGAAAACATTGCTGGGTTTTGTTACTTGGCTCTCATAGGCTTCAAGTTCCAACAGCAGCTATATAATGGGCAGTGTCCAGTGAGGAGATTGGGAACAGTGATAACAGTTTCATCTCCATGTTATTTAGACACACTTGAGAAAACTAGTTTCACTTTACTTGGGGGAATATGAAAAACAGCTTTCTCAGCCCTCTAATATGTGTATAGTGTATGAACAAGTCCAAGGTAGGGTACTTGAAAGTAAAATGGCAATTCTGAGTGTTGCTGAGGGAGTATATGAAATTTGTATGGTGTGATTGTGCTATGAGCTTCCTGATGGCAAAGTGTTGTATATAATCCACAGACTCTCTGGGTTGTGTGGTCTGGGGTCTGGGAGAGACCCAATATGACATTTGGGTAAAACTCCAAGTTTTTCAAGTTTAGTACTTGAAATTAGTGAACACTTCTGGGACAGTGGTAGGCTTCCCCTCTTTCTCCCTCATATTTCATTTCTCTGATCATTTCTCTGATCATTCCACCAGCCAGAGCGTATGTTGCTTCTCTTGCTACACTTACCTACCCAGACCACGTTCACCTACAACAAGCAGAAGCGGTGAGGCCTCCAGAACAGCACGTGAGTAGGTGGGGACCACCTGATGGAAATCTCTAGTAAGAAACCACATCCAAACATAGCTACTGCTTATAATAATGATACATTATTTTTCATGCATTTGACTGTGATGCTTACAAAGGTATGATGACTACTTTTAAATGAGGCAGATATATGTGCAGACATATTTATATATTAATATGGAACATTTTTAGATATGTTTTTCAATTAAAAAGTAGGGTCCTGAACAGTGAGTATTTTACCTTTTTTTTAAGGGGTTAAACACATATGCATCGCTATGTTTGGCTATCTCTGAAAGTACAGCGATAAACCAATAACATGGTTGCACCAAGGAAAGAGAACTGGCAAATTCACGGCCTGAGAAAAGAGGGAGGCTTAGTTTTCATTTTGCTTTATGAATTTTTATTATGTCCACATGTATTAATCAGAAATTAATAAAATGTAAATGAAGATAAAACAATTATTCATGTGGTCTAGTTGTTAGAACAGCATCATCTCCAAACAAACACGGCCAACAGACAATAAAGTTATTTCAGAAAAAGTCAATTGTTTTATTTATATCTCTTGAATACCATGAAGGAAGTCTCTGTTTCTCTGTTCCATTTCCCTTTACACCATCACAGTTTCAGAACATTTCTCCCCCTTTCTCTCCAAACTTCTTACAAAACTCTACCTCCAAGCCAAGCCTCCTACAACTTATATCTTTTATCCCTTTATTTTCCCTCCAAATTTTTGCCTAATAAAGCTCCCAAGAGCTTAACACAGGACCACACTCACAGGACAGGGAGGGGAACAGACTCCTTGGACCAACCTAGAACCTTTTCAGCAGGGCAGGGAAGCAGAAGGCTGAGACACAACTGTGTTGCTAGTTTTCATCTCATTTCATAACATGTATTGACCTATTAGGACTGGTGCACTGGAAAGCTGAAGACACTTAAGCATGACCCGCTTCATCTTCCCACAGGGATTGGCTTGGCCAGTAGTCAGTGAGCCTAAGTAAAGACCAGGAGAGCCTTCTGTTTAAAAACATGTTCTAAATGTTATGTATCATAAATAGTGAGACCTAAATATAATATGTTTATATGTACACACACACACACACACACGCACATGCAGACTGGCAATATATAAACCTCGAGTATGAAGGGGACACTGTTGCAACTCAAAACAAAACCTCTGGGGCACCTGGGTGGCTCGGTTGAGCATCTGACTTCAGCTCAGGTCATGATCTCATGGTTTGTAGGTTTGTGCCCTGTATCAGGCTCTGTGCTGACAGCTCAGAGCCTGGAGCCTGCTTTGGATTCTGTGTCTCCCTCTCTGCCCCTCCCTCCACTCACATTCTATCTCTCTCCACCTCTTGAAAATGAATAAACATTAAAAAAACAATGGTTTAAAAAATTTTTTAAATAAAAAAAATGAAATCTCTAAGATTTGACAAGATGCACTTTATATGGACAACATCATTGATAACTTTGCACCCCTTCACTGGGGGCTCTAAGGTCTTGAGAAGTTGGGTCAATTCACAGTGTATGCTCTTCATTCTGTGTGTCCCCTCACTTTGGCTAAGCTCTGCATCCTTTATTAAATAAATTGAGACCTGAATTTTTAGAATGTATACAGGTGTGTGTTTGAAGCCCACCTGAGTCACTGCACATTAATTAAAGAAAGAAGGAGATCATGATTTTAAAAAGGTCAAGGCAAAAATCAGCAATGCCTATTCAATCTCCATCTACATAGAAGGACTCAATTTATCTGGTCCTAGTGGTATACCTACCCCTACTGTGTACCAAGGTGCCTCACACCATGAACACTTGATGCAAATGTTATAACACCCAGAGCCCTGATCTTATGCACACGAGATAACATATTTATAATTTGGTTCCCCACACAATGAGCTACAAAGAGAAAATTAGTTAGCCAGAGAACAAAGGTATCTAGTTTTCTCCACAGTTCATTCTTATTCCAACTTAGTTCATTGGCATACTGGTTTTAGATATCAGTTTCTATAAGCTTAGTAAATTTGAGTCTGACACTGAGAAATTTTACTATATTTAGTGAGTTGAAAAAAATGGATTTCTCAACTTTGAAAAGCTGGAACCTGGACTACAGTGAATTCTCACTTTGGATGGCCTCTTGGAAACAGCCTATAAGCCATCTTAAAGTTACCATTTGCAAGTGGTACATTTTTTTAACCGTAATTTTTGTTTGACTATATAAGTAATGGACTCCTGTTGTAGAAAGTTTAAGACACAGAGAAGTTGAAAGAAGATAAAAAATCACTCATCTCAACAACCATAGCTAGCCACTGTTAAGTACTTTTTAAAATCTTTCCTCCTACCTTCAGCTCTGTGTTTGTATCTCTAAACACGCATGCAAAACTTAAATGCTACAAGAAATGGATTTGTAACCCATTAGCTTCACTAAACATGATATTTTAAGCATTTCTCAAATCATTACATACGTTTTGAAAATACCTTTAATCAATCCCTTTTGGATATTTAAGTTAATTCCAGTATTTTGTTAAAATAAAATATGCTCTGATGAACATTTCATCTTCATATCTCTGAATATTTACTTAGTCTAAATGCATAAAAGGAAAATACTGACTCAAAAGGTATGAACAATTTTTGCGCTCTGATCTCTATTGCTAGATTATACCCAACAACTTGCTGAACTGATTTTCACTAACACCCATTTTCCTTTTGGCACCAGAATGACGATTTTGTTAGTCTTTCACCAATATTGGATGAAAGATTATCATTTTCAATTTCTGATTAATTTGAAAGGCTAACTTTATATTTGCTTTGTAATAACTTTCATTTGTATACTTTGTGTGAATAGTTTTTTAAATATCCATGGCCACTATTGTTTTTGTTTTGTGATTTTTTTCTTGTTCTTGCCCTTTGTGCATCATCTTCTTTATACACTGATTCGTAAAATCATTTTTATAGCAATCGCATGTTAAATATTAAACTTTATATCCAGTTTATCTCATATAGGTTAGTTATATTTATGGATTGCCTTTTTCCTTTTTCTGATAGATGGAATTTTTTTACAATTTCTCTTTAGAGATCTCCATCAGCACCTAAGTGTCCTTTTTTTTTTAATGTTTTGTTGTTTGTTTGTTTTTTTTGAGGAGGGGTAGGGGTAGAGGGAGAAAGAGAGAGAATCCCAAACAGGTTCCATGCTCAGCACAGAGCCCAATGTAGGACTCGATCCCATGAACCTGGAATCATGACCTGAGCCAAAATCAAGAGCTGAGCTCAACCGATGCAGCCACCCAGATGCCCCCACTCCCTCTTTTGAGTGAATCAGCAGCCCACGGCTCCAATTGCTCCTATTGGGTGCGGAATAAAACACACCCACGTTTTATTCCACATGACCCCTTCCTTCCTGGCCACAGCAAGTAGAGAGAAGTAGGCACCTGACCCAAGAATAGTTTCTCTGTAGCTATTATACCTATAATGCAGCCTGACATAATGGCAGAAATGTGGTTATTAGTGGAGATAAATTTTTATCTATCAAGGAAAGCAATGGTGTGATCTGAAAGGAAGAGATTCCAGAAGAAGAGTTGGAAAGCTAAAGGAACATGCAAGCAGAAAGGAGACAGGATCGGAAACAGAATAAACAGAAGAAGCCAGTGAAGACAGAGGGGACAAAGGACAGGTGGGAGAGCAGAGGCAGAGCTGCCCTGAAAGAAACCTCAGGAATCCTACCAGAGAGCTAGAGACCAGAGCCTGTCCCTTTATCTGCTTTGTTTCCTTGAAATTTTACATTTCCAAGACAAGGCATCATGTAGGCATATGATAAGCTCCTCAATGACTTGACTTTTCAAGAGCATTTTTTTTTCCTCTTGCATCCAAAGGAATAAGTGTTTCTCAACCAGTGATGATTTTTATCCCATGGGGAACATTTGGCAACATCTAGAGATATTTTTATTAACATGACTGGAAGGGTACTACTTTTTATTATCGTAACTGGAGGGGTACTACTAACATCTAATAAGTCCAGGCCAAAGATGCTGCTAAACACCCTACAATGCTCAGCCCCCATAACAAAGAGTTATCTGACCCAAAATGTGAATAGTGCTGAAGCTGAGAAATGCTATTCTAGAACAAGTCAGATTTTTCATGATGGCCCCCTTGCATTTGTGTTTAGTAAGTCCTTTCTTACTCTGCAATAAAACACGCATTGCCCTATTGCTTATTCTATTTCTATGAACTCATTTAATAGTTTCTTTTTTCTTTGAAATTTCTAGTAACCAGAGAGCCATGTTAATGGCCAGGAAATTAAGAAACGGATTCAACATACAGTGGGTCACAATGTCTTCGTGCCCATGGTTACCACACACCACTAGAAGAGAATGTGGCAAAGACTCTCGCAACTTTCTTGACTTAGGCCTCCTCTTCTGTGAAGGTGAACCATTTAGTGTGAAGATCTGTATTCCTCTCAGTGCAGAGGCAAATGCTAATAAATTCCCTCAGCAATTATACTGCAAATATAGAGTCTACTTACCACAAGGCAGATGACATACAGGATGCTATATTCGCCTGACTGCCAGATGTTCAAAATTACCAGATTGGGGAAGGCTTAAGAAGGTGGAACTCATGGAATGGTGTCGGTATACTGGTCATGGGGCATACGGGATGCAAGCCTCTCACTTACAAGGTGGAGTCTTTAGGGGTTTTTAGAGGTGACATGAGAAGGTGGAACTAGCTTACTACTGTGAAAAGTTATGCCATAAGGAGTGGAATGTGACTTACATAAACTTTAGTGAAAGTTTACCCGTCTAAGCTGGTTTTCAGACGTCACATCCTGTCCTCCCTTCTTTTTGCCAACATTACGGGGGCCATAAAGTTTTCTAAAATTCTGTGAGGCAGATGGTTTCTGTCCACACATCACCATAACAACCCATATTTCACAGTAAGTAACAAGCATGATTAGGAAAGACAGATGGAATGAGCCTGCAAATGCAAAATATGCCCCTCAATTTAGAATTCTTTGTCCCTGGGGAGGGGTTCTCATCTGGAAATTTAGTTGTCTTCTTGTGAACTCTTGAACAAACAGCATTCACACTTTAGACTTGTTCCTCAAGAACTCAGATGCTTTTCTCTCCATGTACCCTGAACCAAAGACTAATTAATTCTATCCTTCAGTGACTCGAGAAGTGGGGAAAAAAAAAAAAAAACAGGCATTTTCTACCCAGTTACTCCAGATTCTATCCCCAATATAATATAAACTGCAATCCCTGAAACTTCAAATAGCAGCATTTCGCTAGCTTGCACTTGCTGACAAGTTATCACCACGACTCCTTTAAGAACTTCTATCTTCTCTCTCCTGCCCCTTAGGACAGGAATTCTTGGGTTGGATTTGTCTTCCATGCATTCCTTACTTGGACACCAATAGCTTTAAACCTAAGCACACTGCTTTCCCCAGTACTAATGAGCTAAATTAATATACAAATATGTGGTAATGTGCAAAACATCCACAAACAGAAACATGGTGAAAAGATAATACCTGAGATACAGAATATGACTTTTCCATAAAAACACTGAAGATCAACACCATGATTGGAAAATGTGCCTCTAAACAAAAAAGAAGTAGGGAGAAGGAGGTTTAAAGCCTTCTCAAGGCCTGCCTATAAGACAAAATATGCGGATTCCAAGAAATATCCTTCAAAAAAATTAGAATAAATAAGTGTTCACCAGCAATCATAATTCAACGAGGTTATTTATTAAGAGCAGTTCTTAAACTTTTCTTTGCATAACACTATCAGTAGATCAAGACTCAGCAAACCATTTCCATAAAGGGCCATATAGAAAATATTTTAGCCTTTGCAGGTCATAAGATTTCTTTTCCAACTACTCAACTTTGTCATTGTGGCACAAAACAGCCATAAATATAAAAATGAATGAGTGTGCTGTGTTCTAATAAAACTTTATTCACATACATTGGAATTTAAGGTTCATATAATTTTAATACCTCATTGGACATTATTCTTCCTTTGATTTTTATCAATGAAACAAATGATTTAAAAATCTAAAAACTATTCTTAGCTCAGAGGACATACAAAACAGGCAACAGGTGGGATTTGGCCCAGGTGCCATCATTTGCTGCCCCCTAAAACAGACTTATATCTCTTATAATTGAAGTGATTCTCAAACTGCTTCAGTGAAAAAAATAGTTTAATATTGTACAACCTTCCTTGCTCTGTTTACTGAGCAACCTTCTTCTGATTTGTAATCTAATCAGTTTGCATGTGGTACTTCTTTCTGGTGTATTGGTTCAATCAGAGAACCAAAGAAGGGATTCTAGGAGCAGAGCTTTTCATGGTGCATTCATAAGTTGGCTTCCAGATTCGTGTTAGCCTTATAAGTTGTCCCTTGTTCCCCTACATTTACATAACCATTCAAAGTACCAGATCTCATATTTAAAGGAACAAAGAGTCTAATATGAAAGTAAACAGCAGCTGTTAAATCCCTAGACAAGGCAGAATTATTCAACATCCTTACTGTAAATTCTAATAAATCATTGTCAACTCAAAGGGAGTCCAAATTAAGACAAGTTAGGAGTTGAATCAATTGCTAGTCTAATTGGTGATGAATATAAAGACATGAATTATAACCATAAAACTTTAGGATCTCAAACATCTAATATGCACACAAAGTGTGCTGAGACTACGCCTATAGGATGAAGGGAAAATTCCAACAGCCACATTGCCACAGTAGAGATAAAAAGGAAAATAAACATCTAATAAGCAAGTAGCTAACAATATAAATATATGAGGCTCATAAAATTAATGGAAGCATCCTTATCCCAAAATAATTGTATAATAAGTAAGACCTAGTTTAATATGTGCCAAATTTGTCCTATTACACAGTTGATCAATCATGGAAAATATGAAGCCCATGAGTCCCCAGTCTTCACCTACTAGATGGTAAAAATGAGTTCCATTACTAATTTAATCTCATTCTTGTCCTCCTACGCTGTTGAGCCAAACTTACAAGGGTCTCATTTTTTTTAATGCAGTCTTCTTCACGAGGTTTTGGGGATTCTATGCAAATAAATATCCGGTGTGTCCATCCAACCAGATATTTAGACATGGAATACTGGAGTCCTAACAAAGTGGGGGAAAAATACATCAAAGAGGCAAAATCCTGAAATCGGTAGCAGAGTTGAGGTTTAACCCTAGGTTACTGAATCTAATGAGCTCTGTAAATGTGGGACAAATTGTTTTAGTCTCTGTGCCATGAAGCAATATAGAGAGACCTTAGAGCTTATTCAGTCCAGCAGTTTTCAAGCTCTTCTTTAGCAAAGGAATCTTTGTTTCAAATGTGGTTTAACACATAGTCCTCAAATTATTAAGGTGAAAAAGTATAGCTGTTTTGTTAAAGAGAAGTCAGAGAAGCAGCAGCCCAGCCCACTCAGCCTTCCCAAGGCACCTATGTTGGCCACCAAGCTAATAATATAAATATACGGGGTCTTCCACAGAACCCTAGGTCTTTGGCGAGCACAGCTGGAAACCCTGATCTTAGGCAGTCCTCTCGTTTTACAAACAAGGAAGCTACTGAAAACATGAAAAATGGCCCTGCCAGCAGCCAGACAGTGCTGTTCCTAACTGAACATAAACAATGAATATAAACAGTACTCGGACAAGGCCATACTGCTTCTGTGTTTGGAACAAGACAGAGACAAGGCCGCTCCACAATCTCAACGATGACAAAACATCCCCTCTTCAGATTGACATGAGAGATGGCAATTTCTCTTCCAATAAGAACTCCTAGCCCACCTTTAATCCACCAGCCTCTTTGAGAAAATGTAGTAAGTTATCCAGTCATGAATTGTTCCTGCTTCTTGATATCATCTATTCTAGAACTGGTCCCTGCTCCCTGATACTCCCTTGAATCATCCAATATAAACCCAAATCCTATAAAAGAGTTCATCTCCAGTGCATTTTTCCTTGCTGTCACAGGCTCAATAAACTTAACTTTTTGGTATTACCCTAGGTACATTCCTGGTAGTCTTTGGCTTCAATACTACATTATTAGCATTCTAAGCAACATCCTCAAGAAAAACAGAGCAGAACCAAGAATGGGTTAAGAGAACAAAGAGCTGAGTTCCTGGAGTGGTAAATAAACATGTTGGAAACAAAGAGAGGATAATTCTGACCACTAATAGACAAATTCTATATTTGATTAATTTTTTATTTGCCAATAATTATAATACCTACATTACTAGGCTACACCATTCTTCTGAGCCTAGATATCCAACTATCTCCTGGACATCAACACTAGTTCCTCTCATAGGCAACTTACACCTGTAAAAGCCTTGGTCATCTCCTCTTCCTTTCAACTTTTCTCTACTCCCACCCCAAGGCTGTTCTGTCTCCTGGTTTTTGTATCTTTTCCTGGTGAACTGCCCACCATCCCCCATACCACACTAGAAATCTTACGATTATTCTAAGCCACTTCCTCATTATATTCTTTCATAAAATTAGCCACCAACCAAATATTTTCTCAATTTCTTTCTTCCTTTCCATTCTTCCCAACACTTGTGTTGCTTCTCATTTGAAATAATCCCCAGAGTGTTCTCTAAGCTTTCATTTTCCTCCACCTTCAATCTGCCACATCTGCTGAAAGAGGCTTCCTAAAATGCAAATCTAACTACATCATTCTTTGCTTAAAACAATATTTTCAGCCATCACCCCACTCCACCCCACTCTACCCACTGTCCCTGAGAAGAAGCACAAACTCCCAAATAGGACAGAGGAGTCCCCACCCTGCACCACCCCCCCCCACCATCTCCAACAGCATCCCCAGCCCGATGCTCCAGCTACACCATGGTGCAGCTCCTTCCCCTGTGATCAGTGCACAGGAATGCCCTTCAGCTCCTCTCTGCCAGCTGACCTGATGTGTTCTCCAAGCAGTTCAAGCATTACCTTCAGACGGCTTTCTCCATCTTGATCCTTCCCTAGCTAAACCAGAGGCCATCTTCTGTTTCACACACAAAAGGTTCCACTCTGTGTGAAGCAATTCAGAGATTCTCAACTCTAACTGCACGCTAAAATTCACCTGAGTACCTGAATGCCCAGAACCCAACCACTACCATTCAGATTTAATTGTTCTTAGAATCAATATGATTCCCATGTGTGCTGGGCTTCATGTTTCTCAAACTTTAATGTAAGGAACCTGGGAAGCATTTAAACTTTAATGTAAGGAACCTGGGAAGCATTTAAAAATGAAGATTCTGATTCAGCAAGTCTGGTTAGGGTCTGAGATTCTACATTGTTAATAAGCTCACAGGTGATGTCAATGCTACTTTTCCACAGACTATACTTGGAGAAACAAGGGTCTAAATAAACTCTGGCATTGGCCAGCCCATCCAGAGGCAATAAAGCTGTAAATAGCCAAAGCAACTACAACAAGACTTTTCCTGTCAAGGAAAACAGATGTTGCTAAAACACCTGACATAGACTGGTTCCAGAAAAATTTACGAGTACTATGATAACTGCAAGGTTGTAGAAGTTACTGTGACCTAAAGATGTAACTCTCCCAGAGAGTGAAAATGACTTGCCCAGAATATCACAGAGTAAATAGCAGAACAGAGATCTAAACGCAGAACACTTGATTCCCCAGTTTGTATACCATTCAATGTATTAAGTTCCTGGAAGAGATGTTGAAGACTACATCACAATAAGAAAATAAATAATCAAGCAGGATGCTGTCAACATTAGCAGGATCCAGCTAAACACTTTGATACAGAAGTGGCTGGAGCAGCTGGTTCAAAAGAGACCCCTAAAATATGCCAATGAGAAGGGTAATGGGGAAACTGGTCACTTGAGTCCAAAGATATTGAATATGTTCCTGAATGAGCTTAACTTTGTCCAATGGCAAATGACATTGGAAATATGCACTGTGGAACTACAGACTATTCCAATGTCTTTAAGTACCTTGAAGGCAGTAGTAATGCCTTATTCATTTTAATACTCGAGCATTAAGCATAGTGTTTGACGCATAGAATTCACTGGATATCTGTTGAATAAAGCCTAACCAGAGAAAGTCTTGGTTTTCTTTACATAATACTATACCTATCTATGTTGTGGTCAGTCTCCATCCTATAGGGTGAGATGATACCAGCCTGCTGCCTCACTTCAACCTTTAGAGAATTCCTCAAATTTCTGGGTGGGAGCAGGATCTGGTAGAAGGATGATATAGTATGAGATGCCCTGGTCCCTTCATTCAGATGCATCAAAGATACAAGGATTATAGGCATAAACACAGTAGTGTTTATTCTTGCTGGAGAACCAGGCAGAAGTGAACAGCTTTTATTAAGTTGTGGGGCAAGGGGTGGAGGAGTGGTGACCTCACTGGTTTTCCAGACAGCATATTTGTTTGCCAAAAACAAGAGAAGGATAAATCATGTTACCTAAAGGTGAAAAGCATGGGCTTTAGGGTCAGAGAAATCTGAGTGTGAATGTCATTTGTATTGGTCACTCATCATTAGGCACAAGTTCCTTAACCTTACTAAGCCTCAGCTTCCTTATCCATAAAGTGGAGAAAATAAGTAACTTCCCAAAAACATTGCTACAAGGATTAAATGAGATAATCGTGTCCTTAATGCAGTGTCTAGGACACTGTAGAAGTTAAATAATAATAGTTTAGCAATGGTACCAATGAAGAAAAGCTTCAGTGCCAATTGTGGCTGCATGACTAATTCTAGAGACAAGAGTTGTGGTCACCATTTGTATTTCTTGCAGTGTATGCAAGGACTGAAAAAGTGTCTTTTTACTCTTATTTTTTCTTTTCCCTTTTTAAAAAATGAGATATTATTTCATTTTAATTGTCTCAATCATATTTTGTTTTTTCCTCTACTACTGTATACAAAATAGATAGGTGATAGATAAAACAAATAGGCGAGGAATGGTAAATTCTTTTTCATCTCAAATCAATGCCACTGAACTGAGTTTGGCTGTATTAAAGACCAGTGTATTAAGAGGGATGTTGATGCTAAATCCAAGTTTAGTGAAAAAGAGAGCTGTGGTTGATTAGTTCTGAGAGCTATGAATGAGTGCTTGTCACACGTCACTTTAATTCAGAGGTGGCAGAATACTGAATAATAACAGCTAGGTACAGTCACAATGAAACCAGAGAGAATGGACAGCAATTGTAGATTACAGGTGGAGGGACTGGTGCACACTCTTACACTGCTCTTGAGACATCTTTTGATACAGTCGCTGTGTGTCTGTGCTAATTTCCCCTTCAAACCCACTCCTTGCCCTCCTCCACCTGGCTCACTGCATAGAAACTGACCTATATGGAGTATATGAACAGGGTTGTGTGCCCCCTGGTGCTGATTGGTCTGGCCAGTGGAGAGCCCTGCTAGGAGATACATATGAGGAAACAGTGAGAGCAAGGTCATTATTTCCCTGGATCTCTCTGCAGGGTTGCTTCAGGCTAGCTATTGTCCCTCAATTTGAAGTCATTGATCCTCTCAGGCAGTTAACTCTACGTGATTCGTATTTCTTTTAGGTCTCAAAAACCTTTTCCTCTTCCCCTCCCTTTAAAACAAAAGGTGGGGGCCCTGGGTGGTTCAGTCGGTTGAGCGTCCGACTTCAGCTCAGGTCATGATCTCGCGGTTCGTGAGTTCGGGCCCCGTGTTGGGCTCTGTCCTGATGGCTTGGAGCCTGGAGCCTGCTTCGGATTCTGTGTTTCCCTCTCTCTCTGTCCCTCCCTAGCTCACTCTCTCTCTGTCTCTCTCAGAAATAAATAAACATTAAAAAAAATTTAAAAAAAATAAAATAAAACAAAAGGTGATAGCAGCTTCAATTCTATAAGTTCTAGGGTCCTTTCCTATCCGTGGTGGTTCTCCTCACCTATACTGTGATAAAAAGTCCCTCGATAAATGGACATAATCAAACTATATTACTTTGAAAAGATCACCCATTTCCCTTGGAACTCTGATACACTATGCCTTTGGGTTGCTTCAATACTGAAAGTAAAGTGAGTATCTACAGACATGCATATAACAGAATATGCCAGATAGGCGATCTCTGTACATCTAAGAAAAAGGGTCTGTGTCTGGTGGCCAGAGATAGACTGGAGATAACAATACCCTGCTGAACCCACTTCTCCATCTATCTTAAATTGCCCACCAATGAGCTGGACCTTCCTCTGCACAGCAATGTCAGCTGGCTGAGCAGAATTAGGTCCTACCATTAACAATGACTAGTTTAAGTTGATGGGCCAAGATGTCCAAGACTATTCTGTTTCCCTTGATGGAAAATCAAAACTCAAAAGTTTTTCATCTGTTTGCCAGTGAGATGGAGAGGTATAGACATACAAGGGGTGACTGAATCAGGTTATCAGCAAAGAATCGACTGTGGAGAAGATTATGGCCCTGCCCAGCTAGTCGCCTGCCTTTCCCACCAGCCTGCCCTTACTGAGGCCAAGTTGTATAATATAGGTCTTTATATTTGAGGAAGTAAATCCTTATTCACAAAATGAAATGTTCCTCTGAACCTTATTCCCAGAAAGAAAGAAAGAAAGAAAGAAAGAGAGAGAGAGAGAGGGAGGGAGGAAGGAAGGAAGGAAGGAAGGAAGGAAGGAAGGAAGGAAGGAAGGAAGGAAGGAAGGAAGGAAAACAAAAAACTAACAGATCCCTGTTCATCACCCTTCAGTGATCTAAGAAGCAACATTTCATGATGAGCAATGCAGAGAGAATTGGGACAGGAAAGGCGAACTTGCAAATGTGACCTCAGCAACCTCAGGGTAAAGGTTCATGTCCTTGAATATCATATCCAGTGATCTTGTGAATCACACACTGATTCACTGGCACTAATGGGCAATCACATCAAAAAAACACCATGGGAATAGGTGATCCTGGTTCTTGGTAGGAGACAGACTCCTCAGAACCGTTAAGCTTCCTCCCAGTTCCGAGCATCCAGAGATATGGCCTCCACAGCAAGCACAGGCAAGGTAGAGAACTATAGCTCTGACTCTCTCCTACAGAAAAGATGATAAAACACACAAAGAGAAAAGGTAATGCAGGATTCCTCTGAGAAGGCAGGTTGTGAGAGAGCAATCAAAACGCTATTTAGGGGAACAAAAGGGAGAGGAATTAGGGCCAAGGAAGGCTGCAGGCCTCTGCCCCTTAAGCTAGGGGGACAGTAAATCTCACCCCAATTCCATTTTAGTAAGACTCTTTTTAAGCTCCTCCAACTCTTCAATTCACTATCTTCAATACTCTTTTTATCCCTCAAGATCCAGATCAAATGTCTTCTCTTTTGTGGAGGCCCCCTGACCCCAACCCATCCCACTCCCAATCAGAATTAACTGTTCCTTTCTCTATACTCTTACTGCATGCTAATCCTTTCTTTAGCATTTTTTACTTTGTAAGATATGAACATGTTTGCTTCCCCCAAATGATTTGTGAGCTTGCTAATGACAGGATCTGCCTTGGTGACTTTTGAATAAAAACTAGTCTATTCCCTAGACTGCAGTGGAAGAATATTAAATGCTTAGCGAGTTGATAATGACAGACTTTTGTATCAACTGGAAATTGGACAGCCTCCCTTCCCCCACTTCACTCTCATCTTTTTCCAGATATGTAATTGGTGGGAAACTAAGGGAATCCCCAGTGCAGGTAGAGCTGACTTTCATCCTCTCTTAGTCTTGGTTCCCATAAAAAGTGGAACCTGAGACAAGGACTTCTGGGAACAGAAGTCGGCATAGAGGGGCCGAGAAAAATGAAACGGGGAAGGAGGAAAAGTCAAAATAAGGGGTATTATCAATCTAGTCCCCTTTTGGGCAACTGGCATTTTCTTCCACTGGGGATACTCTGAAAAGCCATGTAGAAAGTACCTCAGAATTGTTCCCCCCAAGGCCAAGAAGATGGGAGAAGATATGCATTTGTACCCATTGATCAAGGGCTACTTATGGGATCCTGGCTTCCTCATACTTTGGAGTGTGTGGCTACATCAGAACGACCGAGCAAATGTTTGCAGGACTCCAAGGTGATGTTAGCAGAGGTGCCCCAGGCCAGAAAGCAAGTTATGAATGGTGGAGTTGAGGTGAGGTGCAGCTGGGTTACACCCGAGCAGGCTGGTTCCCACAGCAACATCTAGAGTAGAAAGATGAGCTAAGAGGGTGTGAGGTGGGCCACAAGAAGTATCTGACACACACATTGTGATGATTTTTAGTGGCCCTAAGTGATTTCTTTCCTCTTAGAGAATAAGTCTTACCAATCCTAGCATTAGTCATTGTTAAGTTGTTAGCAAAAAGAAAGTGTCAGGTGATATAGCTAGAATTTTCCCAAGCTTCACCAGGCTGTGGGTACACAGTCATGATAAACACCCAAATTTCAATGGTTCTAACCCTCTAGCATCTACCTAGCTCTAGCTCCTAGCTCTTGTCCTCCAGCTGTTTGCAAGCTTCTCCCAGCTATTTCTCCAGGCCTGCTGAGAGTGCTTCACACATACTTAGACATCAGTCTGTCGGCTGTCATCACCATGTGGCATTGGCCATGTTCTTCTCCTCTTGCTTGAGACCCCCTCTGGTATATCCTGTCCCAAGAAGCTCCTCCCTGCCACCTCTGCTGTGCATGGCCACAAGGAGACCACACCGAGAGCATAACCTTCCTTGTTCCCAAAGCTGCCAAACCCTCCAGATTCCAAGATGACATATTTCTTTCCATTGTCCCTGTGCCAGAGCCATCTCATGGCTCATACAGAAAAGGGAAGATGCATGAGCGTGTGGCGGGCTCAGTCGGTTAAGCATCTGACTTCAGCTCAGGTCACGATCTCATGGTTCAGGAATTCAAGCCCCACAATGGGCTCTGTGCAGGCAGCTCAGAGCTTGCTTCAGGTTCCGTGTCTCCCTCTTTCGGCCTCTCCCCCACTTGCACTCTGTCTCTCTCTCTCTCAAAAATAAATAAACATTAAAAGAAAAGAAATGGGAAGATGCTTTTTTAAAAAGTGTTTATTTTTGAGAGAGACAGACAGAACATGAGCAGGGGAGGGGCAGAGAGAGAGGGAGACACAGAATCTGAAGCAGGCTCCAGGCTCTGAGCTGCCCCCACAGAGCCTGACATGTGGCTTGAACTCATGAATCACAAGATCATGACCCAAGCCAAAGTTGGCCACTTAACCAACTGAGCCACCCAGGCACTCCTGGGAAGATGCTTCTTCCCCCTCTCCCCACCAGGTCATACTTTGAACCAGGAGGCTACCAGCAGTGCTGCTTCAGACCCAGAGGCTCAATCACTGACAGCAGCTCCCTGGGCTTCAGCTCTACTCCAAGGATTGATCCTCCTCTCTCCCTCGTTATTTCTCTTCCCACCCACCACCACCACCACCACCATCAGCACAGCTCACACAAAATGACCTCCTTCCTCCTTCAGACAAAAATACACATCCTCATGCAAATGAACTCAAAAAAGCCAGCAGCTTTCAGCCCATCACTGCGGTGCTCTGGACATGCCCAGGCAGACCACAACACCAGCCGTGCTCACAGCCACAGCAGTGAGCACAGGTCATATCTCCCTATCATGGCAACTATTTTTTGAAGTTTATTTATTTATTTTGAAAGACAGAGCACACACAGGGGAGAGGCAGAGAGAGGGAGAGAGAGAGAGAGAGAGAGAGAGAGAAAGAATCCCAAGCAGGCTCCACACTGTCAGCCCAGAGCCCAATGTGGGGCTCAATCCCATGAACCATGAGATCATGACCTGAGCCAAAATCAAGAGTCATATGCTTAACCGACTGAGTCACCCAGATGCCCCATCGCAACTATGTGATACCTTCTGTACACTGGTGATTACGTGCATTGATGCTTAGAATCACAAAGATGCAAACAGTTTGGCTCCAAAAACTCGCAAGGGCTTTGTGGATCTTTTTTCCTACAGCTATAAAACGAAATCTCACCAGATGTCCTCAATAGCTTTTTATCCTGGCATTCTCTCACATCACTTCACTTTTAAGAAAAATGGTTTTGGGGTTGACAAAGGTACTTAACCTCCCAGTGACCCAGCCTCCAAGATCCACGTGGTATGAGTTAACTCCAGTGCACACAAAGTCGCACTGGATATATTTCTAAATGACAAAGTTCCCTGAAAGTAACCTTAACGGACATGCAACATCGGTCCTCAGTTATGCCTATAGAAAAAAAAATGTGTTCACAACATGCTACATCTTGGTCCAGCTCGTCAAAGAACAATGGCTGATGAAAGCCAGGAGCAAAAGAAAATGGCAAGAAAATAAGGTGGCATATTGACAGCTGAGATCTAGTATAATATCTATGGGGGGCTCTGTGGCTCCAGGATTAGATTGCTCTCACTTCAAAAAAGCCATCCATGAACTCTGTCAATCAGCAACTCAGTCACACATACATTAAATTCTTTCCCCTATATCCTGCTCAAAAAAAACTTCTTAAAGATGATGCTTACAAGACAATGTACAGACGATACACATTCTCTTAGTGAACAGGTGCATTTTTCTCCTCAACTAATTTACAAACTGACTTGAATTTTAATCCAACCTTTACTATGCCTCACTTTTACAAAAGGAATTCAATTTATTATTCTCTGTGGACTTCAAATAAAAAAGGAACATCAAAGTCGAGCAGAAAATGAAAGCCCTGATTCAGACATTTTGTTTTCCTCTCCCAAGTAAATATTTGCACTTGCCGAAGGAGCTTATGCTGATATGTCTGTAAATTGATTACATATTTTTATAAGAAGGTAAGTAGCCAGGAACAAAGAAACACAAACCAAAGTTACCCTGTGCTCTCTTCTAAGTGACCTCCAGTCGACTGTGCAGATGACCTGTTTAGAAGAAAGACGATTTGGTCTCCATGGAAGCTCAGTGTGTGGGCTCTGCTTTGACAGATTGACAGCTGTGCTAAATGATGTTGAAATTACATGTAATAGATTTTAGATTATGACTATTGTCCAGTAAGGACTGAAGAGTCCCTGCAGTGAGAGGGGACTCAGGATGGTTATCTTCTTAAGCTTCATTCCAGAGTGAAAAGGCATTGGCTCTTATAAATTGGGCTTTTTCTTTGTTGAGGGGAGGTGGTAAGTACCAAAGTAGTTTCACTACTCGGAAGCTATAATCCCAGAATAACCATTGTCACTCATTCCTAGAATGAAACATAACCATACTCGGTACATTTCTGGACACAACTCTACCCCAATTTACAGCTAGGAATAAATGAAACCCTCAGGTTTTCAATGTCACAATAGTCAATTACAGTATAATTAGCCCAAACTGGCATTTGGAGCTTTACTCTTTTGCAGAATTAGTGGGCCGTTGACCTTTTTCTGATATTCATTTATTGATATGCATGATTTTCTGTTTTGTTTTGCTTGTCTAAAGGAGGAGAGTGGGGTTTGTATGAGGATGACCAGGAGACAGGAAAGCAATGGAAAGGATACATATGTCAAACCCCAAAGAATTGGAACACATGAGCAAGAACCGACATGAACCTGAATACAACTGAGATGGGTCCCAAGGACTCCCAAAAATGAGGAGGAACCGAGTGCCCATATGAGAAGGTAGAGACGTAATGTCTGAAAAATGCCCAATTTAGAACACTACCATATTTGTTCCCAAAGACTGGAGGGCTAGAGGATACAGAGTACCCTAAATACATGGGTTTAAACAGTATTCCCTTTGTCTCAGTACACCATGACATAGGTCATGTCCTACCTTTATCCTTTTAGAGCAAAGTTGGTGTATTGCTCAATAATTAACATCCCTACCCAAAGGACTTGAATCTCTATAAAAAACAAACAAACCAAAAATAAGCAGGTTATTAAGCTATTGGATAGAGAAGAATAAAAGGAAGAGAGGGCCAGGAGGAGAAAATAAGCAAGAAACGTATTTTATACTTCATCAAAATATTAAGTCACATTTCATGGTTATCTCTTCCAGCATACTGTCATCACCATCCCCAAAGTGAAGCATCAGTCATATGGAAACAAGTCCCTTTTATGAACTAAACAGAGCAGTTCAGAAAGTATGTATATTGGTTCTAAAAAGACACCTCAGGAACTATGGTCTGAAGTTCATGGAGATGCAGTCATACCCACATATTATCCATGTGGCCCCAGATTAGCAGTCTGGGTCTCACCCGGGAGCCTGTTAGAAATGCAGACTCTTAGCCCCACCCAAGACCTGCTATGTCCCCAGGTGATTCACATGCACATTAAAATTCACCCCAGCTCAGATTATCATTCTTCACCCTTTAACTGTATTGAAAAAGGCCCAAAAGGAGAACTTAAATAAATTTAAAAAATTTTTTTAAAAAGCCGAAAATAGTGAAAGTGGTATCTCATCCTTTCTTCCTTGCCTCTCCCATTAAGAAAAGAATCCAAAAGTGCAAAAGAGCATATTTTGTGTAGGAAAGAGAAATAAGGAAATATATATGTATATACTTATATGTATATTTAAAACAAAAGGAAACACAGGACATATAAAACAGAAAACAATGTTTACATACAGGTATGATGGAAGAGAACTGGGTTTAGAAGGGCTACAAGAGGGAGTAACACCTCTCCAAGTATACCTTTCAGTATATTTCTGATTTACGGAAGTATGTTAACATTCTGCATACTCAAAAAATAAAATGAAACCAACAATGATGGAAAGAGGAAAGAACAACCTAAAGCCAAACTAAGACAAATAAACTAAATGTATTTCAAGGGAATTCTATTACCACAGTAAAGGAGATAAAAACAAAACAAAGAACTAATCTAAGTAACTTATGGGCATAGTATTTGACTATATAGACAGTCCCCAAATTAATGATCCTTCCACTTGCAATTTTTTGACGACAGGGCCAACAAACCACAGGTCCCAGTCAGCCACATAATCACGAGGGTAAATGTACAACCACTCTGTATGCACGCAACCATTCTGCTTTTCTCTTTCAGTATGGTGTTCAATCAATTACATGAGATGTTCAGCATTTTATTACAGAATAGGCTTTATGTTGGATGATCGTGCCCAACCGTAGTCTATTGTAAGTGTTCTGAGCACGTTTAAGTTAGGCTAAGCTATAACGTTTGGTAGGTTAGGTGTATTACATGCATTTTGACTTACAATATTTTCAACTTACAATGGATTTGTCAGGACATCATCCCATCATAAGTCAAGTAAGATTTGTAAGCTCCTACTCTTGGGTAAGATTGAGTGATGATGAGAGCTACAAATAAATCCTGAACTCTTTTAATACCTTTGTTTCTTGTATAGGTATTGGCACGGCAATCCTGAACCTGTTTTAAATGTATTATAGGAATGAGCAAATGAGTAAATGTATGATGTTGAGAATCAAGGACTGGTGGCTGCTTGAGACACACACCAATGGCTGCAGGAAAGAGCTGTTCCTCTGAGCCTGGCATCGGGTATGATTTACATGGGAATCAAGATGCACAATAAGAGACAAGAGGGAATTCCAGACGGACACATGGAAGAGAAGGCAAAGAGAAGATGAAGTCAGAGATTGAACTAATGTAGCCATAGGCCAAGAAATTCCTGCAGCCACCAAAAACTAGAAGAGACAAGGAATGAATTCTCCCCTAGAACCTCTAGAGGGACCATGGCCCTGCCCTCACCTTGACCTCAAACTTCCAGCCTCTGGATCTGTGAGAGACATGCTTCCGAATGTGTGATAATTCATAACAGCCTCCTAGGAAGCCTGCAAAGTAGATGTATTATTATCTCTACTTTTTAGATAGGGCAATAGGGGCATAAGAGTCCAAACAACTTGCTAAAATTCTGGAACTAGTAAATAATTTAACGATAAATGTTAATCCAGAAAATGTAATTCTAAAGACAGCTCTTTATAACCTCTATTTCGGACTCTTTCTTCTGTATAGTCATTAAAGACAACAGTGTCATAGAGTAGCCATCTTTCCACATCAAAATGTGATTATGTAGAGAAGCAAGTCACAGAACGATGTATAGGGATACTTTGGTAAGCGAGCATGGAAACTTAATTTGGAAAAGTTCAGAGAAAGACTGAATAAAGAACTAAAAGCAAAAAATATCAACCTGAGATCAAAAGAAAGGAAAATCCCCAGTAGCCAGAAATGAAGAAGGAATATAAAACCCAAGGGATAAGCATGTGAGTAAGGGCAGGAAGTTAACATCCATGAAGGAGCAAGAAGCTTAGTCTTACTTCTCCAAAGAAGACATCCAGATGGCCAATGGACACATGAAAAGATGCTCAATGTCACTCATCATCAGGGAAATACATATCAAAGCCACACTGAGATACCACCTCACATGGGTCAGAGCGGCTAAAATGAACAAATCAGGAAACTACAGCTGGCGAGGATGTGGAGAAACGGGAACTCTCTTGCACTGTTGGTGGGAATGCAAACTGGTGCAGCCACTCTGGAAAAGAGTGTGAAGATGCCTCAAAAAAACTAAAAATAGAGCTACCCCATGACTGAGCGATAGCATTGCTAGGAATTTACCCAAGAGATACAGGAGTGCTGATGCACAGGGGCACATGTACCCCAATGTTTATAGCAGCACTTTCAACAATAGCCAAATCATGGAAAGAGCCTAAATGTCCATCAACTGATGAATGGATAAAGAAGATGTGGTTTTTATATACAATGGAATACTACGCAGCAATAAAATGAATGAATGAATCATGCCATTTGCAGCAATGTAGGTGGAACTAGGAGGCATTATGCTGAGTGAAATAAGTCAGTCAGGGAAGGACATATATCGTATGTTTTCCCTCTTATGTAGATCTTGAGAAACTTAACATAAGACCATGGGGGAAGGGAAGGGGGAAAATAGTTACAGAGAGGGAGGGAGGCAAACCACAAGAGACTCTTAAGTACAGAGAACAAATTGAGAGTGGATGGGGGGAGTGAGGGAGAGGGGGAAATGGGTGATGGGCATTGAGGAGGGTACTTGCTGGGATGAGCACTGGGTGTTGTATTTGACAATAAATTATTTTAATTAAAAAAAAGGAAGTAGAAGAGAAGCTCAGTCTCAGAATATACAACACAGGGAGTAGGAATTCAAACCTCCCATTATGCCAGGACTCCTGGAAGGCTATCCCTCAGTGAGGGATGAGTGACATACAAGCTCCACTTACCCACTCAGGGACAGGTGAAGAAAACTGGTCTGCACACTGTATATGGCGAAAAGATCCCCCATTACAAACAGCAGCCCCAGGCCTGTTCCACACATGTATGTGGGGGGTCTGAATTCCTATAACCTGTACAGTATGGGAATCTCCAGCCAAGAAGTTAATGTAAAAATGGGCCCCATGAAGTGAAACCCCTGGGCCTTCCAGCAAAACCAAACACAAAGCTGTTTAAAAATAAACTTTCTACATCCTAAAACATACAGAACATTCTAAGGCACACAAACACACACACAAATAAATAAATTGTGGCTGAAAATGAGCTCAAAATTAAAAATTACAAAGTGGTCACCATGAAGAAGAGTCACCATGAATAAGAGACAGCAGTTGCTGCAAACAGGAGGGTTTGGGTGGTCAATAAAATGACAACCCATAAGTGACTATTAAATAATTATGTTTCCACTGATAAAATTAAAAAAAACTTGAAACCTTAAGGAAAGAACAGGCATTGTGTAAAAAGAACTGGCAGATGTGAAAAAGACCAAACAGAACTTCTAGAAGTGAAAATGTAACATTCAACCGGTAAAAGACAGATTGGAGATGGCTGACCGGAAACAGATGTGAGGAAATCATCCAAAATACAGCAACGAGAGATAGATATGGAAGATAGGAGAGAGAAGTTAAGAGAGATAAGAAAATTAAAAATACATCTCATTAGAATCCCAGGAGAGAAATTAGAGAATGATACAGAAGTCATAACCAAAATATAACAGCTGAGAAATTGTGAGAATTGATGAAAGATGTTAAGTATCAGGATCTAGGCAGAAAATAGCACTCTCAAACTAGGTAATTGAGAAAAATTTAATAAAGCAACTGTTTACAAAGGTGAGAAACAATTCAGGAAATTAATAAGGGGTTCAGGAAATTAACAAGGGGTAGAGAAACATCTACCTGCTAGGAAGAGCAAGGAGTCTGAAAGGGCAAGTTGAGGGAGAGGTGACCAGAACTCAAAGAAATAACTGCCTGAAGAAGGTTGTCCAGAACAGTAGCTGTGCCTTCAGTGAAGGGTTGCAGCCAACCCCTGGTAAATTAGCATGCAGGATGCCCAGAATAAACACACCAACCTCACTCTCCTTGGCCCTTGGAGCCTCTGCTAGCATACACCCTAATAGAACTGTACTAGAAGCAAAGGGCAAGAGAAGATACAATCCATCCATTAACCTTCCCAGTTCAGGGTCTTCAGTAAAGGCTCACAACAGCTCCTCACTGTAGCCCCAGGTACTTTATGTTTTCCTGAACCCTGCCCCACATTTGTAAATAGCCCCTAGGCAGTGTAGCTAGGCAGTGTGCTGCTGCCTCTTGCGAGAACTCTGACATCCTTTACTGGTGGGCGTGTGCATGCTTGCATTTTAAGTGGAAAAGAGAGAGATGGGAGAAAATACAAAGTCTAGAAGTAAAAATACCAAATTGCTATCATTTTAGTGATTTCGATTCTTTTTCTTTTTACTTACTACATTTTCTAATTTCTCGACAGTGAACATGGGAGTACAATGATGCAAAACATCAAGCTTTTAATAATGCTAAAAGTCTACAGAAAATATGGATTCTTAATCAATTCATTCCCCACCTGACTGACATCATCCCTAACCCAGACTCCCTGCCAGATATCAGAGCTAGAGATACAAACAAATGATGTAGCTGGAAAAAGAGAAGAAGGAAGGAAAAAAAAGAGAGAGAGGATTCAAACCATGTATTGAAAAATGGTTTTGCAAATAGCGAAACTTTTATGGATAGGATTATATGGGGACTTGCTTAAGCTAAATAGAACATAATCTCCCAACTAGGGCATGGCCAGGTGATGGAGCTGACATCCAGGCCTCTGAAAGGCAGTAAGAAGTCCTGTGAAACCTAAAAGATAATTTTGTATTTAAAAAGACAACAATGAAATCTCATCTCTATCTAGAATGCTTCAAGAAATAGGTGCACCTTCGCTTTGGCTAAAATTGAAGCTTGACGTTAAAATGTATAATGCTTGCTAGGTTTTTTTAATTAATCAACCCACATAGCTAATCATTGCTTGAAACTCAAATATCCAAAGGCTGAGGCTTGGGGTGACATCTGGCTTTTGATGGATTAGCAGGGAGGTCCTCATTTCGTCTCTTCCGTCCGAACATTGCTACCCAGAAAGTGACACATCCCTTGTCCGACTGCAGTAAACTGGCCTGGATTCAGAGGTAAGAGCGCCATCTAGTGCAAGGCCACTCAGCCTAGCGGTGCGCTGTGTGCTTCCCCTCCCCCACTCTCCAGGCCTTCCAGTTAATTGTTTCAGCTCAGACTAGCTTCTGAGAATAACGAGATTTCAGCGGTGGTGGGGGTGGGGGAATGGTTGGAGGAAAGGGAAACTATGGCCACAGACCAACACTTAACTATATTAAAAATCCCACATCTTTGGCGAGAACTATTTGTTCTTAACATCGTAATGCTATTAGGCAAGGATAATGATTGATAGAAGTCATTTCACTAGGCAGTCAGATACAAGTGTCAGTTTCTTGGAGTTTATATGAGAAATTACATCATCAGTACAATTCTCTGTTGAGGAGTGCAGAAGGATATAAAAGCTAGTGGAGCCAGCTAGAAGCCTTTGGTCCTTAACAGGAGCCAGTACTTCCTGATACCCCACCTGTGCCCTTGAAGAGAATACTTAAATCCTACTTTTGTCCTTAATCTGAGATAGAAATCCCTGTGCAGGTGAAGGAGAGGAGGAGGCACTGCAATCACCTGTGGTGAGCCTATATTTTGTAGAAGGTAGACTTTTGTACATCTCAGGCAGGGCAGAATAATGGGCTTTAGCTTAGAGAGCAGCAAGCAATGGGTCTTAGTGGGTCAGACAGGCTCACAGAAGATTCCCCCAATCAATTGACAGAAAACTTCGCAAGGGACTAGCAGTCAGTCTCTTATGAGATGAAATGCAAATGCAGCTGTCTTTGGGCTATGAGTCAAACCATGATTGGCATGCAAATGCACATATATTCCTTCCAGCTCTAAAATTCTATGGCAACTTACACCCACACTAAACTATGTGATAAAACACAGCTCAGAGCAGCATCAAAACCAGAGTTCCCTGAAATGCAAATCAAAACCACAATGAGATATCACCTCACACCTGCTAGGGTGTCTATTATCAAGAAGACAAAAGATAACAAATTCTGGCAAGAATATACAGAAAAGGAAACCCTTGTGCACCATGGGTGGGAATGTAAATTGGCACAGCCACTATGGAAAGCAGTATGGAGGTTCCTCAAAAAATTAAAAATAGAACTAGCATATGATCCAGCAATCTCACTTGTGGATACATATCGAAAGGAAGTGAAGTCACTATCTCAAAGAGATATCTGCACTGCTGTGTTCACTGCAGCATTAACCACAATAGCCAGTGGAAACAACCTAAGTGTCTATTGACAGATGAATGGATTTAAAATGTGCTATATATACACAACAGAATATTATTCAGTCTTTAAAAAAAGAGGGAAATCCTGCCATTTGTGTCAACATGGATGAACCTGGAGGGCATTGTTCCAAGTAAAGTAAGTCAGACAGAAAAAGACAAATATTGTATGGCACCAATTATGTGTGGACTCTTCAAAAACCAAAACGAAACAAAACAAACTTAAACTCCTAGAAACAGGGAGCAGAATTGTTAGCTGAGGGGTGAGGGGATGGGGAGAAGTTGGTCAAAGGTTACAAACTTTCAGTTACATAAGCTCTGAAGATCTAATGTACAGCATGGTGACTATAGCCAATAATACTGTGCTGTATACTTGAAATTTCTAAGAGAGTAGCTCTTAAGCCTTTCCGCCAAAAGAAAAAAAAAGATAACAATATGAGATGATGGATGTGTTAACTTGGTTATGGGAATCTTTTCACAATATATACATATACCAAATCATCATGTTGTACCCTATAAACATATTACAGTTTTATTTGTCAATGATACCTCAGTAAAGCTGGGGGGTAGAAACACAGAGTGCCCTCAGCCTTTGTCACTACTTCATGAATTCCTACCCTATCACCCGAAAGGCTGAAGGAGTTTTTTCTTCAACAGCTGTGCCCTTGGGTCTATAACATTTCCCTGGTTGTGTTACTTCTCTCATGATATCCTTTTTATTACAGAACTGAAAACTCAGGGTTTAGAAAAAAAATATATCTCGGTGCCTCCACAAAGAAAAGTAATATACATAGTGAGTAATTATAAAAATCCCACATTCCACACCTTTAATTGCTTTGTATTTCATTCTTCCTGCCCAGTGAAGAGTCGGCTCACCACTCATACTTTCACTCCTTCATTTGTTGGATTTCCAGCCATCTGTGTTGGATTCTCCCATCTGGCTGTCTTAGAGTGCAATGGCATAGAAGCTGGGTTTTATGGGTTTCCAACCGAGTGAAGCGCTCTCTATTATTTCAGCAAAGTTTTAGTGCTATGAACCGGCAGCATACTTGCAACTTTTGTTAACTCATCTTCAGGACTTTTACCTAGGATTAGACTTTGAAGAGTCTGTCACACATATTCAGCGAACCCCAGTTTGGCTCGGTGCTGCTGACCACCTTTCCATTCCATGTCAGGACCATAAAGATTCATACAGGCACACTCTTGTGTGGTGGGGAAGCAGGAAATCAAAAGCCTTCCACTTTGTGTGGTGCTTTGCAAACCTATGTGTTCCATTCTCATTTGTCAATTTCTCATCTTTATCTCCCTTCCTAAGTCCTCTTATCTCACCATCTCCTCTCCTTCTGCACAAAGAGAAAAATGGGGACATGAGGAATGAACTCCTTTCATTTCCTGCTCTCCCATCTCCACCTCTTTGCCTCCACTCCTGACCACACCTCTTTCTCGTCAGATGTTCCTCCTCTTGATCAGGACTAGTCTTTCCACCAAGCTTCCATTCCAGCCTTTTCCACTTCCTCAGAGACCTTACCCTGAGAATGAAGGAATGAAGGAAGTGAGGGAGGAGCAAGGAGGAAGAGAGGGAGGAATGAGAAAGGAAAGAAGGAGAGAAGAGCAAAGGGAGGAACTGATAAGAAAGGGAATGCAAGGGGAAGGGAAGGAGAGGAGGAGTCCAGGGGAAGGAAGAAGGAAAGGGGAGGGGAGGAGAAGGAAGGGATGGGAAAAGCAGGAAAATCTCCCTCAAGACATCCCTTTGATTTTCACTCAATCTCCTTCCTTCCCACACAGACCAACTAGCCATAGTAGTGTGCACTCTACCTGCATCTCTGTTCTCTCATGAATGCAGTGGAATCTAGATTCAGTCTCCACCACCTCAATGAGCCCAAACTGAAGTATTTTTGTGGGACTGTATGGGTGGTGCATCAGACAGTGCCTGGCACAAGGTCAAAGCTCAGTAATAAACTTCTCTGGCCAGCCTCCCCCTAATTGGTCAGATAGGAGCTCTCCAGTTCTTCCTTTACTTGACTTTTCTCCGTCAGTGATGCTTCCCTCTCTGAGATCTCCCCTATTTGCTTCCAGCTCCCTTCTCTCTCCTGGAGTTTCTCCCTCTTCTGACCACTCTTTATGTCTTCTTTTCAGTATCCTACCCCCTCTATGCCTTAAATTAGAACCACTTTTAGTCTTCATCTCTTGGCTATATACTCTTGTTGGGTGACTCTATCAACTCCCACATAAGCTTTACCATTTTCATTTCATTTGACAAATATATAATGAGTTCCTACTATATGCCAGTTCCTTTTTTTTTTAATTTAAAATACTTTATTTTCAAATTGGTTTACATAAAACACCCAGTGTTCATCCCAACATGTGCCCTTTTTAATGCCCGTCCCCCCCTCTCCCCCCTCCCTCATCCCCCTCACCCTCAGTTTGTTCTTAGTCTTTGAGAGTCTCTTATGTTTGCCAGTTCTATAATCCTCTCCACTGGACATCTCCTTTGGAATGATACACACACACACACACACACACACACACACAGAAATCATTCCTCATTCTCTACTTCTTGTTTAAGTAAATGACACCACCCATTGACCAAGTCAACCAAGTGAGAAACTTAGCAGTAATGTTAAAATTGCTTTTCACCTGCCCCACATCCAAAGAGTCACCAGGTCCTGTGGATTCTACCTCCTAACCTCTCTAGAATCCCTCCCATCCTCTCCAGTCCACTGGTTGGCTTCAATTCACACTTCATCCTTTCTCATTTGAATTTCTGCAGCAGCCGATTAACAGGTCTCTCATATTTGTCTTAGTTTCCCCCAAGCCATTCTCCACACTGGTCCTTCTAAAACATGCTCTAATAATAGCACTTCTCTGTCTAAAAAAAATCCTGTGGATCTCACTGCCCCAGTATAAAATCCAAACCCATCAAAGTGCCAATGATCTGGCTCCCATCTCCCTGCCCACTATCTCATCTTGACACCCACTCTCCTGCTTATATTTGGTGCCTGTGGTTTCCCATGCTCTCTCATTCCTCCATGACTCTACACACTGGTACCTCTACTCTGATGCTCTTCACCTCCTCCTTTCTGTCCAGGTTTGTGCTCATTTCTAGATGCAGATATGTTGTCACTCCCTCCAGAATATTTTCTCTGTCCTTCCCCTAACATCCTCAGTCCTAAAGCACTCTGTATTTCCCTCAACCCTATAACTTATCACATTTTTGTAATGTACATTTATATATCCCTATCCCTTATGTTTTAAGCTACATTGTAAGTTCCCTGAGGCAAAGGGTCATTAATATCTAGTATCAACAGTACCTATCACAGCATCTAAAAAATAGTAGGTAAGTCAATAAATAGATGGTGAATAAATGTTTGTAGAGTAAAAGCATTACCAAGCTTTCCCTGGCCTCACTAGCTATGGCACCAGTGAAGTCATAGTAGCAATATCAACTCAAAGTCCAATGAATTTAGGCCCCATCTTTTCAGTTGGATTTTAGACTCTGCAACTACACGTGCATATGCACATCGCAAGTACACAGTGAAAAGTGCACAGAAACTGCTGACATATGACTCATTCTGCTTGTAAGAGCTCCCTGTTCCACCTGACCTCACCATGGTCTCCATCAGTCACAGATGTCCCTTGCTGGCACCTCCACTGGTGCCCTCAAGCCTTCATGAGGGTGGTCCTTGGCAAAGGAGGAAAGGAGGAAGTAAGCAGAGAAAGCCTATCTTTCTTGGTATCTGTATTGTGCAGATACAAAATACATCTTGTGCCACAATTTTATTACCCACCTGTGAGTAAAATATCTTTTTATCACAAGTTTGTGCACTGCTTCTCTGCATGGGGCCCCAGGTAGGATCAATGAGGGTTGTTGTCTGAGAGAAATCCAAGTATTGGACAATAGGCTGCCTTAGTCACTTGTCCTTTCCAAAAATTATGGCAATCTTTACAGAGGAATCTCATCTGCCTGGTTCTTCTCTCTCTCTGCCCTGCCCCAGTGGTTCTCAGATATGGTTGATTCTCCCCTACACCAAACAAGACACTTATCTTTACTACACCATGCATCAGACACTGTGCTGGCACAGGTCACAAATGGTCAACAAGACAGATATGCCATCATGGAGGCAACAGAGCATAGAGGTGAAGGGCAGGGTGCTAGAGCTATAGTGCCTGAGTTTAGATCCTGGCCCTGCCACCTTCTAGCTTGAGTGACCTTGAGCAAAATACTTTACCTCTCTGTGCCTCAGTTTCTCCATCTGTAATGGGTGATAATATAGTACCTACTTTAGAGGATTGTTATAACAAACAAATTAATTTATGTTAAACAGTATTGCCTGTCACATACCAATTACTCTATACAAGTTATCTACTATTTTTATAGTCTAGCTAGAGATAAACAATATAAAATAAACAGACAACTAAGCCAAGTAATTACTAGTTGTAGTAAGTGCTAAGAAGGGAAGGAGCCAGCCATGCAAATAGCGGGGAGTACAAAATTCTTGGCAGGGAGACAAGGAACAGTGGGTGCAGAGTCCCTGAAAGGGAAAGGAGTTTGGTGAACCCTAACACTGAAAGAGGGTTGGTGAGTGGAGCAGAGTGAGCCAGGCACAAAAAAGCATGGGAAGAGGAGACAGAAGATTAGATTGGGTGAGGCTGATAGGCTGCAGCAGAAAATTTCAATTACGTTCTTTGTTAAACAGAAAGCCATTGGAGGGTTTTAAATGTTATCTAATCTGCATGTTTTAAGATTGCTCTGACTAATGGACTGAAGGGTAAGCAAGAGTAGAAACAGGAAGATAATTAGGAGGTTATTACAGTCGGCCTGGATAGAGATGGTAGTGGCTGGCACTAGGGTTGGCAGTGGAGATACAATGAATCGATGGTCTAGAGCGTTACCTGCAGAGGACATGGAGTGGACTCTGCAACAGGACAGAGCTGGTTGAAGCATTAAAGGTTAAGAGAAGGTGAATTATCTCCCGACTATAACCTGAAAGAGAGAGAGGCCTTTATTTGTAAACATGGTTTTCCATGCAAGATATACAGTCACTACTTCTACAACACAGAGCAATGATTTACTGAGAGCCGACATACGGTAGAGCTCTTGGGGTCAGTAGAAATGACTTTGTTCCAGGATAGATGCACAGATAACTTCTTTTTTCCTTGATACATGTGCCTGAAGCCACTGTTTTGTAAGTCATCAGAAATATATTTATAAATCTCCTAAATAATAAAAATGCAAACAAAATAGGTATTAGCTACAACAATCATGAAAGAATTAACCGACATGTTTTAGGTCATTTATAGAACAATACATTCATATCTGATAGGTCATATGTGTTTTGTAGTACTTTGTGGGCCCTTCTCTTGTAAATATATACAGTATATTTATGAATATTTTATAGAGATTATAATATCATTTTGTCTGAGATGATTAGATTGATTTTATAATATTTTCCCTTGTAAATATTGATGACCATAGACATGACTGCATGACTACACTCTTAGTCAAGAATTGTAGCCCCAAAAAAGTAAGTGAAATTTCCTTCATGAGAGTGTTTAGAAACCCACTGTGTCAAAAGTGGGGCCCACTAATGATCTCTATTTACTTTTTCCTGGCCCAGAGTCACACATAACAGCGGTTTTAAAGCCACTGGTTAGTATCTTCATCACTCCCAAATAACAGAAACTTTGTCTCTCATAATCTCTCTTGTCACTAAAAAAGTAGGGTCCATCTAAGAATAGTATTTCAAAAATACTGCAAGTGCAAGAAAAATAATCTAATCAAATCAGCATATATTTATCGAGTAACTAATGCTCGAACTCCCTTCTCTATATATTTCACTTCCAAACTTCATTGGTTCATACCAACTAAAAATAAGGTACATGTGGATTGGGCCACCTACGGAAGTGAATAATTACTCTCATAGAGTGGGAGAGAGGTACAGTCACAGAAAAATAAAGGAAAATAAAAGAAAACCATCCATGCGCAGGGGCTACTGGCTCCCTGTCCACTTCTCTCAGGATGGTTTTCAAGATAAAAACTCAAGAGAATTAGCATTTGTTGCATGTATACACTTAGGGAAGACGAAGCTAATGTAAAGCAAATGATCTTCTTAGGAAGGTTATGTTTCTTACCATCCATAGAACAGGCAAATTCAGCAAGTGAGTGGAATAACACAATAAGGAGAAGAAGCAGAGCCAGCACTGGGGGATTAGGACACAGTGTGTGAGAAGTCAAGTCAATTTCCATTTATTCAGTCAATGCATGGATGAAAACTAGCAGACGGGAAGCCAGCCAAGGGACTCAAGGTTAAAATGTATACTTTGAGTTAAACATTATGCAGACAATAATTCACAAGTTTTTGGCTGTTTCAAAATGTCTGAACTAGAAGTTTCCCAAATTCATTCCTGAGCTAGGAATTCTATATACTAAGTTCATAAACATATAAAGTGGAAGGATGGGGTGGGAGAAGACTGCATGTCTCTGAAATGGTCATCTTTCATGTTTACATGTAGAGGATGATCTGCTTCTTGGCTAGCTTGATGTTAAGGATCTATTTCACCTATTTGGTCAATATCCAAGATAGCAGGCCTGATTGTCTAAGACACTGGCTCCAAGGGCCAGACTGAAAGCTAGCCAAAGTGCAGGGAAATTATCAAATTTAAAATGAAAGCAGATTCAAAATGGCTATTTTTATATAGGGCACCACATTTTTGAAGGCTAAGAAAAAAATCAGTTTTGGGAAGGAAAGAGGGAGTACAGAGGAACATGCTGCTCTTAGAAATCCCAACAGGATGCCCGTCCCCCAAAAAAATTTTTGAAGAAAGACCCAACTGGTCTCCCTGCTTTTGCCCCTGTGCCCCTACAATCTATTCTCAACACAGAATCCAAATAAATAATTCTATTAAATACAAATCAGATCATGCCCCTCATTTCTTCTAAACCTTCCAATGACTTCTGACATCTTTCAGAGTAACTGTCAAATCCCGTAGGGCCCCAAATGATGTTAAATGGTGAGGACCAGAACAGAAGGATCCAAAGGACATTTTCCCCTTTTTTGGCTCCCCAGCATCTGTACATCCTTCCCATCTAGGAGAAATCCCCTGCGTGGTATGGTCCTTAGTAGGAGGCAGGGCCTACAGAAGTGGAGAGATAGACTGTTCCCTGTTCCCACTCTCTAACCAGCAGAGCAATCACATGACCCAGGTGAGGCCAGTCTGGTCTGCATTTTTGTAATACTTCCACAAGATTCAAGGATACAAACTATTTGCAATGACAGAATTTGAGTGGTTGTCATGTTGCACAGGGTGGCAGCAGCGCCACCAACAGTAGGTTGTCCATCTTCAGTGGTACCACAGTAGCATCCTAACCAAACTGTTCTTGTGCATGACCTTGGTGGCATCTTGCCTGCTGAGCTTTCTTTGGCTCCTGCTAATTTTCTGAGACTGGTTCTATAACCTCTCCTTTGATTCTGAAAGTTGCTATGACCTTCCAATAAATTTATTTTCTGCTTAGATTAGCCAGACTCATTTTCTATTGTTTAAAATCAAGACTCATGACCAGTAAAATAAGCTTTGCTGCACATTAATGAATTCTTGAATATAGGAGGGCAAGACTAGAGTCTAGGAGGGTGTGCAGAGAGCCAGCTGGCTCCGAATAAAGTAGACAGAACTGAGTTTCTTGGAGCACCCAAGAAGAGGTGGCCCAGGATGCAATCTTGAAGGAGAGAGAAGAGTGTGTGTAGTAGGGCTGAGAAACCCACAAAAGAAAGGGATAAGGGAAAAAATTCCAATGAGCAACAAGAGGAAACGCAAAGGAAAGTGAAATGGTAAAAGCTTAATCTAAATGGCCTTACCTTTTAGAACCCCGCCTCCTGCCTGCATCTATCTGCCCATAGTTCCTTTTCTTACTATAACTGCTCTGTGAAAGTTAGCAGTTCCAAAGCTTCAAGTGAGATGTCATTCGCTACAGCTGAATAAAGTAAAATGAAATATTTTTTTTTAATCAAGACCTAAGTAAATCTGACTTGAGAAAAAAACTGCAGTGGAATATGGGGCATGCATTCTGTTTCTACAGGACTATTGACAGTCTTTGTCATTTGGTTGAGTAATTGATGTATTTTATTGCTTGTTGGTCATTACTCGGAGATCGATTTACTGAAACATGAAACATTGGAACAGTCAACAAAGAATGCTACATTTATGAGGTGAGTACTGTTGGGAACTATATAAATCCCATAGGGAAGTCCCTGTATTACCCAAATCTCACATCCACCTCCCTCTCTGGCCCTGTCTCTGGCCCTCAGAATCTTTTCCTAGTCTCTTCTCCACATCCCTGTCTCCTTCCATCTGCATATGTCTGTCTACATCTGCCTGTTTCTGCTTTGTCAATTCCTCACCTCATGTTCAAAAAGGGTTTATTGCATCTAATAAATAGCAAGATAACATAGATTCAAAGTAGATACAAAATTAAAAGAAAAAGAAAAGAAAGATACAAACTGGGTCAAAAATGAAACTAATACAAAAATACATAACATGTATTTGCAAATGGCACATCTGACTAAGGGTTAGTATCCAAAATCTATAAAGAACTTATCAAACTCAATACCCAAAAAAACAAATAATTCAGTGAAGAAACAAGCAGAAGACATGAACAGACACTTTCCAAAGAAGATATCCAATTGGCTAACAGACACATGAAAAGATGCTCGACATTACTCATTATCAGGGATATACAAATTAAAACCACGATGAAATACCACCTCACACCTGTCAGAATGGCTAACATTAACAACGCAAGAAACAACAGATGTTGATGAGGATGCAGATACAGGGGAACCATCTTGCACTGTTGGTTGCATATTGGTGGAATCATTCTGGAGAACACTATGGAGGTTCCTCAAAAAACTAAAATAGAACTACCCTATAATTCAGCAACTGCACTATTAGGTATTTACCCAAAGGATACAAAAATACAGATTTTGAAGGGGTTACATACCCCAATATTTATAGCAGCATTATTAACAATAGTCAAACTATGGAGGAAGCCCACTGGTGAACGGATAAAGAAGATATGATGTGTGTGTGTGTGTGTGTGTGTATTATTCAGCCATTGAAAAGAATAAAATTTTGCCATTTGCAACAATGTAGATGGAGCTAGAATTTATTATCCTAAGCCAAAGAAGTCAATCAGATAAGACGAATACTGTATGATTTTACTCGTATGTGGAATTTAAGAAACAAAACAGATGAACATATGGGAAGAGGAGGGGGAGAGAAGAGAGGAAAACAAATCATAAGAGACTCTTAATGACAGAGAACAAACTGTGGGTTGATAGAGGGAAGTGGATAGGAGATGGGCTGGATGGGTGATGGGCACTAAAGAAGGCACTTACGATGAGCATTGGGTATATAAATGATGAAACACTGAATTCTACTCCTGAAGCCAATACTGCATTGTATATTAACTAAAGATTTTGTTAATAATAAAATTAAATAAAAATAAATCTTTTCACAAAGGAATGACTTCCTTTGCAACAGAATGTGGAGAAGATCAAGCCTAAAGAAGCCCTGGAAGGCAATGGTGATTGTACTGTGTGGTATAATAAAAAAAATATATTTGGTAAAAAAAAAAAAAAAGATGCATACTATGAAGCCCTACTCACAAGCAGTGGGTGCCATCAATTTTATCCGCATTCTCCAGCAGTCATTTCAAAGATGGAAACACAATTGGTGTTCATAAGATAAAATTATACCAATTGCTCAAGCTTCCTAAATCTGCATAGTAACATAATTTATGAAAATGACGCATCACAATGGCGCAATTTGTCAGAAAATCCCTCCACCTCAGAAAGGGCCCTGCCACACTTAATAAGCAGAAATAACTGACAGAGAGTTCACTCACCTTCCCTGGCTGGATGAGCTGGTTTCCCAGTGTGCTTAAAAGGAGTATTGCTTCACACAGCAGGTAATAAATTTGTGGAATTCATTACCCCCGGGAGGAGGTTCAGGCAGGAAATAGAAATGGATTCAGAAAGAATTGGTCAAATTTATAAGAGGTAAATCCATAAATGGCTCTTATTTTGTTTGCATTTAATAATATTTTATACTGCGATCAACCCCACCCCCTCACCTACTATCCTAAGTGCATCCTTACAGCTCCTTACCTTTCCAGTAAGACTTCTGATGCTACATATAATACTTGATGTATATTGATTAATATACAGAAATGCTCTATTTTTTGTTCTTTGTTTAGTAGAAATTTACTTCAAATTTTAGTAACCGTTCAAACATAGATGTTTTAACAGTCTTCACATCTTCAGCGTATTTTATAACACTACACAATACATAACTAAATTAATAATTACAATGGTGTAGTCCCAACTAATACCCATTAATTATGTAATTATCAGAACAAATTAATACTTGTTTTATTATGTGATCATTAGAACAAATTAATTATGTTTTAACAACCGACTTTACTAAACCTGGTTCTGGGAAGATTTTGGAAACTTTCTTATTGCTCAAGGCCCAAAAGGGAATGAAGAAGGTAATTAGGGTTGGAGTAAGCTTGACTGACACTTTGGATGGGCAAGGGTAAGTTAGGTCTCTGCTGTGCCCTGCAGCAGCAGGTGCCACTCTATTCCATAACTCTGCCTTCCTGAAAGAAGGGAGATACATGGTCAGTACGCGCAGGAAACCAGCACATCTCTGCCATCACCACTGTAGGGACCACCCATAAACATGCAGTTCTGGGAACCAGGAACTCTTCAGCCAGACCTGGGCATTGAATATACTTTCAAAAGTCTCAGCATTAACAACGAGAGATGGATTCTGCTGGGCCTCAGATCACTTTCTTCTCTTCAATTTGGGTAAATTGTGGGAACTAATGAAGTCCTTGAGCAACAGGGAAAAGGTAACCAGAAGCCACTTGTTTTTTAGGGAAAGAACTTCTGGGCACCTAGGGAAGGTATCGATATCAAAGTATCTTGTTTGTACCAGGAGGCACTGAGGTTCACATTGATGGGGTTCTTTGGCACTTCTGAATGGGATGATATTGGAGGTGGGAATGAGTGTAGTAAACATAGTTTTGCAGCAATTAAAGATCTACTTTTTGATATGTTGGGGTTTTTTGTAGCTGTTTACTAATACAGCAGAGGCACGCCTCATGACCTAGATATAAACCAGAAAAAGAAGCTGGTACTATCCTGGGGTATTACCTCAGACAAATTCTTTACCTCCTCTACATCTTCCTCTCCAAAAAATCAGGCAGTTAGACTAGGTTATCTTGAAGGATTCTTCCAGCTCCAAGCTCCTGTCTCTATGGCCTGGGCTCATGGTTCTGCTGGTATAAAAAATTGCTAAGGGTGATCCTGCCTACTACCTGTTAAACTTGTATGTTGCTCCTAAGTACTGATTTTTCTCCTGGTAGCAAGAAAGCAATGTTCATTTCACTCGAATATTCTCTTTTTCTAATTTGAGAGAGAGAGAGAAAGCATGAGTGGGAAAGAAGGGCAGAGAAAGACAGAGAGATAATCTCAAGTAGGCTCCACGCTCAGCATGGAGCCCAGTGTAGGGCTTGATCCCATGACCATGAGATAATGACCTGAGCTGAAATCAAGAGTCAGACACTCCACCAACTGAGCCACCCAGGTGCTCCCACCAGAATATTCTTGATGAAATGTAAAAACATGTTTCTATACACTTACATTTGTACTTAGCAAGAAGTGTTTGCAAGTTTTTAGGGACGTACCATGAGAGAGTTGGGAAAGCAAATGCAGTCTACTCACTTTCCTTCTCTTCAAAATAAAGATGAAAGGACACCTGTCTCAAGATGTTGTAAGGATCAAATGAATTCATATTTAACCACCATGGTGTCCTGTGTAAACAATGCTATGAATGCTATGGTGAGCACAACCACGAAGTGACTATGATTATTTTTGCACAGAAGAAAAAAACTAAGATTCAGAGAGGTGAAGAAGATTCCCCAAGGTTACATAATAATGACATGGTGGACTAGTTTTTAAACACACAAATATTTGACTCCACAACTCTTGCTCTGAACCCAGTGTGCGTACGAACTGTTTGGCTTTGCAATTCTCAATGTGTGTGGGCTTTATAGTCAGACAAACAAAGATGTAAACAAATGATTGCTACCACACACAAGCAATGATTCTAGCAACCTAACTCATTTTGCTGGGCCTTGGCTTCCTCATCCATGAGGATTAAAGGAGATTATATACACAAAGCACCTAACACATGGTAGACCTTCAACAGATGGCAGTTTTCATCCTGAGTTTGTAAGTCCTTAAAACAGACCCTGAGAAAAGGGTTTGGATGCGGTGGTTTATTTGGGAGGTGATCCTCAGAAGTACAAATAGGAGGTAGGGAAAGTAAGACCAGGAAAGGAGAAAAGTCAATAAAGGATGTATTAGTGGCTCAAGCCCATCTAGACCATCTGAGAAAATGTGAAAGCCAGCTCAAAAATCATCCCATTAAAGTAGTGGTTCTCAAACTTGAGGACACAGCAGAATCTCCTGGAGGGCCTGTCAACCCAGATTGATGGACTCCATTCTCAGCGTTTCCCGTTTAGGAGGTCTGGGATGGGACCCAAGAATTTGCATTTCTAACAAGTTCCCAGATGATGCTGATAACTGCTGCTTCAGAGGCCACAATTTGAGAACCACTGTATGAAAAGATGGGGGGGCTCGGCATCAAGCCACTGACTGATTGACATGCCCCACTCTTCAAGAATGAAACTAACACACACATATCTCTGGGTTGGCCTACAGTGGTGAAGCAAGTTTGAGCGGCACCAAATCAAGTTTTCAGGCACAGCAAAAGAGAAACAGGTGTTACAAGTAGGAAGCCACTGTCTCCAATAGCAGTTGCTGAACCCAGGTAAGCTGAGGGGTAGAGGCAGGGCATCAATAATATGTGCTATACTTACTCTTCATTATTGTTGCTGCATTTGTGGCCATTATTAGTCTTTAAACTGAAAGGCTATAGTCTCAAGGTCATTGGTGGAGAAATCTCTGAACCCGTTGGTTACAAAGATGGAAAACACCCTCACCCTGAGGCTGGTAGCAGCCATGAAGAACTCTTCCAGGTCAGTAATAAATTCATCGAATCAAAGAAATGAGGAGGAGAGGAATGAAGCCAATTCCAGAGCAATTATCAGTGAGTGACCGCAATGACCAGCAGACCCACTGTAACCCAATGCAAACTTCTGAGCCCACAGAGGAACTTGCAGGCTGCAAAGAGGGTACATTTTACATGCAAATCACGCAGAGCTCAGAGCTCTCCCACGTGCTCTTTGTGCCCTGTGGAGAAAATGGCTAACACTGGTGATAAAATGGGACTGCTCCATTATTCTGTTCTGCATGTACATTTAATTGTCAACATTGCAATAGCTTTAACTGCAAATAAGCACAATCTCATTGCCCATCAATTGTTTGATGGAAGGAAAACAGGCAATTTGGAGATGATTCTAAGATGAGAAACATCATTATTATCTTTTCGTATGAAATTTTGGTTTCATTCTTCACTTCCCTCACCCTCTCCTCAGTGATTATATTTTCCCACAAATTCAACATCAAAATACTACAGCCGATACAAAATATTCCAGCATTCATCTGAGTCCTGAGGGTTTCATTTACTAATTTCAGATATCTGTAGTAGCATTTTTTTCATTCCTCAAAACATTTTGTGTCTCGTAATCTATTCATCCTCATAACAGTGCCTTGAGCTTAGGGAGTTGCAGAACTATTTGCAAATGAGGAAACTGAGGCACAAAATAGCCCAGAAGCTAACTGGCAGGGATAGACCTGATTCATGCAAAACTAATGAGCATTGTATTCAATTTTGCTCATGCTGTTAGAAAATCTCTGGACATACTAATCAATGAGTATAGAGAGTTCCTCATAGTTCCTCTTTCCTTTAGTCAAGCTAGTATCAGAGCTCTGCTCAATGCCCCAAGGAAGATATGTGGTCCAAAAAATAAAATTACCCCCAAAGTGGAAAGGAAAGTAGAAGAACAGAGATGGGGTGTCAGAAAGGTGTAGCAGAAGCATAAAAGAATGGAGAAACGTGGAAGGAAAAGACTTCCCCCAGACTAGAAAAGAATGCCCTGAAATTCAGGAAGAGTGGAAAGAGGGAGCTATGTCCTACATCAGCAGGGATCCAGATTCCTACTTCTGGCACTGCAGGCACGGAGGAAGCAACACCCTGAGAGGAAGTGCTGTGAGTACAGGACACCCTAGGTACAGACCCTGGACTTGCATAGATTTTCAGAATCCCAGCATATTCAGGGAGCAACAGTGTCCCAACACTTGAAACGATCATGGGGACAAAGACATAGGATGTCTCAACTTAGAGACAGATGACCAATCTCTAGAGGTTCCCCAAATTCTCCTTATATCCCAAACATGGCACTAATAATATCTGGAACACTGAACCAAATCCATGAGGCATAGGCCAGGAGTGGGAGTCAGTATAAAGGTGGAACCCTCAGAATGCTGGCTATTAATTATCTATCAGAGGAAGAGTGAATTATAGGATACAAAGCGATATTTCACACACCTGGAGTATGAGAATGAGCTTCAAATCTGTTACGTATCTGTTATTGCTTTAGTACCAGCAACATTCTCGAACCAAGGAAAGTCTCTGGGAAAAGAAGTGAAGATTTCTCTAATTCTTCCATCCCAAAATGGTGGTTCCCCCTCCAGGTCTTCCCTCTGCTGCCTCCTGGCTCCATGGCTCATCTTCCTGGATGCTTGCTCAAGATACACCTTCTACTACCAGCATCAAAACACCACCTTGTAGTACCAACTAAATTATCCAATAATCATTATCAGTCATCTCCCCACCCAACCTCTAGGATATATAAGACACAAACTTCCATCAGAAGCAGGAGATCACTCTGCAGAAATTCTCAGATGAGAATCTAGAAATGGGGAAATGCAGGGATCTAAATAGAGAGAGACAGAGGCGAGGTATGAGCTACTAATGGTCACCAAAATGGACATGGTATTGAATACCACCACCCCTGTACAGGAAGAACATCTTCAAACTCTAGACACAGCCGTTGGAGTGCTGTAGACATATGAGCCAGGACATGCAGGACAAAAGGTTCATAACCACTGTATCATGTTAAGTCATAAAGCTTTGGAACTATGGAAAGCCAGGAGAACAGAGTAGATCCCAACTCTACCATATTCGTCTGTGTGACTTAGGTTGAGAGTCACAGATGTGTTCTCTCACACAGTAATACTAATATGATCAGTAGTAGCATCTCATCATCATCTCCCCTACTACTGCTTCCAGCTAATACCTGCTGACAATTTCTCATGGAGCAGATATTATTTTAAGTGCCTTTAAGTTGCACACAAACTGTAGTGTTATTTTTATCACTAGTTTCATATGAGAATTTAGGGCACAGAGAAGTTCAACGGCTTGCCCAACAAGATAGTCAGTTGCTGGGACGCCTGAGTGGTTCAGCTGGTTAAGCCTCCAACTTCGGCTCCAGTCATGATCTCACAGTTCTGCGGGTTCAAGCCCCGCATCAGGCTCTGTGCCCACAGCTCAGAGCCTGGAGCCTACTTCAGATTCTGTGTCTCCCTCTCTCTGCCCCTCCCTGACTCATGCTCGGTCACTCCTCTCTCTCAAAAATGAATAAACATTTTAAAAAATATTTTTTTAAAGTCAGTTGCAGACACAGAGAGCAAACCCTGTAGTGTGAAGTGAGAACTCTGAATCACGCTGCTATACTGTGCATAGGGGTGTGTGGAAGATTAGAGAAGACAAACCAGGACCATGTGACATCTAGTATAAAGTCACGCAAATGGGATGTAATCATGGGAAAAACCAAGTTCCTTCCCGATCCATGGAATATTGGTTATGGTTCTTGGCTGCAAATATGCAACATATCCCTGTAAACCTAAGCAGAAAGGGAATTTACCCAAAGGATATTGAGTGATTCAGAGTCATAGAAAACATGGCAAACAAGACTAGATTGGACGCGAAGGGCAGTGATCTATAGCAAGAGCCCTGCCATAAAAATAATCCACTCAGGACCCACCATCAACACATTGGCCATGGTTTGTCAAGCTTTGCCACCCCAGACATTCCCTGTCTTGATGCTTAACTCACTCACAGCCTTCAGTAATAATGTCTGTCTGACACACATCACCCACTTCCCACCTTTCGCCTCTCCTTCAAGTTCTAAGGTCTCATTCAAAAGCAGCTGATTGGCCATGCTTAGGTCACAGGCTCACTCCATATCTTGCTAGAGATCTGTAGCTGTCCACTATTGCCACAATAATGCTAAATAACAAACCACCCCAAAACCCAAGACCTTATAACAGTCAGCATTTACTTTCCTGGCTCACTACAGGTCAGCTGGAGTAGCTCTGCTTCAGACTGCAGGTCAGTCAGGATCACGTCTGCTCCATGAGTCTCTTATCCTCCTTGGACCAAAGGCTGTATGTACATATGTACATGTTTTTCTCATGTACAATGTCATCAGTGCCAAAGCATAAGCTGAAATTCATGATGCCTCTTGAGGCCCTGCCTTCAAACTAGCATACTGCCCCATTCTACTTATATTCCATTAGCCAAAGCAAGTCACAAGTTGTGGGAACAGTCCCAACATCAATAGGAAAATACACTCTCCCCACTTTAATGGGGGACGCTACAAAGTCACATGATAAAGGGCATGGATGTATATGGTTCTAACACAGAAAAGTGTAGTGTATTGTGAATTCACTCTATCACATGGGCCAAAAAGAAGAAATGTGTTTCTGTTCCCCAAGAAGGAGAAAGGGTGTTTACCTTCTACTCAGCCAAGATCAAACAAATCCACTACTCATTTCAGGGAAGAGGCCTTCTGGAGACAAGGGGACCAGAGTAAGAAATCTCAGAAATAAGAAATCCTACTTCACACAGTGAGTTACAATCTCAACACAAGGTTCAGTTTAGGGTCAACATTTTATAGCAAGTTTTTGAAGATGCGGACTTACATTCGGCATATTTCAGCCTGTGATACCCATCAATTGTGTTATTTCCCTGGATGATTTTTTTCAATTTTTATTAGAAATGACAGCTCTTTTATTAAAAAAAAAGCAGGAAATATTATATTGAAGAAAAATACAAGCAACAGTAATCAGGTGTTAAAGGATATGAAAGTACTATCCTGTGATAGAGAACTAACTATATCTTTAGAGGATTTGTGGTTTGAGTGGTTTATTAAATCTGACACCAGGCCTACAATTACCACCAATTATTTGGTCATAGTGTCAGTTCCATTTAAAGTGAGAAAGATAGGGATGGCAACAGCTTATTTTTAATAACTGATTTCAGAGAAAACCATTTTATGTCCAATTGCTACTTCCTCACCTCCTGATCTCCAAATAAAAGATTTGTACCTGTGGGGCTACTGGCATCAACCCCAATCCTGGAGAGCAGTCACAAGACGCTATTAAAGCTTGACAGTAACTTGTATATTTGCTTCACCACCCATCTACCCTACAAACACATAGGTGCACCCACCAGGTGCTAGCCCCTGCAGTAAATTCCTCCCAAACTTGCTGCATTCAGCTGAAATGCTGAACCTGAAAAATCCCATCACATTACTAAGAAGGTCTTCATTCTTGGCGCAGGAAGAGACTTCATAGTGTCTTGTGTCGTAGTGTTTACGTATGAGGAAATGCATCCTTTCAGATCTACGAATCCACCCCCTCTTTACTCATTTAATAAAGAATTGAGTACTTTTGTTGGGTCACTTGTCTTGCAAGCTGTGGTCCTTGGGATGAACAAATGGCTCTTGAGTCCTAGGAATACTAGCAGGACAGCGTCTTACCCCTCACATGTAACCTATGCCACTAGGGGAGTATAATCCCAAATACAAAGTTAAACTTAACTTAAATCAAGTCACTTTTTTAAAATCCACATTTCTTTCTATCTCAAGATACAATCTCCCATAAATTATATAAAATTATGTAATTTAGGGGCTAAGTATTTTATGCTTTAATCTACTTGTAGGCACTTGTGTTTAATACTATATACAAACCTTCTCCCACCCCCACCAAGTTTTTTGCTTGAGTTGACTTTAGTTATTTCCCCTAATCCCTTAGCTTAATTTTATGATTCTGGCATCTAAACAACAGCAACAACAAAAACCCAGAAAGCATAAATGTAAGAAATTTTAACCATCCCATCCATTACGGTGACTGGAAAAATAAGGTATCTAGATTCAATTTTGACATAAAGAGCTACTACTGGTAAGAGATTTGACTGAGGTCATCTTTTCCAAATGTTGTCAGTTGTGATGGAGTAGGAGGGAAAGAAGAGATGAGGGAAGGAGGAGGACATTCGGGAGAAGTCTGTATATTCTTATTTAAACAGACAAGCCAAAAAAGACTGAGGAGGACCTTTAAACCTCTTGGTTCCTCAAGTGGGAAGAGGCAACACATGTCATCGTCTGTCTCAAGCTCTGAGCCTCTCTTAGAGATGAATACAGCTGCTTCAGGAGACAGAGACTGAAATAGAAAACCAGCCATGGTGATGAAATGTGACAACTTGCTTAAGAAAAGACATGTTTGATGTGTTTTCCAACTGGATGTTTCTAAAATTTATGGCAGTTTCAGATAAGATTTCCAAAGAAATCCTTTCTTTTACTCATTTCAAGCCTCTGAATCTATAATACCTTTATCACTGCTGCAGAGAGGCACCAACGAAAGTTTCTTCCCCGTGGGTTTCATGAATTACATTTCAGTCTTCAGAAGATGTGTCTCCTCAGCAAACTCAGGTATCTCTTGTAGATCACCCTCACTCATCTTCCCCAGCATTGTAGGCAAATTACTTGCTTCCTTAAGACTCAGTTTTCTTATCTATGTAATGAAGAGGTTCTGTTAAATCATCTTTAATACCCTTTCCACATTTAACATTCGATTTCACAGCAAGCCTGAAAGCATTTGAAGGATTTGTTGCATCCATAATAGTGGGAGAGGGACATTCTAGAAACATGAAGAGAAAAAAACAAAAAGATGTTTTGAAACAAGGATTGAGGGGCACATGGGTGGCTCAGTCAGTTAAGTGTCCAACTTTGGCTCAGGTCATGATCTCGCGGTCGATGGGTTTGAGCCCCCTGTCAGGCTCTGTGCTGACAACTCAGGGCCTGGAGCCTGCTTCAAATTCTGTGTCTCCCTCTCTCTCTGCCCTTCCCCCACTCAGGCTCTGTCTCTCTCCATCTCTCAAACATGAATAAATGTTTAAAAAAAATCTTAAATAAATGAGCTTCTAGGAATAGCCAAGTAAACATCCTGCTCCAGGTAGGATAAACCCTGTACACAATCCACATAGAATAAACCCTCCCCAGATAGATACTATGAAGTATGGACATATACATACTCCAAGCAGCTACCTGGAGTCACAAGAGAGTGAAGAAAAGTAGATTCCAGCGAGGAGTCCATGCATGAGAGAGGGCATCACATGGAGTAAGTATTCCATTTTGCTGCTTCTCTTATAGCCTAAAGGCAGGCTCAGTTAGCATACACAGAGCATCAAGCATGGGTGGAAAATTGCAATTTTTCTGGCCTAGGGAATCAAAGTACTGAGTTCAGGGGAACTACAGTCATTGGATAAAGGAAAAATTTTGGAAGAAAAAGAGCCAGAAAGGGAATACTCAAATTCTGCCACCCCACATATCTGGCTGACCTTTGAACCACATATGCAAGGAGCAGGCTCAAAGCACCTCACCTAAACATAGAAGATCAGAACCGAACTGAGTTTGGAACTAGAGAAAAACAGAGTTTGGATCTCATACCTAATCAAGTGTGCTAGAAGGAAAAAACATGACTCATTAGAAGGAATGAAAAACATCCTCCAGAGTCTCTACAACATGACTTTCATAATGTACATGATACAATCCAAAATTACTCAAATTACAACAAATGAAAAATAGAGAGCCTAGACACAACAGAGTGAGGGTGGAGAGGAAGACTATGATATTTACTCCGTTATCTCCCTTCCTGTGAATTCTGTCTATGTCAGGCCACCCCATAATGTTTTTAATTTCCACTCCCTCATACCTCTCAATCCCAAGAGCCATTTTAATTCTCTAAATTTTGTATTCAATCAGCTATTCATTCCATGAGATAATAAGTTAAGAGATTCTTTTCACCACTGCATGCCCTGAGAACCCACAAGACCATCTCCTAAAATAAAGGATTTTTCACCAATTTTTGCCCCAAATGGCAAGCCTGTCAACTTCCCTTGAGGATTGGTTGCTTACACTCTGTTCCCACTGGCAATATTGTACCACCACGTTTCTTGATAGCAAACCACAGAATCGAACTCTAGCTGATTAAACAGAAAAGAAATTTATAGAAAAGAACAAAGTAGTTCAGAAAAGTAAGAAGGAGGCAACTTCTGCTTCCAGTCATGGTAGAGTCACTTTAAATGTAAAGATACTGCAGTTAAAATAAGATGGAAAAACAATACTATGCAAACACTAAGCATGAAAAAGCCACAGTCATCATGTGGCCATATAGCAAAGAGGCAGCTGTCTGCAAGCCCAGAGGGAGGCCTCAAACCAAACCTGCTGACACCTTGATCATAACTTCCAGCTTCCAAACAGTGATAAAAAGAAAAGAATTTTAAGATGATGACAGTAGAGCATTAAACTAAGCACAGAATCCTCTGTGACGACACAGGTCACATACCCATGAAGCATGTCTACGAAGGGGCATACCCATGAAGGCACATGTCCATGAAGGCCACTTATAAATCATAAAAGCCATTTTGCACAAGGAAAGTCCTGCACATATAATTTGGTGGCTTTTATTATAATAGTCTTTGTGTTATTCTATAGCACTTCTGATGGTATTTCTCTCTGTGTATTCAAGAATGCTTCAAAAGACTAACTCATGCCATTTTTTTTTTTTGTAATTTTATTGAGGCATAGTTGAAGTCAACTAAACTGCATATATTTTAAGTGTAAAACTTGGCAATTTTCAATATACACATCCAACCAAGAAACCATCACCACAATAAAGTTAACACATATTTCTCTTATCTGCCCTCCCACACACAAAAGCAAGACTTAATGTGCATATAAATTAATGATTAATGATTATATATATATAATCATTGTAAGGGGGAAGATTCCCAATATAATGACAACAGAAAACAAGATCCAAACCATCTAGAAATTATGATACCAAATTTTTAAAAAGAGAGAGAGAGAGTTAAGGTATAAGGTTTTTTTATTTACTTCTTTTTAATTTTTTATGTGTTTTCCAAAAATATCTAGAAGTAATCCATGTTGTTTTTGTAGTCAGACAAAATGTGGTTAACTTAAACAATATTTCAACTAATAAATCTGCAATGACAAGAACCAAGACCCTTAAGAAAAGGGAGGGGGGAAAAGTGTGTTTTCATGGATGAACCATATTTGAATCAACAAGCAGTTTATTGACCTTTTGACACATGCCAGGCAGTGTTCTGGATCTTGGGGACAGTGATAGAAGAATCTGTCTTCAGAGAGCCTATCTTTGCTAAGATAGTAAAACTTTGGAGGGTAGAACTGGAAGGGGAAGGACAGTGGCTGGAACACGGCTGTCCGCAATGGCATTCAGTGCAAGTTATCAATGTTTATGGTGTGCATAAGAGCTGAAAGCAGCGGACTGGTTGGAGCATGTGCTGAGACTCAGCCTCAGGTTGCAAAAGCCATAAGGACTGGAAATGTTTCGGCACTATTGCTGTTCTGGGATGTAAACCAGAAGTGTCATATCTGCCCACAGTATGGTAAACAGGAGACCAATCTAATATTCTTACGAAATGAGTACAGTCCATAGTACATGGCAGGAGGTGAAGGGGAGGATGGGGAAGGGAGGGAGACAGGATTAAATTTATGTACCTCCCACACAATAGGTATTCAAGATATTTGATATTGATTAAAAACAGCAAATAAACTAACCTATTAGACTTGTTTTTTAAAAAAGGATAATAAGTACAAATGTTGTCCTAGGATTGAGATGTCCTACAAAAGTGATTAGTTACCTGAAGCCTTTTTTTAACACCATGAATTAGATGTATTTTTTACAAAAATTATAGGCTACAGAACATTTATGGCAAAAGCATCAGGAAGAAATTAAGCAATGAGTCACAGCACCATGTAAAAACAATCAACCAGAACCAATTTTCAAGCTTCTGTCAGGGTGGTATTTATGGTACGTGATAGCTAGGTCAGTCCTCTTTGAATAAGGGCCATGCACTAAGTCCTAATCACCATTCCCCAATGCCTGTTAGCAGGACCCAGATCAGCTTGGCACCAAGTGATACTGTGATTATGTTAAAGAGCCGGCACAGAGAAGGCCTGCAGTAATGAGGGCAGGTTTGGGCTTTAATGAAAGGAAGGGGATGTGACTGTCATCCCTCTTGGGTGCTGCACGTCACGTTCTGTCTCTAAGTCAAGCAACTGATGACACAAGAGAAGTGCCTTCGACTAAAAGGATGCTTAAATAGATCTATAACCACACTGAGCACAAAAGTTCACAGGTATCTTTTCTACGTTGTGTGAAGTCTGTTTTCAATCTGGCTTTTATGATATTAACAAAAAAATTCCACAAACACTATAGACTTTTTGAAAACAATGTCAGTTGAAAATATTCTCACTAGGCTCTATATTTTTTAAATAAGATGTTTTTTTAATCTGGAGCCATTTTATTTAAAATATAGCATAGATGTGTTATATATCTAGAGCCAAACTGAATGAGTTTAAAATCCAATTAGAAGTAGGTGCAAGCTGGGGGAAATTATGACTACTCTGTGACTTAGATTCTTCATCGAAAAAAGTGAGAAGGGCTGCCTGGCTGGCTCAGTCAGTTAAGCGCCTGACTTCGGCTCAGGTCATGATCTCCTGGCTTGAGTTTGAGCCCCGCATCAGGCTCAGAACCTGGAGCCTGCTTCGGATTCTGTGTCTCCCTCTCTCTCCATCCCTCCCCCACTCACACTCTGTCTCTCACTCTCCCTCAAAAATAAATAAACATTAAAAAAAAATTTTTTTAAATGAGAAGAGTAATAGTAACCTCCTCATGGGATTGTTATGAGGACAAAATCAGTGAGTACACTTCAAGTCCCTGGCACATAGTAGGCACTTTCTTAATACTAGCTAGAATTCTTATAATTAAGGTATTATAGGATTTTTAAATAGGTTTTATGCTACTTCTAGTCACAGGTAATAGAGATAGTAATCAATGATAAAATTTAAGAGATCTTTAAAAAGCAATGCCCGACACAGTATTTATCACCTTCTAACATATCACATAACTTTCTGGTTTATCATGGTAGCTGTCATCTGAACACAGTAAATGGCATATAGGACGAGCTTAATGGCTATGAGTGAATCACATATAGGTCCCTTTCTCTGGAATAACCAGGCCGTATAAGTTCATCTAGACGACATCGATCTTTATTCCTTTTCCCTCGCACCTGTCCTTATTCTGATTTCTATCAGTCTGGATTAAACCCTTTAGTCGCTCTACCTGGGCAAAGTCCATTTCCTTCTTCTCCCTGCACCAGTCATTATTCTGTCTATATATGCTCTGCCACCAGCACACTACATACCCTGTCCTTAACGTGTAGCGGTTACTTCAGGACATTGCCCTCAGAGAGTCACTTGTTATTTTTTTCTGTTGTGAACTGCTTGTCTGGACCATTTGTCGGTACGTTTGAGTATTTCTGTGTTCTGTGTGTCTGTCAGTTTTCCTTTCCAGGGCAACTTCAAGAAACAACCCATAACACATCCAGCCAAAATGACGAGACGGAAGAATTCTCCTCAAAAGAGTCTACAAGAAGTAGTGACAGCTCAAGAATTAATGAAAACAGATATAAGCAACATAACAGAACTTGAATATAGAATGTTAATCATAAAACTAATTGCTGGCCTTGAAAAAAGCTTAGATGAATGCAAGGAGTCCCACGAGGCAAAGTTCAAAGACCTTAAAAACGGTCAAGAAGAATTAAAGAAGACATTGGAAGAAATACAGGGGAAACTGGAAGCAGCCACAGCACGGATTGAAGAGGTAGAGGAAAGAGTTAGTGCCTTAGAAGACAAAATCATTGAAAAAGAGGAAGCAGATAAAAAGAGAGAGAAGCTGATCCAGGAACAGGAAAGGAGAATTCGAGAGCTGAGCGATGCACTCAAAAGAAACAATATCCGTATCATAGGAGTTCCAGAGGAAGAAGAGAGAGAGAAAGGAGTCGAAGGGGTTCTGGAACAAATCATTGCTGAGAACTTCCTCAACATGAGAAAGGAAATGGGCATGGAAATCCAAGAGGCACAGAGAACTCCCCTCAGACGTAACTTGAATAGACCTTCTGCACGGCACATCATAGTGAAGCTGGCAAAATACAAAGATAGGGAGAGAATCCTGAAAGCAGCTAGGGACAAAAGAACCCTAACATACAAAGGGAGACCTATAAGGGTAGTAGCAGACTTATCTACGGAAACTTGGCAAGCCAGAAAGGAATGGCAGGATATCTTCAATGTGATGAGCAAGAAGGACATGCAACCAAGAATTCTGTATCCGGCTAGCCTGTCATTCAGAATAGAAGGAGAGATCAAGGTTTTTCCCAACAAACAAAAACTGAAAGAATTTATCACAAATAAGCCAGCACTGCAAGAGATCCTGAGGGGCATTCTATGAAAATAAGGAGGCAAAGAACACAAACTACCAGAGACAGCCTTACAAACATGAAACTTACAGATAATACAGTGACTGTAAGCCCATATTTTTCAATATTAACACTGAATGTAAATGGACTAAATGCGCCAATCAAAAGACACAGGATAACAGAATGGATTAAAAAACAAGACCCATCTATTTGCTGTCTTCAAGAAACTCATCTTAAACCTGAAGACACCTTCAGATTGAAAGTGAGGGGATGGAGAACTATCTACCATGCTACTGGAAGTCAGAAGAAAGCCGGAGTAGCCACACTTATATCAGACAAATTAGACTTTAAAATGAACGATGTAATAAGAGATGAGGAAGGACATTATATAATAGTCTCAGGAACCATCCAGCAGGAAGAGCTAACAATTGTAAATATCTACGCACCAAATTCAGGGGCACCCAAATTTGTAAAACAACTAATTACAAACATTAGCAACCTCATCGATAAAAATGTCCTAATAGTAGGGGATCTCAACACTCCACTCTCAGCATTGGATAGATCAACAAAACAGAAAATCTCCGCAGAAACAATAGCCCTGAATGACACATTAGGACAGATGGGCCTCACAGACATCTTTAGGGTCCTTCATCCAGAAGCAAAGGAATTTACGTTCTTCTCATCTGCACACGGCACATTTTCCAAGATAGACCACATTCTGGGGCACAGGGAAGCTCTGAATAAATATAAAAGAATTGAGATCATACCGTGTACAGTGTCAGACCACAATGCTTTGAAACTTGAAATCAACCACAGGAGAAAGCCTGGAAAATATTCAAGAACATGGCGGCTAAGAAATAACCTACTAAAAGATGACTGGGTCAACCAAGCCATCAGAGAAGAAATTAAAAAATATATGGAAACAAATGAAAATGAAAATACAACAATCCAAACGCTCTGGGATGCAGCAAAGGCAGTCCTGAGAGGGAAATATATTGCAATCCAGGCCCATCTCAAGAAACAAGAAAAATCAATAACACAAATTCTAACAGCACGCCTAAAGGAACTAGAAGCAGATCAACTAAAACAACCCAAGCCCAGCAGAAAGAGAGAAATAACAAAGATCAGAGCTCAAATTAACCATATGGAGACAGAAAAGGTAGTGGAACAGATCAATGAAACCAAAAGCTGGTTCTTTGAAAAAATAAACAAAATAGACAAACCTCTAGCCAGGCTTCTCAAAAAGAAAAGAGAGAGAACTCAAATAAATAAAATCGTGAATGAAAAGGGAGAAATTACAACCAATCCCTCAGAGATACAAGCAATCATCAGAGAATACTATGAAAAATTATATGCCACCAAACTTGGCAATCTGGAAGAAATGGACAGCTTCCTAAATAGCCACACGCTACCAAAACTCAAACGGGAAGAAATAGAAAATTTGAACAGACCCATAACTAGTGAAGAAATAGAATCCGTTATTAAAAACCTCCCAGCAAATAAAAGCCCTGGACCAGATGGCTTTCCTGCGGAATTTTACCAGACATTTAAAACAGAGTTAATTCCTATCCTCCTCAAGCTGTTCCAAAAAATTGAAACGGAAGGAAAACTCCCGGACTCATTCTATGAAGCCAGCATCACTTTGATTCCCAAACCAGATAGAGACCCAGCAAAGAAAGAAAATTACAGGCCAATATCCCTGATGAATATGGATGCAAAAATTCTCAACAAGATACTAGCAAATCGAATCCAACAGCATATAAAGAGAATTATCCACCATGATCAAGTAGGATTCATCCCTGGGTTGCAGGGCTGGTTCAATATTCGCAAATCAATCAACGTGATACATCACATCAACAAAAGAAAAGATAAGAACCATATGATCCTGTCAATAGATGCAGAAAAAGCATTTGACAAGATACAGCATCCTTTCTTAATAAAAACTCTCGAGAAAGTCGGGATAGAAGGAACATACTTAAACATCATAAAAGCCATATATGAAAAGCCCACAGCTCATATCATCCTCAATGGGGAAAAACTGAAAGACTTCCCCCTGAGATCAGGAACACGACAGGGGTGTCCACTCTCGCCACTGCTATTTAACATAGTGCTGGAAGTCTTAGCATCAGCAATCAGACAACAAAACAAAATAAAAGGCATCAAGATTGGCAAGGAGGAAGTCAAACTTTCACTTTTTGCAGATGACATGATACTTTACATGGAAAACCCGACAGAATCCACCAAAAGCCTACTAGAACTGATTCATGATTTCAGCAAAGTTGCAGGATACAAAATCAATGTACAGAAATCGGTGGCATTTCTATACACCAACAATGAAGCAGCAGAAAGAGAAATAAAGAAGCTAATCCCTTTCACAATTGCACCAAAAACCATAAAATACTTAGGAATAAACCTAACCAAAGAGGTGAAAGACCTCTACACTGAAAACTATAAAAAACTTATGAAGGAAATTGAGGAAGACACAAGGAAATGGAAAAACATCCCATGCTCATGGATTGGAAGAATAAATATTGTCAAAATGGCAATACTACCCAAAGCAATCTACACATTCAATGCAATCCCAATCAAAATTGCACCAGCATTCTTCTCAAAGCTAGAGCAAACAATCCTAAAATTTGTATGGAACCACAAAAGACCTCGAATAGCCAAAGTAATACTGAAGAATAAAACCAAGGTGGGAGGCATCACAATCCCAGACTTTAACCTCTACTACAAAGCGGTGGTCATCAAGACTGTATGGTATTGGCACAAAAACAGACACATAGACCAATGGAATAGAATAGAAAACTCAGAAATGGACCCGCAAGTATATGGCCAACTAATCTTTGACAAAGCGGGAAAATGTATCCAATGGAAAAAAGACAGCCTTTTTAACAAATGGTGCTGGGAGAATTGGACAGCAACATGCAAAAGAATGAAACTAGACCACTTTCTTACACCACTCACAAAAATAAATTCTAAATGGATAAAAGATCTGAATGTGAGACAGGAAACCGTCAAAATCCTAGAGGAGAAAACAGGAAAAAGCCTCTTTGACCTAAGATGCACAAATTTCTTACTCGACACGTCTCCAAAGGCAAGAGAATTAAAAGCAAAGATGAACTATTGGGACCTCATCAAGATAAAAAGCTTCTGCACGGCAAAAGAAACAACCAACAAAACGAATAGGCAACCAACGGAATGGGAAAAGATCATCGCAAATGACATATCGGATAAAGGACTAATATCTAAAATTTATAAAGAACTTACCAAACTCCAAACCCGAAAAACAAACAACCCAGTGAAGAAATGGGCGGAAGATATGAATAGACACTTCTCCAAAGGGGACATTCAGATGGCCAACAGACACATGAAACGATGCTCAATGTCACTCATCATCAGGGAAATACAAATCAAAACTACACTGAGATACCACCTCACACCAGTCAGAGTGGCTAAAATGAACAAATCAGGAAACTATAGATGCTGGCGAGGATGTGGAGAAGTAGGCACCCTCCTACACTGTTGGTGGGAATGCAAACTGGTGCAGCCACTCTGGAAAACGGTGTGGAGGTTCCTCAAAAAAATGAAAATAGAGCTACCCTATGACCCAGCAATAGCCCTGCTAGGAATCTACCCAAGAGACACAGGAATGCTGATGCATAGGAGCACGTGTACCCCAATGTTCATAGCAGCACTTTCGACAATAGCCAAATCATGGAAAGAGACCAAGTGCCCATCAACTGACGAATGGATAAAGAAGTTATGGTACTTATATACAATGGACTACTACGTGGCAATGAGAAAAAATGAAATCTGGCCATGTGTAGCAACATGGATGGAACTGGAGGGTATTATGTTAAGTGAAATAAGTCAGTCAGAAAAAGACAGATACCATATGTTTCCACGAATAGGTGGACTTTGTGAAACTAAGCAAAAACCAGGGGGAGGGGAAGAGGGGAAAGAAAAAAAAGACACAGAGAGGGAGGGAGATAAAACATAAGAGACTCTCAAAGACTAAGAAAAAACTGAGGGTGAGGGGGATGAGGGAGGGGGGAGAGGGGGTGATGGGCATTAAAAAGGGCACATGTTGGGATGAACACTGGGTGTTATATGTAAACCAATTTGAAAATAAACTATTATAATAAAAAAAAATAAAATAAAATAAAAAGCAATGCCCTCAAAATATGCATTTATTCAAAAACATTTACATAAAACTGAATATGACAGGGCCTTGCCCTTGAGAAACCAATCTATAAAATTACCTATAATATTAATGGGATATGTTTATTAACAAAAGGAAAGAGAATATACAAATTGTCTCTTATCATCCATTGCTGCAATAGATCAGGCATTTGAAACTTAGGGAAGATAAGAAAAAGCTACAAGGACAATGAGATTGGTAGTTACTGTCAAGGCACATTGATGCTCCTCAGAAATAAACTAGAGGCTAAAGGAAATTTACAAGTAATAGGAAACCAAGTGTGAAAGCCAGAGGACCGCTTTGGTAACACAAAGAAGGTCCTATCTCCTGCAAAGCAATGAAAGAGAAAACCAAAGTTCAAGGCCAGGATGTAATGGTCTAAGTGACTGATCTTCAAAAAAGGTTAAATGCCCAACAATGGTGAGTCTCTTATACCAAGGTCAGGGCAAGGTCTACCTACTTGGAAAAATCTAAGAAACGACATGCGATGAGGTCATGGAGCAGGATGCCCCCGAAGACTCCCTAGAGTCCTCTGAATTTCCTGAGTCAACAGACGTGGCCCATCACCTATTAAGAACAAGTATTACCCTTCCACCTGATCCTAGAAAACAATGCAAAGATCTCTTCCCAAGAAGGTAATAAGATCTCCCTTACCTACCCTCCTCTCCACTAGGCCTAGAACTAAGGTTAAATCACAGCATAACCCAGCTGGGAATATGCTGGGCCTGATAAGGAAAGAAGGGACTATACCTTCAGAAAAACTGCAGACCCAGTCCAAATATACCACCGTGTACCAGTACGTTCAAGAATAATATATGTTTAAATGGGACTGGGTTCTGAGGGTGTTTAATCAAGATGACTGGAACATAAACTTAAAATAGGAAAGTTCATCAACTTGGAGGTTGTCTCCAAAGATACAGAATTTAACCCTTGGCAAGGACCCTGAGAGACAGCCATGAAAATCGCTCCTGGAACATTAAAAAAGAAAAATGACGGTGCTCCCAGTATTATCATGGCAAATGGTGGAGGAAGGAATTTAAAGACTCACTGAAGTGCCCAAGCTGAAGTGGAAATACTATGTGTGGCCAGAAGACCTGTTCAATGGTTATGGTCCACAGAAAAGCCCAGAGGACCTACCATCTACCAAAAAATATAAAGTATGTTGTGCAGAGAGGGGCTCCAGCACTAAAATGTTCAGTTATGTTGCTCCTCCGTAGGCCAGAGGTAATGGTAAGCAAGGCTGTTATGAGACTTGGCTCCTTAATAGCAATGGGGATGATGGGGTCCCAAAACAACAGAATTATTAGCAGACATAAACAGCTTAAAGCCAGATGATTACAGTAATGGTAACGAATGACATGACTGGCACAGCAGTCAAGAATCCTGAACTGTAGAGAGTTATACTGATGGTTTAATAGAACACCAAATACTTACAGGCAAAATAGATGGGTACTACTAAATTTATACCATCAGAAGAAATCAAGGATAGATGACTGGGAGACTGAGTACATTTCTCCTAAACAAAAATCATGATCCCTTATGGAGTTTCCAGATTTGAACCCAATTTTCGGTTCCAGAACCCACTGATTGAAGAGGTTGCCTGATACCCAGGAGGAAGTACTCTGTAATATCATAGCCGTATACACTATAATAATTACTCTGACTCTTCTGACAAAGGGACCTATGACCATTTAATTGGGTAAATGTACCCTGGGGAAAGAGAAACAGGCAGGACTATGAAACATAGAGTTTGAGGACCTAAGCTGATACCTAAAGACCTGAAATATTATCAAGGACCCTTATTAGAGAAGGGATAATATGGGAGACAAGTAATAAACTGAAACATAGGCAGTGTCTGGTTTACAATAGATTCATTGGACCCACAGATTAACCTGTGCTAAATTTATTTAGTTTCCCCAATGCTAAATTTATAGTTAGCAATTCACATTACCCAGTACAGAGGGGGAGGATGAGCAGGGAAAGTAGAAATTAGTGTTACTCTTAAAGATCTAAAGGATCAAGTGGTAGCTGCTGCCATAATATCTCCATTTAATTCTCTCCTACAGAAACTAGATGGATCCTGGAGAATGAATATAAACCAGTGGTCAGCAAACATTTTTCTATAAAGGGCCAGATAATATTTTAGGCCTTGTGGGCCTATGCAGTCTCTGTTACAGCAATTCAACTCTCCCACTGTGGTGTGAAAGTAGTTACGAATAACATGTGAGTGAGTGTGGCTATGTGTTCCAATAAAACTTTATATATAAAAAAGGCAGCAGGTCAGATTTGGCCCATAGGATGTAGTTTGCACATCCCTGATATACACCACCACAAGTCTGCCAAACGGTAGCCCAGCTGGAGTCACCGTGTCAGATATGATATCAGCTAGAGCAAATTAGCACAGCATCAGGTACATGGTATGTGGCTATTGATTTGATTTGATGAATGGATCAGAAAAGAGAATCAGAAATATTTTGCTTTGTGTGAGATATACATTATTTATTTATAGTTTTCCCTCAGGACTATGTTAACTGCCTGCACTTTGTCATACTATAATCCAAAAAGATCTGAATCATCTGAATATCCCGTACAATATTGATCCATCACATTGATAATATCATGCTGACTGTAATAGATACACAAGAGGTAGCTATGACTGAGACTTTGTAAGACACACACATTCCAAAGGGTGGGAGATTAACCCAATGAAGATTCATAAAACTACTTTAGTAAAAATCTTAGGGTCTGCTGACCTGGACCATACCAGACATCCCCTCCAATAATTTATTTAAAAAATAAATTAATGCCTCTTTTACTTCTTACCACAATAAGGAAGGAAGGAAGGAAGGAAGGAAGGAAGGAAGGAAGGAAGGAAGGAAGGAAGGAAGGAAGGAAGGAAGGAAGGAAGGAAGGAGGGAGGGAGGGAGGGAAAGAAGGAGGGAGGGAAGGAAGGAAGGAAGGAAGGAAGGAAGGAATGAAGGAAGGAAGGAAGGAAGGAAGGAAGGAAGGAAAACACATGCTGAACCCTTATGGATTCTGGAGGCAGTATATTCTACACCTGTAATGTCCAGTACAGTGGCCATAAGCCACACAAGGCTACTTAAGCTTAAATTTAAATTAAATTATTAAATTAGAATTTCAATTCCTCGGTTGCAGTAGCCACATCTCAAATACTCAAATGCTCAACAGCCACATGTACCCAGTGGCTACCATACTGATAACACAGATAACAAATATTTCTACCAGTGAAAAAAGTTCTATTGGAAATAAGGACTATTGTTTTCTGATCCATATACTTGGTGACCAAAGAGTGGCCAGGTTTGGGTGAATCCCAGAGCAGGAAAGATTTCAGCAGATCTAAGCTGCAGTGAAATAGCCCTGCCACTTAAGCCATATGATCCCACAGACCCTATGATAACACAGGTATCAATTGTGGGCAAAAAATTCTTGTTGGAGTTTGTGGCACGCGCCAGTAAGAGAATAACAGTGTAGGTCCCTGGGATTCCAAAGCAAGGTTGTGCCATCTGAACTACAGATTAGTGGTAAGATTAGACTTGGGATATGAACTGGGAAGGGGTGTTGTTAAAACAGTAGTGGGTGCCATAGTTTGGAGTTCCACAGTAAGGCCATGCTGCCTGCCCTAGAGAATTAGATGTTATTTGAAAAACACCTCCCGGCATGCTACAGGGCCATGGAAGAACTGAAATACCTCTTGATCTTGTTCATGCTCATTCCCAGATGTGCCGCCTTCCTGTTACAAAAGATAGCTAGGCCTACTTGGTCTCATGTTTCGGTAGGTCTGATAGAACCCAAGTCATGATTGGCAAATCCAAGTGCATAGTCACTTGGCATTTCATGGGAAGATATTTCTTCTGTGACAGGATTAGGAGTAGGTCCATGATAACAAAATCCATTGATCATATCCTACTCTACAATATGAAACTCCCAGAGAAAGTATCATCTCAGAAGCAATACTCTAACAGAATGAGATGCTATCTTCCAGGACACAGTAGACAGTGGATGAAATATCATTACATAACACTGTCTCCATTGAAAGAATACATGGGTCTGGGAACGAGGAGATTGAAGTAAAAATAACTCCACTTACCATCACTCCCAATGACCAAATTTAAAAATTTGTGTTTCCTGTCCCCAACTTTGTGTCCAAAAGGATTAGGATCTGATCCTCAGAGAAGAAACTTCTAACAGGGAACTAGCAAAATCCCCACTGAACTGTAAGCTGCTGCTGGTCCATTTGGGCTACTTGTTTCCAACAGCCAGGAGGCAGAAAAGAGGAGTCTTCATCTCATCAGAGTAATTATCCCTGATCATGAGAATGAAGTAGGACCATTGTAACAAAAGAGGGTAAATGAGGAATATGATGGCATTCAGGTAATTCATTTGGGTACCTCTTGGCCCTCCTTTGTCCAATTATGACTATAAATGAATAGATACGACAACCTCTGTCCAAGGTCTCAGACCCCTTAGCATCAGGTTCAAGCCACTACTTAAGCCCCTGAGGCTAGGAGACCTGGTCAATGAAGGAGAGAGAAATCAACAATGGACAGTAGAAGAGGGAGAAAAATATCAACTGCAGCCCCAAGACCAACTATGGCAGCAGAAACTATAGTTCATCCCACTAACCTCCCTCTTCTAAGTTTTAAATCATGAAGAGAGTCACACTGGTATCCTCGGAGCTGCTCCCCCAAAACATATGAAGAAGTGGAGCCAAGGAGACTGTGGACTATGGTAGACCAGAGATGCACCATGCAGGGAATGACTTGCTGCCATTTCAGGGAGAGCACGGAGTCTTTCAGGTGTGCCTCAGCTACAGAGAGCCAACTTGCCAAGGTCATGTCCTTCCCTGAGAGAGCCCACACCCAGTGGCTGAGTTAAGACAGGGATACAAAGGCTCAGCCATTTCAGCCCAACATGGGACAACCTTGATGAGCAACACTCACTGCAGAGCTCCCCAGTGGGCTGGCTGAAGCTTTGTCAGAGCTGCACCACAGCTCAGTTTCTCCCTCTGCCCAATCCTGCTTCTTCCCGTTTCCTTTCTCAGGTGTTGATCCCCAACGACCATCTTACATCTCAAACTCCATCTTAGTATCTGTTTCTAAAGAACCCAAGCTGCAAGCATGTGATTATGTATCTGTAGAAGCCCAGGCATATAGTATAAGCCAGCTGAATGTAATATGTAATAATGTAGAAAAAATAGTTTCCCCTTTCCCCTCTAATAGTAGCTTGAAAAACTGTTCCTGAGCTAACATATACATCATTCCAAAAGTCACTTTCTTCAGTGGTCTATAGCTGTCCCAGACTGCCAGGCCACCAGTGTCAATGGCAAGTATGCCCACATCACCACAAACCTTTAGTAGTGGTCAGGTGCAACACTGAAGCAACATCATGTGGCATCAAGAACAGCAACAGACAATAAGTTAGTCAGAGAAAGATAAATACCTGTATGATTTCACTCATGTGTGGCATTTAATAAACAAAACAAACAAGGAAAGAAAAAAAGAAAAAACAAAAAACACAGATTCTTTTTTTTTTGAAATGTTTATTTATTTTTGAGACACATAGAGGCACAGCGTAAAGAGGGGAAGGGCAGAGAGAGAGGGAGACACAGAATCAGAAGCAGGCTCCAGGCTCTGGGCCGTCAGCACAGAGCCCGACGCGGGGCTCGAACTCACAGACTATGAGATCATGACCTGAGCTGAAGTCGGCTGCCCAACCGACTGAGCCACCCAGGCGCCCCAAAAAACACAGATTCTTAATTATAGAGAACAAACTGGTGGCTACCAGAGGGGAGGGGAAAAGGGGATCCATGAAATAGAAGGGAGTTAAGAATATACTTATCATGATGAGCACTGAGTAATGTATAGGATTGTTGAATCACTATATTGTACACCTGAAACTAATATAACACTGTATGTTAACTCTACTGGAATTAAAAATAAAAGAACAGCAATAGCCAAAAGAATGGAACTATTCAGCTGAGTAGACAGATTTTCTAGTTTTTTTCCATGGCAGGACAGTGACCAGGACTGAGTCCTAGGGTTAAGTAAATACGCTTGGGTTTTTGTAATTTACTATGTGAGCTCAAACTCTGAGATGAGAAAGCAAGCAAGAAAAGAGAGAAACATGTAAGATATTCTTGTGTATTGGAGCCACCAGTTAATTTTACTAGAACATTAGAACTGATGTAAACTCATTTTGTACCTCTAAATTTATCAAACAAACAATACTGACCACAACAACTAAATGAAAAAAGCAGATTATAGAATACTATGCACAATATGAACAACTATTTATTATATATACCAATATGTTCATTTACAAGAAAAAAGATCAGAAAGCCAAGATATTGTCAACAGTGGTTACATCAGGATGGTAGATTTTCATTGCATTATTTCCCTTATCTGTATTGTCTGAACTTTCTGTGATGAGTTTGTATTTTGGCAACAAGGGAAAAAGTTATTGTTTTAAATTACTGAAGTGGTGAACCTGTTTTCCCCCCAACGGCTTTAATTTTTTTTTTATAAAAAGAGTGGTGTGCATTATTTTCCTAAGAAATACAAACATTCCCCTTTCTTTTAATACAACAGGGCGGCCAGGTTGGAGGCAATCTCAGATGTCAACCTACAAGGTAGTCGAGAAAGGCAGGAAACAAGCCATGGAACATTTTAATTGCTTTCATAACCTTGATTACAGCAAGGAGGCATCTCCTTTGTGATTTCTGCTTCTGAGAGGAAGGTGTTATGGCCAAGGGCTGAGAAGCTCACAGAATCCCTCATCCCCTTCCATGAGTATTATTAAAGAGAAGGTATCACACTGAGCAATTGTGAGAATAAATACAGTATCATTCATATGCTCTGTGAGCTCAGCTAGTCCAAAGGGCCATCCCTGCTGCAAGATCACTAACAGCTGTCCATGCAATGCTAGCTTGGACATACATCTCTATGATGAGAAATCAACCCTTACTGGCAGTCCCACTTAGATATACTATAGGTACCTTGAACCCCAAACTAAATTTACAACCTTTTCTTCCCAAAACAGTGCATTTTTATGTGTTCTCCTGTTGCCACTGCCCTGACTTCCACCCTACTAGACTGTGAACAGGTCACTCACCCTGTCTCATTTCTCTATAATACCAGTGCCTAGAAGAGTGTAGATAATATAGTAGTTGCTCAGTACACACTGTGGAATTACTATTGAATGAATAACAGGTGCACTAAAGATTTTCTTTAAAAATCCAGTCCCTTGGTAAGCTTTTGTCTTTGATCAGATCCTCTGTTCAATTTCCACTGCCTTCTTTTGATTGTGACCCTGTGCTATCTTAGAAGCAGTTGGTTTCTGTCAATTTTCTTTTGCTAATTATCTCAGTGCCCATATCCAAGGTCATCCATTTCAAGGACCCTGTTGGGTGTCAACATTCTACATATAGTCATATTCCTCGGTTAACCCTCCTAAATAAGATTTGACAGAAAAAGGCATTTTTGAGATTTAAGGGTGAAAGAGTAGCTCAATACAATAAAAGCTCAGTAATTTGAACGAAGTGTGGGGAAGGTCAGACTGACAGCGAAAAGTACAAACTATAAAAGCTTTTTTTTTTTTCAATAAAGAGTGACTGGTCTCATGTATAGAAGGGCTATGACCAAATTCAAAATGTCCCTTTTAAAAAAATAAATGCTATATTGTGGCTGGAAAGAGAGAGGAAAAAGCAAAAGCAACCAGATGCAGAAAGAAGTAACTGGGCTGAGGCTAGGACACAGGCCACCAGGAAAAAACCAACCATTAAGAATGCAACCTCTCTTATAGATGCTGCTTGCTGAACTATCCAGAAAGATGAGAGGAAGCTTGGGAAGTTTGAAGGAGGAAACGTCACCCATGTTTTGAACTGATCTGATTCCATGTGAGACAGGCATCAGGCACCACGGTGGTGAGGAAAGAGGTCTGACACTGAGCAGTGAGCATCTATTGGACATGTAGTGCAGGCCTCCAAGCCATACAAGTTTGAGGCATAGGACCTATGCTGCTCATCTAGACCTAAATCCATGAGGACAAATACCATCTCTTGCAAAACCCTGAAAGAACTAAGGCAGACCCCAGGACAGGACACGACAGTGAGACACAGTCAGAGTACAGAAACCAGGACTCTGTGGACCAGTGGAAACCATCATGGAGGACATGGATCTCCCATATGGAAGGATGGGTAGGATTTGGTTAGAAAGAGAAGAGGAAGGAAGCAGGTTCAGTGGGCAGAACAGTGTGAGCAGAACCCAGAAGTAAGGAGGGGTGTGTGGATTGTGTGGGGGATGACAGTTGGTGTAGGCTTGGTGCCAGGAAGTGGAAGGTGAGAAAACTGACCAACTGAGGCAGGAGAGGACCAGTATGCAGTCCCTGTGTACCAGGCACTTCTCCCTTCCCAGCACCAGGCATATGGCAGTAAACAAGACAAACTAAGAACTCAGGCACCGCACAGCCACCATTTGGTAGAAACAGAGATCTTATGAAAAACTGGTAGTGAGAAGAAAAGCACACATAATAAAAAGAGGAGAGGTAACAAAGAAATCCGCCTCGCCGCCCCCAAAAACCACAAGTTTCATCCAGCCGATACTGGCCAGAGAGAGGGAGGTGGTTATATAAATTGATGAAAACAACCAGCTCCCCCATTGTACTTCTTTACAACTCTGAGTAACCTACCAAGATAGGCAAATCACGCATAAAGGAAAGAGGAGGTTGGGATGCCTGGGGGGCCCAGTCAGTTTCAACTCAGATCATGCTCTCATGGTTCATGAGTTCAAGCCTAGCGTTGGGCTCTGTGCTGACAGCTCAAAGCCTGGAGCCTGCTTCTGATTCTGTGTCTTCCTCTCTCTCTCTCTGCCCCTCCTCCACTCATGCTCTGTTTCTCTCTCTCTCAAAAATAAATAAGCATTTAAAAAAATAACCACAATATCTATCACATGTAAAAAAAAGTATATCAAAATCTATCCAGTCAGCATTCAGATTTCCCAGATGCTTGCTGCCCCTCTCTCTCTCTCTCTCTCTTCTCTCTCTCTCTCTCTCTCTCTCTCTCTCTCTCTCTCTCTCTCGCGCGCGCGCGCGCGCGCTCTAAAAAACAAAAAGAGGGGATGAAGACGGAAAAGAGCCTCCAGAATAATTGTCAATTTAAAGAGACTACCAAATCAGAATAAATATACTACTGATTCTTTCTCTTAAAAAGTGCTTACCCATGCCTTAAATTATATCTCTATTTACTTATAAAATAAGTAATGTGCCAAACATTTGCAAATCAATCTAGCTTCTAGGAAGAATTTTGAATTGAATGTTTCCTCATTTGCATGGAAAAATTCTTCCTAAGACAAACTAAGTTGAGAATAATAATACGTCTTTAAAAACTTTTATTCCTATCTATCCCTCCTCTTCTTACCAAAATAAAGATGGGTTCATCTCAATTTTTGCTGCAAATATTATTTTAAAGAACCGCCACCAAGTGTAAACATCTTCATTCACTTTCCTTTAAATTGCACTCTTTTACTGAATAAATTATTCAGTGTCAGGGACCTAGATGAGGAACCACATTTACTCTGAAAGAAGCTGAAATATAGTATTAGAGACTGGCAAGCTGTCATAGCAAATTGGGCATGACCCGCCACCCCTCCTCCCACCTGAACCCCTACCATGTTCCTTAAGCTTCTGTGACTGAATCGTAAGTCTGGAAAACTCAATTTGGGAAGTGTGGGAAGACAGATCTTAATTGAAAAGTTCATTTCTAATAAAATGCAAGGTGGTAAAAGGTTGGGCTGGCAGGGTACATCATTTGAGTCTTTATTAATAACATCAATTCATTTTAATTCAGTGAAGCACATAATTGGCATCAAGCTTTTCAAGTTCACCACACATTCCTGTGCCTAGAATCCCTAATATTTAAAAAAAAAAAAAAACTTTTCTTATTTGGTAATAGATGTTCTAATAATTTGCATTTTAACAAGAGGTTACTTGTAGCTGGCTTATACTAATTATAAGTATGTTGAGTTTTCCTAAGCCAGTGGTACCCACCAGCCAGTGACAAATCTTTCTAAGTCTTAACTGGAATTCCCTGTAATTATTCTGCAGTCGGCTAAGACTCCAGCAAAGAGATGAATGAGGCCCCTTGAGATTACTGCACCTTCGAATAATCACAGGCGGTCTGTGGGGTCAATTACTGTTTCAGTTTGTTGCATAGCTGCTGCATGTAAATCCTTTTACTGGGAGCTGAGAGAAAGCCTGGATAGTATTTGTTTCATTCCTTTATCTCTGCAACTAGAGTCATTCTGTGATGGAGACCCTAAGGGCTCACGGGACCATCTCTGGGAAGTGAGGATCCTGCAGAAGGTCTATGGTTTTGAGAAGGAAACACAAGAAAACATTCTCTTATCCACAGGATGGAAGGGAGGTGGAATTGTTGGCTTAGTGAAAAGGACTTAGGCCAGGGAGTCCAGAGGCAGACTTTCCTAATCCTCCTTGGTTGCGATAACCAACCAGCCAACCACACCAAGGTGAGTTCCTTCTGGGGCCTTGTACTGTCAAGCAATTCTCTAGAGCAACAACTACAACGTGGAGTAGCAAAGGAAAAAACAAAGGCAAGAGAAAAAAACAAGAGGGAAAAGTAGCCCTACTCTGAAAGTAAAAACTAACAAGTGAGTAAGTAACCCATGAGGCTGTCAGTGTGAAACCAAACGTGCCATTGCCTTCACTGGAACTGAATAAATGTGCATGATGTTTCTGGTTTAATTTAATGATAAGTTATTAATACCTACTGGATGTTGTCGAGGTTATGAAGATAACTAAGAATAGCCACTGCTCTCAATGTCACAAAGCTCATACAGAAAAGACATAGGCAAAGAACATTATTAGTGAACAAATGATGTGGTTAATCACTGCTCATTCAAATAAGGTTCAATAATTTTTCAAGATTCAGAAAACAAACTTAAGAACTTAGAGGCGTCCAAGCCTGACTGTGCATGAGAATTAGAACACAAACCTTTTTTGAAATTTCAGATGCCTGGATTCCAATCCAAACTTCCGAAGCTATATATATATATTTTAAAGTTTATTTATTTTTGAGAGACATAGAGACAGAGTGTGAGCAGGGGAAGGGCACAAAGAGAGGGAGATACAGAATCGGAAGCAGGCTCCAGGCTCTGAGCCGTCAGCACAGAGCCCCACGCGGGGCTCAAACTCACAGACCGTGAGATCATGACCTGAGCCAAAGTTGGCCGCTTAACCAACTGAGCCACCCAGGCGCCCCCGAAGCTATATTTTTAATCAGCTTCCTAAGTCATTTTCATTCAGTTAACCTGATACCAGACAAAGGTTCAAATTTTGAACCAAGGCAGCAATTATCAAAATTTTCCCAGTTCTAAAGAAATCACCTTCATTAATCCTCAAGGCAGAGAAATGGAAAAACTTCCTCAGTTAACTCCAGAACCCAGAGTAGCTTCATCCCAGTTCACTTCATCCCAACCCTCTACTCCTTCTGGTTTGTCTTCTTCCATACAGTCAGGGACAGGAAGGACAGAGAGGAAGTGTTGAATTCTCAACTTTTGCGGATATTTCTGCGCGATGAGGAAAGCTCAGGAGGCTGCACCGTGGAAATGCATTTAGATTGGATCTAAGGACTGCTGGAAATGTTTGGGAAGTAAAAGCAGCTAATGTGACTTTTAAAGCCTGCCAAAAAGATCCAACTATAAATGAGGAAGCAAATGAAGAGCTCGCCATAATGACCCCACCTCCACGTGGTGAGATTGACGGGACTAGAACCCAGACCCCGGAAGCCCCGGAAGCTCTTTCCACAAGGTCGTCCCCTTCCCCCTCCTGGCTGCCAGCTGGCAGTAATGAGGTCAGACACACATGGTCCTGTTTTCCTGCCAGGACACTTATTTATATAGGAAATGGATGACTATGCAATTAATGCATTGGCACCAGGTACTTAAGGTATCTTGTCTCTCAAGGCTGTTCACTTACTTATTCAGCAACCAGAAAGCTAAAAGTTCACATTCAGTGGTTCCACTTCCCCCTAAAACTGTGTTCATGGCTAAGAAACACACACTGAAAATAGTGAGTCACCTAGTCTTTGAACTCATCTCAAGTTGGGAGAGACCAGCCCTCTGACTCTGGGCTGCTTGTGGCCATGGGGCAGGATTGTTTAGCATCCCACAGTAGGATCATATGGAAGATATAACGTTGGCCCAGGGAAAACAGGTGAGGGCAAACAAGGACATATCCTAGGCCTGTGTAGTCCAGAGGTGACAGTCAAGATGGGGAGGAGCCTCGGCATGACTGGACAACAGGGATGCCGGGTCATCTAAAGGCTTTGCTCTTATTTCCATGTGCTTTTATTTTTACAGGAGGTGTGCCCCTGGGTCCCCATGTTACCTCCCTAGAACCAGTGTGCCCAACAGATGAATTGGCTAAACCTGTGTCAAGTGCCTATACCTAGGTACCTGGAGCTAATTAGAGGCCTGGTCCCTTCTAGCCTGCTCTTTTCCTCTTTGGAAGGTAGGAAACTGCTTCCCATATATCTTCACAGAGTAAATACAGGAAAATCAAACACACAAATTATAACTGCCCACTATATAGACACCATCTTTCTCACAGCTCCCAAGGCTCAAAATCTTAGAATCATATTGGAATATGAGAAGAAAGGGTCATTCTATAGCTCAATTCTGTGCCCTTTTATCCACTATGTTCCTCCCCTAAGACTCCTTCCGATGCAGGCAGGCCAGGTCCAAGGACCCATAAGAGGTCCCACAGGACTAGCAAAGAGGGTTCTCGACTTCATACAGGATGGAAATCAAATGTGAACCAGCAGGAAGTGAAAGCAGAGTTATTGAAGATATACAGGGATAGGCAGATGGACAGATCCTCTAGGAGACTCTACGAGCATGAGTCTCGTCTTTGCTTGGGGCCTGCGGTTTTTATTGGCATTTGTGGTCTGGTGCACATGTCCTCTTAGGCATCCAGAAACTGGTCAGAACAAGGACAGGGTCCAGGCGTCCTTCAGAAGTCACTTATTTCCTGAAACCAGGGGTCCTGGCATCAAGGTGCTTGAAGCAACTGGTCTTGGAGAACCCTATGACAACCCCACCTGGTCACTCCTGAGATGTTATCTATTGTGCTGGAGAACTCCAAAAACATCATTACCTCTTTGTCCCTTACAAGGACGACATAGGCTATTTGCATTACAAAGGCATGTGTAGAGTGGGATGGGGGTGCAAGTCCTAGCAAGAAAAGAAGCTGGAAAAGAAAGGGAAAAAAAAACCAACACCTTCTTTTTATGGGATCCATTCAGTTTCCCTGTCTCACTTCTCACATTCACAGGCCCTTGTGTAAAGACTATTTTGATCACCTCCAATTGATTATCTCAATACCCTAAACCCACCCTTTCTGTCAACCGTCTGTCCTGCCATGGTCAGAAAAATGTGTCAAAGGTACAGAGCTCTGGCAATGCACCTTCTCCCTCCATAACAATTGCCAATCATATTAGATGTGTATCCTGGCTGGCTCAGTCGGTTAAGCATCTAACTTCAGCTCAGGTCATGATCTCACAGTTTGTGGGTTCAAGCCCCGCATCAGGGCTCTGTCAGCACAGAGCCTGAGCTCTGCTTCAGATTCTGTGTCTCCTCTCTCCTGTGCCCCTCCCATACTCGTACTCTGTCTCTCTCTCTCTCTTAAAAGTAAACATTAAATTTTTTTTAATTTTAATAAATTAGATGTGCATTCTTTTCTTCTGTTTCACAGACAGCCTTCCATACTGTGTCCCTCCCACCTACCTTTCCAGCCTCTTCTTTCCTACCGTTCCCCAAAGCTAGAGCCTCTGCTTCTGCATTTTCTCTTAGGCTACACCTTCCACCCAGAAGACTTTCCCCATAATTTCTAGTTAAAACTCTGCCTGTGTGTGATACTGTGATTTATAAGAAATCTGAAAAACCAAAATTTATATTTCTCATGCATATTTGATCTTTCTCCACAGTTTCTGGCTCAAAGCTCCTAAAAACCCTAGGAATTTCCTATGACAAGGGTGATAAAGATGTCTTTTCTTATGTTAAAGAGATGACTTTTGGAAAACCCTTAAGTAACCTAAGAATGGAGGAGAAATGACCAGGTGATTCGAGGGTTCGAACTTTCAGTCCTACTTCCTACTTATGAAGAAAGGGGTCAGAGGATGAATCAGCCAATGGCCAGTGACTCAGTCAATCATGACTGTGTAATGAAGCCTCCATAAAAACTCGAAAGGACTGGGTTCAGAGAGCTTCAGGGCTGGTAAATACGTGAAGGTGTGGGGAAGTGGCACACTAGGAAGCTCCACACCCTTTCTCTGAACTTGGCCTTATGCATCTCTTCATTTGGCTGTCGATTCATAGCCCTTACTGTAGCCTTTAATAAACTGGTAAATGCTAAGTGTTTCACTGAGTCCCGGGAGATGCTCTAGCATATTAATCGAATCTAAGGCAGGGGTCACTGAAACCTCCAATCTATAGCCAGTTGGTCAGAAGCCCAGGTAATAGTGTTGTATGAAAGGAGAGAAGGTTAGAAGCCCAGGTAATAGCCAGAACCTTGCAATTGGTGTCTGACGTAGAGGATGGGGGACAGTCTTGTATGACTGAGCCTTTAACTGGTAGAATCTGATGTTATCTTGGGATAGATAGTGTCAGAATTGAGCTGAATTCTCAGACACGCTATTGGCTTCTGAGAATTGCTTGGTGTTGTATGTGAAGGAACTCCCCTGCCCCTCCCCTGCCTTTCCCCTGCCCATGTTGGAAATGGGTCTGGGAAACTTAAAAGACCATCCCATAAAAATATCACCATAAATATCTCTTCCTTATTGAGCCTTTCACAATGCCACCCACCTCCCAAATTGTATCTCCTTCCCCTGAGTTCAGTCATTAATGTGTCACATTTGCCTTTCTTAGAGTACATTTTACACTGTTTTTGTGCTTATGTCCTATTACCCATTCCCATCCCCAAATCCAAGCCTTTGGGGTTTTGCTCCTCCTCTCCCCCAAGCCCTGTTTCCCTAGTATGCACCACAATACCTCCTATCAATTAGTTGCTCAACAAATACTTATTAAATGTAATTAAATGTTGTAAGTTAGGCAGAGAAAACCATCCAAGGTTGTCTGAATTTTATGATAACTTGAGCCAAAGTGAAATAAAAGCCCAGGACCAGCATCTGCCTTCCCCGCTGGATGTAGTGAGTATGTGGATAGCTTTGGTGGCACCCAACACATCCTTCATAATGGTCATTACTTGTTTTATGTCCAGGCTTCCACTGGAATACAAGTACAATGAGAACAGGAATCCTGCTTTATCTGATTCATCTCTTATGAGGTACTGTGTACCTCAGTGCTCAGCATCTAGTAGGTACTCAAAACAGAGAGCATAATAGGTGCTCAAAAAAGAGAACTGAGTCAAACTGAACTGAATCTGATCTAGCCCGATCCGGCTGCATGGAAGCTAGAGGAAGGAGGGTGGAAGGCAAGAGGGCACATGGCTTGTACTACATCTCAGTCAGCTGACTCCTGTCAGAAGGGGGGCCCAAAATAAAGGAAGGGGGCATGGTCTTCATAAGAAAGATTCCTTAATAGAAAACTGAGGCATTGCCTTGGGGCCACAACTGTCAGTAGGGAAGCATGTAAGGTAACATTTCATTAAAGGAACCAGGTGGAGACAAGTAACGTTTTGCTGAAGGAAGGTCCACCTTGAGGCCCTTCTGTCTTTTCGCTTTTGTTTAAAAGAGTTTTAAATGAAGGCGTGCAGTCTAATTTTGCAATTCCATAACAATTAATTAAGAGAAGAGCTAATCTTTGCAGGAAGCTGAATAAACCATTACTCATTTGGTTTAAAATTTAAAGGTCACTAAGAAGGCTCCCCCCTCAAAAAAACTGAGAAATATATCTTCTGATACTAATTATTCCTATTTCCCACATTAATTAAGTGACTTCTCTAGACTGGAGAATGAGATGTCATCCAGTCCTGCTTTGCCCCATTACAGATGAACAAATCAACCATCTGTGGATGCCTTAGAATTCCAACATCCTACCATGAGAGATCCATTCCTATCGGTTTTGGAGGCACCTTGTTAAAAGGAGGCCATTTCAAAATGCCATTGTGCCTGAAAAGTGTTATGTTATCATTGTTTCTGTTTGGCTCTGCCAAATTTTCTGGATCCAGTAGACAGGGAGGAGTGATAGGAAAAAAAGGAAAGATAGAAGGTAGATTCCTGTGGATAAGAGAGATGTTTGAGATGACCAAGAGTGGAGGAAGAGATACTGACAAAAAAGAGAACATAAATTGAAAATGACTGTCTTTGTTTCTGCAATTTCACGTATAGCTGGGACAATGAGGAAACTTCTCAGAATTTCCTTTTCTGTAAGGAAAGTAGTTTCAAGAACGTATTACTTTTTTTAAAGGTAGCAAATAATCTCCTTCAACTTGTGGCAAAGGCCTTTTCAAAAATTTAATATCCTCTAGAGATTCAAGTCTATAGACAAAAAGATCAGTGGGACAGAATAGAAACTCCAGAAACAGATACATATATAGGGACACAGATTTAAAACCAAGATGGCACTGGGGCACCTGGCAGCTCATTCAGTAGAATATGCAACTCTTGATCTTGAGCTCAAGCCTCATGGTTGGACATGGAGTTTACCTAAAAAAAAAAAAGTTTGGAAAAAAAGTAAATTCGGCACTACAGCACAATTGGGATAGAACAATATTGTCACCAAAGGATGACAATGGAATATCCATATGAAAACAATAACATTTGACTCCTATCTCGTTCTGTGTAAGCTTCAGGTCCAGACAGATTGTAAGCCCAAATATAAAAGACAAAACAAGCAGCAAGAGAAAAACTTTTAAAAGAGAACATAAGAGATTTCTGTTATTCAAGTCAAGAAGAGTTTTCTTTGATTTTTAAATTTTTTAATGTTTATTTACTTTTGAGAGAGAGAGACAGAGCGTGAGCAGGAGAGGGGCAGAGAGAGAGGGAGACACAGATTCTGAACTAGGCTCCAGACTCTGAGCCTTCAGCACAGAGCCTAACGCGGGGCTCAAACCCACAAACCATGAGATCATGACCTGAACCAAAGTAGGATGCTTAACTGACTGAGCCACCCAGGCATCCCAGGAAAAGTTTTCTTAAATAGAACACACAAAAAAAACACAAATTATAAAAGGAAGGATGATGGGAATGATACAGTTGACTATCCTTGAATTAAGAACTTGAAGACAAGAACTTGAAAAGACACTCTACGAGATTATAAAACAAACCAAAGTGTGGGAAAATATGTGTGGGAAAATATGTTGCAACACATTTCAACAAAGGCCCTCTCCAGAATACAAAAGTAACTCCTACAAATTAGATTTTTTAAAGTCAGATAGCCAGAAGAAAACTGGGCAAGAGATTTGAACAAACACATCTGAAGAGAGACATTCCGGACACATGAAGTAGTGTTCAATGTCAACTTCATGGTTATTGGAGAAATACAAACTCAAACCACAATAAAATACCAATGTGCCTACCAAAATAGCTAAATTAAAGAGAATGCGGAACAAACAGGAACTCTCCTGTACGGCAAGTGAGAATGTCAATTAAATAACCATCTACAAAGAGTTTGATACTATCTACTAAAGACAAACATACACATAGCTTCTAATCCAGCAAGTCTACTCTGGGGTGTATACCTGACAGAAATGTGCACACATACACCAAGAAAGCACATACACTTAACGATGATAGCAACATTCTTCATTTTGTTGGGTTTTTTTTTTTTTTTTGGCTTTTGGATTATGCTTTAATTTTACTTTTTGAGTTCATCAAAGATTATCTTTTAATTTACCTCCAAGTTATTTAACACATACTGCAATAATAATTTCAGAAGTAGACTCTGTGATTCATTTCCTACATATAACACCCAGTGCTCATCCCAACAAGTGTCTTGCTTAATGCCTCTACTCCTTTTAGCCCATCTCTCCACCCAAAACCCTTCCAGCAACCTTCAGTATGTTCTCTAAATTTAAGATCTCTTATTTTTTGTCCCCCTCCCTGTTTTTATATTATTTTTGCTTCCCTTCCCTTATGTTCACCTGTTTTGCATCTTAAATTTCTCATGTGAGTAAAATCATATGATATTTGTCTTTCTCTAACTAACTAATTTCACTTAGCTTAATACACTCTGGTACCATCCATGGTGTTGCAAATGGCAAGATTTCATTCTTTTTGATAGCCAAGTAATACTCCATTGTACATATATACCACTTTTTCTTTATCCATTCAACTGTCAATGGACATTTGGGCTCTTTCTATACTTTGGCTATTGTTGATAGCCCTGCTATAAACATCAGGGTGCACGCATCCCTTCGAAACAGCATACCTGTATCCGTTGCATAAATATCTAGTAGTGCAATTGTTGAGTCATAGGGTAGTTCTATTTTTAATTTTTGAGGAACCTCCATACTGTTTTCCAGAGTGGCTGCACTAGTTTGCATTTCCACCAGCAATGCAAAAGAGTTCCTCTTTTTCCACATCCTCGCCAACATCTGTTATTGCCTGCATTCTGACAGGTGTGAGGTGGTATCTTATTGTGGTTTTGATTTGTATTTCCCTGATGATGAGTCATGTTGGCCATTTTTTCATGTGTCTGTTGGCCATCTGGATGTCTTCTTTGGAAAAGTGTCTTCTCATGTCTTTTCCCCATTTCTTCACTGGATAATTTCCTTTTTGGGTGTTGAGTTTGATAAGTTCTTTATAGATTTGGGATATTAACCCTTTATCTGATAGGTCATTTGCAAATATCTTCTCCCATTCTGTTGGTTGCCTTTTAGTTTTGCTGATTGTTTCCTTTGCTGTCCAGAAGCTTTTTATCTTGATGAGGTCCCAATAGTTCATTTTTGCTTTTGTTTCCCTTGCCTCCAGAGACATGTTGAGTAAGAAGTTATTTAGGTCAAGGACAAAGAGGTTGTTGCCTACTTTCTTCTCTAGGATTTTGATGGCTCCCTGTCTCACATTTAGGTCTTTCATCCATTTTTAGTTTATTTTTGTGTATGGTGTAATAAAGTGGTCTAGTTTCATTTTTCTGCATATATAGTTTTCCCAACACCATTTGCTGAAGAGACTGTCTTTATACCATTGGATACACTTTCTTGCTTTGTCAAAGATTAACTGGCCATACATTTATGGGTCCATTTCTGGGTTCTTTATTCTGTGGCATTGATCTATGTGTCTGTTTTTGTGCCAATACCATACTGTCTTGATGATCACAGCTCTGTAATACAGCTTAAAGCCCAGAACTGTGATGCCTCCATGCTTGGTTTTCTTTTTCAGGATTATTTTGGCTATTCAGAGTTTTTCTGGTTCCTTACAAATTTTAGGATTGTTCTAGCACCATGAAGAATGCTGGTGTTATTTTGATAGGGATTGCTTTGGATATGTAGATTGCTTTGGGTAGTATTGATATTTTAACAATATTTGTTCTTCCAATCCATGAGCATGGAATGATTTTCCATATTTTGTGTGTGTGTTCTTCAATTTCTTTCATAAGCTTTCTATAGTTTTTACTGTATAGATTTTTTTGCCTTTTTGGTTAGGTTTATTCCTGGGTATTTTATGGCTATTGGTGCAATTGTAAATGAGACCAATTCCTTCATTTATCTTTCTGCTGCTTCATTATTGGTGTATACAAATGCAACCAATTTTTTGTGCATTGATTTTATATCCTGCAACTGAGTCATATATCAGTTCTAGCAGTTTTTTGGTGGAATCTTTTGAGTTTTCCACGTAAAGTATCATTGTCATCTGCAAAAAGTGAAAGTTTGACTTCCTCTTCACCAATTTCGATGCCTTTTATTTCTTTGTGTTGTCTAATTGCTGAGGCCAGGACTTCCAATTCTATATTGAATAACAATGGCGAGAGTCGACATCCTTGTCATGTTCCTAACCTTAGGGGGAAAGCTCTCAGATTTTCCTTTTGAGGATGATATTAGTGGTGGGTCTTTAAGATACTACTTTTATGATCTTAATGTATTATCCTTCTATCCCTACTTTCTTGAAGGTTTTTATTAAGAAAGGATGCTATATTTTGTCAAATGCTTTCTCTGCATCTATTGAGAGGATCATGTGACTCTTATCCTTTCTTTTACTGTTGAGATGTGTCTGTTGTTGGTACCAATACCATACAGTAACCCTCATACTGTTTTCCAAGGTGTTGCACCAGCTTGCATTCCCATCAACAGTGCAAGTGGGTTCCTCATCTTCTGCATTCTCACGAACACGTGGGGTTTTTTGTGTTATCGGCTTTAGTCATTCTAACAACTGTGATGTGATGTATTAAACTGATTGATTTGCAGATATTGAACCAGCCCTGTATTCCAAGTATAAATCCCACTTGATCATGGTGAATAATTCTTTAAATGTACTGTTGGATCTGGTTGGCTAGTATCTTGTTCAGAATTTTTGCATCCATGTTCATCAAGGAAATTGGTCTGTAGTTCTCCTTTTCGGTGGGGTCTTTGTCTGGTTTTTGAATCAAGGTAATGCTGGCCATTTATGGAATGAGTTTGGAAGCTTTCCTTCCATTTTATATTTCTTGGAACACATTCAAAAGTATAGGTGTTAACTCTTCTTTAAATGTTTGGTAGAATTCCCCTGGAAAGCCATCTGGCCCTGGACTCATGTTTTTAGGAAATTTTTGATTGCTGTTTCAATTTCTTACTGGTCACAGATCTGTTCAATTTTCTGTATCTTTCTGTCTCAGTTTTGGTAGTTTATAAGTTTCTAGGAATTTGTCCATTTCTTCCAGATTGCCCAATTTCTTGGCATATAGTTGCTCATAATATTTTATTGTTGTTTGTATTTCTGTGGTGTGGATTATGATCTCTCCTCTTTCATTCATGATTTTATTTGTTTGGATCCTTTCCCTTTTTTTTTTTTTTTTTTTTTTTTTTGATCACTCTGGCTAGGGATTTATCAACTTTGTTCATTCTTTCAAAGAACCAGCTCCTGGCTTCATTGATCTGTTCTGTTGTGTTTTTTTTTTTATTATTATTTCAATATCATTGGTTTCTGCTGTAATCTTTATTATTTCCCACCTTCTGCTGGTTTGGGGCTTTATTTGCTGTTCTTTTTCCAGCTCTTTGAGGTGTAAGGTTAGGTTGTGTATTAACACCTTTCTTCCTTCTTTAGGAAGGCCTGGATTGCTATATACTTCCCTTTATGACCGTCTTTGCTGCATCCCAGAGGTTTTGGGCTGTGGTGTTATCATTTTCATTGGCTTCCATGTACTCTTTAATTTCCTCTTTAATTTTCAGTTAATCATTCACTGTTTTGTAGGATGTTCTTTAATCTCCAAGTATTCATGGTCTTTCCAAATTTTTTCTTGTGGTTCATTTCAAGTTTGATAGCATTGCGATCTGAAAATATGCATGGTATGATCTCAATCTTTTTGTATTTGTTGAGGGATGATTTGTGTCCTAGTATGTGATCTGTTCTGGAGAAAGTTCCATGTGGACTCAAGAAGAATGTGTATTCTGCTGCTTTAGGATGAAATGTTCTGAATAAATCTGTTAAGTCCGTCCAGTCCAGCGTGTCATTCAAAGCCATTGTTTCCTTGTTGGAAACTTGATCTGTCCATTGCTGTGAGTGTTGAAGTCCCCTACTATTATGGTATTATTATCAATGAGTTTCTTTATGTTTGTGATTAATCAAATTATATATGTGGGTGCTCTTACATTGAGGGCATGAATGTTTACAATTGTTAGATCTTCTTGGTGGATAGACCCCTTAATTATAATGCCCTCCTTCATCTCTTATTACAGTCTTTATTTTAAAATCTAGTTTGTGTGATACAACTATGGCTACTCCAGCTTTCTTTTGGCAACCATTAGCATGATAGATGGTTGTTCATCCCCTTACTTTCAATCTGCAGTTGTCTTTAGGTCTAAAATGGTTCTCTTGCAAACAGCGTATAGATGGATCTTGTTTTTTTTTTTATCCATCCTGATACCTTATGTCTTTGATTGGAGCGTTTAGTCCACTGACATTTAGAGTGAGTACTGAAAGATATGAATTTAATGCCATGTGTTGCCTATTGAATTGGAGTTTCTGGTGGTGTTCTCTAGTCCTTTCTAGTCTTTGTTGGTTTTGGTCTTTTTATTCTGTTTCATCTTTTCTCCCCTCAGAGAGTCTCCCTTAAAATTTCTTGCAGGGCTGGTTTAGTGGTCCCGTGGTCTGGGAAGCTCTTTCTCTCTCCTTCTATTTTGAATGACAGCCTTGCTGGATAAAGAATTCTTGGCTGCATATTTTTCCAATTTGGCACATTGAATATATCCTGCCATTCCTTTCTGGCCTGCTAAGTTTCTGTAGATAGGTCTGCTGTGAACCTGATCTGTCTTCCCTTATAGGTTAAGGACTTTTTTTCCCATGTTGCTTCCATAATTCTTTCCTGGTCTGTGTATTTTGTGAATATGACTAAGATATGCCTTGGTGATGATCAGTTTTTTTGAATCTAATAGGAGTTCTCTGTGCTTCTTGGATTTTGATGTCTATGTCTTTCCATAGATTAGGAAAGTTTTCTGCTATAATTTGCTCACATAAAACTTCTACCCCTTTTTCTCTCTCTTCACCTTCTGAGACTCCTATGATTTGGATGTTATTCTTTTTAATATGTCACTGGCCTCTCTAATTCTTGTATCACGATCTTTTGCCTTAGTCTCCCTCTTTTTTTCTGCTTCATTATTCTCCATAATTTTTTCTTCTATATCACTGATTCTCTGCTCTGCTTCATCTGTACTTGCCACCATAGCAACCATTCGAAATTGCATCTCAGTTATAGCATTTTTAATTTCATCCTGATTTGATTTTACCTAATTTATCTCTGCAGAAAGAGATTCTATGCTTTTTTCAATCCCAGCTAGTATTCTTATTATCATGATTCTAAATTCTAGTTCAGACATCTTGCTTTTATCTCTGTTGATTAAGCCCCTATCTGTCATTTCTTCTGGTTCTTTCTTTTGGGGTGAATTCCCTCACTTTGTCATTTTTGAGGAAGAAAAATAATAAAATAAAATTAAAAATTAATATTAAAAAATTCAAACAAAGGAAGCTAGATCCTAGGTGTGTTTTGGTCTGATTGTTGATAGAATAGAGAAAAAAAGAGAAAGAAAGGAAAAAAAGAAAACGAAAGTTAAAAAAGTCAAAAAAATGTATATAATAAAATGAAATGAAGTGAAATAGAATTACAAAATTTTACAAAAAAGTAAAAAGGATATAAAACATTTTTAAAGAAAAATAAAAAGAAATTTTTCTCTTTCTGTGTCCAAGAGAAAGAAATGAAAGGAGAAAAAGAAAACAAATTTAAACAACAGCAAAAAAAAAAAAAAAAAGGGAAGAAATTAAAAAAACGAATAAATGAACCAGCAAACAGAAAGAAACCCAGATGAAGTTACATCCAGTTTCCCCGAGAACTCAAACTATGAAGCACTCTGTAGTCCATACACTAAGCAGTCAGAGAGGCTTGTAGAGGCTTGTGGTGGTACTCTAGGGCACGTGCCTAGAGGGTGCAGTTGGGTAGGCCTTGGTGCAACGGCTCCATTCTCCACTAGGTGGCCCTGCTTAGCTTACTGGGGTGGATCAGTGTCGTGCACAAGCATGTGTATCCACATGCATGGCAGAGGTGAAAATGGCATCACCAGCTTGCTAGTTTCTGGTGCAAGAACTCAGTGCTCTCACCAGCCTGCAATCAAGCATTTCTCCTTTGTCTCAGACTTCTGTCCATTCCCCACTTCTACCCTGTCCATGTCCAAGCTGTCAGCCTGCCAGGCAGCACCTCCCTCCCAAATTTTATCTCAGATAGGGCTGTGTTTCCAAAATCCCTCACTTCTAGAACCCTGCGGCTTGTACCCTCTCTGACACTCTGAGGAAGGGTCTTACTGAGCAATGTCTGAGTGCCTACTTGCCCCAGAGAATGTTTGTGCAATTTTGCTACAGCAGAGGTTCAGAGACTGTGGCTGAGTGCCAGCTTGCCCCAGAGAATGTTGGTGCAATCACACTGAGGAAGATGCGCAGAGATTGTGGCTGGGTGCTAGGCAATGGCTTGCCCCAGAAAAGGTTCATGCAGTCGCAGAGCAGCAAAGGTTTAGTTAGAGATTATGGCAAATCACAACACACAGCTGGCACCAGGTTTCACAGCATCTGGTATCTTTGTTCCAATACCTGCAAATGTGGCTACTCTCCACATCCACTGGGACCTTTGCCTGTGGTGAGGCCGTATGGCCTGTACCGAATGCCTCCAAGAAGGGGAACTATTTCTCCTCGTGTGGCCCACGAACTCCTTGGATCTCGCTGCCTGCTCCTTCTTCCCCACTAGAACACCATCAGGTATTCAGCTCTGCAATTTCCAACTCTGTGCTCCCCTGTTTATAGAGTCCTAATGGTGAAACCCTCTTCTTTCTCCCCATCAATGCTGTTGGGGAACAGATTTCTTGTTCAGTCCCTTGCGAGTGTTTCCGCTCTTTCTCTTTCTCTCCAGTTAGTTTCAGGAGGAGTGTTTTTCCAGTACTCTCTCGATGTGCCTCACTCTCCTGCCCTTTCTCTATCCTCTCTCCATAAAAACAGCTCCCTACCCTCCATGGCTTCTCTCTCCCCCAGTTCACCTCTCCACACCATTTACCTGCCGAGTTCTGTGGCTCAAGTTATGCAGATTGTTGTGTTAATCCTTAGATCAGTTTCCTAGGTATGCAAAATGGTTTTTGGTGCTGATCTAGCTGCATTTCAGGGATGAGAGAAGCTGAGAATTTCCATGCTACTCTGCCGTCTTGGCCCCCAGCTGCAGCATTATTCTTAAGATTCCAAATAATAATGACCCAAATTGTAGAACAATGATAAAATTATGTATCTATTTAGACAATGAAGTAACATACAATGACAATGAATGAACTGTTTCTATGTTAAACAATATGGTTGAATCTCACAAATAATATTGATCTGTAAAAGACAGAAGATTTCATATCTATGCATCCATTTACATAAAATTCAAAACAGGCAAATCTAAAGTATGGTGCTAAAAGTCTGAATGGTGGTTATCTTTGGGGATTAGGCAAGGTTGATGATTGAGGGGATACAAAAGGAAGGCTTCTGGGGGACTGGAACTGTTCTGTTTTTTGAGCTGGCTGGTAAAGACAGTAGTGATTTTTTTTGTTTGTTTTTTAAAAGTTTATTTATTTATTTTTGAGAGAGAGAGAGAGAGAGAACAAGCAGGGAGGGGCAGAGAGTGAGAGGAAGACACAGAACCTGAAGCAGGCTCAGGCTCTGAGCTGTCAGCACAGAGCCTGGCATGGGGCCCGAACCCACGAATCATGAGATTACGACCTGAGCCAAAGTCGGACACTTAACCAACTAAGCCACCCCCATCAATGCTTTTGATGTCTACTTAGCTAGGCTGTTCACTTAGATTCTGTATACATCTCTATAAGTTTGTCATACTTAACAAAAAAAAAAAAATGTTTAAGTGAATATCCTTTAAGCCAGAAATTTTACTTCCAAAAATTTAACAAAGAGTGTAACCTAAAGTTGATGTATGCTATATAAAGATATTCACTGCAATGTTATTGATATGGTCAAAAATTGGAAACAATATAAAAATTAAACAATACAGTACTAGATCAGTAAATTAGACTATATCTCCCTAGTGGATATAACACATCTATTAAAATTGTTGCTCCAGATCTGTATTTGTTCACATTGAAAGATGTCATGTTATATTAAGTGAAGAAAATGGTTTATAAAATAGTACAAGCAATTGAACTCTAATTTTGGAAATACATGCATAGAAAATTATGGTAAAGTAACCCACATATTAGTAGTTATTATCCCTACAGAGAATTTTGAACATGGCCTCCCTAATTTTTCTGCAAATATAGATTACTAAAGTTATAAATAATAATAGCTACCATGTATTGAACAGTAACTGTGTGAAAAATATTGAGAAAGATATAAAACATATTTTTTTATTTAATCTTCACAAAAACTCAGGAGGATAAGTACAATTTTCTGCATTTTGGAGCAAAGAGACGGAGTATAAGTAAACAGACAAGATCGAATAACAGACAGTGGTCAAAGTATTTAACCAGGGTCTCCCTGGCTCCCAACAAAGGCTCCATTACACCACATCACGCAGCAAGATTGTAGTAAGAGTAAGTTTTGGGGTACCTGTGTGGCTCAGTCAGTTGAGCATTCAACTCTTAATTTCAACTCAGGTCATGATTCCAGGGTCAGGGAATCAAGCCCCACACCAGGCTCTATGCTGAGAGTGGAGCCTGCTTGGGATTCTCTCTCCCCTCTCCACCCCTCTCCCCTACTCACTCTCTCTACATATATATATAAAAATAATAATAATAAAAAAGTAAGTTCCATAGCCATAATTTGAACCCAAATCTCTTCATTCTGTTTCAAAACAAGATTTTCTATAAGTTCATAAAGTAGCACATGCAAAAAAATTAAAAAATAACACCTTACTAGATGCTAAATGTGATATAAAGAGGGAATAATAAAAGCTACTGCCATTTATCAAATGATCACCACATGCTAAGTACTTGCAAGTATTATCTCATTTTAACCTCATTATCCTGCAGTAGACTGGTTGTATTAATGGCCCGAACTCATTTCTCTCCACATTCTTTGCAGGTAACTTTGTAGTGTCCTCTCATTCTGACTTCAGACTCAATCTTGTGATTTGCCTTAGCTGCTAGAGAATTAGCAACCATAAAGCAATCAGAGGCTTGAAAAGCACTTCTGTATTTCTGCTTGCTGTTCTTGCCCTCTGTCTTCGCCATGACACTATGCAAAGCTAGCCTGCTGGTGGATGAAAGACACATGGAGCACAGCTAGTCACCCCAGTCATCCCAGATGAGGCCATCCGAGATTGGCCAGTCAACACCCAGACAAGTGATCGAGCCCAGCCAAGATTAGTAGAACTGCTTCGGGAACATCCATATGATTCCAAACACATGAGCAATAAATATTCCCGGCTGCTGAGGTTTTGTGCTTATTTGTTATGCAGCATTACTGTAGCAAAAGCTAACTGGTGAAACTCCTGGGAGGTAAATATAACTGTTATTATTCTTATTTTACATGGGAGGAAACTGAGGCTCAGAAAAATCACATAGCTAGTAAGTGGTGGAGCCAGGATTTGAACACAGGTCTGTCTTAACCCAGAGAATTGCTCTTATAGACTATATATGTTGTCTGCACAAATGCACTCCCGGTACAGTTTTAAATGGAACTCCAAGAATGTGTGTGTGCATGCGTGTGCATGCATACGAATGTGCACACAAGTCTTTCTCCACAGCTGCTCACTGACCAAACATTTAAGATGTGGAAGCAGTATTTCTGACTAACTCGAATATCTGAGCCACATTTAGCACTTTTAAAAAGCTGACTGATCATAATCCTTGTAGTTTGAGCCAATAATGCTGTGCATGGGGACTCTGCTATTTTTTTCTCTCTCTCTCCCATACTCTCTCTTCCATAGTCCACAGGCATTTAATTTCACACAGATGCCTTCAGCGCTGACACGTATCCCAATATTAATTTGTGTGCTTCAAAGATTTATCCTTAAAATGCTGATGACACCAATAGAAGATGTAAAATCTGACCTTCAGTTACACGATGATTGGCATTGACTCTAATTCCTTATGAGATTTCACATAGTCAACATGCTGATGTGTGCAGCTAGAGTACATAATCAGTTGTTCTGTATCAAAAATCACCTTGCAGTTGGGGAAAGGAAACAAATTTTCATATTATATGGGCAGGAGAAACAGGTATTAGATAAACAGCCAACTTTCAATAGTCTGCGTTAAGGATATATAGGGATAATACATGGATAAATGATATATCCACCCAAAGTTTTGCTTTCTCACCAGAAATCCTCAAGATAGAGGGATCAAAGAGCAGAAGGCTCACAGGTGGTTTGGAGCCAGGTGCTGGGAACCTAGAATCTCCCCTCCAGAGGAAAGTATAGCGTGTGGACAAGTATCAAGACGGGTATCTGGAGACGTGATGTCCAATCCCAACCCCACCTGAGACTGATGGGTGTGGCAGGCACCTTCCTCTGCGTCCCAGACCACTCCCCACCCTCCCCCAAACTACTCGGTGCCAGGAGGTTGACAAGTATGGACTTCCTTGCCTCCGGCTTCCACCCGGGTTTGCTGGAGAGAGGGCTCTGGCAACAAATCACTGGGATTGAGGAGAGGGAAACGTAAGTATTTGTTCCCCTGGCTTTCCACCTGCCATGTCACGAAGGGGTAGCTGTATCGCTCCACAAAGTTCTCAGCTCCTTTCAGGTGGCCCCTTCCACCCTTTCCCCCCCCCCCCAGCTCAGGGTTCTGCTAATCACTAGGTCTGTTCAGACCTAGAAGGAGTAACAGCCCCACTGCTTATAGGTCTAATTTTTCCCTATACCATGTGCAAACTTTTGTAAGTAATCTCTTCATTAAGCCTCCCTTGAATTATCCTGCTTTGAGTGAGCTGGAACCGAACCACTCTGGGACCCCAGGGGTCTCCTCTCACTGGTGCCATCTTCCTGATCTATAGGAAGAAGAAACCTCTCCTTTCACAGAGGGTGGGAAGGTTTTCTTTTTTAAAGATCTTAATGCCAACATTTTGAAAGGGTTAAATGCTATAGAATGTAAAGATACCATTATGTCAAACCGAGTTGATATCTTGAAGCCTCATTGGGTTTACAGAAAAGAACTGTATGAGAGGAGATGAAAGTGTATGAAGTATCTGACTAAACCTATAGGGTCCAAGGTGCAAAAAAACAGGGGAGGGATGAGAAGAACAGAAATTAGACTTCTTTTGAACTACGAGCCGTGGTAGGATCGCTTCTGGTAGTGAATCGGATGCTCTATCCACCTTCCTGCTTTCTGCTCCTTTTCTTTATCGTCTCCCACTTGGAGCCTACTCAGGAAAGTCTTTGCTTTGCTGACAACTAAGGTATGTTTAACTTGTTGACACAAAAGATGGATATACTTGCTGCTAAAAAATCTGGATCAAAGTGAGAGCTTCGCCAGGATCAACGCTTAATGACACTATGACCCACAGTTCTGCCTGGCTCTCTCACCTGACCTAAGGGCCTGGTCTGTGTCCCTAAAACTGTGCCCAACTGGGCCTCTCACCTTACGTTAACTGACGCCAGGCTGTCCATTCTTAATAACAGTTATTGATTCATTCAGCCTCATTCATTAGATACCCACTGTGTGCCAGGAACTCTCCTAGGCAGTGGTGAACAAGAAAGACAAGGTTCTCTTAGAGCTTCTATTCTAGTGCCATAGTCCGTTGGGATATGTATAATTTTAAAAGAAAGTCTTAGCAAGGTTAACATGAAATATTGATTTATGGTATCCTTTCCATACATGCACAAAATAAAAGACTAATGATTATTCAAAAATAGAATTCAGATCCCTAAATCTAACCCCCAAGGGCTTCATGCACCCACCCCACTCCACTCCCCACACAAAGAAATTACAAATGAGAAAACTGTGTGCCCTTTGACAAATACCACAACCTCTCTGTTCCTTAATAAATAGCAGAACCAGCCCTGGATTCCAGGCCTCCTGACTCCCACCATGTTTCATCCCTGAGAGCTGCTTTCTCCTGGTGTTTCCCGGCTCCTCTCACCCCGTGGCAGCTGGGAGATCATCTTATCATCTTAGAAAGGTATCTCTGGTCAACGTCGGAGCCTTCCTACCTGTTGTTTTCCCTAGCAAGCCATCTCCCTCTCCTCCTCAAGGCTCTCCAGCGAAGCTTCTCAGGACTTCCAGACCAAGCGGGTCACCCCGCCCCCGTCACATGAATCTGCAGTAAGCCACCCTCCCCCATCCCCATAGGCATTGCCCATCACTCACAATTACTAGTTCCTGGTTGTCCTGCCCCACTAGACACGAAGGTCTGTACGCCGGAACCCGTCTCTCCTCTGTGCCCAGCAGAGGGCAGACCTGCTAAGAGAATCTCTGAATAAATGAAACTCTTATTTAATTTATAAAGGAAATCAGTGAGAAAACTTGTAACGTGTTCACAGAAATTTACATGAAAGAAAACTCTTAAGAACGCAGCAGTTTTATACCTTAACATTTTAAGTAATAAGAAATGTGATCATGTTTTTGATTAAAGAAAATGGAAGGCTACCCGCTCTGCTCTTACTGTGTGAGGAACTAGGTTCTCCTTCCCACTCTTTCTCCCATTCTCTCACACAGGCCCAGCCTGACATCACTCCCCTCTCTGTGCCAATAGTAATTAACGCAAAACAGTCCCTTTCCCTCCCTTCATCCAGAACAGTGCAGAAAATGCGTCTCCCAGCTTAGGAAAAAGCCATTTCCTCAGCAAATCTAAAAGAGAGAAGAATAGAGGATTCGAAAGGAGGGAGCCTTTTCCCTCCAAGGCCAAGGACTGCACAGTCCTCGGGGTGGAGGAAAGACTACAGAGAAACACAGATGGCACGCTGGCAGGTCGATGAATTAATGTGATTGCATCCCGGTAACGTTTCAAGTGAGATATTCATGTAATTCATGCAAATTCAGAAATAATTGAGGCTCCTGTTTCTGGGATAAAGTCATGGCATTTTGCTTTTACCTGCGCTACCCCCCAAAAAGGGTCATTTTTATTATTCTGTATTCAATTATTCATAACCACACGCTCATGGATTTTAGAACCATAAAAGGTCAGCCCTCTTTGATTCCGCAATTGTTTTCCTCTGAAGTCAGGCGGCGGCGCATGAATATGCAGGCGCACACCATCCTGACGCTTCCCTCCCTGTTCATTAACAGTGTGTTCACTGTATATTTCAAAGTCGAACAAATAATACCTGTCACGAACATGAATTTTTAATATCTTCTATATTTCATTTTAAATGAAATGTCAGAATGATGGAAAATATTTCCACGGAAGTTTGGAAAGGGCAGCGGCGCCCCGGCCGTGCCTCGTGAAATTCAGCGCCGGGGCGAGAGCGTTGTGGAAGCGGTACCACTGCCCCTGGAATCCGATTGCTTTTTGGTATTTTACTGCCTTTGTCATTCCTGGGAAATGTCAACGTGAAATCTGTTTGCCGAGTCGATATGCTTCGGGGGCTGATGGGACCCACTATCCTCTTTCATCTGAAAAGGGACGCCGTTTGTTTACAGCCTGTTCAATTCCCTGCTTTTTGGCTCTACCTGCATTGTATTTGCGCGTGATGTTCCGCTTGGCATATGCGCCATGTGTCCCTCTTCGTTCTTTGAACACTACTTCCCATTTTTAATGGCAGGGAAATCAAACAGCTCTGACCTCCCTTTTCTCTCCGACCCTTAATCAGAACTTCTTAATTTCAAGCTCCCATCTATTTCTCCCAGAAATAGCCTATTTCTTTCCCTAGAAATTGTTCCCTGGAGCTTGGCATAAGTCAAGGTCAGAACGTGGCTGAGATGAAGTAAGGAAATGAGGGCTCGTGGTGGCAAGAAATGACTAGGAAGGCCAACAGCAAAGCGTCTCAACCTCAGAGCTGCTGATATTTGGGGCCAGATAACTCTTTGCGGGGGTGCTGTCCTGGGCTCAGAGGATGTCTGGCAGCATCTCTGGCCTCTCCCCACCAGACGCCAGTAACACACACCCACTTTCAGTTGTGACAACCAAAACTGCCACCGGACATGCCAAAAGTGTCTGGGAGTGGGGCTGGAGATGGGAACGCAAGTTCCTCACACCCCCTGGAAACCACAGATTGACAGGTGTAATCACAAATGATTGTTTCCTCCTGTCGCCATTACAGAAGGCAGGTGCCCCAGGGGCTCCAGCAAACGGCACCAGAACTAAAACGGGCAGCCTATCTGACACCCTGAGAGGCAGAGGTTTTCTGTTCTCCACCTCCTGGAGATTTGGCCCGGTGCACGTGACCTGAGACTATGGCTGTGATCCCCACTCTTCTGGCCAAAAGCAATTTTCTGGTCTCCAACCTAGTAACATGTATCCTATTACATAAGAGGCTATTATTTTAACCTATCTGTGTGACCCTACCCTTCCACTGTCCCGGTCCTCAACTGTGAGAGAACACATCCTACCGTTTTAAGCTACCTAGTCCGTGGTCATGTGAATGGAAGCCCTTAGGAACTAATACAGCCTCTTTGTATCTAAGGGACTTGTACTTTTATTTTCCCTCCAATTTGGGAGGATTGGGCCAGACTATCCATAGCCTCATTATGTGTGTTGAGGGTAACCACTAACAAACCCAACAGTCCCTACAATGAGGGTTAGGCATATATGAAGAAGGTATGTTCTTTTAGCCAAGTGAGGATCATAATTACACAGCCGCAGCAGTAGTCTGAGAATGCTACAGGTTTCAGTGCAAACCGGGGTTTGGGGGAAGGGTTTCCCTTTCCACTTTCTAACTTCTAGATCACCAGCTTGTGGAAGTCCTCCCCTACATGTACTGGACCAAGGGGTCCAGGGGGAGACTCCACGGTCCCCATAGGAGAGCTAGACTCCCAGCAGAATCCCAACTGCACAATGCCACACACTGCCCTGTGGACAGGTACCTTTTGGAATTCCTGGAACAAATCTACAAGGGTATATATGCACGTTCTTCCCCACACAACTCCACCACTATGGGTCGCTATGAGATTTTTCTGTGTCCTAATAACAGGGCCTCACACAGAAAGGGTGAAATAAGATTTATTCTGCATGAGAAGTCAGTGCGAAAGGTAGAAAGAGGTAAATGTTTACTTAGCAGCTAGCCTTTGCAGAGAACTTTGCACATGCACCAGCATAGTACCCAGAATGTAGTAGAAAGTCTGTGGCAATAGAACCACATAAAGGAGAAATACCAACAGACCAGGGCTGGAGGGGTGACTGGGAGGCACAGTGGCAGAACCAGGAGCCACAGAAATTGTACATGCAGGGAGAAAAGCACGGTACCCACAGATAGCAGGATAACGAAGCAGAGGGTAAATGAAGATGATGAAGAAAAAAGTCAAGAGACTCAAAGAATCCTGTGTCAACAAAGCTGCAAGGCGGCTGGTCCAAGTTCACTTAATGAGAACCTGAACGATTAAATGTTCATCAACAAGGAAAATTAAAATCTTCCACTCCCTCTAAAAACAGAAGTCTCCCTCTTGATTTAATGATTTAAAGAACAGCTCCATTGGGAGGCAGTCAGCTACCATTCAGCACCATAGCCCACAGGGACAGATGCCATTTGGCAGGACAGCAAGGCACCCACAACGACTGGCTGCCTGGCCTCAGAGACTATGGGAGACACTGTGTCCACAGGGATACCTTACTTTCCCTAAGGACTTCTTTTATAAATCCCCCTACTTAATAAGGTGTTTTGGCAATAGCTTTGATCACCAAACAAACTACACATGACTATTTGTTTCCCACATTTTTCTATTAATTATTGATATACCTTAGGACCATATACGGCTTCTGAGCCGTGTTGGATATTTACTGTTCCCACACTCAAGCGATAGAATTCTAGGCAAAAGCAAAGAGGTATATGTTCTTGTCAGCTCATATACAGCCATTTCAGAGAACAATGCATGATTTCTAGCCGACTTTCAGAGATTAAAAAAAAAAAGTTCATAGAGTCACAGCACAATAGCACTGACCTCTAGGTCAAAAGATCCTAGGGTGGAAACCACTGATTAACTCTGGTTTTGTCTAGAAGCTGCCTGACCCCTGGTAAACCTATAGAGGGGTTACCTGCAATCCCCAGTTTCTATGGCTTTTTCCCTTTCTGTCATCTCCCTACCAACCCTCCTACAGTTATCTAATATCTCCCCGCCATGTCAGAACCCTGATCAGTTCATTCTTTTTCCTTTTGGATAACACTATTACATAGGTCAAATAACACTACAGAATAATACAAGAGATACTCAAATTCTTAAAACCTGGATATGATTGTCTTCTATATCATAATCCTATTTTTTTCAGTTGTAATAATTACAGTGTCTCAGTATTCAGGTACAAGGAATATTACATTTTAGTCTTTCTTAAGATTAGTCCTAGTTCAGCATTACCTTCCAGAGCTCCCCATTCTCCTTCGGTTGGTTCAAGGCCCGTAGGAGCAGCTCAGAAAGAAAGCCCAACCAGTTCCTCTCTGGGCAAGGACCCTGGCATCGGTTCCCATTCCGGTTGCCTTACCTGCCGTTGCTTGTCTCTGCCTCTCGGTGGTGCTGTAAAGCCGTCTTCGGACACCGCGGGTTTGTACAGCTTTGCTTAAGCTGATGCCACCTCCATTTCCTCCACAAGGAGCAATCTGGGCTCCAAACACCACCACCATCAGTTATCAATCCATTTAGAGCCCAAAAGGTTGTTCTCTGAAATCTTGCTGCCTCAAAAGTGATATGCCAGCCTGATTCCATACCCACCCACCCACCCACCCATCTTTGTAGGACTTGCTCCTCCTCTCCCAGGGGCTCCTTTTCATCCCCCTGAAACCTAAGTGTCCTGCCATTACCTTAATAAGATTGTAGAAACACAGAGGCCTGTTTACTCCTGTGAGGGTGCAGGATGAAGAGAGGAAGAGGAGATTGGTGAGCAAGGAGGGGTTTCCTTCCACTTCTTCCTAATGAAGTAACCACAGACAGCAGAGCTTCATGCTAGAGCAGTGAAAAGCAAAACTGAAGTTGTTGTCAGCAAGTCACACACACACACACACACACACACACACACACACACACACAGTGGGTATGGACATCCTACTGCCCCAACTTTATAAAATTTCAACTGAAATTATTAATACATTTTCCAATTATAAATATATATTCACTGTAGGAATTTAGAGAATAGAGAAAATGAAAATAGCGATCTGTAACTCTATAGATTCAATAAGATAAGGAGGTGTAGACTAGTACAAAGAAGATCAAAATGGGATTTTCCATTGAGGCCATGCTAGGAAGATTACCCGGACAGCAACAGGATGACTATGATTCCTGTATAGGTGCATAGTCCCTCACCCAGAATTCTGACATCCAAAACTGGGATCTTTTCCGCAATTCATTTGGCATCGAGTCCTGACCTGACTGAGATAGGGCTATTTATAGTCTTTGTTTACTTTACTTAGTGTGAATAGTCATATTTTGCTATAGAAATATGGGTATGTTTGAGATTATTAGGTGCTTTCCCAAATGGTACTGAAAATATTCCATAATATGTATTTCCAAAAGTCAAACAATTCTGAATTCTGAAATCTATCTGCCCCAAGTGTGGGGAAAAGAGATGTAAGCCTATAATATCCCAGTCTCTGGGGCGCCTAGGTGGCTTGCTTAGTTAAGCATATGACTCTTGATTTCAGCTCAGGTCATGATCTCACATTTGGTGAGTTTGAGCCCCATTTCAGGCTCCACGCTGACAGGATAGAGCCTGCTTGGGACTCTCTCTCTCTCTCTCTCTTAAAATAAACTAAAACAAACTTTAATATCCCAGTCTTTGAGAAACAACCTCTGCCAGGAGGAATTAGGGCCACAGCACTCATTTCTTTAAAGATCTTAACCAGGATATTGTTTTAACATTGGGTCATCTCTAAAGGGCTAAAATCTAAACCATTAAAATGCAAGCCTTTTTATCACCAAGATTCATGCACTATAAACATTCTTCTCTCATCTCTAAGCTCCTCTTAACTCTAGAGGGTCTTGGGGTAAGATTCAGGGACAGGAGGAGGGGAGAGGCTTAAAAGTCAGAGATGGAGTGAGGGTTAAAGACATCATTTTATTTTCTTAAGTTCAATAGCTACTTTTTATGGTCGCAAATAGATATGAATATCACTACAGCAACCAAATGGCTATTGCAAAATGTCATGAACCCCATGAAAGAAAGAAGGAAATCTTTATAGCTACTAAAGGAGAAATTGTGGCTGCTCCCAGGAGGTCTAAGACCTCAGAGAGATAAATGGCACCAAGGAGTCTGGCCAATGAGACACTGTAAGCCCATAGGTCAGACCTGGAGAGCCCCAGGCCTGCTTTGTTGAGACGGCACCGTATTGATCTTCATAGGCTTTATTTTCTTTTGTTTAATATGAGCAGCTTGCCACCATTAAAACTTGGACGTTTTCACATAAATACCTTTGTACCTGTCTTCTTTTGACCTATCGAAAGACCTGGAAACAATGGGCCCACATTCATGCATGGTGAAATTGTCTTGAGCTAAAGACAAGCCATTGCCCCATTTTAGGCAGACATGATCTGTCCAGTTCACCACAATCCCCATATTCTCCTGGGACCTCCACGTGGTCCCTGCCGGCATTTGGAAGTGAGACACAGGCTTTGACCACCACCTCTGGGGTACCTGCCAGGAATTCTGAGATGTATCAGTGACACACTGGGGTTACACATGACTGTGACACAGTAGGGACAAGCTAGTCTTTCTGTGCGGGGAGAGTTGACAACCTTGCTCCAAAGCACATGTCTGAGCAATAATGGCTAGGAAAATGACCCAGGGAAATCACAAGGGGAAGCACTGAGCAGAACTGAGAAGCCAGTGAGAGGTTTTGCATGAGTGAAATCGCGATGCTGGGGAGCAATGGATGCAGGGACTCTTAGCTGAAAACAACCTCCAGGAACTACTAATATAATTACTTTCATTAATGAGAAGTCTGTTGCTCTTCTCCTAGCCAGACACAAACATCCCTAAAATTTATAATATACCTACTAAGTACAGGTGTTTCACATATGTCACCTCATTTACTATTTACAACATCCTTGGGAGGCAGGTATTATCATGTCGACCTTAGAAATGAAGAAACTGGGCCCTAGAGATTTTAAATAACATACTCAAGGATACTAGCTTACAATTGTTGCAACTGAGATACAAACTTAGGCTCTTATTGGGGGCCCCTGGGTGTCTCAGTTAGTTAAGCATCTGACTCTTGATTTCGGCTCAGGTCATGATATGTCTGTTTATGAGTTCGAGCCTTGTGTCGGGTTCTGTGCTGACAGCGTGGAGCCTACTTGAGATTCTTTCTCTCTCTCTCTCTCTGCTCCTCCCCTGCTTGCACTCTCTCTCTCTCTCAAAATAAATAAACTTAAAAAAAAAACAGGCTTTTATGACCCCCAAATTAATTCACTCTCATTAAACCACTAGACCAAAAGTAAATGTTTACCTTTCCCCACCCATAAAGTAATCCTCATTTGAGATATTTTAACTGTTTCCTCTCTCCTCTTAATAAAAATTACTCTCAGGACCTGACATAGGCCAGTTATACCTTCAAATCATTTTAAGTCATTTTGGAGTCTCAACGGACTCCACTTTTGGTGAAAAAAAATGGTGAAAGATTTTTCATCCAAACAAAAGGAGATTAATAGGGAAGAAGGGCACTTCCTGGTGTCACTGAAGCCACATTAGCCATTTTTAACCATACTTAAGTCTTTGCCAAGCTTGCAAATATGATCTGGGAGGCATGCTCTGGGGCCACGTGTAGTTCTCTCTCTTAAGCCCTGATCAGGGCTGTCGCCACCTCCTGGCAAAGACGAGTACGGAGAAGGATAAAACATTGATTTTCCAGGCAGTGCAAAAGTCTCTGGCAACCAGCTACCTACCGCATGATCTCAGGAAACCCAATTATTAATATGAGTATATGAACATCATTTTGTTTTGATTAGATTTCCCTTTAATTTAGATTTTCCCAAAGCCACAAGGGAGCACTGAAGCAGTCTCGTGAAACAAACGAGTCAGTCTCAGTTTTATTTTTCATGTTTGCAAGCCAGGATTGTTGGCAAATCTTATCAGTCAGGCGGCAAATTACCAGGAACTGCATTAAAAATGTGTATAGTCATTTTCATTTTTGAAAGATTCAAGACTATAAATAATTAAATGCATTAGACATCTGTTATTTATGAGCTGAAATGACAGTTTTAATTTAGTTCTTCATTTAACTGAGCCTGACGTATTGTGACTCTGAAAGAAAACACAGGAAATATCTAAAAATGACATCTTTCCGAGTCGGCGGTGACCACGGGTGCAGATCAAAGCATGGTTATTTTCACTTCCCTTCAAGGCCTGTCAAGACACAATCTTCATTCGTGACCTTGTCTTGTCTGTCCTTGGGAATTCTGATTGGCTAACGGACCAGCCTGGCATCTGCTAGCTTCACGATGTAAATCAGGCAGCTTAGTAGGAACTGTGAACGTGTTCCCAATTAATTATACATGGGGAACGAAGTCACTAGATCAGATCTATGGTCCACTTCAGGGAAATGCCAAAGAATTCAAACCACCTGCCTTTGCCTCTTCCTACACTAGAGATGTTATTTGGATTTCCCAAAGATGTACAAAACTCACAGATTATGGAAAGGAAGAAGCTAGAAACAGATGCAGGAGTCGTGATTTGGAAGCCAAGGGACAATATGTTAATAATTAAGATGCACTGCAGTCACTAACTATAGTCAGAAAACGATGAAATTGTTTTTGGAAATGTAGGCTCCCTAATCACACAGGCCCACAAACCCACACACAGCAGCATGTGCCCTGTGACAAGATACCCTTGGATTCCTGGCTCAGAGGAAGTGCAATTTTCTGGAGCGTGAAGCATTCCAAAACTACAGCGAATCCTGAGGTGACCGGGGCCATTCCAGGGATGGAGAATCACAACACCTCGGCCTCCGTCAGAGCTGCTGGAAGTGTAACAGGTCACATTACCCGCACTCGGCCAGCTTAAGAAGTGTGCCTTTTGATTGAGCGCACTAAGCACTGGTCACGGGCTGCAGGTTGGAAATTAATATTTAATGTTAGCTAACTGATTCCAATTCGTAGACTGATTGACCAATTTGCAGTGTGTCGATTTTAAGCAATTTGCCTTGTGAATTTTTGTCTATGTGTTTGTGTTTCGTGTGTGTAATGGTTAAAGCGCTAGGAGTCCTAGCACAGGCTCAGGGGAACTCGGAGTGCCCAGAATTGCTTAACAGAGTAACACGGGTGTATGGTTTCAGGATGATTTGCAAACACACTCTCTTTGAGGAAAGGTGGATTAAAGTGGCGTTTTTTCCAATACACAAAATATAAATCAGGGAGCAAACCAGTGCTTTCCAGCTGATATGGAACACATAGGTAACAACTCTCCTGGCTCCCCAGTCCTGCGAGTTTCCAAACTCCCAACTGGGACCACTTGGCCCTTCCTCAGGCACTGGGGCTGACCCGGAAGTCACAGAAAGAGAAAGACCACTGGAGCTCAGGGACTCACGTCTGTGGAGCCTGGGGCTGCTCCTGCTCCAAACTTCTTCTTGCCCTGCTTCTGACAACAAAAACCTGCCTTGCATCTATCGATGTCCATGTTGTCCCCAAAACTCCTGAATCCTTGCCTTTCTTCTCCCTAGTTCTCCGGGGGCTGCCATCAGCCTTGTTTGTTCCCCCAGAAACTAGCGTCTTATCCTTTAAACCTACTGCCAATAATGAGGTCAGACTCTGTAATGCACCAGCCTGGATATCTGCCACGGCCCTCCGGACACTCCCCAAGCCACCCGCCTGGACAGTTACCCGATGGCCTCTGCTGAAACTGCCCAGGGGCTGTTTCGACTCCTCTCCTCCTCACTTGCCCCACCCAGCAGGGTCTCCCAGCCTGCAGGACCCGTCCGTTCTCACTAAGGCTTCTCAGATCTGATAACTAGGCATTTAGCTTTTCCCTCTGCTCCATCCAACAAGCCTGATTGACAGCTTTTCAGGGATTTCTGACTTCCCCAGCTGCTAATCCTGCTCCTCACCCAGCTCTGTATTCCCCTGCTCAAATTAATCTAGGCAGGAGCTGATTTGGCTTGTAATGTGAGGTTAATTACAGAAGTGATAACATTTCTAAATAAAAATGAGCTACTCAATTTTAAAAATCCAAATTAAAATAAAACCAGAAGGAAATCATTTTTGGTTGCAAATCACAACCCCAGTTTCCACCTCTTGTGAGCACTTCTGCCAGGACAACTTGTCCTTTCCAGCAGGGCCAGCTTCATGGACGTACAACCTTAGCAGTCACTCAGGGCCCCGCCCACAGAAGGATGCCACGCTTCATTTAACGCTCTGCTGTTCCTGCCTAGAAACTCTTAGTTTTACCTTTAAACTTGTGTTTTGAAAGTGAAGCCTAACGAGACAATGGAGCATGTGCCAGAGGAGGCAATGTGCTCGATCCGCTTATCCTTGGATCTTGGGTCCTTGCTGCCCCATCAGCACAGAGCATTCCTGATGCTCCGTGAGCATGGAATTGGTGTGGACCCATGATGCACCAGTGAGCCTCAAAGTGACTACAAGGTACATGTGATGTCTACAACTGAGTATGTGGGAGCACCCACAGCCCGGAGAGGCCACACGTTTCATTCAAACCAGAAAATGCTTTGAACACAGAAAGAAGACAATGAGGCTCCAGGAAAGAGGAACCACCAAGGAACCCTATCACCTCCTTTCTTATTTGTGTTACTTACATTCCTGCCAGGAACGTCCAACCACTCCCACTTAAAAGGATGAAATAAAAGAAAAAGAAAAGATAGGGCAATCCATAGTTCCCTGCCTACTTACTACTTAGTAAGGAAGAGGGAGAGCATGTTGGTACACATACCAAAAAGTGAAATAGAAACAGTTGAGTTAGTTCTGGGTAGTGTTCCCACTGTTCTTGTCAGAACAAAATACAAATACATATGCATGTGTTTTGCATGAAATACAAATTGTGGAATTTTGGTGGTTCTACATATAAGTTGAATGCTCTTACATTTGCATTTTTTATTTTTTTTAATGTTTATTTTTGAGAGAGTTAGAGTGGGGAGGGGCAGAGAGGGAGACACAGAATCCGAAGCAGCCTCCAGGCTCCGAGCCGTCAGCACACAGCCCGACATGCGTGAGATCATGATCTGAGCTGAAGTCAGATGCTCAACAGACTGAGCCACCCAGGCACCCCTATTTGCATTTAAAACTGATATTGCATAATATGAAGTTGAAGATAAAATCTGTGCTAATAATCTCAAATTTGAACTTGACATGACTTTAAAACACATTAAACGGCCACGAAAAATCATCAGAAAATATTTTAAAAATAAATTAAATCACCATGACAAGAGAGAGAGAGAGAGAGAGAGAGAGAGAGAGAGAGATATCAGAGAAAAGGCAAAGCTTTGTATTTTAGTACTTTTAACATAATTGTTTCCTGCTTTTTGAACAAGAGGCCTCTCATTTTTATTCTGCACCAGGTCCCAGTAATGGTATGGCTGGGAGCAGGCTAACTGGGCACGCAGGGAGGACCCTCCTTATGCAGCCTACCCAGGCAGAGGGCAGTGCAGGGGCCCCCATTTCTCCAAGTCTACATGTTCATCTCTGCGTCTGCATCTTCCTTCTGGGACCCCAGCACTGTGGCTCTTCCGCCCCAGTGTTGAATTCCAACTCTGGCCTAATGGACTGACCTTCAGTTCTATATGGCTGGCTTGGGTGTGGCACGATGTGACTACTACATCCAGGCCACCAGTACCAGAGTCCTGAGCCCGGACCACCCCTCCATCTCTCCCCACCAGGATGCTCCTGCTCACCCACTGAAATCTGTTCTTCCACATCCTCCATCTTGCCAGCCTCCCTCTGCAGCTCTGCCTCCCCCAGCAGTCTTGTCTTCTCACCAGGGTCCTCTGTCCAAGCAGCACGGCCAGATTGTGGCCACATGAAGCCCCTTTACTGGTTCAGCTCCCCTCTTAGGTTTCCTGTCACCAGGGATGTACCCCATGGGACTGCCTGGCTATCAAACTGCTGACCCCTGAAGATGATCAGTGTGGGGGTCGGTTACCATCACAGGAGGAGGGGACTCCTACTCCAGCCTCATAGCTCCCTCAAATGTTACTTAGTTTTCTCTGACAAAATCAAAGCCCAATCATTAAAGACCACTAGCATCTGAGGCTCTCCACCTTCATTTATTAGGACCACCTGAGGAGATTTTATGGGACACCTGGGCGGCTCAGTCGGTTAAGCACCCAGCTTGATTTCAGCTCAGGTCATGATCTCATGTTGGTGAGAACAAGCCCCGTGTCAGGCTCCATGTTGTCACCATGGAGACTGGTTAAGAGTCTCTCTCTCCCCAACCCTCTCTGCCCTTCTACTTCCTCATGCACTCATACACTTGCACACTCTCTCTCAAAATAAATAGATAAACTTAAAAAAAAAAAAAAGAACCACCTGATTAGCTTTTAATAAAAACCAAGGCTGAGCTCCCATCCTGAGGTCTAGTTGAATTAGACCAGCATGTTGGTCAGGCCCAACGCTGGTATTTTTTAACACCTTCCTCAAAGAATTCAGACAATACAGAGATCCAGCCACAACATAAATCGCTGAACTGGGTCTATGGAGAAAAACTAAGAATGAAAGACAAGACCACCATAGTCACCTCAGGATCACCACCTGGTTCCTCCTCTCACCTGGTTCCAGGCGAATCACTTATGTCACTGAACATCACCTTCTTCCTGCGCAAAACAGAAATGATTTTACATAATCCTGTCATTGATGCTATTAAATAAGATTAGAACAATAATACATTCCTCACATGTACCTAGTAATTTACAATTTCTAGCACTCTTTCATAGTTATCCAACCCTAAGATAATCAGGGCATACCTAGGAGACATTGGGTGATGCTATGGACTGAATGTTTTTGTCCCCCGCCAAAATTTATATGCTGAAACATAATCCCCAGGGTGATGGTATTTGGAGGTGGACCCTTTGGGAGGCGATTAGGCCATGACAGCTCTAAGCTTATGAAAGAGACTCCAGAGAGCTTTCTTGCCCTTCTTCACTGTGAGGTTATTGCACCATCTATGAAATAGGAATCAGGCTTCACCAGACACCAAATCTTCTGGTGCCTTGATCTTGGACTTCCTGCCCATTTTATGGCCACCCAGGCTATGGTATTCTTTCTTCGCAGCCTGAACAAAGTAGGACAGGTAGGGACATGGGAAAGCATGTAAACAAGCACAGCCCCCCACTCCCCAGTTGGCATCATGAAGACACACACTGGTGTGATTTACCCCATCTCTAAAAACTTGTTCAGGGTGACAGATACTTTGATAAATAAATACGTTACTAAGACACAAACCCAAACTTATCAACAAGGTTCTCAATTATTCCTGTTACCTATTTTTAAATGTATCCACTTACTTAAACATAGAAAGATGTGTCTAAGAAAGCTTAATGATTCCTTAAGTGGGTGAACTGCCTGATTCTGTCCTTTAACTTAAAATATCTTGGTCAAGGGGCACCTGGGTGACTCGATCGTTTAAGCATCTGACTCTTGGTTTCGGCTCAGGGCATGATCTTGAGGTTCATGAGTGTGAGCCCCGCATCGGGCTCAGTGCTGACTGTGCAAAGCCTGCTTGGGATTCTCCCTCATTTTGCCTTTCTCTCTGCCCCTCCCCTACTCTTGCACATGCGTGCTCTCTCTCTCTCTCTCTGTCTCTCTCTTTCTCTCTCTCACAAAATAAATAAATGAAATTTAAAAAATAAATAAAATGTCTTGGTCAAGAACTTTAAGGAGACTGGTTTTGAAAGTGTGACGCCTTCTACCTTGTTGCTGGTTTCTCGTTTTGTTCTTTTTCATTTTCCTCTTCCTCTGTCCTCTGCCTTTCTCTTGCTTCAGCTTTCTCTCCCTCCTCTTTCATCTTCTCCGAGGCACTCAGGTTAGAAAAGACTTTTCTCAAGGTGTCTAGTCCAATTCTTTGGCTGATTCCACTATTCCATGTCTCTCCAGAAAGTGACAAGCTGGCCATCCCCCGAGGCAATCCTGCCACTTGGCCTTCTCTCATGTCACCAGGAACCTCACACTGTATAACTGAAACACTGCCACCAGCCTCTCTCTTCCATGAGGATAACTTATTTCTAACATACTTATAATATTCCATTTGATATCTAGAGAAACTATTCCCTTTTCATTCCTTCCGTACTAAAGGTTGTGTCTTCAAAAGGAAAGTGGTTTTCCTCAATGTCCTCATCTGTCATTTTCATATGGCTGTCCCACGGATGGCTGAGGGTCACTCTGCAGCTGGCCTGATCCCCAGCTACTGCTTGAAGCTGGTTGCAGGGGGAGTCAGGTGGTTGAGCCTGGAAATTGAATTGAAAACAATGGCAAGGAGCAGACCTCAGGACAGGCGTGGGCCTTGACAGGCAGTTTATGGGATCAGGAAGAACCTTTTACTCTCAAAGGCAGGGCATCCCTCCTCAGCCCAGACTGCCCTGGGGCAAGAATCAAAGAATGAGTCATTCCCTTTTATGCCTGTAGTTGAAAATGCAAAATGTTGCTATCAGAAAAGGCCACGAGAAGCATATGTGTTTTTCTTGCTGTGCCTTTCTCCTAATTCTTTCACACACACACACACACACACACACACACACACACACTTCAAACCCATGCTCTCTATATCTCTTTATAATTTTTCCTTCTCAGTTTCCACTATTCCTTTTCCTTCCCATCTCTCTCCTTCCTTTAACAATAATCACTGAATTTAATAAAACCAAAGTATGTACATCGTCCTTAATTGGTGAGACACCTTAAGATAATTAATTGTAGTCACTGAGGAAAATAAAAACACTCAACTGTATCAGGATCCACTTTTTTTTAATAGACTACTTTTTTAGAGCAGTTTTAGGTTCACAGAAAAATTGGATGATAGCAATAGATTCCCATACACCTCCTGCCCCCATGAATGCAAGAGACACTGCCATTATCAACATCCCCCACCAGAGTGGTACATTTTAACAGTTGATGAACCTACATTGACACGTTATCACCACCCAAAGCCCATAGTTTACCTTAGGATTCATTTTTGGAGTTATATATTCTGTGGGCTCAGACAAATGTATAATGACCTGTATCCACCATTATAGTACCATACAGAAGTTTCGCTGACCTAAAAATCCTTTGTGCGCCACCTCTTCATCCCATCCTCCTCAATAACCCCCAGCAACCATCGATCTCTTCACTGTCTCTTCAAGTTTTGCCTTTTTGAGAATGTCACAAGGCACCTGGGTGACTTAGTCAGTTTAGCATCCAACCCTTGATTTTGGCTCAAGTCATGATCCCAGAGTTGTGGGATCAAGCCCTGCCTCAGGCTCTGCTCTGAGCCTGGAGCCTGCTTGGGATTTTTTCTCTATCTCACACACGCTCTCTCTCTCTCTTTCTCTCTCTTTCCACCTTTGCTCTTTCCCCCATTCGTGTTCTCTATCTTTCTCTAAAATAAAAAAAATTAAAAATTAAATCAAAAAGAATGTCACATAGTTAGAATCATACAGTATGTAGACTTTTCAGATTGTCTTCATTTGGTTAGTAATATGCTTTTGTTTCCCCCATGTCTTTTCATGCCTTGCTAGCTCACTGCTTTTTTGAACTAAATAATTTTCCGTTTTCTGGATGTTTCCATTATCTAGAAGTAGCAAGTTAATTTATCCACTTACCTACTGAAGGATAAATTGGTGGCTTCCAAGTTTGGGCAATTATGAATAAAGCTGCTATACACATTCATGTGCAGGTTTTGTGTGGAAGTAAGTTTTCAACTCCTTTGGGTAAATACCAAGGAGCAGAACTGCTGGCTCATCCAGTAAGAGTATATTTAGTTTTCTAGGAAACTCCCAAACTCTCTTCCAAATTGACTGTACCATTCTGCATACCCACCAGTAATGAATGAGAATACTTGTTGCTTGACATCTTTGCCAGCATTTGGTATTGACAGTGTTCTGAATTTTGTTCATTCTAATAGGCTTTCAGTCTTATCTCATTATTATTTTAATTTGCATTTCCCTGATGGCATTTTATAGGGAGCATCTTTTCATATGCTTATTTACCATGTATATATCTTCTTTGGATGTTGATATACCATGTATATATCTTCTGTTCAGGTTTTTCTATTTCTTAATTGGGTTGTTCATTTTCTTATTGTTGAGTTTTAAGAGTTCTTTATATATTTGTGGTTAGTAATCCTTTATCAGACATGTATTTTGCAAATATTTTCTACCACTCTGTGGTTTGGCTTTTCATTCTCCTGATAGCATCTTTCACAGAGCAGATTCTTTTTTACTTTATGAAGTCCATATAATCAAATTTTTCATTGATCATGCCTTGGTGTTGTATCTAAAAAGTCATTACCAAACCCAAGGTCATCTGGATTTTCTCTTATGTTATCTTGTAGGAATAATTCGGTGGTTTACATTTAAGTCTATGATACATTTTGAGTTAATTTTTATAGAGTGTAAGGTCTGTCTAGATTCGTTTTTTTGCATGTGGATGTCCAGTTGTTCCAGCAACACTTGTTGAAAAGACTATCTTTGCCCCATTTTATTGCCTTTGCTCCTTTTCCAAAGATCAGTTGGTTATATCTATGGGTCTATTTCTAGGTTCTCTGTTCTGTTCCATTGATCTATTTGTCTATTCTTTTATCAGTACCCCACTACCTTGATTAATGTAGCTTTATGATAAATCTTGAAGTCAACCTCTGACTTTGTTCTTTTCCTTCAGTATTGAGTTGACTATCCTGGGTCTTTTTCTTCTCTATATAAACTTTAGAATCAGACTGTCAATATCCACAAAATAACTTTCTGGGGTTTTGATTGTGGCTCCATTGAATCTATAGATCAAGTTTGGAATAACTGATATCTGACAATATTGAGTCTTCCTGTCCATGAACATAAACTATTACTTCTCCATTATTTCATTCTTCTTTGACAAGTTTCATCAGAGTCTATCATTTTCTTTATATAGATCTTACACATATTTTGTTAGATTTATATCTAAGTATTTCATTTTGGAGGTACAAACATAAATAGTATTGTGTGTTTAATTTTTAATTCTTCTTGTTCATTGCTGGTATATAGGAAAGCAATTGACTTTTGTATATTAACTTTGTATCCTACAACCTAGCTATGATCACTTATTAGTTCCAGGCTTTTTTTGTTTGGTTTAGTGTGTGTCTCAGCCTATGGATAGTAACGCTATTGGTTAGAAATGCCTGGGGGCACTCACCTGAGTCCTAGGGCTACTTTTAGAACCAATGTAGTGGCTGGACTGGTCCTTGTGGTTTTTATTATGATTCCAAGACACTCAACAATAACCATCTGGAAATGTTGAAAGACAAGGTTATTACTCACAAGTCTCAGATAGTATGCAGCACACTGGGGGCCACGCAGTGACGTTATGGGTAGAGAAAGAGAGTGTGGACTTAGGGTTGTCCTTTTATCAGGGTGGAGAGTGAGAGCCTAGGGTTTCACAAGTTTATTCCTTATTGATTAATTTAAAACATAGGAATGGGAACCAATATGTGAGAAGGGAAAAACAGGAGGCCAAATGGTGAGTTATTAAAGTCAACTGACAGCCTCTAACACAAGATGAAACTGGGGGCGGGAAAAGCGGTTGGCCAGACTCCTTAACCAGTCCTGTGGCTAGCAATGTGTTTATTCAAGGTAGCCAGCCATCTTTGAAGTGGATGTCTTAACCATCAAAAGCTTAAGTCAGGCACTTGCATTACAATTAAAAAAAAACAACTTGTCAACTCTTTCAGATTTTCTATATAAACAATCATATCACTTTTAAACAAAGACAGTTTTATTTCTTCCTTTTCAACAATATAGTTTTGTTTTGTTTTGTTTTTTTTCTGGTCTCATTGCATTAGCTAGGACTCCCAATACAATGTTGAAAAGGAGTGGTGAGAGGGGACATCTTTGCCTTGTTCCTAATTTAGAGGGAAAGCTTTGAATTTCTCTTCATTAAGTATGGTGTTGACTGTAGATTGTTGCAGATTTTCTTTATCAAGTTAAGGAAGTTCCCCCTCGATTCCTCATATACTAAGAGTTCTTATCATGAATGGATGTCAAATTTTGTCAAATACTTTTTCTGCACCTATCGATGTGATTAAGTGATTTTTCTTCTTTAGCCTGTTGATGCGACGGATTACATTAACTGATTTTCAAATGTTGAACAATCCTTGCATATCTAGAATAATTACCACTTTGTTGTAGTAGGTAATTCTTTTCACAAGTTGTATAATTTGATTTTTTGACATTTTATTGAGGATTTTTGCACCTATATTCCTGAGAGATACTGGTATACGGTTTTCTCTTCTTGTAATGTCTTTGTCTGGTTTTGGTTTTAGGGTAATGCTGGCCTCAGAATAATTTAGGAAGTATTCCCTATGCTTGTATCTTCTGAAAGAGATTAGAAAGAATTGGTTATAATTTTGTCCTTAAATGTTTGGTAGAATTCACCAGTGAACCATCTGGGCCTGATACTTTCTGTTTTAGAAGTTAATTTATTAACCATTATTCAATTTCTTTAATAGATATAGGCCTTTTTGGATTGTCTATTTCTTGTGTGAGTTTTAGCAGAGGGTACCTTTCAAGGAATTGGTCTGTTTCATTTAGGTTATGAAATTTGTCAGCATAAGGTTGTTAATAATATTCCTTTATTATCCTCTTAATATACACAGAATCTGTAGTGATGTCCCCTCTTTCACTTCTGATATTAGTAATTTGTGTCTTCTCTTTTAGTTAGCCTAGCTATGGGCTTATCAATTTTATTGACCTTTTCAAAGAAGCGCTTTTTGGTTTTGTTGATTTTCTGTATTGATCTCCTATCTTCAATTTCCGTGATTTCTACTCCATTTTTTTAATTTCCTTTCTCCTTCTTACTTTGGATTTAATTTAGTCTTCTTTTCCTAGGTTCCTAAGGCTCCTAAGATGAAAGCTTAGATGATTAATTTTAGATCTCTCTTCTTTTCTAATATATGCATTCAATTCTATAAATTTCTGAGCACTGCTTTCACTGAATCCCACAAATTCTGATTACGTTGTGTTTTCATTTTGTTTAGTTAAAAAAAGGTTTTTAATTTATCATGAGATTTCTTCTTTGACTCATATGTTCTTTAGAAGTGTGTTATTTAGGAGTGCCTGGGTCGCTCAATCGGTTGAGTGTCTGACTTCGGCTCAGGTCATGATCTCATAGTTTGTGAGTTCGAGCCCCATGTCAGGCTCTGAGCTGTCAGCACAGAAGGAGAGCCTCCTTCGGATTCTGTGTTTCCCTCTCTCTGCCCCTACCCTACTACACTCTGTCTCTCTCTCAAAAATAAATAACCATTAAAAAATTTTTTAAAAGTCTGCTATTTAATTTTTTACTATTTTCCAGCTATCTTTCTGTTGTTTATTTCTACTTTAATGCCACTGTGTCTGACAGCAGATATTATATGATTTATACTCATTTAGATTAAGTTGTGTCTTATGACCCAGATGTGGTCCACTTTGATGGATGTTCCAGGTGAACTTGAGAAGAGTGTGTATTCTACTGTTATTGAATGAACCATTCCACAGATGTCAATTATATCTAGTTGATTTGGAGTGCTACTGTTCAGCTATGTCCTTAGTGATTCCTTTTTTTTTAATGGTTATTTTTGAGAGAGAGAGAGAGAGTGCAAGCGGGGGAGGAGTGGAGAGAAAGGGAGACAGAGAATCTGAAGCAGATTCCAGACTCCGAGCTGTCAGTGCAGAGCCCAACGCAGGGCTCAAACTCATGAACCATGAGATCATGACCCGAGCCGAAGTCAGACGCTTAACTGACAGAGCCACCCAGGTGCCTCCTTAGTGACTCCTGCCTGCTGGCTCTGTCCATTCTTGATAGGGAGGCATTAAAGTCTCCAACTATAATAGTGGACTTATGTATTTTTCCTTACAGTTCTATCACTTTTTGCCTCAGATACTTTGACTCTCTCTTGTTAGGTGCACACACATGAAGGATTGTTACATCTTCTTAAAGAATTGATCCTTTTATCATTATATCATGGCCTTCTATCCCTGATAACTTTCTTTGTTCTTAACTCTACTGTGTCATAGATCCACTCTTAAAAAAAAAAGAAAAAGTATAATAGCATGACAGGCAAGACCTCTACTTGGTATTGTCACTTGAGGGGTGACTTGCTAAGTCCTCTAATCATGGAGAATGGTCAGGTCATACATAAATCCACATAGCATAGCAAAAAGAGCCAGTTTCATTTTGTAAATCATGGAGTGTTCTGCATTATAAATATGTATGGATAGACCTGAATCTACCCAGTCTATTCTTATCTAAATGGCTAGCTAGAACAAGGATTTTGTGTTCTTTCAACCCCTCCCATCTTACTTATGAAACAGGAAGGCAATCCCCCATGGCACAGACCTTTAGTTCCTACTAAAGACACAAGCTTACCTGGGGTGAACAACGCGCTCCTTCTGGGCAACAAGGCCTCTGGATGTGTGACTATTCCTGGAACACACTATATGCCTGTGCAAGTATGGACTCTGGAGTCACAGACAACCCTGTTGTATGACCTTAGACAACCCACAGTTTTCTCATCTGTAAAATGTGATAGGAAGGGGAAGGGGATAAAATAATAATAATTAAAAAAAACGTCTTCATTTTGTTATAAGGATTAAATGAGGTATAGTATGTGAAGTACCTAATACAGCCGGTACTTCGAGGAAGTGCTTCCCTAAAATTATTCATTAATTACAAACAGGAAAAGAGTAACTTCACAGGAGAAAACCCTGAGAGACACCACCTTACCAAGTGATCAATGTTAGTATCACCAATAATGAGACAATCTGACATCAAGTACCTCCTGATGCGATGCGTTTCTATTATATTCCTGCCAAAAACACATAACTGAATCTAATTATGAAGAAACATCAGACGAATCCAAATTGAAGGACATTCTACAAAGCAACTGGCCTGTACTCTTCAAAAATTTCAGTGTCATAAAAGACAAAGAAAGGCTGAAGGACTGTCCCAGATTAAAGGACTAAAAAGACATGACAATGAAATGCAATGCGTGATCCTGTGTTAAATCAGGGACCAGAGAAAATAATAGCCATAAAAGACATTACTAGGACAGTTGGTGAAATTTGAATATGGGATGTGTATTAGACCACAGTATTACTGCCGTGTTACATTTTCTGAATTTAATCACTATGCTGAGTTATGTAACAGAATATCCTGTTCTTAGAAAATCTGTGCTGAAATATTTACAGGTAAAGTGGCATCATGTCTGCAGTTTACTATCAAATGGTTCAGAAAAAATAATTATTTCAAATAGGTAGATAGATTGAGAGAGAGAAAGAGAGAGAGAGAGAGAGCAAGCCAGTGTGGCAAAATACTAACAACGGGTGAATCTGGGTGAAGGATATACCGGAATTCTTTGTGCAACTTTCTCTTCTGTGGGTTACAACTTTTCTGTATGTTTGAAACTATTTCAAAATAAAAAGGTTTTAAATGGCAGGGAAGATTCCTTTGCATTGATAGTTGGAAAAAGAAATCAAGGTACACTGCCACTCTATCAAAAAGGAGAAAGATTCCTTGGTAAGGGTTTTCTAACCTCAGTGTACTCTTACTCACAAAAACACAGTATCTGTGCAATCGACCCAAAGCAGTGCTCTGAGATTTGTGCTGGAGAAGCACTCCTCTGAGGCCAGTGGCCTTCCAGGTACACACACACACACAGGGAGCTGGAACCACACCCCAAACCAGATATGGAATCAGGATGTCCAGGGTGGGGCACCTCCAACATCCATACACCCAACTAGTTCCTATAAATACAAGGAAAACAACATAAAGATGCAAACTTTTCCAGAGCAAGTACCCAAGAGTCATGGTGGTTTTATTTAGTCCCTTTTGGTCTATCAGCATCTGCAGAACCAGAGTTCTATATTGTTTGTCTGACAGGTATCATGCTAGACCCTAGGAGACTCATAGCGGGACCTCAACAGGCAACATGAAGAGTTATTCTTTTTTGCCTACCATATCTACACTAGGCAGTTTATGTTTTACCTTATTAAATCACAACAATCAGGTATTACTATTCCCACTTTATAGATGACGAAACTGAGGCTCAAAAGAATAAGTGATATGCCCCAGGGCACATGCTAGTAAGCAGTGATACCAAAATTTGAGCTCAAATCCATCTAATTCCCAAGTCTTTGCTATTTCTACTACCCCTTCCCATGATACCTTGTTTGTTTAGCAGATATACTCAAAGACAACAGCTTTGACATCTCTTTTGTTACATCATTCCCGACCCTTTAAAGCAATTAACAAGTTCTGGTGACAGCTCATATTATTTCCTTAGCCCTAACCTCAGAAACAATCTTTGGATGTGAATACTACTACAGAGAGTCCTGGTCACCAAGGCTGAGTGCCCCAGTGCATAATCCCTGCCTAAACCTGCACTTCACATGACAGAGCAGAGGAGAGAGTATGGGACAGATTGCTTCTGACTGTCTTAGTGAATAGATCTCAAGTGCCAGGGACAGGTGAGTGTCCTAAAATGCCCAAAACCATGTGGAAATTCATGGGATCTCACATAGAACATATATATGCTCCAAGTCTTACTTGGGCTGCAAAATAAATAGGCCATGCTTGATGGTGAAGGTAACCTATTAATATTGGAAGCTTTGGGGGAAAAAATCATTATTCTCAACATGCTTCACATGCTTGTCTGTAAACATCTTATCACCTCAGAACTCTAGTGATACAAGGCCACGGCAGATGCTGTGAAGGTTGTGGACTCTCAGAATCTCATGATTGCTAAATGTGAAGCAGTAAAGCTGTCCAAAGATTAATTCGCACCTGTGGCAAAGAATATTCTTGTACCAGGCAGAAGCTTACAGTTCCAAAAACACTAACGTGGGAAGGCAAGATAGAATGCTCCACTACATCCTTCTAACAACTACACTTCAGGGAAGGTGAACAAGTGTGTCTGAATTCATCATCACTTGCTGTGTAAGAAACCACCCCAATATTTAGCACTTCTTTAAAAATGCACAGTATTATCTCACAGTTTCTGTGGGTCAAGGAATCCAAGAGTGGCTTAGCTGGGTCCCCTGGCTCAGGGTCTCTTACCGGCTGCAGTCACAATGGGAAGAGGACCACTTCCAGTCTTACTCACACGGGTGATTCAGTTCCCTGAATCCCTCCCTTAGTTACTTGCTAAGTGGGCCTCTCTATAGGTTGGCTCTCAGCCTGGCAGCTGGCTTGCCTCAGAATGAGCAAGCAAGAGAGCCAAAAGGGGGAGCAAGAGAGAAGCCAGAGAGACTTTTTGTAACCTGATCTCAAATGCGCCGCTCCATCACCTTTGCTCATCTATCCTCACTCTATCATTTAGAAGTGAATCATTAGATCCAGCCCACACTCAAGGGGAGGGATTACCCAAGGGCCCGAATACCAGGACTTGAGGCTCACAGGAAGCCAGCTCAGAAGCTGCCTAAGCCAGTGTCATTGGACTTGGTATAACAGAAGCCTTCAGGTCAGGCTTTAGGATGACCCCTTCCCACCCTCATGCTATGAAGAGCAGCACCCCCTCAGCCCTGGATAGTGCACAGGTACACCAGCAGGACCTATTCCACAGGAGGTGGGCTTTTGCTTTTGTTGAAATAACACTGTTGTTTCACCTTGTCATATTCACCGATAATCCCTGCTTCGTCCTAATAGAGTAATACTGTGAAAACACACAGACACATGTAGAGTAAGCAGACTCACACACACACAAAAAGACAAATTTTCTCATTTTTTTCAGTGTAGACTGAGTAACATCCTTATAGAATTAACCTAATAAAAGTGGTGAAAAAGAAAAGGCCCTTTAAATGTCAGACAAGAGACCTGAGTTCAAGTGTTGCCTTCGACAGGGATTAATTGCATGACCTTTGGCACATTAACCTTTCCTCACCCACCAAAATATAAAAAGAGAAAGAAAAAGTCCTCCATCCACTCTATTCCTAAGAGAATTCTCACTACCCCTCAATTAGGGGCCTGCACTATATTGTAATTTATAAGAAATATATATTTGGGGGGTGCCTCAGTGGCTCAGTTGGTTGAACATCCAACTCTTGATTTCAGCTCACATCATGACCTGATGGTTTGTGAGTTCCAGCCCATGCTCCGTGCTGACAGTGTGGAGCCTGCTTGGAATTCTCTCTCTGCCCCTCCTCCATTTGTGTGCTCTCTCTTTCTCGCTCTCTCAAAACAAATAAACTTTTAAAAAATAAAATGTTTTTTTAAAAAGAAAGAAGGAAATATATATTTGGGAATTCAGATGACCCAAATATATCTCCCATATATATTAGTTCTTTATCCAGTTTCCTGCTCAGATTCCAAAACTCTTGGAATTTCCTAGGTATTAAGAGTGAAAGGGGCACCAGTTGGTTAAGCATCCAACTTCAGCTCAGGTCATGATCTCATGTTTTATGGGTTCAAGCCCCACATCGGGCTCTGTGCTGACAGCTCAGAGCCTGGAGCCTGCTTCAGATTCTGAGTCTCCCTCTCTCTTTGCCCCTTCCCCACTTGTGCACTGTCTCTCTCAAAAATAAATACACATTAAAAAACTATTTTAAAAAAAGAGTGACAACAGTCACTTGTTATGTCAGGGAGGTGACTTTTGGACTCCACTTAAGGACTAGAAGGTCTGAACTTTCGGTGTCCCCTTTCCTGCCATCCCACCCCTTTCCCTGTACCCTGCCCTACTCATCTTTTCCATCTGGTCATCCCTGAGTATATATCCTTTTATAATAAGCTAGTAATCTGGAAAGTAAAATGTTTCTCTAAGTTCTGTGAGCCACTCTAGCAAATTAATCAAACCTGAGGAAAGAGTCTTGGGAATCTTTGATTTATAACTGGTCGGTTGGAAGCCCAGGTAACAACCGGGGCTTGTGACCGGCATCCGAAATCAGGGTTGGGAGAGCAGTCCTGTAGGCCTGAACCCTTAAACTGTGGATTCTGATGCTATCTCCAGATAAATACTGTCAGAACTGAATTGAATTATAGGACACGCAGCTAGTGTTGGAGACTCACTTGGTGTTGTGCAGGAAATCTCTCCCTCCACACATTGGAAATCAGTCTCAGAACGCCAAAGGAGGGCCCTATATCAAAAGAGGTCATTTGTCCTATTTTCACACACGCCACCCTGGAGCCACATTTGCACCCTGGAGCCCTGGTCAGTGGGTCACCGCTGTCAGTGGATTCAAATTCCCACAGTAATCAAAGGTTTTTGTTTGGTTTGGTTTGGTTTGTTGCATGGATATGATTTAAATTTATTCATCAGACTGAAGCACTCAGTCATTCAATACTTTGTAGGACCACACAGTAGCAGGAGCCAGGCTACCAATAACCCCAAGAATTGTGCTGCAAAGTGTCAGGCCTCTTATAAAATGACAGTTAGGGACAATTAATTCCAAATGTGGGTACAGAACAATCTCATTATTAATGAATATTCTGAAATGTAAGCTGATTTCTAAAGAAATTGGTTCTATTTGTTACAAATAAGCCCATTGACCCAATCAAAGGAGGGACCCAGAAACTCTGAACACAGTGAAACGAGGCTTTAGTCAATATTCTTCCAAGAGCAGGTGTCTGAGGGACAGGCACACTCCGAGGCAGTTAGAACAAACAATTTATCTCCTAGCATAGAAGTCCCTCCCCTGTTTCCTCATTGGCTGAGAACTACAGAGGTTACAGCATAACATCACCTATGCCCATGTAAGGCAAAAGTAGTTAGAATAAACGTACATTGCCTGAGGTGATGCAGAGACTTTCAGTCCCTCCCCACTTTGTTCTTTGGCACATGCGCATTGCAAAGGCCACAAAAACAAGCCTGTAAAACAGAGAGGGGAAGAGGAACAAGGAAGTGAAGTGTCTAAAGGTTTGGAACGCCACTGGGGGCGGGGGCGGTTCATACATATTTCCAATAGGTCGTAAACCTACTATTAACTAGATGGCACAGCTTTTATTTGGTATGTCTAAAACGAATCATCTCCCTTACTTCTCACATATTTTAGAAACAATACATCATATACAATCAGCACCATACCATTTAGCTTGTGTGTGTAAAATTAACAAAGGGACACCCCACTACAGTGGAGTCGGAAGGTTCTGCAGGGGAGCTCTCATGCCCTCCCATGTGTCCTCAACTGCAAATCCAACAGGAAAACACAGACTTTGCACACGGATACTGCTTTACTACCCCAGCAGGAAGAAGAAGGCCTTTTTTCATGACCTGCCACCTTGCCTGCCCGCAACAACTCAGCCACCTCAGCCAACGAAACACCATTATGCTTCCAGCTCCCAGTTTACTCCGATGGACTTTTTGGGTTTTGTTTTTAAAATTTTTTAATGTTTGTTTATTTTTGAGAGAGAGAGAGACAGAGCATGAGCAGCGGAGAGGCAGAGAAAAAGACAGAATCCAAAAGCAGGCTCCAGGCTCTGAGCTGTCAGCACAGAGCCAGATGCAGAGCCCAAACTCAGGAAGGGCGAGATCATGACCTGAGCCGAAGTCAGAGGCTTAACCCACTGAGCCACCCAGGCGCCCCGGGACTTTTTGTCTTTAACAGCCTTCCCAACTTTCCACTGTCCTTCATAAAAGGGCATTCCTCTCCTTTGTTCTCTGGACTTGCCAATAGTTTTGCCATAGCTTGCATGTCCTGGATTACAATTCTCTGCTATTCCCAGATAAACCCATCTTTTGTTGGTAAAATAACTGGAAGTCTTATTTTTAAGGTTAACACATCTCGGAGGCCTGTATGGGGGTCCAGGGAAGACCCCCAATGACTCTGAGACTGATGGGCAAATGCATGCCAGCATCTATAGAACCCACTGGACTCACTGCTTTCTCGCCAACCCTGGGGTTCGAGGGTAAGTTTTCTTCTGGATTTGGAGTTCCACACTTTGTGTTTGAGCTCTTCAGGCTTTTTTCAGGATCTGTTTTAAGATCTTGGTTTTTGTTCTTCTCTGTGCGAGTACTCATTTGGCCTTCAGTCCAACTCCTTTTTGGAATCTGACTGCTGCTGATAGAAACGTGCAGGCCTTCAAGTCTGACTCCTGTGCGGAACTGGACTGCTCTTACTGAACTGAGCTAGCCTTCCACCTGACTCCTTTTTGGAACCAGACTGTTCCTGGTGGAACTGTGCCAGTTTGAACTGTGCCGGCCTTTGGTCCGGCTCCCTTTGGGGACGGGACTGTTCCTGTTGGAATCGTGCCAGTTGATTTGGTCTGACTTCTTTTTGGAGCTGGACTATTCTTATTGGAACTGGGCCAGCCTTCAGTCCAATTCCTTTGCAACCAGGCTATTCATAGTGGAACTGTGCTGCCTTTGGTCTGATTGCTTTTGGAACCAGGCTGTTCCTGAAAAATCTCTAAGAATTGTGATCCCAGTTATCAAAATGCACCTCCCTCCTGGGACTCTGGCTGGTTTTATGTTTAAAATCTATGGTCCCTCCACATACACATGTATAAATACGTGGAATACCTTAGCCAAAACTAATTTAAAACTTCAATGGACATTATGGGGAACTTTCAATCTCCTCAAACTTATTTTACTTAAAATTAAAAGAAAGCCATGCCTCCTAAAAAGAAACCAATAAGAAAAAAAAAACTGAATGGGGGTGTGTATTTTAAATGGCACCTTGAGGCTTCCAGATGCTTTCAGGATTCTAGGTTTGTCTCCTTGCAAAGTACTATGTCTACATTAACTGAAATAAGGCAAATAACTGAAAGAAGTCAGAATGGCTGCTGAGGCTTCTTTTTCCCCTCCCCCATCTTCTCTACCTGCGGATATGTGGTGGCCACCTTGTGCTCAGGACCCTCTCTGGCACCATTTTTCTCTATTCTCTCTGCTGAACTTCCCTTTTCCTCCAAATCTCCCTCTACTCCTTCCTCTCCTGAATCTACCTTTTTAGGGGTGACTGGGTGGCTTAGTTAGTTAAGCATCCGACTCTTGATTTCAGCTCAGGTCATGATCTCATAGTTTGTGAGATCAAGCCCTCATGCGATGACATGGCAGAGCCTGACTGGGATTCTCTCTCTCTCTCCCTCTTTCTCTGCCCCTCCCCCACTCATGCTTGCATGTGCGCACATGCTCTCTCTCTCTCAAAATAAATAAACATTAAAAAAAATCTGCCTCTTTAAAGTTAAATTTTCTGAGGATCTAGGGGCGACTGGGTAGCTCAGTTGGTTAAGTGTCTGGCTTCAGCCCAAGTCATAATCTCCCAGTTCGTGAGTTCCAGCCCCTCACTGGGCTCACTGCTGTCAGCACAGAACCTGCTTCTGATCCTTTGTCCCCCTCTCTCTGCTCCTCCCTCTCTCTCTCAAAAATAAATAAACATTAAAAAAATCTTCTGAGGATCCAAATAAACCTTAAGTTTCCTATGACTAAGGTCAAATTGCGAGCCATGGGCGCCTGGGTGACTCAGTCAGTTAAGGGTCCATGATCCCAGGATCATGGGATCGAACTCTGAGCATGGAGCCTGCTTGGGATTCTCTCTCCTTCTCTCTCTCTCTCTCTCTCTGCCCCTCCCCAGTTCATTTGAACACTCTCTTTCAAAATAAATACATAAACATTTTTTTAATTATAAGCCATAGAGTTTCTTAAAGTGACTAAGGACCCCCATAAGTTTGCTGAAGAATTTCACATAGTTATTCAAACTTACCAACTTATTTCTCAAGTTTATATCAATAAATTCACATGCTTGTTGGTGAGGACCAGGCCAAACACTGGGTGAAACTAGCCAGAAGGGAACATTCCAAAAGGAATTTAGAGAAACAGACCCCTAACTTTTGACTATATGCTGGAAAACTCACTGGAAATCTCAACTGAGCAATAATAATAGCTTTTCCTAAGCCTGTTGATTGGAACAAAATTCAGGCTTGCACACAAAAGCCTGATGAATCTGTTCATGATTATTACAATCAACTCCAAATTGTCTTTTAAGAAGATTCAGGTCTTTCTTGAATGTTGAATCCATCTGGTAGCATTTAATAACTCTATGTTTATTAATAAGCTGAACCTGGATCTTTCTCTTTTAGTTAAAAGTAAAAATAGAACTACTCTACGATCAGCAATGCACTACTAGGTAATTATCCAGAGGATACAGGAGTGCTGATTCGAAGGGGCACATGCACCCCAATGTTTATAGCAGCACTATCAACAATAGCCAAAGTATGGAAAGAGTCCAAATGTCTACCAACTAATGAATGGATATAGAAGATGTGGTATATATATACAGTGGAATACTATTCGGCAATCACAAAGAATGAAATTTTGCCTTTGCAACAACATGGATGGAATTAGAGTATATTATACTAAGCGAAATAAGTCAGGGAAAACAAATATCATGATTCCACTCATATGTGGAATTTAAGGTATAAAACAGATAAACATAAGGGAAGGGAAGCAAAAATAATATAAAAACAGAGAGGGAGACAAACCATAAGAGACTCTTAAATACAGAGAACAACCTTAAGGTTTTTGGTGAGGTTTTGAGTCGGGGGTAGGGTTAAAGGGGTGAGGGGCATCAAGGAGAATACTTGTTGTGATGAGTTCTGGGTGTTGTATGTAAGTGATGAATTACTAAATTATATTCTGAAATTGTTATTACATTATATGTTAACTAACTTGGTTTAAATTTTTAATAAAAGGACCAGGATTGAATGGGAATTATGTCCATTCCAGATTTAATTAATTAAAGCCAGTTCACTCGCACCCTAGATGAGTCACCTAGACGAAAGACCTCTAAATTTTTCAGTGTTCAATTCCAACAAATGAAGGCCCCTAAACAAAATCAGATACCTAGTTTCTGCTATTATTGCAATGAACCGGGACTTTGGGAAAAAAGATTGTTAGAAATTTAAGCACCCCAGTTGCCTTCAAACCTCTAGCCAACCTTTCCAATGTCCTCCTAATTCTCAATGACAGGGTTCCAAGGAAATACAGAGGCTCTTCCCAATCCTCCCTCTTCATTGGCTCAGAGAAACTACGCTCCTTATTGGGAATGAATCTCTCTCTGTCCTAGTGACATTGGAACTACACTCTCTGTGTTTAACCCCATGCTATAAAGTAGCCCCCGAGTCATAGTACTAAAACAGTTCAAATAATGGGGGTCTCTAATAAACCTCAACAGATTCCTATCTCTAAGCCTATTCTATTTTGTCTGCACCCTTTGAGAAATATACACTCTTTCTCCTTAGTTCCGCTGCCCCTATTCATTTACTGGGCCAGGATTTCTTAGAAAAAAAAAGTATCATGCCAGAACTTCTCCCAACAGGGCAAAGCAATTCTAGAATTTGACAGTAGTAACAAAAATCACCAATAAGGGGAAATAAATGACCCTTCAGCATTGTTTCTATGCTCTGACTCTGATGGGACTATAGCTGAGTCTGGGGGTACTGATCATTTTTTCCTATTGTTTCATCCACCGTCCTGTTTATGGGCAAAATCCTCACTGATGTTGGTAGAATTCATCGTACATCTACCATCAAGATTCAACTGGATCCCTCAAAACCTCTTCTCAAATTAATCAATGCCCTATAAGTAAAGAAGCCTTTTAGGGCACCAAACCCCATATTAGAAGATTGCAAAGCTCAGGGCCTTGTTACCCCTACACTAATGCTATAACATACACCCCTATTTTACCAGTGAGAAAACCCAATGGCCATTGAGGGAGGTTTGTTCAGGACCTCTTAGCAATAAATGACATTGTTATCCCTTAGCACTCTCTTGTTTCCAACCCCCATGTGCTACTGATACCCATTCCCACTGAAGGCAAAGTTTTCACTGTAATTAATCTACACAGTACATTTTTAGTACCCTAGTTAATAAGGATAACCAATATCTTTTTGCTTTCACTTGGCAAGAATAGCAATATACCTGGACAGTAATGTTCTAGGGCTGTACAGACTTTCCACAAACCTTAAGGCAGATGTGGATGGAGAAAGTTTTCTGCAGGCTCTCCCTGTTATAATATGTACATGATTTCCTGCCCTGTTTCCCTTCTCAAACCTCTTCACAGAAAGATAGCATCCACCTGTTAAAACTTTTGGTCTGACAGGACATAAAATCTCCAGAGAAAAATCGCAGTTTGCTCAAACTCAGGTTCAATATTTAGGGCACCTGACCTCTGAACAAAGCCTCGATTTCGATCCAGGTAAGCTTCAAGGCATTCTGAATTTCCAAAACCTAGAACCTTGAATTTCCCAAATTACAAGGCTTTCTTGGACTGACTGACGACTGTCAAAATTGGATTCCAAACTTCTCTCTCTCTCAATCTTTATAGGCCTTACTAAAAACAAAAAAAATAACCCTATTATTTGGAAAGAGGGGGATGATATAGCCTTTGAGTCTTTTAAGAAAAGCCTAATAAAGGCCCTCGCCCTTAGACATTCTAATTATTAACTTTCCTTCCCCCTCTTTTTATATGTGAGAGGGAAGGAAATGCCCTTGGAGTGCTCACCCCAAAACAGGGAAGCCATCCTCAACCCATAGAGTATTATAGCCGATAATTAGACACTGTAGCATGGCAATACTAGCCTTGCCTCAGAGCCCTTCCTGCCACTATCCTTTTAGTAAAGGCCACTGAAGAAATAATCATGGGGTCCCCTTTAACCATCCTTGTACTCCATGCAATGGAAGCCCTCCTAAATTCTCATCACACTCAACACTTTATAGTCAGTTACCTCACATTCTATGAAATCCTCCTGTTAACTCCTCACATAACTCTCTCATTGCAATAACCTTGTCCCTACCACCCTTCTTACCCTCTTCATAGATGAAACCCCTCACAACTGCTTAAGATTGACAGATCACCTTTTGACTCCTTGTGACAATTTACAGGAAACTCTTCCAGCCAATCCACATTTCTCATGGTTTACTGATGGTTATTTAAAGGATAAAAATAGTAAATATCATACTGCGTATGCATTGCAAACCCCTCTGAAGTTATTGAAACAGTACCTTGACCTGTGGCTACTTCAGCCCAACAGGCTGAGTTCTATGCCCTAACTCAGGCTTGTACCAAATACTTATACGGATAGTCTGTATGACTTTGGAGCAGCTCATAATTTGGGAATCTTATGGAAACAGCAAAGTTTCCTTATCTCCAATGGGGATAAGATTTAAAATGCCTCCTATGTCCAAAATTTATTTAGTGCCATACTTTTGCCAGTAGCTCTAGCTAGTATTAAGATTCCTGGACATTCCAGACTTGACTACCTGGAAGCCAAGAGAAACCACCTTACTGATATTTCTGCCAAAATGATGCTCTCAGAAGACTTCTCATCAGAAGACTGATGGACAAACCTCTGTCATGTTCCAAAGGGATGTTATCTCAAATAACAATGTGGAAAATTTGACCAGAGATTCTGAACAATTGGTGCCAGAAAAGGAGAAACAATGTTGGAAATCTAGTAATTTTGGGTTTGATAGAAAGAGAATTTGGGTTTGGACCAAATAACAAACCAGTCCTACCAAAAATTCTAAAATCCCCACTACTTATGACTGTGAATGCATTAAACCATTGGTTTAATGACGAAATGATAGCATTCATGAACAAGTGTTGGTGGGAAAAGATAAATAAGGCTGCAAAAGGTGCCTACTCACTTGTCCCACCTGGCCAAAGTATAATCGAGAGAAACCTGTTGACCAGTTTGTTCAAATGGATTTCATACAGCTTCATCCTCTCATGGACAAATACATTTCAGTCCTGATCTGTATGTTTTCTCACTGGACCAAAACTTTCTCTTATAGATAGGCATTGCTTCTTATGTTAGAAAAGATTATCCCAACCTGGGGAGCCCCTCTCAAACTTCGTAGCAATTGGGGAACCCATTTGACTAGTCAGGTGCTTTGACAACTCTGTGCTGTTTGGTCAGTGTTATAACACTTTCATTGTGCATATCATCCTCGGTCTTCAAGATAAGTAAAATGCAGTAATGGCACAATTGAGACTCAACTGGAAAAATTTGTGAGGTTCTCCAAGTACTTTGGCCTCAAGCACTGTTATTGGTCCTTCCAAATCTCAGATCCACCCCCTTGAGAATTCAAAGGCTCTCACCCTTTGAGACAGTCATAGAAATGTCCAATGCACTTGGACCCTGCCTCCTCTTACCCCCAGCTGATAAAAGGAGATATACTTCTATAATCATAAAGGCCTAATTGCTTCTATTAAAAATAACCATGCTTTGGGTAGAGCAATATTTTTACACTGCATTCCCAGGATACAATTACCTTACGCATCACCCCTTGGACCTGGAGATTTCATCTGTTGGAAAAGACACCTCCAGAAAGACTCTTCAACCTCACTGGAAAGGCCCTTATCAAGAACTGCAAATGCCATCAAACTCCATAGACTCTTGGATTCACACGACACATCTAAAGAAGGCACTATACCCTGACTGGACCTGCACACAGTCTGAAAGTAGATTTCCTGGAATTGAAGCAAAAGATATCTGATGAGACAGCTTTCCCAAGATGTCTGGACCATCTGTACACCTTTTTCTTACCATTGATACTTCTCTCTTTTTAAGAAGACAATTCCCATGTATTTCCCAAGCTCTTGCAAAAGGGGGAAAACTCTTCTTTTGATTTTGACCTTTCAGGAACAGGTGTCATTATGATTCCAGAACGAGTTAATTTTCACTTACTTTTTCTAAAGGGTAGAAGGTTCAGTATTCATAAAAAGTCCTTTTTTTCAAAAATTTAAACTATTAACTGATGTTAGACTCTTACCCAAATTCATGTTCTCTGAATTTATAACTTCACAGACTATGTTATTTGATAATATTTGTTTGGAAAACAATTCTTTTGAGATAACAGTATTTTTCTTTACTACATCCTTGAAGTTTTGCTATTCTTGCAAAAATTCATGAACTATTGCTTCATGTTTATCCTTGTTGTGTATCTTCCCAAACGCGTTTGGTTATTTCACTCAATGCACTCTTATAGTAGTTCACTATTTGCTTCATAGCCAGTTTAAAAGAGGACTTCCAAGGAACATACATCACTCCAGGTTTGCCTTCACAGGGATTAATCTTTCTTCCCTAAGTCCAACTAAGGGCCGATAAATATTTTCAGTTGGCTATTTTCAGACATAGGGTCTTGGTTTAGAACCAACATACAGTTTAGCATTGTCGTGTTTTTGTCTTTGTACTTGTTGTCTATCAATTTCTTGTAAAAAAGATATATCCAACAGGGTGATGGTGGGTAGATGCTCACAACCTCGAGAAGATGTAGACTTCAGATGGGAAGTAGCTGAGAGTCCTCCCTCCTAGCCTTCCTTGTTACTCAAAAGTGCCCTGAAGTGTTTTCCAACTGTTACGCACTTTCGCTCTGACATAGAACATGACAACCAGAAAAGGTCCTTCCTGGCACTAAATCACTAAACCGCTAAATGTAAAGAACCTGACTACTGATCAGCAATGCTTTCAAAGGAAGATTCTGATCAAAAAGGAGAAATGAGAAAATTAATAAAGGGCAACCTTACTAAACTGGAGTCAGGAAGTTTGGCAGAGAGGCCTCTCATGCTCTACCACTTCTCAATTACAAATCCAACAGGAAGACACAGACTTTGCCCATGGATGCTGCTTTAGGATCCTAGCAAGAGAAAGAAAGGATTTTCTCATGCCCCTTCAACAGCCTAGCCAATGAGAGATAGTCACAACTTACCCAACCCAAAGGCACTATACTTCCAGCTCCGTCTTACTCCACTGGACTTTCTGTTTATTACAGCCCTTCCCAATTTCCCACTTTCTTTATAGAGGGTTCCTCTCCTTTGCTCTCTGGATTTGTCCATGGTTTTGTCACTTAGCTTGCCTATCCCAGAATGAAATTCTCTACTATTCCCAAATAAAACCCTCCTTTGCTGGCAAAATAACTGGAAGTTTTCTTTTTTTTATGTTTTTTAATTTATTTTTTTAATGTTTGTTTATTTTTCAGAGAGAGAAAGAAAGAGAGAGATTGCACAAGTTGGGGAGGGGCAGAGAGAGAGGGAGACACAGAATCCAAAGCAGGCTCCAGGCTCTGAGCTGTCAGCTCAGAGCCCAGTGCAGGGCTTGAACCCATGAACCATGAGATCATGACCTGAGCCGAAGTCAGACACTCAACGGACTGAGCCACCCAGGCACCCCTGGAAGTTTTATTTTTAACAGGTATGCCTTTGGATAAATTACTTAACTTCTGGGATTCAGTTTGTTCATGATAAAATGTGGGAAAGACAGGACTGGCAATTTGTTGTTTGAGTATTGAATTGTATTGTATATCTAAGGTGCCTGTCATGATACATGCTAAAACACTGTATCTGTAATTAAATTTTTTTTATTATAATTACTAAGTTCGGAGCATCTGTCGATTAAGCAACTAATTTCAGCTCAGGTCATGAATTCATGGTTCACAAGTTCAAGCCCCGTGTTGGCCTCTGTGGTGACAGCTCAGAGCCTGGAGCCTGCTTCAGGTTCTGTCTCCCTCTCTCTCTGCCCCTTCCCCATGCATGCTCTGTCTCTCTCCCAAAAATAAATAAATATAAAAAAATTTTTTTAATTACTAAGTTCTCTTGACTGGCTTGGGAAGAAAAATCCATGCAGTCTGTTTAAGTGATGGAATTAAACCTTGGGGCCATATGGACAGACAATAATTTCTACTCAGATGAGCATCTATCTGTTCTTTCAAGGACCAAAAGGTTAATCTGGAAAGATTTGGGGTTGGTCTCCAGGAGCTTCCAAATGTAGCAGGATTCTTGCATAGAGAGTTGTGACACCAAGGATTTTTAACCAGGAAGCAACTTTTATTTGTGCCGGCACTGCTCTGTTGGGTTCATACTCAAAGAGCTGAGCGGCCAGCATCACCTGGTATAGTTTTTTTTATACAGTTTCCATCTCTTTGTCTTCCATATTTGGTAACACACATAAACATGCAATCTGATTAAGTTGTCTCAGTTTACAAGGTCATGGGGGATGTACTCACCTAGGCACATATCCATGTGACCTTGAAGTTTTCTCTCCCTTTTTTGTCTCTCCTTAGGGAGGGGTCCCTACCACACAAGGGCTAAAGAGCCTAGGACCCCCATTAAGGGTTTCCCTGCTATTCAAAAGTAGAGCATTCTTATGAAATCTTTCATAAGCTGAAATGTCATAAAGCAGTGATCATCATTAATTTATATGGAAAAAATTTTGAGCATTCCCAGACCCAAAAAATAACCTCTCATAGACTTTTCTGTTACCTTAGGATACATCTTGCTAATGGATGCCACAAAATAAATTGAGATAAAGCATAGATGCTCACGGACACAATTCGAAGCTATGACGACTTGACGCTGAGATGGTGAGCTTTCAAAAAGTGGGGGATACCATTGAGGACTTTGCTTTTGGACACTAGACTTCCCCTCCCTTAGTATAGGTAACCTTGATAACCTTTATATTTCTCCAAATTCTGTACGTCCTCTCTTTTTTTTTTGTCACCTGACTCCCAGATGCATATTTTATGTTTTCTCAGGCAAGTTAATATAATTTCACTCAGCACTTAATAATTAATTTTCCCCCTTAATCTTTATATGTAATGCTTAGAATATATTTCCAAGTCTTCCATATTCTTTTTCTTTTATAGCAAGGAACCTTCTGATAATGAATGTATGAACTGTGCTTATAGCGGTGCCTGGCACATTTTCAATGAATGTTGGTATTACTGTGGCTGGACCAACAATCGCTAGCTAATATTTATTGAGAACTAATTCTGCACCAGGCACTGTTAGCCAAAGGCTTTTCTGTTGGGGCAGATTATCCAGGATCAATGTATTTACCAGGACATTTTTAACCCATTTAATTGGTATTCAAATCGCTGGTCCAGATTCTTTCTTCCTCACAAAAACAGGTGCTGGAAGGTACACAGGACGGGGAGATGTTCCTGTGGAGATACGTATGCTTTAGAAAAGCTCTTGCAATCCCATTATTCCCAGCAGTCTCACACATAAAATTTTTGATAGCTGACAATTTAACACATCCAACCAGAAACAAATCATCATCATTAAGCATCACTGATAGGTCATCCACTAAGCAGATGTGTGAGAATTTGTGTTGTAATTACCTATGGAAGACTTGCCAGCAGCTATTGCCCCAGAAAATTTTTTCAAGCACACAGGAGTATTTTATATCTATTGTCTAATATGCCAGGAATCAAAGGTACTTTAGCAGCAATATTAGCAATCCAACGATCTATAATAACCTCTTTGGTGCCCTGAGTCTCAAATCAGTACCTTTCCCAATTACTCTGAAGTCCTAAAATTTCACTGTTCATCGTTGGTTGCAACCATATTTCTGATCCATCAAAACTTGGGAGTGGATATTAAATAGCCCACCTCCCTGCCTCTATTAGTAACACACCTCCCTGCCTCTATTAGTAACACACCTCCCTGTTAAAAATAGCAGTGAAAGCCCCGTGGTTATATTACCTGTGCATGTAGAATCCTTCATACTAAAACCTTGGAATGGGATAAACTATACTAACTCATCCAATGGCAAATAAACAAAATTCCTCTCAACATTCTATTGACTCCCACATTTCTATTCCTCCCCACAACACCAGCAGAGCCCTCCTCTTCGCCCCAGTGACTCACAATTACTATCCTAGGGTCAAGTAACTGCACATTTTTCTTTCACACTTCTTTGAGCTCCTTGCAACTCTACTCTCCCTTTCCCAGACTGAATCAAGACTTCTCTTCTTTTCCGCCATGCTCAAATCAGAAAAGAGGCTCTTTGAGTCCATCTGCCACTCATCCTCCACTTTTTCTTCCATGCCACTTCATCTCTTTAAGTGATACACACTTGCCTCCTTTGCCGTGCTCCAAGGAAGATCACTGCTTCCCCTATTCACTCCAACTCAGACCCAGAAGGAAGGATCCACGCATTCCTCCTTCTGTAGTCCACTTCACCAGCTCCACTAATATCCTCTCCAAACAGTTATTTCACCTTTCTACCTTCTTCCTGGCTTCCTCAGGGACTTTCCAGCCTTGTAGCCAAAATCTCTTTCCATCATCCTCAGAGACGTGAACATCATCCATGCTCCTTAAACACCCATGCTCAAACAAACACCCTCATGCAGTGTGTGATCAAGGGCCTGTTTTATCTACAAAATATCAAGGTAAGTGCTGTTGGTGTGAAAGTCCCATCTGACTGCTACCTCTCCCCAAGGCCCCCAGTCCCCCTCTCACTGAGGCTGCTCTCTGCCCTCATGCAAACATTTCAGTCCCATTTTCCTCTCAACCAGTCCACTCTGGAATACTTAGTCCCCAGGCTCAAGCACTTCACTCTGGTTCTACTAATACCCCAGGATTTGGCTGCTTTTGACCTTCTACCCACCTGCCTATTCACACACCTAGATGACCTCACACTGTAAGAGAATCAGTATGGAAGTGTGATGTCACAGCAACATTATGCAAGGTCAGACAGTTCAACCATAGCTGGCCCCTGTCTAGGGGTGAAGTACTGAGTTACTGGGCTATTCCCCACTCTTCAGCTGCACTCAATCATTTTCACCCTACTCATCCTTGGTCCCACCCTCTCACGTTCAGAAGATGATTTCATTCATTTCATTGAATAGAACTACTTTTAAAAAGTTGTTTTCGGTTTTAGTGTGATATAATTAACAGTTGACATTGTACTAGTTTTAGGTGCACTACATGATGATTTGATATATGTACATATTGCAAAATGATCACCATGATAAGTTTAGTAAACATCCATCAACCGGCATAGTCAAAAACATTTTTTTCTTGTGATGAGAACTTTTAAAATCTACTCTCTTAGCAACTCTCAAATATACAAGGCAGTGTTATTAACTATAGTCAACATTCTGTATTTTACACTCCCAGAACATATGTATCTCATAATTGGAAGTTTGTACTTCCAGTTAAAGGTCAAAAACCACCTTCACCCATTTCACCCTTTCAATCTGTTCTCTGCTTCTCCAAGTTTGGTTTTTTAGATTCAACATAAAAAGTAAGCTCATACAGTATTTGTTTTTCTCTATCCCAATTATTTCACTTAGGATAATGCCCTCAAGGTCCATCCACATTATTCCAAATAGCAAGAATCATTCTTTTTTATGTGGCATATATACATCACATCTTCTTTATCCATTAACCTATCAATGGACCACTTTCATATCTTGCTTAATGTGCATTATGCTACAATAAACATTGGAGTGAGTGTATTCTTTCAAGATACTGAGTTCGGGGCACCTGGGTGGCTCAGCTGGTTAAGCATCCAATTCTTGATTTCAGCTCAGGTCATGATCTCACAGACCTGAGACTGAGCCCCATATGGGGCTCTGCGGAGCCTGCTTAAGCTTCTCTCTCTCCCTCTTTCTCTGTCCCTCGCCTGCGCTCTCTAAAATTAAAAATTTAAAAATTTAAAAAAAGATAGTGATTTTGTTTCCTTCAGATATATGCTCAGAAGTAGAACTGATGGATCATATAGTCCATCTATTTTTAATGTTTTGAGGAACTGCCATACTATTTTCCACTGTGGCTGCACCAGTTTGCACTCCCACCAGTGCATGAGCACTCCTTTTTCTCCACATCCTCATCAACACTTGTTGTTTCTTTTTAATAAAAGCCATTCTAACAGGTGAGAGGTGATACCTCACTGTGGTTTTGATTTGCATTTCCCAGATGATTAGTAATGTTGAACACCTTTTCATGTACCTGTTGGCCACGTGTATGTCTAAGCAGAGCCAATTTAATTCCTCCTCCTACCTACCCTCATCTCTCTCCACCCTGCCCACTGTGGAATTACTTTCCCATATATTTCTGCCTGCGATATTTGCACAATTTGGACTGGCCATTGCTTTTGCCCCACCACAACCCCGCTGGCTGAGTTACAAAGCAACTACCATAACATTATTGCAAAAGAAAGGGTTGAAGACAGAGAGTGCAACATCTAGGCAAAAAGTAAAGAGCATCTCATACCTAGTCTCCCTTTTTCACCTCGCCATAAATGTCCCAGCTGATACCCCAGTACAGAGACCCAGCCTACCATGGGTATTAATAATAGATAGATGTTGTTTTTGCGGCTGTTAGCTATTTGTCTATCAGGCAAACATTCTGGGTTTATTTCATAGCTTTTAAGCTTTTTTTCTTTGTTATTATTGCTAAGAATTCTGTTATCTTGATTTGGGCTACTTTAAACTTTCTTTGTCTTTACTCTTACTTTATTATCTACCTCTCTCAGTTCAAGCTTCTTGTATTTTCTTTTAAAAATATTTTCTCTTAATTCTCTTTGTTAAAGTACTAATATTCAAAAAAGCATTCTTAATTCCCTATTTTGTACTTAAGCTTCGAACCCATCTAATTTTATGTTTTTAACATTGTTTTCATAGCATGTTTTTCCATTTTAGTTCATTGTCTCAATATTTTATTTTTACTTTGATGTATTTACCCATTTATCTGCTGACCTTGTTGATTTATGTTATCATATCTTTTATCTTAAATTGTATTTATCTCATCATTACTTTTTACTTTTTTAAATTTTATTCATAGCTTGCTAACTTTATTTTTTAACTTCAATCTGATTCTTGCTTTCCTCCCCCTCACTTTCCTTCAATGATTCTGTTCCTCTATTTACTTTACCTTAAACATTATTTAATTTCTCTCTCATGACTATTTTTTTTTATTTTTTTACTCTTTATTTATTTTTGAGAGAGACAGAGACAGAGCGTGAGCAGGAGAGGGGCAGAGAGAGAGGAAGACACAGAATCTGAAACAGCTCTAGGCTCTGAGCTGTCAACACAGAGCCCGACACGGGGCTTGAACTCATGGACCGTGAGATCATGATCTGAGACAAAGTCGGAAGCCCAACCAACTGAGCCACCCAGATGCCCCTTTCATGACTATTTTTAAGTCTTAAGCTTTTACTGTATTAGGTTTTTATTCTCTTACTGAAATATTTATTCTACTCTTTTTCTTTCAACTTTCTCTTACCAAGTCTCAAGGTTTTTATTTTAATGTTCTCTTAGTTTTCTACTCTGCTTTAATTATTTTACTTAAGTTTTCTTTCCTTTCTTTCTTCTCCTATGTTTTTATTTATTTTATGACTTGGTTTAGAATCAACAGCAGGGGTAGTAGTGAGAAAGAAACCCTACCTCCTTCAGGCACTCCCTCTCTCTCTCTCTAAAAAAAAAAAAAGAAAAAGAAAAAGAATAGGAATAGTGACACCAGTGCCTCTCTTTTGTATGAACTTCTCACGTGTCTCTCATTGTATTGGCTACCAGAAGCCTGTTTTTTTTAAGCTTATTTAAATTTAGAGAGATTGAGAGAGAAAGAGCTTGTGGGTGTGTATTCAAGAGTTGGGGAGGTGCAGAGAGAAGAGAGAGGGAGAGACAGAATCCCAAGCAGGCTTTCACTGTCAGTGCAGAGCCAGATGTGGGACTGTAAGTTACAAACTGTGAGATTATGATCTGAGCAGAAATCAAGAGTTGGATGTTCAACCGACTGAGCCACCCAGGCACCTCTGGAAGTCTTAATGCTAAATGTGTGGCCTACCCCAGGCAAGTTCCCAGACACTGAGGGCTGCCCCGTGCACACTAGCCTCCTACCCATTTTATTTACCTACAATGTTCTAACCTACTTATTTCACTCTATTTTGTGGTGTTCTATGTATTTTAAAGCATCATAAATCCTTTCTAAAACAAAGCCAGTTTGAGCAATACGGGAGTGACCTTAGCCTAGATCACTGTTCTCTCCGTACCTCATCTTCCTCATCTGTGAAATGGAAATAACTCATGGGTCAATCTGAGAATCAAATGGAGATAATGCATAGGAGTACTGAGTACAGAACCTAGCATACACTAAGCGCTTAACAAATAGTAGCTAAAATCCAGAGAGAGGCCTGACAAAGAACTGGAACAACAAGCAGAATAAAGGGCTACATGAATGATTTACAACAGATTGTATTTTCTAAAATTGGCAACATTTTCCATTCCGCCTGCTCTTCTGCAGAGTGAAATCAGGACTCCCCCATTGTGAGGGGAAGCCCGTGTCCCCTACACCTTGAATCTGGGCCCTGTGATTGCTATGACCAATAAAACACAGCAGAAGTGGTTGTGTCCATTCTAGGCACAGCCCTTAACTTTTCCGGAAGCTTCTGCCTCCTCCCTTTAGGGGACCAGTCACCATTAAAAAGTGCTACTACCCTGAGAGCAACATACTCTGCGAATCTCAAGACCTGTGGAGGGGCCCTGTACGATGAGGAGAAAGGGTACCCCTAGGACACCAGATATGAGAGTGTAAGGCTGTCTTGGAAATTGATCCTCCCAGCCCCCAGCAACCCAGCTGGCACTCACCCAAGTCCTTCTGGAATTCCTGACCTGAAAACTTGTAAGCAAAATAAAATCGTTGTTTTAATTCACTAAGTTCTGGGGTGATTTGATATATCGTAATAGATAACCGAAATGGAAACGGAAGTTCTTTGTAAAACATATATAAACCTCACTGGATCCTCAAACCAACTCTTCATAGGTGAGTAGAATTAAATTAAACATAATGTTTTAGTCCTATGCTAAAAGTCAATTTCCCAGTGGAGAAGGCCATGTCTGACACTTCCACAGAACTCCTCAATAATTCCTAAATTCTGAGTTGGGCATTTTGGTAAACAGGCCATATGTCCAATAATCAGAAATTTATCCATTCATTAAACAGAGAAATGTTGAGTACTTACTATGTGTCCAGCACCGTTCCAGGTGTTGGGATACAGCAACGATCATGTCAGGTCAAGTCCCTGCTCCCACGGAGCTCGCGCAGACACGTCCCCGTGCTGACTACTCCTCAGCCCGCCCACCAGATCCGTTCTCCCCGCTTCTCTGCACCCTGGAGGCCGACCTCCATCACCAGAGCTCCTCAATCTCAGGCTTTCTCATTACACTGCCAAGGATTTCCTGGAAGGGTCTGTTCAGTAAATAGGGCTCACACACTGGAAGGCACTGAAAGATCATATGGCAGAAGGAGGGGCCTGTAGGTGCCTCGGTCAGTTAACCACCCCACTCTTGATCCAGGGTCAGGTCATGATCTCATGGTTTGTGAGATCAGGGCCCGCATCGGGCTCTGCACTGACAGCCTGGAGCCTGCTTAGGATTCTGTCTCTCTCCCTCCCTCTCTGACCCTCCCCCGCTCACGCTCTCTCTCTGTGTCTCTCAAAATAAATGAATAAACTTTTTTTTTTAATGTTTGCTCCCCCAGCACCTCTCTGCTCCACATCCCTGACTTGTGTCCCTCCGCTTAAGGTCCAGCCCTTTTCTAGGCCTCTGGTACTTCCCAGGATCCTCAGTGAACCCTCTCTTTGCATCTGGGCCAGAAGATGAGAATTTATTTTCCTTTGTACGAGTACCTGGATGCTTCACCGTCCCTCTCAGGGCTCCTGGATGCCCCCTGAACTCTGTCATAGACCCTTCAATAAATTCTCTGCAGCGTCATCACTTCGGATGTGTGCCTGTTACCAGCCAGGATCCTGTCCCACACATTCTCATTTCAAATACTTAAACTCAACGTGACTTTTTTTTTTTTTAACATAGAAGACATTTCAAATTTAAATTTCAATCAGCATGTCCATTGTGGGCTTCCAGAAGTCCTGACCACTCAGGTACCAACTCTAAAACCGAGCATTCAAAGACATAGAAAATGAACCTCAATCATTACGGACTATGCATAAAGACGATAAAAGAGGTCTCATTTCAAGTGCTAACACCAATTAGTTGGAAGAAGCTGCCTGGAGCACTGTGTTGGGAAGAACTGCAGGAATATATCTGGGCTCTGCAGCAATTAGTTCTGTGATCAATTAGCAAGGTCTGCTATAAGCCCAGAATGGGGAGTGACCACACGGTGGGAAATGAACCCATATATTCCAGGTTTTAGCATCACTGCTGCAGCACTATGTGCCATTGGTGACTTCCATAAATTTATTTTCTTTTCGTATTTATTTATTTTTGATAAAGAGTGAGAGAGAGTAGGGGAGGTGAAAAGAGAGAGAGGAACAGAGGATCGAAAGCAGGCTCCAGGCTCTGAGCTGACAGCAACAAGCCCAATGCAGGGCCTGAACTCACAACCATGTGATCACGACCTGAGCCCAAGTTGGACACTCAACCAACTGAGCCATCCAGGTGTCCCCCATAAATACCAATTTAAACATAAAATAACACATAAAGACCCACAATAAGTAAATCTTCTCCTTTGTACAAATCTATTTCCATGAGTCAGAGATTTTTTTTTGTCAACTAGAGGATGGAGGAAGTGAGCTAAACTGAGAACCATGACCTTGAACCCATCCATATAGTGCTCTGCCTGAATCAAACAACACTTCAAGCTACAAAGACTGTGTATACTCATAAAATCTGTAATTATTTGACTGTTTGGAACTACCACAGTGATTTTTTACATTTCTTCAGCAATAGAACTCTTCATTTAAATTAAGTTTCACATAGAACCATGAGCAGATAAAAGTAGAGTTGCTCTAATTAAAGAGAGAAAGCCAGAGGCTCACCTTTCCTGGGACGCCCACCAAAAGCATCTTAGCAAATCTCTGAGACCTGGAGGGCAGAGCTTGAACACTAAGAAGAACCCTCTTCGGTTCGTTGAGGGCCTACGTAATTGCAGCAGCAGAATATTTGGATGTATTAACCAACTCTTTTCACGTCCATATTCCCAGTTACCCTGTGAGCCCGGCCACATTCATGCATTCAGACACAAAGCATCCACTGTCTCAAGGAGGATTCATCCCCTGGAATTACAGATCCAAAGGGTCAGATGCTCAGTTTTTGTTTTCAAAAGGCAAGACTGCATCAGTCTGCCTAATTAAAATTAGGCGAACCCACAGCAAAACTGAACCAGAAACATCAGTGGCTTGCCACAAGAAAACTTATTTGGGTTGGGCCTTCCGATATCTGGAACACATAATCTTGAAGGTCAGTGCAGCAAAAGAGAGAGAATGGGGAGCTCACTTGAAAATTAAAATTCAATTTAGGGGCACCTGGGTGGCTCAGTCAGTTGAGCATCTGACTTCAGCTCAGGTCGTGATCTCGTGGTCTGTGAGTTCATGCCCATGTTGTGTGCTGACAGCTCAGAGCCTGGAGCCTGCTTCGAATCTATGTCTCCCTCTCTCTCTGTCCTTCCCCCACTCATGCTGCCCCCCCAAAAAATAAATAAACACTTTTTTAGAAATCTTTTTAATTCAATTTAAAATTCCTCAGCCTGTGTATTAGCCTGCTCAGGCTGCTATAACAAAATGCCACAGAGTGGGTGACTCAAACAATAGAAATTTATTTTTTCACAGTTCTAGAGGCTGGAAGTCCAAAATCAAGTTATCAGCAGGTTTGGTGGCTCCTGAGGCCTCTCTCCTTGGCTTGCAAATGGCCACCTTCTTGGGTCTCCTTATGATCTTTCCTGTGTACACGCACATCCCTGGTCTCTCTTGCTCTTCTTATAAGAACCAGTCATGTTGGATTAGGGCCCCACGCTTATGATCTCATTTGACCATAATTATCATTTTTAAAAGTTTTTTATTTATTCATTTTGAGAGAGAGAAAGAGAGAGCATGCATGTGTGAGCATGATGGGGGTGGGGGGGAGAGAGAGAGAGAGAGAAAGAGAGAGAGAGAGAGAGAGAGAGAATCCCGAGCAGGTTCCATACTCAGCACAGAGCCCAAAGCAGGGCTTAAACCCACGAACCATGAGATCATGACCTGAGCAGAAACCAAGGGTGGGACGCTTAACCAAATGAGCCACTCGGGTGCCCCAACCATAATTATCTTTTTAAAGGTTCCATCTCCAAATAGAGTCACATTCTAAGGCACTGGAGTGTTAAGATTTCAACATAGGGGTGGGGGATTGGTACATGCCTCAGTCCATACTGCCTGGAACTGGTTAAGTGCTGTTTCCATTCATATTTTTTTGCTGGAACAAGTCTCACGGCCCCACCTAAGTATAAGAGAGGCTAGAAAGCTTCATCTTCACATGTGCCCAAGAAGGAAAGCACGGCCAGGTGCAGTGGAGCAATCTCCACTTCACAAGAGTAGAACAAAAAGACTTAGAAAAACCTGTGACTGGGCACAAACACCCCTAGGGTGAGTCTTGTTCAACCCTAGAGCAATCGATGGGGAAGGAGGAGAGAATGGGTGATGAAAGGGAAGTGATGTGGGGAACTGACAAAGGCCCTCATTTGGAGAGACTTGTGGACAGAAGCACAGGCAACACCCAGAGGGGTGCCGCCACGGTCCCCTGCATTCAGGCAGGACCAGAAAACCAATGGAAGCTGCGTTCTTGATCACAAACGGGCCAGACTTTATTCCATTCAGGTAGGCCCTCTACATCCAGGTCGGAGCAGCCATGCCAACCATCCTCTCCTCTGCCATCTGGGATGGTCTGTAATCAACAGTAGCCGGCGCACTGCCCACTGACCATCCTGAAGGACTGCTGCCCATGTGTCCCAGACTTAATATCTGACCGCTCCAGGGCACAACCCCTCTCCACACACACTCACACACAACCTAAGGCCCCAAAACTCCACACACAGAGGGCAGAGATGGCGATGGGGACTGAGGGGGGGTGCGCCTCATCTGCCATTCTCCTCACCTGTAGGACTGAACGACACAGCTCAACATTTCCCCACGGGCCAGGGCAGAAGTAAATTAACCTCCCACATTTAGTGGCACCAAACTAAGCTCTGTCAATTCAAGGAGCGCCATAGAGCCATCTACTGGTCACAAGTGAAAAAGAGAAGTCATCGGAAAACAATAAACAGGAAAAAATAGAAATAATCAAATTCAACTTTAATAACTTCATTATAGAAATGTGACAGGAAGTGTCATCTCATTCCCTTCAATGCAAGAAAATATAAGAGATGCTCAAAGTGAGACATGCCTTTAGTAACTGTGCTTAGGGAAGTAGAATTGTAATATACTAGAAGGTCATCTAGCACATGGTTCTAAGGTGCTTTCCAACTCTCTCAGTTCTGCATGTTCAAATTCTATAAAAATAAGTCGTGGGTTCATTTTCTGAAACCTGAAACCTGCAAGTTTAATTAAGGAATTTGAGATCCCGCAGCTTGGCTGATAAATGATACACTCAGTACCCTGTTATTAGGCACTCCGCATACACAATCACAGGCATGCATAACATCTGAGACTGAGTTTCCTGAATTGTCAGGAGAATTTTCAACAATAACAGTCAACAACGACACGCTCCAAGACTTGGGAGCAAGGTTGGGGCAAAAAAGCCCTCAGCTGAGTAGATGCCCCCTTTAAAGGGCAATATTGGATTTAGAAATTGAGCTATGCCACCTAAAACACCAAGCTGCAGCCTTGCTGCTTAAAAGAAAGCTGATGAGTTATGTTCAACGCAACTCTTCCATCCTCACGGGCTTAGAATGTGACTCTAATGTAGAATGTGACTCTAATGCACTCTGCTTCCGAGTACAAAACCCAGAAAAGACTGCTAGGCAGAGGCTAGGAAGAAACACCTCAGGGTCATTTTCATAGCCGATGGGCGTAATTCCAAAGCCCAGCGCGGGACATGATCCAGCCTGGGGTGAAAGCTACATTTGAGCACAAAACGGCTGACCTTCCGTTTAGGGTCAGAAATCGGCTAATCTGTTTCTCAGACTTGCTCCACAGAAGCTGAGCAGATAGATCAAGTTTAACTAAAAGGATGCCGGGCGCCATCTCCAAATGAAAATCTTGGAGACACGGGGACCACCATGCGGCAAGTACACAGCGCCACCTACAGCACTATCGGTGCAATTCATCTTAGCCCTCTTCAAAAGCAGCCCTGGAAACGCAGAAACAATCTGGGGAACACCTCAGGTACCTACTACACAGGGCGGAAAGTATCTAACCTAAGCTTTAAACGTGGCAGATACTATGTTTATTTAAGGGTAGAAAAATGAGAAAACTCCAATAATATGGAGGTGTTGGGGCTAATTGATTATAAGCTTGTCTATTTGCTTTCTTGCTTGCTTTCAGCTAACAGCATTGAATTCTGACATTGTGATTTTTTCCCCCTAAGGTTTGTTGCAAGACTCTACCAGAAAGTAAGATCAATCAGCAATAACTGTCAAGAGCGGCTGACATTGAAATCTGAGGTGAAACAGTCAATCATCTGCCATCTCTGAAATTCAGAAACTAAAACTCTAGTAGAGGAGGCTCCAGAGTTCAAACCTACAGAAGCTAGAGGTAGATGTGATCTAAGCTCAGAACTCTGGAAAGGACTGCTACAGTCGTTTCCCACTAACTCCCGAAAGTTTCATCTTTCTCCTCTTTTGAGTCCATTTTCACAGATTCTATTTATGTTTTAATTCAAACTGATTAAGAATCTACTATGTGGTACAGTGAGAGAGAAGGTAGAAGAGGGAAAAAAACAAATAGAAAGAGGAGATTAGCTCTTAACCTTGAAAACTTATGCCATTTACAGGCACCTGGGTGGCTCAGTCAGTTAAGCGTCCAACTTTGGCTCAGTCGTGATCCCACGGTTCATGGGTTCAGGCCGACGTCAGGCTCTGTGCTGACGGCTTTGGATTCTGTGACTCCCTCTCTCTCTGCCCCTCCCCCACTCACACTCTGTCTCTCTCTCAAAGATAAACTTTAAAAAAAACCAACCTTGTGCTATTTATACTGCCTAGTGTAAATTTATCACTTTAATATAATGTGCTTTAATATACGGATCCATGTTTTCTACCAAGTTTTATTTGCTCAGAAGAGGAAAGGTCACTGTGTTTGGGCAAGCAAGGAAAACTTCATGCAGAGGGGAAAAAATCTTACTTCTTCAAATTCAAGCTCAAATGTCAACAGGAGACAGTCTGTGAAACAGAATGACACCAGCAAAGTCGTGGAGGTACTAGATGTGCCCTACCTAAAATAGCACTCACAGCTGTGCGCACGCACACAGGCTGAAAGAGGGACAGATCCACCTGCACTCACACAAAATCTACTCTGTCTCATTATCCTGCTTTGTTCTCTCTCACAACATTCATTATCACCTGATTTATAGGTATTCCTGTGATTCCTTTCTGTCTCCATGACAAGAAACACAACAGCAGGAACTTTGTTTCATTCACTGCTATAGTCTCAGTACCAAGCCGGGCACACTATAGCTTCTAGATAGGTATGAAGGAAGGGAGGAAGGAGGGTGGGTGGGAGAAGGGAGGGAGGGAGGAAGGGAGGGAGGGAGGAAGGGAGGGAAGGAGGAAGGAAGAAAGGCAGGGAGGGAAGGAGGGAGGAAGGAGGGGAGGGAGGGAAGAATAGGAGGAGGGGAGGTACTTAGCATACCTACTGAGAAGCAAATGAGGAAGATCTTGGAAAATTAGATATCAGGGATGATGAGGACATAGTATGAAGTGTCTTAAATGCCAGGTGAGAAGCTTGGATTTTTTTTTCCACTTCATCAAAGCTGCCAGGTTGTTCAAGAGATAATGACAGTAGCTAAGCTAAGATTTTAGAAGACTGACCCAGTGAAAGTATAGGATGATTTTGAGGGGAGATAGCTTGGAGGTGAAAGGAGCAGTTACTGTGAAATAAATAATGATAGTTACGGGTTACAACTATCGAATAAAATGGGAATCTATAAGATCTTAAAGATATAAACAAATAAAGGAGTACAAGTCCAAGATGAATCTGGAATATCTTGCTACTTCAGGAAGTGAGGAAGGGCTCTGAGGTTAACGAAGATATGTCAAAAGGACTAAGGAATCAGCTTAAAGGGGGTCCCACTAGCCAAACCTGACCATTTTAAACTCTAAAATAAGTGACAGTGATGGCTTATAGCCCATTGAATAAAATGAGAGTCCATGAGACCCTAAAGATAAAAATGGATAAATAAATAAGTGGGGAAGAAGGGAAAGCTCTGCCTTACAGTAGAATGCCAGCTAATAAATGTAGACGGAGTGATGGACATTGAAAATCACCATTTGGAGGGGCACCTGGGTGGCTCAATCGGTTGAGCTTCCGACTCTTGATTTCGGCTCAGGTCATGATCTCACAGTTCGTGGGTTCGGGCCTCGCATCAGGCTCTGCATTGACTGACAGTGTAGAGCTTGCTTAGGATTCTCTCTCTCTCTCTCTCTCTGCCCTTCCTCCACTCGTGTTCCCTCTCTCAAAATAAATAAATACACTTTAAAAAAAAACACTGTTTGGCAACCATAATGGAGAGAGTTATTAATAATTGCTAAGGCACGTGAGTAGAGGTTTAATGAGGAACAGGGTACAGGCGGTTTTAGAATCTCTCCCCAGCAAATATTTGCTAATCACCATGGGGGAAACAGGGTGGCTTTACTGGTGGAGAAATCTGGCAGAAACCAACTTGACAAGGTGGTCAAGACGAACACGACCAGATATCAACGGGAAGAAGTACTCTCAGCTGCCTGCTGGTACGACGCACCAAGAGCACAGCATCCTGTCTGTGCCGAGAAGGTACAGCATGAGTCTGGTCACGAGAACACATCAGACAGTCCCAGCTTGAAGGTCAGCCTTCAGAACGCAAAGGTCAGTACTCGGTAAATCTTTCTAGGTCATGCAAGATAAGGAAATACTGAGGAACTGTTCCAGACTGATGGATACTAAAGAGACATGACAATGAAATACAGTGAGATCCTGGGCTGAATCCCTGACCAGAAAGAAAAAAAAAAAAAAAATGGCGTTGTTGGGACAGTTGGGAAAACTCGATAGAAAAGTATTAATAATGATTTTTTTCATTTTGGAGTCTTGTTGGTGGCTATTAAGGAAAGTACTATTTGTGGGGAAAGATCCACTGTAGTACTTGGAGGTAGAGAAGTTTCGTTTCTGCAACTTGCTCTTAAATCGTTCAGAAAAAAAAGAGTGATGATAGCAATGCTTCTATATCATAAGCAGGTTTTATTTTTTATTACAATAAGATGGTATATATAAAGCACCTAACACGTGGTAGAGTCTCATCACAAGTTAGTTTCTCCCACAAGAAAGAGGGAGAAAATGCTAAGGCTGTGTCAACACACTCTATCCAAAATAAAGACATCACATAAACTCTCCAACTTACAAGGAGGAGGCCCACCCAAAGACAGCAGTGCTAATAACAGGTATTTAGCAACATGCAATATAATGATAGTTCTTTTTGGATTACAAAGCACCTTGAGTTCATTATCTCATTTTATCCTCACAGTACCCCAGGGAGACAGGCAATTATCATTATTGTTGCTGGTTTTTTATACTATTATTACAGTTATTATTATGAAGAAATGGCAGTTCAGAGACCTCAGAGCAAGGCAAAATAAATAATAATTAAAATGATGGTTTACCTTTTCAGGGAGAGAAGCAAGATTACACTCATAATTTGCATGGACTCATGTAGATGACCACAGCCTAATATTCTGTGGACCACCAAGGCACCTCTCAGGACCCAAAAGAAAATGCTACAATTGTATACTCCCTCTGGATCTGGTCCAGCCTGATCTTCACATTCCTGAAAATGGGCCCTGTGACCCCCAGGATATGGTTTTTACCTCTGCACCAGTTAGAAGATGAGTAAGTTCTAGGGGTTCTAATGTTCGGCGTACTGATTAGAGTTAATATTACTGTATCATACACTTGAAAGTTGCTAAGAGAGTAGATCTTAGATGTTCTCCCCACACAAAAGAAATGGGAATTACGGGACATGTGATGCTAGGGTGGTCATCAATTTGCAATATGGAAGCGTATCGAATCAACACTGTGTACATCTTAAACACACACCATGGTAGATGTCAGTTACATCTCAGTAAAGCTGGGGGAAATGTCAATGTTACAAAAGACAAACGAAGGCTATGGAAATTTTCCAGATTAAAGAAAGCTAAAGAGACATGACAACCAAATGTAACGCCCGCCATGACACGGGATCCTCTACTCAAGGGGGAAGTGCTCGAGAGGAGATCATTAGATCAGTAATAAAAGTGGAATATGAACACGAGATTGGGGAAAATATTGTATCAGTGCAAACTTGTGAGGTTGATAACTGTACTCTAGTGATGTCAGAGACTATCCATATTGCAGTATTTAGTATACCTAGTACTATAATTTAGCACTTAGTATAATGTAGTAAAGAGCGTTAAAGGCCGTGATACATGTAACTTACCTTAAATTATTCAAAACATGTATATACACACATATATCATAGGCATAGATATGAATATATGTATGTGTATATAAATGTATGCATACAAATAATCCATGTATTTAGAGAGAGAGGAAGGAAGATAAAGAACACAAATGAAAAATAGGAGCAAAACGTCCTGGTGCGTGAATCTGAGTAAAGAGTATATTTCATACTTGCCACATTTTGTAAGTTTGAAGTTATCTCCAAAGAAAAATTAGGGGGAGGAGAAAGAAAGACATGGTACCCCAGGACCCCACTGCTGGATTCTGGAAGAGCTAATAATAGACAGGAAAAATTCCGGTCTGCCTTTGGCCCTCATCAGTCCCTTTTCTGGGTACATTTCAATAGCTGATGCTTTAATAGCATTACCACACACTGCTCTACATGCCTTATGTGTATTAACTCATTTAATAATGGTTCACTGTTATCCCATTTGATATCATAAGCCCAATATTATAAAGGGGAAAAGTGTATACAGGGGCAAGCCAGCAACTCTGCATGACGGGAGGTCACCCTGGGCAAGCGGTGAAGGCGGGACTCACGTCTGCTCCTTTCCGCTCCATGTTCAATCCTCTTTCCTCCCTTACGTGGTTCCCAAACCGGGGTGAGCGCTCTACTCACCTCAAGAGTAAGTATGGACTCCCAAGTCCTCCCTCAGATTCATTAGTCAGGACCACCGGAGAGGGGAGACGGAGACCTATTTTTGAGTTGCCTGCCACCCTCTTCTGCCACCATTAAGCTCTTGCACTGCCCCTGCTCCTAGCTACCTAGTGTCCCTCTGAAGGCACCCTCCCAGACCATTGCCCTTACTTATATGGCCTCTAGCCTATGGCCTCCTCTATGGAAACATAAGCATCCAGAGTCGCTGGGTCCATTGGAGGCTCTATCTCAATGACATAACTGAGTCCAGCTAAGGGGTAAAAGGCACCAGAGGCCATTCCAATCTTTTTTGTGGCTCCTTCATGATATGGCCTATGGCGGGCCCTGATGATTCTGCGCTCATATGCTCATTGTCACACCTGCTTCACTGTAAAAAGAGGCCCCTGGCATGAAAAGCTGTTACATGGGATCCCATGTCAGTCAGCAGATGCTCCATGATCCCTGGATGATACTAGCAGAGGCACAGAAAAGGAAGACAGATATCTGAGGGGATCGGTCCCATAAAGGATGGATCACTGTCCCCTGTAGGGTGATAAAGGCCTCGTGGCATCGACCTGCCAGCACAATCTAGCTGGACTCCTTAAGAAGAGGTACCAGGGGCGCCTGAGTGGCTCAGTCGGTTAAGAGGTACCACAATGAAGCTCATTTTTGGTTTCTGCTGCCAACACTTTGGATATTCAGCAGTGACAGTACCTGGACTGGTTTGGGTCAGAAGGAACCCGTGCAGAGCCTCGATCCCTGCTCCTGTAGCTCCGCCATCCACGGGCCCCTTGTGTGAGCACTGCGGTGAGCAAGGGCAGAAGCCGACAGACATCTACCAGGGTGAGTCGTCTCGTCCGCCCGGTTGTGGAGTGACCTTCTGCTGGGTCTCGATGGTCAGCATAAAGATCTACATGCTTCCTGACCACTCCTGTGGTTCAATCATGCGCTTCTCCAGAGCCCGGGCCTCAGATCTTCCACACCTGTTCCTTCCGGACTCCTAACCGAATTATTCGCCACTGCCTACAAGTCCGTGTAAACTACCTCAGGCCACCTCTCCTTCCATACAAAACGGACTGCTCACAGCTCAGCCCGTGAGAAGGATTTCTCTCACCACAGGGCCACTCCTGAGGGGAGCAGTAGTGGGACAGCAGTCCATTTTCGATCCCTGCCAACAGACCCAGGCCTTCTCCCAGTGTCATAGAGAACTCGCCACCCCATCCCACCTCATGAAGCCACAAGGCAAGCTGGAGGAGGCATCAGTGCAGCAGGGGTGGATGCGCAGGGATGCGGGCCACTTGTTCATGGAACACGGATTGCCAGGCTTCAGCCCAAACTGACCTTGGCATGACCCCCAAGCAGAGACTTTTAAAAAGAGAAAAAGTGGGGCGCCTGAGTGGCTCAGTCTGTTGGGCAGCTGGCTTCGGCTCAGGTCATGATCTCACGGGTCTGTCAGCTATGCTGACAGCTCAGAGCCTGGAGCCTGCTTCAGATTCTGTGTCTCCCTCTCTCTCTGCCCCTCCCACGCTCACACTCTGTCTCCGTCTCTGAAAAATAAATAAATGTTAAAGAATTTTTTTAAATAAAAAATAAATAAATAAAAAGAGAAAAAGAAAGAAAAAGTTGATTCTGATGTACCACCAGGTTTGGAAACCACCCATAATGTGGTTACCTAGTATCAAGACCAAACACAGCTACATGGTAAGACCTCAGTGCATAAAGTAGATAGTGTCTTGCCCTCCAGAAGCCTCAAGTCTGGTGGGAGGTGGGAAGGGAGGGGGAATCTGCGCATACAAACCTCTTTAACAAAGGCTTAAAAACTATCACTTGAAATCCATTTATAATTAAAGACTAGATTGCAATACATATAATCAGAAAGGGCCCGTTGAAATGAGGCAATCAGAAATGGCCTTTCCCAATACCAGTTTTCTCTTCTGTGAAGAGTAAGTAGAACTTCACAAAAATAAACTCAAAATGAATTAGAGACCTAAATGTCAGACCTGAAACCATAAAACTCCTAGAAGAAAACACAGGCGGTACTTTCTTTGACATCAGACTTCACAACATTTTTCTACATATGTCTCCTCAGTCAAGAAAAACAAAAGCAAAAATAAATGATTGGGGGCACCTGGGAGGCTCAGTGAGTTAAGCATCCAAGTTCAGCTCAAGTCATGATCTCATGGTTCGTGGGCTTGAGCCCCGCATTGGGTTCTGTGCTGAGAGCTCAGAGCCTGGGGCCTGCTTCGGATTCTGTCTCTCTCTCTCTCTCTCTCTCTCTCTCTCTCTCTGCCCCTCCCCTGTTTCGCCTCTGTCTCTGTCTGTCTCTCAAAAATAAATAAATGTTAAAAAAAATTTTAATAAAAAATAAAAAAATAAACGATTGAGACTACACCTAATAAAAAACTTCTGCAAAGCAAAGGAAACCATCAACAAATGAAAAGGCCTACCAAATGGGAGAAGATACTTGCAAGTCATATATCCAATAAAGGAGTGAATACCCAAATATATAAAGAACTTCTCCAACTCAACACCAAGAAAACAAATAATCCAATTTAAAAATGGATAGAACACCCGAATAACCGCTTTTCCAAAGATATACAGATGGCCAACAGACACCTGAAAAGATGCTCAACATCACTAAGCATCAGGAAAATGTAAATTAAAACCACAATGAGATATCACCTCATACCTGTCAGACTAGCTAGTATCAAAAAGACAATAACAAGCGTTGGCGAGAATGTGGAGAAAAAGGAACCTTTGTGTACTGTTGGTGGGGATGTAAATTAGTATGAGCACAATGGAAAATAGTATGGAAGTTCCTCAAAAGATTAAAAATAGAAATACCATATGATCCAGTAATTCCACTATTGGGTATTTACTCAAAGAAAACCAAAACACTAACTCAAAAAAATATATGTTATGTTTTTTGCAACATTATTTGCAGTAGACAAGATATGGAAGCAACCCAAGTGTCCATCAACAGATGAATAGGTAAAGAAGATGTGGTATATACATATATATATGTATGTGTGTGTGTATATATATGTATGTATATATACATACATGTATATATGTATGTGTGTATATATGTATGTATGTATATACACATATCCACACAATGGAATATTAGCCATAAAAAAGCACGAGATCTTGCCATTTGCAACAACATGGATGGACCTAGAGGGTATTATGTTAAGTGAAATATGTCTTACAGAGAAGGAAAAATATCATATGATTGTACTTCTATGTGGAATCTAAAAAAAAAATAGTAATAATAAGGAACAAAGCATAAATAGACCCATAAATTTAGAAAACAAACTGGTAGGGGCACCTGGATGGCCCAGTCAGTTAAGCATCTGATTTCAGCTCAAGCCATGATCTCACAGTTTGTGGGTTCCAGCCCTGTGTCGGGCTCTATGCTGACGGCTCAGAGCCTGGAGCCTGCTTCAGATTCTGTGTCTCCCTCTCTCTCTGCCCCTTCCCCGCTCACACTCTGTCTCTATCTCAAAAATAAACAAATATTGAAAAAAATTTTAGAAAAGAAAAGAAAGTGGTAGTTGCCAGAAAGAAGAGTGTTGTGGGGTGGGCAAAATGGGAGGTGCAGATGTCCCTAAGTCACCGGGATGAAAGGCATAGCATAAAGAATATAGTCAGTGGTATTTTGATAATGTTTAATATAATTTTTATAATAGTAGTTTAATAATAATAATTGAATAAAACAAATAATAACTAAACTTGTGGAAAGCACAGCATAAGGTACAGAGTTGTCAAATCACTACATTGTACACTTCAAACAAATGTAACCGTGTGTCAACTACACTTCAATAAAAAAATTAAGAAATAAATTTAAAGGGAAGATTGTATACGTGTACATATTCACTTGTGTTATTATTGATAAAAGCAGAGGGTATACAAAATAAATATTTACATACTCAGTTAAAAAAAAAAAAGAGTAAGTACAACTTAAACATACAGAACAGAAGCCTCAGTCTGACCAAGATTTGGGAACAAGGGAAATTGGGGGTGGGAGGGCGGCGGTGGAAAAAAAAGTAAGACTGGAGCCTTCAGATTACCTTAGGCAGAAGAAAGCAGCCGCTCCGGACTTTAATGTTAAATTTTACCAAGCAAGAGAGTGCCCAGGACTAACCTCAAAGGAAGATCTAGAAAAGTGTGCAAGCTTGCATGCATACACACGATGTCGCTTGCCAGCCGTAACTCACAAAGGTCCCTCGTAGCTTTACAGTTTCGCCCCATATGGTACTGATGACCAATTTCCCAAATTGTACACGACGCCTAATGCAAAAATTCTGCCTCCTGTCACAACAGATGTAGCATAATTTTCTGTTCCAGAAATGTGCTCGTAATACCTGCAGCCCGTTTCCTAATACTGTCCTGTCTCTCCAATATATACATGCATACATATACATACACACACACACACACATACATACATACGGTGTTCATGTGGATTTTTACAGGTGTCAAAATACAACAGGGTTTCCCCCAGGAAAAGTGAAACCCATAGAATATAGAAAAATGAGGAGCGCCCTCTTGTGGCTCTGGCCTGACCTTGTTGCTGCCTAACCAAGTGAGTTGGGCCAGATGCTTCTCTTTAAACCTCCCGGTCGTCGGTAAAACGCTCTCCGGTACGGTGATTGAGAAAATTAAACAAGAAATTGGATGCAAAGCGCCTATCCGAGTGTCTACCTCAAAACTGTAGCAGCTGATACTATTTTGATGAGGCCTGTGACTATGACCGTGGCGGAGCAAACTCACCTAAGCAGGAAATTGGCAAGGCCAGGGAGCGCGGCGCCTTGCCTGCGCCGGGTCGGGCGATGGGCCAAGTGGCTGGAGACACGGGCCCAGGTTCCACGTGACGCGGAGTTTGGGCTCTTTTACTCAGCGCTTACGGCGCCGTCAGCTAATCAGGCGCAGGTGGTAAACATACACAGCTTGGCATCGCTTCACACCAAGCGTTTCTAGGCCCAGTTTGTTCCAAGATCAGGAAGGAAAGAAGCCAGCGGAGACCCGCGCGTGTCCGCCGCGCGCAGGTGCTCCAGTCCTCCTGCAGGGGGCGCCCACAGCCCGGGCCCAAAGAGAGCCAGCACGAGCCCCGCTTTCTGCTCGCTCTCCACCGGCCCGCCGGTACTTAATTGGTTCGGTCACAGAGCCCACTGAGGAGCCCCGTGAAGCTGAGAGGGCGGCTTTTGGCAGGTGCTGGCAGGAACCCCTGGTGTCAGTAGGCTTCCTGGAGGAGCTGCGGTTCCCCCTTCCTACTCAGGAGCATGCTTTGCAAGTGACCAAGAGGATCCTCCCTAGGAACTCAGGTTCTCTTAATTCAAGCTCCTCGCTTATATTTAAGATGGCGGGAACCCGTCTTACTCACCTGAAGACCCCCGCAGCTGGCCAGGCCACATACAAATGTATTTGCAGAATGAATGAATGAATGAATCGATTCATGTTGATAATGGAGCAGAATACGGGATGTGTCCACCTTGTTTGTTATCCTTGTAATAAAACTAGGTTTTTAACCTTAGCATCTCCTTGGAAAATCACTCCCATCCCCCCTCCCAACTCAACTTACACAGAGCTGACACAGTCCTCTCCTCCAAGAGTGGGCACATGACTGGTTCAATAAAAGTCAACTCCAGCTTTAGCCATCAAATCTTTTCCCAGATTTTTACCATCTTCCCAGTCAGAAAAGAGGGATTCTTGCTTTAAGGACCAGGTAAGCCTGACCCTACCTGGACCTATTTGTCAGCTTGTGAGGTGGTACTGAGGAAGAAACCAAAACAAAGAAAGGCAAGCCACAGCAAGAGAGGGACACACTGAGCCTCTGGATCTGGCCATGCCTGATCTCCTTCTCAGACTTATGGATATATAAGCCAATAAATTGCTTTTTCCTACTTGGAAAATGAGAGGATTTGGACTAATACATTTCTCCATTTTCTTTTACTGCTAACCAGAAATATGACCAGGAGAAGCCTTCCAAAGTAATCCTGATATCAACAATTTTTCCAAGACACTGTGAGAACAGACAGAGGTGCAGATCCCCGTTCTGCTTCTCATTTGTTACATGATTTAGAAAATCTCTCAGGCCTTTTGACAAGAACCACAGAGTTCCTCGTCACACATGACGCCCATTTCTAGATTTAAAACTTGGACTCAAAACTTTCTGCTCAACCATAACTCTTCAAATTACTCTGTGTTTACAATTACTAATGTTTAAGCACCTACCATATTGTGTTTGCATGTAAAAACCATTAGAAGGCATTCCTCAGTTAGAAGACAGCCACTAATTAGTCAGATCTAAGGTGAATTAGTAGGATATAAGGATGTATTTACAAGCTAGACTATTACCAGTCTGGAGGAAGCAAGCTAATAAAGTCAGCTTTGCTGGAGCGAAATGGCACACTGTGAGGTCCTAGAGTCTCATTGCTTCCATTCGCTCAGATAAGGAAGGGGTAAAGAGACTTTTACACCACAGTCTTGTTAAAGTTCAGAGCGTGGTCCCCAGTCAACAGCACAGCATGGACTCTGGGAGGAAGAGCCCTGGCTGACAACTGAGACAGTAAATGAGGTGAAGATGGGTTGTAAGGCTGGTCAGCCATTGTCCCAACACCGCTTCCTCACGCCCTCCCATCATGCCATGTGGGGATGGATGACCTCTCATCTTTTTAATGAAAGCCATCCCAGGTCAACCACATTCTCTCCTCTCCATCTATTGCCTCATGACCTCTTCCTCCAGTCTGCTCCTCTCGCTGCTTTGCTTTGCTTCAGGCCTCTCTCTGCCATTCACAGTACTATGCATGAAAACAGGGTCCTTGGGTCAAAGAGATCGCCAACATTTCCCAGTCCTCAAAGCTCTCCCATAAACCTACCAAAAGGAAGATTTATAACTGCTCTAAAGCAGTTGGACATTTGTCATCTATGGAAATAAATATACGTTAATCCCATATTTGGAATACTAATTTTTTTATGTCAAAAGTACTTTATGGTTTTATTCCATGCAAATCACTGACTGAGGGAGTCTGAGTACAATCCCAGCCCCACTGGGGCAGATAGCTGCGACTCCACAGTTGGCAGGGGTTTGGGAATCTCATCTCTTGGCGGTGCCTCTCTTCCTGTCCAGAATCTCCTCTTCGGCTCTGCTCCCTCTCCAAGGCGACATTACCATCCATCAGTCACCCAAGCCAAGTCATCCCACCCTCCATATTCCCTCACCCGTTACTAGTCATCCCAAAGCTCTCGGCTTGCGCACCCAACCCCTCTTATACTGACCTCTGTATTAAGGAGGAAAGTCGGGAAAAGACAACCAGTTTCATTTAGAGTCTGCGAATGAGTGAGGGGCAACTGCATCAGATTGAAAAAAAAAAAAGGAAAGAAGCCTTTTCCCCTCTGGCGATAGTGGGGATATGTCTGTACATGTAAGACTTGCAGAGATTTGTAGGCCACCACCTACTATAACGTGTCAGACAGCTGAGATCAATGGGGCCAGTATTTCCTGCAATTTCTTCAGCCTCCTGATCTCCTAAAAACCAGCAGCAGTTTTCCAAGACGTTTGTTTCCCCGTCTATTCCTGCAGTTCTCTATATCCCTACTTCCCAACGTTCCAGGACTGGGCAAACTTTCTATCAAGAGCCAGATGGTAAATATTTTAGGCTTTGAGAGTCACATGCAGTCTCTGTCACAACTGCTCAATTCTGCCTTTGTCGTGCAAAAGCAGCCCTGAACAATACATAAGCAGAGGAGTGTGGCTGTGTTCCAGTAAAACTTTATTTATACAACAGCGGACTGAATTTGGCACACAGATCGTAGATTGCTGACCTCTGCAATCTTCAAGTTCTTTCTGCCTGAACTATTTATACTGTGGTATCTGTTTGCCTAATGCAATTCCCTAAATATCCATGAATACACTTCTTCCTTGGTGCCTTAATTCAAGCCATCACCTCTTATTAAAGCTAGTTGACCTTGGCTTTGGTCACTTCATCTGGAGTCTTCTTCTCAATCCATACCTCACTCATGCTGCTACAATTACCTGTCGCTCCCGTGTAAACTCCTTCAATGTCCTCCCATCGCTTTTACCTTGTGTCAGTCAGGGTCCCAATAGGAAGCAGATGACAAGGTCAAGTTAGGATCATTCAAGATAGGCTCATTTACAAAGGTGGCCTGCATGAGAGGGGCCACAGGCACAGTGCAGTCATTTGGGGTTTGTATCCATGGGGCTGTTTCCACCTTCAGGCCCATGGGGACTGTGCGGGAGTGATCCTCAGAACGCAAAAAGAGAGTTGTGTGGAAAGACCAGGTTTGGAGTTTTTGTTTTCATGTTGATTTCTTTTTAACCTAACTCTTCTCAGACTAGTACTTTTATAAAATATAATCAAAATTTATTAGAAGAAAATATGATATTTGAAAACATAAAATACAAGCTCAATTTTGTATTATTAGATTCAACAGATATAAAATATCACTGTCAAATTTCTATAAAGGTTTATAAACTCTTACTCTCGATTTCTGTTCTTACCTCATCATGGGGCCAAGAACCCTGCAGAGAGGGAGCCAGAGGAATTAACTCCCAACCTGACTTTACTCCCTCTCTCTCTCATCTCCTCCCAACAACCTCCACTGGCCAAACCCAACTGGAACCCAGGCAGCAGGAGAGACTATTCACACCGCCCATACCACTCAGTCTCCCAGGGCAGATGACGGGGTGCAGAGGTGAAGGGCGTAGCTGGAGGAACAGAAAGCAACATAAAGAATCCCAGCTTGTCGTGATGAGCACCGGGTGTTATATGTAAGTGATGAATCACTAAATTCTACACCAGAAACCAATTTTACCGTATATGTCAACTAACTAGAATTTTAATAAAAACTTAAAAGAAAAAAAAAAAGAAATCCCAGCCCTGTCACCCGACTAGAATAAACAATCCTAAAACATGTATGGAACCACAAAACCCTGAAGAGCCAAAGCAATCCCAAGAAAAAAGAACAAAGCTGGAGGCATCATGCTTGCTGATTTCAAACTGTATTTCAAAGCTATAGTAATCAAAATAGTATGGCATTGGCATAAAAACAGACACAATGGAGCAAAATAAGGAGCCCGGAAATAAACCCATGCACATATAGTCAGTTAAATATCAACAAAAGAGCCAAAAATGTTCAATGGGGACAGAACAGTCTCTTCAATAAATGGTGCTGGGAAACCTGGACGGTCATGTGCAGAAGAATGAAACTAGACCTAGAAACTATCGTACACCACACACAAAAATTAACTCAAAATGGATTCAGACTTGAATGTAAGACTCAAAATCATAAAATTCCAAGAAGAAAACATAGGCAGCCAGCTCCTTCACACCAGTCTTGGTGATGATTTTTTTGGATTTGACACTAATAGCAAAGGTACTAAAAGCAAAAATAACAAGTGGGACAACATCAACCTAGAAGGTTCTACACAGCAAAGGAAACCATTGACAAAATGAAAAGGCATCATACTGAGTGGGAGAAGATACTTGCAAGTCGTATATATAAGGAGTTCATATCTGAAATACATAAAGAACTCATACAACTCAATAGCAACAGAAAGAGAAAAAATCCAATTTAAATTGGGTAGAGGATCTGAATAGACATTCTTCTAAAGAAGACATAGTTATGTCTGATAGACACATGAAAAGATGCTCAACCTGACTAATCATCAGGGAAATGCAAATTAAAACCACAATGTGATATTATCTCACAGTAGCCAGAAGGGCTAATACCAAAAGACAATAACAAGTGTCAATGCATGCCATGGAGGACCCCATTTCTCCCAGGCACTGACAGTGTGGAGCCTGCCTGGGATTCTCTCTCTCCCTCTCTATCTCTCTCTCCCCCTTGCACACTCTTTCTCTCTCAAAACAAATAAATAAACATTGAAGAAGAAGAAGGAGGAGGAGGAGGAGGAAGAGGAGGAGGAGGAGGGGGAGAAGAAGCTTGAGTTGGATGCTGAGACACTAATGAAGGGGAGGGCCATGTTCTTTGGTTCAAGTCCTGTGTTCCATCGGGCTGTCCTTCCAGAAGATCTGAACCCAGTGTGTGCCAGGGCAGCACCAGGGTGCCTGCCTTTCTGCAGCTTCTGCCCCACCGTTGGCCGGAAGTGGCCCCAGATTGTACCTGAGCGATGCAATTGAAGGAGTTTTACTGCATGCAAATATGGAAAGCTATAACTTAATTTAGAGCTGTTCAAAGCATGCTCTCCTCCAAGGAAGTTAATTTTAAAAATCAATATTGAGAGAGAAAACTGTCCAGTATTTCACCATCCATCTTTCTCAACTGTCTTTTGTGATCTTTCTACCTATCTGTTGCAAAGTATTAACCTTCACCTCTCCAGTCTTCAGACAAGCTACCTCCTTAGCAACTTGGCAGTTAACCTAACTACAGGGGCACCTGGGTGGCTCAGTTCGTTGAGCACCCGACTTCAGCTCCAGTCATGATCTGACGGTTCATGAGGTTGAGCCCCGCATCCAGCTCTCTGCTGTCAGGACAGAGCCCGCTTCAGATCCTCTGTCCCTCTCTTCTCTGCCCCTTCCCCACTCCCACCCTGTCTCTCTCTCTCTCTCTCTGAAACATAAACATTAAAAAAAAAGAAGAAACTAACTAGAGAGACCTGGTTTTCATTAATCCATTCAAAAAGGCTCATCTTATCCAAAACACTTCTCTTGCACCTTCCTTCCCTGAGATGATCACAATTAGTCCATCCTGACTGAAAGTTCCAAGCGTGGTCTTCGGGCAGGAGAGGGAGACATTGTTTTAAAATCAGACTGCAGTGGGGGCACCTGAGTGCCTCAGGCAGTTAAGCATCCAACTCTTGATTTCAATTCAATGTCACCGTTCATGAATTCAAGCCCGGCGTCAGGCTCTGTGCTGACAGTGCAGAGCCTGTTTCAGATTCTCTCCCTCCCTCTCTCTCTCTCTCTCTCTCTCTCTCTGCCCCTCCCTCTCTCTCTCTCAAAAATAAATAAATAAATAAACATTAAAAAAAATCAGACTGGAGTTATCCAGTGCATGAAAACAATCAGAGAAGCTACTCTTAAATATTAGATTACAAAAGCCACCTTCCTCTGCGGAGAAAGAGGATCTCTTTTGCACTGCCAGTGGGAAAGCAAACTGGTTGTAGCCACTCTGAAAAACAGTATGGAGATTCTGCAAAAAATTAAAAATAAAACTACCCTATAACCCAGCAATTTCACTACTAGGTATTTATCCAAGAGATACAGGTATGCTGTTTTGTAAGGGGCACATGCACCCCAATGTTTATAGCAGCTCTATCAACAATAGCCAAAGCGTAGCAAGAGCCCAAATGTCCATCAATGGATGAATGGATAAGGAAGATATATATATGTATATATACACACACACACAATGGAGTATTACTCAACAATCAAAAAGAATGAAATCTTGTCATTTGCAACTATGTGGATGGAACTAGAGGGTATTATGCTAAGCGAAATTAGTCAGTCAGAGAAAGACAAGTATCATATGACTTCATTCATATGAGGACTCTAAGATACAAAACAGATGAACATAAAGGAAGAGAAGCAAAAATAATATAAAAACAGGGAAGGGGACAAAACATAAGGGACTCTTAAATATGGAGAACAAACGGAGGGTTACTGGAGGGGTTGTGGGAGGGGGGATGGGCTAAGTGGGTAAGGGGCATTAAGGAATCTCTTCCTAAAATCATTGTTGCACTATATGCTAACTAACTTGGATATAAATTAAAAAATAAATCATTTTTTAAAAAACTACCCCCCTCAAAAAGAGTACTATTCCACGTCTCTGATAATTTTGTTCATAGGATTGTTGTAGGATTATGTGGGAAAAGTGTCTAATACTGACTATAGCCCAATACCCTACAGGGCACAGGACATACAATTTGTTACTTTAATTAATTAGCAATTTTCTCAGCCAACACAAATGATTTGTGATCCTTGAGTAATTAATTACTCACCATTCTCCTCCTTCTCTCTACAACCAATCACTAGGTCTTCAACACATATGAAGTATAAAACACAAACAGTTCTTGGAGAGTGATTCTTTTTGTTTTCAGCAACTTTATATGTGATAATAGTAGGGTGACAGAGAAAAAGACACTAAGACCTTATTAGCTATCACTGGGGGATGATTTGGACTAATTTTTATTATTTTTGTTTATCTCTGTTCTCCAAATTTTCTACAAAAGTTAAATACAAGAAAAAAGCACTAAAAATGTCTTTAATACCAAAAACATCTACTAAATCTGAAACCATGTTCTCCCTTGTGACTTAAGTCTCATTTCCCTCCCCCTACCCCAGTGGTCCCTAAGCTGCCACCCCAGCTCTGTTGTTATACCCATAGCTCACCCAGGGCAGGAATTTAAATTCCCAAGAAGCAGCTCCAGGGACAAGGGGAGGGGACCAAGGAGAGATTTCTCAAGTCATTGGTCCTAGCCCAAAAGGCATCAGCCTCTGAGTCGCTCTGCCCAAGGCCCCACGAGTGGAAAAATCACACACCCTCATCTCTATCCTGGTCTTATCCCCTCTTCTGCTGCCTGATCCCAATAACTGGAGGCAGTCACAAGGGTAGGTTCCTCCCTTGGCTAACCCCGCATTTGTGGTTAAGGAGCTAAGACTTCAAAGGTCAAGTTTTTCTGGAATTCCAACAGTGGTTTCTGCTCCCTCCAGCCTTGGCGATAAATTCTGCCCAAATAATGCAAATCCAGCAGCAATCCCCTGGTGCTTAGAGGTTTATTCGGAATGTGTGATCATAAATAGACCCAGGGGGCTTCAGTTCACCCTGCAAGGGATTTCAAAGTGACTTGACCTAGAGCCTCAGCTATTCCCAGACCCAGCCTATTGCTAAAAGTGCAGAAACCAGCTCCACCGGCATGTTCGTCTACAACCAGGGAGAAGGTACTGAAAGCCCCCAGCTCTCCCTGACTTACATGCCTGGTGAGAATGGGCCGCCCACCAGGAGCCAAGCTGTGGCCTCCGCAGGCCGGGACTCAGGGTACAGGACAGAATAATCCCACCCCTGCCTGTTTCACAAGCACCATGTGAATGCACCTTTTGTGGCTCTCCTCTCCCATTCTAGGAAAGGGGCAGGACTGGGGATGGGGGGGCAGTGTGTTCCCAGGAGTGTGGTCAATATACTACCCAGACAGGGCATTTTGGAATGAAAGGGGCACTGCCAAGACAGCAGATGTTAAACAGGAATATTGCAGACAAACCAGATGTGTGGCTACCATGGAAAACATCTTCCACTCCTATGGAAGTGGCATCCTGTTCTCTTTCTTCAGAACTTGTGCCACACCACTGAAGAAAGTCTACTTTCCAAATCAACCAAGGCCTCATCCAGCAATCCCCCTGGCATCCTTAGGAAGAGAAGAGGGAACCAGCACATGAACCACAGAAGTGTGGGCAGAGCCCTCTCTGTCTGCTTCACCACTGCATCGTCTGGGCCAAAATAGTGCTTGGCAGGTAGTAGGTGCTCAGTAAATATTTGTTGAGTTAATACATAAATGCCTGAGCAGTTTCTCAAGTCATCAGCAGAACTCCAGGAAACCAGAGAGACTCGGCAATTACAGGTAGCACTGTTGCCTAAACTAGGTAGCTGATTAAGTTTGAACCCTGAACTGTTGTAAAAATCTAAAGTATTGCATAGACTGCACAATGCATTGCCCTTTGGTGGAGTTTATAAATAAATATAAAATGTATAAACCTTGGGGCGCCTGGGTGGCTCAGTCGGTTAAGCGGCCGACTTCAGCTCAGGTCATGATCTTGCGGTCTGTGAGTTTGAGCCCCGTGTCAGGCTCTGTGCTGACAGCTCAAAGCCTGGAGCCTGCTTTGAATTCTGTGTCTCCCTCTCTCTCTGCCCTTTTCCTGCTCATGCTCTGTCTCTATGTCTCAAAAATAAATTAACATTAAAAAAAATGTTTAAAAATGTATAAACCTTTAAAATACCAGACTGGGGGTGCCTGGGTGGCTCAGTTGTTTAAGCCTCCGACTTCAGCTCAGGTCATGATCACACAGATCATGAGTTTGAGCCACTGGGCCCTCTGCTGTCAGCACAGAGCCTGCTTCAGATCCTCTGTCCCCCTTTCTCTCTGCTCTTCACTATCTCTCAAAAATAAACATTTAAAAAATGAAATGAGGGGCACCTGGGTGGCTCAGTCTATTGAATGTCCGACCTCGGCTCAGGTCATGATCTCATGGTCCGTGGGTTCGAGCCCCATGTCGGGCTCTGTGCTGGCAGCTAGGAGCCTGGAGCCTGCTTAGGATTCTGTGTTTCCCCTCTCTCTCTGCCCCTCCCCCACTCTCACTGTGTCTCTTTCTCTCTCTCAAAAATAAATAAGCATTAAAAAAATTTTTTTAATTAAAACTGAAATGAAATACAAATATAATAAAATATAAAATACAATGAAATAAAATAAAATAAAAATAAATACCAGACTGACTGAAAAATAAATACCGCAAGTAAACCAATTGGAAACAAATGATTTTGAAGCCACTGCTGAACTTCAAATAAATGAACTACTTCCTGCAATATTTCCAATGTGAACTCATTCCAAATTTTACTGGCCAAAATTGGGATTGAGTCAAACAAATGCTCACCACACACATCAGAATTCCTCTAGCCGCATCCTCACCATTCATAAGCTCCCTGAGAAGCAGGTGCCATTAGAAAGTAAGATTTGAAACAGGTTCCGTGGGGGAAAGGTCTGCAAAGTCTAAAAGAAAAGGAACAGGAGAAGCACGGAGGGCTTTCAGACCATGATGTGGGTGGGACACCTGGGGCAGGAAGAGGGGGTAGGTAGGAGGGTCAGGGAAAGAGAATCTCTGATGACCCAGTTCTAAGAAAGCTTCAGCCAGTTGATGGGGAATAATGGAGCCAGCTGCTGAGTAGAGGCGTCCCACATTCTACAGGAATGAGCCTACAGCATATCAGTCATTAACCAGGAGGAGATGTGGCCTCAACACAAACATGGCAGCCAGACAGAGGGCAGCAGCCCCTATGCCCTGCCGGGGAATTCTAAGCATCATGTGTTCAGGGCTGTCGCACACACCGTTTGAAATAATACTCTCCCTGGAGTGGCTTTTCTTGAATCCAAACAGGGTCTGGTGAAAATGCATCAGCTATCAGCAGAACACTCACAGTAGGTAACAGGTAAGCTCCCAGCAGCAACTTTTGCTCCCAACTGCTGTAACTTTTCATTCTACCCGTCAAGATAAAATTGTCTCATAGAATCTCAATCAATGGCAAGCTTTTATTTAAAAAATAGAAATCTAATCTTTCATTTGAGTATTTCCAAAGAATCAAACTCATCCTGGGCAGACACACGGTGGCTTTCCAGAGGCACTGAAAAGGGAGGCATTTGGTCACCATCATCCAGGAGTAAACTCTTCACACGGGGTTAGGTTTTAAGTTCTTCATGCTGCTCTTGGTCAATCAACGACTGTGATTTGGGTTCAGAAGCAATCTAAGGAGAGCGAGTGTTGAGCCATCCTTAACTCATACCCAGATGGAACAATTTCCGCAGAATGGCTGGTCCTCCCCAGTAACCCCTGTAAGAGATGACATAGAGAAGATTATTTGCATCAGAAAAGATGGGGGTGACTTCAGCAGCAGGATGTTGAAAGTGAAGCCAAGTTGCTCACCGAGCATGCTTCTCGGTACATAAAGCAAGACTTGTCTAGTGAGGTAGAAAGATCCCATGTGTGGGAGTGGACAACGTACTTTGGATCCTGCCTGTGACACTGACTTGCTATGTGAGCCTGGACATGCAGATTCAATTCAGCAAACCCGTATGAAGCCTCTGCTACATGCAAACTGCGATCCTTTCTGCTCTCATTTGGTTGTAAATTAAGTGTAGGTCAGGGTTTCTCAATCATGGTCCTATTGACAATTTGGACCAGATATTTCTTTGTTGTGGGACTGACATGGGCATTTTAAGATGGTTAGTAGCATCTCTGGCCCCTACTCACTAGAAGCTCACAAGCATCCCCTCCAGTTGTGACAGTCAAGCATGTCTCCCATACTGCCAAATGTCCCCTCTAAGACAAAATCACTGGTGTACATATCCCGACTTAACTATCTCTTAAGGGTTTGGACAAGTGAGATAAGATTGTCATGTTTTGGATCAGGAGAATCTTAGTTTTTATTACTCTATTTACTTATTGAATGCCTACGAAGTAGCTTTTGATACACCATCTTATTATCTTCATCCTGTTAAGTAGGCAATGTTAATTTCATTTTGCAGATGAGAGCAGTTAAGCAACTTGCCCTAAGACACACAGCTAATAAATAGCAGAGGCAGGACTCAGACACACGTATGACTCCAAAGCCTTTGCTCTTAATTACTATGTTTTATTTTTCTTAGAACATACTAAGAACAAAAGGTGGCAGATGAAAAGATACTTGACACGTGAAAGTGATTTACTATTATTATTATTATTATTATTATTATTAATCCAGCAGCAAGAGAACACAGCTAAGGTTTCAGATCCTTCAGAGGCTGCATCACAAACCCGTAAGAAACAGCACAGCAAAGCAGATCCCATGTGCCATTTCCACCTTGGGTCGTGACATCTCCTGCAGCTGGAAGGCTCCCTGAGACAACCACTCTGCGCAAGTCAGGGCAATATGCCAAACGCGTGTCTCTACCCTAAGCGACAACCTTACCTTAGCATCATGTTCCAATACAGGAAAGGCATCAGGTCGGCCTTCATGAGGTACATGGAAAGTCGCTCTTTGCTCTGGTCAAAGGGGAAGGTTTCCAGCGGCTGAGCATTGTAGTCAAACTCGGCAAGAATCACTCGGTTGTAGCCAGTCACCAGGGGACAAGAGGTGTAGCCATCATACTAAATTTGCATGTGAGACTGAGTTGGAAAGTGGCTCTTTATCTGGCATTATATAATACTTTAGCATTTATTATTTACTCTAAAGTAATTACAATTTTATTTCTTTGTATATTTTTGTACAGTGAAAAGATGGAAATTATATGACAAAAATATACTGAAGGCAAAAATTAAAGTGCCCATATTAGAGAAAGCTTTTAAGGAAGTGACAGAATTGTGGGCAAACACTGCTTTCACACAGAATAAGAGATGATAACAGAGACAGTGATTCTTACAAGGCCTACAAACCTTCTTTGTTGGTGTTTGATTCTTCATAATCAGAGAAATCGTTCTGTCAAGTATTCCTGACTGGGCAGCTATAAGAGAAATAAAAATGTCACAAAAATATAAGCATCTAGGTTTTCCAAGAAAACTAATTTCCAAATAAATGCAAAACGAATCAAGAAGCCTAAGCCTCCATTCCCTATCCCTCTAGATTTTTTTAAATTATGTTTAACTTTTTTTTAAGTTTATTTATTTATTTTTGAGAGAGAGAGGGAGAGGAAGAAAGAGAGAATCCCAAGCAGGCTTCACACTGTCAGTGTGGAGCCTGACACAGGGTTTGAACTCATGACCATAAGATCATGACCTAAGCCAGATGCTTAACCAATTGAATTAACCCAGGTGCCCCTATCCTTCTGGATTTGAACTAGAACATGACTCGTCTCACCAGTCGAAGTTCTTGCTACCAGGAGGGGTTCCTCAATTTATCAAAGGCCCACACAGATGCCTCCCTAAGTTTGAAACTCAAGAGCCGGCTCTCTCCAAACAAGAAAGCTGGAAGGGTGGCCCTACACCCACCCCAGACTCCCTACTCTGAGGGGTCCATAGCTGTCAACTTGGTCCGTATGTCCAGACTTCCCTAGACTTTCAGATGTCCCTTTGTCTTTGTTCAGACAGCCTAGAATGTCCCAGGTATATTCAATTAGGCAACACAGTATGCGCTCCCCTCTACCGGAGTGCTCTGGCTGAGGCTGGACCAGATATAGACAGATGGACAGGTAAATGGATGTTTTTGTTTTTGATGGTGAGAGTGGGAGACTGTGTTTTTAATTATGAAAATATTCAAAATCTTATCTTTCTTGTTTCATCATCCCCTTCATAGATCCCACTTTTATTTTCTGGAGTATTTTCGGAGCGAACATCACAACAATTTGCCCAGAAATATCTCTGTGTATATCTCCGATATATGAGGAATTTTTTAAATACAAACACAATAGCAGTTTTATACCTGAATTATTAGCAATAATTCCTTAATATCATCTAATCATCTAAAAACACAAGCAGTTTGTGTCTCTCGAGGTAGGAAACTGGATTTACTTTTGAGGAAAGATGGATTAGATTTATACTGTAAAATACTCATTAAAGCGGTTGTTTTGCAATCCCCAAAATCAGGAGGCAACAAGATCTTTCTGTAAAGGAAAATTTTACACCTTGTGGGCCAAGAGGCAAATATCAAAGATATTAAGTAACAAGAGAGAAAAACAAATAAACAAAAAGTTTATTAACAAAATCCAAAATACAAACAATAATTTTTTGTAATATAGGTCTACTAGTAAGAAGAACGAAATTCTTTCTTCAGAACCTCAATGCTCCCTATCGTCAAATGATTATAAATGTTAACCACTAGAAATTATTCCTATCCAGTTGTACAAAAACAGGCAGCAGGTTGCATGTGGCCCACAGAGTATAGTTTGTTGATGCCCAAATCAAAAAGAGCAATAAATTTTTGGGGGGGGGAATGAGGGGTTTCAAAAAAATGAAGAGTAAATCACCCTGCTTTAAAAATATTAACTGGCTGTCCTCATTGTCTTAACATCTCTAAAGATTCTATCTCCCTTTCGGAAAACTTTGTTCCCCTCTGAGGGCCATATAGAGTTTGGAATCTTAACTGAGAAGTCCCAAAGCGGCCCCCACAGTAGGGCATCAAGACCAACAGAAGAGGAGAGAAGGTAGGCAGTGAGTACCACCTGCCCAGAGGCTGGGACCGGGAAGCAGTCACACCGTCCAGGTGTGTGTGTATGAAAGTGTATGTGAACTGTTGTGCCTCTTTCTCCTGTATTATAATCCCCTTCTGCTACGCCCAAACCTTCAGGTAACTTTTGTTAAATGCCACATCTTGGTCTTGGCTGTGCTGTGGGTAATTAAGGGAGAATCTTGGGGCAGAGGAAGAGGCATGAGCCACGGGAACCTAAATTCGATGTGGCAAGATGGGCTCTCCCCCACAGCGGCATGGTGGTCCGGAATGAGGTAAGACACCTGGCCGCGCAGCAAGTCAAGCCAAGGATGGGTTAGTGGAATGGGGGAAAGCATTGCTAGGGGCACTCGGAGGACGCGGGGAAGGGAACCTAGTGAAAATGGTAGATCCACGTGGGGAACACAGACTTCTGTTATTTACTCGCTAAAATGTGAAACGACATATAAAAAAAAAAAATTCACTACAGCACTGTCTGAAATACAAATGGATTGGAAACAATGTAAACATAAATTAAGAATAGACTCATTAAATAAATTCTGGAGCAACCATGCAGTAGAATACAGACTGGAAAATAACAGATGTAGAAACAATGGGGATGCTCTCTACATGGTCAGGGGAACATAGGAGCGCAGCAGATAGATGAAAGACAGGGCCGGGAGCAAGATTTTTCACTTACAACTTTTTGCTTAGTAATATTTAATACTATCTATTCTGAATGACGAGTTTGAAGTAGGCCACAGATTGGGCCTCATGTGCATCCACAGGTATTTTCTTTAAAAAAATTTTTTTGATGTTTATTTATTTTTGAGAGAGAGAGAGAGAGAGAAACAGAGTGCGAGTGGGGAAGGGGCAGAGAGAGAGAGGGAGACAGAGAATCTGAAGCAGGCTGCAGGCTCTGAGCTGTTAGCATAGAGCCCAACTTGGGGCTCAAACTCACAAGCCATGTGATCATGACCTGAGCCAAAGTCAGAGGCTTAATTGACTCAGCCAGCCAGGCATCCCCACGTGTATTTTTAACACATAAATTTAGCAGGCTTACATTAAGAGAAAAGCAAATTGAAAGCATTGTCTCACAATCTACCTATAAATCACAAAGAGAAAGGTACCTTTACAGTGAAGGGAACCAACGGTCACTCCTTCACCCAGTGATGAAATCCAGCTTCATCAAGGACAAGACAAGCTAAAAGAGGCTCCCAAGGTGATGCACTGGGAGGCACACAACCTCACGTACAAAGGGTCTTGCCAAATGGATAACCTGAATCCAGTTTTAAGGAAACCACCAGGGGCGTCCGGGTGGCTCAGTCAGTTAAGCATCCAACTTCAGCTCAGGTCATGATCTCGCAGTTTGTAGGTTCAAGCCTGGCATTGGGCTCAGTGCTGACAGCTCAGAGCCTGAAGCCTGCTTCAGATTCTGTCTCCCTCTCTCTCTGCCCCTCCCCTACACATACTCTGTCTCTGTCTCTCAAAAATAAATAAACTTAAAAAAAAAAGAAAGAAGGAAAACCACCAGACAGGGGCATCTGGGTGGCTCAGTCAGTTAGGTGTCTGATTCTCGATTTCAGCTCAGGTCGTGATCTCATAGTTCCTGTGTTCAGGCCCTGTATCAGGCTCTGTGCTAACAGCCTAGAGCCTGCTTCAAATTCTGTCTCTCTCCCTCTCTCTCTCTCTGCCTCTCCCCTGCTCTCTCTCTCTCTCAAAATAAATAAAAAAATAAACTTAAAAAAAAAAAACAAACCACCAGATAATTCTAAATTATGGATATTCTACAAGACAGCCAACCTGGTCTCCAAAACGCCAATGTCATGAAAGCAAACTATGTCAGAGGGCCTGTTCCAGATGAAAGGAAACCAAAAAGGCATGACATCCAATGCAGTGTATGGCCCTTAACTGGCTCATGGATTTAAGGGAGGGTGGGAGAGGCGGGTATTAAAGGCCGTTTTAAGGAAAACTGGAGAAATCTGAACTGGATTGTATATGAGATGATTATATATCAGATAATAAGGTGTTCAATTCCTCGGACATGATATGGTCTTGTGGATATCAAGGAGAAAGTCCTTTTCCTGAAGAGATGCAGGTTAAAGTATCTGAGGATGAGGTATTATTATGTCAAAAGTTGCTTTCAAATGACTTGACAAAAACAGGGCATAAAGTAATAAAGCAAACGCTACACAAGATAACAACTGGCAAATATCTGAAGGGCCTATGGATATCCATTGTGCTTTCTTTCAAATTTTTCATAGGTTTGGGATTTTTAAAATAAAAAGTTGGGGGGAAATTATCTAATTGATAACAAAAAAGACATTCTGTGGGCTTTCTAGAAAGGAAATCGGTTGAAACAGCGACAGTAACGCAACATGTTCTGCGGGCACGCAATTGGCACAAAGCACTGCCGTCCCCGCCAGCAGGAACGCCTGTGTTTTACAGCCTCTGGAGGAGACAGTTCCTGTCTATAGAGGACAGCATCCGAAACGCAATTCTCCTCATCGCTGCTAGTGCAGAACATGGAGGGTAAGAATTTCATTTTCCAAGCTGAGTCCTTAATCGTGTACCAATCAGGGCACGCTCCACTGTATCTGTCCTAACAGAACAATTTTCTGGTCTGCAAGCTTCCATTGACTTGCACGTGTTTTCTGTGGAAACAAACGCTTCCCTAGCTTTATAGTGTTTCAAGCAGGAGAAAAATAACCAACTTGGCTGGTATCGCGGGCAAAAAAAAAAAAAAAAAAGCCAAGGGTACGAGTGTGAAGGTAGGAGAAGTAACAGAATTGCAGAGAGCTGGAAGAGTGGTATCCTCTCTCTCTAATGCCTCCTCCCCTGCAAACAACCACTCTGACCTACAAAAGGCAGACGACGTGATGCTACACTTTCTTTTTCACATGACACCAAGTTCATCAACAGCCTGCCTCTGTGTCAGGCAGGTTGAAGTCATTTTTAGGCCACAAAAGTTTCATTATTAATGGAGTGCTATTTCTGTCAGGCTTTGGTTTTTGTGATGACGGTGACTTAGGGCGGCATCACTCTGAGAGGAACGTAGCTCACTGGTTATCTTACCTACTGCGGCAGCCGTCTTTGACGTGGGAAGGTTAGTGCAGTCCCCAATCCCAAACACATTTGGGTACTTCTTGTGCTGCAGAGTTTCTTTATCCACATCCACCCAGCCAGCAGCGTCGGCCACGGGACTGGTCTTGAGGACATCTGGCGGGCTCATTGGTGGGGTCACATGAAGCATTTCATACTACAAAGGAGGAAAGCATCCAAATTTGGGTTTATTGCAGTATTTCTACAGCCCCACAGCTGTCCCCTGATCTCCCTCACCCCTACACTGGACTATGGCTGCAGGGCACACTGTATCCTGTACTAATCCACACCCTCTCCGAGGTTTCCCATGCTTGCACGCAGAATGGTATAAACAACTAACCGGTGTCTTGGTTGATGTTGTCTCCCCATACAGAGCCAACATGATCCGTTTGGCTGGAGGCATGGGGGAATCAGAAACACCGGAATGAACCTCACTAACATTCTGAAAGAACCCACTGATGTTTCTATTATTACTGAAACAAAGGAAGTGGTATTTCTCATTGCCCTCTCCCTGACCCTCAGCTGACTACTCGTAGAGTCTGGTACTTCCGTTTTATTCCGCAAAATGGTGCCCAGAGTCGCTGAAACCCACAAAAGCCATGTTCAGGGCTGGTAAGTGAGCACCACATTTTCAAACATGGGTCAACTCTCAAAATACATAAAGGAAACCGTTGGAACACCAACTTAAGATGACATAAAAGGGGGTGCCTGGGTGGCTTAGTCAGTTGAGCTTCCGACGTTGGCTCAGGTCACAATCTGCGGTGTATGGGTTCGAGCCCTGCATCAGGCTCTGTGCTGACACCTCAGGGCCTGGAGCCTGCTTCGGATTCGGTGTCTCCCTCTCCCTCTGCCCCTCCCCTCCTCATGCTCTGTCTCTCTCTAAAAAATAAAAAACATTAAAAAAATTTCAACAAATAAAAGATGACATAAAGGGTGGTGAGAATATTGGCTAGCGTTTAGGAGGAGAGAGCAATCTGATTCAGTAATAGGTTTACTAAACAGTGTAGGGGGGCAGGAAGGTTTGCCTGTCTGTTTTTCCCAGAAAACCTGTATCAACATTATAAGTAGCAGTGGTAGCAGTGCACTAACCCACCCTGATCATTAAATGGGTGGCTCATTTAAATTTTTGTCTGTTTATGTAATACTTATTTGCTTATGTAATATTTTTGTGGTTTATCCTTTCAATTCTTTTCGTTACTGTTTATAAACTCCATCCAGCAATTTCAAACTTATTTAAGAGCACCAAAACACTGCATTAAGTTGAAAACTTTAACATCTTAAGACAATCCCCACCTTGCCATAGTCCCTGGTTTCTGTAAGGAGGTCCGTGCGCTTGCCAGGGCCGGGCGGTCTTTGACAGCAGAGGGAGGTAAAGAGGTGACTTGTATTTATTCCCGCTCTCAGACAATTCTAAGCTTAATTCACCTTAGAGTAAAAGAGAGCTGTCAATGGGCTCTGCTCCTCTGCAAGGGTGATCTTGGGTGGTTCTTTCGGGGCATGGGTTTCCGAGGCTGGCTGTGTTAATGAAAGTGGAAACTAAGCACATGTCTGCAGGACAGTGTATAGAATGGCCAATAGCCATTAGCTACCAAATTATTAAGGCTATGTCTGTTTTTCTATAGTTAAGTAGAACCACTTTTTTTTTAGCTGAGAGCTAAGTCTTACCAGAGTCATATCTACCTATTGGTGTTAATGTGCTTAAGTTTCACAAGTACACATGAATTCCACTCATCTTTGCTGGAAGGAGAGTTAAATATTTCCATATAATCATCATAAAGGCATGAAGTTTTACTCACATTAATATCCTGTAAAGGCTATACTCAGGTCTGCTTTACAGATGTCTTGAAAATTAACACTGGCATTTAGTTGTAGCTTGTTCTTTATCTGCTGTTTCCACAAACCGTGTGTGATAAATAACTTGATTATCCTTCATTAACATAAATAATCTATTCAGGGTAGTGGTTTTCTTTTTTTTTTTTAATTTTTTTTAATGTTTATTTATTTTTGAGAGAGACAGAGCTCAAGCAAGGGAGGGAGGGCAGAGAGAGGGAGAGAGAGAGAGGGAGACACAGAATCTGAAACAGGTTCTAAGCTCTGCGCGGTCAGCACATCAAATTCACAAACAGTGAGATCACGACCTGAGCCGAAGTCAGACGCTTAACCAACTGAGCCACCCAAGTGCCCCAAGGTATTGGTTTTCAAACCTTAGTGTTCATAAGCAGCATTTGAGAGGCCTGCGGGAAATGCAGGTTCCTGGGCCCCGCTACCCCTCGATCTCAATCCAGTAGGTCTGGGTGAGGCACAGGAATCTGCACTTTAGCAAAATCTCCTAGCAATTCTGACACATGAAACCTGTAGGTGACAGTCTTAGAAGCTCTGGCTTGAAGGAACAGGTTCAGTTACAGTGAAAAACAGAATGTTATTCTATGGATAAGTCACTTCACCTTCCATTTGTTTATCTATAAAGAATTACATTACAGGGGCGCCTGGGTGGCTCAGTCAGTTAAGCGTCTAACTCCTTAATCTCGGCTCAGGTCATGATCTCACGGTTCATGAGTTCGAGACATGCCTCGGGCTCCACTCTGAGCCTGCTTGGGATCCACTCTCTCCCTTTCTCTCTGCCCCTCCCCTGCTCATGCTCTCTCTCATGCTCGTGCTCTCTCTTTCAAAATAAATAAACAACAACAATAATGAAAAAGAAATACACACAGTTGACCACTGAAGAGTGTGAGGGTTAGGCTACAGGCTTTCTTTTTCTTTTCTTTTTTTTTTAATTCCTTACAGTGGCAGTTCTCAATCCTGGTTGTACATGAGAATTATTAGAGGAACTTGTGAAATGCCCAATCATCAGTCCACCTCCCAAACTAATTAATCAAAATCTGGGGGTGAGACCCAGAATCAGAACATTTCAAAGCTCCCCAGAGGATTCCCATGTGCAGCCAGGGCTGAGAGCCACTACTTTAACACCTTTTGGTAGATTTTTTTAAATTCATACTTTAAGAGTGGAATTGGGCCTGGAAAGAAAATCTGACCAGAAATCCTATCATTTAAAGGGACACAAATGTCTCTCTTCTTTATAAGCCCTTTAGAAGAACAATAACCATTTACATATCCAAGTTTCTCTCTGCAGCTTCGACCATCCACAGCACGGCTGAGAACTAAAGTAAAAAAGACCAAACAACAAAATGAACTTCATGCAGTCAAGCCCATATAGTTTGCTCATGAAAGTATGTTGTGGGCCCTCACTTGTAGCCCGCTCACTGTTACTTTACACAGAATCAAACAAGTCTGACTATCTCATTTTCCAGCCAATAAAGACTTAATAGCAGCAGCTTAAAAGAGCTGAAGCGGGAGGGACCTTCTAACGTCACTCGCGGCTGCCCGACGGCCAGGAAAGAAGAAAACTGGAAAGCTACAAAAGGCCACATAGAAAATCAAATAGCAGAGCACTTTGAGACCCTTTTATAAGGTGATAACTAGCCCTGGGAGGCCCTAGGAGCATAACTTTATAAAGGCTATTCAAAATAATACCCTGAGCTGGGGCAGGTAGATACTACATGAACCTGGGACATCCTGTGACACCAGAAAGCCAGAAAGTGCTCAAAATATGATGGCAACATGTCACAAGGTCATAGCCATCTCGAAAGGGCTCCCAGTGGCCAAATCTGGGACAATTTGAGCACCAAAAGGACAGCAATGAATTAAGGACCGTAATGAATTACAAACCACTGGAGGCAAAAAAAAAAAAAGAATTCATGTGTTTATACCTATAACTAATCAACTGAGAGAAGGGAGGGATTTTGCAGACAGAATGCCTGCGAAAAGTGGCCTCCTGTGAAAGGTGGAGAGAGTGCTTGATTGGAAATCATCATTTTGCAACCACCATAATGAAGACTGGACTACGCAAAAGTCACCAGCGGATGATAGATCCAGTGGGAAACCTCATGAGGAGGAAGAAGGATGTTTGCTTGGGCTTAAGGTGTCTCCCCCAGACTTCTTATTAGTAGCATAGAAGGAAGAGACCAACAATATACAGTGGAGAAACTGGGCCATCTTTTGACTGGTGATCAAAATAAATGTCATCAATGAGGGGCAGGTGACCACCACGTGCTCTCAAATGTGATACACTGGAAAGACACAGCATTGCTTAAGCAGCATTTCGGTCTAGTATGTAGAGCCTGAGGGGCGCCTGGGTGGCTCAGCTGGTTAAGTATCCGACTCTTGGTTTCAGCTCAGGTCATGATCTTGCAGTTCATAAATTGGAGCCCCGCATCAGGCTTTCTGCTGTCAGCACAGAACCCACGTCGGGTCCTCTATCCCCTCTCGCTCTGCCTTTTCCCCACTTGCTCTCTCTCAAAAACAAATAAATAAGCTTAAAATAAAATGCAGAGTCTAAAACTGATCACGAGAAAACATAAACACAAAATGAGGAACATGCTATTAAAAAATAAACGTCGGGAGAGGGGCTATATCCAAAATATCTCCCAGAAAAGGCTGTGGAAACATTCCAGATCAAAGGATGTTCAAGAGACATCACAAGTAAATGCAACACCTGCCTGTTGACTGGGTTCTGCCCTGGAGGGAGAAGTGTGCTATAAATGCTATTGGGTCAATCCACAAAAGTGGAATAGGAATGGTAGATTAAAATATTGTATCTGTACTAAATTTACTGAACTGATAACTGTGCTACGCTTATGTAAGAGAAGAGGGATCTCAAGAAATTTACAGCAAAGAATTCAGGTAAATGGCTTTGATGTGTCATATATATAACTTACCTTTAGATGCTTTGGAAATATTATAATATTTCATATCACATTACATTATATGCAGAGAGAGAGGGAGAAGGAGATCAAATGATAAAGCCAATAGGGTAAAAAAAATAAATGAATCTACCTAACGGCTACACGGTACACGGTTTTCTTTGTGCTCTTTGCATTTTTTGCAGCTTCTCTAAGTTTAACAAGATTTGCAAATAAAAGTTTAAAATTATGACCTCGGATCATCAGTAACACCTTAAATGAGAGTCAATACACACCATTTAAGAAAGGAGAGATGTGTGCAATACATTTTAGAAAAAGGTCGTACTAAAAACCCTAAAACGTGAAGTTTTGATGTTCAGAAGATTAGTGGTTGGTTCACTTCAAAATTCTTTTTTTATGGAACCCTTCATTCCTCTAAAACTGCTGAATGAATAAAATGTCACGATGCACCGTTTTCTCGCTGCTAACAGCTCTTGCCAGAGTGATATAAACAAATGATTCTCCCACGGATGCTTCTCCAGATGCTTTACGTCTTGTTCTTAATCCTCACCCGCCTCTGCTACAGTACTATTCCCGCTACACAGAGGACGAAATAGACACACAGGATCCAAGCCCGTATACAGAGGCTCAATCTTCCCAAGTTAGGGTATGGTTCCAAAACACCTTTCTTCAAGGATTTTGAAGTGTTTCCCTTTGTACGCCAGTGAAAGACATTTAAAGACGACCTCTCCCATAGGGGAAAGACACCCCTGTCACCTGTAAACTACTCATGAGCAGGGCTGTCTCTCACACAGCATAAATTGAGACACAATCCCCAAATCCTCCGCTTAAGGAAGCCCTTCCTGAATTCCAGGCAGACCTGAAGTCATCAAATATTTTTGGCTGCTTCAAGTGACTCAGTAGAAGAAAAATGGAGGGAGAAAATAGGATAAAAATTCCCTTGAAACCAGTAGACAAACCCTCCCCAGCTCCCATGGATACAGCCTCTTACCTCTCACCCTTCCCCATCCATCCTGGTCTACCTTCTCTCCTATCGCTGCCCTAGTATGCGCTTTGTAAGCAGCCTCCTCCAGCATGAGGACGGCAATGGGGAGGAGGGAGCCACAGTGCTGCCGGCATCGAGGGCACCGTTTAGCTGACAGCTTGACCTCACCACTCACTGAAATCACTTGGGTCTCTCCAGGTTTGTCCAGATTCTCGAAGACGGCCTCTTGTCTATCGGCTCGGACTTCGATGAGGTTCTGCTTGTAGTTAACAGTGAGGTTCCTCTCCCGGATGATCTCCTGCAGGGTGGCAGCATACTTCTTCACCCCGAAAATTGCTCCAAGGGAAGTGTTGAAGATGATGTTGGCCTTGGATCGCTTCCCCGTCTGGGAAAAGAGGAAAGAACAGAAACAGACACCACCAAAGCATTACTTCAGCCACTAATTTTTTTTTTAACTTACATGAGAATTAAAACCCTCAGAAGAGAGCTCACCAGCTTTCCCTATCACGATGTGCTGATGGGGCGAAGTGTGAGCCAAGGCACTGCCTCCTTATTGTCTGCCAGTGACTCAGCAACCAAGGGCACATTTGAATCAGGGGGAGGGTTAAGAGGGCACTGTTTGTTTGGAGGCCAGCGATGAAGGTCAAGTCCAGGGAAAGACGGGCTGAACTCTTTACTCGTATACTCATTTGTTCATCCACTCAGTAAATACTTAATGAGGTCCTAGAGTTGGCCTGGCCCTGCTCTAGGTGCTGCAGGAACAGCGGTGAACAAAGGTGCCGTCTCATACACACTAGAATTCTTCGTATGTTTCAGAGGCAGGCATTCTCCCAAATGCCTAAGATCTTGCAGCGCCTGAAAGAGAAACTTCCTCTCAGCCGTCCAAGTCTTAGACAATTGCAAAGGCAATTCCAGGAGGGAAGAAACAGCTCGTTTCCTCTCCTTTTCCTTTGTTCAGCTCCTTTCACGATGTGCTCACCCAGATCACACTATTTCAAACAAGTGAGATGGCTGAGAACCTCCAAAGGCTGTGGCATCCAGGAATTCTCACGACCCAGAAGGCCATTTCTTAGAAACAGAAGTGATGACTCCAACTGTTGCTTAATTCCCCGGGGGGGTTGGCGCAGGTTTGCATAACTCAGGTGAAGGCTTCCCAGTGTGGTACCAAGCACACGTCCAACGGCTCTTCATTCCCATCTGCCCCTCCCCTTCTCCCCCCTTCTCTCCCCTTCTCTCCCCTGTCCCTTTACAGAACTGCAGACCGCTTTCAATCCTGACATTACTTCAAGTCAAACCACGCTGTGGTAAACCAAACATGACATCTCACAAAGGGCAGGAGGGCAAGGACAGCTTCCCGCAGCTTCGTGCCAGGTGTACTCAAGCTGCGGACACTGGCTCTGAAACGTGTGTTTGAGGAATGCTGGGAGTGTCCCCATCCAAATACTTCTTTCCACTAAGGTTTGAAGTTGTAGGCCAACAGTTTGTTTTTTATTTTTTGTTTTTTGCCTTTAGAATTGGCATTTGCCTACCGTATTCTCAATGACGTTTACTAAGAGCCAGAAAATACTGTGCCTGGGTGGTTCAGTCAGTTAAGCATCCGACTTCGGCTCAGATCACGATCTCATGGCTTGTGGGTTCGAGCCCCTCATCGGGCTCTGTGCTGACTGCTCAGAGCCTGGAGCCTTTGGTGGATTCTGTGTCTCTCTCTCTACACCTCTCCCACTCCTGCTCTGTCTCTCAAAAATAAACATTAAAAAAATTTTTTAAAAAGAGCCAGAAAACATACATAACCTTGAACTTAAGCAGAAGTAATTGAGGATGTAGTATGTGTAAGAACAAACAATGTACGGCCAACTGTCCAACTATATGGAAACATCCAAACAATCTCTAACAGGTCTCCCTGTTAGATTTCTATACACACAGTAGAACGTACGTCACAAAGACTATTTAATAACAAGCAGTACATCTAAATTTGCATGCTATGATTGTAAACATGTTAAAAAAATGTATAGGAAAAAAAATAGAAGGACATGTCAAATTGATAGCACCCGCTATATTAGAGTAATTCAATTATAGGGGCTTCCTTTTTTCTAGTTTTTAAACTTCCAGTTATATAATTTTGTACATATGTAATAACTTAAAAACAGAAAAGGTATCGTGACACAGATAAACTGGAATTCTGGCATCACTGGACTGACACCATCTGCCCATCTTGTCTCTGTCCCTGAATCTGAAGCATACCTTCCTAAAATAGGCTTCCGACAAATACATGATCTTCTGGGGGGCCCCAGCACACTTTACAGGGGTGTTTGGGAATGTGAAGATGGCATTGCCTTCCTTGAAGTCCTGCAAAGCTTTCCATGTCTTCTCTACTGTCTTCACTGAATAATTGGACCCAATTTTAGGATGCTCAAACCCTTCAGGTAAGCCTTTAATCTGCAAGAAAGCACACCAAGAAACTATTTTTTAACAAAAGCGCAAATTCACAGGAGTGTCAATTTTTTGACCGAAGTGCAAAAACTCAAGTTGAGAGCCTTTGTTCTCTGCCATTTCTATAACCTCTCAAGTATTTCATTCCAATTATTAGCCCCCAGTATTCACACACGCATTGGAGCAGGCAGGTAGGTGGGTGAGGGATCTGCTAAGACCACAGCTGTCGGGCCTGGAGTCAACTGTCAAACCACAGAATGGGCTCAGCCCCAGGGAACCCCTCTGCCTCCCTGGCCTTAGGACCATGATTTGGATAAATCCCTTCCCACCATCACAGTGAGGACAAGAGCCACAACCATACTTACGTTTTGGAGAAACAGCTACCATCCTGGGAAGAAGAAGACTGACAGGCAGAACCAAGAGCCATCTTGTCAATAATCGCAAACTTCAACTACCCTTATCAAAGGTTGTACTGTGCTTTCAACAATAGCTGAAGTACGGAAAGAGCCTAAATGTCCATCCACTGACGAATGGATAAAGAAGATGTGGTATATATATACAATGGAATACTACCTGGCAATGACAAAGAATGAAATCTGACCATTTGCAGCAATATGGATACAACTGGAGGGTATTATGTTAAGTGAAATAAGTGAGTCAAAGAAAGACAGATACCATATGTTTTCACTCATACGTGGAACTTGAGAAACTTGACAGAAGACCATGGGGGCAGGGAAGGGGAAAAAAATAGTTACAAACAGAGAGGGAGGGAGGCAAATCATAAGAGACTCTGAAATACAGAGAACAAACTGAGGGTTGATGAGAGGTGGGGGAGAGGGGAAAATGGGTGATGGGCATTGAGAAGGGTTCTTGTCAGGATGAGCACTGGGTGTGGTATGGAAGCCAATTGGACAATAAATTCTTAAAATAATAATAATAATAATAATAATAATAATAATAATAATAAAACAATCAAAGGTTGTACCAAATCAGACTCTTGGCAAAGGCCGTAAAGGCAGGTAATTAAAAACATGGACTTGGGAACCGCACAGATTTTGGCTTGACTCCCAGCTTTTCCACTCACAAGTATATGACCCTCGGTAAATTACCTAATATCCCCAGGCCAGTGGGATCTCAAAGTATGGTACCTCGGAACTTGCTAGAAATGCAAATTAACAGGCCCCGCCCAGACCTACTGATTCAGAAACTCAGGGGCAAGCCCAGAAATCTGTTTCAACAGGCTCTCTGTGTGGTTCTAATGGACACTAAGAAGTTTATGTTCCTCACCTGCAAAATGGGGCCAAAAGTAACTGCTCCGGAGGGCTGCTGGCAGGAGGATGGGAGGCGGCATAGGAAAATGCTTGGGAAAATAACACCCACGCACTGAGTGCTCCATAGTGTATTCCTGCCAGGAAGATTACCTGGAGGTAATCTTACTACTTAATAAGTAATGCTTATTACTAATGTTAGGGGGTTTCTAGAGGACAACGAAGATGGAATAGATTGAGGTGAGACTCAAGCACCAGTTCTTCCAGCAAGAGCAGAGAACCATCAAACAACAGTTATCAAGATGTGCTGGTCCTTCAGAACCCTCCCAGGACCCTCCAGATCATAGGGCCACCACTCGACAGCCATTCCTCAGCTCTCAAGGACACAGAGAGCCATGATCTCCTCCTCAGTGTAAAAAGCAACTATTTCTCCGATCTTATCTCCTGCTGCAGTTTAAGGAGTTATCCTATCAGCAGTCTCAATAACCTTCATCATCATCATTATTATTATTATAAAATCACCTCATATTTTCATGTTTCTGAAGTTTCACCCCCTACTAACAGTGGATATTCGCTGCACGCCTCTGAGGCCTGACACAGACAAGGAAATTGAGGAGAGCAAGGTTGAGAGACCCACCTAGAATCTCACAGAACCAGATGCCGAGGCTCCTGACCACTGCCTAGGCTTCTTCTCACATGACCTCCATACTTCCTGGTTCCCAAAGCAAAACGCACTATCCAAGAGATAAACAAACAGCTGAACTTTTATCTCCCTCATTACTTCTCTCTAGTTTGAAGATGTCATTTTCAAGGAAAAGGTGCCACAAAGTGGTAACCAGGCTCCCCTTATGGAGATTGGCACAAAGGGCAGTTTGTGACTGACTCCTCATCCAATTCAAGTTGCTTCCCTGGGAACTCAGGAGCAGAGAGAGGCAGGGAGAGTCACAAAAAGAGAGAGATCTGACCCCGTTTTGCCAAGCAGGTCAGGGAGCAGGACATCACACTACAGGGACTCCATGAAGCTTGGGAGAGGAAGAGGGGACTCAGTCCTACACCGCAAGGTCGTTTTCCTCTGAGTGTGGAAAAGCCTGCTGTTTTGCAAGACTTGCCATTAGGGCATGGACGTGCTAAACTCGGACTAAAGCTTAAAGCTAAAATATATCAGCATCATTGACAGAATCTTAGAGACGATTTTTTAAAAACCATAAAAAGACCACTGAGGGAAAAAAAAAAATAAAGAGGATCCCTTAGAATTGTTTCTTGTCAAAACGAATACAAAGCAACAAAATGCAGCATTCGATCTTCGCGTAAGTAGGCCAGTGTAAATAACACAGAAGTAGTTTAAAATAGTACCTTCTCAGGTGCCTGGGTGCCCCAATCCGTTAAGTGTAGGACTCTTGATTTCAGCTCAGGTCACGATCCCACAGTTCTTGAGTTCAAGACCCATGGTGGGCTCCACACGGTCAGTGCAGAGTTTGCTTGGGATTCTCTCTCTCTCCCTCTCCCTCTGTCTCTCCCCTGTGTTCTCTCTCTCTCTTCCAAAAGTAAATAAATAAATTCTAAAATAGTACCTTCTCATAGTCCAGCTGGATTCCAAGAGCAATAATAAGATATTTGTAGGAGATCTGCAACACAAAACAATAATATTTTAGACCAGGATCCCCGAAGTGGCAGCCCTCAGCCCCAGCCCTGTGTGGCCACCCCCATGTTTCCTATTTCCTTTTTTTAATGTGTATGCCTGGAGGCTGTAGGTGATGGGCGGGGCACAGGGACGCACACTCCAGTTTGCCATCATGTCTCCCATTCTCTATCGCCTCACACCTCACACCTCAGTGTTTCGCAAGTACTGTATTGTATAACCCCACCCAGGGCTTGAGACTCCTATGTTTTTACACAGTGGAGAGTGATACAAAGAAGCCACAGTCATTCGTATGGTGCTTGTGTTAACACTTTCTCATGCTAAGGGGTGGAAATCCCCTAGTGATCTTAAAAGCCAATCAACATTCTTCAAAATCTATGGAGTGATATGTGAATCCCAAGCAAATCTGACCTGTCATATGGACTGGATCAACAGTGTAAGCGAGAAACTGCTCTTCTGAGGTCCATGGAAGAGAATGTGATATAACACACCTGATCATACTTAATGATCTATTCAGAACCTAAAAGTCCCTTCCTTAAACATGGGTATTGTGATTACTCATGCCACCGGCAAAAGTATCCACATTTATCATGATGGAAATGTGGGTTTAAGATCAGAAGGAAGACAAGTTGAGGCCAGAAAAGTATAAGCAAAAAGGATATGAAGAAACAGGACTTGCAGGGTTTGCCTGGGTGGCTCTGTCGGTTCAGCGTCCAAATCTTGATTTTGGCTCAGGTCATGATCTTATGGTTGGTGAGATCGAGCCCCACCTCCAGCTCTGTGCTGACAGCACAGAACCTGCTTGGGATTCTCTCTCTCTCCCTTTCTCTCTGCCTCTCTCTCTTTTGCAAAATAAATAAACATAAAAGAAAGAAAGAAAGAAAAAGAGAGAGAGAGAGAGAGAGAGAGAAAGAAAGAAAGAAAGAAAGAAAGAAAGAAAGAAAGAAAGAAAAGAAAAGAAAAGAAAAGAAAAGAAAAGAAAAGAAAAGAAAAGAAAAGAAAAGAAAAGAAAAGAAAAGAAAAGAAAAGAAAAGAAAAAAGAAACAGGACTTGTCCCGAAAACTGGAGGTGGAGAATGATTGTAATCAAAGTCAGGCGCCCAGAAAGAGGAAATGGATTGTAACTATCACACTCTTGTACCAGATGGAAAAATAGCAGCGAGCTGAGCAGGTCACAACTGAAGAGAGAGAACTCCAAGACCAGAGAGTGCTTGGCTCAGGCTGGGGAGCCAGGGCAGCAAGTCTGCAAAGGTCTTGCCCTGGGAGCCAGGAGGCTCAGTTCCAAAGTCACCTCTACAGTGTGGCCTTCCAATAATTCAACCCTCTTCCCCACCGCCCCTTCTGGGAGCTCCCTTAGCACAGTGTACATGAGGCTTTATAGCACTGGCTGTGTTACATAGGAGTCATGTCTCCCCCCACTACACCGACTACCCCCAGAAGATAAAGGTTAGGTCTTATTCTTTATATTCCTAGAATCTAGCACAGCCACTTAAGTAAAGTGAGGAACTCAGCAATGTCTGATGGATGGATGGGTGCACGGATGGATGGTTTCAGTTGTTCATAAAATATATAATTTTTCCAAGTGGACAGATAACATACACAGCTTCCTCTGTATGATTTGTCTATTCATGGAGAGCTGTGCCCTGACGCTCCTTGTTCTGTAGGAAAGAGTACCAGGCCCACTAACTACCTGACTGAACTATGTTGCATCTTCAGGGTATGTGAGGTCACATGGGACATGGGGTCTGGGCGGGAGGTGATGATCCACAGGCAAAACATGAACGCTGTCAACAAGAAAAACCTTTGGTTTGTGTGTGCCCTGACTGTCTAATCAGAGCATAATATTGATCATTTTTAAGAACTAGTAACAGACAAGTTTAAGATTATGAACAAAAAATCATTAAGGGAGAATAAACCCTAAGAGAGCAAAGAACAAAAAAGAAAGCCTCAAGCCTTCTGAATGAATTCAAGTTTTGAGGCCAGATGATCTAAATTCTAAGGAATTTCAAAAACTTGCAGACAAGACTTTTGAGCAATGACAGAGAACAGTGCAGACACTGCCTGAAGGCTAAATACGGGCAAATATTCTAATTTTATGCAGGGGAGTGGGGGCAGTAACCTCTGATACCAATAACTTAGTAAATAGGATGTCCTCCATTGCAAAATTCCAGGCTCATCTACTAAATAAATGTCTCTTAGGGATTTGGGAAAAGAGCTCCAGCATAGGTTCACAGATTGCAAACTGCTTTCAGTCAGTCAACAGTCGAGAACTATGCTGGCACACAGTGGATACTTAATAAGTATTTCCTGGTCCTTTTTTTCATGTATTCTTTAAAAAATAATAACAGTAACATTTCTTGAGCATGCACTCTGTGCAGGGCACTGCTCTAAATCCTTCACATGTTTTGGGTGCCTGGTGGCTCAGTCGGTTAAGGGAAAAAGACTTCAGCTCAGGTCATGATCTCGTGGTATTTTAGTGTGAGCCCAGCATGATGCTCTCTGCTGACAGCTCAGAGCCTGGAGGCTGTTTCGGATTCTGTTTCAGATCCAGATTCTCTCTCTCTGTCCCTCCCCTCCTCATGCTCTCTTTCTCTCTCAATAAATAAACAAACATTAAAACAAAATTTTTTTCATCTATCACATGTTTTAATGCATTTAATCCTCGAAATAACCCATGAGGTAGGTGGTGTTATTAGTCTCATATTATACCGTTAAAGAAACTGAGACACAATTTGCTCACAAATATTTATGGAACACCTTCTATGTGACCTAGCACCTAGATATTGGGCTAGGTCCTGGACAGATAACACTGAACAAGAAAGATACATTTCCTGCCCCTCCAAAACTCAGTCTAGTGGGTGAGACAGATATTATCAGATAATCACAGAAATAATTACTAAATCACAGAACACTGTGATAGTGTGTCAAGGAGATACCTGACCCAGTGCAGTAAGTTGGAGAAGGCTCTTCTGAAGGGGTATATCTAAGGTAAAGCTGAGTGAGAGTTAGCTAGGGAAAGAGGTAAACTCAGCATGTGAAAATGTCCTGGGGAAGGAGGCCAAAGCCTGTGAAATGAAAGGAAAATTTGCTGGAGCAGAAATGAGAGGTCAATAGAACCAGAACCAGAACCAGGTTAAGTCTGGAGAAGGACAAGGGCCAGTCCACACATGGCCCACGGGACACATTCAGACAAATAGACCCTTGCATCAGGGAAGAGTCAGAGACACAATTGAGGCTGGATTTCAGCAATCCCTTCAACTCAGTCTTGAAGAAAATGTGAAGTGTAAACTAAGAATGGGATGATTTTGGTAAATTCTTAGCAAAAAAATATCTGCTAAAGAATGTTGGTTAATTTATGCATGCTAGAAAAAGCTCTTCCGGGACATGTTACCAAATGAAAACCCAGAATTTAAATGAATCCATCATCGACATGGCTAGGGAAAAATGCTAATCTGATGACCGAGTCACAAATCCAGAAGATCCAGGCAAGTTGGTAAGATGAACTAAAACCAACAACACTATATCCCTCCCCTACATGAGATGATATACGCGGATCTCTGACACCCAGCTCTCTCATCCTTAATAAAATCTTGGAAGAAAGTCCTGCCAGCTTGCCGCAACTGCTTACCCAGCCCTAAAACAAAACACTGCAACTTTCCTAGGAGTCTGAGCCCTACACATCTAAGCGGGGCTCAGAAGTGAGAACACCTGCCAGTCAGTGCCTTTCATTCTCAAGAGAGGAGGCAAGTGTATGATTCTTAAGATATGCACAAACCCAACCACAGAGGGCTCCGAGCCGTACGTGTAATAGGAAGGGGTCTAATCGAGGAGGCAGGCACCGCTATACCAAAGAGGTGATATATGTTGTCAGGGACAGGCATCCTGGCCCCGTGGGCAGTGAACTGGCAGGGGAAACGAGCCCCAACGCTCAATCTTGTGAACTATGAATAATCTTCTGTTTAATTCTGTCTATCCTTCTAGAGACACTGGAGAAAATAAGTTTATCAACAGGGAGAAATAAATAATTTTAAGTACGCATGTATATATATCTGTATATGATATATGTATACATATTTCATGTATATAATATGCATAGAACATATATATTCTAATCTAATACATATTTCTATATCTATATGTAGATAGATAGATATACATATGGAGAAAGCCTGACTTAACATTGGGTCATGTGAAAAAAAGACCCAGAAGTTTGAACTGACCTCAAGCCCAGCATGATCAGCATTGTGGTAACTGCTGCTAAAACGCAAATGCTAACTTGGGCTATATCCAGTTGTGGGAGAGAATGATCTCACTCTATTCTGGACTATTCTGTAAAGTTGCTTACTCTTCCAGGCAACCCCTTTCATGGGGGCACTAACAAGCCAGATGATCAAAGCAAAGTAGAAAGAACAATGAGGGGATTAGAGACTACAAAACGGGAGAAAGAATTGAGGAAAGTGGACATGGGACACAAATCTACCTGAAGAATAGATTTACACAGATGATAAGAGCCATTTTCAAATAGTTGAAGGGTTCTTCCACAGAAAAGAAAAGATATTCTTGGCCAGGCTACAGGAGAAAACAAGGGACAATAAAGGTATTAAGACCAATAACACCCTGGGAGTCCAACAAAGAATATGAAAGTAGTTACAGAAAGATGGATTCTGACGCAGTAAAGGCAGAACTTTCATATAACCTGTCTGTCTAAAAAATGGAGAGGCAGGTACTCCTGATCCAGGTTTAGAAAAAAAAGTTACAAAGAATCTCTAAACTCAATGAAATTAAATGCAAAAGTTGGTCTGTATATGCATTTTCTAGGCAGGGCTTATTATCAGGTGTTCAGAAAGATCCATGACCCAAGGAAGGGTTACAAATGTCTGTCGCCAATGAGCACCTGCTTAGAGGAAGGGATTGGACTTGAAAACCTTCAAATCCCCACCAACTTCCGGATTCTACAGTTCTGTGAAAAGGCCAGAGCGCGCCACCTGCCACAGTCCTGAGCTCGGCAGCAGACGGGAGCACATGACACTGCAGACGCCTTCTGAGCCTGTCATCTCCCCATCCTGCTCTCATCCCCTCAAATACAGGGGCTTTGATCTCTGGCTGATGGGAGGAGACTTTAAATGGTACTGAGCACTTAAGAGTCTCAAGCTCTAGCCGCAGAAAATCTTCTTAGCCCTGGCCCGATCCAGACTCACACAGTCCCTCATCACTCTGGCACAGCAACCCTAGTGTAACTGGGATGGATATCTTCCAACATCCCCTTCTCTGGGAGGTCAGCTATCGGGCAGAGAAGCTGGCTGTTTCAAAGGTAAACGAAGGGAGGTGCCTGCTATTTTAACATGTAGCAGTAGTATTTGTTGAATAAACATTCAGATGCGAGATACTGTACCAAGCAACCGAGCAACAGTGGGTGTTCAACAAATACGTGTCTTAGTTGTTCATTTATTCAGCATCACTCAGTCCTTCTGTCTACCCCATCCTCCATTCACCACATGCTTTCCCACCTCGTGCAGCATCAATACACACACATCCATGGGCACACATTCTTATATGTTGCTGTCTCCGTGAAGCTGTCTTGTTTGGTAATGGCTGTGCATTAACACAAGCCCTGATTAACAAAAGCCAAAGGACCCCAGTGGTTACCTCCTTGCCATTGTCTGTGTGGATGCAGTTCTTGTCTGGGTTCAGCTCAGTCACTCTGGCTTTGATCCATTCTACTCCAGATGGCATCACACTCGCGGTGGGACGGCCCGATGAGGACAACTGTTTGGCACCAGCACCCACCAGCGTCCAGATTGGCTGGTAGAAATGTCTCTGAGAAACACAGTATTCAGAGATTCAAAAGGGTTAAAGTTAAAGGCACATGAGCTAGACTCTCAATTACTCCCTCCCAACCCTAGGATCATCACACATAGAAGTCTTAGAAGGTTAGTCTCCGCCCCCCATTGGTGTCTCCCATTATGTTGAGCTCTGAAAGGCAGTCACCCAACATAAGAATTCTGACAAGAGTATAAAAAAAGAAACCATCAACTAAGTTTCATGACCATTGTATGATTTATTGCTCAAAGTTGATTTGGAGCTTAACATGTACATGTTATATATACATGCATCCATACATATACTTTATGGATACATTTATGCACATAGACATAAAGGAAAATTAAGCCGAGAAGCCTATGTATGGTTCCTTAGAAGCATATGGAGACCAATGAGTCTGGAAAGTTTACAACCACTTTTGAGAAGTCTCAAAACTTCTTTTATTTTCGTTAAAAAAAGAATTTTTTAATATTTATTTTTAAGAGGGGAAGGGGAGAGGGACAGAGATAGACGGAGACACAGAATCCGAAGCAAGCTTCAGGCTCTGAGTTGTCAGCACAGAGCCCCATGTGGGGCTTGAACTCTTGAACCATGAGATCATGAACTGAGCCAATGTCAGACACTTAACCAACTGAGCCACCCGGGTGCCCCTCAAAACTTCTTTAACATCCAACTGTGTTTCCCAAGGCCATAGAGGACTACAGACATTTCCTATCAGCCCCAGACCCTCTCCTCTCCTCTCTGAGGCTTTACACCCGAAGCCAGTAGGCAGAAATTTCCACTGTGTCCTGGAATTCTCTAGCTTCAGATGGTCCTCTCTTGATCTAAGTTAGTTTTGAAAGTTCTAGACTCATGGGCAAAGGGCAGATGGAGCTAATGGCTTCTGGGAATCCCGTTACACTCATGGAGTGGCCTGGGGACCAAGAACTCTCAACACTGTCAAAACACCTCACCCTGGCTGGACAGAGCTGCCAGCCATGGAGCAGTAAAGAGGATATGAAAAATGGCTTTGCAACCTCCCTGCAGCCAGTAATGGATGTGACCAAAGACAACAGGGTAGATGTCTCCAATGGTGAGAACTCACTGATTTCAACTCCATCTTGAACAGAAAAAGCAATAAAAATACAAGCCCAGACTCTTTTAGACTACAAACAAGCATCAGCGCCACCAACCACGACACAGGACACAGGAGGGAGAGTACCAAACCCCTGAGTCTGGGGCAACACCTTTGAGAGACTCCTGTCTCCAACTTCTTCACGGGGAAGGACAGCCATAATTTTGGCCTCCTGAATTGTGTCCAGTGCTTCAGAAGAGCCCTCATACAAAGAGTAGCCCCAGTGGAAGAGCTGCCCATGGCTTAACTGTAATACACCACAGGTCCCTGACAGAGCTCTCAGATCACTGTCATATAAAACACAGATCTTGGGGCACCTGGGTGGCTCAGTTGGTTAAGTGTCTGACTTCAGTTCAGGTCACGATCTAATGGTTTCTTAGAGCCCTGTGTCCCTCTCTGCACTGACAGCACAGAGCCTGCTTTGGATCTCCTGTCTCCCTCTCTCTCCCTCTCTCTCTCTCTCTCTCTCTCTCTCTCTCTCTAAAATAAACATTTAAAAAAATTTAAGTGGATCCTGAATCAGTCACTTAAAAAGGAAAATGGTAGAGCACACCCCCTCTACTCTACTCTCAGACCACAGCATACAGTCTGGGATTACAACAAAACCCTGGGCAGTGCATGAGGGACTGGGGAGACTCCTTGAAAAGGAGTGTGCTTTTCTTAACCTACCCTCCCCACCAAACAGGCATTGGATCCATTTTGCTTCCCTTTCAGGGACACAGGCCCCAACGGGTACACAACTAGTACCTTAGGAAACCTTAGTCAAACCCCCAAAAATCTGGAATCTTTTTTCTGAAGCTTCCGGACCATCTTAAAATGTTGTGCATGACATAATGCCTTACAAACACATCCCAACTTCCTTCCTGGTATCTCTGCCTTTTTCTGTTTTATTATCTATTTGTAAACCCTGGCACTTAAATTTCTCAAACCACCAGCACCTTTCCCAGAGGCCTCTCTGCCCCTCAACTCCTCACCTGTTCTCCAGAACAGAACAGAGAAAGAAAGTACAATGGCCACTGATTTCCCTTTGGACACTAGGTTGGAATTGGGAGGTGTTTATGGGTTGAACTGTCTCTCCCAAAAAGACAGGTTCAAGTCCTCACTCCAGTACCTGTGAATGTGATCTTATTTGGAAATAGGGCCTTTGCAGATGTAATCAAGTTAAGATGAGGTCAGACTGGATTAGAGTGGGCCCTAAATCCAAAGACTGGTGTCCTTATAAGAAGGTCATATGAAGACACTAAAGGAACATAGAGAGAAGGCCATGTGAAGATGGAGGAAGAGATCGCAGTGAAGCAGCTACAAGCCAAGGCAGGCCTAGGATGGTCCACAACCACCAGAAGCTAGGAGAGAGGCCTGGGACCAACTCCCTCTGCCCTTTACAGACTTCAGAGGAAGCATGACCCTACTAACACCTTAGCTTCCAGAACTGTGAACAAATAAATCTGTTGTTTTAAGCCACAACGTTTGTGAAAATTTGTTATGGCAACGCTCAGAAATAATACAGAGAAGATCACAAAAAACCTACAGATCTGTTCTCTCTCTCTCTTTCTCTCCCTTTCCCCACCTTCTCCCAGTCCTTTTAGACAGCCTGCTTTTTGTGCCAAGAAGGAGAATCACTAACACAATGCCTGACAGTCATCCACCCCCTACCCCCAAACACACGTGTGCACATGCTCACACACTCAGAACGGGGAGACTTACCTCACTGGGCTCAACAACGGCCACATTCTCTGCACCCACTCTCCTCTTCATGCGGGCAGCCATGGTGATCCCACCACTGCCCCCACCCAGTACCAGCACTTCATAGTGGTTCTTGGCTGCAAGGCCAGCCCCCGTGTGCAGCTGAAGTGGGCCAGCCTGCTGACTGCCCAGCCTGAGGAAGCAGGCAAAGAGCCGGGCCCGGGGGCCAGACACCACAGTGGCCAGCGGGGTCATCTTCAGGCTGGATCAGGCTGGAAAGGAGCAGACGAGGCTGTGCGTAAGGTAGAGACCACTATAGGACCAAAGCATTTTCTTTCAGGGAGGAAGGGGAGGCTGGTGTCTGACCAGTTGGTTCACACCATCTGCTCTCAAGACCATCTTCCCATCCAGCTGTGGTCAAAAGTCTCCCAGGAACACCTCACTGAGGGCTAACAATCGGCTAAGCTTTCCATTTCTCTCCCTCCTTCTTTCAGGACCCCTAGGACTTCTGTTTGAACTAGATAGGACTTACCTTTTGAGTTCTCTCTAATAATTTGCCTCCACTGGGGCGCCCAGGTGGCTCGGTCAGTTAAGCATCCGCATCTTGGTTTTGGCTCAGGTCATGACCTCACATTTCATGTGATCGAGCCCCACATTGGGCTCTGTGCTGACAGCATGGAGCCTGCTTGGGATTCACTCTCTCTTCCTCTCTCTCTGTCCTTCCCCTGCTTACTCACTCTCTTTCAACATAAATAAGCTTAAAAATAATAATAATAATAATAATTACCCTACACTTATCCTTGTCCATCCACAAACCTAGGGTGTCACCCATTCTCTCTAGGGCACACTCTGTAACTGTTTCTTTGGCCTTTGAGCCCATGGAAGATGTAGGAGTCCAAGGAGAGACATTTGTACAATTCCTTGCCATAAAGGACACCTGAAACCTTGATGGAACAGTAACAGTCCAGAAGAAATCCACTTTCTACAACTCGGAGTTCAGAGCAAGGTATTGGGGCCATTGGCCCCACTCAGAGGCTTCCTGGGTCCGCTTGCTCATGGACATGCTATGTAATCAAATTACCAGCTGCCCATAAGCAAAAGCCCTTCGCACCCTTGGTAATTTCAACTCGATGACTAAAAAGCCATAAAAGAAGCCTTGCCTGGTATCATAAAGTTATATTTTACGTAAAGAATCTGCACACACTTCTGACCGGTCTTTTATTATATTCAATTCGGTAAACAATCTCTCCTTCTCAGTTCTCCCTAGAGACACACTTTACCTTCAGGGAAATGTGTCTGTGTGCTGAGCAGTTAGTGCTGTGACAGCAAGAAAGTGAAGGCTTCTCAGAAACTGCAGAATGGGCCCGACACCTTGGATGCCACCTACTTGTATAACTTGAAGAGCCCAGACTCAAAATACCACCCTCTCTGGGTATTCTGCTGCCCAAACTACACCATCAAGTTCAGTCCTCTGGGTTCAGCAATGCCCCAGGAACCCTTCATTAAAATGCAGACACCCAGCTAGGGGGATAACACTTCCAGCTGCTGAGGTCACTAATTCCTTAGTGGGAACAATTTCATGATATGATTTTCCCCCAACGAAAGAGGAAGGCTACACAAGGGGATGAAACAAAGCCACGAGGGGGAAAGGATGTGAAAGGAAGCAGGAAAGGCTCTGGAGGAGGGAGAAATGACCTAGTGGGAAGGAGGAGCCTAGTGCTGATTTTAATTAGAATTAACTACTCCATGGTTTGGGTAACCTCCCCACATACAGCTTGCAAGCGAGGGAGGTGGGAGGATTTCGGTGCCCACGGTAAGTGGGGCAGGCTCATAAACTGTAGCCAGAAGTTTCAAGTCAGTGTGACCCTTCTAGAAAATAACATTTCTCATCTGTTGCTCCTGAGCTTCCATTTCTGAGATTCCAGGCTAAGGAAATAACCTCTAATGCTCAAGAAGAAAAACCTTTGCAAAAATATTTCTCACATATTTATTCCTAATTTGGTGAACCCTCAGTTAACTGGTTTGTGGCTTGGATCTGATCCTGGTTACAGAAAAAACTACAGGCTCCACATTGGCCAGGGAAGGCTCGGGGCCCAGATAGTTTTAACTGACATGAATTTATGCCTGACTCAATTTAATGTGGTAGGGAGGGGCCAGGAATAGCAGTCTGAAAGTCAAAACATCAAGGAGAAAGGTTAAGTATGGTTATATAAGATAATGGGTGATTTTGATTTCTTCGGCTTTTCTATGTTTCATAAAATGTCTACCATATACATATATTAATGTTATAATAAAATCTTTATTTTAGTAAGTAACATGTAGTAAGTCCTTTACACAGCATTTAATTTGTGAGTGGGATGCCATTACATCCCCGTTTTACAGATGATAAAAACGAGCCAGGGGGCAGTTAAGTAACTTGCACAAGGTGATACAGCTCCTAAGTGGTGGCTATGATGTGAACCCAGGCACTTTGGTGCCACAGCCTCTGTTTGAAACCACTGTACTCTACTGGCAACAGAACACTGCCTATGTGATGATGTTAAAGGAAAAAAATTCGGATATATTTTCCACACTTCCCAGAGAAGGGAAACTATTTTTTTATGGTACTGATACCTGAATATTAATGTCTTGATATAACTATAATTTTTTCCCTCTTTTCTGTGTGTCTTTTTCTCAAGTGTTCTTTAATGAGCTCCAGATTTTAAATTTTAAAAATCACTCAATTTTGATGTTGCTCTTTGGTAGGGAAAGAAGATGTTTTATGGTGAATGGTGAACTGACAGTTGACACATCCTGCCTTTTCATATTATCCACAAAGTAACAGAATCACAGCAAAACTCTTTGCTTCCCGAAAAGGGAAACCATTTTTTCATGGTCTTGACACTACATCTTAAAACCCCCTGGAAAGGGTTAAACAATAAAGATCTAGATGGAGGCCTGGCTAAGCCTGGTTTCCAGCCACTCCATCCAACGTCATTTAACCAGCCTCCTCATTCCCTTCCAGCCTCACACGCCATGGTTTTTCCCTTGAAAGAGGAAGAGTTCGTTCACACATACATTTCCCTCATTCAGCCAAGAAAGCTAGTTCTGTTTTATTTCAGCAGCTATCCATAGCCTGTTCTGGATTCAGTATTTATAAACACAAAGTCCTCTCAAACAGTTTTATCAACTTCATTAATAACAGTCATCAAACAGACTGTTGTGGGGATTGATTCCATAAAAACTTGTGAACGAGATTCTGAGAACTTCTGTCAGTGAACACACGGAAGTGCGGGGGGCCGCTACCTGGAAGCTCCCTACGACCACCCCCCCCAACCCTCGTACCTATGCTCTCTTCAACCTGCCTGTTTCTGCGTTGTAATAAACTTTATAAGAAACTGGTAAACATAAGTAAAGTGTTTTCCTGAGCGCTGTGTATCATTTTAGTGAACTGTCAAAACTTAAGGGGTGGGGCCTCATGGAGCCCCCATTTTGTAGTCAGCCAGGCAGAAGTGTGGGTCCCCTGGGACCCCATCTGCAGCTGACATTTGAAGTGGGGACAGTCTTACGGGGCTGAGCGCTTAACCTGTGGGGTCCAATTTAACTCTGGGAATTAACATCGGAATTGAATTGTTGGATACCCACTTGGTGTCAGAGAACTGATTGGTGTTGGAAAACCAGACATTTGGTGTTATAAGTGGTGTCAGAAAACATTACTCAGGAACCAACAAGAAGGTCTGACACTGACCTAAATCAAGTCTATCGCAACGACCAAAAAAACCAGATGATCGAAGGAAGCAACAGGTCACGCAATCTTAACCAGAAAGCAAACAGAAAAGAAAGGCCACACCTGACCCTGAAGTCATCGGAATAGAAACAGATAATATCTGTCAACCAAATAACTAAGAAGCATAAATCTAATATGATTTCTGAGTCTCTTGAGAAGGTAGCCTGAAACTGGTTAGGTTAAGAAAGAAGAATGAACTCTCTCTCTCTCTAATAAATAAAATGGAAAAAAAAAAATTTTTTTTTAAAGGGGAGCCTGGGTAACTCAGTTGGTTGAGTGTCTGACTTTTGATTTTGGCTCAGGTCATGATCCCAGGGTCATGGGTTCAAGCCCCGAGTGAAGCCTGCTTAAGATTTTCTCTCTCTCTCTCTCTCTCTCTCCCCCTCTCTCTCTCTTCCTCTGCCCCTCTCAACATGTGTACTCTCTCTAAAATAAATGTTTTTTAACTTAGAAAAAAAGGATTAAGAATTAACTACCAAAGACATAGAAGAATGCAGCCCCTTTGTCTCTACATTCTTAAGAGGTGAAACACACACTTTTAAAAAATAAAGGCAAATTTAACTTTCATTTAACACGTGCATTTCAATAGATTTTCTAATTAAATAATTTCAGGATTTGAAGTTAGATAAACATTCGTCAGTTAACCCTAAATCTATTGAGTGCCTCCTTCATGGGATCAAAATAAATGCTTTGCTATATCTGTAGTCGAACTGGCAAAGTAAAAGCCTTGCCGACTGAAGAGAGAAGACCATCTCTTCAGCATCTCCTACTTCCGTCACTGGCCGCTGGCTCCAGGCCGAGGTCCAGACAAGGCTCTGGGCCTCACGCCTTCCCACTGCTGGCCCTTCTCTCACACAGTGCAGATTGCCTGTGTCAAAATCTCCTTAATCTTATGCCACGTGACATGCCCCTGGCTGGGTGTTGGTTAGGACACCTGGCTGAGTTCAAACAGAGCAGGCCTCTAAGTAAGGATTATTCAGAGCATTCTTAAAGAAAGATCCATCAGGCCAGCAAGACTTGCAGTTAACCTTTCAGCTACTGTTGCTCTTGAGGAAACAGCGGGTCTTTGTATGGTTCACAATTATTTTACCTCAAGCCGACACCAGGCAGGGCCCTCCTTGCTTTGGGTTTCAATAACCACAAAGCCAACCTTCGACTCGTTGGCTTCGTAGAACACTTCCAAAATCAAAGCAAAAACCAGATAACGAACAGCCTCCAGTTCTGGCCACCCACTCTGTTCCTCCCACCCTACCTCTCGGCCTCCGGCTTCGCTGGGCAGACTTACTCTGAGCTGTTATGTTCCGATGGTCTGACTCCCTGTGGGTCCCAGTCTCTGAGACACAAGCGAGCCTTGTCCACGAAGCGCAAGTGGGGCTTTCCCCTCGCGCCCAGGTGGTAAGACTCGTGGGAGGCTCCTCCTCTCCCATCTGCTCCTGCTCTTGGGTTTTCTGGGCGTGTTTACTTAAGTCAGCCCTAAGGCTATCATCAGTTACATCTCTCAACCAAATTACTTCCAGAAGACAAGATTTGATAGGAAAAAGGGGGGAGAAACTGTCATAATAATAATAGCTAACATTTCCTGAGTATTTACTAGTTGTACTTACACCGTCTCAGAGACTCCTTACAATAACTTTGTAAAAGAGATGTTAGTATCCCCATTTTACAGATGAGAACATGGAGGTTTAGTATCAGGTTAGAGAACTTAACTTAAGGTTACATCACTAATTTAAGCAGCAGAGTTTAATTCAAACGGACTTTTCAATTGAGTGTTCTCCCACTCTTAGACCTAAGAGATAGTCGAGGGCACATGCCTCACAGCTGAATTCTATTTAGGTTCAAATTTAAAGTAACTTCTGCCCCTTGGAGAGGGGTAGGAAGGAATCTACAAATTAAAAAATTTTTAAATTACATTTCTGGGGGAGGAGTGAGATACAATAATAGTACTGATTTAATTTTTAAAGAGCCCTTATCTTTTAGAAATACATACTGAAATTCTTACAATTGAAATGATTTGGAATTTGCTTCAGGCAGAGTAGGTAGGAGCTTAGAAGGCATAAGATTGGCCATGAGTTGATAATAATTTGAAGGCAAGATATATGAGGGCATTCTCCATGGTGGTGTATTTTTGCATTTACTGAAAAGTTTCCACAATAAAAACTGGGTGCCTGAGTATCTCAGTCAGGTGAGTGTCTGACTCTTGGTTTCGGCTCAGGTTGTGATCTCATGGTTCATGAGATTGAGCCCCACGTCAGGCTCTACGCTGACAGCACAGAGCCTGCTTGGGATTCTCTCTCTCTCTCTCTCTCTCTCTCTCTCTCTGCCTCTCTCTGTCTCTCTCTCAAAATAAATAAATAAACTTTAAAAAAAAAGAAATAGCAAAAAACAAAAATTAAAAACCAGTGTGTCAGAGTGGGCAGTGACTCTGCTCTTTAGTCACTGAAATGGTAAGTTGTGGGCATATTTCAAGCGATAGCAAGATCAGAGAAATACAGGGAATAGCAACACAAGCACGATCATCCTTCCCTCCCACATGCACACAGCTGTCCAGTTCACAGCGCCCGCCTGAACCTGCATGGGAGGTATGGATACCACCTTACAGACGGGCAAACGGAGGCTCAGAGAGGCAAGGTGGCCCTCCCACACTCACAGGATGAGTCAGCACCAGGGCTGGAGCCTTGATGAGTCCTTTCTGTGAACAGCAGCTTTTTCTAAACACCCCCTGGGGTAGCAAGGCAGGCATTGGCCACCGCTCACAGTTCAGAGAAGAGGGACCTTCTCCGGCTCCAGATCCTGGGACAGCTCTGTGCTGGGCTGGGCAGGGCAGGGCGGAAGAATCCTGCAGCCCCAAGTGGCCGCACATACCATCTCCCAGAGGGGCAGGACTCCAGTCCTGGTTTTATGGTCATTGAAGCCTATACGATTTAGGGACCGAAATCACAAATACAAAATTAGATATGATAGTTCATATTAACTTTGAATGAGAAAATAAATCACAATAAATGTCTGGATTCTTGGTGATTCGGGACTCTTTCTTCTGATCTCTCTTTGAGGCAATTTATCAGGAATATAAGCAGAGAAATACTTCCTGGTTACAGCCCAGCTCCCCCACCCCTCCTGCAACTCCCAGTGCCACACACAGGATGGCCTGTACAAGAGATGGGCCCTGAAGCTTGAACTTCATTTGCTTCTGGGTAAATCCACACCTAGTGCCTACAGCATTCCTATAGGGCACGCTGCCCCAACCGCCCTGGGACTCACAACTAGCCAGTCTCTCCTTCTACCAGTCCTGAGTTTTGCCAATCCCCCTCCCATCCCTTCCCAACACAACATGGTTTCTTTGAACAATCTGAAGCTATATCCTGACCCCGGATGTAAAACTGGTCCATCGCTGCCCCACAGCACGTTCCTAAGTGCCAGGCACTGTGCCGGACACTTGAGATGGACACATTATCCTCACTTTACAACTGAAAATAGTAAGGCTGCAGGAGATAGGTTACATTCTCAAGGGCACACAGCCAATAAGTAAATTAAGTTAAATTAAATCAAATTATAAAATAAAATAGAAAAAAAAGTAGAATCAGGATTCGACCAGGGAAGACGGAAAAGAGTAAGGAAGAAAACGAAAGCAAACACCATCACTTTCCCTATGACATGGAGAATACTCCTGGGAACTGGCTTACACAATGATGAAAGCAGACAAGTCCAAGATCCACATCAGCAAGCTGGAGAGCTAGGACAGCCAACGGTGCAGATTCTGTCCAAAGGTCAGCAGGCTCAAGACCCAGGAAGAGCTCATGTTGCAGTTCGAGTATAGGCAAGAGAAAACTAACATCCTGGCTCAAGGCAATCGGGCAGGAAAGATTCTCTGTTAGTTGGGAGGGTCTGCCTTTTTGTTCGATTTAGACCTTCACCTGATTGGATGAGGCTACCCACATTGGAAAGGCAATCTGCTTAAGGATTCTTCGAGAAAACACCCTCATAGACACACCAGAGTAATGTTTGACCAAATTTGCAGACACCCTGTGGTCCAGGCAAGTTGACACCTAAAATTGACTATCATACCCTCTGATTTAACCTATAAAAGGGCAACTCCAAATCTAGAAAAATCTTAGGAAAGAAATCATTACTATGACTGGATTAGTATCACTTTTGGGTCTCAAGAAAATGCAAACATCGTCTCATAAATACTATGGTCTCTTAACATGATCTCATGTTAATCTGAAGGGCATTCAAGTAAATTATGCAGTCATATTTGTGGTACATATCCATGGCGCCAGATTAGACACTTCATGAAACTTTTCTGGAGGTGTTTGAGTCCTACTGTATTAATAAAGTTTTTAATTTTTTGTACTTTAGGATTGTTTGACATTTGGGGGACTTGCTAATCCTAGAGAGACTGCCCCTCCGGTGCTAGCTAACTCCTAAAGATAGTGAATAACTTGTCTGGGAGCACACCTCTATTATGTAAACCAACCCAGGGAGAGCCCATCCTCTGAACCACCTCCTCCGTCTGGCGTTTGCATTCCAGAAGGCAGTATTCCTCTGCCCTAATTATTCTAGCGCCAGACAGCGGACAACTGAGGTAGCCCCTACACCCCCAATGCCCACTAAAATTTATTCGAATTAGCCAACCCCAAACCTGGTCAGCTCATTCCCCCTGCCTCACAAAACCTACAATATAGGTTTGGGGGGAGCTGGGTGGATCAGTCCGTTAAGCATTGACTTCGGCTCAGGTCATGATCCCCTGGTTCATGAGTTTGAGCCCCACGTTGGCTGCCTGCTTCAGGTGCTCTGTGTTCTTTGCTCTCTGCCCCTCCCCTGCTTGCATGTATGTGCTCTTTCTCTCTCTCTCTCTCTCAAAAATAAACATTTAAAAAAATTAAGTGCTTTCTAAAAAATAAAAAATAAAAAACTACAGTATAGGTTTTGCCCATGCTTTCCCCTTAATTTTCCTGCCTACTGACCCACCGAGTGCTTTCCCATGTGGCCCGATGGGCTGTGTCTTGCTCCTGTTCCCAGGAAACTCTCAGTAACAACTTCTTCCTCCATAGCAGTCATCTCCTGATGTGTTGGAAGATTTTATATGCGCAACAAATTTTTTTTTCTCTGCTCCTTCTCCTCACATATCCATTGAAATGTCAGGTGGCAGGCATTTAAAAAGCAATTTAATTACATATTACTGTGGAATGTTATAATTATGTGGGTGATTGGGTCAAATTTTTACAACTGAATAACATAGCTGCAGTATAATTTTTTAATGCAATAATTACCCCGGAAGAATAGAGCTCTGGACCTTCCTTTCTTTGTCATATACTTATCACCTACTCTACCAAAATGAGCGATCTTCTCCACCAAGGAAAGTCTTCGCATCCTTTTCATCCTTTCAATCTTGACAGAGGGCAAGTGTCATCAGCCAGAGTTGCTCAGAAAGGTGTTTAAGGAACAAGTGTTCTGAAGGATATAAATACAGGAGCACATTCATACCTATACTAAATTTGTCTCAATCATGCAGTGGCTAAATTTGCAGAGCCAAAAATCAGGAAACATAATCTAAGCTACTTTTTTATTTACAGATTTATTTCTTGCACAACAGGTCTGCAAATTAAATTATATTTAGCTATGCTAAATCTGTAAGTATATCTTTATGGAAAGAGTAGAGTTACATGAAATCTATATGTTGCTAAGACTGTTTCCACAAGTGCTCGCTGAGAATCTACCACACACCAGGACCTGTGCCGCTGGACAGACTCTTCCCTGCCCGGTTCCTGGTCCAGGTCCCGGTCTATTAGCTTCAGATGCTAAGCGCAGATCAGCACAGCTTGCCAGCTAATTATAATAAAGGCCAAGAATAAGGATGAGCCAAAGTCCAGGGGAACTTTTTTTCTAATATGATACGGTCTAATTTAAATATTAGAATGTTAAAAATAAGCCATAAAAAAGCTAGAAGATATATTTTTTTAATTTATTTATCTTGAGAGAGAGTGAGCAGGGGAGGGACAGAGAGAGAGGGAATCAGCGCTGTCAGCGTAAAGCCCTACACAGGGCTCAAACCCATGAACCATGAGACCATGACCTGAGCTGAAATCAAGAGCTGGATGCTTAGCTGACTGAGCCACCGCGTGCCCCAAGCTAGAAGAAATTTTAAGTGGACATTGGCATCATCGCTGAGTAATATTTAAAACAAAACAAAAAACGTTCTTAGCATAACATGAATCAGATCAATGGTTCGAACCCTTAAATATTTTTTGAAATGCTTGTACTATTCTTGATTCCCCACCACCCCCTCCATTCATCCCACACCCATTTCCACCCAGCTCTGGCCCTGAGCTGCTGATGACATCACTTAGATTCCCTTGCCCTCTACCTTCTGGTTGGTTTCGTCAGTGGTTAAGTGTAAGCCAGAGCTCCAAGAGAGTGGAAAGTGTAGCTGGGGTATTTTCCTTCCCATTTTCTCTCTACTTTGGGCCATGTTGGAGTTGGACAATGGATGGAGGCTGAAAGAATTTTGAAGAACACGGTGGTAAAAGTCTATACTGTTTTGAACATACTGTACAAGTATGAATGTCAACAGCCATGTTGGGTACGATTCAGAAAGAAGTAAGGAGCATAGTAGAGAAAAAAATAGATCACCTTAGACCACCTAGATCATCAGGAACAGGCAAATTAGTAGAAATATAAACATTACGGGCTCTGCTGGTGAGGGCTTAAAATGAAGTGACAAACACATTATTGAACACTGGAGAAAAAGGATCCTTGTTACAGAGGGGTAGAAAGCTTAAGATAATTCTGTCCTACAGTTATGTGAAAAGGAGAATTTGTAAGAGATGAAATTGAACATTTAGCTGAGGAAATTTCCAAGCAAAGTGCTGAAGGTGCAGCCAGATTTCTTCTTGCCGCTATTAGGAAAATGTGAAAGAAAAGAGATAAACCAAGGGAAAAAACGTTCAACAAAAATGAACCAGGACTACTTAGTGGTAAACACAAGCTATATTTCATAACAAAGCAAGGACGACCCCGTGGGTGAAGCCAAGAGTCACAGAGCATTATTCCCCGGTCTTGAAACCGAATGGAATTTGTCCAGCTGGATTTTAAAAATTTCTTGGGACCAGGTGACTCCTTTCTTTCCTTCCATTTTTTCCCTTTTTCAAGCAGAACCTTTATCTTATGCCTATATAAATTTTATCCTATGCCTGCCCCACCACTGTATTTTGGGAGCAGATAACTTGTTTCTTTCGTTTCACAGGCCCAGAGATGAACAGGAAGTGAACCCTAGGATGGATCATCCCTAGAGCCTCACTCATACATAATTTAGATGATTCAGCAGATGAAATTGAGACTTTGGAGCTAATGAGACTCAAATTGGATTTTGTGCCATAGTTCATACTCTAATAGTGGACCTATTCGGGGACCTTGGAGTGAATATATTTTGTATACAGGATAAGCCTGATTTTGGGGGAGCCAGAGTATGAGCTGTGGCAGGCAGAATAATCCCCCTACCAAAGAATCCCTGGAATCTAGGAATATGTGGCAGTGCAGGCACAGGGGACTTTGCAGATGTGATTAAGTTAAGGACGTTGAGATGGGGAAAGTGGTCTGCGTTATTATACAGGTGGGCCCATGTAGGGATGGGATGGATCCCTGAGGGAAAAACCTCTACTAACTGTGGCCAGAGGGCAGGCGTGAAGAAAGGTCAGAGAGATACAAAGTTGCTGGCTCTGAAGATGGAGAAAGGGGTTCATGAACCAAAGATGTGGGCAGCAACTAGAAGCTGGAAAAGAAAAACAAAGCAAAACAAAACAAAACAGATTCTCCCTTGGAGCTTTCAAAACGAATGTGGCCCTGCTGGTATTTTGATTTTATAGTGAGACTCCTGTTGGACTTCTGAACTACAGTACTGAAGGAACAGAAGTTTGTATTGTTTAAGCCACCAAGTCCATGGGGATCTGTTACAGCTGCAATAGGGAACTAATTCATCACCTTACTTAATCTTCACAGCCATCTCAAGACGAAGGTGTTGTTATTCCCATTTATAGATGTTGAAACTGAGGTTCAGGGAAGTTAAGTAACATTCTAGTTAAAGCTAAGAACTTAAATATATATCTAGATTTTTGGAAGTCAATCCTAACACTCCTTCAGCTAACCCAGCAATGGTGCATGTGTAGAAAATAAAGATACCAAATTTGGGGGCAACTGTTCCTACAGAGGTGGCCAGAGAGTTTAGTGATACCCTCTTGGTAGACTACAGAGGTTTTCTGCCTGCTCCCACCAACTATCCTGACCATCCCAGGGGATGACAGGAATGGTCCAGTGGGGATAGATAAGACCAGAGTCTAGAACCAGAGTCCAAAACCACCAGGAGGTTTCAATCTCTCTGGGAAAAAAGATGCATCAAAATGCCAACAAATGACTGAGTGACCACAAGAGAGTTCCAAGAAGAGCAAGGAAGGGAACATGACTTACAGAATCGACTTGGGCCGGAGGGACTAGAGCAGCTGGGACCTGGGCTGGATGTTGGGCCATGGCTAAGATCAGGGCATTTGGGGAGGGTATAATAATAGGGGGATGATGGGATACCATGGACTCCAGTCCCCTGGAAAGTAACCCCTGTCAGTGCGAAGACCTCATGTGACATGCTCATTGTTTTAGTCCTGGCACCTAGCACAGCACTTGCCACAATGAAGGGTCTCAGTAATTGTCTTAGTCCTTCAGGCTACAATGAAATCCCACAGACAGGGTAGCCTATACATAGAAATTTATTTCTCACGCTTCTGGAGGCTGGGAAGTCCAAGACCAAGGCATCAGCATGGCGGGTGAGGACCTTTTTCCTATGTCTTCACATGTTAGAAGAGGCTCTAGATCTCTCTGGACTCTCTTTTATAAAGCAATAACCTCATTCCTGAAGGTTAATGACTTAATCTCCTCCCAAAGACCCCACCAACGAATACCATCACCCTTGAGGGTTAGGATTTCAACAGATGAGTTTTGGAGGGAACACAGTCATTCAGAGCACAGCAGCAATACTTGCTTTAAAAATTGAATTGAGGGGTGCCTGGGTGGCTCAGTCGGTTAAGCGGCCGACTTCAGCTCAGGTCATGATCTCACAGTTTGTGGATTCCAGCCGCACATTAGGCTCTGTGTGGACGGCTCATCAGAGCCTGGAGCCTGCTTCAGATTCTGTGTCTCCCTCTCTCTCTGCTCTTCCCCTGCTCACTCTATGTCTCTCAAAAATAAATAAATGTTACAAAAATTAAAAAATGAATTAAAAGATGAACAGATTTATTCAATACCTTTACATGCCAGATGCATACACGACGAATGAAGATGAGACTTATTTCATTCCAAGAAGATCTACTGAGTGTGGAGGAAAACGCAAACTTCTAGCCTCTATCCCTTCCCAAGCTAGTAAGAGAATGACATGCATACTTCTAACTACCCTTAGCTTTAGTGACAAAAGTGCAATGTAATCAATATGAGCCAAACACCTTAGGTGTTTTGATGAAAGAAAGAGTAATCAATGAAAGTTTGGTGGGACAGACACAATTTGAGCAGGAGGTAAAAGACAAGCAGCACTTTGACAAGTGGGAACACTGAGGGAGGGTGCACCAAGAGGAGGGAAGAGCAGAAGTAAATGAATCAATGATATGGTGACTTCCCTGCACGCCTCGCCCCAGCCTTCTCTGCCCTGCTCGGAGCCCTGAGAGCTGACCTGTGAGGCATCGACTCGCCCCTCTTGTCCTCTAGCTCCCACTTGGGTGTACTGCTCAGCCAGAAGCCTTGGCTTCCTGAGGGGTGGCACTCAGCTACAGCTCTTTCTCAGGGTTCTGGTAATCACGTCCCCTCTTTGCTTTTTCAGGCCTCGAATCAATACAATTGCTTCATCCTCTCGCTGGTTTCTCTTAACCTTGCCCACACCTTTGCAAATAGTTATTTTATTAAACCCTTCTTAATAACATGTTTGAGTGTGTCAACTGTTTCCCAGAGACCCTGGCTGATAAGGTGGAAAGGCCCAGAATGTGTTTGGGCGATGGAAGGCCAACCGGATTCGGTTGCCATTCAGAGGAGTAGAAAAGTAGACAAGAAAGAAATATTACAGCCTGATTCTAAAGGGCCACACTGAGGCTTTCTACTCAAAATCCATTTTGAGAAGGGACAGAACGGCAGGAATAGTTATGAGAAAATGAATCTGGTGTCAGGGAGCAAGTTAAATAGGAGGAATCACATCAGTTCTGGAAGTCATTTTGGAGACTAGTGCAGTGGTCTAGGTGTGAGTGATAAGGGCCTGGTTAGGTGTGGGCATCAGAAATGCAAATAAAGACTCAGATAAGAACGAAGTAGAGGAAAGAGAATGATTGAATGAGAGGTGGGAAGGGCACCCTGGGAGAAAAAATGAAGTCAAAGGTGACATTCAAGCAGCAGAAGAGAGAAGAATTATAGGAAACAGGAAACAGGAAGAGCAAGGTAAGGGCCTGTTTGGGGTAGTTTTGGGGAGTTGGGTTTGAGGTTTGGCAAGTAGAATTACCTAGAATGAGCATCACAGGACAGCTCCTTACATAAGAATATGCAACTGAAGTTTCCACTGGAAGCTTAACCCCCAGACGATTGCAAGCCCATCTAGGCATCACAGAGCCAGTCCAAATGCAGGCCAGAGATGTGTTGGGTTGCCTCACAGAGTTTTCTTAAATTTTGAATTAGTGCCAACATTAAAGTTTTTGGTTATCTCACACACTCACACACAGAAAAAATCCAGATTTTTGGCCTGACAGCACTGAGCCCACATTCTCACAGGTCAACTCTTAGCTAGGGCTGAGCAGTCTTCGCTCATCTACACCCTACACAAGGTTACGGTTCGCCCCAGCCCCACCCTGTCTATGTTACTCATTTGTGTCGCCTGCTCTGCCCTGGCATGCATTTGAACTCACGGTCCCTGCTAATGGCAGTTATCGATGCAACTGAGGTCTTAGAAGATTCCCCGGGGGAAGTACAGAGGCTGAATTGGAGCGAGTCCATTGAGTTCAGCATTTCTGAGTGTTTACTATGTGCCAATCACTGAGATGCTGAGGAGATGGCCACGATAAAAGAGTGGTCTGTTTTAACAGGAGAGACCAGGAGTATAAGGATCCCCCTAAGTGGCTGTTTCTGAAACTCGGGCACAGGGGAGGGCTTGGAATAGACGATGAGAACAGAGATGAAGGCATGAATACGAAACACATGCCTATCAAATTTTTGTGACAAATTAGCTACAGGGGATAAAGAAGGAAGGAGGTATGCATGTCCTTGCTCAGGCGGATACAATGAGAGAGGGTGTAAGTAACAGTGTCGGATTACTCAAAGTACAGTAAAGGTCCAAAGTGGGGTGGGAGAGAAGGAAACCACACCCCCTAAAAGTCCACTGAGTGCTGTCTGCAAAGGCATAATGCGGGCTGCGCCCTTCCTCTTGGCACACCTCCTCTTGAGCAATGGAGACGCTGTCGCCGCCTGTGTATGTTTAGGCCCCGGATTACTTTATTGTTAACAAATGAACAAAATTGAGCAATCTTCATCTAGGCCTGCAGGGCCACGTTGGGACTCTACAGAGCTGTTGTAAAAATGAAATATTTTACTATTTTAACATTAATATTCAGCTGTGGAGCAAGCGCTCTGGTAGTGGACCAGGAGCAAATCACAGAAAACAAATTCCATGTACTCCTCCCTGATGATTCAGGGGTTAGAGCCACAGTGGGGTTCTTTAGTTCCCTAACTCTTTAAGAACAACGAATAAGAAATATCTTTGGGGACACCTGAGTGGCTCAGTAGGTTGAGCGACCGACTCCTAATTCCAGCTCGGGTCATGATCTCACAGTGGAGAGATGGAGCCCTGTGTCAGACCGTACGCTGAGTGTGGAACTTGCTTAAGATCCTTTCTCTCCTCTCTCTCCCTCTCTCAAAATAAATAAACATTAAAAAATAAATAAATGTCTTTGAAGAGTTACTGAATAAGAGTTACCATTGAGGACTTGGGCAACGAAACTGTGGCCCCCTTTGCTGCTGAGAAATTTCCTACAAGATTCCCTAGCCTACACACATTTTGCAATCAAGACAGCCTATTGGGGGGGGGGCGGGGAGGAACTGACAATTTCACCAAGCCTCATATTTGCTAAGCAGAAAATAAAAATTCTATTTACAAAAGGAAAATTCTTGCACTTTGGCTTCAGAAAAGGAAGAAACAAGTAGTCAACTGGATTATTTCAACTGAAAGTTAAAGGTTTTGACTGAATTATATGGGGGTGGGGTGGGGGGAATGCCTTGCTTTTTTGCTTGCATTAGCCAATGGGAGTGTGGCTCATGTTCTCGTGTATAAATCATCACAATTTAGTTCTCCTTCAAGTCCAGCACTCACGGTTGACCTCCAGTCAAGTATACTGTAGGCTTCCTTTCAACATCTGCACATGCCTATGTGAGCCCCTCCCCAGACTGTAGACCAGGACACGCTGGGGAGGGAGGCCTGATGAGGATTTAATTTGCTCTCAGCCACACAGCAGGGGGTCAGCTTAGGCTGAATCTGTTAAATGATCACAAGAAAATTACTCATCAGCCTCAGGAGTGCTGGGATTGCTGCTCAGTCCCACATACAAGAAGGCTCTGAAGGGTAGAATTTCATTATGAACAGGGACTGGCCAATTAATCTGTCATATTGTTCCTTGGAATACAGGGTGTGAGGTCTTAACACAATGAGAAAAGACTCTTTAATTACAAGTTACATATCTGTTGTTTGAAAGTGACTGAAGAGATGCCAAACTCAATCCTTTACTGGTTAGAACAGCATGAAGGATAGGCCAGGTAACAGGTGTGCCGGGTTCCCTAAGCTCATGTCTGTCCTGTGTCTGACACAAATGACACGGTTCCTCATCCTGGTGAAGCTTTGCCCGACGGTGTGTCAGGAGTCAGAGTTGGGAGACTGGGGTCCACGTTCCAGGCAGGGTTCGTCCTTAGCCATCTGGGCCACGCTTTCTTCAGCAACGGATAAAGGACTGGACTGGAAGCTTCAAAGGTCACTACCTTTTCTAAAACACTGTGATCTTCTAAATGAAGGGAAAAGGGAAATGGAGATTCACAAGCGGGTACTCAAATGGGAATACTTGTGGGGCGCCTGGGTGGCTCAGTCGGTTAAGCATCCAACTTCAGCTCGGGTCATGATCTCAGGGGTTCATGAGTTTGAGCCCCGCATTGTGCTCTCTGCTGTCAGCGCAAAGCCCGCTTTGATCCTCTGTCTCCCTCTCTCTGCCCCTCCCCTCCCCAGAAAAAGAAAAGATATTTCAAATGGGAATACTCGTTCTACTAACTCCTTAGATTGATCAGAGCTGTGAATTATTGCAGCAGAGAATGACAAAGGTATAACCAAGCCTTCCCCACGGTCTCTTCCTCTTATAAGACCATCAGTCATATTGGATTAAGCCTCACCCTCATGATCTCATTTAATCTTACTTTTTTAAGGAACTTATCTCCAAATACAGTCACACTCCAAGGCATGGGGGATTAGGGCTTCAACACATGAATTTTGAGGGGACACAATTCAGTCCATAACACCAGTATTTGCCCTTCCCAAAGTTATAGACACAGTTAGCCCCAATGTGTTTTAAATTTCTTCTTCCTTTCAAAGTCCGTTTTCCATCTTCCTGCCCCAGTTTAGCACTTTTACAAAGTAAACCTCAAGGCTGGCTGGCTGGACCTACTTTTCTTCTTCCTGTTACCATCACAATTGTTACATAGACTTTTAAGACTAGAAATTAAGAAAGCAACTAGTTTGCTTCAGGCCTAGTCTGGGCAGCTTCTAGCAACTTGTCCCCTCTGCTGCTATTTACCAAATCTTCCGGGTCACAGAGGAGGTATGCAATGGGTGGTGGGGCAGGGAAAAGTAAGAAGAAAAAGAAACGTACATCTATGCCCAGAAATGCCTCATCATGGGTCTGTCTCCATTCCCTATTAGACATTTCCTGTGTTGCAACACATAAGATTAACAAGCCTAGACACAGGCGAGATGAAGAGTGTTCTGCACAGGAATCCTGGGTTCCTACCAACATTCGATTTCATTTTCTTTGGCAGAACACCAGCCGCACAGACCCACACACAACCTATCGGTCCTGATTGATATCTCAAGCTTGCCAACTCCAGATGTGCTTATATATTTGTTCGGCCAGTAAAAAAAGAAGAAGAAGGCTAAATTTTAAACAGTCATATCTCAAACCACCAGCTGTCTCCTTAATGAATTTTGTTGTGTTTTTTTTCAGATGTAATCATAAGCAACCCTTTCCAACCTACTTATTCATTCAATAAATATTTATGGAGTACCTTCCATGTACCAGAACTGGGGACACCAATGGTGATGGCCATAAGCTCGTAGTCCAGTGAGGGAGAGCCACAAGTTCTAACAAATGGTATTTATTTCACATCTCTGTGCCAGGTACAGTGCTGGGTACTGTAAATACACGGAGAGACATGTTTATCTCCACCGAGAAGTGAAGAAGCTAAGGTGCAAAGAAGTTCAAAAGCCAAGGTCATGCTGCGAGTTAATGGAAACGTCAAGACCACAGCCATGCCAACTGACCTCTGGGCAGTGCCCTTCCCACTATGGGGAGGGATGGGAGGTATCTTAACCTGAGGTGTGAACTTGAATGGGAAAAAAAAATCACATCTTTATTTTCACTAATCTCTAACTGGAATTTAACATTTTCTTCAATTATACATGTTGGCAAAACCCACAGCAGTATTAGCAGTGCCTATGATTGTTCAAAAGAAATCACAGATTTTTTTCTTATTACAGAGGTTGCCTATATCTTGAAACATACTTTATGCTCATTACTACTTCAAAATTATTGTAGTTGTTAGATCTGCTGCTAGATATTTAATGCATTAGGTTTTTTTCAATTTTTTAATCTTTATTTTATGTTTGAGAGAGAGAGAAAGACAGAGAGACCGAATGCGAGTAGGAGAGGGGCAAAGAGAGAGGGAGACACTCTAAATACATGGGGAGACATGATTATCTCCACCGAGAAGTGAAGAAGCTAAGGCGCAAAGAATCTGTAGCAGGCTCCAGGCTCTGAGCTGTCCGCACAGAGCCCCACGCAGGGCTCAAACCTACAAACCACTAGAACCCACAAACTGCAAGATCATGATCTGAACCAAAGTCAGACGCTCAGCCAACTGAGTCCCCAGGAGCCCCAATGCATTAGGTTTTCTTTAAGGCACATATATTACTACATTACAAATTCTTTTTAATATTTTGACAAGTGCTTTGGAAATAGTTTTCCTTATAATGCTTGGCCTTTTAGGGGAGCGTGGGTGGCTTAGTCAGTTAAGCATCTGACTCTTGATTTCAGCTCAGGTAGTGATCTCACAGTTTGTGAGTTCGGGCCCTTAGTTGGGCTCTGGGATGATGATGTGGAGCCTGCTTGGGATTCTGGGGATTCTGTCTCTCCTCTCTGCCCCTCTCCCGCTTGTGCTCGCTCTCTCTAAATAAATAAATAAATAAATAATAAATAAATAAATTAATAAATAAATATTTTTAAAAAAAATTTTTTTAACTTTTAAAAAGTATTGTTCTGAGCAGGCATCCTTAGTCTCCCCAGAACCGCCAAAGGGGTACATGGCACAGAAGTGGATCAGAACCTACATTACAACAATGAGAAATCGAGGCAAATGCAGAGGTTCTCCTTGTGTCTTTGAGCAAGAAGTTAAGTTGGGATTTTCCTAATTAAGAGAGAGATGAAGAGCAAATGCTAAGACCCCCGATTCACCAAATTGCCGTTCAGCGCGCGCCCTAAATGCTCTCCCCTGCGTGCTCCAGGCGAAGCTGATTCCTCGAGTCCCCCCTCTGTCCCACACGCGGTGTCAGTGGATAAATGGGTCCCCGCTGCAGGCAGATGGGCTGATGTCAACCTCCGGTCCCCGAGGCTGAGCTCTTACTGGTGTCCCGGGACGGTGCTAAGCGGCACATTCAACAAGTGGAAGGCGCCAGAAACTCCCACACTCCAAACCCACGGATACTTCAGTTTTCAACCTCCCGTCGCAAGCTGGTCTCTCCGCGCCCCCGAAACCTGACACTCCGGAGGAAGCGCGAGTCCCGACCCCCGAGTTCCAGACAAGGGCAGCGGGAGCGGCGGGGGTCGGGGGTGTGGAAAGGGCGTGAAGCGGGATGGAGCGCGCGGCGCGGGGCCCGCACAGGGCCAGCTCCGCGGGCGGGGGTGGGCCTACGACCAGCCTCCCGGGTGACCTGTGTCCGCGCCCGGTCCCCCTCCCCTGGCCGAGGGCCCGACACCGGCCGCGGGAGGCCTCTTACCCAGGGGCGAGCGGAGCTTCCGGCCACAGCGTCGGCGCAGCAAAAGCTGCCGCTCCCCGCCCTGGCTCGGCGCCTCGGCGGGGGCCCCGCCGCCCGCCCGCCTGCCCGGCCCCCGGGCGGATGCTGGAGGCGGGGAGAGCGGGGCTCCCCGCAAGAAAGGTCCGGAAAGGTCCTGCCGCTGCCCCGCCTGACGCCACAGCCTGACGCCCGGGCCAAGCGCAGACTGTCCCCCCCTCCCCGGGCTTTGAGCGTGCCCAGAGGCCAGAGCCAGGGACGCGGGGGCCACCGGCCCAGAGCTCCGCCCGCGGGGCACTCTGGAAACTGGCCGGCGTCCGGGCGCGCGCCGGCGAAGGGCGCTGAGGCCACCTGTCACTCCCGCCCGCCCTTTCCCGAAGTCCTCCTTCCGCACCCACTCTCCCGGCCAGTGCCACCTGCACTGCGTAACTGGGAGGGGCAAAGGTGGAGGCAGGGCTGTGGACAGTGGCCAGGCAGTTTGGGTGCCTGCTTCCCGCCCGGTTCCCAGGACGTCCCAGGAAAACAGCTCCCCTAGCGCACACCTCACAGGTGAGGCCACCCTGGCTCAGAGAAGCCCGGAGGTTGACTTTGATCAACGCTGGAGCCGCGCTCTTACCTCAAGGCACAGGCTGGGGTCGGCTGGCTTCAGCCACTGGCCTTCACACCGTCTTCTATCCTACTTTCATAACTGGACATTTTCAGCTGGCTGCTCTTTCAAGGGGGCTGCAAAAGTGTAGATGAAGGGTCCTCCAGCAAATGAGACGGAGCAGCACCTTTTTAGGATAAATATAGGGTGACCCCCAAAAGTCTTACTGCAATGTTAAGCTATAAGACGTTGAAAACTGTAAGACGCTGATGAAGGAAATAGAAGAAGGACACAAATGAAAACACAGTCCATGCTCACGGACTGAAAGGATTAATGTTAAAATGTCCATACTACCCAAAGCAATCTACTCACTCACTCATTCATGCAATCATTCTTTCGGACGACGGATACTCCCCAGTCCCTGCCTGCGAGGTGGCAAGCAAGCCCTCTGCCTGCTCCCCGGTCATGTACTGTTGACAAATCCGCCTGGGTTCCTCCCCCTGTGGGGCTCGCTAGGTAGTGAGTGCGCTTGTGGAGATGGGGATGTAGGAAAAGCATCATTAAAGCGTGGGAAGAAGGACTGGCACAGAGAGGCACACAATCCAATGCAAGCACGTTTAGAAGGCAAAGCAAACTGACAGGGCTCTGGGAAGACGCGCGGGCTCCCGAGCAGGAAGGGCCGGCAGCGGAGAACGGGTGGGAATAGGGAATGGAACCCAGAAAGGGACTGTCTCGAGGACCAGGAAGGCAAGCAGGGAAGGAAGGGCACGTAGAACAGGCCGCTGGAAACAGCACTCCGCGCTCGGCTCCTCGGCAAGCCCCACCCCCGTCCCTCCGCGGGTGAATGAGTAGATGGAGAAAAGGCTCCCTCCCTGGCCCCAGCACGCCCTCCCGAGCTGAGAGGGCAGCCCGGCGAGGCGAAGGGGACGTCAGCTTCCGAGGGCTGCGGTGAGCCCTGCAGGGGCGCTGGCGCCGGGCTCCTCGCGGGTCCCCCTGCCGGACCGAGCGGCACGCGCAGCGACCATCCAGCCGGACCGCCGGCAGCCACGGAACCGCGGCGGCAAACAGGGCATAATGATGGTGCGTCACGCGAGTTTTTAAAAGCTGCCCCAGCCTCTCCCACATGTGCTGTTATCCTCAGAGCCGTCCTCCATGTCAAATAAGAACTAAAATTGCTCTCAGGCTCCAGGGCAGCTAGAGATTCCTCATGTGTTACATAGAAGATGAAGCCGTTTTTCAGACCGGAAGCCCTTCACACACCGCAAAGGGCTCTAGCTCACTCGACCTTCTTGGTCGCAAGCAGGAGATGAGCTCTGGATACCTCGCGGAGAAAAGTGATATTAAAGGCTCTCAGAAGGGGCGCCTGGGTGGCTCAGTTAAGGGTCCCAACTTCGGCTCAGGTCATGATCTCACGGGTTTGTGGATTCGAGCCCCGCGCTGGGTTCTGTGCTGACGGCTTAGAGCCTGGAGCCTGCTTCAGATTCTGTCTCCCTCTCTCCCCCTCCCTCTCTCTCTCTGTCCCTCCCCCATTCACACTTTGTCTCTGTCTCTCAAAAATAAATAAACATTAAAAAATTTTAAATAAAATAAAAAATAAAGGCTCTCAGGGGGCTCTCAGAACCACCCAAATGATGAAGTAATGATGGCAGGAAAAGTGGACAGGAATCAAGACAGCTCCGCGGAATCAAAAAACAGAAATCGCACCACCATCTGGCGCGAAAAGAACACTCCCACTGCGTTCACAAATGACGCAAATATAAAGGGAATGAGAATTCCAGCCTTCGGTGGGCGTGTCCACTGACCAAATCTATGTCAAAGGCCAGCCTTGTAGCTACCAAAGCAGACAACCAGCACATCCGGCCCCTCTGAATTCCACGAGTATTCTTATGATGGGGTTCCACCCCTGCCTCCATGGGGAAGGAGGTGAATTGAAACCTGGGCAAAAAAAAAAAGCTGTCTACTATTGGCTCCATAAACATAAGATCTTATTAATATAGATTGTCTTAATACGATACATACATAAACAAGGTGATATGATAGGGAAAATCCTCAGTCCTACAGCAGCGAGGGCTCTGCTGAATCCTTCCATGTTCGAATGCTGCAGAATGAAAGCGTGGCTCAGGCAGAGTCAGACTCTCCATCCCCGGGCAAGAATCGCACTGGATCTGGAAAGAAGTCTTTCTCAGAGACTGAGCCTCAAACTCAGTTTGGGGCAATTCTTTTTTGCCCAAACTTCCTCGTTTATAAAATAGAGATAAAAACTGCCCTCCTATCTCAAGGATATACTAGAAGAATAAACATTGCGTCACTTAGGCCATGAATGCTTAAGAGCCTCCGGGGCTATGAGGACCCGTATACTTTGTACACCCGTCTCAAAGAGAATGTATTAACATGCCTCAGTCAACTGTATCAGTAAAATGGGTATGTTTTAAAGGGCCTACCTCACAGTATCTTAATGAAAATTAAAAGAGTTAATGCATATAAAGTGATTGGTACCATACATGACATGGAATACGTATTTAGTAAGTGGTAATTAAAGTAATTATAGTATTAGAGTTTTCCTTATTGTTGCTATCTAGTGTTCAGGCAGATGTTATACTGGGTACCGAAGAGAAAGAAGTTCAACATGGCTGCCGGAAGAAAAATGGAATAGAATGAATACTGCCCTGGTACATGAATATTAAACCCAGTTTCTCAAAGATGGGAGTGATTCGAGATGTGAAAGCTAAATGTTTGCTCTAGAGGCAGATATGCGACACACAAAATGCCCCTTAGACATAAAATTGAACCTGAATGTGGGAGTGATAATCTCTTGGGAGTATCTAGCAAAAGGGAGGAAGGCCCCAGCCCATCCTCTGGGGCACATACATGCAGCAGGTGTACCTTCTGCCTCATGAGTGAGATGGTGAGTGCGAGGGGTTTCTTTGGAGTTGATGGTTGGCTCCTTGTCAAAGATCCTTTTCTCCCCAAGCCTGCCTTAGTGCCTGCCAGCAGTGAGTCTCCTCATTCCTGGTCTCAGTTCCTCTGATACTTTTTATGTCATCGTTACTTACTGCTCCCACGGATAAAGTTATGTATAATGTGACAAATTGTGTCTCTCCAAGGAAAATATAAACCCACTTAAGACAGAAACCGCATCTTCATCTTCTTGTCTCCCGGGCTTAGCACTATGTCTTTTATCTGTTAAAAGTGTGTTGGGTTCAGCAGAATGGCCTCTACATAAGAATAGAAGCACCGAAACAGAGTTCAAACAGGCTGCCTCAAAGGAGTGTTAAAAATTCAGTAAACGTATAACTCACAGATGATAAGCACCTGGAGGGCTGGTAATTCAATGAAAGACTCAGGACTGGGGGAGAGTATGGGGATCTGAGGTCTTCCTGACCCCAGAACAGGTAGCAATTCTCCTCCTGGTCACTTACCACTTTTCTACACATACTTTGAACAACAGGAACAGTCCATCTAGAAGGGAGCTCTAGGGACTATAAGTTGCAACAAGCATTTCCCGAGAGGACCTGGGGATTCCCGTAGCTCCAGATGGAGATGAAGACTGGAGGGAGCTTGGGCCTGGTTTGTGGTAAATCCATTAAAGTTCGACGATTGAGACAACCCTGAAAAAGTTGCTGGGGACCCAAAGAGGGCAGGGAATGAGGAAAAGCAAGCTGCCTCTTTCCAGCAGCCAGTGACATTGGCCCTGGGGCTGCCGACATCCAAGATCCAAGGGGACCCCTGTCCAGGGTCTTTCTCCAGGAAATGCCACTTTTAGGCTTCCTTGTTTTTGTTCTCTCTCAACTATGCCCTACTTTTGTCCTTCTTTCTTACACGCATTTTTCTCTCCTGTTACTGATTTCTCTCTTTTCTAGCTGGTATCTCCTTCTCCCGCAGGAGTTTTAACCTCTACTACAACTTCATGCCCAAAAGACAGTCAGCCTTGTCAAACAGGAGAGAAGTCATGATGAAAACGGGATTAAAAAAAAAAAAAAAGTTTAGCCTCTGTATGACCTGTGTTGCCTATTTGAAATCAGGTCATTTTGGGGGTACCTGGGTGACTCAATCAGTTAAGCATTCGACTTCGGCTTAGGTCATGATCTCGCAATTTGTAGGTTCGAGCTGACAGCTCAGAGCCTGGAGCTGCTTCAGATTCTGTGTCTCCCTCTCTCTGCCCCTACCCCGCTCACACTCTATCTCTCCCTGACTTTCAAAAACGAATAAACATTGAAATCAGGTCATTTTGTGCATAAGCAGTATCATGCAGCAGGGACCCAGGAGACAGGGGGCCTAAATTGTTTTTATTGCTGGGAAGAAAACCCTCAAAGTCATGTGAAGAGTTTGTTACATACATATGTCATAGGATAGCAGGATTAAGGAGCTGTGTTAGTCTAGGCATTCTGAGAAGCAGATACCAGGACAAAATTAAACATACAAGGATTTTATTAGGAAACTCTTGGGAGAAAAAATGAGGAGGGAGATGGAGAAGGTTGGGATAACCATCAGAGTATGATGTCTGACCCTAAAAGAAGAGAGGGAAGGAAGGTAGAGTGGAAGCTTTCTAGACAACTGTATAGTCTAAAGAAGGTTCGACAAAGCTATCAGGCCAACGTCAGTCACTAGAGGATACCTATATCTCCCAGGCAAAGCCAGCTTAATGAGAATATGACCTGTAGTCACAAAGGGCCCACACCTGGTTTAATGCTATGTTGCTACCATCTTAAAATTATTTTTGGGGGGGCGCCTGGGTGGCTCAGTCGGTTAAGCGTCTGACTTCAGCTCAGGTCATGATCTCATGGTCTGTGAGTTCGAGACCCGCGTCGGGCTCTGTGCTGCCAACTCAGAGCCTGGAGCCTGCTTCAGATTCTGTGTCTCCCTCTCTATCTCTGCCCCTCCCCAGCTAGTGCTCTGTCTCTCTCTCTCAAAAATAAAAAAATTAAAAAAAAATTATTCTTTTAAGGTTTATTTATTTATTTTGAGAGTGAAGGGGCAGAAAGAGAAGGAGAGAGAGAATCTCAAGCGGGCTCTGCACTATCAGCACAGAGCCGCACACAGGGCTCGATCCCACAAACTGTGAGATCATGACGTGAGCAGAAATCAGGAGTCAGACTCTTAACCGACTGAGCCATCGAAGTGCCCTGCCATCTTGAAATTTTTAACAAAATTTGAACAAGAGGCCCTGGGTTTGCTTTAATATCCCTGCTGAGCTCAGTCATTGACTAGGAGCAGCCCATGGGAAGCATATTTTAGCAAAAATGTGGTGGTAGAGTTCAGAGTGACGTAGTTAGGGGTCCTTGGTTCAGTTATGTTCGCTATAGCTGGAAGGCTGTGAGGCACGGTCTCCTGGCCCCACAGTGTGCCTCCTGGGCCACACAGATCTACTTCTCCACGAAGGTGCGGAGAGCAGCTCTTCCATGGGCCTCCTGGCCTCCCTCCAGAGAAACAATTCAGTAGAAGGCATTTACTACAGTCCCCAAGATCATCACAGTTGATCCCAAGGCCACAGTGAATAGTCACCTTCTCCCTTCCCCACCATCCATTCTAAACCCCCTTCGGCCTCAGCTTCACGTTGGCAGGCCTTGGGGCTTCCCTGGTGGTGCGACCAGACCTTATTCCTGAGGGGTTTGAGCACTTGATAATCCTCCTTTCCCTTCTCAGGCTGGGTTGCTGCATGTGTCCTATTCGCAGCTCTAATGGGGCAAGGGAGCATGGGAGGTGCCCACAGGAATCACCTGAGTCCCACACACATTCCTGGCCCCCGTTGTGTAAAAGCAGCTCCCCTCCTCCTGACGATCAGGGTCACTTACTCCTGCTAGTATAGCAGCTCCTCTCTTGCCTGCCTGTCCCTGGACACAAAACTCCAAAGGCAGCAGCCATAACTTCTCATTCAATGGGACCTTCATGGTGCCTCTGGGAAGGGTGCTCCAACCATGGTGCACTTGGGACCAGGACCCCCAGGTCCCATGCCGAGGGACCAGGACCCCCAACCACGCAGAGCCCAGAGTTTCAAGGAAAGGAAGCACAAACTCCCCGTGGGGCATTAGGAATGATGGTAAATTACGCCATTCCTGCTTCCACCCCTTGGTTTTCGGACCCTTGTATCCTTCTTAGTGAGAACACCATACCATACGGAGGTCTCTAATTTAATAAATACACCATGTCCTGAAGGACAGAACTCCACCTTCTCAGAGTGCTTTCTCACAGCTGGAGCTTCAGTTTTGCTCTTAGAAGGCCATTCCAACAATCTGTAAGACCAATTACCTCTGGGCGGTGCAGGACATGACACCGCCAGAGGGTCTCCTGGTCATGACCCACTCTTCCACCTCCTCCATTTAATGTAGATCTCCTGGATCAATGCTCTGCTGAATGGGATTCCATACCTGTGGATGAGACACTTCTTGGGCCTCCAGAGACCAGTGTCAGCTGAGACTCTGCGGGCAGGGAAAACAGACAACATTCAATTTATAGTTTGCTTCAGAGTTATGTTAATTCTCTGATTTGCAGAGCGTCTGGGTGTCTTAGATGGTTAAGTGTCCAACTTGGGCTCATGTTGTGATTTCACAGATCGTGAGTTCAAGCCTCACATCGGGCTGTCTACTCTCAGCACAGAGCCTGCTTCTGATCCCCTGTCCCCCTCTCTCTCTGCCCCTTCCCTGCTCCCCATCTTTCTCTCTCAAAAATAAATAAACATTCTTAAAAAATCTTCCTATCATTAAACAGTCTGAGAGCTCTCGGCCTCTTAGATATACAAGCGAAGACCACACTGATCCATTTCACTGATGACATCCAGCTGACTGGACAGGTTGAGTAAGAGAGGCTAGAATGCTACAGGTCTCAGTAAGATGCATGCACTTCAGAAGATGGGAGAAAACTCTATGAAGAGTCAGGAACAGGCCATGTCAGTGACATTTTTAGAGTTCCAGTGGCCAGGGGTATTCTGGGACTTCCTCTTCTGAGATAAAAGGCAAACTGCTGCATCATACAATCCCGTCACAAAGAAGGAAGTACAGTGCCTTGTAGACCTCTCTGTGTTCTAGAAGCAACACATTCCACCCCAGGGAATTCTCTGGCACATATACTGGGTGACACAAAAGGCTGCCAGCTTTGAGTGGAGCTGAAGCAGGAAAGGGTGTTGCAAAAGGTTCAACCCAGTGCTGTCTGTCACCCCTGCTAGCTGCCCCCATGGTGTTAGGGGTGTCGATGGTGGGAAAAGATTTAGTATGGCCCCTGGATGGGGCTGTGGCTCCAGTAGACCCATTGCAAACTGGACTTCATGCAAGACCTAATTTTTACCTGGTCCTAGGCCCCCTTTCCAACAGGGGGGCCATGATGTCCCTTTGGGTCTCTGCATCAGTGTTAACTCAGAACCTTTGCCCAAGTAAATGGCCATGCGTTCCTTTGAAGAAGGATTGGAGGAATTGTCAGAGTCTGTACTAGCCAGAGTGTTGCAGGGTCCTTCCTCCAGACACCTCTTTAGTCAATGGGTTCCAGATCTCAAAACTGACTCAAGTCTGGGAATTGAGCAAGAGATTATGACCTCTTCTTCTTCTTCTTCTTCTTTTTTATGTTATTTATTTTTGAGAGAGACAGGTAGCAAGTAGGGAGGGCCAGAGAGAGAAGGAGACACGGAATCCGAAGTAGGCTCCAGGCTCTGAGCCACCAGCACAGAGTTCAACATAGGACTTGAACCCACAATCTGTGAGATCATGACCTGAGCCGAAGTCAGACAGACGTTCAACTGACTTGAACCACCGAGGCACCCCAGGAGATCATGACTTCGTATTGAGTGACTGCCACCAGCTTGTTGCTCCTCCAATTTTGCTTTAAAAAAAAAATAGATAAGGGATCAGCAAACAATGGCCCATGGACCAAATCAAACCAACCGCCTGTTTTTGTAAGGGAAGTTTTATTGAAGCACAGCTATGCTTATTTGTTTACATATTGTCTATGGGTGCTTTTGTACTGCAACAGCTGATGTGACCTATAAAACCTGAAATATTTACTAGACAGCCCATCGCCTGCAAAGTTTGCTGACTCCTGTTAAGGATGCTAGTAAGCGGCACCCTTGTTGACTATCTGCCTATTTTGCCCTCAGAGGCGAAGTTGACACCAAGGTCCATTAACCATCTCCACAATGCCCGGCTGGTAAAGCCCACAGACTGCCCCCAACCTTGCCTGTTGGGGAGTAAGGGAAGTGTGGCGTCGGGGGGTTAAGGGCCACCCCCGGCCTCTACCAGTCCTCCCGTGTGCTAACATGCTCAGTTTATAATCCTCCTCAGAACCTCCACCATCCCTGGCCTGCAAAACCTCTTAGTGATGCTGGTGCCCCTCCCACCAGTGCATTTTGATGACTTGGTGGTGTGTCCTGTGCTCTCACGGCACACACCCTCTGGTGCGTCTTTTGGCCTTACATGATACAGCCTTTCCAGCATGCCCACTTCCATCAACCTCTTTCCTCCTTCTTGTACTGCCTGCCGGGATGAAGAAGAAAAGGAAGGAAGTCTGGGGTGGGGCGGCAGGAGGCGTGGATCCGAAACTGCTGAGCAGAAACTTCAGTGATGCCCATCAGGAGTCCTTTAGACAGAGGTGACCGTCAGAGAAGTCCCATGTCTCCCAGGAGACCAGTGGCGAGGAGCAGCCCATGGGAAGCCCGCCTCAGTGCCAATGCAGACGGGCCTCGGAGCCTCACAGCTGGGGCCCTTGGTCAGCGACGGCCCCCTTAGGTAGAGGTGTGTGAGGCACGTTCTCATGGCCACGATGGGAACCCTTGATTAAGGCTGATGTGACACAGCCCCATTTAATTCAGTCTGTATCCTTAACATCAGGTCTGACTTGTAAGGTGGCACAAGCTGCTGCTGAGTGTGACAGCTCTCTTGGGGAGAGGAGGTGAGTCAGGAGGATCAGAAAACTCCAGGGTGGACTGCAGAGAGGCAAGGCGACTCATCGCGCCTCACCTCCTCTCCTTGCCATTAGACTTTTATACCATAATACCATCATAATCCAGACAGGAGAGGGGCATCCGCCCTCAGTCACAAGCAAACAAGCAATCTCTTCTCTGCCCGCCCACCTGCCGCCCTGTTCTGAGAGGGTAAACTTATGGACCACAGGATTTGTGTGAGGCCCAGACTGTGAGGTCTGAAACATCTCAGAAACAGCCAGAAACATTTCATCTGAGATGAATTCGCCGCCCGGATGCTGCCACCACACTGAACAGATAAATACACTGGGGCCATTACTGAGTGAAAACGATGGTCCAGGAGCCAAAGCTACTTGACAGCCACAGAACACAAGGGGTCTTATAATGTTACTTAGTGTGGGAAAAGTGTTAGGGTTCACCTCCCGAGGGAAACTGAATTATGTAGGGACCCCAGTGAGAAAACGGGGATTCTAACTCCAGCTGCGCTCTTCCCCCAAAGCTATTAAAGTACAAAACAGATGGGGCTGAGCGGTAGGCCAAAGGTCCAGAAATGCAGGCTCATCGAGGCCACATCAAAGATAGCTTTCTTGCTTTCGGCGACTGTGAGGTTGGGAAGGTCCCTTCCGTGCCGAGAACGTAGGATCACCTTCTTCTCCCCTTTGACCTTTTTTCGAAGTCTTTGAATAAAATTGTTTGATCCTAAAAAAAAAAAAAAAAAAGAGATAGCTTTCTTGGGGCATCTGGGCGGCTCAATCAGTTCAGCATCCAACTTCAGCTCAGGTCATGATCTCATGGTTTGTGAGTTCGAGCTCCGCGTCGGGCTCTCTACTGTCAGCACAGAGCCCGCTTCAGATCCTCGATCTCCTTCTCTCTCTGCCCCTCCCCGGCTTGCACAAGCTCCCTCTCTCAATAGCTTTCTTGAGGTGGTGGTGGTGACATGTCTCAAAACAGCATTAATGGGAATGTCCTGGCCACACTGTTCATTTCTCCAAGCAGCGTGGCTTGTCTTCTGTCAGCTCCAGCATCGTTATCATCTCAAGGCAAGGCTCCTGAGCCGCATGCCACCCAGTTCCAGTCTCTCTGTTGCTTGTTTCTATCTGAGAGGTGTGGAGCTTCATGGTCACTCTGGAATTAAAACAGCCTTGCAGGCAAATCGAAGACTTCTGTGCATTCTTCCCACTCAGCTCTCTCCCAGTGGGGAACTGATGGTTCCTCCACTTCTGTTCTTCCTGTATTGTCAAAATCAGTTAAGGGGATTAGTAGATGAAGTGGTACATCCATGGAACTCCCCATCATTGGTATAGTTTTATCAAAAGTTAAAGTAAAACTACTCTTAAGTTCTAGCATTTAATCTCTGTTTCTAGGGTCTCCAGCCCAAGAAAGTTCCCCCAGCAATGGGTAGCTTTGGTGTTTCCCTGAACCAAATCCCAGCTCCACCACCTGCCCTCATCTATAACACGGCGATAACAACACAGTGTTATGGTGATCGCCTTCTACTGCCGCTGTTAGAACATGTGTGACAAGGCACCTGGCATGTACCAGACGCTCCACGGAACTGGGGCTCTGAATGTTAGGCTTGAGAATGAGCTGCAAGTATACTGGGATTAGCAATCCGGCCAGAGATGAGACTACTCTAAGAAATTGAACAAAACAATTAAAACAACAACAACAACCAATAAGCAGTGAGAACAGATGTATGGCTGATGGAGGGACGCATCTGGGTGCTGGTCTTCGTCACCTTCTTCCTTGAATTCCTGGATAAGCAGGCAGGGAGATACATCCACTCCCAAGTAGCTTCCTTATTATTAAATTAGATAATGCATATTAAAACACTTCGAGAAATACAAAATGCTAGAGCAACCTGAAAGACAATGACAATGTTAGGGGCTTCTGGTTGCAATAAATAGAGATTTCTTAGGGTTACTTCGTAAGTGGGAAAGGTAGGGGAAGGGAGGGCAGCATTGTAAGATACCTATGGAAGATAGTAAACTTAGCTCAGTAATCAAATCCCATAGGAAGCCAAGGAAAGTCCAGCACCTAGGTCACACAGAGCCTTCGACAGGAAAATTCTCAGGATCCAAGGCATGTCGAGGGGTCTGATGACCTCATCCCCTTTCAAGAATTGGAAGTTCATGGTTCCCTGCTATTCTCTGCTTCTGTGTGTCTTTTTATTCCTCCTTCAATTACTAAAGAGCTGATTCTGAGTCTTCTTTTCTTTTTTTTAAATTTTTTTTAATGTTTAATTATTTTTGAGAGACAGAGAGACAGAGCATGAGCAGGGGAAGGGCAGAGAGAGAGAGGCAGACACAGAATCTGAAGGAGGCTCCAGGCTCCGAGCCATCAGCACAGAGCCGACGCAGGGCTCGAACTCACAGACCGTAAGATCATGACCTGGGCCGAAGTCGGACACTTAACCAACTGAGCCACCCAGGCGCCCCTGATTCTGAGTCTTCTAATACATATTCCCAAGACAATAATCAACTGAACCAGGAAGAGTCTATGTAGTTTAGGCAAAATTTTTGATGGCAGGCTAATTTTTTACCAACTGGCCTATAGGTTGGTTGCCTTTGGGTCAGATGCCCATCCCAGATCCTATCAGCTGAAGCCCCAATGTGCAGGCTCAGGGGAATAAAAACACAGAACTTGCCCACAGCAAGATCTTTGGCCTAGAATGTTTTTCTTAGAACAGGATGCTGAGTATGGATGATGACAGATCACATGATTGGAGAAGAAAAAAGCCCTCAAGCCCACCATCAAACTAAACGACTCAGGGACCCTGGCTGGCTCAGTCAGTAGAGCATGTGACTCTTGAGGTTGGGGTTGTGAGTTCAAGCCCCATAAAGAGGGATGGATTGTACTTAAAATAATTGTTTTTTAAATATTAAAAATAAACTAGAAAACTCAAAAAGTTAGAAAAACATAGTTTTAAACTTTATCAGTTATTTCACACAGATTAATTTCAAACACCTCACTGTTTAAACAAAAGTTCAGACCATAGAGAAAATCATGACTTACCTAAAACTACAGTCGAAAACACTTAGGCCAAATTTCATCAAACTGAGACAATACCAGAATTTATAGAACTAGAGAAGCAAAGAGTACCACAAGATGGCAGCATCATCCCATCTGTGCTTTATCGGCTTAGGAGTCTAAGAATCTGCTCTAAGCTTCTGTTGAAGCTGCTCTACAACTGCCCACCCCCTTCCTTGAAGCTATTTTTAAGAGACTGGAACAGCCCGTAGTTGGCAGCGAAAGTATAACCTAAATGGTACATTCATGATCTCTGAGCTCATTTGATTCCCAAGGTCTTAAAACTGGCTATCACTTGCTTTAGTCTAAGCGAATTAATGGAAGCAGGTAGCATAGATTACAGGCTCCCAAGGCATGTTTGATTGCAGGAATTTAATCTTTTTATTATAATATTCCGTATCTGACATTATGCAACCCATCTCTTTATTATAGCTGTTTTTAATATCTGTATACCACTCTCCTACTAGATTCAATTCAATCTCTGAGGTTAATTTTATGGGGCAACTTGGCTAGATCATAGATATGTGGTCAAATGCCAGTCTAGATGTAAGAGTACCCTCCATAATGTGGGTGGGCCTTAATCAGTTGAAAGCCTCAAGAGAAAAACACTGAGGTCCTCCGAGGAAGAGGGAATTCCCTCCAGACTGCCCTTGAACTCAGGCTGTAACATCAGCTCTTCCCTGGGTCTCCAGCCTGCCCTGCATTTTGGAATTACCAGCCCCCACAATCATATGAACCAATTCCTTAGAACAAACGTCTTTCTCCTCTCTCTCTACATACTTGCACGCACGCATGTGCACACACACACACACCTACCCTATTGGTTCTGTTTCTCTGGAGAACCCTGACTAACATACAGCAACTGTAGACCATGATCCACTACTGCGCCATGGACTGAAAGATGACCATGAAGTATCCTTGATCTCGAAGAGAATTGTGAGCACATAACTAATACTGTAAATGCCAAATGTATTATTTACTACAGAACACAGAGAAAAAAAGAAAGTCTTTGGGAAGCAGTTTGAAAAACCATAAATAAGTGACGTCTGAGTTGCAAAGAACGAATAAGTGTCTCAACAGGTAAACATTACAGGATGAAGGATCTTAGGCAACAGAAACCCTGTGAGCAAAACTCGACACGTAAAAAGGGGCAAAATAAGCACCGGGACCCCCATGTGGATATGTGACATGAAGATACTACAACATCCAATGGTTCGTGAGCTCTATTTTGTTTTCACGTGGACATCATAAAACCTTCTAACTTATAAAGCCAGAAACATCTATCCCAATCTTATAGCTTAGGAAACTGAGGTACACAGGGGCCAGGCAAGTCCAAGGCCCCCAAACAATAAGAAGTATAAACCACAGCGGTCTGACTTCAGAGTCCACACGCTAACCATTGTACTACTAAGGCCCTCCAGACTTTAAAGTCTTAGGATTAAAGCAGTGGCCAGAACACTCAGGTCAATATACACATCATATTTTTGTTACTTAGTATTCCCGTGCACAGCGTTCAATATACGTTTTGACTGTCTTTTCCAAAGTTCAAATAAAAGTCAAGCCTCGGCACCCATACCCGCTCAGACATTTTCAGCCCCATCCTTACCCACATTTGAGCACCGCAGGCTTCCTGAAGCACATGGAAAACAGTGCCTTTACGATCTAAATCCGAATGAACAGCAGGCTAGAACCTTCTCTTCAATTTACAATGAACTGACACTAGGGGGCGACCTTATCCTAAATAAGTGATATCATTAACATTATTCTGTACATATCTATCAACTTCCCTTATTTTCAGGCTACACGGGTCTGCAAAAGGTACATTACCTCCCCTTCTGTTTCAGTCTTGTCCTTTCCTTTTCTCTTTCTTTTTTTCCAGTTCCTGACGTAGTGCTACCAAAAACCATCCTTTTTCTTGATTATCACTCCCACGCTGCCCCCAATTTTCCCTATCTTCTCTTTGACTTTCCTTCCTTCACATGGTGTTTTTTCGAATTTTTTGCTTTCAGGGCTTTTTAAACTAACCGTTAAACTGTCTCCTTTGACTACTCTCGTCACTCTCCTAATGGGTTTGAAATAAACCTACTCTCACCCAAATGCTAACCTCAAGACTAGATGGCATCTGGCCACATGCATGCAAAATAGAGTTATAACAGTATGAACATGCAACAGAACGAATCTTAAATACCTGATTAATCTGTATAAACACACTCTTTGAACAAATACACGATACAGGAACTACCGCCGTGCCTGACAGTCTCAGTTGGTAGTGCATGCGACTCTTGACTTCTGGGTCTTGAGCGAGTTTTAAAAAAAAAGGGGGGGGGGGGGACTATTTTCATCCAAAAGGAAAACCGAGAAACTAAGTAACTTCTTTAAATACATGCACAGTGAGGTTTGGAGGTTTAATGATTAAGAATCTTTGCTTTGAAGGAAATTTTACATGTATATAAAAGAATCTAATGAAATCTATAGACCCGACCCTGGGAAACACATACGAAATTCTATGAGAGATTTATAAGAGTTCATGTCTCCTCCAAAGGCCATCCACAGAAGCCCATGCACTCACAGGTTAAAACAATGTAAATATTTATTTATTTTTCAGAGGGGTGTGGGGGACAGGACAGAGAGAGAGAGAATCCCAACCGGGTTCCACACCGTCAGCACAGAGCAGGGCTTAAACCCACAAACCGTGAGATCATGACCTGAGCCGAAATCAAGAGTCAGATGCTTAACCAACTGAGCCACCCGGGTGCCCCCAGGTTAAAAAAATTTTAAACCTGACCTAAAATATCCTATTAGTTGGAAATTTCTATTATTTACAGGCGATTCATACAGGGATCCTTCTGAAACACTTCCTACCAAATCATTAAAAATCGTAGTTCTATTTCCATTCTCAAATAGTAAGTAACTTCATGAAGTTGGGTTATTTCAGCCAGATTCTTTTCACATTTTGTATCACCGTTCTGAAAAAGATTTCATGAGTGGACCACTCGTTTTGTGATGCAATCTATAGAGAATATTTTTTATAGGTATTTTTTTAAATTTTTTTTTAACGTTTATTTATTTTTGAAAGACATAGAGACAGAGCGTGAACATGGGAAGGGCAGAGAGAGGGAGACACAGAATCTGAAGCAGGCTCCAGGCTCTGAGCCATCAGCACAGAGCCCGACGCGGGGCTCGAACTCACAGACCGGGAGACCGTGACCTGAGCCGAAGTCGGCCGCTTAACCAACTGAGCCACCCAGGCGCCCCTATAGAGAATATTAAGAGGAAGATCACAGGAGAGGAAAGCAAAGGAGTCAAATGTTGAAAATAATAAACATAAAGGGAAGTATACAGAGCTGGGTACAAAACAGCGCTGGATAAATGACATGGGAGAGTTCAGAGACCTTTTCTTTTTTTATTAAATGTGTAAAAAGTAGTCCTCGTTGTACAAGTTCAAAATCAGACAGATGTACGAGCCTGTAGAATTGGCATATTTATGAACTGTATCCACCCAAAAACTCACTGCAGACACAATCCATATTACATTCAATGTCTGCATCTTCACATAATACCTACAGCAAAGTAAAGACAAAATTAACTCTCATCATTTTAGTTCAGTACATACATGATATAGTTCAAGACAAAGGCAATTTTTTTCAACCAAAAAACTACCCCAAGTACCAATTCCTTATACTGTGCAAAAATACAGCAAGACTACTAGAAGGATTCCACTTAGGTTTAGTCAGTAAGATATGTTTCTATGCTACTGAAAGACAGCTCAAGTTTGAGATTGTAATTAACAACATTAACAGTACTTCTGATTTACAACTGACCTAAAAATAGTGGTTGCTAATATATGTCCTTGACATTTAAAAAAATCTTCAACTCTTAAATACAATTCTAAAAGTATATGTGCCTTGTCACTCATTCAATAAACATGATTCATTTTCATACAAGTCGCAAGTTCAATTAATTAACCAGAATTCTCTATTTCCTGCCTGCTCTCTATTTCAGTCTTAAATCTATCAAAAGCAGTTCAGAATGTATTTCATAAGATTAATCCCAAGAGTTATTGGGTAGCTTTTAAGCTCTTTCATTCTTATAAATATAAATCACTAGACAGTCTAGACCGGTGGTTCCCTGCATCAGAATTACGTGGGGAGTTCTTTAAAATTTGCATGGGCTCCACCTCAGAACTAATGAGTAAGAATCTGCCAGAATGTCTGTTTTGTTGGTTTTCAGTTCCCAGGTGATAGTGGCATACAGCCTAGTGTATGACCCAGACCACTGGACCAGTGGGTCTCAACTTTTAAGGTACATCAGAATCATGTGGCGAGACTTAAAAAAAAAAAAAAAGACAAAACAAACAGACTTGCGTCAGCAGATTGGTAGCTGTGTTCAGGAACCAGCATTTTAAACCATCACTGCAGCTGGCCCATAAAACACTCTGAGAGAGAATGCACAGCCTTTACAGAGGAGTTCATTTAGCAATTTAGGTGACATTGTCCTGCAAGTGCTAACGAATCTGGCCCTAGGTGGTTTTAACTAGTGTTTGGGGGCAAATGTAGCCTTTTAAAATAAAATATATTTATATTCTTAATGTAAGGTCAAAGTCAAGTAAATCGTGAGATCATAATTCATTCACTAAGGAAGGGAACAGCTTCCCAACAAACTGTGTAAACCTTCAAACAGACCAGTTTTTAGCAATCGGCTTAAATCTAATGCCCTCTCCATCGTTAATTAGCCTGATAGGAGATCAGAGGTAGTGATTCCAGCTTACCAAAAATCTAATAGAGAATATAAAAGATACACCTTCTAAGCATACACCTTTATAGGTTCTTACAGTCTCTACGTAATACAGATTGGAGGCCCGCTGGATATTAAATAATACTAAAACAATAATATACTCTCAACTTTAGAAAATGAAACTTCCTAATATTTCCCTCACATAAGTTTCTAGCGAAAACACTGAGGGGAAAAATCTAGAAAACACTAAAGGTACCATGCTGCCTCTTTTATGAAGAAGCTATTTGCTAATTTTCCACCATTCTTGTCATTATCCAGAACATGGGTAGTGGGTATAGGTATCATTCTACTTTAAGAATTTTTTTAAAGCACAGAAAAAGTGACCACATTTAAGTCAACATGGCAAATCAGTGGATGGACAGAGCTAGTGATGAGAACTTCCATTTGGAAAGCTGGAATCCTATCTTACCAATTTGGCAACTGTATCTCAGCGTGTGATGACTCTTACTAAGTATTCTAAATATCTCAGCATATTTGCGTGACAGCTCTACCACCCCTGCCAAACTTCAGGAGTAGAGATAATCTTCTCTGAACACAGAGGATGCGTAAGAACTAAAGAGCAACAAGGCTAGGAAGCAGACAGAGCACACAGTGAGGGCAGTCTATTGGACTCCTGCCCACCTGTCCAACGTCTAAGATGCTATGATTTCCTCTTACGCATTTCTCCATCATGTTCTTCACAAAGGCTTACGCCACCTTTTCTCCGTGGGCATATGTGATTAAACAGTTGGCATTTCTTCTGAACCAAGCAATGGAAAAGCAATTGCCAAAAACCAGCACTGTACTGCCAGAAAGGCGAGTCATTCCATAAAAGAAACGGAATCGTTTCAGTCCACACTTCTCAAGAAGCTAAAAAAATTCATACTAGTTTTTAATCACTTAGAGTCTAGACTATTAAAACAATCAAACCATTTTCCAGTTGATAAATGATGCAAAGCCAAAATAACAAATTTAAAAATGGTGCAAAACAGAAGCTGAAAAATTACATTCAAAGATTCAAACCGAGTGATGTTCTGTCTTCTACTGGGCAAGGAGGGGTGGAACGCTTCTTGATGGTGGAAACGAAGATCTGGAGACAGCACTCCTGGGAAAAGGACTGCACGGCAGGAACCGATGGTGTAAGGCACTACCTTCACTCCAGTCCATGCCTGGACCGCCCTGCATGCAAACGACGTGGGGCCGGGGGAGGAAGACGCAGACACGCTCAGCTTCTCAGGTCCTCTTTGCTGGTTTGGCGGTCAGCTGCTTTTCTCTTTCCAATTCCTTCTCGCGCTGCTGCTCCCTTTCCAACTCTTCTTTTTGCCTCTTCTGCTGCAGTTTAAGTGCTCTTTTCTACGTCAGACAAATTTCAAACCGAGAGAACAGTCAAGGCTTATCTGTTACGGCCTAATTTAAAAGTAGCAGTGCTTTGACTTGAGGTAATCCAGAGGCATCACTAAATTTCATATCTAACTTTTAAGTTTGTTCTGGGTAATTTAAGGTCCCTCGTAAGACACAAAATTTAAATTTCTTACTCCAAACTCTTACTGAATGAGAGCTGCAAAGACAATGAAAATATGAGCTCCTTAGCCCAGCTATTAGTAGGAAAGCCCAGAGTAGGGTTCAAAAGAATATGTTTTAAAGGAAAACAATGTACCATGAATTATGTTACTGTATATGGAAATATAAGAAGTCAGAAAATGAATACTTGAAAAAACAATTAAACCCCCACTTCTACAGAGTGTGCAACAATTTTCAACTCACTTTTAGCTTCGATGTCTTTTCGTGAAGCATCAGCATCTCTTTCCTTATATTCACCAACTTAGCATGATAGTGTTTAGCTTCAGTAAACTAAATATGGAAAAGGAAATGAAAAGTCAAGTTAAAACAGGCCGAAGATTTTTAAAAAGGGAAAGAAAACAGACTGAAAGAGTAAAATGGATGAATAATAGATTACTGTTCATTCTGCCTAGACTGGCCACATTTTTTAAAGCCTTAATTATCTCCACATTTTAATTCCAAAATTCAAATTTTATTTAAGTCTTTAGTAGGTATTTGAAAACACATGATTCAGTTCAAGTTGATTAAAAAAAAAAGAGTTACTAAACATAAAATAGACATTCATATTGTGTACAGGTAACAATGTGCTTTAAAAACATGCAATATAATCCTAAAATTTTAGTAAGACTGTCCAATAATGCTGTCGGTTTCATTTGAGAAAAAGTACAACACTCTACTGCCTTTACAAAGGAGAATCTGAGCCAGGGTACACGGGACAAGGGTGAAGTGAAGTGTCCGCCCATCGGGAAAAACCAAGCTGTGGTCAGAGACTCCCGAGCGGGCTGTGGACAAATCTGGTCATGTTCCTTGGGCTTCTAAAGCGAGACCAGGCAGAACCACCTCTGTAAGGACACTTTTCTTCCCAAGCCATGGTATGACAGACTTTTCCGTCTCAACCAGGGATGGGAGAGAAAGAAAAAGCACCTCATTCTCAGGAGCCAAGGTTAACAGAGAAGACCAGGTAACAAGAATGAGAGCAGTGTCAGGACAGAAATGAGCAGACTTCATGTATCTAGAGTAAAGTCTTAGTCTGATGAGCTCTAGAGCTTCCAGACCCTCTTCCTCTCTCTCTGGGCCTCACAGTTTTCAGTTCCTGAATGGTAATCAAACCACTTGGGCTGAGAGAGGAAAAAACAGGAAGACTTAGTTTCTGTCCCTTCACACTGAAGCAACACTATTACATCTGCTTGGTTCCTTAGTTTATCACTCATTCCCTCAGCAAATACTCGTTCTGCTGCAATATGAACTCAGTGGGGAAGGCACCAGCAGGTCGGCAGAGCCTTGTCCACCTCCTTCACAACAAGTCAGAAAACCATTAGACAGAAAACTTTGTATTTACTACCACCGGCTTCTGCCTAATGCGAGAGAAGATGGGCTTGGTTTTGATTATAACAAAGGGAAAAATTAATGAGCCACATTTGTCCAACAGAAAGCTCATTTTCTGACATTCATATAAAAGTCTACAAAGTCATGCAAACCAAGCTACTGCTTCACGTTGAGGTGAAGAGAAAGGTAGCCACAAGTTCCTTATTTTTGTTAATTCCCTGTTTCTTAAAGAGTAGTAGTTCCCTCATCAGAAAGCTATAAAGCTTCTGATGAAACTCAACTACTATTATATATACTGAAAGATATAAATGATCTATAAAGGACCCCCAAAGGGTCCATTTCAGTGTTAATTTGTGATGGCTTATGAATAGGCCATACAATTAAATAAAATGCTGATTTAAAAAGCCATGTAATTGATTAGGAAAGATGCACTTTCCTTAAGGGGAAAAATGGTACCCCAAAAGTTCCTTACTTTTAGTTTACTTTTAACTATGAGCGCATCTATTCCAGACTTTCACAAATAAGTTCCTTTTTCTATTATAGGTTCAATATTCGAAAGATAACAATTCAAGACAACAGAAGTTCTAGTAACGTAAATCAAGGTTGCCCATTAAAAGACAAATTCTAAAATTTAAAAATTACAGAAAATGGGTGCCCGGGTCACTTGGTTGGTTAAGCACCCGGCTCCTGGTTTCGGCTCAGGTTCACGGTTTGGGGATTCAAGCCTTACACTGGGCTCTGCTGCTCGCTCTCTCTCTCTCTCTCTCTGCCCTTCCCCTGTGCGCACTCTCACTCTCTCTCTCTCTCAAAACAAATAAATAAACTTTTAAAAGATGTTAAAACAAATTAGAGGAAAAGATCCCAAACATACATAAGTACAAAGTCGCACAGGAAACCCTAGCTCTTCCTAAGACAAGATGTCATTAAGCTGGGTCGACTTATACCGTACTTACCAAGGCGTTAATATCCAACATAGAATGACATTCTTTAAATTTTGAAATCTCTTGTTCCAGTGTGTCTAGTAATACAACTTGGTTCTGTCTGAAACAAAAGCACATAGCCAAAATAAACTCTACATACTGTTACGTGCTGGTTCATTAAAAAGGAATCACAAATGAGAAGAACCCAGCAAGTCAACTATCCCACACAAGCAGGAAAGCAATGACATTGTTTCAACTAGAAAACGGTAAAGAAAAATCAGTGAAACCAAAAGGTGGTTCTTCAAAAGATCAATAAAATAGATAAAGCTCTGGATAGACTCACAAAGAAAAAGAGAGAAGACACAAATTACTAACATGACTTATAGAAGAGAAATCATCACTGACTCCATGGACATTAAAAGGACCATAAAAGAATACTTCCAACAACTCTGTCCACAAATTTGATAATTTGGATGGAAATGACTAATTCCTTGAAAGACATAAACTTCCAAAACTCACACAAGGAGACACAGATCATCTAAGTAGGCCTACATCTGTTAAAGGAATTCAATCAGTAAGTAATAACCATCCAAAAATGAAAATGCCAGGACCAGATGGCTTCACATTTAATTTCTACCAAATATTTAAGGAAGGAATTATACAAATTCTCCACAATAGTTTTCAGCAAACCAAAGCAGAGGGAGCACTTCCTAACTCATTCTATGAGGCCGACATTACGCTAAAACCAAGATCGGATAAAAATATTACAAGAAAGGAAACCCATAGACCAACGTCTTTTTTTAAAGTAGGCTCTACATGCAACACAGAGCTCAAAGGGGGACCTGAACTCACCACCCTGAGATCAAGACCTGAGCTGAGATCAAGAGTCAGACGCTTAACTGACAGCCCCCCAAGCGCCTCTAGACCAGTATCTTTTATGAACAGCGATGTAAAAAATCCTCCACAAAATATTAACAAAACAAATCCAACAACAGATAGAAACAGTTATACACCACAATCAAGAGAGATTTATTCCAAGTATTCAAAACTGGTTCAACATTTGAAAATCCATCAGTGTGATTCAGCATATCAAGTGACTAAAGGAAAAAAGTCATGTGGTCCTGGTATATGATGCAGAAAAGACATCTGATAAAGTCCCACACCCATTCATGATTAAAAACTCTCGATGACCTAGAGAGGGAACTTCCTCAACTTGATAAAGAATATTAAAAAAAAAAAAAAAAAAAAAAAACTACTGCTAGCTTCACATCTGTGAGAAACTAGATTCTTTCCTTTTATGACCAGGAGTAAGGAAGGAACGTCTGCTCTCTATTCCTATTCAACAGGAAGCTCTAGCTAATGTAATGAGACAAGAAAAGGAAATTAAAGTTATACAGACTGGAAAGGAAGAAATAAAACTGTCTTTGTTCACAGATGATGGTCTATGTGGAAAATCCCAAAGAATCAACAAAATATGTGAATATAGCAAGGTTTCAGGAGGATATCAGGTTAATGTATAAAAGCTGGCAATGAATAATTAGAAAAATCAATACCTCTTCTCATATGAAATACTTTGATATAAAAATCTAACAAAGTATGTACAAGATCTATATACAAAAACTATAAAACTCCAATGAAATAAATTTTAAAAGATCCAAGTAATAGATATTGCAAGTTCATGGAATAAAAACTCAATAGTGTTATCTTCCCAATTCTTCCCCACTTGATCTATAGAATTTAAGCAATCTCAATTTAAATCCCACCAAGTTATTTTGGAGATATCAACAAACTGATTCTAAAATTCACATAGAAACGCAAAGATCGAGAATCGCCAACACACAATGAAGAAGAACAAAGCTGGAAGACTTAATACTACCCAATTTCAAGATTTACTACAAAACTACAGAAATCAAAACAGCATGACACATTGATCAAGGTGACAGTATAGAAAGCTCTTAAATAGATCCACACAAATACAGTCAACTCCTCTTTGACAAAAGAGCAAAGGCAATGCAGTGCAGACAGGGTAGTCTTTTCGACAAATGTGAGTGAACAATTGGGACACTGATGTGCAAAGAATGTAACCTAAACACAGACCTTAGAATTTCAAGTGGACCATCAAGGTCTGAATATAAAATGTAAAACTCTAAAACATCTGGAAGAAAACACGGGAAAAAATCTAGATGACCTTGGTTTGGTGATTAATTTTTATACGAAATATCAAAATCATGATCCATGAAAAAAAAATTAAGTGGTTCAGTCTGGTTAAGTGTCTGACTCTTGATTTAGACTCAGGTCATGATCTCATGGTTTGTGGGATCTAGTCCCATGTCAGGCTCTGAGCTGACAGCACAGAGCTTGCTTGGGATTCACTCTCTCTCTTTCTCTCTCAAAATAAATAAATAAGCATTAAAAAAAATTTTGAGAGGCACCTGGATGGTTCAGTTGGTTGAGTGTCCAACTTGCACTGAGGTCATGATCTCACAGTTCCTGAGTTTGAGCCCCACATTGGGCTTGCTGCTGTCAGCCTGTCAGCACAGAGCCTGCTGAAGATCCTGTCCCCATCTGTCTCAATCCCTCCCCCACTTCTGCTCTCTCAAAAATAAACATTAAAAAAAAAAACTTTTTAAAAAATTGGTAAATCAGACTTTTAAAATGAAAAATTCTGCTCTGTAAAAGACACTATTAAAAGTACAAAAAGACAAGCCACACGCCCAGAGAAAACAAATTTAAGACATATAAAGGACTTATTTCAAAGTATACAAAGAACACTTAAAACTCAACACTAAGAAAATAAACAACCCAAGGCACCTGGGTGGGTCAGTTGGTTAGGCATTCGACTTTGGCTCAGGTCATGGTTTCATGGTTCACGAGTTCAAGCTGAGTCAGGCTCTGTGCTGAAAGCCAGAGCCTTCTTGTGATCTTCTGTCTCCCTGTCTCTGCCCCTCCCCAACTCGCACGTGCACGTGTATTCTCTCTCTCAGAAAATAAACATTTTTTAAAAACAACCCAGTTTAAAAATAGGCAAAAGAGGGGCGCCTGGGTGGCTCAGTCAGTTAAGTGTCCAACTCTGGATTTCAGCTCAGGTCATGATCTCAATTTCAGTTCATGATACCGAGCCCAGCATCAGGCTCTATGCTGATAGCACAGAGCCTGCTTGGGATTCTCTCTCCTCTTTCTTAGCCCCTTCCCACCTCAAAACAAATAAATAAACTTGCAAAAGGTCTGAATAGATATTTATTGTATAATCATGAACCTGTCTGATCTGTGTCATACATTTCTGGCATGTCTAAGACCCTTGTAATTTCCCAAATGATAAAAGTATCTTCGTTATTCATGGACCCTCTTCAAGCACACCAGAGTTTATGCTAATGAGGTGACTGATGGTGGGCCCCTAGAGCTTCAGGATGGCAGCTGGTCATGCCAGAAAGATCAATCTTTCTTTGGTTACAGGGTTGGGGCTTTGAGCCATGTGATATTGGTCCGTTCTCCAGAGATGAGAGGTTGGAGGAAGGGGGCTGGAGAGTGAGTTCATTTACATGGCCAATGATTCAATCGCGTATGCTTACAGAGTGAAGCCCCAATAAAAACTTTAAACACTGAGGCTCAGGAGACCTTCCTGGTTGGTAAAATCATCCATGTGCCAGGAGGGTAACATGCTCTGATTTCACTAGAGGAAGCCACAGAAGCTCTGTGGTGGACATACTCCCAAACCCTCCCTTTTGTGTCTCCTCATTTGGCAGGTCCTGATCTGTATTCTTTATAATAAAACAGTAATTAGGGGCGTCTGGGTGGCTCAGTCAGTTGAGTGTCCAACTCTTGATTTCAGCTCAAGTCATGATGCCAGGGTCACAGGATTGAGCCCCATTTCGGGCTCTGCACTGAGCATGGAGCCTGCTTAAGATTCTCTCTCTCCCTCTCTCTTGCTCTTTGTCTCTAAAATAAAAAATGATAATAACACAGTAATTCTAAGTACAGTGTTTTCATGATCCACAAGTCTAGACACTCTAGAAAAAGGTTCCACAGAATATTTCGCTGCAGCATCAGGCAGACACGACTGGCCTTCCGCTCCCTAACAGTTTTGTATGGTCTGGCGTAAATCTGCCGGGAGCGACCGGGAAGCACCGATGCAGTAGATGGGGAATGATCCTCGGAGAAAAAAGCTATTTCCTCGGAAGGTCCAAGTGTGGCTTATCTCAAAAGGAACTCCACTAAGGCTACTTACGATTGTACCTTGCCAGAGACTTTTAGGCCCTAAATCCCAGAACCTCTCTCTTCTTTCTTTCCAAGGGTTCTTAAAATGACAAATACAAGCAAAAGGACATTCATAACCTTTCTTATATCTAAAGTTAGTTTTGTTCTTGGTTCCCCCTGCCCATTATTAGCTACAAAGTAAACTTGTATCTACCACAACCTTCACCTCTGTGGGCCTGTTTCTGTAACTTAAAGTGGCTTGGTAAAAATTAAACTGTATGACAACAGAGTCACGGCTAGAACCCAGGTGCCTCACCCCATCCAGTACTCTTTCCCTTAAATCTTTATCAGCAGTGGGATTTGTAGACAGATGGATGAAATTCTTTATTCAACTATTAATATTGAATTATTCAATTAAATATTATATTCAATTATTAATTCTACCACTACCTGTGTAATCTTTTTCAAGTTCCTTAACCTTTCTGAACCTCAGTTTCCTCAACTGTAACCAGGAATAATATTAACACTTCACAAGTAGGTGTCAGGATTGAGCTATGGTATATATGGTGGCGGGCAAGTAGAACATAAAGTGATAAACAGTGGCTGATTTTACTATCATTGTCATCGTCTAGGTGCCTTGGAAGATAAGTGGGATTCTCTAAACAAATCTTAGGGGCGCCTGGGTGGCTCAGTACATTAAGTGTCTAAATTCGGCTCAGGTCATGATTCGCGGTTCTTGAATTCAAGCCCTGCATTGGGCTCTGTGCTGACAGCTCAGAGCCTGGAGCCTGCTCTGGATTCTGTGTCTCCCTCTCTATCTCTCTCTCTTTGCCCCTCCCTGCTCGCGCTCTGTCTCTGTCTCTCAAAATAAACATTAAAAAAAATTTTTAAAGAAAAATAAGTAAATAAATAAAATACTAAATTTTAGCCAATGTCATCAATTAAACTCTGCAATTAAACTGTGGTTCCCAGCTTTCTTCCAGCAAAATATCCAGGTATGTTTTGCTTGCAGAGTTTCTTACCTTCCTTCAGTCGATCATACTTCATCCAAACTCCCCTACAAAATCTTTATGACTTTTTACCACAAGAATTGATTGGCTTTAAAATACAAAGCATACCACACACTTGGGATAAAAAAATCTCTCAGAACCAGCAGAAAACCAAGAGTGGTGCCAATCCCCTAACCACAGTAGTGTACCATAGAACACAGTACCACTTTTATACTCATTTGTCACCTCCAAATCCAACGATTATAACGTTACTTACTAACATTTACCAAATGGACCTGGTAGTTGGTTGTTCCTCTCCGTTTACCCTAATACAGGCCTTTAAAGTAACTTTTCGAAGGGTAAATCTTAGAGCAGCAGCAGCTCAGAGCCAGCTGATGGATGATCACCACAAAAAGAAATGACAGGCCAGCTTGGGCACCCATGCGAGGTCCTACCCAAGAGGAAGGAGAAGTTCAGTCTGCTGTTTCTGAGTGGGAGCTGATAAAGTTAGTGTGTGTTTTTGCGTACTGATCCTACCCTATGCATCCCGTTCTTCCTTATCCTGTCCTTCTCTTGGTGTACCCTCCAACCCTTCATTTAGCCGGTAGACTATGTACCGGAAATGAAATGGGTCCTCCCAAAAAAAGATACTTAAAGGCTTCTGGCAACTCTTCTGAACCAGTGACTGAAAACACGTGACTCCTATGGAGGCAATTTTGAACACTACTCAGAAACACCTGTATACGCACCCTACAATACTCCCCACAGGCGACATTTTCATTAGATAAGGGCAAAACACCAAAACTAATCAAAGAGTATAGATAAGATGCATGGGTGCTTTTTTTTTTATTTGTTTATTTGTTTGTTTGTTTTGAGAGAGAGAGAGAACCCCACAAGGGGGAGAGAGGAGCGGGGCTCACCCGAAGCAGGAATCGTGCTCACCCAAAGCGGGGCTCAAACTTACCTGATGTGGGACTCAAACTCACAAACCCGTGAAATCATGACCTGAAGCAAAGTCAGATACTTAACTGAGTGAACCATGCAGGCGCCCAGGGGTACTGTTCTAAGAGACCACACACTCTAGAAGTATTCGTTTCACTTTTTACATTTAGATTACTAAGTACTCCTTCACTCCATCTGCTACCACTAAAGACAGAAATACTCAACTGTATTCGATATTACAAGATAATGTACCTTAATACGGCACACACTTATACATATACAGTAAGTTATGATCATGCCAAAGGGAAAGGAGTGCGCCCATGGTTTTTGTTAGCTCACGTGAGTTCCTGAAGAGCTTGTTTTGATCTCTGCAGATCTGGCAGGTAGTGAGAAAGCAATCCTTCTGCCAGCTGCTCCACAGCTTTGTCTTCTACAGTGAAGTCCTCTAGTAACCCTTCATCCGGAGAAGTGTCGCTTAAACCTGTCCCGAGAGAAAATCAAATGTAGGAGTCTCTGAAATGGACACAGGGGTAAAAGTATTAGAGAGGGAGGGGGCTGGCGGTGAGGTTCAGAGCACACGCACGGATACTACAGGCATCCTTCCTTCCTTTTCTTTAAGTTTATTTATTGTGAGTGACAAAGAGAAAGAGAGAGAGAGAGAATGTGCATGCAAGTGGGAGAGGGCCAGAGAGACAGGGAGAGAGGATCCCAAGCAGGCTCTGCGTGGTCAGCTTGGAGCCCAACACGGGGCTCAGTCTCCTGAACCGTGAGATCACAACCTGAGCCCAAATCGAGAATCAGACACTTAACTGACTGAGCCACCCAGGCACCCCCTTCCTTTTCTTTTAGCTTTGCCTTCTGAGTGTCCTCTAATAAACAGGACACGCGCACTCAAAAGAATGTTTTTAAGCTACTAGTATAAGGTAAAGCGTGGATTAAAAGAACGTTAACATATGCAAAACATATTCTATGTTTTTTTCAGGGCAGAGGATGTATAGTTTTCAATGGATTATTAAGAGGCTGAGGCCTAAAAGCAGGAAAAAGTCACTGAATGAAAGCAATAAATTCTTCCTTTCAAAAGCATGCAGAGAGGGTATAGCTTCGTGGTAGAGCATTTGACTGCAAAAGCATGCAGAAATTTATATACGTATACATAAATGCAATGCCTAAAAAATTTTTTTCAATTCAATATAAGTAAAAATGTGGGTCAATATTTACATAAAGCTTGATATATTTATTTATATGTAAAAGGAAGCCTGTTTTATCAGTGTTAGAAGCTTTTCAAAGGATTTCTCTTCTCTTGAGACTCGGCACCTTAATTTACCATAAAAAATAGTGGATAATAATTGCATGTAAATCTACACGTATGCCAGGAACTATGCCTCATACTTTTCCTTTGAATAATAGCAGCGGAAGCAGTCAGGCATTCAAAAGCATCTAAAATGGGGGTGCCTGGCTGGCTCAGTCAGCGGAGCATGCGACTCTTACCTCTGGGTTGTGAGATAAACACGAGCCCCACGTTGAGCGGAGAGATTACTTAAAAATAAAACCTGTACAAAAGATGTCTAAAATGAACAGCCACCAATAACTACTCCTACAAGGAAGGTACAAAACAATTTCTAAACATGGTTCGACAGGTGGTTTTTAAGATTTTAGAATCACTGGTTTAAAATGAGAAAAAAGGGGCACCTGGGTGACTCGGTCGGCTGAACGTCTGACTTCAGCTCAGGTCATGATCTCACCGTTCATGGGTTTGGGCCCTGCACTGGGCTCTGTGCTGACCACTCAGAGCCTGGAGGCCTGCTTCAGATTCTGTGTCTCCCTCTCTCTCTGCCCCTCCCCCACTCATGCTCTGTCTCTCTCTCTCTCTCTCTCTCAAAAATAAACGGTAAAAAAAAATTTTTAATGATAAAAAAAGTGAGATGGTCACATTACTAAAATGGTACTCTAAGAGCATTTTTAAATATTAAACTCTGAAACATCTCCATTTCATCATAATCTGGTAACAGTGACATCAAATTAGATCATTACGTAAAACACATTTATCATGCCACATTCCTTACAGCTCACTTCCAAGTATAGTTTTTACCACAAATTTACATTTCAGCAAGATGGAGGGAAATGGAACGCTGTTGTATTCAAAGTAAGATTTTATAGATAAAAAAACACTACGGTTTTTATTTCGATCCTGAGAAACATATGAACAAACTGTGGAATTCTCCAAGTCGCAAGGCAATGTTCAAACAGACGAGAGCTAACCAGAAGTTGAAGCACTCCACAAATGAAATGAAAATTTAACAGGAAAAAGTGGAATATTGACAGAGATTGCCACGGGTGTACCATCAGATGGGAAGCGAATAAAGAAAAGCTGAAAATTAATGCCACTGCTTAAGGCTTGATCGAAGCAACAGTGCCAACAACAGCAATTCTCTTTACGGAAATACGCAAAATGAGTATTACAGATACACAACAGAAACACCCAAATAAGGAGATCTCAACTTTAAGAACAACAACTCCTCTGTCTCCCTTACGGTATATAAACATTTGAACTCGCAGTCCTCCCCCTACTCTACCCCAATATTTGGGTTAATAATTGGAAGAGCCCAACTTACTCACATTTCTACACACATTAAGTTATTCAGTTCAAGACACTTCACTATAGGAGATTAAAAGATAGAGTCCTTACCCTACTCATACAAAAAACATCAGTGGCACACCTGTATTCTGTACTAGTTTCCAAGGCTACAAGAATAAACTAAGCAAGTGCCCCACACCCCGGCACAAAGGGCCTGGTACAGGGGAATCATAACCATAATATATGAGAAGTGGTGTTAGAGAAACAGAACTATTATGGGAACTCAGAGGAAACGTAAAAAAAAAAAAACAAACAAAAAGAGGCGCCCGGGTGGTACAGTTCAGCGTCTGGCTCAGGGTCACAATCTCGAGGTTCGTGAATTCGAGCCCCATCTCGCTACCTTCAGTCTGTCTGTGGTCAGCAGGGAGCCTGCTTTGTTCCAGATCTTCTGTCCCTCCGCCATGCTCTCAAAACAAATAAACATTTAAAAAAAACATATCACTCATTGTAAAAACTTAAAACACAAAAGGGAGAGGTATAAGCTGGTAGTAAAAATACTCTTTCTCAGCCTACACTGGCTGCTTCAGTCGGTAGAGCATGCGACTTCTGATCTCAGGGTTGCAAGTTCGAGTCCCACACTGGGTGCAGAGATTACTTAAAAATAAGTAAAATCTTAAGAAACAAAATACCCTTTCTCACTCCCTTCATGCAGTCACTCTTCGGTTTCTAATATAGCCTTCAAAAAAATTTATCATTGCATACCCATGCATAAACCCTGTTTTAATCATAAATATTACTCATATTTTTCTGCAACTCTTAAATATACACCTTACATATCTTTCCATAGGAACATATATGCATCTACTACATTCTTTTTAACAGAAGAGATTCTACCCTATTTTGTTTAACTGGTTCCCTGCTATGGACTGAAGAGGTCCCCCCTACCTTATGTTGTTGAAGCCCCAACCTCCAACATAAAGGTATTTGAAGGTGGGGCCTTTGGGAAATAGTTTGGTTCAGACAAGATCATGAAGGTGGGGCCCTAAGATGGGGTTATTATCCTTAAATCATAAAGAGAAACTAAAACTCTCTCCCTCCACCATGCGAGGTATCGACAAGGCGAGAAGGCAGCTCTCTGCAAGATCAGAGGAGGGCTTCTTACCAGGAACCTAATGGGCCAGCACACAGATCCTGGGCTTTGCAGAACTCCAGAACTTTGAGGAATAAATGTCTGTTGTTTAAGCCACCCGGCCTGTGGTACTTTGTTGTAGCCCGTGGAGACTAAGAAACCTAAGGATATGTATGGAGGTTATTTTCACTTTTTACTATTTCAAACAATGTTACCATGAGTTTCCTCCCTTGTCTTTGCATATCCACGTCAATGTTTCTGTAGGATAAATTCTTAGAAGCAGAATCATGGGGGCGCCTGGGTGGTTCAGTCGGTTGAGCGTCCGACTTCGGCTCAGGTCATGATCTCACAGTCTGTGGGTTCGAGCCCCACATCAGGCTCTGTGCTGACAGCTCTGAGCCTGCACTCTGCTTCGGTTTCTGTGTGTGTCTCTCTCTCTGCCTTTCCCCTGCTCGCTCTCTGTCTCTCTCTCTCAAAATAAATAAACATTAAAAAGTTAAAAAAATTGTTTAAAAAAAAAAGAATCATGGGCTAGAGTTACGTATTTCTTAAACGGACACTGCAAAACTGCCTTCCTAAGAGATGGCACCAATTTACGCTCCAAGAACAATCTTTGAGGGCCACTATTTCCAAATAGGTAAGAAGTCTAAAGGAATGGAAGGAATAAGATACGGGTTAAAAAAATAATTTAAAAAGGCAGCATAAGGAAAGGTGGGACTACAGGATTGCTCTGGAAAGACAAGGTAGTTTGGGGGGTCTGGAGCACAGGACATACGCAACAGAGAGCTATAATGCCATGTGGCTAGCCTATGAGGATCCCTGAGTGTCAAGCTAAGGGGTTTGCCCTTTTGGTCCGTAAGTAGTAAGGAGGCATTCTAAGGTTTCCCACCAAGAAAACGACACCACTGGAGCTTTATCTTGGGCCAGTGATATTAGAACAGTGGGAAAGGCGCAGTGTAAGAGTAAGAGACTGCAGGTGGATAGCTTTACACCTGTTCTAGGAAGAGTGAAACTAGAGAGGAGATGGAAATTGCATAGTAGAATCCCCTAGACTAAAAGAGAAGTAGGAGGCAAGTGAGAGGAAAATCAAGAGTAATGGTCAAGTTTCAACTGAGGGGGACTTGGTACTAACGGAATCAGACAGCTACTTTTATTCATGCACATGCGTATGTGAGGTTGGTGCAAAACGACCATGTCAAAGTATCCAGCAAGCAGACGGAAAGCCAAGTGGAGAAGGACCCAAGATGCGCGTATACAAGGAAGTCGTATTTATAGAAGCAGCTTATGCAAGTGTAAAGAGGCGGCGATCACTGAAGAAAAGCATGACCAAGAAAGGGCTGACAGCACTCTTTTTAAGTAACCCCTAACTTCCAAGAACAGGAGGTAGAAACGACGCATCGAGAGCCCTGCAGCCTTTCTCATGTGGGGTTCCTCATGAGGACACGGAAACTGTTTTCATGGACTGTTTCTCTCAATTCTCCCAAGGATGGTACATAAATATTACCATCCAGGATACCTAGCGAGTCAATTCACTGCATTCAATGGATGTCTTAGGGTGTTAGAGCTTAAATCTCTCTTGGAACTCGGGCTGAGAAAAGAATGTCAATAAGTAAAAGCACTTCATGAGTGAGGGGTCAATAATACTTAAATACATCAATTCTCTAAATTACAAACCGATCATCTTTCTGACACATTCATCTTCAACCACTAAGGTATCATAGCGAACAATGTGCTGGAGTCAACACAGTCGCAGAATGACCTCACCATCAATCTCCACCCAAACACCGCCTCCACTCCAAACTTCGTTTCCCACTCAATCAGCTGGGCACTGGGGCCGGCGCGGTTCCCTATTTCCGCGCGGGGGCCAGAGCCTCGGGGCCAAGCTGCTCTCTCCCCCGGGGCGGCCCGAGTCCCGGCCGCCCGCCCCGCCCCATAGCACGTACCCGGCGTCGGCTCCCCGGCCCCCAGGCCGCGGGGTGGCCCTGCCGGGACCCCGTCCGGGGACGTCGGCCCAGGAACACTCATGTTCTTCCCGCTGGGAACAGGGAAGGGGCAGTTGTGCAAACGGTCAGAGGCAGTAAGTGGGCACCCTACACGTCCAGCGCCCAGCCGGACAGAAGCGGCGGCCGCACCCGGAAATGACGGAAGCGGAAGACGGTGTGACCGCCGGTCCGCCTCCCCGGTTCTTGCCTCCGCCTCCACCTCCACCTCCACCTCCCGGACCACTGGCCCCCAGCGCTCCTGGGAATCCGCGCCGACGTCATGGACGGGTGGGGGGCGTGGCGTCAATAGAGTCAGCCGTGCGGCACTTACTGCGACCGATTGTCTGGGAGCGGGTGGAGGCGAGGGCGTTCCCTGGTGGGTCGTGATTGTGTTGAATGTGATCGCGCAATCAGCTTTGTTCACCGAAGCCAGACACAGCTTTTCAGTATCTTGTCCATATTAAGGAAGCACCTTAAGAGCAAGGACTGAGTGCTTTCCCTTCGGTTTGGACTATTAAAAAAAAAAAAAAATCAGTGTTTAGCTCTTTGAGCTGATTCAGCCTTGCTAAATCCGGGATTTGCCAGGATTCCAGTCTCCCCCTTGTTGATTCCAGGTGACTGATTTTAAGGCCCGGGTTGCAGTACCTCCTGGACACGTTCAGCCACATTACCGGAAAGTGCCCATGCAGCGATCCTGTGGGAGGTCGTCATGATTTTGATGAAAAACTTAGAAATGGGCAGATGCAGGGGCGCCTGGGTGGCTCAGTCGGTTAAGTGTCGGTTAAGTATCGACTTCCGCTCAGGTCACATCTCATTGTTCCTGAGTTCAAGCCCGTGTCAGCTGTGCTGACAGCTCAGAGCCTGGAGCCTGCTTCAGATTCTGTGTCTTTGTCTCTCTCTCTCTACCGTCCCCTGGCTTGCGCTTTGTGTGTGTGTGTGTGTCTCTCTCTCTCAAATAAATAAACATAAAAGAATGTTTAAAGAAATGGGCAGATGCAGCTTCAGACCAAATAAAAACAGCAGTTATTCCCTCCCTACCTGAGACGCTCTCACCTTGAGTGAAATAATGGCTTCCTAATGTTGCACTCTAAAATTGCCTGTTCAGTGTTTTATAGGGCAGCCAAAGCTGTCTTCAAAAGATGAGGTTTTATGTCAAGCCTCAGAAACATGCACCTGCTCTCCATTGCCCCATATCCGTACATGCACACCCTTTTGGCCTCCTTTCCTCCCAAGATTAGCTAGCTCCTCACTATCTGTGGTAAGCAGAATCATGTACCACCACTGCCAAAAAAGATGTCCAGGGTCTTAATCCCCAGAACCTGTCAATATGTTACATTTCACCCACAGAGTAATTAAGATTGCTAGTCACTAAACTCTAAAATGGATTATCCTGGGGGCACCTGCGTGGTTCAGTCAGCTAAGCGTCCAATTTTGGCTCAGGTCATATCCCAAAGTTTGTGAGTTCAAGCACTGCATTGGGCTGTGTGCTGACAGCGCAGAGCCTGGAGTCTGCTTTGGATTCTGTGTCTCCTTCTCTCTCTGCCCCTCCGCAATTTGTGCTCCGTCTCTCTCTGTCTCTCAAAAAATAAATAAATGTAAAAAAAATTAATAAATATAAAAAATAAAATAGATTACCTTGGATTATTACCTGGGCCAAATGCAATCAATCAAATGCCTTCAAGACTGGAAAAGGGAGGCAGAAGAAGAGAGTGGGGATGGAGAAGTGACTGTGAAGAATGATTACAAAGGCTTTGAAAACAGAGGAAGAGAACCACTGGCCAGGTCTGTGGTGACCTCTAGAAGCTGGAAAAAACAAATAAGTGGATTCATCCTTAGAGCCTCGGGAATGAAACTCAGCCCTGCTGACACCTTAAGTTCATTCCGGTGAGACCTGTGTTAGAATTCTGATCTACATAAAGAAAATAAATCTGTAACGTTTTAAGTTTGTGGTCATTTGTTACCACGGCAATAAAATAATGCACTACCCTTCAAACCTCCTTTGTTGCATCCCAGCATACTACTAAAACTATGCCCTTTGATGGCTATACTCTTCTTGCTCATGCTTCAGAATATTCTTTTCAAAGTCCTATTCATCTTCCAAGGTTGACCCAAATAATACCTTTAATTTAAAATGATTCACAATCCCAACTCCTCTTTCAACTTTCGGAAATTATAGTAATAACCTTTTCTCAACTACAAAGCAACCTCCTGCTATTTGTCACTTAATCCATTCTTGTATTAGTTATTTCCCTTGACTTCCTTTATTAGATTTTAAACTCCAAACAGAAACTCTTATTCACAGAGAACCATAATGGGTTCTCAATAAATATTTGCTGAATGAATGAAGTATAGATTCCCCAGAGCCAAATTCCAAATACCTATAATCTCCAAAGTCTGAATCACACAGGATGGCATTTATAAGCTGCCTTATAACCCCGGTTATTTGTTAATATCCCAACTAGATAGCAAAGCCCTTTAGAATAGATCCGTGTCCTATGTGTTGTCTGTAACCTTTTTACCTCTTAAGCATACTGGATTTTAAAATGCTGGTTATTTGAATTTAATAGAGTGAAATTAGACTCTCACACCCTGCCTATTTTCATCATCTTGTCCTCTCTTCTATTTTGCTTTCAGCAAAAATTCATGTTAGAAATTTTGATGAATGTTCTTTTTCTACATTTCAATGTGATAAAAAATGTATCAGCTAAATAAACAAGGAATACTTTCTGCCAGACCCATCTTGCTTTCCTCTGTCTCCTTTCCCTTCTTCCCCCGCAGTATTTCAGCTCAGTGCATCAATTGCTTTGTGAAGGTCCACTGGGTTCCCACCTCCGTAGGCGGATACTGTGTGCCTAACGTTGCATGTGACACAGAGCTCAAAACCCGAGGGTGGAATTCGATGCCAAAGAAATAAACACAGTTCGTTGAGTCATGTATGTCTTTCAAAATACCCTTTATTTCTTTATTTTCCTACTGGTAGGAGCCATTCTCTTTCACACATCAATCCATTCCAAATACCAGAGTTCCTTAGATTAGACTAGGCACTGTAGGGTGTCAAAAAAAAAGGGAGGGGGTAAAGGGGCACCTTGGTGGCTCAGTCAGTTGAGCATCCAACTCCTGATTTCAGATCAGGTCAAGATCCCAGGGTCGTGGGATGGAGCCCCACGTTGGGTTCTGCACTGATCACAGAGCTGGCTTGGGATTCTCTCTCTCTCTTTCTCTCTCTCTCTCTCTCTCTCCCTCTGCCCCTCTCCCTGGCTCACACTCTCTCTAAAATATAAATAAATAAATAAATAAATAAATAAATAAATAAATAAATAAATAAATAAATAATAGGGGCACCGGGGTGGCTCAGTTGGCTAAAACATCCAGCTCTTGATTTGGGCTCAGGTCATGATCTCACGGTTCATGAGTTCAGGCCCCATATTGGGCTCCATGGCAGTGCGGAGCCTGCTTGGGATTCTCTCTCTCCCTCTCTCTCTTTATCTCTCTCAAAATACATAAATACATTTAAAAAAAACAAAAGTATTGTATTAAAAAATGAAATAAATAAATAAAATAATAAAGGAGATCATTTAAAAAGAGGTAAAAACTCTGGTTCTTGTCTACCAAGAATTTATATTCTACCACTTATATATGGTAGAATTAGAGAATATGACAGTATAAAATGCTCAGTTATGTGGAACAGACCTAGAGGATTATAAAAGGTATAATGACATCATATTAGTTTCCTATCGAGCTATAACAAATCACCACAAGCCTGGGAGCTTAAAACAATACAAATTTATTATCTGACAGTTCTGGAGGTCAGAAGTTGAAAATCAGTCTCAGGGGGCTAAAATCAAGGTGTTGACAGGGTGGGTTACTCTGGAGACTCTGAAGAACCTGCTTCCTTGCCATTTCTGGCTTCTAGAGACAGCCCACATTACTTGGCTCCTGGCCCCATATCCCATCGCCTTTTCTCCCTCCATTACCATTGTAGCATCATCTTCTCTCCTACCGTGATCATCTAGCCTCCCTCATATAAGGACCCTTGTGATTACATTAATCCCTCATGCAAAACTCGGGACAATTTCTCCATCTCAAGGTCCTTAACTTAACCACATCTGCAAAGTACTTTTTGCCATGTAAGGTAACATTCACAGATTCTTGAGAATTGAAAGTGAACACATTTAGGGACAGGGGCCATTACTCAGTCAACCACAATCGCACAGTTGTACAGTGTACAATTAGGAAGTAACTGGAGAAATTTTTTTAAAACTTAATAGAGGAAATGAACTTAAGCCAAACCTTGAAGGTCAGGTCAAATGTAATATGCAGAGACAAAAGAGTAGAGCCTTCCAACAGGAAAAAAAACACCAGAAGTAGCAAAACAATACTTCAGACTCTAGGACCTCAAGATGCTGTCTTTCGGGAAAGACAAAACTAACACAGATTCAACAGTTAAAAGGTATTCTACAGTCTTTTTGGCCAAAATAACTTAGGAAGACAAAAGATAACACGAAGTGTAGTCACATAGCTCTGAAGAACGTAGTCCAAAGCAACGATGTCCAGAAGGAGTTAAACACTGCATTTACTCATAGCAAAAGGAAAACAAGCCCACTGGTCCCTGCAATCCGAAAGAGAAGGAGCAAATATAATGTAATAAATACGCCAAACCACTTATTCACCTCCATTTTGTGGTTTACCTCAAATTTCCCTATGTTCTTTATTTGTGCTAACTGAAAATGAGTAGGTATGTAGGGGCTTTAAGTAAGGAAAAAAATGTTAACACATGAAGATTTTCTCTTCCTTTTATTGATCAGGATGTCCTACATTTAGAATGTGCTAAGATCGGATAAACCTACTCCCAGTTTGACCTAGTTCTCTCACAGGGTTTGCTTCACCCTCCCCTCCCTTTTTTTCCCATTCTTTTCCAAAAACAGAAGAAGGAATGGGGAAGAGGGGACAAAAAAATATGAGTGAAAAAGATGTAGGAATCAGGGCCTGCAGGGAAAAGGGATGGAAAGGGGGAAGATAAACAGGAGAAAAATATTACAGCCCATGACCTTAAGCTTCTGGTGAATTAAAGTGTTGCGAATTTGAACACATTCATATAGGGGATGTGCTCACAAAATAATAAAAAAGAAAAAAATGGGGTGAGAGGCACCTGGGTGGCTCAGTCAGTTAAACATCTGACTTCAGCTCAGGTCATGATCTCAGAGTTCATGACGTTAAGGCCCCCACCAGGCTCTCTGTCAGCACAAAGCCTGCTTCGGATCCTCTGTCCCGCCCCCCCCACCTCGCCACCCCTTCCTTTGTTCTCTAAATAAATAAATAAACTTTTAAAAAGGAAAAGAAGGGGGGCACCTGGCTGGCCCAGTTAGTAGAGCATGCAACTCTTGACCTCGGAGCTGTGAGTTCGAGTCCCATGTTGGGTGTAGCGATTACTTAAAAATAAACAAAATCTTTAAAAAAAATTTTAAAAAAGAAAGAAAAAACTGAAGATAGGAAATCAGAAGATCAAACAGCCTACCATTTTACGTATGGTTAACCAAGTCTAAAAGGATTGCTCAAGCAATTTTAACTACTTTTCTCTAATACATTTACATGAGACATATTCCTCTACATCTGCAAAGTGCTAAAATAATTCCATTCAATGCAACGTGCCTACCCTTTCCATCGTTCTTAAAAATTAACGAAGGAAAACCTTACTATAGTAGAGTCAGGAGGCTAGAAGGGGGAAGAGTACCACCGTACCACTCAATCACAGGAAGAGTTACCAATTACAGGCCCCAGCAGAAGAATCTTCAACAGAGAGAATCATCTTAACACACCCAACACAGAAAGATGTACATTGCATCTCCTATAAGAACTCAACTACCCTTGCAATTCAGCCGATGCAAGACTCATCACACACTGAACTTTTGCTTTCCTTCAATGGACTTTCATTCAAAACAACTCCATCCAACTTCCTTCTTCTCATAAAATAACATTCTTCTCCTTCATTGGATTTGCCTATGGTCTTGCTGAAGCTTATACACTTTGAATTGCAATTCTTTGTCATTCCTACATAAATCCATTTTTGCTGGTAAAATAACTGACAGTTTTATTTTTAAGGTTGACAATTCCTTCCTTGCACTGTGTAAAAAAAAAAAACATATTTTGCGGTGCCTCAGTGGCTCAGTCAGTTAAGCATCGGACTCTTGATTTCAGCTCAGGTCATAAGCTCGTGGTCTTTGAAACTGCTTAAGATTCTCTCTCCCTCTCCCTCGGACCCTCCTCTGCTCACACACATACACACACACACACACACACACACGTGCTGTCTCTCAAAAAACACAAAACATATTTTTACATAGATTATTTCACCAACACATTCTCTCTCTTTTTAAGATTTTATTTTTTCTAGTCATCTCTACACCCAACACAGGGTTCAAACTTAAACCCTGAGATCAAGAGTAGCATGCCCTACCAACTGATCCAGCCAGGCACCCCTCATATTCTCTTACCCTTGCCACCAAAAGGTTTGTAAAACATATGTAGAGGTCAAAAGCAATGACTTTTGAAATGTTTTAAACAGACTATTTTTTATTTTTATTACTTTTTAAGATTTTATTTTTAAGTAATCTCTGCACCCACCGTGGGGCTCGAATTCTCAACCCCAAGATCAAGGGTCGCACACTCCACCAACAGGGCCAGCCAGGCACTCCTAGACTATTTTTTAGAGCAATTTTAGGTTCATAGCAAAATTAAGAGTAGAGAGGGGACATCTGGGTGGCTCGGTTGATTAAGCATCTGACTTCGGCTCAGGTCATGATCTCACAGTTCGTGAGTTGAAGCCCCACAGCGAACTCTGTGCAGACAACTCGGAGCCTGGTGCCTGCTTCAGATTCTGTGTCTCCCTCTCTGCCCCTTCCTCACTTGCACTCTGTCTCTCTCTCTCTCTCTCTCTCTCTCTCTCTCAAAAATAAACAAACGTTTTTAAAAAATGAATCTCAGGGCACCTGGGTGGCTCAGTTAGTTAAGCTTCCAGCTTTGGCCTAGGTCATGATCTCATTCCTGAGTTCGCGCCATGCATGGGGCTCTGTGCTGACAGCTCAGAACCTGGAGCCTGTTTCAGATTCTGTCTACCTCTCTTTCTCTGCCCCTCCCCCGCTCGCTCTCTATCTCTATCTCTTAAAAATAAAAATAAACATAAAAAAATGAATCTCATTTAAAAAAAATTAAGAGTAGAGAGATTTCCTATGTCCCTCTTCCTCCCCACCCAAAAGTTTTCATTAAGGTTGACTCTTCATGTCGTATATTCTGTGGGAGTGCACATATGTACAAAGATCTGTATCCTCCACTGTCAGCAGCAGTTTAACTGCCCTAAACGTCCTCTGGGCACTGCCTGCTCATACATCCCCCAGTCCCTGGCACTCACTGATCTTTTCACTCCATGGATTGCCTTTTCCAGAAGGCTTATATATTTGGAATCACACAGTATGTAGCATTTTCGGATTGGCTTCTTTCACTCAGTACTATGCATTTAAGGTTCTTCCATGTCTTTTTGTGGCTTGGTGACTCATTTCTTTTTGGCAGAGAGTCATATTCCATTGTCTAGATGTGTTGTGAAAAACCAACTGCTGTGCTTTGGAGCCAAAATACAACGCGAAAGCAGAGTTTGGGATAAAGAGGAACAATAGCTTTCTTTCTTTGCCGGGCAAAGGAGGCTGCGGCCGGCTATGGCCTTCAAAAACTGCAAGCCCTCCTACAGAAAGGGGCTAAGGTTTTTAGAGGAAAATACGGGATCTAGCTGGTTTTGACAGAAACCATTGTGCACCTGCTCCTACCCTCCTTTGTCACGTCTTTAGGAGTCTTACCAGGTGCCTGAAACAAAAAACTAAGATGGGAGGAGCAGAGGTTTGCAGAAGAGAGGAAACAGAGTACTTTAAAATCCAGCTGTGCTGAAGCATTAGCACCGCCATTTTGATTTTCATTCAACTTTATACTTTTAAACAGTTTCAGATGTACCACAGTTTATTTATAAAGGACATCTCGGTTGCTTCTAAGTTTTGGCAGTTGTGAATAAAGCTGCTATCCACGTGCAGATTTTTGTGCATAAGTTTTCAAATCCTTTTGGTAAATACCAAGGAGCAAGATTGCATGGTAAGAGTATGTTTAGTTTGGGTTTGTTCGTTTGTTTGTTTTTAAGTTGTCTTATTTGAGAAAGAAAGAGCATGCACGTGTGCATGTGCACGTGAGCGGGGGAGGAGCAGAGGGAGGGCAGTCCCGAACAGGATCAGTGCTGTCAGTGCAGAGCCTGGCACGGGGCTCAATATCACAAACCATGAGATCATGACCTCAGCCGAAATTGAGACTCAGACACTCAACCAACTGAGCCACGAGGCACCCTGAGTATGTTCAGTTTTTTAAGAAACTGTCAAACTGTCTTCCAAAGTGACTGTACCATTTTGCATTCCCACTGGCAATGAATGAAAGTTTCTATTGGCCCACACCCTCACAAGCATGTGGTGAGGTCAGTGTTCTGGATTTTGGTCTTCTAATAGGTGTGTCGTGGAATCTCACAGTTGTTTCAATTTATATCTCCTGATAAAATATGATGTGGATCTTTTCACATGGTTATTTGCCATCTGTTTATCTTCTTTGGTGAAAGTCTGTTCATATCTTCTGCCCATTTTTTAATCAGGATGTTTGTTTTCTTGTTGAGTTTTAAGAGTTCTTTGTATATCTTGGGTAACAGTCCTGTATCAGATATGTCTTTTGCAAATATGTTCTCCCTCCCAGTGTGTGGCTTGTCTCCTCATTCTCTTGATACTATTTTAAAAATGAAAATTTGAACAGAACCTAGAATAGAAGGCAGGTTGTCTCCTTGAAAAGAGGGCAGGTGCTCAAGAATCTCACAATGGGTCCTAATCAGCTTTGACATTTATAAGTAGGGGTATCTTTCTGAAGTATGCAGCAGTGGAAATAGCCAAAGATTTAATGTCAAAACATGTGTTTCAACCTTAACTAAGACTTTTATTAGCTGTACTAGGATTTTATTTTTTATTGCAAGTGAAGAATTCCACACTTGCCTAAGCAAAACAAGGAATTTATTAACTCAGTGAACTTGAAAATCCAGGAATTGATCTGGCTTCAGAGATAGCAGTGATGTGGAGAACAAAGGCAAAAGGAAATGTAGATAAAATTAAATGTCCACATCACCTACGGCCCAATGACAAATACAGTACTTGAGACAGGCAGAGTCTGACTTTCCTCCAGGAACTCCCAACTGTCTTAATGCTAATGGCTTTGCTAGAGAGAAAAACAACCTTAGCTCGACAATAGCTAGAGGATCCTGTAAGTCTTCTTTAACAGAAGAAAATCCTTTTGGAGGCTTCCTTTATCTTTACCTCCCCCAGCTCCGAAGTATATAATCAGTCACTCCTCAGGACCCCAGAGCAGCTCTTTCTGCTCTTGGGTCCTTTCCCTTTACTATAATAAAAACACCCTTTTTGTACTGAAAATGTTTGAGGATTTCTTGGCCATTGGCTCCAAACCCCAACACTTCAAACTACATCAGCTATATCCATTTCCTCAAATGAAATCAGGACTATCTTTCTTTCTCTCTCTATCTTCTCCCTCTCTCTCTCTCTCTCCCTCTCTCTCTCTCTCTCTCACTCTCCACTGGACTTTCCTCCATACTGGCTCCAATCCAGCAGCTTTCTCTCTGGAAAACAGCTTGAGGTTTTCATACTCAACTGAAGCTCTCAACTGAAGCCAACTCACTCCTAGAATTTACTTATTTCAATCTCTTAAAACAAAACAAAAACCTTTGATTACTCCAATCATAATGCCTACCTGTAAACTTATCTCTGCATCCATGGGATAGAGAAGATCCTGATAGGCCAATGCGGGTCACATGTATTGCACAGAGGCTGAGCCTCTTGAATGACAGTCCTCCTAGGAGTTCTAAAAGACACAGGGGTAGTTCCTTAGAGGAAAATCAGGGACCTGTTTTCAAAAGGAGGAAGGAAATTGGCCCAACCAAAGCAACAGATGTCGACTATATCAGTTATGAGATTTGAATTAAGGCACTTAATCTCTCTGTGCCTCTGGGTTTTTGTTTTGTTTTGTTTTGTTTTCATCAGGAAAAGAGGTGGGAAGATGATAATACCAGACCCTGTACTTGATATAGTTTTTGTTAGTGAGAATCAAACTCTCGACAAAACATATGAAAAGGATGTATAGGCTATAAGCACTATAGGAAATAATAGCAGCCCCTGACTAGGTATTTATATGCCAGAAGAAAATATTATTTCTGTTATTAGTGCCTTGGTTACATATATTCACCAGCCTTAACTTGGTTTCTTAAGTCCATAGTGAGATAAAAGAGACTAAATGATTTACATAAATATCAGAGGGATTGACAAGTTTATGTTTTATTAAAAACTTACTTCTTTTGTACAAATCAATGTCATATAATAAGGGATTTTGGGGGTGGGGGGTAAATATTCACTGGCTAAGCTGGCAACTGCAGTTCCAGACCTACAGAGTTAGAAGATCAAGTCTTCTAGAGAATACCACTAACGTCAAGGCTTTCTTTAGCATTACCTCTTTTAATGTTCTGATTTTATTGGGGGGGGGGGGAGAATGTGTCTTATTTTCTTCTTCTATTTTTGTTAGCTTTCTGATGTCTGACTCATGATATTATTCATGAGTAAATGAATATTCATAATATTGACAGGTAATCATTTGAAATATTAGTGCTTTGGGACTATTAGTAAAACTAGTGCCAAAAAGTTTATTCATTCAAAGAATTTTACATCTTAAAATTCTTTTTTCATATGCTTATAATGGTTCCAAAGACAATAGTTCTACTCTGGGGTTTCCCAAAATTCATTTGGGTTCCTTTGGGGGGGGGCTATTTTTTTTTAACTTTATTTATTTATGTTGAGAGAGAGGCAGGGAGGTGTAGACACAGTGGGAGAGAGAGAATCCCAAGCAGTCTCTGTGCTGACAGTGAGAGGCTCCAATTCCCGAAACATGAGACCATGACCAGAGCTGAAATCAAGAGTTGGCCGCTTAACCAACTGAGCCACTCAGTCACCCCCAAAATTCATTTTTTAATCACAGTGAGTAGATATCAAAGTGGACCCTAACCCTTATTGCTGTCTTCTCTTTCTATGTGATGTAAAAAGTGGGATTTTAATGACTGCAGGCAGCATAAATTATTCCAGTACTAAGCTTTCCTAGATTTATGTAAATTAGCTAGGATATATTTATCACGCTTCATTCAGAATTGCTAAAAGTAGTACATGCATTAGCTTTCCATAATAGTCCTTATTTCTTTCTTAAAATGTTCTCTTCAAAATGCTTATGAATAATTTCCAAAGATTCTCCAGGCAAGATGGTGAGATGATATATAAAAATTCAACTTCTTTGTAATGTGTTGAGGTCAATAATACAGAGAGTTCAATCTCTAATTTCTTTTTCGATTTAAAAATTCCAGTGAATTGAGTTATTTTTAAATTATCGCCCTAGTCTTTGGCCTTCCTATAAATTTCCTGTCAACATATTTTGAATTATTTTATGAAAGTGACATCTTTAAATTTAATTATTCACTTAGCTTCATCTTTAAGTATTTTTTCTAAATTGCTCATTTAATGTACTAAGATGAAAAACCACATTTAAAAACATTAATTTCAAGAGAGTGTGTGCATGTGAGCATGAGTGGGGGAGGGGCAGAGAGAAAAAGAGAGAGAGAATCCCAAGCAGGCTCTGCTTCTGATGCAGGGCTTGAACCCGGGAACCCTGAGATCATGACCTGAGCCAAAATCAAGAGTCAGGCCCTTAACTGACTGAGCCACCCAGGTGCCCCTAAAAGCATGGATATTTATTAACAGCTGTTACAAACAAGACAACAGGTGCCAAACTGAGTTATTTATACTAAACCCCACGTCACCAAAACAGACTTAAATTTTTGGCTCTCCCAGAAATGGAATCTTAAACCAGTCAATCAGAAATCACCTGGGGGCGCCTCCGTGGCTCAGTCAGTTGAACATTTCACTTTGGCTCAGGTCGTGATCTCACGGTTCATGAGTTGGAGCCCCACATGGGGCTCTCTGCTGTCAGTGCAGAGAATGCTTGGGATCCTGACCTCTGTCTGCCCCTCCCCCCATCAAAAAGAAATAAAAACATTTAAAAAAAAAAATCACCCGATCCGCACTAGCTAAGAAATCTGCCTGGGAGAACTGCCATCTCCTTAAAGAGAGTAACTTTGCAATAACCAATCTGATTCCTTGCCAGTATAAATTCCTAGCTCCTGCTCCTTTGTAAAAGCCTATAAAAGTCTTTCGTTGTGCACAGCTCCTTGGTGCCCCTTTCTATCTGCTAGACTAGATGCTGCCCAATTCGAATTTATCTTTTGCTCAAATAAACTTTAAAAATAAAGTCTAATGTGCCTCAGTTTAACTTTTAACACAACTAGAGATTGCAAAATGTCATTTTCCTTTTTAAGGTTTTGGAAAAGTCTCTATTATGTGTTCTCAGGGGGATTAAATGGAACTCTGATTTACATAAAGAGATAAATAGAATCTGTCTATATTTCATCATAAACCTAGGAGAATTCATTCCTCAATGTCACTATTTCAGGATTTTGCCAGTTCTGGTGGCCCTCAGACCTGTTAAATAACAAAACTCAATCAAGTAAATTTGAGGGTCTAATTGGCTTTATTAAACAATTCATGAATCAGACAGAGCCCCATCTAGAAGTAGAGAGGCGGTCCGAGGAGTTGCACAAAATGGAAGGTTTTTATAGACAGAGGGTGGGGACAAGAAAGTTACTAGCAAAAGAAAAGGATTGTTCCAGAGGAAGCTGTTTGCTAGGAGGAAAAGCAAAGGGTCTTATCTTTCTTTGGTGGATGGATGAGAGGACTCAGGTGACAGACTCGTGGGCGCTGATGGGAAGAAACACTTCCTGACTGACCAGTTAAGGCCACGTTTCTTGGGGAGGTTGAAACTGCATTTAGATTGGGTATTAAGCCCCTGTTTGGGAACTCTAAGTGACACCATTTGGGGCCTGTGATTTACTCATTTTTTTTAATAACTATTTTCCCCTTTCAATCAGACTCAGTGTAACTGAGAGATGTGATCAAATTTTCAGGCATTAGTACTACTCTCGGCTACTGCTCTGCCGGTCATAGTTTTGGTCACTCCTTTCTGTGGTATCTACAGCTCTTAACTTTTTACTTAGCCTCTGTGGCATAGGTCACAGTTTCTAGTTCACATGCTTCAAGTTGGTTATTTTCCTCATTCCTTAGAAGGTCCAGTCTTAAGGAGATCATTTACTTGATGGTTAGCAGCTATAAACATATATTTAAAGCCTACGAGAGAATATAGCGTGCCAGAGAAATTATTAGGATTACTACTAGAACGGGAATTCTTGCACAGAGAGTCGTGACACTGAGGTTTTCCTTTCCAGGAAGCAACTTTATTCACATCGGCATGGGTTCAGTTGGGTTTGTACCCGAAAAACTGAGCCCCAAACACCAGATTGGGGTAGCCTTTTATGCGTTTTCTGCTTCTTTGTCTCCCATATACGGGTAACGCGTATAGACATACAGTCTGATTGGGTGGTTTCATGTTACAGGGTTGTGAGGGATGTCACGTATGCACACGGCCAGGTTGCCTTCCCTTATCTTGAGGGTTTTTTCTCACCACATTCCTTAGGGAGGGGACCCTACGACTCTACAAACAGGGTAATTCCCAGTATTTGGAGTGCCACTTTAAGAGCCATGGTTCCCAGTACCTAAACCAATCAAAATCAAATAAGCCAAAGAAAGATTCTGTGTAAGGAGTTGACTTTTTTTAGGTCAAGCAGTTTTAACTTCCCCAGGAGGGTAAATCCAGGCATAGCAGGTGGTGTTGGACATCACACAGACAACTCCTTGATCAGCTAAAAGATAATCAAGAGCTATTCTATTATTAAGGACAATTTTAACCAGAGAGTCTAAGGATTTTTTTTAACTATATATACGTACATATATACTATGTATGTATATATAGTATATATAGTATATATTGTATTGTATATATTGTGTGTATATACATATATATATATTTTTTAATGTTTCTTTTGTTTTTAAGGGGTGGGCAGAGAGAAAGAGGGAGAGATAATCCCAAGCAGGCTCTGTGCTATCAACGCGGAGCCTGACGTGGGGCTTGATCTCATTACCCTGGGATTATGACCTGAGCCGAAATCAAGAGTCAAATGCTTAACCAACTGAGTCACCCAGTGCCCGGAGAGTCTAAGGGTTTTTACTGGGCTGCTGTCGCTTTAGCAGCAGAATTTGTGATGATTTTAAGAATTAAGAAGTTTTGGATCAAAGCTTCATTTACATTTTTCCCTAACCAGGGAAGTAGGGACGTGCCAGGAAGAAGGGTCCTTTTTAACTTAACAATGTGAATTTAGAGAAGTGACCAATGAGATTATCACCAGCTAAACCCCAAGACCTGACCTTTACTGCCCCCCTGTTTATACCCACCAACCTTTGTCCCACATTCTTCCTTAAGCTCTTCTTTCCACCTTATCTCTTAATGCAGTCAAGAGACCTGAGGCACAAAGCATCTTGTGATAGAAACTGAAACTACCCTTCAAGCAATAACTGATGTGGTTTGAAGCAGGGTTCAGGAGCCAACAGCCTAGAAAGAATTCTTGAGATATTTTCAGTGCAAAAAAAGATGTTTTTATTAAATAGCACAGGGACAGGACACACGGGCAGAAAAAACTGCACTGGGGTTGTGAAGGGCAATTGATTATATACTTTGGAGTTGGGGGAGGGAAAAATGAGGGAAGTTTCCAAAAGGATTTTCATATGTTAAAGAAGACTTAAAGGATCCTGGAGGCCTGGCCATCATCAAGCTAAGGGTGGTTTTTTCTTCTAGCAAGGCATTAAGATTGGGAGTTCCCGGAGCAATGTCACACTCTGCTTGTCTCAAGTATTTGTCCATGGGCTGCGGGTTACAAGGAAATTTAATTTTATCTATATTTCTTTTGCCTTTGTTCTCCATATCAATCACAACTGCCCGGACAAGACCTCCAGCTGGCCCAGACCACCCAGACCAGTTCAAGCTCGACCCCCAGCTCACCTGTGCAGACGGACCATGGAGTAACATGGAGTGATGACAGTTACCTTTACCTCATTTTAATGTCAAAATCTCTGCCCACGGAGGAGCATAAGCCTCATCAACATAACATACAATGTATGTAGAGGCATGTTTCCTTAAGGCGCTTGCTCAACCTATGCCCACCTCTACATACAAGGATCCCCGTATCTCCTTATTTGCTGCAAATCAAGTTTACTATATGTGACAACTCCACCTCACCAAAGGAACGAATTCATGTTCGTTCAGTTATGTCTTTTTTTTTTTTAATTTTTTTTAACGTTTATTTATTTTTGAGACGTAGAGACAGAGCATGAGCAGGAGAAGGGCAGAGAGAGAGAGGGAGACACAGAATCCAAAGCAGGCTCCAGGCTCCGAGCCATCAGCACAGAGCCCGACGCGGGGCTCAAACTCACAGACCGCGAGATCATGACCTGAGCCGAAGTCGGCCGCTTAACCGACTGAACCACCCAGGCGCCCCCGTTCAGTTCTGTCTTATTTTGCTTGTGAAAAACTAGAAGCACAGTTAGACTTTTTGCTAGCCTGAAAGAAGAGAGGTTACCACCCCACCCCCGTTGGCAATGACCTGGGAGAGACAGTTGAGGGTGCCATCCTTTTGGGCCAGTGCCAGAAAGGACAGGAGAAGAAGGAGAAAGAGTTTTATGCCTAAAGTGTGGTGTCTTGATCCGGTGTCTCGGATGGAAGCAGTCTACACTTCGATGTCAGCTACTTCTCTTCATGGTCGATTTGATTTAGAAGTCTCTAGCATCTCTTCATTTTGCAGCAGCATGAGCGGTCAGGAGCACTTGGTAAAGTCCTTTTAAGGACATGAGGGCTGTTTTCCTCTGATGATGTTTTAGAACATCAAATGACCAGGCGCTAGACTGTGACAGACAGGTTTCTTTGAATTGGGATCCAGGAAGGCTTCTTAACCTGTTGATAACAGTCTTGAGCATAAAAACAATAGAGACTTACAGTAGCTGGGCATACTAGCATAAAACAACAGTGATCAGTAGAAAGTTGTGTACTGATAGAATTTCTAGAATTTTGTAAGCTTTCATTAAGGCTTCTGTGATTTGTCCATTGAAGTGGGTGCCTTGATTTCTGGAGGTAGTGGAAAGTAAACCCCAGTGGGAAACTTTTTTTTAATAGTTTTTTTTAATAGTTTTTTTAAACAGTTTAACAGTTATTACTATGAAGGCATCAGCCTTATAGCAAGGAAAGGTTTTAACCCAGACAGAAAACACATATATTACAACAACTACATATTGATAATTCCTACTAAGTGGCAGCTTCATAAAATCCAGTTGCAGATGTTAAAGTTTTGTTTTTGTTTTTTTTTAATTTTTATTTATTTTTGAGAGAAAGAGAGACAGAGCATGAGCATGAGAGGGGCAGAGAGAGAGGGAGATACAGAATTCGAAGCAGCTCCAGGCTCTTAGCTGTCAGCACAGAGTCTGATGTGGGGCTCGAACTCACAAACTATGAGATCATGACCTGAGCTGAAATCAGACGCTTCACCGACTGAGCCACCCAGGTGCCCCAATAGGTGTTAAAGTTTTATAGAAGTCTCTACACTAATGTCTATTTATAATCTGAGTCATCTTAAATATATTATGGGTGGGTGAAGGAATGCAAAAACCAAAATATGGGGTTTGTCAAGGAGCCAGGAAGAAGCAACCAGCTGTTTTGGGCTTCTTATAGTTCTGTTTATTGAATTTATAACCACTATGTATCTATATTAATACTAATTTTTTTTACATGCAGACTGTTGCCATGTCACAAGGACATTAAGATGGCAAAAGAGTGGCAATGAGGGGCCATTTTTCCAGCAGAATGGACATTATCTACATGTGCCACAATCTTCCAAATATAATTAAAAAAATTTTTTTGACTGTTTATTTATTTTTGAGAGAGAGACAGAGGGAGAACATGGGGTGGGGGGGGGGGAGAGAGAGAGGGAGACACAGAATCCAAAACAGGCTCCAGGCTCTGAGGTGTTGGCACAGAGCCGGACGTGGGGCTCAAACCCACGAACTGCAAGATCATGACTTGAGCCAAAGTTGGATGCTCAACCGAATGAGCCACCCGGGGAACCCTCTTACAAATATAATTTTAAAAAGGGTTAGTATTATTTATTTGACAATATTTTCTATGTAATTTACATACAAATAAGCCTAATTAGTTTTACAACTCTTGGAATATTTCAGGTCAAAAAGACTTTTTTTTTTTTAAAGAATCTGATTTTGGGAAGTTTGTCAAACATTTTTTAAAAAAAAAGGTTTTAAAGCACTTATCTGAATAGGATCATGGATCATTATGAAACTCGATACTTAAAAGCTAAGGAAACTTACAAAACCTTATCAAAAGCAGACTAAAAGTCCAAGAAAACTTTGCTCTTTTAGCAGAGAGAAGACCAAACTTTAATTTTGCACCAAATTAATTTTGATGTTAAAAGTTATTATTATTTTTTTAATGTTTTTATTTATTTTTGAGAGAGAGAGAGAGAGAGAATGAGCTGGGGAGGGGAAGAGAGAGAAGGAGAAACAGAATCTGAAGCAGGCTCCAGGCTCTAAGACTGTCAGCACAGAGCCCGACGCAGGGTTCGAACCCACAAACTGTGAGATCATGACCTGAGCCAAAGTCAAACACTTAACCGACTGAGGCCCCCAGGCACCCCTAAAACTTATTATTTTTAATACATTCATTTTAATCATAGCTAGCTTGATCACACATTAAAAAATTTTAAAGGCTTTTTTTTTTTTTAATAAAGTTCTAATTTTTTTCCTATATTCTGATTTTGTCCTATTGTTACCAAAACCCAAGTTCGGCTGCTCAACGCTCAAAAGCCAATACTTGAGAGACGACTGGTTGCTGGAACGGAAAGTTTGCTTTATGTAGGAGGCTGGAAACCTAGGAAGATGGAGGACTAATGTCCAAAGACCATCTCCAAAGTCCTGGACCAAGAGGGTTTTTTTTTTAAAAGAAGGCAGGGGAAGTACTGAGAGTCGACGTGCAGGGGAAACATTCTCAATATGATGTCAGCAGACTTGCTGGCATTACGCTATGTTTGCATTTTAAACCAACCTCATTTTAGGTTGGTGTAATTACTAGTGCATCTGGCTGCTCTAGGACTCCCACAGTGGCACCCGCAACACGTACCGGAAGTACCAGGACCTGACCACCGCCGTCGCTTGATCCAGATCATGAATATGGAGGAGACTGCCGCCAGCATGTGCCGCTGACTGGCAGTCAAGCAGTGCTGTGGCTCTAAGATCAAATTCTCACTACCCCACTGGGTCCTACATCGTCTGCACAAGACACCCTTCACCAGCAAGAGACCCAACACCTTCTTTTAGATGCAGAGCCTCCGTGTCCCCAGGTCTGCCCAATAAACTTGGAAAACCAAAAAATAATAACTATATATATATATATACACACAATATACATATATGTATACACAATATATAATATATATATATATATATATATATATATATGTTGTGGAGAAGACACTTAAGGTTTGCATTTGTCCTTGGCAAGTCAAGTTTTAAGTGGCCTTTCCTCCTTGTTTTTACTTGGTTAGTATTACTGTTACGGAATCTGCTCTGGATCACCCCACAGAAGAACCAAGCAGCTCTCTCAGAGATCTTGGAAGGCAGGAGGTGTATTTTACACAGGTGGGCTCAGAGGAGATCAGTCTCCACAGGTCTGAGCCCAGAGCAGAAGCAGAGGCGACAATTTATAGCCGTTTCACGGGACAAGCAGGGTGGGAAGGAAAATCCAGAATGGGCGTCTTCGTCTTAGGGCAGGGACTGGAATTCCCTTATCAGTACTGTCAGCCATCTTACCACAAATTTTTCCCTATCATTACCTCCCTGAAATTTGGATTTTAAGGGATGGGCTAGATTAAGAATTCCTAGAAAGACTAGACAGAACACTGTATTTACAGTGTGAAGGTGCGGGGGGGGGGGGGGGGGGGGAAATGCAAGCACTTTCTAGAAGAACTTTCCTTCTTTTAAGAAGAAAACTTTTACAATACTTTATAAGCATTTTGGGATAAACAAAGGAGGTTTGGGGATTGGCAAAAAGGATTGCTTTTGAATAGTTTTTGGAACCACACCTCTGGTCCTGTAAAGACTAGATTTGTAAAACATCGTCAGCCATTTTTAGTTTCTCAAAGAACTGGATTATTGCCTAAACAATATCAAAGGACTGACACATTCATCTACCTATGAGAAAGTCTTCTTTTCCTCTGGGCACATTCAGCTTAGGGGAGAAGGCCTTAAAATGGTTTTTATCAGGCTCTACATATCAGTTTTTAATTTGGCCAAATTTCTGATTATTGAATCTTGTAGACTATCTTGTTAGGTTTTAGCTGGGACAAACAATAAACATTGCTGGCAGTATTAAACAACCTCGTGAACCCAAGAGGAGTCCTTAAAGAGGGGACAAAAGATATTATTTTCACAGGACTTAAAGCCACTTCCAAAGATAGCCAAGGAAAGAATGGACAACCTGTAGGTCCCAGAGAGGCAGAAAGTCAAACCACATTCTCAAGATGCAAAATGAGATGAGCAAGGACACGGTTGTTCAAAAGAAAAAGGATTACTAGCCAATGGCATCTGGATTTGGAAAGAAAGGGAAAACTTGAATTTTATTACCTTCTTTCAATTGGGCTCATGAAGTAAAGTATTTAAAAAAAACACACAACTTTTGAGGATTCTCTCTAGGTTTAAATTTTTTTCTTTTTCTTTTTCTTTCTTTCTTTCTTTTTTTTTTTTTTTTTTACCATGACCCTTAGTCTTTGACCAAGGAAGGAAGGAAGGATATCTAAGGAGGATCACCTGTAACCTCAGGCAGTTTTGTTTGAAAAGGTAATTGTCCCTTCAGAATGAAAAGGCAGTTCAGACAGAAAATCGGTACAGTGAGTACTCAAGGTAAAGAAAAATAGAGAGAGCAGGAGGAGTTACGTTAGCCTTATGGTCTTTTGTCTTAAGTACCTCTTTTTCTGTTAGCCTTTTGTAACAAACCTTTCAATGAGACTCTTGGAATCTTGAAGACTTTTGGAAGCTTCTGCATAACAATTAAAACGGGCATCCCGTTCTGTTTAATTTGGGAACCCTTGCTTTCAATGTACTTTTTTATAAACTTTTGTTTAACTGTTTTTATTTTTGAGACAGAGAGAGAGACACAGCATAAGCTGGGGAGGAGCAGAGAGAGACAGAGGGTGACACAGAATCTGAAACAGGCTCCAGGCTCTGAGCTGTCAGCACAGGGCTGGAACTCGGAACCTCGAGATCATAACCTGAGCTGAAGTCAGACGTTTAATCGACTGAGCCATCCATGTGCCCGCAAGTGAACAAGCTTGTGTAATGGAACGTTCTCCATAGTGGCCACTGTAATCCTAGGGTATTTTTCATAAAGTTTTTTCGTCTTGCTAGACATCTGCAGCTTCTAGGACTACAGTTCTTAGACATAAAATTAAGAAAAAAGCAAAGGGTCTTATCATGTACATTGCCTCCTCTTTCTTTGGAGGATGGATGGGAGGATCCAGGTGACAGACTCATGGGCGCTGACGGGAAGAAACATTTCCTGACTGACCAGTTAAGGCCACGTTTCTTGGGCAGGTTGAAACTGCAATTACATTGGGTATTATGCTCTGGTTTGGAAACCCCAAGTGACACCGTTTGGGGCCTGCAATTTTTTCTTTCTTGCTTTTCTTTCTTTCTTTCTTTTTTTTTTGAACAGATTCATTCTGCACCTTTCCCTTCTCCGCTTTGTATCACAGTGGTCTGGGTTCCTTGGTCTCTGTGTATGTCACGTGGCTTCCAGCTGGGTTTGGCCAGGGTGGAGCGCTGGTGGGGATTAGAGGCTGGGAGATTGGAACGGGGTCTTTGTCCCTCCTTCCTCTCTGCCTTAGGAAGCAACTTGAGTAGTGACTGGCTACCTTAGCTGGCCCTAGCTTCCCACTGGAGAGTCCTACCATGATTTCAGCTGTATCAGGTATGTCAGTCAGGGGCCGGTCACAGGAGAGAGAACCCGCACAGTAATGTGAATGGGGGAAGTTTAGTATAAAGAATTATTCACTATAACAGACATTGGAGTAATTCAGGACTGGCCAGTAAGAAATAAAGGGAACTCGAAAGAATGTAAAAATAGCAGATATAAGGAACAGTCACAAACTAGGGGCCGAGATAGAAAATCCAAGTACAATCCTTCCGACTCTCACAAAAACAAAGATCTAGATCTTACTGGAGACAGAACTGTCATGGCTCACTGGATGGTGGAGAAGTTTGCTGAGGCGCCACGGCAGCAGCGCTTACTGAGGTACTGAGGGAAGCCAGCTACAGGCAGATGCCTCACCTTGTAACTCACTGCAAAGCCACTCTAGGGAATGCTGGGAGAAACTGCCTGCAGGGGGGGTACCATGCGCTACCGACTAGGGGATACTACAGAAGCTGGGCACTGTAGATACCATGTGTGCTGCAGAAGCCAGGCACTGCAGGGGCAAAACTGTGGGAGCACTGGTAAGAGAAACACCTGGAAATCAGGAAAAGGGAGGGGAGAAAAAAACCCCAAAACTCTTCCCGAAATACCTCTCCAGTGCCTCCTACTGACAAAGCTCAATATTAGGCCAACTGACAAAGGAGAAACACTTAGATAGAGCAATATTGATACTGCTGCATAATGTATTACCGCAAAGTCGGTAACTTACACAATACGAATTTATCATCTCATTCCTTCTGTGAATTAGGAGTCTGCCACATTTTGTCTGGGTCCTCTGCTTAGGATCTCACACACCTGAAATCAAGGTTTCAGCTGCTGCTCCTTCATCTGGAGGCTCAGTGAGGAAATGATCCACTTCCAAGTTCATTGACATTCCTAGTAGAATCCGGTTCCTAGAAGATGTAGGACTGGGGATCCAACTGTTGGCTGTTGACTGGGGATCACTCTCAACAACTAGAAGCCACTGTTGCCATGTGGTCCCCTTCATAGGCCCTCTGAAATTTTGAATCTCTTGTTTTAGGAATACAGTCCTTTTGTAGGGATCACCTTGGTGCCATGCCCAGCCAGGAAAATCATCCTTTTGATGAACTCAGTCACCTGACTTGAGTCCTTTTTGCAAAAGTCCTTTACCTTTGTCATCTAGTGTAATCCAATCATGAGTGTGAAATCCATCATAATCACAGTCCTACCCACTCTTAAAAGGAAGAGATTATACAGTATGTATACCAGAGAGGTAGAAATCCTGGGTGCCATCTTAGAATTACAGGCAATGAAGGGTATATCTGGGTTGGAATAACCCTAACTCCTGGGTTCCAGAAACATCACCTCCTCTCCAGCCACGAAGAAATCAATGGTCAGCCATTGCTAATCTCTGGGTTGCCCTACCACCCCCTGTTGATTTTTTGTCCATAACATCCACATGTTATGACTCTCTGTACGAAATTCTTTGTTTCAAGTACTCAGAATAGGTTCGTTTGTTTGTTTGTTTTTCTCTAGTTAAACTTTTATTAAGACAAAGTGTTTGCTGTTCTCTTTTTACTCAGGCAACTTTGGGTAAAACCATAAAAGTGGCAAAGTTTATAAATGGAACTGGGGTCTGGCTTGCCTGGTTATGCAGTTAATTTGTGTCTTCTGGCCCTCCTTGTACCCAGTTCAGATGCACCACTCCCAGATTACAATGGCTGGTTATTAGGTTCATTTGGCTTTATGACTTGGTGGGTCTTACAGAACCCAACTCATAGCACTTCTGGCCACATTGATACATGATGTTGCATAATCAGATGCTCCATTTCTATCAAGGCTCAGTAGCATAATAGGAGCTGATTTTCAAAACTGCTTAAGGTTTTGTGCAGATGGTGGACCCTGTTCCAGAACCTAGAGTCTACATGGTGATATTTCTATTGGGATTTGCCATAAACTGCACAAGGCAGCCTTTCCCACCATTAATACTTCCCATATTGGGATGCCTGGGTGGTTCAGTCTATTGAAAGTCTGACTCAGTTTTGGCTCAGGTCATGATCTCACTGTTATCTGAGTTTGAGGCCCACATCACGCTCTGCACTGGCAGTGTGGAGCTGGCTTGAGATTCTCTCTCTCTGCCTCTTCCTTGCTAACACTCTCTCTCAAAATAAATAAATGAACTTAAAACAAAAATAATGTTCCTGGGAGGCTCAGTTGGTTAAGCATCTGACTTCAGCTCAGGTCATGATCTCACAGTTCTGGAGTTCGAACCCTGTATCTGATGGGTTCGAGTCCCACATCAGGTGAGCTTGTGCCCCGCTTTAGATGGACGAGCCCTGCTTCAGGTGAGCCCCCTTTCTCTCTCTCCCTCTCTCTTTCTTTCCCTCTCTAACCTTGCTCACTTGTGCCCTCTCTTTCAATATAAATACATACATGCATGCATACATACATACCTCCAACGTCATAAGTAGGGTCTTCTAGAACTTAAGTTACAGGCAATGGTGCCGCTTATTCCATCAGCTTCAGGACCCTTCCATGGAATGTGGAATGTGCTGTCTCCAGAACCAAAGAAATCTATGAGGTGTTGTGCTTCCTTTTTAGTGGTGCGAGATACAACTGTCAGGGGTGAAAGTGTGTCTGCATTGTGAGAGTGGAGGTCTCAGTCCTGGGATTCCCCATGAGAAGATTTTCATGGGGATCCATGCTCAGAATAAAGACAGTCAGAAGGAAATTAGCAAGCAGATGCAGTTTATTAAAGTGAAAGTACACTCTCAAGGTGGGAGAGTGGACGGATGCTAGGTTGTTTTGGAATTGGATATTATTGGGTCTCTCTGGGCTGGGAGGAACTGTGAGGTACAGTGGGGTGGTCTTTAATGGAGTCTGCTTCCAATCATTTGAGACACTCCTTTTACTTGTTGGGAGGGGGAGTTTTTGACCCTACAAGGTTTGTGCCAGAACTGTAATGGCAGCCTGGTAAAAGGGTGGGGCTCAATGGGGTGGAGAGCCTGTGCCCACAACACAAATGCATTACAATGAGCGTAGGGGTTACCCTAGGGCAAATATGGAAGAGAAGAGTGCATGTTTTGCACCTGTGTCTCTTTAATCTCTGAGGCCCAACGTCTTGGAAGCCACAAGGTCAGGATGTTGAGCTCCCAGGCTTATAATGTGTAACTTTTTTTTTTTTTTAATCACCTTGCTCGCCTCCAGCTCCTATCTTTATCATTATCCTTAAAGGACTTGAGACTCTGCCTCAGGGCATTCCTTCCATTGCTCTAGTCTAACTTCTACCTAACACAATACAATAAGTTGACCTTTACTTTAGAGGAGGATGTCTTGACCTACCCAGACCACTGGATCTCTAAAAACTTCACTGATGTTTTGGTCATTGAATCTTCACAGGTCTTATCTCCCTGGAGCTGGAGCACAGGTGTCTTTCCAAGTTCACCAACATACTTGTGCCTTCTGGCTCATCTAGTCTAACGAAATCATCCATAAATATAATAGACCAACGTGATATTCTGCATTTCTAGGTGGTCCAGGTCCTTTGGTACTATATTATGTCTGAGGAGAAAAGTTAACATGGCCCTAGGACAACAACATAAATGTGTACTGCTGTGTCCATCCCACAGGAATACAAACTGCTTCTTATTTTCTTTTCTTACTAGGATGGAAAAGAATGCATTCATCATATCAGAAATTCTGTACCTGAGACCATATTAATCTCCTCTGGCAAGGACTTTAGCCGACTTTACCCACTGAGCTCTGGATCTGAAAGCTGACTCTGATATGGAAACTGGGCAAAGAATCATGACTTTTTGGGGTGGCTGCTCTCAGCCTCCTGATCATCCATTCTGAATTTCTTATTTTACAGATTGAGCAACACTCAAAACTCCTATTGGTTGCCCATTCATCTTGCTCCTAGACACATATCTCTTTTGGGGGAGAGCTTTGTTTGTTTGTTTTCATTTACTTAAGTATTCTCTACACCCAACGTGGAGCTCAAACTCATGACCCCAAGATCAAGAGTTACATGCTCTTCTGACTCCACCAGCTTGCTCCCTAGACACACATCTCCTAACCATCTTCATAACTCCTTTGTAACTCTACCCGCTTTCTTATGATAATTGTCCCCCACTTTCCTCCTGATGATTTTAGTCCTAACACTCAGCCTCTGTGACTTTAGGATCCTGTCATCCCCATGGCTCTCAGGTAGCTCAGTCTTATAATGACAGAGCTTACTGCTGAAGCCCTGACCTGCAGAAGATAGTTGCCATGGAGTTTCTCAATGATTCTGGTGCCCTTTTACCAGCACCTTCCTTATCACTTTAGTAAATGAGATATCATCTGGATTCTTCTGCAGAACATAGTAAGCAGGTGGGTTTTTCAGACTTATATAATATATCCACTTTAGAATACACATTTCTCTGAGAGTTTTAATCCTCTACTGTCTTCCAAAGCAGTCTGAATTTTCTGTTTCACTTTTTCAAAGCTTCCTCAAAAACCATCCCTGCAGCAAATTAACACTATTCCCCAGAGTGTTAAATCCTACTATAGAGAATGCTCTCATAACCATAAATTCTTCTTTATCCAATATCATACCTTACCTCCTCTAATCTAACATCCTTGGGATCCAGTCCCACTTACATTCTCCCAGCTCCTGCCAATATCTGTTGGCTAGACCCTGCAGCTCCTTTAGCTATAGTCCGCTTCCTCCCTGAGCAGCTATGGAATGTGCTAGGTTATACTGTTACTTGACCCCAGTCATTAGTCTGAGGGCCAGGAGGCAAGATGGTGGTTGATTATGGGGAGCAAGTACATGCTGTCTAACAAGGTGAAAGCCTTTACATCATTTTCAAGTAGAGGAGGATAAGTGGCCTTTAACTGGAAGGAATGGGTTACTTCTTCAGGCCCAGAGTGGCCAGGGGAATCCAAGGATTCCAGATTTTCAAGTTCCTCAACCCAGATAATATATCCGCATCTCAAGTTTCAGGGTCCCACTCCTTCCCATTTAAGACCCTAACCTTGGTGTAAGAGATTTGGCATGACTGACAACTCACTCTTCTATGGGGTTGTGCTACTATATGTAAAGTCTTGAACCCAATCTTCAACATTTGCTTCCATCTGGCTGCAGGATTTGAGAGTCTGCTTATATGCTGCCAAGGAGGTCCTCTGGCTTTCATATTTCATCTTGAACTGGAAGTTAATTGCCCTCAATATTTGTTACTTTTTTTCCCCAATGCTTCAGTAGCATACAGCAAGAGCCATTAAATTCCATAGTCCTTATAATTACTATTTCTCCCAAACATCTCAAAGAAATGAGTTATTACAACTTTCATCCCTTCTACAAGAGCCCTATCCCAGTTTGCCACCAGTGAAAGTTTTAAATGACTTTTTTTTTTAATGTTTATTTATTATTTTTGAGAGACAGAGAGAGAGCACAAGCAGGGAAGGGCAGAGAGAGAAGGAGACACAAAATCTGAAGCAGGCTCCAGGCTCTGAGCTGTCAGCACAGAGCCCAATGCAGGGCTCAAACCCACAAACCGGGAGATCATGACACAGAACTGACAGGGCTACCCAGGCACCCCTACCATCAGTGAAAGTTTTAGTAACTGCACAGCTGCAACGTTCCAGGCACTATCGTAACTTCACCTACTGCCAATTATGGATCCTCATTGCTGAAGCAGGCTTCATTGCAAGGACAGCTTGCCCACCAACTTTCCTAGATGGGACTGCCTAGGAAATATTTCTGCATTAGAGATCTGCATACAGGAGGCTTATCAGAGGGTAGTTTCAGGAACAATACCTGTCAGGAAGTGAAGGAAGAGGGATTGGCTGGAAGGAGAGGAGTTGAACTGCTTAGGGGCTGCATCAGAGGCTTCAATTGATCCTGTGAGTTGTCTCAAATAGAGGCATTGGGCTGGACCTTTTACACCTGCATTGATTAATTATTCCCCTAGGAAGAGGTGTATAACTGGGCAAGTTAGTGCCCTTCAGCAGGGACCTCAGCTATGTGTACCACCAGCAGTCAACATACCAAGCAGCTGTGAGAATTAGCATCTCTGACCTGAAAGAGGGATGGAGAAGCACACCACAACATCTACTATAGTTAGTTTCTGCTCACAAGATTCACAAGCCAAGAGAAAGAGAGATGTATTGAAGCAGTCCAAAAGAGATTAGACAACTAATGTATTCTTAAAAGGATTTGCTTCTGAGATAGGAATGCTGGGAAATGGGTTAATGATGAAAGAATAATTTTGACAAGGATGTAAATGACATTACAAGGTCATTTATGAATTCCTTGACATTCTTGATGACAACTTTCTCTGAGTTTCTATCTGATCACTCCCCAGTTTCCTTCACGAACTCCTTTTCTAACATCTTCCCCATTCCTCAGAAGATGTGGTCTATATGTTCTTCTCAGCCTTCTGTTTTGCCCTTCCTTCCCTGTATATTTCATTTTGTTCCTTAGGTGCAAAGTACACCCAGATCTATGTCTCCAGCTCTCACCTCACTTCTGAGCTCCAGACTCTATTTCTGCTACCTGCTGGCTATCCCTTCTATCTTACCTCAAACCCAACACAACAAAAACAAAATTCCTTTTTTTTTAAGGTTTTTATTTATTCATTTATTTAAGTAATCTCTACACCCAAAATGGGCTCAAACTCACAACCCCGAGATCAAGAGTCACATGCTCTTCTGACGGAGCCAGCCAGGCAACCCAAAACAAAATTCCTTAATAGAACATTCAAAGGCTATCACAATCTGGTACCTATCTAATTGGGCTATTGCTCCTCTACATTCACTGACATCTTGCCTTTTCTGCTGGTTAGTTTTTGGATATATATACAGTTCATTCTGACTGGATACTCTGTTTAGCCTTCTCCATTTATCAGAACTCAGTTTACTGTCCAAATCCCAAGTTGCATATCACTTGATTTAAGAAATCTTTCCTAACACTACCATCAAAATTAATCTCTTCCATGAGCCTTCATTTTTACCTCCAATAAAAGGGCACCTGGGTGCCTCAGTCCATTGAGCATCCAACTCTTGATTTCAGCTCAGGTCATGATCCTAGGGTCATGGGATCGAGCCGCACATTGGCCTCTGTGCTGAGCATGGAGTCTGCACAAGATTCTCTCCCTTTTTCTTGTAAAAAGAAAAGAAAAAAAAAAGAAAAGGAAAGGAAAGATTCTATCCCTCCTTCTGCCCCTCTCCTCCACTTGCACACACACTCTCTCTCAAATAAAAAAAAAATAAAAATATATATACCTCAAAAAAAGCAGTTACTATTGTCTACCTTGTATTAATTGAATTTGTATTTTTCTTTCTCCGTGAATTGTGAACTCTCTTCAGGACTTGCACTGTCAAGTAGTTTTACTCATTTTTAGACATTTATTGCCTAACTCAGTTTTTTGCCTATTGTAGGATTTATATTAGCTAGGGTACATATTCAGTTGCTGTAACAAAGACCAAGGTAATAGTGGCTCAAACAAGATAGAAAAAAGTCTCTCTATCTCTCTCACACAGGGACGTAGGTTCCTTGTAGCTTGTAGCTCTGTCGCTGCTTGAGTGTTGGCCTCCTCTGTATGTCTTAGAGAGCCCCACCATATCCACGTGTCAGGCAGCAGGATGGAGAAGAGGGTTGGAGAGAAAGGACACACCTCCTATAGTGTGACCTGGAATTGAGCATACACTTCCACTCAAATCCCATTGGGCAGAGCTCAGCCACACTTAGCTGTGGAAGAGGTTGGGAGATGTAGTCTTTTACAGAACAGTCGTGTACTCAGGTAGAACATTGGGAGGAAGGGGAGAATCGATGTTGGAAAGAAACTAGCAGTCTTGCCACAGAATCAATGGATGCCTGCTTTAAGAAACATTCACCTCCCTCACAGAAGTGTGCTAGCAGACTAGGAAAAAGGAAAGGTAAAAAAGAAAAAAAATAGGCCTGATTGCTGAGTGGGAAAGAGAAGAAAGAGAATGAGAGAGAAGGTAGAGAATCAGAGACTCCTCAGTTGACATTATCAGTAGATGCCCCCAGCTGATTGGGTCGAGTTCTCTCTCAAAAAGATGGCCTTTTCCCCTTCAGCAAAGACTTCTTCAAAGCCACTTTGGCCATACAGTAGATTCACATGTCTGATTTGTGTCAGAAATAAGAAACAACTCAGCACTGTAACAGCCAATAATAATTCCAAGTAACCAGATACCTCATCTATTAAGAGTTTTCTCTCTTTCAAATTACTATTTGCTCAAAACCTTCTAGAGTAACTGTGTTTCCCCTCTATTTAAGGGAGAAAAAGGACAGAGAATGGGAAGATGGACTCACAGCAAAGACTTTTAGGAAACACTATTGTCCTCACAGCTTTTACTATATTCTCTATATTACCCAAATTTAAAGACTAGATTTATTAGTGGGACTAGAGGATGTCCAATGTCCCCTCTATAATACATTATTTTCCCCTTCCTTGCTTCTCTTCCACCATCCCCCTCCCCTGTGCTATTAAACATCAGTAGCCCTAATTGTTAGAAAAGTTATATATATTTCTTAAAATCAGGCATGCCCCAAAACTGGAAAAGATCCAAATATCCAGAAGAAAAGAACAAATAAACAAACCAGAGTCTATTCACACAGTGGACTCCTAGGCAACAGCCAAAGGATCAAATTATTGGTACACACAACATGGAAAAACTCTAAATCATTATGCTGAACAAAAGCAGACAGACACAAAAGAGTAAGTACATTTTGTATGATCCCATTTGCAATACCTGTAGAACTGGTGTGACTAGTCCATAGTGATACGAAAGCAGAAAAATGGTCGCATGGGCCTGAGGGGAAGGGCGTTGACTAATCAGAGGCACAAGGAAACTTTTTGGCTTTTATTTTTTTTATTGAGGTTAAATTCATATAACATAAAATTTACCATTTAAACGATTTTTTAGTGTACAGTTCTGCGGCATTGAGGACATTCACACTGTTGTGCAGCCATCGCTATCTTCATCTTCGCCAACTGAGACTCCATACCCATTAAGTACCATCTCCCCATCTCCTTCCCAGCCCCTAAGAACCACCATTCTACTTTTTTCTAATGCTTATTTTTGAGAGAGAGAGAGAGAGAGAGAGAGAGAGAGAGAATGCGAGTGGGGAAGGGTCAGAGAGGAAGACACAGAATTCCAAGCAGGCTACAGACTCTGAACTGTCCTCACAGAGCCCGATGCGGGGCTGGAGCTCATGAATTGTGAGATCAAGACCTGAGCCAAAGTCAGACACTTAACCGATTGAGCCATCCAGGTGTCCCTCTATTTTTCATCTCTATGAATTTAACTATTCCAGGTATCTCATACAAGTAGAATCATATGATATTTGCCCATTTGTGATTAGCTTATTTTACTTAGCAAAACGTCTTTAAAGTCCATCTGTGGTGTAGCGTGTGTCAGAATTTCCTTCACTTTTTAAAAAAATTTTTGTAATTTCTTTTAATGTTTATTTTTGAGAGAAAGAGAGAAAGAGTGGAAGTGTGTGAAAAGTGTGTGAGCAGGGAAGGGGCAGAGAAAGAGAGAGGGAGACACAGAATTCAAAGCAGGCGCCAGCTTCCGAGCTGTCAGCACAGAGCCCAAACCCACAAACCAGGAGATCATGGCCTGAGCTGAAGCTGGACACTTAACCGACTGAACCACCCAGGTGCCCCATAATTTCCTTGACTTCTAAGGCTAAATAATATTCCATAGCATGTATATTCCATATTTTGTTTATCCACTTGTCTGTCGATGGGCATTTGGGTTGCTTCTACCCTTTGGCTACGTGAATAATGCTACTATGAACACAGGTGTAAAAATATCTGTTGAAGTCCCTACTTTGGCTCCTTTTGGGTGCATGCTCGGAAGTCGAATAGATGGATCACGTGGTAATCTTAATTTTTTGAGGAATTGCCATAGCATTTTCCACAGCAGCTGCTCTGTCTTCCATTCCCACCACCAATGCACAAGGGTTCCAATTTCTCCACATCCTCCCCAACACGTGTTTTGTGTTTTTTGATAATAGTCATTCTAATGGATGTGAAGTGGTATTTTATTGTGTTTTTTATTTGAATTTCCCTAATGATTAATGATGTTGAACATCTTTTCATTTGCTTATTAGTTATTTATAGATCTTCGGAGAAATGTTTATTCGAGTCCTTTGTCCAATTTAATCAGTTTGATTTTTTTGTTGTTGTTTTTGGGTTGTAGGAGTTCTTTGTATATTGTGGATACCAATCCCTTATCAGATATAATTTGTACGTATTTTCTCCCATTGTATGGGTTGCTTTTTCACTGTTGATAGTGTGCTGTGATGCACAAAAGTTTTAAATTTGGAGGAAGTAGAACTTACTTATTTTTTCTTTGGTTGCCTGTGCATTTGGGGTCATATCCAAGAAATCATTGCCAAATCCAGTATCATGAAGCTTTTCTCCTAGGTTTTTATCTATGAGTTTTATAGTTTTGGGTCTCTTAAATTTAGGTCTTTGAAACATATTGACTTGATTTCTATATATGATTTAAAATAAAAGTCCAATTTTATTTTTTTTTCATTTGGATATCCAGTTTTCCCAATATTGCTTGTTAAAAAGACTGCCCTTTCCTCATTGAATGATCATGATGACCTTGAAAATCATTTAACCATTTGTGTGAGGGCTCATTTAAGGGTTCTCTATTTTAGTCCATTAATTCATATGTCTGTGTTTATACCAGAATCATAGTTTAGGTTACTGTAGGCTTGTAGTAAGTTTTGAAATTGGGAATTGTGCGACCTCCAACTTTGCTCTTCTTTTTCAAGACTGTTTTAACCTAATCAGTGTCCTTGAGGTTCCATATGAATTTTAGGATGGATTTTTCGGTATCTGCAAAAAATGTTGAAATTTTGATATGGCTTGCATTGAATCTGAACATTACTTTGGATCGTACTAACATATGAAACAAGGAAAATTTTGATGATAAAAAAGTTCTATATCTTGATTGTGATGATACATGAGTGTATCAATTTTCAAGATTCACAGAACTGGGCACCTGGGTGGCTCAGTCAGTTGAATGTCTGACTTTGGCTCAGATCATGATCTCATGGTTCATGAGTTCGAGCCCCACACTAGGCTTTCTGCTGTCAGCACAGAGCCCACTTCAGATCCTCTGTCCCACTCTCTCTGCCCCTTCCCTGTTCTCCCTTTTAAAAATAAATAAACATTAAAAAGAAATCCACAGAACTGTATGCTTAAAATGAGGATACCATATTGCATGTCAATTATACCTGAATAAATTGATTAAAAAATTTTATTTATTTTATTACCTATTTTTTTAAAACTTTTATTTATTTAAATATTTATTTTGAGAGAAAGAGTGAGCAGGGGAGGGGCAGAGAGAGAGAAAGGGGGAGAGAGAATCCCAAGCAGGCTTTGCCCTGTCAGTGCAAAACTGGACAGGGGTCTCCGTCCCAGGAACTGTGAGAACATGACCTGACCCAGACTCAAGGGTCAGATGCCTAATGTACTGAGCCACCCAGGTACCCCTTGATTAACAACTTGTCAAAGATACCAGAGATTAGGTGCTGAAGAAATCTGTGCCAATGGACACAGAAAAGAAAAAAAAAAAGGCCCAAGAAATCCTATTCTCTCTCTAGCCAAAGGACCTAGAAAGGAGTGGACCAAACACAGAAAGCTGAATTAGAAATGGTTGATATACCCGGAGATCAAAGGGCAGATGTAGGACAATGAGAAGCAGTGACCGCACCTGTGGGCAATCTTGGCTTTTTGAATAGGCAGTGGCTTTCATTCCATCCCTGCCCAACCTCACCTCACACATACTTAGCTATTTTTATTTTATTATTGTTTTATTCCTTGGGTTCTTGAAGATTTCTTCATAAAAAGAAAATAGCTCTGGGAAGCATTCAGCTTCCATCAGTTAACATTTTAGTTACCAATTAAACCAGTGAGTAAGAACAATGGGGTGTGATGGTTGGTTTTATATGTCAATTTAGTTAGACTGTAGCTCCCTAGTTACTCAATCAAACACTAATTTAGGTGTTACAGTGAAGGTATTTTATAAATATGAATTAAATTCGTAATCAGTAGATTTTATAAAAATTTTTTAAGTTAATTAAAAAAAATTTTTTACATTTATTTATTTTTGACAGAGACAGAGCATGAATGGGGGAGGGGCAGAAGGAGAAGGAGACACAGAATCTGAAGCAGGCCCCAGGCTCTGAGCTGTCAGCACAGAGCCTGATGTGGGGCTCAAACACATAAACTGTGATATCATGACCTGAGCCGAAGTAGGACGCTCAACCGACTGAGCACCCAGGCACCCCTAAGTTTATTTATTTATTTTGAGAGACAGAGAGAGAGAGAGAGGGCATGCACAAGCTCACGCACAAGCAGGGGAGGGGCAAATAGAAGGAGAAACAGAATCCCAAGCAGGCTCCATCCCATCAGCTCAGAACCCGTTGTGGGGCTTGAACTGATGACCTGAGCCGAGATCATGACCTTAACCAAGATCCAGAGTTGTATTTTTGACTGCACCACCTGGGTGCCTCTATAATCAGTAGATTTTAAATAAGAGAGATTATCGTAGATAATCTGGGTGGGCCTTACTCAATCAGTTAAAGGGTTTTAAGAGAAGAACTGAGGTTTCTCTAAAGACGAAGAAATTCCTTTATACATAGCAGCTTCAGCTGGTGCCCAGGAGTCTCAGTGTGCCCTTCCTGATGACCTGCCCTACCAGCGTGCCTTGCCAGCCACCACAGTCCTATAAGCTAATTCCGTGCATTAATGTCTTAGTGTATATCAACTACTGGTTGTTGGTCTGGTTGAACCCTGACTGTGGGTAGGGGGATAAGCAGGGAGAGGCTCGCAGAAAGAACAAAGGTAGAAGAGCAGCAAAGGGAGTGCTGACAGGGTAGATGACTGGACAATTCTACCCAAGGCAGGGTGTATTCGGGGAAAATAATAGGCCAGAATAGACAGGAACCAGAGGACACAGAGTTCAAAGAAAAGGAAGTAAGAAATGTGGGGACACTGCACCAAAAACTCACTCTTCTGCAGCAGCTTAAATTATTGGCAGTGGTGGGGGTGGAGAGGGAGTATTGCCTTTCCGATGGAACCTAGAATCTGCAGACTGTATGACAGTTATTCCTTGGAACAGCACAAGCTCAACTTGTGCATTTCTATCCTTTTGTGTAACCAGAGAGGTAAATGTATACCTTTGCAACTAATGCTTCCAAATCATCTGCGAAGTCAAATGCACCTGAAAAAATAAAATAGAAAGAAAAGAAAAGAAAAAAGATCAGTGGGAATTGAGTTTCTTCTATATCTAGAGTGTTTTCCCCAAATACCATGAATAATTCTGGCAAATGCCTATTTGAAAACTCAACAGCAAGAATATAATGTCAGATAGAATGTTTGGATATATACATACTTAAATAAGCAAGTTAGTAAAAAGATGGCAACGTATATGAGCTTTGAAAGAAAGAAGAAAATAACCTTTGATTATAGTACAATCTTCGGGGGACTTTAAGATGGCAACTACGTGTGAATGACAAAAATCATGAATAGGTGAAAAGTCAGAGATCCAAATCGGACAGACTTAAAATTCTACCAGATATAAAGGAATTAGCAATTGGATGAGAATTGTAAAAAATCACCTAGTAGCCTAGAATTTTTCACATAGAAATTACATGAAAAAGAAGTAAAATAAATTAGAAAACCTTTTCAGTAAAAAAATTTTTTTCTAAAAGGAACAAACTATTGATACACACGATAACATGGATGAATCTCAAAAACATTATGTTTAATGTAAGAAGCCTATACTAAACAATGTATACTGTATTTACATAAAGTTCTAGAACAGGAAAGACTGATTTATGATATAAACGAGTCAAAACAATGGCTAGTTATGGGGGGGACGGTAAAGAAAGGGACGGACTGGAAGAACAAGAAGAAACTTTCCAGGGCAATTATTAGTCATCAGGAAAATACATATAAAGTGCAAGTTAGAACTACAATGACTTACTCCAATGAAAACTATGCATAAGGATAGGCATACAAATCAATGGAAAAGAACTGAGAGTCCAGAAATAAGCCCACACATTCATGGTCAATAGTTTTTTCCACAAAATGACCGATTCAATGAAGAAAATAGCCTTTTCAACAAATGATCCTGGGACATCTGGATAGCCACACGCCAAAGATGCAGTTTGGACCCCTCCTTCACACCATCCACAAATAAGTAGTCAAAGTGGATTATAGATTTTTTTTAAGTGCTTATTTATTTGAGACAGGAGTGGGGGAAAACATGAGTAGGGGAAAAGCAGAGAGAGATGGAGAGAGAGAGACAGAGAGAATTAGCACAGAGCCCCAGTGCAGGGCTTGAACCCACAAACTGTGAGATCATGACCTGAGCTGAAATCAAAAGTCAGATGCTTAACCGACTGAGCCACCCAGGCTCAGATTATAGATTTATATGTAAAAGATAAAGCTACAAAACTCCTAAGAGGAAAAATAGGTGTAAATATTTGTGACTTTGAATTAGGCAATGATTTCTTAGCTCTGACACCAAAAACACAAGCCAAAAAAAAAAAAAAAAGAAAAGAAAAAAAGGTGAATCAGAATTCACCAAATTAAAAGGAAAAAAAAAAAAGAAAAACAGACAATACCCCATATTGGTGAGGATTAGCAGTAACCTCTCATACTTTCATAATGGAGGTGTAAAATGGTATAAGCTCTTTGGAAAACTGGCCATTTCTCATCAGGTTATACATGTAGCTATCCCATAGCCCAGAAATTCTACTGTTAGGCATTTACCTAAAAGAAATGATGGATATCTATGAATATTATAAATTCTTTTTGTGGGGAATGTTGTTGACTCAGTAGCCCCAATTCAAGGAAAGCCCTCAGCAAGATGACAGCAAGGGATGTTCTGGCGCTTCTTATTTGGGGGCAGAATTAAAGCTAAGATTCCCTCTTTGTCTTTACTCAGCTATCAAGACTGGTTAGTAAGTTTTAAAACAAAATGGTATTTATCGAGAACTTAGTATACAACAGGCACTGTGTTATGTGGTTAATCTCATGTAGGTGCCACCTGAATCCTAGCAGTGAATATAACAGTAATATTGCCTTCATTTTACAAATGGAGTATCTAAGGAGAGTTTGCCCACGGTAACCAAGGTAAATTCATGATTATACATATCATGGCTAAAAGAAATGCATCTGTCTCTGTCATCATTGTGTTACCAGTGTATACCACAAACGGACTATATAAATAAATGAATGAATGACCTAATGAAAGGTAGAAGCACTTGACTGTCTGACTTGAGACAATATACACTATCTCTATTCTACAGTAATTCAAACAGCCCTATTTCTAAGACACAATTTTTAATTTAAGGTGTTTTTGTTTTGTTTTGTTTTGCATATAGATACTATAGAGCTATAGCTTTGACAAGCCAGTGAAATTTTTCTTTCAGAATTCTAAAATGCTAGCGGGACCCCTGAAATTAACTTACTGAAAGTAAAGCAAACAAAATGTAGTAATTACTTGAAGGAGTCAGTAGTAATTACCGCACACTCTGTCAGCTGGGTTAATGTACATGATGATAACAGAGGCATTTAAAATACCCATATTAGTTAAGGTAAATAATACCAGCTGCTGTAACAGATGCACCCTAGAATCTCTAAGTATTAACCAAATAAAAGTGTATTTCTCCTTCGCCATATAGTCCTGTGGAGATCTGCAGATTGTGGAGGCTCTGCTCCTTCCACTGAATGACTGTGCCTTCCCCTATTACGTGTACTTTTTATGGGGCAGGCTGGAAGGGCACATAGCACTTTGTTTAGATTTTATTGGCCAAACTCAGAGAGAATGTCTCACCTAACTGCAAGCAGTATGCCCCCGCCAAGAAAAGAGGACAAAGATAATGACACGGATACTAACAAGAGCAGACTGTGTGGAGACATCCCAACCCCAATGGTAAGGACTTGTCAAAACCCAACAAAAAAGGGATGTTAAGCGTACTATGACATCTGGAATATGCTGTAGCTGTTTAAAACAGACCAGGGACCATTCACTTAATGAAAATATCAGATAAAATTAAGGTTATAAAGGAGAAGAAAATAATAAGCATAAGATATCACAACTAGGTAAAAAATATATGTATATTTGTATGTATACTGTTAATCAAAAGGATCAGAATGTTTTTATATCTAAAGTTCTGTCCAAAGAATAAAACAGAAGTAAAGGAAGATAAATTACTCCATAATGGTGCTTAATCTGCCCAAAAGCTGGGCTAAAATGGGACCACAGGGGCCAGTCATTCCTATTCTGGATGGCAATTGTTGTCTAACAAACTACTGCAAAATAAATTTATGGGTCATGAATTTAAGCATGACTCAGCTGGAAAAATCTGTTCCATGAAGAATCGTGGAAGGTGACTTGGTACTCATCTGGCAGATGGAGTGGTCTGGGGCATCCAAGATGGCTTCACACGCACGTCTAGTATTTTGTCTAGAAAACCAGGCTAAGTAGAAACTGTTAACTAGAGTATTTACACTTGGCTTCTCTAACATAGTGGCCCCCGGGTAATTGGATTTCTTACATAACAGCAGGATTCCCGGGGAATGAGGATGGCTATATTTACATGAGACAAAATAGAATTTAAATTAAAAATTGTTGCAAGGGACAAAGAAGGACATTATACAGTGAGGAAAGGGTCAATATACCAGGAAGATAAAACAATTTTAAGTATATGTGCACTCCACATCAAAGCACCCAAATATATCCAAAGCAAGTACTCAAAGCAAACTGAGAAAACTGAAGGGAGAAGTAGACAGAAATATAACCAAAGTAGAAGACTTTAATACCCCATTTTCAAAAATGAACAGAACATCCAGACAGAAGATCACTATAAGTGAATAACACTATAGACCAAATGGAGCTAACAGATACCTACAGAACATTCCATCTGACAGCAGAACAAAACACAGTCTTCTCCGTGGGTTTCTCTCCAGGATAGATCTCAGGTCAGGTCACAAAATAAGTCTTAACAAATTAAGAAGACTGAAACCATACCAAGTATCTTTTCTAATCACAATAGAATAAAACTGAAATCAACAGCCAAAGGAAAATTGGAAAATTTGCAAATATGTGGAAATTAAACACACTCTTGAACAACCACTGGTTCAAAGAATAAGTCAAAAAGTAAATTAGAAAATACCTCAAGACAAACAAAAATAAAAACCCAACCAACCAAAACTTAAAGGATGCAGCAAAAGTGGTACCAGGAGGGAAGTTGATAGCAATAAATGCCTATATTAAAAAAAGAAGAAAGATCTCAAATATATAACCTAATTTATACCTCAAAGAGCTGGAAAAACAAAACAAAACAAAAAAAAACGAAGCCCAAATTTAGCAAAAGTCTGGAAACAGCCAAAATTAGAGCTGAATTAAATAAAAAATAGAAATGAGAAAAAATCAACAAAATTAAGAGTAGATATTTTGAAAAGATGAACAAAATTGACAAACCCTTCAACTAAGTAAGGTAAAAAAGAGAAGACTAAAATAAATAAAATCAGAAATGAGAGGAGAAATAACAGACAGCACAGAAATAGAAAAGATTATGAGACTATTATGGAAAAATTATATGCCAACAAATTGGACAACTTAGAAGTAATGAATAAATTCCTAGAAACAATTAATATTCCAAAAGTGAATCAGAAAGAAATAGAAAATTTGAACAGACTAATTAGTAGCAATGAGGTTGAATCAGTAATCAAAAAGTCCCCGCAGGGGTGTCTTGGTAGCTCTGTCGGTTAAGCGTCTGACTCTCCATTTTGGCTTTAAAAAAAAAAGTTCATTTATTTATTTATTTTGAGAGAGAGAGAGAGAGAGAGTGACCACATAAGCAGGGGAGGGACAGAGGGAGAAGGAGAGACAGACTCCCAAGCAGGTTCCATGCTGTTAGTGCAGAGTCTGATGTGGGGCTCAAACTCACCAACCACCAGATCATGACCTGAGCCAGAATCAAGAACAGATGCTTAACTGACTGAGCCACCCAGGTGCCCCAAAAACTTTCTTAAAAAAAAAAAACAACAAACAAACAAAGAAAAGACGAAAAACTCCCAGTAAACAAAAATTCTATCAAACATTTAAAGAAGAGTTAATACCTAATTCTTCTCAAACTATTCCAAAAAACAGAAGACAAAGAAAAGCTTCCAAATTCATTCTATGGGACCAGCATTACCGTGACACCAAAAGACATTACAAAAAAAGAAAACTACAGGGCAATATCTCTCATGAACATAGATGCAAAAATCCTCAACAAAATATTAGTAAATTGAATGCAACAGTACTTTTTTCTTTAACTTTATTTATTAATTTTGAGAGAGAGAGTGTGAGCACATAGAGGGTAGAGGGGAGGTAGGGGAGGGGGTCAGGGCAGAAGAGGGAGAGTGAGAATCCCAAGCAGGCTCTGTGCTGTCAGAGCAGAGCCCTATGAAATCAAGAGTCAGATGCTCAACCAACTGAGCCGCTCAGGCGCTCCTAAATCCAACAGTACTTAAAAAAAAAAAAATCATTCACCACCATCAAGTAGGATTTATTCCAGGGATGTAAGGGTGGTTCAACACTTGCAAATCAATCAGTGTGATACATCACATTAACAAGAGAAAGGATGAAAACCATACGACTATCTCAATAGACACAGAAAAAGCATTTGTTAAAAAAAAGCAAAGTATAACATCCACTCACGATAAAAACTCTCAACAAAGTAGGGCTAGGGCTAGAGGGAGCATACATCAACATAATAAAGACCGTATATAAAATCTCACAGCTAACATCATACTCGACGGTGGAAAAGTGAGAGCTTTTCCTCCAAAACAAAGATGTCCACTCTCAGCACTTTGATTCAGCCTGGTACCGGAAGTTCTAGCCACAGCAATCAACTGTGACTAAGGCCGGCATTCCTCTTCATGCTGCTCACATCTCACCCAGGACAGTATGTGAACGTCACGGTAAAAACTATCGGGGAAGGCTTCCGGGTACCATGAAAAGATGGGGATTTGAAGGCCAGCCTGCTACTTACCATTAAATGAAATTCCACAGCAGACTTAGAGCTCTTTCAAAACAAGAATGCTGCCATTCTGGCCTGGAACTAAAACAGCCTAGACAAATGGGAAGGATAGATGGACAGCGTATGGACCCTGAGTGTGGACACGATGCACAATATAACCCATGTAAATGACTCTGTACCAGGACATAAAAACAGCTTAGTGACGATCAGACATTCCAAACTGTCTTCATCTAAGTATTTCTGTAAAAATCTACCATTCCCTATATATTTTCCTGATGGAGATAAAAAGGACCAACCAGAAGATTTGTATGATGAAAAATGAAACTCACATTCTCCGTTCTTAGCCACGATACCACACTTGTTTCCATCAGGAGCCTAGATATATCAGCTGTCTTCCAACTGAGTTTTGTTAGAAAAATTACCACTTAAATTAGTTAAATACATTGGATATGCCAAATTTTGCAGTTTGCTGGCAGTTTGCATTTTAGCAAAACCTCTGTAATTTGTGGGGTTCGTTACTTTTTACTACACATTTCCCCAGTTATCTTGGAGTATTTATAAATTTAATTTCTTTTATTAAAAAGAAAGATGATGAAGCAAGTCCTCCTAGGGTCATGAGAGAGAGAGAGAGAGCATAAGCAGGGAAGGAGCAGAGAGAGAGGGAGAGTGAGGATCCCAAGCAGGCTCTGCACTGACAGCACGGAGCCTACTTGGGATTCTCTCTCTCCTCCTCTTTCTGTCCCTCCCTGACTCACACTCTCTCTCTCTCTCTCAAAATAAATAAATAAATGAACATGTAAAAAAATGAGTAAGTTCTAGAGAACTACTGTACAACACAGGGACAGGAATACCTCAGTTCACATCCTGGTCCTGCTGGGATTAACTCTGTGACTGTAAACAACATTGTACCTATAGTCAACAATAGTATATCAACACTTAAAAATTTGTTACAAGGATAGGGGTGCCTGGGTGGCTCAGTTGGTTAAGGCATTTGACTTTGGCTCAGGCCATGATCTCATCATTTGTGAGAAGCTGTACTGACAGCTCAGAGCCTGGAGCCTGCTTTGGATTCTGTGTCTCCCTCTCTTTCTCTGTCCCTCCCCTGCTCACACTCTGTGTGTGTGTGTGTCTCTCTCTCTCAAAAATAAACATTAAAAAAAATTACAAAAAAAATTTGTTAGGAGGGTAAATCTTATGTTAACTGTTCTTTCTACAATAAAATAAAATATAAAAAAAAAACTGAATCACCAAAAGGATTCTTTGTGTGTTCATGTGTGCAAAACTATTATATTTACAAAAATGGCACAAAAGTGAATTCAACAGTCGATGCATAGGCCTATTTTACTTATCTCTTCAACAAAAGATATTCTAACACTATAGAACTGAGTAAGAACAGCAACTGTTAAGTAGAGTCATATAAGTTACACCAAGAACGAGCAAATATAGCCCACGTAAAATTCTACTGTTAGAGCTGAAACAGGATTAAGGCCATTCAAGTTCAAGCACAGATATACAAATCTCTCAGAGCCTCATCTATCTTTGTAGAATGTGACCTTTCTTCCAACTGTGGTCTTAAACTGTTTTACAAGATCCAAAAGGAGAATGCAAAAGAAATTGATACAATAGAGATTATTTAATTTTTGAGAGAGAGCATGAGAGAGAGAGGGAGAGAATGAGCAGGACAGGGGCAGAGAGAGAGAGAGAGAGGGAGACACAGAATCCGAAGCAAGCTCCAGGCTCTGAGCTGTCAGCACAGCGTCTGACATAGGACTCAAACTCAGGAGCTGTGAGATCATAACCTGAGCTGAAGTCGGAGGCTTTACCTACTGGGCCACCCAGGAGCCCTGTGGATATATTAAATAAGAGTAACATACAAAGCTAAATTAAGAGGAATTAAAGAAAGCCAAAACATTAGAACTGTAAAACTTGCTTGTTACTTGTTGGAACCAGTCCTACACTAGGAGTTAGGTAACATATACACTTATTTTCAAGCAGATACTTTATGTTGCTCTAACATGTTCTCCTTATCAGCACACTGTTAAACTAATCAAAAACTCGACATACATATACCCCCTTACAATAGCAGCACACACTACCACTACCTGCAAAGCTGTTATTTTCAAACGACTTAGTGAATGAAAGGAAATGAAAAGCAGAGAAGTAACAAGGAGAAATGATGGGAATTGGAAGATTCTCGCAGTTCAGCTTTTAATCAGCCAGCCTGCTTGCTGGCAACGAGGGATAGTTTCCGTTGAGGATGGTTCTGTGGGGTGGGACTGTGGTCACCAGTGACTTGTCTTAGGCAGAACTACAGTCGGAAGCTGCTTGCTCTTCAGTTTTGCTTTAGCCAGCTTGTAATCTCCTGTATCAAAATATTTTTGCTCTTTCTGCAATTGTTTCCTTAAGTATTCTGAACCTCCAGGCTTTTCTCCCAGATGAAGATACCTTGTTTATTTTGTTAATTTTTTTTTTAACATTTATTCAGTTTTTGAGAGACAGAGACAGTACAAGGAGGGGCAGAGAGAGAAGGAGACACAGAAGCTGAAGCAGGCTCCAGGCTCTAAGCTGTCAGCACAGAGCCCGATGTGGGGCTCAAACCCACGAACTGTGAGATCATGACCCAAGCTGAAGTCAGACGCTTAACCAACTGAGCCACCCAGGTGCCCCAAGGATACCTTGTTTCTAATTTTGCTCTTTCAGCTTTCTCTGGACTAGTCACTTTATCTTCCATTGCCTTCTACTCCTCCATGGAGGCTTCCATGGGGACCTCCACAGACATACTGCTTCCTCTTACCCTGCTTCTCCTCACCAGAAGGATTCTATCAAGTATCAGTATTAAAGTCCAGGACTCCAAAGTATGGGATGGATACCTTGTTACAGTCATGCAATACTGGTTTTGGGGTTTTAAATCCCACACGCCCTTGGTCAAGACCAAGCAAAGGAAGGAAATCTAACAATACAAAAAGAAACATGAATCAGAGTTGGTCAGCTCTGTGGTGACATTAAGGCATGAGAGTGAAACAGTACAATTCACAAACTTCCCTTTTCTAACAATATTAAGGAACAATATTAAGGAACAGTGAATTTCTTCACTATAAGTCAGGTGTAAGATCCTAACACTTATATGTAACACAGTGCAATCACGCTTGGCTGTTCTATGGCAAAAAGGAAAAGAGGGAATACTCAGAATCACCGTAGCTTTGAACCTGCAAAATATTCCACACACGTTCTTATTCAGTACATGCCCCTCGAAAAAAATCAAGCCATATATAGAACTGAATGAAGCCAATCACCAAAATCTTTCTCTCCTTCTCATGCCTCATCCTTACACTTTGGTATCACTTTGATACACCTTCTTCCTATTTGTTTCCACATATATCTACAAGCAATATATACATGGTTAGGTATTATCCCAACCACATCATTCTTGATTTGCCTTTCCTACTTAAAATGGGTATAGATGTACCTCATTTTTCTATTGGCTACAAAGTATTACATTTGACGATTTCAGCAATCGCTCATTGAGGGGATACTTTTCATTGTATTTCACTTCTTTTTTCTATTTTTAAACTATTATTTTTAATTTATAGAAGTAAAACTTGCCCATGTTTTTAAAAATTCAGACTGTATAGACATATGTAAAATGAGAAACAAAAACATCTCCCACCTCCCATCCCCACCCAACCACATCACTGCCACACCCATTACTCAGAGGTTTTATCAATAGTTTGTTTCTTTTTTAACTTTTTTATTTAATTTTTAGAGAAAGAGAGTGTGAGCAGGACAGAGTGAGAGGGAGACACAGAATCTGAAGCAGGCTCCAGGCTCTGAGCTGTCCGCGCAGAGCTCAAGGCAGGGCTCGGACCCACGAACTGTGAGACTGTGACCTGAGGTGAAGTCAGATGCTTATCCAACTGAGCTACCCAGGTGCCCTGGTAGTTTCTGTTTTAAGTTCTACTGCTGATTACCAGTGAAACTGTATGTAATATATTTACACCCCTTTTTCTCTATTTATCAACTATAGATACTAGTTATTGACTCCTCATAATGAAAAATTAGGACTGTTTTGTTTAAATTAGTAAATTCAGGGGTGCCTGGGTAGCTCAGTCGGTTAAGTACCCAACTCTTGATTTCGGCTCAGGCCATGATCTCACAATTGGTCCTGGGGTCAATCCCTGAGTTGGCTCCATGCTGAGCATGGAACCTGCTTGGCATTCTCCCTCTCTTCTCTCTGCCCCTCTCCTGCTCTCTCTCTCTCTCTCAAAATAAAGAAACATTTTTTTTTAATTAGCAAATTCAACACATGGATGAAAACGAAATATGGCATTTAGCTATTGAACAATTTCAGCCTGCTGCTAATAACAAGTCATCTTTTGTGGCAACACGTCCTGGTTGCTACAAATACTAGTTTAAATAGAGAACTATAATGGTTTAGTTATAACTTGGATTTAGATACAGATAAACTCCTTCGGGGACAGGAATACCTCAGTTCACATCCTGGTCCTGCTGGGATTAACTCTGTGACTGTAAACACATTGCTTAACCTCACGGTGCCCTAGTTTCTTATCTCTTCAAAGAGGAATGATAACTATAGCTCACAGATCTGAATAAGAATGAAATTAAATAAATCGTGCCTTTGGAGATGATTTGTAAGCCACAGAGGTATCCTTAGTGCCTTTCCCTCTAGCCGTCTGTGTCATTCCTGGAGCTGGTGCCCGGCAAACGAGGCAGAGCCCGGGCAGATAGGTCAGCCTGCAAGGTCAGGAATCCTCCCTGTGTGTCACGCCTTGCTACCTCTCAGGTTTCAAGCCCCTAAGAGATCTGATGGAATGGGGGTGCCAGCAGGAGGAGTGGAAGTTGAACCAGCATTTGAGTTAGCAGGGTCTCTCATGTACCCCAAGAATGAGAAGTCCTAATGCAGAACCAGAAGCTGGAAGCGGGAGAGATAAATGCCTGTTGCCAGTGGCGGTAGCAATAGAGGCACCAACCTCCTCAGTCTGAAGCAGGATTTAAGTACCCGACAGGGGACAATGGGAGCAGCCCGTGAGTGTCGGAATCAGATTTCTAGATAGTCCCAGGAATTAGGTCCTGGGACAGAAGAGTGGAAGGGAAGAGAGGAGCGCCTGGTTGCAGACAGGAATATGTCATTGTCCTGGGTGACCCAACAGTCTCACACTGAATTAGCTTTCCATGTTGTATTCCTGGCTGACGTAACTTACACAACAAGGCAACCTGACTATTTTTTATTTCTTTCTGTAAATTGTCATTTCCTTCATATTTTTAATTTTTATGTTAAGAACAATTTTGAACACAAAGAAGTAGGGAAATAATATAATGAGTATATAACATATATAATGTACGCATTGTATAAAATATCCATCAGCCAGATTCAATCATTAGCAAGATTTTCCCACTTACTTACACTTTGCCTGCTTCACTTACTTGCACTTTAAAAAATTATAAATTTTTATATTTTATAAAATATAAAATATTTTATATTTGATATAAATATTTATATTTGAGAGAGAGACTGACAGAGACAGAGCATGAGCGGGGGCAGAAAGGGAGACACAGAATCCGAAGCAGGCTCCAGGCTCTGAGCTGTCCTCACAGAGGCCGACGTGAGGCTCGCACTCATGAGCAGTGAGATCACGACCTGAGCCGAAGTCAGATGCTCAACTGACTGAGCCAACCAGGTGCCCCACTTTTCTGCGCTTCTAAAAACTAAAAAAAAATGGGTTTTTTTTTTTTGAGAGAGAGAGAGCACAAGTAGGGGAGAAAGACAGAGGGAGAGAGAAAGAGAGAGAGAGAGAGGAAGAGAAAGAATCTTAAGCAGGCTCCACACTCAGAATAGCCCAACACAAGGCTTGATCCTACAACCCTGGGATCATGACCTGAGCTGAAATCAAGAGTTGGATGCTCAACTGACTGAGCCACCCAGGCACCTCAAAACTAAAATATTTTATTTCATTAAAAAATTTTTAAAATGTTTATTTATTTTTGAGAGAGACAGACAGAGAGAGAGACAAGAGACAGAGAGGGAGAAGGGACAGAGAGAGGGGGAGATCCTAAGCAGGCTCCAGGCTCTGAGCTGTCAGCACAGAGCCTGACACAGGGCTCAAACCCACAAACTGAGAGATCACGACCTGAGCCAAAGTGAGACGCTTAACTGACTGAGCCACCCAGGTGCCCCGAAACTAAAGTATTTTAAAGCAAATGATAGATCCAAGTCACTTCATCCCTACTTATTTCTGTTTGGGTCTCTAAAACATATGTACACTTTCCTACATACCCTCAATATTCTGCTTTGTATTTATTAGTTTCTGTGAGCCAAGTTAATTAATGGGAGATGAATATATTCTCAGGGTGCTAACAAAATCAAGTTTCTAACTCTGATGCACAGTGAACGCACTGAGGTGGATGCACCTGTGGGGACTCTTCTGGTCACCAGGATCCCTCTGTGTAACCATGACCCTATGCTCTGAACTACAAGGACCCAGGCACTCTCACTTCTCATGTGGGTACACACACACACACACACACACAACTAAAGGGGAAATGAAGGAAGCCCCTTCCACACAGTGAAACAGGCCATCACTGCAGCAGCTCTGGTAGGCTATCAAGATAAATGGGCATGCTACCTATACAGAGAACACCAATGCAAAGGTATCATCCACGCTGGCTTGGGAAAGAGAAAACAAGAGCATCAGACAGCTACGAGAGTCCTGGCTGTTGGAAAGGGAACTGAAAACCGTAAGGCACACCAACAGAGGCAGTAGTTGTGCCAGAGGAAAATTCTGCTGGTCCCACCTCATCGCTTCCATCTTGGTGTGTGAGACTCTCATTAAGCTTCCCTTGCCTTCCTCACCCATACCCAATGGCCTCCTTCTGACCCATGGGCCCTCAAGGCAGCGATTTCACAGGAAGTTCTTCTCTTTCCCGTCCTTACCTCCACACACTCCTCTCCAAACGCCTCTTCTATTAACTACCCAATGCCTGAATTTCATTAATTAATTAATTTAATTTGAGAGAGAGAGAGAACACGCATACACGCATGCAAGCGGGGGAGGGGCACAGAGCGGGAAAGAGAGAATCCCCAGCAGGCTCCACACTGTCAACGCAGAGCCTGACACAAGCCTCAACCTCACAAACTGTGAGATCATGACTTGAACCTAAATCAAGACTCAGAAGCTTAAGTGACTGAGCCATGCAGGTGCCACCCTCCCCCTCCACAAAATATCTTAATTTTAAACTAATTTTAAACACCAGGGACACATTCTTTGACCTAAGACACGTTCAACACATAGCACAGTGTCTGGTATACAACCTCTGCTATGATCTGAATGTTTGTGGCCCCCAATATTCACCTGTTTGAATCCTAATGCCCAATGTGATGGTGTTACAAGATGGAGCCTTCAGAGGTGATTAGGTCAGGAGGGCGGAGCCCTCATGAATAGGATTCATGTTCTTACAAAGGAGGTCCTACAGAGCTCCCCACCCCCTCCTACTCTGTGAGGACACAGTGAAAAAGCACTCATTGGCTATGAACCAGGAAGAGAGTCCTCACCAGAACACGACCCTGCGAGTGCCTTCATCTCGGACTTTTTTTTTTTAAGTTTATTTATTTATTTTGAGAGAGAGAGAGAGCATAAGCAGGGAAGGAGCAGAGAGAGAGGGAGAGTAAGGATCCCAAGCAGGCTCTGCACTGCCAGCATAGAGCCCAAGACCTGACCTGAAACCAAGAGTCAGATGGTCAACTGGCTAAGCCACCCAGGCACTCCTTGATCTTAGACTTCTAAGCCTCCAGAACTGTGAGAAGTAGATTTCTGTTTATATGACACCCAGCCTGTGGTATTTTGTTATAGCAGCCCATACGGACTCAGATAGCCTGTTAAGAAATATTGGTTAGTGGCGTCTGGGTGGCTCAGTAGGTTAAGCATCTGACTCTTGACTTTAGCTCAGGTCATGATCTCGCATTCTTGAGTTCAAGCCCCATATCTGACTCTGTGCTGATGGTGCAGAGCCTGCTTGGGATTCTGTCTCCCTCTCTCTCTGCCCCTCCCCCACTTGCTCTCTAGCTCTCTCTCAAATAAAAATTCAAAAAGACATAAAAAAATAGACATAATGGTTGGATGGATGGATGATGAATGGTTTTAAGTAAAAGGGTAATACTTTAAAACCCACACGAGTTCTGATGGAACTCTATTATGACCCTGAGGAACCGTTCGCCAAAATGGGTAACTAGTCATCACAGCTGGCTGTTCACCCAGGAGGTCACAAAAGTGAAAATGTGATACACATGCTCTTCCCAGCACCACCAGCAATAAGAAGGGAAGAAAATGTCAGAATGGAAAGATGATGGGGGCTGGGCTGGGACAAACCTGAATGCAGACCTTGACTCCGCCATGTTCTAATTACGTGACTTTCGACAAATTATTTAAAAGATTTCATTGATCCTTGGGTGCCTGTGCTCAGTAGGTTAAGTGTCCAACTCTTGAATTTGGCTCGGGTCATGATCCCAGGGTCATGGGATGGAGCCCCACATGGGGCTCTGTGCTGGGCGTGGAGTCTGCTTGAGATTCTCTCACTCTCTCTCTCTCTGTCCCTCCCCCTACTCCACTCTTATGCACACACACACACACACACAAATTTCATTTATCCCATGTATAAAATGGGGATAATAGTCTCTACCATGCAAGGTTGTTACAAGGCTTAAATTATATAACGTATTAAATTAAGGTTCCTAGCACAGTGCTTGACACATATTGGGCTCAAAAGCTTGTAATTTTTATTATATGATAATTATTATCATTAAGAAATCTCTGGAGAGAACTTAGGAAGTTATGGTTTACTTGTGAAATAGGCCGACTAAACACTTAAAATTAACTTTAGAGAAAGATGGTCAAATGGCATCTGTAAAAAGAAAAATTAATTTACTTAATTTTTGAGGAAGTAAATAGCATGTAGGTATAAAAGGGAACTGTTTTATTTATCTACCTTAACACCTTAAGAAAACTTTTGACAGATTTCCAAAGGAGAGGCTGAAATAAAAGTCACGTAGGATGGGAATGTTTTGTGAGGCCATAAGAAAGTGGCTCAGAAGCAAAAACAATGGGTAGAGCCTGTTGATTCCAGGCAGGGGAGGGAACCAGAGGGCCCAAGCGACAGGCCCTGGAAAGGCAGCAGATGTATGAAGGGTGTAGTCATCATATTTCTAATTCTGGATTTCTCAAAGGAAACAGCACAGTTCTCATCAGGAAGGTGGAGTCCTGTGCACACGGGATAGCTGAGCAAAGGGCTGTTAGGCGTCAGAGAACCATAGAGTGGATGTCAATGAGAGGAAGAGAGGAAGAGGGGAAGGGGCCTGACATTAATCTAACAGAGACGGGAGCAAGCCATGTGTCGGCCACGTTATCTTATTTAAGTCGCCACAACCCACCCACTGATGGTAACTATTATCTCTATTTGACAGAGAAGGAAACTGGAGCTCAAAGAGATCTTGAAATTCAAGCTCTCTCTGCTAGTAAGGGGAGGGGGGCTACTGTAGACAACAATGCCCAGCCAATAAGCTGAGGCCTCCTGTGGCTCTGGTTCGTCTGTTCGACAAATGCTTACTGAGCACCTACTATGTGCCAGGCACAGGGCCAGGTGCAGGAGATAGGAGCAAAGATAGGCAGCCCCCAGTCCCATAGACCATAAAGGCTAACAAGGGAGTAAGAAGCAGCCACCAGTCAAATAATGTTACTAATGACAGTAACTTTACAAAGCCTGACATGAACACATGTAATAAATGGACTTGTCTAGACTTGGGGTGGGATGGGTGCCATGGGGTAGAGCGGCTCTAGACTTTATCTAGAATTGACTAGGTAAAGGAGTGGTGACAAAAAAGTCCCATATAAGGCAACTGTGATTACAATGGCTGTGGTCAGAGCCCCAAACAAAATGCAAATTTAGTATGGCAGCTCAGACCGGCTGCACTGAGGGTGTAGGGAAGAGTGGACACACAATCGGATTTCCATCCTGAAAAGGCTAAGGTACTTAAACAAGAGCCACTTGCGGACTTGGGCAGCCACAAGCAAAGCAGTCTAGCGGGTACTGGGACCCAAACTACATTCCACCTGCGTGAGGACAGTCGGGCTGCCTAAAGGTTGTCATCTGGCAAGCAGAGATTGATGGACCCGAGTAAAGAGCCTGGATCCTCCAGCATGTTTGCTAGGAAGAGGCTCTCGAAGATACATATAACTGATCAGGAGGAGGGAGTGAGCAGGAAGTCTCTAACAACACTTCTAACTAAGTGATGAGTCTAGATCACGGTCAGCAAACTACAGCCCACAAGCCAACTTCAGCCTGCGCCCATTTTTGTATTATAGCCCTTGAGCTAAGAATGGTTTCTACATTTTTAAATGGTTGAAAAAAATCAAAAGAAGACTAATATTTTGTGACAGGTGAAAAATATATGAAATTCATGTTTCAGTGACCACAAATAAAGTTTTATGGGAACATAAAACATAAAAAAAAAAAAACATAAAAAAAACATAAAACATACTCATTCACTTATTGTCATCTATGGCTGCTTTCACAAGAGCAGAAGTGAGCAAATGCAACCAGCATCGAGGTATTGCTGCAAAGCTGAAATTGTTTATTATCTGGCCCTTTATAGAAAAAGTTTGCCAATCCTTGGGCTAGTCAGAAGAGCCTATAAATCTGTCCGTGTGGTCAGACAACTGACAAATGAGCTTTAGTGGGAACAAGTGCAAAGTAATGCACTTCGGGATAAAAATATCCTGACTATTTATAAAATGAAGACAGGGCTCTGAGCTGTGAGGTCACAACTCAGAACTAAGCACAACTGGGAGAACTGAAAGCACCAACAGTAATATTAAGTGATAAAAATCCGCACACCATGGATGAAGGTGCTTATCTGAAGACTTCACCAAATGGGGGCCTGGGGAATGATTCCAGAAAGACTGAACTAAAATGGAACCAAGAAGAAAGGCTATATTATTTTCGCCTTTCACTCGAAAGTTATATATAGATATCAACAGTCTGCATGGAATCTGGAGGGGAAATTAGTAATAAAGAATTAGAACTTATGCTGTGTATACAGGACTAATAATGGGTTATCATCTAGACTTTGTCTTATCCAGTTTTATAGCTCCAGTGCCTAATTTAGTGACTAGCATATGATAAACACTCAAATAACATTTGTGAAAGGGAGGAAAGAAGGAAGGAAACCAAGGGAGGGAAGGGGCACCTGGATGGCTCACTTGGTTGAGTGTTCAACTTTGGCTCAAGTCATGATCTTGCCATATGCCAGTTCGAGCCCCACATCCGGCTTTCTGCTGTCAGTGCAGCCTGCTTCAAGTCCTCCCGGCCCCTCTCTGCCCTTCCCCAACTTGTGCACGTGTGTGTATGTGCACTCTCTCTCTCTCAAAATTAAACTTTTTTTTAAATTTATTAAAAAAAAAAAAAAGGAAGGGAAGGAGAGAAGGAAAGAGGGAAAGAAGGAGGGAAATTGGGAAGAATCTATTGGGTTTGAAAGCTGAACAGCAGTTAGCCAGACAGCGAGAATGAGGAAGAACACCCCAGCAGGGATAAAGGAACACAAAGGCCAGGAGAGGCCATGAGGCCTGTAAATGATGTCACTGAAAATCCCCAGCCACCTTTGTTCTAGCTGTAAGATAAGCTGGTTTCTCATATTCACTGTGAAGAGGGGATCCAGGGCAATAAGAGAGTTGTACCCCAGGATAATTAAGTAATCAACCACACATAATTTACCCAGTCTCCTGGGGCCATGTGGCTTACAACGATTTCCCCAGCCCCAGCCTCAGGCGTAGTTTCCACACCTGCAAAGTTGTAGAACTGACTTGGGACCTCAGTGACTCTAACAGTGTCATGGTGCCTTGGGGACCCTATCTGAATGTGGCTGACCTCGCTCTTGGAAACCTTTGACCTCTTCCATTTCACCGTAATAGGAGTCACATCCTGAGAATTCCCTGAGAACACCCAGCCCAGTGTGCAGCAGGGTCCAACAGGAACAAGGTGTCTTTCCCAGGTAAGATCCTCTCCCTGCCCAGCAATATCCTGGTTACGGAATCTATTCTTGCTACGAGGTAAACTCATCCCAGTAAACTGAAGGTCTCAGGTCTTGGAAATACCCTCCATCCCAAGTAAACCAGGACAGTTGGTCGCCTGCCAGATTGGTGCCTCGTTTACAATGGGCTTCTTACCCTACTGTTCCCCAGACTTCCCCTGGGCCTGCTCAGAGCTTCTGCTACCTCAAGCCCTCTGTAGAGGCTGCTTTTAGGCAACATGCTTGAGCAATGGAAACCTGAGTAAAGTGAAAGGGCCCACAGTGACCACCAGACTGAATGCAAACAGGCCCATTAGGTGACCTATCTCAAAATAGCCTTAAGCCAGAGTTGACCAATGAGCTACTTACAAATGGGGTACAGGTACCATAAAAGGAAAATTCCACACATTCTCATACCTCTCCACCTTCCCTCCTTAATTAGAGCCCCCCACCACAGCCCCCATCAGACAGTCTCTCCTTTGCTGTCCTGTCCAGAGCTCCCTTGCGGTGTATTTAATAAACTTCTATCTCGTTTGTTCTGCCGAGGGTGAATTCTTTCACCACCCACATTGCAGGCCTCCACCCAATTGGGTCATCCCACACCTACCACTCAGAATAACTCCTTCTGGGTTGGGGGAACTTACAGCATGGGCTGGGTGGGTCACTGGGAACAGGTTGAAGATCAGAGACTGGGAAACTGAGAAGGGGTTCCCAAGGAACTTCAGCTGCTAGAGAGGCGGTTGTTAAGACACCTGTCTTTCATCTGTGTCTATGTGTTTCTGAGCATACAACGAGGATTGGACAGTACCTAGTATCAGGAAACACTCCCACTGTTTCTAATATTTGGAGGTGAGGAAGGCCTACTAATGGCAAGGCTGCCTTAAGGCCTATTTGTAAGTGAGCAGAATGTGAGTTAGTAAAGTATAAATAGAAAAGAGGAGAGTAAAACTTGGTTGATCAGGATAAAGCAGCTGCAATAATTACAGTAATTTATACCTAATTACCATATGGCATAGGGATTATAAGGCATTACTGTATCATGTAAACCATACCCCAAGATCTCTGTGATTAGGGTACTAAATACTGCTCATTCAAGTGTACTCCTATAGTCAATTTAAAACCATTAGAGGTCATTTAGGTTGGCTTGGTCTTGGGTTTTTTGCTTCAGGGAAGACAGTGAGTTAAACAGCAGGTGAATTTGTTACATTGGATTCTGGGAGGACCCATATAAGGATACTTTTAAAAAACAATTAATGCCATCTTGATTTATAAAGGAATTCTGGGGAAAACTCAAAGCACTTTGCAGATTTTAATCTAATTAATCCTCACAATAACCCTGGGAGGGAGTTCTTATACAATGGCCTTCATTGTTTAAAGCCACCAGTTGTGAGAGGCCACAAAAGAGTCACTTTGTCCGCAGTTGCTTGTCTGTCTTGGTTTAATTCATAAACATTATAATGTTCTTTGCAATAAGTCTAGTATAAGTATAAACTGAGTATTAGTGTTTTAATCATCTCCAATCAGTATGAGACAGATTAATCTCACCACTAAGAATTTCTTAGAAATTAAACACCAGCTTCAAGTAATACAAATGTTTGTTAGAGGGGAATTTAGAGTTACGAATGAACTATGTTTAAAATATTTTCTTTTTTCTTTCTTTCTTTTTTAAATGTTTATTTGTTTTGAGAGAGAGGGAGGAAGAGAATCCCAAGCAGGTTTGATGCTGTGAGCACTGAGCCCAATGGAGGGCTGGATCCCACAAACTGCGAGATCATGACCTGAGCCCAAAGCCAGAGCAGATGCTTAAGCGACTGAGCCACCCAGGGGCCCCAGATGGCATGGTTTTTAATAGCTCTCTCTAGTAAAATAGGTAAGGTAGGTAAGGGAATGTTTTCTCATGCAAAACCTCATTGGATTCTTACAGCGTTCCTGTGAAAGAGGTAAGACGAATACTATTTTCCACTTCTACAGCCAAGAAAATGAATTCAGCACCAGTATGGTGCTGGAGATCACAGTGAAAGGATGGCAAAATTAGAAACTGAAGGAGCTTCTCTTGTTTGTGATGAAGGATTCCTAAACACATCCAAAATCAGCCTTCCACCCTCACCTTCAAGCTCTCCCAGCCCAGCTGTTACCTCCAGACTCCAGGGCTGGTGTGCTTATGTCTTAAACCCATCCCAGCTACTATTCCCTCTAATTTTAGCCAGACATGCTAAGAGAAACTCATAGATACATATACTTTAAAAAGTAAGGGAAGCCAAAAACAAAGGTATGAAAACATCGAACTTGATTGAGTGTTGGTTTTGGCTCACAGGTTGGTTTTCCTGACAGGATACATGGGTGCAGCCCAGAGACCCTCTCCTTGATCTCCTCACTGTCCAAGAAGGCAGCTTGCTTGTCCTTCAACTATTCTCTTACCTACTTTGCATCCTTCTCCTCCCCTGGAGGAGGGGTTAGACTGACTCTCCAGCCACTCTGTTAGCAGAGCCCTCCATAGAGGGAAGAAATTATTATACTACCCAGAGTTGTGTACCACATCACTAGCCCATGTCCATATGTATCTGACAGCTTTCAACCCCTCCTGAAAAAGATAAGGGGTCACATTCCACACGCATCCTTTGGGAATCTCCTACAATCACCTGTTCCAATGGAGAAAGGAATTCTCAGGTTGGGGATATGCAACATGGGAACCTGTCAATTAAGTGGCACCTTTTCCCATATCTCGGTTTTTAAAAACGTTTCCACTTTTCTCCCTTCCTTTCCAAGAAGGATTTCACAGGGTGATGTTGAAGTCTCAAGGTGCCGGGAGATCTTTGATATACGGAACAGGGATTTCTCCTAGCACACCTGAAGGAGTCTAGGTGCTTTTCTGCACTTCATTCCTATTTGTGTGTGGAAACTGGGAGGACGGTGGTAGAGAGCTTGAGCTCTGAAACCAAACTGATCTGGAATCGAATCCCTGCTCTTTTTTCTAGCTGCACAACTCCACTCAAGTTACTTACTTCCCTGAAACTCCGTGTCTTCATCTCCTTAAAAAAGTAATAATAGCTGTCATTGATGGAGCACTTACTATGTGCTAGGAACTATATATGCTATGACTTACATGCTTTACAAATGTTATCTCATTGAATCCTTACCACAGCCCCGTGAAGTGGGTACTCTTATCATCCCCATTTCATATGTAAGAAAATTGAAGCACAGATTGGTTAGTTTCCCAGAGTTGACACAACTAAATGGTGAAACCAGGATACAAATACGGTCAGAGTTTAAGACCCGTGCTTTGAATCCTTAACTTCCTCATGGCGATGCTATAAGGATTAAATGAACTAATGGAAGTCAGTCCCCTGCAGAGGTGCTTGGCACATAAACAAGCCTCAAGTAAATGCTAGCTATGGTATTATTTTCAGCACTGTCATTTGTTCCAAGAGATATCTGGGCCAGAACACAGGTTTTGACACAGGATATTTGAGGGCTATTCTCGTTGACTGCTGGGGGGTGTGTGTCTTGCAAATGTCAGACTTCTGCTATTACCTAAACAATTTGTGTATTAGGAGTTACCTAGGTAAGAGATAGGATAAATGGTTGGCAACTTTTCTTATTTGCCCATGCATAAAAGTTCTTCAACTGGAAAGAACTATGAAATCTCTTATAAAAGAATGGCATGGTGAGCAGTAGCTAGCTGAATTGCAAGCAGTACCCAGATTATAAAAGGATTATGTTTCAAAAGTTCATTTGTCTATTGTTATAAATTCTGAATACATAGAAATAAGGTTGCAAATTTCAAGACTATTCACAGAAGTTTATTTATTTAGCCCTTTTTAAAGTTCAATGATAGAAATCATGCCACTAGCCCAAGGACAGGCCTAGGAACAAGGACCCATGTGATAAAAGAATAAGAAAAGTGTCTTTCCTGGTAGAGAGGAAAGTTGAGATTGAGTGTATTCATTATCTATTGCTGTGTAACAAATTATCCCCAAACTTACCATACTAAAACAATAAACATTATTATCTCAGTCCCTGTGGGTCGCCTGGCAATGGCTCAGATGGGAGGCAGGGCTCCGGATCTCTCATGGGGTTTCAGTCAACACCTCCCAGGCTACAAACATCTGAAGGTTTAACTGGGGCTGGAGGATCTACTTCCAATACAGCTCATTCACATGGCTGCTGGCAGACGGTCTCCATTCTCATCACATGGGCCTTTCCTTGGGGCTGCTTGAGTTCGCCACGACATGGTAACTCTGGCTTCTCCCAGCATAAGTGATTCAAGAGAGGACAAGCAGGCAGCTGCAGCGCCTTTTATGACCTAGCCTTTTAAGTCATATACTGTCACTTATGTCATATTCTATTCATTGTAAGCCATATGCTATTCAATAAGAGCAGCTCAGACTCACCAGGAGGGAGATTAAGCTCTACCTCTGGATGGGACAAGTATCAGAAGTTGTGAACATACATTAAAATCACTGTATTGTTTTTATCACCCTCCCATCACTCTGTTCAGATACTCAGGGATACAAAATAGTAAAAATAAATGGGGATGCAGATCCGCAGCCCTTCCCAACAAAGCTTACTGTAAGTACCCAAAACAATCCATGTTCCTGCCTCAACTTTCCTCGAAAACATCTATCCCCTTTCCTTGAATGGAATCCGATTCGAAGAATTTATATTAAAGGGAGAACAATCACACTCCTGACATAGTAGCTTTATTCATTCGTCTTTCTCATTAGAATTTCAGGCAGTATAACAAACAAATGAAAAACAACTAACCTACTCCCAAATTGGGTGGAATACGATATTTGGGGCTAGGAAAGCACCGCTCGCTAAGCACTCTCCCTTCAGCTGATAATGACCTGACGCCCCTGATTATTGAATATTTTCCTAGGTAAGTCTTCCCTTCCGGGTCTTGGGAACCATGCGATCTCTGGTCCAGGTTTCCTAACCTGACTCCCATGGCTGCAGCTCTGTAGGGATATGGCGGGCATTCAAAAGTGAAAGGATTGCTGGGGAGTTCAAAAGCAGTTGGGGCTCTTGCACCTGAGGCATGCGAGATTCGAAAGTGCCATCTAAATCTTCAGAGGAAAATGATGTTCCACGTGACTTTTTATTGTAGATTTTGTGACTTGAAATTTGGCAATCCATGTAGACTACTATCAAAATACAACATCCGTTAACACAGGATAAACAGAGGAGTTTGACTACAAATCAACTCCAAGTGGAAGCTAAGGGGTTGGTCTATGAGTTCTCCTGACCGTGTTGCTGTTTTAAATCTTAGTTGAGTCTTAAACCCATTTGAGAACATGACGAAAGTTAGGGGACCTAACTCAAGAAAACATTTATAAGCCACAATATTTTGCACATGAATTCTATGCCTTCAGAAGCCACTAAAACCCATCCAAGGGCTCTGGATTAAGAATCTCTTAGACTTTCAAAGGGACACAGGGAGTGGGGAGGCTTATTGCCATTCCATTCTACTATAATTTTTTAATGTTTAGTTATTTGAGAAAGAGACAGACAGAGTTTGAGCAGGAGAAAGGCAGAGAGGGGGAGACACAGAATCCAAAGTAGCTCCAGGCTCAGCTGTGAGCACAGAGCCCAGCACAGGTCTGAAACTCACAAACTGCAAGATCATGACCTGAGCAGAAGTCGGGCTTAACCCACTGAGCCACACAGGCACCCTTCCATTTTACTATTAAAACGTAAATATTTTTAAAAATATGTATGTATTTTTGAGGGGGGGGGGGCAGAGAGAGGGAGATACAGAATCTGAAGCAGGCTCCAGGCTCAGTTGTCAGCACAGAGTCCTGTGACCTGAGCCGAAGTAAGACACTTAACTGACTGAGCCACCCAGGAACCCCAAAACTTGTATCTAAATCAAAAACTGCTTCTCAGAACTTCTTTTACATTTGTGGTTGTTAACAGAACCGAAGGCCAAAACGAACATCCCTACTAGATTTTCTGCTTGGGTTTAGTCTATGTTACAAATGGAGGCAAAAGGGACACTCAGCGAACAAACACACAGGATAACACATACTTGCTGAAAAGGAATAGTAAATATAAAGCGGGAGGTAGAACTGCTGACCACCATAAGCCCAGCTTGCCCTCTCGAGGTTGACCTGACCGTGCAGCAAATTTTGTCAACCTGCCAGAGAAGCAGCAACTCGAGGAAAGAAAGCTGTGTAGTTTCTCACTTAGCAAGAAAGCACAAATTGTTTCTGCCCAGGATCGGATCCTGGCCCGAGATTCCTGAGGCCCTCCTAGGGTGGAGCGACCTCCCGCAGCAACGCCCAGCCCCGGGCGGGCGGGACCATTCGAATCTACCCACTTGGACCGCAGGCCGCGGCTGCGTCCGCTAGCGCCTCTCCGCCTGGGGAGGAGACAGTGCTACACCGGAGGCTGGGGCTTCCGAGTGCCCCTCCGGCAGAGCCGGGCGCGAGGGACTCCGCTGCCGTGACTGGTGCGAGGGGCGGGGGGGTAGGGGGGAGGAGAAGAGGGATGCGGCGCGCGCCCCTGCCCCGCCCCTTTGCGGGCGCCGCAGCCCTGCGCAGCGGGCCTGCGTGGGCTCGGGCGGACCCCTCCGCGCTCCTCGCCTGCGGTCTCTCCGGCGCACGCGCGGCCTCGCGCAGGGCGGGGAGAGGCGGCGGCCCCCGGCGGCCGGCCCCGAACCTGTCAGACCCGGGGAGCCGGCCTGGAGCTGCGGGCGCGGCAGGCGCGAGGAGAGCCCGGCTCCCCGCCCGGCCGCGGGCCGAGCTCCTCGAGTCGGCCCCGCCGAGCCGGCCGGCCGGGGGCGGGGAGATGAGCGGCGGCCCCGCGGCAGCGCCCCAGGTAGATGCGCCGCCCCCTCGCGGAGCCCCGGAGCCTCCGGGCCGGCCTGGCGCCCCCCGTCGCCCCGAGCTTCGTAACTTGTGGGCAGTATTGGGGCGCCTTTAATTTATAGCGTGTTTCGTTTTCCGCAGGATGGGGAGGGACGCGCGGCAGTGCCATCGGGAACTGGCGCTCCGGTGAAGTAGGAGCCACCGGCCGGCCGCCTGCACCGAGCCATTCCGCGACGCGGCCGCTCAGCTTCTGCCATGGCCGGATCCGGCGCGTGGAAGCGCCTCAAATCTCTGCTACGGAAGGATGATGCGCCGCTGTTCTTAAATGACACCAGCGCCTTTGACTTCTCGGACGAGGTGGGGGACGAGGGGCTTTCTCGGTTTAACAAACTTCGAGTTGTGGTGGCCGATGATGGTTCTGAAATCCCAGAAAGGCCTGTTAACGGGGCGCACCCGGCCCTCCAGGCCGACGATGATTCCTTACTGGACCAGGACTTACCTTTGACCAACAGTCAGCTGAGTTTGAAGGTGGACCCTTGTGACAACTGCAGCAGACAGCGAGAGTTACTGAAGCAGAGAAAGGTGAAAACCAGATTGACCATTGCTGCCGTTCTTTACTTGCTTTTCATGATTGGAGAACTTGTAGGTGAGTTGTGTGGCCAACTCACTTTCCATTTATTGTCCGCAGGGTTGTTGTCGAGCTGTAGTTACACCTCATTTCAGGTTTAAACTTTCTTTTCAGGAAGTTTGTTATTTATCAATATACCGATCTGGTGACACGAAAAGGCCACACGATTCCAAAGTGCAGATCAACCTAAGTACAACATAAACTTTCAGAGATAACTGACACTGTCTTCTAGTTCTCCAAACACGGTGACATCTATTGTAAAGCTAAGGACATTAGCTTCATCGTTTATCCTTTAACTTCCTCTTTAAAAAAAATTCTGATAATCACCAAGTTAATGTTTGCAACCTTTAAAAATAGCAAATGGCCTAGAATAAGGTAGAGTCATAAAATTTTACAGTATAAAGTGACCTTCTGAACACCTGCTTTACTTTCTTTTTCACACGTAAGGACTCCGAGGGCCCAAAGAGGTTAAATAAGTTGTGAGGACACTCAGCTGGTTAGTGGAAGAGCCACATCTATAGTCCCGGCCTCTTTTTGTTTTTCCTCTGCATTTGACTTAAGTGGTCTCTTCATACTATTTCCTTTTGTATTTATAGCCAAGAGATTTGTAGAATTAAATACCATTACCTTTAAAGTTTTCATTATAGAGAGGATCTGAAAGGAACAGACAGCTCCCCCAGGGTTTATGAACTTGGTGTTTTCACTTTTTAATTACTCAAGTAATACATTCTCACTTTAAAATACATTCTTAGAGATTATTTTCGCAGTCACATTAGTGTAATTTGCTAACTTCTCTTAGTGACCGTTTACAAAGTGACATAAAAGCAAGGATATTATTCTGCCATGGTTCTTAACAAGGAACCATGATGAGAACAGAGGTGGCAGGTCCAGATTAAGATGCCGGCTGGAGGTTATATGTAGGAAAATTATATACCTTTCCTACCTACCTCACTTTATGCCTCCTCCCCAGTCCTTACATGCTGGCCTTCTTTGTCCTTATGACTCACAAAGCTCTTTACTGTCCCTAAGGCCTTCAGACTAGCTGGTCCCTCTACCGCTCTCAAACTTTTTTGATCTCACTATAGTAAGAAATACACTTAACACCATGCCCGGGTAGGCATGCATCCATACCTATGTGTGTATGTACACACACATGCACACACACACACATATAATAATATATATTTCAATATATGTATATTACATACATATACATATATCATTGAAACAAAAGTCTTATTTCTTGTGATGCAGTCTAATATTTTTTCAATTATGTCCTCACCCACTTAACTGATTTCATGTTCCACACAATAGATCAGGGCCAGCAGTTTGGAAAACACTGCTTAACCTGTAGTGGCTTTTCCCATATCTTCTCTTGACTGGTTTCTTGACATTAATGTCTTACTCCAGAAGATACCTCTGAGAGACCTTTTCTGACTGACTAAAGTAAACATCTCTTCTCTCCTGTTCTGTCCCCAACTTTAAAAGCCCAAAGCATGAGATTATCTTGTTTGTATATTCACTTGTTTAATATCTGTCTTCTGCTGAAATATAAGCTGCATTCCCAGCACCTAAAACAATGACACAGAGTTGACACTCAATAAATTTTTATTGAATTTTTATTGTGTTAGAGAATCATAAACGTTTAAACTATAAAGAAATTAAAAGGATTGAAGCTGTAGCCAGTTAAGGCCTGGCCGAAGCAGACTAAGAGTCAGTGACTTGCCCAAATTCACAAAGCTAGAAAATTGAGTCAGTCCAACTTAGTGATTCTTGAAGTTAATATTTGAAGTTAAAATCCTATTAATCACAATTTCCCCCTTAAAATTAATTTAGAGTTTATTTTATCTATGTAAAAGTTAAGATAAAATTGTCCTGACATACCATTTTTGAAATCTCTTATTTGGTAAATGTGGTTTTGTGAAAGCCACAATAAGTATTTTCTTTCAAATATTTATTTTCAAATATAAAAATCTGTTGTTAATGCAGAAATGCCAATACTTAAGATAGGTGTTAGCAAGTATTCAGAATATTACATAGAATTAAGTTGTATCTAGTAGAGCATTTATTAAAGTATCTCAAAAGCACTTAGAAATAAAGCATCTTTGGGGCACCTGGGTGGCTCAGTCGGTTAAGTGTCCGATGTCTCCTTAAGTTCGACCCCCGCATCAGGCTCTGTGCTGAGAGAGCTCGGAGCCTGGAGCCTGCTTCAGATTCTGTGGTTCTCTCTTTCTCTGCCCCTCCCCCTCTCACTCTCTATCTCTCTCTGTCTCTCTCTGTCTGTCTCTCTCAAAAATAAACATTAAAAAAAAAATAAAGCATCTTATATAGGAAGTATGGAATAATTTAAAAAATGAAGTAATTAAAAAAATTTTTTTTATGTTTATTTTTGAGAGCAAGAGCAAGAGAGAGCATGAGTGGGGGAGGAGCAGAGAGGGAGACACAGAATCTGAAGCAGGCTCCAGGCTCTGAGCTGTCAGCAAAGAGCCCTATGCAGGGCTTGAACCCATGAACCATGAGATCACGACCTGAGCCGAAGTCAGACACTCAACTGACTGAGCCACTCAAGCGCCTCAAAAAATGAAGTAATTTAAAGATCTGAAAGAGAAGACTTGGCTTTGAATGTTGGTGTTGCCACTAACTTGCTCTGAGACTTTAGACAGGTCTATTCTTCCTTCATTCAGCAAGTACTTTTTGAGTACTTACTCTATGCCAGGCACCGTATTATGCATTCTGGATATACAATGCGGACAAAACTATTATAATCCCTACTAGCTGAAGCACTTAGTTAAATTAAGAGCATAGATGTTAAACAAACATACAAATACACTTAAAATTTATATGGACTTAAGTGTTATGAAGAAAAAGAATAAGGTAGCATAAAACATAGTAACCAGTGGGACATAGTTTATGTATGAGCCAGGTATAGTTAAACCAAAAAAAAAAAAAAAAAAAATGGTAGGAGTCATCCAAGCAAAGGGAGTGGAGGAGGAGTTTTCCAAGTGAAGAGATCAGCATGTACAAAAACCTTCAATTCTTTAAAAGGACCTAAAAAGAAGGCAAATTTGGCTGGAATATAGTAACCAAGAAGGAAAAGAGACAAGAGGACCAGATCAGGCTGGTTCTGATGGACCATATTATGAGTGTAGTTTTTAATTCTAAGTACAGTGAAAAGCCAGTGAAGGCTTTTAAGTGGAGAATGACATGATGGGATTTACCTTTTTAAAAGATTATTGTGGCTCTTACTTGGAGATGGATTGGAGGATGCAAGAGTGGAAGCAAGTAAACTCTGGCAGGGGTCCAGGCAAGAAATGATTATGGCTTGGACTTGTGTGGATGGAGCAAAACGAACTGGTTGAGCATCACCGTAGAGGTAACGTTATCAAAACTGGCTAATGGTTTAGATGTGGGGATTAATGGGAGAGCAGCGTCTGGAATGATTCTGAAGTTTCCATCTAAGCCACTGAGTGTGTGGAAATGCATGTCATTTGTCAAGCAGGGAGAAAATACAGAGCCGGATTACAGGCACGGGCTCAAGGATTGTTTTAGACATGTTAATTATCGGATATATGTAAAATACTCAAGTAAAGATGACTAGTGAGCTGTTACGTGTGAGTCAGTAGTCCAGAAGAGAGGTCAAGTGAAGAGATACAGTGTGTAATGCCATCAGAATGGGAGAAAACCACCTAGAGAACTCAGGTTTTGAGGGACTCCAACTTTGGAAGTCAGGTGGAAGACAAACAGGTATTCCAGAATCTCAAAAAATAGAGTATTTCCAAGTGGAAAAAAGTAAGTTGAAGCTGCTGAAATGTCTAATAAGATGAGAACTAAAATATCCTTTGGATTTAGTAATGGTTGTTGATGAACAACTGCATTTTTATTGGGAGTGAGAAAGCTTGAAGAATGAATGAATGCAAACAGACTTCCAGGAAAAGATAGCAAATGAACTCATGTATCTAAACCTACTTTCTCCTGAAGTCTCTCTTAAACTCCAATAAAAGGAATTTTAAATATATATGCCCCATATCTAGAGAATTTATTAAATAAAACACAAATTGCTGGGGGAGGGTTTCTAATTACATAAGTCTGGGATAGGGCCTGAGCATATGCTTTTTTTTTTTAATTTTTTTTAACGTTTATTTATTTTTGAGAGACATAGAGACAGAGCATGAGTGGGGGAAGGGCAGAGAGAGAGGGAGGTACAGAATACGAAGCAGGCTCCAGGCACAGAGCCCGACGCGGGGCCTGGGCCTGAACTCACAGACCGTGAGATCGTGACCTAAGCTGAATTCGGACGCTTAACTGACTGAGTCACCCTGGCACCCCTGCTTTTCTAACAAGTTTGCAGGAGATGCTGATACTGCTGATCTAGGGACCATACTGAGAACTGTTGCACTTCAGAATCCTCAGTAGGATCCCACCAGAAGTGGTTGCACCAGGTTGTTCCTCTAGAAGTGTGGGTAAAGAGGAAGACTAAGGAAGCTAGTTAAAACCTGTTTAAGACACAGTCAGATATAATAATAATATAATTCGTATCTACAAATATAGGACATTGTGTATCAACAAGAATAGGCTTGGGGCGCCTGGGTGGCTCAGTCGGTTGGGCGACCGACTTCGGCTCAGGTCATGATCTCGCGGTCTGTGAGTTCGAGCCCCGCGTCGGGCTCTGTGCTGACAGCTCAGAGCCTGGAGCCTGCTTCCGACTCTGTGACTCCCTCTCTCTCTGCCCTTCCCCTGTTCACGCTGTGCCTCTATGTCTCTCAAAAATAAATAAACATTAAAAAAAAAAAACTAAAAAAAAAAAAAAAAAGAATAGGCTAGGGTGCCTGAGTGGCTCTGTCAGTTGAGTATCTGACTTCTGCTTATGTCATGATCTCACGATTCGTGGGTTCGAGCCCCACATCGGGCTCTCTGTTGTCAGCACAGAGCCCACTTGGGATCCTCTGTCCTCTTCTCTCTGCCCCTCCTCCACTTGTACTTTCTTTCAAAAAAATAAACTTAAAAAAAAAAGATTTAAAAAAGAATAGGCTGTTGTAAAAAAGAAAATCAAGGTAAGGAGCTTTTCAACAATAAAAAACAAAAAAATTTTTAACCTCATAAAAGTTAGAAGATGAATAAAGGTAATCTCTTAGAAAGGTAATCTCTTTAAAAAGATATAAATAATAGGAAAAAAATAAGAAAATTAGTGTATTAATCCAAACACCAAGTAATAGGAGTTTGAGGAAGAGAGAAAGCAGGAAAGAAGAAATTATCAACAATCGAGTTTAAGAAATTTACCCAGAACTGAAGGGTGTACATTTCCAGATTAAAAGAGTCTATGAAAGCCCAGTGAATTGGGTGAAAAGAAACCCACAGGAAAGTATATCATTGTGAAATTTCAGAATACTGGGAAACACTTTGTTATCTGTTGCCTCAGGCAGCTGCAGTGTTAAACAATTCCCTCTGATTGTTTTTGACAAACATTCCTTGGGGTTTGCCTAGGGCATATCCCCAAGTCCAGTCCAGTAAAAACAGCCTTGCTAGTTTGGCCTTCCAAGGAACTACGAGACAGATCCAGTAATGATAGTTCTTTGGGATTGGGGCTTTTAAGGAGCTCTAACCCCATTTTATCTCTTAACAGTGGCTGCCAGATTGAAAATTTCACCGTGCTTGTTAGTTTTCAGGGCTACCATAGAGCTGGAGAGAGGGAGATGGGTCTAGGGTGAATTAAAATGCCACAGAGCTCACTGTTCCTGTAAAGATTCAGTCATTTTCCTTGAATTAATACTTCCTGTATCAGCCTTGGGTTAAGGAAAAGCTGATTTGGACCATTTTTTGCCCCTGTTGTCATTGCTTTTGTGTAGGAGATGATTTTCAGAGGTCCTTAGTCTGCTGTTTTTGCTGGTGATTATTAACACGTGGCTCTTTAAATTTAGGTTAAAAAAAATAAATTCACTTCCTCAGTTGTACTAGCCATATTTCACATGCTCAAAAGCTACATGTGACTAGTGTATACTCCACTGGACAGCATAGATGGAATATTTCCATCATCTCAGAAAGTTAATGGACAGTACAGCTTTGAGGTATTATCTTTATTTTATAGATAAAGAAACTGAGGCTCAAGTATTAAGTAACTGGCTGATAGAGTTTCAGAGAGTCCAAAACCTCATGTTATTAACTACCAAGTTGTATTTTCTCTTGTGATTTTAGCTTTTTAATGTCAAGGGAATACACATAAATGATATTTGTGTAGAGCACACTAAAGTAAATGGGTGTGATTTCAAGATCACGAGCTTGGTCTCCTGCTGTTCTTGGCTGTGCACATTTATCCCAGAAAGAGGGAACAACGGCTTAGGTGTCATAATACCCTGGCCATGAAGTTCATTGTAACAATAATTCTCAGAGGTACCAAGACTAGAAGTATCAACATCACCTTGGGAACATGTTAAAAATATAAATTCTCAGGCCTTATCCAGCTCGATTGAATTAGAAATTCTGGGAGTGGGGCAAGCAATCTGCAGTTTAACAAATCTTCAGCTGAGCAGGAGAGGGGCAGAGAGGGAAGGAGACACAGAATCCAAAGCAGGCTCCAGGTTCTGAGCTGTCAGCCCAGAGTTGGATGGGGGGCTGGAACTCATAAACTGTGAGATCATGACCTGAGCTGAACTCGGGCTTAACCAGCTGAGCCACCCAGGTGCCCCATGATATGGACATTTTCATCACAAAAATAAATACATATTTAATGTTTTGTATAAAATTTCAGGATACCTTGATTTAATGGTGATTGGATAAATATTTAGTTGAAAGTTGATGTTTTGTAGAATGTTACATATTTTTGGTCTGATTGCTTATATTTATTATTTTAACTAACTTATTCCTTCTTCTCTTTCACCCTTCTCCAAGGTGGATACATTGCAAACAGCCTAGCAATCATGACAGATGCACTTCATATGTTAACTGACCTGAGTGCTATCATACTGACCCTGCTTGCTTTGTGGCTGTCCTCAAAATCTCCAACTAAAAGATTCACCTTTGGATTTCATCGCTTAGGTAGGTAATTGCAGTTTCTTTTGGTTTATCAAGTTTTATAGTAAAACCACAATAAACTATAACCTTTGATTAACTGAAATCTTTCTGGTGATAACCTGTTTGAACCAAGCAAATGACAATAGATGAACAAGATTTATTCAGATACATATATTCCAGGGTACGTTCAGCCTAGTCAGCTAAACAGCTTACACATATAAAATTATATGGTAATCATTAATCTTTTAGTGTTGTTCTCTATTTCCTGAAGATGTTGTCAGAAAAAAGTTTACTTTCATTTTATTCAACCAGGCAAAACTACATGGTTTAATTTATTAATGTGTATTAACTTCTTTCTTTCACTTCATGTGTTCCAACCAAAGCTACTGTAGCCCAGATCTTAAGCGGTACTGTTATACGTATAACATATACTGTGTGGCTGACCTTCACCGCTGCCACTATCAGTATAATTCTGTAAATGCTGACGAAGATTCTTTGCTTGACCAAAGTTTAGTCAGTCTCCTGAACCTTCTCCCAAGCCCATCTGTGCACTTCCTTACAAAATCTTATTTTAGCAGAAACTCTTCTAAGCCAATTTAACAGAACCTCCCCCCCACCTAATATCTGATGGATTATCCCCTAGGCGATGTCTCACTGCACTGTCTTGCCTCTAGCGAGAGTTCTGTTAGGTCAGTTGAGCCAGAATCCCCCGTGCCCCTGATGCTTCCTCTTAGTAATTTTCCATCCACTGCTCCCACCTTGCTCCTTGGCTTTAATTCCCACTTGCTCTTTCAGTATTCAGAGTTGAGCCCAATCTCTCTCCCCTACTGCAGCGTTCTATTGCAGTGGTCCTGTAACCTATCTCGACAGCTTCCTCCCCCTGAATAAAGTCTCCTTTACCAGGTGTTGACAAGCGTCATTAAAATTTTTTTCTTTAACAGTATACACGTATTTTTATTTTACTATTTTCAACAAATAAGAATTGAGAGTTAAAATTATGTTATCCATACAGCTCTTTCTGTGTTACTGTGTTTTTAGATTTTTTTACCTATTTTTTAAAAATGTATAAAACAATTACTTGAACTAATATGTGAAATGCCATATATCCAGATATCATTTGCGGAGAATCCAAAATTTGACATTTAGGTAGCTGCAGCAAAACCTATCTTAAAGAACCAGAATTAACAAATTGTACTTTAATTTCATAGAGACATTAATACTCTTGGCTAATATATCAATCAGTTCCTCCCCTGCTTGGTTACATTTTAGCCTAATCTTAACTCAGCATCTAGGTCTTCTAAAAAAAAGTCACTGAGCCTTCTCGGTAAAACTTGACATTGTGCCTTAAAGGCTGTATATTTCAAGTAGCTATCCAGATCATCAGATTAGGAAATTATGTGGCAATAACAGAACATAGAAAGTCCTACATATAATAAGAACCCATAATCATGAAAATTCTGTTAGATATCAAAGAAGGACTTCGTGTTTAGATAGTCACTTTGTTTCATCATAGATAACAAGCACTGTGAAAACATGAGAGAAATAGTACTGACTGTTCTATTTATCTCTGCAAGTTTCTGTGGAAAGTCAAATCTTCCTTTTTCCTTAAAAGTACAAAGTTCACAACTGTGGCCTAGATACTAGCATTTGACTCCTGTCTCTCCCAAGAGTTCTTTGAAAAAAAGACAAAGAGAAGCAGGTGATTGGGTCAGCAATAAACAAGACATTTCTGGAAGTTGGAAGATAGATGGGAGTGGTTTGGAGGAAGAAAAAAGGAAGCTGTAGCCTAGAGTACACTGAGCCAGGAGCTGGATCAGCCCAGCAGGTCTCCGAAGAAGACTCAGGGACAGAGATGAGTAGGAGGGCTGAAAATAAGGACAATTAATTGAATGGCTATAAATAGGAAACTGCTCCCACTTGTCCACTATGTCCATACCTTCCTTCCCACCCCCACCCCCACTCAGGTAGCCTGCGTTTTCCCCCATGCAGAATACCACATAGTTCTAGAAGGAAATTGAACAAAATATCTGGGGACAGCTAAGGCTTCTAGTGTGGAAGCTGATGCTCCAAAATAAGTCTTTTTGACACTAGAATTCAGGGTTCTGAGTCCTTCCCTTCTAGTCACCCCAAAGTCATACATTCGTTCTAGTCTGCCCTGTCTTACATCCCTTATTAGTAACCATTTTAATTAGTTTATGGCCAATCCTTCCAGCACTTTCTTTCTGTAAAGGAAGTGCTTCCCTAAATGTGAATGGACAACCAAAGACCTTTCAGCAAATGAGAAAAACAGAAAAACTAGTTCTATAGAAAAGAAAGGTGATGTAAGAAAAAGAAAATGTTTACGCTCAGAATAAAACAGTAAAATATTTTTAAAAAGAAACGTACAAGAACAACTTCTTTGAAATGTTGCCGCAATTAAAAAATTCAATACACGGACTAGAAAATATAATCAAACAGCCGCAGGATATAGAACAAAAAGATAAAAAGAGCAGGAAAAAGTTTAAAACTTTAGGAGGCCGAAATTTGTACTATTAAGAACCTCAGAAAAAGAGAAGATGAAAAATAAAACCGTTTAATGGGTATGGGGCTTCTTTTGGGGGTAATGAGCACGTTCTGAAATTAGAGGTGATTATTGCACAACCTTGCACCAAGCCACTGACTTGGGCACTTCAAATTGTTGAAATGGTGAATTTTATGTTATATGAATTTTATCTGAATTTTTAGAAGTCATTTAAAAAAACAGTTGTTAAAATCTAGGTAGATGAGTATTTCCCAAAGGTACAGAGGGACTCAGACTCTCGCTAGAAGGGCCTTTTGGGATCTTCACTTTCTTCTTTGCATTCCAGAAGTTTATGAGGCTATATCTAGATATAGAACTTGTCTCACTTATTCTGCTCTTTGGGGGAGGATTAAAAAGACAGCAAGGATACGCAGAATTGAGTAAAGCAGTGGCTGTCCTGTGTTCCACAAATTATAACTCCTTCATGAGTAATCTCTTCACATTCTGTAGGAGAAGGTATGTTTATATTGGACACTTTCAAGTAGTGTGCCTCCTGTGTCTTTGGGATTCAGGTCCTAAAAAACACTGCAGAAGGAATCCTCTTCTGGTGTGTTACTGTTGTTGAATTTTGTTTTGACGGCAGGGGACGGGGAGGGAGTAGGACAGGAGTTGATTTTTTTCTTTGTTGATCTGTTTTGAAAATACGTGAAGTTTATGGGTTGCAAAAATCAAAAATTAATTTCTAATAGAAAGGATTTCCTCAGAGAAATCTTGTTTTCATTCTGTCCCCTCCATCCCTTTCTCTGATCCCACTTATTAGTAATGATTTTAAATTCGTTTCGGACCTGTCCTTCCAGTATTTCCTTTTGAAAGTATAAGAGAATATACACATATACCTCACCACCTTACTTTATGTGTTTTTCATACATGTTCGTATCCTGTTACCTGCCACCCTTTCTTGTGCCCAGTTCTAGACCTAGAGGTGGGTGCCTGTGAATGCTAGTCAGATACTAGTAGTAGTGCCATTTCTTACACTTATTTCCTTTTTGTTTGCTCATAACACTTTCTGCATGCCTAATAGCATTTGTCACATTTTTATAGCTGTTTTTTATGAAACCATGTCTCCTTCTAGACCATGAATGAAGGAGGAATGGAAACAGATAAACTCTCTAAGTGCAATATAAGAGATTATTAATTGTTGCATATTCGGGCGGAGTAAATAAGGACATTGAAAACAAACTGTCCTGGAAAACAAATTATTTAGTATAGCTCATGAACCTCAAATCATTTGTGTTTGGGTATATTAAAACAGTTTCCAAACTAGGAATAGGGATATTTTTGAAATTTGGGGACTAATATATTTGGGACTTGAAAACATTTCTCTAATTCTGAAACTGTGGTCATGTTCACAAAGTACACCATAAAAATTTTTATGAGGCCTAACATAACTGGGTATGACAGACTGACTCTAGGTCCCTTTGACTTAGTGAGAAATTAGTCAAAAGAGTGTTTCTTCTTGATGTCAGTCAGGGGCAGCCCTGTTTGTTTTTTTGTTTTTTTACCACTTTTAGAGTTTTGTGAATAAATTGTCTTTGGTTCAAATTGGAGATCTGCAGTTTTACTAGCTATTAAGACCTTTTGGAGAGTGATTTAATCTAAGTACAAATTTTTGTGGGTTTTCTTCTCTGTAAGATAAGAATGATAATACTTCTATTGCAGAATTGTAAAAAATACATAAGGTGGTAAGGTATAAGTACCTACCTAACCTGGTACCTGGCACAGAGTAAATTCCCAATAAAAGTTAGTTCCAGTCTTCTTTTCCTTCCCTCTTCTCCCTGCCCACACTTAACCCACACTTGTCATATCTTTCAAAATGGTCCACGCCCCCAAATTGCCTGTCTTCCCTCCCTGCTAATTGGACTTGTCTTTGTGTAACTGTCTAAGCTAGGTAGGAGAAAAGAAAGGTGATTCACCCTGATGATTAAGCAACAGTTTTAAAATTTTTTTGAATCTTTTATTTATTTTTGAGAGAGAGACAGAGTGTGAGTGGGGGAGGAACAGAGAGGGAGACACAAAATCCGAATCAGGCTCCAGGCCCTGCGCTGTTAGCACAGAGCCTGAAGTGGGGCTCAAACCCACGAGCGATGAGATCATGACCTGGGCTGAAGTCAGACGCCTAACTGACTGAGCCACCCAGGAGCCCCTAAACAACAGTTTTTAAAGATACGCTATTTAGCTCAGGTCTTTCTTAGAATTTTTGGCAATATAATAGAATTTATTTTAGCAAAACTCATTTAGTGAAGGTGAGAGAAAGGTAGTTTTAGATTTGAGGGGAAGAGTAAGTGGCTGTCCCAAGTGTCATTTCCATTCTGGTGATACATTCCCTTCCTTCATGTGAACTCAGAGTGTGTAAAACCATTCACGTTTTTCTTTTTTTCTCTTATTATGTTAACAGTGGCAATTCTTTTGTGGGAAAAGGGAGAGCTGGCTAGGAACCATTATATGAGCTATTTGTAAATGCTTGGATTCATTTGACTGTGGGTATGTCCTCTTACTCTGGAAGTTAAAAACCTTAGAAACATACTGTAGGAGAAATCCCCCAATTCCTTAGGAGATACAGCACTGTCTTCCAGACACGGGGGAGATGCTGCTCTAGAGAAAACAGCACTCTCCCCTTGCTTGCTTTCTGCTTTTTTCCTTCTCTATGGGTTATGGGCATAATTGACTCTTATTTACATGGCTTTTCTTATACTTCTTGGGCTGAAGAAGCTGCATGGCTTAGATAAAGATAGAGATAATATGAAAGGACTTTAGTAAGCAGAGTCGTCTGTATTTGAAATAAAAAAAAAGCAAGATTTACATTTTGGGAGTGCAAATCATCAGCCTCGGTTAATGGCAAAGCGACAGTGTGGGAGTCTTTTGTAGCAGTGCGTGGTTCCACTTAGCAGAGACCTTGGCAGATCTGGCTAGATGATGGCTGTCCTAAGGTAGGTATATAGTTATAATGCTAATTCTGTGTAGTTTGTTATTTTATTCCCTGATGCTAAAGGAGCAGAAAGTATTCAGCTAAAATATCTCTTCCCCCACACATGCAGCAAAAAACCACAATCTCTTCTCCCTGGTTAGTGATTCATTTTAACAACTTCCTCCCACCCCTGACAAGAATTATGCCTAATAATTATTCACATCTTAGAATTAATTCATATCACCTGAACATCTGGAAAAGAATAGATATGTCCTAGAAATGGGAGTTTTTACTCAGGCAGAAGGAAGCCATGAGTAAGGTGGTCAGTGTTGGACAGCCAGATGTCAGTTGAGAGTGCTGGGTACCCTGGGTGTGGGGTAGAGGGAGTGGTGAGAAGGCAGGAAACAGAAGAGAATTGAGAATAGCAGTTGAAAGGATCCAAAGATGAACTTTGCAGTTTAGCTTGGTGTTCTGGTGGCAACAGTGGGCCACTGAAAAATGCCTTAGCCTGAATGCAGTAGAACGGTCAGTGACGAAGTTGAACTTCAAACACAAGTTTGGAAATCCTAGCCAAATCTAGCACAGCCCACTGATTTTCCTTCTCTTTCCTTCCTATCTTTTATTGGAGGAAGGTAGAAAAGAGAAATAGCATAAAAGGAAATACAAGAGAGAATGTATCTACTTCTCTTTCTCTATTCATTTTTATAAACCTCTGAAACCTGTCTTTAGATGTTTGCTATAATTTTTTGAGGCGATAGAAAGACAAACATTATATAATTTGGAGGAAATCTACTCATTATTGACATCATAGCATTAGAAAAGTTGGAAGTTATGATAGGCCAGTACATCTGGCCGCACTCGTGGGAAACAAAGCATGCTTGGGTTGAGTGTGGTTTACATAGTTGAAGCAAATTGTTTGTCATTCGCTGAATCGGTGCTCAATAGATTAATTGAATGAATGGTAGTATAGGTTGGGGAGACCAGCAGTAAATATGTACACAGATACAACATAATTATAGATTATATTAAATGCTATGAAGCAAAAGAATACGGTACTATGATGGAGATAACAGGAGGACAGAGAAGAAAGGACTCAGTGGTTTCCATATGAACCTTGAAAACTTCTGGTTTTAGCAATTATAGATGTGTTAAAATACACATTTTTCACATTTTATAGTACCATCAAAACTTGATAATCATCTGTGTTTTCTCCCATTTGATTTTTTTCTTACCATTTATTAGTCATTCAAATCAAAACTGTTTATTCTCTGTATTGGAAATTCAGGGTATATTTTAAAAGACCCAGGTGATGTTATAATAACATGTATTCACTCATCTTCCTCCTCCAGTGCTACATTTCAGTCAGGTAGAGTGAGTTAAGTATTTGTGTGTAAAGTGGCAAAATATGTTAGAACTACTATAATAATAGGTTTTCCAGAATTTCCGTAAAAATCTTTCAAGAGTTTTTAATTTATGATACATTTTCATTTGGTCTAAAGTTTATCTAAAGCTACTGGAGTAGTAACTTCCACAGAAATCTAGGGTTTCATTTGTAAAAGTTCCTGGGTCTCCCTCCAAAGATGAAAAGTCCGTATGCTATGTTCTCCTTTTTCGTTGAAAACCTTTGCTGTACGGTATGTGACCGGAGACTAACCCAGAGCAGGAATGAGAGGAGTGGAGCAGGTCATAATGTGCCTGTTGACGGAAAGCGTCCTTCTCTCTCAAACGTTGGGGGGCAAAAATCCTGCCTATGTTTATCTGCATTCCATCATGTTAAAAATACTATGAAAAAAAATTTTAAACACTAATTCCTCCCATTCATGATATTTCACCAAAGTTTCATTTATTCATAGTGAAAGAGCTTTTATCGAAAGAAATGATCATAGTACTACTACTAGGGTTTTAGCTATCCACAGTCATCTGGGCCTTACACTTCCCAGTTACAATCTCAGCCCTAAAAGTCTGTGTCAGGCTTTCTTTCTATCCTTTGGCATTTATCAGTCTCCTGTGTAGAAGACATTCGGATAGGTGATTAGATGAAAAATAACAGGTGAATGTCTTTGCTTTTCACTAAGGGAAATAGACATGAGGCCATTCCTTAGTGATTCCTGGAAAAGAGGTATCGTTGATGTCAGGTTCAGAAATGTTATTTTGGAAAGTTCTAGGAATCAGCTGAATTCATTACTCTGAGCTATGGGCAAGCACTGGGATCGCTTTTGTGCTGCTCACGTGGGTGAACACTGGTGTGGAGAACTGGGTGTTCAGCGGCAGGAACCCTAGCGGGCCTTCTTAGTATGGGACTCCTCTCTTCCAAAAATCTGGTCATGCTTTAGTTCGACTTTCACTTTTTTCTTTTTTTAAATGTTTATTTATTTTTGAGAGGGGGGAGGGGCAGAGAGAGTGAGAGAGAGAGCGCAGGAGACACAGAACCTGAAGCAGGCTCCAGGCTCTGAGCCGTCAACCCAGACCCTGAAGCAAGGCTTGAACTCACCAACTGTGACATCATGACCTGAGCCGAAGTGGATGCTTGACTGACTGAGCCCCCCGGGTGCCCCTCACTTTATTTTTTTTTTTAAGTTTATTTATTGATTTAGAGAGAGAGAAAGTACAAGTGTGAGCAGGGGAGGGGCAGAGAGGAGGGAGAGAGAACTCCAAGCAGGCTCTGCACTATTAGTACACTATTAGACATGGGGCTCCATCTCACCAACCGTGAGGTCACGACCTGAGCCGAAATCAAGAGTCGGATGCTCAACGGACTGAGCCACTCCGATGCCTCCAATTTTACTTTATTTTGAATGTTTTTGCCTTATTTGAAAGCTCACGGTAAGGTAATTTTAAGTGTTTAGAAAAATTATCACTGGGACATGGGGTTGCCAGATCTGCATGTGTTGTGTGTGTACACACATTCTTGCAGAACACTCAGTATGTCTGAAATACTGCATGGGACATACTTATACTAACAAATTATTTGTTGTTTATCTGAAATGCAAATTTAACTAGACATCCAGTAGTTTTTATCTGGCATACCTACTAGCATAACTGTATAATTCATCATCCAAACCAGGACATTTTTGAGAGTAAAGTGGAGCACTGTTAATTTTGCCAGGACAACAGACATATTGGGACTGTCCCTAGAAAACTGTAAAGTATTGTCAACCTAATTATAGGAGGTTCTGGAAGGATTTTTTTTTTTTATCTGTCCTCAGTTTCTTCATCTGTACTGGAAGGATTTTTAATTACTGGTTTTAGAATTTCATAAGCAATCACATATTTATGCCGTTAACTTGTACTGCTATGAATCTTTATACATGTAATGTGTATTGCTTTATAATTTTATATTAAAAAATTTGATTAAGGCATCTTGACACATGACTGAAGTTCTCTTATTTGGGAAGGTGGGGGGGAAGAGTTTGAGAAGAATTGGTTGTATTTATTGAGTGAGTGAATGAGTGAATGAGTGAGTGGGAGCAGGAAAGGAGCAGAGAGAGGGAGAGAGAGAATCCCAAGCAGGCTCGGAGCTGTCAGCACAGAGCCCGATGTGGAGCTCAGACTCACAAAACTGTGAGATCATGACCTGAGCCGAAATCAGGAGTTGGCTGCTTAACCGACTGAGCCACCCAGGTGCCCTGGCATTATTATTTTAAGTAAATTCTAAACTCAACGTGGGGCTCGAACTCACGACCCCAAGATCAAGAGTTGCATGCTCCACTGTCTGAGCCAGCCAGGCATACCGGAATTGGTATTAAATACAAATTTTAAAGAGAAAATCCTCTTACTTTGTGAGTTAAATGAAGCCACCACTAAGTACGTGAAATTACGGTTTAAGGATATTTTAATTGTTTCTTTTTATCATATATATGTGTACTTTACCATCAGCAGTTATAACTAGACAAGAAATTCTATGTTTTCTGTCTTGCATTGACTTAATTCTTCTAACCTGTTTACTTCTTGTTTGGGGGATATAGTAAATCTATAATTCATATTTAGCTCACCCGTAATGTTATAGCCTTTAGTCATCTCCTCTTGTTCTGCCTAACTAACTTCATTCTGCAAATCCACCATAGAGATTTGCTACATGACGACCACTCTGCTGAGTGCTACAGTAAACGTGACACGGGATGGCACTGGTCCTGTCCTCAAGCTGCTGCGAGTGTGCCCTTGATGTGGTAGTCTCTCCACAGCTTTGTGTATTTCACATGGTCTTTCTCTGTCTTCTTAACCCCCTGTCTCTTTTGAAGTGTGATGATTAGTACATCAGAAATAGGCATAGCATGGTTTTGAATAGGAACTGTGTGTCGTCTTATTCCAACATTTGTTCGGCTGATGCACAGCCAAACGAGATGTGTTCAGGAAACAGCTTATAACTGCTAGATAATTTTTCTGTGCTGCGGCTTATGCATCAGAATAAAAATGTATCAAAGTTCAATATATTTGAATTTCCTGGAACCTTTGAGCAATAGGTTGACTCAGATAACAGTTTCCCAGATTGTTTTACCTTTAACAAGATTAATGTCTGGTTTCTCTAAAGGAAAAATTTTCTTTACAAGTATTTTCTTGCTTTTATTGTTTTGCTTGTCAACAGTTGTGTTATAATGTTGGTTAATTTAAAAATGTAAGTACTTCCCATTTCCCTATTTGTGTTATCTTTAAAAGATATAAAATTATTTCTACTGTATACTCACATGGTAAAAGTTTATATGATATAAAAGCATATATAGTGCGTTCGTCCCTGTCTCCCAGTCACCCATTGTTTTCATAACCAGTTTTTTTGTCAGTATTTTATATATCCTTTAGGAGATTACAGGTACAGATATTATTTACATATTCTTTTTTCTTTTCACAAATAGTAACATATCATACACACTCTTGTGTACTTTGCTTTTTATGTAGCACTTACCAGGACATAAAGAGCTATAGTCCTTTTTTCCACAGCTGCATATGATTCCATGTTACAAGGTCCCTACTAATCACTTTTTTATTGTTTTCAATTGCTCGCTCTTATATATACAGTGCCTGATGAACAGCTTCATAACATCTCATTTTGTACATGTGTAACTCCGCATGAATGTGTATATCAGTGCAAGAAGAAGAATTTCTGGGTCAACTTGTATTCATGAATTACTTGAATGTCTTACTGTTTTTCTTTAGTTTAAAGGTACTACATATATGTGGTAAAACTTAAAACTTTACTGAAAAGGATAAAATGAAAAAAAAAGTTTCCCAAGCTTCTAGTCCCACTTCCTAGATGTAACACTTTCTTGTCTTTCTTGTGATTATCAACTTGCCTGATATTTTTTTTCCTTGTTTTTAAAAACATAAATGGCTTTGTGATGTTCCATTATGTGGATATATCGTACTTCACCCAGTAAGTTCCTCATTGGTGGACATCTAAGATGTCTCCAGATATTTTCTGATGCTAGTGAGATTACAGTGAAAAACCATGTATATATGTATTTGCACACATATCATGTGTTCATTCCATTGAATAGATTACTTGAATCAAGGAATACATGCATTTTAAAATTTTGATTCATTTTACTAACTGCTCTCCAAAAAGATAGTTCCACTTGATATTTCCACCAGTATATCCTTGCTAACTCTGGTTGTTAACAAAACTTTTTCATCTTTATTGGGTTAGTAAAGGACAAAAAGCAATCATATTCTTCTTTGAACTTCTTGTATAATGATTGATGAATTGGTCATTTCTGTTAATTTTCTGTATATTAGTATTTGTGTCCTTTACACATTTCTGTTATGGGTTGTTCAACTTTGTTAGAGATTTGTAAGTGTAGTCTTCTATTAGGAAGTAGTCTGTGGTCATGTTTGTTACAAGTAATTTTTTCTCAGTTTTTCATTTTTTTCACCATGTGTATGGTCTGTTAAATATGCACAGTTGGACCCTAAAGAGATGAAGGAAAGGTGGAGAGTGCTGGGAATGAGTTAGTGGAGGATCCAGAGCAAATTACTGACCACATTTTAAATAAGGAAAATAACATGACAGAAATGATACAGTGTTTTTGTCTCTTTAGAGGAAAGATAGAAATAAAAGATTGTGAGGTGTTCAGCTTGTATGAAGTGTAATAACCATGCTACAGATATATTTATTTTTTATATTTTTCCCTCCAGAGGTTTTATCAGCTATGATTAGTGTGCTGTTGGTGTATATACTTATGGGATTCCTCCTATATGAAGCTGTCCAAAGAACTATCCATATGAAATATGAAATAAACGGGGATATAATGCTCATCACTGCAGCTGTTGGAGTTGCTGTTAATGTAATGTAAGCTCTACTTTTTTTTAATGTCATAGCTTTATTTTTTAGACTGGGTTTAGGTTCACGCAGAAATAGAGCAGAAGGCCCAGAGATGTCCCATATTCCCCTGCCGTCACACACGCGTGGCTTCCCCATCTCAGCCTCCCTCAGCAGAGCGGTGCGGGTGCTACAGTTGATGAACCGACATGAATGCATCGCCACGCAGCGTCCCGAGTTTATATTCGGGTTCGTTCACTCTTGGTGTTGTGTATTCTGTGGGTTTGGACATTATGGTGTCATATACTCTATATCGTTTTCACATCAGTATTTTTAAGTACTGTGAACTTGAGGCTCTTATACATGAATTCAGTAATGTGCCGTGGGATTTTTAGGTATTTTAAAATAAATTCCTCATTAGTTTTCTCAGTTATGCTGAAGTTTGACTAACAATGAGGAATTTAAGTGGGACAGAGTTTTTTTTTAAACTTTTATAATACTTTTATATTAATAAGATATTTTTAACTACAAATTTTTTCCCTAAAAACTGTGAAACTTTTAGATTATGTAATTAATCATTTGGACCAGCAGTCAGCAAACTTTCTTGTAAAAGGCCAGATAGTAAATATTTTAGGCTGTGTCCCAGTAAAACTTTGTTTACAAGCCCAGGCAATGGGCCACCTACGGTTTACAGACCATGGTTTGCCACTGCCTGCCCTGGCTTCCACTCCTACTGAAAATAAAACCAAAGGCCTTACCATCGCCTTTTTAATGAGATCCTGTGTACCTCTCTAACTCACACCCTGGCATTCTTGCTCACTTTAGTCTTGCCACAATGGCTGTCTTGCTTTTTTGAAACACATAGAGCACATTTTCATCTAAAGACCTTCGCCCTGGTCTTCCTTCTGCCTAGAACACCCTTTCACCACCACATGCTTCCTGACTTGATTGGAGTCTCTGCTCAGATGGAAACTCAGGGAGGCCTTGTCTGACTGACCACCCCCACCCCCAGCCCTCTCCATCCCTCACAGTGCTTTACTTTTCTTCAAAATAGTTGCATTGCCTGGCAGTGTTTTATGTATTGATTTGTTGACTTCTGTGGCTTCTCTACTAGAATAGAAACTAGTAGAGCTTCTACTACTAGCATGGGGATCGGGACATGTCTGTCTGACTCACTGTTCTGCCCCCAGCACCTAGATAAGGGCCTGCTACATAATAAGTGCTCAGATAGGTATTAAATGAATGAGTTCCGTGTTGCCTCATTAGTGTCTCATTAGTAATAAATATTTTTATCAATACTACTAGGAAAAATAATAATGTTTTCTTTTATTTTTGACAGAATGGGATTTCTGTTGAACCAGTCTGGTCACCACGCCCATTCCCACTCTCTGCCTTCAAATTCTCCTACCGTAGGTTCTGGGTGCAGACACAACCACGGGCAGGATAGCCTGGCAGTGAGAGCTGCGTTTGTACATGCCTTGGGGGATTTGGTACAGAGTGTTGGTGTACTAATAGCTGCATACATCATAAGATTCAAGGTAATAGGATTGCTAATTTTTCTATTTTAAAATATATTTAATTTCGATATTAAAATGAAAGGTAATTGTCTTTTATCAGTATATTGGACACCAAAGCAAGTCTTACTCATTTTGCATTTAGTTAGATAGGCTTAATTGAGCCATCAGTGTAGCTCTTTTGCTAGCACTAAACACAGTAGTAGTATTTTACAGAGTAACTTACCTGTAGCTGGCTTCGGTACCACCTTCAGTCAATTTTAAGCCTTGTCCCTGAACTGCTAGGTACTGGAATGTGTGCCGGACTGGAAATCCAGAGATTCGGGTTCTAGTCTTGGCTCTGCCATTAATACTTGGACATCAAGCAAGTCCCTCAACTCTAAACTCTTATTAGGTTTATTTATTTTGAGAGAGTACACGCAGGCATGCACACGCACGAGTAGGGGAGGGGCAGTGAGAGAGAGAAAGAGCGGCATCTCAGGCTCCGCACTCAGCAAAGAGCCTGACACAGGGCTCCATCCCATGACCATGAGATCATGACCTGAGCTAAAACCAAGAGTCAGACACTTAACCAATTGAGCTACCCAGGCGCCCCTCTAGATCAGATAAGTGGCTGCTAAAACTCGTTCCAGCTCTGATATTCTTTGGTTTTGGGTGGAAGATTTAGGGAAGGCACAGAGGAAAGCAGTAGAACAAATGATTAAACCTCTGAAATAGATCTTATGTGGAAAGGCATTTCAACTATCTAGGAAGGAGTTGCAGTATCTCAGTTGTAAAGGTATTCTTCAGTCCTGGCAGAGGAGCTCAAGAACGGGGGACACGGGGACAGAGTATGGCTGCTTTGCTTTACAGTCTGTTATGTCAGTCTGTACTTTATCATACAGTTTTTCTCTGTCACCTTTCAGCCGGAATACAAGATTGCCGATCCCATCTGTACATACGTATTTTCATTACTTGTGGCTTTTACAACGTTTCGCATCATATGGGACACAATAGTTATAATACTAGAAGGTAAGATCCCACTAATATCCCCCATTGTGGGTGCGTTATTTCCCTAAATCACATTGAGGGTTGGGGGGCACTCTAGAGTAGGTAGGAGTCATGTCTTCTTTTTACGGATGCTCACTAGGCTATAGTAACACCACTTTGTGTGCATATAAAATATAAGAATTAGTGTGCTCTCCCGTCTGTTATTTGATCCTTATAGTAACTGAGAAAGGGTAAGGTAGACATTATTATCTCTATTTACCAACAAGGAAATTGAGGTTCAGAGGGGCAGTTAAGGTAATGCTGCTAACCAACTGGACCTAGGACAAAAATGCAACTCTTTTGAGTCTTAATACAATTCTGTCTACTGGTTTATTTATTAACTCCTTAATTCCCATTTTACTTGCCACTGTATTATATTTCCAACATCCCTACTTACTGATATTATGTACATGCATATGAGTTTTCAACAGTACTTTCATTATCATTGGATATTCCCTTTTGTTTTCATTTCTTCTTCGGTCTATTCTAGCTTATTATTTTTTTAATGTTTGTTTATTTTTGAGAGAGAGAGAGAGTGAAAGCTGGGGAGGGGCAGAGAGAGAGGGAGACACAGAGTCCCAAGCAGGCTCTGTGCTGTCAGTGAGGTTCAAACCCATGAACTGTGAGATCATGACCTGAGCCAAAAATCAAGAGTCAGACACTTAACCAACTGAACCACCCAGGTGCCCCTATCCAGCTTCTTGTTAAATGAAGTATTCAGGTTTGGTATATATTTAAGTGTATTTATTTTGAGAGAGAGAGAGAGAGTGCATGTGCACATGTGCCAAGCACAGGTGGGGGAGAGGCGGAGAGAGCCAGAGAGAGTGCACAGCCCATCGAGGGGCTCCATCCCACATGGGATCATGACCTGAGCGAAAATCAAGAGTTGGTTAAACTGAGCCACTCAGGTGCCTCTTATCTTAAAGTATTAATAAGATATTTTTAAATATTCATTTACACTGAATTTGTAAAGCCATTTAATTTCTTTGAAAAAAAATTTTATCGGTAATGTCTAACTTTTTCCCCTGAAATAAACTTTACTTATAAATGATATATTCTAAACTAATAGGTGTACCAAGCCATTTGAATGTAGACTATATCAAAGAAGCCTTGATGAAAATAGAAGATGTGTATTCAGTGGAAGATTTAAACATCTGGTCTCTCACTTCAGGAAAACCTACTGCCATAGTACACATACAGCTAAGTACGTTGCTGACAGCAAATCCTGGGGTTGGTGGACTTTATCTTTGGAATTAAACATTTGTGCTTTTAAGTTAGTAGGAAAATGTTTCTGGAAAGATTTGCTTTAAGGGAGGGTTCAGACTTTTCAAAAGGTGAGTTGCAGATCAATAATGACACCAGAGCAGTAATTTCCAATCTCTTTAAGATGAAACATTACAAATTGATTTTTGCCTTCAGATTAAAACATGAAGTGTATTTTACCATCCTTTCTTTCTACATAAGAAAAGCTGGGTCTGTTTTTATTTCCTTAGGTCATTTCGCAGATCGATGCTTTTTATTTGTCAAAACAATACATGCATATGTTTTTTTAAGTAGAAAAGATTTGTAATTGATATCTAGTATTCTTTCTCTGAGAGTGGACTAGAGGTTGGAATAGTGAGGAGCCACCCTGGCTTTTTAAGCTGGTGTACTTCTCGAGAGAGTAGCTTCAAGAGGGGAGAAAATCTAATAAAAATAGGTTCGCTGTATGCTAAATATGTTATTTCCCTGTGTCACTGGAACTATGTACAGTGAATAGTAATGATATTTTCTTGACATTGCAGTTCCTGGAAGTTCATCTAAATGGGAGGAGGTACAGTCCAAAGCAAAGCATGTATTACTGAACACATTTGGCATGTATAAGTGTACTATTCAGCTTCAGAGTTACAGGCAAGAAGTGGACAGAACTTGTGCACATTGTCAGAGTTCCAGTTCCTGATTTATATGTTTTGGGGACCACTGCCTTATTTGTCCTGCAGTCACAGACCTGAGAGCAATAAATGTGCACACCTGAAAGAGAGAATGGAATCCCTGACAGCTGTGTCCGTATCGAGCACCGGTCTCTCAAACAATCACTCTAGCCTGACACTGCTAGTTTCTGGTTAACGGTAAAATGAGACTTCACCATGATTTTCAGATGAAGATGTTTCCAAAACACTATTTATAGAATGAGACGTGACTCTACAGATACCTCAAAGAAGACAATCCAAGACCACACTTCCTAATTCTGACTGAGTACATGTCTTAAAGGAAGCATCAAGAATTCAGTATTTGCATTTAAAAATCCTTTTTAAAGACCATTTTTTATCAAGCCAGTGCTGGAAAGGTGAATTTTTTTATTATGTGATCTTGACAACCAGCTTCTGGAATTTGACACCCAGCTATGTTTTTACAGAAATTATTTCTCAGCAGATTTCAGAGAATACTAGAAAGTATCCAGAGAGCGGAATAAGCATGTATTCCTAAGTGTTTCAGAAATGTTTTATTTCACAAATAATGTTATTGTTATAGTTATACTTTATAAACAGCTTTTCCCAGATGTTACAGGGTTTTGAATCTCAAAGTTATCATTTTGGTTATTTGCAATCTTAATCAGAACCAAATCTTTACATGTTGTGATAAATGTCATTAGGAATATTTAGGAAATATTTTCAATACTATTCTGAATGGCAGAAGTTAATCTTAAATTACTATATGGTAATTTAAACTATAGGAGCGAGGGTGGAGTGTGCAATGTCAGAATTAAGTCTTCCTGCAGTCACTTTTATTTTTCATGGAATTATCTTAAGAATAGCAGGAGACTGCAAAACGTAGACAATGATCCTCTGTCCTTGAGAACTGAGTGTGCCTGGTACCTTGCTTCCTGCCTCCAGACCAGTTAGTCTGTGCCCTTTCAGGGTAAAACTCTGGGGCTGCGGTTCCGTTTGTGATGCCCGTCTTTCACATGGAGATCAGCCACGTTCCTCCAGAGAGAATTTCTGTTTGATGATCTGGGTTAGGGAGTCTCCATGGACTCCAGAAACCCTGAGATATAATTCTGAGGCTTTCCAATAATACCATAGCAGAAATGCCCAAAGAGATAGGGAGAAGACATTGAAAAAGAAAGAAAACATCAAGAGTTTTCGACCTTGTATTTGTGTTTTGTGAAACACAGGAATAGGGATGGACATTCAGTCTGTGTTGTGGGGAGGCTAAACCTGAAACTTTCCAAACCGAATGCAACCTCACTGGTACCAGTTGTGTTAAAGAGGTAGCTGTGAATGACCAGGTTTCATTTTGCTGCCGTTGGTTTTGAGATTATCTTTATGCACTTTAGAAGTCCATTTTCACAGGGACAGTTTCTTAACCGAGAATGGATATGGTTCTTGAGGTCCTCAGAGAATCAAAGTACAATTACTAGACAAGTTGTGAATTAGAAACTGAGATAAACATGCAGACGACTTATAATATCAAAGGAGAGGAAACAGATTTTATCTTCCTACCAAGTACCTCACTGTAAATAAACCTAAGATAGAGGCTGAAGTTACCTAAAAGATTAAGTTGATGGTATCCCCCAAAAAAGGGTTGATGAGGGTTAATCGTATCTAGTAAAACCCAGTGTTTATTGAATTGAAAATTAACTTTGTGCAATTCTTGCTGTGAATCCATTTAAAATAACGATTTGAAGTTTTCAAAAGTTTTAAGTCAAAATTATCTTAAATATGGAATGCAAACAAGAATAAATGAGAAGCATTTCAGTGGCCATCTGGGCACGTACGGACCGTGGGTGCCTAGCAAGAGAGAGGACAAGAACACGCATCGCATGCCGATGGCTTTCCCCGTCCTTGCAGGCGTTTCCCGTGCGTCCGCTGAGCCTGGTTTTGTGAACTTTCCTTTATCTTAAATAGGCGTATCTCACTTTTCATATCGACCTGTTCCTTGAAAAAGTTACTTGACAAAGCCGTCTGAAATTCATGTGAGGATTGAAAAGGATCTTTTGTAACATGCAGAAACACTGAAAACGTTTGTAAATTTTCATGAGTGTGCTCTGTTTAAGTGAGGTACACATGAAGTTCTCCGTGCTTTGTCTTTTGTAGCAAGGACTACAGATTTTGTACTTGTGTTTTCCTGGGGCTGAGATTGAAAATTGATAGATTTCACTTTTTGTAACTTGACAAAACCCACAGAGGACGATGTGGACTTAGGAGATAGGACCTGGGACTGCACGGCGGAAGCCACGGAGCCTTGGGTCTGTCCTTGCTTACTGAACTGCGGCCCTGAGTCACACGCCTCAGCTGGCCCTCGAGGGAAGAGTTCTCCACTGCCCTCCCACAGGCGCTGGCAATTGTGGATAAACACCTTGCATTGTTTATTTTGCACTGAGAAAACAGATCACAACATAAAAACTGGGCAGATCTTCAGTGTGATGTATTTTTTTAAGTAGGCTCCACACAGCATGGAGCCCAGTGAGGGGCTTGAACTCCCAACCCTGAGATCAAGACCTGAGCTGAAATCAGGAGTTGGACAGTTAATCAACTGATGCCCCCATGTGCCCCCAGTTTGATGTATTTTAATTAACATTTGCAAATAATCAGAGTTACTTGTGTCTATAAACCTGGCTGTCACAACTCTGGCCAGAGGCAGCATTGTGATTTATTTTAGGAAAAGACCTATTTTTCATTAATGACCATGCTGCCTTACAAATCTAATGTGAGGAAGATAGTTGAATAAGGCATCTTTCAGAGGGCTCTGAAATGTAGAACCAGAAGCAGATAGAATTCCCACATACACTTCCCATTAGCTGTGCCTTGTGTCCCATGAGCCCGGATTTTCACAGCTTGCAGCTCCCTTCAGCATCGCTTGCCAAATCACGGGATCTCTTGTTTCACTGTTTTCATTTCAAGTTTGGGTACTTTATTTCCATTTTCTTAAAGGCTAAAAGTTCCCTGCTCTTAAAAGTCTCAGTGTTTTGGTTCTGTGTCTTGAACCCCAGTGTCCTCACTGACAGCGTTTGTTTTTAGTAGAATTTTCCCAAGATCAGATACATGAGCTTCCCTTTCGTTTTAATGTGAGGAAAACCCTCTTTCAGAAACAAAGCACCGCTTATAAAGTGTTTCTAGGTGAGGAAGAACCCTTTTCTTAAACAGCCGATTGTTCCTGATTCAGATTTCTCTTGAACACGGAACTTTACGGAGTATAACAAGTATGATAGAAATAGACTACACTATACAACCGTAAGTGAAGACTCTCTCTAATAAGACCAGGTTGTTCCTTAAACAACCACACTCACCACTTTAGAAGAGATAGTCACTTCTGAAACAAGCACAACTAGGTAAATTTATTTTCTTTTTCTGAATTTATGTGAATTGGTTCACCATAGTGAATAAGGCGTGTTCTTACAGAATTTGAGCCCCTTTGGAATAAGGTTTTAGGCAATTTTGCTGTTGACTCTACCTTACCTATAGTAAATTAAAAGTTACAGAATGTGTTAATAGATGTAAGATTAGTTCATTCAGCTCGGTTTCTTTTTAAACCAAGCTTAGCTCACGAGCCAGTTGGGTATTAGTCACAAACGTAGTGACACCTTGCTGTATGCTGTGTCGAGGGGAGGGGAGTCTGATTTGCAAAGGATTAAGTTTTATTCGTCTGTAACCAAACATGATTTGCAAACTCTAACTACAGGTCTGTCACAGGAGTCTTGCTGGAAAGGGTGTCAGATTTCTTTTACAGCTCACCAGTCAGGGATATTTTTTGTGATGTCTGCAGGAGCACGCAAATTAGAAGAAATTGTCGTGGGGGTTCCTCAGTATTCAGTTGTGCGTGTGCATTCGGGCCATCCGACCCCTGAATTCCTGCTCTCCTGCGTACAAGGGGTTTACGCTGTTGCGTTCTTCCGATCATATTGTAAGGACCAACAAACATTTTCTGATTTTTGGTAAGACTGGAAAACATTCACGGAGACTTTCCCAGGTACATCTATGACAGCGTCAATTTAAATATTGCAATTAAGTATATTCGGAAAAATTGAAATGGCCAGTATATCAGCTTTGCACCTGGAAGATACTGTATATTTGGAAAGCTTACGCTTCTCTAAAAATATATGTTATTAAGCCATATCACAGTTTAAGAAATTGTATATACTTTTCCATTTGCCCTTTCAGAAACCAGGTATTTTGCATACGGTTGATTTTAGGAAGATTTTGAAGCTGGTGTTTGTCCATATAATTTAAGATCAAGGTATAGTATATGTATATGTACTGTATTTGCAATTTTCAAATTGTAATTTCCTACACATTTATTAAATAAAGTATTGTTTTGCCGTGTGGTTTATTAAAAAATGAAAATATATAATTCTGAAGCTTCTGGGCTGCTTTATTGAGCAATAGCAGTAGACCTTAAAACATGGTCATAATCTTAAAAAGCACTGGAAAATAGATTATAACCTAGTTTTATAAACTCAGACTGTAATGCCCTCTTTAAGGTGTTTAAGAAATAAACCTGGGAAAAACCTTCCAGATAAAGAAAAAAAGAGATATTTAAAGAGTCTGTAACTTTTTCTGTGAATCACTTTTAATGTCCCTGCATCCCCACCAACGGTGGCAGAAAGGAAAGAGAGCTGCTCCTGGGAAAGTGAGATGGGGAAGGCCTTCATGAAATCTGAGAGGAACGACCCTCCAGTGCTATAGATGGGGTCAGCACACTGTGCCTCACGGGCCAAGTCTGGCCTCCAGCCTGTTTTGCATGGCTCTTGGAGCCGAAAATGGTTTCTGTATTTTTTAATGGTTAAAAAAAAAAAATCAGAAGAAGAATATGTGAAAATTATGTTTAACTTTAAATTTCAGTATAAATAAAGTATTCCTCAAACACGGCCACACTGATTTGATCACGTATGGTTACCATGGCTGCTTTTGTGCTGTGGTGGCAGAATTGCATAGTTGGGACAAATAGAAAATATTTACTATCTGACCATTTAGAGGGAAAGTTCGCCCGTCCTTGGGGTGCACTGTTGTATCGTGTCCGGCTCTAACAGCATAGCTGGGTGCGGCAAGCTCTTGTGGACCCTGCTCGGGGGGTTCTGTGACTGGCCAGGCTGAAGGCCCCCTGGGCCACCGAAGGTTCTTCCCCTCCCTCCCTCCCCTTACTGGCTTTCTTTTGTCTGTCATCCCCGGAGTCTGGGGCAGAGATGGAGGAGGAGACGAGCAAGATTTCGAACACCATCTAGGCGCCGTACTCACTAATGTTTACTAGCGAGGCAGTTTTTACCCCCAAACACCAGGATCATTTCAGAACACTTTTCAGTATACTGGTTTACTTGATGTTTTAATTTTCACTTAAGTCACAACAAAAAATAAAGAAAATGTATGTATGTTGAGTACTTTATGCAGTTCGGGCCAACTGGGAGCTCACAAATGAAAATTACCACTTATCTGCTAAGATGAAATTTGATTACTGGGCTTTAAAAATAATGTTATTTAAAGTTTTCCAGTCACCTAGAGAAAGACTCCTCTATTTTTGAAAAATAGTAGTAAAATATAGTTTTAGGTAAGTTATACTAGTGAGATGTTAACATATTATTTGATTACTTACCTAGCTATCTGTTTTGATGTATCATTTTTTTCGCCCTTGTCAGATGCTAAAATAAATTCAAATTGATTTTACAATAAATTATAAATTAGCCTTACAAACTCTTATTTATGCCAAACTTTTATTTAATATATTAGTTGGGTAATACTTTTGGTTATAATTCAATTCCAACTATATTTTCTTTAAGCTATAATATAGTCCAAGCATAAATCAGAAGTATGAAGCCTTATGACTAAATATCATCTTTACATAAATCATGTGTTTAAGATCAGGAGGTTTAAAAATCCAGCGTCAGTGAAATATCACCAAAGATCTCATCATTTTCAAGCAGCATTCTGGTTTAAGGCTCTCATGTGACTTTTACAGAACATGAACTATGAAGTTTGGCCTATGGGTATTACCCAATAAGCATCAAGATGGTACGTTGTAAATTACCAAATTCTGTGAACTTTTAAAAAATGTGTTCTGGTTTGACTTTTCAAATTTCTATTGTCTATGTTTTACTTGTCAGCTTCTGCATATTGGTTTGTGGGATTTTGGGGTGTGTGTGTGTGTGTGTTTTAAACACTTGTTCGCTTTAAAATGCTGGCACCATGGGAAAAATGTGTGTGGGTTGGTTTTTCTACAAAATATATTGAGCTACTTCTTGGGAAGAAGGTAGGATTTTTTTTTTAAGTGGAAATTTTCAGAGACCCTACGAATGCACAGCCAACCCTAAAGCAAACAGACCACCTCTCTTCCCCTGACTTTCCTAGAATTGAAGATCTACCCCCATCCTCCTCCATTATTCTTTCTTCTGCTTCCTCCCCAGAGGAAGGAGGAATCCTGCTAACATAATTGGTTACAGGGATACTTGTCTCAGGACAGTGATGGTGGATATCTGGCCTAGTCAAGGAATAAAGGAGTGGGGCGAAGACGAGTTTCCTGGACTTTCATTCCTTAAATCCCAGTGCCCTGTGAAGGCTGCTGGCAAGTCCTGCTTCCAACAGGCTCTTCATCACTTTACAGTTTGACTGGAGTTTGAGCATTATCTGAACACCAGCCTATTCCATTCTCTCTTTCCTTTTTTGTGTAAGAATATTTTCCCAAGTCCAGCATATTTGTTAAAGTTCCAAAACAAGTATTATATAATTCACAGTGTTTTAGCCATTGAGATATACATATTTGGTTTGAGAAGCATCCTCATCTTTAAGATACCGTAATACTGAAATTGAGACCTCTCAAAGAATTAGTTCAATCGGTTGGAATTTTTTTTAATAAGGTATATTGAGACTACTTCCAGATATCAATTCATTTTACCATCATTCAACCAAGAATTGATCTTTGAAGACCACCTCCCTCCCACTGAACATGTTGTGGACCAGAACAAAAAATTCCTATGTATTTTTTTAAATTAAGCAGGAAATGAAACAGTTATGTTTTTGGAGAGCATCTTGGGTCATACCCTCACTCCTACAAATAGAAGATCACACTCGCATTATGGATAGCTTGAGCAACTGGCCTGTAGGATAAAAATCCTCTTGGTAACAACATACAAAATGCTTCTGGTTTGGTGACTGCTCACTTCTCCACCCATAGTTCCACCCTTTACACAATGACTATCCTATCTCCCATGCTTCAGCCATACCAAACCACAGTCCAATTTTGGTTAACCGGGGAAATACTTGCTAACGTTTATTGAACTTTTACTGCATTTCAGACATTGCTATGTACTTTATTGTGTAATTCTCATGATGGTATTTTGATGAATATTATAATGTTAACTTTACAAATGAAAAAACTGAGACCAGGAGAAGTTAAGTGCCTTGCTGAAAGTCACGTAGTCATAATGCAGAAAGAGAAGGTCACAGACATCTCTTAAATATAGTTATAACTAGTAAACAATACAAAAGGGATCGAGTGTAGGCTAATGTAGTCAAAATCACAACCTCATTTTAGATAATAGACATATACAAGTAATGGAAGTATAATAGTTTAGGAACACACGACTTTCTTTAATTTATATACGTGCTTGACAAAAAAGTAGCCTAAAGTTTACTCAATTTCTTAATTGAGTTCTTATTTTTGAGGTACCGGCATAGTCCTAAATCAGGTCTCGGCATGTTCTCACTAGCCTTTCCTCTCTTCATTCCTCAGTCCTCACAGCCGTGACTAGGAAGGGTTGGGACCCATGCCACAGGGGCTGGACTCCTTCTGGCATTCCTTCTATAGCCAGCCACTGCTTTGCTCTCAGGACAATGCACTTCTGTGTCCACAACTGGTCTTGTTTGTGAAGGGGAGGGGCTAGTCCATGTTACAGTCAACATACCGGGGGGACCACTGGGCACACCAATCCCCCAAATCTTAAGCCGATGCTTACATTGCCTGGGGGGAGGGAAAGGTGGCTAAATCAAGCAGAAAGGGTTGTGCCCACCATTGAACTATCACCAAGACAGGATCGAGACAAACAGCTCAGAAATATTACATACAGACTGTGAACCCATGGGAAACAAAACACAAGCCTCCAGTAATTCATAGATATTTCCAGGAGTCAATGAACTTCCCACAAGCCGTGGGTTAAAGCTGATCTCATCTTGGGTGGGAGTGGGTAAGATGTAGATATCTGGGTTAGTTACTAGGTAGCTTCAAACCAAAGAGATGCTTTCATGGTGAGCTCGCACAGAGGTATGGGCTCAGAGCAGGCTGCCTAGGTTTCCATCCTAGCCCTCCCTCTCCCTTCCTAACATTGAGATTTTGGGACCCTTCTTGAACTTCTCTGTGCCTCAGTTTCTCTGGCCACAAAATAAAAATATTAACTGGCCCTACCGCATGTGACTTCTATGAGGATTAAATGAGCAACATAAAGAAAGTGCTGAGACGCAGCATTATTATGAGCTCATGTCTTCACAAAGGCACTGCCTAATATTTTTCACTTGACTAATTGAGCAGTGCCAGTCTTACAGTTACTAGAACAAGGCAAACTTCCTTATCCTCTGCTCCTTTGCCCCTTCTTTATCTGGAAGATCATTTCCCCGTAAAAAGCAACTCATCCTTAAAGACTCTTCTCAGGCATCATCTCCTCGGAAAAGCCTTCCTTGCCCTCTCTATGTGAGGTAGGAGCCCTTCCTCTGTGCCTCCTTCCCTCCCTCACTTGGTCAGTGTGGGAGCCACCACTGTTCGATTATACACAAGCCCTTGGGGAAGAGACCTAGGTGTTTTCTTTGAATTACCAGTGTTGGAGACACAGAAGGGCTGTGTGAATATTCCCACAATTAGAAAGTATACATACACTAAATATCTTTTTTTTTAATATTTATTTTTGAGAGAGAGAGCATGAGCAGGGGAGGGACAGAGAAGTAGACACAGAATCTGAAGAAGGCTCCAGGCTCTGAGCTGTCAGTGCAGAGCCTGCTGTAGGGCTCATGTGAAATCATGACCTGAACCAAAGTTGAATGTTTAACCGCCTGAGCCACCCAGGCGCCCCACTAAATATTTAGTGTTTTTGCATGGAAAACTTTTAAGGAGCCCTAAGAATCTCCATTGTCAATGCTGTAATCTCTTTTCCATAATGTAACTGAAACCCTATCATAAAACTGCTTCTCTGAGAAAGTTCCAGATTGGCTATCTCCCAAAAACAAAGAATTAGGGTTTTTTTTGTACTTGGGCATGTATAATTATAGTACAGTTATTCAAGAATTTCTGGTTATTTTCTGTATCTCTTTAAGATTACAACAGAAATTAGACCCATTTCTGAAACACCCCAGACAATTACACAATTAATTGCAACTAAATTGGTGTTAACGGCCAGCAGCTATTATCACTTACAGAACCTGACAATCTCTCCTGGAACCCCGGGTGGTAGCGCCAAGCTAGTTCCTAACAATTTTAGTCTTGCTAGTGGCATCTTGTTTGTTTTACAAAAGACACTTTATTTTTAGAAGATGAACAGTAACTTATTTTCAGCTTGAAACTGGGGGACAGCTCACACTACTTTCAAAGTACTGATTGAGTTTAAATCACTCATTTTTTAAAATTACTTTTAAAAAAAATTACTTTTTTTTAAAATTTTTTAGTTTACATCCAAGTTAGTGAACATATAGTGCAATAATGATTTCAGGAGTAGATTCCAGTGATCATCTCTTACGTATAACACCCAGTGCTCATCCCACCAAGTGGTCTTACTTAATGCCCCTTACCCATTTAGCCCCTGCCCCCAGCCACAACCCCTCCAGAAACCTAATCGCTCTTTATTCTCATGACTAAAACATAGTACCAAATATACAGAAGTACGCTGGAGTAAGAGGCAGGAGAACTGATTCTGGTCTCAGATTGCTATGTGTGTCTCACTGGACAAGTTACTCTGTTTGGCTGGGACTCAGTCTGGCTGTCTGCATAGTTAATAATAATAAAACATTGAATGCTTAGCACTGTACATGCCAGGCACTGTTCAAAAGCTTTTCGGCGGGGGGTGGGGGTGGAGTGCCTGGGCAGCTCAGTGAGTTAAGCGTCTGACTCTTGATCTTGTCTCAGGTCATGATCTCATGGTTTGTGAGATCAAGCCCCACTTAGGCCTCTACAATGACAGTTTGGAGGCTCCTTGGGATTCTGTCTATCTCTGGCCATACCCCACTCATGCTCACACTTGCACATTCTCTCTCTCTCTCTCTCTCTCTCTCTCTCATTTTCCCTGAAAGTAAATAAACATTAAAAAAAATAATTGCCCAACTGGATGAGCAGCTTACCTTAACTCCGACCTCCTCTCTCCCAGAACTCCCTGAGGCTTACTAACATTTTTTTGTCAGTAACAACGCTGAGGGGCCACGCTCTACAGTCTCTTGTGAACTTTGTTGTTGAGATGCTGAGGAGAGGCAGGATGGTGCGACGAGGAGAAAGTTTGGATCCAGCCCGTGAGGGCTCAAATTCAGCTGGGTCATCTTAGCCAGCACCTCGACCTCTCAGCTGTACAAATATACAGAAGTACGCTGGAGTAAGAGGCAGGAGAACTGATTCTGGTCTCAGATTGCTATGTGTGTCTCACTGGACAAGTTACTCTGTTTGGCTGGGACTCAGTCTGGCTGTCTGCATAGTTAATAATAATAAAACATTGAATGCTTAGCACTGTCATGTCACAGGTTTGCTTTAGGGGTGAACTACCACGATGTCCATAAAATGTCTAGCGTGGTGCTTGCTGTCATCTCCTTCTCCCGCTCCCCCCTCCTTGATTGAGAAACCCCTAGTGTCCCCACTGGACGTGTCTACTTGCTATACTTCAGGAAGACTCTCACACCGTGGATTAATTGAGGGATGGAAAGAAACTAACATCTGAGATTTTAGGTCAGGTCATTTCAAACCTATCAGCTTCTTCTCACTGGGGCAGAAGTGACCCCCGAGTGTACATTCAGGTCCCGTCAGTACAAACTTAGGTAAATTATGTGACCTCTCTGGCCTCAGTTCTTTCACCAGTAAAGTGGGGGGCATAAATGTCACCTGACCTCAGGACTGTTGGAAGGACTACGTGAGGCAACGCACGCCAAGTGCCTGGCGCATGCCAGGCGCTCTCTGAATGGTGGCTGCAGCTGCCGTTATTCCCGTTTTGGTTTCCTGAGCTTCCCTGGACTCCCTAGACGCTTTCCTGACACCCTGCAAAGAACATCAAAGTTATAACTTAAATACACAATTGAGGTGCAGGACCTGCTCCCCAAGTGACTCACTCATAACCACTCCAGCACAGGTCACACCATCAGTTCAAAGACGACATCTTACTGTGTTCGCACTTCCTTGCACCAGCGTCCTGGGCTTGGGGCTGCTTCTGGCAGAGTATCCACAGGCAGAATCTGTGAGTCATGATTCTTCTAAAATTTCTTAGGAAGATTCTTGGTTCAATACACCCACAGCCACTAACTCATGGCCTAAATTAGTTTTTCTCCAGAGGGAAATGTAAGTAGAGATGTGTCTATACCACGTCACAGTGACGGAGTGAGGGCCTTAGATTCTGGGGAGTTCCAATGAGCATGGTGCCCCCACCATGTCCCTGGGACAGGCACAACTAGTCTTAACACAGCATGTGTCTCCCTCTCCCTCCCCTTCACAGCAAATGTCCTCTGCTACCTGAAACACCATATTCACCAACTGCACCTCTGTTCTCTAAACACACCACCATCTCTGCACCGAGTTCTTATTTTCACAGGTTATATAGTAGGAGAGAGGAGGCTTCATCTCTCACCCCAACCCCACACCCCTCCCAGGGCCATCCCAACACCTACACAGACTTGAACTACTCTACTACATAATCACACTGGATTCTTCCTCTCACTCCCTAGTGGGCTTAACATACCCATAACCCAACCAAACTGAGTCCACTACAGGGTAAGCACCTTAGAGGCAGGGTCCATATCCATTTTGTCCCCATCCCATCCTTAGCGTCTAGCAAAATGAGTGGCACAAAGTGAATCCCAATAGATCTTCACTGACTGAATGAGGAATGAATGTATTCTGATACAGAGCAGGAGTGAAAAGTCTCTCCCTGGTACAAAATCACTGGAGTAATAAGCACATTCTAGAACTGTGCTGCCCAATATGGGAGCTACCAGCTACATTTGGCCATTTAAATTTTAATTGATATATTTTTTAATGTTTATTTTGAGAGGGAGAGCACGTGTATTCAAGAACATGAATGGGAGAGGGGCAGAGAGAGGGAGAGAGAATCCCAACAGGCTCCACACTGTCAGCTCAGAGGCTGATGCGAGGCTCAGTCTCACAACCCTGGGATCATGACCCGAGCCGAAATCAAGAGTTGGACATTTAACCAACTGAGTCATCCAGGTGCCCTAAATTTTTATTAATATTAATTAAAATTAAATAACACTCACAAAAATAAACTCCAATGGATGAAAGACCTAAATGTGAGACAGGAAGCCATCAAAACCCTAGAGGAGAAAGCAGGCAACAACCTCTTTGACTACAGCCACAGAAATTTCTTTCTTGCCATGTCTCCAAAGGTAAGGGAATTAAAAGCAAAAATGAACTATTGGGACCTCATCAAGATAAAAAGCTTCTGCACTGCAAAGGAAACAATCAACAAAACTAAAAGGCAACTGACGGAATGGGAAGATATTTGCAAATGACATATCAGATAAAGGGTTAGTATCCAAAATCTATAAAGAACTTACCAAACTCAACACCTGAAAAACAAATAATCCAGGGAAGAAATGGGCAGAAGACATGAATAGATGCTTGTCCAAAGAAGACATCCAGATGGCCAACAGACACATGACTCCTCAATGTCACTCATCATCAAGGAAATACAAATTAAAACCACAATGAGATATCACCTCACACCAGTCAGAGTGGCTAAAATGAACAAATCAGGAAACAACAGATGCTGGCAAAGATGGAGGGAAATGGGAACCCTCCTGCACTGTTGGTGGGAATGCAAACTGGTACAGCCGCCATGGAAAACAATGTGGAGGTTCCTCAAAAAATTAAAGATAGAACTACCTTACAACCCAGCAATAGCACTACTAGGAATTTATCCAAAGGATACCGGAGTGCTGATTCATAGGGGCACATGTACCCCAATGTTTATAGTAGCGCTTTCAACAATAACCAAATTATGGAAAGAGCCTAAATGTCCATTAACTGATGAATGGACAAAGAAGATGTGGTTTAAATTTATTTTTATGTTTATTTCTGAGAGAGAGACAGAGCATGAGTGAGGGAGGGCAGAGAGAGGGAGACACAGAATCTGAAACAGGCTCCAGGTTCTGAGCTGTCAGCACAGAGCCTGACGTGGGGCTCAAACTCACAAACCATGAGAACATGACCTGAAGCCAAAGTCGGACACTTAACCGACTGAGACACCCAGATGCCCAGGAAGATGTGGTTTATATATACAATGGAATACTACTTGACAATGAGAAATAATGAAATCATTCTATTTGCAGCAACGTAAATGGAACTGGAAGGTATTATGCTACATGAAATAAGTGAGTCAGAGAAGGACAGATACTGTATGTTTTCACTCATATGTGGATCTTGAGAAACTGAACAGAAGACCATGTAGGAAGGGAAGGGGGGAAAACACGTACAAACAGAGAGGGAGGGAGGCAGGTAAACCATGAGATACTCTTAAATACAGAGAACAAACTGAGGGTGGATGGGGGGTGAGGGAGGGGGGAAATGGGTGACGGGCACAGAGGACGGCACTTGTTGGATGAGCACTGGGTGTTGTATGTAAGCAATGAACCAGGGGAATCTACCCCAAAAGCCAAGAGCACACTTTACACACTGTATGTTAGCCAATCTGACAATAAATTATATTTAAAAATAAAAAGTAAATGATGCTCTAAGTTACACCTACCATATGCTCCAGGCATTGCATTCCTAGATCTATACCAAAGAAAAATGAAAGCATATATCCTCCTAGAGCCTTGTATAATAATCTTCATAGCAACTTTATGTGCATTGGCTCAAAACTGGAGAAAAGGAGCGAATGTTCATCCACAGATGAAGGGATGAAAACGAAGATGGTGTATCCGTAGAACGGAATACTACTGAGTGACGGAAAGGAACGTCATATACACAACATGAAGGAATCTCTGAATAAGCATGCTGAGTAAATACTGTAGACAAAAAATAAATACTGTATAATTCCACTTATATAAAATTCGAACTAATCTATACTGACTGAAAGCAAGTCAGTGGTTTCCTGGGAATGGGTGGGAAGAGGGAAGGGCAGGGAGGGAAGGATTACAAAGGCACAGGAGGAAACCCTGGGCTGAGAGAGAGGCTTCCCTGTCTCAGCTGCGGCGATTGTCACACAGGTGTATATACACACCAGATATTATTAAGCTGTACTTTTTAAATATGTGCAGAGGGCATTGTTTGTCAATTATATCTCAATTAAAACTGAGTGTTAAAAATCTTCAGTAAAACTACGATTTAGTTCCCAAGTCACTTTGACCCCATTTCAAGCACTCGATAGCTTTACTTGGCTTATGGCCACCTCGCTGGACCGCAAAGACGTAGAACACGTCCAGCGCTGCATGAGATCGGTTGCACAGCGCTGCTCTGGAATAAGAAAATCGGATTCGCAAGGACCTCAGAAGCCATCTGCACAACCCGCCACCAGAGCATAAAGCTGCTGCAAAATCCCTGGCCCTCTCCTGTGGCCTCACACGGACACGGGGCTTGCCCGCAACATGCCTAGCCCCAGGGCGGGGCTCACCAAGCTCTTCATTCCAACCGCTGTTCTCCACCAGACTCCTGGCCTTCACCTTCCCTCCCCCAGGATGTCTTCTCTTTCACCCCTTCGCCCTCAGTGAATTCCTCAAATCTCTCCCGTGCTAAACAAAGCAAACCCCCTTTGATCCTGGCCCCGCTCAAACTGCTGCCCTCCTTCCTTCCCTCCCCCATTCTCCCCTTCCCTGCCCCCTTCCCTCCCTCACAAGCACAATCAGGCAAGTAGGGGGAGTCTGTCTCTGTTTCTTCTTTTCACCCAAACGTATTAGACTTTGGATTTTACTGCCTCCTCTTGAGCAAGTCTCTCCCGAGGACACCAGTGCTTTTCCAAGTCACATTGCTACTGGGCATATTTCAGCCTTTTAAGTTACCAGGTTTCAAGCTTTCTCTTTATTTTCAATACGTACAGAATATGGTTCAAACGTTAAAGCCAGATAGAAAGACACACGGCAAACATTGCACCCGTGTGCATTACATGCACCCGTGCATTACAACCCGCCACCAGAGCATAATTCGATTTTGTCTTCCCCCAGTCGGTCAACCACCTGTATTAGCTCCTTGGGTGTCTTCTTCCACAATTTACCCCCACCCCCTTCCCCCCATTTGTCTCCCCTCCCCGTGGGGCACACGCAGTGCTGTCTGTTCACTGATTTTTCATGCTGGCAAGCCAAGCACTCCCTCAGGCTTTTGTTTCGCTGACTTCTCACTGAAGCTGCAAGGGTTTTTCTTAAGGTTTTATTTTCTTCTAGAGCAGTTTTAGGTTCATCGCAAAATGGAGCCGAAGATACATATTTTCCATCTTCCCTAATGCAAATTAGACTGAGGTGAAGTTTTTTCTTCCTAGTGGGTGAAATCTGAATGGCTTGGGAGTTTTTGGTGTTTGTTTTTCGTATTCAGGCTTCCACTATCCTTGGCCTTTCTCTGCCTCTCTTCCTCCTCCAAGAGTCTAAATAAGAAGTTGACCATTTTTCACAAATTCACTGTCCACTGGATACCCTTTTTTACTAAGTGCCCCTTTAAAATACTCGCTCCTTTTTCTATTGCACTCTTCTTTTTCTTTTATTTTCTTGAGAGACAGAGAGAGAGAGAGAGAGAGAGAGAGAGAGAGAACACGTGCGCATGCTAGCAGGGTAGAGGGGCAGAGGGAGACAGAATCTTAAGCACATTCCATGCTCAGCACCGAGCCAGACACAGGGCCCCATCCCACAACCTTGGGATCATGACTTCAGCAGAAATCAAGAGTCGGAGGCTCAACTCACTGAGCCACTCAGGAGCCCCTCTATTTATTGCATTCTTTATATTAACTTTTAAGAGTTCTTTAAGGATACTGGCACAAACGCTTTGTTGGTTACACGTGTTGTCACACAGCCTTTTCCATCTTTAACTCTCCTCAACTCGTTTTCACCTGCACACACAGGAGGCTCAAGGCAAATTCGATTTTGTCATACTCAGAAGTGACCAGTAGATGGCGCCCTAGTCTCACATCTGAGCCTTCCGCCCACTGCCTGAATTTCAGCTAAATCTCCCAAGATTGCATTTTACAAGGAAGCAATATTAAAGAGAGAGAAATCAAAATTTAAACCATTATGTAGCTACAAAGAATACAGATAGAACCGGGTTTCTTGGAGGGTACAACACACTAATCTTTTTTGCTCAGAATAAAGGAATAGGAAAGGTCTTTACCACAAGGCAGAAAAACAGGGGTGGGGCTGTCCTCAGGCAGGCGGGCACCAAGCTGAATCCATGGAAACACCCTCGGAGAGTAACCTGCGGCGGATAAAAAAGAGAATAAGTACCGTGCATGGCATGTGGACACAGAAGGCAGGTACCCACCAGCACAGGGGCTGAGATGACAGTAGAACAGAGATTTGTCAGGGGGTTATAGATTTTTCCTCTTCTTTATTCCTTTTTGTTTGTTTTTTTATTAGTACAGTTTGTGATTGCTTAAAACTGACTCAGTGGGTCTCAGAAACCTAGCGGGAAACCAGCCCGCGGGCTGTGATGGAAACGGTGCCTATAGCGTGAAGATGTTTGAACCCTGAGGCCTCGTCGGTGATGAGTAGCCGGCCCGCTCTGCCTCTCTCCCTCCATTCAGAGTGGGTGCTCCCCTCGAGCTGGACCCTCACTCAGTCTTGGACAGACCTCCATCCTCCTTCTCCTCCCAGCCCCGCCCCCCACCACTGAATAAGTGAATGAATGAATGAATGAGTGAATGATAAGGTCCCAGCCTTCCTGAGCTTAGAAATCAGAGCGCATAAACCCACACTCAAAGGAAGACCCAAGGGAGAATGCAGAAGCCCTACAAGGAGAGGCAGCCCATCCCAGGGGGAGCTAGGAGGAAGGCTGGTGTGATAGGCTGCCTTGTGATGGGCTATGGTTATGGACAAGGGGAAGGCACCTTTAGTCAAGGGACAGACAGGAACCAGGGCCTGAGGCATATTTGGGATGTGGTGGGAAGGTGACCTCTTTCCTCCAGCCTTCGCAATGGTCACTGACAGGAACACAGGTGCGTCAGGTCAGAGATGCGACTCATTTCCTGGGGTGGCCAAGACAAAGTCTTCACCGCTGCGCGTCGCCCCCTCTGACATCCCCAAGACCTAGCGCACAGACTGGCATGTTCAGAATGTGTCGAATGAAGTCATGGGTGCTTTTCATTCTCACTCAGTGAGCCCAGGTTGAGTTGCAGCCCTGAAGCTCTCTCTTCTGTCCCACGTCCGTTCACACCCAGCACCACCCGCCTTGCATTGCAGCCCAGAGGACAGAAACACAGGGAGGCTCTGTTCTCTTTTGTTTTTGTCATTGCTCAGAAAGCAGTCCTGCCCAGTCATCCCCGGTGTGGAAGTTCCAACCCTCGCAAGATTTCACACCTTCAAAGACGAAGGGCATTGCACCACTTAAATTTCCCCGGCTCCGGGCTGCCAGGGGAGGTGCCCAGAGGCTGCGGCCTGGGCAAACACAGGGCCCGGGGATCCAGGCCAGGAGAGCACATGTCCTCAGGTGGGAGGGGTGCCCAGGGCCGGGCTCTGCTCCTCCTGGGTCTTACCGTAAACAGGGACGCTGGGGCTCCCTGCCCACCTGCTGCCCTCCAGCCTGACCCTGCCCACGGCCTGGGGGAGGATTCCAGAGGAGACCCGCATCCCCTAGAATCTGGGGTTTGGAGGCCCCTCCTTTTCTCAGGGCCCACGCGGTACTTAGTGGCGTGCTGGAGCCAGTCTGTACCACTTGCAAAGCTTACTGTTAAACTTTCAGGAATTTGGCAAAGTAGTTGTTAAACAGCCATTATCTTATTATTTCATTTTTTTTAAGTTTGTTTATTTTGAAAGAAAGAGAGAGAGACAGAATGAATGAATGAACAGGGGAGGGGCAAAGAGAGGGGGCCAGAGGATCCGAAGCGGGCTCTGTGCTGACGACAGAGGGCCCAACGTAGGGCTTGAACTCACGAACTATAAGATCAAGACCTGAGCCGAAGTCGGACACTTAACCAACTGAGCCACCCAGGCGCCTCTAAGTAGCCATTATTTTAAAAGTAACACCATAAATACTTACAAGAAATTAAGTTATACTTTTAAAAAGCAATAAATACTCAAACCTCATCACTTCCTAATTAATTTGCTACCCTTTGTAATTACACACTCTTGAAGCTTTCTACACCTATTGTGTGTGTCTGGCGGGAATGTTACATGAGACTGTGCTACTTACACTTCTCACCCCAAGTCAGCATTCAGTGACATCATGTTGGTAGCTTGAAACTGGTCACAGCAGGATTATGGACACCAGAGCAATCAATAAATTCTACCAAGCAGGGCTCTTTGTCCCAAGCGCCTGTTACATATTTGCTGGAGCACCACCGCACTTGGCCTCCAGCCTGTGGAAGCTGGATATGCAATGGCAGGCAGGTGGCCAGCTCTGGGATTTCCCTCGCAGCTGCCAGCTCGGGACCTTCCCCTCGGCCAGACCAGAGGGAGGAGAGGGAAGGGGAGGGAGGAGAAGGAAACCAGCACACACCTTTGGCTATCCACCAGGGCGCAGCAGGGAAGGGCCTGGCTTCCTCGTGGGTGGGCAGGACCAACTCAGGAACTCGAGAGGGTGGGGAGGGGAACAGGCAGGAATGAAACCTGTGACCGAGTGGAAGTGAAAGAGCTCCACCGGCAGGAGCTGAACCCCCTGGAGCTGGGTTTCGGGGAAGGCTCCACAGCTATGGGGTAATAATCACGAGGAGGGAGGTGGGGACCTGAGGAAGTCACAGAACTCACAGTGCTGGCCCTCCTCCATCCCTAACTCACACCTCTGACCCTCCTGAAAAGCCCCTTTCTCTGGGGCATCCAAGACCCCTTCTCCACATCCTGCCACCCACTCGCCCTGCGTCCTCCCCCTCACACCTAAGGCTTCCAGAACCTACCATTGCTGGAGACATCCCACTGGATGTGCCACAGGCACCCGAACGCATCACCTGCTGCTCCCCACAGGCTCCCATCTCAGGGAGAGGCACGCTGGGCAGCTGCCAAACCCAGGAGGCCTCCTTTGCTCGGCAGTGCTCACTGCCCAGGGGGAGGCGGGGCCTCCTCCTGCATCTCCCCTGCCGCATCCCTCTTCCTTCCCCAGCCCACCTCCCAGGCCTCTGACCACTGCTCCCCAAACTTACAGGACTTCTTCTTTCATGTGCCCCACATTTTAAAAGATGCTAGGACATGGCGTTTATTAAACAGTGATATCGCCCACCCTTAAAGCTGTGCATACAATTTCCAATCACAGTTTCATCCATTAAACACCTGCTGAGCAGCTACTGCATGCTGGGCACTGTGCCAGGCACGAGGGATGCCACAGAGAGTAGGGCCGGGCCCTGGCCCTCCAGGGTTCACAGCCTACTGAGGGGAGAGTCACAGAAGGAGAACATAAATTGTAATGATGCCTCGAGGTAAGGCCAGCGATGGGGTGTGCACATAATCCTACAGGACCCTGGTGGCAATCCTGCCATACCTAAAAGCTTGGGGACCCTCCTGGCCATGTCCCCTTAAACTCTCAGATCTGTGCATTCCCCTCACCGACACGGCCATGGCTGGAGATTAGGTCAACAGACTCTGCCACTTGGACTCTCCGTCTCCAGCCATTCTCCAGACCAAAGCCAAAAAGGGATTCCTAGAGTACAAAGCTGCCTGATTCCGCTATTTAAAACCTTCGGTGGCTCCCTACTGCCACTGAGAGGTCACCCACACTCACGAGCACAGCCTCACAGCCTTTCTGACTGAACTCACATTAACATGAGAATTATTTCCCTTTGGCTTGTTCACTTAATACCAGTTTAACTGAACACTTGCTATGTGCCGTGCGTTCTGCTGTGCACGGGAATCCTGCAGAGAATATTAACGCGCACCATTCCCTCTCCCTGAGCTTGTGGCCTAGCAGGGGATACGGATATTAAACAGCAAAGTATACAGAAAATTGAATACAACTGTTACAAGTGCAGGAAAAAACATTTCCTTGTCAAGGGTCTGCTCCAACCGCAGTCAGCATCTCTGGTGCCTGCCTTCTGGCCCTGCCTAGGCCGTTCCCTCTCGTGAAATGCCTCTCTCCTTCAGTTGGCCAAGTCTCTCCAGCTGTCCAGGTCTCGGTTCAGGGGCCTCCCCTGGTGGGAGTTCTTCCCTGAACCTCCCGGAACCTTCCATGAGACCTGCTCTCACTCCTGCGAGAATGCAGCGTACAGACCGCCTCGGGACTCAGCACTGTAAACTCTCACTAAATGCTTGCTGCATGAATGACTGCAGGGTCCTCTTTAATCCGTCTGCTTAAAAAGTGTGTGTGTGTTTTGAAAAATTATTTATAAAATTTACCTCGATATCTAGCATACCTTCAGAAAATGCCCGGGAGGCCCAGCCCGTGTGGTGTGGGAGCCCCCGCCCAGCCCCACGCTGTCCATCCAGGGCCTTCATCTCTTTCCTCGGGCTCCTGGCCCAGAGGTCCCACTGACCTTCCACTATCACCCAGCACCCCAGCCCCTGGAGCCCCGTCTCTGCTCCTGGGCTTCCCTCCTGCGGGCTGCACTTTGCGGAGGGACAGAGGGACCGCCGGGAAAGGAGGGGAACCTCCAGGGGGGCTGGAGCAGCCGGACCCCAGCTGCCTTCTAGCACTGTACCCGCGGCAGCCTTACCGAGGCGTCCGGACTCCTGTCCTGGGCCCGGGGTTGGGGGCGGGAGCTTCACTTCCCCACTTCCAGTCCTCCAGTCCCGGCCTCGGGGCCTCCGGGGGCGGGGCGGGCGAGGTCAGGTCTCCCAGCAGCAGAGACCCGGCAGGGAGGCGAGCCCTGCCCCCCACCGGCTCGGCAAAGCCTCCCGTCCTCTCTGCAGGAGGCCTTGTTGTGTCTGAAAGTCCCCACCTGCAGCAGCTCATCCTCCAGATCCCCAGCTGCTCCCCCGAGCTTCCTCTTTCCTGGAATCAGAGCTGGAAGACCACCTGGTCCACCCACTACCTTTCACAGCTGGTGAAACTGGAGGGCATTACGTGTCTGAGGTACCAGAGCCTGTAAGGGCAGAGTAGTGCTTTTAAACAAACAGAAAGGGCAGCGTCCTGACTCCCAGCCAATGCGGGGGCGGGGGTGGGGGGGGCGCAGAGGGGGGTCCCTTCCACAATGTGCCGCTGCCAGCCTGGTTCCGGTAGGCCGCCCCAGCTTTGCAAGCCGGTCTGAACCCCGAAGTTAAGCCTGCCCTAAATGACACTGGAAGGAATCACTGCCACCCCCAGCCTACGCCCTCTTCCACACCCACTCTCCTTCATCCGACCTGCTGACCCATAGTGGGGGCAAAGCCCGACGCCACCTGCCGGGCCTCTCCTAGGCAGGGACCCGGAGGAGGAGGAGGGACGGCACAGTCACTCAGCCTCAGGACTCACCTGCACGGGGAGTGGCTGCACAGGTGCATTCTGTTTACCTTCCTGGCTCACAGACACGACCCTGGCTCTCCCTGCCTGACCCGATACGGCCCCATCCCCTTAGCCCAGCCCTCAAGCCTCTGCCATTCCGGTCACAACCCGCCCATCCAGCCTCATCTCCCACCACTCCCGACCCTAAGCTCTTTCCTGTACCATCAAACCATCCTCAGATGGCACCACACCCTCCAGGCCTCTCCGGCTTTGGAGGTGCCGTTCCCTCTTGCCTTTAATGCCCTTCCTTGCTTCTCCACAGAGCAGGCTCCTTCTCAAGAGACCCAGCTCCAAGGTCATCTCCCACCCTCTGTGCAGAGGCCTCCCCCCACCCCGTGTGTCTGCAGTGCTTCTGTGCCAACTTTATAGCACAATAAAGAAAATACAAGGGCATGAATCTGTGTCCCCACTGGACTCCCAAATCCTCAATGACAGCAATGCGTCGTTGTCTTCAAATTCTTGGAGCGTGGTGCAGAGTAGACACTTGAAAAACAAAATGAAACAAAACAAAACAAAAAAGGAATAAATGGCTGGAACGAAATCAGTATGTGGACCCCGGATCTATTCCAGAACTAAATTAGGCAGCAAGTCTCAATGTTAAGCAAGAATCCTCTTCCAATTCGCTTATTGGGGACTGTCATACGCAAAGCACTAGAAACTTAGAAGGTGGAGTAGACACAGGAATGGACAGTTTGGGGGTACAGGCGGTAGAGAAGAGTAGGAGCTGTAGGGAAATGTCTGGACAGACAGACCAGTGCGGGTGTGAGCAGGTCCCTACATGTAATCCCGCGTCAGCCCTGTGATGTAGGCACTTCTATTATTGGTCTGAGAGACTGAGGCTCTCACGAGTAGAGAGACTTCCTTGTAAGTCATGGGCAGGATTTGAACCCGGGCTGACCCCAGACACCACATGCTCAAACGGAAAGGTCTGTTAGAAGTGTTTTGTGTTCTTAGTAGTGGCCTCAGCATTGTCTGCATTCTGCAAACCCGGGGAGTGGTGGGGGGGGGTGGGGGGCGCTTTAAAAAGCACTGGTGCCCACCCTGGTCCCACTCAGAGAGGCTGAGGTAATTGACGCGGGGTGCGGCCTGAGCATCGGGGGCCCTAATGTGTGGTCAGGGCTGAGTCCCTCCCCCCTCCCTGCCCCACTGAAATGAGAGGCTAGTGTCAAATGCGCAAGGGGAGACCCACCTGCCGCTGAGAGGCTCCGGGCTGTGTCAGGGTCCTGTTCGTGGAGATACGAGCTGTCCTGTCCAGCTGGGAGGGGCCCCGACACTGTAGGCAGGGCTGGCACCCCCTCCCTTGCATTCCCTCCACGTATCACCAGTCCTGACCTTCCTGTGGCATTGGAGTTGCCAAAGACAACGTACTGGGGAAATTCCACAGTTTCCATGCAAGGGGGGCGTGGGCTCTCCAGGGCGCGACCCAGCTTTCGGTATGAAGGAGCCAAGACCTGTGGGTCACAGTGAAGACAGCTGACGTGAGGAGCCCGGGTGGGTGGCTCGTGGGCTGCAGGCCAGAAGGGAGGGCACACCGTCACCCGCCACCACCCACTGCAGTAGGCGGGCCCTGTGGGAGCAGAGTGGGCTCTGCAGCCATGGCACCCCCTGCTCCGGCAGGCTCTGAGGGGCGCTGACGCTTCCCGGAGCTAGGGGAGCCAGGCTGCGTGGCTGCAGGCCGCAAGGCTGGGCTTCCCCTTCTCAGGCCCAGGCAGTGACTCAGGGCACAAGTATTGAAAGCAGACGGTGACCTCGGCATGCTTGCCCAATGGGGAGCGTGACCTTGCCCGAGAACACTCTGAGGAGGGGTGAGCCCAGGGCGCAGCCGGACGGGGCTCGGCAGCGCGGTGCGCCCGTCTGGGGTACCCCAGACACCGTCCTCATTCGCTGGGCGCCTCGACACCCTGCTCCTCACAGACGTGCCGTGAGCACAATTTCGTTGGCTCTTCACCACAGGGCCTGAGGTGCAGCTTTTCCGTGCTGTGGGCGTGGGGCTTCCCGGGTCACAAGGGCCTCTGGGCAGCAGGGCTGGGCTCCTAGCCCCGGGGGGCCCAGGGCGAATGGACTCAGACCATCTCCGAGACCTCTCCTGGTGTCACACTTCCTGCCTCCAGTTCTAAGTCATGAGTCGCCACCGCCTGACCATGAGAAGTCATCACTTAGGGTGGCCTGTCCGTTCCTCGAATCTTGGGGACTGGGGTGTGCCTCGTGGCTGCACCCCACGGGAACTGGCTTTCTTTGCAGGAGAACAAGGGGGTAAGGCCTCGGAGCAGCCACGGCAGAAGGTGGGTCTCACCCCCAGCCTGTACTCATTAAGGGTGGAGGTCTCTAAGCCCCCTCCTCCCCATATTACCTGGCATGGTACCTGGCACGCGGCAGATGCTCCTTTAATTTTTTTAGGATGATGAAGTCCAGTGACAGATCCTTTTGCAAAGACTCAGGCCATGACCGATCCCTGGCATACTGAGTCTTCGGCATTTATTCAACACGAATAAATGTGAGGGCCTTCTATGCACCAAGCACATGCCAGTGGCTGGCGATCCAACGGCAACCAAAAAAAAAATGGCTCCTCGATGGAACTCCACTTTTGTGGGGGAAGAAATGAATTAACTTCCCAAAGGCACACGAATGACATGATAAGATTTCTGAGGCAAGGGTCACAGCACTCTGGAGGTCCAGGGGAGAGGACTTCTGTGTGGGGTCAGAGAAGGCGGCTTCGAGGTAGAGGTCTACACACCATCAATCCACCCACCGTTCTGTACCGTGTTCCAGAGTTTGCTTAGCAAGATGCCAGGCACACATCGGCTGCGTGAGTGATTCCCGCCCCCGCCCACCCCGGGGCCCTGGAGGACAAGAGGAGAACCCGAGGCTTCTGACCGCCCTGTCCTTACTCGATGCCACCTCAAGCTTCTAGGTGTAAGTTTTCTGGTCAAGAGGAAAGAGAGTTTTTGTGTGTTTTTTAATGCAAAGCAGATTAAACTGAAACTGACCTCACCATGGGCCTCTGAGGTTGTTTTCAGTCAGCAGAGAAGGAAGTGAGCCAACTTTCCAGGAACCTTGCGGACACACCCAGATTGCCCAACGGCGCAGGGCAGTGCACGGCAGACACCTCCTGGCCCCTTCCCCAGCCACGGCACCGTGACGGGAGGCCCTCCTCAGCACCAGCCCCTCTAGAGCCAAAGGTCCGCAGGGGATGACCCCAGACGGAAGCTTCCCCAGGGTCAGTGCAGGGTGAGGTCAAGGGCAGGCCTGGAGGAGTGACCCTTGGACCAGCCAGATGAGGCTCAGAAACCAACCTGTCTGTCAACAACCAGGAGACGGATGAGGACTCTGTGACCTCGGTCGCTTTGCTGCTGAGTGGCCCTCATGCCTTCGCGGGGCTCGTAGCTCACGCTAACAATCCTACTGGGCCTGCACAGGTGCTCTGTCCACTTGGCTTCTGGCTTTCTGCTCACCTCTCTCTCTCTCTCTTTCTCTCCTGACTGGCTTCCCTCCATCTCCACTCCCTCAGTAACCCGGGGTGCAAGCGGCCTTATTATGGCTTCTCAGCCCTGACTCTTCTGCCCTGGTTGTGTGCCTCTAAATGCAACACCTGTCTGGTCTCTTCCTTTAAGCTCCAGAGAGGGTCCGAGGGGCCTAGGAAGGCTTTACACGCCAGGCCTCCCGGGGTCTTTGAGAAGGGGACTGAAAACACCGCAGGCCCCCTAGGATCCGATCTCACCCCCTCTCATTCTCTCTCCTTCCTGCTCATCAAATTGGTTTTCCCTTTGGACGTACAGACGGCTACTACAGCCTCACAAATTCTTCCTGACTCCGTGGCTCAGAACGCGAGCTCTGTGTTGCCTCCCGAGCTTTGTGCCTCCGAAGAAACGCCCTTCCTCTCCTGGCTTATGCTGCACACAAACGCACCCTGGCTGTCAGGCTGTGGTCTCAGCTGTGGAGTCTGAAGCTTCTACGTTGACACGTCCTTGTTCTAGACCAGAGCGTCTCAAACTTCAGCCACGTATAATAACCTGAAGCGGTTCTGTGGTAAAATACGGAATCCTAAGATTCAGAGTCGGCGGGCCTGGGGCGCCCTCCCAGGCGGCACCGGTGCTGTGAGTCTACCCGACTGCCCCAGGAGTGGGACGGGGCTCATACCTGAGCCCTCGCCCTGAGGCAACGGATGCTCCTGGCCTAACAGCGGAGGGAAGAAGAGCAGTGAGGAAAGGACTGGGGGATGTAATATCTCAGTGAAAACATCTCTCTGTATTATTAACCCACCCCACGGGCCTACCCCTGAGATGAACCCCCTATGCAAAGCAAGGTTCTAAGAAGTTAGGACACTTGCCCAGGTCACCCAGCTGCTCACTGGCAGAGCGTGGAGTCAGGTGCTGGCCTGTCTGCTTGCTCCTGGCCCGCCGTGTCAGCTGTGAAGCGGAATTAATGTACGACTTGATTGTCACAACGGCAGAACCACTGTCATCTGTCCTGATATGTGTGGTCAGTAGTGTCATCTCTGCAGAGAAATGATGTTCACAAATGCACATGCGTTGACCGACACGCCTGATAAATCCACCGCTCCTCAGGGTAAGCCGGGCCTGACCGTGCTCTCCTTGTAGCAAGAGTTGAACTGGTGGCTCACGCCCGGACTGAGACGTTACTGAGTAGGCAGGATTCCCCACTAATTGCCAAATGTTGTAAGGGGCAAAGACCTTGGCGACGCGCTCTGAGTGTGGTCTTCCAACCAGCAGTGTTGGCCTCACCGGGGAACTTGTTAGAAACCCGAACCCTCGGCTCCCACCCCAGGCACACCAAAGCAGAAATGTGGGGTTTCAGGCCCAGCAATCCGCATTTTAATGTGCCTTCCGGGAGATTCTGAGGCACAGCTGAAGTCTGAGGACCACTGTTCTACTGACAGAATTAGTCGGATTGCTAGTGGAGGGCTTGGGCTGGCGCCACGGAGGGCTGCCTGCTCTCGGGGGAGCTCTGACGGACCCCGGTGGCACAGGAGTTGGTGAAGCATATGCTAGTCCAGCTGTGAAGTCAACTAACTTCTCCTGCTTTGCTTGGTTACGGCCTTGCCCTGGAGAGGATTTGCTGCCGGGATAGTCTTGTTGCTATGGTGACTCTTGTACTCCGCCTGGGCCCTTCCTCTGCGGGGGGTAATATCTGTATCACTCAGACGCTAGGTGAACCCAGGGTCCAGACTCTGCTCCCAGGCCTCTCCACCCCACAGCCCAGGGAAGCCTGTTTGTTGTCCCTGCAGGGACAGCCTGAGCTACAAGCCCTGGCCCGAGTGATCTTGTTAGTGTGTGTCTTACAATCTCCAGCAACGTCCAATTTCCTGTTTTCAGAAAAAAAGCAAATCAAATGTAATATATAGGTTAGAGGATTGCTTCACATGGCGGGGAAAAATTATGCCAGCCTCTCTTATTTCTCAAGGTAAGAAAGCAAGGCAAATGTGGAGCAGATATTTTTTGAGCGAGGGAGGCAATAATTCACATGCCATAAAATTCGCCCTTTTTAAGTGTACGGTTTGGTGGTTTTTAATTTAAAAAGTGTCACAGAAGAACTTTCTGGGGTGATAGAAATATTCAATAGCTTGTTTTGCACGATGCCTTCATGGCTGTATATAACTATATACACCCCTCTTCTAGGGGTGCCTGGGTGGCTCAGCCGGGTAAGCGGCTGACTTCGGCTCAGGGCATGGCCTCGCAGTTTGTGAGTTCAAGCCCCGCGTCGGGCTCTGTGTTGACAGCTCAGAGCCTGGCACCTGCTTCAGATTCTGTGTCTCCTTCTCTCTCTGCCCCTCCCCTGCTTGAGCTCTGTCTCTCTCTCAAAAACAAAAAAAAAAAATTAAAAAAAACAACTCTTCTAACCGAACCATTAAAACCTATTCATTTTGTTATATCTAAACTATACCTCAATTAAAAAAATAATTTAGAAGTAAATGGTGCCACTTCAAAAAATCTGGAACACTTAAAACCTGAGAAGTGTTCAGTGGTTGCCTTAATGAACTTGTCTCCAAATCACAAGGAAACAACAGGTCACATTTGTCTTGTGGTACAAATACATTTCTCATTTATGGTGATAAGGAAAATTCAGATAAGCAAAAGCATTATAAAATAAGTCAGGCTAACTTGCCTGAGGCAATATATCCTTAACAAACACCAAGGAATAGTATCAACTCCATGATTACACACAACTACGTAAGGAAAAATCACATACATTACTTGATGTAAATTCAAAAGTAGTAGAGTTTTAATTTTTTAAACAGTATGCCCGCACTCCAAACAAGCAGTATTTTATTATATATTTGTTATAAGTCGTACCAAGTGAATGAGAAAGTGGATTTTAGCGTGTCTGCAAGAGTTATAAAATGTGGGGTTTTCCTTAATTTTATTCTAATTTTCATTCTAAAGCAAAGTAACATGCACGCAGGCACATGATGGAATAAAACACCACTAAAACCAAAACGAAAACTTTAGTTTCTAGAGAAAAATTACATAATTACCGGAGGCAACTTTCTAAGCACGGGGAGAAGATTTATAAGGACCAATGGCCAGAAAAACTAATTTGATTTCTTTTTTTTTTTTAATGTTTATTCTTGAGAGAGAGAGACAGAGGGAGACAGAGCATAAGCAGGGGAGGGGGAGAGACAGAGAGAAAGAGGAAAACACAGGATCTGAAGCAGGCTCCAGGCTCTCAGCTGTCAACACAGAGCCCGACGCGGGCTTGAACTCACAAACTGCGAGTGGGGTGAGATCATGACCTGAGCTGAAGTCGGACACTTAACCAACTGAGATACCCAGGCACCCCCCCCCTTTATTTTTAATTTCTATAGCTATCTTAGGTACATGCACTCAACTTCACCTGCCTTCCTTGTTCAAACCACGTATCACTTTTGAATGTGAGAATATATGCAATGTACTTGTGTGAATATAGTGATTCCTAAAATACAGACATTTGTCTCTAAGGATATATATGTATATATATTTCTCTCAAATATATATATATATATATATTGAGAGAGAGAGGGAGAGAGGGAGAGAGAGAGAGAGAGAGAGAGAGAGAGAACATGAGTGGGGGGAGAGGGGCAGAGGGACAGGGAGAGAAAGAATCGTAAGCAGGTTTCATGCTGCCAGCACAGAGCTCCACCTCCCCACCCTGGGATTATGACCTGAGCCGAAATCAGGAGTTGGATGGATCAATGGACTGAGCCACCCAGGTGCCCCAGGATAAAATGTGGAGTTTTCCTTAATTTTATTCTAATTTTTATTGTAAAGCAAAGTAACATGCACACAGGCACATGATGGAATAAAACACCACTCAAACCAAAATAAAATCTATAAATCTCTCTCTATATATATATGTCGTTACTATGTGTTTTCTGGCTACGAGGCCATCTATGTGGGCATATATGTAGGGGTTCTTATCTCTAGCTAGGTATCTATGTAGGTGAGAGCCGAGGTGAGGTATTTATCTATGGGTGTGTGTGTGCTCTCACAAAGGTTTATAATCGGGGCGTTGTGCACCCAAAGTGGACCAGGTACTACAAGCAGGTGCGTGTGAATTTCTAACAGGCAATGTTCCTAGTCATGGAAGAATATACTTTTACACACATTAAGACCCTTCTACTTTACAGAGATATTTTTTTTTTTTAAAGAAGGGAACACTTTTTGAACAACCAGCCCTGTGCCTGCCATGGTACTTTGTTGCCTCCCCTGATCTTCACAACGAACCTAAGCAGATACACATGAACCCAGTTTTGCAGATGAGCAATCTGAGGCCTGTCCAAAGCAACACAGGCAGTAAGTGGCAGACCAAGCTGATTTGAGAGCCCGTAATTTCACTCTCTACCAGAAAGTCTCAACTAAAATGTGAGAGAATCTTCCGAAGGGGGAAAATGTGATGAATGAGTATTTAATTAGAACTCACACCAGTTTTTAGTCATATGGAATGTGATTTTAACGTTTTTATTCAGAAAGCATACTTCACATCTAATTTTTTTACATGAGGGAAAATTATAGATGTTTGCTTAAGGCTCAAGGCCATAAAGTTGAATGGACTCTGGTTTAATTGCTGGAAAAATCTGACAAGGAAGAGCGCTCCTCCCTCTCTGGGCTCCTGGGCTCCCGGTCCTCCTTCCCTAGCCATGCCTCTCAGTTCCCATCAGGGACCAGATCCTCCTCCTCTACCCGCGCCCTTCACGATAACATTCCTCTCTGTTCAGTCTTCATTTCACGTTGATGCTCCCTGCGTTGATGCCCTCTGCCCTCCGTAGGCACGCCCTTGGCCTTACGCCCCCTGAACTCCTCCAGCTCACACCTCCGTGCAGTTCTCCAGAAGTAATCTACCAAGATAGCTCACTGGGCTTTCGAATGCAACAATTCCAAAGTCTAACTCATTTCCCTCATTATCTACCTTTCCCAGGAATATTCCATTTTGTCTCCTCTTATATTCTCTATCTCGGCACCACCACTCACCCACTTTTTTCTCACTTTTCTCAGGCGAGAAACTGGGGAGTCATTTTGGACATCCTCATCTCCATTCGATGACCCTCGAGATCTCCTCATCAGTGGCTCTCAAACGCATCCCCCCACTTTCTATTCCCTCTGCCATTGCCCTAACTGAGGCGGTGGGTATGGCCCTCGCTACCTGCACTCTGGACCGTCGGCAGCAGCTGGTCTCTGGCCTCCAACCGCAAAGTCCCTTCCAGCGTGCACGCCCTACTTCGACTTGCTGTAGCCGACGCCCCATTAAGTAAAGTGTATTCTCTCCTTCCACTTGAAACCCTTTTCTGGTTCCTTCGTGCCTGCGGGATAAGAGCATACAGGGCCCTGCATGTTCCATCTAGCCCACTTTACACTCCAATATCAAATTCCACGTATTTTAGCCCTCTGAGCCTTGGGAAGCACGCCCCTCTACTTCAGTTGACTTGGTGACGTCCAATGATTGGTTTTTCAAGAATCCAGACTGATCAGTCTTTCAGGGACCCACGTTTTTGGGGGGAAGCTTTCTTTTGTACCTCGTGCTCATTTCTGCGCTGGCTTTGTGGTCACTGTTTCGCTTTGATTTGTTCATAGGTGTGTGCCCCTTTCCTATGCCAGATTCTTGGGGCCAGCACAACGCCTACCACAGAGTGAACGCTCCATCATTGTGCAATTTCTTAAGTATTTAAATAACATGAAAAGATTACTATATCTCAAATTTTGAAAATTCAAAGCCCACATCCAAGAGAATCTCCTCCAGATCAAACTCTGTAGAGATAACAGTTCTACAATGCTCCCTGGGAGTCATTTTTATGACCACGTATTTGTCAAGTGGTCAGTACAAACACCCTAACAGTCAAATGCAACAAGCGAATCTTGGATTGGATTCCAGACATAAAAATACAGCTAGAAAGGCCATTACAATTGGAGAAGATGCAAATGGATTGTATGTTAGCTGATACCATTGAATTAATGTGAATCTTCTTAGGAATGATAATGGTGTTAGTTGGCTAGGATGTCCTTTCCCTTAGGCATAAAGAGCTTTATGAGTTCTACACTCATTTCCAAAGAGTTCATTTTATTTATTAAATTTCTATTTATTTATTTTGAGAGAGAGACCACCTCAAGGGAGGGGCAGAAAGAGGGAAAGAGAGAGATGAGGGCATCTCATGGGGCTCAGTCTCACCGTGAGATCATGACCTGAGCCGAAATCAAGGGTCTGACACTTAACTGATTGACCCACCCAGGCACTCCTTCAAAGAGGTCATTTTAAAAGAGCATAATAATATACAGAGAGATACGGCGAATGTGGCAAAATGTTTGATAAAAAGTGTGAGTGTTCCTTGTACTGATTCTCCACCTTTTCCCCATATTTGAAAATTTTCAAAACAAAACATTTGGGACAAATGCTAAGAACACAATCAGAAATAAAAACAGTAAGTCTTGAAATTTAAGTATCACTATGGCTCTTGGGGTTTCTCCCTCCCAAACCTGCTGCCAGGTACCTTCCATTGTCATGTTCACCCCTTAAAGCCACTACATTTCAATCAGATTTGTGTTTTAAAGTTGAAAGGTTACCACTCGCAAAACACCCTACAGTTTGTTTCCTCGATGGCCAACCTTCACAAAGTTGTTCATTTTTATTTGTTTAAAGGGTACCATATTGCACTTTAAAAACTTAAGCAAATACAATTGTGCTTCCTAATTGGTACATGTAATACCTTGAGATCAACCACTGGAGATTTTCATGTGGGAAAACAAGGTAATAAGGAATCACAAAGGTTGGCGGAAGTAGTCTTTCTTCAATCTTTTCAGAATCTCCAAGTCCCTAGCAAGAGATAGTTACTTTTTATTGCCAGGAAGGTGATAGGAATTTAGCCCTTCTCTTAAGTTTCTATTATATTCGGATGGAAATTTAAAAAATTAAAAAAAATTTTTTTAGAGAGAGAGAGAGAGCTGTGAGTGATGAAGAGAGGCAAAGGGAGAGAGAGTCTCAAGCAGGGCTCGATACAGGGCTTGATCCCACGACCCTGGGATCATTACCTAAGCTGAACTCAAGAGTTGGACGCTCAACCGACCGAGCCATCCAGGCACTTCTCAGATGGAATTATTTTACTAATTATATATATATATATATATATATTTTTTAACTTTTATTTATTTTTGATAGAGCAGGAGCAGGGGAGGGGCAGAGAGAGAAGGAAATGGAGAATCTGAAGCAGACTCCAGGCTTCAGCACAGAGCCCGATGCAGGGCTTGAACCCACGAGTCATGAGATCATGACTTGCGCCAAAGTCAGATGCTTAACCGACTGAGCCACCCAGGGGCCCCTCAGATGGGAAAAATTTTTAAAGCTCGTATCATCTTTATTTAAAAGAGGTGATGAACCTAGGTATACACCCAAGAGATGTGAAAACATCTGGCTACACAAAAACTTGGACGTGGCTGTTCACAGCAATATTACTGAGGTCACAGTCAAAAAGTACAAACGATCTGAATGTCCATCAACTGATGGAGAAACAAAATGTGGCACATCCATACAATGAAAAACTAGTCATAAAAAGGAATAAAATACTCACGGGGCACAACAGGGATGAACCCTGGGAACATCATGCTAAGTTAAAGGAGCTAGAGACAAAGGCTACATAATGTATACTTTCACTTATGTGAAATGTCCAGCATGGGCAAGTCCATAAAGATGGAGTTTATCAGTGTTCGCCTGGGGCTAGGAACAGAGGGGTCAGGAATGGGGGGATTGACTGCTAATGGGTACAGGGTTCTCTTTAGGGTGATGAAAATATTCTGGAGTCAGAGGGTGGAGCGGTTCTAAAATTATGTGAATACACTAAAAACCAACGAAGTGTGCACTTTACCTGGATGAATACCATGGTATGTGAAGTATATCTCTCACTCTCTTTTTAAAGTTAATGAAAAGCAATTCCTACTTGCTCCCATTTTTTTTAAGTTTATTTATTTTGAGAGAGAGAGAACGAGCAGGCAAGGGGCAGAGCGAGAATCCCAAGCGGGCTCCATGCTATCAGCGCAGAGCCCAACATGGGGCTTGAACTCACGACCCGTGAGATCATGACCTGAGCTGAAACCAAGAGTGAGACTTTTAACCAACTGAGCCACCCAGGTGCCCCATACCTGGTCCTACTTTTAACAGCAGACAACAGGGGAGCCCAGGAGCATGAGGGTTTGGCTGCACCTTCAGTCTCCGAGTCACCATTGGCCAGAGTCGGGAGTGGCCCTGGATCGTATCCAGCACGGCAAAGCTCTCCATTCTCCCCTCCCCAGCCCTCACGGCAGAACCACTGTTAGCCTTGGCACCTGCAGGGCCAGTTTCGGCGTGCCCCGCCTTCCTACTCCCCACTGTAATCCCAGCACTTCCTTCCAAGCCCACTCGTCACGCAAGTTTCCTCCCCCATAGCTTCTTCATTTTCCTCATTGTGCTTACCATCTTTTATTCATCTCCCTCCAGAATTAGGTTTTATTCACTGCTCTGTCTCTCACGTGCACGAGAACAGGGCATGGCTAACAGCAGGGGCTCAATACATTTCTGGTGAATGAATAAAGTTGGAAGAAAAGTTTACACACAAATTTGTACTGTATGTTAGTTTAAAAATGAAGCTCCGTGCTTCAAAATATGTTTTTCCTCCATAAAAAGGCTTTCTCCTCTACTTAAATACGTCTCTTTGAGAAATCTTGCACAAATAGTATTTTATTATAGACAATCTAGTTTACAAATCTTTATACACTTTAGAAAACATTCAGGCATCATAAACATAAAAATTTCAATACGCAACATTAAATTTACACCAGGAAAATAAACAGGCACTTATGTCTGAACTATGTGGTTATGGCGGCACTACCTTTCTAATTCCTATCCAGAGTCCACAAATGTAGTCAAGCCCTAAAAATGTAGCAGAAGCATTTCCGCACACTGTATCCATAATCTAGTCTGTGCAGAAATGTTTCCACTAGATTCATAGAGTACTCCTTGGAAGAAAGAAGCAAGAGCTGGTCATTTGGTGGCCCTTCGGACCTTCTGCAACTCTTCAATGGGCTTCCATTCCTGGTTGATCGTTATAAGCTTGAAAAAGAAAGAAGGAAAATAACAAATGTTTTTCAGGATCTGTCCTTCGTCCTCGTGTCCCTTTTTGGGCTTTGTCCACACTCCCTTTTTGGAAAGAGTATCACCATAACATTTGTAGTCAAGGAACCATTTCTTCCCATCTCTAGGAACATGCACCAAACAGTTAACATGAGCCCTAAAGAGCCTTTGGGTTCCTGAGTGTTATAGCACCAGCAAGAAAGGTCACACGTATTTGCCCGCTTTTGCATAACAGGTTCTAGATTTCTAACCTTCTCGTGGCTTTATGTGAACTGTAAGTTCAAAAACGTGCCTGCCCCCATGGAGTGGCTGTTTAATGCTCTAGCACAGGGCTGGGCACGTAAGAGGCTCTTAACCAAACTTCCTCACTGTAATTACTCAACGAAGGTATAAATGATCTAAGTTATACAATCAGGGAAAAGGGACAGAACTGTGGGCTGTCCCTGACTTCCCAAAAACTCAAATTCAGAGATTCTCATTTATCCTCATAAGTTTTCTATTACCCCAGGACACAGGAAATGTAGGTAGGTTTTGTTGTTGTTGTTGTTGTTTTAAAAATTTTTTGGAGGGCGCCTGGGAGGCTCAGTTGGCTGAGTGTCCAACTTCGGCTCAGGTCATGATCTCACGGTTTGTGAGCTTGAGCTGCTGTCAGTGCGGAGCCTGCTTCTGATCCTCTGTCCCTCTCTCTCTCTGCCCCCCCCCTTCTCAAAAATAAACAAACATTAAAACATTTTTAAAATTTTAATTCCAGTATAGTTAATACAGTGTTATATTAGCTTCAGGTGTACAGTACAGTGATTCAACATTTCTGTACACTACTCAGTGCTCACCATAGTAAGTGTACTCGTAATCCCCATCCCCTACTTCACCCATCCCCCCACCCACTACCCTCTGGCAACCATCAGTTTGCTCTCTATAGTTAAGAATCTGTTTCTTGGTGTCTGTGTCTCTCTCTCTCTCTCTCTCTCTCTCTCATTCTCTCTCCTCTTTTTTCTTTGCTCATTTGTTTTGTTTTCTAATTCCACGCATGAATGAAATTATATGGTACTTGTCTTTCTCTGACTTATTTTGCTTAGAGACGCAGGTAGTTTTAAAGATTCTAAATGTCCTTCGCTAGGTCAAACTCTGCTATTTGAAAGTTTTGTTAAAAAAGGAAAAAAAAAAAAGTTTTTCTGACAGCCTTAAGTCGTGTTGATTCCAATAGACTCAATGGTTCTTCCAAAATATCTGAAGTATAAAAAAGTCTTGGCTATATTAGACTTAAAAGAATGAGTGATCACTATTAGGTGATTTTGCTTAAAGAGAAAGCCGCTCCTGTTTTCAGGAGTTCCTGGTATTTATCCCAACAGACCTTGAGGCAACTTTAGGTAAACAATGGATACAATGAGATGATATATTGCAATAATGATGAAAGTTAATGTTTGAGCAGGTACTATGGGCCAGGCACTATGCTAAAGGGCTTTGTGTATTTTACATTCTTTAATCCTCTTACCTCTGAGGTACAGCCCTATTATTGAGCCCATTTTAGAGATTCTGAGAGCCTCAGAAAGGCCAGTTTGTCCAAAATCACCTGTGAATAATGGAACAAGGATTTGAACTAGATCTCAAGAATTCCATAGCACTCTCTTTACCACTACACTCAAAGGCACCCTGAAAGTGAAATTATGTATATATGTGTGTATTTATTTATTTATTTATTTATTTATTTATTTTGAGAGAGAGAGGGAGAGAATAAGTTGGGGGAAGGCAGAGAGAGAGACTCCAAAGCAGGCTCCACACTGTCAGCACAGAGCCCAGGGAGGGGCTTGAGCTCATGAACCGTGAGATTATGAGCCAAAATCAAGAGTCAGCTGCTTAACGGACTGAACCACCCAGGTGTCCCCAAAGAGAAAGGTATTAAATCCATTTTGCCGACAAGGGTGCTAACGCTTGGGCTAAGTGTAAATCACTTTTTAATTTACGAATACCTTTCTAGGTACGTTAGGATCCACAGTCTCCCAAGGTTCTGGATTTCTTTTCCGATCAATGCTAAAAAATAAAAGAAAGCTGATTAAACATCAAAGTAGGTGAATTTAAACCAACTCCGACAGCGGGTCTATAAGCATGCTGGCACATCACGGGACAGACCGGGACTGATAAATAGGCATTCATCTGTTAGTTCGCTGAAATTGACGGAATGTTACTTAAGGGAGCTTCATGATTTGGCTCAACCGTGAAGGATCAATTCCTCTGCAGGCTGAAAGGTGTGTATTCCCTTTACTGGGCTGGACTGGAGAATGTTCCCATAAGCTGAACAGCAATGGGGGTGGAAATACCAGGATGAAAGCAAGCAAAAATGCCCTAGTTTCTGGGATGGCAGAGGGGCTGGGCCCGAACTCTGTAGATGCTGAACTTCGAGGTGCAAGGCCCGTCGGCCAGAGCCTGGCATTATGGCCCTCTCCAGCCTGCACTGGGCCAAGATCAGTTTCCAGTTTCTCTCTTCCTCAATTTCCAGAATACATGGTATTTTACCTCCCTATATCCAGAGCTGAGGTTAGGTTCACTGTAGACAGATGAATCTGTAAACTCTACCACACTATGAAAGCTTTCTAATAAAATGAGATTTCAAAATTTCATTAAAATAATGATTTAAATTTAGGGACGCATATCCCAAAAGACCATTTAAGAACTTTAAATTTCAAAACCTAGGTTAAAAAAAGAAATCAAACCTTTCTGAAGAAGAAGAGGAGGGCCAGTGGATGAAAGGATATTTAGATACAGGGAACAAACTTATTCTATTAATATCAAAATTTAAGGGTCTTCTGATACCAGGCTGCTTTCTAGTCCCAACTCCAAGTTCACAATCTGACATTCTTATCCTGGGGGTAAAACTAGGAAACTGACACCATGCATTTCATATGCGGAAGGTCCACCGAGCACTGCTAAAAACGTTTGTATAAACAACACCTACTTACATCACATCAGTTTTTTGAAGGGAATACACTGCAAAAGCCGAAGCTCCACCCGCTGCCGTGGTCATGATCAGCACCAAAGGAATAAGCTACCAGAGAACAGGTTGAGGGTGAATATTCCCATGTTTCAATGTGAAACGTATGACATATAACAGAATAACTATAGAACATCTTATACTTTCTTCAAAATCTGCACCAGCTTTTCATTTTTAAAAATTAATATTTTAAGACAAGAATTTCAATTGCTAAAAACTTACTTCTTTCTTTTTCATCAGGAGTTGGAAAAGGTTCATGATGACTTCAGTGTAGAATGCCAAATCTAGAATTGAAAAAAAAAAAGGTCCAAGATATTGATGGAACCTGCAGCCACTAAGGACCCAGTCCGGTGGGCACCAACCGGCCAACGTACTCCCCAAGGCAGCCTCAGGCAGCTCTCACCTGGGAGGCGGGGCGGAGCGGCGCGCGGACGATGCAAATGCCCAGAACCCAACTGGTCCTCGGCGTCCGCATTTTATGTACGGCCCTCAACCGATGGGCCGGGCCAGGGCGCTCCGGTCACGCGGGTCTGGTGGGGGGCGTGCGGAAGCAGACTCGCTTTCCCAGCCCGGCGCCCGGCTTCCGGGCGCCCCCTGCAGGACAGCCTGCCAGAGGATGCGACGCAGCCGAACGCGGGAGCTGGCGCCCCCTGCCGCCTGGTGAGGTCTCTGCCCAGAGAGCTGAGGCTCGGCGTTGACTTTGCAGGTTGTTGCCAGCCGGGGCCAGCGCCTGCAAGAGAGCAAGCGGAGCTCTGATCGCCAAGGCCTGGGTGAAAACCAAGTCCCCTAAAAGGGGGTCCGGAAAAGGAACTACAGAGCTGGGGTCTAGAGGGATGGAGGGGGCGGCGGCTCCCAAGAGCAGGCAAGTAAATTAAAATCCTTCCAATTACATTAAAAATGTAATGCAGTTAAAATAAAATCCATCCAATTACATCTAAAATGAGATGTATCTCCACATATGGAGATAATTATAATTAAATGTAAAATTCACTTTCAGAATTCCCATGGTGTCCTGACTTGTTCTTTAAAAAATGTTAATTTCCATACCCCATCCCAACCCCCAATTTTTTTTAAGCTGAAAAAATCAGGGGGTGAGGGAGAAGATACAGAAAGAATCAGCTTTGGAAAGGTTTCCATCTCGGAGATGACACAGTCATTGGCTTTGTCTGGAGGTCTCCTTTTAACTAGTAGTCTGGCTTTGCATAGAGCATGCAGGCAGCTGCAAAACCATGGAAATAATGCTAACAACTCTATTAAAGCAGGCCCATGTGCTAGACTCTGTGCTGGAATTGTCTCTGCGTTTTTGCAAGGTGAGTATGTTATATAGGCTCAGAGATGCCCAACTCACATAGCCGGTAAGTGGCGGAGATGTAATCACAACCCATGCCTGTCAGGTATCCAACACCCCTGTTGTTTCTGCACAGAGCTCTTAGCTACTGCAATTAACCCAACACAAGCTCAGTTATTTAAAAATAGTTATTTAAAAACAATTATTTTAAAATTGTTTGAAGTTCAAGCTAGGAGTTAACTTAAAAGGGAAATACCTTCATGTTCCCCGGAAATGACCAGACCCAAGATCTCTTTCAACCCCATTTTAGCTTAAGGCACAGACTTTGCAGTGAAATGGCCTGGAGTTCAGAGCCCACCCCTGCTACACTTCATTAGCTGAAGGACTTTGAGGAAATGAAACTTAACCTTTATGAGTCTCAGTTTGTCTGTCTGTAAAATGGGGACAAACCTAGCACAGGAGGGATTTGGAAAAAATGTTAGAATGTATGTAAGGCACGTGGCATTCTGCCTTGCTTGTAGTAGGCATTCAATAAATAATAATTACTATTTGCAAAGATTTGTTTTGTTTTCTATAAGGCAGAGCATAACTGTAGCATCACACCCACCTTTTCTGATAAGGATTCTTACTATGTAACCCCAGAGCTATAACTGGAGACATTTTCTGGTTGGTTAGGTTCATTAATCAATACATCAAAGAAAACTCAACATTAATTCTCTGCGGCTTGTAGTGAATAGAATCAAAGGTGACTTTTAATGCTCTTGCGGGATTTCTAAAACTACTTGTGTCAGAAGTTTCCTTAAAAAGTCTCATTTTTTAACAATCAAAAGTGTTTCCGAAAGGAAGAGGGGGAAAAAGGCAAGGAGAGAAAAGGGGAAGGAGGAAGGAAGAAAGAGGAAGAAAGAAATTTTACAAGAATGTTTTATGGCTCCCAAATTAAAATAGGTGTGTAGCCCTTGTTCACTGAGGTCTGTAAGCTGCTTTGCGAGTGTCATTTCTTTTCAAGACGCAGTACTGTTTTGTAGTAGTCTAGGCATTAACCTGGGGACAGGGGCACAGTCAATTTAAAATATTAATAGGGTGAGTCCCTTACTTCAAGGTTCTTACAATTTCGTGTCTGTAAATAACCCCAGGCATGGTGCGGCACCAAAGCCAGGTGAATAATTCCACGAAGGGGCTCTGAGAAAACTTACGGAAGGTGAAGATACTGATTTGGCAGCAGTTAAGGAAACCAAATGCAGACCAGATATGAAAGCATATTAAAGAAGTGTTGTTCATTTTGTTAGGTCTGATAATGACATTATGTTTATGTTAAAAAAAAATGTCTCCCCTTTTTTAGAGATTATATATGAAAATATTTAAGGGCGAAATATGTAAAAAAATTTTTTTTGTTATATTTGAGAGAGAGAGAGCATATTCGGAGAAGGGGCAGAGAGAGAGACATAAAATCGGAAGCAGGATCCAGGCTCTAAGCTGTCCGCACAGAGAATGATGCGAGGCCCGGACTCACAAGCTGTGAGATCATGACCTGAGCCAAAGTCAGCCACCCAACCTGCTGAGCCACTCAGGTGCCCCAGGGAAATATTTTTTTTAAGTAAGCTCTAGGCCCAACATGGGGATTCAACTCACAACCCCAAGATCAAGAATTGCATGCTCTATCAACTGAGCCAGCTAGGTCCCCCATAAGGGAGAAATATAATGACTGAGATTTACCTTATTTATTTTTTAAATGTTTATTTATTTTTTTGAGAGAGCGCAAGCTGGGGAGGGGCAGAGAGAGGGGGACAAAGGATCCAACTTGAGTCTGCTCTGGCAGCAGAAAGCCCAATGTGGGGCTTGAACTCATGAACCACAGATCATGACCTGAGCCAAAGTCGGAGGTTCAATGGACTGAGCCACCCAGGAACACTGACTGAGATTAACTTTAAAATACTTCTGCTAAAAAAGCAAATGAAGAAGGGGCACTTGGGTGGCTCAGTCTGTTGAGCGTCCGACTCTTGTTTTCAGCTCAGGCAATAATCTCATGGTTCATGGGCTTGAGCTCCACATCAGGCTGACACCATGGAGCCTGCTTGGGCTTTCTCTCTCCCTCCCTTCCTCTCTCTCTCTCTCTCTGCCCCTCCCCCACCTGCACTTTCTCAAAAATAAATAAACATTAAAAAAACACAAATGGGGGGCACCTGGGTGGCTCAGTTGGTTGAGTGTCTGACTTTGGCTCAGGTCATGATCTCACCGTTTGTGAGTTCAAGCCCGCGTCAGGCTCTGTGCTGACAGCTCAGAGCCTGGACCCTCTTTCAGACTCTATGTCTCCCTCTCTCTCTACCTTTCCCCTGCTCACATTCTGTCTTTCAAAATGGAATAAACGTTAAAAAATTTTTTAAAAATTAAAAAAAAAAACACAAATGGTCAAATTTAGTAAAATATTAATGATTAGTCTAGGTCGTAAGTATGTAGGAGTTAGTTCTACGATTCTATGTTTGAAAATGTTCAGAATAAAATGTTTTAAAAGTACAAATTGTATATACAGATATAATGTGCCCATATAACCTTTAAGATCTGCTTATTTCTATTTGAGGCAATGAGAATAAGACCCAGACAACCACACTTACCTTCCTTTAAATTAATGCCCAGGTTTACTGACCTTGTGGGAGCTGCAAGGCCAATATGTAGTTTGTTTTTTCCCAGGATTACTTGCAGGCACAGCTCCCACCCTTCAGACTCTGGCAGCTCCCAAAGAACCCACTCACACTCACCAGGATTACTGTCTGCATCTGCTCCAAAGCCTATAATCCCTCGGGGACCCTCCCCACCCCACCCTAATTGCCAGTAACTTCTAGAACCTTCTTTAGCTGATGCCCTTTACATGGGCATCGAACCATGGCTGCTTGGCTCCCACTCTAAGAATTTCAACTTAGATTTTAATCAGCCCAGCTCAGTCTTTATAAGAAAAATATACTTTATTTTTCGTTGAAATTCTTCAGTGCCTGCCTAGTTACCAGGCTTAGCAAAACCTGGATTTGCTATTTGGAATGTCTGGAAGTACACTATATTGCTTATGGCTGGTAACTGTTGCTCAGAAAGGAGTTGAGCTCAGCGTACAGGGAAAGCTTTCACACTTCCCGGGTGCTTGGAAGCCACAGTGTTCTTTTCTCGCTGATTCAGAACACAGCTTTTATAAGTTGCCCAGAGCCATCTTCAAATCACACTAAAACGGATCCAAAGAAATCTTTGATCTGACTTCATTATTTATCAGGTTTTTCAATGAGAGGAGACACATGGCTCTGGTTCTCAGGGGGCTTCCAAAGTTTTGTTGAGAAGTTACCATTACAATTTAAAAAGACATTTTCAAATCGAAATTCAGTCTCTAAACAAAGTGCGGGTACTACATTTCCAGTCTGGGCACTAGAAACTTTTTCTAGGGAAAACAAGGAGTCCACAGCTAGAGTGTGAGTTAAGGGCCAAGGTGTCTTGGGACTAGGACAGTGAAGCCTTAATGGCTGTCTTATCCTATAAAATCCATAACTGAGAGAGAACATGAATGAAAATTGTCAGAATTCCATAAGGTTTCTGGTGTTTTCCCTACTATTCAAAAGGGGTCAGTTTGTTAGAAGAATTTTAACTGAATTATATTTTACCCCTATAAATAAGACATGTCTTTTCTTTAATTATTCTCAAATAGTGAGGTTTTGCTTCATCAACAGACCTGGTTTCAGGCAGAAATAGGAAACTTTCAGAGCACCTGGGTGGCTCAGTCGGTTGGGTGTCTGACTCTGGCTCAGGTCATGCACTCGTGGTTCGGGAGTTCAAGTCCTGCATCAGGCTCTGTGCTGACAGCTCTGAGTCTGCCTCAGATTCTGTCTCCCTCTCTTTCTGTCTCTCAAAAATGAATAAACATTTAAAAAAAAAAAAAGAGGCACACCTGGGAGGCTCAGTTGGCTAAGTGTCCTACTCTCCATTTCAATTCGGGTCATGATCTGAACCCACGTGGGCTTGAACCCACGAACCATGAGCCTGCTTGGGATTCTTTCTCTCCTTCTCTCTGCCCCTCCCCTGTTCATGCTCTCTCCCTCCAACTGTGTAACAGAACTCGTATATGTCACGCACTATGCTCTTATAGTACCCTACCCTTCTTTTGAAGCACGTCTTCATGGTACTTAATTCACTGCATGATGTCTGAGGTCTGTGCTCGCAGCTGGCCTACAATGACATGTCCATCTCATCCATTTACACTCCAGGACCTAGTATGGCACCTCCTCAGTGAAGACAGGCTCGGTAAGATGCTTACCAAACAGACATGGCGAGGTGAGAAAGACAAGTTAAGAGTTACACCGTGCATTTTTGGTTTTAAAAAAAGATCTACACATGCATAAAGGGCTAAAAGGTTCAATATCCAAGTATTTTCTTTGTTTTTCTGTATCTTCTAACATTCTAATCACTTTTGTAGTAAAAGGAAATAAAAACAAACATATAATCTGTCTCCGCAAAAATTGCCCAGAATTGCGAAAGATAAAATAACAACTATAGGGAGAGAAATTGGCCAATACTGGGAACGAGTGATCAAAATCAGTATCACCCATGTGTGTAGACTCACGTGCCTCCAGCTGTGATCTCTGAGAACACGGCCCTTACGCAGTGCCCCACTGGGGATGCATAGCCTGAACCTAGATGCAAAATCGGGCAAACACAGCTGTTCTATGAAGCAGTTGGTCTGTACTCTTTAAAAAAAATGTCAAGGTCAAGAAAGACTGAGGAACCGTTTCAAATCTAAAGAGGTTAAAGATACACGACAACTAAATGCAACGTATGATCCTGGACTGGAAAAACACTGTGGGGACAATAGATGAAATTCATTAGATTAAAATATTATATCCATGATAAATTTCCTGAGCTTGATAAATGCACCATGGTTATATAAGAAAATAACTACATTTGTAACATATCTACTGAAGGAGCACCTGGCTGGCTCAGTTGGTGGAGCATGTGACTCTTGATCTCAGGGTTGTGAGTTCGAGCCCCATAATGGGTGTAGAGATTATTTAAAAATAAAATCTTAAAAAATATACACTGAAGTATCAAGGGGTAAAGGGGCATGATACATAAAACTATTCTTAAACAGTTCTGAAAAATACTGTGTTTATGTATATATAAAAAATGAGAAAGTAAATATGGCAAAATGTTAAAAATTGGTGAATCTGGTTTAAGAGTACGTAAGCGTTCACTGTACAATTCTTGCAACTATTCTGTAAGTATGAAATTATTCCAAAATACAGGTTAAAAAAAAGGCAATCAACCCAGGGCGCCTGGGTGGCTCAGTCGGTTGAGCATCTGACTCCGGATTTTGGCTTAGGTCATGATCTAAGTGTTCGTGAGTTTGAGCCCCAGGTTGGGCTCTGCGCTGGCAGCTCACAGCCTGCTTGGGATCCTCTGTCTCCCCTTCTCTGTACCCCTCCCCTGCTCACTCACTCACTCTCTCTTTCTCAAAAATAAACAGAACTTAAAAAAAAGCTGACCAACCCCAAACAAAAGCAACCACCATCCCTACTACGACTACAAAAATCAACATACATATACTTTCTCCCCAAATTATGGTATTTTAATATACCTTGTAGAAAGAAGCACTTTAGCTTATCAGGAGCTTATCCTTTTAATTACAGGAAATGATACACACAAACTTTAAAAATGCGAAGTTGCAAACCATAGGGCAAGTTTACAGTTCAATTAATCCTTGAGCAGGGATGTAACGTAATTTTTAAACATCCTCTAAGTTAGAAAATCCTTGTTTCTGAAATAAGTTTTCATATAAAGTCAAGTCCTCGTGACTTAAGGATGGTTTTACAGTCTTAAGTGATTTCAAAAAGTGCTCTTGTTTCACTGCGGTTGCTTCTAGTCCATTTTCTTGCAGAGCCAGCAAGGCTGCCTATAAGAAACAAATAATAGGAAATAATTAATGTGCTTCATTTTTTACAGTTTATGGTAATACTTAAACCTCGGTCCCACTTCTCAGAATTCCAATATTCATGACCAAACATTAAAAAGTTCAATAAGGAGTTTAAAAGTTGTCTCAATAGACCATCATTTCTTCTACATTGAACTCTAGCCTTAAATGGGAAAAAAGAAAAAGCAAGTTTTAAAAGATGTATACACTATGAGCCCATAAAAATATTTACAGATGAGAGACTATCTTCCTGACCTCAGAGTGTTGTTTGTTTTTTTTTAAGTTTATTTATTTATTTTGAGAGAGGTAGTGTGTGCCACGAGTGCAGTAGGGACAGAGAAGGAGAGAGAGGACAGAGAATCGCAAGCAGGGGATTCCACACCGTCAGTGCAGAGTCAATGCGAGGTTTGAACTCACAAACCGCAAGATCACCACCTGAGCCAAAATCAAGAGTCAGGCCCTTAACTGACTGAGCCACCTGGGCGCCCCGGAGTAGGAATTTTTAAACAGGACACAACACTGATCATAAAGGAAAAGATCAAACACGTATTCTTTGACCTAGCAATTCTCTCTGTAAGTATATACGGACATGTACAAGATTGTTCGTAACACAATTTATAACAAAGATTAGTAACCCAAGCGTTTGAAAGAATGGATGAATAAACACGGTATATTCATAAACTAGAATATTATAAAGATGGGGATGCACAAACTACTGCTATATACAAAATCACAGATGAATTTCACAAACAAAATCTCGAGTTAAAGAAGCAGACATAAAAGTAGAAGAAGTATGGTCCTATTTTTATAAAGTTAAAAAGTAGGCAAACTCATCTCCAGTGCTAGAAGTCAGGAGAGTGGTTCCTTTCTGGGGCAGAGATTGGGAAAGCTCTAAGTGAAGCTTCTGGGGTATTGATAATGTTCTCTTTCTTGGTAGTTACACAAGTGTGTTCATTTTACGTTAATTCAGTGAACTATATATCCTTATGGTCTGTGCATTTTTCTGAATAGTACATTTAATAAAAGGTTATGGAAAAGGAAACACTTAGGATGGTTTCTTTCGCTCTCAAAATAAAGTCTAAACCCCTTTAAGTGGCTTACAAGGACTGTGTGATCTCGCCATTACCCATTTCCTCAATAAAGGCATATTACCTCGTACTCCAGTCATCCGCACGTTTTCTCCTCTCCCTTAGCCTGGTCAATGTTCTCAGCATCCTTCCAATCTCACTTTACACACGCCCTCTCTCAGAGAGCCTTCTCTGATGCCCCCGAGTCTGGTTCGGTCCCACAACACCCTAAACTTCCCGATTTGCCACATATTTCCAGCTGCCAATTGAGTACTACCATTTGCCTCCCTGCAACCCGCCACACACCTGCAAACTCTGGAAGGGAAGGGAAGCAGCCACAGCTGCTCACCTCCCACAGTGCCCACCACACAGCAGTCTTTCAAGTAAATGCTACCAAGTGAATGGAGATCCGAATAAATGAAGAAATGTTCTCAACCATATGTTCCTTCACTAATTAACTTACTTCTTTGCAAAGGTTTCCAAGATCAGCACCAGAGAAAAAAGAGGTTTCTGCTGCCAGGTTTTCTAAGGAAACATCAGGCCCCGTTGGCATGTTTTTTGTATAGACTTTCAAAATTGAAAGCCTGCCCTGGAACAAAATTAAAAGTAGTGTGTTTATAATCTTATAACATTCATGTGTGACACAAAGCTATAGTAAAACATTTGAAGCCAAGTGTTTTCTGTTATACTACAGAGAAAGTGTGCATATATGTTAATAATTAAACAAGAAAGAATCACTTCTGAAGAGATAATAAAAGTACTTCATCAATGGCTCATATGACAATGGTAAAAATAAGGACATGATAAACTTTTAATACTTTTATAATAATTTTTCAAATAGCTAACTATAGATCTATTTGTTTAAAAGGCATGATGAATCCCCTCTTTTGGGTACAAATAGTGTTATCAAACATGGATTAAGAAGCAAACACATGACTTATACAGACATAATTTAAAAATAAATAAATATGTATTTGGTTATTTTAGGAAGGAAGGAAAACTTCATTCTTTGTCATTAATCTCTCCCTCCCAGTGGCTGTGGATGTTAAGGGCAAAAGCTTTACTGATTCTTTGACTATGGACATATCATGTAGTCTCTCTAATGTCAGATTGTCCCACTGTAAAATAAGGATATGAATACAAACATTCTCCAGACACTTTAGGATTCCTCCACTCTAGCTGTGAAATAATGTTGAATAGACTTAATAAGCTCGGTATTTTGAGTCTGCCATAATAATGAAGTAAGGCAACTACTTTACTTTTAGGCTTACATTTCTCTGAAAATATGCCCAGAGTATCCAGCAAAAGCAGATCAAAATTTTGACTTTACAAAATTCTTTACAGGCAAGGAAGAATGCAGAATCCAGTGTAAGACACACACCAGGTACATAAGCGTCCAGTTTGGGATTCGATTCTGCCAGGCTCCTTACGGCTCCAACACTGTTGTATTAAGAATCCTAACATAGAGGAAAACGTTAAATGATTACCTTTTCATCTGGAGGTGGAATATAAATAATCTTATCTAATCTTCCAGGTCGTAATAAGGCATCATCTAATACATCAGGTCTATTTGTTGCGGCAACAATCATGACATTTCTGTTAAAAACTTCTTGAAACTCTAACTGAGGGAAAATACACAACACAAAAGTAATGTCAATACATTGTTAACAATTACATTTTAAAGAAATTATAGATAAGAAGGATCCATTTATTTTTAAATAAGCATATTCTTTTCTTGGGACTGGAACACTTATACCCACTTCTTGATATCAAGCTATGCTAATACAAATTATTAACCAAAGAACTACTTTCTGTGTGTGGTGAAGGGACTGGCCAATCCTGGGGGACATCTCTCCAGGTGAGAACCAATGGAAAGCCTACACCACAGGAGAGAACACCTACTGAATGTACCTGAGCCCGTGAATGATTAGTGGATGAACTGAAAAGACAAAGCATATGACTAACAGGTAGAGATGTATGGCTATGAAACACCCTGGCTCTCCTCTCTTGGAAGACAGAGATTTACTTTACTTCTTATTTATTTTTCTTTCCAGAGGCAGAAATACGACAACATAAGCTGCAGATGTGTAAATCCTAGATGAAAATAAGAAATGCTGAAAAGCAGTCAGGGCAAGGCTTTACACAGGCTAAGCATTCAAAATTGTTTGTTGAGAGTTCAAAAAGTGCAGAACCTGATGGCCTCAAAGGTAAATTCTACCAAACATTTAAAGAAGAGTTAATGCCTGTCCTTCTCAAACTATTCCATAAAATAGAAGAGGAAGGAAAATTTCATTCCCTGAGGCCAGCATTACCCTGATACCAAAACCAGATAAAGACACCACAATAAAAAAAGAACTAAAGGGCAGTATCTCTGATGTACATGAATGCAAAAAACCTCAACAAAACATTAGCAAACTGAATCCAACAATACATTTAAAAAAATCATTCACCACTATTGAGTGGGATTTATTCCTGGGATGCAAGGGTGGTTCAGTATACTCAGATCAATCAATGTGATATATCTATAAAACAAAGGACAAGAACCATATGATCCTTTCAATAGATGACAAAAAGCATTTGACAAAGTACAAGATCCATTCATGATAAAAACTCTCAACAAAGTAGGTTTAGAGGGAACACACCCCAATATAATAAAGTACATATATGAAAAACCCATAGCTAACATCACACTCAGCGATAAAAAAAACTGAGAGCTTTCCCCTAAGGTCTCAAGGACAGAGATGCCCACTCTCAACTACTTTTATTCAACACTGGACTAGAAGTCCTAACCAAGGCAATCAGACAGCGAAAAGAAATAAAGGCATCCAAAATGGCAAGGAGGAAGTAAAACCTTCACTATTTGCAGATGACATGATACTATATTAAGAAAATCCAAGGACTCCACCAAAAGCCTTCTAGAACTGATAAATGAAGGCAGTAAGGTGGTAGGATACTCAAGGTACAGAAATCCATTGCATTTTTATACAACGATAATGAAACAGCAGAAAGAAAAATTTAAAAAACACTCCCATTTACAACTGCACCAAAAATAATAAAATACCAAGGAATTAAACTTAACGAAGGAGGTGAAACCTCTGTGTACTATGAAAATTATAAAAAACCGATGAAAGGAATTTAAGAATACCATGCTCATGTTGGAAGAACACAGTTAAAATGTCCATACTATCCAAAGCAATCTAAAGATTTAATGCAATCTCTATCAAAATACCAAAAGCATTTTTCACAGAACTAGAACAAGCAACCCTAAAATTTGTATGGAACTACAAAAGACCCAAAGTAACCCTGAAAAAGAAAAGCAAAGACAGAAGCATCACAATCCCAGATTTCAGTTATACTACAAAGTTGTAGTAATCGGAACATTATGGTACTGGTGGTGCTGGCACAAAATAGACATGTAGACCAATGAAACAGACTAGAAAGCCCAGAAACAAATTCACAATTATATGGTCAATTAATCTTTGACAAAGGAGGCAAGAATATGCAAAGGGAAAAAGAGAGTCTCTTCAACAAATGGTGTTGGGAAAACTGGACAGCTACATGCAAAAGAACAAAACTGGACCGCTTTCTTACACCATACAGAAAAATAAACTCACAATGGATTAAGGACCTAAATGTGAGATCTGAAACCATAAAAATCCTTAAAGAGAGCACAGGCAGTTAGTTCTCTGACATCAGCTGTAACAACATTTTTCTTGTCTCCTGAGGCAAGGGAAACAAAAGCTTTGAGAGACAAAGTGCAAATGGGGAAGAGGCAGAGGGAGAGGGAGACACAGAATTGGAAGCAGGCTCCAAGCTCCGAGCTGTCAGCGCAGAGCCACACACAGGGCTGCAACCCACGAACCATGAGATCATGACCTGAGCTGAAGTCGGACAGTTAATTGAATGAGCCACCCAGGCACTACTGTGGCATTATTTACAGTAGCCAAATTTTGGAAGCAGCCCAAGTATCCACTGATAGACAAACAGATAAAGAAGATGTGGTATATATGTACAACGGAATATTATTCAGCCATAAAAAAGAACGAAGTCCTGCTATTTGCAACAACATGAATGACTCTAGAGAGTATTATGCTAAGTGAAATAAGTCAGAGAAAGACAAATACCATATGATCTCACTCATATGTGGAATTTAAGAAACAAAACAAATGGACACAGGAAAAAAAAACAGAGAAACAAACCAAAAAAACAGATTCTTAACTATAGAGAAGAAAGGGGAGGGGAGAAGGCAGGGGGGATGGTGAAATAGATCATGGAGATTAAAGAGTGATCATGATGCGCACCGAGTAATATATAAATTGTTGAATCACCATATTGTATACGTGAAACTAATATAACACTCTATGTTAACTACGCTGGAATTAAAAAAATTTTTTTCTTTTAAATTGAACTGAAAAATCAGAATAGTTCACCATTAATATGATCTCTCAAAGGAGTGAATTCCCTATATCTGCAAAATTCTAGCAGAGGCAAGTCAACACCCGTCAGATACTACAGAAGGAATTCCTGCGTTACGAGAAAATTTGATTAGAAAACCTCATGGGTCCCTTCAAATTCTAGTGTCATATGTTCCTCGAGAGCTTTAAGACTCTCCTTCCATGGACTGATTTTTCAACTGGGAAACAAGTAAAAACAAGGAAAGAATAAAAGAAAACTGATCTGTTTGGGTAGCTTAAGGATATCAAACTCTATCTAGGAAGAGACTCGGAAAGGGAGGAAGAGACTTCTGAAGGTCATTTTAATTTCATGATAACCAGGGAAATCAATTCCTCAAGGAAATTGGAAGTTTGAATTACTAACATCATTGGTAATAACAATGTTTTGTTTTGTTTCATATAAAAACTTTTAGAAAAGGATAAATATTGGTTCTTCAGAATATAAAAATAAGAATAAACTCCCTTTTCTATTAGCAATATGTAATGTTATGTTTCTAAATCTTAGGAAAAATAAAATTTACATTCATGTATATTTAAGATAACTTATTATAAAATTTACCTCATCCTTCCTAGCCAAATCACAATTTTTGGTAGTTCTGTAAACATCCGAACAAACTGAAATTACATAATTCCTTCTAGGAGGTGAATCCAGCATAGAGAAAGCTAGTGTATAAGCACTGCATTTAATGTTGACTTGGCTCTTGCTATATTCTGGCTAGTAAATACCTCTTCATTTTTTCTCACCTTCTTGTATTTACCCTGTGGATCTGATTTGCTTCCTCTCCTCTCTGTCGTCTTCAGCCCGACACCATCTAATTCGTTCAGGAGAACAGAAAGAACACGCTCTTGAACACCACATTCTGATTGGCTGATGGATCGAGAGCCCAGGATTGAATCAATTTCATCCAAAAACACAATTGCTGGAGTATTCGCTCTGGCTTGTCGAAATACCTTTTGTTAGGAAAACAAAATTACTGAAAAGCTATATATTACTCACTATTCAAGTGAATATATGCTTTACGGATTACTACTCATAATTTTTTAAAATGTAAAAAGAAGGGAAAGATGCTAAATGTCTAAGAAGTGGGGAATGAATAAATTGAACAAGGAACAATGCAGTATTATGTACAGGTTAAAATCATATTTTCAAAACATTTAATACTATAGAGTTTTAAAAATGATGATTTAAGAAAATCATGATAAAGATATAATCTTCCCTCAATTTTAAAAGGAAAGCAAAAAAATTAAGGAAATTCACCAAGACGCTTAACAGTAGGTAGAGAAATTACGAAGGATTTCTTACCTAACACTTTCCTATATTTCCTAAATTTTCTATAACAAATATACATAACTTTTCTAACTGAAAAAAAGTCCAGTAATATTTTTAATAACTAAGGTTTACCCTTAAGGCATGCCATGAAAATTCTAAAGGACACTTAACTCTATGGGGGAAAATAAACAAACCAACCTGAGACAAGACTTTTTCTGAATCTCCGACAAAAGGAGAAAAGAGATCGGCTCCGCTCACTGAGACAAAAGAGCAATGACAGCTTGTGGCCAGGGCCCGCACCAGGGTGGTTTTAGCACATCCAGGGGGACCGAACAGGAGAACTCCCTTTGGCTGTGTCAGGCCCATCCTGACAAATTCCCGAGGGAACTTTAGAGGCCACTCGATGCTCTGTAAGCACACAAAAAGAGACCACCATTTTAGTATCTTGATAAAGCATCCTATGATCCCGTAAAGTCAGCTGGTCACTCAACAATTCTCAGGGACCTGTTAGGAGCTGGAAATGCAGTCCACTCCACAGCAACCAGTGATCTTATTGCCTAAGTCAGGTCACATCATTTCCGGCTTCGAATCCGTCACTGACTTCCCATAGGAATTAGGAGAAAAGCCAATTCCGAACTCCTCCCTACCACTGATTACAGGCCTTACATAGCCTGTTTCCCAAACACCCCAGTTTGTTCCGATCTCAGTGCTTTTATTTGCTGTTCTCTCTGTGCCTGAACACTCCTTCAAGATCTGTGCGGCTATCCCTCATCATTCAGTCTCAGCTCAGTCATTTCCTTGCAGGGGTCTTCCCTAACTACCCTCATCAAAGCAGACCCCACCCCCATCTCCACCCGCCAATCTATGCTACTGCCCATCTTTTACTTTGGGAGCGCTTACTCATTCACTCTCTGAAATTATTATTTTCCCATGTTGGGTTTGTCATTCTGCTCCTGCTAGAATGTAAATAAAGTTCACCTCTTAAAATGCCCATACCTAGAATGACACCTTCACAAAGTAAGCATCTCACGAATAACTAAATAGTAAACAAGGCCCCGTCACTGCTCCGAGGTAGGTGGTTTTATTATCGTCACACTTTTATAGATGCAGAAGCTCAGACTTACAAAAGTGAAGTAACCTGCCCAGCTCTTATTGGTAGTGAGGCAGCAGAACTAAGGCTGCCCCCAGGCAGTGTAAATCAAGAAGTGCAAACTCTTAACTAGCGATGTGTAACCTTTCTGTTAAACAAGGATAAGATCCCTGCAGCAAGGGAACTCAGATTTTAGTTGGGGAGACCGGCTTGCAAACTAACAATGAGGCCAGAACAGGGCGTTCCACCGGGAAGGAACAATACACACAGCGACACTCGAACTCTTATTCGTCCCAACAGTTAGTAGCAACAGAAGGAGAACAGGGGAAGCAAGGAGCAATGGAATTAAAGTGGAAGTAGGAGTCAGACTGTGCTAAGCCTTTAAAGTTTTAGTCAACACTGAGGCAGCAGTATGGAGAAAAGACTGGAAAGAAATAAACAGAAGCAGGGTGACCAGTTAGAAGTTTCTTGCAATGATTCTGACTACAAAAATAATAAGGCTGGATGTGTCACAGGCAGTGGTGATGGTGTGGAAGGGATGGATTTGAAACATAAAACATAACTCTCTTTTATGCAGGGACTCTGTTCTAAATCCAGAGGGGAAGTTACATGCACGTATGGCACGACCCCTGCATTTAGAAGACAGGTTTCTGACTTAGGAGATGGGCTGCTGGCTATATTCAGAGGCAGCCAATCCAGGTATGGAGGTTGGGTTGATCAGCTGAACTTTGGATGTGCTGAGTTTGAGATTCCTGGAAGTCACCTGGTAGGCAGGCAACTAAGTAGTCCTATGATCAAAAGAACTATCTGTGTTGGATATAAAGATTTTCGAGCTAACAGTTTTCAGGGGACAGCTACAGCCCTGGATATTAAGATCATGGACTCACAGAATGCAAAAAGAGGACTCCTAGGAGCTTGAGGCACTAACATTTACGGCAACATTAAGGAAAGGAGTGTTCAGAAAGGCAGAAAGCTTAACATCTCAAAACTAAAGAAATAGAGTTCACAACAGGAAGTGTGGCTAATTGCTCGTGCCCTTGGCGAAGATTAAATGAGACAACGAATGTAAAAGGGGTTCACTGTAGATAAAGCTTCTAGTTAAGATGAATAAATTATAGTGATACTTATACATGGGTCTTTTGTATGTGGGGTTAGAGAAATCTAGTTCCTTATGGCAGGGTCACCTGAAGGGAGTGAACAGGATTAATTTCTGAAACTGCAATGCCAGGGAGCGGATCTGGAGAGTTGTGTTCCTCAGCATCCACTGTGAGAACTGTAGCCACCCCGGCCAGACTGTGGATTCTCATTTTGTGCTTTTACCAGACCCAGGGCAAACTCGGGCCTGCAAACTAAAAATCTGTAATTGTACCACCCACAAACTAAGAACCATTTTTACATTTTTAAATGCTTGAAAGAAAAATCAAAAGAATATTTTGAGATATGTGAAAATTATATGATTTCAGTGTCCATAAATAAAGGTCCATCAGAACGCAAGTAGTGATTACAGATTGTCTCTGGCTGCTTTCGTGCCATGAATACGGAGTTGAATGGTTGCAATAAAGACTGTATGGCCCACGAAATCTAAAATGTTTACTCTCTGGCCCTCCACAGAAAACGTTTGCTGACCCCATTCTAGATTATAAAGTCTTTAAAGCAAATAACAAACAAAAGAAGGGTGAGGTAGGAAAACATGGCGAATGGTATCTGACGCCTAGAGAAGCCCAGATAAACCAGGACTGAGAAGTAGCCCTTGGATTCAGATGCGAGGATGGCATCACTGATGGCAGCAAGACAGTTGCAGCAAGTGCGGTTTGTCTTCATCACAAGTGTCACACTCAAACTCTACCAGTCTACTGGCGCCAGCAAACTCTCTACATCACCTGTTTTAACTTCAGTTTCACATCTTCGAGGCCACCGATCTGCTCCCAGCCAACAGGCTTGATGTCCATCAGTCCAATGACACTTCGGAATGAGGAGGGCTGAATCTTTTTGAAAGCTTCAAGGAAGTCTGCTTCATCAATAGTTGGGTTGTCCTGGTTCTGAAGAAATATCCCCCAAAAAGCAAAATCAGACCAAAGATTACAGGGGCCTTTTTGTGGTGCAGGGGCACAATTACTTGTCTTTTTTTGTTTTTAATCTTCTTTTGAATTTATAAATCTATTTTGTTATCATTATAAAAAAATCTTACACACACAATACAAACAAATGAAATGTCTCCCCCCCCAGCTCTCCCCACTATCATCTCTAGAGGAAGACAACGACTTCCTGTGTTCACCACTAGTATGTTTTATGACAGAACGGATACGTACGTCCTTTCAAACAGATATATAAGTGGGACCCTACTGTACAAATTAACCTGCACTTTTGTGCCACTTATGTTAGAAATCTTTTCCTATCAATTAATATAGTTCAACCTCACTCTTTCTGACAACTGCAAAAGACACTATTGTATGAGCGTACCATAATTTCACTGCATCTTTCTGTTGAATGTTAGGTTGTTTTTCCAGTCTTTCGTTAAAAACAAAGCTTCAGCTGAAAGTGCCTGTGCACATGTTCAAGTATGTTATATAATAATTTCCTCCAAGTAGAATTACTGGGTTTAAGAGTATGCACATTTACGATAATACATTTGATGGGTATTATCACCCTGCCCTCAAAGCTGCACCAATAATATAAAGCTGTTCTTCCCATACCTCTCCAGCACTGTAGACGACCAGACTAAAATTCCCGCCAGTGTGATAGAGGAAATCGTAACCACTATTGTGTTAATTTTCTTTAATCAAGAGTGAGGTAGAGAGAGTGATGGAATTAGAAAATCAGCTATTTTGCAATCATTTATAGTAAAGACTGTTGGGGCAAGAGTCATGGAGTCATCCATGGATACAAAAAAGGGGAGGAAGAATGATAAGGAGCATGATCTCAGAGCGTCTCTTCATAGCTTTATTTGTTACAAAGGGAAAAACAGCAGCTGTACAGTAGAGAAACTGGACAAAACCGGGACTGGCTAAACACATCCATCACCGATGAGGGACATCACCGACCAGGACAGGCAGACATCTTGTGCCTTCGCCTGTGATACCCTAAGGACACACTGTCACTTACGGAGTATTCCAAAGGGGCATGCGTAACCTGAATCTGACTATGAAGAAATATTAGACAAACCCTAACTGAAAAACATTTTATAAAATCACTGACCTAAAATATCAATGTAAAATGTCTTATTTTAAAAAGCTAAGGGAGTATTGGAGATTAAAAGAAACTAAAAACTAAACGCAATATGTTATCCTGAATGAGATCCTGGACTGGAGGGGGGGAAAAACGCTAAAATGATTGAAACAACTACCAAAATAAGAATATGGGCTGCAGATTTGATAACGTTCTGTATCAGTGTTAAATTCTGTGAATATAACGATTATACATAATCATATTGTGGTCACATATCTGGACATACTTGTTCTTAGGAAAGAGATAATAGGATATGATGTATGCAACCCATCCTCAACTGATTCAGAAAAAATAATATGTATATACATATACAATTAGAGACAGAGAAGGAGAGAGAGAATGATAAAGCTAATTTGGCAAAATGTTAAAACTTGGTGAATTTGGATGGAAGGTTTAGCGGGAGTTCTCTATTTTGCAACTTACCCTAAAGTTTTCAATTACTTCAAAATAAAAAGTTAAAAAAATAATAACTGAAAGGGACTAATTTTTAAAGAAAGTAAAGCTGAGGATTTTTCATGTTTATTGGCTGCTTGTAATCCTTTCGCTGTCTCTTACCTGTGCATATTTTATTACCCATTTTCTCTTAGACTGTTGGTCTTAATTGATCTGTAAGAATTCTTTCTATATGAAGGTAATTGGTCTTTTTGTTGTAGGCCAGAAGTATTTTTCCCAGTCTGTTTTTTATCTTGTCTTTGTTTATATATTGTTTTGCCTTCCCCAAATGGTCAAATTAGTAAACCATTTCCTTTTTGGCCATTAGATTTTATGCTGTGCTTAGAAAGGCCATCTTCACTTTAAGATTATATTGTGGAGAATCTTTCTTGCAATTTTCTTGATCATTCTAGTGAAGCAGATTTTTTGTTACAGTTAAAAACTGCTTATATTTGTAATATCTGTATTATATTTAAGATTTGCCTTCATATCAAATTCTGAACATTTAGTTGTCAAAAAATTTTCAACAAACTATTCTATCCCATTTACATAAGAGTATATAAGTACATATACTCTTATGTATAAGTATATATATATATATATATATAGAGAGAGAGAGAGAGAGAGAGAGCTCTTCTAAACATTCCTGAAAATTAGAATCTCTGGGAGGTGAGATTTCATGCAATTTTTACTTTCTTTATAATATTTTTATTTCGTTTAATTTCTCACAAAGAAAGCTATTAAATAATTTTTTTAAATAATTTTCTTTTTCCTAACTGGCTAGGAGTATTAGATGTTGAGTACCTGAATACTAATTAACTTTTTTTTAATGTTTATTTATCTTTAAGAAAGAGAAAGACACACAGAGCACAAGCAGGGGAGGGGCAGACAGAGAGGGAGACACAGAATCCGAAGCAGGCTCCAGGCTCCGAGCTGTCAGCACAGAGTCTGATGCAGGGCTCAAACCCATGAACTGTGAGATCATGACCTAAGCCACCCAGGGGCCCCCTAATTAATTTTTAAGTAACACCAACTAAGATCATTTATACGTACATTATTTCACTTGATTCTAATAACCCTTTCAGGCAGATAAAATTCTTTCTTCTATGTATGCATGTGTTACTCTAGTTCAAACCCTTTAATGGGACTACTTCACAAAAAGCTGAACAAACTTCAACGCATCCCTTGTCTGCCCTGGTATATAGATGGAGGCAGCAGTGGCCCCTCAGCTGCCTGAGGGATAAAGAAGAAAAAGGTGAAGCCAGTACCTTCCCAGATGCCTCTGTCCCTTCTTCCTTTTTGCCTTTCTTCCTTCCATTTCCCCTGGTTGTTTATGAACTCAGCCATCACCTGTGGTAGCTATGCCTGGGCGGGCCCCTCCTGAGGTAGCAGCTGGCTGGTCCACCTAAGCCAGGATGTTTAAGGTCAAACCTGGAACTTCAAAGCAGAGGGAATCCTAAATGTAAATCTCCCTTCCCAAAGGCTGGTGGTGTCATCCTCCCTTCAAAAGGCATACATTCTCACACCTCTATCCATGAGAAGTGTCATTAAGTCTTCAAGCATTTTGGGTTCTAAACCCAGAAGAGAACTTATAAGCTCACATGACTCCTTCCCACCTTCGGTGTACATGTAAAATTAAATGGAAATGAGGAAGGACGTAAATTATACAGGTAAGAAAGTTTTCAAAACTTTGGATGATAAATCATCCTTTTATAGTTTAAACAAACTCAAAATTGGTTTTCAAAAATTACAAAATCAAAGGGCAATTTTAATGTTATAATAGTTACAATAGAGATTGAAAACTTTGTCCTAGAATCCTCAAGGTGCTGAAAGTAATTTTTTCTGAAGGGATTTAGGGGTTAGGATTACGTATTACGTACAAAGTAAAGAGATTTTCCAATTCGTAGCGTTGAAATTATTATATTTAAAGATAACATCCTAAATATTTTTAAGAAAGGTAGTCATGAATTAAAGATTTCAATGTCAAAGACAAATTTAAAGAAAAATTCCAGGTGCCCAATCTTCTCCTGGGTTAGAAAGTTTATTTTCCTACTAAATATTTATTACTAAGGAAAAAACAGATGGAATGGGAACACAGGATCTCTGTGATCTTCCTGCCAAAAATGCAAAAACCGAATCCAGTCATGAAAAAACATTAGTGAAACCCAAACTAAGGAATATTCTACAGAATAAATGACCTGTAGTCTTAAAAAGTTAACCATGAAAGACTAAAAATGGTTCTCGATTAAAGAATATTAAGGAATCAGGATAAATAAATGCAATGTATAAGCTTCCATTACTATTTTCTTTTTTCCTTTTTAAATTTTTTACTAGAAAGGAAATTAATGGGATAGAATGAAATTTGGAGGTTTACAGAGATTATATAAAAGTATCATGTCTGTTAATTTCCTCATCTTAATAATTATACTGTAGTTCAAGTCTTTGTGTTTAGAAAATATATACTTAAGATTTTAAGGCTAAAGGGACATCACGGCTATAGTACATTCTCAACTGTTTCACACACACAACTAGATGTATCTATATCTATATCTACATCTATATGAGGAGATAGATCTATATGTACATACATATAAAAACACAGAAGAAGAGAGAAGGATAAAGCAAAACTGGAAAAATGCAACATTTGGAGAATCGGGTAACGCATATACAGAAATTCTTTGTACTATTTGCAATTTTTCTCTAAGTCTGAAATTGCTTCGAAACAAACAAAACAAAAATTAAAAAGAAATATGTTCGATTCTTCTGGGGCCACGCTCTCTTTTCCCTAGCTGCTCGGGGCTTTTGGGCTAGGCAGTTACTTTGGGGATGAGGGCAAATGTCCTGGTAGACCTGGAAGACTCAGCCCTCTGTCCCCACCTTCAGTCTTATGCTAGTCCCAAGGAGCTGAGATGTAAAAATATAGGTAAGAAATAACTGTGGAAAGTATCAAAAGTTCCAAGAAAATGTACTTACCACTTGTTTAATCCCAAATTAATTTGCTATTTTAATGAAAAGAACAACCTACATGGTCATAAATCAGGGCTTCCTACCTTCTTACTATGAAGGAGAGCATGCAGGGCAGCCTCCCTACAAAGTGCAGTCAGGTCCGCACCAACATAACCAACTGTCATTTCTGCAAGGAGTCTCAAATCAACTTGACTGGAGATGGGCATCTTTGAGGTAATTGCCTTGAGTATCGCCTTTCTTTGTTTACATGTGGGAGTCCCAATGACAACCTATATGCAAAGCAAAAAAAGAAAAATTAAAGCTTACACAGCTTAAAATATATATAATATTTATATCCTCTCAAATGTGTATACTTAGTGAACACATTTGAAACCAGAACTGTGTACTCTTAATTATGCCATAGATTCTGAATATATTAAAAATCTTAACTTCCCAGAGGAGTAACTGGCTAGATAGTTGCATATGAAAATCATATACAGATCTTCCTTACCTTGAGATGGGGTTACATCCCAATAAATGCATCGTAAGTTGGAATTACAGTAAGCGGATAATGCATTTAATATACGTAACCTATCACAGCTTAGCCTAGCCTGCTTAAGTATGCCAGAGCACTTACATATTAGCCTGCAGTTCGGCAAAATCATCTAGCACAAATCCTATTTTATAATAAAGTTTTGAGTATTTCACACAATTTACTGGATACTGTACTGAAAGTGAAAAACAATGTTTGGATGAGTATAAAATGGCTGTCAACGTGTCAGCTGTTTATTCTCATGATCTCATGGCTGCCCAGCATCACAAGAGAGCATCTTATTGCATATTGCTAGCCTGGCAAAAGATCAAAATTAAAAATTCATAACACGTTTCCTACTGAATGAGTAGGAAACTCACACCATCAAAAAATCAGAGGCCCTCTGTAGGTCAATTTAACATTTTCTTATATTTTAAGAACCTACCAAGTTCTACCAGCCATGGATGCAACAGTAAACCAGACAGTCTAGGTCCCTGCCCGTATAGATCTTATCCAAGAGACAAGTACTGGATGATGCAAAAAAGAAAGAAATGTGCTCAAGTTCTGCACAGATTAAGCTAAAAGTGTGCAATTATCATTTGTCTCTTTAGATTCCTAACGCAAAGTTCAAATATCACTTAAATTAACCACTATTCAAACTAATCAGGAATCAATTTGAGACTAAAGCTTATAAATAGTTCAGCTTTTGAGCACTCAATCTTTCTGGCGACTCAGGGAGCAACTACTCAGGGTAATTTCTCACTGGTGGGTCAGGATGCTGGCATTCTGACAAGGAATGAATAAATCCAGAAGAATGAATACCTGTTTTGAATTAGTTCTTCCCCACCTTCTCCCTTTTTATTTCAACACACTATTTCTTGAGGCTATCCTAATTTTAATTCTCATTCCAAATCTGTAAGAGTTGAATACACTTATTGCTGAACTAATTCCCTAAAAAGTTAACATTACTGATGGTACTCATTTTCAGGACAAAACTCATCCCTAAAGGCCACCTGGCTTCTCTGAACAATTTGACTCTGGGGAAAAACAGGTCCTCGCTCACAGATCTCACAAGGACAGAGAACATGTTCTCTGCACTACAAAAGGCCCCACTCCAGCTTCACTGACGGCCAAACCTAAGTGGCAACCGCCTCTGGGCAGACAATCAAGGCCAGAAGAGGCCGAGGAGGTTCCAGGAACCTTCCAGGTCCGACTGGCCCAGCCTATTTACCTCTCGGTCAAATCTCCCCGGTCTGCGCAGCGCTGGGTCCAGAGCGTCCGGCCGGTTGGTGGATGCCACAACCACCACCTCCCGGTCCCCACTGATGCCGTCTAGCAGCGTCAACACCTGGGCCACCACGCGGCTCTCGGGGGCTCGGTGTGGGCCGCCCCGTCGGGGACACAGGGCGTCCACCTCGTCCAGGAAGAGGAGGGTGGGTCTGCGGCTGGCCAGCTCCCGCGCGCGCTGGAAGACCTGCCTCACGTTCTCCTCCGTCTCCCCGGGCCGGGCGCCCTGCAGCGCGGGGGCGCTCACTGCCAGCAGCTCCGCGCCCGCTTCCCGGACCACGGCCCGCACTAGTTGAGTTTTGCCCACTCCGGGGGGACCCGCCAGGAGCACCCCGCGAGGCACTGCCAGCCCCAGGGCCGCCAAGGTGCGGGGGTAGCGGAGCGGCAGAAGGAGGAGCTCCCGCAAAGAGTCGGCCGCCTCCGAAAGGCCCCCCAAGTGCACCTCGGGCCGCGGCTCGGCTTCCGACGGAGGCACCCCGCTGAGACCGATGCGGGTGCGAGGAGTGACTAGCCCGGCCGGATCCGGGCTGGGCGCCCCGCTGACGATGTGCAGTGCGGCCACAGGGCCGGGGGCGCCCGGTGGAGCGGTCACCACGTGGCCCCGGGAGACAGGTCGCTTCCTGAGAAGCTCCTGCGCCGCCTCCAGCACCGCGGCTGGATTCGAGGCACCGGGCGCGCCCGTCCCCTCCCGCAACACCGGCCACACAGTGAGATGCCGCAGGGACGGGCAGGACACCAGGCGGAGGCTGCTTAAGCGGAGATTCCCCCGGAACCCCGAAGCCCCCGAGGCCGCCCCGGAGCTCGCGCACTGCGGATCCAGTTGCACAAAGCCGTCTGCTCCATCCCGCCGCAGCCAGGCGGTGCAGAGACAGGAGCCGCCGTCAGGCAGAGAGATCTTCACGGCCGAGCCCAAATGCGCCCCCAAGGTGCGGAGGGCTGCCGGACCCAGGCGACAGCGCTGGGTGCCCCTGTCCTTAATGTCTAATGGTAGCACCTTTAAGAGCGTCTCTTCGGGCAAGGGACCTGAGTCCGGAGCCATTGCACACAGAGAAACCCAAGCGGAGAGAAGTGGGATAGGAATTCCACCCGGCAGGGGAAAGCGAGAACACCCCGCTCCTCGGCCGGAAGCAGGTGACGCGCATGCGTCAGGGATGGCCCTCAGTTGCCAGTCCCTGAGTGGAGGCCGAAAGGGCCAATCGGAGTTTAGACGGTGCTCTGGCTGTCGGTGTTGCGGTGTCGGATTTGACAAAACCTAGTGGCCCATTCCAGAGCTTTATGGAAAAGGGCTTAGTTATGGGTGTCTGGGAGGCCGCGTAAGCTTCAGTAGGTTATTAAGCATATACGTGGGTGATTTAGAGAATCTCCCGTATAGCATACTCTCCCTGGCTCTCAGAGTCCAGCATCACCACCTGTACTTTTGGACTAACAGCTTAGAGACCGTGTTTTGTGAAAAAACCTCAACTGTCCTGGTGGGCACAATATTTTGGAGTGCTCTGGTGCTAATATCTAAGGTGACTTGGTGCTAATATCTAAGGTGACTTGGAGAGGCTGAGAAAGACAGCCTAGGCACCTCCGATGGATGTGGATTCTAACGTGTTCTGAAGGTCCAGGCATGCCCCTCCTACAGAAAGGCACCAGGGTTGCAAGAGAGAAACACAGGATAGCACTTTAAATCCCCGGGAGAGAAAAAAGAAGGAAAACCAGGCCATTTGACCTCTTTGTGGCACATCAATACATTCTGTTCAGATACAATAGGGAGCGAGGGCAGGCCAAACTACCACAGTGGCATATTAATTATTTTGCATTAAAGCTACTTGGGGGCAAGGACATTCAGGCTCTCTTCGGTATCCCTGAAAGCAGGAAATAAACCTCCCATGTGAAAGGTAGCTCTCCCTGTAGGAAGAACAGACATCCTTATAACCAGAGATACAGACTTAAAAAACAGCTGTAGAAATAAACCTTGTTGCTTTTTTACTCATCTACTACCTCAGCCCAAATTCCACTTAGGATTCATTTCTAATTAAAGCTCTCAGGGCGCCTGGGTGGCTCAGTCAAGCATCAGACTCTTGATTTTGGCTCAGGGTGTGAGGTCACAGTTCATGAGTTTGAGCCCCGCATCCAGCTCCATGCTGACTGCACGGAGCCTGCTTGGGATTCTCTCTCCCCCTTTCTCTCTGTCTTCCTCTGCTCATGTTCTCTCTCTTTCTTTCATAATAAATATATAAAACTTAAAAAAAAAAGTTATTGTTTCTCTGCCTTTTGGCTAAGAACAAGTGTAGTAAAAAAAAAAAGAAAAAGCTCCTAAGCATTTTTTAATCCTGTCAATTCCTCACAAATTTATTGTTTCTTTGTCTAAGAAGCATAAAAACCGCCTGCACTGGTCATTTCCTTATGTGTCAATTTTATTATTGGGCCTCTGCATACATAACAATAAAACTTTTGTTTTTTTCTCCCTTTTTAATCTGTCTTGTGTAAATTTAATTTTTAGTCTAGCTGGAAGACCTTGAAGGGCAGAGAGAGAATTTTCCTTCCCTACACTTCTCTGAATGTTCTTTGACAATTTAATTATAACCTCTTCTGTTCATGCGTTCAATGTCTACTCGGTGCATAGCAGTACTAAGGTCTGTACTAGAGATGACGGTGGTCTACATTATTAAGACTACTGCCTGCTCTTCTCTTCCCACCTTTCTTCTCCCTTCCCCATAGGGGATTACGCTTTTTTTTTTTTTTACTTAAAAAGTTAAGAATTTATTTTAATTTCAATATATTTAACACACAGTGTTATATTAGTTTCAAGTGTACAATATAGTAATTCAACAATCCTATATATTACTCAGTGCTTATCAAGATAAATGTACTCTTAATCTCTTTCACCCATCCCCTCACCCATCTCCCCTCTGGTAACCATCATTTTGTTTTCTATAGTTAAAAGTTTGTTTTGGGGGATTGTCTCTTTTTTTTCCCTTTATTCGTTTCTTAAATTCCACATATGATTATATGGGGTTTGTCTTTCTCTGACTTATTCTCTTAGCATTATAGTCTCTAGCTCTATTCATGTTGTTGCAAATGGCAGGATTTCATTCTTTTTATACCTGAATAATATTCCATTGTACATATATACCACATCTTCTTTATCTGTTCATATATCAGTGAACGCTTGGGCTGCTTCCGTAATTTAGCTGTTGCAAATAAGGCTGCAGTATACATAGGGGGTACATATATCCTTTCAAATTATTGTTTTCATGTTCTTTGGGTAAATACCCAGTAGTGCCATTACTGAATCAGAGGGTAGTTCTATTTTTAACTTTTTGAGGAACCTCCACACTGTTCTCCAGAGTGGCTGCACCAGTTTGCATTCCCACCAACAGTGCATGAGGGTTCCTCTTTCTCCACATCTTCACCAATGCTGTTGTTTCTTGTTTTTTTTTTTTTAATTTTTAAATATTTATTTATTTTTGAGAGGGGGGGGAGACAGAGCATGAGCAGGGAGGAGAGAGAAAGAGAGAGAGAGAGAGAGAAACACAGAATCTGAAACAGGCTCCAGGCTCTGAGCTATTAGCACAGAACCCGATGTGGGGCTCGAGTTCACTAACCATGAGATCGTGACCTGAGCTGAAGTTGGACGCTTAACTGACTGAGCCACCCAGGCATCGCCCTTGTGTTTTTTATTTTAGCCATTCTGATAGGTGTGAGGTGATATCTCATTGCGGTTTTGATTTGCATTTCCCTGATGATGAGTGATGTACAGCATTTTTTCATGTGTCTGTTGGTCATCTAGAGGTCTTCTTTGGTGAAACGTCTGTTCATGTCTTTTGCCCACTTTTAATTGGAATATTTGTTTTTTTGGTATTGCGTTGTATAAATTCTTTATATGTTTGGATACTAACCCTTTATTGGATGTGTCATTTGAAAATATCTTTTCCCATTCAGTAGAGTTGCCTTTTAGTTTTGTTTCCTTTGCTGTGCAGAAGCTTTTTATTTTGATGTAGTGCCAATAGTTTATTTTTGCTTTTCTTTCCCTTGCTTTAGAGACATATCTAGAAAGATCGTTATGGCCAATGCCAGAGAAATTACTCCCTGTGCCCTCTTTAAGGATTTTTCAGGTCTTGCATTTAGGTCCTTAGTGCATTTTGAGTTTATTTTTCTGTATGGTGTAAGAAAGTGGTCCAGGTTCATTCTTTTAGCTGTCCAGTTTTCCCCACACCATTTGTCAAAGAGACTGTCTTTTTCCCATTGCATATTCTTGCCTCCTTTGTCGAAGATTAATCGACCAGATAATTGTGAATTTGTTTCTGGGTTTTCTATTCTGTTCTATTGATCTATGTATCTGTTTTGTGCCAGTACCATATTGTTTTGATTACTACAGCTTCGTAGAATAACTTGAAATCTGGAATTATGATACCTCCAGTTTTGTTTTTCTTTGGCTTTGGCTATTCGGGGTCTTTTGTGGTTCCATACAAATTTTAGGATTGTTATAGTTCTGTGAAAATATGCTGTTGATATTTTGATAGGGACTGAATTAAATGTGTAGATTGCTTTGGGAAGTATGGACTTGAACAATATTTGTTCTAAAGGATTATTCTTCCCCTGTATCATCTAGAATACATTTCCTATCATTTTAAATTCTGCTCAGCAAAAAGAGCTCCAGATCTTTCAAAGTCAAGCAAATATGTCTTGTTTTTTATCTTACTCAGTCTCTCTACCTCTCTTTTTCCCACTGCATTGCAACCCAAATTATGTGACTACAAAATTGACACTGCAGACAGAGTGTGTAAGTCACTGGGGGCTGGTGAGTTTCTTTCTGCTTATGCAAATAATGTATTGTGAACTTTCTGACAATGTCTTCTCAGTAGAAAGTACGGTGAGATCTGGCATCTTAAGACCAATGCAAGTTCCTCTTATTCTACTCAAACCTCAGGCCAGACACTCTTGGCTTCTGGGTTCCACAGACACCTACCTGGTTTCCTGCTGTATGTTTCCAGCTCCGGGGCTGGAACCACTTACAAGGAATCAGGAAATAGCATTCTAAGGGGAGGTTCTCAACTGGGTAAGTCACCCACTACATATCATTTTTTTTTTTTCTTAATCTTATTGCCTTCTGTTCTCTTTGGAGAACAAAGACTCCAAACTCAGACTTTTCAAGAAAAGTTTAGTATTTTCTGAAATAAAAAGCCAACATGTTTACTGACCCCTGAAGGTGTGACTAAAATGCCCTTCACGTTATTCCATCACAATGCCTGAACCTCACAGGTGTTCTTTTATTCCGGTCCCAGGAAGCTTTGAGGACCATAAAAAGTGTGTGTGTGGGGGAGACTTAATGAGAAAATGATAACTGTCTTATTTGTTTTGTTTTGTTTTATAATTTATTGTCAAATTGGTTTCCATGCAACACCCAGTGCTCATCCCAACAAGATATCTGCCTTAAATATGTGAAGGGCTGTCATATAAAAGAGTTGATAGATTGAGATATATCTGCAGTGCAGAATTGTCCAGAAAGTGAAATAGAATGAACAGAAGAGTCTTTCTCCTCATGTTTAGAGTATGGTTACATGGAAAGGATAGAAGACTTTCTATACGCTATAGCTAAGGGGCATAACCAAAGCCAACATAGGGAGGTAAATAAAGTTAAGTCAATTCTAGAGTTTTCTGCATTTGATATTAAGGAAACTACATGTTGCTTTGGGTTCTCTGACCTTGTGGAACCCATATACCCAGGAAATATTTACTTTACCCTTCTCTAAAGGTTCCCATTCTCGCCTTAGGTTGCAAACAAATTGATTCCAAGCCTTTGGCCCTTATCCACACGCTCTCAGCAGAATTATAACTAGCTTTTCTAGTCAGTGAGTGAAATTCACGGTGTCCCTTCCCTTTAGGTCAAACCATTTCCAATACTATTATTTCAACTATCTGAATGTCCACATATGTCCTATCAATAATAAATGACAAGTCTTTTCATAATCGATGACACTTTTCTCCTGTGGAAAACTATTCTAATAGTAGTCGTGTGGTTCTTTTGCTCTTTTTTTTTCTTCTTGTTTTTAATATGACCCCAAATTTGGTGATTCTACGAACTGAAGAATACCAATTAAAGCACCAAAAGGTCGAACCACTAGAGGGAGTCTAAAACCAAATAAGCACAAAGGCTACAGGATTGCAGACACTGAGGAATTCTCATCCCAAGATTCACACCCATGTGTATGAAAGAGTCTGTTGTCTATACAAACAACTTACTTATTTTCACATAATTTCTACGTGCCTAAGGCCATGTAGAACTCACTTTCCAAGTTATAATTTAATTGTTGTATTAAATATCAAAATGACTAATCCAATCCAAATTTATTGGTGGATCAAAATCCAAACAAAACGAATTTATCTTCTGATAGTGTAGAAATAATTCTAGCTCTGAATTGTTTCAGATAGCTTTGCTAAACAAAATCTTTTGTGAGATTTCCCTGACTGAAGAGATGCATTTAAAAAATAGTTTCTCTTCATTTTAGTTGCTACATTCGAGGTTACAATGTATTTACTATTAAATTAACTATAAACATTCTTCATTAGCAATAAGTCTAAAATTCAAAAGAAGTGGTTGGAACCTGTTCATTATTATTTATTTATTTTTAATGTTTATTTATTTTTTGACAGAGAGAGAGATAGTGCACGAGCAGGGAAGGGGGCAGAGAGATAGGGAGACACAGAATGTGAAGTAAGCTCCAGGCTCTGAGCTGTCAGCACAGAGCCTGATGCGGGGCTCAAACTCACTAACTGTGAAATCATGACCTGAGCCAAAGTCAGACACCTTACTGACTGAGCCACCCAGGCGCCCCAGAACCTGTTTACTTTTTAGAATAATGATTGTACATTATTTGTGTGCCTTCAGCATCCATAATATTACATATTAAATAATATATTTCAGGATGTGAAACATAACATAATTGTAAAATAATTTAAAGAAAATGGTTAATCTTTCTTATGTTTCCATTTTCATGTTATGAATATGTTACATTCAACTCTAATATACTTGAACAGTAGTAATGATTGTGAGTTGTAATAGATAAGTATAGAGGATCATTTAACCACACTTGAAAAGGCATGATTTGCAAATGCTCTCGCCTCAACATGTTCATGTAGGTATATCAAATGACTTATTTCCACACATAGTTAATATGCCAAACAGAGTTTCTTATTTTAAAGTATATAGTGAAAATCCCCCAAAATAGGACATCATTAAAATTGTTCTTTAAAATTGGACATCTTTAGTCCTTCTCATATATCAAGGCTAGATTATTCTTTGCAAGATCCAGAGTCAGGAGGTGAGTGGAGCCATTAGCAGTCTTGGCTGGACTACAAATGACCTGCAGACTGTGGTTCACTTAACACCATTTGTAAAGTCTCTTCTTGCAAATTTTTCAGAAACTACTTGTTTCATCATTTTTTAGAAGTCTTTAAGATAATTATCCTCTTTGATGTTGGTTCAAACTGTTCAACTAATGAAAGTAACATCATGTACTTATTAAACAAATACTTATTGAACATCTACTTTGTGCTACTTACTGTCCCGGAGTCTTAGTGTATGATGGTTTAAAAAAAGATAATTCTGGGGCACCTGGGTGGCTCAGTCAGTTAAGCATCTGACTTCAGCTCAGGTCATGATCTCATGGTTCGTGAGTTCAAGTCCCACATGAGGCTCTGTGCTGACAGCTCGGAGTTTGGAGCCTGCTTCAGATCCTTTGTCTCCCTCTCTCTGCCCCTCCCTCACTTGCACTCTATATGGGTCTCTCTCTCTCAAAAATAAATATTAAAAAAATATTTTTTAAAGATAATCTTGCCTTCGTGAAATTTATAGTTTAGTGAGGAAGTCACACATTAAAAGACTCAGTAAGTGAATAAACCAGATAATTAAAAGTGATGAAAATTGCTAGTAAGAAATAAAACCATAAAGAGCCACTTTACATAGTGAAGTGAAGCAGGGAAGACCTCTCTGAGGAAGTGACATTTAAGCTGAAACCTGTAGGAAGAGGAGCCGGGCAGGAGAATTAGGGATGGGAGGAGGGGTGTGCTAGTTAGAGGAAGGGCTGTGCCAATGCCCCGAGGGTGGAGCATGATTGCTACATTGGAGAAATTAAAAGGAGGCTAGCTTTTTGTGGTGTGTTTGTGGGCGGGGGTGTGGGTGTGTGGGTGCGTCGTGTGCGCGTAATACACGCATACTTTGCTTTTTTTTTTAACCATATCTTTGGAACTTACATTCCATTTTTTTTAAAGAGATTAACTCTTATTACTCTTATACTTTTCTTCTAGCTAGATACTTTACTACTACTCTGAGTATTCAATAAGTTATAGGATAGAAACTGTAAAAATATCTGTGGTACACTTTACAGGAATCTGGTAGTGTGCTGGGATATATTTGTGCTCAGCAAATATTTGTTGAATTGAATTTCATTGAAATTAGAGAACAGAGTCTGGAGACTTGTTATGTAGGTTAGATTTTGTTCTTTCCAAACACATCGGACGCTATTCAGGGCAGACTCAGATAGACCTCAAGGGGAATCTTCAAGAAGGATGTCCCTGCTCCTAACTGAGTCTACCCCTCCTGCCACTGCTATCATTCATCTCTCCTTGACATTTTTAAAATTTCAGTTAAACCAATTGTTATAAGAGTCTGTTAAAATTCAGGATTCTTCCCATAATCCTTGCTAATGTTCAAATACTTGTATCTTAAGGTCGACTGTAATGTGCCAATTGGAAACTCATGTATTGCTGACTTATCTGAACATTCATCTTCCATTTTCTCTTCTACTACAAATAGAAATTCATATCGCTTTTTTCCCATTATTACAACAGCCTCCTGACTAAACTCCATCCCTCCAGTCCCTCCACACATTGCCACTATATTAATCTAGTCAGAAAACTACTCTGACTGGCTTAGGGGTTATATCTATCTTCATAAATCCTAGATCTTTCAAACACTCAAACTTGTCTAAGAGTGGACTCAATTTTATGTAAGATCTAATCTTACAGACTGATCCAAAAAGAAGTCTTATATACAGAAGTAGGGAAGACACTATCTGAAAATGTTTTCTTCATACTGACTTCAAGGAAAGTTGATAAACTTTAGGAAACCTTATTTTAAAATTTAATTTTGGATCACTTTAAAGTCGATAACTTTCCTTGACCCATTCTCTCCTCCATGATAAGTATTTCTGCTGTGGGTTTCCGCAATAGCCTGAGCATACTTCTTAGAGTGATTATACTGTATCATAGCTTCGGTCTCCTTGCCTAAACTCTGTAAAGACAGGAAATAGGTCTAGTTCTTCTCTGGATGCTCTGTGCCTACCACGGAGTCTAATGTGTATACCTGTAAAATAAAAACCTGCTGAGTGAATGAATGAGTACTAGCAAGGCTTGATTGGTAATATAGGAGGACTCAGATGTGGAAGCCTTGAATACCACTTTATTTGTTCATTTTGCGTGCCAGGGAATGTCCTAAGAAACAGGCAGGAACGGTATACCCAAAGCACTACAAGGGGACAGAGGACAGAGTTAATGGTATTCCCTCCTGCAAATACATCCTTTTTTTTTTTTTTTCAATATTTATTTTTGAGAGAGAGAGACAGACAGAGCATGAGTGGGGGAGGGGCACAGACAGAGAGGGAGACACACAATCCGAAACAGGCTCCAGGCTCTGAGCTCTCAGCACAGAGCCCGGTGCGGGGCTCGAACTCGGAAACGGTGAGATCATGAGCTGAGCCAAAGTCGGACGCCCAACCGACTGAGCCACCCAGGCACCTGCAAATACATTCTTTACTCTAGTCCATTCATTTATAAATCCTCAATACAAAGCTAACGTCCTCCTCCACATCGCGGTTCAAATTGCTCTTGCTTTAGTCTGAGGTCCTACAGCACTATCCCTACATTTACCCACCTAGTTACATTCTGTTTGTACTGTTAGGCAATTATTTACCGCAACTTTGTATTCTCTCTCCGGTGAGATCTTCAAGTTATTTGGGATTTTTACCACTCTTTTCTAATTTTATAATTTTTGCTCCCCACCCCCAACATTGAGCAAAATCCTTGTTGCTTCATAATCAAAGATGTCTGCTCTTTCCATCACCTACAGATTTGGTTTGAACTTAGCAGAATGAGCTTGAAGAATCTCAGAAAATCTGGTTTGAGTATTACGCCTGAGATATATTAGATCTGAGAACTCTAATTTGCCATAACGAATCCTAGGGCTTTCACACTCTCAGACTTGTCTAGGAATTAACCTAAGATCTGATCTTGGGGACTGGACCGGAAACAAAGCCAGTCTACAGAAAGAGGGAAGGCACTATCTGAAAATGGTTTATTTATAGTGATTCACAGATATCTACTTCATTAAAGTTTCCTCTAGTGCTTTGCCATACCCCATCCAAAAATGGAATAAAATCTTTTATTTCTAATTTCCAAGCCACCAAGATCAGGCAGAGGAGAAGGAATCATCTTTGCTGCACCATGATATCTCATTGATTGGCAAGATCTTGCTGGAAGTGTACAAGCCCTGAGAGAGGAGAAAGAGAGAGAGAAAAGGAGAGAGAGAGAAAGAGAGAAAATATCTCATAACCGTTAGGCCTCAAAATGGGAGGTCTGACTCCAGAAGAAGCTGATCCACGAGGCTCCAAAGTAGCAAAACTAAAGATAAGAGGAAGAAGATACACATTCTGAATTCTCTCAAGGAGACAGGGAACTTTCTTTAGAATGATCACATTGTTCATATTATCCTTGGTGCTGAATACTTCATTTGTCCTTAAAATGAAGGTCGCTGTTTCCCTCCTACATCCCAAAATGTGTGGGAGTTGCCATGAATGCACAGGCATTTTTCAAAGTTTTCTTGGGCAACTTCTTTCCCTTGCTGTTGTATTACTCCCAGACCTTCAAACTTTTCTGCCTTCAAGTAAACTCAATATGTTTCATTATCACAAAACAGCATCTGACCTGTTTTGCTGCCATTGGGATGAATTCTAGGCAAACATACTACCTCCGGACAGATTCTTCTTCTGGTTTTTTTCAGCAGGTAGCATGCACGCTTTCTAGCACGTGGCTGCATTCTTCATTAAGTGAGCTAGTTGTTTTCCTATCTACCTTCCCTCTATTCTCTTCTGATTTTAAGAGTTGTGTTAAAAACTGTGTGTTAGTCATTTTAAATCTTTCATTGTACCTTCCCCCAGTAGGGGCTACTGACTTGCTGCTGTATGGTCTTGGGAAATCCATTTAACCTTTCTGAGCCTGATTCTTGTCATCTATAAAATGGATTATTGTGAAGATTACGTGACATGGTATTATAGTAACTGAACTTACTGTTGTCTACCTTTTAAGAACATTATGAGATAATTTATGGAAATTTATTTTGGAAAATAGAAAGCTCTATTGGTATATAAGGCTCTACTGAAGTCTATACTTTAAAAAGATTTTTTTTGTTTATTTAATTTTAAGAGAGAGAGAGAGAGAGAGAGAAAGAACATGAGTGGGGGAGGGGCAGAGAGGGAGTGAGACACAGAATCCCAACCAGGCTCCAGGCTCCAAGCTGTCAGCACAGAGCCCAATATGGGGCTTGAACTCACTAATGGTGAGATTGTGACCTGAGCCGAGTCGGATGCTTAACCAACTGAGCAACCCAGGTGCCCCAAATACCAGGCACAGTTCTAAGTACTCATTTAACCCTCCCAAAAATCTTGGCAGGTTGTAATTATTATTTTAATTTACAGATGAAGAAATTAAAGCACATAAAGGTTAAGTAACTTTCCCAAGGTCACACAGCTAGTAGGTGGCAGAGCTTGGATTCCAAACTAGGTGATCTGGCTGACTCCAAAGTTCCCACTCTGAGCTACCACACTATGCAATGCTATAATCAAATCTGGGCTTTTACAAATTAGGTTCACTTGTTGCTTAATAGTTATGTGACCTTAAGCAAAACTTAAAATTCTAAACCTACTTTCATCATTTGTAAAATAGATAAAGGTTATCACAACCTCAGATTCATTTCCTCAGCAGTATTTATTGAGCCCCTACTGTTTGCTACATGCTGGGCAAACTGCAATATCGTGATAACTACAGTCACATAAAACAGCTGGCATATTGCCAGATACATAGTAAGCTGTCAATGTTAATTATTATTTCAGTAAATTATAAGAAGCCGGTAACTTCTCTGATACATATTTCCTATTACTTGGCTAGAGATTATGTTGTCATCACCATATAGCCATTTTCTACTGGTCCCCTAATTCTATATGAAACATTTTTGTGGCACTGTTCTATAGGACATTGCCTGCTATCACAGCAAAAACAAAGCAAAACGAAACACGTATAAGAATCTCTCAGGGCTAAGTAGAGAGAGCGCTTTAAATAGCTACTTTCTGATGCATAGCTAAGGCCAAGCCAGGCATGCAAAATATGCTTACTACCAAGGAATATGAAATGCATTGGGTGAGTCCGAAGATATGAAGATGATCAAATATAACGCTTTCAGGAAATGTCTGATGAGGTCATCTTGGGAAATGAAATATCCCCACATCTCTGCTGACACATAAAGAGTCTTAACACTCTAGACAGAAATGGATGGCCTGCTGTGCCCTCCTGTGCTGTGCTTTGGTGCTCACAGGGTCCATCCTATGCTTGTCTTACCCCCATTCTGAGGGACTCAGCAGTCTTTGCTAGGTTGCACAAGAGACTTTATCTCCCTAGATTGTTGATAATCAAACGACATATGATATATTACTTTGAAGTGCTACACACACACATGCGTGCAAACAGTAAAGAATTTTATACAAGAGTGTTGTGGTCACGTACAGAGAATACTTAATGTAGGAAGCAGATGTGCAAAGTACTATCTCCCCCATTTATGAAATTGCTCTCAACGTCTTTTCGTTTCCTAATGCACCTTCCTGTCCTTACTAGTTCCCTTTCTCCCCATTCAGTTCCTAATAATAATAATGATAGCTAATTTGATGTGGTATTCTAAGTGCTCCACAGGTAGATGGGGTCACATCGCGATACACCCACAGTAAGTTAAAAATATCCTAAGTAGAAAATGAACTGTACGCCCCTAGCCTACTGAACATTATAGCTTAGACTTCGACATCCTCAGAACACTTATATTAGCCTCCATTTGGGCAAAATTATATAATGCTAAGTCTATTTTATAATAAAGGGTTGAATATCTTATGTAACTTACGGAGTTTTGTACTGAAAGTGAAAAACAGGAAGGTTGTAAGTGTACGGGTTGCTGACCCTCGTGACTGTGTGGTTGATGGAGCTGCAAGCTCCCTACCGCTGCCCAGAATCATGAGATGGCATCGTACCACATATCACTATCCCGAGAGAAACTCAAAATTAGAAGTGTAGTTTCTACTGAATGTATATAGCTTTCACACCATCCACCATCATAATGTTGAGAAATCGCAAGTCGAACTATCCTAAGCAGGGGATCACCTGTATTCATTGAATCGTCATAACAACTCTATGAATTATGTATTAGTATTTTCTTGAATATAGCAGGTATTCAAGAAAGTTGAGACACAGAGGGGTTAGACAACCTCACAAGGCCATGCAGCCAGGGAGTGGTAGAGTCAGCCTTCAAGCTTAGAAGTAAGCTCTAGAGCACATACTTTTACTGCGTTTCCCTCTGCAACAGCGCCTGCCACTGTCTTAGACATTATTTTACCAAGCTGGAATTCTTCAGGCGGCAGTCAGCATTTTTCCTCTTTATCTTTTACAATCCCGTCAGTGAAACCTGAGTCATTTTTTTTTTCTAAAATCAACTCTAACATTTGTTATGATAAATTCAGAATCTTATCAACTGGCAATAATTCATGCTATAAACTTTTATTTTTATTCATTATCTGAGGAAAAGGAGAATTTAGCAATAACTCTGTATAATATTAACTAAACACTAGCTAGCTCACCACCATAAATATATCTATTCAAGAACTGAGGCCAAAATTTCAGCCATTTTTCCTTTGAGGATTACACGATATATGATAACATTCAGGCTGCTACTTGCTCAAAGGTTAGGCACAAACTTGACAGAATCAGCTTTACTAATGGCATTGGAATTAAACAGGGATGAGCATTGTTTTGTTTTGTAAGTTTTTATTTTTAAGTAATCTCTACACCCAACATGGGGCTCAAACTCACAACCCTGAGATCGAGAGTTGAATGCTCTACTGACTGAGCCAGCCAGGCGTGTCCCAACATTGTTTTGAAATGTATGCAGAGTATCTCTCTGAGATATCAGAATGAAGTGGTGAAAACCCAGGACTTGAGAGAAACCTTGAGATTAAGTAGTTAGGCCTGCAGAGGTTAAGCGACCTGTCCAAGTAGTTAGTTATCCAAGCGGTGAATGTTTGAGCAGGGGCTAGAAGTCCAGCCTCCAGGTCAGCATGCATTTCCTTAGCACAGCACTTCTGACAGGGCCCTGTCACACATACAATGATGTGAAAGCCTTCTCAGAGTTAAGAAACCCTCATTCGTTGCCCCAATGAAGACACTACACCTCACTCAAGAATCATAATTTCATTGTATATTTAAATAAGTAGGTTTTGTATGTCATGTTAGCTTAATATGAAAGCAGCTGAGGGTTTGGCTGCTGTGGCTTAGAACTTTAAGGATAGACAAACCCACTTCCTGTTTGTGAGAAAATAGTAGTAGAAACAATCATATTTAAAAATTAAAATTCTCGAGTGCAATTTTAGGGTAAGAAGCCTCAAGTTCTAGGGGTGCCTGGGTGGCTCAGTTGATTGAGCATCTGAATCTTGATTTCTGTTCTGGTCACGATCTCATGGTCATGCGACTGAGCCCTGTGTCAGGCTTCCTGCGGTCAGGAGCAGAGCCTGTTTGTGATTCTCTCCCTCCTTCTCTCTCTGCCCCTCCCCAGCCCAGCCCGCACTCTATCAAAATACATAAATAAACTGAAAAAAAAAAAAAAACCCTCAAGTTCTAAAAGTAGAACTTCTCTCCACAAAACTGATCTCTACATAAAACTAACTTATTGTCTTTTTGATGTAGTCTAGGTACTTCTTTTCAACATCAAAGGAAACACAGAGTTGAGGAAATATTTACTTGGAAAGCAATTTTCTTAAGGAAGACAATTCTCTTTCCTTCCTTTGGCTAATATTAGATTTCCAGATAACTGAAGTTGATTCCTTGAATCATCAAAAGTCTTTTTAATATACAACTTTGTCCATTCTTAAATGGCTGCCTTTCTAAGACATATTACAGACTTTCACCTTCTTGAACAGAATACCCTGAACAACAGTTTAAACTTTTTACAAAAGTTAATCATTATACTGAAATTCACAACAGCAGTGATGACTGAATTTGATGACCTCTCAAGCTTCTTCCAACCCAAGTTAGTAACTATAAGACAATATTAATGAAGCTATGTCCCCAAATAATGAAAGACTTCTTGTTTTCAACCTAAGGTTTTAACCTCAGGGCGAGGGTACAATAATCACAGCCTTACTTCTAGATCAGAGATAAGCAAGAGTTGTTCACACAAAAGCATCCGGGACAGCACATACAAGTCACTCAGGGAGATTGTTAAAAGGAAGATTGATTCAGGCCTGAGATTCTCCACTTCTAACAACCTCTCAGGTGATCCCAGTACTGCTGGTCCATACACACACAGATCACTCCTTGGGAAGCAAGGACCCAGGGAACCCCACATAGCAAACTTTGCAGTCTGGCCGTTGACAGGGCTTTATGAGGCCAGGGAGTTCCTGGGACAGGACAGAGCTTTTCTCTCGTGCTGGAAACAGCTTTGAATAAATATGGATTATTCACAAAGTACAGTCAAAGCTTTATAGTGGAAGGAGGAGCTAAAATTAACAATTTTATCAGGCAATTTGTCCCACAAACATTTATCAAGCGGCAATCACTGTGCTAGGTATAAGGGTTATAGGGCTTGCCTTCCAGAGGTCTCAGTCTGGTGAGAGAGACAGATCTGTAAACAAGCTGTTGCAGCCATGTGACTAAGTGCTGTAAAGGAGGCAGTCAGGCATGCGCTAGTGCACAGGGAGGAACTGCTTCTCTCTGCCTGTGCAGGCTACAGAAGGCTTGGGACCTAACAACCAGGAAGACCATGAAATACTACCACTTGGTCTAACCAGAGTCAGGGAGGAATCGGTCCTATATTAAACATTTATTTTAACTGGCTGTGTATGAAAACATTGGATCCCTGGATTTTCCCAGCCATAAATTGGCTACTCGTCAGAAAGCTGGCTGCTACAGAGCTGGCCCAGAAAGGCACAAGTGTCTCACATTGCAGATGCACTCTCTTGGGAATGCTGCTTGATGTGCGTGAACTCTGTCCCCCGAGCTGTTTTAACCGTCACATGAACAACATAACTTTCTAGAAAAGGCTGTGTGTTGGCTGTCATGTTCTGTCGTTTCTAAATCAAGCCGTCATAATCCATGCCTCTGAGATCATTCTCTTTCCATCTTAGAGTGGAACATGTGGGACTCGGGCCTCGCAAGCCTGTCTCAGTACAGGTTTCCCTAGCTTTCCAAAAGTACGATGCTCCTGTGACACATTTCATAAGGTGAAATGGTGGAAAGCAAAGAAGGAATTACATTTTCCTAAAAGGAAAATCCGTTTTGGATTTCTTTGTTAACGAAAACAGGTACTAACGTAGTAGGCCTTTTGTGGAAGCAGAGTGGTGTGACCTGAACTTCCGGATAGCAGAGGAAGCCTGAATAGAGTTGGGCTTTTAAATTCTGAACAGCATGGTTGAAACAGAAACATCGGGTTCCGAAGCCAAAGTTTAAAATGGGTGCCTCCTTTGACCCGAAGCTTGCAAATTCTGAACTTTCTACCTTGGCAGACTTTTCTGTAGTGAAGACAACATGACGGCGGAGGAAGTTTCGTCACTTACATGGTCTTGAGGGGTGGGGATGAGAGCTTTCTGCTGGAATGCTGCTCAAGCCAAGGAGGACTACTGTAGAGGGTTACGGAAAACTGGCAAATGTTAGTACGCTTTTTTCCCAGGGCCCAAGGGGGAAAGTGCCTTTCGCTGGGAGTCATAATTCTGGAAAACTCTTTATCAGCAACAAGTGAGACAGATAGGAGTGAAACTGCAAGGACAGACGGGCAAAGTGCACAATAGACAGCAGAGCCTTCCCACGCTAATCTCCCAGTCCTGCCAGATCGCTGCGGGTGTACACACGAGAGCAGCCAGGTGGCTGTGGGAGGTTTTCTCCCAGAACAGTGTCTACAGTTTTCTTGGGGCAGAGCTGCAAGGGAAAACATCTGTGACAATAAAAGACTTCTTTCTGAGTATACATAGAACTCTTTGCTTTAAAAAAAAAAATGGCATTGATGTTTTCTTTTTCTGATTATAAAAAATAATAATGGCTTGTAGAGAAAACTGCACAAGTTGCAGAAAAGTAGAAAGAAGAACATAAAGAATATACATTAGTGACGGGCACAGAGGAGGGCACTTGTTAGCATGAGCACTGGGTGTTGTATGGAAACCAATATGACAATAAATTATATTTAAAAAAAAGAATACCCATTATATCTCTATCCAAAGAGAGTCGCCATTTATTGAGTTTCTTTCTATGTTTTATATGCATAGATATTCAACATGGTTAAGAGATTAATGTATGTATAATTTCACATTCCATCCTTTTTCTCTTAATATTATGACATAAGAATTGTCCTAGGTTATTAAAACTCTTTGTGAACATTCTTCTTAGGGGCTATATCTTTCATCCTACAATGGAATTTATGTATTCCAAATTTTAAATATTTAAGAATATTCATTAAGGGACTCCTGGGTGGCTTAGTCAGTTAAGTGTCTAGACTCAGCTCAGCTGAGGTCTTGATATCAGAGACATGAGTTCAGGCCCGCACTGGGTTCCACAATGGGTGTGGAGCCTATTTTTAAAAAAAAAGAAAGAACGTTAAGAAAAAGCATTTATTTACTTACAAGCCAAAAGCCAAATGTGTTGCCATTTCATTAACCATTCTCTAGTTGTTGGTCATTCAATCTTTTCTTATTTCATAGTGTTTTGTTTTAGTTTGGAGTTTTATTTTTTTGCTTGGAGTTTTTTTTTTTTTTTTTGGTGTTTTGTGGGGGTTTTTCGTGGGTTTCATTTTGCTTCGTTTTGTTTTGTTTTGTTTTGTTTTGAGAATATAGGCCAGAAATGAAAATAGGGAGTCACATTGAAGAGGAGAGTTGAAAAAAATACTGGGAGAGCAATTTGGGTGGAAAGAATAAGATAAGAGAGATGGTCCAGCAACAGCTGCCTTCCACCCCTACTCCCCGACTAAGGCAGCCAAAGCATATTTCCTGCAAAACTCGGAATTGCTCATGGGCAAAGGCATCTTTGTGGCACCCTCACTATGTAACATAATGATGCTGATTCATTAACTTCTGCATTATTTCTAGAATTGGTCAATATGCATTCCTCCCTCTTCGGTGCTAACTGGCTGTGGCCACCCCGGGCCAGCACTACCAGTGCTTCTGGCTACTGGGTTAGGAAAGGGAAGTGTCAACTTAGGGGGAGAATGCCAACTGAGAGGGAGAGCTGAGGCATGGTTTTTTTCAGCAGGGTGAGTAGACATATTTTAGCCCCTGCTAAAAGGCTTAAGGTTGGACTCAAGTGGGGATGAATAAGTAGCTTATTTCCAGAACTATCCCAATGGGATAGAGCCTTCTGGAGCATCTTCCCCTTCATGCTGTTTTCCCTTCTTTGACTGCAGAGCAGGAGGCAACAGCTACACCTCTGCTAACATACCTTCTCTTGCCTCCAACGAGTTCTCAATAAAGCATCTCAGGCATTTCTGCACTTGTTTAGAGGACTCTTACCATGTTCTGGCCTTTATCGTCAGCACTGAGCTACAGCTAAACTACAGATGTTCAATTTGTCAAAGGCTCATTACCGCACAATCTTTATAGGTACAGGGTTATCCTAGGAAGGGCAATTATCTGATACATAGCTCCCAGAGGAAATACTCAAATATCCTGAAGCATAAACGGGAGGATGTGATACAACACGAAACTGACAGGAGAGTATGTGGCATTGGAAGTAGTTGGGCCGCATACATACCTTCTGTCATGAAATAGATATTCCCTGAGAATTGTGAGAAAAGTAAGAAACAGGTGAAGGGCACAGGCTTTTTTCCCCCTAATGTTTATTTATTTTTGAGAGAGATAGAGACAGGGCACAAGCAGGAGAGGGGCAGAGAGAGAGGGAGACACAGGCTTCAGGCTCTAAGCTGTCAGCATAGAGCCCAATGTGGGGCTCGAACTCAAGAACCATGAGATCACGACCTAAGCCGAAGTCAGATGCTTAACTGACTGAGCCACCCAGGCAAAGGGCATAGGTTTTGGAGTCTTAGAGGCCTGGGTTTGAATTTGGCTCTGTCAGAAACTGGGCAGCTGTTTGACTGAATTTGAACAATTTATTTACTCTCTCTAAGGCTCAGCTTCTTTATCGACATGAGATTATTGTAAGAATACCTCACTGTAGATGAGCGAATGAGATAACAGATAAAGCTCTCATTGGCACATGGTAAGCACTCAGTCAAGAGCAGCTATGATTGCTAACTAGAGTGAATGCAATTTCAAAATTAGTTAGTCAACGAATATTAATTGACCGCAGTTACGGGCAGGGCAGGATGACAGACATCCCCACAAACTTATGCTTTATTTTTTATATAAACCAAGTTTTTCTATGTGGGTTCATTTATATGAAAATAACTTGACCTTTTCCAAACAGTAGATCTGTTGCATTATCTACTAACTTCTAAGCAAGTCTCAAATCCTCCTCCAAAAGACAGGAATATTGGTGATCATGTCTCTCACAAGCCTGCTGTTTAATTCTTTAGGACTGAACTGCATTTACTGCTTATTTGTCTACTCTAAAAATGAAATTTTCTTTCAGTCATTTAGCTTCTTCATAAAGAAGTATTCCCTCTTTGCATTGAACAACTCTGGATTTTGCCTCATTTGAAAGAAGAATGTTAGTTCCTGTAAATGGGCATCAGGTCCTCCCTAAATAAAGGCATTTCATTTTTATCTGTTCTAAGACAGGTGTTCCAAAGATGTACGAATGGCCGATAAGTACATGAAAAGATTACCAAGACCACTAGTTGTTAGGGAAACGCAAATTAAGCCCACAATGATATACTACATCACACCCGCTAGGATGGATATAATCAAAAATGTAAGTGTTGGTGAGGAGAAACTGGAACCCTCCACATATTGCTGCTGGGAATGCAAAACTGGCACAGCTGCGTCAGAAAACAGCTTGTCAGTTCCTCAGAGTGTTACACATGGAGTTAGCACACGACGCAGCACTATCCACAAGAAATGAAAACCTACATCCACACAAAACATTTGTACATGAATAACAGCATTATTTGTAGTAGAAAAAAAATACAAATGTCCATCAACTGATGAACAGATAAAATGCGGTATATCTATATATTGGAATAATATCTAGCCTTAAAAGAGAATGAAGTACTGATACATGCTACAATCTGGATGAACCTTAAAAACATTCTAAGCGAAAGAAGCCAGACACAAGAGACCATATATTGTATGGTTCCGCTTACATCAAATGCTCAGAATAGGCAAATCCATCGATAAAAAGTAGCTTAGTGTTTTCCAAGGGGTGGGAGGGGAAAGAAGGAGGAGTGTCTGGGCTAATGGGGGCAGGATTTCTTGCTGGAATGATGAAAATGTACTTGAATTAACGGTGATAGATGTACAACTCTGTGAGTATGTGAAACGCCATTGACCTTGTACTCTTTAAAAGAGTGAACTTTATGCTCTGTGAATTATCTCTCAACAAAGCCGTTATTTATTTTTTTATTTTAAAAAAAGACTGGGGTGAGACCGCAACAGATGCGCCTGTTTTTCCTTTAATAAAAATTGCCTGCCATATACTCATGGTATCGAGAGATGAACAGATGTCCATGACCTTGGCCTTTTAGTTTAAGTTTAGTTAGGACATAAAAGAGAATAGTGTTTATGTTCCTTCTGCAATATTCTTAAAGTCAGATGGGTTTGAGTACTGACTTAAGCTGAGATTACTTTAAAAGCTTGGGAAGAGCTGTATTTAACTTAGTTGGACTTACTGTTTTGCAGGTGTCATCTGATGAAAGAATCTATCTCTGAGACATGCTGGCCAATAATGACCCAGATGTTGCCAATAAAGATCCTAAAAGGCTCTGTAAGAGAACTGGGGAGAAGCTGCCTTCATAAGATTTTGCCACTCGTTGGGTATGGGGGACCAAAAGAGGGGGAGAAAGCAAAGATGTCTAGAGAGTTCCAAGCCTAAATGACTAGAAAAAGGTAGAACTCTTTCTAAGAGGAAGGAGGAAGGGTTGGTGTGAGTTTCACTGCAGTCAGACGGAGTTTGAGGTGTCGACCAAACCCTAGTGTAGAAATGGCATTTTTAAAGCTGGGATTACCTAGCGAGCATTGCCTTTAATTTCAGATGAGAAATACCAGGCTGCATGAGGAGAAAACTGGTATCAGAGCTCCTAGGCTACCATTCTGACCTGCAGGTACTTGAAAATGTACGTCAGGCACCCAGGAGAGAAAGTGGTGCTAAAACCACTAGAAGTCATCTGAATAGTGGGGATAGTTGAGGTTGCGTGAGAGGATTTCCAGAGACATAAAGGATGCTGAAATCGAAGACTGTAAGACAGTTAGCAAAGAGGGGGGTCCAGTTATTCTAGTCCGGGCCTTCTGAGAGGCACCTCCTTCAGTGAAAGACTGATTGAGAACCAGCGTTGTGTCAGGCACTGTGCCGGGGATACAGTGGCAGATTAAACACACTTCCTGCTCTTTTGGAGCAAGCAGCCCAGCGAAAGACAGACACATAAGCAGGCAATTCCAGAGCAGCAGGAGAAGTGCTCTGAACTAGGAGAACACGGTGTTGTGGGAGCAAACCAGAAATTCCCACAGAATTTCAGGTGCAGACACTGGATTTCGTCAGTTCACCCAGAGTTGACCAGGCAGACAGAAAAGGGAGAACATTAAGAAGAGGAATATACTTTGAGAGCAAGGACTGAGCCACACCAGACTGTGAAGGATAAGCTAGAATACTGATGTAAAACTTTACAATGCAGACTCCACCATCCCGGCAATGTCTGTCACTTGTGCTCACCCTGAAGTGTGAACCCTTTCCCCGTGTCAAGATTTCCAGGAATGATAAGGTTGCTTAGTGAACTCAGAAGCTGGAGGAGGTGAATATTCTAGAAGGATATTACACCAAAACCTATGACATTATTCTCATCCTCATTAGGTGTCACCTTTTCAGGGACCGGAATATTCTGATTCCATCCTTAGATAGAGCTAGATGAACAGAATGTGACGAACCGTGCACTCTGGCTTCCTTTTAAAAAAATTCCATTCTGACAATCACACCTCTGTAAAGGGAGACTTTTAAATATTTATTTGCTTAATAGGCAGTTCCTTCAAGTGTTCAAAATTAAAAGTACAATAGGGTATGCAGTGAAAAACCTCCCTCTTGTCCCCGTCCCACAGTCACCCAGGCCCTTGCCCCGGGCACAAGTTCTGTTATCACTGTTTTGTGTATCCAGAGACATTTTATTGATGCAGTCCAATTAATACTTGTTCTAATTAAAAAAGTGTTTTTAAAGTAAACTCTACCCCCAGTGTGGGACTCACAACCCCAAGATCAAGAGTCACACACTACCAACTGAGCCAGCCAGGTGGCCCCCAAATAATACTTTTAAAAAATTGCATCTTTCTTTCATTACATTCTAATCATGAGAATATACTGTAGCCATCTTGTTTGAACTTGAGTAATCCTACCTTTTTCTGATTTAATTTGAGAGATATCCTGTCCCTTAAACTATAAGTGCAAATATTTCTTAGAAAGGGTGACTTCTGGAAGATAGCTAATTTCATCCGCCATGTGCATGTTCATGTACATGCATGCCTGTATTACTAGTTTCACAGAGTACCTGTATCTCTTAAGTTCTAGGAACACATTATGATTGCTTCCTATGCACAGATTCTGATGTCAACCATGACAATGAAATAATGAATTCTTACAATCGACTCTTTTGTTGTTCATTGTGTTGACCCAACGACTTTACTAGCTTTTTGGGTTTTTTAATTTCAGGACACATTTCCCTAACTCTGTACCTCATTGCCTGGAACCAGGTAGAGTTGGGCATGGTCCACAAAGCAACAGTAATGAGGGAGAAATTGGAAAGCAGAATAATTTGTCATGCTCCTGATGAGTTTCCTATTCCTTGTCCTTTTACGCCTACATGACCCTAAATAATGCCTCTAGATTAACCTACAAGAATATACTACTATTAGACATGAACATACATAACCAGTAATTATGAGACCACCAAGATCCTAAAATTATAGGTTCCAAGTTATTGATGTTACACTAACCTATTGCCAATGAGGGAGAAGAAGACAAGAGTTTACGGTCTATTCCATTTCTTCAGGAAAAAAAAAAAAGCAGCATCTAAACACCAAGGAGTTGCCAGGTATCACGGTAGATACCTTGCAGAGCTGGACACACAATATAAGACAAACAAGCCAGTATGGAAAGCTTGTGCTTCCCATTGATCCAATCAATCTAAAAACTGTTTCAGAACTTTTTCAAAAGCAATGCATATATCCATACATAAGAAAGAAAAAGAGAGTGAGTTAAGTGCTTTGGCTTGCTTTTATAGCAATAGGACTGGTTTGGGTAGCTTTCTCCACAAACTTTCCCCTGGATTCCAGGGAGACTAGGATATGTTCTGTGGCTAGAAGTCTTTCTTTTTTTTTAACTTTATTTATTTATTTATTTATTTATTTATTTATTTATTTATTTAGGGAGAGAGAGAGAATGAGAGAGAGAGATCCCAGGCAGGTTCTATACTGTCAGCGCAGAGCCCAACTCAGGGCTTGATTCCATTGACCTGAGCCAAAATCAAAAGTCAGATGCTTAACCTACTGAGCCACCCAGGCACCTCATGAATCTTCCTTTATTGTAAAACTTAATGACACCCTAGCTTCATTATTTCCAGGCACTTCCAATTCTTACATCTGCAAAATTAAAAGTGTCTTTGATGAATGATAGGGGGGGATCCTCAGATTTCACACAGAAATTATGTACAGTAATGTCAATACCTTTTGTTATATGTACCTACTGTGCTTTAGCCTCTACTACAAAGCTGTAATCATCAAGACAGCATGGTATTGGCACAAGAACAGACACATAGACCAATGGAATAGAATAGAGAACCCAGATATGGACCCACAAGCATATGGCCAACTAATCTTTGACAAAGCAGGAAAGAGCATCCAATGGAAAAAAAGACAGCCTCTTTAACAAATGGTGCTGGGAGAACTGGACAGCAACATGCAGAAGAATGAAACTAGACCACTTCCTTACACCACTCACAAAAATAAACTCAAAATGGATGAAGGGCCTGAATGTGAGACAGGAAACCACCAAAACCCTAGAGGAGAAAGCAGGCAACAATCTCTTTGACCTCTGTTGCCACAATTTCTTACTCGATACATCTCCAAAGGCAAGGGAATTAAAAGCAAAAATGAACTCTTGGGACCTCATCAAAATAAAAAGCTTATGCACGGCAAAAGAAACAACCAACACAACTAAAGGCAACTGACGGAATGGGAAAAGATATTTGCAAATTATATATCAGATAAAGAACTAGTATCCAAAATCTATAAAGAACTTAGCAAACTCAACACCCAAAAAACAAATAGTCCAGTGAAGAAATGGGCAGAAGACATGAATAGACACTTTTCCAAAGAAGACATCCAGACAGCTAAGAGACCCATGAAACAATGCTCAATGTCACTCATAATCAGGGAAATATAAATCAAAGCCACACTGAGATGCTACCTTACATGGGTCAGAGTGGCTAAAACGAACAAATCAGGAAACTACAGATGCTGGTGAGGATGTGGAGAAACGGGAACTCTCCTGCACTGTTGGTGGGAATGCAAACTGGTACAGCCGCTCTGGAAAACAGTGTGAAGGTTCCTCAAAAAAACTAAAAATAGAGCTACCCTATGACTAAGCAATAGCATTGCTAGGAATTTACCCAAGAGCTACAGGAATGATGATGCACAGGGGCACGTGTACCCCAAAGTTTATAGCAGCAACAATAGCCAGATTATGGAAAGAGACTCCATGTCCATCAACTGACTAATGGATCAAGAAGATGTGGCTTATATATACAATGGAATACTACTTGGCAATGAGAAAGAATGAAATCATGCCATTTGCAACAACGTGGATGGAACTGAAAGGTATTATACTGAGTGAAATAAGTCAGAGAAGGACAGATACCATATGTTTTCACTCATATGTGGATCTTGAGAAACTGAACAGAAGATCATGGGGGAAGGGAAGGGGGGAAAAGTTACAAACAGAGAGGGAGGGAGGCAAACCCCAAGAGATTCTTAAATAAAGAGAACAAACTAAGGGTTGATGGGTGGGGGGGGGTGTGGGGGAGAGGGAAAATGGGTGACAGGCACTCCAGAGGGCACTTGTTGGGATGAGCACTGGGTATTGTACATAAGCCAATTTGACTATAAATTATATTCATAAAAAATAAAAAAATTAAAATCCTTTATTGAGGAGTACATCTCTGGCCACTGTAAGTACGTTAGAAAATTAGACCTTCTGCATTTAATTCCTGGGAGAGGTACTTTATAAATTTTGAAAAATATTAGAGATTTGCCAAAGCCTTCACTAGAAGTGTGATGCCTTCGTTAGCAAGGAGAAGGAATTTGGTTCCAGGTCACAAAGCCAGTTAGTAGCAGAGCTAAGATATGGACCTAGACTTACTGACTCCTTTCACCCCATTATCACATTTGGAGACCTCCTTATTATTAGCACTGGTAAAATATTCCCTCATATTCCTATGAGGCCACCCCACGTTCTGCATGCACAATCTCTCCTTTTGGCTCCTCAACGACCCTGTGTGCAAGGGACAATGAAGGCAATGTTCTCCCTTTGAGGATAAGAAGATTGCAACTCAGGAAGACACATAGTAGTCTATTACAGAGTCAAGACGTCAACCTTGTTCTCCCAGTTCCCTCTCCAGGGCTTTCTACCATGCCATCCTGCTTGTCCCGTGTCTTCTATCAGTGAGCTTTGGAAAACAAGTTGAATTGAAAAGACAGCTTATTAAAAATAAATAATTAGATATTTTGTAGGTACAAAACAAAATACTCAAATCTCTCTGATCCCTTTCCTGCTAGGTACTTGAATGTTAAACTGAATTCTCTAGTTTTCACTGTTAGGGAACCGCTTTTCTAACGAATGTATCCTAATCAAATCGACACAAAAATTTAAATACATGAAATGAAGGGAAGACAAGAATGGAAGGGAGGCCTGCCTCCCTTATTTCTGGCCCACTTTTGTCTCTATTTTCATGATTGGGTTTCTCAAGCGAAGCGCACATGGCTAACGACTATTTGAAACGTCCAGCATTCTCCCAAACACCGAACGGACACCCCAAGGAGTGGAGATAATCTGAGTTCCAGACTTACTCTTCTCCAGTCTCAATCTCGGTGTTGCCCTAAGAAGGCCCCTAAACTTCAGGTGGCTTTGTTCACTGCAAAATGAGGGGACTGAGTCAGGGCATACAGACGAATTTAACCCAGTCACTGTACTTACGCTTTACAATATGTAACCCAACGAGGTACATTTAACGTACGATTAAGTTTACTTCGTCAGAAGTCGCGTGCTCCTCCGCTTCCCCGAAACACTGGTGGGCCTCCTCCGGCGGACACGGGTTGGGCTTGGTAGCAGAAGCCAGTGGGCCGATCGACAAGCTAAAAAAAGGCAAACACCGGGGGCATTACCGGGTGCCACCCCACAGTCCCCTAACAGTTCCTAATTCGGGGCGACCCAGCTTGCGGGACCGCGTCCCCTCCCCCCAGCCCCGCCACCTGTTCCCAGCAGCCAATGGGGCGCGCAGGAGGCGGAGGGGCGGGGCGAGACTACAAAAGGCGGGGTGCCGGGCGCCGCGACACCTCCTGCTGGTGAGCTCTCTGCAGGCTCGGACCGACGCGGCCGAGCACCGGGAACATTCCGCTCGCGGACCGGCCAGGCGCGGGGCGATGCTGCGGGTGCGGTGTCTGCGCGGCGGGAGCCGCGGCGCCGAGGCGGTGCACTACATCGGCTCTCGGGTGCGTGCGCCGCGCGTCTCGGCCGGCGGCCGCGTGCGCTCCCCCTCGCCTTCCCTCGCTTTCTCCAGCCGACATTGCTTGACAATGATCCTCTGGTGCCCCTTGGAAGCTCAGCTTCGCTAGCCTTTGCTGGCTGCCGGGAGCTGGGCGGTGCCCCCGGGGAAGCGGGACATGTTTTGGGGCCACACCCCGTGGGTATAGTTGCTCTCTGCGCACCTCCGGCCAGCGGCCGTCAAGGCAGGGGGCGCCGCCCTCCCACCGGGACCGGGTTCTCTCCTAGGAGCTTCCGGCCCGGGGTGAGGGGCTGGGGGCGGCAAGTGACATTTTTTAAAACAGGGATCGAATTATTGGGATTCAGTGCCGGAGGTGGGCATAGAGTTGGCGAGCCTTCGGGGAAACGCGTGTGCTTTGGCTGGGCAGGAGAGGAGGCAAGTGAGAATCTGGAAGAAGAGGGAGCAAGCAGGCCCACTCCAAGAGTAACATGGAGTCCGGAGTCTCTAGACAGACAGAGACAGAGAGAGAGACAGAGAGAGAGAGAGAGAGGGAGAGAGAGAGAGAAGGAGGGAGGGAGAGAGAGGAGCCTGAGCAAGTTCAGTCTGTACGCACAGTTTCCGCCAGGTCCGCGCCCTCTTCTTGCCTGGAATGTAAGCTTGCGCCTGCAGACCCTCCCGAGCTCCTGGGACAGGAATAGCAGGGCGGTTTGGCTCCCTCCCGCAACTGCTTCCAGAACAGCTGTCACTCTCCCTGTTGCTTTGGTCCCCACTCTGGCTCCTCTCTTGCCTTCTTCCTAAGACATTTAACGGAGTAGGATACAGATAGGGGGTTGCGGGGGGGGGGGGGTGGGGGCGGGGTGGGGAGGAGGGCAGTTGAAGTTTGCCCACTTGGTAACGGACTCTCCGCGTTCTAGATTTTGTAGGCCCTGTATTTTCAAAAGTCTTTTTTTGAAGTCCTTAGTTCTCCTTTCTGGTTGTTTAAATTTGTGCTTGGGTTAATCCGTATCTTGGCTAGGATACTCTGGACCATCTGTAAAATGGAGCAGATGGCACTTGGTCACTCTCAGAATTGAAGTGCCAAAGGGTGCGAAGTGTGTGTGAGCAATGCAAAGTTTTTAGTTTGAAGCTGATTATTCTGAAGAATAAGGTTCTTTGCATATGCTTCTATATTATAATTGGGAGGGGAGTCTAATACTGATGACTGTTCATACTGAAGGGGAAAGGAGGCTTCTTCCTCTGGCTGGACTTGGCAGGGAGATAGGAGCAGTTTTCTGTGGTTTTCTAGGAACAGGGTGACCCATCATCTGCGGAAAGGTTGCTTAAAGCTTGATTAAAACTTGTTTGCAGAAAACCAGTCCTAGATGTAAATGGGGGGTGGTCACTGCGGACAGAATCTTCTGAGGGGCTTTAAAGAGTACGCCAATTAACATGATACATAAAAAGATAATGTATAAACAAGAAGGTAAAACTATAAGCCCACTAGCCACCTATACACTAGCTAACCTCTTGGTTTACGTTCTTCTAAAGGGTTTTAAATGTGTATGTTATGCTGGGTTTCATTCACCTCGACTTCCTCATCCCCCTCACCAAGTACTGTATGGGACTATGTAATAATCTTTTCTTTGCTCTTGGAAGCTTGGAAGAACCTTAACAGGATGGGTGCAGCGAACTTTCCAGAGCACCCAGGCAGCTACCGCTTCCTCCCGGAATTCCTGTGCAGCTGACGATAAGGCCACTGATCCTCTGCCCAAGGACTGCCCCGTCTCCTCTTACAATGAATGGGACCCTTTAGAGGAAGTGATCGTGGGCAGAGCTGAAAACGCCTGTGTTCCACCGTTCACCGTGGAGGTCAAGGTAAAGCCAAGGGTGTTCACATGTCTGAAGGGGTTTGCTCCTCACCTTGTGCAGGCTGACTTCTATCCTCCTCTAGAACTGCTTTCACTGCAGCCTACTCCAGCCCTCTGAAATCCAGCCGTGATCTTAATAATCTTACCACTTGAAATCTCTGCAGGTGTTTGACACTGTGTACACAAATAACCCCCTCCTGCAGATTCTGACAGACCTTATCTGGGGATGTAGTTCTCTCACTATGCCTCACATCTTCCTGTCTGTAATGTTGGGGTTGGACAGAATCTCACTCTGGCCCTCTTCTCTAGCTGTTCTCACAGCTTTGGCTCCTACCCCACGCTGGTCCAGATCCTTCTCCAGATCAACATGTTAAACTCCTTGCTGGGTATTGCCATGGGACCTCGAACCTGGCACCTCTTGAGTTCGACTGCCAGCGACTGCTAAACTGGACCCTTCTTCATTCCTTCCTTTTCATTTCTGGCATTCCTGTTCACTCACTCTAAAACATCAAAGAATCGTCTCTGCTTTCGCCTTCAGTCAGATCCTCCACATCCTTTCTCTAAGATCTAACGAGTTTTTTGTCAAAGAGCAACCTCACCTCCATCCCTCTGCTGCTCCCTTTGGTCAGGATCTCATCCACTGCCTATTGGAGTTAACCCCTCTTGAGCTTCCTCATTTGCTTTTCTCTCCGAACCACCTTCCAGCTTCTACAGAGTGACTTTTTAAAAATGTTCTTATAATTTGAGAAAGAGAGGGGGAGGGCATGTGAGCAGGAGAGAGGGGCAGAGAAAGAGACTCTTAGGCAGGCTCAGTGCAGAACCTGATGCGGGGCTTGATACCACGACCCTGGGATCATGACCTGAGCCAAAATCAAGAGTCAGATGCTCAGCCGACCGAGCCGCCCAGGTGCCCCTCAGAGTGATTTTTTCTAAAATCACTAACTAAAATTCAATTACCTTGCTCATCTTGCTCCAATCATTCCTCTGTTTCCCAATCTTCGACGTGTTCCCTCCCCACACACTGCTTCAGAGAAAGTTCTCATGGTAGTCAAGACCACCTAATCTGCCTTTCCAGGACTGCCCGTTTGAGTCGTTGGCTCATCTTAGAGATGTGTTAGTATTGCAGGTTAGCAGATGCCCGTTCCTATTTGGGTTCCTCTCCACTCTCGTATTTCACCCTGGTTTTCAGAAGACTGTAAGATAACCATAGAAGCAGCCAAACGAGACTGTTCCCCAAACAGTCCTCATGCCTTTGCTCTTACTCAGGACTCTTCTACCTATGTTCCTGTACCTCTCTTGTCCATAGTTTTTTTTTTAACTTTTTTTTTTCTTTTGAGAGAGAAAGAGTGCGAGTTGAGGGGGGGGGACAGAGAGAGAGGGAGACACAGAATCTGAAGCAGGCTCCAGGCTCTGAGCTGTCAGCACAGAGCCCGACGCGGAGCTCGAACCCATGAACCGTGAGATCACCACCTGAGCCGAAGTCAGACACTTAACTGACTGAGACACCCAGGCGCCCCTCTTGTCTGTAATTTAAACTACCTCTCTTAGTACCTGATGGTACCTTCCACAAAGCCTTCCAGGGTTTCCCTGGCAACAAGTAATCTCTCTCTTTTAAAAATCCTAGTGCTTTTTATCTGTAATATCTCAAGGGCAGGCCTCTGTGGGTTGGTGTTCAGGTTGCATCCTGCATAAGTGAGTGCCATCCACACTGCAGACACAGCCTGAGATTCTGTTAATAATGAGTTACAAATATATCTTCAACGTACTTAAATTGTTCTTGAATATTTACATTTTTATTTAATATGGATTAAGGAAATAAGTTCAGTTACATCATTATCGTCATCCCCAGAAATGTTGCCTGCTTTGTACCACAGCTTCAGAGGTATCAGCACATAAGAACTTGCTTTCTATTGAGACAGATAAGATGTTCGTGTAGAAACAAAGATTAAAGCTAAGTATCTTATGCCAACCGACTAGCTGTTGAATTGAATATCAGGAGAGCAACAACCAAATGTGGGATAGTTAGAAAGTCTTTTTGAAGAAAATGATTCTTTAATTAGACCTGAAGACAGGATAATAGAAAAAGTAATAACTTCTTCGGTTATGAAACTACCTTTGGTTCTGATATTTGAAATTTGAGGAACAGATTAATTTATGTATTAGCCACATGTTTTAGAAAGGCATGATCTTTTTAAGTGTTTGCTTGAAAAGAAGTCCCATCCCTTAACCATTTTAATTGGGTGGAATTAAACTTCAAATTCAAGCAATAGTTTATCCTTTTACTTGTCTGTAAAATTGTTGACTTTTGTAGTATGTGATCTATGGAAACAGACATGGTTCTCAGACTTGAGTTTGAGTTCCCTGTCATTTGTGGGAAGTGTAGCAGGCTGAAGTCAGGAGACCAGGACTGAATTATGTATTTGATTAAAAAGCTTGATACTAGTCTCGGCTAATCAGCTCTTTGACCTTGCATAAGAGTCCACAAGTTTCTGGTCCTCAATAAAGTGAAGATATTAAGAGGTTTGCTATCTTCCTAACAAGATTAAATAATGAAGGTAAAAGGGACAAAACCACACTTCATTACTGTCATGTGGATCTAGTACAGAAGTACATTGAAAGTGTGAGGATTGCAGGTATCGCTAGCATTAGCAGTGTTGATTTTATTCATATGTCTGGTTATTTCTGCTTTATGCTACATACTGAACTAGGCATTGAGAGAGAGAATATTAAAGACATGCATGACCCCTAGAAGGCAAGGCCTTAAGAGAGAAAGATGATTCTGATGTATTAATCAGTTTGGGAACAATGAAAGATAAATTTATGCATTAAACTGCTTATAGGTAATTAGAGCATAAGATATGTTGGAAGACATAAGGGCTAGAGAAATTTTGTGGGAGTGAGGAATGTAGTTGTTGGGGAGCACAGTTTTTAAAGCTATACGAAATTTTATTCTGTAAAATATAATGAATACTTTCCATCAAATATGGAAAATAAAGCTCTTGAGAAAGGACCTTTTATAAAATACAAAGTCGATCAAGGTTAATGTACTATAAGTTTGCAGCTGGACACATAAGAAGTTTCTATTGATATTTCTTAGCCTTCGAAAGACAATATTTGAAATTCATTTGGCAAACTCCCCTGAAGGGTTTTAGGCTCTGAAAGACTATAAAGTTTCTAGGAGTGCAGCCTCATCTCTGCAAAGGATTATTAAAAACATCACATGCTAATCATTTAATATCGTGTTTTTTATCTTGCAGACACTTGGTAAATGTTTGCTAGCTCATTTAGCAGGGTTACAAAGGAAGTGTAAATAATTTCCAATTATCTCTTAGAAAATGTAATGCGCCTTGATCATTTGGACTTTGTCCAACCTTAGCTAGAGTATTTGTTACACAAGGAAACTCGCACTTGTTCAAATAGCTGTTTTTCCCCCAGGAAAGTTCAGTTTATATTTACCAAGGCAGGCTTTGCTCTGCACAGTTACACAGAATCCTTTGGAATGTGTCTGGCAGGACAACATGGCTGTGCATCTGCTGTGACCCAGTGTTACGTTTTCAAAGGCTTCTTGTCCTCTCGTGGACTGTAAGAGATGTGCCTGGCATGAGAAGGAGAAAGTGGTGAATGGATGAGTAGTACCACGATGTGTCTGAGAGGAATATAAAGAGTCATTATTATCCTCTCCTTCTGGTGGCTGCTGCTGCTGGACTTCCTAGGAGAAGAAAACAGTGGAATGCTTTTGTTTTTAAAAAGAGTAGATTGCTCTTAAAAAGTATGCAAATTAATACAGATAATTTAATACTGATATTTTTCATGGGCCAGATTGAGCCTGTTGTATTCCTATAGATCTTTAAGAGTAAAGCAAGTAACTAGTCACTTAGACTGGGATTAGCAAACTTTTTCTATATAAGGCCAGATAGTAAATATTTTAGGCTTTGCAGACATTGGGTTTCTGTCACAACCACTCAACTCTCAACTCTGCCGCTATAGTGCAGAAGCAACCACAGACAGTATGTAAATGAATGAGTGTGTTTGTGTTCCCACAGAAATTGTATTTACTGGAAAAAAAAAATCTGGCCATGGACTTGAGTTTGCCAACCCTGTCTTAGAGCTTCCCTGGCTTGCTCCATGTTTGTTAAAGACATGTTTTTGAGATTCTTATTCCTTGCTTCTCCAGCAGGCTCAACTCCAGCCTTACCGATGTGAACTTATGTACCAAACTAACAAGAGGCTGGTCTGCCGCCATATGTTTGATATTTATCAGACTGAGGTGGAAATGGAAGTAGAGACAGAAAATCTGGAAAAGACATCATCTTTGACATTAACGAGCTGGACATCTACACGCTCTGTCTCATTACCCAGTTCCCTTCTTCATAGCACTTACCACTATCTGAAATTGCCTGATTTATGGTGGAAACCTTATCTGACACGATCAGGGCTGGTAGTTAGTTAATCAGTGATCTAAGGAAGTATTTTTTAAACTTAAAATATATCGATGTATGTCACTTTTCCAATCTTTTGATGAAAGGCCAAGGTTTTTTCTTGCATATGGATCTTCCGATTGGAATTCTACTTCATCTGTCTTGATAAATTACATCTATATACATCATCTGCATTTCCCAGTGTATTTCTTTAAGTTGAGAACTTGGACACATGCAGAACAATCTGAATGAAGAGTCCTTCTACATTTTTATATTTCTGGAAACCAATATTTTATAGTTGTTATGCCTACCCTCATTCAACAGTCATTTTTTTTTTTTTTACAAATTAAGCCTTCTTAAAGCATTTAACTGTTTTTCATTCAGTTGTCTTTTAAAATGCATATGACCCTTGGGCACTTTCTAAATGTTAAGCTTGTTTTCAGCTGCTAAAATTGTGTGAATTCATTTAGCAGATCACTTTCTTCCATGACAAAAGGGCTTGAAGTGGTAGGAGAACTTGGATAGACTGGGGAGGGGAGAGGTGTGGTTGTGGGCCGCCAAGCCTGCAGGGAAGGATAGGAAGTAACAACGGCAGATTTGCACTGCTGCACCATTTTGCCAAGTGCTAATTCTGTTGAAGGAGAAAATCAGTAATCGATTTTTAAGAGAAACAAAGACTGTTTGAGAGCATGTCTCTAATTATAAGGGGGCAGTGTCCTATTTTCTCACAAAGTATCTTGAAGTGCTGTTTTCTAGACAGAATTCTGGGATGCATGGATAGCACATGGTTTTATCTAAGTACAGATGTACTTTTGTTCTCTTATGCTCTTTTGTTTGCTCTCTTGATTTTGTTGAGACTGTCTAACTTAGCACCTGGGTCCTATTTTGTCTCTGAAGCTTATAAAAACTGGTCCAAGAAGATTCCAGGCCCATCTGAGGGCAGACATGCTGTGAACGGTTAGGGCATGATATCTCGGGCAAAGAGAGCATCAAGGAAATTTAGAATTTTTTTTTCATTTAAAAAAATATTTATTTTTGAGAGAGAGATAGAGAGAAAGCACAAGCAGGGTAGGGGCAGAGAAAGAGGGAGAACAAGAGTACCAAGCAGGCTCCCTGCTGTCAGTGCAGAGCCCAACATGGAGCTCAAACTCACGAACTGTGAGATCATGACCTGAGCCGAAATCAAGAGTTGGCTGCTTAACTGACTGAGCCACCCAGGTGCCCCAGAAATTTAAAATTCTTCATTCAACAAATATCGAGCGTCTTCCCAGAGAGGCAGTGTGCTCAGTACTGCAGATCAACACTAGACAAAACATGGTCTTAGTTTCATTGCCACTAAGTTATACAAATCTTTGTTCACTGCCTATGACCCTGTCATGAGTTGTATTTTTCTCCTGTAAGTATTACACTTAATTTCTCCTGCTTCTAGGCCAACACATATGAAAAGTACTGGCCATTTTACCAGAAGCACGGAGGCCATTATTTTCCCAAAGATCATTTGAAAAAGGCTGTTGCTGAAATCGAAGAGATGTGCAATATTTTAAAAATGGAAGGAGTGACAGTGAGGAGGCCTGACCCCATTGACTGGTCATTGAAGTATAAAACTCCTGATTTTGAGTCTACGGGTAAGTGATATTGGATATCTAAACTGCTAGTGTCTTAATTTATCATTTCTTTCTTAATATGTAAGGAGAAAGCTCAGATAATTTCTCAGAGATTCCTTTCTTTTAATAATCCTTAGAAACTAGAGATTATTTAGGAACAGATTGGTTCTTTTTGATATGACTGAGATGTCCATCTTCTAAACTCCATTGTAAATCAGAATCTTCTTGAAAGAAGCAGTTTATCTAAACTCTATGGTCATTTCCTTTCATAAGAATGGTGGATTCCATTTAATTTTCCTCAAGGACAGAAGTTAAGGGGGGACCAGAAGCATTCCCGTTTTCGTTTTAACTGACACTGCTACAAGATTGTTCTTGTGCTTAAGTTCAGCGTTCTAATTCACAGTGCTGGAAATGGTCCTTGGCCCAGTTTTTGTCTTGTGGTACTGATATTCCCTGAAGAACTCTGTTTCTGTGTAGTAAGAAAGGAGCTTGCAGAAGTGTGAAACGTTGGTGGTTCTAGATCTCTGAAAAAGGATGTTACTACTTCATTTCTTTCCTTTCCTTTCTTCCTCCTCCTTCCCTTTTTCTTTCTTCCTTCCTTCCCTCCCTCTCTCCTTCTCTCTTTCTTCCATTCTTTCTCTTCTAGCTTTGCCATCCCCACACAGAATGTTCATGCTAGCAGTATAGTATATATCACTCCATATATTTTTCCACTTGCATAGAAATGTATATATACACATGCATATAGGTTTTCTGTAATTTGTTTAACCAAAAACTGGGATTCTATTACATAGATTTTTCTGTCTGGCATTCCCGGGGTTGTTGTGGAACTTTTTGGTCTAATAGGTTTATATGCTGCGATGCCTCGAGACATCCTGATAGTTGTGGGAAATGAGATTATCGAGGCTCCCATGGCATGGCGTGCCCGCTTCTTTGAATACCGGGCATACCGGTCAATTATCAAAGACTATTTCCACCGTGGCGCCAAGTGGACAACGGCTCCTAAACCAACAATGGCTGATAAGCTTTATGACAAGGTAAGACCCTAGTTATAGGTGAGCTTGTTAGTAATTTTTCTCAATAATCCACAGAAAATGAGAGAGATTCTCTGATACCTCATATTTAGTATTCATCTCAGAAACTGACAGTACCACCTACATTTAAAAAATGATTATTTTATGATGAAAATAAGGGTAAATGATATTATGACAATAAAAGTAATTGTAATAATAGCTAACACTTATCTGGTGCTTACCGTGTGCGAGGCCTTGAGCTAAGTGCCTTTATACATCCTCAGTCCTATTTATTCTTCACAAAACCCTCTGAGGGACTAATATCAATCATTCCCTTACAGAGAGGATAACTTGCCTAAAGGCACACAGCTATTCATTCACTGGTGGAAACAAAGGCCAGTATACTGGACTCCATTCTCTTCTAGAAAAACAATTTGGTCTATATGCCAAATTAACAGTAAAAGAAAGCATATGTCCCTTGTTAGGTCATTTATTATTTGATCAATTATAGACAGAATAAAAAAATCAAAAATTGCTTCTAGGGATTTAAAGACATAAATAAGGACATCCCACCACACCAAATCAAAATTTGGCAGGGATGCATGGCATCGCATTTCATGGTATGAGTTAGGCTCAGGATCAAATGCCTTTTCTAAAAAACAGAATGGCTTCATCCTGTTGACTTTCAATATTGTAGGTAGCTATATAAATCAATGTATGGGTCATGGAATATTTTCAGAACCATTACTACCTCTGGACCCCTTGCTTCTAAGTATCAGGAAATTGCTGTCATGCCTAGTTTTTGGGTTTTGTTGTCAGTTTGTTTATTTTGATTTAGTTAGCAGGGGCTTACATCTTCCCCAGGCATGTTTTAGTCTAAAACAGGGTAGCAGTATTTTGGGAAATGATGATGTCGAATTAATTTTCTTAGTAATTTTCTTAGTAATTTATGAATGTTTCATAAATAATTTTCTTATAAACTAATTCATTGTATGCATTCATTCTTGTTCCAATTAGAATTACCCTATCCATTCTGTAGAAGACAGACACAAATTGGCTGCTCAGGGAAAATTTGTGACGACTGAGTTCGAGCCATGCTTTGATGCTGCTGACTTCATTAGAGCTGGAAGAGATATTTTTGCACAGAGAAGCCAGGTCAATAAAAGCTGTCTCTTAAATTTTGCACTTTATTATTATATCTTTAATTTGTTATTTTATTATATTATTTACTTATAAATTATTGTACTTATTTATTTTATGAAAATGTTTCATCCTAAAAAATTTTATTTTATTTTTTATTTTTTAAAGTTTATTTATTTTGAGAGAGAGCATGAGAGTGGGGCTCGATCTCATGAACCATGAGATCGTGACCTCAGCCGAACTCAAGAGTCAGACACTTAACTGACTGAGCCACCCAGGTGCCTCCATCCTAAATATTTTTAGTTGTCTAAATATAGAACCAAATCTTCATAGATTTATGTCTTCCTTTCATTTTCAGGTTACAAACTATCTGGGCATTGAATGGATGCGTAGGCATCTTGCTCCAGATTACAGAGTGCATATCATCTCCTTTAAAGATCCCAATCCAATGCATATTGATGCCACCTTCAATATCATTGGACCTGGTCTTGTGCTTTCGAACCCTGACCGACCGTGTCATCAGGTAGGGACGTTCTTAGGACTCTGGAAAAGCAATAATCTAGCAACTGAAGTAATTACCACTTCTGTTTTAAGTATTTCCATAGCTACTAATGGTTCCAAATAATAAATTCAGCAATGCTCAACATTATGATGATCAAACATAGAATTGCTTATGGTGGATTCACTATAAGATATCCAACACTCACAAATATACATTGTAGCCATGATAATTAGCGTAGTGTCATCAGACTTTGACTTTACTGCTTGCTGCTGTCAAAGCCTCAAGTTTGTGTGCCTGTGTGTTTTTACTGAACAGAGTGTATTATCCCCTAACTTGCAGCTAAGAGTCCACAGCAGCTAAACTGCAAACGGAATGATCCCTGCATGGCTGGGCAATGCCACAGGGCAGAGGGTGTCTTCCTCCCTCTCCAGTGGGTCAGGAGCCCTGTGTCCAGCCCCACCCTGCAGGGAGGAGCAGAGCTGCTGCCCTGCAGCCGGTCTGTCCCTGTCACCTGCAGCCTCCTACTTCTGCTCGCTCCCTCCCACTTCCAGTTGGGTGGTGAGTGCTATTTGGTAGGTAGGCTGCAGTACGCCACAATTTTGCCATGTCACTGTTCATTTGTTTTTTAAGTTTATTTATTTTGATAGAGGGAAGGGCAGGGAGGGAGAGAGAGAGAGAGAGAGAGAGAGAGAGAGAGAATCCCAAGCAGGCTCTGTACCAGCAGTGCTAAGCTCGATGCGAGGCTTAAACTCACAAATCGTGAGATCATGACATGAGCCAAAACCAAGAGTCAGACACTCAACTGCCTGAGCCACCAAGATGCCCCTCGCTGTTCATTTATATGCCATGTATTTATACCAATGACCAAGATTACTTACCTGTTTCATTTTAATATAATTTGTTGATATACTAAGTGAGTATATGACCATAGGGATGGCCAGGTTATAATAGGTCACTAAGGATAATTATGGGTCTTTGGGAGTACATCCTTAACATCTGTCTTCATGCCATGGTCATAGATACAAAGTGATGGACTACAAAATGGATGGACTATGGGTTTACCATAGTTACATTTTTGTTTTCTTCTAACTAAAGAGTTAGGATATATTTTCACTTTTTTTAATGGGAATTTATCAAGGAAAGTATCTTCAGTATTTTAAGATCTCTGAAACCCGAATAAAGCATGAAAATATTTTTAAAAGCTTTACCAATTTTGTTACTATTTTTTTTTACCTTTAACCTGGCAATGGGGGATTTTATACACATTTTTAATTGGGCTTCAGATAAAGTATTTTCAAATGTTTGAAAACTTAGTTTCTTTATTTTGGCAGCTGAAAAGACAGCATCTCAAAAAGAATTATTAATCATAAGTGCTATCAGAGATTAAGAATGATAAGAATAGCATATGTAGATTTAAACCTCTTTGGGGTTTGTTTTTTGTTTGTTTGTTTGGCCTTGCAGATTGATCTTTTCAAGAAAGCAGGATGGACCATAGTTACTCCTCCAATACCGGTCATCCCAGATGGTATGTTTACTGTTATACACTCAGAGACTAACATGAGTACTGCAGTGACTGAGGATCCTGTCATCTATAGACAGCAGCCCAAATTTTAGCCCTTTAGTGAAAATGTTTCCCCAGGAAGGAGCAAACTAGAATTTGGGCCGATAGGTACCAGAACAAGGCTGGGATTTATGTTTTCAACTTCCCCTCCCATAGAAAATGAAAGCGAGAAGTTGGGAAAAATCACTATAAAACATCACTTAAAGCAAGAAATGACTTTTTAAAGAAAACAAGGTGAAATCCAAATGTATAATGAGTATAGATTGAATTGTAACATTTATAGATAAATTGTCTTAAGATTAAAATAAAACATCTCAGGGAAAGTGAAATACTGAAGGAATAGAGTTCACTTTAATATACTTGACTTTGGAATGCTTGCTTTAAACAAAAATGGTAGCAGACATGATTTAACAGTTGTCGCTGTTTTTAGATCACCCACTCTGGATGTCATCCAAATGGCTTTCCATGAATGTCTTAATGCTAGATGAAAAACGTGTCATGGTGGATGCCAACGAAGCCCCGATTCAAAAAATGTTTGAAAAGCTGGGTATGTATAGTAAATGAAACATGTTGTCATACACGAAAGTGTTAAACCAGGAGAACTGAACAAATTACGTGCTAGGTCTGATTCAGTTTCTGTTCCTTTTAGAGGTTTCAAGTTATTATTTCGTAGATGCACAGTATTTTTAACAATCATAATCTCAAAAGGTTGGAGCTGCATTCCAGTCTCCTCAATAAACTTGGTAATAAGTTTATCAATCTTCTATGATTGATCTAATTCCTGGTGCCCAGTATGTATGAAGAGTTACCCTCTTTGAGATAAGCATGTAGGTTATGAAGTCCTTCTGCAAATAAGAAACTGAATTGTTGAGGGCCCTTTAAAAGTAATTTAATTGTCATTACGTATTTTAAAGGACCTATTAGGGTACAGATACAGAAGTGGCTCATGTGTGTGATGAGCACAGTGAAGAAAGTAATGACATGCAATAGAGAGTGTCAGTAAATCATTCAGCTTTTTTTTAAAAGAAATTATTGATGCTTTATTTTTATTTTTTATTTATTTACTGGGGGGAGGGGCAGAGAGAGAGGGAGAGAGAGAGAATCTCCAGCAGGCTCTGCACTGCCAGCACAGGGCCCGATGGGGGGCTTGATCCGTAAACCGTGAGATCATGACCTGAGCTGAAATCAAGAGTCAGATGCTTAATTGATTACACTACCCAGGTGCCCCTTTGAACTAAGAAATCGGTTTTTACTTGGGTGGGAGTTTGACTATCTTGATATTCAAAATTTAAAACAGTTATTCGAATACTACTGAGAAAAGCGTTGAAAGAAAGGATGTTCATATGGCTACTACGTAGAGTACAGAAGTATGTGTGTTTATCACTCTTCGCACATTTGATGTATCCTAAGTGTTGAATAAAACCAGGCAGTATGTACTTGTTGGAAGTGAGTCATGTTTTAATTCATAGCTTATATTTCAGGTATAGTACTTAGAAGAAAGTATTTGCCCCTTTGACACATCCCTCTTTAATGTGGTATCTGTTTAAAAGGATTGGCCTGTCAACTGTAGACTGACAAATCAATCAAATGATTTGACCTCTAATGCTAAGCCACTTTTTGTATGGCTTTCATTAAACAGCTCAACTGCTTGGGTTCAGTTTCTTTGTCCATTAAGATTTTGTTGTTTCTCAACGTAAAATACTATTAAGAACGAAATATATGATTTATAATTTTATTTTATAATTTAGACACGGGGAACTTGTTAAAGCAAACTTTAGTAAGTAACTGGATCCTCGCCAATTCAGGATGAAAATGGCTCTAGCCATCTGAATAAGACAGATATGTCTGTCTGTCAGGAAACATACTTGTGTTTAAAAGCCCACTTCTTATCCCAAGCCCACTCCTTACCCCTTCCAAACCCTATTCTTACTCTCCAAAGTCCTGCCCAGTCTCACTTTCTTAGGAAAGTCTTTTCTGATGGCTCCTGCTACCTCCCCTCCCTGACAATACCAGTGGACCCTTTAGTGACTCTATAGCTATCTTTCTCCTCAAAATAATGAGTTTCTTAAGGGAGGAAAATAGATTTTCTCTTTAAAACCATTATGCTGAACACAACAGATTTCTTTCTAAATACCATCGGTTGGCTAGGCCATGCACATCATAACCACATCAGTACAAATGGTGCCAGATTAAACTAATCGTTTGAGTGGACTTGGTACCTGTATGACCATACAACCCAGCATATTAAAATACAAGCTCTGTTCCATTATTAAGGTGGCTTCATAATGTTAATCCTGTCGGACACATTCACTCATCCAACCTGTTGACGTGTGAATTGTCAATTGAATGAAATAGACTTCCCAGTCATTGCTGACTTTCTGGTGATTTTACATTAGCAGTGGAATAGATTAGATGAAATATAATTGGTGACAATACAGTTGGAAGACTGTTTAGGGTTGGGGTAGACTTGAGGATTAGAGATACAGGATTCCTACCCATCTTTAGGAGTACTTCCTAAAGGAGAATCTTCATAGGAGTCCATGTAACTGACCACGTGTCTCTCTTTTGATGCAGGTATCAGTACCATCAAGGTTAACATCCGTAATGCCAATTCCCTGGGAGGAGGCTTCCACTGCTGGACCTGTGATGTCCGGCGCCGAGGCACCCTGCAGTCCTACTTTGACTGACCGGGCCTGACGGCGCTTGTGACTTGGCCTCAGATAAATCGAGGAAGCTTAGGGATAAGGTTCATTCTCCCACTTTAAGAAGTGCATGAACTGTAGTGCTTTAAACAATCATATCCTTAACAGGGGTCTTAAGCCTGGTTTATTTTTGAGTTTCTTAAGGGAGGAAAATAGATTTTCTCTTTAAAACCATTATGCTGAACACAACAGATTTCTTTCTAAATACCATCGGTTGGCTAGGCCATGCACATCATAACCACATCAGTACAAATGGTGCCAGATTAAACTAATCGTTTGAGTGGACTTGGTACCTGTATGACCATACAACCCAGCATATTAAAATACAAGCTCTGTTCCATTATTAAGGTGGCTTCATAATGTTAATCCTGTCGGACACATTCACTCATCCAACCTGTTGACGTGTGAATTGTCAATTGAATGAAATAGACTTCCCAGTCATTGCTGACTTTCTGGTGATTTTACATTAGCAGTGGAATAGATTAGATGAAATATAATTGGTGACAATACAGTTGGAAGACTGTTTAGGGTTGGGGTAGACTTGAGGATTAGAGATACAGGATTCCTACCCATCTTTAGGAGTACTTCCTAAAGGAGAATCTTCATAGGAGTCCATGTAACTGACCACGTGTCTCTCTTTTGATGCAGGTATCAGTACCATCAAGGTTAACATCCGTAATGCCAATTCCCTGGGAGGAGGCTTCCACTGCTGGACCTGTGATGTCCGGCGCCGAGGCACCCTGCAGTCCTACTTTGACTGACCGGGCCTGACGGCGCTTGTGACTTGGCCTCAGATAAATCGAGGAAGCTTAGGGATAAGGTTCATTCTCCCACTTTAAGAAGTGCATGAACTGTAGTGCTTTAAACAATCATATCCTTAACAGGGGTCTTAAGCCTGGTTTATTTTTATTACTTTTCTTTGATATAAGGAAAATAACTTGTGCTAGGTCTTACTCTCTCCTCATAAATTTATTTACAATTTGGCTTCAAGTATAAACATTTGGTGGATGTGTATCAAGACAAAAATTAGTCATTTGAGTAACTTGGCCACTAATATTTAACCATCTACCTCTGTTTTTAATTTTCTTTCCAAAAGGCAGCTTGAAAAGTTGGTCCTAATCTTCATTATTTTTTTCCTTTTTTCTAGACTTATGAATGTTTGTATCACTTCTTTTTTCTAAATGAGAGAAAGACTTAGAATGTACGCAGATCTGAAGCAGAACCAGAAAATTTCTCTTTTCTAATAAGGAATTTTAGTAATTAAAATTTTTTCATCTTTAAAAAATAACTTAGACTATGCAAACGTTTTAAGTGAATTTTCCATAAATGTTTTTAATATTCTTATCTCAACATTGGTGATATTTGCTACTAAAAGCATTTTCATAAAACTTACCTCATATTTCAAGTGATGTAGTTTAATCTCTTTTCCCTGTCCAAATTTTACAGAAATATTTAGTGCAATAGATTAAACTGTCAGTTCCAATTCTAAATTTTGCTGTCCAGTATCTAGTGGATACACTGCATCTTTGATAATCTAAGCTTGGTTTACAGATGTGCAAATTATTTAAAGCATTAAAAAAACTAATGGAGGTAAAACCTACATGCAATGTGAAATAAGTTTAATGTTGGATTGTACATGTATTTTTATTCTAATAAACTTTTATGTTACAGAATGGATTCCATTAGAGTTTGGCATCAGTTTAATTATTTTAAGCATAAGTAAATTATAAGAATGTACCTTTAGGGACACAATTCTAATGCTCTGAAATAACATATTCATCCCTAGTAGTTAATTTAAACTTAGTACTTGTATTTAGAAATGTTTAGCAGAGTCAGATTTCATTCATTCAAAAATATCTGAATATCTTCTGAATATAAGGGACTAATCCTAGCCCTAGAAAAGAAAAAGTCTCTGTTCTCAGAATGCTAAATGTCTTGACTCATGAGAAATCTGGGGGGGCGGAAGAGTGGGCAAGATGTACTTTGAAGTGAGTCATAGGTTTCAGCCTTGCCCGTGTCAACACCTTTAGCTCCTTTGTGTTCTGCTGTCCCTTTTCATCTACCACCGAAACACCTATCAGTTCTATACTTGGGCTGAGTAAGAAATCTGTCTGATCCTGCAGAGTGACACGCACCTAGCGTATACATTCCCAGGTCTAAACACCGCGCAGCAGTTCTATTCCATGCCCCTCCACGTTACCCGCAGTGGCTCTTCCAGACCTTTACTGTGTTCTCTCACCCGATCTTACTGTTTCATTTCTCACGGAGAAAATAAAAACAGTCAAGTGTCCGTTCCCTCAGCTTTCCTGCTCCAGTCGCCTGTAGATTTGTCTGCAATTTGCATTCTTTGGTTAAAGTCCTTCTCTCCTCGCCTTTATGGTTCAGCTTCTAAAGGGAAACGTCGGATCTTTATCTCCTCACTGTCTCTGCTTCTCAGTCCTCTACAAAGAGACACTTCTCTCACTGCTGCGGAAAACGAGGTAAACCGTCTGACCAGGTCCAGCCCATACAACTATCCTTTTTCACTGCAGTCTTTCCTTCAGGAACTTGCTTTATCAATTATCATCATTCTTATAACTCCAGCTTCTATGTGCGTATGCTTGTTATTTTTTCCCCTCAGCAAATAGTCATACTGAATAATTTCAAAATAAAAACGATTCCTCTGGCAACCTCAGTTTCCTTTAGAGCTAAGCTTTTAGAAAGAATATCTACAATCTCTACTTTTTCACCTTTTATTTTCTCCTCAGTCTCCTGCTATCTGATTTCTACCTAATCACTGCAATGTCCTAATATCCCTGACCTGACCTCTCAAGTGCTATTTCTAGTGGACTTTCGTCAGGCCTTATGGACCATTCCTTTGAATGTTTCTCCTCATTTGGATTTTTGTGATACCATTCTCTCTCTCTCTCTCTCTCTCTCTCTCTCTTTCTCTCTTTACTGATTTTCATACTCTTCACTGGACTGTCTTCTTCCTACCCTTAAGAGCCCTGTCCTTGGGCCTCTTCTCCTCTGCCAGGTCCTCCTGGGTGATCTCGTCTGTGCACAGGCCTTCCCCTCCCACAAATCCCCTAATAACCCCCCAGGGGCTATGTGGACGTGCCTACACCTTCTAGTCTAGACCTTAACCTGAGCTCCAGGTCCTGTTCTCAGTGGTCTGTGGACATTATCTGAATGTGCTAAAGGCATCGCAGGCACAACACAATTCATCACAACTGACTCAGGTGGCCAAGCCATCCTGGACTTGCCCTTCTTCCTCATCTTCGTTGGCCTTTTGCACTGTTATTAGATAAAACAATTATTTCAATAAAGATAGCGCAATTGAAAAATTTAATTAAACTCTCTATTTTAGATCCCATGATGCTGCTGTGGGTGTGCTGTCTTGTCAGGGTTGTGGAGGAAAATGGAAGCAGCCTAGTCTCCACCGGTTGCTATCAGATTTCCTTTTCTATCCGTCATCCACCACTCCTGCAACCCGGTGACTTCTCTGTGACCTGTAGCAGGCAGAAGGGCCACCATCTGCTGTTACAGATGTCAGGTTTCCAGATCATGCCAACAATTTTGGATTACCACCCTTCTTGGGGAATACCAATCCCCTTCTAATTCACTGTCTAGAGGAAAGAGCTATGTATATTAGGACAAACCAATTGTCATAAAAAAATGAACTTAATTTCAAATAAAAAGACGAATATTGACCCTGTAAGGCAGATCTGGTTCCTAATACAAAGCAAGTTATTCCTTTTGGGAATAGCCTTTTTAAAATAAAGATCATTGATCTGATGGTTACAGTGTGTTAACTGCACACTGCACACTGTTTCTACATAGGAACATCACCTAGTGGTTCAGGAGAATGTAAAAACACACTACCTCAAAAATGTTTGGTCAACTTTTTGGATGCATAGGGTCTTTTTTTTCTTTCTTGGGGGGAGGATTAAAATAATATAAAAATACTCCATTCCCATCACTTAGCGCACTAACAATAACAATTAAATGAGGTTTGATTGCTAAAGACTCGTCAGACTCAAAATTACAATGCTTATAAACCTCTGGTTTATGCTATTGCTCTATTGTATAGGCCTATTGTATAGGCAATAGAGCAATAGCATTAAAGTAAGGATATACATCACAGCCAAAGTTACCTCACAGCAAAGGGTTCAGGGCAGCCAAGCCCAAGCTCCACTTGTAATCCCTCTGTAAGGGGCTGTCTCGACACACTTTCTCTCAGGTCAGGAACCACCAATGTAGACAGGGACCATCTCAGAACCAAGAAGTCCAAGATGGAATCTCAACCAGGGTTTCTCATCCCCTGTTGGTCATATGGGCGTGTGCTTGCTATGTAACTACTTCCAATGACAGAACCCTATGGGTGTCTCAGACCAGGTGCAAATCATCAGTTTCAATGTTATCCACAAATAATGCCAACAGCTTGCCCTGAAATTCTTCCCACCCATGGTTACTAATAATCTGTAGACTTTATGCCTTGATCAGATGTCAGTGTCATGTGGGTACATTTCTTATAGTAAAATAGCTCAGGCCAATTTCAGGCCTGCAGGAATGAACCCTCACAGTATAGTCTATCCACCTGATCCATGCTCAAGACTTTTTAAGAACAAAATAATCACTCACAGTTTGATAGCGATCACTTGCCTTACAATACCTGATAATCAAAGAGGCAATGAAAATGAGCAAAACCCATGAGGGGCTGGTGTGGATTTAACCATATAGCTGAACCATCCCCAAATAGCAGCATAAACTCTCTCATATTTTTAAACTAACTTTACAATTTGTTTGTCTACCTGTTCTGCAGTCATCTGTATTTTATGGTATGTATCAGTTAAGAGATTAAGAAATTTTAATTGATCTATTATTGTTCAGGTCAAAGTTTTCTTCAGGCCAGTTCTCTTCCACAGGGACAATGTCCTGAGGGACATTTAAATTCATTTAAATTCAATCTCCCAACACAATTGATAGTCAATATCAGTATTATTCTAAGTTTTATTCACTCCTATAATATTAATTTACCTAATTATCTAATGGAAATCTACCTATAAGCTCTCTCTACCTATAAGCTGTTAAATTGTAAGACATAAAGCTCTAATTTTGTGGACCAACTCTTCAATCATTTCCTGCCCCTTCTGACTCTAAGTTCCTCCCCTGAGAACTCATAGTAGCATGCTCCATTTACACTGTAGAATGGACCTTCTATGAGTGTTGTCTTCCTTGTTGGAGTGGTTTTCTGACATTACCCACGACATGCTGGGTATTTCAGGTCTTAACATAATCTCATATCCTTTAGTTATTGGAGCTATTTCATAAATGGTCAATAACAAGCCTGTAACTGTCTTTTAGAAGGAGTACAGTGGAGAGTAGCATTTGGTGCTTTTCTGGTTCAAAAGCCCAGAGGGCACCATTGATCAGTGGCTATGGGCTTTTGCCAGAGACTCCAGTTGACATGAGTGCAGCCAGAACACTTCTAATTTTATCTCAACGTTAGGATCATATAGTCTTAGTGGGATAATTTGAGCCACAGTCTTCTACAGTTCTAAGAAGTCTTGTTGCTATTCAGAGCCTCAATCAAATACAACCTTTTCTTGGGTAATTTTATTGATTTAAGCTAACAGTATCTATCCCTAAGTGAAGGGGGTGATTTTTCCAAAAGCCAGATAGGCCCACCAAATGTTGGACTTCTAATTTAGTCTGAGAGGTGGGAAGCAACAACAATTTCTTCCTAGTTGTCTGTGGTACACAACAGGTTGCTCCAGGTCATGCAAGTCCCCCCAAATTTCATACTCTGTGTAGGGTTCTGGATTTTTTTGGAATTAAGTCAATCATTCCCAATCACTCATATGATTTATGACCTTAGTAAGGTCATTACTAACTTACTCCTTAGTTTCGGAGATAATAATAGTATCACCAAAATAGGGTTTTGAAACATTTTCCGGAGTGCCTGAGTAGCCGAGTTTGTTAAGCAACCAATTCTTGATTTTGGCTCAGGTCATGATCTCACAGGTTGCGTTAACAGCATGGAGTCTGCTTGGGCTTCTCTCTCTCCCTTTCCCTCTTCCCCTCTCCAATCCCTCTCAAAAAACAAAACAAAACAAAACAAACAAAATAACAAAATAAAACATTGTCTAGCTATATTAATCTAGGTCCCACCTGACCAGACTGATTGTACATGGGAGAGTTCAATATTCTTGAGGTGTACCGTAAATGTATGTTATAGACCATAACATGTGAATGCAAGTTGTTGCCTCTCCATGGCGACTGATAATAAGAACAACACGTTTTCTCTGGGGTTCTGTGGGGTGAATTGGCTCACTTCTTATTATCTATCTCTGTAGAAACTAGGGCTCTGCTTCCTGCACTCTGCTATCAAGATCAGAAATCACTCCTCCATCAGCTGTCTTGTCTCTGAAAATGTGTGGACAGCTCTCATTCACTCACTATTCTCTCTTTTCCCTTTTCTTTATCCTTGTGGGTTTTGATCTTGTTATTATGCAACTATCATTTTAGGATGGTTTCAAGGGAAAGTGAAGATAAATGTTTATGTTTATTCCATTCCAGTCTGTAAGTCTTTAGACCATTAATTCTAAATGCACATAAAGGAGAAAATGGAGGAAGTACCCTAAAAATCTTTATCATATCTTATAGGAAGTTGAGGGAACCCAGAGCTTTGCCTCTTTAAACTCCTAGAATGTAAAAATCCCAAGGCTGTGAGTACAGTGAGGTAAGTGAAGTACTCACCTGGGCACAAAATGTAGGGGGCCCAGAAACTTACTGACCCACATAAATAGTGCTTTAATGCATATTATTATTAAAATTAATTTGTCAAATAATGAAAAATACACAATGAACAAGCATCAAATTTTAAAATAAAGACAGGATCAGTATTTCTTTTGCCTCTGCTCCAGTGTGGCTTGCCATGAGACAGGTTGCACTAGGAATTAAGGTAAAGTGGAAGTAAACCAGACCTTGTTCTGTCTTCGGCCCAGCTTCAAATCATCTGTAGCCCAGAAAGCCCTTCAAATTTTCTGCAGCACAGAGAATCTCTAGCCTCATAATGGAGTAAGATGATACTTGATTGCTGGTACTCTGAGGTACATAAAAAAAAGTAATGAAAATTCTTCTCTGAAGAAATATAACATCTATCTAGGCTTCAAATGATTTCTAAAAATAAAATTTCATAGGCAAGGTCCCACATACAGCCAAAGATAGATGCAGGAAGAGAAAAGACCCCTTCAGAAAACAACATTTCAAGAGAAATATGTCCACAAGGACTCCAGATATCGGAATATCAGACACAGACTATAAAGTATCCTCCCACACAGAAACCCCATACCTATTAGCAGTCACTCCCCATTTCTCTTCCAAGTCCCAGGCCATTACTAATCCACTTTCTGTCTCCACAGATTTGTCTATTCTGGGTATTTTACATAAATGGAATCATACAATATGTGATCACTGTGATGGACTTCTTTCACTTAGCAAAATGTTTTCAAGATTACACATTTCATAGCACATATCAGTATTTCATTCATTTTTGTGGCTAAGTAAAATTCCACTCTATGGATATTCCATATTTTATTTGTCCATTTCTACTTTTTAGCAATTATGAATAATGCTGCTATAAACATTTGTGTATAGTTTTTGTGTGGATATATGCTCTCATTTCTATTGGATATAGGATTGAAATTGTGGGATCACATGATAACTTCAAATATGACTTACAGAAAAAAAATTACATTAAAAAAACTAATAAGAGGCAGTCTCTGGGCTACTGCAGTAGCACAGTCACGTGAGCATTCCTAGAGGCAAGCCAGCACCCGGCCATTGCTTGGCAAGACCCTCCCCTGGAGGGTCCAAGCAGGCCCAAGCCACAGGGCCCTAAGGAATGAGGGGTTTAGAAACATAGCCCGATCTGAGATAAAATTTGGGAGAGTGGTGCCACCTGGCAGGCTGATGGCTTGGTTGCAGATAGTGTAGACGTGGGGAGTGGAGGGAAGCCAGCAACAAAGGAGGAGTGCCTGATGGCCAGTCGGTGAGAGCACAGAGTTCTGATGCTAGAGACTGGGAAGCTTGGTGATGTCATTTTCATCTCTCCCACGCCTATACATACAAGCAAGTACGGCACACCAATCCTCCACAATAGGCTAAGCAGCACCACCCAGTGGAGAATGGAGCCATTACACCAAGCCCTGTCCAACTGTGCCAACCAAGCCCAGAGGATGACCACAAGTTTCTCCCACTGCTTAGCGTTAAGACTATAAAGTGTGTCATAGTTTGACTTCTAGGGGAAACGGGATGTAATTTCATTTGGATTTCATTCTGTTCACTGAACTATCTATTCATTTTTATTTTCTTATTCTTGGATACAGAAAGAGAAAAAAATTGTATTTGTTTTCCATTTATATAAAAAATTTTTTAATTTTTTACTATATTTTATATTTTGTAATTTTTTATTCTTTTTTCTTTCTTCATTTCATTTTATTCTATTTTAATGTATACATTTTTTATTTTTAAATGTTATCTTACTTTTTTCTTTAGTTCTTTCTTTTTCTTTTCTTTTCTTTTTTCTTTTCTTTCCCTTTTTTTCTCTATTCTATCAAGCTTCTTTCAACAACCAGACCAAACCACACCTAGGATCTAGCTTGCTTTATTTGATTTTTGTGTTGTTATAATTTTTTAATTTTAATATTTTATTTTATTAATTCTTTTTATTCCCCCAAAATGATGAAAAGAAAGAATTCACCCCAAAAGAAAGAACAGGAAGAAATGACAACCAGGGACTTAAAACAGATATGAGCAAGATGTCTGAACCAGAATTTAGAATCACGATAATAAGAATACTAACTGGGGATAAAAAAGCATAGAATCCCTTTCTGTGGAGATAAAAGAAGTAAAATGTAGTCAGGATGCAATTAAAAACGCTGTAACTGAAATGCAATCTTGAAGGGATGCCACAGCAGCAAATATGGACGAAGCAGAGCAGTGAATCAGTGATAAAGAAGACAAAATTAAGGAGAATAATGAAACAGAAAAACAGAGGGAGATTAAGGCAAAACAGCACGATATAGGGATTAGAGAACTCAGTGACTAATTAAAAATGAATAACATCCAAACCACAGGAGTCCCAGAAGTAGAAGAGAAAAAGCGGTAGAAAGTTTGTGTGAATGAAACATAGTGGAAAACTTTCCTAACCTGGGGAAGGACACAGTCATCAAAATCCAGGAAGCAAAGAGGACTCCCATTAGATTCAACAAAAACCAACCATCAACAAGGCATATCATAGTCAAATTCACAAAGTACACAGACAAGGAAAGAATTATGGAAGCAGCAAGGGGGAAAAGTCCTTAACCTATAAGGGAAGACAGATTAGGTTCACAGCAGACTTATCCACAGAAACTTGGCAGGCCAGAAAGGAGTAGCAGGATATATTCAACATGCTGAATCAGAAAAATATGCAGCCAAGAATTCTTTATCCAGCAAGGCTATCATTCAAAATAGAAGGAGAGATAGAGAGTTTCCCAGACAAACAAAAACAAAAAAGTGACCACTATACCAGCTCTGCAAGAAATATTAAGGGGGACTCTCTGAGGGGAGAAAAGATTAAATAAAACAAAAAAGATCAAAAGCAAAAAAGACTAGAAAGGACCAGAGAATACCACCAGAAACTCCAACTCTACAGGCAACACAAATGTCTATCGATGGATGAATGGTTAAAGAAGATATGGTATACATATACAATGGAGTATTACTTGTCAATCAAAGAGAATGAAATCTTGTGATTTGCAACAACATGGATAGAACTAGAATGTAGTATGCTAAGCGAAATTAGTCAGTCAGAGAAAGACAAACATCATATGACTTCACTCATTTGTGGAATGTGAGATACAAAACAGATGAACATAAGGGTAGGGAAGCAAAACTAATATAAAAACGTAAGAGACTCTTAAATACCAAGAACAAACAGAGGGTTGTTGGAGGGGTTGTGGGTAGGGAGATGAGCTAAATGAGCAAGGGGCATTAGGGGCATTAAGGAAGACACTTGTTTGGGTGGGCACTGGGTGTTATATGTAGGGGATGAATCACTGTATTCTACTTCTGAAATCACTATTACACTCTATGTTAACTAACTTGGATATAAATTTAAATAACCAAACAAACGAATAAACCAATAAATAAGGAAAAAAAAAACTAAGAGGGGCGCCTGAGTGGCTCAGTCGGTTAGGCATCCAAGTCTTGATTTTGGCTCAGGTCATGACCCCAGGGTTGTGGTACAGAGAAAACGATCCAGTAAGCTATTCAAGAAGACTAGCCTGGGGGCACCTGGGTGGCTCCATCAGTTAATCCTCTGATTCTCGATCTCTGCTCAAGTTCTGATCTTAGGGTTCTTGAGTTGGAACCCATATCGGGTTCTGTGCTAACACTGTCAACCCTGCTTGGGATTCTGTTTCTCTCCCTCTCTCTGCGCCTCCTGTTTGCACTCACTCTCTCTCTCAAATAACTTAATTTTAAAAAAAGAGAGAGAACCTAATAACAAAGTAACATGGGAAACACAAACTGTTTTTTCTTTTTTACCAAAAAAGTAATAGACATATATAATATTAGTACCTGTTATTGAGCCTACAATATGCTAGGTATTATCCTAGGTACAAAACACTTAATTTCATTTGACCCTTTCAACAACCTTCAAATAGGTATTATATTCCTTATCAAAAAAGAAGAGAAGGCTAAATGTTCATATTCAAATCTCTATTTTTAATGAAAGAAATTTTTCTTAAATCACATCATCCTCAGCTGTATCTCACTTCTTTCCCCCTTTTCATGGAAGAACTGCTTGTATTTTCCCTATCCATTTTCATACCATCCAATTCAATCCATGTACATAAAAGTTTGCCCCACAACACTGTCAGACACTGCTTCCTCTGAATTCAACATAGAACCAAGAGTTCTGGTGGCCACTTTCTAGACTTTCTCCTGAAACACTCTTCCCATGGTTCATCCACAAGGAAAGGATTCAGCAAATTATGGCCTGCAGGTCAAATTTGGACTGCCACCAGTTTCTAACATCCCGTGAGCTGAAAAAGTTTTCACATTCTTTCATAATTGAAAAAAATCAAAAGAATAACATTTCATGACATATGAAAATGACATGAAATGCACTGTTTCAGTGTCCATGAATAATGTTTTACTGGGATATCAATACATTTATTCATTTACTTATTGTCCATGGTTGCTTTTGTGCCACAATGGCAGAGTTGAGTAGCTGTCGACAAAGACCTTAGGTGGTGAGACCCTTGGTTCCCCCAGCTGCTCCAACACTAGCGATCGTACTGATGCAATTATAATGTGAAATACCACACTGCAACAGTTATCACTTGATAGTGTTTCAATTACCTTATATATCGCTGTCTCCATGATATTTTATTTTTTTTATTGCCAATGCATAACTATCATGTCAAAACAAGAAAAGTGGGCTTCAAATGTCATGCTTCTAAGGCATAGCGAAATGTGGATTATTTTGATCTAGATGGCAAAGCATTATGTTTACTATACAACGATATAATAGCTGTGCCAAAAGAATACAATGTATGTCGACATTACCAAACTAATCACTGATCACAATATTCCCAAATCACAGGAGAAAAACAGTCAGAAAAAAATAGTAAACTTAAAATGGAATATCTCATCACAGCAAAATTTCTTCACAGAAAGAAAAAGTGAAAATAAGGCTGGAACAAAAGTAAGTTCCCTACTGGCTCATTTGTTAGCCAAGCAAGAAAAACCATTTACTGATGGTAAGTAATTAAATCGTGTTTGATTGCAGCAGCTGAAGAAATATGTCCAGAAAAAACAAATTTGTTGAAAACTTAACCATTTGGTGTGAAGAGTTGCTCTAACAGTTGAGGACAATGGGAACAATAGTAACTCAATTAAACAAGAAGGAAGTGATTTGAGTGGTTTCCCTTGGTTCTTGATGGGTGAACAGATATGTTATCAATACTGTTCAGTTGTTGATTATGTAAGAAGTCAGTACTGTGTTTAAAATGACTGAAAAATTGTATGAATATTCTGACTTGCCCTCCCCCAAAGCAGTTAAATGGCTCAGCAATGTTAAGTTTTTAATGCAAGTTTTTTTTAGCTCAGGCTGAGACTGAAATTTTTCTCAAAGAGAAGAACCACCCTCAACTACTATTATCAAACACTAAATTACTTTGGAAATAAGCTTTTGCTGCAGACTTGATAATGTTTCTTAATAAATTCAACCTAAAATACAAGCCAATACATTGCTTTTGTGCAAAACTCATAGAATGATGAAGTAATTTCTATGACAACCAATGTTGATTCAATCAACATTGATTCAACCAAGGGGTGCCTGGGTGGCTCAGTCAGGTAGGCGCCCAACTTCGGCTCAGGTCATGATCTCACGGTTCATGGGTTCAAGCCCTGTCGGGCTCTGTGCTGATAGCTCTGTGTCTCCCTCTCTCTCTGACTCTCCCCTGCTCGCATTCTGTATCTCTCTCTCTCTCAACTAAATAAACATCAAAATAAGTCACATCAAGTTGCTCTATACACACACATATATTTTCTAGGTTTGAACTACAGTTTCAGAAATATTTTTTGAAAGTTGAATCAAGTATAATGAATTTTCTATATTTCAAAATCCATTTTAACTATGCAATTTAAGAATTTCTACCTAATCTTAAATTAAAAGTGATTTACCTGCAGTGTAATGACATACTAAAAGTCAACTACCAAGGGCAGAGTCTAATCATCATTTAATCATTACTGGAGAAAATCATAAGCTTTTCCTGATTTTCTTCTCTATTAATTTTTTGTTTCCTGAGTCTCTTCATGTGGAATTGATCCCTTCATTCTTTTTTTTTTTTTAATGTTTACTTATTTATTTTGAGAGGCATTGGGGAGAGAGTGGGGAGGGAGAATCCCAAGCAGGCTCTGCACTGTCAGCACAGAGCCCAGTTTGAGGCTTGATCTCAGGGAATCGTGAGGTCATGACCTGAGCCAAAATCAAGAGTCAGACGCTTAACCGACTGAGGCACCCAGGTGCCTCCTGATCGCTTCATTCTTATATTCTCCGAGCAAATGTCTAAACATATAAAACACTTTATTGTGCATGAGAATCACCTGGAAGTCTTATATTTTTTTTTAATGCTTATTTCTTTATTTTGAGAGAGAGAGAGAACATAAGTGGAGGGAGGGACAAAGAGAGAAAAGGAGAGAGAATTCCGAGCTGGTTCTACACTGTTAGCATGGAGCCCAATATTGGGCTCCAGCACACGAACTGTGAGACCATGGCCAAAGCTGAAATCAAGAGTTGGACATTCAACTGAGTGAGCCACGCAGGTGCCCCCAGAATCATATTCTTGAGCCCCACAATCAGAGATTGATTTAGTAGGTGGTCTGAGACCATTTTAAAAAAGAAGCTGACATAGCACATACCACATTCCACCTTGTATTACAATTTTTATATATAGGTTTTATCTCTCTTGTAAACTCCTTGAGGTGAGGGACCATTTTTAAAAATTAATGTCAGATTTCTCCCCGCTACCTCATATTTAGTATGTACTACATAGATGTTATTGAATGGATGACTATGGATTAATGTCGTGACAATTTTATCCTGATAAATAATAGCATTGCCAGTAGTAGATGGGCTTGGTATATTTATTTTTTCATAATAATTGCTGATAATTACACTTTTATCAGCACCTACAAAATGAATAAAACTATCAATTATTCAAGAGCAGGGACAGAGATACTTTAAGGGAAAAAAAAAACCTAAAAAGACTCCTTTCTTTATAAACTTCTCTTTTCCTCCTGCTCCACTACACAAAGTTAGTGAGAAAGACCAGAAGGAGCAATGAATTTAGTGGCTGGATCAAAGAATTAAAAGTAAAATAGATTAAAAAAAAGAAAGAAATCAAAATAATTATCTATTATGCTCTTCTCCAAGCCGAGAAACGAATGCCCTGATAGCAGCTACTGTGAAGAGGGGTCAGCTTGAGGTCTTACACATATCACACCCCTGGAGCGTCCTGCCCCTTTCTGGCTCTCACCAGTATACATGGACCCAAGGCCTTCAGATTCCTTCTTGTCCCAAGCAGGGGCATACTTATTCTTGCACTATTATAACTGGGGTTATATATGTTATACACTTATATATACTATGAGGGCAGCATCAAAGCTGTAGGATAATTATGTACATTTTAGTGTGTTGATTTTATTCAAGGTTTTGGAGAAAAATCATTTAAAAATTTTGCCCCACAGAAGGGTTTTGTGATACAGGTGCAAGTAAAATCAGCAAAATTCTGCTCTTCCATGTCAGTCAAACTTATGTTTTTCTCGAATGGATCCTAAGGAATAAAACATGTTTATGTGTAGAGAGCAATTGAGGACTCTGACATTTTTGGTGTAATCAAATCCTGGAGTCTCCTTAAGTGATTACAAGATGTCACAGGAGACAAGAGCAAATCCTGTGGATACCTCATACCTACATGATCTGTGCTTTGACCATAGAAGACAAATGGAACAGGTGACTTCTCAGCGAGTTAAGAAGGCCAAAATATTTGTTGTACAATAGCTATTTCTATCTACCTTTGAATAGTTTGTCACCTTAGAAATAACTTGTGGTTACTTGCATTGTACACAAAGCCATTGGCTCCGGCTAACAAATTCAATTTTCTGATGTAATTGCCCTTAATCAAATGTTTTGGTATATTGAAATATTTATAGATAAATTAATATGACATTCAGGATTTGGTTTAAAATAATACAAGATGGGGAACGCGGAGTGGGAAAAGGTTTCACACTCAGGGTCGAGTCGCTTTTCATGAACAAGAAGAGAGATTTGACAGCAAAAGACGAAACCCTGGGTAGGCTGACTCAATTGTTCATCTTAATGATAAAGTCTTAGTTGTCTTACTTAATAGGTTTTGGTTGTTTTATTTGAAGTCTGAACAATTTCAGAAAACAATTGCAAAGCAAAACGGTTAGTTTTTTTCCTATAATCAATAAAAGTTCTATAATAAAAATATTGAGAGATGAAAATCATAAGGACTATCTCTTTGAGATTCTTGATGTATTTAAGTGTAGTGAAACTTATAAATTTAGCAAAATAGAAAACATCACTGGTCTTCTTTACTCAAAAAGTGCTCCGACAAGAATTCTGTGGAGACAGCTAAGGAGGCTGACCAAACTGCTATGATCTACACTGCACAGAAAGTTGGTTTGGGTGGTATTTATGTGGATGTCCAAAAATACGTATCCTTGGCTCAAAGCTGAGGCATTAAGTCAGCATTTTCATCCATACACCCTGTTCTTGGGCTCCAGGATACAGAGACGGAGGTTTTCAAATAGATTTTCACTCTGCCTGCAGAAACTATTTCTATAACCAGAGTTACTGGCATTCATTGTGCATAGAATGAGAACGAACTTTGGCACAAGATTAGAATGTCTTCAGTTCTGTGAGACATTCTTGAGAATTGCTCCAGCAGCTTCTCCCTTCTCTCTGATGCATCGATATTTCATTTCCTTTCTACTAGACATTTCCATTAATATACAAATAAAGTATTATATCTTCCACTTAAACATCAATGACGACAATCTCAACCTCACTTTTGTCTCTAGCTTACTGCTCTATTTCTACTCCTTCTACAGAAAAATTCCTTAACATAATCATCTATCCTCCATGCCAGCAATTCTTCTCCCATTCTCTCCTGAACCTACTCACTCAGGCCTCTACCCCCTCCTCTCCACATAAACTGTCCTTGCTACAGTTACTAATGTCTCCCATATTATAAAATCCAAGGCGCATCTCCATTATCCACACTTGCCCATCAGTAGTGTTCTCAACAGATCCCTTTCTTTTTCTTCCTTGAAATATTTTCTTCCCCTGCCTTTCAGGATACCCTCCTCCCCTGGCCCCCTATTGCCCTCAGTGGCCATTACTCCTGTCTTCTTGGCTGGTTCCTCCTGTCTCTCTGACTCTAAAAACAGGAGTGCTCCTGGGCTCAGTCTTGGCTCTTGATCTTAGACTCTAGCCACGTTTTCTCCCTTGGGAGTCTCACGTGTGTAGGTGACTTCCATATTTATATTTCCAGTTGTGACTTGTCTACACTCCCATATCCAAGTGCTTGCTCAATGTCTCTACGGGGATGTCTAACAGGCATCTCAATTTTCACATATCCCAAACTGAACTCCTGATCTTTTCCCCAAAACTTTCTTCTCCCTGAGTCTGCCTCTGTTTATTTAGTTAGGGCAACTCTGTCCTCCCAGTGGCTCAAGTAAAAACTTTGGACTCATTCCTGACTCTTCTCTTTCCCTTGAATAAAATGCTAAAAGAAAAAGCTGAAGTGTGTTAATATACTCCTTAAAGACAAAGGGACAGAATTCTCACCACTGTCTAAAAGTCCCAAAAGGGTTGCTGCTGCCCCTTCCTCTCTGGAAATGCCAAGCTTCCAATCACCAGCTACAATCACCCTTTGGACAGACCAGGAAACTTCTACCAACTGGATAACAAATACTCAAACTGGTTTGTGGTAGGAAGAAGGAAGGAAAAACCCAAGGCTGGCCATCACATTCCCTCTTACATGCTCTACTTACATACATCGAAATACCTTCACACGTTTCTTTTATTCTCTACTCTCAAATGGTCAACTTTCCCACCAAGTGCTAAGGAGACGCTGAGACATCAACCTCTGGAAAAGCTCTTTGCAGATCATGTGGTTGTCATAGCTGCTGTTGGATGCTTGTATTGGAGAAAGAAACAGAGTTTCTTGATCTCCTCTGGGGACAAAAAGGATTCCTAAGAAATGACGGTAATGGGGAAAACTGCTGCTGGAGGCAGAATGTAGAATCAGTCCGGCTGGGAGGTTTTTAAACAGTAGGTGTCTCTTCTGCTTTTTATTTTTTTAAGTGTTTATTTGTTTATCGTTGAGAGAGAGTGTATGAGCAAGGGAGGTGCAGAGAGAGAGGGGGGAGAAAAGATCCAAAGCGGACTCCATGCCGACAGCCGACAGCCGACAGCCCAATGCGGGGCTCAAACTCACAGACCATGAGATCATGACCTGAGCTGAAGTACGATGCTCAGCCGACTGAGCCACCCAGCCACCCCTCTTCTACTTTTTAAAAATCAGCACTTCTGCAATTTCTTTGAAAATATGAGCTATGCTTTCTACTCTTTTTTTTTTTTTTGAGCACACCAAAAAGCCTAAGTAAGGTGTTTTATGTTTGATTGGTGCTCAAAAACAAAAACAAAAAATGTTGCTGATTGTTCTGAACTTTTTCTTCCCCTTGAGAACTGAGTGAGTTCCTTTTTATTCTTTAAGGACCAATCATATGTGTTTGTATCACCAAGACCCAAAGAAGTACCTACTTCCCACATGAGAAGGTAAAGATACACAAGCCCTAATGAAGGAGGCATTCGTGAATTTTGGAAAGTTGCTTTTCCAGTTGCGGGGGCATCACTGAGGCTTTAGGCAGCAAGGAAGATTAGGAGAAGGGAATTTAGGGCAGACATGTGTTCTATATGCTATCAGTTTATGAGGAGAAATTCTAAAAGGATTGTTAATTTATTACTATTAATAACTCTACTTTCTCCCTTACAAATTGTCACTTGTATTCTATTGTCATTCTTATTAAGAATCTTGTAGTCTTTGGGGTCTTAAATTCATGCAAATACACCTCTTCCTCACTCATAATCCACCACATATAATGAGGTATATTTTGACCTAAAGGAAATAGACATTATCTAATAAAGATCCAAATATTAAAATAGAAATAGGAAATAGACATTAGATATAGATATCCAAATATTAAAATACTTTTAATATTTTTAAGAGGTCCATTTGAAAAAAAAATTGTGACAGAGAGGTTTGAAGAAAAACTGTTTTTTTTTTTAAAAAAAGAAAGAAATCAAAATAATTATCTATTATGCTCTTCTCCAAGCTGAGAAAACTTACCAAGCTTACCAAGCTCTTGGTATTCATATTTTAACTTTACTTTCTGTTAAATTTAATTCTGTAATGTTCTTTTCTGGAAAAAATGAATGATAAAATTCTTTTTTTAATGCTTTTATTTATTATTGAGAGACAGAGAAAGACAGAGCATCATCATGGGAGGGGCAGAGAGGGGGGAGACACAGAATCTGAAGCAGGCTCCAGGCTGTGAGCTGTCAACACAGAGCCCAATGTGGGGCTCAAACTCACAAACTGTGAGATCATGACCTGAGCCGAAGTCAGATGCTTAACCAACTGAGCCACTCAGGTGCCCCTGATAAAATTCTTTTTTAAAAAAGAAGCTGTACAATAGAAATCTGCTAGAGCTATTACTAAAAAGTCCCATGAACCCATGAAGAAATGCTTGCAAATAAATGCAAGTAATTGATATAAATTAAAAAACTCAATCCTAGAGGCACCTGGGTGGCTCAGTCAGTTAAGCATCCAACATCAGCTCAGGTCATGATCTCAAGGTTTGTGGGTTTGAGCCCCACATCCGGCTCTGTGCTGACACTCAAAGCCTGCTTTAGATCCTCTGTCTCCCTCTCTGTCTCTGCCCCTACCCCACTCACACACTCTCTCTCTCAAAAACAAATAAAAAAACAAACAAAAAAAAAAAAACAAACCCAAAACACCTCAATCCTAGTTTCAAAGAAAAAATTGCTAAAAGTAAAGATAGAGGAATAACTTTCCTCCCCACACCTCCATTTTATGATTTGCCAAATGTATATACTGCAAAATGATTATCACAATAAGTCTAGTTAACATCCATCATCTTAGTTACAAAAATTTTTTTCTTGTGATTAGAACTTTTAAGATCTACTCTCTTAGCAACTTCCAAATATACAACACAGTGTTGTTAACTATAGTCACCATGCTATAATGATATCCCCAGAACTTATTTATAACTGGAAATTTGTACCTTTTGATCACTTCATTCATTCATTACTTCCCCCATCACCAACCCATTCTCTGCCTCTAGAGAATCTGTTCTCTGTTTCTATGAGTTCCTTTATTTTAGATTCTTCATATAAGTGAGATCATACAGTGGTTTTTTTTCTGCCTAATTTATTTCACTAGGAATAACATTCTTATTAAAAAGGTTGTATTAGGGGCGCCTGGGTGGCTCAGTTGGTTGAGCGGCCGACTTCAGCTCAGGTCATGATCTCGCGGTCTGTGGGTTCGAGCCCCGCATCGGGCTCTGTGCTGACAGCTCAGAGCCTGGAGCCTGCTTCGGATTCTGTATCTCCCTCTTTCTCTGACCTGCTCAAACTCTGTCTCTATGTCTCTCAAAAATAAATAAACGCTTAAAAAAAAAATTAAAAAATAAATAAATAAATAAATAAATAAAAAGGTTGTATTAGTCAGGGTTCTCCAGAGAAACAACCAATGGGGGATTTGTGTGTGTGTGTAGAGAGAGAGAGAGAGAGAAAGAGAGAGAGAGATACTTTGGCTCAGGTCATGATCTCACGGTTTGTGAGTTCGAGCCCCACATTGGGCTCCATCTTTCTTGCAACAACCACAATAAAGTTGCCCACGTTCACCCACTCCAACCCCCACTAGCTACTTCTGCTTCCTGACTGGCCCTGGTGCTTCCCGGTGTGGCCCTGTGTGGCATGTCATGCGCCCTCCTCTGGGGAACTGTGGGTAACAAACTATCTTCACAATGGCAGTGGTCTTTCTGTCTGTTCGCTTCACCATATCTGAAGACTCAGAAAGCCTACATGCTGAAACACTCCTTACCCTGGTGTTTGTGAGATTGTGTGAGCAGGATAGGAGCAGAGAGAGAGATAGAGATAGAGAGAGAGAGACAGAGAGAGAGAGAGAGAGAAGGGAAGGGAGGGCAAGGCAAGGGAAGGGAAGGCAAGGGAGAGAAAGAGACTGATTCTTAGGATTTGTCTCACACAATCATGGGGGCTAGCAAGTCTGAAATCTTTAGGGCATGCTGGTAGGCTGGAAACTTAGGTTGAGTATCTATGCTGCAGTCTGGAGGAGAATTCCTTCTCCAGAAAACCTCAGTCTTTGTTTTCAAGATGTTCAACTGATAGGATGAGGCCAACCGACATTATGGAAGGTAAACTGCTTTACTCAAAATCTACTGTTTTAAATGTTGATCACATCTAAAAAATTCCTTCATAGCAACATCCAGATTGGTGTTTGACCAAACAACTGGTGCCATAGCCTAGTCAAGTTGACACAAAGAATTAACCATCACAAAGGTAGTCAAGAAGGAGTATTCTCTATTTTTTCTTCAGCTGAGGAAGGAAAACAAATCTGAACATTCAGGCACATGACCAGATACATTGAGAAAGGTCACCTAAGTTTATTCAAAATTAACAGACAGCAGCCTAACACTGTTAAAGTCTCAATGAAAGAAGTAAGAAGTTTTGGTACATAATGAAGCTGCTAAAGATCCCAGAACTGTGGCCAGGGAAAAATAAATACAATGAAAATATATTCTCCTTCCTACTTAAATTAATCCCTAGAACTATACGCTGGTACAAAATGGGTCAGTTTACTGGTCTGGGCACTAGTTTTGCTTTGGCTTCAGTCAATGCCCTTGGAATTTACTTTATTTTATGTTTATTGCTATTAACACAAAGTTAAGTCTATTTCCTACTTGCAGATTTTCATCCTAAGGCCATTTATGTATTTAGCTATCTAATCATACAGATTTTTAAATCCAACTACAGAGGGTGAATTAGTTTTTCTCTAAATCAATAGTTTTATTCCCCTATTGTAATGAAATGCAAGTCTCTTCAATGTATTATTATGCTAATAAATTATAAGTTCTCAGCAAGCATTCTGGACAGTGAAGGAAAGACATGGTGTTAACTATTTCTCTAAATTGAGACTATTGGGCAATGAGAAAGAATGAAATCATGCCATTTGTAGCAACGTGGATGGAACTGGAAGGTATTATGCTAAGTGCAATAAGTCAGTCAGAGAAGGACAGACACCATATGTTTTCACTCATATGTGGATCTTGAGAAACTGAACAGAAGACCATGGGAGAAGGGAACGGGGAAAAATAGATACAAACAGAGAAGGAAGGAGGCAAACCATAAGAGACTCTCTTAAATACAGAGAGCAAACTGAGGGAGGGTGGGGAGGTGGGGGAGAAGGGAAAATGGGTGATGGGCATTGAGAAGGGCACTTGTTGGGATGAGCACTGGGTGTTTTATGTAAGCCAATTTGACAATAAATTATATTCATTAAAAAAATAAATTGAGTCCATTGAAAGAATCAGAGAGAACTGTTTACTTTCTTTTATTTTTTTATTCAAAAATGGTTTGCAATCACAATCAGTTGATAGGCCTTCCCACACCCATTTCTGATAATTCCCAAAGCTGGTTAAGGAATTGAAAAGGAGACAAAGGTTAACTATCTGGGATGATGAGTAACAAAGTCTGAATTCAACCACCATTTCCCGCTAGGACTCTTTTATCAGACTTTCTTCCATGATTCAAAATTCCATCTTTTTATTCTTTGAACCCAGGAGACAAAGAAAATCTCCAGGTTCCTTATTTATTATCCAATTCTTGTTAATGCTCCTTCTACTAGAAAAGGTAGTAGAAAGTTAACAGCCTCAGTGTGGGTCTAAAATCAGAATACTCTATGGAAGATACAGAGAACAGTTTGGCCAGAAATGGGGGGCAAGGGGAGTGAAAGTATAAACTTCCAGTTATAAAATAATAAATAAGTCATGGGGATATTATATATAACATGGCAACTCAAGTTATAATACTGTATTGCATAATTGAAAGCTGCTAAGAGAATAGATCCCAGATGTTCTCTTCCCAAGAAAAAAAATTCTGTAACTATGTATGGTGAAAGAAGTTAACTAGACTTATTGTGGTGATCTTTCACAATATATACAAAATATGGAATTATAATGTTGTACGCCTGAAACTAGTACAATGCATGTCAACGATACCTCAATAAAAAAGAAATTTTAAAAAGAATATTCAACGGATGATAATAACTTAACATGTATAAGTTACTTTGTAATTTACAAACCCCTTGACAATCATCATACTTGTTCCTCTTAACGGACACAGGACTATTAGCTCAGATTTAAAGACTGAGGCTCAAGGAGATTAACTGACCTGTTCAAGGTCGCAAGGTCAAAAGGTGATAGAGACAAGAACCCAGGTCTTCCAACACCCAGTTCAGTGCTTCACTCTACACCATGATTAGCCATCACATGAGGTCTATATTATAAAGGGCATATATCACACAACTGAGGAAAATAATTACTGGTAAAGGCTTCAGAAATAACCAGCAACAGAGTTCTGTAACTTTCTCAGTGGGTTATTTCTTTAAAAAATAAAAGAGGTGCCATTATGCGCAGTATAATGAATTTTAAAACGACTCCAGCACCCCTTCCCTTTTTGCCTGTGACCTCATTCTTTTTCTTAATCAGTTCTGAGACTGAACTTGCTGTTCTGAGTTCAATTAGCCCGTGTGGATGGGTATGTTAATACATTGCTATTCAAGGGGTACTGGATGGATGACAGGTGGGTAGCATGGGTATCATTTGGGAGCTTGTTAGAAATGCAGATTCTTAAGCCAGATTCTCACCCCAAAATTACTAAATTAGAATCTACATTTTAACAAAATTCCCCAAGTAATTCATGTGCACACTTAAGTTTGAGAAACACCGTTAGTATATACTTGCAGATATGTGTCAATACCATTCTGAAAAGAGGTGTTATACTAGAATGTTCATTAAAAGCTAATAGAAAGCCTGCTTCAGTGACCGATTAAGTGTGAAGTGACAGATAATCAGTTGGTCAAAGATGTGTGAAAGTCAAGATATTTGACTTAGGTTCATGCTCAATTGGCAAGTCCAGATACTAAAATCATGCTGGTTACATTAAAATTACTACTTTCATTGCAAATAATTTTCTCAGTTAGCATAAGCAAAGAATATAGGGAAACTTTCCATTTTCTTTTTTTTTTAATAATTTACTGTCAAATTGGTTTCCATACCACACTCAGTGCTCATCCCAACAAGTGCCCTCCTCTGTGCCCGTCACCCACTCTCCCCCCTCCCATACCCCCTCGCCCCTCAGTTTGGTTTTAGTCTTTGAGAGTCTCTTATGTTTTGTCTCCCTCCCTCTCTATGTCTTTTTTCCTCTCCCCTATTCCCCTCCCCCATGGTTTTCTGCTAAGACTCTCAAAATCCACCTATGTGTGGAAACATATGGTATCTGTCTTTCTCTGACTTATTTCACTTAACATAATATTCTCCAGGTCCATCCATGTTGCTACACATGGCCAGATTTCATTCTTTCTCATTGCCATGTAGTATTCCATTGCGTGTGTATACCACATCTTTATCCATTCGTCAGTTGATGGACAGTTAGTCTCTTTCCATGATTTAGCTATTGTCGAAAGTGCTGCTATGAACATTGGGGTACACGTGCCCCTATGCATCAGCACTCCTGTACCTCTTGGGTAAATTCCCAGCAGTGCTATTGCTGGGTCATAGGGTAGTCCTATTTCCATTTTTTGGAGGAACCTCCACACAATTATCCAGAGCGGCTGCACTAGTTTGTATTCCCACCAACAGTTCAATAGGGTGCCTGTTTCTCCACATCCCCGCCTGCATCTATAGTTTCCCGTTCATTTTAGCCACTCTGACTGGTGTGAGCTGGTATCTCAGTGTGGTTTTGATTTGTATTTCCCTGATGATGAGTGACATTGAGCATCGTTTCATGTGTCTGTTGGCCATCTGGATGTCATCTTTGGAGAAGTGTCTATTCATATCTTCCGCCCATTTCTTCACTGGATTATTCGTTTTTCAGGTGTGGAATTTGGTAAGTTCTTTATAGATTTTAGATACTAGTCCTTTATCCGATATGTCGTTTGCAATTATCCTTTCCCATTCTGTCGGTTGTCTCTGTTGATTGTTTCTTTTGCCGTGCAGAAGCTTTTTTTCTTGATGAGGTCCTAAGAGTTCATTTTTTATTTTAATTCCCTCGCCTTCGGAGATGTGTCGCATAGGAAATTGCTGCAGCTCAGGTCAAAAAAGTTTTTTCCTGCTTTCTCCTCTATGGTTTTGATGGTTTCCTGTCTCGCATTTAGGTCTTTCATCCAACTTGAGTTTATTTGTGTGTATGGTGTAACAAAATGGTCTAGTTTCATTCTTCTGCATGTTGCTGTCCAGTTCTCCCAGCACCATTTGCTAAAGAGACTGTCTTTTTTTCATTGGATGCTCTTTCCCGCTTTGTCAAAGCTTAGTTGGCCATATGCTTGTGGGTCCATTTCTGGGTTCTCTATGCTATTTCATTGGTCTATGTGTCTGTTTTTGTGCCAAGGAAAAATCTTTTTAATAAAAATGGAAAATAAAAAGAAATTTTTTCTCTTTCTGCTGAGTTTGTAGTTCAGGTTGTGCAGATTGTTGTGTTAATCCTCAAATCTATAAAGGAGCCCACAGTCACCTAACCACCTATTTCTCTGCCCTGGCTGTAGCATATGAAAATAACCTGAGGAGCTTTTAAAATCTGTGGGAGTCCCACCTCCAGACATTCTGGTTTAATTATCTAAGATAAGGTCTGAACCCCTATTTTCTGAATATATAACCAACGTTGTGAACCATTGAATATCCAACCCCTTCATTCTATAGATGAGGAAATTGCTGTTAATTAAAATTGTACCAATACAGCATATTCAAATTAAAATTTTTTCATAAATAAGTAAGTAATGATCTCTAACATCTGCAACTTGTTGACCAAGTGAAGCTTAACTGTTCAGACAACTGTTTACCTCTTTCTCTTTTCTTTCTTTTCCTTCTTTTTTTTCCCAGGAACTAAAGGTCTTCTTTATCTCTGCGTTAACTCTGTGAACACAGGCTAACCCTTCTAACGTTTCTTTGAAAAAATTATCAGCAAAACATTTACCCACAGAGCTGACATAGGCAAATTTCAAAAGACTAAAATTTGAAATAACACAGTTGACCCCCACTTTTTAACCTACTCTCACAGAACTTCAGCATGCATTCACATATGTGAGAAGAGATATTTTAAGTAGCTCACACAATTAAAAACCAAACAAGGATTAAAATATGAGAGGTAAATGGGTGCTATGGTAATTCAAAAAAGGCTGTACCTTCTTTGACATATCTGCCACCAAGAGTGGGGTTCCCATGACACTGAGAGGCTGTAATGGCTTCAGCTAATAGAGCAAGGATCAGCACACCTTTTCTGTAAAGGGACAGATAGTTAATATTTTAGGTCTGTTGCAACTACTCAACTTTGCATTGTAGCATGAAAGCAGCCATAGACAAAATGTAAACAAATGGACATGGCTCTGTTCCAAAAACACTTTATTTACAATGACAGGTGGCAGACTGGATTTGGCATGAGGCCATAGTTCACTGATCTCTGCAATAGAATATGGAAGAAAAGCTATGTGACTTCTAAAACTAGGTCATGACAGGCCCTACAGCTTCCACCTGTGTCTCCTGGAACACTCTCAGAAAGCTCCTCCTTGGGACTTAGCCACCACTCTGTGAGAAGCCAAATCCAGAGAGAGAGGCCCTATGTAAGTGATCTGGTCACAGCCCTGGCTTTGCCCAGCGTTCATGTCATCCCAGCCTAGGTGCTGGCATGTGAGTGAAGAAGCCTTGTGATGATTCCAGGGCCCAGCTGTTCAAGTCACCACTCAACACTGAGCCTTCCTAGCTGCACTGGACAGAGTGCAACAGAGACAAAACATCACCACCATGTCTCATAGGAATTCCGTGAGAATAGTAAAACCATTGTTTTCATGTTGCTAGATTTAGAGTTGGTTTGTCATGCAGTAATAGATAACTAGAAGAGAGGATGACTAACAAAACCTCTTAATATCACATGTGGAAGGCTAAAAATCTCAGAAGAGAAAGCTGGAGTAACAAACTCATCTGAAAATATTTATGCTTTTTAAAAAACAATTTATGCTTGTAAGTCATAAATTTAAAGAAACTTGTCATGTTTACACTCTGGAGTAATGCACAAAACATAGTTGCTCATCAATTTGGGATTGTCCAATGACAATGGCTTTATGGCTGGTTGAAAAAACACAAATCTGGGACTAGTTACCAACTATCGTTAAATATTTATTTGGTTGAAAATAGTCAACAATTAGGATCAGCTAATTTAGTCCAACTGGCTAAACTAATTTTTGTGCATGTGTACAATGCTGAATGATCCACTATGCTATGGCTCCAGACACCTTGTACACAATACTAAAAAAAAATTTGTGAAGCTAGTCAATACTAAAAAATCTTTCTAACTTTAAGTAATATGATCTATGCTATATTTTCAGGTAAATTATTAAAAAATCTAACCTACTAGATATTCGTAAATGCTGAACTTAAGGAATACGTGGATTAACAATTTGCTAACAATTTGGTTATAAATATTTAAAGTCCCCCTGCCCCCAAACCAGCAAGCCCCTGGATACGGTACTGTGTCAGGACTGTCCTAAAAGGCACAGAGTTTAGGCTGAAGCAAATGTGCAAGCGTTACTGTGAGGCACAAATAAAATCAAGTCTGGCACAGAAGAGACAAAACCAGGCATGAAGTAGAGTAGAATCTTATGCCACCAACACAGAATAAGCATTTATAAGACAAACTAAAAATTCATTAGGGATCCCTCCAGACTTTCTCCAGGGAAGTAAAATGGTTCTAAAACCAATTCTGACATGTATGTGGAGGAGGTTACCCCCCACACACAACCATGCAATGCTCAGGACACAAGGTAGGTGTTCTACAGAGTTCAACTCAATTTTGAACTTTCTACCCAGAGATAGCCCCTGAACCCAAAGGGACAGGGCTCAATCCCAAAAGACTACTCCTCCACTTAAGAAGCCAATCACAAGGTTAAGTTAACACCTATGCTTCTGACCAACCAGCTATAGATTGGAGGTTCCAAAGATCCACTCCTTGTGGGGTGGTCCTATGCATTGATAGGATATTTAGTGGCATCCCTGGCGTCTACCCGCTAGATGCCAGTAGTGTCCCCCAACTCAAGTCATGACATTCAAAAATGTCTCTAGATGTTGCCAGATGTCCTAAGGGGACAAAGCTGCCCCCAGCTGAAAACTTTTGGATTAGAAATAGAATTATCCATGTGGTGTTCGTGTTCTCTCTGCTTCCTTTCTTAGAGAACATACTAGGGGATTACTACTGGGGGAGGTCACGGTTTTTCTTTTTGGTAATAGACTTAAAGTGTTTCTGACTGGGCTGAGGTCCTCAGCTCCTCAGGAGCAAATAAATGACCAGAGGTCTCCCTTAGTTCCTTGCTGCACTGACTTTTTCACGGGGCGGCTCATTAAGAAGATAGTTGATTCCATCAGAAAAAGGAAGCAAGAGAACAAGAGAAAATGCAAGCAAGACCAAGTCAGTCTTTTGTTAACCTAATTTCTGAAGTGATATCCATCAATTTTGCCTATTCTGTTCATTCGAAGCAATGAACTATGGCTAGCCCATACTCAGGCAGAATCACTGGGGGCCACTTTAGAAGTCTGACTACACCAGGATGCAAGGGAGGTAAAATTTTTTTGAAAGTCTGCATATCTAAAAGGGGTCTTTTTTTCTACTCTCATATTTAATCAATAGTTTAAGCATAGAATTCTAGGTTGAAGGTGCTAGGCTGGCTCTCCTCCCCAACCCTAGCCAAGAGCAGGCTGCCCTGAGAAGACACGAAGGGGAGAGCTGGACCTGCAGGGCAGGGACACCTAACTCCTTCACAGTCCCTACTACACAAGGAAGAGTCAGACCTGGCCTTTTCAGGCTCCCAGGAGGAACCTGGCCAGATACAGAAATAGCTGAAGATTTTAGAAGAGCAGACTTAAAAGATAAAACTTAGAAGAGACAACATTACTGATTATGTGCCAAACACTTGGAGACCCCTATGATCTGCAGAACTAGTCCTTCTAGGACAAATTTTTCTTATAAGTTGTCTGAACAATCTGCATAGTAGACACAGAAAGTTAATAAAAGAACTGAGTGAGGATGAAATCAGGACACTGAAACATAAAAACAAACAAAAAAAATGAGAAAAAAAATGGACAAACCATCTGTCCAGGAACAAAACAATAAAGACATCAAACAGCTATGCCTAGAACCCCAGTGTAGGAGGTAAAGAACTGGATGAAGACATTCTACCTTTAACCCTTGAAGAGAAGGAAACAATACCTAAAATCTTTATTTGAAATTTTGATTCTGATGTAAACAAAACCTACCTCTGGGAAGGACCTGATCAAATCCCATAAACTCTCTAAGCTCCTGGATCTTTCAAGCACTGCTGAAATGCAGGATAAATTCTGGTGAAGAGGTCATGAGAGAGCATTTGGAGGCACCAACTAACAAGTTCCACTGGAAAACAAAAAGACCCAGATGCTAGATCTGTGAGTGCTGCACTTGGGAAGAAACCATTAGGCAAGTAAGACCCACTTACCTTTCATGATCACTGGTGGTGTGCGGACATAGCAGGGGAACACCCACCTGTGTTGGTGAGGTCTGTTGATGAATCCATACCTGGGAGAAAAATTTGTGGGCTGCCTTCCCTATGAAGGTAATGTGGAAATTTGGGGTGTGTAATTTCACACTGTAATAACTGAGAAGTGGGGACTAAATATGGAGAATTGTCGTGGCCAGGAGTACCATATGTCCAGAAGATTTTTATCAAAAATGAAAACTGCTTCGAAACTTTTAGAGAAACAGTCCTAGGCTCTCTACACACTCTGCTCTTCCTGTGCCTTGAATTTGTGGTTGGAAAAATCAGTGCCTGTTATGGTAGTATCTGTTGTATTGGGAATGATTGAGGAAGTCTGTTCTTTTACCCATCAATCACCGCAACTCATATATGACAATGTAATTTCTGTCTTTTCTCAGAATAATGAAGAAAAGAGTAATGACCTGAAGGAAATTTGCCATTCTCAATTGACAGATAAGCATGGTGTTTTTGAAATTTTAAAAGATTTCCTACAGCACTTGTTTTATGTTTAGATGGTATAGGGACACAAATATTAGATGGAATAACTGTAGTTGGCTGAGTATATGTCCTTCTGCCATGCATCAACAGAGTTTTAATTTATTTTTGTCATTGTTGTTCTTAAAAATAGCCTATCTCGGGGCACCTCGGTGGCTCGGTCAGTAAAGCGTCCAACTCTTGGTTTCGGCTCAGGTCATGATCTCACTCACAGTTTGTGGGTTCAAGCCCTGCACTGGGCTCTCTGCTGGCAGTGTACAGCCCACTTGGGATTCCCTGCCTACCTCTCTCTCTGCACCCCCCCACTCACACTGTCTCTGTCTCTCTCAAAATAAATAAATAACCTTAAAAAAAAAAAAAAAGACCTATCCTTTACAAGAGCCCTTGGACAAAATTCCCACATGACAAATCTTGCATGTTTTCTTTGCAGCTAGCAGCTTCACTGCAGTTTTGCATTCACTAATAAGGTGATGGAAAACACTAAAACTTACCATGGATTATGGTTTGAGGAAGCCATGAATTTGATAACCGACCTGATATTCAAATGAAACTCACTGAGAAATTCCACAGAGCTCAGCAAGGTCACTTGGAATTTCAACTAACCTCTGAGAATTACTATAAAAGATCCCTAAGTGTTGCAACAGGGCAAGGTATTACTCAGGAACCTAAAGATATATCCCCAGAACACCCCAAAGCCTGTAAATGTTTATCTCGAATATTGTCTGTCATGGAACAGCTCAAATTCATTGTAACAGAGAGGCACTATGCTGACTATGAGTCACATTAAAAAAAAAAAAAAAGACATTTTACAGGCTCTACTGAGTTTTATATTTTTCTTCATCTAGATTCTGCATATTTCCTATTAGAGCTTGCTTGTATTGTTGTTTTGATTTGTGATTGTAATAATTTTACCAATAATATTTTTGAACACGTTGTGCTTTAAATATAAAAATGTTACTGATTGTTATAAATTTATTTTCTAAGTCTGTCTTATAGAAGACTCCTTTTATTTCTTCTTTTTTAAGTTTATTTATTTTGAGAGAGAGAGCGCGTGCACAGGCAGGGGAGGGGCAGAGAAAGAGGGAGAGTGAATCACAAGTAGATTCCATGCTGTCAATGCAGAGCCCAAGGTGGGGGCTTGAACTCACAAACTATGAGATCATGATCTGAGCCAAAAATCAAGAGTCGGATGTTCAACCAACTGAGCCACCCAATACTCCCAAGGCGCCTCAAATACTCCTTAATTCTAATAACTTTTAAGTTTATTCCCTTAGGTTTTCCAGGGATATTATGTCATCTGCAAATAATGATAATTTGCCACCCTTTTCAATATTTAAAACTCCTATTTTGTTCTTTTGATTGATTACACTATAAAGCAGTTGTCATCTTTGAGAAAAACTTAGGACTAAGAAAAGTCTTCTAAATTGGGTAAAGTAACATATAGGAAAACTATTCACACATTTTATTATTTAAATTGAGGTGTAAATGTGTTATGCTGCTTCCAAACTACCCTCCTCAAATGCTTAGAACCAAAACTTGCTACATTAAAAGCTTCCTAGAATTTTAGTTTGTTTGAAGATCCCATATCTGCATTGCAACAGAGTCTGGCTTCCAGACAGCAGCCTTTTTCCTTACTTAACAATTCAGGCAAAATGTTCCAGGAGGACTTTTCACAGTACTTTAGACAAGTCACTTCCCAAAGAATTCACTACATAATAAGCTTTGGATCCGAATCACACTTACAAACATAAATAAGGGCAGAGTCCTTTGAAAATCCAGAATATAGGCCACAGCGCAAAAACAACATAGCCTAAGAGGGGAAGGAAAGACAAGGAAATGAGAGACTCAGCTCTCAGGGGAATGCTACATCCTTTGCCAGGCATTGGCTCCCACTCTTTTTTTTTTTTTTTTTTTGGCTCCCATCTTTAACAACACTTGTTAACAATCTCTGGAGCATTGGGAGTGTTAGGTTTCTTTCCCGATGAACCACTTAGGAGTTACAGTCTGGTGGAAAGGGGAAGTCACAGGACTTGTCTTTTTTTTTTTTTTTTTAATGTTTATTTGCTTTTGAGAGAGAGAGAGAGTATGTGTGAGTGGGGGAAGGGGCAGAGAGAGGGGGAGACACAGAATCTGAAGCAGGCTCCAGGCTCTGCGCTGTCAGCGGCAGCAGAGCCCTGATGCGGGGCTCGAACTTGCCAACGGTGAGATCATGAGCTGAGCCCAAGTCAGATGCTTAACCAACTGAGCCAGCTGGGTGCCCTTCTATAGGACTTGTCTTAACTTCATGTTGCTTCTGCACAATAAGCACGCTGTTTTTACTTAGACTGCATGCTACACAATGATAAAAATAATGTGTTTTCTAAGGATGCTTTTATTTGTAATTCAAAACCTTTTTTCATTTTATGTATTAATTATGATTCTGGAGGAGGGTGGCAAGGTTTATGAAAATTGGTGGGGGGAGCTAAAGCTCTCCTAGGCTACTCCTTTGTGTTACCAAGGCTGTAAAATAGCACTCTTCTTTTATTTTTGTTTGTTTATTTGTTTGTTTGTTTGTTTTGAGAGAGGGAGAGAGAGCACACACATGAGAAGGGGAGGGGCAGAGAGAGAGGGAGAGAGGGAATATCCCAAGCAGGCTCTATGCTGTCAGCGCAGAGTCCGCCTTGGGGCTTGATCCCACAAACCCTGAGATCATGACCTGAGCCGAGATTCAAGAGTTGGATGCTTAACCGACTGAGCCATCCAGCCGCCCCTAAAATAGCACTGTTCTAAACTGTATAAAAGTATGAAGCTTAAAAAGATATAATTCTTACTTTCAAAAAAGCACAGTCCAAAGTTGTAAGCAAATAGGTACAGAGAAACTGCAGAGTGAACAAAGAAGATGAGCGAGGTAACCGCGGATTATAAGCACAGCACAGAATACTCAACCTCTAGGGTGCAAATGAAAACACTGATGCCCAGGTCTAAGTTGATTTTTAAGCTCTGCCTTACCACTGTGTTGATGATGGCAAACTATTCCTGTGCGGTGGAAGATAGGAAAACAGAAGGAGATGTGTTTTTTCATAACATACCCAGTGATATGGTTCTAAGCCATGATGAGCCTGGAGAGGCACCTACTCCCACGGCTTATTAGGTAACAGTTTTTTGGGAAATAGGTAATAGGAGGTATGTCAAGTCCTATGGAAAGTTCAACTGAGGTCTGAAAACTGGAAAATGATCCAGGTGGAGTGGCTTCAATTCAACACGTATTTATTGAGTGCATATGTATCACGGCACTATGTTGGGGACAAGACATGGTCTCTATCTTCCAGTCAAGGGAAGAAGTTTTCGTCTCTGTCATTGCAGAATCACACTCAGGATCTTACCTGTACATAGCAACCTGAGAGGATCCATCAAAATGAATGGTCTTGCATTTCTAGAAGCTTCTTTTCTTGAATATTGTGTCCTCCATCTGAACAGAGTACAAAAACAAAAAGTAGAATGTGCTCTGTCTCATTCTCCTTGACTGTCAAATACCCAGCCCAGAAAAAAAAACACCGAAAATTTAAGCTGATTTTGCTATTGCTCCATAGAAGGACTGAGTTAACAGCAATTTTTAACTTAATGAATGCCAACTGTGAGCTAATTTAAATGAAATATGCCAGTCCCAGCATTCTATCGGGCAGTAGATTGGAGCAAGCTCCATCCTAGCCTGGGTAAGTGAATCCACCAGAACCCAAATGCCTGGGAAGGGGCAATTTTATTAACATTCTGCACTGAACTCTTGATACTTATCCATCATCCTGTCCTCCAAAACCTCTCTCCTCCCCCCACCCCAGGTCTTCTCCACCCAAGAAAATGCCAACCTGTGCACCCAGCCACTTGCTCAATCCAGAGATGTTAATGCACCTGCTCTCTGACTGCCCACATCCGAGGACCAAGTCCTATCAATTCTATCTCCAATATATCTTGAGTCCATCTACTTCTCTTTCCCCTAACACCACCCTAATCCAGGTCATCTACATCTCCCACGTACAAAACTGGTGTTACTTCCACCCTGGCCTCTATCAAATTCCTCAGATAGAGATGTGATTTGATTTAACTTGTTTTTTGGATATTTCTCCTCTCAGAATATAAGCTCCATGAAGACAAAGACAATGTGTGATTTTTTTTCCTGGGTTATTGCTAATGCCTAAGCATATAGTAGGTGTCAATAAAACTTGTTGAGGGGCACCTGAGTGGCTCAGTCGGTTGAGCGTCTGACTCTTGATTTCAGCTCGAGTCATGATCCCAGGGTCATGGGGTCAAGCCCCCAATCGGGCTCCGTGCTGAGCATGGATTCTGTTTAAGATTCTCTCTCTCTCCTTCTGCCCCTCTCCACTGATCGTGTGCTCTCTCTCTCTCTTTCTCTCTCAAATAAACATTTAAAAATAAATAAAAATAAAACTTGAGAGAATGAATGCAGAAATGCTTTGTATAATCCCTGCATGACAGAAGTCCTCTGCTCTAAAACAGTGACAGCTCAGAGTCCATTCTCTTAAAAGTCTTTTTTCCCCTCAGAGCCTTATGGAACCAATTCTTCAAAGAGAACGGAGTCTTTCTTCTTCTTTCAGGCTGATTGTATGGTGACCTTTTAGCAGAGCCTTTCAGGAAGAAATCAGAGTAAGAGCTCTAACAGAGCATGACTAAGGAAATATCCAGACTTAGTCTACCTCTTTTCTAAAGCTTTGGAAAGAGGCAGGGAAATTTTAGGAGAAAAACATCCTCTTAGAATTAGAGCCTTTGAGACAATACTGCCATCTGGTGGCAATAATAACAATCTGCAGGCAACCAAAAGAACTCCCCTTTGCCTTTGATTTGTCTAAAGTTTTCTGAAATTTTAAGATCATGGTTTTAACCTTGGTATGAGTCTCCTCTGATCCATCACACTTTCTATTCTGGAAATTTATGCCTTTCAGTTCAGGGAAATCTCCTTCAATTATTTCTTTGATGCTTTTCTCCTCACCATTTTCTCTGTTCTTGCTTTGTTTGGAATTCCTGTAACTTGGATATTAGATCTCCTGAATTGATCTTTTTTAATCTTACTTATCCTTTTGCTCCCACTTTTCTATGTGTTTTTGTAGGGTTTTTTTGATGTTTATTTATTTTTGAGAGAGAGAGAGGGAGAGAGGGAGAATGAGCGGGGAAGGGGCAGAGAGAGAGGGAGACACAGAATCTGAAGCAGGCTCCAGGCTCTGAGCTTTCAGCACAAAGCCCAATGTGAGGCTCCAACTCACAAGCAGTGAAACCAGGACCTGAGCAGAAGTCGGACACTAAACTGACTGAGCCACCCAGGTGCCCCTGCACTACTTTTTAAGAAGTGAAGATTTGGGCTCCACGAAAATATTGTTGAAAATCCTGTTGATAAAAAAAAGCTGGGTTTATTCCTACTGAAGTAAGAGAGAGTAACTGGACAGTCTACTAGTAGCCTCTCAGAGGGGGAAGGGCAAAGTTGAGATATTTGTGAGGTTTTGAAGTCTGGTTTAAGGCAGGTCTTTCAAGGATACCACTTGATTAGGACTGAATGAAGATAATAGTTTAGTGAAGGAGGACACAGCAAGCAAGGAGTTTGAGATGAGGGATCAAAGAGTCTTGGGAGAGAAACTGTCACCTGATGCTATAGATTAGCTAACCCATTTGATGTTCATTGAAATGGGCTTCCTGGGCAAGGAAATTCCCAGAACAAAGTTATTTCAATCTATATTTCCCTGTGAAAGAGTTCTCTGTAATAGTAAAGCTATGTTGCCGACAAGACTGAAATAGAAGTTTTATAGTGTAAACATTATATGTGTGAGCACAGCCAGTTTCAGTTCTGAGAGGTCTCCTCACCTTATTTTCCTTCCTTTTTGTTGATTGTTTTCACTTCTAGTATACTATTTTCAATTTTATAAACATCTTTTTTTCTTCTGAATGTTCCTTTTGAATATGCTCTTTGCTTTGTGACAAAACTATCTACAAGGATAGACAATAGGGTTTTTTAAACAACTTTTCCTACCGGCTTCATTGTCTCTAGTTTCTCTGAGTTCCTTTTTTGTTCATTTTGGTCTCTTTCATGCTGATGAAAGAGGCTTTCCCTGATTGCCTGAGGGTAAGCCTCGGCTGTCTACTTAAGAAAGGAAGACCAACAGCAGGGATGAGGCAGGGTAGGAGGTGGGGTTGGACAGTGGAGGATGATCTTACTGGGATTGCAGGATTTGCCCCTCTAGGGCTACCAAGTTTTCCCAAAGAGGAGATTACCCAATTACCTGTGGAAGGAGGCGGGAATGGAGTAAGCTGGTTGGCAGCATTCTCAGAGCTAAGTTGAAGAGAGGGGGCTGATATGTCTCACCACCTAATATTGACTTTCACGTAATTCCCATTTTCAGTACAGTATCCCTGTCCTCAGCTACCCCTCATATTTTTTCTCACTCACACTCCTCCTTTCAGAGATACCTAGTACCTCTAATGCCTAAGCTTTCCTGTGGGTTCTGAGAACTGACTTGCTCTGGCTTCCCTACTAACAGCTTAGTGCATTTCTACTCTGCAAAGCCAGGTCCTACACTTCTGCCTGTTTTGTGACTTCCAAAATGTGGTTGCTGTCATCTGTTTACCAAAAAATTACTTTCAGCTTATTATTATTTTGAGCTTATTGTCTTTTTAGAGGACTTTGGATAAGTAGCAGAGATAAATAAATGTTTTCATTTGATCACATTTAAGTAGGAATCTGCATTATACTCCTAAGGCCACTTCTAATTCTGAATTCTCTTATTTTAAGTGCATTTTCATTAAAGCAAGAGTAATACAGTTGGGAATGATATTGAAACAAGTACCACTCAGGAATCTCATGTCCAAATTCATTAGGAGAAGAGAGATAATTTTCCTTTTCAGTAATCCATCTGGGGAGGCTTAAAGGAAGAGACAAAATATGAGGAACTACTTATATGATAAGAAATGCACATTTTGGGGGTGCCTGGGTGCCTCAGTCAGTTAAGTGTCTGACTTCAGGTCAGGTCATGATTTCGCAGTTTGTGAGTTCAAGCCCCGTGTCGGGCTCTGTGCTGACAGCTTAGAGCCTGGAGCCTGCTTCAGATTCTGTGTCTCCCTCTGGCTGCCCCTCCCCTGCTTGCTCTCTCTCTCTCTCTCAAAAATAAGCATTAAAAAAATTTTTTTAACGCACATCTTGACACAGAGCAGATGAAATAATCTTTTAATAACTGAACGTGAAACCTTATCAGGCATTTTATGAGCAGGATGGGTGGAAGAGAAGTTGAGGAAGCCTGCAACCTCGTCTTGATCCAGAGTGCAATAGGAACCTACCATCAGGCTTCCAGTAGTGAGATGGAAGGAGAAAGGCAGTGAAAGAAAAGATGTAGGGAACTTTGGTATCAGTTGAAAGGATAAACTGAAGGAGAAAGAGACAATACCCCCAAAACAAGTTTTTGTTTAGTTTAAAAAAAAAAAAAAAGAAAGAAAGAAACAGGAAGGTCAATCTTCTAAAATTCACAGGGAATAATATGGGACCTTGATTAGCCAAAACAATACTGAGACAGAAGAACAAAGTTGGAGGACTCCCTTCCCAATTTCAAAACTTACTACGTGTCTGCATACTCTAAAACTTGTGTGGTACTGGCATAAGGACAGACATAAAGACCACTGAAATGTAACTGAGAATCAGAAATAAACCCATAACTAACTGATTTTCAACAAGGATGCTAAGACCATTCAATGAGGAAAGAATATTTTCTTCGATAAATGATGCTAGGAAACTAGATATCCATACTTCTACTTCATACAATATAAAAAATTAACTCAAAATGGATCAACCACCTGAATGTAAAATTCTTTGGAAAAAACATATGGGTATATCTTCACGACTTTGGATTCTGAATGGATTCTTAGATAGGACATCAAAAGCACAAGCAAGAAAAAAAGATAAATTAGACTCCATCAAAATTAAGGACATTATCAGGAAAATGAAAAGATAGGTCCTAACAGATCTAAAGAACCAGGCCTATCTTGTGCCTTAAGGACCCACCCTGGAGGCACTGTGTCCCACAGGGACATTAGGTCTCCTTCAGGATTTCGCAAAGTGCATGAGTAATCTCTTCACAAAAATAAATAGAAGTACAGGGAGGGAAAGACAGAGACAGAAAAGGAAAAAAGAATATGAAAAGGTGACCCAAAGAATAGAAGAAAAGTATTTGCAGATCATGTATCTGATAAAGGGTCTAGTGTTCAGAATGTTTGAAGAACATAAAAAGATAAGCAACCAAAAGTAAAAATGTGCAAAGAACTTGAATAAACATTTCTTCAAAGAAGTTATACCAATGGCCAGCAAGCAGAGGAAAAGATGCTCAATATCTTTGATCATTACAGAAATGCAAATGAAAACCATAAGGAAATACCACTCTAAGCCCACTAATATGACTATTTTTAAAATGGAAAATAAGTGTTGACGAGGATCAGGAGAAATTAGAACCCTTGTGCACTGCTGGTTGAAATGTAGGGCCACTGCTATGAAAAACACTTTGATGGTTCCTCAAAAAGTTAGGCCTAGACTTACCAGATGACCTAGCAATTCCACTCTTACATGTACACCCAGAAGTGAAAACAAAAGCTCAAAGAAGTAGATGGACATAAATTTTTTCCTACCAGCATTACTCACAATAGCCAAAAGGTGGAAACAGTCCAGATGCCCTTTAGTAGATGAATGGATAAACAAACTGTGGTGTACACATACGATGGAATTTTTACTTGGTCATAAAAAGGAATGAAGTGCTGATACATTGTATGACATGGAGGAACCTCAAAAACACTAGGCTTGGGGCACCTACGTGGCTCAGTCAGTTAAGCGAACGACGAACAACTCTTGATTTCAGCTAAGGTCATGGTCTCATGGTCTGCGAGTTCAGGCCACATCTCAGGCTCTGTGCTAACAGTGCAGAGGCTGCTTGAAATTCTTTCATTCTCTCCTCCACCACTCTCACTCTCTCAAAAATAAACAAACACTAAAAAAAAAAAAAAAACCCACAAGGCTTAGTTAGTGGAAGAAACCCGACCCTAAAGGCCACTTATTATATGATTTTACTTACATGAAATATCCAGAACGGGTAAATCGATAGAGATGGAAAGCCATTTGGTGGTAGCTAGAGACTCAGGGGAGGGAAGGGTGAGGAGCACTTATGGATACAGAGTTTTTTGGGGGGGATAATGAAAATATTTTGGAACTTGACAGAGGTGGTGATTTAATACCATGAATGTTCTAAAACTGTAACTCAATTATATATTTAAAATGGTTAATTTTATGCTATGTGAATCTCACCTCAATTCTTTTTTAATGTTTTATTTATTTTTGAGAGAGAGCATGAGCAAGGGCGTGGCAGAGAGGGGACAGAAGATCTCAAGTGGGCTCCGTGCTGACAGCAGTCACAAACTGTGAGGTCATGACCTGAGCTGAAGTCAGAGGCCCAATCGACTGAGCCACCTAGGCGCCCCTCTCACCTCAATTTTTAAAAATTTGAATGGAGGAGATGCTGAAGGACCCATCAAAAAAGCCTTAGGAGTAAGACCAAAAAAAAAAAAAAAAGTGAAATACAAATATAAAGCAAAAACAAAACAAGGAGGCATAAAACAGAGAATTGCTCCTTGGAAGCAATGATGGATGTGAACATTCTTAGCTCAAAAAAAGGGGGCAGAGTGTATATAATCATAAGAAAAAAACAAATGAAAGAATTTTCTAATTAGCAGAGCTCTGGGAATGCTGGTTGGATAGGCGAGATATCTAATTATCAGTTTAAGTTCATTAAGATACTAAAGGGCAGTAAACCTAAGTGGCATAGAGACAGGGAAGAACCCAGTTTTCTGAGATCCTAAGAATTTGAAGGAGATAGCTCGGTTGGTTTGAAAGTGGATACAGAGTAGACTAGAAAAGAAAAATTGTTGCACTAGGATCAGGACTTACAGAGATACAACGTAAGATAGGAAGATAGTGAATACCTAACAGAGACTATTAAAGCTTCAAGACCTACACCAATCTAAGCAATCTGAGAGGAGACCTGAATTGTATCACAACTATACATATGTGTATACAGTGCACACATACATATACTGTAGTACATATACTGTAGTACATGTGTTTTCAAGCTCTAGGAGTTGAACCACAATAGGCAGGAAAATCTGAGGATTAATGAAGCAGTAATCTAACATCTTATTCTCAGGAAATAGTATTGAAAGGTTAACGTAATGAGCGTATAAAGGTATGCATACAAATGTTCATTGCAGCATTATCTTAGCAAAATAGCTGATTCAAAGTAAACATTCACTAGTAGGGGAATGGATAATTTATGGTAACCATACAATGAAACATTATGACAATATGAAAAAGAGTGAGGTAGATTTTTATATATTGGTTTAGAAAGAAGTCTAAAACATAACAAAGCGGGGGAAAGGCATATTGTAGAGCAATATATGGAAGTTTCCATTTTCGTGAAACTGAAGAAAACAAAAAGCGCCAAGGAATAAAATTCTATAAATGTTTGTGTTCGCTTAGAAAAAAAATCTAGAAGACTGCACATCCAACTGTAAACAGTAGTTACGTCAGGTGGTAATGGCTGGGAGACTGTACTTAACATAAGTAAAGCGCTTAGAACAGTGCCTGGCACATAGCTAGTGTTCATTATGTGTTAACCACTATCATTTTTCCTTTATATACTTTGATACTGAATTACTAAAAGAGATTACATTTGTAATTTTTTAAAAAATGTTCACATAATGACAGAAAAACAAAAGGCCAAAAACATATGAAAAGATGCTCAGTCTCATTAAGAATCAAGAAAATACAGGGGCGCCTGGGTGGCTCAGTCGGTTGAGCGCGGACTTCGGCTCAGGTCATGATCTCGCGGTCTGTGAGTTCGAGCCCCGTGTCGGGCTCTGTGCTGATGGCTCAGAGCCTGGAGCCTGCTTCTGATTCTGTGTCTCCCTCTCTCTCTGCTCCTCCCCCACTCATGCTCTGTCTCTCTCTGTCTCAAACATAAATAAACATTAAAAAAAAATTAAAAAGAATCAAGAAAATACAAATTAAAATAACAGTATCGAGGCACCTGGGTGGCTCAGTCATTTAAGCATCCAACTCTTGATGTCAGTTCAGGTCACGGTCTCATGGTTTGTATGATTAAGGCCTGTACTGGGCTCTGTGATGACAGTTCCGCTTGGGATTCTTTCTTTCTCTCTCTCTGCCCCTCCCCCACTCGTGGTTTCTCTCTCAAAATAAAGAAATAAACATTAAAAAAAAATAACAGTATTGGGGTGCCTGAGTGGTTCAGTTGGTTGAGTGTCCAACTTTGGCTCAGGTCATGATCTCACAGCTCATGAGTTCAGGCCCCACATCGGGCTCTGTGCTGACAGCTCAGAGCCTAGAGTCTGCTTAGAATTATGTGTCTCCCACTCTTTCTGCCCCTCCCCCACTCATGCTCTGTCTCTCTCTCTCTTAAAAGTAAATACACATTAAAAAAAGAATAACAGTATCATTTTATGCCCATCGGATTGGCAAAAAAAGGAAAGGTTTATAATATCCATTTTGGTAAAAATTTGACTAACAGTAGTATAACACACAAGAATATCAATTTGTATCATACCTTCCAAAGTTTAAATATGTATATCCTGTGATCCAGCAATTACACTTCTAGAAATCAAACCTAAAGATACAGTTGCCATATATACAAAGTTATATGTTGAAGGATATTCACCGTTGAGCAGTGAAAAATGGAAATAGGCTAATGTCCACCAATGAAATGAAGACAAACGGAATTATGCAATCATCAGAAAGAAAAAGATCTATATGTATCAACATGGAAAATTCTCTAAGAAGTGAAAAAAGTTAGTTTCGTATCTGCGCCAGTCATCAGTTTATTGCCCCCTGCTCCAAATCTATCCTTCATTGCCCTGTTTTGTGATACTAGATAATTACATTTTTCCTTTGCCAGGTGATAGTTTTAAGCTCTATCAGTAGGGGGTGCTAGAGAGACACTGCAGGAGGAAGGGGGATTCTCTTCTGGTTCCTAGATGCTTTCCTTATTATTTTTTTTTTCTTTGTATTAGGAGAATGCCCAGTGATGCTTGCCTACCACCAAGTTTCAACAGCATCCCAACCAGGCAGCTTCCCAGTGAGTATCAACAGCATTTCTGTGTCTTCCCATTTAATTCTGCCAGCATCCCTGTGAGCAGTTTCCCAGAATCTCAGTGGTTTCCTAGAGAGTTTGCCAGCACTCCAACTCAGCAGTCCAGTCCGCAGTTTCCTGCATTCCAGTCTCAAGGGACAGCACTTCATCAAACTTCATCATCCAGGGACGTCATCTGTCATACACTCTTCCATAAAGTCCAATTATCAGTCTTGGAGGAGAGGGGCCTCTTCCAAATTCGTTCCTTCCTTGAGCACTTTGCCTCAACCTTAGAAGCAGTGGCTGTTCCCTGTATTGTTTTAGAGTTCTTTTTACCCCTTAGTAGTTAACCCCATTACTAGTTAATAATTCTTTATATATTAAACTTTCCCTATTTATTATGTGGTTTCTGTTTCCTGACTGAGATCCTAGCTGATACAATGTCTCATTTATATTTTAAAAAACTGTGTGCGTGTGTATGTGTGTGTACATGCATATACACTTCTGTAAATATATAGATGACACAGAAAATACCCAGTTATTACCAGTGACTATTACAGGAAAATGAATGGGATTACAAGATAGGATAAAAGAGGATTTTCACGTTTACTCTATATACTTCTCATTTTAATTTTTTTATAATAAACATTAATTCAGGTATTTAGTATTTGTATATTTGTATATATACATATATTTAGTATATGTATTTAGTTTATAAGATACATGTATCATGCCAATTTCTAGGGATTAAAACATAGTATTACAGGACTGCTTCATGACTGAGGGTTGCTCTTAGAAAGATATGCTAATTATAAACGGTAAAGATGATAAATCGGGACACATGGCTGGCTCAGTCAGTAAACACGTGACACTTGATCTTGAAGTTGTAAGTCTGAGCTCCACATTGGGTATGGAGATTAAAAATAAAATCTTTGAAAAAAAAGAAAAAGTGATAAATTATAAAAAGCAATGACTACTATGAAAAACACAAATTCTATGTGATAAGGATTTGAGATTACTGTATAATTTTATAACATGCCAGAAATTATGGTACTGCTCGCTGTGTCAAGGTTTGCACATGCAGGAAAAATGGTAATAGGAAGATGACCAACGCCAGTTTCATGATATCAGTAAGCAGAAGTTAGTGCCGAGTGTCTAAGATAATTATTTGTAGATTTAGAGCTTACCTAAGCCACTCCTAAAACTTGGAGGCCTTGAGTTTAGGGGAAGGCAAGAGAGTAAGCCCTGAAGTGCCAGCAACTGTCATTCCAATGATTTCCAGCTTTATTTCTCAACTTCTTCCCACCCCTGCCTAAGTGCCTATTCCACGGCAACCAAGGCAAAATCTACTGCCACAGTCGGAGCTGGAAAGTCGGCATTCTCTAATTTAGCAGGGAACCCAAAATATAAATTTCTCTTAAAACTGAAGTGGTTTTTATAGAACCAAACTGAAGGAATGAGCTTGAGGTAGGGAAGTAGCTGTACATGTCATTCATATACAGTAGAGATAACTGAACTTGCAAAACATACAAAGAGCTTTAGACTTAAGAAATGGAAACTGTAGTGATTAAAGAAAAAAAAAAAAAAAGGCATGCAGCCTGAGTTGGAATCACAGTCCTAGCACTATTTAGGATTTCTTTTTACTCAATTAGTTAATTGAGTTTTAAAGTCGGATCCCCTGGGATCAAATCCCAGCTCCATCACACATTAGCAGGTTAATCACTCTTAGCCTGGTTTTTCTTGTGCAAAAAGAGGGCGAAAGTACCTACATGCTAGGTTTTTGAAGAAAATGTAGAAGATATGCCCAGTACCTGGTACTTGCTAAGGTCTCAATACTGTCACTTTCACTCACTTTTTGAGTCTCAAGGGTTTTTGTTTGTTTTACCTAAAAATGAGGGGTCCCCACTAGATTATCTCAAAAGCCCCATTCTTGCTTTACCAGTCTAGAAGTCTACAGACCAGGATAGGTTTCTTAGGTGGAGGTGGGACGGAGGGAGGTACTACTACAGAACACAGTTTACGTGAAAGAAGTTTTATCAGAAAGGCAGCAGATAATTCAGTAAAAACTGTCTTCAGGAAGTTTATGTCAGAGAATGCATCACAGGAATCAAAGTGCCAGGTATCCTGTAAAGGCAGAGGTAAGAAGAGAGATGCCCTTCTCAAAACTGGAGGATGTGAAGGTGATCCTGCAGCAACTCAGAGGATGAATCTGCTGATCTGATTGTCTCAGCCCAGTCCTTTGAGAAGACAGACAGGCCCAATCAAAGGGACTAAAGAAAATTCCCTGTATCAGTCACCTCTTAAAGGGCCAGACATCACCTCTGCACTCAAATTAATCTGCGTGCCAACTAATACAAAAGGGGTTGTTAACGTGGTGATCAGACGGGCCCAGGCAACAGCTGTCTTTCAACACACCCCCAGGCTTTGCTTTACTGCCCTACTCGGGATGAATCCCTAGGGCATCCCATACTCGGGGGGTGGGGGCTCGTCCTACTCCTCCCCTCACCAGGTGTCCACCCAGCACTCTCCTTTCTTTATCCCTAAGTCTCTTCACCGCGCCTCTCTTCCCACCTCCCTCTCTCCTCCTCCCCATTTCTCTCGCCACTCCCAGGCTCCCACCCTCCCTTTCTTCCCCACTGCTTCCCATTTCTCATCTCCGACGGTCACATTTCCCCTCCCTTGAGTTTCTATCCCTTTCCCTCTCCCCGTTGATTCACTTTTCCCACGCTCACCCTTCTCTAGCCGACCGCAGCTCGCGGACCCAAAAAGAAATTAAAAGCTGAGAGGCCAGCAGCGCAGAGGCGGGCCCAAGGTGGGTGGACGTCTCGATTCTCCCGCCCCCTGAAGGCAGATCCCGAGAGCGATTGGTCCCCCACGGTACACCTCCCAGGACTGGCGGCTCTTCCCACTCAACCTGGGCGTGGCCAAGACCATTTCCGCCCCTCGCCCGGAAGGGACCCCTTCCACACGCGACTCTAGCTGTGCCCGGGTGTCCTGTTCCTGCACGGGTTCAGCCCGGTTCCGCTGTACCTCTTACAACTTTTCAGACTATTCTGCGGGCAGCGTTTCTAGGATCTATGCTATTTCTTTACTCCCGCCGAGATTTGTTTTAAATAGGAGGCGAATCAGCACTAGAAAGCCGGTCCTTCCTGTCTCTCCAAATGTCTTTCTTGTTCACTGCGTGTTGGCCAGATTGCTAAAGCCAACAGACTGATTCGTAGCCGTGGACTGAGCTCCATGATAATAATAATAGTAGCTAATACTCCAAACTTAGTGTGCGACAGTTACTGTTATAGACGTTTTGTAAGAATTAGCTCCTTTTTCTGTAAGGTAGATGTATATTATCCCCGTTTTACAGATGAGGTAACGAAGTTAAAGAGAGGTTAAGTATCTTCTTAAAGATCAGCTATAAGTGCAGCCAAAAAGTGGCAGTTAGGATTGGAACCAGGTATTCGGATTTCACAAAGCCAAACTCACTGTAATAACTGCCTCTGGAACCGTAGAATAAATCCCGCTGCAACGCGAGAAGCAACTTTTGGAGACTTACCGCTTCCTCTGAATCAGGTTTAGAAAACATGGAGGAGGAAGGGTGAGGATGGGGAATACCAAGAGATTCTTTGTTTTGCCGCTATGTTCTCCGGGCTTGGTGAATCGGAGGATAAGGTGGATTCATTATGTGGATATACAGTGTGCGGATATCCTTTTGAAATCATTCTTTAAAGGTAACTCGCTAAAATATTAAGGGGAAAAACTATTAAGTGATCTTTTATTAAAATAGGAAAAGCCTAGTAAAGACCTTTACGGACCGGGATATTCCTTAGGGGTTTGTAAATAGTATTTTTGTTTCTGTATTAATATTTAAAGAGAGATATAGCAGCTGTGCAAATGTTGGGAGGGGAGGGAGGTTTGCCCGTTAAGTTTATATGCACCTTTAAAGTGATTGAGTAGTCACTTAATAGTCACATAAATCTCACCTCACTTGTTGAAATTCCAGAAGCAGAGCTTTTCTCCACAAGTACTATTTCTCACCGTACCACATTACATCATATAATTTATAGAATGACTGCCAGGAACAAAAATGTCAAAAATTTATTTGATATGATATTTATCATTTCAAATATAAGTTCAGGGAAAGTCCATAGACAACTTCAAATATTATTCAGTTAAGTTTTCCTTATTAAGATACAGTGAACAAGATAAACATTTTTATTAGAGGTCTTGGTAAGTTGATTGTAGAGCAGGAATTCGGCTAGCTTTGGCAATAATAAGGGAGTCTGAATAAGGAACGATGCAGAAATGGATCATTCTTAGGCACAGTAATCTACTTAACCTCTGAATTCATTTCCACTTAAGGACTGGAAAATGACGGTGCCCTTTAGAGAATACTGAAATGAAAAGGCAGAAGAATATGTAGCCGTTCAATTAATAGAGAGCAACAAAACTGTCAATATATTATGTAGCCAGAGGAGAAGCCTTCAGCAGTGACTAAGTGAGTAAATAAATGTATTTTTCCTTTCATACCTCAAATTACACTAATAAGGAACTTTGGAAGATGTGTTAGGAGAACTAGTTTTTTTCCTCTCTTCTTCATGCTTAACTCTGCCCCTATTGGGAAACTCACTCCTCAAGCTTTGTAGCAATGCAGTTCATGCTTTGCTAAGTAATATCTTTGGTGGGCCTCTATCCTAAAAGTTGAGTTAGGTATCCTCAGGTCTCTTTACTTTTGAGGGACAGAAGATAGAGACTGAGGCTTAGTATTGATTGATTGGGTCAAAGTCATTCTTCCTTCAGATTCTGGCTATTAATGGCCTCCATTATGGAAACATAGGCAAATAGTTAATTCAGGCTATGAAGGAAGACTGCATTTTTAACAAGTTTATTTGTTTTCAGAGAAAGAGAGAGAGAAAGAGAGCACAGGGGAGGGGCAGACAGAGAGAAAGAGAGAGAATCCCAAGCCGACTCTGCATTGTCAGTGAGGAATCCAAGTCGGGGCTGGAACTCATGAACCACAAGATCATGACCTGAGCCGAAATCCAGAGTCAGACGCTCAACCGACAGCCATCCAGATGCCCTGAAACGCTCAGCATTTTGTTCATTGGGGCATAATATACATGAACAATGTGACTGTGACTCACTGTGAACAAGATGGTTATTTTTACATTATTCTTTTACTACATTTGGCCCTAATGATGACACAGAGTCACAGTAGGATCAACAGAGAAAATTTTAAAAGGCCAGGTCAAGATTATGCAGCTCAGAATTCTAACAACGGACCAAAAGAACTAAGTTGGAGAACTTGATTGCCTTCCCTGATGTTAACTTGGAAATTGAATAGGATAGCATCCTATAACTTTCCCTGTATAGAGCCAGGATCGTGAACATGATACCTCTATTGTGACTGTCATTTATTCACTGTTGGCTGAAAAACCTACATCTCCAGCTCTGATTTCCTATCCTGAACTCTAAACTCCAATGGTCTTTATCTCCACCTGGATGTCCTGGGTATCCCACAAGCATCTCCAGTCCCACCTGTCCAAAATTGAATTAACTCATCTCCCTTACCCACCCCAGAATGATTTCCCTATATTTTGGTGACTCAAGCCAGAATTAGAGAACATTCCAGATCTTTTCCTCCTCTCACCCTTCCTTCTCACTCATCTAATTAGTGGTCAGTCATACTTGGTCAATTCTACTTGGTTCAGTGTATCAGGCATCTCCATCCTTATAAATAGTTAAGTAAGACTGGTTGTCTTAAGTCTGGTACCCTAGAAGGAGAGTCCAGAAGAGGATCTGGGATGCATGTGATCTACTGAGGGAATGAGTTTCAAGAAAAACCTACTACAAGGGAGGGATAGAAGCAGACTAGGCAAAAGAAAAGAGCCTGACAAGCATGTAGTCTCAGGTAAAATCTAGTCTGGCCTGATCCACAGGTAAGGTACTTGAAGCCTTAACCACACAGCAGAATTATGCCCCTTAAGGCAACGAGGCCAATCTCTTGTACCCCTCTAGCAGTCATTGACAGAGGGCAGTGGTTGGCAGGCGGTGGGCATCATAGTTTGTTTTATGGGTGAGGTGGCTGCAGTCAGTGGGGGGTGATTCTCTGGAGAAAGGGTCAGCTGTGAGTTGTTAGCATCCACAATCACTGCTGGGGATGGGGCCTCCCGCTTGGTGAAAGGCGATCCGAGCAGGACACCACATTGTCTACAGTAGACCCCAACTGACCTAGGTTTGTATACCTCATCCATTCCTCACAACCTCTCTCTCATGTGGGGTATTAGGACTCAAATTTTATAGATGAGAAAACTCTGGAAAGTTAAATTAGTTGTCCAAGTCATAGGGTTGGTAAGCAAGGAAGCTGAGGTTCAAAATTAGATTCTTCTGATTCCAAAAGCTGTACTTTTTCCCTTTGGGCACTTGAGGCCAAAATGCAAGCGATAAGCAACATGAAACCTAAGGATAGACCATGAGTAGCCTAGATTCACAGAAAGTATTGACTTATAGGACCAAATAGAAGTTAGGGCCAGAGGAGTTTGCCACATAAATTGCCCAGTTAAATTTGAATTTCACATAAACAGCAAATAAATTATTAGTGTAATTGCATCCCAAATATGGCATGTGATCTACTTAGACAAAAAAAAAATTTTTAAGGGTGCCTGGGTGGCTTAGTCCATTAAAGCATCTGACTCTTGATTTTGGCTTGGGTCACGATCTCACGGTTCATGAGATGGAGCCCTACATCAGACACCATGCTGAGAGCACAAAGCCTGCTTGGGATTCTCTCTCCCTCTCTCTCTGCGCCTCCCCTGTGCTCTCTCTCTCTCTCTCAAAATAAGTAAATAAACATTAAAAAATAAATTCTTTAAAAAATTAAAAATTAATTGGACACCCTGTATTTTTATTTGCTACATCTGGCAACTATATGGACAGATGTGAAATTACTAAGGAATTTAGACTTTATTTCATAGCTAATATGGACCCACTGAGTATTTTGGCACAAAGGAGTGACATTGGTAAAGTGGTACTTAAACCAGTCAGAAAACAATGAAATTCCAAAATGTAAGACTAGGATGGTGGAAGAAGGAAAGAAAGTTGGTTAAGTATGAATAGATGAAGAATAAGGAGAAATCCAGTATGACAGATTTTCGGTCTGGATAACAGAAAGACTGACAGCTACTGATGGAAAGAGACATATCTAGTGGAGGAATTGCTTTGAAAATAAGTAAAAATGGACTTTGAACTGATGCTTATATATCTAAGTGAATTTTACAACAGCACCCCACAGATGGGATGTTACTCCTCAGCCTCACAGCCCTATGAGGACCGAAATTTTCTAAAAGACAAAACTGGCACCACCAGCAGGTGGCAGCATCAGGATTTGAAATCCCAGGCCCCATGAGTCAAGTCTGGGCTTATTTCCACTACTCCACACCATCTCAGATAAGAGATCTAGAAGCCATCTCCAGGGAAATTGCGGCGGAAGCGGTGGCTGCTGAGACTTGAGAAGCAGGAGCTGAAAGGGAGGATACGTTTGCTAAGAAAACATGGAGGAGGGGGATGGGAGAAAACTTTGGAGCATCTCTGGCAGAGGACACAGAATGGGAAATGGCTGGGAAGCTTGAGTAAGCCTAGCATTTTGAAAACAGCAGCATAATACGATGTTTCAAGAAAACAGGGAGAATATGAGGATGGTGAAACAGAATACGGGAAAGGCATATAGATGCCATGTCATACAGGGCCTTCTGTGCCACGCCCAGGATCTTAGAATGATCCTATAGGCAATGGAGAGTCACCGAGCTAATTTTAAGCAAGGGGTCTGCATGACCGGATTTGTGTTTCAGAAGGGCCATACTGGTGGAAGTGGTGTGGGAGGTGGACTGAAGGCCAATTAGGAAGCAGCTGTGATGGTCCAGGGGCAAAATAATGAGAAGACAAGGCAGAGGAAATAGATGTTTGAGAGAATCAATAGGACATGGAGAGGAAAGAGATGCGAGGTGACCAAGAGGCCTTTCCTAGGGTGACTGGGAACAGTGATAACATTTATAAAATGTAGAGGATGCAGGAGGAGGAGCATATATCGGAAGGAAGTGTGAAATTAATCATCTTTGCATACCTACAATGTAACTTAGAGTTGACAGAGTAGACAAGCATGTTGATTTGAGTTTGATTTTGGACATATTTAGTTCAAGATATCACTGGGATACACAGGTGGAAATGTTTGGCAAGCTGTTAGAAATCTAGTTTTAGAAGCTTAGGAGAACAATGAAAGCCTGTGAATTCGCTTTTTAAAATCAAGATATAAATAATGGAGTAAGAAAAGCCCATTGACAAAATCCCTGAAAATACTTAGCACATAAAGACCAAGTGAGGGCAAAAACAAAAACAAGAAACGAATGAAGCAGAGAATAGGCAGCCAGAGAGGTAGATGAGCAAGAAAGTTTGGTGTAATGGAAACAAAGAGATGAATTTTCAAGAAGTAGGGGTTTGCACACTGTTGCTCCTGGCAGTATTATTCAAAATAGTCAGATGAAAGCAACCTAAATATCCATGGATGGATGAATGGATTAAGAAAATATGGTAAATATGTAAAATGGAATATTATTCAACCTTAAACAAGAGGGAAATACTGTTATGTGTTACAACATGGATGCATCTTGAGGATATTATGCTAAGTGAAATAAGCTAGTCGAAGGACAAATGCTGGATGATTCTACTTATATGAGGTGTCTAAAATAGTCAAACTCATAGAAGCAGAAAGTAGGATGGCAGGTGGCAAGGTCTGGGAGGAGGAGGAAAGGGGAGTTGTTATTCAGTGGGTAGGAGTTTCACTTTTGCAAGTAAAAGTTCTCTAGAACTTTTTAACAATGAGCATATCATTAACACTACCATACTGTACACTTAAAATGGTTATTTTCTTTTTCAAATGGGAAGGGGTTGTTTTGGGGGTCTTACCGCAGAGGTGCCTGATGAAATAAGGACTAGTAAGTGTGTGTACAATACATCTAACAATGAGTTATTATTGATCACTTCAGCGGGAGCATTTAATACAGTGGTTTGTGATAACAGTTATATTGCTCTTGGCTGAAGAGTGAATGGAAGGTGAGGAAGTAGAAAGAGCAAGTAAACTTTGCTTGACAAGTTTGGCCACAGAGGATGTGGATCTTTCCTGGGTAGCACAAGGGAGGATAGATTTAGGTCTCACCTTCTTGTACCCGTTCTCTCAGGGGCCATAGTCCTTCACTGATTATTGTCGAAAGCCTGAAAACAATCGTTTAAACCATTTTGTCCAGTTTCCTAATTGTTCACTGTGGGAGGACATCTCTCATCCCAGTTAATCATTTATGGGCAGAAGTGGGACTCTCTTTTATGAATTAGAAAAATTTTTTAATGGAGAGTGAAATCAGAAAATAAAATCAATCACCTTTCAGACCCTCCCTTTTTCAGTATTTCCCTCGAGATCTCAGAAAGGTAAACTTTTATAAGCTCTAGTAGGTAACATTCACATTCTGCATCCTCTAGAACAAGGTCCTGACAGCACCTGCCTGGGCAGGCTAATAATTTGGCATCCTCCAAACAAGTATTTTAAAAATATTTTTAGTGGGTGGGAGGCTCACTTGCAGGGAGGAAGGCAGTGAGGACCACCGCTGGGGAACAAGAAGATGCTTGAGTCCAGGGCTCAGACCACTTATGCTTACTCCTGCAGTAGAGACGGCTCTGCCTAGGCGATTCTGTGCACAGGCAACTGGACACTGAAACCACCTCTCAAGCAGTAGGGACTGCCTTGACAAGACCTCCAGCCAGCCTAGATCACCCACACCAGTTTGAGTGCGAACCCCAACTCATGCCTGAGAAGATGGACCATGGGGTAACCTCTAGAATTATTGACAACTGCCTTTACTTTGTTAATTCTAAAATCTCCATTCAAGGAGGAGCATAAGCTCCACTTACGTAACATACGATGTACATATAGACATGTTTCCTAAAGGTTCATGCATGCCCTTATGCCTGCCTCTGCTTACAATGACAAGGCTTCCCTATCTAAATATTCATCCTGGTCCTAAATAAAAGAAACCTCTTCACCCTTGCTTGGCAAGTCATGGCTTTGCGAGTCATTCCCTATGATCTCATTTGCTGTAAAAACAGTTTCCTTTGTGCAACAACCTACCTGGCATAGTTTCTATCTGTGACTCACCAAAGAGCGAACTCATATTGGTTTGGTTACACTGTGTCATTATTCTTATTGATTCTTTCTCCAGTTGTGAGCTGGTATTTAATTGGGCATAACCTCTCATTGTCAAAAGCTTTGTGGAATATCATGTTTATCTATTTCTAGAAATTCTGTATCTTATACAATATGAATTTTAACCTCAGTTTGCAGGTGATTTCTATCTGCATAGAGACTAAAGTATTGAATTATTGGGAGAGTACAGATATTAGTCTTGAGAGGAAAGGCCCACTTCCTACAGCCACATTGGTCATGGACTGCAAAACTTCAAAAGATGTCTGGAGAGAGAGAGATGGATGGGAAATGATTTAATTTTATTTGTGGTTGGTTCCTAAGTGATTGTTTTGATGTTATGATAACACATGTTTTCTTACATAAGCATATAACTACAGGGGCTCAGATAATCACTAATGGCATCATAAGAAACTGCTTCCTCTATGATTGGTAATGAATAAAAATTGTGGATTGAATGACTGAAAAACTAAAACTAAAAATAAAAATATTTGTAATGTTACGCAGTGAATATAGAAGCTTATTTTCTATATAAAATTGAAGGCATCTTTCTTTATTCTTTATGCTGATAAAGCATAGATCAGCTGACCCCCTCAGCCTTTCCCCAAGTGAAACCGCACTTCCAAAAATGCATTTACTAATATATAAGTGATGTAGAAGTACCAGCTTCCTGAAGGACATCCATTATTTGCTCTTTCAGGGATATATGAATCAGTCTTACTTTGTCTGAAAATATCTTTAGCTCTCCTTCAGTTTAGCTAGGGATAGCAGTCTAGTTTAACCATTATTTTTCTCTGAACTTTGAAGAAATTATCCCATTGTATTTTGGTCTTTAATTATGCTGATGGAAGTTCATTGTCCAACTGGTGTGTCTTTGTAGTTGTCTTTTCTCTCTTCTGTTGGAATTTTGTTCTTTGTGTTTGCAGACCTAAAGTTTTACTACAATGAGTCTTGCTATACATTTACTTTGAGTTATCCTGCTCAGGACCTGAGGATCCATGCCTTTCATCACCTTGATGTTAATCCCAATTACAAGATCTCTTCTCCACTACATTCATTGTCTCGTGTATTAGTTTTCTATTGCAGCCATAACAAATTACCAGCTTAAAACAAATTGATTATCCTACAATTCTGTAAATGCAACACAATTCAGAAGTACAACACATGTCTCACTGGACTAAAATCAAGGTGTCAGCAAGGCTATCTTCCTTTCTGGTGGCTCTGGAGAGAATCCCTTTCCTTACCTTTTTCGGCCTCTAGAGCACTCCCCACCCCAATTCCTTGCTTCATACCCTCTTCCTCCATCTTCAAAACCAACAATGTAGAATCTCATTGACCCTTCTTCTAGTGTTACATCTCTTTCTGGCCACAGCCAAGAAAGATTTGCTTTTAAGGACTTGTGATTACAATAAGCCCACAGGGATAATCCTAGAAAATCTCCATATCCCAAGGTTCTTAACCTTAATCACATCTGCAAATGAAGAAAACTAAACCTTCTTTCCAAAGACACTCAAAACCAGACCATTGGTTTTAACTGATGGATTAGCCCCATTCTATCCCCTCACAGTTGTTTTTTCCTTTTTCTCTTAACTCTATGTCACTGGCACACCTGCCCCAAATGCCTACCAAAACAATGAACAATGAAAGTCCTCGTGCATATTAGTTTATGTGCATGGCTTACCAAAGTGCTACAGTTCTACAGGTTCTCTAAACTGCCAATTTCTGAATACATTTGGAGATCAGTTAAGACACTCCTCTGTAGAATGATTGAGTTGATGAACCTCCCACCTAAACATCGTTTTGGTGGGGATTCGCTGCTAGGTTATTTTCCTACAATATACATTATTCGAAGGAACATGACATCAGAGATTATCTCAATCTTTTATCCTACCTAGAACCAAAGTCTTTTCAGATCTGGCTTTGCTTCACTTTTGTCAAGTTCCTTCCTATATTATTCTGATCCCCACATATTCTCAATTACAATTCTCTTTGAATGTAGGCAAATTCCTTCTGCACAGGACCTTTACTTTCCTGCTCAGGCTGTGCAGAGCTCTGACACCAGTTATCAGACTGGAGACAAAAAGGGTGATGGAGGCATGTCTTGAGGAAAACAACAGTCATCTTGCAATGAATGTATCTATTTCAGGTGAGTTTATATATGGTCTCCAGGCATACGGAGGTAGTTTTCCTCCATTAAGAGGAAATGGTCTCCTTCTTTCGGCTAAGAAGATTTAAGGACAATTGGGAGCTCCAGGTTCTGAGGCTCATCCACCCATATATTTCTTAGCCAGGTGTTAAGGTCTCACATTTTTCCTATCTGGAAAAGACTTTGACATGGGAGACCTACTGAAACTATGCATTCAACCTCCTTTGCAGCTCTGCCACACTAGATCTTGAACTTAATTTTCAACGGAGTCTAACTTACTGTTGCAAGAGATGGGAGTCTCCTTTACGGTTGTTACAGAAGCCCTCTGGCTTTCATAATGTTCTTACATTGGCAATTAGCTGCTTCAAGCTGTTGTTCTTGTTTTGCAAGGCTTCTAATGCTATTAAAAGCAACCAGTCTATTCTTCAATTCTTATCATTATCATTTTTTCCATACCAATCAAGTACAGCATCCACTTGGTACCCCAGTGCCTTATCTTCCACCTGCACTTCATCTCACCTTTACTGTAGATAGAGAGCTTTGGTTACAGTGATGCATGCCACTGTAGAGCAGGAATTATTATCCCACTTGCCATCCAGAAAACCATTCCTATTGCTTTCAGATATGTGGGCTGTTCAACTCCTAAACCCCATTTTGAGCGTCTGCTCTTAAAACCACTCCTGGGGGCGCCTGGGTGGCTCAGTTGGTTAAACGGCCGACTTCGGCTCAGGTCATGATCTCACGGTCTGTGAGTACGAGCCCCGTGTCAGGCTCTGTGCTGACAGCTCAGAGCCTGGAGCCTGCTTCGGATTCTGTATCTCCCTCTCTCTGCCCTTCCCCTGCTCACACTCTGTCTCTGTGTCTCTCAAAAATAAATAAACGTTAAAAAAATTAAAAAAAAAAAACCACTCCTGGTGGTCCAATTGTCCCTAACCAACATTTTCAGCTGAGGGTTCTAAGAAAACAAAGCTTGAAGCAAAAGATTATGTGCAAATGTTTTATTGATGGGTGCAATTCCCCCCAGGGAAGTACATGTGAGAGAAAACAGAAGTGAAGTAGTGAAAAAGCAAAAACAAACATAAGGGGTGTATTATCAAGATGGCCATAGCTTCACTGCAAACAAAGCTGATTGTTTCATCTTACAGCACATCTCCAAAGAGTACTTGTAAAGCTACTGCTTCTCAGAACCATCCACCACACAGGAGGCAGAGTTTACAGTGGTGGCTTCTTTCTGTCTCTTCTCATTGGTTAAGGTTTACCACATCCCCAGGCTTTAACTCCCCAACACTTCTGGAATGTATTACCCAGCCCCACCAGGTAGCTTCCTGGGAAGCCAGAGCCTCTGCAGTCTATTCTGGCCAATTGTCGGGTGCTTCGGTCCCAGTTCTACATGTGGGGGCCAGATAGCAGCAGGGCTATAGCTATGGCTTTATGACAATTGGATGCCTCATAGGGTTCTTGTGAGGACTCAGTCAGGTAATACCCAGTACAAATGGCTACCCATAGCTCAGCAAATGCTAGCCGTTATTATTAATAGTAACTAAGTGAAATTTTTGTGTGTGACTATTATGTGATAGCACTGTCAAGAACATTTCTCCCACCCCTTCTAACACTTTGTTAAGCGCTGCTGGACTCAGCACTTTGATACAGAGCCAGACATATGTGAGTGGTTCAACAATGCCATGGGCTGTGGTCTATAGCAGCAGGAGACAGCCGAGCAGCCAAATGTATTTGCAACAAATTCATAATAATGGTGGCCACCTGCCAGGCGGGATGCAGTTATGCAACACAGCTGAGCATTTTGCCTTTATAAAAATCATAATGCCTTCCATTGTCTAGCTACCCTAAAAAATTATTTTAAACATTTAACTGGTCTCTGAAATCCACTAAGGAAATAAATTGGTATTGTTTTTTCTTCTATAAGTTATAGCCATGTAGCTGAAGGATAATTTGGCTAGTCACAGGGTCATAGATTTGCTTCTAAAACCATGAATACAGGAGCCTCCACTGTCAAATATCTGGAGGATAATATGTTCTTTGGGAAAATTTCTGCATCATCCTGAGTTTGGTTAATCATAAATGAATATCCTTCACTTAATGAATAATTCAAATCTTAGTCTTATCACCATGGAAAAGAGGGCTACCCTCCTCTAATGTTTCTTTATGAGGCATTCAGTGCCACAGACATAAATGTTTACTTCCCTTGAGGGAATGACAGCTCTTGACAAGTAGAAACATGATTTCAGCAAAGAAATTACTCTTCTCTGTGTTAAAAATGGCTTCAATATTCTGTTTTGATTCCTGCTTAAAATATATGGAAAGGATTTTTATAGTCAAAGTAAATCTCTGTACTTTTGAATGTGATAAACATGAACCTTGAGACAGTGAAAAAGTGAATTTTGGGAATTCAAAAAATATGCCTTTGCCTTTCTGGAAACAAAAGTTGAGTTTTTAAAAGTAAAAACTGATAGAAGTTTTTCAGTCTAATGAAAAATGTAAGCTATAACATGAGTGGTTTGTAATGAATTTCTTACGTCATGCTTTTCTTGTTGATGACAAGTGTTTACCATGAGTGTCTGGTATTTGTGTTGAAATCATTTGATGACCCAGTTGTCCCTGTTCTCTGATCTACATCATCCCCATCACCTGAGAATAGATTTGGTTTCATCAGTTCTGATCTTTGGCCTTGTACCCTAAACATGGCAGGAGGCTCCTGTCTGGATGCGTCAAGCCATCCCAAGCAGCCTCTAGCTACCAGCCTCTAGCCCCTTCTGAGACTACCTCTGGTTCCAGGAAGAGTAGTAAGACTCACACAGGACATGGAATCAGGTGTCACCAAAGTTGCAGAGAAATATAAGAAATATATGATAGCGTTCTGCAGGAAGTATTGAACTTTAAGTTGGAAGATATTAAAGAGAAACAAAGCCAGGGAACCAAGGAGAGAACATTTTTTAAACATCTTTATGTTCCAAGTACTTTAAGGTTAAGACATTTAATCTCCACAACAACCCTTCAACGAAGCCATTATTATCTTCATTTGCATAACTGTGAGAACAGAGGCTCTTAGACGTTAGGTACCTTTTCCAAAGTCACTTAGGTGTAGATTTCTTAGGGAAAGTCAATAGTTTTGCGTGGTGATTGTGTACATGGACAGGTGGCATGAGACAGTGGTAAGGAGGAGACTGGAAAACCAGATTTCACAAAGATAATGAAAAGCCTTAATAAGCCACGTCCTTTTTTACTATATACTAGGCTAGCTTAGGTCCTTCTTAGCCCCGTACCCAAGAGCAAGTATTTAACCTCTGTCTGCCTGAATGTCCTTTAAAATGGAGGGGGTAGAGAGTGACACCCTTACACCTACCACAAAATGTTTTGTTCATTCCAGTGGGTTAGTATAAAGAAAAGAAATTCATAGAAGAGTGCCATAAAAATTCAATTCATTTCTCTTCATTTCTAGGTGCAAAAATTTACAATCCACCTGGGAGGACATGACACACATACAATGTACATAGAATAAATAGAATAACCACAGAAGTGTAACTTCAGGTTTAGCTGTCTTGATGTCCCAAAAGTCATCCACTAGAGAATCTCTCATCCTGTAAGATTTAATGGAAATGGTTTTGCACCTGCATCCTAAATAAAATGAGAATCTCTGCTGACTGGACTGCCTATACCACACCATCAACACTGTACACCATCTGGATTCTTGAATTCTCCAAAATACCACTGGCAGCAGAACATATACAGAACAGACTTTTACTGAAGATTTGACAGCAAAGCTGGTGGGGTTACAGCAGGATAGATATTAGGTATCCTTGTTCTCTCTCTTTTTTTTTAATGTGTCTTTATTTTAAGAGAGAGAGAGAGAGCATGAGCAGGGGAGGGCCAGAGAGAGGGAGAGAGAGAATCTCAAGCAAGATCCACGCTGTCACTGCAGAGCCCTACGCAGGACTCAATCCCACGAATCATGAGATCATGAGCTGAGACAAAACCAAGAGTTAGACATTTAACTAAATGAGCCACCCAGGTGCCCTGGTATCCTTTGTTCTTAAATGCCTTTTGCCCTATTCTGCCAATGAGAAGTCCTCACTGGCCATCTCTTAACAAACAGCCCTAGCCCAGTATCATTTGGCTCCATTTCTTTCTTCTTTCTTTTCATTTTTTTTTTTGCTTTCCCATTTTCTATCTTTCCACAAACCCTACCCTATTCATATTATACTTATGTAGCAATAATGACTAACGTGCATTAAAAATCCTATTTTGTAAGTGCCTGAGTAGCTCAGTTGTCAGTTAAGCCTCCAACTCTTGATTTGGCTCAGGTCATGATCTCATGGTTTGGGAGTTCAAGCCTTGCATTGGGCTCTGAGCTGACAGCGCAGAGCCTGCTTGGGATTCTCTCTCTCTCCCCCTCTCTCTCTCTCTGCCCCTCCCCCATTCATGTTCTCAATCTCTTTCTCTCTCTCAAAATAAATAAATAAACATTTAAAAAATAAGAAAACTGTATTTTGTACCAGTAAGTAGAAGTGCTTTATGTGTGTTCTTCGATTTGGCAGACATTTCCTCTCCTTTTGTTGTGCCCCAGGTATTCAAGCCCAAACTCTTGGAGTTTTATGTTCTTTGTTCTTCAACAAATATTAATCAACTGTGTGTGTGTGTGTGTGTGTGCGCGCGCGCGCCCGCACGCGCGCTAGGCAGAGTGCTAGCTCCTACAGCTTTGGTAACAAAACAGACTTGCTCTCTGCTCTTATGGAGCTCCACATTCAGAGAGCTGATAAAACTTGTTAAATGAAGACAATTCTGTCTTTGAGGGAATTGCTAGCTTGAATAGCAATCATTTTTTTTACTTGCTGCAACAGAAGACAACAGCAAGACAATGGAACTTGGGCTTCAGCAAATTAACACCACTCACATGGCTGGGTAGGGACTCTGGTCAGGACTCCAGATCTTCTAGCTCCTAATCTTTTTATTCCTGCCTAAAAAGAAATTATTCCCACAGAGGTGATAGCCTTTTAAATGCTTGACAACCAACAGCTTAGCCACAGACTTTCACCAAGAGTAGATCAGACATCGAAAGGCCAGTCAGAAGTGGGAGTCAAGCACAAACTTTGCCTACCTCAGGTCTCAAGAATTAAGTAGCCAAATATAAGCCAATCTAAATGTCCATTAATAGGGAAACACATAACTTCCCTATTATAAAGGTACCTCCTTATATGTAATACCATGTAGCCAATAAAATAAACGAGGTAGATCTGTACGTACTGGCCTAGAAAGAGGACCACACACATAAGCAAAGACGTCAGGCTGTGGAACGATATGCACACGAGATGCTTTCCAGTAGTTAGAAACCCGACTCTACCCATTCAGTGAGCCCAGTCGGCCACGCTCCTCCTTTCCTCAAGCCCATGCATGGTCCCCTTTCCACACTGCTACCCCACATCCCACCACAACCCCCCTCCACAACCCCCACTTCTCCTGGTCCTATTTTCTCTTGTCTTCTCTTCCTTAGCCTCCACTCCTCTGCCTGAAGATGCTGTACCTGAGCCACGGGTGCCAGGCGCTGGGAGAGGGTGAGACCTCTCTGTGGAAACCCGGCGCATGCGCTCTGGCGCCTCTCAAGAAGCCGAGTAGCAAGTTTGCCCCCGCCCCCAGGAAGAAGCCAGAGAACGATTGGTCTCCGTTGCGCGCCTCCCAGGAATGTCGGGCCGCCCAGTCTTCTCACCAAGTTACTTTGGCCTTCTCCTGAGTGCGCCTCATAGCCCTAGGAGTCGGCGTAGCATTTGCTGAGATATAGTTCAGTACCAGATTTTCCCACTCGCTCCTCCCGCTTGTGAGACTTTTCGCAGGTGATGGTGTTGAGATTATCAAGCTACCTGCTGTTGCAGTGTGGTCCTGTATGTGCGAGAGTTTAGACCAGATTTTCTTTAAATAGGAAACGGAGAACCAGAAAGCAGGCCCTTACCTATGAAAGGAGATATGGAGCTTTCTCCGTCTCACATGCTTGCTGGTGTGAGCTAAATTTCATACATAACTCAAATTGAGAGTCGTGAACTCAGCTCCTTAAATAGTAATAATAGTAGTTAACCCTTACATTGGGCTTTTAGTGAGCAGTCACTGTTCTGATCCCTTTAAAATCTCACCTAGGTAAAACCTTTACCTAGAATGCAGGTTCCATTGTCCCCATTTTATTGACAAGGATGTCAAGACACAGGAAAGTTAAGGAACTTGCCCAAGATCACCCGGGGCTGAGTGGCAGAGCCCCAGTAAGAACTTGACCTACTGTCCAGTACCATCAGCCACTGCATCGCGCTGCCTCTCAGAAAGAAACCAGGCTAGGGTAAAATTGTTATTGTCTAGGGCAAGAAGCAGTGTATTGGGGCTTCGTTTTCTTTTATGTTGAGTTTGGAAAATATGAAAGAAGAGACAGGAGTGGAGACTGGAAAGAAGACCAGGAGGTTCTGAACTCAGATAACTGTAAAGGAGAGGAAGGTAGATTAGCTATAGGAACATACAAATACCCACATCCATGTTTAAAATAAATAAATATATATATGTGTTTTTATATACATATATAAAATTTATTGAGAAATTCACATACCATAGGATTATTTTAAAGTGAACAATAAGCGATATTTAGAGCATTCACAATATTGTGAATATTCACAACATTTCCATCACCCCAAAGTAAAACTTCTTTGAATAGTTCGTTCCGTATTTCTCCCTTTCTCCAGTCCTTGGTAACCGCCAATCTGTATCCTGTCTCTGTGGATTTATCTATTCTGAATATCTCATATAAATGGAATCATACAAAATAGAATCACACAATAATAAGCCTTGTGTCTGGCTTCTTTGCATTAGCATAATGTTTTCTAGGTTCCATCATGTAGCATATATCAGTACTTCATGTTTTTTATGGCTGAATAAAATTCCATTGTATGTATATAACACGATTTGTTTATCCATCCAGCAGCTGACGGACATTTGGACTGTTTCCACATTTTGACTACTGTGAATAGTGCTGCTATGAGCGTGCCTGCACATGTCCTTGTTTGAATACCTGTTTTCAGTTCTTTTGGGCATATGCTTAGGAGTGGAATTGGGGGCCCATGGGATAATTCTATGCTTAACTTTTTAAGGAACCCATGCATCCTTTTGAAACTCATTCTTAAGGCTATAGTATTATTCATATTATAACTAATATTAGACATATGAAATTTATTAAACATTTTAAATCAGAGTATCTGAAACTTAGCACTATTGATATTGGGAGCAGAGAATTCTTTGTTGTGGGGGCTGATTTGTGCATTTGAGGGTGTTTAGCAGCAATTCTGGCCTTTACCCGGTAGGTGTCAGTAGCATTCCCCCAGTTGTGACAACTACTGTCTCGAAACATTGCCAAATGTCCCCTGGGTGGCAAAATTTCCCCCTCTTCCCACTGAAACCCATTATTTTAAAGGATTCTCTGTATACTTGGAGCAAATCTGTCACTAAAACAAAACACTCAAAATAAGGGCCTTTAAGAAACGGATGTTCCTTGCAAGCTTACATACAGGAAATATTTTTTGTTTACTGTGTAATGATGCTAAGGAGTTTGCAGGTTTACAAATATGTGACAACCAGAAAATTACATCATTAAATATTCATGTAACTTTCATATGTACCTTTTGTACCATAAACTCAGCTTACCCACAGAACTCCGAGAAATATAGTTTTTTACCTCAGTCCATGCTATATACCAAACCACATTTACAGCACACTGCGTCATGTAATTTTTACAATGGCAGCTAGAAGATTTGCAGCAAGATTTTTTTGATATGGTAATATCTATTATTTCAAATCTAATCTCAGATCGCATAAGGAACTTCCTATTTGGCTCAGCCAAATAATGGAAAAACATATGCTAACTTCCATTATTGGGGTTCAGTGAACCAAAGTGAAATTTTTACACTTACTGTTAAAGATCATGGCGAATTAGTTGTAGAGTGGGAATTCTAAGTACATAAACACCTTTGCCATCAAAAAGCCATCAAAATCAGGACTGTTATGGAAATGGGCCCGCTTTAGGCGCAGACAGTATTGGTGTAGAGTTCACGGCAGTTAGCAAAGGCTATGGCACTGAACTATCTTCCCACGGGCAGGGGTGGCAGGGAGCGGGGGGAAGGAAGGTTGGTGCCATTCAGAGAAGTACTGCAATGAAAAGCAGAGAAATACATAATAAGTCAGATAAAAACAATGTGACAAGGTGTATCAATAATTTCTACCAAACAGCTGAAGATAAACAAAAACAAAAACCTATATATGGATCCAACTGTAATGACCAAATAGGATAGAATTAAGTGTATTTTCTCATTCGTGCCCGATACTAACAAGAAAACCTGTACAATGTATCTGCTTCTGTGACTAATATCTAACCATAGTCCTTTTTGGAATTTCCTTTCCAAATATCACTGAGGCCAAATTTATGCCTTATAATGTGATACAGAATTTAATTTATTCTAAAGAGTAAGGTGGTATTCCAAAGCCGCTTTCCTCTTGGGAAAAGAAAATGGCTCAGGCTAATTTAATTTAATTTAATTTAATTGATGTATTACATATGTATTTATTTATTGTTTTGGCTTTACTGAGATGTAATTGACAAATACAATTTGTAATATATTTAGAGTATATAATGTGATGATTTGACATATGTATATGTGTGAAAGGATTTCCAACATTGAGTTAACACATCCATCACCTCACATATTTACCTTTCTCTCTTTCTACCCTTCCTCCTTCCTTCCTTCCTTCCTTCCTTCCTTCCTTCCTTCCTTCCTTCCTTCCTTCCTTCCTTCCTTCCTTTTCTTGGTGAGAACGCTTCCATTCTACTCTCTTAGCAAGTTTCAAACTTCGGTTATATAATACAGTATTATCAACTATAGTCACCATGTTATATATTAGATCCTTGGACCTTATTCATCTTATATCTGAAAGTTTGCTGGTCTCTCCCTATGTTCCCCCAACCCCTAGTCCCAGGCAATCACCATTCTGCTCTCTGATTCTGTGTTAAGACTTTTTTTTTTTTTTTAGATTCCACATATAAATGATATCATGCAGTATTTGTCTTTGTCTGGCTTATTTTACTTAGCATAATTGTTTATCCATGTTGTTGCAAATACTAAGATTTTCTTCTTTTATAAGGAAGAATAATATTCCATTGTGTATATATACCACATTTTCTTTATCCATTCATCAGTGGACACGTAGGTTATTTCCATACCATGGCTATCATGAATAATGCTGCAATAAACATGGGAGTATAGATAGTGATTTCATTTCCTTTAGATGTATAGCCAGAAGTGGGATTGCTGGATCATATGGTGATTCTACTTTTAATTACTTCAGCAACCTCCATACTCTTTTCCATGGAGGCTGTACCATTTTATATTCCCATCAATAGGGCATAAGGGTTTCCTTTTCTCCACATCCTTGCCAGCATTTGTTACCTCTTGTCTTCTTGATAATAGCCATCCCAGCAGTTAAAAGGTGGTTTCGATTTTAATTATCCTGCTAATTAGTGATGTTGAGCACCTTCTCATGTACCTATTAGTATGTCTTCTTTGGAAAAATGTCTACTCAGTTCCTCTGCCCATTTTTTAATTGGATTATGGTTTGCTATTGAGTTGTATTGTTTGCAAATATTTTCTCCCCTTGTGTAGGTTCATTTTTCATTTTGTTGATACTTTCCTTTGTTACGCAGATGCTTTTTAGTTTTATGTGGTCTCACTTGTTTATTTTTGCTTTTGTTGTTTGCGCTTTTGGCATCATATCAAAAAACTTGTTGCCAAGACCAATGTCAACGAGCTTACCCGGTATGTTTTTTTCTGGGAGTTTTAAGGTTTCAGGTCTCATGTTCAAGTCTTTAATCCATTTTGAGTTGATTTTTGTCTATGGTGTAAGATAGGAACCCAGTTTCATTCTTTTGCATGTGTATATACAATTTTCTTGGCACCATTTATTGAAGAGACTATCCTTTCCCTATTGTATGTTCTTGGCTCCTTTGTCAAACATGAATTGCCCATATATGCACAGGTTTATATTTCTGGGCTGTCTATTCTGTTCCCTTAATCTATGTGTTTGTTTTTATGAGAATCACTATAGTAATTACTATAGATTTGTAATATAGTTTGAAATCAGGAAGTGCGGTGCCTCAAGCTTTGTTTTTTTCTCAAGATTGTGTTGTCTACTCAGGATCTTTGTGGTTCTATATGAATTTTAGGATTGTTTTTTCCTCTTTTTATGAAAAAGAAATGCCATTGGAATTTTGATAGGGATTGCATTGATTTGTAGATCACTTTGGGTTGTATGGACATTTTAACACTATTAATTCTACTAATCCGTGGACACAGAGTATCTTTCCATAAAGATTTCTTTCATCAGTATTTTATAGTTCTCAGTGTACTGATCTTTCATCTCCTTGGTTAAATTTTTTCCTAAGTATTTTATTATTTTTGATGCTTTGTAAATGGGATTTTTTTTTATTTTTGTAAATGGGATTTTACTGATTTCTTTTTCCAATAGTTCATTATTAGCGTATAGAAACGCAACTGATTTTTGTATATTGATTTTACGTCCTGAACTTACTAAATTCATTTATTAGGTCTTAACAGTTTTCTGGTGGAGTCTTTAGGGTCTTCTATGCATAAGATCATGTCATTGCTGCAAGCAGAGACAATTTCATTTCTTCTTTTCTGACTTGGATGCCTTTATTTTCCCTTGCCCAACTGCTCTGGCCCTGACTTCCAGTACTGTGTTGAATGAAAATGATGAAGGTGAGCATCCGTGGCATATTCTTGATCTTAGAGGAAAAGTGTTCAGCTTTTCACTGTTGAGTATGATGTTAGTTGTGGGTTTGTCATAAATGGCCTTTACTGTATCCAGGTACATTATATCTGTCCCAGTTTTTTGGGGGGTTTTATCATAAAAGGATACTGAATTTTGTTAAATGCTTTTTCTGCATCTATTGAGATGATCATCTGATTTTTATCCTTTATTTTGTTAAACTGGTATATCACATTTGTTGATTTGTGTATGTTGAATTATCCTTGCATCCCAGAAATAAATCTCATTTTATGGTGAATGATCCTTTTAATGTACTGTTGAATTTGGTTTGCTAATATTTTGTTGAGAATTTTTTTATCTCTATTCATCAGGAATATTAGCCTTAATTTTCTTTGTTTGTGGTGTCCCTGTCTGGCTTTGATACCAGGCTAATGCTGGCCTCATAAAATGAGTTTGGAAGTGTTCACTCCTCTTATGTTTGGAAGCGTTTGAGAAGATGGGTATTAAATCTTTTTTAACTGTTTGGTAGAATTCGCCAGTGAACCCATCTGATCCTGGGCTTTTATTTGTTGGAAGGATTTGGATTACTGATTCAGTCTCTTTCCTAGCAATCAATCTCTTTAGAATTTGTTTCCTCATGATTCAGTCTTGGTAGGTTATATGTTTCTAGAAATGTATCCACTTCTTCTAGGTTATCTAGTATGTTGGAATATAATTGTTCATAGCAGTTGCTTATGATCCTTAGTATTTCTGTGTTAACAGTTGTGATATATCCTCTTTTATTCCTGATTTTATTTGAGGCTTCCTTCTCTCTTTCTTAGCGAAATTTTGTCCATTTTGCTCATCTTTAAAAAAAAAAACAACCCAGCTCTCAGTTTCATTGATCATTTCTATTATCTCTTTTGCCTCTGTTTTATTTATTTCTGTTCTGATTTTGTCATTTCCTTTGAGCTTAGCTTGTTCTTCTTTTCTAGTTCCTTTAAGTGTTAAATATGTTTATTTTGAGATTTTTCCTTTTTCTTAATGTAGGTATTTATCGCTATAAGCTTTCCTTTTAGAACTGCTCTTGCTGCATCTCTTAAATTCTGCTGTGTGGTGTTTCCGTTTTCATTTGTCTCAAGAGTTTTTTCAAGTTTTTGCCCATTTAACTTAAATATAATTAACATATAACACTGTATAAATATAAGGTATGCAACATAATACTTTGATAAATGTATATATTGTGAAATGATTACCATGGTTAAGTTTAGTTAACATCCATCACCTCACATAGTTATAATTTTGTTTCCTTGTGATGAGTCAAGATATTTCATTTTCTCTTTAGATTTTTTTCTTTGACCCATCGTTCAGGAGTACGTTGTTTAATCTCCACACATTTGTCAGTTTACCAGTTTTTTTCCTTGTTCTTGACTTCTAGTTTCATGGCATTATGGTCAGAAAAAAATGCTTGATATGGTTTCAATCTTCTTTAGTTTAATAAGATTTGTTTTGTGACCTAACATATGACCTATGTGATCATTTCCCCATATAACTGAGAAGAGTGTGCATTCTGCTGCTATTGGATGGACTGTTCTGTAAATATCCATTAGGTCCCTCTGGTCTAACATGTAGTTTAAGTTTCCTGGTGCGTTTTCTGTCTGGATGATCTATCCATTGTTGAACGTGGAGTATTGAAGTCCACTACTATTATTGTATTACTCTCTATTACTCTCTTCAGATCTGTTAGTATTGGCCTTATATCTTTAGGTACTCTATGTTTGGCACGTAAATATTTACGATTGTCATAGCTACTTGACCCCTTTATCGTTATATAATGACCTTTGTCCTTATTAGAGTTTTTGGCTTAAAATACATTTAGTCTATTGTAAGTATTGCTACCTCTGCTTTATTTTGGTTTCAATTTTCATGGAATATTTTTTCCCATCTCTTCACCTTCAGTCTGTATGTGTCTTTGAAGGTGAAGTGAGACTCTTGTAGATAGCATATAGTTGGGTCTTTCTTTCTTTTTTTAATCCATTCAGCTACTCTATCTCTTTTGATTAGAAAACTCAGTCCATTTATTTACAGTAATTATCAGGGCACCTGGGTGGCTCAGTTGGTTGGGCGTCAGACTTCAGCTCAGGTTATGATCTCATGGTTCATGGGTTTGAGCCCTATGTTGGGCTCTGTGCTGACAGCTCAGAGCGTGGAGCCTGCTTCAGATTCTGTGTCTCCCTCTCTTTCTGCCACTCCCCCCTTGGACTCTGTTTCTCTCTCTCTCAAAAATAAACATTTAAAAATTTTTTTAGTAAGTAATTATTGATAGGTATGGACTTACTATTGCAAATTGGTTATTTTCTGGTTCTTTAGTAGTTCTTTTGTTTCTTTCTTCCTCTCTTCCTTTGTGAGTTGGGAGTTTTTCTTTTTCTTTTTTTTTTAAGTTTACTTACTTATTTTTGAGAGACAGAGAGAGAGAGACAGAGAGCACGCATGTGAGCGGGGCAGGGATAGAGAGAGAGGGAGAGAGAGAATCCCAAGCATTGCCAAATCTTTACCTACAACCTATCTATATTCCAATCACAATAAATACAGTACCTTCTTCTCATGGAAACCACACTTCCTTACTTCTTCCTCTGGCCCTCCACTTCTCAGTATCCCACCAATACAGGCAAAATCTGTCACTTATGCATACTAGAGTTACTACTGAGGATGCATCTAATGAGAGAAAGGGACACAAATCTAGACCACCACATATACCCATCTCTCTTTTTATATAGTATATAAATAACCACATGATTATACTCAAGACCTAGAAAATTCCTGAGTAGAGAATAGAGTACATGAGGAGGGAGCAGGGATCCTGGTGCTCACTCACCCCTGAAAGAGGCCTCTGCAGAGCACATAGGCCTCGTAGGTTCTACTGGTGAAATCTGTGTTTAGGAAGGAGACACAGTCAGTTTCAGCTCCCTGGGGACATAGAGGATCCCTAGATAAGGAAGACAAAATTACTAAGGGAAAGATTTTACACACGTTCCTCAAGGCTCTTAATTCTTGGATGTGAATTGAGAATGTTGTTGATTAGGTGCCTTTTCTATGCATCTTTGAGCTGGACAATTAAATCAATATTCTCAGAGAGGTTTTTTTTAGGATCTAGGTAAGAGATTCCTGCCAAGAGACTAAGCTGAAGTGTCTGCCTGCCACACAGGCACTGATAAAGGATACAGAGGCCCCTGTGAAGAGGGCACTGACCACGACCTTGGAAACAAGTCATTCTTCTGGTAGAGTACCATTGATGCTATACATAACAAAACAAAATAACTTGGTCTCTTCCCCACCAGACAATCAGGTATACCTGATGAGCACCCATTTAGAAGAATGCAGAGGAACAAACACAGCAGATGAATAGGATCATTACCACCAACCACAAGAAGCCAGCCAGTGGTACCCCAACAAGTGTGTTTATACATTAATCCTGATGGGTCACTAACTCAGAAATTCCCTAGGTCAAGGATTTGTAAATGACCCTAACTTCAGTACTTCTGTGAACATTCCCAAGATGTATGTGAATCAAGCAAAGCTCTTCATTGGTGCAAGCAGGCATAGAGCCTTGGGTATTCACTAGATGAGATCTGCATTCTTAAGCCAGGACCAGAATTAGATGGACTACTTTGAGCCAGAGGGATCAGGAGGGCAACACTGACCTAAACCTCGGCCACATGATGCATATCCCACTGCTGGACGGCAATTGCAGTCTGACAGTAACCAGGCAACAGAATTAGAACACAGCCAAATGTTTAACAGAAAGGAAAAGACAAACTAAAATGGAATTGTTTCACCTTTAAATTGTTCAATCAGCTACCAAATAAATTAATGTAATGATTCTATTCCAGAGTATGAGTGCCATAAAAAATGGACACACTGAACCATGTTTCTTCTTATACATTATTTCTAACCCGGATCTTCTAAACTCTTAGAATGCTAGTCATTCTCCTTGCTGCTACCCTCAATGACAATTCTACTTTCCTCATATCATTTTCTGGCAATCGTCACCCACATTCGGCAATATCTTCAGTAGTCTAACCGTAATTGTGTCTGCTTCACATTCTCACACCTCCCACACCTAATGACCTGTAGTTTTAATCCAACACTTCATACCACTTGCTCTTCCTATCTATCTGCCTAATATGTGTGCTGCCTTTACTTGTATTTTGATTCTTTGTGCAACTCCTATTTCTGTGAAGACAGCTGGTTGAGTAGCCTAATTTCAGAAGGGGCCTTTGCTACTGAATAAAAACCCAAATATATTTATTTATACGTACACCATGCCCATTTAATGGCAAAATAAAGATATATCATTACAATATTCCTTATAAAAAAATAAAAATAAAATTGGTCTTTTGCACCTTCAATCAAAAGGAAGAAAAGTAACAAGAGTTAACATTGTAAATCCAGATGGGATCCATGCATAAGCCAGTAGCATGGGTGCCTTACCTCCAAATTAACTGCTGCCTGAGAGGGCCCATTTCACATCAGCTTCTCTATCTGGTCTCGAGTTGTACTGAAGCACCAGTAGTGCCCATTACAGAAACTGAGATCTGGTTGGCTTATTGGATAGTTGGAAAAATGAATTAACTCATTCAAGCCTCCCAGTATGATTCTCTTGGAATTCCCATCATTTGAGATCAGCAAATCCAGGTGTGAAAATGTAATGATTTCAGCTCTCACTTAGGGAAACAAAAATAAATAAGTAAATAAATTCAGTCCCTCGTGTGCAGCCATATGATCAGGACAAAAGTTTCAGAGTACTTAGAACCTCAATCTAGTCCACATTACCCTAAAGAAGGTGGAAAGGATCCTCAGAAAATAATCAGTTCCTGAGTTGTTACAGGAATAATTACATGGAAACCACCATGGGCCTCTTTGCCCAACATTCTTCTTGTTGAAGCCTGTGAATAAGGAGAAGACATAGGAATGAGAATGAGCAAAAGAGGAAAGATGGAGAGAGAGAAAAGGAGATCAATTTATAGCAACTTAAACTTATAAATGAAAAAGGGACTTTAGATCATCAGAAACAGTGTCCACTCTGAACTGACCCGACTATTAAAGACCCAGCAATTAATTACACTACAGAGAGAGGCTGGGTCAGACAGTGTGGGAGGAAGACCTCAGGGAAGCTTGGACGTCGGAGCTAAGTGTAAAGTTATGCTTGCTTTGTGGTTAGGGATAGGACACTGGGAAGGGATTTGCAGCTGTGAAACAAGCTTTTGTTTAACATGTTCTTTCTGCCCACAGACTGTGCTTTTCAGGATTCTCACTTACAGAAACCCACTGTTTCTCTTCCCCAATCCACTCTTAGACTCCAGAAAGATGTTTGTTCTTGTATTAAGACAGTTGCTCATAAGCCACCAACTCATTTGTGAAGAACTTGATCCCCACCATCACACTCACAGAATAGTCTGACCACTCTACACCCATCATGAAAACCATGGGCTTCAGTGTGTAGGAGCAGATAACCTGGGTGAACGAAACAGATATCCAAAGAAAAGGAGTCCAGGAGCCAAGGACGCTCTCTGGAGCCTTGACTGTCTCCTCCGCCCTTCTCCTATCCATGTTCTCTCTTAGCTCACTAAGGGTCAGGGTATGCACAGTTCAAAGCACTACTTAACCACACCTAGAGGGATAGCCCAACAAATGTACTTCTTTACCTGGAAAGGGAGTTCCTGAATGTCTACTAATTCTCCTAGCCAGGAGAGGGCAACATTGATGAAGGACAGCACACCCAAAAAAGGCAATCAGGATGGCTGCCTCATTAGCAAAATCGCCTATGGCATCCATGGTTCATTACTGAAAGCTTCCAGGACATTCTTTTCCTCCCTGTGGTTATTGGACATAAGAGGAAAATATGGTGTCTGGAGTAGTCTCAGCCTCTCAGAGAATAGAAATTCCACTGTCCCTGCAGTGCAGGAACACAGGAGGGGAGGCAACACCAGCATGAGAGGAGACGGGGGTTCCTCAGTGACTCTTTTGATGGCAATCACAGTGAAACAATATCAGATTTAATTGTCAAAAAACTGTACTGACACCAAGGATAGAAGATAATGGCATGTAGAAGATAGAGGTTGCATTAAATTGAGGATCTGTTCTGATGACCAAGATCCCAAAGATAAGTTGAAGACCCAGGCCCAAAGTACTGCCCTCCAGGACACCTAGGACCAATTAGAACATTATTCCAATGTGAATCTTGAATCCTAGTTGTCCATTACCTGGTCGGAGTTTTAAACATGAGAACATATACTCTGGAACCAACCTAGGATATTAATAGTAAAACTGGGGTAAGATAGAGTAGGAAGCTGGGGGAAACAGGGTAGTAATATATAAAGAGCCACATGTGTCCATATGGTCTTTTTTAACTGTCTACAGGGTAGATGACACACTTACATATGTACAAATTAAAGCATCATAAATACTTTAATATTACTATGTGCAATGTGGATTCTCTATTGTATTCTATTTTCTTTCTTTCCCTCTTTTTTTTTTTTTTTTGTTTGTTTTTTCTTTAACACTAGCCTAGATCCACAAATTTACATCAAGGTTCACTAATGGATCAGAACCTACAGTTTGAAAATAAGGTCCAGGGCCCCTGAGAACTTAAAATTTTCTCTTAGGAGCAAAACTGCCACAGAAGGAAATTCCAAAAATTCTTAAGAACTTAGTTCTATGCCTTTGTAATCAATACTCGACACATGTACTTTTCAACTAGTAACACCTGGTCTTTGGCTGTGTGTTATTATGCTCATCCTGCATACCCAAAACTTTGCACTGTGGTGTTTGGAGAAGGCAGAGGGTAAGGATGAACATGCAGATTCCTGTGAAGGAAAGCAACTGCTCTGTAGGCTGTGCCTAGAGCCAGACATAGGATAAGGCCAACCAAGATGACTCCTGCAAACACCCTGAAGAGGAAATGCCAAGACTGTGTCATCAACTCAGTGAACGGATAACAAATAATTAACTTTACCTTTGAAAAATAGAAGTTCACCCCAAGTGTAAGTGAAATAATTTAACAAATTAGACATAGAGACTTATCTTGAGAATTTTCATCTGGTAGTTTTCTGGCTACCATCTCTCTCCCCCAACTCTTACAGATTGAGGACACAAATCACATGACTTCTTTTTCAACTTTTGGTATCAGTAAGGTGCGATAAAAAGGTGTATTCTTTAAGATTGTTCTAATGAATAATCAAAATATTTTTTTTAAGGAGGACAAGTATACTTGGTCTCCCATGGAACTCCACCCAATATCCAACCACTCCAAGGGCAAGAGTAAAGGCTAAGCCACAGATCAACTACCTTATGGTCTTATGGTCCCTTGATGTACCAGACATATCTGATCAATACACGCACTGGTTTCCTCATGTCTGAGTGTTGGACAAGGAAAGAGAAGTAGAAGAGAGGTCACATATGAAAAGAAAAGAAAACAAAAAGAGCATATTGCTCATTAAGATGCCTCAGGAACAACAACAATGACAAAAGGTATCACAGGTCAACAGAGTTGAATTTCAGAACTGTTCACATTGTAAACTCATTGCACTTAAAGTGAATAAAATCTGGCTTCCAGAAGCCATCCTGCTAATGAGTGAAGTCTTTTTAGTTCTATCTCCTCAGTGCCAAATAAGTCAATGATCCAAAATTTAGGTTGTAGTCTTGGTGTGTTTCTCCGAATTATCACTGTTGCAAACATTCTTAACACTTACTTTCTGTGCATCCATTTGAAGAACAGGCAGAAAAGAAAAACTTGAGAGAGAGTCTGAAAGTTACTCTCTCACTCTAGGCCTGTGATCAGAGGACATGTACATGTCATAGTTAGACGAGCTGTGGCTGCTATAGAATCCAGTTCAGCATACACTGAACAGTAAGTCTGCTCCTTAAACTCTAAGGAATTGTAAAAGACACCAGAGGGTGCAGAAGTCGAGAGGAGAAGAGGGGAAAAAAAGTATTAACAAAATCAGAGAAGTAAAGGGAGACACATAGGACCACCAAATCAATTTGATAGCTTAATGCAGCTGCAAACCTCTTTGTTATGATTACTTTGATGAAAAGGAGTATGGTTTTTCTCATTTCTGACACAAGCCCTGATGACAAACAGACTGAAACTCTTCTCTGAAACACAACCTCTCTTTAAATATAACCTAGCAGTGTTGAGACACAAGGCTACAAGAAACTGGGCTAAAGTCCAGAGCATAGAAGCTTGTTGGTATTTGCTCCCTGAGCCTTGAGTTTGTAAGTACAGGGGTGGAGGTGGAGAGACACCTCAGGAACTGTCCAAGGAGAAAAAGGAAAGTGGACTGGGGTTTGTTTGGGACAAGTTATGGAACCTGGGACACCAAAATTTTTATCTTCCTCATCATTTCATCCAAAGCTCCAGGCAGGAGTTTTAAAAGGGCTTTAGACATCTTGTTAGTTTTTTTACCAAAGAACCTTTTTCAGAAAGTGGTGAACCAGGACCAAGAACACCAAACAGGTGAGGACAGACAAGGCCAGTGCCCTCTGGAAATCCATAAGGCAGGCTGCCAGGAAGTAAGCAGCATAAGCTCAAAAGAGAAGGTACAGAGTAAGGTTTGGCAAACAGGTCTCCTCAGGGGCAAATGAAGCTCTAGTCATGAATGTTAGAAACAAAGCAAGAAAAATCCTCCCAGGACCTTGCTACCCAGCCCTAATTGACAGACTGAGCTATCATTCTCAAGGCCAGATAGATGGCTGTTTTCTTCTTGAGGATTCCCAGGGAGAGTTCAGCTTAGTTTGAATACTTCATTTTTTCACTTATCTCTAGTGAAATCTCACTCTCTTCTGTTTTATCTGATATCCTGTTTCTGTCCCTTGGAGTAGATTTGATCAGTATCTGCCATTAGACTCTTCAAAAGTCATCTGTTCTGAAAACTGTATAATCCCAGTCATTTTCACCTTTCCTCTGGAGCAAAACCATGTAAACAAGACTACTAATAGGAACTCTTATAGTTCTCACTATCTAATCCTCACTGATAGGAAGCCACATAGTTCTCACCTCGTGGATCCCTGACTCACCCCAAAATAAAATTTTCTTTTCACCACTCCAGCTCTCTCTAATATTGCCATCAAAGTCCCATACATCACTGATGGTATATTTTAAACATGTTTTCTGTCTTTTTCAAATCCTTTATATCATTGATCTTATGAATAAACCAGGAAATAAGTAATATATACTAGGCTTCTCTTATAAAGCCTACAAGAACCATGCCCTACATTGAATCAAGAGACCAAAAAGGAGACAAACCCAGATTCTCTCAAATATTTAAGTCTATCAAATAGAACACTTTTGAAAAATAGTTTATTCTCAGATATTACCTATTCCTGGAAGTGCAACTCCAGGAATTATGAGTCACTTGTAAGTAATTAAGATCTATACATCAAATAGCCCTTTAGATTAATCTGTGAATAGAGCTGTTTTCCATCTAGCAATTGTCTTGACACAAGGTCACATTCCTAAAACAACTGTGTCTCTTGCCCCCATGAATTCTCAACATCTCACCCAAACAGGCCCAGCAGGATCTTCTTGAACACGCCAGCATGTGTTTTGCAGAAACTTCTTGCCCTGGTGAAAGGTTGTAGGTCCCTCCTGATAAGAACCCAAAAATTAAGTTACAAAAATTACTCCATCCCATTTGCATCAATTCCCAGAATGTAGATTATCTGGCCTGAGAAAGAATTTTCTATTCCTCAATAAGGACAATTATTCAGCCAGAGGACGATTGATAATGCTATGGCAGTGGCAAAAAAGTCAGATCAAACTTTGCCAAGGAGCAGCAGGTCAGAATAACCCTACCCAGGCTGGGCTAGCAGTGTCCCCAGTAATCTCCTACCACACAAGTGAACACTAGTCCCATCAGGCGAGACTCTTGGGACTTACTCCTTCCTCGTTCCTCGGAAACAAGGGATTGTTTAGCTTCCAGATTCAGTAAAGCGCCTATTCTGAAAGGCAGCTTTGATGATTCCTCCCTAAAAACCACACAAACCCATAACCCTGGGCAGTCAATCAGAAGTGCACTGACAGACGGGAAGGAAAACACGGCCACCCTCAAGAATCTCTGGTGGGCAGGGCCTGAGAGAAGATGCCCAGCAAGTAGAGCTATTCAAATGTGATTTAACATTCACAGTGTGCTTGCTATATGTGGGGTTCTTTATAGGAACTTTAAAAGTAGTGACTCTTCCCAAGAATTCTTGAGGTGGTTACTGTTATCTTTTCCATTTTACAGATACAAAAACTAGAAAACAGAGAAGTTAAGTAACCCTCCCAAGGTCATGGAAGCTATAAGGAACATCGACGAATGCAAACTCAGGCAGCCAGGCTTCAGAATCTGAGCCCTCATCCATCATCCCATGCTGCATCTCACCTGGCCTCCAGACTCACTCGTCTCTGTCATTCCTAAGTATCTTTAGCACACTAAAGTCATATAAGTAAAAACTCAAATTCTCAAACTCTTGGAAGGTTCAAAGAAGGTGAACCCCCAGCAAGAAAGTACCAGTTGGCCATCATGCTGAGGCAGGACTCTTTGGCCAGGGCTGGGACCAGTCACTAAATTCAAATGCCCAGGGGTCTCAGTTCACAAATTTCCATAACTCTTTCTCCATTGCTGTGTCTCCTATACACAGCCTTTCTTTTCACTCTTCCCTCCTCCTCCTCATTTTCCTTTTGCAGGGAGTCCAACCCTGTGTTAGCTGAGAAGAGTGTATATTATCGGATATAGGTAACCCGAGAAAAGAGAAAATCATCTTTATCACCACCTAACTGAATCAATTCAAGAGGCTACTTTAGGAAATCAAGAGCTCTGTTGCCTTTCATGCTTAATAGAGAAAGCGGTAAATAAAAAGGATTGCTTAGAGGTGTCAGTACGCCTGAAGGGCAGCATTGTCTCCGGAACACCATTCGCAAAGTGTATTAAGGAATTAATTTAATTCTAACTAGACTTCCTGTGTCAGGTACCTTTGGTTTGCTCCTCCAAATCCACTCTCCACCTTGCTCTATACCTTAGGAGCCTGACCCTGTGGACTACGTCAATGGGCTCCTATGCCCTTCAGCTCAGCTAGCTGCGGTCTACCAGGACGACCCAGAAGGAGATCAGAGTGTACGAAATGACTGAAGTCAGTGCATTGAGGAGGTCTTTATCTGACGCTCTTCCTCACTTCTCTTACATCTTGTCCCTTCAGGCCTAGGAATAGCAGCAGTTCACTGCTTACAGGTTCTTTCTTGCCCTATCCTTTCTTGTGGCTTCACTACATCTTGCACACATCTTTGAAATGGTCTCTTTGTAAATAAACTCTCCTGTAATTATCTGAATTTAAGTATCCCATCTGTTTCCTGTTGGAACCCAAACTGATACACTAGGTGAAGCTGATTTAAAATTATACCCGGTCAAATGCCAGTTCGGTAAAGCCACTGCAAAATTAGAGGGGGCACACTAGTCCAAAAATAAATATAAACCACATGCCTAGAAAACATTTGTCATCACTTTGTAAGCACATTCTACCATTTCCTGGGAACTAAAGTTGAGTGGGTACCACCAGAAATCAGTTAAGAACAATCACTTAGGGATGCCTGGGTGGCTCAATCAGTTAAGCATCCAACTCTCGATTTCAACTAAAGTCATGATCTCAAGTTTTGTGAGTTTGAGCCCCACATCAGGCTCTGTGCTGATAGCACTCTATCTCTCTCAATAAATAAACTTAAAAAAGTGTTTTAAATTTAAAAAGGAACAATCACTTTAGCAAAATCCATTAACAACTTGATCCTAGCATATCAAATGGACCTCTGTTGCAAAAAATTAAAATTAAAAAAAAAAAAAAGAAAGCCGTAAAGGGCATTGCAAAGGAAAAGAAAAAACAAACACTCACACCTTTTTAAACCAACTGAGAAGCAGTATATAGAAGCATGTGAGTTCATGGTCTTGGTATTCTGTTTGGCTTGTTACCTTGTTAATACTACACCAAGCTCTTTATATAATGGCACAATTTGAGAGTTAGTACTGTGTTATATCTGGAAGCTGAATTGAGAAAAAGTCTATCTGATATATAGTGAAACATAATACCTTGGCCATAACTTGCTGTGGAGTATGTACCCACTGATAACTTCTCCAGGTATGTGTATGGGAGGCTCTTCAGATATGGACTAACAATAACCCTCTCGTGTGCTTACTGCCTGCAGCCTCAACTGACAAAGCAAGAAAGCGTAGGGTAAAGATGATAGGTAGTGTTAGCTAAACAGAGCATTAGTGGGCACTACAGGTCAGGCTTAGTAGCAAAGGTGTTTGTGCATTTTCTTAATGGCCTTATTCATAGGATGTGGAAACTCCCAATTAAGACAGACAAAGCTATGGAAAAGCTATTAGCATTTAGCAGTTAGGGTGGAAAGTTTAGGACAACTTTCAGAAAATCCATCTTTAGTGACTGTTGACATTGTGGCCCAGGCTGATTCTTTCCTGCTCTAGCTTAAAGTAAAAATGACTGAGTCTGAGAAGCAAAAAGGTTATCCATAAGACACAGTGAAAAGCCAAATAGGAGCTGGAAAACCACGAAAGGCAAAAGAAAGGTCTATCAGATGGAGGCCAGCAAACTTACATTGGAGGCAGAGACTCCATGAACCTGGGGATGACCAGTTCTGAGAGCCATCAGCCCAGGTAGAATGAGAAGGGAATCTAAATCAGAACATGGCCAGGTGCTCAACTGCTGAGTTGTGATAGATGTATTACCTCAGAAAAGAACTCTTTCTCCACAGAGTACCCAAATCTGTTTCATGCGCCCATTTCAGACAACAAAAAACATTAGATCTTCTTAACGCTAATGGTGGAGATCCAATGACAAAGGTCCATGAAGACAATAAGGACCTATGAGGTGAAATATCCAAATGGCCCTTCAACCCACCCTCAACTTCTTCCTTCTAGAGCTCTTACCTCTCCGATTTAGAGGTAGCACAAGTTCTGACAGGCAGTAAAGTCTTTCCCAGTAAGGTGCCCTCTCTCACTGGGGAGAATCATGACTCTATTTCCAGTTGCCTTTTCAAGCCAAGCCCTAGGTTCTGTTGTTGGCAAAAGTTTCTCCTGGTTTCTAGCATAAAGTTAATACTAATCATTGCCTTCCTGTGCTGATGCAATTTGCCCTTATTTATACATTCTTTTAATGATTTCAGCAGGAATTTGAGGACACGAAAGCTCTAGCTCCTTCAGCTGCAGATAGCAGACACAGGCCCTAATGAGAAAAAAATGGAGGAGGGGAAGGAGCTCCTACCAAGGATGGGCTGCCTAAAATTCTTCACTTCGGATTTGCATTGACATGTAACATAGTCAGGCTCAAGACATTCTTCCAGATGTGCTCCCTGGTAACTTGTCCACACCCACCGACCTATTTTGCTATCCCCACCCAATCCTGCCAGGCTTACCACCATTCTCCCAGGAAGTCAGAACGGTTGCTATGATAGGACAGCCAGAAGAGACAAGCAGAGAGTAGAAGCAGTTGGAGAGCTAGGAGGAAAAGTGAAAAAGAGAGATAATCTGTAAGAAGGAGGAGAAGTCAATGATATTCGATGATGTATACAATCACGTAGTATGACAAAGGAGATGATGATGCTAGATTTGGCAGTGAAGAAGTGACGGGTTCTGTTTGAGAGAGCTGTTTACAGGAGAGCCGAGGACCACAGGAAGTACTAATGAGTTTTCAGAGCAACTTGAATTCTCACACATTTATGGTGTGAATGATTTCCATAAGAGCAGACAAAAACAAAATACAAAAATCAACCGTGTTTCTGTGAACCAAAAAATGAAGTTTATTGAAAGATACTTTAACATATAATTTTTAAAACACTGTATCTTCAGATTTTTTTATTTGTTTCCCCATCTGTCCTCTCTCCTATTATATGTATATTAGGCCATTTGATGATATCCCACAGATCACTAACAGTGTTCTCTCTCTCTTTTTCAGTCTTTTTCCCCTTTCTGTGTTTTATATTGGGTAGTTTCTATTGCTATGTCTTCAAATTTACTAATCTTTTATTCTGCAATGTCTAAGCTGCTATTAATCCCATTCAGGTACTCTCCATTCCAGATGTTGTATTTTCATTTCTAGAAGTTCAATTTCAAACTTCTTTTTATAGTTGTTTAAACTGTCTACAGATTATATAACACACAGAAGGCCTTCGTGCTCCTATCTTACCCTCAGAAAGAGTTCAGTCTCTTCTGAGATGTCCTCAGCCATCTGTCGAAAGCCTCTCTAGCAGCCCAGTAATCCAGGTGAAACACACAAACCAAGAAAACACTCATCGCTCATAACTTAAATGCATAGTGCTTCCTAGAGCTGTTACACAGAAGGCATTTGATAGATACGTGTTGGATAGTTAATAATGAAGAATTCAATACCAAAAAAAAAAGTCCAAATAAAAAACGGGGAGAGGACTTGAATAGATATTTTTCCAAAGAAGATATATAGATGGCCAACAAACACATGAAAAGATGATTAGCATGACTAATCATCAGGGAAATGCAAATCAGACCACAATGAGATATCACCTCACCTGTCAGGATGGCTAGTATCAAAAAGACAAGAGGGAACAGTGTGGATGAAGATGTGGGGAAAAAGGAATGCTCATGCATTGTTGGTGGGAATGCAATTGGTGCATCCACTATGGAAAATAGTATGGAGTTTTCTCAAAAAAATTAAAAAGAGAAATACCATATGATCCAGTAATTCCACCATGAGGTATTTACCCAAAGAATACAAAAACACTAATTCAAAGGGATACATGCACCCCTATGTTTACTGGAATATTATTTACAATAGCCACGAAATAGAAGTAGCCCAAGTGTCCATCAATAGATGAATGGGTAAAGAAGATGTGTTATACACACACACACACACACACACACACACACTGGATTATTACTCAACCATAAAAAAGAACGAGATCTTGCCATTTTCAACAACATGGATGGACCTAGAGAGTATTATGTGAAGGGAAATAAGTTAGAGAAAGACAAATACCATATGATTTCACTTATATGTGGAAAATAAAAAAAATGAACAAACCAGACCCATAAATACAGAATACAAATTGATGATTGCCAGAGGGGAGAAGATTGGAGGGATGGGAAAAATGGGTGAAGGGGAGTCCGGGCTTCCAGTTGTAACGCCAGTCACAGGGATGAAAAGTACAGATTAAGAAATATAGTCAATGATATGTAATAGTGTTGTATGGTGACAGGCGGGAGCTACACTTATGGTGAACATAGCATAACACATACAATTGTCAAATCACTATGTCGTACACCTGAAACTAGCACTGTGTATCAACTAAGCTTCAATTTAAAAAAAAAAGGAAAAAACTTTAAAAATAATGAAGACAAAAGAAATAATACTGTAAGAAAGGAGCTAGATAGCTTTGAACACTAGAATCATTCTGGCACTCCTGAAATCTTCCTATGTGGGTGACCCCTTTTTGAGCTCTAACATTGGGTCTGCCAGTGTTAATGTAGTGCTGAAGTCACTTAGCCACCTCTGGAGAAATGCTGAAAATTTGTTAAATGAATGAGTTATATTAAGAGGAAAGGCAGAAAGCCGAGAGACTGAAAATTCCAACTTCTTAATCAATCATTGGCTGAGCTAATGTTGAGTCGCTTATATTATCTGTTATCAGCTAAGAGAACAGACCTAGAAATTATCCTGCTTCCAAGAGAATGATTGAAGAAATCAAAGTACCAAGGAGGAGTACTTGGAGGCGCTCCTGTTCCTCCCTTACTCAATTCCACTTCAGTTTCTTGGCACCAGCCAGAGTCATAAAGTAGCTGTTATCTGGGGGTATGGAACAGATTATCTTGTAGAGTCATATAGATTTTTAGAGCATAATGGACCTTTAAGATCTTCCTGCTAACCACAACTACACTGATTGTAGATAATCCAAATAATCAAGTCACATGCAATTGCCTGCTGGCCATGGCATAAGGACTCTGTGCTCTCCTGGCTGTGCACTCAGGCCCTCAGTGAACTCAACAGCCTATTACACCTCCTACTTCATGGAGAGGACATCTAGTTCCTCTCACTAAATCTGACCTTAAGAAGTTTCCTTCCACACTCCTGTTTTCCCCCAAACTAGAAGGTTATTTCCACTTAGATGACCCACTGATGTCTCAGCACCAATGTGTTCTACACCAGACCTTTCTGTATCTTCTCAGATGCCATTTACTCCCAGTTCCCCTCTGTTACCCCCTGGGTAAAGTACTCTTTATACTTGGTTCTCCCCTCCTGTGCCCACTACCCCCATCCCCCACTAGCACTTTCCCTCACTTGGCGTTAAGCATATGTGAGGTTAGATGAGGTCTGAGAGTGGGGCCTTCATGATGGCATTTGGAGCAACTATATGTTAGAGCTAGGAACACAGCTTATGTTAGAACTAAGGCCTTTGTCCCCTTTCTCCAGAGGGGAAGTTCCTTGAGGGAACTGTTGGTATCTGGAGTTGAACACCTAACCCCCCAATATGATGGTATTTGGAACTGAGCTGAGTTTAGCCAATGGGAACCAATGGCAGGAGATTGGATATCTTTCAGTCTATTTCATCAACTACCCCAGCCCTTGGTTCAATGCACTCATAAACAAAGTGGCCATGATAGCAGGGATGGAAGTTATGCATAGGCTCTACAACAGGGACTTCTTCTCACCAAGGCTAATCTGGCCTTTGCTTGTGGAGATTGCTGAATCTACCGAGATTAAAGACCAATGCTAAGTCTACAGTATGGCGTCATTCTTCAGGGGCACTAGCCAGTCACCAGCCAGTATAATGTTCGACAGAATGAAATCTTGCCGTTTGCAACAACATGGATGGAGCTAGAGAGGTTGATTATGTTGTCCCATCATGGAGGGGGCATCATCTCCTCAATGAATTTAACATTTATTCTGGATATGATGTCCTTTAATATTTTGATGTCCCATAGTAAAAGTTAAGGGAAGACTTAGGCAATTTAATTCATTCAGGACCACAAATAGTTCACACACCTAAGAGTAAAGGCTTGAGTCATCAGATAAAGAAGCAGTAGTTGAAGTACTGGCTGAGGTCATAGGGCATGTGATTTGGGCAGGGGAAGAAGGAGATTATAAACACCAAGTACTAAAATAAAATTTAAAAAATAAACATCAACTACTGTCTTGATTACTAATTAAGAAAAAAAGGTCTTAGTAGCTAGGCATATTTTTTCCTTGGTTTATTCTGTATATATTTACATTCGTTAGTTTCTTTCTTCTCCTCCTCTTTTCCCTTCCTGTACTCCTCCATATAGGATGGAAACTAAATCTCAGTAAAATGGTATGTATGGATACTAAATACCTGAAATAATGATCTGTACCAGACTGTCTACTGGAAACTCAGCTGTGCTTCTGTGATTCTCTACTTCTGTGCTCCCCCAAGAGTTAGGAAGACTAGAAAATATGTCTTAAAATCCCTCAACAGCCATTTTCCATGTCAGATTCCACAAATGAGTGGCACTGATTTCTCTAATTCTTAAATTGTGCTCTTTTACCTTAGTCTCCCTCTTTTTTTCTGCTTGATTATTCTCCATAAGTTTGTCCTCTATATCGCTATTTGTTGCTCTGCAGAATTATTTACAATAGCCAAACTATAAAAACAGCCCAAGCATTCATTGATAGGTAAATGGATAAAGAAGATGTGGGGTGTGTGTGTGTGTGTGTGTGTGTGTGTGTGTGTGTGTGTTTGTAATGTAATATTATTCAGCCATAAAACAGAATGAAATCTTGCCATTTGCAAAAACATGGATGGAGCTAGAGAGTATAATGCTAAGCGAAAAAAGTCAGTTGGAGAAAGACAAATACAAAATGATTTCACTCATATGTGGAATTTAAGAATCAAAACAAACAAGCAAAGGAAAGAGAGAGAGAGAGAGAGAGAGGCAAACCAAAAAACAGACTCGACCATAAAGAACAAACTATGGTTACCAGAAAGGAAGTAGGTGGGAGGGATGGGTGAAATAGGTGATGGGGATTAAAGAGTACGCTTATCATAATGAAGGAAAAAAAAACTATTCAGACTTTTCCTAATACTCTCCTCAAAGCTCTTCTAATGTCTGCCCAGTTGCAAAGCCACTTACACATTTGGGTTTTTATATTATGGCAACGCCCAATTCTAGGTAATAAAATCTGTATTAATTATCTATCACAGTGTATCTAATTACCTGAAATTTTAGCAGCTTAAGATGATGAACACTGACTATCTCAGTTTCTTAACTCAGGAATTTGGAAGTGACTTAGCCGAGTAGCTTGGGTTCAGAGTTTCTCATAAAATGTCAAGTCAAATGTCAGCCAGAGTACAGTCATCTGGAGGCTTGATACTGAGGCTGGAGGAACTGCTTTCAAGATGTGATACAAGCCTCATTAAAAAGGAACAACATCAGAATCATAGGGGTCCCAGAAGACAGAGAGAGAGAAAAAGGGGTAGAAGGGTTATGTGAGAAAAACATAGCAGAAAACTTTCCTAACCTGGGGAAAGACACAGGCATCAAAATCCAGGAAGCACAGAGGACTCCTGTTAGATTCAACAAAAAATGACCATCAACAAAGCATATCATAGTCAAATTCACAAAATACTCAGGCAAGGAAAGAATCATGAAAGCAGCAAAGAAAAAAATTCTTAACCTACAAGGGAAGACAGATCAGGTTAGCCACAGAAACTTGGCAACCCAGAAAGGAGTGGCAGGATATATTCAATGTGCTGAACCAGAAAAATATGCAGCCAAGAATTCTTTATCCAGCAAGGCTGTCATGCAAAATAGGAGAGATAACAAGTTTCCCGTCTGGGAATAAAAACTAAAGGAGTTCATGACCACTAAACCAGCCCTGTAAGAAATTTTAAGTGGGTATCTTTGAGGGAAGAAAAGACCAAAAACAAAAAAGACCAAATGCAACAAAGACTAGAAAGGACCAGAGAGCACCACCAGAAACTCCAACTCTACAGACAACACAATGGCAATAAATTCGTACCTTTCAGTACTCACTCTAAATGTCAATGGACTAAATGCTTCAATCAAAAGACACAGGGTATCAGAATGGATAAGAAAACAAGATCCATCTATTTACTGTCTATAGGAGATCCACTTTAGACCTAAAGACACCTTCGGATTGAAAGTAAGGGGCTGGAGAACCATGAATCATGCTAAAGATTGCCAAAAGAAAGCCAGAGTGGCCAAACTTATAGCAGACAATCTAGACTTTAAAATAAACACAGTATTGGAAGATGAAGAAGGGCATTATATCATAATTAAGGGGTCTATCCATAAGAAGATCTAACAACTGTAAAAACTCATGCTCCAAACGGAAGAACACCCAAATACATAAATCAATTAATCACAAACATAAAGAAACTCATTGATAATAATACCATAATAGTAAGGGACTTCCAACACCCCACTTACAGCAATAGGCAGATCATCTAAACAGAAAATCAACAAGGAAACAATGATTTTGAGTGACACACTGGATCAGATGGACTTAATAGATACATTCAGAACATTTCATCCTAAAGCAGTGGAATACACATTCTTCTCCAGTGCACATGGGACATTCTCCAGAATAGATCACATACTGGGACACAAATCAGCACTCAACAAGTACAAAAAGATAGAGATCATACTGTGCATATTTTTAGACCACAAGGCTATGAAACTCGAAATTAACCACAAGAAAAAATGTAGAAAGATAACAAATACTTGGGGACTTTAGATCACCTTACTAAAGAATGAATGGGCTAACCAAGAAGTTAAATAGGAAATTAAAAATTGCATGGAAACCAATGATAATGATACCACCACAGCCCAAAACCTCGGGATGCAGCAAAGGTGGTCATAAGAGGGAAGTAACTAGCAATCTAGGCCTTCCTAAAGAAGGAAGAAAGGTCTCAGATACACAACCTAACCTTACACCTTAAAAAGATGGAAAAAGAACACCAAATAAAACTCCAAACAGCAGAAGATGGGAAATAATTAAGATTAGAGCAGAAAGCAATGCTATTGAAACCAAAAACAAAGTAGAACAGATCAATGAAACCAGAAGCTGGTTCTTTGAAAGAATTTACAAAATTGATAAATCTTTAGCGAGTTTGATCAAAAAGAAAAAGAAAATGACCCAAATAAATAAAATCGAGAATGAAAGAGGAGAGATCACAACCAATACAGGAGAAATACAAACAATAATAAGAGAATATTACAAGCAATTATACACCAATAAAATGGGCAATCTGTAAGAAATGGACAAATTTCTAGAAACATTTAAACCACCAAAACTGATACAGGAAGAAATAGAAAATTTAAACACATCCATAACCAGTAAAGAAATAGAATTAGTAATCAAAAATTCCCCAAAAACAAGAGTCTGGGGCTAGAATGGCTTTCCAGGGGAATTCTACCAAACATTTAAAGAAGAGTTAACACCTATTATTTTGAGCTGTTCCAAAAAATAGAAACGGAAGGAAAACTTCCAAACTCTTTCTATGAAGCCGGGATTACCATGATTCCAAAACCCGACAAAGACCCCACTAAAAAGGAGAACTATAGATCAATATCCCTGATGAACATGGATGCAAAAATTCTCAACTGGAGAATTTGGAGCCAACTGGATCCAAAAATACATTAAAAAAATTATTCACCATGACCAAGTGGGATTTACACCTGGGATCCAGGGCTGGTTCAATATCCTCAAAACAATCAATGTGATACATCCCATCAATAAAAGAAAGGACAAGAACCACATGATCCTTTCCATAGATGCAGAGAAATCATTTCAAAATATAGCATCCTTTCTTAATAAAAACCCTCAAGAAAGTAGGGATAGAAAGATCATGCCTCAAGATAATAAAAGCCATGTATGAAAGACCCACTGCTAATATCATCCCAAATGGGAAAAACTGAGAGCTTTCCCCTAAAGTCAGGAAGAAGACAGGGATGTCCACTCTCACCACTGTTATTCAATATAGAATTGGAAGTCCTAGCCTCAGCAATCAGACAACACAAAGGAATAAAAGGCATCCAAATAGGACAGGAGTAGGTCAAACTTTCACTCTTCTCAGATGACATGATACTCTATATGGAAAACCCAAAATATTCCACCAAAAACTGCCAGAACCAATCCATGAGTTCAGCAAAGTCACAGGATATAAAATCGATGCACAGAAATTGGTTGCATTCCTAGACACCAATAAGGAAGCAACAGAAAGAAATCAAGGAATCAATCCCATTTACAATTGCACCGAAAACCATAGAATACCTAGGAATAAATCTAACCAAAAAGGTGAAAAATCTATACACAGAAAACTATAGAAAGCTTATGAAAGAAATTGAAGAAGACACACACACACAAAGGAAAATTATTCCATGCTCCTGGATTAAAAGAACAAATATTGTTAAAAGGTCAATATTACCCAAAGCAATCTACATATTCAACGCAATTCCTATCAAAATAACACCAGCATTCTTCACAGGGTTAGAACGAACAGTCCTAAAATTTGTATGGAACCAGAAAAGACCCCGAATAGCCAAAGCAATCTTGAAAAAGAAAACCAATGCTGGAGGCATCACAATCCTGAACTTCAAGCTGTATCACAAAGCTGTAATCATCAAGACAATATGGAACTGGTACAAAAACAGACACTCAGATCAATGGAAGAGAATAGAGAACCCAGAAATGGAGTCACAAACATATGGCCAACTCATCTTTGACAAAGCGGGAAAGAATATCCAATGGAATAAAGATAGTCTGTTCAGCACATGGTGCTGGGAAAACTGGACAGTGACATGCAGAAAAATGAACCTAGACCAATTTCTTATACCATACACAAAAATAAATTCAAAATGGATGAAAGACCTAAATATAAGACAGGAAGCCATCAAAATCCTAGAGGAGAAAGCAGGCAAAACCTCTTTGACCTTGGCTGCAGCAACTTCTTACTCAACCCGTCTCCAGAGGCAAGGGAAACAAAAGCAAAAAGCAACTATTGGGACCTCATCAAAATAAAAAGCGTCTACACAGCAAAGGAAACAATCAGCAAAACTAAAAGGCAACCAATAGAATGGGAGAAGATATTTGCAAATGACAGATCAGAAAAACGGTTAGTATCCAAAATCTATAAAGAACTTATCAAACTCAGTACCAAAATACAAATAATCCAGTAAAGAAATGGGCAAAAGACATGAATAGACACTTCTCCAAAGACATCCAGATGGCCTATCGACACACGAAAAAATGCTCAACATCACTCATCATCAGGGAAATACAAATCAAACCATGAGATACCACCTCATATCTATCACATTGGCTAACATTAACAACTCAGGCAAAAACAGATGTTGGTGAGGAAGAGGAGGAAGAGGATCTCTTGAAATCTTGTCATTTGCAACTATGTGGATGGAACTAGAGGGTATAATGCTAAGCGAAATTAGTCAGAGAAAGACAAATATTCTATGACTTCACTCATAGGAATTTAAGATACAAAACAAATGAACATAAGGGAAGGGAAGAAAAAATAATATAAAAATAGGGAAGGTGACAAAACATAAGAGACTCTTAAATATACAGAACAAACAGAGGGTTGCTGGAGGGGTTGTGGGAGGGGGGATGGGCTAAGTGGGTAACGGGCATTAAGGAATCTACTCCTGAAATCATTGTTGCACTATATGCTAATTTATTTAAAAAACAAATTTTTTAAAAGGATATTTGCAATAAAAGTGTAAACAAAATAAAGGGAAAAAAAAGCCCTGACACAACACGGGGCAAGAGAATCATCACAATTTGGCTCCAACCTTACCCTCCCTTCTTTATCTTATGTCACAGCTATGACTTGTCTTTCCCAATGTTACCTGTATGTTCATGCCTCCTTGCCTTTGTTTCTGCCTTTTTCTCTGCCTAGAATACCTTTCCCCCTTTTCTGCCAGGAAAATTACTATGCATGCCTTGGAACCCAGCTCAAATACTATATCCAGGGGGAATGAATGATCTAAGCTGTAATGCAGTTCGTATATACTTCTAACATAATTGTAACTGTTTCTTCCCTCTTCTGATTAATCCTGGACTGAAATGATCATATCAGATTAATAATTACTCTTATTTACATTTATATCTCAAGGCCTAGAATAGATCATACTAGGATCCACTGTTCGTTGGGTAGGTGGATGGGCGTTGGCTTGGATCACTGCCTGATAGAAAAGGGACACCTCCCTCTGAGCATTTCTCTGCAGACTCCCTATAAACTGAAGACCATTTTTTCTCGGCCTAATGCTTTGCTCTGTAATGAGCTTTTAGATTTTACTGACTTATAAAATTTCAAAAATATTTTTGGAGGGGCACCTGGGTGGCTCAGTCAGTTAAGCGTCAGTTGAGTTCAGCTCAGGTCATGATCTCACAGTTTGTGAGTTTGAGCCCTGCATCAGGCTCTGTGGTGACAACTCGGAGCCTGGAGCCTGCTTCGGATTCTGTGTCTCCCTCTCTCTCTGCCCTTTCCCTGCTCGTGCTGTGTCTCTATGTCTCTCAAAAAATAAATACACGTTAAAAAAAATAAATAAAATGCAACACTTCATATTACGAGTCATCATACTCTGTACAGACAAAGGAACTAAGGGAATAGAAGGGTGGACAATAGGCAGGGCACAGTGTCACATTATTCTTGTTGGCTCAAATTCTCCTATTTATTTTTTGTGTAGCTTCCCTTTCTGATGTCTGCACTAGACTCTAGGTCTATGAGAAAAGCACATCTGTCTTATTCACTAATATAGCCCCAGAATCTAGAACAGGGCCTGGCACATAGTAGGCCCTCAATAAATATTGTTGCTCTAATGACTGAGAATGAATGAGATAAGAACACAAAGACTGGAAGGGTCTCAGAGTGAGGGGGCTGGAGGCGCTAAAAATTTCAATTATTTTACAATTCTGGTGGAAGTTCATGTCAGCTTTCCCTTGTAAAGTTTTGTTCCACTTCAGTAAGAAATGCCTCTTCCTTCTACCATTTCTTGTGTTGTTTTCTGATTGTTGCCTCTGGGCTAGGTGTTTCTCTTGGCTAGAAAATTAAACCATTTTGGGTAAAGAGTATCGGTATATACCTTTGGAGCTCCCCAGGATACACAGCACTTTTTGAGCTAAAAGACGCTAGTTTACTGAATGAATGAAGAATGAATGAATGAATGAATGAATGAATGAATGATGAATGAATAAAACTTGAGTTTTATTCCTGAGGAATAGGGTACCAGGACTGAAAATTATCCAGCCTCAGCATTCCACAGCCACTTCCTGGGGTGCAGCACCTCCTAGTGGAAGTCCAGAGGTGCTGCCTCTTCCTGGCCACCCCCAAATACGGGCCTCTTGGTGACTCCCTCCCAAACCTCCATCTTTTCATCCTCAAAACCTTAATGTTACTCCCCTGGATGAGGCCCAGTAGACTCTGGCAGGTCCCTTCTAGTAACCCCAAGCACTGACAAGGTGAACAATGAAGGGCTCCATTCCAGCCAAGTGGTTCTGGACAAGAGTAGCACTTCTCAAACTTGAATACGCAGATGAATCACCTGGGGAGGATCTTATTAAAACGAAGATTCCGATCTAGTGGTTTTGGGCTGTGAACCAAGATTCTGAATTCTGAACCACGTTCCAGGTGATATGAAAGCTGCTGGTCCAGTCAGTATTGCACCTCTGTGGTGACCAGCAGTTATAGCAGCAGCAGCTCCCAGATGTACCAGGTGTGACCAGGAGGCCATGGGGTTGACTGTTTATGCAAAAATCAGAAGCTGATAAATTAGTTATCCCCTTCAAGGACTGCCCCTTAAAAGTCAACACACTTATACTAAAAAATATTTTAAAGGGATGTTGCCTAAAACATTTTTGGAATTACTGTCAAAGCTCATCACGCCTTTAAAACTCAGTGGTGATATCTTTTTCTTTAAAGGTGAATTTAAAAAGTACTCAAAAAAACATTTCAAAATAACATGTGATAATAAATATTGAGACAAATTTACTTACATGGCTTATAAATCAGCCCTGAAAGTTATCCCCAAACAAGAGTTCCAAAAATATTTGGGACAGCTGGTTGGAGAAAGGGGAATGTCTACTCTGAAACATTTAGATGCTTAAGTACCACTGTGTTCATTTTTAAGGAGTTGATTTCATTACTAGTTTATTTAAGTAAAACTTAAATAGGGCTTGGTGAGTGGCAGGCACTGTTGCTTTACAAATGTTAACTCATTTAATCCTCATAAAAAGCCTGCCTTTATTCCCATTTTACAAATGAGAAAACAGAGGCACAGAGACACTATGTTGCTTATCTAAAGTCACCCAGCTAATTAATGCAAGAGTCAGGTTCAAATCCTAGGCAGCCTGCTTCCAGGTGCTTTAACACCTGGAAGTATTAATTATTAAGCCATGCTAACCTTAAATAGAGTTAGGAATAGCCTAAAGAAAGAGTGTCAGCTACTACGGAGTCTATCAGAAGGAAAAGAACTAAATTAAGTGACTTGGAGTGGAGACTGGAAGCCTACAGAAAATAACAAATCCATCCCCAAAACAGAAACAGCTGGAGCTGGAACGTGTGACTAGAGAGTTCTTACAGCCCCTGCCCCTTTCCTGGTTCTGATGTCCAGAAAAGACCTCAAGATGGAAGGGAAAGCAAGTTCTCAGGTTCACCTTCCACCATTCTATTCTCTCAGGGTCTGAGCTGTTCTGTTTCCTGGCTTAAAACCCATCAAGTTTTGAGAACTGGGACCAGGGAGACCCAGGGAAATTGCAGCATGCAACATTGTCTTGCTTTTTACACGCTGTTTGGTGAGTTTTTGCTGATGGATTGTGAATGAAGGGGGCACCCCACCGACATGTCCATCTCTTCCAGAAATGATTCCTGACTTGCATTTGCCACCCACAGGTCCCCTGAGAGGAGCTGGAGAGGCTCATTCTTCACTCAGTCCTATTTCATTCCCTCCTTGACAGTGACATAGCTACCAGCAGCCACTTGAGGGCCAAATCCAAAACTCACTTCCATTTTGCCTAATGCCAAATGACAGACCCGAGTTTGTTGAGTTTGGATATTTAAGTGCACATAAAACAAGCTAACAAAATTTGCTTTAATTCTGAGATGGATTAGGAAAAAATCTTCCAGGAGAAACCACCCTCTCACCTAAGAGGCTGTGGAAGCGGAGGCCACAGACCCCTCATTAGCATCCCTCACAGTGGCTATGGGAAACAGTGCCTCCATATTTTTCGTTTGTCACAGGATCTGAACCAGAAATGGTTCACTCTATTGTCTAATCTGCACTCTTCTAACCCTTAATAAATGTTCGCCATTTGTTCCTATACCCCCTACACTCAAAATATTGAAGTTTTAGCAAGGTGAGGCTTTTCTGAGGACGCGCGCGATGTACGACCGGGCCACTAACGGAGGTCAAATGAGGAAAGAGAAAGTACCCCACAGAACAACGTCCTAAAACGTGCAGCGGGCAAGTTGGAGGGTGGGCTGACCCACTAGCACTTGGAGAATTAGAAAGAGCAGGTCTCAGAACTTCAAGGAGCAGCCGGGGGGTGTGCAATGTGGCTTCCCAAATCTAAAAAGGCGCCCTAGCCGTGCCATTGTTCCCACAATGCCGTGACTCGGATTCGAACCGAGGTTGCTGCGGCCACAACGCAGAGTACTAACCACTATACGATCACGGCGCGCTACCGGAACGCCACGAGAAATTTTGCTTCCAAGTGCGTACCTTCTAGTCTAGCTGGCCGGCCGCCTTGGCCTTCTGAAGTTGCCCACGGTCTGCCGGGCCTGTCTGGCCCCCGCGCTGACCCAGAAGCGAAGCAGGGGCGCCGTGTACTCCCCGGCCGGTCTCCGCCGGTCGTGCGCACAGATCGTGAAAGAAACGACTCCTATGAGGCCGTTACGCTCACGTAGCCGGTACGGACGTGATGCCCCGGGGTCGCCCAGATGGCAGGCCCCCCTCACACCCCCCAGGCCCTGACGCTCGCGCTATCTGAGCGGACTCGGGCTGTCTCTAGAATTCTACAAGAAGGAAGTATCCGTTCGAACGCACCCGCACAACTTCCTTCAAGGCGCGGGGCGGCGGGAAACGGAAACCTCGAGCGAAACCAACAAACTGGTGAAGCGGTGGGATCTGACCCTAGTCGAGTGTGGACTGAAATCAAGAAAGCAGGGAGACCAGTGCCTCGGTGTACTCCACAACGAGAGGCTAAGTTAGAGATCATCGGGAGCAGATCGTGACGTAACAAGGGGGGGGCGGGGCTTTCAATAGAGAAGAACTCAGGCGAGGAAACCGAGGGCCAAATCCCCAGTAGCTCGCCGTGATCGTATAGTGGTTAGTACTCTGCGTTGTGGCCGCAGCAACCTCGGTTCGAATCCGAGTCACGGCATTGCGAAAGCACTGGCACGGCAGGGGGTTTGGCTTTTTTTGCTGTCCTCCATTTTTATTTCGAGCTCGTAACAACATTCTGAAAAATGGATCCCAATCCCCTTGTGCCAGTTGGAAACGACGTTTACGTCATGCCAGCCCTGGCTAAACTGGACCTCGGAAGAATATAGGCTTCCTGTTACTCCAGCTTCGCGCTGTACCGTTCACTGGAGACAAAGCACAGGGCACTCATAAGGCTGATAAGTGTTTTCATAGGCATATATATGAACTTCCAGGGCAGCGCTGGAAAAGGACTCCCAATAATAATAGGAAGAGAAGGCTTCATAGAGGAGGTGATTTTTGAAGTAGCTCTTAAAGGCAGAAAAGGAATTTGCCGAGCAGCCAGGATAATCTCGTGTGCAAAGGTATGATGGAGGTTTCTAAAAGGAACTATCGGCAATTCCTCTATAAATCCTACCTCTTCGCCACCCTCACTTCTAAAGGACCTGTTGAGTGAATGAATGCGAGTAATTAGGGAATGGGAAACAACACTGAGGGAGTGCCAAGGGATGAGCTGCAAAAGGTGGACGAATTTCCTGCAGTCTGTGGGTGGGGGTAAGGGGTGGAGGAATAAAAGGATTCAATTTGTGTTTAGTAACATCCCTCTAGTGACTGCAGGGGGTGGGAGTGATGATTAGAGCAGACTGGTGGTCACCCTGGATGCTCTTGTTAGAACTAGTGGCCTGTTCTCAGTTTAGCAAAAATCCTCTGCCTGCTGTGGACTCGGCCTGGTTCTAGTCGCGGTGAGGATGGGAACACTGATGGACAAGAAGAAAAATCTCAATGGTCCCTGCTGCTGCCCAGGGCACAACCGAGATGGGTACCAATACCGGCGGGAGCACTGCGGAAGGAGAGGTCAGGATCGTTGGGGCAGTAGCAGAAGCTGCAAGGAAGTTGATGGGGAGGAGGTTGGCAGGGTGAGATTCGTTCATTGAGCCCCCTACACGTGTCCAGTCAGGCCTGGGGGCCTCCACATCCTCCGCGGAAGCGATGTTGGGTCACTCCTGGGGGAATCAGCAGGGAAGATAACCCCTTAGGAGCGCCCCCTTCAGACCCGGGGTCGCTGCAAAGATCTCCCAAGCACAGGAGATGGGCATTCTGCTAGGAATGGGAGTTACACAACTTGTGGACAGAGTTCTGGCCAGTCCCGTCCCTGAACGCCCACCTCACTCACACGGAACCCACACTTCCCCACTCCAACATCAACACTTCTGTGTTTAATGGACAGAAACCTGAGAGCGCGAGAGCAACTGGCTAGAGCGCAATGCGCCTGCGCATTCTCAGATTCGGCGTTAGGCTGGAACTCCGCCCTATAGGCGGACCTCTTGGTGACGTGTAGACCGGGAAGGCCTATGAGTGTTGAAGAGGACAATCAGAAGGCGATCCTTACAGGTCCCCGGTAGCTCGCCGTGATCGTATAGTGGTTAGTACTCTGCGTTGTGGCCGCAGCAACCTCGGTTCGAATCCGAGTCACGGCATTGTGGGAACAATGGCACGGCAAGGGGCTCATTCTTTTAAATTTTTTCTTTTTGTATGGACAACGTTTTCTATAGGTCACAATTCGCTTTCTTGAAATAAACCGCCGCGTCTTTCCACCGTGAAAACTGACCCGCCCGTAAGATCGCCACCTTCAGTCATTTTCATTTAATGCTCTGAATTCGGTTTCACATGAGTTAGAATCCTTTCCTGCCCGAAAAAATTGGAAATCGTTGTCGAAATCAGTCTACAGCAGCAAAACCGCGCCCCTGTGACCTTCCAATTTTTTTCCTTTTCATGAATTTTTAAAAATTGAGTTGTTTATGTTTAAAAAGAGAATACATGTGCAAAAGTCCAGTGAAAAGTAAGACTCCGTCTCATTCTTCACCTCACCCACCAATTATTGGTTTCCCTCGTATCTTTCCATGACAGTCCTTGTATAAACAAATATTTATATATGCATATGTCTAAAACTACAACCCCCACCTCTGCTTCTTGCATAACCCAAGGGACCTCTTCCCTTCCTCGCCTTCGCCCCCAGAAGTCAGACAGAACTTGAGGTGACAAATAAGCAGATAGGCAAACTCCCTTTACAAGGAAGAGTACAATACCAGGAGGGAATATCCACCCGCTGATCCTATCCTTTTTCTCTCAAAGCCCTGGATCCTGGCTGGGACAGGTGAGGGCTGGCTCGGTTGGTGAGATACAGGGGAAAGACATTCCTTATTGATAGGGGAAAGGGATTTCTCACTGTGTTTATAAAAAGCTTTGCATGGTAGCCTGGGCTCTGCTGAGAAGCAGCCCTATTTTGATTTCATGTTGGAAGGGCAGGGTAGTATTCTAGTTTTGGAGTTGGAAAGAGGGGCTTGGTAGTCCATTTGGAAACCCTTCACTTCCATCTCCCCACTATCTTATCAGGACCAAACTTAAATTACAGGCCACTAAAGTTAGAAACGTCGGGTTAATGAAAGGTAGCACTGAATCTCACTATGTGTATATTCCAAGCATACAGCCTCTCCATAAATATTTGAAAAGAGGTTTCTTATGGAGCCCATAATTGAGTCAAGTGGCCCAGGTTACTTCATGATTGCATCTTAGGTTGTATTCTTTCAAAACAAAACCATGTTATTTTCATATCAAATAGAAAACTTGGCCCAAATAAACTCCATCTACATCTAGATTCTCAAAGAACAGAGTGCATATGTAAGTATATTCAGCTGTCTGTTCTCTCAAGTTTGTGAACAGAGATGAAATGGACCTGAGGCAAGGCTGGAGACAAAAGGCAGGGACCAGTCTTAGAAGGCAAAACCCAAAAGGGAGCAGAGCTCAGGAGAGGACTGGGCATCCAAAGTCAGACAAACAGAAGGGAAGACATCCCACTCAGTACCCACTAAGAAAAGTGAGGGCTAAGGACTAGGCCTTGAGACAGGCATAAATTTAGGAGGTTAAAGGCGAAAGAGGGTGTGGCCTGAAAGAAAGGAGGAGAACCATGACAGTGTCATTTAAGGAAAGCGTAGGAGAAGAAGGTTTCAGGGATGCAGGTCAGCACATTCAGGTGCTGTAAAGGAAAAAGAAGAATAAGATAAAAATCATTGGGTTTGACACTTAGAAGTCATTGTTGAATTTAAAAACCTTCCATGAGAACAACTAGGCAATGTTTATCAAGAGTCAGAAAGAAAAGTACACCTTTTCTCCAAATATTCCATTTCTGGGAATCTTACTAAAGGAAATAATCCTAACCTTGGAAAAGTTATGTGCATAAAGATGTTTATTACAGGGTTATTTAGAAGGGAAGAGAGTGCAAATAGCCTGAATGCTCAACAAATAAGGTAAAATTGAACTACACTAAAATATGTTCATTTGATGATACATTGAATAGTCATTTTTAAAGTATCAAAAGTACATAAATGAAGAATTAAGTCAGCTTTTAACTATCATTTCCAACTAAAAGGAATGAAGTTCCCTTTTAAAAAATGACTGATTACAGGTCTACAGCAGGCGAAGTGTAAGTCTGGAATTTTTTCTGTAAGAAAGCAAGTTAACTGCTTAAATATTGATGGGACCAAGTCAAAGGGACACAGGAGCCTCTTTAAAGAGCTTCTATGGGCCAACTTTGAGACAACTGGAGCATCAAAAAGTAATAACAGTAATAATGATAATGAATTATATCACATTGGATAGATAGATAGATAATTTTTGATAAGATAGAGATCAGAGAAACATAGAGACAGAGAGACAGAGATATAAGCAGCAGCAGCTCTTCTTTATAAAAGAATGCCAGATAATAAATGCAGAAGAAATGACAGAATTAGAGTCACCACTTTGCAATCCCCGGTGTAATAACAAATACAAGCAGAGATCATCGATGGAAGCCAAAAACCACTAGGTAAAACATTACTGGGAGCAAATAATCAAAGATCTTAGGATATCACACCACAGCTTACTTTAAATTGTAAAGGAAAGATCCGATGGACTCCAAATTCACCAAGTGATCTAGCCTAGTTTCACCAATAAAGGGACAAATGTGCACTACTGGCCTGCCAGTGTAACACAGTGGCAAGTCCACAACATCCACTGTGTAGTGGTCTTTTACAAACTGTCTAGACTGAATCTAATAAACTATGGAAAGACCCAGAATGTGGGACATTCTACATGACGACTGCCCTGGATGCTTCATAATCAGTGTCATGAAAAACAAAGTAGCAACGATAAAATAGGGAACTGTTCAGGATTTCAAAAGACTACAGAAACTTAACAAACAAATGCAGTGGAGGAGCCCTGATTAAATCCTGAATCAGGATAAAAATATATGTGTAAAAGACATTTTGAGGAAAAAATGGGAAGAATTTAATATGGACTGCATAATAGACAACAGCATTATTGTGGACGTGTTCATATGGCCCTATAGAAGAATTCTTTATTTTTAGGAAATGACTGTTGAATTATTTAGAGCGAAAGTGTCGTATTTGCAAATTGCATCAAATGTTTAAGGAAAGAAGAGAAAGGGATAGAGTAAATATGGCAAAATGTTAAAAAGTAGTGAATCTAGGGAAAGGACACACAGATTTCCACTGTGCTTTCTTTGAACTTGTCTGTAGGTTTGACATTTTTTTAAAAATGGAAGAAGATAAAACTTACATAATAAAAACGGGGAAATTATGCAATGTTAAGTGAAAAAAAATAAGGACATAAAATTGTGTATACCGCAATTATAGCTACATAAAAATAAGAACAAGAGAAATTATCTTTATTCATTTCAACATTTGTTAAGCTCCTGCCACATGACAGGCTCTGCACTAAATGCTGGGAGCACCCTGCTCCCCTACAGACTCCTGATTTTATGGTGTAATGCTTAAAATGCAAGACTTTGGATCTAGCGAACCTCACCCAAGTCTCAGAGAACCTTGCTGTGATGACCTCACCTCTATATCCTTGGTACATAGCAAGCTCCTTGGCCCCCACGAGGTGTTCAACGGCCTGCTTCCAGGAGTCCATACTCTGGTGAGGGAAGAAAGTGCATTAACAGATCATTTAAAACAACGGGAACTGCAAGGTGCACACAAGGTATTAGTTTTAAAATTATCGCTTAAAGGCTACCTTGATCATATCCTCCCCTCTCTTCATCTAGCCTTTTCCCTATTCTTCACCACCATGAATCCTCTCCTTCTTTATGCTGCTTCCTACCCCATCACTTTCGCTCGGCTCATGCTGACCTTGTAGCTTAGAGTGACCTTTCACTCTTTTGCTTCATCCGTCCAAATCCTACCCAGCTCAGGTCTACCCCCCCCCCCCGCCCCATGAAGCCTGCATCCTTTGTGTAGACTTGATTGATTCCATTCCCCTGAGCTGTCAGCAGCTTAACTCCATACTTCTTAAACATATGGGCCTTCATGTGACACCTACCATTGTAAGCATTTTACAGGTTTCAGAGCCTGTTCACTATGCATCATCTTCCTAATCCTCACACAACAATTATGATGCCCTTCGCAGATACAAGGAAAATGAGGATCAGTTGCACTGAGTATCTTGCCCAGAAATCTGGCTAGAGCCCACAGCTATTGGACTCCTGAGTCCATGTCTCCCACAGCCCTACTACCACAAGCGTGTATGTTTGGGGGTAGGGTGGAGAGACCAGCAGCCTCTGGATAAACTGTGAGCCTGTGAAAACTACAGTCTGGGACCCCACCCCAGCTAAACCTACAGAATCAGAAGCTGCAATTTATCAAGTTCTCTAGGTGATTCATGTTCACATTAAAGTTTGAGAAGCACTGTCCTATAATGCCAACTAGAATATGCACAAAGCAGAAAGCCAACAAATATTTGCAGAGCTGGGCCCTGGGATTCCTAGGGGACTCCAAGGTTTGCCATCACTTTCTTCTCTACTCCCCCACCTTTAAGCCCCCTTCCCTTTGGGGCCTCATGTAGCTCTTTGCTCCCTCACATGGCTGATGTGAGCCCAAGGGTAAGAGAGACTCTGAGGCAGTGCCAGGGGGCACGGATGATGAGGTGAAGCTGCTCCCTTCCCAGCAGAGCCAAAAGCAAATACTGGTGTTGGCTTCAGGGCTACATTATTTCTGTGGAGAAAATGGCTTTATTTCTAAGACAAAAATGCCTATCGCTTGAGCATTCGAGCCTCCAGAGGATAAGGGGTTTGTGATAGACAACATTGGAACTGTTTCTGGACTTGATTTATTGACTTGTCTGTTTCTATTCTGTCACTAATCTGATTGACAATGAAACCTGGGATTTGATTGAAGGGATTTCTGCGTGTGTGCGCGTGAGGCCGGCAGGGCCGGGTGGGCCTGCTCCAAGCGGGTGCGCCGGCGGATGGGAGGCGTTTGTGTGAGGGCTGTTTGCATGTGAGGAGGGCGTGTGTGGAAACGACACGAGAGAAGTGGGTGTCACTAGGGAGTTGATTATCCGTGATGTGAGATGTGTCTGCCTGGAATGGGGAAGCAGTGCAGTGGGTGCAGTCGGATGGGAGAAGGTAGGTGGGGCTCCCATGGTACACAGAAGAGAGGGGGTTGTTAAAGACACATCTTACGGAACAGCCCCTTCTTTCGCCCTCCCTTGCTTTTCCTCCTGGGATATTTTCCAGTTAGGAGGCCTAGAGGGAGGGGAGGGGAGGGACGGGAGGCGTCCAAGGGCCAGGTCCCCAGGAGTGTGAGGCGGCGTGCGTGAGCTGGGAGCTGGGGAGGGGGAGCAGATGAAGACAGGTGCGCCCCCACAGGGGCACGTGTGGGGACACGTGGAGGTTTCACCTTCAGTCCAGGATTCGCATCCCCTGCCCTGGGGTCGCCCACTTACTTCTCGTGCGTCCACACCGGCTGGAAACCCGCACCCCCTCCTCTCCTCCCTGGCGGGAAGAGGTCGACCCCGACAGCGAGCGGAACCCCGCCCCTCCCTTGTTGCCGAGGAGCCCCGCCCCCTCCCGCCGCCCGGCGGAGCTCCGCCCCCGCCCCGCTCTGGCCCCCGCCCCCCGCCCGGCCACAGCGCTCCCCTTGCTTAGTCTGGTTGGCCCCATGTTACTGAGTGGAGCTCCTCCGGCGGGCTCCGGCCCGGGGCAGCGGGCGCAGGGGAGCTCGGGGAGCGGCCCGGGGGGGTCGCGCCGAGGCGCCGGGGGAGCCGGAGCCGGCCCAGGAGGGGGCGGCAGTGGCGGAGTGGCCAAGTGGCTCCGGGAGCACCTGGGCTTCCGCGGGGGGGGCGGCGGCGGAGGTGGGGGCAAGCCGGCACCCCCGGAACCGGACTACCGTCCCCCCGCACCCTCTCCGGCCGCGCCCCCTGCGCCACCCCCGGACATCCTGGCCGCCTACCGGCTGCAGAGGGAGCGCGACTTCGAAGACCCATACTCTGGGGGGCCGTCCAGCTCTGCTGCTGCCCCAGCCACCCCCGCCGTCCCCGGCCCCACGCCGCCCCCACGCCACGGCTCGCCTCCCCACCGTCTTATTCGGGTTGAGACCCCTGGCCCCCCAGCGCCCCCTCCCGAGGAGCGGATCTCTGGACCCCCCGCCAGCAGCGACAGGGTGAGTGCTGCGCCGGGCGAGGAGAGGTCTGGGGCTGGTAGGAGGTCTGGGGCTTTCAAGAGGGACAAAGGTGGCCTGGCCGGGGCCGGGCCTGGGCGCCTCAATGTCACGGTTCCTGGCGGGCACGATCTTAATCCTTGACCTGGGGGCTTGGAGCCTTCACCCACCTTTGTTCAAATTCTCGATCGACTAATCTGGGACGGCGCCCCAAACTCTGCTTCTGTCCCTGTTACCGCCCAGGACTAGTGACCCTCTTCATCTCGGGCTCTGCTCTCCTCATCTCAGCCCCCCGCCACCCCCCACTCTCCTGGGGACCTAATCAGCTAGGTTTTTTCCTAACGGGATTTGCGCACACCACTCCCCTGCCCCTCCACCAGTTTATTGCCTTTCTGCCCTCCGGGAGCAGCCGCTCCCTGCCCTTTGATCTCTGACCCCTCCCCAGGCCGGGGCAACACAAAGCTCCATTCCTTCTCCTCAGGGAGCCCAAGCATCCTTGCAGGTGCCGAAGCCCCAGGAAGGTGAGGGCTGGGGGTTCTTCCTGTGGATAGAGCAAGAGCTGGCCTTTGCCTTACCCATTGGTACTGGAGCCAGGTGGACTGTTCTCAGGAAGCCCAAAGCCGAAACAGGCAGTATGTAGCTCTTCACTGAGGATACTGACCACTGAGGTCCAGGCAAACCCACTTCTGCACTCCTTCCCTTGTCCCCGCAGGTATGGGGACAATCAGTGCTTAGAACTTGTTGCCCAGAAGGGGATGAGCAGCGGATCCCACTTCTCCCCTCCTGGGCTCCCCTTTCCTGGGTCCATTCTGAGGGAGGCTAGAGCCTGTAGTGGACCCGCAGGCATGGAATGAGAGGAGAGCTGGGCATTCACTGTTTTGGAGAACACCCACTCCGCCTCAGAGGCCCCTGGTGGAGAAGCCATCCCCTATCTTACCCCATTTCGGCCTTATCCCTCCTTTACAGCCTGAAACCCATGCCCAGGTCCCTGTAGCCCTAAATTCCATGACAGCGACTCTACGGGCTGCCCCGGCTTTGTTGTCCCCTCCTCGCACATCCACATCCGTGGGAGCTCTGCTCTGGGATTTAATCCCTTTCCTCAGCAGAGAACAGTTTTTATTTGATTGGAGAGCAAAGTTGCTGTCTGAATCTATTGGCTCTAATGTTGAGGCTTTCAGTGGAGAGAGCCACATTCTGCCTGATTCCCTGGGCAAGAGAGATGTGTCAGGGTCACAGCAGAAGCCTCAGGAATGTGAATTATTTTTCCCCTAGTTCCTGCCGTGGGGCATGACTGCCCATCCTGGGTCCGGATCCTTAGCTTTCATCACATGTCGTTTGGATCCTCTCCTTCCTTGTCTCCTGCTGTTGGCTGATGTGATAGGTGTGTTGGGTGGTGGCAGTGAGGCAGAGGGAGCATCAGGCCTTGTTCTTACTATTGACCAGTCAGTTTCCTCCCTGACCACTGTCCACTGGCACATGGGCCTTAGTTATCCCTGGCCTTCCTCTCCACAGTGACTTGGAATGTCCTAACAGGCTGCATCCCAAGCCAGGGGCTCCTCCAGGACGAGGACGGTGTCCTCCTCATATCTATAGCTCCCAAGTGCCTGACATATGCTTGGCATAACAAGGGATGAATGAGGTGAGCCTCGGTGGCTCCATCGGTTGAGCATCCGACTTCGGCTCAAGTCATGATCTTGCCCATCATGAGTTCAGGCCCGCATCAGGGTCTGTGCTGACAGCTCAGAGCCTGGAGCCTGCTTCACATTCTGTGTTTCCCTCTCTCTCCCCCTCCCCAACTCACACTCTGGCTCTCAAAAATGAATAAATGTTAAAAAAAAAAAAAAAGGGGGTGGTGGTGGTGAATGAAATATGTCCATTGAATGGTAACTGTCCATTGCTAGGGTGACCTGAAGGTTGGAGAATCCCCTAACCACAACTCCCTTTTGTACATTTCCCCCCAGAGACTCCCAAGGAAGGGGCTGCATCCACACAACTATGTAAAGACCCACAGCCTCTCACTGAGGGCATCCATGCCTCAGCCTGGGTCAGCTCTGTGATCTGTGGGCCGTTCAGACCTTAGGGGCCAAGAGCCGTCTGACTCCTTTGTCAGCTGCAGGGACAGGAATGAAATCCAGCAGGATCTCCCAGGAACCACACAATCTGTGGTTTCTTTAGTGGGTGTGATGAGAGGGATCCAGGTTGCCATCCAAGCTGGCTCAGGGGCAGGGACATTGTGAGTCCTGACCCGGAGCTTCCCACCATTGAGAGAGAGCAGCTCCACCCATGTAGGAGCCGACTTTGGGGTATCCTAGAGTCTTCCCTTAGGAAGAGTACAGGCTAGGTACCTGAACTCCTTATCCTAAACCCAAGGGTTCTCAGACACCTGCAGAGCTCACACAGAGTTGCCGTCCCTAAATGGTGAGCCTGCCTGTCAAGCTGGAGTTGCTGTTCTGTGAGGCTGTGCTCTCTTCCTCTCCTCTCAGCCATGCACGTCTTCTTGGCTTGTTGCTTCTGGGTCACTTCTTTAGGTGAGAGGGAGACTACAGACCAGGGTGTGTCTTGGGCTGGCCTATTTTCCTCCTCCTCCTGGAGCCCAGTGGCTGGTGCTGGGTGGGTTAGAACCCTCTGAGAGGGCCTGGGTTGTGAGGTTTGATGAAATGGGTGGAAATGCTTCTGTGATGAGAAGATGGAGGGGGAAATGAGCCCTGTGGGAAGTGAATGTGGGGGCAGGAAAGAAGGGGGATTTAGACAGAACCCTGAGAGGCCCAGGAGGCTTAGGACCCTTAGTGTCTCCCCCTGCAGGGCTCTGGCAACTGGCCCTTCCTGAGACCCACTGCCGCATTTGGCAAGGGGGCAAGGGTGGCCATCTGGGTAGGCCTGGCAGGGCAGGTGTGGGAGCAGCAGGAGCCGTGCCCTGAAGCAGGCAGGCAGGTCCTTGCCATCTGGCCATAGGAAGAACTCCCTCATGGTACTGGGCCCTGTCCGGCCTTGAGGCCATGCTCTGGCAGAGGGGTTAGAGAACTGGGCCTTCCTTGCTTTGCTCCCTTTTCTCAGACCAGGAAAAACCTGGTCTAGTTAGGAAAGGGGGATGGGTATGGGAGAGTGGCCCTGATTGGATGAAGCTTTGAGCTGCCTGTGACCATCTGCACAGTGTGTCCTTTGCCTTGATCCTGCCAAGATTGTGTGTATGTGTGACAGAGAGACAGAGAAAGAGATGATGTGAACAATAAGACAGGCACCCTGTAGGAGTTGAAACTAGGGCTCTTGTTCTTAGCTTATGGAGGGGCTTCTGTGGTCCATGGACCCTCCAGAAATTGTGTGCAAATATTTGGGTGCAGGAGCATTATTCTCCCAGATTCTCACAGGGGTTCCTAGGGCCCAAAATATTAAGAACTTTTAAAAATAGGTGTACCTCATACATGGTGTCCACAGGGACTTGGATCCTCCAGGCCCAAACTTGAAAACAAGTGAAAACACAGGTAGAATGAGGAAAGGGAAGGAGACATTCAGGGTGTCTGAGGTCAAACAAGACCTCTCTGCACTGGGGTGAGGAAGGTGGGAGGGGGATGCTACTGCAGGACCCTGCCTTATCCCGCGTTCACTGAGGGTCTGTGTATCATTTAGTGCCACTGGCCGAGGCGCTGAAAGGGACTCACCACCTAGAAGACCTACCTGGTCCTTGCCTTTTGTTTATTTGTTTTAATTTTCCTTCTTATGAGTTCCACAGAGGCTGGACTTCTTATCTGTTTATGTTGCAAATGTCCTCTGATGGAGGCAGAGGGAAGAGAAGAGAAGGGCCCAGGCAAAGGACGTTTGTGGACTGGTTAGACCTCTTAACTCTTTGGGGCCTTGGCTGGCCATCTGTACTGCCATTCGTGCTTTGGTTGGGGGGAGGAGGGGTTCGAGGCCGGCGGCTACCCTGGGATTTCATGGCAGGCCCATCCACTCTGCCCGTGTCGCCTCCTCACACTCCAACACTCCTTCGGAAGACATCTGCAGCTTGTTGGCTCAGTGACACCTCAGTCAACCCTGGCACTCCACCTGTGACCTGGGTACAGCTGGGGCCCTGTGGACCTTTGGTTGAGAGCATATGACTGGGGCCTGGGGCTTGGAGGGGTAGCTGCTGCCCACTCCCGTTTGCCCTCCCCGCAGAACCACTGTGATGTTATGTGAGCGCAGAGGTGGAGCCCAGTCCCAGCACGCTGCCTGGCGCCTAGCCATGGGGCTTCACAGCACCTTAAGGTGCCTCACTCTTTTGGAGCTTGCTTTGTGGCTGTCACTGTGAGCTCCTGGAGGACCCAGAAATTTGGTCTTTTGTCTTTAATAATACAATGGCAGGCATTTACTGAGTCCCTACCTTGTGCTTGGTACCATCTTGAGGCAGCTGATATGTTTTAGACCAGTTGCTTCTTTCAGCAACCCTAGGAGGAAAATTCTGTTATTATCCCCAGGATCTATCTAGGGAGACTGAAGCACAGGAATTTTGAGTCACGCTTGCGTGGTTTCACAGCTAGTAAGGAGAGCCCAGGTTCACGACCAGACAGCCAGACTCCAGACTGGCTGCCATTGCCGGACTCTGGGACCTTGCATCTGAGAGGGGCCCTGCAGACAGGAAGTATTCGCTAAGTATTCGTTAATGAACAAGGGGAAGACTCAGAGAAGGAATGAAGAGTGCATTCTGTGCTGAGTTTGCCATTTTCTGAATGCTGAAGGCCAGCACTTACCACCCAATCCTGGCAGGACCACAGACGTTGTCAACATCGACTGTGTGTCTGTGACGTTTGAATGTTTTACAAGCATGGCATTTCTCTGTAATTAGAAAAAGATAATAACAAGTTTGTTTCATGTGAGTGAGTTTCCATGGCAGATAAAATTGGGAAAGGTATTCTAAGAAGTGGGAACAGAGGGTACAAAAAGTTTGATCTTGGGAAAGGTAAATAGTATACCATATCCTAAATTGACAGACTTTCAGTGGAAAAGGGACTTCACAGTTAAATGCTTTGGAGAAATGCTGAATTAAACAAAATTAGACAGCTCTCTCTGCTACATGAGTTTTGAATTTTTATTTGTTTATTTGAGAGAGACAGAGTGAGCGGGGAAGGAGAGAGACAGAGAGGGAGAGAGAATTCCAAGCAGGGTCCGTGCTGCCAGCGCAGAGCCCAATGCAAGGCTCAAACCCACAAAACCATGAGATTGTGACCTGTGCCAAAACCAGGAGTCTGGTGCTTAATTGATTGAGCCACCCAGGCACCCCCATGCTAAAGTGTATTTTAAATCTACAAGTAGCAGAGAGAAGATGCTACATTTCCTAAGTTCCCTGGAAAATCTGCAGCAAGGCATTGAGAGTCAGGAGACCAGGGTCCCAATCTTGTCTCTACTGCTGCAGTCCACGCACACCACCAAGCATAAACCCTGGGCTGTAGTGTCTGAATATAAGATCATCATCAGAGCTAACATTTATTTGTTGAACACTGACTCCATTCCAGCTTCTGAACTAAGGACTTTTATATTCATTTTCCTCTTCCCAATCCTCTGACGTAGGTACTAATACTATCCCCATTCTACAGGTGAAAACCCAGGGGCCCCAGACATGAAAGTTAACTGAAGAAACGGAGGAAAGGGGCAGTGGTAGACGTTGGGGACTTTGCAGAGCCCAAATCCTGTGACGCATGCCCCTCTTTGCTCCCCTTGGATTTGCCAGCCCCATGGTCGTGGTCAGGAACTCGTTGCCAGGTCCAGCTGCAGAGTGGAAGGTCAAGCCAGATGGTGGGCCTGCCAGCCACCTCAGGAGAGGCTTGGGCAGGAAGGAGAGTGAAAGCATGACAGCTGCTGTGGGAGGGGCGCTGCCCAATTGGAACAGGCACAAGAGCTGGGTCTGGAGGCACCCTGCTGGATGGCAGGAGGGAGGGGATCTGGTTGGCACGAGGCAAAGGGAGCCCTCTGAGCAGCAGCTACTTGCCTACTAGTTTGGAAGTATTTCAGCATTTCAGTAGCATTCTATCTACCAGAGGGTTTGCCGAAATATTAGCCCTAGTTTTAGGTACCTTCCCTGCCAGTTCCTTCACCTCTCTCTGCCCTTGAATCAGAGGCTGGGATTCCCATTCGAATGTCAATTCTCCTGACAGCCTGCTCCCACAGCTGCGACTGGTCCTGGTCGGTCAGAGTGGTTGGGGCGAATGGGGATCTGAGAGTCCGTGTTACTTCAGAAGATAGGAGAGGGAGGCCTTTCGAGCATCCAGTCAATGTGCATTGAGCACCTACCGTGTGCCAGGCCCTGTGATGGATGTGGTATACAACAGTGAGTACAGCAGAGTCAGGTAAAGGTCCCATAAACAAAATAAATCACAGTACAGCAAAGGTGTCAGAAGCCTGCAGAGGCAGTTTTCCCCCCACTGAGCAGTTTTGCTTCTGCACGTGACCTAGAAGCTACTGGGAAAGCTGGCCTGGCCTCTGACAGGGATCCTCTGTGCCCAGGATGGGTGCCCATCTCTGCCCAGAAGCAGGTGTTTCTGCTTCTGCTCCTGACTTGCAGCCCTGTGGGCGGCTCCTCTGGGTGACCCACCCAGGGCGGGGGGCTAGGGTTTCCTGGAGCAGGGTGTGGAGTCAGGGATAGAACAGAGGAGCCATTGAGCTGCCTACAAAGCTGCCACCTGGGTGCCCACAGGCACCATGGGCTGGCGCTGGGGAGGCCCACGCTGGCTGGGAGGGGTCACAGCTTGAGCACCAGCCCAGGATTCCAGTGGGAAGGGCACTGGCTTGGGAGGAAAGGGCTAGAGGACTCTGTAAAGTTGGGGTGCTGGTCTTGTAAAGTTAGGGGTGCTGCGCCTGGCCAGGCACTTCTCACTGAGCAGCTTCCCCGGGACTCAATGCCCCTTCCCCTAAACTAGATTTGTGATTCCTTTCTCTTCCTAATAAACAAGGAAAAGTGGTTCTCCTTTGTCCATTTTTCCTGTTTTATGTGAGCTAATTTAATAAATATCTACTAAACACTTTCAGGCACTGGGAATTTAGCAGGAAACATGTTTCCTACCCTCAGGAAGCTTACAGTCTGTAGGAAGAAGATAAAACAAGTGTTTATGGATACAACGTAATAATAGTTCAGCACACAGACTCCTAACTATACCTGCAGGGAGAATGGAGAGGCTTTCTGAGAAAGAAAATAATCTGATCCAGGCAGAGGAAAAGTAAGAAAAAAGCATAGAGCTTTCAGGTAACAAAGGTACCCAGGGTGGGTAGGGAGAAACCTAAGAGGAAAGTGGAATCTTTAAATCCCTTTAACTTTGGGTTTTTTTTTCTTTTTAATAATTATTTATTTTTGAGAGAAAGAGAGGGTGCGCGTGAGCGTGTGGGGCAGAGGAGGGGCAGAGAGAGAGAGAGAGAGATATATAGACTCCAAAGCAGGCTCCAGGCCCCAAGATGTCAGCACAAAGCCCAACGCGGGGCTCAAACCCACGAACCATGAGATCATGACCTGAGCTGAAGTTGGCTGCTCAACCAAGCCACCCGGGTGCCCCTACTTTGGGCTTTTTCTTGTGGGCATTACACGGTTTAAGGATAACACGTCCATTGATTCAGTTACTAAGTAGAGTACCTACTGTGTGCCAGATGCTACAGCTGGAGAGACAGAAACAGGAAAAAACTCTAGGCTAGTGGATGATCTGGTGGTGGGGATGGGATGACTTGAGATGGCAGTCTTCTCAGACACAGGTGGAGGTTTGAGGGAGGTGAAGGAGCTGGGGGGCTTGGGTGGAACAAGGTGGGAGCTGAAGACCCGAAGGGGGAGATGGTATGAGTTGTTGGATGTGCTTCAGAGACCCCTAGAGGGTTTGTGCGGGGCCTGAGAAACATGCAGGAGGGGTCTCTGTGGCAGACAGTTTCCTTTCTCCATCTCTGCCTTGCTAGGGTCGCAGATCCACTGAACCGGGGCAGGGGGTCACCCCGCAGCCTCCCTGCTCAACTGGCTCCCACAGTCTTGGTTTGGCCCAGACCCAAAGCCTACACCGAGAATGGGGGACAGGCAGGAGTGGCCCCAGAGCCACCTCTTGTCAATGCCTGTCAACTCAGTGTACAGTGCTTCCCCTGAGGTGCTGGCAGCCCTGGGTGAGCTGGGCTCTGTCTCCACCTCAGCCTCCCCCCTTCCAGGAGCCTGTGCCCAGCTTGGAGAAAGGCTCTATTGTCCTCAGCTACACCCCACCCTGAGCACCTTGAGCTCTTCCTCAGGGTGTGTGGCTTACAGTTCACTCTTCCTTGATTGGGAACAGGGACAGAAAGATGGTCATGGGCCACTTATGGGGGAGACAGGGGGCAGTGTGGGAATGTGGTGGGCCAAGGCAACACCTTTCCTGTTCCTTTCCTCCAGGAGCCATGGGATTACAGTAGAGCCCAAATCCTGGCTTTCTTCAGGACTGTCCTGAAGTGGCCTCTCTCCCAGCATGGCCAACATGCCCACTGGTGGCAGGTTGGCAGCGTAATTTTGCACAATCCTGGTTCCTATCCTGGTTCCTCCACTTAAGAGGAATGGTCTTGGGCACGTTGTTCCCTACCTGCCCTGAGCCTCCATTTCCTTAAAATGAGGATAATAATACCCACGTGGCATTGTGATGGATACTGTGAGGATAAACCAACAGAACTGTGCTATGAAGTGAGTACTTAGCCTTTCTTTTCTTCATGGTCAGCAAATATTCCTTTTTTCAGCATCTGGGAATGAACTTGTTGGCATGGACCAAGTTAATCTCTGTGATGCCTGCTGTTCCCTGCTTGTTCTTTGAACTCCCCCACCACCTTTGTAACTGGCTCTCTGATTTAATTCCTTCTGTTGAACCACCTGGTGTTGAACACCTGTTCCCCTTCCTGGACCCTGACTGAGGCAGGCCTTTTTAAGGCCCAGAGCTTCATGCTGGCAATTTAACCTAAGGAATGGCCCAGAAGCACAAAATTAACAGAAAAGAAAGATCTCCTACTCTGTTGGCAGCCTAGTAGGGGAGCCTTGCAAAGGAAGATCCAGAGCTTGTCCCCATGTAAGCGCAAAGCCTGCCCTTGGATGCCTCAGGCTCTGGGTCTAAGACATGCTGCCCAGGACTCACTCCCACGAACATAGCATCCTGGGAGAAGCAGAGCTGTGTCCCAGATGTCTGAAGCCTGCTCTTTTCGCTGTCTTCCCACAGTTGGCAATCCTAGAAGACTATGCGGACCCGTTTGACGTTCAGGAGACTGGTGAAGGCCCAGCGGGAGCTTCAGGAGCTCCAGAGAAGGTCCCTGAAAATGACGGCTACATGGAGCCCTATGAGGCCCAAAAGATGATGGCTGGTGCGTGATGGAGTCAGGAAGGAGTGGGGGATTGCTCCCTGAAGCCTGGGTATTTGCACAACAGGCTCTGAAACCCACAAGTTTAAGGACTGATTCCATGGTCCCTTTACTGGATCCTTGGGGACCATGGGAGAACCATGGGTCCCCTTGGGTCCTTGGTGGCAGTGGCCTTCAAGAGAGTCATTTTAGAGACGGAGCAGTGGCTTCTGATGCTTGTGATATGAGGCAGTAGAGAAGGCCACACACCAAAGTTCAGACAGATAGAATTAGGATAGTCAGGAAAAGCAAGATAGTGATGTGGGTTGGGAGTCATGGAACCCAAAAAGAAAATCATTAGGTTTAGGGAAGGTGGTGAGTTTGAGATAATGTGATGTCGAAGCGAAACGTCTTTACGGCAGCTGGAAACACGTGGCCAGAGAAGCAGATGCAGTGCATGTGAGACTAGGCCAGCGTGTGGAGAAGTGGGCGCAGAGAGCAATGAGTAAGACCTGGCCCCGGGGAACAGAGCAGAAGTCAGGAGAGGATCCAGGGAAAGAAATGAATGGGGGTGATCAGAGAGGAGGACAGGGGTGAGTCAGGCCAAGCCAGGGCTCCAAGGCAGAATGAAAGGAAGGTTTGTTCAAGAGCAGAGAGTTTTAGTGTTGGGCATACCAGGGAGCCAAGATGAGAGTGGTCAAGAGGGGCAGTGAAGGGCCTCAAAGGCTGGAATGAGGCATTTGGACTTACCCCAGAAAAGAAGGGGACCCATTATGGATTCTTAGGCAAGAAAGAAATAGGACAAATATGGCGTTTAAGGGGATTACTGAGGCTTCAGTGTACAGAACAGACTAGAAGAACTGAGCATCAGAAAGATGAGTTAGTAGTTGTGGAAATTGTTGAGGTTTTAAGGGACCAACAATTAACACCACTTTCTTCCTCTCCTGAACCTGGAAATAATTGAGAAATAAGATTAAGGAAACAGATGAAGATGAGAATGTCAGCTTTATTACTGATAAAGTAGATTAAAGGACATTACTCAGCTATGTCTCCACAATGAGCTTCTTAATACTTCACAGAATTAAACTTGCGTGCTCAGGCTTGGCCACACAGTACAGCTACGGGCCCCTTCACAGGGGCAGGAGGAGAAAGGAGAGCTGAGAAAGAGAGCAAGCATCCACTGGTGATCAGATAAGCTGCTCCCCTCCTTGGGAGAGGGGGGAGGGGCAGAGTTGTCAGGAGTGTTATTCCATGTAGCTCATGGAAACGTGAGCCTGCAGAGTGGAGGTTTGCCCTAGCCGTAATCTCGATGTGGAGAGTCAGGGGTGAGAGTCATCAGGTACCAGCGGTGAACACATGGGATTTAGAGGGATGAAGGGGGGCCAGGACCATGGAGAGCAGTGTAGTGGAGAGAAAAGAAGAAAGTGGGAGGGTGGCTACCCCATTTAGGTCAGAGAGGTTAGGCCCATGATGAGGATAAGAAAGGATAATGGTCAGAGAGGATAATGCCCTGGTATTAGATGCAAAAATGTATAGCTCCATAGCTTTTATTCAATTTTCATTGGGGTCACCTATCACAAAAAGAGGATCACAGAACAGACTAGAAGAATTTCTGGGGAGAGAGGTGAGTTTGAAATGCTTAAGTGAAAAATCTTGATGGAAATTGAAAGTGTATAAGGTGCCATGAGATAGGGCAAGGAGCGAGGGCAGGAAGAGACGAATAAGACCTGGTTCTGGAAAACAGAGACCAAGAGAGGGTTCGGGGAAAGAGACCTAGCATGGGCGATCAGAGAGGAGGACCATGAAAATGACTTGTCAAAGGAGACAGTTTCAAGGAGGGAGTGATCAGCAGTGTCTGAGCAACAAAGGATTTTCTGATTGTCAAGTGACAGTACGTGGGACACAAGGAAAGACTTGGAGCTGGGTAGCCAAGAGGAGATGGATTAGGAGAGGACCCTGCCTCAGTTTCCTAAATGTGTAAGTCTCATTTCCCAAACCCTTGCTGGCCATCAAAGGATCTTTATTCTGTCTTTCACTCTGGTGCTTCTCTGCCCCTGCCTCCATTGGACCTCATGCTTTTGGAACCCGAGAGGTGTTTCGAGGGCGAGGGCCATTGGGCCCCTGGAGCCAATGGCACCTCCTCTGCAGGAGGCAAGGTGTGTTGCTGAGGGGCACTGCTAGAAGAGCTGAGCCAGGCAGCAGGAGCTGCTCTCACACCTCCCCTCCTGCCTTGCCCTGGCAGAGATCCGCAGCTCCAAGGAGACAGCAGCTCAGCCCCTGCCTCTATATGACACGCCCTATGAGCCAGAGGAGGAGGAGGGGACCACCCCGGAGGGTGAGGGGGCCCCCTGGCCCCGGGAGTCCCGTCTGCCAGAGGATGATGAGAGGCCCCCTGAGGAGTATGACCAGCCCTGGGAATGGAAGAAGGAGCGGATTTCCAAAGCCTTTGCAGGTAAGCCCTGGGTGGAGAGAGTGGGTCTGCTGGGGCCTCTAAACAGCTCTCCAGGCTCAGGGGAGTAGGAGGAGTAGACCCCAAGGGCTGGGGGAGGCCCTGGAGCTGGGCTCAGGGGAAGCGTAGTTGAGTCTGAACCACAGAGATTGGTGAATTGGACAGTGTGGGTGCAGCACTGTGTGCAGGGTCAGGGAACGAGCGTGGGAGAAGGATGAAGGTGTCTCCCTATATCACCATCTCTCAGACGCCGAGAAGCTTAGGCCATTTCTGTCTTATGGGAGACTGGGTTTATTATATTTATTTATTTGTTAATTTTCTAAGTTCATTTATTTTGAGAGACAAAACATGCATGAGCAGGGGAGGGCAGAGGGAGCAGGGGGAGAGAGAGAATCCCAAGCAGGCTCCACACTGTCAGCAGAGCCCGATGCAGGGCTCCATCTCACAAACCGAGAGATCATGACCTGAGCCAAAATCAAGAGTCTCAAACAACAGAGCCACCCAGGCGCCCCATGGATACATTTTAAAATAAAGAAATTCCAAACAAAATGATAAAACTTGTGGCATGTTAAATACTTACACTTAACAAAAGAAGGATTTAACACTCTAGACAAGGAGAATAGCTGTGTGTGTAACCTTTAGAGATAGCAGCCCTGAATTAGAGAGCTGTGTGTCCTAGTAGCAGGCTGTGCCAGACCAGGGGTGCGTAGGCCCCAGGGGGATTTCTGAGGAGCAGGAACCCGTAGGGAGAAGGAGGCTGCGAGAAATCCCCTTTGCTGAATGAAGATTAGGTTTCTCCTGCACCAAGCCCCGCAGTGTCTACCCCAGGCTTGGAGTCCAACATGGGGAGGTGTGTGTTGGTGGTCTGAGTGGGTGGCGCTACAGTCTGGGAGCCTGGAGAGCTTTAGCCCCTGGATCCTTGATTCAGTGAGAATGTCAAGGATTTAAATGCCATTAGATTTCATTCCCACTCTCATGTCCCCCCACCCCCCACCCCTTCTTGGGCAAGGGGCTCATCGTGGAGCTGGACTCAGCTCTCTGCTCTGTCCTCCCCACCCTGGCAGCCAGCCTGGGAAACCATAGGTTTCTAATTTGTTTCCTGTAAGCCGGGCACCATTGAGGATGGCCCGTTTATCTCCAGAAGTCTCCTTGGAGAATCAATACTGTTTGGATTGCTTAATGGGAAAATCTATGCTCGTCATTAGGAAACCTCGTTAGCAGTCCTGCAGCCGCCAGTGGCATCACCCTTTTAATCGTCCAGGCTCAGGACAGAGGGTGCGGGGGGTAACTTTCAGTAAATAATCTGCCCCCACATCTGAGTATTCCTGACAACCTGAAGCTGGGCTGTCTTGTTCTTGCTGCCCAGGAGTTCCCAGGCTGTGGGGAAAAGGAAGAAGGGAGGCAGGTCTGAGGGTGCCAGGAGGCTGTGGGAACCTGGGTGTGGTGCTGGGAGGTGTGGGCAGCTCCTTGTTCCTCTTTTCCTCCTTTCCTAGTCCCTTTGGGCCCTGGAGGCCTGTGAGAGCTCAAATGCCACACTGCTGGTGGGGCAAGACTCTGCTTCCTGCTGTTTGCTACCTGTGCCTCCCACCCTTTGACTAAGCTAGCCTGGTGTGGGTGCTGTGGCTCCACTCAACCCTCTGAGAGTCCTGTTCCCCCCTCAGAAGCACCCCTGCCTCTGCTCCAACCCTCCTTTCTAGGCTATCCTGTGTCCTGGATCTGGGTTTTGGTGTCTCAACCTCTGCCTCTTTCTGTCTGTCTCTCTGTCTCTGTTCCTGTCTGTGTCTCCTCTCCCTGCTGCTACTGGCTCCAGTTGACATTAAGGTCATCAAAGACCTACCTTGGCCTCCACCGGTGGGACAGCTGGACAGCAGCCCCTCCCTGCCTGACGGGGACAGGGACATCTCCGGTCCAGCCTCACCCCTCCCTGAGCCCAGCCTGGAGGACGGCAGCGGTGGGTCCTGTGGGGGCTTCTGGCCAGGGTGACATGTCCTCTTACCCTTCAGGCCCTGTGGTTTGGGCTGGAGGAGCTGAAGTGGGGCAGGGTCTGGAGAACCCAGGAAGAATCCCCCTTGTCCTGGAGGAAGAAAGAAGGGACAACGTATACATTCCTCATTCCTCCCAAAGGTGTGGGGAAGGTGTCTCCTAAAGGGGACCCTTTCCAAATATCTTCCTTATCATGCCACAAAAATCCACTCTTTTAAATTCACTTCTCTGTATAGGCTTTTGCCTGACCTGATCCCTGATCCATCAGCAATGCAAGTAACTCTTGAGGTGGGAGTGATGCTAGCCCAGGAAGTGTCTGACTCCTTAGAGTAAGGGAAGGGTCTGATCCTTGCATCTGGTGACAGACTGTAAGGGGTGAAAAGTGCTACAAGGAGAGAAAAAGCCCAAATGGGCAGAAAGGAAGCACTGAACACTTCATCTATGTTTAGTTTTGTACAGAATGGGTAGCCAAGGGTGTGCGTGAGCACCCTTTTGTATTTGTGCCTGAGTGTGAGGGGTATTTTGTAAATACAGGACAAAGGAAGGTCTCTGACCCTGTGCATGTGTGCCTATGCCCACGTGGCCCACTGGCTTCAGCCCTCCCTTGTGCTGGCTCAGTGGTCAGGCCTGCCCTGGTCTGGGAGGGCAGAGCTGCCTTAGCTGGGTTTCTCTGCATGGGGGCAGGGAGCCTGTGGGCAGCAGCCTTTGGGGCGGGGGAGGGGCGGGCTGGCTGGTGGCTTTGGGCAGGATTAGTCTGTCAGGATGGCACCAAGGGGAATCGGATAATTGTTCTCAAATCGATAAGTCATTTCTACAGAATGGCTTGGCAGGGTGATTTGGAGAACGGTAATGAACTCTGAGGAGGAGAAAGAAACAATATTATCAGCGCTGAAGCCACCCGGAGGGGGAATAGAATAGGGGAAGGCAGGCAGCTGCTCTGGAGGGAGAAGTTTAAGTGGTTTCTCACGTTGCTCCTCTCCCCTCTCCTGCCACAGCATGGGGACTGGCAGGCCCCGAGTGGCATAGGAGGGCTGAACCCCATCCCAACCGGGGAGTGGACCCAGGATTCTGTCCCTAGAGCCAGTCAGGCCCAGGAGCATGTCTTGCCCTTCCAGAACATTCCTTTGACCCCTTTTGGCAGAAAATGGGGGTGGGGCACTGGTTATTCTATGGGGCTCTATGTCTACAGTCCTTAGAGACTATGACTGGTATATTCCCCACAGCCCAGTTTGAAGGATCTGAGAAGAGCTGCCTGTCACCCGGCCGGGAGGAGAAGGGGCGGCTACCTCCCAGACTCTCTGCAGGGAACCCCAAGTCAGTCAAGCCCCTAAGCATGGAGCCCAGCAGCCCCCTGGGGGAGTGGACAGACCCAGCACTGCCTCTGGAAAACCAGGTGTGAGTGTCTGTGTCCAGCTGGGGACTCTCTCCCCTCCCTTCCCCTCCTGCCACTGGCTTGCCTGCAGGGACACCCAGAATTGGGTGGGCCTGGACGGCGAGGGACCCAGCAGAGATGCCCCCCTTCCTCTCTCTCTCTCTCTCTTTCTCTCTCTCTCTCTCTCTCTCGTCCTCAGCTGGTACCACGGGGCCATCAGTCGAACAGATGCCGAGAACCTGCTCCGCCTGTGCAAAGAGGCCAGCTACCTGGTGCGCAACAGTGAGACCAGCAAGAATGATTTCTCCCTGTCCCTCAAGTGAGTAGTTGCTAGCAGTAAACTAGCAACTTTAGGCAGGATTAGCTTGTCAGGATAGCACCAGGGACTTCATAGGAGGACAACCAGCAGGACAGGAGGAGACTCCAACAATCCCCCATGCCCAGCTAAGCTGGGGATCTGGAGCAGTCTGAGGCTCAGCCCCAAATCTCAAGTAGCTCAGAGTCCATTAGAGGAAACGGTCAAGCTACTGTCCAGCTCACAAAGGTTCTGCCACTTACTAGCTATGTGGCCTGAACCCCTCTTAACCTCTCTGGGCCTCAGTTTCCTTACTTGTAAAATGAGGGAATAATAATATCAACCTTATACAGAAGGATCAAATGAAATAATATATGGGAGGCACTTAACATGGTGCCAAGTGCTAAATAAATTATCACCATCATCATTTTTAATGGAAGCCCAAGATGTTCCTGAAGCAAAGGCAAGGAGAGGGGAAGTGTGCCTGAGGGAGTCTATAGGGTGAGGTGGAGGCTGGGTCCTGGGAGGAGAGAGGAGCAGTGGACACAAAGCTGTTGTTCACTCTGAAGAAATCGGCCAGTGGCTGATAACTAAGTGTTAAAGGATCCTGGAAGAGGAGGAGGAGGCAGGGCCCTCCCCTCCCATCCGCCTTCCTCCCAGGGAACAGATATACACAGGCCAGCATTAGCCTCCCAAGGCTTCCTGGCAGAGTGGTCAGTCCTCCCCTTGGCACCCAGGAGGACTGCCTGGTGGAGCCTGCACTCCACATGGCAGCCTGTCAGAATGCTGTGTCCACTCCTATTCCACCATCACTACTGGGACATCTGTACCACATCCTACCACATTTCCTGGGGGCATTAGCGTACAGGTATACCCCCTCTTCAAACAAATGCAATACACAGAGATTTGGGACCACTAAACAGTTACCCTTGAGTATAATTATTCAACTTCAACTAAAAGATGATGGGGAAAATGCCAGACTATAGTCAAATAACCTGAGTTTATTCTTGGGCTTAATAAAACTAGCTATGTGACTCTAGGCAAATCATGGAACCTCTCTGGGCCTTTGTTTCTCCCTTTGCAAAATGCGTTGATGCATTTAGGTTTCTTGTGGCTCTCATACTCTGGGAGTCTGCAAATTATCATAAAGTTGAAGAAGAATTTAGATAAAGTTCATCTGTCAAAAATTTGATTTACATAACACTAGGAATGTGTATTGCTTTGATAGTTAAGATTCATAGAGCATCTACTCTGTGCCTAGCAGCATATACACCCTCTCCAAACCAAATAGCAACCTGCAAGATCCATCTCTTTTTTATAGACAGAAATAAGTACAAAGAGATATTTGACTTGCCCAAGGCTGCTCAGTAATCAAGTGCCAAAAGCAGGATTTGAACCCAGCTCAGTCTGACTACAAGAACCACACTATTCCATTGCATAGCTCCGCCCCCTCATCCAGTCTGGTCTAGTCCGAGGCTGGGGGAGAGACCTCAAAGGTCTGGCTCCTAGAGCGGAGCAAGGCTCTGCCTTAGCCTGGAGAGCAAAAGCGGGAGGCAGGCCTGGACACCGCTTCAACCCAGGCTGATCGGGCCCCACTGACAGCCGGCTGCCAGAGCCTCGTTTGCATATAAATGGCTTCTCTGAAATACAATTATGGTTTCTCTGCTCTCTGTAATGGAAGGGCTTTCACTGGTAATTAAACAGCTTCCTCCAAAAGCCATGTCAGCCCTGGCCTTGCGGCCCAGCTAGTCCCACCCAGGCTCCTGAGGGTTGGGCAAGGGCTCTGCTCTGTCGTAACAGACCCTTGAGACTTTGCCCCAGGAGGTCTGTTATCCAGATGGAGGCTTGTTGCCACTTCGTTGCCCTTTTTGGCCAGATCTGTCCCTCAAGGAGAAGATATAATGCAGTTTTTGGAAGAGGTGATTATCCCAAGTGGACTGTGGGTAGGGGGCTGGCCCTAAACCAAGAGGGTGAGGGAAGGCAGAGCCCAAGCTGCTGCTCACAGCCTTGGGCCTGGGCCATGCATAGGGCAGACAGGAAGGGGACTACTCGGTGCCTCCCCTCTCTACCACCCCCAGGGGCTGTATGTTTTCATCAAGTCCTCAGCTCCTTTACCCAGGGTCCATGTGGTCACTGTCAGCCTCAGTCGGTATCTCAGGCCTACAGAAGAAGGATGCCCCTGCCCCCATACACACCCAGCCTGGAGCCCCCAGCAGGCGTTAGGGCATTGTATCCTGTGGATTAGGAGATGGGTGATATAGACCTGTTTTATCCTTCTCCCATCCCTTTCCTCCCTTCAGTCACCCACTTTCCACGCTCATTCACTTGTGGGCCCAGTGAAATGGGTCCAGTCAGAGCCTTCTTTGTACCCAGGCAGGGGAAGGAAATGAGGTTTGCCAGCCTTACCTCAATATGAGGGATCTCCCTCACCAGGCCCACCAACCCTACCTCCCATACTAGCTTCTGAGCCTTTTATTTGTCCCCCAGTAGACTCTGGCTGGGAGAGACAAGTATTCGGGTTTTAGGGCTCCCGTAAGCATTGCTTCCCCCTTGCCTATGGACCAGGCCTGTGGCAGCTTAGGCAAATGTTGTTCTTGCTGGGGCCCCACCCCCATGCGCTCTCTCTGTGGCTGAGGGTGACCGATGGGAGCTGGCCAGAGCTCTGAGCAGCAGGGTCCTTTTCTTGTGGGCAGGGCCAGGCACTAATGTTGATTTCCTGGATTGTGTCAGGGAGAGGAGAGAGGCAGTAGAGCATTTCCTCTCAGAGGGAGGGAATGGAGCTGCAGCCTTATTGATGATGTCATCCCAGGCTGAAGGGATAGAGGAGCTGGGGGCTTGGCTCATGGCCAGCTATCAGGAGGGTAAAGGGATATCCCCAGGACAAGGCAATTGAGCATTCCTGAATTTGGGAGGGACTTCCAGAGCAGCTCACGCCCTCCCCCGGTTTCTGCGAGGGAGTCTCAACCAAGATTCACTTGGTTGTCACATCTGTCCACACAGTGTCCTGCCAAGGATGTTTGTCTCCACATGAGTCACTCGGAGCCCTCTACAGGTATCCTCCCCCACAGCTCAGGGATGGGGAAGGTAAACCAGTCCTGGCCAAATAGGCTGGAGGGCACTGGTGCCTGGGTCCCAGGGTTTGGGGTGGGGAGAGTGGTGGCTCCAGTTTCCACGTGCACATGCCCCCTGTACCTCACTTACACACACATTCTTGGCACACCCGATGCCCTCAACACAGAGCCAGTGCCTCATGTTACCTCCTCACAAAAATCCCCTCTGCCTCCTCCCTGTTTTTCTGGACTGACCTCCACCTTCCCTAGTCACCTCCGCACACACCTGGTTTGGAACAACCACATTTGCTGCAGGGGCAGGGGAAGGGGAGGGGAGGCAATGGGGACCAGAGAGGGCCCCTACTCACCAGGGTCTCCTCTCCTCTTCGCAGGAGCAGTCAGGGCTTCATGCACATGAAGCTGTCCCGGACCAAGGAACACAAGTACGTGCTGGGCCAGAACAGCCCACCCTTCAGCAGCGTCCCTGAAATCGTGCACCACTATGCCAGCCGGAAGCTGCCCATTAAGGGGGCCGAGCACATGTCCCTGCTCTACCCTGTGGCCATTCGGACTCTGTAGATGTGAGGGCCGGGCACTGTGACAAATCTGGACCCAGCCCTATGCCCATCCCCTGGCTGAGGGCTGTGGTCCTTTCCAGGGACAATTTCTGTCAAACCTTTCTTCCCCTTTCCCTGAGATCGAGTGGAAGCTGGAGATTCCTTAATTTATTCTAAAGGGGAAGGCCTACTGAGGCCTTGGAGTAAAAAAGGTTGTCTGGAGCCAAGGACAGAGGAATCCCTGGGGAGAAAGGATAGCCCCTCCTCCCCCCAAGGGGACTCAGAACCCCTGGTCTCCTGAGGAGTTTAAGATCTGCAGATCCCCAGCATTTCCGCCCCTAGGGCACAGGTGGCAACCCCCTTCCCCACCGCCTCCTTCCCCCTGGGTCAATGCGGGGTGGGGCAGGACGCGGTCCTGCGGGGCACCCTGGCTATCTCTTCTGCCTCCACCCCTAAACCACCGGCTGGCTCCGTCCAGAGTCTGGTGCGGGGCTTGGGGAAGGCAGACCCCTAGACTGGAGATGGCCTTGAAGATCGGGAAACAAGGGGAAGGGCTCGGGTCGGAGGGAACTTGCGCAGTCCCCGAGCCGCCCCGGCTCCCGGCCAGATGCAATAAATAAACCCAGTCCTGCCAGGCACAGCCGCGTCCGCGCTTCCAGCGCCGCCCCCCGGACTGCCGGGGGAGGGAAGCGGCGAAGAGAGCTCAGATTCTGTTTATAAATCAGCTCCGGAGCAGACACAGGCCGGCTGTGAAAAGCACTTTAGAAGCATCGAGTTCCTTCCTTTGACTAGATGTCAAAACATCCCCCCCCTTCCGCCCCCGCTCCGGCTAGAGGCACCCAGAGCCGGCAGGCCGCACGACGTCCCCTCCGCGTCGCGCCGAGGAGCGCGGCTCCTCAAGATCGCGTCCAATTTCCTGCCAACAGCCATTCATCTAGGAGGAGGGGAGCCGCGGAGAGACAAAGAGGCAGCGCGCCAGACTGGGGGAGCGGGCGGCTCTGCCACGCGGAAGCCGCGCACCCGCGGAGGCGGGAAAGCTGGCGCGGCCAACTGCGTTTTCTTTCCAGAGGAAGCGGGGCCTGCCGCGCCTCCCCCATTCCCTGACTGTGAGTCCGGCCCCCGGAGACTTCAGCCTGCAGGCCTGGGCGCGGATCTGCCTTCGGGCTGGGGCTTCGGGCTCGCTGCCGAGCCCGGCGGGGCCGTCCGCGCGCGCCCCCTGCTGGCCACGCCGTGTGCCGTGGGCACCAGGCCACGCCCACCCACGGGCCTGGCGACGCCCCAGCTCCTGCCCACAGCTAGAAAGGCCGAGGCCTGTGGACCCAGTCCCCCGGGAATACCCACTGGGCCGCGGGTGGAAGCTGAGGTCAACCCACTCCAGGCCTGCCTTCCTACTTCCAAGGTCGAGATGAACAGAAGCTCCCCCGTGAGGCGGAACAAACATCTGCTGCTGTGGGAGCACGCTAGAGAGCCTCTTTTCAGAACCTAAACCTTCCAAATGAAGTATGAATCATGGGATTTTGGATTTCCTAATCCCATGATTGTTTTATCTAAAGCGAGGATATGTGACCTGATAAATGTAAGAATTCTGGGGAGACCATCGAGAGGCTCACTTGAACTTGGGCTCTGCTTTAGAAATTCCCTTATAGACGGCTCCCTTATCTTTACACTTGGAGGGTATTCAGGCACTTTGCAGATGAGAAAACAGGCTCAGAGACTTTGGGTGATGTGCTCATCATCCATTTTCTTTATCTCTTTACCTGGAAGACCCATGTAGGCACAGGTGCTCAACTCCTGTTGTTGAGCGAAGGGCTGGGAGTAACAGAGGTCCTGGAGCAAGGTATGCAAACTCTGGCTCCCTGTAGGCTCCTGCTCTGTCCTGTCACACATATCCCTACTTTGTGTCCCACATGTCTTCTCCAGAACTCCTACTCCTTCTCTCTGCCCTTCCTTGACCAGGCTTCAGAAGCCCCACCCTAGCCACCCTGGGAGGCCTCCAGTCAGGTAGGGTGCCCCTGAGCTGGGAAGGGCATCTCCAGCTAGAGCACTTGGCCTTGGGCTGGTTCCTTTATTCAGCAGATACTGGCAAGTTCAGAGGACAGTCTGCACGAGCCTAGGTTAGCTGGCTGGTTGAGTAGCTGCTTCTGCTAGTGCCTATCCCAACCTGGGGCAGAAGACAGAAACCCAGAGGGCAGAAATGTGATTTATTTGTAAAGGAGACTACTTCAGTAGGAAGAAGAGAGAAGGGCTGAGGGGCACTACATAGATACTGGTCCGGGTTCTGACTACAGTACATGTTCAAAAACTGGGGAGAGAAGCTCAATTGTGCTGTTAGACTAGGATGCTAAAAGGGTTCTTGTAAATTTCTCTCTGCAGCTCCAGGCTCTATGCCCTCCAAGGCATTTGCCAGCTCTTTTGACAGTGGGGAGTCCCAGAGGAGGGGGAGGTTTTGCGGGAGGAGTTTCAAGATGCCAGCATCTGTGTCCTTACTTCATCCTTAGGCTCACTGCCCCCTTATACACATACACACTGCTTGTCAGCTCCAGTCTTTTGAGGCGTTTTCTTAGTTTGGAAGAAGAGGTGTCACTTTGCCTCAAAGCAATAATAGCTCTCCTACCTCCCAACCTCTGTTTTCGTAGACAGTGCCTCCTACTTCTCCAGGCTGAGACATTCTGGACTCACATGGTCTGAACCCATATGGTGTGACTGACCATGGCCACCTGGACTAAGGTTGGGAGGCAGGAATGGGGGGAGAAGGCTGGGGGAGCCAGAAACAGGAAGTACAGAGTGAGGTGCAGGCTCAAATCTCTGCTCAGCTCAGCAGTGGGCAGAGCCCCTGGGCGGGGGGCCTAAAAGTTCTCATAATGGTGGGAGAAATGAGTCCGGTCCTGCCTGTTGATGAGCTGACAGGCCTTTTCCACATTCTTGGTCATGCCAGGGGGGCCACAGCTAAACACCCCAATCTTCCGGACCTGTTGGGGGAGGAAAACGTGAAGGCTAGCTCAGTGTCCAGAGGGAGGGCTAGCTCAGTGTTCATGCTGAAGACCAGCAAGAGTCCTTGGTGAGGACTCCTTCCATGTTTCTCATAAAGGTTTGCTTTGTACCATGCATGGTGAGGGCCAGATCAGTGTTTTTAAGTCTATCTCAGTTTTGGTAGATTTTCTCTCTGTGAGTCCAACCTCTATCCCCTCTAAGGCATTTGTCAGCTTCAGGTGCAACATCAGGGGCTGGGATAATCAGTGTTCAAGTTAAAGGGTATCTCAGTGTCTCATTAAGGGCTAACCCAATATTCATGGTAAAGGTTAGCTCAGCGTCCAGGGTGAGGGCTGGTTCAGTATTCGTGGTACAAGTAGCTCTGAGTTTATGATAAGGACTAGCTCAGCCATTGAGCTATTCCTTGTGGATAGGCATCATGGCTTCAGAAGTGGTAAGTCCCTGTCACCTGCCTCCTCCCTTAGCCCCTCAGAGTAACCCCTACTTTTTTTCCATTCCATTACCCCCACTTATCTCCCAGATGATGACTTCTCATCAGAAGTCAATTCCTTCCCTCATGGAGCTGGTTTGGGAGGTTTGCTCAGACCTCAGATGATAAAGACCAGGAGAACTGGTTGACATAGGGTGGGACTGACCTGTGGGTGGACCTCCTGCAGGGACTTGAAGAAGGGCTCAAAGGGGGGGCGGCCAAAGTGGGTGATGGAGCGCAGGCCCGTGAACAGACTCCGGTTCAGCACCTTCTGGAAGTGCCGCTCACAGATGTACTGGGAGAGGGAGTAGAGGAGGAATATCACAGCCAGGTGGAGCCAGGGTCAGCTCTTAGTCTAGACGGTGGCCCACATACCCACCCTGCCTGGCTGGCCCTGACCTACCAGCATGGTGGTCCTGAGGTCAAACTTCTCAGCCAGCTGGGTGATGTAGATGTGCACGGACACCAGGTCCTGGCAGTCATTCTCCTCCACCTCCCGGATGATGTCAGCCAGCCACTCAAACTGCCGCTGGGTCCGTGTCACCCAGATGAAGTAGATCTGGGGACACGTGGCTAGAGCTTAGGACTTGGCTCATCTCAGGCTCCCTATTTCCTGGGGATCCCCATAGCAATAGAACTCCTCTGGTCTCAGTCAGTTCGTGCCTCTCCCCAGACAGCCTGGGGAGATGGAGTGTTGTGGGGCCATAGGGTCAGGCTCTGGGGTGGGAGATGGAGTTACCCCAGGGCATGGAGAGGCAGAAGGAAATGATAATCTGGGATGATGGAAAAGGACAATTGTCAAGTGAGCTAAAGGTCTGATGGGGTGGGAAGCAGCATTTTCACCCTGAGCTGACCTCCCGCTCCTTCCAGTGGGGCCTCTTCATGCTGCTAGGCTCCCAACCAAACCTAGCCCAGAGGGATATGGTCCCACGGAGGGGCATGTCACAAAACAACCTTAAGGAAGACCCAGCTGGCTGCCTGGAGCAGATGGGAGTGGGCTCAAAGAGAGACCAGGGGGATGGAGGCTGCCATGGAGGGACCCATCTCCAACTTCTGAAGAGGATGAAGTAAGGCTGTGTTGGGTTAAGAAGCAGAAGCAGAGGGGTGCCTGGGTGGCTCAGCCAGTTAAGCGTCTGATTTCAGCTTGGGTCATGATCTCACGGTTTGTGGGTTCAAGCCCCACATGGGGCTCTTTGCTATCTGGATCCCCCTTTCTCTGCCCTTCCTCCAACCCCTCTCAAAAATGAATAAACATTAAACAAAAAAATAGAAACCGAGCCAGAGCTGGCATAACAGAGGAGCAGGGGAGCTGCCTATCACCCACTAAATGCTGACAGCATATGGGCTGGGCCTCTGCCTGCTGCATTCCTGTACCCCTGACTCACCTGCCAGGCCCAGAGAGACAAGCAGGGGCCTGCTACCAGGTCCAGGCTGGGGTGAAGGGACCCGGTATGAAGGGGGCCTAAGGGCCTGGGCTGTGTCCTGGAGCCAATCCAGCCCACCAGCCCTGCCTTGCTACCTCCCCTCCTTTTCCTCTTGAAAGCAGAGCCAGTTTCACTTTTGCCCCACCCTAAGTGTGCCCTTCCTTCTCCCAACCCGACAATACTTCCTTCAAGTGCCGGCCTCCTGTGTGAGAGGGAATGGGTTTCTTTATCCCTCTTCAACTCTGTTCTGTAGGGTCTGGGATATCCTGATCCCTTTGGGGTGGGCCAACTTGGCCTTGCCCAGATTAGACCCACAGCAGAGGCAGGAGAGACAAGCAGAGTAGATCCAGTGATCAGAGCAGGGGCCATGGGTTGGCAGGAGGAGGGGGCACTCACCTTCTTACAGAACACTTGGCAGCTGACTGATGACTTGAAGACCAGGTCTTTGAGGATGGAGGCAAAGGGGGTGACCCCAATGCCCCCTCCCACCAGCACTGACACCTCAAACTTATGCCATTCCTGGTGGCCCTCTCCAAAAGGTCCATCAAGGTACAGCTACAAGAGGAGGAATGGGTTGACTTAAGCCCCACCATCACCATAGTTCTGAAGCTGGAAATGGGAGGCAGGGAAAGACTGAAGTGAAGGGCAAGTGGGTACTGTGGCATTACCTGAAACAACAAGTCTCTGGATTGGGGGAGGGGAGGAACACACTGGGGAGTCTGGGGCAGCAGGGCCAAGACCTGCTAAGAGGCTGTGGGGGCATGACATCTGGCCTGGGTGTGGTCACCTTCGGGTATCTGGCACAGCCATCTCCCGTTGGAGGTGAGTAGATCTCCCTGAGGCGAGTGGTCCAGGGCCCTGCTGCCCGGATGTGCAGGCTGAGCGTATCCTCATGGGGCGCAGAAGTCAGTGTGAAGGGGTGGTATTCTGTGGTCCCCAGAGCCAAGCAGGCGATCCGCACCCACTGTCCTGACTTGTATTCAAAGCCTTGGGGCCGCTGGAACTGCAGATGGGTCACTCCTGAGGAAAAGAAGTGAGCAGGAGGCTGCTGTCCAGGGCCCAGCAACACTGTAGCCTCCAGAGAGTTCCCCACCTGAAGCCTCAGCTCTGTTTCTGGAATATGACAAGGAAGCCCTCCCCCTACTGGAAGGCGTCACTTCCCTTGGGCCATGTCCACCCTGAGGAGGGGCTATGCAGCACTGGTGCTGGTGGTCAGCAGAGAAAGGAGCCACCTAGCCTGGGCTCCTCTTCTCTCTACTGTGAGAGAGGCTCAGGTCCCCTGGCAAAGAGCTTCTCTTGCTAGCTCCCTTATCACTGCTGCCTCAAGGCCCCTGCCAACTCCACTGGCCAGGCCAGGAGATCGCAAGGTCCAGGCCCTCCCACCCCCACCCCCACCCCGTTTGCTTCCTCAGTACCACCCAGCTGGCCCTTTGGCACCCTAAGGGCTCGTACCTGAAGGCAGAAGCTCGGCCTTCACCACGCTGATCTCCACCTTCTTCCGGCTCAGGCTCACCAGCTTGTCCCCCCCATAGATTAGTGCCGGGACCAGGAAGAAGATGTGGAAACGGGGCAGCTGGATCAGGCCGAAGCTGCCGTGGATGATGAGCTGGAGAGAGAAAAGATTACAGCTCAGACCAAGTCATACCCACAACAGTGTCTCTGGCTAGCTTAGCTCCTTGCATCCTCCACCCCACCCCACCCCCTCCACTCTCCAGGGCTCATTCCATCCCCACCTCTCCAGTTACTAGGCTCCCTTCAGGTTCCCAAATCTAACCACTCCCAACACTAGCCCCATCCCGCAGAGTGTCCACGGTGAATGAGACTGCTTGCACCTTCCTAAACCAGTCACTTTGACTCTCACCTGCTCTCCTGCAGTAGCCTCTTAACTGGACTTCCTCTAGGGTGCCCTACTGTGACCCAATTTCTTCAAGGCAGCCAGTGTGACATTTCAAAGTTCATTTTATCATGCCATTCCAGCTTAAAAAGCCTTCGTGGACTTCCCATTACACCTCGAGATGCTCTGGGCTCTGCATGCCAGCATTTCCTCTGCCCTGTTCTTCAAACATGGCAAATCTTTTCTGCTTCAGGACCTTTGCACCTGCTGTTCCCTCTCCCACGGCTCCTATGAATCTTTCCATGGCTCCCTCCATCTCATTTTTCAGGTCTCAGCAGAAACGCTACCTCCTTGGGCCTTCCCTCAGTCCTCTCTATCTTATCTCCCAGTCATCTCCCCCACACTGCCCCACCTGCCCCCTGGACTGTAGGGGAAGGAGGTGTCTTTTTTTTTTTTTTTTTCTTATTATACTCTCAGCTTTTGGCAGTTTTTGCCTGGCACACAGTAGACACTTAATAACTGCTGATTCAGTGAAAGGAGTTCCCCTAATTTATCCTCTCCCTTTAGAAACTAAGAACACCTAATCAGTTCTCCCTTTTGCATGAAATAACTGACAAGTATTGTCCAACTCTGGTCCTTTCTCCAACAAGCTGGTCTGACAAGGTCAGACACTACTTGCTCCCATTCTTCCCATCTGCTTGCTCCTCAGTCTGGTCGGTTTGGCTCCTGCCTCCACCTCTTCCCAGGCCCCGCTCACTGAGGACTCACCAGCCCCATGAATGGCCAGACCCCAAGGTTTCCTTTCATTTGCCCCCAGCACTGGCAGTCTGTGGCACTAGCAACCACCCCCCCCTCCACTTCTGCAACAAGGCTGTGCTAGTTCTCTCAGGCCACTCACTTTCCATCTCCTCCACTAGCCCCCTGTTCCTTCTCCCACCATGATCCTGCAGGCTGCCCACACTTGACTTTCCCCCTCTATGCTCTCCCATGTGGCACGGCCACTCAGCTGAGCCACGGCCACTCAGTGGCAACTGCAGCCTGCACAGGTCCACCATGTCCTGCTACTGCCTAATTCCCTGGGGCCATCCACAGCCAAGCCTGTCCCTTCTGTGCCCTGAATATTCTATCATCGTGTCCACCTCTGCACCAGTGCTCATGCCCTTTCTTCTACCTGGAATGCTCTTCGGATTCTACTCTGCCCTGTCGAATCTTAGCTTACCTCTCCTAAGGCTTGGCCCAAGTCCCATCGTCTCCCCAAAGTCTTCCCTCACCAGTTTGGTCCGAATGAAACTCCCTTCAGTGAGCTACTGTAACTCACTGGAACACTCAGCTCAGCAATTAATCCTGTATTGTCTGCTTATTTTGATCATTTCAAGTGCATGGCACTTATCTCTGCAGCAAATCCTAAGTTCCTGAGGGCAGAGCTTAGAGTCTCCCCCTCCTCCATTGGGCCTAGCACCAAACTAGCGCATACTGCACCTTCAACAGATAACTGTTAAACTGAACTCTGGTTCTTCCTTCAGCCCTCCCTTTCCCCAGCTCAGTGTTTCTGAATTCCTGGGCCTTCGCCCACAGGACTAACTTAAACCTCTATGGGTTCTTCTCTGAACTGGCTCTGGTTTCCCCAAGTTCTTCTTTCATTATGGAGCCCACACCCACCCCCAACGCTTTCTAAGCATCCAACCAGGCTAAGAACAATGTGAGGGTGACCTCATACTCCTCTGTTTATACATCCCATTTGGTGTTGGCTTTACTTTTAAACCACAAAGCTGTTGCAGACTCATGGTTGGCTGATGAACCAAGAGAATTGCCGCCAGCTCAGCTTCTGCTGTTCTAGCCCTGCCCTCTTTTAGCCTGGAGCAGGGTCTACTCCACACTGGGGCCCTTTACTTGTGCCTTCTCTTTCTGCCTGAAGTCAAATGGTCACACAAGGGATAAATGGGAAGGAAGCAGGAGTTTTGGCCCAGATATCCCCCCAGGTGAGACTCTCCCTAGCAGCCAAGGCTAGGATTGTCCAGCAGGGGGTCCTGCAACTTTCTGAGCTGCTGACTTCCCTGCTGGCAGGAAGGGTGGCTCTAAACCCCAGTGATTCCCAAAACCCAGGGATAAGTCAGAAAGGGGTCTTGGTCTCAGGGAGTCAGTCAGGCCTGGCCACTCTTCTGGGTCTCCCATCTAGTTCAAAGAAATTGCTGCTTCACCGGAAACAAGAACATCATCTCCCTCCCTAACAGAAACAGTAACTCCAGATGCTAGGGTTCCACCCTAGTAAGGGTGGGGAGGAAGATAAATTAGCTTTAGCTTCCAAAGAAGGCAGAGATTTCTTTGGAAATAAACATCATCAGTTCTAGGAAACAACGTAAGCCAAGGCGGGGTAGTCATGTTCACAACCATGAAGTGCTGAGCCTCAGGCAACATGGAAACAGACCTTCCCAATCAAGGAGGACAGAACTGCACAGTGGAGGAGGGAGGGCAGCCCACAGGTACCAGCCTGACCCAGGCAGTGATGGACTCTCCCTCTGTCTCAGGACAAGGAAGACCTCTGTGTGCAGTTCTGCCTCGAGCCAGGTGACAGACGGTAGCCACGTGGGTTCTGCACTTCTTGAATGCTGCCAGCCAAGCTATCATTAGTGGGGACACTGGGGCCTTGGAACTTAGTTTAGCTTCTCAGTGAGACCCTTAGGGTGCCCTTTAGGGAACTGCTTGCATCCATGAGAAAGGCAGGCCAAGCAGAGCCATGACACCGTCACAGATCAGAGTCAGCTCTAGAGCTAACTAGCTGATGCAACTGATGGCAAATCCAGGGATGGTAAAAAGATCAGGACAAGAGAAGAGAGGGAATGTGAAGGAAGGGAGGCAGGACCCCAGGTTAAGGAGAAGGAAAGGGAAGAAGCAGAGTTAAAAATCCATTTTATCGACAGTCCAAGTGAAGACATTTTGAGCAAGCTCCTTAACTTTACAGGTGGCACTTAGCTGGGTGAGGTGCTATTCCCCAGAAAACAGGATCAGAACAAAAGTGGCAAAACCAAATTCAGGTAAGTTTCTCTCTAGAATGTAGGAAGTCCACCCAGGAACCCAAACCAGCCACTGGAAGTAGGGAATGAGTGGCTGGGCAGAAATGATGTTGGAGTGTCTGCAAGAAATGTAGACCAGCCTGGTAGGACTGCGACTGCAAAACCCATGTCAGGGCACCTATCTTCCAAGTGCTGTATATTGGGGTCAGTCTGCCTGAGAGCCCCACACTATGACCTCTGGCCTTGAAGTGAGAAGTCAAGAGGAATCTTGAAATAACTAAGGGGATAGAAAACTGATATCTCAGTCCTCACTGCCTCCCTGGGATCATCCTGCCACGACCCTGATAGCCCTCACCAGCACATAGAGGAGGATGTAGAGGTGGTGGGTCAGCCAGAAGCCCCGGAAGCTGTGGCGGCGGAAGTGATGGGAGGCAAAGACGTACATGATGGCCAGGACCAGGAGCAGCACGACCCCCGTGAGGCCTGCAAAATGAACATGGGGTGAAGGGCAGAGGAGGAGGGCTATTCTGAGGCTTCCATGGATCAGAAGAATTTGCTTCTTTCCATCCATAAAGAAGACCCCACCTTAAGGCGCGCACACACACACACACACTCCCTTGCTCTGGGGAAGGGGAACAGAAGCCCAGGCTTCTCTGTTCTTCTCTCCCCACACTGCTGATCACAGGGGACTTTTTTTTCAACAGACTCTTCCCTTCTCTCATAGACCTTTTCATGACTGTTATTTTTCAAGTAACTGTGTCATTTATGTCTGTCACTTCCCTGACTTTCAGGCCTACAAGTACAGGGACCAGGCTGCTAGTTTCACCCCTGAATCCCAGTGCCTACTATAGGGCTTGGCACCCTGTGGGCCTTATATAAATGTGTGCTGAATGAATGAATGAATGCATGGAGCCTCTACTCTGGCCTCTAGGTCAGACTGTGGACATTGCAGGCCCTGCCCCCATGGAGTCAAGGCTTGGCCTACGTTCCTGTAGCATCACACTTGGTTGCCACAGAATAGGCTCTAGCACCATTAGTGAGTAAGTGCGACCACCAGAGCCCCCAGGGTTCAGCCCAGAGTCGGTGGGAGCCCCCCCCCCACAGAGGATCCCAGGCCTGGGGTACACGAGAGGGTAATACTAGATTCAGGACGGAAGTGTGGGGCCAGAGAATGGCCCCTCAAGTGATTAAGGAGGAGAGAGGCAGAAATTAGGAAGATTAGAGCCCTACAGTATGGAAAAGCAGAGGTTAAGAAGAGATCTAACCAAAGCCTGTAAAGACCTGAATGAAGAGGAGAGCATAAACACAGCCTTATCCACTAAATCCCAGTGTGCAGGAATTAGCAAGCACTCTGAAGTTCAAAGCAGATCGTTTTAGGATTAAAAAAAAAAAATGCTGTGTTTCACAGAGGGGAGTGAGTATAGAAAATGTATTACCGCAAAGAGGAGATAGACTGAAAATATAAATAGGTTCAAGGAGCTTTTGAATAGATTCACAGCTAATAGTTCTAAAATGGGTGATTAGGAGGACTTAGGAATATGCGCCTAAACAGCCCTTGTCAAGAAGACTATAAGGGATGGGGGGTTCTGCCTAGTTTGATAATGAGCCCTGTCTCTCCACCGTACAGTTGGGCGCAGCACTCCTCAAAGCCACTGTCATGGTAGGTTGTGTATGCTGGGGTGGGAGGAAAGGGGGTCCACTCCCATTCCACAGAGGGAGGAACTTCAGAGTTGGGGCAGCAGCCTACACAAGCTCCCAAGAGAAGGACTGGATAGCAGAGGCTCCTACTGCCCAGGAGAGTCCTTAGGACCAGAGGGCAGAGCTTGGCTCACCGTGAGAGCCAAGTGAGTGCTACTGGGCTGCCTCGTGGCAGATAGAACCCAGAGCCCAGAGCTCAGAGCCAGACCAGAAATTTAGAACAGGGAGGGCTCTCACCTGGCACAGTCTGGAAGAACCACCAGTAATACTTCTGGGGAAACTCAGACCTGTCAAGAAGGAAAAGCAAGGAAGGCTGTTGAGAAGAGATGTCTGGGACCTCTGGAAAGATTCCTCCAGAGGAAACACTCCAACCCAGCCACTAGTCTCCCTTTCTGCCCACTTGGGACCAAGTCTCCTCAGGTTGGTCATTGTCTGTCCTATAACCTAGGAGGTGACACTCTCCTCTCAGCCAAGAGAATTTGCTTCTTTCCATCTATAAAGAATACCCCAAACTTAAGGCACACACACACGCACACAAATTCACTCACCCATCATCATGGAAGAGGCCGGGGAAGAGGCAGGAGAGGACGCTGAGCGGGCTGATGGAGAACAGGTACACATTCACCACATGGCCTGCACTGTGTAAGACTAAGGAAGACCAGGAAGGGTGGGAGTGAGCCTGGGAGCAGCCCGGTGGGGGTGCTCAACTGATTCAGCCCAAGATGAAGGACTCCAGCCACCCAGAGTTGGGGACCTGAAGAAGGACCCTAGGGATCTGTACTTCTGATCTCTAATCAACTTCCTGTTCCTCCCCACCTGCCCACCCCCACCCCCATGCCCCACACACACCATCCATGAACACAGCCACAAGAGTCTGCAATTATACCATTAGAAGTTCTATCTTTTGGTTTCTCTCAGAGTGTGTTTTAAACATAAAAACTGGGAGAGATCACACATTATGTGTACTCCTTCTGGAGTGTTGGTAACTTCGCAGCTGGAGGCTGCATGGGAAGGGGCTGTGAGTGGCCCCTGGGCTTATTTCACATCCCTGCGGGGCCAGCTCCACCCTTCTGAGGACTTCTAGGATTTATATACACTCAAGCTCAGAGAGAGAGCAGTTCCTCTCAGAAGGGGGGAAGACAGCAGGGGGCGGGAGGACAGGGACAAGAATCCTTGGGGCACCCAGGTCCTGCCTGTGAGGATGATGGCAGTGGAGGCAATGAGACGATGGAAGTCCACAGCGGCATCAAAGGGTATGTAGCGGTTGAGGAAGGTCTCGCGCAGGAAGGTGATGAGGTTGCGGCACATGGTGAGCAGGATGTAGGAGAACATGAAGGAGATGCTGGCGGCCGTGCCTCGGGACAGGATGATGCCCACGCGGGTGGTGTCCGTGATGCCCATGTGGTGAGCCCCGAAGGCGTAGTCTGTGGAGGGGCCCAGGCGGGTAAGTGGGGGTCGCAGGGCCGAAGAGAGAGCGCCGCCTGCAGGTGGAGCCTCCCCCACAGCAGCCTTCATTCAAGCAGGCCCGCGCACCGGCAGGAGTCCCGCCCCCGGGGCTGCCCGCACTCACAATAGGCCCGCTCCAGGAATAGGCCCCCTGCGATGGCATAGAACACGACCACGCAGCCGATGTGGCGCCGGTAGTTCTCCACAAAGCGCTTGAACTGCTGCAAGGTCTGGTGGAGCCGGCTGCGCTGAAACTTCTCCCGGTGAGCCTCCGTGAACAGCAGGGGTTGGAAGGATGTCACCCTGGGAAACAGGAAGCCTTGGCTCTGGCTGTGGACCCAGCGTCAGTGCAGCCGGCCTCCGCAGCGGAGAAAGGGCATCGAGTTGCTCAAACCAAGCAGGGTTCAGACCCCAAAGGCCATATGCCCCACTCCTCAAGACTGTCAGAGCAGGGGCAGCCTTACAAGAGGCCACTTGGTCATTTCACCCCAGGAGATGCACTGCCTCTACCCCAGTTCCCACTCACAGTCAGACAGCCCTCTCCCCTCCCACTCTGTAGCTCCTCACTCTCACCCACACTGTTCTCAGCCTTCACTGGAAGCTCAGAAGACACCCCCTTCAGGAAGCCTTCCTTGACTTCCCAGGCAGAGATGAGCACTTCCTGGGGCTCTGAAGCCCCTTGCTCTTACCACTGTTACAACATTCCTCATTGGGACATGGTAATTGTCAGTGTGCCAGACCACCTTGTCAGGCTGGGATCTTCTTGGGCATGGACTGTTCATCCTGCCGGCACCCCTGTGCTCAGGACCATGTCTGGCACCCAGTAATCACTGTGTTTGCATGCCGAAGAGATGGATGAACTGCCTGGGCTTAATTAACAGGAGGAGCGGGCGTACTTCTTGCCAAACCTCCGTCGAATCTCCTGGGGAGGGTCTGTGTCCATGGGGCACTGTAGTCTCTTTGGTGTCCACTCCACCTCGGCATTGCTGCGTGGACAGCGAGCACCCACTCTGGGGGAGGGACTAGGACAGAAATGAGAAAGATAGGACTGTGGCCGCCTGAGCCACTTGGTCCTCTGCTGCCCCTGGTCTGCCTTCAGATCGACTCTGTTGAGGAAGGGTCGGAGCTGTCAGGCAGGGGACAACAGGATTCCCACAGAGACCTAGAAAGAGAATGAGTCAGATCCTGTGGGTCCCGGCCAAGGGAAACATACATCTGTGCATCTGATCTGACCCTGGCAGCAGGTGAGTACTGAAATCAGCAGGTTCTCTGCTCTTCCTGGTGCAGGGCTGTGTCTGCCTAGAGTAAGGAGTGCTTTTTTCTAATTTGCATGAAGGCACTACTGTAGGCTAGTGGGGCCCCTGATACCAGGCATTCTGGGGAGAGAAAAGGCAAGTCCCCAACTCCAGCCTTCCCTCCAACATTCCCAGATGAAGGCTCACCAGATCTTTTCCTGGCTGACGTAGGAGGCTCGCCGGCACAGGTCCTTGATGACCTCAGGAACCTCTACCCCTGCAACACAGAGCTGGACTAGGGGATGGCTCAGGACCCAGAGCCCAGGAAGACCTGGCGTCTGCCGACATCAACACTGGCCAATTCCCTTGACTTTGGATGCCCCAGTCCCAGCCTGTGTCCCCTGTGGATGCTAGATCCAGCCATGAGTGGGCAGGGAGAAGGCCTGAAACAAAGTTGGCCAGGTAGTGTCTCCTGGACATGTGTTCACCTTCAGTCCCACTCATCAGTATCAGGCTGATGGTGTACAGTTCAGGAACTGTATGCAAACTACCTGCTAGACCATTCTGCCACTAAATCCCTGCTCAACCCTCCAACTTAAAACCTCCTGAGAGTTAAATGTAGATCTAGGTGGCGCATATATGGAGATCACTATAAAATTCTTTCCACTTTTCTGTGTTTAAAAATGTTCATGGGGCGCCTGGGTGGCTCAGTCAGTTAAGCATCTGACTCTTGATTTCAGCTCAGGTCGTGATCTCACGGTTCATGAGTTAGAGCCCTGTCAGGCTCTGCACTGACTGCACGGAGCCTGCTTGGGATCCTCTCTCTCTCCCTCTCTCTCTGTGCCTCCTCTGCTCACATTGTCTCAAAATAAATAAATAAACTTAGAAAGCGTTCATAATAAAATGTTGGGGGAAAAACACTCTCCGACGAGCCACCCATTCCTCTCTGGGCTGAGCAGGAGGGGAAGTGCAGGAGTGAGCTGCAAATCCAAGTTCTCACAGGAGGCCTGGGAATCTCCAGGTCACTTCTAAGTGCTAAACTAATCTTGAAGATTACCCTGGTCTATAGCTCAGAGGGTGAAAGTGATTAAGCTGAATTTAATGACAGCAGAGTATTTAAAACAAAGTATAGATGTTTATCCCTCAAATTTCAGCAAATGGCAAATGTGGCAAAATGATAACTAAAGGCAAATCTAAGTGAACGGTAAAGGGATGCTCCTTGTGCTGTTCTCAATCCTTTTCTGTAGGTACATTTAAAATATTTCAAAATAAAATTTGAAGGAAACAACAAGGCACAACAACAATTAAAAGCAAAACAAAGTAGTACTCAACGCTACCCTTCTACCTAACCCTCACTCCCCCAGGCTGGTGCTCTGCTCCACCCCAGGGGCTGGATGTTCCTGGGACTAGGGCCTGGGCTCACTTCCAGGCACCTGCCCCTGCTCTGCCGTCAGGCCCAGGTGCCTACTGCCCTGCCTCCCTGGGAAAGGTGAAAAGCTGACAAATCTGGAGAGCTGGGTCTGCACTCCACCAACTCTCCTCTTGCCCTGGGCAGGCAAAGCCCTGACCCAGAGTCCCAGCTGTGTCCTGCCTAACTCACCCCTCTCCCACATGGATCTAGAATTGGGCTGCTCAGCTCCCCCAAGTTCTCATAGTCCTGGGAGGGGCTGGGCTTGGTCTCGACATGCCCCAGTGACAAACTGTGAAGGTACCATAACAGCTCAGAGTAGAGCACAGAGAGTCCTGTTACCTGCCCCCTGCTCTCCCTGGCTGTACCCCCCACCCACCTGAGTCAGACACAGACAGGACAGGAAGTAGGGAGAAGGACAACAGAGTTGGGTCTCCATGCACTCAAGCAAACATTTCCTGAGCACTCAGCCAAAGCATATAAAGGCAAACAAAACCAGAGCGCCCCCCTGCCACCAGACACCCCAGCTCAGCTGAAAATGGCCTGGATAGGGCTGTTACAAGGAGACACTATGTTCCCCTGTCCTGGACACCAAGCACAGGGGCCTTTGACAGAGACCAGAATTCTATCTGCTGTCCCTCACTCCATCCTGACCCTACCCACCCCAGGAGCAAAGCTGCATTATGTCTTTTGTGGGCCGTGGGCACTATTGCCTTCCTAGGCACCTTCCTCTATTAAAAAAAAAGAAAAAAATATATATACATGTATTTATAAAATATAAATATTTTTACAATCATGTTGGTATACAGAAGAATTAATCCAGGCTAAATATACCATTGCATACTTATTATATTCATTCTTCTGATTTTAAAAGAAATTAAAACATCTCTGTGGGCTCCTAAAAGTATGTAGGCCCTGTGCACTGTTCCTGCTGTGTCTAATGGATAGGTCAGCCCTAAGGCCAGACTGCCCCACCTTTGACGCAGAGCTGTGTGAAACGGAGCTCGCTGTCATGGTCCCGCAGCATGAAGTGGAAATCCTCCCATGTCAGCTCCTCCTTATCCTGGAAGCCTGACTCCCGGAACATGGACTCCACCACCTCGGTCAGCTGGGCCTTGGACAGGCAATTGTTGGAGATCTCGATGAAGGACCTGGAATTGGGGGAGGGAAGCTATCAGGCCCTGAAAAGAGGCCTGAGGCCTAGACATGAGGGCCCAATGGCCACCCCACCAGGCATTCAGAACCCACATGGAAGGGCCCCAACTAGCCACGTTCCAAGCCCTCTCCTAGTTATAACAGTCTTTGGCTCTCTGGAGGAGGAAGAGGAGAAGGCCCCTGCGCTCTGGCTCCCACCTTTGTGTCCCACTTCTTTCCCCCAGCAGTCCCTGCCCTAGCCCAATCTTCTGGTTACCCCACACGACCAACCTCAGCATCCTGATGAACTCGTCCTTGGAAATGAGACCATTCCCATCAAAGTCATACATTCGGAACATAAGACGAGATTTCTCCTCAGGAGAGCCTGGGAGAAGGAGGACCCCTGTGAGAGCCCCAACCGACTTGCCTAAACCCCAGGCATCCCAGAAGGGGCCTCACGAATGTGACCCACTGCTGGGTACAACAAGGTGTCACTCTGCTTCCTGACAACTACCTGGGTACTCCCAGATGTGTGCATGGCTGGAGACCTGGCCCCAGCACTTTCCCATCTCTAACAGGTCAGCTACCCTCCAGCCTCAGTCTCCAGCCCCTGCCATCTTCTCCTACCTGGACAATCACTCCCTTTTCCTCTACCTTTCATGAAGACCACCAGGATGTCCAGAAACTCCCGGAAGGACAGGTAGCCATTGCCATCTTTGTCAGCAAGAGAGAACATGGACTCCACAAACATGTCCTGGGGCTTGAGGCCCAGGGACTCTGCAAACTCAGCTCTGCTCAGCTCGCAAGTCAGGGCCTCCTGTACCTTCTGTGATGAGTCCAGGGGCAGGGTCCCTGCGTCTGCCTGGTCGATGTCCAGCACCTGCACTCGGGCAGTAACAGAGGGAAGAGAAGCAAACAAGGCTTCCTTGATTTGAAGTCTAGTTGAGGCTTGTAGGATCCACCCTTTCCAGGCATCTGCCCAGTACCCTGTCCCCTCAGCACTACCCCCATTCCCTGTAGGTGGTCCTGGGGCCATTTGTTCTACGGAGCCCTGACCCTCTGTGTTAGCTGTGTTAGCTGAATGACCCAAGCAGACAATCTAGGATTGGGACTGAGAGGTCTCGGATCTCTCTTGACCTGAGCACAAGAAAACTCAGAAGTCGTGGACCACCCTGTTCTTCCAAGTGCTCAGAGACACAGACAGAGGGAAGTAAACACACAGAAAACAACAGGGCAGGCTAAGAGAGAGGAGTGACCTTGTTTGCTGGCAGCTTTCTCTTTCCTAGCCCCTTCCAGGCCAGGTCACAGTCCCCTTTAGAATTTCTGAGATATCACCATATCCTCAAAGTCAAATGACCCATTGTCAGTGCTAGCTTGCACTGAGTTTTCACTGAGAAAAAGCCTCAGCTGAGTGGAGAAAAAGCTGGGCTTAGGAAAGAAGACTTCTCACCACGGGCTATCTTCAGCCCACCCAGGAGCTACTCCAGCATCAGAAGAGATGGTGAGGGTAGCAGGCAGGCCACAGGCCACAGCACCTATTTTTCCTATGGTCAACTGGGAGCCCATGGCCCAAGCTTGGCTATGGTTTTATGAGGCAAACCTTGTTACTTCAAACAAGGAGCTTTAGTGGAAAGAGCCTGGGACTGGAGGCAGAAGACCTAGGTTCCTGTCCCAGCTCTACCACCCACTTGCTGTGTGACCTCGGGCAAGTCTCTTCACTTGTCTGGCATTCATTTTCCAACCTGCCCTGACTTATCTCACAGGGCTATTGTGAGAATTAACAACGAGACATTGTATGGAAAGTGTTTTGAAACCTGAGAGCACCATGCAGGTAGAAAGGGGTGGCAGCTGCCCCCAGGACATAGTAGCACTCTCTTTCACCCCCAGCACAGGTGGTCTTATGGCCTGGATGGGTTCTGACCTGAGGGGAGGTGCCCAGGTCCTGCCTGGGCCCTGGCAAGGAGTCATCCTACCTGGAGGTCCCTTCATTCTAGTGCATACTCAAGTTCAACTGGTTTGAGAGGTAAATGACAAAAGTCATGTGCCTGGCACATAGTAAATGAGCATTAAATGCTCACTTCCCTCATGAATCCTCTCCCCAGCCAGTCAACCCTGCTCCTTCTCAAATATTAATTTTTTTTGCCCTTTCTCTAGGCACCTCTACTCAGTCCTTCTTGCTGATTTCCTCTGAGCCAAAAATCTTCCACCTCTTTTTAAGTCCTCACCAAATCTGACCTGAACCATGACCCTTCACTGACCTTAAGACTTGCTACCTTTTCTGACCTCCTAGACTGCTTATCTCCTAGATTAGTTTTGTAGCCATGATTCTTTGCCGCTTATCTTCCTTTCTGGGCATGTCCCATCTTTCCAGAGAGATGACAAATCCCTTTAGTGGGGTGTGGGAGAGGCATGCTCTATCTGCTCTATTGATCTTATCTCTACCAAGCTTCCCTCTCCACCATTCTCCACCCAGGCTGCTTTATTTCTGTGCCAGATATGGACGCCAAGTCTTTGCATTTCCCTTCCTGGCTTGTTTCTCCACAGCCTCTCAGCAGTTCTTAGAAGTCTGCAAGGGAGGCACTCATGCCCCATGGTGGCCTCTGGCAGCTGCACTCTCCCAAAGTGGGGGGACCAAGGGCTCTCACTGCCCCCACACAGTCTGTCTTGCCCTAGACATCTGCAGCCTTTCGGCCAGGAGGAGTTAAGTAAGGGCAGAAAGCCTGGACAGCCCTGAGGAGAGAGGTGAGTAACACATGCAGATAAGCTCCTGACATGGCCTCCCTGACCTGGCACAGGTGGATGCGGGAACCTCTCCTTACAGAAAGGCTAGGTGATTGGGCCAAAAATGCAGTAGAACTGATTATCAGCATCAGGGCTCCTGACTTGCCCTGGAGTCACCCCATGGCCTTGTGCAGGTAACGGCACTGCCACAGTCAGACATGCAAGAAGAGACCCAACCCTACATACACACCTGGGAGAAAAGGTGCCTGAAAAAGGTCCCCAGGAGGTGGCTCCTCTGTTCTCGCGTCACAGCTGCCCTCATCAGCTCCTGCTCCCGCAGTTCCCACTCCTGGAACCTCAGCCCGCTCTCCTTCAGGGCCCCCCGAAGGTTTTCCACTAGCACCTGCCGCTCCTCCTCCACATTAAACAGCAGCACCTACGGAAGCGGCGATAGGGAGAGCATTTCTCAAGGCCTCTTGAGGCCAGGAGCTGTACATGAGCCTTGTCAGGGGCTGCTGGAAAGAGTGCCCTTGTAAAAGAGATATACTGTTATCTCCTGGGCTCCACGGGCTCCGTGGGCCCCAGGGCTTGCTTACAGGCACAGAGCTAGCATTCAAAGATGCATGTCAGAAGCCACTCTTCCCTCTCTGTTTGGCCCTGGACAAGAGAGGGGAAGGCAGGGGGACAGATGATGGAGGGGACTGTGAGTCAGATAGTCAGGGCTGAAAATCAGCCTGTGAATGAGTTTCCCTCCAAAATTTCTAACAATTCACTAGATCCTAAAAACCAGGCGACAGGGAAGAGGGCCTGGCTTCTTCTAAGGACTCCCAGTTAAGACCTACTGGGACACATTTAAAAAGGGAGGGGGGAAGACTGTGCAAGAAGAAGAAGGGACTGTGGAGACCAAGTCACCCAGCAGGCCCAGAGCAGGATGAACGTGTTCACGTTTCTCTCTCTATCAGGTAATACAGCCAGGGACTAGAAGCCAGAAGCCTGATTCTGTGCTCCTTCCCCTCACCTGGCTGCCTCCCTGGCTGTGGACAAGGAACCAGGGACCAGCTGGGCCATACCAGGTCATACTCCTTGGGGATCTTGAGCAGCAGGGTGCGGCGTCCTCGGTTGTTGGACAGGATGAGGTTGACTTGCTGGGGGGGCCGCAGCTGGATGGTGCGGAGCACAGAGAGCCTGCCATCCACCACACAGATCTGCCCAGGCTGCAGGTGCACCAGCACAGGCCGGCTGGGCTCCTTGTGGCCCTGCCATTCCAACGCTGGGGAGAGACAGGGCTGGGTCAGCTGGGGCCAGGAGGAAGGAGGCTGGCTTAGGGCTGGAGTTAGGTCAAGGCCTCCACAGCCCTTTGCTCTCTCTTAGGTGTTGAGAGTCAGCCCCTCCCCAACAGTCCCCTGTGCTTCTAGCACATGTAAAGAATAATAACTACCATTTGCTGTGTGTTTACTATGTGTGCAATGCTGTACCAAGTGTTTTGCATGAACCAGTTAATTTAATCTTCACATACCTGTGAGGTAAATGTTATTATTGTTCCTGTTTTACAGATAAGAAAAAATAAGTTTAGAGAGATAAAAAAAAAAAATCTGCCTAAGGCCCAAAAGCTCAAAGTTGTGGAACCAAGATTCCAATCCTCAGTGTGACTCTAGACTTTCATTAGTTACTTCTCTGTTGCCTGAAATTCCAGTGTAAGATGCCACAAAGTATCAGTTCCCCAGGACTCTGGAGAATCATAGTACACCTGTGAAATGTAGTCAAGCTCCTGTGACTTCTCCCCATGAGTCTATCACATCCTCTTTATTTGGGACCATTAGGAGAATCTATGGAGAGTGGAGGACTCCAGGTCCAACGTCTACCTAATGCCTCTATGGCTCTTCCCACCTAGCCTGGCTTGCTTGGAGGCCTAGAAAAGGGAGGCCTTTTCCTTAGGCTCCTGAGGTGGGGGAGGGGACTGCAACCCTGAATCATGTCCTCCCCACCACCATCCTGGCCAGCTTCAGACCTACCTTCCATGCCCCCCACGAGCTTCTCAGACATGACACTCTGGCGCTCCTGGCCCTGGAGCCTCTTGAAATTTCTCCTCCGGAGATGGGCAACGATCCAGGCACTGAGCAGGCTCACTAAGAGGGCAGAAGCAGTAGGATGCTCAGAGGAAGGTGGGGGTCTAGGGAGAGGAATTGCCCCCTTCCTTGGCAAGATCCCCTGCTTTCCCCACCAACTAGGTCAGCCTATTCAATTGTCTCAAACTATGAAGCTCCCTGATAGGGGGTGGGGTGGAGAGGGAGCTTTGGGTATCATCTAAGATGCCTGCACAGCCTCCCCTGCTTCCACGACTCAGGTCCCTTCCCAGTCAGAGACTAGGTCCAGAGTCCTCATGCCAAAGCCTGGACCCACTCTGCCACTCTGGACCCACACACAGCCATGCCAAAGACTACCTATCAAGCCTCTGCCCCAGCTAGTTCCCAACTGGTTCTCAGCAGGGTTTGCCTCTGATAGTTTCCCAGGCCCAGTGTCCTGGAAATAGCTATAAATTATGGCTCCTAACCAATCTGGGCCCTGGAGGGACCCCAGCAGAACTGGAAGGCAGTTTTCCCTGGAGCTGACTTATCTGCAGGTCAGATACATCTCATGTTCCCTCCAGCTCTGATGTTGTCCTCACGTGCCCAGAGGAACAGTTCTCTGCATGATCTGTTGTCATAGGTGAAACCACCCCACTCCCACCCCTCAGCTTACGCATTTCACCCAACCCAACCCTGCCCATCACTTTTACCCAGAGGGAAGCAGCAGAGAGTTCCAATGGTGACCCCAAAGCCAAAGCCACTGCCTTCAAAATAGTCCCGCATGATGGAGGGAACACAGGCTGGCAGGCCTTCAGTGCTGAGCTGTTTTGGCTGTGGGCAGGGGTCTCCTGGGGAAATAGAGGAAGCTAAAGTCATTGGTGGGGGACGATGCTGGGCCAGAGGCTCTGGCACAGAATCACTGAGGGGGTTAGGGTGACAGAAGGGGTAGGGTGGGGAGGCCTTTGAGTTGCAGAGGGCTGGGAGCTACTTACCCCTGTTATTATACCAAGAATGTGGTGTTTGCCTACTTGGGCAATAAGTGGAGTAAAGAATGGACCTCAGCCTCTGTCTCTCTTACATGCACATATGTGTACACACACACACACACACACGGAGTTCCCTTGTCACTGCTGTGGGGGATATCCTCATGGCACTTGGCCTTCCTGAAATCACACTCACCCCAGACTTAGCCCAGCCAGATGGGCTCTCTGAGTCTTGGTCTTGCCCTCACTTGGGTACCTCCTGGGGTTGTGTAGAATAGGACCTACACAGCCACATGTGGCCATGTTCATGTCCAGAACCAAAGTTCTCAAGGGCAGACCATAGCTCACTGCCTCCGTAGGGTCTACTGCCCAACCACATCTGAACCAGGCCCACAGCTGAGGAGGGATGAGGCACCGGAATCCAAATCCTTTCACGCACCCCCTGGCCACTCACCCGCATGCCAGAAGAAGACATTGGGCTGCAAGGCACTGGGGCTCATGTTGGTGACAGCCACTAGAACATCCCGCAGGGAAGTGTTTCTGATCTCTGCGATTTCTTCCTCAGAGAATAGCCTGTGGGTGGGAGAGGTGAGGAGCTATTTCACTGAGAGAGAGAGAGAGGCTTGAGAAAAGAGGCCCAGAGGAGGTGGGGTCAGCTGAGAATCCAGGGTCCATGGGGTTGCTTACTTTACACGTTGAGGGCCTGGGGCCCAGGCCAACAGGGAGTTTGAAGAAGGGGCCAAGGAAGGCCTTACCCATTCCCAGTGTTCTCAAACCAGTAGCGGTCACCATCCCGCAGTCGCACAAACTGGTTGAGGACAATGGCACTGAAGAGGGGCCCGGGGTCTCCGTGGCTCTCCAGGAGCCCCCCAGGGAGCAGCTCCAGCCGGGACAGGTCCTGGTTGTACAGGGCAGCTGTGGCCTCCAGCACCTGGGGCCAAGAAGGGACAGAAGTGAGTGCAAGGACCTGGCACCCGCCCTTGGGCAAAGAGGTAGTTTCCAGGGATCAGCCTCAGGGATGATAATAATAAATGACAGTGACAATCACTCACTTATTATGCCCCAGGCACTGCTCTGAGAGCTTTACATAAGTTAACTCATTTATGGGAACTCACAGATTCAGCTGTCTGTTTTATAAAGTTGGAATAAAACAGGCAGCCAGTTCCCTACGTAGCCTGTTCTTAAAAAGGTATGAAAGTTGCAAACCCTATCAAAATAACAACAGCACTCTTCACAGAGCTAGAACAAACCATCCTAAAATTCGTATGGAACCAGGAAAGACCCCTAATAGCCAAAGCAATCTTGACAAAGAAAACCAATGCTGGAGGCATCATATTCCCAGACTTCAAGATGTAATACAAAGCTGTAACCATCAAGATGGTAAGGTACTGGCACAAAAATACACACTCAGGTCAATGGAACTGAATAGAGAACCCAGAAATGGGCCCACAAACGCATGGCCAACTAATCTTTGACAAAGCAGGAAAGAATGTCCAATGGAATAAAGACAGTCTCTTCAGCACATGGTGCTGGGAAAACTGGACAGCAAAATGCAGAAGACTGAATCTGGACCACTTTATTACACCATACACAAAAATAAACTCAAAATGGATGAAAGACCTAAACGTAAGACAGGAAGCCATCAAAATGCTCGAGGAGAAAGCAGGCAAAAACCTCTTTGACCTCAACCGCAGCAACTTCTTACTCAACATGTCTCTGGAGGCAAGGGAAACAAAAGCAAAAATGAACTATTGGGACCTCATCAAAATAAAAGTCTTCTCCACAGGGAAGGAAAAAAGTTGGCCAAATCTAAAAGACAACCGATGGAATGGGAGATGATATTTGCAAATGACATATCAGATAAAAGGTTAGTATTCAAAATCTTTAAAGAACTTATCAGACTCAACAACCAAAAAAACAAATCATCCAATGAAGAAATGGGCAAAAGACGTGAATAGACAATTCTCCAAAGCAGATATCCAGATGGCCAACAGACAAATGAAAAAATAGTCAACATCACTCATCATCAGGGAAATACAAATCAAAAGCACACTGAGATATCACCTCACACCTATCAGAATGGCTAACATTAACAACTCAGGCAACAAGAGATGTTGGTGAGGATGCAGAGAAAAAGGATCTCTTTTGCACTGGTGGTGGGAAGGCAAACTGGTGCAGTCACTCTGGAAAATAGCACGGAGGTTCCTCAAAAAATTAAAAATAGAACTACCCTATGACCTAGCAATTGTACTACTAGGTATCTATCCAAGGGATATAGGCATGCTGTTTCGAAGGGTAACATGCACCCCAATGTTTATAGCAGCTCTATTGACAATAGCCAAAGTATGGAAAGAGCCCAAATGTCTGTCAATGGATGAATGGATAAAGAAGATGTGATATATATATATACAATGGAGTATTACCCAACAATCAAAAAGAATGAAATCTTGCCATTTGCAACTATGTGGATGGAACTAGAAGATACTGAAATTAGAGAAAGACAAATATATGACTTCACTCATATGAGGAATTTAGATACAAAACAGACGAACATAAGGGAAGGGAAGCAAAAATAATATACACAAGAAGGGGGACAAAACATAACTCTTAAATATAGAGAACAAACAGAGGTTACTAGAGGGGTCATGGAATGGGGGGCTAAATGGGTAAGGGGCATTAAAGAATCTATCCCTGAAATCATTGTTGCACTATATGCTAACTAACTTGGATATAAATTAAAAAAATAAATTATTTTTGAAAAAAGGTATGAAAGTTGAGGGGTCAAAATCAGTGCAAAAGTTGGAATGGTAGCATTGTGTTTGAAAAGGTTTCTATTCTTTAGAGCTAAGAAAGTTTTTTTTTATTTTTGTATTTTTTATTTAAAAAAAATTTTTTTTTAACATTTATTTATTTTCGAGAGCGTGAGCAGGGGAAGGGCAGAGAGAGAGAGAGAGGCAGATGCAGAATCTGAAGCAGGCTCCAGGCTCCGAGACATCAGCACAGAGCCCGACGCGGGGCTCAAACTCACAGACCGTGAGATCATGACCTGAGCTGAAGTCGGCCACTTAACCAACTGAGCCACCCAGGCGCCCCAAGAAAGTTTTTAAAAAGCAAATCCCTACCTGTACATTGCCTTTTGGAGACAGACTTCAACATTATATGAGCAGCATTTTCCTTCCCCCCACCTTTTGTTTTGTTTTGTTTTGTTTTGAGCAGCATTTTCCACCTGACCTTTACTTTAACTCTTTTCTCCCCAAAAAAACACATGACCAGGTTAATTCTAATGAGGTCCAGTTGAAGTTAAAGATTTGTTACTTTTGGTATGTCTGGTGATTCCTATCTTTACAATGATTTTATAAAGTTTATAAGCCCCATGTGCATATTGCTTCTTTATCAGCCTTTTGTCCACTTTCCAACAACCTTATAAAAGAGTAAGGACAAGAACAATAAAATAAGTATGAAATTGTAAAAATGCCACTGTACCAAGATAGTAAGGGGACCCAAACTGGTCTGTTGGCTGGCAGGCAATGCCACTTGCCCAGGTGACAGCTCAGGGTGTGACTCCCTATAGGCAGCTTGAGTATCAGTGCATATAAAAGTACAGCTTGTTCCTGAGTTGAGGACCTTCTACACTTGCTCAGGTGGTTGTTGGGAAGAGTGAATGAGATAATGCCTATTAAGCGCTCAGCATGTAGTAGATAATCAACAATCATTTGTTAGATCTGAACTAGCAAAGTCTAATGCCAAATCCTGCTGGTTTGGTAACCTCCATTCTGGTTATGATTCTGGGGAAAGCTACCTGGGTGAGTCCCGTCCCTCTCATCAGGGACTTGTCTCTTGTGTTTGGGTCTCAGTGCCCACTGTCTGTGTCTTGGTCCAATGTGCCTTGGCCCTCCCACCCTGTCTGCTGGGTCCCGACCCCTCCTTACGGTGCGGTTGGTCTGGGAGAGTGCGGGGTTGATGTCCTGCCATCTGGTAATGGGAGGCAGACCCAGTGCTGTCCTGGCCTTGGTATAAGAGGGCAGGCCCAGATCACGGCCCCTCTGCAGACAGCCAGCCAGGTGGTCTGTGCGGGAAAACTTCAGAGACCCGGGCCAGAAATCTGGGAATGAAATACCAGAGAGTCTGAGGGAGCTCAGGGTCACTACAGCTCCACTAGCCCAGGAGTCAGGTTTCTGGGGGACCAGAATCACACAGAGGCAACCATGGTCAACAGGTCTCTCAGCAGTGAAAGAGTGCAGGATCCTAGCCCCAGGCACTCCTTCCAGCCTGGCTCTGGAGCTCCAACAGAATCCCCACCCAGGGGCCAGGGGTGCCCAACCTTTGGGGACAGCCTCAGGCTCACCTAGTACATCCTCAACCACCACGTGGTCCTCTCGCTCAGCGATCTGGGAGGCCATGCCCAGCAGCAGCGCATCGACATCTTCAGCTCTCTGTAGGTTTGGATGCTTTGAGAATGGGGAGAGAAGATGGGACTGAAGGTTGAGCAGCCAGGCTCCCTCCACCCCACAGTCCAAGTCCTGGGCCCAGCCAGTGCTGATGTTTGCTCTAAAACCAGCAGGCCATTCCTCCTTCATAAGCTGATTCTCCACTTAAGGTGAGTGATGTCCCCATCAAAAGCTCATGTTGCTGGGAGATGGGTCTCCACAAACACAAAGGATCTAAAACCTTACTTCTATTTTAGGAGACCTAACAGTATGGTTGACAAAGACCCTAGAACATCTAGGTCTTTGGTCCATGCTCTCTTAGTGAGCAGCTCTATGACCTTGGGCAAGTCAAAGGACCTCTCTGAACTCAGTGTCCTTCCCTTAATAAAAAGGGCTTTAGAGTCTGAATAAAATTAAATTAAATTAAAGCAATTAGAAGGACACTGAGGTCTCTTTCAGCTCAGCTCCATGACTCTGATTCTGTAGTTTCCTCTTCTCTCTTTTCATCCTACCTCTTTTTTCTTCTTATGAACACTACACAGAGTATCAGATTTTGCTTTAAATTATTCGTCAATGATCTTCACCCACCCTGGCCTGGTTTGGATGGGACAGATTATCCCCCATAATCTTTCAGAACTCTCCCTCCTCTTTGCTCCCCTCTCAACATACACAGTCACACACTGCCCTGGGTGTGTCTGAGTGGGACATTTCCTTGGAGGGTGGGATGGCTGGGGTACTTCAAGGCCTACAAGGGACCCAGAGCTGTCAAGAGAGAAGAAAAACCTATGAAGAAGTAATGAATGCAGAGCCACACCTGCACAGGCCTCACTGTCCCTCACTCAGTCCTGAGGCGGGGGTGGAGGATTGACTTTTGATCATGTACAGCTGACTGCCTCGGCCCTACTGCCCACTTTCACCACACACCCTCAGACACAAATACACACACACACACACACACTACACACATACACCCACCCACATATGTGCCCCCCAGCCCTAACCTCTCGGCTCCAGTAGCTGTTGCAGACCCGAAGAGCTCTGGAGTTACTTGAGTTCCTATTGATGACCTCTTGGAAGTGACAACTGGCATTTCTGAAATGCAAGGATCAGGGGAGTGATGACTGAGGCCATGGTGTCCTAAAGTCTGGCATCAGCTCTGGTCTCCAAGACTGCATACGGCCAGGAACCCAGATCATTGTAAACACCTAAAAATGTACCCAAAGCATGTGCATCTCTTTCTTTCCCTCCCTGTCTCTCTCTCTCTCTCTCTCTCTCTCCCTCCCTCTCTCTCTCTCTCTCTCTCTCTCTCTCTATATATATATATATATATATATATATATATATATATATATATATATATATAAACATATGGGGCCCCGCATCCCTTTCTTTCTCCATCCCTCCCTCTGTGTGTGTGTGTGTATATATATATATGTATGTATATATATATATATTGCCAAACAGCATGGGGCTCTATTTAGAGCACCTCTTCTCTTCTGATTCCCAAAGAAAGAGTTTACATGAGTTCACATATTATCATGTAATATGTAAACATGGCTATCATCATGCATGTCCAAAATTGTTCCATAGTAGGAAAATGTAACCTATGGATTATCTTATAATGCAACTGTAAAAAACAAACTGCCAAGCTTTGTTCCACACACATTTAACTAAATACATATACTTTTTAGCTTAAAGTTCCCTTTTTATTATTTTGGAGTCGAAATTTTTCTTCTGCTCTCACATATTTTTTATTATAATTCCCTCGAAAGGCTTGCAAGACCCATGTCCTGGGCTTATAGCTAAAAATGTCCTCAGTGTTGTGTCAAGACCTAAGGTTTAGACCAGCAGGCTTTGTGACTCACCCTCTGAGCCTCAATTAGCCCGTGTTTAATTGGGCGGGTTAATATATACACCAGCTGTAGCTAAACGGATAAAGTGCTTAAAAACCACAATGACGTCTTTTTAAAGTATTGTTCCCTTTCCCCCTCCAAATTCACTGTTCCCTAGGGAAATGAGCACAATTCAGACTGATAATCCTGTCCTGAGGGTTCCTGAGGGCAGATTTTTCTGAAATGACACCACCACCCCTTCCAACACACTGATATTTGTGCTGTGCCCTCACCTCATGTAGACACCAGGAGGCACCATGGTGGAGAAGAACTGCTCAGAGGCCGCCAGGAACTCTGGAGAGATGCTGGGGTCCAGGAAAGGTCTGTATCCTGGGGGAAGGGGTAAAAAGAGGATAGTAAAATTTAACCCTTAAACCGCCCAGCCTCCCTCCCCATGGCTACTGTCCCCCTCGATAAAACTCCTGCTAGCTCTCCGATTCCTCCTCCCCATCCGTTCACCTGCATACTTCGGGGGTGTTTTCTGCAGGAAGCTGGGCAGCCACTCATACAGAGCGATGTTCTGAGGGGCAAGAGAAGGCAAAAGGGAGGCAAGTGCTGGAGCAGCTCCCCTGAGAGGGATCCGAGCCCAAGGAAGGCTTCAGTGGGAGATGAGGGTCAGGCAGGGGCAGTCACGAGGGAGGCAACTCAAACAGGACAGGTGAGGAGGCCTGTCCCCCCCACAAGGAACACGGGATGGGAGAAGAGGGCGGCTGCGTAACAACCACGGCAAAGTCTCATGTGGAACAGCGCTTTGCCTCCTCATCCTCTTCAGGGCCCCCTGCGAGACGCTAGCCCCAGTTCTGGAGAGCAGCGTCCTTCTGGGAAAGGGCATTTCTGGGGGCTGCCGGTCGGAGACTGGAGGGCTCTGCGCAGCAGGGAGGGGGCGGCGGGGAGGGGGCGCGCTGACCTGGTAGGTGGCGATGACCCTCTTGCGCGCGTGCTGGAACAGATCCTCGTCCCCCCATCCCGGATGCTCGCGGGCCAGCCGCCGCGCGCAGAAGTTGTGGTAGCGGAACCACAGCAGCCCCAGCGCCTGCAGGAAGGGGTCGCGGTTCCCTCGCTCCGCGCCGAAGTCTGCACGCGACGACGTGGGGTCGCGGGGGACGAGACGGGCGGCGGCGTGAGCACGCGGAGCGCACCTCCGCCGCCCCGCAGCCCGCCCCGCCGGCGCGCCCGGCCGCCGCAGCCCACCCCGCGGCCTCACCGTACAGCCCCCGGGGCCCGCGCTGTCCCGTGGCGGGGTCGGGCGCCGTCCACATGAGCAGGGGGCTTTGCGTGTTGCGGGGGAAGGCGGGGTCGGGCCCCGACGCCAGCTGTCCCCCGGAGAAGCTCCGCAGCGCGTCGCTCCAGGAGTGCGAGGAGCCATAGATGGCGCTGCCGTCCAGCCAGCCCGTCACGTCGTTGGTCTGCGGGGGGCCACCGGGAGGGTGAGCCGCGGAGGAGCCGCGGGTGGAGTAGCCGAGGCGGGTGAGGGGGCGCCAGGGCCTGCGGAGCGTCGGTGGGGAGTGGAGGCGGGGGCAGCCTGTCCTCGCCCGGCCCTACCGGGCCGACCCTGCGACCCCGTCTCCCTCCTCTCACCAGGTCCCGGGGGTTACTGGGGCTCCGTCCAGTCTCGGGGTCCCAGCGACTCCTCTGGAAGGGTAGGATCACGTCCCCGCGGTGGTCAGGGTCGAACACCGGGTCCCCGGGCGGGATGTGGATGTTGAGGAACTCGGCTGGGCAGCCAGGAGTCTCCACACTCACCAGGTCGGACAGCACGTGGTAGCCTGTACGCAATGGGGGAGGACTTGGTAGGGCGAGCTGAGGGCCTGCGACTCTCCTTTTTGTAACAGGTATCCAGCCCTCCCCCACTCCCCTTGAAGCATCAAAAGACTCCTCGGATTTCTCCCTAAATCTAAGTCTTGACCTCCTCCACCCTCCTAATCCTTTGTTACACCCTGGTCCAGACTGTTTTCATTGCCAGTTTGGTCTTCTCCTTGGTAACTGGGAGGTGCCCGGTGAGTGTGCCTAGGCAATTGGGCTGGGAACACCTGCTCCAACATGCACCTGGGAGCAGCCTGCCCAGAGGGCCTGCCAGTCTCACTGTGAGGCTGGACACTAGGAATGTCAAATGTAGGTAGCCCCCCCCCCCCCGGGTGGCTAGCAGAAGCCAGGCATTCCTGCTGGAAGCCAACAAGCCACAGACACTGGAGTCAAGCCGGCCTAGCGCCCCCATTTTGACATCCACCCCCTCGCCCAGACCTTTTGCCAAAAGCAGAACCCTGCCCTGAGACTGTCCTAGGAGCCACAGGGGCAGAGTGAGAACAGGGTCCCACCAAGAGTCCCTACCAGATTATTTTCATGCTCCTGCCTCCATCTGTACTCCCATCAACAGCTCGACGTGGGGCAAATTGATGCCTCCACCAACCAGACTTTCTCCCTCTACTTTTTCTTCTCCAGAAAAGGAAATACAAGACATAGCTTTCTCCACTTAAGAAAAGTCATTTTAGGCCCTAGACATCTTGTGATTTACGACTACTTGCCCAAATCATATTCTTGAGTTACCTTTGCAGGATGTAACCCCCTTGGAGGACTCAGATACCAGATCAATTAAAGGCAGAGAGAATTGATGCCAACCTTTGCCGGCCCTCGTGTCTTTCATCGATTAAGACCTGAACTCTCTCACCCTGAGATGACTTTTGCCTAAATTCTAGACTGAATTCCCTATTGTACAAGTGCCTTTGTGAATCTGTATGTACCCTTAGCTTAAAACTTCACCAGTTTTGTTTGGGAAGACATTGCTTTGGGAAATACCCCCTATGTTCTCCTTTACTTGTTCCAAGTAAGACTCTTCCTTTTCCTATTCTTGGCTTGGTTGAGTCTTTTGGCTCAAAACTCACCAAAAGCTAAATTCGGTTTCATATAACAATACCCTATCCCATCACCTTCCCCATCCATCTCGAGCCCCCATCTCTGAGACCCTCCGTTGCTTCACTCCCTCACTACCTGGCTCCCTCCTCAGACATAGAGGTGTCCAGCTGACCCTACTGGCCTCCCTTCCCCAGAGGTTGAGGCCCTCACCAAAGAAGACTCCCAGCACTGTTCGGTTCCGCAGGGAGCCCTGCCCTGCAGGGCCTCTCATGGCAGTATTGCTAAGGTCTCTGGGGTTAGGCAGGTGGGGTTCTCTCAAGGGCTGGTACACACCATCTGCATAGCTGGCTGGAACCAGGCGCTGCAGCCGAGAGCCTGCAGTAGGAGGGGTAGGGACAAAGATAAATCCTCAGTGGGGCTCCCTTACCTCCTCTCTCCCAGGCTTCCCTCCATACCACAGGCAACCCATGAACCTTTGCTCTTACCTGCCAGCCCTTGCCCCTCAGTACCACCCTGACCCTGGGGCTGTCTCCACTTGGCCCTCACCTACCTTTGCTACCCCATCTGTGCTCCATGAGGTTGTTGTACCACCCATCAAATCGCTGCACCTCCCAGGAAATGGGATTCTGGGCTCCTGTGTGAGAACAGAGGAAAGGGGCAGCTGGGCAAGTCCATGCATGGAAGGATAGGCAGGCCTGCAGGACATGGGTCTTGGGAGCCTGGCAAGGGGAGCAGCAGAAAGTGGACTCGCAGCACAGTGTGGAAGGTAGGGTGCAGAGGGAGAGAACCCAGAACGAAGTGTTGTCCAAACTGAAGCTCATCTCCAAGCTGCTCGGTGGGGGAAACATGGCAGGGAGCACTAAAGCAGTGTAGCCAGGGGCACTGTGTGCTGCCAACCTCAACCTCAAAGAGCAAGACGAAGCTGGAGAACAGTGGCAATGTAGAAGCAGATGGAGGAGCCTTCTACTATTCTCACACCTCAGCTCCCAGAGGGACACGGCAGACAGAAACCATTCCCAGCCCTAAAATACCATATGGAGCAAGAGCCAGCCACACCCTAAAAGCCAACCACTCTTCCACCCAGGGAAGGAGAGGTCATTCTGTGACCAAGCCCTGGGTAGGGGCAGTGTGGAGAGGGGCTTGGCCCTCTCTTGCTGAGCAGAGCCCAGGGCAAGGGTGCGGGCCCTGGGGCTGTGGCTCTGGGACCTGTTGCTACTCCGGTCTCTTTCCCAATTTCTGGGGTGGAACCAGGGACTGCTTGGTCATGGGATAACCTTGCATCTTTTGAGGCATCATGTTCCTCATATAATTCCTCTTATTGACCCTATGGTACTTTCTAAAAACTAGGATCTAGGAGGGAGCACTAAGTTGTGGAGGGAAAAGCTCAGGCAGTGGGGGCAGAGGGAAGGGTCCAGAATCAGAGGTGGAACAGAGGTCCTTCTGGTCAGTGGATCAGATGACCAGATTCCTCTCCCCAAATTAGGAGCCTACAGGGCTAAAGTTCCCTCCCTGCTCACTTCAGAGAACAGAACAAAGACAAGGACCCTCATCAGCCATCTATAGACCCATTCCTCTGACTGTCCTTCCACTCACACCAAGGATAAGATCTCAGAGCTATGCCTCACACTCCTGTGTGCATGTGCACGCCCATGCATGCACACTCACTCACCAGGAGGTCAGAGAGGCAAAATGACTCAGCCCCTGATGTTTGAGCAAAGAACCCAACTAAAGATCCAGGACTTGGGGCAGGAACTAGTGGGGCCACATACACACGGTCTCTAAAATAAGATGAACTGGTGGCAGAACAAGAAGCGGGTCTTGAGGGAAGGGTATAAGGGAGAATGCTTCCTTGAAATAAGTGGCAATTGCTTGGTAGAAAAGGAAAATCCAAGGTCAAGGCAAAGAGGGGGCTGGAAGGAATGGGAATGTGAGCAGCTCTGTCATGGGAGAAGCTCAGGTGTCTATCACCTCCAGTCAGAATAGATCATTCTACATGTTTTTTCTGCTTCCTTTTCTTGTCCCTTTTCTTATCTTCCCACACCTGATAAGGGACTTGCTATTTTTAACCTAACTTGTAGCACCTTAAACCCACTTCCTTTCTCAGAGACCCAGACTAAACAAAATGGCCTCAGATTCTAGTAAGAGACTGTCCAAAGCTGATGGTAACAAGATGAAATTTAATGGACCATACGGAGGCAATAGTTGTTTGTTGTTGTTGTTTTCATATTGTTTTAAAACACTGGTGATTTCCCTTCAGCTTTGGGTCCAATCTGACTACAAGATCCTTTGTTGTTTTATATGCCTGATTGGTCTTTTCCCATTTGGGATCAGGAGTCCTTACTCTATGAAGAAAGAGAGAAGACAGAGGAGAGAGAAAGGGCTTCAGACTGCAAGGAATGAAATAGGAAATGGTGACACAGCAGGGTTCCTCTGCTCCTAGCTACACTTCTCCTCAAGTCTGTACTCACCCATGGATGTCCATGACACAACCAGCAGTGTCCATGCCAGAGCCAGGCATACGCCCATGATGAAAGTGATAATAGGGCTTAGGTGTTAGGACACTCTAAAATGGAGACCCTATGAAAAGAGAAGAGGGAGAATGAGTCCCAGCAATTCAGGAGAGTCAGGCCAGGGCCTCTGCAGGCCCCTGTGAATCTAAGTGTTGTCTGGGCCAACACCACAGTGGGGAACAAAGAGCAGGAGACTCACTCTCCCCCAAGAGTCTTTCATTCATTCAACAAACACTTGACACGCATCCGCTATGTATCAAGCATTGACCTAGGAACTAGAGATTAAGTGATTAATAAAGCAGACAGAAATCTCTGCCTTCCTGGACTTACCTCCTAAGATTGACGGAAAAACCTTGTTTTGGCCCAGCTTCCCAATGTGTGTGTTCCTTGGACAGAGCCTTTCTTGAGGGCCAGGACACTGGGCTGCTGCTAGAGTGTGGTCTGAGGCAGGTCACTTCTCTGGTGTGGACCTTGGCTTCCTCTTCCAGCTATGGGAGTAAATATGCCTGAACTATCTATCTCCTAGCATGGTTGCCAGAATCAGACATGAGAATGAGGTTGAATTCGAAGCAAGAAAAGTGACAGGTGTTATGTAAATGTGATATAAAGAGAGGGTGGGCTGGAGCTTGGCTCTTCTAGGCAGACTCAAAGAATGGAGTACCAGGTGCTCCTATGTTTGGTGCCAGCTATCTTCTCTCTCTCTCTCTCTCTCTCTCTCTCTCTCTCTCTCTCTCTCCAGGCTAACAAATCTATCACCCAGGGACAACAGGGAAACAGAGACAGCAGGGGACTCAGACCGGGACTCCTGAGTGGCACAGGAAGTGCCTAAGGTCAGTGAAGACCTTCTAAGGCAGCATAGACATTGGGGGTGAGGTGGGGCTGGGGAACTATCTCGTGGAAGAAAGTAGGAGTTCAGAGAAAGTGTCTTCTCAGACTGAACTTTCAGGACTCCTGAACACGTTGTCTAGTCCCAGAGGAGGAGCCCTGGAGGGTGATCTCATCCCAACTTGCCATCTCCCATGTAACAAAGGAAAAACTCTAGGCCCTGTCATAACTCAAAAGCTCAGCATTCCACCCACTCCATCTGAGACTGTCCAGATGGTGGTCTTTGACAGAGCAGAGCAGGGCCCTGAATGGATGAAGCCATAAGAATGTTGCAGTGACCACACTGGTCCTTCCCTGATCTAGGATGCTCTGCCCTTTTCCCCCTAGTGCTATGTCTTCAGGATCCTGGGTCCCAAACACCAATGTACCACTCAACCCGTAAAAGCATGCAGTGAGCTTTTAGGGCAGGCTGTGGAGATAACCTGAAGAGGAATGTGGGCATGCTCAACAATCACTCCTTGTGGGTGGGTAGCCACATGATTTGCATAGCAGTATTGGTTCAGTAACTTCCTAACAACCTTGAGTGGAAGGCATAACCTTATGACAGAGCAGGGAAGACCCAGGCAGGGGCAGAACCAGGGAGAGAACACAGGCCTACCTCCTTCTTAACCCACATGGCTACTTATCCAGTTTGAAGTCCTAGAATGGCGACCCTGAGGTGGGGGAAATAGAAGCCAAGGCCGTAGGGATTCCAACCGGTCCCAAGCCAGGACTGAAGGGGAAGCCTGGACTCTAAAAGCCCAAAGCTCCCTCCCTGGCGAAACGTGCTGGTGCCAGGAAGGGCTCCAGAGAGATCCCCTAGGCCCAAGCAAACTAGGCCACCCAACATTCAAAGTGGGGAATGTGGAGGATAGGCCCAAACAGGTTCCATTTTAGCCCCAGGTTAACAACGGAGGCTCAGGGGGGCCAGGGTTAGGACTCCCCTTCCCTCAGAAAGCGTGCCGGAGCTGGGGCACACTCTGCCGCAGCCACGCCGCAGGCGCCCCCTCCCCCGGAGCGCCTAGGCCCGCGGGCCTGAGCCCTCCTCGGTCTGACCTGTGGCCGCGGCGGTCCCTCGACCCCAAGGTGCGGACTGCCTCGCTCCTGGCTCCAGCGAGGCCCGCGACGTCCGCTCCCGGCCCGCTCCGTCCGCAGCTCTGCGCGGGGCGGGCGGGGCCGGGGGTGAAGAGGGGCCGGCGCGGCCGGGTTCCCAGGCAGGGCGGGGCGGAGTGGGGCGGGAGACGAGCCGGCGCGCCCGAGACGCGCAGAGGTGCTGCGAGACGGCCGCCGCGCGCCAGGTGAGACGGTGCGGGCTCGCAGGGCTCCGGTGGGGGAGCTGTCCGGTCCGTGGCGAGGCTCGGCTTGCGCGGCCACGGCGACAGTCTGCTGCGGCTGGGGAGTAGGCGGAAGACCTTAAGGGGCCGGGGGTGGGGCTGGGGAGGCGCTCCCCGATACTCTCCCCATCGTCGAATCTGGGCTCCAAGACCAAGGGGATCGGACCACGCCCGCAGAGCAGGCCAGGCGTCAGAGCAAGGCATTCGACCTAAGACCCTGAGAGTGTCAGTGGCAACCACCCCCGGGCTTCCTCGTGAGCTCTCGGGGTCTCCGGCCCTCCAGCCTCTCCCGCGCCCTGCGGATCCCCGGACTGCGCCGCTAGCACCGCTAGGTTTGTGCCGGAACTGCCGGGGGGGGGCGGGGGGGCGCGTTCTGGGCAGGGGGCAAGAGGAGGGGTGGCTGCACAGGGGACGGCTCTGGCGCACGGTCACTCCTCTGTCCCAGACCGACGGCGCGGGGCAGCGCCTCTGAGCCTCGGGTGCGGTCTGAGAAGGTTGAGAGCGACCTGGAGTGGCGGGCGGGGAAGAACCCCAAACCCGGTTTGTCCGGTCATAGCCTGGTCGTTAAGTGAATTAGGAGAGTAGGGTTGGAAACGAGTCCCGGCGAGAGAAACGGAGCGCTGTTGGTGACAGAACGTCTGGACCTCTTTCCCGCCCCCAGGAGCGCTGCCTGTGCGGCTCCACAAGGAGGCGGCGAGCGGCGCGCGGGCTGCACGCACGCACTGTGTGGAAGGGGCGAAGGTAGGGAAAGAGCGGTCCGGGTGTGAATGGCGGGGCTGATGCGGCTGCTGGGGTCGGCGCGGTGGGGGTGGAGTGTGAAGGGGGCCTTGGAGTGCCGCCCCCACCCCGGCCCCTAGGGGCGCACTTTCAGCATCCACCCGGAGCAAGTTCAGATCAAGGGGGAGTTACTCAAAGAGAAAGTTTGGCAAGAAGTTAAGAGGAGACAAGAAAAACCTCGTAAGGCCATACATGCCACAAGGTTTACAGACACGAAATCGTTATCTCGGCCTGCCTGGAGCCTAGATAGTTAGACCTGCATGATTCAGCGTCCTGGGCTCCTTACTTACCTCAGCCCTCGACCCACTTCTCAGATCTTCTGTTTCTCCACTTAATTCTTTCCTTAGTGCAACAACATACGCATGCCCACACACCTTCTTGAAGAGAAGAGGCTGGGGCAGGAGTTCCTGACAGTTCTCTCCAGCCAGAGCTGTAAACTTTTAATGGGATCAACCCCAACCAGAGAAACAAAATAATCACATTCTAGCAGCTGTGTATCACCAGTCAGCGCTCTTGGCAACGCCTACCATGTAGCCCACTCCTTGTAGAGAATTAGTAGTATTTCTGAGTTCCAGAAGATGGGGGAAGTGGACAGGGAGAAGGTAGAAGAGAGGCCACAGAGCATTAGGACAGTACATAAGAACTTTGAATGCTGAAGACCAGTTGTATCCGACTGAATTTTCTTAAAGATTTGTTACTTTATTTCGTGTTCACCCCTTATAACACACACAGGACCCCACTTCAACCTGGGATAGGTAAATATTGGGTAACTATGTCTGAAATACAACTGAGCATTAGAAATACTTCAGTATTTTAAGGGAGTTCAGAATGGGGGCAAAACTGTCCCTCACTTCTCTAGACTACGTGAGAAAAGAGGACCCCAGAATGTGGGGATTGGGAGAGCACCTCAGTTTTGTCACAGGGGCCTTGACTGAGGGTTTATGTGCCTGCGTCTCTATGTTACTAAGCAGTACTTTCTTCTTGTGTGTGTCTGTATTTCTGTTTACATGAAATTGTAGGTGTATGTCTGTATCTTGTGCTTATTTGTATCATTGGGATACATTGGGTATATATAGGAGACATGGTGGTGAGTTAGGGACGAAGTGAGTGAAGACTGACAAGATTTTTCTCAGAATGGACGAAATTGTACTGTCAGACCCTCCTTGGCTTGCCAAAGAGGGAGATGTTCCAGAGGGAAATTACAAGCTTTGTAGGAAAAGCAGGATTGCTGGGTGTGGGGACTTTTCATTTCAGCCCCACCACTTCATGCAGGAGGCCTGTTAGCTTAATTATTAAAACCAATTTGGGATCAGGGTCATCCAATATTAACTTTAGATTAGGCAATAGAGATTAAGGAAAATCTAATTCCCTAAATTAAACAAGAATAATTTTATTCACTGTCTTTTTGCTTTAGTCATCTTCAATAAATATTTTGGTGAATTAGAAACAAGTTAACATTATCCTTCTGTACTTAAGATACAGAGAGACTTTTGTTGGTGTTTCTTTGAAGCACCATGTTAATGGAGGTGAGCCATTCTTGTAAAGTATTTTATAACCTCCCACTAAAATATATGCAGGAATAATGCTGATATGTAACGCTAACCAAAGTACATTACACTATTATTATTTGCTTACATTGCAACTATTTGTTTTTGAAATTTTAGCATATAACATGTATTCATAGTATTAGCAAACTTGCTTTATCTTCCTGTCTTACTAACCAAGATATTCTACATTTTATAGCCTTTTTAAAAACATAAAGTCTTCCATCAAACTGTAATGGCTTTAGTCTAGGTGTCAAAAAGAAAAAAATTTAGACCAATAAGTAAAATAAATATCACTATCACAAGTGATATATCACAAGATATATTATCCACAAGTTCTTAGTTATTTATCTTTAGCTAGAGTTGAAACATACGTTTCAGATTCAATTAAACATGAACATTCACGCTTTGGACTCCAACTACTAGAAGGGGCTTTCTGAAAATTTTGTGAAAGCACTAAAGATTGACAGGATTGGGATGGTTAAATCCCTTCCTGCCCAGTCCTTAGGCCTATATTGGTGACACTCAATTAACATTGAATGAGAATAGAATACTGTATTGGGCACAGAGGGAGTATAGCTCCCTCTTGTGTGTGAAATAGAGGATGTCACCTATAAAGAGAGAAATTCATTCATATATATTCATTCATTCAACCCACAAGCTGATTAGTATATGCTACGTGCAGGGGATGCAAAGATGGAGATTAGAAGCTAATAGGGAGACTGATGTTCAAACAATTACAATACGGTGTGATTATTGTGATCATGCAGGTATATTCAAAATGCGACCAGAAAATTAGAGGTAGGAACATCCACATTGGCCCAATAGTATCAGAGGAAACTTCACAGAAGAGGTAACACAAGCTGTGACTTTAACAGTGAAAAGGAGTTTTGCTAAGTGGTTAAGAGCATTCCAGGCAGAGGAAATAGCATATACAAAGGCATGAAGAGTTAAAAGAGTATGTCAGATTCAGGGAGAGGCCAGTAGTTCAGCAAGGCTAGAGGTTAGGCTGGGCCAAAGATGGAGATGCAATGGTAGGTGAGAGCCTATGATAAAGGACTTTGTATGTGATTGTGAGATTAGGTTTTACCCAGAGCAAAGAAATAAAATGATTATGTTTCCTTGTCAGAAAAAAATGTTCTGGCACCAGGCAAGATAGAATGAGGCTGAACTAGGGCGGTAGGGAAGGAAATTCATGGGTGGTTTCAACGAATATTTAGGAGATAAGATGGTCCAGCTTTCTGGCTTATTTTATTGATACAGTGGTGATGCCACCAAAGAGACAAAGAAAACAGAATAAAAAGCAGAGCAGAGACAGTGAATTCAGTTTGGGACCTGTTAAATCTGAGGCATCCATGGGAAAGCCAACTGAAAATGTCAATGGCATAATTGACCCAGGTAAGAGGTCTATCTGGAGACATAGATTTGAGAAGCATCAGCCGTGAGAATAGATGAGTTTGCCTAGGGAATCGTGAAGAGTACTAGAAGAAAACAGCCAAGACAGAATCCTGGGAAGCAGAGGGAGGAAGGACTAGCACAGGGCCACAAAAGGAATGACTAACGGCAAGAGACCCAGGAGAATGTGGTGTCATGGAGATCAAAGGAGAACAAGTTTGAAGACAGAGGGAACAGTCCACAATGCCAAATACCACGGACAGGTCAAGAAGAATGAGAAGTGAAAACTTCCCTTTGGATTTAGCATGTGGTAACCAAATGGAGAAGATGGGGATGGAGAGAAGCCAGACTGCAATGGGCTGAGGAGATAAAGCAGTGGAAATCCAGCATAGACAATTCTTCCCAAAAGAATTCTTCCTGGCTGTGAAAAGGGGAGAGTTAGATAAAAAAGTAGCTGGAAGGGACTGAGAAGTTCAAGGGAGAGAGTCTCTTCTCTTTGTGTTCTTAAGATGGGAGAAATTTAAGCATATCCTTGAGAGAAGGAGCCAGCAGAGAAAGAGAGCTGACAAGTTGTATAGAGAGAGGCGGATGACTAGAGAAATATGGTTGTGAAGGCAGGCAAGGATTTGAGTGAGAGCCCAGGAGGAAAAGAAATACCCATTCCTCTGGAATGGAAGAATCGAAGAGTTAAGAAAAAAGCAAAACTTCATGGGAAAACTGAGGCTCAGATCTTATGGGACTTGTCCGAAAGACAGGAGTAAAGTATTTGTCTCTCTTTTTGCCTGATACCATGCTACCCCCTGAGAGATAGCATAGGAGGTGGCCAGCCTAGAACGAAGAGTGGGAGGGCTAGGAGCCACAGGTATTATAGAAGAATCACAGAATTTAGAACTAGGGAGACATGGAGATCATCATATCCAATTGCAGCTGAGGAAACCAAGGACCAGGGAGGTTGTCATTTGCCTGCCTAATGTTTTAAAATAAGTGAAGAACTGGTTCCATCCCAGGGTTCTCTCCAGGATAAGGAGATAAATGGAGTAATAAGATGTCTCCTCTTTCCCATTCTGGTAGCTTCTATCTATTCATGTCACTCCGTTTCAGGTATTATTCTTAGCACTTTACACACACAATCTTCTCTCACACTCACAATGACCCTGTGAGGTAAACATTGCCGTCCCTACTTTTTAGTGAAACCAAGTAACTGTAGGGGTCAAGTAACTTGCAAGAGGCAGATGCAGAATTCAAGCACAGAGCTGCTTAACTCCAAACTTATTCTTTCACTATTTCACTTAACAAGACGCTACCTGGCCAGACTATAGATAATGGAGCCTCCTGGGCAAACCAAGGCCCTAGTACAGATCACACACAGGGATATGAGCAGAGACAGGATCACTGATTGTAAGATGAGGTGAACTCAATTGATTTCAATTATTCTAGAGTTGCCAGAGGAGGAGCCAGGGTTCTTGAGAAAGCTGGACAGACCAGTGTGGGCAGTGCCAGGCCTGGGAATCAGCCCTCTGATGATATCGTTGGATTATATACCTAGCAAAGCTGTCTGGCCTTTGTTCCTTTGGAGACTGAGGAGGAAAGCCAATCTTTTTGTAATCTGTACCAACTTTCACCCTTATGCCTTCACTTGATAGTAAATATAGTTCTTTTTATGTCCTGTGATCTGTCCGATTAGGCTGGAGGCCTGAGAGAGATAAAAGAGAATTATATTTCTTAAGACAATCCCAGAGGAAGCAGAGAAGCCTCGAGGGTCGTTGTGGTACTGATTTAGGGGACCTGAGGGTTAGGAAAGGAGCATGGGGCAACAGAGATGGATTGCCAAGACCTTCATTCCCTCACAGCCAAAACACAGGGAGATGGATGGCAGAGGCGCAATGGGATGGCAGTAGCAGTAGAATCTGGTGAGCTTCAGCGATGAGGGAACCGGTCTGGTTTATTCTTAGCTGTATCTTCAGCACCAAGAATGGTACCTGCCTCATAGACATAAATATTTTTGTTCTACAGCATACGCCTCCCCCTCACAATACTACCAAAATGGCTGCTTTTGGACACACATTCCCCTTCTATACCGGCCTCAAGCCAATCTTCCCAATGGACACCACCTTGGCCGTCATCATTGCCATCTTTATGACTGCACTGATCACCTTCATCATCATCCTACCTGGCATTCGGGGCAAGATGGTGAGAAACAAATCCAGCCCTGGGGACCCCAGCCCCAGAGAGACCTTGGCCTCAAGGTGAGGAGGCCACTCTCTGACTACAACCAGACTCAGGAAAGAGACTCCAGTCCTGATAAAGTGTCACCCACCCCCCAGGAGGAAACTCCCTACTCATTGATTCAACACATAATTACTGAGCACCTATTACATGCCAGACACTCTGATCTCAATTGACCAAGCGACCTCAGTTTTAGAACACCCGCCCCCACACACTCAAGTCTGGAAGAGGAAGGGTGGATTTGGAAGGAGGGTGTTCCTTCCTAAACCCACCCACCCTGTGACTCAGAGGCTGTTCTGGCTGCTGCGGGTGGTGACCAGCTTATTCATCGGGGCTGCGATCCTAGGTGAGTATAATCCTGGGCACCTGCCTCTGTCCCATCTAGTTTGCCCCACAGCCAACCTCCCCTCTCCCGATTCTGGGGGTGGGCTATAAGCAGAGTTTCATCCAGGGAAGTCTTGGGTTCTGACCCCTTTATTCATCTTAGGCAAACATAATATTAACAAGCTAACCATGACCTAGACCCTGAGCTAGTTAATAGATATACGATTATGGGCAAAACAGACCTAGACCCTTTGGAGCTCTCCTTCTGACTCTAACCCAGTAATTCCCAGATCTTCCTGAGTTCTTGTATGTCCAACTCCCCAACCCCAGCCGTGAATTTCAGTTCTGAGTGGTTCGTGGGCCAGGTCAGCACCAACACATCATACAAGGCCTTCAGTTCCAAATGGATCAGCGCTGATGTTGGGCTGCAGGTTGGGCTGGGAGGAGTCAACATTACACTCACAGGTAAGAGATGGCTCTGTGAGGGAGAAGATTCTGCTCTATCTTTGGAATCTAGTTTGGTGTGGTCTAAAGACCTACAGGATGGGGGGATGGTAGGAATGGAAAATTCCAGAGATTAATACCAGCTTGTGTATATCTGCCCAATGTGATGAGCTCCTACCCAGGCAAATGCACACTCTGGTCTTTGGGTTACTGCACCTGCCCCTCCCCCAGGGATCCCGGTGCAGCAGCTGAATGAGACCATCAATTACAATGAGGAGTTCACATGGCGCCTGGGTGAAAACTATGCTGAGGAGTATGCAAAGGCACTGGAGAAGGGGCTGCCGGACCCCGTGCTCTACCTGGCTGAGAAGTTCACCCCGAACAGCCCATGTGGTCTGCATGGCCAGTACCGCCTGGCAGGACACTACACCTCAGCCACGCTCTGGTGAGGGTGGGATGGAAGCCCTGCTGGCCTAGACCCAGGGATGGTGTTTCTACCCATCTTTCCTCCACTCGCGTAGAAATCCCTGGTAGGACAGGCTGGCACCAACCCCACAGTGCTCGGTTGGGAAACCTATAGGCAGAAATCTGTATCTCACATCTCTGGGGTATTCTTGGGTACCTGAGCCTCCATGTGGGGACTTGCAAGTAGAGGTGTCTAGGCCAACCTTCACTAGGTCCCTGGCTCTAGGGTGGCATTCCTCTGCTGGCTGCTGGCCAATGTGATGCTGTCCATGCCCGTGCTGGTCTACGGCGGCCACATGCTGCTGGCCACAGGCATCTTCCAGCTGTTGGGACTGCTCTTCTTCTCTACGGCCACATCATTCACACCACCCTGTCCCCTGCGCCTGGGCACTGCTACGCTGCACACTCATCGTGGGCCTGCCTTCTGGATCACATTGACCACAGGTGAGGTCCTAGCCCTGAAGACAGACACTGAAAGGCTTAGGGCCAGGGAGGCAGTGCCAGGGACCACCATATTGGGGGTAGTTGAGGGTCTGCCTCTGAGGGGCCAGGAGGCCTTTTCTCCCTTTAAAGCCCCATCCCTCTTACATCACTCGTCTGGGCCTTTCCTCCCCAGTTCCACTACCCTCCTCATAGATGCCTACTCCCTGTGTCCTCTGTCTCTGTCGTGTCCTTCATCCCCTAACTCTCCCTTCACCCAGCTCTTTCCCAAATCTTCCAATCTTCTGTCCCTTCCTGCTTCCCCCAAACACTCTTCTCTGTGTCCCCCATTCCTAGAACCCTTCTCTTTCTCTGCCTCATATGGCCTTAAATTGTCCTACAGGTCTTTCTCGTCTCCTGTTCTTTCATTCCCTTTCTCCTCCCTTCTCTGTGCCCTGCCCTTCCACCAGAGTTCTCTGTTTTCAGAGTTCTCTCTCTCTCTCTTTCTTCTGAAATGTAATTCAAAGAGCACTGGGCTTAGAATCAAAGCTCAGAACAACAGAGTCACACCTGTCATATGACCCTAAATCAGTCACTTCTCTGAGTCACAATTGCCCTGAAACGGGGATGCCACCATTCCCTGAGAGTTGTTCTGATGCTCTTGTAAGAATTCCTTGGGAAGGTATTACTATCACCAAGGCAGGACACCTATTGTCTCATCCCCAGGACTGCTTTGTGTGCTGCTGGGCCTGGCCATGGCAGTGGCCCACAGGATGCAGCCCCAAAGGCTGAAGGCTTTCTTCAACCAGAGTTCAAGAGAGGATCCTGCGCTGGACTGGAATCCTGAAGAAGGGGGACTCCTAAGCCCTCGCTACCGGTCCACAGCTGAGAGTCCGGAGCCCCAGGACATTCCTCTGTCAGAGGCTTCCTCCGAGGCATGCTGTAAGAAGAAGCATCCCAGAGAGCCTGACTGTACCCTGTAAGGTTCTTCTCCCTGGTGGCCACCTGGACTTCCAATCTGGTTCCAGATCTCACTGGAGCCTCATAAACCTGCCAGAACTGACTGCAAGATGAGTTGTTTCAGGCCCCCAGCCCCAATCTGTAGGTGGAGAAGGAAAAAGAGGTTTTACCCATTGATGTTAAGAAACAAAACAAAAAGCCCTAATATGCTAACAGACTTTGAAGCTGCCCATAAACCCTGTCTCCATGGTAAGACCAAGCAGGTGCTGCCTGTTTCTGCATAGCAACCCTGCCTTCCCTTTATGCCTTGCCTCCTTGAGATACCATTGATTGAAACTCAGCTTCATCTACATAGTGTGTGTGTGTGTGTGTGTGTGTGTGTGTGTGTGTTGGTGAGGATAGAGTGTGATAACTGTGATACCCTTAGCCCTCTCGTTTTCCTTTTTCTGGGTCCCTTTTGTTCTTATTTTACTTCCTCAACTTGTATGATTTCTTGGTACAATGAAAGTCCTGGGCAAGAGAAGAAACCAAACTTTTTTTCCCAGGATATCAACTGCATGTGCTACATTATCTTTAAGCTTCACTTCTCAATTTTTCCAAATAAGATTGTAGGTCTTGCCAAGGACCTAAGAAACAATCCCTGGATTTACAGTTTTATGCCTTGCCGACATCTGCTTTAGTTAGCCGTCAGATACCACCTCTGAATGAATGAACTGGAGTTAGTAAATGAGCTAAAAAATGCCATTACCTCCAGGTCCACTCACCTGGGCCAATGAAGGGGGACCCACTGGGCCAGTGGGCAGTGACCTGCCTGGTCACTGCTACCTACCATCCTTCTGGGGCAGCTCAGAGATACTGGCTCCCGTGAGTTCCCCTTTGGGCTCACTAGAGGGCGCCCGTCTCCCAGAACCTGTGGCAAGGCGGAGAGAATGGACCTGGCTACTTCCAACCCAGGGAAGTCCGCTGAGCACTCATATTCCCCACGCCTAGGAAAGCCATGAAATGTAATGGAAACAAGTTTTTTTTTTAAAAAAAAGGAAAAGTATTTATTTACAGGTCACTCTGGGAGACTTTTCCCTGGGTGCAGGAATGCAGCATGTCTGATGCACCTGGTTTTCCCTGGTGGCTTCCCGCCCCCTTCCCGTGCAGTGACTTTCTTGGAGCTCTCCTGACCCAGCCCCAGCCGGCATTGCTACCTGGCTTGCAGGGAATTGAGGTGGGGTAGCAGTCTGAGGTTGAGTCCCCCTCAAAGATTAGTATTGGTCGTTAAGTCCAGAGCTCCAAACTGCTTATGCAGTGGGTTGTTCAGGATGACAGGCAAGTTCCCTTTCTCCTGGCTACCATAGTCCTTGACGCTTCGGTCCAAGAAGGTGCGAAGCGCGCTGGGCCAGGAGTAGTGGAGACTCACCACTGCCACTCCGAGCAGGAGGCACAGGATGCCTGCAGCAGCACCAATGGAAGGAAACAGGATGGTCAGGGCTCCAGGCCAGAATCTGGCCTGCCCCCCTCCATCTCCTGGGGGCTACCTCTTGCATTTCCTCCCCTAACACACAGGGTAGAAACACCCCTAATATGGATTAGGTGATGCACAGTTTCAAGTACTAACTGGGGCGAGATACCGAACTGCTCAGAACCCTCCCCTCATGTGGAACCGCACCTGCCTCTAGGAACTCTTAAGAGGGGCAGATTAGATGATATGTGTGAACTCGTTTTGTCGACTGTAAAGCACACACCAGTATAAATCCAGTCCCCACCCCCGGCCTCCCGGAATCCATCTCCTCGGTCCTCACCAGTGGCCAGGGTGACCCAAAAGGCAGCGCCGTAGTGAGTGGTGAGAGTGGAGGAGCCGAGATGGAGCGGGCAGAGGGGCACGCTGGAGATGGAGGCGAAGACGAAGACAGAGAAGAGCATGAAGGCGCTGGTGGTCAGGAGCGCCAGGCCTCCGTAGAGCGGAACCGGCATGGAGAGCAGCCCATTGGAGAGGAGCCAGAAGCAGAAAGCCACCCTGCGGAGGGCGACCCACTGCGCTGTGAGCTGGGTTCCCTCAGCCTCACTTCCTCTCCATTCCTACCCCAGAAGGAGAGCCCGGACTGGGTGGGCGAAGGCGCAGGAGAGCTTTCCAGGGGGAGGGTGGCCAGTACCCAGCTTTTGCCGGGTCTCTCTGGGTTCCCGTGGTCTTTGCGGAGGACCTCGAGACCTTCTGACCCGAGAGGTGGAAATTCTCACTTCCAGCCCTGTGGGGCTGGCTCCCACGCTGCCACCCCACACTCCCTCCCTCTCTCAGTCACACGTGCTTCTCTGCAGCACTCACCACAGCATGGCCGAAGCATAGTGCCCCGCCAGGTGGTACCGGTGGTAGAGGCCGCAGGGGCTGCTCGGGGTGAACTTCTCCGCCAAGTAGAGAACCGGATCCGGCAGCCCCTTCTCCAGCGCCTCCCAGTACTCCTGGGCATAGTTCACGCCTAGACGCCAGTTGAAGTGCTCATTGTAGTCTATGGTCTCGTTCAGCTGCTGCACTGGGGTCCCTGTGGAGAGAGGGCGGGTGGCGGAGGCACGGAGCTGCACGCAGCTGGGGACCCCGCAACTAAGCAAGCCTGGATAGGAAAGCGGAGGTGTGAGAGAAAGCGGTTTGGCTGTGGTTGGAGAAAGCACAGCTCCGAAAGGAATAAACACTATTTGAGCTTGTGGGGTCTGAGATTTCCTCCAGCTGTCCCTGCCACACTCCCCCAACCATGGGGTCCGCCAACCCAGGAGTTCACTTTGCCACAGCCCACTCACCTGTGAGTGTAATATTAACTCCCACCAGGCCGACGTGTAGACCAACATGGGCTCTGACTCGTGCAGCGCTGAAGGCCTTATAGGATGTGTTGGTGTTCACCCCACCCACTGACCACTGTGCGCTGAAGTGCACGGCTGTGGGGAGAGGCACAGTGTGGGGGAAAGGGGAGGGAGAGAATTGGGGAGATGGAAGGGGGAGGGCAGTGATGGCAGGTAAGACACAGGGCAGAGAGATGGGGGGTCTAGGGGTCCAATGTGGTATACATGGTAAGGGTGTTAAAAGTGGGCACTAGAAAGAGCTGAAGAATGGGAAGAGGGAGCAGGACTCAAACCCCAAATCTCCATTTTCCCAGGTTCCCTCTGCCCACCTCCATCCTCATCCCCAGGTCCTCTCCCCACCTGCTGCACCCCACACTCACCCACAATTTCTGCACCTATGAAGAGACTGAGAAGAACTCTCACCAGCCAGAACCAGCGCTGCAGGAACAGGCACCTGGGTCAGGCCTGGTAACTGCCCAGCTAGAGTCCCCAAGACCTCCCTTGACCCCATGTCACCTAGATCTCTGGTGCTTCAGAAACTGTCCTCTCTTGCACCACGCCCTTTTCCCAGTTCCATTCCTGATGTTTTGAAGCTGAAGTCCGTCTTGTTTTTCGTACAAGTTCCTCTGAGCCATTGCCATTTCTGAAGTTTTCTAGCCATGCACTTCTGTTGCCCCAGTCCCAATTCCCAGTGCACCCCACAACATGGCTTTCTGCCTGGTGCTAGCCCACCACCTTCACCTGCCAGCTATCTGGCTCCTGGTGCTGGTTGTTCCGGCTACTTGACTCACTACTGTGGTCAGGCTCAGTGAGTCCAGAAGAGGTAGGCAGGCAGGGGTTACCTTCTCCAGGAGGGGGTGGCCCTAGGGTCCTGTCAACCAGTAGAGGAGGCAGGAATGCAGCCTCTCAGATATTCCTACGTGCACCAGTTTCCCAAGGAAACCAAAACAGATCAAGACTCAGGGAGGCTAGGAACTCATAGACTTGAAAAAACAACTTAGGTTCTAGGAGAAGCGGGGCGGGGCGGGCAAGTCCAAGGAAAAGTACCCAGTCTGCTATAACTTCGAATCCTGTGTGGGAGTCTCTGAGCCCTTAGGATGGGAGCACTCATACACACGCATCTCTATGCAGTACACAGTGAAACACAGAGGTCTCAGCTGCTGGTTTCTGTCCTCTTGGTCTGCCAGTCATCAAGTCATCACCCGAAGGCTGAGTCTGGGGCGCAGCCACCGTCCGAGGGAAGGAGGGAGACTCCAGTAGCATGTGAAGACTAGAATCAGCCCCAGGATTACTGGACTGGGCACTCACTCACTGCATCAGCCTCCTGAATGATCCAGGTGGGGTCAGTCTCTAGGATGTTTTGTACAAGGCCTCAACCTCCCCCAGTCCTTGGAAAGGTGTGTCCACCTATGCTCTCTGGTTCAGTGTTTCAGTCTGACCATCCATGGAGGCACTTGCTACCATATTACCTGTCCTAGGTCTTCCAGAGAAAAGCTCCCCAAGACCCCCAGGCCCTAGCATCTGGCACCCCCTTACCGAGTGGCCACGAATCCCAGGCAAGATGAGCAGGAAGCTGGCAGCCAAGGCCAAGAACACCACAATGACGATGAGCAGTGGGACGCTGATGCCAGCAGCATGCCGGGGCTGAGGGTAGAAAGGCAGCTCACCATTCCACAGAGTCATGCTGCAACCTGGCCAAGCTGGGTCCGTTGGAGTGGGAATAGCAGGTACCTGGCAACTGAGCCTGGGTCCCACTTCTGTTTATCCGGTCCCCTGTGTTCTTGGACAGGACTCAATGGGCTGGTCAAACCTAGGCTCTTGACTTTCCCCTAACGAAGTGCAGCAGCTGGCTGCCTTCAAGTGCTCTGAATTGGCTGGGGCAGGGTTGGGTAGGTGGGAGAGTGGAATTATTTCTCACTGGCTGTAACCAGTTACACTGAAGGCTCTAAGGGTTTTCTCTATGTTTAGAAGTGGTGTGGGATCTGGACCCCTTTTATAGCAGCCTGGGGAGTTTGCTGGGCGGATATCAGGGCTTGGCAGGGGGGTGTGATTGGGAAGAGAACTTGCAAACAAGGGGTGGAGGTTGCTATGCAAATGAGAAGAGCCCTGACTCCACAGCAAGAAGGCGAGCCTCCCATCCAGATGGGCACTCTTGGCGCTAGTCTGACCTGAGTGGACACCAGGGCAGCTGGCCTTAGAGCATCCAGAGAAAAGAAGAGGGTGAGAGTGCCACCGGGGAGGCTGGGGATCTTCAGAGCTGGGACGGGAGGGGTGCTGTGTTGGGAAGGTGGGGACAGAGAGGAGAGCAGAGAAGCAAAGATTCCAAGAGGAAAGACTCCTCACCCAGATGGGAGCCTAAACCAGAGGTTGAACCAGGGGTTGGGGGCCTGATCTTCCCATCCCTCCTGTCCTTGTACAGGCATTCATTGCAGAGTATCAAGGACTGCAGGTCAGGGATTCCCAGCAGTTGCTGAGGGGTTGGGGATTGGGGGTTCGAGGCTTGTAGGGGGGCGGGGGGAGGAGGCCAGGAAGGCTGAAGGTAAAGTTCTGCCTGGGACTAACAAAGTCCAGAGGACTAGTGCCTTGTGTGTTCCTTTGGTTGGGGTTAGTTCTTCCACCAGGTGGAAAGTGGGGACTGGCATCCGTGCCTACCAGGTGTCCTGAAAAGAGTGATGTGGCGATGTGGGTCCTTGGTGATGCTTCTAAAAGCTTTGCTCCAGAAGTGAAAACAGCTGGCACCCCCTCCCCCTGTGTGGGCTGTAGACAAGGAGCTAGTGTCCCTCATGTATCACCTCCCACTTCTCTGGCGGCAGGGTCAGCATGCTTTATGCAAGACCAGAGGCGGTGGTGCTCCTGGGAGCTCTGCTGACTGCATCCCTGGATCCAGCGGGTAAGTATCCAGTGCTCCTAGCTTAGCAAGTCACCCAGTACCTCCTACGGCTGGAGGAAGGAAGAGGTGCAGGAGAGCAGCAAAATCGGTCAAATCTCTGCTCTGCTCAGCAGGGTGGGAAACTTACCATCGCAGCTTCAACGCAGCGCGGTGTCGCATCTTGGGTAGGATTGGGAGCACTCAGCGAGCAGGAGAAGCACAGACGGAGGCCGCCGGGCTCCCGAGTGGTCTCAAGGAGGCTAGCGCTGAGAGCACCACTCTCTGACCCACAGGTGGCCAGGACTCACCCGCAGTGTCCTGGGAAGTGCAGCGCTATGACGGCTGGTTCAACAACCTGAGGCATCACGAGCTCGGCGCAGCTGGTACGTCCTGCGGTCCGGGTAGGGGTGAGCGGGAGGATGGCAGGTGGAGGGCCGCCCGGGAGATCAGACGCGGGCAAGCGGAGAGAGCGCGCCACCAGCCGCCGGCTGTCTGCGCAGCGAACTCCTATGCACTCTCGGGCCCAGGAGACCCTGGCGGAAAGGGGTCTCGTCAGTGAGGTAGGCGTCGGGAGAGGTTTGTGGGCTTGTTGGGGACCAAATGCCCTGACAGAGCCCGGCTCCCTGCTTCCACAGGCTTCCGACTGCAGCGCCTGGTACCGGCCAATTACGCGGATGGCGTTTATCAGGCTCTGACGGAACCGCTGCTGCCCAACCCGCGCCGACTCAGCGACGCCGCCACGCGGGGCACAGCCGGGCAGGCCTCCCGCCGCAACCGCACCGTGCTGGGGGTCTTCTTTGGTGAGAGCGAAGTGGAAGAACACCGGGGTGGACCAGTCACTTGGCGCCTGCAGAGAGCCGCCTTGCGGCCCCTCTGCACGAGCGTGGGAGACTGACCCAAGACTCCCAGCCGTCTCCTCCTCCTCACTAAGCAACCCTTCCAGGCGCTCTTTCTCTCGGGGGACTTGGGAGTGTCGATTTAGGGATATTTGCTTCCCTAATCTTTCTCTTCCCCCTTTCTGCGATTTAGGGATATTTGCTTCCCTAATCTTTCTCTTCCCCCTTTCTGCAAACGCAGGAGTATTACCGGACCTCCATTAAAGTTCTTAGGAGCTGAGTTCCCTGCCACTGCTCTCCTACTCATATGATTGTATCCTCTTTCCTCCGAAAGGGAAAGGGGGAGGCAGGATCTGGTGGGAGATGGGAATTGGTTCGGGGAAGCCCTTACCTTAATTATATTATTTGGATTCTCACACCAATGTTATGAGGTGGGTGGAGAGGGCATTATGTCCCCACTTGAAAATTAGAAGAAAGGCCCGGAGCTGGTGGCAGAGCTGGCACTACAACATGTCTTTGACTCTTGAGACACAAAGAGAAACTCCCTGACGGCAGGGAGTGGCGATTCTCGTCAGTTTGGCCCCCGTTGCGTACAGGCTACCACGTGCTGTCCGACCTGGTGAGCGTGGAGACTCCTGGCTGCCCAGCCGAGTTCCTCAACATCCACATCCCGCCCGGGGACCCGGTGTTCGACCCCGACCACCGCGGGGACGTGGTCCTACCCTTCCAGAGGAGTCGCTGGGACCCCGAGACTGGACGGAGCCCCAGTAACCCCCGGGACCTGGTGAGAGGAGGGAGACGGGGTCGCGGGTCGGCCCGGTAGGGCCGGGCGAGGACAGGCTGCCCCCGCCTCCACTCCCCACCGACGCTCCGCAGGCCCTGGCGCCCCCTCACCCGCCTCGGCTACTCCACCCGCGGCTCCCCCGCGGCTCACCCTCCCGGTGGCCCCCCGCAGACCAACGACGTGACGGGCTGGCTGGACGGCAGCGCCATCTATGGCTCCTCGCACTCCTGGAGCGACGCGCTGCGGAGCTTCTCCGGGGGACAGCTGGCGTCGGGGCCCGACCCCGCCTTCCCCCGCAACACGCAAAGCCCCCTGCTCATGTGGACGGCGCCCGACCCCGCCACGGGACAGCGCGGGCCCCGGGGGCTGTACGGTGAGGCCGCGGGGTGGGCTGCGGCGGCCGGGCGCGCGGCGGGGCGGGCTGCGGGGCGGCGGAGGTGCGCTCCGCGTGCTCACGCCGCCGCCCGTCTCGTCCCCCGCGACCCCACGTCGTCGCGCGCAGACTTCGGCGCGGAGCGAGGGAACCGCGACCCCTTCCTGCAGGCGCTGGGGCTGCTGTGGTTCCGCTACCACAACTTCTGCGCGCAGCGGCTGGCCCGCGAGCATCCGGGATGGGGGGACGAGGATCTGTTCCAGCACGCGCGCAAGAGGGTCATCGCCACCTACCAGGTCAGCGCGCCCCCTCCCCGCCGCCCCCTCCCTGCTGCGCAGAGCCCTCCAGTCTCCGACCGGCAGCCCCCAGAAACGCCCTTTCCCAGAAGGACGCTGCTCCCCAGAACTGGGGCTAGCGTCTCGCAGGGGGCCCTGAAGAGGATGAGGAGGCAAAGCGCTATTCCACATGAGACTTTGCCGTGGTTGTTACGCAGCCGCCCTCTTCTCCCATCCCGTGTTCCTTGTGGGGGGGACAGGCCTCCTCACCTGTCCTGTTTGAGTTGCCTCCCTCGTGACTGCCCCTGCCTGACCCTCATCTCCCACTGAAGCCTTCCTTGGGCTCGGATCCCTCTCAGGGGAGCTGCTCCAGCACTTGCCTCCCTTTTGCCTTCTCTTGCCCCTCAGAACATCGCTCTGTATGAGTGGCTGCCCAGCTTCCTGCAGAAAACACCTCCAGAGTATACAGGTACAGGAGTTGGGGGGAGGGGGGGACACCTGGACTATGGAGTGGGGGTGGGGGTAGGTAAGGGGGGGGTCAGGATCCATAGGAGAAAGAAGACAGGTTGGTGCATGTGATGGAAGAATGTGACAAGGAGTCTTTTTCTTTTATTACCTCTGTTGGGCAGGGTACCGTCCTTTCTTGGACCCCAGCATCTCCCCTGAGTTCCTGGCGGCCTCTGAGCAGTTCTTCTCCACCATGGTGCCTCCTGGTGTCTACATGAGGTGAGGGAGGGGCTGGCAGTGGTGGAGGCATAGCACACTGGCAGAGGTGAAGAATCAACAGCCTTGGGGGCCTGGGGCCTTTTATACACCTCCACAGTTTAATAGGGAAGAGAAGCAGAATTTGGAACCCTGAAATAGGACCCTGGGGTAGGAGTTTCAAACTTAACAACTCCTTCTAATGGCTGAACTTTAGTTGCTGAGAGCAGGACTTGTCCAGCAGCTGGGTTATTCTCTTCGGTCCTTTCTTTCCCACTCTTGTGGACAAAGAGCAACCCATACCTTCAATCTGCATACATTGCCAAGTCCTACTATGTTCAAAGAAGTTCAGCCCTCTGTCCTGGCCAGACCCCTCTGAGTCCCTCACCCCACTCAACTCCATGTCAGCTTTTTCCCTGAGCTCTCATCCCATCCTTGATTCCCCATTTCAGAAATGCCAGCTGTCATTTCCAGATGGTCCTGAACCAGGGTCTTGGCAGCTCCCCAGCTTTCAGGGTCTGCAACAGCTACTGGATTCGGGAGGTCAGTCTGAAGTCCGGGTCAGGGGAAGGTGGGTCTTGACACACAGGCTGGGAAAATCAACCATGCTAGTTGCTTTTTAGGTGTTGCTTCTCCAGGTAGTAGGAGATGAAGGGGAGAATGATCATAAAATTATCTGGTGGGGCCCCCCGGGGGGCTCAGTTGGTTAAGTGTCCTAGTGTTGATTTCAGCTCAGTTCATGGTCTCAGGATTCATGAGTTTGAGGCGTCAGGCTCTGCGGTGATAGCATGGAGCCTGCTTGGGGTTCTTTCTCTCTGCCCCTCCTTCTCTCTCTGCCCTCCTCCCACTTTCAATCAATCAATCAATCAATCAATCAATAAATAGCTTTGGGAAAAAAAACACTTCAGAAATTTATCTGGAGACAACAGCTCAGGAGTCTAGGATCTTAGTCCAAAGACCCCTAGTCCTGAGGTGCTGCAATGGTTCAGGGTGACAGGGACCAGGCTTTGGGGAGAGGCCCAAGAACCTACTTTGAATGTGTTGTCTATTTCCAGAATGCCAATCTGAACAGTGCCCAGGCGGTGAATCACCTGCTGCTGGGAATGGCCTCCCAGATTTCAGAGCTGGAGGACAGGATAGTGGTTGAAGATCTGAGGGGTGAGCTTGGGAGCTTGATGGGATAAGGGTTCAGAGGCCTGGGAGCCTGGAGACCCCTCTGGGTTAATCATCAGGCAGACCCTAGGTACGTACAATGCAGGAACACAGATACACACACTGTAAATAGCCATTAGAAGAAAAAAGCTTTTAGCTTTTTTTTTTTTGCTTAATTTAAGTTTAATATTGTTTTTATTCTAAATCACCTGTGTCTGAGTATGTAAGGGGATGGGTAACACCACAATCTCCTTGGCACTTAGGTTTTCAAGGGTTTTCATCCACTCCTGTCTTGAGACAAAGGAGGTAAAGGGCAGGGACTTTACTACTTGGTGACTAGAACAGTCTTGAGTCCCAGGGGAAGATTCTTGCCAGAAAAATTGCCCCTGATCATACATGGTCACATTGACCCCACACAGAAGCAAGGGTGATATGGACACAGGTCACATGTTGGAAGTTCTGGGGGTGGGTGGTGCCAACAACCTAATTCAAGACTGCTGAGAAAAGAAGAGTCGGGAGGATTCAGCCTGTAGCCTGGTTCTCTCTCCTCAGATTACTGGCCTGGCCCTGGCAAGTTCTCCCGCACAGACTACGTGGCCAGCAGCATCCAACGTGGCCGAGATATGGGGTTGCCCAGCTATACCCGAGCCCTGATGGCTTTGGGGTTACAGACCCCGAGGAACTGGAGTGACATCAACCCCAATGTGGACCCCCAGGTGAGAAACAGTAATGATGGAAATAGCAGCTAAAACTCTTGTTTTAAGATCTGTATACATGTAACTCATTTAATCTACATCAAGAATGTTATAGGGTAGATACTATCCTTATCCTTATTTTACCAATGACATGGTTGGTAAGTCAGTCATAGAGACAGGATTTAAACTCAGTCATCTGATTCAAAAGTATGTTTCTCAAAAAAAAAAAAAAAGTATGTTTCTCACCACTACATTGTACCATTCCTACAAGGTGTACCATTCCTACAGGGTGGCCTCAGGGTGGCCTCTGTGTTGGGTGCCATTGTCCTATTCCTGCAGGGTCCTTCCTCACGAATTGGGTGACCTTGAAGCTGCTAATTACTGGGGCCAGATAGCCTGGGTGGTGGTGGTCACGTGATATGGCCCACAGGCACCTAGCAGTGGTCTCACCATGGGGAGACCACCAGTTGGCCACCAGTCTCCTCAGGAGGACTGCCTAGGAAAAGTAGGCTCCTTCAGGCCTAAGCAGCAAGCCAGGGAGCTGATGGAGTCCTATGTTTAAAGGACGGAGCCACAGTGGCTGCCCTTTCCAACACACACATGCACATACACACACAGCACACACATATTCCTCACCTCCTGTGGTGCCCCAGGTGCTGGAGGCCATAGCTGCCCTGTACAACCAGGACCTCTCCCGGCTGGAGCTGCTTCCTGGGGGGCTCCTGGAGAGTGACGGGGACCCGGGGGCCCTCTTCAGTGCCATTGTCCTCGACCAATTTGTGCGGCTGCGGGATGGCGACCGCTACTGGTTTGAGAACACCAGGAATGGGTAAGACCTGCATGAACTTCCGCCTCAGATTCCACCCTGCCCTGGGGCCCCAGGCCCTCTGCCTGTAAGCAGCCCCATGGGCCCTGGATTCCACGCTGGCCTCACCTCCTCTTTAACCCCTCTGGGTCTCTCTCCTCATCTGAGTCCCTGGACGCAAGATTGCTGGAGACTGGCAGCCCCTTCTCATCCCAACAGTTTCTGGCTTTCTCCAACTTAGGCTCTTCTCCAAAGAGGAAATTTCGGAAATCAGAAACACCACTCTTTGGGACGTGCTAGTGGCTGTTACCAATGTGAGCCCCAGTGCCCTGCAGCCCAATGTCTTTATCTGGCATGATGGTGAGTGGCAACCAGAGAAAGGACCAAGGAGTCTCTTGGTGCTGTCCAGGGAACCAGGTACCAGGCAGCCTCTTCTGTGTGCTGCTGGGAAGCCTGCTTTAGGCTGCCTCCCCCAGTAGGTACTGGACTGGTTTGCAGGCTGCACCCTGTGGTCAAACTGGGGTGGGCACTGAGAATAGGTTATGGAAGGGAATAGGTTGTTTTGAGGAAAACAAACGCCAGAAAGGTGGGCCTGGGAAGGAGAAGGGTACCTCGTCCTTTACAGGAGAGAGGGGAAGGGTACCCGGCCAGTGGAGTGAGATCCTCAGTCTTTGAGGCCTTCTGTGTCCTCTCCCTCAGGTGCACCTTGCCCTCAGCCTCGGCAGCTCACAACTGAAGGCTTGCCCCATTGTGTGCCCCTGACTGTGACTGACTACTTCGAGGGCAGTGGTCCTGGTTTTGGCATCACCATTGTGGCTCTCTGCTGTCTTCCGTTAGGTGAGATCTTCACACCTTCACCCACCTCTTTCCTCCCGGCTACCCCCCTGCCCGCAGACTGTCCCTGCCCCTCATGACCTGCTGGTCTGTGGGACTAGCTCTCTGCTACAGTCGAAGCCAGGCTCAGGGGACCTTGTGAGGGAGGGGCAACAGGACCCTCAGTGAAGCTGCAGGCAAGAGGCTCCCCTCCCCACTGGCTCTTTCTGATCCTTTTCAGTGAGTCTGCTTATCTCTGGAGTGGTGGCCCATTTCCGGGGCCGAGAGCGCAAGAGGCTACAGAAGAAAGGCAAAGAGAGTGTGAAGAAAGAAGCAGCCAAAGATGGGGTGTCAGGTGAGATAGGGCTGAGGGGAGGGAGGGAGATGGGGCCCAGATAGGGGCCCCTGGGAGAAAAAGCAGGTTGCAGATGTGGGGAGAAAGCCAGGCTTTGGGGTGCCTGTTCAGACCGGTAGAGTGGAATTGGCTTGAAGTCAGGGGCCTGGGTATCTCTGCTGAACGTCTCTGCTCAATTGTCCCTTCCCCAGCGATGGAGTGGCCAGGCCCCAGGGAGAAGAGCTATCCCATCACCATCCAGTTGCTCCCAGACCGACGTCTACAGGTCCTGGACAGGCGACTGTCTGTGCTCCGCACCATCCAGCTGCAGCCCACACAGCAGGTCAACCTCATCCTGTCCAGCAACCGTGGGCGCCGCACCCTGCTGCTCAAGATCCCCAAGGAGTATGACCTGGTATGGCCAGCCTGCCTCCCCTACCTGGAATCCTCCTGTATCTCCCCTCTCAGAGCAAGGCCTGTCAGCTCACCCTCTCCTCAGCTACAGAGCTTCCCTGTGAAGACGATGCTGGGGAGAAGCTCTCCTTTCAGCTGTCTTCACACTCCACGTGACCCTCCCTCTGACCTGCTCGAGCTACTCACATGGTTCCAGCCTGGGTGCACTAGGGGACAGCTTTTCTCACCTTCCCTCAACTCAAGGTCATTTGAGAGGCTGAACCAGAGCTAGAGCTCCAAGCACTGACATGGGTTTCCTCCCACCCAGGTCCTGCTGTTTAACTCTGAAGAGGAGCGGGGCACCTTTGTTCAGCATCTGCAGAGCTTCTGTGTGCAGTGGACTCTGGGCCTTGACGTGACTGAGGTGGGAGAGAATGAACTGTTCAGGAGGGCTGTGACCAAGCAACAGCGGGCCCGTATCCTGGAGATCTTCTTCAGACACCTCTTTGCCCAGGTGCCATGACTGTGTCTTTTGGAGACAGGACCTGGCCTAGGGTTGGAGGGAAGCTGGGCTGGACAGGATCCTGCATGGGGTAAACTAAGTTTCTGGTCTGTGCACTGGAGATAGATAGTGTCGATTGAATCCTGGTGTTGCCACTCACTAGCTTCATGGCTTTAGGCTGGTCACTTCAGCCCTGCTCTGTATTTCCATTTCCTCGTCTGTAAAATAGTGATTAAAATAGGATCCATTCCCAGGTATCTTGGGGCATTCCCAGGTATCCCCCATATGGAAAATAAAATAAAATAAAGCTAAGATAATAGGATCCATCACCTTGGGTTGTCGTGAGGATTCAGTAAGATAGTCTACATCAGGGTTCTCAAAGTGTGGCCCCGGTCCAGCACCAGCCACCTCACTTGAGAATTTGTTAAAAATATAAATCCCCAGAACTCTCCACCAAACTCAGTAAATCAGAAACTCTGGGGTTGGGGCCGACAAGCCCTCCAAGGAGCTCTGAAGTTTGAAAAACACTGTTCTTTGTATAGGATTTAGCCCAAGTGCTTGGTACATTGTAGGCATTTAACAAATGACAGTTACACGTATATGACTTTTAAAATCTTTGCACAACGTGCAGGGACCAAATCAGGCACATGGCAGCCCTGTCTAAATTGACAAGAGAATAAATATATCCCTAGCCTCTTCCTGCCTGTCCACCCCTATCTACTTCATCTCTGTCCCCAGTATAGGCTCTCTCATTTTGCATTTTGAACCCAAACTTTGTCCCCTCCCATTTCCAGCCCCCACCTATAGACCTAGCACCATTCCTAACATATAAAGTTCCTGGATCTTGGGTCCAGGGAGAAAATGGGCTGTCTGCTAGAGATCTGAGTCACCTCCTCAGAGGCCCAAGTCAGAAGTATATCTAAGGACCAGGAGAGCTACAAGGGCTCACTCTTTCTGAATTGGACTTTTGGAAGATGTGAAGGGTCACTGAATCTCATTCAGCCCAGGCCTCACCTCCTTCTCTCCCTCCCTCTGCTACTGCCCAAGTGCAGGTGCTGGACATCAACCAGGCAGATGCAGGGACCCTGCCCCTGGACTCCTCACAGAAGGTGCGGGAGGCTCTGACTTGCGAGCTGAGCAGAGCTGAGTTTGCGGAGTCCCTGGGCCTCAAGCCCCAGGACATGTTTGTGGAGTCCATGTTCTCTCTTGCTGACAAAGATGGCAATGGCTACCTGTCCTTCCGGGAGTTTCTGGACATCCTGGTGGTCTTCATGAAAGGTAGGGGGAGAGGGGGCCACTTCAGGAACCAGCAGTCTTTCAGCACAGAGGTGATCTGCATCCTTCTTTCTCTTCTCAGGCTCCCCAGAGGACAAGTCCCGCCTGATGTTCACCATGTATGACCTTGATGCAAATGGCTTCCTCTCCAAGGATGAATTCTTCACCATGATGCGGTATGGGGCAGGCCCTTCCAGTTCTCAGACTCCCTGATGTTTGAAACAAAGTCAAATCAGAGAAGGGTAGGTGAGGAGGCTCTGTGGACATCTATTTTGAAAGCCTGGATACTGCATTCTAGACTCTCAGAGCATCCAGCTTCATAAGTTTAACTGGCCAGGCACCTGCCTCCAGGAGGGTCTATTATCTGCACTGTCTACGCCAGCTAGAAAATTCTTCCTCCCTAGTTAAAAACAAACAAACAACAACCACCAAGCCAATATGACCAATAACCAAAGTCTAGTATCCCTTTTGGATGCTTTTGGATCTTTGTAAAATCTTCTACACCATACCTAACACGGCTTTGTGGTGTGAAATAATGGATGGAAGACTGATTACTGTGGTCACTCTTCCTGTATTAAACACCAGTTCTTGCAGGAGAAGAAACATGGAAAGTTCCTCTATATTCCAACCCTTCTTTCTTCCATCTTCTTAAGCTATTTTTGGTTGTGATGTACTGACAAAGACCAGCTTTGAGTGCAGCGACTTCTTATTCCTGAAGACACTGTTCTGGTAACAGTGAAAGTCCCCTTTAACTCCATAAGGACAGGGTTATTACTTCTCTTTTATTTCTTACTGAATCCACCTCTTCTGCACTGTGATTGGCACATAGAAGGTATTCAATACATACTTAACTGAATCAGGTGGAATAAATGAGCAAATGAATAAACAAAATGCATAAAACAGTGCAGAGTCTTTTACCTTTTCTACCTTGAGTCTTTCTGTTGCTTTCCGCATTCCCCCTAACTGCCACACCCCTCTTCCAGCCCAGACACCACAACTGGACATGAGCTTCTAACAGGCTAGGGCGAAGCTGATTGCAGTCCACTCCTCACTGGCTGTGCCACTGCAGGCCCAGACCTGGGCGAGGCTCTCAGGATCTAGGAGAGGGTCCCTGTCCACCAGGGCCAAGCATTCACTTTCTCTTCCCGTACTCAGTTGTAGATCTTGCTCAGTCTCACTTGGATGATGTTTTTTTAATGGACTTGTTGTGCCAGGCACACACAGGTCTTTTTTTCTGTTGAATTCACAGAAACATGGATGGTTGGCTTCTTTTGCCCCAAAGTACAACCTAAGAGAAGAGTATGGCCACTCTGGGTGCTATGAGATTGGGCGTGGAGACACTCCTCCCTGTGCCCTGGGGTGTTGGCACAAGGAAGCAGCAGCCATTGTAGCTACATCTCCTCTCCCCACACCCAGGCTTCTGTCCCCCACTGGGCTATGAAAGGGAGAGGCCAGCACACACTCAAAGCTGGTCTTTGTCAGCACACCACAATCAAAAATACCTTAAGAAGAAGGAAGAAAGAAGGGTTGGAATATAGAGGAACTTTCCATGTTTCTTCCCCTGCAAGAATTGGTGTTTAATACAGGAAGAGTGACCACAGTAATCAATCTTCTATCCATTATTTCACACCACAAAGCCGTGTTAGGTATGGTGTAGAAGATTTTACAAACGTGGGATGCATTAAAACAGGAGAGTGCGCAGAGACCCTGCCACACAAGAAGCCCATGGTCATCTGGACATGTACCTACACTAAATGGACATCGATCCCACCTTTCATTGCCCCCTTGTTTGAAGGCTGCTTTCTCAAATTGGTCAAGGTCACTTTCAATTTCAAACCTGTGGCCACCCCACCCAGCTTAACGTCATCTACAGGCTGTATGAACACCTTCTTAATGCCATTTCCTGGGTCACTGGTAACCACATGAGATAATCTGGGGCCTGCCCCACCCTGCACCTGCCTGAACCTGACCTTGCCGGATGACAGACTGCTGTATCTCTCCTCCTCCCCCAGGTCCTTCATCGAGATCTCCAACAACTGCCTGTCCAAGGCCCAGCTGACCGAGGTGGTGGAGTCCATGTTCCGGGAGTCGGGCTTCCAGGATAAGGAGGAGCTGACATGGGAGGATTTCCACTTCATGCTGCGGGACCATGACAGCGAGCTCCGCCGCACGCAGCTCTGTGTTAGAGGTGGAGGTGGAGGTATGTGAGTATGTAAGAAACGTTAGGAGTTGGGGAGGGGCGTGTCTTCAAAACGAGAGTTACTGATGGATAGGACTCAGGTTTTATTTCTCTTCAAGTCTTTTGTGCCTAGTATAGAGTCAGCCACGTGTAGTTGAGGGCATCACATACAGCTATGCAGTTTGTGCACTGCACGAATATGCCTACTGAGAGGTCAGGGGGTGGGCTAAAATCTAGCCTACATGCCACTCACTAAGCTCATGCACATTGGTCTAAGGTGTAGCTAGTCAGAGGAAGAGACATTTTCTTTATACAAAGGATGCAGGATTGCATCTACCTATAGTTTCCCCCTTTTCTAATTGTACCAAGTTACCACCCTGTTTACAATGGGTACCCATTGTGGGCAGTGAGGGGAACTAGGCTGGAACAAGATATGAGAACATGACAGTCACTGGCAAGTGCTGTGGTAGCCTTCCTGGAGAAGAGCGGGGGGCAGTCTCCCATCCTTCCACTCTTGTGGGGAAGCCTGTCCAGACTCTTGTTCTTCTCTCCAGGTGTTGGAGACATCTTTAAACCAAACATCAGCTGTCGAGTCTCATTCATCACTCGGACTCCTGGGGAACGGTGAGCAGGAATGGGGGCACTGGCTGGTCCCCTTGGCCAGGTCCCCTGAAGAGAAATGAAGGGAGTAGGGCTGGCTGAGTCAGTCCCTGGGCCCAGACATTTGCCATCTGAAAGTAGCTCTTAGTATATTATTGATCGTGGCCCAAATTCCAGCTGCTTCCCGCACCCCATGTGTCTCAGGATCCTAGCTCTCTCCCTGCCACTCTAGGACAGAATCTTCCTGTAAGACAGATCATATTTGTTCATTCTGCCTTGCCTCTCCCATCTGGCTTCTCTCTGACCAGTTTTATGGGCAGATTCTGTGGGCAGGGCTGGGTCCCAGGATCCATCCCCATCCCCTGAAGTTCTGACCTGGTGATTCTTCTCCTGGCTGCAAAGACAAGGGGAGAATGAGGCCCATTTTCCTTTTCTCAGCTCCTGCTCCCAGGATATAGGGATCCCTGCTTCAGGAGCCCCAGAGCTGGGAGGCCCTTGGCTGAAGAAGAGGTTTGGCAAAAAGTAAGTATTTTCCAGACCCCACAGGCACAAGGAAACATAGGGAGAAGTCTCAGAGACTCTGGGCCCTGCCCACCCTTCCTGGACACACAAGGGACCACCCTGTGTCACATTCCATGTGTCCCTGACCTGACTGGTGGGTCGTAAAGTCAAATGATTCTTCAACATCTTCCCACCTCTGCAACCTGATCTTCAGGCAAGGGGCCTGGCACTCAGACGCAATGTGAAGATGGCAATAAGGGGTCGTATGGTTCCTGCCTGCTTTGGGCACAGCAGCAAGGTCCATTCAGGGAGCAGAAAGAGGGAAGGACAGAGCGCACAGGAGGAAGATGAAGTGGAGTAGGGGGGAGAGAGAGGAATGGGTGGATAGAGCAAATAAAGATGAGAGGTAAAAGTTGGGGAGCAGGTAGGAGTCTACTCCCCAAATGCTGTTTCCTTCATCTGTTCTGGCCCATCCTGACACCTGCCAGGTTATCAGGTCTCCTTCATGGGGTGGCATTTAGGGGAGGTCAGGGTGCCCTGGTCTCATGGCCCGCTGCCTCCCCTTGGTGCAGGATAGCGGTGCCCCCTCCCCGGCTGTACACGGAGGCGCTGAAGGAGAAGATGCAGCGGGGCCTCCTGGCCCAGAAGCTGCGGCAGTATAAGCGCTTTGTGGAGAACTACCGGCGGCACATCGTGTGCGTGGCGATCTTCTCCGCCATCTGTGCTGGCCTGTTTGCAGACCGCGCCTACTGTAAGAGTTCCAGCTTGTGGGCGGTGGGAAGGGGCATGTGGAGAGCCTTTTGGCTGCTCTTCCCACTGGAGCCCAGGCGTTCTGACCCAGGCCCGGGATCCCGGCCTCTGTGCCGTGCTGATCCACCCACACCCCCTCCCCAGATTATGCCTTTGCCTCACCACCCTCGGACATCGCAGAGACCACCTTTGTGGGTATCATCCTGTCCCGGGGCACGGCTGCCAGCGTCTCCTTCATGTTCTCCTACATCCTGCTCACCATGTGCCGCAACCTCATCACCTTCCTGCGAGAGACCTTCCTCAACCGCTACATACCCTTCGATGCCGCCGTGGACTTCCATCGCTGGATCGCCATGGCTGCCGTTGTCCTGGCCAGTCCGTGGCTCCTGGGCATCTTCCCCATTGTTGCAGCCCCCTGGGTCTAGCTGTGGGGGAAACAGTGAGGAGACTGGAGCTACTTAGACTCCCATCTCTCCTCCCTGTGCCTCCTCTGTTCCTCAGGGTGGGAGGTAGAGTCGGCCCTGGGTGGCATCTCTAACAGAGTCTCTCTCAGTTTTGCACAGTGCTGGCCATGCAGTCAATGTCTTCATCTTCTCAGTCAGCCCCCTCAGCCTGCTAGCCTGCGTCTTCCCCAACGTCTTTGTGAATGATGGGTCAGTTCTGGGGAATGTACCCCCATGGGACATTTGGGGCAGGCCAAAGGGTATAATAGAAAAGAAACAGATGACCCCCAACACTCCACTCTCACTGAATGAGAGTGAAGAGCCTGCTGGGGATGCTGAGAGGTGACTTCTTTGCCCTGGAAGGAAGTGGCCATGATAAGCCAGGAAAGATGTTTGGGAGATGAATTAGGGACTCTTTCCCATGTGTACCTAGCACAGAGCTTGGAATCTTAGCCTACCATTCATTCCCTGGGCAAACATTTATGGAGTACATCACACCCGACCATCCAGATACCAGAGAATAGGCATGCCAGATTCATACAGCCATTCAGCAAATACTTGTTGAGTATTTACTACATGCCTGGCATTGTTTGAGCATAGGGATTAGAGCAATGAGCAGAACCACACCCTTGCCCTCATGGAGCTTACAGAATGTGAACCAAGCACCCAAGGAAGGAAATAGCAGTAGGAGAATTCGAGATAATGCAGGAGGAAGAAATGCCAAGAAAGCAGAGGGTAGAATTGTGGGTGGCTGGGCACCATGTCCCTTGGATGAATCCCTGGCCACCTGAGTGGAGGCCCAGTAATCTCAGCAGTCAGGGCCGGCAGAAGCAGAATCACATTGTGACAGTGGGGGAGCCAATACTGCCCCAGCCGGAAGCTCCATATACCTTTGCCCTACAGGTCCAAGCTGCCCCAAAAGTTCTACTGGTGGTTCTTCGAGACAGTCCCAGGTAGGGAGTGGGGGTGTATATGGGATCCAGGGGTTCTATTTGAGGACCTCTGCTTGTCTTCATCTTCCCATGAATACATACTTGTCTAGGGGTCCTGGTTCCCTTTCTAGTCTCCAGGACAAGCCCTAGCTGCAGCCCCTGCAGGCAAGCTGTTCTGGGGGGCCAAGGGAGAACATAGAAGGAGGGCAGAATGGGGGGAGCACTGTCGTGTTTTCTGCCCACGCTGAGGTCACAAGAGTATTCTCTGACACTGTCCCCACTGCCCCCAGGTATGACGGGGGTGCTCCTGCTCGTAGTCCTGGCCGTCATGTACGTCTTTGCCTCCCACCACTTCCGGCGCCGTAGCTTCCGGGGCTTCTGGGTGACCCACCACCTCTACATCCTGCTCTACGTGTTGGTGAGGGGTTCCCTATGCAGAGCCAGGCCGTGGGGGCAGGGATGAGCACTTATATTGGGGGTAGGGAGCAGGCTTAATTGGACCTGTGAGCAGAGACCCCAGCCTCTGAAGTCTATAGTGGCTTTATCTACCCAGCCAGGCCCAGGGCCCAGGCAGGAAGTTTCTGGGCAAGGGAGGGTGCAGGGAGGGGCCTGGCGGGGCCTGAGCTGTACTAACTGGTCATGTCTCCAGCTCATCATCCACGGCAGCTTTGCCCTGATCCAGCTGCCCAGTTTCCACATCTACTTCCTGGTCCCGGCACTAATCTATGGGGGGGACAAGCTGGTGAGCCTGAGCCGGAAGAAGGTGGAGATCAGCGTGGTGAAGGCCGAGCTGCTGCCTTCAGGTACCAGGCCCAACCTGACCCCAGGTGGGGGTCATTGGAAGTCGACTCATGGGATATGTGGAGACAGCTCCCCAGGCCTCCTGACCCTCATCGGTTTTTGATGACCTGTCGGGGATCTTTGCAGCTTTCCTGATACAAATGGAGCCCCAGAAAGGGCTGTGTTGCCCCCACGAGGATTTGCAAACAATGAGAGTGACCATGAGAAGAGGCAGCTGAAAAGCATTTAAAGACAACACAGACCCCCCTTATGTGTGGTCTGGGTGCTTGCACAGGGAACCATATATATCCCTCCCATCCCTCCTCCTAGAATAACCCTCCTTCAGGCATGGGCGATTGGCCCAGATTTCGAGAGTTTATTTTTTTAGGTTTTTTTTTTTTTCTTAGAGTTTATTTATGTATTTATTTAGAGAGAGAGCATGAGCAGGGGAGGAGCAGAGAGAGAGAGGGAGAGAAAGAGAAAATCCCAAGCCGGCTCTGCACTGACAGTGCAGGGCTCGAACCCACAAACCATGAGGTCATAACCTGATCTGAAACCAGGAGTCAGAAGCCTAACCGATTGAGCCACCCAGGTGCCCCTTGAGAGTCTATTTTTGAGTTTATGTTGGCCAAAGTGAGGATTCACACCACTGTAGAGGCTGGCAGGAGAGGATTTTAGGTGTTGTGGGACTATCTAATCTTCAGGACTAACATAGTAAGAAAATTAATCTCATTTCAACTTTATGTTCATTGAGATTACTAAGGACAAAACCTCATCATGTTCCTTGTATGCTTTTTGCACTCTCCAGTACTTGAAAATCAACTTTTTTTTTTTTTTTTTAACAAAAAAAGAACAGGCCTGAGGCTCAGCTGTGCTCTGGCACGCCAAAGAGTATCCAGCTAAAATTTGATAAAATATGGTGCCTTCTATTTACAATACATGATACTGGTTTTCTACCCATCTGGGTGATCGGAAGTTTGTCAAGGTAAATCATACTGAAAAGTCAATTTAAAGAAAAACATTAGATAAACAATAGTGCAGGGGTATGCAGAAATGGCCCATCCAAAGGTAATTCTCAAATGGTGGAGGTTTGGTAAACACTGATATGGTCCCTGGGGAAACAGGTCCTCTGACCTGTAGGCTGATATTCAGGATAGTAGTTTAGGGGCCTGGATATTTTGTGGGAATAAGGAGTGAAGAGGAGAGCAGATGGAACCTGGAGCAGGGAAACCTAACTCTTCAGTTACCCAGGAAAGAGAGAAGGGGATCCTCTGACTCTTACCCCCAGGAGCTCTACTTGCTCAGACCATATGTCCCCTCCCTGTCTCAAGGCAGGGTATTGGGGGTATCTGCCAGTCCTCAGGTACTGGAAGTAAGCCTTCTGATCCCTGCCCTTGCCTGCCTGTGATCCCCAGGAGTGACCCACCTGCAATTCCAGCGGCCCCAAGGCTTTGAGTACAAGTCAGGACAGTGGGTGCGCATCGCCTGTCTGACTCTGGGGACCAATGAGTACCACCCATTCACACTGACTTCTGCGCCCCACGAGGACACGCTCAGCCTGCACATCCGGGCAGTGGGGCCCTGGACCACTCGCCTCAGAGAGATCTACTCACCTCCAATGGGCGATGGCTGTTCCAGATACCCAAAGGTGCCTGCCACTGGGAACCACTTTTGGGTCTCTAGCATTGGCAAAGGGTCCCCACTCTCCCCTACTCTGAGACTAGAAGCTCCAGTCAGCACAAGGCCAGGCTGGGGTGCCTGAGAAGAGGCTATGTTATTCCCATATCCCTCTTCTCCCTGACCTATACCCGCTTCTAACCTCAGACCTGGGACCAGGCCAGGCTCATCTCTTCTCCCTCTTCGGTTGGCAGCTGTACCTCGATGGACCATTTGGAGAGGGCCACCAGGAGTGGCATAAGTTTGAGGTGTCAGTGCTGGTGGGAGGCGGCATTGGGGTCACCCCCTTTGCCTCCATTCTCAAAGACCTAGTCTTCAAGTCATCATTGGGCAGTCAAATGCTCTGTAAAAAGGTGAGTGTCTCTCTCCCGTTCTTAGAAGAATGGGGACACACTGCCTGATTGTGTCCCCATATCACAGCAGAGTAATATGAGGAAAAGCCCCTGGCCACTAGGCACTGAGTCTTCTGGGGCTGTTCATACACAGCTGTCCACATGCCCAACATTTGAGGGAGGGTAGGACATATAGACAGAAGGACCTCTGCTGGGGTCTGTTGGTTAAAAGCCTTAGATCAGACTTGTGGGCTGCCAGAGATTTGGAGTCTATGGGTGGTCTGAAGCTTTCCAGCCTCTCAGGTGAAGGCATCGGGGGTGGAGGAAGCTTGAGCTGAGCTGAGTCCTGAGCTCCAGCAATGTGTCCCCAGATCTACTTCATCTGGGTGACACGGACCCAGCGGCAGTTTGAGTGGCTGGCTGACATCATCCGGGAGGTGGAGGAGAATGACTGCCAGGACCTGGTGTCCGTGCACATCTACATCACCCAGCTGGCTGAGAAGTTTGACCTCAGGACCACCATGCTGGTAGGTCAGGGCCGGCCAGGCAGGGTGGGTATGTGGGCCACCATCTAGACTAAGAGCTGACCCTGGCTCCACCTGGCTGTGACATTCCTTTATTCCCTCTCCCAGTACATCTGTGAGCGGCACTTCCAGAAGGTGCTGAACCGGAGTCTGTTCACGGGCCTGCGCTCCATCACCCACTTTGGCCGCCCTCCCTTCGAGCTCTTCTTCAAGTCCCTGCAGGAGGTCCACCCACAGGTCAGTCCCAATCCCACCTGTCTTGAGCCCCTGGCCTTCCCTTGCCAGGATATACTGGCCCTCAAGCACCCTACAGCTATAATCTGAGTGGAGAACCATCCCATGCTAGCCCTATGATGGGGTTAAGTGTTGGAGGAAGGCTTCAACCCCTCCCTACCCCCTACTGCCTCTAGCTCAAGCCTCCTCCTCAGAGCCGGGGGTCATTCCAGCAGGCTTGAGAAACAGCTTCCTCCCTAGAGATGACAATGTTAAGCCTGCAGGCCTCTCCTCTCTGCAGTCACTCCCTGCAACACACTTGACAGGTACGGAAGATTGGGGTGTTCAGCTGTGGCCCTCCAGGAATGACCAAGAATGTAGAGAAGGCCTGTCAGCTCATCAACAGGCAGGACCAGGCCCACTTCATGCATCACTATGAGAACTTCTGAGACCCTCTTGAACTTCCTGGTTCCTGCTTCCCCTCTCTGGACCAGCCCTGCCAGCAGTTTCTATGTTCGAATCCACCTCGGGCCTCAGAAAGCTGAAAGAGCTCCTCCCTCATGGCCCCATCTGTCCTATGCTCTGACACTGTAGAGAAGACCCCTCCAGCTCAAGCCACAGCAGGTTATGGCAAACAAAGTAGAGTGGGAACAGCCTCTGCCTTGTGACATCTGTAGAGGCGAAGAGACACAATAGCGTTTGCCTCTGATAGGTCCCCATGTCTCTATTTTCCTTGCACAAAACCGATATATTGCTTTGTTATTTTCTTGGCTTAGGCATTTGAGGGATGATGGGGTGGGGATAATTAATGTGAAGAGAGGGCTAAGTGAGAATCTCCTCAGAGCCCAGTTCAGAAGCCATGATGCTTGGAATCTGGATGATCGAACTGTCTCTATTCAGTCTCTGAGGCCTTGTCCCTCCAGCTCCATCCCTGACCCCTTCTTGCTCCTAAAGTGTCAGAACACTGAAGAATGACCAGGGAACAAAGATGACTCCCTAGTCCTGATTTCCTGCAGTCAACCAGCAATACCTGCTGCTATGACCCTTCCATGGCCCTTCTCTGAGCCTGTGGAGCAGCACCTTTCCAAGCATCCTCTCAGTTCCCCATTTCCACAGGAATGGGGTGACCAGATTTCCTGGTTTGCTCAGGACTCTCCCAGTTTTACACTGATGGTCTCTTGTCCCAGAAAACCCCTCAATCCCAGGCAAATCAGACAAAGCTGGTCACCTTACACAGGAGGCAACCTGGGATGTCACTTCCATACGAGACTCTTTAAGACACTTCCTTTTCTTTCTGCACAGTTGTAGTTGCTTTCCTAAAAAGGTGAGCTCTAATTATTTTTTAAAATTTAAGTATAAGTTTCATATAGCAAAGTGTATAAATCTTTAAGTTATACGTACACGTGTTAACACTACCCAAGTCAAGATATAGAACATTTCCACCACCTCAGAAACTTCCCTTGTACCCCTTCCAGTCAGTCTCCCCCAACCAGTAAAAGCAATCACTGGTGTGATTTCTGTCACTCCAGATTAGTTTTGGTCATACTGAAGGTACCCTTTGGAAATGGCTTCTTTTACTCAGCACAATGTCTTTGTGATTCATCCATGTTGTTGTATGTATCAGTAGTTTATTCATTTTTATTGCTGAATTCTATTTCACTGTAGAGACACACCAGGTGTTTATCCATTCTCTTGTTGATGCACATTTGGGTTGTTTGTAGTTTTTGATAATTCAGAATAAATCTTCAATGAACATTATTGTACCTGTCTTTGGTGGACATAATACACCCATTCCTCTTGGGTATATATCTAAGGTGGAATTGTGGGGTCACATCGTTCTCCAGCCAATAAGACCTGTGGCAGAGAGAGTTTCTGTCCATCTCCACATCCCTGCCCCAGGCTCATTTCCTCATTGGTCCTACACAACCTCTTCTGACAAGCCAATTGCCTTTGGCTCCCAGCCCTCTATATTGAAGGAATCTCTCTGACAGAACTGGAAGAATGCTGGATCAGAGACCCGGATTCTGATGCCAACTTTACCCCTAAGTAGCTCCAAAGGAAAATCCCTTAACTTATCTGAGCCTATTTCCTCATGTATACCACCCTCTGTATGGGTATTAGAAAGTCAGATAGCAATACTGGCCCAGAGAATGACACAGATGAGAAAAGGTATGTGTTGTGCACTAGTCTCAGCCTATTGATAATCAGTGCTGTTGGCCGGACCAGCCCTTGTGGGTTCTTCTTATGATTGCAAGACACCCTCGGCAATCCATGAGGAGACTTCGAAAGATATGAGATGTATTACTTATAAGCAGTGGAAATTACATGGCATACCTGGCGCCACACAATGAGGTCATGGCTCAGGCTTGGGTTTCTGCTTCTATCGAGGCAGAGGGTGGGTGCTTACAATTTTGCAGGCTTACTCATTACTGGTGAATTTAAAATATAACAGCGGAGGGGATGCTGACTGGCTGGGTCTTTGGGTGGAGCATGTGACCCTTGATCTCAGGGTTGTGAGTTTGAGACCCATGTTAAGTATAGAGATTACTTACAAATAAAATATTTTTTAAAAACCCAGAGGAGTGGGAATTGAGAGTACAGGAAGGCAAGAAACAAACAGCTCTAGTGGTCAGTTATCAAACAAAATCAACCAAGATTTCTAAAACAATGGAGCCTAGAGTGGTGAGGGGGACGGGGCACAGTGCAGCCTGGCTCTTTTTCTAGTCATGTGGCTGGCAAGGTGTTTCTTCAAGATAGCCATCTTTTAAGTAAGTGCCTCTTTTTCCACCTTGTTTATTGAGAAATAATTAGCATATATTACTGTCTAAATTTAAGGAGTATAGTATAATGCTTTGATTTACATATATTGTGAAGTGATTACCACAATAGCTTCAGCCTAACATTCAGCACCTCATATAACTACGATAAAAGACTACGAAAAGAAGAAAAGAAAAAAATTTTTTTCTCCTGGTGATGAGAACTCTTAGGATTTACTCTCTTCACATCTTCCCTATTGGTCATTCATCAGTGTTAGCTACAGTCATGTTGCACATTACATCCCTAGTACTTACTCATCGTACAGTTTGTACCTCTTGACCACCTTCCTCCAATTCCCCCTCCCCATCCCCACCTCTGGTAATCACAAGTCTGATCTCTTTTTCTATGAATTTGTTTGCTTATTTTGGTATTCCACGTGTAGGTGAGATCATACAGTACTTTTCTTTCTCTGTGTACTTATTTCACTTGGCATAATGCCTTCAAGCTCCATCCATGGTATTATCACAAATGGTAGGATTTCCTCATTTTTTATGACTGAATAATATAATATATATACAACATATAATATATATACACACATACATAGCACAACTTCTTTATCCATTTATCCATCGATGGACTCTGGTGTTGTTTTTATGTCTTGGCTAATGTAAATAATGCTTCTATGAACACGAAAGTGCAGGTACTTTTTCTTTATATATATATATATATTTTTAATGTTTATTTTTTTTGAGAAAGACAGAGACAGAGCACAAGCAGGGGAGGGGCAGAGAGAGGGGAGACACAGAATCCCAAGCAGACTTCAGGCTCTGAGCTGCCAGCACAGAGCTCAACACGAGGCTCAAACCCACAAACTGTGAGATCATAACCTAAGCCAAAGTCAGATGTTTAACCCACTGAGTCACCTAGGTGCCCCAACAGATACCTTTTCATGTTAGTGTTTTTGTTTCCTTTAGATATATTCCCAGAAGTGGGATTGCTGGGTCATATGGTAGTTCTATGTTTAATTTTTTGAGGATCTTCCATACTGTGTTCCACAGTGGCTGCACCAAATTACAATCCCACCAACAGTGCACAAGGGCTCCCTTTCTCCACATCAATGCCAGTATTTACTATCCCTTATCTTTTAGATGATGGTCATTCTAACAAGTGTGAGGTTTTAGTTTGCTTTTCCTTAACAACTAGTAATATTGAGCATCTTTTCATGTACCTATTGGTCCTTTGACTATTTTTTAATGCCTCAGCGAACAAACGTTGTCAGGCACTTGCATTAAAAAAAAAAGATAAGGAAGAAAGGAAGAAGAAAGAAAGGAAGGAAGGAAGGGAGGAGGGAGGGAGGGAGGAAGGAAGGAAGGTAGGAAGGAAGGAAGGGAGGAAGGAAGGAAGATCAGGGCTTGCATTATAATATAAGAACATACATTTGCAATATGTTGTGATTATTAATCTACCTATTTATTAAGAGCATCATGCTTACCAGCCTTCAGCCCTCCTGCTCCTCACCAGGTGCACAGCCAGTTATTAATCCTAAACTCTAGTCCCTTAAGTCTCAACCTTAGCTTATTCCCAAATCTTGCCCATCAGTGCTTGCCTATTCCTTTCTAAAGACTGCTCAAAGTATTTATCTGCCCCATCCTAATTCACCTCTCCCTGCTAGACTAGAGAATATTGTTGATATGGCTGTCATGATTATCCATAACACTCGCTACTCAGTCCTACCCTACCTGCCATGCTAGGGTCTGAGAATCTCCTGAAGACTCCATGATCACTCTTGCCCAGACACCAGACCATGTCAAGTACGTGTCCAGCTGGACAGAGGGATGTGCCCTCATGACCTTGAACAGCCTCAGGTAACACTTAGCCTGACTCCCTGCTCCAGCCAGGTTCTAGATGTCAACCCTATGCATATATTCATGTGATCTGACTACTAAGTCTAACCTTGCCCAGATTCCCAGAAAGCCATTTGCTGCTGGGATAAGAGTAGGGGCTCCTGGGACAGATAAGCCGGGAATAGGCAGCGACCAGGCAATGTGTCTTTGAGTTGAGATAAATGAGGTCACTGACTACACAAGTGGGTGTAGAGAAGGGGATAGACCTGGAAAATTGTGTAAATGAGGGAGGCCACACAAATGCCTCAGAAAAAGAGGACTGGGGAAGGGTGAGTTAGAGGAAATTCGTGGAAATGTTAATACTAACGGTGTAAAAGAGAACAAACCTTCTCTATGTCAGGTCACAGACGTTGATCTCAGGCCTTGGGACAAAGCCCAATCTAAATTCTACCTCGAAGGGAGAGAGATGAGGATGGAACAGGTGGGATTGGATGGCAATGGGATCGGGGGTGGAGAAGATGAGGATGAGCATGAGATTGGATAGAAGAGATCTGGGGTCAGGTGGGAAGGAAGTGGACAAGGATGAGGAGGTAATGAGGTTGAACTCTGTAGGAAAGGCATGACGGCTAGCTCTTTGCCTCTTTTTCCAACTTTCCAGACTGAGCTTCTCCCCTGATTAAGACAGGAGAAAGTTGACAAGATGTGGAAAACTTCCTACTGGTTTGCTAAGGATTTTCAAGCAAGTGGAGCCAATCTAGTTAAGTAGTCAAAAGTAAGGGCTCTTGAGTCAAACTGGGTTTTAGACCCAGCTGGGTGACCTCGAGGGGTGCCTGAGTGGCTCAGTGAGTTAAGTATCTGACTCTTGGTTTCAGTGCAGGTCATGATCTCATGGTTTGTGGGTTCGAGCCTCACATCGAGCTCTGCACTGACAACATGGAGCCTGCTTGGTATTCTCCCTCTCCCATTCTCTCTGTTCCTCCCCCGCTAGGGCACACACATGCAAAATCTCTCTCTCTCTCTCTCTCTCTCTCTCTCTCTCTCTCTCTCTCTCTCTCCCTCCCTCCCTCTCTCTCCCTCTCTCTCTCTCTCTCTCTCTCTCTCTCTCTCAAAATAAAAACATAAACTTAAAGACCCAGCTGGGTGACCTTGAACTAACAAAGGAAACTTTCAGTGCCTCATTTTGTAGGTTACGTGTTCAGGCAAAGATATGTGTGGAAAGCCCTTAACTGTGCCTGACACCTAGTAATATTGTTCCAGTTATTACTTTCATTAAGAGAAGGTGAGGACCCAGAAGTCAGAGCTCCATATCTGAGGAGTTTGGAGTGTTTGGGTCGTGAGTGATGTCGAGTGCCTCGTATGTAGCCCAGGCCTGTCCTGTGTGACTGCTCCCCCAACTTCATATCTCCACAAGAACAGTGAGGAGGAGGCTTGCTCTATCCTCTAGGGATACCAAACCCCCAGATCATCTGGAAGTCACTCCATCCTGGCCTTGTCTGAAATGGAACATGACAAGGCGAGCTGACCAGTGTCCAGAATTCTCTAAAGGGTGTGAGAATCTCTGCAGCCGGTTTCACAGGAATTCTCCTTCCTGGAAAATGACCTCAGATAAGCTGTAACATGAAGGCGCTCCCTTTTCTGAGAGTGAGAGATTGGCAGTGAGATTCTAGGAGAGACTGCCCAAAACATTGGGTGCTGGAATCGGCCCTGGGTTCTATTTCTAGCCACCCTACTAAAATCACTGTGTGACCTTAGGGAAGTCACCTGAGTTCTCCAGGCTTCAGTTTCCTCACCAAGAAAATAAAAAGATTAGGCTAAGACCCCTTCCAGACCTAAAATTTCACTATTCCCTTCTACGCTCTGCATCCCCGATGAATGAAGCCTCTTATTAGGAAAAAGACTTCCTCAGCTTCTCATCCAAGGTTCAGTTGGCTATGGAAAGGCAACCCTTCAATTTTAAGGGTTTATATCTGTTAGATCCTATATCACATTTACAAAACTTTCCTCATTTAATCCTTATAATAGCTTTTTGGATGAGATATTATTGACCCCATTGTACGGAGGAAGTACCTGAGGCTCAGAGAACAAATTGCCCACAGGTATCCAGCTGGTAACAGGCAATATCAAGATTTGAATCCAGGTCCCATGAAATCTCAGAATCTCCGCCCTCGCCACCCTGGTGCCTCTAAATGTCTAAAATGAGAAGACAATCAGGGAGCAATCAAACTACAGCGTGTTGCTGTGTATAGTTAATAACACCATATTGCATATTTGAAAGTTGTTGAGAGTAGATCTTAAAAGTAGTCAGCACAAGGAAAAACACTGTAATTATATATGGTGATGGGTGTTAACTACACTAGCTGTGGTGATCATTTTAGAACATACACTATATCGAATCGTTAGGTTGCACACCTGAGTCTAACATACTACTATATGTTGTATGTCAATTGTAGCTCAATGAAAAAGAGGCAATCAACATTTTTATAATTTGTCTCTCATTGCCAATTGTTCAAAAGGTTTTAGTTGAGCAACTGCTGTGAACACAGAATATATTGGATCACACAGGGTCTAAAAGGAATGCAAGACACACTCCTAGTCCCCCAGGAGTGGAAAATCAGCCCAGCTCTTGGCAGGAAGAGCAATACCTCTCACAAGCACAGTACTTGTGCAATGTCCTTCTTTTCTGTTATGCTGTAAGCAACCAGAGGGTAAGACCTGTGCCGTTGCTGTTTACTGCCATTTCCTTACTGCCTAGTACAGTGCTGGGCACAGAGAAGATTCTCAGAGGGTATTTGGTCAGTGAAGAACATTGCACGATAAGTGACTGATTAAATGCCCAGATGAGTGAGGCTGCGAGGGCTGGAGGAGTTCAGAAAAGGTCTCTGAAGGAGGCAAACTATGAGCTGAACTTTGAAGGATAGAAAAGGTCAATTGTACAAACTCATCTCTGGGCTGGAGTCCACTTCTACCGGTCCAGTCTTGAGCTGTGTTCCCCCTCCACAGCCAGACCTTCCTAAAGACCACATCCTCAGAAGGAGAGAACACCTCTGAATTTCTATTACCTTTGGATCTGCTGACACCAAGTGTGATATATCTGCTTTGTCAGTGTCAGGGACTTCTGAAAAAGGGTTGTCACCTTAGCATGTCATCTTATGGGAAACAAGAGTCTCACCTGGTCTGGGTTCAGGAGAGCTGACATCTTTGGAAGGAATGGGCTTTGGGGGATGAGCTGGAGTGGCCCCCAGATGGGACTGAAGGCAGTTAGAACTGAGTTTTCCGGGAGAGAGGGATGCCAGTACCTGGAGTGATGGAAGTAACAGATTATAAAAATTGTTAAGAAATATTACTAAGTGAAGTTAAGTCATATCTGTGTTTTGATGGTGACTATGAAAATATTTATTTATAAATTGTTATCAGGGCTTATCTCTGGGGGAGTAGAACTGAGAATGACTTTCATTTTCTATTCACATATTTCTGTAGTTTTTTAAATAAGAAATATATATTATTTTCATAATCACAAAAATGGTGGTATTTTCAAATTATAACTACATACAAGCAAGGACTGGTGGCCCAGAAACATTCAAAGCTGATATGTTACAGTGATGGCTGTTGTCAGGTCAAAATTTGTATTAGAGCTGATTGTGCCAAAAGAAAATTTTTTTCGAAATCAGTGTTTCAGTTTTAACCCATTAAGTGTGTGTTAGTCTTTTTGTGCAGCAATAAAAAATTATAACATCCTGTAACACATCATCTTGTTCATTTAAGTTTCTATGACGTCTCAATCTGCAAGGGTCATATTTATCATCTCTTTCCTTCCAGTCACCACCTTCAATTAAACGTCAACTCCGTATCTGTCTTAGCCACTTCTGTGAATGGACTGGCATAGAATAAATGCTTGGAAAATTGAAAAAAAAATTAGTGTTTCACCACCAAAAAAGAAAAGGTGGTTCAAAGGAACCTGAAGAAGGAAGAAACAGTGGAAGAAATGCTGAGGAATTACAAATATCCAATTGATTAGATAGCATCTATTTTTCTGGAAGAAAGAAAAGAGGAAAATATTTTTGACTCCCCAAAGGAGCCTATGGGTGATCCTTGAAAATTGCTTTAATATCCTTCAGCATAGAATTCCTACTTCTAACAATCCTACAGAAATATGTTATGTATTTATGCGGAAGGATATATGTACAATAAAATTCATTGTATTTATAATGGCAACATATTGTAGAAATCTACACAGCCACCTACAGGATAATGATGAAATATACATGATAGTATATGGTACATCCATACAATGGAGTAATATTAGCATTAAAAAGAATGAATATGATCTACATGTACTGTCATGGAAATATATGTAACCAGGACACAATCCCATTTTTGTACAATTACATCTATGTAGATATAAGTATCTAGATAGATTGTATGTCTAGTATTTGGGGTATATATGCAAGGACATACACCAAATTATTAACAATATAGGGTTCTACGAGACTGGGGATTGAGGTAAGCTAGGGACATTTTGTTTTTCAGCTGAGTTAAATCTCCATTATAGAGGAGAGCAAATAATTAGCAATGCCAAGAATACTAGCATAGAAAGCCTAAATAGAGCCAATTTCTTTTTTTTTTTTTTTTGAAAATCACTTCAGATTTCTCGTCTGAAATCTTGCAATCAAGGAGAGGGAGTAGAATATTTTATTTACTTATTTATTTATTTTATTTATTTATTTATTTAGCATTTCTTTATTTTTGAGACAGAGACAAAGCGTGAGCTGGAGAAGGACAGAGAGGGAGACACAGAATCTGAAGCAGGCTCCAGGCTCTGAGCCGTCAGCACAGAGCCCGACGCGGGGCTCGAAGTCACACACCGCGAGATCATGACCTGAGCCGAAGTCGGCCGCTTACCGGACTCAGCCACCCAGGCGCCCCTAAATAGAGCCAAATTAAACAACGAGTTGATCATAATGCAAACCATCCCTGCCCCTACCATGAACCTAGCAGCTAAACAGAGATAATAACAAGGTACAAGGGCAACTCTGTGATCAAGAATATCACAAAGAAAACGCAGCATCACTGTGGTTGAGAGAATGGTCATTGGAGCTCAAAGCCTCATGGCCCAATTACCTCCACTCACGTTCCATCACGGCACTGAGCCTCAATTTCCTGCTGGATGAGGAAGACGAGTAAGATGAGATAATGTTCGTAAAGCTCAGAAAGCCACACAATCTTCCATAACATTTCCCTGCACGACTACTTGCCAACTTTAAATTCTACGATGAGATCAGGTAGGATCATATAAACGTAGGTGCAATACTTGGTGAATGGTTAGGGGGGTTCTGGGAAGAGATATTTTTTTTTAACGTTTATTTATTTTTGAGAGACAGAGAGACAGAGCATGAGCAGGGGAAGGGCAGAGGAGGGAGACACAGAATCTGAAGCAGGCTTCAGACTCCGAGCCATCAGTACAGAGCCTGACACGGGGCTCGAACTCACAGACAGTGAGATCATGACCTGAGCTGAAGTCGGCCACCCAATCGACTGAGCCACCCAGGGGCCCCTGGGAAAAGATATTTTAAGACTCTAGAATAAGATTTTTTTTTTTTTTGAGCCTCACTTTTCAAGCCTGGGAAGAGAAAAGTCTGAAAGAAAAGCCCCACAACGTGAAGGAAAAGAAACTAGCAATGTAAGATAAAGATCCCAGTTGATTTTGCCCCTTGAAGAGCATATTTCAAGGAATGGAAACCCTGAAAGAATTCACCAACAGAGGCCATGGGCTGTAGAAGTCATTGATAATGACCGTGGGGACATGAACACAGAAGTGATTTGAAACGCCAAAGTCACATCTAATGGCATCAGGTCTAATTAAATGGTGTATCACTTCGATATCCTGAGAACGACTAAGCAAGTGAATAGTGAGGTTCACAAGGTTTTCTAGACAACCATATGATATCAAAGGGTTAATAAAGCTGGGGAGGAAACTTAAACTCATACTTCTTTGAAGCAAAATTAAAGTATGAAATTGGTAGTAGAAAGGATAAAAATATTCCAATAAAGCTTCTTATGGTAAAAACCAGTTTAAAAAACTGGAAAGATGAGGTGACATTCTCTTCTGACCTACTTTTCAAGGACCTAGAAAACACAAAGCCCTCCACGGAAATCGCATACAGGGGAAAGGAAGCAAAAGAAGAAAGCAACCAAGGTGGGTTGGAGGGGTGTTGAAGGCACACACACCACAATCACAACCGTAATGAGTACCCGCTGAGTTCCTCTGACAGCGAAAGGGTAATTGATGATTCAAAAACAAAACTCACGGGGCACCTGAGTGGCTCAGTTGGTTAAGCATTGGTCTTTGGCTCAGGGTATGATCTCACAGTTCATGAGATCTCTCAGTTTGTGCTTCGGATTCTGTGTCTCCCTCTCTTCCTGCCCCTCCCCAACTTGCACTATCTCTCTCTCTCAAAAAATAAAAAATAAAAATGTATAAAATAAATAAATAAAAACAAAAATAAAATCCAGCGCAGTCAAGTGCACAAAACATGGCTAACACCAAAAGATGCAAGATGTGGAGACTGGCGGGAAGCGCCGAGGACTGACCCGCTGTTGGCAGGCACTCTGCTGGTCATGACACAAAGAAGATGATTAATTAAAAAGACCAAGAAGTAGCACAAGGGTGCAGCCTCATGGTTGAAACATGCAAACAGCTGACTGCTCGGAATTCGTGGATCCACCCTAGAGTCCTCGAGGCCCCTTGAATGACCCTGCGGTGCATGATGTAACAGACCACCTTGCCCAGGCCAGCCCGGGGGTCTTTTGGGGGTCAAGGGTGGGGCTGGAACAGTTTGAGAGTGTGTGACTCCCTCCTTCCCCTGTTTCTGGGAACTGGCTGCAACCAAAGTGCTTCTGGGAACAGAGAGTGTCTCCTGACTCAGGAGTACGTGCCACCGCTTATGCTCTTCTGCAGTTAAATCTGAAAGCCAGTGAGTAGTGAGTCCCTTATTCATTTTCTTTAATCCCTAAAGTGATACATGATCCTGGTTTAAAAAAAAAAAATCAACCAGTAATGTGTATGGTTTAAAAAAAGAAATTCCTCCTGTTACCTTCCTCTCAAATAATACAACACCTCAAGAGTTAGCTGCCAGTAACAGTTTGGTATCCATCCTTATAGATATTTTTCCCACACATATTCAAACATACGTATGTATGTGGTGGGAGTGAATAGGACAAATTATTTAACTTCTGTACCTGTTTTCTCAGCTTTAAGATGGGAAGAATTGTGCCTGGGTGGCTCAATCGGTTGGGCGTCGGGCTTCAACCCAGGTCATGATCTCAGTTTGTGGGTTCAAGCTCCAGGGGCTCTGTGCTGACAGCTTGGAGCTTGGAGCCTGCCTGGGATTCTGTGTCTCCCTCTCTGTCCCTCCCCCATTCACATCTGTCTCTCAAAAATAAATAAACAAAAAATTTTTTAAATGGGAGGAATGATAATCCATAGGGTTATTTGAGGGTGACATGAGTTAAGACACCTGGCATTCTCGGAAGTGTCTGACCCTCATTCTTTTTCGCAGCAGCTTAGTGTTCTATTGTACAAATGATAATACTCGGGAGAGAGGTTTTACTGACCCTGCTACACAGATGCCGAAGAACATGTACAAATTAAATAGCTCTCCTAAAATTAGCTCAGGTGGGGGAGGTGTGCTGGTCCCAGAACCAAGGACTCTGCCTTGGATTCAGCATTTTGTTTTTGTTTTTTTAATGTTTATTTCTTTATTTTCGAGAGAGGGAGAGCATAAACAGGGGAGGGACAGAGAGAAAGAGGGAAACCCAGAATCTGAAGCAGGCTCCAGGCTCTGAGCTGTCAGCATAGAGGCCCCCCGGAGCTTGAACCCACGAACTGTGAGATCATGACCTGAGCCAAGTCAGACGCTTAACCGACTAAGCTACCCGAGCCCCCCAGATTTACTGTTGCTCTTGCTACACCACAAGGACCCCCACAATTCCTCTTATAGTCAAAAAAGTCTGGAGAGGGCATCTAGCCCCCATCTTATTTGGACTCCAGGCTGTCTCATGGGTCTTCGGGACTGGGAGCTCAAGGCTCAGGTGAGCCTTCCCCTTGCTGCAGTCTCCAGACATGCCCCTCCTGGGTCCTTGGAGTTTGACTTCCCCTTCACACGAGTCACACCGAGGACTCGTGGCCACTCTGGGGTGAGCTCAGGCTGATGGGCAGGATGGCAGTAGCTGGGACTGGAGAGTGAGGTCCGGCTGCTTATCCGACTATGGACGTTTCCAGAGCTCTTTCTGAGTGTGCCAGATGCTAACCAGTAAGGGATACCTCTATGTCTCCAGGAGTCCCTGTCCCACTGGACCGATTGCTCAGGTCTTCTGGGTGCAGGTTCTCCTCTGGGTGGTCCTGGGGCAGAGCAGGGCAGGCAGGTAAGGCAGCTCCTGAGTGCAGTGACCTGGTCCCCAATCCTGCTCTCTCAGGCCTCCAGGTCTGCTTCTAGTGGCCCTGCCCTGGCAGGTTTATGGAAGAGCTGAGGGTCCTGGGTCACCCAGGCTGAGGCCTTTTCTGCCACGCTGGGAACTTCTCACACACTTCCAAGCACCTTTGCAGACTCCAGGCTCAGACCTGGAAAAGTCGTGGGGATCAGCAGGGACTGCTCATTTACCTCATGAAGAGATAAGGTTTGATGAGGGAGGAGCAGGGGCACAGGCACCTATCAAGCACAATCTCAATGCTGTTCACCAAGCTAAAGACTTCAAAATCGAAGCTCTGTCTGGAGGCTTAGAACCACTTTCATTGGTCCTTAAGGTCGCTTATCAGACCCCAGCCACCAGAAAGGTGAAGCAGATTGAGAGGAGGTATGCTTTTCAGGAAGCCTTGAACAGTGCAGAACATAAACTTGTAGTAGTTGGCTTCTCATTCACATGGTGTGGAACTTGCAAAATGATCGAGCATTTCTTTCATTTCCTTTCTGAGAAATATTCCAACGTGGTGCTCCTTGGTGTAAATGTGTACGACCGTCAGGATGTTGCTTCAGAGCGTGAAGCCAAATGCATGAGACACTTCTAGTTGTTTTAATACTTATTTTGAGAGAGAGAGTGAGAGAGAGCATAAGCAGGAGTAGGGGAGGGTCAGAGAGAGAGGAAGAGGGAGAGAGGGAGAGAGAGACAGAGAGACAGAGAGACAGAGACAGAGAGAAAATCACAAGCAGCCTCCATGCTGCTAGTGCCGAGCCCAACTAGAGGCTTGAACTCAAACCATGAGATCATGACCTGAGCCGAAATCAAGAGTTGGTCGCTTCACCCAATGAGCCACCTAAGCACCCTCCTTCTAGTTTTTTAAAAAGGGACAAAAGGTGAGTGAATTTTCTGGAGCTTATAAGGAAAAACTTGAAGCCATCATTAATGAATTAATCTAAATATGTTTTCTGAAAACCTAACAAGTCATTGGCTGTTTAAACTTGTTACTTTTTTTTATTTACGAAAAGACTATGTATCCCAACTGCCGTCTGATTATAAGGGACTATAAAATATTAATTCTACCCTTAAAAAAAAACTTTGAAATCACTTCATTCTGTTTCTATGACAACCTTGAGCTAGGTATTATTTTTCTTGCTTACAGGATGAAGAAACTGAGGCTTGAAGAATTTAAGTGAGTTGCTCAAGGTCATAAGGAAATGCAGTAGCCTAACCTGTACCTACCTACTTACCTCTTTCTTACTGTAGGGAGGTCATGATATCTAAACACCCCACTAGCCTCTTCCTTCCCCACCTTTTCCAAATGCATGGGAGTTTTCCTCCAGGCAGGCCTGTGACAAGACATATACTGGATGACAGAAACACTTCCCCAGCCAACCACCCCAACAATGTCTGTCTTTCCCTTGGAAACATCATTCCCTCTGGAACCCTATTCTTAGAGAAGGCAGCATGGCTTCATGGGACTAGTGAACAGGGCAACGATGTCCTTCAGGTTCTCGTTCTGCTGGGTGTGCAGTGAGATGTGGGGATTGTATACATGGCACTAGGAGAAGTCAAGTCGGTTTGACTCCTGGAAGCTCTGGTTGGAACCTGTCTCCGTGCTGTGCCAAAAGCCCTCACAACCAGCAGCCCCGAACTCCAAAGGCCATAGCTGAGTCACTTTCTTCACCCTGCCCTGGATTACTAGTTCCTTTGCCTCTTAGTTTTTTCCTCATTCACTCTTTCTCAGGTCATGTGTTGTCCTTTCTGTTTACTGCTAGCAGTTTTTCAGTTTTTTAGAATCTCAGTCCTTGATACTATTAATGATGTCGGTCCCATCCCATCCCACCCCACCCCACAAAGTGGGTGATTCACTTCAGTGTTCTTGGAAGCACCCTGCACAAATATATAAGCACCCTTGAAAATCTATATTTTTAAGCTATATAAGCACAACATATATACATATTTGACAAGAGGTTAAAATAGTAATATGATGATTTTTAAATCACTCACTCAGAAGATAAGAGTCTTTAAGAGTCCTACAAATTGTCAATTTCTTGGGTGTCTGAGAATCCGAAATTTACATCTGACTATTCCAGCTTATTCTATGCCATGTGGATTTGCATCAACTTAAGAGAGGCCAGAGACAAAAAGGAACTTTCTACACACACCACCCTCACTTCTTCCTGGTGACTTAGTAAAGCTTGGTGAATAGAATCCCCTGGCATTGAGGTTTGCCATGGCGGGAAGAGAGTCTTCCACTGTTCCATAGTAACGCAGTCAACAGTTCCCTATGAATTCTCTGCCAGCCCTTTAGAGGAGCTGTTTGTTGTCATCCTCACAGTAGTCCCAGAGCTAGAAGGGACCACTGAGTATTCTTTTTTTTTTTTAAACAATTTTTTTAAAGTTTATTTATTTGGAGAGTATGAGCAGAGTAGGGGTAGAGAGAGATTCTTAAGCAGGCTCTGTGCTGTCAGCACAGAGTCTGATGCAGAGCTCAAACTCACAAGACTGTGAGATCGTGAACTGAGCTGAAACCAAGAGTTGGATGCTCAACCGACTGAGCCACCCAGGTGCCCTTGAGTATTCTTAAAAAAGAAACTGAGGCATCAAGAGGTGGTGACCCATCCGAAGTTATAGATAGAAGTTCTCCAACCTATTAGCATCCTTGGAGAACAGATTATGGATCATTTTCTCTTCTTTTTACTTATCTGCCTTTACTTTCTTAACAATGTGCCAACCTATGCGATAAAGGAAAGCACAGACACCATCATCTCCTGGTGACAAGGGCTCTGCCATGCAACTGAAGAGTTGAGCCACTTGGGATGCCTACAGGAAGGAGCTGAGGCAGGTCTGGGTGGTCTGGGTCGGCTGGGTCTTATCAGGGCAGTCTTTATTGCTTGAGTAGTTTTGGCTTCCTTTACAGGATGCTATGGTCTTTTGCCAGAGTTAAGAGAGAACTCTTAAGAGTTTAAGCAAAATTACTCAGAGAAAGACAAATACCACATAACTCCACTCATATGAGGACTTTAAGATACAAAACAGATGAAAATAAGGGAAGGGAAGCAAAAATAATATAAAAACAGGGAGGAGGATAAAACATAAGAGACTCTTAAATATAGAGAACAGAGGGTAGCTGGGGGAGTTGTGGGAGGGGGGACGGGCTATATGGGTAAGGGGCATTAAGGAGTCTGTTCCTGAAATCATTGTTGCACCATGTGCTAACTAACTTGGATGTAAATTGTAAAAAATAAATTATAGAAAAAAAAAAAAGCAGAGCTCAAGGAAAAATGTGGGACAAAGGCCAGTGAGTACAAGCAGATGGGTAGTGAAGATCAGGTCCATGGTGACAATATCAGTGGTGATGGAGGCCTTGAGATCATCTGGCCCATCCCTTCTAATAAAAAGGGAGGAAACCAAGACTTGGATTAGGGAATTGACTGGGCAAATCACAGTGAGTTAGTGATGGGTTCAGGATTAGAAAGAACCCACACCTTCTGTTGTTTGGAAAGTGTTGAATAACTATACCGTACACTGAAGCTACTATTACACTGTATGCTAAATAAATGTAATTTAAATAGAAACTAAAAATTTTTTTAATGTTTATTTTTGAGAGAGAGAGAGAGAGAGTGCGAGCAGGGAAGAGAGGAGACACAGAATCCAAAGCAGGCTCCAGACTCAGCTGTCAGCACAGAGCCGGACGTGGGACTCAAACTCAAAAACTGCGAGATCATGACCCGAGCCGAAGTCGGCGTTCAACCGACCGAGCCACCCAGGCGCCCCAAAATTTAAAAAAAAACAAAAACAAACAAACAAACAAAAAAAAAATCAGGAATCCTGGCATCAAACCCTTTACGAAGTGCTGTCTCTCATAGGTTTGATGGGCCCAAGACCCTGAGGACAGAGGCTACTCCTCGAGCTCACCACCCCCACCTATGGTAAGATCCACTGAGCAACTTCTTGGCAGGAACACTATCTGTCCATCCTGTGCCACTTTCAGGCACCTGGGGAAGGAGCTCAGTTCCTGATTCCACTGGGGTTTCCTGAGAGGGGTGCTGAGAGTGGGGGACAGCGCCAGTGGGAGCATAGCTGGCAGTTCAACTTTGACATGGCAGCCGCTGTACCAGAGAACACGTGCTGCTGTCCTGAAGGCATTTTCTGCAGATGAGCTCCGAGCCAAGCCACTTCCCTTCTGCCCTTTCCTCACACCACTCCTCTCTGAGCTCTCCAGGATTTGGCTATGTGGGGGGGGGTGGGGTGGGGCAGCAAGGAGGAGGAGGGAGAGAGGCTGTAGAGATTTGCCTGCGCCCCCCCTCCCCGTGTGGGTCCCTTTGTCGTCCTTCTGTATCCCAAGCCTCGGCTGAGATCATGTCCAGAGGACAGTTCTGAGGAAACAATAAATCCTATTTGCTTCCCAGTTTCTGGCCCAAGCAGCTTCCCCACATGCCCCCACTGCTCTCCCAAAGGGAACAAAATAGGAGCCAAGAAGGAAGAGGCAAGACCGTGTACAGAGAAGTGAGGATGGGATGGCTTGAGAACCAGGGATTGGCAGTCCAGGAGACATCACACCAACATCCACTGTAGCCAAAGGTGGATGGCAAGAGAAGTTGCTGGAGCTGCGCCCCATTTTCTCCTTTAGGGCCCATGGGCTAGCCTCCCCCTTCCACCCTCCAGCCTGCCTTCAGGGTCTTCTTCCCAGGTCTCCACCCACACACCCCACCCTAGTGTTGGGAGTGCCAGCTGGGTGGGGTCCTCTGTTGACTGAAAGCCAACAAGGTGCCAGGCACCTAGTGAGCACACAGAGGCCGGTAGGGCCATATTCCTTGTTCCGGGACTGATTCACTGAGTTAATCAATATTTATTGAACCCTCAGTGGAGGCGACTGAACAATCAATGCCTGGGCTTCCTACAGTTCCTCCCAAACAGCCGTAGGGAACATTTCAACAAAGCAATAGAGTGAGGGAGCCAGGCACAGCTCAGTAATACCAGCTCGGGCCCTCTCACCACCCAGAGGACTCATTGAGTGGGCAGCCCACCCGAAGCCCCTCCTCTCCTGCTTCCCTCACTGGCCCTGCTTGGGAGCTGCGAAACTGCCCAGTTGCTTGAAAGCAGTGAGGGGATTTGGCAATGGGAGGTATTCTCTGAACTGCTGTTTTCCATCAGGTCATCGGCTTCATCACTGCCCAGGTGGCAGCAGCATGAAGCCCAGCCAACACACCAGCCCAATCACAGTTGTGAGATAGGTGACCCATGCCTTTGTCCTTGGTGGCCCCAGCTTTCCAGGGTCTCCTCTGTAGCTCCTAAGTCCCTCTCAGTTTCAGTGGTCTTCTCCCTCCAATATACCACAATCAAAGGAAAAGTGGCTACTTGTGAACTTAACAGTGAATCCACCCCCCTCAGGAGGAAGCCTTCCATCTAGGAGAAGGCCTTCTCATTCCACATTCAAGGAACTCTGGGCACCACTGAGCTGGAAGGAGTTTCAAGAGGAGGCAGCTGGCAAGTCTGGGCCTGGAGCTAAGTGGGACGCCAAGAGAAGTACAAGGGGCTGTGTGGCTGCTGAGCATGCACAGAAGTCTCAAGACTCACCCTCCTCCTCCAGAGAGAAAGTGAGAGGAAACACAGTGGGTGACTTTGAGCTAATTCTTGATGTCTCTATTTCCTTAGCTGGAAAATAATCCGACATATCTGGCTTGCTGTGAGGATTAGAGATCATGAACATAAATTTCCAAGTTAATGAAAATTATATTTGATGCAGAAAATGTGTCACTTTGAAAAATCCTGGATCCTTCCCTTTGTGAAATGGGTAACCAGAGTCCATCCCTCCCTGCAAAGGGGCACAAATGGGTAGCAGCAGTTGGGTACCACAAGCACAGTTTATTACCAAGAGCAGTTTGAGGAATTCCAAACAGTGGTCACGGCCTGCCCCAGGCACAAGAAAGCCAGCGCCTCTTCAAACGCACCCTCCACTCCCAGCTGAAGTGAAGGATTAAAAGGACGCAGTCCAAGTTATGTCACAGCTACAATACCCTCATTCTTGACTAATAATCTCAAAGTCACAAATGGGCATAAAGTGATTTGGACCCAAATCTTACACAAGAAAACCCCACAATCAAAACAAGATTAGAGAGATCGTTCAAACAGAAAGATACCAAGAACTTAAACAGGCTATGAGGAGGAAAGCTTTCTGTTTATAATTACCAGAAATTAAATGGAATTGTCTATCATCATCAGTCAAAGTGAAAGGAATGCTAACCCGGTGGGATGGGAAGACCTGTGCACTGGCCAGACTCTCTTGGGCAAGTCCTGTGAGAACCCCTCACTGGTTGCCTAGTGACAAAGGAGCCCTCCGTAACCCCCCACCCCACCTGGCCCCGAAGCGGGCGGGTGGGGGTGGGGAGAGTTGGGAAGGTAGTTTAAGTCACACAGAACTCTTAGGAGTTGAAGGAAAGGTGATCTTCAAGCAGTATTGAGAACTTCCCTAACTTTTTATATTTGGAGAATCCAAGCTGGTTGGACTGTACGAGGGATTTCAGCTTTTTTTTTTTTTTTCTTAATGGATTTAAGAAAATCCATTATTAATGAATTACCCTAGATGCAGGAAGGTCAGACCCTGAAAGTCTCCTTTTATCAAACTAAATAGCCTAGAAACTGCTGACAACCCTCCATCCCAGACCCTGAACTGGGGTTTTCATGAAAATCAGTTTCTGGGCCAGTTAAGTCTTGATAAAGCTGTCTCTTCATAACTCAGCTCCCATCCCCACCTGGCCAGTTGTGGTGGAACCAGGAACCCAACGGGCAGATTTCTTTCCTTACTCAACTCAGGTGCTCCAGGAAGAAGGGGAGTTCCCAGCACCTGCCTACCAAACTCTGCTCCACTTGCTGAACTTTGCTCTGCATGAACAGGTCATTCTGGCTGCAAATTCCCCTAAATTGTCCCTACTTGTGTTTTTAAGGCACGTCAATTCCTCCATGTAAGACTTTCTGTTTAAAATGAATTATTTTAATTACTCAGAAGAAACTTTTGTATCAAAGCCCATCCCTGTCTGGAGATACTGGAGGGGGTGGGGGGACTGATGAGGGTAGAGCCCAATTAATATTAGGGATTCTGGTCATTCGGGTCACACTTGAGCATGACTTTCAACCCCAATCCCTTTCTGGATGTTTCAAAGGCTTCCAGAGCTTTCTCCAGAGGAAACCTATGGGTGACTAGGGGCTTCACATTCACAGACTTGGATGCAAGCATTGAAATCGCCATCGGCCACCTGTAAAAAGATCACAAGTGTTACATTCAATCTGCAGGAGGAAAGAACTAAGTCCCCAAACTACCAAGCACAAGATCAGCTTGGCCATATTTATTTTTAGCACTGTGGTTCTGGCAAGTCTATGGACCAGAGATGGTGGAAATGATCTTATGACTTGGGCTTGAGAGTTCAGAGTCTGTACCCAAATGCTTCAACCCCTCTGCAATGTTTGTCATGGAGCTTAGAATTCCTTCGGCATGAAAGCATAAGGCACATGGAGGCCACTGTGAAAAAGCAGATTAGCCCCAGAGAAAGTAGCTCATGATAACCCAATCACACCCCTTTGCAGCTCGGCTTGGCAGAGTTTATTGGAAAATGGCACTCTGCTGAGGGAATGGTCACAGGCGGTAAAGGTGGGAGTATGGACGCTGGTGGGGAAGGTGGTCCTGGGAAAGCTCCCCAGCTGGGGAGAGGGCAGAGCCACAGAACATGAGGTGGGGTGAACTAATAAGATCCTCTCACTTCCCAGGGTGGGCCATAGGGCTCTGGGGTGGAAACCAAGGGGCTTGAGTTCCTGCTATTCTGTTGTCCCCTTTCTCTCCTTCTTCCCTTTAAAGGGGAACTATGAAGAGCGGGCCATGAGGAAATGGAAAAGAGAAGGCCTGGGTGATGAGGGGCAGACACCCAAGAAGAGCATGCTTCAAAATCCCCTTTCTTGCCTCCCGCTGTCCATTCTTCCCTCTGCCATCTCTGCCCTCTTATTTGATGCTTTGTCTTTGGATCCTGGCCAGTCGTGGTAAGGGAGTGTGGTAAGGGAGAGCCCCTTATGAACAAACAAGAGAGGATCCTGTTCCCTGAGGCCATGCAGGGGTCTAGCTGGCCGTTCGCTACCCTGGCTCACCTATCACATACTTACGTGTTGCAATATCGAAACACGCCCTTGATATCCACCTCCCGAACGGTTGCGTCCACGAGGGGCACGGTGGTCATATCAGAGCCCAGCCCTATGAGCACCAAGGTCCCACCAGAACGAGTGGCCTGAAGAGGAGATAAGACCAAGAAAACCCAGAAGATCAGAAGATGCAGACTTCTCACTCCAAATGACTTTTGTCACACAAACATCTGTTTGCATCAGGTGAGTATCCAAATATTCTGGAGAATATGATTCTTTCTATACTGTTGAACTCCTCCATATGTGACTATATTTAACAGAGCAGCAGAGTTATCTTCTCTGAAGATCCAGTGGAGGACCAGGTACACTGGGAGCACCCTCAGCTGTCCAGTTTTCTAGAAAATAGCCTAGGGTCTCCAGACCCCAGTGAGAAGTCTCCCCTACCAACACAGTTAACCTTCAGTCCCTGAGCATTTTTCAAAGCTTTACCAACGCAGTACCAGATGTTGGCTCAGGTCATCTTCATCTCAGCACCTGCCTCTCCTCCAGAATGTCAACCTCATAAAAGACGGTACTTTTTTTGTCAAACCGTCTTGGTGAGAAAACTACCCACCACATACAAACAGGGAGGGCCATTAGAATTCTCTGGCTTAAAGACCGCCTTAACCACACAGGCTGGCCGGCATTTAAAAATATTTTTGTTCCAGAGATATTCATCCCAACAATATCAGTCACAATAGGTTTTGTCTTCTTTGAACATTTATCTGCCTTATCAGTTTCCCTCCTTGGAGTGGGCCAGAGAATGAAATTTCTCCTGACAATCTCCACTCATTCCACTGATTCCACATGAGTGTTATGCCTCTGCCAGAGATTTTGGGAGATCACTGTGGTCAGTGTTGTGAGAGACGGAGACATGAACTGTGCCCTAAGCATCTGCCACGTTTCTTACCAGACATTTTCTAGTCATGAACCTGGCAGGAAAGTGACTCTCGGGTATGTCATATAAGGTGTCTCCACCCAACCTGCCCGTTGGTGGGGTGGCCTTTAGCACCCTACAGCATCTGTCATCCATAATGGCTCTACTCCCCACTCAGGAGAGGTACTAGCTTCAGGGCCAGTGAGACTGTTGGGTCACATTTACCTCCGCACCCACCTCAGGTAGCCTAGCAACAAGGCCCCCACCACCAACAGCTGAAGATGGATGCCAACTGTTCCCAATGTTCTCCAGGCAGGAGAGCAGAAGAAGGTCTTGCATTATGAAGTCATGGCTTTTACAGCCTCTCTGTAGAGTCGGGGGTGGGGGGTGGTGGCGGTGGTCACTGACTGCCAAAACTTGAAGAGGGACACACTTTATTCTTCATAGTCCTCAAGGTGGGACACAGCAGGTGCCCAAGACAAGTCACTGGTTGACTAACCACACACAGACCCAAAGTTTCTCTTTGCCCCTTCCCACATGGCAACTGTTATCACTGACAGCAGAGTAGAGGGTGGGCTGACTCCAGCTAGAGCTTAGGACAGAGCAAAAGTGGCGCCTGTTTCTCCCCCATCCCCCCACTTCCTCAGCCCTGTGCCATGGTACCAGGCCAGCTTTCCCCAGAATGTCGTGCAGAGTGCGAAGTGCCCTTACGCACACCCCAGGTGTGAGTCAGAAGGAAGGAGGAAGCCCTACACTGCCGCGGGGAAGCAATGTGGGAGGCAGGGGCTAGTGTGCTCAGCGGTGGCGGCGGCTGCCACCGCCCTCCTCAGCCCAGTCCCTCCCACCCTCCCACGGTTGCCCACTGGCTCCTGGTCCCTTTCTTTCCTTTTCTTCAAAGCACTGGACAGAGTAAGAAAAATTCAGGCAATGGGGCAGTGTGCTCAAGGCAAGTCACTGGGCCTCTTGCAGTAAAAAGCGGGAAGTGATAACTAATCTTCACAGCTGCTGGGCAGATCTGGCATCACGTTACTATAAAATACCCAGCAGAAGCCCCAGCACCTGGTGAGGCTGGAGCCTAGAAAGGGTTCTTTCTCCCCTCTTTTCCTCATACCTGGCATTCATCAATGCCATTTCCCACCCCCATTCTGCCAACTTCCCATAAACTACTGGTGGGTCGCTGAGGTACAAATCAGGTATTGGTGTTCCCAGGTCTGCGAGAGAGAAAAGTAGTGGCCAATTGCGACCCTAAATATCACCACACCTTTGTGACTAAATTAACAGCTCTCACATTGTATCGATGACTCAAAGACTGCAGTTTTCCTCAATAAAAGACAGGAATTTCCCACATACAAATAAGGCATGGTTTCCTGTTCCTTCTCTTCATCTTTTTACCAAGAGCACTGCTTTATGACCAGAGATAAGATCATGACAGCAACCCCATTGTAAAGCAGTGTGTCTCTTCACATCTTTCAAGGCCCATATATACCTGTTACCCTGTTTAGACTTTACAATGACCTACTAAGGGTGCTAGGCAAGTGTGATAAAAAAAAGAAAACCCACCAAGGATACCAAGATTACCTAATTTTGCTTGTAGGGGAGGTCACAAACAAGGATGGAGACACCTGTCCTAGCACTCCTTACTGCTACCTGCTCTGCGCTCACTTCCCAGAGCTGCCCACCAGCCTCAGTGACCCGCATCCTACTCACGTAGATGCCCGCCTGAATGGAGAGTTCCACCCCCGAGCACTCGATGGTGACTTCTGGCTTGCACCCCAGCAGACCTTCCACTTTACTGGCGACTTCCTTAGAGCTCTCCTTGGAGATCTGGAGGACGAAATCAGCCCCAACTTCCTTGGCTTTAGACAACCGAGAGGCAGACAGATCTAAAGTTGAACAAAAGTTTCTTTCAAACTGAGAACCGGATGGCGGATTGGAGAGAAAAATAAAGATGGAGGTGTATGTTTTAATGGCAATGAAACTGGTGTAGTGGGTGGTGTCACTGAGCCCAAAACACTTACTCTACACCTTCACACTCTCCCGTACACACCACACGGCTACACACACACACACACACACACACACACACTCTCTTTATCTCTGAAGGGTACCTGCTCCTCACACACACTCAGATACCTTCTATACACTGATACCTTCTCCACACACAAAACACTCACTCTTCTACATCTCTACTCCCCTTATATCCATACTCCACACAATTCTACACACTCGCCCACATCCACACTCTCACAGATACCTTACATACTCACACACACACAAATATTCTCTCTCACTGATGCCTTCTCCACACACACATACACACACGATTCTATACCCTACATGCTTCCCATGTACATACTACACTTACCTACACATGCTGTCACAGATAAGCTCTCCTCACACATATACACATCTCCCCACCCATACTGCACACCGCACACACAAACACCCTCCTTGAAACATATCATACACCCCACTAACTCCACCTCACACACACACAAGCACACCTTCTTTGCCTCCTGGGTTTAGTCAAACAGACCAAGGGCTAAGCCTCTTCTTAGAATACGTAAGCAGTAAGGGCATCTGGGGTCCACACATAAAGAGCCAGGCCTTGTTCTCCACGGTAGTCACCCTCTCCCTGGGTGAGCTTTCCAACCATTGAACCCCAGAGAAAAGAGGAAGAGCTCCTTTAGAAACCCAGCACTCCAGAAAAGGAAAGGAATAGTTCTCAAGCCCCTGCCCCAAATGGTAGGCCAGCTGTTGTTTCCTCTTCAAGGAGATTTAAAAAGAAAACTTTCTTACCAGTCACCACCACTTGAGCTGCACCCATCGCCTTGGCCACGATCAAAGTGACCAGTCCAATTGGCCCTAAATAAAGCGGGAAATGGGAGATATTTGTGAAATATTAAACATCCGCTCTCCCCCTTGTCCAGGCCATGGACAGGAACCATAGCTGTGTGCACCTCTAGCATCTACCCTGGTGCCTACCATAGTGAGGCCTTAACAACTGTCTGTGGAATGCATAAGTACATGAATATACGAAGAACTGTTCTCTATGAAATTTGCTCCTACCGCTGAGTTCCATTTAATTCTCTCAGACCTCAGAGCTAGAACTTTTCTGTTTACTCTACTTGGGGATAATGGCAAATTACTAAAGGGCTTGAGAAAATATATTTGTTAAGGGAATAAAATGTCTCAGAAGGCCTGGATACACTATCCTGTTCTCTCTCTGGCCCCTGCCTTCCTAGAACCCATCACGTCTCCCAAAGAGAGACACATCCTTTACAGGTGCCCTCTGAGGACCACCTTGGAGAATGCTCTTAAGTGACCTGGCTCCGTGGGTTGACCCAGCTGCTGAGGCAGCTTTAGGATGTTCAAGTACTTAAAAATCAGCCCTGAGACCACTTGCTTCCCATAGCGTGTGCATGCTGAATGACATGGTTTTAGAATTAAAAACCAGACCCACAAAATGAGACTGTGCAGATTCTTCGAGGATTTGCTTTTTGACACTGCCTTTGAAAATAATTTTGTGAGTTTCTTCCCCAAATAAAAATTCTGGAAAATACTTGAAATGACCAACAAAGAGGCAATTAGCTAAACAAACTACAGTGGGGTACTACACAGCTATTAAAAATTATGTAGTAATTCTTTTACCCAGTGTGCTGGAAAGGTGTCCATAATATATCGATTTTTTTTAAAGTAGGTAAAATAAGGCGTGTTTAGCATGATCTCATGTTAAAAAACTGAAAGATTCGAGGCAGTCTGTTAAACGTCCGACTTTGGGTTAGATTCATGAGTTTGAGCCCTGCATTGGGCTCTGTGCTGACAGCTCAAAGCCTGGAGCCTGCTTCAGATTCTGTGCCGCCCTTTCTCCCTGCCCCTCCCCTGCTCACACTCTGTCTCTCTCTCAAAAATAAACATTAAAAAAAAATTAAAAACCTAAAAGAGTCTACATCAAAATATTTACAGTGGTTCTCTTTCAGGAACAATAGGTGATGGGGCTATGGGTGAATTTCTGTGTGTATACACATGTGGTATATATGACTTCTTTTTATATGTCAAAAAGGTATTACTTATGCAGATTAAAAATATATATATATATGTCACCTGTGGGACTTCTGGGCGGCTTAGTCAGTTAAGCATCCAACTCTTGATTTTGGCTCAGGTCATGACCTCACGATGGTGAGATGGAGCCCCACACTGGGCTCGATGCTGACAGCACAGAGCCTGTTTGGGATTCTCTTTCTGCCTCTCCCTCTTTCTCATAAAAATACATTTTAGGGGTGCCTGGGTGGCTCAGTCGGTTAAGCGTCCGACTTTGGTTCAGGTCATGATCTCGTGGTTCATGGGTTCAAGCTCCGCATCTGGCTCTGTGCTGACAGTTCAGAGCCTGGAGCCTGCCTCAGATTCTGTATCTCCTCTCTCTGCCTCTTCCCCCACTTGCTCTCTCTCTGTCAATAAATAAATAAATAGATAGATTAATAAATTTTTAAAGAATTTAAAAAGAAATAAAAAGCTTCTGCACAGCAAAAAAAGCCATCAGCAAATGAAAAAGGCAACCTATCAAATGAGAGAAAACATTTGCAAATCATATATCTGATAAGCGGTTAATATCCAAAATATATATAAAGAACTCATACAATCAATACCAAAAAGCTAAGCGATGGGAATTTAAAATGGGCAGAGGATCTAGAGACATTTTCTTATATATTTTTTTTACATGTGTATATATTTTTAAGTAATCTCAATACCCAAAGTGGACCTTGAACTTACAAACCTGAGATCTGACACTGGTCAGAATGGTTACTATTAAAAAGACATGAAAAAAAATAAAAAGATATGAAATAACAAGTGGTGGCAAGGATATGGAGAAAAGAGAACACTGTTGGTGGGAATGTAAATTGGTGCAGGCATTGTGGAAAACATTATGGAGTTTCCTCGCAAAATTAAAAATAGAACTACCATATGATCCAATAATTCTACTTCTGGGTATTTAATGAACAACACTAACTCAAAAAGATATCTGCACCCCCATGTTCATTGCACCATTATTTATAACTGCCTAGATATGGAAACAAACTAAGTGTCTGTCAGTAGAGGCATATACAAAGAAAATGTGGTATATATGTACACAGCGGAATATTATTCAGCTGTAAAGGAGGAAATCTTGCCATTTGTGACATCATGGATAGACTTTGAGGGCATTACTCTGAGTGAAATAAATCAGACAAAGACAAATATATGTGTATTTGTATCAGATAAGCATGATCTCACTTATATGTGGAATCTAAAGAAAAACAAAATGAAACAACGAAACTCAAAAATAACAGTACAAAATGGTTTCCAGAGGGGGCACGGTGGGAGGTGAGTGAAATGGGTGATGAGGTTCAAAAGATACAAATTTCCAGTTGTAAAGTAAATAAACCATGGGGATATAACATACAGCAAGATTATAGTCAATAATACCATATTACATATTTGACAGTAGCTAAGTGAGTGCATCTTAAAAGTTCTCATCACAAGAAAAAATTTTTTAACTATGTGTAGTGACAGATGTTAACTGGACTTATTTGGTGATCATTTTGCAATACACACAGATATCAAATCATCACGCTGTGCACCTGACACTAAGGTAATGTTATATGTCAATTATACCTAAAAGGGTGTGTAAGGAACACCAAATCACACCCCCAAGGAGTATGAGCATGCCTTCTGTGTCACTAGCTTTACACACCTAGAATGGTTCAGTCTGAGGCTGCTAGGGTTAGTTCGGGTGACTGGAAGCAGGGGAGGAGAGGACGCAGCCAGCTGCAACCCCAGTGCAAGCCAAGCGCTGGCTCGTGATGGACTGGACTCTTCCTCTCACTGGCCATGACCACCTCATTCCTGGGTGGACCAGGAGACCACTTCTCTGGCATGAGTTTTTAAGTTCCAAAAGTCGCCCTTCCCTTTGCTACCAAAAATATTCACTATCAAGTTAAAAAATCATCCCAAATTGCAGTCTTTAAATGAATAAAAGGGGCGTATTGCCTAGGAAATAACATGAATTACTATTATGTCTGCGGAAAGTTTACTTAGCAAAGTGCTGGTCACCGGGGAATGGGACACTGTAATCCTCTCCCACCCAGAAAGATTCTAGGACCAATTCCAGCCATGGAGGGGGAATGAGATGGGCAGAGATCTCCGCATTCCCCTTCAATGAACTCATAACCAGGGTGTCATCTGTTTCTTACCAGCTCCACACACAAAGACCTTGCTCCCCAGGGTGATTCCAGCTCGCCGGCAGGCATGGATCCCCACAGACAGTGGCTCAATCAGGGCTCCTTCCTCGAAGGTGACATTGTCAGGAAGCCTGGGGTGTCATTCAACACACTTAGTCAGTCCCTCTGGGTTAACAACAAAAGCTAGTATTTACCGAGCATTGGTTTCTGTGCCTAGTGATGTCCTGAGCAATTTACATATATTCATTCGCGTGAATCCTTGGAAGAGTGCTGGTGTAGGCACTAATATTCCCATTTTACAGACAAAGAAACAGAGACTTGGAGAGTTAAATGACTTGTGCCAAAGGTTCCAAACTAGTGAGAGGCTCAAAGGGTTTAAAATGGAAACCAGATAAGTCTTAATATAACCACATTCCAGCATTCTGTCTGCTTCTCAAACTTACGTATATAGCCTTTCTGGTTTCATTTCAGCAAACAACCCCAACTATCAGCAGCTTTGCAAAACAGTGATTTAGAAGCTGGTGTCACTCTTGTTTGCTGTCCCCTGTTATGTGTTCCAGAAGAACCACATCTAGTGGCAGCAGCTGCCTGGCTGCCCCCAGACTGGTTGTAGAGCGAAAAGGGCCTCTCTCCCAGGTGGTTGATGAAATGCTGTGTCACCTGCACCACGGGGTTCTTGGTTTTCACTTCCCAGTCCACTGGCATCCTGACCCTACTAACAATCACACTGATGATGACAGCAAACATTTGCATAAGGCTTTACAGATTAGAGGGCTTTTTTCATCCATTATCTCATTTGATCCTCACCATGACCTTGTCAGGCAGGAAGGACAGGCTTTATTTTTACCTTCATTCTACAGAAGAGGAAACTGAAGCTCCATGACATTCAGAGACTTGCCCAAGGTTACAAGGCTAATGAGTGGAGAAGCAAGACTTGAACCCAGGTCTCCTGGTTGTACGTCCTACCTGCCCCGTATCAGCTGCCTCCTAGTACCAGCAGCAACGTGGCTAAAATCTCATTTCTGCTAGTTCCTCACTGTCCAGTATTTTTACTCAGGGCCCCCAAACCTCCACATGCTAGAACATGAAAATCCTCAAGTTCCAAAAAGGAAGGTGGCAGCCAAATCATGTGCTCGTTCCCATGACCTGTCGATGTTCACGCTATTCCACAGAACATTAAGCAACGAGGCAGGCCCACAGTCGGCCTCTGCCTGCTGCCCCCGCCATCTCCTCCCCGCCTCCACTCTGTGTCTCTCATATTGTCTCCCCTACTTCAATCCTCTCTCTTGCTCAGATTGCCGCAATCACCCCTTCCACGCACCCAACCACTCCCATCAATTCTATAAAAGGGACAAAAGTTTGAAATGAAAGAAGGAAGACTCCCAAACTCTCTCAAGGAACCACCAGCCACACTCCCTCAGACACACCTGCCCCTCCATATCTGGGATTTTCCACAAAGGTTGTGTGGGCTCTGAGCTAAGGGTGGCCTTTGTTCAGGAACGGTGTGCCACTCTTACTTTCACTCTGATTTCCCCTTGGCAGAACATCCAGGAAAAATGGGATTGAGCATGATGATGATAAAGGATTATTATGGTGAGATTATTCTACAGATTAGGCAAGTGCTGCCTTAATCGCCTAGGCAACCAAACTAGCCACATGGAGAGGGCAGCCTGGCATGCAGGCAGAAGCATCAGGCAGAGTCTTGGGCCCAGCACCTTTACCACTGACTTTTGGAAAGTCTCCGGATCCTCTTCCGTGCCCCCACCCTCCCCAACTTGACCTTGTTCAATGGGGGGATGGGAACACTTTAAGTTTCCTCCATGCTCAGATCTTTCCTGACTTTATAAACACCAGAGAATAATGCAACTTGGGGGTTTTCATAAAAGGGTTGAGGAAATGGCAAAAGGTTAAAGGATAACCAAGAAGCCAAGGGGGAAGCAGGAAGATAAAAAGAAAATAAGGTGGGTAGGAAAATAAAGAGGCCGTGGCAGTATAGGAATCCTCACAAAGAGAAACCAGAGGAAAGGGTGTGGGTCCAGGGCTGGTGTGGGGAAGGGAGCAGAAAGCACCCTGGGAGGAAAGGAGAGGAGGGGGCTTGCATGTCCCCTAGCGGCCCTCCTCAGTCCTCCCATTAACATTACCAGCAGAATACACCCTCCCCCACCATTGCCTACAAATGCCCACCCTCCTCCATCCCCAATGCAAGGGTCCTTTTCAGACCTAATCTGTAGCATCTCCCAGACATAAGGTCACCGCTATGACATAGCATGGCTCCATTTATTGAACACCTACTATGTGCCAGGTCTTGTGCTGAGTACTTGATAAACTTTTCTCATTGAATTCTGTCAATAGGGGCACTGGGTGGCTCAGTCGGTTAAGCGGCCACTTCAGCTCAGGTCATGATCTCGCGGTCTGTGAGTTCGAGCCCTGCATCGGGCTCTGACAGCCTGGAGCCTGCTTCAGATTCTGTGTCTCCCTCTTTTTCTGCCCTTCCCTTGCTCACTCTATGTCTCTCAAAAAAAAACAAACAAACAAACAAACAAACGTTGAATTCTGTCAATAAGTCTATGCATTTCACCATATTGGTGCTATTATCATCTCTATTTTATGAGCAAGGATATTGAGGTTACAAAGTTTAAGTAACTTGCTGAAGGTCACACAGTTGGCCAATGGCAGAGACTAGTGGTTAGTCTTGAAATTTATCATTTTACTTTTCTGCCTTTCATGAAAACCTTGTTTGGTGCCTTGACTTAGAAAAGGCCCAGACAAGGGAGGCTGACCAGAAACCACTTGCTAAAAGGTGGACCCTACCCACATAACCTGCTTTCTTCTAGAGCAGTTAGGTGTTGACTTAAATGCATCATGAGGTCTGGCCTGTGACTCCTCTCAAGCCTTCCAGTAGGCCCTGGAAAACTCAGATCTGTCAGACTGCCCCTGAGACCGGTACCCAGCCTCCTTCAGACAAGCCCCATCATGACCAACAGAGCCATGGCTGGGGCGAGGCTGGGATGGGAGGAAACCACACCTGTCAGACAGTCAGAAGGAAAGCAGCACATCAGCACCCCAGAGCTCCACGGGGTGCAACACTGTGCTTCTGCAGATAACCAATTCTCACCCCAAAACCATTTTGAGAATTGGGGTAGGGTAGTGAGTACAGGGCAGGAACTTAAGACTCAGAGCTGCCCCAGCTTGAGTCCTCGCTCTGTTCTGCAGCCTCCTCCTATGTCTGCACCCTTGCACAAAAATGCAGTCCTGGTGCCCACCTCACCATTATTCTTATGAAGGTTAAATAAGATAAGGCATGCAAAGCACTAGTTAGTAAAAGGTCAGGCACGTGGGAATAATAATTGTGACTTCACATGCATTGCCTCATTTAATCTTTGGGTGATTAAATAAGGCTGAAGCAGAGGAAAGTTAGGTCATTTCCCCAAAGTCACTTGCCAGGAGAGAGTAGATTCAGGTTCCCAAAGCTCAAACCTGGCTCCCTGCCATGCCTCCTCAGTAAGGCCCAGTTGTTGCTGTTACTGGGGGCCACTTCTGTAATAAGTTCTCTTTCCTAGGAGCTGCCTTGGAAACCAGTGATGGAGGACGGACCTCAGCAAGTTATCTGCAGGATGGCTGGAGAGGAATGAGTGATTTCGGCAACAATTTTCTATTGTTGCTCTAGGTGAGGGGAACTTCAGCGCAAACACTAAAACCAAGTACTGTGAGTCAGTCTTAGCCCTAATCAAGTTGTCTTCCCTCGATGCCACCAAGAAGGGCCTGTGGAGGGGATGCTTTGTGTCTGGAATTATGAGCTGAAAAGAACAAAGAAATCACCACAGGAAACTAGGACAAAGAACCCCAACCAAAAGGAGGGGGAGAGGTCCCAGGTGGCCGGGTCAGGCCTCGGGCACTAACTTGTAGCAGAAGTCAGCGTTGTGCTTATAAAAGCGGCAGAGGTTCCCATCATCAGGGGGCGTGGCACAGAAGAAGATGGATGGCGACAGATTGTATCGGCCAATCTTGCAGAATTCATCCATTTCTCGAGGAGCACCAGGCTCGATGGCAACACGATCCCCTGGAGAGGAAAACGTGAGCAGGGGCAGAGCTGCTGTGAAGGGGCATACGCTCCTGGGGAAATGCCAGCAGCGGGAGCCACCCTCCTCTCTGGGATCAGGGCCCTCTAGACAAGCCCAACCCATTGGTGCTTCCACAGAAAACTCGGGATGCCGCACGAAACATGACCGGCACACTTCTCCGGACTGGTTTGGCCTGCCTTTTTACCAACCATGGAACAAGCCAACCCACCCCTCAGCTCCACAACCACTTCCCAGCTTGGGAAACACAGAACCAGTCCCATCTCTAAGGCAAGCCAGGTCCAGGATTCATCTCAAACTGCTGCATGGAGTTTGCAGACATTTTTTTCTTCACCTGCTTTGAAAATATGGGGCAAAGCCTTTAAAAACACAGGAGCCACAATTATGGCATGTCTTATATTCAGTCTGGTTGCATTTTGACAGTAACTAGGAGTAGGTAATCCCTGGTTAGCAGACCTGCTCGGGCAAATGACCCAGAGGTCTCGGGCTCCGGCGGAGTGGAGAGTAACTTACAGGTTTGTGAACTAATGTACTTCTCTCTGTCTCACTATGCCTGCTTGGAAACTCAGCCCTAGAATTGCTCTTCTATCTTTTCATAATGCAAAACTTCAAACATACATTAAAGTCGGAAGAACTGTCTAGTGAACACCCAGATGTCCTTCACCTTGGATTCTTCAATTAACATGTAGCTAATTCACTTTATCACATATCTACCCATCCATCTCATGCATCCCTCTTTCCTCTATCCATCAAGCCATCTTCTTTCCTGATGCATTTCAATGTAGCTCGTAGCCATAGTACACTCAATGCTTAAATACTTCAGCCTGCCTAGCGTTAACTAGAGTTCCTCACTTGTTTATGGTTCTTTTTTCAGGTAAAATTTAAATACTGATAAAATGCAGTCTTACATGGAACACTAGATGAATTTTGAAAACTGCATTCACCTGTGTAATATAAGCCCCTATCAAGATACAGAACATTACCACTACCTTGGAAACTTCCTTTGTGTCCCATTCCCTGTCGGTCTCCACCCCTGTCTGCACAGGATTGGAAGAGTGGAGCTATGCCCTCCTTAGCCTGAGGAGGGTCACCTGTGGGTGGTTTTCCCTTTACTAAATAGATACACGTTAAGTTATTTTTATGTCTTTTGCATTAAAAGAACCTACAGAAAAAAATAAAAATAAAAATAAAGTACCTACAGAATAACTCAAGAGTCCTGGTATGTAGTTAGTGTTCATTAAAAGTAGTGGCGGCAATGATGATAATATCTAGTATTAGTAGTATTAATATAACTAGTATTAACTATTTTTATTGTATTTATTATTATAATTATCTGAGCTGGTATTATTGTACAGGAAATTCAAACTATAAGATAGATAACCAGATTGTATTTAAATTAAGAACTCTTCCGTGCCTTAGATTTATTGATTCTTTAAGATTTATGTTAAAAATTTAAAAACAAATGTTAAGAACTACTCTGAGTGCTTCCCTTCTTTCTAGACTAGATGAATAGCATTTTCAGTCCAAATTAGCATATGAAACACTTAAATAAAAAATTTGTGTTCCAAAAAAAAAAAAAAAAAGATCCACAGAAATCTTTGCAACCATAAAATATATTTCCCCAGCCTGTCTTTTCCTTCTATCCCTCTCTACTTTCCCTGTGGCCCAGTGAGCTTTCTCCAAATTCTGTTGTACCATTGACGATAACCTCTTCAATCTAGCATTCAAAAGTCTCCATAATCAAGTGGAGTTTTATATTACTCAGTTTTATCTTCTAATTATTACATTATAATAACATAATAATAACTCACAGCTGTACAGTGTTTTTTAAAGAGGGACTTTTATGCAGATTATGCATTTTATTGTCTCCACTAACTCCCTGGCACAGAACCTCTACCCTGAGCAGTATAGAATTATTAGCGACCCAGGTATGTTATATTCATCTCTGTGATTTTATTACTCTCTTCCTCTTAACTAGAATATTAGCTTCGGACCCCTTCACTAACTCAAATACAAAACCATTCTCAGGTCTCCAGATGCTGGGCAGGCCAATGGTTCTGAGGACTTGCTTTAGAGTCAGAAAAACCAAGGCAGGCAACCCAGCTTGAGACTCACTAGTGTGTGACTCTGCAAACTCACCACGCTCTACTTTCTTCATCTGTGAAGGAAGAAAATGATGCCTACCTCATACAGTTGTTTCAGTAATGAAATATATAATTAGACTTGTAAATATTTAAGATAGAGGCTAATAGTAAAGCAATGAATATTAGCTAACTTCTTCCTACAATTACTGTTGTTAAATATCCAGCCCCAAGACCTGTCTCTTCCATGAACCTTCATTAAACACCTCTGCCCACAAATGCCCTTTCTTTGAACTGCTAGAGGAGATTCTCTTTCATACCTTATAGCACCCAATGGTCTTATTCTCTAATTATTGGTATTTATGTCCTGATGTCTGGTCTTCCCAACTAGATGAAAGTATCCAGGTATCGTATCTTCTCAGTTTTCTGTATCCCTCAAAGTACAAGGTTGGACTCCTTGTGGACTGCACTCAGCACTTACTATAACTGAAATTTACTCTTTATTATGACTAGTATTTAGAGATCTGGTCCCACAGGTAAGAACCACTCAGGGCTGTTGGAAACTATGAATCTTCCACTTTGGGATAACCCCACAAAATCTCAGGGGCTTTCTCAACTTCCACTTATGATGAATGGAGAGCCTGACAACGTTCCTAAACGAGACTAGTCCTAGTCTAGCTTCCTCTGGGCGGAACGGTTCCTTTTCATGTAGCTGTGCTCAGAGAGCCTTGTAACTAACACAGAAATGGCAACTCCTGCCAACCTTCTCCTTTCCTCAAATAATACGATGTCATCTCCAGGCTGTACAGTGGTCTCATCAGCAAAGGTAGAATAAAGCCAACAGCTGGCTGTGTCACACAAGTTAAATTTAATTCACTTATTGGGGGAACATCACAGGCTGCCAATAGCTGAGAATTCCTCCCTTCAAGAGAATGAATTAAGCACATCTAGAAAAATATTGGTGGTTTTACAGTCATCCAGTAAGATCAGCGACTGTACCAAAGACCCTGGTTCTCAGCACGTGGAGTCGGTTCATGGTTCCTATGCGTGGAACGTTTCCCCCACCCCTTTACCTGACTTATTCCTTACTTGCCTTTAGGTGTTGGATTAATTGTTCATCCCTCTGAGGAGCCAGGGATCTGGTTAGAACACCCTGATTACACCCCTCTTCTTCTGTTGCCCTCAACACAATTAAGGAACTGTATGTGTGTCCCAGGCTCGTCTTCCTCTGTGGAAGGTAAGATCCATGTGTGTAGAAACTGAGACTGTCTCATATGCTGCTGTAACCCAGGGTTTAACAGAGGGCCTGGCCCCAAGAAAGGGCACACAAACATTTATTTATCTTGAGGGATAAATAAATCAGTGAGTTGAAAAGTTTTGCTGACCTGGCTTTAGGTGCTTTACCAATGATCCCACTTTTACGACTGTTCCTGAAGCTTCATGCCCCAGCACCATTGGCTTTTTCACAATAAAATTCCCAATTCGACCATGCTGCCAGTAGTGGACATCTGAGCCGCAGATTCCGACGGAATGCATCCTCAGCAGCACATCTGATAAAAGGAAGGAGAAAACAAGTGAGGGAAGGAACCATCCCCCCTGCAGCCTGAGGTACCACCATGGTTTTCCTCTGGACAGGAAGAAGCTTTGGTTTCAAAGGCCAGGTACAATACTTATACCATAGAGGAAAACAAGCTAAACAGCAACACTAACACAGGCTTGTAAACCAAGAAAGCTTCCAATGAGCAAAGTACCTGTGTTTGACGGTTAATTCTATGTGTCAGCTCAGCTAGGCTATGGTGCCCAGCTGTTTGGTCAAGTAGTAGATGGTGCTGTGAGGCTATTTTTTAGATGTAATTAACATCTTATCAATTCCTGAGAGGAAGGCTGGCAAAATCTAGGCTTGGCAACACTGTGAGCTATCTGGCTGTGTTCTGCATGCCTGTTGTTCTGTTTAAAAGTAAAGATTTAATTTAAACCACCCAAAGATTTCAGTTGGTACGTCCCCTTCGCAGGTTTGAATAAAGTGAGATTTGTTGGTATTATTGTCAGTTTTCCAAGTTAAAAATAATGATGCTACTGAGCCCCTCTGCAAAAATAAGTATGTTCCTGAGAAAAAGCTCTTGTCTTAGCAAGACAAAGAGACCTAAAGCTCTGCTATGCGTGCAGGTATCTCACACCCTGCCCTTGCCACAAATCACGGGTGATCTACAGGTGTGGCTCTGTAGAATCTTCTCTGTCCTTAGCCTTGGTGACAGAGTAAGCCTTGGTGGCAGGGTGAATACTGAGATCAAAGGTAGAGAAAATGATCTGAGTTTCCTCTCTACCAATTAATAATAAAAGATTAAATTTCACTGGCTAGAAACACTAGCTGAAATTTGCTATTGTTTCCCCTTCCAATCAAGGACAGCAAGAGATGAGAAAGCAAAAGCAGAATGTTGTGTCAGAAAAATAGTACCAGGGTCCTTTCAGTCCAAGACAGCCTTGTTTGGCTGCTTCTGGAATCCATACGTTTCAGGACACAGCGAGGTGCCTCTTTCATGTCTCTGAACACCATATCTTGGTGAAAACATTTAAGCCTAAATACACATTATGTGCGAAACACTGATAGAAACTGCTCTTGTCTGTATTCTTATCACTATAAATCAACAACACAGCTGACCTCACAGCACCATCTACTATTTGACCAAACAACTGGGCACCATAGCCTACCTGAGCTGACACGTAGACAAGTTCTTGAGATTCCAGGAAAGTTGGCTTCAATCTGATGTTCACACGGAAGCTACAGTTCTGGGAAAAGGTGGGGAAGCACGTCCCAACTCATCAAGGACAGAAGAGAGACCTGAGTGGCTGGGTATTGGGATGAACTATCTATAGATACTCTCCCCCTTACTTTCAGCCTCACTACAGAGTCCTACATATTATGAAGTGGGACTCCAGGGACAGGAGGGATTAGAAAGCCAACAGGGTGGCATAACTTCCCCAGATACAGACACCACTCCAGGAAATGTACATATCAGTTGGGCCTCACAGGCTCGCCCAGTGAGAGGCCAGAAGATTGGAACAAAGGTGGCAGGAACCCTGCTCCAGAGGACTCACCCACTGTCTGTGCTTGGTTGATTAGGACTGTGGGGTGACGCTCCATGCAGCCCCTCCCATCCCCACTGGACAGAAGGTCCTAGTCTAGAGATTAAGGTCTGTGGACTTCCTCATTTTCGAAATGTGGGTAAGCGTTAGGGTTAGGGTTAGGACAGGATTTGGCGACTCGAGTGGCAACTTATATATATAGAGTAACCTACCTCTGTCATTAGGTCAAAGGAGCAACCTGCCTTTTTGCTCAGAAATTGAAAACATTTAATTTCAAGAACTCTAGGACAAGTCAGCAATCTGTATGGTAACTCTTTTGGATCTATCACTGTTTTTCTTTCATGTAGGAGTCAAGTTGAACCCATCCAGTCATGGGGAATAACAGACTAGGTTTATAGCCTAACAAAAACACAGTTTTAATTGGAGGCAAAGTAATAAACAGTAGGAATAGGTGGGTAGGGGAGCAATGCACAGGTGTCTCCAGGGTAAATAATAAGGAAGAATAACATTTAAGTCAAGTATTCCAAGAACCTACCATTTGGGCCTGGTTCAGGGATCGGATAGTTCTCCTAAAGGAAATAAAATAGAAAAATCATTTAGTATGCACAATAACTTTCCCTTACGAATGTTTTCAATTTTTTTAAGTAGGCTTCACGCTCAGTGCAGAGCCCAACATGAGGCTTGAACTCATGACCCTGAGATCAAGACCTGAAGTAAAATCAAGAGTTGAACACTTAACTGGCTAAGGCACCCAGGCACCTCTCAACTATTTTATTTAATGTGGAGTTTCATTCAAATATTTCTTCTTAGAATTAATATAGGCTCAGACCACACTGCTGCTGGGTGGATGCCGGAGAGGACACACTCGATAGCGCTGAGTCTAATTGCTGACCTCACCCCGCCCATGGGTGCAATTTGCCCTGGACTAATAAAAAGTATGCTACACGCTCCCCTAGGCAGAAAGGATGTTTGGACTGCCTTCCATATCAGATCCTGCCCTCCTCAAAAATCACATTCTTAAAATACAGATTTGTTTGGTCTGGGAAACTCAAACGGGAAAAGGATAGAGTATGTGGTGGTTGCATGTGAGGGCTTTGATCTCTAGACAGGTCAGAGAAAAGTGTGTGCTGCCGCTCTTCCCTTTACATAGCGTGCGGACCACTGCTTGGTCCTCTCTCCTGAAACCTCCCCGAGTGGACTTTCAGACGCCCTGGGGGAATACACAGGACCTGCATTGTGACTACTCTCCAGGCTCGACAAGCAATCTAGGGCATCTGGGTGGCTCAGTTGGTTAAGCATTTGACTTCGGCTCAGGTTATGGTCTCATGGTTCGTGAGCCCTGCTTCAGGTGAGTTCGTTCCCTGCCTCTGGTGATCCCCGCTTTTCTCTCCCTCTCCCTGTCCCTAGCTCACTTGCACTCTCTCTCCAAAAAAAAAAAAAAAAAAAAAAAGAAAGCAATCTGAGCTATTCCAGCACTTGCAATTATTATTATTATGTTATCATTATTAACATTAACCAACTTTTCTTCCCATCGCCAACTAGCTGGGAGATTCCTAGTGACAAGAAGGAAGGACAGAGAGTGGCTAAATCCAAGTGTTCATTTTACGAATTCTTTGAAGGCATCCAAGAAGAGGAAGGAATGTAAAAATGTTCACCATACCAACTATGTGCCAGACAACATTCTGGCCGCACACACATCATGGCACACGGCCCACAGTTTGCAGATGAGAAAGAAACCTGAGGCTGGGAAGTTAAATAACGTGGTCAAAGCCATACCACCACAGAGTGGACAAACCAGGACTAAACCTGATTCCCCAACTGCCTCACAGAATCCCACATTGCACCCCAGGGGTGGAATATGCCTTTTCTCCTCCCAGGTGATGCAAGAAGCAGCCAGACAGGTGATGAGAATGTTGGGGCTGGGCCCCATGCACAGTGCTCTGGCCACTGCTCAAAGCTTGTCCCCTTCAGAAAGCCTCCCCCAGATGCTTCAATAGGGTGGCAATAAATGACACGCAGGCTATTTTGCTAACAAAGTAACCTTGATGTCCGAGACCATGCCTTCTGTCTCTTCAGTCACCAGGTACAGTGAACTGCCTCAAACATGGGAGGGGTTGTTCTTGTTATAACCACTCTCCACAAGAGACACCAAGGAAGGTCTGTGGTTCTCACTCGACTCAGATTACCAGCCTTTCTGTTGAAGTAGGTTGATGCTAATTTGAACCCCTTGTATCCAGTGGAACAAACTCCAAAGAGACAATGCTAACGCTGATTAGCTAACAATGACTAACTTTTTTCTACCAGGTCCTGCGCTAAGTGCTGCACATGCATCACGCCGGTTCATCCTCACAGTGAGGTGCCCATGGTAGGCAGCACTATGATACAATTGGTGGAACTATATCCAAAGCAACTTGATATGGGGAAAAGGTGCTCAAGGCAGTTTTTCATCTCTTAATAACTTAAACTGGTGACCTGTGTGAAAGGAAGAAAGGGGGTGGGGGAGGGAGTCCATCTAAAAATGGGCAACTCAGGAGAGCTGGTTGTCACCAAAACCTCTGAGTTGCTGGTCCCATCTCTGACATTATACATCAGGGATTGCCATATAAAGTTCTGTTTCTCTTATACCGGGTGAGATTTTAAACTGCAGGTTAATTGGAACTAAAGTCTAAGGCCTTTATTTCAAACAGGGAACACCACCCCACCCTCCTCTGGAAAGGCACTATTAGGCAACTTCTCAAGCAACAAGAGATAAATCCACAGTATATTCTTCATATCCTTACCTCCAATCGGGCAAGCCCTGAATATCCATTTAGGGGTGGCAAGGGGTAAGAGTCAAGCTCAAAGCCAACATTTGGCCATGAGTCACTAGAGTTTATCACTGTAAACATTTGCTGGAGGTAACTGAGCTCAGTTACCCAACTTTGGCCGTCCCACCCCCAGAGAACTGCAGTGACTTTCTGAGACACTAGAGGGCGCTGTAGCCACAGCCTGGTTTTTCCTTGGCAGCAGATCACATTGTGGAGAATTTAAATACCTATCTTTGCAAACCAACTTCCCCCTCCCCCACCCCATTCTGTTTGTTGCTGACTCTAACCACTCTTAAAACTCAGCATGGCTCCTGACTCCCCTCTCTGCAAGAGACATGCCACAGAAGCACAAGACCATGTTAAGATCAGCCCCTACGTCTGTAAATGTTCTCCTAAGCATGGGTGCGGAGTTCATGTTGTACAAAGTTATCACAGTGGGGTCACTAAAAAAACCTTGCTTTTCATTTGTGGTTCCTTGGTATGACATTGGCCACAGTCCTCTGTTTACTTAATCTCCCTTCTCTGTCTCAGATTTTGGTGAGGATATTCTTTTGTTCACCCCTTTCTTAGCCTGTCTCAGTTCCCCAACTTTCCCTTTTATTCCCATAGCCCTTCCATTCCCCCAAAGTTTTGTTATCACACATATTCATTCAAGCTTTCCTGAACAGGATTTCTTACCTTTCTGTGAGTGACATAAACAAAGGGATAAGGAGGAGTTAACTGTTCTTTCCTGCAGTTGTCAGGTTTCTGGCATTTTTCACAAGTCAGAAATACGTCACAGACACATCCTTCCATCCCCTCCAGGTCTTCCCCCCACATCCCTGAATAAGTCATGGAAGCACTTCAGGAAGAACTCTGTGGGAACATGAAATCCTCCCAGGTGTCTCTTGTAGTATGCTAAATGCTACCTCGCATTTCTTAAATATACTTTCTCAAGTTAGCCTAAATATTTCTCTCCTAAATATATCCTCATGGCCCCTTATCCTACTTCCACCTGCACATCTTAGTTCACACCCTCAGTACATCTTGCGTGGGTTGCAGCAATGGCCTCAATGAGGAGAAATCAAGGGAAGATGCCTTCTCCCGCTGGCATCTGACCTGCATGATGCAGGAGTGAAGCACTTAGACTGGAACAGCACGTCCCTCCTGTGCAAACCCAGGTTCCCCTCCACCGGCTACATGACCTCAAGGCAGTTACATAACCTCTTTGTGCCTTCAATTTCCTCCTCTGTATATGGAGGATAATCAGAAAATAGAGTGCCCGGACTCACAGTAAATAAGTGAGGTCTTATTACAAAAGAAATAGAATCAAAGTTATTTTTTCTATAATTAATTCACAGTATGGTTGAACCAGTTCTGGACAGCCTTGCCCTTTAACTTTTGATAAGAGTGCTTCTTAAATTTGTTTTGGGGAGAAGTTATTTCCCTAGTTGTCACATCAACATTAAGAGAAGTGGACTGCTTCTTAAAAGGCTGGAATTTGAGAGAAGGTGTAATAGGATTCCATCCATGTTTTAAGCCTGATTCTACCAAGTTGTAGGAAGGTGTGTTAGGCCAACCTCCCTGCCTTACACTGAGGGAGGGCTTAGAGGCCAGCCTCACTCCAGGACCTCAAAACCCACCTTAGCTGCCCGCCCCCACTTGCCAGGGCTCCCTGACAATAGTTAGGAAGAGCAGAGGAGGAGACCTTATTTTTGCTTCCCTCCCTCCTCAATCTTCCTCCTCCCTTGAGCATGTTTTGAGCATGGGAGGAAAATCTGAAGATTTCCTAATTGGCCATTTTGTCATAAGAGACTTTGTTCTAGGGGCACTTGGGTGGATGAGTCGGTTAAGCAGCCAACTTCAGCTCAGGGCATGATCTCGTGGTTTGTGTGTTCGAGCCCCACACCCAGCTCTGTGCTGCCAGCTCAGGGTCTGGAGCCTGCTTCAGATTCTGTGTCTCCCTCTCTCTGCCCCTCCCCTGCCTGTGCTCTGTCTCTCTCAAAAATAAATAAACATTAAAAAAAAAGGCTTTGTTCTAGCCGCATTAGGCCTGGCAAACTTGGGGTCAAAGTAGAAGGGTCGAACAACTCTCCCAAAGTCCACTGAGCCACTCACCGGCCCAAGCCCTCAGGGCTCCAACTGGCCTTCTTCTGCTAACAATCTTTCTAAAAGGCAAATCCATTTTAAGTGTCCAGTGGCCCTGTAAAATCCTGAACTCTCTATGTTCCAGCCACCATATTCTCTCAAGCCTCTGCAATTCCGAGCACGCCCTTGTGCTCACTCACTCACCTCACTGGAACCATTTCCCCCGTTGGCTGGTCCTTTTCCTTCAAGATTCCACATAAGGGGGGAAGTGAGAGTTCCGAGGTGATTTCCTAATTCCTATGGGAACTAAGGTACATGTAGGTTTAGATGTGTTGGAACTGCAGTGTCTGGGGACATCCAGGTGGGTCTGTCCTCCTGGGACTGGCACTCGGGCACAGGTCAGGGAGACAGACACACAGTGAAACAATCATCTCCTATTAAAAAGCCTTCCTTGTCCTCACTGGGCTGGGAAGGTGTCCCCTTCCTTTCCTTTGAGCTTCTCCAGCACCTAGGATTGTATCCATATAGGATGATGAAAGGACTATTTAATTCTCAGCTGTGATAAATAAGTAAACTTTAAATAAGTAATTTCCTTCTAATTAAAAATGTATGAACATAACTGCATATGAACCTATTGGATGGTTCATTAAGCAAAAATATGAAGCCTCTGAGCTTTGTTGGATGCTCTAGTATGTTAGTAACATTGATTAAACCCTGTGTTCAGGTCTAGGAAATGGAATTTAAAAAAATTTTTTTAATGTTTATTTTTGAGAGAGAGACAGAGACAGAGCGCAAGTGGGGGAGGAGTAGAGAGAGGAGACACAGTACCTGAAGCAGGCTCCAGGCTCCAAGCTCCAAGCTGCCAGCACAAAGTCCAACACGGGGCTTGAACCCATGAAGTACATGATCATGACCTGAGCCAAAGTTGAATGCTTAACCAATTGAGCCACCCAGGTACCCCAGGAAATGGAATATTTACATTTTTTAAAGTTATTGAGCTGAAGGTGCCTGTGTGGCTCAGTTGGTTACCTCTGGTTTTGGCTCAAGTCATGATCTCACAGTTCCATGAGTTCAAACCCCAACTTGGACTCTCTGCTGTCAGAGCGGAGCCTGCTTTGGATCCTGTCTCCCTTTCTCTCTGCCCCTCCCCCACTCATGCACACACTCTCTCCAAAAGTAAATAAACATTAAAAATAAAAAATAAAAAAATAAATTGAGCTGAGTATTACTTCGCAAAATCTGAACATATTTCCTCCAGTAATTAGTGTTCTTAGTGTCAATCTGATTGAGAAAACTGCCAGCTTTAACAGCCGCACTAAAAGATCTATCAAATAGATGTCAATACTATGTGTGCGTACATATTTCTCCTCTTTCTTAATTTCTGTCATGCAGTTTTGAAAGATAAATTTCCCCCCATACCCATAATTCTAGCTTTTCCCTTCAGAATAGGGCTACTTTTATTACTTCTCTTAGTAGTAGTAGGACTTATTACATAAAATGTTCCGATCCTATGTGTGGTAGGTATAGTTGACTGCTTCTGCCACTTTTAGGCGAAAATGTTAGCTTTGTGCCTCTGGACCTCCTGCAGACAAAGGCACTATCCTTCCACAGCAGTTGGCAGAGTCGGCAGAGACCGGATTTGCTGGATTTAATTCCCTGCCGTTTTTCTGGTTTGGGTCTTGTTTTACTGTTGAGACACAATTAAAAATCTTGAAGGGAAGAGGTATTTCCTTGGGGTATTTGCTACTACCGGATTTTCCCTTTTTCAGAAGGAGTTTTAGACTGTATTTTCAGTGCCTCCGACTGATAAATCTAGCTCCGGTGTTGAAGGGTTGAGTGCCAGCATTTCCTTACTCCTAGTTTAATCCAGCTGATCCTTGAAGCCTATCAGGGCCCTTTAATTTGATCAGATAGATGCAGCTAGCTCGTCGGCTGATGGCAAAAATAACCAGGGAAAGAGACACTGTGCCCAGGACGACTGGAGGTGCCAGTGTTGATGCCCCCGCATTAAATAATTCCCTTGCCCTTGCCCACAAATCTTAACAGTAAAATTCCTATTACAGACATAGAATTTTTACTTTAAAAATAATTATTACAGGGGACCGGGGTCAGTTCAACGGTAGACTCTCAATTTTGGCTCATGATTTCAGTATGAGATGAAGCCCCGTGTTGGGATCTCTCTCTCTCTCTCTCTCCTTCCGTCCCACCTCATAAATAAATAAATAAATAAATAAATAAATAAATAAATAAATAAATAAATAAATAAAATTTTTACGGATTCAAATCAATTCTTTAGACCTAGGGTATAATACATTTCCTCAAAGTGCAAAAACTCAAGAAATATCTTCATGGGGCCTGATTAATGTTTAAGCTTCATGCTGGCACACTTCTTCTGCCCTTTATAATTAAACATCAACCCATCATCGTAAAATGACTATTTTCCCTTTAACTTGTTCTTTCCTCCAGGGGAAAATTTGTCATCCCAAAATTTATCTCTTTGGCATAAGAATTATTTTAAACTGATTATTTTTAACAAAGAGCAGACATAGGAAAAGCTCTGAAAACTACATTGACAAGGAAAATCTCCATTTGTAAGGGTGTCTCCCTCTCTGTTCCAGGAAAAGGATGACTAAATCTCTAGAAACTTTTATCAAGGAAGAAGGCAAAGACGTAAATTAGCATAACAACCTTACCCTTGTTTACTGTGTTTTCTCTTGAAAACCTCTCATATCTGGTTTCCCTCACTCTAAGACCTTTTGTCTTTAGCTGGCAATGGTATTCAAGATGGTGGCTTACGCCATTTCAGAATTGTTTTCTTGGTATCTCCCATGTATATAGGAGGTACAAGTTATTAAACTGATTTACTTTTCTCTTGTTAATCTGTCTTTTAGGGGCGGCTTGGTGACTTAGTCGGTCACTCAGGTCATGATCTCATGGTTCAGGAGTTCAAGTCCCGCATCAGACTCTCTGCTGCCAGCACAGAGCCTGCTTTGGATTCTGTCTAACCTCTCTCTGCCCCTCCCTCACTCTCGCGTGAGTGTGTTGTTTGTGTGTGTGCACGTGCACTCTCGCTCTCCTCAAAATGAATACATAAACTTAAAAATAATAAAATTTTAAAAATCTGTCTTTTATTAAAAGGGGTCTTGGCCAATAACCTAGAAGGACAGGAAGAAAATTACTTTTCCTCCCCTACATGATAAAACAAAAATCTGACTATACCCCATCCCAAGCCCACTGTTCAGCTTCCTGGACATGGGGGCTGGGTTGTTCATTCTCCCCAGCCAGATGCTGGCGCCTGAAATCTGGCAGAGCTGTCAGGAGTAAGGCAGGTAAAGTGGACAGAGTGGACGTACGTGGTAGACTACTACTACTGAGGCAATATGTACTATGGACTCCTATGTGATGCAATATGTACAGAAGCTGATGGGAGCATTTAGAAATATTTATAGCATTTGACATTGCCGCAACATCAAAATGCAGCAATACAAGCATAACGGTTCATGGCTAAAAATATAAATAAAATTGGTGCTTCATTCGGATATTTTGCGAAGCACTACATGAAAGCCCCCAGCGTATGCCTGGGATATAGTAGGCACTTAACATGTTCTCATTGTTTCCCTTACCTTAAGTGAAACCTAGAGCATTAAAAAAAAAAAAAGCCTCCCTCTCCCCCACCACCAAAAACAGCTTCTGTGGAAAAAACTAATTTGACTGTTTTATATCCCAACTTCATGAACTAGTAACTCAGAGAGAATTCATTTCCCAATCAAAAGCAACTTCTGGATTTCTCAAAACTGACCAGAGAGACACAAAGTAATTAGACTGGTAAAGAGATGAATTTAAGATTATCACCGGGGCCCACATTTATTATAAATTGGCTAAAAATTGTCCACATAACACAAAAAGAAAAAAAGATTGCATGCATTTGAAGGTCTTGGTCTTATTTCTTTTTAGGCTGACATGTTTAGAGTGTCCTTAGCTGTGCTGGGCCTTTACAGGCACCATCCCATTGTAAAGGTCAAGGTCAAAGTGGGCCATTTTGGCATGTGCATTATTTTGAGCCGAAGGCAATTGAGATCCTGTGGACTCAAGAGAAACATTGGCCCCCCTCTTAACTACAAAGAACAATCTAAATTGGAGAGTTTGGTGCACCTGGGTAGCTCAGTCGGTTGAGCATCAGACTTCAGCTCAGATCATCAACTCAGGGTTCATGGGTTTGAGCCCCATTTCAGGCTCTCTGCTGTCATCGAGCAGCCTGATTCAGATCCTGTCCCTCTCTCTCTCTCTCTCTCTCTCTCTCTCTCTGCCCCTCCCCAGCTTGAGCTCTCTCAAAAATAAACATTAAAAAAATAAATTAAGAGGGTCTTTACAGAGTAAAGACTATCTCTTACCAGAGATAAACTTCATCTGAGTAATTCATCTATAGGGCAGGGCAAACATTGGCTACCACATTGACTTTTTCATCTTTCTGTGAATTGCATTCATTCCTTTTGAAGTCCTAGGCCCCTATTCCCTTCCTCCTTGGTTCAGAATGACACATATACCTCATTTTACCTAACTGTCTAGGATTTCCATGTCTGTATCGATTCTCTGGACACCTGCTATTGATTTTCTCCTGTTAATCTGTCTCGTGTCAATTTGATTCTTAGTCTGGCTAGGACCTTTGAGGGGACAATTCTTCCTCCCTGACATCTGGTCCTCACACACTCCAGAGATGAGAACTACTGTCACCCCCATTATACAGATGGGAAACTGAAGCAGAAAGTAATTTGGCGAGTCACACAACTATAAACAGCAGAGCTGGCACTAAACCCCACTCTGGGCCTCAACCTGGCTCGTGACCTTATTGCTGTTTCCTTTTAAAGAGGACCTCAGTGAGCAGACACTTTTTGCTGACAGGCTGTTTGCCTCTTTATGCATCAGCTTGGCTGCCTCTCCCCTTGCTCCTTTTTTTTTGCCTCCCATTTTTGTTTTCCTCATTATAAAAGAAAACCACCAGTCAGTCATTGTGTGTGTGTGTGTGTGTGTGTGTGTGTGTGTGTGTGTGTGTGTGTGTTTAGGTGCACATACTCACTCTGATTTACCACCCAATTTACAAATGTCTGGAACCCAGGCACAATGGAGGCCCTGAATCCCCAGGTCAGAGAACAATGAAGCTACCTTGGCCCTTCCCTCGCTGTGGCCGAGGTGATCACTAGCTACCTAATAGGCAAGGAATTTAATTTTTCCTTCCTTGCAGCCACAGCATCAAGAAAGAAAAATCTCCATTAGCAGGAAAAAGGCTAGGTAGGTGTTCTGTTTCTTTCCCAGCAGGTGGAAGATGGCCGGAGTTTTAAGTGGCCCAGGTTAAATTTCCCCCATAGACGCCCGGCCATGGTTGCTGGCTGGTCCCTGGGCAGTCCTGAAGTGAGACGGCAGCACTGGGAAGGGTCTAGCCCTTATTTCCTGCTTCGGAACTCTTCCAAATCCTGCTTCAGATTTTAGAAATGGGCCTTTTCCCCAGACAGCTCCCTTCATGTGAGTCCCTGAGGCACAGCCCTTTCTATCAGTGGACAGCCAAAATGGCCACTGCCTGCTCTGCCCAGGAAATCTTGAATTTCATTTTGGTTCCCCCACAGAAAGAAAAAACTGGTGTTCCCTCGCAAAGCTGCCCCAGGACTGTTCCTCCTTGTTGCTTTGCGGTTTACTAACAGTACCAACCCCCAGTCCCAATCCACTTACCTATTCACCTTACAGAAGGGGGTGGAAGGCCAGAGTTAGTCTATGGAAAGTGAGGGGAGGGGTTCTCCGGAGGGAGTGGAGAGGGGCCAGGAGGGTCTGTGTTGCATAGCAGGTATCTGAGGCAGCATAGGCATCCCTGGTCACTCTTCTCCGCTGACAGCTTTCTGCCTCTTCCGAATATGTAAGGCTCTCTCCAGGGTAATGTCCTCCATTTGCTGCTTTCTCTTATCCTGCTCAGCCTAGGCAAGCTCATCCATCTATAATTTCCCACTAGGGCACTGCTTTGGGCAAGGCGATAACATTTTGTTGAGCAGGACAGTGCTATATTTGAGGGAGAACTTTGGGTCCCTCTACTTCTCTGCCATGTTGACCCCTCCAGCAGGACAGTGCTATAAACTCAATGAGTCTGCTGCTCCGTTACTGTGACAAACCCTTCCTCCATTCCCGAATGCCTCATAGTGGGAGCAGGGGTGGGGTGAAGTACTGCCCAGTAGAGAAGCAAATGGCTCCTGAACTTACATCTTCAGCCCAAGAAATCAACTCTGCACCCCAGATCCCTACAACCAAGGTAATTTCTCAAAGACACCTTAATGTTGTGTCCCGGAGGCGTCTTACACCCAAACCTGACCTCAACATTTTAATTTACTCTTGTCTAGTAAACGATCCCACCACCTCCTACTCTCAAACAGACCTGAGGCCCTCATGAATCCACCCTGAACCATTTTAGTGTAACCACAGGCTAAATTCTTTAGCCCATCAGGCATTTTCTAAAGCCTTTAGGATATACCCACCCCAACTCATCCCTAATCAAGAGTAGATTATAAGGCAAAACTGATAGAATAAAATTTTTAACAATTAAAGATTCTTTTTTTTTTTTAATTTGAAAGAGAGAGTACATGCAGGGGAAGGGGCAGAGGGAGAGAAAGAATCTCAAGCAGGCTTCACACTCAGCACATAGCCCAACATGGGGCTCCATTCCAGGACCCTGGGATCTTAACCGGAGCTGAAATCAAAAGTCAGATGCTGGGGTGCCTGGATGGCTCAGTTCTTTAAGTGTCCTTGGTTAAGTGTCCAACTTCAGCTCAGGTCATGATCTCAGGTCATGTGAGTTTGAGTCCCACATCAGACTCTGTTGACAGCCTGGAGCCTGCAGCTTGCTTCAGATTCTGTGTCTTCCTCTCTGTGTCTCTCCCCCACCCACATGGTCTCTTTCTCTCAAAAATAAACATTAAAAAAAATTAAAGAGGGGTACCTGGGTGTTTCAGTTGGTTAAGTGGCTGCCTTTGGCTCAGGTCATGATCTCACCATTAGTGGGTTCGAGCCCCACATCAGGCTCTCTGCTGTAGGTGCAGAGCCTGCTTTGGATCCTCTGTCCTCCTTTCCCTCTGCCCCTCCCCTGCTTGGTCTCAGTCTCTCTCAAAAATTAATAAATTTTTTTTTAATTTAAAGAAAAAAAAAGTAGGATGCTTAACCGACAGAGCCACCAGTCACCCCTAATTTTAAAAAATTATTTAATTTTTTTTTTATAAAATCAATTTTAAGGTGGGCTTCCCATTCCCTCCAATCTTCAAAGCTTTGTTCTAGAGAGCAGTGACAGAAAGAGGTGATCTGGTTGAGCAGTGGGACAGGCTGAGTTTAAGAGTTAAGGCAAAGCAGATTCTGGGGTTGCAATTCTAGTTCTGTGACTTATTAGGTCCAAAGCAGGCCCTGAGCAGATGGAGAAGCAGGTCCTGTCCACCTCCCCAGCTTTACCACCCTCCATTCAGTACATGACACTATTTGCAGGGCCAGTATACAGAACCTATAATCTTGTACTTCACATATCTTTGCACTTCTCTTACATGTATTTGCCTGAATGACTCTTACTCATTCTTTGAGAACCAGGTCAAGTAGCACTCATGTCCTCTGGGACCCCTTCTCCAAGTTACCGGCCCCTCCCTGTGAAGGGTTTACTCCATGCAGCTTCCATCAAAGCCCTCAACTCTGTCTTACTATTAACTTCAACTAGTGTTGTAGCATCAAACACTAACAGTGTCACTTTTAATTCAGGACATGGGATGAGACTTCAGTGAGTGGAGAGAGCACTGGACTAGGAGTCTGAACCTCTGAGCTCTCATCTGGGCAAGCCTGTCACTTTGGGGACAGGCTTTTTTTTAATATTTATTTTTGAGAGAGAGAGAACACAAGCTGGGAGGGGCAGAGAGAGAGAGAGAGAGAGAGACATAGAATCCGAAGCAGGGTCCAGGCTCTGAGCTGTCAGCAGAGCCTGAAATAGGGCTCGAACTCATGGACAAGAGAGATCATAACCTGAGCTGAAGTTGGACGTTTAACCAACTGAGCCACCCAGGTGCTCTAGTAATGGCACTTTTCTTCAAATGAGAAGATGGGAGAATTGCCTCGGGCAGGAGTTCTTGGTCTGGGATCCACAAACCTCTAGAGTGTCGATGGAGGGACTTAGAGGAAGTCCATAAAGTTTCTGAACTTGCTGCTAAACTCCATCTATTTGCATTCTGTGGGGAGAGACCACAGATTCTTAAATAGTCAAGAATTGTTAATCTGGATAATCTCCTGAGTCTTTCCCATTTAGATCCTGGTGCATATTCTCTTTGAGGAAGGAGGTGCCGGGGAGCTGTAGAGATGTGTTCCACGCACCCACTGCCATCCCAGCCCCATCTGAGATGGACTTTGTCAAGGGACCTCTGGCATGACCACAGGGCTGACCCTGCAGCTCCCTGGACTTTGGCCCCATGAGCCGGGGAGCAGAGGTAGAAGTATGGTGCAGAGGAGACATCCACATAATGCTCGCTCTTAAAGAAATATGGGAGCCAGAACAGAGAGGAAAATGGCTGGAAAGTGAACCAAAGGGGGCTAAGGGAGGTAAGGAGGAAAGAACCTTTAGGGACATGGACACTATTCAGATCCAGAAGTCTGGGATAGGCACAGGGAATACCATGAGTCCCGGAGATGGAGACTTGGGCTGGAAGGAAAAGGGACAGAAACTGGCACTTTCGGAGTACCTAGTTAGTGCTGGGTACTCTTGTGATCATAATAATCCTTCAAATAATCCTTCAAAGGCGCCTGGGTGGCTCAGTCGGTTGAGTGTCCGACTTCGGCTCAGGTCATGATATCACAGACCGTGGGTTCGAGCCCTGCTTCGGCTCAGAGCCTGCTTCAGATTCTGTGTCTCCCTCTCTCTCTCTCTCTCTGACCCTCCCCAACTCATGCTTTGTCTCTCCCGCTCTCAAAAATAAATAAAAACATTAAAAAAAATCCTTTTTTTAAAAAAAAAAAAAGAGGTGTAATCAGCCCCAGGCAAGATTATTAAATGAGTTCCTCGCTTTTAAATGTCCCTCTGGCCCTCCTTTCTGCCCTGCACTGTCTGTCTAGAGAAACTCAGAGCATGTCTTACATCAGGCAGCCTCCTGGTACCTCTTTTGAAAAGTGCAATGACAAGAGGCTAGACTGCGAATCTGCAGCTGGCAAAGGAGGGAGAAGGCTTCAATCAGTTTGCAACCTTCCTGGGCTCTGGCCACGTGCCGGCCACGGGGCAGGCTTTCGGAAGGCACACGACATGAACCTTCCCCTTAGCACCTTACAAATCTGCCACTCCCTCCCCCCAACATGGTAACCAGTTCTGATCTGGGCGGCCAGGGCACGGAGGTGCAGGGCCAGCGCAGCGCTGGAACTGGGGACCTGAGACGGCGGCTCGCCTGCGTTCGGAGGCCAGCGAGGCAGGGTCCTGCTGGGCTTCCCACTCCCCTTCCCCTTTTTACCAGGCGCATGTCTCCGGGTCCGTGCACCACCAGAGAGAGGTTCTGGGGCTTGGCCGCCGCCATGTCGCTGTCTTCCTCCCGGGTCGAGGCTGCAGTCTGCAGGACGCGCGGTGGTTCTGGTGACAGCCCCGCAAGTGTTGGGGGTAACGGTTGGGAGGCCTAGGTTGTCAGAAACGGCGCACGCCAGGCGGGGCCGGGGCTTCCTAGTCTCGGACAACCTGGGCGGGGCTAGCGTGGGGGCGGGGCCTTTCTGCTTCCCTCAGGCGCTGCCTCAGGGCGCTGAGGAAGGAGGAGCCGGGGAGGAGCCGGGAGTGGGGCCCGAGGAGGGGGCCGGAGAGGGGACTGGGAGGGGGCTGGGGAGAGGCGAAGCGGGTCCTCCGCTGTCGTCTGCAGGATCTGCTGTTTATGTCAGCGTCATATCCTAGGGAACAGTGCTGTCCTGAAAGTAACCTGCAGAGGCGACAGCCACCAGACCAATGTCCTCAGACTTGAGCTGCAGAAGAAGGGCGTTCTGCAACGTGGAGCAGATTCTGAAGGCTAGCACAGAGATTCTGCTACGGTGTGTCTCAGTCTTACCTAGAGGTGAGGCCTGGGGGTCTGGATTCGTATTAGCATTGGAAATATTGAAGCTGCAGGAAAGGCACGGTCTGCACTTTAAGGAAAAAGCTCTACACTGATGGTACCTTCACGTGGGCCCCGTATCGCCAGCACCCAGCAAAGTCCAAAGTACAAAGTACAAATAAGAGTGAGTGAGTGAATGAATTGATGTGCCACCCATGAGCTCGATGCATCAGAGTAAAGAAACTATGAAATGGAATCTGCAAGCCCTTTTTCTCGTAACTGGCTCTGCTGCTTGTAATAGAAGCCAGACGTCTGCCTGCATTCTTCCTTCAGGCCTCTTTCCTCAGACCTGATAAAAGTTTTCTCCAAGGGGAGAGGTGCCCTCAGGCCAGGCCTAAATCTTTAGAGGCCCTTCCCTCCTTTGAGGAGTGCTCAGGATTTCCTTCCCTACAGCCCCTCCCCACACCCAGACATTCTGCTGGATCGTCTTATCTCCTCCTGGAGGCTTTCCCCAGCACCCAACCCTTGAAGATAACCGTGGCACTCACTGCACACGCCACAGATGGGTCACAGCCCGTATTTTCCCCTGTAACCATCCCCTCCCCAAATGCTCTGGAGGTCACTGAGGGCAAGACCTCATTTCTTTCTTTTTTAAAAAAGTCTACCTCATATTGAACTAGAGTTGGAAGGGGCGAGTCCGGTCTCAAAATGGAGATAAAATCACCGCCAGGTGGCCCCCAGCCCAACTCCTTTGCTGCCACTGGGGTGGGGGAGGGTAGGGCCATGATCCAAAGGAACAAGAGGAGTTGAGAAAACTGTTTATTGGTGGTTTGAGCTTTGAAACTACAGATGATGGTTTATGAGAACAAACAGAACGTTCCAGGGATTTTGGTTGTGTAACTTACTCTTGTGTGGAAGAGGTGGATGCAGCAATGTGTGCTCACCAAACAAGGTTAATGGGCATGTAGTGAAACCAAAGTGAGCTGTTTCTAGAGAGGATTCTGTAAAGCCTGGTACCTTATGTAACTGTGAAGAAAAATTTCATCAGCGGTATTAAAGAAGATACAGAAGCATATAATTTGAGAGACTGCTTTGAAAAGTACAGCAAGATGGAAACCATAGAAGTTATGGAGGACAGGCAGAGTGGAAAAAAGAGAGGATTTGCTCTTGTAACTTTTGATGATCGTGATACAGTTGATAAAATTGTTGTTCAGAAATACCACACTATCAATGGACATAACTGTGAAGTGAAAAAGGCCCTTTCTAAACAAGAAGTGCAGTCTGCTGGATCCCAAAGAGGTCGTGGAGGTGGATCTGGCAACTTTATGGGTCGTGGAGGAAACTTTGGAGTTGGTGGTGACTTTGGTGGCGTTGTGCCCAAATTCTGGATCCCAAGAAGACCACCGGGGAGCCGGGACTGATGCAAACGCAAAGGGTCTTTCTTCGAAGCTCGAGTTCAGACTCTTGCACCTCCCGACGCAGCAGTGCAGTAGCAAGAGCCCTGAGCCAGGTTTACACAGGCTTTTTATCAGGGTTCAGTACACTTTTTGGGCGGGAATGGGGATCCTTTGAATTGATTGATTGGCATTCTGTCGGGCTAGTTTCTGATTATTTCATATTTGGCGGGCGCGGGCTAGCTATGGATTGGCTTAGCTTGGGGGTCCCGCACTGATTCAAAGGGTCAGCACGTGGGCTGAACACTGATTAGCTTTGCTAGGGGCTATTCTAGGAATCTGACCTCCTGTGATTTTCCTGGAACTCAAGGTGGAGGCAGGGTCTGCTAATCAGGGTCCAGTCCCACCCGGGGTGGTGACAGGATCGGCTAATCTGAGTCCAGCCCCTTGGCTACTCTGTTTATTGGAACCCGGGGCAGAGTCCAGGGTGACTTGTTTTCCTGAAACTCAGCGCCCAGAACTACTCTAAGATGGAACTTAAGCCAAAATGGAGTGGCCTTAGCCCTAACAGCACTATACTTTCACAACATGGCAATTTTCTAACACAGCCAACAGGGTTCACAGCAATCACAGCAAACGGGTCAGGAGTCTGGTGCGTTCCTAGGTCTCTAAATCTAATACCTAACAAGATTTAACACACAGCAACTTAGTCTAATACATAGCAAACTAAACAGGTCTCACAGCACCCCAAGAAAAGTTTCACAGTGTTCACAGCAAACAGAAATCAAAACAATTCTCAGCAATCATAGCCCTTAACAAGGTTCATATTAAAAAGGAGTCTGGGGCACACTATCTCTAACACAGTACCCCTCTATGTTTAGCAGAAAATAGAACTGGCTTCAAACTAATGCAGGGCTGTCACTTGGAACAGGAAACTTAAAAACGCTCTCTTCAGTGGAAGAGGAGGCTATGGTGGTGGAGGCTATGGTGGTGGAGGTGGTGACAGTGGAAGTTATGGAGGAGGTGATGGTGGATATAATGGGTTTAGAGGTGATGGTGGCAGCTATGGTGGTGGTCCTGTTTATAGTAGCAGAGGAGGCTATGATAGTGGTGGTGGACCAGGATATGGAAACCGAGGAGGTGAATATGGTGGCGGTGGTGGAAGATATGATGGTTACAACGAAGGAGGAAATTTTGGAAGTGGTAACTATGGTGGAGGTGGGAATGATAATGATTTCAGAAATTATGATGAATTAAATGGACGACAGCAATCAAACTACGGACCCATGAAAGGGGGCAGTTTTGGTGGAAGAAGCTTGGGGGGTCCTTATAGTGGTAGTTATGGATCTGGTGGCGGAAGTGGTGGATATGGTCGCAGAAGGTTCTAAACATTTTCAGAAGAAAAGGGCTACGGTTCTTAGCAGGAGAGAGAGCGAGGAGTTGTCAGGAAAGCTGACAGGTTACCTGGAGATAGTTGTCCCAAATGCATTAGAGGAACTGTAAAAATCTGCCATAGAAGGAACATGCTCCAAGGTCAGAAAAGTTACTGCAGCTTAAACAGGAACTTCTTGTTCGGGACTATCTATCGACTATATCCTTAGATGTACATTCCTGAGGTCTTTTATCTGTTGTAGCTTTGTCTTTTTCTTTTCATTACCTCAGGTATATTTCCCCGTAAATTGTGGTAGTAGTACCAGGAATAAAAAATTAAGGAATTTTTAACTTTCAAAAAAAAAATCTATTAAGTGTCTTACTTTTCTTTTTTCTTATTTTTTTAAAATTTTTAAACAGCTTTATTGAAGTATAATTGACATACAATAAATAGCCAATATTTAAAATACATACTACAATAAGTTTTGATATATGTATACATCATGAAGCCATCACCATATTCAAGATAATGAGCATATGTATCCTCCTCAAAAGTTGTCTCCCCATCCAAAGCAATCATTGCTCTTCTTTCTTCACTACAGATTAGTTTGCATTTTCTAGAATTTTATATAAATTGTATAGGAAATGGGTATTTTTCTAGCCTGACTTTTTTTTTTTAATGTTTCTTTATTTTTGAGAGAGAGAGAGAGAGAGTATGAGGGGGAGGGGTGGAGACAGTGGGGGGACAGAGGATCCCAATTGAGCTCTGTGCTGACAGCAGCAAGCTCAACACAGGGCTCCAACTCAGAAACTGTGAGACCATGACCTGAGCCAAAGTCAGACACTCAAATGACTGAGCTACCCAGGTGCCCCAAGCTTTTTTGACTTATCACAATTGTTTTGAGATGCACTTATCAATAGTCCATTCCTTTTTGTTACTGATGTACCACAATGTGTTTATCCATTTACATATTGATAGACATTTGGGTTGTTTCTAGTTTTTTACAATTACAAATATGGTTCCTATTAACGTTCATGTACAAGTTTTGATGTGGACATATGCTTCCATTTCTTCTAGGTTATCAGGTCATTGTTTCTCTATGGATAGCCATTTGAGGAACTTCTAAACTGCTTTCCAAAGTGATAGAACCACGTTAATTCCCAGCAGCTGTGCAACTGGAGCTACGAGTCCCAGTTTTTCCAAATCCTCACCAACAGTTGGTGTAGCCAGTTTCTAAATAATTTTAGATGTTCTAATAGGTGTGTAGTGCATTTCATTGTTTTTCTTAAATTGAAGTATAATTAACATAATTAACATACTTTATATCATTTTCAGGTGTACAATATAATAATTCAACAATTACATACATTTCTCAGTGCTCATCACAATGAATGTACTCTTAATCCCCTTCACCAATTTCACCCATCCCCTCCCTCACCCAACTCCCCTGTGGCAAACACTAGTTTGTTCTCTATATTTAAAAGTGTTTTTTTTGTTTGTCTCCTTTTGGTTTGTCTTTTTTCTTTAAGTCCACATAAGAGTGAAGTAATATGGTATTTGTCTTTCTCTGACTGACTTCTTTCAGTTAGCATTATACCCTCTAGATCCATCCATCAAATGGCAAGATCTCATTCTTCTTTATGACTGAGTAATATCCGTTTTGTGTGTGTGTGTGTGTGTGTGTGTGTGTACGATTTCTTTATCCATTCTTCTCTTGATGGACACTTGGGTTGTTTCTATGATTTAGCTACTGTAAAGAATGCTGCAACAAACATAGGGGTGCATATATCTTCTCAAATTGATGTTTTTGTTTTCTTCGGATAAATACCCAGTATTGGAATTATTGGATCATATGATAATTCTATTTTTAATTTTTTGAGGAATTTCCATACTGTTTACCACAGCGGCTATACCAACTTGTATTCCCACCAACTGTGCCTGAGGGTTCCTTTTCTGTACATTCTCAACAATTGTTTTTTTCCTCCAGAATCCTTGCCAAGGCCTCACTTTAAAAAACAGAATCTAGTGAAGTATTTTGGACAGCGTAGGAGCTCAAAAAAAAAAAAAAAAAAAAAAAAAGATTTGATGATACTCGTAGATCAAGCTCTGGAACCCCAATAATGACAAAAATGGAAGTATGTCTCAGGGTGGTAAGGTGCGACAAAGCAATGGGATGGATTTTTGCAAGCGACTTGTAGAGTCGTATTCATTGCTTTCAGACCTATCCCACAAGGCTAGGCTATACTTGATGGGTCCCTCCAGCACCTCCTGCACACAGCTTCTGAGCCAGCTTTGCTTGGAGAGATGGACTAACTTGGGGTTACCTGGCTTCACTAATGAAGCTGAACTTAAAACTCAGCTTTCTCTTCTTGGCTTGTGGAGTTCCTTCAGTCTCCCAAACATGGCTCTCCAATGAGTGAAGCTGACAATGGAGAAAGCCCTAATGGATTAAGAGCTGAAAGCCACTTGAAGTAGACTCTTACTGACTTTTAAATTAAGTAAACAGAACACCAGAACCAAGGCAGAGGTCTGACAGTAAAATATGACACCATGACCACACTTTGGAGAGGTATTTGTTTTCTCATGAGCAGTACCACTTTGAAACTGTCTTGAAGGTTATTGCCTGGGGGTAAAGAGATTCGGAAAGGCAGGAGGCAAATTTAGAAATGCGTTCTAAGGCTAAGGCCCTTTATAGAAAACATAAAAGTGTGAGTTGATAACGATTCTTAAGAAACTGACATTTTTTAAGTAAAAAAGCACATTGTTATTATAGTATTTAAACAATTTGGTGTGACATTTCTACATAATTTCCTAACAGAGACTAGCATTCATGACGGTGAGGAACAGACTTTTCTAGGCATTTTAGTGAATAGGGATAAAGTGCTGGCTTTGCCTTTGCGGGTGGCCTGCTTGGCACAGCTTCTCTGGGTCTCTGCCTAACTTTCGCAAACACTTTGAGGCACGCTCTCCGCTGAATACAACTACAAGTTGTTGATAAACTTCTGTCATGAAAACCTATTTAGAATCCTAAAATGAAATCACAGGATGCATATCCTTCAGGATTGCATTCTAGAAAAAGGGAGATTTTAGTCCAGACAGAACCCATCCTATCACAAATGCTGGGTTACTTCAGATGTAGATAACACAATGTAGTAACAAGAAAAATCAGTGTGCCTTGGGGCCTTAGTTTTCTGAAGGTCAGTACGGTTGTAAAATTCTGATTTCCCAATTTCTCCATTTGGTCACCAACTATTCAATTATTCAAATCTGGTTATTTACAACAAAAGAAAGAATAAGAAAACAAAACAAAAAGAAGAAGACAAGAAAGAAGGAAGGAAGAAAACCATGAAGTTTCTTGCAGACCTTGAAAATAAGGTTACCACATGAGAGTTAAACTAGTAAAATCTGTATGCGAGAATAAGGTTAATGGGCTTCCCTAAGGAACTAGTAACATACCTGGCATTAACAAATTTCAGGGAAGATTGGGAAAGAAGGAGAGCAGGAATTTTAGTCTAAAACTATCCAGGGGAGAGAGGTGCTTGGTGGTAGTGGTGACAGTGTTGCTGGCATGGAAGAGTGGAAGCAAGGGGACCTGCTAAAAGTTACTGCTTCCTGGCAGCTGAGGATGGTGACTGAGATAAATGTTGTAAGTGGAAATGGAGTGAAGCAGGAAGGTCAAAGATTTATTGTGGAGCTAAATAAGGGACTTGATAAGGATTGGTTTGTAGGAGTTGAGGAGAAGGTAGTTGGAAGATTTACTCTCAGATTTCTGACATGACTACTGAATGGATGAAGGCTATTATCTGATATGGGCACTACTGAGGGAGGAGGGACAGATTTGGGGGAAAGATCAGGCAGGTAATTTTGGATAGGCCAAGTTTGAGATGACTGTGAGGCATCCAGGAGAAATAAACCAGGGATATGAAGGTCTGAGAAAGTCTCTGTTTGAAAATCTAGACTAAATTTGGAAACCATTGGTGTATAGACTGTATTTAAAGGAATAAAAGAGAAGGAGGTAATGTAGGGAGAGGATAGAATGAAAAAAAGACACACTTCAGGTCTAAACATTCAGCATCCAACATTGAGGGAGCAGGAAAAGGAAAGAGAAACCAGCAAACAATCCTGAGAATAAGGGGAATCACATTAGGGAAAGGCAGTGTTAAGAAGGAAGCGGCCAGCTGTTGAATACTGATGAGAGGTTAAGATGGAAATCAAAAAATGTCTAGTGGATTTAGCCAGAAGGAGGTCATCGGTGTTCATGGCAAAGAGTTTTGGTATGAAGATAGGAGCAGGAGCCACACTGGTCTGGGATCATTCATATATTCAAATACAAAGTAAGTAATCTATGAAATGTCAGGTATAAAATATTGGGGGTACAATGAACAAGACAGAAACAATCCCCATTCGGGAAGAGGAATCCATTAAATAAATGACCACAAAAGTCACACCAAATTGTTTAAATACTATAATAACGACTTGCTTTTTTACTTTAAAAATGTTGGTTCCTTAAGAATCTTTATCAGGGGCGCCTGGGTGACTCAGTCGGTTGAGCGTCTGACTTCGGCTCAGGTCATGATCTCACGGTCTGTGAGTTTGAGCCCCACGTCGGGCTCTGTGCTGACAGCTCAGAGCCTGGAGCCTGCTTCACATTCTGTGTCTCCCTCTCTCTCTGCCCCTTCCCCGCTCATGCTCGGTCTCTGTCTCAAAAATAAATAAACATTAAAAAAAAATAAAAATAAATCATTATCAACTCCCTCTTTTATGTTTTCTATAAAGGGCCTTAGTCTTAGAATGTATTTCTAAATTTGGTGTCAAAACCCTAAAAGGGTGAGGAAGAGAACACATGTGGTTCGCACAGCTCAGTGTGAGGTGAGGGAGACTGAGGATGAGGAAGAGGATGACCATCGCTAAAGGCCAGTTTTGGGTATAGAAGCCTGAATAGGTTGGGGACAGCATTTGCTCAGGTGAGGAGGAGGCCACAAAGATAAGAGATTGGTACATACAGAGGGAATGAAAAAATAAGTGCTACATTAAGGAAGATGGGAGCAAGATTTCTCACTTGTATACCAGAGAGGTATACATATGGAAAGAGAAAAACAGAATGAACCCTGTGTGGTTTTAGATAAAACTGGAGGGATCACTGTGAAGTCATTATTGTAATAGAGACAGAAATAAATAGAGGTATAAATATATGTATATACACACATAATTCTTCATAGCTCTGTCTACAGAAAGAGCTTAGGTGGGAACAGTGATACCTGATACCCAAAAGTATATCTAGCACCCAAATCTTGGTTACCGTTCTCCACTATAGGAACCAGGACTTCTTGAAGAAATGACTTAATCTAGGGCTGGAACAAGAAAAGTACAAGATGAACCTGGAGCATCAGAAAGTAAGGAAGTATTCCACGAATGATGAGACATATCAAAGGACACAGAAGCCAGCTTGAATTGGCTTCTGAACAAATTACGGGAAATTTGAGCCTAAAAATAAATTATAATAATAACAGATCATAACCCATTGAGTAAAATAGGAACTATGATAAAATTGATAAAAATCAATTAATAAATTGAAAATTTGACCAAAAAATGTGTAGTTACAGAACCCGAAGCACCTCCCTACAAAATATCTATTAAATAATAGGGGGAAAGAGTAACTTTACAGTGGGGAAGCATGGTTATACCATGTTGATCAAGTGATCAGAATTAATATCATTATCAGTGGGACATCCTGAAATCCTGTACCACTTGAAAGGATACAATGAGAAGAAAATAGTTGAGATATTGATGCAACAAAACTGCATAAGCTGAATCTAATCATGAGGAAACATTAGATAACCTCAGTAATTTGTCTATAATCTTTAAATGACTCATTGTCACGGGTGTCAAAGAAAACCTGAAGAAATGTTTCAGATGGAAGGAAACTAAAAAGACAAGACAACTAAATGCAACACATGATTCTGAATTTTATCCATTGCATAAAGGATATTATTGGGTCAATTGGTAAAACTTGACTAGGGTCTGAGGATTATCTTATAGTAATACCATGCATCCATGTTAATTTCCTAGTTCGATGGGGCGAAATGTTAACAGTTGGGTTAGGAAATAAAGTTCTTTATATTGTACTTGCAACTTCTCTATGAATAAAATTTATAAAATTTATATGAGTGAAAGAAAATTCAATAATTTTGAATTTGTATTTGTATTGTATTTGCCTTTGAATTGTGTTTGCGTTTGTAAGACAATAGTATAAAGTAGAGATGAAAAAGAGAAGCAATAGTGAAATATTAGAAAGAAATGAAATGAGAGCTGGAAGACCTCCAGAAAGAAAGTGGAACAAAATCATAAAAAAAAAAAGAAGAAGAGAAAGAAAGAAAGCAAAACTGGAAGTATCACAAAGGTGTAGGCATTGCTAAAAACAGAGACATAGAGGACAGGATTGAGGAGAATGAGCAAAATGAAATGGAAATGAACAAGTTTAAAAGGATTAGAGAAAAAAACGATAGGTATGGAATACAGGCAAAAGAGATCCAATATTTACATAGTAGATTTCCTGATGAAGATACCCAAAATAATAGGATAAAAAATAATTTCAATATATAATTCAAGAGAAGTTTCTAAAAATAAAAGAATAATCGAATCTACCAACTGAAAGTTCACACCATGTCCAAGGAAATGTTAATGTGGAAACTGAGAAAAGGTTACTTGCTTTCCAAGATAAATAAAGAATCCTTTGGGCAGCTAGGCAAATAATCAAGTCACTTAGAAGGGTTTAAAAAATTCAGACTTAGATTAGAGTTCTCCATAGCAGCGTTCATTGCTAGAAACAATATTCAGGAAGTTCCCAAGGAAAGTGTTACCCATATATTTTATACCCAGCCAAACTGTGGTTTATATAAGAAGTGAGACATATTTGAATACGCAAGCACTCAAATATTGTTTCCATGAGCCTTCCTCATGGAAGTAACTACTAGAAGATGAACTTAGGCCAACCGTGTGATGAATGAGAAACCTATGCCAAAAAAGAGAAGGGCTACTGAGGGCAGGAGAAAGAGAAGAAAATATATTAATATCATTATTTGTTTGTATTATGAGACTGATATGTAATGTGTAAGTAGTGAGAGTTAGGTGTATGAGTTACACACTAAAAGAAAAATATAAGCCTTCCAATTTCTCAGAAAAAATAAAAACAAATACATGTCACATTTTGAGAGTTTTCAAAGAATCTAAAGAAATAGAAGACATCATGTAAAAGAATGTGAGAGCTAAGATCAAATATATATCAATTTGATAAATATAAGTGGGCCAAACTAATTTGTTAACATAAAAGAAATTCATCTTGAACCATAAAGCAAAATCCAACTGTGCGCAGTGTACAAGAGACCCAAAACAATAATTCAGAAATCTTCACAATTGCAAACAACAAGAGAACAGGGGTTGTAATTGAAATCAGGCAGAATTAACACCAGGACAAACAAGAGTTAAAGGTGACAAAGAGTAGCCATTTATAATAATAAAGAAAACAATCCACAATGAATTTACAAAATTATGGATGTATCAAACAACATAGCATCAAGATTAATATTAATAAATAAAACCACAGGACGTGCAAGGAAAAATAGAAACACCGTAGTAGAAGCCTAGACATAGAAGGTCTAAATTGCATAATTAATAATGTAGGTAAAAGTTGGCATTCTAAAAAGAGAATATATTTTCTTTTAAGTATCCATGAGTAATTCCCAGAAACTGACCATATACTAGGCCAAAAGGAAAATCTCAATAAACTGCAAATGGTAAAAATAAACAGGTAACATTTTCTAAACATAAGTAAATTAAAAAATAGACAAGACCTCATACAGTGGCTCAGTTGGTTAAGCATTCGACTTCTGTTCAGGTCATGGTGTCGTGGTTTGAGTTTAGGCCTGCCTCCAGCTCTGTGCTGACAGCTCAGAGCCTGGAGCCTGCTTCAGATTCTGTCTCCTCTCTCTGTCCCTCATCTGCTTGCTCTCTGTTTTGCTCTCTCTCAAAAATAAACAAATATTAAAAACACAATAGACAAGACTTCTAACTGGTTTTATGATGCAAGCATAACCCTAATACCCAAACCAGACAAGGACATTACAAGAAAGGAATGTTGCAAAAAATAAAAAAAAAATATATATATATATATTGCAAGTTATCTGTTTCATCAACATGGATGCAAAAATCCTAAACATATCATTATCAGGTCTGATTGCAGTAATACATTAAAAGCATGTATGTTTTTTAAAAGCTCAATAACATGATTAGATAAACAGTCAGGTTTGAATTACTGTTGTGCATAGTATAAGATGTCATCACCAGGGAACGGAATTGCAAACTCTTAATTGAGATGTCAGTTTGGGAGTGTGATTTTTTCATAGTCACTTCAGTATTATGTAAGATGAGACTAAACTTTGAAATCAGACTGATCTGGGATGAAGTCATAAGTCTATCATTTATCAAGCTATGTGATTTTGGACAAGTTCGGGCAAGTCTTAGCGTCAGTTTTTTCAACTTTAAAATGAAAATGGCACTAGTTACTCCATTGTATTAATTTATGGAATTAATGAGACAGTATTTATATGGGCAGTGTGTTGGACTGACACCCCAAAGCATCCTCAAACTTAGAATAAGATCAGTAAGACCCAAATGAAAGGAACGAGATTGGACACCAACAGAAATGATACAGCCAAAGGGATTATTTGAAAACACGTAATCAATGAATCTCAGAGACATCAGATCAAATTAAAATGTCTCAGGAAAATGTGGACTGGATGGGACTAGACTAGGTTAGGTTTACACCTAATCAATTACATAATAATGTGGGAAGAAAAAAGTGTGCTAGCAGAAGGAGGTTTTGGTCTTCAAAACTGTCCTGGAGAGACACTTCTCTGACTTGAGGATATGAGGAGCCAGTCCCCACAACAGCGACTTCCTGGTAACAGCTGTGGAAGCATCAGGCCACCCAAGCAGGGTGGCATCAGCCATTGCAAACATCTAGCCTTTCTAGTGACGTTTTGACTTCCACGCAGGTTTGTTCACAGGAAAGGAAGATGAGCCAATAGCATATCCATTCAGTCCTCTTAGAGCTGTATGAGTGGAAATCTAAAAGCCCTAAGACCAGGACCTTGGCCTGGTCTTCTCCAAGTGCCTTGCGGATGCTAGTAAGGATACTCCATTACTTACTGTAGTTTCCGTCTTTTTCTCCCACCCCAGTCTAGTCCGGTCACGTGTCCATAAGGAGGGGAAAAGGAGGGGTTGGTGATTAAGGTTTCTAGGGGGGCTACTACATGATTCATCAAAGACAATGCTGTGATGATGATTTCCCAGGCGTACCAAACACCAGCTAGCACTTACCCCTTCTGAGTAAAAACAGATCTGTTATGGGATGGCTCAATTTTTATATGGCCACTGCTGGTTTTTTCTCTCAGGTTTTAGAGATAGGTCTAATCAAACTCCCTTCCCTTCTCCTTGCCTAATTCTAAGCCTTTCTTTTCTTGTTCTCTTTTGTCATGTTTCGTTATCTCTCAGAATGCGGTAGTCCTATCACATGCTTCTATCACTTTTCCTTCATACTGTGCTTTTCTCCACTATCGGCCAGGAATGCTTATCATTTTGACCTTGTAGATTACTCTTTCTTCATAGTTTATTTGCTGACTTGACCTTCTCCTACCCTTCCCATAATATGCTGAGTTTAATCACAGTCCCATCATGCGAGGAAGACTAGAACACACTGCTTTAACAAAACGTTTATTCTTTATGGAACAAAATGAGATGTTTTCCTAAGAGAAGGTATAGTCTCTGCATGTTCCAGGTCAACAGACTGGCTGACCTTTAGAAGCTAAAACGAAACTTCTCTGTTTCAAGGCACCCTTCTCACTATGTCAACCTCTAACAATTGGCAATATAAGAATGTGGATTTTGTTCTGTTTGATCTGTATTGTTTGCATTTCATTCTTAATGGTCTCCAGCTTCGACAGTTAAATCAACAACTTTGATTTCATTTTCAGTCTACAGAACACCAAGCCACAAGGGAAAGTGCATGACAGACTCCCAGTCTATGGGGAAGGACCTCTTCTCCCCAAGAAAACATGTATCCACTCAAATGACTGAAATAAAAAAGTAAGATGGAGCTTCACAATTACTGTAAGGAGAGAGTAATAGTGATGCTCCCCAAAGCCAGACTGTGATAGTGGCTAAGAACATGGGCTCTGGGTTTAGTGTCCTGAATTGAAATTCCACTTACCACCTGATTTTAGGCAACTACTTAAGCTTTCAGATCTCTTTTCTGTAAGATAGGGATATAGTCTCTAGCTCATAGGGTTGTAGTGACAACAATTAAATGAGATAATACACACGAAGTACTTAGCACAGGAATAATAATAGCTAACATTTCTTAAGCATTTTCCTTAGGCCAATGTGGCAAGCTGACTAATGGCCCCAAAGTTAAGCCTGGAACCTACGAATGTTACCTTATGTGGCCAAAGGGACTTTGCAGATGTAATTAAATTAAGGATCTTGAAATGAGGAAATTATCCTGGTTGAACATGTTGGGTCCTAAATGTAACCAAAAGTGTCTTTATAAGAGAGAGTCAAAGGAATATTTTACTACAGAAGAAGGCAATGTGATGCCTGAAAGCAAGACGCTACATTGCTGGCTTTCAAGATGGAGGAAAGTGCCTCCAAAGAATGCAGCTCTAGATGCTGGAAAAGACAAGGAAACGGGTTTTTCACTATGCCTTTGGAGGGTGTGTGGCCTTGCAGATATCCTGATTTCAGCCCACTGAAACAAATTTCAGACTTCTGACCTCCAGAACTGTAAGATAATGAATGTGTGGTGGTGGAGCCACTGGGTGGCTCAGTCTGTTGAGAGTCTGATTCTTGATTTTAGCTCAGGTCATGATCCCAAGGTCGTGGGATTCCTCACTGAGTGTAGAGCCTGCTTAAGATTTTTCTCTCTCCCCCACTCACACACTCTCTCTCTCCCTCTTTCTCTCTCTCAAAAAAATGTGGTGGTGTTGCTTTTTAAAGCTTTATGGAGATATCATTGACATATAACATTGTATAAGTTTAAGGTGTACAATGTGATGATTTGATATACATATATACTGGGAGATGTTTACTGCAATAGGGTTGGTTACATCCTTCAGCTCACATAATTACTATTTTGTTGGTGTATACAATACACAAGTACACAATACTGTATTATTAACTGTAGTCACCATGCTGCACATTAGATCCCCAGAACATATTCATTTTATAACTAGAAGTTGTACCCTGGGACCACGCCCCCCCCATTACTCCTACCCTTCAGCCTCTGGCAACCACCATTCTACTCTGTTTCTGTGAGTTCAATGTTTTTAGGCTCCACATATAAGTGACGTCATGCAGTACTTGTCTTTTTCTGTTTGACTTATTTCACTCAGCATAATGCCCTTAAGGTCCTTTCTTAAGCAATGGACCTTGTTCTTGCAAATGGCAGAATTTTCTTCCTTCTCATGGCTGAATAACATATATTCCTTCTATATCCAATTTGTGAAGTGTTTTTTTTTTTTTATCATGAAACAATATTGAATTTTGTCTAACTCTTTTTCTGCATCTATTGAGACAATCATATGATTATTGTCTTTCATCCTATTAATGTGGTATGTCATATTTATTGATTTGCGTGTGTTGAACCATCTTTGCATCCAGGGATAAATACCACTTGATCATGGTATATGATCCTGTTAGTGCTGTTGAATTTGGCTTGCTAGTATTTTGTTGAGAAATTTTGTATCTGTATTTATCAGGGATGTTGGCCTATAGTTTGGCCTATCGTTTTCATGTTGTGGCATTTTTTTTTAGGGATTTTTTAACACCTTACTTTTAAATATTTAAAAATTCTAATTCCAGTGCAGTTAACATACAGTGTTACATTAGTTTCAGGTGTACAATATAATGATATAACAATTCCATATATTACTCAATGCTCATAAAGATAAGTGTACTCTCATTTCATATAGTGTTCTTACCTAGCTTTAGAATCAGGGTAATGCAGGCCTCATAAAATGGGTTTGAGGGGCGCCTGGGTGGCTCAGTCGGTTGGGCGGCCGACTTCGGCTGAGGTCATGATCTTACGGTCTGTGAGTTCGAGCCCCGCATCAGGCTCTGTGCTGATGGCTCAGAGCCTGAAGCCTGCTTCGGATTCTGTGTCTGCCTCTCTCTCTGCCCTTCCCCTGCTCATGCTCTGTCTCTCTGTGTCTCAAAAATGAATAAACGTTAACAAAATTTTTTTTAAAAATTGGTTTGAGAGTGTTCCTCTTCAAAATTTGCAAGAGTTGGAGAAGAATTGGCATCAACTCTTTAAATGTTAGGTAGAATTCATAGTGAAACCATCCAGTCCTGAGCTTTCCTATGTTGGGAGGTTTTTGATTACTGATTCGATCTTCTGACTTGTTATTGCTCTATTCAGATTTTCTCTTTTTTTTAAGCTTTTTATATGTTTATTTATTTTTGAGAGAGAGAGCGCACAGGGAAAGGGCAGAGAGAGAGGGAGACACAGAATCCAAGGCAGGCTCCGAGCTGTCAGCACAGAGCCTGATGTGGGGTTCAAACCCATGAACTGTGAGATCATGATCTGAGCTGAAGTCAGACACTTAACCGACTGAGCCACCCGGGTGCCCCAGATCTATTCAGATTTTCTATTTCTTCATGATTCAGACTTGGTAGAATTTATCCATCTCTTCTAGGTTGTCCAATTTGTTGGTGTATAATTGCTCATAGAAATCTTATATCATCCTTTGTATTTCTGTGGTATCAGTTGTAATATCTCCTTTTTCATTTATAATTTTATTTATTTGAGTCTACTCTCTTTTTCTTGGTATATCTAGTTAAAAGTTTGTCAATTTTGCTTATCTTTTCAGAAAACCAACTCTTATTTTTGTTTATCTTTTCTACTATCTTTCCATACTCTATTTCATTTATTTCTGCTCTGATTTTTATCTCTTTCCTTCTGATTAATTTGCTTAGTTTGTTCATCGTTTTCTAGTTCCTTGATGTGTAACATTAGCTTATTTATTTACTTATTTATTTTTGTTGTTGTTAGCATATAGTGCAACAATGATTTCAGGAGTAGATTCCTTAATGCCCCTTACCCATTTGGTCCATCCCCCTCCCACAACCCCTCCAGTAACCCTCTGTTTGCTCACTATATTTAAGAGTCTCTTATGTTTTGTCCCCTTCTCTGTTTTTATATTATTTTTGCTTCCCTTCCTTTATGTTCATCTGTTTCATATCTTAAAGTCCTCATATGAGTGAAATCATATGATATTTGTCTTTCTCTGACTGACTAATTTCACTTAGTATTATACCCTCTAGTTCCATCCACATAGTTGTGAATGGCAAGATTTCATTCTTTTTGATTGCTGAGTAATACTCCAATGTATATATATATATATATATACACCACATCTTCTTTATCCATTCATCTGTTGACAGACATCTGGGCTCTTTCCATACTTTGGCTATTGTCGATAGCGCTGGCATAAACATTGGGGTGCATATGCCCCTTTGAAACAGCACACCTGTATTCGTTGGATAGATACCTAATAGTGCAATTGCTGGGTCATAGGGCAGATCTATTTTTAATGTTTTGAGTAACCTCCAGAGTGGCTGCACCAGTTTGCATTCCCACCACAAGTGCAAAAGAGATCCTCTTTCTCTGCATCCTCATCAACATCTGTTGTTGCCTGAGGTGTTAACTTTAGCCATTCTGACAGGTGTGAGGTGGTATCTCATTGTGGTTTTGATTTGTATTTCCCTAATGATGAGTGATGTTGAGCATTTTTTCATGTTTCTGTTAGACATTTAGATGTCATCTTTGGAAAAGTGTCTCCTCATGTCTTTTGCCCATTTCTTCACCGGATAATTTGTTTTTTAGGCGTTGAGTTTGATAAGTTCTTTATAGATTTTGGATACTAACCCTTTATCTGATATGTCATTTGCAAATATCATCTCCCATTCTGTTGGTTGCCTTTTAGTTTTGCTGATTGTTTCCTTCGCTGTGCAGTGGCTTTTTATCTTGATGAGGTCCCAATAGTTCATTTTTGCTTTTGTTTCCCTTGCCTCCAGAGACACATTGAGTAAGAGTTGCTGCGGTTGAGGTCAAAGAGGTTGCTGCCTGTTTTCTCCTCTAGGATTTTGAAGGCTTCCTGTCTTACTAAGTTTAGGTCTTTCATCTATTTTGAGTTTATTTTTGTGTATGGTGTAAGAAAGCAGTCTAGGTTCATTTTCTGCATGTCACTGTCCAGATTTCCCAGCACCATCTAGTGAAGAGACTGTCTTTTTTTCCATTAGATATTCTTTCCTGCTTTGTCAAAGATTAGTTAGCCATACATTTTTGGGTCCATTTCTGGGTTCTCTATTTTATGCCATTGATCCAGGTGTCTGTTTTCGTGCCAGTACCATACTGTATTGATGATTATAGCCTGTAATACATCTTGAAGTCCAGAATTGTGATACCTCCAGGTTTGGTTTTCTTTTTCAGGATTACTTTGGCTATTTGGGATTTTTTCTGGTTCCACACAAATTTTAGGATGGTTTGTTCTAGCTTTGTGAAGACTGCTGGTGCTATTTTGATAGGGAGCCCTATATCTAACTTGTCAAGTAGTCATGTGACAAAAGTAAAAAGACATGGCTGAAACTTATTTTTATAACGTATTTTATTTAACCCATTATATCCTTAGTGATTTGGTTTGCTTTCTATGAAGTACTGAGAGAAGTATATTAAAAATCTCTCAGGGCACCTGGGTGGCTCAGTCGGTTAAGTGTCCGACTCTTGATTTCGGCTCAGGTCATGATCCTTGGGCCATGGGATCAAGCCCCTTGATGGGCTCCATGGTGAGCATGGAGACTGCTTGGGATTTTCACTCTCTCTCCCTCTGCCCCTGTCCTCTGCTCACTCACTCTCTCTCTCTCTAAAAACAAAAAAATATTCTCTCGCTATAATTCTGTGTCTGCCTATTTCTCCTCTTATTTCTATGTCATTAGGTCTTTGTGTCTTACAGAGCTCCCTAAGTCTACTTAATTCCTCCATATCCAGTAACCCCAAGTTGAGTTTAGAAAGTACTAATTTGGTGGGGTGCTTGGGTGGCTCAGTCGGTTGAGCGTCGGACTTCAGGTCAGGTCATGATCTTGTGGTCTGTGAGTTTGAGCCCTGCATCAGGCTCTGTGCTGACAGCTCAGAGCCTGGAGCCTGCTTCAAATTCTGTGTCTCCCTCTCTCTCTCTGCCCCTCCCCTGCTCATGCTTTGTCTCTTTCACTCTCAAAAATTAATAAATATTAATTTAAAATGTTTAAAAAAGAATAGGAGAAAATATTTATAAATCATATACATGATAAGGAACTTATATCCAAAATATATTTTAAAAACTATTACAACTCAATAATAAAAAGACAGCCCAAATTAAAATGGGTGAGGAACTTGAACAGATGTTGATTTGCAAACTCAGGAGCTTTGCAAGCAAAATCTTTAAATGACCCCAATCACAGAGGGCAAGGAAAAGCTGAAGAAAGAATAAGACCACTCCAGATTGGTAGGGGGCAGATTTAATAAGCAAGGGAACTTACATACAAGGCCTGTCTAGGGTAGCTGCAAGACGAGTAGATCTCTGCACCTGCCTGCCAGAATCTTAAAAATTTACATAGAGGCTTTAACTGATCTCGGTACATATATCGACCAGATGGTCTTGACACCATATTACTCTCTAAAGTCTGCATTCTTGAAAATGGCTCTCACTGTGGGAACAGTGGGCAGAACACACATTTCAGAGACATGGGAAAGGATGAGGAGGCTCCAAATGCCCAAGTCCAGGTTGAGGGTCAATCAGTGGTCACATGCTCTTCATAACTTCCTCTGACAATTAGACATTCCTCCAAAGATATAAAAATAGCCAATAAGGATGTGAAAAAATGTTCGGTATTAGCCACAGGGAAATGCAAATCAAAATCACAATGAGATACAATTTCAAACCCACTAGGATGGCCATATTAAAACAAACAAACAGGGGCGCCTGGGTGGCTCAGTCGGTTAAGCGGCCGACTTCGGCTCAGGTCATGATCTCACAGTCTGTGAGTTCGAGCCCCACATCGGGCTCTGTGCTGATGGCTCGGAGCCTGGGGCCTGCTTCGGATTCTGTGTCTCCCTGTCTCTCTGCCCTTCCCCTGCTCACACTCTGTCTCTCTATGTCTCTCAAAAATAAATAAATTAAAAAAAATAATAAAAAAATAAAACAAACAAACAAACAAAAAAACCAACCCAGATAATAACAGGACATGGAGAAATTGGAAGCTACATACATTGCTGATGAATATGTAAAATGATGCAGTCACTTTGGAAAGCAGTTTGGCAGTCCTCAAAATGTTAAACGTAGTTACCATGTGATCCAGCAATTCCAATCTTCTATATCAAAGAGAAACAGAAACATACATTCACAGAAAAACTTGTACCTGAAATGTCCATAGCAGCATTATTCCTAATAGCCAGAAAGTAGAAATAACCCAAGTGTCCACCAATTGATGAATAAAGTGCAGTATTTTCCATACAATGGAATACTACTTGCACTAAAAAGGAATGACGTACTGATACATGGTATAACATGGATGAACATAACACGTCATGTTAAGTGAAAGAAACCTGTCACAAAAGGGCGTTTTATGTGATTCCATATCTATAAGATATCCAGAATGGGCACATCTATGGAGACAGAAAGCAGATTAGTGGTTGCCTAGGGCTGGGAGTGGGGTTTAGGGGTGGGGCATGGCCAGTGACTACTAATGGGTGAGGGGTCTCTTTTTGGGGTGGAGAAAATGTTCTAAATCAGATTGTGGTGGTGGTTGTACAACTCTGTCACAATACTGAAAGTCATTGAATTGTACCCATTAAATAGGTGAATTGTATGGCATGGGATTATATCTTAATTAAGTTGTTAGGAATGAAAAAATGGCTCTCCCATTAAATTGATGCAACATGATTTAAGGGGCCATTTTATTCACTCATTATTAAGCAGTGAGGTTATTTTTGGTTTTTCACATTGCTAAGTAATCGTGTAACCAAATACTCTATTTGAAATAAGTATTTTTTACCAAAACTGCTATAAATCTAAAAGATATGTGATGTGCCTAAGGTCACCTGTATATTTTCAACATCACAAATCTGTCAATAGTTTACAGGTGTAAAGAATTAGTATCTTCCACACAGTTTTCTCCCATAGGGTAAGGTCTGTGGCCTGTCCTTAAGCCTAACTTATGAATACTTTAGCAGTAAGAGATACAAAAATATGGTGCCTTAAAAAAAACCCAGAAGTTTATTTCTCTGTCACATTAAAGTCTAGAGAGAGACAACCCAGGGCTAAGATGGGAGATGTCTCCACAATGTCCTCGAGATCCCAGGATCCTGCACTAGGCCCCAGGCTCAGTCTATTGCTCTGTCAAGGTAGGGTATAGTTCTTGCTATTATGGTTTAAATGATAGCTATCACATCCCCATTCCAAGCAATAAGATGAAAGAAACCGAAAGAGTGGGGGTGGAAGGAAAGGAGACAAAGTGTGTATGTCAGAGGTCTGTAAGAAAAACTTCCAGTTGCCATTTCTGCTGTGCATCCATCCATTGACGAAAACGTTGTGACATAGCCATACTTTACTTCAAGTGAGACTGAGAACATGGTCTTTATTCTAGGTAGCATGTGTCTAGATAGAAATTAGGGGTTCTATCATCATGAAAGAAAAGGACACACACACATTCAGAAATAACTAGCAGACTCTGCCATTAACTCGTAATTTATCTAATGTCATAAAACCCTATCAAAAACTAGAAAGAAAAGTGATCTGGTTACAAAAGAAAAATAAATAAGATGAACTAAGCATTAGAGGAGACATGTTTGCAAAAGCATAGAGAAATAACCAAAAGTCCTAAAGTGGGGAGAGCATTTTTATATGATGTGAGCCAGAGGCAATATCCATCAGATACACTAAACACATTAAAAGAAATGGCTTAAATGAGCAATAAGTTAAATCATACTGCCTTTCACTTCCCATTAAGACAATAGACTTTTGACAAAACAGTTTATTGCTGCCTACTTTATTTGTTCATGTTTCTAATTCCTGAAAGGCTCCTGTTATCAACTGATTTTATTGCTTCTGGTAGTATGTCAAGCGTATACATTGCATCTGGCCTTTTCTACATACTCCTAAAGATACAATTACTTTTGTTTGGAAATCATTTTGGTTGTAGTTTTTTAACTACTATATTAACACATGCATACTACGTATATCGGAAAAGTACCTGAACACCCCCAAGAAACCCCAATGTATACAACTTAGTGTAAATTTACTTAATCCTTTAATAGTTAATTTAAGATGCATAAACAGGTTTGGTTTCTATGCAAGAAATAATCAACTGAATGTGACTGACATAAAGTGTTCAAGGGCAATAATATTTAATATGTTTCAGGAAAAGGTCATTAACGGTTTCGTTTTTTAAAATTTATTTACAAGTTCAGAAGAGTTTAACAACAAATATAAATATAAATAAGGAGAAGTTACCATGTGGGAAAAATAGAACTTTCAAATGCTGATGCTGAGGTTAGTGTTAACATTTTGTATTATAAAATTTGAGTTATGAAGAATGACCAGGGCCCACATATACCCAAATGATTCAAACACTTAAAAAAATTGTATTTTCTTTAGATAATTCTACAGCTGATATGCACTTCCTAGGGGAAAGTACAGTTTTATTTTTTTTTCCAAGTTTGGACTGCTTTATAGAGAGAATCTCAAGCAGGTTCTGTGCTGTCAGTGCAGAGCCAGTCGTGGGGCTCAATCTCATGAACTATAAGATTATGATCAAGAGCCAGACACTCAACCGACTGAGACACCCAGGCGCCCTGGAGAAAGTACAGTTTTAAAAAGATGATAGCTTCACAAAAAACATATCATTTACAAATCTCCAAAAAGTAATAAACCCACCAGATTCTACATAGTATTACCATATGAATCAAGATAAGAAGTTGCTGTGTTGAGGGGCGCCTGGGTGGCTCAGTTGGTTGAGCGTCCGACTTCGGCTCAGGTCACAATCTCGTGGTCTGTGAGTTCAAGCCCCGCGTCAGGCTCTGTGCTGACAGCTCAGAGCCTGGAGTCTGCTTCACATTCTGTGTCTCCCTCTCTCTCTGCCCCTCCCCCACTCATGCTCTGTCTCTCTCTGTCTCAAAAATAAATAAACATTAAAAAAATTTAAAAAAGAAAGTTGCTGTGTTGAAATCATGATATCTCAATACTATTTTAGTTTATTTAGAAAATAAGCCAAGCATGTTGGCTTGTTTCTGGGTTCTCTTTGCAGATGTATTGTCAATTATACGTGTCATAGACTACAGCATATACCATTGTGAAACAGTGAGAAAGTACTGGCTCGGAAAATCAAGAGAGTTATGTTCTAGTCCTGTTTTGGCAACCAACTAGTCACCCTAGACAAGACATACCCTCAAGGCTTTCACTTCCTCATTATTCTCTAAGGTTCTTTCCAGACTGTGATTCTAAGGTGACTTGAAGGTTCATTTCAGATGATACAATATTCACTTACATTAAATCCCTTCTGGTATATGTTATCAGGCACTGTCCACACATGAAGTCTGAATCATTAAAGTGCTTTACTCCATATTTTTCGAGCGTAAACAGTAATTCAGAACTCAACAGTAACATTCTAATTTTTTAATTAAAATAAAATGATCAGAATCATAAAACTTAGCATTGAATCTAGAAAAACATATATAATTGAATGTTAAAGCCAAAAGAGCATCTGGCAGAGAGAGAGAGAGAGAGAGAGAGAAACTGAGACATCTTATAAAATGTTTCTATGACATTTACTCTTTAACGACTATGTACTCAGGATTTATGGACATAATATTACAAGCTGGGGAAAAAACCCAGGCTAACTGTCAAAACATGGAGCCAAAATGATTCTGAATTTCCTTAAAGACACATTTTGAGGAAGCAAGAGAAAAATTCTTCCCCATTTCCCCAATCCTCTTGTCCCAAAGGGGAGAGTGTAATTATGTACATCTTTGGTAATATCTTATAAAAAAATAAATAACTAGATGTAAGTACAATTTAACTTAATATTTTCTCTTCAATTTGCTTTTTATAGCTGACATGTTAATTTCATTTTGAACATGGTATGCCAAATATCCCGAGCTTCCAGGAACAAAGTCATGTAGCTCCCCAAGGAATTTCTTCATGGCATCAATAGATATATAACCTACAAGATTAAAAATATATGTACATTTGAAATCCTATCATACTATCATGCTATTTGTTTTTCAATGTCTTTGATTTATCAGAATTAAGATTTCTAAAGAATGTTTTTAGAAAGACATAAAAAGAAGAAATAATACCAGTGAGAAGATTCTCCATGAAACTTGATAATTATTAGGGAATACCCTTCTCTCCAATTCCCCACTTCGACTTTCTACTTCCTTTTAAAACACAAATATTTTGGGGCCCTAGGTTGTTCAGTCCATTAAGTGTACGACTTTGGCTCAGGTCATGATCTCACAGTTCAAGGGTTTGAGCCTCACATTGGGTTCTGTGCTGCCAGCGTCAGATTTGGATTCTGCACCTCCCTCTCTCTCTGCCCCTCCCCTGCTCACACTTTGTCTCTCTCTGTCTCTCAAAAATGAATAAATGTAAAAATAATTTTTAAAAAAATAATAAAACACAAATTTTGATAACACACTTGACTACTGAGAGTGTAATGTCCAGGTTGGGGATAAAACATAAAGTACTTAGACCGAAATAACTAGGAAATGTGTCTGGCTTAGAGGGTAATCACTTAGAACTATCTATCCAGCTAGCTACTAACAGCATTAACAGCTCATCTTCACCAGCAGAGCAGGGAACACTTGCCTGCATGAGTAACACTGGGATAACATTCTTTAATAAGAAATTAAGGAAAACTAGTGTTACTGTTAATCAACAAGGGTTTTGGGTGTGAGCAATTTTGATGTCATTAATAATCTGAAAATGATAAGCATGTCAAAAAACCCCACCTAGAATGTGGAGCACTTAAGGACTCAATAACTTTGAGTAATATCACTTGATAGCAACTGCCTATCTGAGTGATTATATTTTATGTGTAATGTGTTCGTAGTTTATATTAAATTTCAAAGTAATTTAAAAGTCAATTGAAACCTAATTTAAAAGTAAATACTGTATGAGAAAAACTCTGATAGAGCTCAAAGATGATTGATTTTAGAACACCATCATGAACATGTAGTACCTATGCATATAAGTTGATTGCTTCTAATAATAGATAATAAATTTACAGCTAATGAATTAATTATGAATTCAATAATATAAAACTGAGTAGTGTCTTTAAAGATATTTTAATCATAATCATTTACTTCAGAAAAATCTCTTGAAGCACTATTACTATACTCTGCATGGTTCATGATCTTTGCTTAATGACTAGGTTTCTGTGTAAAATAAACTAGTGCAAAAAAAATTAACAGTTAACTGCACATATACACAGTATGTGAAGTTTCTAAAGATATGTGTGAGGATAGGAGTTTTAAAAATAATTATTACGGGGCGCCTGGGTGGCTCAGTTGGTTAAGCGGCCGACTTCAGCTCGGGTCATGGTCTCGCGGTCTGTGGGTTCGAGCCCCGCATCGGGCTCTGTGCTGACGGCTCGGAGCCTGGAGCCTGCTTCGGATTCTGTATCTCCCTCTCTCTCTGACCTGCTCAAACTCTGTCTCTATGTCTCTCAAAAATAAATAAATGCTTAAAAAAAAATAATTATTACATTAATAAAAATATTCCTGCAATTATAAGAAGAACATTTATGTATCAGAAATAGATTATTGTAGCAGTTTTGAAGTAGTTAGGAGTTTAGGCTGAAGTCAACTGACACCCAATTTATACTAGCTTGAACAAAAAGAGAGACTACTAGAAAGACATTGCCATATCAACCAAGCTGTGAGGAAGGCAGACATATTGCTGGGCCTCAGAAGTAACCAGCTCTCATTGCTGTCTCTCACTGGTATCCAGTTTTTCTCTACACATTAATTTCATTTCCTTTCTTGAGGCAAGTTGGCTTTAGTAGAAATCATGGACCCCCATGTTCCCAAGTTTTATATCTTAGAGCTATGGTCACCTGAATGAAAATGATTTGACTGGCTGCATTCCATGTCAAAAAATCTAGAGAAAGAGCTGTGACTGGCACAACTCAAATCAGGTAATCATTCCCAAAGCAACTGTTAGAGGTGAGGAGCAAGCTCATGTTTTCGAAAATGACTGTTTCTGTGTAACCCGGATGAACTGGGGAGAAGAAAAGAGAGTTCCTAGGAAAGGTATTCTTTGTGGAGGATTCCATAAGAGTCTGTGGTAACCAGCCTCTCAAATGGCCCTAAATGATCCCTATCTCTTAGCATTCACAAATTTGTGTGGTCTCTGGAAGGTGACTCTGTATTTGGGTTGGTCTCTATGACCAACAGCACATGCCAGAAGTGATGATATGACACTTTTTTTTTAATTATTTATTTTTGAGAGACAGAGAGACAGAGTGCAAGTGGGGGAGAGGCAGAAAGAGAGGGAGACACAGAATCTGAAGCAGGCTACAGGCTCTGAGCTGTCAGTGCAGAGCCCGACATGCAGCTTGAACCCACAAACTCTGAGATCATGACCTGAGCCAAAGTCGAACGCTTAACTGACTGAGTCACTTAAGCTTCTAAGAGTAGGATACAAAAAACACAGTGGCTTCTGTCTTGGGTAGGCTCTTTTTCCCTCTTGAGATCTCAATCAAAGGAAAGCAAGCTACCATGTTGTGAACAGCCCTTGTGGATAGGCCCACATAATGAGGAGTTTGGCATTGGGCCAAAACCCAGCAAAGACCCAAGCCTGTCAACAACCACATGAATGAGTTTGAAATGTATTTCCCAGTTCTAGTTGTGCCTTGGACTAACTGTAGCCTGGCTAACAATTTGACTGCAACCTTGTGAAAGATTCTGAGACAGAACTATCCAAGATGCTCCTGGATTCCTGGCCCTGGGAAACTATCAAGTAATAAATGTTCTTGTTTTAAGCTGCTAACTTATGGAGCAATTTGTTACACAGTAATAGATATTAATACAGTACCTATTATAGGTTCCCAAACTTTTAATTATCAGAACTTTTTGGTTTGAAAATTTTTGCCTACAAGACATTTACCATTAAAAAAATTTTTTTTAATGTTTTATTTATTATATTTGAGAGAGACAGAAAGCCTGAACAGAGGAGGGGCAGAGAGAGAGGGAGACACAGAATCTGAAGCAGGCTCCAGGCTCTGAGCTCTCAGCACAGAGCCCGATGCGGGGCTCGAACTCACCAACCGTGAGATCATGACCTGAGCCGAAGTCGGATGCTCAACCGACTGAGCCACCCAGGCACCCCTACAATTTTTTTGATTAATCATACATGTAGCTATCAATCAGAACTTCTTATCATAGGTGATAACCAGTGGTACCAGACTGAAAGGATTTAATTCCAGTCAAAAGCAAAACCAAACAAAAAACAGACCAAATAAAAAAAAATCCCTTGATATTTTATAGGACATTTGGCACTATCTGAAGATATGTTTATCACAACTTGGGGCCACTGGGTTCTAGGGCATAGCTCCAATTGTCTGCAACCTAACATCTAATTAGTTCTATTTTAAGAGATTTAACATTCATTGAGCTGAGCCCAACCCATTTTGAGGAAAAGACAATTAAGTTAGAGCCACAGAAAATACTACCACCGCCTAAATTAGAATTGTCACTCACTACATTCCAACAAGAAGTTACTCCTTCCTGTACAAGCAGATGGGCATGATTTGAAAAAAGTACTTGTCATTTTACATCAGAATGAAAGATAAATGAATTATCTCTAAAAATTGAAACTTTCTTCCAAGAAAGTTCTATAAAATTTTAACATAGGGGCGCCTGAATGGCTCAGTTGGAAGAGCATCTGACTCTTGATCTTGGGATCATGAATTTGAGCCCCGTGTTGGGTGTAAAGATTACTTAAAATAAATAAATAAACAAACAAACAAACAAATAAATAAATAAAATTTTAATGTAGAAATTTAAAGAAAGAAAATAATAAGCAAATAAAAAATCAGAAAATTTTACTATGGTTCTACCAATCAAATTAACGAAAGACTATCACAAGTTAAAATTTTATTTAAAAATTCTGACTAATGATTATTTTCATTTTTTATTTTTTTATTATTTTATTTTTATTTTTTATTTTAGAGAGAGAGAGAGAGTTGGGGAGGGAGAGGGGCAGAGAGAGGAAGAGACACAGAGAGAGAGAAAATCCTGAGCAGGTGCTACACTCAGTGCATAGCCTGACACAGGGCTCTATCCCACAACCCTGGGATCACAGCCTGAGCTGAAACCAAGAGTCAGATACTCAGCTGACTGAGCCACCGAGGCACCTTGACTAATGATTACTTCTACAGTTCTTTTTCAGTTTCTTTTTAGTATAATACTATCATGTCTTTTGAAGAGTCAGATAGCAATGAAACATAGAGCAGCATTGTTACATGTTGAAATCTAAGCATTTGTCTTTATTGTATGGCTGTTTTAACATTTATCATTGATTTTTTAAAATATGTTATCAAACATTTGGTAAGTCCAAATGAACATGAGACATTTAGTATCTGGTGAAGAGTTGCCTGAAAAAAAATCAATTCCAGTAGTATGCCACAATCATGGTTTAAGGGGTACTTATGTTTTATCTGAATGTTTAGGCCTAGGGATAAGCCATGGCAGCAGCTACTACTCCCAATATTAGAACTTAAGTATTTCTGCATAGTTCATTGTCTTTGCAGTCCACATTTGCTCCTAAAAGCCCCAGAACTGACTTCTCCACTATCAAAGCTGGATGACAGTTTTCTTTGATGTCCCTAAGATTCAGTCTCAACCTACACATTAAAAGTTCTTTTTTAAAGTGCTTTTCTAAAGGTTATTTTATTACTCAGTTGAACAGAAGAAAAAAATTAATGAAACAAAAGGTCAGCCAAAATAGCAAGAAGGAATAATACTACAAGAGAAGACATTTAGAAATTTGTGCACTAGTTGCAAGAGATAGTTTTGACACTGGTAAAGAAAGTGTGATAAAAATACAAATGATTTTTAAAATGAAATTTCAAAAACCTATATTTTTTAAGTTGTTGTGTTTTAACGACAATCTTTTCAAAAACCTCTATTTAAAAATAAGATCAATGACCCTACTGAATACTACCCAGATCAAAGTATCTAACTATCCACCTCACTCAGCACTATCCAAATCCCAGAAGCCACTTTTCAACTGGTTCCCTTGATTCCATCCTCTCACAGTCTTAGTAAGCTGTCTTTTTTTCTGTCGGGCACTAAAAAAGCCAAATACGTAGTCCATGGACACCTGAGAACCTCTCTAAATTATATGCAAAGTTCGTGTGCTATGTTTGTATATGTGTATGCTAGGGAAAAGGGTCTACGTTTCATCAGATTCTCAAAGGAAACTATGATTAGAATGGTCCATATACTTTATCTTCCAAATTGGGATGCCTGAGAGTAAAAAACTGAGACCAGGACAATAGGCATAAACTGGGACTGTCTTGGGTAAACAGGGTTGTATATTCACACTTCCAATAGACCAGCGTTTTAACAAAAAATATGGGGTCTATCTTTGGGCCAATTCTGTAGATTTATTAAATGTAAATGATATCTCCTCTATCAGTATGTGTAACAGAAAGGACTCTACTTGCTAGGCTAGTACAAAAACAGGTTTATTGTACAAAATATTATTTTGTTTCTTCCCTACTTGGGTTTTCTCTAAATTTATTTTAAATTACCTGTTACCATGTTGTTCACTGGATAATTCTGAAGAGGGAAGTACATCTGCTTTTCCGTAACTGGAGTTCTTATAAAATGCTTTTCTGTGCTATAAAATGAAACATACAGAAAGTCATATTTATATTTGTTTTTTTCTTGAAAATTTATTCCAGGAAATATAAAATCTATTTGCTCTTCTTTTTTAACCTTAAAGTTTATTTATTTTGAGAGACAGAGAGAGAGTGAGTGAGTACAAGGGAGAGGCAGAGAAAGAGGGAGAGACAGAGAATCCCAAGCAGGCTCTGCACTGTCAGTGAGGAGCCTGATGTGGGCCTCGAACCCATGAACCATGAGATCATGATCTGAGCCGAAATCAAGAGTCAGATGATCAACTGACTAAGCCGCCCAGGCCCAATAATCTATTTGCTCTTGATCAGACTTCAGTTTTATTGGGTGAAAATGTTAAATGTGAATTTTTGTGCTTCTGAGTAATACAAGGGCACATACAGATGTTTTCAGTTTTCCTGGCCACTTGACAAAACATATTTTTTATGTAGAGGTCTAAGTCTTTTTTTCAATATTCTTAAAAGCTTAATAATTCAATAATAATAATTAGATAAGATACATATATACATATGTAATCTTAAATATGTCAAAAGAAATCATAGCGGGTTCTATTTTAAATAATCACAGCATTTTTTAAATTCAGTGTTTAAATAACTGAAGCTCTGTTAACTAGTACTTCAATACTTTAATAAATAAAAAATGGTATCTGGGAAAATCATGAAGCTTACTAAGATTCTGAAGTAACTTCTTTTTTTTTAATTTTTTTTATTTTTGAGAGACATAGAGACAGAGCATGATCAGGGGAAGGGCAGAGAGAGAGGGAGATACAGAATCCGAAGCAGGCTCCAGGTTCTGATGAGCCATCAGCACAGAGCCCGACATGAGGCTTGAACCAACAGACCGTGAGATCATGACCTGAGCTGAAGTTGGCCGCTTAACCGACTGAGCCACCCAGGTGCCCCGTAACTTCTGAATTAAAAAGAAAAAAAAGTTAAATTATTCTAAGTGTGGTTGTATAGTATAATTAATTATATTTTAACTTTTAAGAGCTAAGTAGTTTTCAGCTAAAGATGCTATTTTTTAACGATGCCAAATAACAATGCTTGCTATATTTAGACGGAATGTAATGAATAGATAATACAATTATGAAAACGAAAACCTCATTAATTAAAAATTGGGGTCATCCTTAATTTATTATTTTCCTTTAAAAATCTAAAATTACAGTTAGTAATAGAAAAAACTTTAGTTTCAATTTTTTTAAAAATTAGATTTCATCTGAACTCTTCTTTTTTTTTTGTTTTAGCTGAACTCTTCTAAAAGAAACTACGACTCAGTTAGAATAAGATCCTTCAAATAAAGCAAAATAGCATTCCCGAAAGAATCAGAGACTGAAAAAGGATAACCTTTATTATTATTTATCAAGGCTCTAAAATTTTTGGCTAAGCAATGAGATGGAAGAGGAGAGGGAAAGAAACAGAAGATATATCTAGTAAAAAGAAAAAAGCAATCTTTCATATTAACAAATTATATGATTGTGCACTCTGAAAAGCCAAAAGAATCAACTGAAATATTTCTAGAATCTTAAAGATTCCAAGTGGGTAGTTATAAGACAAATACTGCCAATCAATATCTTTCCTATATAATAGTAATAACTAATAAAAAATAAAATGAAAAAAAAACTGATCCAATCCATAGTAGCAACAAAAGTCATAAAAATCTAGAATAACCATAACAAGAAATATGTGATTCTATATGTAGAAAAATAGGAAACTTTACTGAGATATAGAAAAGAAAAATAGGGTCGCCTGTGTGGCTCAGTTGGTTAAGCGTCTGACTTGGGCTCAGGTCACAATCTCACTGCTTGTGAGTTCGAGCTCCACATTGGACTCTGTGCTGACAGCTGGGAGCATGGAGCCGACTTCAGATTCTGTGTCTCCCTCTCTCTCTGCCCCCCCACTGCTCACGCTCTGTCTCTCTCTGTCAAAAGTAAATAAACATTAAAAAAATATTTTTTTAAAAAGAAAAGAAAAATAAAGAAAACCAGAAAACATTCTATTGGATAGGAATATCGAAAATTATAAAGACATAGATTCTTCTCAAATTTAAGTTTAACATAATTCTCAATAAAATCCCAAAGGGATTTTAGAGGTTAAGAAAAAGTAATTCTAAAATTTGCCTAAACAACAACATATTAGAAAATCTAATAGGAGGAAGACTAAATTTATAATAGAATGAAAAAGAGTACCTAGCAAAATCTTAAAAGACATACAAGATTTATATGAAGAAAATATGAAAATGTCCCTTAAGGGCTGCAAAAGAAAATTTAAACAAGTGAGGGAAAAAAATACCATTTTCTCAGATAGGAAGATTTGGTATCATAGATAGTCTCCCTAAGTTAATCTATAAATTTTTTTGTAATGTCACTAACAATAGTAATTTTTGAAGATATTAACAAATAGAATAAATTCAAAAAATTCAAATTCTATTAACAATAGAATAAAATTCAAATAGAAAAATATACCAGAATGAATAGCTAGCTAAGCATTAGGTAAAAACTAAGTAAGTACAAATAAACTATGGATTTAATTAATTATAAAAAATAAAATAAAATAAAAATAAAAGTCTTCCTGAAAACAAAAAGAAGAATAGCTAAGAAAACTTGAAAAAGAGTAAAGAAGAGAAACTAGCACTAGACATTAAATCGTATTATAAGTAACTAAAACAGAGTCATGCTGTTGTATGACAAATGAATGGAATATAAAAATATAAAATCTAGAAATAGACCCAAATACTTACAGGGATCCATCCTATGATAAAGGTGGCATTTTAAGATAGTGAAAAGATGAATTATTTATTCAATAGCCACAAGTAGGGTAGCTATCTGCAGGAAAAAAAGAAAGCACATCCCCACCTCACATCTTATGTCAAGATATATTCTAAATGGGTCACAGATTTAAGTTGGAAGATAAAGACATCAATAAGAAGAAACCATAGCAAAAAAATTATGATGATAATAATCTTAAGAATAGAAAGACTTTCCTAAGTACAACATAAAACCCAGAAAGCCATTCAAGAAAATATTAATAAGCATGAATATATACAGTAAAACATTTCTGCATGACAAAACCTAACATTTTTTTAATATTTATTTTTGAGTGAGAGAGAGAGAGAGAGAGAGAGAGAAAGCAGGGGAGAGGCAGAGAGAGAAGACAGAAGACAGGAAGCAGGCTCTGTGCTGACAGCAGAGATCCCAGTGCAGGGCTTGAACCCACACACCATTAGACCATGACCTGAGCTGAAGTTGGAAGCTTAACCAACTGAGCCACCCAGGCACCCTCAAAACTTAACATTTTTAAAGTCAAAAGACAGGGACGTGTGTGTGGCTCAGTTGTTTAAGTGTCCAGCTCTTGGTTTTAGCTCAGGTCATGACCTCACAGCTTTGTAGGTTCTAGCCCCAAGTTGGGCTCTGTGCTGACTGTGTGGAGCCTGTTTGGGATTCTTGCTCTCCCTCTCTCTCTCTGCCCGCCCCCCCACTTGCAGTTTATCTGTCTCTCTCAGATAAATAAACGTGTAAAAAAATAAAATCAAAAGACAATAGGCTAAGAATTAATTGTAATTTATTTCACAAAGAAGTAATTCTCCTAAAAGATAAAGGGTTCTTATCAAAAAATAAAAGTAAAAACAAAACTGAATTGATAGGAAAATGGACAAAAGATATGAACGAACAGCTCACAGAAAAGGAGATACAAGTAATTCTCAGACATCTGAAGACACTCAGCCTCAGTCATAATAATAGCAATTCAAACAAAACAGGAGTGAGATACCATTTTATACCTATTAGATTGGCAAAGACCAAAATATATGATAGTACACTGTATTGGAGAAGGTGCAGGTGAAAGAAGAGTGACTATTGCTAAGGACACAGAGCTTTTCAGTGTTAAAACCAGACAGTCCTCGGCAAACCTGGTATTTGTTTACCCTACTTGGAAAAGACGTTTTTATATACAACTAGTAGGAGCGTAATTGGTTTAACCTATATGGAGACTAATCTGATAAAATCTATTAAGGATACAAATCTGCATGCCTTTTGACCTAGCAATTCACCTCCTAAGAATTATCCTAAAGATACTTGCATACATACAAAATGACATTCCATGATCATTCACTGAAGCACTATTTTTAATAACAAACTAGAAATGACTTAGCAGTCTGTTGAAATAAGGGACTAGTTAAATAAATTATGGTAAATCCATACCGCGGAACACTGTATAATACAAAAATGAAAAATCTCTTCATAGAATAATATGGCATGATCTCCAAGGTAAAATTACTGAGTGAAAAAAGGCAAGAGACTGAATAGTACTTATAGTCTATCACTATTTGTGAGAAAAAGGAGAAATGAAAATATTTATATTAATTTGCTAGTATACGCACATATTAGAAACTGATAATATTGGTTGTTTCTGAGACGGCAACTGGCTTGCTAGGGACCAGTATTTTCATAGTGTCCACTTTTGTATATATTGAATTTTAGTAATTAAAATTTGAAAATATAATAATACGTAGCATGAAGAACTGAAGAAAAGATTTTTAAAAGGAGAATATTCAGTTTGGGACTTGCCTTGCAGGTATTAAGATACATAAATAAAGTTATAAAAGAATATTATATTGATAGAGAAATAGATCCACAGATTAATGGAATAAAACAGTCTAAAAATAGATCTCCATATAAATAAAAACAACCTATGACAAAGGGAGATTACCTATCAGTTGGAAATAGATTTATTATTCAAAACACCAGTGGAAATTCCTTATTTGTAAAACAAAATCAATTTAGACCTTCTCCTATTCCCATACACAAAATAAATATTTGCAGAATTTAAAAATGATTTGATCTCAGAATGGGGAGGAACTTTCTGAACATAAAAGCAATAGAAGAAGAAGAAGAAGAAGAAAAAAAGCAATAGAAGAAATTATATAGGAAAAGTGATCAGTTTAATGATACAAAAGTTTAAACTAGTATCTCTAAAATAGTATAAGCCAGATGGCAAACTGAGGATATAATGTGACAAATTGGCAAAAGGATAGTAGAACTATTATATAAAGTTGCCAGACAAGTTGATAACAATGAGACCCCACACACACACAAAAAAAGGAAGAATAAAAACTAACCACAGAAAAGGAAATATAAAATGCTAATAAACAAATTCAAAAAGGTTCAAAACCATTCTAATCAAAGAAAAATGCAAATTAAAACAAGATATATTCATATAAAACTAGCAAGAAATGTACTAAATGCTGGCGGTGGTTATCTTCAAGTGGTGGGGCTGTTTATAATTTAAATTTTCTTTATTCTATTTTCTGTTTTGACAAATCACATGCATTAAGTTTATAATAGAATAATTAAATTCATACAATTTTCAGAAGATTTGGGGAACATATTGAAAAGTGAAACTAGCATAATGATTAAGAGTTTGGATTCTGGATCAGCTAGACTTAGCTTCAAGTTCAGTTTCACTATGTAAGGAATATTGGGCGACAATTAGCTCTCTAAACCTGTTTCCTCAACTTTAAAATGAGGCTAACACTATTTATCTATCTCAGAAGGTTATGAGAATCAAAAAAAAAAAAAGAGGTATGAGAATCAAATGAACTGATTAGCACACAAATGTCTTATAAAGTGTTTAATAACAGGTTTATCACTTAGTGTTCAACATCACTGGTAGTATGCCAACAAAAATAAATGCTTTCTGAGTAGGTTCAAAGTGTATTTTATCCATGTTCACACTGCACCCTCTGGTGGTTCCTCAGAGAAAAGGCTGTAGGTTAGATACCTACCTAAGGTATTTAAGCATATCCTTTGTCTATTGTTATTGTTATTGGATTGGACATATTTTCCCCAGATTTATAAGCCCCCTTTCTATCTTAAAGAAACTAGTTTTCAATGGATGTTTTTTCCCCAGTGTATATTTTTCTTTTGACTTGGTGTATAGTATTTTTATTGCCACACATAAGTTCAAAATATCTGTGGTAGTCATACTTAATCTTTTCCTCTATGGCTTCTGTGTTTTGCAGGACAACCATTTCTTAAAGACTTTATGCATCTGATATCTTTTCTAGTCAAGTGAATCACTGGGAGTTACCTTTTATTTTCTGTTTCCCAGCCTTCTCTTACAAGGCCACTTAGGTTAACTATTCTTTCCAATATTAATCTGTAAAGAATATCTTCGTGGTCTTACCTCCTCTATTTTTGTTTTTCTGCTTCTCTTTACCAGTTTCTTCTCTCAAAAAGCATAACAAGTAAATTTAAAGGGGTGCTATACGTAGAGATCCCAACACTTAAAATATTGATCCTCAAACTTAAGTGGTAGAATATCTGGAAGTTACAGGACCATGAAACAATGGTTTACTAAACAATTGAGTACACAACTTTGTGTAAATTAGATAACAACTAACTTCAAATTATAACAAGTCAAATATAGGTACAAAAAGTATAAGAAAAATTATGGAAGAAAAACTTAAAATTGAAAAAAACTACATAAAGTAAAACCATTAATTTTTATACTGAAGAGAGACAGCTACTATAGGATCATTTTTATTTCAGCAACTAAATACCAGACCTTTGAAAAGCCAGTACTCCTAATGAGTATTTGAACCATGGAACCAAAAAATACAGAATTAGCACTAGATAATGAATAAGACTGAAACAAGGGGGCCTCTCATAGATTGGCTCTAACACAATGGCAAGTCCATGATTATCATTTTAATTTCTTAAACCAAAGTGATCACATTACAAACAATTTAGAAAGCAGGGGGTAAATTGCTTCAAACTTCCAATCCTAATAAAATTACTGCTAATATTTAGTATATTTCCTTATTTTAAAAATATTTAAAAAGTAATAAACAGTACGCATACATAAATTCTTGTTTCTTTTCTGCGAGGGTAGTCTACCTAGTGGTTGGCTCTGGAATTAGACTGACCCAGTTGAAATTCAATTTCTCCCCATTTAATAATAAAAGTTTGTATGACTTTGGGCAAATTAATCTATCTAACCATAGATTTATTTTTCTGTAAAATGGCAATGGTAATAATGATAGTATCAATCTTGTAAGAAGATGGTAAAAATTAGAGGTGCCTGGGTGGCTCAGTTGGTTGAGCTGCCAACTTCAGCTCAGGTCATGATCTCCAAGATCGTGGGTTTGAGACCCATATGATGCTCTGTGCTGACAGTTCAGAGCCTGGAGCCTGCTTTGGATTCTGTCTCCCTCTCTCTCTGCCTCTCCCCTGCTTGTGATCTGTCTCTGTCTCTCAAAAATAAATAAACATCAAAAAATTTTAAAAAAGAAGACAGTGAAAATTAAACGAGAAAAACACGGTTAGTGCTCAAAGATGCCTACAATGAATTGAGTATCTGTGAAGTAGATGAATTCAATACCTTTTGGATAGTTCTTTTTTGTGATCTGTTGCTAGTTCACTACTTTCCCTAAGGGCGTGTATTTCCTTTGGTGTTACTTCATCATGCTGTGGATAGCAAAAGAAATCACATTTTTAAAAATCACATCAATAATTCAATCAATTGTTTTCTCAGAAAGCAAAAAAGTAAATTAGCAATATATATATAAAGAGTCATAAAAATATTTATACACTTAGGTACATTCATTCTAGTTTGGTGGCAAAAATTTCTTGGCTTCAGAAATATAAAGATTTTTGAAAAATTCCAAAAGCTGAAAAGTTAAATAATACAGTAAATACTATATACCTTTCACCTAGATTCACAAAGTGTTAACATTTTTATCACTCTCCTGGACCAGTTGAAAGTACTTGCAGATATCATGACATTTCACTCCTTAATCTTTAGCTTGCATTTTCTTTTTTTTTAATGTTTATTTATTTTTGAGAGAGAGAGAGAGTGCAAGAGTAGGAGGGGCAGAAAGAAGGGGACAGGATCCAAAGCAGGCTCTGCACTGACAGAAGTGAGCCCAATGCATGGCTTGAACTTATGAACCATGAGATCATGACCTGAGCCAAAGTCTGACGACTGAGTCACCCAGGTGCCCCTAGCTTGTCTGTCTTTAAAAAATATTCTTTTATTTTTATAATACCACCATCACAATTAAGAAAATTAACATTAATTCAATATCACCTACTAGCCCATCTTTAAATTTCCCTGATTATTCTCAAAAATTTTTTTTTTTTAGTTTTTATTTTAAAAATATCCAGAATCAGGGGCACCTGGGTGGCTCAGTTGGTTAAGCTTACAACTCTTGATTTCAGCTCAGGTCATGATCTTGAGGTTTGTCAGTTCGAGCCCTACATCAGGCTCTGTGCTGATAGTGTGAAGCCTGCTTGGGATTCTCTCTCTCCCTCTTCTTCTGCCCCTCCCCTCTTGTGTTCACTCTCTCTCAAAATAAATAAATAAACATTTATTTTAAAAAATCCAGAATCCAATCGAGGTTTATACTTCACATTTAGTTGTTGTATCTCTTGATCTAGAACAGTGTTCCTCCAAGAAACAAATAATCCAGTGAAGAAATGGACAAAAGACATGAATAGACACTTCTCCAAAGAAAACATCCAGATGGCCAATGACACGTGAAAAAATCCTGAACATCACTCATCATCAGAGAAATATAAATCAAAACCACAATGAGATACCACCTTACATCAGTCAGAATGGCTAAAATTAACAACTCAGGCAATAACAGATGTTGGCGAGGATGCGGAAAGAGAGAATCTCTCTTGCACTGCTGGTGGGAATGCAAACTGGTGCAGTCACTCTGGAAAACAATATGGAAGTTCCTCAAAAAATTAAAAATAGAACTACCCTACAACCCAGCAATTGCACTACTAGGTATTTATCCAAAGGATACAGGTGTGCTATTTCGAAGGGGCATATGCACCCCAATGTTTCTAGCAGCACTATCATTAGCCAAAGTGGAAAGAGCCCAAATGTCCATCGATGGGTGAATGGTCAAAGATGTGGTATATATATACAATGGAGTATTACTCAGCAATCAAAAAGAATGAAATCTTGCCATTTGTAACTATGTGGATGGAACTAGAGGGTATTATGATAAGTGAAATTTGTCAGTCAGAGAAAGACAAATATCATATGACTTCACTCATATGAGGACTTTAAGATACAAAACAGATGAACATAAGGGAAGGGAAGCAAAAATAATATAAAAACAGGGAGGGGGACAAAACATAAGAGACTCTTAAATATGGAGAACAAACAGAGGGTTACTGGAGGAGTTGTGGGAAGGGGGATGGACTAAATGAGTAAGAGGCATTAAGGAATCTACTCCTGAAATCATTGTTGCACTATATGCTAACTAACTTGGATGTAACTTAAAAAAATTAACTAAAAAAAAAAAGAACAGTGTTCCTGCTTTTTTATTTTTTATGATATTGTTTTAAAGAGTCTAAGCCAGTAGTTATTTTGTGATATGTCTCACATTCTGGAATTCTCTGAGTGTTTACTCATAATTAGATTAAGGTTAATTAGGTTAAACATTTTGAATAAGAACACTATGTAGAGAATATTGTATACTTTTATTATATCAGATCAAGCTGAACATAATGAGAGGTTATTCCAATATTGGTGATGCTAAATTTGACCAGTTGGTTAAGGTGGTGTCTGCCAGATCTCTCCATTGTGAAGGCATATCGCTTACCTTTGTAACTAATAAGTAATCTCTGGGGTGATAATTTGAGTTCATGGTTTTAACATCTATTAATGACCCTGTCTAAATCAATTATTTTATTGGGGGTGGTAAAATGGGGATTTTCTATTCTACCAATGTTTCTATATTTATTTTTTTTTAAGTTTTATTTATTTATTTTTTGAGAGTGACAGAGACAGTTTAAGCAAGGAAGGGGCAAAGAGAGAATCCCAAACAGGCTCTGTGCTGCCAGCATGGAGCCAGATGTGAGGCTCAAACACATGAACCTTGAGATGATGACCTGAACCGAAATCAGTAATCAGACACTCAACCAACTGAGCCACCCAGGCGCCCCTATATTTATTAGTTGCTATTTTATAAGGAATGTTTCCCTTATCCCATGTTTCCTTTTCTTTCTTCCATGACTCCCTCCTGCCTTCCTTTTTTCTTCTTCCCACCTCCTTTCCTCTCTTCCTTCTGGTCTTTTTTCCTTCTTTACTCCATTGGAGCATCACTACTGAATCATGGATTCTTTTAAATTTTATTCCTTACTGTCATTCTTTTTGATACACAAATTATCCCCAATATGGCTAATGCATAAAGATTTTGAAGTAAGTCAAAAGCATAGGCAAATTTAAAGCAGAATAGCAAAAGCTATAAAACAGTCAATTTTCAGTATTGTACACATTTATTGAGGGTGTTATTGAAAATACTTAACAAATGACACAACAGAGGGATTAGTAAATCAGAATCTATGCTGTCAGTAGGAGTGCCTAGCTGGCTCGGTCAGAGGAGAGTGACACTCTTGATCTTGGGGTTGTGAATTCAAGCCCTGTGTTGGGTGTAGAGATTACTTTTAAAAAATAAAATAAAATCTTAAAAAAAAAAAAAGAATCTATCCTGGCCATAAAAAACTGGGTAAATACTGTGGACATATTACTCTCTTAATATTAGTGATAGAAGCAAATTTCAAGTTTTTTTACATGAATAATACAATAAAAATATCTCAATTTCATCAGTATACTAGTGAAAAAAATGTCAGACTAGATTATGTTCAATAAAAGCATGCCTTTAAATTCCATAATCTGGATCATTGATGTTAATATGTCACAAGTAAATATTTTTAAGATTTCATTGCTTTCAAAAATTTTTGAAACCATAGAGCCTAACCAAATACCTTAATTTACTCTTACCTTTTCTATCAGACAATGTTGATCTTGTTCCCAAATAAAGTTACCAAGTTTTCTTCTTATTTCTGTGGTAAGAAAGACAAATGCAATACTATTTTTTAAAGTAACTTTGTAGAATTTTCTGAAGTTTACTCGAAGCCTGAAATTTCTAAGTTAGCATTATTCCACTTGCATCAAACTCACCTAAGATAGCTGTTTAAAATGCAGATTCCTATTGAATCAGATGATTGAGGAGGAACTCAGGAATTTGCATTTATAACAAACTCTCCAGATGATACCAAAGCATTATAAGAACCATTATTGTAAACTTTTTCTGCTGGAGTATATGTCTTCATTAGATGTCTGTATCTTGAAGCCAACCATTAATAAAGAAGACAATCTCCAGTCAAACTAAAGATTATAAAATTCCTAAATTTGTAGAGGTCCTCAGAAATTCAATAATTTGATAGGAGTGGCAGAGAAACAGGTCTGGTGGGCACAGTAGTACAGGAATTCCAACAATGCTCAGCATGTTAAGGGACTAGGTCATCATTCTTGTGTGTGTGTGTGTGTGTGTGTGTGTGTGTGTGTTTAAAGTTTATTTATTTATTTAGAGGGGGGGAGGAGCAGAGAGAGGAAGAAAGAGAGAATCTCAAGCAGGATCTGCACTGTCAATGCAGAGCCCGACACGGGGCTCGAACCCACAAGATATGAGATCATGATGTGAGACAAAGTCAAGAGTTGGATTCTTAACCAACTGAGCCTCTAGGTCATCATTCTTAATGATCTCAAAAGTTTCCACAGTAGCCCACTTGAGGACAAAAATGTAACATCCCTCTAGACCTACGTTGTCCAATAGAGTAGCCACTGTACTGGCTATATATGAGTACCATATTGAAATGTTTGGCTACTCCAAATTGAGATGTACTATTAGTGAAAATAAACTCTGGATTTCAAAGATTTAGCATCGAAAAAAGAATGTAAATATCTCAATAATTTTTATATTGGTTATATATTAAAATGATAATATTTTAGATACATTAGGTTAAATAAAGATATTCTTAAAGTTAATTTTACCTATTAATTTCATCTATTTTTATTCACAGATTTTTTATTTATACAAGAAAATTTTAAATCGATATGTGGCTCACATTTGCATTTCACACTTCTAGACAATACTGGTCTAGGTAATTAACGTACACTTTTTATTCTTAAAAAGGAGCATGTTTTCATTGAAAACAGATTTTCTTTAATTTAAATACATTTCAATATGAGATGCTAAACTCAAAGACAGGAGTAATAATTTAAAATCAGGTCAGATAGCTATTCTATAAGCTCCTTGAAGGTGGGTATTCACTGATTGGCACAGTTTTTGAATAAATTAGTTCTTTATCCAGTTATTAATTTATTTGTATAACTACTTGGAACAATTTATTGTTATAACCAGATCTCGCAAGGACATCAGCTGTGGAAAGAATCCAGTCTTTGGGGTTTCTAAAGCTCTCCTATAGAAACCTTTTTCAGGTTGTTTTTTGTTTGTTTTTTGTTTTAAATAGTCCGTTCCTGGGACTTTGTTCTAGCTTCAGTCTGTCTTACTAAGCAGAGACACACATATATCAAGAATTGGGTATAATGCAAGACCTAAAATGGAATACTTAAAGTTAGCCCACAAAAGATGGGGAAATGGTGTTCCAAGCAGGGAAAGCTAAAAGAACCAATCTCAGAAGCAGTTTATTAACTTGCCCTTTATAGGAGTGCTGAAATAATTAACGTGAAAGTATTTTTAAAAGTATAAAGAATGGGGGGCACCTGGGTGGTTTGGTTGGTTAAGTGTCTGACTCTTGGTTTTTGTTCAGGTCACGATCTTGTGGTTTGTGATTTGGAGCCCTGCGTCCGGCTCTTCCCTGGCAAGGCAGAAACTTGCTTGGGGTTCTCTCTCTCTTCCTCTCTCTCTGCCCCTCCTCCACTAGCACTATCTCTGTTTCTCTCAAATAAATAAATAAACTTTAAAAAATTAAAAATATAAAGAACAATCAAACATCAGCTTATTGTTAGAATGAATCTTAAAATTGCAGAATAATAATGGAGAGATTCAACACAAGCAAACGTTTTTTAAATGCTCGCATGTCAGAGACTACTATTTCATTTTATCCTTAAAACAACTTGCTGAAGTTCACAAAACTAGTAAGTATTGGATCCTAGCCAGTGAGCACTGTGAGGGCAAGATCTGCTTTTTGTCTTATTCTCCACTGAATCCCCAGCATCTGGCTTGAAACCTGACGTACAGTAGTTTAGTAAATGTGTGAATGAATAATGAACAGTTAGCTAGAATATACACCCAAGGAAATGTCATCCCAAGTCCATGCTTCTCCACTTATATTAAATGATAACAAAACACAACCATCTCTTGACTGAGAACAAAACTCAGTAAAGTTGGGTGACCTAGCTGGATTGGGCTAACAGATTGGATGAATGATCTTTGCTAACCTTTTTGCAGACATGCAGGAGGAAGAATGAAATGACCTAAGGCCACCGAGTTTTTTAGTTCAGCATTAGCTACTGCAGAGAGATAGTAGGCATGGAAAACCGTAGCATTATCTTCTATGTAATCAAGGCTCTGATATATTCTAGGAGAAAGAAAGGGAAATAAGTTTAGGTTATAAAATAAAGAAGAATGTATTCAACCTTTGGAAAGAAAGAATAAAGGAGTGAAAGTAGGGATCGTTATCTGTAGGCAATCAGGACGCTGGGGAATAAGGGAGTGGGGAGGGGGGCAGCCAGGGTAGGGAGCAGACCTCTGCTTTGTAAACATAATGGAACAGTAATGTGAAGGGGAGTCATAGGTGGGCAGATTGGAGGCAGAGCAACCTGTCTGAAAACTACTGTTATACTCCGTGCCAGAGGAGGAGGGTGTGTGCAAGACAGCCGCAGTACGTGACCCATGTACCGTGGTGTTTGGCCACTGACTGGTTAATGGTGGGGGTGGGGTTATTTCAAGAACCCTCTACGGTTTTAAGTTCGAGGGCACAGGACAGGTGTGAAGGGACAATGAGATTTGGTTTAAACATGTTAAATGTGATGGGCCTTCCAGGCACCACGTAGACCTGTGGGAGGGACCGCCGGAAACGCAACATAGGAACTCGGACAGACTCGTGACCAAGTAGGAGGCCATGTCGATGTGGCGGAAAAGAGAAGTGAAAGGTCATTTATAGCCCTCCCCGCTTCCCCATCGAGGCCTGAAAACTTGCTCGTTTCCAGTCTATCCCTGTTATCAATATTTATTAGGGGACTGCAACTTCCAATTCCAGCTCCTGCGTCATCACGACCCAAGAGGCACTGCCAGGTGGCCTTCAGGTACCTCAGCGTGTCTGGGTGGGAGGCGTCACAGCTGAACAGGTAGTCGGCAGCCCCCGGGTCACTGATGGAGCCCCCTTCGGCCACTGTGGAGGTAAGAGCACAAAGTGAGCCTAGCTAAGTACCCTGGGACCAAAGCACCAGAGCGAGAAGGGATGCTCTGTTCACCACCTCACCCACCGCTGCCGCCCAGCTGCCTACCCCAGAATTGCCTCAGTTCTCCGCCGACGCTGCGGCAGAACCAACCCCGCTGCCCTTGAAACATGGCGTCTGGGGAATGTGGGGGAGGGGCCGTAGCGGGGATCGCTGATTGGTCGGCGATGCGAAGCCAAGCTCAATGATTGGTTCTCAGAGAAATGGGCGGGAAAAGCCTGAGGCAAGAGAGTGAGGCGTCCGGTCACTACTAGAGAGCTGGCCGACTCTGCGGTTGTGGGGGGATCGTTCAGCTTTCCCTTGATATCGCAGAGAACCTTAGTCACATTGGTGAGTTTTAAATCTTCAGTGTTCAAGTTATTGTGCTATTGTTACAGACATGGGCACAGGTTCTATGGCATCGAGTATTATTTTGCAGCAAGACTCATTTTATCATTTCATTTATAAATGTTTCAGTTGGAATCTCTAACAGATGAGGAGTTTCAAAAGAGCAAAGCCACAATACCATTATCTCACTTAAAAATAATAATTCTTTAATATTGTCAAATTTCACCAGTGCTGAAATTTCCATTTTTTTCAAAATTATGTTTTTCTTTTATGGTTTGCACAACCACCACCACCCTTTGCCTCCTTACATCACTTTTGATAAACTCTATTTTTCTGGAGTTGGTTCCACTTAATCTTTCAAAAATATTGATATAAAGCCCATAAAACATTTTATCATGTTTTTTGATGTCTGCAGGCTCTGTAACAATGGTTCCTTATTCATTTCTCTTATTAGCTATTTGTGCCTTTTTATTAGTCTTACCAGAAGTTTGTCAATTTTATTAGCCTTTTCAAAGAACAAACTTGTGCCTCTTTCTTGATACTCTTTCATGTATTTCTTCTCTATGTCATCAATTTCTGTTCTTATAATTTCCTTGGTTTTAAATTGCTGTTCTATTAATTTCTTGAGAGGAGTGATTTTCATTCTTCATTTCCTAGTACGTGCAGATAAAGCTATAAATTTCCTTAAAACTGTGTGCCACAGTTTTCAAGATGTCATTTTTTATTATTGTTCAATTCAAAGTATTTTAGGCCTTTTAATATGAGTTGTCTGATCCATGGGTTGTTTAAAATACTTTAAAGTTTCCAAACAGGTGATTATTTAGTTAGTTATTGTTAATGATTTCTGGTTTAAATGCATTAAGGTCAAAGAATAGGGCTTAATTTGTTGAAATTTCCCTTATAATTGAAGTGTATGGTTGGTGTTATGTGTGTGTTTGCAAAGAATATTCCGCAGCCGTTGGATATTCTGAGTGTTGGGTACAGCATTCTGTATTTGTTCATTGGGTCAAGTTTGTTCATAATATTGTCACATTTTTCTATCAGGTTACTAAAAAGAGCATATTAAAATCTCCTTTGTAGATTTATGGATTTCTTGTTAATTTTTCCTTTATATATATTGAAATCCTGTTGTTAGGCACATGCTAATGTATACTTGTTATTTTCTAGTTGACCGAACTATTAAGCACTTAAATAGGAAAGGCAAAACTTTTTAAAACATATGAATAAAACAGGGGAGAGTACCTCTGGGGCCTCCAGTAGAGAATAATTTTTTTGAAAATAATTTTTTTAATGTTTATTTATTTTTGAGAGAGACAGAGAGAGAGAGAGAGAGAAATAGAGAGCAAGCAGGGGAGGGGCAGAGAGAGAGGGAGACACAGAATCCAAAGCAGGCTCCAGGCTTTGAACAGTCAGCACAGAGCCCGATGTGGGGCTCGAACTCACAGACTGCAAGATCATGACCCGAGCCGAAGTCGGACGCTTAAACAACTGAGCCACCCAGGCACCCCTGAAAATAATTTTTTAACTGACTCAAGTATTAGCCATTAAAAGATATTTGCACTATGAGTAACCAACAAAGGATTGGTGTCTGGGACACATGTGTAACCCTATGAATCAATAAGATACAAACAGCACAATGGAAAATATGGGCAAACACATGAGTAAACATTTCATAGAAGAAATTTAAGTGGCCAATAAACTTAGAAAAAGATACTCAACCACAGGAGTAATTAGGGAAATGCAAATTAAAACTCTAAGATACCAGTATGTACCCACTTTACTGATAAAAATGGAATTAGCAAAGACATATTAATTGGAACTCCAACTTAAAGTGGGAATGTCATTGGTCAAAGCACAGTCATTTTGACCAACAATTCAGCATTACTTACGTGAAGATGTGCATACCCTATGTGCTAGCATTTATTAGATATATACCTAGAGAAACTCTTGTTGGTGTTTACTAGTATACTTTGTACAATAATATTTACAGCAACATTGTTACTAAAGTAGCAGCAACAACCAAAAACTAGAAACAACCACTTATTTATCCACAGTAGGTGGGGTATTTAAACTGTTGTATTTTCATAAAATGGAATACAACATAATTTTGAATTTTAAAAAAAGAAAAGGAATACATACAACATGATTCCATTCATTTAAAGTACAAAAAACAGGCATAAAGATGTAAATTACACCACAAGAAAGTAAAGCTGTTTTTTAAAAAAAGGGAAAGAAAAAAATGTATATTTTTTTCCAAAGGCATAAAGAAACTTCATTTTTAAGGATACGTATGTCTGTAGTACAGGAAGAATTAAATAGTACATTTGTTGGAAAAATATACCTCTGAATTACTTTCCAAAAGGAAAAAAACAGATATGAAATATAGATAATAATTATCCCAGGGCCAAGAGCGGCACACAGGGGGCCATAAAAGGTTTTGATACTATTCTATTTCCAAAACTAGATGGCCAATTAACAAATGGGTTTTTTCTTTTTTTGTATGATTCTCTAAACTACGCATATATGTTATATATACTCTCTTGTGTGAATTTTACAATTTAATTTTTAAAAATAATCGGGGCGCCTGGGTGGCTCAGTCGGTTGAGCCGTCCGACTTCGGCTCAGGTCATGATCTCACAGTCCGTGGGTTCGAGCCCCGCGTCGGGCTCTGTGCTGACAGCTCAGAGCCTGGAGCCTGCTTCGGATTCTGTGTCTCCCTCTCTCTCTGCCCTTCCCCTGCTCACACACTGTCTCTCTGTCTCTCAAAAATAAATAAAACATTAAAAAAAAATAAGAAAGTAAGTCAACTTAGGAGGATTTTTTCTAAAGTAGTTAAACAAATACTTGGCCTTAAATAAATCACATTTACTCATCTGAAAAATTAGTTTGTCCAGAGCATCTTCTCCTTGGAAATACTTGGTAATACAGTATTACTAACGTTTTCTTCTCCCGCATCACAGCTATGTTATACAACTGTGCAGTGATATCGCCCCTGCTATTCGAAAAGTCAGTTAGTCACAGAAAAGTGCAAGGTGTTCTCCTTTTAAGGTTCTCACTTCAGTGAATCCTAACATACTGACTTTACCTTCTACTTCATATTTTTGTTACTAGCAGCCTCATTGGTAGCCTGGGATTAAACAATATACCCCTAATCACACTTCTCAGTGAATAACATTCAGAATCTCTTTCTAGCAGGGAAGTCTCATATTGGTTTGTGATTCATACTCATAGAAGGTTTTAATTATAATCTGAGTTCTACATAGAAAGATTATTCAAATTATTCAGTATAAAATAACCAATTATCTGAGGAAACTGGGAAAATAAATTTGTGTCATCTACCTTAAATGCTGGCGAGTTGAGGTAGTATGTTAGAGAAAGTATTAAAAGTAGATACTTACAGATAGTGGAAAATATGTATACACCTGTGGTCTGTCCTTTGGAAAAAAATATACATTTTTTTCTTTCCCTTTTTTTAAAAAACAGCTTTACTTTCTTGTGGTGTAATTTACATCCCATAAAATCTGCCCATTATAACTATACAGTTCATTAGTTTCTAGTATATTTATATAACTATGTGACTGTCACCACAAAAAAACATTCATTTTTAATAAATATATTTTCCAAATTTAGATTAGAATTTTTATTCATTCCTACTCATCTTTTTTTATCTCCTCCTTAAACATAACTTTTCTTTAGAATTTTCTCCGTCTGTTTTGGTTAATATTGACCTCCCCTTTCTCTGAACTCTGTAGTACTCGTCAGTCCCCAAGGACAGACCTAAGATACCAATTATCCAGAACTCTGTATATGACTTAATGGGTAAGAGCTAGGCCCCATTCTATCCCCCAAACTCTTTGTCATACTGATTGAAATTCTCCACCATTGTGTCTAAAACCCTATCATTAGAAAACTTTATTTCTTGGGGCACCTGGGTGGCCAGTGAGTTAAGTGTCAGACTCTTGATTTTGGCTCAGGTCATGACCTCATGGTTTGTGAGTTGGAGCCCTAAGTCTGGATTCTCTCTCTCTCTCTCAAAATAAATAAATAAATAAATTTTGAAAAAAAATTACTTTAAAAAAAAGGAAATATTTACTTCTTGAATATAGGCTATATATTAGCTAGTAAGTAGTACCAGGTCAGTGTTAAATTTTCTGAATATGATAATTTAGTACTGTGATTATGTAAAAGAGTACCTTGGGGGCACCTGGCTGGTTTAGTTGGTAGAACATGTGACTCTTAATCTCAGGATTGTGAGATCAAGCCCCACATTGGGCAGAGAGCTTACTTAAAAAAAGAGAGAGAGTGTGTGTCTTCATTCATAGGAAATACTTGCTAAAGTATTTAGGAATAAGAATTGTAATGCCTGTAACTTAATATGAAGTGGTTCAGCAATAATAACATTAGCCATACTATACACTATACACACAAAATCATATGGGATGGATGTGTGGGGCAGAGAATAAGAAAATGTGGCAAAATATTAATAATTGATAAATCTGGGTGGAGAATATAGGAGAGTTTATCATACAATTATGCAGATTTTCTGTAAGTTTGAATTTTTCTTTTTAAAAAAATTTTTAATGTTTGTTTTTGAGTGTGTGTGTGTGTGTGTGTGTTTGAGCGAGCAGGGGAGGGGCAGAGAGCGAGAAGGACAGAGGATCCGAAGCAGACTCCGTGCTGACAGCAGTCAGCCTAATGTGGGGCTCAAACTCACAAGCTCCACTATCATAACCTAAGCCAAAGTTGGATGCTCAACCGACTGAACCACCCAGGGGCCCCCCATGAATTTTCTAAATAAAGATGAAAAAAGTTTCTTTAGATCAGTGGTTCTCTGCCCTAGCTGCACATTAAAATGTGCAGCTTTTATTTTTTATTTACATTTTTAAAAGATTTTATCTTTGAGTAATCTCTACACTCAACATGGGTCTTGAACTTAAAACCCTGAAATCAAGAGTCACGCACTCCACCGACTGAGCCAGCCCGGTGCCCTTCACCTGAGAGCTTTTAAAACTATAAATGCCCAGACCCCACCTGCTAGAGATCTTGATTTAATTGGTCTTGGGTGGGATCCAAGCATCTGAATTTAACTCTCCTTAGATGAACCTTTTTTTCTTTTTATGCTTCCTTATTTAAAAAAAAATAAAATTTAAATTCAAGTTAGTTAATATGCAGTGTAGTCTTAGCTTCAGGAGTAGAACAAAGTGATTTAACTCTTACATATGATAATACCCAGTGCTCATCCCGAAAAGTGCCGTCCTTAATGCTCATCACCCATTTAACCCATCTCCCTTCCCACCTCCCCTCTATCAACCTTCAGTTTCTTCTCTGTATTTGAGAGTCTCTTATGGTTTGCCTCCCTCTCTATTTTTATCTTATTTTTCCTTCCCTTCCCCTATGTTCATCTGTTGATATCTCAGATTCCAGCTGTGAGTGAAATCATATGGTGTCTGTCTTTCTCTATTTTGCTTAGCATAATACCCTCTGGTTCCATCTATGTTTTGCAAATGGGAAGATTTCATTCGTTTTCATCGCTGAGTACTCTTCCATTGTGTGTGTCTGTGTGTATTTATCACATCTTCTTTATCCATTAATCAGTTGAAGGACATTTGGGCTCTTTCCATAATTTGGCTATTGTTGATAGTGCTGCTCTAAACATTGGGGTGCAAACTTCAAAAACTCTAGTGAGGTTTCAGGCACAAAACAAGTCTTTATTACATTCTGATTGAAGTGGATTTATTTTTTTTAAGTAATTTCTTAAAAGTAACCATAATAGCATCACAGCTGTTTGCCCAAATCAGCAGCTATAATATGTGTATATTGTATGTGTGCATGCCAACACTGAAGGGATATTACCTGTGGCATGTATGATAGATAAGACAGGGGGCTTTTACCTTGCCAACGAGCTGTGCTAATTGTAATTTTAAACGGCCAGTACTGCAGGTCCTAAATAATAACCTCCCCCGCCACCCTTGCCAAAAAAATCCTGTCAGATATAGAGAATGAAGCCCAGTGAGATGGGACTTCATAGAAAAAGAAGAGATGGTTCATCAAGAGTACTGCTGAGATAAATGATGCTAAGAACTTGAGACTTAGAAGCAACACACTGGAGGAAGAATATACTAGAGAGAATAAGATAAAAAGTATTGATATTTGAGTTATAGGCCAGAATGATGAGGGTAGCTTGGGTGGCTCAGTCATTTGAGCATCCAACTCTTGATTTTGGCTCTGGTCATAATCTCATGGTTTATGGGATTGAACCCTGCATCGGGATCCATGCTGCTAATGCAGGGCCTGCTTGAGATTCTCTCCTCTCTTTCTGCCCCTTCCTCCAGTTGCTTGCTCCCTCTCAAAATAAATAAATAAACATTAAAAAAAATTATAGGCAGGAATGATGAAAAGGACATAGTCAAAAGTAGACTGAAATACTTAAATGCATTTGAATACAGAAGAACAAGTACTCCCGTAGACAGATTCAAGCAAGAAAAAGAGACCAAAGAGCCAGGTTCACTGGACTAAAAACTATCTTGAGAGAGTTCGAAACAAGATTATAAACTAGCCCAGACCATTTCCTATTTTTTTCTATAAATTTCTGAAGCAGTTGTTTAAAAATTACAGCAACAAGTTCTAGAAAAGAACTGTATTGCAAATTTTATATTAAAAGATAATTAAATAAGAAGAGTACACATCTGAAAATTTATCTATTAAGAGTCTTGTGCTGAGAATAATGACAGCAGCATAATAGAATTTCTGGGCACGTTTGAAAAGAGTTCCCAAGTATCAAAACTCAAGTTTCAATTTGCTTCAGTAACAATACTATGATGATCATTCTTGTGAAGAGTGGCTCCTGCGTCACAGAAGACCCCAGAGAATTAGAAGACATCTTGAAAAGCTCCAGTGAAATCCACTTAAGCACTGAGAATGGAATTTAGTTTGTGAATCTTTTCTTCATTATTCCAGAGTTCCCCATAAGTTGGGAAGAGAAACCAGTGAGACTGGTAAACTATTTCAATACCTCTTTAATAACGCTCTGAATTTACACAATAGTATGACTAATTACTGTGGATGTAAGATGTGCAATGGTTCTTTATTCTCTCCACCATCATTCAGGCAAGGGCAGAAGTAAGGATAAAGTTTCTCCACAAAAGTGCTACTGAAGGTGTAAATGTGGGTCATGGTTTTAGCGTCATAGAAGGACACCTGCCCCCCTTCATAATCCAGGTATATTCCCACCCTGTTGAGGTTGTTATTCAGTTTCAGACTGCAAGAAGGCAAATCCAGAGCCTTTAGATCAGTTTGGTTCCTTAGTCTTAAAAGCCAGAATCCTTGCTCAGGAGTTAGAGGACAGCTGCCTTTCCGAATGATGGATTCTCTGACGACTCCAACTGTCCATTTTGTCTTCTTTGTTACTTCTACTTCCCAGTACCACTTTCCAGACGTGAAGCCTTTTGAGCCCAGCACAGCCACACTTGAGTCAAACCTCTCCGGATCATCAGGCATTACCTGCTTAATGTCACCATGCCACACACTGGTTCGGCTTTTGGAGAGCATCAGATTTGGGTGAGCTGTTTTAGGGTCCAGAATTAATGGAGATAGGCCTAGTAAGAAAAGAAAGCAAGGCAAGGGAGAAAAGAGATGAGCGCAAATTCCCTTAGTAAAAGACGGTACTTACACAGACGTCAGTACTTTATCTTCCCATGTACATATACTCTTAGGCAGGTAATCACTTGTATACCCATGTGGCTATATTCTATATATCTTTTAATTTGTGGTAAAAATCTGACTTTACTCTGAAGCAATTTATGCTGTAACAAAACAATACAAATAATATTAATCTGTTCTACCAAATGTAAGAAAATACAAATGCTGAAAGGGTAAAAATTAGGTACGTTTGTCCTGGGAGAACTTTCTTTTTTTTTTTTTTTTAACATTTATTTATTCTTAAGAAACATAGAGACAGAGCGTGAGCAGAAGAAGGGCAGAGAGAGAGGGAGACACAGAATCTGAAGCAGGCTCTAGCCTCTAATGAGCCATCAGCACAGAGCCCGATGTGGGGCTCAAACTCACAGACCGTGAGATTATGACCTGAGCTGAAGTCGGCCACTTAACCGACTGAGCCACCCAGGCGCCCCTCCTTCTGTCTATTTTAAAAGGTCCTCTCTTGGGGCGCCTGGCTGATTCAGTCAAAAGAGCTTGCGACTCTTGATCTCAGGGTCATGGGTTCAAGGCCCACGTTGGGTGTAGAGATTACTTAAATATATTTTTTTAAAGTCCTTTTTTGACTCTGCTGCCATGTTCACATCCTCCTTTCTTAGTGAACCTTCTTAAGTGAGTGATCTATTCACTTCACTACTGCCTCATTCCAAATCCCTACGAACCCTTCACAAAATAACGTCTACCCATTCTGCCCTTGTATTTATTTAATTTTTAAGTTTCAGGTTCTTTCTTTTTCTTTTTTTAAGTTTATTTCTTTTAGAGAGAGAGAGAGAGTGCATGCACATGAGTGGGGGAGTGGCAGAGAAAAAGGAGACAGAGAATCCCAAGCAGGCTCCCCACTGTCAGTGCAGAGCCCAATGCAGCACTGAAATTCATGAACCATGAGATCATGACCTGAGCCAAAGTCAAGAGTTGGAGGCTTAACTGACTGAGCCACCTAGGCACCCCTGCCCATTCTACTCTTAAAATTGCCCTTATTGAAAGATAACAACACACACCAGTACACTTACAGTCCCAGCAGTCAAACCTTGTAACTGGCAGTGTAGAAAGAATGCCCTGCCAATCAGTGTGTCTGTAGCCCCAGAAGACATCTAGTCTGACTGCAGGCCCCACCCACCAACAAAAGCCTCTCAGGGGACAAGGCAAGGGAAAGTACCCTAAAGTTCAGTGCAACCACACTTTTTGCACACTTTCCTTGCAAAAAGGCTGAAGGCAGGCATCTGGTATGACTGCTTATACTGTCTAACTACAAGTCCATCGTGGCCCCAGACTGGCCTCTTAACATCACAAACAAACCCAGCCCACAATGGGCAAAGTGTAGCCAATTGAACTGAAAGCAAATGAGGCTCAGCCATGATAGTAGGGTGCACACAACCCTCATAGGAGACACCCCTGAAGCTCCTGCTTCTGGTAAACAGGGGACATTGTGCTACAGGCCACCACAGGACCTCTTCTTCATAAGGCCTCTACTTTCAAGATCAGGAGATGTAACTAACTTTCCTAATACATAGAAACAAACACAGAAAGTTAGACAAAATGAGGAATCAGAAGAATGTGTCCCAAATGAAAGAACATGACAGGGGTCCCTGGCAGTCTCATTAAGAAGAATGCACAACTCTTCATCTTGGAGTCATGAGCTCAAGCTCTGTGTTCAGTGTGGAGATTACTTAAATAAATAAACTTTAAAAAGAAGAAGAAGAAAAAGGAGGAGGAGGAAGAGGTGGAGGAAGAGGAAAAGGAGGAGGAGGAGGAGGAGGAGGAGGAGGAGGAGGAGGAGGAGGAGGAAGAACAGGACAAAACCACAGCAAAAGAGCTAAATTAAATGGAGATAAACAATATGCCTGACAAAGAATTCAAAGTAATGGTCATAAGATACTCATTGAGCTTAAGAGTGGAGAATCTTAGTGAGACTTTCAACAAAGACATAGAAAATATAAAAAATCAGAGATGAAGAACTCAATAACTGAACTTAAAAATACACCAGTGGGGGGGATGCCTGGGTGGCTCAGTCAGTTAAGCATCTGACTTCAGCTCAGGTCATGATCTCACAGTTTGTGAGTTTGGGCCCTACATCAGGCTCTGTGCTAACAGGGAGGAGCCTGCTTGGAATTCTCTCTCTCTCTCTTTCTCTCTCTCTCTCTGTCCATTCCCAATTTGTACTTGCTCTCTCTCTCAAAATAAATAAATAAACTTAAAAAAATACACCAGAGGGAATTAATAGTAGATAGAGGAGACATAAGAATGGATCAGCAAGCTGGAAAACAAAGTATTGGAAAGCAACCAAGCCAAAAAACAAAAAGAAAAAAGAATAATAAAAAATGAAAATAGGTTAAGGATATTCAGTAACATCATCAAGCATTATAACATTTACACTATAAGGATCCTAGAAGGAGAAGAGAGGGAAAAGGGGGCAGAAAAAAAGGGAAAAAAAAGAAAAACAAAAAGAAAATCCCAAGCAGGCCCCACACTTTCAGCACAGAGCCTGATGTGGGGCTCAAACTCACTATCCATGAGATAATGACCTGAGCCGAAATCAAGAGCCAGACATGTAACTGACTGAGTCACTCAGGTGCCTCCAGCCTTAAGAAACATTAAAGGGAATTCTTTGAGTGGAAAGAAGAGGCCATAACCAGGAGTAAGAAAATTAGGAAAGGAAAACATTTCACAGGTAAATACAAATATAATAAAATTAGTAGATTAATCGCTTATAAAACCAGTATGGAGGTAAAAGCAGAAAAGCAGTAAAATCAATTATATCTATAAAAATCAGTCAAGGAATTCATAAAATAAGAAGATGTAAAGTATGCCATCATATACACAAAACATGGAAAGGGGGTAAAAATTTAGTGCTCTTAGAATGGGTTCAAATGTAAGTGACAACCAATTTATTATAGACTGCTATCTGCTTAAGATGTTATAGACTGCTAATGCATAAGATGTAAATCTAATGGTAACCACAAATAAAAAACCTGTAATAGATATGCAAAAAATAAAGAGAAAGAAATCCAAACCTATTACCATCAAGCCATCAAAAGAAAACCATCAAACCACAACGAAAGAGAGCAAGAAAAGAAAGGAACAGAGAGCTAAAAAAAAATGACCATAAAACAATTAACAAAATGGCAATAAATACATACATAAATATCAAAATGACAATAATTACTTTGAATGTAAATGGACTAACTAAATGCTCCAATCAAAAGACAAAGGTGACTGAATAAAAAAACAAGACCCGGGGCGCCTGGGTGGCTCAGTCGGTTGGGCGTCCAACTTCGGCTCAGGTCATGATCTCACCGTTCCCGAGTTGGAGCCCCGCGTGGGGCTCCGTGCTGACAGCTCAGAGTCTGGAGCCTGTTTCAGATTCTGTGTCTCCCTCTCTGTCTGTGCCCCTCCTCCGCTCATGCTCTCTCTCTCTCTCTCTCAAAAATAAATAAACATTAAAAAAATTAAAAAAAAAAAAAAAAAACAAGACCCGTCTATATGCTGCTTACAAGAGACTCACTTAAAACCTAAAGATATAGGCAGGTTGAAAGTCAAGGGATAGAAAACCATTTACCATGCAAATGGATGTGAAAAGAAAGCTGTAGTACCAATAGTTATATCCAGCAAAATAAACTTTAAAATGAAGACTATAATTAGGCACAAAGAAGGATACTACAAATGGTAAACGGAACAATACAATAAGAGGATATAACAATTGTCAATATTTATGCACCCAACATGCGAGCACCTAAGTACCTAAAGTAACTATTAACACATAAAGAAAGAAATTGACTATAATAAAATAACAATAGAGGACTTTAACACCCCACTTTCAACAATGGATAGATCATCCAGCCAGAAAACCAAGTAAGCAGTGGCTTCGAATGACACATTGGACCAGATGGATCTAATAGATATATTTGGAACTTTCCATCCAAAATCAGTGGCATACACATTCTTTAAAAGTGTATATGGAACATTCTCCAGAATAGATCTCATGTAAAGTCTCAGCAAATTCAAATAGATTGAAAACATATCATGCATCTTTTCTGACCCAAATAATGTGAAACTAGAAATCAATCACGTGAAAAAATCTGGAAAGAACACAAGTACATGGAGGCTAAGTAACATGCTACTAGATGAATGGGTCAACCAAGAAATCAAAGAGGAAATTAAAAATATACACGGACAGAAATGAAAATGGAAATTCAACATCCAAAATCTTTGGCGTGCAACAAAAGCTACTCTAAGAGGAAAGTTTTTAACATATAGGCCTACCTCAAGAAGCAAGAAAAAATTTCAAATAAACTAACTTTATGGCTAAAGGAGCTAGAAAACTAAGAACAAACAAAACCCAAGGCTAATAGAAGGGAGAAAATAATCAGCATTAAAAAAATAATTGAAAGAAGGAAGGAAGGGAGGGAGGGAGGGAGGGAGGAAGGAAGGAAGGAAGGAAGGAAGGAAGGAAGGAAGGAAGGAAGGAAGGAAGGGAGAAAGAAATCCATGAGAGGGGATACCTGGGTGGCTCAGTTGGTTAAGTATTTGATTCTTGGCTTTGGCTCAGGTCATGATCTCATGGTTTCATGAGTTTGAGCCCTGCACTAGCCTCTGTGCTGACAGCGTGAAGCCTGTTTGAGATTCTTTCTCTCTCTCTCTCTCTACCCCTCCCCCACTCACGCTGTCTTTGTCTCTCTGAAAAATAAATAAATAAAAAATTACAAAATATAAAGAAAAATAAATTAACCTGCATTTACCTTTGAAAACTTTCATGGCTGGTGTGAGGGAAACAAGAGAAGGGTTATTATGTAGGACGACTTTCACTATCACTAATGGAACCACTGCTATCTATTGACTCAATAGTGTCTTTTTCTTTTTGTGCAAAATAACACAGATCCTATCCAATAACACTTGCTTTTACCTCCTTTTGAGGATTTTGGGGAAATGTGACATTGCACTGACAATTACCCACAATCCCACAGAGTGAGAGAAAGAGAGAGAAAAGAACCTTGATTTAGATGTGATCATGTGACATTTGGCATCACATACTACTCCTATTGCAAGACATTGCTCATTTATCAAGTTAAAATTTATTAGAAATGTTTGCTTGTCTTGCAGAACACTCACAGAACAAGTTACTCATGATCCAAGGTTTTACTGTATAAATTAGGGCCACAGAAGAGTTCCCACAGAAGAAACAGAGATTAGGAGACCCAGGAACCAATAGCTACTACCCTCTGATACCTGGAGAGACAGTAGATTGCATTTCCCTCCACATCATGTACTGGATGGGACCTTTGTACAGGCCTAGGTTCAATTTTCTGGAGATAACCTCTCTGGGTATCAGCACCTTTGTTCCTTGTTCCAAGCTGCAGGGGACATAAATCACTTATTCTTAGACATCCTCCAGGAACTGAAGGAAGGATATTAATACCATATAGAAGCACTTACCTATCCAAGAGAGATGTGATATCCTAGAAGAGGAAAGGAGTAATAAAGAAGTTAGATGCCTGCTCATCAACTCCGGAAGTTCTGTGCAGATGTCCCCATTCCATTCCCCGCCAATTCCTCCCAACCTCCATATGTCTTTTCTGATTGGTATCCTTCATCTAACCCAGGACAAACTGGCCTTATCTTATTCTGATTTTCTAGTGTTTCCTTTTACATGGAACAAGGGAGAAATTAATAGTTAGGCTATTTCTACCCGTACTGCCAGATGGTAGGTCTTCCAGGCCCAAAGCCACTTTCCCTTGCTCTGGCTGAGTAAACCTCTGAGTGCTAAGGTGATAATCAATGACACTTCAGAGGTGAAGGTTCAGATAGTAAATATTGGCAAACACCTTTCAAACAGGTCAGTTGAAAGCCAATCTAAGGTACAACTTAGATTGCAACATTCTTATCTTTGAGAAATAAACCTTCGAAATTCTTTATGAAGAAACATTGAAATATTAATAGATACCATTATTAAGGGGATTTATTATCTTTTTTTAGGAGGGTGAAAGCAAAGCTTTCTATTGAGTGTAAGGCAAAAGTAGCCTTCTGCTTTTCTCCCAGAGAATCTTAAAAGCACTATACTAGTTTTTTATTTTCCCCCTCCTGGTGGAAAAAAGCTGTTTCTACATCTTTTCCAACCCTCTTCCCCCCAGTTAGTATCCCCATAATTATGTTGACATGGCGTCTTACTTTGAGAAAGTCGAAGGGATTCTGCTGTTCCATTCGTGTCTGGATGCTCAGCAACATCTCCTTGGCTAGGAGACACTGTTCCTGAAGCTGGTTCAGATTCAGCTCCATCTCCTCATTCAAGGCTTTCCCCTCTTCTCGGAGCTCATTTAGAATGTTCTTTTCTTTGCTGTGCAGGAACTGATGTAGCTTTAGAAACTCCAAGGAGATGTGTTGCTGCAGATGTAGCTTGTTTTCCTGGAAACCTCCATGATCATCACCATGGTAATTACTGAGACTAGCACTTGGGGATGGGGGCCCACACCACCAGCATTCACACAATGTGGGAAATACCATAACAGGAAAATGCATAAAAATGGCTCTTGAGTATCATCACTTAACCATACTAAAAGGAATCCTTTGGGAGATTTACTTTGTTTTTCTGTTAGTTTAGTCGTTTGGGAATGAAATCCTCAAAAGTGGTCTTTAGGTTCCTATTGCCATACTGAAGTGGTAACCAATGCCATATTAAATAAGGCTGTGGGGTTAATTAACTAATTAAACATTCTAGAATGAATGATAGTACCTTCCTATCCAGAAATACAAATCAATGTCTACCAAGTAATGCTGTCAGACTGGGCCATAACAAGGCTGAAAGAACTATTCTTATCTAGAAATCAGAGCTGGGGGATACCACCTCTGGTGCCAAGACAACATAGAAGAAGCAGGAGATGGACAATGTCTGAAGCACTGAAATTGATAACTGCTAGCCTTGACATCCTTTTTCTTAAGTAACTGCAACATCCTGAGGGGTGAACCATCTGACATCGGGCCTCTCAGATCCTTCTCCTCCTCATGTTTAGTGAGCTCCCCTTTATCTACTCATTCTTTTAATCACTCTGGATTTTATCATCCCCATCCATTTCACTATCTCCAAAATTAACTTCTTTTTAAACAATTTTTAAGTTTATTTATTTATTTTGAGAGAGAGAGAGAGAGAGAGAGAAAGCACATTCACAAGTGGGGGAAGGGGTAGAGAGAGAGGAGAGAGAGAATTCCAAGCAGATTCCATATGCTGTCAGTGCAAAGCCCAATGTGGGACTTCAACTCCCAAACCATGAGGTCATAAACTGAGCCAAAATCAAGAGATAGATGCTTAACTGACTGAGACACCCAGGGACCCCAAAAGTAACTTATGCTCATTTACTCAGATACCTCTATAGCAACACTTATTGGGTCTCACTGAAACTTCTTGTTCATTGACCCCCTCCATTTCTGTTCATCGTCTTCTCTGTCTCCATGTTTCTTCTTGTCCAGCGTGGATTCTATGGTCCTTCATTATAATGGCACACTTAAAATTCACTCTATCGTCTAGCTCGCATTTCTCCAGTTTTCCTTTTACCTATTTCACCACGATTTCTCAGTCTTATTTGTTGGTTCTATATCCTCTAACCACGCTCTGAATACTAGAGATATTTGATATTCTTTCTTGGGCTCTTTCTCCTTCTCATTTTACATTCTCTTTCTAGGTAATCTCCTCTCTTCACACAGATTTAAATCTATCTGTATGCTGGTTTCTTATTTCCAGCCTAGACCAACTTCTGAGTTCTAGATTCCTGTACCCAGCTATCTGTTTAGCATCTCTACTCACCCCTCACATCTAATCAGTCACCACATCCAGGTTTTGTTTTTTTTTTTAAATCTCCAAAGCATATGCCAAAGCTGTTTATTTCTATTTCCACTGTTTCTCTCATCTAAGCCACCCTCACTCTTCTCTGGGGTCACTGCAGTAGTCTTCTAACCATTACCCTGTCATTGTCTCTTTTCTCACAGCTACTGGACTGATATTTTCAAAATGAGATGAAATCATGTCCTTTAATGGCTTCTTCTTATTCGTAGTATAAAGTTCAAAATTCTTAATGTTATCTCCAAGGGCCTAATTGGGCACATATCTACCTTTTCATCTCATTTTGCTTACCATGATCTAATTTTATTAGCCTTCTCTCTGTTTAACAGAGCAGCTAGCTTCCTTTCAGGACTTTTCCATATGCTCTTTGCTCTTCATAGAACATTCTTCCCCAGGCCGCTTTCTTCATTTTCCCCTCAACCAGTTCACTTGGCTAAGTTACTTAACCTTCAGTTCTCAATTTTTGATAGGTGATTTCCTCAGAGAATACCCCTCCTCTAGCCTAAATTAATTCTTCATGTATATGCTCTTATAACACCCTTTATTTTCATTCATAGTAATTATCACACCTGTCATTTAATTGCTATTAATGGGATTACTTAATCCCATTAGTCTGTCTCCCACCCTAGTGTGATAAAGTATCTAGTATAATGCCTTTTCCGCTCAATAAATTTTTTTGAATGAATGAATGTTGACTATAATAGCTAAACTAGGAACTCTCACAACAGAAACAACATTCTCTGGAGACATCATTATTTCCATCTATCCTTCATTCTCTCATTGTACATATTTCTGTAAAATGCCAAATGCCAGAGAATACTCTTCTCCATAGAATAATTAATGAAGAAACAGAACTCCTAGTTTAGCCCCATAACCCAGGGACTGCTTTGCCAAGTTTCTAACTATTAATTGGTCCTAAAGCCCTTGTGAAGCTGACAGTATGATACAGCAATAGTTTATTTAGTTTGAGGGGAGCTAGGAAAGATCAAATCAGATGATAAAGACCAGCAATCCAAGAGACCTTCAGAGTTAGCCTGACTGTAAACTCAAAGAAAGGTATTTCTTTGGACATAGCAGTCTTCAGTGCAATTTTCTGATAAATTCCTTATTTTTCCATACGTAAAGGGAAAGACCAGACTATCATAAACCCAGAATAATGACCTAGCAACGGGGACATAAGAAGGATCAGCACATATTGGAAAAGTTCAGTTTGCTCTCTCTGATCAACCACTGAGAACTTACTTCACTGCTATATATCCTTCCACCCTACAGTGTCCATTTTCTAATGCTATAGCCCAGGTGCCATTTAGTGTGCTGGTAATATATACAGAGGCACCTTTCCATTCATATGGCTGAAGTTACAAGGAAAGTGTTCCAGGTCTATCTCATAACCCCTCTACCCTGCTTCTCACCTTGGAAGCAGCAATAGCATCTTTCTGCATATTCTTCAGAGACTGAAGTTCCTTCAGTGCTGCCTCCAGTTGACCCTGGTGGATGGTGAGCTCCTCCTGGGAATACCACATAGAATTAATCCACACTAGCTTGGGAAATGAAGGGCCATAGGGATATCTCTCCTAAAGCCCCATAGTGTCAGAAGAAAAAAAAAAAAAAAGCGAGCTCTTGCTGCAAAAGTCTTTCCTTTACCCCGAACCACAATTCCTATCTCTTCGAAGAATTGTGAAGAAAACAAGTAGCAGAAAAATTTAGTTTTATGCTCTTATTAGCTTACTGTAGGGGTTTGAAGAAGGCAATAGAACTCTGCATCTTCTACTCTAGTTATACTGTTCTCACTATCTCTACTTTTTTTTTTTAATGTTTATTTAGTTTTGAGAGACATAGAGACAGAGTATGAGCAGGGGAAGGGCACAGAGAGGGAGATACAGAATCTGAAGCAGGCTCCATCAGCACAGAGCTCGACGCAGGGCCTGAACTCACAGACCGTGAGATCATGACCTGAGCCGAAGTCGGCTGCCCAACCAACTGAGCCACCCAGGCCAGGCACCCCTCACTATCTCTACTTTTATTTACATTGTTATCACTTAGAACACTCATTTCCCATTTCTGTCCATTCAAATGCAAATGACTTCCCAATTCAAGCTTTCCTTCACCGCACATCCCCAATTTCGGTTTTGTCTAATCTTCTCTGAAACTCTAAACATTTATGAATATTACAACTGTGATGAAATTTAGCTCTCAATAAATAGTAGACTGTCTTGCTTCTGTTGTTTTATTCATTTTGAACTTGCCTAAATTTCAAACTTTTATAACAAGAACAATATCTTGTACATCCATATTCTACACAGTGTCTAGTAGAGTGCTGTCATTGCTGGGTGTAAGTAAATAATTGACTTTGCGGGGGAGTAGGCCTAGAGCTTCTCCACTGCCCCTTTCCTATCATCAGCAACTCTAGAGAAAGAGCACTGCAAGATGTGTTGTATTTTCTAAGCTTACTAAGAATCGTCTGAATAAAGGGTTGAAAGAAAGAAGAAACCCTACAAAAGATTTTTCCCAGCTCTCCTCAGGCATTATTCAAGGCCCAGGGTTCACCCACCATGAAGAAACGGACAGCATCAGAGATATGCAGGAAATCTTTAGACTGCCCCACAGACAACCGAGCATCTTTGCATTGAAAGCAGATCAGTTTCCCATCTGGCTTACTGAATAGTTTCAGGTTCTCTCCATGCTCTGGGCACTGTGGATGGCCCTTGAGTAAGGGTAGCTTCTTAATCTTCTCTACCAGCTTCTCCAGTACAAGGTTGAATGTACAGTTGCTATATTGACATAGCATCTTACACTCAGGACAAAATGTTTCCTTTGCTTGCTGCTTCCAAAAGTTTTGGATACAAGCCTGGCAGAAGTTGTGGCCACAGCTTAGCATCAGTGGGTCACGGAACCAATCATTACACAGTGGGCAGTGTAGCTCCTTAGTAATATCTTGTATCTGCACTTTAGAGGGTATCTGGGTGATCAGATCGTGCATTTCACCATAGTTGCCTGGGGCGTTGTTGGAGGAGGGTCTGGAAGATACCTTTGGAAAAAAAACAGCTAAAGTGAGTTTATCTTTCTTGCTGCCCTTTTCAGCACTCCAGGATAGTGGGCTCTATTCGTTCTTGTTTTTTATTTTTTGGGGGTTTTTTGAGAGAGAGAGACTGAGAGATAGAGTGTGAGTGGGGGAGGGGAGGGCGGAGCAGAGAGAGAGGGAGACACAGAATCCAAAACAGGCTCCAGGCTTTGAACTGTCAGCACAGAGCCCATTGCAGAGATGGAACCCACCAGCTGAGCTGTGAGATCATGACCTGATCCTAAGTCAAACGCTTAACCAACTGAGCCACCCAGGCGCCCATAGTGAGCTCTTTTCCTTAAAGGAGCTGAGAATTGGTGCAGCCAGAGTAGAAGCACCAGTCTCCTCTTTGAAAGTGATCTGATAAATTCATTGTTTTCAAACATTATCATTTAGTCCTACTCCCAACTCTATTTAAAATATAATAGAGAACTAAGGCAGAAAAATGAAGAGTATTCAACTGAAGAATGTTTTTAGTTGTACATCCGCCTCCACCCGCTTTCCCCAGCTATCAGTTAAAAGTTTTACTTTCAACTTCCATTCTACTAGTTATTTCCTTTTTGTTTTATTTTGTTTTCTACAAGACATGTATAAAGAATTGGAAGATCAATCAGACTCCTCAGTGACATAATATCACCAACCATAATGCCATCCAGGCCTTACTCCCTCCTTTTTTAAAGAACACATTACAGAAATAACATATATACAGAAAAATGTAGAATCATGCATACAATTCAATGACTTTTCACAAAATGAGCACATCCGTGTAATCATCACCCTGATCAGGAAACAGAAAATTACCACCATTCCAGAAGTTCCCCAGAGGTCTGCTTCAAGTACTATTCCTAATTGAGGTTGACCCCTATCTTGACTTCCAACACTATATATTAGTTTTGTCTGTTTTTGAATTTTATATAAATCCAACCATGTACTATGTACTCTTTTGTTGTTGACTTCTTTTGTCAACCTTATGTTTGTGAGATTTATACATATTATTCTATGTACATGTAAGTCCATTCATCCTCATGACTGTATAGTATTACATTGTATGAATATACCGTAACTTATTTCTCCATTCTACTATTGATAGACCTTTGGGTAGTTAGTTACCAGTTTGAGGCTATTATAAACAGCATTGCTGAGAACTTTCCTGCTCATATGTATGCATACATATTTTTTTTCTTGCCTTATACCTAAAAGTGGGAGTGGGTCATAGGATTGGCATATATTCACCTAAGTACATACTGCCACACTGTTTTCTAAGTGGCAGTATCAATTTACACTGCCACCAGTGCTGTTCCATACCCTTGTAAAGACTTAGTATAAGTATATTCACTTTAGCCATTCTGGTGAGTATGCACCTGTATTACACTGTGGCTGTAATCTATATTTGCCTGATGACTGTGGATATTGGAGCCCATTTTCATGTGTTAATTGTCCATTTTCATTTCCCCTTTTGGTGAGGTGCATATTTAGTGTCTTTTTATTTATTCGTAAGAGTTCATTATTAGTGTATAGAAACACAATAGATTTCTGTATATAATTTGTATTCTGCAACTTTACTGAATTCATTTTTTAGTTCTCATAGTTTTTGGAGGGATCTTTAGGGTTTTCTATGCATAGTATTATGTCATCTGCCAACAGACAGTTTTAGTTCTTCCTTATCAATTTGGATACCTATTCTTTGTTTTTCTCCTCTGATTGCTCAGGCTAGGACTTCTAGTACTATGTCGAATAAAAGTGGTGAGAGTGGGCATCTTTGTCTTCCTGTTCCTGAAATTAGAGGAAAGCTTCAGCTTCTCACCATTAAGTATGATGTTAGCTGTTGGTTTGTCATATATGGGTTTTATTATGTTGAGTTATGTTCCCTCTATGCTTGTTTGGTTGAGAATTTTTATGGGGAATGGATGTTGAATTTTGTTAAATGCTTTTTCTGCACTTGTTGAGATAATCATATGATTTTTATCCTTCACTTTGTTAATGTGAAGTATCACATTGATTGGTGGATATTCTTGCATCCTTGAAGTAAAACCCGCTTGATCTTGGTGAATACTCCTTTTAATGTATTATTGAATTTGGTTTGCTACCATTTTGTTGAGTATATTTTCATTTATGTTCATCAGGGATATTGACTTGTAATTTTCTTTTTACATAACATCTTTATCTGGTTTTGATATGAGAGTAATGTTGGCGTCATACAATGAATTTGGAAGCATTTCTTTCTCTTCAATTTTTTGGAAAATTTGAGGACAATAGGTATTAACTCTTCTTTAAATGTTTGGTAGTATTTATCTATGAAGCTGTCTAGTTTTGGATTTTTGTTTGTTGGCAGTTTTCTCTGTTTTTTTTTTTAATTCAATTTCAATACTAGTAATCAGTCCAGTCAGATTTTCTACTTCTTCCTGATTCAGTCTTAGAAGATTGTGTGTTTCTAGGAATTTATCTATCTCTTCTAGGTTGATTAATTTGTTGGCATATAATTTTTCTAGTAGTCTCATAATCCTTTGTGTTTCTGTGATGTTGGTTGTTACTTCTCCTTTACTTCTGATTTTATTTATATGAGTTTTCTCTTATTTTTCTTGATAAGCCTGGCTAAAGGCTTATCAATTTTGCTTATCTTTTCAAAGATAAATTGATGGATCTCTTCTGTTGTTTTTTTAGTTTCTATTTCATTCATTTCTGCTCTGATATTTATTATTTCCTTCCTTTTACTAACTTTGGGCTTTGTTTATTGTTCTTTTCTAGTTCCTTTAGGTGTAAGGTTAGATTGTTTATTTGAGGTTTTTCTTGTTTCTTGAGGGGGACCTGTGTCACTATAAATATCCCTCTTTTAACTGCTCTTGCTATATCCCAAAGTGTTGGGTTTACATTTTGATTTGTGTCAAGGTATTTTTTAACTTAGCTTTGATTTCTTTATTGACCCATTGCTTGCTTAGTAGCAGGTTGTTTAGCCTCCAAGTCTTTGTGTTTTTTCCAGTTTTTCTTATAACTTATTTGTAGTTTCATACTGTTATAGTATAAAAAGACACTTGATATGATTTCACTCTTCTTAAATTTATTGAGATTTGTTTTGTAGCCTAGTATGTGATCTTTCTTGGAGAATGTTCCATGTGCACTTGAAAATAATGTGTATTCTGCTCTTGTTGGATGGAATATTCTGTACATATCTGTTAAGTACATCTGGTCTAACATGTTGTTAAAGCCACTGATTTCTTTTTTTTTTATATAATAGTTTATTTTCAAATTGGTTTACATATAACACCCAGTGTTCATCCCAACACGTGCCCTCTTTAATATCCATCACCCCCTCTCCCCCCCTCCCTTACCTCCCTCACCTCCCTCACCCTCAGATTGTTCTTAGTCTTTGAGAGTCTCTTATGTTTTATCTCCCTCCCTCTCTGTCTTTTTTTCCTTTCCCCTCTAGCCCTCCCCCTGGTTTTTGCTTAGTCTCACAAAGTCCACCTATTCGTAAAGCCACTGGTTTCTTATTGCTTTTCTGTCGGGATGATCTATGTATTGATGTGAGTGGGGTGTTTAAGTCTCCTACTGATATTTTATTACTGTCAACTTTTCCCATTATGTATGGGAATTTTTGCTTTATATATTTAGGTGTTCCTAAATATATATATATTAGAGGAATAGATATTTACAATTGTCATATCTTCTTATTAGATTGATCACTTTACCATTATGTAATTCCCTTTTTGTCTCTTGTTCCAGTTTTGTTTTAAAATCTGTTTTGTCTGACATATGTATTGCTATCCCAACTTTTTTTTTTTTCATTTCTATTTGCATGGAATATATTTTTCTATTCCTTCATTTACAGTCCATATGTATCTTTAGGTCTGAAGTGAGAATCTTATAGATAGCATATAGTTGGGTCCTGTTCTTTATCCATTCAGGCACTCTTTTGATTGCAGCATTTAGCCCATTTACATTTAAAGTAATTATTGATAGGTATGTATTTATTGCCATTTTGTTCATTGTTTTAAATTCCTTTCTCTTTATTTTTTTATGTATCCATATCCATTATAGATTTTTGGTTGTGATTACAGTAAGGTTTATATAAAGTACCCTATGTACACAGCAATCTATTTTAAGTTGATAGTCGCTTAAATTTGAACATATTCTAAAAGCACTACATTTTTACTCCACTCCCTCCATGTTTTATGTGTTGGATGTCACATTTGACATATTTTTATTTTCTGTATCTCTTAACTAAGTATAGTAGATATAGTTGGTTTTACACTTTTTCTTTTAATCTTCATACTAGCTTTATCATTGATTGATCTACTACCTTTATTGTATGTTTTCTTTCACCAGTGAAATTTTTTATTTCATAGTTTTCTTACTTCATTATGGCCTATTCTTTTTATTTAAAGAAGTCCCTTTAGCATTTTTTAAAAGGCCAGTTTAGTGGTAGGATGAACTCCTTTAACTTTTGTCCAGGAAACTTTTTATTTCTCCTTCAAATCTGAATGGTAACCTTGCTGGGATACAGTGTTATTGGTTGTAGGTTGTTTTGTTTTGTTTTTTTCCTTTCAGCACTCTGAAGACATCATGACACTCCCTTGTGACCTGCAAAGTTTCTGTGAAAAATCAGCTATTAGTCTTATGGGTGCTTCTTTGTATGGAACTAGCTGCTTTTCTCTTGCTACTTTTAAGATTATCTCTTTAGCTTTAATTTTTGACATTTAATTTTTATGTGTCTATGTGTAGACCTCTTTGGTTTCATCTTGTTGGTGCTCTATGATTACTAGACTTGGATGTCTGTTTCCTTCCCCAGTTTAGGGAAGTTTTCAGCAGTTGTTTCTTTAAGTAAGTTATCCGCCTCTTTCTCTCTCCTTCCTGTTCTGGGACCCCTAGAATATGTTAGTACACTTGATGTTGTCTCAGAGATCTCTTAACCTATCCTAATTTTTTTTAATGTTTTTTCTTTGGGGCACCTGGGTGGCTCAGTCGGTTAAGTGTCCAACTTCAGCTCAGGTCATGATCTCACAGTCTGTGGGTTCAAGCCCTGCATCGGGCTCTGTGCTGACAGCTCACAGCCTGGACCTTGCTTCAGATTCTGTGTCTCCCTCTCTGTCTGCCCCTTGCCTGCTCATGCTTTGTCTCTCTGTCTCTCTCAAAAGTGAATAAACATTAAAAAAAGTCTTTTTTAATGTTTTTTCTTTTTTTTTTGTTCAGTCTCCGTGTTTTCCACTGATCACCTTTTCCTCCTGATTACTGATTCATTTTTGCATCCTCTAATTTGCTGTTGCTTCTCTCTGGTGTGTTTTTCATTTCAGTTATTGTATTCTTTAGGTTTGATTCGTTCTGTCTATCTCTGATATTTTCTGTCTCTTTGTTGAAGTTCTTATGGAGTTCATCCACTCTTCTAAGTTTTTTAAACATCTTTATGACCATTACTTTGAACTCTTTATCAGGTAGATTGCTTATCTCCATTTTGTTTACTTCTCTTTCTGAGGTTTTATTTTGTTCTTTCATTGGAACATATTTCTTTGTCTTCTCATTTTGTCTGACTCTCTGTTGTCAGCTATACTTCCTATTCTTGAAGGTAGTAGTCTTATATAGAAGGCATCTTGTGGGTCCCAGAAATGCAATCCCTCCTGGTCACCAGAATCAAGCACTGCAGGGGTATTTCCTGTGTGGGCTGCATATGCCTGCCTGTTGCCTGGGCTGCAACTACTTTGAGCATGCTGGTGAGTGTGGCTGGTCCCGGGTATAGCTGGCTACAAGGCCTGGCTGTGACCATTGCAGATGTGTTAGTGCAGGGCTGGCCCCTGCCTCCCAGGACAGGAATCACTTTTAAAGGCACCAGTTCCAGCTTAGGCTGCCCGCCTGGTGTGGTGATTGGGGGCATAGCCATTTGGGAGGAACACCTGATGAGGCAGAATGGGCATGACGAGTCTGCAGAGGAACATTGGGACAGGGCAATTTGTGCTAGCAAGGTAGATGGAGAGTGTCAGAACTGGCAACTGCCAGCATCAAGTCAACTAGGCCAAAGGAGGGCAAGAAAAATGATGCTTTCTGTGCTTCTGTTCCTGGAGAAAGTTCTTATAGATCTTGCCCTGTGAGTACATAGCTAAAATTAATCAATAAATATCCTTCACGTATACACTATATGATTTTCAAACGGCTATCTCTGTGCTGGGTCTGGGAGCAAGAAGGATTGTGTGTGAGCCCTTTAAGAATGGAGTTTCGGTTTCCTATAGCCTTCCAACTCTCTCAGAGTTAAGCCCCACTGATTTTCAAAGCCAAATGTTATGGGGACTCATCTCCCCAATGCAGATCCACAGGGCGCCCAATGTGGGGCTTGAACCCCCCACTTCTCTGAGAGGACTTCAGTGCCTGTCACATCCTTCCTCTTTGTAGGTCACCACATCAATGTTTAGTTTCCAACCAGACTGCGTCACTTCTCCTCCTGCCCTTCTCAGTGTGGCTCTTTAATTATAGCTTTCGCTGCTAGTCTCCAGGTCATTCTCTCAGAGAGTCGTTCTATATGTGTTTGCAGCCTTGATGTGTCCACGGAAGGAGGTGAGCTCAGGATTTTTATACTCTGTGATCTTCCCCTCCAATCCCAAAGTAATACATTTAATTTTTTTTAATTTTAATGTTTATTCTTTTTTGAGAGACAAGGATAGACAGAGCACAGCTGAGGAGGGACAGAGAGAGAGGGAGACACAGAATCCAAAGCAGGCTCCAGGCTCTAAGCTCAGCACAGAGCCCGATGCGGAGCCCAAACCCAGGAACCACAAGATCATGACTTTAGCCAAAGTTGGACACTTAACCAACTGAGCCACCCAGGCGGCCCCAAAGTAATACATTTTAAATCATAGAATTTCAGGCTTGTGTATATAATATTTCTTTTACATGTTGCTCTCCTGGCTCTCCTCTAATCATATCACCTAAATAACCACCTCTGTCTATGTATGTCTATGTACCAAGAGGAAGTTGTGAAAAACAAACAGAAAAAAAAAAAGAAGAAGAGAGAAGGTTAGGAAAGATTATTTTCCATTGGGCCAGTTAGGGCCCAGATTCTGAATGATTTCCATAATCCAGTCTTTTTATGATCAAGCAGACATCTCGAGCAATCAAATCTACTCTTATTTATTCTAGATAGACTCAGGTATCCAAGTTTGAACTCAGTGAACCAAGCAGGTGCCTAGTATTTCCTACCTTTCATTTTGAGAATAGTATTCAGGAGAAAAATTCCTTCTTTCTCTGTAGTTCTAAACACTTTGGGGATTTGGATTTTGGGATTCAGCAAAGGCTCCAGATGAGACTTTAAGAACATCAATCAATATGGGGCACCTTGGTGGCTCAGTTGGTTTAGTGTCCAACTTCAGCTCAGATCATGATCTTGCAGTTCGTGAGTTCCAGCCCTGCATTGGGGTCTCTGAGGTCAGCATGGAGGCTGCTTTGGATCCTCTGTCGCCCTCTCTCTCTGCCCCTCCCCTGCTCTCTCTCCCTCTCTCTCAAAAATAAGTAAACATAAAAAAAAGAATCAATGAAACAGGAGTAGTCAGGAAAAGGATTACACTGAAAAAGGAGCCCAGCCCTTTCTGTTGATTGAAATGGTGACTGTCACACACTTTTCTACAGAGTAACATTGCAGTGGGCCTTTAGCAGCTGCTAGATTCATTTATTTTCTCACCTAAACCAAATATGCTTAATCCCTAAATTTTAATTTTAAGTATTAAACTGAGTTTAGTACTTAAAAGTGAAAAAATTGAATTCAGGACTGACATCACTAAGTTCTCCAGGGAGAGCTCCACAAACAACTGTTAAATTTGCAAAACTGTCAGAATCACCTTTTGCAGAACTCTGGGACCTAATCAAAAACTTCTAACAACCAGGGAAAAACTAAAGGAAGAAACTGCCACGTGGTAGTAAATGTACTGTAGCATTTTACATCATTCACCTGCCATTCTTCACTCCCCAAATTGTTAGCAGCCACGAATATGGCAGGTACACTCCTGATGCAGGTTGCTAGTGCCAGAGAGAGTATGGATCTTGTTCTCAAAGAACTGTGGTCGTGCGTTCCACTCTGTCTGGTGCTCTCTTGAGAATCAGAACAAGGTTCTGGGGCAGCTCCCAGGGAAGTTTTGATGAAGGTATTTAAGGGCAAAAGCGTTGGACACAGCAGCCTATGTGAAGAGAGGATCATCAGGACAAGAAATAGACAGACCAAAAAGCCTAGGAAAAAAGAAGTTAGAAAATAAGATACCCACGTATGGTGGGGAATTGAGAAGGTCATGTGCATGCCCAGGTCTGGATACCTGCTCAAAAAAAGCCTGAAAAGACCCTAAGGTTTCACCTCTTACTGACCTCCAAGTTGCACATGAGCAGAGAGTAAAGGCTAAGGCAGAGTTGTAAGCGGTCTAGCTAAGTTTTCAAGGAGTGCCTCAATACAGAGCCAATTAGCAAATTAGCATTTGAGGAAACTCTGTCAAACCACTAGCTGACCACTAATCTAATGGAACACAGATTTTAGTGGCTATATGTGACAAAGAAAACACACTTAAAAAAAATACTTTAGAAAAGTCACTAAGCAAAACACAATGGTTCCCAACAAACAGCAATGACAAATACCAGAGAGGGGGAAAATCTGATTTCCAGAGTTGCCACATTAAAATATTCAAGATATCCAATTTTAAACACAAAAGGAATGCAAAGAAATAAGAGAGTATGTCCCATTCACAGGGAAAGAAAAAGAATAGAAATTGTCAGGAAATCCAGGGACAAACTAGACAAAGACTTTAAACCAATATGTTAAGTATACTTAAACAGCTAAAGGAGCCATGGACAAAGAACTAAAGAAAGTCAGGAGAAAAATATCTCAACAGGTAAAGAGTATCAATAAAGAGACAGAAATTATGAAAATGAACCAAATAGAAAATTTGTAAATAAAAAGTACAATAACTGAAAATTTTTAAAAAGTTCACCGAGGAGCATAAAAAGAATGAAAAAAATGAACAGAAGCCTAAGAGACCTGTGAGACACTCTCAAGAACACTAAAATATACATAATGGGAGTCTCAGTAAAAGAACAGAGAGGTGCAGAAAAAATATTTGAAGAAATATTGGTTGAAAACTTCCCACATATGATGAGATATCTATACATCTAAGAAATTTAGTAAACACTAAGCAGGATAAATTCAAAGAGATCCACACTAAAGCACATTATATTCAAATGGTCAGATGACAAAGACAGAATCTTGAAAGCAGCAAGAGAGAAGCAATACATCATGTAGAATAAATCCTCAACAAAATTTATAACTGATTTCTCCTCAGAAAACATGGAGGCCAAAAGGCAATAGGATGACAGTTGTTTTTTTTTTTTTGGATGACAGTTTTAAAATACAGAAAGAAAAAAACCTTCAGCCAAGATTACTATATCCATCAAAACTGTCCTTCAAAACTGAAAGAGGAGTTAAGACATTCCCAAATAAACAAAAACCATTGGAGGTTAACACTAGTACAAGAAATACTAAAGGGAGTCTTTCAGGCTGTAATGAAATGACACTGATAAGTAACTAAAGCCATATGAAAAAAATAAAAAACAATGATAAATGTAGCTGCATAGGAAAATATAAAAGCCAATAGTGTTGTAGCTTTTGGTTTTTAACTCCTCTTTCCGCCCCCCCCCCCCCCCGCCGTATGATTTAAAAGACAAATATGTAGTATAATGATTAAAAGCGTATGTTAATGAGCACATAATATATAAAGTTGTAACTTGTGACAATAACAAAATAAAGGGGGAAATGTAGCAAATAATGAAAATAGTTTCTGTATACTATTGAAACTAAGTTGGTATCAATTCAAACTTGATTGTTAGAAAGTTCAGATATTAATTGTAACCCCCTGGGTAACCACTAAGGAAAAATACTAAATAATATATAAAAAAAAGAAAGGAAAAGGGAACCAAGATGATTCACGAGTTAAAAATCAATTTGAGTGCAGTAATAGAGGAGCACTATTAGAGAAGTGCACTAATAGAGAAGCAAAAAAGGTATATATATAGATAATAAATAGCAAAATGGCAAAATGAATCTTTCTGTATCACTCATTACTTTGTATGCCAATTTCTTAAACTCTGATTAACAGAACTCGGGAGAATGGATAAAAGAAACATGATCCAACTGTATGCTATCTGCAGGAGACTCACTTTAGATACAAAGACACAAATAGATTAAAAATGAAAGGATGGGAGGGGCACTTGGGTGGCTCAATAGGTTAAGCATCCAACTTCAGCTCAGGTCATGAGCTCACAGTTCATGAGCTCAACCTCCACATAGGGTAAGCTCGAGCCCTGCTTTGACTCTGTACTGACGGTACAGAGCCTGCATGGAATCTCTCACTCCCACTCTCTCTGCCCCTCGCTCACTCGCATCCTCTCTCTCTCTCAAAAAAAAAAAAAAAAAGTTAATTAAAAAAATAAAATTAAAAAAGTGAAAGGATGGGAAAAAATATTCCATACAAGTAGTTAACAAAAGAGAGATGAAACAGCTATAGTAATATTAAACAAGATACTATGGCAAATAATAAGACAAAAACTCATGGCATGTGGTGAAAGCTATACTCATAGTTAACTATATAGTGATAAATACCTACAAAAAAAAAAAAAAAAGAAAGAAAGAAAGAAAGAAAGAAAGAAAGAAAGAAAGAAAGAAAGCTAGCAGTAAGAATGGCATAAAGATTAGAAAGATAAATGAAATAGAGAATAGAAAAACTAAAGGAAAAAATTAATGAATCCAAAAGCTGATTCTTTGGAAAACATCCACAAAATTGACAAACCTGTCGACTAATGATTTTTAAAAAGAGAGAGAAGACTGAAATTACTAAAATCAGAAATGAAAGTGGGGACATTACTATAGACCTTAGAACTAAAAAAAGGTTTATAAGAAAATACTGTAAATAACTGTCTACCAACAAATTTGACAACCTAGGGCGAAATGAAAAATTCCTGAAAACATATAAACTACCAAAACTGACTCAAGAAAATAAGTAAATCTGAATAGGCCTATAATAAGGGATTAAATTAGTAATCAAGAACTTACCAATAAAGAAGAGCCCTGGCCCAGATGATTTTACTGATGAATTCTAGCAAATGTTTAAAGAATTAACATCAGGGGCGCCTGGGTGGCTCAGCTGGTTAAGCGGCCGATTTCAGCTCAGGTCATGATCTCACAGTCCGTGAGTTCGAGCCCTGCTTCGGGCTCTGTGCTGACAGCTCAGAGCCTGGAGCCTGCTTCGGATTCTGTGTCTCCCTCTCTCTCTGCCCTTCCCCTGCTCACTCTCTGTCTCTGTGTCTCTCAAAAATAAATAAACGTTAAAAAAAATTTTTTTTAAAGAATTAACATCAATCCTCAAACTCTTTCAGAAAATAGGATAGAAGGGAATCATTCCTAACTCAGTCTGTGAGGCTAGCATTATCCTGATACTAAAGCCAGATAAATATATTACAAGAAAATAAACTAATTTTTGTTTTCTTTTCACAAGAGAATGAAAAGACAACTCACAGACTAGGGGAAAATATTTGAGAAGTCTATACCTGATAAAGGGCTAGTATCCAGAATATATAAAGAACTGTAACAACTCAAAAGCAAAAAGACAAATAATTTAAAAATGAACAAAGACCTTGAACAGACATTTCTCCAAAGAAGATAGACAAATGGCCAACAAGCACATGAAAGATGCTTAACATCATTAAGGAAGTGCACGTAAAAACCACAATATGTTGGTTCACACCAACTAGGATTGTTACAGTTTTTTTTTTTTTAATGGAAAATAACAAATATTGGCGGGGATGTGAAGAAATTGGAGCCCTCATACATTGCTGTTGAGAATATAAAATGGTATAGCCACCGAGGAAAAAAAGTTTGGCAGTTCCTCAAAAAGTTAAAAATAGAATTAACATATGACCAACTATTCCACAACTAGGTATACACCAAAAGAATTAAAAACCGGTATTTAAACAAAAACTTGTACACAAATATTAATAGCAGCACTATTCACATTAGCCTCAAGTAGAAACAACCCAAATGTTCATCACCTGATAAATGGATGAACAAATTGTGGCATATCCATGAAATGAGAGATTATTCCATCATAGAAAATAATGAAGTACCGATAGATGCTACAACATGGGTGAAAAAAGTCAAGCACAAAAGGTGACATATTATATTATTCCATTTGTATGAAATAGCCAGAAAAGATAAATGCATAGAGACAGAAAGCAAATTAGTTGTTGCCGAAGGCTGGAGGGAGGTAGAAATGGGGAGTGACCGCTTAACAGGTATGGGGTTTCTTTTGGGGTGATAAAAATATTTTGGGGGCGCCTGGGTGGCTCAGTTGGTTGAGCATCTGACTTTGGTTCAGGTCATGATCTCATGGTTCCTGGGTTCAAGCCCTTCATCAGGCTCTGTGCTGACAGGTCAGAACCTGGAGCCTGTTTTAGATTCTGCATCTCCTTCTCTTTCTGCCCCTCCCCCGCTCATGCTGTCTCTGTCTCTTAAAAATAAATAAATGTTAAAAAAAATTTTTTTTAATATTTTGGAACTAAATAGAGGTGATGGTTACATAATATTGTGAATGTGCTAAATGTCACTCACTGAATTGTACACTTATAAGTGGTTAATTTTGTGTTATGTAAAATTTTCCTCAATTTAAAACAATTGAAGCCATATCTGACTCAAGAGTCAAAATTTTATACTGAACAGTATCCTATCTTGAAGAATGCTATATTATAGCTGCTATTTGATGTGTAGCCACCAGAAATGCCTACGATCTCAATACCTAAAAGTCTAATGAGGTAAGCATTCAATAATGCCAGCTCTGTCCTAATGCCCATACTTGCTAGAGCATTAAAATGAATAAAATAGAGAGAGGCTCTGTCCATAAGGTGCTCACATCTGGGTCTCCACTAACATTTATAGGTCAGGATAAAGTACAACTAGAAGCCACTGGCCCATTCTTCTTTTCACTTCCCAGACCCCTTACCCTGTCCCGTATACCTCATATTCACATGTGCGGAAAGCCCAGTCCACACAACCAAGCTTCATACACACACACACACACACACACACACACACACAGCTGCCCTTTGGGTACACAGCTGCATGTAGGAGCTATGGAGGCCCCTAATGGTGGAGTCAGAATCTCTTGGGCAGAGAATTTTAGAGTCCTGGATACACAGTATGGGATTCAAAGTAGGAGAGGGCATAAGCTCCTTAGTCTCATGGACTCCTTGTTTTGTGAAGAGAAACATAGCTGGAGAAGGCTTAGACTAGGAGCCTCAAAGTAATAACCAGGAAAGAACCAGCCCCCCAACACTTCCCAGGCCTAGGGGTGGTACTGCTTTTCTGTTCCATTCCACTCATCTTTATCCTATCTCACCAGTCATGGGCTGGGCCTGTGTGTGCAAGGAGAGGCTATAGTTTCATCTCACAGGCCACACCTTTACCAGAATTGAATTTCTGGAGTCTCAGGGGTACACAGCGGGGTTGTCTGACTTAACTGTGGGAGGATCTAGTTGTAACTATTGACTTGCTCAGATGTCAGGATTCTGGGCTCTGCTTCCTATGAAGTTTTCTACCAGGAGTCCTAAAATGACCTTGCCCACCCAAGACTTTCAAATTGCTCCCAGCATGTACCATGGCCAGCTCTGTGTATTCTTACCCTTTCCTAAATAAATGCTAAAGCTGAAAGGCTATGATTCAGGAGCAGAAAAATGGGGACTGAGATGAGACCCCCTCAATGTAGGAGGGTAATGTCCTTAATGGAGATAAGAATGTTTTTAGGGGAGTGTAATGGATGGGTCCCTGACACTTGACTAGGGGGTTGGTCAAGGGAAACATCTAGGATCTCTAAGATGAGACTTGAAAGATCATACCTTAGGCAGACAAAAGTGAGGAAGATTATTATGGGAGAAAAAAAGGATAAATGTATATATACTATTTTTCAACTTATCTAGTATGTCCTCTAAAGGATGAAAAACTTAAATATAGACATAAGATTTATTCTGAGGCAGAATTCCTGAGGATTGGTCCATGGATTACGTCTCATGCTCTTGAAAGGGAAACTAGAACTCAGAACTTGCTCTGATACTCAAGTTAGTGGTAGAATCAAGGAAATCCAAAGAATTCTAGAACCAGAGTTCTCTCCATCTGCTGAACATCCCCTTGAAAACTTGTGTTTCCAGAACTGCTTTCTCATTTTTAGCTCCCCATTCCCAGTTAGAAGTTTGTATTTGCTTCTATCTGTGGGTTTAGTTTCGCTATACTTGTATCTATTCTTGTCAGGGGAACATGGCTAACAATTATTTAGCTCATCATCAAATTCCATTCTCATTGATGGCTATTTCTGTTGCTCTCTTCCCACACCTAGATTTTCACCTGTTTTTCTCCAAGTGCTTTGGCTTATGTCCCTAGGCCTTTGTTCCCTAGTTTTGCACTCCACCTACATTCTCTATCCTGTACCTGATCTCCCCAAACCTGGATCTTGCCTGCTTGGGTCTAATGTAACCATTTTCTCTTTGAATATTACCTCTCCACCATTCTCTCCAGTCTGTTTTTCTGAAACTTCTATCAGACAAACATTGGAGCTTCTTGCTCAGCCTCCATTCCTCATAATTTCTTTTTCTTATTTTCCAACTACATTTTCTAGTTCTCTGTGCTTTGCTCTGGACATTTTCTCCCATTCTTTTTTATAGGTGCTATTTTATTTTTTGTTTCTTTAAACATCTTTGAATGAGGTGAGTTTTTCTTGAATCAGCTATTTATATGAAATTTGCAAGAGGGTGGAGACAGGGGCATTTATGAAACAATGTGTGTATGAGTTCTTATAGCCCTCACTTTCCCCATGATCAGCACTGCAGGGTTGCTTATAATGCAGTGTGTCCCCTCTTCCTCACCAACAGACTGCTTTCCACAAATATGGCTTATTTGTCCTTGTTCAATTTCACCTTCCCTGTATTTCAGGTTTTGGCGACAAAAGGGTATTTAGGGGTATCTGGGTGGCTCAGTCGGTTAAGCAGCCAACTTCGGCTCAGTCACTGATCTGTGAGTTCAGGCCCCGCATCGGGCTCTGTGCTGACGGCTTGGAGCCTGGAGCCTGCTTCAGATTCTGTGTCTCCCTCTCTCTGTGCCCTTCCCCTGCTCACGCTCTGTCTCTGTGTCTCTCGAAAATAAATAAATGTTAAAAAAAAAAAAAATTTTTAAACTCCTGCTTTAGCCTGCTTGCCTGTTCTCATTGTTTCCTATGAGTGCTTGTGGATTTTGGGGCACTTCCTTTGGAGAGCTGTACCACTCTTGCTTTGTATAAAATCTACATTTTCACATTCCGGCTTGACTTTCACTGTATTGGGCAGTCCTTCCTCATAGGGTTGTAGTCCAGAATTACAGATGTCTCTAGTTGTATTGCAAATAGAGTTGGTCTAGCTTTCATTCTCCTTGTAGTTTTGAGTTAAAGAAGGGTATCTGAGTGAAGAAGAAATAAAACCACTGTTTTTATTCTCCCATTTGAAAACCAAAGCTTAAATTGTTTTTGGCACTTTAACTAACATTCCTATGTACTTGGGGAAGGGGTGGACAGGGGATAGAGATATTTCAATGTCCTTCATACACCATCTTGACCAGTGGTAATCAGTGCAATTGTCTCTCCCCAAAGATTACAAGTTGAATTTCTCTCCAACCCACAGGAATGGAGACTCAAAGTGAATGTTAAGCAGTGTTACAGAAAAGGCTATGCACTAGTCTTCACGTACCTGGATTTTTGAACCAAGATTCATCCCCAATACCTACTAGATGTGTTCATTGTAATTGCTGACAGTCACATAGTCCATGCTAAAGATCAAGACTACATTCACCATGTGGCCTTTACTCTCTCTCACAGGCCACAGGTAAATAAAATACATGTGGGATTCTGACCCGTTTCATAGGCTGTTCAACAACCCAAGTGTGACCTAATGGAAAAAGATGATCTGGGCAAAATAGAACCTCTTGCAATTTTAACTTTGGAAAAAGAATCAGGAAATTGACAATTGAAGCAGATCATAAAGATAGCCATGAGGTTTAGAACATGAAAGGTCATGGCATGAAGAATCCTAAAGGAAACAATCTAGAAGCTAACTTTTATTTATTTATCTTATGTTTATTTATTTTGAGAGAGAGAGAGAGCTTGAGCAGGGAAGGGCAGAGAGAAAGAATCCAAGCAGACTCCATGTGGTCAGCATGGAGCCTGACATGGGGCTCACTTTCCCAAACTGTGAGATCATGACCTGAGCCAAAATCAACAACCAGACCCTCAACCATCTGAGCCACCCGGGCACCCCAGGAGCTAAATTTTAAACAGAAGCATGGAGAAATGTAGGGTGGAGTCAGTAAGCTGGTAGAGACAAGAATTCTAGAGAGAAACAAATGTGGAGAGCAGCTATGTTACATTAACCACAGCACTGTCACATGACTCTTCTTGGGTTCCTATGCCTACACAATGCCTTGCCATAGTAGAGGCTCTGCAAATGAGTTGGAGTAATGGATGTTTATCCTCATAGTCAGTGTAGTTACCTCTTGGTTACCTCTTACTTAAAATAACTTGTCTGAATCTCTGCTCTTGTAATAGATTCTCTACCCCAGCACGCTATGAAAACTGTTTTCTGAAAGCTTGCCATGGAGTTTGATAAACACTCCTTTAATGACTTACTCTCAATCTTCATCTTCCTTATTAGGTCTTCCCTTTGGCTCTTGTGATAGGATACTGTTCTAGTTCTTCTTTCTCTGACCACTCCTTTGCCTTGGTTGGTTTCTCTTCCTTTTTTCACTTTCTTAAGTGTAAACAATCACCACAGTCTATCTTCAGCTCTCTTCTAGCTCTGTATTCTCTTCTTCCCAAGGGAGCCATTCATTCCCAACTTTGTGTACAACTGCTATAGGGGTTAGCCCCAAATCTGTATTTCTGAGCCCACATCTTTGAGCTCACAACAGGGTTCCTGAAACTCAACAAGCCTGAAACATAACTCTTCTTTCTTCCTAACCAGTTCCTTCTTTTGGCTTCCCTATTTCTATTGCACCACCAATATCCCAGTTTTGAAATATGAGTTATCTTTGGGCGTTCTCTTTTTATTTCCCCATCTAATCAATTATAAAGTCTAGTTAATAATAATAGAACTAATAACAATTGTTAACCCTTCTCTGCCTCAAAAGTCTTCTTTTGCTTTCCATAGCCTACCAAAATAAGTTATGTGATGTGTTTTTTTTAATTAAAAAGGAAAATTTTAGAATTCTCTACATGTTGCAAACTCTTATTTCTAGTCTTATCTCCCATTGTTCTGTTGTACAGTAAAAAAATTAATTTACCACCATTTCATATATTATTGATTCATTTAAGTTCCATTAACCATTAGATAACAAAAAAAATTTTTAAGTTTATTCCATTTTTTTGTACTAGGCTAGGTGGGTAATTCTATGGAAATAAAGAGGAAAAAGTCTGTTATTTTCCACCCTAGATATGTGCTTAGAAGACAAAACTCAGAAAAATATGCCCCTCAGGGAATATGCAAGCCAAAAAAAATATTGTATTTTAAGCTAATCAGTGTGTCTGAAAAGCTTGAAATTAGTTGCATTCTGAATATGATAAAACTTCTGGGAGAACCTGTCCAATTGGTGATTTAAGTGGAAGGTTGTCTCCCAGAGCCAGTTTTTAATTCTAGTGAATGCAGTATCTTTTGGCAATGGATACCATTTAGAAATTTTTGTTCGATGCATTTTAAAAATACATTTAAAGTAGTCTAGTGGTTTCCAGGGCTTGGGCAAGGGGGGAATGGGAAGTGATTGTTAATGGGTATGGAATTTCTTTTTGTGGTGACCAGAATGCTCTAGAATTAGATAGTGATGATGGTTGTACAACTTTGTGATTGTGAAAAAATACTGAATTGTAAACTTTATAAGGGTGAATTTTATGATATGGAAATATATATTTAATGTTATTGTTGACATATGATTTTTCATTATTTTATTATTATTATTTTAATTTTTTGAATGTTTTATTTTACTTTTGAGAGACAGAGCATGAGTGGGGGAGGGGCAGAGAGAGGGAGACACAGAATCTGAAGCAGGCTCCAAGGTCTGAGCTGTCAGCACAGAGCACTACATGGGGCTCAAACTCACAGACCGCAAGATCATGACCTGAACCGAAATCGGATGCCTAACTGACTGAGCCATCTAGGCGCCCCTGATATTTTATTATTAATTCATCTTTCCAGTTGATGTTTTGCCAATTTCTCTGACTTTGAAGAATATAGCCTCTGTTATAAAACAATATGACTATTATTTTAGTCATATTAACCAATATTTACTGAACATTTACTGTGCGAAATGCTTTATATACATTATTTCATTTAATCCTCATAGCAATCTTATGGTATCAGTATTATTATGCCATTTTTAAGGAAATTGAAACTTAGAGAGGTTAAATAGCTTGCCAAGATCACACAGTAATTAAGTGGTGGAGCCTGGATTTGAACTGATTATCTGACTCCAAAGCCCATTTTCCTAATCACTGAGTCAGCAGAAGGCAAAATCAATGTTTTGTGCAATTTAATTTATTAAGTGGATAAAACTTGTGAGGCAAAACAGCTGGAAAAATTTCCCACTGCTCTATAGGGAAAAGTAGAATTGAAAAACCTAAAGGAGATTCTGAAATTCTCTACCTGAAAATCTTAGGAAATCACACCTACTGCCAGCTCCTTAAAGAAAGCCTAACCTTAAGGCAGAAGAGAGAAATTCAAGTCCAGGGTAGGAATTCATCCTTAGCACCTGGCTGGCAGCAATCAATTTTAAGAAAGCATATCCACCTCCTATTCACCTTGCTTATTCTTACAAGGCAGAGAAAAGGCAAGGAAGGAGTAGAGCAATGAAATCACTGGAAACTTGCAGGAAAAAATGCTTAATTTTTCCTTCTTCTTCCTAAGAAGTTTCGGATTGTAAACTTTTGAAATCATTATCAGTAAAATACTTAAAGGGATTTGTTGCTTTTTTATAAAAACATTTGTTCCTTTTCAGCTTTCATTTCTTCAAAGTAATTTTTAAAAACTCTGGTAGGCAGATTTCTGAAGAATTAGCAGGGCAGAGAATTAAGAGGAGAGAAATACAATTCATCTATAGAAAATAAACTATGTGGCACAAACAGCTCAAGCACAGAGCGAAATATATGCATGCTTCGTGTTCTCTGTCACTTTCACATAAGAAAGAAAGATTATGAACTTGTTCACTTAACCAGAGCTTGTCAGAGTTGAAAGAGATCATAAGTCATCTAGCTACTCCCTGAACATTTGAAATATGTAACTATTACACGAACTATTTTTTTTAACTGTTCGAGAAAAGTGTCTACTTTTACTAATTTCATCTTAATAAGAGTCTGGTGGGAAGAGACAATAGTAATAATAGAATAGTAGGAATAGACAATAGTGTTTATTTTTGCCTCCAGAAATTATAAATAAAATAGGTATGACTTGGTTTCAAGAGCTAAGAACACAGAAGAGTAAGAGCAAATCTAAAGGTTCCATACCGAGGAACTTTATCTTAATGGTTAATATATGTTTAATTAAACTTTATAAGAAGTAGAAACTGACAGAAATGATATATCAGAACATGATTCAGGTGTCAGAATTTCTTGTTGATGAATTTTAGTGAATTTTTTTCAGCTTTCTTTCTATAAATGTTCATTCTCTTTTGTCAGGAAAACACGTGGTTCAAATGAATATAACATCCTTAATTTTAGCTCTGAAGAGACCTTAAAGGAATTCAATTAAAAATGTTTAACTCCTCAACAAAACTAAAACACAACCTACTGAATAGGAGAAGATATTTGCAAATGATATATCTGATAAAGGGTTAATATCCAAAATCTATAAAGAACTTACATAACTTCACACCAAAACACCAAATAATCCAATTAAAAGTGGGCAGAAGACATGAACAGGCATTTCTCCAAAGAAGATGTGCAGATGGCCAACAAACACATGAAAGATGCCCAACATCACTCATTAATAGTGAAATACAGATCAAAACTTCAATGAGATACCACCTCACACCACACACCTCAGAATGGCTAAAATAAAAAAACACAAGAAACGACAAGCATTGGCAAGGTTGTAGACAAAAAGGAACCCTGTGCACTGTTGGTGGGAATGCAAACTGGTGCAGCCACTGTGGAAAACAGTATGGAGGTTCCTCAAAAAATTAAAAATAGAACTACCATTTATGATCCAGTAATTCCACTACTGGGGTGTTTACTCAAAGAATACAAAAACACTAATTCCAAGGGATGCATGCACCCCTATCTTTATTACAGCATTATTTACAGTAGCCAAATTATGAAAGCAGCCCAAGTGTTCATCAACAGATGAATGGATAAAGCAGTATATATACACAATGGACTATAACTTAACCATAAAACAGAATGAAATCTTGCCATTTGCAACAACATGGATAGATCTAGAGGGCATAATGCTGAGTGAAATAAGCCAGTCAGAGAAAGACAAATACCATATGATTTCACTCATATGTGGAATTTAAGAAACTAAATAAATGAACAAAGAAAAAGAAGACAAACCAAAACCCAGACTCTTAACCACAGAGAATAAACTGGTGGTTACCAGAGAGGAGGTGGGTTGGGGGATGGGGGAAAAAGGCAAAGGGGATTGAGAGTACACTTATTGTGATGAGCACAGAGTAATGTCCAGAATTGTCATATCACCATATTGTATACCTGAAACCAATATAACACTGTATGTTAACTATACTGGAATTAAAATTCTTAAAAATGATATCAGTCAATTTTGGAAGATGCATCTAGAGATAAAATAACTGGAAGTCAAAAAAAATGTTTAACCCCTGTGAGAATCAGTTCTGCTGTAAATATAAAATATCAAATGTGATAGTATAATTAGCAAACCAAATTATACATAACAAATTTTTTCAATCTAAAATAACGTGATTAGGGGTGCCTGAGTGGCTCAGTTGGCTAAGCATCTGACTGTTGGTTTAGGCTCAGTTCATTTCATGAACTCGGGTCACGATCTCATGGTCACGATCTCATGGTTCGTGAGTTCGAGACCCCTATTGGGCTCTGTACTCAGTGCAGAGCCTGCTTGGGATTCTTGCTCCCCTCTCTCTCTGCCCCTCCCCCCAAAATAAATAAATAAACATAAAATAAAATAAAGTGATTAGTATGAGTGAAATAGGTAAAGGGAATTAACAGTACACTTACCTTGATAAGGACTGAGAAACATATAGAATTGTTGAATCACTGTATTATACACCTGAAGCTAATATAACACTGTAGTTTAACTATACCAGAATTAAAATTTAAAGGAAAAGGATAGAACAGATCCATGCATACTGAAATAAAACAATCTTTAGACTATAAAAAAATCATTTAATTTAATTAAGGGGTAAATTTTTATATAGCATTTAGTTTAATTTTTCTTAAAAGTTTATGGTGGGTATTATTTGCCTACCAAGTAGTGTATACCTGAAGCGAGTATAGCAGCTATAAGCTGTCACAAATTAAATAGTTCCCTGAATTTCCTTTCATGCTGTAAAATCCATACCCTCTTCTGTGATCTGGTTTTCCACACTATGCCTAGCAAATTAGCTGAGTTAAGGAAGAGTCACTTACCTCCATTAAGCTCTATCATTGGGCCACCAGGAACAGAGGCAGGCATTTGGATCAAACCACAACAGGCCCAGGATAGCTGCAGACCAGGAATCAGGCGCCTGGTAGTTTGCTAAGAATGGGCTCAGAGCATGACAGAAGAAAGAAAAGCTCAGGAGCTGGGGAGATACGGCAAGGCCAGAGTGAGGTCTGGCAGATTCCGTGGCAGTTTGTCAGTTGCTTTGATCATCATTAGCTTAAGAGAAAGAGAAACCCTGATTGGAATGGCCTACCCACTCAGCCCTTTTTTGTGTGGGGGAGGGGGTATACAACTTATTTAGATTCAAGGTGGCAGTCTAATCTTAAGGTTCACATATTCCCATTTCTGGACTGGGATTCTCTATGAAGGAGGAAATAAACATCATCATCTCCCTATAAGCATAACGCATGAGAACTAACCACATCATCTCTTCTTGTGATTCCAGTATTGAGACCCCACCCGAGTGGCTTTAATAGAGACCTATCCCAACTCTCAGAGCTCACATTCCATTGAAACAGCCCCGACTTTATTTCTGAGAAAGTAACAAATGCCTGGAAAACCCTGGGACCTAAGGAAGCAAGATGAGAAAAGCCTCATTTCCAACAGCTTTCTTGAGCAGTTTTAGTTCACAGAAGTCTGTACCTACATTGTGCTCCTGAGTGACCAACTTATAAAGAGCCATCATGGAACCAGATTTTCTCCAACTCAATAGATTTTATTGAATGTCTAGCTCCTATGGAATGCCTGCTGTCCAGTCTTAATGCCCATAACTATTCCTCTGGTGTTTGGGATTGCCCAAATACGCCAGGGTATGTGGCTTTGCACATGTCCCTTCTGCTAGGGATCCTCTCCCTCCCAAGCCCAATCATTATCTCTTTGGTGAACTCTTCCATAACCAGCCCGCTAAGCTTTACTCCCCTCCCCCATCTCTTGTAGAAAATATTTTGCTGGCTCTATACTAGAGTTTTTCAACTTAAGCCCTATGGACATTATGAGCTGGCTAAGATTTCCTTGTGGGGGGCTGTCCTGTGAATTTTAGGATGGTTGGCAGCATTTATGACCTCTGCTCACTAGATGCCAGTAGCACCCCTCCCCCAATTGTGACAATCAAAATTGTCTCCAGACATTGCCAATTGTGACAAGGCATATGAGGGTGGGACTGACTCCCAGTTGAGAATCAGTGCTTTACACATTTCTGTAACACTCTAGATCTTTGTATATACCTGTTCATAATTATTTTGTTTAATTTCATGTCTGCCCCTTCACTAAATTGTAAACAACTACAGGGTAGTGCTATCTTGCTTACCATGACAGTACGTGGCATTTGTTGGATAAAACACCTTATCAAATAAATGGGTATGAAATTCTGATGATGAGCTAGGAACTATGTTCCTAACTTAAAAAAAGTTAATTGTGTTTCATCTTGAATATTAACATTTTTTATTTGTTTTTGAGAGACAGAGAGAGACAGAGCATGAGCAGGGGAAGGCCAGAGAGAGAGGGAGACACAGAATCCAAAGGAGGCTCCGGGCTCTGAGCTGTCAGCACAGAGCCCAATGTGGGGCTCGAACTCACAAACCGTGAGATTTTGACCTGAGTCGAAGTTGGACACTTAACCAACTGAGCCACCAGGCACCCCCATCTTGGGTATTTTTGTTGTTGGCTAAAATGTTTAACTGCATTTAGTAAAGGTGATTATACTAAATCCTAGATTCTGCACGTCCTGAGCCTATAACCCTAGAGCAAGAATACTTACTGGCTTAGAAGACAGAAGCCTTTTCTCCTAGTGAAGAACCCAGAGGCACCAAATAACAGCTAAAATGTTGAAATCCTCTGGGTATCAGTTCCTCCTATAAAATGTGACTTCCTAAGACTCCCCTTCTGCCTCTAAAGTTTGTGATGCCAAATCTTATATAGCTTGAGGTCCCAAATGTCATAAAGGGGCACTTCAGGTTTTTATTTCACTATTTAAAAAACAAAGTTGGGGTTAGGCAGCGGCAGTGATATCTAAGAAATTACACATACCAGGTTTTACCATACAATCTGTTGGGGGAAAAGAAAAACAAAAACAAAGTTATAAAGTGAAGTTACTTTTCTTTTTCCAGGCCTCATTCTTATCATATATAAAAGAGACAATAATACTTACCTCATAGGATTGTTGTGAGGATTAAATGAGATGATGTATGTAACGGGCTTAACAGTACCTGGCACATGGGGAGCTGTTATTGTGCTGACACTGGTATAGCAAATTGTTTACAAATCCTCTCCCTCAAATTAATCTTCTGTCTTGAAACATAACAAGAGATGTAAGTAGATACTAATCTTCAAGGACTCCAACAGAGCTGAATATAAATAAAAAATTCAATATCCCATCATCTAGACTTCAAGGAAGTTACTGAGAAGTCAGAGTTATTTCTGCTTTCATGCTTCAGCTAGGACCTGGTGGATATTTCTATCATAGCTTTTATTACACTGCATTATTTCTTTCATTGTATTACAAATATTTTTCACATCTATTCTCCACTAGCTGTGAGCTTCTTAGAAAAAAGGACTGTCTTAAAAAGATGAATATCTTTTTAATTACACATGCCTACCAGTCTATCAAATTTAATAAATATTAGGTAAATGAGCAGATGAATGAGTGAATTAATGAATGGCCCGTGCCCAACAATGCACTGCACCTTCTCTCTTCTGGCTGGAGAATAGAACAGCTGTTGTCTCTGGGAGTTGGGCTTGTTCAGAGAAAAGGCAGAGAGAAGTTCATTCTCTGAAGGAGCTCCCTCAACAGGGGAGCCAAGTGGTATGAGTAACTACCACCTCTATCCTGTTACACCACACCAGCAACCCCTCTGTCCTCCCTTCTTCATGCCAGGTGACAGGAAAAGGGAATATGCCTTGTAGGATCTTTTTGCCTGCTGACAGCTAAGGGGGTCAGGAAAGGGCCCATATCAAATGCTACCCTAATTAATGTCTCCCATACAGTGACGGTTATCGTGCTAGAACTGTCAGTAAATAGTCACTGAATAGTGAAACAGAAAAAGATTTTCTCAAAGTCAAAAACCTACCTGCATAATACCATGAAATTGAACTATGAAATTAGAGATAGAAGAAAACTGCGTGTTTTACTTCTAAAATACTATGTATTAACAAATGTCCAAAACTATTTTTAAATATTTTTTTAACGTTTATTTATTTTCGAGAGACAGAGCGTGAGCAGGGGAAGGGCAGAGAGAGAGAGAGGCAGATGCAGAATCTGAAGCAGGCTCCAGGCTCCGAGCCATCGGCACAGAGCTCGACGCGGGGCTCGAACTCACAGACCGTGAGATCATGACCTGAGCCGAAGTCGGACGCTTAACCGACTGAGCCACCCAGGTGCCCCTATTTTTAAATATTTTTAAATATATTCTCTTAGTGTTTATTTTTGAGAGAGAGAGAGAGAGCCCACTCAGGGGAAGGACAGAGAGAGAGGGAGACAAAAGGTCTGAAGCAGGCTCTGTGCTGACAGCAGTGAGCCCAATGTGGGGCTTGAACTCACCAACTGTGAAATCATGACCTGAGCTGAAGTTGGACGCTCAACCGACTGAGCCACCCAAGTGCCCCCAAAACTATTTATAAATAAGGTTGGCAGAATAGCCTGCTGTCCCTAACCATGAATACCCAGTAGGGCCCAACTTTGTCTGTTAGCCTCAGATCCCAACCCAGCCAGGGAATACTGAGTAGGGGACTAGGGTAGCAGGTCCCACAGACAAAGGCCTGTGCCTCCCTGAGACTTTTGTTAGTTCTAAGCATCCATGAGGCTGTTAGGAAAGCCCAAGGAGGCCAGTAGGTAAAAAACCTTGGTAGTTTGTGTGCATTTGTGCAAGTGTTGGCTGCTGTTGCTCCCTGGCTCTTGCTGCAGGGAAACTACTATTTTAGAGCTAGACACTGAGCTAATGATGTCATTGAAACCTATTTTACTTTATTAACACTCCCTGGGACAGTCATCCCAGTACACAGATTTTAATAGCATATCAGTGGGATCTAGTTGATGTAACTAAGGAAAGGACCTAAAAGTTTATCCTTTGTAACGATTTTAGGTTCTTGCAGAGTAACTTGTTTCTCTTGGCAAGTGTACTTAATATTCACAGTAGGGATGAATTCAGTGTGGACTGGAGAACTGGAAAACACCAGACCTTGCTGAAACTTGAGTCTGACTTCTCTACTCTGTCTCTTTTAACCCCTTTCTTGAATAGTTCAATTTCAATCTATGGTTGATGAAATCCAGATGTATTACAGCTCAAGAAATTTGGCTTTCATTCTCTCCTATAACCTCAGTGAACATCAGGAAATGATACTTGTGCATTGCCAGATTATCTCACTGTGGGGTTAACTTGGTCTAAAGCTAGATGAAGCTTCAAGTGAGTAAGTTTGAATGTCCATCTCTCCTAATCCCATTTCCACTCTGGCCAAATGAGCTTCTACTTTTCCAAAAAGGTAGCTGAAAGCTAAATCTAAACTTCCACAGCTGCTCCCCTGGAGTCCTATCATTGCCACCTTCAAACAAACACCATCTCCTAGGAGTTGCCACAGCTCAAAAGGTTTGCACAGCTCTGGTGGCCGTTCTAAAATGAAACTGTTAGACATCCGAGGGCAGTAGAGTACAGTGGACTACCAAATTCCTCAGACCGAGATTACTTCATCCTTTTTCTTATACATGTCATAAAATTCACTTCACCTGTAAACTCTAAACTCCATAACACAGCAAGCAATGCTCCATCCACAATGTGGCCTTAATTCTTCTTTACTTCTCGCTTCTTTCCACAGCCATGTGTAATAATCAGCCAGCTTTTTCATGTTAATGTGCCCCGTGGCAGCTCCGTTGAGTTCTGCTCTTACATCTTGTTGGGTTCCTTGCTCTGTGCCTGGAACACAACTATTACTTAATGAATGGTGGGTGTCATTATTAATGACACTTTCTTCCTACTGTTCTTTTTTTTTTGCATTAAATTAATACTTATTAATAGTTATTTTACCCTTAACTGTCTACACAAAAAGCTTTTCTTCTTTTTTGTTTTGTTTTGAAATATCATTTTATTTTATTCAAATTCTTATTTCAATTCCAGTTAGTTAACGTACAGTGTCATATAGTTTTGGTTTCATTAAATATAGAATTTAGTGATTCATCACTTCCTTACAACACCCAGTGCTCATCACTACAGGCCCCCTCCTTAACCCATTACCCCTTTAGCCCATCCCCCACCTACCTACCTCCAGTAACCCTCAGTTTGTTCTTTATCATTAACAGTCTGTTTCCTGGTATGCCCCTCTCTTTTTTGAACACATATATTCATCTGTTTTGTTTCTTAAATTCCACATATGAGTAAAATCATATGGTATTTGTCTTTCTCTGACTGATTTATTTCTGCTTCAATTCTTAAAAGGTAATATTAGTCATGCTCCCACTAAAACAAACATTTGATCCTTTCCTAGTGCTTATACTCCAGCTTCCTATGATAGTTTCCTCAATGATGAGCTGAGCTAGACAATGAAGTAATAAAAGTCAGTGTTCCCAACCATGTGTATGGTGACAGTAATCAGAACAGTAGTTGCTTATGGGGAGTGGGAATTGACTAGGAGGGGACATGAGGGAACTTTCTGGAATAACAGAATTGTTCTGTATTTTGACTGGGGTGTTGGTCATTATGAATGTATATATTTGCCCAAATGCATCTAATTATACACTTAAGATCAGTGCATTTTGTTGTCCGTAAAATTTATCTTTATTTTTTGAAAAAGTCAGAATCTCCTCTATTTTTTCCCCTGAAAGCAGAATCAAAAACTCAGATGTCTACATGAGCTTGGCAGGTAAGGGAAATATGTAGTGTGCTAGACAGAATACAGTAGAGAGGGTTGGGGGCTGCTGACAAACTGGAGAGACTCTACTCTTTATCCTGATCATATGGACAAGATGTGTAAAAGCAGAATCTGTATTTACATTTTTTATAGTTATTATTTTAAAAATTTTTTTAATGTTTATTTATTTTTGAGACAGAGCATGAGCATGAGCAGGAGACGGGCAGAGAGAGAGAGGGAGACACAGAATCTGAAGCAGGCTCCATCCTCTGAGATGTTCAGCACAGAGCCCGACACGGGGCTTGAACTCACAGACCACGAGATTATGACCTGAGCCGAAGTCGGCCGCTTAACTGACTGAGCCACCCAGGCACCCCCAGAATCTGTATTTAATAGGCACCTCAGATGTTTTCCATCATTAACCAGTTTTCTGATATGCTGTGCTATGTCACAGAGCAATTAATAGTTTCCAAAGTGGGATACATAAAATGATCTATTGAAATGTAGGAAAATAATATTTAGAATTAAAAAAATTTTTTTTCATTTGCATGTTCTTTTTCTTCCTCTTTTCATTTTAGAATGTACAAAGGAACACACAGAAGGGAGTATACCACATTTATCTTTGTGCTACGTCAAGCAACTGAAGCCTGGGGTATGGAACATTTCAGAGAATGCATTGTGTAGACAGACATGACACAGGGATGGGCACTGTTCCATTGGCACGACCGAGCCTCCATGGAGGAAAGCCGCGCTGCTACAACCATAGTAAGTAAGGAACAAACTTTACTGCCATGTCATTCTGAGGGAAAAGGAGAGAGCACTGTAGAAATCTTATCCTCTCCAATTCTCAAGTGCAGGCTGAATCGTAAGTGCTATATGATCCTCTGCAAAAGAAAAAAGGAACTAGTCTGGCTGGGAGGTGGGGGCTGGGCAGTGACCCTGGAGCAGCTGGGATGGTGGTGCAGTGATGTGTTTGTGAACAGAGAAGCTTGCCAACTTGTTGATTAGCTGACCAGTGTGGTGAACGCAGCCACACCTGTAAAGCCAGGGTGACGGCATCTCCTCTGTGGCCTAGCAGGTCAGAGAGCACAGAACTACAACTCTAGGTTCCGATGTGCCTAGGCAACTCCTCAAACTGGCCTCGAAGGCCAGCCGGAATCTCAGATGACACAGTGCCTGCCCATGTACCCACCTATATACCCTGCTGGGTGGAAAGATGGTCAGAGAAACCCAGAGACAGCACCCTGCCCAGTCCATTAATTAAAATAAAGTTTCCATTGCTCTAAAGAAGCCCTAGCATATGGTTGCTTAAACAAGAATAAAGTTTATTTACCTCCCAAGTACAAGTCCAAATTTGTATGGTGGCTCTGAGCTGCGAAGTTGTCAGTCTCCCAGGCTCTTTCCTTCTACTTGCTCCACCATCTCTAGGATGTTGCCCTTGTTAACATGACCCAAAGTGCCCATGTGTGGTCAATTAAAAATTTATTACTATGAAAAAAAAGAAAAATTGCTTCGAGGACAACCACTAGTCTCTGACACACTATGACAACCAAAGTCCAGCCTTAAAGCATGAGACAAAAGGAATCAAAAAGTAGTCTCATACATAGTGTGCAAGAAATTAAAAAGTTTTTTATATACTCCAGAAAATAATTTTTTACATTATTTATTTATTTTGAAAGAGAGAGAAGGAGAGAGGCAGAGAGAGAGAATTCCAAGTAGGCTGTGCACTGTCAGCACGGAACCCAATGATGCAGGGCTTGAACTCACAAACTGTGAGATCATGACCTAAGCCAAAACCAAGAGCCAGACGCTCAACTGACTGAGCCACCCAGGCAACCCAGAAAATAATTTTTAAGGCAGACTTTTTGAGTCCAGTATATAGGATGCCAACAACCCACAGTTTTTGCATGAGGACATGGAAAAATCCAGCCAAGTTCTGTCTGTCCTGAATGTTACAGTTCACCTCATATATAAATACGGTGGTACTGATCACAGCTGATTTTTTTTAAACAAACTGGGCAATTTTTACTGTATTTAAGGGAGGTGCAGAGGCAGCGACTACAGAAGATGTGGCCACATTCTGTGGAGTAAATATGTCGCCTACTCAGTTCAATCTCTGAGTACCCATCCATACAAATTCGACACCGGATATAACCAGGTAGTATGCAACTTGAAGCTTCTGCTTCCAGGGCATTATGGCAGGTCCTGTTGATCACATACACATCTGCGTTTCTCATCAACTCCTCCTTATCACTGCTCACCACACAGCTGCCAGTTTGCCTTTGGAGTGATCTTTTGTTTCCCCTTGGCTGCCTCCTTTCTTCAGTAATCACAACAGAGTCATGGCAAGTTAGGTCAATCACTGCAGGTTCTAGGGAGTCACAGGTGAGGTCAACTATTTCATCACTTTCCCTGAGATCTATCAGTTCTGTTTCTAAGACCACCTCAGGAGTTGTCCCTCCTTCCCCAGTTGTACGGAATGCTCCGGTTTGTCTGGAATTCACCATGCTACCACAGCACATTCTTGTGTTCATTGTGCTTGTTGGATCCAGTCTTCAGAGAAATAAGTGATCTGTGCCAAAGTTTACAGTGAATGGTAAAGTCCCCAGTGTCTCACAGCTGTTGGTCAGTCACTGTCCAACTTACATAAGAACTTAGAGACCAGATTTCTGGTATATTCGAACTCTGATTCTGGTTCCAGTCCTGTCTCCACCTCCACAACTGCTGTGTTCCCACGTGGGTGGGTGGATTTACAAGGCTTCTGGGAACCACTTTTAAGACAATTCAATCTTAATTTTTAACTGAAAAAAAGAGAGAAAAATTAAGTTTTGATAATATCTAAATAAGATTGACAATAGTGTAAAATGGATAGATATCTAAAGAAAAACTGTGTATTCAAAATACTTTAATAGTTACGCATTTAAACAAGGTTTAAACTTTGTATCTTTCCTTATTCCATGTCCTAATGGGAAGCAGAAGTCCAAGGAGCACTCACATGAAGAGAAGCACAAAAGTGCTGGATACCAGGAATGGGTCACTATTTCATCCAGGATCCAGTGTCAGGATCTCAAGGAAATACTTATTTTTTACAAAGTAAAAATGGAGACCAATAAATTCTTTGCACATTTGAGTTTCTTTTCTTTTCTTTTTTAATGTTCATTTATTTTGAGAGAGAGAAAGAGCATGAAGGAGGGGCAGAGAGAGAGGGAGAGAGAGAATCCCAAGCAGGCTCTGCCCTGTCAGCACAGAGCTGGATGTGGGGCTCCATCTCATGAACCATGAGATAGTGACCTGACCCCAAACCAAGAGTTGGATGCTTAACTGACTGAGCCCCCATGTGCCCTGCATATTTGGGTTGCTAACAGCAAATAAGAAATGAACCATTTAGTCCTTGCAGAGGTTCATCTTGCCCAGTGTTCCCTTTCTAACAGAGACAGCTTTCTATCAGGAGCTTTCTTGAAGCATTTCATCCCAGATTCTGTTCTAGAGAAGAGGGGATAGAGTTCAAGCATTTGCATAGAGAGACTTGGTTTTAGTCTAGGCTCTGTGACATTGGGCACATGATGTAGCCAGTTAAAGTTCTCAAAATCTCAGCATGTAAATCCTTTCAAAAAATTATTTTGTAATTTAAAAGTAATGCATTTTCAGTCATCATTAGGGAAATGCAAATTAAAGCAATAATGAGATACCATTTCACACCCACTAGGATGACTATGATTTAAAAACTAAATAATAAGTGTTGATGAGGATGTAGAAAGACTGAGATTCTCATATAATGCTGGTGGGACTCTAAAATGGTGCAGCAGCTTTAGAAAACAGTCTGGCAGCTCCTCAATTGGTTAAAAATAGTTAACATATGATTCAGCAATTCCACTCCTAGGTATATATACCCAAGAGAATTGAAAACTTCTGTCCAAATAAAAAAATTTTACATGAATGTTGATAACAATATTATTCATAATAGCTCCAAAGTAGAAACAACCCAAATGCCCATTAACTGATGAACAGATAAACAAAATCTCGTATATCCATACAATGGAGTATTATTAAGCAATAAAAAAGAAAGTACAGATACTTGCTATTAGATGGATAATGTTTGAAAACATATTGAGCAGTAGAAGCCAGTCACATAAGACCATAAACTGGTCATTCCATCTATATGAAATGTCAAGAAGAGGCAAATCTATAGAGACAGAAAGATGAGTGGTTCCTTAGGCGGGGGTGTTGAGGAGAAATAGGCCCTGACTGCTAATGGGTGCAGTGTTTCTTTTGAGCATAATGAAAATGTTCTAAAATTGAGGTGATGTTTGCACAACTCTGTGAATATACTAAAACCCACTGAATTATATACTTTAAATTGAAGAATTGTATGGTTTGTGAATTATATCTCAATAGAGCTTTTACCAAAACAAACACATAAGCTGCCATAGAAATGTTACACAAAACAATGTGATACAATCTGGATTTAGACACAAGCCTAAGAATCTGGTGGGAAAGTGTGGAACCGGAAAGGAAAATGGAAAGGAGGGCACCCTGAGAAAGGCACAGGCCTCAGGTCTCCACCGGAAGCGCCGACCTACTTACCGGGAAATTCTGCTCTTAGACCCCACAGACACCTGCTTTTCACCAGATCACCACCGTCTAGTGTTTGCCTTTCACAACGGGCCTGCCCATCCCCCTTCGTGCTGTGTCCAAGGAAAGAGACCCTTCCCGCAGAGACTAGGCAGCCCGGAAAGGCACTGCCCACCACTGACCCCACCCACGCAACCCATCAATGACTTCGCTATTTTGTCCTGTCCAGCCCTGTCCTGCCCAGGCAGCTCTCCCAGGAGAGTAGAACAGGAAGCGTGCGTTCCACCCGCGAGGCGCTTTCCAGCCTCTCGGCTGCTTCCCTGTCGCGTCTGGACGGAGCCTGGGCGAGCCGCACCCGGGTTCCTGGCTACACTGGGCTGGGAAGAAGGACCGAGGATCCGCAGGGCCAGGGAGAGCCAGTGGATAAGGAGAAGCAGAGGGAGGGGGCGTCATGGGACGGGGTGCTCACCGTGAACTCCGGCAGGTGGCGGCAGGTGGCGGAGCTCGGCGAACACACCCAAGGTCACGAAGCGAGGGGTCTCGCGCAAGTTATCCACAGGACGGGGGAAAGCACTGGGGTTTTCCCTCCTTTTAACCCGTTGTTTTAGTTTCTCAACTGCCCAATCAAAACCCGACTCCATGGTAGCTTGTCACCAGTCTCTGGGCGGAAAGCCAGTGTTCCAGGTTAGAAAAGGGGACTTTCCTCTCTTTAGTTTCGTTTTTCTCCGGGCTTCTGTTTACTGACAAAGGAGGCATCCACCCGATTGTTCTTGTTTTCCTCTTATTGTTAGATCAGCAACTCCCCACTCTCTAGAAAAGTGGCTCTCAATAGAGGCAGTAGCCTCTATAAGTTTTGGAAATTAACAGGGCTGTTTTGGGTGGTCACTACAGGCATATAGGAGCAGAGGGCAAGGGGCCCCAGCCCCCCCACCCCCACATATTGTCTCTATCTCTCAATGCATGAAAAATCTGTTTCATGATCTGGGTTTTACAATCACATGTAAAAATGTGTGGGTTTTTTTTTTCAATTATTTTATTACTTGGATTTGTATTGACTATTTACTAAGCCAGAAAGGTTACTGAACCAAAGTGGGCCCAGTCCTTGCTGAGTTATAGACAGGACTACACTAAGTGGAGTTGCCTCACTAGGTAAACTTAATTTGTAAAAACAAGGAAATCATGGGGAATCAATTCCAAAGCTGTGTCTCCCCGAACCAGGGAAAGCAGGCTTGTTTCATTCAAGTTTGGGATAAATACCTAGAGGGGATTTTAACATTATAATGAGGCTGAGGTAACTGTTAGGCCCTTTCTGAATCACCTGGGTAGGCATCTTCCTCAAATGTTTCTTTTTCAGTCCTAGCAGTTCCTTAGTTTTTTTCTAAAAGGTAAGATTGACAGCTAGACAGAAGCTTCTAGGAGTTTAGTTCCTACAAGGTATGATTGACAATTGAGCAGAAGCTTCTACTAGAAGTTTTCTGAGTTCAGGGGGTCAGGCCAGGACTATATACACTAAATTTTCCAGGAATGCAACTACCAGACAACTAAAAGGAAGATGTGTTTTGGGGTTTTTTGTTTTGTTTTGGTTTGGTTTTGTATTTGGAATTTTACCTAGAGATTCTAACCATTTTAGAAGATCACACCACAGCCAGCAACATCATATCTGAATCTGAACCATCGATATAGTGCAACTCTCAGTCTACCATTTCATAGCTCACAGAGATCCTAGGCCAGTTACAATCATCTGGCACCTCTTACACCAGCCAGTACAGCCAGGCTAGAGCATTCACAGAGTAAATTGCTTAACCTTCATAATCAAATCAGTAAAGGGGTAACAGTACAGAGTTGTAAAAAGTAGGTGTTGGGGAAAATGGGACTGGGGAGGTGTTGGATCTGATTGGAGTTATAACTTCACATCTGTAGTAGAGTCCTGGGGCCTGTACTCCCCTCAGTCTACCAAGCCTGAGCTTGACTACGGACTCCCCACTATAGAAATCTAGCAAATAAGGCTCTAATATATCCAAGTGACCTGCTTACTATGCTGTCATTTTATAGGTAAGAAAACTGAGGTCAGGAAAAATGGAGAGATTCGAAAGAGGGCAAACTGTGACAGAGGCAGGGATAGAAGCTCCTGAGAATGCAGTTTGTAAATTCTCCGAGCAAGATCATTCCCAGAAATCCTGAGACTGCCAGAAGACAGCAGGCTTCCCTTTGTGGGACACTGTCCAGAATAGTGAAGACTTCAGCTAAAACCCTTCATGGAAAGGAGTAGAGGCATGCTTTCTTTTTTTCGCCAGCTCAGAGCCATAAAGTTCTCCCTCTTCTCTCTTCGCTATGGTTTTAGATAACTTTACTTGCTCTAGTAAGCTGTGAAAATAAATAACCACTGCAAGTAAAAGCAGTTGCCTGGAGCTTTACATTTTATAGAGTTTTTACCAACCTCTCCTCAGAACAACCTTTGAACAGTGTCTGGTATGGGGTAGATACTCCATATTTATTGAATGATCAAATAAAATAAGTCATTAAACTTTATGATATAAGAATAATTATCCCATTTTATGGATTTGGTGACAAAGAGCCAAGGCAGGCTGGCACCTGGGTGGCTCAGTCGGTTAAGCTTCTAAGTCTTGATTTCGGCTCAGGTCATGATCCCATGGTTCCTGAGATCGAACTCCACGTTTGACTGACTCCTTGCTGACAGCCAGAGCCTACTTGGGAATCTCTCTCTCACTCTCTCTCTGTCAGTCCCTGCTCACACGTGTGCTCGCTTTCTCTCTCTCTCTCAAAATAAATAAATAAACATTTTTAAAAAGTCAAGCCAGTAATAATTATTTCTCCAATTTCTTTTGTGGAATTAGGATTCCACCTCAGGTCTGAGTTTAATGGCATTTTTTTTTTAGAGACAGAGCATGAGCTGGGGAGAGGGAGAGAGGAAGAGAGAGAGAATCTTAAGCAGACTCCTCCCTCACCGTGGAGCCTGAAAAAAAGATTAATCCCAAGACCCCAGGATCAAGACTTGAGCTGAAATCAAGAATTGGACATTCAACCAACTGAGCCATCCAGGCACTCTGAAACTTTGAACTTTTAAAAAAATGTTTATTTATTTTCGGGAGAGCACAAGCGAGGGAGGGGAATGGAGAGGGGGACAGAGGATCTTAAGTGGGCTCTGCGCTGACAGGCCGACAGCAGTGAGCACGAAGTGGAGCTCAACTGTCACAAACCGCAAGATCATGACCTGAACCAACGTCGTACGCTCAACCAACTGAGCCACCCAGGTGTCCCAAAACTTTGAACTTTTAATGGAAGTTTGGGACTGCATGTATTGTGGACCCTGCAGAGAAAGTTAACAGGAAACTCACAGTAGCAGACTGATGCCTCACCCAGACTGAGTGAGTCCATACCCAGCTTTTTCATATCTTGCTGCTAACAGCTAGCACCTGCACATTATCGCAGCCCTGCAGATTACTCTCAGGCGCTGGAGTGAGCTGGAAGTACCTGGGAGTTTAATGTTTCATCTCACTACACACTCTACAGCTTATAGCCAAAGACGGGCTCATGTGAGGTACCAAAGCCTAGCTGCTTTACTTCAAGGCAGAATTAACTGAGGGGTGTTCTTTTGTTCTAGAGCTCTCATGGGACCAGGCTGAGTGTGGGATTTCTGAAATCACCCTTCACTTGGCTTCTTCCCATTCCTTATTGCTTATAGGTTTCTCCTGGAAGCCCTTTCTTTATAAGTCATAGCATCCAAATTCTGGATTCAGGACATGGTTCTGCAAGAACTCAACCTAACATGCTCAGTGACTCTTCAGATGATGAAAGTGGCATGCACACTCAGACAGTAAGGATACCTAGAAAACCCTTTCTGATAGCACTATGGCACTGTGTAGCAACAAGAGTCCTCTGTTTTTTCTATGTGAAAACAGTAAAAAGAGGAAGTGGCCCATGGGGGTGGGGAAATCTCACATTACTGCGGTCTTCAGTTAGGCCTGTGCTATAAAGATAGAAATATCTCCTTCCTTTCAAACTCTTTTAAATCATATGTTTTGGAGGACCAAAGAGAACAAATAACTCTAAATCCAACCAATGAGACAAGATGTATGAAATTTAGTGCATAGTAAGTGCTTGATATATGATTAAACACCTTTTTAAATTCTGTTTACCAGGGTTGTTTTTTCTATCAGTCCTTCTTATAGCTTTCCAAAGCATCAAGATTGTTTTTAATGCATGAAACTTCCAATCAAAGTACTCACAGGTACTTTATTTCTCTTAAAATATCTAGGATCCAAATTGTTTAGTCTGCGATTTTTTTCTGAAAGCCTAGTATGCAAGGAGACAATTTCGCACCAAGCTTGGCAAAGGGCGGGGAATCCCAGGATGGTGAGCCAGCTCAGAGGTGTTTACAGCTGCTGTCATGGTTCTTCCCCTAAACTGCATTGTCGCTGTGTCCCAGAACATGGGCATCTGCAAGAATGGGGGCGTGCTGTAGCCCCCGCTCAGGAATGAATTCAAGTACGGTATTTCCAAAGAATGACCACATCTTCCTCATAGAACGTAAACAAAATTTAGTGATTATGAGCAGGAAGACATAGTTCTCTATTCCTAAGAAGAATCAACCTTTAAAGGAAAGAATTAATTTAGTTCTCAGTTGAGATCTTAAGGAACCTCCCCAGTGGTTTAGTGGGAGGCAGTTCTGTTTAGAAGGAAACCTTGAAGAAGCCAGGCCACCTTAGACTGTTTGTGACAAGGATTATGCAGGAATTTGAAAGTGACACATTTTTTTCCAGACATTGATTTGGAGAAATATAAACTTCCCCCAGTATACCTAGGTGTTCTTTCTGAAGTCCAGGAGGAGAAAGGGATTAAGTACAAATTTGAAGTATATGAAAAGAATGATTAATGTGGAGGTGTTTTCTAATTTATTTCAAGTTGTTCTCCCTCCCCTCCAAACAATTACGTGTTTTCATATTAGAAAAAAAAAAGACTTTTGTTGACTTTAGGTCAATGGATAATTATTTCTAAGCAGTGAACTTTTATGAATTAATCTCAATTAAACTATAGTTAACATCAATCTTAACTAGACCATATCAGATGCCATTTGTGAAGCATTTCTTGCTATGATTGTAGGATGCCCATCAAGGTCCAGCATCTGCCTAAGGTAGCATATCTACCAAGAGCCAAAGTGAGAAAGTCCCCTAATAATATGAATTGAAAGCAGGACCTGTAGAGATAGGACTAGAGAGATTTGTCCAAAAATCCGTAATCAGAAATGGATTATAAACAGACCAGCAAGAACTCAGATATTAAAAGACAATTAGATCAAAATAGGGACTATGAATTCTCTATGCATATCACAATTCTGAAAAAAGTTCTGTTCACTCAGACAGGGAACCAGCAAGTTGAGAACTCTGGTATATTCTATAGGGATAGTAAAGAGGCCAGTAGGACACTACCATTTTGAAGGTTAAAAGAGAAGGTCTGAGACCTCTAAAAACTCTGTTTCTGATCTTCAGTGAGATTCCATGGGATATTATGACGATAGAAGACTAGGCTGTTCTTTACCAAAAAATTAACTTAGTAACAAGAATTTGGCTAAAATAGAAATTGAAAAGGTAATGAATTGAAAATGGATAATGCTAGAAATCAAAATTATGAAGTTGGAAACTAAACTTCACTGAATTAGAAAATGAAAATTAAAAAAAAAAAGTCTAGAAGCCAAGAGTCCAAGAAGAGATAAAGCTAATTTTTAGCCCTAAAACCTTAATGGCTACATCACAGACAAAATATTTACTTTATTGAAGAAAGACCTTGAATTTTTCCTCAAGAGCTTAGTGTATAAGAAACAGAGTAAAAAGCAAAAAGTCCAAAGATATTGGAAGAGCGATTGTAGACAAAAACTAGATAAAACAACATTTGCCAGTTCTTATATTGTTTCCATTTATGCCATGTTTTCATTAAGGATAGTGAAAAAAACTGAGATATAAAAATTTTTATTTTAAAAATTCTTAAAATAAACATCATAATAATAACAATGACCATTTTCTAATGTTTAATTTCTTTTAACATTGTCAAAATATAATTTGAAAAACTGGACATTAAATTAAGTAATACTTCTCCAAAGCAATGTTCTTGGGAAGATGTATACCAAGTGCAATGCTGCTTCTCTTTGTTTGTTTTTAAATTCCAGTATAATTAACATACAATGTTATATTAGTTTCAGATGTACAATATAGTGATTCGACAATTCTATACATTGCTCAGTGCTCATCACAATATGTGTACTCTTAACCATCCATGCAACCATCCATGTTGTTGCAAATGGCAAGATTTCATTCTATTTTATGGCTAAGTAATATTCTATTATATATATACCACATCTTTTTTATCTAGTCGTCTATTACGAATACATGATCCGTTACCATAATTTGGCTATTGTAAATAATGCTTCAATAAACACCGGGGCACATGTATCCCTCCAAATTAGTGTTTTTGTATTCTTCAGGTAAATACCCAGTAGTAGAATTACTGGATCATATGATAATTCTATTTTTAACTTTTTGAAGAACCTCCATACTGTTTTCCACAGTGGCTGCACCAGCTTGTATTCCCACCAACAGTATACAAATGTCCCTTTTTCTCCACATCCTGGCCAACACCGTTAGTTCTTGTGTTTTTTATTTTAGCCATTCTGATAGATGTGAGGTGATATCTCATTGTGGTTTTTTTCCCTGATGATGAGTGATGTTGAGCATCTTTTCAGGTCTGTTGGCCATCTGTATGTTTTCTTTGAAGAAATGTCTTTTCATGTCTTCTGCTCATTTTTAATTGGATTATTTTGTTTTTGTGTGTGTGTGATAAGTTGTATAAATTCTTTATATATTTTGGATATTAACTCTCTCTCAGATATATCATTTGTAAATATCTTCTTCCATTCAGTAGGTTGTCTTTTAGTTTTGCTGGTTGTTTCTGTTGCTGTGCAGAAGCTTTTTATTTTTATGTAGTCCCAGTAGTTTAGCTTTGTTTTCGTTTCCCTTACCCAAGGGGACATATGAAGAAAGATGTTATGGCTGATGTCAGAGAGATTACTGCTTATGCTCTCTTCTAGGATTTTTATAGTTTCAGGTCTCACAGTTAGGTCCTTAATCCATTTTGAGTTTATTTTTGTGTATGGTGTAAGAAAATGGTCTGGTTGTATTCTTTTCATGGGGCTGTCTGGTTTTCCCAACACCATTTGTTGAAGAGACTGTCTTTTTCCCATTGCATATTCTTGCCTGCCTTGTCATAGATTAATTGACCATATAAATGTGGGTTTATTTCTGGGCTCTGTATTCAGTTCCATTGAAAAATGTACCTATTTTTGTGCTGGTACCATACTGTTTTGATTACTACAGCTTTGTAGTATATCTTGAAATCTGGGATTGTGATAACTCCAATTTTGTTCTTCTTAAGATTTCTCTGGCTATTTGGAGTCTTTTGTGGCTCCATACAAATGTTAGGACAATTTGTTGTAGTTCTATGAAAAATGCTGTTGGTATTTTGATAGGAATTACAGTAAATTTGTAAATCGCTTTTGATGGTATGGACATTTTAACAATATTTTTTCTCCCAATCCATGAAAATGGAATATCTTTCCATTTATTTGTGTTATCTTCAGTTTCAACAATGAATTTTTTTTTAATAAAAATCTCCTGAAAAGCTAACCATGCCAAATTGAACAGTGATAAGTTATCATCTCAGAGTGGTGAGACTAACAAGATTTTTTTTTCTTTTCTGTCTATATAAACATCTTATTTTTTAAAACAAAGAACTATACTCATAATAAAAGCTGTAAAAATTCAAATCATAGAGAAGTATGTAGAATGATATATTTTTTTAAAAGTTTACTTTCAATTGTTCTGGACTTTTGGGAAAGATGGTTAGGTAGGAAGACGTTAAACTCACCTTGTCCCATGGACACACCGTAGATAACATTTGCATCAGTGTAAATAACCAAAAAAATGAGCTGAAGATTGGCAAAACAAACTCTGTAACTAAATGTAGAGAGGCCATGATGAAAAAGGGAGGAAGGGCAGAGATGAGGTGGGGAGCTAAACCCCAAATGTCTGGATGATGGAGGGAGAGAGCTGTGAGTGTGTAAGGAGAGAAAAACAGACTATCACACCGGGGAGCCTGCATGAGGAAGAGGAATCCTCATAACATTTCACTTTGAAAACCAGAGGGGCTGAATTTTGTGAGTTCTTACAACCAGCGAACTTTCAAAATCAGCAGTCCTTAGGAGAGCCAGGAGAGCAATAGGAAACTGAATCTGTGCCCTTAAAGAGGAAGCACAACAAATAGCCCATAAGGATACAGCATAGAAGCAGCTATCACAAAACCTCCTGGGGCATATGGGAGGGAGAATTATTTACTAAATCTCTAAGTTTGCTGAAGAACTTCTCCAGGAAGTTCCTCCCCCACCCCCCAGCATAAACACAGGGCCACCTGTGGAAACCAGCACAGCTGTTGGTTTTCACTACCTAACTGCTTATGCCACACCCTGTACCCTCCAGCCTTGGTCTCTGTGGCAGCTGCTCATCCCCTGTAGAAAAGGATCAGCATCACCTTGTTAAAAGTGTGTGCCCTGCCCACTACTCTAAAGAACAAGAGACATAGCTGACTTTCCTACCACACAGAAACAGACATAGAGAGTTAGACAAAATGAGACAGATGAATATGTCAAATGAAAGAAAAGGACAAGACTACAGCAAAAAACCTAAACAAAATGGAGAGGAGTAATATGCTTGATAGAGAATTTAAAGTAATGATCATAAAGATGCTCACTGGACTTGAGAAAAGACGGGAGGACAGCATGAGACCCTTAACAAACAGATAAAAAAGAACCAATCAGAGATAAAGAATACAATAACTGAAATAAAAAATATATTTGGATCATCTGGGTGGCTCAATCGATTAAGCATCTGACTCTTGATTTCAGCTCAGGTCATGATCTCAGGGTTCATGAGTTTGAGCCTCGCATGGGGCTCTGTGCTGACATCAAGGAATCTGCTTGGGATTATCTGTTTTTCTCTCTGTCTACCTCTGCCCCATTCACTCTCTGTCTCAAAATAAATAAATAAACATTAAAAAAAATTAAATGCACTAAATGGAATAAATAACAGGTTAGAAGAAACAGAAGAATGAATCAGCAATCTGGAGGACAGAGTAATGGGAAGTAATTAATCTGAGCAAGTGAGAGAAGAAAAATTAAGCAAAATTAAAATAGACTTGGGGAACTCAGTGACTCCATCAACTGTAATAACATTCACATTAGGGATCCCAGAGAAGAAGAAGAGAGAGAAAAGGGGGAAGAAAATTTACTTGAAGAAATAATAGCTGAAAACTTCCCAGAATTGGGGCAGGAAACAGAAATGTAGATCCAGTAGGCACAGAGATCTCTCAACTGAAGGAGGTCCACACAAGACATGTAGTGATTAAAATGTCAAAAAGCAGTGATAAAGAATCTTAAAAGCAGCAAGAGAAAAGAAAATACATACAGTGGAAACCCCAGAAGGCTATCAGCAGATTATTCAACAGAAACTTAGCAGGTCAGAAGTGAGTGAGCATAATATATTTAAAATGCTGAATGGGAAAAACCCACAATTCAAGTATCCACTGATAGATGAATGGATAAGGAGGGGTATATATACATATACAATAGAATATTATTCGGCCAAAAAAAGGATGAAATCTTGCCAGTTGCAACAACATGGATGGCTCTAGAAGATTATAATGCTAAGCTAAATAAGCCAGTCAGAGAAAGACAAGTACCATACAATTTCACTCATATGTTGAATTTAAGAAACAAATAAACAAAGAAAAAGAGACAAACTGACTCTTTAACTACAGAGAGCATACTGATGGTTACCAGAGGGAAGGGAAAGATGGGGGAGATAAGTGAAGGTTATTAAAAGTACAGTTGTCAGGGCACCTGGGTGACTCAGTTGGTTGAGCATCTGACTTTGGCTCAGGTCCTGATTTCACAGCTTGTGAGTTCAAGCCCCAGGTCAGGCTCTGTGTTGACAACTCAGAGCCTGGAGCCTGCTTCAGATTCTGTGACCCCCTCTGTCTCTCTCATAGCTTCCCTGCTTGTGCTCTGTCTCTGTCTCTCTCTATCTCTCTCTCAAAAATGAACATTTAAAAAATTTTTAATAGGGGCGCCTGAGTGGCTCAGTCAGTTAAGCAGCCAACTTCAGCTCAGGTCATGATCTCACGGTTTGTGAGTTCAAGCCCCGCATCGGGCTCTGTGCTGAAAACTCAGGGCCTGGAGCCTGCTTCAGATTCTGTGTCTCCCTCTTTCTCTGCCCCTCCCCTGCTTACATTCTGTCTCTCTGTCAAAAGTAAATAAACATTAAAAAAATTTTTAATAAATAAAAGTACAGTTATCTTGATGAGGACTGACTTAATATATGAAATTGTTGAAGCTCTGTATTGTATACCTGAAATGAATATAACACTGTATGTTAACCACAGTGAAATTAAAATTTTTAAAAAATAAAAATAAAAAGTCTACTTTTATCTTACTCCTGCCATTTTAGGCCCTTCCTATTGTTAAGAGGTTATTGAATATGTTTCTGGACCTTTTCCTGTGGGTGTACCTGCTTAAAGAGGTTGAGAAAAAAAAATTTTTTTAAGCCTATTTAGTCTTTAAGGCTGTTTAAAAATATATAAAATGGAAGTGCCTGGGTCTGTTAAGCATTTGCCTTTGGCTCATAGTTCATGAGTTCGAGCCCTGCATTGGGCTCTCTACTTCCCACACAGAGCCTGCTTCGGTCCTCGCTACCTCTTCCCTGCTTGCACGTGTGTTCTCGCTCTCTCAAAAATACATGAATAGATGACTTTAAAATATAGATAGATAGATAGATAATAGATAGCTAGATCAATCAGAGGTAACACCTCAGCTTGGAATGCCTGAGATAGGCAAATGCTAATGTTCTGAACAAGGGGTGAGCAGGATTGCTGCCACAGCTGCCAAACTCTGATCACCATTCTTGAGGGATATGACACAGAAACCACTAAGCTACAGTCACAGCCTTGTCTCGATGTTCCTTGTAGGTCTTTGAGTCGACAGAGAAGTACCAGGTTAAAATTGCTGAATTCTAACTCACATTTCTGTATTTCTTTGGACTCTCTCTTCCAGATATGTTTTTCCCTACCTGAAGTTGGTGAATTGCCTTAATCCATGGCTCCCACCTATCACTTCTTCTCACTATCACTTGCTTTGGTCATTTAAGATACCCTGTGTCTCTCTCTGTCTCTCAAAAATGAATAAATGTTAAAGGAAAAAAAGAGAGATTGCAGGGATATACAATACTTGTTCTTTATTTTCATTATTTGATGAAGAGGAGGGAAATTTTAGAACAATTCTAAAATCAGGGGCTTTTTGAGAAAAAAAATTTTATACATCAATTAGTCAAAGGATTCTTCAAATGATCAATTCGCTGCTTCCCTGGGCCTTTTAACCGACATGGTCTGTGATGACACAGTCTCCCTTTGTCTAGAAGAGTGGGGGAGTCTTGTGGGCTCCATCTGCTTTTCATTTGAAAAAAAAAATTTTTTTTAAACATCTGACACGGGGCTCAAACTCATGAGCCATGAGATCAGGACCCAAGCTGAAGTCGGCTGCTTAACCAACTGAGCCACGCAAGCCCCCATCTGCTTTCCATTTGGCCAGGCCATGGTAGGTGGTGGCTGGCTCATCCGCCACATTCCCCAGGCAGCACGCAGACCTCACTGTTGGCCACGGTGAGCAACAGGAGGGGAACACCACTGCTTGGGGTCTGAGAAACCCTTCTACTCCTCCACTCTTATTCCACCACAGAATCCCTCCCCTCATATATACATGTAAGGTTTCAGAAAAAATACAACTGATACTGAGGAAAAAATGGCTTTAGCAAATTGATTTTTCAACAGACTAGTCAGCTCCCTCTTCTTTATTTAGTCTTCTCCCATGCCACAGCAATCAAGACATCCCTTTCCAGACTGTTTTTTGTGCATAATACAAATATATAAACATGGGTTTTTTAATGGCTTACAAGGTATATTTTCTAGAAAGTACTTTTTTATTCCAACAATATAGCATGTGTCTTCTTTCCTGTCAGTGTATAAGATCTAATTCATTATTACTGACATCGAGACTTTTCTGCTTAATTTGCATTGCAGTTATATTTAATAAACAAGGTCTGATATTCCTCCTCTTTGATCATTCTTTTCTGAAGTTAGGGACTAAAGCATTACATTGGACCATCAGTAGCAAAGCATCATTTCACAAAATAGTTCTGTTGAATGACATGGAAAAGAAGTTCTTTATGACTTAACACAATAGGGCCAACCCCTGGCTGCACATTAGAACTATCTAGAGATTTTTACAAACAATACTGTGAAAACTTATGTCACATAAAAACCTGCATATGATGTTTATAGCAGCTTTGTTTATAATTACCAAAATTTGGGGGCGCCTGGGTGGCTCAGTTGGTTTAGCGTCCAACTTTGGCTCAGGACATGATCTCACGGTTCATATGAAGGTTCAAACCCCGCATCAGGCTCTGTGCTGATAGCTCAGAACCTGGAACCTGTTTTCAGATTCTGGGTCTCCCTCTCTCTCTGCCCTTCCCTGGCTTGCACTGTCTCTCAAAAATAAATAAACTTTAAAAAATGTACAATTACCAAAATTTGGAAGCTACCAAGATGTCTTTCAGTAGGTGAATGGATAAACAGACTGTGATAATTCCAGACAATGGGATTTTATTCAATGCTTTAAAAAATGAGCTATTAAGTCATGAAAAGACATGGAGGAATCTTAATTGCATATTACTAAATGAAAGAAGCTGATCTGAAAAGGCTACATACTGTATGATTACAACTTTATGATATTCTGCCTAAAGGCAAACTATGGAGACAGTAAAAAGGATCATTTGGTTGCCAGCAGTTGGAGGGCAGACGGAGGTGGGTGGGATGAGTGAATAGGCTAAGCACAGACTATTTTTAGGGCAGTGAAATACTGACAAATAATGACAGATATATGTCATTATATATTTGTCCAAACTCACAGAACATACAACACCAAGAGGGAAAAGGTAAACTATGAACTTTGGTGATTATACTATGTCAATGTAAGTGGGCGGTTTTGGTAATAGAGGAGGTTTGCATGTGAGGGGCTAGAGGGTATATGGGAAACCTCTATATCTTCCCCTCACTTTTGCTATGAACCCAAACTACTCTAAAAACAAGATTAAAAAAAAATGAAGTATATGGGCACCTGGGTGACTCAGTCGGTTAAGCATCTGACTTCAGCTCAGGTCATGATCTCACAGTTTATGAGTTCGAGCCCTGCATCGGGCTCTGTGCTGACAGCTCAGAGCCTGGAGCCTGCTTTGGATTCTGTGTCTCCCTCTCTCTGCCCATCCTCCGCTTGACTCTATCTCTCTCTCTCAAAAATAAACAAAAACATCAAAAAAAATGAAGTATAGTTGATATACAATGTTATATTAGTTTCAGGTGTACAACATAATGATTCATCAATTGTATACATTATCCAATTCTTGCTACAATAAGTGTAGTTAACATCTCACCATATAAAGTTATGACATTATTATTGACTATATTCTCTATGCTGTATTTTTCATCCCCATGACTTACTAATTTTATAGCTGAAAGTATAATCCCCTTAACCCCTTTCCCTTATTTTGTCCAACCCTTCATCTCCCTTCCCTCTGGCAACCACCAGTTTGTTTCCTGTTTTATGAGTCTTTTTCAGTTTCTGTTTTTGTATGTTTTTAAATTCCACATATAAGTGAAATTATATGGTAATTGTCTTTCTCTGTCTGATTTATTTCACTTAGCATAACACCCTCTAAGTCCACCCATGTTGTTGCAAGTGGCAGGACTTCATTCTTTTTTACGGCTGAGTAATATTCTATTGTATATATACGTATACGTACATGTATACATACACACATACGGATATATACACGCCTACACCATACCTTCTTTATCCATTCATCTATGGACAGACAGGTTGGCTATTGTGATAATGCTGCAATAAATATAGGGGTGCATTTAATTTTTTAATTAGTGTTTTCATATTCTTTGGGTAAATGCTCAGCAGTGGTATTACTGGATTGTATACTATTTCTATTTTTAATTTTTTTTAAGTTTATTTATTTAGTTTGAGAGAGATTGTGTGTGATGGGGGGTGCAGAGAGAGAGGGAGAGAAAGAATCTCAAGCAGGGTCCACCCTCAGCATGGAGCCCAACACAGTGCTCAATCCCATGACTGAAAGACCACAACCCGAGCAGATATCACTTGAGCTGATATCAAGAGTTGGACGCTCAACCAACTAAGCCCCCCAGGTACCGCTATTTTTAATTTTTTGAAGAACCTCCATATTATTTTCCACAGTGCTGTACTAACTTACATTCCTACTAACAGTGCATAAGGGTTCCCTTTTCTCCACATCCTTACCAACACTTGTTACTTGTCTATTTTATAATTGCCATTCTAACTGGTATGAAATAACATCTCATTGTGATTTTGATTTGCATTTCCCTGATTAGTGGTGTTGAACATCTTCTCATGTTATGTTGGTCATCCATATGTCTTTCTTTGGAAAAGGTCTATTTAGATCCTCTGCCCATTTTTTAATCAGGTTTTGGCATATGTGTGTGTGTGTGTGTGTGTGTTTTGGTTTTCAGTTGTATAAGTCCTTTATATATTTTGGATATTAACCTCTTAACAGATATCACTTGCAAATAAATTCTTCTCCCATTCAGTAGTTTGCCTTTTTGTTTTGTTGATGGTTTCTTTCACTGTGCAAAAGCTTTTTAGTTGGATGTAATCCCAATTGCTTATTTTTGCTTTTGTTTCCCTTGCCTGAAGCCTGAAGAGATGTATCTAGAAAAATATAGCTGAGGTTGATGCCTAAAAAAAAAAAACTGCCTATGTTTTCTTTTAGGAATTTTATGGTTTCAAGTCTTACATTTAGGCCTTTAATCCATTTTGAGTTTATTTTTGTGTGTGGTATAAGAAAGTGGTGTAGTTTTCCCAACACCAGTTATTGAAGAGACTGTCTTTTCCCCATTGTATACTCTCACTTCCTTTGTCATAGATTAATTGACCATATAACTATGGGTTTGTGTCTGGGCTCTTTATCCTGTTCCTAGTTTTGTGCCAGTACCATACTGTTGTGATTACTACAGCTTTGCAGTATATCATGAAATTGGGATTGTGACATCACCAATTTTTTTCTTTCTCGAGATTGCCCTGGCTATTTGAGGTGTTTTGTAGTTCCATACACATTTGAGGATTTTTGTTCTAGTTCTATGAAAAATGTCATTGGTATTTTGATAGGGATTGCATTGACTCTGTGGGTTGCTCTAGGTAATATGGACACTTTAACAATGTTAATTCTTCTAATCCATGAGCATGGTATGTCTTCCATTTGTTTGTGTCATCTTCAATTTTTTCATCATTGTCTTATAGCTTTCAGATCACCTCCTTGGTTAAATTTATTCCTAGTATCTTAATTGTTTTTGATGCAGTTATAAATGGGATTGTTTTAATTTTTCTACTTCATTATTAATGAATGGAATATAACATTAATTTTAAAAACAGTAATACTGATATATGAGCCTCAGAGTTAGAGATTGTGATTTAGTTTGTCTGAATAGAGCCCAGGAAATGTTTTGTTGTTGTTGTTTGTTTTTCTTTTTAATAGACTTTATTTCTTAGAACTAGTATTTTTTTTTAATTAATTTATTTATTTTAAGAGAGAGAGAGAGGTGGGGAGGGACAGAGAGAGGGGGACAGAGACAGAATCCCAAGCAGGTTCTGCTCTGTCAGCACAGAGACCGACGCAGAGCTTAAACCCACGAACCATGACATCATGACTTGAGCCGAAACCAAGAGTCACCACTTAACTGACTGAGCCACCCAGACATCCCAGAGCTAGTATTTTTTTAAAACAAGTTCCATAGGTGATTCTAATGTACATCTAGGATGGAGAGTTACCAGTCTAAGTCAGTCACCCCTCAATCTGCTCAGCTGATTTCCTACAAGTATTTCCCCAGGTACCCTTGCTCTGCTGTTTGGAATTACCCATATTTGTCATACCGTCATACTTCCTATAATTTGCCCCCTTGCTTGGAAATCCCAAGTTCTACTCACCAAACAGGAGAACCACTACCCACTAAGTCTCAGCTCAAACAAATGGTTTCCTTAACACCTACCTAAAGTTTCTTGGTCCCTGAACACATTTTCATATCACGTAGTTCTTTAGGCATACCTATGTTATACTCTTTATCAGGATTTTCTTTAATGCTTATATTGAGAGTGAGCAGGAGTGGCATAGGGAGAGGGAGACAGAGGATCTGAAGCTGGTTCTATGCTGACAGCAGAGAGCCTGATGCGGGGCTCAAACTCACAAACCATGAGATCGTGACCTGAGCTAGGGTTGAAAGCTTAACTGACTGAACCCCCAGGTGCCCCTTTCAGGACATTTTTTAATTGTTTGACCACATGTCTGCCCCTTCACCAAATGAGGCATTTAAGAGCACTATTGTGTTTTATTCATCTTGTCAGTACCTAGCATTAAATAACTCTAATTCTTGGTCAAATAAAAAAATGCACAAAGCTGGTCATTATGTATAAACTCTATCTTGAAATTTAAAAATTTAGTATTTTTCATTCAAAGTTTATTGCCTGCTAAAATATAAAATCTTTCAGATATTTTTGTTCCCTCTTAGAGTCTGCACCGTCCTTGTGTCTTGGCTCAAGGAACGGAATACTAGCTAAAAAACAGAGACATGTTTTTTTTATGCCAGCAGACCACTGTGTCACCCTAAGTCATTTAATTTCCCTGAGATCCCATTCGTCATCTGTAAAATGCAGATCACTGAGGCCCCTTCCACCTTGAGCCAAGCCCTATATAACAATGGTTTACACTCTTCTCCGAGGGACACTTGAAGACTGCTTTCCTGTTTTAAAACATAGGGATAACAAAGGGAGTAATATATAAGAAACTGAATACATCAAGTTTTTACCATTGTTTTAATTAGTGAAACAAAATCAATGGAAGTCAAATTACATGCAACAATGGCTCCAAGAAGTAAATAGAAATTTTATATAGGAAACGTCTTATCCACTATAACAGAGTTCCAATAATTTGACAATTATCTCCCAAAACATTTCCCAATTCTCAGCAAGGTGTGCAAACTAAAAGTTAATTTTAAACATGCATAGCTATATTTTTATTGAGTTTTGTGTGAAGAGACTGAAGAGTTCAGATTTGGCTAAGATACTGATGGTGAACATGAGAATTCTCTCCTCCCCACCTCTAAGCTTCCAGCCCTGCAACTACATCTACCTGCCCAGACAGTGCCCATTGGAGAATTATCAAGTAGATTATACTTGTATTATCGTCAATATAACTTTATGATTTTTATGCATGTAACATAAAAGCCTATCAGCATCAGAAAGTACACAGGATATGGGATTAGTCCAATTTAAATGCACCATCTTCAAACCTGAAAGAAAGAAAAAAGACTTGTTAGCAAATACATTTATTTTATTTGGATTACACAACACATCAACACACTTGTCTAATTTCTGCTGTGTAAGTTGCTGTTTGTAAAATAAATACTTGCAGACAATTATCCAAACCCATTACAAAAAGCATATCCCAATAATTTATCCCATTGGTTTTTCCTATAACCTTAGAGGAAAGAATGTTGGTATTAGAGTTAGGGTCCTGGCTCTCCCATTTAGTAACTGTGTGACTGGGCAGGTCACCCAAACTCTCTGATGCTCTCTCAAATCAATTTCCCTGTGTTAGAGCATAATGAGTAATTTGAATAGGTTTTCAGTATGATGGTACCCTACGGAGTAGAATTTCACTGAAAAGCTGTATTTTCTACTTTTGTATTCCAACCAACAATGCAGAGAAGTCCAGTTCCTCCCTTTCTCACACTGCTAGAAGTTTCTGTACATATATGTATTGTAGTATCTTTACATTGCATTATAACAATGTTTCCATTTCTTATATTTAAAAATTTTTTTAATGTTTATTTTTGAGAGAGAGGCAGAGAAAAAGAGCATGAGCAGAGAAGAGGCAGAAAGAGAGGGAGACACAGAATCCGAAGCAGGCTCCAGACTCTGAGCTGTCAGCACAGAGCCTGATGCAGGACTCGAATCCATGAACTGTATGATCATGACCTGAGCTGAAGTCTGATGCTTAACCAACTGAGCCACCCAGGCGCCCCTCCATTTCTCTCCTCTCTTGGACCAGAGCCTCTAGAAGGCAAACACACCCTAAGGCTGAACAAGCGACTGAAGGAACGGGATGTCTGCAGAATCACGTCACTCCTCTCTTCTGGCTAAATAGCAAAGTAACTGCTATGCAAATGAAGAGAATGGTTCATTTCTGAAGGCCCAGAGATGCACACTGTAGAAGTGGAAGAAGAAAGATCAAATCCTCCCAGGAAGTGTAGGTAAAACTGGCTGCCTCTATCCTGTTACACCATTCCAACAGCTCCTCTGACTTTGTTTAGAGGGCTAGGGATGCTGGCAGCATTAGACTGGGGCTACACACCTTTCTCATGCCACTCCACAGGAAAAGAAAATGTATTCCCTGTAGGAATCTTTCTTGCCTGCTGAAATGCTATCTTGATTAACGTTTTCCCTATAATGAGGGTTATCCTATTAGAGTTGTCTTTAGTCCCCAGGACAATGAAACAAGAAAGTATTTTCACCTACCTCCATGATGCTAGTTACTTGTCTCGCTCTACAAAAAAGAAAATGGAGAAAGAAAGACAGTAAGTTTTACTTTTAAAATACTATGTGCTAACAAATGTCTAAAACTGTTACAAATGAGGCTGTTAGAATAGGCTGCTGTCCCTAACTATGAATACTCAGAAGGACCCAACCTTGCCTACAAGGCTCAGATCCCAACCCATCCAGGGAGTACTGGATAAGGAACTAGGAAAGCAAGTCTTACAAAGGCCTGTGCCTCCCTGAGACTTTTGATGGTTTTACATATCAGAGCTTTAATAATGTTCCCTGTCAATTGCAGTATGCAGATTTTTTTGTATCAGAGCATCTTTAATCTGTGCCTACTTCAGATACAACTGTCAGTAGCTAAGTAAAGAACTTAAAAACTTACCCCACATAACGACTTTGGGCTCACTGAGAGTTGTATGATTCACAAGGCAGCTAAACACATCATTGTTAGTGGGAGTAAATTCAGTGTGGACCAGAAGATAGAAAGTCCAGTCCTTGTTGAAAGACAGATCTGTCTGTTCAGCTTCCATTTTTTTCCCATTCTTCAGCAAGCTGATATCAATTTGTGGTGGGTGGAACCCCGAAACATAGCAGTTCAGGAAATTTGGCTTTCCATTCTCTGCAGGGTGACGGGAGTAAACCTGAACCTTTGGAGAATCTGAGGGACATCAGGGAAAGACAAATGAAAATTGCAGGGTATTTCACGCAGGGCTACCTTGGTCTAAAGCTAGACCGGGCAACAAATGTTTAAATTTGATCACTGAATTCTCCCAATTCCATTTCTAGTCTGGCCAAATGAGTGTCCACTTTTCCAAGAGGCTCCCTCCATTTTAAGGGATAAACCGTGACTTAGTATCTTTTCCACATAATTTCTCTACTTGTGGCTTTTTGGTTTTTTTCCTACAGATTTCTAGTAGTATCGTCTTCTGTCGCTGGAGTTCGTGTCAAATCTTTAAGACCTTTCCGTGGAGACTCTTAAGAACTTTTGATGGCTTCTCAGCACCCATATAATTCCTCAACACATGTCTCAAGAGTCCTCATGATTTGGCCCCAACCTCCTTTTCAAACTTCATTTCTCATTTCATACACTCTCCATAATAGCCATATCAAAAAACTCATGTTACTGTACCTTGTTTCAGCCTATCTTTTTTTTTTTTAATGTTTATTACTTTCTTGTTTTGGCTCATGTTCCTGCCTAGACCCACACCCATCTGACTTCTCAATATGTATTAAGTGTCTAGAATAGTGCCTGGCACATACCAATTGCTCTGTAAGTGGCACATGTTGTTATTAGTATTACCTCGAACAAAACTTAAATGCCTACAGAAGTCAGAAAATACCATAAATGAGTGAGATGGGATTGGTCAGAACTTTAGGGAAGGGTGAAGACTGTGGCAAAAGGGAAAGAACATATTCTCCATTATGACTAAGTGGAGTAATGTGTGTAAGGGGGGGGGGTTGCATTTTTAATTAGCACCCTCAAGTGACTGCTACAACTAGCCATGTTGGAAAAAACATTGCTGCTATAGAATACGTGTTCCCAAAATGGGATGCATAACTAGATCTTCCCTGGGGATATGGAAAGAAACTATCATAAATTCTACTTCCATATTTTTCATCCAATGAAGAGAAGTATTACTGCTCCTAAGTATACAGACTGACACTAATTCATGTGTATAATTCACTTTTAAATACACATCATGCAGGGTACATGATTACTAAAAGGCAGTTCCTCCATGTCCAGGATGTGGTAGGGAGGAGTGCCAGGCTATTCTGACCAGATATATCTATCTAGAAACACCTCATCATCAAAGGAAAGATCATCAGCCCCAGTAGGAGCCCTGATTTTTTTTTCATAAAGTTGAAGTGAAGACAAATCAGAAAGCTCTTTATATTGGAGTTTCTAATAATTAGAGGATAATAAATGCCACAAGAATCAGAGCACAGCTTCATCAGGCCTAGAATTCTCTCTATGAGGGAGCCAAGCAGGGTTCTGCAAGAATATCACAATAATCTTTTCTAAGAGGAAGATGAGTATCGGATAAGCCTTGATTTGTTTCTGGGCTCAGCCACTTACTGGCTGTGACTTTGGGACAGTTAGTTGAGCTTCTGAAGTTTAACTGAAAAATCAATTTATGTCCACAGTGAAACAAAACTGACAGAAGGGACAGAGCAAAAAATAGACCCTCCCCCCAAGAGCAATCCTTTTTACCCATTCCTTGTGTATCTTCTAGAAATGATCTATTCATGGCATGTATTGCTCTGGAAATTTTCAAAATAAGATTTTTATTTTAATGTCAGCTTGCTATTTTTTTTAAGATCTCTATAGTTTCTGGCAATTATCAATAATAATAATTGTGCTTTATTTTGTAAATAAATTATAAACACCTTTATCTCATGATCAAAAGATCTCGCTTCACAGAGGCTTTTGTGAGGGGAAAATGTGAGAGGGTCTGGTATATCACAAGATATTTAGGCCGTGCTCAAGATCTAGAGCGCCTCAGACAGACAACCTGGCTAACTAACCATGTTGATTATCCTTATCACTAGTTTTACAATCTCCCTGACTCATAAGCCTTCAGTTGTTCAAAACAGAAAGTAGAGGCTTAGTTCATCTTGGAAAGAACCAGGCAAAGAGCCAAAGAGGAAGCCCTCTGCGAAGAAAAGGCAACAAGGTACGAATGCTCTCCAGTTTGCTAGTTAGAATCTCACACCGTAAGGTGACAAGGAGGTACCGGAAAAACACGGCATTGCAACCAAAGAGCTCACGCTCCCCCCAAAAATGTTCTAGTCACCCTCGATTGTCTGCCATTTCCCCCCGTGTTGTGTGTTTCAGTTACTTAAATGCTTGGTGTCTCTGCCTTTCTTTACCTGTGAGATGCTGAAGATAACAACCATTATACTTAACATTCGTAAGCTCATCTCAAAATCAAGTTACATAAAGCACAAAACGTCCCCGGCACGCTCCTTACCAATAACGAGGAGCTCTTATGATCATTAAAAGCCACATGTAACGGCAACGAGTGAATTAAATGATGTGAAAGCGCTTTGTAACACCTCAAAGTAGTCTGCAAATGCCACGTGCGGATCCCTCCCCTGTTTGTGCGGCTGGTGAACACGCCGGGCGTTCGGGAGGAAGCCGCGATCCGAGCAGTGTAGCTGGGGACCGAAGTACCCGCGCGGTGCCTCCAGCCCAGACGGATGTCTCCACCCATTCACAGCCCGGGACTCCCGGTCTTAGGACCCGCCTTCCAGCCCTCCCAGGCAGCTGCGCTCGGGAAGCTAGAGGTTACGCGGAAGAGAAACCCTCCCCCACCTCGGTCATTCCGAAGTCTGTCATCACCCCGAAACTTTGTCCTGACCCACCTGGAACGGGCACGCCGCAGGCGTCCCGCGCGTCCCTCTCACCCGAAGAAGAAAAAGGAGACTTTTGTCCTGGGCTCGCACCCCTCCCCACTACCCGGCCACCCACCGCTTCCCCACCCGGAGATCGACCCCACGGCTAGTCCCCAGGGAGGAGGTGGAGTGGGTGACTTAAAGAGTTAAAGTCGAGGGAGCCGAACAGATCCCGGCACAGGAGAAGAAGGGCTAGGTCAAGAGGGGACACTCACGCTGGACGGCATCCAGGTGGGACAGATAGAACAGCCCGAGCAGGACCAAGAACACGGAGCGCGCCATCGTTAGCAGACCAGCGCCAGACACAGAACTGCCCAGCCAGCCCTATGCCTCTATTTATATACCACAGTGGCTCTGGCGCGCACAGCCAATCAGAACGCTTCTGGCAGGGGCCGTCACTTGTCTCCTAGCGCGCCTTGCCGGGCCAGGTTAGAGAGGGGACTTACCCGTTTTCAGTTTCATTTTCCTATAACGTCCCTTGATGCTTAGAAAGGCATGGGCTGGGCCGAATGACTTTGCTGTCTATAAAGTCGAGCCCTACCATTCGGGGTGTGCGCCAGAGCTTGTGGGGAGGCCCTCCTATCCTAGAACTTCAGACTGGACTTACCCTGGTCCAGCACCCTGAGAACTAGCTAGCCTCAGGATGACTTGCTTACCATGTCTCTAGGAGGACCTTAGGACCCGTGGTTTTTCATTCAAGAAAACTGAAGCCCAGAAAAATTAAGAGCGCGGACAAAGGATGAACAATGTGGGGAAGAATTAATAACTGTGGTCCCGGAAATGTAGGGTTACAGATTCTTTGAATAAGAAAAACAGTTCCGGAACCATGAGGTCTCCTGAGGGCTCAGAGAACTGTCCAGAATGGACAAGGACCTTCTAGCTTCCTGAATTCCTTCAGGCCAAAGTTTGCTTTTGTAAAGCCCTGTGCCAGGAAAATTTTCCCTGTATCTTCCTGCTGTTGTTTAAGTAATTTTCTTAGTTTTGTTGATTTGTGGAAAAAAAAAAAAAAAAAAAAAAAAACCACTGCCAAAGCAGTAACTGCCTAGAGCTTTAGAGTTTACAGACCCATTTAGGTACATCATTCCCTTCCAGTTACTACACTGGAATGGCGCCTGACAGGTAGTAGGTATTACGTAAATGAAATGAATGATTGAATGAACAAACCAGTAAATACATAAATAAACAGTAGGAAATAAGAATCATCCCATTAATTTTTATGAATAAGGGATAACAAAAGCTAAGGTTGGGATTCAAATTTGCCTGATGCTCTTGCCATTCATGCTTTAGACACCTGGGAGATAAGGGCTCTGAAATTTTAGTGAGAATTTGGATTGCATCAGCCATAGGGCCCAGCCAAAGAAGTCAAACCTACTGACTATAAGGGCTTAACAATGTTAGACCCACTAGGAAAGCTTACACTCCAGAGATACCATAAAAAAGATGCTGACATCGCATGGCAACTCAGTCCATCAGTCTTCTCTCAACCATCCGGGCAGGAGAGACAGAGATCTTGGGTTTTGAGTTAAACGGAGTTAGGTTGTGATTCCCAAAGAAGCAAACAAATATGGTATAGATTTCTTTTACATATTTTTAGACCTTGTAATAATTCCTTTTGTGGAAGCCATGTCTGAACTAGAAAAATAATGCTCTCCACAGATCTAATGAAATGAGATAATGCACAGAGAGTCTCACACAGTTCCTAGTATTTTATAATGTTTAAGAAATGTACTATGATCATTGTTGTTGCATACCTAATTTTCCTACCAGCTCAATCTATAACTCTCTTGAGGTATAAGAATAATTGTGATGCAGAAAGTTATGAGTAAAGCCATTCTCGCTTCTCCCATTTGTGTGTGTGTGTGTGTGTGTGTGTGTGTGTGTGTTTAACTCATGTAAGACTCTTAAGGCCTGAAATGTTAGTGTTGAAGTGTTTTCTAATGCCCTGAGAGTATAGGAAGTCTCATGGCTATTTTTCACTTCTAATTTCCTGTTTACTACATCACAGAGAAATACTATACTTAAAATTCATTATAGATAGATTCTGAACTATTCACTTAGAAAACCAATTTAAAAAGCAATTTTAAATGCAGTAAAGGGGCACCTGGGTGGCTCAGTCGGTTAAGCGCCCAACTTCGGCTCAGGTCATGATCTCACAGTTCGTGAGTTCGAGCCCCACTTTGGGCTCTGTGTTGACAGCTCAGAGCCTGGAGCCTGTTTCAGAGTCTGTATCTCCCTCTCTGTCTGTACCCCTCCCCCGCTCATGCTGTCTGTCTGTCTCTCTGTCAAAAAAGTAAATAAAAACATTAAAAAAATAAATAAAATGCAGTAAAGACAAAAAAATAAATATTAAAAAATAATAAAATGCAGTAAAGACAGAAAAGTATATTTTTCAGTTTTCTGTGTTTGGGGAACTCCTGTATTTTCCTTGAATTTCTTCCATTTATGACGTGCTTTGAGTAGTCAGAATGAAAATGAGATATAAAACTTTTTTTTTTTGTTATTGAGACCATTTGTCTAGGAGGGTAAACTCGTAGAAATCTACAAACATGGGAATTTAATCGTGTTATCTCCCAGCGGTGAGAATAGCAGCTGGACTTTTTTTCTTTTCTTTTCTTTTCTTTTGCTTATATGACTCTCCTAAAAATTTTTTTACAATGAATATTTATTCAGAATAGTAAATATTTTGGGGCCCCTGGGTAACTCACTAAGTGTCCAAACTTGGTTCAGGTCATGATCTCGTGGTTCATGAGTTCTAGCCCCACATTGGACTGTATGTTGCCAGTATAGAACCTGCTGTGACAGAACCTGTCACCCTCTCTCTCTGCCCCTCCCCCACTCATATTCTTTCAAAAATAAACATTAAAAAATTAAAATAGCAAATATTTTCAAGAATGTGGAAGAGTTGGAAGTCTTATGTCCTTATGATGGGAATGTAAAATGACATAATTATTTTGGAAAACAATTTGGGCGCCTGGCTGGCATAGTCAGTTAAGAGCTGGACTTCTGCTCAGATCATGATCTCACAATTTGTGAGTTCAAGCCCGGGCTTGACAGCTCAGAGGCTGGAGTCTGCTTCAGATTCTGTGACTCTATCTCTGCCCTTTCCTCACTTGTGCTCTGTCTGGCTTGCTCTCTCTCTCAAAAATAAATAAAGATTAAAAAATTAAAAAACAAAGGAAAACGATTTGACAATTTTTTACAAAGTTAAACATGTACTGTCCAGACACTCTAAGTATCTACCCAAGAGAAAACGAAAGCATACGTCTACACAAAGACCTGTGTATATGTCTATACACAAATATTCATAGCAGTTTTATTTGTAAAAGCCAAAAATTTGCTTTGACATTCAAAGCAATCCGAATGTCAACAGGTGACTGGATAAACAAATTGAGGAATATATCCATAGAGTGGAATACCATCAGCAATAAGCAAGGAATGAAGGACTGATACATGCAACAACATGGATGAAATAATTATGCTGAATGAAAGAAGCCAGACAAGAAAGAGTATATACTGCACAATTCTGTTTATATTAAACTCTAGAAAAGAGAAACTAATCTATGCAACAGAAAGTAGATGAGTGGTTTGGGAGGAGGGGTCATTGAGAGGGGAGAGTCAGGAGCATAAGGAAACTTTGTGGCTGATGAGTTTATTTTGAATTTGACGATTATTTCATGGATGTATACATATATTACAACTTATTAAATTGTACACTTTAAATTTAATTTGTTGTATGTCAATTATACCTCAACAAAGCTGTTAAAAAAAAGCACCTGTATTTTTGTTAGACAAAAGAAGAATGAGGTGCTTGAACAGAAAGAAAAAGAATGATACTGGAGTGGGGAGAAAATAGGAATAGGTTACAGCGCAAATGAGTTGGGTTGCACCGGAGTGGATCTCAGTCAGCAGTTTTCTGAGATGGGCCTATCCAAACAGCTGGAAAAGCCAGGCCCGCTCAAGAGGAGAGGACATTTGTACCAGGGCTTTTTCAAATGTTATGTAATTAATCCCTTGTAATTGAAATTGTGGTCTATACATCACTGGCATCAGCCATACCTAGGAACTCTAGGTATTGTGAGTTTGAGCCCCGTGTTGGGCTCTGTGCTGACAGCTCAGAGCCTGGAACCTGCTTCATATTCTATGTCTCCTCTCTCTCTCTCTGCCCCTCCTCCTTTCATCCTCTGTCTCTCTCTGTCTCAAAAATAAATAAACATTTAAAAAATGCATATTCTTGGGCCCAACCCAGACCTACTAAACCAGAGTCTGCATTTTAACAACATCCCAGGTGATCCAAATACAAGTAAAATTTTGTGAAGCTGTTGACCCAAATTACACAACAATCTAGAAGGTAGGTGTTACTTTCATTTACAGATAAGAAGATAGGGAGGTAAGATAGTTGCCCACATTCATATTGAGCTGGAATTCAAAAACTTGTCCATCTGTTTCCAAAGTCTCTATAATTTCCGCTAGAAAATCACTTTCTGAGAAGGGGTTCATGGGAAGGATTCATTGCCTGGCTTGTAGATCAGGGCAAGGATTAAAAGCATATGAGAAGATAAGGGGAAGTAGATAAACAGGAACCAGCACCAAGATGTGCAGGATTATTTTTGAACTGAAATTTTTTTTCTATCCACGAAAGTAATATATGCACATGACAGAAAATTGGAACTTACTAAAAACTTATGAAGAAGAAAATTAAAACTGGTAATCCTACAACCCAAAGATGCATATCGTTAAATGATTTAATTTCAGGAGTCTGAAGATTGTTGCCTGCTCAAAAGTACAGCCTGGTTAGGTCTGTCTGCAGACTAAAAATCCTCAACCTTTTGTGTTAAATTCCACTAAACTGAGCAAGTATGAGTTGAGTGCGAGCTTTGTGGAAAATGTAAGTACTGTAACAATAAGGTAGAAGGGGATAATAGACTCTGCCGACCAGGAGATTCCAATCTGGAGTTAAAAATCAGTGCATAATTAATTTATTAGCACACTCCTAAATGGTCTGGGCTGACTGACTCCTCAGATTTGAAAACTGTTACATAATGAGCAACAGGCCCAAAGCAAATGGAGCACAGATTGGGAGTCTTTTCTTCTTGGTAGTCACCAAGTCAGACACCATACGTAGGAGGGGGAGAAAAACCTCACAAGATCCGTACAAGGTAAGTGCCATGGTGTCTGTTTGAAGTAGACTCAAGTTGAGAGAGTAGAGATATCTGTTTGGCGGGGAATCTGCCTCAGGCTTGCGTGTGACCACGAGGCTCCCTCAATTGCCAATTTGTTTTTACTGGCAAAACCATACAAATTTGATATGAAAAACATCAAGCAGTACAGACCTGTGAAATCCCAATGTCTCTCAAATCCTCTTCCCAGTAGCAAGCACGGTATTTAATGGACTTTTTATTTTTTATTACAAGCCCAACACGTGAATGTATGCCCATTGGAAAAATGCAAGTGAAAGTGAAACTCCCCTCGTAGGTCTCTTATCTCATTCTCCTCCCCTAAGAAACCAGGGTTAAAGTTTGGCACTTATCCTTTCACGGATATATATTGTGTATAATTTGGAAAGTGAGGAATTTTAAAATTATAACTACAAAGACTATTATTATAGTTTGGAACACAGCACCCACTATAAAAGGGATTAGAGGCATCATCGATTGTCAGCTCAGATGGAGAGAAAGGTTAAGTAAATGCAGAAGCCAAAACCCCTAACAGTGTGCGGGCAAGAGGACAACCCCACAAACCGAGGACTGGGCACCATCCCTGGGGATATTACATCCAGAGACTAACTTACTGGCATAGCCTCTTTTCATCAATGATTCTCCTCTTAGATCCTTGGGTCAGCATCTCAGTTTCTGGTTAAAACTATAGACTTCTAACTTGGATTTTCCATCCTGCCTTAGATTGCATGCAGCACTATTAAAAGTCAAGACTGTCAGGGTCCCTGGGTGGCTCAGTTCGTTAAGTGTCCAACTCTTGATCTCAGCTTGGGTTTTGATCTCGGAGTTGTGAGTTGAGGCTCTGTGCTGGGTGTAAGCCCTCTTAAAAAAAAATTAAGACTCTCCTTTAAATGCCTTTCTTCCCTTTTGGCAAGTTTGTCTAAAACCCAGGTTCCCACTTTCCTGCTTGCTTAGCTGATACACGCCTCTCGCCAGTTAGTGTATGTGGTTCCTTCTGGCTGTCCCCTGCTACATGGGACCTGCATTTGACTTTATGCTCTCTACACTCTTGGTGTCTTGGACCTTTCTAAACTCTTCTCCTAAAAGATAACTACGAAGAAGCTAGGAAGAAATTTTTAGTAAAGAATCAATAATTCAAAACAAAATGAACACAAAAAGGTGAAGGAGCCACCCACCATACACACCATAGGAGTAGTCAAGGTACAAAAGAGGAAGTCAGAAAATAAAAGGTTTATGTTTGTGATATTTTTCCTTATTTCATTATTTTCGTCATCCTTGTTACTATTATCGTCTTAACCGTAGATCAGCTTGCCACCAATGAGTTTGCCAAAGACAGCTTACGATTTGTAAAGTTAGCCAAAAACCTATTTATTCAATGACCAATGACAGCAAAACCTGAGGTGGGACTGGCTCATCTGGCCATTCGATGACCTGAGGGGGTGAGTGGGTGAGGTAGGCTCGCCATCTACCCTGAGAAGCCAGGCCGTGACAGGTGGAAGGTGGTTCATTGAGCTTACACCCAGTTTAGGGAGAGGAAGTGGGGGAGGCTTCACAAAATTAGGATCATTCTGTACATATTAACTGAACTTGATTATTTTTGTTTTATAATATAGCTATTTTCTGTCATTATGTACAGAACTGTTTTCTTATTATTAACAGTTTTAGACTTTTCTCCATATTGTACCTTGTGACAGGCAGGATAATGCCCTACTCTTCCACCCACCCAGATGTTCACATCCTAATCAATGTGAATGGTATAAGGGACTTTGCAGGTGTGGTAATGATTCAGGGCCTTGCCGTGGGGAGATTATCAGGGAACAAAGATTCTCCTCTAGAGCCTCAAGAAAGGAAAGCAGCCCTGCCTTAATGTTAACCCCCTGAAACTCAGGTTAGATTCCTGACTTACAGAACTGTTAGATGACAACTGTGTTGTTTTAAGCCACCAAGTGTGTGCTGCCAGCCTGTCAGCGCAGAGCCCGTTTCAGATCCTCTGTCCCCCTCTATCTGCCCCTCCCCAACTTGTGCTCTCCCAAAAATAAATAAAGGTTTAAAAAAAATGAAAAGTTCATACAATATAGGAAAGAAAAAAAATAGGTAATTTGTCACAGCAGCAAGAAAAAAAACAATCAATGTCCCTTTTTCAGAATCATGAGTATTTGGGCTTTGGTTGCCAGGAGCCTAATTCAGTACAAATATCTGCCTTTCAAAGTCAAGTTCACTTGTTGGTTAATCAGATTCTGGCCAAAAAGAGCATTTTTGATACACTCGTGTTTGAGGGAGGGCCAGTTCAACAGCTGACAGGGGAGGAGTTGTACTAGAAACTGAGTCAGGAGCTTTGGCTCTTCCCCCTCCTATCGTCGCCCTCACCAATCTGGCTCAGCCGCAGCTTCTCACTTTTCTGGACTATTTCACAGACACCACACACCAGATGGGCCAAACCACTTCTGCCCTACTTACTGTTGCCAATGTTAAACAGAAAATGAGAGGAACAGGAAGATCCTTATAGTCCCCAGAACAAAGATCTCCCAAAGCTTTGCCTTCTTTCTTCTTAGCCTGCCCCAATCTATTCATCAGGTCTCAGTGTGCATCGCAATCTTTCAGTCATTCAACTAGCCTTTACTGAGCACCTTGCTAGGGGCTGGGCACTGGACTGGTACTGGGGGAACATCTTTCCTCAAAGGGCTCAGAGGCTCTGATTTATAGATGTATGAATAAATTATAATTCCAAGAAATTAACTCCACCTGGAGGGGTTAAAGAACCTGCAGAGGACTTTGGTGCCAAGGAAAGAATGTGGACTTTATCCCTTAGATTATGACGCAAGTGCAGTGAAGCTGGTTTTCGTTTTTGTTTTTTTAAACTTGTTTGTGAGGCATTTTTTCTTTGATATTTTAAAAAGCTTTTCCACATAGCTTCATGTTTTTTCTACTTATAAAATTCATATTCATTATGAAAAGTTCAGCCATGGGGCACCTGGGTGGCCCATGAGGGTTCGACTTCAGCCCAGGTCACGATCTTGTGGTTCCGTTCATGAGCTGGCACCCCACATCAGCCTGTCAGCACAGAGCCCGTTTCAGATCCTCTGTCCCCCTCTATCTGCTCCTTCCCAACTTGTGCTCTTCCAAAAATAAATAAATGTTTAAAAAAAAAAAAAAGAAAAGTTCAGACAATATAGGTAAGAAAAAAGAAAAAGATTTAAATTATCTGTTAACCTACCACCCAAAGATAACTATTGTTAATGAATTGATGTTTGTTCCCAGACTTTGTCTATTCATATATAGATATACATATGGATATACAGGTTTTCAAAGATCTAATTATTCTGCATATATTTCCTTGCAAATAGTTTTTTTTATTCCTAAGTGAGTTAAAATTTTCCTTTTTCTTTTTTTTATCAATTTATTGTCAAATTGGTTTCCGTACAACATCCAGTGCTCATCCCAACAAGTGCCCTCCTCAGTGCCTGTCACCCTCTCTCCCCCCCTCCATATCCCCTCAACCCTCAGTTTGTTCTTAGTATTTAAGAGTTTCTAATGTTTTGTCTCCCTCCCTCTCTGTGGCTTTTTCTTCCCCCTCTTCCCCTCCCCCATGGTTTTCTGCTAAGTCTCTCAAAATCCACCTATGCATGGAAGTAAATAGTTTTTTATTGGGGTGCCTGGGTGGCTTAGTCGGTTGAGCGTCCGACTTCAGCTCAGGTCATGATCTTGCGGTCTGTGGGTTTGAGCCCCGCGTCGGGCTCTGTGCTGACAGCTCAGAGCCTGGAGCCTGCTTCGGATTCTGTGTCTCCCTCTCTCTCTGCCCCTCCCCCGCTCATGCTCTGTCTCTCTCTGTCTCAAAAATAAACATTAAAAAAAATTTTTTTTAATAGTTTTTTATTTAACTATATATCATGGATAGTATATCCATTTCTATCATAATAGAGATCTATGTAGGTTTTTCTTGCTTACATAGTACAATTGACCTTTATATGGCCCACCCTCCCTGCAGCTGAAAATCTGCATGTAACTTTTGATTCTTCAAAAGGTTAACCACTAACAACCTCCTGTTGACCAGGAGGCTTACCAATAATATAAACAGATGATTAACATATATTTTGTATGTTCTATGTATTATATACTGTATTCTTATAATAAAGCTAAAAGAAAAGAAAATATTAGAAACATCATAAGGAGAACACATTTACAGTACTATACTATGTTTATGGAGGGAAAATCCACCTATACCTGGACCTGCACAGTTCAAACTCATGCTGTTCAAGGGTTAACTCTATTTCATTATATGAATATGCCATACTTTTTTACCTAATCCTAGACCGGGGACATTTCTAGTTTTTCCCTATTCTAACACATGCTATACACTATGAAATTGCCCTCCAAAGACTTTGTATGAGGTTACATTCCACTACCCAATAGAAAGAGTGCTCATCTTCCCATATCCTTCCCCAAGCTGGCTATTATCATTGAAAAATTGCATCTCCTTGTTTGACTTCATTTTTTAAAAACATTTTTAACGTTTATTTATTTTTTGAGAAAGACAGAGTGTGAGTGGAGGAGGAGCAGAGACACAGAATCTGAAACAGGCTCCAGGCTCTAAGCTGTCAACAGAGCCCAATGCAGGACTCGAATCTACAAACTGTGAGATCATGACCTGACCCAAAGTTGGATGCTTAACCGACTGAGCCACCCAGGTGCCTCGACTTCATATTTTTAAAAGGCAGTTAGGTTCAACAATTTTTCACATGTTTACTTATTATGTGAGTTCCTTGTTCCGTGAGTTTCCTATTTATGATTCTGTCAGCCAAAATCCCCAGTCACTGGGAATAAACACTGCCTAATGGAACAGAGGAGTTCGTTTAAAGAATATTTATTAGGCAAATGTTACCTACTGCTAGGTGAAGGATACACAGAAGATAATTTCATCATCCTCTGGACTTTTTTGTGGGATTGAAGTTTTCTCAAAATAAAATATTAGAAGGAAGAGAGCCCTGAGAGGGAAAAGGCAGAGGGTTTGAAAAGTGACCACAGTCTATCCTGGATCCCTCCTTTTCTCAGACTCTGCTCCCCATTCTGAGGACAGTTGCCACTGCCACCTGGAGATTCTCGGCCATCTTGAATGAATCTACCTCTTTCAGCCCCACACGTGGGTGACAAGAGCCAGGCAGCTCCTCAGCCAGCCTCAGCCCTCCAGGACAGCAACTTCCACCAGGCCATAACCCTGATGGCCTTGCTGGAGATCAACTAACAAATTTCACACAAAGGAGAATATTGATTTTCATCTTGCCTCTACAGGAAGTAAAACCTCAGTTTTTGAATAGAAAAAAATCAGGTAACGTATACACGATGGAAACTGAAGTTGGTGACTGTATATTCAGCACCATTTCTAACAGATGACTTTCTTGGAATTAATCCCAGATAATATGGGAGAACAAGGCCAAGAGTAAGAGGAAATATATTATAGGCACTGATGTGTTGGATCTAAAACCAGAAGATCTAGATCCTGGAGCACAATGGAACTGTTATCATCATCAAATCAGGGTTAGGCAAATGCAGTCATATCCAAATTCTACCTAGAGCATTTAAATCTCATATTAGAAGGAAATATACAAGGAAGCAACTTTGGTAGAGTTGACTTCTTGTCCACAAACAATTTGGTGGTCAATGATGTCAGCTATTCATCTATTTGAAGATAAGTAGAAAAGTAGAACTTGAAGCTCAGACTATTTAACATTAAAAAAGAGAGGCCAAAGTATGCAATAAGTTGTCACAGTCAAGATTAGTAATAGTCTCTTCCAACTTGTTTTCAGGCAGTAATGTGTGAAGCAAAAATAATTTAAAAAAATTTTTTTAACATTTATTTATTTTTGAGAGAGAGAGAGCATGAGTGAGCAGGGGAGAGACAGAGAGAGATGGAGACACAGAATCTGAAGCAGGCTCCAGGCTGTGAGTTATCAGCACAGCTTGAAAGGGGCTCAAACCCACAAAGGGTAAGGTCATCACCTGAGCTGAAATCTGACGCCTAACTGACAGAGCCACCCAGGTGCCCCAAAACAAATATAATTTAAATGTGAAAAGAAAGTCTTCATTTTTGCCTAATCGAATTTATTCAATTGTACTTAGTTGTATAACAAAAATATTTTGCAGACTTTATGTATGATTCAATGAGGCCTTGCATTTTCCTAAGTTTGAAAAAAAAATTCCAAATGTCAAATGTGGATTAAATAAATGAGCATCAAGCCTAAATGCAACACCAAACAATCTGGTTTTAAAAAGTTTCTCTTAACCAGAAGTTTCTATGTAAATATGGCAATTATAGATTAATCCCAGAAAGTTGACTTACCTGGTTATGGATTGAATATAATTTGGAAGACAAAGTCTCAACTATTTTTTTTTGTCTGCACATGAATGTAAATAGAAGCATAGTTTTGAGAAAAAAATAACGATTTTGAGACTTTAATAACCAAATATTTTTCGATGTAAAATACAGGTAAAAACATAGTAGTTTTATATACTTAGCTTATATCCTCCAAGGTTATGGCTATGGACAGAATATTTGTGTCCCCCCCAAATTCATATGTTGAAATCCTATCCCCAAGGTGATGGTATTAGGAGGAGGAACCTTTGGGAGGTGATTTGGTCATGAGGGGAGAGCCCTCATGAATGGGAATCAGGAATTTAAAACAGGAATCCTGAGGAGATCCCTCACCCCTCCCTTCCACCATTGAGGACACAGTGAAAGGCACCATCTGTGAGATCTCACAGAGAAAAGAAAAAAAAAAATGGGCTCTCACCAGACACTGTTGACCAGCGCCTTGATCTTGGACTTACAGTACTAGAACTGTGAAAAAAATTTTTTGTTGTTTATAAGCTACCCAGTCTCTGTTATTTTGTTACAGCAGCTCAAATGGACTAGGACAAAGTCATACTTTTCTTACTCAAATTAGGACTATTTTTGAAGAAGTCAGTAGTATGGTCAAAGATTTCTTAGTCTCCATAAGGTTTAGATGTTCTGGGTTAACAAACACTCACCACTTACCTAAAGTTACAGGATTTTAAAAGTAAATATGAGAGAAAACAGCAATCTTATTTTGATATTCTCCACCAACAGTGTTATGTTAATTTTGATATTGTTGCTGATTGGATAATATTATCAAGAGTTGTGAAGGAAGTATTGCTAAAAGGATCTGGACTTAACATAAATTCTTTCCTGAGCCCTCAAAATCTTCAGAAACAATAAAAATTATCTTCATCTAAAAGTTCTTTTAAATAATTTTTAAAGGCAGGGGCGCCTAGGTGGCTCAGTGGATTGAGCATCCAACTTCAGCTCAGGTCATGATCTCAGGGTTTGTGAGTTTGAGTCCCACACCAGACTGTGCTGACAGCTCAGAGCCTGGAGCCTGCTTCAGATTCTGTGTCTCACTCTCTCTCTCTCTCTCTCTGCCCCTCCCCTGCTTATGCGCTCTCTCTCTCTCTCTCTCTCAAAAATAAACATTAAATAAATAAATAAATAAATAAATAAATAAATAAATATTAAAGATAAATTTAAGATTAACAGATTCAAATATAGTTATTTTGTTTTATGGTGTTTTGTTTTGTTTGCCATTCAGAAGCCTTACATTTTTATGTAGGCAAATTTACCAGTCACCTTTCATGGCTTCTGGACTTGAGGTCATGGTTACAAGGACCTTCTCTACTTCACATTTTTAAAAAAATTCACACTTTGAGTATTATTGAGGTTTAATTTTTTTTTAATATTTAAATCTTTGCTCTACAAGAATTTATGCTGGCATAAATATGTCTTCAATATAGAAGTTATACTTTTTTTAGTCAAATCTTTATGTCTTTTAGGATTTCTGGCTTAGGAATTATGAGTTTTGTTTTCTTAGAATGACATTTCTTGGAAGCAACGTGGAGAGTGGGCTAGAATAGGACACACCTAGGTGGCAGACTAGAAACCCCATCTGACAAAGTCTCTAAGGGGAAGAGACTGAGGACCTATCCTGTTGCAGATACTGTGCTAAGTGCTGGAAGCAAAGATGAAGGAGACACAGCTCTTTTCTCAAATGGGATGACAAATACAGAAACAGAATTACAACTCAGTGTGGTAGGCGCTATGAAGAAGTAGTGTAAAAACCAATGAGTGCACATAGGATGGGCATCTCATCCAGCCTGGAAGGGAGGAGGGTGTCTGAGAAGGCTTCCTGGAGGAAGCGAAGCCAGAGCTAAGTTTTTCTACCCCATTTGAATATTTATAAAATTAAAATAAGACCATTTAATGAAGCAACTGAAACCACCCTCCAGTTAGAATAACTTTCTTTGCAAATTCATTTTGCTTGTGTGACACAATGAAGAGCATATTACCTGCTAAGGTACATGTTTAATATCATTGAAAAGAAAGACAGAAAGAATTGGGACAGGAAGCTGCTTTGATCAACAACTGAATACAACTCCCAGACCAAAGAAGAGAGGCCCCCAGGCCAGGGAGAGACATCCTGGTGCACACCGATTACGAGAGAGAGCTTCATCAGAATTCCACTTTCCCCGCACAGCCAAATATAGCTTATAATTTCTGAAACCCAACTAGAAGGCAGGGAACTTGAAGACTGGAGGGTGGAGAGGCAGATTTTTAAGGATCTTGTGCCTTCTGTAATGGACAGGAGATAAAAATCACTGAGGTGCTTAATTGGAAAGTGTCAGATCTGATGAAAGGATTTGGAAATTAGCATGTAGTGGGTAGTAAGACATGAGTGGATGAGATTGCCCAGGAATACCAAGTTGCAGAGGACTTAATTTGGGTGCATCGGGAGATTCTTGATCCCTTCGAGAATGTGAAGGAAGCTCTGGACTGTCTGTCTGGAAAAACGCACATGTTAAAGATCACGCAAACATACACAATTTCAGACGACTGTCAAATTAACAATATGCTACATAGAAGGCAAAGAGGAGAGGCATGAAGAAGAGGATATTTGGATGGCGATAAGGAGAGCGGGAATAGCCCAAAGAAAGATAATCCAAGGAGTACAAGAAGAACCAGGAGACTAAAGTGTTAGGAAGCAGTGGAAGAATAGAGATATAAGGAGGGCATGGTCAACAGTATCAAATACCATCAAGACTTGAGCTAAGATAAGAACTGAAACATGTCATTTGCACTTAGAGTTAAGAAATCATTGGTAATTATGAATAGTTTCTGAGGGGTGATAGGTGATGGTGGCTCCAGGTTTTGTTTAATTCAAGTAGTGTTTAGGAGTGGTGTTGGGTAGAAGTGAGGGTAGGGGATTTGTCTTGACAGTGTGTTTGCAGAGTACTAACATAGGGTTGAAAAACTGCCAACTGTCCATAGAAAGGGTTGAGCAGCTTGTGGAATTGTTCATCTTTCCCTTGTTGCCCTCATTATGATGGAATCAAAAAACAGAGAGAAATGGTTGAAGGAATGATGTGAGTTGAGGAAATGGAGAAATATGATTCATTGGTAGGAGAGATAAGGAGCAGTTAAAATGAGAAACAAAAACAAGAAAGGGATTTTTGTTTCTAAAAATGAACACATTCTGATATTTTTACACTATGCATGCAGCAGGTGACTCTCCCTAAGACCCTGTCTCTACAACGACCTCATAAATCATTTCTGGAACACTACATTCACCACCTATTGGGAAATTCTTGAGAGAAACAGCTGGATGACATTACCAAAAAGGTCCGAACCTAATTTGGATATTTGAACAATTTCAGTAACTTAAACTTAATTAAGCTACTTATATCTTTTAACATACAGCAAAACTTTTGAAACAAAATTTTTCTTTAGAGGCAGCAAGAATCATGGTCCTTATAACCATGATAATAGGGCTTATCTAGCAGTTTTGATATAGAGAAATTAGTTTCATTTTCATTTTTATTCAGAAATTCTACAAAGTCATGTGGGGTTCATTTAAACATAGGATGTGGAGAACTAATACATTAATTCAGAAAAGTTGCAGGATATAAAATCAACATGCAGAAATCTGTTGCATTTCTATATACCAATAATGAAGCAGCAGAAAAAGAAATCAAGCAATCAATCCCATTTGCAATTGCACTGAAAACAATAAGATACCTAGGAATAAACCTAACGCAAGAGGTAAAAGATCTCTACTCTGAAAACTATAGAATGCTTAGAAATTGAAGAGGATACAAAGAAATGGAAAAGCATTCCTTGCTCATGGATTGGAAGAGCAAACATTGTTAAAATGTCTATACCACCCAAAGCAATCTACACAGTTAATGCAATCCCTATCAAAATACCACCAGCCACCTGGGTGACTCAGTCAGTTAAGTGTCCAACTCTTAATTACAGCTCAGGTCATAATATCATGGTTCATGAGTTTAAGCCCCACATCAAGTTCTACACTGACAGTGCTGAGCCTGCTTAGGATTCTCCCTCTCTCTGTCCCTCCTCTGCTCATGCTCTCTCTCTCTCTCTCTCAAAATAAATAAATAAACTTAAAAAAATACCACCGACATTTTTCACAGAGGTACAACAAACAATCCTAAAATTTGTATGGAACCACAAAAGACCTGAGTAGCCAAAGAAATCCTGAAAAAGAAAACCAAAGCCAGAGGCATCACAATTCCAGACTTCAAGCTGTATTACAAAACTGTTATCATCAACACAGTATAGTACTGGTACAAAAACAGACACATAGATCAATGGAACAGAAAAGAGAACCCAGAAATAGACCCACAAACATATGGCACTAATCTTTGACAAAGCAGGAAAGAGTATCCAGTGGAAAAAAGACAGTCACTTCAGCACATGGTGTTGGGAAAACTGAACAGCGACATGCAGAAAAATGAACATGGACCACTTTCTTCAACCATACACATAAATAAATTAGAAATGGATGAAAGACCTAATTGTGAGACAGTAAACCATCAAAGTCCTAGAGGAGAAAACAGGCAGCAACTTCTTTGACCTTGGCCATAGCAACTTCTTACTAGATGCGTCTGTATAGGCAAGAGAACCAAGAGCAAAAATGAACTATCAGGACTTGAACAAGATAAAAAGCTTATAGAAAGAGAAGGAAACAATCAGCAAAACTAAAAGGTGACCAATGGAACGGGAGAAGATATTTGCAAATGACACATCTGATAAAGGGTTAGTATCCAAAATCTATAAAGAACATCAAACTTGACATCCAGAAAACAAGTAACTCAATTAGGAAATGGGCAGAAGAGGGGTGCCTGGGTGTCTCAGTCGATTCAACATCTGACTTCAGCCTAGGCCATGATCTTGCCATTCCTGAGTTCAAGTCTCACATCAGGCTCTGTGCTGACAGCCCAGAGCCTGGAGCCTGTTTCAGATTCTGTCTCCCTCTCTCTCTCTGCTCCTCCCCCACTCATGCTCAGTCTCTCCCAAAAACAAACATTAAAAAGAATTAAAAAAAAAAGAAATGGGCAAAAGACATGAATAGACACTTTTCCAAAAAAGACATCCAGATGGCTAACAGACACGAAAAGATGCTCAGTATCACTCATCATCAGGGAAATACAAATCAAAACCACAATGAGACACCACCTCACACCTGTCAGAATGGCTAACACAACAAACAGCAGGTGTTGAAGATGCACAGAAAGAGGAACACTCTTGCACTGTTGGTGGGAATGCAAACTGGTGCAGTCACTCTGGAGAACAGGATGGAGGTTCCTCAAAAAACTAAAAATAGAAATACCTTACAATCCAGCAATTACATATTAGGTATTTACCCAAAGGATACCAAAATACAGATTCAAAGGAATACAGGCACCCCAATTTTTATAGTGGCATTCTCAACAATACCCAAACTATGGAAAGAGTCCAAATGTCCATTGACTGATGAATGGATAAAGAAGAGGTGGTGTATATATATACATATATACAATGGACTATTACTCAGCCATCAAAAAGAATGAAATCTTGCCATTTGCAATGATGTCAATGGAGCTAAAATGTATTATGCTAAGCAAAATGTCAGAGAAAGAAAAATACTATATGATTTCACTCATACGTAGAATTTAAGAAACTAAACAAATGAACATGGGGGTGGGGAGAAGAGAGAGGGAAACAAACCACAAGAGACTCTTAACAACAGAGAACAAATTGAGGGCTGATAGAAGGAGGTGGGTGGGGGATGGGTAGATGCATGATGGGCATTAAGGAGGGCACTTGTGATGAGCACAGCGTCTTGTCTGTAAGTGATGAATCACTGAATTTTACTCCTGAAATCAATATTGCACTGTATGTTAAAGAACTAAAATTTTAAAAACATAATAAACACAGATATGGGCACAGAATCCAGGCCCCCTCAGGTGTTAGATGAGGCTCAGGTGGGTCTTAGGTTTTTGCCTACCAGCTGTATTGATGTGCTCATTTTTGTTGTCTTGTTTTCTTTTTACTCCTGAGCTTTCGAACCTGTTTTCCACTGGAGTAGCCAAGAAGATATAAGATTGTCTGTGTAACTCATAAAAACGTGTTTTAACTTTAACAATCTGGCTTCAAATTCACAGGGGTCCCTCATCAGTTAAAGCTAGGCGGCAGACTTTCACTCGCAGGACCCTGCGAAGGGTGAGCATCACCAGGTGCACTGTCAGGAACCACAAGTATACTGCTCAAGGGCTGAGATCTTGGTTACTAGCAAATCTCCTCAGGATCCCGCCAGGGCTTTCTGATCCAATTTTGATTAATCAAAATCTAGGGACTGAAGGGAACATAACCTTGTAAAGCTCCTATGAAGGATGTGGAAAACAGTGATCCTTTTAAAAACTATCTACTCCCAAATATCAGTCCCCATAAAGTGTACTCGCAGACTTGGCAGTTAAAAATGGAGTTTATGTCTCTTGCCCTTTCAAGAGTTTTCCTTATCATTAGACTATATTCTCATACTTCTATTAAGATGCAGTGGTAGGGGGGATGCTGGCCCTTTAAGGGGGCAGCAGGGGAGGGGCTGGGACTCTTAAAGCCAGGGCAGCAAACAAGCCAGGCCTAGGCTGCCATGTCTAAATTAAGCGGAAAGAACAGCAACAGTTCCAACAGTCTGGTGGTGGGTGTCAACAACAAGGCAGCTGTGAGGTCTCTGGGCCAAGTTTGTGTCTGTGTGGAAGTGCTCCTCCTCTAATTCCAAGCTCTGTCCCTCGTTCCGACACTTTGCTCCCTGCAGCTGGACTGGTGAGGGCGGAGGGTGGGGCTTTAAAGCAGTCTGAGAGCCCAGGGTCCTGCTCCTCAAGACTCTGGGCCCATACTCCTCTGACAATCTTTCTAGGGGGAGATCATGGCTGTTTTAGGACGGAGCCCATGCCATCCTTACTGAGAAGGAGGGTGTCTCTGGGTTTCTTCCCTGTCTCAGGTTTACCTTCCAGAGGCTGACACTGTTATCTTACCAGAGGAAACAGCCATGGTGGAAGTCTGCCAGCCTGCAAAGGTCATATGTCTTAAAGGTATTGACAACTAGGCTATGATACCTGGATGAAAAGGCTTGGGGTACAGAGACTTGCTGGTCTGGTTCAGTGGATGGATGTGGGCCTGGGTGTCCAGAATTACTGGGAGTGATTTCCAAAGTCTTTGACTTTCTAGCTACATCACACTGGTCATTTTTCTGGGCCCTATTTTCCTCCCCTTCATGATGAAATTATCGATAACAGCTTCGCAGAACTGCTTAGCATTAAAAGAACATATACGTGTAAGGTATCTGGTGCACAGTAGGCTTAAATTGCAGTGAGTCCTGGTAGCTGGCACTTGATTGGTTAAGGAGGCACTCAGGGCTGTTATGTGGGGGGAGATGAAGTGGAGAAACCTGAGGTGGTACCTAATGAGGCAATTGAAGAGATGTGGAAAGCAAGAGTGATTGGCACCTGCCAGGTTCCATTTGCTCTAGTGGGAGCAGTTAGGGGCACCTAGGTAATGAGGGGGAGGTATTGTTTTAAGGGGGTACTGGAGTTGACTATGAACAGAGATGTTACTGAGAAGCAGCCTGTCGAGAGGAGACCCTTCACACCTGAGTCCCCATTTCTCCCTCCTTAGGCCCCCACTTAAACCAAGGCCTGAGCAAGTGCTGCGGCTCCTTGGCTCCTGAGGAGGAGCCAGTATCTGCCTCCCAACTGGAGGACGAGGAGGAGGAGGATTTGGATCCAGATCTAACCCCAGACCCAGAGGAAGAAGAGGAGGGTGAGGAAGAGCGTGATCTCGGGGATCCAACTGTCCTCAATGCTGTCCACAATACCCAGGTATCAGGGCAGGAGAGGGTGGGGGAACAGTTGTCCTGAACCCTCTGCAGTTGAGACTGTTGCTAAATATCCTTCTCTCTTCTCCACTTCTTTCTAGTCCCTCACCTTAATCATTCGGCCATGACTGCACAACCTCCACACCTTTCTAAGATAGGTTCTGAGTTAACGCTTTCTATTTTAAACTTGAATCTGAGTAGAGACTCTCTCCTTCCTTCCTTCTTACTATTTCCCACTTAGTTTCTGATACTGTCTTCACCTTAAAAGCCAGGTCCTAGAAGAGTTATGCATAGCCCATAGGTGCTCTTCCAGCTCCTAGTGCTGAAGGTGAGTTATCTTTGACCCTTGGCCTCATGTCTCAGCAGTTCATTCCTGGTATTTATTCCCCTGGATTCCCAGAACCAGTGGAGAGAGACCAGGGTTCTCCTACAGAAGTGAAATCACTCAGATTCTCCCTCAACCTACTCCTGAGATATCAGTCTTGCCTTCCTTCATAGGAAGCAGAGAGGTCCTGTCCAGTTGATATTGATTACAACGGAGGGCTAAGATGCCACTCTCTTGCATGTTGGAAGTGTTTGGCCTTCTCACACCCACACTCAATGAACACAGATGACCACATGGGCTCTTTCAAGTCTTGGTCTTTCCCCCTCTCATTCCAGAGAGGTCTTCTCAACTCCCCTGGAATCAAGGCCTCTGGTGTGTTGGGGATGTCACCTGTTTCCTTGAACTTTCTGTGGCAGGTGAGTCACTTCATTCTCCATCCTGTAAGAAAGTAATGGTATGTGGAGAAGGAGCATGTGGAGTGTCCCTTAGTCTGTTCTTGACCTTGCTCTGGAGATGAAGCACCCCAAGTGAGGTGTAGGTATAGGAGGTGGGAGACACCCATAGTCTAGGAAAGCTTGGTAAATGGTAGAGGTGGTTCGGGGAAAACTGGCCATCTGTATGAAAAAGACAAACTAGAGCCATCCTTCCACCTCCCCATGTTTCAGCAGATAAGAAGCACTGAGCTTAGGGCTGGAAAGAGCACCTGACCTTAATTAAGTTAACTGTGTAATGAGAACATGGCCTGGGGTAGAGGGATTGCAGGAAAGCCTACAGGGAGAATGAGAAGATAGTTGCAGCTCTGGGGAGGGCTTTAGAGGGGTCCAAAAAGAGGCAGACAAGCATTGCCCCGGTAGCTAAAGGCACAAGAGCCTGAGAGAAGGACCACCACAGAGATGAGAGAGAAACCAGTGATGACTCATCAGACAGAAAAAGCCCATGCCCCCACATTGTCAGGGACTGAAGAGCTGCTCCCTAGGAGGTGACCAACTCTGTTGGGTGAGGTTCTTAGAGGAGAAAAGACAGGTGACAATATAAAGGTGGAAAGCAAAAGTAGCATTCGGTTGGTGGAGATGCCCTTTTCCCTGACTTGTGAATTTCTCTCTCAGACGCTGGACTACCTCTCTCCAGTTCCTTTCCGGACTACCTTTTCCAGTGCCAGTTCTCCAGCACGACACTTTGGACCTCGACTTCTCCCACCAGATCCAAGTCTCTTTTGCAGCCCACCAACCTCATGGCCCCCTAGTTTCAGGTACTGGCTCAGCGAGCCGGGCGCCCCAGTGTGTTCCACAGGCTGAGCTCTTCTCTGGAGGGTTCAGAAGGTAGTGGCTTGAGGAGGGGTTGGTGGAGGGGAGCCACTTCACCAATTGCCACAAAAAACACCTATAGAAACTTAGTAAGAGAAGTGGGTGGTAGGGTCTAGTCATTCTCCCTTACAGATGAGGAAATGGAGGTCCAGAAGGACTCAAAAGAACTTGACGGTTAGCTGGCACAGCAGAACTGAAATTGGGACATAACTCCCAATAACCAGTGGTTTTCTACTGTGTCAAGATTTCCTGTGGCCAAATTGCAGGAAAATCTATGTTGGAGGGAAAGTGACCCCTGCTGAGCTAGGGTTGTGGTGTTATGTGCAACTGACTTTGGGGAGACACGTGAGCAGATAGAGGTGCTTTAGATATCCAGCTGAGGATCCCAGAGGCTAATTGACTGGGAGGGCAGGGAGCTGAGTGCTTTCTTTCACCTAGCCCAAGTTTCTTTCTAAGTCTTCCTAGTCACCTGACCCAGCTCCACCCTCAGCACCAACGGATCTTGCAGCTGCAGCAACATAGTCGAACACCAAGGTAAAGCCTGGATGAGCAGCAGGGTTGAGGGCAGCTCATGTGCATGCTGAGTATTCCTACATTTTTGGGCACCTCCCCAAAGGCCCCTCCACAAATAAGACTCTCCCAGTGTTGACCCCTTCTGCACTCTGTTCCATCCTGCCCAGATGGCTCCACTGGTTACCCCTACTTGGGAAGTTCACTGTGCTGGGATGGGCAGGTCTAAAAGAATGTTCCTTCTGGCTTAAAGTCCCCCAGCCAAGAAGCCTTGGTCTCAGCAGCCAGACCCCTATGTTAACCTCATGACCCAAAAAGAGAAAGACTGGGTGATAAAAGTACAGATGGTTCAGCTGCAGAGTGAGAACCCCTGCCTGGATGACTATTACTACCAGGTGAGTCCCAGGTGCTCTTCTCAGCCTCTGACCGTGGCGTCAAAGGGGCCTGGACTCCATCAACCCTCTTGGGTGATCTCTCCAGCTTTTAGAGGCCATGTCCAGTCAGGTGGGGAGAGACTGTCCCTACAGGCTAGGGGCCATATTTCTAAAGCTGACATCCCAAGATGATTTTCCTCTATTCCCCTACACTTCAGACAAATGGGATTATTGACAGTTTCCCAAACACTGAGGTTTTGTCTTCATCCTTTGCCAAGAATTTCCCCTACTCAGCCTAGAAATAGGAACTTTTCTGTATTTGTACACTTTAGTGGATCTTAGAAATGTCTTGTTGTGAACCTTGATCTACTTACGGCTTGTTTAGATACGAAATACATAAATCTCATAAATGGTGGGATTCAATTTGTTGAACTGAATAAATGCAGGTGGAAATTTTGACTCCTTACCCTCTGTTCCCTATCTCCCTTTTATTTATGAGGCAGGTTTTATCTACTGATTCTGGGTTTGTCTAAGCTGTGTTCCACTTTCTTCTCAACTTCCATGAGCACCCTACCAAGGTTCCCACCTTTACCCCCTTCCTATTTAGACTAATTTCTTCATTTCCACCGTGCATCAAAACCTATTCAGCCCAGATCACTGAAAGCAAAATATATTTACACTCTTGCCTTTGTGCTCCTAAATGAAAGAGCTTTATTCAAATCCTTGTTTGACTCACAGTCAGTGGCTTTATTTTAGCTTGGGATTTTACAGATTTCTTTAAGAATGTATTAAAGCTGCTGAGCCATTCTTCAGAAGCATAAAACTGGCCTAGAGTGCTATTGGTTACTGGCCAATTGACAATAGTGCTATCTCTGTACTGCAACTTGCTGATGGTCTTTATGCCATCAGATAAGTGGGATTTTTGGAAAGCACAAGTAGAATCACAAAACTAAAAGGGGGTGGGAGGAGGGAGATGTGTGCAATGTGTATCCTGGGAATAAGGAATGCAAGAAAATTGCAGATGTTGGGACAGGTTTGCTTCCTGGATTTCCACTTTGCTCTTTGCCTTTTCATCAGATCTGGTGGTGGGATCTAGCCCTTCAAGTCCTTAGTATGGAGACCCCAATACAGATGGCACGAAGCCCAGGGTACTCAAGATGCTTCAGAATGATGGCAGAAGGGCCTAAGGTGCCAAGATCATTTCTAAAATGAATGCTGTAGGAAAGGGTTTGCATTTGAGAATCTTTATTCTAAGTAAGAAAAGTCTATATCTTTCTATTCCATGGGCTCTCAGGAATATTACCAGAAACTAGAGAAGAAGCAGACAGATGAAGAGCTATTTGGGCGAAGGAGCAAGGTTGAATCCCTGAAGCTGATAACACCTTACATTCAGAAGGCAGAGGCTTACGAGTCAGGTGGGACCAGGGCTGACCTGCTGGGTTGGGATAGACATCTGGATGAACAGATGGAGGGTGGAAAGGGGAGGGGAATATGTTTGTCCTGACTCCTTTTTATGCAGTGGTTCGAATCGAGGGTTCCCTGGGCCAGGTAGCTGTATCAACATGTTTTAGCCCTCGCCGAGCTATTGATGCTGTACCCCATGGATCTCAAGACCAGGTAGAAGCATTATCTCCCCAGAACCCTTTTTGTCTCCCCTGTTTCAGAGAAAGGACTGGGGCACTCTCATACTTGAGATCAGTTTGTGATCTAAAAGCGAGAAAGAAGTGTGGTCAGATTTTGTGTTAGCCTTTCCAGCTCAATTTGTAGCCCACCTGAGGCCTGGGCTGCTGCTATGGAGGTGTGGCTGATGGCCTGGGACTCTCTCCTAGGAGATAGGAGCTGCAAGCAGTCAGAGACTTCAGGTGTTGTCCCGGATTGAGAAGGTGAGATATCAACTACTTACAGATGAGTTCCTAATTTACCCTTGATCGGAATATCGCTCAAATTGACCTCTTCTTCTCAAATTCGCAGATGTTCCTTCAGTTACTAGAGCTGGAGCAGAGCCAGAAGGATGGGCCTCCACAGTCCTGCTACTCTGAACAGCAGAGAAACCAGGTTGAGAAGCTCTTCCAGGCCTTAAAGACCCAGGAGCAGAATAATCTGGAGTGAGTGTAGGAGGGTCACACCTCCGGCCCAGGAAAGGAAAGATGAGCAAAGTCATTGACTTTGCTTCTGCTCCTCCTTTCTGGCATGTAGCCAGAGCCCTCTATGCTCTATTCAAAGCTCTAAAAATGTTCTCCTTTCTCACATGTAGGGAGGCAGCAGATGGCTTCGTGCAGGTGCTCTCCGTGAGGAAAGGGAAAGCTCTGGTGGCAAGGCTGCTCCCCTTCCTGCCCCAGGATCGAGCTGTTAGCCTTCTTCTAGCTATCACCCACCATTTGCCCCTCCTAGTCAGGAGGGATATAGCTGATCAGGTATTGTGGCACTGAGCAGAGGATGCTTTTGTGGATGGGCGAGGGATACTTCCACTTCATCCTCTGTCCCCCACCCCCAGAGATGCCAGAGAAAGTGCTGGGCAGTGAGAGGTCAACCTGCCACCCTCAGGTGGGGGAGTTCCAGAACAAACTACTATAGGAACAACTGATTATCTTCAGGTACAATGAACAAAAAAACACAGGCATATGGTTGCACAAGTGTGAGTGTGCTGTGAGGTTTGAGAAGATAAGGACTCCCTGAGAAGTGTGAGCCCCATGTTTAACTTTCTTAGGGAAGGCATCCTAAACAAGTGAGTATTGAAGGACCAGTATTAAGGTTGGAGAGATATGAATGATGATAGGCTTGGTAAATAACCTGATCAGGAGAGTGCCAAAAACAGGTCAGCAAGAAAAGCGGGTAGAAACAAAGTTAGAAGAGGTGAAGTTGTAGTCACGTCTGAGAGAGGCACTTACTGACCTTCTTGCAGGCCCTACAAATGTTATTCAAACCTCTGGGCAAATGTATCAGTCACCTGACCTTCCATGAACTCCTGCAAGGACTTCAGGGGCTAATGCTGTTGGTACCTGGCTCCTCAGAGCGACCAGTCACTATGATCCTTCAGAACCAGGTAACACAGTGGGGAGGCTTTTCTCTTGCCACAGACGGCCTTCAGGTGCTATCACGGGCAAGGGATAAGCAAGGGAGTGTTAACTTTCCATCTTCTCTGCAATGTTCCTCCATATCTAGTAAGCACTAGGATCACCTGGAGAGCTCACTGAACACGAGTTCTTGGTTTCACCACTAGAGAGTCTCAGTTAGTAGACCTGGGGTGTGGCCCATGCGTTGGCTTGTCTAACAAGCTCCCCGAGATGGACCTTTAGAGCAGAGGTCGCCAAACTTTTTTGATTATCTTTTTTAGTAAAACGTTCTGAACCATATCACCCATGTGCTTGTCTATAGGTCCTACACATATAACACTATACTAAGTACATGTATTTATTATGCATATATAAAGATAGAAAATTTTAAGGGCAGACTCTAGGTGTGAAAATTCTGATACCTTCTAATTACCCCAATGGTTGATTTTGTGAACCCCTCTCTGAAGATCTTTGCCTAAAGTAATGCTTCTTTCATTGGGGTCCACAAACTACCTGCATCAGATTCCTGGGTGTATTCCTGATCCAGACTCTGATTCCTAAGAGTAGAACACAAAAGTGTGCATTTAATCAATTCTACAGAAAGATCTTCTGGAAACTTCAAGGCAGTGATTTCCTTCGAAAGATCTCAGAGTTCTTTGGGCAGCCATTGTAAAGCCTGACCGTTTTACAAGTGTCATATTCCATTTTGACATGTGAATTTTCCCTTTTAGTTGGGACATGACAGAGTCAGGAAAGCACTGCTTGCCATGGTGAACTCATTTTACCTTGGATATTCTATCATTTGCAGTTTGGAATATCTTTGCTGTACGCCCTGCTGAGTCATGGGGAACAGCTGATATCCCTGGAGTCTTCCCTTAAGGAGCCCAATAGTGATCATTCAGCTTGGTAAGAACTTAAAGGCCTTGTAATGACTATTTCAGTACCCCTGGGATGTATAGACTGAGTCAGATGAGGTATTTCCTGAGTGGCATATTCTGGTACTGGGGAGGAAGTTGTATAGAGGGGAATACTAGCAGAGTTGTAGCTGTTCTGCCTTTTAATTTTTTTTCCCTTCCTTCTTTAATATAGTGCCCTAGAGTGTTTGTTTCCCACGGAGGGCAGTATAACAGTAATTAAAGGGATAAGCTTTAGAGGCAAACAGACCTGAGTTTGAATTCTGCCTTCATCGCTTACTAGCATTACACTTTGGGGCATATTATCTCACTTCTCTTAGTCTCTTACCTCATCTATAAACTAGGGATCTAGTTTAAGAACTTAAGAGTTTTTATTTTTTATTTAAAGATTTTTTTTTTGTTTATTATTGAGAGACAGAGACAGAGCATGTGAGGGGCAGAGATAGGGGAAGATTCACAGAATTTGAAGTAGGCTCCAGGTTCCAAGCTGTCAGCACAGAGCCACACGCAGGGTTGGAACCCACAAACAGGGCGATCATGACCTGAGCTGAAGTCAGACTCTTAACTGACTAAGTCACACAGGCACCCCTTTTATTTATTTTTTAATTGTTTATGCATATTCCAGAGAGACAGAGTGTGAGCAGGGGCAGGGCAGAGAGAGGGAGACACAATCTGAACCAGGATCCAGGCTCTGAGCTGTCAACACAGAGCCCAAGTGGGCTAAAACTCACAAACCATGAGCTGAAGTCAGACACTTAACCGACTGAGCCACCCAGGCGCCCCTTTTTTCTTAATTGTTTCTAATGTTTGTTTATATTTGAGAGAAAGAGAGCAAGTGCAGGTAAGTGAGCATGAGTCGGGGAGGGGCAGAGAGACTGAGAATCTGAAGCAAGGAACTCCAGATTTCTTAATATAAGAAGGAGGATCTGTAAAGAACTAAGCATTTTCTGGCACATACAAACTCTGCAAATGTTCACTTTAATTGCTACAAGCACAAAGGCTGATAGCGGTGGTGGAAAAGTAACTAAGGACCTTGGCCTTGAGTCTGTTTGCTGCATAAATACAAAAACTTTGATGTTTTCTGTCTTCTCTGCCCTGCAGGACAGACATGGTGGTTCTGATAGCCTGGGAGATAGCCCATATGCCGACAGCCTCTCTGGCAGAACCCTTAGCCTTCCCCAGCAACCTTCTTCCTCTGTTCTGTCACCATGTGGACAAACAATTGGTACAGCAGCTAGGGGCGAGGATGGAGTAAGTGATGGCAGAAACCAGGTCTTAGCCCCTTGTTCAAGCCCAGTCTAGGTTCTGTCACTCAGTTCTTTACTTCAAGCCAAGAATATGGAGGATAACTTGTTTTTAGTAGTTTCAGACACCGGCATTTACTGAGCAACCACTCAGTCCATATTAGGGCCATGAGGCCTGTTTCTTCAGTCAAACTTGTTAATTTATTCCCAGATGGCTTTGCTCATTTATTATGCTAAGCTACTTAAGGGCAAGGGTTAATAGAAGCTGAATTGTTAACTGAAGAAATATTTAATAGAAGTTGAATGGTTAATTGAAGAAATATTTAAGGGACAACTGTAAGATAAAAGCATAAAGAATATGAAAGGTCATTTCTGTCCTCAGAATTTACCATCTGTTAGAAGGAGTCAGATATTAATAAAATCACACAAGTATTTTAGAAAATATAATTGTTTACAGTTAACATCTGTTCTCTTCGTAGGCTTGCTTGGATCTATTGATCCAGTTGTTCTGGAATATGTATATGTAGGAAAAGTTTAATCATCAGATGCTAGCTATGTGAGCATTTCTACAAGGATCCAGAGAGTCTGAGGACATTTCCTATGACTTGATACATTGGAGGAGCCCAAGCAAAACTTTTTCTTATGCTTGCCTTAAAAACCTGTGTGATATGCCTAAAACGGCATGACATAAGGTGTAATTAAAGAGCTAGAAGAATGATGTGTTCAAACTTGATGTAAGTTAGGAGGTGTTTGGAAAGCAATTTTTTTCTTGTAAATGCCCCAAGAAGGTCCTTAATAAAAGGGACAACGCCTTGTTATGTGTAACAAAAGTATGACCTGGAAATTTATTTACTGTTGCCATTTTTTTTGTTTATTTATTTTGAGAGAGAACAGGGGCGGGGCAGAGAAAGAGAGAGAGGGGGCAAGAATCCCAAGCAGGCTCCAGTGGGGAGCCTGATGCGGGGCTGGAACTCAGAATGTGTGAGGTCATGACCTGAGCCAAAATCAAGAGTCAGAGCTTAACTGACTGAGCCCCTGACAGGTGCCCCCACTATTGCCATTTTTTATAAAGAGAAAGTAGCCCTATTTAAGCTGAATAGGGTTGGCTATCAATGCCTCCCTTTGGGTATGAAATGCTTGTTGATGAATACGTGACCTTGTTGGTCAAGTTAAGTCAATCACTGGAATCCCTTTTATGTACCAGGCACCATTTTAGGTGGTAGAGAAACACTGAGCAGTGAAAACTCCTGCTCTTCTGAAGCTTACATTCTATCTAGTTAGTCAGAGGCTGATGCAAAATACGAAGTTGTGACCAATACCTTGCTGAAAACAAAACTGGGCCATGGATGAGTGTAATAGTCCAGGAAGGACTGTCAATAGTGAATACAATTAAGTTGAAAGTATTCCACACAGAGGTTCTATTGAGCACAAAGCTGCCAAGTGAGAATGAACATAATATGTTAAGGAAAAAAAGGAAAATGGAAAAAAGGAAAAAAAGGAAGAGTGTGGCTGAAGTACACAGAAGGCGGGAGGGTGATGAGGCTGGAGAGAGGTAGGCAAAAATCGGGATTTGAACTAATGGGAAGTCTAAATCTTAAACAGGAAAGTGATGTGACTTCGTTTTAGGAGGTCACTCTGCTTATTGTTAGAAGAACAAGGGAGAAAGAGAAAAATGTTCAGGGGTTTCTTCCATCAGCACAGGCAAAAACTGAAGAGCAGTGATGAGAAAAAAAGAAATTTGGAATAGGTCTTGGAAGTAAGAGTTGGCAGACTTTGCTGATAGGCGTGATAAGGAGGGTGGCTGATAGACTAGATAACCGTGGTTACTTGGATGACTTCAAGTAGAGTGAATGGTGGGTGCCCCATACTGAAAGGGAGGAAAAATGAGAAAGGGTTTAGAGGGTGGTTAAGAAAAGTCAACTAAGAATTTTCTGAAGGGAGTGTAAAAATCTGACAGCAGGTAGTGGTCTGTGTAGGTTAAGGGAGGATTTCTTTTGAGTATATCAGGTGGGCATGGTGTAATGTCAAACACTCCAATAAAGGGGGAAAAAGCAATGCAGAAGAAAAAAATTTTACAGACTCTAGATCCTAGAACAAGCAGAGGATGTGAATCAAAGCACAAAACGAAGAGCTGGCCTTTGGTTTCCTGTGTGTGAATGTATTAAGATACTGATGTTTATTAGGAGACCTTCCCAAATTCTTAGCCCACTCCTCGTCTTTCTTCAACCTGTCCGTTCCTCTCCAGTTCCTCTCCAGCTCTGCCGAAGATCTTGGATCATACTTTCTTGATAAAAGACTAGTAATGAAATGGGAACTCTACCACCACCACCCCTTAAAAACCCTATTTCCCTGCCCTTTACAACAGATATTGGCTTCAACATTCAGGTCGACTCCTAACGATGGAGCAGTCCACATTACCAAAGACGTGATATCATCCAGGTCCTGCAAGCGAAAATAACTGCACAATAGGAGAAGCAAAGGAGAGAGAGGCAGAAACCGGGTTCCAATAGACTGGAAGCATTTAGAGTAAAAAGGCAGGCAGAGGTTAATGCCACAGACTGAGTAAAGCTGCTGCAGCCTGCCTTAGGCCGCTAAATTCGGTCCTTAATTCTTTCAGAGCAGTTAAGCAAACAGGCTTGAGGAAAAGGCAGACGCGGCTTTGCTGGAGAGGGTGGTGCCGGCCTCCACAGGCGAGGAATTCAATCAGCCGAGACAGCTCAGCTGTCGATGCCGAAGTCACGAGACTGCGAGAGAGGCGGCTGCACTGCGCATGCCAAGGACGCAGCTGGGCTCAGGTGACCGGAAGAAATGGCCGGACCAAAATGGCTGCAGAAAAGGCATCCGGCAAGGCTCCAAGCTGGGACAGCTGCAGCACTAAAGCTATGGAGCGGGTTCTACCTATGTTGTTGGTGCCAGTCCCAGCGGAGGCAACAGGGCGGCTGGGATCCCGGGCAAAGTTGCACAGAGAGCAGGAGGTTCTGGGGAGCCTAACAGCTGCAGGCAGCCTGCAAGTGCTTTCCTTGGCGCCGGGCGGCCGGAGTGGGGGTGCCTGCTGCCTCAGTGGTCCCTTTCGGCAGTAAGTGCTGCGGGAGGGCTGGGCAGTGTGGGAGGAGTGCGGCTAGCTCCACTGCTCCCTACCGGGTGTGGCGGGAGCAGGGCGAGGAGTGACAGCCGCAAGAAACACCTCAGCGGTGATCCGGGTGCTCTCTTGGAAGCTTTCCCTCGCTTTGCAGCCCCACCCTTGCTTCCTTTGAGTTGGGGCCGGGGGAAGGGAGGACGGGGTGGGAACAGATAGGGGATACCGCTCCTCTGCTGGCCGTGGGGAACCTGGAGTGGATCCCAGCTCAGGCGCTGATTAATTCAGCATAGGTTAATTGTTACTGTGCTGTGTACCTTGCCCATTTTCTTTCAGTTAAATCCCTTAAAGATGCCAGTTGGGATCATCTCTAATTTGAATCATCCTGATAACTTTTTTTTTTGCCTGAAACAGCGACTTCCTTCACACATGGGCCCCCCTACCTCATCCCTGGCGTCCTCCCACCCGCGTCTGCCTTCTTCAGGGATAGAGTCTCGTTTGCCCACTCATTTATTCAGTCAAATATTTATCAGACGCTTACTCTTACATAGGAGCAGTGCTCCAAAAGTCGAAGAGGACAGTTCTTATACGTAAAACTTGCGTGACTTGGGAAGACCGGAAAAAAAAAGTTATAATCATGTGATAACTTTACATTTAAGTAACTTTTTGTCCGGGAGTTAGAGTTTATGTCATTAAGTTTGAGAGTAACTTATGAGTTTTGGGGCTTTTTTTTTTTTTTTTACCCCCTTAAGTTTTATTTAAGTAATCTCTACACCCAACATGGAGCTGGAACTCACAACCCCAAGGTCAAGAGTCCCATGCTTTTCTGACTGAACCAGCCAGGCTCTTTTTAATAATAGAAAACATTTTGGAAATGATTTCTTCTTTAAAACTTGATGTAGTCAAATGATGTCTTATCTTGGAATTTCCAGGTTCTATAACAGTGCGGGACAGTAGAGATTTGTTTGTTAAATAAGCAAGTGCTTTAATGGGTTTGGTTGTTTGTATTCTTTATTCCTGATCTCTAGTTGCCAGGAAGAACAATTTCTCCATGAGGGAAGTTAGTTTATTCACCTGTGTTAAGTACCTATGGACACAGTCCTGTAAAGAAAGGAATGAGAGAAAAGCAGAACTCTTTAGGTGTTTGAGACTTAGCAGAAAATAAGACATGTACACATTAAATGAGGGCATTTATAAACCGTATGAAATTACTAGAGGGAACAAGGATTAAGAAGGATTTAGTTTTTATTTGAATTAATTTTAGTTCAAGTACTTCATAGGGTAAAAATAAGGATAAATCTGTAGTATTCAGGGCTTATCTGGAAGTATACATGACCCTTTTATATATCTTGAAATCACTGTACTGTCTGTAGTTATTAAACATTTCCTGTCTTTTCATTTGACAGCATAGTCCATATGCTACTGATGTTAATGGTGTCACTGTATTCTGCCTTTTAAATCTCTTAATTTGTTTAATCTTTTCCATATTTGACGTTCCTATTGTTTTCCAGATTTTCAGTGTAAACAGTCAGGAATTGATCTTGAAAAATCATCAGTCTAGGTATAAAGATAGAAATATAAAATGTGTGAATCTTTTTCTTTAATAAAAATCTTTGATTTTTATCTTTAATAAAAATCAAGTCATATTTTTTTAAGATATAAAATTTACTTCTGTAGAAAAAAGATTTTTTTAAAAGACAAAGCTTTATCAGCATGGTAGCCTCCTATCATTCTATTGTATTATTTTCAGATTTGGGTCCTTTTATTTTTTTTTTAATTTGAAACTGTAGCATCATTCATTAGTCTCTTTCCACCGTTACACTGCTTTAAAAATTCTGTAACTCTGCTGTCTAGGATTAGCTACGTGTTACTTAATGAATTTTAAATATTTCCTCAGTAGCACTATTCACGTTTCAAGTGTTCAGTAGCCACATGTGGCTGTTGGTTACTGTATTGATCAGTGCAGATATATAGAATTGTTCTGACCAACAGCATGGAAAGTTCTATTGGTCAGGGCTAATCTATAATGTACCTTCTTGGAGTCTTCACGGTCTGTAAATACTAACAGATTTGTTGGTGTGGTTAATGTAAATTGATGTCCTCTAAGTGTTAAATACATAACAATTTTTGAAGGCTTAACATAAAAAAGTGAAATATCTCATAGTTTTTTGTATTCAGTACATGTTGAAGTGCTATTTTTGATATGGAGTCAATTATTTTTATTTTTATTTTTTAATATTTATTTTTGAGACAGAGACAGGGTGTGAGTAGGAGAGGGACAGAGAGAGGGAGACACAGAATCTGAAACAGGCTCCAGGCTCTGAGCTGTCAGCACAGAGTGCGATGCGGGGCTTGAACCCACAAACTGTGAGATCATGACCCATGTCGAAGTCAGACACTTAACTGACTGAGCCACCCAGGCGCCCCTAACAGTCAATTTTTAAAAGTCATTGAAAACATTTAAGTTAGCAAAACCTACTTTGTTCATTGTGAGCATCACCTCTTATAAATAATACACATATTTGGTTGTTGAAATGTATCCTTATGACTGTTCATTTAAACACATCATGAGACAGGATTTAGAAAGAAGGAATGAAACAATTCATCATTGATCGCTCCATGTCCCCTTCCACCACCCACTCATATATTGTTGGTCTGAAGGGGGCTCAGGTGGAAGAGGGAGAAAGTCTCAGAGCAATTTACATTCTCTTAAAGCTGGTACAGGATTAATGCTACTAACACATGAACTAAAGAATTGTTCTTTACTCATTTTGCCCTTCTAGCCTCACCATTGTGGGTAAATATTGTGGATAATAGGTTATAATAATCTACGCTTTTTCCTTAGCTTTGTATGGGACGAGTCTTGTAACAGCAGCTCACCAGCAGACAAGCCCAAACTGCTTGCTCTTAGTGAGAATTATGAACTGTTTATCTATGAATTTAATTTGAAGGATGGAAGATGCGATGCAACTATTTTGTATAGCTGTAGTGAGGAGACCTTGCAAAAGCTCACTGAAGATCAAAATATCAGTAAGTATTTACAGGTGGTCTTTTAGTATGTTTACATTGTGTGACATCACTATGAAATCTTCTATATTCCAGGAAAAGTTCTTGCAGGATGAAATCAGGGAGGGAGAGTTGCCTTGTTAAGTACAGTAGCCACTATCCACATGAGGCTTTTGAGCATTTGAAGTGTGGTTAATGTGAATTAAGATGTCCTCTAAGTGTTAAATACATACCAATTTTTGAAGGCTTAACGTAAAAAAGTAAAATATCTCACTCATAGTTTTTTGTATTCATTACATGTTGAAATGCTATTTACGATATTATGGAGTAAGTAATATATAAAAATAAGCTTCACCTGTTTCTTTTTTCAGTGCAGCTACTAGAAAATTTAAAATTCCATGTGCAGTTCACATTTGTGGCTGACATATTTCTATTCGATAGTGCTAGCTAGACTGGTTCCCAGCTGTTTACTATACTCCATCCTGAAGGCTGCAGAGAACAGAAATTGAAGCAGTCAGGCTTTATATTTAAGGCAGTAACATACTCAGACACGCTTGATTTTAAGTTTGTTCCCACTTTTCTGTTTTTTGTTTTTTGTTTTTTTAGATTTTTTTTCATTTTTAAGTAATGTCTACACACAAGGTGGAGCTCGAACTTACCACCCAAGAGTCGCATGCTCTAATAGCTGAGCCAGTCAGGTGCTCCCCCTTCTTAAAAAAAAAAAAAAAAAAGTTCGTGATTGTTATTATGAGGTTCCCAGTATAAGTAGGTTTTTTTGGTTTTGTTTTAATCTTCTTGTGTGCTATCAGACTCAGACTCGGACCATAAACAGAAGAAACAGAGACATTGTAGGCTCTCTCTTTATTCATACTTTTATCTACCCACCAGTAACCACTTGCTTAGATGGGCATGAACAATAACTGCCCGGTGTCTGTGTCGGACTAAGTGCTGTTTCTTCTTTGTTTTATCTGTTTATGATATGTTTACAAAGTCAAAATTGCCAGCTGTAAAATGGTGACCAGTGAATTTGAAATACTGTGCTTTTGTTTCCTAGATATTTCCATATTGTCTTTGAAAATTTTGTCATTTCACGATAACACATCACTTTTGCTCATCAACAAATGTATCGTCCTACACATTATGTTTCCTGAAAGAGATGCCGAGGTCGGAGTACGCAACCGTTTTACCTTACCCTTGCCTGCACAGGCAGTGGACAGGATTATTGACACGCAGCTCTGCAGAGGAATTCTCTTTGTTTTGAGTAGTTTAGGCTGGATCTGTATCCTTGGCGGTAAAGATGTGGATATGCAGGGGAGGAGAATGCCTTAAAGGCTCATCATTAAAGGGTCAGCCTTTTTATAGGCTTTTAGTTTTAGGGACTGGCATATAAGTAGAATGGTTAGACTTTCGGTAAAACTTTTCAGGGAAAATATATCTTTATGAACTTAAAATACTCGACTATATTGTTTAGTATTCCATTCAAATATTTTTTAGTATATACATTTTTTCCCATAATCATAACCCTCAAACTTAATTGTATTCTTTTTAAATTATATGTGTTCTGTGTTACCCATTTATTCAGAATCTGCTTATTAAATATATAGTGCTTGTTCCAGAAAGGAGTTAGAGGGCTGCTTATGATGTGATACATACATTTTTGCATAATGAATGTAATCCACTTACCATCATCTCTAATGATTCCATGACATTAGTGAATCATACGGTTTGCTTAACTACTTTTAATTTGGTTTTGGAGATAATACTTTTTGTTTCCAGCAGATCCATAGATTAGATCATCAGCAAAATTGTTTTGAAGACTTGAAAAATGATCTCTTAAGATTTTGGAACTTTTATTTCTGAATTAAAGGGATAGTTTGTCTATTTTAGATATAAAATAGACTTTATTAAAATTTCTTTTGTAAAAATGTCCTGAAATGTTGCATTAATTTCACCTTTGTTGCCAGGTTATAGAATGGTGCTCTCCAGCCTGGTAGGCACTAGGCTTACATGGCTGTTGTGCACTTGAAATTGGCAAGCGTGGTTGAGAAACTGAATTCTTAATTTTACTTATTTTAAATTTGAAAGCTGAGACTTGATTCAGTTACTAGAGAACTTTTAAGTATATTTAAGTTCTCAAATGTGAATTTTACGAAGTTTAAATGCAGATCAGGTATTTGCAATGGAAATTTAGTGTCTAAACTGATTTGCTCTAAGTGTAAAATACTGATTTTGAACACTTATAGGAAAAAAAGGTTGTAAAAAATCTCAATTTTTTACATCAATTACATGTTGAAAAAATTGCATGTTGAGATGGTAATATTTTGCATATATTGGGTTAAGTAAAATGTATTACTAGGTTCACTGGTTTCTTTTTACTTGTTTAATAGGGCTACTAGAAAATTTGCAGTGACAAATATGGCTCACATTATATTTCTCTTGGAGGGCACTATTGTAGAACAGTAGTGGAAAATACTAGCAATGTATCAGTGCCAGGCACAGAGTGGATTTTCAGCAAGTAATGCTGAATGAACTCTCTATAAGGTTTATTGGGCCACCAACTTCATAGTCAGCTGGTTACTATGATGAGGGTTGCCTCAAGTGTCCACTGTTCCTTTTGTTACTCTACCCACAAGGTTGCAGCCATAAAGTCTAGAAGCTCCATCCCATTTGGTATTTTAAGTGGTGGGGCATACTTAAGACTAGCATTTTCTTTAACTCTAACTCAAAGACATTTTTGACACTGTGGCTGGTAGACATGTAGCTCATGTGGATTTAGCACTTCACCAAGAAGATATGTGTGATGAGCAGCAACAGGAGCCAGCCAAGATTTCTTCCTTTACTTCACTGAAAGTGTCTCAAGACCTAGATGTTGTGGTGATTGTCAGCTCCTCCAACTTTGCAATTGCTCTTAACTTAAATTTGTATTTCAGGTATGTAAATTATTGCCGTCTCTAAGTTGAGGGAAATAATTAAAGCCATAAGAGCTTAAAAAGTACTTGAGAGGGGGCACCTGGGTGACTTAGTCGAGCATCCAACTCCTGATTTCTGGGTCGTGGGATCGAGCTCCGTGTTGGCTCCAGGCTGAGCTTGGAGCCTGCTTGAGGTTTTCTTGCTTTCCCTCTGCCCTTCTCCCCCACTCACACTTTCTCTCTCTAAGATAAAATAAAATAAAAACATTTAATTTTAAAAATGTACTTGTTAGCTTTTTTTTTTCCTGAGAGAGCAAGTGGGGGAGGGACAGAGGGAGGGAGAGAATCTCAAGCAGGCTCCAAGCTCAGGGTGGAGCCTGATTCAGGGCTTGATCTCAGGAGAGTGAGATCATGACCTGAATGGAAATCAAGAGTTGGACGCTTAACTGACTGAGCCACCCAGGAGTCCCTTGTTAGCTTTTTAAAAAACAGTTAATTTCTCTATTCAGCTAGATCATGTTCTAGCAACTACATAGTGAGGTTATTACTGTAAAATTGTGCTAATGATCATTGGCTACCTTTATATCAAAAGTTTGATTTTGATTTATGTATGTTATTACATATGGCTTATATCATCATGTACGTTACAAAGTAATCAAGCACAGTTTAAAAAATAATCAAGTACGGGGGCACCTGGGTGGCTCAGTCGGTTAAGGGGCCAACTTCGGCTCAGGTCATGATCTCCCAGTCTGTGAGTTCGAGCCCCGTGTCGGGCTCTGTGCTGACAGCTCAGAGCCTGGAGCCTGCTTAGGTTTCTGTGTCTCCCTCTCTCTGCCCTTCTGCTCACGCTCTGTCTCTATGTCTCAAAAATAAATAAATGCTAAAAAAATTAAAAAAAAATCAAGTACATAATGTATAATAGCACAGTTTTTTTTAAATAATTTATTGTCAAATTGGTTTCCATACAACACCCAGTGCTCAATCCAACAAGTGCCCTCCTCAGTGCCCATCACCCACTCTCCCCCCTCCCACACCCCCCTCTTCCCTCAGTTTGTTATTTTTTGAGAGTCTCTCATATCATGTCTTCCTTCCTCTCTGTGGCTTTTTTTTTTCCCCCTTCCCTCTTCCCCTCCCCCCTGGTTTTCTGCTAGGTCTCCCAAAGCCTACCTATGCATGGGAACATATGGCATCTGTCTTTCTCTGTCTGACTTATTTCACTCAGCATAATACCCTCCAGTTCCATTCATGTTGCCACACATGGCCCGATTTCATTCTTTCTCATTGCTGCGTAGTATTCCATTGTATATATATACCACATCTTCTTTATCCAATCGTCAGTTGATGGACACTTAGTCTCTTTCCATGATTTGGCCATTGTCAAAAGTGCTGCCATGAACATTGGGGTACACGTGCCCTTATGCATCAGCAGTCCTGGATCTCTTGGGTAGATTCCTAACAGTGCTATTGCTGGGTCATAGGGTAAGTCTATTTTCATTTTTTTGAGGAACCTCCACAGAGTTCTCCAGAGTGGCTGCACCAGTTTGCATTCCCACCAACAGTGCAAGAGGGTGCCTGTTTCTCCACATGCTCGTCAGCATCTATAGTTTCCTGATTTGTTCATTTTAGCCACTCTGACTGGTGTGAGGTGGTATCTCAGTGTGGTTTTGATTTGTATTTCCCTGATGATGAGTGACATTGAGCATCGTTTCATGTGTCTGTTTGCCATTTGGATGTCTTCTTTGGAGAAGTGTCTATTCATATCTTCTGCCCATTTCTTCCCTGGATTATTCGTTTTTCGGGTGTGGAGTTTGGTAAGTTCTTTATAGATTTTAGATACTAGTCCTTTATCTGATATGTCATTTGCGATTATCTTTTCCCATTCCGTTGGTTGCCTATCAGTTTTGTTGGTTGTTTCTTTTGCCGTGCAGAAGCTTTTTATCTTGATGAGGTCCCAGTAGTTCATCTTTGCTTTTAATTCCCTTGCCTTTGGAGACGTGTCAGTAGGAATTTGGTGCGTCTTAGGTCAAAGAGGCTTTTTCCTGCTTTCTCCTCTAGGATTTTGATGGTTTCCTGTCTCACATTCAGATCCTTTATCCATTTAGAGTTTATTTTTGTGAGTGGTGTAAGGAAGTGGTCTAGTTTCATTCTTTTGCTTGTTGCTGTCCTGTTATCCCAGCACCATTTATTAAAGAGGGTGTCTTTTTTCCATTGGTTACTCTTTCCCGCTTTGTCAAAGATTAGTTGGCCGTATACTTGCGGGTCCATTTCTGAGTTTTCTATTCTATTCCATTGGTCTATGTGTCTGTTTTTGTGCCAATACCATACTGTCTTGATGACTACCACTTTGTAGTAGAGGTTGAAGTCTGGGATCGTGATGCCTCTTGCCTTGGTTTTATTCTTCAGTATTACTTTGGCTATTTGGCGTAATAGCATAGTTTACTATTACACTTTATTTATTCCTTGCCCTACATAAGAGTAGAAGAAAAATGGGATTTACCCCGTGTCAGGATTGCATCCTATGTGGGTCAGGGTCTTGGCAGGCTTGGGAATTACTTTTCTCTTAAAGGGCTTTGATAAGATACATTAAGCTAGCTTTCTCCAGCTGAGTACTTTCTCAGCTATTTCCCTTGAAGGACCCACAGCAGTTACTGTCTAAATATATTAATAAAAATTGAGTGCTTTTTTGTGTTGCTTTTTGATTTAGATATTCTAGTTGCTTCTGATTTTATAATGTTTCAGAGAGGTATGTGAGAAGCACATGTAAACACCCCAACCTGTGTATTGCAACTTATCTAAAAGTAGGCTAGTCCATATTTATGACTTGGAGTATTCAAGGCCATTCAAAACCATTAGGGTTTTTGGTCCCAACTTAATAGGAATGAGACAAACAAATCCTTGAGTAATTGGGAATGCACTTTGATGGGTTTTATTGCCTATTGTTTGGATCACAAGAAAGGATAAATTCATTTTCACATACCTACCAAACCTCTTCACACTGTGATTTTTTTTGTTTGTTTTAAATGGCCTTTAAAAAAAGTCTTTGAACAAGGATGATTCGCACATTCTCAGATCATATGCTTGTTTAGCAGTAGGTCATTTTTACTAACTAGAACATACCCTGTGTGTGTAGTTACTTTCTAATTTACCCTGGAAAATAATTTGATAGATGAAGAGAGAGGAAAGCCTACTCAGCCACTCTGATCCTTGAGTATAGGGTTCCATTCCTGTGGATGTTTTTGTTTTGTTTTTAAGTTTATTTATTTAGAGAGAGGGAGAGAGAGAATCCTAAGCAGGCTCTGCACTGTCAGCTCAGTCAATCCCACGAACTGTGAGATCAAGACCTCAGCGAAAATCAAGCCAGTCCCTTAATCGACTGAGCCACCCGGGCGCCCCCCTGTGGATGTTTTGGTAACACTTCAAGAGAACTCTGAAGACTGCGCCATGCACATTGTTTGCACAAATTGGATTGAACTTAGCTACTGTTACATCAGCCAAAGAAGAGCTGATGGTCTCTACTCAGTAAATTTAGGAATCTGTCCTGCCCAGATAAATGAATGATCTCTATTAATTATTTGCATGAATGCTTTTTAATATATTTTCTGGAGTTGACTGTATATTTTCTTTTTTTTTTTTAATTTTTAAAAAATGTTTATTAAAAACATTTTACATTTTTTTAACATTTATTTTTGAGAGAGAGAGAGTGTGCCCATGTGCAAAGCGGGGGAGGAGTAGAGAGAAAGGGAGACATAGAAGCTGAAGCAGGCTCAAGGCTATGAGCTGTCAGGACAGAGCCCGATGCAGCACTTGAACTCACAGGTGGTGAAATCATGACTTGAGCTGAAGTGGATGCTTAACTAACTGAGCCACCCAGGGGACGCTAAAGTTTTTCAATTTTTGTTACATTTTTGAAAGATAGTGCAAGCAGGGGAGGGGCAGAGAGGGAGAGGATCGAAAGCAGTCTCTGTGCTGACAGCAGAGAGCCCGATGCAGAGCTCAAACTCAAGATCAGTGAGATCATGATATAAGTCTAAGTCTGAAGTTAACTGACTGAACCACCCAGGCACCCCTGCATATTTCATTTTCTAAGTGTGCTCTGAAGTTTAATTTTAAAGTTTATTTATTTATTTTGAGAGAGAAAATGTGAGCGGGGAAGGGGCAGAGAGAGAGAGAGGGAGAAAGAGAATGCCAGGCAGGCTCCATGCTGTCAGCTCAGAGCCTGACCTGGGGCACAATTTCACAACCGTGAGGTCATGACCTGAGCTGATATCAAGAGTCAGAAGCTTAACTGACTGAGCTACCCAGGTGCCCCTGTGCTCTGAAGTTTAAAAGTATTTTTATCTTTCCTGACTCCTAGTTCTAGCTCTTCTTTCACCCTGATACAGAATGACAATTTCTTCTTTTCATTTTATCCTTTGAGATCTACCTCTTTCATGAAGCCTTTGCTTACTAAAACCCCTTCTACTTGTAATTTCATATCCATTTTATAATTTTTCTTCTCTTTGGACTTCTGTAGCATTTTTGCTTTGAACTAGTTTAGCCCTCAATTATTTAGTCTTGTGTTTCTAATTTTTTCATGTTTCCTATAGAGTTTGTAAGCTCCTTGAGAACCGAAACTCAGGGTCTGTTCTTTCGGTTTATTGTCAGTGACTTTTCTTCCAATACACTTTAGCTGTCCACTCCCATGCTCTTACCCTGGCTTTGTCATTGTTTGAAACTGTTCCTCCCTCAAATCACTGTCCTGCACATCACACTCTCTTGACCACAGCTTCCCAAATTTTCCGTGTCACTCAAGTACCCCCGCTTTACTTGTCATATGACCTCATTGGAATTTTCCAGTCAGTTGACTTTCCACTCTCTCACCCCCTCCTGTCTTTGTTGCCACTCCTTTCCCTTCTCAGCATAGATTCTGTGCCTCATCATTTCAATCACTTTTGTGTGTGTGTGTGTGTGTGCACCCTAAACTCTTGCTCCTGCCCTATGGTAGCACTTGCTCTGACAAAGTCTTTTTTTTTTTTTTTCTTCACTCAGCCTTCTCTCTCCCTGCACCCAAGCAACCAGGCACTCGTGAGAAAAACACAAAGGAAAATCAAAACCACTATAAGTTGACTTTTGCTACCTTCAATTGGTCTCTCAGTATTGTCTGGAAATTTTACAATGATTTTTCATGAGCTCATTTTTTATAAGTTTTTTTAAACCTCCATTTTCCCCAAACCTCTACTCATCTCTTTATTCAGAATCTTCTTGGATAACTTTGCCTCCTGCTCTCTAGTGGAAGTAGAATCATCTAATGAGAGCTCCCTCAGTTTCTTACAATAAGTTACAAACCCACTTTCCTATACTCATCTTCTCATCTTCCCTCCTATTAAAATGCATTCCCCTCCTTCCATGAAGGCCTCTGTGCTCCAGATCCTATTTTTTCCCTCCTTCTTAGAGACCATTTTCCATTTCCTTTCTTTTTTATATATCTCCAACCTTTTTATTTTTTTTTTTAAGTTTATTTTTTGAGAGAGAGCATGAGCAGGGGAGGGGCAAAGAGAGAGAGGGAGAGAGAGAATCTCAAGAAGGCTCCATACTGCCAGCACAGAGCCCAATACGGGGCTCAAACCCATGAACCATTATATCATGACCTGGTTGAAATCAATTATATCATGACCAACTGAAACACCCAAGTGCCCCTCCAAACTCTTTTAAGTATTAGAATATCTAGCTAATCACCAGGTCCTAATCATTCTACCTCCTAAGTGTTCCTTGAATCTGTTTACTTCTCTTAACTCCTCTGTTACCGTTCTCGCCCATGTCACTGTCGTCATTTACCTAGCTAAGCTAAGGTAATAGTTTGTAATTGGTCTCCCCTTGTCTGCTTTTACCTTGTCAACTTCGTGCTTTGTAAAGTAGCCAGAGTTGTGTTGTTAAAATGCCTGTCTTTTCAAAGAAACAGCCAGATGTTAACATCTGGGGACAAGGTATCCACCTTTCATTTGGGGGGTGAGATGGGGAACTTCCTTTTCCATGCATCATCTTTTCTCCCTGTCCACCTGCCTTTTCTAGCTTTTTTTTTAATCATCTCCTTGATACATGTATGTTAACATATTACCTTCAAATTGTTGAAAGGTTTAATAGCAATATAAGTGCTCAAGGTTTAAGTGCCTCTCTTTCTCTCCCAGCTACTCTTCTGTATCTGATCATATTGCTTTTCTTATTTAAAACCCTTATTTAGCTTCCCTACCCCACAAGATAAACCTTAAAATCCTTAATAGCCCATAGAGCCCTATTCTGGCTGTCTCCTGCCAGCCTCTCCAGCCTCATTCCAGGCCACCTTGCTTCTCATTCACTATGCTTTAGCCACCTTCACCTTTTTTTGTTTCTCAAAACACAAAGAAAAACCCTCTTTGTGCATATACTCTTACACCTACACCTGCACTTATATTTTCTTTCTAGTTCTTATGCATTCCCCTGATCTCAGCCTCAGTCTTACTTTGTGGTGACAGTATTGTGAATGGTTAAAAGCCTGGACTTTATGTCACGTTGTCCTGGTTATACCTCCACTGTTTTTCTGAGCCTTTGTTTCCATATCTGTAAAATAGGGATACGTTTACCTCATAGAGTTGTTGAGAGACTCAGTTTATTTAAGTTTTAAGGGCACCTGGGTAGCTCAGTCGGTTAAGCGTCTTCATGGCTTATGGGTTTCAGCCCCATATTGGGCTCTGTGCTGACAGCTCAGAGCCTGGAGCCTGCTTCAGATTCTGTGTCTCCTTCTCTCTCTGCCCCTCCCCCTCTCACGCTCACTCATTCTCTCTCAGAAATAAATAAACATTAAAAAAATTTTAAAGTTCTAACCACAGCATCTGCAATATCATAGACAATAAGTGCTCTTATTTCTTTATAAAGCTAACTGCCCATAAGTGTCAATTTCTTTTTTCTTAATGGAGATATAATCAGCATACAACATTGTATTTGTTTCAAGTATACAACATAATGATTCAATATATGTATATATTGTAAAATGAACACCACAATAAATCTAGTTATTGGTTACACATGGTTACAAATGGGTCAGATTCTTAGGGCTGACTTTATCGTTCTGCTATAAGCAATGGAGAGAAGGAGTCCTGTTCAAAAACTTTACTGTCTATACTGTTCATTCTGTGCGACACCCCTGTCCCCCCAGTTTTTAACAGTAGTAACACAGATTTGGATTCGATCATTGTTGACCATGGCTATCATTTTAAAATGTAGGCAACACCCAGGACACCTACTGTGTGAAAGAACTCTAGAAGACGTGCCTATTGAAGGCCCTAAGGGGATAGATGAAGACGATCCTGTTAATTCTGACTACAACATGAAACTGACCAAGTTTCCCTTCCAAGTTGATAGGTACAGAAACTTACCTCTTGGATTTACTTTATTTCTTCTTCTTCTTCTTCTTCTTCTTCTTCTTCTTCTTCTTCTTCTTCTTCTTCTTCTTTTTGCATACTCTACCTTTTTATTAAAGGGCTTTACAGAAGTAGACACTTTTTTTCCTAACGTGTCTTCTTTCTGATATAGTGTTTTATGTAGTGCCTTTCACTGTAACACGTGTGAGTTCTACCTTATCTTCCAGGTCTTGGAAAGCCCAGCTGTCATCGTTGAATGAAACAATAAAGAGTTCCAACCTGGAGGTTTCCTGTTGTGCTCCGTGGTTCCAGAATATTTTGCATTTGGAGTCCCCTGAATCTGGTAACCACAATACCAGGATGCCAGGCTGGGCCTCCATTCCACAAGACATAATGCGCAACCAGTATAATTTTCCACAGAAAGATCATGCCAAGACTAGGGATCCAGGAACATCATGGAAAATAATGCGCATTAGTGAACAAGAGGAACCTGTTGAGCTTAAATGTATGTCTGTGACAGGGTTCAGTGCACTGTTTACTTGGTCAGTGCAAAGGATGGGCTGCACCATTGTCCTTTGGGACTTGGAGACACAGGGCCTGCAGTGCTTTAACCTTGGCAAAAAGTGTATTCCTATAGACAATAGTGGAGACCAGCAACTCTGCCTTGTTTTGACAGGTGAGAAGAACTCGCATTAGGGTGAAACCCATTGCTGAGAGGCATGCTTTCTTAACATATTTTACTTCTGCTCTAGTGATGTTAGTGCCCACACTCTCCTCCAAGTGGTACTCCTTCATGGGGGAAATCTGGTGTTACTCGTGGTACTGTTGTCTCATCTATTTGATTTTTAGTTCAAGTTATTTTTGCTCAGCTAAATGCTCTGACACTGAAGTCAGAGGAAGTGCAAGAGTAGTAAATGTTGGTTTTAACGCAGGGAGTCTCCGCTTGACTCATCTGTGCGAGCAACAGTAGTTAAGTGGCTGCCTCTGGGCCATGTGTGCCCTGCAGATTTATTCCGTTTGGCTCGCACTAGGTAGGCTTTTTTTAAAGACTGTATTTATCACAAACATGTAAAATCAGAGGATTTCTAGCTATTATTTAAAAATTATTAGATCTGGCAACAATAGCCCCGCATTGCTGCGTAGTAATTTATGGGTTGGAGCTGAATTTCGGTTCTCTTAGATGGGCTCTTTTCTTGTTAGTTTTTTCTTGGACTTGTCTCACCACCATTTTCATATTTCTCAGTCAGCATTTATGCCTTAACCTCCTACAAAGGTATTGAGTGATGTGATGGAACTATGTGTGTCTTAATACTCCAGATTTGGAAATCGTGTATTTCCTTGTGCTGTTTCTGAGCATGCTATTGGTTTTACATTAGTAAATCAGAAATGTGACATCTCTGTCAATAGTTAAAAATTCCAGGCATTGATTGTGAGGATGATATAAAGGAGAAAAGTGAGATTTAGTACTGTTTCACAGGATATGTTTTTCTTGCTAGAATTTGCCCTGTGGTCCATTGTTTAAAAAATAAAATTCTTCTTTAAAAACATTAAAAAAATCATAATGGATTAACTATGGTCGTAGTACTGCCTGGTAGGCAATACATCTATTTGTAATTATAGCACTGAAATGTCGCATAATTGAAATTAATGCATGTCATAAACCTAAATCCTAAATTCTCAATTTATTTAAGGCAATTTTTATTTTTCCTGCAGAAAATGGACTCTCTCTGATTTTGTTTGGCTTGACTCAAGAGGAGTTTTTAAATAGACTAATGATCCATGGGAGTGCCAGTACCGTGGACTCTCTCTGCCATCTCAATGGTTGGGGGAGGTGTTCAATCCCCATCCATGCGCTGGAGGTAACAATATTAAATGTCCATGTGACTTTGCTTGATTGTTTTCTGTCATATACTCTTGTTTGAAGATTTGGGAGAATTTATTTAACCTAGAAACAAAAGCTATAGTCTTTATTCAACTGCTTGCTTAGTTCTGGTTATTTCAATACACTAATTCTGCATAGGAGTTTACCCTTTTTGGCCTTAAAAGATACAAAATTACAATAAACACTAAAAAAAGTTGCAGGAAATGGAGGCAACAATAAGTTGATAAGACTAAATGAAATAGGAGAAAACTATGGAAATCATAAACAAGAGTGTCCTTTTATTTCTACCTTATGGTCCCTACTCTTCTAATCCAGCTTTGGAAGCAACATAACCTGAAAAATTTGTATAGCATTTTACAGTTCACACTCTTAAATGCATTGTATAGTTTTGTCTTAAAATAACCACATGAGATGGATTGGCTAGTTTTTTTAAGTTTATTGTTATTTATTTTGAGAGAGAGAGAGAGGGAGGGACCGGAGGAGGGGTTGGGAGGTGGGGGAAGGGAGAGAATCCTAAGCAGGGTCTGCACTGTAAGTATGGAGCCCAATGCAGGGCTTGAACTCACGATCCGCAAGATCATGACCTGAACCGAAATCAAAGAGTCGGAAGCTAAACTGACTGAACCACCCAGGTACCCCTGGATAGTTTGTATTCATTTCATTTTACAGATGAAAAACCTTAGGCTCAGAATGGTTGAGTAAGTGACCCAAGCAATACTAGCAAGAACTGGAGCTAGAATCAAAGAGGGTACTTTTCTGTATATCACACAGCCCCTGAAAGTTAATAATGTTATATGTGATGTTTAATGTTAAAGTTAATAATGTTAATGTTATATGTTTGAATTTTTAGTGACAGCTTTATTAAAATATAATGCACATACCATAAAATTTACCCTTCTAAAGAGTACAATCCACTGATTTTTAGTGTATTCAGGGTTGTACAGCTATCACCGCTAATTCCAGAACATTTTCATTACTCTAGAAAGAAACTCTGTGTCTATTAGCAGTCACTTAACAGTTCTCATGGCCACTAAGTCCCAAACACTGATATACTTTCTGTCTCTGGGTTTGCCTATGTGACTTTTATGACTGACCTCTTTCACATAGCATATTTTCAAGGGTCATAGGTGTTGTGGCATGTATCATTACTTGGTTTTTTTTTTTTTTCCTGTATGGCTGAATAATATTCCACTATATGGATGTATGTACCACATTTTGTTTATCCATTCATCAGTTGATGGACATTGGGTTGTTTCCACTTTTTAGCTATTGTAAGTAATCCTGTGAACAGTGGTGTGCAAGTTTGGTGTCATATGTTTTCATTTCTCTTGGGTATTATACACCTAGTAGTGGAATTACTGGGTCACTTAACTTTTTGAACCACAAAATGGTTTTTCACAGCAGCTGCACTATTTTACTTTCCCACCAGCAGTGTATGAGGAGGGTTCCAAGAGCTCCACATCCTCACCAGCACTTGTTATTGTCCACCTTTTTATTATAACCATCCCGGTAGTTGTGAAGTCAAAATTAAATCATCGTGTATATATATATATACACACACACACATGTTGTATATATATGTATATGTATATATATTTTTTTTAAGTAGCTCAATGTGGGGCTTGATTCCATGGCCTCAAAATTGAGAATCACATACTCTACCTACCGAGCCAGCCAGGGACCCCTCATTGTTTTGATTTGCATTTTCCTGATGATGTTGAACATGTTTTCATGTGCTTATTGTACATTTGTATATGTGTTTGGAGAAATGTCTATTTAAGTCTTTGTCCATTTTTAATTTGTAAATTTTTTGTTTCTCTTGAGTTCTAAAATTTCTTTATATATTCTGGGTACTAGGATCTGATGACTTTCAAATATTTTCTCCCATTCTGTGGATTGTCTTTTCATCTTCTTGATGTCCTTTGAAATACAAAGGTTTTTAATTTTGATAGTTAACTTTTTTTTTAATCTCTAGTGGTTTTGATTCATATCTAAAAAAATCATTGTCTAAACTGAGGTGATGAGTTTTTACAGGGTGAAGAGTTTTACAGGGGCCCCTGAGTGGCTCAGCCGGTTAAGCATACGACTTTGGCTCAGGTCACGATCTCACAGTTTGTGAGTTCAAGCCCCACATAGGGCTCTGTGCTGATAGCTCAGAACCTGGAGCCTATTTCAGATTCTGTGTCTCTCTCTCTATCTGCCTCTCCCCTGCTCATGCTCTGTCTCTTTCTGAAAAATAAATAAACATTTAAAAAAATTAAAAAAAAAAGAGTTTTACAGTTTTAGCTCTTACGTTTAGGTCTGATTTTGATTATTTATTATACATGGTATTAACAAGGAATTCAATTCATTCTTTTGCATGTGGATACTCATTTCTTCCAGCACCATTCGTTGAAGAACTTGCTTTTATACACTGTAAAATATTGTGAAACTTTGAGTAATAGGGGAAAAAAGAAAATTTGTCACCTATAACTCTATTATCCAGAAGTAATCATACTTATTTCCTTATGGTTGTTTTCTTAAATATTAATGTTAATAATGTGTAATTTCATTAATCTTATCAATCCTATAAGTGAATACTGTTATTAACCTCATTTTATTCATGGAAAGAAACACAGACAGGTTAGGAAATCTAATTCAGATATACATGAAGAGTGTATTCCAATATTACATGAATGGTGGTAGTTAGCCAGGATTTGAACCCAGACAGTGTGACCGCAGAGCGTTTGTCCTTACATAGTGTTCATGCCTGCGTGTGACTTCAATTAGGATTGCGTGGTATGTGAGGGATCACCACCGACACCACAGAAATATTGTTGTAAGAGAACATTATGAAAAATCATATGTCAACAAATTGGGCGATCTAGAAGAAATGGGTAAATTCCTAGAAATGTACAAAAAAGGATTGCATGGTAAATGGAGCATTGTTTTGGCCTCAGTCGAACGCCATATACAAATGAGTAAGTATATATGATTTTAGTGATAACAACAGTAACAAAGCAAGTATCTTATACCCAGCATCCCAGCAAGAACGAGATTAACGTTCTTGAATGTGTGGCCCTCTCCATCCTGTTCTCTTACCTCACCCAGTGTCAGAGTTAACTACCATTCTGAAAATTTTCACCATCTTGGCTGTTGTTGAATTTTGCATGTGATGGTATCATTGTATATAGTCTTTGGGGACTTTTTTTAAACACTAAACATAATATTTTGTGATTCATCCAGTCTTTATTTGTACAACTATAATTTATTCAGTTTCACTCCCATGTAGGAACCCGTCGTATGAATATATCTTTACTTCCCCACCTTTAGGCTTCTTCCAGTTGTTTGCTATTATAAACGATGTCTCTGTAAGCAGTACACATCTACTGTAGCACGCGTGCAAGAGTTTCTCTGTGGTGGTAGTAGAAATGCTGGGTCGTGGGCCATGTGCATCTTTAACTTTACTAAATAATACTCTGGTTTTCCAAAATTGCTTTATCAGTTTATATTCTCACCAGCAATGTATGTTAGTTCTCATTGTCGTATGTGTTTTCCAACCCTTGGCATATCCAGATTTTAAAAAATTTTGCCAAGCTGATACTACGATGGGTTTTAGTTTGCATTTCCCTGATGATTAAGGTTGATAAATATATGACATTTGGATTTCTTTTGTAAAATGACTGTTCAAGTCTTTTGCCTATTCTCACTTTGGGTGTTTGTCTTTTTCTTACTGGTTTGTGGTTTGTATGTTGGATGTGTTCTAGACACTAATCTTTTTTTCTAAGTGGGGCAAATATATTCTAATGTGTGGCTTGACTTTTTATTTTCTTTGTGGGGTCTTTAATTTTAATGTAGTTGTAAATTTTAGTGTAGTTTCATTTATCAGTCTTTTCCTTTTTGCATATAATTTGTGACTTCTGTCCTGAAGTCATAAAGATATTTTCGTATTTTTTCCTAAGTGTTAAAATTAGGATTTTCACATTTAAGTCCTTTATCATTTGGAACTTACATTTATTCATGGTGTGAGGTGGGGACCTGTTCCTATGCCTGCGTATTGATAACCATTTGTCTCAGAACCATTGTTTTCTAAACTTCTTTTTACCACTCGCCGAAATCTCTGTGTGTCAGGTTTCCACATATGCATGAGTTTGTTTCTGGGCTCTATTCTGTTCCATTGGTCTTTGCCTATCCTCGGCCAATTCTACCCAGTCTTAATTATAAATCCCTCACTTTATTATTTTTCAGGAATGTCTTCATTATTCTCTCTCCCTTCGCCCTCTTCCATCTGTTAGGATCAGCCTGTCAAGTTTCATGAAAAACTGTTAAGATTTTTATTAGAATTATGTTAAATCTGTATATCAAGTTGGGAAGAACTGACATCTTTAGGATATTTAATATTCCTATCCATAAACATAGTCTCTTTCACCATTTTTTCATGCCTTCATTAATGTCTTTCAATGAAACATTACCATTTTTACAATTTTTCCATTAAGAGTTTGACATCTTTTGTTACCTTTATTTTTGGTTTGAATATTTATATTAAAATAGATGTGTATATATATGTAAATATTGTATGTTTAAATGTACATATTTGTATATATTTAAAAACTATTATATATGGATATTGTAAATGGTATGTTTTTAAGTTATATTTTGTTACCAGTATAAAGAAATACATTTAGCTTTTATATGTTAATTTTTCTTCATTTTTGTACCTTTTATATTACTTCAAGAAAACCAACACATCTCTAATTTCTGTGACTTACAGGAAGTAGATGAGAGTGCAGAGATTTTCATAATTTACATTAATAGTGTTTTTTTCAAATTTCTATTTAAATATGTTTATATGTTAACATATATGGTAAAATTGGTTTCAGGTGTAGAATTTAGTGGTTCATCTCTTACGCATAACACCCAGTGCTCATCCCAGCAAGTGCCCTCCTTAATACCCATCACCCATTTAGCCCATTCCCCACCCACCTCCCTCCATCAACCCTCAGTTTGTGCTCTATCATTAGAGTTGCTTGTGATTTGTTTCTGTCTCTCCTCTTCCCTCCCCCTTCCTCTATGTTCATGTGTTTTCTTTCTTAAATTCCACATACGAGTGAAATCATATGGTATTCGTCTTTCTCTGGCTGACTTATTTTGCTTAGCATATTACAGTCTAGCTCCATCCACATAGTTGTAAATGGCAAGATTTCATTATTTTTGATGGCTGAGTAATATTCCATTGTATTATATCCCACATCTTCTTTATCCATTCATCGGTTAGCAGACGTTTGGGCTCTTTCCGTAGTTCAGCTATTGTTGATAATGCTGCTGTAAACATTGGGGTCCACATACCCTTTCAAATCTGTATTTTTGTATCCTTTAGGTAAGTACCTAATGGTGCAATTGCTAGGTCATAGGATAGTTCTATTTTTAACTTTCTGACGAACCTCCATACGGTTCTCCAGAGTGGCTGCACCAGTTTGCATTCTCACCTACAGTGTAAGAAGGTTCCCCTTTCTCTACATTCTTGCCGACAACAACAGAGGTTGTTTCCTGTGTTGTTAATTTTAGCCATTCTGACAGGTATGAGATATTTTCTCATTGTGGTTTTGATTTGTATTTCCCTGATGAGTGACATTGAGCATCTTCTCATGTGTCTGTTAGCCAGCTGTATGTCTTCTTTGGAAAAATGTCTGTTCATATCTTCTCATTTATTAACTGGTACATATTGATTTTTGTATCCAGCAAATTTCCTAGGTTTTCATATCCTAATAATTTCTTTGTTAGATTTTATTGAAATTTTTATATACTTACCTACAATAACATCAGAATAATACAGTTTTGTTACTTCTCTTCAAATCCTTATTCTTTTAACTTCTTTTCCTTATTTTGTTGCTGGGACCTCTAGCATAGTATCACTCAGAAGTAGCAGTGGGCATCCTTATTTGTTTCTGATTTTAAAAAAGAATCCCTGTAATATCTACCTATATTGATATACATAAGTCCGTGTGCACTCATGTATATCAAGGAAGCCTTTATAAAATTAACTTTTCTTTTTTTCCTGTCTATGAGATTTTTTTTTTTAAGTTTATTCATTTTGAGAGACACTGAGACAGCATGATTCGGGGGGCGGGGTGCAGAGAGAGAGGGAGACAGAGAATCTCTGCACTGATGGTGTACAGCGGATGCAGGGATTGAACCCACCAAACCATGAGATCATGACCTGAGCCAAAACCAAGAGTTTGACCCTTAACTGACTAAGCCACCCAGGCACCCCAGGTTTTCTTTTTCTTTTTCTTTTTTTTTTATCATGAATGGGTATTGAAATTTTACTGAATATTTGTTGTGAATTTCTTGATATAATCACATGAATCATCCCCTTTCATTTACTGTAATAAATTACATTAATCAATTTTTTTGTGAAATATAACATTTATAAAAAAGTATACAGAATACATACACAGTTTAACAAATAATTACAAAGCAAAAAGTCTTGTAACCACCACCAAGGTCAAAAAATAGAACATTACTAGCACTCTAGAAGCTCCTATGAGCTCTAGGAGTTTGGATATTAAATATTCAGTTTATGTTCTTTTATGGGATATTCTAGGAAATGTACATATATGATCAAAACCAAAGTTAATAACTTTGCCTTTCTGGATAATACAAGTCCATTGAATGCTTTAACTTTCTTTACTTTTTCCCTACTTTTCTGTTGTTTTATTTTTTTAAAACCAAAGTAGACATCATTATTTTGTGTTTAGGTTCATTTCTTTAAAAAAGTTTTTTTTTAAATGTTTATGTATTTTTGAGACAGAGAGAGAGTGCATGAGCCAGGGAGGAACAGAGAGAGAGGGAGACACAGAATCTGAAGCAAGCTCCAGGCTCTGCTCAGAGCCTGATGTGGGGCTCGAACTCCTGAACCATGAGATTATGACTTGAACCAAAGTTGGACGCTTAACTGAGCCACCCAGGTGCCCCTCAAGCTTCTCTTTTTACACAGATATTATATATTTTCTTTGCTCTTCGTTTCTTCTCCCATTTTAGGCCTTCCCTCTGCTTGGAGTGTATCTTTTAGAATCTCTTTTAGTGAGGATCTGACTGGTGCTGAATTCTCAGTTTTTATCTAATAATGTCTGTTTTGCTGTCATTTTTGGAAGATACTTTTGGGAGGTGTGCAATTGTAGGTCGGTAGTCTTCCTTTAGAACATTTATGATCACTTTCCTCTATTTTCTGGATTCCATTGTCATTGAGAAATCTATTGTTTCTTTGAAGATAGTTTATTTTTTCCTCTTCAGGCTACCTTTGTGATCTTTTTGTTTTTAGTGTTCTGCAGTTTGACTGATTTTATGTTTCACTAATGAGTCATAGTCTTCAATTGGAAAAATATTGGTCTATCTGATACCAAATCTTTAAAATTTGTTGAGACTTCATTTCTAGCCTAGTAAGTACTCAGTTTTCATAACTGTTCCACGTACTTGAACATTGAATGTGCATTTTACCCCCACATTGTGTGACATCACAGTGGTACTTCAATCAGAATAACTAGAATTTGCATACTTTCCTCAATTTCTGTTTAACCTTTATGAGTGTTTATTACATTGTGGATAATTTCCTCATATCTCTCTTCCAGCTCATCAATTTTCTTTTCAGCTATGTCTAATCTGTTCTAAACACATCCTTTGAGTATCTAATTTCAATTTTTTTTTTTATTTCTAGAATTACTATTTGGTTATTGTTTTTAAATATGTTATTTAGAGAATTTTCAAATTTACAGAAAATTTGAAAAAGTGAAATGAACATCCACTTACCCTCATCATTCACCAGGTGTTAACATTTTGCCACATGTGTCTTGATTGGTTGTGTATTTCAAAATTACTAACTTTGTAACTTTTTAAGTTTTTTGGCATATATCTTCTAAAAACAATATTTTCTTATCTAATCATATACAATTCAGTTTTCCCTCCCACCACCCAGACCAAAGGCAGTTTTTTTATGGTTTCTCTTTGAGGGCACTTGTTTTTCTAGTTCGTTTTGGAGAGTGTCATGAGCCCTAGGTTTATCTTCTTTTCCTCCATGTGCAACTTCTAACAATACCACTCCCCTCAACCTGCCTGGTCTGTTAACACCCAGAACTTCGAAGTCTCCAAATTAACAGCATCGCCATCACCTAGGGATTTATTAGAAGGGCAAATTTTCGGCGTGCCTGGGCAGCTCAGTTGGTTGAGCGTCCCACTTCGGCTCAAGTCATGATCTCACAAGTTCGTGGGTTTGAGCCTCGCATCAAGGTCTGTGCTGACTGCTCAGAGCCTGGAGCCTCCTTTGGATTCTGTGTCACCCTCTCTCTACCCCTCCCCTGCTCACACTCTGTCTCTGTCTCTGTCAAAAATAAGTAAACATTTAAAAAAAAAAAAGGAAAAGTGCAGATTTTCAAGGCTTACGCCAGACTTAATTAGAAACTCTGGTGGCAGGGCTTAGCAATTTACATTTTAACAAACTCTCCAGGTAATTCTTAGGCACAGTGCTTTAGGGTAAGAGTGGCAAACTTTTTCTGCAAAGAGCCAGATAGTAAGTATTTTAGGGTTTGCTGGTAGGATTCTTGCAACTACTGAGAGGTGCCATTTGTAGCCATTGACAATATGAAAAGGAATGGGTGAATGGGTGTGGCTATATTTCCATAAAACTTTAGTTACAAAAACAAAGGCTGAATTTGGTTGGTTGGACTTAGTTTTCCAATCCTTGCTTTAGGCCATTAGAAATTTGCAAAATTGGGGTGCATGGGTGGCTTAGTTAAGTTTCTAACTTCATCTCAGGTCATGATCTCAAAGTTTGTGAGTTCGAGCCCCGAGTTGGTCTCTGTGCTGACAGCTCAAAGCCTAGAACCTGCTTCGGATTCCGTCTCTCTCTCTCTCTGCCTCTCCCGCACTTGTGCTCTCACTCTCTTTCTCAAAAATAAATAAACATTAAAATACATGGGAAAAAAATCACACTAGCAGAAAAGAAAAGAGAAAAGAAAAAGAAATCCTTCAGACAACAGTTGGTTTTAGAGCTGTTACTTTTTTGGATTTGTCTTTCTCTTCATTGTTCTCCCAGGAGGATCTTCTTGTTTCCAGTTCAACTGAGCATTTAAAGATGTGTATGTTTGTGTGTGTGTGTGTTTTAATCTGTGATTTTCAAATGTGCTGTATATGGAAAGCTTCCTTAAGATGCCTCATCAGAAATGGGAGTCTGTTTTTATTTTTTATTTAAAAAATCTTTTTTTATTTTTAGAAAGAGAGCATGAACAGGGGAGAGGCCAAAGGAGAGAAGAGGAGAGAGAGAGAGAGAAAGAAAATCTTAAGCAGGCTCCCTACTCAGTACAGAGCCAGACATGAGGCTTGATCCCACCACCTTGGGATCATGGCCTGAGCTGAAGTCAAGAGTTGAATGCTCAACCAGCTGAGCCATCTGGATGCCCTGGGAGTCTATTTTTAGCCTGCTTTTTCAGTTAACTCTGTATCATACTGTTTTAACATTTTAATTCAAATGGACTATAACTTAACTGTAATAATAGTCCCCAAGAACCTGACTTTGAATGGTATTCAATTACAGATGGTAGAGCTGGGGCTGGAAGTGTTCTATAATCTAACCTCCTGTTTCTACCGAAGCAGAAATTGATGTTCAGAAAAGCTGTAGACTTGCTGCAGATTGCGTACTTAGTCGCTGTCAGAATCCTCACCAGAGCCAGGGTACTGCTGCAAGAGAGATAGCCTTGTGTCTCTTGCAGTCTCAGTACATTAAGTTATAAAGTTTAAAAAAAAAAATCTATATTGTTAATTTTTTCCTATTGTAACTTTTTTTCTGATTTTCTCCTGTTGCAGGCTGGGATAGAAAATCGTCAGCTGGATACAGTAGATTTCTTTTTGAAGAGCAAAGAAAATCTTTTGAATCCATCCTCAAAATCATGTGTACCTGGTCAGCTTGATCACTTTCCATCTCATTTATATTTAAAAAGTAAGTAGAAAAAGCTTCTGCATTTGTATTTATCATTTTACCTTTTTAGTCACTTTCAAATTATTGTGCTTTCTGGTGACTGACTGACTTGCCAAAACTCAACCATAACGTTTTATGCACTTTGTAGAATCTTGAGAGAGTTGTGAGAATCTGTCAATGTTCTCATTCTAAGTGGGTTGTTTATTGTTCATATCCTGTACTTTGCTTTGTATTTTTAGTATGCAGGGAAGAAATGGCTTTCAAATTCAAGAGAATTTCATTCAAAAGAGAATCAAATTTATTTGCAAAATTGCTCCCTCTTGCAGCTGTCTGAGATATTTAGTGATGGCCGAGTTATGGATTGAGACTTGTTACAAAACTTTTCAGCTTAACTCTTCTGCTTATTTGCTACTTTACCTCTTCTTTTCAAGATTTGGCTTTTCTGTTTAATAAACAGGAAACCTAGTTTTTATTCTTCAACTAGGTAGCCATGCACACCCTCTCCTTAGAGGTACAGGGTAATAAAGTGTGTTTTTTTTTTAATAATCTTTTTTTTTTTGTCTTTTGCTGATATAGACCTCTTTCTTGTTAATACTTTTTATTTGTGGTGGCATAGAATTTCATTGTATGGGCTGTGCCATAATTTTCCCAACATTAGTATGATTGCAGTTTTTACTATTGTTGGTAGTGTGTTATAAATGCTGTGTGTGTGTGTGTATAATTTCACATAAGTACAATTATAGGGATAAATACATAGATGTGAAATTTCCAGGTCAAAGAGACACATGATTTATATATTTTTTCTTTTTTTTAAAATGTTTATTTCATTTTTGAGAGACACAAAGAGCATGAGCAGGGGAGGGACAGTGAAAGAGGGAGACACAGAATCCGAAGCAGGCTTCAGGCTCCGAGCTTTCAGCACAGAGCCGGACGGGGGGCTCGAACTCATGAACAGTGAGATCGTGACCTGAGCTGAAGTCAGATGCTCAACCGACTGAGCCACCCAGTCGCCACACATGATTTATATTCTTTTTTTTTTTTTTTTTAATGTTTATTTATTTTTGAGAGACATAGAGGCACAACGTGAGCAGGGGAAGGGCAGAGAGAGAGGGAGACACAGAATCAGAAGCAGGCTCCAGGCTCTGAGCCATCAGCACAGAGCCCAACGCGGGGCTCGAACTCACAGACCGCGAGATCATGACCTGAGCCGAGGTCGGCCGTCCAACCGACTGAGCCACCCAGGCGCCCCATGATTTATATTCTTAAATGCTTTGGTAAATTGTCCCCCAGAAAAGATTTATCAACTTGTACTCTAGTTACCTGGAGAAAATGACAACTTGCTTTTTTCCTATCAACATAGTTTTCTCACTGACACTATGGATTCGAAATTTTCCTTTTTAAAAAGCCTTTTATTTCATCCTGCTTGCACAGTTGGGTCTCTTCCCTCTTGTGTTGCTAACTTTTTTTTTTAATACTCTAATTTCTCTATTTTTAAAATTTTTTTAATGTTTTATATTTGAGAGAGAGAGAAAGAGAGTGTGAGCAGGGGGAGGGGCAGAGAGACCGAGACAGAATCCTGGAGACAGGCTCCAGGCTCTGAGCTATTAGCACAGAGCCTGATGCAGAGCTTGAACTCATGAGCAGTAAGAGCATGACCTGAGCTGAAGTTGGACACTTAACCGACTGAGCCGCCCAGGTACCCATCTGATTTTTCTTTTTTTAGTCTGCTTGAATTTATAAACAAAGGCCTGGTTTGTGGTAAGTAGAATTCCCTCAGCAATTGTATGGTCATTATTTACTTCTACTGTTTGGTCTTGGTCAGTGATTTCTCCTCATTCCCCTCTCTCCTGCCCTGCCCTGCCCTGCCCTGCCCTGCCCTGCCCTGCCCTGCCCTGCCCTGCCCTAAGTGGTGGGGTTGAGTCTGGGAACCAGCATGGGAATAGCTTACCAGTTGTCTCGGAGGAAATCCCAGGTTTCTCATCATGCTCATGCAATTCTGCAGGTGAGGCCAATGCTGAGATAAACAGGGATCCCTGTATTAGGGCCCACAGCTGGCAAATGGAGGTGTCAGGAGTCCGCACTTGTTGCTTTCACCTGCATGTTTAAGAGAATGGTTTTGGAATCAGACAGGCTGAAGTTCAAATTTTGGCTCTGCCATTTACTTTCCAAATTAGCATGAGCAAATTATGTTAATCCCTCTTAACCTCAGTTTCCTCATCTATAGAAAAACTGCTATAACACCTATCGTTCAGGGTTGTTGAAAATGAAAAAAATGAGATAGAATTTATAAAGCACCAAGTCCAATACTTAAGATATAGCCCAGGTGGTCAGTAAAATGGTAGTTATTAGTAATACCAGTAATTAATGACTAATAGTAAGTAGAATCACTAACATTTGCAGATCAGACTTTGAACTTTTTGAGACGAGGGTAGTGGTCCTTTATTTTTGCTTAAAAATATTACAGTGTGTCCAAGCAGCCCAAGGTGGCCAACTTCGAGGATTGGGTGTCACATGAGGAGAAGGTACACATCGCTGCTAAATTCATCACTGATGCAGCCTCAGGGGAATTTAATGAAGTGTCCAACAATGTCTGGCTACTACTTAATAGTGACGCTCCTCTCAGGGAGGGGCGGCACGTGCATTTGCCTGGAGTAACATGGGTCAGTTCACTCCTGTGAAGACAGAGGGATAGAAGATCAGGTCTTAATTATGGAACACAGTGAACTGGGTAATAGCACATTTTTAGACCCAAGAAACAAAATTTTCTTTAAGTCTGATCATTTATGGATAGAAGCAAGTGACCCGCAGAGGATGTAGATGGAAGTCCGAAGTCTTGGAGACAACCATGTGACAGCGCTTTAAGGGCCAATGTGAAGACCATTATTCCAATGGCTTCTGTAGGATTTATGCTGAAACTGTACACAGGCAGCAGACCATTATTGCACGCATTGACTCCATCGCTTGCAGCTGAAGACTTCTGGAATGGTAGTTAGAGGTCAGAGTGGAAGTTCACCATCACGCCACCTACGGCCCAGGTTGTTAGAGTACTTAAGATTTGGTTTCACAGGGCACCTGGGTGGTTCAGTCAGTTAAGCATCCAAGTCTTGATTTTGGCTCAAGTCCTGATCTCACAGTTTGTGGGTTTGAGCCCTGTATCAGGCTCTGCACAGACAGTGGGGACTATGCTTGAGATTCTCTCCCTCTCTCTCTGTCCCTCCCTCCCTCTTGTTTTCTCTCTCTTTCTGTCTCAAAATAAATTTAAAAAAAAGTTTAAAAAATGAATTAAAAACCTCATTTTCACTATTACGAAGATGGCAATGTTCATCTGGTTAGTCATAAGGTGCAGAGGATTCATGAATTGTTTCAGATGAAGTCCCAACTGCCAAGTCTAGAGCATGCAGAAAATGATTATCAGACCGTGATCAGTGAAGATTCTCAAACAGTGTCAGACACGACATTCAAGGCCTTGTGCCAGCAGCTTCCAGTTACCGACACCACAGTCGACTGGAACAAGATACTCAGCTACAAGAGTGGCAAATAAATGAGGAATGCTTAAAGGCTGAATGTAGGATTCTTTAGCATGTGGAGAGAAAGGATTCAACATGTGGTCATATGATAAATAAGTGATTTCTAAACAAGAGTGGTATTTGGTGGGTGCCTGGCTGCCTCAGTCAGTAGAGCCTGCAACTCTTGATCTTGGATTGTGAGTTGGAGCCCTGTGTTGAATGTAGAGATTACTTAAAAATAAAAATAGGGGCACCTGGGTGGCTCAGTTGGTTAAGTGTCCGACTTCAGCTCAGGTCATGATCTCATGGTCTGTGAGTTCGAGCCCCGTGTCGGGCTTTGCGCTGACGGCTCAGAGCCTGGAGCCTGCTTCGGATTCTGTATCTCCCTCTTTCTCTGCCCTTTCCCTGCCCTTTCCCTGCTCATACTCTGTCTCTATGTCTCTCAAAAATAAATAAACGTTAAAAAAAAGAAATTAAAAAAAAAACTTGAAAAATGCAGATGTTGAAGGAATAATAGGTACCTTGTGCTTTAAGACTTTGTGACAGGATTGTACTATAAGCAGGTGAGTCAGACAACTATGTAAATCACAAACAAAAACTAAAAATGAACCAAAGTGAAAAAGGATACGTTCCAGGCAATATCTTTCTCTCATAACCTGTTATTTAAGGGAATACTAGTGATTTGTTCTAAATAGGATGTACAACTTGTTATAAGTTCCTCTTCCTCATTCATGCCTGCCAAGAACTCAAATGTAACTGTGATATAGCAACCCTTCCCTTGTGTACTAGCTGGTATATGTATGATATCAGAATGATATAGATATGATATAACAACTGGTAATGGTGGATTCATTTACATTGTTTACACTTCTATGACCAGACCTTAAAGGGGAGGTCAATTTTTAAAACAAGTATTGTCTTCCTACCTATCTCCAAATACATGCAAAAACAGAAGGTTGTTTGTGCTTCAGCTTTGTTTTTGCTTAGTAACACAGTCACACAAGCTTGTTCCAAGTGTCCCTTTGAGCTGTGTAAGCGTTTTTGTTTCAAATAAAATATATTTGTGGGGTACCTGGGTGACTTAGTAGGTTGAGCATCCAACTCTTGATTTTGGCTCAGCTCGTGATCCCGGGATCATGGGATCAAACCCTGAGTCAGATTTCGAGCTGGGTGTGAAGCCTGCTTAGGATTCTCTCTCTCCCTCTCTCTCCCCTCCCACTCCCCCCCATCCCTGTCCTTCCCCAGCTGCATGAGTGCACATGCACTCCCTCTGTCTCTCTCTCAAATAAAAAAAAATATATATATATATTTGTGTTATGTGTCTTTCATATTATTCATTCATCTTGTACTATCTTGTATATCAGGTAGTCCAATAGAAACATACCTGTTTTGGGGCGCCGGGGTGGCTCAGTTGGTTAAGCGGCCGACTTCAGCCCAGGTCATGATCTCACGGTCTGTGAGTTCGAGCCCCGCGTCAGGCTCTGTGCTGACAGCTCAGAGCCTGGAGCCTGCTTCGGATTCTGTATCTCCCTCTCTCTCTGCCCTTCCCCTGCTCACTCTCTGTCTCTATGTCTCTCAAAAATAAATAAACATTAAAAAAAAAAAAAAGAAACATACCTGTTTTGTTCCTAAAATATTGTAACATGATATTTTTGAATATGTTAGTTTTATTGGGAGATTACTGGTGTTTGTGTTAATTTCTTTTGTTCTTTCTCAGATGTGGAAAAGCTGACACCAGCGTTGGATTTACTTTGCTCAGCAATTAGAGAAAGTGATTCCGAAACCCAAAGCAAACACTTTTCAGAACAGTTGCTTAATCTTACACTGTCTTTTCTTAACAAACAAATAAAGGAGCTTTTTCTTCACAATGAAGGTAAGATAGCAGCAAAGAGGGGTGCAAATGCCCTTCCCCTGTGTCAGGACAGAGATCCCAGTGGTCCTCTTGTGCGAGACAACGTGAGCCAAGAGAGTGCTATTTCCTAAAGCCAGGAAAAGTCAGTGTCTAATTGAGTGAGTGAAATGGGTTCCAACACTGGGAAAGTTGACAGAAAGGACTAATCATTGTGAAAAAGGTTATGTTAAAACACAGAGCTACTTGTAAATAGGAAAAAACTCAGATTTTTTGTTTGAAATGTGAAAACGCTGAGTTTAAATTTTGGTGTTTTCTAGACTTCTTTATAACACCTTACGGTTTATTCCTTCTCTCTAGTTTTTGCTCTCTTTCTGGATATATGCATACATACATATATTTATATATATATGAAATTGGCAAATTGGTGTTTTTCACAGAACTAGATGAACATCTACAGAAGGGAGTGAACATTTTGACCAGCTACATTAATGAACTTCGAACCTTCATGATAAAGTTTCCTTGGAAGATAATAGATACCGTAGATGAATATGATGTAAATGAAAATATCCCCAATGTAAAAGACAGCGATATATGGGAGAAACTCGGTGTTGAGGTAAATATGAATAACTATCGCTTCTTTTATTTGCCAGATTTAGAGGATCTGAGAAAACAAATTGAAAACCAGAATGCAGAATCTGTACATTTGTGATTCAGAATCTTTGGCAACATTTTATAGATTTGGACTTTACGTTTTATAGATTTGGAGATCTCTGGGCATGACTTCAAATTTATGTGTATAAGTTTGTGTATTTAATTTAGAACACAGAGAGGTTCCCTCTTAATTAATGCCAGATCCGCCCACTTAGATCCAGTCACAGGCACCCAACCCCAAACCTATGTGAAGTGGCACACTCTTAACAATATTTTTTCAGTGGCTAGGGCCCGGCACTTTGGACTGAAGCATTCTGCCTAACCTTCGGGTAAATCGAATTGCTGCTGGTGGTTTGATCTTAGGAAAGTTTTATTGTATAGCATTATTTCTTGGAAGTATACTCAATTTAAATCCTATCTCAGACTCTAAGATACCTTGCCAGTTATATTTTCTAGCTCATCTTCTTGCCTTTCTTTTTATAGTAGAAGTTAGTACAACCGAACTGTGCTGCCCTCTTTATGACTGGGGATTTTGGAAAGACAAAGACCAAAATAGCTTAACCCAGAGGATCAGACTCAGCAGGGAGTGAAAGTGATAAGTCTGACATACTGTCAGGTTTGCAGGACTGCTGCTCTCGGGCTGGAGGAACAGGGGAGTACCTGCCGTGACTGCATTTTCTGTATCTCTTATCCTCTATCCCAAAATTAACTTGATTTTCCCACTACTTTTTTTTGGCTTCTCTTTTGCAGTCTCCTTTGCAGGTTTCACTTCCTGTTTTTCACCCTTTAATGTGGTCCAAGGGACCATCCATGGTCCTCTCATCTTTTTGCTCAAAATAATTGATTTTTAACTTTTTGGAAGGTTATACTTTGATGACAGCCGGGGACTCTGTCTCCAAAAATGTGCATGTGATTGTGTGCATGTACACATGCACACAGTTTTGCATAAGGCTTCATGGCATTTACAGACTCCTTGAAATCCCCAGGTTAAGAATTTCCCAATTTGGGGCACCCGGGTGGCTCAGTCAGTTAAGCATCCAACTGCGGCTCAGGTCATGATCTCCTGGTTTGTGAGTTCACGCCCAGCATTGGGATCTGTACTAACGGTGTGCAGCCTGCCTGGGATTCTTTCTCTCTCCCTCTCTCTTTGTCCCTCCCCAACTTGCGCTCTGTTTCTTTCTTTCTTTCTCTCTTTCTCTCTAAATAAATAAATAAATAAACTTCAAAAAAAAAAAAGTCCCTATTCTGTCTTGGGTATAGGTCTTCAGTACAGGTCTTTATTCTTTCTTATTAGGATTTTTGCAGTAACCTTGAAATTCCTTACTGTCTTGAGCTTGAATCCCTTTCAGTCTATTCTCCACCTTGCTACCTGAACATTCTTCCTAAAATATATATCTCATTATGTCACCTTTTTGCTTTTAAGATCCTTCAAGGTCTCCGCATAAGTTTCAGGATGCAATCCTTCTCCCACACATAACACCCTTCATGATGGAACCTCTGCTTTTCTTTCAAATCTCATCTGTTACTATGTCCAGTTTCTTCTCCAGTTAAATTGAGTAATTTGGAGTTTCCTAAAGACTGATACTGTTTCTTGCCTTTATGCCTCAGTACATATTCCTTCTTTTTGGGACACTTGTCCTCTTTCCTCAATATATGTATGTAATGCTTACTTGCCTTTTAAATTTCACCGCATTAGTCCTTTCTACTAGGAAGTCTTTTCTTTTGTTGTTACCTCTTTTATTTAGATGCTTCTCATCTGGACCCTCCTCCCTAGCACCCTGGGATACCTGCATCGTCACCTTTATCATACGGGACTGTACTCAGTACTTTATTTGTGTATTTTCCACTAGTCTAAAAGCAGGGTCTGTGTTGTGGACAACTTCATCTCTCCTGTGTAAAGCCCCAAATCTAGTGGTAGATTTTCAATAAAAGTCCATTAGGTGCTCAATAAATATATGTCTCATGTTGATAATCATCATAAGGAAGTAAACAGGAACTTAAAAGGCAAATATGTTTTCTCCTTTTCTTAGGAAGTTATTTCTGATGCTATTTTGAACAACAAAATACCAGAGGCACAGGCTTTCTTCAGGATTAATAGTCATTCTGCACAAAGACTTGAGGAGCTGATTAAAATAGGCCTAAATCTCGTCTTTGACAGTTTGAAAAAGAACAATATAAAAGAAGCCTCCGAACTTTTGAAGAACATGGTGAGTTGCATAGACTGTCTAATCTTGAAGTCTCTAATGTAGGAGAAGATCTCTGTATGTACTGCAATTTCTGGTTGATATAAAAATTGATTTGTATTCATAGTTGTGTCATAAACTAAGAAATTTGTATAGCCTTTACTGGGAAATAATAATAGAAATGTTCTTTAGTACTGGAAACTTTTTTGAAGAGATTTTTTTATTGGGAGTTTCCATCATTTGCTCTCTGTTACACTTGGCACTTTGACTAGGAGATCTTGCTTCTCCTAGAAGGCTTCACACACCTCAAAGCGTGCACAGAAGCTCATTTGTTGGGAAACATTCTGAGTTGTTAATGTGACCCTTTACGTCTCCGTTTGAGCTAATGGCCTATACTTTTGCTTTGTGCTCTGTGGTTTTACTTCATTTGAGAAGGGAAAGTCCTGGCCCTAATCTCCATGGTCGGGGCTTGCCCATGGTAACTTTGTGGAGGTACAGAGTGAAACCATGCAAGGGTTGTGATTTGCTTTGACTTTTGTTTTCAAGTGAATCATTATAGCAGATAGCTGCGGTTTTGGTCACAGGGCAGCCTCGCATTACCTTGAATTGTTCTATGTGCTGCCTGTGTTCTGGCAAAATAAATAGAATATTTATTTGTTATCTGTTACAAATATTTTATTTGTTACCGTTACAAGTTATCTGTTATCCGTTACAAAATATGAAGGTTTTTAAATTTTTCTGTTTATTACAGGGCTTTAATGTAAAAGATGAGTTGCTCAAGATCTGCTTCTATACAGTTGATAAAGATATACGGGACTTTTTGGTAGGTAAAGGTGAGGCTATGTAGTTTACATCTTCTAGTAAGCATTGGCGAAAGTTCAAAATGAATTTTTTTGATATTCACCTAATATCTAGTAAGTAAAATTATGAGAACTTCTTTTTTTTTTTCCTAATGATTGTCTTGCATTTGTGGTAAAAGAAAATTTGTGTGAATATATACATACCTCAAAAATTCAAAATACAATTCTTTTTTTTTTTTTTGAGACAGAGAGAGACAGAGCATGAGTGGGGGAGGGGCAGAGAGAGAGGGAGACACAGAATGTGAAGCAGGCTCCAGGCTCTGAGCTGTCAGCACAGAGCCCGACGCGGGGCTTGAACTCACAGACCGCGAGATCATGACCTGAGCCGAAGTCGGCCACTTAACCGACTGAGCCACCCAGGTGCCCCTCAAAATACAATTCTTAAATGGCATTTAATCTCATGACATTTGTTTTTGCAATTGTGTTTGGTTTTCGTGAGGTCACCGCTTAATTACTTTTTATTCAAGGTTGAAATTTTAAAAGAAAAAAATTATTTTTCTGAAAATGAAAAAAGAACTATAGACTTCGTGCATCAAGTGGAGAAGTTTTATTCAGGATATTCCCAAGAAAATGTGCAGATCCAGTCCTTTGCCAGGTAGTCTTATTGGCCCGCTTTTGATAATATGGAAAAAATATGTGGAGAGTGTTTAGTTTATTTTTGTTAGTGAGCACAGATTTTTTACATGGAACTGAGCTTACATTCTCTATGAAGATAAGACTTGTATCATCCAGAACGTACTCCGGGAATTGCCTCTCATTTCAATATTTGTATAATCACATATATATTCTTAAGATAATAAATATAAAAACGATAGTACTGAATTAATGTGTTTTCTAAAAGAGTAGAAGTTCATGAGCAGATTAAAAGGGATGATGCTTTTCCCTCCAAAATTAAAGAATTTTATATCACTGTTTTAGGTATTGGATGAAGGAACAGGATTTTTTCAAGAACAAATCTGTTTTGGACTCACTCCTGAAACATGATCCTAAAGATAAATTTAACAAACAGGACCACAGAATTGTGTTAAATTGGGCTCAGTGGTGGAATCAACTAACACAAGAATCCATCCTTCTCCCCAGAATAAGTCCAGAAGGCAAGTGTGAAAGAACCTAAAATCTAAACATATTGTATGAGGATTAAATTAGGCATTTGAATATTCTGATGAGTCTCCATTTTGGAATTCCTTTTGGAGGGAAAATACTCAGTTGCTTTAAAATGCAAGTCCTTGGGGCGCCTGGGTGGCTCAGTTGGTTGAGCGGCCAACTTCGGCTCAGGTCATGATCTCACGGTCTGTGAGTTCGAGGCCCGCGTCGGGCTCTGTGCTGCCAGCTCAGAGCCTGGAGCCTGCTTCGATTCTGTGTCTCCCTCTCTCTCTCCCCTTCCCTTGCTCATGCTCTGTCTCTATGTCTCTCAAAAATAAAATAAAAATGTTAAAAAAAATTTTTTTAATGCAAGTCCTTGCTTTAAGACCTCTTATCTCAAGGTTTTTGTTTGTTTTAATTTTTTTTTTAATTTTTAGAGAGTGCATGCATGAGCTGGAGAGGGAGAGAGGGAGAGAAAGAGAGAGAGGGAGAATGAATCTTAAGCAGGCTCCATACTCCATGCAGAGCCTGACCTGGGGTTCAATCCCATGACTCTGGGATAGCTCAAGGTTTTTGTAAAGGATTTATAATGTGATAGTGGAAGAGAAAAGCCATATGGTTTAGTGAATTGAGATTTCATGGCTAAGAATTCGCTAGCCAGCCTCAAGGCAACATCTGTGTTTTTCCAGGAGTCTTTGAGTTTCTTATTGTATAAACCAAGGATCTATATCACATGAGGGCTCTGGAGAACAAGTAATAGTAGTAATTTATAGAAAGTTAAATTCATGTTACTATTACAGCCAAAGTTTTTTTGTTTACTTTGAGAAAGTTAGAGCACGAGCCAGGGGAGGGGAAGACAGAGAGAGAGAGAGAAGAAGAGGGAGAATCTCAAGTAGGCTCTGTGCTGTTAGTGCAGAGCCCAACGTGGGGCTCAGTCCCTTGAACCATGAGATCATAACCTGAGCTGAGGGCACTTAACCGACTGAGCCACCAGGTGCCCCCAAAGTTTTTATTTATATTAGGGAAAAGAAAAGGGAAAAAGAGACGGGAAAAGATAATTGAAACACAGCTAGTTTTTAAGTCTTGATTTAACCACCATAGTAATGAAAAGCAACATTCCTTTCGTGAAGTATTGATTACAAAATGAACACAAAAGAGGAAAATAGCAAAAACAAGGAGAGGGCCTGAATAATTCATAGGTTATATAAATATTTGTGCAGATCATCGTATCTATTAAGTTAATTACTGTTGAGTTTTGTTTCAATCATAATTCATTACTGTTTTAAAATATGTTTTATTCTTAATGCAGAATACAAATCACATTCTCCTGAAGCCCTCTGGAGGTACCTCACAGCTCGCCATGATTGGTCAAGCATCATCTTGTGGATTGGAGAATTTCAGACCCAGAAGAGTTGTGCTTCACTTCAGCAGAATAGATGGCCCCTTCTGACTGTTGATGTTATTGATCAGAATACTTGCTGCAACAACTCCATGAGGAATGAAATTTTAGATAAGCTGGCCAGGTATTCTAACTGTGGGGACACATACAAGGAAGGGCAATAAAAAAATAATGGTGTAAATTTTACTCTGAAATGCCATAAATCCAATGCAGTCTTGTTTCATAGTATCTTAAAATTATAAAGCATTGCCATATATTGAGGTTTTAAAATCACATGCATTTTGGAATGCCGGGGTGGCTCAGTTGTTTGAGTGTCCAACTCTTGATTTCGGCTCAGGTCATGATCTATCTCATGGTTCATGAGATATCGAGCTCCATGTCAGGTTCCACGCTGACATTGCAGAGCCTGCTTGGAATTCTCTCTCTCTCCTCCTGTCTCTCTGCCTCTCCCCTGCTCATGCTCTCTCTCTCTTTGTTGCTCTCTCTCTCAAATAAATTTAAAAGAATATTTAACATCACATGCATTTAACATGTGGTAGTGAATAGCCTCTCAAATTGTAGGTAAAGGTTTTCCCCACATCACAGTATACGCTTTGGGATAGACACGGTCAGCTGCCATTGGAGCTACAAGGACCAAGTGGCAAAAGCCGAGATGAGGATGCCTTAGTGTCAGGTATCGTCTCCCGCTCTTCTCACCACTGTCACTGCACCTGTACGCCGCATGTGGATTTGAACTAAAGAGGACTGTTCAGTTAAATTAGTGAGGGGGGGATGCATCTGATTTCAGCTCAGGTCATGATCTCACAGTCGGGCTCTGTGCTGACAACTCAGAGCCTGGAGCCTGCTGCAGATTCTGTGTCTCCCTCTTTCTCTGCCCTTCCCCATTTGTGTTCTGTATCTTTCTCAAAAATAAATAAACATTAAAAAAAAATTTTTAAAAATTAAACAAAAAATCAGTGAGTTGGGGTGCCTGGGTGGCTCAGCTGGTTAAGTGTCTGACTCTTGATTTCAGCTGAGGTCACGATCTTGTGATTGGTGAGTTCGAGCCCCGCGTCAGTCTCTGTGCTGATGGTGCAGAGCCTGCTTGGGATTCTCTCTCTCTCTGCCCTGCACTCTCTGTGTCTCTCAAAATAAATAAACTTAAAAAAAAAAAAAGAGAAGTTAGAGTAAGTAGCTCTTGAGGTGATGTGAAGACTTTAAATTTTTAATTAATTGCTAAAAGTAATTGTTAGATCAAACCATGTAAACTTGTCATTTGTGTGTGTCAAAAATGGTTGAATATCAGCAACTTCACAGGCTAAACCTAATCTATCTTCCTAAGCTATAAAAATAATATAAAGAGACAACAACATATATGTTAATTTTTAAGTTTCTTTATTTTTTATTTATACTTATTAGGGAAGTTCAGCTGTATTGTCATAACCAACTTGAAGATGTGGAGAGTGAGATCTAGAGAAGTTAAGAGCTTTGCCCAAGCCAGTTACTTACAGACTTCAGTTCTTTGACCTCTGTCTAGTCACTGTTCTTTCCATTGCACTAAATCCTTTCCTTGTTTACTAAAAGTAAAATTGCACATAACTTGCATGGTTATCAAATATTTGGCTTAATATTTATTTGTTTAAAAAGCTAGTATAGATGTGATTCAGCAGGAATTGTGACATTAATGGATTAATGAGATCTACAGTAACAGATTTAAAGGAAAAAGTCATACCACCCTGATAGATACAGAAGAGCATTTGATAAAATTCACCATCTATTTATCGTAAAAGCTACATATTAGCAAACTAAGAATGGATGCAAATTTCCTTAATGTGAAAGGGATATCTAAAGAAATCTGCTAGCTAACGTTATGCTTGATGATGACACAAATGTTCTCGTTAGATTTGGAGCAAGACAAGCCTGTCGTCTATTCTTCTCAAGTTGATCTTTAGATATAATGCAATCTCAGTAAAAATCCCAGAAGGTTTTCTTGTGGATTTTAACAAGCTGATGATAAATATTTATATGAAAATGCAAAGGTTCAAGAACAGTTCTGAAAAAGAACTTGCCCTCCTAGATATAAAAGTTATCCTAAAGCTACAGCAACTCAGACAGTGAGAGTATTGGTTCAGGGATAGACAAATAGACCAGAGAACAGAATAATGAGCATAGAAACAAACTTATGCATGCATTCTCACTTTATATATGACAGAAGTGGCGCTGCATAGTGGGCAAAGAACATTTTTTTCCCTAAAGAGGGCTGGGATAACAGGATAGCTATGTGGGAGTTGGGGATGCGGGGAGGGAATTGAATTCAACTTTTTTTTTTATTGGACTTTCTGCCTTCTGTCACGCATACAATCAATTCCCAGTAGATGTCAAAAGTCAAATGACAAATGTAAGACTATAAAGCTTTTAGAAGATACAGAAGAATATCTTCATGACCTTGGGAATAGGGTATAGTTTCCAAACGGCCTCAAGGGGTAAAGGAGAATAGTAACTGAGACCTAGAGAGCTGCTTGGCAAGGGTTGTGTCCCTTAGTGGAGTGTCAGCCAACCTACAGTCACCCAGCACAGAAAGAGCCAAGATATCCCCATCCTCTCTTCTTTCTGACTCTTACCTTCTGATGGGGGTCTCCCATAGGGCAAAACGAGATGGAAGTTTGAGGACACTAGAGTCTTCTGTGCAGGTGAGCCTCCAGGGAGAGAAGGGTAGAGATGGATCTGGAGGGGAAAGATCTCAGCACACATAGGCATTTGACAGAAGAGGAAACACAAATGGCCAATGAACATACGAAAAGAGGCTCTTCCTCATTTTTAGTCTTGGAGATGTAAACTTAATTTACCAAAAATCTAGGAGCAACTGCAATGACCATCAAAGGAGCAGATAAATAAAATGTAGTTAGAAACCTACAGTAGAATACTATATAACAATGAAAACAAACTGTAGTCACAGGTATCACATGGATAAATCACACAATGTTGAATAAAAGAAATAGAACTAAGAATATATCCAGAATGTACCATTTATGTATAAAGTTTAAAATAGGCAAAACCAGGGGCACCTAGGTGACTCAGTTAAGTATCCAACTTCCCCTCAGGTCATGATCTCACAGTTTGTGGGTTTGAGCCCCACATCAGGCTGCTGACAGCTCAGAGCCTGGAGCCTGCTTTAGATTCTGTGTCTCTCCCTTCCCCTTGCCCACTTGGGCGCTCTCTTTCTCTGTCTCTCTAGTAAATAAACTTCAGAAAAATTTTTGTAGAAAAAGGAGGGAATGGTTACTACAAAGTCAGGATAGTGGTTAGCTATGGGGTAGCAAAGGACATGCATTGGGGGAAGAATACACCAAGGTATAATATTCTATTGTTTGGGTGTTGGTTACATAATGTTTCTTTAAATGCCGCATTATGTATTTTCTGTAGTCCTCTGTATAGTATATAAAATTAACAATATATTTGTAAAAAAGTAATATTTAAATGCAAATTTCTATTCTTATTTAGTTGTTGGTCTATTTAAATTATTCTGCCATTTCTAAACGGTTTTGTTTGGGTATTTTGGAAATTCCCAAATTCCAAGCATCTAGTTTCAAGAGCTAACCACTGTTGCTACGTAGGTTGTGCAGTTCTAGTTAAAACTACAAAAAAATGGAGATAGCTTAGATTATGTTTTTGAAATATTTAAGATAGTTCTAGACAGTCATTTAAATACTAAAATGGTGCACAAACCTTCATCAGAAACTAGCAAAATGTATATGTGTCAGAACACATTTATAGGATGAGACTGTAGCAGGATTCTCGCACAGAGTCATGATACCTAGGCTTTTCTTTTCAGGAAGCAACTTTATTCCTGCCGGCAATGCCCATTTGGGTTTGTACCTGAAGAACTGAGCCCTGAATGCCACGTGGCGTAGTTTTCTATATATTCCTTACTTCTTTGTCTCCCATATATGGTAACACACAAACATGCAGTCTGATTAAGTGGTTTCGTGTTACAAGGTTGTGAGGGGTGTTGTCACATAAGTGTGTACCCACGTTGCCTTGCTGTGAGGCTCGAACTCATAAACCGCGAGGTCATGACCTGAGCTGAAGTCAGATGCTTAACCAACTGAGCCACTCACGTGCCCCTGTAAATCCTTATTTTTAAGTAGTTGAGTCTTCCACAATGGAAGTGGTTTGGTCGGCCCTTAATCTAGCAACTTTGTAACTTGCCACCTCTGAAACCTGCCCAACAGGAATGGGATTTTTCTTCATTCTGAACTAGAAGACTTTGACCTCTTCCTCCTAAGACTGAACCGCATTGGGGGTGTGATGCAAGAAACTCTCCCTGTTCAAAACTACAGGTCCAAAGAAGGTTGGGATTTCCATTCGCACTTCATTCTCTATTGTTTGGAACACAGCCTGCACTATCTTCTCTATGTCTATCTTGACCGTTACAAGTGAGTATTGAGAATTGATTGGCCCTTGAGCAGCACAAATCAATTTCCTCTTTCCATCCTACTTCGGAATGTGACTTGTAGGAAAATATTAAACATTCACTTGAGGAATACTCATCGTTTTGATAAAATTCCCCTTCACTCCAGCACTCGGTACCTTAGTTCAGTGCTGCATTCAGCTAACTGGTTCTCATGTGTCTTTTGGCGATGTTTGTCCTGTACCATGTCTGTTAACCTATAAAATAACTAGAAAGAATAAAATGAAAGAAATGCTTTAAAAGTTTAAAAGAGAGAAAGTTTCTGAAAGTTAACTTGGAGTTACTTGATACCCTAAATACCAGGCAAATGAATGCTAAACAATTTTGAATTCTTAACCACTACAAGGTATGTTAAGTACACTCTTAAACTGATGCTTAGATCGATAGATACACATCAGTATATACCTGCCTGTGTATATATTGTGTATGTGTGGCTGCTGTGAATTGCTGTTGGGTCAGTGATAACGAGAATATAATATATCTCTAATATAGGAGTACTTAACAATGTTCTTGGCACTGGACTAAGTGTTTTATGTGCATTATCTCATCTAATTTTCACAAAAGTCCTAGGAGGTGGTTACTCCCATCTCCATTACACAGAGGAGTAACCTGAAGCATTGAGAGAGGCTAAGTGCTTTACTTACAGCACACGGCTCTAAGAAATGGCACAGCCAGATTTAATTCTACTTAGGTTTGATTCCAGAGTCCACATTGAAACCTTTGTATTTTATTTTGGGTATAAAAGACTAGGAATTCAAAGAGATGATGTTTTTCTGGTTCATATCAGTGAGGCTTATTTAGACACAGAAATGTTTTCCCCAAAGCTGGTAAGAGAAGATTTAGAAGTCATGTATTCAAAGGATCTATCCTGAGACTTAATTCCTCAGTCTTGGCTTCTTGTGTAGAAGTTTTTAAAAGCCTCTGAAGTTTGAAAACGCTGACAAGTTTTTGTTGTTTAAAATAAAATAATAAAATATGACAGGACAAGGTATCTGTTAATCTTACAGAGTTGGTAAAATTTCATCATGGAAGTAAACACATTATAAATAAAATTATCTCTGTCTCTAAAATTTTCTGTTTCCAGACCATAAGTAATGAGTAAAGCACAATACAAGAATGGGAGTATATTATATTTACTTTTACTACTGAAGTTCCTTTTTAAATGCTAGTTATCATCTGAGCAAACCTGATTGTAACCGTCTTATCCTGTTGCTAACTATAGTTTTGTTTTGTTTTGTTTTGTTTTATATCCAGACTTAATCCTTCAAATTGTCCCTTTTTGGAGAAAAGTGAATTATATGAAGCTCACCCTTGGTTTGAATTTTTAGTTCAGTGTCGACAAGTTTCCAGTAATTAAGAGGTATGGGTGTACTGTATTAAATACAAAAATGTTGGGGTGCCTGGGTCAAATGCCTCAGTCATTTGAGCATCCGACTTTGGGTCAAGTCATTATCTTGTGGTTCGTGAGTTCAAACCCCTCATTGGGCTCTGTGCTGACAGCTCAGGGCCTGGAACCCGCTTCAGAGTCTGTGTCCCTTCTTTCTTTGCCCCTTCCCTGCTCATGCTCTCTTTCTCTAAAAAAAAAAAAAAAAAAAAAAAAGGTCTTTGGCTAAATAATTGGTCTGTAAAATGGCATTTAATTTGTGTTCTCTAAATAAATCATTTGACTATAGACAAACATCTGACTATAACCTAGGTTCAAGCTTTATTTAAAAAGCAAACAACGGGGCACCTGGGTGGCTCAGTTGGTTGATCAGGTCATGATCTCACGGTCTGTGAGTTCGAGCCCTGCGTCGGGCTTTGTGCTGACAGCTCAGAGCCTGGAACCTGCTTCAGATTCTGTGTCTCCCTCTCTCTCTGCCCTTCCCCTGCTCATACTCTGTCTCTATGTCTCTCAAAAATAAATAAACGTGAAAAAAAAAAAAAGAAAAAAAGAAAAAGCAGACGACCAAAAATGTTGCCCTCTTGCCCGCCAAGAAAAGCCAGACAGCATGTGTGCTTACGTTCCCTTCCCCCTCAGCCTCATGCTTGTTCTTTTTGGATATCTCTCATTTTACCAGTTTATCACAGGATGAATTCCTCCTCTCTGGTAGATTGACAACCCTTCTTCTATGAAGAAGTGGTCTGTCTTCCAGGTATCTGCCCTGAATCTTATAGTAAGTAATTCCAGATGGAATTAAAAAAAAAAAAAATCCACAGTATGTGTGGGATTGTTGTGTCTTTAGTAGTGGAGTTGTTGAAGGAGAGCTTTGCTCTGGTTATAATCAGAAAAGCCCTATGACCCCTACCCCCCTTCAGGGTTTGGCTGGTATTATTCCAGAGACTTACTTGGGAAAGGGGACAGGTGGAGCCACTACACAGGCAAGGAGTGTCAACAGCCAGGCTTTGACTTCTATGTAATTCTTGCTTTTTTTTCTCAAATAAAGAATTTTTTCAGAGACACCTGGGTGGCTCAGTCGGTTAAGCACCGACTTCAGCTCAGGTCATGATCTCGCAGTTTGTGAGTTCGAGCCCCGCGTCGGGCTCTGTGTTGGCAGCTCAGGGCCTGGAGCCTGCTTCAGATTCTGTGTCTCCCTCTTTCTCTGCCCCTCCCCTGCTCACACTCGGTCTCTCTGTCAAAAGTAAATAAACTCTAAAAAAAAAAGGAATTTTTTCATAATGTGGGTTGGGTGTTTTGTTTGTTTTGATGTTGGTAATAATATATATTTATTGTAAAGAAAAATTGGAAGCCACAGACAACTGTCAAGAAGGTGAAACTCTGCACGTAAGAAGCCTAGGTAGATAATCATCCACAGGCAACTCTTGATCTATCTTCATGTATTTTGTTCTGGTTATTTTCTCTGTACTTTTTTAGCCTGGTCTGTATATTATATTTCATTCCTCCAACAAATGTTTATTAAGCTCACACATCGTGATAGTCTATCTGCGAGAGTCAGTATTTTAGGCATTGATTTGTAAGAGCTCTTTGCTGAAGACATTAATTCTTAGGTTGTCATTTGTTGTTAAAATCCACCGTCACCCCCCCCACCAATTCATTACTGCCTTTCACTTTTCTTTTGTTTACCTTAGTTGTTTCAACAGTTGTTGGTCTTAGTTGTTCGAATAGAAGTTTTATATTTATGTGGACACACCTCTCATTGTTTTCCCTTTATGATGTTTTCTTATTGCTTTTAAACTTAGAAAGTCCTTTGTCCTGTGGATAGAGTGAGAAATTTTCTTCCTCAGAATTTTGTAATTCTTTTTCTTAAGGAGAAAAACCTACCCTTTTGTTTTCCAGATCCCAAACTGATCTTCCAGGCTAGCCTTGCAAATGCTCAGATACTGATTCCCAGCAACCAGGCCAGTGTAAGCAGCATGCTATTGGAAGGACATACTCTCCTGGCCCTTGCTACCACGATGTATGCCCCTGGGGGCGTCAGCCAGGTATGGATAGCACTTTTACCTGTTACGGCAAAATTGGACTGATGTCAAATTTAGCAGAAATATTTATGAATTTTCTAGACCCCCTCTGATATTCAAATATAACTACTTACTTACAAGTATTTCATTATATTAAAGAGCATAAAGCAAAGGATGAAGTTTTATATTTTTTATTATATCCTCTTAAGTTGAAAAGGAACTAATATGTGGTCTAGAGATTTTTCTTAATCTTTATTTTCTTTCTTTCTTCTTTCTTTCTTTTTCTTTTCTTTTTTTCTTTTTTTAAGTGGATTTTGGGGGCCATGTATTAGCATTCTCCAGAGAAACAGAATCAATTGTGTGTGTATATATCTGATTTTTATTTGTTTTTTTTTAAGTTTATTTTTTTGAGAGAGAGAGCACAAGCAAGGGAGGGGCAGAGAGAAGGAGAGACAGAAGCAGGCTCTGTGTCATCAGTGCAGAGCCCTAATAGGGGCTCCAACTCATGAACTGTGAGATCATGACCTGAGCCGAGATCAGGAGTCAGACTCTTAACTGAATGAGCCACCCAGGCACCCCTACCTTCGTTTTTTAAACTTCAGGTTTGTTTTAAAGATAGAATCAGTATCTTGATTGCTCCCGGGAGTAACTTCTTTAGATGTGTGGCTTAGGAATTATTCTCTACTATTTGTACTCTGAGGCAAAAAGGAAATCATAATTTTTAGCTATCCATAATAAACTCTTTTAAGGGACCCAATGGAAATTTACCCATCTTGCTTCTTTGAAAGTATAGTACACCTGGTGAGAGGGAACTTAAGAATGCTGTTTAACATCTAATCCTTAAAAAGCTTCTTACTGATGCTAATTTAATATAATACTACCTCTTCCAGATTATTGCAATGTATTTTAATACATACGGTTGTCTATTCCTCTGTGTATAATTTCCTGTCGGAAAATAGTCATAGAGTAACTTGAGCGCTGAGGGAGAAGGACCTAGGTAGGAGTCATCTAGTCGTTTTTTTTTTTTTCCTTTAAAAGTACTTACTGTTTACTATTTAAATATTTTAAGGGGTGCCTGGGTGGCTCAGCCAGTTGAGTGTCTGACTCTTGATCAGTTCAGGTCATGATCCCAGTGTCATGGGATTGAGCCCATGCCAGGTTCCATGCTGAGTGTGGAGCCTGCTTAAGATTCTCTCTCTCTCTCTTTCTCTCTCACCCTCACCCCCTCCCACCCTCCCTCTCTCCTCCCTCCCTCCTTCCCTCCCTCTCCCTCCCTCCCTCCCTCCGTCTCCCTCCCTCCTTCCCTCCCTCTCCCTCCCTCTCTCTCCCTCCCTCTCTCTCCCTCCCTCTCTCTCCCTCCCTCTCTCTCCCTCCCTCCCTCTCTCTCCTTCCTCCCCGCCTTCCCCCTCCCCTGCTCGCACATGTGCTCTCTAAATAAATAAAATTAAAAAAAAGTAAAAAATATTCTAAACATTTTAGTAGCAGAGCCTTTTTTCAAACGTTTTTTTCATATATAGTTTGAAAACCACTGAATAGTTGAACTTCCTAATCGTATAGATGAGGAAACTGAGGCCTGAGCTTGAATATCTGGCCCAGGGCCACCAGCTAGTTTTCCTAGAACCAGAATGAGAACTATTGGCTTCTGACTCCTTGACCGTTGGTTTTTTCACTTCTGTGTACTTTTTCAAGCTCACCTTGTTTCACTCTTGTGAAAAAGACTTAAATTTGGGGAAGAGAAAAGCCTTACTCTGTATCATGTGATCTTTCTATTTAGGTTGTTCAGAATGATGAAAATGAGACCTGTTTGAAGAAAGTAGATCCCCAGTTACTGAAGATGGCATTAACTCCTTATCCCAAGCTAAAAACTGCTCTCTTCCCACAGTACACTGCCTCTCATGTCCTACCACCCGATATTACACTTTACCACCTTATGCAGGTACGGTATTTAGGTGGCTAGTATTTAGGAGTATCAGTCAAGGTTCAGCCAGGAAAACAGAAACCTTCTCTGAGTCTTTCAATGTTTATTATTTATTTTTGAGAGAGAGAGAGAGAGAGAGAGAGAGAAAGCAGGGGAGGGGCAGAGAAAGACAGACACCCAGAATGAAGCCGACTCCAGGCTCTGAGCTGGCAGCCCAGAGCCTGATGCAGGGCTCGAACTGACCACCCACAAGATCATGACTTGAGCCGAAGTCAGACGTTTAACCTAGTGAGCCACCGAGGCGCCCCTACTCTGGGTCTCTCAAATGGAGGGCTTTCAGATAGGAAATCACACAATGATAGCAGAAAGGAGAATCTGAACACGCCCTGGTGAGACAACCCAAAAACTGACGAAGAAGGAAGCCGTCAACACCCTTAAGGCTGTAAGAAAGTGGTGTTACCAGAACCCAGAAGCTGGAGCCGTCTCTGGGAGCTAATCTCATAACCAGTCTGCCTGATGAGAGCTGGAAACGGGACATGGAGCTGGAACCTTGGAGGAGATACCGCAGAAAACAAAGAAAGAAAAATATCTTGGTTTCTCCTCTCTTCTCACCTTTAATATTCCATGTTGTTCTCTGGGCTAAACCTACTGGAAGCCAAAGGGCACATAAGCTTGGGCAATGCAGTTCTTTGCAGAATGGGGCAGAACAGGGCAAAGGCCGAAATGGATCGGAGAGCAGACAGACCGTTGGTCAGCATACTTGTCTGCTGCTTTCATCAAAAGCCACTTCATTCTACTACTGATAACTTGTATCTCTCTCTTCTTAATGAAAGGGGCTGTTTCTTTAAATCAATGCTTCTTAGCTATTTTCGGGAAAAAACCTCTTTAAGAATGTGAGAGAGCTATGAGTCCTCTACCCAAAAAAATTGCACATACAACTATAAGTTTGCTTATATTTCCAAAGAATTTGTGTACCCCGAAACCTATTCGGGAATCCTCTGTGATGAACACATTCTTTTTCTGGGTGCACATATTCTCATAATGTCTTTAATTCAGCATAAACTCTATAATCTATATAGGTACAAAATTTCTCCAATGTGAACAGTCCTTAATTTATAGAGTAGTCCTACTCAGAATTGTGGCCCCCTAGTGGGTGCCTGTCCATGAACTGCTTGTTGCTGGGATGTGATGAGATTAGGATCTTGCACTATTATATAAATCTATGTTACTAAGTACACTGTTCAGGTCAGCAGGCTTTTTTTGTTGTGGTGGTGTTTTTGTTTTTGTTTTGTTGTTATTTGGTTTATGCAGCAAGACACTCTTGAAGCAGGAACCATTTAGCTAGATTTAAAGTCATTGCAAGCTTCTTACCTCATTGCAGACCAGTAGCACTAGTATAAACTATTTATAAGTGGATTATACCAAACAGTTTCACTACCTGAGTGGATTCAATCAGGCTAAAACTTAAGTGGTTTCAAGTTGTTCTTTGTTCTCAAGTTGACTGATGCAATTTCTTAGTCATATTACTTTATGAAAAGTAGCCCTCCCTTAATAGACCACAAATTCTTCCTTAATTTTAAATCAAAGATGCTTTTTCCCTAGCCACTCACATCTTGACTTACAGGTTTTATTTTCTCCTTTACCTTTTTTACCATTTGTCGATCATCTTTGCTAAATCTTTGGCTTAGACAAATTTCAAACAGCTATGGCTCCCAGCTTTCAAACCTTTTCTGACTGACTTAATCTTACTGCACTCTTTTTTCTTTGTTGGCTCCTCTAACCTTTGATCTACTTTTCCTCTTTCCTTTCCAGACCTGTCTTAGCTTACCTTTTCTTGTTTACATGGTAACATTTCCTGCCTCTTAGTTCTCCTGCTTTTGGATTCCAAAAGTATTTCAAAAACCATTTATGTTATAATTGATGATGTTTCAACCAAAAGAGAGTACACTTTGCAGATGTAGCTTGAAGTGAGGGGAATGTTTGAAAGGAACACAGCCGGTCTGTTTTTATTAACAGAGGAAATTGTCTCGTGGATTTTTTTTTTTTTTTTGTAAGTTGGGTTCAAAGAATTTATGTCCAGAAAGATAGGGTTGAAGAAGGGAAGCAGACTACCTGTGAAATCTTTCATTTAATTTCGTTTACTTATTTTAGAGTCAATTAACTTTTAATTCTGACTTTTCCCCTTTTTCAGTCTTTATTGCCTTTCGATCCTAGCAGATTGTTTGGCTGGCAATCTGCCAACACACTGGCTATAGGAGGTAAGTCATTACAGGTACTTAGGGTTTTAGAAGTTAAGTACTTAAACAGTATTGACAGTAGAAGTTAATTTATGTAAAGTCAATCCAGTCCACCCCCTTTCCTTTTTTTTTTTTTTTTTTTAAGAGAGCCCCAGAGAATGTGTATACAAGTGAGGGTTTGAGTGAGGAAGGGACAATGGAAAGGGAGAGAGAGAATTTTAAGTAGGCACCATGCCCAGTGTGGAGCCCAGTACAGGGCTCGATCTCATGACTCATCATGAGAGCATGACTGAGGTGAAATCAAGAGTTGGTCACTTAATGGATTGAGCCACCCAGGCGCCCCTCACTGCTTTGCATTTTTAAAATAAAGATGTATTCTGATGGAAAACATTTTCTAGGAGACTGAACTAAAAACACTTTGTGAGTTAAAAGTAATTGTATTACATCACTAGTGCTACTATTGCAGAGAAATACAAAATGTATTATCTTAAGATGTATTACCTATCTGCTTAAGTTTATCCCTTTCCAAAAATCCGTGTTTGTTTGCAATATAGTGTTATAAATAAGGTTAAAAGCACAGGTGTTGGCATTAGACAAATCCTGGCTCGACCTCAGAATAGCTGTATGACCTTGGGTACGTGATTTAAGCTCTCTTCAGTTCCCTATAAAACAAGGTTAATAACTGTGCCCACCTCATGTAGTAGATGAGAATGAAAGGAGACCATGCATTTTAAAAGCTCTCACATTTCCTGGCACATGATAAGCGCCAGAGGCGTACATATTGCTATTCTTTTTAGACCGTATGCATTTCTCTGATTTTGTGTGTGTGTGTGCATCGTGTTTAAACTCTGTTTTTTCTTTTTTACTTTTAAATTTAGAATGAGCCTTCAATGTCATGGTACTTGGGACGTTTCTGCCGATATTACTCTAAAGTAGGCTTTGGATTAGCCCTTTGCACATAATATATACTCTGTAAATATTTATTGACATGTATAAAAGTGAATTTTCTGATGTATCCATTTTATAACTTCAAATTTCAATATGTTTAATTCACCTAGTGCCAAGAGCTCAATGCAGTGCTGGCTTATAATAGATGTTCAATAAATTTTTGATGATGGCTAGATTAAGTAGTGCATATTGCATTTTCAAGTGAAAATACTCTTTCTTAATCTCAGTGAAGTTACTACTAGAGTAGAGTGTAGACTATTCTCGAGTCCTGTTCTAATGCCTCTAACTCCAACAACTTTGCCGAGTGCTGACCCCCTTTAGGAGACGGAGCACCATGCTGGGTACAGTAGGGGAAAGGAAAAGTTGAAAGCATATTCCCTACTGTACCCAGTACGGTGCTCACCCTGCCTGGTGTTTAGAAGTTTAAAACATATTTGAAGAAATAGAGCACAAAATAAATGAAACAATTATGAAAACATAATGTGGATTTATGAAATTGGAGAATTGTTTTTAATTAGAATGTTTACTTCTTTTTTCATCTGGTCTTCGCACTGAAAAGACTTGCAGGGTGACTGTGAGGTGACTTGGCTTCTTTGTCAGGCCAGAAAACAAATTCGTTTTGGGTAGAATATTTTTCTGTATACCCTCTCCATACTAGCCCCCAGCCATGAAAAAAATTAGGTTTTACTTGAATTAAAAACTCAAGTTAGCTCATTTGGTGCCAGGCAGTTCTGTATACTTAACATGTATTCAGCAAATATTTAATAAGTGAATAAACAAGTTCTGTGTGTAATTACGAGTTACCAAAGTCACTGTAATCTCACAAAGAATATAGATAAGGCATGTGACAATGTTTTAATCTCAAAGGTGGTCCTTTTAAGTAATAGCTTTGTAGGATGACAGACACCTCTTCTAAGTCTTTTTTTTTTTTAAGAACCAAGTCACAGTATAAAAAGTCCTTGGAATACACTGGGGGATAAAATTTTTTTTCAGAAATAGGATTCGAACTTTGAAAATAAGAGCAGACGCAGTTTTCCAGAACTTGTTCCATAACGGTTAAAAATGTTATTTCAGGGGTGCCTGGGCAGGTCAGTCCGACTCTTGATTTCGTCTCAGGTCATGATCCTGCATCTGGCTCTGTTCTGATAGCATGGAGTCTGCTTGGGATTTTCTGTCTTCCTCGCTCTCTGCGCCTCCCCCACTCGCACTTTATCTCTCTCTCAAAAATAAATAAACGTTAAAAATATACATTAAAAAAAGACCAAAAATATTATTTCATTTTTTATAGGTAGTGAGTGGCCTAAGAGGCAGTTAAAGATTAGGGCTTGACAGGAGTGGTTATTTCATACTAACTTCTCACACGCAAATGTCTTCTGACTTCAGATTTCTTTAGAGAGGAAAAAATGTTTTTTTCTGCTATTTTCACGGGCTCGGAGGAACTTTAAACTGAGTTACTCTGCTGGTCTTAGAAAGGTGGTACCACCATATAGATAATAGAGTCCTCTGTGAAAACACCATCAGAAAGTATAGCTAATGATGACAAAGGAAATTGTAGGAGGGTATTAATATGAAGAAAAGGATGTTCTTAAAACTACTGGAGGAAAGAATAGTGAGTTGGCTTTGGTGAATAGAGAACTCATATAAATAGGTTATGAAGGAATTTCGTTGTGTAATAAGCTGCATGAATGAAGAAAGCTCCTTTTGCAGTCGTTAGCAGAGATTTTACAGGCTAAAGTGTATTGCTATTGTGAACTTAAATGATGATCAAATAAAGAATTAAGGCATCTAAAATAAGTTCAGTGAGGAAAAGCATAATTTATAAGTTTTTATGCAGTTTCTCAGGTACATATTTTTGTGTTAACTGAAGGGCTACTTCTAGACATTAAACTGTTACATTTTGGTGGTTCACAGTAATACACAGTGGTACAAAATGACTATAGCAACTGGGTTTATTTTACTGTTGCAGAGTTAAGTTTCCCACGTGCAAATATGAAATTGATCACGATGAAGTACAGAGGATTAATATTGCTTTGCTTTCCCCCTAGATGCAGTGAGTCATCTCCCACATTTTTCTAGCCCTGACCTGGTTAATAAATATGCCATAGTGGAACGTCTGAATTTTGTTTATTATTTACAACATGGACGGCCTTCATTTGCATTTGGTACTTTTCTGGTCCAGGAATTAACCAAGAGCAAGACTCCCAAGCAGCTGTGAGTATTTAAGACGTAATTTGTACTCTTAATAAAAGGCCTATCTGAGTATTTTACACATGCATTTGAAAAAACATTCTGAAAATACATCATAGTTAAGTAACTATATCTGTCTAGTAATTCAGTGTTTTTTTTCCCCCTTTGTGTCTTTCTGTATATCCCAAGCATGGGGAATTTAGTGTGTATTTTTTAATAAGATAAGAGATAATAAAGATACTATTAAAAGATACTTTTTATGTATTTTAAAATTCTGTTTAAAACAAAAAAATGACCCAGGAGCTTGCCAAATATTAGCGGTTACTCTTAAAGAGGGAATTATATAATAAGATGTGAATTCTGTAACATAATATGTCATTTTTTAAAACTCACTTTTGTGAGGCACAGAATTGGAGGAGTATTTGATATAATCAGCTAAATATAGATTTACCTTATTTATTAATTTGTTTCATAGCTAACAAAGTAATGCACTTTTATGATAAAATATTCAAGTAATTCTGAAGGGTGGAAAATGAAAGATAAAAGTTCCTGAACCTCCTATCTTCACCTACATAGTAAAGTAACATGGTTAATTTCGTGTGCATCTGTCCTTGAAATTTTTCACGCATGTGAAACTATATAAATGGGGGCACCTGGTGGCTCAGTCGGTTAAGCGTCTCACTCTTGATTTTGGCTCAGGTCATGATCTCACAATTCATAAGATTGACCCCCGCGTCAGGCTTTGCACTGACAGCATGGAACCCACTTGGGATTCTCTCTCTCCCTCTCTCCTCCTCCCATGAGTGCATTCTCTCAAAATAAACATTAAAAAAAAATTTAAAAACCTAATATGTTATCAAACTTTAATTGGCATTAATTTTCTTGGTAGTATGTATATACACTCAAAATTGGTAAGATCACAAGTTGACAGTCTTTCAGAAGTTCTGTCCTGTGTTCTCTGGAGGAAGTTGGAAGCAAGAATAACCTGGCTTATGAACGAAGTGTTTTGGGAGAAGGTGAAATATAAGGAGGGAATGGGGAGCTATGGAGACAAGTAAAAACTTCCAAGAAACTAAATGGGTGTGTGCAAGGGGGAACACCCCACAGGTGTCTGACGCTTCCTGTTTCACTGTGTAATTGTGTCTGCTTTTCCTGGTGAGAAACAATTTTCATATACTGATGTGATTTTGATTCCTTTCTTTTTCAGGATCCAGCAAGTAGGCAATGAAGCCTATGTTTTAGGACTCTCCTCCTTCTACATACCTTCAATAGGAGCTGCGTGTGTTTGTTTCTTAGAACTGCTTGGCCTCGACAGCCTTAAGCTCAGAGTTGATATGAAAGTGGCCAATATAATTTTGAGCTACAAGTGTAGAAATGAAGACGCTCGGTACAGCTGTATCAGAGAGTCTCTAGGTACAGCACCTTTTCTATCTGGGGGTTGTTTTGTTAGAGGACAAGAGATGAATAGGCCTAAGACGTTGGATTGTGAGTGGTTGGGGAAGAAACAGTTACCTTCCTGTTTCTTCCTTTTCCTGCTGAATGCACTTTATCTCACTTTCTTGGGCCCCTGTAATTAGGTTCTTTAAGTGGCCCTAGGCCACACTCGTCAAACAGAAATGCCCAGTTCCTTACGCTTTCTCTCACCGTATTTTATTGTTTATATTTCTTACAGCTGAAAAACTATCTAAACTGGCTATGGGTGACAAGGCAACTGTAGAAGAATTGCTTATTCTTTTAGAAGAAGGTATATGGGACAGCATTCAGCAGCAGGAAATAAATAGGTTTGTTGAGTTGCAACCTCAGCCTCCTTTCCATTGAGCTTTAATCTTCCAATCTGTGTTTGTCTCCTCTTTCTTCCAATGCCTCACATGTTTTTATCAATCCCTTCAGGCCTTCTTACTCGACCAGTATATAGCAGATACTCGGTAAATGGACAAGGAGTTTTAATTGCTTCTTGCCATCAGTAAAAGGAGGGCGAAGATAATTATTTACTCTTGAGAGATAGAATTTCCAAGAGATGGAGGAGTGCTGTCTCTACCACTATCCTGCTGGACAGAGAAATCTCTGAAGTGTCACATATTGAAATCATTTAAGAAGGTGTGGGATGGATCTCACACAATTCGACTCTAAGTGATGTCCTTAACTTTTTCTTGCTAATGTATGTTAGTTGATCATGAAAGTTGAGGTGACCATCTTTCCACAAAAACCCTTCTACATACACATTTATGCCATCTTTCTTTGCTGTGCCACCTGGGGTGACTCTGGGGTGACCCGAGACCCTGGGAGTGCACCATTCTCCTATACCTGCTTTCAGTGACTCTGTTTACAACAGTTTCCTGCTGCCAGCAGAAACAGGTACTCCCCCCCTTAGTGAGGAAGCCCATGCACCTGTCTGGGCTCTGATACTCTAAAGTAAATCATGCAAAACAGTTAAGCACTCAGGAAATTTCTTGAGTGACTATTTACTCAATTCTCCTAAAGGTGGTATATAGCTACTATAATCTATCCGTTGATAGATAACTTGGTTGATACAAGGAATGAATTCTAGTATGCTAAGAAAGCTTTGATATTATGGGTGCAAGAGTCCCTCCTCTCCCCCTCGCCCCACAGAACAGCTTAATAAACATTGGTATTTGTTGAAAGGCTTTTTAGAACATAGACTGTAATTAAATTTAATTTTTACTAACTTTCCAGTTTAAAGCTGTATTTTAACAAGTTTTTTTTTCTCCTCTACTGCCCAATTATAGGTTATCTAGTGAATCTAGCAACCAGTGGGCATTAGCGGTACAGTTCTGCAGGCTCCACAATGTGAAACTGAGCACGTCTTATCTCAGAGAATGTGCCAAAGCAAACGATTGGTTACAGTTCGTTATTCACAGCCAACTCCATAACTATCACCCAGAGGAGGTAAGCCACCATTCGTTCCCAACTATTCAAGAGGAAGACATTGGAGGACTTCTGGGAAGAAAAATAGTGTTATATACCTAGGCTTTTGTTTATATGATACTACTATTTTTACTAAGATTTCAGTGGATTGGCTTCAGATAAAGGACTAATCATTAGGATAAAGAGCTGAAGGAAGAGTTTTTGTGACTCCAGATTGAATATGGAAGTTCACTCCAAAGCGATAAATAACTTTGTAAAATTGCTTGGTCACTTCCCCCACACACTGTTGAGGGCGAGAGAGAACAACTTTGCCTCTGCTTTTCTCTGACATTTTCAGCTCCAGATAAAATTGACAGTTGTCTTCTTTAATCAACTGTTTTCTAGGTGAAATCTCTTCTTCAGTACTTCAGTCCTGTTCTTGAAGACCACTTGAGACTGGCTTTTGAGAATTTGCCCTCAGTGTCCATCTCCAGAATGGACTGTGATCAAGTCTGCAACAGGTCCCCCCAGGAATTCCAGGGAAACAAAGAAGAGATGACTGATCTCTTTGAAGTTCTGCTCCAGTGCTCGGAAGAGCCAAACTCCGGGTGCTGGCTCCTAGCTGAAGCAGTGAAACAACAGGCCCCTATCCTTAGTGTCCTGGCCTCATGTCTCCAGGTGAGAATAATGAGAAACCTAAATTAAAGACCCAGAGAGCAAGAGGAACAGTGGAAAGGGACTGGGAAGGCTGATAGTCAGAGAGGAAGTGGGGTGATGACAAGAGTGAGTCTCCAGCATGTGTTTTCAAGGCCACTGTCACTTTTGTGCTTTTCCAGCATAGGCTCCAAGCCATCTAATAGTACACTTTCTTGTCCCTTGATACTCAAGAACTCTAGTGATCAGAGCCCTTCCTGGTTGTCAGTCAAAGAGAAAGGACTGTCTAGACAGTCCCTTGATCAGCCTTTCTGTGGAAGGCAGCCTTGTTTTCTTATACTTAGTATTTCCACAACTTCCATGTATACCTGCTCAGTCTCTTGGTCTTTTGACATGTTACACTCTGCAGAATAGTTTAAAATATTTAATCCCTTGTTGTTTATTAGCATTTATTTCAGGTTTGAAGGCTTTTCAAGCTATTTTAACCAATTTGTTGTTGGTGAGGTGACTTGTTCTCAACAGGACATAGCCATCCATGGTTGTAGCATTGCTGGAAACTCCCCAGTTCTGTCAGGTAATCCGGACACAATTGTTACTTTATTTTGAAAAGTTTTTTTCCAATGGCAGGATGCCAGTACCATTCCTTGCCTCTGTGTTTGGATCATCACATCCGTGGAGGAGAGTGTTGCTGCTGAAGCAACAGGACACATTCAGGGCTCAGTGGAAGGCCACACGTGGGAGCTTCAAGACCTCTCAGTCATCTGGAAAACATTATTAACAAGGCGGAAGAGCAAAACTCTCGTCAGAGGTTTCCACCTTTTCTTGAAGGTGATAGTCACTTAATTTCTTTCCTGAGTTTAAAAAGATTATTTCAGAATATTCCCATTGGATTTTTCAACTGTTCTTATCTCTGAGTTTTTTGGGTTTTTTTAGCCAGCAACCAATAATAATAGAACTACCATTTGTTTAGTGAAGAGCTTTAAATACATTATTTTAGGGGCGCCTGGGTGGCTCAGTTGGTTGAGCGTCCGACTTCGGCTCAGGTCATGATCTCGCTGTCTGTGAGTTCGAGCCCTGCATCAGGCTCTGTGCTGACAGCTCAGAGCCTGGAGCCTGCTTCGGATTCTGTGTTTCCCTCTCTCTCTGCCCCTCCCCCACTCATGCTCTGTCTCTCTGTCTCAAAAATAAATAAACGTTAAAAAAAAAAAATTTAAAAAAAAATAAATACATTATTTTAGTCGGTTCTCAAAATAATCCTATACAAAGGTAGTATTATATGAGGGTGTTATGAAGTGGTATTATTCTCATTTTACAGAGTAACAAGCTCAGGCTTGCAGAACTTAAGTATCTTTCCCCAGGGTCTCAAAGTACTTTAGCAAGTAGTATATTTATAATTCAGATCTATGCTTTCTCGTTCCAAAAGTCCTGTTTTCTGACTGAAAAGCGTCCATCAATGTGATAGAAATGCCGCAGGCAGCATTAGGTTGGCAGCTCTGTGGAGCCCATTTTCCAGGAGTGTATGTAGAGGTGACCTAGCGCCATCTAGTGGAACGTCTCCAGCTTGTGTACAGGGGACCAAGTATACAATAGAAAATGGACTGTTGAGTAGGTGTTCCTGGCCTGAATATCTTTTTTCTAAAAAGTATAAAAAATAGAAATTTAAGCTCCTTTATTTTTAACATATATGGCTTAATTCTACGAAACTGTTATTAGTAGTACTTACGTTTTTACTTTAATCTTCTTATATTAATTGGCATTGTTCATTGAGAAAATAGTATTGAATTGAATTCACATTTTTGTAATTTCGTTCAAACTCTTCCTCACAGGATTCCCCACTACTGTTGATGATGGAGATGTATGAACTGTGTATGTTCTTCAAGAATTATAAGGAAGCCGAAGTTAAACTTCTGGAGTTCCAAAAGAGCTTTGAGACTGTAAGTTGGAATCATACCGCTCTTTGTGGCTGATCTGAATTGAGTAGCATGGCCCGTCACCTGTTAGTAGTCAGGATATGGCAGCAAGTGAATGGCTGGTGTGTGACAGAATTCATACTATCATTTGTACTGTTCCAGAGATGGGGAGGCAGGACAGGAGTCAAAGTGGCCCTGCTTACAGCACCTCAGTTGTCAGGCATGACAGAGAGGTTTCATGTAATCAGTGTCTCGAGCTGCAGCCGAGCTCAGTGGGAAAGGGGTGAATGGGATCAGCTCTGGATGCTTGAGAGGAGTGTGGTGGCACGTGAGCCACACTTTGCCACTCTAAGAGAACTGCCAACAGCACTGGGCGTGAAGGGTGTGTACTGCTGCTTTATTTGCTGCGGGAGAAAAAAATGGCCTTTTCTATCCGAAGTCCTCGTGATCCTTGTCCAAATGATGCTAAGCCTTGTGGTCAGTTTCAGGCTTTACCGATTGAATACTTGTTTCAGGCCTGTTTCTCATGTGGAGGTAATTAACCCTATAGAAGAAAGCTTTCTCTGACCCCAGTAGAACTCGATGATACACCAAGACAAAACTGTATACTGATTCTACCCAACAAATATGTAACGGTGGACCCAATGTAGGCTTTTGCTCTCAGTCAATAACTGTAATGAAGACTTAAAAGTTAAATTATTTGGAAATACTGAATAAATTATTGAAACATACCTGAGGTTCCAAAATCACAGCAAATAGGAACATTGATTTCCTCATGTCGACCACGCTCCATGGCTGGGGCTCTACTAGCAGCTTTACTTTCTTTTTCGTTTTTCTTTTTTTTTTTTAATACTATTTTTTATTATAGCAAAATACACCTACCACTTACCATTTTAACCATTAGCGGTATTAAATACCTCCCCATTGTTGCTCGACCATCACCACCATCCATCCTCATCACACTTTGCTCGTTGTAAAACTGTTACTCCGTACTCAGTGAACAGTGAGTCCTCTTTCTCCTTTATCCCCAGCCTCTGGCAACCACAATTCTATGCATTTTGCATTTATGATTCGATTACTTTAGGTAACTCATGTACGTTGAATCTTACAGTATTTGTCTTTTTGTGACTGGTTTATTTCCCTAGTGTGACGTTCTCAGGGTTCATCCATGTCGTAGCATTTTGCAGAATTTCCTTCCTTTTAAATGCTGAATAAAATTCCATTGTATATGCTCTCAGTTCATCTCATTTTGCTTCTCCGTTCATCTACACATGAATATTTGGGTGGTTTCTATGTTTTCACCGTGCCGCTATGAACATGGTATACAAATAGCTCTTTGAGTCCCTGCTTTCAATTCTTTCGGGAATCCTCCCAAAAGTGGAATTGCTGGATGATATGGTAACTCTGTTTTTAATATTTTGAGGAATTGTCCTACTGCTTTCCATAGCAGCTGCACTATTTTACATTGCCACAGCAGTGCACAAGGGTTCCAATTTCTCCATGTCCTTCCTTTTCAATGCTTGTTAGCTGTTTTGTTTCATTTTGTTCTTAAGTAAGGTCTGTGCCCAATGTAGAGACCCCAAGATCAAGAGCTGCATGCTGTACCAACTGAGCCAGCCAGGCACCCCATTGTTCTCTGGTGTTTTTGATAGTAGTCATCCTAATGGGTGTGAGGTGGTATCTCATTGCAGTTTTGATTTGCATTTCTATGATGATTAATGGTATTGAGCATCTTCGCATGCTTATTGGCCGTTTGTACATCATCTTAGGAAAAATGTCGAAGTCCTTGGCCCATTTCTGAATTGGGTTATTTTTGTTGTTGTTTTAGGAATTCTGTGTATAATTGAGATATTAATCCCCTATCAGATATATGATTTGCAAATATTTTCTCCCATTCTTTGGATTGCCTTTTTCCTGTTGATAGTGTCTTTCAGTAAGTTTTCATGAAACTCAGTTTGCCTAAGTTTTCCCTTGTTACTTGCGCCTTTAGTGTCCTATCCAAGAAATTATTGCCAAACCTAGAGTTGTGAAGCTCTTGTCCTATGTTTTCTTCTAAGAGTTTTATTGTGTTTAGGTCTCATATTTAGGTTCTTGGCCCATTTCAAATTAATTCTTGTATGAAAATTCAACTTCATTCTTTGCATGTAGGTATTCAGTTTTCCCAGCACCACTTGTTGAAAATACTGTCCTTTCTTTCCTTATTGAATGGTCTCGGCACCCTTCTCAAAAATCATTAGAACATATATGTGAGGCTGTACTTCTGGGCCTTCTGTTCTATCCTATTGGTCTTTATGTCTGTCTCTATACCAGTAGCATACTGTTTTCATTATTACAGCTTTGTAGTAAGTTTTGAAATTAGGGAGAGTGAGTTCTCCCGTTTTGTTCTTCTTTTTCAAGATTACATTGGCTATTGAGAGTTTTTCTATTTCTGTCAAAGCACATCATTGGGATTTTAAGAGGGATTACGTTGAATCCAAAGATCACTTTGGATAGTATAGATGTTTTAACAATAATAAGGCTTCCAGCCCATGAACATGGCATTTGTTTCCATTTATTTATATCTTTAGGGGTGCCTGGGTGGCTCAGTTGGTTAGGCAGCTGACTTCAGCTCAGGTCATGATCTCACGGTCTGTGGGTTCGAGCCCCACATGGGGCTCTGTGCTGATGGCTCATCAGAGCCTGGAGCCTGCTTCAGATTCTTTGTCTCCCTCTCTCTCTGCCCTTCTACTCACTCTATGTCTCTTAAGAATAAATAAATGTTAAAAAAAATTTAAAAAAATTGTATTTATGTCTTTAATTTCAGCGGTGTTTTGTAGTTTTCATCGTACAAGTCTTTTACCTCATTGGTTGAGTTAATTCCTGAGTAACTTACCCTTTATGATGCTTTTGGAAATGGAGTAGTTTCTGTAATTTCCTTTCTTGGTTGTTTATTGTTTGTGTATGGAAATGCAACTGATTTTGGGGTGTTGACTTTGTATCCTGCTACCTTGCCGAATTCACTTATTCCGAGTTTTGTGTGTGCATGTGTGGAATTGTTACGGTTTTCTACACATAAGATCATATCTTCTGAAAAGATCATTTTATTTCTTTTCCAATTTGGGTGCATTTTTTCCTTGCCTAAAGGTTCTGGCAGGAACCTCCAGTCAGTACTGGGTGGAATAGAAGTGATGAAAGCAGACATCCTTACTTGTTTCTGATCTTAGCAGAATGGTTTCAGGCTCCCACCACTGAGTAAAAAGTTCACTATGGGTTTGTCACATACAGCTTTTATCATGTGGGGTAGTTTCTTTCTATCCCCAGTTTGTTGAGTTGTTTATTTTTTTAATCCTGAAATGGTGTTGAATTTTGCCAAATACTTTTTTTACATCAATTGAAATGGTTATACCTGTTTGTTTATTTTCCTACCTTCTGTTGATGTGATGTATACATTGATTTTTTTTTTTTTTTTTGGTATGTTGAACCATTCTTGCTTCTCAGGAATAATCCTATTAATATGCTCCTGAATTCAGTTTTCCAGTATTTTATTTTTGAGGATTTTTACATCACTGTTCCTGAGGGATAGTGGTCTCTAGTTTTCTTGTAGCGTCTTCATTTGTCTTTAGTATCAAGATTATTCTGGTTTCATAAAATGAGTTGGGAAGTGTTCCTTCTGCTTCAGTTTTTTAGAAAAGTTTGTGAAATACTGGTAATAGTTCTTCTTTAAATGTTTTTAGACCTCACCAGTGAAGCCACCATATCCAAGGCTTTTCTTTGTGGGGAGAGTTTTGATTTCTGAGTCCATCTCCTTAGTAGTTATAAGTCTATCCACGTTATCTATTTCTTTGTGATTTAGTCTTGGTACGCTTTGCATTTCTTCTTGGCATGCATTTGTTCATAGTCCTCTCTTATAACCCTTTGTTTGTTTGTTTGTTTGTTTATTTGGAGGGTGCCTGGGTGGCTCAGTCATTAAGCATCTGACTTTGGCTCTGGTCATGAGGTCCTGATCTCACAGTTTGAGAGTTGAGTCCCACATTAGGAGAGCTTGTGAACTTGAGCCCCGCCCACTTTTTATCTGTAGAATGGGTAATAATGACCCCGTGCTGTTGATTTTCTTTATGCTTTGTAGCTTTCTTGTTTCTCATTTCTGCATTACTGTTTTCTTTTGTGTTTAGTTGATTTTTGTAGTGAAATGTTTCAATTCCTTTCTGATTTCAGTTTTGCCCCTATCCGTAGCTATTTTCTTTGTGGTTACCATGAATTTATATCAACTTAACTTCGATAACATGCAGAAAGTGTTCCTTTGCAGCTCCAACCTCACCCCTTTTAGTTGTTCATGCCACCAAACTACATATTTATAGATTATATGCCGCAAGACATAAATAAATAATTCCTTTCAGGGCATTAGTCTCTTAAATTAAGAAGAAAACAAGATTTGGAGTTACAAACCAAAGTTAGAGTAATGCAAGCTTTTATACTAAAAATTGTTCTTTTTCTTTAAATGCATTAGCCTCTTAAATCGTATAGAAAACAAAAACCCATTGCTACAGTAATAATTGTTTTTACAACTGCCCATGTATTTATGTTTATTGAGTTCTTTATTTCTCTATATGGCTTTGAGATACCGTCTAGTGTTCTTTCATTTACCTTACAGGACTGCCTTAAGCATCTCTCGTAAGGTGAGCCTGGTAGTCAAAGACTCCCTCAGCTTTTGTTTCCCTGGGAATGTCTTAATTTCCCCCTCACTTTTGAAGGATAGTTTTGCTGGATATATTAGCCCACAGGGCACCTGGGTAGCTCATTCTGACTTCAGCTCAGGTTAAGTGTCTGACTTCAGCTCAGGTCATGATCTCATAGTTCATGGGATTGAGCCCCACACTGGGCTCTGCACTGACAGTGTGGAGCGTGCTTGGGATTTTTCTCTCTACCTCTCTCTCTCTGCCCCTGTCCCATTCTCTTTTTCTTTCAAAGTACATAAATAAACTTTAAAAAACAAGAAAACTAACTAAATAAATAAATGAAAGGAACACCCATTTAAAAAAATATATATATATACACATATATACACACACATATACATACATATACAGACATGCCACTGTCGTCTGGCCTCCACTCCACAAAGTTTCTGATAAGAACCCTGCAGATAATCTTGAGGATCCCTTATATGTGATCAGTCCCTTCTCTTCTGTTACTTCCAAGATTGTTTTTTTTTGTTTGGTTTTTGTTCTTTGCCTTAAGAAAGTTTGATTACAGTGTGTCTCAATCTGGGTCTCTTTCAGTTCACCTTGGTTAGAGTTTGTTGAGCTTCTTGGATATTTCTATTCATGTCTTTCCTCAAGCTTGGGAAGTTTTCACCCATTGTTTCTTCAAATATTCTCTCTACACCTTTCTGTCTTCTGGGACTCACATGATGCCTACTACCTTGGTCCACTTGATGATGTTCCATAGATCTCTTAGGCTCTTTGCTTTTCTTCAGTCTTCTTTCTCTTCCTCCAACCTGATAAATTCTATTGTCCTGCCTTTAAGTTTGCAGATTCTTTCTTCTGCCTGCTCATACCTGTCTTTGAATCCATGTAGTGAATTTGTTATTTTATTTCTCAGCTCCAGAATTTTGTTGTTGTTGTTGTTTCCTTTTAGGTTTTCTCTTTCTTGATATTTCCATTTTGTTTACACATCATTTTCTTGTCTTTTTCCACATCTTCCTCAGTTAAAATAGTTGTTTTAAAGTCTTTGGTGTATCTGCCATTAGGTCTATTTTAGGGACAATTTATGTCAATTTTTTTTTTCTTTTTGGCCCTACTTTCCTGCTTATGTATATCCCGTTATTTTCTCTTGAACTCTCTACATTTGAATTTAATGATGTGGTAACCCTGGAAGTCAGATTCTCCCCCTTCCCCAGGGTTTGCTACTCTTTGTTACTGTTTCTGTTCATTATTTTTGGTTTTGGGGTGACCAAAAGTCATTTCTGTGCCAAGGATCAGCACAAAGTGAAAATCTAAGGTCTTCTCACGTCTTTTCTAGCCTTTCCCTACACATACACAGTCAGTTTATAATTTTCCTCACATATGCAGATTTTTTTATAAAGCTTTTTTTTAATTTAATTTTTTTAATGTTCATTTATTTTTGAGAGAGAGAGACAGAGCATGAGCAGGGGAGAGGCAGAGATGGGGGAGACACAGAATCTGAAGCAGGCTCCAGGCTCTGAGCTGTCAGCACAGAGCCCGACGCGGGGCTCGAACTCACAAACCTGAGATCATGACCTGAGCCGAAGTCGGACGCTTAACTGACTGAGCCACCCAGGCGCCCCTACAGTTGTTTTTAAATGTCCTAGTCTTTAATGTCTGGCTCCCCAAAGGGAAAAAAGCAAAAAATGAAGGGAGGGAGTAGGGAGGAAAAGGGTGCTAGCCCTTTAAATCTCCTGGAAGTTGGGGGAGTGGGCGGGGGATGGACGTCTTTGTCTACACCTCCACGGTTGGAAGCCTCAACCAGTGATCAGAGCACCAATTTCTGATATTTAGAGGACAGGGTCTTTTTGGCCCCTACACTCCTGCAGGCTGTGCTCAGGCTGCTGCAGGAACATGTACATACACAGCTGCCTCCCATGTGGCTAGGGGTGGGGAATGGACTATTATTCAGCACTAAAAAAAAAGAGCTATTAAGCCATGTGCTAAGGACTGAAATTAATCAAGATTATCAGCAATTTACCTGCCATTAGGCCTTCCTCTGGAACTCGCAAGCCTTCAACAGACTGCAGAGTTCCAAAATAATTGTTATCGAACAGATTTTGCCAGTGCAGTTATTGTCTAGGTGAGGAGAGAGATCCTGGTGCTTTCTACTCCTCCCCGCCCCCCTCCCCACCTTTTCTAAAGGAATTTATTTTTTAGTGCAATTTTAGTTCATCGTAAAATTAAGAGGAAGTTTCAGAGATTTTCCGTATACCCTCTGCCCCCACACATTTGTAGACTTCCCCATTATCAACATCACTCACCAGCACGGTCCATTTATTACCACGGATGAACCTATACTGACAAATCATAACACCTCAAATCTATTGTTTACCTTGGGGTTTACTTTTAATGTTGTACATTCTTCGGGTATACCTTTGGAGTAATGTGTAATGACATATATGCATTATAGTGCCCTACAAAGAAGTCTGATTGCCCTAAAAAATCTCTTCTCTACCTGTTCATCTCTCCCCAGCCCCAGGCAACCACTGGTCTTTTTTCCGTCTTCATATTTTGCCCTTTCAGAATGTGGTATAATTGGAATTATATAGAATGTAGACTTAGGATTGGCTTCTTTCATTTAGTAATATGCATTTAAGTTTCCTTCATGTCTTTTCATGGCTTAATAGCTCTTTTTTTTTTTTTTTTTTAGTGCTGAATAATCTTACATTGTCTGGATATATCACATCTATTTATTCACTCACCAAAGGGCATCTTCATGGCTTCCAATTTTTGGCCATTATGAATAGAGGTGCTCTAAATGTCTGTGTGCAGGTTTTTGTGGATGTAAATTTTCAGCTCCTATGGGTAAATACCAAGGAGCATAATTGCTGGATCAAATGGTGAAGGTGTGGTTAGTTCTGTGAGAAACCATCAAACTTTCTTCCAAAGTGGCTGTATCATTTGCATTCCACCAGCAGTGTTTGATGGTTCTTATAGATCACATCTTTGCCAGCCTTTGGTGTTGTCAGTGTTCCAGATTCTGGCCATTTTAGTAGGTATGTTGTGATATGTCATTGTTTTAATTTCCATTTCCCTGATACATGATGCAGAGCACCCTTTCATATGTTTATTTGCCATTTATATATCTTCTTTGGTGAGGTATCTGTTAAGGTCTTCAGCCTTTTTTTTTTTTTTTTTTTAAAGTAAACTCTCCGTCTAACATGGGGCTCAAACTCACAACCCCAAGATCAAGAGTTACATGCATGGGGCACCTAGGTGGCTCAGGTCATGATCTCACGGTTCATGGGTTCAAACCCCGCTTCAGGCTCTGTACTGACAGTGTGGAGCCTAGAACCTGCTTCAGATTCTATGTCTCCCTCTCTCTCTGCCCCTCCCCTGCTTGTGTGCTCTCTCTCTCTCTTTCTCTCTCAAAAGTAAATACACATTTAAAAAAAAGAGTTGTAGGCTCTATCTACTGATCCAGCCAAGTGCCCCCAGCCTATTTTTTTAATAGAGTTTTTTTGTTTGTTTAGTTTTAAGAGTTCGTCATATATTTGGATAACATCCCATTATCAGATGTGTCTTTTGCAAATATTTTCTTGCAGTCTACGGCCAGTCTTCTGATTTTCTTGATGTTGTGTTTTGTAAAGCAAAAGTTTTTAATTTTAATGAAATCAATCTGGTGAATTATTTTTTTCATGGATCATCCAACGTCATCCTAAGTTTTCTCTTGTATCACCTTTTAGGAGTTTTATAGTTTTTCATTTTATATTTAGGTCCTCCCGGGTGGTTCTTATTCTTGCTTGACTGCCCCTGCTCCAGCTTCCTGTGGAGGGGCAGTGCACCTGTTCCACCCTTGCCTCAGCCCTTCGCTTCCATGTAGTATTTCTTTTGACCACTTCCATCACCCGCCTGCTATAGACGCCCTTCTTAACAGCAGCAGGAGTAGGTACACAAGTAAATAAAGACTAAGAACTAATGCTCTAATTCAAGCCAATGTAGCCTGCTCCTTGGGGTCATCCTCTTATTAATATCGCTAGCCTTTGATTGTGATGACATAAGCCTAGGCTTCTTAATTGAGATCCTTTTCTAACGGTAATATAAACTACATGCAAAGTGGTAGAACAAGTTGGGCAATGTTAAATCTTTCTAAGAGGTCTTGATATTTGAATTTAAGATCTTCTGGACTCAAGGACAGGCTTAGATCCCTCTCGAAAGCTGTTAGGTGAAACATGTCAGGTTAATTTCACAGCAACTCATACCATTATTTGTTTGGCTGTCACTGACTTGGGGGTATTTGCATCAGTTCACTCCATAGCTGGTCTTTGGGTCTCTTGTCCATCTTTGACTTTGACACACATCTTTCAGTCTTTAGGTCTCTTGTCCATCTTTGACTTTGACACACACAGCTCTCAACAGCAGGACATCTCACAAAGAGAATATCTGCAAAGCTGCCACAGAAGGCTTATTTTTGCCACTCCTCTGAGGCATACTTCCATTTCCTGTCATGTTGAAAGGACCTGAATAAGTGTTCCCGTTTGTGATAGAAAATGACTTTTGATGATAACCTTGCCTTTCTTAGATGTTCCCAAGTTTGCAGGTTTTAATTGGCCGACCCCCTTTTATTTTCATAGGTTGAAACAACAGCCACAGGGGTCCATGCTACCATCCCTGCCGCATGGCTGAAGGAGCAGGTGTGTTTTCTTTTGAAGCTTATGCTGCAGCAGTGTGGGACCCAGTATGAACTGGGGAAGCTTTTACAGTTATTTGTTGGAATAGAACATCTCTTCTGTGATGGTAAGAGAGTCCTTAAACTAAAGCTGTTGTGTTGGTAAATTAGCTTTCTTTCTTTTTTTTTTTAAGTTTATTTATTTTGAGAGAGAAAGAAAGAGGAAGTAGGGGAGGGGCAGAGAGGGAGTGAGAATTCCAAGCAGGCTCCGCACTGTCAGTGTAGAGCCTCGTGTGGGGCTTGGACCCATGAACAGTGAAATCAGGACAAGAGCCAAAAACAAAAGTCGGACACTTAACCGACCGAGCCACCCAAGCGCCCCAAAATTAGCTTTCTTAATCTTGAAAATATTTTAGAAAGGCATTTGGGAAAATAAAATGCATATGATATGTAACAGTACATTTATAGTCCATAAATGAGGTATAAAGAAGAGGTTGCAGGAATCTTTAAGCATGGTGAAAACATTGAAAACATAGCCCAACAGGATAGAACCTAAATAATACAGCCGTCTGCTCCTTCTGAGCACTCGTCAGCTACGTTCCCCTTGGCTAGTCTGCACCCTGTCACTGTCATTCTTTTTTCTAACAAGCTACCTTAACATGTCATCATTGCTCAGGGTCACAAACTCTGCTTCAGGAATGTCTAATTCATCTTGAAGGTTTCAGAGACAAATCATGCTTATTTTTTGCAGATTCCTCCAGACACTGGCAGTCTCTAAGGTTGTTGCAGATTGAGTGAAACCAATTATTGCCTTACCCGCTTTTCTATTTGTTTGATAATTTAGTTTTCGTTGAATGATAATGTTGTTTTATACTAGATTCTGACATTTTCACTCCTAGGGTTATTTTATCATGTTTAAACTCACAGATACTCACCTGGAGAACTCAGATCCGCACCAAACACTGACAGAATGCTGGGCTCAGTCAGTGCCTGGATTGTATGCTGTCAGGGCTGATGACTGGAAATAAAGAGGGGTGTTTGCAAAATGCAGTGTATGTCTGATGGAACTTGTCTATTATTCTGTACACCAAACAGTTGATCCTTTTTACATATATTTGTTTTTATCTGTAGTAATCTTGTTAATTTTTTTCAGAAATGAATTTCCTGTTTTCTTGCCAGAATTACTGTATCCTTGAGAAATTATAAGAATTGTCTGTGTTATTAACCATTAATATACTTTGATTCACGTAAACATTTTCTATTTCTATAGAACATTTGTGTTCTGTGTATGTATAACATATATGTCCCTAGAGAAAAGAAATTATGTTTTTTAAGTTTATGTATTTTTGAGAGAAAGAGTGAGTGTGAGTTGGGGAGGGGCAGAGAGAAAGATGGAGGGAGAGAGAGAGAGGAGCAGAGAGAATCCTAAGCAGATTCCACACTGCCAACATAGACCCCGACACAGGGCTGGTACTCATGAACCGTGAGATAATGCCTGAGCTGAAATCAAGAGTCGGAGCTTAACTGACTAAGCCACCCAGGCGCCCCTAGAAATTATGTTTTTATGAAAAACCTGTGTTTTATATGAAGAAAAGAAACCCAGCGTCCCCGTACTGGTGGTTATTGTGCAGGGTGTTTTGCTGTCCCCAGAACCACCTAAATCAGACCGCAGCCCAGCAGATGGCCCCTATGGAATATTTTTCACACCCCTCCTTTATGTTAGGCACACATCGGCTCTTTGCAGACTATGTGGGAATGGAGCAGACCCAGCCACATAAGTGGTGGGCAGAGAATTCCAAATGTCACTGAGGAAAAGGACTTCCTGGGGATATGAAGAAGAGCTCAGCTGGGTCTCCCTGGGTTGAGCATTTGTGCAAAGGAGAAAGTGATGCCCCATTTGGATACAGTGTGCTGCGTTAAGAGGCTTGGCTGTTGGTCAGCTGCAGTTTCAGCTGTCCTGCCAGTGTCGTGTCTTAATCCACGTGATCCATGCACCGAATGTGCAAGTGAACAATCATAAAACATATTTGTTCAAGGTACAAGAAGAATCCAGAAAGAGATGGGATTAGCCTGAATGGTCAGATCTTCCCAAGGTGGACTGAGTTGCTACTACAGAGCGGGCCACCAACCTCTGCCCTGTATGTAAGGCCAGATGTGTAGATGGAGTCCCTGTGCGAATCTTTAGTGGTTCTTACTCTGTAGGGGATGACTTACGGCTTCGTCTGCTAGCCAACCAGAATAGAAAAATAGGTTTCTGTTTTTCTTTAATCACATAACTGTGTTAAACATACATGCTTTCCCCATGATATTTACTCTGGAAAGGCCACGGCAGCATTTTACTGATTAAATGTTTATATCCTTTTCTCTTTGGCACAGGTCCAGACGTGAAGAAGCTCTGTGTCCTTAGCCAAATTTTGAAGGATACATCCATAGTCATTAATCCTGTAGTTATTAGCAGCTACAGCCTGGAGAATTTTCAGCATGAATGCACATCTATTTTGGAAAAACTGGAGACAGAGGGACAGTTTGCTTTGGCCAGGAGAGTAGCGGAATTAGCCGAGCTACCTGTGGACAACCTGGTTATCGAAGAGGTATCATTAGTCTCTTAAGTTATTGAAAATCTTAGCTTTTTGAACCAGCATCAACAGAATCAAACAGAATCAAATGAGATATATGATGTATGGGAGAAGAGGCTTTTTTACTTTTGACACACTCATTACTTCCAGAAATGGATGAGCCTAGGATGCCCATTAGCAGAGAATGTGTGCTTTAAATTCAGGCTAGCTTACAGGATGTGCTGCGATTGTTGTGCTTTGATGGAATTAAATACAGGGTGGCTTCATCTTGAACCCCCCCTTCAATTAGATACATGTAGAATTACTTTCATACTTTAGCTTTCCAGATAAAATATTCAGGATCATCTGTAGCCAAGTCTCATGTTCTCTGACTTGATTTGGTTTTGACAAGTGTGGCATTCTTGGGAGCATTTGCATTTATGACACTTATATATCTCGGAAAGACTAAAAATTGCTTGTTAAATTTCACAGATAACACAGGAAATGCAGACCTTAAAACACCTTGACCAGTGGTCCCTGAAACAAGCAAGAATTGGCTTCTGGAAAAAATGTCACGAGAATTTTAAAAGAAATTGCATTTCAAGCAAAGCAGCTTCTTCCTTTTTCTCAGCCCAGGCCCCTGAGACACGTGAGTACCCGGCTGAGGGGGCACGGAGCAGCCTTGAGGAGCGCCATCTGCTGCTGACGCTGGCAGCACACTGGCTTGCTCAGGAGGACCAGGTGCCCGTGGACGAGCTGGAGGAGCTGGAGAAGCGGATCTGGCTCTGCCGCGTCGCCCAGCACACCCTCAGGGAAAACCAGGAGGAAACAGAGCCCAGGTTTTCCCAACAGATCTCAACTAGTGGGGAACTTTCCTTTGATAGCGTGGCAAGTGAGTTTTCACTCTCCATGTTGGCTGCTCTGAACACATCAAAATACTTAGAACTTGATGGCCTTCCGTCCAAAGAGACTTGTGAGAACACACTGGGCCGGAAGGAGCAGGAGTCCCTGAACTTCCTGATCGGGCGCCTATTGGACGATGGCTGTGTGCATGAAGCAAGTAGAGTATGTCGATATTTTCATTTCTATAACCAAGATGTGGCCTTGGTGTTGCACTGCAGAGCGCTGGCTTCCGGGGAAGCTAGTGTGGATGACCTGCACCCAGAGATCCATGCTCTCCTGCAGAGTGCTGAGCTGCTTGAGGAGGAAGAACCCGGCATTCCACTGAGGAAAGCCCAGAGCAGTAAGTGAAAGAGACCAAACCGCCCTGAGTCCCGAATGGAGCTGTTGGCACTCTTTCCCAGAAAGAAAGCGTCCCTTTTGGCATACTAGTTACCCAAGCTAAGGGTAATCCATAAACTAGGTAATTAACTAGTCAGTGAAATAGAAGTGCTTGTGTCTTTTAACTAGCTGTATACCAAAATTAGAGGGAATCTATCTGACTTGTAGCTAGTTCATTGAAATGTATTCTGTACCAATAATATTTCTAATTATACATTGACAGTATATAGACATGTGCTGATTTTTATGTTAATCTTGTATCCTGTGCCCGTATCTTATATCCTTGCTCATCCTAGTGGGTTTTCTTATAGGTTCCTTGGAGTTTTCTGCAGACATTGCTGTCTGTGATTAGAGATGGTTTTATTTTTTCCTCTCCAATCTGAATGCCTATTATTTCTTTTTTCTTGTTTTATTGCACTGGCTAGGACTTCCAGTATGATATTGGGTAGGAATAGTAAGAGTGGACATACTTGCCTTGTTACTGATCCTAGGAAAAAAGCATTCATTCTTCTTATTTTTAATTCAAGTATAATTAACATACAATGTTATATAGCTTCATGTGTACAATATGATTTGACAGTTTAATACATTATTCAGTGCACATCACAATAAATGTACTTCTAATCCTCTTCACCTGTTTCACCCATTGCCTCCACCCATCTTGCCTCTGCTAACTACCAGTTTGTTCTATAGGGGTTTTTTTTTTTTCTATTTTTTTTTAAGTTATTTATTTTGAAGAGACGGAGGGAGAGAGAGAATTCCAAGCAGGCTTCACCCTGTCAACACAGAGCCTGATGTGGGGCTCAAATCCACAAACTGTAAGATTATGACCTGAGCCGAAATCAAGAATCCGATGGTTAACTGACTGAACCACCCAGGCACCCTTGTTCTCTATAGTTAAGAGTCTATTTTTTTGTCTCTTTTTTTCTTTATCCATTTTTTCTTAAATTCCACCTGAGTGAAATTATGTAGTATTTCTTTCTCTGACTTACATCACTTAGCATTATACCCTCTAGATCCATCCATATTGTTGCAAATGGCAAGATGTCATTCTTTTTTATGACTGAGTAATATTCCATTGTGTGTATATACTCATCTTCTTTATCCATTCATTTATGAATGGACACTTGACTTAGTTCTTTATCTTGGTTATTGTAAATAATGCTTCTATAAACATAGGGGTCCTATATCTTTTCAAATTAGTGTTTTTGTATTATTTGGGTAAATACCCAGTAGTGGAATTACTAGATCATATAGTAGTTCTAGTTTTAATTTTTTGAGGAACCTCCGTACCATCTTCCACAGTGGCTGCACCAGCTTTCATTTCTACCAGCAGTGCCTTAGGGTTCTTTTTCCTCACCAACACTTGCTATTTCTTGTGTTTTTTATTTTAACCATTCTGACAGGTATAAAGTGATATCTCATTGTGGTTTTGATTTGAATTTCCCTGGTGATGAGGGATGTTGAGCATCTTTTCATGTGTCTATTGGCTATCTTTATGTCTTTGGAAAAGTGTCTACTCATGTCTTATATATTTTTGGTTGGGTTATTTGTGTTTTTTTGGTATTGAGTTGTTCTTCATATTTTATTCTTTGTATATTTTAGAGATTAACCCCCTATGGGATATTTCATTCGCAGACATCTTCTCCCATTCAGTAGGCTGTCTTTTGTTTTGTAGATGGTTTTTTTTGCTGTGTAAAAGCTTTTTATTTTGGTGTTAGTCTCAATAATTTAATTTTGCTTTTTTCTCCTTGCCTGAGGAGACATATGTAGAAAAATGTTTCTACTGCTGATGTCAGAGAGATTACTGCCTATGTTTTCTTCTAGGAGTTTTATGGCTTCAGGTCTGATATTTAGGTCTTTAATTCATTTTGAATTTATTTTTGTGTATGCTCTCTCTCTCTCTCAAAATGAATATTTTTTTAAATGAGGCCAATATGTGTGTACTGACAGGAAAAAATGTACAACAGTGTAACATTATTTTTGTAAAAAATACATCGTGTGCATGTACCCATGTACCTGTGCAAACCCACCCACAGAAAGTAATGCAGACCAAGCAAGTAAGAGACATTATTCTGGCGAATTTGGTGGGCGTGGCATTGAATGGATAAATGACTTTCACTTTTTACTTTATGCACTTCTGTGCTGTGATTCGTTACACTAAGCATGTAACACTTCTGCATTTAAGATATTATACATTCAAAAATATGCCTTAAAAAGAAAAAAGTAAATAGCCACTCAGACCATGTTATCCCCTGCTTAAAACCCTCCACTGGGGTTGCAGTTGTAGGGGAGGCAGAACGAGCTCACTCTGCCCAGAAAACCTGGCACACAGCAGGCAGCACTAAATGACACAAATTATCATTCACATTCAGCCTGAATGTGATGCTGCCTGAAACCCAAAACTAAGCGCTAAGCCTGGCAGAGAGAGAACGTGCTCCAGGAGAAGCCCTGTAGTAAGGGCTCAAGAAGCAGGAAAGGAAACTCCTAAGGTCCTGTCTCTCTTGTCTCATCTCATAGGCAGCCTCTTGGCTGTGTTAGTAGAGGCTGGAGCAGCAGCTGGTAAGATCCGAAACTCAGAGAGGAACTTTATTTTTGGATTCGAGGTGTCCTGGTCCCAAGACGATGCAGTGAACCCCTGTTCCCTTTTGCATTATCCTCCTGTCTGCTGGCCCAGGATGCAGGCACAAGGAAGTGCAGGACAGAACGGGGCCGCTAAAATTCCAGCCGTTGGCCAGAAGATTAAAAAGTGAAGCCTTAGGGAACCAGAAAATACTTGGGAGAGAGATTCAGGAAAGCCACACAATAAAGTTGTTCATGAACTCCCTGGCTCACCCCTAGGCTTTGCATATAGAGACCTGCTCCCAGTCAGCACAGCAAGACTCTGAGAACTGGATTATCGACTACACCACCCAGGCTGCAGACTGAGCACAGGATGTCACACTCAGAGGATGAATAGCGCCACAAAGGATTTTAAAACTGAACTGATAGTAAAATCACAGCCCAGGGGCGTCTGGGTGGCTCAGTCGGTTAAGCATCTGACTTTGGCTCAGGTCATGATCTCACAGTTCATGAGGTCAAGCCCTGAATCGGGCTCTCTGCCGTCAGCACAGAGCCTGCTTCACATCCTCTGCCTCCCTCACTCTCTGCCCCTTCCCTGCTCACACTCTCCCTCTCCCTCAAAAATAAATAAGAAACATTTTTAAAAATATGGTCCTTAAAAAAAAAACAACAAAAAGAAACACACACACAAAAAAACCCCAACACAGTCCACAGAATGTGGGTTGGATTTTTTAGCCCAAATCAAACCAGGTCAACTGCCTGCTTAAAAAAAGAAATTCTTCTTAAGATTTAAACAAGAACCAGAGTCTCATAGCATACTATTCAAACTGTCCAGGATGCAACTTGAAATTACTTGAACGTTTAGGTTTATGTGTTTCACCAAATGTAGGTAGTTTTCAGACCTTATATTTTTAGATAATTTTTCAGAACTGTCCTCACTGTCCTCTCCTTCTGGAACTCCAGCAACACAAACATAGAACTTTTGTTACTGTCTCACAGTCCCTGTGACTTTATTCAATTTTTTTCTTTTTTTCCGCTTTGTTGTTCACATTGGATAATTTTTCTTTTCTTTTTTTCAGATCAGATAATTTCTGTTTGCCCATTTTCAATTTCATCGACTCGTTCCTCTGGCATTTGCATGCTGCTATTATTTCTGTGATTTTAAATTTTCAGTTATTTTTCACTTCCAGAATTTCTATTTTACTCTTTATACCTTGTTTCTTTGAGACTCTGTTTTTCTGTTTGTCTCAAGAACATTTATAATTGCTTGTTGGAACAATTTGTATGATAGCTGCTTTGAAGGATAGTTTCTTCAACAAATGTAATTCCAACATTTAGGTCATTTTAGTACTGGGTGGGTTTTTGTATATTTAGAAAGCAGGGGAGGAGCAGAGAGAGAGAGAGAAACCCAAGCAGGCTCTGCACTGTCAATGCAGAGCCCGTTGCGAGACCCGACCCCACAACCACAAGATCACGACCTGAGCCAAAATCAAGAGTTAGACGCTTAACTGATTGAGCCACCCAGGCGCCCTTGGACCTCATTCTTTTTAATGGCTGCAGAGCATTCTATATGAATGCACTCTTTAACGATGCTGTATTGATACACACAAATTATAATTTTACTTAAGACTTTATTGTATAATAGTACTTGATCAATACACACTTAAGTTCTTCAATTTGTTTTTGCTGTTAGAAACACTGTGATCTAAATCCTCCCTTCTACTTTTTTTTCCTAATAGAAAGCCTTTCTCAAATTAAGACCATTTTCTTCTTCTATCTTCAGCTAAGAGGTTCTTTTTTTTTTTTAATCAGGAATGGATTTTAATTTTTATCATGCCTTCAGGCCTCTATCCAGATGACCCTTGGTTTTTGTCATTTCTGACTTGGAAAAATCCTCTGGTGTCTGTAGAAGATTGACTTGGGAAGAGGGAGGCTGGCAGCAGGGGCTGGTGGCAGCCTCTTAGGTGCAGGGTCATGAAGATTGTACCTAAGCAGTGACCCGGGAGGTGCTTTAGAGACACAGTTGGCTAGACCTGGTGACTTAGGTGCTATGAGAGGAAATTGGGAGGGTGTGTGAGGGAGGGTTTAGCAGACATCTTTGATAATGGAGAGTGGTCATTGGGTGGCTTGGAGTCTTCCGTAGCCTCTGAGGCCTTTGAAGTATCCTGGCCTGGGATTTCCGAGAAGACAATGAAATAAGTGTAAGTGGGGCGTGGGCCCAGTCCCAAGTGGTCCCAGACCCAGGAGGAGTCATGGAGGTGCAACAGGAGGAAGGTGTGAGCAGAGAGATTGTGCCATAAGGGGCTGGGGAGAGGCCTTCACTTGCCAGCTTAGAGCCCCCCTCAGACCTGTGTCTGCTTCCAGCTTCAAGTTTGGATAGTCAGTCATTTGTGATGCTGCCCCCCAGCGATGAAGTGGTGACTAATCTGGAAACTCTGACGAGCAAATGCCTCCATGGAAAGAACTACTGCCGGCAGGTCCTCTGTCTGTATGAACTTGCCAAGGTATGTGCCCAAGGGTGGGGCCTCCGGGGCAGCTGAGGGAGGGACGCAGGAAGATGGAGATAGATTTTGGACGCTGCCAGGCTGGCCCTTCACATGATAACCGTGACACAAGAGCAGATGGCTCATCAGGATGTCGGCCCCTGTAAATCCATCCCTGGAAATACCGAGGACACCAGGCCAAGTGCCAGGGCTTTGGAGTCCTGGCTGCGCCCCAGCCAACCAGAAGCAAGGGCAAGAAATTTCACTTTTCTGGGCCCCTTGTCCTCCATCTATAAATGACTTAACCATGAAGGTCCCTTCTAGCCCTAATGTCTTAGTTAGTTTCCAGATTGTTTGGAGCTTTCCGTATAGGGGAGAACCAAGATAAGTTCTAAAATAAAATGGGATGTGATGACTGTAAAGACAGGAACCAGAGCAGCCAGGAATTGTTTGTGGCTTTGTGCTGATCGAGGGGCAAAAATAATAGACTCTAAGAAGTAGAAGAACATGAGAAATAATGGCAGGCATGAAAGCCCTTTGAAAGGGCTTCTTTGGAGATTGGGGGTTTTGCTGCTGCTGTGGGAACAGCAGAGTGGGGACTCTTGCCTTTGATTCAACTTTCTTACATTTCATAACGTTTGAAAAGCTCAGTGTTCCACAAGAGGTGAGTCACCTGATGGTTTCTGAAGACAAGCCTTTCTTTCTCTTGCTTGGATTCAGCTCATTGGTGAAGAGAAAGAAAGGGCTAGAAAATAGTGCTTGCTTCTTCTAAGGTTTCTGCTCAGGGTGAGGGATCTTTAATCTCAGAAAACAGTGGAGTCTGTCCACATGGGATTTCAGAAAGGGCTGCCTTTTGCTCGGTTTTTTCCTGGCTCCTAACAGCTTTGACCAACTTTGCCTTCCTCTCAGGAGTTGGGCTGTTCTTACACAGATGTGGCCGCTCAGGACGGTGAGGCCATGCTGCGGGCGATCTTGGCCTCTCAGCAGCCCTGACCGATGCAAGCGGGCCCAGGCTTTCATCAGCACCCAGGGCCTCGAGCCAGATACAGTGGCTGAACTTGTGGCCGAAGAGGTGACCCGGGAGCTGCTGACCCCGTCGGAGGGAACAGGTGCCCCACCCTGCGTGCCTCCCTGCCTTTCAGACCACATTCCCGCATTGCCAGCATCAGGGATCTTGATGTCATGCTCACATGCATCCTGCATGCTACCCTCTGAGGCTGCCAGGCTGCACGAGTCAGGGGAGAGAACAGACTGCATTTATTTTGTTACTGTTGCTTTTTGTTTGTTTATTATTTTATAATTCTGCTTAGAGTAACTGTGCCTTTCTCTGAACTAATGAACTCTTGCTGACCTGTAAGATGACCGCTAGGCCAACGTATCTGAGCTCAGCAAAGCAGACAGCTGCACTGGGAGCTCCTTCCGCATTACTGGGCAGAGTGGGTCCCCTGGCGTGGGGCTCTTACCTTTCTCTCAGCTCTCAAGGTTAAAAGCAGCCCGTTTCTCACTGTCTTTCTATACAGGACACAAGCAGATGTTCACCCCAGCAGAGGAAAGCCAGACATTTCTTCAGCTGACCACTCTGTGTCAAGACCGCACCTTGGTAGGCATGAAGCTCTTGGACAAGATTTCCTCCGTTCCCCACGGGGAATTGTCTTGCAGTAAGTTCTTGGCCATTTTCTTAAACGTTCGGGCCCAAGCCGGTCTCCAAGAAGTCTCTCGGAGTTAGTGTTTCCGTAACTCAACTTGGATCCTTATTCCTGCCCTGGGTCCCTTCCCCTCCAGCATGGCTTGTAAGATTTTGGTGGAGAGCCATCAGTTCAGTGAAGAAAATTCAGAAATGTATATGGAAACACAGCCCAAAATGTAAAATCACACAAGAAGGTAACCCTCTAACCTTTGGGGTAACATTTACCTAACCGTATTCTCACACTACCCTGCAAAGTGGGTGGGTGTTACAGTCCCCATTTTAGAAGGAAACTGAAGCTGAGAGAAGTTGATTTGTAACTGTTACATGTCAGAAGTGTTACTTGAACACTTGAAAGCCTGCTCGCTTTCCACAATATCTAGTTCATTCTAGGCGTTCAGTATATATGTGCCTCTGATCTTTCTCTATGGAAGTCTCTAGGCATGTTTTCAAAAATGGCCTTATCCTGTGTATACTGTTTATAATTACTTCATGAACATGCTATCATTAACATCTTTCTGCGACCGTACTCTTCTATATCATTTTCACTGGTTACATTAGTATTTCTCATGTAATTAAAAAATTTTATACCTTATTTTGGGACCTTTAGATTGCTTCCAACTTTCTATTTTAAACACGGTGACAAGCATGCTTATAGGCACAGTTATATGCACGTCCATGATTATTTCCCTAAGATAAATTCTCGATTCAAGAGTATGCCTAATTTTAAAGCTTTGTATGTCTACTGCCAAACTTTACTCCAAAGCTGGTGAGGTCAAGGATCTCAGAGGATTGCCAGGGAGTCTTCTCCAGACAGGCTGTCTGTATAGGCCCCTCCGCCCTGCTGCCGGGGTTCTCAATCCTTTCTTATCCTGACTGCCTCACCTACCCAGCCACGGAGCTGCTGATCCTGGCCCATCACTGCTTCACGCTGACATGCCACATGGAGGGGATCAGCCGAGTCCTGCAGGCTGCTCGGCTGCTCACAGACAAACACTTGGCCCCCAGTGAGGAGTATGGGCTTATGGTAAGTCACCCCTAACCCCCTAACCCTCCATTCTGAGGTCACCTTTGAGAAAACAGATAGGCTGGGGACCAGTTCAGAGCTGACATGGTCTTAGGGAATTTGCCTCTGTGGATACCGCTGTCTACTTGGGAACTGGCTGGGCAGCTCAACCCTCTGCCCCAGGTTATAATTACTGTCAAACTCAGAGCAGAGATTGCTCCAAAGCAGCAGACATCAAGAGGGTCTGTGCCAGGCTCCAAGGCTGTCTTACCCCCCCTTGCCAGGGCAGTTCATTTATCTAGGGGGCTGAGACAGCTTTATTTCCCCCCAAAACAAGGTTCAGTGTTATCTCTGAATTGGAATGAGCTGACAGCTCACACCTCCTGTGCCTCCCCAAAGTCCCCAGGCTTGAAACTGACCCACATGGGCGAGCAAGCCACCAGGCACTGTAATAAGGCGCAGTGGGAAGAGGAAGCATGCTTGCCCACCATGTCACATCAGTGCTTATGTTTATAGACTGAGAAGGTGACACCCTGTGGTGGCCCAATGATGAGTATTTCTGAATCCTCCAGAGGCGGCCCCCTGTTGGGTACATGGGAAGGAAGGAAGGGAGCTAAGACTGGCAGCCGTGCCATTAGCCCTTCTGCCCCCTGGAGGTTGGCATCTTAAAGCAGCTGAGATGACCACAGCAGTGGCGGTCTAGCTGACGCTGATGCAAGCTGCCCTCACCCTTTCCAGGTGCGCCTGCTCACCGGCATTGGAAGGTACAATGAGATGACCTACATATTTGATTTGCTGCATAAGAAGCACTACTTTGAAGTGCTGATGAGGAAGAAGTTGGATCCGGTAGGTGTTCATTATTCTGAGCTCCAGGATGGCATATACTGTGGAGCAGAGGGAGGGAACTAAAGAACTGCCTGACACACACCGTAACCAGTAGCTTAAAGTTACAGAGTTCAGACTAGGTAGTGATTATGCTGACAGATGTTAAGTGATGAAGAAAACAAGTTTGTGCACTTCCTGTCAGTCTGTCACCTGCCTCTGCTGTCTGAATGCTGGCTCTGGGGGGGAGCAAAAACCCTTCCTGGGAGCCATCCGGAAGTGGATTAACCAGCTCAGAATGCTGCATCTGATGGCTTTGAGTAGAGAGTTTTTGAGGGACTATGAGAATGTGTGTTGGCAAGAGCCACTAGGAAGTGAATGCCCAAGCCTGAGACTGGAAGGCTGTGGGGCAGCTTATGGTGATGACCGGGAAGGAGGCCTGGAAGCAAAGGCCTGACCTGTCTAGCCTCTAGGCTTTGGGTGCTTTCTCTGTCTTCAGCGTGCCATGTGACACCAGGTGTGTCCGTTACAGAACCTCTGTCTCCGAGTCATTCATTTGGCTGATTGCTTCAGCCTCTTTCACCTCTGAAGATTTAAAAACCAAGGCACATTTTTGGCTTCTGGGAGCTTCAGCTCAACCAGTCAGGACTAAGAGACAAAGCAGAAAAACTCTCCCCAGTGCTGGGCTAGTTTCAGGACAGACCAGTCCAATTGTCAGGAGAGGAACAAGTCCTGGGCCTAGGTACGTCTGCGGGATACCCTAGAGGGTTTGTTTTAAATTGTTTCTGAGGCATTTTTATTTCTGCATGTAAATAATCTTTTAATAACTTTTTTTCCTGATTACAAACAATGCATATTCAGTGTAGAGACACTTGGAAAACAACAAAGCACAGAAAGAAGTCCTCTATGGACCACCTGGGGATGGCCACTGCCAACAATCTGGGGTAGGCCCTTTCTCTGCACACGTACCCAGAAACGTATATACATACATAGTTAAATATTATTAGCAAAACTTTTGTCATGTTGTGTAGATATGAAATAGTCTGCTTTTCTCGCTTAATAAGCATGTCATGACTATTTCCCAAACCAACACAGGCTTTAATGGCTACATGGTATCCTTAGTCCTTATTCTGGACATCTGGATTCTTGCTGATTGTTTGTTTGCTATTAAATATCTATGTCACATCTCTGCTTATTTCTTAAAGGATAGATTCCTAACAATGGAATTGTTAGAGTAATGCACATGTGCACATTTTTGAGGGTTCTTCTTTCTGACAGGTTTTACCGTTCACATTTGCACTAGCAGAGAGGATGTGCCTATATTCTTAGGGTAGCACAAACTTTGGTATTCATTTTTGCTTATCTTTTCCTTTTTCTTGGGAGTTTTCAAGGAACATTCCTAACCAAGGGACTCAGCCAGTCATGCCCCCCATCGCAGTCACCGGTTGACCTTGATACTCCCTTTTTCCCCTGGGCAGAGTGGTACCCTGAAGACGGCCCTGCTGGACTACATCAAACGCTGCCGCCCTGGGGACAGTGAGAAGCACAACATGATTGCTCTGTGCTTCAGCATGTGCCGGGAGATAGGGGAGAACCACGAGGCCGCTGCCTGCATCCAACTGAAATTGATCGAGTCTCATCCCTGGGGTGAGCAGAGGTCATAGCAGCACCCCCAGGCCAGTGCTGCTAGCCAGCAAAAGTTCTTGGGAGTAAGAAGGGTGAGAGCCCAGATTAATACCCGCTTCAGCTGCTAGTGGCCACTCACTGGAGCCCCAGCTGGGCAGACAAAAGGTGGAAGGGGATTTGGAAGGCATTTGCCGCTCTTGTAGCCCATGCACCGGGGTGACATCCATCTGGAAGCAGTGTGCACGCTGAGGCCGGGCAGGCCTGCCTTTAGTGTGCGCTTCTGGCCCAGTAGCCTTTGCTAAGACATGACTGCCTCCCTGTGAATGTGAGCTAGGAGGTTTCCTGTCCAGCCCGCCATCACTGAGGGGAATGGGAGCAGCCAGCCTCAGGAGTCAGGCTCACCCCATAGGTTCCCCCTTCTTTCCTGCAGAAGACCGCCTCAAGGATGGGCACCACCTGAAGCAGCTGCTGCTGAAAGCCCTGACTCTGATGCTGGATGCAGCAGAGAGTTATGCCAAGGTAACGGTGGAGAGTCTTCTTCCAGAACGGCCATATCGTTTGCTGTCTGCAGTAAGAATTACCTAATCTCCCTGGGCTCTTCCAAGTGAAGGGGGACACAGCCTTGGGCCAACTAGGGGCACAAGGGGTGAATTCAGCTGCTGGAAGGTTCACGGGGGACGTGCCAACAGTCTTTCTTCCTGTGCCTGCCTCTACCCTTGTCCCTCAGGACTCCTGTGTGCGACAGGCCCTGCACTGCCACCGGCTCACCAAGTTGATAACACTGCAGATTCACTTTCTCAACACTGGCCAGAACACGATGCTCATCAACCTGGGCCGCCACAGGCTGATGGACTGCATCACTGCTCTACCTCGGTTCTACCAAGTAAGCAAGGAAAATCTAGCCAGGTTTCTTGCCAGCATCCCCTTTCCTGCCGTCCATCTCCTGGGGCCCACGGGTTAAGTCACTTGCCTAAAATGTCAGGGCTAGAGACTGAATCAGGACAATTCTGAGCTTTCACCTTTAGCAGTCTGGTACACCAAATTGCTTTTCATGGCAGGAAAAAATCTTTGTTAGCATATTGTTTGGACAGAGGTTGGGGGCTACTGCTAGGCCAGCAGAAAGGCAGACAGCCTTTGGAGAAACATTCCGGCTGATTATGTCTGAGCCCCAGTGTTTCTATGATGGTACACTCGGATTAGTAGAGGGCGTCAGGGCTGCTGGGAGGCTGGTTTTGGCACTTGAATGAGAAATGGTTATCAGGGAACCAGCCCCTTCCCTGTTCCTTGCACAGTTTAGTTAGTGGGAAAAACATGGTTTCTCAGCAGTTTTATTAATTCATTGTGAAGACTAAGAACACCACAAGATGTTTGGGGTTTAAGGGAAAAGAAATGTCAAACACCAAACTTTTCCCCAGTGCTAATACAGAGAGTCTTTTCAACATATTAGTGATGGTCACATTCACTTTGAGTGTACAGTAGTTTTCTAGAACACCTTGCCTTCAATTTTATATGAAGTAGGGTCTAATGGTATCCTTCCCCTCCATCCTTTCATAAGGCTTCCATTGTGGCCGAGGCCTATGACTTTGTTCCTGATTGGGCTGAAATTCTGTACCAACAAGTGATTCTTAAAGGAGATTTTAATTACTTGGAAGAATTTAAGCAGCAAAGGTTATTAAGATCTAGTATATTTGAAGAGATTTCAAAAAAGTAAGTATTAAAACGACTCTGCTTTGAGATAAGGCATGGGTTAAGAATTTTATGGCTAAACAGAAATGTCTGTAGCTGCCTCAGATGGCAAACAGATGTCAAGAATCCCCAGGGGCACCTGCGTGGCTCAGCCGGTTGAACATCAGAACTTTTAGTTTCTGCTCAGGTCATGATCTCCCAGGTTGGTGAGATCGAGCCCTGCATCAGGCTCTGCACTGACAGCGCAGAGCCTGCCTAAGATATTCTCTCTCGCTCAAAATAAATCAACTTAAAAAAAAAAATCTCCAGAAGCAAGAGATCTTTTAACAAATTTATGCAAACTGATGAATGAGAACAGTTTACTTACAGCACTCTGAATTTAAAATGGGAGGATAGCTGTTCAGCTTGCCTGAGGTGCCAAACTCTAAACCGCAGAGGTCCCCTTTGGAGTACTGAACTTGCTCCAATTAAAGTGAGCATGAAGATAACATTTTTAATGAAATAATTTCATGTTTATCTAGGACCGCTAATACCATAGAATTTCTCAGATTCTAGCATCCTCTCCTGTGTAAGTAGTTGTGTCAGAGTAGACAGCCCTCGCTAAAGATAAAGTATCTTAACCTGCACATTCTTCTGTTTCTTTGCTAGATACAAACAGCATCAGCCTACTGACACGGTTGTGAAAAACCTAAAGAAGTTACTCACGTATTGTGAAGATGTCTACTTGTATTACAAGCTTGCGTATGAACACAAATTTTATGACATTGTAAATATGCTTCTGAAGGACCCGCAGACTGGCTGCTGTCTAAAGGACATGCTAGCAGGTTAGGTGGGTGGTGACTGCTGAGACGTCATAGATGCCTGTTTTCTCGTACTGAAGTAAGGTACTGACAGATGTTTGTTCAGAATAATGCGTTGGGGAGATCTGTTGTCAAGTTGTAAAACCCCAGGACTGACCATAACCAGTCCTCTCGGAATAGTGGGTAAATGAGAATTTTCACAAGGAAATTCTTATTTAGAAGTGACTGTCCATCTTTACCACTTCAGATAGTATAATATTGTTATAAAGTTCAAAAGCTCCATCTTCCTGAAGATGGCTTCTATTTAGTTAGATATGCAATACTGATTAAAGAATATCTGTGCCTGCAGATTCCAGTTTCAAAGGAATTTAATATTATTTACACAATTAAGGAACAGATGATACATTTCCATTTGTTAGAAACTGATCTCTATAATAAAATAGATTTTAAATTCACTGTATGTCATTATTACTGCCAAGGAAATCTTAGCCCTTGTCTGCCTTAAAACAATCTTTTATTTACTGTAATTATTGCTGTGTAGTCATTGCTTTCTGTAAATTCCTCAAATCATTTAGACGGTTCTTACACTTAGTAGTCTATAGAGCTTTGATTGAGGTTCCTATTTAAGAGAAATTTAAAACATTTTTTGTTCTGTCCCTACTTTTGATTCTCTGAGTTTCAAAAAAGACTCCAACCACAAATTTGGTTAAGTTGCTTAAAATATACAATAAAGAAGATCACCCAATCTATGCTTATAGCCGTAACCTGAGTAATAAGCTCAATTACTCCAAATAAATAAGCTCTTTTAGGTACTGAGTTAGGCCTTAGTAAGTAAGGTATCTAAAGAAGCAAATAATTTGCCCAAATAAATAAGGAGAGGAAGGCAGCCCTACACCTTGTTGCTCTAGGGTGACACTATTCAGGGCCTGGCACATCATTTTTGTCTTAAAGTTGTAACTACTCATCAAGCATTTATTAATAGCTTTGTAAGTATACAGAGAACTCTAGTCCCAAGAGCTGTGTTCTATACTCTCCAAAAATATCTCTTGGGAGTTAACACAAAATTTAAGTCCTCACAATAGTGATTTTATTAAATTAGTTGCTTTATAAAACATTGCGGATGTCATAATTGTTAACATAACAATTTACCAAACTGTAGTCAACTGGTGCAGTTTGCTGAGCATGTTTTATAAAGGAAAGGAAATGCCAAAACCCTGTTAAAGTTGTTCCATTGCAGCCCAGGAGAACAAAGGAGGATTGTTCAGACACTTAAATCAGGGAAATGAAACAGGTAAAGAGCTTCCCTCCCCCATCTGAAGCATTCCGTCAGCAGAACAGTCTGATAAATAGAAACTAGACAGTCTATGCATTCAAGAGATTCCACAACTTGTAATGCAATGCAGTAATGGAGAGGTTTACCTTCTTCAGCTTCAAAGTTGGAGGGTTTTGGTCATTTAATTTTTAAATATCAAGCTAGTGCTTTTCAGCCGTTGTATCTTCACTCTGAGATAAGCAGTCTTCTTCACAATGTATTTTTAATATCCTCACGCTCAATTTTAAGACCAAGCAATTTTAATACTAGGTGCACACGGCATGCCCTTGCTGCAAACTGCTTTTCTTGACAAGTTATGAAGTAGTTCAAGGAGGTATGGTTAAGGCTGTATTACTGAACGGTGCTGGTAAATACTACACAATTTTTGTCATGTTGCAACCTTTGTTTCCAATTCAGTGACTGCTGCTATGGAATCAGAGAGCAACAATGACAACATTATTAGGTTTGTTTTTTTTTTAACTATGATTTAGTAGCAACTGAGGTTCCCAATTTTAACCCCTTGGCAGCAAGATCCAAGTTCCCTCATTTGCACATTAGCACCTAAGTGTCAAGGGGTTAAATAACCAGCACAAAAGATACTGCACTTCTGATTGTAGCATTTGGCAGAACTGAAAGGAAAGGAAGTTGTGCTACATGTTGAAGGGATTGTGGGCAACAGAAAGACACCAGGAGAAGATAAAATGTCACATGAAGTCTTCATAGTCTTGTACATATCCTCCATCATAACCACCATAATCTGCCAGATCGTCTTTCATGGTGGCCTTTAATCCCCCTCCAGGAACCACGCCTTTCTTCTTCTTTTTGGCTTTGCTTTGCTAAAGACAAAAGATAGTTAATTCATGAAACTGTCTACTATGGGTACCTTTTCTGGTACAGAAACCCTCACAGAGACTAAAGCCTCTGGTACCAAAAAAACTTCAGGAGAGATCTTAGACCTAACCGAAGGCAATTTCTATTCCAAAAGAAAACTCTGAACAAGTCTGTGAATAAAAAAGGACGGTAATGGTACGCACGCTCCAGCTCTAGTCCAATTAAGTTTTAGTTCAGGCTCCCAGTACACTTGTTGAGAATATTATGCCTATACCCCCATCCTAATGTGATAGGCATTTCCCCGCATGGTTGCCCTTACCTTTTCTTGCTTTTGTTTTTCACTGCAAAGCACAGTCAATGAATTGGTAATCTTTTTCAAGTCATCAATTTCCACTAAAAAAAAGAAATTACCACATCTAATTTGTCCATCATTAACTTTGAAAAGGCTATGAATTTGTCCTGTTAAACATAAGATGGTAAAGAATCATGATTTTCTATGGCTAGGCTCACAAATCACACTATTTAAAGTAAAACGGCAAACTCAAGCAACAAAAATTTCTTTATAATGACTTGTAATAACCAAGACACCATTGTTCAAAAAGAAACCAGAAGTGTCTTTAGAGCTCATAATGTGTTCCCTACCATACCTCCTTACTCAGTCTAAACATGTGAAGGGGCAAAGCAATAAACACACGGAGGATAACCATGCCTTTCCACAACACATCTTCGATGCACAGTGAGGAGTGCCTGAATGAACATGGAACGACCATTCTTAAAACTACAAATTACAACTCCCCACTCTTTGGGGTCTCTTATTTTCTACCATGGGAACCAGAATGAAAATAGGTTATCTCAGAAATCTCAGAGTCCTACTAGGAGACAAGCCTGTTTAGTGGACAACACATCCTTCCATCCTGATAAAAAAAATCAGGCTGAAACATACCACTTTTTAGCTACCAAAAGTGTTTGTTTTGGTTAGAGAGCACTTTCAAAAATAGAAAAGTATGTGTAAATAAAATACCAACTATGGGTATTATCACTAATCAAATTCATAACACCCAGCTTAGTAATGATTTCTCAAGGAAAACCCAATTTAAAGTTCATTGTGTAGAATTTCTTCTCTTGATCTTAAAAACAGCAGTGCTAGCAAAACAGTCCCTTCCACAGTAGTGCCACACCACCCCTGGTTTTAACGCCCACACACCACGTCTCTGAAATGTATGACTCCTTTCAGGGCATGGCACCACACCCACAGACAAGAATATAGGGTAGGTACCTGTTCTGTTGGGCAACTTAAACCTAGTCACAGGCACTTGCTGTGGTCGCACTCAGCTCTAAAATCCCATATGCAGAGAGATCATTTTCCCCAAAAGACACTTCCTATCTGTTTAAGATATAATTAGGTAAAAGAATAAGCTAGTGTTTTATCAGCTCTGTATCAACAAAGTCCAGATGTACCCTTTGGAAGCCATTTTAAAAACATTAAGAAGGCAGCCTCAAAAAACAAAACACCTCAAACTCACTGGGTATTTGCAGAACATTCCCAAGGTAACTTCTAAAAAAGAAATCCTAAATCTATTATAGCATCCCCAAAAAAGTCAACCTCCATCCTCCAGAGTATGATGTGCTCTTACTGAAACCCACCCACAGAGACAGAGATTAGAATTACTTACATGAAATACACACATCTCGAACTAAGGCTTCCAAAAAACTGGCATAATATAGTGACTTTTCATATTGTGTAATTTTATCTTTTAGTAACTTTCCAAACTCTGTGAAGTCATCTCTTGAAGATGGGTTCATAGCATCTATTCCATAAACTGTATTATTAACACCTGCAGGAGAAGAGGGAGCACTAAAAATATCAAAGATTTTTTTTAAGTTTATAAACCAATTAGGTATCTGAACAGCCCTGTTATTTCATGCTAAAGCAGAGGATCTTAACCTTCTGGGTCCATTAGAGTTCTTGGACAGAATTCATTCAGGTCTGTGAATTTGGATCAAATAAAAGATTACAACTTTATTTCCATTAACCTCTAATTGAGCACTTCCTTCCATTTTGATTACATACAACAAATCGCAATGGTTATAACTAGCAAAAACCTGCTGCTAGTAAAGATCAGATATTTTCATATCACATTACAGTTGTAGTTCTCTTAAAATATTGTTTCAGTCATCATTACTTTCAAATCGCATTACTTATTAGACAGACCTGCCACTAGATTTTATTCAATGCATTAATAAAGAAGCACAAAAGTACTGTATATCAAGGCTTTTTAATATTATACCTATTTCAATATATATAACAAGCTTCCTTAGTAACTAAAATTCTGTGTATTTTCTTTTCTGCATTTAAAAACATGTTATTACGAAGGGAACAGTAGTTATCACCACAGCACCAAAAGAGTCCTGGGACAAAAAGAATGTTTTTAAAGTATATATCTAAGAATAGCCTGCAACAGGGGAGGGCCCCAGGTGGCTCAGTTGAACATGTGACATTTGATTTTGGGTCATGATCCCACTGTCATGGGATCGTGCCCTGTGTCGGGCTCCACACTGAGTCGTGGAACCTGGTTGGGATTCTCTCTCTGCCCCTCTCCCCTCTCTTTATCAAAATAAATGAATAAATAAACTTAAGAAAAAATAGCCCACAGTAAAAAGGGGTGAGAAGGAAAACGCAAAAGCAAAAAAAAAAAAAAAAAAAAAGGATGGGTCTCTAAGTAGGGGTAACCCATGCGTTAAAATTCCTGCAGAGGGGCGCCTGGGTGGCTCAGTCAGTTAAGCGTCTGATTTCGGCTCAGGACATGATCCTGCAGTTCGTGGTTTCAAGCACCGCATCAGGCTCTGAGCTAAAAGCTCAGAGCCTGGAGCCTGCTTCAAATCCTTTGTCTCCCTTTCTCTGCTCCTCCCCTGCTCATGCTCCGTCTCTCTCTCAAAAGTAAATAACCATTAAAAAAAAAAAAAAATCCCGACCCAAAGAATCTGGCCTAAAAGAATTCTAGGCTAAGAGACAGTACACTTTGTATCTTCCTCAATAGCAAATTAGTTGTTAACAGTACTACTGATTCAGTATTTTAGTATGAGAAATACAACATTAAAACCTTATTAACCAAATGATGGCTGTGTGAATCCATGTTTTTGCCTTGTAATCTGTAATTGTGGTCCCGTTTTAGAATTTATAAGTGCCATGTAAACTCGTCTCTTTAATAAACACTGGGCTGGGTGTTACCATGCTATGAAGACACTGGATAATGGCTGCGTGCCCTATGCACTGAGGTGTGTGCGGTTAAAATCTGCCAAGCACACGCCAGTGCACAGGAGCACCCACGGCAGCTCCTCAGATTGCCAGCAACTCCTGGAGTAAGAAAATCACACCTCCCACGGAACGGACAACGATCATTTGTCAGCCTGCCTGATCCATTTTAAAGAACAGGAAGGATGGGGATAGGATTAGCTCTAGGTTCCAAAGTTCTTTAACTGTTTCAACATGATCTTCTACTCTGAAAAGTATTCAATAGGCAATAACAAATTAAACAGAGAGTTTTAACTATTTTAACTATTTCTTTGGCCATGTTTCTTACTTTCCCTTTCATGTCATGTAACTCTCCCCCCAGAATACTCTGAACTTCCCTACATACAGGACCTGAACGTTTCTTATCTCCTGTACCAACCACAGTCATAGCATGGCACACAGAAATGGAAGCCCTCTAAAGACCGGGCATGGCGAGGGCCAAGAAGGGTCACAGAAAGAAATGATCCTGAGCAAAGGCACAGCTGAAGCTGAACATCCCACAGGGACATTCTTATCCAGATTTAAGACAATAAGACAGCCCTACAGTCAGTTTAACATTTAAACCTCAAAGCTACAGACCTCACATTTCATCCAGCTGATATATTTAAAGCAGCAGTAAACTTTGAGTCCAATGATTTATCTTAATAACCTTTCACGTGATACTCAAAACATAATCATTAAAAAATCTGAGCATGTATTTGTTTCACTCTGCCTTAAGCAATGAAACCTCAAATATAGAATAAAAACTGCTTTCTAATATCTGAGTTAGCCAATATTGTAAACTTTCATAACCAGAAAGACTCCCACAGCATATACTTGGAACTTCAATACTTCACTGCAATTACCCCTTCCCCACACCTTACCAAAAGTTTCTTTTGCTAATTCAAGGTCGGACTCTTCCTGTAATTTCTTTAGCCGCAGTTTATCTGCTAATTGTTCTTCTGGTGTTAGCACTTTAGGTTCTTCAGGTTCTTCTAACTAAAATGAGAAGAAAGAAGTTTTAAAACGGCTGGGATTACGATGGACCAGGACATTTTTGTACTGTGTGAATTTTTTTTAATAAACACAAAATTATAAATAATAACAAACACTTATAAAGTGTTTATTATATTTCAGGCATCTTTCTAAGCACTTTAGATGTTCTTATCCTGATTTTACACGAAAAAAATCTGAGGCACAGAGAGGTTAACCAACTTGTCCATGGTAATAGAAACTTGACACAGCTGCTAATGTGAGAGTGGAGTTTAGAACCCAGGAAGACTGGATTTATTTTATTTCCACAGCCTTTTTAAAAAATATGGCATTGAGACTGTAGACAAGGGAAAATCACACACTCATGTTGTGCTGCTAAAGACCGTATACTGAAACGACCTTTCTAGGGCAACTTGCTAACATGCATCAAGTCTTCAGATACTTTTATATGCTTTATGCAGAATCAATTCCACTTCTAGGTATTTATCTTGAGAAACCAAAGGTGCACACTAACATTCAGCCACAAGGATGTCCAATGGAGTATTAATTATCATTTCAAATAATTTAGAGCTAACCCAAACATTCAACAAAAGAATAAATAAAATATGGTACAGTCGTGACAATACAGCATAGCAATGAACACCGTGGGTCCACCTAGTCACGTACTTTTTCAACTTTTACAGTACAGTACAGTACAGCAAATGCATTTCTCTTCGTGATTTTTTTTTCTTTTGCATTTATTTATTTTTGAGGGACAGAGTGAGACACGGTGAGAGTGGAGGAGGAGCAGGGAGAGGAGGAGACACAGAATCCGAAGCAGGCTCCAGGCTCTGAGCAAGTGTTCACCACAGAGCCTGATGCGGGGCTCGAACCCACGAACCATGAGATCATGACCTGAGCCGAAGTCGGACACTCAACTGACTGAGCCACCCAGGTGCCCCTCTTCGTGATTTTCTTAACATTTTCTTTTCTCTAGTTTACTGGAAGAATACAGTTCATAATACACACAACTACAAAATTATGTGTTGACTGTTTGTGTTAGCAGTAAGGCTTCCAGTCAATAGTAGGCTGTTAATAGTTAAGTTTGGGGGAAGTCAAGAGTTGTATGTAGCTTTTCAACTGTACAGGGGTCAGCACACCTAGCCCCCATACTGTTCAAAGGTCAAATGTACTATCCAAACATAAAAAAAAATGTGTTGGGGGCACGTGGGTGGCTCAGTTAAGTGTTTGACTCTTGATTTCCATCCAGGTCATGATACCCCATGGGATGGGGCACCGCATCAGGCTGCACGCTGAGTGAGAAGCCTGCTTAATATTCTCTCTTCCTCCCTCTGCCCATCCCCCACTTGTGCACACACACATTCTAAATTAAAAAACATTTTTAAACCATGTTTTCCCCCAAAGAATCATAAAAATATTTTCCTCTTATTTATGTTTTCATATTATTATTACAAAAGTAACACATTATCATTGTTAACAAATTTAAAGACACGCAATAGAAGTTGTCACTTATTTTCCAGTTTTACTTGTCTGAGATGACAGTCAACAGTTTAGTAAATACCATTTCTTTATACTGTGATATTTCCTACAACAAATGTATCACTTTTACTATGAAGGAAAATCTGTGACAGTATTTACTGAAGTGGGAAAAAAGTAAAGGGAACTTGTGCCACTCGTAGTTAACTGTGTCTATGCAGCTTGCAGATTCTAACTCACAAGTCCACTTCTGAAATACATCGCATTTTGTTTCTCATGGAGAAGATGACATGAGAAACATCATTATGCCAAGTTAGGAAATCACAGAATACTTTTGAGGAAGAAAAAAGGAAATATCTTGACTTAACTGTCTTTGTAGACCTGGACATCATTAAGTATTAACTGCATCAAAACTGAACCCATCTTAACTCCATATTTCATCTAAGACAGCTGAGCACACTCTAATAAGGTTTCTTTATGTTGGATATGACTACCAAGACACAACAGAAGCAGTATAAATGCCAACTTCAATGACCAAGAAAGATCTAATCAAGATGGCTTCTTAGACTGAGTTATAAGATTCTCTTGCTTGTTCTGATCAGAGAAACACATGCGTAAATATTTCTAGATATACAAGTATAAATTACTTTAAAAGTATCTAAAATGTCCCTGACTGGGGAAACAGGCAGTCTCATACATTGTTGGCAAATGCAAACTGGTACAACTCCATACAGAGGGCAATTTGGGAACCCTTCCCAAGACTACAAATGTAATTTGCCCTTTGACCCAGCAATCTCTCGTTTGACAATTTATCCTACAAATATGACTACGCCTATTAAAAATGACACACACATATGGTTATTCATGGAACCACTGTTCATTCAAGTACAGATGGGGAAAAAAGACTCAGCTGCCCAGTACTAGAAGACTGGTGAAATAAAATATGGTACATATTTGTAGCAATGGAATACCGTACAGCTACGAATGACAAAAAAAACAAAAACAAAAAAAAACAAAGAAAAAACAAAAAGAGAATAAACCCAAAACTAGTGAAAACAGTTTCTTATAGGGGGTGACACGGAACAGGATGGAGAGGATAGAACAGGAATGGATGTTTGAGACTTTTCTGAGTGTACCATTTTTGTATAGCTTTGCCTTCTGAACATTATTTCATGTTTAAAAAATAAAGTTAAATAAAAAAGAAACTTTAAAAATGGAAACAGTAACAAATGACTCTAAAATGTTTATCAAAAGACATACTGACATGTAAAATAATACAAATGACTTTAGAACCCAGGATATATATATATATATATATATCCCTTATACATATATAAGAATATATATAGATTCTTAGTAGGATATATTCTCAGTGCAAAAAGAACTGCAAAGAAATCCTAAACTTAAGCAGCTTTATATTGTTAGTATTACTGGTATTGTAGAAAAGCAAATAAACAATTATATCAACATTATTAGAACCCATGAACTAACGCTTACACACACAACACATACACTCACGCATTTATTTCCTAGCTTCACCTACAAAAATGGGTCTAGAAGGCAAGGCCACCTCAATAATGCTGAGTATTACTAGCAACTAGATTTGGCCTCGAAACATCATTTCCACTAAAAACCTCAGAGAAGTAGCACATTCCAGGCCTAAAGAAGAATTTAACAGGTGAGCCTGGGACTTCTTATTGTGCCAGAACACAAGGAAGTTTTCAAAGACTAATGGGGTTCTGCCAAAAGGATAAAGATTAGAACTGAAAGGGTTTCCTACTGGCCAAAGTTGGGAAAATTTGAGCATCAAAAGAATGATTACTGTATCTAAGTAAAACATAATGAATTTATTAAAAAACCTGTAAGTCTACTAATTTTCTCAAAAGAAAAAAAACCCACAAATCCCTCATTTTTCACCATTTGAAGTTACTATTATACTCCCTCCTTACTCTGGAAATTAGTGATTAAAAGAAAACAATTAAGCTTGTACTCTGCTTTTCTAGTGCAAACCATATCAAAGTAATCAAACAGCAAAGTAAGAAGAAGAGGAAGAAAAGCCAGCCAGTAACAAATGAAAGAGAAGTCACTAGATGAGAAAAATCACCTTCTACAATCCCGAATAAAATAATTAGGCAACAATCCTTACTAACACTAAACTAATGGGTGGGAGGTTGATGTGAAATTGGATTACTTGCAAGAATATGTAACTTTATTATAGAAGGATCAGGCTGTTACCACCTTAACCCAGTCATCAATTTTAGCATCACTAATAATAGGACAGACATTACATGACTCTTGATGTGATATGATGCAATATGAAGCACACAGCATGACCTGTAAGGTATTCCAATTAAAAATGTTTAATCTGAATCCAATCAGCCTTTTATTTTATTTTATTTAGCGTTTTTATTTTTTATTTTTGAGAGACATAGAGACAGAGAGTGAGCAAGGGAAGGGCAGAGAGAGAGGGAGATACAGAATCTGAAGCAGGCTCCAGGCTCTGAGCCGTCAGCACAGAGCCTGACGCAGGGCTCGAACTCACAGACCATGAGATCATGCCCTGAGCTGAAGTCGGCCGCTTAACCAACTGAGCCACCCAGGCGCCCCCCCAATCAACCTTTTAGACTAACTGGCCAAGTTACAGGAAACTGTAAGCAATCAGACAAATCAAAAAGGTGGGATGTTTTATAAGACAAATGGGCTCCTCCCTTCAATAAGTGAATGTCATTTTACTTATTTTTACTTTTTTAAAGTTTATTTAGAGAGAGAGAGCATGTGTATGTACATAAGCAGGAAAGGGGCAAAGAAAAGGAGAAACAGAACTCCAGGTAGGCTCTGAGCTATCAGCCCAAAGCCTGATGCAGGGCTTGAACTCACGAACCATAAGATCATGGCCTGAGCTGAGATCAAGAGTCGGATGCTTAACCGTCTGAGCCACGCAGGTGCCCCACTCAATGTCATTTTAAAGACCAAGAGAAAAACACTCTAGGAGACTAATGATATGTTAACCTAATGCAATGAATGTAAAGTCCTTGTTTAAACTAACCATGTGTAAAAGACATTTTGGGACAATTAGAAATTGGGCACAGATAGGGGCACATGAGTGGCTTAGTTCGTTAAGGGTATGACTCTTGATCTCAGGTCAGGTCACCGGCTCCGTACACAATCTCTCTCTCTCAAAAAAAAAAAAAAAAAAAAAAATGCATATAAACTGAATATTAGATGTTAAAAAATTACTGTCTATCCTATTAGGTATGTAATCCTGTGAGAAACAGCTTTGATTTTTCGGAGATGCATACTGAAGCATTTAAAGGTAAAACACGTTTTATTTACTTGATTATATTTTAACAACAACAACAAAAGAGATGAAGCAAATACAGCAAAACTGTTAAATTTAGGTGATATGTATGATTATTCATTATGGTAATTGCTCTACTTTTATTTTGGGATTTTTTTTAATGTTTACTTATTTTTGAAAGAGAGAAAGACAGAGAGCAAGTGGGGGAGGGGCAGACAGAGAGGGAGACACAGAATTCAGTTTGGAGATTTACTTCTCTGATGGTGTCCATTTACAGCCTTTATAAAGTCCTTTAGACTGTTGGTAATACTGTCTATTAAGATACTGTAGCATTATTAATGTGAGAATTCTGTAGTTCAGGAAATGAAAAGTACTTACCCTCTTTTTAATTTCTTCTTGCCTTTTTTTCTGTTGCCGTTCTTTCTCTTTTATTTTCTCTGCTATCTTTTTCTTTTCTGAAATTTTTACTTCTGAAAGAAATGTTTTAATCAGTTACCTTGAATACTTTCCAGTTTATGGATGAGACAGACATAACAATAATATACTTCAAGAGACCAAACTTGTCTTAGGTCCAATTTCATATTATGATTTACTCATGAATAAGAATGGGAAAGTTCTAGGTCTCTTCCCTTCTCTTCTCTGATTTGACCCCTGGGACCCAAATGTCTCCCTTCATATTTCCCCAGTGCTTTCAGCAGGATTTAGATTATTAAAATATGAGCCCACACCCTCTACTGTCTCCTCCTAACAGCAGCACTCAAACATAAAGTGGCAGGCAGCATCCAATCTGATTATGTTTTGAGGGGAGAGAAGAGATGGGAGAAAAGAATAAAGTTGACAGTGGAAAGATATTTCATTTCTAAACACAAAAATTTTCAATTTTGCAAGCATTTTGTCATTTGTCTTAACCTAAGTATTACATGCTCACCAAGATATAAAACCAAAATGAAGGAACCCCAGTGGCTCACCTGGTTTTATTTCTGCTTCCTCTTTTTTTTCATCATCATCATCATCCCAATTATCCTAAAGAAAAGGACTTCTATTAATAATTCTTGCATGTTTACTTTTCCACGTGCAACTTGTCTAACTCCACAGAAACAAGTTTGTTAGTTTTTTGTATTGCATTAAAATTGTAAATTAATGTTTGGAAATCACACGTCTTCATAATGTTGAGCCACCCTAGCCAAGGAAAAGGGCTGTTTTTCCATTTGTTCAAGTCTATTTCTGTATCTTTCCAGGAATGTTTTAAAGTTTCTCTCTTGGAGTTTTGAGGCTTTCTCTTCAGGTTTATTCCTGAGTATTTCTCTTCTCTGTTCCTACTGTAAATAGGGTTTTTTTTTTTGTTCTTGTTATGTCCTCTAACTGGTTATTACTTGTGTATGCAGTTGGTTTTTACATGTTAATTTTATATCCTGCTACCTTACTGAATTAATTTGCCACTTTCACTGATTCTCTAGGGTTTTCCAGGTGTACTATAATATCACCTGTAGATGAGAATGGCTTTACTTCTTTGCCAATTCTTATGCCTCCACAACTGAGATTTATCTAATTGCACTGGCTAAACTTCTAAAACACCGTGAATAGTGGCAGAGATAATGGGCTTTTTTTTTTTTTTTTTGGAAACAGAGAGCAAGCAGGAGAGGAGCAAAGAGAAAAAGGAGACAGAATCCCAAGTAGGCTCCATGATGTCAGCACAGAGCCCAATGCAGGGATCTCACTCACAAAACTTGAGATCATGACCTGAGCTGACACCAACTGAGCCACTCAGGTCACGGCTTGGTCTATTTCTGCTTCCCCACTGGTCTACTGTCTCTTTGTGCACCAATACCACACTGCTTTCATTACTTTAATTAATTGTAGTATGTTTTTATGTAGGTTAGGGCTGGATCCTTCCCTTATAGGTTTTCAGGTATTTTAGTATTTTACTGGCCATTCTTGAATGTTTGTTTTTCCATATGAAATTCTATATCAACTTGTCTAATTCTATTTAAAAAAAGCTTCTCTTTTGTGTTAACAAAACACAAGACAAAACAACTTCTCTTAAATTAATTTGGAGTTGTTTTCAATAAAAATTTAAAATGACTTTGTATTTCTTACTTTCCAACATTCTAGCCAATGGCTCAATTATTTCAAGCAATATTCCATAAAACACAACCCTGATTAATGAATTAAATCTATGTAATATTTAAGGCTCAGTATTTAAGAGCAGTTGAGAGCTGATCAATAGCTTAGTGAACCCACTGCCAAACTTGGGCAGGGCACTTTAAGGTCGATCTATACTCTTGTCTTTTCTACACCTAACACAGTCACTGAACTAAATATCAACTGATTATCAAACAATTTTCCAAAGGCTCCACAGAATTTAGAATAGGGATACTCATTTGAAACTGAACCACAGGATTGCAGGAGGCCCTGCTGCTACTGGAAGATGTCGAGGCTGACTAATGTGCCATAACTATGACACCAAGCTTCTGTTTTATAACAAGACAGATCATAATCCGAATCAGTCTAGGTATTTAAACTAACTAAGCCTCAATTTTAATAAAATTCTCTAAGTCCACCAAAGAACTAAAAAATCCTGATTAAGGCTGTCATAGGCTCTGCAAGCAGAGTAGAAAGAAATTTGTATAAAAGTAAAATGTTTTTATAATCACCTCACCTTGGCAATTCAACTCACAGTTCAAGGCTAACAGACTGAAAGCAAACCTGCTAGTCATTATTTGGACATCTAAGATACAAGAGTTAGAAATTAAAAAGCAAATGTTTGTATAATCTGACTGGTTTGCTTAAGTGCTTGTTATCAATACACCACAGTACAAAAGGAACCCTAGGGTTGAAAACAAAAAAATAACTACTAGGAGTTTTTTGTTGTTTTAATCTTCACAGTACATAGAAAGCTGGGTCTGTGAGTGATATTCTGCTTTAGGCAGTGCTCCAGACAGGAAGACCATTTGCTTACTTCAAAGGGGTACATATTCACCACTCTATTAATAATAGTGATGATGATGATCATGATGATAATAATAAAGAATTTACTGAGTGTTTACTTTGGACCAGGCACTGTGCAAAGGACCTTACATGTAGTGATACAGTTAACCCTCACAAAGTCCTGTAAGATGGTGTTGTCCCATTTTATAGGTAAGAACATTAAGGCACTCAGATAGCTATCCCAAAATCTCAGTGAAAAACAATGAAGGAACCAAACCAAACACACAACAACAATAAAACAATGAAGGAACCAGGTCTGAATAAAGTTCCTTTACAGTGTCACAGTAAACAACTTCTTAGTCAGAGTCCTGAAGTATACTATAACTATCTGAGAACTAGGTCCCTCCCCACCAAAATTTGTTCTTTCAATCAGTTCTGGAACGACCTCCCCTGGAACTGCAGAAAAACTCATCAGAGGAAGGAAGGGTATAGTGCAGAGTGATATCACTCTGGTATCTGCTACAACTATACCAGTTACCTACCTCAAATTGCCTGTGGTGATAGTTTTCTATTAATTTTAAGAAACAAGTCTAGCAGCCTCTGGTACTAGGAGGCCAAGAGGGGAGAGATATGGCTAAAAATGAGTAGCTCCATCCCAATACCTCCAACACAGAGAAACAGATACATCAGAGGAGCATTTCTCAGTCCTCTTTCCCAATAAAACATCACTCCATCCCCATCTATATCTCATTTATACCAACTCCATGTACCACCCCTCTCCCAGTTCCTGGTTTCCCTACCAAAGTATAAACCTTATTCCAGACACTCAAGTTAAACTGTCCCATCAGTGCAGACATAATGAGGCTACCTAGAATTCCACCACAGGATGGATTTTAGTAGCAAAAGCAGTGGTTCCTATCGACAAGTCCTGGGAACAACTCCTGCGTTCATAAAAGGACCATGAAAAGCAAGCTCTACCTGTCACCCTCACCAGAGCGCTCAAAACAAGTCTGCCCTGACGTTTCTACTATACTGGGGGACAAGTCCCTAAAGAAGGGAGCATAGTGATGTCAACAGAGAGACTGGTCACCCTTCCAAATAGATGTAATTCCCAAAGCAGAAGGCCAGATAGTTTTCCCCAAGAACTAGAGTTTTTGTTTTCTTAGAAAATCTGCCAGTGCCTAAAAAGTAAATTTAAGGTCAAAATCTGCCCAATTTTCTGTAAACACTAGGACTCAGTAAATGCTGACAATAAATTCAGATAAAATTCAAAAAAGGTTCTTAGAGAAACACCTAAAATCAACACGTTTAAATAGGAAGTCTGTAATTTAGTAAGCTCTAAATGGTTATTTGGTTCCAGAGAATATCTATCAATAACCAAATAAATTCCTTACCCAATTTTTGGTACCCAATAAATCTTCCAACTATAATATTCAATTAAAAAAAATTTTTTTAATGTTTATTTTTGAAGGAGAGAGAGACGGAGTGTGAGCAGGGAAGGGGCAGAGAGAGAAAGGGAAACACAGAATCCAAAGCAGGCTCCAGGCACTGAGCTGTCAGCACAGAGCCCGATGAGGGGCTTGAACTCACGAGCTGTGAGATCACGACCTGAGGTGGAGTCAGACACCCAACTGACTGAGCCACCCAGGCTGCTCTCCTAAAATGGCTAGCTAGCTTTCTTAGAACAGAGGCAGTTCAGGGGTGCCTGGGTGGCTCGGTCAGTTAAGCGTCTGACTTCGGCTCAGGTCATGATCTTGCGGTTTGTGGGTTTGAGCCCCATGTCGGGCTCTGTGCTGACAGCTCAGAGCCTGGAGCCTGCTTCGGAATCTGTCCCCCCTTCCCTGGCCTGTGCTCTGTCTCTCTCTCAAAAATAAACATTAAAAAAAATTAAAAGAAAAAAAAGAACAAAGGCAGTTTATAAACCTCTTGCTTATCTATACTTTTCTTCTATAGATACACACCCAACATCATTTGAGCCTTTGTTCTGAAAGAGATGGGTGCTTTTCAAGTTTAAAACCTACTTCCCAACTGAACATGACTAAGAATTGAAAACAAAACAAAATTTTTAAATCCTGCTTTTTTAACATTTCTAATAATATAGCCAGTAGTTGGCTGATCTGTCATTTTTACAATGTACAACTACAGAATGCCACATGCAATGAGAGAACACATTTAGGGCTGAAAATGCTTTCCAACTTAAGTAAGATGTATTTATAGATCATCAAATAGAAGTAGCTTCAAAGGAGCAGTAAAATTCTTCTGCCTCAAAGCAAGAGTCCATTAATTAACATATACTCTTTAACTTCCCTTTAAGTAGTCTGGTTTAGATAAAGAATAATCTTTTGCAGGAAAAGAGTCTTTTACTGATGTCCTGAAAGCCACACTGACGTGCTCTAAGAGACCTCAGAACTGTGTAACAGGCTTCTGGCAAGTCTAGACTTCCCTGCAAAGTTCAGTTCTTAAAAGAAGCCTAAATGTTCTTCCACCATCTCAGAACTATGCTGGTTTCTGGAAGCCAAGTTACCTGCCTCTATAAATTCTACTTCATTTAATTCAATTTCGTTAGGTTTTTAACATCCTACTATGTATTATGGTTCACCATTAGGTTGAATTCCATCTCAATGCCTACCTGTCTCACATTTGGAACTATTATTAATCCTACTTCAAATGCCTAGCTAAAGCAAGATCGGGACAATGAACACTAAACAAATGGCTCATTTATTTTTAGTCATTAAGCATGACAAACAGATTTTCAATATCAAACATGCTTCCTAACTGGGGCGCCTGGGTGGCTCAGTCGGTTAAGCATTGGACTTTGGCTCAGATCATGATCTTATGATTTGCGGGTTTGAGCCCCGCACTGGGCTCTGTGCTGACAACTCGGAGCCTGCTTTGGATCCTCTGTCTCCCTCTCTCTCTCTCTCTCTCAAAAATAAACATTAAAACAAACAAACAAAACACTTCCTAACTAAAAACTTACTAGTTTATAAAAACTGTCAGGATACTGAAATGATATAATTGAGATTTTTGTCAAAATAATCTGGTGACGGGAGAACTGTTAAGTGGAGATACAGAAGAAATAAGATTGCTCATGGATTTATTACACTTCTCTTTAGTTTTGATTATGTGTTTGATATTTTTCACGAGAAGTTACAAACACACTTCAAGATACCCATTTCCTGGCAAAATGCCCACCTTCTGAGTATTTCCCAAAAATCTCCCCTTCTTCAGAAATGCTATTTCCAATGCTTCAAAAATGTCCTTACTCTGGTAGATTAAAGCTATTAAACAGGATACGATCCTAAAAGATAGGTTAATGGACAGAATGAGGCAGGCAGTTTTCAACTAAGTTCATTCTCAGATCTTTTAAAAAGAATTCTGTAATAACATTGTATGTGCGAATGACAGAGATGCTTGAACACAGCCAGTTTTCTCAAAACAATTCTATACAACTTGAATAAATCCAGCTTTACTGAAATAGTAAGAGGCTAATAAAATAAAGTAAAAGTTGCATTGTCCCTGCTTGTAGGGGACAGGTACTTGCTGACTTCTCAACACAACCTACACATCACTCCAGCAATGGGGAAGGAGCCCAGTGATACATGCCAAGGGAACAATTCCTCGCACTACCTCTGGGTAACATCAGGATAGTAAGAAAGGTAAAATAAAGCCAGTGTGACACAAGAGTATGCTTCCTAGTTCTCATCTTTTCTTTCTTTCTTTTTTTTTAAGATTCTATTTTTAAGTAATCTCTATACCCAACAGTTGGCTCAAAGTTACAACCCGGAGATCAAGAGTCTCATGCTCTACTGACTGAGCCAACCAGGCACCCCTAGTTCTCATCTTTTTAACTGGGGAGAAGCATGGGCTTCTCTCCTCATGAGAAACAATTGTATAGTTTCTCCTAAGCCCATTTCTGTCACCGCCAGACAACTAAGTCAAGGACAGGAAAATGTTAAAATGTCTACTGAAAAACAGCAAACTACTGAAGCAAATTATTGTAACAAAGACCTGTTTTCCTTTCCCATATTATAAATGACATTAAATCTATATTCTTAAACGTTAAACACCAGATGATGACATAAAGCAAAGAACTTATTCTGTTTCTACATACCTTACCTTTGAAGACTTAAAATTTAAAGGCTATGATTATTTGATCTTGTGAAAACTAAGCCTTATTTTCATATCCTTACAAAAGGATTATGTACTAAAACATCAGAATTCAGATGTCAGGTACTACTCACTACCATCCAAAGTGATAAAATTCAACTCTAGATTGGTAAACTGAGCAAGCAAAAACTTGCTTGTTAATCATTCCACTCAAACAAAATTCACGGTAAAGAGCCACCATGGAGAGTACCCTGGAGTTCAGGAAATCACAAAATATGGCACAAAATAAACCCAGATACTAGATTTAAACAGGGTATTTTCCACAAGCCAGAAAAATTACGACTTCTTGAAGTAAGAGAATATTAATGTTTATTGAGTGCCTCCCAAGTGCTAGGCAACTCTGCTTAATGCTAGACATATTAAATCACTTAAAACGCAAACAACCCCCTGAAGTTATCTCCTGTAAGGACAATTTAGATTGGGAAACTAAAAGGGAAGATTAAAAAACTTGTTTATGACCACAAATATAGAAAATGTCAAAGCAATAATATACACCTAGGTCTGTATGATTCTAAAGCTGAGGAATCAAATTACTCCATGAATACCGTACCTTGGGAATCTTGAAGAAATTCAACAGAAATAAGCCAACATTTCAACTGAGAAATAAAATGGACAGGTTCAGCTTTTTTCTCCAAGATCAACTTCAATGTTTATGTAAAAGAAATATTTGCATAAAAGAAAGAAATTCTGCACTAAAAGAGTGACTGGACGAGATGATCTTTATGGTCTCTTCCAACCTATAAATCTCCAAACTTAGTCCCAAGTGGTGAGAATTATATTTATCAGGATTGATACCATTTAGATCTAATAATCACAGGCAGGTTACTTCATGGCATCAGTCCAGACTACTCCATTCAGACTTCATTTTCTGGTACTTCTTTCCCAAATTCTCTATTTTCTCATTTGCTGAATTATTCCCAATTTTCAGAACAGATGTCCTAACTGCTGCATCCAGTAAACACAGAAAAAGTGAAAGGGCAAATGTGAACTAAAGGCTCAAAATAGAAAATCTGTTACAATGTAGGAAGGTAACTAATATCTTGCAATGAAAATGATATACAATCCATTCCCATGTCTATACAACAAGTAAATGAAGCATCAAAGTATATTCACAATAGTACTACTCATTTATTAACCCCAATGTGTGCAAAGCTCACATTATTTCTGGACCTCAAGCTGTTCGATAAATTAGATATCCACCTCATCAGACTCAGTAGAAAAAGTAAAATCCAAACATAAGTAGTATTAAGTTGGCAGTAATTACCTAGCTTAAATGTTTTCAACCCAAGCAGAAGGACTTAATACGGCTCCCAATATGTGAATTTTGTGAATTACTAAGTGAATCAAAACCAAGGGAAACCGTTTTCTCAAGTCATACAAAACTTTGCACAAATATAAAAAGATTTTGAGAATTATGCTAAAAAGAATCTGAACATTCTGGGTTTGAGATGTTTGTTAACTACTTGAAACAAAAAAACAAAAATGAATGCACTAATCATAATGTCATCTGAACCCATACGATGAGTCCCCAGGAGTTTTCAACAACAAAACACATAGGTAAATCTGGTTCAGATCAACAAGCCATAGGAAAAAAACAGTGGCCCCCTCGTCTATTCTAACCAATTATTTCCTTAGCGTAGTTCATATGCGGATAAATAACTCACTCTATCAACTCTCCGTTTTCCAGGTCGTTGCGTGGACTACCAAGGTTTCTGACAACTAAAGTGCTGTGGCTATCTCAGTATTCGGTTAATCTTGTTACAACAGGGTGGGGGAAGGGGAGTCTAAAGTTATTTCATAAACTTTACTCTTTCCATTTGTCTTGTGGGGAAAAAAGGCTGAAATTAAGCCACAATATTTCATTCGTCTAACTGCTCCAACAAACTACAAATGGGCCTTCAGAAACATAAATGAGTTATTGCCCCTAGGGAGACGTGAGCTCGAAAAGGCAGGTGGTTGTAAGTCTTTCCATATGGGATAAACCATGGGGCTCAATCCCCAACTTCCCAGACCATTCGGGCGAGCGACTCCAGACTGCGAAGTTTGCACGTGGGCCGGCCCAGTCGCTGCTGTCACCTCCCGTCGCCAGTTGGCGGGTGGGATTCAGGCCGGGACGCAGACCCTTACAGAAGGGATGGGGCTGGGGCCGCCACCGCCTTCGCCAAGGAAATCCGAAAGGCCACGCTGCTCGACTCCGGCCCAAATGGCCGGCGAGCGTAAGGGAGGAGGACATACGGGGGCCCTACGCTCGCGTCTGGACCCACAGCCCGCAGGCCCGGGCGGCGCCCCTGGGCCCAGAGTCCACCCGCCCGCCCGTCGGCGGGCATCCCCGCCCGAGACAGCGCCAGTTCGCTCCCGCGCGGCCCGGAGCCCCGGCCCGCACCCACCTTGACGTCCTCGTCCTCGTCCTCGCCTTCCCAGCGGTCCCCACCGGCGGTGCCGCCGCCCCCCACCTTCCGCACCGGGTCTTCCACGGAGAACGTGTCAGCGTCTACGGAAGAGAGCGAGCCGCGTTAGTGCCTGATTCAGCTGGGGGCCAGAGCCGGCCGAGGCCCTGCCCTCCATAATTCCTCACCCCAGGAGTCAGAGTCCCCCGCCGCTGCCGCTGCCGCCGCCATCTCGAACCGGGTGTGAGCGTGTGTGAGGGGATAACTAGCGAAGAGTTAGCGCAGCGGAGGTGAGTCACTGACTTTGCTCTCGTTGGCCGGCGCGGGGCAGGCTGGGACCGTGGCTGACTGTGCGCCGGGACCCAGGCCCCGCCCCCTCTGGCGGCGGCGGCAGCGGCGACGCGCGCGCGGGCGAGAAGAGGGCGTGGAATGCGGCCGACTTCGCGGGAGTCGGCGGGAGGGTGAGACCGAGTGTCCCTTACCGCACAGCATGGAGGTAGTGGACATGGAGGTAGTGGGACGGGGAGAGAGGAAGCGGACCGGAGGCGGCTGCTCCAGTGTGGGTCCCGGCGAGGAAACGTACGTGCGAGGAAGTTAGAAGGGCGCCTTGCCTAGCGCTTGGCCCTCGCCTGTCGTCGCTACCCTTTCCCTGTCAACTCCAGCCCCGCCCCGACTGGTCGGGTGCGCCCTCCCTCTCTTCACTGTGGTCGCCGCCCGGAGCTGTTGGCGGATACCAAGGAGACCCCCAAGCTTTCCAAGCCGCGCTCAGAAGTGGGCTGTGAACACCCGCCAGTGGGGGCGGTGGACCCGCGGCCTCGACCCCTGGAGGAGGCGTCGCGCACTGGAGAAGGGGAGATCCCTCTGGACGCCGGCGTGGGCCGGGCGCACGGGAAGGAGCGAGTGGACAGGGCCGCATTCTTGGCAGCCTTCTCAACCAGGGTACTCGAATTCAGCTCCTGGCGCGTTTGCCTCGAGGTAGTCACGAAGTGATCGAAGAGTGCCCCAGAACTCGAGGATTTTCCCTTCCTGTGAGCCCCTTGAGGCCAGTACATGATTCTTTCGCAGAATAATTTCGGAAGTCGGTCTGCGCTAGGCCCAATCTCTAGCCTTGTCCTCAAGGAGCGCACAATCAAGTAGCAAAGATACACATGTAAACAAAATTTCGACACAGTGTGATGACTGCAACAAAAAGAAGCATTATGAGGTTAAATGTAAAAAGGTAACTTAAACGGCGGGAGGGAGTGGGAGGATGCATGAAAGGCTTCCTGGGGTAAGTGCTGCGGAATCTGGCGTTTGAAAGACCAAGTGAAATTTGCTCAAGCGCATTTCCGGTGGAAAGAATGCTTGTGGTCCCTGACCTGACTGGCAAAATCTGAGATAAGCTGAATAGGTAAACTGATCATAATAAAGGGTTTAAGATGGGCTAAACTGCGCTCTGCCCGTTGGGCCCCTAAGCTCCACTGCAGAGTATTAAGAGAGGAGCAGTTTCAGATATTTTTACTTTGCTTTTGTTGTTAAATTTTTTTTAACATTTATTTATTTTTGAGAAACATAGAGTGAACAGGGGAGGGGCAGAGAGAGAGGGAGACACAGAATCTGAAGCAGGGTCCAGGCTCTGAGACATCAGCACAGAGCCTGAAGCAGGGCTCGAACTCACAGACTGGGAGATCATGACCTGAGCCGAAGTCTGCCACTTAATTGACTGAGCCACCCAGGCACCCCTTTTGTTGTTAATTTATTTTCGAATATGTAATACAAGTATTTGGTATAAAATTCAAGTTATAAAAGGGTTTCTAGGAGCAACCGTTGTTCTCTATTTCTTGCGTATCTTTTCAGGGAGTCTAAAAATACACATTTTATTTTTTTAAGTTTATTTACTTAAGCAACCTCTACACCCCATGTGGGGCTCGAACTGACTACCTGGAGACCGAGAGTTGTTGCTCTTACAACTGAGCCAGTCAGGTGTCCCTATAAATACATATTTTATAACATGGTCTTTCAAGAGATTTTGTACAGCCCAGTTACTCATAGTTTATTCCTCATCTCCAGCAGTATCTGGAGAGCTTGTTAGAAATACAGAATCTCAGACCCCATCCCAGACCTACTGAATCAGAATCTGCCTTTTAACAAGATCCTCAGATAACTCTGCATGTTAAAGTATGAGAGGCAGGGGTACACAGTCATCCATTTATAAAGCTAAATTAGAGGGAGGCTAGCAGAAGGCAGGGAAAGGCTGGAATGCAAGGTCCCTAGGGCACAATCAGTCTTTTATTCACAGTTGTATCTCTACCATTTGGCACAGTATCTAATGCAATAAAGTAAATATTTTATGAATTAATTAAATGAGAACACAAGCCTAAAGCAAGGGAGTGGTAGCAAAAGAGGACAGAACCAATCTGAGAAGTATCGAAGGATCAAAACACTTTATGGACTGTGATGGTTACTTTTATGTGTCAACTTGGCTAGGCCGTGATAACCAGTTTTTGGTTAAACACTAGTTGTTGCTGTATGCGTACTTGTGTGTGATTAACATTTCAGGCAGTAAGCTTTGAGTAAAACCGAGTAACCCCCAAAATGTGGATGAGTATTCTCCAATCATTATCCAATTAGTCGAAGGCCTTAAAAAAACAAACAAACAAACCAAAAAACCACAAAACACTGAGGAAAAAGGAATTCTGCCTCCAAACTGCCTTTGGACTCTGCAACAGCACCACTTGTCTGGGTGTCCAGCCTGCTGGCCTGCTCTGCAGATTTCAGAATTGCCAGCTCCTACAATCGTGTGGGCCAATCCCTTAAAATAAATCTCTTTATGTATATACACCTGCTGTTGGTTCTGTTTCTCTGGATAATCCCAGCTAATACAGTGACCGATTGGATACGGAGGGGAAGGGGGAGAGAGAGCAGTAGAGGCTAATGCTTTCGGAGATTGAATGAGTAGTGGTGACACCAATCTCTAGATGCTGAAGGAAAAAAAATGAGAGCTGTCTGTGCTTTCTTCCTCTCACCTCCTAAATTCAGTCACCAAGTTCTGTGATTTACTTCTATTAATCTTAAATCCACTTAATTATCCCCTTGTCTCTTGCAACCACTTTCGTCCAAGCTTTCTCTAGACTCTTCTGTGATGACCTCCCACTCTCCCACTTCTCCCACTTTTCCCGCCACAATGCATTTGGTGCACACCAGACTGTTTGCTTATTTAAAAATGTAAATCAGATTGTGACACCCCTTTCTCCCAGTTGAAAACCTTCCAGTGGCTTCTTTTTATTTTTTTATTTTTCTTGTTCTTTTAAATGTTTATTTTTGAGAGAGAGAGTGCGAACAGTGTGGGGGGTAGTTGCAGGGAGGAGTAGAGAGAGAGAAGCAGAGGGATCCAAGCTGGCTGTGCGCTGACAGCAGAGAGCCTGATGCAGGACTTGAACCCACGAACGAACGTGAGATAACCTGAGCTGAAGTCAGACACTTAATGGACTGAACCACCCAGGCACCCCTGGCTTCTTCTTATTTTTAGAGTAAATCCAATTCCTTACTATGGCATACAAGGCCCTACAAAGTCTGAGTCCTACTTCCTTTCAACCCTTTATATCATTCTCTCTCATTAACTTCATTGCTACTAGCCCTGTAAGGCTACTAAGCCTTTTTCTAGTTTTGGACTTTGTACTTGCTATTCTTTTTTTTTTTTTTTTTTTAATGTTTATTTTTGAGACAGAGAGAGACAGAGCATGAGCAGGGGAAGGGCAGAGAGAGAGAGGGAGACACAGAATATGAAGCAGGTTCCAGGCTCTGAGCTGTCAGCACAGAGCCCAACGCGGGGCTCGAACTCACAGACTGTGAGATCATGACCTGAGCCGAAGTCGGACGATCAACTGACTGAGCCACCCAGGCGCCCCATATACTTGCTATTCTATTTGCCGACAGTGTTCTTTCCAGACCTCTTTGCATGGTTGGTTGGTTTTTTCCTTTCAAATCAGGGTTCAAATGTTACCTTTGCAGAGAGTTCTTCCTGATCTCCTGCCTACAAGAAGCCTCCCTCGGTTGCTCTGTCTCATTGCTCCTTTTTTTGTCATAGCATTTATCACAATCTCTAATGACCCTGTTTACATATTTAATGTCTGCTTGGAGCACAGGGACCTTGTCTGTGTTTTTTACTACTATAATCCTACTGCCTGGCATGCAGTAAACGGCCAATAAATGTTTTTGAAAATACCTGAATGGGGCATCTCATCATAATAAAGAATAAGGATAAATTAACTTTGACCACAGAGATCTTGACATTCTTGTGGGACATCCAAATAGAAATGTCTAGTACATGTTTGGAACTAGAGAGGCCTGGGCTATAGATAGGGGACTAGGAGTCCTCTGATTATGATGGTGGATGGAATCATGTGAAACTAGGATAGATAGAATGAGAAGAATCTTTGAAGGACATCGGTATTTAAGGAGCAGCCAAAGAAAGAGGCACAGAAAGCATAGTAAGTTAAAAAAGAAAAAAAAGTATCCTAGTTCTACCAGTTTTTTTTTTTTATACTGTGGAATATATTTGAAAATTCAAATATATTGGAAGTTAGGGGACCAGGGTTTTAGTCATTCAAATGATCAGATTATATTGAACTGAACACTGCACACTTCTGGAGAGGGTTGGGGAAAGCTCACAATGATTCCTCCTTTTCTAGAAATTGTTCTAGTACACAAGAATATGGGTACTCCCAGAAAGCTGTGTTTGCTCCCTTACCAAAGCTGATTTGGGAAGGGTGGTAAAAAGCAAACTGACTGTGAACTTTAATGAAGCTTTACCTTCAGGACCCCTCATTGCATGGACCCCTTACACTCTTCAAAAAAGCCCTCCAAATTGTATATACTTCAAACTACATAAAATCTGGAACTGCCTGTAGGTAGGATGTAAATAACCCAGTGGAATTATTCCCTTTGTAGCTAATCTTCACAGATGGCCCTTCAATGAATAGTATTCAAGCCCTTATGCAGTCTCTTCCTCTTGAGCCTGGGCCAGCCCTACATGGAATGCTTTAGGCCATAACAAACCTCACAGCTTCCACCTGCACCTTGTGGAAAGTTCACTCTGGTGGAAGCCAGCAGCCATTTAAGAAGCCTTACTACTCTAAGACTACCAAGGTTGTTTCTGACTAACCATATAGAGAGGCTGTTTAGGGAGAGAGATAGCCAGCCCCAGGCTGTTTCAGGTATGCCAGCTAAGATGCCAGACATGGGAGTGAAGAAGCCATCTTGGACATCCAGCCTTAGTTAAGCCTTCAAATGATTCCATCCCAAACTAACATTTGAATGCAACTGCAAAAGACTGAAAGCAAGAGTTGCTCAGCTGAGCCCTGTCAACAGATGAGTGAGAAGTTATCGTAAGACTCTTAAATTAAAAAAAATTTTAAATTAAAAAAAATTTTTTTATTTATTTTGAGAGCGAGAGGGCAAACAAACAGAGGAGTGGCAAAGAGGGAGGGAGGGAGGGAGGGAGAGAGAGAGAGAGAGAGAGAGAGAGAGAGAGAGAGAACCCCAAGCAGGCTTCGTGCTGTCTATGCAGAGCCCGATGTGGGGCTTGAAACTATGAACCCAGTGAGATCATGACCTGAGCCGAAGTCAAGGGTCGGACACTTAACAGAGCCACCCACCTATGCACCCTAAGCCTCTTTAAAGTGAATTGTTACACAGCGATAACAGAAAGAGTCTCTTTCCCAGGACTTTAGAATTTAGTGACTGATGACAGCACCTTGAAGACCACAACTCTTGATGAAGCGCTGATTTTCCAGGCCCCCTCACGTTCTCCTGCCTACCCTTGAGGTCCAGTTGTCCAGCTCTTCTTTAAACGTTAGGAGTTACCCCAGCATCTTTCCAGTACACTTCATTCTTGGCCTCAGCAAAAATTTTGACAGCTACATCCTAGTAGTCTAATTACAGATAAGAAATCTATAGAGGCTAAGCTCCGCTATATTTAAGTCTGTGTTTGGCACATAGTAGGTGCTTAGTAACTGTTGAGTGACTGCATGAGTAAATTTCTATGCAGAACTGGGTTTTCTTTACCAAGAAAAACCTGCCCATTTTTCCTCCTCATGAAAGGTGGTCTGTGAAAAGAAAATTAATTTGAGTCCTAAAGACACGTTTATTAGATTTTATAAATCTACAGCATTATAGCAGTAACCTGAACTAGTCAATAGTAAATAAGTGGTTAAGAAGATGCCAGATCCAATCAACTACCCCAAGGTGGAGTCTCAGGAAAGCAAGACTATATATCTCTGTAATAATGGTAGTAATTAGTCATCTGTCATTAGTGTAGTCCTCTGTATTAACTTGCCTGGAAATGTTATAAGACAATATATCTTAAAGACAAAAAAAAATTAACAGAAAGAAGGTGAAGCATAAGGAAGGTAAAAACCAAAGAACAAGATTTTGAGTCTCTAGAGAAAAGTCTAAGTCTCTGAGAAAAGTCTCTAGAGAAAACATCTATTAGGTATTTGGCAGATATCTAGTAGAGATGAGGAGTATCCTGTTGATATTAGCCATTATGATTCATTTTCAATAGATTTTCTCTCTTGTTTCACCCTTACCAAGCAGGCATCTGATTGTAATTTAGTTCCATAGGCAGAAAACTTGCCAGTAAATGAAGGAAATTGAAATCTGGCTTAAAAACAAATGTCTCATGAGTTTAACTGGTATGAACTAATTCTCTTGGATCTCATCAACTCCGGGTTGCACTGACTGAATCAATTTTCTGGACTTTTAAATAGAAGTCCACACTTTGAAGTGTGAACACATTCATTCATTTATTCAGCAAATAATTATCGAATGCCTACCCTGTACCCAGTATTGTTCTAGATTCTGGGGATATTAACTTCAAAGTTTTAAACCACATGTAGTTGAAAATGGGTTGTGGAGACGCTATGGAAAAATACATGTGCTATATGTATGCAGCATTGTTAAACTTTTGAAGCAGAAATTGAGAATTCATAGTATCATGCATGCTGCTTTTTGAAATGAGGAAGCAGGGAAACAATTGTCTAGAATTATGTGCTAGGGACGCCTGGGTGGCTCAGTTGGTTAAGCGTCTTACTTCGGCTCAGGTCATGATCTCATGGTTTGCAGGTTCGAGCCCCACATTGGGCTCACTGCTGTTTATCAGCACAGAGCCTGCTTTAGATCCTGTCCCCCTCTCTCTCTGCCCTCCCGCGACTTGTGCTCTCTCTCAAAAATAAACATTAAAAAAATAGAATTGCGTGCTGGAGAATTTATTTAGTCCTTAAAATGTATCTGTGATTCACATGTTAGTCTTCTAAAGGAGTCCTAAAACCACACATAACAGTATTGTTATTTTACAGATGACCAGAGTAATTGAGCAATGTTTGTTGAAAAAATTAATATTAAAACCTCTGCCTACAAGAACTTCACCAATGACAACAGAAACGAAGTAGAGCTGCCAATGGCTTCTTTTTAAGAGATGTCCCTTAAGCACTGGACTCAAAATCTCAGAGATTAAGTGCAGTAAAGCTGAAGAGATTTTAATTGTAAATAGGACAAAGTTAAGACATTTATAAAGTACCAAAATCAGAGTCATTACATATGTAAAGATTTTATATTATAGAAACCGAATGACTTTTTTCATTTAACTCCCCACCCAGTCTTCACTAAGTCCCCATCCCTCTTGCCCTCCTCCACTCCACCCTCTAAAGTTATGGTCAAGTTTCTTACTATGACATTCTCTACTTATGAATGCTTATCAAAGTATTGTTACAATAGTAATGGCCACTACTATTTAATAATTATATCTATAATTCTATAATTTCCAGTATTACTGGGAAATATTTTTGCTTTATTTTTTTCAATGAGAAAAATAAAATGAGACAGTAAGGTAAATGTGTCCCACCAACTCTAACAATCTTAGAAATAAAATTGGCCAGGGGCACCTGGGTGGCTCAGTCGGTTGAGCGTCTGACTTCGACTCAGGTCATGATCTCGCGGTCCGTGAGTTCGAGCCCCTCGTCAGGCTCTGTGCTGACCGCTCAGAGCCTGGAGCCTGTTTCGGATTCTGTCTCTCCCTTTCTCTCTGCCTCTCCCCCACTCATGCTCTGTCTCTCTGTCTCAAAAATAAACATTAAAAAAATTAAAAAAAAAAATTGGCCAGACGTATCTATATACACCGCTCATGAAAACATCACTAGACATACTCTTTGTAGAAGGCAACATACAAGGAGACTTTAAAATGTCATGTCCCTTCTCAGAAATTCCATTTTGCAGGATTTATCCCAAGGATATGACAAAAAGGCACACTATATTTATGGAAACAGACGTTTATTATAACCTATAAAAGCAAAAGGATGAAAGAAAACAGCCTAACTGTCCAGCAGGGAATTTGAGTGAATCACATGTCATGTGATCAAGCATTGTTTTAAAGTATGTTTAATGATAAATAAAAGTATAACACTATTAAGTGAAAAAGGAAGAATGTAAAAGAGAAACTAACTTGGCAAATCATTTATAGAAGCCTACTATCCCAACTACTTACCAGATTTCTCAAGCCACAGTAACTGTCTTCATCACCCATTTTTTTCCTTAACACTCAGCATATTTTCATACAACACATTCTAAAGAGACGACCTCACTATTATCACTTCTTCAGTCTTCATTTGAATGCACCCTACTGCTCATGTTTTTCTTAAAAAAACTAACACGTGATGTTACAATGCCTTTATTTTCTGCTGCCCTTTTCAGCTTCAGACATGTCCCCAACACTGTGCATGCTTATCTCCTGCATATCCGCAACAGAACTAGCTGCTTGAACATTTCCGTTCTGGTAGTTATTTGTATATTGCCTTACAGTTTATCGTGTCTTGACATCTTCCATCCTTGTAAATCTGAAAGGTAGATCTTGGTGCACCCTTTGCACAAATGAACAAACTGAGGCTTAGATACCTGCTTTTGGCTAGTAAGTTAATGAGTACCTATGGACTTGAATTCGTATCTTTTGATTCTGAAAGCTCCTTTTATTAACCAAACTCCCAAGTCAACTGTTTACCTGAAGTCCAGTCATTTATTTTTTAAGATTTTAAAGTAATCTCTGCACCCTCAGAACCCTAGAGGTCAAGAGTTGCGGGATCTCCTGACAGAGCCAGCCAACTGCCCCCAGTCATTTATTTCTAAAGGCCCTGTACTTCAGTGACTCTCAAACCTTTATATGCATCAAATTCCTTTCGAGCTTAGGGAAAATGGTCATCAAAAATCTCATCACTGCCTGGGGCTGGGGGAAATGAGGAGATGTGTCAAAGGGTAGACGTCCAGTTGTGTAAAGATCTAATATTCTGGGGACCTAGTGTACAGCACAGTGACTACTGTTAACAGTACTGCAAATGTATACTTGAAAGTTGCTATCAGAGTAGATTTTAAATGTTCTCATCTCACCCTAACAAAAATGGTAATTAGGTGAAGGATGAGTTAACTAACTTTACTGTGATGAACATCTCACAATATGTGTATCCAGTCCTCATACTGCACACCTTAAACTTACACAATGTCAGTTTTACTCAATAAAGGCAGAACCAGAGTGCTACCTTGTAGTTATGCTGGTTCATGTTATTTTGCCCGCTACATCAAGTATAAATTCCTCAGTTTAGGCTCACCATAATCTGGTTCTTTGCTATCATCTCTTTCCAAAACTAGCCCCTTTATTCATGTTTTATTCCATTTCTGCACACAGTAGTTCCAGAAATTGTCATTCTTCCTGTCTGTAACCTACTCTGTGTTCCTTACAGGTACGTCCTAAAGATATCAAAGGGGAAATTAATGTGAAAAAACCACATAACTGTAACAAACAAAAAAGCGCTCAACAAATATAAGCTGTTTTAGATATTTTGTTTCTAATGGCTGATAAAATATTGTCAAAGAAAAGTGCTTCCATAAAAGTTTTATTTATCCCCACAACAACCCTGTGAGGTAGGGTGATCAGGGCATTTGAAGATGAGAAAACTAAGTCTACATTACTTGTTCACGGCTATACTGCATAGTAAATATGTAGAAATTAAACTGAGATTTTTAAATATCCATGACTTTTATATTGATTCACATGGAAAAAGGCAGAGAGAATATTAACTCCCCCCTACCTTAATGCCAAAAGGACACTGCCTTGAAAAATCCCATTTCAAAAGATGAAAGTATTTCATTGCTTATTTCTACAAAGATTTATAAAATAAAAAAATAGTGAAATATTTTACAATTAATATATATAATGGTCTCATTCAGGGATGTCCTTCAGCTGTATATATGATCAACTATTCCAGGTGCTAGAAATGCAAACTCTTAAAAAGTAGGAGATAAGAATGACAATGAGCAGTAGCCTCAAACTTCTTTATTATTCCTCCATGTATCTTGAGTAAGTTCTGTGAAATCTGGTCCCAGTTTAAAAAAAACCAAAACTACCAGAGATGTCTGGTAAACTTTTATTTAGTTGCCTACTCTCAAACCACTGTCACATTATTTAAAGCCGTGATTTCCCAAAGCAGGCTATTAGAATCACCTGGAGGTCTTTTAAAAAAAACCAAAATTCTCAGACCCCATTTTAGATCCATTGAGACAGTTTTGCAGGGGGCTAGGGTTTTGGAGTCTGTATTTCTTAAGCTCTTCAGAGCAATTCTAATGGTCACGTTTGGGAAACAGTGATGTATTTTAAAATACTAATATCAAAACCATAAAGTAAGTAAGTATAAACTTGCTGCTCTCTTCTCCCCTTCCTAAAAATTTCTCAGAACAATATATCCCCAGAACTCTTGCCTCTGAGCAAGTAATTTCAATTCAAGATACAGAGAAACATTTTATAAAAATGTATCCTAGTGAGACTTGGATTCCAATAATAATTTAAGTGGCATTTGAATATAAGACACTGAGTTTTGTGGTTCTTATTCTGAAATTTTTAAATGTGTTTTATACAGGTTCCTAGCAGGCTTTCAACTTGGGAAGATATGAGAAGTAATGACATACTCAAGCATATCAGCACTGAAAAATTACTATACCCAAATAGAGCTCATGAGAGGAATAAGAAAGTGAATGAATGACACCTAAGGCCTTTTGGCCCATACATTTTTGTTCCCAGTCCACTCTTCCCCTATAAGGGGAAATAAAATAAACATTCTTTCCTAGTTGCTTGGCATAGTTATTCAGTGGGTAACTATTAACTAAGTTAATTTCGATACACAAGATTAAAAGAGATAACAAATAAATACCTAGGAAGACAAAGAGAAGTCAGTTCAGAAAACCTTAACTAGCTAACGATGTGATAGAACACCATCGTGTTAGTACAATTAAATGAAGGCTTCAGTGTCCTTTACATTTTCAGCTTTATGTGATTGACACAAGGGGTGGAAGAGATCTGATCCTTATGAAGAATTCTGTGCTCGCTGTAAAGATTTGTAGGAATAATGACATGCTTTCTTCATTGATGAGATGAAGTCTCTCTTTTTCAGGCAAGTTGAACAAAACAATGAAAACGAACTTCTTTAAAGGCTGAATAAACATAGTATCTAGCTGAAAAAGTCATTGGCCAAAGGTAACTTTTTAAAACCATTCAATGTTTAACACTTAAAAAAACAAACAAACAAAAAAGAGCCAACAACAACCAAACAAACCAGAAATACCAGAGAAATATAAAAAAACAATGTACACATCCATTTTCACTGACAGGTACAAGAAAATAGCCATTTATAGAAGTTACAATGCTTTCAACAACTCCCCCCACCCCCAATTTTGGGAAACAAGATAAAGCCATCGGGTAAATAAATATACATACTAGCTAATATAAAACAATTATGGTTTCAAATTGTTATCAACTCTTAAGATTCAAGGAGAAATATGGTGATATAAATCTGATTAGGGCTACATATATTACACAGAATTAAAAAAAACACAACTGATTTAAACATCCTAACAATAATACAAATATTTAAAAGAATGTCTTAAAAGCCAGACATTTATCACTGGAAATATCACAATTATAATATGTACTTCGGATATGTTAATGTGTATATAGGTCACTTTTGCTGTGTCTTATCAGGTATGCAATCTCTCCTGCATTTCCTACAGTCAGTTTTTAAGAGTTCATGTTTCCTGTATGAATTGAAGGAGCTGGGCACATCTCAAGTCACAAAATATACACCTCTGCTTAACTAAACGAAAGTGTGTTTAAGATAACATTTACCAACAGATAAAGAAAATTAGGGGTAATGAGAGGATAAAACATGTTAAAGTGGAAGGAAGCTGGATAACTGTCTCTTTATAAATTATTTTAAATTTTGTACTAACAAATTTAAAATGACCCAAATCAAGTAATGAAGGAAAATAAACTGGTCTCAAAAAATTTTCTCAGGCCATATAAAATTTCCCTTTATTCTTTTACAGAATCTTTTATGCTAGATTCCTTTGTCAGTTGACTTAAAGAACTCTCCTAGCATGGGACTGAAAACAGTTTTACCATTAAAAGTTTAAATGATTGAAAGTTGGTGTTTATTTGAAGTGCCCAGAGGCACAACAGTACAGGTGCTTACATTTCCCTTTAAGTCATGGGAAAGCCCTTTGAGACTGTGTTTACTTAATCAGAAAAGCTTTCAGCAATTATAATACATGCTGAAAGTTTAGATCTTGTATAGGTTTTGGGTTTTACTGTTTGAGCATAAAAAACGGGAGCAAGGAGAAATGTAACTAGGTTCACAATTTTGAGCAAGAGCGTATGTAAAGGTAACGTATGTACATTTTATTTCAAGAAAGACAGAAGACAAACAGCATAAAGATGCCCAGATGCCCTAAAGATAAATACATTTCAAAGATTCTCATTAAAATGAATCTGGAGTATTTTTCCTGCAAGCAAAATACCTTTCTTTAAATTAAAACAAAAACAAACCAAAACAAACAAATTAAAAAAAAAAACCAGTATTCTGAATTGCAAATGCGTTTCCTTTTTTTTTTGTTGCAGAAAATCTGCCATGATTATTTTTTTTAATGAATAAGGATTTTCCACAAAACAGGCTTGCTCTACATGCTAGATTTTTTTAAACAGTTCAGTGACACAATATGCTAACTACATACACAACAGATAATATAGTAAGAAAACACTCAACCTGATGAAAAGTTAAAATCTTCATTAATACACTGAAAATTGACATAACTCATGCCTTTAAAATCAAAAATACAAAAATTAAATGTTTTCCTAAAAAGATTTCCTTATTTTAAGGATTCATTTGAAAATGAAGCTGCATGTAATTTGTACAATAAGTTGTACAAGTAAACAGGTAATATACATAAAAAATTAAGTGACATACTCCTCAATTATCAGTTGTCCACCTTTAATTTCCAATACTGTACTTTCTTAACAAGCATACAAAATATCAAACTTCTCTTTAGAAAAAGTGCCGTTCTTTGACATCCTTTACACAAAAACAGTCTGAGCCTGTGGCATGTTAATGCAGTCGAGAGGCAAAGCATACTAACTTTTACAAATTCTACCTTCCATAAAAAGCCTCCCGAAAAGGAGATTACACGCCACTATAAAAATATCAACCTCTTGTGGTAGCTGCATTAGAGAACCAAGGCTTGAAGACTATTTTCATATAGCATAGAAAACCACTATGAGAGCATATTAACTGCATTGGTGGCTTGGGAGTTTACTGTGCCACAGGATTATGCATAGCTACTGTAAGGTACCAAGACTGTTACACAGAGTTTTAAATTGATTGTAACCAAGAGCATAACAGAGGTACTACCAGCCCATGCAAAATAACTAAAAATACTGAGTCACTGTGCTGAATACTTCATTCCTGGAGAAAACCAAAGGCAGCAGTAACCAAATCAAGCCCAACAGGTGACCAAACTCATTCTCCTCAAAGATTGGTGAGCACAGTGAAGTCTGAGGTATACCTTTATCCGTTAAATCCGTGTGCCATTGCAAGATATTACCATCTGGGGGACACATGCCATCACAATGGTTTAAATCTTTTGAATATTAGTCATTCATATATTCTTATCTACCCAGTCCTTTGATTTTTTTTAAAAGATTTCACCTACAGTAGAATATTACAGAAACAAAATATAAATGCATGTCTTTCTAAATGAAACTTACATGGACTAAAAGTAGAGAATATTTTTAAACAAATATACAATATGCAGGCAGACAAAGCAGGAAAACGGCCATTCAAATGTATAATAAAAAACTAAAAACTGACTATTTCCAGAAAACTAGGAAGCGCCTCAACTAAAAGGAATGCATAATGAAAATCTAATCTAATACAGGTCAAAAATGTAAAAAGGTTATAAACCTTAACAGGAAAAATAAAACAACTTTTACTGGCCATTCCTGTTGAAATGAGAATCTTAAAGTAACAGAAAAGTGGCTACAAACCCACTTAGAGCACCAAACAGAGAGAAAATAAAAGTCCATTTTCATCTCTGTTATTATCATAAAATCCTGTGTGACTACAGGTCAAACTGCTGGTGGCAGAAACAGAATTCTTTATAAACTGCAGATGTCCTGTACATAAAAAAATTTCACCGGAGTTGCACTAGTTCTAAAGACTCTTCTGTTTTAGCCTACCTACTGTATGTATTCAATCTGAGATAAAGTCTCTTTCTGTAACCCTTGATTATTATTGGGCACCAAAGATAAGAAAAGCAAGACGGGGTACAAAAATGCAAAATTTCAACAGTAATGGCAATGTTTTTGTCTTAGTCCAAAAGGGTCCTGCATTCTCTCCCCCTTCAGTGATTTGACAAGTCTTTGTACTTAATCTGGGGGCAGCAAATCATGCAAGCGAAATCTGTCTCTGATGTGAGGTCGAACATCTTCATTCTGTGTGGAGAAAAAGACATTTTAAGAGCCATGTAATTTCAAAAATATGATCCCATAACACTGTGAACATTCTTCCTTTGCAGAGAAAATATACCACTATTTATTTTACAACTTACTTTGTTTGCCAAATATAAAGACACTACACAGAAGCAGTTAACTTAGAATTAAATTTAGATTAAAAAAACTGTCATTAAAGTTTTCATTCTGTAAAGAACAATTATGCACTAAGAGGCAAAATGAAAAGAGAGGTAAAAGTGTTAAGCCACTGAATTCTACTTTATTTATTAGGAAAAAATACCCCAAAATAAAGTTTCAGTAGCATAAGCATTAATTCTAGACCTAAACTATGAAAGCAAAGTGAAATCAATTTAATACTGCTAGTGAGTGACTTTGCAAGAAGCAGCTCAGTGTAATAAAAACATTCAATCTGCAAATTATTAAATACTTATTGATAAGCATGATTTTAATATAGTTTACAAGGTTAGAAAATGCTTGTAATCCTTTTCAACTTTTGCCCTAATCTCACACCACGCTGACTTTAAAAGTCAGTGTACATAAAGTAAAGCAATTAAAAAGATTTATTTCAACAGAGTTAAGGCAACAAATGCAAAACACAACTAGATAAATAAGATCCTTACCAGTTCTACAAGCTTCTCCAGAAATGGAATCAATTTTAGGAGTTCATTGTCATTTTTATCCATAAACCAGCTTTCTATAGGGATTCCATTAGATAGCTAAAATAATAAATAGGCAATTAAATCCTCTATTACATTTTACATACTTTGTAAAAACTTAAAAATAACAGATACTTAAGTACACAGTGATCTGCAGAACATTGTGAAAAGGAATGCCATCAGAGTTTATGGTTGTTACATTCTGACAATTCGATAGTACAAGAAACAGATGTTTGGGGATACACCAAAGCCTAACTGGTTTTTCAGCTTAATGTCTTCTTAATGTACATGAAACTAAATAAGAAAGATCCATTGAAACAAGTTTTACAATTATGTAATTAAAATATTACTTTATTGATTAAAGAAATAGTTACTATTAGTCTATGCTAGGCACTGCGAGAAGGGGTGTTGCCAATGTAAACAACATTATCAGAAAGCCTATATACTTTTACACAGGGACTGTGTGACATTCATTGTTTTATTTCCAACAAATAGCAGGATAACCTGAAATGGCAGGAATGTAACAAATTCATGCAATGGTATTTCACTGCAGAGGAGTCTAAAACACAAGAATGCAAGCCATGTTTGTTTTACAGTAAATAATCTCTAGGTTACATTTAACATTAATGCAGAATACTGTATTTAAGATGGTGGATAAATGAAATTATTTTATCCAGGAACCAAATGAAATTTTTAAAAATATATTTCAAGATGTGACCAATGACCTAAATTGAACACATTTCAATACCATATGCAGTTTTCCTCATTCCTCTTTTTTCATCTTTTTACTGTTTACTTTTTACTTGTTCTATCTACAACCAACCCAATTTCCACCGTCCCTATTCTGCATTGATTTGTTGTAAAGGAAATCTCAGACCTATCACACGAACATATTCATAATGTAATACATAGATCTTGCAGAGTGCCTGGGTGGCTCAGTCGGTTGAGCTTCTGACTCTTGATTTCGGCTAGGTCATGATCTCAAGGTTTTGAGTTCAAGTCTCTCATCAGGCTCTGAACTAACAGTGCAGAGCCTACTTGGGAGTCTCTCCCTCTCTCTCTGCCTAGCTTCCTCACACACACTCTCTCAAAATTAATAAATAAACATTAAAAAAAAGAAAGAAAAACAAGGGGCACCTGGGTGACTCAGTCGGTTACTCTTCCAACTTCGGCTCAGGTCATGATCTATCTCATGGTTTGTAAGTTCGAGCCCCATTTCAGGCTTGCTGCTGACATACTGATTTAACAACTGGTAAGAATGCTATTAACTGATGTACAGCTTATAGTCTCTTCTTATCCAGATTTATATCTATGTTTTCATTCATTTAAAAGAAAAATATCCACAAGATATACAGCAACTTGGCATTTCTAATGCTAAAAGATAACACTAAAAAGAGAAATTTCACCAGTGAAAATTCCGTTTCATTATATTGTTTGGCAGCATTTGTTCTCATTGTAATTTTTTTTTCCAATCTCATTTTGTTTAGCCACCCTCTCTTCGTACCTGATATGCAAAGGCTTGTGGTGAGTTGTCAATTATTATAGTCTTTGAAAGATCTCTTCCAAGGATATTTAAGTCCTTTATATAATTTCCTTGTACACAAACACAATGTTCACGGAAAAGCCGATGCCTAAACATAAAAATAAAAAGAAATTAACTTAAAGTACAATACATACTGAAACATACACACATACCATAGGCTTTACAGTTTTAGCCTTATTTCTCTCACAAAGGAAATTCAAATACAAATGTGGGCCTAGGCTTTGGCCTACAGTTTTATACTTTAAAAAATGTTAGCAATTATTGAAACCTTACAACCAAATATTACCATGCCTTTAAGAACTTTGGCTTATCCCAAAATGTTATATTAAATTATAAAGAGGGATTAAAAACTCTGTAAATTGTTTTTGTAATTTATTTACCCAGGAAAGCTCAGTTCAGATGCAGCATCTGGTTGTGTCAGCGAGGTCCTGCTTTTTAACCAATTTTCCAGATGGTTGACTGAGGCACAAGGAAGGAGGTCAAGTGACTTGCCCAAGGTCACACAGTAAGTCAGTGGTTAGCCCCGCATTGGAACCCAGGATCCTCCTGGCTCCCAGTCCTTTGCTCTAACCAGAAGACCACACAGCCTCCCTATCCCTGTACATGCCAGAATAGAAAATATAAGAAGGAATGTTTCTGTGTTGGCATTTTAAAAATGTTTTTAGTTTCCCTTACAGTTTTTGAGAAAAGCTGTGGAGGCCAAAACATTCCATCATTTCATACTTTTCCCAAACACCCATCTTTCTTTTAATTTAGTGTGAGTGTGTATATGAATATTTGAAAAAACAAGGATTGAATGAAATGATGAATTCAGATTTAAGTATTACAAATGTAAGCTGATGTTTCACCAGTGATAACTGAAAAATGCTGTACCATTTAAAAAAGCTATTAAAGGTCTTATAATACTTATATACTGTCATAATTCATCTCATCTAGCACTCAAAATGTTAGTCTGGGAATATTACTAATAGTTAATACAGATTCCCCCTGAAATACTCCATTTGCATACATTAGTATTTTGATAGTTTGGTTTCCTTGTGTCTTAATCCCACTAAAAAATTTTTTAGCAGCTAGGGCCTACTTATATATACCTATATTTTTAATTATGGAATTTCAAGAAAAGGGCATTTTCTACCAACAAAATCAGCCATAGCTCGAACGACAACAAAAACCAATCTTAAAAATATCAGTGCCAGTGATGATGACAAAGAGTTTTCCAACCAGAAGAAATGTAGTAGGAAACAGTTCTCTTCCTCCCTTTTTATAAAGAATACTTTTAATTAAATTATCATCTACTGCTGTATGGTTTAAAGACTGTCTTACTTTAAAAAGGTAAGACCAGAGAAAAGAATTTAAGTCTTGGTTGGGCCTACAAAAGATTCCATTTTTATCTGTACAAACATTTACATTTGAGGAAACTAGAGAGGCAGGTGGGGCAGGTACACACCAAGTCACTACTGATGTTTCTTTGCCAATAGCAGCAAACTCACCCGAAAACAAGAGACAAATGAACATGTATATGGATACAAATGATTACTGTAAATAAATTACACTAAAATCCCTCTAGTTAATCAGAAGCCTGAGAGTCAATAGCAGGTATTTGCAGTTTTAGAAAGGAACTATTCTTGCCGGTTATCAGATTTGCATTTGGACTCATGAGATTCAGAGATCACAGGAATTTCTGAGTCTACCTTATCTTTGACATAGCACTCTAAAATTCAATATACTGTTTAAAAAGTTTCTCCTGTTTTAAATTATTTGAATACAACTAGATAAAACAAATTTAAACTCCCAGTGTGTAGGTTTAAGTTTAAATGAGGGGTGTTAATATGTAACATTATAGTTCCATGATTATGATTTGTCCCCTAGTAAAATGAAAGAAAGCTCTGAGAGAGAACAGAAATTTTTAGAATGAATGGTCATCAAAACAAAATCATTTGTGTACTTTTGTTAAAGTTAGGTAAAATAAGCATGTATTATACTTTTATGAATAGAAAAAAATTTCAATTCTGTGTCTAATGCTTGCTTATATGGAAGATAAAATGGAAAGTGACAACAAGGACAAACTTGATCCTTCAGATTAAAAAAAAAAAAACAACCAACCACAGTTCTATTTACAAGAAAGCAAATCCCCTAAACGTGGACATCAGAAAAAGTCTTTAACATAGCTGCGACCACTCTATAACAAAGGTACTATTAACAGTAGAAATTAGGATTCTCCATTAAAAAAAATGGAAAAAAGTATTCAAGAAAATGAATTCCTAGCTATTAAAACTTTTATGAGCCTTTTCTGGCATCTCTCTCAGCTCTCTTGGTTAAAAAAAAACATAGATTAACTCTAGTATCTTAGAGGATGCAGTAAGACTGCTGGCAGTCTTAGTAACTCACTTCTGTTGACAGATATAATGGAACTAATTTTCAAACTGTTTTAAAATTACCCGAAGCACTCCCACCTAACCAGGAACACATTGCATCTGCTGGCTCAGGACACACACAAGGAACTGAGTCCAGATCGGGTAACTTGAGTGACTAAACCAACTGCAATTTCCAATTAGATTCATGTAATGTTTTCTTTCCATGGAAGACAAATTTGCTCTTGAAAAAAGCAAAAAAGTTTAATTTATCCTTTCTGTTAAAATTAACCTTTATTTCTCTATGCCATTAAAAAAGGTGACATAACATGCATTATCTCAGAGACATAAGGAAGTGAAAACATGCACACAGTGAAAAATTCCACATACCCCCAATCTCCCCCCAATCCCAAAAGAAGTGAGGATACAGTTGTAACAGTGAATAAATACATTTGATCTTTGTATCCTTTAAAGAACGTCTGTCTGGAGTTAATATCATTAGGAACTCTTAAAGAGTTTGGGGGATTAAAAAAATTCATTTTCACCATTCAACACAACAAATCTCTATATATGCAGCCAACTGAAAATGGCCATGAAAATTAAATAGAATCATAGTAATTTCATAGATCAGTGTGACAGACATTTCCACTATTTAATTAAATTTACCTGACCAGTTGCTTTTTAGGGTCTAGTATGTTCAGTAACTTGTCTGCATACACCTTCTTAGAAGCAGTAAAAAGAATGATCTACAAATTCAGGGGAAAAGAAGTAATCATTATACATGATCTAAATATGGGTACTATATTGAATAAAATAAAAATACTTATGTAATTAGCTTAGGCATGTTTACCTCATACATCTGAGACATTCGCTCCAGGAATTCCCTGAAGAATGGTCTTAATCTCACGTAAACCTAAAGAAATAACAAAAATAAGCTCCAGTAAATAAACCTATAAAATAGAAACAGCTTTCATAAGATACGCTGTGTTCTAACTTTGGATATATTATAATTATTAAAAAGTTCATATTTTAAAGTAATAGAAAAGTATACCAAGTGCCACTCAGCCAAATATATTTCACATACCAAATATCATCCAATATTATAGTACTTTGTGGAATTTTAATAAACGTTTCAACTAAAAATGGAAAGTTTCCCTTTGAGATTTTGATCCACCAATCAGCTCCATCTTCCAGCCAGGTAGCATCCATCCAATTATTAGGCAGGCTGTGTGTCCACCTCTAGCTGACCTGTCTCAATGACCTTCCTCTATACTCAGAATTTCTTGTTAATAATCACCTGCTAAGAATACCTTTATTTTAAATCTCTATTAAGGTAAAAAATGTTCAAGAAAGAGATGTCTGGATTGGTGGGTTTACATAACTGGAATTTTTCAGAATTCACTCTTGTTCCACATTTACGGATTCAGATGTGGCATCTAAATTAGCACTACTGTGCTACTTGAGATTGAAAATATAATAGGCACACCAGTTATCAAAACCAACTGGTAATATCAGGAAAGACTACAGTCAGTACCCAAAGAACTGCCTTATGTACATTATTTCCTTATTTCTGTGTCTATCTTCTTGCCTACATTTAATGTAGCTCTTACTCCAATTAAAAAAAAAACAAATTATAACCAATGAGCAAACACTAAAACTGATTTACAAAAGATTTTAAATTATATTCATTTCGTGACAAAACTTTATAAAAAGAAAAATTTATACTTGATACTCAAAGGATTATTAAAGCCAAACACCATGAACAACAAATATTTATAGAACACCTATGCAAGCAGATTCACTGGGTTCGGATTAAAAACAAACAAACAACAAGAAGAAAACAAAACACTGGTAGCAACAAATTCAAAACCTAGGCTTCATGAAGTTTAACTCTGTCATAAACACACAACTGCACAAAAATGCCCTCACGATAAAAATCCAGTTCTGGGACTGTTTTAGGGCAGAATAGGGAAATCATGAAAAGGATTCTAGGAGCTAGAGACCATGTACTACCAATCTTTATAGTTTCCAAAGCCCAAAAGGCATAAGACAATACTAAATATACAGTAACCACTTGATAAAAAAAAAAAATGTGTTGAGTAAATGAAATTACCCAATTTAAGCAATATAAACAAAACAGATAAAGAGAGGCAAGCATATATGACTATATAAGGACTACTACAGAGTTTCCTTAAAAACTGATCATTTGTAGAAGACAAATTCGAGTGATAAAGTATCATTCTACCCCTATCTCCAGACTAGAATGATAAAGTTTACTTGTTTTTAATCCTATTAGTCAGACCGTGAGATCATGACCTGAGCTGATGTCGGCCGCTTAACCGACTGAGTCACTCAGGAGCCCCCAAAATGTACTTGTTTACAGGGGATGAAAAAAGGTAGCACTGAAGATGGGGGAATACATTCTAAACTATTTTCTTACCATGAGAACAGAATAACTGTCGGCTGTAAAAGTTCCTATCCCCAAAACAGATTCACTATTTGAACCAGGAAGGTCATTCATGATTAAAATATATACACAGAAACTAAGGTGGCTAGTGGGAAAAAAAGAATACAGAAAGGTAGAAAATAAGAGTGAGCAGGAGTGCAGGTTCTGCTATGTGCTACAAAGGTAAAATCTCAGAAAGAAAAATAGAGATGGAGACACAAGGCCAGCAGGGTCTAAGTCATTTGGATGGATATATTAAAGCAGAAGTATATAAAAATCAAACACTAAGTACTGTCTAGTAGAAAACAGAACAATTGTTAAGGCATGTATAATACAAAGAGACTGTGATCACTTACAGTGTTAGGTCACAGAGATACAGAAATGTACAAATTAGAGAAGCATGCCTCCAAAATGCTTCAAAATCTATTTCACAGATACTCATAACTACATTTTTCTTTTCCTTACCTTCTCATAACAAAGATTCCTGTCCTGAGCTTTTGAGCCTATTTCTCATTTTCCACATTCTTTCCCTACTTACTATTCACCAACAACCATCCTTCTTCAAACTTGTAACTTTTCAAAATCATGTAGTCTCTCAAATGTAAGATTAGGCTAAAAGTTTAACTTCAGTCCAGTATACCTATGTCCCTCCAAATAAACAGCAATTATTCTATCTACTCTACAAACAGTTTAATCTATCATTAATAATATGCATTTTGAAAAAGTCAAAAGTTTAAAAATAATGCAGAATGTTTTAAGGAAACAATTATTATATAAAAATACCACACACAAAGATGTCTTAAATAGCACTGACTACCCAAAGATAGGGATTTATAAATATGTTCATTATATAAAACTTTAAAAATAAAATCTACCAGAAAAATATCTGCAAAATTGTAATAATGGAACTAATCTTGAATAATCCTGTGAACTAATTTTACTAAAGTTTAAATTTTATATAAAAAAGTAACAAATATATGTAATAAAAATATTACATTACATTACATCAAGATTCCTTGAGATGAACAAATACCTGACGGCCTGTACTTTCTTTGCTACTAAGACAATGACAATGTCCTATAATTGTGTATGTAGATAATCCTACCAGGCCATAAATGGTTAATAAAACTAAATTTAATAGAAGCAGTCACCAAAATAGCAATCTAGTTATAAAATGATATTTTGTGGTAGTCTGTTTAAATTCAAATTGATGACTAAATATTCAATGTGAAGCTATATACTAAATCCTTTATATTAGTTTACCAAACCTTAGCTAATTCCATAGATAATTTCACTTTTTAAAGAAATTTCATATATAACTTTAACAACATGATAGAAGATGTAGAAGAAGAAAAAGGAGGAGGAAGAGGAGGAGGAGGAGGAGGAGGAGTGGGGGAGGGGAGGAGAAAACGCCTAAAGCAACTTCATTTTGTGGGCAACTGAATAAGAAAAAAAAATCTTTTAAGTAAAAGTAAATCTTTAAGAAAATGTAAATCTTTTAAGGAAAAGATTTCTAAATAGTTTTCAGCACAGATAATATAACCTTAACATACTCAAAAAGAAATATCTTTTAATAGTTTTTCCATGATATCCTTTGAATTTATTACTATACTGATAAGGTTTTTAAATTTTTATTAAAAAATTTTTTTCACGTAATCTCTATGCCCAACACGGGGCTCAAACTCATCGCCCCAAGATCAAGAGTCACATGCTCTACTGACTGAGGCAGCCAGGCATTCCATATTGACATAGGTTCAAAAAAAAAAACCACAACAACGAACCAGTCAATTCTGTGGGACTCACCCACTTAAGAGTATGGCACCCTTTAAATAAAAGGATGATTGGTAAATGCTATTTATTTAATCAGCAGTAAGTTTATTTTTTTAAGTTTATTTATTTTGAAAGAGAGAGTATACATGGGTGTGTGGGGGAGGGGCAGAGAGAGAGGGAGGGAGGGAGAGAGAATCCCAAGCAAGCTCTGCACTGTCAGCACAGAGCGATGCAGGGCTCAAGTTCACGAACCGTGAGATCATGACCTGAAAGCATCTGAAATCAGATGCTTAACTGACTGAGCCATCCAGGCGCCCCAGTAAGACTTTAAGGCAATGTGAAGAATGAGATGCTACAAATAACTGAAAAATCTTACCACTAGTAGATACCACAGGTAAACAAGTGACTCTGTCAATCTATTAACCCTTCTGTACACCTCAGTCTCCTCATACATAAAATGAGTAAAATAAGAGTACCTACCTCATAGGGCTGTTGTGAAGATTAAGTAAGTTAAGACATGTAAAGCACCTAGAACAGTGCCTGGCACATGGAGACTGCCAACGACTATTACTTATCCAAGTTATTATTTATCAGTCATAAGAAGAATAGCCGGAATGAGTATGATTCTATGGGACAGAACTGAGTAACCTCAACTTAAAAAGAAAAGCCCTAAAGCTGCAATCTATACTTTTAGAAGAGGGAAAATAATCATGAGTTCCATCAGTTGATAGCTTCACTATTTAACTTAGTTAATACTTTCTTAGCATCAATACTAGAGCACAGACACAAAACCCAAATCCTCTTCACAGAAAGAGGGTTGCTCAGGTAGGCCCTATGGAGACCTCAACCTCATAATCCCCTGAGTGACATTACAGTCATCCTCTGCTTAGCACAATTCTAATAAGAGGTAGATGGCTGCTGGGGATAGTATTTGTAGGCAGATAAATCTGGAAATGAATAGGTAAATACTAAAACATCAAAATAAAAAATAATAAAATAAAAAATCCCAAAACTAAAAACTTCTGCAAAACATTACACTATACTAAATAGAAATAAATTTGAAAAGGAATTTTCCTATAGAGTGTACATGGGATAAAATGAAGCTTAAGGTATTCATATAGATAATTTGCAATGGAGCATAATTTTCAAGTAAAAACTGGCATATACATATATATATAGTTATATATATATGTAAACTATTGCTGAGTTTATTTAAATAAACTTTACTCATTTTAAAAACAAAAAAAGGTCACTTTTGTAAAACAAAAAATGCTGCCTTTAAAAACAAACTCTATGGGGCGCCTGGGTGGCTCAGTCAGTTAAGCGTCTGACTTCGGGTCAGGTCATGATCTCTGGCTCTTGAGTTCTCATGGCTCATGAGTTCGAGCCCCATGTCGGGCTCTGTGCTGACAGCTCAGAGCCTGGAATCTGCTTCAGATTCTGTGTCTCCTTCTCTCTCTCTCTCTCTCTCTCTCTCTCCCTTCCCTGCTCACACTGTGTCTCTCTCTGTCTCTCAAAAATGAATAAATGTTAAAAAAAAAAAATCCTCTAAACTGCCTAAACAATTTAATATGCTTAGTAATCAACTGTCACGTCTCCTAAATTTGCAGCACATTTTCAGCTGTTGTACAAGAATTTTCCATGCATTTTTTTAAGGAAATGCCTCTAATTTTAAGATTTACATTTACAAAAAAGTTCCCATGAAATTTATCAAATTTGAGAGGCAGCTATGTTTCAGTTTTCTTTTTTTAACCTAAAAAAATCAATAATGAATAATTACAATGAAAAAAATAGTACCAATGACTAACTACACTAATAAGGATAAGAAAGTTACTTTGAAATTACTTTTAACGTTAACCTACAACTAGATATCACAATATTGTTCCCTAGCAGCTAAAATATTTCTTTAATCCTCAATAGTAAGTGGCCACGAACCCCAAATGTTTTATTTAAGGTATATCATAAACACTACTTTTGTACAACAAAAATTATGCTATATGAAGCTCAAAACAAAATGCCTCTTGGCTAGTGTCAATTTAAGTCAGAGCTTGAGAGAAGGAAAACTTGATTAGGTATTGACTACAAAACTCTTCCTTTACATGACTGCTTATTTCTCCATAAAGCAAAAATAATGCTGACTTTTCTAAGAAAGACTACAGTGAAGAGATAGAAGCCACTGACTCTTTACTATTCTTGTATAAAATATCTGAGATCCTTATGAAAATTATCCTAGGCTATAAGGTTCCCAAGAAAACAAACTATAGTGATGTGTAAGAATCTAAGCTTTGCTAAACATGGGGTTTCCCACCCACCTCTCCCCCCAACTTTTCCCATAAAAACAACCTCTACTAATAAAACAAAGCACCCTTTATCAAGTAGCTCCCTACAGATCCTATCTCTCCTTGAGTGCTTACCACAATCTGATTTCTGGACAGCTGACCCAAAGTTTGATGATTTTACTGATCTTCAGAAAGCCACTGACTGGCTAGTCTTATTGGTGAACAGAGTCAAAAATCAGATGCCCCTGCCATACTTTACAGAATGAGGAGTTGGACAGCACAGTTACGTTTGGCTGCACTGTGGTGAAACATATGAGGCATCTTCTTTTTGTCTTCAATTAGCCACGTTTGGGCTGAGTAGCTCTATTACATCTTCAAAAAACTGAGCTCCAGTTCTTGATGGAGATAGAGGAAGGTCATTGAGGAGGTGGTTCAGCTCAAGAGCTAAGTGAAAAATCTGTCTTTTGATTCAGTCCTGCTTGTGGATAGAAGTCATCTTCTGGATGGAAGAGGGAGTGAGATGACCTAGAGTCTTGAATTGGTGGATCTGCAGGAACAGAAACTAAATACAGTGGAGACCTCTTAACTGAGTAACACCACGAGATGGAATTCCTGACAATGTGTCAATATAAGGTAAATATAAAAATTAAATATGTGCATTGGAACTTATCATGCACTTGTTTTTCCAGGTATCAAATGCATTTGTACCATTCTATGAATAAATACGTTTTCCCAATAACTAACTATATAACACTTTATGGAAAAACCACCAATTTAAAGGTGGGGGGTTAAGACCCAAACAAAAATTCCATACACTCTGCCTCTGTAAATGCCATACCCTCACTTTAAAAACTCAGTTCTTTTGAATGACTTTTTCCCTCCATCTACACAAACTACAATCTCTCTCTCCATATAGTATCAGTAGTAACATGTATCAAATTTTAATTTGAGTGGAATCTTTTGGGTTTTTTTAATCTCCCAGAGAAGAGAAATGGAATTCAAATACACTCAAAATACTAAATTGAGGCTTGAATATTCTACCTGCTCAAAAATTCTGAGACTTGCATTAAGTAAGGTGAGTCCTACTTATCAATCAAAAGGAGAGTATATACCATGGAGCCAGGCAGTCTTTAAATGTAAATAGTGGTCACCTTAAATTTCCCTCAAACTTTCATCTGAAAAAAAACTAAGAAAGCCCACAACCAAATTATAGTGGATCTAGTTTAAAATTTCTCTATATAGTAACAAGAATTGATGAACATTTGATTACTTACTTCCACTTAGAATTTGAGTAAGTAAATTTACTGTATATACTCTCATAATTATTAGACCAAGGGTCAGCAAACTATGGCTTATGGGCCAAATACAAGTGTCACTTATTTTTGTAAATAAAGTTTTACTGGGACAAAGCCATGTTTGTTTAATTACATTCTTACGGTCTGTGACTACAATGGCAAAAAAAAATAGTTGGAACAGAGACTGGAGAACCTAAAACAGTAAAAACTGGCCCTTTACAGGAAAAAGTTTGCTGACCTCTAATATAGAAGATTATTAAAACATATATAAGACAATTTACACTTTAAATTGTGTTGAAAGAAAGAAAAATAACAAGTAGAATTAAAATTAGATATAGGTCAACCATAAGAAACTTACCACAAAAAGAAACCAAAAGTAAAATAAGTCCCAAGAGGACACTTTATCTGGTGTTGATTCAGATGAAGAATTTGATCCTATCTTAACATTACCATTTTATTTTTTAAGAGTATACACATAAATGCTATGGAACTGACATATTCAAGAGTATACAGATAAACGCCATGGAACTGTTCACTTAAAAATGGTTTATGTTGTGAATTTCACCTCAATAAAGTTTTTTTTTTAAGAGTATATACAGTATTTTACAGGTCTCTAACCTTTAAGTGGGCCACATTATATTGCAGTGGTTAAATATGTAAGTTACATCTTACCTAATAATGTGGTTTCTCCAAAATGTCTTAGATCATCTCAGACCCTTGTGTATATTTCTTCTTTGCCAGTAGATGGAGACAACACCACTGAAAGTTTAAAAGACATCATTCCCTGTTTAAAGGGAGCTTGCTGGTCTGAAAACTGGGGGAACCCTAACCCAAGATTCTTCCAAGTTATTTTTTAAAAAGCAGACAGAATGGCTATGCCAAAACCAGAAATCCAAAGGAATGTACCCAATATTAACTATGGACATCCTCAAAAATTCATTAAAGGGGGACTAAACTCTGTTTGTGATGTAGTAACTAATAAATCATAATATTAAAATGCATTCATCCCTGTAACTTGTAAGATTCAAATTTCCTGCTCACTGCTGCTAATTTAGGCTAGATCACTTATTTTTCAGTTTTAGAAAGTTTAACTCAATATGAAAGAAAAAGAGTTCTGTGAAGGTAGATGCAGTACATACATAGTTTTTCTAGGTATTAGTCATATGCACTGCTAGAAGCCTTTTAGTCAAAATAAGACAACTATCCAGATCCACATAAAAATAATCAGAACTTTATAAAAAAGAAGAGAATTAAAGCAGAAATGGTGGAAGCAACAAGAAAAAAATTCAACCTTATGCTCAAAATGAAAAGAAATGCTCTTGAAAGGAAAGAATCAAACTCATCCAATTTCCAAGTTTATTTCACTATTAAAAATGACATAAACAGACCAAAACAATCTGCTAGAAATAAACTTCAAATAAGAAAGCTAAAGAGTCATCCCAAAATAATTATTTAGTATTTTTTAAATAACAACTTTCCTTTCCAAATTCAAAGCCTGAATGCAATTTTGAACAAAAAAACAAGGTTAATCAAGCTAAAAAGAGAAAACTATTAAGATACAACTATATTATTTATATTTGCCAGAAGACTCCTGTCCTTGACATGAACTGAACAAGAAAAACCTATTTGACAGAAAATGACTTATTAAGAAAAAAGATTACCTTAAACTCCATAATATCCAGTTGAAAACAAATACAGAAATCTTAAAATCCCTTATATTTATGTACAGTTTGCTCATTCTCTGATCAAAAATCAGAACTAAAATCCAGTTCCATAGAAGGGAAATGAATATAGTACTTGGATATTAGCATGCCTACAATGGCTAGCTAGGTTAAACTAGAACAGACACAGTGCTAAAGTAAATCCTCCTACGACTCATTACAAGATGAAGTAGGTAAAGTAAATCCTGAACCACAAACTTCTATTTAACTCTGAAATTTTATGATTCCCAAAAGAGAGTAACTATAATGTGCCAAGAAAACTATACTCATATTCTAACTGCCTATTAAGAGCAAATAAACAACCATAAACACCTTTTCATCATCCATACAACAAATATTCTGTGGCTTTATTTAATCCTTGGGTTGGCTTCCTCTTGCAAAGAACAAACTTTTCGACCCTCTCCCAATCCTTCAACAACTAGTATGAATGAAGGTAATGGTAATTAAATAACAACCGCCACCACAGAAAGGCACTTCGCAATTTTCAAAGTGCATTCATATATATTAATTAATTCAAATTTTATAACAGGAAAATCTCAAAGATAAAGTAAAAGCTACAGCCATTAATGTAATTCACAATGAAATGTAAATGATATTTGTATTTTGCACTGTTACCTGTCCATCAACACAAATGAGGGAGAAATATTTTTACCCAGATTTTTAAAGCAGTAACTGGAAATGTCCTGGAATTCTGTGATTAACATAAGGTAGATATACCAAAGTGCAATCTACAGACCATATTACTACAAAGGAAATAAAGACCAACAAGGAATGAGTTTTCTTTATACTAACTGGATTTTGGGGAAAAAATACAACACAAAAAACAAAACACCAGGTGTTAACCTGGCAAGTTCTTCTTGGGGATCTATGATGTCAGTGCTTCTGCCTCCACCTGCTGGCAAACAGATTATGAAACTAGCAGAGATCATTGGGTTAAAGAAAGGTTCACATTTTGGGTAACATTTAATGTTTTATGTATGTAATTATTTAGATGATGCTATTTTGTGTTAATAAATCAGTAATATATTGATGAAACTCATTAGGAAAAAACACATTAAATTTTACACACATGAATAAAATTACAAAAGATTTCTTAGTTCAGAGTATTATCTAACAGGCCAAAAATCAAGTTAAAAAAATTTTTTTAATTACCTGATAAATGACATCTTGGAAAAGGACTGGAAAAGTAAGTGCTGCATCTTCTAGCTCATTTAGACTACAGTGTACTAGTGTTTCATCCTTAAAATAAAAAACACACTCTGAATAAACCAAGATACTAAAAGAAACTTGAAATGATAATTTTATGTACCCTTATCACCAAAAACATTTATTAATGTATTCACTCATATGTGGGATTTTGTATTTATCATACACTGCTCTGTGTGGCACAGCAATCTGGGATAGAATTTCTAAGCCACTGGTTCTCAGGTATGGTCCCTGGACCAGTAAGATGTATCAGCATCTTATGGGTTAGAAAGGCAAATAACTACTAGTTAGAAATGCAAATTCTCCAGCTCCACTTATGGTAATTCAAAAACTCAGAACAGGGTGAAGAAGAGAGGAGCTCAGCAATCTATATTTTAATAAACCCTTTAGGTGATTTCAATGTATGCTCAGGTTTGCGAACCACTGCTCTGAGTTCTGCCCTTGCCAACTTTCTGTAAGTATAATAAATATATACTCCTTTTATTAACAACTAACAAACGGAAGTTTAGAATCTAATTGTTTTTAAAATTACATATATTCTATTCACATAGCTTCTTATCCTTACATCTTTTATAAAGACTTTTATTTTATAAAATGGATGTCTTAGTATCTGTTGCATTTGTTTCAGACATAAACATTATTTAACTAAATTAGCAGTCAATGAAGACTTGTCATCTCTGATCACCAAACACTGTTTTCTCATTAAAAGCATAAGAAGGTGAGGATCATTCAATCTAAGATATGTGCAAATATTCCTATTTCTTGAATACTGAATGATTAAAAAAATAAGAGTTCTATTTGTAGTTAAATGACAAAATGCTTTCTTTTAAAAAGCTGCCAATGACTACCCCCAAAATTTTTCAATGCATTTAAAATGAATTAAAATGAAACACAAATGTTCATACCTTGTGATTCCACATCTTATTAGCTGGAGTGTTTCTTTTAACCTAAAGTTAACTCTGGGGAGGCAAAGAGCAAAAAATACTCTAGATATGCCTCAATTTCTTTTAATAGCATATCAGACTACACATTTCAAGGTACTGTCTTATCAACTTAAAAAAAAAAAGGTATCCTCTTTCCTAAAACTGAGTAACTAATTCTACTTCATTTACACACTATCTAAATTTTAATCATTCTTCTTCATTTACCTCTATAAAATTATTGACTTATGCTCAGTCAATTCCTATCTTTCCTTCTCTATTTACCTTTACATTGGATTAAAAATTACATGGTCAAACTTGCTATAATGACCACATCAACTCCTAACACAAAAATCTAGCAAAATCTTTTTTCAGTTTTTCCACTAACTTGCATATCACATCTGAACTACTCATCATCAGTTTCAAATTTTTCTCTTTCTACTTATCATCTAATAAATACCTTAATACTTAGGACCTCTGGATATCTCTCTTACACCTCTTTGGCTAGGCAAACGCTAAGGTGCTGAACTCTCAAAAAAGAACTATACATGCCTAGTTAAGATTTAAAATAATAATCTTTTCCTCAAGAAAAAAAATTTTATGAGAAGTAGACCACATCTCTAATTATAGGATAACAGTAACAAAGGCTAAATAATAAAACATTTCCAGTATTTTATAAGAGGTAGATGTTCAGCTTTCAAAGCTCTTCTGGTATCCTAAAACATAAAATTTTAACACACCAAGAAAACATATCAAAGGTTTTATTAGCATTAAGAGCTCATGCTTTGGGAAGATAAAGTTATTGGTATTAGACAATACACAAAAATAAGAACAGGAAAAGAACTATAATCTTGCATGAGGTTAACTCACTGGGACCCAGATAACATTTGGTCCTTCAGGGAAACATAATCTTAACCACCACCACCCCCCAAAAAAGGTGAAATCTAAGCATGAAATCAAATTAGAATTTATTGGGACATTAAAAAAAAAAGATCACAATGGTTTCAGAAATATGGGGGAAAGAACTAATTTAAATACAAAAATGAAAGCCTAATTTATTTTCAAAGAGTACCTGATACCAACTAACTGTGGATCCTGGCATTAGACTATACTTCAAATAAAAACATTTCAGAACATCTTGCACATGTTTAGTAAATGTGTAAACCTTTTCATTCAGTTGTATCCTTTTAGGTATTTAGCTAGTATTTTAAAAAATAAATTTAACTTACTTTCCCTACTTCTATAGATAATATACTTACCAGGTCTAAAACTAGGGAGAATTCTGGTGTGCTTCTTGTTTTCAATGGAAGAGCAGGTTTCCTATTTAGTTGTTCTTCTGTCAGTGGTGGAACATGTTTGATGAAATAATACCTATAAATCAAATTTTTTAAAAATCTCAATATTTCTCTTTTTTATAAGTATAAAACATATTACTAAATTCAGCTCATAAAGCTTTTTAAAATAAATCTTTAATTAAATAATATACATTTAACCTAGTAAACCAAACCTATGAAACATAAATAAAACTGAAATTATATAAATTAGTATTTCAGTAACCCAGTAAAATTATTAATACCTACAAGTCACATGTTCTTTGCAATATACCATTGAGCCACCCTTCCACACACATACTTTCATTCTGCTCCAAGAGGGAAAGGAAAATAAAAGACAAAAAACAAACAAACAACAAACAAACAAAAACTCACGGGTCAAATACTTCCCAGTCTTCTTCATAGGTGGCCTCTGCATGAGCTGATGAATAACCACTATCTGGAGTTACTGGTGCTATTTGATAAAATGAAAAACAAAATGTTAGTTTTACTGATTTTATATAAGATTTTCCTGACGTCCCGTATATTTTAGGCTAAAGGTACGACAGAAATAACTTGTAAACAGTATTTCAAAGCATACTCATTAACACATAAATCTAACTCCAGAAGCAAAGGAAAAAACTGCCATTACAGATAAAATGGCAAGCCAGATCATGGCTAGTAGAATTAAAAACCCTAATAGCAAAGAAAAAATTTACTACTACTGCCAGAAAAATACACAAAACTTCAGTTTCTAACTGGATGGTGTCTATATGTATAACCATAAAATCTTTATGGGGCTCTTGCAGCAGTAACATTTTTCAAAGTACCTTGTACATACATAGGAAGTCAACATATATATATATGTGTGTGCTGATGATAGACCCAAAAGTAGTTTTTAACCTATGATCTATGAAGATTCTCATGAAACCCCCTTGTGGGCTTATGTAGTATGTACATTTTTCCAGGAACCTCAAGGCTATCTAAAATCTTTTAAAAAGTTAAGAAATGCTGCTCTAGGGGTGCCTGAATGGCTCAGTTGGTTAAGCAGCCGCCTTCGGCTTAGGCCATAATCTCATAGTCTGGGAGTTGAGGCCCGGCGCTGGGCTCTGTGCTGATAGCTCGGAGCTTAGCGCCTGCTTCAGATTCTGTGTCTCCCTCTCCCTCTCTGCCCCTCCCCTACTCATGCTCTCTTTCTCTCTCTCAAAAAATGAAAACGTTAAAAAAAAATTTTAACAATGCTGCTCCATATAGAAACCAATGCTTTAGAGGAGGCTTTATTTTATTTCTAATTTACAAGCAACCTAAAAATAATGAAGCAATTCTATAGTTCATGACACATGGTCCAGTATGTGTTTAAGGTAAAATTTTATCAACTGACAGAGCTTTAGAAATTATGCTAGGAAGGGCACCTAGCTTGCTAAGTCAGAAGAATGTACGACTCTTGATCTCAGAGTCTTGAGTTTGAGATCTACACTGGGTATAGAGATTACTTAAATAAATAAAAAACTGTAAAAAATTATGCTGGGAATTTTCTAAGACAATAGTTATAACTTAAATTTAAAGAGAAGACAAACAATAACATTATTAGTTAGAGGTAATGTTTCCGATAAAAGTTTAAGCTGGATGCTAGAGACTGAATGTTTGTGTACCCTCAAAATGGTATTTGGAGGTGAAGACTTTAGGATGTCATGAGGTCATTAGAGTAGAGCCCTCATGAACAGGATCAGGGCCCTTATAAAAGAGACTCCAGGGACACCTATAAGTGGCTCAGTTGGTTAAGCGTTCAACTTAAGCTCAGGTCATGATTTCTCAGTTTGTGAATTCAAGCTCCACATCAGACTCTGCTGTCAGTGCAGAGACCACTTTGGATCCTTTGTCTCCCTCCCTCTCTCTCTCTCAAAAACAAGCATTGGGGCACCTGGGTGGCTCAGTCGGTTAAGTGGCCGACTTTGGCTTGGGTCATGATCTTGTGATTCGTGAGTTCAAGCCCCATGTCAGGCTCTGTGGGGACAGCTCAGAGCCTGGAGCTTACTTTGAATTCTGTGTCTCCCTCTCTCTCTCTCTGCCTTCCCCCACTCAGGTGTGTGTACTCTCTCTCTCTCAAAAATAAACATTAAAAATTTTTAAAAATTATTTAAAAAATAAACAAACATTAAAAAAAAAACCAAACCAAACCAAAGAGACTCCAGAGAGCTCACGCAGCTTCTGCCATGTGAGGATACATAAGAAGACAGTTGTCTATGAACCTGAAAGCAGGGCTTTAACCAGGTACTGAATTTGCTGGCCTTTGATCTTGGGTTTCCCGGCCTCCTAAACTGTGAGAAATAAATTTCTCCTGTGTGTACACCACCTAGTCTATGGTAATTTGTTATAGTAGCCCAAAATGACTAAGATAGTGGAATACAGTAAAAAAACTGCTGTAATCTGTCTTTAGGAATGAAATACTGGTGGATAATAGTCTTTCAGGACAAAAATAAACCATTTTTGCTATTATCATGTATTAATTTCTTATGTATGAATTACCTTGTAACATAGTATGTTCAGTGAATGATGACAGATGTAAATCATAATTTTTGTCCATCTTAAAAACTTTATGCCAATGACAGTTCATTAGCATAAGGGCTAATGGAAAAATACAACTTCTAACCACTTCTGTTTCCAATTCCTATTAACCTCAGAGAAAGGGAGAAAGGAAGTAATATTTCAGGGCCTTTATGCTAAGCATTTTTCTTTTTTCATTCCATTTAGCCTTTAAAACCGTGAATTAGTATTACCCTTCTAAAGCTAAAAAAAACTGTCTCAAGTGAGCTTAAGTTGTCCAAAGTCACGAAGGTAAATGGTAGAACCAGCCTCCTTCTGTCTTGTTTTTGGCTCAGCTCAGTTCTTGAAGTTAAGGAAAAGTAACAACCTTTCTTACTCATACTCGTCTTTTTAAGATCAGCAAAAACTTTACTTCTCTCCTGTCATGATACTCCCAGAGTAAACACAATGTGCCACCTCATCATTTTGCTCATTTGTTTGTAATAGCACTCACCACACTGAACAGTAACTTTTGTGTATACCTGGCTCATCAATTAGATCATGTACTCTGCAGGGTCAAGAAGCATTATCTTATTCATCTTTATAAACAATGCCCATCACAAAAAATACATGTTCAACAAATGTTAGGGGACTAAATGAATTAATGAGACAACAGGAGTAAATTTTACTTCTCCCCTCTAGAAACCACTATGGTTATAGAAATCCCTTCTCCATCTTCATAGTTGTTAGGGAAAAAAAAATACAGCAGAACAAACATCCAACAGGAAGCCCAAAGCCCTGGACTTAGCCTATACTTTACAATTCGCTAGCCTAAACACTGGCAAAGTAATAAGCATAAAATGACAGGTCAAGAGTAGGTTCATTTTTTTTTTTTAAATGTTTATTTATTTTTGAGAGAGAGAGAGACAGAGCATGAGTGGGGGAGAGGCAGAGAGAGAGGGAGACACAGAATCTGAAGCAGGCTCCAGGCTCTGAGCTGTCAGCACAGAACCCGACGTGGGGCTCGAACTCACAGACTGCGAGATCATGACCTGAGCCGAAGTCGGACACTCAACCGACTGAGTCACCCAGGCGCCCTCCGAGAGTAGGTTCATTTGCAAGTCTTAACCACCCAAGAATGAACTATGTGCACCATGTTGATTTGCTTGTCAGATTCAATATTATTCTTAAATTATAACATTATAATTTAACATTAGAGACATTAACATTACAGAGCCTAATCTTTTATTTGACCAAGTTAAAATAAATCTTTACTATTTTTTGTTACTTTTCATATTGGTATGACTGGGTTGCATTATATAGAAATTTCATAATTGTATGCATCTTTAAGTGTTTTCAGCTATTCTGATTATAGTTTTTCAAATTTCCTCTTTATAGTCAAGGGAAGAACATGATTCTACTTCCTTACACCAAACTACATTTCTGAACCAATATATATGTGCTAGGGTCTCTCAAATGCCTAGCATTATAAGAAATAAACAAATCTAGGGTGCCTGGGTGGCTGTCGGTTAAGGGTCTGACTCCTTGATTTCAGCTCAGGTCACGATCTCATGGTTTGTGAGATTGAGCCACACGTCAGGCTCCGTGCAGCCTGCTTGAGATTCTCTCTCCCCCTCCTCTGCTCATGCTCTCTATCTCAAAAATAAAAAAATAAACATGAAAAAAATTTTTTTATCTAAGATTTTGTCCCTCGGAGAAAAAAATGACTGTCCTCAATTTTATTTCTGCTTTTAAGTATGATGGAACAGTTTCATCTTTGAGCTTTATCCATCTGTATACCACAATCCTCAGACGTAATAAATTCTCATTCATGTGTTCTACATTTCCATGACGACTGGCTCAGGGACCAAACGATTATTTAGGCCTTTATAAGGATCCAGAATTAGGCTGCAAAGTTTGGACACAGGGAAATATCTAGGAACAGAAGCTTCTTTTGGGGGTGGGGGGGCCAGGGGAAGTCATCTATATATGGAACAAATCTGAAGGTATAACGCTGCTGTTAGGGAGGGACTTCAGGGTCCGAGACTGTGTGCAATTACAATAAATTTACTCATAAACGTGAGCATATATTTTGCTATTTGTGTTCAAAGAGCTAATCTTTCTCTAACTAGTAAGATAGTACAAATAATTAAACTGTAAAATGACTAATGCTCAATCAAAACAACCTTCTAAAACATTTCAATTTCAAACTGACCAAATTTCTGGGAGAAAGTTTTATTTTCAATTTTAATTGTCTTAATGTTCAAGGAAGAAAAACATGCATTTGACCTATTAAAGAAAAATAAATACTGTACTTCTATAAATTCATGAAGATACTAAGAAATTTTCTTCACCTGTAAGGGGTGGGATATCACGATTAACTGTTTCTTCTGTTTCTTCTAAACCATTATTTATTGACGGCCTCACTTGAACTGCTTGATTTGAGTAAGCTGCTCCATTAGTTGATGTTGTAGTACTGGTAGTGATCTCATCCACCTGTTCCATATCAAGTTGTTTTACTATCTCTTCAGCTTCCACAGCCTGTCCTGGGGAATCGGATCCTGATGTTCCTATAATCAAGATTCAGTGTACTCAATCATCATTTAAAAAATCAAAAGGGGGTGCGAGGAGAGGGAAGATGTTTTTAAGGATACAAACTTATATAGCAAGCAAACATAAGCTGTAGAGACCTAAGGCACAACAGAGTGAATACAAACAACAATATTGTATTATAATCATCAAACTTGGTGAGAGACTAGAGCTTAATTATTCCAACCACTAAAAAGAAAGGATAATTATGTAATGTGATGGAGGTGCTAATTATTGCTACATGACAATCATGTTACAATATATAAGTGTATCAAATCAACATGTTATATCCTTAAATTTACATAATGTTGTATATCAAATATATTTTAATAAAGGTTTTTTTAAAATGTTTCATTTTGAGAGAGAGAGCGTGTGAGCGAGTAGGGGAGGGGCAGGGAGAGAATCCCAAGGAGAGTCTGCACTATCAGCACAGAGCCCCACATGGGGCCCGATCCCATGAACTGTGAGATCGTGACTTGAGCCAAAATCAAGAGCTGGTTGCTTAACTGACTGAGCCACCCAGGTGCCCCTCGAATACATTTTAATAAAACTAAAATTAAATATTTAAAAATAACATAAATACTTGGAAAACCTAAATGCAACTGACATAGAGCTGAGGATACCACTGTTTAGTGAGTCTCTTCTAGATATTTCAAATAATGAGGAATAAAGACTATTATAAGCTAGAGTGCTATTGGTGAACAAAACTTTTAAGAGTGTTCAAACAGTTTAGAAACATCCAGTTACAGTGAAACAGTCATAATTTAGAACTTTTAAAAATTTTTATTGAGATATAATGGTCATATAAGCTTGTGTAAGTTTTAAGTATATACGCTAATTTAACACATTTATATATTGCATTATGATTACCAACCTAGTATTAGCTAACATCTCTATCCTGCCACATCATCATCATTTTTTGTGGTGAGAAAATCTAAGATCTAGTCTCTTTGCAACTTTGAAGAATACAATACTGTATTGTTGACTATAGAACTTCTTTTCAATAAAGTATCATTTAAGTGTCTACTATGAGCTAGGCTGTGTGTGTGTGTGTGTGTGTGTGTGTGTGTGTGTGTGTCTGTAGTTTTTTCATTATCCTCAAATTAGTCCAGTACTAAGCATCCTAGCCACTGGGGACAGTTGTAATTTTTAAACCAGAGGTGGTTATGCAAGAACGAGCTGTTACCCTAACCATTAGAACATTTTTATTCAGAGACACAAGAGCAATTTCCTAACAAGATTCCATCTCAGTACAAGACTGAAGTTCATTTCCTAATCATACTCAGCCACAACCTAGATGACCCTGCTGCCCAATTCTTCTTCCATGATGGGATGATTCCAACTCTTTCTACTTCTTTATGGAATCCTCCAAATGTCATTTTCAACAACAAAATCAACCTCCCGTACTCCCAACTTTCTCACACAACATTCCTTCTCCCTCATAGCTTTAAATGTAACTTATTTGCAAAAAAAATCTCTTTTCCTAATACCTGTCCCCTCAAGGCTCTTTATTCTTCCATACTCTACATACTAACTAAATCGGAATTCATTTACTCCACTGCTGCCACCAGATCATTGGTTTTCCACTAATATGCAAAAATCCCTGCTCCTTTGAGACTGATGTCATCTAGCTATAATTTTTCATTTTTCCCCACTGCCGTCATCTACCAACTGTTGCCAGCATCTTTTCTCAATCAGAGGAATTAAACACCCAGCTACCAGTATAAAGCTCTATGAAACACCTGCTAGTTGTTACTATAGGCAAAGTCAATGACTTATCACTAAGACTAATCAAAGGTCTTGCCGTCTTTAGCTCCATCTTCATTCAGGCTGCTCTCTCTCTTTTTTTTTTAAATAAACTTTTTGTTTGTTTTTTTTATTTTATTTTTGAGAGACATAGAAACAGAGCGTGAGCAAGGGAAGGGCAGAGAGAGAGGGAGACACAGAATCTGAAGCAGGCTCCAGGCTCCAAGCCATCAGCACAGAGCCCGACGTGGAGCTCAAACTCACAGACCATGAGATCATGACCTGAGCTAAAGTTGGCCACTTAACTGACTGAGCCACCCAGGTGCCCCCCACACTGCTCTCTTTAGCAAGTACCATGACCATAACGTGCACATTCACAGAAACTGTTCATCTCTGAAAACTAAAGTTCAAACCCCTTACCACAACTTTCTAATCTTTTAATTATCTATTTCATAGTCCCATTCATTACATGTGACCTTCATGTTTGATAAAGACCAGTCTCTTTCATTCCAAACAATCCCTTAACAGCCCCTTCCCCACCCTTCTCATCTAGTTAGACTTCATGGTATATCACATAATCCACTCTCAAGCCAACAGCTTCAGTGTTCTTGTTCCCCTGTACTTTCCACTGTCATCCATCAAAGAAATCTCTCTTGAATCAATGTAACTTACAGGCTTACTGGAGTATGTATGTGTTTCTTTTAATTATACCCAACAGCAAACATTTTCTAAATATTCACTGTTCTCTTCAGTCCCTGCCACCAGGAATCTCAGCACATGGCACCATCTCCTCCTTCAAGCGAAAAGTTAACTTATCAAAAATCAACTTCTTCTGCCCAAAACATGTATTTCTGCGCGCACGTTCACAGCTTCTTTCCTTCAGCATTAGAGAAAAATCTTCTCCCTTCCTTCTCCTACCTGTTCCCTTAATCCCATCCCTGTCAGCAGACTTCAGAAACTTTCTTCATTGGTTATTGTCCCTCTATTTTCAATCTCTTCCTATTAGGCCCTTCCCTGAGGCTTAAAAACATGCCTGTCTCTCACAAATACAAACCACTCCTTGAGACTTTGTAACCTCTCTAGTTTTATAGTCAAATAGTTCATAAAAATAACCTGCATTTGCTGCTTCCTTTCTTACTCTCCATTTTACTCTTTTAACCCAAAGGTGTTAGGCTTCCAACTCCAGCTACTCTCCTGAAACTGTTCTGGCAAAAGAAACCAATAACCTGGGGTGCCTGAGTGGCTCAGCTGGTTAAGCGTCGACTTAGGCTCAGGTCATGACCTTGTGTTCCATGAGTTCAAGCCCTGCGTCAGGCTCTGTGCTGACAGTTCAGAGCCTGGAGCCTGCTTCAGATTCTGTGTCTCCCTTCTCTTTCTGCCCTCACCCACTCACGCTCTCTCTCTGAGAAAGAAAGGAAGAAAGAAAGAAAGAAAGCAAAAACTTTGTAATTGCCAGGTTCATCAGTATCTTTTCAACACTCATTTCCTTTCCTTCAATCTTTATAACTGTTTGCCTCTGGGTTTTGATATTCTCTTTTCCTTTGGCTTCTATGACACAATATCTCCTGGCTTCCTCTGTGTCTGTCTTGGCTTCTTTTACTCTGTCTAGTCCTTAAATATATTCCCCCAAGATCTTAGTTTGCTGAAGATTTACTCCATTAGTTTCAAATGACACCTGTAAGCTGGTAATAAAATAGTCTACTGCTTAAACCCAGAATTCTAAGCTCCACACCAGAAGGACAAATGGATACCAGATATTTTTAGTTGGTTGTTTCATGGCATCTCAAACTCAGTATGGCCCACCTATCTCCTAGAACCCAATTTCTCTTGAAAAAATAACCTTGTGTCATTTTAATCTCTGGTCTCTTTCACCTCCAATCTGTGCTCAAAATTTGTTTACTCTATATCTCTGATCCTTCTTTTCTCTAATATCACAATTAAGGTTGCATGAAGTCTCATGTGGACTCCAAGTCTACTGTTTCCCCCGACCCAACCTTTTTAGAAGGTAGCTGGCACATTGTGATTTTTAGAAAACACGAATCTGTTCATATTACTCACCAGTTTAAAATCTTTCAGTCATCCCTCACTAAGGATAAAATTCAAATATCTTACCATGTTAGTTTTGATCTGCCATCTTTATAACTATCTTAACCATCCTGTGCACTCCCCAAATCCAATGCTCCATCTGTAACAAACTAATTTCAGTTTCTCAAACACTATGCCTTTGCTCATGCTGCTCATTCTACCTGGAATACCCTTTACTACCTTTCAAGATTCAGCTTTTCTATAAAGACTATTGTGAGATGCCACCCAGAATATAGAACCGTTCCATTCTTTGAATACCACACTACCCCATACCTCTATCAATGCACTTATAAAAATCTATTATACCTATTTATAAATTTTTCTCCCTCTTATAAAAAAAGCTCCCTGCGCACAGAGACCACGCATGTGTTAAATATCCTTGAACCTCTAGCAACTAATACAATGGACGGACATGTCAGATACTCAAATGAATGACATGAAATCATCAAATTGCCCCTGCCCCATATTTAAGAATAATTATCAGGGCGCCTGGGTAGCTCGGTCGGTTAAGCATCCAACTTCGGCTCAGGTCATGATCTCACAGTCCCTGAGTTTGAGCCCCACGTCCAGCTCTGTGCTGTCAGCTCAGAGCCTGGAGCCTGCTTCAGATTCTGTGTCTCCCTCTCTCTCTGCCCCTCCCCCACTCATGTTCTGTCTCTGTCTTAAAAATAAATAAACGTTAAAAAATTTAAAAAAAAAAATCATCCTCTCTCACAGATAAAGAGGCTCAAGAATTTAAAGAACTGGACCAAGGTAACACGGCTAAAGAGGCATAGCTGGAATTATTATTATCTTTTTTTTGAAAGAGCAACGGGCAGAGAGAAGAGAGGGGGAGAGAGAGGGAGAGAAAGAGATGTAGGGTGTATGTTTACTGGCTCAGGCTCACCCAAAGCGGGGCGCAAGCTCATGAACTGCGAGCTTATGACCTGAACCAAAGTCAGATGCTTAATGACTGAGCCACCCAGGCACCTGGCAGACCTGAGATTTTAAGACATGTTTCTCTAATTCCAAAGTCCATCTTTTTCCACTACACCAGCTATTTCCAAAGATGGTCTATGGGGCACTAGTTTTACAAGTTGTTAACAGATGTTCCACAGAAAAGAGATCTTCAGATCATATATGTCTAGGAAATATGGGGTTAACAAAGTTAAAGTTAGTTTTTTGTTTTATTTCTACTATAGGACTTCACAGTCCTTTTAAATGTGCTAACATACATTATTTTAATCCCCCAGAGCATAGTGTACCATACTGCCTTTTAAAAATCATATTATCGGGGCGCCTGGGTGGCTCAGTCGGTTGAGCAGCCAACTTCAGCTCAGGTCATGATCTTACGGTGTGTGAGTTCGAGCCCCGCATCGGGCTCTGTGCTGATGGCTCAGAGCCTGGAGCCTGTTTCGGATTCTGTGTCTGCCTCTCTCTCTGCCCTTCCCCTGCTCATGCTCTGTCTTCTCTGTCTCTCAAAAATAAATAAACGTTAAAAAAAATTTTTTTTTAAAAATCATATCATCCAGAAACATATTCAAATTAGACTTTAAATAATCAGGCAATGAGCATTTAATGGTTATTTTCCGTGCGCCCCATACTATCAAACAACATGATGAATGTGAAAATAAAGACAAGATCTCCTGCCCTCACATAATCGAGACTAAATTATCACTTAAGAAATTAAGAATTATTCATCGAAAAAGAAACTAGCTAAACCTTTTTAAAAAATATGCCAGGGGCTGTTGGTTAAGCATCCAACTTCGACTCAGTTCATGATCTCACAGTTTCTAAGTTTGAGCCCCGTGTAGAGCTCTGTGCTGACAGCTTAGAGCCTAGAGCCTGCTTCAGATTCTGTGTCTCCCTCTCTCTGCCCCTCCCCCGCTCACACTCTGTCTCTCTCTCCCAAAAATGAATAAACATTAAAAAAAATTAAAAACCCCAAAAATATATGTCAAGGGAGGGAGCGCCTGGGTGGTTCTGCCCATTAAGTATCTGACTCTTGATCTCAGGATCGTGAGTTCAAGCCTCTCGCATTGGGCTCAGTGCTGGGTGTGGAGCCTAAAAAAGAAAAATGCTGGGCAATAATGCAAATTTCTTTTGCAAAGGCATTATTATATATAATAAAAACCTTCAACTCATTTGAATTAGAGTAGTTTCACTAAATATCTAAATTAATGATCCCTATGGGGAAAAATCAAGCAAATGAAAAATAAAAACAAAATATGTTACAAAAAACGACCTACTTTGAAGCTCACTTTAAAAATATTCAACGAATTCTACTTTAATGATCTGGAATATTGGAAATGTTTCTCGATTGTCTCCTGTACACACGAAGTTTCATAAAAGTCATTCCAACATAAAGGAAGTAATTTTCCTTCCAGCTCAGAGTTTATCATCTAGCTTTTCAGAGAGTTAAAGTGCAGTTCATACACTTCAACAGAGTTAAATATAACCTGAATTTATTTCAGTCAGTTAAAAAAAAAGTCTTTTAGGAGCTGTGTATTTTTAATGAGGCTGAAAACAAACATAAGATGCTGACAAAATACGCCAGTAAAATTGAACAGATCTCTTGAAAAACCAGGAAAACTAATTTTTAAACCCAAATTATGGGTAATAGTTTATACTTACCATTTTTATTTGCTGGTGAAAAAAAGTTGAAAACAGGAGAAAATATGGTCCCCAACAATGTAGTCCTTGGAGGACTTCCAGAGGAAGGATTATCTTCTAATTTTCCATTTTGTTTTACATGTTGATTTGTCACTTCATAACTACCAGCTTCTAAGAAAAAAAAAATAGAAAAAAAGTTACAATCTAGAGAACGACTTTGAGAAATGTGTTTTAAACAATTCATTATGAAAGATTTTTCCCCTTAAAATACTTCATAAAAACTGAGGCCTCTAGTATATAGACTATAGGCTTCCACAGGGTAACAGAAAATGAAATAAACTCTTTGTAAGTAAAGCAAGTTACAATATCAAAAACACAAATGCAATATTATGTCTTTTATTTACATTTTGGGACGCTGCCTATTTTATAAAACCTACCCTCCAATCTATTACTAATAACAGCTAAGTAAACAGAGGCAACACAGATCTACTGAAGCATTAGACTATGTATAGCATACAGCAAAAATTACTTATGTATACCCAGGCACCATTTCAGAGCGGTTAAGAAAAACAAACAGGTTTTTGTCTTTTGTTTCTTTAGATTCTTAAGAATAAAAATTTTTTATGGTTTTTGGAAAATATACAATAAAAATATACAATAAAAATAAATTCATACAAATGTGTCTTGATTAATCATCCTTAACCTTTCACAACTTTACTTGGTATCTACTCACATTTCTTTCTCTCTTTGCTGCTATAGCTCTTTTCTTTTTCCCTAATAGTCAATTTGAAAAATAGAGATACAATATTGAATTGAAAAGAATGAGGGAAGGTATTCTTGCTGTTGTGCTTAAAACAGCACTGGTTAAGAAGCAGCACCCCATGCTGTAAACGTGTTGCTCTTTATACCTTCCTCTGCCTGTCCTTCTTGTTTTGCTCCTGTTTCTTTGGGGAGCTTCTCAGCAATACTGTAACATATTGACCTAGAACAAGACTTATCAACAGCAGCACTGCTGACTTGGGTCTGGACAATTCTTTCTTGTAGGAGGATGCCCTGTGCATTGTAAAATGTTTAGCAGCATCCCTAACCTCTACCTGCTAAATGCGAGTAGCAATCCCTCCAGTTTGTCACAAATAAGTTACCAAAAAGGTCTCCAGACATTAACAAACATCCCCAAGGACAAAACAACCCCTCGTTAAGAATCACTGTCTTGAGTGATCCAAGATCTCTCTGAGCTGAAATTCCACGATCCAGAAACAAACTCTTTGTACTTTCAATAAATTAAGTCACAATTATTACCGCTTTAAGAAATGAATTTATTAGAGGTCAAAAATGTTGTTCCACATGCATTTTCATGATAAATAGTATAAAGCCAGTCGTTCTGCCTTTACTTGTCATTTTAATTCACCAAAGTATATTTATATCAGGTAATTTTTATTTCATTTGTTATTAATACTTAATACAAAGGAAATTACAAAAATAAGGCAAAAGCTGTACAAAGTCGATTTTTAAAAACAGGAAAGAAACACATCAGATGAAATTTCTGCTTACACCTAATAGAAGAATATCTAAATATTAACAAACCTCCATTTACTTGACTTTTCCGTCTTACTCGAGATATCTGTTTGTTAGGCTTTTCTCCTGCTCTTGGTGTTGATGTAATCAAATTATTATCTATATCACGTTCAATCCTACTCCGTTTCGAAGGATTTTCTCTCTCTTCCTTAAGATATGAGGAAAAAAACATGCATTGAGCATAGGCATTCTGCCTTATAGGTTACACTTACAAAATATGATACGTACCCCCCTGTTTATTGCAGCTTAATTTACAATAGCCAATAGAAACAACTTACGTGGCTATCTGTTGATGAATGGATAAGGAATACATGGTGTATGTATGTGTATATATACATATATATAAATATCAAATTATGTTGATATTGAAACTAATGTTGTATATCAATTATACTTCAATTTTTAAAAAAGATACAATATGTGTAGTATATCTTCCTGTTGTTCACATCCAGGAGAATCAAAATAGAATTATATAATATCCAACAGTGGTAAAAAAAAAAACAAAGGAAAAGTTTGACAGTGTTGTAAGAGTGTTTATTATTAATGCACTTAAAATATGCAAATATAATTACAGCAATCTCAATTTAGATCCTTTCCCCAATGTCCATTAAACTGTCTGTGCTATTGAAATACTCAACTGTAAGATGTGCTATGAATTTTCAGCAATTTTCCCCTACTCTTATATTTGGCCAAAAGAACAGAGGTTGTTTCCGTGAGCACTCAGCGTTAAGAGACAGAACCCCATTGGAATTTGCTGGCATATCACATATTACCAAAAATAACAAGGCTTGCCAATGCCACACCCAATGCCAACCTGAATTCTTTCAATGCCCAAATTAACACTAAAGAGTTTACTCCTTAATAACGCTCTCTATTCATTTCCTTATATGGGGCAAATCTACATCACCAGTTTATGCTGTTTTTGCAGCATTGTTGACTAAAAGAGTATACTCCAAGTGATAGCTAGTTTGTCTTCACTTGTACATCTCTCTCTCTCTCATTTGTAAAATTTTTCTAGAGTCATCAACCACGTGAGTGATTTTCTTACATTACTGTAATACTGGCCTATAATTCCTTGCTGTTTTTCATTTTTTATAATCTCAATCTCTACACTCAATGTGGGGCTCAAATTAAAAACCCCAAGATCAAGAGTCACATACTCTACCAACTAAGCCATCCAAGTGCCCCAATTCCTTGCTTTTTTAATGAGACTACCTGCACTATTTTGGTAAGGATAAGGTTAGATTTTTAAATCTGTATTAAATATAATTTATGTGTATAATCAACATTCTTATTCAACAATTATAAATGACCAGAATTACAACTCCCTATTTGGATGAAAACAGAACAAAGATACTGTCAAAATACATCGGTCCATATCATACCATAGAGAATCTTACTTTTACTTAGTAGTTTTGCTAATTTTAGGTAGTTCCATTACAACAGTATGTCTATTATAGCACAAAATAACACTTCAGTGATCCACAACAAAATTCTTGTTATGTTTACTATTTATCATTCCCCTGCATTTTTAAAAGATGAACAGGAGCCTCATATCCCAAACATGGGATCTCCATTGCCAGAAAACAGGACTCTCCATAAAGTCCTTTAAGAACAGAAATAACACTGCAAAGCCAACAAGACTAAGCTCCAACATCTTCTGGAAGAAGTCTCTTAGTACATCTGCTATAACATAAATACTTGTATTCTGAAAACCCTGCATTCTGCAATACTAAAAATAACAAGGCTTAAGGAAAAAATAATAGGTCCAGGAGGGCAGAGAGGGGTATACAAGGCAGATTAGTCAATGTCCTGTTAACTCTGTAACCACAACACCAACAAAAACAATGATTGGGACACCTCTGGAGATAACTTGGACACCCCAGTGAGGCAGCTAACAGCAGCTGAAATGCTACCTCAGGGTTAATAAAAGGTAATAAAAACAGAGAAGGAGAAACAAGAGCTTATGGGAGAGCTGAGAAGTGGAGCTTTAAGCCAATAGGGCTAAAATGGACACAAAAGGAAATGCAAACTGCCACATGAGAAAAGTCTCTGCTAGATGAGAGCGTTACCTCTCTCGGAGGCAACCCCCCACTGCTAATTATCACTTCTAATTAAAAACTCTGTGTGTGTCTGTGTGTGGGGCTTTTGTTTCTGTAGCAGCTGAATTGGAAGATTTTTACTTTCTTGATGAAATATAAAATTCAACTCCCATTATTCACGATCCCCTTGTCCAGTTTAGGAAAAAAATCATGTATACAGCAATGCCCCACCCATGTTATACGGCCACTACTCCCCTATTTACCAACAGTCTGTAAGCTAGATGTTATTGTGGAACCACATATCTATTGTAGCAGAAGAGACTATACTGTGGCCAATTAAAAATATATAATATTCTTACATACATAAAGTATGTAAATACATACAGAAAGTAAGAATATTTTAGTTTACATCTCCAAGGAGGAGGAGGAAGCTATTTTTTTTAAGTTTATTTATTTTGAGAGAGGAGGGGGGAGGGACAAAGAAAGAGGAAGACAGAGAATTCCAAGCAGGCTCCATAGTGCCGGAGTGGAGCCCAATGCCAGGCTCAAACGCGCGAAACCACAGATCATGACCTGAGCCAATACCAACAGTCAGATGCTTAATGGACTGAGCCACCCAGGGACCCCAGAAGGTAGTATTCTTAAATCTCTGAATCCCAACGTAAACACACAAAACTAAAGAGGCAACAAAAATTCAAGGGCAAAATAACGGCAAAAGCAAGAGGACAAGTTATCTCCCTTAAATTCCAAGCAGATGAACACAAACCAATAGCCGCCATACCTGAGTGCCCACATGCCCTAGTATAGAAGAAAGTAAAGGGATCAACAAAGTGTATGACACACCTGAGAACAAGAGAAGCCCCAAACAGCTAAAAAGCAGGTATTCAATGGAAAGCATGGCAGGCCAATTTTAACACAGGAGAAAAAGTTGCTGCCCAATCTAATAGCAAAGGGGTCCATGGTGAGAATGGAACAACAGTTCCTATGAACTATTAAAAGTGACCAACTATGACTCTGTTCTAGAACAGGGCTCCACACTAAGGGGAAAATGCTGGGAATGGAATAAAAATTGAGTAGCAAAGACACAAAAGAAAAGAAGGAAAGCAAAGTTTCGGATAAACATGAGGTAGGAATAAAGAGATAGGAAAACTCAAAAAGTAATCACATATTTTTTAACACTACACAAAACAACAAAACTAGTTAGAAAAGATACCCTATGGAGGTGCCTGGGTGGCCCACTCAGTTAAGTATCTGAGTCTTGATTTCGGTTCAGGTCATGATCTCAGTTTGTGGGACCAAGCCCCATGTGACGCTCTATGCTGGACAGCACAGATCGTGATTGGGATGCTCTCTTCCTTTCTCTCTGACCCTCCTCTGCTCATGTTCTCTCTCTCAAAAATAAATAAACATTTAATTAAACAAACATATATATACACATATATATAAAGAATGGCATCAGTAAAACAAGGATTATAGATAAAAATTATAATTTATTTCAAAACAAAAGACTTACTAAGGAAATGATATGAGACCTACATTAAGAGTTAGAAAAATTCAAATCAGGGGCACCTGGGTGGTGGCTCAGTTGGTTGAGTGGCCGACTTTGGCTCAGGTCATGATCTCACAGTCTGTGAGTTCAAGCCCTGCATCCGGCTCTGTGCTGATGGCTTAGAGCCTGGAGCCTGCTTCAGATTCTGTATCTCCCTCTCTCTCTGCCCTTCCCCTGCTCACGTTCTGTCTCTCTCTGCCTCTCAAAAATAAACAAACATGCTAAAAAAAATTTAAAAAAAGGAAAATTCAAATCAGAAATAACAAAATAATTAGAAATAAAAGAAAAACATCATACAGCGTGAAAAGCAACCAACTTTTTCATCAAAGTGAAAATTAAAAACCTGGCATCATCTTCATTATTTTAGTCGTGCTGTGCCTATGTTATAACAGTTCTGAATTTCGGGATTAAAAAAAGAGATGGGCCTTGAACATCAGGAGTTTATGCTCTGAGATACAGAAGGATGTTTTATTGTAATATCAGAAATAAAGACTGAACTAGAATAGACATTAAAGTGAGTAAACAACAGATTATGTCTTTTATATTTTAATTATTATTATTTTTTTTATTAAGTAGGCTTCACGCCCAGCACAGAACCTAACATGGGGCTCAAACTCATGACCCTAAGATCAAGACCTGAGCTGAGATCATCAAGAGTCAGATGCTTACCCAACTGAGCTACCCAGTAACCCTTAAGTTTGTCTTTTAAAAGGAACAGAAGATAAAATGGGGGGAAAAATTTTTAAAGACATCAAAATATTACAAATACTGAAGACAGACAAAGAAGATCCAACAGACAGAAAACAGGAATCCCTAAAGGAAACCAAATCAAAAGCATAGCAACAGAACAAATACCAGAAAGTTTTCCACAAAGAAATGATTTTAAATTATATGTTGAAAGATATGTTTAACTAAAACTATCAACCCAGAAAAGTAAACAAAATATACCCTAAACTTCACAGAATTTAAAGAAAAAAAAATCCTTTGGAGATCAAAGAAAAATCATTTATAAAGGCTGAAAATTAGATTATCATCAAACTTCCAACAGCATTGTTTTTATGTCAGAAGAAAATGGAATAACATCGTGAACAGAAAAGGCTACCCGAGTATTTTATAGGCAGCAAAACTGATTTTCGAGCTTAAAGAGTACTGTTATCAATGTGCAAGAATATGGTTTCCATGAGTGATTTCTGTGGCATCTTCTAGAAAATGAGCTTCAGACAACAAAAATCACTATAGACAATTACATGAGAACCTAGGATAAGCATTAAACATACTGAACATATGTAGAACATTTATAACTAAGATAAATGAGGATTAAAAGACAATATGTAAGGACTATAGGCTCAGAATGTACAGATATAAAACTATAAGAAATTTGATAAGAGATAGTTTTTTTTTTTACTCACTTTAAAGTCATTCTAAGACAGAACACTTAACAGAATTCAGTCCCAACTGATCTACACAAGAAATACTAAATTAAGTTCTTTAGGCATAAAATAAATAATACCAGATGGGATCCTAAACCTATAGTAAGGAATGAACACCACTAAGACAAGTATATGAGGATATATAATAGATCTTTGTGTTCACTACTACTGTGCTTTTACTAGCTATCTTCAACAGTCATATTTGCTATAATCTCTGTACCCTCATTATGATCCAGAAGATTATTATTTTGAAGACTTAAAGCTTTTAATACAATATATATATTTGTAGAAACATAATAAGAGTGCTCTTAATATTCTGCTTTGCAGTAATACCAAAATAAGTTTTTCAAATTTTGTCTAGGGGTATGTGGGTGACTTAGTCAGTTAAGTGTCTGACTTTGGCTCAGGTCATGATCTCACGGTTTGTAAATTCAAGCCCCACATCGAGCTCCATACTGACTGTGTGGAGCCTGCTTGGGATTTTCTCCCTCTCTGCTCCTCTCTGACTTGCACTCTCTCTGTCTCAAAAAAAAAAAAAAAAAAAAAAATTGGTCTCACTTATTTTGAAATTTACTAATATTTTAAAATAAAATTCGTAACTTTCTAATTAAGAATGGATCACTGAATTAAAAAAGGAGATCAGACGATTTGTGGTTTCAATCCACAATTATACTGATGCAAAGAAGAAACTGACATATCAGAATTCTCTTGACTCACAAAAGGGGAAAACTACTCCAAAGAATCTGGATCAAACTGCAAATTACAATTAAGAATATGATAAAGCTACATAAATATTTTCCTTTAGCTGCATAAATATTATTGTCTCATCATGCCTTATATAATAGAACATACTCAAAGCCAATTCAGTTCCACTATCATTTGAGAACCCTCATTCAGCATTTAAAAAAAGAAATTTAATATTTTAAATGTACACATCTAGTTTTTAAAAGCCAAAATTCATTATAATTTTTCAAACTAAAAACAGTGAACCACTGAGCAGTGCCTGGGTGGCTCAGTTGGTTAAGTGTCCAACTTCAGCTCCGGCCATGATCTCACAGTTTATGAGTTGAAGCTCTGTGTCAGGCTCTGTGCTGACAGCTCACAGCCTGGAGCCTGCTTTTGGATTCTCTGTCTCCCTCTCTCTCTCTCTGTCCCTCTCCCAATTGTGCTCTTGCTCTCCCTCTCTCGCTCTCTTTCAAAACAAAAACAAAAAAACCAAATCCGAACCAATGAAATATCTTAAAGAATAAGTTATACTGCACTGGTTGAAAAAGTGCACATACTACTATCTGAGACACTTATAAACTCTTGCACAATAGACATTGCTGAAAGCCAGCTGAATAAAAAAGTCAATGAAAGAAACAGGCTCTTTCATGTTCCAGTGATAAAGTAACTCTCTGAATTAAAGACTTATCTGCAAATACAAGAAATGAGTTAATGTCTAGTCTGTAGAAATGTACTTTTGCCTTACATATATGGCCAGACTTTCTGTTTTAACTATATTTATCTAATATTAGCATCAACTAATTATCAAAGATCTTCTTTACTGTGAATGTGTGGTAATAAACACAAGTGGTGAATAATTTTTTTGTATCTCAGTTTATCCTGAAATAATGTGTATTGAACGTCTGCGCTGACTGTGCAAAAGCAATGGCAGATATTACTGTCACCTCAGCACAAATTAGGCAATGACACCCAAAAGTCACTGTATCATTTACCGCCATGCACTAGCAGCGGGGGAAGCCAGTTCGACTTAAGAATGTCCCTGATGAAGCTGTAAAATTAATTTAATCTCAACCCTTAAATATGTGTTAACATTAGACAGGATGGGAAGTGAAGTACAATAAAACACTACTGCTGCAAACTTGTGCTTCCACAATTGTCTTGAGAAAAAGAATGAGTAATTAAGTTATAAGCTGAATTAGACCACTTTTCTGATAGAAAAGTATTTTTACCTGAAGTAGGTATTTTTAAATTTTTTTTAATGTTTGTTTATCTTAGAGAGTGAGAGAGAGAGAAAAGACACGTGTGCGTGCAAGTGGGGGAGGGGCAGAGAGAGAGGGAGACAGAGTCTGAAGTAGCCTCTAGCCTCTGAACGATCAGCACGGAGCCTGACACGGGGTTCGAACTCACAAACTGTGAGATCATGACCTGAGCAAAGTCGGACACTTAACCAACTGAGCCACCCAGGTGCCCTGATATTTTCTGAAAAGTGAACAAAGTATGCCTGCCACTTCAAGAAAATCTGACACATTATGTTGCCAGCAATAAAATTTGAGCTTTCAAGCAAAAATTGGAATTTTAGAAAACTTAGACCCAGCACCATAGGCTTGACAGCTTCCCAGTACTTAAAAACTATCCTGTTGAGATCAATGGGGATGTTCAGAATTTAATTTTTAAATATTGAATAATGAAATATATCAATATGTCAAAGACCTACATAATTCAGTGAACCAGTATCTTCTAAATAATCACTGCAAAGTGTTACGAAACCATACATATGCATTCCAAGTGCAAAACTGACTAACGAAAAGATCACTGCAGTCCTTTCAAATTTTATCTTGGAACAAGAACCTAAGAAACTACATTATTTGTCAAGTTTTGGTATAATATCAATAGACTATCTAAATTATCTAAAAAGGATATTAAAATACTCTTCCCTTTAACAAATACATGCAAATATGATTTTCTTTAAATGCTTCAATGCTAACACAAACTACCTTGTATGAAGTCAACATTAAAGAGATTTGCAAAACTGTGAATAATGTCATGCTCTAATTTCCCTTTGAATATTTTGAATATTTTCAAAATTCCTCAGTTTTAATATCTAATAACATGCACTGATAGATATAGCCCACAAAAACAAATGTTCTTTAGGGTTTCCAATAGTTTACAAGAAGGTAAACCAGCCCAGGGCGTCTGGGTGGCTCAGTCAGTTAAGCATCCGACTTCAGCTCAGGACATGACCTTGCAGTTCGTGGGTTCAAGCCCCGTGCTGGGCTCTGTGCTGATAGCTCAGAGCCTGAAGCCTGCTTCAGATGCTGTGTCTCCCTCTCTCTCTGCCTCTACCCCACTCACACTCAGTCTCTATCTCTCAAAAATGAATATACATTTAAAATAAATTATTAAAAAAAAGGTAAAGGAGCCCGGGATCACTTAGTTAAGAGAAACTACTAATGGTAATCACAAGAAAAATTTAAGAAGTCACCCTCTCCTAAATGGGGAAAAAATCTGAACTGGCAGTTCACAAAAGAAAATTCACATATGGCCAATAAGCACATTCAACTTCATTAATCATCAGGGAAATACAAAATAAAAACACAATGAGATAACCACCCCAGCCCTGTAGAAAGGCTAAAATTAAAAAGACTGGCAATTTCAAATATTACTAAGGACGTAAGCAACTGGAACTGTCAAACATTGCTGGATAAAATGGTACAAATACTCTGGAAAACAACTGAGTAGTTTCTTAAAAGTTAAAGAGTCTTGGGGCAGCTGGGTGGCTCAGTCGGTTAGGCATCTGACTTCGGCTCAGGTCATGATCTCAGGTTCGTGAGTTCAAGCCCCACATCGGGCTCTTTGCTGACAGCTCAGAACCTGGAGCCTGCTTCAGATTCTGTGTCTCCCTCTCTCTGCCCCTCTCCTGCTCGTGCTGTCTCTCTCTCTCTCCAAAATAAATAAACATTTAAAAAAAAAAAGAGTCTTTCAACAAATGGTGCTAGGATCAACAGATATTAATATGCAAAAGAATATAGCTGGACCCTTACCCCATACCATCTACAAAAATTAATTCAAAATGGATGAAAGAGCAGAATATAAGAACTAAAACTATAAAACTTATAAGAAAAAAACATTGAAGCATGTAAGAAAATATTTATAACACTTAAAAGAAAACTCAAGGCTAAAGCTTTATCACCATGATTTTGGATAAGGTTCTTAATAGCTTGATTTTAATAGTTTTTTGGACATGACACTAAAAATATTAGCAACAACAAAAAATAAATAAACTGGACTTGACTTGATCATATTTAAAACTTTTGTGCTTCAAAGGGGTCTGCAAGAATGGGAAAAAATTTGCAAATAATTTATTGAACAAAGGACTTGTATCTAAAATATATAAAGAACTCTTACAACTCAATTGTAAAAAGACAAAACCCAGTTTAAAAATGTGCAAAGATTTAAAAGACATTTCTCTGAAGAAGTTACAATGGCCAACAAGCTCATGAAAAGATAAGATACACAATGTCACTGGTATCTAGGAAAATGTATTAGGACCACAATGAGATACTGTTTCACTCACTAAGATGGCTAAATCTAAAAGGACAATAACAAGTGTCGTTAAGGATGTAGAGAAACTAGAACCTTTAACTTTGTTGGTGGGAATGTAATATGGTGCAGCCATTTTGGAAAACAGTCTGTAATTCCTTAAAAAGCTACACAGAATTATCGTATCATCCTGCAATTCTACTCTTCAGTATATTCTCAAGAGATAAGAAAATAGATTTCCACAAAGGGATGCTTAGGTGGGTGAGTCTGTTAAGTGTCCGACTTCAGCTCAGGTCATAAGCTCGCAGTTTGGGAGTTCAAGCCCCAGGTTGGTCTCTGTGCTCACAGCTCAGAGCCTGAAGCCTGCCTCAGATTCTGTGTGTGTGTGTCTCTCTTTTTCTGACCCTTCCCCACCTGCGCTTGCTCTCTCTCTCTCTCTCAAAATTAAACACTAAAAAAAATTCTTTAAAAAGAAAATAGGGGCGCCTCGGTGGCTCAGTCGGTTGGGCGGCCGACTTCGGCTCAGGTCATGATCTTGCCGTCTGTGGGTTCGAGCCCCGTGTCGGGCTCTGTGCTGGTAGCTCGGAGCCTGGAGCCTGCTTTGGATTCTGTGTCCCCCTTTCTCTCTGCCTTTCCCTTGCTCACGCTCTGTCTCTATGTCTCTCAAAAAATAAAATAAAAATAAAAACGCTGAAAAGAAAAAAAATAACACAGATGCCCACTGTGCATAAACTGAAAGCTACTGAATTTGTACCTTAAATGGGTGAGTTTTACGGTATTACTAATTATGTATGTTTCAATAAAGCAACCACAAAAAAATAATAATAAACATGCATTATATGACTTAGCAATACCAATCTTTTTAACTTAAATATATGTCCACACATGGACTTATCACAAATATTCATAGCAACTTTATTCATGATAGCCAAAAAACATATACAATCCAAATGGATAAACAAATTATGTTATGCAGCATACTCACACAACAGAATTCTGGGTGGAGGGCAGAATAAAGTATGAAGACATGCAGTAACACAAGTGAATCCGAGAACTTTACGCTGAGTGAAAGATGTAAGAGATGTTGTAGGACCACAATCATTTGAAACTCCAGAAAAGATTTATGTGATTTATAACAACAGCAGATTGATGGTTGTCTAAGGTCTTTACTGTGAAACTGTCTGCAAAGACTGTAAGGATACTTTTTGGGCATGAGTGTATAAATCTGTTAATATTCATGACAATATATACTTTTAATGGGTGTATCTGATTGTACATAATTATAACTCAATAAAGTTAATTTTTAAAAGTCAATATAGGAGACAGAATGATATTCTAGAAGAGAATTAGCTTACCAAAAAGAAGGCATATGAAAAACAGAAAAACAATGTTGTAAATACAGAATAAGACTAATAAACTCAATCATATTAATAATTACATGAAACCTAACGAATTTATATATTTTCCAAAGAGTAGCAGCTGTGACAGAAAATGTAGTCCACAGAGCCCAATATATTTCTTATCTGAAATAGAGAAAATGTTTACTGATCTCCCAATCTAAGCTCCTACTTCTAGAAACTGCAAAGATAAATCAAAGTACAATAAAATATTAAAAACAAGTAATTAAATAGAAAATGGAAAGAAAACATAAAATTAATAAAGACATATGTTGATTTTTTGAAAGAATAATGATAAAACTCTAACAGGATGGATCAAAACAAAGATAAATCATAAATTATCCACATCAGGAATAAAAATAAATACATCATTATAGATCCATTAGACATTGCCAGGTTAATATGTAAATATCACAAAAACTTTATACCAAGTAATTCAATAACTTAGATGAATAGACTAAATTCCTTGAAAAACATATATGATCAAAATGGAAATATGAAATAGAAAAGCTAAACAGCCCATATTACAGAAATCAAATTTATAATAAAAACTATCTCACAATGAATTTTACTGCTTAAAGATAAAATAATACTAAGTCAATATAAGTTCTTTCAGAAATAAGCACAGGGAACAATTCTTGACTTGCTTTAATAAAGATCCAAGCATCATCCTGATTCCTAAACCTGAAAATGTTATAAATCAAGGTAACTACTACAAACCATAAACCTCATGAACACAAACATAAAAATCCCTTAAAAAATCAAATCAAAACAAAAAAACCCAGCAAATCAAATCCAGCTGTTTGATTTTCCATTAAAAAATGTTTATGTGCTACTCTACTTCTGAAGAACATCTCAAAAGATGGAGAAAAGTCTTTGACAAAATTCAACATCATAAAAATTTTTAGAAAACAAGGAATAAAAGGAAACTTTCTCAAATGAATAAAAGATAACTATGGAAAGTATTTTGTTAACATATCTAATAGTTAACAAACTCTTCTTTAAAATCAGCAACATGACAAGGTGTTTCCTCTCACACCTTCTACAGAGCACTGTATTAGAGGTCCTAACCAATACATTAAGTTAAGAAAAAGAAGTAAAAGACTTAAGATCAGAAAATAAGTAAAATTGTAGTTATCTGCTATATGATATGTTCATGTATGTGTGTAACCTGACAATCTTGATCTTCTAATTTTTGTATTCCATAATAAATAGTAACAGTAATCTAAGCTGTGAAAGAACATAACTAGAGAGACTGACTTACATTAACTTTGGTGAGAAGGAAGAAAATTCCCAATAAAACCACAAAGCTTGATAGTACAAAGGTTAGAGTTTTTCAAACTAAGGGGCACAACCCCACCTTAATTTAAGGTATTAAAAATCACCTTTAAAAGGGGAAGGAACAGAAAAGAAAAAATCAGAACTCATCAAATATATTAAGGGTGTGTTCTGTTTCACATAAATGAATGAAGTAAAAGCTAGATTTCTTTCTAAGGGTTATACTTAAAAAATCTAAAAACACTGATTTAAGGGGTGCCTGGCTTGCTCAGTCAGTAGGGCACATAACTCTTGATCTCGGGTTTCTGGGTTCAAGCCCCACATTGGGTATTCAAACATTCAGATTACTTAAAAATAAAACCTTAAAAAACACACACACACACTGACTTAACAGAAGGATTTTATTATTTCATTAGAATTATAATCATAGGCAACTTGATGACCCTTAATGACAACAGCATAACAGTATTTAGATATGAATGGAGGGAGGAGGGACAACTGGGTGGCTCAGTCAGTTAAGCAACTTCAGCTCAGGTCATGATCTCACGGTTTGTGAGTTCAAGCTCCACATCGGGCTCTGTGCTGACAGCTCAGAGCCTGGAACCTGCTTCATATTCTGCGTCTTCCTCTCTCTTCCCTTCCCCTACTTGTGCTTGCTCATATGTATGCACACACTCTCTCTCTCTCTCAAAAATAAATACCATTAAAAAAATTAAAAAAAAAAAAGAATGGAGGAAAGATCATTTTGTTATGGAAGAACTCTAGAAACTCCTATGGAAATGTATAGAGAGATTCCTGATATAAAGCAAATATATTTTAGTTGTAAGAACTTCACTTCAAATATATATCAGAAATCTTATTATGCTAAAAGCAGAAAGACTGCATATCAACAATTCCTGAGTGCTTTTGCTGACAATTTCATAATTCTGAAATCAGAGAAGTGGTAAAAGTTTGAATCATAAAATCTAGATTTGAAGGAGACCAGAAATTTCATTCACCTTGTTATGGGCTGAATTATGTGTCCCCCATCAAATTTATATGTTGAAGTCCTACTCCCAAAACTGCAGAATGTAACTATATTTGGAAATATGCCTTTTAAGTGGTAATTAAGTTACAATGGGGTCACTGGGGGACACCTGGGTGGTTCTGTAGGTTGAGTGGCCAACTCTTGATTTTGGCTCAGATCATGATCTTGCAGTTGTGAGGTCAAGGCCTGCATCAGGCTCTGCACTGAGCATGGAGCCTGCTTGAGATTCTCCCTCTCTCCCTCTTTCTCTCTCTGGCCCTCCCCCACTGCTCAAAATAAATATTTAAAAAAATGAAATACAATAAAATAACATAAAATAAAAAATGGGGTCATTAGGATAGGCCCTAATCCAATTATGACTGGTGTCCTTATAAGAAGAGGAAACTACAATATAGACAATACAAAGAACCAAGGGGCAACTATGGGAGGACACAGCAAGAAGGCAGCTATCCAAGTCAAGGAGAGAGGCCTCAGAAGAAATCAACCTGCTGATGCCCTGAGCTTGGACGTCTAGCTTCCAAGCTGTAAAAAAAATTTCTGTTGTTTAAGTGACCTTGTCTCTGGTATTTTGTTAGGGCAATCCTAGCAAATTACTACACACCCCTTATATTCATAAATTAACAACCTATGTTTGGTTTATCTAAGTACTCCCATGACTAATTTATACAAAATTAAGACTAGAATACATATTAAAACTTGTTAGTAATATAAAAATATAAAAACAGGTCAGCGACGGTAAACTGACAAGCACCCACAGCCACTGATCCTAGACATCTTGATAGTAAACAAAAGAGCAAAAATGCAGGGTGATATAAGAGCATATTTCAAAGTCAGGCTCCTGAGACAGGCATGAAAGCAACGTGAGACACCTCAGAAAGGACTACAGCGCAACAGAGAAAGCAAGAAGGCTTATCTAAAGAGTTCAATTGTAGCCACATACTTTTTTTTTTTTAATGTTTGTTTATATTTGAGAGAGAGCACAAGTGAGAGAGGAGCAGAGAGAGGGAGACAGAGGATCCCAAGCAGGCTCTGCGCGGACAGCAGAGCACTCAATACGAGGCCTCACATCTACAAATTGTGAGCTCATGACCTGAGAAGCTGGACGGTTAACCAACTGAGCCACCCAAGCACCCTACCACGTATCTTTAAAAGTCCAAAGCAGACAAAAAGGAAAGGAACAAAAGAAACAAAAGAGGCAGCACAAGGAGTTGTCTAACTAACTTGGTTTTAAAAGGACACTTGTAGAGTTAAGAGAAGTAGTTTATTATCCAGTCAGAATAAAAACAGAAAACAAAAATACATGCAAAAAATACTAGGGGGGAAACGTTCCTATAAAAAGAATAAGCTTCAAGAGGCTTTGAAATGATGATAGAATATAAATAAATGACCAAATGGGTAGGTACCATAAAAGATTCAATTCTTACTTGTTTCATCAAGAAGAATTTTTAATCCTTACACACGACACATAATGCTTATTAAGACATTATCTAGCTACTTTGAGACAGAATGGTATAGGACAAAGAGCACAGGTAGGAGAGTCAAATGTACCTTGGTTAAAAAAATTTTTTTTACATTTTTTTATTTTTTGAGAGACAGAGACAGAGCGTGAGCGTAGGGAGGGGCAGAGAGAGAGGGAGTCACAGGCTTGGAAGCAGGCTCCAGGCTCCGAGCTGTCAGCACAGAGCCCGATGTGGGGCTCAAACTCACAACCATGAGATCATAACCTAAGCCTAAGTTGGACGCTTAACTGAATGAGTCACCCAGGGGTCCCCGTACCTGGGTTTAAATCTCAGTAGTATTGTTGCTTACTGTAGAGACAGTAGTACATAATGGGGTTAAGAATACAGGCTCTGAAACCAGGCTTTTTTGGTTTTAATTCTAGTGTTGTCATTTAAAGCTAAGTAACTCTGCACAAGTTATTTAACTTCCTGTGCCTTAGTTTCCTCATCTGTAATGTAGAGATGATAGCACCTATTTCATCTGGTTTGAAAGTGTTAAAGAAATTATTACACTTAGAGCACTGAGAACAATACATGACACATACTAATTGCTCAATAACTGATAGTAGTTACTGTTGTATTTGTTCTTTATTGTTCTTTTTTATTCAAAAATTTATTACAATTATTGTTATTGACATTATGCAAGTCACCTAAATTCATTAAGCCTAAATTTTCTCTTCTATAAAATAACTAAAGATAGTTCTAAGAATTGAGATACTAAATATAAAGCACCTAATTAAATACACTCAATAAACATTAGCTGCCAAATCCCACCCAAATTTTGAAAAAGATAACACTGTATTCAAGATACTGAACATAAGCAAGCACTAATAGATTCTCAATGAAACTTTAGCATATATTATCAAAAAGATGATTTAATGACAATGAAATAAGAAATAACGATTAAAAGCCAGTATAAGCTCGGCAGGAATAATACATGACAAACTAATCATTAAAATTTACTTCTAACATAGGGTTAGTAGACTGGGGGAAAAATCTACCTTGATTTTAGCAAGGCATTCCAATACTAATTTTCATAATAACCTTACAGAATATAATTTAAAAATCTGGAATAAGAATACAATTAAATGAATTTGTGGCTGCAGGAAAACTCTTGGCCCCCAAAATTAGAGAATAAGACATTAGTTTGCAAACAGGTTTTTAGTGGCCCTATCTTATTTATTAGCATCTGTTATCTTAATTTAACATCTTTAAGTAGACATTTAAACGAACAATGTATTAAAAAATTCAAGATTATGATTTAAAAAGAAAAAAAGAAAGAAACTTAACAAATTTCTGTAGGAAAACCCTGGGTATGTAGTTTACATGGGAAAAAATTTGCTAACCAACACAGATCTTACTACTAAAGGAGAAAAAAAAGCATGATATGCTATGCTATGATGCCACATTAACAGAAGAATGCCCAGGGGTGCCTGGGTGACTCAGTCACTTGAGCATCTGACTTCAGCTCAGGTCATGATCTCACGGTTTGTGAATTCGAGCCCCCATCAGGCTCAGTGCTGTCAGTATGGAGCCTGCTTCAGATCTTCTGTCTCCCCTCTCTCTCTGCCCCTTTCCCACTGGCACTCTCTCTCTCTCAAAAATAAATAAACATTAAAAAAATAAAGAATACCCAGATCAAAAGAATATGAACAGGGGTGCCTGGAAAGCTCAGTTGGTTAAGCATCTGACTGTTGATTTCAGCTCAGGTCATGATCCCAGGCTCCTGGGATTGGGCCCCCCCCGTTGGGCTCTGTGCTGACGATGCAGAGCCTGCTTAAGATTCTCTCTCTTTCCCTCTGCCCCTCTTCCCAGCTCACATACATAATCTCTCTCTAAAATCTCTCTCTAAAAAAGAGAGAGAAGAGAGAGAGAGAAAGAAAGAAAAAGAAAGAAAGAAAGAAAGAAAATATAAAGAGAAATCAGAAGACATAGGAAAAACGAATCTTTCTATCAAGTTTCTTTTTTTTTAACCAAAATCTTGGATTATTCCTTAATGTCTACATTAAATACATATAATGAATGATAATAACACTATTTATAGAATGCATTAAAATTTCTCAAACTGCTTTTTCTGTTTGCCATCTAATGTAAAAACAACTCTGAGGCAGACAAAGCAGTTAGAATTAGTCCCATTTTATTATCTTCTTAAGGTTCAGAGGGGTAAATGAGTTTCCTCAGATCATTCAAGTTGGTCTAGAGTATGAATGTGGAGCATGTGACTCCTGGTCAGTGTCCATTTTTTAACAACTTTTTTCCACCTCTTTAATGAAGTAATACATTTTCATTGTACAAGTGTTAAAATTCAGATAAAGAAATCATCTCCCTAAACGAACAATGTATTAATAACATTAACAAGAAAATTTAACTTTTCTTTGAAATTAAAAAAAAAAAGAAAAGAAAAACCTCACATAAAATAAGAAAAACTTTCTTTTGCTTTTCATAACACTATGCTGAAAAAACAGAAGGTGAAGTGGGTCAGTTAAGATAAATAATGTTTTCTTGAATGGCCATTATATGTTTTTCATGTTACTACTCCTAAAATAACAACAAAATGTAGACATTTCCTTAATCTACTAGCAATATTAAGATTTCTCATCTTTGCATGCTTAAAGAAAACAACCTAAACTTCAATTTTAAGTACAAAGTAAAACCATTACCTTGGGTGTGCTTCCTTTAATGAACTTTTTAATTGAAGACAACAAGCCGGTTTCATTTTTCGGTGGTTTTTCTCCCCCTGAAGGCAGGCTATCATCAACCTCTGAATATTTCCTCTTTGCTCTAGCAGTGCGTTGTGTTTGGATTTGATTTGATTGCTGAGAAGCTTTCCGTGTTCTCAGCCTCATCTTTTATGGGTGCCACATATAAAACTACAAGAGAAAAATAACAAGGGTTATTAAAGTTAAACCTAGTGTGGCCAAATGTGCCCACCTCATAGATATAATAAAAATCCCTTGGTGTAGGCCTCCAGGGGATTAAATTAAGAAACCAAAACTTTTAAGTGAAAGGATGCTCTGAAATTTTACGTACTATCCCAAGTAACCTTCCCAACAACTTCTGAAATATTTTACTCTATGATCTAATAAAAATGAGTAACACCAAAGAGTATGCGTACTCTTTCCACAGCACTATGCAATCTCCACCCGTGCCAATGTTATCATTCATTCAATCATTCAGTCAAGAAATATTTATTGGGCACTTATGATATTCAAAGCACTGGGCTAGGTTAAGCACCTTGTAAACAGTAAACAACATACAGAAAGTTTTTGTCTTCTGGAGCTCACAATGTAGTGGGAAAACCCTCGTGAATGAATGAATTACCTGGGCATGATTCTAATGATCAACAATGATGAAAGTGTAAAAAGAGCAGTTACATTATTCAATTTATAAGATCATTTGATCTTACCATACATGATATTTTGAAAACTGAATTCACATCAGAAAGAAATTATGAGGCAATCTACTTGAACTCTCTCAGTTCATAGATGAGAAAATTATTGGCTGACAAAATTGTATCAAGACACAGAGGCAGTTAAGAATATACCCTAAATTAAAATCTAAAGTAGAATATAAAAATTACCAAATACCAAACTAAGAATTAAGAAATGTGAATTCCAATCCTACTTCAATCACTGCTCAACTATAGTCACTTAACTGTGTTTTTCACTTATAGAAATACATTCAAAATGACCTTCAAAATGAAAAAGGAATTTAAAAAGACTACAAACTGCAGAGAACGTTAATGCTACTCACAATAGTGAATAGATTCACAGAAAAGTCTAACTCCACTTAAGCATTCTCAACTCCTATAGATGCCAAAACTTCTGGCAAAGGGTACAGTCTTCACCGACAAATTAAGAAGCTTAAAGATATCGTGTCTTTACTAATCCAACGTAACAAAGAAAATATGCTAGAAACTTTTAAAAAGTTATACGTACACACACATTCACACATAATCTACTCCAACAAAAAACCCCAGACTCAAAGGATTCACCAGAGAAGTCCCCAGACACCTTTACAAACAACTACTTTTTTCCCTATCAGCAAATGGTGCTCAGTTTTAAGTTGCCATCCCAAAATAAAAAATGATGCCTTTTTTCCTAAAGAGTCAATGTTAACTCCTAAAGTGATTTAACATTCAAGGCATGTATTATTTACTTTAAAATCCTATTTAGAGTACATAAATATTAATTCCTTAATTCTTCAGCACAGCACTCCTTAGAAAAGGAAAATTCCCATATATATAGCAAATGCAAAGGGGGAATTCTCAAAACTATTTTTAATCAATTTCTGCAATTTTTTTTTATTAGAGACAGAGAGAGCAAGTGAGGGAGGGGTAGAGAAAGAAGCAGAGAGATCATCTTAAGCAGGCCCCACGCCCAGCACAAAACTCCAGCAGGGCTCAATTCCATGACACTGGGACCATGATCCAAGTGGAAATCGAGAGTTAGATGCTTAACCAACTGAGCCACCCAGGTTCTACTCTAGGTTTTTTTTGTTTTTTTTTTTTGTTTGTTTGTTTTCAGTGTTTATTTATTTTTGAGAGAGAGAGAGAGGGAGAGAGTCTGAGTGTGGGAGGGGCATAAATAGAAAGACACACACACACACAGAATCTGAAGCAGGCTGTCAGCAGAGAGAGCCAGACATGGGGCTCCAACTCTCGAACTGTGAGATCATGACTTGAGCAGATGTTGGCAGCTCAACCAACTAAGCCACCCAGGGGCCCCTATTCTTGGGTATTTTGAGGGATAAAAATTTTTTTTTTCAATTACAGAGGGGCACCTGGGTGGCTCAGTGGGTCACGATCTCAGTCATGAGATAGAGCCTTCCATCCGTGCACAGCCCCCCCACCCGCAACTGCACTCCTCACTGGGAATGGAGCCTGCTTAAAATTCTTTCTCTCTCACAAACAAACACCTAAGAATGACTCTATCTTGAACCCAGAATCACTAAATGGGAATTATAGCATCTAATGAAATAATACACTTAATGTAAACTAGATCCTAAAAGACTAAAAGCATATAGGCTAAGTCCAGTCTTACAAAGATGTTAAGGATGAAAACTATAACCTCTGCCAATAAGAACCATAAAGTCTGTCAGATAAATATATATATATCATAGTGTATATATAAAATGCTAGATCGCTCCACATGAAGAAGAGTGAAGATGGTTTTGGGAAAGCTTAGGAGAAAGGTCCTTTGAAATAAAAAATAACCAGTGGGCATTTACTAGAAAAACAGACAAGAGCATTTAAAGAAAGAACTGAGGGGCGCCTGGGTGACTGAGTCGGTTGAGCGCCCGACTTCGGCTCAGGTCATGATCTCGCTCATGGGTTCGGGCCCCGCATCGGACTCTGTGCTGACAGCTCGGAGCCTGGAGCCTGCTTCGGATTCTGTGTCTCCCTCTCTCTCTGCCCTTCCCCTGCTCATGCTCTCTCTCTCTCAAAATAAATAAATGCCAAAAAAAAAAAAAAAAAAAACGAGAGAAAGAAAGAAAGAAAGAAAGAAAGAAAGAAAGAAAGAAAGAGCTGAAATGCAGAAGGTTTATATCCATTCCAATAGTAAATAGTAAAAGGTGTATTTAATAAGTCTAGAAGGGCCAGAGTGCCAAGCCCTCAAGAACTTTCAAAACGGACTACTCAGGCAACAGATGAAGAAAACATATACTTTTCAACTTCTCATGAAATACTTACCAATAGACCATATGCTGGGACATATAACAAGTCTAAATAAATTCAAAAAAAAATCTTAGAAAATATGTCCTCTGACCACAATTATAAATCAAAAACGAAAATCTCAAAAAGTACCAAAGATTTGAAAACTTAAAAATATATTTATAAATAAATCATGAGTCGTAAGGAGGAAGAGGAAGAGGAGATGAAGAAAACCACAAGGCAGAGAAAAAAATTTTGACTGATAAATAACAAAGAGCACATCAAAATATCTGGGATATTAGAAACAGCATAAACCATATATGCACCTAACACCAGAGTCTCAAAATACATTAAGTAAAAACTGTCAAACAAAAGTGAAAGACAGACAACTCAATAATAGATATTTCGATACCTATTTTCAATAATTGACAGAACTAGACAAAAGATTAATAAGGAAACAGAAGACATGAACAATTGTCTAGACTTAAGAGATACATACGGAACACATTCTACCCAACAACAGCACAATACATAATATTCACTTTTTTTTTTTTTTGAGAGAGAGAGAGAGAGAGACAGAATGCGAGTGAGGGAAGGGCAGAGAGAGAGGAAGACGCAGAATCCGAAGCAGGCTCCAGGCTCTGAGTCATCAGCACAGAGCTCGTCGCAGGGCTCGAAAGATCATGACCTGAGCCAAAGTGGAACATCCAACCGACTGAGCCACCCAGGCGCCCCCATAATATTCTCTAAGACAGACTACATGTCAGGACACAAAATAAGTCACAATAAACTTAAAAGAATTGAAATCATATAAGTATATGGTCTCCAACTACATTGGAATGAAATTAGAAATCACAAGGAAAGAAACATGAGAAATTAACAAATATGCAGAAATTACACAACAAACTCCTAAATATGTAAGCACTGTGTCAAAGAAGAAATTACGAGGTGAATTACAAAATACTTCAGGATGAAACAAAACAAAAACGCAACATGCCAAAACTTAATGAGATGCCCCAAAAACAGTGTTCAGAGGGAAATTTATGTAAATGCTTATAATACAGAAAAATCTCGGGGCACCTAGGTGGCTCAGTTGCTTAAGCGTCTGACTGGCTCAGGTCATGATCTTGCAGTCTGTGGGTTCGCGCCCCCTGTCGGGCTCTGTGCTGACAGCTCAGAGCCTGGAGCCTGCTTCAGGTTCTGTGTGTCTGTCTCTCTGCCCCTTTCCTTCTCTCTCTCTCTCTCTCTCTCTCTCTCTCAAAAATAACTTTAAAAAAAATGTAAAAAAGAAAAGAAAAAGACTTCAACTCAGTAACAAAACTTTTCACCATAAACAAACTAAATCTAAAGCAAGCAAAAGGAAGGAAATAAAGAATATAGCAAAAAGAACTCGAGATGATTTAAAAAATAAACAAGAAAATAGTGAAGCCAAATATTGGTTCTTTGAAAAGATCAACAAAACTGACACACCTTAAGCTAGACTAACCAAGAAAAGAGAGAAGACTAAACCTACTAAAGTCAGGAATGAAAGATGGGTCATTAATACCAATCCTATGGAAATAAAAACAATTTTAAGGGAATACTATGAACAACTGTACACCAACAAATTAGATAACCTAGAAGAAATGGATTAACTTCTATAAAGACACAAGTAAAATGGGCTCAAGAAAAAAAAATCCAAAAAACTTATAACAAGAGATTGTATTAGAGATAATTTCTTTAAAAACTTCCCACAAAGGAAAGTCCAATTTTGATGGCTCCACTGGTGAATTTTGCCAAATGTTTGAAGAATTAACACCAATTCTTCTCAAACTCTTCCGAATAGAGGAATACCTCCCAACTCAATCCATGAAGTCAGCATTACTCTAATACCACAATCAAACAAAGATACTATAAGAAAAGTTAAACTATTAGTCAATAACCCTTAGGAAAATAGATGCAAATATCCTCAACAAAATACTAGCAAGCCAAATCCAGCGGGTTAATAAAAGGATTACACACCATGACCAAAGTGGAATTTATCCCAGGGATGCAATCCTGGTTTAATATATGAAAATCAACCAATATACACCATGTTAAAAGAATAAAGGAAAAATTCCATATGATCATCTCAACTGAGGCAGGAAAAAAAAGCATTTGACCATCTCCAACACCCTTTCACATTAAAAATACTCAACAAACCAGCAATAGAAGGGAACTTCTTAAACCTGAGAAAAAGCAGCAACGAAAAATCCACAGCTAACATCATACTGCATAGTGAAAAACTAAATGCTTTCCTCTTAAGGTAAAAAATAAGACAAGGATATCCATTCTCACCACTTCTATTGACATTTTACTGGAAGTTCATGCCATGGAATTAGTAAAGAAAAAGAAATTTTAAAAATTCACATTATGGGGCGCCTGGGTGGCTCAGTTGGTTGAGCAGCTGACTTTGGCTCAGGTCATGATCTCACGGTCTGTGAGTTCGAGCCCCGCGTGGGGCTCTGTGCTGAAGGCTCAGAGCCTGGAACCTGCTTCGGATTCTGTGTCTCCCTCCCTCTCTGCCTTTCCCCTGCTCATACTCTGTCTCTATGTCTCTCAAAAATAAATAAACGTTAAAAAAATTTAAAAAAATATTCACATTAGGAAGGAAATAGTAAAACTATCTCTTTGCAGAGAACGTGATACTACATGAAAAATAACCACAAGAGCAGAAACCATAAAAGCAAAAACTAATAACCAGACTTCATAAAAATTAAAAACACCTGAGAAGACACTTCATAAAAGCTAGACGATTGGCCATAAGCATATGAAATGATGATGCTCAATATAATTCACCATCAGAAGTACAAGTTAAAATCAATATAGAATACTAATCTACACTTACTTGAAAGGCAAAAAATAAAAAGCCTGACAACAACTGATAGCAAGGATGTGGAACAATGAGCACTCTCATATTCTGCTGGTGGGAATATAAGGTTTTTGGTAGAAGTTGAGCAATTTCTTTTAAACAACACCTCACCCCTTGACAGTAATTTTTTTCACTTCTACATTTTTATCCAAGAAAAAATGTAAACATGCCCACAGGATACTTTTTCAAAACTATTCCTGGCAAGCTTTATTTACAATTGCCCCCCAAATTGGAAACAACAAAAATGCTCAAGGACAGCAAAATGAATAATACTGTGATGTTTTCACACAGTGTAATAATAATTAGAAAACAGAAAGCAATGATTATTATTATCATCAACATGATAGAATCTCAGACATTATGCTAAGCAATGGCAGGCACAAAAGAGTACATATTTGATGACATCATTAAAAATAAATTCTATCAAAGACAAAAATAATCTAAGGAGAAAAATCAAAAGAGAAGCTGCCTTGTGGAAAAGAAATGACCTGTACGTAGCAGAGTATGGATCTGTTTGTAAAACTTATACCTAAAATCTATGTCTTTCAAAGTATGTAAATTTTACAAAAATTTAAGAAGTTCCTATGAACAATACTAACCAAGCAGCAAGAAGTTGGGAGTCCAAAAGACAGACAAAATATTAATAACTACTCAAACGGAATGATGGGGATTCATAATACCATTCTGTTTACATTGTGCATATGTTTGAGATTTTCCATTAAAAAATAGCAACAAAAGTGGTGCCTGGGTGCCTCAGACGGCCAAAAGCATCTGACTTTGGCTCAGGTCATGATCTTTCAGTTCATGAGTTCAAGTCCTGGTCAGACTCTATGCTGACAGCTCAGAGCTTGGAGCCTGCTTCAGATTCTGTGTCTACCTCTCTCTCTCTCTGCCCCTCCTCCGCTCACACTGTCTCTTTCACTTAAAAATAAATAAACATTTAAAAATTTTTTAAAAAATAACAATAATAGGGGCGCCTGGGTGGCTCAGTCAGTTGGGCGGCCGACTTCGGCTCAGGTCATGATGTCACGGTCTGTAAATTCGAGCCCTTCGTCGGGCTCTGTGCTGCCGGCTCAGAGCCTGGAGCCTGCTTCAGATTCTGTATCTTCCTCTCTTTCTGCCCTTTCCTTGCTCACGCTCTGTCTCTATGTCTCTCAAAAAAAAAAAAAAAAAAAAAAAAAACCCAACAACAAAAACCCTTATTATCAGAGCTACTAACAAAGTTCAGCACTGAAACGAAACTGAATTAAATCAAAACAGAGTAAGGCAGTATCAAATGAGAAAAGCAAAGAGAACATCTACAAAAAGAGAGGCAGATGAACATAAACTAAGCAACCTCAAGAAAGCAATAATTTTTAACATGGTAAGAAAATAACAGAAAGCTCCATTTAAGTCAATTGTCCTGAACCAAACCTTCTAAAAGTTCAAGGAAACAAATTTCATATTAAAAGGTTAACAGAATAGATCAGAGTCCATAGAGTCATCATAAGAGAGAAGCAAAATAAAATCTCTAACTTTCTACAGACAGTAAGATTGCAAAAGATAAATCCACAAAAGCATATCACAGCTATGCATTATTTCCAAGTAAGTCTAAAGACATTAATACTAAGGAACAATTTTAACCAGGATTTAAGAAAAGGGAAACAAAGTAAAACTCAAAAAAAAACTAAGAACAAAAAATCATTTCTAAACTAGACTAAAAAACAGGGAACAAAAGTTAAATGAACAGATAGAACAAAGAATGAATATTTTCACACATTAAAAAATATTAAAGGAGGGGCACCTGGATGTCTCAGTTGGTTAGGCATCCAACTCTTGATCTCAGTTCAGGTCTTGAGCTCAAGGTTGTTGATTTCAAGCTCCACACTGGGCTCCCACGCTGGTCTTGGAGCCTACTTAAAAAAGATTCAGGGCACCTGGGTGGTTCAGTCCCTTAAACGTCCAACTTCAGCTCAGGTCATGATCTCAGGGTTAGTGAGATCGAGCCCTGCGTCAGGCTCTGTGCTGACAGCTCTCAGCTCTCTGTGTCTCCCACTCTCTCTGCCCCTCCCCCACTCATACTGTCTCCCTCTCTCAACAACAAAATAATAAACATTAAAAGAAAAAAGATTCAAAGATTCAAGAGGTGCCTGGCTGGCTTACTCGGTGGAGCATGCAACTCTTCTTGATCTCAGAGTTGTTGAGTTCAAGCCCCATGTCAGGAGTAAAGATTACTTAAAAATCTTAAAAAAAAAAAAAAAAAAAAGATTCAAGAGAAACTGGTAAATACTGAAAATAGATCAGATACTCAAAAACAAGACAAATTTCCAGAAATAGGAACAGTGTGAATCTATATTGAAAGAAACTGACCAGAGAATAGCAAATGTGAAAACACAGTCTGGTCTGGTATGAATTACTAGAACTTTACTGAACTTTAAAGGGGGAAAAATCCTCCTTTGGGTGTCTAGGCCAGATGTAGGCAAACTGTCATTAGCAACACTTCATGTCAGACAAAAATGAATATATTTTAAAAAATAATAATAAAAACATATAAGTAAACCAAGGATTTTATATCCAACAAAATAACAAGAAAAATGGCCACAAACTATTATCAATAAGCAAGAACTCTGGGAATACTGCTCCCTTCCTAAAAAATCTAACAGAGCACTTGAGAAAACCAAACTGACTACTGATACTGCATAAGAACTGATGGTGAGTATCAAACATACAACATGGAGTTAGTTACTCATACAGCAAAAATATAATGAAGTTAAAAGGGAGAGAGTATAGTATGTATATTCTCTGACAACGTAAACATACTTAACTATTTAAAATTTAAAAGTGAGAGATGAGGGTGGCTGGGTGGCTCAGTCGGTTAAACAATCACCTTTGGCTCGGGTCATGATCTCACAGTTCCTCGGTTCAAGCTCCACATCCAGCTCTGTGCTGACAGCCTGGAGCCTGCTTCAGATTCTGTGTCTCCCTCTCTCTCTACCCCTCTCCTGCTCGCATTCTATCTTTCTCTCTCAGAAATAAACATTAAAGAAATAAAATTGTTTAAAGTGAGAGATGAATGGGAAGAACACAGCAATACAGATCGCATATACGGCTTCAATAATCATGCATATGGTAACAACACTGGCATGGCTATTGTGACCTTGTCATGAGATAAAACCTTTCAGTTGGACGAAATAACAAAAACACCACACTTCAGTACTCTAGAAATAAGCCAAAGGCATATAACAATCTGACAATCCTTATTAAACTGTTCAACTTTGGCTAAGAACATTGTGAGTCTGTCATTCCTATCTGGGGCTGCTCTACTCCCCAACCCCTACCTATAAGCTCAGATTTGTCAGGCTGAGAGTACTGTCAACTTTGAGGTCACCATAAAAAGAGACTCACATAATTTACAGCAATTGGACAATGACCACACTCAATGGTATCATCAGTATAAGTGACATTTCTGGTATAAGTAATAATTTCTGTAGCCGGTGAACTAGGAGGGCCAATAGCTCTAATAGCCTGCAGATGCAGAGGTTGTTGGGCCAACCACATTCCTGGCTAAGGCAGCACACATGCACAACAGAGAATAAAGAGGGCCCAAGCTATCCACATACTGAATCCTGCACATTAAAAATTTTTTTTAATTTTTAAAATGTTTGCTATTGATAAAGTGATTTTTTCTTTTTGAGAGGAGAGACGGGCTTGGGGAGAAGAGGAACAGGAGATGGGGAGAGACAATCTTAAGCAGGCTCCATGCTCAGAGTGGAGCCCAATGTGGGGCTCCATTCCACAACCCTGGGATCAAGACCTGAGTCAAAATCAAGAGTTGGATGCTCAACTGACCAAGTCACCCAGGTGTCCCAAAAGCAAAAATGACTTTAAAACTGTAGTCATGAGGTGAAATTAAGTGCTTTAATTATATTTATAGGTTACCTCTAGTTCCCATTTAGTTAAATGCCTATGTATGCCCTTTCCTCATTTTTTTTTTAAGAATTAAAATACTGGGGTACCTAAGTGGCACAACTGGTTAAGCATCCAACTCTTGACCTCAGCTCAGGTCATGATCTCATAGTTTGTGAGTTCGAATCAAACAATGGGCTCTGCGCTGATGGCACAGAGACTGCTTGGGATTCTCTCTCTTGCTCTCTCTCTCTGCCCCTCCCCAGCTTGTGCACAAGCATGTGTGCTCTCTCTCTCTCTCAAATGAAAAAAGAAACAAAATACTGAAGTTGAAAAGAACTCTAGTTCAACCTCCCCAACCAAAGCAGAAATCTTTCAGATACTTTTTCTGTTTAAGGTAACCTAAAGGGGCGCCTGGGTGGCTCAGGTGGTTAAGGGGCCGACTTCAGCTCAGGTCATGATCTCACGGTCTGTGAATTTCCGCCCCGCGTTAGGCTCTGTGCTGACAGCTCAGAGCCTGGAGCCTGCGTCAGATTCTGTGTCTCCCTATCTGCCCTTCCCCTGCTCACACTCTGTCTCTATGTCTCTCAAAAATAAATAAAAACGTTAAAAAAAATTTTTTAAAGGTAACCTAGAATGTGCTCAAATAACTTAAAAAGACATGAAGTTCACTACTTCCCAATGCAAGTATTTCAAAATGTTAAATGAGCTCTAAACAAAATGAACTTTTAAAGTGAACTGAATAAAACTTGCAAATATATAACATCAATTCCCTTACTATTATTAATAAAGAAAAATTTCTTTTTTAAAAGTTTATTTCAAGCAGGGGAGGGGCAGAGAAAGGAGAATCTCAAGCAGGCTCCTGGCTGTCAGCACAGAGCCTGATGCAGGGCTCGAACCCACAAACCGTGCGATCATGACCTGAGCCGAAATCAAGAGTGGGACACTTACCCAACGGGGCCACCCAGGCACCTCAATATAAAGAATTTCTAAAAAGAATTTAACTCTTGCAACTTGATTAAGTATAATTTTCCTCATTTTAAACTCAAAGTGTGTATTTTTTTCATTTTAATACTTAAAAACAAGTATTATATAATTTTAGTTTGCCAATTATGGCTTAATTTAGAAGTTAGATATTTAGATTATTTGCCCCAACTCCCCCCCAAAAAATGGAACTATATTTACCACTTCAAAAACAATTTGTATTTCCAAGAATCTCAATAAATATTTGCTAATTTAATCTCTTGGCATTTCTTGCAAATTAGTAAAATCCTAAAATAAAGGCTCAAATGTCTATGCTTACCTGAATATTGAAACATAATTCAAACGAGTACACTACCAAAACACTGCCTTAAAAAGTATTGTGTTGGTTTTCTAAGAAGTTTCCTGCCTGTTCCAGAAAACCAACCCTTAACCTATTCTTTTCAAAAATAAAGTTCCTGTCTTAACTACATTTATCTGAACATGGAAAAGGTTAAAGTGATACATTAACCAACAGCTTTCCTTTATTAACTGCTACATGCAAGGCACTGCCCTAAGTGCTTTCCAATACACAGTTTCACTTAATCTTTCAACATCATAAAGTAGTATCCATTACTTCCAACTTATGATAGAGGAAAATGAGGTAGAAAAAACGGCAGAAATGTTTCAAGGAGCAATTTCCAGGAAATTTCAATAAAAATAACTGGCAATGTAAAAATGATATATTTATCACCAACAAAAAACTAATTAAGAAGACACTAAGAATTCTAATTTCCCATTATCCTCTAAAGGTTGTTTTTACTTCTGCTTTTTTCTAAATACATAGTCATTCACAAGTGATTTTCCCACTGAATGAACCCCTGTCTATACAAAGCCTTAAAATAGGGTTAACTTACAAACAGCTGTGTTTACAAACTGGCAGTTGGGAGCTCAAAATATAACTTCACATAGAAATAGTGTTACAAATGGGGGTTACAGTTCCAGGGCAGCTACTATGGCATACTTTTACCCATAACATAATTGGATAGAAAAATCTAGACTCTAAACGATTATATCAACAGCGTGGAAACTATATTTCCTATTTCCACACCAAACCTACCTCTACTCCTATTTAAACCATAGATCTCTAGTGCTGGGAAAACTGGATATCCAAAAGCAAAAAATGAAGTTGAACCATTATCTTACCCTGTATACAAAAATGAACTCAAAATGGATCAAAGACTTTAAGAGCTAAAACTATACGACTCTTAGAAGAAAACATAGGGGGAAAGCTCATGACATTGCATTGACAATTATCTCTTGGATATGACCCGAAGGCACAGGCAACAAAAGGAAAAAGAAAAGATAAACTGGACTACATTGAAGTTAAAAACTTTTCTGCATCAAAGGACACTATCAGGGCGCCTGGGTGGCTCAGTCGGTTAAGCGTCCGACTTCAGTTTAGGTCATGATCTTACATTTCATGAGTTCGAGCACCATGATGGGCTCTATGCTGACAGCCTGGAGCCTAGGTCAGATTCTGTGTCTCCCTCTCTCTCTGCCCCTCCCCCATTCGTTCTTTGTCTCTCAAAAAAAAAAATTAAAAAATTATTTTTAGTAAAAAATAATTTTATTTTATTTTATTTTTTTTAATGTTTATTTATTTTTGAGAGACACAGAGGCACAGCGTGAACAGGGGAAGGGCAGAGAGAGAGGGAGACACAGAATCGGAAGCAGGCTCCAGGCTCTGAGCCATCAGCACAGAGCCCGACACGGGGCCCAAACTCAGAGACCGCGAGATCATGACCTGAGCTGAAGTCGGCCGCCCAACCGACTGAGCCACCAAGGCGCCCCAAAAAAATAATTTTAAAAAAGGACACTATCAACAGTGAAAAAGGCAACCTATGGAATGAGAGAGAATATGTGCAAGTCATATATCTCATAAGGGTTTAATAACCAGAATATATTTTAAAACTCCTACAACAACAACAGCAACAAAAAATCAAACAACCAAGTTCAAAAACGGGTAAAAGACATTTCTCCAAAGAAGATATTCAAAAAAGAACATCAAAAAAAGCTCAACATCACTAATCATTAGGAAAACGCAAACCAAAACCACAGTGAGAGACCTCTTCATATCCACTAGGATGGCCATTATCTAAACAAAACAAAACAAAAAAAACAGAAAATAAGACTTGTCAACAAGGATGTGAAGAAACTGGAACCCTTGTGCACTGCCAGAGAGAATGCAAGATGCTGCAGCCACTGTGGAAAATACTATAGCAGTTCCTCAAAAATTTAAACATAGAATTACCATATGATCTAGCAATTCTACTTCTAGGTATATATTCTAAAGAAGTGGAAGCAGGGACAAAACAGATATTTGCATAGCCATATTCACAACAGCCAAAAGGTGGAAGCAAAAGTGTCTACCATAAGATAGTTTTGGGAGAACCACAATGTTTAGGAAAGAGGGAAAAAATATGCTCTTCTGGTCCTGCATTCCATCCCATGCCTTTACCTTCCACCCTGTGCTGGCTGTGGGTGCATGATCACTGCCTTCCATTATCTTCCATCATTGTGCAGCCCTTGGGCACCCAAGCCCACAATGTCGGGCCCCAACAGGGACCTGGGCATGCTGGTGGAGGCAAGTGTGGAACGTGAAGATGACAACTTCAGGAAAGCAGAATATGCTGCCATCAACTCCATGTGGGACCAGATCAAATCCTGTCTGGACCACCTGGTGAAGAACGACCACCTCTACACCCACTTCCAAGAGCCACTTGACTCCAACTGCCAGCCATGCTGTGAGTTCCAGCAGCAGCTCAGAGAGACCCCTACTGGTGCCAGTCCCTAGACTCGGGGAGCTCCTAACCAGTCCTAACCCTGCCTCCTTTGGTGAGACTCTGACCTAGGCATTCACCACCGGGCTTTCAAGGGCTGGCCCTCAGGTCCCCTGATGGACCAGCCTGCCTGGACCAGCCCTCACCCACCTTGTCTGCCTGTCCAATTTTAGGGCACTTTCCACTCTGCCCAGGTCTTGAATCCTTGAATGTCCACATTAAGGGGTTTCCAACCAAAAAAAAAACAAAAAAGAAAAGAAAAGAAAAAACCTAGGACCCATTGGGGAATTATTCTCTTTACTATCAATCTAGCCAATTTGAACCCTTTCCTTTGGTCTAAACCAAGGAAATGGCAAGGGAGTTTATCCCAAGCAACCTTAGTACAAAGATGTCATGGAATTACAAACTACAGCTCTAGAACAGAAAGGAAAGCTCTAATAGTGGAGTTTTGGGTAAACTTTTATACATTAATTGGGTTCTTCTGCCTACACAATAGAAAGCTGGGGGAAAAATGCTTCTACAAGCCTAACAACAATTTAAAAAATGGAATAAACTACAAAATCAAACTTCTCTTGAACCCATCAGAGAGCTGAGGACTTAGGACAACCAAATAAAATATCCAAGAAAAAGACAAGTCCTTCCTAGGAGAGAGAGGATATAAGCATTGGCTCACCTATGGCAGAGCATTGGAAGAGACAGTGGTGCCATAAAACATTTTAAAAAATCATCTAAAATTGTTAATAAACTCCAATTAAGGCAAAGTGGGCTAGCACAGAATGTAGTACTCCTGGGAGCTACAGACACAATGGGACTGTATCTTGCCACAGATAGTCACCGAGTGCTCACAGTATGGGAATACATGACTGGAAAGAATCCTTCTCTGTGGTGCAGCGCTAAAAAGGGAGCAGCTTCTACCAGGGAAAAAATATCAAAGCCTCAACCAGATCTTTCTTCCCCAAGCAAAGAAAAATTTAAAGCCGGGGGAGGGGCAAGTCCAGTAACCTTCAGGGCATATGTGAAGACATCATTCAGAATGAGGGTAAAGTCAAAGAAAAACCCTTTTCCCACTAATGGGTGGGGCAGGAAACAGTTTTGGGTGGAGGGATCTTAATACCACTGCCTTTAGAGATCTCCTACCATTAAGGCAAGGCTCAGGGAACTCTTTTCCAAACAAGACCTGAAAAGATGCAAGCCTAATTTGGCAAAGCGAGGCAATTACGGACAGAGCCCTACTTCTGATGCCCAGATATACAGGGCCTATCCTACATTGAGACTACACCAGAACAATACCAGACTAACAAGCACAAATTAACACAACTGTAATCTACCACGGGAAGAGAGGACAATCTATAAGGAACACAGATGCACAAGGAAAGCCAAAAACTCAAAGTAGATCAGGAACTCTGAGAAACACTTTCTCATGCCTCAATTTCTAGCTTAAGTACAAATAACACTAGAGAAATTTGAAACCAATGGGGAACTTAAAATATTCTTCACAAAGAAAAAAATTTTTTGTTACAACAAAACCAAATCTCAGCTCAACTGGACTCCCTACACTAAAAATCCAGGTACACAATTTTCCAGGTACATATACTATCTACTCAGTCTTTAACTGTTCTATTCATGATATCTAGCATTTGATAAAATACTGCAAGACACACAAAAAAGAAAATACAATCCATTGTCAAGACAAAGCATTTAACAGAACCAAAAATCAATGAAGTCAAAAACAGAAAACTCAATGAAACCAAAAGTTGATTTTTAGAAAAGATCAGTAAATTGATAAACCTCTAGGAAGACGGAGAAAAAAAAGGAAGACAAAAATTACAAATATCCAGAATGGAAAAACTGAAAATCACTACACATCCCACAGACATTCTATGAACAATAATGGAATATAACAAACAACTTTATGCCAGTATATTCAACAATTTACATGAAATGGTCAAATTCCTCAAAAAAATATAAACCAGAAAACTTCACACAAGAATATGTAACATGATCAGTCCCATATCTATTTTAAAAAATTGAAAGTGTAGGTAAAGCCTCCAACACAGGAGTCCAGATGACCTAACTGGAAAATCCTACCAAACATTTAAAATAAAACAAAAACAGAAGCGCCTGGGTGGCTCAGTCAGTTAAGTGTCCAACTCCTGATTCGGCTCAGGTCATGATCTCACGGTTCATGATCCTCTCTCCCTCTCCCCATCTCGTGTGTGCACATGCACTCTCTCTCTCTCTCAAAATACATAAACTTAAAAAAAAATTGTTTAAAACAAAAACAAAACACCAAATCTACACAAACTCTTTTAGAAAACAGAAAGAACACTTCCCAACTCATTTTATGAGATCAGCATTGATCACTGAGAAGTGACTGCTCAGCTATTTAAAACTGGGCAATGAAGTTTGCTTTCTATTTACCTCCAGGCTAGCTAAAAGGATTAGGAAAGTGGTGGAGGGTGGGGAGAAAATCTCTTCCAAATACTCATTAACAATTACAAAATTAAATCTGCTATTTTCTTTACCACTTCTAAATTTCAGACTCCTATCCAATAGCCTTCTCACCACTTTCATATGGCACGTCAAATTCAACTTACCCAAAACTGAACTCACTTTCCCACCCACATTCCCAACCCACCGTCATACCCAAACCTGCTCTTCCTACCGTGTATTTTCTATTATATTCTTTTTCTTTAAGTTTATTAATTTAAGAAATTTCTTCACCCAATGAGGGGCTCAAACTCATGACCCCAAGATCAAGAACCACAGGCTCTATCGGTGTGCCAGGCGCCCCTCTTACTATATTCTTGATCACAAATAAAGCTCCCACCATCTACCTCATCAACCAAACCAGAAACCACCCTACACATCCTAGTCATTCCTTCTTGTCCCCTACAACCACCATATCCTGATGATTTCACCTCTAAAACATATCTCAGTCTTGTCTCCTTTAAATCCATCCTCTCCACTCCACAAATCTGCCTGTTTCTTTCTCATTAATTGCCTTCAAAATAAATAAACTCAACCACTATATATAAAACTCTACACGATCTAAGTCTTTTTTCATTGCTACTTGCCGCCTCTCTCTTTGCACTCCAATAATAGTTTCCTGCCCACACTATGCTGTATCCTACTTCTGCCTTTCTCTTTAGCTCATTCTTTCCTTTCAACTAATTCTTATCTTCATCATTGAAAGCTCAGCCCAAGTATCATGCACCCAAGTTAAGTAACCACCTCCACATCCCCAAGCCGATGTAAACCTAAGATTATCTCTACCTAAGCTCTTAACAAACCCTATTGAAATAATTTATATTTCTTTAACTACACTAGACTGTAAGAGTCTTGAAGGCAGAAATCTAATCTGTAACTCCAGTAACCTGGCACATAAAAAAACTCAATCTCTGTTGAATTGAACCATAAATTTTTCTCATTTTCTTCAAAGATCAGAGATTAGAGAATGGGAAAAAACTGTCACTGAAACACACACAACCCTCACTGTAGCAATCAATTCTTACTCACAAAAAGGGGCCTATAAATAAAACTAAAAATGTTCCTTCCTCACAAGATTTCCTTCCTCTTTACAAAATCCCTGATCCCAAGTAATATATGAAGCAAACAATTATGGTTACAGATTATCTTGTGCTAGCAATATAATAATAATGCTACAAGCATAAACCCAGTTAAAGATTTGCTAATGAGGTCTTGAGTGCACAAATTTCTATCAAAACAACAAAACAGCACACTGCATATAAAAGATTCTTAACAAATTTCCTAGGAACACCTTGATGTACAACCTTTAAACAAGTATTTGCTGAATGAAGCAGAGAAGAGGGAAACAAAAGTGAGTAATAAAGAAAACTACAAAAAGATTACAAATCAAACTTTAAAGGAAACAAAGTCTGGGTTTTCCCATTAAAATTTAGATACATATAAATTGTAAATTGGCTATATAAAGCATATATGCATGCAAGGTTCGAGAGTAGCCTCCTGAGGGAGTTATTTAAGGAGTAACAGGGAGGTACCAGTCCTGAATCTATCATTAGTTAGCTGCAACACAGAGTAAGTCATGCAATCATTCTAGCATTTCATTTCCTCAACAGCAGAAATTACTGGACATTATTAGATCTGTGCATTTCACTATATGTAAACTTTACCTAAAAAGAAAAAAAAAAAGCTGCCAAAATGGGTAATGAGTCATTAATTAATCTGAGCTGTTTTCATCCTATCACATATAACTCATCCCACAGCACACTACTTAAGAATTAAGACGAACATAGACTACATGTTAAAAAAGTCTTCTGAATGGCTCATCATTAATAAAACAAAGACTTTACTGGAGTAGATGACCCTTTGGTCTCCTCTAGCTCCAGATTTCTATGAGTTTGTTAATTTATACTATTACAAATAGTATCACTGCTGAATTTATATTAAAATTTATATTCATGAAAGAAAAAGTTAAAAATCACTGCCTTCATTAATACCAAATGACACTTTCAAAAGTGTAAGCATCTGTTTTTCCTGCCTATATTTCTAGTCAGACTAATCTGAAATCAACAACTTCAGGTACTGCAACTGTCCACTTTAATCTCCACTACCTCCCTAAGCCTTCAATAAATGACTTCAGAGAAGGAAGAGATTTCTCTGTCCCTCCCACTTATCTAATAAAAGTCAAAAGTCAACTAGGGCAGAAAGACTACATAGAGGAGTATTACATAAGCATCAACTCCAATACAAAGAGAGTTTTCATCAAATCCTTCTCCAAAACTGCGATAAAGATAGGTGGTCATTTTGGGGTTACTACTATTTTTGATGTATGATCTTGTCTTTTTTTTACTAGCTAACATTATAAGAGTCTTCAGAAGCTACTAAACATAATAAACTTATAATCAAAAGCATTTGTCAAAATATAGGGAATATACAAAAAATAAAAGAGCTGCTGAGTTATTAGGTCGATAAGATTATGAGGTTCTTTCCTCTCAAAATTTTCTTCAATGAACAACAAAGAATGTTTTTTAATCTATGATCAATTATTTTTCTCTAGAGAATCAAAATATGTGGATTGTTAAATTGATGATGACAAAAACACTCTATGAAAATATGAACTCTGATTTTCTAAAGAGGGCATTATTCAGTTTGTTAATCACTGAAAATACTTACTAAGGCACAATCATTCACAGATAAGGTTTTAAAATACTACTAGCAGTATCCCAACTTAAAACCTTGTTATGTCCTCAGTAGAAAAGCCATTAGGACAAAATCAATATTTGTTATGGACAGAATGAGGTAGTATGTCCTGCTGAGGACATTTTTTTATATCTTTAACCTAAGCTTTAACAGAACAATAATTTGGAGACTTTTAATTTTAACTACCTCCAATAAATATAGTTTAAACATCTTATAAAAAGAGCATTCGACTACATGGTATTAAAGAAATTGTCAATAACACTTTATAACAATGTGTTAGCAAACATACAATTTAGGAATTCATAAGAACTGAGTACCATAATACTCATGAGAAACTTTTACTTTCCTCAAAAAGCACATAGGAAACTTGTCACTCCAGTCTATCATTTTTCATCATATTACTATCCTTTCTAATATATATATATATATATATATATATATATACACACACACATATACACACACACACACACACATTCCGGCATTTTTGTTTTTTAATTTGCTGGGTCATCTGCATACAAACAAGTTACAAGGTACTTACTAGATACATTAACAAAGAAAATCTGAAGATAAAAGAAGTGAATTTAATTTTAGAATTTTCCTAAAAGTGTTTTAGTTCTCACAAAAACTGGGCAAGAGGATAGATACAACTACTTATTTATACTCTTTGATTAGAACTTCTATTTATTTAAAGGAAACTAATTTTATGGGCACCTGGGTGGCTCAATGAGGTAAGTGACTTAGGCCCAGGTCATGATCTCATGGTTCCTGAGTTCAAGCCTCACATTGGGCTTTGGGCTCTGCTGTCAGTGCAAAGCCCACATTACAAAGCCTGCTTTAGATCCGCTATCTCTGTCTCTCTCTCTCTGTCTCTGCTCCTCTCTGCTCCCCACTTGCACTCTTTTCTCTCTCTCAAAAATAAATAAACATTAAAAATATTAATTTTATATTAAACCTACTCTCAGGCCAGAAGAAATCTGAAACTTGCAGAAAACATTTGTTTATAGGAATAAAGAGTTAATGGGATGTTGACAAAAAGGAAAAAGTTATTAACTAAATATCTTTAAAATTATGTAGTAAAACACCAAGACCTTTGCCCAAAATAAATTTACAGTATCTGAAATAATCCCTATTCTTACACTACCTATCAAGAAAAAATTAGTCATTTTAATTGAGATAAACTAAAGACAAGATTTATGAAGAATGATTTTTTTTTTTTTTAAATAAACTCTATCTCCAACATAGGGCTTGAACTCACAACCCCAAGATCAACAGTCATATGCTGTATGGACTGAGGCAATCACAAGCCCCAAGTAAATTTCTATTTAAATTACTAGTCGGGGCACCTGGCCGACTCAGTCCATAGAGCATACAACTCTTGACCAGGGAGTTGTAAATTCAAGCCCCACAGTGGGTATAGAGATTACTTAAAAATAAAATCTGGGGCACCTGGATGGCTCAGTCCGTTAAGCGTCTGACTTTGGCTCAAGTCACGATCTCACCGTTCCCAAGTTTGAGCCCCGTGTCAGGCTCTGTGCTGACAGCTCAGAGCCTTGAGCCTGTTTCAGATTCTGTGTCTCCCTCTCTGTGCCCCTCCTCCGCTCATGCTCTCTCTCTCACTCTCTCTCTCAAAAATAAACATTAAAAAAAATTTTTTTAAATAAAATCTTTAAAATAAACAGTTAAAGACAAGGTATAGTCATAATTCTCTTACAGAAGTACACTCTTGTTTGCTATGACTAAAAAATAAAAAGCATACTCCCAATAAAGAAAAACTGCAGTATCTTTGAAATGTGATTATATTTTTCAAATAATTTTTATCAGTAGCTCAGAAAATTAAAGGACTGTATAATTAATTATCTTGTTTAACAAAACAATACTAAAGCAGGTACTTGTAAGACCAGTGAGAGGTTAATCATTTTCAACTCAACAGGATAATCATACATATTTGGGGAATATCAGGACGAAAACAAATAATCGTAGTTTTTTCTCAACTAAAAACATGGATATTTTTCTTTAACAAGTAATATATTCTACTTTTAATAAGGTGTACTTTTAAATTCCTATTAAAGATTACTTTAACCAATCAACATAAAAAACTTAAAATAACAAGTTATGCTGCTAACGGAGTCTTAAATCTTTCCCTTTCTTGGGGCACCTGGGTGGCTCAGTTGGTTAAGCAACCAACTCTTGGTTTTGGCTTAGGTCGTGATCTCAAACTTCATCAGTTGGAGCTCCGCATTAGGCTCTGCACTGATGGTGTAGAGCCTGTTTGGGTTCTCTCTCTCCCCCTCTCATGTCTCTCCCTCTCAAAATAAATAAGCTAAAACTTAAAATAAAATCTTTCCCTTACCTACTTTTAGCAACATGTCTGCTTTTTAATTTCCCAGTTTTTTAATATAGAAGTATTTAGTCCACAGAAAGAAATTCTTCCTAAACTATATAAGCAACTACTACTAAATATTAATCTCAATTATTCCTGAAGAATTCAAATACCTTCTAAGAGAACAGTTTTTTGCTTCTTTAGTCAAAGTAGTAAACACATTTTCCTGTTCTAAAATTATCATAGCTATTATGAAAACTTGATGCTTTTTCCCTCAAGTCAAAGTATGCTGATGTTTAATCTAGACATACTTCCTTTCCTACAGGTCTCTTTAAATTAATACAGGACACTTTATGAATATCATAAAGTATGGGATCCAAAATATACTCAACTGCCCTACTGTGACCTTATAATAAAGTTAAAAGACTTATTAGGTAAAAATTTAATGACAGTATTTTTTTTTTCAATGACATATTAGTGTTTCTCTTCACTCTTCTAAAAATAACACAATAACTGGGGGAAACTGGCCAAATCTTAAAGCCGTATTTGTCCTACAGTTCTCCCATTCTTTGGACCACACCTAGTCTTACCCCTCATTACTGTCAGATTCACAAGATTCCTTAAAGACCTCAAGAAACCCAAGTTTCTCATTGTGACTCGATCCCCACCATACCTTTCTCTGCTAGACAGTATATACATATATATATATATATATATATATATATATATATATCACATCTCCTGATCAGTCAGCACATAAAGGCTTACTTCTACCACCTCTGAACCCTCACCTGTTTGTGGGGTCAGCAAGTTTATTTGATAAACTAATATGGCATAATACTGACAATAAAAGACAATAGTTTAAAGTTTCTCTTCCAGAGAATCTGTGATTTTAAACATCATTTTAAAGAATTTCATGGGGGCATCTGAGTGGGTCAATCAGTTAAGTGTCTCACTCTTGGTTTTGGCTCAGGTCATGATTTCACAGTTCCTGTGACTAAGCCCTGCTTTCAGCTCTGCTCTGACTGTGCAGAGCCTGCTTGGGATTCTCTCTCTCCCTCTCTCTCTCCCCTTCCTCACTCCCACACACGCTCCCACAGGCTCTCTCTCTCAAAATAAATAAATAAATAAATAAATAAATAGACGTTTAAAAAGAATTTCATAATACACAGGAGACACAAAATTAAGTATTGGCAATTCTCAAATTATACTACACAGTAAACCACCTAGTCTACCTATTTGTAATGTAGAACCAATTACAATTTAATACATTTTAAGCTGAAAATAAGGGCCTCCGGGTGGTTCAGTCAACTAAGCAGCTGACTCTTGATTTCAGCTCAGGTTATGATCTCACAGTTTGTGACTTCAAGCCCACATCGGGCTCTGTGTGGACAGCCAAGAGCCTTCTTGGGATTCTCTGTTTCTCTCTCTCTTTAACCCCTCCCGACTCACATGCTTTCTTTCTCTCAAAAATAAATAAACATTAAAAAAAAAAAAGAATTAAAAAAAAAAGATGAACTGAAAATTAAAGTAGTCATACAACCAATAGTGAATATATGTCTGGCTTAGACAGGTGCCTCATGGCAAATGTCAAGTAAGTGAAAACTAAAACCGTTAATTTAGTATAGTTTTATCATAAGTTCCATATCTGTTAAGTCTTCTCATCTTCTATTTATGTATTTAGATGTTTCTTTTTTTTTAATGTTTACTTTTCAGAGAGAGAGAGTGAGAGAGAGCATAAGCGGGGGAGGGGCAGAGAGAGAGTGAGACACAGAATCTGAAGCAGGCTCCAGGCTCTTAGCTGTCAGCACAGAGCCACAGGGCTTGAGGCTCGGACTTCGAGATCATGACGAGCCAAAGTCTGATGCTCAACCAACTGAGCCACCCCAGGGCCCAAATCTTCTCATCTTCAAAGTAGACCAAATGACCTTCCATAGCTAATCCAGTTAAAAATGGTCAAGTCACTTTTTTTTAACGTAATCTCTATCTATTCCCAACATAAGGCTAGAACTCAGGACCCCGAGATCAAGAGTCGCATGCTTTACTAAGTGAGGCAGAAAGGCGACCCTAATGGTCAGGTAACTTTTTAACCTACCCAGAATAATTACCTTAGTACACCATATATGAGGTCTTCTCAGAACATTTGACACTTCTGACTTAAAGTATCTTTTCTACTTTATGCTTTTCACAACAATTTGGTAAATTACAAATAAAATTACAAAATGTCTACTTCAAATTCTGACATACCATTTTATTCTTTATTGCTTTAACCCAAAGTACAGTCTCCTATGACAGAAATAATTTAATACCATTTCATTCAATCTGCAATTAATTTTACAGTTATAAGTCTAGAGCCTAGTATGTCTTTCTAAACAACAGTTCCAAGTTATTTTTTTAAAACCAGAATTGTATGGATTTTGTTCTATAATAATCTTGTGAAGAAACCTCTCGACCAGAAATCACAAACATGAGAATAGATAAATTTGGGAGAGAGAAAATACCCCCACTTCTTAATTTCTTAACAGTGGAAAAAGAATAAATTACTAGCTCAAATGAAATGCCCAAGAGACACTATGGAGAATGGAATATTATAAGACATACCAATCCTATTCAGTTTTTCTATACAATCCTATTTGGAATTTCTATACAGCTACAGGACCACAGAGATTAAGGACTATACCACTTACAACTTTTACATCCTTTCAATCCATACTGAGAAGAGTATGAAAAGAGCACAGATACTGAATGAATGTAGAATTAAAACAATTTGAGAGAATTCTTGAAGACAAAATCTACATACAGTGCTCACTCAGCTACCTGTTAGCTAAATTTTATTAAAAACATAAACGCTTTATAAACTATCCAAAAAGGTCGTTAAAACAGAGATAAAGCCTACACGAGTCCAATTATTTTATATTCTTTTAAACACATAGTGGCCCTATTTTTTTTTTAAACAAATAGGTTCAGCAAGCATCCAATATGCCCTTCACCTCCATTTCCCATTCCCTTTTGGTCCTAGAAGACAAGTATGAGATTCAATTCAATCCTAAAAGACTGCTTCACATAAGAGCTACTTTTGCCTTGACTTTCTTTATGACCTTGGGGGGAATCTACCAAATGACAACTATAATGATGTTGGTGTATTCTTGTTTACCACCGAAATTTAACCTGAATATGCTAACATGAGCGAAGTCTTCTAAACTGACCTAGAGAACTGAAAACCTTTGAATTAAAACATCCACTGATGTGTATTATGAACCACGTTTTAAAAACTTAATCTGACTAGTTAAGGGGAAAAAAAACTACCAAGGCCCCAAATTCAACAAGATCGAAAAACAAATTCTGAAAAACACCAACAACCTCCTTATTACTTCTCTTTACGGAAAACTGGCCTGCCACGCGCAAGGGAAAAAAAAAAAAAAGGGAGGTGGGGGAGATAAAACTAGCTTTAGCCGTTTCCTTGCTTTTACAAGGATAACAGCTGGACAACAAAGGAAAATTTAAAACTTGGCAAAGAATGGGGTGACTATGTAAAAAAATCTACAATCTGAAAATTACCAAGATAAACCTATCATTTAAGTTACTAATTTGTATACCCATATTGGGCAGTAATCATGGTGCCGCTTTATTAGCACCAGAAAGATAAATCCTTGCCTTGGAGGAACATTTACTAAGTACATTTCATTTCAGGATCTTAAGGCAGTTTACGAGCAGTATCTCTTTAGGCTTCCCTAAGGTACTCTAAAGTGCTTAACATCATTCACACATCCAGCCACCACTAGGGTGAGAAGTAAATAAACACGATTTACTTATGCAATTATTTACCACAGAATTCTAGTAAAGAATACAAAAGTAAACATTCATATATTCATTTAATACCCAAAGAAAGCGTAGAATACTACAGCCGATAAAAATTCACCCTTAACTGACCACTACAGAAACCACAGGCCTTCCACATGGGCTGCCCTTTACTATCACTCTTGATTCGAAAAAGTAACAATGTCAACTCAACATTTTAACAGTACAGAAGATAAACAGAACTTGGTGAATCTCTAATTCCAGATCCTCAAAAGATGTTTATAAAATCTGAGAGCAACGCCCCCCTAAAAGCGCCCTACTACAAAGAACGAAATAGCGAAAACATCAGGTGGGCCAAGGTTAGAAAAGCTGATCTAACCCAATTATCCGGAGGGACCACAGGGTTTGGGGCTAGGAACGTGAGATCGGGGTGGGGGTGGGTAGCAAAGTGAAATCTAACCCCAGAAATCACAACACAGGCCGCAGCCTAGAAGCTGAAGCTGGCGGGAAGTGAGCTCCCTTTCTGTTCCCAGGGGAAAGTCAGGCGAAGAGCTGCTCCACACGGCGCACTTATAAGGCGCCAATAGTGCATGCCTACCAAGGCGCCGGAGCCGCTGGAGAACCCGGTTGAGAAGGGGAGGAGACCCCGGCAGACGGCCCTGGAAGAGGAGGAGGACTAAGGTTGGAAGCAGCGGCAGTGTCTGGACGAGGGGGATTACCTAACTGTGACGACAGAGAAGTGTCCTCAGGCTCCGGCGATGGTCCCGACTGCGCAATGTGTGGTGTCTTTCCCGCTTAGCCCGCAGCAGCAACAGAACCAGCTCCTTCAGCCAGTCGCCATTTCCCGCCTACCGACCTGCTGCACCGCACGGACAGAGACCCGGATGGAAAGCGGCCTCTCCGCGCAGGCGCCTTGACTTCCTCCTCCCCCTCCCGCCACAATTCCGCGAGGTGGGAGGGAAGGAATGCGGGCGGCCTCTGAGTCAAAAAAAAAAAAAAAAAAAATCCAGCTCTTACTTCCGTAAAGAGTGGTGGAGTTCCTGCCGCCAGAAGAAACTCACAATCCCAATTCCTGACCCAAATTGAACGCAGGCCCTTAGGACCGAATGGAGGAACAAGGACAAAACCTACCAGGATACGCCAGCGCCTGGGGGATATTTGTACTTTAAGGGCCTCCGTAGCTGGCCGTATAGTGATTGCTGGGGGAGTAGGGAGTAAAGCGTTGGGAGTGAAGAGGCGGGGACCCGAAGGACGGTTTTTCCTCCCGCTGCTAACGGAACTGCTTAGGCAGAGCTGGGAGGGGGAGCGCGCCCTCACTCTGGAGGCGGGGCTTAAGAACGTGTCGCTCACCCTGGCGGCTAGGGTTAGTAACCGGGGCGCGCCTTGTGGGTGGGGCCAAGTGGGACGGGGTGGGACTAATGCCTTGGCGCGCTGGAGGAGGTAGTGTGTGGAGAGCGCTGCCGCAGGCAGTGTTGAGGTGAATTCTTCATCTTTCCAGGGATCCCGGTGGCCCTTGAATGTCTTCTTTCCAGCTCTCTGCCTAGAGAGCATAGCAATTGCTTGTGAATCTGTCACACAAATCTGCGCCATTCGACTCTACTCAAAGTCGGCTGTGGTTCTGCCAAGAAGTCAGATCATTCAGGCAAATGAGTTCCTACCTGCTTGCCTGGGTCTAAGGACTGCCAGCCTAATGGAGTGAAAATATATCAATCCGAGCATCTAGCCCTAGTGGACTATCAGAAAACCAAGCCTAATGGGTGGAAGAGCATTATCTGTTTACTAAAACTCTGGGCTACTCACATTATTCAATCAAGAAATATTTATTGAAAAAACACGATGTGTGAGGACCATACTAGATGCGAGGGGTACAAGGTAGACACGAACCCTGCCTTCCGAGAGTTCACGATCTATTGGAGACAGACAAGTAATTTAAATAAAATGTGCTAAAATGACCACAAGGAGTTCTTGACAGGCGCACAACAGGGGGTGTGGGAAGGCTTTCATGAGATGACAGGAAGAGTTAATATTACAAAGGAAGAGTGCCTAGGTAAAAGAAACAACAGATGGAAAAATCCCAAAATGAGATTGCGATGAGTAGTTAGGGTAATAGTTCAGTGCGCTGGGGATAAAGGAGTTGAGGGGAAGAAAGTGGAGAGAGAGAACGCTGCGAGGTAAGCAGTGAATCCTTGCGAATCTGGTTGTTTCAAAGTGTGGAGCAGGTGGGTTGTCTCCTGAAAGCCTTATATACCGCAGATCCTGTCAGAGCTCAGAGTTCGTTTGCACCCGATATCTTCCTAATACAAGAATGCTCTGAGTGCGACATTTACTGACAGCCAGTCGTGTAACAGCGTGCAGAACTGGTTTTAGTGCACGAAATAGTAGATTCCTGAAAAACTAATTGGAAATCAACAATTAGTTACTGATTATCCAGTATATATCACGGAAGGCCATATAGATTAAACAATTACCCCAACTGATTACCAACATAATTTTTAAATTAGGTAAAAATTGAGAATATTTCTGAAGAAAAAAAAAACATTCCAAGTAGTAGTAACCACCAATGTTCGCTCTTCTAAACCTTAAATATGCCACTTACAAAGTACTTTTATATGTATTTTGATTTTCCTAACAACCCTTTGAAATAAGTAGAATAGGTGATATTAGCCCCCTTCACCAACTCTTCAGCTGAAGTCGCTGAAATTTTTTTTTTAAAGTGGGAGGAAGGGAGAAAAAAGGAAAAACAGTCGCCTTATCCAAAGATAATTAATCCACTAGTAAGAAATACAATCAGGACTCAAGCAAGCCTTCTTTCTGGTTATTATACCACATCCTACTGTCTCCTGTGGCAATTATTGTTAGATGTTAAGTTTAGCAAGTTTGCTGGTAGCAAGCCTAAATGCTTTTGTGATTTATTTAACATTTTAACATTTTTTAGAGGACAAATATTATGTTCTGACCTTCATCGTTTACATCTAGTAGTTTCTACTAGACTCTCTTCTGCAATATCTAAGTGAATTGTTGTGAAAGTCAAATGAGATTATTTACGGAAAACAGGTGTTTTCCTTGTTCCTTAAATGATAGTTCCTAATGTCATTAAACTTCAATAAAAACCTTGTCCAAGATTTTAGAATAAAATAAGGGTTTAAAAATATGAACTTAAAAAAAGTCAAGTATATTTAGATGCAAAGCAGTAGCCACAGGAAAAAAAATTAATGCAAAAACTTAGTGGCATGCATGCTTTCTAAACTATACAAAATTATTGCTATCTGAAAATATTAATGAAATAGGATGTTCACTAAGTAATGTGATAGAAGTATCTTGGATATTCAACAAAATCCTTTAGCAAGTCCCTTATTCCACAGTATATGGAATATATTTACCTTTTATCTGATATATAAGATGTATGCACTTCACAATCCAGTCTTACATTAATTCTATCTCTATGAAATATTTTTTAAAATTTTTTAGTGTTTATGAAATATTTTTAAAATTTTTTTAGTGTTTGTTTATTTTTGAGAGAAAGAGAGAGGGTGTGAGCAGGGAAGGGGCAGAGAGAGAGGGAGATACAGAACTCAAAGTAGGCTCCAGGCTCCCTGCTGTCAGCACAGAGCCGATGGGGACTCTAACCCACGAACCTGACCCGAGCTGCAGTTGGATGCTTAACCATCTGAGCCACCCAGGCACCGCCCTATGAGATATTTTTAAATAGGCTTCACACCCAGCATAGAGCCCAATGTGAGACTTGAACTCATGACCTGGAGATCAGGAGCTGAGATCAAGAGTCACACACTTAACCAGCTGAGCCACCCAGGCACTCTTATGAGACATATTTTTATTGCTCTCATACTACAATTAAGAAAGCAGTATTCATAATAAACACTGACATAGTATCAGAACTGCCATTGTGCTCTAATATTGCAATCACTTGATGGCAATGATCATCTGAAACTTAACATGGTCAAAACTAAACTCTCAAACCTGTTTCTCTCAGTATTCTCTACTGTATAGAATACAATTCTCTTATATTTCATCCAATCCATTGTAAGTGCAATAAATTAAACCTTGAAAATATATCTTGAATCCACTTACCACCTCAGCTGTCTCCCTAGTTCAAGGACCATCATCTCTGACCAGGAAGACTATGTTCCATTCTTGAACCTCCTTAAAACTTCCCAAAACACAGCCAAAGTGATCATTTTAAACCTCTTTATAAATTTTCCATCACCCTTAAAATAAAATCTAAAATCTTCACTATAACATGCAAGAGGCTTCGTTAACTCACTCTTGGCTATCTCACTGACTACATTCCCTACCTCTTACTATCTGTATTCCCGTCACTGGCTAATTAACCATTCTCTGAAAAAGTATATTCCTGTATCAGGGACTTTGTTTTTGTTATTTTTCTGCCCCTGCTTCTTTTCCCTTAGGCCTGTACCATTCAATGATCACTAGCCACAAGCCATGTGTGGCTACTGAGCACTTAAAATGCGGCAGTGTAACTGAGGAAATTAATTTTTAATTTTATTTAATTTTAATTAACCTAAATTTTAAAATTAATATCTGAGCGACTGCTTAACAGAGCTTCCATTTGGCGTGATGAAACAGTTCTAGAACTAATTAGTGGTAATGGTTGCATAACATTGTGAATGTACGTAATGGCACTGAATTGTACACTTTACATGCAAATGGACAATGGTAATTTTACTACAATAAAAAAATTGCTCCTTGGTATTTCCCCAAAGGTGTTGTGTGTCCACACAAAAATCTATACATGAATGTCTATAGCAACTTTATTCATAATTGCCAAAAGTTGGAGCAATCAAGATGTCCTTCAATAGGTGAATGGATAAACTGTGACATAGGCATACGATGGAATGTTAATCAGCTAAAAAGAAGTGAGCTATCAAGTCATGTAAAGACAAGGGAGAATCTTAAATGCATATTACTAACTGAAAGAAGCCAATCTGAAAAGGCTATGTACTGTATGATTACAATCATATTACATTCGGGAAAAGATAAAACTATGATGACAAGGTCAGTGGCGTTCAGGGGTTTAGGGGTAAGGAAAGAGGAATAAGTGGAAAACATGGGATTTTTAGGGCAGTGAAACTATTCTGCATACTATAATAGTAGATACATGTCATTCATTATACATTTGTCCAAACCCATAGAATGTACAATAGAAAATGTGAATCTTAATGTAAACTGGCTTTGGTTGATAATGATATATATACGGTATTGGTTTATTAATTTTAACAAAAATTCTACACTGGTGCAGGATATTGATGGTGCAGAAGCTGTGTGTGTGTGTGTGTGTGTGTAGGAATGGGATATGTGGGTATTCTCTACTTCCTACTTAATTTAGCTATGAACTTGAAACTGCCCTAAAAAGTAAACTCTATTGAAAAAAAAATTAGTATTTGGTTCAGTTATTGTAAAATTTTAAGTATACTTGGAACATTAGTATGTGAAATGTATTAACTCAGATATAAATTTTTTGAATGCCAAATACCAATCAAATATCTCCAATGACAATTTAATGTGCATATTGAGATGTGCTGTAAATGTAAACTATACACTAGATTTTAGATTTAGCACAGAAGAAAATATAAAATATCTCTATCTCATTACTAGTGTTCTATATTGATTACTTATTTAAAATGGTAATATTTTGGATATATTGGTTAAATATAAAAATTTTACCATTTTTTTCAACGTGGTTACTAGAAAATTCAAAATTACATAGGTAGCCTGCATTATATTTCTATTGGATAGTGTTGCACAAGATAGTCACATGGCTTGTTCTCACACCACCTCTTCAGAAAGGCCCTCCTTGATCATCCTATCTAAAATAGCACGCCTCCATCACTATTCCTTTATTCTGATTTATTTTTCTTAGAGCATTTATCACTAGGAATAGAGAAAATAATGATCTCTCCCTCTGGTATATAAGTTCCATGAAGGCAGAGACATAATAGTACTCAAAACAGTTCTCTATATAGATTAGGTACTCAATAAGTAATTAAAAGGATGATCATTGTTCTTTCATGATGGAATCTTTAGGCTTATGTGTTAGAAGGTGGGGTAGACAACAACCGGAGCACTCAATAAATATTGAATGAATTCCAAATCCACATTTCTTGGTCTCTCAACATTTCAACCTTCTATTTTCAAATACTTATAGTACAACTACATTTGTATGTCTTCAAATTCATTCTACTGCCATTTGCAATTTGCAATTAAACTCATCTAATGAATTTTTCATTTTAGTTATTATACTTCATAGTTCTAGAATTTCCATTAGGTTTTCTGTAATTTTCATTTCTGTGCTGAGATCCTCTATCCATTCACTCACTTAAAACATTTTCATTTAATCTTTAAACATACTTTTTTTAGGGCTTTTTAATTTAACTTTTTAAAATTTAAATTCAAGTTAATTAACATACAGTGCAGTAAACATACTTTTAATACCTGCATTAACAAATAACAATATAACAACAACAGCCATCTAATTGTTTTAACTATAGACCACATTTCAAGTCTTTGTATGTGTAATAGGTTTTTATTCAATACTGGACATTGTGTATATGTTGTAGAGATTCTTGATTCTGTTATCTTCTGAAAAGTGATGGTTCTTATTTTAGCAGATTCTTCAAGTTACTGAGTGGTCACCTTAAATTAGTATAGGTTTGGTTTTATGCTTTGCTGGTTCATATCTATGAGAAGGCAAAGGAGTTTGATTAAGTTCTAACTTGACAGGACTCAAATGTCCATACTTTATCTACCCTTACGATCTTGTCAGCACTTGTTAGGGCAGGCCTAGGGTAGGTCTAACTCTGGAGCATGGTCTTTACTCCCAAGGTGCAACCTTTCTAATGGTTTATCTGGATGCCACAACTGTTAGAGAACTCCACGTTGACAGGCCCAGAAACCTAGTGTCCTTTAGCACTGCTTCTATGCCAACATGTCTACATTCCATTATCAACTCTGTACCAACTGCTATCTGGTAAGCATCAGGTGGTCTTGCTCTGATTATGTACAGCCCAGCCCTCAGCCATGAACTCGTGGGTACCCCTATAAGGATTTCTGGGGCTACCTCTCTGTATAGATACTTCCGTCTTCTCTGATGTCCACCCAGTTGGTTTCCAACTGCTTCAGCTGCTCCCCACTATAATCTCTGTCATCTCAGTTCAGCCTCTTTACACCCAGGAAGTTGGGTTTTTGTGGGGCTCACTGCTTAATTTCCCTTATTTCAGAAGCTTCAGTTTTGTGCTGCCCCAAAACAGTCACTTATATCTTGTCCAATTTTAATGCTACTAATTCAGAAGGGTTAGTCAGATTACTCAATCATAGTCAGAAACAAGTCTCCCTCCCTCAGACTTTTTGGAGTGGAATTAAGGAAAGAAGAGCAGCTGTTCTCAGGTGGCAAAACTAAGAAAATGTGACCTGCTGGAAGTCTTGGTTAGAGCTTTGAGGGGAGAGCTAGTCCCAGTGAAAGAAAGTAGAAAGTAGAGAGAAGCAGAAATGAGAGTTCGTGAAACAAACTTGGCGTTTAAGTCCTTGTGTCAATTGTCCTCAAGTCCAGCTGACTTGTGCCCTTTTTGCAGTTTACTTACATGGACCATTAAATTTCCCCCCCTTTTTTTTTCTGGGACCAGTTGTTTGAATTTTCATTTGGAACCCTTAGTGAAGAGAGTCTTAAAAGGAATTAGATTTAGCCCAATTAGAACTGAATGTTCATGTGAAGACTCAATAATCTAGACTTTGGAAATGCATTAAATAATATCACACGGTTTGTCTTATTGAAGCTATAGGGTCAGACATGTGAGGGAACAGAAGTTTCCAAGGCTAGCCATTATGGCAAGTGACTATCCCCCTCATAACTACATGGTTTTTGTTTTGTTTTGTTTTATAGATTCTCTGTCCTCATATTCTAGCCAATTTTATTTTTACAGGTATATACAGGACAAGTCAATAAGGCACACAATCTTAAGAACATATTTTAAAAATGATTTTGAAGTTGTATTCACATTTTCCTTGGAATCATCCCTCCATGTATATTTTGTATTTTATATTTTCTCTTTATGGGTCAGTAGCAAGTGACCTGAACTTAAAAGGTTTTCCCTACCCTACCCTTTCTACACCTCTTCAGCCTTATTTCTCCCACGATATTCTAGCCTCACAATTATAATGTTTCAGTTAAGTGAAAACCTTATTATTTGGAAACTTAGAGACCTCGGAACTTTGTTTTATTGTAATAGTTCTTACCACTATTTAAAATTAGCTGGTTCATGTGTTTACTTTTATATTGTCTGACTGGTCCAACTCGAATGTAAGCTCCATGAGAACAGAAACCTGGTCTATCTTAACCATTACAGTAGTCTTATAACACAAGACACTGCTGGGCACATAGGAAGCATTAGGTATTTCTTAAACGAGCACTACGGTAAACAACCCTAATATAAATTTTTCTGCAATTCTAGTTTAGCTTAGCCTAAAATGAATTCTAAATTTGCTCAAATTTTAGTGCTAAAATGTAACTATTTGCATCACTTGAATGTGATGTGTGTATATGTATCAGATCAGCAAAATAGTAAAGCAAGTTTAATTTTAATTTATTAGAACCCAGTAAGTGATGATTTTAAAAGCAGAGTTTCCATCAAATTAACACTTAATTCCGGGCAAAAATACATTTAAAAAACCTAAATCTTAAGGCAGAAGTAAAATATTATAAAAACCAGCATGTCTAATACAGACTGTAGAATGTCAGAATTTTAAGATTCACATAGTATTTTATAGCACTAAAATGTTAATACAGTCAGAAACATTATATATTTGTCCAAGATTTCTCAGTTTATAAAATGTCTAGACTGCTAATTGAAGAAATTTTGCTATATAAGTAATAGCTACCATATAATTAAGCGATTGTTCTTATGACAAAGGAACTAAGGCAGGAATTTTATGGTTTTCATTTGTAAATATTTTACAGTATTAAATATAAAGTACTACTAGAAGCATGTTTTAGATTCATTTTCCCACTCTAATGCCCAAAAAGTATACATCGATTCCCTTTAACTCCATTTTAAAAAATTCTGTGAACTATTATACCTATTCATTATAGGTCTGACCATACTCAGCAAAGTCATAAATTGCTATTTTGATTTGGCAGAAATAACAATTTTAATAAATCACTATATCTTTTCCTGGTCATTAAATAATTTCAAACTGAAACCTAAGAATTTTTGCATTTCTAATAAATGAACAGATTTTTTTTACCTCCATAAGTTTGAATTTTGACTAGAACCTGAGCACAAAGAAAAAAAAAACAATTAGTGTTTATGTGCAATTAACAGTAGTTCTGAAAAACAGAGTTAAGAACCTTAAATGTCTCCTTGTGATCAAAACCTTTTACTTTGGGGAGAGGGATAAGATTTAAAAGACTTAAATTTGAAAACAGGGGTTAACTAGCTAATGCATTCTCCGGAATAGTGTCAAAAAAGACAAATGCATTTAAAATAATTTTGTAAGTCTAGCAAATATGAGGCTAATGGGTTCTTAACAACATATTAATTACAAAGATTCTTCATCTTTATTACAAACTTTTAAGGTATTTTAATAAAATGGCTGTAGACCTCACTGTACTTCTACTTATTTGTGTGTTAATAAAAATCTGTTAAAAGTCCTTATTTAGTACTTCTGAAAAATTCTAGTCAAATAAGATCACTAAAACTACCAGAGAAGCTTTGAAATGCTGATTGCAGATTCATTTTGAAGTTGATTTAGCTTCTTTCAGAATCTGGCATTTAAACAATGAATATTTTCACCAACTTGGACTCTGAAAATATAAACATTTTAGCCAGTGATGGTTATCATTAAACAGTACCAGTATTTCTGTGAAAAAATAAAAATTGAAAAGATATTGTCAATCATGCATTTCACAATTTCATGAACTAAGTAAGGTATAACTCATAAACATTGTTATGTCTTTGCAGGTTACCTCAACGTCCATCAGGCCTCAAATAAAAGTTAATCTGCCAAAACACATCAGCACTCATGTAAAACAACAGGAGTAGGGAAATGATTTTGCACACATGCTGCCCAGTGTTTGGCTTCCAGGTTCCAACCCCTCTTTTATGTAACTATTCTAGGTATAACTCCATGAAGAGCATGAGACGAGGGGTAGATAGAACAGAACTCCTGTTGCGCTAACAAGAATATATTAGTGTATAAAAAGTTTTTCAGCTGAATAACTGTTTTCACTGGGATTATGCTATGTGCAACATATAAACTGTACAACCAATTTTTACTATTTGTCCATTTGTGGAAAGAATTAGGCTCAAGAAAATGTAAAATATACATTAGTTCATTTTAAATGCAAAGATTACAGTTTTGCTTACTTTGTTTTTGGCTCAACTGTAATATATAACCAAAAAAAAAAAAACAACCCAAAATCTCTGCTTTAATAATACAATATGAAAAAGTTCACATATGTACATGGGTACATTTCTTCATTAAAAATTTTCCTTAAATCTATCTCAATGTATCTTTACAACTGATACAACTAATTTTTACAACAAAAGAAACAACAAAGTAGAAATTATTCCATTTTACAGCACTTTAGGTTTTCTTAAGTTTTCCTTTAGGGCTTAAAGAACATCATTGAAACGTTGTTTTCCATAGTCTGCAGGATCCATTTGAAGTTCTCGTTCTTCATCATCTGTAAGGAAAATAATTATGTATCAAGAATATTATTTTTAAAATCACTTGCATAAAACCAATAAAATAAAGCCTCAGTAGTTTTCTGTTTGTTATTTTATACCTTCTAAAATAGCGTTTTATTTTTATTTATTTAAAAAAAAATTTTTTAATGTTTTTTTAAATTTTATTTTTGAGAGACATTGAGACAGAGCATGAGCAAGGGAAGGGCAGAGAGAGAGGGAGATACAGAATCTGAAGCAGGCTGCAGGCTCTGAGCTGTCAGCACAGAGCCTGACGCAGGGCTCCAACTCACAGACCATGAGATCATGACCTGAGCCGAAGTCGGCCGCTCAACCGACTTTGCCCCAAAATTAGCGTTTTATTTCTTAGCTGCTTGCTGAACAGTGAAAAGTCTGTCTTCCATAGTCTTTTAACATATTGAAAGATTACTTAGTTTTAACAAATCTTTTGATGATAGTAGAACTAGATATAGTTAGCAAAACTTTAGGAACCCACAAACATTGAGGAGTCGGTCCTCGTATATTCTTTCTACTAGATGAAGTAGTCCTATAAATGAAAGATTTGGGAGTGCCTAGGTGGCTCAGTCAGTTACGCATCCAACTCTTTATTTATTTATTTATTTATTTTTTTTGCATCCAACTCTTGATTTCAGCTCAGGTCATGATCTCATGGTTGTGGAATTGAGCCCCCCCCCCCCATATGGGCTCCACGCTGAGCATGGAACCTGCTTGGGATTCTCTCCCTCTCTTCTGCTCCTTCCCTGCTTGTGCACTCTCTCTCAAATTAAATAAATAAATAAAACTTAAAAATAAAAGTTTTGGTGGAAACTGTTCTGTATACGTTTTCAGGCCTTTAAAAACCAAAATTTTTTCCAATTACAAGATTAATCCACACTAGTCACATAAAAATTGTAAAATAAAAGATAGAAAAATAAAAGCTACTCATAATCCCAATATTTAACATTATAGTGAATTTCTTTGCTCCTCCGAAAAGAGCTTAGCAGCAACTTAAGTGATACACTAACCAAAATTTAACTTTTTCTTTACCAAAAAGAAAAGGAAATTACATAATATTGTTAGTAAGATCCTCAAAGCCACTTTGAGTAGCTACATTAAACGACTCTTTAGAGTTTGACTTAATTGGATATTGACAGGTTTTTCTGGGTCCTTCTTGGCTATCTATCATCTGCCACTTGACATTACTGTTTATCTGCCAGTAGCAATCCTTTTCTAACTTTGTTACAAACTACAGGTTTTGAAAGAAGATGGCTCAGAATATTAAAATTATGTTAGAACAAGAATGAAAAGTAATTTAATCAAAGCAAAGAGACTTTCTTTTTAGTACATGGCTTTTAGTGACTTCTTTTGCCTCCTCCACAGCCTTGTTTTTCTTTTTTTTTTTCTTTTTTGGTTTTCTTTTTTTTTTATTCCTTTATTCCTCCACAACCTTGAAAAATGACTTTTCATACTTTATAGTTCACAGTTACAATTACCCAACAGCTTAGTTTTTGATAGACTGAGGTGTTACTATCATAATTGTCCCGAAATATAATTTTATATAATTTAAAGAGTTATATGAGCTATATGTAAATATAATCTTATATATTTCAAGAACAAGAATCCCAATTCACATGTATATTATAGCTTTCTGAAATCTGTTCTTTTAGATTTGACAGGTTTTCCATCTCAGCTTCTCTAGTATATCCTATGGTAAAATTTTGTTTAAGAAAAATCCTATGTGATATATGTACTGTGTATTTACTTTACATAATGATGTTTTTCTTATTTCTTCTTTATATTTATTCATTTAAAAAAATGCCAAAAAAGACAACTTTCTCTTTCCTTTCAATAAATTTCCTATTAAACTTACAGAAATTCTCACTTAGAATTGCAGGCAACCATTTTGCATCATAGTCTAACAAAATTATCTCCTGTCTTAGTAGTGTAATCTACTAGCTATGATAAGATAACCCCAGATCTGTTACAGGAAGAGGCTGAAACTGTATCCATGTATTTTGAAAAAATGCTAATCTCTCACCATAGAACTCTCCGTACTTTAAAAAATTATCTTTGGTTTTAAAAAGGAAAATAATGGGGCGCCTGAGTGGCTCAGTTGGTTCAGTGTCGGACTTCAGCTCAGGTCATGATCTCACAGTCATGAGTTCGAGCCCCGCGTCAGGCTCTGTGCTGACAGCTTGGAGCCTGGAGACTGTTTCTGATTCTGTTTCTCTCTCTCTGTCTCTGCCCCTCCCTGGCTCTCACTGTCTCTCTCTCAAAATTAAATAAACATTAAAAAAAAAAAAGAAAAAAAGGAAAACAATCACTGGCACCTCTCCAGAAAGCTCTCCTTAGAATCCATGTTATGGGACATCACCTTATGGCTATAAATACATCTTTCAAGACTTCAGAATCACCTAATTAAATGAAGACCTAATCACCACAGAGCAGTGGGAAAAGCAGCTATACAAAAGAGAATTCCTAGAAATTTAACAGGAAAGTTATTGAAAGGAAAAAGTAGGTATGTTGGAAGATTTTTAAATGAAAAATTATAAAGAGGCAGTAAGAGCAAAGCTCTAGGAATAGAGAAACCGAATTCTAGTTCTGGCTCAGGCACTTAACAAACCTGATCTAGTTTCTAAACCTCTTTAGACTTTAGTTACCTTCTCAGTAGAATACAGATAGCAACTATTTATCCTATCTCAAATAATAATAATAATAATAATGCAATATGAAGGACACTTTATTTCCAAAGTCTTCTATAAACATAAGGAGGAATGTGTTGGTTTTATTAATGTATGCTTTTAATCAAATTTTAATACTGTGCCTTCACATTATTTTTTAGAATTTCACAGGACTTTTGGAATATTGCATTTTCTTACATTGAACTATTATTTACATTAACTCGAGTCCATTTTCAGTAGCGCTATTCTAACCATAATTCAAATTTCTATGGACAACCTATTGGCATGTACAGTATTTATAAAGTGTCATGAAATTATCTAGCCAAATCTGATAGAGAATAGCAACCACTAAATATATATATATTTTTCATTTTAAAAAGCAGCAAAATCTGTAAGTAGCTCATTAACATAAAATGACTATTAAGGAAATAGAAAGACATTCATAAATTATTAAATAATTCCTAAATTCCCTCTGAAGTCAAGAAAGGACCATCTCCATAAAGCAAGCTCTACCAAGCAAGAACATCTTGGGGGTAATAAGCAGTGAGGTTCCACTAAAAAGTACACATTAATCCACAATCCAAAGTTTAATTATCCTCCAAAGCAGGTAACCCAAAGAAAAAAATTCTATATTTGCTTTTACTTCTTAAAAATTATTATTCAACAAACACTTATGTAGTGCTTACAATGTGGAAGACCTGCACTAAGTGCTGAACAAATATTTCAATCATATAATCTGCATAACAACAGCTAAGTTAGGTAACTAAACCCCTGTTTTACAGATAAGGATATTGAGGCATAGAGGTTAGGTAATTCACAAGGTCACAGAGCTGGTTAGTGGTGGAGCTAGGATTCAAATCCAGGGAGTCCAGCTCCAGAATCCAGATACTCAAGCATTATGCTAATCTTCCTTCCATAAATACATAAATACAACCATAAATAAATATGCAGGTCATATTCTGTTAAAGAAACTTGGAACTTCTATGGGATTAAAGATAAGAGTAAGAGACTTTATAAACACCCATCTCCTTATTATGATAAAAATGAATTAAAGACATATCCATCAGAGGAAGTATTTCCGGAGTTAATCTTTTCATTGGGTCACTTAAAAAAAGGCAGGAAAAAATTTTTTTACACGAATGTAAATAAAATAGTATTTGTTTTAAGATGCTTCAGGAAACTAGGTATTAAAAAATCAAACCAGGATTGTAAACACAGGATAAATAGGCCTCACTTAATTCTACAAGAAAACACTCTATAGGTAGTAGTGTCCCAAATGATCAATACATATGAACAAGCACCAGAGATACAGCTGGAATCCTTCAGCTCTATACTGGCAGAGTTGCTGCCAAATCTCCATTATCCTTAGCTGAATCTAGAACCTCAGCACTGCAAGTGGAATCTCTAATCCTAGGAACCCAACAGACTGAGAAAAAAAACTTCCTTCTGACATTAGAAAGAGCAGAGAAGAGCCCCTAATAGTATTTCTGAAGTACATGTTTCAGTTCTAATTGAAGTTGACATATTAGTTTCCAGTATACAACATAGTGATGCCACAAATCTATACATTATGCTATGTTCACCACCAGTATAGCAACCATCTGTTACCAGCATGTTTCAATTTTTGATTTCTCTGGCTGCAGTCTTAATGGCAGTAAAGATTCCATTTTCTTTCCTGGGTTTGGGGAAAGATGTGTTTCAGGCATGCTCAAATCCGAAACACATTTTCTCATAATACCTGTGTTGTATATAGCGATTCCACTGTGAATATGACCACAAAATTTTAGAACTGAGAAGGACCATCTATTATAACTATAACACTCACATTACTGATGAAGAAACGGTGGCCCAGAGAGTTTAAGTGACTTGAAAAGCATACTTAATGGCTGGTCTCCTAACCTAATGTTTTTCCCCCCACTCTATTCTACTGCCTTCTTTGGCTACAAGTGCAAACTGGCCTGGGAACCCAACCATTATTTCCACATTGAAACTATGAAGAAATGTTCTTAAATTCTAAATATTCTAACTTAATAATAAAATTTAGAATCTAAATTATTGATAAACTAGGGAACAACCACAATTCCCCCTTTCCACTTTCTGGACAGTTAATACAATACCTAAAGAGTCCCCGAAAACATGTTTTAAATTATTTGGCTTTCCAATATTCTTTTTTAGTCAGTTCACCCAAACTTATCCCTCTACACTAACTGCAGCTGATGTTCCTGTATCTTTGTTCCCTCTCAGAAAGGAGTCCCCTTGGTAGCTGTCCTATCCTTCTACTGCTGCCATCTAGTGAACCTCAAAATGGGATTAAAAAAAAAAAAGTTAAGTGGCAACCCCCAGCACAAGTAAGATTGAGTTGCAAATGAGGAAACCCCAAAATTTAACAATCCCCTCCCTACTTCACTGAAGGTATCTTCTTAGGTCATTTCCTTATATTCCTTAGAGCTGATGCATTTATTTCCTTCTGAAAGGAAAGGCAGAGCAGCATGGGGATACTGGGGACCTAAAGTGGAAAGTGGCAATGAGAACTGGGGATGGGAGAGGGAACAGGGTATAAAAGAGAGAGATAGAGACACACACAGGAGGCACTGAAGACAAATGTACCCACCATGGATAAAAGCCATACAAAATATCTGAAATTTTGTGATAAAAATCACTAATTTTAAGATAGCCATAAACATAAGAAATGCCTTTCAGTTACAGGTGAAATTATTTGCTGTAATAAAACCTTCAAAATTATCCAATCACATGACAGAAGCTCTTATGAAAGAAAACTAGAGAATCTTTAAAGTGTAAACTAACTACTAAGTTTATAAGACCAGAAGTTGAAGGGTTATTATTCTAGTCACAGTTCTAAAACTCAATGAGAAAGCATAAAATTATCAGTTAACAACATTGACCCAGGGCCCTGTGTATGCTAAGTACTATGGGGAGCAGAGGGTGGGGTGAATATGGAGGCAGAAAAGGACACAAACAAAATATAAGGCAAAATACATGAAAATTCTTGCTCTCTAGAGCTTGGTAATCTAAGTGATGCATGAAAAAGCCTTACGACAATGTTATAAATAATTGCAAATAAACACAATTCAAACAAACACAAAACAATGAGAAAAAATGGTAAAATTTATGAAAAATGGATGCGATTATAGAAAAGGTGGATATAAGTTATTCTATACCCCCAGTGTTTGAGAAGTTCTCATGAGTGTATCCGTCCTTATATACCTCCTAGAATTATTATTATCTCTTTCTATTCCCATCAGCCATTCTTCCAAAACTAGAATGTACTATTGAAACAATTCCACATGGAAGTCAGAATCTCTAAGTTTCCCTTTTTCTATTAACTATGGAAGTATCCGAGGATAACTATATTTTCTTTTGAGTTTTATAAAAACAACTCTTGTCATGAACATAAATAAGATGTGATTACTTTAAAAAGAGTTAAGGAAGAAATCAAGACAGTTTGCATTGGAAAATATTTCATGCATCACATAATAAAATCTAATACATCACATATTATGTTCATAATCAACTTTTACAGAAAAGAGAAAAAGTTCCACAAATACTACTAAATGATATAAGCAGGCAGAAAACAGGCCTAAAAACTCATAATAATGCAACATACTCTGATATGCATGCATGGGTAGGGCTGCATGCACACAGGTAGATTCCAAACTTTTAATAAGTTAAAAGCTCAGAAGTTACATAGTTAACAAGGAAAATATGTTGAATCTGTGTATTAAACATAAAACCGACAAATCTTTGCAAACTGTTAAATATAAATTTTCAGCCTCTCAGAAAAAAGTTCAAAAACAGTCTTCCTATACTCAATCAGTAGTGACATATCTTATCTACAGTATGGAGACCATTCCCTTTGGGGCTTCCTTTATAACAAAAAAGGCTGTCTGGTCAATATTGGTACCTAGAATAATAAAATATTTTCAGATGAGAAATTGGAAAAGAATTATTTTCTGGGAGTATTTGCTGTAGGTAAAGTCTAGAGACATTTAAAACAATTTAAATCTAAAATTTCTGAATATTTTTGAGTTTCAAATTGTAACTACATCAATAATACATGTAAGATAACTAAAATGAAAATACTTAAAATAATTAAGACCTACAAATATGACTATCATAAAAAATTGTTTTCGAAATAAAATTGAAAAACTACACAGAATCTCTATAAGATTGTAATTCTTAAATTACTACTAATAAGTGGGGAGAAATTCTACACAAATTCAACCAAAAAATTTAGAGGTGGGTTTCACGGTCACAGCATGGAGGCCAGGCCCACGCTCACCTTGGACGTCTTCCTCTCCACCATCACCATCTTCTTCCTCATTGTAAGCCAGCTCAGCCTGCTTGTCTGCCTCGTACTCACCTACGTTACCATCATCCCCATTATAATCCGCCAGTTTAGAGCCATGCTGCGGATCAACAGGGGATTCATTCTCATCAAAGAATCGGCCTGTGAAGTAGGTAGAGGATTAATTCAAGAGTAAAGAGAGGAAAAAAAAGAAGGGACCTACACTGATGCCTCCAGAAAGTAGACAAGTGAAACCTGGCAACATTCAGGGTACCAATTATAAAAAAGATACATTTTTGTGAAGGTTTATCCAAGACAAAAAGAAATAAGAATGAAGACTGAAAATAACTTTTTTTAAAAAAATAATTTCTCTTTGGTGTTCATTTTAGTACTTGCTACTTAAGGTATGAATATTTTCTTAAGGAAAGGGCACCATTTTCAGGAATGTTTTCCTATTAACCAATGACTTCTCCGAAATAAGTATTTGTCTAATTTACCACTTTAGGAAAACAATAAATTATTTTATTACTAGACACAATATGTATTTGAAATTTGTAGTCATATATTTGCTTTATAAAATGTCATTTTCCGTAAAAATTTTGATCACTTTTTTTGTAAAAATAAACACTATGCAGGCTAGTTTCTTTTTGGATGCTAAGACCAATTAACACAACTGAGGGCTATTTCAACTTCCTTCAGTGATAGTGACTGACTATAACTGTGGATTTCCAAGGAGAGATGGCAGAAAGAATAAACTATTAGAACTCCTTAGTGGTATGTGTTTTGAAAAACATCCCAAGTAATTCTGATTTATCCTTCCCCATTTCCTAAACAGGACTTTTAAAAGTCAATGGTAGAGGAAGCTTAAGAAAGTTGACCTATGCCAGGCTGTTATATTGCACACATTCATAGCAGTAAGAAATCAAAGAGAGCAAAAGACGTAACACCCACTGTAGAAAGGTATTTTAACTAAAATTGAAATTGAAAATGTTAGGCACACTAAGCTCTGACTCAGAAACACAAGTTAAACTCTACTTTGACATTAAATTTAAGTAGAATAAAAGTAAATTTTATTCTAATCCCTAAAACATAAGTAATATTAACTTACTGATGATGAAAGAATTTAAAACTCTAAAAAATTATAAAATCTTTCTATGACAAGTCTAAAATTTTTTCAATTATACTTTTGAGGATTAAATTGCAATGAGACATTCAAGAAAAAAGTTAACAACTTCTTTACTTGGAAAGAAAGGTTAAGTACAAATGGAAAGGGCTAAGAAGTTATTGGTCAATTCTACAAACAGCTCACCACATCATCAGGCCAATATAATTCTAATTGCTGGATAAGGAGTCAATCAGGAAAACAGTTAAAGAACAAATCACACTTACATAGGCTTTCAAGGATGGGGGCTGTTTACAACAGGAGACTTAAGTAACTGGGACCAATAAAAACAGCATAAAGTCATCTTAAATCTATTCCAGAATAAGGTTGGGTATGTACAATAAATAAATAAATGGAAAAGTTGATAAAATAGATTTAGAGAAAAGAAAAGGATATAAAAGAATTAAAAAGGAACAACAGAAACAAGAATAATAAGCTATTTGTGAGAAAGACACCGTGTCTCCTAATGATAGTAATACAAAACAAAACATTTTGGTGGCTTTTATTTTCTTTTTCTAACAATAAAATTAATGATGCCACTATAAGGAAAAAGGGAGATTTATAAAAATCTATATTTTCTTTTTCTTAATACGCAATATTTACTATGGACAAATTTAACCTGGAGCTGTTAAATCATCTTTATGCAAAGTGAAACTGCTGTTTTAAATTTACAAACATTTATGGGCACCTGTGTGGCTTAGCTGGTTAAGCTTCAGACTCTTGATTTCGGCTTAGGTCAGGATCTCACGGTTCATGAGATCAAGCCTTGTTTTGGGCTCTGCACTGAAAGTGTGGAGCCTGCTTGGGATTCTCTCTCTTCCTTTCTCTCTCTGCCCCTGCCCCCTCCCAAAATAAATAAGCAAACATTAAAATAAATAAATAAACACACATTTTATATGATAGTTCCCAATGAATTTCTCAAGGTATACCATTTCCTCTAAGAAATTAAAAAAATTTTTATCAGTTTTGAAATAAAAATGGTCCACCTATACCTATTATAATATTCCAACAGAACAATTTATAGCTTCTTTCTTTTATAGGTGTTTGATAATCTGACTAGCCCAAATTCAGCCCTAAAATTATAATACTACAATTAGTGACACTAGACACTAGACAGAGATAACCAAAAAATCAATAACAAGAATGCTTGACCACAGGGGCACCTGGCTGGCTCATTCAGCAGACTGTGCGACTCTTGATCTTGGGGTTGTAAGTCTTGAGCCCTACCTTAGGTGTAGAGATTACTTAAAAATAAAATTTAAAAATAAAAAAAATAATGGATGACCATACAAGTGTCCCTTGTTAAATAAGTAATTTGTGCTAGTATATGTACAGAATTTTCATCTTTGGAAAAAGAACTAACCCTTAACATAGGGTTTCAACGCTGTGACAGAAAGCAACAGAGAAAAAAAGAACCAGCTCTACAAAGACATGTCAAGCTAGGACATCAAACTTCACAATAAACAGTGAATGAATATGACAGCATAAATAAAAATGCATAATAATAATCAACACAACCGACTGCTAATCTATATAATTGTCAGGCAACATAATTTGCAAAAGACTTATAGAAGGGAGGGGCGCCTGGGTAGCTCAGTCAGTTAAGGAGCTGACTTTGGCTCAGGTCATGATCTTGCGGTTTATGAGTTTGTGCCCTGTCAGCACAGAGCCTACTTCAGATCCTCTGTCTCCCTCTTTCTCTGCCCCTCCTCAGCTCATGCACACTCTCTCTCTCAAAACTAAATAAACATTAAAAAAAATTTTTTAAAGTAAATCTGTAAAAAAAAAAAAGGAGTTATGAAAGGGGAAAATCTATGTGGGTTAGAGCTAGAAGGGAAGGTTTCAAAAAAGGCAAATACATTGGACCATGACAGAGAGAAGAAAAGAAACACTCGAAGAGTAAGTAAGAAGGTAGATGCAGTATTTGGGAGACAGTGAAGAGATTAATTTGACTGGATTTATTTAGAAAGTGGGAAGAGGAAGTTGTAGACAAGCAAATTTGGAATAATTATAGAAAACCTTTAAAGGTAGAGACTTTTAAGGGCATTCTATATCACTTCACAAGGTCATTGTTAGAATGAATGACAATGTATATCAAAGTATCTATACTATTCTTTCATCCAATAAAGACTCACTAACGTATGTGAAAGGTATTGTGCTAGTCATTGTGACACAAAAATAAACTTACCATCACCATCTCTGATAACTCATTGTAGGAAGACAAACATGTAAACAAATAATTAGAAAGTGATGCTACATGTGCTATACCACAATGATCTGAACATGGAGACTATTGTTACTGTTAGTTTCTATCTGATACAGGAAGTCTGAACTTTGTGTAGGAGGCAATAGGCAATTGTCATGATTTCTTTTAAACTCTCTGATAACAGGAATCTAATCTGACTTATGTGCCACAGCATTTCCAGTGTCTATTCAGGTACAGAAGCTATGAGGACTTAGACTAGAAAGACATAAGAGGAAATGTTAGGAACAAGTGAATCAAGGACATTTTATAATGACAAAGTGAATACATGCCACAACAGAATGGGAGCACTCAAAGAATGATTCTATAATCCTAGCCTGGAAACTAAAAATAAAGATACTTGTACCCAAAATGGAATAATTGAGAAGGTACAGGAAAGCAAATGCTTTAGGTATACTGAACTAAGGGTTACAGTAGATATCCAAATGAAAATATTTTATAGACATATGGAAATACGGAACTAGACTCTAGGTGCAAAGTGAGGGCTAGATGTATAGATTTAAGATTCATAAATATAAAGATGATATATTAAACTATGAGGAGGTAATTTCTATTAGGAAATAAATACAGAAAACAGCTATAAGTCAATGGAATGATCTTAGGTAATGACTATGTTTAAGAAGGGAAAAAGGAAGTAATGAGGGTAAAGTTATCACATGATGGTGTAAAACTGTGATGTTTCAACAAAAATTAAATATTGCACTTTATCTCTGAAGGATTTTACCCACTTAAAGATTTTTTTTTTAAGGTTTATTTATTTTTGAGAGACATAGAGACAGAGTATGAGCAGGGGAAGGGCAGAGAGAGAGACACACACAGAATCTGAAGCAGGCTCCAGGCTCTGAGCCATCAGCACAGAGCCCGACGCGGGGCTCGAACTCACAGACCGTGAGATCATGACCTGAGCTGAAGTCGGCCGCTTAACCAACTGAGCCACCCAGGTGCCCCCACTTAAAGATTTTTAATTCAGTTCACTCTCTCAGTAACCACAATGCTAAAACTGTGCTCAGCTAGATGAGTAATATGGTAATTATATTTAGTTTGGATCCCCCAAATTCCTTATATTTTTACAAAATTCAACTGTGAACTTGAATATTATTTTCATACTGGTGGCTGCTTGAAAATGATTAACTTATAGCTTATCAGTAACAAGATACTAGCTTCATCCTAACAATTTAAACATGAGAACATGAAGAAAGAAACAACATACACTCTAGCGACTGACAGTGTTTGGGTGGCATCACGTTGGAAAACCAAATCATAGGAGATTGTTGATACACTTTTCAGTTCACTTTAAACAATATAATAGAACTTCATATAGAATGATGGGTATTCTGTAAAACACCTTAAACATCAGGCTGCAAACTTCCAAAACCAGTAGAAAATGAAAGGATGATGACAAATAACCATAACATTTCTCAGTCACAAAAAGGCATTTCAGTCAAGAGAATTAGACTGTATATTTTAATCCCGTACTGGAAATCAAACCAAGATAAGTCACTTTTTTGCTTCATTAGCTCCTGGTTCACTTATAGGTTTCAATTTCTCAACTATTGTATGAAAATCAGGTTTATTTTTTCCTACTCATTCTTTTAATATATTGTCACTATTATAAACAAAATGAATCGATCAGAAACTTTACTCTAAAGAGGAGAACGAATCTCTTTTTCTAGCCTTCATCTACTAGTAGTATCCACTTTGTACCAGTCATTTGGAAATTAACACATTGAAATGACTCTTGCATCACTGAATTTAACAACTACAAGGTTGACTATTTCAAGTATCCCTGAGGGTCCATGACATGTGATAACTTATAATCTGTTGAGATAGGAGTTAAGAGTTGTGAATGCTGTGGAAGAGTGAGGGGTGCAAATTTGACAGAAGTGGTACTGCAGGCTTTCGCCACAAAGCAATATATAGAGAAGACTACTTACTGGCATTTGAACTGCTTACTTTGATTTCTTTATGAAGAACATTATGGGGCAAAAAGACTATACTTATTTTGCCTCTCAAGGTATAGGACCTGCATCTAGTAGTAGGCACAGGAAGGAATCTGTTAATTGACTGGATTTATAGAAGGTAAAGAGAAACCAGGGAAATGAAAGAAACATGGTAGCTAGAAATTATGGCTAATAGCATCTGAACAATCACCATCACTACTCACCCACCCCCATTCCCAGTTCCAAGAGGTTCAGTTGCTCTTTCCCCTTCTTCACATTATCCACAAGCTACACATTTGTTATTTTTTATCCTTAAGACTAATCCTATGAGGGGGAGAGAGAAGAGAAGGGAGGCACACAATTTGATGTGCATCAGGGTCAAATACTGTTCTCCTTTACCTCTTGTTTCTATCTTCCATCAAACCTACTGGACTACTCTTAAAACCAGCATAAAATAAAGGGGCATGAGGTGGGAAGTAATTAGCTAATTTTTGAGTAAGGAATACCAAGCATGTGTCACATATTTATGACAAGTACATTAATCTTATATACATTAAGTAGTTAAATGCTCCATTTCAGTCAGAAAAAACAAAACTATAATATAACTGATTAACAAAATTCTGTTTTTAAGTTTTATTTAATTAATTAATTAATTAATTTATTTATTTATTTATTTTTGAGATAGAGAGGAAGGAGCATGTGCATGAACACGATCAGAGAAGGGCCAGAGAGAAAGGAACAGAGGGGATTCCACGCAGGGCTTGAACCCATGAACTGCAAGATCATGACCTGAGCCGAAATCAAGAGTCAGACACTCAACCGACTGAGCCACCCAGGCACCCCTTTGTTGATTAACAAATTCCTGTATACCAAACTTGATTGCCTTTCTGATCCATATCATGAAAAAAAAATGTCATCTCAAAATAATATTGTAGCATATTGACGAACAGAGCAAACCATTTCTTCAAATATTTCACAATTTTTGTTTTAAAATTTTATTTTTTTTTAAAGTAAGCTCTACAGCCAACATGGGGCTTGAACTCATGATTCTGAAATCAAGACTCCCATGTTCTACTGACTGAGCCAGCCAGGAGCCCCTACAAAAATTTTGTTTTGTTTTGTTTTAAAATTTCCTTTTTCTTTCTTTTTTTTAATGAATTCTTTTTTTAAAAGTGTTTATTTTAAGAGAGAGGGAAAGAGAGAATGAGCAGGAGATGTGCAGAGAGAAAGGGAGAGAAAGAATCCCAAGCAGGCTCTAAGCTGTTAGCACAGAGCTCAACGCAGGACTCAATCCCATGAACCATGAGACTGTGACCTGAGCCAAAATCAACAGCCAGACGTTAAACTGAGCCACACAGGGGTCCTCTACTTTTTATTATTAAATATTTTCAGATATACAGAGAAGTGTGGAGAATATAACATCCATGTTTCTATCATTCAAAGCTTTGTCAAATTTTAACATTTTCTGTTGTATTTATTTTAGAACTTTTAATAAAAAAAACATTACAAACACATTTAAAGTTCCCTAGTACCTCTCTCTAGCATTCACCTCTTACCTCAAAGATAACCTCTATCTTAAACTGGGTGTTGAATATCCCCATGAAACTTTATGTATTCATTAATAAATACTATTGATTCACAGGCCTCTAAATATATGGCACCTGGGCAGGAAAGAGTTAACTGAGCATGCCTGGTTTGCTGAAACCCTGTACATTCCAAAGAAAGGTTTGTCTTAAGGACTGGTGCTTGGCTGGAAGCTGGAAGATAACTTCTGAGCCTATGGAATGTTCTGCCTGATATGTGTGTTTCTTGGGCCATGCTATACCAGCATGAATAAATTAAGTTACCCTAACAAAGAGATTTATGGTGTATATTTGTTTTTCCTAGGTGGAGGATGGAAGGGCTAGAGTCTGAATAATTGAGCTCAGTCATGCAATCATTGCATGACATATGGGCACATAACTGATCCCCCAAAGAAGCCCGGGACCCCAAAGATCAAATGAGCCTCCCAGTTGGAAACAGTTTACACATAGTGTCACACATTTTTACCAGGAGGATTAAGCAAATCTCCATGCGACTCCACTGGCAGGGGACACCTAGAAGCCTGAATCTGCTTTCTCCTGGATCTTGCCCCATGAGCCTCTTCCATTCGTGATTCTAATCTCTGTCCTTTCACTGTGCTAAACCATAACTGTGAGTATTAACAATTCTTCTGGGTCCTGTGAGCCCTTCTAGTGAATCATCAAAGCTGAGGGTGATCTTGGGACTTCCAACACAGCATAATGTATCTATTTTGCAATGTGCTTTATTCTCTCCACATTATGCTTTTGAGATTTACCCATGTTGATAAATGTGGCTTTGTTCATTCATTTGAACTCCTATATATAATTCCACTGTATGTATATGGTACATATCTGTCCTCATACTGATGACTATTTGTTTCCGATTTTCAACCTAATAATGAATACTCTTGTACAGGTCTGAAAGTGTTTATAGGTGCATATTAGATGCCAAGTTGTAGGGTATGTGCATCTTCTCACTCTTATGATTGACCTTTTGACTAATAACACTCTTAATTTTAATAAAGTCCAATTTATCATTTTTTAAAAATATAGGTTAGCTTTTTGCGGTGGGGGGAGGATTAAGAAATCCTTGCCTACTCCATGTCATGAAGATATTTTTTTGTTTTCTTCTAGAGGTTTTATTAGCTTTAAACTTTAAATCTGCAATCTACCTTTTATTTAAATATTTATTTTTGAGAGAGAGAATAAGAGTGTGAGTGGAGGAGGGGCAGAGAGAGGGGGACAGAGGATCTGAAGCAAGCTCTTTGCTGACAGCAGAGAGCCCAAGGTGGGGCTTGTACTCAGGAACCATGAGATCATGACCTAAGCTGAAGCTGGATGCTTAACAGATTGAGCCATCCAGGTGCCCCAAATCTGCAACCTATCTTGAATTTAATTCTGTGTATTTTGTAAGGTAGGAGATCCAAGATTAATATTTTTCCATTTGATTATCAAACTGACCCAGGACTATTTATTGAAGACTATCCTTTCCCCCATTGCATTGCATTATCAATTTTGTCATAAATCAAGTGACCATATATGTGTAATTAGTTTCTGCATTCTCCAATCTGTTCCACTGGTCTGTCTATTCTTGTGCTAATACCATACTATCTTAATTACCTCATCAATAATAGTTTTATAATAAGTCGATATCTGACAGAAATCACGAATTTCAATCTTATAGATTGTCTTGACTATTCTTAGTCTTTTACATTACCATACACATTTCAGAATCACGATACCAATTTCCATCAAAAAGAAAAAAAAATGCTGCTGAGATAATGAACAGAATAGCACTGAAATTCTAGATCAGTCAAAGAACTGACATTTTTAAAACTTTGAGTCTTCTGGGGTGCCTGGGTGGCTCAGTCAGTTAAGCATCTGACGTCAGCTCAGGTCATGATCTCTCAGTTAGTGAGTTCAAGTCCCACGTCAGGCTCTCTGCTGTCAGCGTGGAGCAGCCAGCTTCAGAGCCTCTTGTCCCTCTCTCTCTCTCCACTCCTTCTCCGCTCCCACTTTCTCTAAAAAATAAAGACCTGTAAAACTTTGAGCCTTCCAGCCTGTCAACATGGATTTACTTACATATTACCTAGTCTCTGTCAGTAATATTTTGTAGTTTATAGAAGTTCTTGTGAATATTTTGTTAATTTTTTTCAAGAATCTGATGTATTTTATGCTATAAAAATAGTTTCTAGGGGAAGCTGGCTGGCTCAGTTGGTGGAGTATTTGACTCTTGCTCTCAGGGTTGTGAGACCGGGCCATACACTGGCTATAGAGATTACTTAAAATCTGTTTTTTAATATATTTATTTTGAGAGAGTGAGCATGAGCAGGGGAGGGAGAGAGAGACAGAAGGAGAGAGAGAATCCCAAGCAGGACCAGTGATGTCAGCGCAGAGCCCAACGTGAGGCTCAATCCCATGAACTGTGAGATGATAACCTGAGCCAAAGTCAAGAGTGGGATGCTTAAACAACTGAGTCACTCAGGTGCCCCTAAAATCTTTTAAAAAAAAAGTTTCTTTTTAAAAATTTCATTTTATATGTTTGTTGCTGACATACAAATATAACCAATTATATATATTAGCTTTCTAATTAGTTTGTTAAATACTTATTTACTGGGGCATCTGGGTGGTTCAGTTGGTTGTTTGACTTCAGCTCAGGTCATGATCCCTGGGTTGTGGGATTGAGCCCCATGTCCAGCTCTAGGCTGGGCGGGGAGCCTGCATGGGATTCTCTCTCCCCACCCCCCCACACCCGCCTTTCTTTCTCTCTCTCTCTCTCTCCCTCTGCCCCTCCCCCACTTGCTCATTCTCTCTAAAATTAAAAAAAATATTTATTTAACCATTTGTAGATTTCTTTGAGTTTTCCACATTCAAAATTATGCCTGCAAATAATACCAATATATTAGTTTTATTTCTTCTTTTCAATCTCTATACTGGTTTTTTTTTTTTTTTGCACTTTATATCATTGCTTAGGACTTAAAATGAAAAGTTGGATAGAAATGATAGTGGTTGTCACAGTTTTCATGATTTCAAAGGGAAAATTTTTGATAGTTCACCATTAAGTGATGTTTGTTATAGGATATTTATAAATACTCTTTATCTATTCAAGGAAATTACTTTCTAGTCCTAGTTTGCTTAGAGTTTGTTATTTAACATGAACACATGGTGAATGTCCTCAAATGCTTTCTTTGTACCTGTTGAGATGCACCTACTTGATTTGTCTCTCATATTCTGTTAATGTGGTAAATTACACAGATTGCTTTTCAAATATTAAATAAGCTTGCATTTCAACAATAAACCCAACATGGTCATCGTGTATGTCATTTTTATCTATCTCTGGATCTGATATGCTAATATTTTATTCAGTATTTTTAGATGTACTATGTTGGGAAGTATTATCCTGTAATTTTCCTTTTTCATAATATACTTAGTTTTGCTATCCAACTTAGGGTGGCTTCGTAAAATGAGTTGAGAAGTATTTCCGCATTTTCAATTCTCTGAAAAAGCTCATTTTTGATTGGTTGTACTTCTTCCTTTAAATGTTTGGAAGAATTCACTGGCAAAACCATTTGGGCATGAAAATTTCAATAAGGAAAAGGTTTAAATTACAGATTCAATACCTTAAAAAAATTTCTTTTTATTTGAGAGAGAGAGCATGTGCCTGAGCAGGGGAGAGGGACAGAGGGAAAGAGAGAGAATCTCAAGCAGGCTCCATCTTCAACACATAGCCTGATGTGGGGCTCAATCTCACAACCCTGGATCATGACCTGAGTTGAAATCAAGAGTCAGATGCTCAAATGACTCAGCTGCCCAGGTGCCCCCAGATTCAATATCTTAAATAAACATGGAACTATTCAGATTTTCCACATCTTGTGTCAGTTTTGTATATAGGTGTTTTTCTAGGATACTATCCATTTTTTCTACATTTTCAAATGTTTTGGCAGTAATGCATAATACCTAATTAAATATCCTCTAATACTGTTATTTGTAGGACCTATATTGGTGTTTTTCAATCCTGGTATTGATTTGTGCCATTTCTTTCTGTCCCGATCTGTGCTAAAGGTCTTATTTTCATTTTCTTTTCAAAGAACCAATTTTTGGTTTTGTTGATTTCATTAGTGGTTTCATGTAGTGAACTCAAATTTATTTAAAAAAAATTTTTTATGTTTATTCATTTTTCAGAGACAGAGCACGAGCAGAGAAGGGGCAGAGAGAGAGGGAGACACAGAATCCAAAGCAGGATCTGAAGCTGTGCTGACAGCTCAGAGCCTGACGCAGGGCTCGAACTCATAGACCATGAGATCATGACTGAGCCACCCAGGCATCCTGTAGTGATCCCAAATTTAGTAATTTAGCTAAACTCTTATTACTTATAGTAGTGTCTCTTTTGAGGTGTGGTTAGACTTGATTACCTCTTCAATTTACTTAATGGTTCTTGGTTTATTCAGGTTTCCAAATCTTCTTGAGCCAATTTTGTTAAGTAATTTTCCAGGAAATTACCCATTTGATATGTTTTCAAATTTATTGTCAAAGTTTTACATTTATTTAAAATTTTTTTAATGTTTTATTTATTTTTGAGAGTGATAGAGAGAGAGGGAGTTACAGAATCCAAAGCAGACTCCAGACTCTGAGCTGTCAGCACAGAGCCCAATGCACAGCTTGAACCCACTAACTGTGTGATCATGACCTGAGCCGAAATTGCACGCTCAATGACTGAGTCATCCAGGCGCCCCTGTCAAAGTTTTAAATAAAATTTTCTTGTGACTTAAAGTATATTTTCTGTTGTTTTGAATATTATTTATTTTAATCTTTTCAATTTTTCTTCATTAGTATTACCAGATGTTTACCTAGGGTTTTTTTTTTGCTCCTAATTATTATTTTCCATTTCATTTATGATTGCTTTTGTCTATTTTTTCCTTTCTCTGAATCCAGATTGTTTGAGTTCTAAGCCTGATTCTGCTCTTTAGTGTTATGAAACTTCTTTGTGTCTGTTTCCAGTCTATAAAATGGAAATAATAGTATCTATGCACTGATTTGTTGTACATTTACACATACAAATACCTTTAGAAAAAAAACTGGCACATACTAACCACTGCGATATTAGCTATTATTAGTATCATCATCATTAGTAGTAGTAATAGTATGACTATGTTGACCACTACTATCAACACTATTCAGGGTGAGGGGCACCTGGTAACTCTTGACCTCAGGATTGTGAGTTCAAGTCCCATGTTGGGCATGGAGCCTACATGAAATAAAGATTTAAAAAATACTATTTTGAATTAAACTCATTTAATTTTTAGGTTTTTTTTTCTTATTGATTTCAAGGCCATAAATTTAGCTGTAAATAATACTTCAAATGTATTCCTCACATCTTGATATGTGTGGTACTTATATTTGTTCAGTTCTATAAATTTTGAAATACCCATTATAAATACTCCCCTCAAAAAAAGTTATTGATGACCAACATTTTTAAGTTTGTAATAAAGGGGTTTTTAGATACTATTCATAATATAAATAGCCTAAATTCTATCAAGACTCTCTGTGACCTAGTAGATAGCCAATTTCTGTAGTTGTTCCATGTATACTTTACAAAGTCTCACTTTATTAAGGGATCTGTACACATTTATATATATTTGAATAAACTCAATTTTTCTTTAAAATTCTATTTTTTGATGACTTTTATGTTTTGATATGAGTATATTAAAATCTTTCAGATTAATTATGTAATTGTCAATTCCTCCTTGAAATTGAATCAGGTTTTTGTCTATTTTCTGGCTATGTTTTTAGATTATTTCTTCTTTTTAGTAGATTGTTCCTCTTATTATTATGGAGTAACCTTCTTTTTTCCTTAAAGATTGTTTTGTCATTTGTTAATACTTTACATTAGCTTTCTTTAGTTTTCACTAAGGAATTATCTTTTTTTAAATTAAGGTAAAATATCCATTATGTAAAACTTATCTTAACCATTTTTAAGCATACAGTTCAACAGCATTAAATTGAATAACATAGTTGTGCAACCATCACTACCATCCATACCCAGAACTTTTTTCATCTTCCCCAACTGAAACTCCGTATTCATTAAACAATAATTTCCCCTCCTCCACCCAGGGCTTGGCAACTACCACTCCTTCTGTTTCTATGAATTTGACTACTCTAGGTAGCTCATATAAGTGGAATAATAACAGTATTTGTCCTTTTGTGACCAGTTTATTTCACTGAGCATAATGTCTTCAAGGTTCATCCATATTGTAGGATGCGTCAGAATTTCCTTCCTTTTTTAGACTGAGTAATATTCCATTGCACCTATACATCACATTTTGTTTATCCATTCATTCCGCAATGAACGCTTGGGTTGCTTCACCCTTTGGTTATTGTAAATAATGCTGTTACGAATACAAGTGCACAAATATCTGTTCAAGTTATCTGTTATTATTTCTTTGGGGTATATACCAAGGGAGAAATATCTTTTATAGACCTTTTATTTTCACATTTCCTATGTGTATATGTTTAAGATTTAACTGTAAACACTTTATAGTTAGATTCTGCTTTTGTATTCTTTTATGATCTCTTTCAACAGATAACTCTGTTTATATTTTTCGTGATTTTTACAATTTTAAAAAAGTTTATTTATATATTTTGACAGAGAGAGTGTGTGAGTAGGGGAGGAGCGGTGAGAAAGGGAGCGAGAGAATCCCAAGCAGGATCTACGCTCCCAGTGCAGAGCCCCGTATTCACAAACCATGAGATCATGAGCTGAGGTGAAATCAAGAGTTGAATGTTTAACCAACTAAGCCACCCAGGCGCCCCAATTTTCGTAATATCTGACTTTATTACTTTGATTTTACTGTTTAGATTCTAACTTTTCTTCTTCCTTTCTTTCCTTTCCTTCTTCTACACTGTTAGATATAAGTAGCACATTGTATTTCTATTCTTTTAGTGACTACCCTTAATTTTTATAAGTTTTTATTTTTTTATTTAGTTATTTTTGAAGTAGGCTCCATCTCCAACATGGGGCTCGAACTTATGACCCTGAGATCAAGAGTCGCATGCCCTAACCAACTGAGCCAGCCAGGTACCCCAACCCTTAATTTTTTTTCCAACACTTAATTTTTAAATATATATAATTTACAGATTTTTTAAAACAAAATTACAAAATATTTAGTATTTCTATCCTCCTTCTGACCAGGACGTGGACCTTTTCACGTTACCCTTGAACACCTTCTCTATTATTATTGTTTGCTGTTTTAGCTGTCATAACACAAAAGTAGTTTTAAGTCAATAAATTTTTCAATAGCTTTAATCAATTTGAGTTCTCATTTTTTTGTAGCTGTTACTATCTCTCTTCAATTTTCTTTTTACTAAAGAATAACCTTTACTCTTCTTTCATCGAGTGTGTCTGTAGGAGGTAAACTCGGTCTTGTGTAACTGAATATGTCTTCATTTTATCCTCACTATCCTCTTTAGCTGGTATAACATTCTATGTTAGTAGTTATTTTTCATTCATCACACTGAAGATATTATTATTCCATTATCTTTTGTCATTTGATTTGCTGATGAAAAATCTGTCAATATAATTGTCATTCCTTAGAAATAATCTATATTTTCTGGTATCATTTAAGATTTTTTTCTTTATTTTTGTATACTCTGAAGTTTTCCTACAATGCCTAAAAGCAAAGATTTTCTTTATTATCTCACCTGACACTCAGCAGGCACATTTGATCTGAGATCTTACGCGTGACTTTACTCAACTGCGGAAAATTCTGAGCTCTTCAAACTCTTCGAAATTCTTTTCAAGTATTGATTATCTATCATTTCCTCAATTCTCTACCAGAAACTCTTATTGGACATATGTATATCTTCTGTCTTAACATCTCTGTCATATATACATATATATTTTTCTCTGTATCTTTCTCTTTGTCATTCTCTACTACATTCTTGATAAATATCTCAGTACAAGCTACCAAATAATTTATTTTAGTCAATGATGTTCATGGTCTGGGATCTCATAGACTGAGTTTTATTTCACTGACTTTGTTTTTCATTTCTAAAATGTATAATTGGTTTTTATATTTATCTGTTTTTGCTTTTTTTCTGCCTGTTTGTTAATCTCTTTTTTTCTTTTTGAGTTATTTCTTATTTATCTCTCTGAGCATCCTTAAACATGTTTAGTTTTTAGCGACCTGCTAGATAAAATTGTTTTCACATTGCAATTGTTGATATGGTGGCTATGTCCCTTAACATTAATATTTGTCATATATCTTGGAGTTTTGGTTTGCTGACTGATTTTCAGTGTATTTGGGGCATTTGTTTTTCTCCTTTTCCCTCTCTGTGTCAACCCATATTATTTAGTAATTTATTTTCTTAAGTCTTTTTTTTTTTTTTAATGTTTATCTATTTTGACAGAGAGGGTGAGAGAGAGTATGCGTACATGCACGCGCAGGCAGGGAAGGGGCAGAGAAAGAATCCCAAGCAGGGTCCATGCTCAGCACTCAGTGTGGAATCAGACATGGTCTTGATCGTGACCTGAGCCAAAATCAAGAGTGGGATGCTCAACCAGCTGAGCCCCCCTGCCCCCGGAGCACCCCTATGGTAATTTTAAAGATGCTTTCACCCAGTGTCCTAGTCTAGAATGAGATTTATAATCACATTTCAGAGTTTCTACTCCATGATGTTACAAGGGTATCACAAATTCAGTATAAAACCAATGGTGGTGTAGTATGACCATGTGGTATGATCACAAGTCTGCATCTGTAAGTTCCTATCTCCATCAGCCTTCAGGTTGCTAAACATCGTAATCCTTGATAGCAGCCAGCAATAGCTTTATTTTCTGCTTCCTCTGCCAAGGAGATGGGGCAATAACCAGGTCCTGGCTCCAAGCAATAAGCCTGGCTCCCACTTTATTCTTGTTGCTCTTAAAAGCCAAATTCCCAGAAACTTACATTTCCAGACCTGAGCATGGTGGGTCCAATCATTCATTTCCTTTCATCAGATAGTATTTTTGTTTTGTTTGTTGACCACAGAAATACTAACATTGTTTTGAGATTATCAGTAACTTTTTAGTTCTCTTTATGTGTGTGTGTATATATATATATATATATATATATATATATAGTGTTATGTGTAACTATATATTAAATATATATATTTATGTGTGTGTGTGTATATATATATAGTCTATCATTATGTGTGTGAGCAGAGTGCATATGTAAAGGTAAACATTTTAAATGTTAAAGTCATCTGGATAGGAGATTGAAAATTACTTTAAAAATCCATGTATATAGAGAAAAATCATATACTCTCTGATACTCTAGCTTGTCTCTCCAGTATTGTTCAAGAGAATCATTAACTTTGGTTAAATAAACAAACTCCTGGGGCGCCTAGGTGGCTCAGGTGGTTAAACAAGCTTCTTGATTTTGGCTCAGGTCATGATCTCACTGTTAATGTATTCAAGCCCCACCTCAGGCTCTGTGCTGATGGTGCTGAGCCTGCCTGGGATTCTCTGTCTCCCTCTCTCTCTCTGCCCCTCCCCTGCTCTTGCTCTCTCTCAAAAATAAACATTAAAATAAAAAGTGAACTCCTGCTGGTACTTACCCTGAAGCACGCTATACAGAAAAAACTCATATGAGAAGCAGCTTGATCACTACCTACTGTTTGGAGTAAATGTCTTTGTGACTTTCAGCATGAGGCCGATATTTGAAATGAACTTTCTCTATTCAAGGTATCTAAATATACAGAGTATATCTAACCTATTGGCAAACAGGTGGCCCTTCAAGTTCAACATCTTAGAAAATCTTAACTGACTGCCTTCTGGACTACAAAACTGGTTCCAACCATTAACCTTTGTTTTTCTTTTGTTTCCCTAAAAATGATCGGGACAGAGACTGTTTCAATGGGTTACCGGACAATCTACCAACTCATTTTATGGAATGTGAAATTTCTTGGAGAAATTTCAGATAGAATGGAAGAAGGGATGACACGGTTCAGGATGCGCTACCCTCAAAATACAGCACCTTGGCCTATTAAGTATTTCAAGCTGAAGGAATCTAAGAAATGAATGTGAAGGAAGGACCTTTTGACCTTTCCCTGAAGCATGTCATAAAATCTTCATTTGGGTTTGGAAGATACCGTCTCCTTATACCTGGAGGGAAGGCACATCTTTATATCCACGACAGAACAACACCAAGAAGAATCTGAACAAATAGGCCTTGCTACATTCCCTGACCATACTATACTTACCGCATACACTTCGTCCTATCATATCTTTCCACAACTTTCAACTTTTCATCAGACCTAGCATAAAAACTCAGGTTTAACCATTTCTTGGGTCTTCATTTTCTTCTGAACAGTACTATATCCTTATAATTTACATTAAATACATTTGCATGCTTTCCTCCTGCTAATCTTTGTCAGTTTAATTTTCAGACCCAGTCAGAGACCCTAAGAAGGTCAAGAAAAACTTTTCCTCCCTTACAATAGTTAATTACAGAATAATGTGGAATACACCCTAATGAAAGTATGTTCAATGTATTTGAAGTAGAATGAGAAAGGAGTGATTGAGACGAAGATTAGTAAAGATACGAAGAAGGATTTTACCAAATAGGTGACAGCAGAGCAAGGTTTTAATGCATCATTAGGAATTCACTAGAAATAAAACAAGAAAAGGAAATATTAAAGGATTTTTTCCCAAACATCAAAAGTATAGAAGAGGTGGTTTGGTACAGTAGAAAAGCAGTGAACCTGAAGAAAAGGGACCTAGATAATAGTCCTGGTTATTCCACTATTTACCTTAAGCAAATTAAGCTCTCTGGACCTAATTTTTCTTTTCTGTGAAATGAGGGAATCATATTAGAGAAGAATCTCAAACTTTAATGTAAATAAAAATAAGATCCAGGTAGGGCCTGAAATTCTTCTAACAATCTCAGGTGATATAGATGCTGCTGGTCCACTGACCTATACTTTGAGCAGCAAGGCATTAGATTATCTCTATTGGTTCCTTGTATCTTAAAAGTTTATTTCCAGTAATTCTTCTAATATTTTGAAATTTTTAGGCCAATATGATCTTGAGAAAGATAAAACCGAAGAAAGTTATAAGGTAAAAAAAGAAAATCATAAGGCAAAAAGTATTTTTTAAAAATAATTTCCCCTTATGACTAAATAATGTTTACTCCCCGAAAAATAAATATTTAATAAAACCACTTTCACAGTTAACATGATAATATCTTTCAAAATCCTTATAAAAGAATTTATTAGACATATGAATAAGCAATTTAAAGGTACAAGAAATGAGAAATACCAAAAAGTAAATTATAATCTACATAATAGTGATGTACAACTTGAAAATACAATGAAAAACAGTCCCATTTTTAAAGATAAGAAAAAAAAAACAGTTAAATATTGAGACATCTATTTAACTTGGGAAGTCAGGTATTTATTCAAAGAAAAGCAGAAGAATACAATGAAGTATGAATAAACGGAGTCTTAGATGTAAAGGCTAAAGATAGTAAATAATACCAGCCAATCTAATATGTAGATTTAATTCAATATACACTAAGATTTCTGAGGACTACTTATAGAACTTGGTAAACTAATAGTGAAATTCTTCTGTTAGAGAAAAAAACAGATTTTTAAAGTTTTTAGGTTCAAATTATTATAAAGCAGTTTCCAAAACCATATGTCATATTGTGATTTATGATAAGAAATATAGATTTGGTCTCCATCCCTTTTCTGGCAGAGAGCTCCTAGAACACTTGGAATTTCCTAAGGGAGGACAGCCACAAATGTGTCTTTTGTTATGTTAATGAGGTTACTATTGGAATCAGACTCAGGTTGGAAACCGGTTGCCAAGACAACCATGTGACCTCCTAGGAGGGGAGAGGGGCTGGAAGTTGATTCAATCATCAATGGCAATGACTTCATCAATCATGCCTACATAATGAAGCCTTCCAAAAACACCCAAAAGGACAGGGATCAGAGCTTCCAGGTCTCCATGTGTGTGGTGAACACATGGAGATTTGGGGAGAGTGGTGTACTTGGAGAGAACATGGAAACTGCACCCTCTCTCCCCATACCTTCCAGTGCATCTCTTCTGTCCAGTTGTTCCAAAGTTCTACCCTTTTATAATCAACTGGTAATCTAGCAAAGAAAAAATTTCTCGGAATTCTGTGAGCCACTCTAGCAAATTAATTGAACTCAAGAAAGGGGATGTCGGAACCTCAGATCTACCATCAGTTGGTCAGAAGCACAGAAAACAACCAGGACCTTCAACTGGTGTCTGAAGTGGAGGAGAGAAGAGCAATTTTGTAGGACTGTGCCCTTAATCAGTGAAATCTGAGGTTCTCTCCTGGTAGATAGTGTCAGAATTGAGTCGAATTGTAGGACATCCAATCGTGTCTGAGAATTGTTTGATCATGTGGGAAAAGCCCATACATATCAGAACTGGCATCAAAATTGTTACTAGATGCTAGGGATAAGGACAAGAATTGGAAAAACTGGAAATTCTACAGATAGGTTGAAAATAGGGCAATAATTTGATGTGTGTATGTGATAAACCAGAAGTAAATGCCGTACCATAAAAGAAAAACAAAAAATAAGAGTTCTGGGACAGATGGTTATCAGGATAGAGAAAAATTAATTTGGATCATTATAAATTCCCAAGAGGTCAAATAATCAGTTAGGGGGAAAAATAAATGAAAATTGAGTAGTACATTTATGCCCAGATAAAGAACAGATGATTAAAAGAAATGAAGGTTCTCATAAGAGTCAAAATAGATACACCTGAATATATACAAACAAAAACCTCTAATGCATCAAATTCAGCTAAGTTTCAGGATATAAGAGCAACAAACAAAAAATCCGCCATAATTGGAGAAATGTGGAGAAAGGGGAGCATTTGTGTACTATTGGTAGAAATGTAAATTGGTACAGCCACCATGGAAAATAGTATGAAGGTTACTAAAAAAATTAAAACTAGAATGATCCAGCAATTCCATTTTGGGTATTTATAAAGAAATGAAAACATTAACTCAAAAAGATATATGCACCCCCATGTTCATTACAGCATTATTTACAATACTTAAGAAATGGAAACAACCTAAATGTCCATGAATGGACAAACAGATAAAGAAGATGGGGCACCTAGGAGGTGTAGTTGGTTAAGCGTCTGACTTCAACTCAGGTTGAAGATGACTGCACGGTTCGTGAGTTCAAGCCCCGCATTAGGCTCTCTGCTATCAGCACAGAGCCCACTTCAGATCCTCTGTCTCCCTCTTTCTCTGCCCCTCTCCTTTATGCACGCTCGTGCACTCTCTCAAAAATAAACATTAAAAAAAAGTTGTGGTATATATAACCAATGAATGTTATTCAGTCATTAAAAAACAAGGAAATCTTGCCATTTGTAACAATATTATAGATGGACCTTGAGGGCATTGTACTAAGTGAAATAAGCCAGACAGAGAAAGGGAAATATCCTATGATTTCTGTTAGATATGTGGAGTGTTTGAAAAAGGAAAAACCCAAGTTCATAGACACAGTGGGCAGACTGGTCGTTGCCAGAAGACATAGGACATAGGAGTGGGAGAAATGGGAAAAGGAGGTCAAAATGTAAAAAGAAAACAAAATGCAGTTGATGTAAAACTGGCACAGAAATTTTGAATCATATTCAAAATATTGACTTTGTATATACATATTATATATGCTAATGTATAAGACATTGGTATATTTTTATAAGGCATATAAAAACACTGATACATAGCCATTGTTTCTAAAATAATGAAAATAAAATCCAACATTGTAAATTTTTAAGGTAATACCCAAATATTACATATTTTTAGAAATTCGCATAAAAAATCAAAACCTCAAAAGCCAAGGAAAAAAATTGGTCATATTTCTATGTACTAGCAATGAACAATCTATAAAGCAAATTAAGAAAACAAATTTACAGTAACATCAAAAAGAATAAAATGCTTAAGAATAAATTTAACCAAGGAGCCATAAGATTTGTGCACTGAAAACTATAAAACACTGCTGAAAGAAATGAAAGACACTCTAAATAAATGGAAAGATATCCCATTTTCATGGACTAGAAGACTTAATATTGTTCAGATGACACTATTCCCCAAAGTAATCTATAGATCCAATGCAAATGAAATCCAACTGGGGTGCCTGGCTAGCTCAGTTGCTAGTGCAGAGCCTGCTTCTCTGTCTCCTTTCTTTTTTTTTTTTTAATATTTTTAACGTTTTTATTTTATTTTTGAGACACACAGAGACAGAGCGTGAGCAACAGAAGGGCAGAGAGAGAGGGAGATACAGAATCTGAAGCAGGCTCCAGGCTCTGAGCCGTCAGCACAGAGCCCGACCCGGGGCTCAAACTCACAGACTGTGAGATCATGACCTGAGCCGAAGTCAGCCGCCCAATCGACTGAGCCACCCAGGCACCCCTCTCTGTCTCCTTTCTATGCCGTCCTCCGTGCATTCACACACACTCTCTCTCAAAATAAATAAATAAACGTATTAAAAAATCATATAAAAATATGTCAAAGCATGCAACTTGATCTTGGGGTCATGAGTTCCAGCCCCATGTGAGGTATAGAGATTGCTTAAATAAATAAAACATTAAAAAAATTAAAAATCAAATCTCAAGTGCCTTGGGGTACCTAGCTGGCTCAGTCCAAAGAACATATAACTCTTGACCTCAAGGTCATGAGTTCAAGCCCTACACAGGGCCTATGTAGAGCTTACCTAATGGAAAACAAAAAATTCTAACTGCCTTTTTAGTAGTAATAGACAAGCAGATCCTAAGATTTCACATAGAATTATAAGAGATCCCAAAAAGTCAAAATAATTTTAGAAAGAACAAAGTTGGAGGACTCATACTTTCTGATTTTAAAACTTACCACAAAGTTACAGTTATCAAACCAGTACAGTAGTAGCAACTGAGGAATAGAAGTCAGAGTCCAGAATAAATGCTTACAATTGATTTTCAACAAGTATGCTACGACTGTTGAATGGAAAAAGAGTTTCTTCAGCAAATAGAATGGGACAACTAAATACCTGCATACAGAAGAATGAAGTTGGATCCTTACCTCATATCCTATATAAAAATCAGATGTAGTGCCTGAGTGGCTTAGTCAGTTAAGCATCTGACTGTTGATTTCGGCTCAGGTCATGATCTCATGGTTCATGAGATCGAGCCCCACATCAGGCTCTGCACTAACACTGCAGAGCCTGCTTCTCTGTCTCCTTTCTCTGCCCCTCCCCCATGCATTCACACACTGTCTCTCTTCAAATACATAAATAAACTTACTAAAAAATCATATAAAAATAGATTAAAACCTACATATAAGAGGCAAACTATAAACCTTCTAGAGGAAAACATAAGGGGAAATCTTTATAACCTCTGATTTGTCAAAGGTTTCTTAGATAGGACACCGAAAGTGGAAACACCAAAAGAAGAGATAAATTTGGCTTCATCAAAATTAAAAACTTTGTGTATCAAAGGACACTATCAAAGAGTAGAAAGACAACCCACTGAATGGGCAAAAATAATCGCAAATCATTATCTGATGAGGGTCTAGTACCCAAAATATATAAAAGAATGCTTACAACTCAAAAACAAAGACAGACAACCCAACTTGAAAATGGGCAAAGGATTTGAATAGACATTTCTCCAAAGAGAATATACAAATGGCCAATGAGTACAGGAAAAGATGTTCAATGCCATTAGTGATTAGGGAAACGCAAATGAAAATCACAATGAGGGGCACCTGGCTGACTCAGTAGAACATGTGTCTCTTGATCTCAGGGTTGTAAGTTTGAGACCCACTTCGGATATAGAGATTACTTAAAAATCTTTTTTTAAGTTTATTTATTTATTTTAAGAGAGAGAGGGCGCAAGTGGGAAGGGGCAGAGACAGAGGGAGAGAAAGAATCCCAAGCAGGTTCTGTGCTATTAGTACAGAGCCTGATGTGGGGATCGAACTCATGAACCGTAAGATCATGACCTGAGCTGAAGTCAAAAGTCAGATGCTTAACTGACTGAGCCACTGTGGTGCCCCCAAAAATAAAATCTTTTTTAAAAAAAGAAAGAAAGAAAATCACGAAGAGATAGCACTTCATACCCACTAGGATGGCAACAGTGAAAAATAAAACAAAAAAAAATTATGAAGTATTAAGTGTTGGCAAGGACATGGAGAAATTGCAATTGTCACGCATTGTAGTTAGGACGATAGGATGGTAGAGCCACTGTGGAAAATAGTTTGGCAGTTACTTAATAAAGCTAAACAGAGAATTACCATATGACCCAGTGATTCCACATTTGGTGTATACTTGAAAGAATCAAAAATAGGTTTTCAACAAAAATTTGTAAATGAATGTTCATACAGCACTATTCATAATAGCCAAAAAGTGGAAACAATTCAAATGCCCACCAACAGGTGAATAGATAAGCAAAATGTATTCCTACAACTGAATATTATTTGGCCATAAAAAATAAAGTATTGACATAATGCTACAATAGGCTGAACCCGGAAAACATGCTAAGTCAAAGAAGCCAGACACAAAACATCACATGTTGTATGATCCCATTTATATGAAAGATTCACAATAGATGAATCCATAGAGTCAGAAAGCAGATTAGTCTTTGCTAGGGACTGTGTAGGAGAGAACAGGGAGTGACTACTTAATGGACACAGGGTTTTCTTTTGGAGTGATGAAAATGTTCTGGAATTAGAGTTGTGATGATCACCCAACATTATAAATGTACGAAATGCCAATGAATTGTACACTTTGGTAAATGTGTGTTCTCCCACAATTTAAAAATTACTTTTAATTAAATAAATTTTTGCATGATGACTAAATATAATAAAGTCTCATATCACGAAAGGCAATGGAAGAATAAAACTGTAGTAAAGGTAACTGATAAAAGGTTAACATCTGATTTATTTATAAAGATTTGACACAAAGATATAGGATCAATCTCCAAAGCTATCAGGCTAAGTGGCCAAACGAATGCACAGATTATATACCAACAAATAATTATAGTAAAATTCCTCATATAAAAATGGAGAGGCCACCCAAAAGTAAATGCTTATTAAACATCTTTAAGGAATCATTATATTCTAAATGCCTTAGAGTTGAAAAGTCAATGTGGCCAGGCCATACAGAAATAAACAAATTTAAACATTTCCAATGACATTGTGAAACTGTTCTAGAGAATAATCTAAAACTATAAAGCTGGTCAAGTACTTTGACCTAGTAATTTCAGTTTGGGAACTACCTTTAAAGGAACACACTTGGGGTGCCCGAGTGGGTCAGTCATTTAAGTGTCCACTCTTGATTTTGGCTCAGGTCATGACCTCACAGTTAGTGAGTTTGAGCCCCGCAGTCAGCTCTGCACTGACATGGCGGAGACCACTTGAGATTCGGGGTCTCCCTCTTTCTGTCCTTCCCCCATACCATCTCTGTCTGTCTCTCTCTCCCTCTCTTCTCTCTCTCTCCCCCCTCTCTCTTTCTCTCTCAAAAATAAATAAATAAACTTAAAAAAATAAAGGAACACAAAAGTATAAGCAGGAAATAATTTGAAAAAAATATTCATAGCCATGACAATTAACATGAGAAAACATGAAATAATTTAAATAACCAATAAAAGAGTAGAGCTAAATGAACTATTATTATTGTCTAAGCACAATGGAATATATGCATGTATATGTCTATTTAAAATGAAACTGTGTAACTATTCAATAGGTTAAAATGTATGTAAAGATAATGCCAATGTAAATCACAAAACACTGATGCTCCCACTGATTTTGACTTTGTATAAACACTGAAAAGAATTTGGAGTAAGAGTTTAAAACTCAACAAGCTCTTTCAAAGAAGTTGTAGAGAATAATAATTTCCTGGCGATTATTTTCCAATCACATTCTTTATCCAAACATCAGTAAAAAAAAAAAAATACAGGTATGGCAACAATAAAAAGTTTTATAGGATTAACTATAAGTTTAGAAGAAAGTCATAAGTGAATTAAGATAATGAATTAAGATATTTTCTTTTGTCCTTACTCTACACCTCTTTTTGATAAGATAGAAGTTTTCTGGCCAATTCCTCAACAAGATTTTGAGAAAAAATTTTTTCAATGTATTTAAAATATTAGCCACATTTATTTACTAAAAATGTTTTTCATATGATGAAATGGATACACTTTAAAATATCAAGGAAGAAAAGTCAGTTACATGGATGTAAAGTGTATCTTCATATAGATGAAGAAATATGAACTGTCAGAAGACAGAAAAAAATACTCTGAAGAGGTTAAAAAAATGTAACACTGCACTCCTCACTGGACAAGCAACCTGTGCACCGATAACCACTGAAACGCTGCCCTAAACAGTTGTTGCCATAGAAGCCATCATAGAAAGCAAACAAAGGCAAACTGCAGCTTGTAGACATTGTGTCTGTTCAGACCCTTCCACTTCTGAACAGACAGTGGCTACAAGCTGCAGTTTGCCTTTGTTTGCTTTTCATGAATCCTTCATGGCAGCACAGTAGAGAATACCGAAAGGAGTTACATGTCTATGAAGAGGGGATGAGTTCAATAAAATACTACAAACATGTATAATGGAACATAATACAGCCATTAATTGAAGTAGGTTTTTATATACAGATATGGAATATACTCCAAAATATACTGTTAAGGAAAAATAAAAATAAACAACAACAACAACAAAAGAAGTTGAAGGGAAAAAACTTTGTAAAGCAGAAGCAGTGAAAAGTTTAGTTTAAGGGAACTGACGTAAGAGACACTGTCCGGTCCAAATTTTCTCTACTACCAGAATTTTTCTTATACTTCCCAAGAATCTGCCAATTAGAGAGTTATACAGATTTACAAGTAGTGTTCACTTATCAAAATAGATACCTCTGAAACAATTAAGAAGTGATACTTCATTACACATTACTATGAATTTGTTCAATTTCTTTCACTTCTCTCCTAATACCTAAGTGAAGCAAACTGCAACTAGAGGGAACGCAAAAGGAAGGAGCAGTGAGCCCTCTATTAGGGCAATCTCCTCAGGTCTGTATATCTCCCAGAATCCATTTTTTCAAAACTAATGATCTTCTCCTCCTAACCAAAGTTTTCATTCATTAGCCTAACAAAATATATCTTTCCTCACTTCTCCAAAAAATATTTTAGTTATACGAACTAATAGCATTTTTAAAAAAATCAACTACCTGAAGTTTATTATTTAATAGTGGAGAACATGAGAAGCTTTTTAAATAAAGTCTTCTTTAAAATATCTCTATCCTGGGGCAACTGGGTGGCTCAGTAGATTAAAAAAAAAAAAGAGTCAGAGGTTCAATGTTTATTTATTTTTGAGAGAGACAGAGAGCGTGCGTGCACATGTGCGCAATAAAGAGAGAGTGGAGAGGGGCAAAGAGAGGGGGACAGAGGACAGGAAGCAGGTTCCATGCCAACAGCAGAGAACCTGACGCAGGGCCTTTACTCAGGAGCCTTGAGATGATGACCTGAGCCAAAGTTGAACGCTTAACCAACTGAGCTACCTAGGCACCCTGAGTCTCCAACTCTTGATTTCTGCAGTTTGTGAGATCAAGCCCTGTGTTGGGCTCTGCTCTGACAGCAATGAGTAAGCCTGCTTGGGATTTTCTCTTTCCCTCTCTCTCTGTCTCTCCCCTGCTTGAGCACGCTTTTGCACTCTCTCTCTCTTAAAATAAATAAATAAACTTAAAAAAAAAATCTCTATCCATTTAAAACTTGCTCTCCTTTTAAATTTTACCACCATCATACTTTCTCTTTGTATAACTTTACTATATAGTCATTAGAGATTATAATAACGAAGAACTTAATTGAGCCTTATAAACATATTATATTTAAAGAAATCTTTTCAGCATAACATTCATCAACTGATTCTTACTTTGCTTCAACTTATGGAAATCACCGACTCTATCCTTGGTAGCCTGCTTTAGTATATCTGCTTGAATTCTGGGTACGCTTTCCAAGTTTGGGCCTGGAATTAAACGCTGAAGAGGATTGGAAGGGTTCTGCTTTGAAGTTCCAGGATTTCCATTGTGGTGTCCATGAGAATCTATGGCATAAAAACATAAGTTAAGGTCATATTTTGCAAAAGAATTTCACAAGATCTGCTTAGAAAACCTAAGACACACTGTTGTTTGATATTGAGTAGTCAGGTAGTTTCTTTTTTTAACTTTATTATAATTTCTTTAATCAAATCTTACAGCTAATGTGATTTTAGCTGTGTGAAGCTTACTAATCATTCTTAGGTAAGCGTCTCTAGTACTGATTATAAATAAACCTATCAGCCAAAGTGATACATAGTAGAAACCAAAAGATTTAATTGACATTGAGACCTGTATCTTTTTCTTCTCTACATATTGCTGTCAGAAATCTCTAGCATCTAAATCATTTTCATCTACACAGTAACTCTCAGACTCGCAACTGTTAACTTTTTTTTAGTTTATTTATTTTTAAATAATCTCTATATCTAATATGGGACTTGAATTCATGACCCAGAGATCAAGAGTTGTATGTTCTTCTGACTGAGCCAGCCAGAAGCCCCATGTTAACTCTTGGTTCTTTTTTTTTTAAGTTTATTTATTTATTTATTTTGAGAGAGCGCGCACATGCAGGTACGGGGAGAGGTAGAGAGAAAGAGGGAGAGAGAGAATCCTAAGCAGTCTCCTGATTGTAAGCACAAAGCCCAAAGCAGGGCTCAATCTGAGGAATCATGAGATCATGACCTGAGGGGAAATCAAGAGTCAGATGCTTAACCGGCTAAGTCACGCAGGAGCCCCGACTCTTGATTCTTTCTTACTGGTAACTCCTGGATATGACTTCCCCCCCCGCCCCCCGTCCCCTTTTGCCCTCATCAAAGCCTTCATTTAGATACTTATTATAATTAACTTCATCACATCAATTCTCATTTTAGGGGAACACTTCTACAAAATCAAATAGGTATTCAGTAGAAAACAAACATACATTCGTAAGTATGGATAAGGGAGTTGAATATAGATGGATATAGTTGTTAATAGAAGGCTTCTGTGAGATAAATTTGAAATCTTTTTGAAGAGAGTAAATACATAAAGACTGGCAGAGATGAAAAGAAATATAATCCAGAGTCGCAGAACAGGTAAGTCTTCGGCTCTTAATAATGCTTTAGACAAAGTGAATTTTTATTTTTATTTTTTTAAGTTTATTTATTTATTGAGGGGGCGGAGGGGCAGAGAAAGAAGAATCAATCAAATTCCAAGCAGGCTTTACACTGTCAGCGCAGGGTCTGACACCTGGCTCGATCTCACAGACTGAGAGATCATGACCTGAGCCAAAATCAAAAGTCAGATGCTTAACTGCCTAAACCGCCTACGTGCCCCAACAAACTGCATTTTTAAATGACATTTCTCCTTGAGGCTTGATCAATCATTGCAAAATATATAATATTAACTAGAAGAATGGATCCTACTTCACCATGCTGCTAAATGACATGTTTTATTCACTATATAACAATACGTGACCAGTAAAACAGTTTTCAAATGGAATTTTAAAGTTAAGACTTCAGGGCACCTGGGTGGCTCACTCAGTGGAGAGTCCAAATTTGGCTCAGGTCCTTATTACATTGTTGGTGAGTTCGAAGCCCTCATTGGGCTCACTGCTGTCAGCACAGAGCCCACTTCAGATTCTCTGTCTCCCTCTCTCTGCCTCACCCCACTTGCGCATGCTCTCTGTCTCTCTCTCAAAAATAAATAAACATTAAAAAAAAAAAAAAAAAAAAAAACTTCACACCTGGAACCATATTTGGGGAGAGAGGTTGTCCAGTTGGAATATGGGAGATTGCTTGATGACTTTCATACTGAGCAACAGAAATAGAGGGTTTCTTTAAAGCTGGAAAGAAAAAAAAAGATCCATATTATTCTTATCAATATTATCATTTCCAAAAACCAACCACCATGAATCTATTTACACTGCACTAATCCTGTGATGCTTATTTTAACGTTATAATCTTTATAGTTGGTATATTAATTAATTAACTTATGGTTACTAACTGATACATTGTATTACACATCACCAATTTTGGTGATCAGTAAATCTGATCAGAATATAAAATAACTGGGGGGCGCCAGGGTGGCTCAGTCGGTTAAGCGTCCGACTTCGGCTCAGGTCGTGATCTCACTGTTCCCGAGTTCGAGCCCTGGCATCGGGCTCTGTGCTGACAGCTCAGGGCCTGGAGCCTGTTTCGGATTCTGTGTCTCCCTCTCTGTCTGTGCCCCTCCCCTGCTCATGCTCTGTCTGTCTGTCTCTCTCTCTCTCAAAAATAAAAAAAACCTTTAAAAAAAAAGAATATAAAATAATTAGAACTCTATGTTTTGTTCATCACTATATCCCCAATAGCTAGAATAACTGGCACATAACAAAAGCTCACCTAAGATTTGATGAATGAATAAATAAATCTGTTCAGATACAGTAAGATCTTTTCTATGGATAGTATATATTTATTTATAAATAAACATTAACATTTACAGATTAGGTGAAACAATAAGAATATGTTACTTCTAAGATGCTGAGATTTTAAATACAAACTAAATATAACTGATAGAACAGGTTGAATTTTACTTTTGAAGAGGGAACATTTATGTTTTGTCCAAAGAGCTTTACGAATAAAGATGTACACACTTCTAGTGAAGACTTTATTCTCCTTTAAGAAATGAAGACAACAGGAAAAGATCATGTTCCACTCACTGCCACTAACTCTACTGCTTCCTTCAGCAGTTTAACATGATAGAAAGGCAGAGAGCAAAGAAGGAAACCAGAGAGAAGGGAACAGATAAGGAGGAAAAAACAGAAAGCCCATCTGTAAGATATGGTTAGTGGCACATTTTATTCTCCTAAAATTTTGGTGGCAGAGACAATGCTGGGTGTTCCTATTTCATCAGATTTTTCCTGGGCACAGAGGAAGATCAGACTTTCTTACGCTTAGGAGCCATTAAGACTAGGATGTAAGTGAAACTGAACATACCACTTCCAGGTATGGTGATAAAATCTGTGCAAATCACGTACGATCTCTCTTCCCTTTATGCCACAGGAAAGGGAGGAAAGCTACAAATTATCATCCAACCTCCATCAGACTGTAATATGAATGATAAATAAATCTTTCTTGTTTTAAGCCACTGCAATTTGGGGGCTGTTTGTTAATATATCACAGCCTAATCAATTCTAACTAGTATACTTGGATTATTTTCATAATCTTGAAAGTTTATTTCAATGAGTGTACTTCATTTATTATTAAATAGATTTCTAAACTTAAGTCCCCAAGGAGCTTAAAATTCACTCTAACAAAGCAACCTACTCAAATTTACAGAAAGTTGAGGTTTTCTGTATCTCACTATTCCCATTACCTTGTTCCTATTTCTAGCTTCAATGTCCGATACTCACTTCTGCACAAAATACAGCTAAATAACAATCAGTTAACATCTTAAAAGAGCAATACTTTGCTGGCTTTAATTAACACAATTTTGATTTGCTAACAGACTCTGAGGACACTAAGCATCTGGTAGATATATTTGGAAAGAGAAGTCAGTCACAATTTACAAATCTGTTAATCACTGCTGGAGCCTAGCTGGCACCAACACAACTCAAACCAGAAGGCAAGAGAGGGCATCTTCACTACTAAGAAGCAATGTCCTTAGCCTTATATAATGATGCCTCATGCTCAAGAACAAGGTAAATATTTGGAGGCAAAGCTATGATTTACATAGGTGACCAGGCTCAGTCGGTTGAGCGTCCGACTTCCGCTCAGGTCATGATCTCGCGGTCCGTGTCTCACGGTCCGTGAGTTCGAGCCCCGTGTTGGGCTCTGTGCTAATGGCTCAGAGCCTGGAGCCTGCTTCGGATTCTGTGTCTCCCTCTCTCTCTGCCCCTTCCCCACTCATGCTCTGTCTCTCTCTGTCTCAAAAATAAACAAACATTAAAAAAAAAATTTACCTAGGTGACCAAAAAAAAAAAAAAAAAAAAAATGCAGGGTTAAAAAGAGCCTCTGTCAAACACCCAGAGAAGTTCAGAACTGATAGAGCATTGCCAGAGTAGTGCTATGGAGCCCTTGTAAGTTTGATATGAATAACACTTGTTCCTAGAGAAAATTTAGAAAAATCAAAAAGTATGAAGAAATTTAAAATTAGCTATAACCACGGTTATCCTTTCAAGACCATCTTTCTAATGTTTTGTGGGTTTGTTTGTTTTTTTTTGCTGTACATTATACTATATGCCTTAAACAAAGTAGGATCCCATCATACAAACTACCTTATAACCTGGCTTTTATTTAATACTTTATACATATTTTTCTTTGTTATCCCATTTTTTTTCTACGACATTCCCAAATGGTAATGCTGAATCGAAACTTCCATTTTATGATGTTACGTATATTTCAACTAAAAAAAATAATTAAAAAAGTTTTAAAACACAAACAAAAATTTCCAATGTAACAGTTTGGATAGAAAGATCTGGATAAAGAACTGCTCGGGGATCTTAGAATCCCGTAAACCGTGTCAGCTAAGCTAGCTGGTGAACGGACTTCTAGTACTTAGGAAAAAGAAATGTGTGTTCTGTAAACATTTTGGTTTCTCTGTTTTTACACTGACTTTTCATTTACTTTCCTTTTTTTGTTTCCTTGAAAATTTCCTTAAAAAAAAAAAAAACAAAACAAACTCAAGCCTTATTTCTGTTGCAGTAAGGGGAAAGGTAATTTATTTATACCAGGATAAGATAGTCAGAGGCTTCCTCAGGGGTCAGAATGAAGAGTTACAGTCAGTAGTACCAAAGCAGATGAAGACCTAAAAAACTACTAGTGGGCCTGGAGACAGGTGGAATGCAATCTCACTCTCCAACTTTCTATAGAAAAGTTCCTCAGACTTTTTTTTTCTATACACATACAAGTATCTAACGTTTATTCCATGAAAATGAGTTATTATTCTTGCTTTCTTGTAACCTGTTTTCATTAAAAAATCATAGATATATTTGTATGTTAATAAATATAGCTCCACATTATCGTTTTTAAAAACTACATATCACACCTTGTGGATATAACAAATTTAATGAATTAACTCTCTAACACTTATATAACTTTCAATTTGTCATTATAAACAATTTTGTGTTGAGCATTTTTATACCTACGTGATAAATTCTTGGGGAACTATTAAGCACTGGGCCATAGCCATATGCCCTTCTTAAATTAAGAGAAACTAAATAACAAATGTGAGCTTAAAGACAATAAGTGTGGGGGGAAAATTAGACACTAAAAAGACTGCAAACAATAATTGCCATTATTAAGGAAAAGTACCAAAGATAAAAATGACAAAGCCTTGTTATGATAAACACAAAACACAGGATACAAAGGCACTTAGAGCACAAAGCTTTTACCCTACTACTAAGGTCCTGAGTTTTATATTTTTTAAAAAGGAAAGTTACCAATACGGAAATTCAATCATTTGACAATATTTATTAAATGTCTATTAGATGCTAGGCACTGTTATAAAAAGCTGGAGATTCAACAGTAAACAAAACAGACCAAGTTATTGGCCCCAGGAAGCTTACATTCTTGTTGTGTAGATGACAGGTAAACAAAAAAGTACGTATGAAATATAATATAAACCTCAGAGTGAAAAGTGACATGTGTAAAATAAAACAGGGAGATGTGATAAAGGGTGGTGGGAGATTCTATCTTAGATAGCTTGGTCAGGGGAGGCATTTGTGAGGAAGAGACATCTACGCAGAGCAAACGAAACACGAAGGAAGAACATTCAGGCAAAGACCAGCAAGTGCAAAGACCTTGAGACAGGAGCACACATAACACATCTGAGAAACTGCAAAAAAGAGTAAGGGGAAAGTGTTAGAAGTGAAGTCAGAGAAGAAAGAAGGGTGTGTATTAGGGTCAAAACAGTTAGGAATAAATGGTTAGGGAGTGGGAGAGCTGATGACTGGGACTACATTTGGTAATTCCAAAGGAGGCAACAATGTACTAATTATAATAATAGTAGCTCCCATTTTCTGAGTGCTCAGTATCAACCAGGCACTAATCTCATGTCACCCTCAAATCTATGTGAGAGAGAGATGTCTTTCACAGATGAGAAACTGAAACTCATGGCAGAAGAGATGAGACATACATTTCACTTGACTTAAAAATTCAAAGTAGTCATTTCTGGAGAAACTGGCTGCGATGCTTATAAAAGGCAACAGAAGGTTTAGGGTTAATCCTCTTCCACTTCTCTATTAGCCCTCGTTGCAGTCTGTACTCTGAGAACCAAAACAGACCTGTCCTCATTTCCTTTTTCCAATGACAGGACTACAACCTTAAAAATGTTCAAATTTTCCACTTTCTGTCTTACAGAAAAGCTTCACAATCCAGTGACTACGACTATGGAAAAGTAATATGGCATAAATAAGCAATGGACCTCAATTCTGGGAGCACTTCAGTATTACGGATACCACCCCAGACATTTTAAATATGCGGGGTGGTACCTAGGAATCTGTATTTACTAAAAGGTCCAAAAGTAGTTTTGTTGCATCGCCAAAAGAGTCAAAGACAGAATAAAAAGCATGGGCCTTGGAATCAGACAGACTAGGGCTCAAATTATGACTCTGTAACTTGTCTACTGTATGATTTTGGATTAGTGACTAATTTCTCAAAGCCCCCAGTCTTCATCTGAAAAACAGGGATAATGTTATTTACCCTGTATGACTGATTTGGAGACTAAGTAAGAATATGAGCTAATGAATTATAATACAAGCCCAGCAAATAGTAGGTGTTCTATGTACACTGAAGTATTTTAGAGTTGTCAAAGTCAAGTATTAATCCTTAGAATGAAGAAAGAATCCAAGATTCATGAGGAAAAAACAAAAACATTTAAATGTAAAGCTACTGGCCCTAACCAATTATTTGAGCCTCCTGATTACATAATTTGATCACACTTAGATGACTCCTAATGAATGTTTACTTACAGTAATGTTTTAGGAAGTGATGAAAATGCTATTTGGTAAGTTCCCATAAAAATATTAATTATCCTGAAGTATGAATATTAAATACAAAACAGTGATATAACATTCTTATGTTACTTTGCTCTGCATAAATGAACAGATAGAACATGCTTATAATTGTTCAAATATTTGCCAGTGGAACCATCTTAGCTCTGAGCAATATAAGTACATGTCTAAAGAGATTATTAAAAATGTTCTCAGAGTGCCTGGGTGTCTCAATCAGTTTAGTGCCTGATTTCGGCCCAGGTCATGATCTCATGAATTGTGGGTTCAAGCCCTGTGTCGGACTCTGTGCTGACAGCTCGGAGCCTAAAGCCTGCTTCAGATTCTGTGTCTCCCTCTCTCTCTCTCTGTCCCTCTCCCACTTACACTCTGCCTCACAAAAAATAAATAAACATTAAAAAAAATTTTTTTAAATATCCTCCAAAAATGAATATGAAATAAAAAAGTTTTCAGATAAACTAAGTTGGAAAACTGTGTTCTTAAAAGACCTGCACTTCAAGAAGTGCTGAAGGAAGTTCTCCTGGCTGAAGGCAAAATAATAATCAAAGTAGAAATTAGAATCCACAGGAAGGAAGGAACAGCACTGTAAAAGTTAAAAATGTGGTAAATAGAAGATATCATAACATTCTCTTCTCTTATTTTCTTAAAAGGCTTTTTTTTTCTTTCTTTCTTTCTTTTTTTTTTTTTTTTTTTTTTTTAGAGAGAGAGCGAGCGAGCGAGCACGCCCAAGTTAGGGAGAGGGGCAGAGAAAAAGAGAATTGCAAGCAGGCTCCACACCCAGCATGGAGCCTGATATGGGGCTCAATCCCATGACCCTGGGATCATGACCTGAGCCAAAATCAAGAATAAGACACTCAACCAAATGAGCCACCCAGCTGCCCCTTAAAAGGCATTTTAAGGCAGAAATAATACTGAAAATATTGGTACTTATATATAAGTAAAATATACAACAATAATAGCATAGCAAATGAGGCAAGGTAAATGGAATTATATCTTTGTAAAGATCTAACATTTCATGTGAAGTACTACAAAATAATTTCTAAGTAGACTATGATATATAAAGGATATATATAGCAATCCTGGAATAACCACTAAAACACAATACTTTAGAAGTATAGTTTTTAAAAAGTGAAAAAAACAGGCACCAATTAAACCCTCAAACTCACTGAATGTTAACTATCCTATTCTCCCTGGGTATTTCCTAATTCAAGACCCTATTATGATTCCTTCATTCTTAGTTGTGGCTACTATAAATTGTGGCCTCATAAAATATGACAATGAAAGAAATATCTTTCTTTTTAAGTTCATTTATTTATTTTGAGGGAGGGAGGGACACAGAGAGAGGAAGAGAGAGAGAATCCCGATGCAGGGCTGGAACCCATGAACCATGAGATCATGATCTGAGCTGCAGTCAAGAGTCAGATGCTTAACTGACTGAGCCACCCTGGCGCTCTGAAAGAAATGTCTTTCAATTACAAACCAATGTACCATTTAGAAGTTTATATATCTTTAGTAGCAATTTCCAGTAATAAAATTGATATTATGCTAATATATTTTTTACTCTACCAAAAAAAAAAAAAAAGCCCAATTTTACATAATTCGTTTCTGTGAAACCTTTTCTTCAAGGTTTTTCTTCAAGATAGTAGCTATTTCAGACTTGGAAGCCATACTCAACTCTGCTGTTCTACCATAAAAGCAGCCATAGACAAAACATAAATAAATGAACAATTTTCATTATTTCAACAAAACTATTTATTAAAACAGGCAATCAAGCTGTAGTTTGCCAACTCCTGTCTTACAAGATGCCGAAGAAAAATTTAACTAAGTGTATCTGCGGTAATTTAATTTGATAAAAACTTTCTTTCTAAGTTTATTTATTTATTTTTGAGAGAGAGAGAGAGAGAGAAAGCGCAAGTGAGGGAAGGGCAGAGAGAGAGGGAGATTCAGAATCCGAAGCAGGCTCAGGCTCTGAGCTGTCAGCACATAACCACCATCACAGGGCTCGAACTCATGAACCACGAGATCATGACCTGAACTGAAGTTGGACACTTAACTAAGCCATCCGGGCTCCCCTCCTGGTAAAAACTTTTAATGTATTTTTACAAATTTAGATATTTCTTCAAAAGCTCTAATCATTAGAGAAAGAATCTTAACCAAAACCAAAACAAAAATACTAACTACATTTCTTCTTTAATACATAATCTGGGGCGCCTGGGTGGCTCAGTCGGTTAAGCAGGTTTGTGAGTTCAAGTCCTGCGTCAGGCTCTGTGCTGACAGTTCAGATCAACCGTGATCAAGTAGGATTCATCCCTGGGTTGCAAGGCTGGTTCAATATTCGCAAATCAATCAATGTGATACATCATATTAACAAAAGAAAAGATAAGAACCATATGATCCTGTCAATAGATGCAGAGAAAGCATTTGACAAAATACAGCATCCTGTATTTTATTTCCTAATAAAAACTCTCGAGAAAGTCGGGATAGAAGGAACATACTTAGGCATCATAAAAGCCATTTATGAAAAGCCCACAGCTAATATCCTCAATGGGGAAAAACTGAGAGCCTTCTCCCTGAGATCAGGAACACGACAAAGATGTCCACTCTCACTACTGCTATTTAACATAGTACTGGAGGTCCTAGCATCAGCAAACAGACAACAAAGCAAAATAAAAGGCATCAGGAGAGGCAAGGATGAAGTCAAAATTTCACGTTTCGCAGATGACATGATACTTTACATGAAAATCTGACAGAATCCACTGAAAGCCTATTAGAACTGATCCATAAATTTGGCAAAGTTGCAGGATACAAAATCAATGTACATAAACTGGTTGCATTCCTTTACACCAACAAGGAAGCAATAAAAAGAGAAATAAAGAAGCAAATCCCATTCACAATTGCACCAAAAACCATAAAATACCTAGGAATAAACCTAACCAAAGATGTAATAGATCTCTATGCTGAAAACTATAAAACACTTATGAACGAAATTGAGGAAGACACAAGGAAATGGAAAAAATCCCATGCTCATGGATTGCAAGAATAAATATTGTTAAAATGTCATTACTACCCAAAGCAATCTACACATTCAATGCAATCCCAATCAAAATTGTACCAGCATTCTTCTCAAAACTAGAGAAAACAATCCTAAAATTTGTATGGAATCACAAAAAACCCCAAGTAGCCAAAGTAATACTGAAGAATAAAACCAAGGCGAGAGGCATCACAATCTCAGATTTTAACCTCTACTACAAAGCGGTAATAATCAAGACAGTCACAAATCAAGACAGGCACAAAAACAGACACAAAGACCAATGGAATAGAATAGAGAACCCAGAAATGGACCCACAAGCATATGGCCAACTAATCTTTGACAAAGCAGGAAAGAGTACCCAATGGAAAAAAGACAGCCTCTTTAACAAATGGTGCTGGGAGAATTGGACAGCAACATGCAGAAGAATGAAACTAGACCACTTTCTTTCAACACGCACAAAAATAAACTCAAAATGGATGAAGGACCTGAATGTGAGACAGGAAACTATCAAAATCCTAGAGGAGAAAGCAGGAAAAAACCTTTTTGACCTGAGCTGCAGCAATTTCCTACACGACACATCTCCAAAGGCGAGGGAATTAAATTAATTTTTTTTAACGTTTATTTAGTTTTTAGAGACAGAGCGTGATCAGGGGAAGGGCAGAGAGAGAGAGGGAGGCAGACGCAGAATCTGAAGCAGGCTCCAGGCTCTGAGCCATCAGCACAGAGCCCGACACGGGGCTCGAACCCACAGACCATGAGATCATGACCTGAGCCGAAGTCGGCCGCTCAACCGACTGAGCCACCCAGGCACCCCTAAAGGCGAGGGAATTAAAAGCAAAAATGAACTATTGGGACCTTATCAAGATAAAAAGTTTCTGCACAGCAAAGGAAACAACCAACAAAACCAATAGACAATCAACAGAATAGGAAAGGATAATTGCAAATGACATATCGGATAAAGGACTAGTGTCTAAAATCTATTAAGAACTTACCAAATTCAGACCCAAAAAATGAATAATTCAGTGAAAAAATAGGCAGAAGCTATGAATAGACACTTCTCCAAAGATGATATCCAGATGGCCAACACACATGAAACGATGCTCAATGTCACTCATCATCAGGGAAACACAAATCAAAACCACACTGAGATACCACCTCACACCAGTTAGAGTGGCTAAAAATGAATAAATCAGGAAACTATAGATGCTGGCGAAGATGTGGAGAAGCAGGCACCCTCCTACACTGTTGGTGGGAAGGCAAACTAGTGCACCACTCTGGAAAATGGTGTGGAGGTTCCTCAAAAAAATGCAAATAGAACTACCCTATGACCCAGCAATAGCACTGCTAGGAATCTATCCAAGAGACAGGAATGCTGATGCATAGGGGCACGTGTACCCCAATGATCATAGCAGCACTTTCGACAATAGCCAAATCATGGAAAGAGACTAAGTGTCTATCAACTGAGGAATGGATAAAGAAGGTGTGGTATATATATATACAATGGAATATTACGTGGCAATGAGAAAGAATGAAATCTGGCCATGCGTAGCAACATGGATGGAACTGGAGGGTATTATGCTAAGTGAAATAAGTCAGTCAGAGAAAGACAGATACCATATGTTTCCATGCATAGGTGGATTTGAGAGACTTAGCAGAAAACCATGGGGGAGGGGAAGAGGGGAAAGGAAAACAGACACTAGAAGGAGGAAGACAAAACAAAAGAGACTCTCAAAGACTAAGAACAAACTGAGGAGTGAGAGGGGTGTGGGAGGGGGGAGAGTGGGTGACGGGCACAGAGAGAGCACTTGTTGGGATGAGCACTGGGTGTAGTATGGAAACCAATTTGACAATGAATTATTAAAAAATAAAATTAAAAAATAAAACATGAAAAAAAAAGAATCACTGGATAACTTCATTGCTTTGCAAACAAATCATGCTCATTCTAACTCTGTATTTTTTTAATGTTTATTTATTTACTTTGAGAGAAAGAGAGAGAGAGAGAGAGAGAGAGAGAGAGAGAGAGAACATGCACAAGCAGGGAAGGGGCAGAGAGAAAGAGAGAATCCCAAGCAGGTTCCACACTATCAGCACAGAACCCAACGTGGGGCTTAAACTCACAAACCATGAGATCATAACCTGTGCCGAAATCGGACACTTGATCGACTGAGCCACTCAGCCGCCCCTAACTCTGTATTTTTAAATTCCTGGTATTTCTCTTGTCCTTATCTTTATTTTAGGGCATATGCTATGAATTAGAACCCCAATAGAATGTGGACATAAAAGAATCTGAGAAAATAACTATACAAATGAAAGGACTAATATTCTTTCATTTGGACCTCAGACACTTAGCAATTTCAGCCCCAAGAATAAACTATTTAAAATAGGGGGTAATTTGGGGCACCTGGGTGGCTCAGTCAGTTGGTCGTTCAACTTCAGCTCAGGTCATGATCTCATGGTTCATGAGTTTGAGTCCCACATTGGGCTCTGTGCTGACAGTTCAGAGTCAGGATCCTGCTTCAAATTCTGTGTCTCCCTCTCTCTCTGCCCCCACCCCACTCACACTGTTTCTCTCTTTCTCAAAAATATATAAACATAAAAAAAACGAATGTGGGGTAATTAACTGAAAGGACAAGCAAAGTCCTAAAAACCTGTATTTGGGCATTACCATGCCTTATTAAAGCACACTAACAACACAGCAATCTGGGAACATTTGGTCTCAAAGAAATGAGGTTTGCATACTTTTAGTAAACACAAATGGCTCTGACATAGCGTAACTGTCAGAGCAGTAACTCTGAGTCAAGAAAATGTTCAAATATGGTTCTCTCTTATCAAGGCAAAAACAAGGACTTTATACATTTTAGCAAAAATTTTTTAAACACCTGTATTCTAAACAAGTCCTGGCAATTAATGGGTAGTTAATTAATAGAAAATATCGATCTTCCAAAGACCTAGGACTTTTCCGAAGTGACTATGACTTTTACTCAAAAAGAGAGTAGGGTAAATACTCTGATAACCTTTACTTACTAGTAGGAAGATCTTCAACTTTTGCAAGGTCATTCTCTTCTATTCCAGGCATCCCTGCATCACCACCTCGTTTGATTTGTTCTGCCCAAGTAACAAAAGATATAATTCTTTATTTTTCCTTACATAAATTGAAAGTGATTTGAAGGAATGTAATAATCAGTTTCTAAAGTAATAGGCTATACTGTCTTCATATCTTTATATCTTGCTTCGGACATAGCTGTAATCTAAACCAATTTACTCTTTTTCTTATCTGTCAAAATATTCAAATGTTAAACAACACTGACACCTATCCATAAGTGAACTAAAATCAAACAGTATTCTTTATGACTGAAAATGAAAATACTCACTTTGAAATGAGAAGAAAAAGTCAATATCCTATTAATACAAAACAAAATAATAATAGTAATACCTTTCCCATGTGGAATATGATTGCTTGAGGGTTCTTCATTCTTATCTGCAGCATTCTCAGGTACTTTTGGAATGTTTTTAGGTACTGCATGATTGTTTATACCCAACTCATTTCCATCTTTTGAATCAAACTTGTTTGACTCCTGCTATTAAATAAAGATTTGGTAACAGTCAATAATTTGCAGTTCAAGATTAAATAATTAACACAACTACTAATTAAATGTTCTGAAACAGTTCATTTCTTGAAACATATTCCAAACATTTGAAGATATGGGATATAATATCACTATATATTACATTAATATTATATATTATATTAATATTATATGTTATATTAATATTATATGTTAATATTACAATATTATTTTCTGTTCAGTTTTTAAACCTAATACAAAATCAAAGAATAACACTTTTTAAAAGTTTCTAATTATAGTAAATGGTCTAAAATGTTAGGCAGGGGTAATTCTCTCTGGCTATGCTGAGGGAATGATTTTGCAAGAAGACAGTCTTGCTGAGCACTGTAGGTTGCTATGGAGACCTATGGTTGGCATTGTCCTAGGGGCTATGGGCAGGGTGGGTTCTCTACAGGCCTGTGCTGTAACCGAGCAAGATAGCAGACTATGGAGGTTGGCCCATGGGAGCCCCCTTAAGTGTGATGGATGGCTAATGTCATTGCCAGGCTTTTCCAGAAGCAGAAGCACCAAGGGTGGAAAACAGGCAAACTTCTTCCTAGGTGCGCTGGCCACCCAAGCACAGGAAGTAACGGCAGAACAATACACAGGTCAGTATCCCTTCCAACATGCTTCTAACTCTATCTTGGAAACTTGAATCTTCAGATACCTGTCTAGGTCTGACTCAATTCTATTGGTGCACCAGTTTTGTCTTTTATATTGGTTGAGTGATCTCAGTGAAAAAAATGGGAAAGGCAAAGAGTTTAATACACATGCTTGTGTTGCCACATAGGTCCTTTTACTTAATATTTAATGTATATAGAAATGTTTTGTCAACTCTAAAGCACTATGCAATGTAACCATTAGTAATGTTATAAAAAACAATAAAAAATCTATAGGAAATCTAAGAAACAAGAGCCAAATTGTAAGAATTTGTCACAATAAAGTGTTCTGACAATCAGGTACATGTATTCCGATGTGCCTGGCAGATAAAATTAACAATAAACATTTGCACTGTGCTTCATTGTTTACAAACTGCTTTCAAATCTAACCTCCAGAGGCGCCTGGGTGGCTCAGCTGGTTAAGTGTCCAACTCTTGATTTTGGCTCAGGTCATGAGCTCATGGTTCATGGGACTGAGCCCCAGAGTGGGCTCTGTGCTGACAGCACAAAGCCTCCTTGGGATTTTCCCTCTCTCTCTCTGCTCCTTCCCTGCTCATGTGTGCTTTCTCTCTCTCTCAGATAAATAAATAAACTTAAATTAAAAAAAAAAAAAACTGATTTGTCAGTAAAGTTGTACCCACTTTACAATCCAAGAAATTATTTTAAAAATTCAGATAAAAACATTTAGCTCAAAATTATTTTTTTTAATTTTTTTAACGTTTATTTATTTTTGAGAGACATAGAGACGGAGTGTGAGCAGGGGAAGGGCAGAGAGAGAGAGGGAGACGCAGAATCTGAAGCAGGCTCCAGGCTCTGAGCCATCAGCACAGAGTCCGACACGGGCCTTGAACCCACAGACCGCGAGACCATGACCTGAGCGAAAGTCGGACGCTCAACTGACTGAGCCACCCAGGCGCCCCTCAAAATTATTTTTAAGAGTTGAGGTTATATACTTGCAAATGTCTAATTCACTCAGCAATAAAAACACTGTAAGTCATTTTTTTTAATTAGGCAGGCTAGAATACTTACAAATATAATGTTTTATGACAAAAGTACATATTTTCATTTTAAAAGTACATATATAAAGTATAAGATTTATAACAAGAATTATTTTAAGTGTTTTTTAAATTTACCTTTTGTTCCTGCAAAAACCGGTCTGCTAACTTTTTAATATTATCTTCATGCTGTGCTCTTAACTCCTTGATCTGTTGCCCACACTGAAAACTAAATTACAAAGTCATTCTTTTAGTCTATATTATCTTGGATTGACTTCTCAAAGTTGTCTAGAAGTTGAAAACATACATTTATAAAGCATTCAGTTAGCAGGAGAGTGGGCACAGAAGGACAAAGCAGGCATAAAAATAGATCACATTCAAAATTCTTAGAATATTTGAATCTTTAACAGAAGATAAATACTGATAAAGCTAATAAAAATAACAGAAATTAGAAAGATAAAAATTATTTTTATAAATTTTATTTAAAAGAAACAATTATCACAGCCCACTTCAGTCACAGAAGAGAAAAACGCAGAAGAGAAAACCATGAGACCAATATATGGTAATAAATAAGAAAACCTAGAAATATAAGAGTGATAAGGAGTGGCAGCAGATGATTCACCCAATAGTCCTCATTTTCAATACAATAGTAAGAGTCTATAAACCATAAGAAGAGCAAGAATGGAAGAAACCAATAAGACAGAATGAGTCACTGAGAGAAAATGCGAAGAAACAAAACAGAGAAAGATTGGGAATTTCCACTGGACAAGGGGTCAAAGAATACAAATACATCATTCATGCAAAAAGAAACAAGTAGTTAAAAAAATACAGAAAAATGTTAACTTTTACCATTAAAAATGCAATTAAACTTCCTATATGTATATATGATAGTATTTTATTCCTATACTAGCAAAATTAAGCCGAAATTATAAAAGCTAATGTTGGTAAGAGTATGGGGAAACATTTACATTATAAACTAGTACAACCATTATAGAAGGCAATCTTACATATGTGTGATAAAAGCAACAGAACAATAAAACATTCTGTCTCAGGAATTCTATATTTGAGAATATACACCCGTGAAATAACATGGGAGGGGGAAAACCTTTTGGCATACAGATTTTTATAGCTGATATTCATAAGATATGGAAAACTACAACAGCCCAGCAATTGGGAAAGATTAAACAAACTTTGGTACATTAACAGGTTGGAATAATATATTACCTCTGAACATGCTAACTCTTTAATCCTATTGATACACTGAAAATTACTGAATACTGTCAGGTTAAAATACATATATATGTAGATGCATATTGAAAACCTATAAGAGTAAGAAGTCAGAAATGGATAAACGATGTTTTAAAATATGGTGAATCTTTCTAATTTTTGGTATGCAGTCCTAAAAAATACCCTTTACTATAAACTGGATTAAAGATGTAACAAAGGCTTTCAAAGAGTGGTGGCTACAAAGGGGTTCCCCGAGCTCATCACCAACTTAGTGCAGAGGTGTACACAAGGGACTGAAATGCTAAACAGAAGAAGCCACTGGAACCCAGTCCCTCAGCTATGCTGGGGACCTCTCTCAGCATTCAACTTCTGGATCCCCCTCAAAAAGAACCACAGAATCTTCCTTAAGTCTCTGCACTTCTAATGCAATGAAACTCAGGCCTTGCAAGATTTTCTGACTCACAAGGAACTCTGCTATATGGGCAGACTAAACATATCCTCTAAAAGGTATTCTCATGGTGTTTAACATATCAGAATAAGAGTTTGGATTTCAAAGAGGCATAGGAAGAGAGCAGAAAAAGAACTTAAAAGACCTAAGAAATTTAAAGAAGAAAAGAAAAACAAAAGCCAGAAAGGAAGAAATAAATTGTCCAAATGATGGACACATATGCCAGATTCATAACTATTTGTTGCTCCGTAGCATCTCACCTCTCATATTCTAACCTCTTCACAAGGTAAGTAGTGTTCTTCCTATAGTCCTGAAGCTGGTCTTCTTGTCGAAGAAACTCCTGACGAAGCTCAGCAAGTTGCTCTATCCACACATGGTAAGAACCAAAGGAATAAAATTTATTTACTCTAATGCTTCTGATCGAGAAGTTAAGGGATTTTTAAAACCTATATAGGTTTCTCAGTTTCTTTACTCAAACTCTTAGGGAATTAAATTATATAAATTAGTACCACATTTAATTGCCTTTTAAGAACATATGCATGGACAATAAAGTTTACTTTAAAAAAACAAAATCGCCTCAGTGGCTTCCACATCAATCAGAAATATTAAAAATGATATATCTTTTCATATTATGCAGATACATATTAACTTGTAGAAACAGTAAAAACAACAACAAAAAATCCTACCTAACTTTATAAACCTATCTGCTTTATAAAGTTGGGTAAGGGGCACACAGGGGACTTAGTCAGTTAAGAGTCTGACTTCAGCTCAGGTCATGATCTTGTGGTTCATGGGTTCGAACCCAGCATCAGACTCTATGCTGACAGCTCAGAGCCTGGAACTTGCTTCAGATTCCTCTCTCTCTCTGCCCCTCTCCCACTCACGCTCTGTTTCTCAAAAATAAATAAAAATCTTTATAAAGGTGGGGGGAAATATTTTTTAGATATATTGGCTATGGATATAGAATGCGAGATTTCCTTTTCATTCTAAATCACATTTGACCCCCAACTTAAGATGCCAATCACTTTAGATCTCATTTCTAGTTCTGCTCCTAATGCTAGGTCCACATATACCCTAACTGCATTTTCAAAGCTCATAATTCCTGGACAAGAGCTGAAAGTTTTAGTTGTAATGAGTAACATGAAATTCCAGGCTGGACAGTAGATTAAAAGTGGGGCTTGGGGCCAGATGCTCTTTTGTGAACATTTAATACATAACCACTGGCCCCTCATTTTCTAGAGTTGGTCCCTCTTCATGTGACCCTGCAAATAAAAGAAATTCAGCCAGAGAAGAGAAACATCGGTTTCTTAAACAGATGATTAAAAAATTAGCTAATAGCCTTATAAGTAAGCAAAAGTAGTTAAGAAAGTCTTAATTAAAAAAAAAAAAAAGCAACAGTAAAGTTTCCAGTTAAAAAGAAAGTCTTTTAAGTTTTATAAATGACAACAGAGGTCTTTTCTGTATAATTAACATCTATTAAGACTAAAATGTATCGGGGCGCCTGGGTGGCTCAGTTGGTTAAGCACTGACTTCAGCTCAGGTCATGATCTCACAGTCTTGAGAGTTCAAGCCCCACGTCGTCCGGCTCTGTGCTGACAGCTCAGAGCCTGGAGCCTGCTTCGGATTCTGTGTCTCCCTCTCTCTCTGCCCTCCTCCTGCTCACTCTATGTCTCAAAAAAATAAATAAATGTTAAGACTAAAATGTATCTAACCACAATGTATAAATATTACAACATCTATTTTTCGTGGAAGACTTCTACAATTAGTCTTACTACTTTAAAGGCACTCCAAAAATGCTTGGGATTTAAGTTTTTAAAAGCAAATGTAAACAAATATTTATAATGTAATTATATCCATGTAAAAAACCATGGACTAGAATAAAAATCCATCAAAGTACTACCAGTGATTATGTTTAGTGGTGGGATTCTGAGCATATTTTTCTCTATTTTCTAAATTTTACTGTGGAATTATAACTGTGACAATGACAACGAGTAAAAATTTTAAAGTTGGTAAACATTTGCTGAGGTAGATACAGTTTAACAATATGCATAATAATAGTTTTTGTACAGTATAATAATCAAATGTGAAAAGTTAATGATTCACATAAAATCCTTGTAGTTGATAATTATGTTTATACACTGAAGCCACTTTTTTTGTTTACTTAAAAAATTTTGAGATATAACATTTTATAAGTGTAAGGTATACAATATGTTGATTCAATTCGCTTATATACTATGAAATTACCACTGAAACATTAGCTAGCACCTCCATCATCTCACATAATCACCATTTAAGATATACTCTCTTAGCAATCTTCAAGTACATAATACAGTGTTGTTAACTATAGTCACCATATTGTTTATTATATCCCCCAAACTTACTCATCTTATAACTGAGAGTTTGTACACTGCAACCAACATCTCTTTTTTCCCAACCCTCCAACCCCTGGTAACCACCATTCCATTCTGTTTCTCTAAATTTAATAAAGCCACATTTTAAATTTCTTTTTACTCTATTAATTCTTCAATAAGTAAACCTGACTGATCTCCATAGTTTTTCATCCACTACCTCCAACTCAGATAAAAGTAGCAAAAATGATACCAGGTATCCCTGAATAACACATTCAGTTTGTTACTTGATCCCTGGCCCCATCTCCTAAGATTTAGAGAACTAGAGGTAGCAGAAACTATGGCCTCAGCTATAGGTATCGATTCTACAGAGACAATGAGATCCCAGCAGGAGGCAGTGACAAAAGGCCTTGTAGCTTACACATAGAGTTAGCCAGTTCAGGGACCCTGTGTTCAGGCAGGAAAGGTTCTGAAACTAAAGCTACTGCAATTAAAAAAAAAAAGGAAATGAGCACCACCTAGCAGTTACTAGAGAATGGTCCTCAACTGGTGTGCTTTAGGACTCATTCAGGCTTCTTTCCCCTACACAGTAAAATAACTGAAGTAGCTAAGTGTACCTTCAGAATGAACCTGAGGCTCAGTATGATTTCAAGATTTGGAATGGCTTCTCTTCTCCCCCACAAAGCTTCTCACTAACAACATTTGAAACTTACTTTATTAGAAGTAAAGTTTTATTTCTAAATTGAGATAAGTGTCTTAAAATACCATTGACAAAAACAAAACATCAATATGAGTGAGTTCCAGTCCATGTAAAATATCGGAACCTTTCCTGTTTGACAGAGAAAGGATTATAAAGCCGGGAGCTAATTGGTCATTTGAGTGAGTCAATACAAAGACCTGAAAGGGGAAAAAGTAAACAGATCAGAACCTAAAGACAAAGTTTTCCTACATCACAATTTTACTTTCAACTGATTGCCTTGTGTTTTCTTTACTTTGGACCCAAAGATACTCTGTATCCACTGGGGCTGCTCTAGGTCGCCATAGCAGGAATCTCAGAGTGACTTAACATACGATCAGGTTCACAGCTGATTGTGCAGGATGTTCTACTTCGACAGTAACACCAGGGTATGGTACAGAAAGGCCTGGCCATACTCCTTCAATTTAACTTCAAAAGATTAGGGATGTAGTTAAGAGAGGGGTTGCCTAGGATCAATTTTTAAAGAAAAAAAATTTACTACAAAACCTTTTGATTTCAAATTTTCTCAGTGATAGTCATAAAAATAAGGTGAGCCATTCAAGATAAACTGGTGTATACTAGAACATTAATTTGTAATCTGAGGGATCAAAAACCAACTCTTATTCCTTTCATTTCCAAAAAAATATTAACTACCATAAGGTTTAGGTCTTAGTGTGTATTAATTCATTATATCTAATATTCAACAAGGGTACCTGGGTGGCTCAGTCAGTTAAGCATCTGATTTCAGCTCAGGTCATGATCTCACTGCTTGTGAGTTCAAGCCCCACGTTGGGCTGTGTGCTGACAGTTCAGAGTCGGGAGCCTGCTTCAGATTCTGTGTCTCCCTCTGTCTCTGCCCTTCCCGTGCTCACACTCTGTCCTTCTCTCTCTCTCTCAAAAATAAAAAAAATTAAACATTAAAAAATTTTTTTTCAGTGAAAATATTCCAATCTGGATTTTATACTTGATTTGTCAAGAAGTTTGCTTCAGTAGAAATAGCTCCTAAAGTGCAAAAGTCACATTAAGAGGAAATTCAATCTTGAATTTTTCAATCTTGAGTCCAAGCTTGAGTAACTGCACTAAAACCAAAAGCTGTACAGTTATGAATTCAAATCGAAACCTTTTTTTTCCCGAAGAGTATCATAAAAAATTTCAGAACATCTCAAGATCTACTTCAATGTACACTGTACAATAAAGATTTTTATTCAGTAACACAGGCTGTCATTTTCTATAAAATAGAGTAGGAGAAGGCACTGGACTTCTTATTCAACTGATCTATTATTATTTAATAGAAAAATAGTTTGATGACAAGCAGAATCATTTGTAAAAATAGCAAGCAGGAAACAGCACTGAGCGTGGCATCTTCTGTGTCATCCTAATGTACTCCTGTGAGTCAAAAAGAGTGGAACAAGGACACAAATGCAACAAAAACAAATGTGGCCATATAGGAAGTGAATTTCTAAGAGAATGTCAAAGCTGTTCTAAATCATAGTAAAAAATTAATAATTTCTATTTTCAGGTTATAACACACAAAAACACTTCCTAATGATTTGCTAGGTGAGGAGCAAAAGTAAATTACAAAGCCAGCTCAGGTTGTCTTCTTCAAGGGGGTAATAAAAACCCATTATCTAATTCCATCTAAAAAGGGACAAAATTGTTATAGAATAAAGATATACTTATGAAATTACATAGTATGTATTACCTACATACAAAAACTTAGAGTCACTGGTTGCAAAGTTTAAAATATACAGTGTTGGGGCACCTGGATGGCTCATTCGGTTAGTTAAACATTTAAGTCCTTGATTTTGGCTAAGGTCATGATCTCACAGTGAGCCTCCACTGGGTTCTGCGCTGACTGCATGGAGCTTGCTTGGGATTCTCTCTTTCTCTCTCTCTCTCTGCTGTACCCAACTTGGCGTGTGTGTGTGTGTGTATGTGTGTATGCACGCACGCACGTGCACATGTGGTGTACCTACATGCATGCACGCACTCTCTCAAAATAAATAAACAAACATGTAAAAACAACAAAATAAATATACAGTTATATTTATCACAGGGGCGCCTGGGTGGCTCAGTCAGTTGCGCGTCCGACTTTTGATTTCAGCTCAGGTCATGATCTCACAGTTCATGAATTCAAGCTCTGGCTCTGCGCTGACAGTGCAGAGCCTGCCAGAAATTCTTTCTCTCTGCTCTTTCCTCACTCATGCATGCGCATGCTCTATCTCTCAAAAATAAATAAACACCATATAGATAGATAGATATACACACACATACACGCACAGTGTTGTAACCAAAGGGTGTGAGGGAGAAGAGGGGTCCTTTTCAGACCCCAAACTCCATAGGTTGGTGATGTTATGAAGTAATGTAAGCAAAGCACAGAGATTGTTCACCATATCTATTATTTTTTTATAAAACCTTTAGTCACTTCCTATCACTCATCTAAGTGAAAAAATACACACACACACACACATCTATCTATCTATCTATCTATCTATCTATCTATCTATCTATCTATCTATCTATCCAATCTATCTACCTACCTACCTACGTACCTACAGGTTTCTTCCTGGTTTCTTTCCAGGTTTTCTTTCTGTTCTAGGTTTCTAAAACATGAAACTTGGAGGACCTGTCTAAAGCATCCCTCGACCTGAATGGATTATTTTAGCAGTTGGACACAGTACAGAGGGATTACCCCTTACCTTTTCCCTAGAAATTTGATAGCTTTTGAAACTATACCTAAATTTTCTTCGAGGCTTCTTTTAACAACATTTTATTGTATGAAATCTGTCTATACACAAGATTAAAATGCAAATTTTAACTTTTAATATGTATAAGGTGACATTAAAATTCTTTTATACTAAAGACAAAAGGAAAAATGTTTTGCCATCAGGGGAGCTTTGTTCAAAAACTTTTACTTCATTTAGCTGTCTAGCTATTTCTTAATTGTTGAGGATATTAGACATTTAGTGACCTTTGTTTATCTTTAATTTGTAATTAAGTTTCTTACCCTTTAAGTGATGTATATCTGCCATCTGATAAGATATGTTGCTCTGTAGTTTAATCTGAAAAAAAATTAAATTTTCATTTTACTATAGAAAATGCAGTTTTGCTCATATTTCCTTTTTTTTGCTCAAATTCACTTTAAGTTTGATCATAAATGCAAAAGAAAAATCCTTAAGTTATATATACCCACCTCATCCAAAAAGAAATTTTGATTTTGTAATACTTTAAATTTGCAAAAGAATATTCATTTTACTTAATGTATAGTCTAATAACTTTCAAACATTTAAAAATTTGAGTTGAACATTGCTTAATGACATCTTTTTTCAAAATCTTACCAGAAGAGATCTCTTACTAACTCTATATTAAGGAAAGAATTAATTGTTTGAATTGGTTAATGTCAAATCAAAAGTAACTGATGCTTATCAAGCTCCCATAGGATGACAGATCGTACACAGGACTTGTCGTTGTGGTCAATGTCCTTCAAGAGCTAGTAGACAAGAACAATAGGAACTTAAAAGTGTACCAAAATATGACTCAAACTAAGGCTTAGTACTTAATTTAAAAATTAAGACAAGGTCTTTGAAAGCCAGGATGTCATCCACAAAGAACCACTGTCCAAGTTCTTGCTTAAACAGGTATCACTCAACTGTAAATGCAACTACAATATCATTACAGATAGGTTCTCTTGTCAACCTCAAAAGTAAATTGACTTTGAAAGCATACACAGATTCACAGTGATCAGAAGCAGGACCATGAGTGTCAAAACGATTATGAAAAATATGTTTTCAATCCTAAAGAGAAATTTTTAAGCTTCTTAGTTTGAAATAATTATAGATTTGTAAGAAAGCACAGAGAAGTCCCATATACACTTCATCCAATTGCCCCAGTATGTACATCCTATGTAACTATAACACAACATCAAAACTAGGAATCTGACACTGGTACAATGTGTATGTATAATTCCATGTCATTTTCTCATATAGATAGGTAGATAGATAGATTCATGTAACCACCACCAAAACAAAGATACAGAACTATTCTATAATCACAAAGATGTCCTTCATACTATCCTTTATATTCAAATCTATCCTCCTTCCTCACACTGTTTCTAATCTCTGGTAAATACTAATTTGTTTCCCATCTCTGTAATTTTGTCATTTCAATAATACTATATAAATGGAATCATACAATATGTGGCTTTTTAAGATTTCTTTTTATTCAGTATAACACATAGTTGCTGCATATATCAATAGTCCATTCCTTCTTATTGCTGAGTAGTATTCCATGATATGAATGTACTACAGTTTGTTTAAGCATTCAACTATTGTATAACATGTTGGTGGTTTCTACTTTTTGTCTATTACAAATACAGCTGCTATGAAAAACTGTGTACTGATTTTTACATAAACATTAGTTTTAGTTTTCACTTCTCTGGGATAAATACACAGGAGTGAGGTTGCTCCTTTACCAAAGTGGTCATGCCATTTTCATTTACATTTTAAAAAATTACTGTGTCAAGGTACTGAATGGGAGAGTATAAAACAATTGGAAAACATGAGAGCAGTCTCAAGGAATCAGTAGGCAAGCTTAACACCTAAAGCAGTATAATTACTGTAGGAATTCAGAGATGGTTCTTAGCTGATCTGATCAGGGAAAGCTTCGTGGAAGGAATTTTATCAGAATTAATCATTGAAGGCTAGGAAAAATTGTAAATAGGTAGAAAAGGGCATTCCAGAGAGAGAGGATGACATAAGAAAAGGTACAGAGGCAAGAAAGCATGAGACAGGTATGAGTATCTGATCAAAATATTGTTTGGCTATAGTACATAATACAGGAGAAAAAACAGTGTGAAAGGAGGTTGGAGAAAAAGACCATGGAGGGGCCCTTCAGCCCTAAGTAGAGTCTACTTTTCAAACAGAGAGCCAGTGACTTTCAAATTTCAAATGAAAGTTTATCCATAACAAATAACTAAGGAAAGCATACCTGTTCCAGTTAAAGGAGAAGTGTGAATCTAGGGGGTCTTCCGCTAGAGTCCTGGCAGCTTTGAAGAATGAAGTTTAAAATATGATGTGGATATTCAGTCATAAAAAGGAATGAAGTACTGGTACCTGCTACAATATGGATAAGGCTTTAAAACATATACGCTAAGTAAAAGAAGTTAGTCACAAAAGACATGGGGTTTCTTTTTACGGTGATGAGAATGTTCTGGGGGTACCTGGCGGGCTCAAATGGTAGAGCATATGACTCCTGGTGTTGGGGTTGTGGGTTCTAGCCCCACGTTGGTTATAGAGATCACTTAAAAAAATCTTTAAACAAAATGTTCTGGAATTAGTGGTGATAGCTGTACAGTATTGTCGATATACTAAAAAACTAACCTGAAGTGTATACCTTAAAAGGGTAAGTTTTTTGATATATGAATTATATCTCAATTCTTTAATGCAAAAAAATAGAAATGGAAATGCCAAGGGTTTTATGGGGCATCATATGTGAAACTGAGGATAAAATAATGGACAAATACTAGGCACTCAAGAAGTTTATTATTTTGGTGAAGCAATCAAATAGTTAATTATAGTAAAATAAATGCTATTATTAGGTTCTGCAGATATGATGAGAGAACTTAGTAGAAGCACTTAAATCCTTAGGAGATAAAATACCTTAAAGAGTGAGGAGAGGCTTCCAGAGATGATAGCTAAAATATGTCCCGTAGGAAAAGTAGTGTTTTGCCAGGTGAAGTAGGCAGAGGGTAAGGAGGAAAGATATTCAAGGCATGTGTCAAAACTTAGAAGTGCAAAATACACACTACAGAAACTGCAAGCAGTTCTAAGCGGCTGAGGAAGAGAGTCAGAAGGAAGTGGCAAGAAACATGGCTAGAAAGTAAGCAAGGTTCACATTACGAAGGGTCTCGCCAAAAAATGTGGGTACATTCCAATGGCTATGGTCAACCTTTAAAGGACTTCAAGCAAGGTGGAGTGATCCAATTTGCAATTTAGAAAAGTCAACCTGGCTTCAGTATGAGAAGTGACCATAGGGAGAACACTAGAGACAGGGAGACCAAGTAGAACAGTAGAAGACTACTGCTGTATTTCAGGTGAGAAAATGATGGTCTAAGACAGGGGTGGGCAAACTATGGCCTGTGAAGCCACAGCTGGCCTGCTTCTGTTTTCATAGGGATGACAAACTAAGGATGGTTTTTAAAATGATTGGGGAGGGGTGGGGGAAAAGCAAAAGAAGAATATTTTGTGAATTATATACAATGCGAATTTCAGTGTCTATAAGTAAAGTTTTATGGGAAACAGCCACACCCATTCATTTACATATTATCTCCAGCTGCTCTGGAGCTTCAGTGGTTGTGACAAAGACCATGTGACCTGCAAAGCCTAATGTATTTACTATTTGGTCCTTTATAGAAAAAGTTTGCCAACCTCTGGTCTGAACTAATAGAATGAGAACAGAGAGGTAAACATATGTGGGAACTATTAAAGGGGAAGAATGAACACTCTTGCTGACTGATGAGATACAAGGGTAAAAGAAGAAACATCAACGATGATGTTTAGATTTCTATAGTAGGAAACTAGATAAGTAAGGTGGCAGTATTCCACAAGAGGGAAACAGGAAAAACAGACTTGGGGTGGGAGGGAGAGTGGGGGGATTAGTTTTAAAGATTTGGACCTGTCGCCTATGAGGCACTTGTGACACACCTGAGAAGAGATCCTGCAGTCAGCTAGATATATAGGTCTGGAGCTTGGGTACCGATGATTTGAGAGTCATTAGCATATGAATAGCAATTAAAGCCACAGGACTGAGATCACTGATGGAAAGCTGCAGAGACAACAGGAGAAACGGACACTAATTTCTACATGATCAGTTGATCACTAAGAACTTTTCTCCAATAATGTGTAATTAGCCTATGTTTACTTTCTTTCCTACTTCCTTTTATTTTCATGATCCAATTTTTTTTGCATTTTTTCCCCTCCAATCTTTTATTCTTGTTTTCAACAAGTTTGTATTACTTTGTTTTTTAGCCATTTTTATGATGTTATTCCAATGTCTCTGCACTCTTTATTTTAAACTTGCTTTTGAAATTGCTACAAATATGCTATTCTTAAATGCTAAGCTATGAGTGGCCTCAGCTTCCCTGAACTGTCTCTTCTGTATCCTTATATACTTTTAAAATTTTTTAATGGAGGAAATTCAATCCACAGGCCACAAAAATAGTACAAAATTATATGGGCAGTACTGCTTTATTCTTATCATTTTAATTTTCTCTTCAATCTTCCTTACTGAGAATGGATACACTGATCCCAGCGGCTCATATATAAAGTCCTCACATTTCAAAAGCTGCTCTGGAACAATATATTTTACATGGCATTCAAGAGAAAATCATAGCTTGTCTAAATAAAAGTCTTTTCTTAAGCCAAGCACAATGAATTTATTTCCCACCCCATTCCCCTGCCATGTAAGGACTTTGCAGTTTGCTTCTCAGACCCCCCTCATGGCATATTGTTCCCTTTGGCATCTCATGTTCTCTATTATTCCTGTCACTCTTTCCAGCAGGCTTCTCACATTAATCTTATATTTAGTGTTTAGTATTATCACAAGTACCAGTTCCCAATTTCTCTCACTTCCTATTAACACTAGTTTCATTGTGCAAGTTATCTCACCTTCCATATGCCAAGAATTTGCTCAAAGATCTCAGAGCCCACGTGGTAGATCATAAACCTAGAAGTTCTCTTTCCTCTACAGCAATTTTACTATGTTGCTCACTTTTAGAATCTAGACGTCAGCTACTAAACTGTTTATCTTTTTCACACTGCACTATTAGAGGCATCTGATCCCTCTTTTCCCCATACATGTACCTCACCCCCCCAAAATTCTCATCTAGCTCCTGAAACAGTTTCATAAAGAATCCTTCTTACATTCAATGTTATCCTTCTAAGGAAATCTGACTGTATTTTTAGCTACTGTGACACTCCTTTGTATTTTTGCAAAACCTAAGAATATAAAGCAATGACTTTATTTTGGCTTTATTTTTTTAAATTTTTTTTGGCATTTATTTATTTTGAGAGAGAGAGAGAGAGACAGAGCATGAGCAGGGGAAGGGCAGAGAGAGAGGAAGACACAGAATCTAAAGCAGGCTCCAGGCTCTGAGGTGTCAGCACAGAGCCTGATAAGGGGCCCCGAAACCCATGAATGAGATCATGACCTGAGCCGAAGTCCGACGCTCAACCGACTGAGCCACCCAGGTGCCCCTAATTTTGGCTTTAATCTTATGTTTTCTACCATCTTGAGTCTGTTTATGAAGACTTTTTCATTTGGTTTCTGGATTTTTTTATTTGCTCTAATTTCTTCAATTTTGTTTTCCTTTCCTTTTATGCTTTTCATTAATCATTTCTTCGTACAGACAGGTCTCTTTAGTTCTTTAACTCCTTTGGTTTTAACCCTTCCTCTAAGAGCCTTCCCTTCTTTTAATACTTCCACCATCTCAACACCTTCAAAAGGAAGCTTGGCTTCCCTTCTGATCATTCTTCCTCATAGTTTTAATTTCCTTGTGCTCTAACATGAATTTGCTTGTCTTCTAAATGACTCTGCCAAAATTTCCTAGTTGTTGAGAAACTAATTTGAATTCTCACTATTGCAAGATTGGGAAAAAGATATTTTACTCTGCCACATAAACTCAGTTGAACTGGCAATGCTATAGGAATACTTTCTTTTTTTTTTCCCTAAGTATATTCCAGACAGCTAACGGTATATAAACTCTAAGAATTATTATTTAAATCCTTATTTTATGAAAGGATTCTCATTGTCCGGCCTCACAGGTCCCTTTCGGTCCTTTTCAGACTTTTGCCAAATATCCTTATTTACAATACATTACAATATATCAAATGATCCCTCTTTCATATTTCTTTGGGGATGAGAGATCGGTGTGTGTAGATAGACAGACAGACACACATTCCCTTGCCCAATTTACATCTATGGCTAGACAGATTCCAATCCAGATTCCAATGTATCCTTCAAAAACCCAAAATGCTCAAAATGCCTTTCCTGACTCAAGTTTACGGGGAAGAGCCTCCTATTCAGTCCTGTCAAAAACAAAACATTCTTTTATCACATGCAGTCCTACTTCCATTAAGAATGTCACCTTGTTACTCTTCTACCCCCAAAGTTTATCAGAAATGAGAATTCCAGGGTGCCAGGGTGGCTCAGTCAGTTAAGTGTCCAACTCCTGATTTTGGCTCAGGTCATGATCTCATGGAGAGAGCCTGCTTGGGGTTCTTGTTCTCTTTCTCTCTCTCTCTCTCTACCCCTCCCTCACTCACGTGTGCTCTCTCTCTCTCTCAAAATAAATAAACATTAAAAATAAAAGAGAATTCCATGAGAACAGGCACTGCATTTCTCATTCATTCTTGTGTGTCCATCTCAATAAATGTTTGCTGAATCATTCCCTAGATTTTCATGTTTCATTCATGCTGTGTGCTATGTATTTCTACCTTAAATGGTACTTTATTCATATTTGTATAATTCTTTTCTTTTTAATAAAGGAGAGAGAGAGAGCACACAAGCGGGGAATAGGGGCAGAGAGAGAATCTTAAGCAGACTCTACGCTCAGCATGGAGCGCCACACAGCGCTCAATCCCACAATCTAGGGATCATGACCTGAGCTAAAATTGAGAGTTGGATGCCCAATCAACTAACTGAGCCAGGCGCCCCTCGTATTTGTATAATTCTAATTATCCTTCAGGGCTTCTTCTAAACTCCCTCATTTATTTCCCCTTGTTATCAACTTCATTGCCTTAGCTTTACTTTACTTTTCCCCTTCTGTAATACTTGTCTTTCTAGGATTTGGAGTCATCTATAATTGGCTGATTATCCATGCTGTCTTTGGCCTTTTCCATGTTAATGTCTTAAAATGTTTTTATTGTCATTCCTGAGACTTTTTTTTTTCTCTCTCCCAGATATATGATCTTTATCTCTTTTTTTTAGTAAGAATTATTTTCTCTTGATATTTTCCTATAGCACTCTCGCTCATCCTCAGCTATTTCATCTATTTTCCTCTAATCTTTCTTCCTCCAATACCTAAAACATAATCTTTATATTTTTACCACCTCTTTCTGAAGCTCTTTTAATGCTTTCCCATCCCACATGGCTACTTTGAATTAATTTTGGCAGCTGTTACCAGCCCAATTGCTCTACTTTCCTTTTCATTCTGGGACCTTGAAAATGGCTCAGCTGTGTATGCTTCACTTTCATTATGACCTCTTCTTGGGCAATCAGTGCAACTTTGACCATTGATCCCAAAGGTTATATATAATTAGCTTTTTACAGATGGCATTTCTGGCTCCTTTTTTCTCCATACCAGAAACATTTTTCCCATTTATATCTCATACTCAGATGATTTCTAGAGACAATTCTATCTTCTGTAACATAACTTCCAAAACTGGATGATACCCAGAATCACCTAGAGATCTGTAAGAAATATATATTCCTACCTCCTACGATCACCTAGGGATCTGTAAGAAATATATATTCCTACCTCCTCCACCCTACTCCAGTGTGATTTAGTAGTCTGGGGATCAGCCCGGAAATCTTTTCTTCTTTTTTTAATATTTATTTATCTAAGTAATCTCTACACCCAACACGAGGCTCGAACTCACAAACTCGAGATCAAGAGCTGCATGCTCCTCTAACTGAGCTAGCCAGGCACCACCTCTCCCCACCCCCACTGAAATTTTTTTTAATGTTTATTTTTTTTTAACTGTATTTATTTTTGAGAGACATAGAGACAGAGCGTGAGCAGGGGAGGGGCAGAGAGAGAGGGAGATACAGAATCTGAAGCAGGCTCCAGGCTCTGATGAGCCGTCAGCATAGAGCCCGATGCGGGGATCGAACTCACAAACAGTGAGATCATGACCTGAGCTGAAGTCAGACGCTTAACCGACTGAGCCACTCAGTCACCCCCAACATCTTTTTTTAAAAAAAGCTCAAATGATTCTGATAAGCAGCTAGGTTTAGCAATTACTCTTTTATACTGTGTGTTTGGCTGGGACTGATACCAGCTGGATCAAAATGGTATATTAATAATAACTGGTAGGTACTAAATGTTTAAAATTTTTGTTTCTTTTGTGCCAGGTCTGTGCTAAGTGTTCTACAAGCACCACTGCATTCGATTCTCACAACCTTCAAATGAGGAGGGCTTTATATTTTACAGATGAGGAAGCTACTCTCTTTCGCATGCCTGCAGTAGGTTCCAGATATTCTTCCAAGCAGTCCCACGTAAGAGTCTGTGTTCATGTCCACTGTGCATATACTAGAGCAGGTAGGTGATTAAACTTCTTTTCTTACTAATCTTATATTACCACATATGATGCAGTCAACAGTTCAAACACATTTGCAACTTTTACTTGCTCTCTTAAAGAATCAGTCTCTCTTGAAAGAAGTATTAGTTTAAGCTATACCTAGCTACATTTTTAAACAGAATAATCAAGATGTTTGGTCTTGGTTGGCTATAATGAATCATCACAGTTTTTTTATTCACCCATTCATTTTTATTCAGTCATTTATAAAACATTTACTAAGTATCCACTATAAGGTAGACCTAGAGATATAAAGTATTTGGTTCTGGTGTATTAAGAATTACAAAGAATCACCACTATGTTTGTTTATTCATTCATTCGTCAGCCAATCACAAGAGAAATATTTATGAAACACCTAATAAGTGAAAGATACTGTTGAAGGCCTAGAAACATAGCAATACACAAGAAAGACGAGAGAGGTCTGGGTAAAGAATACACACTTGAAGTCATCAGCATAACTGAAGTTTTCTGAATGAGCATGATCACTTAGGAAGAGAGCAGAATAAGTAGAGAAGAGGATAGGATCTTAGATAGGAAACTAGGAACACCTGACTGGCTTGGTCGGTGGAGCCTGCAACTCTTGATTGTGGGGTTATGAGTTCAAGCCCCATGTTGGGTACAGAGATGACTTTAAAAAAAATCTGAAAACAAAGAAAACAATGAACTGTAATACTTAGTGATGAATAGAGGTGCAGCCAGCAAAGATGACTAAGAAGAACTGAGAGAAGGAAAAGAGGAGAGTCTGGTGTCATGGAAGCCAAGAGCACAGAGCACTGGGTAAAAGATGCTGAGATATCAGTACCAGGAAGAGAACACCCAGATATGAACAAAGACAATTCTGTTTTCAAGAAATCTGACTGGGAGAGGCGCTTAAGTGGCTCAGTCAGTTGAGCATCCCACTCTTAATTTTGGCTTAGGTCATGATCCCAGAGTTGTGGGATCGAAGATGGAGCCTTGGGTCAGGCTCTGCACTGAGCATGGAGCCTGCTTGAGATTCTCTCTCTCCCGCTTTCTCTGACCCTCCCCCACTCATGTACACTCTCTCGCACGCGCACACACTCTCTCTCTAAAATAAAAAACAAACAAACAAACAAACCTGACTCGAAAAGGAAGGAAAGATTCAAGCATTTTTTAAGTGCTGAAGAGTAAGTAGAGACAGAGAGATTGACTATTAGAGGGAGACTAGATTAAGAGTAGTACAAGATCTTTAAAAACATGGAGGAAATTAGATCCAGAAAACAGGTACAGAGGTTGGTCCTGGAAAAAGTAGAAACTTTTTTTCATTCCAACAAGGAAGGTAGAAAAGTAGGTATGCCTGCAGATTTGGTAGTAAAAGTTTTATCAGCCCCTGTCCAACTCGGTCAAAAAGGAGACAAGATCACATGTTGGGTTAGAGTTAGGGGAAAAGGAATTTAAAAGGGGGATAGGAGGTAGAGGAGGCTTGAAGGAAGAAGTCTGAAAGATCCTGGAATGGATAGGTTGTCTAGAATACTGTAATTTGTAAGGTGCCACTGAAAGCCCAGTTGTGGCAACTGATCATAAATTTCTGGAAGTATCAGTCTAGCTAAATGATTTTCGTCAGCTACTAAGCTGAAACAACAGATCATGAAATCTCAGCTGGATAGGGAGGAAATTAAAGCGTGAACAGGGCTGCAGAAAGGAAGAGGGAAAAGATAAGTGGTCTAGGTGATGCTGAAAAACCAGTACAGTCCATTCAGCAGTTCTAATCTTTTTGATACATTCTCCTAAGAATATGAAAGTCTGAAGTTCACAAACTTAAAAAAAATGTTTTTTATTATGTAAACCCTACACACAGTGTGGAGCTTGAACTCACAACCCCAAGATCAAGAGTCACATGCTCTACCAACTGAGCCAGCCAGGTGCCCCTAAAGTTCACAAACTTTAAATTTCAAGGATATGAAATCCTATGTCAGATGAATATTAGAATGAATTAATAATCAAGACCTTTAGTTATCATTAGTGTTGGCAAATATTTCTAATTCTCATCCTAGGCACTCTGTAGGACTGTCCCTCTTGATTTCTTTAAAGTTGGGATGAGGAAGAGGCAATGAATATGAACAAAATGACATGAATCACTTCCAGACATAAGCAATGATAAGGAGCACAATTCGCCACTCTTTCATTCTACCATAGCAACCAAGGTTTCAGACGCAGGCTGCTCAGTCTGCCTAGACCCTAAAATAAGGAAAATACACAGTAGTGCCTTGAGTCAACCCACAAAGGACAAGCTGAGTGACAAATTTTAAGCCATATAAGAGGGTGCAGGTGGAGGACTATGAAAGGGATGGAGAGAATGAGAGGCCAGTAGGGAAAGCAAGGCAGACTTAGAAAGTATGAGAGTCTGGGTGGCTCAGTTGGTTAAGTGTTGGACTCAATCTCAGCTCAGGTTTGATCTCACAGTCTTAAGTTCAAGACCTGTATTGGGCTCTGCACTGGTGTGAAGAAAAAAAAAAAGCAATAATAGCAAGAGTTTCCCCCATCTGCCATACTCAGTTCGTAAAGCATTTCCACTTATACAACTCACTAATCTTTAAAGCTTGAAGTGTAAAAAATCAAAACAGTTTCTCCACAAATTAGCAGCCCTTCTTAGCTTCCACTACCTTCAGTGTCATCCTCTTCCTTCTCATCTTATTAACCACCGCACTAGTGCCTAGAACTGCATGCATTCATACTCCACACAAACTATCACCATGTCCAGCCGATTCTTCTGCAATTTCTCTCAGACCTGACCCTTAACTCTTTCTATGTTCATGGCAACTGCCTTGATCTACAAATAAGAGCAGAGATTATATTTGCTTGTCACCCCTATATTCCCTGGCACACTGCAGGCACTCAATATTATTACTGAATAAATGAAGGAATTTAATCTATCACTAGTCTTTTCTTACTTTTATCAATTTCCAAATGGTAGTGAGAAACAGCTTTGCAAAAACTTGTTTTCTATCAAATCTTTCTTTTAGTCAAAATCCACTAATAGAATACTATTACCCAGAGTGTGGAATCTAAAACTCTTCTAGCAAGCATTTAATGTCTTCCGTAAGGTGGATACCATTTTAACCAATTATTAGAAATGGTCTCCTGGACATAGTCAAGCTACTTTTAACCATCTATAATTTAAACTACTTTCCTATGTCCAAGCATCAGCAGCAAACAGAAAGTCCTTTCCTTTCCTTTTTACTACTACAATTTTCATTCTTTCCTTTAAAATAAAAACCAAAATTTAAATAGATTCTACGAGAGCATGATGTTAATTTCTACAGATAAAAATTTCATTAAATTCACTATCCATCATCATTCCAAATTTTCCCAATTTTTTATGCTTTCAGGTCCTAGTCACACCTTCCAATGCCAGGTCCCCTCTAACTTAGCATGTCCCAGCCACCTCCTGCCAACACTACCCACCACTGCTGTCAAATCTCGTTTTAGGTCTTAAGTGTGCATTTAATTTCTTCCTGTATTAATTTATTCAGCATATATTTATTGAGTACCTATTTCATGCAAGTCATAGAAAGTGGTAAGTGCTGTGGAGAAAATACATTAGAGATAGAGAAGAGGGGAAGGCCTTAACAAAAAGGTGTAAATTTGAACAAAGACTTTTAAGAGTGAGAATTACCATCCAACTATCTGGGGAAAGAGTGTCCTAGACAGAAGGTACAGCCAGTGTAGAAGCCCTATCACAGGAGAATGACTGATACTTCAAGAACTGATCAAAATGGCTAGTGTGGTGTGAATGAAGTGAGCAACAAGAAGGGTAATAAGAGATGAGGCCAGAGAACTGTGAGGGAAGCAATGGTCTAGGGCCCATGGACCACTGGAAAGACTTGGACTTCTTCTGCAATTGAGATAGAAGCCATCAGAGCATCTTGGGCAAATAAGGAACATAAACTAGTTGACATTTTAATTTAATGGTCTGTTGAAAACAGATTGAAGCAGGAGCAAGGACAGAAGAAAGGAAGCTAATTAAGTTATCACCAATAATTAGGCAAGAGATGATGAAAATTTAAACCAGAGTGCTAAAGGTGGTAGGGATAAAAGTGTCTGGATCCTGGATATATTTTGAAGCTAAGTCAACAAGATTTGCTGATAAATCAGATACGGGAGTGAAAAAGAGTCAAGAATGACTCCAAAGTTTGTGGCCTGAGAAGCTGACAGAAAGGAGTTGTCATTCACTGGACTGAGAAAGACTGTGAATAGAAGTTTCGGGGTAAGGGAAAGATCAGGGAGTTGGCTCTGTACTGGTTAAGTCCAAAACTATATTTGCCACCCACGAGGAGATGATGAGTGGAGAGTTGGATATCAAGACTGAAATTTAAGGGAACAGTCTGAGTAAGAGATATGAATTTGGAAATCATCAGTGTATAGATGGTTTTTAAAGAGGTGGCAGGATGAGCTCTCTATGGAACTGAGTGTTGATAAAGAAAAGGTTCTAAGCCTTGGAGCATTCTATTTGAGGAGGAACCAGAAAAGAGAATGAGAAGGAATGGCTAGTGACGTGGAAAGAAAGCAGTATTTCCTGAAAGCCAAAATGAAGAATATGTTTCAAGGAAGAGATGGTAGTAATCAACTGTATCAAATGCTGCTGATAGGTGAGGGAAAATGATGACTAAGACCTGACAACTGGATTTTAGCCAACACTCAAATACCGAACCACAGTTGGTGTGGTGAGGGCAAAAGCCTGATCAGACTGGATTTAAGGAATGTGTTTAAGCTGTCCAGAATAAGCTACAAGACTTAGCCTTCCAACAATAATCTTTCTACCTAGCAGGAGGCCAAAACTGGTTTCAGCTCACTTTCTGTGAAAGTTACCTCAGCCGATCATACTTCTTACTTTCAAGTAAAAAAGTGATGGCAGAGTCGGCCCTTTGTTCTCTGATAGTAGTTCCCCAGAAGTAACTGTACTAGAAAGCTCACTTTAGTTCTCAGGATCTTTGAGTGGGTACGTGTCTTACATTTTCCAAAGGTTCCAATTTAATATAATTTTCTTCTGTTAATGAAGGGGATTCCTTACGTGTGCAATTAAACTTTTAATTTTATGCCACTGTAATAGTTTTTATATTAAAATTTTTGTCAAATCCAGAAAATTCTTTTTCAGCCAGGGGCTGGGAAGAAGGGAAAAGGAGAGCTTCATTCAACAGGTATAGAGTTTCAGTTTTGCAAGATGAAAAGGTTCTAGAGATCTGTTGCACAACATTATGCATATAGCTAACATTACTGTACACTTAAAAATGGTTAAAATAGCCAGTTTTCTTTTTTATGGTTTTTCACCACAGTTTTTTTTTGTTGTTTTTTTTTTTAATTCTTTTTCTGACATGGTGTCCTGATTTTCAATTTGGGAAATATGGGCACTATGCTGTTAATTCAAATAAATCTCTAATTGAAGGCATTCCAGGTATCATAACAACATTTGAGGTGTCTTTTGTTTTGTGGAGAAGCACCATTTAAAGAAGTAAAGCTTGTTAAGAAATTTTCCCTACTAAGCTGTAAAATAGTTTCCTCCTTTCTCCTAAAGTGAAAGATACCATATGGCATTAGGACACCAGCATAAGCTCTCAGAATGGGTCATTAACAAGTAGAATGTGTATAAACATAAAACCAGCTTGCAGAATTTGGTGTGGAAAGTTTACATCCATATTTTTAGTTATATGCCTTTTTAGACGGTTCTCTGGTAACTGCCCTTTCATTCCTTGATTTCAGTTGTTCTTTGTATCTTTACTAAACCTTCATCATGTAATCAATACTGAACAAAGGGCTGCACATAAGGAAAGACTGTGATTATGTAGAACCTAGTAACACAGTGCTTGAAAAAACAGGCTCTAAGGTTAAACTGCCTGGGTCTGAATTCTGAATCCATAACTTATTATTACCTTGGACATACTGCTTATTAAACTTCTCTGTGCTTCAGTTTCCTCATCAGTAAAACGAGAATAGTATCTGCCTCACAGGGCCGAGATAAAGTGTTTGCAACAGGGCCTGGCATATAGTAAGTGCTTAATAAATCTTAGCTGGTTGAAGACCTTCTTTACTGTTCCCAATACCTAGCATGGTGGTCCCACAGATTTAGCTTTTTTTGGCTAAAATAATACACTGGGAATTTCACAGAATTTCCTAGCATATTACTTTATTCCTGATTCCTTTTTTTTTTAAGTTTATTTATTTATTTATTTATTTTGAGAACAAGAGAGAGACAAAGAGAGGGAGGGGGAAAATGGGATAGACAGAGAAACCCAAGCAGGTACTCTGCTGTCAGCACAAAGCCCAACGCAGGGCTCTATTCCACGAACCGTTCATGAGATCAAGAGTCACATCTGGCTCTGCGCTAACAGCACAGATGGAATGCTTGGAATTCTCTCTCTTCCTCTCTCTCTGCCCCTCCCTCACTCGTGCTTTTTTTCTCTCTCTCTCTCCCTCAAAAATAAACTTAAAATAAATTTAAAAACTTGGGGCGCCTGGGTGGCTCAGATGGTTAAGCAGCCGACTTTGGCTCAAGTCATGATCTCATGGTCTGTGGGTTCGAGCCCCGCGTCGGGCTCTGTGCTGATGGCTCGGAGCCCGGAACCTGCTTTGGATTCTTTGTCTCCCTCTCTCTCTGCCCTTCCCCTGCTCACACTCTGTCTATGTGTCTCAAAAATAAGTAAATGTTAAAAAAAAATTTAAAAACTTATGTGCATCAAAGGATGCTATCAACAGAATTAAAAGATAATGCACCGAAGGGAGAAAATATCTGCAAATCAAGTATCTGATAAGGGTTTAATACTAGAACACCTAAAGAACTCCTCCAACTCAACAAAAAACAAATAACCTAATTAAAAATGAGCAAAGGACTTGAACAGATCTTTCTCCAAAGATAAAAATGACCAAGAAGCAAGTGAAAAAATATTCAACATCATTAGTCATTACAGAAATGAAAATAAAAAGCACAATGGGTACCACTTCATATCCAGTATGAGGGCTACTATCAAAAACAAAACAAGCAAACAAACAAACAAAAAACATGTGTTGATGAGGATAAGTAAACTGGAACCCTTGTGCACTGCTAGTGACAATGAGGACTGGTGCAGCCGCTGTCAAAAACAGTTTGGCGGTTTCTCAAAAAGTTAAACATAGAATTACCATGTGACCCACCGATTCCACTCCTAGGTAAATACCCAGAAGAAGTGAAAAGAGAGAGTCAAACAGATACTTCTATACCAATGTTCAAAGTAGTAGTAGTATTCACAACAGCCAAAAGGTAGAAACAATTCAAGTGTCCATCAACAGATAAATGTATAAACAGAATTATACATGGTAATATTACTCAGCCATACAGAGGAATGAAGTTCTGATACACTCTACAATATGGATAAACCTTGAAAACATTATGCTAAGTGAAAAAACCAGACAGAAAAAGACACATATGGTATGGTTCCAGTTACATGAAGTATCTGGAAAACAAATTTATAGAGACAAAAAGTAGAATAGAGGTTACCAGGGGCTGGTATATGGAAGCAGTTATTGCCTGATGGGTGCAGAGTTTTGGTTTCAGATGGTTTAAAAGTTCTAAAAATAGGGGTGCCTGAGTGGCTCAGTTGGTTCAGTATTGGATTTTGGTTCAGGTCATTATCTTGCAGTTTGTGGGTTCGAGCCCCACATCAGGTTCTCTGCTGTCAGTGCAGAGCCTGCTTCAGATTGTCTCCTCCTCTCTCTCTCTCAAAAATAAAACATTAAAAAAAAAGTTCTAGAAATAGAAAATGGTAATGCTTATACATCATTGTGAATGTACTTAATCCCATTGAATTGTAAACATAAAATGGTTAAAATAGTAAATTTTTTTATATATATTTTATCACAATTAAAAAAAATAATGATAATAAAGGGTCTGGCCCTAAACACCTTCATCTTCAGTCACAAATTTCCTTCCTTCTCACCACCATGTACCTTACATGCCATTCTCCTATTGAACTGCCTGACCTGTGAAAATACAATTAGACTTTCAATCTTCCTGCCTTCATTTATGTTCCTTCTGTCTTTTCTCCTTTCTAAGTTTGGGGAACTACTCTTCGGCCATTAGGATTCATCTTCAGTGAATTCTTTCTTTCTTGACTTCCTGAAGGAGTAATCAATTACTCCTTGTATTTTCAACCCCCTTTGTACCTAGTTCTATTGTAGCATTAATCATGCATTACGGATTATTTCTCTATGTGCATCTCTCTCATTAGATTGAGTTCCTTAAGGACAAGTATTGAATTTTATCATCTTTCGATGCCTAGCACCTATGACATGGAAGATACTCAACTTTCCCAAATAAATGACTTATGCATGTAACATAATTTGAAAAATCAGAAAGCACTATGTCAGTAAAAGGAATTGCTTCATTTTACCTTGTGTGAATTTATCTCAAATTAGCTTCCAGTTTATGAAACAAGTCCCTGAAGATACGCAATATGTAACAACTTTTTTTCACCATACTCCCAGTAAATTAATCCCAAAGTTTTCTTCTACTCGTTTGAACATTAAATAGAACGAGAAAAATATTTTTGGGTCTCTACATGAACAAAATATTAATCTAAATGTACTAGCATACATTACAAAGGTACATTTTATGCATGCTAGAAAGACAGAGTTCATAACTAGTAGTTTTACATCAGAATATTTTGATCACGCCTTCCAGAAAAGTAGTGTAATCAGATATGTGGATAGTATCTATGGTAGCCTTCGCACGTATTTATGCACACTTTGGCTAAGAACCAGTACAAACCACTGAATCAATCATCAAATATTTACTTATTTGAATATTACACACCTAGGGCACAGTACCAAATATATACATGTTTCCATGCTTTAGATTTTTATAGTGAAGAAATTCACAATATAAAGTTGCAAAACACACACACTCGAAAAAGATACAAAAAAAAAAGATGCAGTATAAATGTGCAGATATGGTCATCCATTCAATAATTACTTATTAATTGGGTATAAACCAGGTACTCTAAACATAGCAGATAAAGAGAAATGGACCCTGTCCTCAAAATTCTTAAACATTTGTAGGGGCACCTGGGTGGTTCAGTTGGTTAAGTGTCTGACTTTGGCTCAGGTCATTATCTCACTGTTGATGGGTTCAAGTCCCGCATAAGGCTCTGTGCTGACAACTCAGCTCTCTCTCTCTGCCCCACCCCTGCTCACGTTCTGTCTCTCTCCTCTCAAAAATAAATCAACATAAAAAAAAAAAAAGAATCTTAAACATTTTTAAAGTAATGTTATGCCAGGAACTGTGTGAATACGAAAATGAATAGAATATATGTCTCTCTATATCTAGACAATTATAAATAAATAATTATGGCAATTAATACTGACACTTTTCCTCAAAACTCTTTTCCCTTGGCCTATATGACACCAAAGTATCTGGGGCTTTTTGTTCCTTTCTCTCTAACTAGTTTTTCTCAATCATTTAAATCTACTCCTTCTCTACTATCCCCTTATCTGAGGCAAAGCTCTGTCTTATGTATGCATCATGTCAGTCTACAACCTACCATTCCTGTGACATCAACAACCATAATAGACTTAAATCTGTCCCTAGCCTATCCTTTCTACTGAGATCCAGAAGTATATTTCCAAATACCTACTTGATATTTCACAGATTCCTCAAACTCAATTTACCTGCTGTTGTACTCTTCTCAAACCAGTTTCTTTTTTTTTTTTTTAATGTTTTATTTATTTTGAGAGAGAGAGAGAAAATTTCCAGTAGGCTCTAGGCTGTCAGGGCAGAGCCCAACAAATGGCTCGAGCCCAGGAACCATGAGATCATGACCTGAGCCAAAATCAAGAGTTGAACACTTAACCTACTGAGACACCCAGGTGTCCCTCTCAAACTAACTTCTTTTTTTTAAGTTTATTTTACTTTTTTGAGAGACAGAGACAATGCGATTTGGTGATAGGCAGAGAGAGAGAATTCCAAGCAGGTTCTGCACTAACAGTGCAGAGCCCAACGCAGGGCTTAAACCCACGAAGCTGTGAGATCATGACCTGAGCAAAAAACTTAACTGACTGAGCCACCCTCAAACTAACTTCTAATCTCAGGTTCCTACCACAGGTCATAGCACCGCCATCAGCTGGGTTGCACAAACCAATTATCAAGGGATCCATCTTTGAATCTCCAGCACACATCGAATATATTACAAAATCTTAATTCTATTTCTATGCCTTAATGACCCAGTGTTTCTCCATCAAAGTGCTACTGGCATTTGAAGCAGGACAATTCCTTGTTGTTGGGACTCTTCCAGTACAGAACATCTACCACTCCTAGCTCCGCGCCTAAAAGCCATTAATGCTCTCCCATCGTTAGCACTGATAAAAATGCTCCCTGAGGCTGGTATTGACCAGGTTAAGAAGTGCACTTTGTTTAGTTAAAGACTCCATTATCTCTTACCTGCACTACTAAAAAAATATATTTTTAAAGTTTATTTATTTTGAGAGAGAGAGGGAGAGAGAGCGAGCCCATAAGCAGGCGAGGGGCAGAGAAAAGGAGAGACAGAATCCCAACCATGAGTTCATGACCTGATCTGAGATCAAGAGTCAGATGCTTAACTGACTAGCCACCCAGTGTCCCTAAAAAATTTTTTAAATAAAAACCTTATAATTATTTTCACTACATAATTATCTTCCCATCAGTCAGTTCTGTATTCTATAGCCAGAGTAATGTTGTAAGCTCAATCTGATCAAGTAATTCCTCTACTCAAAACCCTTGATGCTTCTGGTTTTAGGAGAGAGCATTTAGTCTTTTGCTATTACATATAATGTTAGCTGTGGGGCTTTGACAGATACCCCTTATGAATTTGAGGAAGTTCCTTCTATTCTAATTTTTCTTAGAGTTTTTATCACAAATGGGTATTAAACTTTGTCAAATGCATTTTCTCCAAGATTATCCGGTCTCACCAATTCTATTTAACATTGTACTGGAGGTCCTAGCTAGTGCAACAAGGCAACGAAAAATAAAATAAAACCCACCCAATTGGAAAGGGGGGAAAACTGTCTTTATTTGCAGATGTCACAGTTCCTGCAGATGTCTTTATCATTCACATAAAGAATTCTATGGAATTTACAAAAAAAGCTACTAGTAATGAGTTCTGTGGCTTTTTTTTTTTTTTTTTTTTGGTAGATTCCTTAGAATTCCTTAGATACCATTAATATAAGAATTAATGAAGTGAGTTCTGGTGCAGCAAAATGATCAATATACAAAAATAAAGAGCACTTCTTTTTTTTTTCTTTAAAAAAATGTTTATTTTCAAATTGGTTTACATATAACACCCAGTGTTCATCCCAATACGTGCCCTCTTTAATGCCCGTCACCCCCTCTCCCCCCTTCCCTCACCCTCCTCACCCTCAGTTTGTTCTTAGTCTTTGAGAGTCTCTTATGTTTTATCTCCCTCCCTCTCTGTCTTTTTTTTCCTTTCCCCTCTTACCCTCCCCCCTGGTTTTTGCTTAGTCTAAAGAGCACTTTTATACACTTGCAAAGAACAAGTAGAAAACTGAATAAAATATATAATTCCATTTTTGATAGCATCAAATATATGAAATACTTAGAAATAAGTATAGTAAAATATGTGGGAGTCCTAACTGGGAATGTTATATAAAGTGTTGCTGCAAGAATTTAAAGGCGGCTAAAAAATAGAGAAACACCATATACATGGCTTGAAATAGTCACTATTGTTAAGATTCAATTCACTCCAAACTGATTTATAGATTTACTATGGGTTGAACTGTGTCCCCAAAAGGGTATGTTGAAGTCCTACCCCCCCCCCAGTACCTTTGAATGACCCTTACTTAGAAAGAGAGTCATTACAGACGTAACCAAGTTAAAATGAAGTCATACTGGATAAGGTTAGGCTTGAATCCAATATGACCAGGTTTATGAGAAGAGAAAACAGATTAGGGAAGAAAACACCATGTAAACAGACAAAGAAACAGAGACATATTGGAAAGACAGCCATAGAAGACAGACAGAGACTGTCACTGCCATGAGCTAAGAACACTTGATGTTATCAGAAAGCTAGAAAAATCTTACTCCTGTTGGCTCCCTGCCAACACCTTAATTTTGGACTTTCATTCTCTAGAACTTTAAGATAATAAGTCTATTGTTTAAAGCCATCTAGTTTGTGGTGCTTTGTTACAGCAGCTCTAGGCAACTAATACACATAGTGAATATCAAAGTTATTTAATTTGTTGGTGAGATAACTTCTCTTATATAATATTATATAATTTTATTTTACATATGTAATTTTATATTTTTTCAATACATGTATAAAATACTGTGTGGCAATATAGTTTACTGGAAAGAACAAGGGTTGTTAGAATCAAACAAACCTGAATTTAGAATTCTGTCATTCTTTTATCTCTCTTAAGCCTGTTTCTTCATTCATAAAATGAAGAGGATTAATGAAATAAAATGTGTAAAAGCCTGTCCACCAGTACAGAATTTGCCATTTTATAATGTTAGTTCCTGTCTTTTCTGAGTACAATGGTACGTTAATCTTGAAGAAATTTGGTCTTGTATTTGCTTTTTTCAAAAACCCAAATATGTTAATTGACAAAAATATATTGAGCATTTACTATATACTAAGATCTTAGAAAACTGTTCCTACTTTTTTGTCTCCCTTTCTTATTTTCATATTTCTCCTTTTAATTTGCTCCCATGTTAATTATATTGATTCTTGAGATTTAGTTTTACAGAGAAAAGTTAAAAGGACATTCAAGGAGCTTCCTTCTACCCAATTCATGGAGAAGAAATAATTCTTATAGTGTAGCATGTAGTGTCTGTCCTCTGAGTGATGAGAACTTTGTGAACTGTGACTTAATTAAGCAAGAAGAACTATTTTTTTGTCGCTGAAGACCTAAGTTTTCCCCATTTTAGCCTCTTCCTTGGAAGAAAATTAAAATTTCCTTTGACTGAAAATCCAACGTTTCCTCTAGGTACAGTTTAGTTATGCAGTAATTTCGGTTTCCCACAGTGCTTCAAGGTTCTCTTTCTGATTCCTAACGAACTTTATCTAACTTTCTTGCCCTATTTTTTCCTGGTCAGGTAGTTCCTCCTTTGAACAATGTTGCCTCAGGTGCCTTCTGTGTCTGATTCTTTCTCTCTGGCAAACTAGGTCCTTGCCCTAAGGAGGACTTCAAAACTTATCTACAGGAAGCATTTTTGTATTTAATATAAAATGACATACTTGTACCTTATAATTTCAATCTTATAAATAATTTAATTTAAATTCACCTTGAGGCAGATTTTTTTCCTATTTGATGATTTCCTATTTGATGATTAAGTCACATCAACTAACATTTTTCACTTTTAAACTAGACTCTCTTTAGCATTTTGTGCTGATCTGTCCTTCCTTCTTGAAACTTTTATTCTTAAGCTTCAATAACACCCATTTTCTCTCATCCTATCCCTCTTTTATTCAATGTTTATATACCCTGTACTTCCATCTTTAACCCTAATTTCATTTATTTATTCATCAAATATGTTCGAGTTTCTTTTGGGGGGGCAGTACCTATGCTATGTACTATGGATACAGCAGTAAATGAGTGAGAGACAGATACAGAATACACGATTACAGAACTTACAGTTGAGCGGTGACTATGAGGGAAAGACTTAATTCAATTGAAGGGTTTTGGGGAAGACATTCTTGAAAAAGACAGTTTTAGCTGAGTCCTAAAAAAAGATGAGGCTGTAGTGAGGTAAATAATGAGAGAGAGGATTGGAGGAATAAGAAGCTTGGAAAAGATGAGAAGAGAGTTTTGCAGGTTTCAAAGCAGAATAGGAAAAGCCATGGAGTGTTTCAGGATGTAAAAGTTCAGTATGTGCAGTGGAGGGAACTAAAGGGAGAATAATATTTGAATGCTGTAATGCAAGGCTGGAGTGAGAGTGTAAAAATTTGTAAGCTATGTTAAGAGCAATAGGAAGGCACTGACTAGCTTCTTCCCCTCCTTTTATGACGTTTTTAAAATTTATTTTAATTAATTTTTTTTGAGAGAGAGAGACAGAGAGAAAGAGAGAGAGCGAGCACGCAGGTAGGGGAGAGGAGCAGAGGGAAATAAAATCTTAAGCAGGCTCCAAGCTCAGCAAAGAGCCTGATATGGGGCTCCATCCCATGACCTTGGGATAACAACCTGAGCTGAAATCAAGAACTGGATGCTTAACCAACTGAGCCACCCAGGCATCCCCAAGATATGTTTTAATTATTTTTTTAACGTTTATTTATTTTTAAGAGACATAGAGACAGAGTATGAGCAGGGGAGGGGCAGAGAGAGAGGGAGATACAGAATCTGAAGCAGGCTCCAGGCTCTGAGCCATCAGCACAGAGCCTGACACAGGGCTTTAACTCACAGACTGCAAGATCATGACCTGAGCCGAAGTCAGCCGCTTAACCAACTGAGCCACCCAGGCACCCCATGTTTTAATTATTTTTAAACAACTTCACTGACCTATATACGTGCAACAGATTTCATCTACTTAAAGCATACAACTTGATGACTTTTGATAGCTTTATACAACCGTGTAACCACTACTACAATCAAGACAGAGAACATTTTTACCACACCCTCAAAGTTTCCTTTCATCCCTTTGTCATCCCTTCCTCCACCTCTGGCCTCAGGTGACAACTGTTCTGTTTTCTATCACTAAAGATTAGTTTCCTTTTTCTATAATACCTATATAAATGGAATCATAAGTATTTACTGTTTTATGTTGGGCTTCTTTCACTCAGTATAATGGTTTTAAGATCCATCTATGCTGTTGAGTGTATCAGTAATTCATTCCTTTTTATCGCTGAGTAATATTTTACTCTCCAAATTTATCACATTTTGTCCATCCATTCACTTGCTGATGCACATTTGGGTTTTTCCGGTTTGGGCTTTTGTGAATATAGCTACTGTGGATGTTTGTGTATAAATTTTTTGTTGTGTGGTCAAATGTTTTTATTTCTGTTGTATAAATACCTAGGAGTGGAATGGCTGGGTCATATGGTAAGTATATATTTAACTTTAAAAGAAACTGCGAAGCAGTTTTCCAAAGTGGTTGTACAGTTTTATATTCCCACCAGCAGATGAGAATTGTAGTTGTTCTACATCCACACTAACACTTAGTATTGTAAGTCTTCTTTTTTTTTTTTTTATGGCGAAAATAGTTATATTTAGATTTAGCCAGCTGGACTCAGTTTAGATGATCCCAATTTTGTTGGCAACATCCAAAGTGTCATAGTCAGGAGCCAGTGGAACATATGCCTTCTTTTCTCCATCGGGCCTGATTATCAGAGTGTTGACCTTGGCCACATCAAAGTCACAGAGCTTCTTCACAGCCTTTTTGATCTGGTGTTTGTTGGCCTTGACATCCACAATGAACACAAGTATGTCATTGCTTTCTATTTTCTTTGAGGCTGACTTGGTAGCCAGGGGTAACTTGATGATGGCATAGTAGTCAGCTTATTTCTCCTGGGGGTGCTCTTTCAAGGATATTTGGGCTGTCTTTGGAGATGCAGGGTCTTGGGCCATTGGAATGTAGGTGATGTGCAGATCATTTTTTTGTGTGTGTGACTGTGGACGCCTTTCAGAAGCACCGCTGTCTTGGTCTTCAAAGCCTTTGCTTTAGGTTTGGCTTTGGGAGAGGCAGCGCTTCCTTCGTCACTTTAGACACCATCCCTGTGAAAGGGCTGTAAGTCTTTTTAATGTAGGTCATGTTAGGGGAACCTGGGTGACTTAGTCACTTAAGCATCTGACTCTTGATTTCGGCTAAGGACATGATCTCACTCACAGTTCATGAGTTCTAGCCCTACGTAGGGCTCTGCACTGATAGTGAGGAGCTTGTTTGGAATTCTATCTCTCTCTCCCTCTATCTCTGCCCCTCACGTGCAGTCTCTCTCTCTCAAAATAAATAAATAAACTTAGGTAGGTTATTTTAATAGGTATAGAGTAGTGCCCGGCTATGGCTTTAATTTGCATTTTCTTGGTGACTAATGACATTGAGCATCTTTTCATGTGCTTATTTGCCATTCAGCAGTCTTCTTTGATGAAATGTCCATTCGAATCAAATCTTTTGCTCGTTTTTAAAAACTGGGTTGTCTTATTTATTTATTTATTTATTATATTGAGGTATAGCTGACACACAGTTACATTTGTTTCAGGTGTACAACATAATGATAGGACAATTATGGTATGCTCATTGTGGGTATAGCTACCATCTGTCACCAAACAATGCTATATTACAGCACCAATGACTATATATTCCCTATGCTGTACTTTTTATCCCTTTGACTTATTCATTCCATAACTGGAAGTCTGTACCTCCTACTGTTCTTCACCCATTTTCCTCATGGGTTATCTTCTTATTTTGGAGATTTAATACATTCTGATATAATTTTCAGTCAGTTAAAATACTGTAAATATGTCTTCCAACCTGTGTCTTGCTTTTTTCTTTTAAAAAATAGTGTTTTAATTTTTAATTTTGATGGTCTAATTTATCAACATTTTTCTTTACATTCATGCTTTTTGTGCCCTCAAAAATCCATTCCTATCCTAACATTTTCTCTTGTGTTATCTTCTAGAAGATTCATATTTTCACCTTTTACATTTAGGTCTGTGATTCAAGTTAATTTTGTATATGTTGTAAGGTAGCAGTTACTGTTCTTTCTTTCCCTCATAAAAATATCTAGTTGTTTTAACATCTGTTGTTGAAAAGGCTTCCTTTTTTTCTTTCTTTTCCCCACTCCAATTTCGTTGTTGATGTTGTAAACTGCTTTGGCTATTCTAGGTTATTTGTATTTCCAGATACATTTTAGAATCAGATTGTCAGTTTCAACAACAAAAAGTCTGCTGGAGTTTTTATTGAACCTTGTATTAGTTTTTTTCCTAGGTTGTAACAAAGCACCACAAACTCCGTGGCACTTAAAACTTAAAACAGATGAAATTTATTCTCTCATAATTCTGGAGACTAGAAGTCTAACATTAAGAGGGCCACACTCTCTCTTTGAAGGCTCTAGGGAAAGATCCTTCCTTGCCTCTTTCTTAGCTTCTAGTGATTGCTAGCAATCCTGTCATTCCCTGGCTTGTAGATGCATCACTCCAGTCAAGGCCTCCATCAACTCAAGGCCTTCTTTCCTGTGTGTCTTTGTGTACCCATATCCAAATGTCCTTTTACAAGGATACAAGACATTGGATTAGGGTCCACACTAATCCAGTAACCCATAACACAATGTATCAGCACTATGGACTATTAAGAACCCATAGGAGGGGCACCTGGGTGGCTCAGTTGGTTAAGTGTCCAACTTCATCTCAGGTCATGATCTCACGGTTCATGGGTACAAGCCCACATCCAGGCTCTGGCTGACAGTTTGAAGCCTGGAGCCTGCTTTCGATTCTGTGTCTCCCTCTCTCTCTGCCCCTCCTCCACTCACACTCTGTCTCTCTCTCTCTCTCTCTCTCAAAAAATAAACATTGAAAAAAAAAAAAGAGCCCATAGGAAAAAATTTTAAATATGGTCCTTCCTCAAGGAACTTAAAATTTTGTTGAGAAGACAACGTTAACATACAAGAAACTACTAGTGAAAATGAAAAACAAAATAAATTAGTGTGACTCAAACAGTGAGTGTAAATAGTGTACAAGGAAGGAAAAGCATGCCCTGGGTCAGAAATCCCAGAGATCAAAAGATGGGCAAAAGATTGATAGAATATATACACAGAAAAGAGGTAAGAGACTAAGAAAAGGAACAAAAAATACAAAAAGAGGAATTAACATGACACAGAAAGGCAGGTGGGAAGACAAAAGCAAGCAAAACAACATGCCTGTATCACACTTTGAGTAAGAAGATAGTGGGAGACAAGGTAGGTAGAGCCACCTCATGGAAGACATTAAGAGTTAGACATTATAATTAATGCAGTGATATAAGCCCTCTGAAAAGTAAGGTTTGAGGAAGATCAGATTTGCTTAAGAGGGAGAAGTGACTGAAAGAAATAGAGATCTAGGCAAGGAGACTAGTTAGGAAGCTATTGCTGCTTCCTTTCCAATCGAGTCTCTACTCTGCAATCAGAGTGATGTTTTTTAACTCAATTTGATCAAGGAACTCCTCTGTATGTTGAATTGCTGAATATGAGATGCTAGGAATCAAAGAAGACACCAAAATTCCTAACCTCTTTTTTTCTTTTTTTTTTCCTAACTTCATTCTTAATAATGGTTGCATGACCAAGAAAGTATAAAAGGGATATAGTTTGGAGAGGAGGTATGAATTTTGTATGGTTTATGAATAACTTGAAGTAGCAATTAAATTACAGCTAGAATTTAGCCAGATTATGACTGGTGAGACAGAGGCAAAGGCAGGAATTATCAGGTGCAGCATGTTAGAAGAACTATAGAAGGCTGATCCTTAAATCACAGAGGAACAGGAAGGCCTCTAGGTAGTCCGTTATGGAAAATATGGGAGGGGTGAACTAAGCCCAACTGAAAATGGACCAGGAAATGGGGGAGAAAAAAAAAGTCAAACAACTGGGACCAAAAGGTGAGGCAAGTAGACTGGAGGTGGGACAGGATGTTGGGGAGAACTCTCTTCTTCCTAGAGAGAAGGCAGGATGTAGCTATGGAATAAGGAAGCAGATGTGGAATAATAATAGCTAATACAACACTTACTGAGCCTTTCTTTCTTCCTTTCTTTCTTCCTTCCTTCCTTTCTTTCTTTCTTTCTTTTTCTCTACTATATGGTAGGTATTATTCTGAGCATGTTAATGAATTTATTCATTTAAACTTTATAAGAATGAGAGTAACTATTATTGTCCTCATTTAACAGATGAGGAAAGTGAGACACAGAGAAATTAAATCATGTGCCCAAAGTTATACACATACTAAATGGCAGCACCGAGATTTGAGTCCATAGTAATAAACATCCGTGGGCCAAGGTTTTACATATACACATTTGGTATGTATCTGAGCATTGTACACACACACAGACACACAGGATATTTTTTTGGGGAAAAAAAGCAGTATGTTTCTCATCCTCCTTTCTGGCACATAACCTTTTGCCTATTTAACCAAAAGTATATACTGCCTCAGGGAAGATTGTGGTTGTTTAACAGAAAAGAGACTATTTATCATTCAGCTTCAAACCTCAAAACTGACTTTATTTTGCATTTGTAATAACACAAAATTTGGGGGAGGTATGTTTCTACATTGTAATAGCTCCTTTTAATTGTCAAGAACTTGACTTGGCTCACGTGGACTACACAGTTTTAATGTAAAATATACATGGGAAGAATTCGAGTTCAGATCAGAAAAATGCTTTCACACACAGGAAGGAGAAGGAAGGGCCTTTCTGACAGAAAAAGGGAAAAAAGGCATTGTGTGTGTCATAGATTCTCCCCAAATCCATACAGTGAAGCCTCAAACCCCAGAACCTCAGAATGTAACTTATTTGGAAATAAGGTCTTTAAAGAAGTGATTTAGTTAAAAGAGGCCATTTTGGTAGGACCTTAATCCACTGTGACTGGTGTCCTTATAAGCAGAGGAAAAGACACCAGGGATTCCCGTACAAAGGGGGACAACCATGTGACAACAAAGCAGCAAGAGGCAGCCATCTGCAAGCCAAGGAGAGAGGGCCCAGAAGAGACTAATCTGTTTTACTTCGACCTTGGGCTTTCAAACTCCAGAACTGTGAGAACATAAATTTCTGTTGTTTTTAGCCATCTAGTCTGTAGCATTTTGTATGGGAGTCCTAGCAAACTAATACAACCCTCTAACGGGAGCTCCTTTAGGGAAAGGCAAAAAATAAGATAAAATATGGGGGAATCTCAGAGAAGTGGGGCTTGCTTCTTACTTCACTGGACAACTTAAGGTCCCTTAAGTTATTTCTGTATTCTAACAGCCCAGGTACTAGATTGAAAAATGGCAGGATAGTATAATAAAGTGGAAGAAGTCCAATATCACCTTTCTGATTCCTTTGGAGCAGGGATTCCTAGATTTCCAAAGCCAGCCTGACAGTAGCAGTGAGCATGCCTAGCACCTGTATCTTAGTCTCTGATACCATTTTCCAATAAAAGGAACAAAGACTCCTTGGAGAAACTGCTGATTCTAAGACTGGGGCAGGAAATATATAAGATGACCTGGAAGCATCTTGTAGTGCCAGAAGGCAAGTAAGGGGCATGTCACAGTGATGGACATTATGTCAGAGGGATACAAGAGGCAACTCAAAGAACTCCCAGTGGTCAAAATTGGAAGAATTTGAGCAAAAGAATAAAAAAAGTGGCATTGAATTGTAACTTAAAGTATAAATATCCATGAGTCCATACTCATATAAATAAATGATTGAATAAACTAATAAATGAAGGAAAAGAGACAAAGGTCCACACAGAATAATTCCAAATGATATGTATATATATACTCCGACCTTAAGGAATTAGAACTCCCCACTCATTAAGTGTGGGCTGCACACAGTCATTCCCTTCCAAAGAGGACAGTATGGAAAGGGAGAAAAAAAGAGTAACTTTATGGTACTTCACAGCAGAGAAACCTGACAAACAGATCAAGCCAGGTGATCAAGGTTAACATCAACAGTAATAAGTCATTTTGAGAGATACACCATTAACATGATGTGATAAGAATGACACTTTCCTCTGTCGTCTTCTTCCCCAAAACCATAAAAACCACAATCCTAGTCTTATCCTGAGAAGAGCATCAGACAAGTCCCAATTGAGGAATATCTGACCAGTAATCCTCAAAACTGTCAAGGTCATCAAGAATAAAGCCTGAAAAACTGTCACAACCAAAAGGAGCCCACAGAGACATAATGACGAAACATAATGTGGTACTCTGGATGGGATCCTGGGACAGAAAAAGGACATTAGGGGAAAAAAATGAGGAAACTGGAATAAAGTACAGACTTTAGTTAATAATAATGTATCAACAGGGATTCATTAATTATGAGAAATGTACCATACTAATGGAAAATGATAATAATAGGAGAAACTAGGTGTGGGATATATGGGAACTCTCTGTACTATCTTTGCAATAATTCCATGTATCTAAAATTGTTCTAAAATAAACGTTTATTAAAAAAAAAAAGATAGCCTGAGCACGAGACTGCCTTGCCAACACCCCCTACCCAGACATCACATCTAAGGCATCTCTGTTGGTGTGGAACATCTATCGGGAAGAGGGGAGTGTCTGTGAGTTTGAGCCCATGTCAGGCTCTGTGCTGACATCTCAGGGCCTGGAGCCTGTTTCAGATTCTGTCTCCCTCTCTCTCTGCCCCTCCCCTGCTCACATTCAGTCTCTCTCTGTCTCTCAAAAATAAATAAAACATTAAAAAAAAATTTAAGACCGTTGAAGACCCCCAAAATCTCATGCAGGGATGAGATCACTACCCACATAAAGCTTAACCTACCTCAGACACTACCCTGACAATGAGAATGTTAACAGGACACCTTAAGACGCAATTAAGGAAATCTCAACTTGACTGACTTAAACGATAAGGAAAAATTTTGCATCTCACATAACAAGGGCCAATATTCTACTGCAATATTCTACTCCATAATCTTCAGTACCTCAATCATTCTTTAGCTAACTCTCCTGACACTCTGGTTGTCTCCATTTCAGGTGTCACATACAGAAGGAACAACATCTGGCTGCCAAAAAGACCACCTCTTCAAGTGAGACTTTTTTGAAGAATGCTTGTCAGATATTTTATAGAATGTCTCTCAGTATGAGTTTGATGCTTTCACATGATTAGACTGGGGATTTTAGATTTGGGGTAAGAATACCACAGAGATGCAAGTGTGATTCTTTTAAGCAGCTAGGAAACTTCCCCCTCACAACTCAACCAGCCACACATATCATAAGACCCTTCCTAAATTAATCAGTAGGAAGAATAATGAAATTACCATAATTACTTAAGACCAAACAGGACTTAGTCTTGAATCACAAAGGCAATGATTTATACCAAACAAAATAGAGCTGGTCTGCAAAAACGAAGGGGGTGTGAATGGATACTGAGCAGGCTACCACCAGTGTCTATAGGTAAAAACCCTGAAAGGCAGAGCCTTTACTCAAGAGACCACATTAAATGAACAAATCTGTTTTAAAATGGAAGAGACATTTTTCATTGTCCAATTTACTTCCTCCTCCAACACTATCACCATCCAGAGGGATTTTTAGATCAGTTATAGAAAATAATAAAGTTTCAGGCTTTTTTCCCCCTACAATCTGATTTGTAATGTGTCAAGTTTGATACTTCTACATATATGTGATCTCATATCTGTATATTAAAATAGGTAGGTACTAAGATCTCTATCTTATGGATGAGGAAATGAGTCCAAAGTAGTTAAATAACTTGCCCAACATCACAACTAGAAACTGAATTAGAATTCTAAGCTATAACTGCAGTCTTCAAAGCTTGAAATATTTTTTAAGCTCCCATATACTTCCCCAGATATCAAGGGAGTAGAAGCAATAAATGAAACACCTCTAACAGATAAAATTCATTCACAGCTCATCTTGACCAAAACGACCGTTTCTATTAGCAGCTCAAAGAATAAGCATGCATAAGCACTCCAACAAAGATGCTCTTGCTAGCTCAAAATATGGAACTGAAATACAAGTAAGAGATTTAGATTTGAGAGCCAGTTGCATAAATTAGCCAATCAAAAGTAGTTAAGATACCTAAGGCAACATTTCCCATACTAGTGGGCTTTGCTAGATTATTCTGTACCACGGTAACAAGTAGGCCATGAAAATAGTAATCTGTGATTGAATGAACTGAGAAACTAGGTGAAACAAAATTAAACAGGCTTATTAACCGATGCATTTCTCAGAGCCTTTATATACTAGCAGGCATTATGAACTGTAAGAAGAGTATATTCTACTTACAGTATTTACATTTTTTTAAGGTTTATTTATTTATTTTGAGAGAGAGTGAGCACAGGGGAGGGACAGAGAAAGAGGGAGAGAGAAAGAATCCCAAGCAGGCTCCTCACTGTCAGCACTGACATGAACCATGAGATCATGACCTGAGCTGAAATCAACAGTAGGACACTTAGTCAATTGAGCCCTCCAGGTGGACCCTTTCCTTACAGTATTTAACATTTAACTTGAAAAAAGAGTTTTCATTTTTAATCCTGACCACTTATAAATAATTCCTAGAAGAGTATTCTGTTTAACACCATTTTGAGAAATACTATTCTAAGGGGAAGCAAAGACCCAAGAATAGAATCCATTATTAGGGGGCTGGAGGCAAACAAACAAATGAACAAATCCAATAAAGAATACAGTGAAGAAGGTAGGAAGCAAATCTGGATAATTCAATATTATAGAAGCAAGAAAGGAGATGGTTTCTAAAGAGACAATCAACCAAACTAAAGTACTGAGAGATTAAATAAATTGAGAATAAAAAATGTTTGGATTGGACTAGGAAAACTGTCACTTGTGACCTTTAAGAGAATAGCTTGGGAAACGGGGAAGAAAGAAGGATGACAGGCAGAGTTTAAAAGGTTAGAAGAGAAACGATAAAAGAAGTAGATGAAGCATTTAGAGACCACCAATAATTGTAGTTTAGCAGTGAAAGTAAAGAAATTGGTTGGCTGGGAGAAGGGAGCATATAGAGGAATAAAAAATTTTTTAGACTGAGAGACACATGCACCTGGTTGAAGGTAAAAGCAAAACCATACTGAAAGAAACTGATAATAACAGATCAGTAGATGGAAGAAATGGAATCCAGAGTATAAATAACTAGAAAAGACATCTTTACTCTCAGATTGGAGAGAATTTAAATAGCAATGCCTAGCCAAATCTAAAGACCTTCTTTTAATACTCAAAAATTGCATAGATTTCTTCCTACTCCATTCAAGAGAATTTTTCAGTCTTTAGAATTCAGTGTGTAGCAAGTGTATAAATTTGCTGATATGTCGCTCCTCTCAGAGGATGTTTCTTTCGAAAGAAAGGAGAGGATTATAGAGCTGAAATTAACTGAAGGCCCCAATCAGCATGAAATAAGAAGTAAGGTGTAGGCAGGTGACAATAGGGAAGTTAGGCTCTCATGGGATTTTAATTTATAATGACTTAATATAAATTATTCTTATATATAAAATGAAAACTTACAATAGGAACACACAAAAAACAATCTAAAGATTACCAGAGAAGGGTCTAGAAAAAAACGGCATTGACTTAGCCCACCCAGAAATGTCCACAACTCTGCTATACCAAAAGAAGTTGCCTAAGTCATAAACTTACAGTGTAACTCCAGGGGCATCTCTGTGGCTCAGTGAGTTGAGCGTTGAACTCCTGATGTAGCTCAGGTCATGATCTCATGGTTCCTGAGTTCCAGCCCTGCAACCAGCTCTTCACTGACAGTGCTGAGCCTACTTGGGATACTCTGTCTCTCTCTCTGCCTCTCTCTTGCTAACTCACTCTCTCTCTCTCAGAAATAAACATTTAAAATGAAAAATAACAAGCCTATAACTCCAGTTTGCTGTTGACAAAAAAGACTATTTAGTAGCCAGGTCTGATTACAGTCAAGCTTTAAACTTTTTAAATTTAAACTTTGTATGGCTTCCCACTTGCATAAAATACCAACCCTAAGAGCTACTTAAGCATGAAAATTTTCATTTTTATTTCTTTCAAGAACAGCAAGGGCACTGACACGAGATTCTGTAGCCTAGAGCATTATTATAGATTCTTCCTTTTTGGCTAATTTCATTAACAATTCAAGTTGAATACATAATTTTGAATCAACTGTGCCCATGTCACAAGTATGGCTCATACACGGCTCCAAGAGCCCATTCATCATAACATTTTGCTCACATAAACACACACAAAAGGCAGTAGCATCTGATTCTTCAACTGCTTAATACATCAACCTACAGAGTTTAAGAAAAATCATACTGCTTAAAATATATATAAGGACAGGAGTCTGGGAGGCCCATTCTTTAAACGAAGAAATTAATATTGATCAGTGTGCACAGAATAAGGATAAGGCGACAATACCTACACCAAACCTGGCGGTCTCCAGATTTGTGTATCTGTAAACCTAAGGCACCACATAGGCCAGACGACTACTACTGCCAGCTCAGCAGCTGAGCTCGGAGAAAAGGCGGCATCCACTCACAGGCCACGCTTGAGAACCAGAACTTGTGGCCAGTTTCATCTGGTAGCGACTGGAGAACGTGGCAGTGATAAACCGGGAAAAGTCTGACAGAAACAGGGTTACTGGAGGTAAGGGGAGCCTCCAAGGCGGCAATCCCAGAAGGTATAAAGCAGCCGCGGTTGGCTAACGCCCTTACCTCAGGATTAAAAGAAACTAGGAGGGTTGAGAGCAGAGGGCTCGTCCTTACCTTGTCATCCTCGCATCTTTTCCCCAGGCCCTCCCTGGCCTGCAGCCGGCTGCTCAGGCGGCCGTAGTCGGCCTCCTTCTGGTCGATCTGTTTCTTGTGCGAGTCCACCAAGAGCAGGAGATCCGAATTGCGCTTCTCTAGGCGCCCACGGGCCACCTCGGTGCGCTGGACCTGGCCCTGCAGCTCGGCCACCTCCTCCTGAAGCAGGACGTGGCGGGAGGAGATACTCCAGTAGTTGAAGGCGAGGACCGCGATCACCACTAGCAGCACCACCAAGACGAAGGAGGGCAGGCGGCCGGCCCGCCGGTTAGCCCCGAAACCCACCATGGGGTCGAACTAGGCAGTGCCCTGGGGCCTCTCCACGGACACCTGCGGCCAGAATCTCAGGCCTCAGTAGCTGAGTTGCCTGGGGGACGCGGCCCCAGGGCCGGCCGAAGGAGGAGGCGGGCCAATCTGCCTGCCTGCGAGCCGGAGAAGGGGGCGGGGCCGCAAGCCGCAGGCCCCTCCCCGCCCCCCCTCCTCAAATCAGACCAAAGCGCGTTCCCAAAGCTTTGAAAACGACCCTGCACAATCCGGGTGGAACCAGGAGAACCCAGCTGCCCGCACCCGGGGCCCAACACCTCAGGGGTGGGGGGCGGGGAAAGGTGCCGGAAGGGGGCGGATTTAACTCTGGCCCCGCCCATTGGCTGGGTCCGGGTCGCTTAGGGGGCCATTGCCTGGTTTCCGCCGACGCCCCCTCTTCTCGCGAGAAAGTGAGTTTCTCTCGCCCTTTGCAGTCTTATCTCGCGAGTGTTATCTCAGTTGAGAAGCGTTTTGTTAATTTTGGCTCTTGTGTTAGCTCTTGTACCTGAATTCGAATCCCTTCAGTTTTTACCCTCTAGGTTCCCTTGACTCAATGGCCAGGGAGTGCCTACCCTACCCTGGCCCCCGCGAGAGTTTTTGTCTTTGAGGACATCTGCGGCTGCGACTACTTTGTAGGGATAACAGGAGGTGAGAAGGGGGCAGAAAGGGCGACTAGAAAGGTTTTGTACTTTTTTCAGTAGAAAGATTTTCTCGTTTCTGCTAACGATGTGAAGAGTAACAACAAAGATCATAAAATAGCAATGCCCCAAATGTTACAGAGAAAAATCAAGAGAAACTAAGCTTTATGACTGAAGGGGGTGGTGCCAGTCAGGTTTCCAAGGTTACGCTTTGCACGAGAGGGAAGAACTTAAGAATGTGTGAGTTCTTAAACTTAGTGCTGCTTTTGGTTTGAGACAGGCTTCCAAATACAAAGTCCAGAAGCTGCTTCAATGAATGATAACTAATGCTGTTACTGACAGCTAGCACACTCTGAGTTAGAAATAATAGCTCTTTTACAAATTATTTTTGCATGACTAGTCTCATGTTATCCTCTCAACAACACAGTTTTACAGATGAGGAATCCAAGACACAGAGCTGTTCCAGAAACTTTCTCAAAGTCCCATATCTTGTTTGAGAGTTAGATTTGGATCCAGATCACTGTTCCCTTAACGTCATTGCTCTTTGCATTATACCAGGCTAACCATTGCTGTATATTCAGCATTAATCACTGTGAGGAAGAAAAAGCCCCACCTCTTTTGTTTTTTCTGCAGATTTCCTTTGTCGTGGCATAAACATTTTTGAAACTTATTGGCTCTGCCCTGTTAAAGGAAAAGATGGAGTTGCTTTATTTTTCAAACTTTAGTTTCGAGAACTTCCATGAGCATAAAACCTCAAGAAGGAAAAAGCTTTGGTATTTTCATTCAAATCAGGGCAGGAAGACTTATCTTTGAATAATTATTCCATGCATCCCGTCCTTCTTAACGATGAAGTAACTTGCCTAATGGTCCCAGAGTAGCCTGGAAGAATTATTGCACCTTTAAGAGTGATGGTTTCTCTCTCATAGTTACATAAAAACAAGTTACACCAAAATTATTAATCTTTAGTTCACACCAAACTTGAGCTCTTTGCTCCGGCTTCACAAGACCACAGAAATCCCCTCCACTCTCAAATGACAAGCAGACTTTGGCAAAAGAGAGCAAAGCAAAAACAGGAGATTATTGACTCTAATGACCCTTCCCATGTATCCTTTCCTCAACTACATAATGGCCTTGCTTTGTGTAGCCAGCAGTTGAAAATTAATGTTAACTGCTTAAGATACTACTCTTGCAAAGATGTTTTCATTTTTATATGGAATTCTGACATATAAAAATTTAATATTGTACAAAACACATTCACATACATTTTTTAAACAGATGCTTAAAAGAACCATTTGTTTCTTAGTCATTATTCCATTTTACAGATGCAGAAATAATGTGCTTAAAGTGGTATGTTTAGCAAGTGAGAGGGCTGAATCTTCAAAACCAATTCTCTTTGGACTCTTATCCCAGGGAAAAAAATTTTTTATTCCATTTTGATGGTTACCTCTTCAAGTTATTCTCCCTACTAAAAGAGCCAAATCCACATATCATCAAGATATAAATGCTTTTCTATAGATGGTTTTGGATTAGGCATTAAACAAATGGAAGAAAAAGTCAATTCCTTAAGCCAGGTGAGCAAGGTTAACAGCAACATTGATAAGTCATGTTATTAGCATGTGCCCTTGATACAATGTGATGAGAATACCACTCTGTGGGTTTCCTCCCCAAAACGCCTAACCCTAGTCTAATCATTATGATACAATGTGATGAGAATACCACTCTGTGGGTTTCCTCCCCAAAACGCCTAACCCTAGTCTAATCATTAGAAAAAATATCACACAAATTCCAATTACCTCAGTCAGACCAGTTATCCTACATACTGTCAAGGTCATCAAAAACGAGGAAAGTCTGAGGAACTTTCACAGGCAAGAAACATAAGGAGACATCACTACTAAACGTAATGTGGTATCCTGGATAGGGTCCTAGAAAAGAAAAAGGACATTAGGGGAAAATGAAGGACATTTGAATAAAATATGAAGTTAATAATAATGCATTAATTGATTGTTATAGATGTACCATGCTCATGTAGAGTATTAATAATGGGGGAGATTGGATGTGAGGTATGTGAGAATTCTGTAATATTTTCACTATTTTTCTGTATTTCTAAAACTGCTTTAAAATAAAAATTATTTTTCAAACACCAGATTCTACCTTTTGGGTTATCTTTTAAGTTATTATGTGTAGACATAAATATGTTAACATAGCTGAAAAGGCAGTATAATCACAGAGAAATAATGTTTTAAGATTTATTTATGGAGTAAGCATCTATTATAAAGTGGCAAGTGAGGTTGAATAACAGGAATTTTGTGTTTAAATGGAGTTTTCTTTAAGGGCAAAAATCACGTCATTTATTTCTCTTGTGCATATCAGACCCTTTTTTGAGCTCAGAACACTATTTGACATATCTTTTCAGTTTATGTTGACTCAAAATATTTTATATGTTGCAACTGAGCAGAGGAGTGGATTATTTTATAGCTTATTCTCAATATATATTTTTAAGATTTTACTTAAAGCAATCTTCACACCCAACATAGGGCTCTACCTCACAACCTCATGATCAAGAGTCGCATGTTCTACCAACTGAGCCAGCCAGACACATCATTATTCCTCAATATTTATGACATTAGGTAGGACTAGGTTAGAGAAGGTGGCAGCTCATAGAAATACAAAATAGACAACTGTGTTAGGCAAGTTCTTTCCATTGCAAATGAGAAAAAAAAAACAAAATTGGTTAAAGCAAAAAGTTATATATGTCTTAGAAGCATACTAGAATAGTTGATTGTAATATTGGAAGAGCAACAGGAACTGGGGTACCTATAAGGAACCCAGTGCTTCCATGATTCAGTCTTTTTGTTTCTCCCCCGTGCTTGGCTATATTCTTTATTTCTTCATATTGGGTTTTCTTTGCAGACAGAAAATATGGCTGCAACATCCTCAGGGTCACATCCTGCTAGTTCTTTTTTTTTTTTTAGTTTTTTTTTTAACGTTTATTTATTTTTGAGAGACATAGAGACAGAGCGTGAGCAGGGGAAGGGCAGAGAGAGAGGGAGACACAGAATCCAAAGCAGGCTGCAGACTCTGAGCCGTCAGCACAGAGCCCTACACGGGGCGCAAACTCACAGACCGTGAGATCATGACCTGAGCTGAAGTCGGCCGCTCAAGCAGCTGAGCCACCCAGGTGTCCCACATCCTGCTAGTTCTATGGTCTGAAAAGTAAGGGAGGTCTGTCTGCTAGCTTTCAGTACAAAAATGTTGAGGATTCCGGTTGTCCAACCCTGATCATTGCACACAACTTATATCCATCACTGCGGCCAGCGAGATAAGGTATTATGACTGGCCCAGCATAAAACATTCCCAATGGCCAAGTCTGATACCAAGAAAAAGAAAAAAATGTTGACTCAAACAAATACAACTGAGTTTCCTTTTTCTTGAGATGTATTATCTTTCTTCCAATTAAGAACAGTTAATAAGTGAATAAAGACATTGTGTTGCAGGTTGATTTCCCCAGGAGACAGGCTATGAGATGGAGATTGATTCATAATAGAAAACATAATAGGAGGAAAACAGTATTGGCAGAGGGAGAGTTGGAATGCTATGCAGTCTCAGTGAAAGCCCCAGCCATTGCCATGTAGAGCTCTGAAGTTTTGTGGCCCTTCACAGTTGTCCTGAGTCGAAGGGGTTCAGGCCTTTATATTCACACATCGACCAGGTTTTGGATAGTTAGGAGAAAAGGCTAGCAGGCTATGTGCTAACTCCAGTCAATTAATAACAATGCCTGAATTACTGTATTAAAAAAAATTGGCAAAGTGTATCTGAGCTAAGTGAGGAAGAATGCTATGATCAATTAGTAATTTGTCCACAGGCACAGGAGGGGGTATGATGTTATGCGTGAGAGGTGCATGCTATGATGCACAACCCAGATCCCCATTCAGGCATGAAGGACTTATTCCCCTAACTGCTGGGAGTGCTGCCAACAGAGAGCCTTTAGCTATCAGCCCTTTTCAGAATTGCCTCAGTTGAAGAGGACTACCTTGTGGACAGAATGCCCTGTTCCCGTGGCAACCAACAATGAATACTAGTCAAGAGAACACACTTTTGTTAAGTTACTTCCCTACATTAAACCCATTTCCTATGGTTGTATAGCAAGAGACAATGTACTGTAGGGGTAATGTGGGCTCTGGAGTAAGAATGTGTGAGTTAAAGGTTTTGTCTCTTATTAATTTTGTAACACAGGCAAGATACTTGACTTCAGTGCCCCAGGTTTCCCATTTCCAAAATGGCATATGAGTTGAGATTAAATTTGGCTCCATATAAGGGGGAGAAATAGCTTGAACAAGACAGGATATTTTTTTCCTCCTACTTAAAATATATCCAGACACAAGCAATCCAAGACTGGTATGGCAGGCTCCTTCAAACTCACTGCTGTCATCCCTACAGTATAGACCTCATCTTCACTTCCAGATGTGACTTTCTTGATCCAGGAAGCAGAAAAGAAGAAGAGCACCATCCCACCTATCTTCAACTTTTAAGAAGACTTCTCCAAATGTGCATTTTTCACTTCCTTCTCTTTGATTTGAACCTAGTCACATAGTCACCACCACCCCACCCCCCTCGCCAGAGACCAAGGAGGCAAGGAAACATAGTCTTACAGCAACACGGTCTTCAGTTGAAAATTAAGGTCTCTTAGTAAAGGGAAAGAAAGAAAAGTATAGGGAAACAAAAACAAATCCTGTCACAAACGGGGATAATAATAATGTCTATCTTATAAGGCAGTTGTGTGAATTAAATGAGTTAATATATGTACCATGCCAAGGAGGAACTAAGATGGCGGAATAGTGGGAGGACCCTAGGCTTGCCTAGTCCCTTGAACTCGGCTAAATAAATATCAAATCATTCTGAATACCCAAGAAATAGATCTGAGGACTGACAGATCAAACTGCACAACTAGAGAGAAAGAAGAGGCCACATCGTGGAAGGTAAGAAATACAGAGACATGATTTGGTGGAGAAGTGAATTACAGGTGCTACGGAAGGGAGGAAGCCCTGGCCATGGAGAGAGGTGAGAGAGAGAGAGGAGCACACAGGGGATGGCACAAGAAAAACGCTTCCCCAAAACTATTGGGGAAACAAAAGGGGCTAATTTTTGTGAATTTTTACAATGGGGCTTAAAGACTGGAGTTTTACGGGTCTGTGGCATGGCAGGTATGGAGCCCTGTGGGTGCTACAGTGCTCCTGTGGAGGAGGACAGATAGCCCGGGGGCAAATGTAACCCTCTGAGGATTCCCTGGGATGCACTGGGAGAGATGGTTTCCCCTTTTTGGAGCACATCTGACAAAGGTGGCATTATCTCTCCAGGGACAAAGGAGCTAGCAAGTACCATTTCTCTACCCAACCCCTCAGCATAAACTAACTTCAGTAAGCAGCACGGCACCAACAGGGGCTGCTTAAACTACTTACACCAATACCCGTTCCCTGCACTCTGTAGGTGCTGCTTCTCTGTCAAGTTTGCCTGAGAACCAGCACAGCAGGCATCTCCTGCAGAAGACCAGCAAAACTCCCCAAACCCCACCTCCCCCCGGCCATACCCCCGCATGCACCATGTCTACTGACCATAGAATTCTGCAGAGCTGAAGCTCTAGCAGAAATAGCTGCAGGTCTTTTTTTAACAAGCAGACCAGAGCACACCTAGTTAAAACTTGCCACACTCTGGACAAGGTCAAAACACTCCCCATAGCAAGCAAGGGGAAACTCCTCAGAGGACTGACCTGAGGGAAAGAGCAGACAAAACACAGCAGTGGAGTGCACACAAGCGACTTTCTGAAGTGCCAGGCCCCGGAAAGTATATGACTACTTCTTTATAAAGCCCTTACTCTCAGGAGCAGGAAACATAACAGGCTTTCGTAACACACATCAGAAGACAGAGATGTAGACAAAATGCCAACACAGAGGAAATCATCCCAGAAGAAAGAACAAGAAAAGGTCATGGCCAGGGATATAATCAAAACAGAAGTAAGTAATATGCTTGATCCAGAATTTAAAGCAGCAATCATAAGGATGCTAGCTGGGCTTGAGGAAAGCATAGAAGATACCAGAGAATCCTTACCACAGAGATAGAAGACCTAAGAACTAGTCAGGCTGAAATTAAAAAATGCTATAATCAAGATGTCAAACTAACTGGATGTAATGACCACAAGGATGGAATGAATAAGTGATATAGAAATTAAAATTATAGGGGCACCTGAGTGGCTCAGTTGCTTGAGCATCCGACTTCAGCTCAGGTCATGATCTCATGATTCGTGGATTCAAGTCCCTCATCAGGCTCTGTGCAGACAGCTCAGAGCCTGGAGCCTGCTTCCAATTCTATGTCTCCTTCTCTGCCCCTCCCCCACTCATGCTCTGTCTCTCTCTGTCTCTCAAAAATAAATAAATGTTAAAAATTTTTTTAAAGAAATTAAAACTATGGAAAAAATGAAGCTGAAAAGAAGGAAAGAAAATATTGGATCATTAATGTAGACTTAGTGAACTCAGCAACTCCATATAGTATAATCACATTTGTGTCATAGAAGTCCCAGAAGAAGAAGAGAGGGAAAGGGGGACAAAAGGTTTATTTGAGCAAATTATAGTTGAAAACTTCCCTAATCTGGGGAAGGAAACAGCCATCCAAATCCAGGAGGCACAGAGAACTCCCATCAAAATCATTAAAAGCAGGCCAAAACCAAGACATACCATAATTAAATTTGCAAAATATACAGATAAAGTAAAATCCTTAACGCAGCAAAAGAAATCCCTAACCTACAAGAGAAAACAGGGGTGCCTGGGTGGCTCAGTCAGCTGAGTGTCCAACTTCTTCTCAGGTCATGATCATGTAGTTCATGAGTTCAAGCCCCACACCAGGCCCACTGTTGTCAGCATGAAGCCCACTTTGGATTCTCTGTCTCCCCAACCTCTCTCTTCCCTTACCCTGCTCACTCGTTCTGTCTCAAAGATAAACAAACAAACAAAAAACAAAAACTAAGAGATAAAAATAAGGTTAGCAGCAGACTTGTCCACAGAAACTTGGCATGCCAGAGGGAGTGGCATGATACAGTCAACGTGTTGAATGGAAGAAATATGCAGCCAAGAATACTCTATCCAGTAAGGCTGTCATTCAGAATAGAGGGAGAGATAAAGGGTTCCCAGACAAACAAAAACTAAAGGAGTTCATGACCACCAAACCAGCCCTGTAAGAAATATTAAAGGGGACTCTGAGGAGAGAGAAAGACCAAAAGCAATGAAGACTAGAAAGACATAGAGAAAATTTCTAGAAACAACAACTTAACAGGTAATACAATGGAACTAAATTCATATCTATCAATAATCACTCTGAATGTAAATGGACTAAATGCTCCAATCAGAAGACATAAGGTATCAGATCGGAAAATAAATAAATAAATAAAGACCCATCTATATACTGCCTACAAGAGATTTGCTTTAGGTCTAACGACACCTGAAGATTGAAAGTGAGGGGATAGAGAACCATTTATCATGCTGATGGATGTCAAAAGAAAGCCAGAGTAGCCATACTTCTATCAGACAAACTAGGTTTTTGTTTTGTTTTGTTTTGTTTTTTGTTTTAAGGAGAGAGAACACAAGTGGAGGAGAGGGGCAGAGAGAGAAAGAGAGAGAATCCCAAGCAGACTCCACACTCAGCACAGAGCCTGACACGGGGCTTAATCCCACAACTCTGGGATCATGACCTTGGCAAAACTCAAGAGTTGGGCACTCAACAAACTGAACCACCCAGGTGCCCCCAGACAAACTAGATTTTAAACCAAAGACTGTGATAAGAGATGAAGAAGGGCACTATCATAATAAAAGCATCTATCCAGCAGGACGAGCTAACAATTGTAAATATTTATGACAGTAACTTGGGAGCACCCAAATACACAAAATAATAACAAACAAGAAGAAACTCATTGATAATAATACAATAATAGTAGAGAATTTTAATACCCCACTACCGCAATGGACAGATCATCTAAACAGAAAATCAACAAAGAAACAATGGCTTTGAATGACACACTGGATCAGATGGACTTAACAGATATATTCAGAACATTTTATCTAAAGCAGCAGAATACACATTCTTTTCAAGTGCACTTGGGATATTCTCAGAATCGATCACATACTGGATCACAAATCAGGCCTCCATAAATACTAAAAGACTGAGATCATACCATGCATATTTTCCAAGCACAATGTGATGGAACTTGAAGTCAGCTACGAAAAAAATTTGGAAAGACCACAAATACATGGAGGGTAAAGAACATCCTACTGATCTGAATGTGAGACAGGAAACCATCAAAATCCTAGAGGAGAAAGCAGGAAAAAACCTCTTTGACCTGAGCCGCAGCAATTTCCTATGCGACACATCTCCAAAGGCGAGGGAATTTAAAGCAAAAATGAACTATTGGGACCTCATCAAGATAAAAAGCTTCTGCACGGCAAAGGAAACAACCAACAAAACTAATAGACAACTGACGGAATGGGAAAGGATAATTGCAAATGACATATCAGATAAAGGACTAGTATCTAAAATCTATAAAGAACTTACCAAACTCCACACCCAAAAAACAAATAATCCAGTGAAGAAATGAGCGGAAGATATGAATAGACACTTCTCCAAAGAGGACATTCAGATGGCCAACAGACACATGAAAAGATGCTCAAAGTCACTCATCATCAGGGAAATACAAATCAAAACCACACTGAGATACCACCTCACACCAGGTCAGAGTGGCTAAAATGAATAAATCAGGAAATTATAGATGATGGCAGGGATGTGGAGAAGCAGGCATCCTCCAACACTGTTGGTGGGAATGCAAACTGGTGCAGCCACTCTGGAAAACGGTGTGGAGGTTCCTCAAAAAAATGAAAATAGAGCTACCCTATGACCCAGCAATTGCACTGCTAGGAATCTACCCAAGAGACACAGGAATGCTGATGCATAGGGGCACGTGTACCCCAATGTTCATAGCAGCACTTTCGACAATAGCCAAATCATGGAAGCAGATCAAGTGCCCATCAACTGACGAATGGATAAAGAAGTTATGGCACATATATACAATGGACTACTATGTGGCAATGAGAAAAAATGAAATCTGGCCATGTGTAGCAACATGGATGGAACTGGAGGGTATTATGTTAAGTGAAATAAGTCAGTCAGAAAAAGACAGATACCATATGTTTCCACAAATAGGTGGACTTTGTGAGACTAAGCAAAAACCAGGGGGAGGGGAAAAGGGGAAAGGAAAAAAAGACACAGAGAGGGAGGGAGATGAAACATAAGAGACTCTCAAAGACTAAGAACAATCTGAGGGCAAGGGAGCTGAGGGAGGGGGAGAGGGAGTGACGGACATTAAAGAGGGCACGTGTTGGGATAAACACTGGGTGTTATATGTAAACCAGTTTGAAAATAAACTATTATAAAAACAAAACAAAACAAATCAAAACAAAAGAACATCCTACTAATGAATGAATGGGTCAACCAGGAAATTAAAGAAGAAATGAAAAAAATGCATGGAAATAAATGATAAAGAAAACACATGGCCAAAACCCTTGGGATACAGCAAAAGTAGTCATAAGAGGGAAGGATATAGCAATACAGGTCTATCTCAAGAAGCAAGAAAAATCTCAAATACACAACCTACACTTACACCTAAAGGAGAAAGTAAAAGAACAACCAATGAAGCTTAGAGTCAGCAGAAGATGGGAAATAATAAAGATTAGAGCAGAAATAAATGATATAAAAACCAACCAACCAACCAACAAACAAACAATAATAACAACAACAAAAATAAACATTGTAGAACAAACCAATGAAACCAGAAGCTGGTTCTTTGAAAGAATTAATAAAATTTATAAACCCCTAGCCATACTTACAAAAAGAAAAGAGAAAGGACCCACATAAGTAAAATCACAAATGAGAGAGGAGAAATCACAACCAACATCACAGAAATACAAACAATTATAAGAGAATATTATGAAAAATTACATGCCAAAAAATTGGGCAATCTAGAAAAATAACTAAATTCCCAGAAACATATAAACTACCAAAAACTGAAACAGGAAGAAATAGAAAACTTAAACAGACTCATAACCAGCAAAGAAATTAAATCAATAATCAAAAATCTCCCAACAAAGAAAAATCCAGAGCCGGATGAGTTCCTAGGAGAATTCTATCAAAGAAGACATCCAGATGACTAACAGACACATGAAAAGACATTCAGCATCATTCATCATCAGGGAAATGCAAATCAAAACTACAAAAAGATATCACCTCACACCTGTCAGAATGGCTAAACTTAACACAGGAAACAACAGGTGTTGGTGAGCAGGTGAAGAAAGGGGAACCCTCTTGCACTGTGGTATAATGCAAACAGGTGCAGCCACTCTGGAAAATAGTACGGAGCTTCCTCAAAAAGTTAAAATTAGAACTAACCTATGATCCAGCAATTGCACTACTATGTATTTACCGAAAGGATACAAAAATACTGATGCAAAAGGATACATGAACCCCAATGTTTATAGCAGCACTATCAAAAATAGCCAAATAATGGAAAGAGTCCAAATGTCCATCAACTGATGAATGGATAAAGAAGATGTGGTGTATACACACAATGGACTATTACTCAGACATCAGAAAGAATGAAATCTTGTCATTTACAACAATGTGGATGGAGTTAGAGTGTATTACACTAAATGAAATAAGTCAGAGAAAGACAAATACCATATGATTTCACTCATATGTGGAAATTAAGGAACAAAACAGATAAACATAGGGCAAAAAAAGAGACAGGCAAACCATAAAAGAGACTCTTAACTATAGAGAACAAACTGAGGGTTGCCGGAGGGGAGGTGAGTGCAGGGATGTGTTAAATGAGTGATGAGTATTAAGGAGGGCACTTGCTGTGATGAGCCCTGAGTGTTGTATGTAAGTAATGAATCACAAAACTCTACTACTGAAACTAATACTACACTATATGTTAACTAACTGAAATTTAAATTAAAACTTAAAAAAGAAAAAATAATAATATATGTACTATGTTTAGAACAGGTACTTCGCAAGTATTCAGTACATGCTGCTACTATTACTATTACTGTAGCCATGGTTCTCAGTTTGTGGGGAGGACACGAACAAACCTGTATGTTCATCAACATTTGCCTATACATTGAACGAAGAATTTCTACAAAATCTTGTTATTTTTAAAAAGTCTGAGAAAGTATTGTGATGAACAAAATTAAAATTTATTTAAAATTACTTAATTTCATCATAACCTTCATTATGCGTTTTCCTATGGACACTTAAAGTATTATTGCTATCAAATAAGCATCCACACAGTTTCTGACATTAAAAAAAGTTCTTAGAGTCAAAAGATTAGTAATTTGGGGTTCAGAGACCCATATTTTTGGTAGGACGGTAACCTAGCCTCTATCGGTCTCTCCAGACTTATTTTTTTCCTTCTATCTCCTATGCCCTAGCTCTAAGCATATTCTGTTTCCCAAGCTATATTATGAATCTGACACTTATTTGGTTATTTTGTATTGGAATATTTCTCCAAGTTCCTTCCATCTTTCTTTACCTTTTATTCATAAATTTATTTACATTAATAACAATGATACAAATTACCCAGTACTCATACAATCACAATTTTATTGTTAATATAATAGTTAATTGAGAAAATACTTAATTGAAAAGGTTATTACGAAGTCAGTAAATGCTTCTATTTTTTAAATGTTTATTTATTTTTGAAAGAGACGAGAGCACAAGCAGGGGAGGGGCAGAGAGGGATGAGACAGAGGATCCAAAATGGGCTCCGTGCTGACAGCAGAAGGCCCCATATGGGGCTCGATCTCATGAACTGTGAGATCATGATCTGCACTGAAGACCAATGCTTAACCGACTGGGCCACTCAGGCACCCCAAGTGAGTAACACTCTTAGATGAAATTTTTAAAAACTCTTTTTTATGGCATTGGATTATTAGAAACCATTGGGTTATTCAAGGCTTTATATCATGGAGTATGCATTAATTAATTGCTTGATTAATTAATCAAATATTCATTGAGTGTCTGCTGTGTGCCTGATAGGGTTGTAGGTAGGAGGAGTTGCAGAGCATACTGTGGAGGCAGAGTGTTCTCCTGAAACTTCTGGTCTCTTCCTCCTTTACCAATGCTCAAGCCGAAATAGTCCATCTCCTTTAAAACATTTTTGACACACCCTCCCCCTGCTGCTCTCAAGTAAAACTGACCACTGTCTTAAGTATGCTTCATGATATTTTCTAGATTTCTATCATAACAGTTTATTTCCTGTGACACATCACCCTCTCAGCAGACTTTTAAAGATGTTTTCTGTAGGGCTACATTAACAGACAGTATCACGGTCAGGCTGTGATTTTGTTTTGACCCCACACCATTGAGCTTTCCTCCCCTTCTCCAATGACTGCTCACTTCTTTCTTCCAGTTTCTTTGGATTTGTCCGAAACACTTTTTGAATGCTCTCTTAAGCATTTCATTCTTACGCTTTTTTCTTATATTCTTGAATTATGGGATTTTTGGAACAGAAAGGGAATTTAGAAATGGCCTAATGTAAAACTTTGATTTTATAGATGAAGATGAAAATTCAGAAAATAATGTGACTTGCTCAAAATTGTTCTATTCTACCTGTTAATGGCAGACCTGGAATCTGGATGCAAACTTTCTCCAAGATTCAGCATAAATCAACCCTCTCTGAGACTTTCTTCCAAGTTCTAGGTCAGCTCATATTTTGCTCTTCTGAATTATGAACGTATTGTCTATAAAATGCATCATTTTGGCAATGGTCAGAGTATAACAGTACTTTACATCACTACTCAGTTCCTTCACATTAATATATCCTAACTGGCCAGTTAGCTATAAACATCAGAAAGGACAGATTTTGTTGCTTTTATTTTCTCTCTTTTTGGCAGGTAGCACAGTAGCTAGCAGATATTAAGAAAATAGGTATTAAGTGAATGAATGGGCACATGGTAGGATTTAAAAATATTTTCCACTGATTAACTACCACTTCTCATAGACCCTTTTAAAACATAATTATTCCTGTTCTTTAACATTTTGGTTGTGATTCCTTGTAATTTTTAAAAACCAGACTTAGATTCTTGGCAATCAATGAAAAGATGGTTATGTTTTTGCACAGTCTGCTGCAATATATTTTTTTTTTGAGACTTGGCAGAAAATCCAAGGTTTCTGCCCTATTTTTTGTTTTCTACACTGCAGTTCATCTAATCTTTCAGATCTTGGTGGCTTTCTCTTCTAGACGTTGTTCTGTAGAGTGACCCAATTAAATGTGGCCCCATTTAAAGTAGTGGGACTTTATGTGGGACAGGTTTCAAATGATCATCCCGTAATTTTCCAAACCTTTATTTTATTTACTTATTTTGGTTCCCTGGTCCAATGTACTTGCTGCTGATGCTAGTGGATCACAATAAATCCTCCCATGCTGGTGTCCAGGCAGAAGACACAGTTATGAGCAGAGCTAGTCATGTGTCATATATTGCCCTTAAAGCAAATCCTTGTTTATCCATAGGTCTGAGCTTTAAGTAGAAGCTAAAAGCCTTTTTTTAACCTACATAGTTTTTCACTAAATCTGTTAGTTCAGCATGTCGTTTGTGTTGTTTTCAGCAGTGCAATCCCCTGATCTATGTCAAGTAAACATGATGATGGATTGAACTCACTTCATTGCTCCTGATGAGGTGCTATGTTTTGATTTGTCAGTATCTCAGAGAAGCAGCACACTGCATGCCAAGACAGAACAGAAGCCAGGGTTTACAAAGGACCACTCTTTCCCCTGCAAAAGACCACATGTTTAAAGCAGGATAGTGTAGTAAATTTGAAATACTAATATGTTTTGAAATAATATGTTTTGAAACATATCTGTGACATTATATATATATATATATGCATGTATATGTATATGTATATGTATATAGAGATTACATTAGATTGGTATACACGATATTCTTTCTTTTGGCATCTGGACATTTCTGGGATTATTTGAAATCCATATTAAAAATTATTGAGACTGGGATGCCTGGGTGGCTCAGTCTGTTAAGTGTTCAACTTTGACTCAGGTCATGATCTCATGGTTCGTGGGTTTGAGCCCCGCATCAGACTCTGTGCTGAGAGTTCAGAACCTGGAGACTGCTTTGGATTCTGTGTCTCCCTCTCTCTCTGCCCCTCACTCACTCACACTCTGTTTGTCTCTCTCTCTCTCTCTTAAAAAATAAATAAATATTAAAAAGAATTACTGGAACTTTTGGGGTACCTGGCTGGCTCAGTCAGTAGAGCATGTGACTCCTGATTTCGAGGTGATGAGTTTGGCCCCACATATGGAGTAGAGTTTACTCAAAAAAATTATTGGGGGGGCGCCTGTGTGGCTTAGTTGTTTGAACATCCAACTCTTGATTTTAGCTCAGGGTTGTGAGATTAAGCCCAACATTGAGCTCTGTGCTGAGCCTGCTTAAGATTCTCTCTCTCTCTCTCTCTCTCTCTCTCTGTCTGCCACTTCCCTGCTCGCACACATGTGCTGTCTCTCTGTCTTTCTCTCTCTCAAAAATTAAAAAAATTATTGGGACTTTAAAGAAAATTTATTAATTTCCGTGGCCAAGTAACTTCTTTCAATTGGTGACTGGGTTACATTGTATACATACTGTGCTGTTTCATGCCTCCATGCTTTGGCACGTTCTCTTCTTCTTCCCTTGAATGCACTCCTTGATCATTTTCTAAGTCCTTTATGATCTTATTTAAATGTCTCTTCCTAAACTGTTTCTTCTCTGTGCCTCTATTATACCTAGTTTCCAGTCGATATTATACTTATTATACCTGTATTATAGCTATTAGTTTACATATTTATCATCCTGTTAGACTGTGAAATCCTTAAAGATAAGGATTTTGTCCTATTTATCTTCCCATCATCTAATGCTGTGGGTAAAATATATTATGTTTGATGAATGAATAAAAAATATTTATTCTCTCTGGATGTAGTCAACTCATCTTTAGTCTCTCCACTACATAAAAGAAAATACTAAAAGTCTGAATTTTTCCTTTTTTTCTTCTTTTTAGAAATGGATATAAATTTAATAGTTTAGCTTTCATGCTTATGAAAGTAATGCATGCTCAGAGAAACAAAATAATCAGACGATCAAAAAGGATTTCACTTTCAGAAATATCAAAAGTGAAAATTTCTCTTAATTCTACCCATCCAAGTATAACTACCGCTAACATTTTAGTATAGATTTTTCCAGACATTTTTCTATCTACATATATACAAACACAAAATATAAAACAAAAATGGAATATTATACATGGAATTTAGTGACCTGATTTTTCACTTAACAATATCTTGTAATCAACTTTCTGTGTGATAAATGTTAGCACTACATATTTAGTTTTGGTAAATGCATAGAAAGATGTGCTATACTTTATTTAACCAATCCCTGTAGATGCACAGTAAGTATTTTAAGTAGAATCTCTTGGTTGCGTGAAACAAAGACACTTCTCCCACATCCAAACACTTAAAAAATATAAATAAAACCCATTCAAATTGTCTCAAGGAAAAGGAGGGTGTATTGTAAGGACATATATAGACTGGAACTGGAACCAGAAATCCAGCTATCAAGAATCAAGCTCTAGGATCAAGCTATTCTTTCTGATGCTGCTCTCTCTCCTCTTTCTTCATGTCTCACTAGTACACCCTTCTTCTAGAGCATTTGCTTCCTCTAAACTTCCATTCGCACATAGTTTTGACTTGGCTTACTTCAGACTCTTAATTTGTGACATTCTTTCAGTTTCTATTTCTGCTTCTCAGTCTGTAGAATTTCAAATATTTTCATCCCACACCCAGAAGATTATCTTATACACTCTACTTTGTATCCCCTGGGTATAGAAACTAGAAAAAAGTGGCAAGAGATGAGGATGAAGAGATAAGTGAAAGTTAGATGACAGAGAAGCCCCTACTACAAGGTATGGATTTTAACCAAGAGTTGTAGAAGCCATCAAAAATTTTAAGAGAGAGTGATACAGTCAGAGTTACGACTTAGAAAGAATTCTGTAGCTAAGTATGATTGTGTTCACAAGTTACAGATGGCAAGAAGACCAGTTAGGAGACAGCTGCAATAATTCAGGTACGAAATGTTAGAGGCAGGGAAACAGTTTTTAATTTGGACAACCAGATCATCAATGGGCCCATTCACTGAAATACAGAACTCTGGAAAACTGATCAGAAGTTTCTTTGTAAGTGAATTTCTTTCTTTTTTAAAATTTTTAAAAATATTTATGTGTGTGTATGTGTGAGAGAGATAGAGAGAGGCCGAGAGAGAGAGAGAGAGAGAGAGAGAGAGAGAGAGAGAGACAGGGAGCAAGAGAATGAGTGGGGGAGGGGCAGAGAGGAAGGGAGACAGAATCTAAAGCATCCTCCAGGCTCTAAGCTATCAGCATAGAGCCTGATGCAAGGCTGAAACCTGTGAACCACGAGACCATGACCTGAGCTGAAGTCGGACGTCCAACCAACTGAGCCACCCAGATTGTAAGTGAATTTCTAACCATTTCTATAACTGCAGAAGTTTTTCCAGTAGAGGAAAGTTAAACATCACCTCACGCGGTCCTTGAAGATCTCCATCTGACAACCTCAGATCTTTCTACTCTCTCAAATCTATGCAAGAGCTGTGTGAGGATGTAGTTTTCTTGAGTAGTAAGCCATGCAGCTAACTTATTCCTCTGGCTTTATCCTCTATCATAATGAAGTCACTTTTCTCAACTGAATACCATGTCACGCCTTTAACCTCCTCCTGCCGATGTATAAGAAATATGTGAGAAAAAATATTAAGATATATTTTGATAATCTGTTTATGACGTGTCGTCCATCAATATGCTCCTTTTTTTCCCTTTTTTTTTTGCCCCCCTCTGGAAAGTTGTTCTGGAGGAAACATCTGTCCAGACTGTTCTTCAGTTCTAGAAAATATAAGAATGGCTGACTGATGATTTGGAAAATGAATTCCTTGGAAAAAGGAAATAAGATTCCTTGTTTAGTCAGCTAACTTTGTCATAAGACACAAACCGTTCCCTTGGTCTAAGAGTGGGATATTAGGAAAGGCCTGGAAAGTTTCATCATGCTTGGTGCTCCTCACACCCTGACCTGCATTTCATTCGCCAAGAAGGATCTATCCAAGCAAGACAGATGTCTAAGTCTCCTGAGAATGCTTGGAGCAGGAGACCTCTCTCCAGTATTTTTCTTCCTTTTCCACTAGGGGATAATTTTTGGGTGAGAGCAGATTAAGTCTAAGAATATACTAACTTGAAACATGGCTTGTTAGGATACATGTCTTATCTATAGTATTATTTATCTAATACTAAAGTAGCAGGACCTGACCCATCTGATCTAAATCCATTCAACTATTCCCCCAAAACACTACTCAGGGATTAACAAGGATTTTACCTCTTGCTAGGAATTAAAGATAGTTTATGTATCCTAGATAGGGGTTCTTCTAAATGGTTATATAGAAATAGCATTTTCATGGGATGCTCATAAAATCGATGGAGAGGTAGTCCAAGGAGCAAATCATTTTGGAAAGCACTTCATTCTCTGCTTTCCGCTTAAAGATTCACAAATTACATTAAGATATTAAAGGCTATATAAGAAGTTCTATAATAAAGAAAACTATTGATTATTTGATAGCTTTATTGAAATATAATTTATATGCCATAAATTTCATATTTTAAAGTATCTAATTCAATGATTTTGTGTGTATTTACAGAGTTTTGCAACCATCACTACTTTTTTTAATAATACTTAATTTCTTTTTTTTTAATTTTTTAACGTTTATTTCTTTTTGAGAGACATAGAGGCAGAGCATGAGCAGGGGAAGGGCAGAGAGAGAGGGAGGTACAGAATCCGAAGCAGTCTCCAGGCTCTGAGCCGTCAGCACAGAGCTCGACGCGGGGCTTGAACTCACAGACCATGAGATCATGACCTGAGCTGAAGTCGGCCGCTCAACCGAATGAGCCACCCAGGCGCCCCTTCTTCTTCTTCTTTTTTTTTTTTTTAATTTTTTTAATGTTTGTTAAACGTTTGAGAGACAGAGAGACAGGGCATGATCATGGGAGGAGCAGAGAAAGGGGGAGACACAGAATCTGAAGCAGGCTCCGGCTTTGAGCTGTCAGCGAGATCATGACCTGATCCAAAGTCGGATGCTCAACTGACTGAGCCACCCAGGTGCCCCACCACTTTCTAATTCCATATCATTTTCATTCATCCCATAAAAAGTCAGTCCCCATTCTCCCTACTCCCTCCTTTTTTTCCCTATAGATTGCCTATTCTGGATATTTTATATAAATGGAATCATACAATATGTGGTCTTTTGTGATTGTCTTCTTTTCATTCAGGATATTGTGTTTGAGGTTCATCTATGTTTATAGTGTGTATCAGTACTTCATTACTTTTGATTGCCAAATATTCCAATGTATAGATACGCCACATTTTGTTTATGTCATCGGTTGATGGATATTTAGTTTGTTTCCATTTTTTGGCTATTATGACTAATGCTTGGATGAGCATTCATGTATAAGGAAACATGTAAATTTTGCATGTGTTGAATAGCAGCCTGAGGCTGTGGACACATATCTAGGAGCATGTGGATATCATACTGTCGCTTGGAGAGCCAAGCTGTCACTGGGAAAATATCATATTAGCTTATGCTTAGAGTGTTCTTTTAGCTCAAAATAATGCATATAAATTATATAAGAAGAGAAAGAAGAACACAATGTTACAAAAAAGTTTGCATGCTTACTACATTATAAAATTTCTGCAGAGAAGAAAGGAAAACTACCTTTTAGTGCACCAAATAAGAAGGAATAAGTACTCATTGGATGTCTTCCACTGACAATCTTGATTAAAAGAGAAGAAGGCTAGTTATCCGGGAGGCAAGCAGCAGTAACCAGAGCATGTCTTAACGACAGAGTGGGGTCAGTCTTCAGCTCTGCTTGAAACTCGGGCAAAATTCCAGGAGCAACATCACCAAGAGTAGATGACTGATAAACTAGTGCCTGTAATATCCTGTACTTACTTAATGCTAGCTTGAGTAAAAACTATGGAGATTATGTTGAAAAACCATTTTAACTAATACCTGTCTCTTTTTTTAGTTATTATTTTTTAAATATAATTTGTTGTCAACTTGGTTTCCATACAACACCCAGTGCTCATCCCAACAAGTGCCCTCCTCAATGCCCATCACTCACTTCCCCCTCTCTCTCATCCCACATCAACTCTCAGTTTGTTCCCAATATTCTAATGCCTGTCTCTTAAAGAACTGACATTTTAACTCATTAAACCTATTGATTAATTTGGGTCCTGATTTTAAGTCCCGACCCCCTCTTTGCCATTAGCATTTGCTAACTTCCTTGGCACTAATGTCCTATGGAACATACCTCGAGAAATGCTGTTCTAGTTACCTCATTTCTTAACCTCATTCCAGAAACAAATTATTTGTCTTTAGGTCAAAGGTTGTGGTCTTCTTCTAAAAGCAATAATTTGAGACTTCATAAAATATCAAATACAGAGGTGTCTGAGTGACTCAGTTGGTTAAGTGTCCTATGCTGCATCTCAGCAGGTCATAGTCTCAGAGTGGTGAGGTCAAGCCTCACATCAGGCTCCACGCTGACAGCACAGAGCCTGCTTAGGATTCTCTTTCTCCCTCTCTATCTGATCCTCTCCTGCACTCAATTTGTCTCTCTCCAAAGAAATAAGAAAAAAAAAACCCATCAAATACAGAAACTAACAACCTGGCCATTTCCCATATTTGTCTCATAAGGACAGTCCAACTAATATCTACCATAGACCTGGGGTCAAAATGATTCCTGCTCTTTAAATGAGCAAAGTCCTGAAATTTATTTTTTGTATTTTTCCCCAAGTTTTTATTTAAATCCTAGCTAGTTAACATACAGGTGGAAGTCCTGAAATTTAAAACTGATCTAACACAGAGAGAGGCAAACCAAGAAACAGACTCTTAATTATGGAGAACAAACTGATGGTTACCAGAGGGGAGGTGGGTGGCAGGATGAGTGAAATAGGTGATAGGGATGAAGGATGAGTGAGGGGTGCTGTATGTTAAGTGTTGAATCACTAAATTGTACGCCCGAAGCTAACAGTACACTGCATGTTAACTAACTAGAATTTAAATAAAAGCTTTAAAAAATAAAAAAGTAATAAAATTAAAAAATAAAAACTGATCCAACAGATAGATCTTACGTGAAAATGTAGACAAACTGAACTGGCAGCTTACATGGTGGCCAAAGTAAAGCTCCAAACTCCAAAGGTTGGGTTGGTTTAAATCCTATCTTTACTAATAGAGGATAACAGTGATATGAATTCTAAAAATAGGCCATTTAAACTATTGAAAGTTGATTACAATGTATATTCTTTACAGTAGCAGATTTACCTTTCTAATTACATTTCATTTAAGCTATTGCTAAAACTTTCTACTAAGCCAAGAGTTCTTAGCCTTTTTTGTTTTACAACACATGAAAAATGACGATCACCAATGTGATACTCTTCTAAGGTTCTCAGCCCAGGCTGCAATTCTACGTTTTCATTTCCCACTCATTTAAACACATTCTAATACAAATAAGTGAGAATAAGGTTATAAAAGGAATTACTGCTTATTTTTTCAGCTGGACTTAACCAAGTGTTATTTCTCTTGGAAAAAGATCTCAAACAAGTCTCAGCCAGAACTAGATATATCACTAGTGAATTGAGGGTGAGATGGGAGTAATGAAGGTGAAACAGAAGCCAAATTTCAAGGAGAGATTGACTCTTAGAAACTCATCCCAAAGGAAGAAGCAATTAAAAACTGCCCTTCTCAGCTTAGGTCTCTTGCCTTTTGGACCAGCCTTTTTAATATTATAACTTGTACCATTAATAAACCTGGTACTACAGGAAGGGTTATAAAATGACCACTACCACAGACTTAGAAAGCCGAGTATTAAGGGGATCACCAGAGGAAAGGGAATGTTCACAGTTCATCCTTATTTCGTTTCTACTCTTTATCTGCCCAAGCTTTGCTGTATTTCACTAGGTTTCAGAACTTTCCCAATCTTGCTGCTACCATGCCCCGCAATGCTGAGTTGAGAAACACTGAGCCCCATATTGATTCTGAGAGAGTAACGATTCTTTTTTCTTTTTTAAATGAGATATAATTGACATGTAGCATTATATTAGTTTCAGGTGTACAACATAATGATTTGATATTTGCATATATTGCAAAATGATCACCACAATAAGGGTAGTTAACACCCATTACCACATAGTGAAAAAATATTTTTCTTGTGATGAAAACTTTTAAGGTCTGCTCTCTTAACAACTATCCCTTCTATTTATTTATTTTATAACTGGAAGTATGTACTTTTTGAACCACCTTTATCCATTTTCACCCACCCAACTCTACCCTCACCTCGACAACCACCAATCTGTTCTTCGTATCTATGGGTTTGAGATATTTTTGGGGAGGGCAGGGCTTAGAGTCCACTAATATATAAGTGAAATCATATGGTATTTGTCTTCCTTCATTTGACTTATTTCACTTAGCATAATGCCCTTAAAGTCCATCCATATTGTTGCAAATGGCGAGATTTCATTTGTTCCTTTTTTATGGTTAAACAAGGATTCTTAAGAGCAACCCTAATGACATTTTGGAGCAGTTAATTTTTTGTTGTGGCAGGCTGTCCTGAGCATTGTAGGATGTTTAGCAGTATTCCTAGCTGGTAGCCATTAAATGTCAGAACATTCCCACCTCTCACTTGTGACAACCAAAAATATCTCCAGACATTGCCAAATGCCTCCTGAGGGGGAAAAGGGACCCCAAATTGATAAAGCGCTTTTTATTTTAATTCAGTTGAAAGAAGGAGAAAAAGTATTTCAAATAATATTTTCTAAGGAAACTAGGGGAACAAAAGCAAAACACAGAAGCATAGCATTAGTAAACAGCCATGATGGGGGCGGGGCACCTGGGTGACTCAGTTGGTTAAGCGTCTGACTCTTGATTTTGGCTCAGGTCATGATCTCACCATTCATCAGATGAAGCCCCACATCAGTCTTTGCTCTGACAGCACAGAGCCTGCTTGGGATTCCCTCCCCCCCCTCCCCCCCCACTCTCTCTCAACATAAATAAATAAATAAGCATTAAAAAAATAGAACAACCATAATGGTTATACAATATTGTGAATATACATAGTGCTACTGAACCGTTCACTTAAAAATGGTTAAAAAGATAAATCATGTTATGTATATTTTACTATAATTTTCTAAAACATCATAGCATTAATCAAATATACAGATTTCTGAATCTGATTTAATGACTTTAATTACAGATTAGCATTACTAATTACTAGTATAGTTTATCACATACTTAAATTGAGGTTGTTTTTAATGCTTTAGCACCATCTAGGGAACTCTATCCAAAAGCCCCTTTTTTAGAAAGTAAATATTTTAATTTCTGTTTTGCATCAGGCATCCGAGGCAAATCTCCTGGGCAGACAGGACACCAGGCCGCTCAATAGCTCACAGTCCACTATCTGAAAGGATTATTATAACAGAAGGGATCTTGTCATACAGATGAAAAAGTTGAGGTCAAAACAGGATGAGTGACTTACACAGGTTCATGGAGCCCTTTGAAGGTTGTGCCAAGACCAGGACACAGATATCCTGCTTAGAGTTCAGTGTTGTGCTGTTAAACCACACAAAAGCCCATTCATGGAAATACATTTTTATCAGAGACTGCCAGCACCTTTTGTGAATTACAGTAATTTTTATAAAAGGGAAAATGCCTAATGGGAAGAAAATGAATGCAGATTAACAGGAGTGAAATCAGCTAAATAAATATGTCATTGAGAAGTGACTGAGGAGCAACAGCATCTATTCTCAGGAAATTAGATATACTAGTCCTACTCAATGAGATGGATATGTATTTGCATTCTTTTAAAAGGTTTTGAAAACTGGCTTTCAAAAATGCCTGATTCAATCATGACGGTTTAATTTCTGTTCTCCGGACTTTCATGGCAATGTCTCCTCCCTTTTTTGTGCCGCATCATAATCTGGAGGTGCCTCCCCCTCTTCCACTCCTTCTCAAAATTCAGATCAAATGTGAAACCTTCCCTGAACTTCAATTTCCCTGGCACCTACGAGAAGGAATTAAACATTTCTTTCTCTACGTTTCCATAGCAACTTACGTGTATAGGTATTTTACTTACAGTGGGTTTTCATATTGCAAACTGGATATAATTAAATGCATAGGGGATGCGAGTCGCAGTGCCTAGACTGGCTACAGATTCTATGATCCAGCCGTGATACAGAATTGCTGCTGCTTGTTATCTAGGAACATAAGGCTGAATGAATGCTGGCAGCTTAGTTGGTCTCTTGTTTGTGAACTGGGCGCAAATTTGTTTTGCATCATATTTCACTCTTGCGTCATACCTGTCATAACAATGGGTAACAAATGTGATAATAATGTGTGCTAGAAGTGCTGGGTTAATGATAATATTGTGTAGAGCTAGGAAAATAAAGGCTATGACTTACACAAAAGTTGAGAGTAATAAATTTTTTGAAAAGACATGCAATATCATTAGAGCTGCTGGATTTCGTAGCATTAAAGTAAATGTTAATAAGATTTTTAAAATTATCTTTCTGGAAAATAAATGCTTAGAAAACTTCAGGCCAAAGATGATAACAGAAATGGAGAAGCTCCAGAGTGTGAAGTTCAAGGTCTAGGAGAAAGATTCAGGCTTGTTTTTGTCTGTTTTGGTTAACCAATCTGTTATTTAGGCCACAATAACAAAAATATTTTTATTGCTGAAATTACTGGAGAGATGGCTCACTTTTCCCCATTGAGACAGTTGCTTTATTTTTCAATGTTTATTTTATTTTTGAGAGAAAGAGACAGAATATGCAGAGGAGGGGCAGAGAGAGGAAGACAGAGGATCCAAGGCAGGCTCTGAGCTGGCAGCACAGAGTCCGATGTGGGGCTCAAACTCAAGAACCATGAGGACATGACCTGAGCCCAAGTCAGAAACTTACCCAACTGAGCCACTCGGTGCCCAGATACAATCACTTTTATGATGCAATTTTAGATGTTTTGTAGGAACCCAACTGGTGCAAATAATAGAACAGTATCTTTGTTGATAATTAAATTCTTCCTTGTAATACTTTATGTGCCTCTCATCCCCATAAGACTGTAAGCTTCTCGAGGCCAAGAATCATGACATTCAGTTTTGTTCCCATTTTATTCTTCACTTCAGAAAGGAGCACTAAGCCTAGTGCAAAATTATTCAATACTTTTTTTTCCTGGGGATAAAAAGATTCTGACCTTTTTACTTTAAACCTTTTTTGTTGTAAAATATAACTCAATCAGGAAGTACACAATATAAAAACGTATAGCTCAGAGAATTACCACTAAGCAAACACCCATGTAAAACACTACTTAGTTCAAGGAAAATAACATTACCAGAACTTTCTCACAATCACGATCTCCTCTGTTCTCCCAAAGCTAACTATTTTCCTGACTTTTCTAAGTATGCACTCTTAAACATTATAGTTTAGTCTTGCCCATTTTTTTTCAAGCTTTCTACAAATGGAAATACACATTATATATTTTTTTGTATCTAGCTTCTTTTACTAGACATTATGTTTGTGAGATTCATCCATAACATTGTATGTAGAGGGAGTCTGTTCAGTTTCATTGCTGTATATCATTTTATTGAATGAGTGTATCACATTACATATTTATCTATTCTGCTATCAAGGCCATACTTGGGTTGTTTCCAGTTTAGAGAGACTATGAATAATACTTCCATGAACATTTACGTACATGTCTCTTTGGTTTATCATGTGCACACATTTCTATTGGGTACCTGAATGTTGAATTGCTGACTCATAGATTATGTGCATCTTTAACTTTGGTTGAGAAAGTGACATTGGTTGTTTCAATTCTGCCAACAGAATAAGAGAGTTTCCATTGCTTTACATCCTTGCTAACAATTGTTATGGTCACTGTATTTAATTTTAGCTATTCTAGTGGATATGCAATATTATTCAATTGTAGTTTTAATTTGCGTTTCTCGGATTACTAATGAGGTTGGGCAATTTTCATACGTTTATTGGTTATTTGATATCCTGTTTTGAGAAATGCCTATTTAAATCTCTTGCTTATTTTCAATTGGATTGTTTATCTTTTTCTTATTTCTAGCAGTTCTTTATACATTTTGGATACAAGTTTTTTGTCAGTTATATATGCTGTAAATTTTTTTCTTTTCTTTTGTTTTATAGTTGACATGCAATGATATATTAGTCTTAGGTGTATAACAGTGCTTCATCAACTCTATACATTAACTTTCTGTTTCCTTCTTTGTGGCTTATCTTTTTATTATATTAATAATGTCTTTTGATGAACGGAAGTTCTTAATTTTAACAGTCAAATATGTCAACTTTAAACTTATGTATCCTGTTGTGGAATGCTCCCCTTACACCGAGTCATGAAGATTTCTATTGTTCTGTAGGAACTTTAATTTTTTGCCTTTCAAATTTAGATCTACGATCCACCTTGAATTGATGTTTGTGTATGGTATGAGTTAAGGGTTATGTTTTTTTCTTCTCCCCAAGATTCTTGTTCAAATATCCTAATACCATGTATTGAAAAGACTGTTCTTTCTCCGCTGCTCTGAACTACCACTTTTGTTAAGAACCAAATGTCCATCAGTTGTGAGCTATTTCATTCTATTTATCCTTCTTTGCGCCAACACCACACTGTCCTCATTCCTATAGTTTTCTACTGCATATTTATTTATTTATTTTTTAAATGTTTATTTATTTTGAGAGCGCGAGATAAGGCAGAGAGAGAAGAAGAGAAAGAATCCCAAGCAGGCTCCATACTGTCAGCACAGAGCTGGGCGCCAGGCTCAATCTCACAAACCGTAGCATCATGACCTGAGCCAAAATCAAGAGTCGGTCACTTAACCAACTGAGCCACCCAGGCGCCCCTCTACTGTATGTTTATACTCAGGAGAAAAAGTTCTCCTTTTAGGTTCTTTGTCAAAAAGGTCTTGGCTATTTTTGTTACTTTGTACTTTTATGTAGCTTTTGCTATTTTTTAAATATTTATTCATTTTTTTTTAAACATTTATTTATTTTTGAGAGACATAGAGACAGAGTATGAGCAGAGGAAGGGCAGAGAGAGAGGGAGACACAGAATCTGAAGAAGCAGGCTCCAGGCTCTGAGCTGTCAGCACAGAGCCCGACGCGGGGCTCGAACTCACAGACCGCAAGATCATGACCTGAGCCGAAGTCGGCCGCTTAACCGACTGAGCCACCCAGGCGCCCCTAAATATTTATTCATTTTTGAGAGAGGGCAAGCAGGGGAGGGGCAAAGAGAGAGGGGGACAAAGGATCTGAAGTGGGCTCCGTACTGACAGCTGTGAGTCTGATGTGAGGCTCGAACCCACAAACCATGAGATCATGACCTGAGCCGAAGTTGGATGCTCAACCGACTGAGCCACCCAGGCCCCCCTGCACTTCTATATCGCTTTTAGAACTAGCCTGTCAAGTGGCACTTTCGTTTTATCTCCTAAGGCTGACTTCCAGCTAAGTTCCTCAGGGATGATGTTTAAGTTAGAACTTTAATGGCAATAGCACTTTGAAAGGACATGATATAATGGAAAAAACATGGGCTGTGGAGCCAGACTCACGTTGGAGTGTACCCCCGTCTCCTTCTATGAGTTGGGCCATTAGAAGGGATCAGGTTTGTTTTTGTCTACCTTGATCAATCGTCTATTTTTCTTAGTCCACAATAACAAAAACATTTTTATTACTAAAATTATCATTAAAATTCAGCCCTGCACAGGTATGTTGGCATCACGATAAATATTTTTTAGTCTAACCTAAGGCTGGGTCAAAACTGTCGCAACAGTGCTGCGTACATTGTGTCTGGCAGCTGTGAGCGTCATTACATGTGTATCATACTGCAGCTTGCGTCTCATCTTTTTAACTTTAAACATTTTTCGTTGCCTACAAACTAATTAAAAACTTTTTTATTATTATCTTTTTACCATACTATCAGAGCATATATTTTAACTCACACACACCAAAAGCATATATGGAAACTATAAAGTTATAACAAATACTCGTGAATCTCACATTTGAAATCCAGACCTTATACTCCTATTTGTTTTGCCTTCTTATTTAAGCATCTTTGAGAATTTGGCCTAATTTATATTAGTAGTTTAATATTCACTTAAAATAGTCTCAAACTCAGTTTGAGTTAGACAGCTGCATCCAGCTTCAATATGTGGTTATTTTGCAGCTCATTAATGCTATGAAATCTGTGAGCATATTTATTTAGAAAAATTGGCAGGCAGGCAATTTTGTCTCCCAATCTATCTACACCTCTAAATGTGTGTAACTGCGACTGCATATGGCCTCTTACACACATTCAGAAATGAATCCCAGTCCCCCCCATTCTCTGAATCTCTCTCTCACACACTCACATACACACATATTCAGATACACATAAAGAAAAGGATCTAGAAAAAGGAAAGATAAAAACAGCTCCCATCTGATGCATCCACCATCTGTCCTTTTCTATCTATCACTGCAAAATGGGGCAAAACGCTCACTCCCGTAGCCATTTCTCTTTTTTTGTCCTTATTCTCTTACTCATGCTGCGTTGAAGACAAAGTGGGTGTGCAAAAGGCAGTCCATTATTTCCCCCTGCATGATTTCCCTTTTCAGTGACTCTATGGCTGCCGTCAGCTCACAGGAGCCATCACGAGATGTTCTTTTATGGTTATGTGGGGAACTCTGAACACTTTGTGGGAGGTGTCTCACAGGAGGAAAGTGGAGAGTCTGTCAGCTACTGCTATTACTGCCATCCTGTCACCAGGTGGCAAAGGCAAATGTGTTCTGCCAAATAACCTAAAAGCTTATCAGAGAGGAAAGACTGATGGATTTATAGCATCTGAGCTTATACAACATGCTCATTTATTTTTGTATTTTTTTATGTTTATTTATGAGAGAGAGAGACAGACAGAACATGAGCAGAGGAGGGGCAGAGAGAGAGAGAGAGAGGGGGGAAACACAGGATCCGAAGCAGGCTTTAGTCTCTGAGCTGTTAGCACAGAGCCTGACATGGGGCTCCAACTCACAAATTATGGGATCATGACCTGAGCCAAAGTTGGACGCTCAATTGACTGAGCCACCCAGATGCCCCTACAACATGCTCATTTAATTCATGGAATGTTTTATTTTTGCATTTGGCTCTTCAATTTTAGGAACACATGTCTTTATTGTTGTAATCTTTTGCTTCCCTTTACCTCTTTATGTATGTGTGTGTGTGTGTGTGTGTGTGTGTGTGAATACGTGTATATATACATATATATATTACATATCTATATAGCATAGGTCAGTTCAATAGGTATTTATTAAGGCTCCACCAGGTATCCAGGACACAGAGATGAATAAGTTATGGTCCCTGCTCTCAAGGAGCTTATGGTCTAATGGTATTTGTCTTTCTGAAGAGAAGATTTTATACATGGGAACCAGGTTTGTTACACTGTACCAATGGCTAATGCTGGAATAAATTGATCAATAAGACAAAAAATGGTTGTATTATATTATAACCCAAATAATATAATAAATATCTACCAGTCCACACTTATATAAGTAATTGAATAAATAAATAAATAAATAAATAAATAAGGGAGAAGGGACACATATTACATAAAGTATTAAAACCTAACAGCACTTTCCGGAAGGCATAGATCAGCCATAGGAAGCAGAAGACAACCAATTTGTGTGTCATTTAAATATAACTTTTATATTGGAATTAAAATTTTCTAAGTTTTAAAATTATTTATTTGTTTATTTATTTTAATGTTTATTTACTTCTAAGAGAAAGGAGGACAGTGTGTGAGCAGGGAAGGGGCCGAGAGAGGGAGACAGAATCTGAATCAGGCTCCAAGCTCTGAGCTGTCAGCACAAGAGCCCACTGTGGGGCTAGAACTCATGAACCATGAGATCGTGACCTGAGCCAAAGTCGGATGTCCAAACTGAGCCACCCAGGCACCCCTAAAATAATTTTAGACTTACAGAAGAGTTGCAAAGATAGTACAAATCTATATTCCTCTACCGAGTTCCTATGTATCCTTCACCTCAGTTCCCCAAATATTAGCATGTAGCCTTGGTGTATTTATCAAAACTAGCAAATTAACATTGGTACAATACTATTGACTTAAGCACAGATTTTATTTGGCTATCATCAGTTTTCCACTAACACCCTTTCTGTTCCAGGATCTGATGTAGGCTCTAACGTTGTGTTTACTTACCACGTCATACTCTCCTCCAGTCTCTGACAGTTCCTCAGTCTTTCCTTATCTTCATGATGTTGACATTTTTGAATAGTACTGATCAGGAGTTTTGTAGAACGTCCTCCATTTGGGGTTTGTCTGATGTTTTCTCACTCTTAGATTGAGGTTATATAGATTTTTGAGAAAAATCTCACAGGGACCATGTACCCTCAGCATGTCTTGTCAGGGTTATGTGATATCGATATGTCTATTTACTAGAGATACTAACCTTGAACATTTGTTAACATAATATCTGCCGGGTTACTATATTTTTTCTCTTTGTAATTAACAAATATTTTGTGGGAAATATTTCAGGGCTATGTCAATATCTTGTGTTTCCTTAAACCATTACCCACTAATTTTGCACTACTAAAATAATCTTTATTTTAGAATAGTTTTAGGTTGTCAGAAGGATTGCAAAGATAGTACGTAGCATTCCCATATCCCCTGCACCCATCTTCCCCTGTTGTTAACATCTTACAAATGTACTCGCACGACTGCTGAACAAACATCAATGCATCACTGTTAACTAAACTCTTTACTTTATTTAGATTTCACTACTTCACACAATGATTTTAATGTTCAATCGATCTTACCTTTAGCAATTATTACTGCGGGGTTCTTATGGTGATTTTCTATTTCCATTACCCTCACTTTTTCTACATCGTTAATTGGAATTCTTCTGTAAGGAACAATTGTCCATTCTCCACTCTTTTTCAATCGTTTATTTATGCCAATGTGGACTCATGGATATTTGTTATGTTTTTTGGTTTATAATATATTATCATTATTTATTTTGTTGATCAAATTATTCCAGCTTTAGCCATTGAGAGCTCTTTCAGGTTAGCTCCTGTATCTTCCTGACATGCTCCTCTCTCTTCTCTTCCATTTTGGGGGCGGGAGGCACTTCCTTACTTTCTAGCATTATACATGTAATTTTCATATAAACCTGACAGACACTCTCATCGAAGAGACAATCTTTTAATTAAATGCTTATTATTTTCTTCCTCAGTTGACATTTTAACTTTTTTTCTTTCTTTACTCTTATCATCCAAACGTTATGATTATCCCAAATTATACTGAAAGGTCAAGGTGTGAAAAGGGAAATAGTGTGAGAGGGAGGTGGACAGGGCTTGCTTTCCTACTCCTTCCTTTATTTATGGTCTTTGGCAAGTTAACCAAACCTTATAAGTCTCAATCAACTCATCTGCAAAATGGTGATAATGCTAATGATATTTACCTTGTGGAGTCATAAAGATTAGACGAGTTAAGTGTCATCAGATGAAAAAGTACCTTGCCCATAAAGGTTATAGATTATCTCTATATCATAGCACAAGGGCACTGTCTCCTGTCCTTTTAATTATTTAATAATGGTTGTTAAGAAAATGTTTTTATGATTACACAGGGAGGCCCATTCAAGGGAGAACAATGAACAATTGAAATTGTCCTAGCCAAAAAACTGAGCCTGGAACCAGATTAATGTATTTACTCAGATGCAATCTCATTTCTATAACTCTATTCATTCAGAAAACCCGAGGATTAGCCTGGTAATAAGCATGACCCCTCTGTCTTTCAGACATAAAATAAAGGCTTTGTCCCTGTTAAGATATAAATACGTCAGGATCAAATTATTCCTCTTCCAAAGCCATGCAATATGTTTCCTAAACCAACATAAACTGTCATGTGGAAGTAATTCAAGTTGCAGAGTCTGATTGTTTTCCCAGAGCGGCCACTCAACTTGTTCGTGAGTCAGTGAGATGAATGAAGCACCCATTACATATAAACGTGCTGCAGGCATCACCCAGGAAGTAACAGGCTCAGCACCTGTCCTTGCACAGAATGAAACCCACCCTATCATTTCTGAGACCTGAAGCTAAAGAAATCTTTTTGGTATGACTTTCTCAAATCACACTGGAACCTAAAGCTTAAGTAAATACAATATGACTACAGAGTAATGTAGGTAGGAGCTAGGAAAGGACAGAGTGAACTGAAAACCAAGATCAACAAAGAAGTGCTTTGCTTTCTCTTTTTTTTATGGCCTGTTTCATTATTTCCCTCTCTTTTTTTGTCCAGTGTCTCATTGTCTTCTTCAAAGTTTAATGTTTGACTTGAGCTCATTCTTTATGGATACAGAATAATACTGGAGATCAAATAAGTGTTTTATGCAGCAATGACTGAAAGACAGTCAACATAATACATCATTAATCCTTTAAAAAATATTTATTAGAAGCACATAGCACCCTTTCTATCTTTTAACAAATCTCAAATAACCCCTGGAGGTGCCTGGGCGGCTCAGTCAGTTGAGCTTCTGACTCCTGATTTCAGCTCAGGTCACGATCTCCCGGTTCTTGAGATAGAGCCCCAAGTCCAGCTCTCTGCTGACAGCATAGATTCTCTCTCTCCGTCTTTCTGTGCCCCTCCCCTGCTCTCTCTATCTCTCAAAATAAATAAATTAGCATTAAAAATAAAACAAAACTTAAAAACCCCATAATCTGCTATGAAAAGTTTTATATACAGTAAACTCACAATTTGGGGAAATACAGTGGTACTATTGAGAATGTCCTCTTTCTGATTCTAGCCTGACTCTAGTCCCCTCTCTCCTCCTCCATGAAGTCTTAGCAATGGCATTTTGACAACTGATTTTAAAAGGATGTGCAACATTATCTAGAAAGCATAAAATACAGACCAGGAATTCAATTTACCATAGTAGCCAGAGTCTCTCCTCTTTCTCTCGACTCCAACTCTGGCCTCATATTTCTTGCCCCCGGATTTTAGTATTTTCAGCACCAACCTTGAAGGCTTTGAGCTACAACTTCTCAGATTGAATGTGATTGCCACACAACTGTCTTAAACAGAAAAGTGGCCTGTAGTTAGTCCACTCCTTCCTTGATTCTTATGACTGTGGAACCATAAGCAGGCTGCACTATGGCATTTCAGCACTAAGTGGAGCCAGTCACCCGACTGCCTTTAAACTTACAAATTAGCAAAGAGCACAGCCCATTTACCTGAAAACCTGACTTCATCTATGGGTTTACAAATGGACAGAGCTGAAGTTATATATACATACAAACATATATATTTATATTTAGTATAGTTGAATGCTCAAGCCTGTGGACAGATTCAAGGTGAACAATTCCTTTTGCTCATCTCACGTGGATTAAAGAAGATGGATGAAATAAACACAAACAAATGAAATTGCTTGTACATTGTGATTGTTAATCCCACTACTCTTTGTGGCAAACTTCTACAAGGCAGGGGTTACTAGTCTTTGATGGTTCAGATTCTGATATGAAGAATGAAGTAAAAACAAACATTCTGATTTCTTTTCACAGATAAGGAAACTAAGGCAGAGAGCAGTGAAATAAATCTAACAGTTCACTTCTTATACTTAGGATCTCAGGTTCTTTCAAGAATCGGCTGGTTGACTCTGTCCGTGCTGAGTTTCTAGACGAGACTCGTTTGTGACTCTCCTTATTACCCCTCCATTGATCTTCTACGCCCACAACTAACTCCCTCGAGATTTCATTGTCTATGTAAGGAGACCAGAGAAAATGCTAACGGTTATAGTAAAGGCAAAGAGGCAGTGGCATTTGCGCTGAACCTCAGAGATAACTAACTGGAAAAGCTCAGAGGCATAAAACAGCCTATGTGTAGCAATATCTAACAATAAGCTACAATCTGAAACAATATAGAAAGAAGGGCTGGATTGAATAGTACAGAACAGATTTGTCATGAAAGGGATGACGAGAACTCAGAGCGAGGTCTTGTTTGTCCACTGACTAATGCATCGTTTCCATTTGACTTATTATTAAGGGAGGGACTTCTCTGGGTCTTCTTTTCTAATTTAATGGTTTTGAGGAGTGGAGTATCTTCCTATGGCCAAGTCCCCAAGGGCAGGTAAGAGAACTGATCATGCTGACAGTGTGAGCTCATCTCCTTTCTCTCCTTTCACTGTCAATCTCCCCACGTCCTTAGTTCATGCTCCTGGCTCCTCCTCTCTCCTCTCTTGTTCTCTTAGTAATTCCTTGAACTTTGACTTCTAGCCCTGACTGCTTTCTATAAGACAAACCAGTATTCTTTTTGTTTCAGTCAGTTTTATTTAGTTCATATTCTCTTTTCAGTAACATTTATTCTGCTGACCACACTCTCTGATGGATGCCTTTCTTTAAAACCTTTTGATGGTCCATCACTCCTTTGGTTTGTCAGCATGTCTTCCTTTTTTTTTGTCTCTAATTGTGTGTGCCCCTAAAGTTGTGTCCTTGACCTGGCTTTATATTCAATTCCTTCCTCATTTTTTGTGGTCTCCTATTCCTTTATACCTATAAACTCCATGTGTATATGCTCCATCCAAATTCTAAGACTTAACTTTTAACTTGTGCTTAATTCAAAAGATGTGATAGTACATAGGTTAAAAGTATGGATTCTGATGTCACAATGTCTGAGTTAAAATCCTGGTTCTTCCACTTACTAGAACTTTCACCTAATTTCCTTATCTGTATAGTGGAAATAATAAAACTTACTTCATTGAATTATTGGAGGATTATTATGCACAGAATAGAGTAGTATGCACAGAAGAGTGCCTGTTACATAGTAGCTACTATGTAAGTATGAACTCATTATTATTATACATGGATCAAATTTTAGAATCTGCTCTCAGTACATCTCCAATGACATATCCCTTGAATTCGTTCCTTAATTTCAATTCCTACACCATTCTCCTCCTTGTAAAGAAGTGATTAAGAGTATGGCCTGTTGAGGCAAACAATAGGTTAGCATTTCAGTTATACTTCTTATCAACTGTATGACCTTGTGTAACATAACTTCATCTGTCCCAGCCTTCATCTCCTCATCTGTATCTATATCATAGAATTGTTGTGAAGATTAAATTAGGTAATATATGTATGAGTTGATATGAGTACAAGGTAAACTTAACAAATAGTTTTTCCATTGTTGTTACTGCCTGATCTTCTATATTCTGAACAAATACTACATCTTCCACAAAGCTTCCTCCGATTGCTCCAACCACAATGCTACCTCGTTCTTCTGAATTTCTGTAGCATTTGTTATCTATACCACCTATTGGACAAGTTATCATGTATCACTGTGTACTGTCATTTACCATTTTGCTAATATGTCTTCTCTCCCTGGTTTGAGCGGAAGCTTTCTGAAGGTAGGCATCTTGCCTTGCACCTCCTTTAGTCTTAGCATCTAGGCTGGTGTTTGGCAAATAAATGGTGAGAGACAACCGTTTTCTCCTCAAATTTAAAATTTCAAATGTCCAAATTGGAGTGATTATCTTTCTCCACAAAATCTGCTCCCTTTCTCAGTTTCTTTGATTCTGTCTCTGTTAAGACATTACTTTTATTTCTAATCTAGTACAGAGATCTTTTGACACGTCTTGTGAATTTCTTAGGTACAAGATCTCACTAGGGATACTTGGGTGGCTCAGTTGCTTAAGCATCTGACTCTTGATTTCAGTTCATGTCATGGTTTCATGATTCTTCAGTGATGGAGCCCCACATCTCTCTCTCCCTCTCTCCTGCTCATTTTCTCTCTCAAAATGAATAAATAAACATTAAAAAAAAAGATCTCACTGAGGTCTATCAATTCTATATGCTCCTAGCTCAATGCCTATCACATAGCACTTGTTCAAAAAATGTTAATGATGAGTGACACAAAATATAAATTAATACATATACAAATTATTATTTTATTTTTAACATTTTAAATATTTATTTATTTTGAGGGAGAGAGAGAGAGTGCATGCATGCACGTGCAGGGGAGGGGCAGAGAGAAAGGGAGACAGAGAATCCCAAGCAGATTCTGCACTGTCAGTCAGAGCCCGACAAGGGGCTCCTTCTCACAAATCGTGAGATCATGACCCAAACTGAAATTAAGGGTTAGATGCTCAACCGACTGAGCCACCTAGAGTTCCCACAGACTTTTATTTTAAAATGTTTCAGATTTGCCTCTGTTCTTTAACCCTAATAACACTACCCTAATACAGACCCTTAATGACTCAAGTCTAGAACATTGAAATCGCTTTCTATCTGGCTCCCTAATATTCTTCTTTCATTTTAATCTATCTTGTCTATGAGTGCTAGACAGATATTCCTTAAACATCATTTCTAATCACAAATATTACCTTATTTAATCCTCACAGCAACCCTATGAGGATGGTGTCTCAACAGCTCATGGAATCATCTAACACTGAGAACAGTTTTCAAGGTTTTCCACAGGCTGGTGTCACTTTACTTTCCTCTCAGCATTTTCACTCATCAACATCCCTTATTCCACCCAAGCTGGTACCACTTATCTTAAACATTTTCCTTCATATCTACTCTTGATGTCATGTCAAACCTGGCTTTAATCATGGTATCAATCATGAAACACCCTTATCTTCCTTTTTTCATTTCAAAATTCACCCATCTTTTAAAAAGAAAACAGAATCTCTTCATGACTCCTTCCTGGACTGTTGTAATCTTCAATTATTTCTTTCTTCTTCATATAATTCTCCTATAAACTTACTTAACTCTCATATAAAACTTTTATTATTCTGCCTACCATGTAAATATTTACTCCCACTTATTCCTCTCCAATTATTTTATGTAGTTTGTTAGCATAGTCTCCCTAGTTGTATTGTAAATCCATTAAAAGAGTTATAATCTTTGTATATTCTTCACTATCTAAGTGAGCTGAGTACAAAGTACAAGTTCAGAAATATTTAAATGATTGATACTGTGAAAGTAAATCTGATAAATTTAGTGTTTGGGGAAGAGATCTTTTTAAAATTTTGATTCAAGACCAGATCTATGATGTTTCCAAATAATTTGATTCAATGCCAGATTATGCTGTCTGTTTTACATTGACTAGTAGGTAAAATGTTATCATATCACTTATTTTAATAAAAACAAAGTTTGCCATTGATGAAATGTCTCTCCCAGATTTATCTTTTTAAATCTGAATAGGATGCCTAAAAATGTTCCATAAAAAGTAATAAAAAATCACAGAAATCAAACACCATTTGAAGTTTCCATTTCTAAACGCCAGCTCAACAAGTAAACTCAAAGATGTTCATTTTGATCCTTCCAACACTAATACCATGGAGAGCTCATGGCTGCTGTTCCTCATAATGAGTCCAGCTTCTGGACATGCCAAGACTTTAGAATTTAGAGGAATCTGTTGGGTCTGACTGCAGGGATGGTTGGTGGTGGTTGTTGGATGCTAAGAAGGAGATTGTGCCATGAGAAAAAGACAGACACTCTAAAGTGTTTTCTTCTGAAATCTTGTTAGAAGTCTGAGATTCTATGATTTGACATAGTGTGCTACAGGGTTTTATTCAGCGCTATCTTAGGCAAATAACTGCAGGTTTGTCTGGGGGTGGGAAGCAGAGCAACCTCTAGATGCTACTCTCTTCTATCCCTCTGAGTATGTGAAGGGTCACCTGGACAAGTCTTCTAATGCTTCAGTAATCCTCGTCTCACTTTATGGGTTTTCCCAAATTATTTTTGCTTTTAATTGTTTTCATTTACATATATTTACCTAAAAAGAAAAATGTCTTTATATCACTTCTCAAAATAAAAAACCAGTTTCTGTTGTCATAAGTAGAATGTAATCATAACAATAAATACAACAAAACAAAACCGTTTTATTAAATTCCAGACAGACACTTTTGGGCTCTGAGCTTAAAGACTTGAGTAACTTTCTTAAAAAGGAAGATGAGTAGATGTTAGGGAGCTGTTAAGACACATTATTATTAAAATGAGACTTTCTTTTTTTTGAGTGTATTTATTTATTTATTCAGAGAGACCCCACCCAGTCTCCCCGCAAAAGAGACTATCCTCTTCTCAAAAATCAGTATGATTAAAAGCCAGTTGATTGTGTTAATTATTCTGCTCAACTTTCTTTTCATTTTTCCCCCCTGATAGATGTTCCCTTAAGAGATAGGTTTAGTTTTCCCTGGTTCTGATTTATAATGAATATATCCTTCTATGAGCTGCTTCTTTCACTTGCCATTTTGTTCTTGAGATTTGTCAATGTTAGATTTTTTTAGCAGTCGTTCATTTATTTTTTTACTGCCTCACAGTATTCAGGTGTAAAATATATCATGGTTAATCTAGTCTATCAGTCACAGTTTTGTTTCTCAACTTTTACTCTGATAAACAATGCTGTTTTGAACATTCCCCGTTTATATGTGCCAGATGTTGCATTACTTAAGAGAGGAATTGCTGAGTCATTGAGGTGCGAAAGTTATTCCCTATGCCTATTTTCTTTTAATTTTTAATTTTTTTTTATTTATTTGTGACAAAGAGAGAGATAGAAGCATGAGCAGCGGAGGGGCAGAGAAAGACGGAAACACAGCATCGGAAGCAGGCTCTGGGCTCTGAGCTGTCAGCACAGAGCCCTACAGGGGACTTGAACTCGTGAACCGGAAGATCATGCACTGAGCTGAAGTCCGCTGCTTAGCTGACTGAGCCCTCCAGGTGCCCCCTCCCTATGCCTATCTTTAAGTGCAAGTTACATTACCATCACGCATGGATCAATGTTCCATGGCTGCACGTCATTGCTCACCCCTGATAATGTCAAAGTTTTAAAATACTTACTGGGGCACCTGGGTGGCTCAGTCATTTGAACCTCTAACTCTTGATTTTGGCTCAGGTCAAGATCCCAGTGTAATGAGATTGAGCCCCCACCCCCACCCCCCGTAGAGCAATGTACTAAGAGTAGAGCCTGCTTAGGATTCTCTCTCCTTCTACCCCTCTCCCCCATTTGCACACACACTCTCTCTCTCAAAACATTTTTTTTAATTTAAAAAGTAAAATAAAAAAATAAAATAAAATACTTACCAAATATTGGGTGGGAAAAACAATTTCATTGTTGTTTCCCTTTGTCTTTATATGACTACTAATAAAGTTCAGCCATTTTCTCATGGAGAGAATTAAAAGAAAACAATTTTCTCATTGGCTTAAGTTAGTTAATGTCATCCTTGCTGTGAGAAATAAGTCCACTCACCCAATCATACGAGAGACGCAGAGGCTGGGAGCACAGTGGAGAGAGGTTTTTATCAAGGCTCTTTCAAGAACAGGGTGTCTGATGGACATTCCAGGCAGTTATAGAAGGCAATTTATCTCCTAGAGTGCAAGTCCCTCCCCTGATTCCTCATTGGCTGAGTACTACAGAGGTTACAGCCTTACTTGGAAGTCTCCTATGCCCAGGTAAGGCAAAAAGTAGTCTGATTGGAACAAATGGACATTCCTTGAGGTGATGCAGAGACTTCAGTTCTTTGGCACATGCTCATGGCAAAGCCTTTGAAAAATAAGCCTGCGAAATGGAGAGGAGAAAAAGAACCAGGAAGTGAAGTGTCTAAGGTTTTGGGACTCCATTGTGTGTGTGTATGTGTGTGTGTGTGGCGGGGGGTGGGTCATACATATTTCCAATAGGTCGTAAACCTATCGTTAACTAGACAGCACAGCTTTTATTTGGTATTTCTGAAAATGAATCCTCTCACTTCTCACACTTGTGTATCACCTAATATTATTTCTTGGGCATCCCACCTTGGGAAACACTGGACTGGGAGAAAATTTAAATTGAATCACTTTCTTTTTGTTTTTGTTTTTTTTTTTTTTACATAAGCTCTGTTGGGGTTTGGAAGCGAACAGTCAGGAAGGAATTCTTGAGATGTCTTTGGTGCAAAGAAAAGGTGATTTTATTAAAGCATGGGGGCAGGACCCATGGACAGAAAAAGCTGTGCTGGGGTTGTGAGGAGTAGCTGATTACACGTTGGTAGGGGGTTACAGATAGCATAGATCTCTAAGTGATTTGGAAACAAGATTTCAAGGACCTTGAGGGAGTATCCGTTGTTAGGAAAATATCATTTACTACTGTCGAGTAAACTTTCAGTCATAAGACCCTTCAGATGTATATCAGTGGGCCATATGCTTGGAGGATGATTGCTAACATATGTTTTGGAGGAAGGGGTAGAGATAAAGGAAGTTTCCAAAAGAATTTTCATATGTTTAAGATGACTTACAGGATCCTAGAGGTCAGGCTAATTTCAAGCTAAGGTTGCTTTTTGCCCATAGCAATGTATTCACATGGAGGCAGCAGGGTTCCTGGAGGTAAGTCACTCTGCCAGTCTCAAGGACTTGTCAATGGGCTGTAAGTTGTAAGGAAATTTAATTTTTCTTTTGTCTTTGTTCTCCACATCGGGCTCTATGCCCAACTTGGTGCTTGAACTCATGACCCCAAAAGCAAGAGTTGCATGATCTACTGACTAGTGGGTGCCAGCCGGGCACTCCTAAATTGAATCGCTTAAAAAAAATTTAAGGGAAAATTCCAAAAAGGAAATATCCTTATGCCATCTAAGACTGTTGTATACTTGGTTTTTCAAATCTGTAAAGCACAATTCTCTTAGTTTTTATTTTCATTCTGGGATCACTCGTTACAAAGGCTCAAGGCTAATAAAAGAAGGCCTTTCCATGTACCTACATCACCTTCTCTGAGAACTCAAATAATATTCATGGAGGTCATCTGCTTATTTAGTGGTTAGCAAATATATCAGACATTAAGCAACATACCTGGAACCTTGGGTTGAGAGTCCATAACAAGCTGAAGGGAAGCAAGTCAGCAGAATAACAGGGAGAAACATTTTAGGATTTCAGGAGAGCAACTGTGGTAACCTAGGAAGGAGAAAAGAAGCGTATTAGGAAATCTGGATAGATTCAAGTAAGTTTTCTATTATTTTTTCTTTTTCTTTCTTTCTTTCTTTCTTTCTTTCTTTCTTTCTTTCTTTCTTTCTTTCTTTCTTTCTTTCTGAGAGAGAAAGAGAATCTTTAAAAAAAATTTTTTAAGTTTATTTATTTATTTTGAGGCAGAGAGAGAGAGAGACAGAGAGAGGGAGAGAGAGAATCCCAAGCAGGCTCCACATTGTCAGCCTGGAGCCCTACTGAGGGCTCCATCTCACAAACCATGAAATCATGACCTGAGCCAAAATCAAGTGTCGGACACTTAACCAACTGAGCCACCCAGGCTCCGAGAGAGAGAGAGAGAGAGAGAGAGAGAGAGGGAGAGAGGGAGGCGAAAGAGAGGGAGAGAGAGAGAGACAGAGAGAGAGAGTGAATCTTAAGCAGGTTCCTCACGCAGTTCCCCATGTGGGGCTTGATCTCACAACTGCGAGATCATGACCTGAGCTGAAATCAAGTTGGACACTTAACCGACAAAGCCACCCAGATGCGCCTATTATTTTTTAAAGGAATTTTCAAAGTAGGATAATCAACTGTCTTGGTGTTCCTGAGATTGAAGGATTTCCTGGGACATACAAGTTTCCTGGGAGACAAGGTCGTCTCCAACTGAAAGGAATTGGTCACCCTAGTTCAAATGTATATATCATAAGCAGCACAGAAGTAAGGGTTTTCCTTCTGTGAATGTAGGAGGGTATATGAGATTACACCTACACAGCATCTAATAGACTCTGTTGTTCTCAGAGTTCAGAAATCACTTTGGGGATATTATTAAGTATCAAAGTTTTTCCTACAAATGGAATTCAATTTTATTGAATAATTACCTGGAAATGAAGGAAAAGGACAAGTGTCCTCTTCTAACACTCAATCACTCTGTTTGCTATTAATCATTTGAGTGCAAGGTGCCACTCACAAAGTAATCCTTCCAGGGATTCTGGGGCATTATCTGCATATGCTTGAAAATATTAAGTAACCTCTGAATAGGAACACCCTTCTATTTGACAGTTCACCATGTGGGTGCTTTTTTGCAAATCATCTACTTGTCTCTTGAGCTCCTACTACATGATTTGTATAATCAATGTATACAAGACAATGTAATTTATATGGGACAATGTAAATTTTTTAAATTTTTTATTTTTGAGGGAGAGACAGAACACGAGAGGGGAAGGGGCAGAGAGAGAGGGAGACACAAAATCCAAAGCAGGCTCCAGGCTCTGAGCTGTCAGCACAGAGCCCGACACGGGGCTCAAACTCACAGGCTGTGAGATCATGACCTGAGCCTAAGTCCGCCATTCAACTGACTGAGGCATCAGGCACCCCGACAATGTAATTTTTTATACAAGAAAATGTAATCTCATTAAAAAGTGTAATTACATTCAATAATCAGTCACCAAAATGACTTCTCTGTACATGATACTTTGGTAATTTAATTCTAAGCTCTTCTTATAAGCAATATGTAAACCTCAATTATACATTTTTTAATTGAAAATCAAGATCTGGGGTTTTTCCAAATGTGCACCTTGAAGATATGAATTAATAAGTAAACCATTACCATGAAATGTTTAATTGTACATTTTTCAAGCCCCTCTCATTTAAAGCTCTGACAGAATTTTCTAGGTGGAAAATACAATATTGTGTTCATAATCCACAATTCACTATATATTTTCATTGTTTCTTCTAATGGCATTCTTCTCACTCATTTATTTTAAAAATAACTTTAAAAATAATTTTCTTTGGGCCAGACACTGTACTAGGAATTGGAGAAACAGGAACAAGGCAGTCCCTGCCTAAGTGGAGCTCGTGTTTGTTGCCTCTAAGACATTTAAAATGAAAAGAAACAGGAAAAAGTCTCCAAGGCATAAAGCTCCGACTACTTAGGAGAAAAGTTTTAGCTAGCCAAATAGACCTTATCTATCATTAGTTTTCAGAGTTGGGGAATCATATGAAAGGGAAACAGAATAGTTTAGAACAAGAAGTGATTCATATTGGAATAGAACCATAATAAAAAAGGAAACAAAAAACTAGAACCTCTACTCTTTCTTGTCTTCCTTGGAGCAGAATTCCACAAAAAGGAATCTTTTGATATGGACATAGGGTTACCTCCTCCTTTCCCTGAATCTTTTCTGAAGTTCTTGATAAACAGCTTTAATACATCTCGTTTATTTTTTTAATGATTTTTATCTACTACATATCTTCAGTTTTACTTTCATGGATAAGTTGCTGTGTCCATGAAATTTTTAAGAACATCAAGAATTTAACTCAAGATTGTTACTGGGTTAGATTTTTCAAAGAAATCTTTTTTTTTTTTCTATTGGTACAGGGACTGACCTCTGGATAAAAAAAGAAAAGGAAACTATAGGTCGTTTCGAGATTTATTTTGGTAAAGAACACAATCAGTATTATAAAAAATAATGCCTAAGGTTAAAATAATAGCAGATATTTATTAAGCATTGACTATGTACAAAAAATTAAAGAGAATAGGAAAGACAGGTAAGAGACTGTCCTTGGCCTTAAATAAATTAGTACCAGTCTGTCTTGTGCTAGAGACTTGTAGAGATGCAAAAGTATTCAAGAAGGTTTTAGAGTAGACAGAAACTATTATCCCATTACCCCCTCTTACTAACAGAACTCAGATTTTGACCAAGAGTTCACCCTTTCATATGGCTCAGGAAAAACAGTTCCTGAGTTCTGTACAGCCTCCACAGTTCTGGAGACTTGATTAATCTGAACCAATCAGGATAATCACAACCCTTTATCATGTAATTGGTTTAAAAAGAGGCAGGTGAATCATCTGACAAGTCATAAGAAAGATTTGTTGGAAGCTTCTAGAAAAGGAAGTTCATTGAACTGGCTGGATGTTAAGAGGTAGAATGGAGCCTCAAAAGCTACTGACACCCATATGAAGATCACTGAGGTAGAGCAAAGGGTAGCCTCAGAATGAGACTTATATTAGTAAGGCAGGGCAGACAGATGGAAAAAACCTGAGTTCTTGACCACGATTTTTTTCTTCAAGATTAACCAACCCTTAAAGCGTCTCCTGCATCACTCTACCTTTCCCGTTTTGTGAGCCAACAAACTTTCTTATTTAGGTCAGTTTGAATCTGGTTGGTGTTATTCCCAAGTAGGGAAACATCCTACTTGGATGCAAATTCCAACTTTCAAAGACTCTCGTAATCTAGTCGGAGGGGCAGAACTCACCATATTGACTCTGTGATGCACTTCCTTTTCATCACATTTTAATATCTCCAAAATATTAGAGAGAGATAGCACAAGCAAGGGAGAGGGGCAAAGGGAGAGAGAGAGAGAGAGAGAGAGAATCCTAAGCAGGATGTGTCTCTGAAATCAGGATACAGTGTTGTAATATTGCTCTCAGCCAAGCAGCGGCCTTATCATAGTCGTCGGTGCCTATGCATATGTATGCATAATGTCGGTCATACCATTCATATTACTGATGCTTTAATTCTATGTATTATTTGACATTCATGTGTTGTTCAATTGCCGCTTAAAATTAATCATGACTATATTATCATTCAGAATCAGAATAAAAGCTATTCTGTCTGCAGAAAAGCATAGAGACAGTAGAATATACATCTGATATAAATGGAGAAAATATTTATCCTTGGTAGAATTACCACAATTCCATAGTTTCTTATAAATACCTTATACAGGACCCACAAGTATATGAAACTATTGTACTTCATTACTGAGAATATGTAAAAGAAATGCTATCATATATCAAATGCTGCACCTGAAAGTAAGAAAAAAAATGTGAAATCCCTCAGAATAGATATAAGAAATTTCAGTCAGAGTCTTGTGTCATGGATTCATGCCTGAGGCAAGACTGTGATTAAGGCATTGTGCTATAGAAAATGGAAACACTATCAATTGTCTTTTGCTTATAGGAAACTAATTGTCAAACTGATTTTTTAGGTAGAGTGTGGTTATACCAACTGTGTATGAATTTTTGTTTTCCTGAAATGGGGGAAGGATTTTTAATAATTTGACCACCTATGGGGCACCTGGGTGGTTCTGTCAGTTGAGTGTCTGACTCTTGATTTCAGCTCAGGTCATTATCCCAGGGTTGTGGGATCAAGCCCCACAAAAGGCTCTGCACTGAGCCTGGAGCCTGCTTAGGATTCTCTCTCTCTCTCTCTCTCTCTCTCTCTCTCTCTCTCTCTTTCTCTCTCTCTCACTTGTGTTCTCTCTCTAAAATTAAAATCTTTTAAAAAAATAATTTGACTATCTACGATTATTTTTATTCTCAAAAACCAGAGAAGCTTCTTTAATTGAGATATGTGTTTTAATAATGGTACTGTTATTGGCGATAGTGTTATTTAGCTCTGATATAAATCCGTTTCAAATACTCCATGGTATCACTCAGATGTAGAAGCTAAAAAAGTCAAACTCATAAAAACGGAGAGTGATAAAGTGGTTGCCAGGGGCTGCAGGGCGGGGGAAATAGGGAGACATTGATAAAAGGGTACAAACTTTCAGTTATAAGATGAATAAAGTCTGAGGATCTAAAGTATAATGTGGTGACTACAGTTGACAACATCGTACTGTATAGTTGAAATTTGCTAAGGGAGATCTTAGATGTTCTCACTAAAAAAACAAAAAAACAAAAAAACAACCAAACAAGTCAACAAATGAGAAAGAAAAATATAGGGGGTGATGGATGTGTTAATTAACTAGATGGGGAAATTCTTTGACAATGTATATGTATATCAAATCATCATGATATATGCTTTAAATACATTACAATTTTATTTGTCAATTGTACCTCAGTAAAGTTGAAAAAATAAACTTAAAAAAAAATTTAAACTTTGGAACTGGCACCTCTCAACATAAATTTAGCCGGATGGATCCTTTCTACTCCAGAATCAGCACCCACAGCATCCATAGAGTAACCTGTACTCCCTGGAAACGCCTGTGCACAGCAGGATGGAGATTTCTTTAAGGCTTATGTGTTTTAGATGTTTAGAGTGTGGAGAGACTGCTAACTGTAAGTAGATTTGCTCCTCTAAACAGTCCCTAAAGAATTTCCCTTTTTCTTCTCTCCTTTTATTTAATTCTATACAATGCCAAATTTTCTTTTTTAAAGCCAGATCTGACCCTACTGCCTGTAGAATAACAGACAAACTCCTCAGTCTGATAATCAGTTGGATGATGTCAGCCTACCTTTCCACCTTTAATCTTGCGTCATACCCTTCAGAACATTCTCGACCTCAGTCACATTGGAGTACTTGCCTTTGCCCAGAAATACCTGTAGGAAACACCTTTGTTTCCACTACTCCATCTTCGTGGAATCCTTTCCCTTCATAATTCCTGTCAGAGTTCTTCCTATCCTTCACAGCCCAGGTCAAGTACTGCTACTTCACATCTCATCATTGGGAGTTAAAGGCTTCCTCCCTTTTTTTCCTATTACTCTCATTGTTGTGAAAGTATGTTGTGTTACTACTACCTTTGCTTTACCTATACCTATATTAAAATTAAGAGTGATTTATGTAGGGGCACCTGGTTGACTCAGTTGGGTAAGCCTCTGACTTGATCTCAGGATTGTGAGTTCAAGCCCCGCATTGGGCGTAGAAAAAAAGAAACCCAAGAGTAGATGTGGGAAGGCCTTTTTTTTTTTTTTTTTTTGGCCATAATCCAGGTAAGAGAAAACAATGACTTAGATCCTTAGATCTTTGCCTCCCATGTGAGGTTGAGTACAAGTGTTTCTGGTATAGTTAAGAAATGTTGCTTGAACTGAAGTAAGTTAATTGATTCATTTCATGTAAACTACAAGACACTACAAGGAAGTGCCAGGAAAACATTTAAAAAGAAAATTTTTTTAATGTTTATTCAATTTTGAGACAGAGAGAGACAGAGCATGAGTGGGGGAGGGGCAGAGAGAGAGGGAGACACAGAATCTGAAGCCGGCTCCAGGCTCTGAGCTGTCAGCACAAAGCCCGACGCAGGGCTCGAACTCGGACCATGAGATCATGACCTGAGCCATAGGTGGGACGCTCAACTGACTGAGTCACCCAGGCGCCCCGAGGAAAACGTTTTAAACAACTGGGCATTTTCTCTAGGTGACCTCCTCAGGTCTGTTAATCCAGAGCAAACCATTCTTTCTCAGGGGACTCCTGAAGGTTCTGTATCAGGGAGAAAATGCTGTTGCTAAAACTGCTGCCAGCCTCATTTTATAAGAAACTTCCCTATAAAGGTCACTTGTTAAGTATTGGTGGAAACGACATTCCTTTCCACTTCGGGAAAAGGCAGCTCATACTTTCTCATTAGCTGGCTCCTGCTTTGGTTGCTAATGTTTCAAAATATGCAAATAAAATCTCTCCCTCAGCTTACTGCATAAAAAACATCAGCATATGCTTTTAACCTTTTGTGAAGTTAGAAAATCAGTCCAGGTGTGATATATAGTATCCTTGTGTTAGACCATTGTTTATGCTTAGTAGTTTTTTTTAAATTTCAAGATAACCATTTATCATCAAAAAGGGAAGTGCCTATGAGTGTACATATGTGTGATTCAAGAAGATGAGTCAAGGATGATTTATTTGTCACATTTTCACCTTGAAATGAACATAATTATATAGAAAATATTCAAAATACTTTTTAACAAGAACAGATGAATAGATATCAGAGGGTAGCAGCCAGTTATGTAAGGCATAATTTATTCAGGACATTTGGGAGATATGTGTGTGTGTATATATACTAGATACTACATACATTATAATATAATTACCTTTTAAAAAGTTTGTTTATTTGAGAGAGAGAATGAGCAGGGGAAGGGCAAAGAGCAAATCGGCTTTGTGCACTGCTGCGGGGCTCCATCCCATGAACTGTAAGACCATGACCTGAGCAGAAAATAAGAATTGGACGGTTAAGAGACTGAATCACCCAGGTACCCCAAAGTATAATCATCTTTTAACTAGTGTCTTTTCATTGTGATAAAGCAAAAAAAAATTGATCCCATTTCCTTTGAAATGTTTTTATCTGTAATATGGATATAATAATACCTACTTCAAGAAGTCGTATGAGTTAAATAAAATAATATGTTATATAAAAAACAAGTAAGTACATGAAGTATTTAATTAATGCAATAATATATAACAATCATGTTAAGATGCTCTGTATATCTAGTCTTTTCTACTCAACTAGAAAGATTTGATATTACCAGTAATGATTACATTGTAGGTTGGATTAAGGGGCATTTTTAGACAAATTTTTTCCAGCTTTATTATGATATGATTGACATATAATATCATGTAAGTTTACGGTGTACAACGTGTTGATTTGACACACTTACATATAAGGATGCCTGGCTGGCTGGCTTAGTCGGTGGTGCACAGGACTTGATCTCCAGATTGTGAGTTCGAGTCCCACATTGGGTGTAGAGATTACGTAAAAAAAATAAAATCTTAACCCCTGCCTCCACGCACAAAATGATACATTTACATACTGCAAAGTGATTATTATCCCATAGCCTTAGCCAACAGTGCCGTCATGTCACATAATTACCATTTCTGTTTTGTGTTGAGAATATTTAGGGTCTACTCTCTTAGAACATTCAAGTCTATGATTCAGTATTATTAGTAACAATTACTGTGCTCTACACTGGATCCCCAGAACTTATTCATCTTATATAACTGGAAGCTTGTGCTCTTTGATCTAGAGACTCTTTTTTTTTTTAAGTTTTAAAATGTTTATTTATTTTTGAGAGACAGAGTGCAAGTGGGGTTGGGGCAGAGAGAGAGGGAGATACAGAATCCGAAGCAGGAGGCAAGCTCTGAGCTGTCAGCACAGAGCCCCTCTGCAGGGCTCAAACTCACAAGCTGTGAGATCATGACCTGAGCCAAAGTCAGAAGCTCAATGGACTGAGCCACCCAGGTGACCCTGATCTAGAAAAACTTTTCAGTAGTTGCAATTAGTCTTTGGTTCAATCTTCTCCTTTCCATTCCTCTGCTAATCTCTGGTTCATTCTCTTCCATATTCACATTCGTGATGTCCTCCTGGTGATTTCTGATTGCTCATTGCTTCCCTTTCTACCACCTATTCAGACTTATAACCTCTCCCAAAGTCTTTCGTGATATATTCCAAAACGAGTTTTACCCTAACCTTATTTATTTTTTATTTCTTCCCTTTAACCCTATTTAAACTCTCAATCTCTTCATGAGCCTGACTTTAGCTAGATGTTAGGAAGAAAGTACTCTTCCTGAACTAATTTGAACCAAAGCATTTGGTTGACTTAATCTTTACAAGTATATTTACATTTGAAAAGAGAAGAGTCATTAATCCAAGTTACGTTGTAGTAGAATTTTAAGCTCTGTAAAGGACATGTCTTTTAGCTCAGACAACAATTTAACTTGCAGTAGTTGATAAATCTTAGCTGCCTATTAGAATCATTTGAGAAGCTTTTAAAAGATGCCTGCTGCATAGGCAACCAATGAAATGGGAAAAGATAATTGCAAATGACTTATCAGATAAAGGACTAATATCTAAAATCTATAAAGAACTTACCAAACTCCACACCCAAAAAATGAATAATCCAGTGAAGAAATGGGTGGAAAATATGAATAGACACTTCTCCAAAGAAGACATCCAAATGGCTAACAGACACATGAAATGATGCTCAATGTCACTCATCATCAGGGAAATACGAATCAAAACCACACTGAGATACCACCTCACACCAGTCAGAGTGGCTAAAATGAACAAATTAGGAAACTATAGATGCTGGCAAGGATGTGGAGAAACAGGCACCCTCTTGCAGTGTTGGTGGGAATACAAACTGGTGCAGCTGCTCTGGAGAACTGTGTGGAGCTTCCTCAAAAAAAAAAAAAAAATGAAAATAGAACTACCCTATGACCCAGCAATAACACTGTTAGGAATCTACCCAAGAGATACAGGAGTGCTGATGCATAGGGGCACCTGTACCCTGATGTTTATAGCAGCATTTTCAACAATAGCCAAATCATGGAAAGAGACTAAGTGTCCATCAACTGACGATTGGATAAAGAAGATGTGGTATATATATACAATGGAATACTACGCAGCAATGAGAAAGAATGAAATCGGGCCATGTGTGGCAACATGAATGGAACTGGAGGGTATTATGCTGAGTGAAATAAGTCAGGCAGAAAAAGATAGATGCCATATGTTTCCACACATAGGTGGGCTTTGGGAGACTTAACAGAAAACCAGGGGGGAGGGGAAGAGGGGAAGGAAAAAAAGCCACAGAGAGGGAGGGAGACAAAACATAAGAGACGCTTGAATACTAAGAACAAGCCGAGGGATGGGATGGGTATGGGAGGGGGGAGAGTGGGAGACGGGCACTGAGTAGGGCACGGGTTGGGATGAGCACTGGGTGTTCTTGTATGGAAACGAATCTGACAATAAAAAATATTAAAAAATAAAATAAAATAAAATAAAATAAAAGATGCCTACTGCAAAGACCCTCTCCTCAGAGATTCTAATATGAGTGGTCTGGGGTGGAACCCAGGTATTGGAATTTTTTAAGCATCTGAGATACTTCATCTCTGGGTTAGAATGACCATTTTGATTTAGTTTTCAATACTAAAAATTTCCATTTCTCTGTTATGTAAGTTACATACACATTTTGCTGTATCTGGTAAAAGAAGTCTGGGAAAAATTTAACGGAAAGATAATAGAAAATTAATGATAATTTAAATGTCATCGAGTCCAACTCCCACATTTTACTAATGATGAAACAGGTTCAAATGATTAAGACTACACAGTTAGAGGTGGAGTGGGACAAACTTTAAATGACTTAAACAATAGGATATTAAAAAATGCTCTAAATATTTTTTACTTTTTAAAACGTAATTTATGTCTTAGTGAACTAAACTTATTTTTAAAATAAGATTAATTTATGCAAATGACAAAAATTTAAACAATGCACAAAGATGCAAAATGAAAAGCAAAACTCCAACCCCATTTCAATTTGCACTTTCAAATTGTTTCAAAGGTTACATTCTAAAAATCATTTCTGCCACAAAAATGTAAAATCACTGTCTTCCACAAGGCGGCAGTATTGCTTACTGTTCAATAATCTCCCCACAGCCCGACAGTTCCTTTACTGTCCAGGATGGGTTATAAAGACTCAAGTCCTCCCCGAGACAAATCAGTCCCGGATACTGAAATCACAGGTCAACACCGGATTCCTAATTCATGAGGAAAACCAGAAGTGAGCAAAGAACTGCACCAGACAGAACTGTTAGTATGTGGAGAAATAATGGGAATAGATTAGGCACCAGACAGCCACGGAAGCGCAGAGCAAGGTGCTGCATGGAAAACCTAGCAATTACTTCTCTGGAGGTACTGAAAGGGCTGGCGGTCCAGTTTTGTGAAAATGTGCATCTGACTCTGCCATGCACAAAATTTTCCCTTTACAACAAATTGAAGTTACAGGACTCGGTCAAGGGCTTCCATGGTATCCCTTATGGCTCCAGGAGTCTCTGGGCCACTAAAAAAAGGCTTGGATCTTTTGATAGTACCTTTCTGTAAAAGATTTGGGGAGATCGTGTTGGATTTCACAAACATTGTAGAATTCCAGCCAGGAACAGATGATAAAGAGCACAGATGTTCCAGTTTTCATTGTTAAATTCTAGAGACATATTTGAAAATCATTTTTAGACATTCTGTGTGATTATGTAATTACTAGAGTAAAAAGTTTGTCATTGGTGATATCTTTGAGATCCTGAGAGAATGATCTTGCTCTGTGATATTTAGGAATACACTTCTCCATTACCTAGGAAGAAAAACATCTTTTAATATCCTTAAAGTCTGAGATTGTTGCAGCAGGGATAGGGGCAACGGTAAAGAAGGGACTGTGAGAGGAAAGGATCATGGGAAAGCCATATCACTAAGAGAGAAGGTCTATCCTAAGGTAAACCAAAGAGAAAGAGGTATGTGGGAAGCACATTATGGAATTTGCAAGATAAAGATCTAGTAACTCTGGATCTATAGTGATCTGTTTGGGATTCCTTCAGCGTTAAAAGGTTTATTATGCAACATAGAACCTAAAGGGAGGACCAGTAACCCAATTTTTACTTTTCCTAATCAGAGGCTTTCTAAAATCTTCCAAGTTCTTAAACTGTCTTATAGTTTAAAAATTCTTTTGGTAAGCAATGACTTTGAGGTAACCAAGGAGTTGATGTGACTTGTGTTAACCAATGAGAGTCGATGTGCCTAATTGCAACAAGAAACAAGAGAGACATCATACTAAATATTTTGAGTTATAATGTCAATTCAACTTGAAATTCTTGCTTTCAATAAGCATGATTTCTTTTGTGGACCCCTAATATTTCTAAATGATGTGCCTGGCTTCATTTATGAAGTTATACTTCGTCTTCTTTTTTTTTTTTTGTACTCTATATCAAGACTTCGTTCTAGATTAGAGCACTTGGCATTGTGTCTAGTTATCACGATTTGTAATGGGAAATCCTGACCACTTCCTTCACCAGGTTTGGAAATCTTACACAGTCTGGTAGAACTTTTATTGATAAATAAAAGACACAGGATGTTGACCTGCATTTTCTGTGGTTGAAGCTAAAACAGGTTTTGTACAGGGTACATAATGTAGTTAGCGCATACTCCCAAACCTCAAACTGGAAATATGAAACCTAGCAAAGGCCAATAAGGAAAACCTAATGTCCTCGAGAGACTATTAGGAGAGTCCACTAAAAGGATTCTTGTTAATAATGTACGTGGAATACCATGCTCATTGGTACAGGGTTAGCAGAACCATGAAAAAAAAAAAAAAGCAAAGAATGCCCACTGTTCTCTTAATTTCACTTTATTTTTTTTTCTTCTTAATTTCACTTTAATTCAAGTAAAAGATAGGCATAAAAATCAAAAATTGAGAAGCATTGCCAGTACCATGTCATGTTCTCCCTTTCCTTGGAGCCAGGAGCACAGTAGCCAGGAAAGATGCTCTTAGTGACCAATGTAAGTCTCTTTTGCTTCCTTCCTTCTTTCCTTCCTTCCTCTCTCTTTTCTTCCTTTGCTTCCTTCTCTCTCTTTTCTTTCCTTCTTTCCGTCCTTCTTTCTCTCTCTCTCTCTCTTTCCTAATGTCTGAGAAGACTGCCTACTTGGTAGATTGTTCATCAATATCTAGTTTCCCTTCTTGTGGAAGGATCACACTTACCCGTCCTATTGAGCTCAGGTGTCACCATGTGACTTGCTGTGGCCATTGAAATGTGAATGGAAATTTTGGAAGTTCCTCTGGCAAAAGTTTTAAGAGCAGAGCATCCTTCTTTATGTTCCCTTTTTCCTCTGCCATAGTAACTAGTAAAACTCCAGATAGAAGGTACTCTGGCAATTTGGCAAACAGGGCTCTTTTGCTGATTTGGAATGCACATGTTGGGCAAGCAAGATGTAAACTTATGTTGATTTAAGCCACTGATATTTTGGGTTGTTTGTCACTGCAGCACAACCTAGCCCATCTAGATCAATTGATTGGTTCAGGCTACAGCATCCATTCTCAATAGGAATAATATCAACCCAAGAGGGCAAATATTCATTTTGGGAGGGCAAAAGAGCCTTACTTTTTAATGTATAAAGCACAGATATATATATATATATACATACAGTACACAACAGGTGTACAATATATCTGTGGTATTAAATTTTAACGAGGGGGCAACTAGGAAAAAAATCTAAAAAGGCTCATTAGGAGGTGATAATGAATTAAAGTTGAAGAACACTGGTATACAGGCAAGAAGTAGAGGTCAGGTTATCTTCACAAAGTCTAATCCAGGCATTCTCACCTCTGGTGGCACGTCTCGACCCCCTCGAGAGCTTTCTCAAAATACTGATATTCTACCCTGGTTCTCCGAGATTCACATTTACTTGGTAGAGTCCATACATTGGTATTTTTTTTTAAAGTTCCTGGATAATTCTAATTCGTAAACAGGATTAAGAACCACTGGATCAGCCATTTTCAAAGACAAAGCAGCATTTCTTCCCCCCAGGAGATGTGCCACACACACAACAGAGAAATAGCACACCACCCTGGAAATGGCTGGCATAGTGTACAACTCACTCCTATTTTAGGTTGGCTATTCTGGCCTCACACCAGATAACACAAAGTTGGATTCATCGAGAATAGACAGCAATGTCCAATTTCTGTGTTTTATCTTTCCCATTTCATGACACACTATTCGAATGCAGAGGGTCCTTTATGACTCATTTGGAAAACATAAGAAGGGGGGAAAATGGCTGTAGTTATTCCTAGACTAGTACCCAAAGTCAGCATTTTCTGCACAGATGCAATTTGGAAATCATCTCTATCTTCAGCTCCTAAAATCTGAAGTTCTTACTGAGTGGGTTAAAAAAAGCTATTTAATATGGAACCTTCTTTCTTTTCTTTTTTTTTAATTTTTTAAAAGTTTATTTATTTTTGAGAGACATAGAGACAGAGTATGAGCAGGGGAAGGGCAGAGAGAGAGGGAGATACAGAATCTGAAGCAGGCTCCAGGCTCTGAGCTGTCAGCACAGACCCGATGTGGGGCCCAAACCCACAGACTGTGAGATCATGGCCTGAGCTGAAGTCGGCTGCTTAACCAACTGAGCCACCCAGGTGCCCCTATTTTCTATATCTAGGGAAACTCTAGATGCCAGAAGGAGGCTTTCACATAGATTGTGAAAATTAACAATTAAATTAAATTTTTAAAAATTAAGAAGATAGAGCACTTTCTCCTTCTTACTAGCATGGAAAGGAGCTATGATCTGGCTAAATGACAGTAGCATAGGATTATAGTGGCTGAATTTGGTCATTAGACGTGTCATCACTTCTTTCCTGAAATGTCAGTTGGAATTGACAATGATACGGCTGTATTTTAATGAAGAAACTCATTTCCAGCCTAGAACTCAAAATTATAATGTGTTAATTAACAAGGGTATCACTTTATGTTTTCCTTTTATACATCTTCACAGTGGATAGCATTTACATTGATCTCATTTATTTGGAGGTTCTAATGAAAAGGTGCACATGGGCTTTCCTGATATTATTTTTGAGAACTGAGCATCTCACCGCTTGAGGGCAAGGGTGGAGATATTTGCAGACATTACTTGTGAAGTTTCCTGAAGCATGAAGATAAAATTTCCAGGAAATTATCCATGAGAAGGAGAGAGTTAGCATCAGTTGTACAACTTGACAAATGCTCACAATCAGCTTGTCAACACTTTGTTGATGATTTTGGCAGAAATGGGAAAATCAAGTGTTTAGGGTTATCAGTAGAGAGAAGGATGGATTTGAGTTGCAGAGATGGATAAAATGTGGATTGAAGAAGGTTTAAATGCTAATTCATCTCTAGTTCATCACCATTTAGTTCCAAAGAATGACAACAATGTGTTGTAATGAATCCTCGTTCAAATGCCTACTGGCCCCCGTTACTAAACAGGACAGAGCAACTCAGTGTCCATATGATGCTGCTTCTCTAGTCACAGCTGATTGAACAAGAGGTGGACACATGATTTAAGTTGGGCTAATTACATTCTTTCTCCTGGATATTTGGAATTGGGATACAGTCTCCAGTTTGTTTGATTTGGGCTTTGGACTTGGTAGGTGATGAAGAGCTGGAGCTGGATTCTCATTTTTTATCAAGGGGATGCTGAAGCAGAGAAAGCTAATCCTTGGAATTTAAAAAAAGGATATTATTGAGCCTCAAGGAGGTGAAGAGAATACTTTTAGGTCCTGACTTTCAAGTTCCAAGTCAAATGCTTTGGTATCCGAAATCCCATGTCAAGATCTAGCTATCCTACAGCTTTGGTTCCACAGGTACTCTTGTATCTTTTTAATAAGCTTCACCCCCTTTTGTGCTTGAGCACGTTTAAGTGGGTTTCTGTTCTTTGCAAGCAATTATCCCTGATTAAGACAGTGTTCTTCTCCACAAAGAATAGCTAAATTCTATGAAGGACACAGGCCACATTTACTGCAGATGTGCGGCTTCTTAAAATTTTGCTTGAATTGTCCAGATTACCCTTCCGGTGGTTGAACTGGTTGTTTAGCACAACAGATGCAGCAGGCTTTGTGAGCAAATGGGTCACAAAGAAATGCTGAATGGAATGAAATCTTTGCAGCAACGGGCACATGTTTTACCATACAAGGTCTAAACAAAAAGGCATAGATATAAACATGCAAAATCTTATGGTTGCATTTTCTTTCTTTAAGGAACCTAATTACTCCCTAATAATATAGCTAGACTTAAAGAAGATATGCACAGCAATTTAATGTCTCCATTTTAAAGGGCTTAAAAAACATGAAGATGGATGGAATAATCAGTCCTATCAGTTCCATCAATTTCTAGCCCCCTCTGCTTGTGCTTTAGCCCCTGACACCAATTATGTAAATTTGCTCACACAACGCCTGGTTGCTTTGGCATTGTAATTTAAATGTAGGTGTCTCATGAAGACAAAAGGAAATGCATTGTCCTTTTCAAAATTTAGAATTTGAATTGATTCACTGATTTTGTCCCTGTCAAATAACCAGGCAGCTGGAGGAACAGCTGGACCAGTTTCTGAACACCAACAACGACAAAAAAAACTTCAAGTCTGAATTACAATAGGGGTTTTCATCAGAATTTTATAGTATTGTTTAATAAATACAAAACACATTTTCCTAGTAATTGGCTGCTTTCCTGTTTATATTAGCAAATGTATTACGGAGATAGAGCCAAATGTACTAGGAGTTCTTAATTTACTGAGAGTAGTCAGTCTGAACTTTCCTTATTTTAAGAACTATAATGTCCATTTTGAAGGAGAGCTAAAGACCCCCTACCTTCTAGGACTTCTAAAGATCCCCTTGTTTATAGGACTGCTTGGATAACACCTAATTTTACTAGCTCTGTAAACCTTGGTAAGTTTTTCAATCTCTCTTTGCTTTAATCTTCTCCTTTGTGAAGTTGGGATAATAACAGTATAATCCAGTAATTCCACTATGGGGTATATACTTAAAGAAAAGAGAAACACTAATTCGGAAAGACATGTATACCCACCCTTATGTTTATTTCAGCATTATTTACAATAGCCACAATATGGAAGCAACCCCAGTGTCCATCCATAGATGAATGGATAAAGATGTGGTATACAAGCAAATGCGCACACAAACACACACACGCACACACACACTGGAATATTACATGGCCATAAAAAAGAATGAAATCTTGCCATTTACAACAACATGGATGGATCTAGAGTATAATGCTAAGTGAAATAAGTTAGCCAGAGAAAGACAAATACCATATTATTTCGCTCATATGTGGAGTTTAAGAAACAAAACAAAACAAAAAAAAAGGGAAAAAAGAGACAAACAAAAAACGGACTCTTTGTAGAGAACAAACTGGTAGCTAGCGTTGGGGGGCGGAGAGTGAAATAAGTGAGGGGTATTAAGAGCACACTTGCTCTGATGAGCACTGAGTAATGTATAGAATTGTTGAATCACTAGAGTATACACCTAAAACTAATATAACACTGTATGTTAGTTATACTGGAACTAAAAAATAAGTAAAGAAAAAAAAAAACAATAGTACCTACTTCACTGGGTAGCTGTGAGGATAAAATGAGTTAGTTTATAGGAAGCACTTAATATACTGTCTCGCATATAGTAATTGGCATTAGCCATTATTTTATCCCAAAATGCAAAATCTTATACTTTCTTGAAAGTTCAGCCAACAGAACTAATTATTCCAATCAGTGACATACTCTTTCAAACTCAGTTAACAACTCAAAATTAGGGAAATAGACAAGTGTCTATCTTTAACAGGCAACCAGGAGGGTTATGTCGAGTCATAAGGGTACAAACTGCCTTGATCTCAAAGTTCAGACTTCTTACTTCCTTCTGAGAATCACATTCTTCCCAGTTGGTTGGTTGGATGACTGTTTTGTCTTAGGACAGGGCCAGCATGTTCTTGTTAACTACAAGTGGACAAGGTCCACTGGGTCAGGAGAGGTACAGAGTGGACCCAGCTGCAGGTCCTGGGAGGAATCCTGCCTCACTGGCACATATCAGAAGGACGTGGGAAGAGGAGAAGGAGGGTAGCCTGGGGAAGAAGTTGACAGGAAGGAGGAATAACTTGGGGTCAGTTTTTCTACAGTGGATAGCATAGTGCTGGGTAATTCAGGAGAGGAAATATTCAAAGATCTGAACAGACAACCTGCTGTTTGCATTATATCACCATCTGGAATGTAAGACTAGTAACAGCATATTAGATCCTTTCTCAAAGGGACTGTGACTTTGTAGTGTATTAAGACAAGGGAGTCAACTAAAGGAACCAGAAAGGAATGCAGATACCAGAAGACACAGAACTCTGTCAGAAATACAGCATGAGATTGGAACCACAGGAGCAATGAGAAATTAAACTGGCTGCCGGGATGATTAGAGGGATCTTCAGCTCTCAAAGGCCCACCTGTATGGATAAGAAGGATAAGAAAGGCTGGGAGGGAGAGGGAGAACAAAACACCAGAGAATCTGTGGGTAAGGCAATTTTTTAGGCAGTTTCTTTTGTCTTCTATACTTTAACTTCTGGGCATCCTCTTAATGAAGGAATGGTGATCCTTAAGAATGCCTTATGTTAGGGGCACCCAGGTGGCTCAGTTGGCTAAGCGTCTGACTTCAGTTCAGGTCATGATCTCACAGCTTGGGGTTCGAGCCCCACATCAGGTTCTGCACTGAAGGTGTGGAACCTGCTTCGGATTCTCTGTCTCCCTCTTTGCCCCTCTCCTGCTTGCTCTCACTCTCTCTCTCAAAAATAAACATTTGAAGAAGAAAAAAAAAGAAAGCCTTATGTTAGCCCTAGCTGCATCTCTGGGAGATGGGTAGGAAAAAAAAATAAGGACTATATTCCACACAGAACTCCTAGATATCTCCTGGCAATAAAGTCTAAGAGATTGGAAGTTTCCCCCACCCACCATGTCCTTAAAAAACCTGCTTCCTAGTATGCAAGGAAGAACTAAATAAATGCATGACATAAAAATCTAATTTGAAAAATCACGTTTTGTGATTACCAGATTAGGGAAGTAGAATGGCTTTTGGATTCAGAATTATACTACTTGCAGAGGAAAAGAGTCTTCTGTGAGCGTCGGACGCTGGTCAAATATCCTTGTGGTTGCTTTTGGAATAATAAAATCTCCTTACCTATTATGGATCATAACCAACTTCTTGCTGCAGAAAAAAAATTCCTTTCCATATCTATAATTTTAACTTGTTGCCTAAATTGTGTAGGTAGATAAGTTGAGCACATGGGAATCAGAGTCTAAAAGAAGTGCATTTAGCATTCAACTATCATTTGCAGAATGAATAAGATACTCAGCGTGCATTAAAAGATGATGATAGGGGCACCTGGATGGCTCAGTCAGTTAAGCGTATGACTCGATTTCGGCTTGGGTCATGCTCTCACCATTTGTGGCCCTGTGTCAGGCTCTGTGCTGTCAGCACAGGTCCTGCTTGGGATTCTCCCTCTCCCTCTCTCTGCCCCTCCCCTGCTCTCTCTCTCTCTCTCAAAATAAATAAATAAACTTAAAAAAAACATTATGATAATGACAATGGTTAGGAAAGGAGACAAGGAACAGAAATGAAAGACAGGAGAGAAAGGAAAGACAAGAAACAGCTGTAGTTCTAAGGCAATGGGCTTGCCGATTACTGCTGCGGAAGCCACCATACTGCTGTTTTCAATGATTCAGCTGGTTCTCCAGTTTGAGTATCATCTCAGATTTTTGCTTCTAATTTTCCCTTTTATTGATTCTCTTTTAAGTCATCCACTTCATGTCCATTAATCCACAGAGAAGATGAGAGAACAAAAGAGGTTGGTATTATATATATAATATATCTATTTTAATATTTAGTTATTTATTTTGAGAGAGAGAGGGAGAGGCAGCAAGAGAGAGAGGGAGAGAGAGAATACCAAGCAGGCCCCGTGGTATCACAGCACACATCCCATGGCAGGGCTTGTTCGCAAGAACTATGAGATCATGGCATGAACTGTAATTAAGAGTTGGACTCTTGGGGCACCTGGGTGGCTCGGTTGGTTAAGCGTCCAACTTCAGCTCAGGTCACTATCTCACGGTTTGTGAGTTCGAGCCCTGCATGGGGCTCTGTGCAGACGGCTCAGAGCCTGGAGCCTGCTTCTGATTCTGTGTCTCCCTCTCTGTCTGCCCCTGCCCTGCTCATGCTCTGTCTCTGTCTCTCTCTCTCAAAAATGAATAAACATTAAAAAATTAAAAAAAGAAAGAGTTGGACTCTTGCCAGTTAACTGACTGAGTCACCCAGGTGCCCCAAAAGAGGTTCGTATTGGATAAAACTTTCCTGATGTTTTGTTTGTGGAAGGGTTGATCTCATTTCATTCTCACAACAAGGTTATGAGAGAGAGACTATCATTCTCCTCTTTTTTTTTTTTTTAACAAATGAGGAATCTGAGGCTTAGTAATATTCCTAAGGTCACACAGTTAGTATGCAGCAGAGTTAGAATTTGAGCCATGAGCTGTCTGAATCTAGAGTCATGCACTTAACCCATTATGTTCTCCTGCTTCCACACTACTCAGTCTTCTAACTTGGTTACATTCACTATAAATGTTCCTAGTGCTTTACAGTTTACACAGTTCTTTCAAATTCCCTCTTCTTTTTTTCTTTCTCCCTTCCTCCCACTCTTCCTTCCTTCCTTCCTTCCTTCTTTCCTTCCTTCCTTCCTTCCTTCCTTCCTTCCTTCCTTCCTTCCTTCCTTTCTTTTCTTTCTTTCCCTCCCTCCTTTCCTTTCTTCCTTCTTCCCTCCCTCACTTTCCACCCCTCCCTTCCTTCCCTCTTTCCTTTGGTGTATAAATGTGTGTAGCATTGGTTTATTTTATTAATTTTCTTTTTGTATCTTTGGAGTTCTTAGGCCTTAAGCCACCCCTGTGTTGCAGTGTTTAAGTTTAGTTTTCTTTTCTTTTAAGTAAACTCTACGGCCAATATGGGGCTCAAATTCATGACACTGAGATCAAGAGTCACCTGTTCTACTGACTGAGCCAGCTAGGTTCCCCTAGTTTTCAAAGTTTATCAATGTTTATCAAAGTCAAACATCCACATGGTTTGGGAGTCAAATAGTTCTAGAAGGTCTATTACAGAAAACAGCAATTTTCTAGTCCCCAATTTTCTCATCTACCTTGCCCAGAGGTAACAATTTCTGGCTATTCTAGCTGTTTCTTTTTGTATTTGTCTCAATATCTCTAAATAATATGCTTACACTGACACATATTGATTAAAAAATAGATGTTATCTATGAAGATATGTCTTTCAACTACTTCAGCCCTCAGTCTACACCAATCATCTATGTACACACTTTTCCTATCCACTCTTCTAATATAGTTATATCATCATGTTGGCTAAATCAAATCAATATTTAGATTACTGTACCTATGTAAATGAGTATATACTATTACCTTTCCTTTTATTTTTCCTAGAGTTTTTAAATGCTTTGTTTTTATTTCTCACTTGCTGTTAATATAATTATCACTAACTCAACCAAACTTCCCCCAAAAGTATATTTCTACTCAATAAAATCAGATACATTAGGTAGCCTATCACTTTTACTTTCTTTGAAACACCTGAGAGCCTTCTGATTTTCTCCACTTTGGCTTTGATCCTTCTCTAGAGTTGCTTCACAGCTATGACTCTGAGATTAAATGTTACCATTATTCTGAGAATTTACATATCTCTTTTTTTCTTTTTTTAAAAAGGTTTTAGATGTACATATCTCCTTCTTATGTTAGATCCCATTTCCGGGATCATATATATATTAGTTTTTGAAACTTTTTTCTTTTTTTTTTAATTTTTAAAAATGTTTATTTATTTTTGAGAAAGAAAGAGACAGAGCGTGAGTGGGGGAGGAGTAGAGAGAGAGGGAGACACAGAATCTGAACCAGGCTCTAGGCTCTGAGCTGTCAGCACAGAGCCTGACAGGGAGCTCGAACCCACAAACCATGAGATCATAACCTGAGCTGAAGTTGACACTCAACTGACTCAGCCACTCATGCACCCCTAAAGATTTTATTTTTAAGTAATCTCAACACCCAGTGTGGAGCTCAAACCTACAACCCTGAGATCAAGAGTTGCATGCTCTACTGACTGAGCCACCCAGGTACCCCAATGACTCCAAAATTTTGGTGGCTTAAAACAAAAAAGATTTATTTCTCGCTTTCATTAGATATCTTGTGTGGATTGGCTGCACCTTTGCTCCCTGTTGGCTTCTTCCCAGGACCCAGAAGCGATCTTCATCTGAGCCTTACCAATGTTTTAGGAAAGAAAAAAAGCAATGATGTTCACCATTTTCCCTTATATTTTATTGTTCAAAGCTAACCAGTGGCCAAAATTGATGTCAGTGGGATGGGAAGTAAAATTACAGTCCTGATAGGGAGGGGCAGGGAGTATTTTGAACACAAAACACAGTCTACCTTGTGTTTCTATTTCTTGGTTTGCTCCCACATTCTTTGAGAGCCCATCCTCTAATAGCTTCCTGAGGAAGGATGCATAGGAGTTAAATTTATTGCAATCTTGCATGACTAAAATGTCTTTTTACCCAATTGATAGTTTATTTGAAAATAAAATTCTAAATTTTTTATATGTTTTATTTTATATATGAGAGAGAGAGGGAAAGAGAGAGAGACAGAGCTTGAGCAGGGGAGGGGCAGAATCTGAAGGAGGCACCAGGCTTAAAGCTGTCAGCACAGAGCCCGATTCAGGTATTGAACTCAAGAGCAGTGAGATCATGACCCGAGGTGAAGTCGGACACTTCACCTACTAAGCCACTAGGCACCCCCAAAATAGAATTCTAGATTGGAAATCATTTTCCTCAGAATATGAGAATATTGCTCTGGTATCTTCTTGATTCCAGTGTGCTACTGAAAAGTCCAACGTAATCCTAATTCTTGTTTGTAGTTTTTTTTCTTTTCTGGAAGCTTATTTTTGTTTCTAGTGTTATGAAATTTCACAGTGGCGTGTCATGGTGTGGCTTTGTTTCTATCCATTGTGCCGGGCACTTGACAGGCCCTCTAAATTTGGAAATTCATGTCCTTCAGGAAAGACATTTTTCTTGAACATTGCCTTTGATAATTTCCTGCCCTTTACCTTCTTTCCCTATTCCTAATAAGTTTTAATTTTCATTTCTCCTATTTTATTTTATAATTCTACAGGTACTTTTCTTTGTTATTATTCTCTGAATGTGTTTTTCCCCCAAATTGCATTCTGTACTTCTTAAAGAGTTGCCATATCATCTCCCATTTCTATTAGAATCTTTACTAATAATTTGCTTTTTGAAAATCTTCTTGCTCCTGCTTAGTCTTTCCATACTCAAAATTGACCATTTTCCTTTTGTTTTTGGCCTCTATATTTTATGTTAACAGTATAATTAAACTTCTTAAATTTCTGGTGACCCTATTCCCAGTTCAGAAACTCTGTTTTACTCTCTCCAGGGAATTACCTTCTTTCTTCTAACAGAATGGAGAAAATAAGTCTTTTGGCTGCATGGAGCTGAGGGAGGGAACTGCTACTTAAATGGACTTTCAAACTATCCTCCTGTTTTCAGTTCTGTCTCCACTTCTAAAGGCACCTGTTTCATCAATTTCTAAATATTTTGTGGATTCTACATGCAAATCAAATTGCCTCTTGGCTCTCCCCTTCGCTGGGTTTGGATTCAACTTTCTTGGATCTGCTTAATCAATTATTACTCACCCATACGCTTTCTGGATTCCAAAATGTTATTGCTGTGGCTCCTCTCCATTCACCTTGGTCTCATAGGTTTACGCTTTTAAAAAATCACTTTACTGTCATTTTGGTGGATTTAGAGCAATAACAAAGGTAAATGCCACTTTAAAGTCTTAGGGTCCCTGGCTGGCTCAGCCAGTAGACTGTGTGACTCTTGATATTGGCAGAGTGAGTTTGAGCCACACACTGGTTGTAGAGATTAATTAAAAATAAAACCTTAAAAATATATTCAAAAAGATAAAGTGAGGCTCCTGGGCAGCCAAGTCAGTTAAACATCAGACTCCTGATTTTGGCTCGAGTATGGTCTCATAGTTTGTGAGACAGAGCCCCACGTTGGGCTCTGGGCTGACATCGTAGAGCTTGGTTGGGATTTTCTCTTTCCCTCTCTCTCTGCCCCTTACCCACTTTCTCTCTCTCTCTCTGTCTCTCTAAAGAAAGAAAGAAACAAACAAACATTAAACAAATAAAAGTCCTGTGACTTTCAAAACAGCTAGGGAACACATTATTATGCCCATTTTACGAATGAGAAGCAGAGTTCAAATGTCTAGCCAAGATTACATAGTATATACTGTTGGATCTAGAGCTTGTATTCAGTTTTTCTGACTCCACTCTTTTCACTAACTTCCTAAAAAAGAAGGCTGTGTAATATAGCTTTTAAACTCATAGTCTTTGGCACCAGAGACCTCGATATGAATCCAGAGTTTGCTTCCTAACAGTTGAATTCTTATGACGAATTGTTTAGTTTCACTCAACGAGAAGTTTCTCATCTATAAAATGGGGATGGTAACAATAGCACGACCTCACCATAGTGTTGTGAGGATTCAATTAGATAATACATGCAAAGCATCCAGCTGAGTCCCTGGCATATAGTGAGTGCTCCCTTATTACTATAATGGAAAAACTGAAATGATAAGATGTAATAATGATTTGCAGTTTTAATTAACTGAACGATGTCCAGGGAAACTTTTAAATTAATTCTGTAGACATTTACTGAATAATTAGTATGTGCACTGTGGAATGTTTGTTCTTCCTTTCTTTTTTATTTGAACCTCTTTATGAAAATATCTATGATTAGCAACTACTTCAAACCTAGTTGATGTTAGGTGACAAACTTCTGAGTAAAGATAGAAGAATTAGACAGGGTCACAGTTTTTCTCTCCACCAATATGTAATGAAATGAACAACAAGAATAAAAATTCATTGACAAAGCCAAAAATTCACCAGAAGGTATAAAATAAAGGATAAAACCTCACACAGGAATGAAATGTGAAAAAAAATGCGACCAAAGAAAGAAACAGAACATTCTGGTGTAGTAGGGTATGCATCCTCACCCTGCCCTATTCCTCAAAGCAGATTGAGAGGAAGAAAGGGTGTGGTGGGAGTTAACAGCTTTCTGAGTATTCTCCCTAATACCTTCATTAATTGGTGAAGAATTATGAGGATGTAGATAAGTAACTCTGGGGAGGGTGGAGAAATGGAGGAATCCAAGAAAATTGTTTTATTTTTCTTCAAATGTTTTGAGGTGGCGAAGGGGCAGAAAGAGAATCCCAAGCAGTCTCCGTGCTGTCAGCAAAGAGCCCGACCTGGGGCTTCATCTCACCAACCCATGAGATCATGACCTGAGCTGAAATCCAAGAGTCAGACACTTAACTAACTGAGCCACCCAGGGGTCCCCAAGAAATTTGTTTTAGGTAGAATCCTCCATATACTACCATAGGACCTCAGTGGAGACAATAAACTTTCCATTTTCCAGGTAATCACGCTGAGCAAAAGAACTGGTACAAGTTCCTCAGGAGGGTAATACACCCCCAGCTGGTTAGACTGGGCTGGGAAAGGCCATTTAACGGGATCTCACAAGACAGTAGAGCTAATACAGGCATCACTGCCCTAAGTTCCCTCTTTTCTTCCCCGTATCTCACACCCTCAGGTTAGGGAAAATGAATTAGAAAACAAGTCCAAACTCCTAAACTGGGGGAAGAAAAACTGGCATATACCAGAGGAAAGTGAAAATCTGAAAGGTCTGTCCATGCTGAGCATGAACTGAATGAACTATATGACATGACCACCCTTCAAGCATGGTAGGAGGATGTAGTTCAGATAAAAACAACTGTTAAGGAAAAACCAGAGCTGGACAGTGGTTAAAGTGATTAAAAACAGATTTTATTCATAAAAACTATTCAGGGGAAAGGAGACCTCAGTATAAAACTAGGCTCAATTCTGGGGGGCCTGGGTGGTTCAGTCGGTTAAGCATCCAGTTTTAGCTCAGGTCATGATCTCAGGGTTCGTGAGTTCGGGCCTCGCATTGGGCCCTTTGCTGTTCTGCACAGAGCCTGCTTCAGATCCTCTGTCCCTGTCTCTCTCTGCCCCTCTCTTGCTCATGCTTCCTCTCTCTCTCAAAAGAAATAAACTTAAAGAAAAAAAATTAGGTTCAATTCTGAAGACAGCAGGGAAAAGTGGGAATTTATAGTTAAAGCGCAGAGTGTGGATGAGATGGGTGTCAGTGGATGAAAAATTGCTAAGATGAAATATCAGGGATAAGGGGAGATTCTGGCTAAACCAACCTAACAAGATTCTTGCTGAAGATGGGTCAAAGTGATTAAACACCATCTGGAGAATAGTAGGAAATATAGAACTTGGTAACACATTGAAGATGATCAGATACTGAGTTTGGGGGATTCTGGCTAAACTTATGGAAAGATGGACAAAATTCCAAAAGGGAAAAAAGTCCAAAAGTCAAGACTAGTTGGAAGGGGATTCAGAGAAACCTAACTAAAGCTTGGTCAAGGAGAGATCCTTTGTCACAATTCAGAGAAAAGAAGCATATTCTTTGAAGCTTATTTCTTTATTTTAGCAATCTCTACACAAACATGAGGCTCAATCCCATGACCCTGGGATCATGACCTGAGCTGAAATCAAGAGTCAGACACTGAGCCACCCAGAGCCACCCAGGTGCTCTGAAGCATACTCTTTATGAATGTTTTCTACTATGGACTCAGTATGAAATAATATTCAATAAAACAAGAAATCCAAGATCAGATATTAAAACAACAGAATAATTGAGGGGCACCTGGCTGGCTCAATTGGCAGAGCATGCAATTTGTGATATGGGGGTTGTAGGTTCAAGCCCCACAATGTAAAGATTACTTAAAAATAAAATAAAAGAAACAGCAGAATACCTGAGAACCAAAGTAACATAAATAAATTTGAACAGCAAGGAACAAAATAGACTTGGCTGAAAATCAGGTTAATGGCAAGGAGGAAAGATTTGGGATACTCACAACGAATGAAGAGGGAAAAGCCACAGAAATTTAAGAATTAAAAAAAAAAAGATAGAGTCAAATATGATCCAAAATTGGTCTAACTGGCATTCCGGAGGAAGAGAACCCAACAAAATCAAAGGTAATAAGAATTATTGTTCAGAAAACTACCCATCTTCTACCAGAGAAAATGGACTTACAAAAGTTAACACAGGATATATTTTGATTAAGTTCTTTAACTTTAGGGTTAAGTGTATAAATCCTTCAGATATTTGAAATAAAAGAAAATCATGTATAGAGATAATTTTGATTCATCTGAGACTTCTCTATAGCAAATGTCAGGAAAAAAGACAAAGGAGCAATGACTGTAAAATTCTGAGAGAAAGGAAATGAACAAAATGTGAGCCCAAAGTAATATTTCCATACTAGTATTTGTTCAAGTATAAATGCAACAGGTAGACAAGAAAGAATGCAGGTAACACCCCAAAAAACAAAAATTCCAAGTAAAAAATGGGCAGAAGACAGGAACAAACATTTCTCTAGAGAAGACATACACGTGGCCATCAGACACATGAAAAGAAGGGGCGCCTGGGTGACTCAGTCGGTTAAGCATCCGATTTTGGCTCAGGTCATGATCTCACAGTTCGTGAGTTCGAGCCCCACATTGGGCTCTGTGTGGACAGCTCAGAGCCTGGAGCCTGCTTCGGATTCTGTGTCTCCCTCTCTCTCTACCTCTCCCCTGCTCATGCTCCGTGTGTGTCTCTCTCTCAAAAATAAAATAAACATTAAAAAAATTAAAAAAAAAGAAACATGAAGAGATGTTCAACATCACTCATCATCAGGGAAATGCAAATCAAAACCACAATGAGATACCACCTCACATCTATCAGAATGACTAAAATGAACTACGCAAGAAACAACAGGTGTTGGCAAGGATGCTGAGATTTTGAAACACTCATGCACTGTTGGGAGTGCAGACTGGTATAATCACTGTGGGATACAGTATGGAGGCTCCTCAAAAGATTAAAAATAGAACTACCATATGATCCAGTAATCGCACTACTGGGTATTTACCCAAAGAATACAAAAACGGTAATATGAAAGGATACATGCACCTCTATTTTTATCACAGAATTATTTACAATAGCCAAAATATGGAAGCAACCCATGTGTCCATCAATTGATGAATGAATAAAGAAGATGTGGTGTATATATACAATGGAATATTATTCAGCAATAAAAAAGAACGATATCTTGCCATTTGCAATGACATGGATGGAGCTGGAGAGTATAATGCTAAGTGAAATAGGTCGGTCAGAGAAAGACAAATACCATATGATTTCATTCATATGTCGAATTTAAGAAACAAAAGAAATGAGCAGAGGGGGAAAAAAGAGAGAGAGAGAGGGAAATCAAGAAACAAACTCTTAATTATAGAGAATAAACTGATGATTACCAGTGGGGAGGTGAGTGGGGGGATGGGTGAAATAGGTGATGGGTTCAAAGAAGGTCACTTTTCATGATGAGCACCAGGTGATTTATGTATGAATTTGTTGAATCGATACATTATACACCTGAAACTAACAAAACACTGTATGTTTAGGGGAAAAAAAAAGAAAAAAAGAAAGAAAGGTAACATGGCCACTAGCCACTCTTAAACTACTTAGCAGAGAAATCCCATGTACCAGGACATGAGTAAAAAGAAAACCTCTGGGAATGGTGAATCTGGAGGATAAAAGGAATGGTGGTAAAAGCACTGAATCGATTTGAATATAGAAGTGAGATTGAATAACAAGAGGAAGTATGATTGCCAGAAGCCATAAATATTATAAACCCTGACAAAACAAATAATATAAACCACAAAAATTGGGAGTTGGAGTCCGTGTTTGGGAGGAAGTACAATAATGTTATTTCATTTTTCAGAGCAAGTAGTCAATTGACACTATTAATCAAGAAATATGGGCTGTTCCGATTTCTTCATATTTATATACTTTCTTTGCTCATACTATTTAGGTTGTTTCTCCTATCTTTGGTGTCTTTCTCTAACATATATATATATATATATATATATATATATATTAGAGAGAGATATATAAGAGAGATATATATATTAGATATATATTAGATATATATATCATATGTATATATATATGATATATATATACATATATATATATATATTTGACCAATGTGTGTTGAATTCTAAGCTACCTAAGCTGAATACTTAATAAGTGTTGTCGAAGTAATTTTGCAGATTGCATAGAGCTGTAAATTCTATGCGGATTGGGAATATATTTTATTCATCTTTGAATTCTCTCAGCACCTGGCATGGGGACTTGCACATAGTATACCATTAATAATCTTTTTTGAATAAATGAATTAATTTGCTTTGTTTCATATACATTTCATTCTAGAACAATAACTAAATACTGGATGTAAATATAAGGAAAATGAATCATAATTGGGGAATATAATAAAACCTGTCACTCACATCTGAAAGACATATTATAAATGCTTCTGAGGCCTCATTAAAGACATTCTATTGTTTTCAGAATGCATTTTTTCATAGTAAATAATCTCCTCTTGCTATAATTTAAACATTGACACTGCTATCAAAATGATCAGTTCCAAACACAGATATGATTCTGTCATTTCTCTGCTTAAAAACCTGCAGCACCCCCCACCACCAGTCTATACAACAGAATCCAAATTCCTAACTATGGCATGGAAGGTCCTATACGATCTATTCTCAGTCCATTTCTTCCCAGCCAACACATCCCACATGCTATCTATCTAGGGGCACTTGCAATTTCTAAAACATGCTATACATGTTTGTGCTTCTATGTCTTTATCATACTGTTTCCTCTACTTAAAATGTCACTCCTCATACCGTATCTTGCTCTTCTGCTGTCTACACCCATCACCATACTACTCATTCCTAGGGGCTCAACTCAAATGCTTTCTTAGGGGAGACTGTGCTGTCTCCTATGCTTAAATAATTGTGCCATTTGTTGTTCTCTTATAGTACTTTGCTCATGTTCCGTATGTTGTATAATGGCTAACTGTTTATATACCTAACACTCTCTCCTAGATTGTGAACTTTTTTGTTTGTACATCTCATTTTCTAATATTCTTTGGGCTATGTCTTATGTTTTTTAGAAAGCTGTCATAGAGTATGTGCCTACAGCACAGTAAATGATCAATAAACATAGTTTGGAATAAAAAAACACATTCACTTATATTTCCACATAGAAATACACAATAAAAATTCTTCCAAATGTAATGGGGGCCAACTGAAAATCTTAAGAGTTAGTAGAAGATAGAAAAGCTGTCTTTAAAAATCATTGGCGATTTCTGTCCTGATGAAAGAGAAGACTTGACATTTCCTCAGAGGTAGACTGCTCTGGGAAAACTACATGGATTGTTTAACTACTCATATTAAAGCAAGTATACCTTTTTTTTTTTTAATTTTTTTTTAATGTTTATTTATTTTTGAGACAGAGAGAGACAGAGCATGAGTGGGGGAGGGGCAGAGAGAGAGGGAGACACAGAATGTGAAGCAGGCTCCAGGCTCTGAGCTGTCAGCACAGAGCCTGATGCGGGGCTCGAACTCACAGACTGTGAGATCATGACCTGAGCCAAAGTCGGACGCTCAACCGACTGAGCCACCCAGGCGCCCCTAAAGCAAGTATACCTTTATTACTCTTGGAAAACTGTAATCTGAGTGTAGATGCTTTAGCTTGTGAAGCAGAGTGCTCCATTTGGACATGCAAATCTTTGTGTGTGGAGCAGGAGCATTGCTTCCCCAGACATTGATGCAATAGAGAAGAGAAAAACTGTTTCTTTTCTCTCCAAGGATGTAGACCACATAAGTGTTGTTTCTGTGGAGATGTGAATGTCCTTGTGTAAGTCCTTGCTCTTAGAAGAACAAAAGCTGAGCTCTAAAAGATACAGGCAAACAAGGACAGGCATGATCCTTACTGCTTACTGGAGAAATAATTAAGCAAAGGGACTGCACTGACTTTGGTGAGGCTCTACCTGGACCAACCTATAAAGATTAACTCAGTCTTTGTGAGAAATGCACTGGGTTTGGACCGTTATGTTCTGAAGGTGATGGTCCAGTTGGGTCAAAGGTTAAGGTCACACTCCTCAAGATGGAAGGTGGGGTTTCCTCTAAAGTAGTACGTATTCCCATGGTCAGTCATTCTACGGGAAGGCAGCAACTGGGACAGAAAGTAGAACTTTGAAAATAGATCTTAAACTGGGTTAGGAGAGTTGTTTTCTTCTCTGAGTTTTTTCTCTGAGTGGTTGAGCCAGAATGCCCAAGACATAGTCAGGGGAACTCTTGATGGAGAGGGGATCTGTTACCAGCCACATGGACCCTGGCTGCAAGCTCCACAATAAGGCAGGCCTCTAGTTTATAAGGACTTCGAGAGTAGCCATGTCACACCTGCAGTTTACTCTGGATCATTCTTCCTTTCTAATATTGTTATATAACCCTGGTCTTAACTGTGATGTAAGGAGACTTTGATGGGAAGAGCCAGGGTTTGTGATGTCCTGGTGAAGAGGAGGCAGTGCTTCTTCCTGCCCAATCCCAAGGCAATGGTAAAAGTTGCATTGGTTGGAGAGAGATCAGTATCCCAGAACATCAGGGTATGCGATATCTGAAATAGAGGCAGGAGTAATTCAGTTATTTCAGGATGTGTTGGTGACAGCTTCACTCCCTGGGACTCCTCAACAGTAGAGAAGGCAGGGAAACTTCAAAGGGGGCTGATATCCTAATTTGGAAGGCGGGAGCTCAGAGTCTTTGTAGTTTGGAGTTTTAAATACGGCCTCCTTTATACCCCAAAAATTCATGAAAGCAATCTGATTATTAAGGGCAGATGAGGCCTTTTATTGAACAAACCCTTTTTATCCTGGACATCCTGCTCAATAGACTTGAGAAAAGCAAAGACAAGCAAAATATTCCTCAGGGTGATTTCATATGAATCTTTTCTTTTTAGTTTCCCCTCAGGCTTCTGTTCTCAATCCCTGTACAGGCATACATTTCACCAGAAACTGATAGTTTCTTGCTTTTCCTCCATTATGCATCCATCCTCTGTTTTCCTCACAAAGTGTTCTGAATAAGAGAGTAAGGGAAAGTTTGAAATTCTTTCTGGGTATTATGCATAAGCATGGATGAATATCTAACTGGTCTTTAAATGAGGTTAGCATCTAAGTCAATATGATTTTCTTGGGTTGAACAGGAATGTTACTTAACACATTGGCGTAGCAGCCACAATCTCATCCCTGTTGATTGCGTCTATGGTCATACTCTGAAAAAAGACTGCATTCAGTTCCTGAGAGCTTTTCTAGATTCATGATGCTTTGCCTTTTTATTCTAACAGCTGCTTATTTGCATAACCTGTTAAAGACATTTCCCTACCACCAAACTACTGGGCTTCCTCTAGCTCCTTGGACATTTTTTCTTGCTCTTACAGATTCTGTAAACAAATGGCAACTTTTGCCTTCAACATAAGTTCTGCCTGCCTGAACTCTTTCATTGTCTTCTCCCAAGTACACAACAAAGTCAAGTTTTGCAAAATATCACTTTGGCTATTAATAATTTCATTTGTCTCCAAGACCTTCCTGAAATTCTTAATTTTTTCATCTATCTTTCCCTGGGACTTAGATGCTATAAAGTATCTATCTCATTTACTTCATGCAACAAACACTTATTGAATACTTCCTATGTTGCACATACAAGGCCATGTGCTGTGGCTATGAAGTACAGGGACTCACATCTGGTTTAATGGCTAGAATATTTTACTTACTGTTCTAGGTTCTTAACTCCTCTAGGATTAAGTTGAAAAGTGGAACCTCCTCTTATGACTATCGAATACCATAAAAGAGAATGCAATTAATAAAGAGAGCAATCCAGGTTACTGAGGTGATAACTTAAGTGGAAGAGGGTCCCATGAAAAAAAAATTGGAAGAAATGTTGGAACCCAAGGACATGAGAGAAGAAGCATATTTTAATTCTTTTAAGTAGACTCTATGCCCAACAAGGGGCTTGAGCTCAGGAACTGAGCCAACCAGGTGCCTGTGGGTAAAAAAATGTACTTTAAAGGTCAGATGTTTTCTAAGTTAATGTAGGGTTTCACTTTTGTTATGTGTTCGTTATCCCTATAAACAAGAACTGTATAAATGAAAATAGTAGGAAATTATGCATCTTTCATTATTTCTTAAATTAATATATTTTGGCATTTTGTGTTGATATGATTCTTTTACATAACATTTCCTTCCATCAAAAATTTTTGAGGGAGATTATGTTTCTTGGTGAAGTTTTCGTAAAGAACATGAGGTCTTTAGATATGGGGTCACAAAGGGCGGGAGACAATTTTTTTTCTCTGTGATATATACCTCCCGACATACTCTGGTGTTTTGTTGAGGAAGGCTGAAAATATGGTAATTCTAGTTCTGAAGGTGCAAGAAAAGGACCCATCACTCCCTCTGCACCCTACCGGCTGAAGAAGCACACCTCAGTCTCTTTTGTCTTCTGAAAATAGGGGGAGGCATAGGGTGTTGGAGTGGAGGGTTTCCTAGGGGTTAAACCCGAGTGCTTAAGAGCCCTTGCGAACCTTACAGCTTTTACTTAAGTACCTACTGTAAAACAAATGTTGTTCAAAATAAGAGGGCTGGAGCAGAGAGGCCCGTCGCGCCGACCTGGGGTACAGCTCAGGTGGGGGCAGCCGCCTGGTCCGGAGCCTAAGGTGCCTGCATTCTGCAGGTGCGGGGATTGTTATCCCGTACCGCCCCGGCTCCCGAGAGGGCGGGACTCGCGGCGTTGCAGTGTGGGACTTGGCCCCTGAGGCAGAGTCTAAACGTATTCCACGCAGCAGACATTTATCCAGCCGGGTGCCCACACCTGGCCGGGGGGAGGGGAAACGGCTTCTCCAGGAACCGCAGACACTAGCGGAGCCCGTCGTTTGGGACGCCAGAGGGCTGGTCCCGCTAGGCTCTGTCCGACTGCTTTCCCGTGATTGCTTCTCCCACCTGTCCATCATCCAAATACCCTATTTCGATTGGCTCTAGTCTCTGCCACTCGGTTCCGCCGCGCTGACCCCCATTGGCCCCTCTCCGGCCGAGGCCCCGCCCCACGAACTGGGCATGGGGAGTGGGGCGCGGAGGAGAGAGAGCGGGGCACTTGCTCTGGGCTGGGGGGAGGCGGTGGCGGAGAAGGAGGAGGAGAAGGAGGAGGAGCTGGGCCAGCAGGAGGCAGCGGCCGCGACCGGGCTGGGGTGATGGTGCAGGTGCCCGGGGCCCGCGAGGAGCTGCCCGGCTGAGGGGCGCCTGGTCCCGGGTCCGCAGCGCCGCCGCGTCTCTCCCGGCGGCCGGCGGGCGGGCGGGAAGATGCTGAGCAGGTTGATGAGCGGCAGCAGCAGGAGCCTGGAGCGCGAGTACAGCTGCACCGTGCGGCTGCTGGACGACAGCGAGTACACCTGCACCATCCAGGTCAGTGCCGCGCTGTCTGGCCCGCGGACCCCTTCGTCCCCCGAGTCTGGCCAACTTGGCCCGCCGCCGCCGCCCGGGGTCACCGCACACCCCGGTGCTTTGTCCGTCCCCGGCTGCGGCGGACGGCCCCGGTGCAGAGAGCGCCTCCGCCCGAGACCCAGTCCGGGGCGGGGTACCGGGCGCTCCGCGCAGCTGCGGTGACAGTCCCTCCGTCCCGGACCCTCAGCTGTCCCTCTGCCCTCTCCCAGGGTGAGGGCACCCCATCCTGCCTCCTCGAGCCTGCCGGAGTGGGGAGCATCTTCCGCGGGCGTCCAGAGGGAGGCGGGCAGGGCGGGAGTCTCCTACCCGGCCGCCCCGTCGGGGGGCGCAGGCTTTGGCTCTCCAGCCAGGCAAGGACCGCTGGCCGGCTTTTCTTATCTATCTTTGGTTGGAAGGATAATGCTGTATGTCATAATCACCCGCCCCCCCCACCCCAGCATTTGTGAGTCAGAGCTCTCAGAAGGTAGAAGTGAACGCGCAGCCCATGCAGAGTGGCCTATGGAAGGGAGCCCAGCCTCTGGGCTCCCAGGATTAGCCCCCACCTCCTGCCGTTCGCTCCCCAAATCTCATTGTGTTGGGCAATTCTGGGGGGGCGTGAGGTAAAGATTTAGCAACAAGTCCCAGAGATTTGAGGGTTGGCGGTGGCGAGAAAGAATCGGTGACTTACAAATAACGCCAACAATACGTTAATGCTTCGCAGCATTTCTTCAGAAACCTGGTATTTTGGAAGGGATTTTTACAACCTCTTGCTTATGTGTTTTCACTACTGCCGTGTGGCACGTCTCGAGTAGTAGTCCTTCCCAGGAATGCAGTCACAGCCCTCTCTCCTCTGTGAAGTCAGAGATAGGAAACATTGACATGCTCCGGTGTTTAGAGGATCCTGCGCTCGCTGCCGGAAACTGCTCTTTCTGGAGAAGCAAATTGAGTTGGACCCGGAGGGGTCTCATCGGATCCCTTGCCTTTGCAGCAAGGAACCAGAGGGGGCTTCTCGCCTCAGATGCGGCAGACAAAAACGGTCGGCCTCTGGTTCTACCCTCTTTGTCTCCCGCCCCCCCAACCCCCCATTTATTTTTTTTGCTGACAATGCTCAATAGCGGAAAATAGCGGTGTGTGAGAAAGACGCTGGGTAGTGTGTGAGAGCAGCTGCTTTCTGCTGAGTCCGTGCTCAGTTCAGCCTTCTCTCCACTTTCCCTTTCCTCCCCCTCCCCAGACCAGCTCTGGACAGAAGTGCTGACTGCTGTCAAAGATCCAGGAGGGCAGAGAGAGAGAACAAAATCTCTTTTTAAGGCCACTTAAACATAGTCATAAAGATGCTAACCATCAAGTGAAAAGGATTTTTGTAGTTGAATATGATAGATGTTCTGTACTATTTTCTCACAGAATGAGTGGCATGCTACTTTTTGTTTCTATTGTATCTTTATGTGCCATGTACAGTTTTTTTTTGTTTGTTTTTGGGTGGGGGAGGAGAAAACATTGGCTTGACATATTCCCCATTTGAATACGTTATCTAGAGCTTTTAAAGTCTTTATCCTTTTGTTTAAAAATTTAAAGCATTTACACAATAGCATATCAAGGGCAGTGTGAGATTTAGACTTTGTGAGTCCTAAGAATACCTTGGGGTATGTGGTGAAATAAAATTCCTGGGGCAGGTCATTAACTTTTGCCAAGGTACAGAGTACAAATGAAACACGATTCACATCACCACTCCAGTAGTGATAATCTTGTGGTTTTTAAGGTATCACAGTAAGAAAACTAGTTATTTTTTCCAGTTAGTGGAATCTTTGAGGTTGGTTGATTGGTATTAGAGTTGTGGGTAGTTTTTATTACTATTAAGAAAAATAATATTTTTAAGTCAAACAAGGCTTACTGGGTTTATGCTTGCTATATCTTACTGTGGTTGTGTTTCTTTTCCTGCTGGTCTTAGTTTACATTATTACAAGTTAATGTGTTATAAAAATTTAGGCCACGTAAAAAATTAAGGTTGGTGTAACATGATTATACTGTAGTGAGTGTCCACTGTCTAGACATGTTAATGGTTGTGCGTTGTGTTTCTTGCATGAAAATTTTAAAAACACAGGAATTCTGAAGTTTATGTAATATTGTCAGTCTTTGGCACCACTATTGTGAATTGCTTTTGTTTCGACCCAATGTGAGGAAATGTCACACACGCACACACACACGCAAAAGACAGGATCTTATGTGAAATTAATATTTTGTGCATATAGCTTTTTTGAGCTTTTAGAGATTGAGCTTTTCTTAGTAACTTTCACCCTTATACATTTCTGTTGTGTGTGTGTGTGTGTGTGTGTGTGTGTGTGTGTGTATGCATGCGCTTATTTGTCAAGCATTGGGCACAGGGTCTTTTAAATCAGTATGGAAAGGAGCTGTGAGGTACTTGCTAGGTTAAAGCAATATTCCTAACATTTTAGGAATTGCAATACAGTATATTTAAAAAAAATTTTTTGGTGGTAATTCAGAATCATTGTCCTTAAAATATTGTATGCCATATTTAAATAAGCAATATTTTAGAGTGGTTTCAGTACTTCTGGGGATAATCAGAGAACACTTAGAGTATTAGAGAGTCAGAAATGTATCACTAGGTTAGAACCATAATAGCCACATTTGGTAAATTTCAGTTGTAGGAAATTCTGTCAAAGTATTGGTCTAGGCTTTCATATTGCACCAGTTCTACTGATCTATTTAGGATGTGATTATAAGGGTAAGGAAAATGTCTTATATCCTCTCAATGAAGGTTACCACAGTTACCAGACTATTCTTCTATTCTTTCTGATATGCAAATGTATTTGTAGATCATGAGAAATGAAAGTGTACATAGGAGGTTGTAATATAATTGCTCCCCTGTGAAGAACATTGTTAACAGCTCCCTGCCAGTTTTGAAGGTCATTGCCTCATAAATGCAGATCTAGTCCATGCTTTCTACACATCTGCTTCATTTATGAATATCTACATTTATTTACTATGTTTACTACCCTACTTTGTTATTTTATTTGGGAGCAAATAGGAAAAATGAAAAGGCTACCTAATATCTTTAAACTTAATATATCAAATGGACTCATTTAAATGCTTAGGCATGTAATATCCTAAGTAACAGATTTTCTACTATGTTTTGAGTTTAAGTTTATAAAATATTAAGAATATATTATAGGAATGACAGTAGAAATTCATATCAGAAATACATATTTTCATGTCAGAAATATTAATCACTTTTTTTCCTGATTACTGAAAAGTAAAACTGCCCTAGAAATGAATTTGGTTTTACTGGGAACACATTAAAATAATAACTGATCAAGCAACTAGGTTAAATTTGTTTTTGTAGTTAAATGAGGTACTATCATAAGTAAAATGCATATGTACAGAAACAGTTCTAGAGTGGAACCAAGATCTGGATTTGACTGTGGCTCAGCCATTTAGTAACTGTGGAACCTAGGGTAAGAGAGGGAGTACTGGGGGAGAGAACAAATGTATTGAGCCTTGTACTTGCCAGGTGCCCCACTTGTGTTCTCCCTTAGCTCACAACAGCATGTGGATTCAGCATACACCTCTTGTACCAGCTGAAGAAAATAGGATTGTGGATTGGAGGGAGAGTTCATGTTTCTTGAATGGGCAACTCTGTACTATGCTTTCTGCTAGGTGTTTTGCTTATACCTTACATCAGCTATTTGAGAGGTAGGTGGTATTATCTTCTTTTGACAAATGAAAGGCTTGGGTGAAGGAACATGCTCAAAGCTAGTAGTGGGTGGCTATAATAGATTGAAACCCTGGTTATTTTGTCTCTGAATCCCAGCTTTGTTCCCTCTCTTCCTTCTGACCTAAGACAGTTCACCCGTCTGTATCTTAATTTCCTCATCTGTAAAGTGGGAATAATAATACTTATTTCGTAGTAAAGAGAAAATTAGTTGGTAATGTTACAAATAATAACAAGATTTAAACAGAGTAATCTATTGTACTTACAGTGTGCCTTATTCTATTCAAATAAAAAATAGGATTGAGAAATGTTTTTGTTTTTGGAAAATAAATCAAATTAAGCCTTACGTCTCCTTAAAATGATTCCTGATTAATCTCAGTAAAATTATAAGATCCAAAGCTGGAATAACTGGATTCTGTAGTAGAACTCTTCTCTAAAAAGCAAGAATTCAGGTTTGCTTTCCTTCTATCCTACCAAATCTTTGTAGTTAGAGGGACATTTATTTCCTGGACTGACCATGATTTGTCTTTTCTAAGAATTTCTGTTTCATACTTGGTAAGTGAAATCCTTGGTTTCATTAATGCAAAGGAATGTTGTTAAAGAATTAAGATGCTCTTATTCACAGAAAAACACAAAACTGTTGTATTTTCATGAATATTGTTTTTTTTAAACTTTGTTTTAAGAAAGTAATTATGGTGTCTCAGGATCTGTTACAATAGTCAGACTCTAATTCTTAAAACCAAGTTCCAAAATTAGCCTTCTAGAACCCTAAAAGCACTCATATTCTGTTTCTTAATTCGTATATTGAAATATGTATTGCATGAAACGCATGCAGATCAATCTTTAAGGACAAAAGGTAAATTTTAGTTGTGTATTTATGCTCTCATTCTTTCTCTTTTTGAAAAAGTCCAGTTTGAGGAAATATCAGTGGCATCCAAGAGAGACCTAGAAGCATTCATCACAGCAGATTTTACTCAAGGATATTTGTATGAATTTGCATTCAATTAAATGCTTGGAATGAATATGCTAGGCAAGGCAATTCAACATAGTGTCTAGTAAAAGAGCATGTGGTTTTTGAGTCCTCTGTTTGTTACATTGCCCAGAGACAAGTCGATCATGTCTGTGCTAGTGTTAATATAACACTTAAAAAAAAAGAGATGTTTGCCAAGATAAAATCAGACAACCTAAAGAGAAAAAAATAGTCATTTTTATTATACAATTGTAGTGGTTTATGTATAGGTATTAAAATGTGTAACCCAAAATAAGCAAAGTGGTAATTTAAGTGATATAATTACTATAGTAAAATATTTTGGATTATTTTAATAACTGTTTTCTAGTAGATTAGAATTTTTAAAGGGGAAGAGTAAGAAGAAGCTATAAATTTTAAACCATAAGAATTATACACAGTGTCTTACAGGGTTATAGTTCAATGAGTATTTGTTCTAATTTGTTTGTGCTACATGATGGCCATGTTAACTCCAACATTTGAAAATTTTTTGTGTCTGGAAACAGCAAACATGGTCTAACAACTGTATAACCTTTTTTATAGTTTCACCCCATCCCATTCCAAACCGCTTTTTTACAGCCCCTCTCCCTGGTGAAAGGTATGATATGTAAATGTGATATTTTACAGAGCCTTTGAGGTCTCTGATAACTTTCTGCAATTATCTTTTGTTGAATTAGTAGAGCTGTGGTCTAGAGCTCCTATGATTTTTTGGTTTGTCTCTTAGGATTTCAAGCCTTTCAGGTCTCCCCTCCCCCACCTCTGCAGGTTTAGAAGGCTTGGATCGAATGAATACTGTAGGACAGGCTTCACGGGGAGTTGGAGGTCTGGCATATATTGACATTGGGATCACCACAGCCACAAAAACTTCCTTCACTCCTTTCCCCTAACTAATGCCACATAAAGCCTCCTCACAGCCTCATTTTCTAACCTCTTGCCCCAACAGGAAGAGAGCCATGCTTTCCAACCTGTTTCTAATTATGTCTATTTTAAGCTGAATTCATCTTCTGATAGCCTCATCTGTAACATTCTGACTCTGCAGACCCCGCTTCATGGAGCAGCCTTCTGTGGGACACTATTCTTCAACTCTGCCTAGCCAGAGCTTGTACAACAGATTGGAATATCATGGAGGATTGGCAGCAATCTTAACAGCTATTTCTTACCTATGTGGTGCTTAGGAAGGAGGGTGCTGCTCTGCTAGAGGCCAGGTGGCAGTTGTCGACCCTCTGTTTTCTGGCTCGATACTCTGGACTCAGGCGAACCACCTGAATGATTCTCTCACGCAGCTGAGAATTTTGAAGAGCACTAAAGCATCTCCATTCCTATATTGTAGAGTGAATGGTATTTCCCCTAAAAGAGCAAAACACCTTGTCATATGTCCATCCTAGCCACTGAAGTAGACCTGTTTTTTTAAGACTCTAGATCTGTGTGGGTGGCCAGTACAGTTTTTTGAACTTTTACAAACATTTTAAATATCAGTGGAGCCCAAGAGAGTAGGCAAAGCAGTCTCTCTCTGAGGCTAACCCCTAGATTTAAATTATGAACCATCATGTGATCCTCATTATTATCAGTATTTTGAGCAAGATCTTCTATATTGTTGGTCTTTCACCAGCTGTAAATGCTGTACTATGTCTAAGATGGTGTTTTACTTTTGTGGTCTTTCCAACTTAATTGTATTATATCCTAGATTTGGAAAGCAGGAACTTGGATAGTTAGGTTCAAATTCTCCAGGCTTTTGCTTGGTACTAAACACCAACTTGTGTGAATCAAGTCCTCTAAGGGGATCCTTCCGTGCCATGCTCATACAGGCAAAATAATTGGGCCACATGCTTGGCAACCACTGAGTTTGTGTACAATAGCTCCATTCACTTGTCTACAGAAAACACCCCTTTGACAGTGATTATAGCTTTCATTCCCCCTCCTCTACTTCTGACTCCTTGCATTACCATGACCTCATCTGCTGGTCTGTATTTAGAGACACTTTGGACCACTCCAGAAATGCTTTAGGACTCATTCCTGTATGTTAAGGGTCATTTCAAAGACTTAGACAACCCCTGCCCACCAAGAGAAACCATTCTAGATCAGTACCAAACGTAGCTATTTTTATGCCTTATTAGAACCATCTTACTGTGTCACAACTCAGGGGGCCTTTTCCTTTTGTAGAAATTGTGAACCTTGTTAGAAAGCAAGGAGAAAAGAATAGGGGGATGAGTTAAAGCAGTGGTTCTGAAAGTGTTCTCGGATGAGCAGCATCAGTTTCACCTGGGCATTTGTTACAAATGCAAATTTTTGGCCCCGCTGCAGACCTAGTGAGTCAGAAATGCAGGCGATGGAGCTCAGCAGTCTGTGTTAACCAGGTAAGTCTTATGCTTTTTGAGATTCGAGATCACCAGTACTGGGTCACACAAATATTTAGTAAAATTGATGACTATTGTTGATTGGCTGAGTATAATAAGTGAAGGAGAAGCCAAGTGTGAATCTCATATTTCTAATTTTTGATTTATTTCTGAATGGCCTTAACTGATTCTCTACCCTGTAAGGTAAAAGTTAGTTTATTTGCAGATATGCATACCATTTTCAGGTGGGCAGGAGTCTATGATGGGTCATCATTCCAATTTGATGCTCTTATATTTATTGGTTTTAGTTTTGTCTTCCCTGACCTAGAAAGAATGATTATTTTATATTTCTATACTGTTTTTCAAAGAAGTCTTCACAACTGAAAGCACTGGGGGTGGAAGACCCTTGTTTGCAAACATGTAAATAGCAAACAATAAATGTCGTGGAATCGAGTGCTAAGATAAGGTAGTATGCTGTGGCAGTGCAATCTGGGGGACTCGAAATTAATAAATATTTCTCAAAGGAGGTGAGATTTGAACTAGGTCATGAAAGAGTGCCAAAAGCAGAAAATGGGCTGTGGAGATGGGTAAAGGGCATTCCAGGCTGAGGTAACAGCAGGCTACTTTAAGGTAGGAAAGCTAAAAATGTAAAGCCAAATATATTTAGTCTTTACTATGTTTATCTGACGTACTCTGGTACAATTGAGTCAAATAACAATCTACTTGCCCGAGAAAAATTGCTGTCAGCAAATTTCAATCATTCTTGACGTGCTCAGAAGAGTTAGTCTAAACTAAAAATAACACAAAGCTGGTGTTGAATTAACTCTAACTCCAAAAATATATAATAAAACTTAAGATTCTTTACAAAGCAATGGCATCATATAGAAGGGTAGAGTCATGTATTAATCTGTGCTAATTCTGTGGCTGTAGCCACTAAGCGTATACTTTTTTTTCCAGGGGACCTCATCTCTGGCATCAGTTTATTTATCTACAGCAAAAAAGAGAGTATCGAATCCCAACATTCAGCTGATGTTTGAAAATCCTTTGCAGCCTAAATGGTGCATTAACAGTTAAGAAATGTGACCAAGTGGAGCCCAGAGATTTTTCCATCTCTGTTCTCAAATCTAAGTGGCCACCAAAAATCGCTTTTCTAGAGGATGGAGGAGTGCTTCCCTGGATTCCCCACTGAACCCCTGCCTGCCAGCTCTGAAGTTCCCAGCCCGATACAGGGTGCACTGTGAGCACTCCACACAATGCCAGGCTAGAGCTTTGGGGATGGGAACCTCCAGGAAAGTACTGTTTGGCATTTTACGCAATCAATGTTCGGCAGAATGCCAATGCTAATAGGTTATTTTGCTCTGGAAAAGGAGAAAAAGAAGGGATAGTTTAAAGACTGATGAATAGGGGAATGACTGACAATACAGGCACTCCACTTTGTTGGAGAGATTAAGGAGGCTTGCTGTGAAGTGGTATTATGGGAGCCAGATAAATTAGCAAAGGCCCACGGGCCCAAGACCTGAAAGAAATAGTGGTTCATCAAAACAGCATGCCCCAGGGCACACTCAAATGTCTGGCCACTTTCATTCAACTTGTAGTAGAAAAAAGCCAAATCATTAGGAACCCTTATAGTCTGGTAGTCCATTCAGGCACTCCATAGTCAGGCAAATTATCTTTTGCCTCTAGGCAGGTGCAAAGCCTTATTTCCATATTGCCTGATTTAACTCCAGGGCCCTCTAGTCTGGGCCTTAGCCTAATTTTGAGGACACCCAAGTGGAAGAGTTGGCCTCACAACTACCAGAGGATTCCATATACTCCAAGCAGGAGATGCCGCTAAGATTGTTTTGTCAGACATGAGCCAAGCAGATAAGAACATTGATCACAGGGGCGCCTGGGTGGCTCAGTCGGTTGGGCGGCCGACTTCAGCTCAGGTCATGATCTCGTGGTCTGTGAGTTCGAGCCCCACGTCAGGCTCTGTGCTGCCGGCCCAGAGACTGGAGCCTGCTTCCGATTCTGTGTCTCCCCCTCTCTCTCTACCCTTCCCCTGTTCACGCTGTGCCTCTATGTCTCTCAAAAATAAATAAACATTAAAAAAAATTTTAAAAAAAAAGAACATTGATCACAATACAAAGAAGTAGAATTAATTCATCTAAAACTCTCAAGTACTTCTGGGGGATAATTAAAAAAAATTTTTTTTGAATGTTTATTTTTTGAAGGAAAGAGAGAGCATGAGCAAGGGAGGAGCAGAGAGAAGGGGAGACACAGAATCCAAAGTGGGCTCCAGGCTCTGAGTCGTCAGCACAGAGCCCATCGTGGGGCTCAAACTCATAGACTGTGAGATCACGACCTGAGTGGAAGTCGGACGCTCAACCGACTGAGCCACTCAGGTGCCCCTGCAATGATTTCTTAATAGATTAACAGACTCAGTGAGACTCTACTGTAACTTCAGGGTTGGGTCTACACAGTGGGGGCACTGCCCACGGCCAGGAGAGTCTTTATTTTGGACAGCTGAAATTGGTGAAACTGGAGGGAGAGTTAAGATAATTGATAAGGAGGGACGCCTGGGTGGCTCAGTTGGTTAAGCGGCCGACTTCAGCTCAGGTCATGATCTCACAGTCTGTGAGTTCGAGCCCCGCGTCGGGCTCTGTGCTGACAGCTCAGAGCCTGGAGCCTGCTTTCGATTCTGTGTCTCCCTATCTCTCTGCCCCCCCTCTGCTCGCACTCTGTCTCTGTCTCTCAAAAAATAAATAAATGTTTAAAAAAAAAAGATAATTGATAAGGAGAAACAAAAGATCGAAACTAGAGAAACCGTTGGCATGGAGCAAGATGAGCCCTAAGCAGAAATACCTGGTCAGAATCTGGAGTGAGACTGGAGATTGGAGAAAATGAAAGAATATTGGATGTCTGTTTTGTGTTGTTGCAGCTGTGTGTGATAGGAGAGCTTTAATGGTTTAAAGGAGTTCGCTGAGGTTGGCCCCCATGTGGGGGTAATTAAAATACTCAATAATCGGGGCACCTGGCTAGCTCAGTTGGTGGAGCATTCAACTCTTGATCTTGGGGTTGTGAGTTCAAGCCCCACGCTGGGCCTAGTGCTTACTTAAAAAATAAAAATAAACTAACTCAACAATCAGCGAGTCATGTTGAATACCTCACTGACCAAGACTCTGCCAGAACATGCTGGAATTGACTCTAGAGCCCTCTGCTGGACCAGACGCTTTTTCGTGCTGAATCATGGGAAGTGGGATTCACACTGGTCCTGGGGAAAGGGAGAGGCCTCTTAGGGCCTGTTGGCTGACTGGTAGAGAAATATTTCAATGTGTAGATTTAAGAGTAAGCTGTCCATTTGCTGCTCGCCAGATATAGGTCCAAATGGTCTAGGTTTACTTTCCTGTAGCTCAGTAGGCTCATTCCTGTCTTTCACGTGCTTCCAAAATGCAACTTTGATCATTTTCTCTTTTTAAAATCCTTCAAGATTCTCCCATTATCTACTAGATAACAGCCTTTTAGGATGGCATGCATGCCCTTTGTTGGCTGCCTTCCTTTCGAGACTTGTCTCCTGTCGTCTCAATGCATTTTATCCTGCTTTGTAGATCATCAGCTTCTCATCACCTTATTCCAAGGTAGACTCCCTCTACAGTGTTGTTGCGCTGTGCTCTGGGGGCCTTATTATAGTATTTACCACATTCACTTGTAAATATTTACTCACATGTCTGCCTTTCAGTAGAGAACTCTTCGAAGGGTAGATATTGCATCTTTGTACCGTTAGTATCTAAGGTCTCACCTCGAGGCTCCATAAATGTTGATTGCAGATGTGCAGGAATGAAAAATGTTAGCTTTTATAAAGAGGATTATTAATAATGCAAATGTAAAGTTACCTCTAACTTGAGCTAAATTGATATAAAGAATTAACATGAGAGTTTGTGGTCTTTGGGGTGATATTATGGTACTTTAAAAGGTGGTTAGTTAGTGGTGATAGGATTCTAGGATTGTACTAAAACCCACTGCGTTATACACTTTAAAATGTTAATCTGCTCTCCCTCTCTCTCTGCCTCTTCCCCACTCACACTCATGCTTTCTATCTCAAAATAAATAAATAAACATAAAAGAAGTAATTAGGGAGCACCTGACTGGCTCAGTCAAAAGAGCTTGTGACTCTCAATCTCAGGTTTGTGAGTTTGAGCCCCACGTTTGTATAGAGATTACTTAAAAAAAAAAATAAAATCTTTTTTTTAAAAAGGGTAATCTTATGATAGGAATTATTTCTTTCTTTTTCTTTTTTTTTTAGGAATTATTTCTTAATTCACATGTCAGTTTCCTGCTTTTGCTCAAATACCACAGTTATATAAGAACTTACCCTTGGCACCTGGGTGGCTCAGTCAGTTGAATGTCTGACTTCAGCTCAGGTCATGATCTCACGGTTTGTGAGTTTGAACCCCGCGTCGGGCTCTTTGCTGACAGCTCGGAGCCTGGAGCCTGCTTCGGATTTTGTGTCTCCCTCTCTCTCTCTGACTTTCCCCCACTCATGCTCTGTCTCTCTCTCTAAAAAATAAATAAATAAAATAAAAAAATAAATAAATAAAAAAAAAAGAAGTTACCCTTGGGGGGAAGCTGAGTGAAGGATACATGGGACAATTTGATACTATTTTCACAACTTCTTATGAGTCTATAATTATACATTTTTAAAATGGGATTGAATTAGTTTTCTTTAGCACGTAATCTTATTATTTAGTTTGGGCTTATAGTTCAGAATGACTATAAGAAGTTTTCTCACTGATTAGACTCCAGTAATCTTTCAAAATGTTGTAGGTTTATTTACAAGTAGATAAGTTTTGACATAACATACTTAAAAATAAAGTCTATTCTGTGGTAATAAAAAGATAAGAGTTTAAAAATAATATCTGGTAGTTTTTTTGGATCTTTATTTTTTTCTGTGATTCTCTGTTCCTCTCCTTGTAAGGTTTCTCCGACATAATTAATTACAACGAAAATGAATGTACTGACAAATTACACATATCATAATGTGTCATTGTTGTGTTTTAAAGAGTTATTTGGTGTAATGTTCGTATTACATATTTTAATTTAATATGTTAATTGAGCCATTTAAAAATTTATTGCATACTTACTGTGTTCTGGGCTCTGTGATAAGCACTTTATGTGTATTCTTCATTTAATTCTACCTGTTTAATGGAAAATGTCATTGTCCCTAATTCCAGATGAATAAGGCTTAGAAATGTTAAATAACTTGCCTACTTGCCTACTGTCCCACAGCTAGTCAGTGGCGGAGCTGGAATTCAAACTCTGTATGACCTCATCATTGTTGTTACTCATGGCTCTCTGATGAAGCAGGCAGTATAGTCCAATGGGAAAAACATTGACTTGGGGGAGTCATGAAACTTGAATTATCGCCTGACTCTGTAGACTGATTAACTTTGAGGGCTTGAGCAGGTAAATTTAAGCTTTCATCTGCAAAACAAGGAGGCTTATAAAGAAGACCCTTCCAGTCTCCTTTAGCACAAATATTCTACAGTTCCTAAAGAATTTGTCCATGGGTCAATAGTGTTTTTTCTTTTTTTAATATAATTTATTTATTGTCAAATTGGCTAACATACAATGTATACACTTAGTTTTGGGGATAGAGTCCCATGATTCATCGCTTACATACAACACGCAGTGCTTATCCCAACAAGTGCCCTCCTCAATGCCCATCACACATTTTCCCCTTGTGTTCCCTCTGTGAAGGATATTCTTTATAAACACAAATGTTCATTTTAAGGAAAGAGATGTTAAGGCAGATCTTTGTGACTGAGTCAGTTTGTGTTCTGGCCTTTAGTTTCGCAGAATACAAAATATCGTTTTATCTACTTGTTCAACACAGATCAGATTCCCGGGTATTGACTCATGCTAATCAAAGTCGTAAGAGCTTTTTTGTTTTTTGTTTTTATTTGTAATTTAGAATCTCTATTAATTACTGTGGGGTAGTGAATACTAGTTTCTGCCATTATAGACACTTATTTAGGGTAAGAGACTGGAAAAACAAATTTGAAAGCCATCTTGGAAAGCAAATGGTTTTAAGGGATATTCCTTGAGGTTGTGTAAAAGCCTTATAAGCCATGTCTGTTTCAGAGCACAGACCCAGTAATTACATATCTACAAGAATCAGTTTTTCTGTCTTCTTTGATTAACACTTTCTAAATGCTGATAAAATCTGCCTTTTAGTCCTTCCCCTACTTAGTGCAGATTATTGTACATATGTTAACAATACAGTTTTAATTTTTTTTTATTTTAAAGGTATATCCCAGTTTAGAGGTTACACTCTGTTTACTTTGATTACACTTGTGTGTTTCTCAAGACTGTACTTTAATTGCCATCTTCTCCCCTAACTAAGGGGACTTAGCCAGATTATTTTATTTATGTTGAGTTTTACTGCTTTGTTTTTTTTGGAGGGAGGCCTTTTTTTTTTAAACTTTGATCTCAAATTCTGCATGGTCCTCATAGATATTACCACTACATTACCAATCTTTTCGTAGGCAGTATTATGTAATCTTGATGACATCTGTAGGAGACATATACCACGTATGTTATAGAACTTAAGAGTGAATTCTGATATATTGTAAATGTTTCCACTCTTCTTTTGCTTTCAAGTCTCCAAATATTGTTTTCTGTACTTCCTACAATGTAAACTTGTCCTTTTAAAAGAGTCAGGTTTATTTGGGTACAATTTACATAGAATAAAGTTCACTTTTTTTAAAAGTTATATATATACCCAAGGTAGATTTGAACTCACAACCCTGAGATCAAGAGTTGTGTGCTCCACTGACTAAGCCAGCCAGGTGCCCCTAAAAATCACGTTTATAGCTGTACAGTTCCTTGAATTTTGACAAATGCATGTAAGTTGTATATAACCACCATATATAGATTGTTTCCACCATCCTATAAAGTTCCCTTTGCCTCTTTATGGTCAGTCTCCTCCTGCTTCGATGACTGTCTGGCAGTTGCTAATCTGATTTCTGTCATAGTTTTGCTTTTTCCACAATGTCATATGAATAGAATCATACAATATATAATCTTTCCAGTCTGGCTTCTTTCACTTAGCATAATGCTTTTTTAGATACAAATTACATATCATAAAGCTCATCTGTTTAAAGTGTACAATTGAACAGTTTTTAGCATATTTATGGAGATGTGCAATCATCAACATAATCTAACTTCAGAACATTTATATCATTCCAAAAAGAAACCTTGTACCCATTAGCAGTCACTTCCGTTTCCTGTCTCCCTCCCCCCAACTTTCTGCCTCAGGCAAATACTAATCCACTTTCTGTCTCTATAGATTTGCCAATTATGAACATTTTAAATAAATGGCATCATACAATACCCAGTCTTTTGTAACTGACTTCTTTCACTTAGCATACAATGTATTTGTGATTCATCCAAGTAGTAACTTGTATTAGTACCTAATTCATTTTTTTGCCAAATAGTTTCCCATAGTATGGATCTGTCACATTTTGTTTATCCATTCATGAGTTGATGGACATTTGTGTTGTTCCACTTTTTGGCTATTATAGATAAAGCTCTGATAATTTGTGTACAAGTTCCAAAGATCCCTGTCTGTCCAGCACATGCTCTGATATTAGTATATAAATCTCCTTCTCATATACCCCAGGTATTTTTCAAACTACTGCTTCTATGCTCTATATCAGCAAGGCTGTTTGTTGTGCTGTCTTTTTAAGGGTGGGGACTCCAAATTTATATATTATATATAATATATATATGTAGTATACATACATATAAATATGTATAAAACTAGTTTTACCAGTTTTACATATTTATATGTATGTATACATATATATTTATTTTAATTTTTTTTAGTGTTTGTTTATTTTGGAGAGAGAGACAGAGTATGAACAGGGGAGGGGCAGAGAAAGAGAGGGAGACACAGAATCTGAAGCAGGCTTCAGACTCTGAGCTGTTAGCACAGAGCCTGATGCAGGGCTCAAGCTCACAGATCATGAGATCATGACCTGAGCTGAAATTGGACTCTTAACTGAGGGAGCCACCCAGGATTTCCTCCAAATTTATATTTTTATATGTTGATATCAGTTGTCCAGTGCCATTGGTTGGAAGACTTATCTTTCCCTGTCAAATTGTCTTGATCCCTTTTATTGAAGATCAGTTGAGTATATGGGTTTATTTCTGGACTCTATTCTATTGATCTATACCATTGATCTATACATCTCAATGCTAGCATCACTCTGCCTGGATTACTTAAGCTTTGTAGTAAGTTTTGAAATCAGAAAGTATAAATCCACCAAGTTTGTTCTATTTCAAGATAATTTTCACTATTCTTAGTTTATAGCATTTCTTTATGAATTTCAGAATCAGCTTTTTAATTTTTGCAAAAAAAAAGGTTGAATTTTAATAGGAATTGTATTGAATCTGTAGATCAACTTGGAGAGTGTTGCTATCCCTTAATGATATAATTCTTCTGATTCATGAACATAGGATGTATTTCCATTTATATAGATACTTAATTTTTTAAACAATATTTTATAGTTTTCATTGTAAGTGTAATGCTTAGGACATTCATTCACATTTGTGTACCTATCAGCAGTTTGTTCATTTTTGGTGCTGAGTAGTATTCCATTTTATGGACATATCACAATTTGTTTATCCATGAGCCATTTGATGGGAATTTGAGTTACTTCCTTTTTTTGGCAATTATGAATATGTCTCCAAAAGGTATTTGCATGCAAGATTTTATATAAACATAGGTTTTTTTGTTTCCCTTGGGTAAATACATGGAAATGGGCTTGCTACTGTTAGTGTAAGTGTAAGTGTATGTTTACCAGTTACTCCACATCTTCACTAACACCTGGTATTATTATTCTTTTAAAGCTATGCCAGTAGATATGTAGTTATGTTTCATTGAGATTTTAATTTTCATTTCTCTAATGACTAATAATATGGAGCATAAAATTAATGGAATTCTAGACTTTTGGAGTTAGACATGAAAGAGTTCATTCCTGGGTTTTATATTATGTTCCTGAGACATATTTCATGGGCTGTCAGAGGTTGGGAGAGTTGGGGTGCTGAGGAACATGCTGAGTGGGTAGGAATCCGAGCCTCTGCTCTAGTTTTACCAGGCTCTTAATGTTGTAACCTATTGTTAGAAAAAATGTTTGAAAATGTTTCAAAGTTACTGAGCTCACTCTTCTTTTTAGAGGTGAAAACTGAGACCCAGAGAGGTAAATTGACTTGCTTAAGGTTGTATAGTTAGTCTGGGGTAGGCTGATACTCCAGTGCTCTTTTTTCTACATTGTATTATTTTGTCATAATGCTAAAATGATAGTATTTATCGGCTCATGGAAGAAATAGGAAAAGCCTGATCAGGATTTGTTAAACTCCTATTTTTTTTAAAAAGGTATTTATATATTTATTTTGAGAGAGAGGGGAAGAGAGTGTGCACATGAGTGAGGGAGGGGCAGAAAGAGAGAGAGAATCCCAAGCAAGCTCTGCACTGCCAGCACAGAGCCGGCTGTGGGGCTTGAACTCATAAACCATGAGATCATGACCTGAGCCAAAATCAAGAGTTGGACACTTAGCCGACTGAGCCACCCAAGCTCCCCAAACTCCTAAAATTTTAAAAAGATTTTTCTTTTATACTGAAAAATAGCACAAGGAAACTCAGTCATCTTTTGTGAGTTATCTGCACTAAGAAAGCGGGGATTATCTTTAGGAAACCAGTTTCTAGCACAAAACCTTCTAAAAATTACCGTGCTTGGGTTTCTAAGTAGTGTAAAAAATGTGGCACAACTGTCAGAGGTTATAAATGACAATACATTATGGAAATAGGTGAGGAAACAAGCAGGGATTTGCCATGGGGAAACAGACATTATATTTTGTTATCAGTTTTGACAAACACTGGCAATGGCTTATCAATGTTGAAAGGTAAAATTGAATTCATTAGTCGCAATCGTAATGGTTAGAATAAGTTCTATTTTGTAAGAAGTATTCAGTTCTGAAATCCTTCCTGTATTGAAGTTTTTCTAGAAATTACCAGAGTGTGAAAGCAGTTCTATATTGACAATTCTGAGACTGGCTGTGGGACTGATGAGTAAGCAGTCCGTGGTTAGACTAAGCAGAATTTTATTAGAATGCCTTTGGTGGATTTGAGTAGAAGTTTTATTTAATACTCGTATAGTGGAAGAAGTGTCATATTTTGACTCAGAAAACTTGAAGTCAGTCTTGACTCTGCTTCATAGTATCTATGTGACCTTGAATGAGTCACTTAACTTCTGTAACTTTTCATTTTTTTAAATCAGCTGGAAAAAGATAATGATATCTGCTCAACCTACTTCCCAGAGTTCTCACAGTTGTATGAGGAGGGGAAGAAATGAGAAAAAAATATATATTAAAGTACTTTATACATTTTGTTTAATTTAATTTTTAATTTTTATTTATTTTTTAAGTAATCTCCACATCCAACATGGGGCTCGAACTCACAACCCTGAAATCAGTAATCCCATGCTCACCAACTAAACCAGCTAGGCACCCAGCAGTTTGTAAATTTTAAAGTGTTACTCAGCTATCATGTTTATTATTAACAATAACCTTTGGAATTGCGATATACAGGATTTTTTTTGTTGTTTTTTTGATTTTGTTTTTGTTTGTTTTTTAAGGTTTGTCTTTTGTTTGGCCACAATTTACTTGAATTCATTTGGCCTCTATTTCATGTCTCCAGTTTTAGGGGGAAGTTTTGCTCTGTCCTTAGTCCTCCTTTTTCTTTCACATAGATGACTCTTTCTTACTTCCACCCATTAGAAGAGACGCTTGTGTTAGTTTTCCCCTAAGGAAAAAGATGCGTTGGTTTGTATTTTGTACAGGTATTTAGCTTAACAAGCCTGACTGAAGTATTAAACTAATAAGCTGCATGTAGATTTTCTTATTTGGCGTTGTATTTCTCTTTCTTGTGGTTGGGTTTCTTGCACTACTGCCTTTTCTCTGGCCTCTTTGCTTCCTTTGGGTGGGTTTAATATGTAATCTGCCTTTACCTTGGTCAGTCTCATTTGTTGGTCTATAGGAGTTCATAACTTATCAAAATATGTTTTGCGGACAGAATGATAGAGTCATATACTTCAAGTCCCCCAGGACTGTGAAGAGGAGATTTCATTTGCTGATCTGGCTCCTATGTCTGAGATGGAGTTAAGGATCTTTGTCAGTTTTTAGAAACTCTAGATATGGGAAACAGGTCTTTGTTGGTAAATGGAAGTATTTTCCCTTTCTGATACCTAAAACTCATGAGGTTGTCAATTTTAGTGTTATTTCTTTTTCTTCCTGGTTAAGAGAGAGAACATTTCCTACCTGAGGGTTTTCAAAGTCCTTTACGGTGGCCACTGTCTGTCTTGTCTTATCAAGTTAATTGAAAAAAATAAATTTGTGTATTTTAATGTTACTGAGATGAAGGGTTATTTTGAAGAACAATCCTATCTAGCATACAGTACTGTTTAATTCCTAAGAGATCAATATATGCTTTTTTGTTAAACTTCATTATTTGGAGTCATGCTTAATTAATCAATTAATCTTTTAAATTTATTTTTTTTTGAGTTTATTTATTTATTTTGAGAGAGAGAAAGAGAGAGAGAGAGAGAACATGTGCAGGAGGGGCAGACAGAGAGAGAAAGAGATAGTCCCAAGCAAACTCTGCATTGTCAGTGTGAGGAGTCTGATGCAGGGCTCAAACTCAGGAAGCCATGAAATTGTGACCTAAGCTGAAGTCAAGAGTCAGATGCTTAACCACCTGAGCCATCCAGGTGCCCCTATTTAATTTAGTTTTTTAAATGTTTATCTTGAGAGGGAGAGCATACACATCTGAGCTAGGGAGGAGTAAAGAGAGAGAGACAGAGAGAGAGGAGAGAATCCCAAGCAGGCTCTGTATTGCCAGCTTAGAGTCTGACGGAGTCACGTTTTAAAAATAAGGTCTCATTTTTAAAAATTAGAGACTAGTTTTTTAGAGTAAGCTCTTTGCCAAACATGGGGCTTGAACCCACCACCCTGAGATCAAGAGTCACTTGCTCTACTAACTGAGCCAACTGGGGATCCCTAGAAGCTTGTTTTAAAAAAGTTACTGAATTTAATTCTGAATCAAAGCAAATAGAAATGACACTGTGTTTGTAATTTATTTAAAATGAATTACATTCATTTTGTGGGTTATGTTATACTTTTTATTTTAGAAAGAAGTTGTTGATGTAGTTAAATAAAATTGATTTATAGGAATACTGTGTTAGAAGCTAGCAGATGGTTATTTAAGGATACTGTCTTCAATAATGACATTCTAGTAGGGTCATTTTCTTCACAGCAATTTTTTTATTGGATGGGTGGGAAGACAGAGCCTAGAATGTGGTAGATGAAGGTTCCTGTGCCAGTTGAGTTACTCATCAGGAAATCAAAGGTTGGCATTTACTTTAATGATTTATATCTAGGAGAAAATCATATCTTGGCATAGAAAAATATGATTTCTAAAAATACTATAGAGTTAGCATTCTCACTGTTCATTATTGTATGCTGCATAGTATTAGTATCTTAAAAAGAAAAACAAAAATGCTGTGTTCCTAAGTATAGCCCCGTAATTATAATTAAAACTTAGTATTGACTACTAAATAGACCAGAGATAGTCATAACCAGTAAAATTGGTCAATTTGAACAGCTTGATCAATGATTTCGCTGGAAATATAATGACTTCTTTAAAATGTCACTTATCACACTTAGTTATGGTGGGAATTATAAGATGGCTTTCTTATTTTTGAATAATGTATACATTAAGTCATATTCTACAATTGGCATCATTTTGTGATAACTTAGTGTATTTTGTGTTTGGATGTTTTACACAAAAATGCACTAACATACTTTGTGTGTGTGTGTGTGTTTAAACATATCAGCATGCATAGGCATTAGCAGCTAGAGTAATATTATAGGTATATCTTGAGTCACTTTAAAAAAATGAATATAAATGGAAGTATTTTAAGTTAACTATTTACAAAACTCTGTAGCAAATCTTGTTAAATGAAAAAAGTTGTCTATAAGTTAAAGTAACCTATAATTCAACCTAGAGTTTTCATGTTATTGGTATTGTAGTATAAGCAGCTGGGCAAGGTAACCCTTCCTGGACTAGCAGACAAAAGCCAGGGGTTTATCTAAGGGCAAAAGTCCTCTCAGAAGTGGCCATCAGAGGTTAGAGCCACAATCTGCTGTGTTTGCAAGAGGCTCTGGGCCTAGAAATGATATTGGGGCCAAATGGAGAAATGGTGTAAGTGTAAGGATTCTCAGCTATAGAAAGGGAAAAATGTCGAGAAAATGGAGATGTCTTCCTGTATTCTGAAAGAGCTATCTGAAAATATGAACAATCAGGTGGTTTTTTAAATTGGAGGGAAAATAAATTTTGAGATATCTGTATTTGAGAAGAAAACCTTGAAAAAATTTAATAATCAGAAGAAATACTTGATACCCTGACAAAATCTTCTTTCCAAGAATAAAGGACATGTGGCTGCTATATACAAGGCAATATGCAAAAGGCTAAGTATTAAATTCTGTGTCTGTATGTGTTTATGTAATGAAGTATTTTTTTTCTATAACACAAAAAGGAGTTTTGGTAGTACTTTATCTAAATAGGGAAATAGCTATAGTTACCACATTTTAAAAAATGTTTATTTAATTTGAGAGAGAGAGAGCATACACACATGAGCAGGGGGAGGGGCAGAGAGAGAGAAGAGAGAAACTCAAGCAGGCTCCCTGCTGTCAGCACAGAGCCCTATGTGGGGCTCAATCCCATAAATTGTGACATCGTGACTTGAGCTGAAATCGAGAGTCAGATGCTTTAACTGACTGAGCCAACTGAATTTAGCATTATAAAAGATTATATAACCATAGCCACCATATTTGCTTTAAAAATTCCTCATTTTGTCATTGTGTCATATTGGAGCTCATATATTTTGATGAGTGCTGATGAAACAAGAAATATACCCCTCTAAGATAAACTCCTATAAAAGCAAACCCGGCGGGTCCTGGTGTGGCTTCCCATTCCACCTACATTTACTGGGAAGAAATGGGTGCTTGAATATTTTGAGGATAACTCTGTTCTCAACAGCTCTCTGTCAGCATTCCTCTCTTCTATTAACTCTATTTTCTTAGAAACTTCTCTCAACTTCCCCCCTCTAGCTGGTGACTTAGGTCGTAGAGATTAAAAAATTTTTTCCCTCCTCAAAATACTTTTTTTGGGGAATTCCATTTCCATAGGAATTATTTGGTTAAAGGTAACCTTTATGTAAGGTCTAGAAAGATGGAGGAGAATCTAGGAAACTGTTTTACATTTTCCTTATGGAAGACAAAGGATGTAGGGTGTCCTGAAGGATTATGTGAATGGTGAGGATAAAAGATAATTTAAGCCTTCCAAGAAGCCAGGAGTAAATAGAGAGTAAATCCGAGTGTAATACAGGAGCCAGAAATAAGTATTTCATTAAGTGCTTAAGTTTTATACTTTCACTCTCTGTTGAATAAAATTAAAGTTGGCTCACTCAGGGCTTGTGGATTTTCCATGTGAGCTCTCTGAGGTCAGTGACTGCACATGACACAGGAAAGATCAAATAGAGCAATTTGAAGTAGTAAGCAATGGGGAGGAGTAGCCTAGGTGATTCTGCAATGATATCGATCAGGGAACAACAGGGAGAGAAGAAACCTTTGAAGTGAAGGAAGCCCATAGCAGCAGTGAGTAGTACGATGGAATAGCACTTACTTAGCTTGGCAGAAGAGGAATTAGGGCATTAAGATTAGCACCTCAGAGAGTATCAGAAGAGAAAGAATGGGTGGAGGTGGAATAACATAAAATCTGAATGATCAAAAATGAAGTATCCTAGGGAATTAGTTAACTCCAATTCTTTGCATTGTCCCAGCCTCCAAGTAAAGTTGCACCTACGATTTTCAGTCTTAACTCTCAAAAACATGGGTTCTGATTGGGAAATGAAGATATAGTTATGTTTACTTTCAGATTAGTGGAGCTGTTAAAAAAATTTTTTTTTACACCAAATAACTGTTCTTGTCATTATCATTATAGTTTCAGTTGTGTTTGCCACCAAAAATAAAATTGGCTCTAACACACAAGAATCAGAGACAAGAATTCTAAAATTCATTTTAATTTGGCAGTGAGCAAGTCTATATGCATGATTCTCCTACTAATCCTTGTGGGAACTTAATCAAATGGGTGATCTTATATATGTAAAAGAATTTTAAATTCAGAAGGATCCTCATACATAGTCTAGGCTGTCTTTAAAATTTTAGAGATAAAAAAAAGTTGGTATTAATTGCATCATAAAATCAATTTCCTTTTAATTGGGAAATCACTTAAGAAAGCATGAGACTTATGTTTAAGCAGCTATATAAACTTTGCCAGGGTCTGTTCTGTTTAGGGTTTTCATTATCTTGCTACGAGAGATGTGCTTTCATTCATTTCTTTATTTTTATTTATTTTTGAGAGAGGAAAAGTAGGTGCATGCGAGTGGGAGAGGGTCAGAGGGAGAGAGAGAATCCCAAAGCAAGCTCTGTAGTAACAACACGGGGCTCCCACAAACCACAAGATCATGACCTGAGCCAAAATAGACTCTGATGCTTAACTGACTGCCCCAAGAGGTGTACTTTCTAAATGCAGACAATTTGATTTACTCTAATAGTTTTTTCTAACAGTTAAATAAATTATTCTCTCTTTTCAATGAAGAATTGGTTATCTGTTGACTGGTCCTAGAGTTTCTAGATGCTTTACTTGATTGGAAGATTGTACTGTTAATTGATCTATTAGCCTCAGTGTGTCTTAGAACAGAGGATAAATAGAATCAGTATTCTGCTTTGTTGAACATGGACTTTCCCTCAGTGGCTCTATAATAAATTTGAAGTTACATCGTATTAATGAAATGCCTCATTAAAGTGCTTAGAATGCCTCTGAGAGAGGGGCCTTGAGATGGACATCATTCAGTTACCCGGAAAATCTTTACTGAGTATCTTGCACTAGGCCACGTTTAGAGGGTGAGGAATAAAGTCTGGGCCCCAGGATCCAAGTGCCAGGGAAGAGCATGGTCAGCCGTGTAGGTCCTTTTCGCTACTGAACATTTTTCTTAACCCAGGGCTCTAGGCCAATACTAGTTCCTTGGTGAACCTATGGGCCCTTTTTGTCTATTGTTATTATATTGAAAAGTTCAGTTGATGAAAGATTCCTTAGAAAAAAATTTACTAATGAATTAGTTGGATTAAAAGATGCTGGAAGATATTAAGTCTATTGTCATTTGGTTCAGTTGGAATGATTCATTGAAGTTCAAAAGAATTGACTGAGTTTAGAGAAAAACTCAGTAGACGGTTTCTCACTTTGGATAAACATTAATTTCTAAATAAGTAGTAATAAAAGTCACTAGACGTAACTAGACGTAATTATTTAATCTTTTCATGGGGAGAACTTTCTAAGCCTAAAGATGATGGAAGATTTCAAAAAGGAAAAGATCAAAAGACATATCTTTCACATGAAAATTAAAAATTTCTTCATGTAAAAACATCAAAAACAAAAGCTGGAAGGCAAGCAAAAATTCATAAGAAAAATTTGCAGCTAAATGGCAAAAGATTAATATCCTTAGTAATAATAATAATGAAAACTCATTTTCTAAACACTAAAAAAGAACCCAGTGGCTCAATGGGGAAAAAATGCCCCCAAATGAACAATACAATTAGGAGTTACAATTGGCTAATAAACATGTGAAAAATGTTTACTTCACCTTCCTTAGTAAGCAAGAAACTAGAAGTTAAAATTAGATGCCAGGTTTTACGATTTTAGTTAGTGAAAAAAAATAATTTTCAGTTATGGTAAGAATACTCTGAGTGCATGTTTAAATTGGTATAGTCTTTCTGAAAAGATTGGCGACTTCAGGAGCTCCTTATGTATATAAAATAGGAGAATGGTTACATAAATGGTATATATGATACATCTAGTATATTTGTGTTCACACTGAGGCTCTCAGGGAGAACCTGTTCCTTGTCTCTGACAGCTTCTCCTGACCGCAGGCACTCTTTGGCTTGCGGCTGCATCACTCCAATCTGCCTTCTCCTCTTCTGTGTGTAAGCTTCCTCTGCCTCTTTTGTAAGGATAATTATGATTGCATTTAGGACTCACTTGAATAATTCAGAATAATCTCCTGGACTTAATTTATCCTAATCACATATGTAAAGAGTCTTTTCTATAAGAGGTGACATTTACAGATTCCAGGGATTAGACTCGATATATTTGGAGGCACTCATTCAGCTTATTACAGAAGGTAATACATTAAAATCTTCATAGTGATTATCTTTGGGTATTATGGTTATGCAGAATTTTAATTTTATTTCTTATATCCTTCTGTCTTCCAGGAAGACTCAAGGAAATGGTATTATTAACTCCAGGAGCTGCTTTTAAACTATATTACATATGATTTAAACCTTTTCAAATTTCTTGATTATCAGGTCTCTCTGCTTAAATGTTCAGAAGGGTTTTAAAAACATTAGAAATAGGGATTTTTCTCTCCTCCACTTTTATGATGGTTATTTGATTTAGAGTCTGTACGCCACTAGGACAGTCCAACAGAATTCTTTTATTACTTTTCCTTCTGTGGATTGCTTTTAAAAGATTTTCAACCAATATATTTAACCAAATATATTACTATGTTTAGTAATAATTAGTTTCCCATTTTAATTAATGAAGGACATATAAATTTCAATGAGAATATGTTCATTATGAAATAATTGAATACAAAGAAATCTTAAGACTCGGTGTAGAATTTCCATTCAGCTGTTTGAAATATTGAAAATACCTCATAGATTATCACTATTACTCCCTTTGTAGGTAGTCATTTTAATGAATGTTTTTAATTCCTAAATGTCTCAAGTACTCTAGTTTGAGAACACTATTAAACTTTATTTCTTCAGGGGCACCTGGGTACCTCAGTTGGTTAAACATCCTACTGTTGATTTCAGCTCAGGTCATAATCTTCCAGTTTGTGAGTTCAAGTCCCATTGTGGGCTCCATTTGACAGTGTGGAACCTGCTTGGGATTCTCAGTCTCTGTTTCTCTCTCTGCCCCTCTTTCACTCTCTCTCAAAATAAATAAAAAAAAAGGATTTATTTCTTGAAATATTTTTAAAAAGATTGTTTATTTCAAGTTACTCTTTTTTAGGATGGCCGGTTTTTGTTTTTTTGTTTTTTACAAAGTTAATAACTGAATCCCAAACTAAACTTGTACCTTTTATCTTCAGCTTACTTCCTACCTTGCTTAAACTGGCTTTTAACTTTAGAAAGTGGTGAATGTCCCATTTCATTTTGCCAGACAGAGAGCAGTGGGGTAAACTGTTAAGATATAAAGGCAGGAAAGCTTGGCTGGGTGTTTGTTATTGCAGGTACAAAACAGGAGCTCACCCATTTTCTTTTCAGATATGCTAGTTCTTGAAGTTGTCTTTATTCATATCCAGCATCCCTGTGGAGTTTGGATACCTCAGGTTGCTGGAAGGTTGAAATAGTGTCTTACACAGTTGAGGATTTTAGTCTCTAGTATTGCTACCTCGGCTACTACTATGAGTCCCTGTTTGTCTATACTCCTTTGAACTCCCCACGTCGTTTCTTAAAGAAGCAAAGCAAATGAGGGGGAACTTGAATATTAAGTTTGAGACTACATAAAAAATGGTGAGCTTATAGGCCAGGGAGGTAAGTTTCAGTTCTTTTGGTTATTTTGTGTTGTTCAAGGTCTGGGTAGACCTCAGTAAATCCCAGTGACTCTTTCCCACACATGTGTTTTATTTTACAGTGAAACTATAACAGAGCAGGAAGAAATTTTGCTTCAAACAATAAATGTGATGTGACCAAGTTTATGGTTTCATTTCTCAGGTTTATTGTATGCTGTAGTGTATGGTTCCCTTCTGGTTTATACATATCAGATAATATCTCCATAATTTATCCAGGATAGTATTAGTTCAGTGCTACTAGCTATTTATAAGTGAACTGAATTGACTTTCCTTTGTATGGGTGTAAATATGTACCCTGATTGTCTGGGATTTTAATATTTTTAACTTTTAATTACAGTTAATTACCACTGTCTTTGACTGGAATCCATATACTTGGGAAATAAGTTTGTAAAGCAACCATAAAATGATAGAGTTAAGCAAATGTATAATTTTGGAAATCTCATTAGGCCTTACAATAGGTATTAGAATCTAAGATGTGGCAAAGATGCTTTTTTTTCAGCATGACCAAAGGAGATGCAGTGGAGATACAGTCTTTGTGCCCAAACTCTATCAGTGGAGGTAGGGCTAGAATTCTGTTTTACATAGGAGTGTTAGGATTTTTTTTCTGAACCAATATTTCATCTGTATTTTGAAATATGTGTGTTAGTGATAGCTCTTTTGATATTCAGAAGCTGAATGGACTGACCGTAACAGCCTTTAGCCATATTGTTTATAAAGCTTGAGACTCATGAAAATAGGTTTGGAGAATGATTTTTGTCCTGTAGGATGATTTACCACAGGTTGAAAACTGGCCACAGCTTTGGAATTGCTATTGAGTTAGGAACTTAGTTGATTTAAGAGAGAAGGTTGCACTGAAGTAGCATTATACTACAGTGATATTGCTAAGCAAAGGAGAAACAAAAATATATGTATATATTTCTTGAGTTATTTTCTCTGAAGAAATTTTTGAGGGAAAAGATGATTTTTTCTTATTATTTTCTTGTGTCACTGAGACAGATCAATAATATCTTTATTTTTACCAATGTACCAAGAGGGGATACTGAAAGAAAAATTAAATATATCTCAGCATATATCAGTTTTTAAAAAAGAATAAAATATTTTATGATAGAAAACATGATTTCCTTCACATAGTTCTAAGATTCTTACCATTTTAGCTCCCAGAAAGTAGAGTGTAACTATTTTGGTAAATTTCTATGTTTCAAAAGGTTACTTTAAGAGGCAACCCAAATATCCATCAATTGGTGAAAAGACAAATTGTGGTACATCCATAAAATGGAAATTACTCCACAATAAAAAGGAGTAAACCATTGATACATGCAACAACATGGATGAATCTAAAATGCGTTACGCTAAGTGAAAGAAGTCAGATACAAAAGGATTACATATAGTGTAATACCATTATATGACATTCTGGAAAAAGCAAAACTACAGAGACAGAAATCACATTAGTGTTACCAGAAACTATAGATGTGGAGAAGGAATTGTTTACAAAAAGACACAAGGCAACTTTTTTAGGTGATGGAAAAATTCTGTATCTTGATTGTGGTAGTGGTTATATAACTGTAACATTTGTCAAAACAGTTCACTTAATAAAAAGGGTGAATTTGTTTTTTTGTGAATTTTACTTTATTAAATCTGATCCCCTAAAAAGTTACAGTGTACTGAACGGGTCCTCAACAAATATTAATTTGCTGGAGTTAGATTAATATCTGCTACCTGCTAGCCACTAGCTCATTGTCTCAGAGTTCTTAGTTGCAAGCAACAGAAACTGACTTTGGCTGACTTAAGCAGAAATTTATAGAAAGGACATTGAGTAGCTCAGAAAATTTATAGGAAGAATATAGAGCAGGCTTGGAAAATGGACAAGAGCAACACAGGTTAGGGAATACCCACAATTCTGAATAACACTACAGACCCTGTCTGGTGAGGATACTACTGCCTCTGCCTGTGAACTCTGGATGTCACGACTTGTCCCACTGTCACCAAGGGTACTGGAAACTAGGCATCTATGCCACATTGCTGCCAATTTTGCCCCCATAATGTGATATTGGTGCTGCAACTATCTTCACTGCTTGCACCACCACTAGAATGTATTTTCCTTGCTTGTTTACTGTTACAGCTTTGGAGTCAAGATCTAGGATAGGAGTGTCTAATTGGCCAAGCCCAAGCCATATGCTAGCTGCAAGAGAGGCAGAGAGAGTGAGTGTCTGATATTTTCATTTTCTATAGTATCTCTCACCTAAACTCATAAAGTATATAAGGTAGTCCGTATACTGGCTGGAAAAGTCCATTATATATATGTATCCATCAAATATGAACAGAGTTTTAAAACTTACTTTTTGTAGCCCTCTCTTATCCTGTTTGTGAATAGACCAATGTTCTGTTAATTTTTATTATTGTATGATGCTATTTATGAGTGTTTACAGTCTAGTTTCACATATGATCTCTGATCTTTAGGCTGATTTTTTTAAAGATATTATTTTTCTTCAAGTAGTTTTAGGTTTGCAGCAAAACTAAGAGGAAGGCAGAGAGATTTCCCGTATACATGCATAACTGCCTTGACCTTACAAACTGTGAGATCACTACCTGAGCCCAAATCAAGAATCTTATGATAAACTGACTGAGCCAGGCAGACGCCCTGAGAAGATAAGAGTTTTAGCCTGGAGGCAGGAAAAAAAAAAAAAAAACATGGCTTTAAAAGAGATGACAGAAATCCCAAACTGGCAAACTGTAATAAAAGAGAGATACCAGAGGGAAGAAATTCAGTGTTAGGCAATGAAATGTAAATATAAAGACTAAGACAAAGAAAGAGACAAATATTAAAAAGAAATTAAAATACTGCCTGTGTGTTGGATAAAGAAATTAAATCTCAATAAGGTCAAGTCACTTTCTCAGAATCACAGAGCCAGTGCTGGAGCTGAGGATTAGATCCTAGGTCATTTGATTTTCAGAGCCTGAATTCTTAACCATTCATTACACATTACTGCCCCTTTAAATCAATAAGTATAATTCTGCACATTAAAAAAAAATTCTTGTTAATCTTGTTTCTTTTCTAAGTCATCTATTTGTTGTTAGTTTCATGATACTGGTTGAGTTTGTGCTTTGTATCTTATTTATGCTTTTATTTTTTTTGGATATAAATAGATTATGTAGTTTCTGATTAATCTTGATTTTCTAAATGTTTCTGAAATGTCCCAGGTATGTCAGCAGTACTTTGTTTACCAGCATTTGATTTTTAAAAAATAACACCTTTATTGAGATAATTTACTAACTGTACAATTTACCATTTTAAGGAGTATAGTTGACTGGTTTTTAGAGTAATCACAGAGTTATGCAACTATTACCACTCTCTACTTTTAGACCACTTTCACCACCCCACACTACTCATTTTCTCCTATCACCAGTCCTTGGCAACCATTTAATCTACTTTCTGTGTCTATAAGTTTGCCTGTTTTGGACATTTCATGTAGATGGAACCATATCATATGTAGCCTTGTGTGAATAACTTCTTTCAGTAGCATTGTGTTTCCAAAGTTCACCCATGTTGTAGCATGTATCACTACTTCATTCCTTTTTAAAAAAAACTGTGGTAAAACATACATAAAATAAAATTTACCATCTGAGTTTTTAATTTTACCTTACAGGTCTACGGCATTAGATACATTCACATTGTTGTGCTTCATTCCTTTCTATTGCTGAATAGTATTTCATATTACTACCTTTTGTTTATCCAGTCATCATTTGGTAGACAGTGAATTATTTCTACTTTTTGGCTATTATGAATAGTTCTCCTAATGAACTTTGGGCTACCAGCATTTACTTTTTTTTTTAATTTTTTTTTTTTTTTTTTAAGACTTCGTGCCCAGCATGGAGCCCAACATGGAACTTGAACTCAGACACTGAGATCAAGACCTGAGCTGAGATCAAGAGTCAGATGCTTACCCAACTGAGCCACCCGGGCACACCCCACCCCAGCATTTACTTTTAATCTGAAATACCTTAGTCATTTTGAGGAAGAAGGAACTTTGGACTTGTAATTTAAGTGCCTCTCTTAGACTAATGAGGTATTGCTGACGTATTCCTGGACAGTCATCTACTTCTCTTGGTCTCTGACAAGGTGGTCTTATCCTTATTTTCAAGATAAGAAAACGCTATATAGCTCGAACTATTGTGAAAAGGAGGATGTAACATGTAAGACTAACAAAAGTTAAATGATTTCTTCACATGGCAGGTCTTGGGGATATAAATGGGTCTTCAGAGAGGAAGGAAAGAAAGGAGGGATGCTTGGGCAGCTGTAGGTAGAAAGTTGAAATTTATCTTTGGGCCTCACCTAGTTTTCTTCCTCTTCTAGTTGGCATCCCTGTTCTCTCAGCGGCAGAGATGTTTTGCCACCTTATTATAGCAGTTCCACTTGTTCCTTCCTTTCTCATGTTTCCTAAAATCTACCCTTTGGTATGATTAATTATTACTATTAAATATTATTATAATTATAATTATAATAAACTATAATATTTAATATCAATATTATATAATAATGCTTTGAACCACCCACGTGACCAATAAACCTGTCTTGGTTAGTGTATTTGCTTTTTTTTGGTGGCAGGAGAGATGAGTGTTTGTTAGTTAACCCAAATCAATCTGTAAATGATGGAATGCCTCATAATCTAAGGGTGAGATTTTTGAGGCGGGACATTCATACCATTCAACTTATTGCACCTATTTAAAAAAGACACCTGGCGTTGGGGAGGAAAGAGGGGAGTCTGAGGATCTTATAACTCTGAGGCACTACCTAAAAATCCCAGGAAGGAATGGCAGAATATAAGGGTCATAATAGTAATAGCTTACTACAAAGGCAGAGAAAGAAATCTCTCAGCTGAACTCCGTTTCCTAAGGAAGCAGTCATTTCAGTAGAGAGTGTAGAGAAGGAGGGGGAAAGTCTGGTGGAGTAGGGGACAGTTTGGGGGCTTAGGACCTTTAGCTAGAAGCAGAGATAGTTGAGGCCAGTATTATTTCTAATGGAGGGAGAAGTTGGTCACTGAATACCATCCCACTGCGTTCCTGGTAGTTACCAATGGTAGTAATTTATACAATTGCTTATTGTTTGTTTAATTACCATGTATCACAACAATGATTATGCATTGTCAAATTATTGTTGTATTTTATTAGAACACTGTACTTAGCTTTCATAGTTAGGCATGTTGCTTGATTCTCTCAATAGAAAATGTTACTGATGTCATATGTTTTCACTCATATGTGAAATTTGAGAAACTTAACCGAAGACCATGGGGAAGGGAAGGGGAAAAATAGTTTCAAACAGAGAGAGAGGCAAACCATAAGACACTCTTAAATAAAGAGAACAAACTGAGCATTGATGGGCGGGGGCAGGGGAAAAGGGAAAATAGGTGATGAGCATTGAGGAGGGCACTTGTTAGGTTGAGCACTGGGTATTGTATGTAAGTGATGAATCATGGGAATCTACTCCTGAAGCAAGAGCACACTGTATACACTTTATGTTAGCTAATTTGATGATAACTTATATTAAAAAAAATCAGTGAAGAGTGGAAGCAGGATTGAATAAAACTAATATTTGCAGTTTAAAAAAAAAAGAAAACATTACTGGTGGATAAGCGTATTAATAGGCAGCTGAGACTTTGTGGCACTTTTTAAATCACAGCATTCTTTTTAGTAATCATTTAAAGAAGCAGTGTGCTGGGCCCTGGAGATGTTAAAGTGAAAGCCAAGGTCCCAGACTAAAGAAGCTTATGATTTGGTGGGTGAATATCAGATCCCCATAATAAACTGTGCTAAGTATTAAGTAGTCTAGGCAGGACACTTTGAGAACGCTTAGCTAAGCATGAGTGTGGTGGGGGAGAAGCTTTTGGGAACAAGTTAACAGTTGAACTGTCTTGAATGACAAGTAGGGCACAGAAATCAGAGGAGGGACATTACAGGGAGAAGGAACAGCATGAGCACAGGTAGAGAGAGGCTTGTTTGCTTGACTTTATTGCCAACTTGGAGAGGGACTGATAAGCATCTATGGGACAGGAAAGGATATATAAAGCAATTCACTTGATCCTGCTGACAAAGAGCACATGGTTCACTTACTGGAGATGCATTTATTCTTTTGTGCCACCAGGGTGTCATATAGCGAATTACCTGCCTCTTTCACTGTACAATAAGGTACACTAGTGGCTTTGTAAAATTAATGCACCCCCAACAACAATTTACTTTCTTCTTAAAAAAAATGAGGGCCAGTAAGTTGCTGTGCATTCTTTTAACTGGTTATATAGGTATTTTAAAAATTAAATATGAAGGGAAATTTATGGGCAAGGAATGTTCAAATAAAACACACAGATATTCCTAAGTGTTATAAATGTGATTAACTGGTGACAAAAATTAGCTCGAAAAGCTCCATTCAAAGCAAAATATCCAACAATAGGGGATTCATAGAATAAATTATGGCATATAATAAAATATTATTCCTCTTTAAACATGAAGTTATAGCATAATGTTATGATGTAGAAAGATGCTCACCGTGTTGTTAAGTGTCAAAGAGGAGTCTACAAAATGGTCAGTGAATAACATGATTTCACTTTTGCTAAACTGTGTAATTGGTAAGCTCCAGGTCTCAGTAGCCCAGAAGAATAAAATACATCCTATTTATATTCTCCAGATGATATTAACTCATACTCCCTCTCTCCCTCCAACCTGTCAGATTTTGGTTCATCCTATGAAACTTCCCTAATTATTTCTGAGAGCCCTAAATGTCAGCAATGGCCACCATGAAGTGCCAGCTATGTTATTTCATCTTTGGCTGACCTTTGTTGTGAGATAGTGTTTTTGATGAGCCTCACTGAATGTACTGTTGACAACCTCAGGACTTTGCCAGAGAAGTTGCCTCTATCAACATTCTTAATTTTGGGTTGACAGAGAGGTGCTGGGCTCTGTGTAGAGGTGGGAAAAAATGGCTCCCTCCTCAGATTTGGGCCATGCTTTGCTGCCTGGGCCTTGAAGTAAGCACAAAGTCCATAAACTGACTGAAGAAGTCCTGCACTTTCTCTAACTACTGGTCTTTATCCTTTATTCACAAGGGTTCAGACTTGGCAGGTGAAAGCAGGAGTTACCATGTTCCCCAGTCCAACTTGATGCTTCCCCTGATTTCACTCTAGATGGATGGCACCATCGTTAGTCTCACTGCTCAGGCCAAAAGTCTGAGAGGCGTTCCAGACTCCTCCCATTACTTCATGTTTAGCCGCCATGTCCTCTTTATTCTTCTGTCTTGCTATCTTGGAAATCTATTCATTCTTTTTGTCTCCACTGCCTCAGAATTCAGACCTTCATTTCTTATCTGGATTATGTATAGCCTCCTAATCCTTCCTGAAGCTTCCAGTCCTTCCTCCCCTCTGATTAGCTTCTGCACACTTTAGGCATGGAATACATAGCCATTTATGGTCTAGCCATGGTATACTTCCATTCTTTCTCCTGCCACTTAGTCTTCCTTCCAGATATCTTATTTGGTGTTTCTGCTCTGCTACACATCTGTGTCTTCTTGTTTTTCTTGTGGCAAGATATATATTACATAATATTTACTATTTTAAAGTGCACAATTCACTGGCATTAACCACACTCATAATGTTATGTAATGATCATCACTCTCTATTTCCAGAACCTTTCCATCATTTCAAGCCAAACATCTGTGTTTTTTTACATGGGGCTTCCCTCTGAATAGAATGTCCTGCCTCCATACTCCCACTCCTATCTCTTCTAAGGATCTCCCCAGACTTAATTCTAATGTCCCCTTGGCATTAGAGTCCCTGGAACTTTCCCCGGTTCTTTTAGACTTGAGTTAGGTGCTTGTTATTTTGTCCTCCCATGCCACTCTGGTCATACCCCTATCATGACACATCTACAATGTTATTGTGATTATAGGTTTATGTCTCTCTTCCACTAGACTTTTGTAGTCTTTGAAGAGTCTAAGTCTTTTATCTCTGCATCCTTAGCTTCTGTCACTGTGCCTGCTGTGAACAAGTGATTGGACTCAGCTTCCTATCAGCTATGCAAATTAGCACTTGCTTGTGGTGCTAGCATTGACTGAAAATCAGGTAGCAGGTCTAAAAGAAATTTTATGAATGTAGACTCTCTCCTCTTCCAATTAGATATACTTGGAATTTTGTTTCTGAGGACAGTTTTGAGTATGTAATTTCTCTGCAGTTGCACATAGTCACCTATATTTATGATTTTAGTGAGTGATGGGTTGAGTTAGGAGTATACATTAATTGGTTGAGGGGGACAAGGATTAGGAAGAGTAAAAATTTAGCCAAATGCTGGAAGTATGTGTGGTCTTAAATACCCAGAGTAGTGAGTTTTCAAGACAGCTTTGTCAGGTTATGAGGTACAAAAGAAAGAAATGAAAGTCTTATGTCAGTGCTATTGTGTAGAAAATCAGTGAAAAGATGCTAGAAGGAGTCAAGGTACTAGACACAGCTTAAAAGGCACAGCGATTTCTTTTCTTTCCCTTCTGTTAAAAATTTTTTTTTCTCTGAGAACAGGAAAATAGATTGGACTAATTCTTAAAAGACAGAGGTGTTACTAATTCTGTTTTGGCGTTCCTAACTTCTCACAGTAGTGGTTCAACGTTTCACTGCTGATTACACTTCACCCTTGTAGGAGATGCTGAATGTGTCAGAAGGAGTGGGACCGAGGCTTTAAAATTCCTAGAGTAAAAATTAGGTATGTGACTCTATCTTTCATAAACTTTTATTTCACTTCCTTTTGCCTTAAATTGAATGAACTAAAATCCTAAGCATACCATTTAAAATCCTGTTCAGCCAGCTGCTCAGCTAGAAAGGTCAATCTTCATCACTCCATTTACACTGAACAAACATTTGTGGCAGCAAGAGAAGAGATCTGAATCAAGGAAAAAAAAATGTAGTCCAGTAAAGCGATTCAATTGTCTAATCAGGCATATGACGTGAACATAATTGGAAGGGTCCTCGAAGTTTCTTTTTTTAAAGACTTGAAATCAGAAATTTGCAATTTACACAACATGAGTCATGCAGATCTGATTGGAGTTCCTGCATTTTCTTTTTCTTTCATTTTCTTTCCTGTTTTGTACTCTTTCATTTTCTTTCCTGTTGGGAGTCTAGTAAAGAAAGGAAGTGAGAGTAATTTCAAGTGAAATTAGATTGTACATTTGCATATTGCAGAGCTAGTGGTATTTCGGATTTACAATTTATGATACAAACGACTTAGCAGTAGTAATTTTTACACAACACATTTAGAAATTTCAGTTTCAACACCTTGAAAAAGTAGTAGCTGAGAGTATGATCTACCTGCTTAGGACTTTTAAAGTCCTTTTTGTTGCTTATATTGTTTTTTTTTTTAACCTTTAAATACGGATAAACAACCTGATTGTTGTTTTAAGATGCCTCTATCTAAGATTTTAGCCTTGAGTCATCAGTAATTTAGGGCCACATTGTACCCTGATGTAACTGAATGTCATTTTGCTCCCCAAGTATGTCATTTAAAATGTAAGTAGCAACTTGAAAGAAGGATGTAGAACATTTTTTTTCTAGAGTGCTTAGCAAAAGTATTTACTTTAAGGATGTTCTGTATTTTCAGATGTAATTTTGTTGATTGATTTGTCTCAAAATGTGTATACTTTAGAAGAAAATGCTTTTCTTTTCTTTTTAAAAAATTTTAACGTGTTTTTAGTTTATTTTAAGAGAAAGAGAAAGCATGAGAGCCAGGGAGGGGCAGAGAGAGAGGGAAAGAGAATCCCAAGCAGGCTCGGTGCTGTCAGTACAGAGCCCGATGCCAGGCTCGATTCCAAGAACTGCAAGATCATGACCTGACCTGAAACCAAGAGTTGGCTGCTTAAGCAACTGAGCCACCCAGGCAACACAAGGGGAAAATGCTTTTCAAGAAAGCAAGCATGTAAGCAGTGTTAGTTGCAGGGTACTCTGGTGATGCTAATAATTTAAACATCTATTAGATCTTTCATATAATCAAACAATGTGCAGTTCTTTAGAGAGGAATTTAAAGCTAAAGTTTTAGACTTTAATATGAAGGAAATTTATAGATCACAAATATAGAACATGTCCTATATTGATGCTTATGAATTATTCTTGAACATTTGGCTGAAAAGGAAGATTTTTAGGTGTATTTTGGATCCTTTAAATGTTTTTTGACATGAACTATACTTTTTAAGAGGTCAGCTTTGGGGTCTTCTGAAGAAGAAAGTAGACTTGGTCTAGACTTCATTCATAGGAATGAAACATCTGAGGAGATTTGGATTTCAGCTTTCCATGAAAAGAATTATGGAAAAATTATTCTGTGTGTTTAACATCTAGAAGATGTAATCATAATATTTTTTGAAATGGTTGACCTATAGTTTTTAACAGCGGAAAAGAAATAGAATGAAAAGTTGATCAATTCCATCCCTGACTTCCAGTCTCCCAGCTTGTCCTCTTAGAGACAACTGTTGGTATTAGATTCTTGTGTATCTAGAAGGGTCAGTTTAAAACGTGTTATTTGCAATGTTTATCATGGTGCCAAATAGATAGTGAATATAAGTCAAGTTGTATATCGAATCCCATTTCCATACTTTCCCTGTGCCCAGAATGTAGTCTGTCTTGGAAAACGAACCATGTGCAGTTGAGAAGAATGTAAATTCCTTTGCTTCTGGTTGAAGGACCCTGAAGATGTCTGTTAGGCCCATCTGTTCTAATGTGTCACTCAGGGCCATTGTTTCTGTGGTGATTTTCTGTTTTGTGGATCTATCCAATGCTGAGAGTAGAGTGTTAAGGTCCCCTACTATTAGGATATTTTTATCGATAAGGTTGCTTATGTTTGTAATTAGTTGTTTTACAAATTTGGGTGCCCCCGAATTCGGCACGTAGATATTTATAATTGTTAGCTCTTCCTGCTGGATGGTCCCTGTGATTATTATATAATGTCCTTCTTCATCTCTTATTACATCATTCATTTTAAAGTCAAGTTTGTCCGATATGTGTGGGTATTCCAGCGTTCTTCTGACTTCCAGTAGCATGGCAGATAGTTCTCCATCCCCTCACTTTCAATCTAAAGGTGTCCTCCGGTTTAAGATGAGTCTCTTGAAGACAGCAAATAGATGGGTCTTATTTTTCTTTTTATTTATTTATTTATTTTTTTATAATAGTTTATTTTCAAATTGGTTTACATATAACACCCAGTGTTCATCCCAACATGTGCCCTCTTTAATGCCCATCACCCCCTCTCCCCCCTCCCTCTCCCCCCTCCCTCTCCCTCTTCCCTCACCCCCCTCCCTCACCCCCCTCCCTCACCCCCCTCCCGCACCCCCCTCCCTCACTCCCCTCACCCTCAGTTTGTTCTTAGTCTTTGAGAGTCTCTTATGTTTCATCTCCCTCCCTCTCTGTGTCTTTTTTTCCTTTCCCCTCTTCCCCTCCCCCTGGTTTTTGCTTAGTTTCACAAAGTCCACCTATTTGTGGAAACATATGGTATCTGTCTTTTTCTGACTGACTTATTTCACTTAACATAATACCCTCCAGTTCCATCCATGTTGCTACACATGGCCAGATTTCATTTTTTCTCATTGCCACGTAGTAGTCCGTTGTATATATGTACCGCATCTTCTTTATGCATTCATCAGTTGATGGGCACTTGGTCTCTTTCCATGATTTGGCTATTGTCGAAAGTGCTGCTATGAACCTTGGGGTACACGTGCCCCTATGCATCAGCATTCCTGCGTCTCTTGGGTAGATTCCTAGCAGTGCTATTGCTGGGTCATAGGGTAGCTCTATTTTCATTTTTTTAAGGAACCTCCACACCGTTTTCTAGAGTGGCTGCACCAGTTTGCATTCCCACCAACAGTGTAGGAGGGTGCCTACTTCTCCACATCCCCGCCAGCATCTATAGTTTACTGATTTATTCATTTTAGCCACTCGAACTGGTGTAAGGTGTTATCTCAGTGTGGTTTTGATTTGTGTTTCCCTGATGATGAGTGACTTTGAGCATCGTTTCATGTGTCTGTTGGCCATCTGAATGTCCTCTTTGGAGAAGTGTCTATTCATATCTTCTGCCCATTTCTTCACTGGATTGTTTGTTTTTTGGGTGTGGAGTTTGGTAAATTCTTTATAGATTTTAGATATTAGTGATGGGTCTTGTTTTTTAATCCATTCTGTTACCCTGTATCTTTTGATTGGTGCATTTAGTCCATTTACATTCAGTGTTAATATTGAAAAATATGGGTTTATAGTCACTGTGTTATCTGTAGGTTTCGTGTTTGTAAGGTTGTCTCTGGTAGTTTGTGTTCTTTGCAACCTTTGCTTCATAGAGTGCCCCTCAGGATCTCTTATAATGATGACTTATTTGTGATAAATTCGTTCAGTTTTTGTTTGTTGGGGAAAACCTTGATCTCCCCTTCTATTCTGAATGACAGGCTAGCCAGATTCCTTCCTGCTCATCACATTGAAGATATCCTGCCATTCCTTTCTGGCTTGTCAAGTTTCTGTAGATAAGTCTGCTACAACCCTTATGTGTCTGCCTTTGTATGTTAAGGCCCATTTTTCCCTAGCTGCTTTCAGAATTCTCTCTCTGTCTTTATATTTTGCCAGTTTCACTATGATATGTTGTGCAGAAGGTCTATTCAAGTTATGTCTAAGGGGAGTTCTCTGTGCCTCTTGGATATCCATGCCTGTTCAAATGGCAGGAAAGAGATGGGATTTAGCGTTAGAAGCAGCAACCTACCTGGGTCCTACAAAAGTTGAGGTATTGCTCAATTTTCATATATTATATGTTACTGGAAACACATATAAAAGTCAAATGTGTAAACCTTAAATATTAGACTTACGTGTTTTAAGGGAAGTTTAGAGTGCTAAAAAACTACTACAAAATCTTGAAGTTTACTTTTTAAAGCATAATCTTTGACCCCTGTTTACAGTTAAAAGAATATTTATATAAATACCTTCTTTATTTGGCAATTAGGCATAGAGTTGACTGTTACATCCATTGAGACTAAACATTAGTCTTTTTCAGTACACTTACTGCTTTGATCTTTGCTTTAGTTGTTCTCCCTTTATGAATCTTTGCTGTGTCATAACCACCAATCCCCCCCGCCTTCTCTGGAGAACTTCCTGCATATTTCATTGTATTCCTTATTGTACCTAGCAAATGGTTACTAAAAAAATAAAGGGATGTGATTAAATTAATGAATAAACAATTTTTAGCCTTGTGAGACCATAGAAGGTAGTGATTATGGATTCAGGTTTAGGAATATTTTAAAACTGAGAAGATAATTCTAGGTCATAGTTTCCCAAATGTATTGACCATGGAACATTTTAAAATGTAAAAAAAGAAATGCATGAGATGTATAATTAGTTCATGGATTAAAATATAGCAAAAACAGTTTTACAGAGAAGTTAGTTACTGCAAGAAATGATCAGGATTTGAATCTTTTTTAAAATATAATTTATTGTCAAATTGGCTTACATACAACACCTAGCGCTCATTCCAAAAAGTGCCCTCCTCAATGCCCATCGTCCACTTTCCCCTGTCCCCCACTCCCTATCAACTCTCAGCTTGTTCTCTGTATTTAAGAGTCTCTTATGGTTTGCCTCCCTCCCTCTCTGTTTGTGACTATTTCCCCCTTTCCTTCCCCCATGGTCTTCTGTTAAGTTTCTCAAGATCCACATATGAATGAAAACATATGATATCTGTCTTTGTCTTACTGACTTATTTCACTTAGCATAATACCCTCCAGTTCCACCCACGTTGCTGCAAATGGCATGATTTTATTCTTTCTCATTGCCAAGTAGTATTCCTTTGTATATAGAAACCACATCTTCTTTATCCATTCGTCAGTTGATGGACATAGGCTCTTTCCATAATTTGGCTATTGTTGAAAATGCTGCTATAAACATTCGGGTATATATGCCCCAATGCATCAGCACTCCTGTGTCCCTTGGGTAAATTTCTAGCAGTGCTTTTGCTGGGTCATAGGGTAAGCTCTATTTTTAATTTTTTGAGGAACATCCATGTTTTCCAGAGCAGCTGCACCAGTTTGCATTCCTACCAACAGTGTAAGAGGGTCGCCATTTCTCCACATCCTGGCCAGCATCTATAGTTTCCTGATTTATTCATTTTAGCCACGCTGACCAGTGTAAGGTGGTATCTCAGTGTGTTTTTCATTTGTATTTCCCTGATGATGAGTGATGTTGAGCATCGTTTCATGCGTCTGTTAGCCATTTGGATGTCTTCTTTGCAAAAGTGTCTATTCATGTCTTCTGCCCATTTCTTCACTGGATTATATGTTTTTTCGGATGTGGAGTTTGGTGAGTTCTTGATAGATTTTGGATACTAGCCTTTTATCCAATAGGTCATTTGCAAATATCTTTTCCCATTCCGTTGGTTGACTTTTAGTTTCGTTGATTATATCCTTTGCAGTGCAGAAGCTCTTTATCTTGATGAGGTCCCGATAGTTCATTTTTGCTTTTGATTCCCTTGCCTTTGGAGATGTGTCGAGTAAGAAATTGCTGCTGCTGAGGTCAAGGAGGTTGTTGCCTGCTTTTTCCTCTAGGGTTTTGATGGTTTCTGATCAGAATTTGAATCTTAAAAAAAAAGTATTTGAATCTTTTGCTTTTTTCTAAATGGATTTTAATCCACAGATAAAAATGTTAAGAACAAAAAGAATAAAAAATTGCAGGATAAAAAATGTTTTAAATATAGATTTTTTGGTTTTCAAATACAACTGTGAAACTACATTAAAAATGAAAACAATAGGAGCACCTGGGTGGCTCAGTTGGCTCAGTGTCTGACTCTTGATTTCAGCTCAGGTCATGATCTTGCCACAGTTTGTGAGTTAGAGCCTGTGTCTGGCTCTGCGCTGACAGCATGGAGGCTGCTTGCCGATCTCTCCTCTCTCTACCCCTCCCCTGCTCACTTTCTCTCTCAAAAATAAAAAAACAAACAAACAAAAAAGAAAGCAATGTTTTTGTATTTCGTACATATCTACTGTTTAGTATTAGGAACCTCGTTGCTCAGTCCCTCTTCATTGCATATGTAGTATCAAATCTGTTCATTTATTTTGTTGGGAGTGTTTCGTTGCAGCATAATCCCATTTAAGAAAGCCTTTCTGAAACAAAACGAAGAGCATGAACTGCAGATTTGCAGTAATCTACTCTTGAAGTAGACAGCTCTGAAAATTACAAATTCATTTTTGGCAGCTCACCCTCCGATTTTTTAGAAACCAGGTGCTATGATTATTTTCACGTTGAAGGGGCTTGATTTCTTGCTTTTGTGAACTAGCCATAGCTCACCACAACTAAGAGTGGTATCATTATTTCATATAATAAATAAAATATTGCAAATACGTTGAAACAAATGACAGTCTTCATAACATAGACCAGTATGTATTGAACTGGCAATGCATGTTCTGTATAACTGTGTTTGGATAAATACTCTGGGTAAACGACAGATCAAATTTTCTTGGAATTGTCAGGTATAGAGCCATTGTGCACTATCTCTTTTTATTTTTTTCACCCTATAAAAGTAAACTTTTAAACTAAAGTATTAAATATACATACAGAAGGACACACCTAGTAAGTGTGCAGCTAGATGAGTTATTGCAAAATGAATATCCATGTAACTAGCACCTGGATCAGGAAATAAAATACCACTGGGGTGGCTGGGTGCCTCAGTCAGTCAAGCATCTGATTCTTGATTTCGGCTTAGGTCGTGATTTTACGGTTCGTGAGCAGGCTCAGTGCTGGCAGTGTGAAGCCTGCTTGGGATTCTCTCTTTCTCTCCCTTTCTTTCTTTGCCCTCCTCCACTCATTCTCTCTCCCTTTCAAAAATAAACAAACACTAAAAAAAAAAAAAAAAGAAATACTATTAGCACCCCAGAAGCTCCCTCGAGACTCACCCCTCTCCCTCTTAATTACCTTTTTTTTTTATGCCCAAAGGTAATCACTGTCCTAATTTATAACAGCACAGATTACTTTTGCCTTATTTGAATATGTATCCTTTTGTGTTAGTTTTTTCCCCTCAGCATAGTATTAGTCTAATTTGCCCATGTTATTATGTGTATCATTGGTTCATCTCTATTACTCTCTGGTATTCCACTATGTAAATATACCATAATTCCAAATCTGTTTTGTTTTTTATGAAGTTTTGAGATTTTCTCAGGTTAGGGCTATTACAAATAATGCTGCTATGGATATTCTTAGACATGTTTTTTGGTGTGCCTATATGATATATATATATACAGGCAGATATAAAATATATATTGATACATCTGTCTCTATATACATTTTTATCTCAGTATAATATATCTAATATATTCCAGATCCTAGAGTACATCGATATTCAACTTTAGGAATTCCCAGATCCTACAGTACATTTATATTCAACTTTAATAGGTACTACCAAATAGCCTTTTTTTTTAAAGAGAGAGAGAGAGAGAGAGAGAGAGAGAGAGAATCTTAAGCAGACTCCACAGTTGGTGTGGAGCTTGACACTCGATCCCACAACCCTGAGATCATGACCTGAGTTGAAATCAAGAGTTGGATGCTCAACTGCCTGAGCCACCCAGGCACCCCATCAAATAGTTTTCTAAAGTGCCTGTACAACTTGAGTTCTTATCAATGGAGTATGTACACTATACTGAATCCTCACCAACACATGTTATTTTCCATCTTTTGAATTTCAGTTATTATGGTAGCGTGTGATGCTGTCTCGTTTTGGTGTTAATTTGTATTTATCTGATGCCTAATAAAGTTGAGCATCTTTTCATATGTTTATTGGCTTTTTGGATTGTTTTTAAAGTGAAGTATCTGTTTAAGTACTTATTTTTCTTTTTAAACATAGTTTTATCAAAGCATAATTCATATACCATATATTACATTTAAAGCATACAATTAAGTGGCTTTTAGTATTTTCAGAGTTGTACATCTATCAGCACTTGAATTTTAAAATATGTTCTTGTACCAAAAGTAAACCTTGCACTCTTTAGCTGTCACCACCCAAACCCTCCTTCTCAGTCCCCCACCTACCCCAGGCCACTGATCTATTTCTGTTTCTTTAGATCTGCGTATTCTGAACATTTCACATAAATGGAATCATACAATATGAGATCTTTCATTCACTTAATATTTTCCAAGTTCATCCATAATTCAGCATGTACCAGTACTTCATTCTTCTTTATTGCTGAATAATATTCCATTGTATGGACATACCACAGTTTATTTACATATTTATCAGTTGATGGACATTTTGGATGTTTCCACTTTTTGACTTTTATGAATAATGATGCTAAGAACATTTGTGTACAAGTTTTTGGTGTCAAAATATGTTTTTATTTCTCTTGGGATTGTGAGTAATTTCTTAGTTTTGCATACAGTAATAACTATGTAAAGATTCTTAGTGTTTTTCTTAGACATATTTAAAGTAACTTTTAAAATAAATATTGCTAATATGTTTTATGTTTTATGTTGAACACATTTTTGTGGAATACCAGTGTTCCAAGGAGCACATTTTGAGAAAGATTTCTCAGTGGTCATGTTTTTCTGTGTGATATATGAAGAGGAAAAGTAATGAGCCAGCCATCAGTGAGTGATAAGTATTAAGTATTGGATTGTCATTTCACAGAAGATTTTTCAATAAGCATTTCATTGTTGAAATAGCCGTGGTCAATGCAGTTTGTTAATATCTTCTTGGAAAGGAATAGAGGGCAAATGAGGATTTTATGAGTCCAGAAGATCTAAGAAATGGCCTTTTAAAACAATTAGGAGAGACCTGTGTGATTTCCAGAATCTTTCTGTAAAGTATTCATGACTCTTCATCTTTTAAGATTGTGATAATTGTATAGAATTTGTTTCATGTAGGCACTGTCTACAGTGCATCAGGGCATGAATTAGCAGACCAAATAGAAAAGACATTATATAGCGGTCATAATAAAGTCTTCATGCATAAAGTGTTGCCCATTTTGCAATGACAGTAGTTCACTAAAACTTAATTAGTAGTACATATCAAACAATTTTCACTCAGAAGCGTCTTACAAATGTGCTCTGATTATAAATCATAAATACTCTTTTATACCATTGAGTAGGACTGAAACCCAAATTAATCCCAAAGAAAAATCTTTGGTTCTTTAAGTAACTAAACAGGTAAGTAGATACAGAAGTAACATGATAAGTAGAGAAAACTGAAAACTTGGGTACTCTATTGGTTAGTCTATTCTTACCTGTGTTTTAGGTCATGTGAAAAGACAAAATTCAAATTAATTAATTAATTAATTAATTAATTCAAATCATGTTCATGTCAACATGAAAGTTCAATTCCATTTCCACTTTGCAAAACCATAACGTATTAATTTTCTACATGGTAATAGGGTTTTACATTTTAAGTTCTTTTTCCATATGGTAAACTCCTTTAGTATGATGTACTTTTTCTTCTAATAAAGATGATTAAAGTGAAAGACAAGGGGCCAATTATATTTTATTAGTGGCCAAATGTGCTCACTAAATTACATGTGTTAAATCTTGAACTTTCTCATTCAGTTTGGCAGAATTATCCTTGGAAATCATGTGTCCTTGCTGCATGTTAAACATAATTGGACTTCTAGTGTGCAATCAGAGTTGTAACCAAAAGTAATATGCTGACAAACTCCAGGTCCAATAGCAGTCTAGGGCTGGGTTTCTTAAAGTTAGAGTCCTGTTCAGATAAGTTTTACACTCTAATGTATTTTACTCCAAATTTACTCTTTTGTAATGTATGTTTCATCTAAGTTTCCATTTGCCTTTTTCTGCCCAACCTAATTCTAAGAGCCAAAACCCCTAAAATACCTTATTAACACCAGCAATTAGTCCCTAGTAGATTAGTGAAAAGTAATAAGTTAACTGGAACAGTGATTTTTAAAGAGATGCTGGACCTAAGAGAGTTAAGTATTAATACTACACCAAGTTGATGGTGCCCTAACAAATAAGCATTTCCCATTCCCACCTTGGCCTATGGCGAGTAGCAGGTGCATTCCGTTCTGTACAGCTTTGCTATCTGCCAGCTCACTGATGGCCTGGAGCATTAGGTCCGCAGGACAAATGTTTGCAGGAGGCCTTCATACGTAGGTCTGTCAAACAGAATCAATAGTGAAGCAGCAGAAATGGGAAAGTAGAGTGCTGCACTTTAAATATTCTCCTGGGATTCCACTCCGGAAATTTTAATTTTAAATCTTAGTAAACTGAGAAGAATAAGAATTTTCCACCTCCAGAACAATTTATCAGGATAAATTCAGTAATAAGTCTGTGATGGTATGATTCTGGCCGGTTTCAACCAGAAGTCTTTTCTGTCTTGCCTCCCATACCAATGTTGCACTGGAAACCAGCTTTCTTTGCAGCCTGCCACAGTAAGGGAACAAGTATGGGCCTCAGACTTCTCATAGTTTAGGAGGTTTGGGTGTCCTATAGACTTGACTCACCCTATTGCACGTTCTACCTTCTAGAAGGATTTTGTTTGGAGAAAATGAGTAGACTTGTCTTAAATATAACAATGGCATATTTATGAGTTGTATGAGCATTCAAATGTCTGTTATTTATGGGAAGATGTATTTGAAATAGATAAACAATAAATGGTGGTTAGCTTTTCAAGCTAGTATCTAGAAACCATGTAGGTCAGGATATCTCTGCAAAGAGAAGTTGTTAGAAGTCCAGGATCCTTTAGAATCCTTGAACCACAAAGTCTTCTGGACCCAAGACACTCCGAAGCTTAAAGCCTCGCATCACATGAAGTCCAGTGAGTGAAGTGGGTGAACACTCCTAAGCACATTCCTTTCTATGCTAACCAATTCATTGCCAGACTTTTCCCTGCCTTGTGTCTTGGCCTTAACCTCGGCCCATGTTTAGTGGATAAGAGATAGGGAGCAATCAGCCCATAGGCTGATAGAATCAGAGGCAGCTTTGGGCTTATTTATTTACAAGTTCCTTTTCCAGCTGTGTTTTACTTGAAAAAAAGAAATGTTGATAAAACTAATACAGGCAAACCTTGTTTTGTGCTTCAGAGATAGTGTCTTGTTGTTGTTTTTTAACAAATTGAAGATTTATAGTAACCTCATGTCAAAAAAGTCTATCAATGCCATTTTTCCAAAAGCATTTGTTCCCTTTGTGTCTCTGTATCACATTTGGGTAATTCTTGCAATATTTCAAGGTTTTTCATTATTAATATATTTCGTGTGATCGGTGATTACAGTTCACTTAGTTCAGATGATGCTTAGCATTTTTAAACAATAAAGTATTTTTTAAAGTATGCACATTTCTTTTTTTAATGTTTATTTATTTTTGAGAGAGACAGTGCAAGAAGGGGAGGAGCTGAGAGAGAGAGGGGGACAGAGGATCAGAAGCAGGCTCTGCGGGGCGCCTGGGTGGCTCAGTCGGTTGGGCGACCGACTTCGGCTCAGGTCATGATCTCGCGGTCTGTGAGTTCGAGCCCCGCGTCGGGCTCTGTGCTGCCGGCTCAGAGCCTGGAGCCTGCTTCGGATTCTGTGTCTCCCTCTCTCTCTCTGCCCTTCCTCCACTCACGCTTTGTCTCTATATCTCTCAAAAATAAATAAAAACTTTAAAAAAGAAAAAAAAGAAGCAGGCTCTGCGCTGACAGCAGAGAAGGCCTGATGTGGGGCTCAAACTCATGAACTTCAAACTCATGAACCATGAGTTCGTGACTTGAGCCGAAGTCAGATGCTCAACTGACTGAACCACCCAAGTGCCCCTGCACATTGTTTTTTTTAGATGTAATATCATTGCACACTTATTAGTCTACAGTATAGTGTGAACATAACTTTTATATGCACTGGGAAACCAGAAAATTCATTTGAGTCACTTTATTATGATATTCACTTTGTTATGGTGGTTTGGAACCAAACCTGTGCTATCTCTGAGGTGTACCTGTACCTACTTTACAGATAGCCTCACCTTACAAAATTCTCATTCTTAAGCAGAAGTTTTTTAAATTTTATTTTGTATTTTGTTTCCTGTTTTTTTTTTTTTTTTTTTTTTTTAGAAAAGAGGAAAAGAGAGGCCCTACAATGAAATGTGAAGAACACTGGCAGCCAGTTGTTAATTTTGACTTTGCACTCCATACTGGGAGCCTGTGCAAACCCCTTAACCTCTGTTTGCTCATGCGGAAGATGCCGAGATATGGAGAGATAGTCTCTAAAGACTCTTTAGTTCCAAAATACTATGTTTTATAGCAGCGCAATGTATCCTGCACCTTCCTATAGTTTTAAGACTTTTGTCAAATGTCATTGCAGTGTCCCAGTGATGGTCAGTAATGTTTAAACAGGATGAAAATAATACCCTACTCAGAAGAGTGAGACTGGCAAACCAAGATTATACCTATAAATGTGGAGCCTCATGATCTGGGTTCAGTTCTGCTTCACTACTAAGTAACCATGAGACTTTGGGATCTTGAACTCTTTCTTTGGGTCTATTTTCCCTCTGTAAAGATTAGGTGGTTGCATTAGGTGGCTTCTAGCTTGTCTTTCAGCTCTCAGATTCTATTGATAGCTCTAAGAAAATAGGTATTTAATGATAATCATAACATCTGAATGATTCAGTCATCTTTGGTTAGCTGCTGATGGAAGGGAACTGGCTACAGAAACACAGACAAAAAAATTGAGTGTCTACTGTATTAGACACTACAAGGCTCTGGTGATCTTCAGTAGTCATGCATAGCAGTTGTCTATAGTTTTTAGCTTTTAGGAATTCTGTATTTCCATTTCTCACTTACAATCAAGAAAAAGCTTCAGAGGCACCTGGGTGGCTCAATCTATTAAGCAGCCAATTCTTGATTTCATGTAAGGTCATGATTTCCTAGTTCATGAGTTTGAGCCCCACGATGGGTTCCGTGCCGACAATGTGGAACCTGCTTGGGATTCTCTCTCTCTCTTTCTCTCTCTGCCCCTCATGCACGCTCTCTCTCCCTCTGTCAAAATAAATAAATAAATCTAAAAAAAAAAAAAAGAAAAGAAAAAGAGCTTCAGGCAAAGATAATATTGTCTACTATCCGGTATTGCAGTCTGATCCTTCTAGTGTATTAGTTTGTTGGGAAATACATTATTTTGTCTCCAGAAATGGTTTTTGTAGCTAATAATTTTCCAGTTATATCTCTAATAATAATGTCTTGCTTATTCTCTAATAATTCTCTAATGATATCTTGCTTATTAATCAAACAAGGTGCCTCAGGTAACAAAATATTTATTCTAGCTCATGGCCCTTTGTGGTTAGTGAAAATTCTTGGCCATGTGTCCATCTTTTTATACATGGTATCTTTACAGACAGTTCATCTCTCAGTACCAGGGTGAACAGTCTGTATTTGTGGGACATTAAGAAAGCTATAGATGGAAGTAAATTTCTGAGAGGTTTCTGAGGGGATTTAATGGGAGGATCATGCCAGGGGGGAAATATGGACCAATTGCTAATACAGTTAAGTGGATTAGTATTAATGAATTGATGCAGGAAATTATGTGTTATACCTCTAGCATTCCCCCATTAGAACCTCTTCATCAACATGTTGTGTTTTTTTTTTTTTTCAATTCTTGGACGACGACTTCTGTAGAAGGCTTGTGTATTGATTTTGTGAATGACCTAGTGTGAAAAGGAATAATGAATACATTTGATGACATAGGAAGATATTGAAAAAGTCTCCACAGACAAAGACAACTGGTCTAGTTTAATGATGGCATTAAATAGATATAAGAATAAGGCTTTGTACACAGAGGAATTAAAAAAACCCTATACAAAGAAGCCCCAAATGTAAGAGACTTGGCTTAAGTGTAGGACATGTAAAAAATGATGTAGGGGTTTAATAGTGAGTATAGTGTTCGTCAGTCCTATTCTGTAGTGAAGAAATAGAGCTAATGTGGTCTTAGGTAAGCTGTGTTACCAGAAGTCTAATAACAGCACCAAGAAAGTGACGTTCCCTCTTTACTCTGCAGCTTCCGAATTACACAGAGATTCAGATCTGAGTAAAGGATGCCCTTGAGAACAGCTCGGATTGTTTGGAGTCTAGAGTATCCAGAAGGAAAGTCAAAGGAACAACAATGTTATAATTCTTTCGAAAAGTTCTAGTTTTGCTTTTCACATTTAGGGTTGTTTGTTTGTTTGTTTGTTTGTTTTAGTTTCCATCAGTTTTACTTGGCTCTATGGTGGAGATCTGATTTGCCATGTGCATACCAATTATTCTGGCACCTTTTATTAAATAAACTATTTCCAGCCTTGATTTGGAATGCCTCTACTGTCTAATATCAATTTTCTATAGATGCACTTGACTGTCTCTGAGCTTGCTATTATGCTCCCTTGGTTTGTCTATTCCTGAGCTAAATAACACTATTTTAATTATTTTACCTTTTCTTCTTTTTCAAAATTATCCTGGTTTTTCTTGGCTCTTTCTTCTTCTATGTGAATTTTAGAATGAGTTTGTTAAGTTCCATAAAAATTCCCTATAGAATATGAGCTAGAATTGTGTTGATTTTTTATGGAGTTATTTGAGGAGAATTGGTACAATTATTCTATCAAGTCTTCCTATTTAAGAACATATTTTTCTTTATTTAGCTCTTCTTTGAATTTTTAGTACAATTTATGCTTTTCTCTGGTAGAGTCTTACACATCATTTATTTGATTTGTTTCTAATTGCCCTATAGTGTTTATTGCTAATTGAAATGGTTTCTTTTTTAAAATTACATTTTCAAATTGGTTACTACTGGAATATAAGAATACTGCCGATATTTGTAAGTTGATCTTCTTTTCAGCAACCTTTCTGAATTCTCTGTATTCAAATCGTAGATTCTCTTGGATTTTTTTTATGAAAGTAATGATAACATGCAAATAATGTTAATGTTTTGATATTTCCTTTTTATTTTATATGTTTTTTTCTTACACTATTGTACTGTTTGGGAACTCTAAAACAGTGTTGACTAGAAGTGGTGATAGTGGACGTCGTTACTCTATTCTTGACTATCTCTCTTTACCCTTTTAGTTGCATTTTTACAAGATTGGATGAATGGTGCTTTCATTATTGTTCAGTTCTGGTATGTCATAATTTCTATTTTGATTTTATCTCAAGTTATTTTTGAGTACCTTTAAAATTTTCCAGACATAGGATTGTTTGTTTTATATTTAATTTTTATTATTGATTTCTAATTGCATTGGGCTTAAAGAATGTATTTGGATGAGATTTGTTTTCAGAAATTAGTTAATGCTACCTCTGGGACATAATACGTCCAAGTAAATTTTTATTAATGTCTATGCATGCTTAAAACCGCTGTATATCTTTTCTGTTTGGTACAGGGTTTTATATCAGTATGTGGGGTATGCGTTTGTGTTTGTGTGTGTGTTGTGTATAAGATCAAACTTACTATTATATTAAGATTTGCTATATCCTTAGGGAATTTTTTGTCTGCTTGATCAGCAGTTCCGATATCAGAGTGTTAAAATCTCCTGTAGTTTTACAACCTCACAAGTGTATTTTGTTTCTCCTTGTTAACTGCATGTGGTTGTGCTTCCTGTACATTCGAGAGCCTATATTTATTGTATAAGTTCATTATATCTTCTTTGTAGAGTGTTCTTTTTATCATTATGTAAAAACATATTTTGCTCCTATTTCTGTTGGATGTCCTAAGTTTTGTTTTGTTGTTATATTGCTTTACCAGCTTTTCTTTGTTTAATTTTTAAAAATGTTTATTTTTGAGAGAGAGCGAGAGTGAGTGAGGATGAGTGGGAAAGGGGCAGAGCGAGGGAGAGAGGGAATCCCCAGCAGGCTCCACCCTGTCAGCTCAGAGCCTGTTGTACAACAGGACTCGATTCAAGACTGTGAGTTCATGACTTGAGCCAAAATCAAGAGTTGGATGCCTAACCGACTAAGCCACCCAGGTGCCCCTTTTTAATTTTTACCAAATATATTGTTTACTGTTGTCAAATTTTCTGGATCATTTTCTTTTTTAAATTTATTTGTTTGTTTATTTATTTATTTTTGAGAGAGGCAGAGGGAGAGAGAGTCTTAAGTAGGCTCCATGCCCAGTGTGGAGCCCAACATGGGGCTCAGTCTCACAACTGTGAGATCATGACCTGAGCTGAAATCAAGAATCAGATGCTTAACCAATTGAGCCATCTACCTACCCCAGATATTTTGCTTTCGATGTGTCTCTAGTTGGGTTTTATTCACCTAGTCTTGTTAACCTCGTCTTGACTGTCTTTTAATAAAGTGTGTGTGTGTGTGTGTGTGTATATGTAGAGAGAGATTTGAACTCATTTTTGCCATTTTCTTGTGTATTTTTCTTTCTTGATTTCTTTTATATTACTATTGTCATTTAGATTGATAAAATTATCAGTGTCATCTTTTATGTTCCTCCACTGATTTTAGAAGCATAGATGACATTTCTGTTCTTGTAATGGTTATTCCTAAGTTTTTAACATTCGCACATAACTACAAAATTTTCTATCAGAGTTTCAAAGGATCTTAAATGTATGCAAACATCTCCTTTCTTTCCAGTTCTACTTTTAAAAACTGCTCATTGAGATATAATACACATATTTTACAATTCAGCGTTTTTTAGTTTATTCACAGGGCTATGCACCCATCACCCCAATATAATGTTAGACACTTCATTTAATCCCTTAAAGGGATTTAAGGAAATTCTGTACCCAGGATTCTTGTTTGGCCTCCTTCCCATTCCCTCTGCTTTTCCCTAGTCTTAGGCAGCCACCAGTTTACTTTCTGTCTCTTTAGATTTGCCTGTTCTGAACAGTTCATATTAATGGAATTAAACAATATGTGATTTTGTTACTGGCTTCTTTCATGTAGCGTAATGTTTTCATTTATATTACCACTTTTCTTATAATTATGAAAAATTAATAATTTTTTTGTAATCTGCAATTAGGTACATTTGATAATATACTTTGTCTATTTGTGGCACCACCAGGATATTTTGCTTTCTTCTTTGGGCTCTCCTTTCTAAAGTACCTTCTAAGATATATCAGTTCTTTAGTGAGAATCTGTTAGTGGAACACTCAATCATTGTAGGCCTTAAAATGTCTTTATTTTGTCCTCAGTCTTTATGATAGCTTAGCTAGGCATTGAATTCTAGCTTGATTGTTCTTTTGTTTTTAACATTTTGTTATATAACTCCATTATCTTCAAGGCATCTGTTACTGCTGATGAGGTGTCTGCTATCAGTCTTTTCTTCTTTTTTTCTTCAATTTGAGAGAGAGAAAATGAGCATGAACCAGGGAGAGATAGAGAAGAAGCAAGAGAGAGAGTGAGAGAGAGTGAGAATCTTAAGCAGGATCCATGCTAAGTGTGACCCTGAGATCATGATCTGAGCAAAATCAAGAGTTGGACGTTCAATCGACTGAACCACCCAGGTGCTTCTTTAGGTAGATAATACTTCTTTATGGTACCATAATACTCTTCACAATGACATGTGCAGATATGGATTTAATTTTATTTATCTTGATTGATACTGAGATTGCACTTTGAATGCCTGTGTTTTTATGGCTGTTTTTTCTTTCTTTATCTCTTTGAGGATCCTAAACATATTTAGTTGGAGGTCGTTTTCAGATGGTTCTAATATTTCTATTTTGTCTTGAGTGGGTGAATCTGTCTGTGGTTGATTTTTTTGCTAATTGTGGTGTTAATTTTATATATTTTGGAATTTTGTTTTGAGAGCTGAACTTAAGTGAGAGTTACTATCCATTTCACCTCACTCTACTATGCCTAGGGGTTTTGTGATAGCCTCATTTGGTTCCACACGAAATTCAGGATTCCTGATCTTCATGATAATGGTGATAATGTACATCCAGTCATTGAGCTAGCAAGTGGCTGGCATGGGTCCTGCCCTCTCTTGCCTCTTTTGTTGTACAACTTTACATAAACTGCTTTTTTTAGTCTCATTTTTGGAGTTCTGCCCACTCCCTGGTTTTAAGCAATGAGCTGGCTCCAATTACATGCCTTAAGTGAGGCAATTTTAATTCTCATTAACCTACAGAAGCTGAATTCCTGGCCTTCTTTGCTTGCTTCCAGACTTGGAGCCCATTAAGCCTTACTCACTGCTTTGTGTTTCTGTTCTATGTATAGTCCTTGGGAATATTTATTATAACTAACATATAACAATAGAATTCATATAATTTATTGTCATCTTCCTGGGTATGACTGTGAGATAACTCAGCATCTGTCTCAGCTTCCTTCTAGTATTCTTTCTTTTACTACATGAACTGGAAAGTAAAAATTACTACCTAGGCTTCCTTACATCTGGGGCTCCTGATGTAATTCAGAGTGTAGTAATCACATTCACTTCTATGAGACTTGAATTCAGAACTTAGTTCAATGGGGATAGGGTGTAGTACACATGGCATCAGTGTTGCTGAAGCATGTCCAGTGGTTTCGAGTTTGCAGCTGTTTCTGACCCCCAAGTTGCAACCCTGGGCTGTGTCCCCTGAAGCCAACAATTCTGGCAACAACTTCCTGATCTGTAACTGAAGCTAAGACATTGTGTTTTATTTTTTATTTATTTTATTTTTTAAATGTTTTTATTCATTTTTGAGAGAGAGAGAGAGCAAGAGCAAGCAGGGGAGGGGCAGAGTGAGAGGGAAACAGAGGATCCAAAGTGGGCTCTGCTATCAGTCTTTTCTTTTCTCCATACTGACAGCAGCGAGCCCAACGTGGGGCTTGAACTCATGGACCACAAGACCATGATCTGAGCTGAAGTTGGACACTTAACCAACTGAGCCACCAGGTGCCGCAGACATTGTGTTTTAGAATCAGCAATCACATTGGTGGCTGCCCAACTTCTGGATGTGGCTAAGAAATTATGATTGTGTCCAGCACTTAGCAGAGCAGTGCTTCGCGTCTTTAACTTTCTGATGGTGGCAGAGGTGGCCGTTCCCTTTGCAGGCCACTTCTGTGTGGATTCTGAGGCTTGTTTTGAAGGTTTAGCATAGAGCCTACTCTTCGGACTCTTCCAAACTATTTTGTTTGCATCTAAATGTTAGCAGTTCAGTTTTAATTCTGATTCTGCTTGAAATACTAGAGGATTTTTATACCTGTAAGTGAATCCTGGCTGATAAAACAGCTAGGATTTTACATTTTTTACTTTTTATTTTTTTGTCTATCACCATTCCTTGAGTAGCTCAGGGATAGGGGGAGGGGTGTGTGCTCAAAGTGTGAACTTACATAGCCATCTTATCTAGAACTGTCACTTGTATTGTTATGGTTTTCAATTTCAAGTAGTTTCTTTTAGATTCTCAACATGTAAAACTGATGTTGATTTGCACAGAAATAAAATGGTATCTATTACCCCCAGGAAGAAAAAGGATAGTGTATATTTAAGATTCCAATACAAACTGATTGGTTTAAGAAAATTTAGAAGATGAAACACATTTTTCTAGCTCTGGAAGGTAAAGAAGTGTTATGCTCTTTGAAGACTATGATGAATTCTGTGAGGACAAAGTAGAAAACACCAGCTAGCTACAAATAAATCTTTATTTTTTTTTTAATATTTTTTAATGTTTATTTATTTTTTGAGAGACATAGAGACAGAGCATGAGTGGGGGAAGGGCAGAGAGAGAGGGAGACACAGAATCCGAAGCAGGCTCCAGGCTCTGAGCCGCCAGCACAGAGCCCAACGCGGGGCTCGAACTCATAGACCGCGAGTTCATGACCCGAGCCAAAGTCAGCCACCCAACCAACTGAGCCACCCAGGCACCCCTACAAATAAATCTTATTCTCTCTCTTTTCTTTCACCTTTTTTTAAAAATTTCTTAAAAATGTTTATTGATTTTTGAGAGAGACAAAGCACGTGTGGCGGGGGAGGGGGGCTAAGGGAGGGGCAGAGACAGAGGGAGACACAGAATCCGAAGATGGCTCCAAGCTCTGAGCTGTCAGCACAGAGCCCAACCCGGGGCTTCAACTCACTTACTATGAGATCACAACCTGAGCCGAAGTTGTATGCTTAACCAACTGAGCCACCCAGGTACCCACCCCTCCCTCTTTTATTTCTACTTATATTTTATCACAGCTAGTTTGCTAGTTACATATCTAAAGAAATAAAGATCTTTTCTAGAATTTATAGAAGAAAAATATTTATTCTAGCCATTTTATAAAAAGGCTCTGGAATTTCTAATATTCTTTTTATTAAAAGAGCTATTGATAAGAAATGTTCTTTTTCATAATTTTCTTGGCATAACTTCCTTGCCATTCCAAACTTACCTGTACCACATTTGTACTGTGTATTGTGACTTCAGGAAATAAGTAGAAATATCCTGAAATTCCATGCCTCCTCCACAAACTTGTCTTCTTGTTCCCTTTCATTTGCAATTACTTAAAAAATTATGCCAGAGTCATAACACAGAGTAATGCTTATAGAACAGACAAATTTAAAATAGGTAGGCAATAAAAATGTATCTGTTATAATTAAAACTTTGAAAAATTATGTATGTGGAGAATAAGTACTGGAAAGAAGTATGAAAAAATTGGAAGTATTTGTTGCTTTCTTAGAGGAGATAAAACCAGTCAGGCTTGTTTTTTTTCGTAGAAGGCTTGTTTTGACTTCTACTATATGGAATCTGCCTTTCCTCTCCTCCATTTGTGAAAACTGGGAAAAGCTTATTTCTCAGTTTCTAGCACCACTCTTGTTTTTTGTGAGATACAAAAATGATTGAGAGTGGTTGTGCGAATAACACATCTGTACAGTTTTAGGTACTCCAAGATGTAGCTTATATAGACTTGGGGACCTCCAACTCATATAGCCACCATCATCCCTGTCCTGGTTTTGCAAGAGCCTCCTAGTCTATTTACTTTTCATGCTTATTTCTCAATATTCCGTTTCTACAATGGCTGAATGATACTTTTGAAGTACAAGTCAGATCCCATATCTGCTTTGCTCTAACACTCCAAGGGGTTTCCACTTCAGGCACCATAAAGCTCTCCATAGTTGGCTCATCTTTCCAATTTCATTTCTTGTTCTTTCCGTTGTTCCCTCCATTGTAGCCACAGTTGCCTTCTTGCTTAAACATTTAATTTAAACATTCTGTCTACTCAGGACCCTGAATTTGTTGTTGCTTCAGCCTGTAGGGCTTTTCTTTGATGGCTTACACCCCACCTCATTCAAGTCACTGCTTAAATGCCTTCTCCAAAAGGCTTTCACTGATTATCTAAATAGGACCACTCTATCTTCTTACTTTGCTTTAATTTTATTCAAAATACTGTCACCACTGAGTAGTCTATTTGTTTATTGTCTGTCAACTCCAGTAGAACGGAAATGTGATGAAACCACAGATTTTGTCATTTTTGTTCACTGTTCACATGCTCAGGGCCGGAAAGAGAATCTGGGACATAGTAGGTACTCAGTAAATGAATTATTTTAAGTGGTCTCTTACTACATACATGGAATTTATTTCTTCTGCTTGCCTTATTTATTTCTAATCAAGGTTTTTCTGTCCTTGTCAAATTAAATTTCAATCTGTATGAAGAAAGAGATGAAATAGAATCTGAGTGCTTTTTTCTCTGCCTCACACAGTGGTCCTTGCCTTTCTTGATTCTCCCCACTTCTATTCATCTAATAAGAGTTCTTCCTATTGCCCTCTGTGAGTGTGAACATTAGCTCCTTTTGGGCCTTTATCTTCCAAACATTCTTTTTATAAATATTTGCCAGTCTCTTGTATATTTGACCTTGGCCATGTGATTTTTTTCTTGTATCTTTTGAACACATTCCTTTAACGTTTGGGTGCTTCACAGGGTTTCTTGACAATACACATCAACTTAGAGATCTCTCCCTTCTGTTAGTGATTATAAAGTTAAAATTTGTGCTTTTTTCAGCCTTCTGGGACTTCAAAATTGTTTTTTCATGAACTCTGAACATTGGCTTTTATCTAATTTACCTATGAACTTTTGGTAATCTATTTTCTTTAATCTGTATGTCTAATACAACCAGAATTACCTTTTTTGGTGATTAGATACTTGAATTTCACATAGATGGCTTCTTTGAAGATTTTTGTCATTTTTTTACATCACCAATCTATTCTTTCTTGTCAGAATTAAGTCCTGTTTAGCAATTCTCTTCTTCTTTTACTTTTTCATTGTCAACTTCTCTAAAAGCATTATTTTTAAGTGATTTTTAAAGATTCCTTACTAAGATAGTTAATAATTACTTTTTGCTGCCCATTTGAAAGAAAGTGGATAGAACTATCTTGGCAACACAGTAAGGTTTACAGGCTTTATGAATCACAGTTGAAGAGTTAAAAACATTAAAGATTTTTGGTTAGACTTCTGACAAAAAATTTGGGTAGCTAAAAGGGTTAAATCTGGCTTGGATTTATCCTTTGGTCAGTAGAGATCATCTGTGCCAAGGAAACAAAGCTTCCCGTGTGTGTGTGTGTGTGTGTGTGTGTGTGTGTGTGTGTGTGTGTTTGTGTATTTTCTGGTCAGTGATATTACTATAACATTTATAGCATAGGAATAAGAATTTCTTTTTAATGTTAAAACAACCAGTTTGTGTCAAGCTGGTTTCTGCTTGCCTAAGTCAGGGTTGTAAGTAAATTTGTAAATCTGTGTATCCTGTGCTTCGAAGTTCTAATAATGAAAAGGTACCCAAGAAATGCTATTTTCTCTCCCTATTAGTTCATCCTCAGTTGATTCATATATTTGTACATCTGTTGCTCTCCTAAAACCTGTGTAGCTATTAAAAGTTTAGGAAAAAAATACGTATTTTCTGAAGTACTAAGCTTACAAATTTCCAAATGGGCTTCACATTTCTAACAAATAATACATACTATAGAAAGATTTATTCTACAGTCATTTTCTAGAACTTTGAACAAGGTTCACTTTGCCTGGACTGCACTAGACTTATCCTTTTTCTCTTTAGTTGCCCAGAGTCACCTAAGAACAGCTTTTCTTTTATAGTATTTAAGCCTCATTTGTAAACTACCTTGGAATAGCGACTCTGAGGTATAATCTCTTAGAAAAAGAGGTAGTCAGGGTCCTGGGCTAAGGATCTAATCTGCATTGCCCATGTGGGAAAGAAAGCTATGGAGGTGAAGCAGAGCTGTTCCAGTCCAGTGGGCAAGTCCTGTTTCCCCCAGGGATCAATGGGGATGCCAGGCTTTCATGGGTCTCACCTTCCATGGGGGCACAGATGTGGTATTGGTGACATGGTAGCAACCTGCTAAGGCGTGATGGCTGTAGAGGGCAGAAGATGATTCTGGTAGTAGGACAGCCCGCCTGGAGATAGTGTCATTGGCTGCAAAACACAAGCTGGAGTTCCTTGCGGAACACCTATTATAAGACTTTGCTGAGACATTTGCTGAGACAAAGTGTGACCTTCCTCTGCTGGAAGAAGCACAGTGCTGTGAAAATGAGAGAGGAAACAATTCTTCCTTCTGTTCTGGGCTCTGGTCAGGTCTATTTTTGTGGTGTGGATTATTGTGAGGAGCTTCATTCTAAAAGCTTATCCTGCAATATCTCTTGATATCCTTGGAAATGACTTTAAGCTGTCTTTCCTTGTTTGGAGTTAATGGGATATTGAAGTGGAAATTGAGTTATATCATCATCTGGGAACTGCAAGGAATCTCTAAGGCTTACTTTCCCTTTTTTGTTTATTTTGAATAAAAAAATGGCTTTGAGGTATGGGTGGCAGGGTAACGACACAATTACAGGAGTTGCCGTAACTCCTCACTGGATTCCTCCATCACAGCACAAAGTTGTTGCCATAGTTCTATAGTCCTGGGGATAATGTTTGTGATTCCTTTGCTTATTATATTTTTGGGATAGTGCTTCTTGCAGTTGTAGAGTCTGACTTCTAATAAATCAGAAAAGTCAGGTTCCAGATTTATGAAATGCTTATAAAAGTGCACAAAAATTGGAGTTTGACTTTAGGGACAAAATTCTTTTTTTTTTTTTACTATATGTAGTTTCTTGAATTGACTTTTTAAAAATGATCTGTAAGCAAGGGATCTCTGTTCATTTTGGACTCGGGAAAAATAAGAGCATTACCCATTTTTTTGATGTAATTGACATTGGTCCTTAAGGGTAACGTGGATTAAAGTTAGCCTGTAGTCTGTTTTTGTGTTATTATCTCTTTCAAAATAGGACTTGCCTGAGATTTTTATTTTTATTTTTATTTTATTTTATTTATTTTTAAGTCAGTTCAGTGGCCAACATGAGGCTTGAACTCATGACCTTGAGATCAGGAGTCGCATGCTCAACTGACTTAGCCTGTCAGGGGTCCACGAGGTTTTATGATGTAGAAATGTTTTATGGTCAATACTATTATACTACTGTCTCTTCAAAAGTATTGGACCTCCACTAACATTTCATTCCCACCTGCTGTTTGGTTAACACTATCTCTCTTCATCAAAAGTTACACATTATGCCTTCTATACATATGCCTTCTATCCCCATTAAGAATAAGACACTTCTTACCACATTATTCGCTTTGTGTTGCCCTACAAGGGTAGGCACCTAAATTTTTTAGTTTTTTTTGTGTTTTTTTTTAGAGTAGGCTTTATACCCAGTGCAGAGCCCACTATGGGGGTTGAATTCACTACCCCAAGATGATGACCTGAGCTTAGATCAAAAGTCGGGGACTCAACTGACTCAGCCACCCCCAAGACACAAGGATAGAATGATGCACTGGTAAAGAGGATGAGGACCATATATATATATATATATATATATATATTTTTTTTAAGGGTCTTTTTATTTTTTTTAAAGAAGCTCTAGACCCAACATGGGGCTCGAACTCATGACCATGAGATCAAGTCGCATGCTCCACTGACGGAACCAACCAAGTGCCCCAAGGACTAGATACAGTCTAATGAAGAAAGAATGTACAGAAGAGGAAGGAGAGGTGACGGTCCTTGAAGCGCAGTGACAGGAATGTGAAACTCAGAATAAGGAGATGGTTCCTAGTCAATAGGATGATGCGATGTTCCTGCAGAGGTTCATGAAAGGATCATATTCGTATAGAGGGAAAAGATTTAAGTGTTTTTTAGACCCCCATATTTTATTAGAACTGTATGACACTCATTTAAACCTACCGTTGTCTTGAGAACTGTGGCATTGAGTCTCAGCATGTCCTGATACAGATAACATACAAGCTTAGATTATTTTTAAGACTTACAGTATTTATGCATTTTAGTTTTCTATCACAAAGTTTGACTTGAAGTAATTACTATGGAAAAGAAGAAGGTTAAATAAAAATTTGTGGAATGTAGTACCACTATAGGGAAATGCCATTATCTCAAAGCCTCAGCCTGGATTTCAAAGCTGTCAGTTGGAGCCATATTTCTTGAATTTTTTTCTTTTAACTCACCAAGCCGGATTGTGTCATTTTAATATCGTAACATACATATCAGAGAAAAGGGGAAAATGATCCTGGTGCTGATTACCACTTGGGAGAAGGTTCAGAGAGGTGAGCTTTTAATGAGACTTTGGTGTACCTGCGATACATTTGTCCAGCAAAATCACTGAAGTGGCTGACCTGACTTATATTGGTTTTTTGATAGCATCTGATTGCAACTCTGTGGGAATTTCTTCAAGTGAAAGGTAATTTATGGAACTTACTGATAAGACCACTTACATTTAAAAAAGCTTTCTATTGCTTTTAGATATACTCTGGAAAGGCCAGGATGTGCTAGGCTTCACTGTTAAGGTTGTGCTTACCCTGAAGTCAGTGGCAGTACATCTGTGGGTCTGTTCTAAATTACAGAAAAAGGATCTCTGTGCAAGATCGGTGACGGCGGTTTTATTCAGTGATCACTGACACATAAAAAGTACCACAAAAGACATCATAAAAATGCGGTGGAATTTTAAAGATTGATGAGAAAGAGTGAGATTTTATCGCTTTCATATTCTTTCTCTTTCTCTTTCTTTAGAAGTAAGAAAAGAGCTTTTATTTCATCTGAATGTCAAGTCAGAAGTAGTTAGTATTCATCAGACCACACTTTTCCCTTCTTAAGTCTAAAAATTTCAAGATGTCAGAAGTTAGAGCTGAAGCTTTATCTTCAATTGCAAAGGCCCAGAGGTAAAGCAAAGAAATGTAAAAATCAGCTTAACATCAGCATTTAGAAAGAAACTGGAACAAATCATATAACATCTAGCTTGGTATCACTTACAGGAGCACACGTACTAAGGCAGTAATCAAAATGACTCTGAAAATAGGTCTTGTCAGATCCATTTCCTGTTCTGTGAAAGATTGAAAGAGCCAGAGACAAGTATAAAATAGAAAGTTACTCTTCCTTAATTTCAGTGAGCTTTCGATTCTGAAACACATGACATTCTCACTGACAAGCTGAAAAAGTACCCTTTCCATGAATAAGTGACTTCACAGAAAAGAGAATACAATGAAAATAAAATTTTACTTACATTTTTCCAAATTAATTACTCTCCTGTGTTACCAGATGTGTTTTTAATTGCCGTGTCAAATCCTGTCTTACCGATACATCATAATTCTTAAACTATTCTTCTACTGAAGGGTACTTGGATGATTCGCGGTTTTTCACTATTCTAAGTATCACATCTCACAACATCTCTATATAGATTACTTTCTTTCCTTTTTCCCTCTCCTACTCCCTCCCTCCTTCTTTTCTTCCTCCCCTCTTTCTTTTTTAGGGTACTGAGTATTTCTTTACATTCATTATATTACCAGCTGGAGTCATTGAATCAAAAAACATGAACAGTTATACAGTTTTTATTACATATTACTGCTTAGTTTTCAGAAAGATTGAATCAACTAGTAGTAGTGTCACTAGTTGGACCTGTCAGCCCAGGCAGCATCAAATTTATAATTTACGTTTTAAGCAGTAGTACTTGAAACCTAAATTTCTTTATTTTTTAACTGTGTATTTTCTCCTGTGATTCCTTTCCCATTTGTATTTCTTTTTTCAATTTGTTTCCTCTCCTTTGACTACTTAAGTGTTGCCCTTACATAATTGTAAGCTTCTTTTACATTTTGCATAACACACCTTTATCACTTTCTCCCAACTTGTTGTATTCCTTTTGGTATTTCTTTATTACAGTTTAATAAACTGATATTTTATTTTTTCTGAGATAATTTTTTTTAACTTTATTTATTTAAAGAGAGACAGAGAGAGTGAGCAGGGGAGGGGCAGAGAGAAAGAGGGAGGGAGAGAGAGAATCCCAAGCAGTCTTGAGGCTCTAATCCACGAACTGCAAGATCATGACCTGAGCCAAAACCAAGAGTTGAATGCTTAACCAACTGAGCCACTCAGGAGCCCCTTATTTTTTCTGAGTTAATTTCTTAATTACCACAAAAGATTAATTTTGTTTTATTTTCTTTATTTTTTAAAATATCTGATCATAAAGATACACAGATGTGCTAAGCAAAATATGGATCCAAATAAAATTTTTATACTAATATTCAGTTATTCCAGCATTTCTTAAGTGGTGATTTCTCAACATTGAATTGCTATTGATTTCTTGCTTACCATATATTAAGTAAATGATATCAAATTCTTCTAGAGTGAACTCCAGTGGCCTCTTATCTAGTCTCTCTGCCTCTAGACAGCTCTTTCCTATTTAGCCTGCATAGTGATGCCAGAGAGATCTTTCCAAAACTCAATGTGTTCATGCCATTCTTCTTCTTGGACTCCTTTAATGGTTCCATTTTTGTCAGGATGAAGCTCAAACTCCTCAGTGTGGTCTGTAGGTCCCTTTATGATTGGAGTCCTCTGTATCTGTCTATAATTATGTTCTGATATTCCTTGACAGGTGTTCTATGCTCCAGCCATACTGAACTGTCTGTACATCTCGGACCATTGCTACTGTGCATTTGTACTTTATGTTCCCGTGAAATATGCTCACTATTTTTTTTAATGTTTATTTAGTTAGAGAGAGAGAGAGAGAGAATATCCCAAGCAGGCTCCATGCTGCCAGTACAGAGCCCAACACAGGGCTGGAACTCAAAAACTAGGAGATCAGGACCTGAGCTGAAGTCAACAGTCGGATGCTTAACCAACTGAGCCACCCAGGCACCCCTGCTGCCTCTTTATTTTTTTTTTAATTTTGTAACATTTTTATTTATTTTTGAGAGACATAGAGACAGAGTATGTGCAGGGGAAGGGCAGAGAGAGAGGGAGGCACAGAATCCGAAGCAGGCTCCAGGCTCTGACCCATCAACGCAGAGCCGGACGCGGGGCTCGAACCCACAGACCATGATATCATGACCTGAGCTGAAGTCGGCCGCTTAACCAACTGAGCCACCCAGGCGCCCCTGCTCCCTCTTTTTTACTTAGTCACTTACTCTGAGAAGTTTACTCACTCATTTAATAAATATTTTTACATAGTGTGTGCTAGGTAATGTTTTAGATGCCAGGGTTGTAATGAAAGAACAGGTGAGAATCTCTGCCCCTGGAGCTTTGCATTCTGGTAGAACCCAGGACTGGGTTGGGTGCTTTTGTCCTCTCACAGTACACTGTACCTTACTCTTAAAACAAACAAACAAACAAACAAAAAAACAGGATGAAGTAGACAAAGTTAGTCTCTGTGATTCTAGCTTTTCTATCAAGGGCCTTTTCCCTCACTTCCTTCCCGGGAGATGGCATCACTGCTAATGCATAAATTGCCCTCTCTCTCACCCATTATCAAAATCTGTTCTCATGAAAGGAGCTGTAACTTTCCTTTTACAGAAGATAAAATTGAGAGTTTAAGGTATTATTCCTCCCAGGGATATTCCATTCCCAAAGGCCAGAGAAACCTTAAGCTAGCATCAAATTGCCTAAAATCAAGTTTAAATTTTGGAGCATTTTGGAGTATTTTTCAATACTGTTAAAACTGGAAAAAAGAAAGAGAAGAGGCAGCTTGAAATAGGGAACCAGTTAGGTTACGATGGGTGTTCCCTCTAGGTCTGAAGTCTATGGCCTTCAGTTTTTAACACAGTAATTGATTTCATGAGGAACTTTGAGCCCATTCATATTAGTTATTTATTTCTTGTTGTCAAGTTGGGAGATACTTATTGTTTATTTCCTTTTTGTGGATCTTAGGAAGATCGGTGAGCCATTTTGGAGAAATGCCATATAAATCTAATAAATGATAATAAATCAGCAATAGTAATTTTAAAAATTTTAGAGGATATACTCTATACAAAGCTCTAACACCTTTGTAAATCCCACTTGGGAATCTGGGTGAATTTGAGTTTGTGACTGCCTAATTTTTTTAAATGATTATTTATTGAGTTTATTGAGAGAGAGAGTGCAGGAGAGGGACAGAGGAAAAGAGAGAGAGAGAGAATCCCAAGCAGGCTTAGCACTGTCAGTGCAGAGCCCGATGCAGGCAGGTCTCAAACCCACAAACCATGAAATTATTACCTGAACTGAAGTTAAGAGTCAGATGCTCAATGGACTGAGCCATCCAGACACCTCATGACTGCATAAATTATGAAGATTTCCTGTTTGTGGATTGAATTTGAAATGGATTTTGATTTTATTTATTTTTCTAAGTTTGTTTCTGAGAGAGAGCACAAATGGAAGAGGGGCAGAGAGAGAGAGGGAGACACAGACTCTGAAGCAGGCTCCAGGCTCTGAGCTGTCATCACAGAGCCCAATGCAGGGTTTGAACCCATGGACTGTGAGATCGTGACCTGAGCTGAAGTTGGATGCTTAACCGACTGAGCCAGCAGGCTCCCTGAATTGGATTTTGAATGAGAGAAGTAAATGCTCTGATAAATTGAGGTAAGAGTTTAGTGAAAAAGCTAAGATAGGAAATCAAGAAAAGACAGTTTCATGAAAAAGTGAGTATGGAGGAGCAAAAAAGTGACTGAGTATAGAGATAGAGCATTTGCAGACATGGTAAATGAGGTACCAATGATAGAATGATACAGAATGTTAACCAAAGTTAACCTCGTAGTGGTCAGAGAAGGAGACCACCAACATGTTCTGGATTTTAGGAGCACCAGAAAGACACTGTTGTCTGCCTTAAAGTATATTTTCCATTTACCACTGAAGGCTAAACAATTTTGTAAAGAATCTTTGGCCTTGTATAGTATAAGTATGTGAGGAAAGAAAAACACCCTATACCCCCTAAATTAAAATTTAGTCTCCTTTGAAGGATAAGATAGGCCCTGCTGACAAGTTATGTATTAATATGGAGTTACTCGGGGCCTATTAAAGAAGGTTAAGTACCAGAGTTTTCATAATTGCTTCTTTAATTTCTTTCAGATCATTTTATTCTAAACCACAAGTGGAGAATTACTAGATCCCTAACCAAGCTTCATTAATCTTTGAGATGCTTGTTTCTGTTAAAAACAATGACCAAAAAACTGAAATGGAATCCAGATTAACTAATATTTATTCCTTCCTCTAATTCTTCACAACACACTTTTTAAAAAATTTATTTATTTATTTTGACAGAGAGGGAGAGAGAGAGAATCCCAAGCAGATCCCACACTGTGCAGAGCCCAATGTGGGGCTCAAACTCATGAACCACGAGTTCAGGACCTGAGCCAAAGTCGGTTTCTTAACCGACTGAACCACCCAGGTGCCCCTTCAAAGCCCACTTTTAAAGTGAGGTTTGTGTTTGAGAAAGAGGGAAGGTTTATTAGTGATGAAAAGCTGTCGTTCTGGGGTACCCAGGTGGCTTATTTGGTAAAGCATCTGACTTCAGCTCAGGTCATGATCTCATAGCTCTTGAGTTCGAGTCCTGTGTCTGTCTGTCTGTCTCTCTCTCAAAAATAAATAAGCATTAAAAAAAAAAGCTGTTCTTCTATTTAGAAATGCCTTTTAGTTTTAATATTTGGGACATAAATATTTTGGACAAGGGAAGAAGAAAACATAACTGTTGGAACTCTTGATTATACCTATACTATTTTTCCTTTCACCTCTCCTGATGGCCACAAGTCTCTAACCTTTGTGAATACTAAGGCCCTGCTGAATCATCCCTGCAGAATTGCATACAGAGAAGCACAGTCAAGCCACCAGAAAGAATTTAAAAGAGATCTCAGTCTTGACTTGCTTCTCTCAAATCTAAGTTATAATCCATAGTAATGCTTCTCACAATCCTCTTTATTCTTTTCTCCAATTCTTTCACATTAGGGCTGCTCAGCAACCCCTCTCTCACTAAAAGGTTGAGCTCTTTCTGATACCCCAACCTGATTTTATTTTCTTTTTTTTAATTACTAAGAGAGAAAGAGAGAGCAGGGGAGAGGAGTGTGTGTGGGGGGAGAATCTTACATAGCAACGCAGGGCTTGATCCCATGACCCTGGGATCATGACCTGAGCGGAAATCAAGAGTCGGATGCTCAACTGACTGAACCACCTGGGAGCCCCCTGTTTTTCTTTGTGCTCATCTATTTTCCCCAACTCTTTATTATATGGGCGGACTTAGTACTCCTGGCTTCTTTTCTTATTTTTCTCTATTCCTTTCCCATTACTTAGACTTTCTACAAGAAAGATGAGTCCAGAAACTGTCAGAGCAAGCAGGAATTCTTCTTTCTTTCCTCTTGGCTCTACAGTCATGCCTTTCTCCACTTAACTCTTGATTACAGTAAGTATTTGGAGACTGGACAGTACAAAAGAGAATTTTCTTCAGAGGGCTGTGGAGGACTGAGAGGTAAGTTGATTAGGTGAAGACCAAATATATTTTAGTTAGCCCCTCCTTCTCCCAGGATGGCTGCATTCACACTTTAATAAATCACGCCGTGGTTACATAATAAGGTTGCTTTGAGAATTTAAGAATTCTGTTTTCTGAGTCCAAGGGAGGAAGGACACAGACAGAAGAGAGGGGTAAGCAGCAACAGGGGAAGAGAGAGTGTAAAGGAGATAATGCCGACCTCTTCTCCCTCTTTCCCAACCCTAAACAATTGCAAGCAACTGGTCTTTATAAATTTTATTTAGTTTTAAAACTCCTTTGCTGGTTAATGGAAATCTCTTATGCTGGTAGCGTCTTTTCTATTTAGCACATTCAGATCAACTGATTACTCTATCCTACAGTCTCGGGGCAATTTCTGCCAGTTGTTAAACTAAAGAAACATATTTTGAAACACTGATCCATATATCCTATTAAATCATCTCTCCTCTTCTTCCTTATCCCTACTATTTTCCCTGGTTAGCCCATATCCTTAGCCATTATTGTATTGAAGAAGGCTAGCAGACAGATACGGGTGATGGGGCAGGGCCTGAATTACCAACCAACAGTAGGCCTGGCCTCTAGTGCTCATAGTAGCTGCTTTGATCAATCTAGAGAGGGAAAGGCCCTGTCTTGCTGTACTTGGGGCACCTTTGCATCCTGATGGTTGCCAGAGAACCTCCATCTGCTTCTTGCTCAACTGACTCTAAGTCTGAAGCTCCCTGAAACTGCGCCTGCCTTCACAGCAGTTTTTTCCTATGAGTGTCTAAAACTGAGCTTTCCTCTGATCTTGTTTCTCTGATCTGTTTCCATCTGCTTTCTATCCTTTGAGAAATCCTCCCAATTTGTGATCTGCTTAGCACTCTTTCTCGCTTTCACTGAAATTCTGAAATTATTCTTTTAAAGTATATTCTTTCATTTCATTGAATTTAAGATACGAAGAGGTTTAGATGTACATAAAGTCTATCACCTCAATACAGTCTTAGTTTCTTTTACATTTATGTATTGGTAGTTTTGTGTAATATCACCCTTTTTCTATGTGTAACTGACTCAATATCTTATTAAATATCTGAGCATTATTTATAGTTTTCTTTGTTTTTTTAAATGTTTATTCACTTATTTTTTAGAGAGAGAGAGACAGAGTGTGAACTGGGGAGGGGCAGACACAAAGACACACACACACACACACACATAATCCAAAGCAGGCTCCAGGCTCTGAACTGTCAGCACAGAGTCAGATGCAGAGCTGGAAACCATGAACTGTGAGACCATGACCTGAGCTGAAGTCAGATGCTTAACTGATTGAGCCACCCAGGCACCCCATTTATAGTTTTCTTTGTGAGGAAGGAATATATTTCCAGTTCAAGTATATTAAAAAGTATAGAATATTTTAAGTTGATTTTGTAAGTCAATCCCAGATTTAAAAGAATTAAAATTCAATGTGACATAAATGTCTGAGTAGTGCAGATGACTACTATTTTTATGGAGATAAAAGCAGACATTGATAACAAACTTCATCGCTGGTTTATATTACGTGTGACATGTGTATAGTTTTGATAAATCTCTGTTTATGGGGAAAATACATTGCTTTTGTATCACTTGACTTATGCTCCAATATTTTGTGTTTATAAGCACTATAACACAAGCATTTTTCAAAGTTGGAGAGCAGACTTCAAACTGGTGGACTTTGAGCCAAATCCAGCTATACTCATGTTTTATTTGACTCTCATATTAGCTTATTCAATGTTTTGTTTTTGTTTTTGATTGAATTAATTGCCAGTGTATGAAAGTCAAGATATTTCACAAACAGATCGTAACTTCCAGATTCTTTTGAAAAAATTAGAAGATTAAGCAATATTGGGCCTGCATTGCTCTGTGGCAGTAAGTGACTGGAGCTGAGTAGTGGCTGCCCTTGTTGGGTAGTATTTCACCTTTCTCATTAATGATGATTCCCATCATTACCTGATCTTACACCAGTTTGCTTCTTTCTTTCTTGTTTTTATCCTGATCTTGTTGGCATGTGACTTTGTGACTCTTACTATATGTGGTGTCTACAAGCGTTATTTAAAATTATTATGAAATATCCATAGAGTAGGAGTACTGTAATCATCAGGTTTTTTTAAATGTATAAAATTCTATTATTTTCAACTTTGTAAGCATATTTTTCCACATTGGTATTATAGCCTAGAAGTGTGGACTTAGAAGAATGGAAACAGTTTTGTGGCTCTTGAAAATATGCAAAGTATATTCACAATTAAAATTGGTAATGTTGAAAATAGATTATAGGTAAAAATAATAGATAATGGTAATAGTAAAAAATAGTAATGTTGAAATTGAGAAGTCTGAAGAAAGGCTGGGGCTTCCCACCTACAGTGTCTCACTGTGGGTCATAGCAGTTTAGGTCTAGTTTTACTTTTGTTGATCCAATTAGTAGTCAAAAGATGATTTGGCAAATGTAGAATCAGAATAAAAGATACCAGGTGGTCTTGAAAGAAGATTTCTTTATAGTGCAGTGAAGACTGGCATATTAAGCTTATTTTAAAATACAGAACATCTTAAAAATAGAACTACCTTATCAGGGCTCTTGGGTGGCTCAGTCAGTTGAGCCTCTGACTTTGGCTCAGGTCTTGATCTCATAGTACATAGGTTTGAGCCCCGCATTAGGCTCTGTGCTGACAGATCAGAGCCTGGAGCCCACCTTGGGGGCTGTGTCTCGCTCTCTCTCTCTCTGCCCTCCTCCCCACTCACACTCTGTGTCTCTCTCCCTCTCTCATCTTATCAAAAATATAAAAAGGGCACATGTTGGGATGAACACTGGGTGTTTTATGTAAACCAATTTGAAAATAAACTATTTTAAATTAAAAAAAAAATAAAACTACCTTATGAGCCAGCAATCCTACTACTAGGTATTTACCCAAAAAACACAAAAATACTAATTCAGAGGAATACGTGTACTCCAATGTTTATAGCAGCATTATCTTTAATAGCAAAAGTATAGAAACAGCTCAAGTGTCCATCGACTGATGAATGGATAAAGAAGATGTGAAATATATGCAAAATGGAATATTACTCAGCCATAAAAAAGAGTGAAATCTTGTCATTTGCAATGACATGGATGGAGCTAGAGAGTATTATGCTACGCAAAATAAGTCAGAGAAAGAAAAATACCATATCCTTTCACTCATGTAGAATTTAAGAAACAAAACAAATGAGCAAAGTGGGGGAAAAAGAGAGGCAAACCAAGAAACAGACTCTTAACCATAGAGAACTGATGGTTACCAGAAGGGAAGTAGGTGGGGGTGTGGGTTAAATAGGTAATGGGGATTAGGTAGTACACTTGTTGTGATGAGCATGGTGTGATGTATGAAACTAATATTACACTGTGTGTTAATTAACTGGAATTTAAATAAAAACTTAAAAAAAGAACACAAAACAAAAAACAGAACATCTGTCTTTCAAAATTCTGATGTCTGCTGACTCAAGTTCCATGTCTCTTGGACACTGCTGGTTAAATATTGCCACATTTTTCTTTGCAGCACCTCCCTTCTTTATAAAAAATCTATTTATAATGCCATCTTTTAATACATTCTTCATCCAAATTTCAATAATATTAGGTTACAGGTTTATTTTAAATAAATCATTTTTGCTGAGATATCTAATTACCTTACTAGACTTGGAGTAGAGGACCCCAAATGGCCTTTTTATGATGGATGACTTCTCCAGAGAACTAATGTCATTACATGTTTACCCTTTCTAGATTTGTGTTCAGTTATATTTTCCAAGTTCTGGATATGCTTTGTTCTTGTGTGCCGATTGAACTGACATTTATTTGATACTTGATAGTTTTCCAAATAAAGTTTAGTATATTGTCTTATTTCATTCTCTCCCTGTGTGAGTCCTCTGATATAGGGTATCATGACCCCCATTTTTAAAAATGAAGAAGCTGGTGAACAAAGCATATAAGTGACTTGCTCAAGGTCAAAAAGTTAGTAAGTAATCAGGTTGGGAACTAAACAGATTTTCTGACTTCAGAGTCCCTGCTTCTGAAATAAGCAATAGTCTGGAGTCCAGGAGATCGAGTACAACCATACATATTAAAAGGGAGAAGTATTTAACAAATTGTTTTTCTGGCATTTGGGTTTTCTTTTGTTGACTTTTGAAATATCAGTTGGTGAATGTATTTCCTAGCTCTTTATTGCACCCCAAATGGTTAAGAATGGGAAGAGCACAAAGGTAGCATCCATTTCATTTGTAGAGATTAGAAACAAGATGCTTATTGTCTTACTTCTTCAAAGTATTCCGAATGGGTGATTAAAAGCAACTCTAAATGGTTTGGAGTTAAAAGAAAGTCGGAGCCTAGCTCCTCCAGGCACAGTGACCTTGAGATTTACAAAGAAGCTGAAAAGAAATCATATTACACCTTTATTAATGGTATGCATTTTAGCTGAATTAGTATAAATTCAGAGCAAATATAAATCATACTTAGAACTCCACTAATCTCCATTGCATATTCTCACAATATGAGACTGCCTTCTAACCTATGGAACTTTTCCACATGTAAGTTATTTTAAGGGAAAAATAAATCCACATGATCTGCAAATGTTATCTAATGCATTTCCAAATGCTTCTTGGACAAACATGTCTTCACACATAAGGAGTGTCCTATGGAAATTAAAAATTCTGTTTTGAGATCTAGGAATCCTCTTTTTGAGTCTTTTTCTTTTAGCCTGAAAATTCCTGTCGTGAAGGGATGCATACTCAGTATCTGAAGGATGCTACTAGCAGCTGCATCAAAATATTCTTAGGGACTTTGTTTATAGACAGGATAAAACCTGAAGATCAAGAGAAATAAATTGATCAAGTCCTTGGAGGAGCAGTTTATCACTCTGCAATACCTTTAGCAAATTCTGAAAATGCATGCTGGTAGGAAGTCTTTAAATTACCAGAGCCATCAGATTATTTGCTTGGTTATTCTAGAGTCAGTAAAATACATGAGTCTGTCTAAGAAAAAAGGAGCTAAGCACTGTGTCTGGCCCTGTCCCTATTGCAGATGGAAGACCAGATGAGCAGGAGCAGTTGCCAATCATCAAGCTCATAGAAATATAGAAATGCGTAACACACACATATACATATATATGTATATGTCAAAGTTAAGAAAGAAAAGATATTTAGTAGTGCATAGAAAGACCTCATATTTGTAGTGTATTCCTGGGAAAGGCATTTTAAGTGGAAATGATTTTTAAATTTAATTTGGTGTTCCTTTAAAAGTAACATTAGATAGGAGTTACATGCTTGACTAGGAGAAAGGTAACCTAGTCTTTATATAATTGGCTATAAATCTAATATTTAATCAGCTATTAATGATAGAAAAGTACAATAATAATAGGCAAGCACTTTTCAAAGATAATACATTTTCTCATTTAATTTCTCTAACTATTATCTTCATTTCGTAAATGAGGAAACTGAAGTTTAGAGAAGTTCAATAATCTGAGGAAGATCATAGGACCGGGAAGTGCTAGAGCATGGATTCATTAAAGGTTAGAAAATGCTTACCCCTTGAGAATTTCAGGGATCGAGATATGAGGAGAAATGAAAAAAAATTGAGGCTAGAGTTGGATTTTAATGGAAAAGAAGAAATGATCTTGGCTCTTACTGTGTTAAAAGAAAATATAAGATGTTGTTGCCAGAGGATTATATAAATGATTTGCTTTGTTGAGTGACAATAAATTAAGAACTGTCTGCACTACAGTTGTAAAATATATGAAATCCTACAAAATGTAGGTAACAATGAAAAATTTGCTTTGCCTGAGTAACAGTGATAGTAACTCAAAAATAGCTTGGACCATCATAATGGATAAATACCTGCTTACAATTGCTGTGGGATGTGTACTCTATGGTACAAAGTTGTTCTTGGTATATGATGACATTGGACATTATAACTCTAAAGTAGATTAGAAGAGCAAATGATATTATGAAATAATTAACAGCTGTTCATAACCAGAGTATTCAAGAATTGTCAGGATGGGACAGATTTACACCTAGTATGTAGAAACTCGGGAAGAGTGTTGTTTTCATACCAACAATAAAAAGTCAGATAATATAGAAAACATAAGTTTTCTTGAGCTTATCATAAAGCCAACATTGCAAGGTAGCCAACTAGTGTGACATCTAGGGATACAAAGCCACTTCCAAAGAGAAGATTAAAGCACTGGCTTACTTGTGGCAGAAAATGGGAGGAAGATGGAGCCACCATACTAGTGAATAAGAACTTAGCTATAAAATTTAACAAATTATTAAAGGTTGAGTGTGGACTAGGAAGAGGGTATAGAACACCTAGGGGCCGCAGATACAAATGGTTTTTGCACCTACTTAGGGTTTTATATCCAAGTTCTCTGCTTGATAGCTGTTGGAAGATTGGGAACAGGATGGGGGACAAGAGAAATCCCTCCTCAGTTCTGCAGGATTGGAGAGGGGAGCAGCTGTTGCTATCGGAAAGACACAAAGCTCTACCAGTATCATACTCTAAAGAGGGGGGAAAAAGCCTTCATTTATTTGAAGGAGAGGAAACTCTACTTCTACCCTAAGGTACAGATGCCCTCTCCCATAGCCACTGTGACTAGGGATAAAGGAAATAAAATATACTCATGGGGGAAGAAGTGGAAATGATTTGGGCCCCAGTCCATTAGAGGTCTTCTACATGATGTACTAAAAAAATGATGAGACACACAAAAAAATGAGAAAAAACAACCCACTGTCAAGAGACAAAGCAATCAAGAGAACAAGACTTAGAGATGACTCAGATGTTGGAACAATCAGAGAATTTGAAATAAGTGTGATTCATGTGTTAAAGGCTATAGTGGAAAAGATACTCAACATGCACAAACAGAGTTTCAGCAAAGAGTTGGAACCTATAAGAAAGAATCAAATGGCAATGGTAAATATGTAAAACATAGTTATAGTTAGGAAGAATGTCTTTCAGTGTCATCAATATTCTATCTACAGCTGAGGAAAGAATTAGTTGAAAATAACTGTTGAAAAGTTAACTTGAGGGTAGTAAATAGAAATTACCCAAATCAGGGGCACCTGGATGTCTCAGTCAGTTAAGCAACTGACTCTTGGTTTCATCTTAGGTCATGATCTCATGGTTATGAGTTCAAGTCCCACCTTGAGTTCTGTGCCGGTGGTGCAGAGCCTGGTTGGGATTCCCTCTCTTTCCCTCTCTCTCTCTCCCCTCTCCCACTCTTTTCTCTCTCTCAAAAAAAAAATCTTAAAAAATGAGAAATTACCCAAATCAAAACACAAAGAGAAAAAAGAAGGGAAAATGTTTCAGTGCAGAACAGAGCATCCAAGAGTTCAGGAACAATATCAAATGGTCAACCATACCAATGTATGTATAATTGGGGTCCCAGAAAGAGAGAATGGCCAGAATTATTAGAAGGCATATAGGTATGAGTTTCCCATAAATTATGAAATGAAGGATAGCAAACCACAGATCCAAAAATCTCAGAGAGTCTTAAGTAGGATCAATGGTACACATAATACATACATCCCTACCGAGTCATATGTTCAAATTTCTGAAAACCAAATATCAAGCGAAAATCTTGGAGGCAGCCAAATGAAAAAGCGCATTACATGCAGAGGACTAAGGATGTTAATTAGAGCAGACTCAGAAACTCTACAAGCCAGATAACAATAATTGATATCTTTAAAGTGCCGAAAGGAAATAAATCTGTCAACCTAGAATAGACTTTAAGGGAAAAACTATCACAAGAAACAAAGAAGGATAGTGTATTATGATAAGTGGTCAGTCCACTAGGAAAATATAATAATGATAAATAGATATGCAAATGACATCGGAGCATCTAAATATATAAAACAAACATTGACAGAACTGGAGAGAGAAATAGGCAGCAACACAATGATAGTAAGAGCCTTAAATACTCTATTTTCAATAATGGATATAACCTCTAGAGAGAAAATCGACAAGCTATGAACAACGATACATCCATAAACTGGACAACATAGAAGAAATGGAAAAATTTTTAGAAACACACAACTTACCAAAACTGAATCAGGAAGGAATAGAAAATCTGAATAGACCAATTACAAGTAAGGAGGTTGAATTAGAAAAAAAAAAAAAAATCTGTCAGTGAAGAAAAGTCCAGGACTAGATGAATTCACTGGTGAATTTTACCAAACATTTAAAGGAGAATTAACACCACTCCTCAAATTCTTCAAAAAAAAATCAAGGAGGAGGGAACACTCCCAAACTCATTTTATGAGGCCAGCATTATCCAGATATCAAAAGCAGAAAAGGACACTACTAGAAAAGAAAACTAGAGGCCAATATTCCTGATAACAATATACTAGCAAATGGCATTCAGCAGTATATTGAAAGGATCATTTACCATGGTCACGTGGAATTTATCCCTGGAATGCAAGGATGGTTCAACATATGTAAATCAGTCAATGTGATACATCACATTAATAGAATGAAAGAAAAGAATGTGATCATCTAAATAGGCACAGAAAAAGCATCGAACAAAATTCAATATCTATTCATGTTAAAAACTCTTAACAAATTAGACATAGAAGGAACATATCTCAACATAATAAAGGCCATATATGACAAGTTCACAGCTAACATGCTCAATATTGGAAGGATAAAAGCTTTTTTTCTAAGGTCAGGAACAAAACAAAGGTGCCCACTCTCACTACTCCTCTTCAGCATAGTACTGGAGGTTCTACCTAGGGAAATCAGATAAGAAAAAGAAATAAAATGTATCAGAATTGGAAAAGAAAAAGTAAAATTGTCTTTATTTGCAGGTGCTATGATTTTATATAGAGAGGGTTCTGAAGACTCAAACAAAACACTGTTACATCTAATAAAAACTTCAGTGAAGTTGCAGGATTCAAAAGTAACAAAAAATCAGTAGTGTTTATATACACTAATAACAAAATTTCTGAAAAAGAAATAAAGGAAGCAATCCTATTTATGATAGCATCAAAGACAACATAACACTTAGGAATAAATTTAAGAAGGAGGTGAACGATCTCTACTGAAAACTATAAAACATTGATGAAAAAAATCAAAGAAGGTGCAAATAATGGAAAGGTATCCCATGTCAATGGATTGGAAGAATTAATATTGCTAAAATGTCAGTACTACACGAAATCTATCTGTAGATTCAGTGTAATCCTTATTAAGTTTCCAATAGAATGTTTTACAGAAGTAGAAAAACACCCCTATAATTTACATGGAGTCACAAAAGACCCTGAATAGCCAAAGAAATCCTGAGAAGATATGCTCCCTGATTTCAAAATACATTATAAAACTAATCATAAACAGTCTAGTATTAGCATAAAGACAGAAAAATAGGCCAACGGAACAGAATTGAGAGCCCAGAAGCAAAACCAAGCATACGTGGTCAACTAACATTTGACAAGGGAGCTAAGAATACCTAGTGGAGATAAGACAGTCTCTTCAGTAGGATAACCGAATATTCACATGTAAAAGAATGAAACTGGATCCATATCTTACACCACTCACAAAAATTAACTTGACATGGGGCTCCTGGCTGGGTCAGTTGGAAGAGCATGTGACTCTTGATCTCGGGGTCATGAGTTTGAGCCCCATGTTGGGTACAGAGATTACTTAAACAAAAATAAAACCTAAAGGGCATCTCGGTGGCTCAGTTGGTTGAGTGTCCAGCTTCACCTCAGGTCATGATCTTGGGATTCGTGGATTCAAGCCCCACGTCAGCCTCTGTACTGACAGCTAAGAGCCTGGAACCTGCTTTAGATTCTGTGTCTTCCTTTCTCTCTGCCCCACCCCGACTCGCACTCTGTCTCTCTCGCAAAAATAAACATTAAAAAATTAAAAAAATTAAAGGAAAAAAAGTAATACATAATTTTAAAAAATTTAACTTGGGATGGTTTAAAGAAATAAACATAAAACCTAAAGTCATGAAACTCATGAAAGAAAATTCAAGAACAAAGCTCCTTGACATAGGTCTTGGTAATGATTTTTGGGGTATGACCCCTAAAGCACAAGCAACGAGACAAAAAATAAACGAGTGGGACTGCAAGAATCTAAAAAGTTTTTTACGGCAAAAGAAAACATCAGTAAAGTAAAAGACAACCTATAGATTGGGAAAAAATATTTGCAAACTACATATCTGGTAAGGAGTTAATATCTGAAACATATAAAGAACTCATAAAATCAAAGCAAAAAAGCAATAACACAATTTTAAAATAGGCAAAGGATCTCAGTGGACATATACAAAAGGCCAACAGGTACATGCAAACATGCTCAACATTACTTGTCATTAGGGAAAAGCAAATTGAAGCCACAATGAGATATCACCTCACGCCTGTTAGAATGGCAGTCATTAAGAAGACACGTGATAACAAATGCTAATGTGGATATGGAGAAAGAGAACCACTGTGTACTGTTGGTGGGACTGTAAATTGGTTCAGCCACTGTGAAAACAGTATAGAGGGTCCTCAAAAAATTAAAAATAAACTACCATATGATCCAGTAATTCCACTTCTGAGAACATATCCAGAGATAATGAAAACACTAACTCAAAAAGGTGACTGACTGCACTGCTGTGTTCATAGCAGCATAATTTACATTATCCAAGACATGGAAACAACCTAAGTGTCCATCAATGGATGAACACATGAAGTAGTTGTGAGATAAATATATATCTATTCAGCCATAAAAAATGAGATCCTACCATTTGCAACAAATTGGCAATCATTATGAAGGCATTATGTTAAGTGAAACAAGTCAAAGGAAAACAAGTACTCTACGATCTCACCTATGTGTGGAATCTGAAAATAAAACAGAGCCCCAAACTCATAGAAAATGAGATCAGACTTGTGATTATCAAAGTGTGTGTGTGTGTGAAGGAGTGGTGGGTAGGGAGACGAGGAGGAAGGTGATCCAATGTACAAACTTCCAGTTATAAGTACTAGGGATGTAATATACAGCATGATGACTATGGCTAACATTACAATATACAGGAAAGTTGTAAATCCTAAGACTTCTCATAAAGAGAAATTTTTTTCCCTTTTTTTCTTTTTATTGTATCTGTATGAGAAGATGGATGTCAGCTGAACCTATTGTGGTAATTATTTTAAAGTACGTGTAAGTCAAACAAATAAAATCAACAAGGATATATTGCGCATGAACCATACTTTAGACCAAATGGAACAGACATATATAGAATATTCCATTTAGTACCAACAATATACATATTCTTCCCAAGTGCACACATAATTTTATTTAGGATAGATAACAATTAGGTTACAAATCAAGTCTTTAAAAATTTAAGAGATTGGAATCATACCAAATGTTTATTCTGATCACATTGGAATGAAACTAGAAATCAGTAGCAGCAAGAAGACTAGAAAACTCACAAATATGTGGAAATTAAATAACACACTCTGAAACAAGCGTTGGGTAAAGAGTAAATCAAAAATGAAATTAGAAAATACTCAAGACAAATGAAAATGAAAACAGTATACCAAAACTTAAGGAACATTGCAGAAGCAGTACTAAGAGGGAAGTTTACTGTGATAAATGCCTACATGAAAAAAAAGAAAGACTTTAATTAAACTAACTTTATACCTCAAGGAGCTAGAAAAAGAACACACTAAGCTCAAAGTTAGCAGAAGGAAGGAACACAGATTAGAGTAAAAAAAAAATAGAAAACAGAAAAACAAAAAAATGAACAATAACTGAATTGGTTTTTTTGAAAGACAGACAAAATCGACAAACTCTTGACTAAAATTTAAAAAGAGAAGACTTAGAAATGAAAAAGGAATGTTTTTATCTTGGAAATAAATGCTTCAGAAATAAAAAGAATCAAAGAGATTGAACAATTATATGCCAACAAACTGGATAACCTAGAATAATTGGATAAGTTTCTAGAAACATACAACCCACCAAGACTAAATTTTGAAGAAATAGAATGTCTGAACAAATCTATAATTTGTATGATTAAATCAGTAATTAAAAACACCTCCTGACACAAGCCCAGGACCAGCTGGTGTCACTGATGATTCCACTAAGTATTTAAAGAAGAATTAATTAATGCCCATTCTTCTCAAACTTTTCCAAAAACTGAAGCTGAGGGAACACTTCTAAACTCCTTTTAGGAGGCTAGCATTTCCCTGATGCCAAACCCAAGCAAAACACCAAAAAAGAAAATTACAGGTTGATATCCTGATGAATGGAAATGCAAAAATCCTCAACAAAATAGTAGCAAAATTCTACACTACATTAAAAGGATCGTACAGCATGAGCAAGTGGATACAAGGATGGTTCAACATAAAATCAATACAATATACCACATAACAGAATAGAGGATAAAAATCACACGATCTTTTTAATAGATGCAGAAAAAGCCTTTGACAAACTTCAACACCTTTATCTTAAACCATACACAAAAACTACTCAAAATGGGTTAAAGACCTGAAATTGTAAAACTCTCAGGGGTAAACATAGGGGGAAAAGTTTTTGTGACATAGGTCATGGCAGTGGTTTCATGGATATGACAGCAAAAGCAAAAATAGACAACTGGGACTATATCAAACTAAAAAATTTCTGCACAGCAAAAGAAATAACAGAGTGAAAAGGCAGCTTATGGAATGCCAGAAAATATTTGCAAACAACATGATAGGAAGTTAATCTCCAAAATATATGAGAAACTCCTGCAACTCAATAACAAAAACAGTAATAACTCAATTAAAAAAAGGTTAAGGACCTGAATAGACATTTCTTCAAAGAAAACATATATAAATGGCCAACAGGTATATGAAAAAATTTTCAACATCAGTAATGGTCAGTGAAATGCAAATCAAAATCACAATGAGTTATCACTTCATCCCTCTCAGGATAGCTATTTTAAAAAACAAAAGAAAGTGAATGTTGGCGAGAATTTGGAGAAATTGGAACCCTTGTGTACTGTTGGTGGGAATGCAAAATGGCGGAGCCACTTGGAACACAATATGGAGGTTCCTTAAGAAATTAAAAAACAAAACAAAATACTGTATGATTTAACAGTTCTACCTCTGGGTATTTATTCATAATCAAAAATCAGGATCTGAAGAGGTTAGCACTCCTGTGTTCATTTCTAAAGCCCATGATGTGGAAACAGTCTAAATGTCCATCAACAGATAATGGATAAAGAAAACATATACATGCAATAGATTATTATTCAGACTTTTAAAAGAAGGAAATTCTGCAATATGCAACATGCATGAAACTTGAGGACTTTGTACTCAGTGAAATAAGCCAATCACAAAAAGACAAATATTGCATGATTCCACTTACACTGTATATCTGAAATAGTAAAACCATAGTGGTTGCTGGGGGTGGGGATAAAGGAGAATTGGGGCGTTATCATCATAAAGTTGCATTAAAGAGGATGAATAAGTTCTAGAGATCTGATGTACAACATTGAACTTACAGTCAACAGTAATGTATTGTACACTTATGAATTTAGGAGGGTAAGTCTCATGCTCAGTGTCCTTAGCACAATAAAAGTTAAAAAAAAAAAAAGGGAAAAAGTGGCAACTTTTGTATGAGGTATATTTTACCATAGTAAAAAGAAAAAAGGAGGAATCAAGGTTTTTCAAGATGTTTCAAGAATAGACAGGATGAGGGACACTTGTGTAGCTCAGCTGGTTAAGCATCTGACTCTTGATTTCAGCACAGGTCATGCTCTCATGATTCATGAGTTTGAGCCTCATGTCAGGCTCTGCACTGACAATGCGAAGCCTGCTTGGGATTCTCTCTCTTTCTCTCTCTCTCTGTCCCTCCCCAGCTTGTGCTCTGTTTCTCAAAATAAATAAATAAACTTAAAAAAAAAAAAAGAATAGGCAGGATGTAAGGAATGCAATGATAAAACATTGACGTCAGTACTTTGTAGTTATGTGATTAGACAAAGTTCAAGCCATGTCCTCAGAGTTTAGAAGTTAAAACAAACTTATTCAAGAAGCATAATAATTTAATATAATAAAATACAGAAATAATATCAGAATTAATAACAATGGTAGCTAACATATATTTAGTTTGTATTCTGGACCAGACACTATGGTGAATGTGTTATGTTTGGCATTGCCAGGCTTTTTTGGCAAAGGCCAGATCCTAAATATTTTTGGCTTTGCAGACCACGTACAATTTCTTTTGCATATTGTTTGATGTTTCTGTTTCATTTTTACAACTTTTAAAAATGTGAAAGTGATTCTTAGCCTGAGGACTATGCAAAAACATTCTATAGGCTGGACTTGGCCTGGGCCTGTAATTTAGCTACCGTTGGTCTAGACCTTGAGTTTCTGACCTCAGCACATATGAGTACTTAACAATTGTATATCCCTTAAAAGTTTGTAGAAAATACCAAAGGCAAATGTAAGTTAAGACTTAATTGTATTTCCATGGCTTTTGTTGCTGTAGAAAGGATGATATCACAACATTAAAGAAATAATTCAACTCATCTACCACCCTTGCACTATAACCAAGTCCACATTACTTTCCAATCCTGGCCTTCGAGCAGCATATTTTAAGGACACTAATTTTTAATGTATTTTCAGCATGTAAAAATAACTTCAGCGCTCTATTTTTAAAATCTCATTATCATTTTTTATAATCTAATAGAATATTAAAAAATTTATCAGTTGGATTCCAATCATGCAGCTTCATCAGAGCTGTCGCTTTTTTTCCCCTTCTCTAATCACATAACATCTGAGCAGTATTTTTCAGCCAATGACTATAAAGAGAGAATTCCAGAGGAGGAGCGGGGAGAGGAGAGTCAAAAAGAACACATGAGGATTGAGCAGAACAAAAAGATGCGAGCGGAGTGGGACAGAATTGTTAAAATGGTGCATTTTGGACCTAAAAGATCAATTTCTTTCTTACAGTTGCATGCTCTGCCAACTGAGCCAGCCAGGAACCCCTAAAAGATCAATTTTTAAGTAATCTCTATACCCAACATGGGGCTTGAACTTAAAACTCTGTGATCAACAGTCACATGTCTACTACTGAGCCAGCCAGGCACCCTAAATATCAATTTCTATTTAAGATTCTGTTTAAACTTCTGGCTTTCAGTGCCATTCTTGGTTGTGTTTGTGCAGAGTTACTTTTAAACTCTTTATTTTTCCTCATAAGACTGGTGCTTTTTGTGCTTTATTACCACCTTGCCTTTTCTTTGCCTCCCTATCTCCAGCAGTTTTCTCTAGCCAAGGCAAAAGTTGTATTTTCCTTCCCTTCTTATGTATTTTCATTTGCCCATTACCCTCCCCAACTACTTTTTCATATGAATAAAAATACATTTTATAATTTAAAAAATAAACACTTTCCCATATACCATTATATCGAGGTCTGTGGTTCCCGAGACCCTTTCAGAGAGTCCTCAGTCACGGATATTTTTGTAATAATGCTAAATGTTATTTACCTTCCTTTCTTTCTTCATCCATATATATTTTACAGATTTCTCAGTTTTAATTTCTTATATGGTAGATATTAAATAGATCTCACCCACATAAACAAAAGCTCTTCAAATCCTTAATCATTTTTAGCGGTGTAAAGGAATCCTAAGACCAAGAAGTTTGAGAATGGCTCATGTAGCCTAGCCTATCAGCATACATCGATTAAGCACTTTGTATTTTTAGGCAGAGTTCTAGTCTTGGAGTAAGTTTCCCTTAAAGATCTCACAGTTTAAATAGAGGTTGATAGAAGAGCACAAACTTCCTGCTATAAGATGAATAAGGTCTGAGGACCTAATATAAAACGTGGTGACTATAGTTGATAGCACTATATTGTATAATTAAAATTTACCAGGAGAGTTGAACTTAAATGTTCTCACCAAAAAAAAAAAAAAAGTGAAGTAACAGATGTGTGAATTAACTAGATGGGGTGACCCTCTCACAGTGTATATGCATATCAAATCACCACAATGTACCCTTTAAATATCTTACAATGTTATATGTTAATTATATCTCAGCAAAGCTGAAATTTAAAAAAAGATCTCATAGTTCAGTGGAGAACACAGACTCCTTAAAGCCTAAATATAGTTGGAGGCAGTAAGCGCAGAGATGTTACATATCCTGCGAATCAAGAGGGAAGGATTCTTAACTAATCATGAGTACGTGCCGGTGGTTGAAGGGATCAGTGAGAACAGGGAATCATATCTCTGTGTTAAGACTTCCTAGAGGAGGTGAGCATCGAACCACCGATTTTAAAGATCAGAATGAGTTAGCGAGGTGATGGACAATGACAAGGAGGTGTTCTTCAGCAGGAGCAAAGGTATGGAAGCAAGACAATGCAGTGTGTGCAAACAAGCAGGGCTGTGTTATTGTGTATAGCCTGAGTCTCCGGAAGAAGTGGAGAAGAGGCTAGAGAGGTGGCTGAAGCCACTTGTAGCCATTTTGGCCTTTTAGGAGTTTGGACTTCATCCTTAGAAGGAAAAGAAGCGCCATCTTTTTTTTTCTATAGTTTTAAGCACATACTCAATTTTATTGCTTCTTTCTGTACATAAGAATTTAGTTTATTAAAATAATAATAGCTAATTATCGAGTGTCATATTAGCTTCTAAACATTTCATATATATCAACACTTTACATACATAGTTATTTTAGTTAGGAGAAAATGAAAGCTCAAAGAGGTTTATGATACAGAGATTTCTGGAGAGTGAAATGATCTTTAAGTCCAAGCAGCCTTGCTCCATCCAGAATTGGTACTCTTCACTGATGTGCTATAGCACCTCTCCATATAAACAAAAGGAGAGGCCCCTGGGTGGCTCAGTTGTTAAGCATCTGACTTTGGCCCAGGTCATTATCACACAATTCCTGAGTTCCAGTCCTACATCGGGTGAGCTCGAACCTTGCTTTGCGTGAGCCCTGCTTCTCTTTCTCTCTCTCTCTCTCCCTCCCCCTCTCTGCCCCTTATGAGATGCTCTCTCTCTCTCTCTCTCTCTCTCTCTCTCTCTGCCCTTTGCTCACCTGTGGCCCCCCCTTTAAAAAAAAAAAGGAGAAAAGGTAATGGGTGGGGAGATGAGCAGCTAGTTACAAAATTGTTCTCAAATTGAAAACTAGCTCTGTGAAAGCACTAAGAACTACCAAAGTGTGCATTTTGAAGGGGTGAAATTTCTGGTCACACGTTATATCTCAGTAAAGTAAGATCCTATGTTAAGAAGTGTAGAACTTTATAGATACAACTCAGATAATGAAAGCGAGTCTCCGACTTACTATCTAACAATAAAACCCTTCGATTAACATTTGTTGATAGACATTTAGCAAATGGGATCTTAATCGGCCTCTGTGAAAATGTGAAATTTGAAGCTCCCATGGGAGCTTCAAATGCAGGTTATGAGGCATATGTGTAAATTGGGTCACAGCCCTCTGCTTGGTTATATGTGGAAATTCAAAGATTTCTGCAGTGAATGTGTGTAAAATAAGCTGGTTCCATATCTTGACTTAACTTTGCCTTTCTGTTTACTTTTCTATCCCTGACCTTCTCGTGGATTCTCTGCTTTGTGTTGTCCATATATGGATTTATGTATTTGCTTTAAAATCAAGTGCTTAATGTTTTTTAATGTCTCATTATAAATACTAGTTTCCTTCTGCTCTGTGATAACCTTGAAAAAATAGGTAGGAAAATAAGTGTTCGCACATAGCTGTATTATTCTTTATTGGAAGACATTTTTGCAAGTTTATGGTCTTTTTGAGGAAAACATTTTACTTTAGTTTTCTCTGAAAAAGAATTTAACCATAGCTTTTTAAACATAGTAATACACTTAATGGGAAAGAATTGTGTGGTAAATATTCACCATCCATTTAATTCTAATGAGCAGTAATGATGATGTATTTTCTTATTAAAGCTAATGAATGTAAAAAGTATTTCCATTTTTTGAAAGGCAATATTGAGAATTGCTAGAGCTAAGCAGGATAGCCAGGAAAGAAAGAATGAGAGGCAACAAATAAATAGCAGAAAGATGAATGAATCTTTAAACCCTCAACTCAGTAAGAAATGACAAAACATGTTACCAAATCTGCATCATTTTTTTTTGCAGACATTTAAGTCTAGCTGTGACAGTTTCTTACAACTAGCACATTTATTTTTAAGAAATTTTGTTTCTAGACCTTTGAAATAACTTGAGTGATAGGCTTCTGACTACTGTATTTGGTACCAATATACAAGTTTTAGCGGCATTACTCATAACAGCCAAAAAGTGGAAACAACCCAAATGTCCATCAGCTGAGAAATGGGTGAATAAAATGTGGTATATCAATACATTGGCATTTTACTTGGCGATAGGAAGAAACATATGTTGCACTATGGTGAGCCTTGAAAACACACTAACTGAGATAAACCAGTCACAAAAGACTACATTCTGTTTTTGCTTGTATGAAATATCCAGTATAGGCAAATTCATGGAGATAGAAAATAGGTTAATGGTTGTCTAGGGCTGAGGGAGAAAGGATTTGGGGAAATGGAGAGTGACTGCTTATGAGTGCAGGACTTCTTTCTGGAATAATAAAAATGTTCTAATATTGATTGTGGCAAAGGTTGTATGATTGTGTGTGTAGATACTAAAAACCACGACTTACATACTTTAAATGAGTGAATTATGTAGCAGGTGAGTTATATCTAAAGAAACCTGTTTGAGGAGTGCCTGGGTGGCTCAGTCGGTTAAGCGTCCAACTTCAGCTCAGGTCATGATCTCGTGGTTCATGAGTTCGAGCCCTGCACTGGGCTCTGTGCTAACAACTCAGAGCCCTGAGCCTGTTTCGGATCCTGTCTCCCTCTCTCTCTGCTCCTTCTCTGTTCATGCTCTTTCTCTCTCTGTCTCTCAAAAATAAATAAACATTAAAAAAATTTTAAATAAAACTGTTCAATCTGCCTATCCATCTATCTGTATCTCAATAGAGTGATAACTTGAATACTGAAAAATTTGGAAATGGATGTTGTGAGGGGAGTTACAAGGCCAAAGACTACATTGCACAGAATATGTCTAATCAGAACTATTCCTTAAAACTTCACAATATGAATAGAAAGATTTGCACCTTCCCCCACTTGCTAGGTAAAAATACTCTACATCTTATGGTCATGTTAATAATATTTAATCTTAATAATATTTTATCTCTTTCTGGAGAAACTTTGGACTGACTCATTCCTTTTTTTTTTTTTAAGAGAGAAAGAGCATGTGCAAGCTTGGTACCTGGGGAGAGGGGCAGAGGGAGAGATAGAGAATCTTAAACAGGTTCCATTCTCAGCACAAAACAGGCTCAGTTCCACAATGCTGGGATCGTGACCTGGGCCAAAATCAAGAATTGGTTGCTCAACTGACTGAGTCACTCAGGCACCCTGACAGAGCTCATTCTATATTGACCTGAGGTCTCAGAGGCTAGCCCTGTTATAGCTGATGAGTCTAGTGAACACCCGGGCTGGCTGTGTTCCCAAGGCTATAGTTAGGGCAAATGGCAAGAGGACAATGCATCCAATGTATCAGGCACAAAGAGGTTTTTCTTCGTGATTGATCACAGGTGTCTTCTTGTCCTATCTCGTCTCTTGTTCTTTGGACAACAGAAGGAAAACTTCTCAGCCTTAACTGATGGGTTTCTCTTCTTTCCCTCTCCCAGTGCCCCAGGGTATGACAGTAGGCAAACATTTTGCTCCAAAGTCATCCTCTTTTATCTGTTTCCCTTCTTCATTCCTGTTAAGTTTCCAAGGCTTGAACCTAAAGGTTGTGTCTGGTGAGGTTTTCTGATTTGTTCACTGTTAAAAGGCACACACAGTAGAGCTGAGAGCATGGCCACTTTCTTTGTCTCATTGCTTATCTAAATGATCCCCAAGTGAGAGTGAACCCTTAAGTCCAATTCTAACCCTCTACTTGTTTAGTGGGGTGGGTATGCTTTGTGGACTGGAAAATGTTTTGAACTCTTACAGAGTTGCCTTTGAAATACTGTTGTCCACAGTACAGAATGGAAGTCTGCTTGGGAGTTGCTGAAAAGATTCTCATCTTCAACAAAACAAAACAAAACAAAACAACACAACACAACAAAAAACCTACATTTCATTCCAGCCTAGGTCAATTTCTTTGTTTCCTTTTCCTAGCAAAGAGTAGTCTATTTATGAGATCTTCTCTTTGCCTTGATTTTCCATGGCCCGTTCAATTTAGCTGTTTCCACTGTTTTGCCAGATCTGTTACCAGAAATAACATTCTTATAGGTTGGAGATCTCCTTCATACCAAGACCCTTATTCCTCATTTTATTTGACTTCAGTGTTAACATTCCTGCCCACTCCCTTCTCAGAATTATTTCTTCCTTTGCCTGGAACTCAGCCAATGCTTATTGGCTTCAACACCATTTTCTCACATTGCTTCTTACCTTTCAGCCAGTCTATCTTTGTTTTCTGCAATGCACTGCATATTTCTCTTATCCCCTAATTGGAGTATTTTTTCAAGGCTCTACATGTTGGTAAACGACCAACTGCATCATGTGTATATTTAGAACTTGTGGTCCAGGGTAATAGGTGTCTCCAAGAGGTTAAAGGTACAGGCACAAAATGCATTTTGGTGTCAAGTCGGATGCTCCCGCCACGGAGGATGTGATAATTCATATGCGATGTGACAATTGCTATAAAAGTCAAATTAATAAGGTTTTTCAGCAAGTCCGTAGTACAAAGCTTTCAGTCCTGTAGTACCTTAACCCAGGGTTCTCTAGACTTTAGAGAACTCAGAATTATTAAGAATGATGGTTAAAGTAGATTTCTGTCCCCATTCCAAACCTGCAATTCATAGTTTCTTTAAGTGGGTCCCAGGTATCTGCATCTAAAAAAAAAAAGCATCCAAGTGATTCTGATGTAGTTGGTCCAGCCATCATTCCTGGAGGAAACAATGCCATAATACCCGTTCCTTTAGTTGTAGACTACCTCCCTAGAGAATAAGATGGAACTAATTTGCAAAATATTGCAGAAGTGCACGAGGACCTGAAAATATATCTGTTTCTGAAATAATAGTACTCACCACCTTATATTTGTTCATCCTAACCTTGGGAACAAATACATTCATTGCCATTCCTTTAAAAAAATTTTTTTTAGTTTATTTTTTGAGAGAGAGTGCAAGCAGGGGAGAGGCAGAGAGAGGAGACAGAGAATCTTAAGCAGGCTTCATGCTGTCAACACAGAGCCCTGTACACTGTGAGATCATGACCTGAGCTGAAGTGGGATGCTTAACCGACTGAGCCACCCAGGCGTCCTTTGTTGCCGTTCTTTATGGTGAAGATCTAAAAGAAGCAGGCATACCAATTCTCACTATCAGTCTATTTCTACCTTCACAGGAGTTTCAGAATCATCTGTAAGAGGCCTCGAATCCAGAAGCACCTGAGGGAATTAGCAAGAGGAAATATATAGTAAGTAGGTTAGTTAATGAGGTTATGGTATTAGGTGTTGTTGCATATTAAGATATTTCACTACACACATTTTAGGGGAAACGTATATCTTCTAATATTTTGACTTTATTTGGTTTTATGTCATACACTGCCTGCTATCCACAAGCTTCCTTAGTGCTCCTCTTTCTGGGGGGTGGGGGGTAAGTCCCACAGAATTATGTGAATAGCTGCCCAACCCCAGCTTGGTGTCACAACACAAGCCCTGAAGGACTAGTTCGTTTATAGCTGCAGGAGCTAGTTTTCTTGTCCAGGCCCTTTAGCTTCACAAATATGAAGAACTGAGGAAAACCAGGATTCTTTTCTTAGACCAACTTCTTGGGGAGGTAGAATCTTAACTTAGAAGTCAAGCTTCCTGTGGCTCACATCTGCTTTGGGAGAGATTGCCTTATCACATGGTGTCTCATTGATGTGGTTGTCACTTTGTTTCGTAACGAGATCTTGGTTGCCCTGTGAGGTCACTAATAATGAGGAGTGGTTTGTAGTTCAGAGGAGCAGCTTGTCAATATCTTTTATTTTAAAATGCTGTACTAGAGAAAAGTATATTGTGTTCATTGAGTGTGTGTTTTATCATTAGTGATTCAAATGCATCCAGGAGCGTTTTGATATATCTACTTCTGGTACTGTGGATTCCATTTGCTATGAGGTGTCAGTGTGGATGTTTGGGAGGCAAAATTGTGAGTAAGAAGGCATCCAATATAATCAGGGTGACTGGATTTCAGCTCTAGTGAGTAAAATTTAAACTTTCTCCCTCTGTCCTTTATCTTTTAAAATGAAAGACTTTGAAATATCCTCTAATGTGTGTTCCTAGACTCAGAGTTTAGGACTTTTTTCAGAGTGTTAACTAAACACTCTAAATCACTAAGAGGCAAAGTCAGCAAACATTGCTTAATCAGAATAGTTTGGCTAAACTCACACAAGATTATCTTTTTAGATGTTGCAGAACTCTTTGTGATTCTTTATAGAGTATTCAGGGCTGCTTAGATGTACTCCCAATGCCAGAGATAGTCTTATGACTGCCTCCCTGGTAAGCCTGAAACCAAACCGGTGACTGGCCTGTCTATGGTAGGTAGAAGTTGACAAACAAAGGTAATGTTTTGTATCTTGGATACTTGTAAGCTTTAGCAACAAACAATCTCCATCTCTCTTAAGGGAGTTAGCATATCAAGCTAACTTTGAGGAAAGGAGAGTAGAATGATGGGTATGAGACAAAATAGGGGCTGGGGTACCTGGGTGGCTCAGTCGGTTAAGCATCCGACTTCAGCTCAGGTTATGATCTCATGGCTTGTGGGTTCGAGCCCCATGTCAGGCTCTGAACTGATAGCTCAGAGCCTGGAGCTTGCTTCGGATTTTGTGTTTGCCTCTCTCTCTGCCCCTCCTCTGCTCACGTTCTGTCTCTCTCTCAAAAATAAATAAACATTAACAAATAAAAAAAAAAAATTCCAGTGTTGCTTTGTTTTCCCATTCTGTAGAATTGAGGATTGCACTTTTTCTTTTAACAGTATCTTTTTTCATAATCATGTGATAGGAATTTCTTGTGTGTCAGAGAAATTACTTTGAGCTCCCAAGGGAGATCGTGGTAGAAGGCTTTGTTTTGGTATTCAAGATGTAGTCCATGGATCAGCAGCATCAGCAACATCTGGAAGGTGGTTATACTCCATAAACCCAATCCTCCTCCCAGACCTACTGAATCAGAACCTGTATTTTAAAAAGATCCCCAGGCGATTTGGATACTTTTAGAATTCGAGAAGCAGTGACATAGGGAATTATGGCTATTTATTTTTACCTGTCATGAACCCACTATTTTCCAAGCTTTTCCGGTTGTTAAAGTGGCTGTGAACTTGCCAAAATTTGCCAGAACTACAACATATTGGTGTGGGGGAGGTGTTTATACACGGGGGTGGTAGCCTTTGATGCAGAAGCCATATAACATCCAACACAAACAGTTGTGATCATATTGCTCTTCATCTGAGACCCTGAAGGATAATGTCATGTTTTTGATATCTGACTACTGTCTTGCTCTACTTGGATAGAGACATCAAGATGGTGGAAAACAGTTCACTGCTCTTCATCTGTAAAACAAACACCTTTACTATAAAGAGAAAATGGTTGATTTTGGGAACACAAAAGATAATTAAATTTTTTAAATTTGAGCATAGTTGGGGCGCCTGGGTGGCTCAGTCGGTTAAGCGGCCGACTTCGGCTCAGGTCATGATCTCACAGTCAGTGAGTTCGAGCCCCGCGTCGGGCTCTGTGCTGACGGCTCAGAGCCTGGAGCCTGCTTCGGATTCTGTGTCTCCCTCTCTCTCTGCCCTGCCCCTGCTCACTCTCTGTCTCTATGTCTCTCAAAAATAAATAAACATTAAAAAAATTTAAAAAAAATAAAAAATAAATAAATTTGAGCATAGTTGACACACAAAAAGGATAATTTTAAAAGTATATTTATTAAAAAAATTTTTTTAGTGTTTATTCCTGAAAGAGAGCGTGCGCATGTGCGCATGCACGCGCACACACGCACACAAGTGGGGGAAGGGCAGGAGAGACAGAGACACAGAATCTGAAGCAGGATCCAGGCTCCGAGCTGTCAGCACAGAGCCCGACACGAGGCTTGAACTCATGAACCATGAGATCATGACCTGAGCTAAAGTCAGACCCTTAACTGTCCGAACCACCCAGGTACCCTATCCCAAAAGCGATAATTTTTAAACAAACTAAATTTTTTTGCATGAAGTTTGTAGATTTTTTGGGAAAAGGTCACTTTGGCTAAGTATGCCTGACACACGTGTCTATTCTAATATGAGATGTTTAAAGGACTTAAATGAATGTAAAAAACATAGGCACTAAGGTATGGAGTAAAGTTTCCTTTAAGGTAGGGTTGTGACAGGGTCTCTCTAAGAGGCATCAGGAATGTCACATGACCATTGGTGAGGAAATAGCACACCTGCAGTTGGGGCTTAGAGTTGTCTAACCCTGGGGATAAAGGGAGCCCCATGGCTGTGGCCAGAGCTAGCTGCTTGATTGCTTTTTTCCTAGCACCTCCTTTTTCTTTCTGTTCGGTGAAGAGTGAAGTGACCAGGAAGAGTCACATAGACACTGAAGTTTGGAATTCTTACTTTGTTTTTTTTGCTGCTGAACTTTTGGGAGTGTGGCATTTCTTTTTTTGCTGCTTTAGGCATCTGGCTCCTGCTGATGCATATACCACAGGGTCAGGTCAGGTCTGTGCTGCTGCAGGTCCTTTCTCCTGTACTGTAAGAAGATGACATTTTACATCAGAATGCCGTACACATGTCATTCAAAGGCCATTCTGCAGCTTCTGAAGCACAAGGAATCTCTGAGTTTGCCATGGTTGCAAATATTTGAAAAGTCAAATGCATGTATGAAACAGTTTGTTAGGCCGTTGTTGGAGGAAAACAAGAACAAATTGAAATTAGTTGTTTAGGAGGAATATTTTGGCATGGTTTCTCTGAAGTTGGGTAAACATAATTTGTCCGTGTATCCATCTGGATACACAGTAGCAGTCCTTCTGCCCACAGAAGGAATTTGTGCACATCAGACAAGTTACTAGTCTGAATCTTCAGGATGTGGTTAGACTGTTACTGTGTGTGTATTTATTTACCCTCATATATTCTCTCTCTATGTAGTATTGAAGGCAGAGCCTCCCCTGGGCTACCTTGCTTTCTTTGGAGAGCTTCCCTTTAGTCTGCTCTGGTGGGACCTTCTACTTCTTACACGGGCAGTACATGTGTTAGGCTAATGGGTGCTCTCCTTCTTGTCTGTCTACCCTGGACCCTTCCACAGCCATGGTATTCTAGGGCTTCAAATCTGGCCTACGGTAAGTCTTATGGCCTGAACTGTTAGCCCAGAGTCTCCCCTGGAGAGTATGTTTGCAGAATAGATTGACACTTTAGAATTTTCTGCTAAGCCTGCAATTCCTACCAGGTGAGTGCAGCTGCTTCTTTTCTCCCCTTCGGTTTGCTGTATCCTTACTCATCAACCCATGGCAAAGTGAATTTTGCCATTACAAGTATTAATTTGTATACTTCAGAGAACAAGGTGATTTTATTGGACTTCTTATTCTCTCACTAGCTTTAATGGAGAGAAAAAAATTCTGTGTCCCGTAAACTAAAGTGATAACATTATAATGTTGCATCATGACTTGGTTTGATTAACAATTACAGGTAAATCTATGAATAAACTCTTCTTGAGATCCTTTCTCTGCCTTTTGTCTGTTGATTGACTCTCTTGCTTTTCATACTTTCCAAAGCAGCCCTCATACTTTGTTGTCTGAAGCATCATAAGCATGAGATGTGGTGAGGGTCACTCACTATCATCCCTCCTCCTCACTGCCTTTTTTCTTGCTTCTGGCATTTCCCAGTGAGCAGTGGACCTATGTGACAGCTGGAATTCATGGTGATGACTGTCTGCACATTGACCTTAAGTGTACACTTGTGGTTTATGAAATTGGTTGGCCAAGGACTGCCTCTTGAAAATTTTCTTCTACAAAATTTATTTCAAAGAAACATACTACTGGATCGATTCTTTAGTAATATGCTGGGGAATTTGCTTCAATATTTTTAAACATAGGAAAAGTGCTACATATGTGACCAAATAGATCAACCTGTGTTGGAATGATGAACATAATTTGCTCTCACACTTGTGGATGGCATGTAGGTCACCCTTCCTGGAGTCTGTTTTGGATTGAGATGGGCTGTAAAGGTCAGGCATTTCCCAGCCAGGGCCGTCTTCGAGTGCAGCATGCAGTTGGAATGGCTAAGGCAAAAAGGGGAAGAAGATATAGGAGCGGTTTCTTTATTTCTGGGTTTCCAGTTAGCTATGCCAGGAAGAACAAGGTAGCTAAACTCTGGGAAAGATCCAGAACCTTGCTGCAGGGGGTGCATTTGGAGAGGAACAAGAGAATGTAATGAAAGTCAGAAAATGTGAACCAGAGAGAGGATGGGGTACAAATGAATCAAAGCCTGGTTCAGCAATATCTGACAGGGGTTTCCTCTTGGATGTGAGGCTTCAGAGGGGGAGGGGTCATTTTTAATGTTAGGCTAAACATAACATTATGTCTGGGGAAACCGCATGTCCTCTGGAGATGTTCGTTATACGAGCAAAGCCCTAGATCTATCTCTTAGAAATTCTGTTGAGAAGAATTCTTCCATTTCGTCATTTTGGCTTGGTGTGTTTTGGATTGTTTCTTGAAGTTGCCAGTTTCTGGGGCGTTTTCTGGTTTCGCTTTCCGTTCCTTGTAGATTGCAACACCTTTCCTTCCTGATTCTTGGAGTTGAGAGTCTTTTGGTTTCAGTTGTTCCCAGTTTAAAGGACAAGGAAAATACTGGGTCCCCCTACTCCTCCGCCATGTTGATTCCTCCCTATCTCTTACAAATTCTGATTCAGTAGGTCTGAGGTGGACTCTTGGAATCTGTATGTTTACAAGTGCTCCAGGTGAGTTTTATGATTGGGTAATTTTGGGAAATACTCTGCTGCTAGACTATTTTGTTAGGTGGAACTCTTGTGTTGGCTGGCTCCCAGGGGTCCAGTGAGTGATGCATAGTGAATCACTGAATCATAGTAATGTTAAATCCACGGATATAATAATTCCACTGAAGCTTTCTAAAGAGGTCATTTCAATGTGTCCCTCAATGAATTCTCCTAGAACAGTTTTTCAGCCCACTTGAAATTTGGTAGATGAACTTAGTCTGATTAAACAGAGAAAGGATGGCTTCTCTGAACTTATTGGCTCTTTATCTTCCAGAGTGTCTTTCAGAATATTGATATACATATGTTAGCAACTCACAGAGTGCCTATTAGCTGTGAAATGAAATAGGAATCATAGGCTTTAGATTTGCATTATAGACCTCAAAGTTTTAAAAATGTATAGCCTAAAATAATGTATGCCATGATCAAAAGAAAATGTTAAAGAAAATGGAAAATGAAACTTAGATTCTTGTACACTGATGGTTGATAACTTGTGCATGGTAAGAGCTTGAAAAACGCTGGAGGATTTCCCATACACGCTGGTAAGTGGAAATGTTGTGGTTCAGTACAAGGTTTATGTCTTAGGACTGGCTGGCTATGCAGGTGTTTGAAGGAAACTTCCAGCCTTAGCAGAAACAGGGTCTTATTATAAGAGTATAGGTGTTAGGAGACCCAAGAACAAGAGAGAAGCTGGGCCTCAGAGAGATAAGAGAACTAGGGAATAAAAAGGAAGCAGCACAGACCTAAGGGATGCTTGTGCTCTGTCTCCTCTGCTTTTGTGTGCATAACACCTGCTTTCTTATCTGTACACAAACTTGATTTCTCTGTACCACTGTCCAGTTGATAGAAAAATGACTACCCAGGGGCACCTGGGTGGCTCAATCGGTTGGGCGTCCGACTTCAGCTCAGGTCATGATCTCACGGTTCATGAGTTCGAGCCCCGCATCAGGCTCTGTGCTGACAGCTCAGAGCCTGGATCCTGCTTCAGATTTTGTGTCTCCCTCTCTCTGTCCCTACCCCGCTCATGCTCTGTCTCTCTCTGTCTCTCAAAAATAAATAAAAATGTTAAAAACAATAAAAAAAAAGAAAAATGACTACCCAGTAGCACCCAAGTTGACATGGTACAGTTTCAGCCTCATGGAGACATTGCCTTGGGTGTTCTCTTGGTTCCTATTACAAACCCACAGGAGGGGAGATCTGATTGACCTGGTTTGAGTCAGTGTACATCCCTGGGTTCATGGTAAACACAAGGCTATCAGAGTCCATGTTTCTGGAGATACGGAATGGAAGGTGGTGATGTGATCCATGAGGAAGGAGGATCCTTGGGAGATGATCCGCTTACCCCAGAGTATAGCTATTAAAATATATATTGTTGTAGATTTTTGAGATTATTTTTTTCAGTTGGGCTAGACTGTATCGATCCTTTAAGATATTAGCATGGTTGCAGTGTTTTATCAGCACGATGCTGCTGCCGCTTCTGTGCTTTTGCATATGCTTAAGAGATTTAGTCATTCCATTTAGTCCACCCTTCTTCACCTAACCTTTATTCATGTTCAAGTTTCAGATTAAATGACTCTTTTCAGGAGAAGAACTCATCTGTCACTTTTCCTTATTTCTGTATCTCCCCCTCCCCTTCCCTGATCCCTAATCAGATCAAGTTTTTTGGCTTGAAGGAGGGAAGGAAAGAGAGTTTAGAAAATATGTATCCTTGAAAACAAGCCCTACCTAACGTATACAAGTTTCTGTGCTAATTCCTATAAGTAATTAAATACAGCTAGAACAAAGATACTGTCAGTATAATGTAATGCAAAGTAAAAGTTCTGGAAGAACAGCATAGGGAGACAATAAAATTAGGATATGGGGTCATAAAACACTTTATGAAGGAGATTTCACTTGAGACTGGCTATGAAATATAGGCTGAATTTCTAGAGAATGAGATGGGATTGGAGAGGGGATTCTAGGTACAGAGGTCAGAGTAAATAGGAACATGGATATAGCAAAATTCAGTGTGCAATTTCACCAGAACAGAGAGCGAAAGTGCATTAGGAGATTAGCCTACAGAGCATCACTTAGCTCGTACCCTCAGATGGGCACAGTGAAGAAATTATGCTGAATTCTATTGACAGTGGAGAACAATTGACAGATTTCGGACAGAGGAATTATGTCATTATAACGTAAGTTCCATGAGATCAAACCACGTGTGTCTTTTTCTTTGCATCATTAGGGTCTGACATTCTCTGACATGGAGAATGTGTGCTTAACCAATATTTGTGGCTCAGCAGAGGATCAGAACTAGATTTCAGGAACATGAATCTAGCAGTATCATATAGAGTGAGTTACAAGGGAATACCAGGAGCTGTGAGGCCGATGCGGAGGTGAATATAGTGATTCAGATGAGAATTAATGAAGGCTTTTCAGAACAGGAAAGGTGAAAGCTGACTAGAAAACACTGTAAGAGTAGCATCTGCAGGACAGATAGATGCAAGAGAGGGAAGAGGCCTTTTCACAAGGGACTAGATTCCCAAAAGAGAATGCAGACCAAACAAGACCTACAAATTACTGTTTTATGAGAGAAAAATAGGAAATATTTAGTTCCTCTTGCTTTCTAAATTGGGAACATTAAACCCAAATTAATCAAATACATTTATTTATTTCAAGATCGGTTTCTCTTCCATCCCTGTGTCATACAAAGAGGCTCTCTGTTGTTGCATATGTGATGGCAGGCCTGAGCTGTATCCTAAAATTCTTTCTTTCTTTCTTTCTTTTTTTAAAATCTTTTTTTAAACGTTTCTTCATTTTTGAGAGAGAGCGAGAGAGAGAGCATGCAAGTGGGGCAGGGGCAGAGAGAGAGGAGACACAGAATCCGAAGGAGGCCCCAGGCTCTGAGCTGTCCGCACAGCCCAACGTGGGGTCGAACTCATGAACCACGAGATCATGACCCAAGCCAAAGTCGGACACTTAACCTACTGAGCTACGCAGGTGCCCTTATCCTAAAATTCTCTTTGTATTTTTCCCCTCCTCTTTCGACTGAAGGGAAACAGGGAAAGGGAAGAGTAGAGGCTGAGGTAGCCCACCGTTGTAAAGAAAGACAAAACAAAAACTGTCAGTTGCCAAACCTTCTTGTGAGCAGAAGGAAATTAAAAGTTAGAACTGGCTTAGAGTTTCTTTTCTCAAAATAAAAAAAAATGTTTGTGAAAAAATTGGTAAGAAACAAGAACCACGTTTATAAAGGGGACAACTTGGATACTTCCTAAAGTATCTAACCTTCATGAACTTTGCACTGTAGGGCTCTTTCTTTCCCCCATCATAAAATCCTTTTCACATTAATGTGCTGTGATTTATCTTCTTAAAAAGCTCTGTGCTTAGAAGAGTTAAATTAGCCAGGAAAGCCCTCACTATAGACTATATCATGAGCCCTTTGCTAGGTACAGATGATGTGGTATCTTTTATGTTGTTTATATTTCCTGTGTTGTAGGAATTTATAACCCTGATTGGGGAACCAGATCATCGGTATATGTATGTGTATGTGTAAGCGTATGTATACGTATATATGTATATGTATATATGTTACAAAATAAGCCTGATTTCATAGTGTTGGTTTCATAAACGGATCAAAACCACCAGTCAGGTACACTGCACCCCTTAAGTGGATTTAATTTATCATTTCCTTCTCCTTAAGGAAGACTCTTAAGGATTTCCTAAAGATCTCATGGAGAGAGAAAATCATGTTTGACAAATTAAATAGAATACAATTATTAATAGCTTACAGTTGCTATAAATTGATCTCAAATGCTTGGTACTTGAATAATGAAACAGGTTCTTTGATTTATGTTGTAACTCCATTGCCAAGTGTTTCCATAGTTACAGTGTTCTTTGTGCAAGGTCCCCAAGCTGGTTGTGTTAGATAGTCTCAAATTGCCCATTTTCTCAGATTGCATATTTGCAGTCTTTAGCACTGGGAAGAATTTAGTAGTTGTGGTAAGAATTCAGAGTGATCTTTTAAAACATTCAAAACAGGGAAGGTAAAGTGATTAAAATACAGCACTTTCTTTGGAAATGAGTACAATAAGACCTAATTTAAACACACACATCTTCAGGAGAAAATTGCAGTTATTCATCTCTCTGGTAATTCAGAGAAGGCTTCTGCAGCATTTTGTCTCTGATAAAAAAGTATCTTGAGCTGACTTGTTGTGGCTAAATATTGTATATTCTGAAATATGGTTACACATCAAACTGTAAAATCTGGCTATTATGCGCATAATTAAAGTTAGTATAACATATATGGGGCATCTAAAAAGAATAGTACTCAGTGAGTATTTTATTTACATCATCTTGATAATTCTATGGGTGAATGTTCTGAAGCTCTAAGAGATTAAGTAATTTGCTTCTGGCCTGGAAGCTTCTACATAGGACCTAAAATTGTACCCTGATGGATGTACCGTGACATTCACCAATACCACAGATTTTCAGATTGCTAGCATTGTTGTAGTCTATCTTTGGCCTGAACTTCACAACAACCAAGTTTAAAATGGGGACTGGAGTGGAATTTCCCTAAATCACAGATTTAGTTCAAGTGAGTGATAAAAGTGAGCATACATGTGTGTGTGCACAAACACATGCTCACGCACACGGTGCTGAGGGACCCAGTGTTGGAGGTTTTTGCTATGCACTTTCTTTTAGGATAAAGGGAGGGGTGGGAAACAAAATTTTATTAGGCTCTTATGTCTAACCAGCTGCTTTTTCATCTCTTCAGCCTTGTGCACTTCTGATGTCTTGACTTACCTGGCTTCATGCACTGTGGATTTCATCCGTTGAGATTCTTGTGATTTTTTACTTCCTGATTCTTTTGCTTCCTCTGATTGCTGAAAAACACTCAAATAAAATGCCACTTGTTAGGAAGTGATCAATTATTTAAAAAATTAAAAAAAATTTTTTTTAATTTTAGAGAGAGAGCATTGCAAGTGGGGGAGAGGGGCAGAGAGATAAAGTGAATCCCAAGTAGGCTCCATGCTCAGTGCAGAACCCAACACAGGGCTCAGTCCCACAACTCCTGGGATCATTACCTGAATCAAAATCAAGAGTCAGACACTCAACCAGCTGCGCCACCTATGTGCCCCCAACTGATCAACTTTTTAAAGGAAAGCTGGCATGCCTGTTTATCTCCTGGGATCTTGTATTGACAAGGAGTGGTCGGTTCCACATTATGCATACGCTTATAACGTTTGTAATAGTTTTACATGGGGTTTTTTCTTTCTTATTTTACATATAAGAATGGACTCCTGGGTAAAGAGTTTCTTTGTGGGGTGATGAAAATATTCTAAAATTGATTATAGTCATGGTTGCTCAACCTTGCTAATACACTACAAACCATTCAATTGTATACTTAAAATCGTGAATTGTATCATGTGAATTATTTCTCAGTGAAGTTGTATAAAATGTTGTTGAATTCTTGCCTGTCTGTCTTATCAACTAGGATATACGCAACTTCCTTGAAGAGCAGGTTCTAGGTCTGTCTTTTCCAAATTCTCATGATCTATAAAAAAACAAAACAAAACTAGCACATAGGGGGGCCTGGCTGGCTCAGTAGGTATAACATGTAACTCTTGGTCTCTGGGTCACAGGTTCAAGCTCCTGATTACTTAAAAATAAAATCTTTTTTAAAAAGCCAGCTAGCACATAGATGGTCACCAAATGTTGAATAATGAATGAGTCCCCAAGTGAGTGCTATGTAATGTCCAGGACAGAATTCTCAAATGATGTGACTCGCCATGTAGAAATCACTTCAGTTACAGCCGTGCTTCAATTCCATGTAAATATTGGGCTTTCAGTTTTTGTCTTAATTGAACATTCAAAAAAGTTTGAAAGTTGCTGGCCTGGAATACTGAGTTTTATTCCTAAATATGATTTACTCCTCCTTTAGTGCTTGGGATGGTGACGATGATGTGATGATGATAGCTAATTGAGTACTTTCTATTCAAAACATTTTAAACATATTTTAGCTCATGTAATCCTCACAACAACTTGGGATGGGTTCTATTGTTATTCCCATTTTTCAGATGAGGAAATTGAGGAAAAGTAACCTGCACGAGGTCATGCAGGTAGTAAGTGGTAGAGCCAAAGTTCGGTGTGGCTCTGAAACCTGCACTATTTTTGTTAATAGATTTTAGTTTTTGAAACAGTTTTAGTTGACAACAAAATTGAGTGGAAGGCACAGACTTTCCCTGTTCCATCTCCCCCACTGCTCATGCATAGCTTCCCCCAGTATAGGCATCCCCCACCAGAGTTGGTACATTTATTACAATGATAATATATCAATGATAATATATCAATGATAATATATATTGACACATCATAGTCACCCAAAGTTCATAGATGACATCAGAGCTCACTCTTGGTATTGTAGATTCTATGGATTTAGACAAACCTATAATGACACGTATCCACCATTATAGTATCATATAGAGTAGTTTCATTACCGTAAATCTCCAATGTGCTCCACCTAAAACCCCAAACTTTGAACTAGTGCAGTAGGTTGTCCCTTAATGTTTATTTCTTTTTTTTTAAATTTAAAAAAAAAAACCATTTTTTTAAATGTTTATTTATTTTGAGACAGAGAGAGACAGAGCATGAGTGGGGGAGGGGCAGAAAGAGAGGGAGACACAGAATCCCAAGCAGGCTCCACGCTCTAAGCTGTCAGCACAGAGCCTGACGCGGGGCTCGAACTCACAGATCGCGAGATCATGCCCTGAGCCGAAGTCGGATGCTCAACCGACTGTGCCACCCAGGCACCCCCCTTAATGTGTATTTCGACACTCCCTTCCCTGACCGTTTTTCCCTCTGAACTCACAGCATATGTTGACTGCACTGCTCTTAAATTTTTATCTTACACTGTTTGTAACTGATATATTGTTGAGCTTTCTGTGAATCCTACTTATTCTACTTGATTCTAAAACCTCAGAGGGTAGGGACTAGCTCTATTTCCAACCCTGACCCTGAATTGCCCCTCGTATTATCAAGACCTTGAATACTGATTTTGTATTGCGAATGGAAATCTTCTCCATAGCAGAGCTCTGTCAAGGCCACTATCCCTTTCACAATGTGGATGTTTTCATAAAATAGATAATTATTGTTTTTTTAAAGACAGACTCATGCTTGTCACCCATCCTTAACTGTTCTACCCTTTAAATATCTCTATGGAAGTGTTCTATCAATAGGCCAACTCCCCTTTTTAAAAACTGTGGTAAAATACACAGAACATAAAATTTACCACTGCAATTATTTTAAAATAGAAAATTCAAAGGCATTAAGTATATTTATCATGTTGTGGAACCATCACCACTATCAAGCCCCAGAACATTTAAAATTTTTTGTAACATTTTTATTTACTTTTGAGAGACAGAGAGGGACAGATCATGAGCGGGGTAGGGGCAGAGAGAGGGAGGCACAGAATCTGAAGCAGGCTCCAGGCTCTGAGCTGTCAGCACAGAGCCCGACACGGGGCTCAAACCCACGAACCATGAGATCATGACCTGAGCTTAAGTTGGACGCCCAACCGACTGAGCCACCCAGATGCCCCCCAGAACATTTTAATCACCGTAAAAGGAAGCGCCACAACTATTAAGGAATCATTCCCTGTTCTATTAAACTCACAACCCGAGGGAACCACTAATCTGACTTCTATCCCTATTCTGGATATTTCGTATAAATGAAATCATGTAATATGTGACTGTTGGTTTTGGCATCTTTCACTTAGCATAAATTTTTCAAGTTTCATCCATGTCGTAGCATGTATCAATACTTCATTCCTTTTAATAGCTGACTAATATTTCACTGTATGACTATACTATATTTTATTTTTCCATGTATCTGTTGATAGACATTTGAGTTGTCTCCATATTGTGGTTATTGTAATTCTGCTCTGAGCATTGATGTACAAGTATTTGTTTGATACCTGTGTTTAGTTCTTTGGCATGTGTCTCTAAGAGCGGAATTACTATGTCATATGGAATTTTTTTATTTAGCTTATTGAATAACCTCCAATATCACTTTTATAATGTTATATTGTATAACACATATAGGTATTAATTACTACTTGTAATTAATACTTGTAATTAATAACTTGTAATTAATTACTACTTGCAATTAAACACTTCCCTTTCTTGCTTTACTATAGCTAACTGGTCAGCAGACCCTTTCAAATCTACCTTCTAAACCCTTTTTCTCAACTTCCACTTAAATCATTAAACTCTTAGTATATCTTACCTAACCAATTGATAATTATGTGACTTGAGCAAGTTACTTAACCTGAGTCTCAGTTTCATTATTGATCAAAATGGGGAATAATCTCTGCGTGGAGTTATTATAATAATTGAGATAATATATATAAAGCTCTTAGCTCTGTGATGGTACACAAGAACTCAATAAATCTAGCTATTATTAATAGTCTTCTAACCTCTTCTCCAGGTTTGGAAATCCATTAGCCACACTTCTGCCGGAATAATTTTTCTAAAATACAAATTTGATCATGTCGCTTCCCTGTATTTCTTTTTAGCTTCATTGAGGCACAATTGACAACTACTACTTTACATCTTCTTAGAACTCTATGCCTACAAGATAAAGTCCAAACTCCTTAGCTTGATGCAAGACCCTTTCCTTAGCTTCTCATGTCCTATGTGGCCCCTTATATTTTCAGGACCAATATCTGCATACCCACTATCCACAGGGTTGCCAAGCATCAGGTCATTTGTTTACTCTTCTGTTTTTTATTTAATTTTTTATTTTGGCCCCTCCAGAGTTCCCTCTTTTCTTGAAAACTTAGCTGTGTAATTAAAAGGATGTTTATATATTGCATTCTGAGTTTCTCTGAGTTCTGCTGGGAAAGGATTTTCAGGTTATTTCGTCCACCCCATTGCCATTAATGAATTAATGAATATTAATGAATTAATTAATGAATATTCTTTAGGCTATACTGTTTATTTGGAGTACTTGTTCACTTTAAAAAACTCACAACAAACTGATAGTTATGTTTGTTAAATAAGAATCTATATAAATGCTAGCTGTCAAGTGAAGTTTGTATATATGGGAACATTTCCCAGTGACCATATTAGATTTCCATGGGTAATCACTTTGTGCTCAGATCCCCAGCATTTATATACCCGGATCCCAGGCTGTGGTTTATGCATGCTGCTTCCCCAGATTGTGTACTGTAGTCACAATCTTTGAGAAGAATCATAAATATAATTCCCATAGGGATGATTGTCTCTGAGTTTTATAACTCAGGAAAGTATTCTTAGAGTTGCTGTCCATTATTCACTAGAGACCTAACGACAATTAAATGAATGTCTTACATTTCTATAGTTCTTTTATTAAAATATTTTAGTGTTTATTTATTTATTTATTTTGACAGAGAGGTGGGGAAGGGGCAGAGAGAGAGGAGAGAGAGAGAATCTCAGTCAAGCTCTGTGCTGTTAGTATAGATGTGGGGCTCAATCCTAGGAACCATGAGATCATGACTCTTAACTGACTGAACCACCTAGGCATCCTTCTACAGTTCTTTTAAAAAAACAACTTTATTGAGGTATGACACAAACCATACAATTTACCTATTTAAAGTGTAAAATTCAGTAACTTTGAGTGTATTTACTGAGTTATGTAGCCATCACCACAATCACATTTAGAACATTTTTATTACACCAAAAAGAAACCCTTGTACCCTTTTCCAGTCAATTTTCAGACTGTTCTTCCCTTAACCTGGCAACCACTAATCTACTTTCTGTCTCTTTAGATTTGCCTATTCTGGACATTTCATGTAAATGAATCATGTAAAAATATGTGGCCTGTTGTGTCTGGCTTCTTCAGTTAGCATAATGTATGTAAGATTCATCCACATTGTAACTTGTAACAGTACTTCATTCATTTTTATGGCTGAATAATATCCCATTGTATGGGCATTCCACATTTTGTTGATCTATTCATCAGTTGATGGTTAATTTAAATCGTTTCTACTTTTTGGCTATTATGAATAATGTTGCTATGAACATTGTGTACAAGCGTCTGCATGGATACATATTTTTATTTCCCTTGAGTATATCCTATGAGTGAAATTATTGAATCATATAGAACCTCTATGTTTAATCATTCAGGAATGATAACTTGTTTTTCCATAATTCTTTTAACTTAAGGAAATAATAGTTATATCTACTCATTTATCTTTATAATATCTTAGATATTTAGAAGAATTGTCCTCTCCATTTTAGAAATGAGAAAACCAGGGCACAGGAAATTGAAATTGTTTGCCTGAGGTCACACAGTTAATAAGAGGCATGTCTAACACTAACACCTCTAGTGGCCAACTTTCTGTTTTGAGCTTCTAGCCCTCATTTGTATCTACCTATAGATATAAGGTGAGGAAAATATGGCCGAATAGCAGTGCATTAAAAATATTAAAAATCATAAATCTCAAAAGTTAATGTGATCTCAGTTGTGTTAATAGAAACATCCAGGGGCACTTGGGTGGTTCAGTCGGTTAAGCAGCCGACTTCAGCTCAGGTCATGATCTCACGGTCTGTGAGTTCGAGCCCCATGTCAGGCTCTGTGCTGACAGCTCGAAGCCTGGAGCCTGCTTCGGAGTCTGGGTCTCCCTACCTCTCTGCCCCTTCCCCGCTCATGCTCTGTCTCTCTCCCTCTCTCAAAAATGAATAAAACATTAAAAAAATTTAAAAAAAACCATCCAAATGGATGTTTGGGACAAGGGAGGATATAATCCTTCTATTCTTAGCACTAAACTATCCCATGGCTAAAATGTTAGTTTCTATCTGGGATGATATACTTTCTGACAAGCACTGTCAAGTTGGAGTTTGTTCCGAGAAGGGTAGCTAATGAAGTAAACACTATGATACAGAAAAAAGGCTAACAGGTGATTAGCCTGGAGAAGGGAGGAGACTCACAGGAACATGATAGCTTCTTGCAGTATTAGAAGATCTATCATGTGGAGTCTGTAGAGAAAAGATTTAGGTCTTTTTCTTCTGTCTTTGCCCCAGAGGAAAGAAGCAAGAAGCTGCAAGGAGGTAGATTTGTTTCAACATTTATATCCCAAGTTCATGTCAGATAATTTTTGAAAATTGGAGTTAGTCAAAAATGAATTGGGCTGCTTTGGGAGCTCACAAACTTCTCTGTCCATAACAGTATCCAAACAGGATCAAGATGACAGCCAGTAAGGAATAATGTAGTGGTGATTCAGGCATCCTAGGGTTGCATTCCATGATGTTTCAGATCTCTTACAACCACGAGAAACTAATTCTTTGAAGTCTAGAGAAAACAAAGATGGAAGAGGTTCCAATTTGCAGGACAGTGGGTATGTATACTGTAAGGCTGAGTGTATTATCATCCTTTTGAAATTTGGTAGCCAAATCTAAAATTTGAAATCAGGAAGGGACCTCATTGATCGCTTTGTCTATGCCCCCTCATTACATAGACAGGGATGCTCGGATACAGACATTATTCACCTTATCCAGTGTGAAATACCCAGTTACTGGCAGAGTCTGGATTAGAATCCATATCGATTTAAAACTAGTAAAAGAATTACTCATTTTAACAATTAAGAAATAATACAAATAACTTACTGTATAGAAACAGTGACAATCCAAGACTAGCTAATGATTAGAGCTTAAAGTATTATTAATGAAAGCTAGATATGTTCAGGATGACTTTCTAACCTTTAGAGGACAAAATCAAAGAGCACGAATGACAAGCTTTACCATAAAACTTACCCTAGCGCTGCTGTCAGAGAGATGATATTAAACTGAATGAACCATTGATTTGACACAGTATGGCCTTTTAAACTGTTCTGTCTTTATGTTTTTGCTCTCTTTGCCTTTTGTCGTTGTTTTTGAATGTTCTATTATTTTCATTGTTTGATCCCACCGATCTTGTTTTATTTCAGGTTCACCTTTATCTCAGCATCTTTAATGTTTAACACAACAAATGCATTAAACAGTAAAACCATTCAAGGCCTCTAACATCAATAACAGTAAAAGCAGTAAAGCATTTAAGAACAATGAAATAAAAGCAGTGGGGAAAAAAAGTCCTGGGCTTAGTTGAAGCTTGGCTAGAAGCATGTCAGCCAGCCGTGAGGCCTATGCAGCACTGCTGAGACGGTCAGGTTGGACACAGATGTGCTAGATTGTGGGTGGATGGCAATTCTGTCCTCAAAATTTAGGCACATAGCATGAAAATATTTCAACAATTGGTAACTCTCTAAGACTGGAATGAGAAATGAAATCTAACCTTGATCATCGTTTTGAATATTTTAAAAGGAGTTTATCAGATCATTTTGTTTTTTTGTTTAAAATGGATCTTGATTCATTTCTGCTCTTCTGTGGAATTGCATGTCTTAATTTTCCCAATTGTATGCTGAAGAGAGGATGGTTTAGGATAATTTGCCTGTTTCCACTTCTCTTGTCGGTTTTATTATCACATGAAATATCCTGTGATATTTATATATGCTCACAGAGGCCCAGAGATGGGGCGGGGGGAAGGGCATTTTAATCTGTCTTTTAAAGTATATAATCAGAAAGTGTTTGAGAAGCTTGGCATAAATTATGAGCATTTTCAGTGAGTCATTGACAAAGTATCTTCAGCCACAAAATCCTGTGAAATTGAGTTTCATAATTGCATCACACTCCTTTGGTACCATTGTTGGAGTCAGAATTCACTGGGGGAAACACTAACTTAATTGCCAAACTTTATCTCTCCTCCCTTCAGCACACCTGCAAAGTGCTTATCATAATGGGAATTACGCTTGTTCCAAGGAGAGGCTATCCTTGTGAATTAGCCAATTAGCCAGTGTTCCCTATCTTATCTTTCATTCCCAAGCCTACGAATTTTCTTTTCCAAGTACTGACACTATTTGTGAGCTTGTAAATTGAAATGTATGTATTTCTTTGCTTGACATCTCACCACTGCATAATATGATCTTCATCTATGCTTTCAGGAAGTGATTATATATGTCTGGGTTTAAAAAAAATCTGCATACTGGATATGGAAACTGATTTTTTTTTTTAACAAATTTTTAAAAACCTCCCATCTCAGAGTGTTTCTTGGCACATGAAACCAGGTAGTTTTCAACAGAAATAAAAGAACACTGGAATGAAATTTGTACAAAGCTTGTTTCTGAAAAGCCAGCACATTTGGCTGTCAATTATGGAAAAAATCCATAACTGACCAGAGATAAAACACTGGGCCCTCCAGGGAGAAAGACTGATTGTCATCTAGCAAGAATCCTGGCTGACCTAGAATAGTTCAGTATACGGAGTGGAGGGGCTCTCACTACCAGAAAAGTCACCTGAGAATATTTTTAAAAATATATTTGTTTGGTTTTTGCCATTGCAGATTATTTCTTGATTCATGGATAAGAGTGCATTTGAAAATTTGCTGCAACCTTGAAACACTTTTCCTCTGTGTGGGCTAGTGGAGGAAGGGGGACTTTATAGAGTTAACATTAGCAGGAAGAAACATTGCATGAAGCTTTTTTCTTAAGAATGACCATTTATGAAGTTAAATTGTTATATGGTTCCCAAAGTATCAAAAAATTAAAGAATTTATGAGAAAAGCAAATTTAAGAGTAATTTTAAAGTCTATTGCCATTTTGAGGCACCTGGGCGACTCAGTCGGTTACTCTTCTGACTTCGGCTCAGGTCATGATCTCACGGATCATGATTTCGAGCCCCGTGTTGGGCTCTGTGCTGACAGCTCAGATGGGGCCTGCTTCAGATTCTGTCTCTGTCTCTTTCTGCCCTTACCCCACTTGCGATCTGTGTGTGTGTGTGTCTCCCTCTCAAAAATAAATAAACATTTAAAAAATTTGTAAAAGGGGTACCTGAGTGCCTCAGTAGGTTAAGCCTCTGACTTTGGCTTAGGTCGTGATCTCACAGTTTGTGGGTTTGAGCCCATGTCAGACTCTGTGCTGACAGCTCAGAGCCTGGAGCCTGCTTCGGATTCTGTGTCTCCCTCTCTGTCTGCCCCTCCCTTGCTCATGATCTGTCTCTCTCTGTCTCTCAAAAATAAATAAATGTTAAAAACAAGTCTATTGCCATTTCTTGGATCATGAAAGGCCTTAGGATATTGGTGTTGACGTTTTGGGTTCACTTTCCTTCCTCCTTGTCCTCTGAGGCTGTGCATATGCAGCAGATGGACCAGATTGCGGCACAGCTGACCCATTAATTTTGACCATATTCATTATTAGAAACTTCCATTGGTTGTGCGGCAATTCACATCAGTCACAAAGATGGCCACAATGAATGCATTTTTAGTGCCTTTTAGGCTATTCATTTATGGCATGAAAAACAAAGGTAAAATGTCGGTTAAGAATTCTATTTGAGGACAGATATAAATCAGCTTGAGCATAATTTGTGAACATCTACTAGTAATTTTTTTTATTAATCCTCTGAGTTCTTAAGCTCAGAAAGAATCTCAAAGGATCTTAGTAAATGTGAAAAGTATTATAAGTAAAGGAATGGACCATAGTTCATTTTTATATGTGAGAGAATATAACTAATGATTTCTTCGTGTTCATTATTACTGGCTTGTTGCTGGATTCTACCTAACAATCTCTTTGTTTCCTGGAACAGACGAGCGCAGATCTCTTAAAGAATCATAGTGCTCATTTGCTTTTCCATGTATAAGGACAGTGATCTTTGTGGTAACACATACTTTCCTAAGTTTGTAGTTGAGGATTTTAAGCAGTCAGTAAAGGCAGAAAATTAAAGGAGAGAAAATCCAGAACAAGCTGTTCAAAACTAATCAGTAGGAAATTATGTGAACTTAATTAACTAGGGCATCCAGGGAAAGGCTATATGGAGTATAATGAAATATTTTTGAAATGAGGCAAAGCAGCCAAACTAAAACAGGGTTAGTTGAAGTGTTTCCAAAAGGAAGGGAGGGAATATCCTCCTTGCCTAGGGAGCATTGCATGACCTTGTGCCTTATTTTTGGCTGTGAAACTCTGTGTCAGGATTCTCGGGAGGAGGGGCAGTATACAAGGAGAATCTGGACTTGAGTGAACAAAAGAAAAAAAAAACAGCAAGTTCTGGCTTCCAGGTTTTTTTTTTTTAAGTTTGTTTATTTTGAGAGAAAGCAAACAAGCAGGGGAGGAGCAGAGAGAGAGAGAGAGAGAGAGAGAGAGAGAGAGAGAATCCCAAGCAGGTTCTGCACTGTCAGCACCGAGCCTGACACAGGGCTTGAACTCATGAACCGTGAGATCATGACCTGAGCCCAAATTGAGAGTTGGATGCTTAACCGACTGAGCCACCCAGGCGTCCCTGGCTTGCACTTTTTATTGGATGATGTTCATGTAGTAAAATGGGTTCTGAAATACAGACATTATGGTCTAGCTGCAAACCTCTGACCTCTCATTTACAAATGAGCCAAAATGATTAGCCAGGATTTAGAATAAATCTATAAATGTTAGGTCTAGGTACACCAGATGGAGAAAGACTAGAAGGTTCTCTGTCTTGTGCTCAGATTCAGTTCAATTTTTTAAATCCCTACTTACATACTTTATTTTTTTAATTTTTAAGATTTTAATTTTAGCTAGTTAATATAATAAACGAAACATTGGTTTCAGGTGTACAATATAGTGATTCAGTACTTCCATTCAGTGCATGTTGTTCATCACAAGTGCACTCCTCAAACCCATCACCTATTTAACCCATTCCCCCACCCACCTCCTGTCTGGGAACCATCAGTTCTCTATAGTTAAGAGTCAGTTTTGGGGCACCTAGGTGGCTCAGTTAAGCGTCCCACTTCAGCTCAGGTCACAATCTCATGGTCCATGAGTTCAGGCTTGTGTCAGGCTCTGTGCTGACAGCTCAGAGCCTGGACCCTGCTTCACATTCTGTGTCTCCCTCTTCATTCTGTGTCTCTGCCCTTCACCTGCTCACGCTTTATCTCTCTCCCTCTCAAAAATAAAAATAAGGAGACATTAAAAAATTTAGTGAAGAGTGAATTTCTTAATTTGTCTCTCTTTTTCTCACCTTTTTCTCTTTTTTCTCATTTGTTTTGTTTCTTAAATTCCACATACGAGTAAAATTATATGGTACAGTAAAACCTTGTTTTGCGAGCATGATTCATTCTGGAAACATGCTTTTAATCCAAAGCACTTGTATATCATAGCAAATTTCCTCATAAGAAATATTGGAAACTCAAATGATTTGTTCCACTATTCATATAAAAATGATTACAATACTGTAATATAACCCAAAATACTAAAGAAAATGCAAAATATAAAGAAAAATAAGTTAATTTGCACTTATCTTTGAAAACCTTCATGGCTGGTGTGAGGGAGACGAGAGAGGAGGGTCATTGTATAGGACGACTTTCACTATCACTAACAGAATCACAGCTATCTACTGGCTCAATGGAATCTTTTTCTTTTCCTGCAACTTTAACAAGGAACCTATCCAATGACACTTTCTTTTGCCTTCTTTTGAGGATTTTGTGAAAATATGACATTGTATTGTCGTTAAACAGACTCATCGCTCGCACTGCTACAGCCTTATTTGGGTGGTGCTTTTCTACAAAATTTTGCACTGTTTCCCCATTTTGCACATCTCCCTAATCTCATTTGAAGTGAGGGATTCCTCGGGCTTTTTCTCCTCTGTAGACCAGATGCAGACATAGACTTCTAATAAAATCTTGCAATTTTGGCTACTTGCATACCTCACTCAAACTTCTCAATAATTTCCTTCTTAACTTTTTCCACTGTAATTGTCTCCTTTTTCTTATTGCCTTTCTTTTCAACTTTTTCTTGCTTGGGGGCCATTGTATATGTTCACATGGATGTTGACTACAGTACAGTATTAATAAACTCTTGTCATATACTCTATTTAATATAAGTGGCAGTAAAGCAGCAGAGGAAAAGGTCTATGTCTGCAGGCAGCCTGACCTAGAACGAAGCAAAGCATTCCTAGGCTAATCTTGCATGGAAAATCAAAGGACTGTCCATAGGTGCTTTGAAGTGACAAAAAATAGACTAGTGCCAGTTGTGGACGCCTTCCAACTTTCTGACAAATCACTGATTTCTGCCAAACACCGTGGCCTAAGACGGAGGATCCAAGCACAGGAGACAACCACCCACAATCCCACAGCATGCTCGCGTGAGAGAGAAATCATTGGCTCACTTGTGATCATGTGACATTTGGCATCATGTACTAGTATTCCAAGACATCGCTCATTTATCAAGTTAAAATTTATTAGAAATGTTTGCTTGTCTTGTGGAACACTTGCAGAACAAGTTACTTGCAATACAAGGTTTTACTGTATTTGTCTTTTTCTGACTGACTTATTTTGCCTGGAATTGTACTCTCTAGCTCTATCCCTATTGTTGCAAGTGGCAAGATTTCATTCTTTTTTATGGATAATATTCCATTGTGTGTATATGTATATATACATATACAAACGCACACACACCCCACATCTTCTTGATTCATTCATCAATCAGTGGATCCTTGGGCTCCTTCCATAATTTGTCTATTGTAAATAATGATGCATAGGGATGCAGGTATCTCTCTGAATTAGTGTTTTTATATTCTTTGGTTAAATACCCAATAGTATGATTGCTGGATTATTTTTTTTTAACCCGGTAAGGAGCCTCTATACTGTTTACCACAGGTAACTGTACCAATTCACATTGCAACCAACAGTGCATGAAGGTTCCTTTTACTCCACATCCTTGCTAACACTTGTTTCTTGTGTTGTTGATTTTAGCCATTCTAACAGGTATGAGGTGATCTCATTGTAGTTTTGATTTATGTTTCCCTGATAATGAGTGATGTTGAACATCTTTGCATGTGTCTGTTGGCCATCTGGAGATGATCTCTGGAGAAATGTCTGTTCATATCTTCTGCCCATTTTTTAATTAGATAATTTGTTTTTTGGGTGTTGAGTTGTATGAGTTCTTTATATGTTTTGGATACTAATCCTTTATTGTATCTGTCATTTGCAAAAACGGTCTCTCTGGGACATGCTCTGAGATGAGAGAATAACCTCCCCACTATGTGTCCCAGGTGCTCTTCAGATTGCTGTTTCCACACTGTATATCCACAGGTTGTTTACCTGTCTTTGAGAGCATGGCAGTGCCCTCTTGGCTCTGTCCCAGCCATGCCCATTGACATTTAAAACACCAGGCTTTAAGGGGGACCTGGGTGGCTCAGTTGGTTAAGCATCTGACTTCTCTCAGGTCATGATCTTACAGTTCCTGAATTCGAGTCCTGCATTGGGCTTTGTGCCAACAACTCGAAACCTGGAGCCTGCTTCAGATTCTGTGTCTCCCTCTCTCTCTGCCCCTCCCCCACGTGCACTCTGTGTCTCAAAAATAAATAAACATTAAAACACCAGGCTTTAAGCCCCTCTTGTTGCAAGAACTCACAAAATTTGGGCCCTCTCACTTTCCAAGCCAACTGCTATGGGGATTCATTTTCCTATGTGGTCTCCCTGTGTGTTAGTCTGTCTCTTGCCCTTGTCCATGACCTCGGCTCGCTCCCCGCTGCAGCAGCCATGGTCTGTTTCTCCCAAACTGTGTCTCTACACTTCCTACCTTCTTCATTGTGGCCTCTTCTCTACCTCTAGCTGTGGAGTTTGTTCTGCCAGGCTTCAGGTCAATTTCTCGGGTTTTTAGGATGATATGATACTTACCTAGTTGTATTTGTGGGAAGAGGTGAACCTAGGGTCTTCCTACTCCACCACCATCTTTCCCAGTTCAATTTTTATGAATATCTTTTGGATACCTATTAGAGGTATTGTCCTAATGTTGCCTGGGACAAATAGATGAGTAGGCATTCATTCCATTGCCCTTTAAAAGCTTACAATCTGGGGACACCTGGCTGGCTCAGTCAGTAAAGCATTTGACTCTTTATCTCAGGGTTGTAAATTCGAGTGCCATAACCATACCAGGCAGTGATGCAAAATAACTATGTACGAAGCTCTTAAATGTCTATCACTGGTTCTGTCTTCTGTCTTGAACTCAGATCTGAATAGTCCACTGCTTGTTGGACCTCTTCCATCAACTCTTTTCTCTAATTTTAAAATTTGTGATAAAATACATGTAACATAAAACTAAACAACCTTGACCGTTAAAAAAATTATTTTAGGGAGAGAGCATGTGACTGAGGGAGAAGGGCAGAGAGAGAGAGAGGGAGAGAGAGAGAGTCTTAAGCAGGCTCCCCACTCCACACAGAGGCCCAACGCAGGACTTGATCCCACTACAGGGCTTGATCCCACAATCCTGGGATCACGACCAGAGCCAAAATCAAGAGTTGGACACTCAGCTGATGCAGCCAGCCACACCCTCCCCCCACCTTGACCATTTTTAAGTGTGTGGTTCATTAGTATTAAATACATTCATAATGTTGTACACCCATCCTCACCGTCCATCTCTATGGGAATTTTAGGACAGTGACATGCCATTACTTATTTTTTTTGGAATAATTTATTATCAGTTTGGCTTCCATACAACACCCCATGATAATCCCAACAAGTGCCCTCCTCTGTGCCCATCACCCACTCTCCCCCCGCCCACACCCCCCTCTCCCCTCAGTTTGTTTAAGAACTTTGTCTTTGAGAGTCTCCCATGTTATATCTTCCTTCCTCTCTCTGGCTTTTTTTTTTTTCCCTTCTTTCCCCTCTTCCCCTCCCCCCTGGTTTTCTTTTAGGTCTCCCAAAGCCTACCTATGCATGGGAATATATGACATGCCATTACTTATGATCACTGAACTATTTTATAGGAAGTCCTCTTTGACATTTTTATTCAAAATCTTTTTTTGAGATAATCCTCTCCAGCTTGTTTGAATTTTAGGTAAATGACAGGGTCTGGTCATTTAAGCCAATATAAGGCAACATGGTGTTATTTAAACCCTTAGAAAAAAACAGTTACAGGATATAGGTTTTGGAAAAGATAGTTCCTTTCTAGAGTAAAAGGGAGAAAAACCACATCCAAAAAAACAGTTAACATGCCCTTTGACTTTCAAAATAAAAATCTAGTTGGAAAATAATCAGCATTTGTCCTTAGAAAATAAAAGAATTTAGATCTGCTCTTGCCCCTCCCTGCCATTCTGCTCTTGTTTCTCAGTGGTCTTATTTTTTGCTTTGCAAATGGATAGCTTAGGAGATTTTCTACCATAGTGTATAATATATGCATGTAATATGTAAGCTACAAAAAATTAACCTAAGTCTTCAGTGGCTATCTTTTGTTGTTTAAGGATACATAAATCCTGATAACTTTAAAACATTCTCATCTTCATAACCTTCATGAAACCTAGCATAGGCTTTCTTTCCATAGCAGATGTTTTATAATTGTTTCCTAATGAAATTTAAAAATTTCCATGTCCGCTTTTCTGTGTCCAATAATAGGCAGCATTTGAAGAAACTTTTCTGACTTAGTTACTTTAATACATGTAGCTGCTTAGTTTTCTCTCTTCTCTGTTCAAAGGAAGAGTATTTACTGTATTTAGTGATAATCACATCTTTAAGTTTTCTAGACTCTGTGGAGTCATTTTGGTTAAAAAGTGAGAAGTTAATATTTTCCCATCAATATTTTCACTTATTTGAATCATCAAATGTGTTTTGGCGTTGAACTTGAGATGCTGCGGTCTCTCTATTTTTTTAATCTTGAAGTTACTTATCTGATTATTTGCTTTGTAATACAGTACATGTAAGAAGTGACTTGCATCCCATCTAGCAGGTAGAGTGAAATTAGATCTATCCCGGGGAAATGGTAGTGTTAGAATCCAGCAATGGTGTCTTCCTTTGGGTTAAGCCTGACCACCCACATATTTCATACTCACAGTTAGACAAAGTAAATCTTCATAGGGTTTGATGTGAAAGTTTAGATCTTGCAAGCTTTCTCTTGAAGTTAGTCACTAATCTGCAGAATGTCATTTGTTCATAAAAGGCAACAACCACATCAAATTTACCTGATTAGTTTCCAGTAAGTTCCAAATTATGTGGATATTTACTACTGTCTAATTGATATATTTAAGAGAGGCTGTTAGCTATCAAGTGCTATTTGGCCATTTTAACTTTTTATTATAAGTTATTGAAAAATAGTTGATGGGCTCACTGTATAGGTGATCTAGTTTGGCTACAATAGCAGTGGGAAAAGGCAAAAATTGATGAGAAATGATTCATTTTACCATGTTATAAAGCTATGAGCTCAGTACAAGAAACATACCTCATTTTTTGAAAGAACACATTCAAATACTTCACATGAGTATATTTAATAAGGTTATTCCTTCACATTCAAATAATGATCATGTGTAGATTTTTTTCAAAGATGTGAATGATTCCTTTAAAATATGGGTGATGGTTCCTAATGTAAGTGTCCAAGAATGGCTCATCCATGTGAAAACATGTTCTTTCCCCAAAATCAGAGGCCTGAGGGACTTGCTGAGTGTGTACTGACTGGGCTGTCATTGCTTGAAGCTTGGTTAAATCCTCTGGATCATGGAAAATCTCCAGTTTTAGCAAAACCCAAGTGAATGTGGTGTGTGTCCCTGAAGTTTGCTTTATCATGATTGCCACTAAGTATCAGTTACTGAGCATCAGTAACATGTGACAGTGGAAAAGAACTAAGTGCATAGAAACTGTGCTATAGAGATTCTGGGGCCACTCCTCCAATTTGCTTGATGAATTTTGATGAATTTAGACACATGTCAGTCTTATCATGGGCATATAGAAACAGTAGCCTACCCAAATTCAGGTTATGTGTAGAGTCATAAAGGATTCCTTGTCCTTTTAGCATGGAATAATTTCAGACTCTTTATTTGCTACTTTTCTCTTTCCATATGAAACTGGATGTGTTAGTGCTCCTTGGAAACCTTAGTTTCAAGAAAAGTAACTCAGAAATGTGATGTCTCTTAGTGGTTAAGAGTGGTCAAGGGCACAAGCTTTGGAGTTAGACCTGTGTTCAACTCCCAACTCTGCCACTATTGTAGTTTTAAAATGGGGTTAGTCATAGTACCCAGCCTCTTAAGATTATGATAAGGATTAAATGAGATAATTACTGAAAAAGTACTTATCTGTTCATTCTGGCACGAAGTGAAGGCTCCAATAAGGCAATTGTTACTATTATAAATCGTTGTTTCTTCATATAAAAACAGTATGCTTTTGCAAATTTTCAAAAAATTTGGAAATATTATAAAGAAACTCTTAATTGTCCATATCACACTATGCCAGAGAGTAATTAATAACATTATTAGTGTATTACTTCGTAGTCTTTTCCTTACATATGTATTTGTGTGCACATGTGTGTGTGTGTGTTTGTACACATAAATGTAAGTCTGGCAGATAGTTACTGTTTAGTAAATATTTTTCGAAGGATATGGGATATGGCAGAATGTGTGCTTTTTTGGAAAATAGCTACATAGTATTCTCTCATGGATGTACCACAATTTATTTAACCAAATCTCTATTGTCGTGCTATTATTTCTATATAAAAATGTTCCTATTATAAAAACCTTTGAGATAAACATTTATGTGTATAAATCTTTGTGTATAATTATTGCCTTAAAATAAATGCCCTTAAAATGGAATTACTGAATCAAATGTTATAAGCATTGTAAACTTTTTGGCACAGATAGCCAAAATGCCCAATGTAAAAATTGTGCCAAGAACAGTATTGCCTTTCTAAACTTTGCCAATTTAATATATTAGAAATGGTCTTTTGTTGTTTTTTCAGCCTTATATAGTTTCGATTAATATTTTTGACTATTAATACAATTGAATGTTTTCCTCCTATATTTAAGAATGCATAAAGAAATTCCCGTTTCTTGGTAATGATTTTTCTCAAAGAAAACCTCAGCCATTCTAGTAATATTTCCTGTCCCAGAATAGCACACCATAGTTCCTAGGAAGAAAAGGGAAAATGGTTGTATGTGTGATCTAAGTAGAGGGTACCTTCTTTGATTGACTTGAATGTTAAGCCATGATAGGTAATGACAGTTTACTCCTAAACTGTGTTCAGTTACCCATTGACATGGATATGTTATAACCTGTCATCTTTGACTTATAGATCTCCCCAGGAATAATGTTCCAGGACAGTGAGCAAAAGAAATGTTTTCTGGGGAAAGAATCAGGACAAGAATGTTGTGATTTCAGACATCACAACTTTTCCCTACAGCAGTCTATATCCCAGAGCAAATCTGTGCCAGCCATGTAGATGAATTGGGTATTTCTAGGAGATATGTGATGGCTAAAATGGAGATTTCTGATGACAAGCAGAAAGCTACTCTCAGATACCCATTTCAGGGCATCTCAGACTGAGAGATGACTTGGAGAGGGATGGTTTCACACCTAGAGACTGGGAAGCCTTTATACTTGTTCATAGAGCTTTTCGTTTTTCAGATTATTTCCTTCTGCCTGTTAGGACTTGTGTTCTCACAAGTTCCTGCTCTCATACCAGAGGAGTGAATAATTGAATTTGGATAGTTGGTTTTTTTGAGTTGGCTCACTTCTTTCCATATGGACTTTCTATAGAAGAAGTGGGTCTAAAAGAGAACATATAGGGGAGAAGCTCTAAATGCTTATGTGGATGCATATATGCTTGTTTCCTTCAATACAGTGGAATGTATGTAAAAGGAAAGTACTGTCTAAAGAAGATAGTGTTCTGTATTTATACCACCATCTAGGTATATTTGCCATTGAATATTTTTTATTACAAGTGTCAAAAAGCAGGTTGGGTCAGAGCTCACTTAAATTAATAAGGGAAATACTTGTTCTTTTATAATGCTTAAGCTATGTGTTTGGAAAGAGAGGCTTAAAAAACATGTCCTTTAATATCTGTGATAAACTATGGCTATTCAAGGGTTAAGAGGCATCTTGTTGGAAGTAATTTATTTATTTTCCATTAAAATTGACACCACTTTAGAATTTGCAATTTGAGGTCTATTTGGTTAAGACCTCACTTCCTATCTGATACTTTAAAATCGTTGCTTTCCAACCAGGGAGATGACATTTTCTGGGCTGACGAATGATGGCTCTGTATCAAACCAGCAATGTCTAGTAACCGTCCAAGGGCTGTGTGGTTTTTAAGAGATTTATTATGCAGAGACAAGAAGCAAACATGTTCTGTTTTATACTGTGCAAGACCTAAGAATCACACTTTCCCATCAGGATTCGCTTGTACTAAGGCCTGAACAGAGAAGTTGGCTATTCATCATCCTGAGCTTTCCCAGCCCTTGCTATGACCTTAGCCTCAAGAGGGATCCCAGTACTCCCATCTCCTGGGTGCTTATGGTATAAGTTCTAGACCTCTGATATGTAGACCTAGGAATGGCTGGTAATGGCATAAAAGCTGACATTATTATTATGAAAAGCAGGCAGGGAGTTTTGTGCCCTTTGTGAGGAAGTTTTAAGAGTCTCTTGTAGCCCAACTATAGTTAAGGGGAAAATCATAAATTAAAACAGCACTACCAACAACAAACAACTTCCCTCTTAACATATAGGTAGACCTTCCATATTGTAGATTAAAGGCACTTAAGAGATCATCCCCTTCATTAGACTGTACCATGGGCTTCTCAGTGTTACTGGTATAGCCCTCAGACCTAGAGGAAAACCTCGCACAGGTAAGTACACAGTAATTATTAGCTGAAAATATAACTCAGTGGTCTAGCTCTGTGATTTCCATTTTTTCTTTGCCAAAGATCTTTTTAATTAATTTTGCTTCCCATGGCATCCAAATTTTAAAAGATTTGCTATTCCACATTGACTAAATAATAATGCATTTGTTTCCTAGTTTTATTGATCATAACTGAGCAGGACTTCTGTCAATATGAGAAAAATTATGGTTAGGACCATAATTCCAGCTCAGAAAAAAAGAAATCCAACATTTTATTTAGATGATGTAGCAAATAAGCTTTTTGAAATAAAATTAACTTGTATCCCAATATTACTTTTGGTGGGGGGAGTGGCTTCTATGAGTCTGAGCAGACTGAAAATCAGTGGTTTAGTCTAATCAACTCATTTTACAGATATACTTGCTAATGCTTCAGGAATTAGGATGTAGTGACTTATCTGCAAAGTAGACTAATTTTTTCCCATTTTCCAGGTCAGACAATATTGTTAAGATGGGTATATAGGCCAGGCTTGAAAAAGGTATTCTAGAATGAGACCTTAGGTTCTTGTCTCTTTTTAAAGAATAGATAGCCTTAGGATTAGTGCTGACTGGAATAGGTTACAGATAGAATCTCATTGTAATAAATACTGTATTATATCACTGCATATCTCCATGGTCTAGCTCACAGTTCATACTAATGTTTCATTGTTATGGACCACAAAATTCTACCAAGTTAAAAAAGTTTCATATGAATTGGCATCATAGAGGACCCATTTTATCTATTAAGGATACGGGTCCCAGAGGAGGGAATGGCTTGAAGGGGTTGTGTCATCAGCTTGAGATCAGGCCAAGAGCAGCCATCACGGAGTGACCCTTGTGAACAGTGGGGTCAAGTCTTTGTAAAACCTATAGAGAAAACCAGGAGTGAAACTGTGCAGTGAGACAAGGTCAAGGGTTTGAAGTGGGTCAAGAGTCTAATGTCCATCATGGTTTGCATTTTTGCTCTTAGGAACTTGTCAGCATGATAATAGGTGGTCAATAAAGTTTGTCAAAAAAATAATATTAATCAAAAGTCCCCATGCATTTAGAGAATATAGACGAAATCATGCAACAGGGAGCAAAATACCAAGATTTACCTGAAAGAGGAAATTTTTACTATTTTTTTCTTTTTTAAAAATTTTAATGTTTATTTTTGAGAGAGAAAGAGAGTGCGTGTGTGTGTGCACGAGAGAAAATATGAGATGGGGAGGGGCAGAGAGAGAAGGAGACACAGAATCTGAAGCTGGCTCCAGGCTCCGAGCTGTCAGCACAGAGCCTGATGTGGGGTTTGAACTCACATACAGTGAGATCAGATCATGACCTGAACTGAAGTAGGATGCTTAACCGACTGAGCCAACCAGGCGCCCCTATTTTTTTATTTTGATTTTTAATGTTTTTAAAAATGTTTATTTGTTTATTTTGAGAGAGAGAGGAGAGAGAGCAAGTAGGGAGAGAGCAGAGAGAGAAGGAAAGAGAGAGAATCCCTTCTGTGCTGTCAGCACAGAGCCTCACATGGGGCTCAACCTTACAAACTGAGAGATCATGACCTCAGCCAAAATCAAGAGTCAGGTGCTTAACCAATTGAGCCACCCAGGCATCCCTATTTTGTCATTTTAAAGATTTTATCAAGGTATAATTTATAGATAATGAAAAGCATAGACTATTTTTTTGTCGACAAGAATTTAGGACAATTTTAACTTTGAAAGGGAGAGTATCTGTCATTTACAATCATAATCCAATTAGTGAAATGAACTTCTTAGAACCTGAACACAGTCATATGGACGTTAATTAGTATGACATAAAGGAATGTAACATGGTAAATTCTGGAGTCTTAGAAAAGCAAAACCACTCAGCTTTTCAAATGAAGTTCTTATAATGGAGACAAGCAGTAACTAATTCTAAAGCTTTTTAAAACTTGTTACATTGTTTATGACAGTAAATTTCCATAATTTTACCTTTTTCACCTCAGGAAGACAGGTAGTTTAGCTATGTTTCAAAATCCCCTATTTAATTTAACAAAGGAAAGGAAAGGCATTCAGTACTTGTTATAAGTAGAAGAAGGTGAAAACATTTGCAGGGTAGCATGGATCAGTTCTTCTCCCATCAAGCAGTCCCAATACAGTAAGAAGCATACCCTGCTCTTTGTTTTGACTGCTTTATGTCACGCTTAGAACTGCTAGGTTTGGGGTACCTGGATGGCTCAGTCGGTTGGGTGGCCGACTTCGGCTCAGGTCATGATCTCATGGTCTGTGAGTTCAAGCCCCATGTCGGGCTCTGTGCTGACAGCTCGGGGCTCTGTGCTGACAGCTCGGAGCCTGGAGCCTGCTTCGGATTCTGTGTCTCCCTCTCTCTCTCTGCTCTTCTCCTGCTCACTCTCTGTGTCTCAAAAATAAATAAACGTTTAAAAAAAAACTACTAGGTTTTAGGATCAGTAAAAAAGAACTAGTGAGGTTGAAAGAATCAAAACATGTTTTCAGTTGATTTGTACATCGGAACTCTTAAGAAATATCTTTAAGAGCAATCCAACTTTAGGGGTGCCTGGGTGGCTCAGTGAGTTAAGCATCTGGACTCTTGATTTAAGCTCAGGTCATGCCCTCACCCTTCGTGAGTTTGAGCCCCACATAAGGCTCTGCCCTGACAGCGCAGGGCATGCTTGGGATTCTCTGTCTCCTTCTCTCTCTGCCTCTCTCTCACTGCTTCAAAAATAAACAAACATTAAAAAACAAAAAAAATTAAATTTAAAAAATTATGTTGGTAGACATGATTTTCCTAAAAAAAGAAAAATCTAACATTAACATTAAGGAAGCAGTTTTCACATATAAGTAATTTGTATGTGGTAGAATATTAAAAGATATTTTTAATGTTTTCCTGTTAAGAATATGATCAATGTACTTTCATTAATACAGTGAATGACACAATTAAGATTCGAACACAGCTTCATGGAATGAAATGATGGGACAGCTTCAAAAGCTGACATTAAACAGAAATAAATATAATAATCCTGATCAGAAATTCCAAAATCAATTCTGTATGAAGAAGATAACATTTTATGGCAAAAAGATCCAGGAAATTTTACTTAGCTATAAGGTCACCATAAAGCAAAGTGGCAAAATCTTAGCCCCAAATGCTTCTATTAAGTTGCATTAAATAGGGAGGATCAGAACTTCAGTTTTGCGTTCCATTTAGGGGATTACGTTTTAAGGAGGATGTCTGAGACATACTCAAAGGAAAGCCGCAAGGTGAGGGGAATACTGAAAAGGAATAATATTTCCTCCATGGGAGGAAAAACCTTAGAGATTATTTATTCTGGAACTCCAACTTTTGAGATGAGGAAACAGGCTGAGAGAGATATGTCCTGAGTCACAGGACTAGAGAGGAGCAGACTAGTTTCCAAAAGCACCACATGATGGGATAGCAAGTGCCAAATTGTGACACGCTGTGTGGAAGAGGGCCCAGACATTTTTCATAGCTTGAAAAGGCAGAACCAAGACTAATGTTTGGAAGTTAAAGGGAAGATTTGGATTAAAAATAGAAGGAGCAACTTTCTAGCGATTGCAGCTGCCTAAAATTGGAATAGCTTGACTCGAAAAGCAGTGAGCTACCCATCACCAGATATGTTTAAGTAAGTGTTGGGTAAGGTGTTGGGAATATTGAAGTGATTCCTTCTGTGCAGGAAAGGTTGAACCTCATTAGTTAATTATTACGTAGCCTCTTTTAACTGCTAATAACAGCTAACATTTATTGAGTACTTTAGGAGCATAATGCGGAAATAATGTATACGTATTATCTCTTTGATTCTTATAATACGTGAGGAAGCTGAGGCCCAGAGAACCCCTTGTTTTGATTAAGGTCACATGGTTAGCAATTGATGCAGTAGGATTCAAATCCAGGAAACCTGGCTACAGAGCTGTTTTTGCAAACTTCTGTGCTATAGCTGATGCTTCAGTGCAGTTCTCTGACTCATGTAAATATTAGATCCATATAGATCCATTCTTTTATAACTTCTAGCATTCTTGAACAGAAGAAGTCTCTCAGTGAGAGGAACCAGTTTGCACTAGTCGGGGAGGTCTGGTTTTTTTATGGGTTTTAGGTATCATGAATATACCTTTCAGGACTTAATGAATATGGAGTCCTTCATAATAAATCCTCTGGACGTGACCAGCAGTTAGCTGAACCACATTTCAGTAATGGTAGGTGGTACATTAAGTTACCATTTATCCTGAAGAGATCTTGTGTTTCAGAAGCTATTCACCTTACGTATATATATTTTTAATTCCCCTTAGTAGGCATTATTGTCCTCAGATTAAAGATGTGAAAGTCGCAGGTCACATTTTGGGTCGGCTTGCCTTCAGCCCAACCTGAACTATTTTTTAATTAAACTTTATTTTAAGATAATCATAGATTCACATGCAGTTGTAAGAAATAATACAGAGAGATCCAGTGTATCCTTTACCCAGTTTCCCCCAATAATAACATCTTGCAAAAGTATAGTACGGTATCCCAACCAGATATATTGACACTAATACATTCAAGATAAGCACCTCTCCATCACCACAAGGATCCCTTTTCTTGCTCTTTTATAACTACCTCCTTCTCTCCTATTCCACATCTCTCTCCCCTGGCAACCACTAATCCATTCTCTACTTTTATAACTTTTGTCATTTTAAGAACCTCCTACAAATGGAATCACACCATATGTAACCTTTTGGGATTAGTGTTTTTCACTCAGTAAAATTCCTTGGACGTTCATCCAGGTTGTTGTATGTAACAATAGCTTTCTTCTTATTGCCCAGTAATATTCCATGGTATAATACAATTTGTTTTAACCACAACCTGTGAAAAGATACCTGGGCTGTTTTCACTCTCCAGGTGCTACGAATAAAGCTGTTATACACATTTGTGTAAAAGTTTTTGTGCAAACACAGGTTTTCATTTTTCTGGATAAATGCCCAGAAGTACACTTGATAGCTCGTATGGTAGGGTTGTGTGTAGTTTTGGAAGAAACTGCCTGTTTTCCAGAGTGTTGGTACCATTTTACATTCCCACCAACAATGTATAAGGAATCCAGGTTTTTTGCATTTTTGCCAGCATTTAGTGTTGTTGTTATCTTCTATTTTAGTTATCCTGAGAGATGTGTAGTGATACCTGATTGCGGTTTTAATTTACATTTTCCTAATGCCTCATGATGTTGAATGTCCTTTTATGCCACCTGTGTATGCTCTTTGGTGACATGTCTGTTCATATTTTTTTGCCCATTTTCTGATTGTGTTTTACTGTTAGGTTTTGTAAAAGCCCGGGCCTTTATAGGCCAACAATGTGCTCTTCATTCCTTTCACTCTCTGTCATTCACATCTTGCCAGTACCCTGCTCAGGGAAACTCCCAGAATCTGACTTGTGTGACTTCTTGTAGCCTGAGAAAGCCATGATTCCATCCTTAATAGGTGTAGAACAAAATACAGGTTATCTAAACTCACCACTGCCTAGAAATCTTTAATATACATATATATTTCACATATCATAAAATTAATTTATTTAAAGTGTACAGTTCAGTGATTTTTAACATATTCACAAAGTTATACACTATGTAATTCCATAAAATTTTCATCACAGCCAAAAAGAAATATTGTACCTGTTAGCAATCACTCCAGATTTCCCCAGTCTCTGGAAACCACTAATCTACTTTCTGTGTCTGTGGATTTGCCTGCTCTGGACATTTCGTATAAATGGAATCATGCAATATATAGGCTTTTGTGTCTAGCTACTTTTAATTAGCATAATGTTTGTAGGATTCATCCATGTTGTAGCATAGATCAGTACTTCATTTTTATGGCTGAATAATATTCCATTGTGTGGATATCCCACATTTTATTGATCCATTTATCAGTTGATGGCTATTTAAATTGTTTCTACTTTTTGGCTATTATGAATAATGATGCTATGAACATTATGTTCAAGGTTTTGTGCAGATACATGTTTTTACTGAGATATACCTAGAAACGAAATTGCTGGATCATATGGTAACTCTATGTTTAACTGTTTGAGGAACTATAAAACTGTTTTACATTTCTATAAGCAATATGAGAGTTTGAATTCCTTCACACCATCACCATCTCTTGTTATCTTTAATTATGACCACTTGTTCTTGATGATGATCATTTTCAGGAATGTGAGGTGGTACCAAATTGTGGTTTTGATCTGCATTTCCCTAATGACTAATGATGTTGAGCATTTTTACATGTGTGTATCGGCTATTTGTGTTTCTTTGGAAAAATATCTAATTTAAATCTATTGCCCATTTTTAAGTTGGATTATTTGTATTTTCATTTATATATTCAGGATGTTAGACCATCTATCAGGTAGATGATTTGCAAATATTTTCTCTTGTTCTGTAGATGGTATTATGACTTTCTTAATGATGTCCTTTGAAGCACAAACATTAATTTTGAATAAGACCATTTTAACTATTTTTCCTTTATGTTAGGTTTCTTAGCAGCTTTTAAATCAATATTTTTTTTCTAAGTGCCCTGCACTCACAACAAGCACCCACTCTCTTCCTAGTTCCTTTATGCAGATGAACTTCCTCCTACTTTCTGAGAAGACTGAGATTATTTGCCATAAATTTCTCAACTATTCAAGTGTCTATGTGTTTTCATTCTTCCTCCTCTTGTCACATCCATACCCCACCCCCACACTTTGAAATACAAATGTTTTGCTTTGCTTTTTTTTTTTTTTTAATGTTTAATTACGAGAGAGATAGAGACAGAGCACAAGCAGAGGAGGGGCAGAAAGAGAGGGAGACACAGAATCCAAAGCAGGATCCAGTCTCTGAGCTGTCAGCACAGAGCCTGACATGGGGCTCAAACCCACAAACCATGAGATCATGACCTGAGCCGAAGTCAAGAGTCAGACGCTTAACCAACTGAGCCACTCAGGCACCCCTTCTTCGCTTTTTTAAGCTGAGTGCCTCCAGCTGAGCCATTCCATTCTCTCCTCTAGGACTTTGGTTCAGTGGTTGGCCTCTCTCTCCCTCCAAGTATCAGTAATCTCTCCTCTGCTATTCTTTTTCTGCCCTCTTACAATCTCAGGTCTCTGTTTTCCCTTTAAAGAAAAATATTAGGGGCAGAGAATATCCCCAGTTTTATTTTTCCTTTATCTACCAACCTCTTTGACTTTTTCCCTTACTTTTAATCTTGAGAGAGCTGTTTCACCTCATCTAAAATATTGCAGTAATTTTTTCAGTGGTCTCTAAGTCCCTGATCTCCCACTTTGACTCATCGTATACACTTTCTATGAGATAAATCTTCCCAAAATGAAGTTCTTACCACATAACTCTCTGGCCCCAAAACTTCTGATGACTCATTTAATACTGAGTTATCTATAAGACTCCCTAGCCTAATATTCACAGTTCTTTGTAACATGTTTTCTCAACCCTGACAGATCTGGACAACCCACTTATCCCTGAACACTGCTCCCCCGTCCTGCCTAATGCCTGCTCCCAGAATGCCTGTCTTGCTTTGTCTTTTCCTATGAAAATTCTGTCTTTGCTCAAATGCGTTGAAGTTTATGCCACTCTCCAGTCTTTAAATCCCTATCACATTGCAAACTTCCGTGTGAACCTTATTATGCTGTATTTGTATTACAGCTTTTTAAAGTAGACTGTAAGTTCTCCGAAGGCAGAGACCAATAGCTTGTCCATCTCCGGACCCTCTCAAGCAACTAGACAGAGCTTTAGATCTAGTAGGTACTGAGTAAGTATCTCTAACTTGATTTGATTTGAAAACAAGAACCTGGGTACTCATATCCTTGGAGAAAAATATGGAAAAAATAAAGCAGAAAACATGAGGTAGACAGAGATTGGTAAATCTGAGTAGGTAGTTTATACTTTAGTTTTACTGTGAATCAGAACACAAGCTCAAAAACCTCATTTTTTTCTGAATCCCTTTTGGCTATTAAAACTAATTCATGCACTGCAGACTGCATGCTTTATTTTCAAAACACTAAGGGTAAAAAAAAAATAGAACTAGTTGAGTAAAATTATGTAGAGTCACCTTATGTGACAAATTACATCATCTTTTCTGAATGAAGGCCCTAAAATTGTTCTGAAGGATGTCATGTTCATCTTCCAATTATGGAGAAAAGGAAGTAGCAAATTTTAGGAACTTTATGAACTGTAAAGTACTGCATATAAGTTGACCTTTAAATTTAAAAATATTTCTACAAAATATGGGTCAACTTCCATGCTACTAGTTGATGGTCAGTGATGCTCTCTCAGCTGCCTCTTGGAGTCACTCTTAATGGATTTGTGGGTCACAAGATCAATATCACGGTCAAACAATATGTAACCAAAGAAAAGTCCAATCTCAAATATTTATATTAAAAAGCTTTAGGTTAACCTATATACTAGATTGTATTCATACTCCACTATATGCATAGTGTTGTTAACTCTATTAGATACTCAGATAAGGTAAATTGATTAAACATTTACCTGTTTGAGTAGGGTGACTGAGAAGTGACTTTTTTTTAACAATTTATTGTCAAATTGGTTTCCATACAACACCCAGTGCTCATCCCAGCATGTGCCCCTCAGTGCCCATCACCCACTCTCGCCTCTCCCATACCCCCATCAACCCTCAGTTTGTTCTTAGTATTTAAGAGTGAGAAGTGATTTTGTTTTAATTTTTAGTCTCAATAGGAATGTGATATTCTTCTTTATTTTTATCTTTCCATTTTGGGATATTCAAACTGATTTCTAAACTGTAAGCTCTTAAAAACTGGGAAACTATTCCATATTTTTGTTGTAGAATCTAGTCCTAATAGAACTCCTTTAGTATTGTAATTATCCAATAGTATTAATAATGATAATCCCTAATATCTATTGAGTGCTTACTAAGGGCTAGACATTTTCCTAAATACTGCATGTTCATCATTTCTTTTAATTCAAAGCAGGCTTGTGAGATATTTTCTTCACTTTTCAAAGGAGAAAACGAGGCTTCACTATTTGCTCAAGGTCATTATATTACATAAGTGGCTGAGCCAAGATTGGAACCCAGACAGTCTGACTTCCGGGTCTGTGCTCCTAACTACACCATCTTCTACAATAAATATGTATTCATCACGGTGCTAATTAGAACCAAGCTGTGTACATGGCATATGTGCAGTGACATCCTGTCTATGTTTTTATTGTGTAATGTACCCCAGATACTATGAGCCCACAGCTGGTGTCCATTAATGATGGCAGTGTGAGAATTAAAAATAATTTCCAGAGCATCTCGGTTACAAGGCATTACATAATTTTCATTACTCAGTGATCTTTAAATTATTGGCCTTAAAAGAGAGTTGTTATTGGAATATCTAAAGTAGTTTTTTCTGTTTCTAAAAGTTGTATTTGGAATAGAAAGTAGTGGAAGACTACAGTGTGCTTTCTGATACTTCACAAGGAGTGTTTACATTTTTATTTCTTCTAAGTGATTTCTCTACTTATGTCCTTCAAAAAGGAGAGATAGAGGCAATGTTTGGATTTTCTTTATATCATCACTAAATTTATTAAATTAGAAAAATAAATATAATTTTAAAGACTTTGAAGGAAACTTTGTTTTATCTTCAGGTAAAAGAACACCAGAGTTTTCTACGGCTACTTTTACTTGTTTTCTTCTCCCTTCCCTGCCCCCCCCTTTTTTTTTGAGAGAGAGAGAGAGGTGGGGAGGAGCAGAGGAAGAGAGAGAATCTTAAGCAGGCTCCATACCCAGCATGAAACCAACGCAGGGCTCAATCTCATGACCATGAGATCATGACCTGAGCCAGAATCAAGAGTCAGAAGTTTGAGCCACCCAGGTGTCCCTTAATGTTACTTTAAAATACATTATGAGTATCAACACAAGGGAATACTATGTAGCTATTGAAAAGAATGAGCTATATAAATAGGTTCTGACAAGGAGAGATGTCTATCATACATTGTCAAGTAAAAAGAGCAAGTCCTCACATATGTTCATTATTCTCTCTTAAGAACCCATGAATATATAGAATTACATATTTGTAAATGCATATAAAGTTGATTGGAATGATGTACACCAAACTACCAGCTATGGTTAACTCCAGGGAAAAAACCTGAGATTGAGGGAAGGTCTGAAGTAGGACTGTTTATTCTGTATATTTGTTGAGATTATATGTATATTTATCCTATTTTAGTTGGATTAGGTTTTTCTTGCAAAACAACTTCCCAAATACAAAAAAGTGCAAAGACGGTAAGACAGTCCCATACACCCAATCACCCAAAATGAAGAAATGTAAACATTTTTTCATATTTGTTTTAGAAAATTTTAAAAATTAAAATGATAATAATTGATGTCTCCTATGTGTTCTTCCCAGTTCTATTGCTTTCTTTTCCTCCCTGAAGCCTATCAACTGTCATCAGTATCTAGCCATGTTAGTATCTTTAGATCTAGTAAAATGCTTTTTCTACCATGTTACATTCCATAATAGAAATATATCACAGTTGAGGCACCTGGGTGGCTCAGTCAATTAAGTGTCTGACTTTGGCTCAGGTCATGGTCTTGCAGTTCGTGGGTTCAAGCCCCGCGTCGGGCTCTATGCTAACAGCTCAGATTCTGTGTCTCCCTCTCTCTCTCCCTGTCCCTGACTCACATTCTCACTCTCTCTCAAAAATAAACATTAAAAAAAAAGAAATATATTACAATTTATCTCACCTTCTACTAATGGATGTTTTGGTTGTTTCCATATTTGTTTTTTTTTTTAATTTTTTAATGTTTATTTTATTTTTGAGAGAGAGAGAGAAAGAGCGTGAGCCGGGGAGGGGCAGAGAGAAATGGAGACACAGAATCTGAAGCAGGCTCCAGGCTCTGAGCTGTCAGCCCAGAGCCCGACCTGGGGCTCAAACTCACGAACTGCAAGGTCATGATCTTAACCACAGTCACATGCTTAACCAACTGAGCCACCCAGGCCCCCCCCCATATTTTTTTTCTTACAGGTTGTTCCTCAGTGGTCACCTCTCTACATGTCTCACTGTGTATTTTTGTGAGAGGTTTTCTCTGGCAGGGCTTCCCAAACTTTTTGTCTGTGAAGACAAAGATAGAAATGGGTTTTTGTATGGCGTGCTGTGGCAAATAGGTGAGAGGTAAGTGGCGGGGTCTCTGGCTAACTCAGCCCAACTGCCATCCTCAGGGCTGAAGGAGTCCTTTTTTTTGGTGTACCTTTAATATCTTGCCACATCACACCTGCTGAGAAATTCTGCTTTATAATATTTATGAATATAAATATATTTTTAATATTTATATGAATCACCTGGTAATCTTGTTAAACTACAAGATTTTGATTCTGCAGGTCTGGCATGTGGCCTGAGACTCTGTTTCTACTTTTTTTTCTTTTGATATTTTTTTAAATTTATTTTTTAAATTTACATCCAAGTTGGTTAGCATATAGTGCAATGATTTCAGAAGTAGATTCTTTAAGCCCCCTCCCTGTTTTTATATTATTTTTGCTTCCCTTCCCTTATGTTCATCTGTTCTGTGTCTTAAATTCCTCATGTGAGTGAAGTCATATGATATTTGTCTTTCTCTAATTTCGCTTAGTGTAATATCCACATAGTTGCAAATGGCAAGATTTCATTCTTTTTGATTGCCGAGTAATACTCCATTGTGTGTGTGTGTGTGTGTGTGTGTGTGTGTATATCTTCATCCATTCATCCATCGATATACATTTGGGCTCTTTCCATACTTTGGCTATTGTTGATAGTGCTGCTATAAACACTGGGTTGCATCCCTTCGAAACAGCACACCTGTATCCCTTGGATAAATACCTAGAGTGCATGAGACTCTGTTTCTAATAAATATCTAGGTAGTACTGATGCTTTGATTAACAAGGCTCTAGTTCTTTGCTATCCAGTACAATTGCCACTAGCCACACATGGCTACTGAGCCCTTGAAATGAAGTCTGTCCAAATTGAGAAGTGTTTTAAGTATAAAATACATACTAGATTTAGTGTGAAAAAGTAATATAAAATACCCCACTTATACTTTTATATTATTATACATTATTAATTCCATATTGAAATTATTATTGTGAATATATTAGATTAAATAAAACATATTATTAAAACTAATTTTCTCTATTTCTTTTACTTTAATTTGGCAACTAAAACATTTAAAATTATGTATGTGGTTTGCTTTACATTTGTGTTCACCACTGCTGCTCTGTAATTCTGTACCTAGATTTGAAATTACTAGATCTTAGGATGTGCTCATTTTCAGCTTTACTAGATATGGCTGTTACTCTTCACAATGTTTAGACTAGTTTATACTTCCACCAGAAGGTATAGCGGTTCCCTTTTCTCCTTCCTCACTTAATTGTCATACTTTTAAAATGTCTGCCCGTCTGGTGGGTTTAACTTGTAAATCCCTAATTACTAACGAGGTTGGTCATCTTTTCATGTTTTTTGGCCACGGGAGTTTCATCTTCCATGAAGAACTATTTCCCTGCTTAATTTTGGTGGTTCATCACAAAGTTTGGACATTCTTTGTTATATATGTTGCAAATTATTTCTCCCAATCTGTTATTTATCTTTTTAACTTTGTTTTTGACATATTTGGTTGTAAAAAATTTGTAATTTCAATGTAATCAACTTTATCAGTCTTTTAAAATATGCCTGTTTGAGAAATCTATTAAGGAATCCATGCCGAATAAAGATTTTCTTCTAAATAAAAAAAGGGGGGGCAGACACTTGAGTGGCTCAGTTGAGTGGCCCAACTTTTTTTTTTTTTCTAAGTTTATTTATTTATTTTGACACAGAGTGCATGCGGGGCAGGGGTAGAGAGTGAGGGAGAGAGAGAATCCCAAGCAGGCTCTGTGTTGTCAGCACAGAGCTTTACATTGGGCTCAATCCTGTGAACCGTGAGATCATGACCTGAGCCAAAATCAAGAGTGGGATGCTCAGCAGAATGAGCCACCCAGGCACCCCCAGTTCAGTGGTTTTTAATTTAAAAAGTGCCATAAGGGAGGCACCTGGGTGGCTCAGTTGGTTGAGACTCTGACTCTTGATTTCACTTCAGGCCATGTTTCCAGGGTCCAGGGATTGAGCCCCACATCAGGCTCTGCACTGAGGTGGAACCTGCATAAGATTCTCTCTCTCTCTGCCCTTTTCCCTCACTCACCCTGTCTTTTTCTCTCTCTAAAATAAAAATTAAATTAAATTATATTAAATTACATTTTAAAAGATTTTCTTCTGCTGGTTTTAAAGTTTTATACCTTGTATTTGGATCTTCTATCTATTTGGTGTTTATTCGGGGATCAAATGTAAGGTAGGGATTTGATTATAATACGTATAATTTTGTGTATGTGTGTGTTTCCAGATGGAAATCCTGTTATCCATTTATCAGATAACTCAAACATTTTCTGCTTGTTGGAAATCCTTCTTCTGTCATATGCGAAAGACCACTTAGGTTTCTGTATTAGGGTTTTATTCAAAATTATTGAAGATGACTTTCAAGGTCAGTAAAATCATAGGAAAATCTTAGAAAGTCATTATAATACTGGTCTGAGGCACTGAGTTATACCCAAGTTGATAAGATAATTTATCATCCTGTGAAAAAAAAAAGATAATTTATCATCCTAATTCACTCTTGAGAATGAAAGAGGATTCTTTTTTTTTTTTTTTAGTTTATTTATTTATTTTGAGAGAAAGAGCAGGGTAGGGACAGAGAATGAAGGAAAGAGAGAATCTTAAGCAGGCTCTGCACCAGCAGCGTAGAGCCCAACATGGGGCTCGAACTCATGTACCATGATACCATGGTCTGAGCCTAAATCAAGAGTCTGGTGTTTAACTGACAGTCACCCAGGTGCTCCATGAAAGAAAATTCTTCAGATAACTAAAATTATGTAATTTTCAAAGTATTTATTTCTTGACTGAAAAATGGTTTAGTTATGTTGGTAGACTATAAAATAGCCTGTTCAAAAATTATTTCCCAAAAATACTTTTTTTCTAAAACACAAACATTAAAGCAAAATTGATTATCTGCACACTCAAAAATAACAAGTAATTATTCTTGGCATAATCACATAATTTAATTTTTTTATTTTTTATTTTTTTCAATTTATTTTCAATTTAGTTAACATACAATCTAGTTAGTCTTGGCTTCAGGAGTAGAACTCAGTGATCCATCTCTTACGTATGACCCCCAGTGCTCATCCCGAAAAGTGCCCTCCTTAATGCCTGTCACCCATTTAACCCCACCCCCAGTTTGTTCTGTCTTTAAGAGTCTCTTTTGGGGGCGCCTGGGTGGCTCAGTCGGTTGGGCAGCCGACTTCAGCTCAGGTCATGATCTTACGGTCTGTGAGTTTGAGCCCCACGTCGGGCTCTGTGCTGACGACTCATCAGAGCCTGGAGCCTGCTTCTGATTCTGTGTCTGCCTCTCTCTCTGCCCTTCCCCTTCTCATGCTCTGTCCCTCTGTTTCTCAAAAATAAATAAACCTTTAAAAAAAAAAAAGAGTCTCTTTTGGTTTGCCTCCGTGTTTTTATCTTATTTTTCTTTCCCTTCCCCTATGTTCATCTGATAAGTTTCTCAAATTCCACATATAAGTGAAATCATAGATCTGTCTTTCTCTGACTTTTTTGCTTAGCTTAATACCCTCCAGTTCCATCCATGTTGTTGCAGATCTCAAGATTTCATTCTTTTTCATCACTGAGTAGTATTCCATTGTGTGTGTGTGTGTGTGTGTGTGTGTGTGTGTGCGCGTGTGTGTGTGTGTATGTGTATGAATTAAAATGTTAATCCATTCATCACTTGATGAACATTTGAGCTTTTTCCATAATTTGACTATTGTTGATAGTGCTGCTATAAACATTGGCATGCATGTGCCCCTTTGAATCAAAATTTTTTTATCCTTCGGATAAATTCCTAGTAGTCTAGCTCTTTCTTCTGGGCCGCCGACATGCCATCCAGACTGAGGAAGACCCGGAAACTTCGGGGCCACGTGAGCCATGGCCACGGCCGCATCGGCAAGCACCGGAAGCACTCAGGGGGCCGAGGTAATGCTGGTGGCATGCATCACCACAGGATCAACTTTGACAAATATCATCCAGGTTACTTTGGAAAAGTTGGTATGAGGCATTACCACTTAAAAAGGAACCAGAGCTTCTGCCCAACTGTCAACCTTGATAAACTGTGGACCTTGGTCAGTGAGCAGACACGGGTAAATGCTGCCAAAAACAAGACTGGAGCTGCTCCTGTCATTGATGTGGTGCAATCGGGCTACTACAAAGTTTTGGGAAAGGGAAAGCTCCCCAAACAGCCTGTTCATCGTGAAGGCCAAATTCTTCAGTAGAAGAGCTGAGGAGAAGATTAAGGGTGTGGGGGGAGCCTGTGTCCTAGTAGCTTGAAGCCACCTGGAAGGAGGTTCATTAAATACTAACAAGTGCTTTTCTCTTCCGGTCTGGGTGTAACTTCTTTAGTACCCCTACCTCTCTATCTGTACATTGGAAAGCCACTTAACAGATTCCAGGAATAAGGGTATGAGAGCCTGAGCTCCTTTTTCAACTCCCCTCAGAAAGTATGCAAGAGATAGCACTGGCACTTAAAGGACTTGGGCCATTAACCTACCTTGAACATTTATAAAGTGAGAATATTTGTTGATAGTATATTTGTGTATCATAGAGTTGAAAGTCCTGTTTTGCATTGTACTCTGAAAATACAGTGAGTGGGAGAATATACCCTTAACTGTTATGCATGGCTCAAAGGTTTTCGTGGGGGGGGGTGTTTTGTTTAAGTAAGTTCTATACCCAATAAAGGGCTTGAACTCAAAAAAAAAAAAATTCCTAGTGGTCTAATTGCTGGGTTGTAGGGTAGTTCTACTTCTAATTTTTTGAGGAACCTCCACACTGTTTTCCAGAGTGATTGTACCAGTTTGCATTCCTACCAACAGTGTAGGAGGCTTCCCCTTTCTCCATATCCTCATAAACATCTGTTGTTCCTGAGTTATTGATTTTTGCCATTCTCACTGGTGTGAGGTGGTATCTCATTGTGGTTTCAATTTGTATTTCCCTGATGATGAGCAACGTTGAGCATCTTTTCGTGTGTCTGTTTGCCATCTGGATGTCTTCTTTGGGAAAGGGTCTATTCATGTCTTTTGCTCATTTCTCTACTGGATTATTTGTTTTTTGGCTGTTGAGTTTGGTAAGTTCTTTATAGATTTTGGATACTAGCCCTTTATCTGATATGTCATATGCATATATCTCCTCCCAAATAGCAAAAGCAATGTTGAAAAAGAAAACCAAAGCTGGAGGTATCACAATCAGGGACTTTAACCTGTATTACAAAGCTATAATAATTAGGACAGTACGGTATTGGCACAAAAACAGACACAAAGATCAGTGGAATAGAATAGAGAACCCAGAAATGGACCCATAAATATATGGCCAACGAATCTTCAGCAAAGAAGGAAAGAGTATCCAGTGGGAAAGAGACTGTCTCTTTAGCAAATGGTGTTGGGAGAACTGGACAGCAACATGTAGAAGAATGAAACTGGACCACTTTCCTACACCATACACAAAAGTAAATTAAAAATGGATGAAAGACCTGAATGCGACACAGGAAAACATCAAAATCCTATAGGAGAAAACAGCAACCTCTTTGACCTTGGCTGCAGCAACTTATTGACGTGTCTCTGGAGGCAAGGGAAATACAGCAAAAATGAACTGTTGGGACCTCATCAAGATAAAAAGCTTCTGAACAGCAAAGAAAACAATCAACAAAACTAAAAGGCAATGGACAGAATGGGAGAAGATATTTGCAAATGACATATTGGATAATCTTTTTCTTAACTGCGTCAGTATCTATTATCATTTCATTGGTATTTTTCTGAAGAATATATTTCAAAATGAACTTACTATTTTTATCCTTTTTACAAAATTGCTCATGATCATCTTCATAGTTCCATTTTATGACTCATAAATGTGACATTATTGACTCTTCTATTTAAACTACAGTATTATTAATTGAAAAAAAATACTTCCTCTAAGCTGCTGAGGTACTTGATAAACTCAGAACACATTGCATTAAATGGAGAATATTTTCAATTTTGCGTTTACATTAAAATATATAAGTATATGTGTAAGTAAATGCCAATAAGTTTCACACCTTAGATGAAGTGACACAGTTTGAAAGACACAACCAGTGCTCAACAGGGTGAAACAGTCTACTAGAGTAGCCCTTTATCTTATAAAGAAATTTAACTGATAGTTAAAAACTGTGGAACCAAAAAGAAAACTTTAGCCCTAGATAGAAGTACTAATAAATTTTATAGTTCTGTACAAACTCTTTCCAGACTTTTTTAGATTAACAAAAATTTAAGGTTAAAAAAATACAGTGTTATATTAGTTTCAGGTGTACAATATAGTGATTCAGTAATTCCATATATTGCTCAGTGCTCATCAAGACAAGGAAACTTTTAATCCTCTTTACCTAATTCACTCATCCCCTCACCCACCTCCCCTCTGGTAATCATTTTGGTTTCTCTCCTTTTTCTTTTTTTGTTTTGTTTCTTAAATTCCACGTATGAATGAAATCATATGATATTTGTCTTTGTATGACTGGTTTATTTTTCTTAGCGTTACACTCTTTAGATCTACCTATGTTGTTGCAAATGGCAAGATTTTGTTTTTTTTTGTGGCTGAATAATATTTCATTGTACATATATAAACCACATCTTCTTTATCCATTCATCTATCAAAGACACTGGGCTACTTCCATAATTTGGCTATTGTAAATAATGCTGCAGTAAACATAATGGTAGTTCTATTTTTAATTTTTTGAGAAACCTCTATACTGTCTTCCACAGTGACTGCACCAAATTGCACTCCCACCAACAGTGCATGAGGCTTCCTTTTCCTCCACATCCTCATCAACACCTGTTGTTTCTTGTGTTTTTTAGTTTAGCTGTTCTGACAGGTGTAAGGTGGTATCTTGTTGTGGTTCTAATTTGCATTTCCCTAGTAATGGGTGATGTTGAGCATCTGTATGTGTCTATTGACCATCTTGATGTCTTCTTTGGAGAAATATCTTCTTTGGGCATTGTTCTGCCCATTTTTAAATTGGATTATTTGGCTTTTGGTGTTGAGTTATACAAGTTCTTTGTATATAGTATCTTTGGATACTCTTTATTAGACATGTCATTTGCAAATATCTTCTTTCATTCTATAGGTTGTATTTTAGTTTTGTTGGTTTTTCCTTTTGCTGTGCAGAAGCTTTTTAGTTTGATGCAGTCCCAAAAGTTTATTTTTGCTTTTGTTTCCCTTGCCTCAGGAGACTGTCTAGAAAGATGTTGTTATGGATGATGTCAGAGAAATTACTGCTTGTGCTCTCTTCAAGGATTTTTATGGTTTCAGGTCCCACATTTAGGTCCTTAGTCCATTTTGAGTTTATTTTTGGGTATGGTGTAAGAAAGTGGTCCAGTTGCACTCTATTGCATGTAGCTGTCCAGTTTTCCCAGCACCATTTGTTGAAGACACTTTTTCTCATTGCGTATTCTTGCCTCCCAGATGACTTTTAAAAAAAGAAACTGACACCTACAAACTGATGCAAAAAATCACATGGAAATACAGTGAATCTAGAATAGCCAAGCCAATTTTGAAAAAGAACAACAGAGATGGAGGTCTTATGCTATTTGATTTTAAGAGTTGATATAAAGCTACAGTTAATCAAGATGATGTAGTTTAGGTTTAAGGATTGATATGTGCATCATTGGAGCAGAATAGAGAGTCCAGAAATGGACCCACACATACAATCATTTTTCAGCAAATGTACAAAGGAACAATTGGATATCCAAGTGTAGTGAATGTAACTGCAGTTGTTACCATACTCCTTATACAAAAATTAGTTCAAAATGGATCATAGACCTAAATGTAAGAGCTAAAAGTTCTAGAAGAAAATATAGAGAAAATCTTCATGATTTTGGGTGAGGCAAAGAAATATTTGAGAGGAAACAAAAGGCACATATCATAAAAGGAAAAAATTGATAAATTGGACTTAATTAAGATTTAAATTTTTGCTCTTTGGAGGACAGGGCTAAGAAAATGAGAAGACAAATCACAGGAAGAGAAAAATTTTAAAAAGACATGTCTGATAACGGACTTATATCCAGAATATACAAATAATTGTCAAAATTATTAAGATGCATAACTCAGTTTTTAAATAGGCAGAGGATTTAAACACTTTACCAGTGGCAATATACAAATGGCCAATAATCACTTGAAAAGATGCTCAACATCATTAGTCATCAGGAAAATGCAAATTAAAACCAAAATGGCATAGCACTACACACCCACCAGAATGACTACAATTAAAGATTTATAATATCAAGTGTTGTTGAAAATCTGGAGCAAGTGGAATTATATATTACTGGCAGGAATGCAGTGTGGTACACCCACTTTGGAAAACAGTTTGACTGTTTCTTATAAAGTTAAACATACACTAAGCATATGACTCTGCAATCCCACTCTTAACATATGTCCACATAAAGACTTGTACATTAATGCTCATATCAGCTTTATTCATGATAGTACCAAAGTGGAAATAACCCAAATGTTTTTCGGCAGGTGAACTGTGGTACATTCATGTAATGGAATACTACTCAGCAATACAAAGGGAAAACCTTCTGACGAATTAATAGTATGGATGAATTGCTACAGTGTTTCGCTAAGTGAAAGAAGCCAGAAACAAAGGACCATATTTGTATTCAATTTATATGAAATTCTGGAAAAGGCACAGAAAACACATCACATCAGTGGTTGCCAAGAGCCGGAGAGAGGTGGAGGGATTGACAGCAAAGATACAAGGGAACTTTTTCGTGTGATAGAAATGTTCTATATCTCAATTGTAGTGATTATTATATGACTATATACAGTGAGTCAAAACTCATTTAACCATATACTTCAATATTAATGAAGTGTGAATATTATAAATTATACCTCAAAAAATAAAACATGTAAATATTTCAGCCCAAATATTTTCATAAATACTGTCCTTTTACCTCCATCCAGAATACCTTTTTGAAAATATTTTTACAAGACAAAATAAGTAAGTGATCTCTATTCATGATTTTTTTTAACGTTGAACTACAGATACTGTAAAATCATAGGACTTTTCAATTTCATTCTATTCTAGTATAGAATATAAATTCATCCAATTAAAATTAGGTGTTTTTGAGCACCTGGGTGGCTGTCAGCTGAGCATCCAACTTTGGCTCATGTCATGATCTCATGATTCATGGGTTCATGCTCCACGTGTCAGCTCAGAGCCTGGAGCTTGCTTTGCATTCTGTGTCTCCCTCTCTCTCTCTGCCCTTCCCCACTCATACTCTGTCTCTCTCAAAAATAAATAAACATTAAAAAAATAAAATTTGGTGTTCTGACTAAAGATTCTTCCCACAAATTGAGATATTTCAAAGCACACTGAAGAGCAAACTTCCATTATTGGACATTACTAAATTCTTATTTGGATGTGAAATGAATGAAAATAATTTAATATTGAAAATTAATGAAGTTATTTTAGAATTCATTTGATCTAACTGAAAAGTCATGTTTTCCAGAGTGATATATAAACATATGCTGTGTAGCTCAAATTGTTAATTATATTTTTTCAGGTAAAGTTGTGGTTTTTTTTTTTTTTTTTTTTTTTTTTTTAATTCAAAATAGTTTATTTTCAAATTGGTTTACATAAAACACCCAGTGTTCATCCCAACATGTGCCCTTTTTTAATGCCCATCACCCCCTCTCCCCCCCCATCTCCCTCACCCTCAGTTTGTTCTTAGTCTTTGAGAGTCTCTTATGTTTTATCTCCCTCCCTCTCTGTGTCTTTTTTTTCTTTCCCCTCTTCCCCTCCCCCTGGTTTTTGCTGAGTCTCACCAAGTCCACCTATTCGTGGAAACATATGGTATCTGTCTTTTTCTGACTGACTTATTTCACTTAACATAATACCCTCCAGTTCCATCCATGTTGCTACGCATGGCCAGATTTCATTTTTTCTCATTGCCACATAGTAGTCCATTGTATATATGTACCACATCTTCTTTATCCACTCGTCAGTTGATGGGCACTTAGTTTCTTTCCATGTTTTGGCTATTGTCGAAAGTGCTGCTATGAACATTGGGGTACACGTGCTCCTATGCATCAGCAATCCTGTGTCTCTTGGGTAGATTCCTAGCAGGGCTATTGCTGGATCATAGGGTAGCTCTATTTTCATTTTTTTGAGGAACCTCCACACCGTTTTCCAGAGTGGCTGCACCAGTTTGCATTCCCACCAACAATGTAGGAGGGTGCCTACTTCTCCACATCCTCGCCAGCATCTATAGTTCCCTGATTTGTTCATTTTAGCCACTCTGACTGGTGTGAGGTGGTATCGCAGTGTGGTTTTGATTTGTATTTCCCTGATGATGAGTGACATTGAACATCGTTTCAAGTGTCTATTTGCCATCTGAATGTCCTCTTTGGAGAAGTGTCTATTCATATCTTCCGCCCATTTCTTCACTGGGTTGTTTGTTTTTCGGGTGTGGAGTTTGGTAAGTTCTTTATAGATTTTAGATATTAGTCCTTTATCCGATATGTCATTTGCGATGATCTTTTCCCATTCCGTTGGTTGCCTATTCGTTTTGTTGGTTGTTTCTTTTGCTGTGCAGAAGCTTTTTATCTTGATGAAGTCCCAATAGTTCATCTTTGCTTTTAATTCCCTTGCCTTTGGAGACGTGTCTAGTAAGAAATTGGTGCGTCTTAGGTCAAAGAGGCTTTTTCCTGCTTTTTCCTCTAGGATTTTGACGGTTTCCTGTCTCACATTCAGATCTCTTATCCATTTAGAATTTATTTTTGTGAGTGGTGTAAGAAAGTGGTCTAGTTTCATTCTTTTGCAAGTTCCTGTCCAATTCTCCCAGCACCATTTATTAAAGAGGCTGTCTTTTTTCCATTGAATACATTTTCCCGCTTTATCAAAGATTAGTTGGCCATATACTTGCGGGTCCATTTCTGAGTTTTCTATTCTATTCCATTGGTCTATGTGTCTGTTTTTGTGCCAATACCATACAGTCTTGATGACTACTGCTTTGTAGTAGAGGTTAAAGTCTGGGATTGTGATGCCTCCCGCCTTGGTTTTATTCTTCAGTATTATTTTGGCTATTCGAGGTCTTTTGTGGTTCCATACAAATTTTAGGATTGTTTGCTCTAGCTTTGAGAAGAATGCTGGTGCAATTTTGATTGGGATTGCATTGAATGTGTAGATTGCTTTGGGTAGTATTGCCATTTTAACGATATTTATTCTTCCAATCCATGAGCATGGGATGTTTTTCCATTTCCTTGTGTCTTCCTCAATTTCCTTCATAAGTTTTTTATAGTTTTCAGTGTAGAGGTCTTTCACATCTTTGGTTAGGTTTATTCCTAGGTATTTTATGGTTTTTGGTGCAATTGTGAAAGGGATTAGCTTCTTTATTTCTCTTTCTGCTGCTTCATTGTTGGTGTATAGAAATGCCACCGATTTCTGTACATTGATTTTGTATCCTGCAACTTTGCTGAAATCACGGATCAGTTCTAGTAGGCTTTTGGTAGATTCCGTCGGGTTTTCCATGTAAAGTATCATGTCATCTGCAAAAAGTGAAAGTTTGACTTCCTCCTTGCCAATCTTGATGCCTTTTATTTTGTTTTGTTGTCTGATTGCTGATGCTAAGACTTCCAGCACTATGTTAAATAGCAGTAGCGAGAGTGGACACCCCTGTCGTGTTCCTGATCTCAGGGGGAAGGCTTTCAGTTTTTCCCCATTGAGGATGATATGAGCTGTGGGCTTTTCATATATGGCTTTTATGATGTTTAAGTATGTTCCTTCTATCCCGACTTTCTCGAGAGTTTTTATTAAGAAAGGATGCTGTATTTTGTCAAATGCTTTTTCTGCATCTATTGACAGGATCATATGGTTCCTATCTTTTCTTTTGTTGATGTGATGTATCACGTTGATTGATTTGCGAATATTGAACCAGCCCTGCAACCCAGGGATGAATCCTACTTGATCATGGTGGATAATTCTCTTTATGTGTTGTTGGATTCGATTTGCTAGTATCTTATTGAAAATTTTTGCATCCATATTCATCAGGGATATTGGCCTGTAATTCTCCTTCTTTGCTGGATCTCTATCTGGTTTGGGAATCAAAGTGATGCTGGCTTCATAGAATGAGTCTGGGAGTTTTCCTTCCGTTTCAATTTTTTGGAACAGCTTGAGGAGGATAGGAATTAACTCTGTTTTAAATGTCTGGTAAAATTCCGCAGGAAAGCCATCTGGTCCAGGGCTTTTATTTGCTGGGAGATTTTTGATAACTGATTCTATTTCTTCACTAGTTATTGGTCTGTTCAATTTTTCTGTTTCTTCCCGTTTGAGTTTTGGTAGCGTGTGGCTATTTAGGAAGCTGTCCATTTCTTCCAGATTGCCAAATTTGGTGGCATATAATTTTTCATAGTATTCTCTGATGATTGTTTGTATCTCTGAGGGATTGGTTGTAATTTCTCCCTTTTCATTCACAATTTTATCTATTTGAGTTCTCTCTCTTTTCTTTTTGAGAAGCCTGGCTAGAGGTTTGTCTATTTTGTTTATTTTTTCAAAGAACCAGCTTTTGGTTTCATTGATCTGTTCCACTACCTTTTCTGTCTCCATATGGTTAATTTGTGCTCTGATCTTTGTTATTTCTCTCTTTCTGCTGGGCTTGGGTTGTTTTATTTGTTCTGCTTCTAGTTCCTTTAGGCGTGCTGTTAGAATTTGTGTTATTGATTTTTCTTGTTTCTTGAGATGGGCCTGGATTGCAATATATTTCCCTCTCAGGACTGCTTTTGCTGCGTCCCAGAGCGTTTGGATTGTTGTATTTTCATTTTCATTTGTTTCCATGTATTTTTTAATTTCTTCTCTGATGGCTTGGTTGACCCAGTCATCTTTTAGTAGGTTATTTCTTAGCCGCCATGTTCTTGGATATTTTCCAGGCTTTCTCCTATGGTTGATTTCAAGTTTCAAAGCATTGTGGTCTGACAGTGTACACGGTATGATCTCAATTCTTTTATATTTATTCAGAGCTTCCCTGTGCCCCAGAATGTGATCTATCTTGGAAAATGTACCGTGTGCAGATGAGAAGAACGTAAATTCCTTTGCTTCTGGATGAAGGACCCTAAAGATGTCTGTGAGGCCCATCTGTTCTAATGTGTCGTTCAGGGCTATTGTTTCTGTGGAGATTTTCTGATTTGTGGATCTATCCAATGCTGAGAGTGGAGTGTTGAGATCCCCTACTATTAGGACATTTTTATCGATGAGGTTGCTAATGTTTGTAATTAGTTGTTTTACAAATTTGGGTGCCCCCCAATTCGGTGCGTAGATATTTACAATTGTTAGCTCTTCCTGCTGGATGGTCCCTGAGACTATTATATAATGTCCTTCTTCATCTCTTATTACATCGTTCATTTTAAAGTCTAATTTGTCTGATATAAGTGTGGCTACTCCGGCTTTCTTCTGCCTTCCAGTAGCATGGTAGATAGTTTTCCATCCCCTCACTTTCAATCTGAAGGTGTCTTCAGGTTTAAGATGAGTTTCTTGAAGACAGCAAATAGATGGGTCTTGTTTTTTAATCCATTCTGTTATCCTGTGTCTTTTGATTGGCGCATTTAGTCCATTTACATTCAGTGTTAATATTGAAAAATATGGGCTTACAGTCACTGTATTATCTGTAGGTTTCATGATTGTAAGGCTGTCCCTGGCAGTTTGTGTTCTTTGCAGGTTTGCCTTCATAGAATGCCCCTCAGGATCTCTTGCAGTGCCGGCTTATTTGTGATAAATTCTTTCAGTTTTTGTTTGTTGGGAAAAACCTTGATCTCTCCTTCTATTCTGAATGACAGGCTAGCCGGATACAGAATTCTTGGTTGCATGTCCTTCTTGCTCATCACATTGAAGATATCCTGCCATTCCTTTCTGGCTTGCCAAGTTTCTGTAGATAAGTCTGCTACTACCCTTATAGGTCTCCCTTTGTATGTTAGGGTTCTTTTGTCCCTAGCTGCTTTCAGGATTCTCTCCCTATCTTTGTATTTTGCCAGCTTCACTATGATGTGCCGTGCAGAAGGTCTATTCAAGTTACGTCTGAGGGGAGTTCTCTGTGCCTCTTGGATTTCCATGCCCTTTTCCTTCCTCATGTTGGGGAAGTTCTCAGCAATGATTTGTTCAAGAACCCCTTCGACTCCTTTCTCTCTCTCTTCTTCCTCTGGGACTCCTATGATACGGATATTGTTTCTTTTGAGTGCATCGCTCAGCTCTCGAATTCTCCTTTCCTGTTCCTGAATCAGCTTCTCTCTCTTTTTATCTGCTTCCTCTTTTTCAATGATTTTGTCTTCTAAGGCACTAACCCTTTCCTCTACCTCTTCAATCCGTGCTGTGGCTGCTTCCAGTTTCCCCTGTATTTCTTCTAATTTCTTCTTTAATTCTTCCTGCCCGTTTTTAAGGTCCTTGAACTCTGCCGCGCGGGACCCCTTGCATTCATCTAAGCTTTTTTCAAGGCCAGCGATTAGTTTTATGATTGTCATTCTATATTCATGTTCTGTTATGTTGCTTATATCTTTTTTCATTAATTCTTGAGCTGTCACTGCTTCTTGTGGATTCTTTTGAGGAGAATTCTTCCGTCTCGTCATTTTGGCTGGATGTGTTTTGGGTTGTTTCTTGAAGTTGCCCTGGAAAGGAAAACAGACTGACAGACAAACAGAAAACAGAAATACTCAAGCGTACTAACAAATGATACAGACAAGCGGTTCACAACAGCAAAAAGAATAACAAATGACACTCTGAGGACAATGTCCTGAAATACCAGCTACACGGTAAGGACAGGGTGTGTACTGTGCTGGTGGCAGAGCGTCTACAGAGAGAATAATGACAGTTCCGGGGGAAAGAAGGAAATGGTCTTTGCCCGGGTAGAGTGACTAAAGAGCTAAATCCAGACTGGGAGAAATCAGAATAAGGACGGTTACAAGGAAAAAGGAATGAAGACAGAAATTGCTCTGGTGAGATTATGTGGCCTGGTTATTCCAGAGAAAGAATAAGGGAAGTACAGAAGGAGATGAAAAACATGCCTTTAGAGAGTGGAATAAGATTTTGTTTAAGTCAGCCAGGCCTCTGGATAGTCAGCTCAGGAGTGGGGATCAGTAAGAAGAATAACGGGGAGCATCTATTTTAAAAAGAAATGACCTGGAGTTACTCCAGGCAGCGGTCTGGACTTGGCCTCTGTAGCTCCCGTGGCGAAGGGTCACTCCTACGCAGATGGGCGTGGCTTAGTGTAGGCGGGAGTTCTCCACTGAGGCAGGGATGGCTCTGGGAGTGACTTCCTGGGGCTGGTGCTTGTGGGCCCGTAAGACAACAATGGCGTCCCTTCCGTCCTTTGTTCCCAGTCCCAGGGCTTCCACTCGCCCCCTTGTTTGTGTCCTTACTCCGCTATGGGCACCGGTGCAGTGCGGTCCACTGGAAGGTGGGCGCCTGCCTGCTTGCCACCCCCCAACCTTCTGGAAATGTGTCAGGGTTAGAGGTGCTCCACAGGCGACTGAGGGCAGCCCCGGCAGCCGGTCGCGCTGAGGGCTCCCCGCTCGCCTGGCCGGGGCGACTTGTGCGCACTCCCCACTCAGGCGACCGCGGTAGCGGCAGTCCCAGCGATTGATCGCACCCCACAGGGCCCTCCGCGGTGACTAGCGCCTGATCCGGGCTCAGGCGGGCAGCGAAAATGGTCCCAGGTCGCCGGCTCTCCAGGGGATGGTGGTGCGACTGGCGCACAATCCCTGTTGAGGTGGTCCCAGCGATGCAGCGGTCCCAGCAGATTTTCGCTTTCCACCGGGCGCCCCAGCGGCAACTAGCTCGCACTCCCCGTTCCGCCGGCAGCAGCCCGCGATCCCGCGGTTGTTCGCTCAGGGGGCCGGAGGCCGCAGCGGTGCCTGGCGCGCACTCCCCGCTCCAGCGATAGCAGCGGCAGAGGTCCCGCTATTGCTCCCTCCTCACGCTGCTGGCGGCTAAGCAACTCTGGGCCGGGCGGGCTGACTGTGCCTCCGTCCCCGGTCCAGCACAAGGAGAGTTCTGCTGGGTTCTGCTGTTAGACACAGAGCTTCTCCTCCTAAGCCCTGTCTTTAGGGGCTGGATGTTGGTGGACTCCCCCTCTCTGTAGCTCTCCTTCGGATGTTGGGCACTTTCCCTGCCGTCCCCGGCTCACCCTCCCCCCAGCTCAGTTTCCCGAGTTCGTTTTGTCCGTTCTCGGTTAGACTCACGGTCTTAGGGCGTTGTCTATGTTTCTTGCGTTCCTTGTAAGCTGCTACACCTTTTCTGCCAGGTTCTTGGAGTTGAGAATCTCTCTGTTTCGGTCCCTCTCAATTCAAAAAAACAAGGGAAACTTTGGTCCTCCCTACTCCTCCGCCATCTTGGTCCCCCAGTTGTGGTTTTTTTAAATAAGAGTAACTTTTTTAAAAAATAAAGTTTTTTTTATTAAAAAAAAGGTTTTTTAAAAGGTCTGATTATTATCTTAACCAGACTTCTTTCAGATTTTCCCTGTTTTTCCACAAATGTCCTTTTTCTGTTCAATGGTCCATCTTGTATCATGTCTCCTCAGTTTCTTCTGGTCTATGGCAGTTGCTCAGTGTTTCCTTGATTTTCATGACCTTGATGGTTCTGAGGAATATTGATCAGGTATTTTGTATAATGGCCCACAATTGTGGTTTGTCTGATGGTTTTCTTATGATCAGACCAGAAATTATGGGTTTTGGGGAATAATACTAGACATGTCTTTAGCTATGAGAAAGAACGAAATCTTGCCTTTTGTGACAGTGTGAATGGATATTGAGGGCATTATGCTAAATGAAATAAGTCAAACACAGAAAGACAAATCCTGTATGTTCTCCTTTATATGTGGAATCTAAAAAATCAAGCTTGTAAAAACAGAATGCCAGGGGCTGGGGAGTGAGGGAATTGGGGAGATGTTAGATGTTGGTCTACATCTAACTGCTTGTATTCCCGCATATTTCATTTTGTCAGCAAGCACTTTATATGATGTGTCTTTAAAAGGATGGTGTTAATTATTTACATCAGGAAATTGTATGGAAAGTGATTGTTAGTCATCTCGGAGATTTGGCGACATATGGGAAATGTAAATGCATCTCACCACTAGACAAGACCATGGCACAGGTTGAAATTTCAAAACAAAGACTGGGTAAAGCCATCCCACCCCCATAATAGCTTGTTTTTTTCTTAAAAAAAATTTTTTTAAACATTCATTTATTTGAGAGACAGAGAACAAGCAAGGGAGGGGCAAAGAGAGAGGGAGGCACAGAATCCAAAGCAGGTTCCGGGCTCTAAGCTGCCAGCACAGAGCCTGATGCGGGGCTTGAACTCAAAACCATGAGATCATGACCTGAGCCATGATCTCAGACACTTAACTGACTGAGCCACCCAGGTGCCCATATCATAGTTTATTTTATTGCAGTGAATAATAATACACTTTGAAAGGTAGATGCTCTGATCAAAATGTCAAAGTCTGTGGGATTCCCTGTTGGCTAGGATGAATGATCACACCTTTATGGCTTACCAGAAGTCTTAATTCAAAGTTCAAAGGATAATTATAACAATGTAGCCAAAGTCTCAGACTAATGGTGGAGCCCATTGGCACCCTTTACTGCTTTTTATCTTGGTGAAGCCTCCGATTACCCCACACCTTTTAAGAACTGGGCCTCTGAGATAATACATTACATTTTGTTTACTTTAAGCCCAGAATTAAACCACCATCTCTTCCAAATGTCTTGAAATTTGTCCCAGAAATCTGCCCCTAGATTTTGACTGGAGAGAGTCAGAGTTAAGTAACTATGAGAGTGAGAGAAGCTGGCATGTCTGGGTTGTAGGAACTAGGAGAAAAGAAAATGTAATGATAAAATCACATCCATAAATTGCATGGAGTAGAGACGTGGGAAGAACATAGGATTTCTCCATTGATGTATCTTTGTGTCAAGAATTGAAAAATGTAGGTGGATACTGCTGTACTCTTCTGAGCTAATCAAAAGCGTAGTTAGTACATAGTGAAAGTTTTCATTGTTAAATGACAGGGAAATTTATACAGCATGCGTGACATGTCTAAGTACGGTGGAGGATAGAAGCATGGAACAGTTCCTTCCTTCACTGAGCTTCTGTTTTTAAAAGGATGCAAAATATTTGCACATAGGATCCTGTCTCGGTTCCTTTCGTAGAGTACAGGCCCTTAATCCAAGTCTTCTCAGATTCAGATTTAGAGAATAAGTATGCCAGGGATCTCCTTCTGTTTTTCCTTTTTATTCTTTCATTTAATTAAATGGCTGCTGACCTTGTCTTTTTTTAGATTGCCCTCATAGAATTATCATTTCTGTCTTTGAGCCACCTTCTTGCTGCATCATGGAATGAAATTTCTACTGTCCTAGGTCATTAGGGAATAAATTGTTTAGGGAATCAAAGAATCAGTTTGCCATATAGTTGAGGATTTGATGATTTATGGCCCAAATATTTTGACTTTAATTTTGAATGAAAACATTTCTTAGACGTATCTTTTGAAACACAGATTGTTTATCTTGGCTTGATCTTTTCTTGATTCAGGTTCATGTTTAGGGATATCAGTACTTTGTGCCATGGATATTTATAGTGTTGGGCGTGAAGCCGAATGATTTGGTTTGTCACTATATAGCTCTGCGCCGTGGATAACCCCTATCCCCAGGAATCTTGAACTGCCTTGCTTGGCATGATTCTGGGTGGATGCATGTGTCCTTAGGTGCTCTTCGATTTCTTTCTCCCCTGCCTGTTTATGAGCTGATAACTCTTTGTTGGCTTAAGCTGTAGAGGAGTTTCTTGTCTCCCTCTTTTATAACTGGCTTTTTTCTGTACAAATGTCTGCCACTTGCAACCTTGCACCAACGCGTCATTGTTTCCAGCCTCTACATCCAGTCTCTGTTGCTGCCTGACAGCTCTCTCCCTTACTTCTTTTCCTTCTCCTTTGCATTCAGAGATGTTGTCAGCAAATCAGAGGAAAGCTTTTCCTACAAAGAGCTATCTGACCTGCCTGTAGCTCATTAGCACTTTGGGCTGTTTTTGTAGCCACATGTTCAGGGGCCGGCTCTGAACCTTAAACACTTTAAGAAGAAAGTAAATCTGAATTTTAAGTCAACAACTTGTCAGGAGACTTGTCTCCATATAAATGAAGTCTTACTCTATTTCTCATGAAGTGTAGTGACCCATACTAGGAGTACTTTTTTGTTTTATTTTTTTTTTAAGTTTATTTATTTATTTTGAAAGAGCAAGAGGGAGGGAGAGAGGGAGAATCCCAAGCAGGCTCCACACTGTCAGCTCAGAGCCCAATGTGGAGCTTGATCTCATGAACCGTAAGATTAGGACCTGAGCCAAAATCAAGAGTCAGACACTTAACTGACTGAGCTGCCCAGACGCCCTGTTTTTTGTTTTAAATAAGGTAGAATAATTTAGTGTATTTCTTATCTTCTTTTAATAACCATTATTTGATTGGTTTTCCAGGGTATGGCAGCATAGTAGATTGAGGCTCAGAGAAAATGTTAGGTCTTCTACAAAGCCTTTTTTAACCCTTCCAGTACCTTTTCAGGTTGTGTCATAACATTTATTCACCTGGCCTTTCAGTGCACATATTCTCTCTCTTAGCAGATTAGAAGCTCTTTGAAGTACAGGAGGGAGTGGGAATCTATTCATGTCATTTTTGTATCCCCTCTTTACCACTGCTCTTAACAACTGTACCTTGTATGTAATAGTTGTCCCCACCATGTTCTGTTGAGTTGAATAACCCCCCTCTCTAACCCAGGTCTCTTTTGTAGTTGGTGATGATGCTAGTTGAGGGTCACTCTACTTGTGTCATCTTCATTTGCTCACGTTGAAACTCCTCTGCCAGTTGCACAAATTCCTGAGTTCTTCCTGTAGTCTGTACCCAAAGAACTTGGCTCTTTGCTGCTTGGGGGAATTTAGCATCAGACAGAAACCAGCTAAAGTTACTGTGTACGTTCTCTTCAGTACCTTCTAAAGGTACGAATAAGTAAAATTCTTTATAGTTCTCTGTCCTTAGAGAGAAATGCTTACTTTTTTCCTCATATATAGTTTTAGTCTCTGAGCCAATTCATTCCAAACAGTAAAAGAACCCTCTTACTTCTTTTTAATAGCTTTATTGACATATAATTCACATTTCATATAATTTGCCCATATAAAATATCTAATTCAGTGTTTTTCAGTGTGTTCAGAGTTGTGCAACGATCACCATAATCTAATTTTAGAACATTCTCATCATCTCCAAAAGAAACCTCGTGCCCATTAGCAGTCACTCTCCCATTTCCCCCCTGCCTGTCTCAGGCAACCATGAGTTACTTTCTGTCTCCATAAATTTTCCTGTGTTGGACATTTCATATAAATAGAATCATACCATATGTGGACTTCTGTGAGTGGCTTCTTTCACTTGATACTACTGATTTTTAAAAATACTCTTATATTTATAACTTTTCCATAGAACAGATGTGATCTTATAATTCTCATAAGTCCTTCTGTGGCCTGGCTTTATTGGATTTGTGATATTTGGTTAAGTTGCAAAATATACTGTCACACATCAAATACCATTGGATGCTGATGGTAAGGCAAATGGCCCTGTTTCCGAGCCAAGAAAATTTTGTCCAAGATTCAGTTACAGTTATATTTCATAGAGCTGATTCAAACTATTGCCATGGTCAAATGAATTGGGATGTAATAGAACTCCATGGTTTTCACATGACACATCTTCTAATGGGTTATTCGAGGCTTTGGGTTGTATAATTCCTCAGGATTATAAAGTGTTAGAGCCTGGAGCACCCCACTGACAGTCATTTAGCCTAGGCTTGCTTTCTCCAGTTCCTATCCCAGTTTATAGAGCTTGGAAAATTACTTGTTTAAGGTCAAACAGCTAATTAATAGAGCCAGTTACAGCAAGATTAAGACCAGCGTGTCTCATTACTAATCCAAGGTCCTTTCTGTCACTTCTTTTTGGCCTTGTTGCTGTTTTAGCCTGGGGTCTCTAGAAACCAGAGCCTGAGGAAGGAATTCAAAGGTCACCCTGTGGAGAGTTAACTCCTAGTTCTAAGTTCTGCAACCTGCTCCACTTATAGCCAGTTGGAAAGCCAGATTCCATGCCCTGGTGTGGAATTTTGTCCAAGTTTGGAAGTGTTGGAAGAATCCAGAAAGTCAGGGTATATAACTAATTAGCAATGGGGAACGTCTCCTCCTCACCCACAGTGTCCCTGGTTGGCCTCAAGAAGGCCCTGAGGAGGCACCTAGGATTTAAAGTCACTTCTGGGGATGATGGCATTCTCAGCTAATGTATTTGAAGGATTTACTTAGATCAGCATTCTTTTTTCTAACACGGTATTTTTTCACAATGCTGTGGTTAAGACTCTTCAGGTATTGAATAGAAACACATAACTAAAACTTTTGTTTAGGAAAGTTGTTCTTTGATCATCTCTTCTCTCTACAATAAAGAAAACACCTGGAAAGGCTTTTCAGGCTTACCATTGCTCAGTATCTCAGTTTCTGTGTATTGTTGTCCAACAAAGAGAGATTTTCTCTAACAATTCAGTTTTTAATCTTTGTTCAAGATGAACCGATGCCTTTTACTATATTTACCCTACTTTCTTTCATTTATATATTATTTCAGAGTTGGTTTCTCTTGGTTTGCTTATATGCTAATTTTGTCATAGATGTCTAACTTTTTTTAACAACCCCCTGCCCCTGCTATTGCCTAGAATTATAAGTGATTGTTGACTGTCTAAACATGAGTTGGAGTATTTGACCTAGGCTAATTAATCCAGTAGAGTTTAGACAGTGAACAAAGAGAAGTCTTTAAGCTTTTCAGTGAATAAGTGCTAATGAAAATTTTAAAGTTTTGAAAGGTTTGGGGGTACCTGGGTGGCTCAGTTGGTTAAGCGTCCAACTTAGCTCAGGTCATAAATGATCTTGTGGTTCGAATTTGAGCTCTGCGTGGGGCTCTGTGCTGACAGCTCAGACCCTGGAGACTGCTTCAGATTCTGTGTCTCCCTCTCCCACTCACACTGTCTCTCTCTCTCTCAAAAATAAACAAACGTGAAAGAAAGGAAGGAAGAAAAGGTTTGAAGATGAAAGAGAGAGGATCTTAAGTTAATTCATGAATAAATGGAAGAGGTTATTTCAGTGTGGGGACAAATGCTTATCATACTCAGATAAGGAAGCCAAAATAGTGGTTCAGTAATAACCATGTAACCATGTTATAGAAAATGAAGATCACACAAAGAAGAGATTTGTTACAAGCGCATTTGTAGAGTTCTAAATTGTCAAACCGGAAGAGCCTTTGGAAATAATTGAGTCCAGTCCACATCCTACAAGTGAAGATAGTGGATGCTGAAAGAAGTTAAGTGAGTTAAGGCCGATTGATACTTAGAATCAGATTCAGGATTTGAACCGAAGTCTTTGGATTCCAGATGGTTTTTCCACACCTACTTTGTACCACAAGGCACAACATCTTCTATAAGAATGTTTTATACTTCTTTTCCTGGAAAGCGTCTACATAGCTGTTGTTACTAAATGGTGGCTTTCTTTTCTCTGCAGTATTTGAATAAAATTAAAGGTACTTGAGTTTTTATATTTTTTGATGTTTCAAAACACCTTGGGTATTAAAAGCTTAGAGTGTGGGTAATGACCACATTTGACAATGCAGTGTCAGTTAAAGGACTTCAATAAGAAAATCAAACAATCTTAGTAGCTGAAAATAGTCTAATAGTTTAATAATAGCATTTTAATGGTTGCTTCTGTCTTAAACTTCTTTTCAAAATTGCTATCTAAACCCAAAATGGGTCTTAAAAGACTCCAAAGTTTTTCTGGAGTCTAAACAATTGCCCGTGCCTATGATCCTTCTGCAGTGCTGCTATAACCTGTAGGATGCCAAAGGTACCAAGTTGGAGCCAAACAAGACAAAATGCTCCACAACCCTGCCTTTATCCAAGCTATTCTAGCCCTGCTCCTGGTCACAAGGCTTTGTTACAGAGTGCCAGCTGAATTTCAGACCCCATGGACAAGTGCCTTTGGGGAGTTCACAAACTGTAATCTTAGGGCACAACTCAGCTCTTCTGGAAGCACATACTTTTGTACTTTCATCTTTGTGATTCTAGGATTACCTTTTTGAAAACTGATATATTGTGATTTTATCCTATAGATAGGATCTGATCTGCATCTGATTAAAACATAGAATCCAGTTTTTACAAGTATATGCAGTTCTACATAAAGAAGCTAATTATATTTTCTTGAGGACAGCCCTTAAGAATATAGCATTTGTTGATGGTCATAATCGGTTAAGTAATTCTTTTTAGATTTATTATTAGATATTTTCTCATTCATTCAAGAAGCAGTTTCTATAAGGCAATGTTATTTTGTCATTTATATTTAATTCGTTAATGTGTATTTGAAGAGAGTCTTGGTAAAATCTGCAGGTTTTTCCAAAAGTTAGACTATTTTGGGCTTTTCTGGTTGTAACAAATTGTTTCCAAATGGCTTTGGACAGCAGACTATTGCAGGGAAGATAATAGGAGGCTAGGATGTGGGCTGCTCCTTTACCTTAGTTCTTTCTTCCCTCAATTCCTCATTTTCCACCTGTGGGCCAGTAATTAGGAAAATGAGATAACATTAAAGCAATATTGTTTTTCATATCATTAATAGCTCCTAGTCTTTTACAGTAACTGCCAGAGATTCTGTGTTTTTCAAGTAGTGAATAATGGTATACATGTTATTAAGTGTTTGAGCACCTGAAGGTAAGTAACCATACACATATCCCATAGGAGTGTTTTTAATAAAATGCACAATTTTAATAGCAATAACTAACAGAGTTGGTGCTTACAGTTTGGCATTTGCTTTCATATACGTGATGACATTTAATCCTGACTACAATTCTGTAAGATAGATAAGAATTATTATTTACTTAATTTTGTGGGTAACTGCCTTGTCCAGTGCCCCCTTCTCTTCCCATTCTGTATTCTTTCCTATTTTATCTGTGCTCCTAGCTTCACTTATCACCTGTAAAACTAACTATATTAGATTTATAGCACTAACCCTGAGCTCCAGATTTTTAAATCCAATGATCCTGTTGGCCTCTCCATTCATATGTCTCAGAAATGGCTCAAGTTCAACAAATCTAAAACTGAACTCATGATCTTGCCTGTCAAACCTGTCCTCTTCCACTGTTTTCTTTCCTTTTCCAATGAATGATATCACCATTCACCACTTATCCCATCGTGCAAAACCAGAAACCAAGGTCTTGCCCTTAAAGTGTCCTCTTGCTTGCCCATACCCAGAATGTCACAGATTCCTCTCAATTCGGCTTCCTACATAGTTCTCAAATCTGCTTACTTCTCTCCATCTCCACAGCCCCCCTTCCTGTCCAAATTCTTCAGCATCATGTCTTTGTCCTGCTCCAGTAGCCTCCTGACTGGTCACCTCGTACTAGAGCTTCTTGCCCACCCATAATCCATTCTCCATACAGTGACCAGAATAATCTTTGCAAAACACAAATCTCAACATGTTACTAGCCATCTCACCTTACTTAAAACCTTAATGGGGGAGAAAAAACCAAAACCTTACTGAGGTTTTTACTTCAGGAACTTCCTATTCCTCTTTAAAATAAGACCAAGACCTTACCATGGCTGACAAGGACTTGTATCTAGTCTCTGCTTTCTATCTATGCTCACCTTTTGCCAGTTTCCCTCAGTTCTTTGAGCTTGTTTACTGTACTACAGTCCCTCCTGCCATAGACCTTTGCACATGCTTTCCCTTTGTTTGGAATTGTCTTCCTCCTCCCTCTAGTTACCTCCTACTCCACCTGTTCTTGGCTTCATTAGGGAATCTTTCCCTGAATCCTAATCCACAGCAGATCTAGTGTTCTCACATTACTCTCTCTTCTCATTTACCTTTTATGCATTTAGCACAGTTGCATTGTTATAATTATTTGTGTGATATTTAAAAGTAAGTATTCATCATTTTGTCACCAGACCATAAGCACCATGTCATTAGGGACTGTGTCTGGTTTTGCATACTGTTAGATGCTCATTGTCCAGGATCATACTCAACTCATAGTAGCTCCTCAATATATATTTGTGAATGAGTGAACAAACGGATTCCATAATCTCTAAGGCCCTTTCTAACATTTTATGATTGTATAGGGGACAGAGAAGTATACCACTAGATAAGTATTGAATGAAGTATAATTCTTCGCTGCATGTAAGAAATGGTGACAGTGTCTTTTCTTGAGACAGAAACTGAACCTTACGAGTAGGGCTTCCCAAAAATCAGAGTGAAAGGTCTGGTCTCTCGTATCCTTCCTAGGTTCTATCTCAGGGTGGCTTGAATAGCATTTTAATTCTGTAAGTGGAAAGTAATGTGTAAAAAGAAGTGGCTCTAGAAGCAACAGCACTCAGGTAGTAACAGTATATCTAGCATACAGCTTTTGGGTCCTAATATCTTTCTCCAATAAAAGGAACCTAAGATCTTTGGAGAAATACCTTATTCTAGTACTGGGGTAGGAGATATACATTATGAGCCTGGGGCATCTTGTAGTGCCAGAAAGTAAGGAAGCACTTAAAAAAAAAACACACACACTGTGGGTTATGTTAGGGACACAACAGCCAAATCAATGAGTTCCCAGTGGTCACAGCTAGAACAATTCAAACAACAAAATAAAATATTATTGTGTAATAACCAAAAGTATAAAGTAAACATACACGAGTCTCTACTGATATAAATAAATGATTGAATAAATCAATAAATGGGAGAGAAGAGAAAAATCTATAATAAATAGGTGGGGATAAAAGATGAATGTCTCATGCAAAAGAATTCCAAGTAATTTATGTAGCTACTTGTCCTCAAGGAAGTGGAACATAAATCATCACTCTATAAGTGTATGCTCTACATAGTGACTTCTTTCCAAAGTAGTAACTTCTTTCCAAAGGGTGCAGCATGGAAAACATGGAGGAGAGTAACTTTACTGTGGAGAAATCTGACAAACACCATCTTTGCCAGGCAATAAATATTAATATCAACAGTTACAAGTAATGTTCATAATAAGCACTCCTGATATGATGTGAGAATTATCTTCCTCAAAAAACCCACCACACCAGCGTAATCACGGGAAAGGGTTCAGTCAAGTCCCAACTGATAGACATTCTACAAAGTACTTGACCAATATTCCTCAAAAGTGTAAAGATCATTAAAAAACAAGGAAAATCTAAAAAACAGTCACAGCCAAGGGAGCCATGATTACAAAATGTAAAATGGTATCTTGGATGGGATCCTGGAACAGAAAATAGACATTAGTTTAAAACTAAAGAAAATGAATAAAATATGAATTTTAGTTAAAAATAATATATCAATATTGGTTCATTAATTGTGACAAAGGTGCCACACTAATGTAAGATAATAATAGAAAAAGAAACTGGGTGTGGTATATGTATACTATATTTGCAAATTTCTTTTTCTCTAAAATGGTTTTAAGGTTTTTAAAAAAATTACTAAAAAAATTTTAAAGATGTCTGAATATATGCACTAATTGGGGGATTAAAGATAGGGAAGAGTTAAAGAAGACTCTGGAATTTTGGAGTCAGTGAGAAATAATTTTGGATCTAATTGTTTGCTTTTGATTTATCTGTTGCTCATTTGGGATAGATTTGAGGAAAGTTTCTAAATTCAAGGGAAAAAAAAGAAAAATATATTTTAGTTCTCAGATACCCCGCAAGTATAACTTACTGTAATTTTTTTGTGTTAAGTGTTTTGAGTTTCTTTCTCTTGAGGTGAAATATTCTAAAAATATAGCCACCCCCTTTTTGGCATACTGCTGAGGATGAAAAGAAATCATTTATATGGAAACTAGAATAGCTGGTATTCCAGACTAAGGTAATAAGCTTCTGCATTAACAATTCATGGAAGTAATTTTTTGTGAAAGACATGGTTTTATATTAATATTCTACTGGTGTTTCTAAATATAATTTTTTAAAAACTCCAATCATTTGGGGCACATAGGTGGCTCAGTTGGTTAGGCATCTTACTCTTCATTTAGGCTCAGGTCATGACCTCACAGTCATGAGATCAGGCACCACAATGGGCTCTGCACTGAGTATGGAGCCTGCTTAGGATTCTTTTTCTCTCACTTAAAATAAATAAATTAGTTTAGAAAAACAACTCCATTTACTCAACTAAAATTTATTATGTGTTCATATACAGGGTGATATGGTGGTCAGGTATATAATTTGTACACAGATCCTGCCCACAAGGAGTTTATAGTTTAATTTCTGGGGCAAGATGTTTATAAACAATTATACCATAAAGTATAAGGTTATAACTTTCCAGTAGAAATGTTGACAAAGTGCTATCCAAAACAAGTAATGGAAGAGATTACTTGAAAATGGAGGACTCTGGGAAAGCCCCATGAAGTGAATAGTAGGTTGACTTTGTCATAAATATTTGCAGACTTCTCTAAGTCACGGGTTATGTATTACTAATTTACATACCTCTAGCACATAGTAGGCATTAAATAACCATTGTTGAAGGACTGAAGGATTTGTAAACGGAAGGCAGGGAAGACATTCTATTGCTTCTTACAATGTGGTATGAAATTAATGTCTATGTCTTTTTTTTCCCCAGCTGATTCTTTAGTTGATAATTTAGTTAATTTGATTATGTCCCTTTCCATTTCTGCATCTCAATGAATACGTTATTTATAACTATATTCTTTACAAAGGCTTTCACAGTGACTTTACAATGGCTAGAATATGAAATGGAGGAGCAAAGTCAGTCCTTTATTCATTAAAAGTACTCTTTTTTTTTTTCAGAGCCCACTGTCCAGCTTAAAATGTATTCAGTCTACTTGTACTTTTGTTTGCCTTTCTTCTTTCTTGTGGAAATTTCTATCAGATGGTGGTACAGATTCAGGGAGAAGAAGTAAAAGTCAAACAAGTTATCTACTTCTTAGCAACTCTGGTCAGAGGTCTGGTGAGGGAGGTTAAAACCATATCTAAAATAAATATTGCATATTATCTATGGATTTCAGTTAGAGGAGTTCTCTCCCACATTTCTGTGAGTTACTAAGAGGTAGTTGATAGCACATCTTAGCCATTTTTTGGAAGGTTTCTCTGTCATTTGTATTATTGTAATTTGATTTTTTAAAATGACCCAAAGTTTTGGAACACATGGGTGGCTCAATCGGTTAAGTTTGCGACTCTTGATTTCAGTTCAGGTCATGATCTCACAGTCATGAGATCAAGCCCTGCATCAGGCTCCACACTGAGCATGGAGCTTGCTTAAGATTCTTTCTCATCTTCTCCCTCTGCACCTTCCGTGCTTGTGCACATGTGTGCTCTCTCTCTCTCAAAAGAAATTATTTTTTAATGACCCAAGTTTTTAACCTACAGGCAGTAACAATAATGCTTCCTTTCTCCCAAAAACTACAAAGTGTCTTAGCAGTAAATTTCTAGGGATACAGCTATAGTAAAAAGTAGTATTAATATGGCACCCAAACAACAACTGACAAGAAAAATAGATACATTAGACTTCATTAAAATAAGAAAATTTTATGCTGCAAATGATACCATCAAGTAAGTGAAAAGACCACCCACATAATGGGAGGAAATGTTTGCAAATCATATAACTGATAAGGGACTTGTATTCACAATATATAAAGAATGCTTAGAACTCAACAATAAAAACAGAACTCAGTAAAATATGGGCAAAGGATTTTGACTAGACAGTTCTCTAAATAATATATATAAAAGACCAACAAGTATATCAAAATGTGTCAACATCATTAGTTGTTAGGGAAATTAAAATCAAAACCACAATGAGATACCACTTTATACCCAGGATGACCATAATAATAAAATAATAATAATAATAGACAATATAAATCTTGTGAGGATCTGGAGGAACTTGGGAATATAAAATGATACAGCCACTTTGGAAGATAGTCTGGCAATTCCTCAGAAAGTTAAGTGTATATAGAGTTACCATATGACCCAGCAATACCACTCCTCAGTATATACCCAAAAGAAATGAAAAAACATATATTCACACAAAAACTTGCTCCCACATGTTCATGGCAACATTATTCATAATAGCCTAAAGGTAGAAAGAACCAAATGTCTATCAAGTGAGAAACGGATGAATAAAATGTGGCCTACCCATATAAGAGAATATTATTTGGCAATAAAAAGAAAATATTGATTGGTACTATAGCATGAATGAACCTTGCAAACATGCTAAGTGAAAGAAGCCAGACCCCAAAGCCACATATTGTATAATTCCATTTATATGAAATCTCTAAAATAGGCACATCCATAGAAGTAGGAAGTAGATTAGTGGTTGCCCAGGGCTGTTGGCGATGGCAGGTAGCAGTTGGGAGGAATGGGAATTAGCTGTTAATGGATATAGGGTTTCTTTTAAGGGAGGCAAAAAATGGTTTAAGATTAGATTGTGATGATAGTCGCACCACTAATTTGTACACTTTAAAAGGTGACTTTTGTAATGTGTGGAGTATATTTCAATGAAGCTATTGTCCTCACAGTAAAGATGGTTCTGGCATGGTAGACACTTATAGCAGAATTTGAATCCGTGTCTTTTTAAGAATGGTTCCTGCTGAAAAGGATGTTGACAAGTTATGGGATCATCTTTTCTCAGGGTATATGGATGCTCTAGTTCTTGATACTTTAAGGGAAATTAGATTTGGCTAACCTGAAAACAACTTCCATATGTGTTAAATTTATACATTGCGTTGTTTCCAAGAACTTGAAAACACTAAAAAATGTGAAAAGGTTAGGAAGTGCTTAGAAAAATTGTAGTGACCATTGCTATTCTTAGAAAAGTAATTATACCAACATTGTATTGCAGTTTCAGGGCCAACAGAATCTGTGTCAGCATAAGCTAGCAAAAACCAAAAAAGTTGCTAGGAAGGAAAATTGGAAAATTAAATTAATATTACCCTCTTGAGTCAGTACTTTTGTTTGTACTTTTCTGTTTGCCTTGAATTGGCTTTGATTATTAGATGTTGCATTAACCTTAAAGAAGTAGATGGATTATATACTATATGGGAATATCCTTGGAGCAGTAAAGCTCATAATGCATTTTCCATTGTCTTCAAAAATTATTTTGCTAGAATGTGTGATTTATCTACTTCCATTCTTAATGTAATGTATTAGCACTTTTGTAGCTATTTATTACTTTCTCCCTTTTTAATTTTCTTTGACTTCTCTCCTACTTGGTGTCTATTAAGAGCTACATTAAAAATACTAAAATCTTTTTCTTTGGGGGAACATTTAAGAAGAGAAGAATAAGACACCTCCTTCCCCTGGTCAATGAAAGAAGAATTCCATTCATATTCATTTGTTCATTCAGAAATTATTTATTGAATGCCTACTCTGCACAAGGTATTATGCTAGGTATTGAATGTTTGTAAAATAATCAAGATTACTACACATCTGAACTCAGAATAGCCTAATATAGCATTAAAGTACTGTGAATGATGATAGCAGCTAAGAGACTACACTATTGTAAGTAAGAAGAAATAGAATAATTCCACTGAACTCTTAGTGACAGAGTGACAAATGGCAACAGACCTTGTTCAAGCCCTGATCATGAACTAAAGAATGACTGTACTTTCCCATAGAGAGATAGTACATTGACCTGATGTCAAAGCCAGCTATTCTCATTCAGAATACAACAGCATTGTACTCATACATCAAAGAGAGTGAGTAACAAATAATGCATTTCCCCTTTCCACTCTTCTCCTTCTGCCCTTTTCTTATACTCTGAATGACCTTTCTAACCATTCCTATTTTCAGTTTCTTTCTCCTCCTTCCATATCACTGTCTGTAGAGGAAAAGTCTTTATTACTCATTTTATTGTCACTGATACTTCTTAACAGATAATCTGGCCTTCCATGTTGAGGGCAAAGGGCTTTTGAACATATATACAAATACATTCATAGGCGTAGTCAACTTCTTATTTTACTTTCCTCTTTTCCTTTTGCCACTTCAAATTGTTTTAACTCTGGTTGATGTGGATTGAGCAGCCTTTTGGTATGAATCATTAAAGTGTAGTCAGAAAACAAGACACACCAGAGGGGGAAGTGAATCTGTCATAACTTATTAGCCATTTCTCTTATGTTACAAAAGACAGCATGAAAGGAAAATGAGTCCTTGCCATAAAAGCCATCTCTAAAAATCTAAGGCTAAACTGAAATGTATCTAGGAAAAATGATAGACTTTGCTAATTGTTCAGTAATGCCACTTGTCATCCTCTTGGAGGAGGACAAAAGCCTTTGTGGACACATCCAATTTGTCGAAGTGATCCAAGAGAAACTGAACTTTACCTAATAGGATTTTTTAAGTATTTGGGTAAGATGAAACTTTAAACTGGGTTGGATGTTTAGCTATTTTTTCCCACCACCCAGCGATTGTAGGGTTGGGCGGCAAGTTAGCTTAGTTCTAAACAAAATAAAGGGATTTTATTTTTTCTTTCTAAATCTGAGTTGTAGTGTGAGTTGAGTTATATGTTGCAGTTATATTTAGGGGGCAGTCAGAGGAAGTGTAGTCATCAAGGAAGTCTGAGACAGAACGTCCAGAGATGTAGGAGATGAACATAGAGCATGTGTTCTTGGAAGGAAAGGGAGCAAGAGTTAAAAATAATGAAAAGCTGTAGTCATTCCTGTTGAATGGTGCCTGAGTGGGAAAATGATGACTGAAATGTGCCCGTTGATTTTAACAACAAGGAAGTCATTAATGGCCTCTGACAGAACCTTGCAGTGACAGAGTGGAGCAGAGGTCCTCATTAAAATAGACGAGAGAGGGGCGCCTGGGTGGCTCAGTGGGTTGCGTACCCGACTCCGGATTTCAATTCAGGTCATGATCTTGCAGTTCATGGGTTCGAGCCCCACATTGGGCTCCATGCCGACAGTGTGGAACCTGCTTGGGATTCTCTCTGCCCCCAACCCCTCCCATGCTTGCTCGCTTGCTCGCTCTCTCTGTCTCTTTTTCAAAGTAAATAAATAAACTTAAAAATAGTAGACAAGAGAATGGAAGAGTCAGGAAAAAGATAAAATGCTGCTCAGTACTGCTTCTACTCCCCAAATGTACCAGAAGCCCATGCATAAAACAAAATAAGCAAACAAACAAACAAAAAAGTGTAAGGTTTAGAGAGGAACAAAAGTAATGTTATTACTTATATATGATAGGACGTTTTATTTTCTCCTAGCAAAATCCAAGAGAATCTACAAAACTACCAAGTACAAGAATACGTAAAAATCAGTTTGTTTTTTTTGAGTGCTTGACATGTATTATCTTGTTTAGTCCTCTTAATAACTATGAGGTACAGTGATCACTTTAAAGTACAGTGATCATCCTCATTTTATTGATGAGGAAATTGTGGTATGGAGAGGTTAAGTAATGATGCGGTCACATTGCCACCTGTGTACGAGGATTTGAGGCCAGGCAGTCCAGCTGTGAGGACCCACGCTCAACCACTGCTCTCCACTGTCTTCAAAGGCAGGGACAGAATAATTAGATAGAAGGGATCCAGAATACAAATAGGTTGGTTTGTTTTTAAATGGAAAGATAGGAGAATGTTGAGGGAGGAGTATGAGTGATGAGGAAGAGGGGACTGATTAATAGAACTTCGTTCTAAAGGAGATAGAAAAAAAAATGAGATCAAAAGAATTCGGGGCAAGTTCATTCTTCATCAGAAGAAGGGACCCCTCTCTCTCTGATGCTAGCTCAAGTGTTGTTGTTCCTGAAACAAACAGCAGAGTTTGGAGTATGGCGTTTCTGGTGTTGTTCTGATCCTGTTGACAAGTGCTCTCTGACTACACGTTATAGGCAATACTGTATTAGGAGCTATTGCTTTAATTTTTGTGACATGTGACACAGTTTCTCTGGCCAGAGGCTTATCTTAGGTCAACATACATTTCTCACTTAGTTCATCCAAGCCTTGCCTTTAGAGAGACTTTACTATGGGGAAGAACTGTCAGGAACATGCATGTGACATTTTTGAGGGTTCTATTTAGTTGGCATTAGGACGGAATAAAAGCCTCTCAGCTGATGAATAAAAAGTACCTGACCGACATCACCTTTTTGATATGCTGGGGAATAGCACAAGGCTCCTCAGGTTTTATGACACACAAACAGACAAAGAGATTTAAAAAAAAAATAGGATCAACGCTGTTCAATTGGCAGTCAGCTCAAAGAAAAATGCACTCACGTACCAACCTCTGACAAGAGAAGCATCCACAGAACTGCACATCACTGACAGTACAGATCCCAGAGTATCTCCAAATTCTCATCTGTAGTAGACTAACAACACTAGTAGGCAGATCATAATCCACAGACATTCTTTGGACAAGAAATAAAGTATTCTTTAGGAGGTAAAACACATTTTGACACCTTCAAACAAATGCCAGAAGAATTGGCAAAAGACATTCTCACAAACACCAAAGTTGCAGTCAGCCAGGATACTGTGTGCCTGGCTTACAGCCAGTCAGGCACATGCAAAGTCTGAGGGGTTGCTTCTTTACACCATTAGAGTAGCACTTAGGATAGCATTCCAGATGTATGAGTGTTCAGAATTTGAACTCAGACCAAGCCTGAGTGGTATGCAGCCTGTTCCAAGGTTGATTTCATTGCTTAGCGATTGTAGATTCCTTAAGAGTCTCTATCTATGCCCTTTTGTCAGCATGACAGAGCAAGACGACAGAAAATTTAAAACCACAGATTTATGTAGTGTCCTCTGGGAATGGGGCAGAGGACTTGTAACTCGGCCAGCCTGAGGAAAGTCAACTGCGACAGCATGGTTGCAGGCTGTTTTGGAGCATGGATTGAAGTCTGGAATCTGTTGTGCATGCTGAGAGGAATCCAGCATTTCTAGATGTAGGACAGGGTAATTGGCAAATATGGAATTGGACAAGAGGGGGAGTCTTACAAGAAATAACAATATTTGATAAGCCAACAAAAATGGGGACCCTAGGAGTAGAACAACATTCATCGTTTGGGGGAATCAGCTTCAGGGCCTGAAGAGGGGACGAGATGGAGATACAATTCTCTAACTTGGGTACAGGAGCAATAGACTCCTAGTGTATTTTATAAGCAACCAGTTGGAAATTAGTTAAGATCAATGGGTTAGAGGTAGGCTGAGCCTGGTACAGAACTCATCAGTATTGAACTAGAGCTTCTTCTATCCCCTTTTCCCCCTCAGCGCCCAAGTTTCAGACTGTCCGAAAGAAAGAGCTAAATCTGAAAGTAGCTAAAGTTACTGGGGATTCATTTTGGGGACTGGGGCAGGGGTGGAGGGACAGGGAATAAGGTGAAGCCCTACATCTTCCTGGCCCAAACAATGCTAAGGGAGGAATAGTTTCCTGAGATACATAGGCAGATAAGCCCATGAACTCCCAAAGGAGTATGAAAAGGATTATTGCTTTCTCTCTGTCATCCCTGCTGCAACATTAACTGATGCAGAAACAGGTGCAGGTGGCACATGAGAGGAGTATAACTCAGTTTACCAGTCTTTAGAAATATGTGAACTCAAGTGTAAGCTAAGTGAGCCTTCAGGAAAAACACACAGACACTGTTTGTCAGGGTAACAAAGCCTATAAGTAACTAGTCATATAATTCTAACCAGAAGGACTGAACAAATAAATTACCTTGCTGGAAAATGAGGATTAAATGAATAGTAGTCATCTCCACATGATCGGTGACCTTTTAAGATCATATTCTGGTAAATTACGTCACTACTTTTCAAGTAGACCAGATTCAGTTAGACCCATTATATTGACTTTTGCTTATCAAAATTGGAATCTTATTCATGCCCATACTATTGTCAAGGAAGCAAGTATATAACAGTTTCAGTGCTGCAGCCTGGCTAAATTCCAGAACCGTGTTTGACCATGCAGAGTCTGGAATCTTTCTGACCACCAGGATTAGGTGGGCTGTGTTTGTGGCCTAATATTTTTTCCTGTGTGATGTAAGTGCTGTGTGGGAAAATGTATACTCCAGATCAGATAGGTATGAATGAAGCCTAATCACCATTTATTAAACATTTAATGGATATCAGACACTTGTAAACTCCAAACATGAATGATCTTACTTAATTTCCATAGAGCTTTAAGGAACAACCATTTCCCCTCATTTTATAGAGGAAGCTCAACTTAGATCAAATAGCTTGTCCAAAGTCACCCAGTTAGTGTCAGAGCCAGAATTTGATCTTAAGGACTGTGACTGCAGTGCCTTATGATTTTAACCATTACATTCAAATCCCATCCGCGTGCCTTTTCTCTTTCCACTTTTGGAATTAACTCAGAACTAAAACCATCTCATCATTATAATTGTTTACTTACATAGCTTTCTGAGAGAAAATTCTTACACAGCAAATGGAAATGATGAAAGCCTCAACTGAATATATGAATGCAAATTTTAATAACTGTATGTGAAAATATTAAGGATAAGGACACCTGGGTGGCTCAGTCGGTTAAGTGTCCAACTCTTGATTTCAGCTCAGGTCATGATCTTGTGATTTGTGAGATCAAGCAGAGCACCCTTGGGATTCTCTCTCCCCTCTCTCCCTCTGCTCTCTCCCATTGTGCTTTCTCTCTCTGTCTCTGTCTCTCTCCCTCAAAATAAATAAGCATAAAAACAAAGAGGAAAATATTAAGGACAGAGCTCACTCAGGCCATGTCAAGAAAGAGGTTGGAAAAAACTATCATTTGTGGTATTTATTGAGACTCCTCTTAAAAGAGAATTTGTCTTTGGGATGCCTGGGTGGTTCAGTTGGTTGAGCGTCTTGCTCTTGGCTCAGGTCAAGATCTCACAGTTCATGAGTCCAAGCTCCACATCAGGCTCTGCACTGATGGTGCAGAGTCGGCTTGGGATTTTATCTCTCCTTCTCTCTGCCCCTCCCCCACTTGTGTGCACTCTCTCTCTCTCTCTTTCTGTCTTCCAAAATAAACTTAAAAAAAAGTCTTTTATCATCACTTCAAAAAGCATTAATGTTCAATTTTCTGGCCTGCTGGAATATTTAAAAAGCTTCCACGTTACCCGGTCAGTATATGGTCTGCTTCCATATAATCTGTAGAACTGGAATAGAGTAATCATTTGAGAAAAACAAAAGCTGTTTGTATCTTTAGTTCCTCTAGTATCTATAACATTCTGGTAATCTTCAAGTTAAGTCACATGAAGAAGGTGCAGGATGATTGGAGAATACCATAGAAATAGCCACCAAATATTGGAGTACACAAAACAGAACAAAACAACGTTAATATTATTAATTTTGTTTTTATAGTTTCATAGTGAAATGATGAATAGCTGGAATATCCACAGCTTTTTTTTCCCCCTATGGAAGAGAGCCCCTGGACAGAACATTAGATTCTTGCTTATTTCAAGGAGGCGGAAGACAACCTTCATTTAACCCGCCTAGTATAATTGCTTATGTCAGCGAGCAGGTAGCTAAGCGCGCAGCACCAGTCCACATAGGCAGGCGCGAGCCCAGAGCACTCCTCATGAGGGTTGTTGAGCATGCGAGTGTCTGATCGCTCTGCCAAGACTTCTGATTAGGACACTCAGTCAAACTAACAACCTTCCTGCGTGCTTGAAGCCTTCTTCTTCTACTTTTAAAAATTTATTTATTTTTTACCAGCCCCTTTTGGAAAACTTGTGGAAAGAATACTTTGGTGACCTTTTACCATTTTAACAGAGAATAGATTCCTTCTTCTCATTTACTTTCAGGCCATTTTTCTCTCTCCTGCTTGTCTCAGACTTCACCTTCTTTTGTTCAGTATCCCTTGCCAGGTGCTGCCCCCCACCTCATTTCCATGTAATCTCAAGTCAGTGTGGCAGAAGACTGCAGAATCTGGCTTGGACTCTCCACAGAGTCAGACCATGCCAGTCTTTCCTCCTCTTCCTTGTTCACTTTCTCTTTTGGGGGAATAGACTGGGATCTGGGACCTCACTGAGCTTTGCTTTATAAGCAGAGTTGCCTGTGATGATAGCATTTAACTAGAAAGATTTACAAAGTACAACATGCTTGCGTTTTCCCAGCATAAGGTTTTGTTTCCACAAAGCTTGAGATTCAAGTTTACAGGGAGCTAGAAACTTCACTAAGCCATGTTTGTTTGCTATGTTTGCCCAGAGCTTTGGAGCCATTAACACATTCAGCATTCCCAAAAGTAGTGCTGAATTATATTATTAATCATATCAGTAACACTAGGTATTTTCTGCTGCTCAAGGAGAAGTAAATATAGACATAAACGAATAGTAGAGGGCAAAATGGGGTTATTCTGCTCTTCCTCATACCCCGTCTCTGGATGTAGGATTTCACCATGCAAATCTTATTATAGCACCAATTTCCTCTACACCCTCCCCCTGGTATCCCAATTCAACAAAAATTAATTTTATTAAAAATTAAAAAATATGTATAATGATCATATATGTTTATTCTCACTTAGTCAAAATTATGCCTGGAATTCTGTTAAGAAAGTACATACTTACAGTAAACTTCAGCTGTTTGTTTATTTCCCAAATTCAAGTCCTCTTGAGAGATCAGGCTACCAAGGTAGAGTATTCATGACTCATTCATCCAATTATTCATTCTTTACGAGAAACATTGGAGGCTACAGTACAAAAACAAATTAGACATAGTCCATGCTCTTGAAAAATTTATAATCCCTAGGAGCCTTTTCATTCACTAATTCATTCAGCATTTCCTGATCATATTCTTCAGGTATTCTCCCTTGCAGAATGCTCTGGCTATGTACGAGGCTTATCTGTGGAGTTTTTAAAAATTACTATTGGGGCACCTGGATGGCTCATCGGTTAAGCTTCTGACTCTTGATTTCGGCTCAGATCATGATCTCACAGTTTCCTGAGTTCGAGCCCCAGATTGGGCTCTGAGCTGACAGTGTGGAGCCACTTGGGATTCTCTGTCTCTCCCTCTCTCTCTACCCTTCCCCCACTTATACTGTCTCTCTCTCAAATAAATAAACAAAAAAAATTAGTATTGCTCAGGCCCCACCTGAGCAGAGTATCCAGGCATCCGTTCTATTTTAAGATTCACAGAGGATCTGACGTACAGCTAGCGTGTTGAGAAGCACAGTTTTATTGTGAAATTTATAGTGTTTCAGTTAACACATGGCTTCACCTCAATTCTACATAACCTCGTATTTTATTTACATGTTTTCTCTATTATTCCCTGTGATGTTCTGTTTTTGAACCCTAGCCACTGTGATTTCTACAGGTTCGGCAATTCCAACACTGACGTTATCTGGGGGCAGGTAGGACCAAGTTGCCACTAAATGCCAAAGTTAATTTATTGGTTCAGACATCACTCGTTCATTCTGGTTCCATAACAGTTGCTGCTTTTCTGCTGTGATTGAAATTCTGTACATCTATTTGTGTATTTTTCTTGAGGCAGGAGGATGCAACAATATTATCCAAAGAGAATCCAGAACCAAATGTGAGTTAAATATAGTGACAGGAGCTGTTTCATGATGCCTTGTTTTAGCTGTGAAGTGAGGACTCTGTTGTCTTGCTGCCAAAAAGAAACTGGCCTCATCTTGCTAATCCTGTCTGCCTGGTATGTCTATCACAGCCTTATCAGTTTATCAATTTCCTCTCACTTATTCCTTCATTCAGTGAATATTTATCAAATACGTATGTCAGGCACTGTGTTAGAACTGCAGATATAATAGTGAACAAAATAGAAGTGGTTCTATTTCTATGAGCCTTTCTCAGAGAAAACATAGCTTCTTTATTTTTCCAGTATCTTAATAGCCTTCCCCCTTGAGCTCCTATGCACTGATTGGCAGGGGAGACAAATTACCTGAATATCCAGACTGGTTTAAGCTTAAAATGATGCAGTAATTCAAACACTGCCTTGCAATAGTGTCATAAATGATGGACCCGTTGGTCTCAGGGTCTCAGGGGCAGCGGCCCTCATCCACCCGAGTGCTGCTTACTCTGCTGGCATTTAGGGCTGAAGTCTGTGGCTGCAGGTTGCTTGATGAGAATCCAGGAGCACTCTGGCTGACTGGGATTTTCCATAGATTGCACACCCTTGAGTCTGCTGCATCTGCTGTCTGCTTCACCCTCTTGTAATCGCTTAGTGTTCGTGCCTTATGGGTACTGTGGGAGCTTAGGAAACCTAAACCTCAAGTTCTTCTCTGCTAGACCTTCTGCAACACTGAATCACTGTCTGTGTCCCATGTTGTGGTGGAGGCCACCAGGGAGTTGATCTTGTCCCAGAATCCCACATAGACATCAAGAAAGAGCAGGCATTCAGCTGTTGCTTTCGTCCTCACTTACTTAACACACTGATTTCAGGAAGTCAGGGCTGCTTTGCTGCCCTTCTCCCCATCTTCCAGAGTCTAGAAAGACTGGGCTTTCTCTTGACATTATATCATCCTCCTTCCATATACCTAGTGTGGCTGAATAGTTGGGTGGAGTATCTTCTCCACATTCTCTTTTGTGTAGCTTGCTATTTGATACAGCAAAGGGAGGCATAAAGGATTTTGGAAAGTCTTCTCTTAAGACAACTTGGCTTGCAAGGCCCCTGTCTTCCCACCCACTGTAGATTATATTGCTGTGTGCAGTTGCTCATTCTCCTTTCCTGTTGCGATATGACTTGCAACACCTCCTAGGCAAGTAGTACACATTCTTGGCCTCTTGATATGGGACTTAGATATGATGGACTTCAGCCAGTGGCATGTGAGTGGATGTGATATAGGCCACATCCGAACAGAAGCTTTGGGAGTCAGTGTAGGTTTCTACCAGCCCTCTTGCCCTGATACTTCTGCAATGAGAATGGCATGACCATAATAGAGGCCTCTTTTAAAAGCCTGGGTCACAGGATGAGAAGATGCATGGAATAGAGTAAAACTGGCACCGACCTGCAGCCAAATGTAGTAATGCGAGTAAGAAATAAAATTTTGTTCCTATAAATCACTGGGATTTGGGGGTAGCTGTTACTGCAGCAAAACTGACAAATACACTCTATAATCTTTTGCATATCAAAAGCCAAATGTCAATTCCTTCTTTCTTTTTATTTTCCTTCTCTAATAAATCATAATCTCTCCCCAAGCAGATGAATGCCTTGAGCCAGATTGGGTGAAGTTTACTCATTCAGAAAGGCAAAAGCATAAAGCATCTTAATTCTTTTCAAAATATCACCATGTTATATAAAGGGAAGAATTTCATACAGAAAATAAACCATGTTTTTTGGTTTTTATTGTCACATTTGCTTTATTTTGGCGTATTGTTTCTGCTCTGAAAGGAAGAAGGAATATTCGTCGTATAAGTATATGGTGGCATATGTTATAGCATATGACGGCACATCCAGGTGAAAATTAGAAAGTGGTTATTAAAAGATAGAAAGTATCATTTTGAGGTTATGGTATTGCTATAGAGGCATAATGTAGAGAAGAAGGCACTAACATCATTCGGTGGCAGGTAGATAAATTCTGCATTGTGATCCCAGAGCCATGATCCACAGTTTGTGGCCAACCATAGAATCCCTCCTGTCCTTAATTGTAATTTAGCTCAGATTCCAACAAACACCAAGGATTCTTGCTATTTTTTCATTCTATTGTATTTTGGGAATTCGCAGGCACGTAAAACTTACTTAGTGGTGAATGCACTTGCTGCTTATTTACTTATGCCAAAGGCACACAAAAGAGCTGGTAGACAATGAGGAAAGAACTGCTGGTCCCACAGTGATCATTTTAGCTATGTCTGTGCAACACATGGTAATCACCACCAGCAGATATATTCATTTAAAAAGTAAGAAAAATGTACTAGCTTTTTTTTCCTTTAGAAATGCTTAAGGTTCTACTGGATCAAAGTGATTGGAACTTCCCTGCTGCTGTGCCAGGGAAATGCCCCTGCTGCCATTTCTGGTTTTGTATACAGAACTGCCTGCCATTTTCTGTCTGAGAGAAAGCATTTCATTATGTTCAAATCTGGGAATTTCTAAGGAAAAAAATAACAATCCTAACTAGCTTCTTGGTAGTGATGGATAATTTTGTGTGTGTATGCTGGACAAAACTTACAGCTTGATCTGATAACAGATTTCTAAGTCAGCTCTGTCTGAATAAATTATACACTGGTAAGAGAACAGTAACACCTAATCATTTTTAAAGTAATTGATCATATGCTATAAATTTGGAAAGAAAAATCAATCTATTCATAGAATATGAGGAATACAGTAATAGATATGCTAGTATATGCTAATACAGCCAAATACTATTTTAAAATTTAAGTGGATAAAAAGTAGACAGTAAGCGGAGCACATTTTGTTCGAGACAAAACGTGCTGAGTGAAATTTGTTTTATTAAAACAACAAAGTTGCCTGAACCTATATAAGCAAAGGCAACGAGTAAAGGCTGTACTATTTCTAGGTCAGATTTTAGGACTGATCCCGTTTAAAAAAGAAAATCAGACCTTGCTGCTCCCCAGGGATGCAGTAAGTAAGCAGCCCCCAACCCTGGCTCTCCAGAGTAGTAGGCCCTCACCGGTCACTCATTTGGCATCTATATCTATTTGTTTCCTCTATTCCAGTCACATATATTATTCCTGTTCTCTTAACACACATTTCTCTAGGTAATTCATCCACTGATCCTTTGTACTAAATTTTATTCCAAAGTCAACATTTCGTATTTATACTCAGAATACTAATTAAGTCATGAGTTACCTTTTAGGGCATAGACTACTCTGATAACCTAAAAAAATGAATGCTCACTTCCTGTGTCTCACTTATTCAGTTGTCCCCATACCTTGGCAGACTGGAGGTTTATGTATGGGTCATCTCCATGCCTCTATATGGTTTGCTAGAATGTCCTTTGTTTCAGTCTTCCTCCAAGACCCATTCAAATACCATTTCCTCCATGAAGCCTGCCTCACGCTCCCATTGCCCCCAGCTAGATGTCATCACTCTCATCTCTGCATTTTGATAGCTCTGATTTCAAAGACAATTTTCATGGTCTATACGTTATTTTGCTCAATATTATAGTTAGTTGTATGTATTGTGTATCTCTCCTAATAATGATGATGGTGAAAACAGATACCATATGGTGAGAACTTTCTGTTGGCCAGCCTCTGCTAAACACTTTATACTTCACAATAACTGAGTTTATTATTATCCCACATCTACAAATGAGGAAATTGAGGCTGAAATTACCATTTACTCTCTGTTACTCAGTTCAGAACTTCTTAAGTTTGTGAGTTGAGAGACAATAGTGGAGATTCACTTTTACTGAAAATTTAATCTGTGCCTGTTACTTAAATAGGAGCTTTTAGGTTTATTTTTTATCATATGAGCTAAATGTTAAATCATTTCCATTTTCAGGTGATTATAGTTTGCTATAAACGAAGTTAAAAAGACAAGCAATAGACTTTAAAAAGATATTTGTAGTACATGTAACTGGTAAAGGATTGAGAGCTGGAATACAATCAGTAAGGAAAAGACCAATTCCCTAATTTAAAAAATGAGCAAAAGACATGAACAGGAAGTTTATTGAAGGGGAAACCTGTAATAAGCAAAAACACATGCAATGATACTCAACCTCTAATAATTAGGGAAATACAAATTAAAACAATGAGATAACATTTCAGACACAGTGTTGGCAAAAATTAAAATGCCTGACATCTAGTGTTGGTAAATGAGAATGCTCTCACAATGAGGAATACAAAAGAAAATAACATACCACTCTGGAGAGCTATTTGTGCTGCAAAGATTATCATGCCCTGTGACCAGCAATCCCACTTCTAGATATATATTCTAGAGAAAGTCTCCCAGGAGGCACGTTCAATGCCTATATTATTTGGGGAATGGATAAATTGTGGTATTTTCATACAGCTAAAAATGACAAGGAGTTAAAACAAATGATCTGTTAGAAAACACCCCCTTATTTTTCTAGTAATTTTCTCTATGATTGGAATATCTAATAACTTAAAACAAGATAAAAGATACAGCAAAACCTAGATTCCAGACCATGTCTTTTCTACTGGATCACTTATTAACAAATATCTATTGAATTAAACATTTATGTGCCCATTGGTAATGGCAGTCAGTGTACTGAGTGCTTACTTATTGCTAGGTGCTGTATATACTGTATGTTCTTTTCTTCTTTCCCCCACAATAACTCTGCAAGGCAGAGATTGCTAGACCAGCCATTAAATGAGGATAATGAGGCTCTGGGAGGTAAAGTATGTTTTTTTTTCTTGGTATCATGCTGATTCTCAGAAATCCACTAAGTATTACCTTTGTGTCCTGAAAGCATTAATGCTTCAAAACTTACAATCAGGAAATTACTTGAGCTCTCAGAAGCGTTTAGTTTAATACGAGTGAAAAGCGAAATTCAAATGCTGTAAATGTTATATTCTCAAAGACATTCATATTTGCAAATCCCTCCCCCCTTATAATTTCATGGTTAAATCATCGGAGAGGAGGGATCACTGCTTTGTTCGGGATGTGTGGGGACCATAAATAAGTTCAATTCCCTTGAAGGAGGCTTTAAAATTTCTCTCTACTGTTTTTAAGTCTAGATGTTAAAAAAGTTGAGGGAGGAACTTATATCCGAGAAAGAAACGAAAATACATTGAGCCAAAACACCGTCTTTTTCACAGGGAGACGAGTGCCTCATCACACGGTTCGAGGTGCTCTGCAGGCGGTCTGCCTATTGCTTCCTCCCTGTGTCGACAAAGCTGTTTTCTGTCCAAAGCCCTTGGCTTTCCTATTCTTGCCTCTGAGCTTTTGTACATGTCATTTTCTCTGAGTAAAATGTATCTCTTCCATCCGAGCTTAGGACTCCTTTGTCAGGCCGTCACTGCTGATGCCTCATTTGAGCAATTCTTATGACAGTCTCCAGATGGGGAGTCCCATCTGGAGAAATTAGGGGAATTGAAGATATTCTTGCATATCTTTTGTCCAGGTGGTAGCGTATCTAGAAGGTAGGGACATCTCTCAGAGACCCCTCATCACAGTCTAGGAGTATACATAACTAACTGGTGAGGCCCAAAGAAGGGGGATTTTTGTGTGTGCCTCCCTACCCTCCAACATTCCTACGTATTTTCAGGTCTAACAAGTAAGCATCTTTACCCCTGACCTCCTCCTACCCTTCTCTCCCGTCTTCCTTCTCTCTGAAACTTGCCCCGTTTCTTTCTTTCAAACCAACCATTTCATAAAGCTTAACCTCTAGGGTCACTTTTCTCATCACCTTGCAACCATTCTGTAACAAACACATACACTTCAGAATTTGTGACACTCTTTTGATAGTTACTTGCTTCTGTGGAAAACAGTAGGCTGCTGTGGAAATTGCAGAGGATCTAGAGTCAGGGCTGGCTTTTTGATTTCATGTAAGACCCTGAGCAAGTCTCTCTTACCCCTCCCTATCAAGCTCATGGGTTTGCTGGAGCTAGCCTGCCCTGGCTCACAAAATCTGATTGTTTAATTTTCAGTAATATTGTGAGATGGTTTTTCTAAATTATTCAAGCATCAGAATATTCCATTAATTTTTTTCCTGACCTCTTTTTTTATTGTGTTAATATAAACATAACATAAAATTTATCATTTTAATAGTTTTTAAGTCTACACTTTAGTGCCATTAAGTACATTCACGTTGTTGTGCAAACATCACCACAGCGCATCTCCAGAAGTTTTTCATCATCTCAGACTGAAACTCTGTATCCATTAAACATAACCTCCCGGTCTCCTCTTAACCATCATTCTATTTTCTGTCTATGAATTTGACTACTCTAGGTACTTCATATAAGTGGAATCATACAATATTTGTCCTTTTGTGTCTGGGTTATTTCACTTAGCATGTTTTCAAGGTTTATCTGTGCTGTGACCTGTATCATAATTTCATTCTTTTTTTGAGTCTGAAGAATTCCATTCTGTGTACATACCACATTTGTTTATCCATTCATTCATGGATGGACATTTGGGTTGTTTCTACCTTTTGAGTATTGCAAATAATGCTGTGAGTATCGGTGTTCAAATATTGTTCAAGTCTCTGCTTTCAGTTCTTTTGGGTATATGCTCTACTAGAAATGAAATTGCTGGATCACATGGTAATTCTGTGTTTAATTTTTGAGTGATCACCCCATACTTTTTCTACTGCAGCTGAACCATCATACATTCCCACATACAGTGTATGAGAGTTTTTCAAATTTTTCATCATTTGTTATTTTCTGTTTTGTTTTTGTTTTTTGTTTAATAATAGCCACTCTAGTGGGTGTGAAAGGGTATCTCATTGTGGTTTTGATTTGCATTTCCCTAGTGATTAGTGATGTTGAGCATCTTTTAATGTGCTTTACTGGCATTTGTGTATCTTCTTCAGAGAAATGTCCATTCAAGTCCTTTGCCCATCATTTAATAGGGTTGTTTGATTTTTGTTACTGAGGTTTTGGAGTTCTTTTTATATTTGGATATTGATCCTTACCAGATACATGATTTGCAAGTATTTTCTCCTATTCTGTGAGTTGCCTTTGTGAGATGATAGAAACACAGATATTAGTTAAAATTAAATTATATAACTTAAAATTAGGCTATATTAAAAACAATGTAATCATTGTTACAAACTCATTACAAATCATTGTTTCAAAAACTCATCATTTTTGAAAAAATTTAATATTTATTTATTTTTGAAAGAGACAGACAGAGCATGAGCAGGGGAGAGGCAGAGAGAGAGGGAGACAGAGAATCCAAAGCCCGCTCCAGGCTTTAAGCTGTCAGCACAGAGCCCGACACGAGGCTTGAACGCACGAGCCAGGAGATCATAACCTGAACTGAAGTCAGACACCTAACCAGCTGAGTCATAGGCACCCCTCAAAATTCATTATTTTATGATTACCTGTGCTCTTGAGTTTATTTCCACCCACTGTATCCAAATGGTGGAAATACCACATAATCATGTACTACTATGCTTTTTTCCCCAACTCTGAGTTTGGTAACTTCATATTAATAGCCTAAAATTAGTCAAAATGGGAGAATTTACAGTACTGAAATCAGCAAACACTATAAATCAGGGTTTTATTGTTTTGTTGCTTCTCTAAACTTGAGTGATGGAGAAAAGGTTAATAGTTCATTGTCTGTGGCTGTTACATTGTAAATAGCACAAAAAATGAGAAAATATTCTTTTAATGTTGGAAAATTATTAATTTAGCAAAGAAGTTGCTCATTTTATTGAGAAATGAGTGAAGTTCCAGCCTACAACTTTGTTATTTCACTTTTGTCTTCTTTATTAAAGTGAAGGAAAATATTAATTCATATATTCCTGGTGAACCTACACGTAGAGAGCCATTTGTTAAATATTACAAACACACCACTGAGTAAGCTTCCTAAGAAAAGACACTTTGTCATGATCATCACTGTCAACATGGCACCCAGAAAAATGCCTGGGTTGTTGAACAAATGAAGACACTTAACTTCTCACTCTCTCAGTTTCTCATCTGTAAATTGAGGCCAATGTAACTAAACTGCTACCACACTGGGGTGAGGGAAGAGCAAAGGTGGTAGGTAGTAAAACTGACAGTACTTTATAAACAAGTAGTACTAACCAAAGCATTCTTACTAAGGTATGTTATGAGGTTATATATATTTAATATGTTACATTTTATTCATATGTTTGGTTAAAGGACTCTTTAATGAAATAAAGATTTTTATATAAATGACTTGCTTCATCCAAAGAAAACATATATTCACTTTATTTCTTTAAATACTTAGCAGTCTCTGAGGTGCCTGGTTGGCTCAGTGGGTTGAGCATGTGACTTCAGCTCAGATCATGATCTCATGGTTTGTGGATTTGAGCCCCACGTCAGGCTGTGTGTTGACAGCTCAGAGCCTGGGACCTGCTTCAGATGCTATGTCTCCCTCTCTCTCTCTGCCCCCCCTCACCCGCTCATTTCCCCCACCCTCTTCCCCCATCTCAAAAATAAATAAACTTTAAAAAAAGTAAAATAAAAATAAATACTTGGCAGTCTTTTCTTTTGCCTGGTTCAATTCTAAGTACTCAAGAAAATACTAGAGAAATATATTCCTTTCACTGAAAAGGTTTATAATCAGCTTATAATGATAACATGCATGAGACATTTCGAGAAGAGAAAAAAATTAAGTGGTTAATGTTTGATATTAGACACTCTGCCAAGGGTTTTAATGTCTGTTCTTTTTTTTTTTTAATAAGATGCCAAAGATATTTTGACTACCCTTTCTGATTATAAAAACTCTTTTTCTAAAGCCTGTAAAGTAACATAGATTTTTCTTGTCCAGGGCATCCTGGATGGTGGTATTAGATCATCATCAGTAAGCATTTAATAGATGATCACTGTGAGCATTCACTGTGCTAATAAGTATGTCAAGTATGTCAACTATAATTTACAGAGTTCGGTGAAATATGGCCTGTTGGAGAAAAAAAATAGACAAGCATAGATGCATTAGAAATCCACATCAACTATTATCCATCTTTCTGTTTCTTAAATAGCCTGTTTTACTCTACCAAAAATTTGTTCTCTGGAGTAAGTTGTCTATGCAGTAAGATCAAAACATGGGGGATGAAGAGACAGTGCTGGCTTGGGATTTATAGGGCAAGAGACTTTACTGAATATAAGACAAAATGAATGGACAAGGAAAGGATTAGGGCTGTGGAAGCCAGGGTATTCTGCTCCCATCCTAGGTACTTTGTCTCACCGCTTACATTCAAACTAGAATTGTTAGGGGTGTAGCCACTGACCTGTGCCTGTGGACTTGGTATTAAACAAGTATAGAGTCTGAGAACTCAGTGACAGGACATTTTTAATGATTATGCCCCAAAATAGTATGCTTTCTTTTCGAGGGTCCATATATATTAGACTCCTTTCAGATTTTCTTGCAGAGAGATAATTACTTACATGTTTAACCTTAATCAAATTGTTCCTCATCACATTATACCAACAGGCATTAAGAGACTCTTAAATACTAAGAACAAACCGAAGGTTGATGGGAGGTTGGGGAGGGGGGAGAGTGGGTGATGGGCACTGAGCAGAGCACAGGTTGGGATGAGCACCAGGTGTTGTATGGAAACCAATTTGACAATAAAATATTTTTAAAAAAGAGTAGCTCCATACTTTTTTGAAGGAGTTGACCCTCCTCCCTTTTTTTTGATACCTAAATCCCAGTGGGAGATGGAACAAATAGATTTGTGTTTACTGCTTAACTATTCCTTTGAGACAAAAATGACATTTTATATTTATTCCATTCATATTAACTTTTCTGAAAAGTGCCTTTTGAAGTTTATTTCCATTTAGCTGCAAAGTCTAAACATATTATATACTTCGATGGTAGCCTGTGCTTTGAAGAAATATTTCAAGTAGATAACATTAACTTAAGTAATCCTTCTACCTGATATATTCTTGGATAAAATATTGATTTAAATGCTGATATAGGTGTGCAGGATTCCATTTTCTTACTGCTCTTTCCTTATGTACAAAAATAGATAAACATTTAGCCTTTCCTAGATAGTAGGACTTGTTCGTAGACTGCAACAGGGTTTGCAAGCCATGTTTTACTTGCCAAGGGCTTCATGCTATTAGATCACTGACTTGCTCCAAACCAGCACTCAATACACATGCTGGTTGATTTATAGTATGCCCTGTTTAAGATCCATACTGATTAATATACAGAATAAACAGTCAAATATAATAATAATGAAGACTAGATTATGAAAGGCCTGTACAGTTTACAAGATACTTGCAGATATGTTATCTCATTTAGTCTTCTCCAAAATCCTGTGAAGTAGATACAGCAGGTATTACTGTCATCCCTTTTTATCCAAGGTGATAGTTTACAAATAATGAAACTACACTTGAAACCAAGTCTTCACACTCCTGAGCCTGTGCAGTTTCCATAATAGAGGAATATAGTTTCCATACTATGTTTCTATCCCCTATATCAGGGTACGATGAAATACAGCATTTATGTGGGAAAATATTAACTACATTATGAGAACCGTGATGGTTTCTTGGTAAAATATTTAAGTGGCATAAGAAACTGTTGCTACATTGCTTGGTTCTGTTTGTCTGAATGTTCTAAGTAGTTTTAGTGATTTTTAATGGTTTTCCTCTTTCTGTCCATATCTACCACATTTTGTCACCACTCTGGATTTGCAGAAGTTTCTCATTAGTGAGATTGCTCTGTAGAGGGTGAGAAAACCAGAAGGTCCATTAGCGTAGCTGATAAGCAGCTTGGCTGTGAAACAAAAGCAATGCTTCTTTGGTCTTATAATCTGGTGAGAAGCCAAGGTGTTAGTCTTTTCTCTTAGAGACTCTCCTTCTTCCCATCTAGGCACTCCCTATGCCTAAATATCGATTCTCTGCCTTACTTTGAGCTCTAGTAAGATAATAAGGGTAATGCACATATAAATCAACCTTTGATTTACTTAAAAGAATTGTCCTGCAGTAAAGGAGGAAATAGAAGCTACTCTGATCCTTGAATACTGGGCAAAGGCAAACCTAAGTCACAGTTCTTCAATATGACGTAACCTTTTTCATTTAACAGACGTTTCTCCTAGTAACTCTTCATGCTGGCAAACCATGAAAGGAAGCATGTAGACTTGGCAGCCCAACCCTGAAGTTTGTGCCTAAAAAATTATTGCAATTTATGCACCAAGAGTCCAAATGACATTTGTCATTTGGCTGGGCAAAGACATTTCTGAAATTAAAAAGGATGACCTTATTTCACTTAGTGAAATGAGATGTGCTCTTAAATGGAACCCATTTTGAATAGTTGTTCTTTGGGCAGTTCTGTCAAAAAAGAAAATGCATTTTATGCTCTTACTATCAGAAGAAAATATACTCCTAAAATAGAATCAGTTAAGACTCACTTGGTTCTCACTGAGAACCTCATGGTATCAATTAAAAATTCCTGTTCCTAGGTGGTGATTTGGCACACACTTTTTCTTTTGAGGTAAAAAAAACAATTGAAGGTAGTACTATGGTTTTTTTAATATTTAATAAACAGTATCCACCTTTGCTTCCTCTTGTTCCTTAATCCTCAGGAAGTTCCTATAGTCCTCAAGGTTGAAACTGTTTTTAATCATCACATTTATACTATGTAATCAGCATCTTATGGGTGCCCTGATATGTATTTAGTTAACATTTACAGATCCCTTGTATATCTCTGTCACTGTCAGTTTATTTAATCCTCTAACAAAAACTTCAGGTGGTAGGTACTCTCAGTATCCCCATTTTACTGGAATACAGAGAGGTTAATTACCTCATCTAACATCATGTAGCTCGTAAGTGGGGAGTTGAGGCTTGAACCTAGAAAGTCTGACTTTAGGGTCCTTGAATTTGACCACTATGCTACTGTGCTTTACATTCGGGTGAATATTAGTGTCAGGAATGAAAAATTGTCCTCTGTTCTTCAAAGGTTCATCTAACTGGCCTAAGAATTAAATTGACATGAGACAGATTAACAGGGGAAAAACAAATTTAATTTCACCCCACATATATGAAAAGTTCAAAGACAGAAAAGGTAAAATGAGATCTATATGCCATTGAGCTAAGGAACGGATAGGTGCCTGGGATGCCAAAGGGGAGGAAGGCAATTCACAGGGCAATAAGAAGAAGAGCAGATGTTTGGTAATTAGATGTTTACCCTGCCATACAGAGGGTCATTCAGGTACAATTTACCTCTGGTAGTAACTCTTATTCTGGGGCGGGGACAGGAAGGTGGGACCAGTTAGATTTTTCCAGGTAGTTAAGGGAGGAGCAGAAACTTCTCCTAAGGCTGCAGGGTCTCAATTGCCTTCAGCTCAAAATAGTCCACATGTCACAGGGGCATTTTAAAGAGACTTGTTCTGAATCCCTTCACTAAGCTTAAGTAGAATTCCCCTGAAAGACTCCTTTCTTCAGTGTTGGCCTTATTTGGGATTTCCCCCCTGTCAAAGCTGTGAGCCCTTTACTACCTAGACCCCTTCCTACTCCAATCTCTGTCCTCACCTTGCCCCAGTCAGGCTAATGTTGAACATGTGGTGTCAGGACTGGTTGGACCAACCCTAAGGAGAGTCTATGTTAAATGTGCCTCCACTCTTGCTTTACTCTTCGCTCATCATCCCCTTCCTTTGACCCTCTGACTTTGTTTATAGGACCTCCCCAGAGGAAGTGAGAAAATGTCCAGGATAGCTGATACCTCATTTGAATTTTCTTTTAACACGAAGGGAGAAATTCCCATTTGGCCATGCAAGGATGAGCCATAAGGAGAGGTTGTTCCTTATGGCAACTATACTGGAACTCAGAACACACTTTACAAAGGAAACATTTTTATATATGGCAGTTAGTTTTTATTAGTGATTTATCATCAGAACAGCACAGGACTTCATTTATTTGTTGATTCATTAAATCATTTGTTCAGGCACAAGGAACACAAATCGCCACCATTGCATTAAGTCCATGACTGGTCCACAGGAACTAACCACTTATTTGTAGCATTGAATCTAGAAGAAAATGTGCTACTGATTAACTTTGGGAATATACTTTTTTCATAATTAAGGTATTGCCAGTAATGATAGCCTTGACTTCAGCTTTTGAGAAAAGTTTAAAAGTCAGTAATGTAAATTGCAAACTGTTGACTTAAAAAAATCAATGTGTGGTTTTCATTATGAGAATGAACTTTTTAAGAATATAATCACTTGGGGCTCCTGGGTGGCTCAGTCAGTTAAGCATCCAACTCTTGACTTCTGCTTGGGGTCATGATCTCACAGTTCATGAGTTTAAGCCTCACATCGGGCTCTGTGCTGACAGTGCACGGGGATTCTGTTTCCTCTCTCTGCTCATTCTCTCTCTCTCTTTCTATTTCTCTCTCTCTCAAAAAAATAAATAAACTTACAAAAAAAAGAACATAACCACTTACCAGTAACCAATAGTGTTTTAGGTAAACCTAAAAGATTATTAGGTTAAACTTAGATTAATTTATATGCCCTGAAAGTATATATTCTATTAATTGTGATCAATGAATAATATTAGTAGGCATTTCCTTTAATTTCCACCCCCAGTACTTCTCAGCATTATATCTTTTCAATGCAGATTTTTGGGAAATTGGTCACTGAATCTGAAAAAGTATATCAAAATGCATTCTGTTTTACTTTCACTTGTGAATAGAGTGGTTAGCCTTATTTAATTTCTAGGGAAATTAAATGCCATTTTCTGTTACAGACTTGAAATGACTAAATACGCTTAAGTTCTAAGATGGGGTCTCACTAAATGTAATTAGAGCATGTAGCTTTGCAAAACTTAGAGGTGTTAAAAGAATGATGGTATCTATGGTGTTTAGAAAGATTTAGCATCTCTGTAGTACCCAAGAAGTCTTTGGAAGTGTGCACACACCATTATTTATTTACTGGTGCACCTACACACACTTGTTGTGGCGCTGATGTCTGCTTGCCCCACTTCTCCTCCAGCTCTCCTGATGTTCTGTTATCTAAAAGCTCAACATCCAGACCTGTTATTTCATTAGTAGCAAGTTCAGTCTGAAATGAGTCTTCTGCTTCCAACCCTGACTTGTGTTCAGTAAGGCATTTAGTCCTCTGGACCCCTGTGTGAACATTGGACTTCATTCTGCTATCCAATTCCACCATGTAAAGCCAGTCTACCTACCTGGTCCTTCTGCCCACCTCTATATAATCTTTCATGAACTTGGCAACAAACAGCCCAGGCTCTACCAGATACCAAGAACTGCTGCTATAGTGAAGTCTTGACATGCTTCATCCTGCATAACCAGTCTCATGTCCAATTAACCCCCATCACTTATCCTCCACATTCAGGAAGCTAGTTTCCTAAGTGACCCCAGCACCTGCATAGGCATTTCTGCATTTACATCCTCATCCATCTTCTGGACTCTCTCTCTCCCTCTTTCTCTCTCTCTCCCTCTTTCTCTCTCTCTTTCTGTCTCTGTCTCTCTCTCTCAGTCTCTCTCTCTCTCTCCCCCTCTCCACCTCCCACCTCCATTCCGCCCTCCCCTCCTCATCCATGCCCTACCAAAAACATCTTAATCCCAACTATAATTTTTTTAAAAAACATCTTAATCTCACTTCTGTTTTGAGTCCCCAGTGATTTCTACCTCTTCATTGTTTTCTATTTCATTTAGATTATCACACCACCTAGCACTAGTCAGGTGGCGTTGTTTCATTTCTTCATCTATGTCAGCATTAACTCTTCTAATGAGACTGTGGGTGCCTGTGGGGCCAGAAACAATTTTAAGTGCTGCTTTTGTGTTCCTTATCTCTATCAATAATAAAAACTTATTTTCAGGCACCTGGGTGGCTTAGTTGATTACGTATTTGGTTCTTTTTTTTTTTTTTTAAGTTCATTTATCTATTCTGAGAGAAAGAGAGCACACAAGCAAGGGAGGGAAAGAGAGGAAGAATCCTAAGCAGTCTCCACACTGACAGTGCATAGTCCAACATGGGACTCGAATTCACCAACTCACGAGATCATAACCTGAGCCAAGACCAAGAATTGGATGCTTTGCCAACTGAGCCACCTGGCACCCCTAAGTGTCCAGTTCTTGATTTCAGCTCAGGTCATAAGGATCAAGCCTCGTGTTGGACTCTGCACTGATCGAGGGTCCTACTTGGGATACTTTCTCTCTTTCTCTGTCTCTCTCGCTCTCTCTCTCCCTCTTCCTCTCCACCCTCCCTCATTTGTGTTCTCTCTCTCTAAAATAAATAATAGTTATTATTTATTATAAATATTAAAGGTGAATTATTATTATAAATACTAATTTCAATCAATAACCCTCAGTAATAATATCCCAGGGACATAATAAAGTACATACTAGGCACCAGGTACATTATCTCATTTAGTCCTCACATCAACTCTTTGAAATGAGAACTGTTATTACATCCGTTTAACAGTTGACACTGATCAAAATCACACAGCTAGTAAGTGGTAGGGGAGCAAGAATTTAAACCCATATCTGTCTGATGTCACAGCCCTTGAATATAAACTACTACATTTCACCTATCTTCAGTATATCTTTGCCTAGGGAACAAAATCTAGATAAGCAATAACACTTTTAGGAGCCTGGGGATTCCTGGAGAGAGATATTCATTAGTTTTTGTCAATATTTGTCAGTATCTGTTGAATCCTTAAAATGAAGAGGCTTCAGAAACTTGCACATAGCAGTGAAAGTGGACAGATGGTGAGTTCAGGAAGGAAAAAAAGAAGAGGCAAGCAGTAAAGACAGATGGACACTCACAGATATGAATTGAATAACCCATTTGTTCCCTCTTTAACCCCTGTGCTTGAAACCTGATTTGTGATCCCACCAGAAGGGCAGTGAAACTGCTCCCCAAGGCCCAACGGGCACTCCTCCAGTCCCATCCTCTCTGGCCTCTATAGACTTGCCATTGTGACCTCCTGCTCCTTGAGCCTCTTTCCTCCTTTATTTTCTATGAGAGTCTGCTGATTCTCCCATTATTGCTCTGACTACTTCTTTGGTTTCATTGTCTGGCTCTTTATCTCATTTTATATACAAGCCTTCCCTAAGGCTCTGCCCTTGACCCTCTTCTCTCCTCCTTCTGAACCCTCTCCCTTGGCGATCTCATTCATTTTCATGGCGTCGGCTCTCATTTGTATGCAGAATACTCTCACATCTACGGCTTCAGCAATCCAGACCTCTCTCCAGGGCCTCCGTCCCACATTTCCAACTGCCTGCCAGGTAGCTTCACTAGCACTTCAGTGTGTCCAAAACCTCACATCATCTGTTTCTCTCAAGCCTCCTGTTTCTCTCCTGGGGACCGTATTCTTAAATGACATCAGCATTTTCCAAGTCATCTTTGACTCATCCCTCTTGCTGATCCCCACAACAGTTAGTCAGTTCCCTGGACCTGTTGATTTTATGTCCTAAATATCTGTTGTCTCTCTCAGTTCGCATTGCTACAGACTTCATTACTACCCAGTTAATCTCCAGAGAGTAGTTCTGATCACCTTCAATTCTCTTTTCGAAACACTCCAGGATGTAAAACGTTAAGAAGAAACAAAGGAAAGGAAAGAAAAGAAAAAGAGGTTTTCCTTAGCTGAACACACAAGGCACCGTCTTTCCTACCTTTCTTGATACATGAAGACAGCTAACAGATCTCAATGCCACCAGTCAGATAATCTGCCTCTTCTAAACACATATGTATCTGTATATCTCTCAAGTACATTAGAGTTAGTAGTATTTATATACTAAAGAACATAGGCTCTCATCTTATTAACTTAATACCCCACCACACACACTGTACCCAACACAGGCTAAGCACCTCATAGGTGCTCAGGGAAGTATTTTTTTTAACACTGATAGTGAAGTATGACCTTGACAACACCTGTCCCAGTTACTGCTCTTTGGTTCAGCATAAAAGGTAAATGGAAGATTTCCCTACTGTATGCATGTTTGATGTATCTCTCTTTTGCTTTCTGTGTCTGAAATACCACATTCTTTTGTCAGGAACATAGTTTGTGGAGTCTGATTTAGAGGAGAGGTTTTTTGAAGGCTTCACCTCTTAAGTTAGCCATCACTGTGGCCTTAAAGAACTTCTGGTCACTGATTATCTCTAGGCAACTCACTGTGTTCTATAAACAGTCGGGTTTTCTGCTGAGTGCAAAGTGGGGACAGAAGGCAACTTGCCGCCCTCTTGAGTATTTCTGGTAATTCATAGCCAAACCATCCATGGCAAAAAAAAAAAAATTGCCTCAGCAGAACAGATGCAGCCAATTACAGAGATTGTCCTCAACTATAGCCTGATCAACTTTGTAGTTCTCTTAGAAATGAATCTTTATGGCCTACATGGTATATAAATTGTATACTAAAAATTTCAAAAACCCTTTAAAGTTCAGGGTACACTTTTAGAGGAGTAGTCTCTGTGGTCTGACTAATATATTCAGATTCCATAAATATACATCATAAATTTGTAAATGTTTATTCCTAGACAGGGCTCTTATTTGAATTTCTGTCTCCTTTCCTACCCTCCTGAACTTAACTGAACAACTTAGAAGACTCATAAAGTTATCATGACCTTATACCCTTAAATCTCAGACCTAGAGCAAGCTCTTACAACTTGTATTCTGGGGCTCCCCTGGTAGTGTCCAGAAGTACACAAAATCTCCAAACCTCCAGGAGTCTCTTGACTCCAAAAAAATCCCATAAAGTTCTGGATTTTAACTTTAAAAAGCTACAGAAAGCCAAAAGTCTTTACCATCTTTGATATTTCTTTCCCAGTCCTATGAAGATTCCTCTACCCAAATCTAGCAATAACTTCATCGAGTGATTCTTGTTCACTCTCTGAATCATTATCAATTGGATGTCATTGAAGTGCTACTGTGGCCATCTCTTCAGAAAACTGGAGAAAGGAGAGAGTGTGAGCTGAGGTGGTAGTTACTCATTCATTCATTTATTCTTTATTCATTCACTTATTTTTTGTTCAACAAACATTGTTTACTGCTTGCCAGGCAGTGAGATTTGATCATGAGAAAGACACAGTTCCTGTCCTTAGGAAGCTTATTGTTAATGGAGGACTTCCACTAAATAGTCAAATGCAATGTTTCTTAATTGTTTTTTTGTCCAGAGACTCCTTTGAGAATCTTACAAATATATTAGATTCCCCTTTCACCACTGAAAATAGATATTCACATATACACAGGATATATAAAAGATACACAGTTTTCTCTGAACTTTTATTTGACTTTTATTTGAAGCACCTTGGCTTAGTGGTATGGATGTGTTACTGAATTTTTGGTGAGGACACCTTCCTCCTTGACGGAATTTAACCTGAAGTATAAATATGAGACTCATTGGCCCAAATTGCTACTATAGGGTTAAGATCAATTTTTTTACAGAAGCAATACTGCTAAAATATGAAATGAAGTAATTCTTTAAGCTGGAGCTTAAATGGGAGAGTGACTGGAGTGGTTGGAAGTCATTGCAGGGTTTTAGAGAAGAGTGAGTGACATTTTAAAATGACTACCAAGTCTTCTGTGTTGATAATAGACTGATTAAGAGGCAAGGATAAAGGTGAGGAGACCCATTGGGAGAAATTTAAGCCAAGATAATGTAGTGACTTAGACCAGATGGTTGGTAGCAGTGGAGGTAATGGGAAACGGTCAGATTCTGGAAGTATTTTGGGGATAGAAATGACAGGATTTCCTAACAGATTAAATGTGGGATACGAAAGATGGGGGTGGGAAGAATTAAGAGGATTCCAAGATTTTGGCTTGAGCAACTACAAGAAAGGAGTTTCTGTCAACTGGAATTTAAAAGACTATGGCTAGAGCCCATTTGGAATGAAAGATCAAGAGTTCAGTCTTAAGTTGTATGACCTGGGAATTATGAAACAACTTTTGGTGCTTGCTAGAATTAAGCACATAAATAAAATGAGAATAATAGTGGCCAGGTCTCTCACTGTCAGAAAAGGGAGTTGTAAGTATGGAAAGGATGAAGACTGGAATGAACCTTGTGATGTTGGATTAGGGTTAGCATTAGAGATATCAGTGTGGATTCATGATTTTTAATATATAGGTGTAGAAATGGATATAAATATACACCCTCAAACATACTTTCTTAACTCCGTCACTGCAATGGTCTGAAAGAAATCATACCAGTAACAATGAGCACAAAACACGCAGACATAAGTTTTTAAATACCATCATTCTTCATTAAATAAATAAGTTACCCTGGGAAAATAGCTCAATCTAAGCTGGGGCAGAGAACGGATATGATACGTCTGGGACACTTAATTGTGTCACAGAGTAAGAAAGTGCTCAAATAATGATAAGGATGTGTCAAAAAGACTCAAGAGCCACCCTAAGTTTCTCATTTATCAAATCTGGGACTATTTTAGCATCAAAATAAATAATAGTAGGATTAGGTTATCACCCATAAGATAAAATAAGAATCATGAGTTTATGCTGATGTAATAAATAAGTGAATAAAGTAATGAGGGAGAAATAAAACTTCTCCTTATAGTAGAATGCCAGATGAATAAATAAGTAAGGAATGATAAAGTTAGATATACCGCCAGTTGACAAATACCAAAAATAATTAATTTATGCAAGAATTATCAATGGGTCCTAAACTAATGGGTGAAAATTTGATAAGAATTAAGATATATTCATAGTCTCAAAGTATTTATTGAAAAGTAAAAATAGCAACTTTACGACAGAGAAACCTGGCCACTATCATCTTAACCAACGTTTGAAGTTAATATGACCAGTAATGGGACAAACTGACATCACGATCTCCTTATATGATGCACTGAGGACACAGTAATACTTTTGTAGAATTCCTGTCAAAAAATGTCTCTGTCTACTCATGAAGAAATCTCAGACAAACCCAAATTAAGAGTTGTTGTTTAATAGTTAGAGTTTCAGTTTTGCAAAATGTGCAAGAAGTTCTAGAGATTGGTTGTCCAGCAATGTGAATATACATAACACTACCGAGTGGTCACTTAAAAAATGGTTAAAATGGTAAAAATTTTAATCTTTAAGTTTTAAAAATCTTTAAAAATTAAGGAACATTCTATAAAATATCTTCAATAAGTCATGAAAGACAAAGACACTATAGAACTGTTCTAGATTAAAGGAGAATGAAGAGACATGATAATGAAATCACAACTTGTGATGCCCTGGATCAAGAAATTAATTAACTTGGGAAATTAACTTGGGATTTGTTTAAAGCCAAGTTGTGAAGAGAGAAGAAACACTGTTAACAGCTGAGGAATGGAATTATTGTCTGTTTCCTATCTCCAGCATTTGGTGACCCCAGTTCATATATTTCCCCAGACATTTTGGTGCTTGGTTGCCAGCAGGTTGTCCGCAGAGATTATCTGTGTTCTAGAAAGTAAAGCCATCTTGCATGGCGGATAACAGCTGGATAGAAATAGGCCTGCCTATCTCACGGCAGGGCAGAACTTTGGAGTGCAAACAGTCTTTCATTCAAATCACAGGCAAACTTCCTGATGCCAAAATCAGCCCTCATCTCACAAGCTCATCGCATCAGTTTCCTGGTAGAAAGCAGCTGTGCTGCCAGGGATAGAAACTCCTGGCTCGCCATAATTAGATCTAAAAGAGTACCCCTTGTTTTCCCTTTAGTGTGCAAGCTTCAATGTCTGCCAGTATGAATGGCAGTGGGGTTTCAGGGGATTGTACTTAAAGTGAGCTGGAGAGCCTGAGAATCATGACCGACACCCTCCTCCCTGAATGTTGGATCACCTGTGTATTGCCTCTGATCAGTCTACTTGTTTGAAACTAACTTCAAAGGCAATGTGTAGTGTTGGCTCTAGCCTTTAACAAGAAACTAGAAATAGAACCCTTATTCAACTGTACGGAGGTTTGCCATCAGAGAACTCTGTCTCTCCTTTAATCCCTTCACTGTGCCCTGGAAATTATTTTTCTCTCATCCTCCAGGAAGCATGATTTTTTTCCAAACTACTAATAAGCATATCTAAATTTTGTAGAGTAATTTGCAGTTTATGGGCACTTGTGTATCCATTAGCTCATTTAATCTTGACAACAGAACTGGAAATGGGATAAACCTTACCCCTATTCTGTGGAGAAAGCAACATAACTAAAGATCATATACCATCAGTAAGCAGCTATAACTCTCTTCTCCCTGATGAACTGGTGTGGAAAGCACCTCTGTTTCCAAGTTGAACCAGTTAAGGAAATGTAGTTTTATTAACCACATCACCTAATAAAGTCTCTTCAATGTGATGGAGGAAATACTTCACACAAAATATAGGAGAAAAAAAAATTTTAAAGACCTGTTGGAGGTAGATGGGAGTCTCAGTCTCATAAGACTGGAGAAACATGTAGTTACCATTGTTGTTGTTTGGTAGCAACAGAAGTCATATGGGCTGAAATGAAGGTTTCCTGTCTTATGCGTGAACATTCTGGTTTTTCTGTAAAGAGTGGAGATAGAGGGACCGTATTTTTTTGTCATCATTGTTGAGCATCTTCTTTTTTTAATTTTAATGTTTATTTATTTTTGAGAGACATAGAGACAGAGTATGAGCAGGGGAAGGGCAGAGAGAGGGAGACACAGAATCCGAAGCAGTCTCCAGGCCTGACGCGGGGCTTGAACTCACAGACTGTGAGATCATGACCTGAGCCGAAGTCGGACGCTCAACCAACTGAGCCACCCAGGCACCCCTCATCTTCTAAATATAGGGAGAAAACTATCATTGTTAGACTTCAACAATATTAAGACTCACCGCTAGAAATCAAGCCCAGGGGAAAAAATTACTCACTCTGGCAACAGAACTATATCAACAAAATTTAGGGGAAGGGAAACCATAGTAAAGAGACAGTTTCTAATACAGAGAAAAACTAGATTCTATCGGCAGCTCTGGCATCCTAGGTCATTGCCGGCAGGCAGGCACCCTAAAGGGAATGTGATAAGCCACAAGAGATTGTGTTGGTAGGAATATACACTTCACAGCCTTACTGCACAGTGGGGAATTTCTATTAAGAGTGATCCATTCTACTTTCCTAGAACCAGAAACATGTTTTCTTGAGAAATCTCATGCATAATCTTCAGGTATGGGTTAAAAAAGGAGCGGCCAGAGGACAGGACACTGAAAGCTCCTTTTAGAGACTAGAGACATAGAGCAATGAGGCTGTAAAGCACAGCAGTTTGAGTATTTTTTACTTCGAGAACCAGATAAAACCCTCCAGGCCTTCTTTACCATAAGGGCTATTTTCCTTCTGGTGCTAACAGGATTCTTCTTAAGGTAGGTCCTCTTGTCTCTCCCTTGAAAGTGGGGCTCACCCTCCTCTCTTTTGCTTCCTATATATCATGACCAGAGTATACCCACACAATCCTTATTTGTGTTTGTGTATTCTAGTTTAGTGGTTCTCACATTAACTCCACAGTGGAATCACTGGGAGCTTTAAAGAAATGCTGGTGCATGTATCATTTTTTTTAAAAAAAGGTCTCCATGTTCTAATGTGTAGCCTAGGTTGACAATATGGTTCCAAATCAGTGATTCTCAAACTTTGATGTGCAAGTACATCATCCAGAGATCTTATTTAAAGGGTAGTTTCTGATTTTAGTAGTTCAGGAGTGGAGCTGGGGTTCTGCATTTTTAACAAGCTATCAGGTGAAGCAAAACATCTTGAGTAGCAGAATTCTACAGCATTGGTCTTAAACTCTGGCAACACAATAAAAACCACCTGGGAAGACTTCGCGTTTCCTAGTCCACATGTAAGGAACTTGGAAGTCATCCGCTTGTCCTAACAACTAAAAAGCTGAAAACTCTGAAAATTCAACTGTTCTTGGGTCCAGAAGAGAGGACATAGGACAAGCCACTGCCCCCAAGATTGGAGAGATAGATGAATACAGGCAGTTGCAGCTCACCAGGCAGAGACTCATGAGTGAATGAACAGAAACTGCCAAGGGAACCAGTGTGGAGGTTGAAAAACCTGAACTGTAATTGACGAATTGCTGGAGGTTTGGTGTGAACAACTATGAAAATAAAAATCTCCAGGAAAATGCGTTCATAAGAGGACCCCCATGCAATCGTGAGATTTGCCTCCGAGAGCTCCTACATAATCCATAGTAAATATTGGAGGAAAATCCCCACATGCTTTCTGCAGGGAAAGGAGAAAAGGTACTATTTTGAAATATACTAGAGCACTCTGTTTGTCTTCATAAGGCCAACCCCTCGGGAGAAACTAGTTAACTGGAGCCTAATCTTCTGGGGATATTATTAGAGCCTAACTGACCTGGGAGAAGGGAAATAACCAATTCTAGGTCACTTTAGCCATTCTGTCCCACCCGAACGGGAAGAAAAGAAAACTGAGAAATGATTGTGAAGTTATGAGACATAGTCTCATGAAGAGACTGAGACCTAATCATAGGACCATGGCACACTTCGCTTTGTGCCTCACCTTACCACCACATTACCCGAAGTCCTTTTTTCAGCAGTTTCCTATACCGATACATCATGTCCAGGTATCAAGCAAAGTTACAAGGCATACTAAAAGGCAAACAGCACAATTTGAAGAGACAGAGCAAGCATCAAAACCAGACATAGCAAGGATGATGGAATTACCATAATGGGAATTTAAAACAACAGTTATTATTCTATGGGCTCTTATGGATAAAGGACACAGCATACAAAAACAGATGGGCTATGTAAACACAGAGAGAGAAAGCCTAGGAAAGAACCAAAAAGAAATGTTAGAGATGAAAACAAATACAAACAAACAAACAAACAAACAAAAAAACCCAAAAACATTGTACCAGAAATGAAGAGTGCCTTTGAAATGTTTATTAGTAGACTGGACATGGCAAAGGAAAGATCCTTTGAGGAGCTTGAGGATTTCAAAATAGAAACCTCCAAAACTGAAAAGCAAAGAGAAAACAGACTGTGAAAAACAGAACAGACTAACCAAAGATTGTGGGACCACCAAAAAGGTGTGACATATGCATAATGGTAATACCAATAGAGAATAAAGATATAGAAGAAATATTTGAAACCATAATGACTGAGAATTTTCCCCAAATTAATGTCAGACACCAAAACAGAGATCCAGGAAACTCAGCAAACACCAAACAGAATAAATGTCAAAAACCCTTCTATGTTTGGGCATATAACTTTCAAATTACAGAAAGTCAAAGATAAAGAATCCTGAAAAAAGGCAGAGTAACAAAGAATTACATCAACTTCTGAGAAACCATAAGAGTAAGATGAGAGCGGAGTAGAGGAAAAAACCATCATCAACCTAGATTTCTGTATTCTGTGAGATTTCCTTCCAAAGTGAAAAAGAAAAAAAACTTTCTCAGATAAACAAAAATTGAGGGAATTTGTTGTCAGTAGATCTGCCTTGCAAGAAATGTTAAAAGTCCTTTAGAGAGAAGGAAAATGAAATGGGTAAGAAATTCAGATATACATAAAGAAAGACCGTCCAAGAAGGAAAAGGTGATAAAATAAAAACTTTTATTTTTCTTACTCTTAATTGATATAACAGGTAACAGTGTATTTGATTGTGTATATTTATATATAAGTGAAACAAATGGCAACAATGATACAAGAGACAAGAAGTAGGAATTAGGATTATTTTGTTTTATGGTACTACCCAAGAAGTGATATTGTTTTTTGAAAGTGGATTTGGATTAGTTGTAAATGTACATTACAATCTCTAGGGCAACCACTAAGAAAAGTAAAAACAGTATAACTGATATCACAAGAAGGACAGAAAATGGAATCCTATAAACGTTTAGTTAAAACCACAAAAGACATAAAGAGTGGAAACAAAAATAGAAGCAAAGAACAAGAGCAACAAATAGAAAACAGTAACAAATATGGTAGATAGTAATCCAATTATATCAGTAATCACTTTGAATATCAGTGGTCTAAAAGTGCTCCAATTAAAAGACACATTGTCAGAGTGGACCATGAAATGATACCCAAATATATCATGTTTACAAGTAATCGACTTTATAAAGATAGACACATATAGATTAAAAGCAAATGGATGAAAAAAATATGCATGCTAACACAAATCAAAAGAAAGCAGGAGTAGCTGTAATAAGACAGAATAGACTTCAAAGCAAAGAAAGTTTTAAAGGATAATGAAGGGCATTACATAATGATAAAGGGGCCAGTTTTTTTTCAAAAAGACCTAACAGTTATTAATATGTATGTCTCTTACAACAGAATATCAAATTGTGTGAGGTAAAAACTAATAGAGTTCAAGGAAAAATAAGTAACTCCACTATCATCGTTGGAGACTCAACACACTTCTGTCAGAAATGGAGAGATCCAGCAGGTAAAAACTCAGTAAGGACATAGTTGAACTCAATAATATTATCAATCAACTGAATATAATGCACATCTGTGTATTACTAAACCCATTAAAAACAATGCACATTCTTCTCAAGTTCACCTGAAACACTCATCAAGATAGACCACATTTTGGGCCACATAAGAGACCTTAAAAGAATAGGAATCCTGCAGTCTGCTCTCAGAATACAATGGAATTAAACTAGAAATCAGTAATAGATTAATAGAAAATCCCATAATATGTAGAGATTAACCAACACACTTTTTAAAAGTTTATTTATTTATTTTGAGAGAGAGAGAGAGAAAGAGAGAGAGAGAGAGAGAGAGTGAGCAGGGGAGGGGCAGAGAGAGGTGGGGAAAGAGAATCCCAAGCAGGTTCTGCACTGTCATCACAGAGCCTGATGCAGGGCTTGAACTCACAAACCATGAGATCATGACCTGAGTTGAAACCAAGAGTCAGACACTTAACCAACCAAGTCACCCAGACAACCCAACACACTTTTTTTTTAAGTAGCTCTACAACATGGGGCTTGAACTTATGACTTCAAAATCAAGAGTCACATGCTCTATTGACTGAGCCAGCCAGACACTCTAAACAACACACTTCTAAATAGCTTGTGGATCAAGGAACTAATCTCAAGAGATTTTTTTAAATTTTGAATAAATAAAAATGAAAACACAATTTTTCAAAATTTGTAGGATATAGTGAAATCACTGCTTACTGGGAAATTTATAGCATTGAATGTACTTATTAGATAATAAGAAAAATCTAAAATCAATCATCTAAGTTTCCACCATAGGAAACTAGAATAAGAAGAACAAATAAAGTTCAAAGTAAGAAGAATAAAAGAAATAATAAAAATTAGAATGGAAATAAATGAAATTGAAAACAAGAATCAAAAGAGAAATCAACAAAACCAAAACCTAGCTCTTTGAAAAGATCCAATAAAATTGGTAAGCTTTTACTAGGCTAAGAAAAAAAAAATGACATAGATTAATAATATCAGAAATAAAATTTAAAAATATCAGAAATAAAAAAATATCAGGAAAATAATATCAGAAATAAATAAAATCAGAAATAATATCAGAAATAATATCAAATATAAAAAATATTAAATTAATATCAGAAATAAATAATATCAGAAATATCAAAAATAAAACTTTGTAATACTTGTATCTTTTTATTTCTGATATTATTAATCTATGTCTTTGGACATTAAAAGGATAATAAATAATACTATAAAGAACTCTTTGCCCACAAATTTGATAACCTAGATGAAATGGACAATTTCTTAAAAGATACAATTAGCATAAACTCACACAAGAAGAAATAGATAATCTGAGCAACCTGTATCTGTTAAAGAAATTGAATAATTAACAACTTTCCAAAACAGAAATCACCAGGCTCAGATAGGTTTACTGGTGAGTTCGATTAAACATTTAAGGAAGAAACTATACTAATTTTTTATAATCTCTTTCAGTGGTTAGAAGCAGAGGAAATACATATTATGAGGCCAGCATTACCCTACTACCAAAGCCAAAGATATTACAAAAGAAAACTACAGACCAATATCTCTCTTGAATACTGCATAAGATTCTCTCTCTCTCCCTCCCCCTCTCCCTCCCCCTCTCCCTCTCCCTCTCCCTCTCCCTCTCCCTCTCCCTCTCCCTCTCCCTCTCCCTCTCCCTCTCCCTCTACCCCATCCCACCCTCAAAAGAAATTCATATGGGAAAACCTAGTTAAACGTGGGTATAGTGATGACTTTTAGATGGTACACCAAAGGCAGAATCCATGAAAGAAAAAATAAGCTGGACTTTATTGAAGTGAAAGGCTTGTACTTTTAAAAAAAGGCTTTGGGAGACCTAGCAGAAAACCAGGGGGGAGGGGAAGAGAGGAAGGGAAAAAAAAAGCCACAGAGAGGAAGGAAAACATGGCATGAGAGACTCTCAAAAAATAAGAACAAACTGAGGGAAGAGGGGGGTGTGGGAGGGGGGAGAGTGGGTGATGGGCACAGAGGAGGGCACTTGTTGCGTTGAGCACAGGGTGTTGTATGGAAACCAATTTGACAATAAGTTATTATTAAAAAAAATTAAAAATGGGCCAAAGGGGCACCTGGCTGGCTCAATTGTCAGAGCATGCAACCTCATGATCTTGGGGTTGTGAGTTCAAGCCCCACATTGAGTGTGGAGCTTACATTAAAAAAAAAAAAAAGCCAAAGACCTTAACAGATAACTCACCAAAGTAGTATACAGAAAACAAATAAACATATGGAAAGATGCTCTACATCAAATGTGATCAGGGAAATATAAATTAAAACAACAATGAAATACTAGTACACAGCTATTACAGTGGCCAAAATCGACTTTGACGCTACCAAACACTGGTGAGGATGAGCCACTTTGGAAGATATTTTGGGGTTTCTTACACAATAAAATGTTCTCTTACCACATGATCCAGCAGTTGGAATCCTTGGTATTTACCCAAAGGAATGGAAAATTTATGCCCACACAAAAACCTGTACTTGGATATTTGTAGCAGCTTCACTCAAAATTGCCAAAATTTGGGAGCAACCAAGATGTCTTTCATTAGGTGAATGGATTAATTATTGAGTGCTAGAAAGAAATGAGCTAGTAAGGCATGAAAAGACATAAAGGAAACTTAAATGCATATTACTAAGTGACAGAGGCCTATCTGAAAAGGCTGAATACTGTATGATTCCAACTATATGGCAGTCTTGAAAAGACAAAACGATGGGGACAGTAAGAAGATCAGTGATTGCTTGGATTTTGGTGGGAGAAGGGATGAAAAGACAGAGCACAAAGGATTTTAAGGACAAAGAAAATACTCCGTATGATACTGTAGGGATAGATACATGTCATCATGCATATCTCTAAACCCATACAATATACTATGTAATAGTGAAAACTAATATAAACTATAGATAAATATAGGTTATTATGACTTATCAATATAGTTTCATCACTGTAACAAGTATAGTACCTTAGGGGTTTGTTGATAATGGGGGAAGCTGTGCTTCTGGAGGGGAGCAGGCAGGAGGTATATGAGGAATCTCTGTACCTTTCTCTTAATTTTGCAACAAAAACTGTATAAAAAAAAAGTAAAAAAATTCACCTAGAGAACTTAAAAAACACACACCAACAAAAGCAATGATGGTCCCTACTCAGACTTATTAAGTGAGAATCAATAGAAAATAGGTCTAGGAGGAATGGGTATGTTTTTGGCTACCCTGACGTTTCCAGTCTGTAGCTAGATTTGGGAACCTTGGTTCTAGATCTTTTTGTATTAGTCACTAAGCATATGTGGGTATTTGAATAAACATTCACTTCCACAGTAGCATTAACCACATTTCAAGCTGCATCAAGCCACAGGTGATTAGTGGCTTCTGTATCAGGTAGTATAGATAGAGAACATTTCCATTAATGCAGAAAGTTTTTAATGGCCAGCATTGTAAAATCTAAAGCAACTCTATACAACTCCTTCTCCCAAAGGAGAAGTTTTGTTTATTTCTAAAACTGTTGCATTCTATTCTCTTAGTTAAAAACAATCAAATTTGATCTAAAATGAGGCCAAATGATAGTAGTTATTATTTTATTTCAGTTTACGGTGATTTTCAGACAATCTTGTTCTCCCATCCTCCTAGTAGAATCTTTTGTGAGCTTGTGAAAGAATGAATTGCCTGATCAATGTTGTCTTGTCTTTAAAAAATTTAGATGTCTGTATCAGAAGATGAAGCAAGATTGTGTACATGTGATAGGAAGTAGGCTGAGACATTGCTTTGTTAAACTCTGAGAGTGTTTGGTGACATGTACATATTAATGTCAACATTAAATTTAAATGAAAATTTAAGTAATCTTAATGTAAGTTTTTTTTCTTTTAAGAATTTACAACTTCCTCATTAAACAATCCATCACACTCATGAATGCCCATGCAAAGTAGGATATTTCTGCTTTAGGGGCAATTCTCCAGTTAGAAGCATGATAAAAGAACAAATTTCAGCTCTGGTGTGAGACTTACTATTGGAGAATATTTGTAGTCTTTATTTCTAAATCCAGATTTGTAACAGAAAGCAAATGCTCTATTCCCGGTTGTATTTTTTAATGGAAGACACCTTATCCTCAAGTGAATTATAGTTTGATGATCTTCTGCATGTCTCATACTTAATTTTGTTAGGAGTTATGGACAGTCAAGGTTTGGGTTTTATCTCTCACATCTTTTCTCTCTGGAAATCTAATAATTGAAAGGAGGATGCAGGGATGGGACGTTGCACTGTATTAGAGTTTACATTATAGAGCCACCTCCTGGAGAATATTGGAGTGTGTCTCAAGTTGAGCAAAGCTAATATATAAATGGAGGTCAGAGAAGGGGAGAACAGAGAACAGGTCAAGTATTCCCTCACCTGGACCACTGACAATTCTTAGTAGCGAAGAGATTGTGGATTTCTTGTGGCAACAATTGTCTGGATTATAGTTCAAGAATTGTCAGCATTGAAGAGAGTACAAAAGGTCCCTATTCGTCCTCATTGTAAATGCCTTGTCTTGGAAGGTGTTCATAAGTGTGGCTTGGCAATGGATTTTTGTAATGAGTGTCCATGCTTCAAACCCAAGCCGGGGCTCTGGAGCAATGCTGGTCTCAGTACACAGAATGCAACAGTGGCAGTGAAGATGTGTCCCAGGCAGTAGGGCTGATTTGTATGGATGGATGCACTCATGCTGTGGGAGCTGTATAGATCAACGCAACTACAGTCTCCATCACAGAGCCTCATGGAAGACAGGGTTGTTCTGCAGCTTTACTTTCCCATCAGAGTTCTACTCCATAATGTAATGCCCTTTAACTAGAGAGGATCTGGGACAAAGAAAGCCGAAGGTACAAAGCAAAGAACAATTTAAGTACAGTGCTCAGAAATAATTGGCAGCTTAGGGTAAGATAAAGCCCCACAGTGGTTAAAAAAAAAATAGCATTTTAGTTCTGGCAGAGACCTTGAAAGGTTACACAGTCCATCTTCCATTGCCTGTCTTCAAAACTTAAATCATTCCAGATGGATAAGAACTGATTCTATGTTTTAGGACTTTCAGAAAGAAAATAAAGAAAATTACACAGCTCTCTTTGAAACATGTTCTGATATATGGTACCTTTTTCACTGTAAATTCATTCTTCAGTTAACTCAGATCCATTAAATTGCATTTAAAATTGTTTTTTATTTGTTCAGTGTGTAGTGGAGGTGTATAACAACTAGTCAGCTTTCCTTATGTAAAAGTCACTAAATATCAGCCATAGTTAAATTCCCACTTGAGCCTTCTTTTTAGTTAACAAAAATTGCTCAGTTTCCTTACACATTTTCCTTTGGCTGCCTTTTTAGTCTCTTACTTACTGCTTTTATCTTCTTCATATTCTCCATGTCAGTCCTCAGTTGTAATATCTAAACTGAAGTCCTTAGTATAATGAAAAACTCACCCCATGAGTCCTAAATACCAGCAGTTTTTACTGTGAACAATAATGTGAGACTGTAAAAATAATGATGCAAGCTGAGAATATATCATATGATCTGAATAATCGATGGAAAAATTGTGATACATAAGTGTGTGTCATTTAAAAAACTATTCCTCTTTTTTATAAACATGCAGAGAAGTGAAAAAACACAATCAAACTAATGCTACTATACTGTAATTTAAAAATGAAGTATTAAAGTATTTTTATTTCTTTGTAAAAAACTATCTAAGAGTAGTTTGAACAGCGCTTGCCATCTTCTTGTCATATAACTTTAAATACTGGGCAAACACCGTTTCTATACCTTGGTGAATTGTCACACTCCTTTCTAACTTTGGATCAGCTTCCAACATTTTATCTTTTGTGCTTTCAATGTCATGAAATAGCTCCAAGAGTTCCTTTAATGTGAAAGTTTTTTTGCCAGTATCACTTCCCCAGGACATTTTCACACTTTTCATCACGACTGCTTTCCTCATTTATGCTGATTGCTTGGCCCTCACACAGTTCCTCTGGTGTATATCTAGAGCTCCTCAAATAGCAGCAGTGTCAACTCCACAGCTCACTGTTTCTTCTATACCTCTGTTTACATTCCAGCATTATTACTTTCTGTTTCTTTGCTGCACATTTATATCTTTGTTGGTCAGTTCCCTTTTTCCATTGTCCATTTTCGGAATTATCACTGGAAGTCAAGGACACAACCCCACTAGACACCTGGTTGTTTGTGTGTGAGTAGATAACAGACGCGTAGTGACCCATCAACAACAGACTTAGAAAGAAGTGATGTGATTTGCCACCAATCATGATGCACATCTGTTATTTGCATTGCAATTTGTGCAGTGAAGAGCTAGCAGTGAAAAAAATTGGTACTTGATGCAGTTCCTCTTAGTTTTACTCTACCATGGCAAGAAATTTGAACTCTGTTCTTGGAGGACTGGTGTTATTCAACTAAATTGTTGCAATTGAAATTCTTGCATTTTAGAACCATACAAAGTTAGGATGGTCTTATTCAATTCCTATATCTATCCTAGCTCCAGTGCTAATGTTCTAGTTGCTGGTCAGTTTGTTATCCACTGTGACGCTTCGGTGTTTTTCTGACAGCCTTGCCAACTTCATCTCAGTGAGGCTTTTCTTTCTTCCACACGAGCACTACACTGGGTCTTCCCTCTTGACTTCCCTCTTGGTTTCCAACCACTCCTTCAGTCTCTTAGATTGTTTGGAATACTGATTCCCCTCCCCAATTTACTATCATTTTCAAATTAAATAAACATGTTTCCATTCCCTAATGCGAATACTGATTATCCCCACAGAATGTCAGTTTCTGATTACCTCTCAGGTTGACGCAGCCAGTTCTCTGTTATCCTTTTGGTCATAGAGTCCATTCCATTCTCGTAGCATAAGACCAGTGGTTCCAATTCTGATTCATCATCAGGACCTTCTGAGGAGCTTTCTAAATCACTTCCCAAGCCTTATAAGGGCCTGAGGTGGGGCCTGGAATCTATATTTTTTAATATTCTTCATGTAATCATCTGGGACTGGTCTGTAATATAAACCATGCTTTCCTAGTTCTTAGCATAAGAACTAAGATTTCTAACCTTATCATAAACTAATAGAATTTTAGAATTGACAAATACATTAGAGATCATTTTGTCAAACCCACTCATTTTATAAATGAGAAAACTAAGACCCAGAGATGCCAGATGATTTGGCTATGGTCTCATAGTTACAGGCAAAGCAGAGACTATAACTCATGGTTTCCAAATTCTAAATCTAGTACTCTTTCTATCTAATTTACCTCCTATGGGACACAAGCAAAATCACTGACCATCAGCTTCAAGTTATCCTACAGTGGCCTTTTTTGTTTTTCTTTCTGGGTATAAGTGTACCTGTGGATTAACTTCTGAGAAGAGATGCTCAAATAAGATTCTCTGTAGCACATGGAACAGTGGTTGTGTCAAGGACGTTGAGGTAATAGGTACCATAGCTTTGGGAACCTCGGTTCAGTCCTGTTCCAGTGCCTACTCTGTGCCTGCCCATTGGTGCTCCAGATGCTGCCCCTTATGTGCTTAGGTCACTGAGTTGCACACAGTGCTTGTTTTTGTGGCTACACATGTTGCCTGATGGGAGAGGAAGAAGATGGGTGGATACGAGTTACAGGAGTGGTGATATACTATTCTGTGAGGCTTATTTTTTTTATTTCCATGAGATAGTCTTTTATATTTTATTTTTTAATGTTTATTTTTGAGAGAGAGCGGAGAACCCGATGGGGGGCTTGAACCCACAAACTGTGAGATCATGACCTGAGCCAAAGTCGTATGCTTAACCACTGAGCCACCCAGACACCCCAGGATAGTCTTTTAAAAAATTTAATTTCAGTTAGTTAACATAATGTTAAAATGGTTTCAGGTGTCCAGTATAGTGATTCAGTAATTCCATACATCACCTGGTGGTCATCACAAGAACACTCCTTAATCCCTCATCAACTATTTAACCCGTCCTTCTCTTTCCCCTCTGGTAACCATTAGTTCTCTACAGTTAAGAGTCTGTTCCTTGGTTTATCTCTCTTTCTGTTTCCTCTTTTTGACCATTTGTTTTGTTTTTTAAATTCCACATAGGAGTGAAATCACATGGTATACTGTCTTTCTCTTACTGACTTATTTCACTTAGCATTATACTTTCTAGCTCCATCCATGTCATAGCAATGGCAAGATTTCATTCCTTTTTTATGGCTGAATAATATTTTGCATCTTCTTTATCCATTCATCAATCAATAGATATTTGGGCTGCTTCCATAATTTGACTATTGTAAATAATGCCGCTATAAACATAGGAGTGTGTGTATCCCTTTGAATTAGTCTTTTTGTATTGTTTGGGTAAATACCCAATAGTGTGATCACTGGATCATAGGGTAGTTCTATTTTTAACTTTTTTTTCGTTTATTTGTTTTGAGAGAGAGAGAGAGAGAGAGAGAGAGAGAGAGAGGGAATGAATCCCAAGTAGGCTCCATGCTGTCAGTGCATAGGCCACTGGAGGGTTAGATCCCAAAACACTGAGATCATGACCTGAGCTGAAATCAAGAGTCAGGCACTTAACCAACTGTGCCACCCAGGTACCCCTCTATTTTTAACTTTTTGAGGAAAGCCCATACTGTTTTCCAAAGTGGGTGCACCAGTGTGCAGTGTTCTTCTGCTCATTATGGGTGTATAGAAATGCAACAGATTTATGGACATTGATTTTGTATCCTGTGACTTTACTGAATTAATCTATCATTTCTAGCAGTTTTTTGGTGGAGTCTTTTGGGTTTTCTATATATAGTATGTCATTTGTAAAGCATGAAAGTTTTACTTCTTTCTTTCTTGCTGATTTGGATGTCTTTTACTTTTTTTTGTTGTTGTCTGATTGCTGTGGCTAGGACTTCCAGTACAATGTTGAATAAAAGTGGTGAGGGGAACCTGGCTGGCTCAGTTGGTGAAGCATGCAACTCTTAATCTTGGGGTTGTGAGTTTGAGCCCCACGTTGGGTGTAGAGGTTACTTAAATATCAAATCTTAAGAAAAAAGTGGTGAGAGTGGACATCTTTGTCTTGTTACTGACCTTAGGAGAAAAGCCCTGTTTTTCTCTATTAAGCATGATGTTATCTATGAGTTTTTCATATATGGCCTTTATTATGTTGAGGTATGTTACTTCTAAAACTACTTTGTTGAGGTTTTTTATCATGAATGGATGTCGTACTTTGTCACATGCTATTTCTGTATCTATTGAAATGATCATATGGTTCTTATTCCTTTTCTTATTCTTGTGATGTATCACATTGATTGATTTACAAATATTGAACGATGCTTGAAACCCAGGAATAAATCTGACTTGAGCATGGTGAATGATTTTTTTAAATGTATTGTTGGATTCGGTTTGGTTGTATTTTGTCGAGGATTTTTGAAGTTTTCCTTTCTTTTTAATTTTTTGAAATAGTTTGAGAATAGGTATTAACTCTTCTTTAAATGTTTGGTAGCATTCTCTTGTGAAGCAATCTGATCCTGAATTTTTGTTTGTTGGAAGTTTTTTTAATTACTGATTTAATTTCTTTGGTTATTGGTCTGTTCAAATTTTCTATTCCTGTTTCAGTTTTGGTAGTTTATATGTTTCTAAGAATTTTTCATTTCTTCTAGATTGCCCAATTCGTTAGCATATAGTTTATTTTTTTATAGTATTTGTATTTCTCCACCATTCAACACTTTGAATATATCATGCCATTCCCTCTGGCTTGGAAAGTTTCTGCTGAAAAGTCCCCTTCTAGCCTTATGGGGTTTCAAGGTCTTGTAATTTACAGTCTTCTCTTGTCTTGCTATGTAAAAAAATTTTTCTTTACCAGTATATTTTGCCAATTTAATTGCAATATGTCTTGGCGTGGTTCTGCTTTTGTTGATTTTGTTGGGGGTTCTCCTTGCCTCCTGGATCTGTATATCTATTTCCTTCTCAGATTAGGGAAGTTTTCAGCTATTATTTCTTCAAATAAATTTTCTGCCCCCTTTTCACTCTCTCCTTCTGGGACTCCTAGGAAATTATGTTTGATAAAGTCCCCAAATTCCCTAAGTCTGTTCTCATTTTGCGTAATTCTTTTCTCTCTCTTTTGTTCATCTCAATTACTTTCTATTACTCTGGCTTCCTAAGTCATTAGTTCATTCCTCTGCTTTTTCCAGCCTGCTATTAATTGCATCAAGCATGAATCGTACTCTTTATCTCTGATTGGTTCTTTTTTATCTCCTTGTTAAGAGTCTCACTGATTCTTTTCTCAAATCCAGTGAGTATCCTTATAATTGTTGTTTTAAATACTCTCATCAGGTATGTTACTTATATCTGTTTCCCTCAGATCTCTGGCCATGGCCTTGTCCTGTTCTTTAATATAGGATAGATTTTCCTGAATGCTCATTTTGTCTAAGTCTCTGTATTTGTTGCTCTGTGTTAGAAAAGTCAGCTATGCTCTTGATGGTAATGACTGTAGGAAGAAGAGGTCCTGTAGTGCCCTGCAGTGTAGTGTCCCCTGTTCCTCAGGACGTAGTGGTTCCAGGAGTGTCTCCAGTGTGTGCGGCATGCACGCTGCTGTTGTGTCCTGTCTGCTTTATCCATTAGACTGGTCATCTGCACAGGCTCTCTTTGCCTTTTGAGAGCAGTGTTTGGTCACTGGCAGGAATGTGGTGCATTTTAACAAGGTGTATTCTAGTCTGCATGTGAAATGAGACCTGTCACCACCACTACCAGAACCAAGGCTCCACAAAACTGCCAAGTCAGGAGATGCAGTGTAAGCAGGGGTTAGGGCCCCCCCGCCCCACCCTGCCACATCAGAACTGAGACAAGCATGACTGGGAGAAGTAGTTCCACCAGAGCATGGGAGGGCAGGGCTTGGCATAAGCAAGTTATGTAGTGAGTGTCTGGACTATGTTGGTTCCCACAAGTAGTTCTGTGCTTATGCTGGGGGGTGGAGGAAGGAAATGGCACAAGCAAGTTTCTTTGCATCTCTCTGGGATGCACTCCAAGAAGAGTATATAACCTCCCCACTGTGTGCCTCAGGTGCTTTTCAGATCCACGCTGTATGTTCACGGGTTGTTTCCCTGCCTTCTCTCCAAGAACAGTGCAATGCCTTCCAGGCTATATTCAGCCACTCCCACTGACCTTTAAGGCCTGCTTGTTACAAGAATTCACAGAATTTGAAATTTGGGCCCTCTCGCTTTCCAAGCCAATTGCTGTGGGGGTTCATTTTCCTTGTGTGCTCCCTGCATGCTAATCTGTCTCTTGCCCTTCTCTGTGACCACAGCTCCCTCCCCACTATAGTGGCCACAATCCATTTGTCTCCCAAATCATGTCTCAGCACTTCCTACCTGCTTTGATGTGGCCTCTTCTTTACCTGTAGTTGTGGAGTTTTGTTCTGTCAGTCTTCAGGTTAATTTCTGGGATATTTAGGGTGATTTGGTAGTTATCTAGTTGTATGCATGGGACAAGGCAAGCCTAGGTATACTCCTACTCCAGCACCACCTTCCAAGTCCACGTCGCTGTGAGATAATCTTATAACTAAACTACAGCTCTAGCTTTCAGGTTAGCTGACAGAGGAAAATGAGTCTGTCTGTAATTCTGAGAGGAGAACTAAGGAGTGGAGCATATATCCCTTTGATATGTTGTATGAGTTCATGAAAAATGAATGGGGAATGCTGACTACTATGTTCAAACAGTTAATGTTTACTTACTGAGCCTGACATTAAGAAGAAGAAAACAAAAAACAGAATTTGTCTACTTCCTAATCTTCCTGAGCTCACCCGTCACAGGCAACAGTGTTTGAAATGCTAATGTGTTTTGTAGCTATTTTAAAGAAGGAGGAGCTGCATAATCCTGGGAAGCTGGGATCCAGGGACTTTCTTATAAATTATCCTCACCTTCTCTCAAGCGCATTCTTCCCCACACCATGGCCTCCCACTAGGCTCCAGAAGATGAAAGATAGTATTTCATAGAATCATGGCATTTTAGAGCTGAAAGAGTCCCTCTCTGTTTCATTTCCAAATTCTTATTTTTCTCCCCTGAAACCCAGAATGGTCAATAAATTTAGCTACAGTAACACAGTTTATTTGGGGTTAGACTTAGGCAGCAGCTCAGGTCTCTGGACTCCCAGGCCACTGTGCTTTTTGACTGCATCATATTGCACCTAAAAACATTTTCAGACTTCTTTAAATGAAATATGAATCCTAGTGATTTGGCGGTTGTGAAGTTTGGTGGCTCTGAGAGACTTTTGGACGAGATAGGATGGCATTCTTAAAGCTGGCTGGGGAAACTAGACCAATACTTTTCTCCTGAAAAGAATATGGGAAAGGAGCATGTGGGTGTCTCAGTCAGTTAAGTGTCTGATTCTTGATTTCAGCTTATGTCATGATCTCACGGTTCTCTCTCCCTCTCTTCTCTGCCCTCCCCTGCACACGTGTTCGTTCTCTCTCTCTGTGTGTGTCTCAAAATCAAAAAATAAAGTTAAAAAAAAAAAAAGAATATGGAATTTGGGATATGTCCTAAGTGGCTGGAATTGAAACAGTAGGTCGCTATAAGTGGCTAGGATATAGACTTTAGCTTTTTGCCTAAAGCCATAGGCCAGAAGGGACTGTCCATTCTGTGGAAGGATCCACTCACTGGCCAGGGAACAGGGCACAAAAATTGGGTGGGCCAAATGGATATTGAGTGAAAAAAGAGTCATCCTTGAAAAATCAGAGTCCCAACCTGAGTCACACCTAGAGGTGTGAGGCCCAAACTTATACTACTTGTCAAGTGCAGAAGCCCCAAGCCAAGAAAACTAATATGAAAACTGTTCCAAGGACTAGAAAAAAAATATCCTCACAGCCTCTCCATTAACATTACTTTTCAACTCAGGGCACCAGGAAGAGCCTTAACTGGACACGTGCTCACAGAAAACAACAACAAAACCGTTTGCAGATAAAGAACCAAGAACCTACAGATAATAGAGCAATCTGAAAGGAATTTAAAAACAAGTCTACTTTAAATGTTAAAGAGGTAAAGGAAGAAAGAAGTCTTCTATGAAAAGGATGTTAGGAAGGATGTTCTTCGTTATCCATCTGATTCTATGCAGGGGTATTTACCTCAAACATAATGTTTCTGGGACCGATTTTATGAGCAAATCACAGATTTGAGCCTAGGGAGTAATCCTCGATGTGGTGATTTTCCCCTTTTAAATAGGTTTTGCCTTTTCCTAGCTTTACGGAAGTGATGAATGAATACAGTTCAGCTTCTAAAATCATGCCGCACTCTCCTAAGAGTGAGTTTCTGTATAGACTGCCATTATCATTGCTTGGTTCTTATAGGAATCAGTCCTCCATTAACCTGACTTGTAGGCGTCATGTTCTCCATGTCCCAGGTGTGTTTCTTCTCTGATTTATTCAGACTTTACCAACTTATCCATTATTATAGACTGATACGATGAAGCTATTAAAGTGTCAGGCTACCCTCCACATTTGTTTACATAATTTAAGTTTTCTGTATGTTCTTTTAAGAGATCAAGGCAGTCTTATCTGGATAGAGAATGGAAACAAAGAATTATCCGTAAGTACCTTCATAGTAGCACATTCTTTTTAACATGTTCACAGAAGATCCTATTATTGATTTAAGATTTGCCCTGAAGACTGGGACCAAAATAATATAGAAAGCACCCTGTTTTGATTATGTGTGGATGCATCCATTCCCAGGACACAGAATAAACATCTTAAAAAACTAGAAGATTTGAAAAAGAGACCTTGGAAAATTTAGTTTGCAAATGAATCTTTTTTCTTTTTCTTTTTAAAATCAGTTTTATCTTTCCAAATGAAGCTTACCATCAATTAATAGATATTTTAAATGTTAAGTCATACACCCTGATAAACAGAAATATTATCTTCTTTGGGAAACATACCAGAAGGCTATTGTAAAAGATAATTTATTTTTGTTTTCTTTTTTATTTTTCTTTTCTACATTCTTTCCTTAAAAAGAACACTTTTTCAGTATAATTTATTAAAAACCAAGGTTTTCTTTAAGAACTTCTTAGTAGAGATACCAAAGTTCCATTTCTTACCCAACGAAGTATAAAAATTGAATCCTCCAAACAGAAAACAAGGATTACTGTTAGGTTCCCTTTATATAGGACCCAGTGTCTTCTTCCCCATTCAGTGAATCCTATCCAATACTTAGTAGTCTTGTCTTAGATACTCCACAATCTGCATGCTATATTTGGACACCTGCAGTTTTGTCAATTTCTAGTCCATGACTTTGCCTAAGCAAAGACCAATTCAGCCTCAATTTGGTATTTTTAGCTGGTCTCTCATTCAAGAGTTATAAAATGGTTTCTGTCGGAGACTTTCTTCATAACATTTAGTGAGAACGAGGTTAATTTTACCAGTTTTCTCATACATAATGCCTTTCCAGAAACTTTAAGATACCTTTAAAGGTCCTCCATGCTTCTTTTTTGTTTTCTCCAAAAAAACCAGTAACAGATGAAAAAAAAAAAGGTTAAAATCTGTAGTGTCCTAGCTTCATTCTATATGAAAGCATTTAATTTTTCAAAAGTAAAACCTTTAAAATTCTTGCGATCTATGCTCTCTTTAATCAAATGAATTATATGGCATTTTATAAGGTTTTCTGGAATCCTTATCAGATAACTTTTCTACTCCTGTAAGATATTTTTCTTTCTTGCCTAGAATACAAGATGATTCTAAAACCTCACCCAGTCTTACTGTAAATGACCAATATTCATTAAAGCTTGTATAAGCTTTAGTTGGTGATTCTCTTTCTGCACAGAAAGAGAATGTGTTTTTTCCCCTATCTTCTCTATAGAAGTATAGAGAAGTAAATGGGCCTTCAGTGGCTTATTTTTATTTGTAGGATAACATCTCGCATCTCTGACGTTTTCTCCAGGGCTCTGTACCATTGGACCTCTAACTTCCCCACATTCCACATCTGCCCCACTCTGGCCTCAACTATCCTGGTCTTCCAGTTCCTTGAATATGCCTCATTCCTTTCTGAATCAAGGACTTTGCAAATCATTTTTTTGTCTAGAAGGCTCCTCCCCCCTTCACTTAGGTATCTTCTATACTTCATTGCCATTAGTCACTTCCTCAGAAGCCTTCCCAAAACCCTAGACTAGGTCAGATCTCCCTCGTTACTGCTCTCCTACTGTTACTGCCATTTTCTTTTATAAAACTTACATAGAGGATTACTTAGAGGATTTGTAGACTTGTGGATTATTACTGTGAATTCAAAGACAGAAGAGATTATGCCACATTGCTTATTATTCTCTCTGAAGCCACAAGCATAGTACCTGGCAAAGTAGGTATTCAATAAATGTTTTTGAATAAATAAATAAATGGCTCTTATATATAGCATATGATAAATACATGAAAATGAGCACCATCCACAACCCACTGTGTCTGACCACAATTAGCTCCAGCCTTAACTTTACTGGGCCTCTCTCCTCCATTTTATCTTGAGTCTTTTAAGATGCTTCCAACTGGAACCAGTCTTAAGATCAAGAAGACTCTGATTTATGGTTTGGGTGTTTATGTTTTCAGTGATTACTTTGTTTCATATGCCAGGGTGAAAATTGTCGAGAGAGTAGAGTGTCAGAGCAGAAAGATGGAGTAGCACAAACCAGGGAGTTTCGAAAGAGAGTCATGACCAGGTTCTAATTAAAATCAGAGACGAAAGTGTGTTTACAGGACCAAATCACTTCAATAGGTGAATAGGGAAATGTTGAAGACTTAATGGGGAACCAGAAGAAATAGATAGAGATAATGAGTTATTTTCACTAATACTAACTCCTCCTAAAGATGGACACATTTGTTTTTCCAATAGGAAGGATCTAAAGATTATCTCTTATACTCAACCAGCATTGTCCATTTTCTGAAGGACTTCTGGAAGAATGGCAGAGAGAGTTCTCTACTACAGGAGCTGAGATAGTTGAGATCCTCCTTATACTTAAGCAGAGGCGGGTTTTATTGACTTAGAGAAGCACTTAAGTGTTAAGTGTAGTGAATTAGCTTTGATTTTTTTTGGAAACATACTTTGTAGGGTTTGAATACCTTATTAAAAGCAATATGATACTACATGAAAAGAGTAAACAAGCATCTTGGGAAATCATGCTTATAACCAATTAAATTTATAGACTAGTATTTCAGAGTGGCAACGGGAGGAATTCAAATGGAACATCTGGGATTCTGAGCAGTGCATTGGAGTTGGAATTCAACCATAATCTGACATCTTCTTGTTCCCTTACCCTAAATACACTTTTCTTCAGTTGAAATTGGTCTTGTTCTTCAAGTCCTGATTTTCAAATCATTGCCCAACACCTGTGTTATTGTCGAATAAGGGATATTCTGCCTTATCTCACTATTTGACCATTCTCAGACATTTTTCAGGTTTATCTGACATTTGTGAAGAACAGTGGGTAAAAGTGAGCAGAGACCACTCCATAAATCCTTAGTGAAATAGAAAATACACAAAAACATTCAGAGAATCTCTGCTAATACCTCATGAAAATCCATTTGGATTTTCTGGACTAGAGAGAAGGTAATAATCCAATAGTTTTGTGTATTGCTGCCTAGGTTTCTTTCTAGTCATTAATGGTGGTGATGCTTTTTTACAGATTCCCCATCTTCTCCCCAACACCTGTCTCAATCCATGGAGAGTGAACTATTTTGAATCCGGAAGAATGCAATCTCTTTCAAGCCATGGAAGGCTGAGTTTAAGTCCTTTGCCCTAACAATTGACCCTGTGGTCTACTTCTGCTCTTGGGGAAAAAATCCAAATCATTTTGGGCCAGTATCTATCTTTAAATTCCAGAGCTATAGGAGCTACATGAACATCACTGAACCCCTTGTGTAAGTAGTTTCTATAGTACCAAACAATAGCGTATTGCCCTCAAAGGCAAATGCTTATTCAGTGGCAATTTTGGGAATAGTACTTTGTCAATATGGTTCCATCTTGCTTTACATGCAAAAATCCATGTTATTCAATAGAGTGAGAACTGAAGACCTTTTTGTTTTGAAGGTAGGAAAGGTTGACATGCTTTCTCTAAAAACCAAAGATAGTTTTTAAAAACTTTTTATTATAAAATAACACAGATACAAAAAATCATGCAAACCAAATATGGCTTAATAAATTATTATAAGTGAAAACCACAACTATAGACTGAATGTCTCCCCAAAATTTGTATGTTGAAGTCCTAATCTCCAGTATGAGGTATTTGAAGGTGGGGCTTTTGGGGAGTAGTTAGGTCATGAGGATGGAGGCTTTGTAAATAAGATTAGTGCCCCTATGAGAAGAGATCCAAAGAGAATCTCTCTCTCTCCTTCTCCCTCTCCCCCTCCCCCATGTGGGGACACAGCAGGAAGACAGCCCTATGTAAACCAGTAAGAGAGTTCTCACCAGAACCCAACCATCCTGGTACCCTGATCTTCAATTTCCCAGCCTCCAGAACTGTGAAATGTAAATCTGTTTTGTTTAGGCCACCCAGTCTACAGTAGTTTGTTAAAGCAGCCTGCGCTAATACAATCACCTAGATAATGAAATTTTGCCACCCAACTGACAAGCCCCATCCATGTGCCCCAGCCCTTTCCTTTCCCTAATTAATAACTATTATTCTGACTTTTAGAGAAATCACTTTCTTGCATTTTTCTTTTTGTAATTTTATCACCAAGTGTACATTCCTAGAAACCATAGTTTAGTCTTCTCCATTTTTCCTAGTGCATTTTAAATCATTCAATTATTTTTTTTAATTTTTTAATGTTTACTTATATTTGGGAGAGAGAAAGAGACAGAGCATTAATGGGAGAGGGACACAGAAAGAGGGAGACACAGAATCTAAAGCAGGCTCAGGCTCTGAGCTGTCAGCACAGAGAGCAATGGCTCAAACTTAAAACCTGTGAGATCATGACCTGAGGTGAAGTTGGATGCTTACCTGACTGAGCCACCCAGGTGCCCCTAGTTAATTTCTAATTAACTTATGATTCTTCAGGGAAAACCTATTGTATAAAAGAAGGCATACCTGAAGCCTACTTATCATTGTCATTGTAGTAAAGACATTTGTGGATGGGGACATGTGTTACCCTTATTCTTGAAGTTCATGGAGAATAGCCTATGTAATTTGCTTTTCTTATTTGTGTGGATATGTTGAGGACATCCACAATATGTATCAGTGGTGATCTCCAAATAAAAAAGGGACAGCAATGAAGAAGAAAATCTTAAGGGACAAAAGAATACATCTTCATCTATATATTATTAGTAAGTGTGGCAGTGTGAGGATGGAAGGAGAAAACAAGGAAAGAGAGATAGTGTCGTATCCTACAAGCTCTCAGTTTGCTTAGATTCTCTGAATTCTAGAAAACATAAATCTTCCAGAAAGAGTAAGTGGTAGATGAAAGATAAGATTAAGAGTCAGGATATGGTCATTGCAAATATTTCCTTACCTCATCTTAAAGGGAGATTATCAATATAAATTATGCAGAAAAAATAAATATCACCAGATGGGTAGTTTGGATAGGGCTATGATATAAAGATGGTCTCTAACTTCAGTTGGGATCATATAAAAGTTTTAAAATGGAATTAGATGTAATAATAAATACTGTTATTTTCCATAGGCCTTTGAAAGTATGGGAACTTCCCCAATTTACACATAGGTTTAGATACAGGCTTAGAATATTCTAAATTGGTTCATAGAAACCTAGAATGTATTTCTCCAGATAGATAATATTATAAATATGATGAGATTTTTAGGTTAGTCCATAAAATATCATTTAACTCATGGTATAACTGATGAACTATGTTTTTGTAATGAAAACCAGAAATACAAGAGTTACAGTACAGAGTGTAAAAATTAAACTCAATATTAAATAATTGAGTAATAGTTTAATAATAATACAGTTTTAAAAATTTTGAATGTAAAGAAATAAATTTTTGATTGTGGTGTTTAACGAAAATCACCATATCAGAGGGTAATGTGGAAGTTAATGAAAAGCTTTATAGTTATCTTGAGGTCAGTTTTTGAATAATTTCAGGGGCTTTATATGTAACTCACTAATATTTTATTTGTCCTTGCTTCAAAGTATATCGCTTTCATGTTCATTGAAACCAGTATATAACTAGTCCTGCTGTTATGTACATTAGTTCTAATTTGGAACATTTTTGCATTTTACAAGTTGAATGAAGAAAGAGAGGGAGAAAGGAATAGATGATGAAAATACTTTAGTTGGAAAAAACTGTATGAAGAGATAGGAAGATAAAAAATATATATAGAAATCATGGATTATTTTTATTTTCTTTTATTAATCTTATAACAGTAAATGTGATTTACTTTTCTAATGAAAAAATTAAAACTTTCTTTTTAAAGAATATATAGAATGAGGAAAATGTTTCCTGCGGTGGTATTAACTAAATTAAAGTCAGGAAGGAGAAGGGACATCTCTTTGTAGGGGTAATTATAGCTAAAGAAGTGTATGAGAAATCCAAGAAAGACTTGATAGAACAAGGAAACAGATTAGAAGAAGAAACCCCAACATTTAAGGGATGGAAAAGAGAAAGAGTCTGAAATAGTAGACTGGAGACACACCAGAGAGAATGGTATCTTGCAAGCCAACATGGATAAGTGTTTAAAAAGGAGATTGGTGTGGTGTCTGGGTGGCTCAGTAGGTTGAGTGTCTGACTTCGGCTTAGGTCATGATCTGACCATTTGTGAGTTCGAGCCCCATGTCGGGCTCTATGCTGCTGGCTTGGAGCCCAGAACCTGCTTCAGATTCTGTGTCTCCCTCTCTCCCTGTCCCTCCTCTACTCTCTCTCTCTCTGTCTCTCTCTCTCTGTAAAACAAATAAACGTTAAAAAAATTTTTTAAGGGGTTTGTTTTCCATGGTGTCAATCCACAGAGATGAGGAGAGGCCAAAGGTGCTCATTGGCATGGTCAAAAAAGACCATTTTCATTTCTCCTACGCTCCCAGGACTCAATTGATTCTTGAGAAGGAAAGGCTCTTCCTGCTAACTTGCAAGATTGTGGGCACTGACAGGAATGAAAGTGCCTGTTAGATAAGATCCCTTCCCTCATAAGAGACAACCTTATCATTAAAATCATACATTACCAATCATAAATATCCTGTAATAAAACCAATCACGTATCCAATCTCACACAACGGCCAAAATCACAGTTATTTTTCTCTCCCAAGATACTTTAGAAAGAATGTGATGAAACAATAATATATGAATCAGGGGGATGGCAGCCTAGAGCACCTAGGAGAGATGTTTGAGTCCATTTCCAGACTATTTACTTTGTTGTGTTGATCTGTCTTTTTTCCTTTTTGTCAATATCATGCTGTCCTGATTACTGTAGCTTTATAATAAATTGTGAAATTAGGTAGTATTAGTCCTCTAAATTTGTCCTTCTTTGCAGAATTGTTTTCCCTGTTCTATGTCTTTTGTATTGCCACATGAATTTGTTAATGGGTTTGTTAATTTCTTCAAAAAAGCTTGCTGGAATTTTGACACCATGCTGAATCTACAGATATACTTGAGAACTGCGATCTTTTTTTTTTTTTTTGTCTTTTTTTTTTTCATTATAATAGTTTATTTTCAAATTGGTTTACATATAACACCCAGTGTTCATCCCAACACGTGCCCTCTTTAGTATCCGTCACCCCCTCTCCCGAGAACTGCGATCTTAACAATACTGAGTGAGTCTTGAAATTGTGAATACAGTATATCTCTCCATTTGTTTAGTACCTCTCAGAAACTCTGTGTGGCTTTCAGTGTTAGAGTTTTTAATATTACTAATCACTTGCACGTGAAATGGTGTCTCATTGTGTCTTTAGTGCAGGTCCCTGATCACCACTGAAATCAAGCATCTTTTGAATGTTTTTTGGTCCTTCAGGTTTCCTCTGCATTGCTTTCATAAGACTCTGCATTTTATTTACCAAGAATATCTCTGTTCAGGTGATTTTATGGTCTCCTGTTTTTCATCTGTTTTTTGTTTTTATTGGTAGTCAAATTTTTTCTTCTTACTTAGCTCTTGAATTATGAAATAGTAATTTAGACTTTGGGGTAGTAACCTCTTTACAACTTTTTATTCCTTGTTAACCTTCTTCTCTCCTCCTTTCTGCCAATAGGAAGTTCTGCTCTTTCTCATGTGCCCTGCCATGTTATAGCTTAGATAACTTTTGAGAACTCGGATTTGAAAGCAAAGCGTGAGGTCACTTCACTTGTCATTGTCCCTTGGGCAATGCCCAGTTTATCTCTTTGCTCAGCTAATCTGCTCTTATTTTTCATGATTCACTGCAGCGGACATTCTGTAATTCTGTTCCAACTGAGCACATTAAAAGAGAGAGATAATTCCTGCATCACTAGGCAGAACTTGGGTAGCCTGGGGTTCTCACCTTTGAGGCAGCAGGCACCTTGGCAGATTGCTCAGCAGCTCTGGGAGACATTTGTCAGAAGGCACAAGAGCCTCAGTCATTGTTCTATGAACTTGCTTTAAGCAATGAAAGGAATCTCCACATGACAATTTCTCAAGAAAAAGTTTTTGATTGATTTTGACTTAAAAAGTAGACCTTTGATTTCTCTTGGCTACAAAGTAGGCTTTCTGTGATTTCTTCATGAATCTGATTGTGTCTTCTAGAATATTCTTTACATGTGTTAGAACTCGTAAATAGTTAAATTTTGCTTTTCGATGCTACAAACATTTGTTGAATACCTCCTGCAGGCCAATCGCATACAGAAACCTGAACTATCAAGATGAAGAAGGCTTGACCCTTCTCCTGAAAAGCTTAGAGATGCCAGAATATAGGTGGGAGTTAATTAACTCCCATGCTCTCTCAAAGACACAAAGAAAAGGGAAGGTGAAGGTAGGACAGGAGTACTCTAAGGCACAAAAAGCAAGCAGTGTTTACTGATGTAAACTTGGCTAGGAAGAATAGAGCTACAAAATTAAATGAATACCTGCAACATGTGATTTCTGGACAACTGGACAAGAGACCAAAAGACAACGATATTTTATTTTATTTTATTTTATTTTATTTTATTTTATTTTATTTTTATAATAGTTTATTTTCAAATTGGTTTACATATAACACCCAGTGTTCATCCCAACATGTGCCCTTTTTAATGCCTGTCACCCCCTCTCCCCCCTCCCTCATCCCCCTCACCCCCCTCACCCTCAGTTTGTTCTTAGTCTTTGAGAGTCTCTTATGTTTTATCTCCCTCCCTCTCTGTGTCTCAAAAAGACAACGATATTAAAAGAAGTTGGCAATCATAGATTTCTGTGCTCCCAGACCCTTGCTCATGCTGTTCTCTTCCTAGAATGCTTTCCATGACTTCTCACTTGGCTAACTCCTATTCATCCTTAGAGACACATCTTAGATTTTATTTTCTATGGCAAGAGTTTCCTCCTTACCTCCGTTTTGACTAGGGGGACCTCTTATGTGCTTTCATAGAACTGTAACATATACCCTTACTGTTGTTCCACTTCTCACACTGCATTGAAAATGCCTCTTTGTCTCTTCCCAGTAGACTACATGTGTATCTTGCTCACCATTGTATAATTGTGTCTAGAACTGTATAAAGCATACTCAATAAATATCTGATGAATAAATCAATAAACAATGAACTGTCTGCTAAGTAAATGAACAAACAGTTGAACAAACATGGGGCAGAGAAGGGGAGTGGTTAGTCAGAGAAAGAAAAGGCCTAAAGGGTTCTGAAGCTAGAGAAATAAATATCGTTGGAGAGAATGTGACCATAATCCAAGAAGCGTCTTACTTGTATTGTCTTACTGATTGCTGTTGGCCCTAGTCCCTTCCATAGTTCAGTTTAAAGGCTTAACGCAAATTATCAAAAATTGATTATGTGCCTAATTGTGTTTTAGGTATCATGGAAATTATGGTCTTTGCCCATAGAGCACTTGCAGGTCAAGCTAGTGCCTCTGTTGTTATCTACGTGAAAGTACTACTGGGGAGGGGAAAAAAAAACAGAGTCAGGATATAGGTCTCCCCTCTAGATTGAGCTGATCTATTAAGCAACACGTTTCAGAAATGGTTGTTCAAATGGCTGTACGTCAGACTCCTCCAAGTGATGATTCCTCATCTTAGTGAAGTGTCTAATTCAAAGCCAAAATCACCATTGCTCTGACCTTTTCCTTGGTTAGCTGTGGAGTAACCTACAGAAAAGTTAATTTGATATATTTCAGCAGAATCGTACTGAACAGATAGGCTAACACGAACAAAAAAGAAGTGTAGTAGGTAGGTATAATAAGGCCTGCATTTAGTTTCAGCAGTTACTTGCACAAGTAGAAGATTGGGGAGGCCTGGCTTAGTATAGGAATGCTTGAAATGGGGTTTTAGATATTCATAAGTTGAACGAGGCCAACAGTATAAATTTCTCTAAAACCAAATACAGGTTTAGATTGTATTAAAGGAAATATAACATTCAGATCAAGATTTAATAGCTTTACTATATTATAAAGCTATAATATGTTTGGAGTATCATGTTCAGTACCATCTTCTGGGTTAAAAATAATTCACAAACCAGAGCATAATGGGGGACATTGACCATTGATCAAGATCTAGAAATAAGTCGCCTGAAGATCCAGTCATAAGAATTAGGTATTTATCCTGGGGAAGAGAAGACTTAGAAGACATGGCATAGTAAGTATCAAGTATCTGAAGGGCAGTCATGTGGAAGCCTGAGTGGAGAATATCTCAGTTACCTCAGAAGCACAACCAGGATCAGTGGGTAAAAGGTAGAAGAAGGCATTTCTTCTTTTTTTTAATCTATTTTTAAATTTACATCCAAGTTAGTTAGTATATAGTGCAACAATGATTTCAGGAGTAGATTCCCTAATGCCCCTTAACCATTTAGTCCATCCCCCTCCCACAACCCCTCCAGTAACCCTCTGTTAGTTCTTCATATTTAAGAGTCTCTAATGTTTTGTCCTCCTTCCTGTTTTTGTATTATTTTTGTTTCCCTTTACTTATGTTCATCTGTTTTGTATCTTAAATTCCTCTTATGAGTGAAGTCACATGATATTTGTCTTTCTCTGACTGACTAATTTCACTTAGCATAATTCCTCTAGTTCCATCCATGTAGTTGCAAATGGCAGGATTTCATTCTTTTTGATTGCAGAGTAGTACTCCACTGTATATATATACCATATCTTCTTTATTCATTCATCCATGGATGGACATTTGGGCTCTTTCCATACTTTGGCTGTTGTTGATAGCACTGCTATAAATATTGGGATGCATGTGCCCCTTCAAAACAGCATACCTGTATCCCTTGGAGACATAACTAGTAGTGCCGTTGCTGGGTCATAGGGTAGTTCTATTTTTAATGTTTTGAGGAACCTCCATACCGTTTTCCAGAGTGGCTGCACCAGTTTGCATTCCCACCAGCAGTATAAAAGAGATCCTCTTTCTCTGCATCCTCGCCAACATCTGTTGTTGCCTGAGTTGTTAATGTTAGCCCTCTGACAGGTATGAGGTGGTATCTCATTGTGGTTTTGATTTGTATTCCCTGATGATGAGTGATATTGAGCATCGTTTCATGTGTCAGCATCGTTTGGCCATCTGGATGAATAAGACATTTCTTCTTATTGTTAAGAAGAACTTCTCATAATCAAAACTGTTCAACCATAGAATGGATTATCTGTATGAGGCAGGGTGAGCTCTCTGTCACTCAGGTAGAGACTGGAAGACCATAACCCCTAGATCAGTACTGTACAGTTGTATAGACTAGTTCACCAAGAGCACCCAGCCAAGGCGGAAACTAAGGCTAATCCAGCCAGCGCTGCAGTAGCTACATCATGCATCTGGCATCAGTCACCCAGAGGAAAAGGCACCTTTTTATTGTTCTCCTAAAGGACCACAGGTCTGGCAGATGCAGAGAGATCTCATCAGGTAGGAGATCATGTAAATAATGCTAACTCCTGACCAATTCTTACCATCCATTAGTCTGTGGTCACAGTTGTATTTAATCAAGACTCAAGAAAATAAAGTGGAAAAGAAAATCCAAACAGTTTCAATTTAATCTGAAGGAGCATAATTTAATGACGTTTAAAAGTATTCATGCAGGTATAGAGATTACATTAAAAAAATAAAAATTTGGGGTGCCTGGGTGATTCAGCTAAGTATTCGACTTCCACTCAGGTCATGATCTCACAGTTGATGAGTTCCAGCTCCGCCTCAGGCTGTCTGTGGTCAGCATAGAGCCCTCTTCAGATCCTCTGTACCCTTCTCTCTCTGCCCCTCCCCAACTCATTCTCTCGTTCTCTCTCTCTTTCTCTCTCTCAAAAAAAAAAGAAAAGATCCTCTCTCTCTCCTTATGTCCTTCTCCTGCTCACACTTTATCTCTAAAATAAATTAATAATTAGGGCACCTGGGTGACTCAGTCAATTGGGCATCTGACGTTGGCTCAGGTTATGATCTCACAAGCCCCATGTTGGACTCTGTCGTGACAGCTCGGAACCTGGAGCCTGCTTCACATTCTGTGTCTCCCTCTCTTTCTGCCCCTCTCCCATTCATGTTTGGTCTCTGTCTCTCAAAAATAAGTAAACATTGAAAAATTAAAATAAATTAATAATAATAATTTTAAAATAAAATAGAAGCCTTAATATATTTGGAGATCTCTTTAACTCCACCCCATGGGACATTCTGTGATAGGCTGCTGCTGGAAGGAATGAGCTAGATGGGGTAGTCTTCCATGCTTGGTAAGCTCTGCTAGTAACAAGGGGTGAGCTCTCCTACATCTGAGGTATATTCAGTGTCTATCATATCTTTCTTTGGAGATGAAGCACAATTAAATGTGTTCTGCTAAAAATCTTTGTATCAAAATGTGAAACTTTAAAAGCAAAACATGAAATTGTACACACAACTCCATTTCAACTCTGTTGCAAAGACATTTTCTTGAACAAAAGACAAAATAGTAACAGAGCTACTCTCTTAGGGTTGAGGTAATGGGTGATTTTTTATGGGTGATTTTTATGTATTTTGTAAAGAGAAAACAAATATTTTAAAACATTCTTTCCTTCATCTTGAAAAACAAATATTTAAAACATTTTCTTTCACCACACATGGTGTAGAAAGAAAAATGTTCTTAACTTTGCATTTCCTAAGTTGTCTATAACACTGAGATAATAGGTTAAGTTAGTATAGTAAGTTATCCCTGGTATATCTAGGTGGGTTGTTGAAAGTTATAGCATCCTACTGACTCAAAGGAATTTGAGTTTCTGAAGAGCATAAATTTCATCATCCTACCCTGTCAGCAGCTTACTCACCAATGGGATTCACGCCTTTATGTCCTTATTTCCTTCATCGCATTACTACAATATGCTACCAAAGCAAACTGAGTGTGATTAAAATCTTTTGGGGAAAAAAGACACCTCATTTACTGAAGAAATGCTCCTGGAAATGAGCTTCAGAAACAGACGGGGTAAAATGCTATATCCAAGCCGAGTGAGTTTCCTTAGATACATGTTGAAGCAGGAGAAGGCGTAAGCTGAAAACAAACATCTGAGGCAGTACTTTTGACTCCTAAGCTGTGTTCTGTCTCTGGTCCAATGCTGGAAGAGGAACATTTCAAAGACAAAGAATAGAAGCATGAAGCAGTCAGCAAGAGGGAATTGTTGGCAGTGCTGGCAGCAGATAGACCACGTGCATCAGGCCAGCAACCTGGGTCATCTCTGAGGTTTCTAGGCCTAGATATTTATCCTAAAAGAAATCTCCACCTGGTTCTAGTTTTAATTTTAGAACTCTCTTATCTAGTTCATCAGTCACATTACAGTGTAGTAAGTGCAGAAAATTGAGTGCAGAATCCAATTTCCCCTTTTATTTCTGCCCTTCCTTTTGTAATTTGCATTTTGTCAAGTTCAGTTTGTGCCTCAGTCAGGACACTCTTGTGACTTTCCGTGTGTGCAGCAATCTGCTTGGACTTCAGTCTTGTGTGTCATCCAGGTGCCTCACCAACTAAAGGCATGTTCCAATTGCTAACACTTATCCACAAATTCCTACAAGCTTCCGTGGAAAGAGGACCTTCGATACGGTGAAGGGACAGAGGTAGTTAAAGCCAGTTGTCAGGTTTCATAATGAAAACCAGGCTGAGGAAGAGGGTGCTTTTATCAGGAAGCAGAAGAAATAATATATATATCTGAAAAAAAAACCCACATATTTATAACCATTATAGTTCTTGCCTCCAGAAAAATCTTAGGGCAAAAGGGTAATGCCGTTCGTCCTTCCTTAACCAGGAAACTATCCTTTTACCTAGTAGAGGCCCTTCCTTTCCCTGCAGGTTTATCAATGGCATATGTTCTATTTGGAAAGTCTTAACAGATTTGGTTACAGGCAATGTACAATCCTCTCAGGGCCCTGTTGCAGTCATGTATTGGCTAAGACATTTAAAATGAGTCTTTTTTAAAAATACATTTCACTGTTTTTGAGTGTATGTGATAATTTTCAGGAATCAAATAATTGCAATATTTACATGTAGAAATTCTACCTAGATTTCTACCTACGTGGAGAAATTCCACCCAGAGGGAAGGATTTGTTCATCTGTCTTGTTCATCATTTGTGTCCTCATAACCTCATGCAGAGTAGGTTCAGGGCATTATAGGTATTGAGTAAATATTTGTTGAATGAATGATCAAATGAATGAATGGATGTGTATGGCTAAAAAATTCTGAATAATTAAAGAATCAAGCAATTTAAACCCCTACTTGAAGTGTTTGTAAACAAACTGTATCCTTCCCTCTAAATCTCTATTAAAGCCTTTAGATATAATTGGTCCTCATTTACCGTACAGTCCTGTCTTACTCTATGAAACATAAAGTAATGACTTTAGGCATAAACTCCAATTAAAAATACAACTTACAGGATTTTGATAAGTGAAGATTTTTCAGTATTTGTTTTTTCAGTTATTCACTTTCAAATTCTAGATAGACTTTTCCCCTAAACACTGTAAGAATAAATGATAGTGTCCTTAGCCAAAGAAGTCTTTTTGCAGTTTGGGAAAACCTTGTTAAACACAGGAATGTATTTTTCCCTCAGAGTATGGAGAGAAAAACAATTTCCTGTAGCCAGTAAAGTCACCCTGCATATTCCATCCACAGTTACACACCATAGAATAACGTAGATAGATACAAGACATTCTATTAAGACCACCTTTAGGAAAGCCTCAAGCACCTCATGCACAATAAATGGGCTGTCATCACTTCAGCCTGGAAGAAAGAAACGTACAGAATAGGCATCAGAAGAACAAAAGGAATGTTTCATTTTTCACGTACCAGGGACTGCTTGAAGAAGTGAAATCCCTAGGAAATTCCTCAGAGAAAGGGGGTCAATTGCTTCACTCTTCACTTTCTCACATCTTGGGAAGAAAAGGAGAACTCTGCAAGGTAGCATGCATCCTCCTGTCTCTCCGTTAAAGCCAAAGATGAGAAATATTCCATTTGTAAGAAATGCAACTGATTTCAAGCCCTTAAAATATTTTCTGGGCCTTACATTAAAAAGAATCATGATCGGATTGAGAGGGTTTGCTTCAAATAATTGGGGTGGGTGGAGTACTGGTGGGACAAGATTGGTTGTGAGTTTAGCACTGATGAAGCTGGATGACAGGCACATGGGAGTTCATTATACTATTCTCTCTACTTTTGTGTACTTTGGAAATTTCCCATTTAGAAAAACTAAAAGTGATGGACCTTCAAAGTGGAAGAAAAAAAATTTTTGAATTAGTATGGTGAATATACAGAGTATGAAGTCAGAAATCCATTCATTACCTGTAGTTTGCAGTCCCAAAACATACTGTGTGACCTTGTGTTAGTTACTGCAAGGTCTTCAAACCTCAGTTTCAACATCTGAAAAATGGAAAAAAATGTCAAATTTATCAAGTATGTCAGGTGTTAATATTTCTGAAAATACTATATAACCTGTAAAATTATATAAAACTGTAAAGTTAAATAATTTTTAATTGAACTATAAACCTATCCATAGTTGTTTGTGCCTACTTTCCCCAAATTTGCACTTAATTAAACCAATTCCAACCAGAACCAAGTCCCTATCTTTCTAAGTCTATACTATCAAAACAAAACCAAAATATCTTCTTCTTCTCTCTTGTGCTTCCATTGGCTATATGAGCTCTTTTCATGTCCCCTCCTCACTGATCTTTCTGCCTTCCTTCTTCCCCTGCAATCTTCTTACTATTTATTGTCAGAGAAATCTTCCCGGAATGCCAGTTGGATCATGTGACTCCCTTGTTCAAAAACATTCCTGGAGCCTCACTGCCCTTGAGATTAATCCAGGTTACTTAAACCACCCTTCAGAGTCTCTACGATGTGATGTCTAACCTACCTTCCAGCCACCTTTCTACTATTGATATTCTCCAGCCTTCAGCTCTGAAGCAGCAGGTTTAATCAGGTATTTTTGTTTCCCATTTCTTCTCTTGGAATGCAGTGCTCCTTTTTTCCTTGTCTGCCCACACTTTATCAACTCCGGGAATCAGCCTGAACCCTTTATCCTCCAAGAAGTCTTCTTAAACTTTTCCAGACCATATAATGTCTCCTTTTCCTGAGCTTTAAACGTGTGTAATTTAGCAATTAATCATGCATTCCCTCACGGTATCTTGAAAAACCAACCTTTGTTGTTCTATTAAAGGGTTAATTATCCCTATTGTTACTTTCTTCCTAGCCTGTCCAGTTAGATTATAAGCTCTTAGAAGCAAGAATTATGACTTCTAGCCTCAAGGCCCAGTCTTTGCACATAACAGGTACTTTCACTAACATTTATGAGAAAACCATACCAGAACTGAGGCAGAATTTTAGTCTCTGATGGACATACTTAGCATATTAATACTAACCTTATTTGTATTTCCTTTGGTTCTGAAAAACAACTTTAAATTTTTTTTAAATTTTATATTGTACCTCATAGTACCTTACATACTGGGGGAGAAAGCTCATTCTTTTTTTTTTCTTTTTTTCTTTTTTTCTTTTTTTTTTTCTTTTTTTCTTTTTTTTCTTTTTTTAATAATTTATTTTCTTTTTGTGTGTGTGTGTTATGTATTTTTTAATAGTTTATTTTCAAATTGGTTTACATATAACACCCAGTGTTCATCCCAACACGTACCCTCTTTAATGCCTTCACCCCCCTTACCCTCAGTTTGTTCTTAGTCTTTGAGAGTCTCTTATGTTTTACCTCCCTCCCTCTCTGTGTCTTTTTTTCCTTTCCCCTCTTTCCCTCCCACGTGGTTTTTGCTAAGTCTCTCAAAATCCACCTATGCGTGGAAACATATGGTGTCTGTCTTTTTCTGACTGACTTATTTCACTTAACATAATACCCTCCACAGTTCCATCCATGTTGCCACACATGGCCAGATTTCATTTTTTCTCATTGCCATGTAGTAGTCCATTGTATATATGTACCACATCTTAAAGCTCATTCTTAAGTGTTACACAGACTTAAATTCAAATCTTAACCTAGATATATTAGCTATGTGAAATCCTGGCAATTTACTTGACCTCTTTATTCCTTAGCTTCCTCAGTCATGAAGTAAAAATGCAGTAATAATACTTGTTTGCACAGTTAATCGTAATAGATGTATAGTGCCTGGCACGTCATCAATAAAAAGCAAGCATTTTCTTAGTGCACATCATATGGTTTGACACGCTGTCAAAGTGAAGGATCATGACTCTATCTAACTCTCAGGGATTAGGATGCTGTAAATATAGAACAGAGTCAGGAAAAGCCTCTACTCACTTCTCCAAGCCCTACCACTATGCTCTCTATTCGTTCTTGTGTATCCTTAGCCATAAGGGTTATGGGCTAAATATAGCTAGAATCCCTAATTACCTATTTAAAAAAGTCCTACATACCCAGGCCATTCTTCATTCCTTTCTATAAGAGGTGAGTCTCCTTAAGTACTTCTTTGGAGGCTCCTCTTCAAACCAAACCCTCTTTCTTTGCTTGCTCTTTATTTCATAGCAACTCTAATTGTACTTAGTTCTCCAGCAGTCTTTTTTTTTTTTAAGTTTATTTATTCTGAAAAAGAGAGAGAGAACAAGTTGGGGAGGGAAAGAGAGGGGAGAGACAGAATCTCAAGCAGGCTCCTCTGTGCCATCAGTGCAGAGCCCGATGTAGGGCTTGAACTCACAAACTGTGAGATCGTGATCTGAGCTGAAATTAAGAGTCTGACACTTAACTGATTGAACCACCAGGCGCCCTCCAGCATTCTTTTGCCTAGACTTATGTCTAGTTTGCCAGCTCCGAGTCTTCAGAACTGTGGGCTATAAATCATCATGTTTTCATTTATTTACTGATCCAAGGTTGCCTCCTCTAGACAAGACCCAAAGCAATAATAGAGATGGACTTCATTCATAAAGCATAATGTTGTCAATACTCAAGGACATAAAACTAGCAGAATGCAAGGTCAAAAGAGAATTATCATCATATGGAATTAGCCTTTAGGTAATACCTTTTCTACATTGAGGGCAGGCTTCTGGACTTGCACTCACTTATGCTTAAGAAAAAGCATCAGCATATGAAGAAGGCCAAAATCTAATATGCCAAAATTGAAAAATCTTGTGTCAGAACTCTGTTATTGTGGCCATTGTTTTCATACTTGAAAAAGGAAAAAAATATTTCAGGAACAATAGCCACAAAAGCATTAGTTATCAAAGAAATGAACAGGGAAAATGGAATCATAAGATTATCATATTATTTATGAATAAGACTTTTGATTGTCAGTCTGACCCACTGTATGGAGTGACATTACTGAGATGGATCCTTCATGACTAATATATTAAAGTTGATCTATAACCAATGAATGGCCATATTAGAATCTATGGTTATAACAAGTTGCATGTAACAAATGCTTTAAAATAGCAGTTTTATATTGGTTACATTTTTACAAATACAAGATTAGAATTCAGTTTGTCTTCTTTTGCTATTCATTCTTGAGTCATAAAAAGGGACTCAGATTCTAAATTATAATTGTCTTTCCACTGTCCATTATTGCTGAGCTGGTTTTTATTTATCTTTCATTGATTGCAAAACAGACCACAGGAGAACTGTTGGTTTCCATTATGTGGATCTCATTTTTAAAACATACTCATCTTGGTTCACCTGGGTGGTGAGTTGGTTAAGCATCTGACTTCAGCTCAGGTCGTGATCTTGTGGTCTGTGAGTTCAAGCCCCACGTTGGGCTCTATGCTGACAGCTCAGATCCTGGAGCCTGCTTTGGATTCTGTGTCTCCCTCTCTCTGCCCCTCCCCTGCTCAAAATCTCTGTCTGTCTGTCTTTTTGTTTCTATCTCTTTCTCAAAAAAAAAATAAACATTTTAAAAAATATTTAAAACCTAATCATCTTATTGAAGAGGTTGAGCCAACATGAATGTAAATAACTTGCTCTTTCATTAGTACCCATTGATGGGGCCTTACCAGTGAGAACCCATTACAAAGGAAAAAAAATATTGTGAGTCTACTCACTGTATTTACTAGTCTATTAACAAGCAGAAATATTCATTAAAAAAAATCCCAGAGATACCAGGAATCTCAACCCAGAAAATATTATTAGCGGTGAGGTCCTCTTAGAATCCAAAAGGCAGCCATATGTCTGTGGATCTAAATCATACACTCAGAGAATGATGGAGGATTAGCATTGGAAGGGACTTCGGTAACCATCTGGTCCAGAGATACTAGCTGGTGTCTCAGCTAGAGTCAGAACTCTTGTGTCTCATCTCCCAGTTCATTGTGCTCACCTCACTACAATATTTGTAACATTTTCCTTATCAACTATTAAAATCAATCATGGTTATTTTCAGGCACATAATGTCAGCTTTGCTACCACTACCTCAGTAGCAATTGATTTCTTTGGAACTACCAGCACTATATTTGGTTTATTTTTAAAGCCATGCAGTTTTTTTAAGCCTTAAAATACTTTGTTTTCAAAACCTAAAAGGCTCTTTATTTAGTCCATGATGAATATTTGAGTAGTGTTAAATTTATCATTCTGGCAGTACTCACATTGTACTTGTCATTAATTGTGACTCATCAAAGAATGTTTTGATGTTGAGTCCTTGGCTAACAGATGGCTTTGTTTAGAGGAATTGAGGCAGTGAGCTATGAGGTCCAAGGAGAGAAACTTCTTACATAATTAGTCACTAGCGGTGGTTTGAATTTGTAAGAAAGCAAAGCAGTCTGTGACGGTGGGGTCAGGCTTTGTGTTGAGGTAGGGAAGGCCTCTTCTTCTATTCTGTTCAGCGAATGGATAGAAGTGTTGACATCAGTGTTGCTGGTGTGCCAGGTATGAGTTGGAATGACATAAATGGCCAGCAAAGAGGCACAAGGTCCAATACTGGCATGTTTCTGTTTCTTTGGGGTCTCATCCTGGTAATTGTTAGTCACAGAGAAGAGACCACCACACAGGAAGGAACAGGCACTGGAGCAGCAGCGGTAGTACCAGTAAGAACTTGGGAATAGAACCTGAAGCAACAGAACCTGCTTTTAAAAAGCATTCATCTCCTGTCTACATGTGTTAGTAGTAATATTCTGTATGTATAATATATTTTTATACCCTAAAAAAAAACCATAGCATTCATCTCAGAGGCAACAAAACATGGAAAACATCTTCCCATTCCTTTTTCCTTTTCTTTCAATTTTTCCTATCTGGATTATTTTTCCCTATCTTTTAGCTTAGATCCATCATTTGTACTTAAAGTCACAAGCAGCCCCCCAGTACGTTATTCAGCACCTGCATGCTGGCTACTCTGTTAGCCATGAGTCTGCACGAGTAGTTAGTCTGGTAGTCTGGGTCCTCATGTATGCACAAGTGATTCATTCCTTGGAATGGCATTTAGTACTTCTTTGATTTACATAAGGAAAAGGGAACACGCATGTCATAAATGGGACAAAGAGAAACCTGAAAGACTTTAAATTCTCTTAGATATATTCTAGAAATAATCACAAGCAGCTTAATAGGTGACACATACTTAATCTCTCTGAGCCTCAGTTTCTTCATCTGTAAATAGGATAATAATACATACCTTGTGGAATTATATGAGAATTAAATGAAATAATTGCACAGCGTCTCACCCATAGTAAGGACTCAATAAATGGTTTCTTTGTTTAGGAGGAAAAATAAAGTAAGTAGGCAATGATGCTTAGTTGTTTGCTAGCACATGGAAACATAGAAAAAATTATTAAGAGTCAGGGCACACTGGCAGTTGAATTAATAATCAATGAGAAGAGGTTATTTTAAAAAGCACAGCATTCAAAATCAAAGTGGTAATGCTTTCACTGGACATGACTGGAAGTTTACTTCAGATGGGGGCCCCATGACTTAAAAGCACTGAGACAAAAACTAAATCAAGTAATGCAAATGACCGAATACCTTCTGGAAGGTCAATAAAAAACAGTGGGAAGAATCAAGATTTGGGGGAGATGATCTGAATTTGAACCCCTTGCTTACTGTTTTTTAGCCACCTAACTAGAAATTACCACAAATACTTCAATAAGTGACACATAACCTCACTCAGCTTTCACATTTGTAAAAACTATTAAGAATATTTTGTAAATTTCAGAGAATTTTCATGAGTATGCACTTTGCCAATCACAGAACATTGTATGAATCGGTGTCCAAGGTGCTGAAAGGGAAAGATATTTACTTCTTTGAAAAGACTAGCTTAACTGTCTCCTGATGTTACAGGTAACAGAATAAATAAGAGACAGATGATGCCAATTCTTCATTTGCACAGTGGGCAGAGTTGAAAGAAATGAGTTAACAGAACAATCAATGATGCAGAGACAAAAGAGAAAAAGCCTAAATATAAAGTTATGTAAACAATGACCAAATATTAACAGACCTTAGTAACCCCCTCCTACTTCTTTTGAAATTCATGGAAAGAACACACTCTTTGGAAAAACACACACACATAAGGAAAGTGCTATATAGCATCTTTGACAAACAAAATGGTTTAAAGTTTATTTTGTTAGGTGCCTTGTAGTGTTGCACAGTTAAGGCTCAGAAACATTAATATAAGCAGTTACATTTTGGGATATTTTGTTGACACATGACCCAGAAACAAGATCATAAACTGAATGACTTTTTGAGATTCCTTCATTCAGTCTATTTTTCTTAGTTGGACAGATGTTTCTAAGTAACTGGGATGTTGGAAACTTTGGAGCAGAAAATATATCATTTCATATCATGTGTATTTTAATTGGTTTGATTTTATTTATTTTTTACATCTTCCCACAAAACAGCTGGATTTAAAAGAGCTAAATGAAGAGGAAAATTCTGATTTCCCTTCCTCTGAGCTGTTTGTATGAGAGCTGATTTAGTACCTTCAGTATTTGAAGAGCCTTAAGGGGGAAAAAATGTATCTGGATTAAAACATTAAAAATAGAAACATAAATTCCAAGATTAAGTGCCTTCAGTTACTTGACATTTAAAGTAATTTCCTCAAACTAATTTCCTTTATAAAGGTTTATAAATTTATGAGAGAAAATACCTTATCCTGCCTAGAGATTATTGTGTCAACTAAGAATAAACAGGATTAGAGGAAACTAAGTATTAGTTTGGAAATGGATCTACTCTAGGTATGGCAAAATCATACTCAAATTATTAGGTGAAAAAATGAGTGTATGGCCTCCTTTCTTCTTACCCAAGACTGATTGGTTTTCTAGAGTCCTTGTTTGCAAGTACTAGGTACTTACCCTTATGTCTTTGCCTTATTTGTAGGGAAATTCCCACCAAAATATCTGAACCCCAAATGAACCCCAAATTGTCCATCTGAAATCCCAAAGACAGTTTGATTCTCTCATGTAGCCAAGACCTTAAGGAAATAGTCTAAGAAGTTTCTTCCTTATTTTTGGTTATAACCAGAGTAGAGACAGACTGTTAGAAAACAAGCAGCTTATAGACTAGAAAAATAATCTGCTCCCTTATCGGAAATGAATATATTCCCCCTAGAGGCTTATTGCTCATGAAATGTATTGAGAAGCTGTGTGTTTAGCAAAAACAAACCTTACCCAAGTTTTATATTTGCTGATCTACACACAAAGAGCAGTCCTTTATGCAAAGGCCTTTCAGCAATTTCTCCATAATGCCATACACACATATGTGTGTATACATACATATAAATACATACATACAAAAATACAAATTAGACGTTCAAGTATTCACTGTAGAAAGCTCTTGGGATCAATAAGAAACCCTCATAATAACTGGATCTCCACTGGCTTTGTTTTTTGGTCCAATGCTTAGCATTTTTGGTTTGAGATGATAACTTTATTTTAAGCCTGAGAGAGCAGTTGACTTGCCCTTGGCCTAATGATACTGAGCAGCTGCCAAAGCCTGTTTCATATCCACAGGAAAAGACTGTCCCTGGAGAGGGGACACATAACCATGCATGTCCCTTTCGAGATGTCTCTTTGGGTACCATGTCAGGAAATGACTTTCCAAAAGGAGGGAAGAATCTGTGTTTGGCTTTTTTTATCAGGCTTCTGTGCACAAATGAGAGATTATGTTAAAGAGTTGAGACTTTAAGAAAATCCTTATTTATTTTGCATTTATGGTGCACCTAAAACTGAGGACAAATTTTGGGTTTATTTTTTAAACAGAATATATCAAAGGCAAATAAATGAACTCACATACAGTAAAATGCCACTTTTTTCTTCTAAGCTCCAGAATCAAAAGGGATATATAATTTGCAGAGGAGAATGTAGGAAGGGAAGGTGTGGTCCTTTTAGCTAATAATAATTATAACTTTGATTTTCTGATTATTTACCATGTAAAATGCTTAGTATACTATCTAGCACAAACAAGATATTCAGTAAATATCTGCTAAATGAATAAGTGTTAGGTATTATATATCATTTATATCATTTATCTTATTTAATCTCAAGTGAAGATGTGTATGTATCTTCATGATAAGCATTTATGCTTACCTGAAACTTAGGTTAAATAACTATGTAGCATCACATGGCTAATAAGCATGGCAGCCAGGATTCCAAACTAACCAGATTCTAGAGCCTGTACATAACATATCACATCCATCTACACACACACAGTATCCTTGAGTTCACTGTCTTTTCAGATTGTCACTTGTTTCAAACTCCTCGTTGCCTCTACTGTACCCTTCTTGTCAGATTTACTCAACACTATATTCATTTGATCTCATTTTAAGACACTTCCTGAACCAGACCTTGTCGTTCCACCAATAATACTATCATCTTGGAAATGTTCTTCCTGTTCTTCACAGAGTAGGTGAGATTATATCATCCCCAGCAAGCCTTCCCTGAGTATTTGGGCATTTCCCTGGGCCTACAACATACCCGCCTCCCTTTTACTTCATTCCTTATTTCAAAATCTATTATTCCTTTCCAAATTCACTAATCCCTTATTTCCATTTAGTCAAAATTTAAGAATTATTTTTTCGGGGGTGCCTGGGTGGCTCAGTCTGTTAAGCATCTGACTTCAGCTCAGGTCATGATCTTGCAGTTGATGAGTTCGAGCCCCACATCGGGCTGTTTGCTGACAGCTCAGAGCCTGGAGTCTATTTCAGATTCTGTGTCTCCCTCTCTCTCTGCCCCTCCCCCACTCATGCTCTGTCTCTCTCTGTCTCAAAAATAAATAAACATTTTTAAAAATTTTTAATAAAAAAATAATTATTGTTTCAGAACTAGAAGGAACCTCAGCAATCACTTCATCCAAACTCCCGATCAATTTGCCCAACTTTGCTCATACCTTGACCCTGAGGGATGAAGGCTGTGCCTCTCCTTAGTACTTCCATGGAGGTGGGCACTCACTACAGTCAGGAATCCTAGAAGAATACCAGAGAGGCTCTGTGAGAGGTCCCAGCATAGATGTGGGAGGAAAATAATTCATGTCTGAGAAGTGAAATTTATAGAGCACCCACTATGGCAAGACATTCTTGCCAGACCTTAGGTGAGTAAAGAGTGAGTGGGACACAGTCCTTACCCACAGGGAACATGATCTAATGATTATTCCTTGTGGGGGAATGAGCCTACTGTACAAATGTCTTTTAAAAAGACATGGGTGGGGCACCTGGGTGGCTCAGGTCACAATCTCACAGTTCGTGGCATCAAGCCCCACACTGGGCTCTGCACTGACTGTGCAGGGCCTGCTTGGGATTCTCCTCCCCCTGCCCCCCTCCCCCACTTGCTTGTATGCATGCACATGTGCTCTCTCTCAAATAAACATTTAAAAATAAAACTTTAAAAGACAGGAGTGTAGAGATGAATGTTTTGAGCCTTTAAAGGAAGGAAATTTCATAGATAATTGGAAGGAATCAGAAAAGACTTTATGAAGAAAGGTTAAATGTCACCTTAGGCTTTGCAGGATGCTGGCAACAGTCTTACTAACGGCCACAAACTGCTCGCTCTTTCTCATCTTGTTAGGACTATTTCATCAAGCCAAGAGAAAAATGGCTGCAGCAAGTGCCAGACTCTGTAGAAAGAGATGCTACAGAAATGCCAAGGAAAATGCCACACTTGTTGTTCCAATATGATAAACCAGGAAGAGACAACTCCCCTTCCCCACATACATTATCACCTACACATTTTGGGATGGCATTGGGGTAAGAAGCAACCCCATTTATCTTTGTTAAGTCACTCTTAGCCTGCCTTCTAATATGACTTGTCTTACTTTGGCCCCAAATTCTCACTTTGTTCTCTCACTCAGCCCCTGTATCTGGGGTAGAGAAGCATATAGGGCTAACTGAATAATTCGGGGTCTGTAAATATAGCCTTTGAGTCATTGTCTCTCACAGTGCCTGAGTGAGCCTGGAGCAGTACTAAGCGCATTGCTGAGCTCACCCATCGGCTTTGAGCTTCAGCCTCCAGCAGGCCTCCATCTCCTGGGTGAGCATACAGGCACAGGCGTCTCTGGCCCAGAAGAGCACCCTGGATCTCAGTCTGTGCAGTACTGTGCCAGTCCCTAGTGACAGCATGAGAGCAGGAAAGGGATGAGAAGTGCACAAACTGAATAGCCCTTTTCCTGATGATATTTAATTGAATCTGGGCAGTGGCAGGGCTTGGCTGAGTAGCTGTCTTTCCATCACGTGCCGCTCAGCTCTGCCAAATTTCTCCTATAATGATCATTCCACCTAGGTAGCCCAGAACTTTTTCATAGAATGAGTGCCTGGGTAAGGATCAGGAAACCTGGGAACCGGTTTCAACTGTGCCATAAACTTCAGGCAAAGCACTTAACATCTGTGAATTACATTTTCTTGATTTATAAATTGGGAAGAAACCCATCCTGATAGTCTCTGTGAATTTTTGTACCCATGAGGGTAAACCACATAATAGCTGAGAATACCCTTTGAAGAGTTAAAATTGTGCCGAGTATTATTACTAGAGTCTTACTATTAACACACCTAAGTGCAAATAATACCACCCATGAAATGTACAATGTGGAAACTTGCTAAGGAGCCTTTCTGTTTACACAGGAGTGTAAATTGTAGCTAAAGTGTGAGGTTATTGTTGCTGCTGTTATTGGCAGGGAGGTTGGAGATAAAATGTGAGGGAAGTGGGTGTGAAGGGAGGGATGCAAAGAGCAGAGAACAGTCTCCAAGGTTTAGTGAGCATGGTGGTCTCTGTGTTTTCCTGTTGCTGTCTGACCAAGCCTTCTCATTGCCAATCTTATTACTGTTGTGGAGAGAGACGCTTGCTTCCTAACTCTGCCAGCCTTCACCACCACAGGTTGAGCCTTGCCTGGGGTGGGGGGTTGGGGTAGGGCTAGGGAGGGGAGTGCAACCAGCGACAAGCCCAGAAAGGAGTGAGGACTTGGCAATGCAGTGGTCCTGTCCCCTCCTCCACATTCCACCTTGGCAGGTTCTGAGGAGTTTTGCTTCCCTGGGAACACCCTGAGAACGCTTTAGCAGATTCCAAGACCGTCCTATGTCCTCTTGATTGAATTCTTTCATTAGACAGGCCTGGTGGGCAAGTCCCTGGGCTGTGGGCTCGGATTTCACACCGGCCCCTGGGTCAGCTCTTGGCTTCCCCCCTCTCGCAGTCTGAAGCACAACTGTACGTAGAGAAGAGAGTCATTCTCAGGACCGTAGGACAAAGCCTCCGTGGAACTTTTCAAGGTCCAGCCCCTGGCTTCCAGAGTTCCAGCAGTAAGGGGCAGAGGCCCACATTCCTAATTTCCAACAACTTACCAAGACCACATACCACTTCCTTCTCAGCAGCACTTTTTTTGTTCTCTTTATCCTGCTTTCTGCTGACCTACAGTTTTCCTCAAAGAAGCAAACAGTTGTTCTACTCCACCCCCCATCCTTTCCTGACCACTACTCTTCCCTGATGAATTGTCCCAGGGTTCTAGCAAAGTTGACTTCAACTGATCTGAGGCTGACCATCCGGATTAAAGAGGACCCAGCTTGGAAGCTGCAGGCTCCCTTTCTTTTTGTAAAATATTTTCTTGGGAAATTGCAGGACAGCACAGTCCTCATCCCTGAAAGCTGTTCTGCAGTGCTGAAACCCCGCTCACCCAAGTGTTCCCTCTGCATGATGGCCGCGCTCCCAGACTATCCAAAATGCAGCAGTGTGCTCAAAGAGACAGTCTGCTGAGGTGTTATTGGTTTGCAACACCCTGATAAGGAGATTTCATCCCCTACTTGCTGGCAGAGTTATATAGAGTAATTACATAAGTACTGCTGTGACACTGGGTGGAATCTCATTAAAAACTGAATAAAGAACAATTGAGTTGTGGTGGAGAATATTCATTTTATTCCAGTCTATTATAATCCATATAATAGAGCATTAGCCCGAGTATAAATGCTTGTGTTGCTCTGGCTTCCTGATAAAATGTATTTGGAATATATACATATATATAGTGTAGCATTTGCTTATGTGGGGCACAATGAAAAGTCAGTATAGGGCAGCTCCAGATTTTCCCACCTGGTGAGGAAGTTCCTCGCTGTGCTGAGCAGATTGTTGTGTGATCTTACTCCTCCTGGGAGGACCACTTGGCCAGCTGGGATGGGACACTCCATGGCAGTTTGACCACATGGCAACTCAGAAACATGCACGCACACAGACAGATGCGCATACAGACTCAGCTTTGAAGAATGTGAGCCCTTAGCAGTTTAGTCTCCTCCCAACCCCCAAGGTGGGAGAGAGGCTTGGCCAGGATAGAATTTGTCATGATTTCTTGTTCCTGTATTTTCAAAGATAGTGGGCAAGCCCTTTTTTAGCAGAAGGATGTTTTTAGTTTATAGTATGTGAATTATCCCTTAAGCCATACTGAATATCACTCACTACAATAAACAAGAGCCATTCTAAATAGTCTGCTGACATGGCAACCGAATACTCAAAAGCATTGAAAGGCATTAATATCTAATATTTTTATATCACCTTACTGTGTGTGAAGTGCTTCCATACACATCATGTTGTCTGGTGTGTAGAGAATTCAGTGATCTATAATTATCTTGAGAACAAACAAACAAACTCTTGAAATCTAAGAGCACCATAAATTATTTTACTTATAAGTTTTTTTCATTATTAAAAAAAATCATATCACGGAACATTTAGAAACATGAGAAAAGCCCTCTTAACCTCAGCATCTTAATATACCAATATTCCAGTTTTCTTCTTAGCATTTTCATACATGTAATCATCCCAGTACACATTTCTAAGTGATTTTCTTCTGTAGATTATGCCACCTGAATTTTGTCATCTGGCCTCATACCATGTTTAAAGGAAAGAAATCAAGATTAATCAACCTCTGTTTATATCTCTCTTTTTCAAAGCCAGTGTCACTTTGCCTATAATCAAAGTACCAGAATGATGGTGAGGGGAGCATTCACTCTGTTAAGCACCCAGCTTTCCCTCTCTGGTTATGAAAATCGCTGTGTGAGGCAGCTGGAGAGAACCATTTGAGAATCTGAAGATTGCTGTTGCTGGTAAGGATGCCCCAGCTGTGCTTTGTTGTTCAAGATCTCTTCATCATCTCAGGATGCCAGGTCCCAAGCTGAGCTCACTCTGGGGACTCAGACCCATCAAATGAGAGCACACGGCCTCTGCCTGCGTCATTGAGGAGCTGTGGGTGAAATTGCGGTTAAGGAGCTCAGTTGATGCCTCTCTTAATGAGATTCTGCCAGGAGAGGAAAGAGAATGTGCGTGTCTAAGTATGCCTGAGGGAGAGGACACGGAACCCAAGCATCCCAAGGACCTGTCATCATCTTTGACCCAAGTGTAGTTCACGCATTGGTCTTCATCTGTGCGAATGCATGTTTTAAAGGGTAAACTTCATTTCCTCCCCAAGTAGGACTTGCTCCCCTTTTTCTTGAGAAGAAAGGGAGTAGTTTTAGGATCTCTTTAAATGAAGATGTCTTCTTCCCTGGTCACATTCTCCGATCTGCACTCCTTCTCCCTCCTTGTTCTGTAGAAGCATGTCTAGCACACAAGTCTTCTAGACCAGAGATCTTAATGGGTTTCTTCAGAGGGGGGCACCAGCTGCTGGTACCTCAGCAAGGAGAGATCAGCCCCCTGAGCTCTAGGCGTGTGTTTGTAATCAGAACCTGCCATGTAAAGGCAACCTCCCAGACTTTCCACACGAGGAAGGGAACATTTAGAGACAATGAGGCATACTTGTGTTGAGCAACTGGTCCATCATGGTGACCAATACAAGTTCCAAAGCCCCAGGCTCCCTGACAAGTGTCCCCTCCCCAAGCCATGGAATCTCAATGCAGTGTGCAAATGTATTCTTTCTTCCTTCATCCTTGTTTTTCTTTGTTTGTTTTGTTTTGTTTTAAGTAAGCAGAACTCCCTGAAGTGCACTTACTCTCCAAATATGCACATGACAGAATGTGAGAGATCACTTCTGTCAGTAACGGATGCCTTGTGTGGAAGGTATTTTCTTGTGTATCACGCTATTCAATTTAGAACTCCTAATGCATGATTAATGTATGTTTAGACAGTCATTGCCTAATCGTACTGCTTCACCTTTGGGACACTGGTGAGTACATGGAGCAGACTTACAGAAAATACAGTTGGCATGTAAGCAATAATCTGACATGTCCAGCGATGTACAAGGAGCGAACATTGTGAGGCTTGAGTGGTGCCTGTCTGGTCCTGTGGTTTCCACTGAGCTGCATAGGACCTCAGTTTTCAGAGATGGATTCCAAAATTGTTTGACCAATTCAGCATTTGTGGAGCTCCCTGAGTTCCAGAAAGGGAAATTGGATGTGGGCCCTACCTGAAAGGTTCTTACAGTCTAGGAGGAAGTAGAATGTGTTTATGAATAGTTCTAGGATTGAGTGGAAAGTTAAGAGGGCCTTAAGACTGATTTCCAAAGGGATAGAAAGTCAATCATGAAGGGAGCTCACATGGATGGTGAGCGTAGATGGCTATGGATAGGACTGAGGGCAAGGCAGGGGTTAAGGAGCTTGTGGCTACTTCTGGGGGTGTCAGGGACCTTGCAAGGCCTCTCTGAGTCATCCGCACAGGCACCAAAGTTGTAAGTGTGGGAGCCTGTGGTGCCCCTGTGGGTGAGCCTCACTGACTTCTTTCCGTGCAGGTTTTGCTTGCCAGCCAGGGGAGCCCGATAGCCTACCTGCTGCTGCTTTGGGTCTAGATAGGTGTGAAGCAGGAGAAGAGCCCCCAAAAGAAGCCTCTGAATTCTAAATTTTTATTTACAAAAATATGATTTGAATCTTATCATCTGTGGACAGATGGCAGATAGGAAAGAGAAACTAATGTGTCTGCGACTCTGAACATTTTGGTCATTTTCATTTTATCTCATTTGCAACCCATCAAGGTCCTTAGAAGATACGCATGTGACTCAACACAGAGTCTGAACCCTTAAAGTGGGTCATGCCTGAAAAATGGATGAGGACTTTTGCTCTGAGGGATGTTAGTGAGGGGACAGTATCAGGCCTGTCCTTTTCTGAGAATTCTTAGAACTGGTTGCATATAAATAGAGCTTAAAAAAATAGGAACTTGGCTTGAAGATATCTTATATATAAAGAGAGAGTATCAGTATGTGTGTGATTTATACATACTTTGAAAAAAAAATTACACTCTCTTTATGGAAATTGCTTTAGAAGTTAGGCTTATAATTGCTACATGATTCAGACACCAAATTATTGAAACATTCCCCTCCAGGAGTATTTGAGATTTAGTAGAAATTGTAATATAATGAAGGAAATATGTCAAAAATTCAAACATTTTAAATTCTTTAACTTATTCATATTTGAATTTAGAAGAAAGTATAGCTTCAGGTAGGTTCACCCCCCCCAAACACACGCACACACACTTATATTAAAAATAATGGTGGGTGACAGAGATGAACACTGAAGAGCACTGAGGCTTCTATCACAATATCCCAGAGATTTCCCAGGCAGCAGCCACATGTTAAAGAAGAATACACTTTCTCTTTTATCCTGTCAACTTGGTTATTTTTAGTTATTTTGGAAAATGCCATATGGCACAGAGATTATGTATTCGGGTTCTATAGTTAAACTGCTTGGGTTCGATTCGCAGCTCAGCCACTTACTATGTGATAATAAGTTGATTACTGACCTTCCCTGTGCTTTAGTTTTGCCATCTGTTAAGTGGGCATAATAGTACCCATCTCATAAGGCTGCTGTGAGGATTAAAGAATACATGTGGAATGCGTCACATGGTGGCTGACACAGAGTTCGCTCTCAGTCAGCACCAGCTGTATTTTCTCCTCCCCTCGCCACCCCTCTCATTGGGCATCTCCGCCTGTAGGAGAATTAACGCAAGGATAACTTTAAAAAACCATCACCTTGAACACGTGTTCACTTTTGCCGACTACTGGAGTGTAAGATTTTCCATACTGGCAGTGTAAGAAATGTGGTAGGGTCCGAGTTTTCTTGTAGTTTCCATGTGTTCCAGCTGCTCCTGCCTCCATAACATGGGAAATTGAATCTGTAAAAACTGAAAGTTTCCCAGGACTCTGGGCTCTCCCTCTGACATTAGGCGCAGCCATGCTGTCTCCCTGGCTGTGATGTCTCTGTCCTTGCCTTTCCGAATCCCTCTGTCAGTGACTCAGCTTATTCCCCTGCCCCTCCTCTGGCTTCCTTCATCATTTGTTCATTTTGTCTACCAGTGCCGTCCCGTTCCTTAAAACCTTACAATCAGGAATCATCAAAACCATCATTTTAAAATTGAAATGTTTAATTTCAAATGAATTTTCTTCTGTAAATTGCTTCTTAGAAAACAACACCCAAACTCTATAGGAACTCTACAGTTTTCATGGTCAGTTTTGGCCTGACTCAGAGTCAGCAGCATGGAATTGAGAAGAGAGCTTCTAAATATATGGAGTTTGGAACACAGTATAAATGGAAATTTTTGTGGCCACACATGAGTTTTTATAATCTACCAATAGTACATTTCTTAGCTAATATTCTTCACATCCCTCTCAGATCCAAGGTAAATATCCAGCAGCCGTCCTATCTAATCTTGCTAAAAATGAATTATTTAAGACAGTTATGCTAGGAAATTTAGACTTTAAAGGATATCATACAATGAAACAGAAGTAGAAGTAGCAGTATTCATTAAATTCTGCTCAAGTGATAACTTGAAAAGCAGTCCCTTCTACAGATAAGGGAAAGCAAGGGTTCTCCCCCCCCCCTTTGGACCCGTTCACCCCAAATTGACAAGGTGTTTGGGAACTTAAAAGCTTGTACATTTTAGCTTATCAGTGAACCAAGAGAAGTGTTTTACTGTTTGAAATGCTGTCCTCCAGTGTTTTAAAGGCTGAAGTTTTCAGTGAGACTTCCAAAGGATCTACTTTAATTAGCTCTAGTAAATAAATTAACTAAGCCATCATTCATAGTGTCTCTATCTTTAAAAAATGAGCTGGGACTGTTTGAGGACCCCCATGCGACCACCATATGGGGAATAAGGAGAAAGAAGAAAGCAAGATGAGTATAAGACCCCCTTCTGTTCCTGGTGCCCCCTGCCCCCTCTAGCAGGACTCTTTAAACCTTTTCCCTCAACCACCCCTGCCCCCAGACCTTCCCTCCTGAGCACATGACAGTGCAACCTCCCCTCCCCTGCCGCTCCCCCAGGACTCTCAGACATATCTTTCATGCTTTCTATTACATTTTACATTAATACATTAGAGACATCCCAAAGGAGAATGAACAGTAGCCCTGAGCCTGAAGTTCCTCACCTGAAAAATGAAGAGGACTAGAATGATGTGTAAACAAAGCACCTGGCACATAGTTCAGACTGCCATCCTGAAACATCCCTTTCCCTCCCCTAGTTCCACATGTTTATGAATACGTAACTATGACAGGAGAAAACTATTAAATTACAACTATTTTCAGTCATGTAATGCACTCACACACCCATATACACACCTCACCGCATGATGAGGTAGGGAATCCTGAGGTTGAAAGGACCGCTTATTCTGCCTTTGTCCCGATGAGTGGAAAACTGGGTAGAGCTGCAGATTCGAAGCAGTCAGGCTTTGGTATGGGGCGGGCGCTTTGGGTTGCTGCCAGAGGAAGTGAGACTTTGAAACTGTTTAAAAGGTAATTCGGGGGAGGGTTTTGCTCTTTTTCATGCTGTGTAGCCCCCTCCTCCATATCCCTAAGGAATTTTCACAAAGATTATGTTACACTCCAGTATGTATGGAGTTGCATGTGGTTGTGTGTACACGAAGTTGGGTATGTTTTCTTGTATCCATGTCCTCATGATGGGCACAGAACGGGAGTGCGGCAAGCATATTTAGGGCTCAGATTCCAGAATCCTCTTCACTCATACTGACATCCTAATGTAACAGGTAAACATACGTTCATGTATTCTTTCTTTCTCCATCTTTCTTTCTTTCTTTCTTTCTTTCTTTCTTTCTTTCTTTCTTTCTTTCTTTCTTTCTTTCTTTCTTTCTTTCTTTCCCTCTCTCTCTCTCTCTCTCTCTCTCTCTCTCTCCATCGTTCTTTCTTTCTTTTCTTTTCTTTTTCTTTCATTCTTCCCTCCTTCTTTCCTTCCTTCCTCTCTCCCTCCCTCCCTCCTTCCCTTCTTTCCTTCCTTCTTTCTTAAGAGCGCACAAGCAGGGGAGATGGGCAGAGGGAGAGAGAGAGAATCCTAAGCAGGCTCCACACACAGCACAGAGCCTGATGTGGGGCTCAATCTCACGACCCTAGGATCATGACCTGAGCTGAAATCAAGAGTTGGATGCTCAACCAACTGAGCCACTCACGTGCCCATTTATATTTTCTTTAATTAAATTGAGACTTCCTGAGAAGTAATTTAAATCAGTACCCCTCTGCTTAAAATTGACTATGATTTTGGCTTTTGTAATTTAGTACTCTCTCTAGTTCTTTGGGTTCAAGAAAAAATTTTTTGTAAAAAAAAAAAAGGCTTCAAAATTTTTAGTGAAGGAGCTTTCTGCTTCCTGTAGTAGCCATGTATTTTCTATTGAACCAACTGTCCACAGACAACTGTAATGCTAAAAACAACCACCTCACGCCACTGGAGCATGATTCAAAAGCAGCCAGGAACAGAAGGAGGGTCTGCTCTTGGGGGAAGGGGGGAAATAGCAGTGGATGTGCTTCCCATTCTTTTATGCCTTTAGCTTGAGGACCTGTCCCATTTGGTGTCCTGTAAGGCCATTTAAAAAGCAAAGAAACCCACATTTTTTATCATACCCATAGAAGATCAAAGTTTGGGATGACCACAGCAGCTGGAAAATGAAAAGGAAAATCCCAGAAAGGAGAAAGGCAGACAAGGGAGCCCCAAATTCTACGTATAAATTCTGCCCAAATATCTGGCTGATACTTGACTATGCATGCATGGGACAGAGTCCAAGGAACCCAGTTAAGTCTAAAAGAATCAAGACTTCTGAGTAATCTTTTTCAGGTAGCATTTCCTTTTTAAAGGGATGAAAATTAATTCTGGTTAATTGAGCATGAAGTTTGGGAAAATACTTTTTTCCTAAGTACCTGAGACTTTAGGACTTGTCAACCAAGAGCCCTCAAGAGTGTCAATCTTGGGGTGCCTGGGTGGCTCAGTTGGTTAAGTGTCCAACTTCAGCTCAGGTCATGATCGTAGTTCGTGGTTCGAGCCTCATGAACTGGGCTAAGCTGAGCTGACAGGTCAGAGCCCAGAGCCTGCTTTGGATTCTGGGTCTTCCTCTCTCTCTGCCCACCCACCCTTCTCATGCTCTGTCTCTGTCTCCCAAAAATAAATAAAATGTTTAAAAAAAAGTGCCAGTCTTTGAGGGTATTATTTCAGAACTAGTTGGTTCAAATGCACTTTCGGTGCACAGCTGTGTGCTGGGGCAATTTAAAGATCATTGAAATTTGACTTCAAGACTGTCATTTCAGGTATTTGTTGAACTCCCATAGACTTACGAAACCATAACATACATGTATATATGAAAACATAAAACAAGGCCACATTCAATGGCCAAAAGGACTGCCATACACAAAGTGGGACTTTCGCTCTAAGAGTTATATTAGTTTCTTAGGGCTGCTTTGACAATCACAGACTACATGGCTTTGAAACAATGGGAATTTATTTTCTCACAGGTCTGGAGACTTGAAGTTTGAAATCATAGCATTGACAAGGCCACACTTCCTCTTAAGGCTCTAGGGAAGAATCCTTCTTCCCTTTTCCTAGCTTCTAGTAGTTAACAACCCTTGGCATTCCTTGACCTGTGCCTGCATCCCGCCTGCCTCTACCTCCATCTTCACATGGCTCTTCCATCTGTATGTGTCTGTCTCCATGTGGTCTTCTTATAAGGACACTACCCATTTGACTTAGGCTCACCCTAATCCAGGGTGACCTCATCTTAACCAGTCACATCTGCAAAAACCTTATTTCCAAGTAAGGTCACAGTGTGGCGTTCCAGGCAGACATGAATTTGGGATCAGGAGAGGTGGGTACTATTCAACCCAGGAAACAGGTGAATAAAAAGTATTGCGAAGTATCCAGAACTTCGAGTTCTGGGTCTAATTAATCCTTAAAGTATTCTTTATCTTATAGAACACTTATTCATGAAAGTGAATTGTGTGTCATGATAATGAATATCTAATCACTCATGAGTCATTTATATTTTCACTTTTGTATGTTTTCATCGAAAGTAACAAAAATTTTATTTCACTGTAAACATTTAAAATTAAGATAGCACTCAGTAATCCTGGCTCTCTCCTATCCCTCCTCCCCACCTTCCATTGTTCCAAATGAGTGAGGTTAAAGGAATTTTGGGAGAATAGGGTTCTAAAGCCCTTGAAAAAATGTTTTCTAAAGCAAAGCCATTCGATTAAGCAGACCTAAATTTAGATTGTCAAAGCCCCATAGACTCTGAAAAGCAAGTTGTTAAAACTCATAATGAGTTTCAGTATTGCTGCATTCAGAAATGTCTACATCTCACCAGTAGCCCTTGTATTAAATAGCTCTAGAAAACGGAGGCAGTAGATGTGAGGGACTCTTGTCTTTGAGGCTATCATTTCAGATATTAGTTGAAATTCCATATTCTTGACCCTCGTAAATTCTTAAATTGTAAATTCCTAGCAGCTGTAATTTGTAAAAAGTATATGGACAAACCCCTTAATGACAGATCAGAGACGATTAATTTAAAATATTCTAGTCAGAAGAACCCAAGATGAGACATCCCTCATCCCCCCCCCACTCCCCCACCCCTATACCAGACATCCTGGCTTTTCCTAACAATATTCCTGAGTTAGAGAAAATGCAAATGAAGGATTTGAGAGTCAACTTAAAGGGAAAACATTTTGCAGCTGTCATGTTTAATTTGATGATGAATATTAGTGCCAATAATTGTCTTAATGTATTTCTTGAATAAGATTCTTAGAGTTGAACAAATATTGCCTCCAAAGCTCCTGCTGATGGACTAATCCTTCAGATATATTTCCTGTGCCTGACATTGACTCTGCTTGGTGTGAAAGCAATCACCAGTATACAAATAACCAATATATAACTGGAAGTTAGTGCTGAGTCTCAGCTGCTGGGGCAACAGCAGCAGCCCCATAGTGTTTTGTGTGCAGAATTAGTTTCTTTCTGCTGCCAGCATGGGAAGAGGGCAACTGGAATGGTATTTGTTAGTAGATCTACTTTACCGCTTTTATTTTTACAAGTTTTATTTAGGCAAGATTCATTTCTCAAGTGCCCACTATGCTTCCAGGATAAGGAATACCAAAAAGGGTAAAGTAAGGTCCCTGTCCCACCGACCCTGCCTCCATGATCTTGATCTCAAGTCTTGATCTCAGGGTCCTGAGTTCAAGTCCCATGTTGGACTCTGTGCAGGGCATGAAGCCTACTTAAAAAAAGAGAGAGAGAGAGAAATAGACAAGCCTCTAATATTTACACACATATGGTTTCTGTGCTTTGATAATGGAATTCGACTGTGGTACTTAAAAGAAAGAAATGTATTCTGACAAATATTTTTTTAAAAGACAAGATTTGCCAAAACAGTCTGCTCTAAAGATAAATCAATGTAATGACTGATCTAAGAAATCTTAATTATATCCTTAATTAATTCAGTAGTCAGAGCCTAAAAAGAATTAATGACCCATTCACCAAAGTCATCATGATGATGTTCAATTTAAAGATGGCCTTTCAGGGGCACCTGGGTGGCTCAGTTGGTTAAGCGGCCGACTTCAGCTCAGGTCATGATCTCGCGGTCTGTGAGTTCGAGCCCCGTGTCGGGCTCTGTGCTGACAGCTCAGAGCCTGGAGCCTGCTTCAGATTCTGTATCTCCCTCTCTCTCTGCCCTTCCCCTGCTCACACTCTGTCTCTATGTCTCTCAAAAATAAATAAACGTTGAAAAAAATTAAAAAAAAAAAAAGATGGCCTTTCAACCTGTTCTCCCAGCCTCCTTGCTGAAATGAAATCGTGGATATTATCCTCCATTTTCTCCTTCACACTCTTCTTCATATTGGTCACTTAAACACTGTTTATTCTGTTACCTAAAAATGTCTTTAATCCATCACATTTTATCCTCCTTGCCATCATCTTACTTTGCATGTCTATCAGAGCTCATTTGGATTGCTACAGTGATTTTCCAACTAGTCTCCCTGGTCTTACTGTCTTCCAGTCCTTCTCCACCAACATGAAATCCACTCAAGTCTTTTCCCACTGAAAATCTTACCACCCCTTGCCATCACTCATGGAATAAAGTCCTTGCCATGACATACACGGCCATTCACCATCTGGCCCTTGCCTCTCCATATTGATCTCCTGCAACAGACCTTGTACCAGTACAATTAGTTGAAATTCCTTGAACACACCCTGCTCTGAACTGTTCGCTCTGTTATATCCCACTCCTAGGCTGCCAACTTCTATGCATCCTTCAAATCTCAATTTGTAAATCACTTTCTGGTAGTCTCATTCCCACATCATCCCTGTACTTAGTACATAGCTCCATGATGGCATATGTTATCTCATTGTAACTTGTGAGAGATGGTCCTCTACCCAAAAATAAGGTTCACCTTTAATTAATGGGAAATTGGGGGCACCTGGGTGGCTCAGTCTGTTAAGCTGCGACTTTGGCTCAGGTCATGATCTCACAGTTCATGAGTTCAAGTCCTGCATCAGGCTCTGTGCTGATGGCTCAGAGCCTGGAGCCTGCTTCAGATTCTGTCTCCCTCTTTCTCTGCCCCTCCCTTGCTCACACTCAATCTCTCTCTCTCTCTTAAAAATAAATAAACACTTTTTTAAAAGTTTTTTTAAAATTCATGGAAAATTGAGGAAATCATCCCATCACTCTGTCTCTAGAGTCTCCCTGGTCAGGGAGAATAGGTGTAAGTAAGATGGCCTTAAAAGAATTCTTACTTGGAGTGTAGGGAGGACTTAAATACACTGAGGAGGCTGCTCCAGAGCCCAGTCCATTGACTCTGCCACTAACACAGTCTGATGTCACACACTCTTCTGAGTAAGCATCTCTGACAGATTGAAAAGAGCACCCCAGAGAAAATATATAAGACACTTTACCTGGAGAGAAAGGCCCACAGGGCCAAATAAACTTGCCAATGATGCATTGTTTTGCTGAAGCAGCAGCTTTTCTCTTCATGAGCAGATGATTTTCTCTGGCCTATGCACGTCTTGTTGAAGGTTAAGTATATCTGGAATGTACAGGGGAAGAACAATTTATAATAGCCTTTGGGGGTATAGAAAGAATGCATTTGATTTCTCATGTTACATCCATACCCCACCTCAGCTCCCCAGTCTATGGGATTTGGGATTGGTTTACCAATCCCTAATCTCTAGGATGTAGAAATTTGGTTCTGTTTAATTTTTTTATAATGTTTGTTTATTTTTGAGAGAGAGGGACAGAATGCAAGTGGAGGAGGGGGAGAGAGAGAAGGAGACATAGAATCCAAAGCAGGCTCCAAGCTCTGAGCTGTCAGCACAGAGTCCTGTGCGGGGCTCAAACCCATGCACTATGAGATCATAACCTGAGCCAAAGTCAGACACTTAATCAACTGAGCCACCCAGTCGCCCCTAGGATGTAGAAATTTAGAAGTGTTCTAATCCAAAAAAATCTCAAAGAAATAAAAAAGAAATTTGGCTTTAAATGCATCTTAACTTCTTCATCTTCAAATACTTTGACTATGTTACTAGTTTCCTGTTTGTTTTGAAGATTTCCCCCTTTGTGTGCCCTCATGAAGAATCTCAGCATCTATCCTTTTTCCAACAAGAGTGGTTTTCTGATTGAAGTGGGCCAATAGTGCCCAGGTCTAAGAGATTCAAAGAATTCAAAAAAGAATGCATGCAATGGACTTAACTACACATGTAGATATATACTGAGAGGATTATAAATTCAATCCAAAGCTGCACAAAACGGTAGAGTTACAGGTTGCTTCACAGGGACCATATGAGAAAATCAAAGCATGGTGGTTTAGCATAATGGGAAGAGTGTGAATTCTGGGGCAAGGCAGACCTGGGTCTAAGTCCCACATTCTAGTTGTTTGGCCTCAGACGTTTCATGTGACTCCACTAAGACTTAGTTTTCTCTTTTGTAAAATGGGGTTAATAGAAACCTTCCTTATGGAATTGTTGTTAGAATTAGAGATAATGCTGGTAGAATGCATTGAACATAGTAGGTTCTTAGGAAATGATGATTATGATTTTGGCTTCATGTTGAGAGTGATGTGATGGACTCTCATATCCCACCCAGTCCCCCTGGGAGTGCTACTGGCACTGGTCCACATCTAGTAACTGGTCGAGGCAGGGCTATAAAAGCCTGGCTGTTTTGGCTCAACTTGAAATAACTCTCAAGTACTATTCTAACTCTGGGGCTCCCCATGATTCAACCAGGTCGACACGAGGCCTACATCATAGCTCATTTTCTCCCTCTGCATAATCCAGCCCTCTTAACACTCCTTTCCATGGGCATCGATCCTAAGATCTTAAAAATGTCCTGCATGTTAAACTTTATTCCAGAGTCTCAACTTCCCAAGGACTCTGACCTGTGATAAATGATGAGGCAGGTATCCAGTCCTGTGTTATTAATTACCCATTGGTCTAAGGTGCTGATGCCCAAAGATCCTGTGGCACCTTAGCCAGATGTCAGAAAATATTTTAGAAAGACAGAAAAAGGGTCAGAAAAACTGTAAGGGAATGAGAAAATCCCTAGAGACACATGGAATTTGCCATAGGAGGGCATTTGATAGTTTTCAGAGGTTAAGAAAACCCTAAATCTTATTTCACATGAGCCCAGGAGCATGTAAATGTTTTCCAACATCAACTCCTTAAAAAGAACTTGGGGGGCGCCTGGGTGGCTCAGTCGGTTAAATGTCCGGCTCCAGCTCAGATCATGATCTCACGGTCTGTGAGTTCGAGCCCCACCTCGGGCTCTGTGCTGACAGCTCAGAGCCCAACCCTGCTCGGGATTCTTTGTCTACCTCTCTCTGTCTGCCTCTCCCCTGCTCACACTCTGTCTCTCTCTCTCTCTCTCTCTCAAAAATAAACATTAAAAAATTAAAAAAAAAAAAAGAACTTGGCTATGACATTTACATCAATATAATTAAGCAGATGTGGTGATTAGTCTTTCCCCAGTATTGAACTTTTTAATTCTCTTTCCAATGGCAAGGACCCAGCTAGAGACCTTCCTGGAAGCAGACCCAAGTTTTCCTTTCTAATGACTGTGTGAGGATGACCTAAACAGTTATTTTGGGGCTGGGCTGTACTATAGGCACCTTTCTTTTGCCCGGTGGCATTTGGGTTGGGAGTTCCTTAGCCCACTCAAGTATGGCCTATGGAGTTAAAATCAGAAAACTAGACAGAAGGTAATAGCTGGAAGGCCAATCCTGCCAAGAATTTCAAGGGTTAAGTGAGACTGTACTTTGAACAGGGACTCAATCTCTAGGAACAGTCTCACCCCAACATGATCCTTCTCTGTTCTTTCCTACCCAGATCTCAGCGGGTATTAGGGGTTGACCCAGGAGGGAGGAGCTATCAGCCTGGTCGTATCATGTAGTAGTTAACCAACAAATACTTTCTGAGGATCACATACAAGGCACTGACCTGTGTACCATGAGCGCAAACACCTGATCACACATGTCCATCTCTCCTGATAACAGAGAGGAATGTGGACCCAAAGGGGCAGCGGTAGGACAGGTCAGTGGTACAGGGAGTGAGTGCCATGAGATTAGAGGAAAGAAGATGGCTTTGTCCAAGTCACTTTTTCATATCTCTAAATCCCTTACCTCTGCAACCCTGAGAATGCTCGAGCAGTGCCTGGCCCAGGGGGAGTCCTCGATAGATATATATTGAACAGAGTGTTTGTCCCACTGACTTGTCATCCATTGTTTGGCCTTCAAATTACACAGTATTCAGCTTGCAGCAGATGTGCAAGATTTTTTCAGTAGTGACATCTCAACGAGTGTTGCTGTGCAGCCCTCAGGGGACTCATTGTCTAAGTATTGGTGGCCTAGCTCTGTAGAGGCACAGAGATGACAGAGAGGTGCCAGAGGCCCTGGGGGTGCTGCTGAGCTCAAGGCTTCTGCCTCCTCTGCCTTCACCCCTACTCTTCAGGCCAAAAGCTTGCTGGAGGAGCGGTAACACACTTCCAGAAGCCTTGCTTCCTCTGTTTTCTCTGTCACACTGCAAGGCCTAGACCATGGTTTTACCTGATGCCCTGGAAATCTGGTCTTCCCCTTGTGCATGTTAGCAGATACATGTCCAAGCCCAAGAATTACTTACAGACCAAGAGGCATCTGTTGCTGTTCAGCCCCTGAAGTACTACATCTGAGAGAACCCTCAGGAAACTAAGTCATGGACCCCAGGGCACTTGCCTCAAAGCACACTCTTAATTTTTACTTAGCCCAGGTTCAAAGGCTGTGCTTCTGAGTGAACTTAGGACAGTACAGGATGAGGCTGGAAGGGACACTTTGTCAGACCCTTCCCATCTCTGCCATTCCCTATCCCTTCCTTATTGGACATGGAGGGCCATGCAAATAAAATAGCCAGATAGTCACCCCTAAGGCCCTTGCAGGTAGAAATTCAGGGGCCCCACTGCCACTTTGGTTGTAAACTAAGAAATAGCGGGCTTGTAGAGGAGAGGGAGATAGAGTCTCAGGATCCATTCTGAGAAGATTGTGCAACAGCCCTATCTGTGTGTGGCCAGAACTGTGCACTGGATGATCTAATAGGATTTTCCCATTGCTCACAGTGGAAAATAAAATGACCAGACTCATAGCAAGATAATAGTTTCACACAATGGCCTTCACTGTCTCAGGCATGCTTGAGGCAGTTTCTGGAATTGAATGAATTCTGTTTAGTTACTCTTTCGATTTACTTTGAGCAACAGCCTTGAGTTTTTTAAATTAATTAAACTAGTGATAAATGTGTTAAACCTCTACCTTCTAAAGCTACATGATTAGCCTTTTTTTGTTAAACTGTTTTTTAAATCTTCTTTTAAGAGAAGATGGACCTGGAGTGTGATTACTCTGGTCAACTAGGAATCAGAGACTTGGGGCACATAAGGGGACGTCATTGACACAAAGGGAAACTGAGGTTCAGAGAGGGAAATCACTTGCCCAAGAATTTGCCTTCCCTTTCTCCCATCACTTCCGTCCTGCCCCAAACTCCATGATCAATGCTCAATGTAGAAGACTTGCCTCCTTGGCATGGAATACCATCTTCGGGGCACATATTCTTTACCCACTCATTTCCCCACCCATGATGGAGGATCAGCCAGATCCTCTCCTGGGAGAGAGGAAGAAGGCTGGTCATGGCAGCCAAGATGGGAGTCTGACTAGGAAACCCGAGGAGCACAGGTACAGAGGGAAGACAGCAGCATAGGTCTGGGACAGCTCCCAGCCCACTTCCTAGACAGAGACCCTAGAGGCCAGGAGGAAGAATGTTCTGAAACAGACTCCCTGCCAATGACAGTAGGGAAGGGGCTCATTCTCTGAATTAGGTTTGAGGATAACTGCCAGCTTTACTTTGCGATGAACTAGCTCATGGCAAAAGTGCAGTGAGTTTTGAGCTACTTAGCCTTTGAAAGTAAATGGTAACTGGGGACTTGAGCTTTGCAGCCAGAATTGGGAAGCTGCCCACTGTCATGAAAGGCAGAATTTGAAAACCTGGCAGGAAGGAGCCAAATTCTCTGTAGCATGTAACTTGCAAACCTAATGCTCTGAAGTTGCTACTCTTGGTATGTGATGCCGTGAGGGCTGAACACAAGTGTGAACTGGGCTGCCAAAGTTGGGCCCTGGTAGAGTTCAAATATCTCCTTCTCTTCCCTCACCCCTGCAATCTTTCCTCTCAGAGCTGCTTGCAACCAACAGATTGGTGCTGGAGAAGGGTTGATTTCGTCTACTGATCCCCAACCTGCAGCAGTAGTGGCATCACCTGGGGATGGGTGAGAAATGTACATTATCAGGCCGCACCCTAGACCTGTGAAACCAGCAACTCTAGGAAAGCAGCCCAGCATTATGTTTTAATGACCCTTCCGGTGATCCTGATGCAGGCTCAGGTTTGAGAACTGCTGGTTTAGAGCATGGTATGGCTCTCAATTTGTTGTTTATTAAGGGAACTCTGCTTTTGCTTGAGCTAGCCCATCTACCTCCTACTTTGCTCCCTCATCCCCCTCTGCCACGGGGACAGCCACTGTTGGGAGATTTGGGGTTTGTCATATTGCTTTCTCAGCCCTTAGCACTTGTACAATAAACCATCTCTTCACCATCTGTTTGGCCCCTGGCCCCAGCTATCTCACTCCTCCCCTCCAGGACTCCAAGTTGTGTTGTTCCAGTGAGTTGTTTCCATTCAGTGCTGGGAAAGGAGTCACTCCTAGATGCAGCTCTATGCCATCAGTGGGACCACAGACCAAGAGTTAGGCCCTGGAATCCTACCTCAGAGTTCTTAGTGCCATGATGAGGGACCTTTCAAGGGAGGCCCTGGCTGTCCTTCTCAGGAGAGGCATGAGCCTGCCCTGTCTGTTCTAGCTAGAAAAGCCAGTGGCTAGGAGTGGCTAAGTGAGCTCTGGGGAACTTGGGACTCTAGTTAGAGAGTTATGGACTCTACTTGTCCATCTGTCTCCCATTACATGCCAACAGATGGGGCAGTCACCTGAGGATTCCAAGGGGAAGAGTCTGACACAGCGGTTAGCTCCCTTACCTTTAATGCCAGAGAAAACCAGTTAGGTTTTTTTGAGAAAGATGGAGGCTCTGGGTTAATTTAATGAAATATACTTTGCCAAATGCTTTCTCTTTTTGTTCTAATTAATGGCCAGATATTAAAAGATACAGTGGCTATTGTGTCCTATCTCATCCCCCACCTCACTCAGCATCTCCTTCCCCCAAGTGTTAGAGCATGTTAACAGCATGACCTAAGAAGCTCTGCCTTTGTCTCCATGGCACTGAGTAGAAATTGCCAGGCCCCTGAGGAATTTGGGTGGATGGCATATATTTGATATTTTCTACTCTTCTTCTGACCTAGTCTTGGGAAAATAGCCTTGGGTATGAAGAAAATGGAAATCCATGCTTTGAGAGTCCTGTGAGGCAGATTTCCAAAATGGTAGCAATCTTCATAAGCTAGGGGACACTGCACAGGCCAATGCAAGAACCTGTGGTTCTTGTCCAGGAAAGACTGGCTTTTGTTCTGTGAGTGCAGAACATACTGCTGAGGCCTTGTCACCTTCAAGCCCTTTCAGCCTAAAAAAGTGAGAGGTCACAGGAAGCAGAGGAATTTGTAGGAAAAATACAGACGGTTTTTATGTAAATTATGTCTCTTGTTTTAAGCATCCCAATAATCCTTTGAGAGATGTAGTATTAACCTTGTTTTATAGATAAAGAAACAAAAGTTGACAGATCAGGAGACAGGTCTAGATGAGGTCACAAGCTGAGAAGTGACAGAGCAGGGCCTGACTCCAAGCCTAGTGCTCATCCCCAGAGCCCTTCCCCTCTCTGCTCCCTCTGCCTTCATCTCAACTTCTAGGGAACATGAGGGACCCAGTAGGGTAATTGGAAAGGAGACTGCACCAAGATTCAGAAATCCTGGCCTCTTTCATTTATGGACTCCATCGTGCTCGGAATCCATCATGTTTGTCGGTGCAGGCAAATAAATAGTTTTCTGCTGAGAAGGAGGGAAATTGAAGGAATCACTACAGTGTTAGGAGAATCAGTTAGATTGCTGAGCTTGCCATGTTTCTCCTGTCCCTGGCCACACAGGCCACTCCCTACAACCCCAGAGAGGCCCACATTTGCCAAACAGCATTTGCATTTGCCCTTTGCAAAAGAGCAATGCCTCTAGTGAGGATGTAATAAAATGAGTTGTTAAACTGTCTTAGGGTTGAGGGCAAGGAGGGGTCTGTTTGCCCCAAAATGCTGGACTTTACAAGTTATCTGAAGCAACATTTTATGAGAGGCATAGTTGTATGAGGGTGTGTGTGTGTGTGTGTGTGTGTAAGAGAGAAGTACAAAGTACAAAAATAGAAAATACTGAGCTTTTTTCTAACAAGCCTGGCTGAGTTTTCGGTAATTCTGCAGCTGTGACATGACTAGTCCACTGAGATATTCAGCACTGGCTGGAAAAATACAACCAAAATTTATTCAATCAATAGCAAAAAACGGTGATGCTTCTAAGAGTCAAATTACTGTAAACGTGACCTCACTATGGAAAGATAGAAAATTTGCTTTTTTTCAGGCCCACTTCAGAGTTTTTTTCTTTCCAGGAACTTCACAAGGAATCCACAGAGACCTGAGGATGCCTTGACTCTTGAAGCATCATCATTGATATCTCAATAAGTCTAGCCTTCTCGTTAGCCTTGCACTTACAAACTGTACAACAGCAGGTTTGAAGATTTTGCTCAGAGGGTCTTAATTGATCTTGTTGAGTCTGGTTTGGCCATCTGTGCTGACAGAGTCACTCCTATGACATTTGCTTGCACACAGTGATCTCCATGCTCTAGACTGAATGTGTCTTCCCACCCCATGTGCATGTCCTCTGCCTACCCTACCATGTGGTGATGAGCGAAGCCAGTTCTCTGACCCGAGCAAGGACTGCCAACAGGGCTCCCTGAGGCACCATGCCTGGCATCTCAACCTACAGATATCGATTAGCATCATAAAAATCACCCCAACTCCCTCAATTTGCATGTAGAATGTGGGGGAGGTGGTATTGAGGCAGGAAGTTTATTAAGAATTTTTATTAAGAATGTTTATTAAGAATCAAGTGAGGCCAGTGGCTGGAGGAGTCAAGGTGAGCACTTGTTATCTCCTTCTGAACTCTGATTTCCTCCGCCTGGAGTCTGGCCTCTCCTCCAGGAGCCACATGGCCACTTGGCTCCCCTGGCCACATGGCTCCTGACGCTATGGTCTGGATGCTTACTGCCTGCATGGCCCCCCATCCTTCCCAACCTAATTCCCAAGTTCTGGAGTCTGTCTCCCCTGAGAAGAAGGAGCCGAGAGTGTGCCCAAGTGGAGCTCACCTCTGGCTCTGCTGCACTGGGGACAACCTGCTGCAAAGACAGTATGGCTGCATTTCTCCCTGGAATGAGCTCCTCCATCTTCTCCCAGAGTGAGCTCAGCTGCTTTTCTAGCTGCAGCCTCAGCAGTTCCTGGACAGATTTTGTTGTTTTACATACGACTAAGCAAGAAAAGTGGGCTCCAGAGCCAGGAGATCAGCAGGGGTTCCTTCCCTTCAAAGAAAATGTAAATTAGTGTGGAAGGTGCTGAGGTTAAGGAATCTGTGGCTGTGTTGTTAGCACTTGTGCCCCTTATCCTCCCTCCAGCTCAGAACGCTGGACTGGGTATAGGATGTGAACACAAGGGCAGGACTGTATACCCCAGTAATTGATTCACACTTTTTGGCTCAGTTTATTCATGCCGTGGCCCTGAGAAGATGAGCTGATGTGGTTGTTCCTCTGTGACATTAAAATGCAGTACACATCATCTGCCCCTGAACCTGGCAGACTTCGACACACGCGTGACTTCAGAGGACACTGATAAAGCAGTCTTTCTTTGGCCCACAAGAAATTTAAATAAAAATTAAGCTAGAACAGATGCTACACTGCCATCTCATCCCTGCTGCCTCATCCTTCCCTGTCATGTCCCTGAAGACCAAGTGCAGCTGTTACCCACTCCTCTAGGCACCCCTTTCCTTGGTGTGGCCTCTTGACACCCCTGGGCTCTTGTGCTTTTGGACCGCCGGTGCCCACTACCTACTCCCCTCCACCTCACCTCTGCCTTCTCTATGGATCCATGAAACCATGGCCAGCTCTTCTTTTTTTAAAAAAAAAAAATTTTTTTTTAACATTTATTTATTTTTGAGAGACAGAGACAGAGCGTGAGCAGGAGAAGGGCAGAGAGAGAGGGAGACACAGAATCTGAAGCAGGCTCCAGGCTCTGAGCTGTCAGCACAGAGCCCAATGCGGGGCTCGAACTCACAAACTGTGAGATCTGACCTGAGCCGAAGTCGGTTGCCCAACCGACTGAGCCACCCAGGCGCCCTGGCCAGCTCTTCTTTAATAGCACATGGTCCAGGGTCTGAGAAAGTTATGATGACTCTTACCCTCTTCAAGACTCACATAGCTCACACTTAAAATCTGCCTACCTCACAGGTGACATGAGGCCTAATGAGTGGGGGGAATTGCTACATGTTAGCCCCTCTGATCAGGATACACTATGCCAGAGTCCCTGTGATTGACCCCATGATGGGTTAGTATAAAACTGCTCTCAGAGCACCTGGGTGGCTCAGTCAGTTGAGTGTTTGACTCTTGATTTCTGCTCAAGTCGTGGTCTGGGGTTGTGAGATCAAGCCCCACGTTGCTTAGCATTCTCTCTCTCTCTCTCTCTCTCTCTCTGCCCCTCTCCCCTGCTCATTCTTTCTCTCTTTTAAATAAATAAAAAAATGAAAAATAAATTTAATAAAAAAATAAAATAAAGCTGCTCTCCTGTCCAGAGTTACTGATTATGAGTCAGAAAAGGCAATTAACCTTGAATAGTTTAGGTCACTGGCCCTCACTTGCCTACTGCATGCTGCCTCAGTCTCTTCCCTCAAGAACAGAGAATCAGAGCCAGGCACTCCAGGGAGGAGCCAGAATATGAATTCTCCCAACCCCAGAGCTGCGGAATGATTCTAAGAGGTTCATCAATCATTCCACTCACCATACAGTGAGAGTAAATGGGTTGCATGTATATGTGCTATTATTTTCAAATACTGCTAGTATTATTTTCAAATAGATACTATTGTGGTTTACAAAATATAAATTTATTTTTTAAATGGATGCTGAGTAAGTTATTTTGACCCAATAATATCTTTGGAAAGAGAATAACGTCAGAGCTTTAGCAAGATTTGGGTGCTCTGCCTCAGCTCACATGTCCTGAAGATAAACGTCCTCAGGCTCGGAGCCCTGACTTTGTGACTAAACAGTAATCACCTGTCAACGCAAGTGCCTGTTTCTCCAGCGTAATCAATGGCACGACATTCAGCACACAACACACGGTTTAGCTTGTAGCATCAGGGCCACTGCAGGCAAAGGGAAAAGAAGACAGAACTCACTGGACTTTGCCATCCCACCAAAAGAGAAGACTTGGCTGCCACAGAATATTCCAGAAAGCCCCAGACCTAGCACAGGGTGATCAAAGAGAGAGCATCCTAGGAAACAGCTGGCTGGCGTCTGAAAGTACAAGGCCAGAAAGTTTAAAATTCCTAAACTTGCCCTTGCCAAAGGCTTGTTGTAGGGAACCCACCATTGTGGTTCTGCTGAATGTGACTTTCTACCCAAAGGCTACCTCAGGCCACTCCGAAAGCCACTGGCGTGAGTGCTCCAAGAGAGGGGCAGGTTGCAGCCCTCTGTGAAAGATGCCCCAGCAGTGCTCTGAGTTGATTCTCCCTTGGTGTTTCTGCTGGGACTTTAACTTCATGGAACTCTGCCATAACAAGAGGCTCTGTTCCATTCCCCTGACCTCCTACCCTCCAGCCTTGGAGAAACAGCAAAGGAAGATGCTTCTCTTCAGTAGTCTTCATAAGAGCTTTGTAGCTCAAATCCATGCATTTACCACTGGTAAATGGGAACCTGAAGGAACTCTGATTTCATGGCAGGGAGCAGGGGTCTCACCAGATGCTGGAAAATAACAAGAACAAGACCCTTTTCTATGGAGATAAGGGAGGTATACTGGGATTTTTTTTTCATAATTACTTGCTGAGAAAAGCTATTCTTGCTTTTTATTTTTCCTGTGAAGTGGGAGAACTCTGAGTTTGGATCTACTGAATTTAAAGTTCTTGCCAGTTAAGGTCCTTACGAGTGTATTCAAGCTGCCAACTCATGAGAACTAGTTTTTATAGAAGACATGATTCTCATTAAAAGTTCTTGTGATTTGGGGCACCTGGATGGCTCAGTTGATTGAGTGTCTGACTCTTAATTTTGGCTCAGGTCATGATATGAGGGTCATGGGATCAAGTCCTACATAGGGCTCTGTGCTGAGTATGGAGCCCACTTGGGATTCTCTCTCTCCCTCTCTCCCTCCCTCTCTCTCTCTCTCTCTCTCTCTCTCTCTCTCCCTCTGCCCCTCTCTCCCTGCTCGTGCATACTCTCTCTCTCCAAAAAAAAAAATAATAATAATGAAAAAAACACTTTATTAAAAATATTTAAAAGTTCTTATGATTTCTATCACACAAGCACATTTTCCCCATGGCTGCCCCAGGCTCCTGCTCATATGGTTGTTGTACAGATAGAAGTGAACTCCTTCAGCCACTAAAACTCACCTGAACTGATTACCATGAAGTAGCCATTTTGGTGCAAAGTAAAATTTTTGGTGTGGAGAAAAATAGTCACAATATACAACTGCTTCTTAATACTCCATTTCAATTGCTCTGGGAGAGATAGTAGTACAAGACATGCCACTTGGGATAGAGTTAAACATATTTCTTCTCCTCCCAGAAGAACCTTAGGAAAGAGTTCACGCTTTTCCCACACTCTGGGCTGTCAGTGAGGAAATCGTTGGCAGCCCCTGCCCCAAAAGATGTCGATGGAGTCTTTCGAAAGACCTGGTTTATAGCGCACCACCCAGAGGTCCGGCATGATTCATAAGTCTATCCTGAGAGTAGCTCTTTCTGGTGAGAGATCAAAGGGTGTAAGAATTGGGGCGACTGCCTTGGGACTGTGTTAGGAGAGAGTGTGGTGCCAGCAGAAGAGGCGGGGAGGTGCTCGCCTGGCACTGCCTTCCTTTGTTGAGCTGTCCACTCACTCTTCCTTCTAATCCTATGGGGATAAGCTTCTTAAGATACTTGCTGAGAGATCTGATCTGCTGTCCTACTTCTCCTGGAATGTATAGGAGGGTGAGCTTTGGGGGAAGGGGAAGAGGTGAGGTGTAAACCTTCCGTGGAGGTCGTAAAGGTTTGCCCATTCTTGGACCAGTACTAGGCCGTTTGGCCTTTACACAGGTGAGATACTTTGGATCTTATAAGACAACCTTGGTTTTGGATGCAAAACAAGACATGGTCTCATCAGAGGCGACCATCTGAGTCGAGCTGCAGAGACCCCTGGGGACAGGCCTAGAGACTGCCGTCCTGCAAAGCTCCAGGTATTTTGACAGTTTTCCGCAAGTCATTCTCCTCCCGGCTCATCCCAGATACCAAGGCAGGTCCCTGAAGGAGAAGTTAAAAGGTGAGAAATGGCCTAATTTCCTCACGTTTTGTGAAAACTTTTAGCCAATCCTCTACATTCTAGTCATTCAGTCATTCACTTACTCAGTGAATAATTGTTGAGGACCTAGCCACCAGCTAGGTTCTGGGGGACAGCTCCTGCCTTCATGAAAACGACAGTCTAGAAAGGGAGCAGATAATAAATAAACACGCAAACAAATCAATAATAGAATCAGAGATTGTTATAAGTCCCATGAAGGGAATAAACAGGATAAATGAGATGGTAACTAGGAGAGGCTTTTCTGTAGGGAAAAGATCTCTCTGCAGAAAGGACATTTGAGCTGAGACCTCAAGGAAGGAAGGAGAGACCATTGGAAGAGCTAGAGGAGGGCAGTCCAGGCAGAGAGCATATGCAGACATGGGGGGAAAGTCCTTAGAGCTTCGGGAAGAGAGGCCATGGCCAGAGAGGAGTGAGGAGGAGGATTCGGGAGGAGTTCACAGGAGGTGAGAGCTAGGGTGTGTAGGGCCTGTGGTTAGAGTTTAGGTTTTATTTTGAGAGTAATCGGAAGCCACTGACTGTGTTAAGCAAGAGTGGTAACCTAATTAAAGATCACTGTGTACTCACTGCCGCATTGTTTTTAATAGCACATTAGAAACATATTCCATTAATATGGGGCTGGGTAAGTACATGGAGGTTCAGCCCAGTGGTCTGCAGCAATTAAAGACTGTGAGGCAGTTCTGTATGAACTGCCAGAGAAAGGTTCACAGGATACCCTAAGAAGGAAAAAAACAAGAAATAGAATACAGCATAAAATATGCTGCCACTATATTTTTAAAAGTGACTATATATATATATGTTTGCCTGTGTGTAAAATTCCACATTAAGGATACACAAGGAGGAGCGCCTGCCTGGGTGGCTCAGTCAGTTGAGCATCCAACTTGAGGTCATGATCTCATGGCTCATGGGTTCAAGACCCACATCAGGCTCTGTGCTGGAGCCTACTTCAGATTCTGTGTCTCCCTGGAGCCTGCTTCAGATTCTGTGTCTCCCTCTTTTCTGCTAACTCCCCTGCTTGCTCTCTCTCTCTCTCTTTCTCCCTCCCTTTCTCCGTCTCTCTCTCTCTCTCTGTGTCCCCCCCTCTCTCTCAAAAATAAATATTAAAAAAAAAAGGATACACAAGGAGCTGGTAATAGGCTGCTTCTTGGGTGGGGAGAACTGAGATACAGGGTGGAAGGGAGGCCTACTCTTCACAGTGTCTCCTTTTATGTGTTTGACTATACTGGTATGCCTTTGTTACATATTCAGCAAAAAAAGGTAACATGTCTAAATTGCAGTCACTTTGGTTGCTGAGTGGAGTGAGTACACTGAGAGATGGTGGTGGCTTGACCATGAGGTTGATAATGGGGATGGAGAGAAGTGGGTGGATTCAAGATCTACTTTAGGGGCAGGGCCAAGTGGACTCTGTGTATTCCACACTGACTTTCCCTGCTCCCACTTGTTCAGGAAAGCGTTGTGCATTGAGTTTGGAACTGGGCTTACCTGACTCTCCTCTGACTTCTGTGACAGCTTTGTGGAAGGAAGGGTTCTTGGGCTCCTTCTAGGTGTTAAGAGCTTCAGAACTCTAGAGACTATCTAACGCATCACGATACAGAGGACATCACTACAGACACGTGCCCTTTTCATATCCTCATCCAACTTATAGATTTTTTTAAAGTAATCTTTAGGCCAACATAGGGCTTGAACTCTTGACCCTGAGATCAAGAGTCATATGCTCTACCAACTGAGCCAGCCAGGCGCCCCTGGATGATCTTTAATGACAATCAAAACAACGTTACACTGAAGAAGCACTATCATTTCTCACTGGAGCTTGCTTTCTTTGCAGAGAGATGCCAAAGGCCAGTACCTGTTTGACCTTCTTTGCCACCACCTGAACCTTCTTGAGAAAGACTATTTTGGGATCCGCTTTGTGGACCCAGATAAGCAGCGGGTAAGTCAATATTCAAAGCACAAATGGAGGAGAGGGTTTGTCAGTAGCCTGAGTCCTTGAACTGCCACTCATACTTGTGACTTCAGCTTCAAGAGTCAGGGACCAACTGGGCCCTGCAGCTGGATGTCATCTCTTCAGATCACGGTATTAGATACGGAAGCTCACCTAGTGTGGCCCGTTGTTTCACAGATGCTGAAGTGATTTGCCCAAAGTTGTCCAGTGGGAGGCAGAGCAGCTGGACTGAGGTTACGATCTTGGAGCGCAGGTCACAGGCTGAGCCTCTCCTGCCTGCTTTCTAGTAAACGAGTTGAACCACACCGTTCAAGTTAGGAAGGGCCTCACCTAAAGAGCCGCACCAGCCCAGTGTGGGTAGGACAGAAAGAGAGCTGAACTGACATGGGCCTTCCAGCACCTTGCAAACCCTGCAGTTCTCATTCTGTTCCACACAACGTATGCGGCTCTATAGACACAGGGCACACTCCAGACAGATAGGAAAGCAAGTCCATTGCCCCCAGGCCCCAGCCTTCCTCTCCAGCTTCACCTCCCCTGACCTGTCTCCTCCGTGCTGTGGCTCCTCAGATGCCATCTTCTCTTTTCAGAGCCTTCACCTGTACAGTTCCCCTGCCTAGAACCTTTCTTCTCCCTGGCTTCACTTCTCCACACTCCATGATTTTCTTCTGGCGAATTCCTCACACATAATGTCTCAGCTTAGACTCTCACTTCTTTCTCACTTCCTCACTTCTTCCAGGGATTCTTCCCTAATCAACACTTTGAATGAGGGGCCCCTCCTGTGTGCCCGCAAGTGCCCTGTACTACCCCTGTCATAGCACTTACACCATGCTGTGACCGCCTGTTTGATTACCTGTGTTCCCTGCAAAAATGTGAGTTCCATGAGTGGATGAACTTTCTCTGATCCATCACTATATCCCATAGAAGTAGCATGGGGCCGAGAATGTAGTGGATTTTTAGTAAATATTTGCTGAAGGAATGATGAGTGGGTGTGTTAATGGTTTATAATGCAAAATTTTCCCCTCCACTTGCCCAGCTGCTCCGTGAACAGAAACCTGCAGTTCCTCTAACTTCTCTTTGTCAGCCCTTTCCTTTCTGTGGGCATATACTCTCTGGCACTGCCCTCGAAGCGGGAAAGGATGCAGAAGCATCGCCCTTTGCTATACCCCTACCTACCCCCTACTCTGGTCTACCATCCTCCAGAGACATTATCAACACGAATCCCAGAGAGGCCCCCCTTTTCATGGGCCCACTGATTTTCTTCACATTTCCAAACATAGGCTCCATCTCTGTTGTCGCGGGGGGCCTTGCAGCCCATAAGGCAGAGCCCTCAGCAGTGCCCAGGACCTCAGATAACGAATGAATGGATACGCCCCTCCCCATGCCAGAGTCAGGTGCTGTTTTGTTCTTTGATGCTCTGAGCCACTGTGTCTCCAGGTCACATTTAGATTTTTACACTGAACACAGTAGCTTAAGGAAAAAATCCAAAGGACTATTGCTTTTCTTCGGCAAGCCCTACCCTCTTCACTGATGTATTTTAGTCCTCCTGGCTCTGCAAAATTTTGAGCATCACCAGTGTTTACGAAATAGTGTCAAGGTCAGCGCCGTGCCATATAAAGGCTCTACTGTTTTGACCTAAATACTATCCTTAGCTCTGGGCCATAGTATAAGGCCCCAAAAGTCTTATGACATCAGGATTCTACATGTCCTCACATGTTGTAGGTGTCCATTCACTATATGATAGTGGACTGTTTTTACAAGGGGGTTTTCTTATTGTTTCGCTTTTGTTTTTATTTTTGGTCTGATCTGTTTCTCCTTAAGGAGGAAGGCCGGTTACCCCAAGTTCTCTTCATCTCCTAAAGAGAGTGGCTTATGAACGAAAAAGGACAAAATGTATCATGCTTATTATTTTCAAGTTAGGTCAGAATGTGCTTGAGAAGCATAAGAGAGTATATGGAGGTAATAAAGACCGAAAGCAGGAGGAGATAGAGAAATATGAAGAAATGCGGGAGAAGAGAAAGAAACACGTATGGAGTGGCGACTGTGTGCGGGGCTTTGCACTGAGCACAAACCTAAGTCTTTCGGCCGATGTATACTGAGCACCGAGTTGTATCAAGCTTTGAGCTAAGAGCTTCACATATATTCTTTAATCCTTAACACAGATGAGATGAGTATCCACATTTAAGATATCCATTCTGTGAGTAAATAAAATCTCAGGTTAAGTAACTTGCCCAAGGTAGATGGCAATGCTAGTCTCCAGCTCAGAGCTGTCTGATGCCAGGGTCGGTGTGGTTCCTAAGGTTCCATGCTGAATTCATCATACGTGATAGTTTCGGAAGTTGTTTGATTGCTCAGGGGTTAAGGCTTGAGAGAGTGCTTGAGAGTTCTGGGAAAATTGTCATTCTAGATCTACTGATTTGTGGTAGAGACAGAGCAGGTAAGCTCCCCGCTCCCCTAGGGTGTGAGGTCCTAAAATAAACCTCCTCCCCTGGGGCACCAGAAGCCAAGCTCATATTCACCCCATCACTGCTTGCTCTGCACAGGTGCCCATGGGGCTCTGGGGATTCTTCCGGTCTCCCCTGGAGTAGATGCCCTCACACCCTGTCTCCCCTGTTCCTGGCTCAGGTCCAGGGCCCCGGCCTGCTTTCAGCCTCTCCTTTCAAGGTGGAGGCACCCACCCTTTCAAATCTCCAGAGCCTGCAGATTGTGCCACATTGTCCCAATGACCCAAATACAGACAGAAGCTCCCCTCTGACCCTTTCTCCTTCTCCTGACCCTTGCTCCCCAGCGACATGCTATGTATCAGTTTGCCAGTGATCCTGGGACCCACATTTAGCCAGACAGATACAAAAGGTAACTGTGGCCATCACCATATTTTTGGAATCCTGATTTCTCTGATTTCTCTACCAGACCCTCAAAAGCTCTCGGACAAGCTGTGAAGGCTTTTCCCTCCCTTCCCACCCCTCTCCTTTCTCCTCCAGCCTCTCCTTTCTGGAGCTCTCACTGCTGTGCAGACCAAAGTCCTCCTCAGCTCTTGCCAAGAGGAATAGCCTTTTTTTCATTCAGCTCCACCTGCCTTCTGCTGAGAGTGCATCTCACAGCCTTTCCTTGTAGTTTCTGTCTTCCTTTGTTTCTTTATTTTAATCTATCAGTCAGGTGCCTGGGGGCATTCTGTTTACTGAGCCCCAGACACTTGCTGTGTTCTCGCTGTACACAATTCTGATATGCTCTGGTCAGACGGGCCTCCTCTGCCTTCACAGGCTCAGCCTGGAACCCCAGTTGTTTCCATGCAATTTCATCTCTTGCCTTTGCTTCCCTGTGAAGCCGAGCCGCGGCGGGCCGTGTAATGTGAGAAGGACCTCTTAACCACATTGAGTGGCTATAATGAGTTGCCAGCCTCGTGGGAACTCAGATCAGAGGAAGCAAGAGAGCAGAGTGTCAGCCCAGATTATCCACGTGGGGCTGACAGAAGAACTGGCTCTTAGTGGGTCCATTAACTGCAATGACCCACAGCCCAGCCCAGAAGGTGAGAGCTGGGAATCGTGGGAGGCCAGGATGCTGTCTGCATGGCCCTGGCTGCTTTCCTGCCAGAGGGAAACTCTGCCAAGATGTTACTCTAAATGGAAGTAGCCAGAAGAGAGGGAGGTGTGGACTGACTTCCATCATCTATTTGACAGCTATACATTGAACACTGTCCTAGGCACCGTGGGTGACACAGTCTTCTGCCTTCCCAGAGCTTAAGGCTATGGTTTCAGCCTACTTCCAGATAATCAGATCCCAAGTAACAGCAATCATAGCTCTCTGCAAACTGTCAAGTTTCCTGATTAGCATAAAAGTGACAAGCATCAATAATGCATTGTGTAAAGCATCCATGTAGAACTGGGAAATAGATACAGAATGGTTGCGCCGTTTCCTTCCCACAAACGTAAGTTCCATGAGAAAAAAAAAAATGTACTTCTACTATATCCTGCCTCTACAAAAATCCAAGGGAAATACAGTACTATCCTACACATTGGTTATGGTTAGTTATCTTATGAGACCGAGACTTTAAACATCCCTGGATGCCAAGGAATCCTGACTATGTATGCTAAACACAAGGGCTGGCAAGATGTTGCTCAAATAAAGAGGGAGTATACACCAGCCATCCCTGCCTTCTTACCATGTATGAAATTCCACCTGTTAATACTCTCTAGAGCCGTGACCAGTAGCCTCTGTCCCCACCGCCCACCTCTGCCAAAAATTAGCTGGCACACAACACAAACACACATAACCCACTGAAGTCAGCATTTCCTGCCCAAGCCAGGTGGGGATTTGTCCCTATTACACATACGTGCATTCACTTGTGCTTACTGGTGTGCCAGAAATATGGCTCAGAGCTTTGGCACCCTGCTTTGGAAGGCAGCATTGCTGGGGAGGCCCAGAAATGGCATTTGAAGCTGGAATTCTTCCCCCTTCACAGCTGCTTCCATGGGGAGCTTACTTCAGAAAATCCTATCACCCTCTGCTCTCCAAGCCTACATATCACAAGCTTTTGTGCTGCTTTTCATCCTGGGCTACAATCTGTCCAGTTATTGAAATTGGGTAAAACAGGTTATAGTGTCGACGCTCCTTCTCATTAGGGTTTTTCTCATTCTGTGTTCTCTGTTTCAGCATTGGTTGGAGTTCACAAAGTCTGTGGTGAAGCAATTGAGATGTAAGTATTCTTCATGAGAAGGTGGGAAGTCTCACCCCTGGGGAGGGTGGGACGAAACCTGCCACTGATAGTAAGTCTTGGTGATTGTCCACTGTTCTGATTGTGAGCCGGCCCTAAACACGTGATGATGGTTCAGAAGCCTGTGTGTCCCTGTGGGGAGGGAAGCCCAGTGTCCTCCAGGGAGGGTCTTTCCTCATGGGCACATCTTTGTCTCTGCAGCACAGCCTCCATTCACCATGTGTTTCCGCGTGAAGTTTTACCCCGCAGATCCTGCTGCGCTGAAAGAAGAAATAACCAGGTAAGGCTGAACCCCTCAGTCACTCAGACCTGTTGGGGAGGATAGGAAAGAAGGACTGGAACCTCCTAGATCCCCTATTTTGGAAGCTTTTAACTCATAAACAAGGAATCTTCCTAAATATAACCTTACCTCTTCTGTATTTCATTTCCACATGCTTTCTTTGCTCACCCCCTCAGTAGAACTGGAAGAGAGTGAGCTTCTTTTCTTTAAGAACTGCGAATATTTCATTTTAAACTAGTCATCTACAAGGACACCTGGGTGGCTCAGTCAGTTTAGCATCTGATTCTTGATATCAGCTCAGGTCATGATCTCACAGTTCATGGGATGGAGCCTTGCATCAGGCTCTGCGCTGACAGCACAGAGACTGATTGGGATTCTCTCCCCCCATCCCTGCCCCTCTCCTGCTTCCTTGCTCTCTCTCTCTCAAAATAAATAAAAATAAACTGAAAAAAAAAAAAAAACCTAGTCAACAAAAGGGATCTGAAGTAAGTAATTAATCAAAAGCATTTTTTTTTCCTTTTACTAAGGGTGTGGCCCCCATGGATGTTTTTGGAGAGGGCAGGTTACTTTTTTAGGGGATTGAAATAGACTCCATTGGCCTAATACACTTGGGAAATGCCGAAGTAGGGCATTGAAAAATAAGCTGGAAAATACTGAAGATTTTAAATCCAAGTAGATAAACCCCCAGTGTGCTAATGGATCAGGTCCGTGATAAACCCTTCATTGTGGGGATCATGCTCTGTGGCAGGCAGACAGCTGCATGGAATGAATCCTATCTCATCCAGCACCACTCGAGGATGAGAAAGAACTTCTGTGCCCACATTAATCTACAAGAGAGTCAATGAATAGGAGCTTCAAAGCTTCACCAGTTTGTGTATATGAGCCAAATTCACTCTGAAAGTCTTGCCTCAGAGATCCAGGAATGCTCTGTAACAAGGATCCTTAACTTTTATATGAGAAATAATATTTTTGACCTTAGCAAAATGTTGATGTTACCTTATAGAGGGTGGGGCCCTAAGTCCAGAGGTGGTGGCAGGGAATCCTCGAACTGAGGAGGAGACAGCCTTGCTGCCTCTCCCCCCGACTCCCCAAACCTAGGAGACCACAGAGATTGGGATAAGGCTGTTGGTAGTTACATAGACTCTGTCCTTTAAGGCCTTGGGATCTACTTCCAGATCCTGAACTGCTTGGGAGAATTCCAAAGAAAGGAAAGAGGAGGGAAGAAGGGAGGAAGAAAGAATATGGACTTAGGTTCACTTCCTGTTCTGAAGAGTGTGTCCCTAATTTCATATCACATAAAGGGAGCTGAAGTTTCTCCAAGAAGGAAAACGAGGAAAGAGGGAGAGAAGAGGGCAAGAAACAGAACTAAGTAGTGCAAAGAAAGCACAGAAGTAGTATAGGGAAGAAAAGTGGTTTCTTCAAATGGGCCCCAGGGGAGGTTGGGGGGACTCTTGCAATGGAGTTGAAAAGATGAGGAATGTTGTTTGCTCTGGATGTTCGGGCCAGTGTGCATACAGCAACTTTGAAGTACTGAGGCCAGTGAAGTGTGTAGTTTAGAACCAAACATAATGCTCCTTACTGGGCACAGAAACTGCAGGTTTGGGGCGCCTGGGTGTCTCAGTCAGTTAAGCATCCGACTTCCAGTTTCAGCTCAGGGCATGATCTCATGGTTTATGAGATCAAGCCCCATATCACACTCTGTGCTGATCATGGAGACTTCTTGAGATTTTCTCTCTTTCCCTCTGCCGCTCTCCCCCACTCTCTCTCTAAAATAAATTTGAAAGAAAAGACAACAAAAGAAAAGAAAGAAAGAAGGAAGGAGGAAAGAAAAAGAAAAGAAGGAAAGAAGAAACAAATGAACAAACTGCAGCCTCTGTTTGTCCACCTGGAAGTGGACACGGCTCCACTTTGCTTCTGAAAACCAAGCCCATCCACGTTACAGGAGAAACCCTGTAGTTTTAGGCAGGGGTGTGAGGGTAGAACCCCTATGAATAACAACTTAAACAGAAAGTTTTGGCAAAGCACTAGCCTGCCCTGCTCAGGACCCCCGGAGGATTTGCCTCACTCTGAGTCTGTCCCAGTCCCTCCCCCTTCTCCTCCCCCTGCTCCCTACTCCCCTGCCAAAAGAGGTGATGATGCCAAGGCAGACCTAGAATTCCACACTCCCGTCCACATGTCTGGACAAATTTAACACACCTTTCTTGAGAACCCAGCACCTTGCCTCCTAACACTACAAATCAGAATCGTCTGGTCTCCACCTCACTTGACCAACAGTGGGGACAACAGGGATTATTCTAACAACTCAGTGAGCTGCCAGTGAGAACACAGCAGATACATGGCTTTCTGATTTGAATAAAGGGCAAAAATACATGGTTATCTTGGCCCTTAGGAGGAGCTCTTAACACAGTTTTCTAAGTCAAATGTTATCACATAATACTAATGTACAAACTCTCCTGTCCAAGAAGCAGCACAGACCTGGAAGCTCAGATCCCATTTATGTCATTTCTTGGCTCTGTGGCCTTGGACAGAAGATACTTAATCTTTCTGACCTTCAGACCCCTTATTTATAAAATGAGAAGAGTAACATCTACTGCCTAGAATTGTTGGGAGAACTGACCACTACACTAGGGTCTTACACTTGGTAATACACCCCCCGCCAGCAAGCCTTGCATTGAGCAGACACTGCCAGATTGATTACATGGTCTGTGCACCGCAAGGGCTCTGCCTGGGACATGAGTACAGTTAGCTCTGGCTTTTCTCCTTTGTTGATGTGAAAAGGTACTTCTTTTCTGATAATCCCTACTCCTGGTCTGTCCTTGTTCCCCAGCAGCTAGAGTCCTAACACTTAAGCAGCTGACTTTTGAGGACTCAGAGAGAAAGCCATCGGTAAGCAGTCATCCAAGTCCTCATGGTACAGCATGAGGACCATGGCCAGGCTTCTCTCCAAGTCAGCCAACTTCAAAGGCACAGACAAGGGTGTGAGCTCTCCCCGTCTGCATACATCTGTGCTGAGCATCCTCAAATGTTTCCCCCTTGCTCTCCACCTCACCAACCTTCTTTCCCTAGAGTGCATCCTCCAAGCATCGTTGAGGGTGTGAATCCCAGAGTGCCTGGGTCTGATTTAGAGTCTTTGTGCCTCCCCCTCCCCAAGGCATTCTATGGAGGCGTTGGAATTAGCCGCATCTTTTTCCTCATTCATGTCTCTGCTGATCTTGAGAAAGTGGGTACCTGCCCCAGCCTCACTCAATACCCATAATTCATTCCTGGCTTAGAGCCCTCCATGCCACCTTCCTGCCAAACCAATTTAGCTGTCAGTGTGTTTTTTCCTAGCAATATTGGTCCTAAATTTCAATGCCATCTCAGCTATTCCCATAAAGGCAGACTGAGAGGAGGGGATGAAATAGGGAGTAAAGAATCATGCTTCAATTTATCTCTTGGACTCTTCCCAGATGATAAATTTAGTTGCCAAATCCTGATTAATCTCTTTTGTCATTTTTTAAAGTAATAAATAGATTTTCTTGTCTGAACTAGAGACGAGGCAGAGAAAATGGGGATTAGGCACCAGATTTAGCATTTAACAGGGACCGCAGGTGTATGAACTCTGGAAAGATCAAATAATAGAAGGAAACTGAGTGCAAATGGGGCCCCACCTTCCAAGGAAACAAAGCTGCCTGACATGTGTTTGAGCAGCTGCTCAAAAAAAATGTTAACAGAATGAATGAATCTATGCATGAATGGAGTTTATAGGTCATTTACTCCTTCAATGAACATCACTTGAGCCTAGCTTAGGCTAAGATGGACTGGAAAGATTTTTCTGTGAAAGACCAGATAGTATTTTAGACTTTGTGTACCATATGGTATCTGTCATAACTGCTCATTTCTGCCTTTGCATTGTGAACACAGCCAGAGACGATACCTAAATGAATGAGTATGGCTGCATTCCGATAAAATTTTGTTTTTTAAAGTTTATTTTTTGAGAGGGGGAGGGGCAGAGAGCAGGCTCCATGCTGACAGGAGAGAGACCAATGTGGGACTTGAACTCACGAACCATGAGATCATGACCTGAGCCGAAGTCAGATGCTTTGCCGACTGAGCCACCCAGGTGCCCCTAAAATTTTGCCTTATTCCGGAAACTCTGGTGGCAGGCCGTAGTTTGCTGACCCCAGACTAAGGAATCAAAAAGAACTGGGTATAAATTCTAGGTTGTTCTTTAACTAACTGTGAGACAGTACATGTTAAACAATACAGAGTGGTGGTGCCTGGCTGGCTCAGTTGGTAGAATGTACGACTCCTGATCTCAGGGTTGTGAGTTTGAGGCCCATGTTGAACGTGGAGTCTAGTTAGGACAACAACAAAATAAAACAAAAACACACAGTATAATGTGTGGCTCACAGCATATATTCAGTAAATCATTATTGTTTTATCGACTCTCTCCCCACTGGAATGTAAATTCCATAAGAGTAGGGACTCGGTGTTGTTCCCTTCTGTATCCCAGTACTGTGACAGTCCCTGGCACAGTAAGTGCTCAGAACTGGATGGATGGATGGATGGATGGATGGATGGATGGATGACGGCTGGGAGGGAGGGCAAGTAGGTGAGCTAAGCGCAGGATGTACAAGCTCTCTAGAAGAATATTAAAAGTGAACTAAGAAACCATCTCTGACTCCAAGGAGCTTGCAGGCTAGTATGGGGGAAGAAGACATACTAAACATGATTAGAGTTAAGAAAAGGGGTGGTAGAAAATAGAGGAGTCCAGGGAAAAAGAGTCTGATGGAGGAAAGTTGGGTCCAAAGAAAGAAACTCTTTGGGAGACACCACTGCTTTCCTGAAGTCAGAACTTTTAATTCTGGAAATATCTGCAGATTTGTCTCCACACTCTGGTATCACAAAGCATAGTGCCACAGCCAGTACCATGGAGAGATGTATGTGTCACAGAAAGAAAAGTTTTCCTTGGCTGTGCTCTGCCGTCAGATGGTCCCAATTCACATCTCCATCAATTTAGGACAATGTTGGCATTAAAACAAAAATGGAGGTGAAGCCAGGAAGAGATAAGCAAAGTTTACCCAAAAACGTGTCCTAAGGAACAAGCTTGTTGTCTTAAATCTGATCTAAAGCTAACTTCTTGTTCATTTCCAATGAGAATTTATCCCTGATGACACAGTTCTCTTGCCTGCATTCAGGACTCTTCTCACTAACCGATGGTTAACTGAATTACCATGAGGGTAAGAAAAGCATCAGGCCCTGAGTCAGGAGGCCTTCCTTCATTCTGATCACTGTGTCACCTCAGACAAGTCACTCTACATGTCTAGTGTCTGTTTCCTCACCTATGAGAGAATTAGACTCTATAGCTCCTATTCTGAGGTTCTGAGATTGGGTAACCAAGGCAGCCTTTTCATTAGGAACTGGGTGGCTACGTGGCCCCAGCAGGCTGATCTCTCACCTGGAAACAAAGTGGCCCTAGTGGCAGTATCTCAGGCAACAGGAGACACTTCTCTAGGCCCATGCGTGGCAGGGAGAATGTGCCAGGTTCTCTTGAGAATAGGTCTAAGGATGATATGGGTCACGGATATATTTTCTTGTCCAGCAACAGTGAGCCATTGGTTACCTCCTGCAGTGAACAAAATATGAAGCTTGATGTAAACCACTGTAGCAGAAAAGGGAGAGGGGACCCCTAATACACTTCTGTCCCCTGAAGCTGTTATTTCGTGGACTTAGCGACTTGCTTCTAATAAACAGAATAAAGCAAAAGTGATAGTGTCTGAGACGACGTCATGAAGAAGTGAATCCTCTAGTCAGGCCTACAGATGTTGGTCATGAGCTCATTTCTTCTTCTAAAGAATGTGCTTTGGTTTTTTTTAGGATGTTGACTTATCTCTCCTTCCCCTACCCCCCACCCACCACTCCCAGTTGCTGCACCATTGCCTAACAATGTCCCTGTGGCCTTACCCTTGACCTCCCTGTAACTGTCCTACCTCCAAAAGTCTGAAGAACCACCCCCAGCAGTGGAAAGCCTGTTTCCTTTCCAGCTTACTGGGGGCACCTGCCATGCACCCACTGATAAAGGTACCTCATAAGGGTAATGGTTTTCAGGGTGAGGAGGAGCACGTTGCCCCTGGGTGGGAAGGGAGCAAATGAGAAGGCTCCAGCAGGGCTTTTTCCAAACCCAGGAGCAAGAAGACAGACCCAGATTCTGACACACTCTCTCCTTGTCCCGGGGGATGTTCTCCTCACCACCACACTGAGAATCAGTGCCCAGGGCCTTGTTGTCCCTTTCAGCTATCTCCTTTAGTCCAGTATGTGCTGTCCCTGAATTGTAGACACAAGCAGAGAGCTGTAGAAGGAGTGATATATGAACTCTGGTCCAGGGAATGATCAGTGAGTAAGGGACACAAGATTTGCTTCCGCATCCTGCCAAAGCCTGGGGAAGGTGGCAGCTGGAGCAGTGAGAGGCAGAGAAGCCCTCCCCTCCTCCCTCTTCCTCCCCGCTTTGTCTCCACCCCTCCCTCTCTCTCTCCCACACTGTGGCATTTTACAGTGAGAAGCAGAGTGAAGACGAGTAGATTTGGTAGATCCATCTTAATTATTCACTCTACATGTCTTTTTCTTTTAGTTTTTCATGGCAAGCACTGTGGCAGAGTGGGGTTGCAGGTGGTGGCGGCTGCCGTTGTGGTGAGGAGCCTAGTTCTTATCAATCGTCAGACTACAGTGCTCCCCTTCCCTTTGGTTTGAAGAGGGTAGTCCATACTAATGTGGTTAGACGGACGCTTTCAAATAATTCTTAGGACAGTGCTTCTTAAACTCTATATACAAATCAACTGGGGATATTGTTAAAATAATTCAGTAGGTCTAGGATGAGCCTAATATTCTCCATTTCCAAAGAGCTCCCAGATGATACTGACACCCCTAATTTGTGGGCCACACTTTGAGTGTCAGGACCTTGGGAAAGAAGGTTTAATTGCTCCTGCATTTCTATTTGTTAATTATTTGAATCTGCAAGCCCACAGCTCTCCAAATCACCTGCTAGTACCCTTTGCACCCTGGAAGTTACATCTTCAATGGTCCTCTTTCTTTTGAGCATTTTCACACTCTGTATTATTCTTCAGCCTGAAAACAGAAGCAATGGAACCCTCTAGTTGTCCAAGGAGGGCCCAACTTCTTTTTGGTTCAGACTGGTGGAATTTAAGGGAATTTTACTACATTACCATTACTCCCCTAGGGATGCTGTAGTTATGTGTGGCTAACAGAGTGCCACCAAACTTGACTTTAAATGACAAGAATCTAATATTTCTCCGTTGCTGTGGGTCAGGAATTGAGGAGTTGGATCAGCTAGGTGGTTCTGGCTCAGGATCTCTCATGGGGTTGCAGTCATCTAAAGGCATGACTGGAGAATTCTTCTTTATGACCTCATCTAAGACACTATCACTTCTGCCTTATTCTGTTCGTTAGAAGCCAGTCACTAAGTCCAACCCATACCCAAAGGGAGAGAATTAAGCCCTATTTCTAGATAGGTGGAGTATCAAAAAAATCTGTGGGCATATTTCTAAGTCACCATAAAGGCATCGCTGTGGTAGGTGACACACTTAAGTGTTTGATTCCCCTGGCTTTGGCTCTTCCAAGGGCACCTGTAAGGTTGTGAACATCAGAGACCTACTCCTTGTAAAGACATTTCAGAATAGAGTCAACAATTTCATTCCATTGTGAAAGGATCCACCCGACTCCTTGTGAAACTACAAAGCAGTTAAATGCAAGGAGGGCCATTTAACAGTGACTAAGAGCCAACCTCAGGAGTCTTACAGTCTTGAATTTGAATCCTGACTCAGCCACTTCCCAGTTGTGTGCCCTAGAGAAAATCACTTAAGCCTTTGTTTTCTTACCTTAAAAACGGGGGATGATACAACACATGTTAACTATACTGGAATTCAATTTTTTCCAAAAGGGGGGTGGATAATAGTACCTATTTCAAAGTATTAAGTGAGAATTAGAGGAGATATTGCATGCAAAGTGCATAACACCTGGCCTGGCAGATAGGAAGTGCTCACTACACATCAGCTACTATCAAAGCTGTTGCTCTTGATGTCCTGCTTCCACTGAGGTGAGAGTTTTGTCTGTTTGAAGAAATGATAGCCACGGGTTTCTGTGCTTCCTTCACTGCTGCCTCTTCTTATGCCTTATGCAAATTCTGAGAGGTCCACTTGAGCTCTGCCAATAATTGAAGGCCGTTCCACATATGGACAGATTGTCTTGGCAAGCTGAGGCGGATTCCTTCATGTGCCATTCCGCTTCTTAAGAAGAAACATCAGCCGGAGTCCAAGGCAGAAAGAGTCCCATTTGGCCCCTCTCTGCTGACACAGATTTCTTTTTCAGCACCAAATGGGCCAGTGCTGGCTCCTTCCAAAACCCAGCACTGGGAGGGGGGGGCACAGTGCTTTTGCCAGGAAGCACCGTTTCTGCTTTGAGCTACCAAAGGAAACTAACAAGTTGTTTTGAATTGAATCCCAAATCAGTCAGGGCAAAATACTTTTTAAAAAAGGCTTCACGGAAATGGAAAATATATTTGTTCTGTGGTGCCATTTTAAGTTTTTGTTTTTAATGTAAAAAAAGTGCCCTGACAAAAACTTTGATAGGTTTATATTACATACTTATGTCTTTAAAGCAATCGGAGAAACCCTTTATAGTTCACCCTCTTTTTTCTCTCCAGGTATTTAGTCTTCCTACAGATCAAAAGGGATCTCTACCATGGCCGTCTCCTCTGTAAAACATCAGATGCTGCCTTGTTAGCAGCTTATATCCTTCAAGGTAATGACTTTTGACAGGACAAATTTGCTTTCATGCTAAGTACTGATTATATTATTTTAGTTACCACAGGTGACTACTTCTTGCATATAAACAGTATCTAACTTGAAGCGGAGTCTGGGTTTGCCTATCCTCCTTAGTCTCAGAAAGCTCTGGCCTCTCAACCCTAAACTGTGCCTAAGGTCTTCCTGCGGGCTCCTTCAGATCTTCGTGACTCTGTTTGGGGTTTCCTTGGTTGACAGAGTTACTGGGACTCTGGAGAGTCATCTGAATCAATTTTTTTCCATGCAAATCTCAAAGGTAGGCAGTATCTTGAATTCTGGGGTCTCGGAGACGTTTCCATTCAGAGTGTTCAAAGTTGAAATGTTTACAAGTAACAGATGTATTTCCTAACATGGTAATAAGGTAGAGTTGAGTCTGTATCCAGCAGATACTCAGACTGGCTTTTTTTTTTTTTTTTTTTGCAAAACAGTGGGAAAGGTGTTCACTCTTCATCTATGTGATGCCCTCTCCTTCCACAAAGTGCAGGGGCTCCTAAGTGCCATTTCTAAGGCTTCCCTTAGTCCTTAAGCCTGAACTGTCCCCAGATTGTTCAGGACCATAGCACTAAAATCATGAAGTTTCCATCAAAGAATCTGAACTCTTAACTGGAAATCTGTGAACTCCAGGAAGCTACTTTGTGAAGAGCACCTGGAAAATGCTTGCCAAAAAAGAAACTTCAGTTCATCTGTTAAAAGAAATATCATAGCTGTGTTAAGAATGTAAAAGTCAGGGGCGCCTGGGTGGCTCAGTTGGTTAAGCGTCCAACTTCGGCTTAGGTCATGATCTTATGGTTCATGAGTTCAAGCCCTGCATTGGGGGATGCTCAGAGCCTGGAGCCTGCTTTGGATTCTGTATCTCCCTCTCTCTCTGCCCCTCACCTGCTCATGCTCTGTCTCTCTCTCAAAAATAAACAAACATTTAAAAAAAATTTTTTTAATGTAAAATTCAACACGTGGCAAGTTTGACTTCTGAGAATCCTGTTTTTAAAAAATAACCTAAACAGCAACTCTGGAAGGTGCCTGCCAACTCTAAGCTACCCAAAGAGGCCCCTTTCATCTTTGAAGGAGAAAACCTAGTGTTAGGTGAGATTTTAAACTCTAGTATTTCCTTCCGTTTTACCCTGACAACATTGAATTTTTCTTTTTCTTTTTTTCCTTTAAAAAAGTAATTGATGTCCAATATTGATGTTTTCTACTTGGAGCTTTCTAAATAAAATCATAATAAATTACTTCATGGCTCAAGGTCACTCTGGACTATAGGCCCAGGGAAGCTTTTAGTCTCTTGCTGAACGATAGAAATTCCCAAGTAATTTGGAAGACACAATAAGTAGATTTGTGCACAAATACTATATTCACCTGTGAGAGGAGGGCACATTTTCCTCTTAATATTTATTCTTCCCTCAAGATTTCTCATGGGCCCTGGTTGTGGTTCTCACTAACAAAGGAGAAAGGACAAACACAAAGCAGCTGGCACTTCTTAACAGATTTCCTGCTAACACAGGCACGATGTTCCCTGTAGAGCACTTCCTGTGCAGGAGACTGGGTTCTGATCTGCTTTGTGGAGAGCACCATGGGCACCGCAATACCTTCTGCAAAGCTCACTGATCTGAGATCCCCGCACTTTAGGGATGGACTCTCCCTCTCTCTCTCTCTCTCTCTCTCTCTCTCTCTCTCTCTGTAAATGGGTGGAGGAGAAACCGCACCCCATGCAGGAAGCTAGGAAATCAGCCTTAGGACCTGGTGCTCTGGAACTCAAAGACCAGTTTCAAACAGTCTTCCTACTCTGAGGTTCTCTCAGAGGGGCCTGACACCTGGTCAGCCCTCAGTGAATATTTACTCAAATGTACTCATTTGATTTGATTTGACTTGATTTGAACTGAGAGTGGAGTTCTGAGTTTGGGTCACAGCTCATTCATCAATCTGTCCCTACTAAAATCCTCAAAACTGAGACTTTAGACTTGGGCTCAGGCGCAAGAGGCTCTCTGTTCCTGATCCAGCTCATTTTCTTGTGCTGCCACCAAGAGCAACGATCCCAGTCCCTTTTCTCAAGGCTGAACGGATAAAGACCGTGATACAGGCTTCTGCTCTTCTATTGGATATTTACTTGCGGTGACCACAGAATACAGGCTTGGCTCTGGTATCTCTGCTTAGACTTGATATCAACCCAGGGTGCACACCTGGGAAAACAAAGGCGGGCATGCTTCTGAGGGGCACGCCCTCTGTCTGACTCACAACCACGCTCAAAATCCACTGTTCTTCGGAAATACGGTGTGTGCTTTGGCTTTTGCTTTGTGTGTTCATCTTGTTGCTTTACCAGTGCTGATTTACCTACCTCCACAACTGGTTTACTCTGCTTTCCTTTTGCAAGCGGAGATTGGGGATTATGACCCAGGGAAACACCCTGAAGGCTACAGCTCCAAGTTCCAGTTTTTCCCAAAACATTCAGAGAAGCTGGAAAGGAAAATTGCTGAGATTCACAAGACAGAACTCAGGTATGTGACACTCAGTTGAGGCTCAGGACACTCTGTCCCCCACAGCCTGAGCACACAAGCCCCGGGCTTCATCCTGACTCTGGGATGTACCATTTTCAGCATTGCTCTGACAGCACAACCCCAAGCCCTGTAGTATAGGCTGAGGCCCAAGGGCGAGAGGAACATTGTATTGTAAGGAAAACAGAGGGATTGGCCTCTGAAAGGCATTCACTTTGTTAAGATAAATGAAGAGACGGAGGAAAAAGCATGGACAGAGGAAGAAGCATGGACTGGGGAAAAAAAAAACATAAAAGAAGCAGCAGAAGAGAAAAAAGGTGAGAGGCATGTGAAACACGGGCAAGCCTCTGCGTTCAGTCTGTGACAATGTGACAGGTGGCTTCTGGGTCAGGGGATGGAACTGTGCAGGGCTGACCTAGTTCATAAATGCTGGGGGTACCCTGAGAGCTCTTGGTTCAGGGGCTGTGTCTTCAGCACTGCCTCACTCAACTCCACAGCTCTGCACAGAGGAAAGGAGCAGAGAAACAGCTGGAAGCAGGGGGCTCGTTCTCCTCAGATTCTCTTAGTTTTTTCAGAATACGCCACATTCCATAAAATAGCATTAATGTGTCTTTTCACCCACATGAAATAGGATTTTCTACAAAGATTGATTTTTTTAAAAAAGGGTAATAATAGAGTGTATGGGCTCTATTTTGTGTGGCATTCTGGAGCACTTATACCCCAAACTGATAAAGTATGAAGAAAAAGGCCATATACAATGCAGCGCTGTAAAATAAAACATGCCACCTTGTTAGTACATTACAATTTTTAGAAATCTTTTTAAATGTTTGTGTAACTACCTTTTTGGGGAAGGATAATGCAGAAGGGGGTAAAAAGACATTTCTAGTGTTAATATTAAGCTTAAACTAGTTCCTGCCCTGACACCCGTCACGCCCAAAACATAAAATCTTCACCTACACTCAAAACGGTCTACAAACAGTTAGGTTCCCAAAGCCTCCGTAGCCTTTGCAAGCAGACTGCCTGCCCATAGTGTGTGGTAGGACTGGCTCCCTCCCTTCCAGGGGAATGGAGACCCTGTGAGAGGTGGAATCCTAGTGGCTCCCCATCCTTCTCCCGCCCCATCCCTCTCCTGGTGCTGGTGTGTCCTTCCCTAAGCAAGCCAGCTCCTCCCATCACTGTTAGGGAGACAGCGGCCCCTTGTGGTAAAGGTCAGAACAAACACAGACCTTTGAGAGGGCTCATGATTTGTTCGAAGGGGCCATCAGGGCTGTGTTGGGACACCCAGGAAGCACTGCCAAGAGGGTTTTAGGAGGTGTCAGAGCAATGGGGTCAGTTGTCCAGAAACCTAGTAATAACAGACAGGGGATCCGCTAGGAAATGATGCCCACTTTGAGGGCCCTGGAGGTTTGGCCCAACTCCAGGACTGGATGGAGCCCACAAGACCCTGCAGGTTTGACAGGGAATGAGGACGCTCCCAGGAAGGGGCCACGGTGCTCTGCTGACCCTGGTGCCCAGCCTTGTGCCTGCCGCAGAAACATTTCCCAGGTGCTTTCTCCGTGCCTCAGGTGGAGTACCCATGGCTGGTACTGGCAGATGGAATCTGCAGTCAACATAATGCCTACTTGCACAGGCTGGCTGCAACTCTAGCATGTAAAAATGGGTCTGTTTCCTTCTTCCAACTCTAACATGAGCTCCTGGAGGGCCCAGACTGTGCATTGTATCTCTTGGTAGATTTTACACAAGCAGCATGGAGACTTGCACATAAATGTGCTGACTGACACCCTTCCAGAGGGACACTAGGGGGAATCTGGCCTGCTCCTCCTCGTCTTCCTGCACTGACCTGTATTACTCGAGACAAATAACGAACTTAGACATGAGCAACTTTCAGTCCCACCCACCAGCCATCGCTGCTGACTTGACAAACCGCCCACCACTCCTCACAGTGAAACCTGCCCACCCTCTGCAGGGGTATGTCTGCTCCCCGGGGCTCCGGACCCTGAGGGCACCTAAGGAGACACTGCCACTGGTTCTGTGTGGAGTTCGTGAAAGCACCCGCTCATGAGGCAGCTGGGAAGGGAATGATGCTAGAGACCCTTTCCTCAGATGGGCATCAGAGCTGCTTTCTTCCTTTCACAGTCAGCACGCCGTGGACAGACAGAGCTAGTGTGGAGTCTGGGGAGCTCAGCACTGTCTCCTGCTGGGTCTCTTCACCCTCCATTCCCATGTTCCCTGCTGGTAAAGGAAGAGGGTTGTGCAGCACCCGCAGGATACACAGGCCCCCGCTTTGTATTTCAGTCTAGGTCAGACCATAGACAAGAAACCCATGGCCAGCAGTCAGCCTACAAGTGTGTCTTGTTTGTCCCCTGAGTATTTAAAATTGTGAAATACTACATAAAAATACTACTACTGACTGCTCTTTGCAAAGCACATCCAGCAGTGCTGGGCCCTCTATTTCCACAGGACTACAGTCTTGGAGCCGAGGAGCAGCTGCCCTCATTAGATGCGGTAGCACTTCCCAGTTTGCCATAGTCCCCCCAACACTGCCACTCCCTCCCGTACACATTCAGCCCATGTCATTCATAATGCAGACGGCCTCAGTCCGAAGACATCTGACTTTCTGACCCCAGACAGAAGTCTCTGAAGCTGGTACTGGAACAGGGCAGGGAGCACACTCTATGGGAAAATTGGACTGTAAGACTTACCCTGAGCACTTCTTAATGGAAAGTTCACCTCAGGAATCTGTGAGAACAGGAAACCCTGAAATCGTCTCGTTTCCTTTATTTCAGTGGTCAAACACCAGCAACATCAGAGCTGAACTTTTTAAGAAAAGCACAGACATTGGAGACATACGGAGTGGACCCTCACCCGTGTAAGGTAAGACCCCTGTGGTCGGAGACAGCACTGACCTTGCCCCCTCCCAAGGGCAGCAGCCAGGGAAAGAGCACATGCCTGTTCCATCCACCTTCAGCATCTGGTTGATTGGCTCCTTTAGTGACAGATGCCAGAAAAAAAATGTTTCTCCTTTTGGGGAAAAAAAAAAAAAAGTCTCTCCCCTGGCTTCCACACTGCATAATTTTGTGGTGCCACATAAATGTCAGAGGGTCCCAGGCAAAGTCAATCTAAATAACAAATCCAAAGCTGGGGCCCCACTTTGGCAGCAGTGGGTAATTTGGTGGAAATGAAGAGAGAGGAATGTGGAAGGCCCCCCACAGGGAATGATCAGAGGCCGCTCAGCCGACTGCCCACCCTTCCCTGACCTGTAATCTAGTTTCTTTCCAAGAGCGGGTTTTATTGACTGCAGCAGCGTAAGTCACTGCGCGGAACTGCAGTGGAGTCACATTTAATTCCATTATGCGCCTGGGAGGGTGAGACAGGAACCAGCCAGGGAGGCTCTGCCCAGAGAAAACCTCTGCAATTGCTCACATGTGTCTGGCATTTTGGAGAAGAGCTTAAGCAGTCATGGTCACTGTGGAGAGCAGCGGAGACACATGGCCTCTTCCTGTCTGTGGCTGTCCCCCCACTTCGCCTCCACATCCCAGTTGGTTTGACACTCCCAGCTTTGCCTCCGTGTCTCCGGATTTTTGCCTCTCTCCTTTTACTACTGGAGAGGCACCAGTACCACCAGATTCTCAAACTGATGTGAGGGAGGCAGTATCCCATGGGAAGTTGACCTTTTCTTCCTAACAGGTGAGGGGACACTAGAAGTTTCCAACAACAATTAAAAGAACAGAGTAGAAAGCAAGGAACCCAGTGATGTAGGGGCAGAATTGCATTTCCCTTGGCCTCTTGGTAAGGTGATGGTGACTTGTTCTTACATAGGATTTGATGCTGAAACTTCAAAAATGAACTTTTAGAACATTCTGGCAACTTAGAAACCCTGGTCACCTTTCCCACCCCCACGGAGTTCCCTATCCACCAGCACAGCCTCCTACCAGATAACCCCCATGTTCTCGGGGGCCAGCACTGTCAGAAAACACATTTATGCCTGTTCATATTTTTAAAAATGATGTATGGTTGTTTACAAATGAATTAGCAAAGCTTCCTAAATACTGCCCTTGCATGACAGATGTAGTTTAACCTCCACTAATTGCTCAGATACTGTCGATAGGGGACCTGCATAGGACTGAAGAGAGCTGCAGAGTCAGCTGACCTTGGCTCCAGCGCTGATCTCTTGCTTTCTGAGGCCTTCACAGGCTTCTCTGAGTCTCGCTCTCCTCGCCTGTGTGAAGGTACACTGCAGGCACTCAGTGACTCTGCTCCATGAACTGCTGAGTCACTTCAGGACCTTAAAAGCCACAGTTGCCTAGAGACAGCTATCTTCATCGTAAGGTGCCAGGTCACCCCAAAACCTGCCCAGGCCCCTTGAGGCCACACAGGGCACCCACCTTTTCAGAGATGGATCCATGGGCGAGGCTGACATCTGACAGCCCGGAGAGTGGGCAGATAGATGGTAGACCGTGAACCTGAGCACAGCCGAGCAGAGGTGAGTGGGATTCTCCACTGTTGCCTATGTGAAAACTACAGTGGCAGCCAGCCTGGTGTCCAGCGCAAGTCCATGCGCACCCTAGGATTGTGAGGCTCCTGGCTCAGCCCCATCTTTGATGAGTTTGTCCATTACTGGACGCTGAGGCTGAAGATGCTGCAGGAAGGAATTCCTATTAATGCCGGGCACTGTTTGAGGCCCAATCCCTCACATCATTCCATCCCCACAGCATCAACTCCTGGAAGGAAGGAGGGAAGAAACATTTGTGGCGTGCCTTCCATGGTGGACCCCGCTGGAAGCCTTTCACATTATTTTCTCATTTAATCTTCATGTCATCCCTGGGAGGTGGATGTTACTCTTCCTGGCTTATAAGTAAGAAGATGAAAGCTCCAGGAGACCACAGTTTACAAGGCCCTGAGCAGTAAAACAAGAATTCAAACTCAAGTCACTTGCCCTCTGTTTTTGTACCTAGAAGGAAGAGAAGCCCCCAGGGGACCCCCTCTGGGGAGATAGTGGGCACAATCACTGCACTGGGCTTCCAGTCCCTACTTCCCAGGCCCTATACCTCTTGCTCACCCAGAGCCAGGGCCCTGCTGCAGGCCCCACACGTGGCCCTTAGCTCGTCTCTACTGAGCTGCAACTCACGCTTTCCTCAGCCCCGCTGAGCAAGGACGGTTGAGGAGCCTTTACTCTTGTCACTAAGTAGGGTTACTTTGGTGATATGCTACTAGGCACTTGCCTTAATGTTGCTACAAGGAGAACTGAAATAAGCTGGAGCACTCAGTGTAATAAATACCGATGATTTCTATTAACAGAGAGGCAATTACTGGGCCCAGGGAATCTGGGGCACACAGCCCTAGGGAGGACAGAAGAAGAGGAATCGTTTTGATAATTAAATGAGAGCAGAACAAGGCTTCAGCTGGGCTCTGTTCTCCTGGACTGATTAAGAAGCTGCTGTTCTTCCTGTCCACACTGATAGTTTCTTTCTGCCCAAAGTGTCCTTGTCTGGCCCTGGGACCAGGAAGACGAGATCCTATCAATGCTAGGTGGGATAGGCAGAGGGCTCCAGCAGCAAGCTGGCTTACAGTAATACCTAGGCTTTGAACTTGCACACGCTGTCCTGAGCTCTCTGCATCTCCCCTCAGCTCCCACCTCCCGACAGGAGCCCCCAGCAGACCAAGCCTACAGCTCCTGGAGCAAGAGACTGGAGCAAACCCCTGGCAGCCCAGTGCTGCATTTGTTCCCCAGCTCTGACACCTCTCTGACCTCAGGAGCTACCATCTTGTTCCATCCTGGGGCCCCTGGGGCTGGTTGTTTTCCCTGGATCTCCTGTAGGCCCAGACTGTAGCTTCTTACTCTGTTGGGGTTTATGGAGTGGTCAGACCCATCATAGACACCCAGCCTATACCCAGCCTTATCATGAGTCATGAAGGTGCCACCTACTGAAAGCCCGCACATGCCAGCCACTTGCATATATGATCTCGTTTTCTCTTTATAACAATACTGCCAATAAGATGTTCCCGTCCTCAAGATAAGAACAATGAGGCTCTGAGGGACCAACTAACATGTCCAAAGTTCCTGGTAAGGGTAGTACTCAGACTCGAACCCAGAGTTGTCTGAGTCTCGGTACTGTGCTTTTTCAGTTGCCATTCCCGGTCTTCCCTCTGGGGAGATGGCATTTATTTAGGAACAAAGCAGGACTCACTAGCAACTCTGATAGAGAGAGGACCTACGACACTACTGAAATCACCATAGAAAAATTTAACATAAATTAACCAAGTGGCTGTATGTCTGTTCTGTACAGGCCAGGAGAAAATTGATTTCAGCAGGATCTAGGTTAGAGCAACCATACAAATAAAATAAGTGTCATTCCTCTGGCCTTACAATAGGATCATTACTTTCATAATCAACCACCTAGAATCCTCTCTAAATAAACCCCCTTCCCCATCTTGACAAGTTGCCCCTGACCTCAGAGAAACAGAATAAAGGATTAGTGATGACTCACCCTCATCCCTGGGTGAGCCCCTCTTGGCTGCGCTGTGCAGAGAATGGTGGGCTTACTGCTGAGATGAAGAACTTGACTAAAGCCACTTACGTGGCAAGTATATGCCAAGATTTCCATTTCTGATCTTTCACGGGGTGATGCCAAGGCTCTTACAGGGCTGCCTCCTAATTTCCATTCTATCTAGTTTCTTGTGCCCACATTTAAGTACATTAAAACTGGGTGATTTTCATGACTGAGTTAACGTAAGGTTCCTAGCTATGAGCTTTCAGGGATGGGCGTAAGTGTGTGGAAGACCATGTGGAATCTTCTTCCCTAAGGGTTTTAAAATAGAGGTTTCATCCACCCATACTGAACTAGTTTAAGTCATGCTCCAGAGAGGGGACTGGATGATCTCGAAAGAATGCCCTGGTTCTGACTCTGGCATAAGCAGGCTGTCCTCTGGAGCAGCAGCAGACAGAAGCCTACTTCATTGTATCCAGACGTGGAACCCATGGGGGCCGAGCAAAGGTGGCCAGATGTCCCCCCACTTCCCAGAACCAGTCAGTTGCTGTGATTTCCAAAAGTCCTTTTCTGGGCAGAATGATCATTTTAGGGTGAGCCTTCGATGACGTCGAACTGATGCAGGTCGAGTTTAATGGTGGTTTCTACTTGAACATGTGAAATGACTCCATGCAAATTCAGCCCTTCCAAGAAAAACAGCCATTGGCCATGTTTTGGCAATTAAGTCATTTAGGCCATCACCCTAAAATCAGAAAGAAGTAGTATTTCTTAAAGTATGTATTATGGCCTTCGTTTGAGAAATGAGGAGATCGAGGCTCAGAGAAGTTAAGTCACAGAGCAAATAAGTAGGGCTAGAGTCCTAAACCAATAATGAAGCTCCTTTCACAAGGATGAAAAACTGAAAATGAATCTTGTACCTCACAACTATACAAGTGAACCAAATACTTGAGGCCACTATCTGATGGCTGTCAAGACCTAAGTTTTTATTCCACCTCTCAGATCAATTAATGTTGTCCTGTGGGTACTGATCTCGTAGGGATGGAAGGGAACAGAGAGGAAAGACAGCCTTCAGCTTGATAAGATGGAAGATCTGAGAAACAGATTACTGCTTTCTGTGTCACGTCTCTCCTCGTCCTCATTTCCTTCTCTTCTTGTCATATAACTTGTCCTTTTGCACACAAATCCCATGGGCAGGCTCACAACAAGAATGATATGCTAGATGGAAGAAACTGGGAAGCTTCCGGAGAAGGTGTCTACGTGGCTGTCTGTCTGTGTTTTCATGCTAGTAGAGATGTGAGGCTTCTCTCTGGAATTCCAAGTCCTGCTCCTCACGTGCCAGAGACAAGCAGCAAACTTTCTAGCTGCCCTGGCCCCTGTGGACACCCAGGTGCCCGGCTTTGCAGCAGCCTTCATCTACAACGTTGCATTGGAAGCAGTTTGGAAAACTGATCTCTCTGTGTGAGAGACTGGATTGGGATTGCTCAAGGTGCTATTATTACTTACTAGAATGATGTGGCATCTAACTGGGGTTTATTCTCAGTTCGCTCCCTGTTCTAAATCAGTCAGTCTGGTCAGGAGAGGCTGTTCTCCTTTAATTCCAACACCTGCCTTCACCCAAAGGCCAGCCCTGAGGTGTCTGGACGGTGCAGATGGACAGTGCCAACAGACAGCTTTGGCCAGTGCTGCCCAGCTTGTGGGAGGACCCACTCTACCCTGTGCTCTGGCCAGAGAGATCTGTCACTGGGATGACCGTCACAAATCTGTCACAGCCTCTGTCTCCTTCTTCTGCCTGCTTCACTTTTACCCCAAATTCCAAATTCATCACCCAAATCCCCCTTCTCCATGGGCCCCCAACAATGAGTGACTTATCTCTTTCTACACCAACTTCACATACCCTCATTTCCTAACTAGCAAAATTTAAATCCGTCAGCATCAGGAAAAATAGTAAAATACTACATTTTTTAGAAAAAGATTTTGTATTAAGTGCAACAAATTCGTATTAACAACAACACTCCCCCTGGCATGTACTGAGTTCCTCCTAGGCACAACCTAAGACATAGATAATATTCTCAGCTCTAATTTTGCATCGAGGAATGTGAAACACGGAGAAATGAAGGGACAGGCAGTGAGCAGCTGCACCAAAGCCTGGGCCCGTGTGGCCTGACACAGGACCCGTGACACTGCGGTCACAGCGCAGGTGCTCCTCTGCCCTGTTGCCCACATGGGTCAGGGGTGCAAGAAGCAGGTGGAGGCCCTTGCCTTCCCTACTCTTTACCCATTATTTCTAGCCACCCACTGTCCTCTGCTGACCTGACCCTTTCTTTCCATCCTCCCACCTATTCTTTCTAGGCCTTTCTTGTCAGACACTGTAAGATGCCCTCCCTACCTCCGCTGCACCTGTGCCTTCTCCTCTTGTTTTCGCTCACGTGTATTCCACCCTCCTGCCCCCAGCCCCTCTGGCCCACCTCCTTGTCTTACTCATTCATCTGATAAACATTTCCTGTGGCCCTGTCCCGTGAGTACGAATAAGGCAAGGCTTCCACCCTCAAGTGTTTGTCTTTCTGAGCCTACAGTTCCCAGACTTCCTTGGGTCCTGCCTGCAAAGTGGGCAAAAGGCCTCCCGGTGCCCACCCTCTGTTGGAGGCAGGCTACCTTCCCTCACCATGTCTGCCTGGGTTAGCACGGGTGCCCCGGCCAAGGACCGTGTTTTTGCGGAGTGCTGGCATTCGGGTATTAATAACCACCACCAAGCACTGATGACAAGCAGGAGGAAAACCAGCCCCGTGGCTTCACAGTATCTCCGTTTAGGTTATTTTTAAACAGCTTTTTGCTGTTGTGCCTGGGTTGAAGGACATTGTGCTTGCAGCCAAGAGTCAGGGTCACAACAGACCCTGAGGAAAGGACAATAATAACATTAATTGGAAATGTTTGCAAAACATACACTTAGTTTATTACCTGCGCCCAGGTGTTCACACACAGAACCCTGACTCTAAGTTTTAAGACAAAACTGCATTTCTTCCTCAGGTCAAGGCTCACGGGGCCCTGCAGAGGGCCCGCTGTTCTTAGATCAGCCTGAAGATGTGTACCAAGAAGCCAAACTTGAAAGTGGGAAAAACTAGGAGAGCCTGACAGCCACAGGCCCCACTTGGATGCCTCATACTAAGTGCCTGACCCTGACCCCGACCCCAAGGCACCATGTGAGCTATGGCTCAGACAGATGTCCTACATGTACTTGTGACCAAACTCCCGGCATAATTTTCTGGCCACTTGAGCACATTCATCCCCTGACAGAGCAGTTTCTTCCCTGAGGCCCCTATCACGAAGGAAGTTCCTCGGAGAGAACTCAGTCCATCAGTCTGCTTTCTGTGCCCCACGCCAGCCTGGCCCTCATGGAGCTAATTTCCCACGTGAGGGAGCCATGACCTACAGCTACTCCCCTCTTGGCTCAGCAGAACCTCAAGCCTGGTGTTTACAAACCGATAGTAACCAGTGGCCAGGAGGCCTCTTTGAGGGTTCAGGCACCACAGGACTGATGCTGGCTATTCCTCTTAGCTGCTTGCTTCTTATCTTTTCTTCAGCTAAACTTTGTGAGAGATCTCAGTATATAGGGCTATTATAATAATAACCGTCACTCATTGTCATTCATTATCTCTCTCTCTCTCTCTCTCCCCGATAAGTTTTTTTGAGATAGAATTCACAGATGGTAAAATTCATCCTTTTAAAGTGTGTAATGTAGTAGTTTTAGTTTTAGTAACAGAGTTATGCAACTACCACCACTATCTAACTTTAAAACATTTTCATCTCCCCGGACAAGAAACCTATATGTATTAGCTGTCGCTCCCTATCTATTGCCCCTTCCCCACAGCCCTGGCAACCAGTAATCTTTTGTCCCTATGGATGGACCTATTCTGTACAGTTCATACACATAGAATCCTACAACATGTGATCTTTTGTGCCCGGCTTCTTTCACTTAGCACAATGTTTTCGTTTCATCCATGTTACAGCAGGTATCAGTACCGCGTCCCTTCTTACTGCTGAGTAATATTCCATTGTATGGATACACCACACTTTCATTCATTTATCAGATGATGGACAGACATTTAGATTGTTTCCACTTTTGGGCTGTTATGAATAATCCTACCATGAGCATTCATATCCAGGTTCCTGAGTGAACATGTGTTTTCAGTTTTCTTGGGTACCTAGGAGTGGAACTGCTGGGTTATATAATAACTCTTTTTAACAATTCGAAGAATTTCCAAACTGCTTTCCGAAGTGACTGCACCATTTTACGATGTGTGAGGGTTTGCCATTCTCTTTGGATGTTCACAGCAGCCTTCTAAGATTGGTTACAACTTACAGTTAAGGGCACTGAGGCTTGGGGAAGGTGAGTAGCTTGCCTCTTATGTGCAAGTGCTCTTCCCTCTGTGACCCACTGCCAAGCATTAACCCTGTATCAACAATGAACCGCTGCGTTTCTCGTCCTTTCACCTACATGCCTATGTGACCCTGATGAGAGGTCTTTCTGTGTGGCAGGATGTGTCAGGAAACGCTGCATTTCTGGCCTTCACTCCTTTCGGGTTTGTCGTTCTGCAAGGAAACAAGAGGGTCCACTTCATTAAATGGTGAGTATCTCCATTTCCAAATCAGGCTTTTTACACCTCACCAACTGGGGAGGGATGTGGTTCCCACGTCCTTTGTCTGTGATTGGGCAGTTACGGTTCTGAGCCCTCTCCTAAACCTTGCATCCATAATGATAACTGATCGAGGTGTAGGAGTCTCTGCCTAGGGATCCTGTTCTTCCAAAGGGGTGTTCCTGAGAGCCAACAGCCTCTCCAAGGAGACAAAGTGTGGAGGGTTGATTTCTGGGTAATATGAAAGACCTGGGGCTGCAGCCAATGTTAGGGAAGCAAAGTCCTTGGGACTGTCCCCACTGAGGGCCACAGCATCTGCTTGGGTGCTTATTCCCTTACCCACTGGCCTAAGGAAGGAGGGACTTACCCCTGGGCAGATAGAAGCTATCCTGCAGCTCTGGCACAACACCCTCCTTGGGCCAACCCCCACTTTGGGCACAGCCTGCACAAGCACAGATGCTGCTCTGCCTCCCTCCTGTCCCTCTTTAGGCCTTAGGTGTCTTCAGCCTCCAGGAGTCACATCCCCACCCTTGCTCCCCTCTCCCTTCCTCCACTCCCATTTCCAGCAGGCAAGAGCCACTGCCTCAGCTGAAGCTTCCTCGCCATCCTGTCAGTTCAGGGTCTATTCTAGATGGCTCTGGGAGCCGATGCAGCACAGACCGGCTTCTTGATGGACATTTGGCTCTCCTGGAGGCCCTTTTTCTGGACCATGCAAACGTCTTTCAGCCTCATCAGAACATGCCGTATGTTCTACTAAGCCCCCGTGATTTCTGTACCTTTTTGGCCTTAGACTGCCAAGTCTAAGCTGGTCAGCTCGTCCCATGGGCTTGGACAAATGGCTTACCTTACCCAACAGAGCTCAGCTGGGGAAGCTTGCTCGGGTCTTCATTCCTTTGCCTTCTCCAGAAGAGCTGATGGGGAATCTGAGGTAAAGCTGCTTCCTGGTGAGCTTTCTGGTGGGGGTGCTGCAGGGTGTCTATCTTCTTATGTCCTCTTGAGCTCCCCCACTGAGCTTATGGACAAACACCACCTTTCCAACCCTACTGTTCTTGTGCAGACTGGCAATATGATCATAAACCAGAGTGCTAGTGAAACTGCCCCCCCTCCCCCCGCCAGAAATGACCACCCAGGTCCCATCCCCCAGGAAAACAGCCACTTCACAAGGCAGGTTACTGCACTGAGTAACCGGGTACACCCCAACGCATCTGTGTGCTAGGCCGTCTGAAGTTGGCCCACTCAATGTGCTCTCTGGATGACAATAGTGAAGGTTTGTCCAACAAAATACTTTTCAGAAAAAGACAATAAGTAGTGTCAGGGCACCGCTCTCCCAGTGAGAAGTCCTTGCTTCCTGGATAAGCTAGGTTGTCTGATGCTCCTTAGATGGCCCAGATCCTGGCCCACACTCTGATCAGGCTGCCTGTCTCATGAGGTCCCTGGTAGGGGGCATGTGTAGCTAGAAACAAGTAGGACACACCTGTTCAGGGACCTGCAGTCCCTAAAGTATCCTTCCCCATCCAGAAGCCCTGATGCTCACCTGATTCTTCCACAAACTTTTTATTCTGTGGCTTCTCTCACATCACACTTCTTCAGGAAGTCTGCTTTTCATTGTGTCTCAATTTTAAAATAACAGAGTAAAGCCCAACCTCACTTCCAGTAGAAACTCTCCTACTTTCCTATCTGCTTGTTGAAGCCTACATGATCGGTGTGTTCCTTTCCATATGAATCAAGTGATATTTATTGTATTCTGTATGTGTATGAGGGAGACTGATTGGGAGGGAAATCAAACAAGGAAGGAATGCCATGTGCTTGTATTAGCTCAGAACTGGTGGTCAGAGTTGTGAGCTCTCATCCTTACCCAACCGTGATTTCCAGGAAAAAAGTGGCCTTCCCCTGGGTACATGGTTCTCACTACCTCTCTGCTACTTCCTAGGACACTGAGGAAATCTCCTTACAAATTGCAAAGAGGGAAGAAAGCAAGTGGAGGCAGATAGGCATGATCAGAGCTCCTTGGGGGTCCCAGTTGGGTACAAAAATAAGGACTCCAACCCCAGTGAGATGGGAGGGCCTTCAGGCTCCAAAGGGCAGCTGTGTCAGGCAAATGGAAGAGAAGTAAGGAGTGACCGACACTAAGGCCTAGTTCTCTGGCTCTCAGGGACATCCACCTAAGACCCCAGTCATTTTTCCATTTTGTAAATGTAACCAAGGCTGAGAGCAGTATGTGAAGGTGAGGTCTATGCTGTGCCATGTACAGTAACCATGTCACTTCTTCTGATTTGTGTCTGTCCCGCGGGTGACGTACCCCAGTATCCTGTTTGCCTCTTTTACTGCAGCCATTCACTGGGCTGGTGGCTTCAAGGATTTTTCTACAAAAACCCCTAAGCCCCTTTCCTGGTCAGTACGCTGCATGACTGTTCCATGTAATCTGTTCTCTCTCTTTGGTATGTTGCCCCGCCCCCCTCCCTGAGATCGTTTGACATTTGTTTGCATTAAACTGCATTTTCCATCCAGTGGCACAGTCACCTGAAAGACTCAACTCCCTCAGAACCTGGTTGCATTGTTTTTCATTATTTGCTGTATCTTGAACTTTGGCCTCATCAGCTACCTGTGGCATCTTACATTTGACAGTCCCATCCAGATAATGCACCTGCATTATGAACCAAATCCTGAAATGGCCCAGGACCCCTCAACCTAGACTCACTTCCCATGCAAACGTTTCCCTTTTACAGCCACTGTTGATGAGCCCGAAATCCTCCTATCACCCTATTATTATGGTGTGATTGACCAGAAAACTGTGGATTGAACTGTTTCAGCAACTGTTCTCTAAAGCCACTGCGCTGCTGTCTTGTTTCAGTTCTAATTTTGGCTAAAACTGTGTCTGTGCCTGGAGCCCCTTCCAGTCAGGGTGGGCTGTGCATCTACGAGACTTAGCTGTGAACTAGCAGCCCACACCTTGGTGACAGGTGTTCTCTTTGTGCTTGTAGGAATGAGGTGACCAAACTGAAATTTGAAGGAAAGACTTTCTATTTATACGTAAGTCAGAAAGAGGTGAGTGCTACCTTCTTTCTCTTCAGGCAGGGCTGGGTGGTTCCTGATGGCCAGGGTTGAACCAAAGTAGCATATCCAGGTTAGAACTAAGCCACCTGAATAAGAAGCCAAGACCTGGAGGTGAGGGATGGAGAAATGGCCAGGCCCCGGAGCCCAAGACTTCCTCAGGGATGCTAGTGACACCTGGAGGTTCCATGCCTCCAAGAAATGCAGACAGTGAAAGATTCTTTTGCTTCTATAGGAGCATTCCAAGATAATAAATTTTTAAAAAGTAGAAAATGCGAATGACAGTAGCACTTTCTCTCTGGAAGGCTCTCTTGGTGTTCAGTCTGTGGCAGGTGAGGCTTACTGTGCAATTGGACCTGCCAGGCTCACTGAATTGAGCTCTGCCCCACAGGGTCCTACGGGCCTTCTCTTCCAACTAGCCAGCTGTCAGGCAGCCCCTTCCCCTATCTGAAATCTCTTCCTGCAGTCCCAGGGAGCCCTCAGACAGCCCAGGGGTCAGAGTCCTGGCCTATGTCACCCTTTGCTTCTCCATCTGTGCTCAGCTGTTTCTATGTGGGATTTTTTTGTAGGAAAAGAAAATTATTCTCACATATTTTGCTCCAACTCCAGAAGCCTGCAAGCACCTCTGGAAATGTGGAATCGAGAACCAAGCCTTCTACAAGTGAGTGGACACATATGATGGGGACTATCTTTATCAGAGCTAGAGTCATAAAAGCTACTTTTTAGAGGAATGATGGGCAAGAAAGTTTGAGAAACAGTGAGAAAGGAGAAATAAAATGGCAAGGCTGGCCTTCCTTAATAAAACTCAAACCCCTTTCTGGATGTCTGTACTCCCTGGATGGACAGAGCTGAGGTCTAGGAATGTGTGTCAGCAGAGGTGCCCAAGAGGTCTACCTTGTGATGTCCTTGGACAGTTCCCAGTGGCGAAGCAGTGAGGGGTCTTTTCAGGGCCAGGCTTGGGCCAAAAATAGCCCACCTGACCTGAATCAAGTTGGCCCTGCAGAGCCATTCAGAGCCATAGGAGGTCCAGAATACAACAGCTTCATGAAGGAGCAGGCACAGCCCAGAGCGGTTCCCTAAGCTTGGGGAGGCTCTGGCGCTTGCTCCCCAGTGGGTGCCCTAGTGCTAAGGTGAGGTTGATGCCAGCCCTTCCCGGGGTGTCACTGCCAAGGGAGTGCCAGTGACAGAACAAGTGCCCAGGAGCCTGAGTGGAGGTAGCTGGAAGAGGGGCAAGGACTTACCTGTTAGTGAAAAGCCAGCTTTAAGGCAAAGGCAAGAATTTTGATTATCACAGGATTTGTAAAGTATATGAGGTTTCTGTGCTATTTTCTTTGATTAAGAAGGCATTAGGGAACAAATAAATAGCCCATGAGAAACTGGGGTGATGCCAGATAAAGTATGTTTCACTAAAACCCTTAGTCTTCTTTTAAAAATAGAATGCAATGATTTATGCTTTAATAAGCTAGATCTTAATCAGGAAAACATAAGACAAAGTTTGTGGTATATTCTACCTCCAACAAGCCATAGTTCTCCCTCCAGTAACCTCCAGGACCCTGAAGAGAGCCGAACTGCTCTGAGCTAGAGGGGCACCATCCTCCTCCCCAGGGAAAAGACGTCGCTGCCTGCTGGCTGCTATGGGCTGAGAGCTGGCAGAACTGGGCCTCCCTCATCTAGGGCCACAGCTCCAGAGGCTGTTTCTTGGGCAGAATTTCTGAATTGCTTAATAATGTCTATGCATTTGATACCAGAATCAGGGACGAACTGAATGGGCAGCCTGAATTATAACCTGAGTGGGCTTCTTTCGTCTCCTGAAGACGACCCTCAGAAAAGACTGCCTCATGGTCAAATTTCCCTTCTGTTCAGTCCATGGCTGTCTGAGGGAAGCCAAGAAAACATGTCAGCAACATTTTTGGAGACCTTTGTTTGTCTGTTTGTGTCATGGGAACAGAACTGTGCTCCTGAACCCGTGACCAAACTCAGTTTCTGAGTCGTTCAGTTGATAAATCCCCACACCTAACTAGCCCTGCCAAGACCCACACTGGAAACTGAGGCTCTTTCTCACATTTCCACTGATTACTTGATGTTCTCTAGTAAGTCTTAAAAGCCGCTAGCCTGGGTCAGATCCCCAATTATGCCAAGTCTTAGCAGAGCCACTTTGGCATCACTCTGAGCATGTTTTACACACAAATCCCTGGCCCTGCCTTTGGCCCAGTGCTTCGAAGGGAGCCGGGCCAGACTCAAGGACGTGCTCGGGCAGGAGGGCAAGTAGGCTTTCAGCCTCACAGAGCCCTGAGATAGGTGCGCATGGTCTCCCAGGAAGTGCTATTCACGGATTTTGGGGACAGCTACCTAAATACTGACTACCTACTCACGACAGAGGCTACAGACCCAGATCAGTTCCTGGCTAGATCAGCACTACAGGCACCTCAGGGCATGTTGTAGCTTCCTTTTTCTAAGAGTGAGAGGGCCATTTGGGATCAAAGAAGTCACCTCAGAGGATATTTTGCAGTGTGTATGGCCTTCCAGACTCTCCACGCCAACTGTGCATAGCCTTGAAAGTGATGTTAATAGGCATTCTGGGAGAAGGGGGATGATTCCAAGTCCAAATAAATGATGGAACTTGTGTTAAAGTTAAGCTAGTTTGTCCATTTCAGGACTTCTCAGACTCTTTAATATGATAACATACTTTAGGACTCTCCAAGAGGGAGATAGAATAGGGAGGGCAGCCCCTACTCTCTCCTCCACCCACAATTTCTCAGACATGGACATGAATCATCAAATACTAGGGCTGGAAGGGACACCTGAGGTCAAATAGTCCCAGCTCCGTCATTCTGTAGATGAGACAACCAAAACTAAGAAAGGAAAAGAAATTTGCCCAAGGTCATACTGCTAACAAGTGGCCTGAGATTTGACAGGCAGCATTCTATTATTCCCGCAGGCCATCACCCCTAACATTTATTCCCAGTTCCCCTGGCAAACCCCATGAGGCACTCTGGGGGAGCCCTTCATGACACGAAAATGGGTTTCAACATAACTGTCCCCAGCACAGAGGCTGTGAGCAAGCCCTCAGGTCCTAAAGGAGAGTCAGAGACAAGCCAGGCCATGAAGGGCCTTTTCCTGAAGAGTTTCCTCAAGTAGCCTTTGGAAGGAGCCGGGAATGTGCTGCCTTAGCCCGTGAGGCAGTTGCAGGCCATCTGTCACACTGGACTTTGCCTTGCTGCAGGCTGGAGAAGTCAAGCCAAGTCCGCACAGTGTCCAGCAGCAATTTATTCTTTAAAGGGAGCCGGTTTCGATACAGGTAAATAGTGACAGTAAGTAACTGTTATGGACCTATTTTGAGACCCCTCTCTGGAGAACAGTGACTCAGTGGTCCTTATCCTTGAGAACAAAGGAACTGGAAACCTCCAAAAAAGCCTGAGGTTTCTATCCAGTTCTCCTTGTCTCCTAACCCTTTGACTATTTCTTTCCTTCCCTGCCACAGTTTGTCTGCAGGGTTTAAAATATACATCTTCTTCTGCCCTCACGACAGCAGTTAAGTAAGAACTGTAGCAGTGATTCTTTTCATGTCTATCTAAAGATTTTTTTTTTTTTTGCAATATTTCTGGAACATGCTGGACAATGAGCAATGATTTCTAAATGAAAATGGAAGATACTAAAGCCTCCAGAGATAGAGAGCTCTCTAAGCTAAGCTATCAGGACATAAGAACCTAACCTAGCAAGCAAGCCTTTCTCAGTGACCTAAACACTGGGAAGGACTAGACCAAAATGGCCATCTCCCAGTTCATCCAAAGTATCTGAAATCTTAGACAGGAGCCCAGTGCTGGAACACCATCTCATCACTCACTGTTTGTTTTATTATACTACTTATAGTGGCCGGGTTGCAAAGGAAGTAATGGAGTCGAGTGCAAAGATCAAACGGGAGCCACCAGAAATACACAGGTAGGCTGCCAGGGACTTCCCCCTAAAACCAGTTCCAGCTCAGATCCCAGAAGCTCCAGAAAGGCAGGAGTTTCAGTACTATGAAGATTCTGGGCACAATGGCTCACAAAAGGGAAGGAGAACATGGCAGGAAAGTTCCCCATCTCAGCTAAAAGCATGGGGAACAGTCTAACACTGCTATCCTTGAGCCTTGATGGAGAACAAGGGAGGGCACAGTACCCAGGACCACCTTCCTGGATACTTCTCTATGTTCTCCTAAATCCTAAAAGTGGCCAGAGACCATGTAGGACATGTCCAAAATGCATGATTTCCTTGGTTCTGGAATCAACCAATCATAGAAAGGCAGGGATAGCCCCACAGTCCTGTCTCACTAGGTCTAAAATAGTTTTGGGATTCTTGCTTCAGGTATAACTGTATATCATGCATATCTCCTAAACCTAATAAAATCCAGAAAGAATATGATTAGCCAGGACAGCTAGGGTTCATCAACCAGCCTGACCTCTGGGGATGGAAGCATTACTACTACCTTCACATGGCACCCCCTGCAGCAGCCGTCTCTGTCCGAAGTCAGAGGAGGCTGCCATATGGGTTTTCAGGAGTCTGCTTGTTCTGGGGCTCTAGTCCCTGAGAATCCTGCCCAAAGACCAAAGGCCCCATTGCTGCACTAAAGCAAGGTTCAAGTGGGTCTGGAATATAAGGAGGTGAACGAGTTTGAAGCAGTGTCTCTGATGGGGATCCAGGGACTAAAGGCAAAAAACAAAACAAAACAAACCAGGTATTAAAAGATTTTTTTAATAAAAAAATTCTAATAGCTACTCCTCAAATCTGAGTCCTGATCACATCTGTGCGTGCAATGAACTCACAAAGTTCTCTTTTCCTTTAACCTCAGAGCAGGGATGGTTCCCAGCCGCAGCTGTCCCTCCATAACCCATGGCCCAAGGCTGAGCAGTGTCCCCAGGACCCGGAGAAGAGCTGTTCACATCTCCATCATGGAAGGTGAGCAAAAACCCTGGAGATGACCACGGGGTTCCTCCAAGTTTTGACTTGGACCAGTTCCCCTCAGGGGCCTTGAAAAGAAGTGAATTCGCATCAGAGACAGCAGCACGTTTCTCCATGGAAGGGAGCAGGTTTTGTGCGGTGGATGGGAACACCAGCTGGGTGTCAGGTGAAGGGTAATCCCACCCATCGCTGCTGAGTTGTAGTCCAAGACGGAGTTTAGATCTGAGAGTGTTGGGGTAGACTTTTGGGAGGCTGTGTATGTTGCATATACCAGGTTCCATGCAGTTCTGAAATTGCTTTCCATCCAGAGGCTTTTCACTTGTTTTTCAGATCAGACCAGTCTCCACAGGTTAAACGATCAAGGTGGCTGAGTTAGTTAACAAAGAAATGAAAACTCTTGGTTCTGAACCATTCTAATAGTTGCTACCCACTTCTATTTCAGTTGTAGAAATCTGTCCTCTTGCTATCTGAATTCTTTAATGTGATGTCAGGAAATCTAACATGCCCCACCTCTCTCTACTCTTTCCTCCCTTTGAGGAGGCTGGGGGCGGGGGCGGTGTTGTGGAGACAAAATCTGTGTATTTTCACTGAACTACGTACTGCAGTAGCTGAGGCTGATACCCCTTCTAGTCCCTGGGTAGTTAATATTGTTAGGAGACTCTCAGAATATTGCCCTCATTGTCACTGACCAGGCTGCACGCCCATCCCCCAGGCTGGTATAGGTGTAAGTCAAGTATTTTCACTCCCAAAGATGGATGTTTTTGTAGGACCACAGAAGATATGAAGCAGCAGCAAACAGCAGCAGGTTTGCTTCAAACCTATCCTGAAAGGTGGGGAGGGAAGACTTTCTGCCCTTGCTGTGGGAATGCTGATGAATGAAAATAAAGAGCCACGTATTTAGGAAGGATATGATTCTGCTGCTCCTATGAGGATCATGGGTGTGTGTTTAGGATTTTATCTGTCACTGATTTTGCATTACCTGGGTCTGGTATAGAACTACAGTCCAGGGGTTGAGAACCCTGGCTGAGCAACCACACCAAGTACCTTAGTTATTTGAGTATCTTGGTTCTATTTTTGTTTTGTTCTGTTTTTAAGTTTATTTATTTACTTAGAGAGAGAGAGAGAGAGAATCTCAAACACCCTCGGCACAGAGCCCAATGTGAGACTCAAACTTAGGAACTGTGAGATTATGACCTGAGCCAAAATCAAGAGTCAGACACTCACCTGACTGAGCCACCCAGGGACCCCAGTTGTTCTATTTGTAAAATAAGGATACCTTCCTTGTGTCCCCATTGTGAGGAAGCTGATGTACATGGAAGTACTTTAAAGAGATTAAATTTTTTTTTAATGTTTATTTATCTTTGAGAGACACAGAGATAGAGTATGAGCAGGGGAAGGGCACAGAGGGAGGTACAGAATCTGAGCAGGCTCCAGGCTCTGAGCCGTGAGCACAGAGCCCGACCCGGGGCTGGAACTAACAGACCGTCAGATCATGACCTGAGCCGAAGCCGGCTGCCCAACCAACTGAGCCACCCATTAAAGCTTTGGGGCACTCAGGTGGCTCAGTCGATGTTAAGCGCCTGACTTCAGCTCAGGTCATGATCTTGCGATCCATGAGTTCAAGCCCCACATCAGGTTCTGTGCTGACAGCTCAGAGCCTGGAGCTTGCTTCGGATTCTGTGTCTCCCTCTCTGTCTCAAAAATAAACACTAAAAATTTTTTTTAAAAAAGAGAGATTAAAGGCTTTACTGGACAGGCAGCAAGCACAGTGCAAAGAAGCCTGGTCAAGAAGTCAAGGATGAGACTCAAATCAGAGCTCTGCCATGTGCTTTCCTGGAGCAGGCTGCTTAACCTCTCTGAGGCTGTTGCCCCCACCACAGAGTGCGGTGTGGGAGGGTGCCTTATGAACTATGAAGCATGATCGCTATGTAAGGTGTGAAGTTATTGAGGGCTGTCATCCAGACACACCCTCCTGCTTTTTCCTCTGGTCTTAGGTTGAGCAGGAGAACGGAGCACAGCTCTCTCTGTCCCTCTTCTTGTGGGGTGTTCATCAAAGGAAAGTAGAATGAATTTCTCCCCTTTTGAGGAAACATAACTTGTTCCTCTCTTTGAGGAAACATAACTTGTTCCTCTCTTTGTGGCCCTTCTTTCCATCCATCCTGAGATCTAAAGCCATCAGGTTCATCCCAAAGCTCCTGCAGAAAGTCAGGACAGCTGTCCTTCCAAAGAAAAGGCCACCCTCTGGAGGAAGCTGGCACTAATGCAGGTATAGGGAAGAGCCTCACGCATTTGTTCTCCAGCATAGGGAAAAATGTCCAGTAAAACCCCTGTTCCCAGAAAAGGGAAGACTGAGGCTATCCATGTGGGAATACAATATATTTGTAGTAACCGCCACGCAGGGTTAGCAGAACAACTCAGAAGCAGAAAACCTGTCCTTGAGCTCCCCCAACACAAGCTATGACGCTGCCTCAGTTCGCAGCCAGCTCTTCCTTTCTTCTCCCACTGCGGCAGCAGTAGGCTCCTCAGCATCCAAAATAGTCCTCTTTGCTTGTAAAATGCCAGGGGAGGGTGCAGCAGGAAAAGGCCACCAAAGAAGCTATTAAAGCAGAGACTTCTAGAGCCAGGGCACACCCTCACAATCTCAGCCTCCTAGAAGTTCACATCTGGCAGATTATAGCACAGCAGGCTCTCACGTGCTACTCGGTGCTGCTCATACTCCACACCTGAGGCTGCCTGCGGTAGAGCACAGCCTCATCCTGGAACCCATTAGATTCGGGAGGGCACAGGTAGAAGCAGCTAAGAACTGCACCAGCAGGAATGACACTAACAGGCTCAGAGTGAGGAGAGGCAGATGGACATCTGGTTTGGATGTGGGGGAAAAAAACAATTTTAGCATTTAAGTGACTATCAGTCAGCGATTATCAAGCCTGGGGAGATAAAGAATGGATTATTTCCTAGAGAGGTGAGCTACACCATCTCTCAAGAGGGGTTTTGCCTTTGAAGCACCCCTCAGATAAAGCTGACCCTAAGTGTCCACCGCAGGGAAGGGCTGAGAGCGACATGATGGGGGCCTCAGAAGAAGGGCACTTACCACCAAAACTCCCAGGAAGTTAGGGACATTGGAAATTGGTTCATGGTCCATCAGAAACCATCTTTCCTAGATAGTCCATATGGCACATAATATCACAGAAATGATTTGCCTTTTCCAGGGAGAAATATTTGTTTACTGTCTCTTAAACAATAGGAAAGTTGCAAAAACAATGTAACACTACAATATGAATGAAACTATGTCATTCCATTGAGCTGGGACCCTTAAGAAGGTAACTGTAAAGTGCTCTGCCCTCCCCTCTGCCCTCAGGGATGCTGAGATACCACGTGTTATTAGCACAGGCTTGGCCAAAGAGGACGCTCAGGTATGTTGGTTCCTCTTATCCACTGCACCCTGTGAGGATCAGCTCAGCAACAGAGGCCCAACAGTGTACAGCCCAGCAGAAGATGGGACACAGTCCACTTCCTAGCCCCAGAGCTGACACCTCACACTTCAGAGCCACCCAACCCAAAGCCAAAAGTCTTTGTAGCTTCACATCCTGCATTTTCTGGAACTATGTGACTCTCCCTATCCTGTGGGATGGTTCTTTGCCCTCTCTGTACCTCACTCTGAGAAGTCTGGGGCCCTTACACAGGCCTCCGGGAAACAGCCACATGCCGGGGAAGCATTACTTTTTATGGCTCTAAGTGCTTCTGACTGAATCCAGTCCACGGATAACGTCAGCCTCTCAGAGCTGTTCGTTCCCTGAAGCTCAGCCTACTTTGTCTCCAGAGCTGACATCCTCTCTCCGGCACAGGAGGCACCGTGAAGGAGCTGCCATGCGTGAGGTCAGCAAAAATCCTTAGTCCCTAGTTGTTTTTCCATCCTTTCCCTCCGTATCTCCCCTGCCATAATGAGATCAGCTGGTTTCTACTGAAGAAGTACCTGCTTTCCTGGGCCACCATGGGGAAGAGTCTAATTAAGATTCACACCAGAGTCCGAGTTCAGCTCCGGTTGACTAATCACTGCCTTCGGCCACTGAGTGTGCGAATCCTGAGGATGGGGCCCCGGCTCCAGAGTAGGCTTCTGATCACTGTGCCCCCCGGCCCACAGGGAGCCACCTCTGGTCAAGGCAAGCAGCTGGAGCATGTCCAAGGTAAAAAATAATCCTCTGTTTTGCTGTGCCATTTGCCAGATCCCACTCACCCATGGTACCCACCCCTCCATCCCACAATAACAGGTTTGATGAAGGGGTTGCAGTGAGTGGTGGCTTCTAGTGAACCTGAAGTTCTGTATGAGATAGTCTGACATACATACAGGTGAGGTCTGTTGAGGGAACAGAAGACTAACGTTCACTGAGTAATTTTGTTTGTCAAGCAATCTACTAGAAATGCATACATATCCATGATCTTATTTACTGAGAGCACCAACAACTTATTATAATGTGGTTTCTGGTGTGTCTCTGATCTGTTCTCTCTGATATAACAAGCTTTGCCTCTTTCCTTCCCCAGCAAGCTTAGGGCTGAATTATAGGCCAAGCTGAAGTCCACTAAGTGGCTTTAGCAGCTAAGCTCATCGTACTTTGAAAGAGCTGACAGTCACAGCTGTCTTTATGAGGGGACCGCCTCTAGAAAGGATATGAGGATTATGTGGAATTTAAGAAACAAAACAGATGAACATATGGGAGAGGGAAAAAAGAGAGGCAAACAAACCATGAGAGACTCTTAAAGATAGAGAACAAACTGAGGGTTGATGGAGGGAGAGGTGGGATGGGCTAGATGTGTGTTGGGCATTAAGGAGGGTACTTGTTGTGATGAGTACTCGGTGTTGTAGTTAAGTGATGAATCACTGAATTCTACTTCTGAAACCAATATTGAATTGTCTGTCAACTAACTAGAATTCAAATAAAAATGGAAGGACGAGAGGGAGGAGCTGAGGAGCCAACATGTGTGATCAGGGCCAGAAGATTTCTGTTTTATCAGGGACTCAATACACACTCTCAGGTTCATAGTCCTCGTGCTGCTTGCAAATGCAGGAATAAGGGAGAAAACTGGGGGAAAAAGATCAAAGGAGCATCAAGAGCACAGGAACAAGGGGCTGTCTCTTAATTTCACATTATTTCACACCAGTTTCTTGGGCAATTGGGACCTAAATCTAAAGCAGGTGTAAACTGTTGACTTAATTCATCCAGGACCAGAATCCAACTGCATGATCATTAGCATCAGGAAATAGAAAGAGGCTTGGAGTCTATCCTTACCTTTGCCATTACCAACCAACCACATGACTTCAGGCAAGCTCTGTAACCTCTTGGTTTCATGACTTTATGGAAAGATAAAATGAAAGCACTTAAAAAAGTTTAAAATAGTATACAAATTTAAGATTTTAGCACAAGGGGGAAAAATACAACTAGGACCAGTAGAAGCAGAAGCTGAGAGCTGTGGCAAATATACTTACTGATGGTGAGGTGACAGGGAGACTAGGTGGATAGCAGGGGGCTGCTGCTGCTGCCCCAACCCACCCACGTTTGTAACCAATCCCAGGATTTGTTCCTCTGGAGAATCCTTAACTGTGCCACTGCTGACATGGGTTCCAGCAGGCTGAGCAGGCAGACTGCCTGGGAGCAAATGGCTACACAAGAAAGCCAAGTACAACTCACTACTTCTGAAAGGTTATTGCCACCTTTTAAAAGAGACTCTTGGGGGCGTCCTAGTGGCTCAGTCTGTTAAGCATCCGAGTCTTGATTTTGGCTCAGTTCATGATCTCAGGGTTTGTGAGATCAAGCCCTGAATCGGGCTCTGCACTGACAGTGCTGAGATTCTCTCTGCCTCTCTCTCTGCCCCTCCTCTGCTTGTGCTCTCTCTCAAAACAAATAAATCAACATTCAAAAAGAGAGAGACCGACCCTTGGACTTCTGAAGTTAGCCCTAATCAACCCTCATTAGGTCAAATCTTTATGTAGCTGGGAATCTGATCTAGTCTGCAGCAGTTCAGGGTCAGTTTCAGAGTACCAGAAGGGGACTGGCTTCTCTTACCAGAGGTTATAAAGGCAGGGAGAGCCAGAGCCACTCGCACCCCAAAGATAGCCAGGAATGAAAATGCAGACACCGAACCTGAAACAAGAAGCCATTTCCTTGGGAGCATTGTGATGTGGACCACACTCAATGACTCTGGGCCCACATCTTCTGGCCTCTGTGGCTACTGTTTGGTTGAAGGAGTAACCAGCTCCTCCTGTGTTTTGCTACCAGAGACTGAGCACTGGAAAGAGAAAAATGTCCCATCTGAGAAAGTAAGGAGATAATGGGTAGTTTTAGGGGTCAGAGAATCCTTTCTCCTGACAAATGTTAAGAGAATTTCCGCCTTGACCCACCAAGATGTTCTCAGAGACCACTCTGCAGTTTGGAGTGGATAAAGATAGGAGAAGTGTCAGCCTACTGTGGACCCAGCTCGTTCTAAGGTGAAAAGAAAAGGAGCTACTAGCCAAGGGCTATTCCCCTTCTTCATCAGAAAATACTTAAGAAGAGGGGTGCCACCTAGGAAGAGCAGATAGGGTTTTCACATCCCCTAAGAGTAGGACAGCCAGAAGTAGAAGGCTGAAGAGATGAAGCACAACTACAGAAATCTAGAAGATGACCTCCTGAGCTCAAGGAGCTGCATGCTGGGTTGTGAGAAGGGCACTCAGCTCCAGAATCAGGATCTCATGAGCCCCAGTGAAGCAAAACAGTATTTCCCTCCCCATTCCTGCCTCTCAAGACCCTCAGCCCAAGAGGGAGACTTGAGCTCCCTGAACTGTGGCCCCAGCTCTGAATCAAGGATAGTCTGCAATTCAGACTGTCTTTCAGTTGAGGCTAAGAGCAGGGCCCAGGGCATCAAAAGCAGGAAAGGCAGGATCTTTAACAAATCTTGCCAAAACCCTAAGGAAAAAAACTTCTAACCATGGCACCTCAGATGTCTGTTGCTTCTCTTAGCCTATTCCTGATACATCAGAATAGCATCCAGTGTGCAGCAGCCACTGTCACGTGTGGTGTACAGAGGGACTTCCTCACAAGATTTTAGTAACCATACAAAACAGAATGGATGCTGCCTCCACCAGACAGCAAATTGTACATGGGGATCCAGAAAGCCTTCTTCTATTCCTTTTGCCTTTCCAGGCCTCGAGTCCCTCCGGGACAGCGCCCATTCCACACCAGTGCGTTCCTCCTCCCATGGGGATACCTTCCTGCCTCACGTGAGAAGCAGCCGGGCAGACAGCAATGAGCGAGTCGCCGTGATTGCAGACGAAGCCTACAGTCCTGCAGACAGTGTGCTGCCCACCCCTGTGGCTGAGCACAGCCTGGAGCTGATGCTGCTCTCCCGGCAGATCAATGGAGCCACGTGCAGCATAGAAGAGGAGAAGGAGTCTGAAGCCAGCACTCCAAGTGCTACAGAGATGGAGGCCCTTGGGGGAGAGCTGAGGGCCCTGTGTCAGGGGCACGGCAGGCCAGAGGAGGAACAGGTGAATAAGTTTGTTTTAAGTGTCCTCCGTTTGCTCCTTGTGACCATGGGACTCCTCTTTGTTTTGCTCCTCCTCCTGATCATCCTTACCGAGTCTGACCTTGACATTGCCTTTTTCCGAGATATCCGCCAGACCCCAGAGTTTGAACAATTCCACTATCAATACTTTTGTCCCCTCAGGCGATGGTTTGCCTGCAAAATCCGCTCAGTGGTGAGCCTACTCATTGACACCTGAGAAGTCATGACTCCTCCCAATAACTAGCCAGGTGGACCAAGGAGCCCGGCTACCCATTCCCAGCAATGGGACCCATCGCGGAACCATCGGCACATGTACCAAGTCCTCCTCTCATGACTCAAAGTCCACAGCCTAGGAGGGTCATTTCCCAGAAGAAAAAGAGGATAGGCTCATGCCCTGTCTAAACAAACTGGGAAAACTCATTTCCTTCAGAGGTTCTTTCAAGAAAGGCTCAGCGACTCGGTTTCTCATCTTCCCGATTTGCAGGATAATTTTTGGTTTTGAATTTTGATTTTTCATAGATGTGTATTATTTTGAAAGTATCAAATAAAAATAATTTATTTTACTATTACGGATTATCGCAGTAGTGTCACCTAGCAGATGGGACACTAGTTGAAGACTAGAGAGCTGTCGTCTTCTGTATTGTGTGGGAGCTTTCCTACTGGGCTCCAGTAGGCTCATCAGTGCAGCCTCAGCAGTGCAGGCCAGGGGTCTGGACAATGGGAACTATCTGTAGGTTTTCCTGCCAGACAGAGATTTGAAAAAAGTAAACATCCATGTAGAATGATTAAATGGAAAGTTGCTTCTTATGATGGTCTGAGCTGGATTTTCTTTTCCTTTTGTTTTTTTTTTTTTTTTCAAATCTGAGCAGAGTGGGCATCTGAAGGGACCACCGCTACCGCAGCAGCAGCAGCAGGGGTGGGGTAAGTCTGTCCCCTTAGACTAGATCCTAGTGGGCATCGCCATGAGTTTTATATAATGAATTTAGACTTCGGTGATTTTTTTTTTTTTTTTCTGAAGAACCTCAAGACTTTTATAGTGCTCCAGAGACATAGTTGAATTCAGTGGTGCCTGAGATAAGACTGTCAGACATGTCGGACAAAGTGTAGTTAACAGAAACGAGAACTTAGGTACCTAAGAAACTGTTGAGATTCAGAGAGCAGTACCTATTTTGTACACCCCCCTCAAAAAAAAATTTCAATTTATATTTTAACAAAATGTTATTTTCTTATCAATTCATATTTTGTTTTTACTTTATGGATTAAGAAAATAGAGCCTGATGAACTAAACGATCCAAGAAAGAAACTGATCCTGAGAATGAAAAGCTTCAGAAAATAGAATTCCAAGATCAACAAAGAGCTTTGGAAGGGACCAAGAAAAGAATTTCTTTAAATAGGCATACTAAGATGCCTACAAAAGAAAGATGGGGAACATGGCAGAGACCAACACTTAGATGTAGAAATACTGCCCCCTAGGGTCATCCTCTGCATCAGGAAAATAAGAGTTGTAGGAAAGCATTTGCCGTCCTTGCGGAGGGAAGCTGGGGAAGCATGCAAAAGCACAGCATGTGAAGGGTGAGTGTGGGGTCCAAGGCCCAAGCTCTGCCACTCTTAACCACTCACACACAAGATCTTGTTTTCATCTCAGGGAGAGATTTCTAAGTCATCTGGGGCCTGAGGACTTATTTAAGGGTAGTCCGTAGACGTATTCCTGGGACCCACACAATAGTGGAGTGGCTGCTAACATCACATGATGTTGGGCAGCCCCCAATGCAGAACAGAATGAGTCGCTTGTAGATTTGCTCTCCCCTAGTTTGTCCCCTGAAATAGCAGAATCATGTCCATGTACGGAGTATAACAGATGTGGAATTGACAGGGGGTGCAGGGTTGGGGGAGTGGATTGCAGAATTCTAAATGCCCTTTCATCTAGACCAGGGGTTGGCAAACTTCTTCTGTAAAGTGCCAGATAATAAATATTTTTTTTATTTTGGCTTTGTGGGGCATACTCTGTGGCAACTACTCAACTCTGTCATCATAGCACAAAAACAGCCATAGGTAATACATAAACAATAGAACGTGGCTGTGTTCTGTAAAAGTTTATAAAAATAGCTGAATTTGGACCACAGGCCATAATTTGCCAACCCCCATCTAGACAATAAAACTGCTCCTTATCAGTACGTTAGCAGAAAGAGGGTTAGCTCTGCTCCCATTCCTGACTTGCTAAAGGTCCAGGACCATTTCCCAGTGGAGGCACTGGGGTTGCTTGTTTAAAGGGTGCTTGAACAACCAACCAGCAAAGAGGTATCTGATGCCAAGATAGCAAGCTCAAGTGTTGAAATGCTAAAACTCCACCAGAAGCTAAGAATGGAAGAAGAATGTCTGATCATTTCCATACCAGCGACAATTTGGGCAGAATTACAAACATCTATTTACCAAGTGACAAGACAAACTGAAGGAGATCCTGGTAAAACTTAGGGATCACTCAGAATCAACTATCCACTGCCACTTGTCATCTACACAGGAAAGGCTTTATTTAGCACAGGACTGAAGTGAAAAGTAGACTCAGAGATGAAAAGGCTGCAGGAGATAGGGGGCTGGTTTTAACCTGGATATCTACTGTCTTATGCAACATAGCAGATTACCTTTTAGTGTAGTGTTCCTACCTCAGTCTGTAGAATATGGTGTTTCTACGCAGTGAGTGATAGCCTTGACACTGACCTTTCATATTCACAATAAAGAAAGATGCAGTATTCCATTTCCTGGTATGTTCCTTGTGTCTAGAGTTCTAACAGTACAATAGTCCATACCACTTCCAACAGCTGGATTTTGCTCTCTGAACAGAAACTTTTGGGTTATTTTTTTTTCCAGGGCTTACCCCAGAAAATACAGATAGTAAAGTTTCCTTCGATTTGCTTTTCAAATAACGCCTGAATAACAAACCTCCTTTGTTGGTGACTAGTCTTTTTTGGTATCTCCCCATCATTAAACATTGTTCAAATTTTTAACCTGGTTTTACTGTGTTCCACTATGTCTCCCATTTTCTCTCAAAATTAGTTTGGTCTCATTGTAGAAAAAAACAGTGGTTTCCATAGCTTCATCCATCAGAGGAAATAAAACTCTTACTAAAGAATAGTATACTGCATCTGTAAGCAGTAGAAGGTAAACTACCTGCAAATGTGAATTTCTTAGTTTCATTAAAAAGTATAGTTGTTAACCTTTCGTCTGCCAAAAATTCTAAGTTACACTTTCCTTCAAAGCAATGTACTTTTTTCTACATATGCAGTATGTAGTTAGCATAAAATCATTGGTGCCATGAAAATTATTTTTAAACTTAAATAAATATTTAAATATCATGGAAGAGTGGACTCTTTTTTAACCTACAGCTTGTCTTGCTTTTTCCTCTTTAAACTTACCAACACATAAATAAATGGATACCAGGGGGATTTATACAGCTGACTGCTGTTCATGACTAGAATCATTTAGAACAGTCATTTTACTGGGGTGCCTGGTTGGCTCAGTTAAGCATCCATCTCTTGATTTTTGGGTCAGGGCATGATCTCATAGTCATGAAGTTGGGCTCCACGCTGGGCATGGAGCCTGCTTAAGATGCTCTCTCTCCTTCTCTCTCTGCCCCTCCTCTGTTTTAATAATAATAAAAAATAGTTTGCTTACATCCATCTATCATCCTTGTCCTTCCCCCCAAAATAAATACTACTAAGAACTTGGAAACTGTAATAATGGAATGATTTTAGAGATGAATTGGACCTCATTTTTCTGTTGAGAAAAACCAAGGAGTGATTTTCCTAAGTCTACATAGTTAGAGCCCAAAGTAGAAGCAACATGGTCCAGAGTGCCTGGCTGGCTCGGTAAGTAGAGCATGAGACTTGATCTTGAGGTTGTGAGTTTGAGCCCTATGCTGGGTGTAGAAATTACTTAAGAAATAAAATCTTAGGGGCGCCTAAGTCTTTGCTTAGTCTTTGCTTAAAGTGATTTGCAGAGTAAAAAAGCCTAAGAAACAGGAGTGCCTGGGTGGCTGCTCTGTAAATTGAGTGTCCAACTCGATTTCGGTTCAGGTCATGATCCCAGGGTCATAGGATTCAGCGCAGAATGTGGAGCCTGGCTAAGATTCTCTCTCCCTCTGCCCTGCTCCCCAACCATTAAAAAAAAAAAAAAAAAAAAAGCTTTCTAAAAACAAAAAATAAAAGCCTAAGAACCACCGGATGTGAGTGCTGATTTTCCATGATCCTACAGCTTTTTAACTTTTATTTATTTTTGAGAGACAAAGCGAGACAGAGTGCAAGCAGGGAAGGGGCAGAGAGAGGACACACAGAACCTGAAGCAGGCTCCTGGCTCTGAGCTGTCAGCACAGAACCCGACACGGGACTCAAACTCACAGACTGTGAGATCATGACCTGCGCTGAAGCTGGACACTTAACCAAGCCACCAGGTGCCCCCTTCCCCCATGACCCTACAGCTTTAAGGCAGCCACTCTTCTGTGGATACCTAATGAGGACCCCCTCTGTACAGACCTTTCAGGGATCTAGTACCCATTTACTCTGCTTAGGGTTCCTCAATCATCACCAAGCCCCTCTGTAAGTAAATACACGCCGGGTTTTAGCGCATGAACAGACTTCCTCTACACACCCCTACAACTTGCTAATGGAGTGGAATCAAACAGGCAAAAGATACTTTTAAAACATTTGCTCTTGCATAGCTTCCATTTTAGGAAGAGGTACCTTAAAATGTTTTACTCCTGCCTCTCACTGTGCTAAATGTTACCTTCCTCACAAAATTTCACCTTTTGATTTGAAAATCCAAAACATTTATAACCAAACGAACCAAAATATGGATCTATGCTGTCCTGGAACTAAACCAAAAAAAGTACTAAGTCAGCAGGGACAGCCTAACAAAAAAACACGTAAGTTTTTGGGACCTGAAGTTAAAGGGCATATATTTCTTCCTCTTGGGTTTGATACAGAATGCACATGTGTCTGTCCTCCTCCCTTCCCACGTACTATAACTGACTGAAAGGATTTAAATCTTTGTGTACACAGCTCCAATCTCCCTGCTTTCCTGGAGAACTGCTTTGCAAAGTCATCTCTGTGGAAAGGAAACTCAAAGGCCTGAATACCAAAATAGGATTGAAGGAACTAAGATTCATTCCTAATCATATGTAAGTCTCTCCTAGTTTGACCAAGTCTCTTATGAGAATCATCTCCTTCCTCCTCAAAGGCATAAAAGAAGGCTGGGCATCTCAAAGAAAATGACTCAAGAGGAATACAGAGCGTATGTGCTTAAGAGGTATCATAAAGCCCAACTTTAAAAGTTTATCCCGAAGAGAGAGAGAGAGCAATCATAACATATGAATAATTACAGAAGCCACAAAGCTTTAAGCAAGTCTCTGGGAGAAGTACCTTTCACAACAGATTACAGTTTAAAGATGTCCTAAGGGAGACAATTTTCCTTTATGTGCTTTCTAGATTTAAACAATTACTCCATTATAGAGTTTATCACTGAGAAACAAGTCCTCACTCACTCTCCTTCCTTCTGCATTGCCTCAAGAAGACAGAACTCTATTAACTGGAATTAGAAATAAATAGCACAGTTTATGAAGCTAAAATGGCACAAGAAACAATAAAAGTGAGAAACATCAAGAATTTGCTAACATTTATTGCAGAAACCAGGCAATTACCACCAAGGATTCAAAGCTTAAATGATGGTACTAATTTCAATGAGAGTATTTTTCAATATCTTTAAAAAAAAAAAGAGCACTTCTCACAGAAGTAGCCACTCTGGAACCTGTGAAATGAAGTGGTGTAGAAAAGGGAAAGGGAGTCTACAGACTTTATTTATTATCTCCAGGATAGTTTAACAGAAGCCAACCTCACTTAACTTTCCCTTCCATTTCATAAATTAATCTTTCCATTTCACTTATCAGTTTCTATACTCCTTTCATCAAGAAAACAGAGAACTCTTATTACTTACAACCTATTTAATAAACAAGGCCTCAATAATCGCCAAGAAGGAAATTATACATGTGACTTTATTTCTGTGATATACAATTTGAGAAGATATTTCCTCTTAGAATTCAAACATATTGCCAAAAACTATTTATAATAGTCCTTCAGTAGTAGTTTGGCAGTGAAGACCAACAAAAAAAGACAGGTAATATCTCACAGTAATGTTAGTCACTGATTTAGTAGCTACCCTTCCAACAACAAACACATTCAAATTGCCCTAACTTCTGAAAAAAAATTTACGACCAAAAATGCCAGAAGTGGTTTTTCATAACATTTCCCCGGGAAATGCCCCTAATTCCTACAAATTAGGAATGAAGGTATTCACTTAAGAGGATAATGAATCTCCTCTGGAGAGTTTACAGACAGGGACAGGTAAGAGTATCTGAGACCTTCTAAGGTGGGAGCTTTCACTTCTTTAACCATGACCCACAGCAGTACCACAGTAACAAAGACAAATTTTACATTAGAATATCCACGTGCATATATACATACAAATATGTATGCACATATAACTAAGTTTCACAAAACAACACTTACTCTATGTTTATTATTCTTTACTATTTCTTTCCTTTTCCTTTTTTTAAACTCTGGTCATGGCTAAACTGATTTCATGTGAATAGCTACAAACCACAGTGTGGAAAACACTGGTCTAAAGGCAATCTCAGCCTGGATTACAAGAGTCAGGCAGATCCAAACCTTGTTCCTGGAAACCCTAGAATTCCTCAGTCACGTCTCAAGAGCCATCTAGAAGAGATGAAAGGGTCAGCACACACAGGCCCTGCCTAAGTGAACTAAGGCTTCTCAACAATTATCTTGGGATTTCACATAAGATTTAATTCAAAAGCAGGAGGGAAAAAGAGCTCTCTGTTAAAAAAAATTAAGAGTTTCAAAATCACTAAGTCTGAGGATCTCTTCCAGTGCGTGAGTCTAGCAATAAATATTCACTCCAAACTATAAAATAAACCACAAATCCAAATATCACTATCAAAACCCATATCATTAAACCACAAAAACTTTTAATACTGATTAAAGCTTTGTAATTTATAATGCTAGAATAGCTCAATAAACTGCCTGATTAAAAGTGCTGAAGCAATCACAGCCTCCCCTCAAGTTCCCTCCCCAACCTACAGAAACAACTTAAAAGCCTTCTTCCATACTAAAAGTATATTCTGCTCACAGTTCTTTCTAATAAAGCAATTTTATATTTGCTAAGTAGAACATAGTAACAAGTAAACAGATCAAGCCACATGAATTACCAGGCTCCTTAGACACTGATTTGAACAAATTGGTGTTGCTAAACCAAACACTCAGCAACTTTCTTAATTCATAAAAACATGTATCTTCCCACTGGAATTGCCTCCGGCCAAAATATACCGAGTTGGGTGCATAGCATTGATGGAACACACAGAAACAAGGCATTCTCCACCAAAAAAAGAATGCACCTGCTTTCCTGTCTCATGGAAGATTTCCACCCGTCGCGGATGAGCCATGCTGCCAACTATGACACAGTCTTCTTGTTTAGGGTCCCACACAGCCTGGAACCTGGTCAGCCATCGCCCAGTGATGGTGTTGTGCCTAGTGAAAAAAGCAATTTTTTTAAAGGTAATAAGTGTTAAGTAACTCAAGGCAGCAATGGGCAGACAGTAAACGTGGCATTAATCCTAAATGCTGGTTTTCTCTGCTAAGCTTCTTCTCATTAAGTTACTGAGTTACCATCAGCTTAATGTCATCCTTCATATAAAACTCAATACTAAGGGCGCCTGGGTGGCTCAATCAGTTAACCATGTGACTCTTGATTTCAGCTCAGGTCATGCTCTCACAGTTCGTGGGTTTGAGCTCCATGTCAGGCTCCATGCTGACAGCGCAGAGCCTACTTGGGATTCTTCTTCTCTCCCTCTCTCTGCCCCTCTCCCAAAATAAATAAACAAACAAACAAAAAAAACTGAAAAATTAATCCCTTCACAGTTGCTCCTTTTTTGGGGCACCTGGGTGGTTTAGTCAGTTAAGCATCCGACTCTTGATTCGGGCTCAGGTCATGATTTCGCAGTCTTGAGATTGAACCCAGCTGCAGTAGGCATGGAGCCTGTTCAAGATTCTCCCTCTCCTGCTCCTGCTCCCCCTCCCCCACTCACATATGCATGCACTCTCTCACTCTCAAAACAAACAAACAAACAAAAAACCTGAAAATCAGGATAGAGATGATGTCTTCTGCACTTCTGAATCTCCAGTGCCAAGTACAGTGGTTTGGACTCAGTAGATGCTCACTGTCTATTAAAACAGCACCTTTTGGGGGCACCTGGGTGGCTCAGTTGGTTGAGCAACCAACTCTTGATTTCAGCTCAGGTCATGATCCCATGGTTGTAAAATCAAGCCCTGGTCAGCATGGAGCCTGCTTAAGATTCTCTCTCTCTCCCTCCCTCTGCCCCTCTCCCCAGCTTGTGCAATATCTAAAATTTAAAAAAACAAAATAGCACCTTTTTTGTTCACTATTTCCTAGCTCAATGGAATCCTCACTCTCTCTTTTTTTAAACATACAAATAGAAGAAGCCCTAGAAATAAGAAATATACAATCTAGGTTATTGCCATTTTAATAGAATCTATAATCCCATATTTGTAGTCCCCTATAACCAAACCCTGAGATCATTTTATTTTCCATACAACTTTTAAGTAAAAAATACATTTGGGACTCAAAGAAGAAATCACAAGAGAAATTAGAAAATATCTGACAATGGGGCGCCTAGGTAAGTCACTTAAGCGTTAGACTTCAGCTCAGGTCATGACCTCACAGTTCATGGGTTCAAGCCCTGAGTCAGGCTTTGTGCTGACACCTCAAAGCCTGGAGCCTGTTTCAGATTCTGTGTCTCCTTCTTTCTCTGCCCCTCCCCCACTTGTGTTCTGTCTCTCTCAAAAATGAACATTAAAAAATTTTTTAAAATCTGACAAATGAAAAATGAAACACAACATACCAAAATTTATGGGATGCTACAAAAGTAATACTAAGATGGAAATTCAGAGCAGTAAACACTAAAATAGAAAGATCTCAAAATCAATACATTTCAGTTCATCGAGAACTAGAAAAAGAAGAACAAACTAAACCAAAAGTTAGTAGAAGGAAGGAAACAATAAAAGATTTTAAAATGTCAGGTCATGATCTCACAGTTTATGAGTCCAAGCCCCGCATTAGGCTCTGTGCTGACATCTCAGAGCCTGGAGCCTGCTTCGGATTCTGTGTCTCCTCTCTCTCTGCCCTTCCCCTCTCTCTCTGCCCTTCCCCTGCTCATGTTCTTTCTCTCTTTGTCTCTCAAAAATAAACATTAAGAAAGAAAAATTTAAAGCAGAGCTAAATGAAATGGAGAACAGAAAAACAAACTAAGGGTTGGTTTTTTGAGAAGATCAACAAAATTGACAAGCCCTCACCTAGATTAGGGAAAAAAAGGGGGAAAATGAATAAAAGAGAAAATGCAAATAACTGAAATAGGATATGAAAGCGAGGACATTAAAACTTATGTCACAAAAATAAAAAGGATTACAAGAGAACAGTATGGATAATTATATGCCAACAGATTAGTTAATCCAGGAGAAATGGATAGATTCTCACAAACATGCAACTTACCAGGACTGAATCATGAGGAAATAGAAAATCTAAATAGGCCTATAACTAACTAGTAAGGGGATTAAAACGGCAATCAAAACCCTCCCAATAAAGAAAAACTCAGGACCAGATAACTTCGCCGGAGAATTCTACCCAACATTTAAAGAATTAACACCAATGCTCATCAAATTCTTCCCAACAATTGAGGGGGAGGGAACATTCCCAAACTTCTTTGAAGCCAGCCCTACTCTGATATCAAAACCAGAAAAGGACTCTACAAGAAAATAAAATGACAAACCAACATCCCTGATGAACACTGATGCAAAAATCATCAACAAAATACTAACAAACTGGATTCAATAGTGCATTAAAAGGATTATACACTATGAGCAAGTTGGATGTACACATGGAACGCAAGCATGGTTCAACATACAAAATTCAAATGACATAATATACCACATTAACAAAATGAAGGACAAAAACCATATCCCAATTGATAGAGAAAAATTATTTGACAAAATCAATACTCTTTCATGATAAAAACATTCAAGGAACTAGGAACACAAGGAATTATCTAAACATATTAAGAGCCATATACAAAAAGCCCACAGCTAAAATCATATTCAATGGTGAAAGATTGAAAGCTTTTCCTCAGAGATCAGGGAAAAGGTAAGGATGCCCTCTCTTGCCACTTGTATCCAACATTGTACCAAATTGTGTTTCTTACCAACATAAATCTGGTAGGACTAAAGACGCTAATCTAAATGCCAGGTGTTCACAACTATATAGGTAGCCAGATCCTGCCTGTGAGGCATCACTGTTACACCAACAAGCCTTTGATAAAGGGGACATTCTGAGCAATCACGTGATAATCAATTAGACAAGAAAAAGAAATAAAAGGCACCCCAAATGGAAATGAAGAATTATAATTATCCGTTAGCATGACAATCTTATATGTAGAAAATTCTAAGACTCCACACTCACATAAAAAAACTGTTAAACTAAAACAATTTCAGCAAAGTTGTAGGATACAAAAAAAAAATGCACAAAAATCAGTTGCATTTCTACACACTGACAATGAACAATCTGGAAAGGAAATTAAGAAAACAATCCCCTTTACAAAAAAGAATACATTAAATTTAACCAAAGAAGTGAAAAATTTGTACATTGAAAACTACAAAACATTACAAAAACAAAGCAAAAAGCTACAAATAAATAGAAAGACATCATGTCCATAAATTGGAAGGCTTAATATTGTTGAAATGTCCATAACTACTCAAACTGATCTATAAATTCAATAAAATCCCTATCAAAATCCCAATGGCATTTTTTTACAGAAATAGAAAATAAATCTTAAAATTGATATGTAAGCTCAAAGGACCACAAATGGCCAAAACAATCTTAATAAAAGATTTTTTTTAAGTTGGGGGCCTCACACTTCCTGATTTCAAAATATATTACAAAGCAACAGTAAGACAGAGTGGTATTGGCATAGAGACACACAGTCCAAAGTTACAGAGAGCCCAGAAATAAACCTTCAAGTATATGGTCAAATGACCTTCAACAAGGGTGCCAAGACCACACAACAGGGAAAGGGCAGTCTCTTCAACAAATGGTACTGGAAAAACTGGATACCCACATACAAAAGAACAAAGTTAGACAGTAATCTTATACCATATACAAAAAATAACTCAAAATGGATTAAAGACCTAAACATAAGACCTGAAACAAAACTCCTAGAAGAAAACATAGTGAAAAAACTTCAAGACATTGGATTTGGCAATGATTTCTTGGATATGACAGCAACAGACAAATAGGACTATATTAATCTCAAAAGCTCTGTACACCAAAGGAAATAATCAACAGAATGAAAGGTAACCTACAAAACAGTGGAAAACACTTGCAATCATATAAATTTGACAAGGGATTAATATGCACAATATGTAAGGAACTCCTACAACTCAAAATAGGGGTGCCTGGGTGGCTCAGTCAGTTAAGCGTGTGACTTTGACTCAGGTCAGGATCTCACGGTCTGTGAGTTCGAGCCCCGCATTGGGTTCTGTGCTGACAGCTCAGAGCTGGAAGCCTGCTTTGGATTCTGTGTCTCCTCTCTCTCTGCCCCTCCCCTGTTTATGCTCTGTCTCTCTCTCTCTCCTCAAAATAATAAGTAAAAAGCATTAAAAATTTTTCAAAACAAAAATGACCCATTTCAAAAATGGGCAAGATTTGAATAGCCAGTTACACAAATAAGATATATAAATGGCCAAAAGCATATGGAAATGTGTTCAACATCACTAATCATTAGAGGAAAGCAAATCAAAACCACAGTGAGATATTACCTCACACCCATTTAGATAATCACTAACAAAAGGGCAGAAAACAAGTGAGGGGCACCTGGGTGGCTCAGTTGGTTAAGTGTCTGACTCTTGACTTCAGCTCATGATCTCATGGGTTCATGAGATTGAGCCCCACATTGGGTTCCATGCTGATGGTGCAGAGCCTGCTTATAGATTCTCTCTCTCCTCTCTCTGCCTCTCTCTCCCTTCTCAAAATAAATAAATAAACTTAAAAAGAAAAAAAAGAGCAGAAAACAAGTGATGAATATACAGAGAAATTAGAACCCTGGTGTACTGCTGGTGGTACCAGAAAGTAAAATGGTACAGCCCCTACAGAAAAATAACATGAAAGTTCCTCAAAAAATTTAAACACTCCTCCTTCTTGGTTACACAGCCAAAAGAATTCAAAGAAGGACCTTGAAGAGATATTTGCACACCCATGTCCACTGTAGCATTTACAATAGCCAAAAGGTAGAAACAACCCAAATGCCCATCAACAGACCAATGGGATAAATAAAGTGTGGAATATACGTACAATGAAATATTATGCAGTCTTAAAAAAGGAGGAGATCTTGTCACATGCTAGAACATTAGGGAACACTGAGGACATGATGTCAAGTAAAATACGCGAGTCACAGAATGACAAGTACCATGATTCCACTCATAAGAAATATCTAAAGTAGTTAAAAGTACTCATACCAAGTGTAAGTAGAAAAGTGGTTGCCAAGGTCTGAAAGGGAAGGAAAAGGAAGAATGAATGGTTAATGGGCATGAAGTTTGAAAAAGGAAATGAAGAGGGACAATTTATGAGAAAGGAAACAAACACACTTAGATGTGGCTTCCACAGACGATAAAATGGATGAGGTAAAAATCAACATATTGCGGGGCGCCTGCGTGGCTCAGTCGGTTGAGCGTCCGACTCAGGTCATGATCTCGTGGTGAGTTCGAGCCCGGCGTCGGGCTCTGTGCTGACAGCTCAGGGCCTGGAGCCTGCTTCGGATTCTGTGTCTCCCTCTCTCTCTGCCCCTCCCCCACTCATGCTTTGTCTCTCCCTGTCTCAAAAATAAAATAAACATTAAAATAAAATAAAAAAAAAATCAACATATTGCATACCCTATTCCCAACTCCATAATCTCATGGAGAGGGACCCCAGGGAAGAAGGCATTGACGAAAGTTGGATGTAAAATACTGCACATACGAGTGGCAGATGCAAAAAAGAGGGTAACCAAAGAAATAAGTGGGAAGGTGGGGAACTATTTAAGTCCACAACAAATAGGTACAAACAAAGAGAGCTTCAGCTGGCCTCACAGCAGGTAAGTAGTTACAGTCTTCTTTAATAACATAACATGAATAATTCAGGTTGGAATATAGTCTTCACCTTAACCAAACATAACCACCCAGCTGCAGAGAACAGCTACTAAGAGACTGAACCTCTTTAAAGATACAGGGAACCCGGAAGCAAGAACACTTCTAAACAGGATAGGTACTAGCAACCTGGGACACTGAATGTAATACACAAATCAGACTTATTACATCTCTTTGATAATCAGATGTCTAATGTATGCACTTCACATAGCTAATAGCAATCCAGGGTCTACATTATTCATCATATGGGAACCCACCTGATGGTAGTGAGCAGAGGAATCTGAGAGGATATACAGCTGCTGTCAAAGATTCTGCAAAATAAAGATCAAGAATAAAGTAACACCCTTTTGACTGTTTAAAAATTTTCTGAAAGAACATCAGTGTATTTAATAAGATTTTCATTGGCTCATGATATGAAATATGATTGCTATTTTAAAATACATAGGATCAGGGGCACTTGGGTGGCTCTGTCGGTTAAGTGCCCAACTTTGGCTCAGGTCACGATCTCACAGTTTGTGGGTTCAAGTCTCGCGTTGGGCTCTGTGCTGACAGCTCAGAGCCTGGACCCTGCTTCGGATTCTGTGTTATCCTTCTCTCTCTGCCCCTCTCCTGCTCCTGCTCTGTCTCTCTCTCTCAAAAATAAATATACATTAAAATATACATTTTAAATAATAAAAAATTAAATAAAATTAAATACATAGGATCAGGCTTTAACAAAAATTTTAAGAAATATTATAAAATTCAGGGTTTTATAGTGTAGTGTAGAAATAATTTATTTAAATTCTATCACCCCAAGTTTAAAATGCACATTATAAAGTGATCATCTGCTGAAATCTATTCAGACTCACAGTAATATAGATCATATAAAGGGATATGATCTGAAAATGTACAAATAACCTAAAAGTGCATCCACGTAGCATGAGCAATTTCCCCAGGAGACTCATTAGTTGAGGAACTGAACAATGTCATTTCCGGATGCTGGCAAGACTATGACTGACCAGCAACGAAGGGGAGAAGTTCTTGTGGGGTAACTGAAAAAGTCCAGAAGCCTCCACCAGGCACCCTAGCAGAAAGAAAGTAACCACATGACACACCTCTCCCTTTTTCTTGCACCTAGCTACTCTGGTGCAGTTAGTTTCTTGGCACTAGAGCTTACTGCTTAATTAGATGACCAGAAAGCCAAATCACTAACAGCTAACATAAACTCTACAGTGCAAATGAACAGGAATGGGAAAAATAGTAGCTTCTGAGACAAAGAAAACTGTATGAGTAGAAAAGAGACAATGGGCTGCCACTGCTTGATGACTACATCTCTTAATGCACCCACCTGGGTAATGTTCACAGACTTTTCTGGAAACTAACTGGGCACAAACCGAAAACCATCCTCTTCCCAATAGAAGGGTCTAACAGAAATTAGGTGCCTTTCTAGAGCTCAGCCCACAATATATATTCAACAAATACATTCAATAGATACTACTATCCATCAGTGATATACTTCCATTTGGTGTCCTACTATTAAACCAATGAATTCCAGAATCACTTAAGGTAAAAACTCTCATAAAATGATAAATGCTTACAATGCTAAGCAAAATCCGGGATTACAGAAGAGAAAATAATTTCCTTTGTGATTGCATTAACATTCTCCACATCTTTTTTACTGGCACTATTTTCTATTTTCGGCTCAACTAGTTTACGTTTCATTTTTAAGGCCATTTTTAGGAAGTAGCTATAGAAAGGCACCAAAGCTAAAACCATAAAACTGCATCCAGTAGTTTGTGCAGAAGCCCAATTTTTGCTATCTTTTCTGCCCGCACACAGTCTAGGGCTCTACAACTTCCACTCAGCACTTCACATGTAAGACAGACCTCATTATCCCCAACATAAGAGTTTGTCCCTATGCTAAAATTATCTTTCTTCCAACATTTCACAGCCTGGTTTCATTGGGACTTCTGGGATTGCTTGGGGCTCAAAGGGAAGCCTGATGTCTACTTCATTGGAGCAGCTATAGACCTTTCCTGCCAATCTCAAGGAAATATCCAGACCCAAAAACTTCTGAAAAGCCATTCAAAACAGGTTATTGATCTGACTATGAACAAAGAAATGGCTACGAAACAATAATACTAGCAATTTAATAGGAAACAGTAGTAAACAAAGCTACCAGTTTACTGACACTGTAGTTACAGACTCTTTGGATTTCTTAACGACCCATTTCTATCTCCCCAATTTACCTCAGCTTACAATCGGCACATGTAGTCACAACTCTATTACCAGTAAGAGGTGAAAAATAGGCAGAAGCGATGCTCTTTGTGTGTTCAGTCAAAGAAATCAAAGGCTTGCTTCCCCTGGGATTCAGGTGCCTTGCATCATAAATATGAATATCCCTGTAAGGGGAGAATAATTCTGTTTTACCACAGTACATGTAGTGAGCTCTTGAATAGTGCTGAACATAAATTAGACACTCAAATACTCATTACACTGAAGAACAATTAAGACAGAACACTCTAATCTGTAATAATTTTACAATCATTGTGTAGACAAAAAATGAAATATTAGAAAAATTACAAAACTCTAGCATATATGTGAACCCAGAGGGTATAGAGAGAGACATGATTCTACTTGGTTTTCCAATCTCTCTGAGAAAAAAAATGAACATAGTCCAACGAGTTGTATGTCATAGTTTTTTTTTATAAATTTCTTCTCAAAAGACTAGAAGTAAATGTGTATGATGTCAAGGAAAACAAAAATGTGTTTTGGTTTAATATTTTCACTATTTTTTAAATCCAAAAGAATCTCTCTTTAAAAAAAAATATCACATGCAATAAAATCTCAATTGGTGTAGAAAGAAAAATTATTTGACTCTATGGGGTATCACAAAAGTTGGAGGTCTTTGACATCCAACCTAAAGCAGTATTCCTAACTTTAAAAGACCTAAATCACAAAACTTTATGAAGAACATACCTCAATCCTGCAGTGACAAAATACTGTCTATGCACTGGGTGGACATGAACAGTTCTTATTTTTCTCAAAGAAGAATTGATAAGCTTCTCATAAGAAGTCCCAGGTGTCCGTCTATCCACCACCGATACATTTCCATTCCAGTGTCCTACTATTAAAGTGGAGGCATCTTCTCCCAAGAAGTCAAAGGACGAAAAGCTACTTCGTTCATCTCTATATACCTAAGGATACAAGTAACAATCAACTTACATAACACTCTTCTTTTTAAAGAGAATTGACACATAAATTCTTTGCTAAAGATGTATAAAATGCTTTACCTAATAATCTCATTTATCCTTCCATCATCCCTCAGAAAGCACTGGGCAAAATGATCACCCCAGTTTACAGAACGGAAACAAAGGCACTTATTAGCTGTGAGACTTCCCTACAATCAAATGGCCCATTCACCATGTCGGAATTACATGCCAAATCTCTAAAGTCCAACAAACCTCAATTGTATCTACCCTACGACACTTACTAGGAAATGAACTAAGTATGAATTCTACCCAATTGAAATACCTTAATATATCAAGAAATCTTGCCAACTAACTTGAAAAATATATAGCCAAATGTTCATCACCTACTCTTGGCAGAAGTGTAAATAAACACATAGCAAATTTCTGACAACTACTCAGAGTACACCTACCAAAATATTTAATGCTTCTACCCACTGACCCAAAAATTTATCTAAGATATATATAAGGTTGCCTACTGCAAGACTGCCTATAATAGCAATAAGCAATATAATTGCTAATAAGTAATAAGGTGTGTAAGGGCACCTGAGTGGCTCAGTGGGTTAAATGTCTGACTTCAGCTCAGGTCATGATCTCACAGTTCATGGGTTTGAGCCCCATGTCGGGCTCTGTGCTGACAGCGCAGAGCCTGGAGCCTGCTATGAGTTCTGTGTCTCCCTCTCTCTCTCTGCCATTCATGCTCTGTCTCTGTCTCTCAAAAATAAACATTTTTTTTAATTAAAAAAAATTTAAAACAAAGGCAACCTAAATGTCCACCAAAGAGGCCTGGTTAAATAAATTATGGTACACCTCTACTTTGAAATACCATGCAATGCTAAAGAGAACGAGGTAGATTTGTACTACAACCTCTCCATACTATGAAGTGAAAAAAGCAAGTTGAAAAAAAGTATGTATACAGTATGAATCCATTAGTGCAAAAATATATGCTTGTATGTATATGTGTACTTTCTGGAAGCATACCCAAGAACTACAAAGCTTACTTCTGCAGAGTGGAAATGGGGAAAGGGCAGATTTCCTTTGCATACCCTATTTACCGTCAATATGTTATCATAAGCATGTATTAATGTTAAGATTTTTTAATCACTTATAATCCACGATACTATTACTTTGGGCTCAGGGCTCACGCACATAAAAAATAAAAAATAACAGTTGTAGAATGTGTCAGACACAAGTAATAACCACAATTCATAACACTGAATTACTAATTGCTGATTTTTAACTTTAACATACTATTATAAATTTTTTTTAACGTTTATTTATTTTTGAGAGACAGAGAGTGAGCAGGTGAAGGGCAGAAAGACAGAGAGAGGCAGATGCAGAATCTGAAGCAGGCTCCAGGCTCTGAGCCATCAGCATAGAGCCTGACGCGGGGCTCGAACTCTCAGACCGTGAGATCATGACCTGAGCTGAAGTCGGTCGCTTAACCGACTGAGGCATCCAGGTGCCCCAACATAGTATTATAAACTGAGATTAACAAATTAATTAACTGAAGGTATCACGACCCCCATCCACTCAAAAAGGCCAGTATACACAAGTGAAACCTGAAGTATTCAGTCAGTAATGTTAAAATGGTTAAGTGCAGGGGGCTTACGTGCAGTGAAGTCAGACCAACCCAAATGAAAATTCTAGCACTACCATTCCTGAGCAAGCTAATAAACCTCTTCATCTCAGGTTTCTCAATTGTTAAGTGAGGATAACATCACTTACTTCATAGTGTTATAAGGCTTAATAATATATATAAAGCACTCTCAGATTAATGTTTAATGCAAGCTAACTATTCAATCAGTAGTAACAGGAGCACATTACTTATGCATGCAACATCATGGATGAATCTTCAAAGTATTATGCTAGGTGAAAGAAGTCAGACATAAAAAGCTACATACCATATGATTCAATTCCATTTACTTGACATTCTGGAGCAAAGTTATAGGGACAGTAATCGTATCAGTGGTTTTAAGGGGCTGTGGGAAGGGGGAGGAGAACTGACTACAAAGGGTCACAAAGTAATTTTTTCAGGTGATGGAAATTTTCTATATCTTGATCGTGGTTGCATTACACAGGTGTACACAATTTGCCAAAGCTCATAGAACCATACACCTTTTAAAGGGATAACTTTTACTGTATATAACTTATAACTCAATAAACCAGACTTTTATATATATATATATATATATATATTATAACCATATAAAATAATATATATATATATGTATAATATATATTAGTGATTAAACCTCCAACTCTTGATCTCAGCTCAGGTCATGATCTCACAGTTGTGCATTTGAACCCCACATCGGGTTCTGTGCTGATGGTGTGGTGCCTGCTTGGAATTCTCTCTCCTTTTCTCTACCCCTCACCTGCTTGTGAGTGCTCTCTCTCTCTCTCTCTCTCAGAATAAAAAAAACTTATATATATATATGTATATATATATATGGATATCTGGGTGGCTCAGTCAGTTAAGAGTCCAACTCTTGATTTCAGCTCAGGTCACGATCTCATGGTTTTATGGGTTCAAGCCCTACATACATAAATTGGGCTCTATGCTGACTGCACAGAGCCTGCTTGGGATTCTATCTCTCTCTCTCTCTGTCCCTCCCCCACTCATGCTCTGTCTCTCTCAAAGTAAATAAACTTAAAAATACATACATATGTACATATATGTATATAGGAGAAATCATATATTTGTGTGTGTGTGTGTAGAAACCTAAATACTAAATACATGGAACAATAAATACTAAAAAGATAACCTAATTAAAAATAGGCAAAGAATCCAATATTTAGAGAAATCAACATCTCTCTAAAGAATTACAAATGGCCAATAAGCAGATGAAAAGACACTCAGCATCATTAATCATTAGGAAAAGGAGGATCAAAACCATAGGACTTAGGACCATAGGACACAGGACTTAGGACCATAGGACATAGGACTTAGGACCATAGGACATAGGACTTCACACTCACAAGGATGGCTACAGTAACCAACAATAAGTGTTAGCAAAGATGTGGAAAAACTGAAACACTCATATATTGTTGATGACTATGTAAAATGGTGGAGCCAGTTTGGAAAACAGTTTGGTAGTTCCTCAAAATGTTAAACACTGAGTTACCACATACCCCAGCAATTCTACTCCTAGGTATATATTCAAGAGAAATGAAAGTATATGTTCACACAAAAGCTGTACATGAATGTTCATAATAACATTATTTTCAATAGTAAAAAATGGAAACAACCCAAATGATGAAAATGTGGTATATCCATATAGTGAAATATTATTCAGCCATAAAAAGGAATGAAGAAATGACATTTTCTACAACATGTTATGTAAAGACTACAAATTGCATGATTCTATTTATAAGAAATATCCAGAAGAGGCAAATCTATAGAGATTAAAAGTACACTGGTAGTTGTCTAGGGCTTGTGGAGGGAGAGAAAATTGGTACTACCTGCTAATGAGCAAGGGGTTTCTTGCTGGGGTGATGAAACATTTTAAAACTAGACTCTGGGGCGCCTGGATGGCTCAGTTGGTTAAGCGGCCGACTTCGGCTCAGGTCATGATCTCGCGGTCCGTGAGTTCGAGCCCCACATCTGGCTCTGTGCTGACAGCTCAGAGCCTGGAGCCTGCTTCGCATTCTGTGTCTCCCTCTCTCTCTGCCCTTCTCCTGCTCACGCTCTGTCTCTACATCTCAAAAATAAATAAACGTTAAAAAAAAAAATAAAACTAGACTCTGATAACAGTTTCACAACTCTGTAAGTACACTAAAAACCACTGGATTTTATACTTTAAATTTTTTTTTAATGTTTAATTAATTTTTGAGAGACAGAGCATGAGTGGGGGAGGGGCAGAGAGAGCGGGAGACACAGAATCTGAAGCAGGCTCCAGGCTCTGAGCTGTCAGCACAAAGCCCGATGTGGGGCTTGAACCCACGAACTGTGAGATCATGACCTGAGCCAAAGTCGGAAGCTTAACCGACTGAGCCACCCAGGTGCCCCGGATTTTATACTTTAAATGGGTGAATTGTATGGTATATAAATTACACGTCAGTAAAGCCATTTAAAAAATTAAGTACAGTTATTATTAAGTGACTGATATGATATCTATATATACCTTTAAGTTTCAAACTCCAACCTTCTTTTAAGAATAAAGACAAATACAAAATAGAGCATGACTTGCATAGATAACTACATGATTATACCTTAATAACCAAAGTGCTATTGTTAAACAATTTAAAGAACACTTTTCACAAAAAATCATCTTTTATGTAAAAAATTAAGGCATAAAATTAGACCATCAATTAGTATTTAAAAGCAACTTTAGTGATGGCCTTGTTGTCTTCATTGTCTATCACATATAAATTGCTCTTATACCAAGGACTTCTAGAAACTTGAAAAGTTACACAGAATAAGATAAAGGATAAAAACCTACATCTAAATCATCCTAAACTTCACAAAGATTAAAATCCATATTATTAAAAAAAGTTCGATTTGTAAAATTATTAAGGAAATTTGATACAGTTAAGCAAATTTGAAGGCTCACTTCAAATAGTATGATTATTATAAGCATTAAATAGTAGATATTTAGGTAGTAAACTAAAACGTAATCACTGGGATCTAGTATTCATGGATCCCTCAGGCCTTTGGAAGTTTCTGGTGCATTGTGTCAGAAATCAAAGTGATTAGCAACCTCCAGGGTTTCTAGGTCATCTAGGTAGAGTGTCTCTGGGAGAACAGTGGTCCTGAGTATAAGCCCAAGATCTTGAACTATTCTTTTTTTTTTTCAATGTTTGTTTATTTTTGAGAGAAAATAGAGTGTGAGCAGGGGAGGGAGAGGCAAAGAGAGAGGGTGACAAAGGATCCAAAACAGGTTCCACACTGAGAGCAGAAAGCCCGATGTGGGGCTTGAACTCACAAACCACGAGAACATGACTTGAGCTGAAGTTAGATACTTAACCGACTGAGCTGCCCAGGCGCTCCAATCTTTCAACTATTCTTAAATAGACTTCAACTTAATTTGACCTTGCAGGCGTTAGACTGGCCCCCCTACAATAATTACTTTAAATGTAAATGGTGTAAGTGCTCCAATCAAAAGACACAGAGTAACTAAATGGATAAAAAAACAAAAACGAAAACGAAAACAAGACCCATCTATAGGCTGCCTACAAGAGACTCACTTCAGACCTAAGGACACATACAGACTACAAGTGAAGGGATGGCGAAAGACATTCCATGCAAATGGAAAGGGGAAAAAAAAGCCAGCGAAGCAATACTTCTATCAGACAAAATAGACTTTAAAACAAAACTGTGGGGTGCCTGGGTGGCCCAGTCAGTTGAGCAACCAACTCTAGATTTTGGCTCAGGTTGTCAGCCACAGAGCATGGAGTCCGCTTAGGATTCTCTCCTTCCCTCCCCGTCGGCCTCTCTCTCCCACTTGCATGCTCTCTTTCTCAAAATCAAAAATATTGTAACAACAGACAAAGAAGGGCATTACCCAGTGATAAGTGGATCAATCAACAAAAGAATATAACAATGGTAAATATCTATGTATCCAACACTGGAGCACCTAAACACATAAAGCAAGTATCAACAGACATAAAAGGAGAAATGGACAGCAATACAATGATAGTAGGAGACGTTTTAACACTCCACTTTACACCAATGGATAAATCATCTCAGCAGAAAATCAATAAGGAAACTGTGTTTTGGAACAGTACATTAGACCAAATTGACTTAACAAATGTATACAAAACACTTTCTCTAAAACCAACTGAATACACATTTTTTTCAAGTACACATGCAACATTCTCCAGAATAGATCATGTTAGGACACAAAACAAGACTCAATAAATGTAAGTAAACTGAAATATCAAGTATACTTTCTGACTGTATGCAACTATTAATTATAAGAAAAAAAACTAGAAAAAACAAAAACACATAGAAGCTAAACAGCAAGCTACTAAGCGATCAATGAAGAAATCAAAGAGGAAAAAAACACACAAATAAAAAACAAATAAAAATGAAAACACAGTAGTCCAATATCTCTGGGATACAGCGAAAGCTGTTGTAGGAGGGAAATTTTATAGCACTATAGGCCTACCTTAAGAAACAATAAAAATCTTGAATAAACAATCTAACCTTATTCCTAAAGGAACTAGAAAAAGACACACAAAGCCTAAGACTAAAGTTAGCAAAAGGAAGAAGAAAAAAAAAGAATGGGAATACATACTAAAAAAAAACAAAAACAAAAACAGAAAAGATCAATGAAGCCAAAAGATGGTTCTTTGAAAAGATATATAAAACTGATAAACCGTTAGCCTGATCAAGAGAATGAGACGATTCCAATAAATAAAACCAGAAATAAAAGAGAAGTAACGACACACACCACAGAAACACAAAGAATTTTAAGAGACTACTATAAAAAAATTATATGCCAAAAAATCAGACAACTTAGAAGAAATGAATAAATTTCTAGAAACATGAATTTCCCAAACAGAATCAGGAAGAAATAGAAAATCTGAACAGACCGATTTCTAGTGATGAAATTAAATCAGTAATCAAAAAACTCTCAACAAAAGTTGAGGACCAGATAGATTTACAGATGAATTCTACCAAACATTTTTTTTAACGTTTATTTATTTTGAGAGAGAGTATGCATGCACATGCTCAAGTGGGGGAAGGGCAGAGAGAGAGGGAGAGAGAGAACCCCAAACAGGTTCTGTGCTGTCAGTGCAAAGCCTGACACAGGGCGCAATCTCACCAACTATGAGGTCATGACCTGAGCCGAAATCAAGAGTCAGACGCTTAACTGACTGAGCCACCCAGCACCCCCAAATTCTACCAAACATTGAAAGAAAAGTTAATATCTTTTCTCCTCAAACTGTGCTAAAATAGAAGAGAAATGAAAGTTTCCGAATACATTCTACAAGGCCAGCCAAACCAAAACACTACAGGAAGAAAACTCCAGGCCAATATTCCTGATGAACATAGATAAAGAAAATCCTCAATGAAACAGTAGTAAGCCATATTAAACAGTACATTAAAAGGCTCATTTACCACAATCAAATGGGATTTATTCTAGGGATGCAAGGATGGTTCACTATCTGCAAACCAATCAACATGATACACATTAACAAAGGATAAAAAAATCATATGATCATCTCAATAGATGCAGAAAAATCATTTGAGGGGTGCCTGGGTGGCTCAGTCGGTTGAGTGTCCGACTTCAGCTCAGGTCATGATCTCACCGTCTTTGAGTTCGAGCCCTGCATCGGGCTCTGTGCTGACGGCTCAGAGCCTGGAGCCTGCTTCACATTCTGTGTCTCCCTCTCTCTCTGCCCCTCCCTCACTCATGCTTTGTCTCTCTCTGTCTCAAAAATAAACATTAAAAAATAAAAAGAAAGAAAAAACATTTGATAAAATTCAACATCTATTCATGATAAAAATTCTCAACTAAGTGGGTTTAGAGGGAACGTACCTCAACATAATAAAGCCCATATAAAATAAACACACACCTAATATCACCCTCAATGGTGAAAAATTGAGTTTTTCCTTTAAGATTAGGAACAAGACAAAGATGTCCACTCTCATCAGTTTTATTCAACATAGTACTGGAAGTCCGAGGCACAACAATCAGACAAAAAGAAATAAAAGGCATCCAAATTGGTAAAGAAAACATAAAACTGTCACTGTTTGCAGATGACATGATACTATACACAGAAAACCCTAAATGCTCCACCAAAAAACTATTAAAAGTAATAAATGAATTCAAGAAAGTTACAGGACACAAAATTAATATATAGAAATCTGTTGCATTTCTGTACACTAATAATAACAAAGTAGCAGAAAGAGAAATTAAGAAAACAATTCCATTTGAGGCACCTGGTGGCTCAGTCAGTTAAGCATCCAACTCTTGATTTTTGGCTCACATCATGATCTCGCAGTTTATGAGTTCGAGCTCTCCATTGGGCTCTGTGCTGACAGAAGGAAGCCTACATGGGATATTCTCTCTCTCTCTGCCCCTCCCCCACTCACGCTGTCTCTCAAATAAATAAAACTGAAAACAAAATGTTTAAAAAGAAAACAATTCCACTTACACTTGCACCAAAAAGAATACTTGGGAATAAATTTAACCAAGGAGGTAAAAGACTGGTACTCTGAAAACTATAAGACAATAATCAAAGATACTGAAGATGACACAAACAAATGGAAAGATATACCATACTGACAGACTGAAAGAACCAATACTATTAAAATGTTCATACTAACTAAAGCAATTTATAGATTCAATGCAATCCCTATCAACATACTAATATCATTTTTCACAGAACTACACAAATAATCCTAAAATTTGTATGGAACCATAACAGAACCTGAATAGGCAAAGCAACCTTGAGAAAGAACAATGATGGGGGTATCACAATCCCAGATTTCAAGATATATTACAAAGCTATAATAATCAAAACAGTATGGTACTGGGACAAAAACAGATCAGTGGAGGAGAACAGAGAGCCCAGAAACAAACCCATGCTCATATGGTCAATTAGTCTGTAACAAAGGAGGCAAGAACACATAATGGGGAAGACAGTCTCTTCAATAAATAGTGCTGGAAAAACTGGACAGGTACATGAAAAATAAGAAACTGGACCACTTTCTGACACCACACACAAACAAAAACCCAAAGTGGGGGTGCCCGGCTGGCTCAATTGGTAGAGCATGCTACTCTTGATCTTGGGGTCATGAGTTTAAGCCCCATACTGGCTGTAGAGCTTACTTTTAATTAATTAATTAATTTAAAATAATCAACTCAAAATGGATTAAAGACTTAAATGTGAGATCCACACAACTCTTAAAAGAAAACACAAGAAAGTAATCTCTTTGACACCAGACTCGGCAACATTTTTCTAGGTATGTCTCCTACGGTAAGGGGAACAAAAGCAAAAATATTAGGACTACATCAAAATAAAAAGCTTCTGTACAGCAAAGGAAATCATCAAAAAAATGAAAAGGCACCTACTGAATAGGAGAAGATATTTGCAAATAGTATATCTGATGAGGGGTTAATATCCAAGACATATAATAAATAACCCAAAAACGTTCCCCAAGTAATCTAATTAAAAATGGGCAGAGGACATGAATAGACACTTTTCCAAAGACATGGAGATAGCCAACAGACCTATGAAAAGATGCTCAACATCACTAATTATCAGGGAAATGCAAATTAAAACCACAATGAGATATCGCCTTACACCTGTTAGAATGACTACTATCAAAATACAAGAAATAACAAGTTTTGGCAAGGATGTGGAGAAAAAGGAACCCTTGTATACTGTTGGTAGGAATGTAAATTAGTACAGCCATTATAGTCAACAGTATGCAGATTCCTCAAAAAATCAAAAATAGGAAAACCCTATGATCCAGTAATTCTACTAGTATTTACCCAAAGGAAATAAAAACACTAATTCAATGGGGTGCCTGGGTTGCTCAGTCCGTTAAGTCAGTCTCTTGATTTCAGCTCAGGTCATGATCTTATAGTACATGAAATCAAGCCCTGCAGCAGGCTCTGCACTGCCAGCACGGAGACTGCGTGGGATTCTCTCTTTCATTTCCTCCCCGGCTCACACATAAGCATGCTCTGTCTCTAAATAAATAAACATTAAAAAAATAACCCACTAATTTGAAAAGATTTATGTGCCCTTATTTTCATTGCAGCAGTATTTACAATAGTGAATATATGTAAGCAACATAAATGTCCACTGATAAATGAATAAAGAAGATGTGGTGTGTGTGTGCGTCTCCCACACACACACACACACACACACACACACACACACACACACACACACACACTGGAATATTACTTGGCCATAAAAAAGAATGAGACCTTGCCATTTGTGATACAGATGGACCTAGAGGATATTATGCTAAGTGAAGTAAGTCAGACAGAGAAAGACAGTGTATGATTTAAATTATATTGAGTCTAAAAGAACAAATGAACAAAAAAACCAGAGACAGACCCAGAGAACAAACTGGTGGTTGCCAGAGGGGTGTGGCAGGGATGAGAAAAAGGCAAAATAAATGAAGAGGAATGGCAGATACAGACTTCTAGTAATGGAATGAATATGGGAATAAAAAGGGATAAAATGTATAGCATAGAGAATACAGTCAGTGGTATTATAAAAGCTTTGCATGCTGACAGATGGTATCTATACTTGTGATGAGCAAAGCATAATGTATACAGTTGTTGAATCACTATGTGATGCACCTAAAACTAAGATAACATTGTGTGTCAACTACACTTCAATCAAAAAATAATAACACGAAATAAAATCTTTTTGCAAAAATTAAAAAATAAGAGCAAATACTTACGTGCCTGTCTGGATTCTAACCATTTTATCTGAATTAAATCATTTAACTTTCATGACAACCCTATTAAGTAGGTACTATTACTATCCTATTTCACAACTAAGTAAATTGAAGCACAAAGAAGTTAAAAAAACTTATGAGGTTATACAAGTAGTAACAGATGGTCTGGGATTCAAACTTAAGCAGGGTAGTTCTAAAATTCCTACTCTACACCACTTCACCCATTCTGAGTGGTATAATAATTAGTCATGTCTCATTTAATAAATAATTCAGAATATCATCTCAAGTCAACATGTAAACACATTAACATTTACCTCTTCAAAAATCGCTTTTGAAAAATCCCCACAGCGTACTGTGCCATCATAGCTCAGTGACAGTATGTGAGCTGGATTGGCAGGTGAGAAGTAAAGACAGCTAACAGGCTGACTGTGGGGTTGAAAAACATAAATTCCATCTTCTTTAGATTGGGGATTCTGGAAGAGAGTTGAGGGCAGGGAGAGAGACAAAAACTAGTGAAAAATAGTAACATTTTCAGTGTTTTCTTAGTCTATAATTATACCCACCCTCCCATTCAGAAAGTCAGAACTAAAAACTTTATATTATCACTAAATTACTTTTTTTAATTACTTTTTTCTAATTTTTAATCCAACAATATTGTCACATTTATTTTAATAGTTTCCAGTTTTTTGCAAACTACTTTTTTCATAAAGCAGAGGGAAAAAAGATAGCTGTTTATTATGACTTTAGTTCATAAAATCCTCAGGAAATAAGAAAGCTACTCTTTATTTCACATACGGCATAATTCTGTTCTACTAAAAACAGTATCAATATCATTACTACTTTGTTTCCTCAGTTTGCTTCTATATATCATTCTCGGTACAATTTTCACAAGGTTATTTGGTCCTGGCACAAAGTGATAATTTTAAAAATACGTTATCCCCTAAATACACCATGAAAATGCATGTATTTCAATTCCATATTAATATTATTACTACTGGGGCTCTTGGGTGGCTCTGTCAGTTGAGCATCTGACTCTTAATTTCGGCTCAGGTCATGATCCTAGGGTCATGGGACCAAGCACCACATGGAACCCTGTGCTGAGTGTGGAGCCTGCTTAAAATTCTTTCTCTCTCTCTCATTCTCCGCCCCTTTCCCCTGCTTGCACTCTCTCTTTATTAAAAAAAATGGTCATATTATTACTACTTCTAGGGATTATCTTTTCCACAAATGGATAACCAACTCTTAAACCATCACTTCTCAAATCTGGATAAATTATATTACTATGCCATATGTCATATTATGAAACCAAAACAACTATCATCTCCAAATATGGCTTAATCTGCTGTGAAATTAAGCATTTCTGTTTCCTTCTCTTTTATTTTAAATTTAAACAAAAGAATTTGTTAAAAGGAAAGGAAGAAAAAAATTATAATCACAAACATTCTTCCCACTACCTAGAGTTAACCACTGTTAATATCTGCACATATGTGTTTATAGTGTTTACTTTTTATAAAAACAAAACTCTCCATTGTTATAAAAAAACTTAAATAATAAAGAAATGTAGAAAGACAACTCTTAAAAACTGCTGCAAATCCAAAACTAACTAAAATGATCAATAAAATACTAAGCTATCAGTACAGGTATTTTTATATGTACTTAGACAAATAGAATGACAGAGAAGACTTTTAGAAAAAAATAAGACCATGCTATATATGCCTTTTTTCATAGTATTAAATTCAACTATACTTTAAAATAATAAAATCAGGCTAAAGTAGTTTTTGAACTTCGAGCACAGTTGACACTTGAACAACGCAGAGATTAAGAGTACCAACCCACCATGCAGTTGAAAATCCATGTATAAATTTTGACCACCCAAAAACTTAGCTACTAATAGCCTACTGTTGACCAAAATCCTCAATAATAGCAGTCAACTAAGACATATTTTGAATGCTATGCATATTATATACTGCACTTTTACAACAGAGTAAGAGAAAAGAAGTGTTAATAAAATCATAAGGAAAAGAAAATACATTCATAGTACTGCACTGTTTTTCAATTCCACAAGTTTATGTCATGTTTACAAGATAAATCATCTGTCAGTGCCTGTCAATATTGTCTTATATGATACAAAACACTATAGATATTATATATATATTACAAGCATGACATCAAAAATAAAAACATAATATGAAAAAAGAAATTCATATTTACTTAAAGGTATAACAATTCATGCATTGATAATGAAGTGGCAATATGGCTGCTTTATGGTAGCCTAGTGTAATCAACACAGTTGCTTCACAGTAGCCTAGCCTGTACACTAATGGATTAATCCCTATAAAATTTTTATGGGATGCAGTATTACAGTCATATTCACAATGCAGTACTGGAAACAGTTATATTTTTTTAAAACATTACTTACCTGTTTTGATAAGCTGGTATGCTGTTTCTCCAATTGCCAGAAAAAAAGGTATACTGTATGGTAATGTAATTCTTTGAATGCAAAAACAGTAAAGAAGCTAACACGTTATAATTTTATATTAAATACTACTCACATTATGCCTATGTAAGGATAGACTATCCACTTCCATACAAGTCTTGCACACGATGTTCTACACAAAGACTACTTAGGCGATGATGAGGATAATGACACAAAAATGCTCATACACTTCTTGCTGTACAGTTAATAGATTTTCACATGAAGAGACATGTACGTATACAACAGATAAATTTATTAACTATACAGTAGGATGATTATTTACTAAGTGGAACTGGACCATCATAAAGGTTTTCATTTCATGTTGAATAGGCTGAGGAGGAGGAGGAGGGGCTGGGTCTTGTAGTCTCAGGGTGATAGCAACAGAAGAGGTGGAGGAGGTAGAAGGGGAAGCAAGAGAGGCAGCACACTGAGTGTAACTTTATGGAATATATCATAATTTGTCTGACTTGTTTTTTCATTTCTCTAAAAACGTTTCTATATTGTACCAAACCTTTTTCCAACATTTGCTTTAGTTACAGTGCCCATACCATAGAAGAGTCCACATCATAAAAGAAGTCAAAAGTGGTCTTGAACAATTAGAATGCTTCTGCCAGATTGTCTAACATCAATTTGTTTTCTAACACTGCTTCAATCATCTGGCACTGACTCAGAAGCACTCCTCTCCACCAAGCACTCTTCTATTAATTCCTCGCATGGGTTATCTATTAGCTGTTGAATTCCTCCAAGATCCACTTCCTGAAACCTTTCGCTCTTACCATTTTTGCCATTACCACAATCTCTATCATCACTTCCTTGACTGTCTCTGTCATAAATCCTGTGAAGTCATGTACAGCATCTGGACACAGTTTTCTCCAGCAGGAATTTATTCTTTCAGGCTTGACTGCTTTCATGGCTTTTTCTATAACAACAATGGCATCTTCGGTGGCATTATCTTTCCTGACTTTCATGATGTTTCTTCTGCTGTTCTGATGTTTCATGATGGTTCTCTTGGTGGCATGGACAACATTTTCTATAGAGTATCGTGTGTAATGAGTCTTAAAAGTCCTTAATGACTTCCTGATCTAGAGGCTGAATTAGAGAGTGTTTGGGGGCAACACTTTCATGCCCTGGGTTCTGGGTAGCCAGGGGCACTGTCCAACATCGAAAGAACTCTAAAAAGCAGTTCCTTACTGGCAAGGTACTTCCTGACCTCAGGGACAAAGCATCAGTGATCCAGAAAAGGGCTCTCATTTCCAGTACTTCCTCTTGTACAGCCAAAACACTGGCTGCTGGTATTTATCTTTTCCCTTTGAGACTGGGGATTAGCAGCTTTATAGATAAAGGCAGTCCTGATCATACTGTATTTGCAAAGTAGAATTAGCCTATTCCTTCGTGCCTTAAATCCTGGTGCTCATTTCTCTTCCTTACTAATAAAGGTCCTTTGCGGCATTTTTTTTTTCCAGAATGTATTTTCCTCTGCGTTAGAAACCGGTTCAGGCAGATATTCTTTCTCGTTAATTTTCTTAGCGGTGTCTGGGACCTTGTCTGCAGTCTTGGATCAGAATAAGCTGCTTCTCCGGTTATCCTGACATTTTTAAAGCGAAACTTCTTTCTGGAATTATCAAACCATCCTTTGCTGGCATTAAATTCTCTAGCTTTATATCTTTCACTTCCATTTACTTTGTCATATGATGACTTCAATTTTCCCCGAATAATATTAGTCTAAAGGTATGCCTTTCTTAGAGCAATCCTACATCCACATAAAAGTTGCATCTTCAATACGAGATGAAAAGGCATTTCGCAAAAAGCACAAGGTTTTCACACTTCCTGGAGGAGCTGCAGTAACGGTTTTACAACTTTTTTACTTTTTTTTTATAACAGTCCTTATGCTAGATTCATTTATCTTTAATTGCCAGGCAACCGCAGCTGCAGACCTCAATCCAAGTATTTATCAAGGAATTCAACTTTTTCCTGTACTGTCCTGAATTTTCTCTGCTTCTTGGGAGCGCTTTCTAGAATCACTAGTGGCACTTTGTATGAGTCGTATGGTGTTTTTCAAGGTGTTTAATATTGCAGTAAACACAAATCAATCAACATGATACATCACATCAACAAAAGAAAAGATAAGAACCATACGATCCTGTCAATAGAGGCAGAAAAAGCATTTGACAAAATACAGCATCCTTTCTTAATAAAAACTCTCGAGAAAGTCGGGATAGAAGGAACATACTTAAGCATCATAAAAGCCATATATGAAAAGCCCACAGCTAATATCCTCAATGGGGAAAAATTGAAAGCCTTCCCCCTGAGATCAGGAACACTACAGGGGTGTCCACTCTCGCCACTGCTTTTTAACATAGTACTGGAAGTCTTAGCATCAGCAATCAGACAACAAAACAAAATAAAAGGCATCAAGATTGGCAAGGAGGAAGTCAAACTTTCACTTTTTGCAGATGACATGATACTTTACATGGAAAACCCAACGGAATCCACCAAAAGCCTACTAGAACTGATTCATGATTTCAGCAAAGTTGCAGGATACAAAATCAATGTACAGAAATCGGTGGCATTTCTATACACCAACAATGAAGCAGCAGAAAGAGAAATAAAGAAGCTAATCCCTTTCACGATTGCACCAAAAACCATAAAATACTTAGGAATAAACCTAACCAAAGATGTGAAAGACCTCTACACTGAAAACTATAAAAAACTTATGAAGGAAATTGAGGAAGACACAAGGAAATGGAAAAACATCCCATGCTCATGGATTGAAAGAATAAATATCGTTAAAATGGCAATACTACCCAAAGCAATCTACACATTCAATGCAATCCCAATCAAAATTGCACCAGCATTCTTCTGAAAACTAGAGCAAACAATCCTAAAATTTGTATGGAACCACAAAAGACCTCGAATAGCCAAAATAATACTGAAGAATAAAACCAAGGCGGGAGGCATCACAATCCCAGACTTTAACCTCTACTACAAAGCGGTAGTCATCAAGACTGTATGGTATTGGCACAAAAACAGACACATAGACCAATGGAATAGAATAGAAAACTCAGAAATGGACCCGCAAGTATACGGCCAACTAATCTTTGACAAAGCGGGAAAATGTATCAAATGGAAAAAAAGACAGCCTCTTTAACAAATGGTGCTGGGAGAATTGGACAGCAACATGCAAAAGAATGAAAGACCACTTTCTTACACTACTCACAAAAAAAAATTCTAAATGGATAAAAGATCTGAATGTGAGACAGGAAACCGTCAAAATCCTAGAGGAAAAAGCAGGAAAAAGCCTCTTTGACCTAAGACGCATCAAGTTCTTACTCGACACATCTCCAAAGGCAAGGGAATTAAAAGCAAAGATGAACTATTGGGACCTCATCAAGATAAAAAGCTTCTGCACAGCAAAAGAAACAACCAACAAAACGAATAGGCAACCAATGGAATGGGAAAAGATCATCGCAAATGACATATCGGATAAAGGACTAATATCTAAAATTTATAAAGAACTTACCAAACTCCAAACCCGAAAAACAAACAACCCAGTGAAGAAATGGGCGGAAGATATGAATAGACACTTCTCCAAAGGGGACATTCAGATGGCCAACAGACACATGAAACGATGCCCAATGTCTCTCATCATCAGGGAAATACAAATCAAAACCACACTGAGACACCACCTCACACCAGTCAGAGTGGCTAAAATGAACAAATCAGGAAACTATAGATGCTGGCGAGGATGTGGAGAAGTAGGCACCCTCCTACACTGTTGGTGGGAATGCAAACTAGTGCAACCACTCTGGAAAACGGTGTGGAGGTTCCTCAAAAAAATGAAATTAGAGCTACCCTATGATCCAGCAATAGCACTGCTAGGAATCTACCCAAGAGACACAGGAATGCTGATGCATAGGAGCACGTGTACCCCAATGTTCATAGCAGCACTTTCGACAATAGCCAAATCATGGAAAGAGACCAAGTGCCCATCAACTGACGAATGGATAAAGAAGTTATGGTACTTATATACAATGGACTACTACGTGGCAATGAGAAAAAATGAAATCTGGCCATGTGTAGCAACATGGATGGAACTGGAGGGTATTACGTTAAGTGATAAAGTCAGTCAGAAAAAGACAGATACCATATGTTTCCACAAATAGGTGGACTTTGTGAGACTAAGCAAAAACCAGGGGGAGGGGAAGAGGGGAAAGGAAAAAAAGACACAGAGAGGGAGGGAGATAAAACATAAGAGACTCTCAAAGACTAAGAAAAAACTGAGGGTGAGGGGGATGAGGGAGGGGGGAGAGGGGGTGATGGGCATTAAAAAGGGCACATGTTGGGATGAACACTGGGTGTTATATGTAAACCAATTTGAAAATAAACTATTATAAAATTTAAAAAAAACAAAAAAAATTGCAGTAAACACAGTGAAAAATATGTAAGAACCTCAAGAGATCACTTTTTACTGATATGCAATTTACTGGAAAGATGAAATATTCACATGGAGATGATTAGCATTTCAAGCAGATACCTGCTATAATTAAGCCTACCACAATAGCAACAGGATAGCTAGGAAGTTATTATTAGAGTAGCACACTAGTACAACAGTTAATTTTCTGCAGCTATGATTTAATACCGCATCTTTACGTTTGTTTACGTTTCTCTCAACTGTGAACGGCGCCACATATGGTCTGTAAGTGTTGAAGTTTTGATAAATTTTCACTTTTCATTATAGATTTGTGTATATTTTACGGTAGTGATAAAATAGACTATTATCTACAGGTATTTTCTGCATTCATGACATACCTTACTTTTTCTTAATCTTTTCAATATTTCTAAGCTATGTGGTTCATCTGCATCTGCAAAACCATCTACCTGGTTTTTTTCAAATTATCCAAAATTTTTTCTAATATATTTACTGAAAAAAGCCGAGTATAAGTGGACCCACACAGTACAAATTGTGTTAAGGGTCAAATGTATTTCTTTAACAGGTGCTATCTCCTAAAAAGGACAAAGTAAGAGGTGCTTGGGTGGCTCAGTCAGTTGTGTCTTTTTTTTTTTAATTTTTTTTTTTAAAGTTTATTTTATTCTTGAGAGAGAGAGAGAGAGTGTGCGAGCAGGGGAGGGGCAGAGAAAGAGGGAGACACAGACTCCAAAGCAGGCTCCAGGCTCTGAGCTGACAGCACAGAGCCCAGACATTGGGCTCGAACTCACGAACCGTGAGATCACAATCTGAGCTGAAGTCGGAAGCTTAACCAATTGAGCCACTCAGGCGCCCCTCTTTTTTTTTAATTTTTAAAATATTTATTTATTTAGAGAGAACACAAGCAGGGGAGGGGCAGAGAGAAAGAGAGACAGAATCCCAAGCAGGCTCCACACCATCAGCGCAGAGCCTGATGCAGGGCTTCAACTCACAAACAGTGAGATCATGACCTGAGCTGAGTTCAAGAATCAGACACTTAACTGCACCACCCAGGCACCCCAGGCATCCAACTCTTGATTTTGGCTCAGGTCATGATCTCACAGTCACAAGATCAAGCCCCACGTGGGGCTCCATGCTGGGCATGGAGCCTGCTTGAGATACTCTTTTTCCCTCTCGCTACCCCTCTCTATTAAAAAAAAAAAAGTATAAACAAAACTTACAGTAGTAGTCATTATGCTTTCTTATTTTTTCAACTATATCTCAATTTTAGACATTTTCTATTGATTGAAAGCATTATTTTCATCCCTTCTCCAATCTCCAGTCTCCATCTCTACATTTTATATTATTATTTTTATTTTGTCCAGGTTGATAACATTCATGTCCAGTTCTGTAAACACAATCTATATGGCTGTTTAATATTATTCTGCATTTAAATGGATTCAATGCTCATTGCCCCAATTCTTTGTCAAACTTACTATTCCTGAATTACTAATCCTGATTTACTCTTAATTGGCTAAGATTTACTGGGACATGGTTTTTTTCCAGATGAACTCACAGGTCTTGAATTTCTTGAGTTTTTTCATATGTAAGAATACCTACCATCTGCCTTTAATTATAACAGTATCTTGGGCTGCTAAGTATTCCAGGCCACACTTCCTTCCCTATGAACTTTGTAGACATTACATGAAATGTTGTTGTAGAAAACAGAAAAGTCTGACTTTTGCCCTTGAATATAATTTTTCTGCCTACAGAATTTTTTTTATCCTCTAAGTTCCAAGTTTTCCTAGAACATGGTATAACATTCGATCTACCAACTCAATTCTCTTTTCAGAAGAATTCTCTTTGAATGTATTTTCTGTTCCACTGTTGGGTCATCTTTGACGGTCTTCCCTTACCTAACCAGCTTGTCTGTGTTTAAGATTACCTCAAGTCTTTAATGTCTGTAATTTAATTTTCGGCAATGTCTATTCTGTTCCTTGCTCTTGTCTAATTTATTAGTTTCACTGATCTTCAATTTGTTTCCTTAGTTCTGCAATATCCTTTTCCATCTCATTCTGCTGTCTTATCATCTTTAAGTATTATTTTACCAAATAATATTGTTTTTAACTTGCTCTTTTGGACAGCAGCACTGTCCAAAAGAACTTTCTGAGATAACAAAAATGTTTTATGTGTGCACTATCAATGTAGTATCCACCAGCCATGTGTGGTTATTAGGCACTTGAAACATGCCGAGTGTAACTGAAGAAATGAATTTTCTATTTTAATCAGTTTAAATGTAAACAGTCTCTTAGGACCCATAGCCACTACATGGAACAGTACAGTTCCACAGCCTAGAGCAACTGAAGAGAATTTCCTCTCTTGCCTTATGTTTTTCTTCTATGCCTGTCTTTGCATGCTAGGTTCTTTTGTTGTTGTCGCAGTAGTATTTGGCTAGTTGCCATGTCATTTCTTTTCGCTTTCATCATGCATGAATTGCTCTGTCCATGTTAGATGCTCTGATATAACATATTGACTCTTTCTCCCAGTATCTGACATTAGTTCATTTTTTCCTCAGAAAACGAGAGGCTTTCTGTAGCCAAGAGGAAGACAGAGGTGGATAGTTGGTTTCAGCTGAAAGAGTATACAATATTTGTTGGAATTCCTAGACTGTAATAGACTTTGGTCCATTATTTTATATATGGATTTAGGGGCTCCTGGGTGGCTCAGTCAGTTAAGCATCCGACTCTTGGTGTCAGCTCAGGTCATGATCTCATGGTTCGTGAGTTCGTGCACTGGCAGTGCAGAGCCTGCTTCAGTTTCTTTCTCTCTCCTTCTCTCTCTGCCCCTCCTGTGTGCGCTCACTCTCTCTCTCCCTCTCTCAAATAAATAAACTTAAAAAAAAATTTTTTTAACATTTATAAGGATTTATACCACCCACTTGGCAGATTTAGTAGTAGCTTATACTACTACCATAGACCAAGAAAATTTCCTTTGTAGAGAAGAGTCCTACTATTCACAAACTTCCCCTGCTTTCCCCTCTTTCCCCTCAGCAGCCATTTCCCTATTTCTCATTCAAACGAAGAAAAATCTAAATACCTACTCATGTGCTTCTCTCAAGTTTTGAGAACATAGGTGAAAATCCTCAGGGTTTGGTCAATTCACCAATATGGATTTCGGCTGTTAAGGCAAGGTAGAAGCTAAACCATGCTGTGCCTCACCCACCCCCAGCTGAGCTACAGAATTTGTCCTTGGTGGCTAATTTTTGAAGTGCACTGCATTAAGTTATACTTCTTCCCTATTACTGTAAGATTTTTTTTTACCGATTTGACTGCTTATTGCTCATTCTATGGGAAATTCCAATTGCCCATTTTAATCTGAAAATACTAGATTAAGAGTGCTTCTAGGGGTGCCTGGCTGGATCAGTCAGTGAAGCACACAACTCTTGGTCTCAGGGTTGTGAGCATGAGCCCCATGTTGAGTAGGAGATTACTTAAAAATAAAATATTAAAAAAAAGAAGAGTGCTTCTAACTACTTTAAACCTAATTGAATCCAGGACCAGTTTGTTTTGACCCTAGAAATGACTACCTGTGTACATTAATTAGAATAGAAAAACTGGAAGTACAAGTACCAATTCAGAGCAGTATGGTAATTCTAAAACAGGAGATGGGGCCTCGGCCCAACATAATGGCAGTAAGGATGGAAAGGGGCAAAAGCATTAAAGGACTTTATTAGACAGAAAGAATGAAGGGAGGATCCAACTTAAAACTCTTTAATGGCTTCCTATTGCTTTTAGGATAAAAACTAAAATTCTTGGGATGCCTAGGTGGATCAGTCAGTTAAGCATCCAACTCTTGAATTTGGCTCAGGTCATGAACTCATAGTTCACGGGATCGAAGCCTGTGTGGGGCTCTGTGCTGACAGTGTAGAGTCTGCTTGGGATTCTCTCTAAAAATAAATAAGCATAAAAAATTCTTAAAAGTCATAGATATATATCTGGCCTCTGCCCACCTCTACAGCTTTATCCTACTCCACTCATCCTTTCTGTTTATTCCTTTGCTGTCGATGCTCCAGCTACTCAAGCATTTTTTCAGGCCCTTAAATGTATCAGATAGGCCTCCTCCTGCCTAAGGTCTTTGACATGCTGTTTCCTTGTCTGAAATACTCTTTCCCTTTTCTTTACTTGGTCTACTGCTACTTAGCTTTCAAATCTCATCTCAATTCTCAGTTTCTCAGGGAAGCTTTCCCTGATCCTCCAAATTAGGGCAGCCCCCTGTCATTAACACTACTTTTCCTTCAGTCCATTAATGAATGAATGGGTGAATGGGTAACTGAATAAAGGATAACAACTTTTGATTCTAGGTGAAACTAGCAATCTGACAGAAAGTTAAGAGGAAAAAATGAGGGGGCATCAATGCAACTCAAAGGGGAGAGGATAGTCTTTTCAATAAATGACACCTGGATATTCATATACAAAAAAGTAAACTTGGGCCCTTACCTCACACCATATATAAAACCATACATAAAAAACAATTCAAGATGAATCACCAAACTAAATGTGAAAGCAAACACTATAAAATTTTTAGAAAAAAAAAAACACAGGAAAAACTCTTTAAGGCTTGGAGCTAGACAAAGATTCCTTAAATATGACACCAAAAGCACAATCCATTAAAAAATTTTGGTATACTGGAGATCATCAAAACTTTTGCACTTCAAAAGACAGCATAAAGGGGGAAAAAAAAAAAAGACAGCATTAAGCAAAAAGAGAAAAGCCAAAGACTAGCAGAAATATTTGCAAAACACATTTGATAAAGAATTTGTATCTAGAATTTACAAACACATAATTCGGTAAGACAAACAATCTAATAAAATACTGATAAAAGGGGCACCTGGGTGGCTCAGCCAGTTAAGCATCCAACTTCAGCTCAGGTCATGATCTCACGGTTCATGGGTTCAAGGCCCTGTGTCAGTCTCTGTGCTGACAGCTCAGAGCCTAGAGCTCACTTTGGATTCTGTCTGTCTGTCTTGCTCTCTCTCTTTGCCCCTCCCCCCTCACACTCTGTCTCTGTCTCTCTCTCAAAAATAAATATTAAAGTGGGTGACGGGCATTGAAGAGGGCACTTGTCGGGATGAACACTGGTGTTATATGGAAACCAATTTGAAAATAAATTATTTAAAAAAAAATAAACATTAAAAAATTGTTTTTAATTGATACAAGATTTGAATAGCCATTTTACCAAAGATATCCAAATGGCACGAAAAGATGCTCAACATCATTAGTCATATGCAAATCAAAACCACAATGAGATACCACATCACACCCACCAGAAAGGCTATAATCAAAATGACATACAATAATAAACATTGCGGAGCATGTGGAGAAATTAGAACCCTCATATTGCTGGTGGGAATATAAAATGATAGCATCATTTGGAAAGGAGTTTGGTAGTTCCTCAAATGTTTACTAGTTACCATATGACTCAGCAACTCTATCCCTGGGTATCTACCCAAGAGAAATTAAAGCACATATTCAAACAAAAATATGTACACAAATGTTTATAGTAGCAATATCAAGAATAGCCAAAAAGTGGAAACAAATGTCTGTCAAGTGATAACATGGATCAACAAAATGTGGTGTAGTCAAACAATGGAGTATTGTTCAACAATTTAAAAAGAATGAAATACTGATACATACTAAAACATAAATGAGGGGCGCCTAAGTGGCTGAGTCGGTTAAGCTTCCAACTCTGGCTCAGGTCGTGATCTCATGGTTGGTGAGTTTGAGCCCCGCGTTGGGCTCTGTGCTGAAAGCTCAGAGCCCGGAGCCTGCTTCGGATTCTGTGTCTCCCTCTCTCCCTCTCCCTCTTTCTCTTTCTCTCAAAAATAAATAAACATTAAAAAGAATTCAAATAAAATAAAACATAAATGAACCTTGAAAACATTATGGAAAGAGAAAGAAGTCAACATAAAAGACCACATATTGTATGATTCTATTTATATGACATGTCCAATAAAGGTAAATTTATGGAGATCTGCCTGGGTATGAGAGTAATTAATTGGGGGATTAAATGTAATTAGCCAAGAGGAATCTTCTAGGAATGATAAAAATGTTTTAAAGCTGGAAGGTGAAGTTACACAACTCAGTAAACCTATTAAAAATCATTGAATTAGGGGAGCCTAGGTGGTTCCGTTGGTTGAGCATCTGACTTAGGCTCAGATCATGACCTCATGGTTTGTGGGTTCGAATTCCACATAAGGCTTTGTGTTGACCACTCAGAGCCTGGAGCCTGCTTCGGATTCTATGTCTCCCTCTCTCTCTGCCCCTCCTCTGCTTGCCCTCTGTCTCTCTCTCCTCTCAAAAATAAGTAAACATGTTGGGATGAACACTGGGTGTTACATGTAAACCAACTTGAAAATAAATTATTATAAAAAAAATAATAATAAGTAAACATTAGGGCACCTGGGTGGCTCAGAGGGTTAAGCATCTGACTTTGGCTCAGGTCATGATGCCAGGGTTGGTAGGTTCAAGTCCTGCATCGAGCTCTGTGCTGACAGCTCAGAGCCTGGAGCCTGCTTCAGATTTTGTGTCTCCCTCTCTCTCTCTGCCCCTTCCCTCAATCATGTCTTTCTCTCTCAAAAATAAACATTTAAAAATAAATAAATAAATAAATATTTTAAAAATCATCGAGTTGTACTTTAAAATATGTGAATTTTATAATATCTAAATTATGCTTTGATAAAGTTAAATTTTTAAAAAAACTAGGAAAGTTGGGGGAATGAGCACAGAGCAGCAAAAGTATTGGGTTTTAGACTTTCTCAAGCTGTTCATGTGACACAGCCAAGGGTCTGAGAAATTTAGAAGGTTGTTAAGGATACCAGACTATATAGGGCGCCTGTGTGGCTCCGTCAGTTAAGCGTCCAACTTCAGCTCAGGTCATGGTATCATGGCTTGTGGGTCTGAGTCCCGTGTCAGGCTCTGTGCTGACAGCTCAGAGCCTAGAGCTTGCTTCAGATTCTGTGTCTTCCTCTTTCTCTGCCCCTTCCCCCCTCACACCCTCTCTCTCTCTGTCTCTCTCTCAAAAATAAATATTAAAAAAAAAAAGGATACCAGACTATAGAGACATAGTAATACAGATTTTGAAGTCACTAGGAAAGATATGACAAAGGGACTTTTCTACATGTCTTCAACTCTGTACAGATCAATATACCCTGAAAAGATCTTTACTTGACTGTACTAATTCTCTATTTTTCCTTTTCAAAGTTCTTCAACCAATGATATTTATCCATTGCCCTCATTTCTTCCACTACCCCATTCTTTTTTATTCTCTCAAAGTCTATGTTCCTTCCTTACCTCTTTGTTGAAGCTATTCTGTCAATTCACTAATGGTACCTTATTTTCAAAACCAATGGCCTTTTCTCTGCTTTCATTCTTTTTAACTTCTCTACAAGAAGCCCTGTCAAACTCAAATCCTTAAAACTCATTCTTCACTTGTGCAACCTTATACTATTCTTAGTCCTCTTCACACTTCTATTCTATCTACCAAATACTTTTACCTTCTACCCTTCCTCACACCTTATCAAAATAAGGAAGAACCTTTTCTCCCAAAACAAGAGAGAACTTGGTTTTTATTTGTCTCTTCTTCTCACAGAATCTATTAATAAACAGGTCTTTGTTCTACTTTCCCAATTAGAAAATAAATTCAGAGAATATTAACTTGGCTTTTCTCAATTTTATATCCATCAAAAGCAACCCATGCATAATTGTATGTACAATGAATAGAATTCAGTATCTGTTTGCAACTCATAAAAAAATGAGATCATTCTAAGCAGATCCCTGAAAAGATACTTTTTCCCACTTGGAAATGGTATTTTAAACATAATTAGAAAACTAAGAACTTTGTGTGATCTTTTCATATACACATTTAAAATTGTTAACAGAGTTTCCTGGCAGATAATTTATGCCCAGATGACTAATGATATTCAAACTAAAAATTTTTAAGTTCTAGAAAGTCAACTAAAATTTCTCCAGATTTCTAAAGTCTGGAGTCACGAAGCACAAAACTATAAATCTCAAGTAACACCTATAAACACATGGCTCAAGGCTATTCTCCTATAGACTGTTTGTTTCAGTCAAACTGTATTGTCTTAAAAAAATTAATAATAACTTACCAAATCCCAAAGTCCAACTTGCCCAGATTTGGCCCCAGCTGCCACCAAAGTTCTAATTTCTGATGGGTGGAGAGCCACAGAGAATATTGGGCCTTGGGTAACTTTATGAACAGTATCTTCACTAATGACCATGCCACTTAAATTGGCTTTATATCTGAGAAAACAAGTTATTTTAGAAGTAAAACCAATCAATAGTCAAAATAACTGAAACATAACTCAAAAACAAAAAGAAAAAAGACAGAGTAAATAGTTAACCTCCTAGTAATTAAGGAAATCAAATTAAAAAATGGGATACTATTCTTCACTTATAAAAGGCAGCAGGCTGCAGTTAAACACATACTTTCATTAATAGTGCTAGTGGCAGACTAAATTCATATAAGATTTTCGGAAGAAAAAAATATTTTAGAAAACAATTCAGCAATGTATGTCCATAATATTTGATTCATTAATCTCACTTCTGGAATCTATCCTAAAAGAATTAACACATTATCACATTTAAACACATATACATATGTAACTAAATACACAACACACAAAACTAAATTGAAAATAATTCCAGAGGCATCTGGGTGGCTCAGTCAGTTAAGCATCTGACTTGATTTCAGCTCAGGTCATGATCTCACCATTCATGAGACTGACTCCTACTGTCATCTGCGCTAACACTGCAGATACTTCTTGAGATTGTCTCTCTCCATCTCTCTCTCTATTTATTAAATAAATAAACTTTAAATAAAAAGAAAAAAATATGGTAAAAAAAAAAGAATTCCAAATACCAACAAGGAAGAAGAGGTTAAGTAAATGCCACCTACTAAATAAAATAATATGCAATTAATAAATTTAAAGACTTTAGTAAATGTAAAAATGTCAATGAAAAGGCATAATGCAAATTTGCATATACATTAGAACATAAAAAACTAAAAATGTACGTATATTCATTCATTTATTAAATAATGAGTGAATATATATTATGTGTCAGTCACCATTTTGGTTATTGAGACAAAATCCCTGCACTCGTGAAGCTTATATCATAGTGGTATTACATATGGCAATACCTGAAAAGAAACATACAAAAACAATAGTCGTTAGGTGGAAATATTATGGGTATTTTTTCCGCCTCATTTTCAAAACCTCCTGTAATGGCATATAGTCTGTAAAACTTAAAGATCTCAGAAAATATAAAACAAAGACAAGGAATTTCAACTCACCTTTTAATGCTAGATAACTCCTTCTCAGTATTCTTAATACTAGTCTGCAACAATGAAAAGAAATCAAAATACTAAGTTAATATATATACTGAAATTTCCTTAACAGATAATTCTAAAAGCTATAAGCCCTCCAAAGTGATACCTTGCTCACGTCTACCCAAGTCTGTAAGAATCCTTTAAATACTTCATTGTCATCATCTCGATTTTCAGGAGTCATTTCTAAAGGCCCAGGAGGTAACAAAGGCTGTTTTAAAAAATAAGAAAATCAAGAATAAAATGAGAAATAAAAAGGCTGACTGACTCTTACTCTGCCCTAGAATGTTCTTTACTACTTTACTTTGAATACCAACACCAAAGGTGACACATTAATAGTATTCAAAAATAATTGTTCAATGAATGATTTTTTCAGGTATCTTGTAAAATACCATTTAATTAACCATTAGTGTGAGCATTCCATTTAATACTCACAATAATCTAGTGAATGAGATACCACATTTTAAAGAGATCATAATGAAACTTAGAGAAGTTACCTTGTCCAAAGTTACATTGCCAACAGGAGTTGCTAGGAGTTGGTTCAGATCAGTTCAATCTCGTTATTCAGTTATTATTCTGTGCCAGTGGTTTTTTTTTTTAAGTTAATTTATTTATTTATTTTTGAGAGAGAGGGAGCGGGAGAGAGACAACATGCGCGTGCACGCATGGGCATGCCCCGGGAGTTGGGGAGGGGCAAAGAGACAGGGAGAATTCTAAGCAGACCCTGCCCTGTCAGTGCAGAGGCCAATTCAGGGCTCAATCCCACAAACCATGAGATCATGACCTGAGCCAAAACCAAGAGCTGGACCCTCAACCAACAGAGCCATCCAGGCGCCCTGCCAGTGTTTTTTCAAATCCCAGGCTGTAACCTATGAATGGTGAAATCATTTCAATATGTTAAAACCAACCATGTTTTCGTGAACGATAAAAGAATAGAGTCACATATACAAAACGTACATCACATGCAGCAAGTTTAAGTATCATTTCACAAAAGTTTTGCTTCAGCTGTATGGAATGAATTCAATGTAAATATATTTATCATGGGTGAAAGCTTCAGAAAAATTGGAAAGCTACTCTTCCTAAGTACCTTAATTTGCAATTAGCTTCCAAAGCACCAGTCTAATTAGTGCCATCTTCCAATTTAGAATTAAGCACTTAGATATAAAGTATTAAAAAGAGTAGGTGCTCTTGAATAAAAAACATAATTATAATCTTATTTAGACAATAAACTTCATAAATAAAACTCTTTCTACTCACTGACAGTACAAATTTTATACAACGGCAAAGGGTTACCACTGTTATATTATTTATTAGTAGTAACATTAATACTACCATTTATTGATTACTTACTAAGCCCTTAACACAACAAAAGAAACTTTACAGATAATATATCACTTAACCCCGTCAACACCCCTTTGAAGTTTCTATACTATTACCACTTTAAATATGGGAAAACTGGGGCTCAGAAAGGTTAATTTATCCACAATTCCACTGCAGGCAAACTTGCAGAAATACAGAATCTAAACTAGTCTTTATGACTTTGAAATTTTAATCATTTAACTATAAACAGTAGTATTAAATTAATGAAGTACTAGGGTACCTGGCTGGCACAGTCAATTCAGTATCTGACTCTTGATTTAGGTTCAGGTCATAATCTCATGGTTCGTGAGATCCGGCCCCACATCAGGCTCTGCAAGGACAGCTCTGACAGCGCTAAGTCTGCTTGGGATTCTCTCTCTGCCTCTGTCTCTCTCCCACTAGCATTCTCTCTCTTCCTCTCAAAATACATAAATAAACATTTTTTAAATTAAGTACAAATTGAACACAAGTTAATGACCCTTTAATCTAGTCTCAAAGACTTCAAATTTTTCAGTATTTTATTGAATAATATATTGTTTTTGCACTTTCTTACATTTTCATCTGCTATTAATGTCGGCTGGGTTGGGGTTGCTGGTAATGACACTCCTGTAGGATCTACTTTTAGTAATCTCATTGATCTTCTACATCCAGTCCCATTTTCTCTCTTCTTAGGCTTTTTTCTAAAGGAATGGGAAAAAAACTCAAGTTATAAAACAGTTATATGTACTTACTAAGATTAAGGAGGTACCTCCAGGAATGTATGACACAGATATACTCACACATTACAAGGATATATGCACATGACTACACCGATTTTAACTGAGCTCTTAGGACATTTTCATGCTTTTAAATAAAATCATAAATGTTCATCATGAGGAGGTGAGAGGTGTTAAAATAAATTATAACATACATCTCTAACAATAATATCTAACAGTAAGAAAATTGAAATAGATCTTTGCATGCTGTTATGACATGAACTCTAAGATGCAAGAAACAAAAACAAGGTCTACTACATACTGAATATGCTTCAACATATTTGGGTTTTTTTTTTAGAAAAAGGTTATGTACACATACACATTTTTACACGCTAACATTACCTATGGAAGAACATACATGAAACTATTAACAGTGGTTTCTTCTAGGGAGAAGGCCTGAAGAACTAAGGTCTAAAACGGAACAGAGATTTAAATGTCTCATTGCATTTCCTTCCATACAGTTTAGTTTTTAAGATCATATACATACCCTGCTTTTTTATACACTATTTTTTCATTTTAAAAAAGTAGCTCAGAACTTCCAGTTTCACATATAAGGAGGTTGAAAGTCTTTTCAAGTAAAAATCTGAACAGATTAAAAAAATCTACAACTCTTCTATGATCCTTACAAAGCAAGAACACAGTGCAAACTGCTGACCTCAATACTGGAAAGACAGAGAAATACAAGGAGTCATGGCTTACTCAGAGAAAGTCAAGAACAGAAACCACAATGGGAACCAGTACAAAGGTAGGAAAACCTGAACTGTAATTGCCGAATTGGTGGAGGCTCAGTATGGACAGTTAAGTCTGAGAATTAACAACTCCAGAGTGGTCCACACAAAAACCTGCACATGAGTCTTTACAGGAGCTTTATTCTTAACAGTCAAAACTGGGAAGCAGCCAAAATGTCCTCCACTAATTGAACAGATAAACAAACTACAGTACATCTAGACAATGGAATAATATTCAGCACTAAAAAGAAATGAACTATCAAAAGTCATGAAAAGACATGGAGGAAACTTAAATGCACAGTACTAAGAAAAAGAAGACAATCTGAAAGCCTACATAGTGTATAATCCCAAATACATGACATTCTGTTAAAGACAAAACTATAGAGACAAAAAGATTAGTAACTGACACAGCTGAGGGTGGTAAGGTGATATAAAGAGAACACAGGTAATAAAAATACTCAATATATTGGGACACCAATAGGTGAAGCATCCAACTTCAGCTCAGGTCATGATCTTGCAGTTCGTGACTTTGAACTTGCATACCTTGCATATTATGATCTTGCATATCGGACTCTGCACTGGTGGTGCAGAGCCTGCTTAGGGTTCTCTCTCCTCCCCCCCCCCTTCCCACTTGCATGTGCCCTCTCTCTCTTAGAATGGATGAATAAACTTTAAAATATACACACACATATATAACAATGGATATGTCATCATACATTTGTACAAACCCATACGATGCACAACGCCACGAGAAAATTCTAAAATGAACAATGGGCTTTGGGTAATTAAGATGTATCAGTGTAGATTCATCCTTGGTAACAAACGTACCACTCTGCTGCGTGATGTTGATAATGGGTGAGTTTATGCATGTGTGGGGGCAGAAGAATATATGGGAAATCTTTGTACCTTCCTCTCAATTTTGTTGGGAAACAATTCCAAAAAAAATCAGTCTTAAAAAAAACCTTGAAGGAGGACTCACACCCACTCTTTTGAGAGATTTACATCAAGGAGCTTGACTAAAAGTCTTCAGTAAATATGAGAAAAATTTCCTCATGCTTCCCACAGGGGTAAGGGAAAAACACAACTTTGAAATACTCCTGCTGTTAGGAGAACTAGTTAACCAGAGCCTAACCTGCTGGGGTATTATCAGAGTCCACCCTGAGAGAAAGGAAATACTCAATTACTGCCCACTTTTAGCATCCTCTCCCAACTAAGGAGGGTGGGAGGGGGGAGAAGGAAACAAACTAGAACACTTGTGAAGTTCACTGTCCAGAGATATAGATGCGCTAAAAGACTGACACCTAAGCACAGGACTATAGAATGCTTTATCCCTTTTCACACATTACTAATGGCCAATTTCCAAACTTCCTTTCTCCTGGTACATCATGTCCAGCTATCAAGAAAAAACTACAAGGCACAATGGAAAACAACACAATTTAAAGAGACAGAGAAAGCTTCGGAACCATACACGGCAGGAATGTTGGAATTATCTGAATAAGAATTTAAAACAACTATAATTGATATACTAAGGGCTCTAATAGACAAAACAAACACTATGCAAGATAGGCAATGTAAGAAGAGAGATGGAAATCCTAAGAAAGACCCAAAAGAAATGCTAGAGATCAAAAACGCTAAGAGAAATGTAGTATGCCTTTGATGAGCTCACTAGTAGATAAGACATGGCTGAGGAAAGAACTGAGCTTGAGGTAGCTCAATGGGAACCTCCAAAACTGAAAAGCAGGGAGAAAAAAGAAGGGAAAAAAAACTGAACAGATTATCCAAAGACTAGGGGATAATTAACAAAAGGTGCAACATACACAAAATGGGAATACGAGAAGGATAAGGAAGAGAGAAAAACAGAAGATATATTTGAAAAAATATTAACTGAGATTTCCTCAAATTAATCTCAGACATCAAATAACAGATCCAGGAAGCTCAGAGTACATCAAGCAAGCTAAATGCCCCCCAAAAACTACACCTAGTCAATTCATTTCTGAACTATGGAAAAATCAAAGAGAAAGAAAAAATCCTGAAGGAAGACAGAATGAAAAAAAGCACCTTACCTATAGCCAAAGACAAGAACTACATCCATACTCCAGTAAACTATGCAATCAAGAGAGTAGAGTAATTTGAGAGACTTAGCAGAAAACCATGGGGGAAGGGAAGAGGGGAAAGGAAAAAAGACACAGAGAGGGAGGGAGACAAAACATAGGAGACTATTAAAGACTAAGAACAAACTGAAGGGTGAGGGGAGTATGGAAGGGGGGAGAGTGGGTGATGGGCACAGAGGAGGGCACTTGTTGGGATGAGCACTGGGTGTTGTATGGAAATCAATTTGACAATAAATTATTTTCAAAAATAATAATAATAATAAAATAAAAAAGGGAGTAGAGTAAAATATTTTAAGTGTTGAGAGGGGTGCCTGACTGGCTCAGGAGGTAGAGCATACGACTCCTGATCTTGGAGTCATGAGTTCAAGCTCCACACTGCAGGTAGAGTTTACTTAAAAAATAAATAAAGTGTTGAGAAAAAACACACCAAGCTAGAATTTTATACCCTGTGAAAGTATCTATCAAAAGTTTATGTTTCTTAGACAAACAAAAGTTCAGAGAATTAAGTGGCACCTGTCTGGCTCAGTCAGTAGAGCATACAACTCTTGATGTTGGCATCTTCAGCTCAAGCCCCACATTGGGTATAGAGCTTACTTTAAAAAAAATTGGGGGGGGGGGGGCGCCTGGGTGGCTCAGTCGGTTAAGCGGCCGACTTCAGTTCAGGTCGTGATCTCATGGTCTGTGAGTTCAAGCCTCGCGTCAGGCTCTGTGCTGACGGCTCAGAGCCTGGAGCCTGCTTCAGATTCTGTGTCTCTCTCTTTCTCTGCCCTTCCCCTGCTCACGCTCTGTCTCTAGGCCTCTCAAAAATAAATAATCCTTAAAAAAAAAAAAACTGGGGCACCTGGGTGGCTCAGTCAGTTAAGTGCCTGACTCTTGATTTCAGCTCAGGTCATGATCTCCTGGTTCATGAGATAGAGCACTGCACTAGGCTCTGCACGACAGCATGGAGCCTGCTTGGGATTCTCTCTCTCCCTCTCTTTCTCTTCTTCAAAATAAATAAACTTTTTTTAAAAATTAAGACAATTTGTTGCCAGTACACATGCCTTACAAAAAATGTTTAAAAGAAGTTCTTTATGGGCACCTGGGTGGCTCAGTTGGTTAAGCATCCGACTTCGGCTCAGGTCATGATCTCATGGCTCATGAGTTCGAACCCCACATCGGCCTCTGTGCTGATAGCTCAGGGCATAGAGCCTGCTTCAGATTCTGTCTCCTCCTCTCTCTGCCCCTCCCTCAATTCACTCTGTCTCTGTCTCTGTCTCTCTCTCTCTCTCAAATATAAAACATAAACATTAAAAAAATAAAGTTCTTGACGGGCTCTGGGCTTCATTCAGCTGTCCTGGAGCTGCTTCTCCTCTTGGGGTTGCAGGCAAAACAGAGTCTTGTTTCCACACTCAGAACCGGGCCATCTGAAAACAATTCCTGACTGGGAGGGGCCAACATGGTGGAGAAGTAGGGGGACCCGTACTTCCTGCACCTCTCAAAGAAAGAAGGACTGAAGCCAAAGGACTCTCAACCCCAAGAATCTGGGAGGGAAGGAGACAGAGTCTACAATGAAGAAAACGCAAAAACCAAGCAGCCCCATAAGTGCATGAGTGTGAACTGGGAGAGATAAAACAGACCACAGAGGTTGAGAGGGGAGGGAGCCCCTTCTGCGGAGAGACAAAGAAAGAGAAGCAACAGCTGGGGAAGCGTAGGGCTGTATCTGGACAAGAGAAAACCCTCTAACCAAGAAGAAGAGGGAGCCTATCATCCAGTCTCTAACCGCAGGGCTTTCGAAGAGAAGTCTCATTTCTAACTGCGGGCCTTTCTTCGGACTGGGACCTGGGGCCGCCAGACACTTTTGCATATCTGGGGAGGAGGGGAGCCACCTCTGGGTGCTACGTCAGGGGCACAAGATATACAAGGAGAAACTAGTCATAGCGGTCGGAGCAAGTTTAAACCTCAGGTAAGCATGGGACACAGAAGACTGCAGAATGAGAAAGCCCACTCTCTCTGCGCCCCCAGCAGAGTGAAGATGGAGACAAAGGGTGATTTGGGACACCTGGTCTGTGAAAAAGGGACTAGGGAGTCACCATTTTTCTCCCCACAACCACCAAGGTGGGACTTTAGGGATCAGTCAGAGGGGCCCACAGTGGAGGCAGGACCCACCTACACCAAACCATGCCCCCACCCTCCTCCCCATGGCTGGATAGTCGTTTATCCACTGAAGTTGGATAGACACCGTGAAACAAGCACTGTGATAATGACTGGATTAACTTCAGGTCAATTCTTGTTATTTAAATATATTCTCCCTTTTCTCCTTCTTATCTCTTCCCTCCTCTAGGCTGGTTATTCTGGGTATTTGTTTGCTTAAACAGACATATTTAATCCATTCTCTCGATGCATGCTCTACACCTCCTTTACTTTCTTCCCGCTCTCTCTCTAGAGTAATCAGGTCATATAATTCCTCTAAGTAACTTTATCTTCATTTATTTTTCCTTGCCTCCTTCTTTATTCTCCTTTCTCTCTCTCTGGATAAAGCCTTTCAGTCTCTCTGCCTTAAAAATACTAGTGATGAATTAAAAAACACTATAAATGAGGTGCAAAATAAAATGGAGGCAGCCACAGTGTGGATTGAAGAGGCAGAAAACAGAATAGGTTAATGAGAAGATAAAATTATGGAAAAAGAGGAACCTGGAAAAAAAAGAGAGATAATCTGATCAAAGAGCACAAAAGGAAAATTCGAGAGCAGAGTGATGCAATCAAACAGAACAACATCCATACCATGGGAATTCCAAAAGAAAAAGAGAGAAAGGAGCTGAAGGGGTACTTGAACAAATCATAGTTGAGAACTTCCCCAACCAGGTGAACGAAACAGACATTGAAATCCAAGAGGCACAGAGAACTCCCCTCAGATGTAACTTGAATAGATCTTCTGCATGACATATCATAGTGAAACTGGCAAAATACAAGGATAAAGAGAGAATTCTGAAAGCAGCTAGGGATAAACAGGCCTTAACATACAAAGGTAGACACATAAGGGTAGTTGCAGGCCTATCTACTCAATCTTGACAGGCCAGAAAGGAATGGCAGGAAATCTTCAATGTGATGAACAGGAAAAATATGCAGCCAAGAATCCTTTATCTGGCCAGCCTGTCATTCAGAATGGAAGGAGAAATAAAGGTTTTCCCAAACAAACAAAAACTGAAGGAAGTCATCACCAATAAACCAGCCCTATAAGAGATCCTAAGAGGGATTCTATGAAGGAAATGTTGCAAGGAACACAAAGTACCAAAGACATCGCTACAACACGAAACCTACAGATAACACAATGACTCTAAACCCATATTTATCAGTATTAACACTGAATGTAAATGGACTATCAGGGAATACTATGAAAAATTATATGCCAACACTGGACAAACTGGAAGAAATGGACAAATTCCTAAATACCCACACATTACCAAAACTCAAACGAGAAGAAATAGAAAATTTGAACAGACCTATAACTAGTGAAGAAATTGAATTAGTTATCAAATATCTCCCAACAAATAAGAATCCTGGACCAGACGGCTTCTCTGGGAAATTCTACCAGACATTTAAAACAGAGTTTAATACCTATCCTTCTCAAGCTGTTCCAAAAAACTGAAATGGAAGGAAAACTTCTGGACTCATTCTATGAAGCCAGAGTCACTTTGATTTCCAAACCAGACAGAGACCCAGCAAAAAAACAGAACTACAGGCCAATATCTCTGATGAATATGGATGCAAAAATTCTCAACAAGATACTAGAAAACTGAATTCAACAGTATATAAAAGGAATTATTCACCATGATCACATGGGATTCATTCCTGGGTTGCAGGGCTGGTTCGATATTCACAAATCAATCAATGTGATACATCACATTAACAAAAGATAAGAACCATATGATCCTGTCAATAGATGCAGAAAAAGCATTTGACAGAATACAGCATCCTTTCTTAATAAAAACCCTGAAGAAAGGATAGAAGGAACATACTTAAATATCATAAAAGCCATTTATGAAGAGCCCACAGCTAATGTCATCCTCAACGGGGTAAAACTGAGAGCTTTCCTCCTGTGATCAGAAACACGACAGGGATGTCCACTCTCACCATTGCTATTTAACATAGTGTTGGAGGTCCTAGCATCAGCAATCAGACAACAAAACAAAACAAAAGGCATCAGTATTGGCAAGGAAGAAGTCAGACAACAAAACAAAACAAAAGGCATCAGTATTGGCAAGGAAGAAGTCAAACTTTCACTTTTCGCAGACAACAGATACTCTACATGAAAAACCTGACAGAATCCACCAAAAGCCTGCTAAAACTGATCCATGAATTCAGCAAAGTTGCAGGGTACAAAATCAATGTACAGAAATCGGTCGCATTTTTATCCACCAATAATGAAGCAACAGAAAGAGAAATAAAGAAGCGAATCATATTCACAATTGCACCAAAAACCACCAAATACCTAGGAATAAACCTAACCAAAGATGTAAAAGATCTCTATGCTGAAAACTATAAAAAACTCATGAAGGAAATTGAAGAAGACACAAAGAAATGGAAAAACATCCCATGCTCATGGATTGGAAAAATAAATATTGTTAAAATGTCAATACTACCCAAAGCAATCTACACATTCAATGCGATCCCAAACAAAATTGCACCAGCATTCTTCTCAAAGCTAGAGCAAACAATCCTAAAATTTTTATGGAACCACAAAAGATCCCGAGTAGCCAAAGTAATACTGAAGAATAAAACCAAAGCGGGAGGCATCACAATCCCAGACTTTAGCCTCTAGTTCAAAGCGGTAATCATCAAGACAGTATGGTATTGGCACAAAAACAGACACAGAGACCAATGGAATAGAACAGAGAACCTAGAATTGGACCCACAAATGTATGGCCAACTTATCTTTGACAAAGCAGGAAAGAGTATCCAATGGAAAACAGCCTCCTTAACAAATGGACAGCAACATGCAGAGGAGTGAAACTAGACCACTTTCTTACACCATACACAAAAATAAACTCAAAATGGATGAAGGGCCTGAATGTGAGACAGGAAACCATCAAAATCCTAGAGGAGAAAGGAGGAAAAGACCTGTTTGACCTCAGTCGCAGCAATTCCTTACTCGACACATCTCCAAAGGCGAGGGAATCAAAAGCAAAGATGAACTATTGGGACCTCATCAAGATAAAAAGCTTCTGCACGGCAAAGGAAACAACCAACAAAACTAATAGGCAACTCATGGAATGGGAAAAGACAGTTGCAAACGACACATCAGATATAAGGCTAGTATCCAAAATCTATAAAGAACTCACCAAACTCCACACCCGAAAAACAGATAATCCAGTGAAGAAATGGGCAGAATAGACACCTTTCCAAAGAAGACATCCAGATAGCCAACAGACACATGAAAGGATGCTTAACATCACTCATCATCAGGAAAATACAAATCAAAACCACGCTGAGATACCACCTCATACCGGTTAGGGTGGCTAAAATGAACAAATCAGGAAACTACAGATGCTGGCGAGGATGTAGAGATACAGGCAGCCTCTTACACTGCTGGGAATGCACAAATTGTGTGCAGCTGCTCTTGAAAACGGTGTGGAGGTTCCTCAAAAATATGCAAATAGAACTACCCCATGACCCAGCAATAGCACTGCTAGGAATTTACCCAAGAGACACAGGAGTGCAGATGCATAGGGGCACATGTACCCCAATGTTTATAGCAGCACTTTTGACAATAGCCAAATCATGTAAAGAGACTAAGTGTCCATCAACTGACGAATGGATAAAGAAGATGTGGTTTATATATGCTACGTGGCAATGAGAAAGAATGAAATCTGGTCGTTTGTAGCAACGTGGATGGAACTGGAGGGTATTATGCTAAGTGAAATAAGTCAGGTAGAGAAAGACAGATACCATATGTTTTCACGCATCAGGTAGAGAAAGACAGATACCCTATGTTTTCACACGGTGGATTCTGAGAGACTTAGCAGAAGACTATGGGAGAGGGGAAGGTAAGAAAAAGTCAGAGAGGGAGGGAGGCAAAACGTAAGAAACAAATACTGAGAACAAACTGAGGGTTAATGGGGGGTATGGGTGAGGGGAGAGTGGGTGACAGGCACTGAGGAGGGCACTTATTGGGATGAACACTGGGTGTTGTATGGAAAGCAATTTGACAATAAATTATTTTTAGAAAAAAAAAAAGTTCTTTAGAGAGAAGAAAAACAGATCAAAAACTCAGATCCACAAAAAGAAAGGAGCAAAAAAGAAGGAAAAAGTAAAAGTAAAGAAAAAATTTTATTTTTCTCATTCTTAATTAGTAATAGCTAGCTCAAAATAATAGCAACAATGTATTTAGTTATGTACCCTTATATATGTATCTTGTGTGTAGGTATACCAACATGTATATATACTTATGTATGCTTACAAGCGTGAAATGAGTGACAGCAATGATATAAGGGAGAAGAGGGAAGAATTAGGATTATTTAGATATTATAAGGTACTCATACTATACCTCACTCACATCCTGAAGTAGTATACTGTTAATTAGAAATGGGGTGGCTGGGGCACCTGGTGGCTCACTCAGTTAAGTATCCAACTCGTGATTTTGGCTCAGGTCATAATCTCGCAGTTCATGAGTTTGAGCCCCAAGTCGGGCTATGCACTGGCAGTGTGGATCCTGCTTGGCATTCTCTCTGTCCCTCCCCCTCCCTCTCTCTCTCTCTCTCAGAATAAATAAACTTAATGAACTTGGAGGGTGCTGGGGTGGTTCAGTCGGTTGAGTGTCTGACTCTTGATTTCAGTTCAGGTCATGATCGCAGGGTTGTGGGATCAAGCCTCCTGTGTCAGGCTCTGTGATGAATGTGGAGCCTGCTTGGGATTCTCATTCACATTCTCTCTCTCTCTCCCTCTCCCTCTCTCTCTCTCTCTCTCTCTCTCTCCCCCCTCCCCTTCTGCCTCACTCCCTCTCTAAAATAAAAAAAAATTTTAATGGAATTGGATTAGTTGTGAAGATTATATTGTAAACTCTAGGGCAATCACTAAAAAAAGTAAAACAAAAAAAAGCTATAACTGATACCCTAAGAAAAGAGAGAAAATGGCATCATACAAAACACTCAATTAAAACCATAAAAGGCAGAAAAATAGTGGAGACAAAAATAGGAAAAAAGTAAGGGGATTAAGTAGAAAACATTAACAAATATGATTGACATTAACCCAAATATGTCAATACGCACTTTGAATACCAATGGTCTAAATGCACCAATTATAAGAGACTCTTGGGGGCGCCTGGGTGGCTCAGTCGGTTAGGCGGCCAGCTTGGACTCAGGTCATGGTCTCACGGTCTGTGAGTTCGAGCCCCGCATCAGGCTCTGTGCTGACGGCTCAGAGCCTGGAGCCTGCTTCGGATTCTGTGTCTCCCTCTCTCTCTGCCCCTCCCTTGCTCACGCTCTGTCTCTATGTCTCTCAAAAATAAAATAAAAATGTTAAAATAAATAAATAAATAAATAAATAAATAAATAAATAAATAGACTCTTGCAGGGGATCAAACAACACTCAAACTTATGGTGTCTATAAGAAACCCACTTTAAATATGATGACACATAAAGATTAAAAGTAAGTGAATGGAGCAATTCCAATAAAAATAATACCAGCATTTTTTCACAGAGTTAGAACAAACAATTCTAAAATTTGTATGAAAGCAGAAAAGACTCCAAATAGCCATGTTGAAAAAGAAAACCAAAACTGGAGGCATCACAATTCCAGACTTCAAGCTGTATCGCAAAGCTGTAATTATCAAGACAGTATGGTATGGTACTGGCACAAAGACACAGACATCAATGGAACATAACAGAAAACCCAGGGGCGCCTGGGTGGCTCAGTTGGTTGGGTGTCCAACTTCAGCTCAAATAATGATTTGAGCCCCATGTCAGCCTCTGTGATGACAGCTGAGAGCCTGGAGCCTGCTTTGGATTCTGTGTCTCCCTCCCTCTCTGCTCCTCCCCCACTCACATTCTGTCTGTCTGTCTGTCTGTCTGTCTCTCTCTCTCTCTCTCTCATAGAAAATGAATAAAACATTAAAAAAAAAAAAAAAGGAATAGAAAACCCAGAAACGGACAAACATATGGCCAACTCATCTTTCACACAGCAGGAAAGAATATCCAACGGAAAAAAAGACAGTCTCTTCAGCAAATGGTATTGGGAAAACAGGACAGTGACATGCAGAAGAATGAACCTGGACCACTTTCTTACACCATACACAAAAATAAACTCAAAATGGATAAAAGACCAAAACATAAGACAGGAATCCATCATAATCCTGGAGGAGAAAACAGACAACAACCTATTTGGCCTAGGCAGCAGCAACTTCTTATTTGACATGTCTCCCGAGGCAAGGGAAACAAAAACAAAAATGAATTATTGGGATCTCATCAACATAAAAAGCTTCTGCACAGTGAAGGAAACAATCAGCAAAACTAAAAGGCAACTGACAGAATGGAAGAATGACATATCAAATAAAGGGATAGTACCCAAAATCTATAAAGAACTTATCAAACTCAACACCCAAAAAACAAATAATCCAGAGAAGAAGAAATGGGCAAAAGACATGAATAGACATGTTTCCAAAGAAGACATCCAGATGGCTAATAGATACACGAAAAGATGCTCAACATCACTCATCATCAGGGATATACAAATCAACACCACAATGAGATACCACCTCACACCTGTCAGAATGGCTAAAATTAACAACTCAGGCACCATAGATGTCAGCGAGGATGGCAAGAAAGGGGAATCCTTTTGCACTGCTGGTGGGAATACAAACTGACACAGCCACGCTGGAAAACAGTATGGAGGTTCTTCAAAAAGTAAAAATAGAACTATCCTATAACCCAGCAATTGCACTACTAGGTATTTATCCAAAGAATACAAAAATGCTGATTTGAAAGGGCACATGCACCCCCATGTTTATAGCAGCACTATCAACAAAGCCAACGTATTGAAAGAACCCAAATGTCCATCGACTGATAAACGGATAAAGAAGATGTGGTATACACACACACACACACACACACACACACACACACACACATATATACGTACAATGGAATATTACTCAACTACCAAAAAGAATGAAATCTTACCATTTCCAACAATGTGGATGGAACTAGAGTGTATTATGCTAAGCAAAATAAATCAGTCAGAGAAAGAAAGATATATGATTTCACTCATAAGTGGAATTTGAGAAACACAACAGATGAACATAGGGGAAGGGAAGCAAAAATAAGATAAAAACAGAGATGTAGACAAACCGTAAGAGACTCTAAAAAAAAGAGAACTGAGGGTTACTAGTGGGGTGTTGGGTGGGGGGATAGGCTAAATGGGCAATGGGTATTAAGGAGGGCACTTGTTGAGATGAGCACTGGGTGTTAGACATATGTAAGTGATGAATTACTAAATTATATTCTTGAAATCATTATTATATGTTAACTAACTTGAATTTAAATTTAAAAAATAAAAGTTAATGAATGGAGAATAATGTACCATGCTAACACAAATCAAAAGTAAGAGTGGCTATATTAATTTCAGACAGAGCAGACTCCAATTTTTTTTAATGTTTATTTATTTTTGAGAGAGAGAGAGAGCGTGTGCATAGAGGTTAGAGAGAGGAGGAGACAGAGGATCTGAAGCAGGCTCTGAGCTGTTAGTGCAGAACCTGATAGAGGGCTCAAACTCATGAACCACAAGATCATGACCTAAGCCGAAGTCAGATTCTTAACCGAATGAGCCACCTGGGTGCCCCCCGCTTTTCAAAGAAAGTTATCAGGGATAAAGAAGGGCATTACATAATGATAAAAGGGTCAATTCTCCAAGCCAACATAACATAATGCACCTAACAACAGAGCATCCAACTATGTAATAGAACTGCAAAATGAAATAGGTAACTTGGGGCACCTGGGTGGCTCAGTCAATTAATCATCTGACTCTTGGTTTTTGCTCAGGTCATGATCTCACAGTTTGTGAGATCAAGCCCTGCTCAGCCTCCATGCTCACAGCTTGGAGTCTGCTTAGGATTCTCTCTCACCCTCTCTCTCTATCCCTCCTTCACTTGCATGCATTCATCCACTCTCTCTTTCTCAAAATAAATAAATAAACTTAAAAAAAAAGAAATAGATAATTCTACTATCTTAGTTGCTGGAGATTTCAACACTCCCCTACCAGAAATGGAGAGATCTAGCAGGCGGCAAATCTGCAAGGGCATAGTTGAACTCAACACACCATTCATCACCTAGACATAATCAGTATCTATAGCCTAGTTCATTCAGAAACAGAATACACATTTTTCTCCAGCTCAGATGGAACATTCACCAAGGTAGCAAATCCTACACCATAAGACACACTTTAACAAATTTAATAGAAATCATTTTTAAAAAAGAAAAAGAAAAAAATCATAAGTTTGCTCTCAGAACACAATGGAATTAAACTAGAAATCAGTAAGAGAAAGACACCTGAAAAATCCCAAAATACATAGATATTAAACACACTTCTAAATAACACATAGGTCAAAGAAGAAATCTCAAGAGAACATAAAAAATATTTTTACTAAATGAAAATGAAAACACCACCTAACAAAATTTGTGGAATGCAGGGAAAGCAGTGCTTAGAGGGAAATTTATAACAGTGAATGTACATACTAGGAAAAAAGGTCAAAATTCAATCATCTAAATTTCCAACTCAAGAAACTAGAAAAAGAGCAAATTAATCTAAAGTAAGCAAAAGAAAATAAATAATAAAAGTTGACCAAATCAATAAAATTAAAAATGGGAAATCATCAGAGAGGGGGGAAAAAAATCAACAAAACCAAAGCCAGTTCTTTCAAAAGACCAATAAAACCAATAAGCCTCTAGCAAAGTTAACTAAGAAAAAAAATTACCAATATCAGAAACAAAAGATAGATCTCACTACAGATCCTATGGACATTAAAGATAATAAAAGAATAATATGAAAAATTCTATGCCCACATATTTGATAACCTAGATGAAACGGACAATTCCTTGAAAGACACAATTGGTAAACTCACAATCTGAATTAGAAATAGATAATCTGAATTATTAAAGAATTTGAATCAATAATAATCTTCCAAAGCAGAAAGCGCAATGCTGACATGGGTTCACTGATATAGTCTATCAAACATTTAAGAAAGAAATTGTACCAATTCTATGCAATCTCTTTTAGAGGATAGAAGCAGAGGAGTGCCTGGGTAGCACAGTCGGCTAAGTGTTTGACTCTTGATCTAGGTTCAGGTCATGATCTCACAGTTTATGAGTTTTGAGCCCCACATGCGGTTCTGCACTGATGGAGTGGAGCCTGTTTGGTATTCTGTCTCTCCTCCTCTCTGCCTCTCCTCCTTTGTGTGTGCTCTTTCTCTCGAAATATATAAATAAAACTTAAAAAATAGAAGATAGAAGCAGAGAGAATTCTATCTACCTTATTCTATGAGGCCAGCATTACCCTAATACCACAACCAAAGACATTATTACAGAAAAAATACAGACCAGTATCTCTCATGAGATGATGCAAAACCTATGACAAAGTATTAGTCAACTGAAATCAACAATGTCTAAAAACCATTATACACCACAACCAAGTGGGATATATCTCAGCTATGCAAGACTAGTTCAACACTCAAAAATCACTAACATAATCTACTGAAAATCATTTGATACAATTCAACACATCAACAAACGTTGATTCAACAAATTCACATGATCCTATCAACAAATGCGGAATATGCATTTGACTAAATATAACACATTTTTAAATTACTGATGAAAAAAATCTCTCAGTAGAGGGGAACTTTTCAACTTGATAAAGTTGATACACATTTTTTTTAAAAAATCCCCGAAAGCCTATATGGTTCAGTCAGTTAAGCATCTGATTCTTGATTTCAGCTCAGGTCATCATCTCACACTTTGTGGGTTTGAGCCCCACATCGGGCTTTGCATTGACAGTGTGGAGCCTGTATGGGATTCTCTCTCTCTCAAAAATAAATAAACTTAAAGAAAATGTCTAAAAAAAATCCCAGTTGGAGGACTGACTACCCAATGTCAAGACTTACTTAAAAAAAACTTTTTTTAACGTTTATTCATTCTTGAGAGACAGGGACAGACAGAGCACAAGTAGGGGAGGGGCAGAGAGAAAGGGAAACATAAGAATCCAAAGCAGGCTCCAAGCTCTGAGCTGTCAGCATAGAGCCTGACACAGGACTTGAACTCATAAACGGTGAGATCATGACCTGAGCTGAAGTCAGACAATTAACCTACTGAGCCACCCAGTACCCCCCAAGACTTACTTTAAAGCTGTAATTGCCTTTAAAGGCAGTATGGTATTGATGAAAAGTAAATCAATGGAACAGAATAAGGAGTCAACTGATCTTAGACAAAAGAGCAAAGGCAAGATAATGGAGCAAAAATAGTCTTTTCTCAAATGGTGCTAGAACAAATGGACAACCACGTGTAAAACAATGAATCTGGGCGTAGCCTTTACTCCCTTCACAAAATTAACTCAAAATGGATTACAAATCTAATGTAAAATGCAGAACTATAAAACTTGTAGAAGACAATAGGAGAAAACCTAGGTGACCCTGGGAAAGGCAATGGTTGTTTAGATACAAACTCAAAGACACAATACAAGAAAGAAAATATTATAAAGTAAACTTAATTAAAATTAAAAAACTTCCGCTCTGCAAAAGACATTATCAAGAGAATGAGAAGACAAGCCACAGACTAAGAGAAAATATCTGCAAAAGACATATCTGATAAAGGACTGTCATCCAAAATATGCAAAGAACTCTCAAACTCATCAATAAAAACAAACAACTCTACTATTAAAAAATGGGCCAAAGACTTTAACAGATAGCTCGCCAAAGTAATATATAGATAGCAATAGGCGAAAGATGCTCTACATCATGTCATCATGGAAATACAAATGAAAACAACAAGATACCAACACACTCCTATTAGAATGGCCAAAATCCAGAATACTGACACCACCAAATGCTTGTGACGATGTGGAATAACAGGTTTAAGATCACAGTTTCTGATCTATTACTTATTTTACTAAGGTAACCATTTGTTCAAATTAAAAATAACTCAACACTACATCACGATATAGGCATTATAAAACAAATCTTTTACCTTTTGGATTCAGGAGGCTTTCTCTTCTTTATCATTTCACGGAGCCTTGCGGCTGACTGCAAGATACACAAAACACACATATAAAGATACTACCTTATAAAATATTAAGTATGCTGCTTTACTGACACTAAACTAAGATCTATACAGGAAATAAAATTCGTTATGATATGATACCTGCTCTTGTTAAGACATGAGACAAATATATTATTAATAATAAAGGCAAGTAAATAATACTGTCTAAAGTATACTGACATTCTCTTACTTAGACCAGGTTGTTAATGAGTTTACATGATTAAACATTAAACATTTAATTAAATATACTACTGTAAATTAAATGGTTTAACTTTTACTACAGGCAATCGTACTTTGATATTTTCCAGAAAAGTGATGTTACACTTCTATAAATCAAAATGTAATTCCTGCTAACTAAAGTCAAAATCAGAGATAGTTTGTCTAAATTTCTAATTAATTTTCAACTTTTAATGACTTAACAATTTAGTCCCTTATTTTAAGTCACCCTCCCTTCCCTCAAGATACAAATACATATTAAATATTTGGGAATGTATAATCAGTGAATTCAAATAATAATTTAATGAAGCTAAGAGCTTGGTATCTTTTGGAGGAAAATGTCACACACCCTTCACACCCTACAAGACCTATTCTCGGGATGACTGGGTGGTTCAGTCGATTAGGCATCCAACTTCGGCTCAGATCATGATCTCGTGGTTCATGGGTTCGAGTCCCACTTCGGGCTCTGCACTGCCAACTCAGACCCTGGAGCTTGCTTCAGATTCTGTGTCTCCCTCTCTCTCTGCCCCTCCCCTGCTTGCACTCTGTCTCTGTCTCTCAATAAATAAATAAATGTTAAAAAAATTTTTTTAATAAAAAAAATAACAAGAGCTATTCTCTCACACACCAGTTTTACTCCCAGTGTGAAGACACAATTTAAATCATACATTTAGTTATGATGATTATAAAACATTAGCATACATCTGGCCCATTTATCCTTAAAGCTCACTGTATACAGGGGCGCCTGGGTGGCTCAGTTGGTTAAGCGCCCACCTCTTGATTTCAGCTCAGGTCATGATGTCACCATTCATGGGATCAAGCCCCATGTTGAGCTCTGTGGGATTCTCTCTCTCTACCCTTCCTCTGTCCATCCCCTAGTTGTGCTCTCTCTTTCTCAAAATAAATAAGTAAATAAATATAAATAAGTAAATCTTAAAAAAAACTTATTATACAAAGCATATTTCCACCTATTCTTAACGATTTAGAAAAAAGAAAAAGGTTGTCCTTTCACTCCCATACCACACAGCCCTCAACTCATTCCTCTTACTTCTCCCTTATCCTTTAGGTTGTTCCTCTGAATCCAAGACAACCATTCATAAGACACCATTATCTTATGTACCAACAAAAGTTGGGGAGAGAGGGGGAGCTGCCAGTAATAGTTTCCAGATGCCAATTTCAAAAACATTAAAAATTTTTAAAAGGTCTTAGAATCAATAAAATATTGGTTGATTTTATTGATTCTTCCTATTAAGTGCAAAACTTATACTTAACTTTAGCCTCCCTTATCTGACACTATGAAACCTGATACTACCAGTATTTTATTGACCTACTGGCAAGAGGAATGGCATCTTGCTTTTAATTAGAAATTCCAGGGGTGCCTGGGTGGCTCAGCTGGTTAAGCATCTCACTTGGCTCAGGACATGATCTCATGGTTCATGGGTTTGAGTCCCACGTGGGGCTCTGTGCTGACAGGTTGGAGCCTGGAGCCTACTTTGGATTCCGTGTCTCCCTCTCTCTCTGCCCCTCCCCTGCTCACGCCCTGTCTCTCTCTCTCTCAAAAATAAAATAAAACATTAAAAAATTTTTTAATAAAAAAAAGAAATTCCACACAAACCTCAGGCAACTGAAGAGAAGCAAAAAAGTTTGCATTTTCTGATATGTTCTTCAGTCTCTTCCTTTCATACGGTGACAATCCTGAAAATTCATCCTATGAAATTACACCAAAAAAATTCTGTTACTTTGCATGATCCATAGCAAAAGCACCTCACAAAACTAGGTGTTGAATTGTCAAATGTACACTTTCCTTCAAATTGTACCTGCACAATTCATTCCATGGTATCTTACCAAATGGAGCATAATCTTTGCTTCATTGGATACTGAGTGTAAGAGTTTGAATTTGGGATAATCACAAGATATCTGTATGGCTTCTCATTAAATAACAAGTGATATATCAGAAGTCAAGTAGTGTAACCTAATAGCATATTATTTCCTACTGTTCATTAATTGTACTCTAACGCAAAGTTAATTTTTATTAAACAAAACAAGAAACAGCAACAGAAAATTTTAAATTCATTGAAAGGGTTAAGGAAATTTAGAAAAAAAGAACAACAAATGAGATAAACACATGGGAAGAAAAAACAATAAAAAATCAAGCTTTTACCCAATAGTCATGGGGTAAAAAAGAGCAGAAAAAATGAAGCAGAAAATTATTAGAGAAATAATATAAGAAAGTTTCTCAAAACTAAAGACATGTTTCCAGATTAAAAGGACCCAATGAATATGCAGCACAACAAATGAAAAAAGATCAAAGCTTATACACATTACCACAAAATTTCTTAACACTTGAGATAAGTGAGATTTTAAAAAGTTTGAAAAAAGATCACACAAGGATCAGAATGACACTAACTTCCCAATATCGAGGAGAGCTGGAAGACATGGAAAAGTGTGTTTAAAATTTTAGAGAAAAATTCTTTTCAACTTACAATTCTAAATCCATTTCATCCACCAATCAAATGTACAGCATAAAGTGTTTTTCAGACATGTAAACTACCTCTCATACACCTTTTCTCAGGAAGCTACTATAAGCAATATTTCACCAAAATCAAATAATAAACTAAAAAAAAAAAAAAAAAAAAAGACCCAAGAGAGGATACAGGGCACAGAAGTTCCAGTAGAGGAGAGAGAAAAGATAAAAGAAATTCAAAGGAAAATGGGAAAAGAAAGGCCTAAAATGGGTTAAACTGTCCAGAATGAAGAAGGAAGATGGAGGGCCTCAGAAAACGTTTCATGAAAAAATTTTTAAAAAACAAAAACAAATAAAAATAAATAAATACGTGTATATACGTATATATAATATGTGAATCCATTAGAATTCTTGGTTACAACTCTGGTAGAGCTTGGGCTGTACCTAATAAGGATATGAGAAGGGAAAGGAGTAGGTAGGCACATGTGCATAAGGCATAGCGTGAATGAAACAAGTTTTCATCTTCCATGTTAAGTCAATGGATAACATGGAGGGAATAAAAACTAAAACGGCTGAAGTGCAATTTGTCTATTGGTCAGAAGCAATCACAGAGAAATATGTGGCAGAAAACTCCTGAGTGTTTTGATTTGTTTCCGAGTATTTGTGTGTATACATATGGAATTACTACCTTTGTGTGTGTGTGTGTGTGTGTATATGTATGTATTTGTATACATGTGTGGAATTATAAGACATAAATGTGGATGTACATGTATTACTTTGACCAAAATAAAAAATTTTCCTCATACACATAAAATAACAGCGGTAGCAAAGATAAAAGGTTATGCTGTCATTGCCTTTTCAGCTGCTTTCAGAGAAAAACATGACCATCATCATCACCAAGGATTTTCTAAGATTCTAATTTCAAAATGCTCCACACTGAAATCAAAGGAACACAGTAAATTTTAAATGGTTCTACTTACCACAGAAGAAAATTTACTAAAACAAATGACCAGTTTTCTTAAGTGGTATGTGTAATTCAAACTATTCTTACCCATTCCCCACCTCTCAAACACTCGCAACATATAAGAGGAAGACCAGTCAAAAAACATCAGAAAAAGGGGGCTCTCAAAGTAAACATATTATAGGAAAGACAAATTAAAAAAAAAAAACTCCACTACCTTCAGAAAACACTTAAGAAGTTACTGTATCTGGGGGCACCTGGGTGGCTCAGTTGGTTAAGCATCCGACTCTTGGTTTTAGCTCAAGTCATGATCTCACAGTTTGTGGGCTCTAGCTCCACACTGGGCTCTGTAATGACAGTGCCAGAGCCTGCTTGAGATTCTCTCTTTCTCTCTCTGCCCCTCCCTTCTCACCCGCTCTCTCTCAAAATAAATAAACATTTAAAAAAATAAACATTTTAAAAAAAAGAAGTTATTATATCCATAAAACAAGGCATGCTATGTTTAAAAAAAATCAAAGAAGTGGGGTGCCTGGGTGGCTCAGTCAGTTAAGTGTCCTCAGGTCATGAGTTCACGGTTCATGAGTTAGAGCCCCACACTGGGCTCAACACTGGCAGTGCTGGGCCTGCTTAGGATTCTCACTCTCTCCTCTCTCTCTGCTTCTCCCCCACACATATGTGCTTCCTCTCTCAAAATAAATAAATAAACTTAAAAAAAAATCAGGGTGCCTGAGTGGCTCGGTCAATTAAGCGACCAACTCTTGGTTTTAGCTCAGGTCACAATCTCACGGTTCATGAGTTCGAGCCCCACTTCTGGCTCCATGCTGGCGGTGCAGCGCCTGCTTGGTATTCTCTCTCTCCCTCTCTCCCTGTCCCTCCCCTACTCATGTTCTCTTTTCTCAAAATAAATACATAAACTTAAAAAATTATTTAAAAAATAATCAAAGATATAACTTGAATTAAAAGCTTGTGGCTCACTTTGTTAAGTGTCTGACTTCGGTTCAGATCATGGTCTTGTGGTTCCTGAGTTCTAGGCCCACATTGGGCTCCACACTGGCAGTGCAGAGCCTGCTTGGGATTCTTGCTCTCTCCCCTCTCTCTGCCCCTCCTCTGCTCATGCTTTCTCTCTCTCTCAAAATAAATAAACATAAAAAAGAAAAGCTTGATGCCAAAAATTCAAACACTGTATGAACCTATTTATATACCATTCTCAAAATGACAAAACTGTAGAGATGAAGAACAAATTAGCAGTTGCCAGGGGCAAAGGAAGGTGAGTGGGTAAGCTACAGGCATAACTATAAAGAAATAGCCTGGAAAAAAACAAAAACAAAAAACAAATAGCCTGGGGTACCTGGCTTGCTCAGTTGGTAGAACAAGCAACTCTTGATTTCAGGGTCATGAGTTCAAGCCCTACATTGGGCCTGGACTCTACTTAAAATAAATAAATAATTTAAAAAATAGCCTAACGGAGATTTTTGTGGAGATGGAATAGTTTTATATCTTGACTGTGGTAATAGTTGTATAACAACACATGATAAAATGATACAGAATTATACACATACCTTGTACCAATGTGAGTTTTCCACTTTTGATACTGTAATGTAGTTATATAAGATGTACACATTGGGAAAAACTGGGGGAAGGGTACATGATACCTCTCCGTACTATTTCTGCAAATTGCTATGAATCTAAAATCACTTGGAGATAAGTTTTTTGAAAATAGCTGTTTTCACAGCTAACATCATACTTAATGGTGAAAGACTGAAAGCTTTTCCCCTAAAGCTCAGGAATAAGAAAATATGTCTGCTCTTGCTACTTCTATTCAACACTGTATTGGAGATTCTAGGAAATTAGGACAGGACAATTAGGAAACATTAATAATAAAAGACATCCATATTGAAAAGGAAAAAGTTAAGCCATCTTTACTGCCAAAACATGACCTTATATATAGAAAATGATTTAAGAATTCACATAAGGGGCCTGGGCGGCTCGTCAGTTAAGTGTCTGACTTCCACTCAGGTCATGATCTCCCAGCTCATGAGTTCAAGCCCTGCATGGGGCTCTGTGCTGACAGCTCAGAGCCTGGAGCCTGCTTTGCATTCTGTTTCTCCCTCTCTCTCTGTCCCCTTCCCCACTCACACTCTCTCTCTCCCCCTCAAGAACAAATAAACTTTAGAAAATTTAAAAAAAAAAAAATTCACATAAAAAACAGGGGCGCCTGGAGGCTCAGTCAATTAAGCATCCTACTCTTAATATTGGCTCAGGTCACAATCTCATAATCGTGGGCCTGAACCCTGCATCGGGCTCTACACTGAGCATGGAGCCTGCTTAGGAGTCTCTCTCTCCCTCTCTTTCTGCTCCTCACTCCTCAAAAAAAAATAAACTAAAAAAAAAGAATTCACAGAAAAAACAAATAAGCAACCTTAGTGAACTTACAAGATAGAAGATCAATACACAAAAATCAGTCATAGGTCTATACACTAACAATGAACAATCAGAAAATGAAATTAAGAAAATAACATTCATAAGAGCATCAAAAAGAATAATATACTTTGGAATAAATTTAACCAAAGAAGTACAAGGCTTATATACTGAAAACTGAATACTGAAGGAAATAAAAGAAAATCTAAGTAAAAGGGAAGACACCCCATATTCCAGAGTGGAAGACGTAATATTGTTAAAATGGTAATACTCCCCAAACTTCAGGATGAATACAATCTCTATCAAAATTCTAAATGCCATTTTTGCAACAATGGATAAACTTATCCTAAAACTCATATGGAAACGCAAAGGACCCAGAATAGCTAGATAATCTTGAAAAAGAAGAACTTGTAGGGCTCATACATCCTGATTTCAAAACTTACTACAAAGCTATAGTAATTAAAACACAACTACACAACTGGAACTAATATAACACTGTCTGCTAATTCTACTTGAATAAAAAAATGTGTTTCCAGTGTAATATTGGCATAGTGGAATAAAATTGAGTCTAGAAATAAACCCATACACCTACGGTGAATTTATTTTCAACAAGGGAGTCAAGACTATGCAATGGAAAAGAATAGTCTTGCCAACAAATGGTTCTGGAACAAACGGACATCTACATGCAAAAGTATGAATTTGGACTCCTATCTCACATTGTAAAAAATAACTCAAAATGGATCAAAGACCTAAATGTAAGGTCTAAAACTATAAAATTTTTAGAAGGAAATATAAGTGTAAATCTTCATAACCTTGTATTAGACAACAGTTTCTTAGATAGAACACCAAAGCACAAGTAATAAAAGAAAAAATTAAATAAACTGGACTTAAAATTAAACATCTTATGGGTGCCTAGGTGGCTAAGTAGAAGGTCAAGCGGCTGACTTTGGCTCAGGTCATGATCTCACGGTTCATGAGACTGAGCCGCACATTGGGCTTTCTGTGTTGACAGCTCAGAGCCTGGAGCCTGCCTCGGATTCTGTGTCTCCCCCTCTTTCCCTGCCCCTCCCGGACTCACACTCTGTGTCTCTCTCTTTCAAAAATAAATACACATTTTTAAAATTTTAATGATTAATTAATTAAATTAAACATCTTTAATTAAAAATTAAATTTAGGGGTACCTGGGTGGCTCAGTTGGTTGAGCGTCCAAGTTCAGCTCAGGTCATGATCTCACACTTTGTGAGTTCAAGAGCCACATCAGGCGTGCTGCTGTCAGCACAGAGCCTGCTTTGGATCTTCTCTCTGTCCCTCCCCCACTTGCACTTTCTCTCAAAAATAAACATTAAAAAATTATAATAAATTTAAATGAACACCTTTTATATGTCAAGGACATTATCAAGAACATGAAAATAAAGAACACAGGGGTGTCTGGGTAGCTCAGTTGGTTAAGTGACTGACTTCAGCTCATGTCATGAACTCATGGTTCGTGAGTTTGAGCCCTGCATTGGGTGTAGAGATTACTTAAAAATTTTTTAATCTTAAAAAAAAATTTTTTTTTTAAAAAGGAAAGAAGATGTGGTATATACATGCAACGGAATATTATTCAGTCATAAAAAAGAATGAAATCTTGCCATTTGCAGTAACATGTATTGAGCTAGTGAGTATAATGCTAAGTGAAGTCAGTTAAATTCACTTAAATGAGGAATTTAAGAAACAAAACAAACAAGCACAGGAAAAAAAGAGACAGACAAACCAAGAAACAGACTCTTAACTATAAAGAACAGATGGTTGCCAGAGGAGAGGTAGGTAGGGGAATGGGTGAAATAGGTGAAGGGGATTAAGAGTACACTTAGGATGAGCACTGAGTAGTGTACAGAATTGTTGAATCACTATATTGTACACCGGAAACTAATATAACATTGTAATGTTTACTATATTGGAATTAAAATTTAAAACTTAACCAAAAAAACTTTAAAATAAATTTTAAAAAAATAAAAATCTACTTTACACTAGCCTCGTATATACTCATAATCTTATAGTCAAAGAAATAATCTAATCAGTTGGTTCTCAAAATGCCAGTCTGGACCAACAGCACCACAATCTCCAGGAAACCGTGTTAGATATGCCAATTCCTTACCCACTCCAAAACTTCTTAATCAGCAACTCTAGTGATTGAGTCCTGCAGTGGAGTTTTAACAACCCTCCAGGCAATTCTGATACAGGCTAAAGTTTGAGAATCACTGACCTTATTGAATTCCCTCACTGTAGAGGCAATTTGCTTATAATCACAAGGTTTCTTAGAAGCAGCCAAGTCTAAAACCTAAGGTTTCAACACCCAATCCCAATGCACTAATGACTTAACCCACACTGTCCCATCAAAGTCCTAGCTAGTTCTTATCTCTGAGACAACAAAGCGTATATTGAATTCCTATTTCAAAAGAAAACCACCACAATTATCCTATCTCTTTCTCTACCATCACTTTCTGTTCCATCAACTTTTTGACACGTGGTACAGTTTTATCTTATCTTGCACAAAATTTGTCACTTTAAATGATGTACAACACTCCTGATAGGCAACAGAAGCCCCAAAATTAGATGCTTAATTCCTTAAACTGATTCAAACTATTATTTTAAATAGAACTAATAAGTGGTTTTTTTCACGTGCCTTCTCTACTCTATCATTTTTCTTTTTCTATTTAGAGGAAATATTCAACTATATTTATCAATTAATGATAATTTTCCTGCCCTGATATCGGGGTTCACTCAAATGCTATATGCCCCACAGACTAAGTTCTTCTGGCACACTGTGCACACATAAATATGTAAAAGTGAGCAAGACATCATAAAGCATGAGTAAACCCAAAAATATTTACAATCCCCTGAGAGGAAGAAAAAGGGAAACAGAATGAAGATTAAGTCAACCCTCTCCTTGACAAATCAAAACCAAGAACAAAATTAAACAAGGAAGTTATCTGTTAAATATTTAAAAAATAAAATTCCAATTAAATATACATAGACCCTGGATTGGCGTTAGCTTATCAAAACTTCAAACTGTAAAATAAGAAAAAATTGAATAAACTAGTAATTAAATTCTTACCAGGCCTAGTGTGGTATCTTCATCACTGTCTAGATCCTGAATACTTTCCGTATCAACACTGGGAATCACTGTATCTGAACTGCTCTTGTGTTGTCGCTTGTTACTTTCAGTATAAACATCTAAGGATGATTTTTGCAGGGTGGATTCTGTCTTGGAGGATGTAGCTTCCATCTTTGGAGTTAAAATTCTCCTGCAAGTTTTCCTTATTTCAGTCTTCTTACATTTCTTACATGTAACTTCATTGTTAGAATTCTTATTCAATACGGATTTGGGGTGCTTACGTTGGTCTGGCTTGTAATTACTGAGTGAAAACGGAACGAGACACACCTTGGGTGTTTTTCCTAAAACTGTAGTCTGTACTGGTCTCAGAGACACACAAGTGATGTTTTGGTTTTCTTTATATTCATTCACCTATTCAGGCCAATAAAAGAAAGCAAAGCATTAGAATTCCACATGCTATGCCTCTTCTCACAGATCTGTGTAAATAAATCTAATTCCTAATTCATAACGAAAACATAAATCCAAACTGTTAGCTTGTAAGGAAACTTTTTTCCCCCACCAAAATCTAGATACCCAACTTATTAGCCTGAATTTAATTATACTGCGTGCATTTCCTACCCATGAGTCTGCAGACCAGTAATAATATAATGACTACATTTGTAACTGAGGAGACTACGCAACTGTCAGTTTCTGAGTAACTAGAACTGTTTCCAGAGTGGGAAGCCAGCAATAACTGCTTGAAAAACAACTGCAGGGTCCCTGATTCCACCCTGCCCCTATTTTTGGGGTTACTGGAAAGAGCCTTCCTCAACACTAAAGGTCAAGTTTCCATAGAGGAAAATCAAGGCAGGGATCCCCAATTATCTTTTGAAGCAATACGCCCGAAAAACCCGTTAGCTGAGAGATGCCCCTAAGGAGCAGGAAATAGTTCTGGAGTACGGAGGTGGAAGGTGCCAAGTCCTCGTGTACTCTCGGGCTTGTGCCCGGCAATCCCTCACGAACACTGAGGCAGAAGCACAGCCGAGAACTACAGCTGTTTCTCACCTTCACCTGGAGTTGCTGTCTGGCGCCCGCCTTCTCCTCGCTGGCTGAGCGCGACCCCATCTTTTCGCTGCTTAGCAGCTGGCGTCTTCCCGCCAAGACCTCGGCGGGAGGTGCGCAGAGGGGTATAGGAGGAGCAGCAGGGAGGGGGCGGGCCCTGGCGGGCGGCGCAAACCTGCTCTGACGCCGGCTGGCGGGTGGAGGGGCCTGGGTACGCAGGAGTTACCGTGGTCTCTATACGCGTCAAGCTCATCAGCCTCACCCAAAATTCAAATTCATTAGGGATGCGATTGGACCGAATCCACAATTTTACCTTGGAACCCGGTATTTTTTATGCCGCTGATGCCAGTATCTTGCTTTGAAAAACCATGAGGCTTCTGCTGGGGAAAAAACACCTTGCCTGGCAATGGGAGCCTGGAAAAGATTCAGACGCACTTAGATACCGTATGGATTAGAGAGCCGAGAAAATCGAAATCATGCACTCTTTACCTAGGCTCCCTGGTTCCTTATAACCCCATCACCAGAAAACTATGCCCTATGGCTACCATAGTATCTTCTTCCTAGGGAGGGAAGTATTTTGATTTTTTTCAAGAGTTGATAACTTGAACTGATTTAAATTTTACCTCATCATCTGCCCACCAGTTAACTAAGATCCTAATACTAACCTTATAAAGCACAAAGGTTGAGGAAAGGTTGTGAAATAATTTTTGTATCACAGAGTAACAACATAAGATTTTAGTGCCCTGTAATTTTTACAGTCACGGTCATATTAACCTTTTTTTTTCCTTTGGGTTGCCATGAGTCAAAATAATTGTTTTCCCATCAGATTTACTCCATCTGAATTTAGAGCTGTTAAATTCAAAGTATAAATTTCTATATTCTCTATTTTTAAGATCCTTATCTAGCCCAAAACTACTTCCCTGGTTAGTTACCTGGGCCCCACTGTTCCTGGCTCGAAATTTGCCCAATATTACTTCCTCTCCCAGCCTAGAGCCAATGTTGTAACACAGGTGAAACAGTTTGAGAACTAATCCTATTAACAATAACTGTAGGGCCCTCCATGATGTAGTCCCTGCCAAACTTTCACCTCTCCTTGACTCAAAAATTACGAATAAACTTTTTATAGTTTATAGTTTCATAGTAATAAAAATTACTCCAACTTTTCGTAGTGTTTGATATATATCAAGCTATCTCTGAACTTCAAAACTTTGTTCGTGCTGTCCCATCTCTACCACAGCACTTATAAAATCCTTTCTACGATGAAATGTATTCTGATTTACAACCAGCCAATATTTTTTACAAATCCAGCTAGTAAATTGTGATTGCTTCTGTTACGATTCTATATGCACTAGAATTCCCTAATAAAAATTTAAACCTTTAGACAATATCCCATCCTCCTTAGGGAGCTAAGCACGGTAAACCTATCAAGTACTTAAAAATTACTATGGACTTAAATACACTGTCTAACCAGGAATGTTTTAATAGACGGTATTGAGAAATTGAAAAAACTGGAAAGCCTTAAAGTACACCGTTCTGACCTAAAACTTCGCTCCAGGCCTCTCGGGAGAATTATTTTTTTTATGGCAATGGCCTAAATCACCACCACCTGCCCTCGCGTGACCAAAAAATATCCCACCATATCCCCCTCATCTTCACCGACTGAGCTAATCAGGTGCTATTAGCAAGACTTCTCCTCTTCTCCTTAAACTCCAATTCTGAGTTTTCAACAGTCTGGACAAACTGCCCTTCACTATCTGTTCAACTTCTTATTCATCACTATCCCATTGTCCTCAGCTTCAAACCAACCTAACAAAAGAGACCTCTTAATTCGGACCTTCGTCGCCTCAGGATCTTAACAGCAAACCCCAAAGGGCAGCAATTTCCCGCCAGAAGCTCCGCCCAAACACTGCGAGATTGAGGACGCTAAAAAAGCCTGTTGAACATGCGCAATAACAGACTCTACCTTCTAGTGGTAGACGCCCACAATCCCACAATCCTCTGGTCGCGTATTTCCGGTTTTTCTAACTCAGCCGTAAGTGGCGTTTCTCTCTGTCGCACAGCCGTGTCCGGTGCCTCCAGGAGAAGAGGGCTTTTCTGTTTGTTGACGTTGTCGCTGTTCGCTGTTTGGAATCACTGAAGTTTCGGGAGTCACCGCCGCTGCCATCAACATGTCGGTCCCAAGCGCCCTCATGAAACAACCGCCTATTCAGTCTACGGCTGGGGCCGTCCCAGTTCGCAATGAGAAAGGTACTGTGCTGAGCCGTTTTCCAGTCGGATCTTACCTCCTCCTTCCTCAGCATACTCCAAACCTACCCAGACAGACCACCCCAAATCCATCAACCCTTAAGATTACCCTGCCCCGTGTTTCTTCGACTTTTCTCATCAAACTCGCCCCTGATCGCGTTGCTTAAGGGGGAAAAAAACCCCTACTTTCAACTCCTCTTGTTCGTATTGCCTGTCTTTTGCCCTCACAGCAAGCATCTCTCTTTCCTTGGACTCCGTGGATAAGTTATACTAATATACATAGTGAATGCCTGCTTTTGCAGAGCGTCGTACGGGATACAGCCCCTCTTTTGTTAAATATAGCAGTCTGTTTATGCTGCTTTTATAACTCAGTATTATTTTATGCGTCTGTCTCCCTGTACTGCATCACAAGCTCTTAACGTCCTTGAGACAGGAACCAGGTCTTATTACACGTTTTATTCCTTTCAACCAACGCAGTGACTGTATTAAATTGAATACAAACTTGGGTAAGGCAGTACCCTTAACCTTAAGAAACTCATATTGTAGATGCGAGACTTGTAAAAAGAGGCACATTCTAAGCAGTGTGCAGTCTTTCACAACTGTGATTCCTGTCACATAGGCGATAATAAACCAAACGATGTGGGAGGGCAAAGAAGGAATAATCTCTTCAAATTAGTGTAATCAAAGAAAGCTTCTTGAAGAAGGCAGCATACAAGTTGATACTTAAAGGATGGATAGGATTCCAGGGCAGATAGAAGAAGAAACACTATACCTGTTTGGGGAGTTAAACTAAAGAGTACATTTTTTTCAAGGATTTTGGAAAATAGTATCATCTCTTTTTTGTTTTTTAAATAAACTGTACCTATCCTTGTGCAACTTGCCTTTATTTTTTAATTCAACGTGACTTTTAAGAAGTATCCTTTGATAAATATAGATTTAATTCATTTTAACTATTTATGAATTCCATTGTATAATTAGGCCAGTTTATTCCCTACTGAGGAGCAGTTAGTTTTTTTTTCTCCTCTTACAAACAGTGCTGCAGTTGTCATTTTTTTTAATTTTTTTAAGTAATCTCTCGCCCAACGTGGGCCTCATACTCATGAATCGAAGATCAAGTGTCATGCTCCGCTGACTGAGCCAGCTAGGCACCCCCTGTAGTTGTTATTCTTAAATGTGTCTCTTTAATGCACTGTGTAAGAATTTCTCTAGGGTAGACTCCTATAAGTTCATCATCAATATAACTAGCTATTTCTTTTCTTTTTAAGTTGATTTATTTATTTTGAGAGAGGAGGAAGGGCAGATGGAAGAGGGAGGAGAATCTCAAGCAGGCTCCGCACTGTCAGTGCAGAGCCAAACGTGGGGCTCAAACTCACAAACCGCGAGATCGTGACCTCAGCTGAAGTCAAGAGTTGGACACAACCAACTAAACCACCCAGGTGCCCCATAACTGGCCATTTCCAGTTGCTCTCCACATGGGTTGTGAAAGCATTAAGAGTTTATATTTCCTCGTATATTCATCAACATACTTGGTTGTATCAGATTTTTAAATTTTGCCCAATCTAATGGATATGAAATGTATCTCATTAATTTACATTTCCCTGATTACTAGCGAGACAAGGCATCTTCATACATTTATCAGTTCTCCAGGTTTTCTCTTCTCTGAATTACCTGTTTCTGTCATTTACCTATTTTCTACTTGGTTTGTTTTTCTATATGCCAAATCTGTCATATCTGTTTCCCATTTCGTTTTGGTTTTTTGGCTTACCTTTTCACTTTAATTTTGGAGTTTACTGTTTCATAGGCATTTTTAGTGTTACCAGATTTACCAACTTCATCTTTTATAGTTTGTGCTATTTGTATTTTGTGTAAGAAATCTTTCCCTATACTGAGATTATAGATATTCAGATTATATTTTTCTCTTCTTTCTAATGTTTTTATTATTTATTTATTTTGAGAGAGAGAGTGCATGTGAGCAGAGGAGGGGGACAGAGAGAATCCCGTGATATCAGCGCAGAGCCTGATATGGGGTTTGATCGCACAAACCGCACATGAGATCGTGGCCTGAGCTGAAATCAAAAGTCAGACACTTAACTGACTAAGCCATCCAGACACCCCCTGTGCAAGACAGACTCTAATTTAAGGAGCTTATTATCCAGTAGGGATGTAAATGTTTAAGATAGGTTTTTCACACTTGGGTCTTTAATCCATCTGGACTTTTGTGTGTGTGGTGTCAGAGATCTAATTTTACTATTTATCTTATGGTTAACCAATTCTCCCTATTGCTCCATTGCATCCATTCTCCACTGCATTTTAATGTCGCTTCTGTAATATACCAAGCTCTTGATCGTAGGTTTGTCTCCTTTCTAATCTGCTCCATTGGTCTGTAGCTATCCCCTGAGTCAATGACATATTGTTTTAATTACTGTAAGTTTAAATAAGCCTTGCAATCTGATACAAAAACCCTCCCCCACTTCACCAATTTTGTTTTTTTCATTAAGACTTTATTTTTTAGATCAGTTTTAGGTTCACCTTTCCCCTATGCCCTCTGCCCCCGTACAGGCACAGCCTCCTCCATTATCCACATCCCCCACCAAAGTGATATATTTGTTTCAATTGATAAATCTATATTGACACAGCATAATCACCCAAAGCCCATAGTTTACATTCAGGTTTAACTCTTGGCATTGTATCTTCTGTGGGTTTAGACAGACATTTAGTGACATACATCCATTATTATGGTATCATACGCAGTGGAAATACTGTATTTCCACTGCCCTGAGAATCCTCTGCCCCCTGCCTATCCATCCCTCCCCCAGTCCAACCCTTGGCAACCACTGATCTCTTTATGTCATGTATTTGGAATCATACAGTATATAACTTTTTCAGATTGGCTTATTTCACATAGTAATATGTGTGTAAGTTTCCCCCATATCGTCTTATGGCTTGATAGCTCATTTCCTTTTAGCACTGAATAATATTCCATTGTCTAGACATACCATAGTTTATTCCCCTAGAGAGGGACATCTTGGTTCTTTCCAAGTTTTGGCAGTTATGGATAAGATTAAATAAATATCAGTGTGCAAGTTTTCGTGTGGACATTAGTTCTCAACACCTTTAGGTAAATACCAAGGAGTACAATTGCTGAATCATATGGTAAGAGTATGCTTAGTTTTATAAGAAACGACTAAAGTGACTGTGTCATTTTGCAGTCCCACCAGGAATGAATGAGAGTGGTTATTGTTCTCCATCCTCACCAGCCTTTGGTGTTATCAGAGCTCTGTAGTTTGGTTACTCTAAAACACGTGCAGTGGTATCTCATTATGTTATTTTGCATTCCTCCGATGACATACGATTTGAAGCAAATATGCTTACTTGCCATCTGTGTATCTTCTTTGGTGAGGTGTGTTAAGGTCTTTGGCCTCACCTTGTTCTTCAGAATTCCCTTGGTTCTTTTTGACCTCCTATTCCATGTGATTGTAGAATCAGCCTGAGGACAACTATGAATGGAATTGCATTAAAATTACAGGTCATACATTTATTGATTAACTTGGGCACAGTTGTCATATTTTCATCCTTGAATAGGATATATTTCTCCATTTATTTAGATCTTTTGGATCTTCCAATATAATGATATATTTTTCCTCTAAAAAGCCTTGTACATCATTTATTGAATTTATTCCTTGGTATCTTGTAGATTAGTTACTATTGTAAATAGTATTTTTTTAAGTTTATTTATTCATTTTGAGAGAGAGAGCACGGAAGTATGCACACAAGTGGGGGAGAGGCAGAGAGAGAGAGAGAGAGAGAGAGAGAGAATCCCAAGCAGATTCCATGCTATCAGTGCAGAGCCTGACTCGGAACTGAATTTCACAAACTTAGATGTAACCAGAGCCAAAAATCAAGAGTCAGACGCTTAACTGACTAAGCCACGCAGGCACCTCTGTTAATAGTATGTTTAAACTTTATTTTCTAATTTATGTACCTAATGTACAGGTACTTACTTTTATCCAGCATTTATTAAGCATTCTCCCCGAATTCATTTTTAGCTTGCCTGTTTATTAATCTTATATTTTCTACATAGGTAGATAATCATAGCCTGCAAATTATGAGTTTTTTTTCTTTTCAATCCTTACCTTTTATCTCTTTTTCTTATTGCCCTAATTAGAACCATAATAAAATGTTGACTAAAAGGATGCCCACTGTTTTTTTAAAGGAATGCTTCTAATTTATCATTAAGCATAATATCTGTTGTTAAGATTATATAACTTAAAATATATAAACTTTAAATAGTATGTTATGGGGCACCTGGGTGCCTCAGTCTGTTAAGTGTCTGATTTCGGCTCAGGTCATGATCTCACAGTTCCTGAGTTGGAGGGCTCTGCTATCAGCACAGAGCCCGCTTTGAATCCTCTGTCCCCCTCTCTCTCTGCCCCTCCCTCACTTGCACATACTCTCTCTCTCTCTCTCTCAAAAATAAATAAAAAATAAACATTAAGAAAAAATGGAGCACCTAGGTGGCTCAGTCGGTTAAGCGTCTGACTTTGGCTCAGGTCATGATCTCACGGTTTGTGGGTTTGAGCCCCACATCAGGCTCTATGCTGACAGCTCAGAGCCTGGAGCCTGCTTCAGATTCTGTGTCTCCCTCTCTCTCTGCCCCTCCCCTGCTCACACTGTCTCTGTCTCTTTCTCTCTCTCTCTCTCTCTGAAGAATACAACAAATATTACAAAAAAGAAAAAAGAAAGCACCATTAGATTAGAATAGATGGCTAGATAGTGGCTCTCTTCTCCTGCTTCAGCTCTTGTTTACCAGGAATACAGAGCTCTACCTGCAAAGGCAGAGGTTGAGGGACATTGGGAAAGAGACTACCGAAACATAATAAGTTATCTTTATCACCCAGGTGAGATTTCGATGGAGAAAGTGAAGGTAAAACGTTATGTGTCGGGAAAGAGGCCAGACTATGCCCCTATGGAGTCCTCAGATGAGGAGGATGAAGAATTTCAGTTCATCAAGAAAGCCAAAGAACAAGAAGCAGAGCCTGAGGAACAGGAGGAGGATTCATCCAGCGACCCTCGACTGCGGCGTTTGCAGAACCGTATTAGTGAAGATGTGGAAGAGAGGTAATGACTAGCGTTATGTTTCCCTGGACCTAAACCCCTACAGGTTATTTAACAAGAACAACATATGTATATATGGTATTATATATATAGTGTTACATGGTATGATAGCTAATACTTGAACAGTACTTACTATGTGTCAGGCACTGTTCAAGTAAATTTCCTAATGTAATCTACCCAATAACCTTGTAAGTTATGTACTATTATCCCAATTTACAAATAAGGAAACTGAGGCACAAAGGGGTTAGGAAAATAACATGACCAAAGGTATATAACCAGCAGGTGGCATCCAGTAAACATCAGGTTACCTCTGTTCCAAAAGCCCTAAATAACTCACTAAGGGAATAGAAAGCAGACCATTGATTGTTTTGTTGAGAGGAGTCTTAAAATTTGAGAAATCGAATTAATCCACTCATTTGTTTTAAAAGCTAATGAGGGGAAATGATAGTGATGAAGTAGGAAAAAAGGCCCGATGCATAAATGGTTTCATATAGGAAAGGGAGCCTCCCAATGAAGGATTTCGTATATTGTGTGTTGATTGAGACATTTTCTTACAAGGTAAACCTGACATCCCAAACTTTCACTGTTCATTTTGTCTTAGGAATTTTCTCAGAGAGCCCCCAGGCCTAAACAGTTTTATTAAGTAGTTAGATCTCAATAATTTCTAAATATTCATGTTTTAACATTTAAAGTCATTTGCAAAATACGATACGTACAAAAGACAGAACACTTTTATTTTATTCCTTTTTTTTTAATATGTCTTTCAATTTTTTTATTTTATTTTTAAGAGAGACCATGAGCGGAGGAGGGGCAGAGAGGGAGACAGAGAATCCGAAGCAGGCTCCAATTGTCAGCACAGAGCCTGATGCAGGGCTCGAATTCACAAACTGTGAGATCATGACCCGAGCCAAAGTTAGACACTTAGCGAACTGAGCCACCCAGATGCCCCAAGCTTTTTTTATTTCATTCTTACATAACCAGAATCACTTATTAGTGGCATTTGTGTGCCTCTTGGACACTGACAACTTCTCAAACCTTGGAACTAGACTGGCACCTCATTTCCTGTACCATATTGATCTTCCTGGAGTACTTGCTTTTTAATACAGGAGCCATCAAAAATCCAGTGTCACAAAGATACAGTGTCACAGAAAAGAAACACAGTGTGATCTAATGTTGAAACTGAACTGCCTGGAGCTATAAGGCAATCCAGCACATCCATATGTTGGTTACAGTGCCTCATGATGCCACCGCTTACATTTAATGTTTTAGGTCCAACTTGACTATTTGCTTTGACACTTTGTTGTTTTGTTTTTGTTTTTTTGTGGGTTTTTTTTTTAGCACTTTGAATTGCGAAATGCTGTATCTGTAATGGTTTAATTATGGTTGGTCGGTTGGTTTTTATTTGAATTCAAGTTAGTTAAAATATAGTGTAGTATTGTTAGTAGTATTGTAGTCTCAGGAGTAGAATTCAGTGATTCATCACTTAACATACAACACCCAGTGCTCATCCCAAGAAGTGCCCTCCTTAATGCCCATCACCCATTTAGCCCATCCCCCCACCCAACACCCCTCCAGCAACCCGTAGGTTGTTCTCTGTATTTAAGAGTCTCTTATGGTTTGCCTCCCTCTTATTTTTCCTTCTCTTCCACTATGGTCATCTGTTGTATTTCTTAAATTCCACATATGAATGAAATCCTATGATATTTCTTTCTCTGACTAATTTCACTTGACATAATACACTCTAGTTCCATTGCTCTGACACTTTGAATTAGTTTCTTTTATCTGCAACCTCAGTTTCCTCCTCTCAGAACTTCAGTTGTTAGGTTTTTTTAATTTTAATTTTAAATCCAGTTAGTTAACATATAGTGTTATATTAGTTTCAGGTGTACATTATAGTGATTCAGCATTTCTATACATTACTCTCTGCTCATCATGACAAGTGCACTCCTTAATCCTCATCACCTATTTAACCCGTACCTCCAACCTCCTCCCTTTGCTAACCATCGGATTATTCTCTATAATTAAGAGTCTGTTTCTTGCTTTGTTTATTATTTTTTCCCTTTGCTTATTTGTTTTGTTTCTTAAATTCCACATGAGTGAAATCATATGGTATTTAAGACTTCAGTATTAATGAAAGCAAACATCACATCCAGGTGTTCTACAACTAAGGAATGCAGTTGGTGCTCTTGTTTTTGTGACATTGGTGTTACACTTGAAGATGCTGTTTTTCAGATTGGCTCGACATCGGAAAATAGTGGAACCTGAAGTGGTAGGAGAAAGTGACTCAGAAGTAGAAGGAGATGCGTGGCGCATGGAACGAGAAGATAGCAGTGAAGAAGAAGAGGAAGAAATTGATGACGAGGTATAAAAATAGAAAATGAGTTCTTTCTAGGTCCAGAAAAAGTTGAGACTTGCTTTGTTGCGGTCCCAAAGGCATAAACTTGCTGGTTTTGGCAGAACTCTGATCCAGTGATCCCTGTTTGTTGGAAATAGAGTTGAAAGTAAAAAGGTGCTGGGCACCTCTGCGGCTCAGTCTTTTAAGCATCTTACTTCGGCTCAGGTCATGATCTCACAGCTCACGAAGTCCCACATTGGGTGAGCTTGAGTCCACTCCAGTTGAGCATGAGCCCTGCTTCAAGCAAAGCCTGCTTCTCTGTCTCTCTCTCCCACCCTGTCTCTCTCTGCCCCTCACTCACTTTGCTCGTGTGTGTGTGTGTGTGTGTGTGTGCGCGCGCGCGCGCGCCCTCTCTCTCTCTCTCTCTCTCTCTCTCTCTCTCTCTCTCACACACACACACACACACACACACACACACACACACACAAAGAAAATGGTGCTACGTTGTATTTACTTGTATCAGAATTTGTTAAGCTTGATGAGGGAAAAATAAAAAGCTGCCTTAGAGCACAGGTCATTGGGCTGACTGACTTGGACATATGACTTGATAGGAAATAGAGCGGCGCCGTGGCATGATGCGTCAGCGAGCACAGGAGAGAAAAAATGAAGAGATGGAAGTCATGGAGGTGGAAGATGAGGGACGTTCTGGGGAGGAGTCAGAATCAGAATCTGAATATGAAGAGTACACAGACAGTGAAGATGAGATGGAGCCTCGCCTTAAGCCTGTCTTCATTCGAAAGTAAGTATCTCACAAACCAGGCCTGAGCTACTACTTTCCAGGTCTGAGGATAGAAGCCTCTTTTCTATCTCATGCTTTTCTGAAATGTAAGCACCAAGTGAAAGTCTTCTACCCAGTTCCCTACTTGTGCAGAATATTTGCTGAGGAATATCTTGGAGGTAGCAGAGAGCCCAAGTTGGTTTTTGCATCTCCCTTTCCAGCTAAAGAGCACATAATCTGCCCATGGCCCTATAAAGCACAAAATTAAACTTGAAGAGTAAATTCCTGTTCCTTTCCTACTGGAGACAAATCCTCTTACAGTCTAGCAGGCTCCTTACTATTCAGGCAGTTCTCAAAAATGAATGGAATTGTGATGCTCTAAATACCTGAGGTGACTCCCAGTTTTGGCTTTTTGCCAATAATAGAGCCAGCAGTAGTTGGGCTTTTTCTGATTTGGATAGGACATGAGTTAGAAGGCAAAGAGCTCCAGTCTAAGGGCTTCGGGCAATTAACAGGACCTCTATGCTGCAGGAAGGACAGAGTAACAGTTCAAGAACGTGAGGCTGAAGCACTGAAACAAAAGGAGTTGGAGCAAGAAGCAAAACGCATGGCTGAGGAGAGGCGCAAATACACACTCAAGGTACTGGGAGTGGAGGATTGCACGCAAGGAGGAGTGTGCTTAGGTTTGTCTGAGGAAAATAAGGAACCCCACAGCTAAGTCATTGTCTTTACCCAGATTGTAGAAGAGGAGACCAAGAAAGAACTGGAGGAGAACAAGCGGTCCCTGGCTGCCCTGGATGCTCTCAATACTGATGATGAAAATGATGAGGAAGAATATGAGGCATGGAAAGTTCGGGAGCTAAAGAGAATCAAGAGGGACAGAGAAGATCGAGAAGCGTGAGTAATAAGATGGGCGTAGCATTTAATACTGCTAATGGGACAGGTTTCTAGTAGGGTAGCTGTGAGACTCAACACCTACCGTGAGTTCCATTCTAGCTTTCTTTAGGGTTCCTGCAACTGGGTTAGTTTCCCATAATTAGAATGTGGCTTATTACAATAAAATCAGGGAAAAGAAACACTTTCTTGGTGTTTCTCTATAATAGAGTGCCAGGCAGTACTCCCTGTAGTTGCCTAGTAGACACACAGAAATTACTCAACGTTACCAGTTATCTGTTCTTGCATAAAAACCCAACCCAAAATTTGGTGACTTGAAACAGTTGATTATTCCTCACAGTTTTGGAGGTTGGCTAAGCAGGTGTTCTGCTGGTTTCATCTGGGTTCTCTTAGACAGTTGTATCCAGCTAGAGGACTTGCTGGGCTAGAAAGTCCAAAATGGCTTCTTTCACATGTCCAATAGTTAATCCTGACTATCAGCCAGAGTGCCTCACTTCTTCAGTGGGCAAGACTGGCTTCTTTATGTCACAGTCTCTTGGCAATATTCCAAGAGGGTAAAGAGGGAAACTGGCAGGGTCTTTGAGGCTCACGTGTCATTTTTGCAAAGGGGCATGCATGCTGTGAGGGGAAGAATTTGTGGCATTTAAATAATCTGCCAGAGTCCCTGTTCTTAGAGTAGAATTATTTCCGAGCTGCATCATCCATTCTTGAAAATTACTAGGAATATGAGGGTAATTCCAGATTGCAAAGGGAAGCCATCACTAGAAAACGGTCCTCAGCCTGCAGGTTCTAAGATTTTTGTTCTGGGTTTCCAGGGGTCTATGTACTCTTTAAAAGTATGTGTACATTTGTGTTTTTATGGAGAAAGGGAGTCTGTGACCCTTCTCCCAAAAAGGTTAGAGTCATAGCAATCTACTAAATGGTGGTAAACCTTGGTTTGCGACGTGTAAGTATATATACAATTACTTAAATACCAGTAAGATCTTAACACAGTCACATTAAATTCTAATTTTTTTAAAGCCAAGTAGGCTTTTTAGGAAAGGGGAATTAGTAACATTGCAAAATCAAGCAGTAATAGTATTCCTGAACCTTTAAAGGCTAAAATCAATTTTTGGAAGTTTGCAATAATGAAGACCACATCAACGTTTTTTAAAAATTTTTTTTAACGTTTTATTATTTTTGAGATGTAGAGACAGAGCGTGAGCAGGGGAAGGGCAGAGAGAGAGAGAGACACAGAATCTGAAACAGGCTCCAGGCTCTGAGCCATCAGCACAGAGCCCGACGCGGGGCTCGAACTCACAGACGGTGAGATCGTGACCTGAGCTGAAATCAGCCGCTTAACCAACTGAGTCACCCAGGCGCCCCCACATCAACTTTTTATTTCTTGGTCTCTTGATCTGAATTCCTAACAGGTTATGGCTAGAATTAAAGAAGGTAAATAATGCTTGAAAGGAGATGAGACTGCGTTACGTTCAGATAATTGAGTCTTTCTGAAACTGTAATGATACTAACAGTTTTGTTCTCTGCACAGTCTTGAGAAGGAGAAAGCAGAAATTGAACGAATGCGAAACCTGACTGAGGAAGAGAGGCGAGCTGAGCTTCGGGCAAATGGCAAAGTCATTACTAACAAAGCCGTGAAGGGCAAATACAAGTTCTTACAGAAGTATTATCACCGGGGTGCCTTCTTCATGGTAAGAAGTGAAAAGGGAATGGGAGGGTTGGTCTGTAGAAATAACTACAAACCTGTGAGTTCTTTTTTCCCTCCAAGAATAAACTGTCTTAGGATGTTACTTTCACTTGCCAATGGTCAGTTTTCTCAGTTGCTTTTTGTCTCTGAAGAATATAAACCCATTAGAAAAAAAGCATTCGGTAGCAGGATTTTAGAAGCAGCAGCAACTATTCTGTTTTGGCCCCCGGCTCTCAGAAGGAAATGACGTAAGAGGACCTGAAATACAGAGATAGTGATCTACATAGATACATCCTAAACTGTTTAGATCTCCACAACCAGTTAGATGTAACTATTCAAAGTCAAGTAAGAAATTTTGCTTATGCAAAAATCAGGCTCTGCAAATAGCTTTACATTCACTCATATTTGGGAGGCAGAAATTTAATTCACTTCATTCTGAGCTGACAGGAAGTGACTTAAGCCTAACCAAAAAAAATGGTTAATCAACCATTATGTGTAATATCAAGATTTTGTTGTTCCATATAAAGACCAAGGTAAGTCTCTTAACCCCATGAAGTGATGAAGACTTCTTCCAAATTATTTAGATTATATCAGTGATAATTCCTTAATAGAGACATGTCAGGAAAGAGAATGGGAGAACTGATTACATTTATTACTGTAATACCATGTGATTTGTTAAATTATTTCCTGATGCTAAAGGAGTTTGTATCAAAGAGTAATTTTTTCAGGGGCACCTGGGTGGCTCAGTTGGTTAAGCATCTGACTTCGGCTCAGGTGATGATCTCAGTTCATGGGTTCAAGCCCCATGTCGGTCTCTGTACTGACAACTCAGAGCCTGGAGCCTGCTTTGGAGTCTGTGTCTGCCTCTGTCTCTGTCACTCTCCCTCTCTTTCCCTCCCTCTCCCTCTCAAACATTAAAAAAAAATTTTTTAAGTAGTTTTTTCAAATGCTGTATATCAAACCCAAAATATCCCCCACTGCAGCTAAATCCCTACCTCTCATTGTAGATAACCAGTAAAATTTTTAATAGAGGTTGCCTATTCCCCTCCGAAATCACTTTCAGTCAATTCAGCAGGAAATGTTCACTTATTATGTAGTTTTTCAGCCCATGTAGATTGTTGGGTTTTTTTTACGTTTAATTTTTTTATTTATTTTTGGGGGGAGAGAGAGCAAGCAAGCAAGCATGGGAGAGGCAGAGAGAGAGAATCTCAAGGAGACTCCACACTGTCAGTGCAGAGCCCAGTACAGGACCCGAACTCATGACAGTGAGATCATGACCTAGGCTGAAATCAAGAGTTGAACCACCCAGGTACCCTGCTCATGTAAATTTCTAGATTGGAGTCCATGGAGATTGTGGATTACTTCTTGTACTGCTTCAAAGTTACAAAATATCATTACTTACTCATTTCAACAGCTTTAATAATCAAGCTTCTTAGTGAAACAGTGCATTGCTGACTAAGATACATAAGGAAGGGGTTATGTGAAAGTCTTTTGGTGCATATACTCAATAAACTCTTCTCATCTGGATGAGGACAGTGAATTTAAAATATCTTTTGAGATTAAATGACTCTCCACCTCTAACAAGGAGAAAAGTAGATCACACAAAAACTGTCTTACCTTTAAAGCCTTTCTATAGCCAAGAGGAAAGAATACTCCAAAAGTGTGTTTGAAGGCCTCCACTCTTCCACACAGCTTTCCTTAACCAAGATGGTGCTGTTGTAATTCCTTCGGCACGTGTTTGTAATTTGTGTCATAACACTATAGTTTTAATTAATATGTTGATTCGAAACTATTCTCTATAGTTATTTTTTATAGTTAATTAAATAACCTTTTGAGCATTTACTATGTAAAGGGCACTACTGGTTCTTGTTTTTTTTGTTTTGAGGTAGGCTCTTGCCAATCATGGGGCTTGAACTCATGACCCTTAGATAAGAACTGAGCCAGCCAGGCACCTTAAGAGCACTACTGTTTAACACTGCTAGAGGATATGTAACTTGTGCCCTTAGATGGCTTACAACCTAAAAATGAGGCTAAGGCAAATACATACTATACTATCACGAAAGGACAAGTGAAAATACTGTGGGACTTCTGAAGAGGGAGATATTTTATTTTGTAGGAGATGGAAAAGAATGACATATAGGAGGTGACATTTAAGATGTGTAAACTTTCTGACTTCAGTAGTAGGAAGACATTCCAGGTGAAGGGACTAGGAGTGGAGGCAAAAAGTTATCATCTGTAAAGGGAAGTTGCAAGGAGTGGTAAATTAAAGCTATGTGGTATTTGGCCTTGACTATTACAGAGCTGTGCTTATTTACAAAACAGAACCACTGAAAGTTTGTGAGTGTGGCAAATGTATGAGAGTGTTTTAGATAAAATCTAGTCTGGTGTGTAAGATTGTTTCCAAGAAAACGCTATAATCCAGATTAATGGGAACTCACAAGAAGTGGTGGAATGCCTGAGTGGCTCAGTCAGTTGAGCATTCGACTGATTTCAGGGTCATGAGATGGAATCCCAAGTTGGACTCCATGCTGAGCATGGAGCCTACTTGAGATTCTCTCTCCCTCTATCTCTGTCCCTCCCCTCCCCTTGCTGTCTCTCTAAAAAATGGGTGATGGGCATTAAGGCGGGTACTTGCTGGGATGAGCACTGAGTGTTATATGTAAGTAATGAATCACTAAAATCTACTCCTGAAATCATTATTACACTATATGTTAACTAACTCGGACTCAAATTAAACAAAATTAGTGGCAATTTGTGCACAAAGATTACTCAAATATTGAATATGAGTAATTAAGAAAATGTTCCTACTTATGTAAGAAGTCAGAAAGAGACTGATTTGGAAAGGTTAGGGAAATGATTTTCACTTAAGATGTGAGTCTGAAGTCCCATCAGAATATCCAAGGTAAGATACATAATGAAAAGTAGAAAATTCAGGAGCAGAGATTTGAGAGGCTTCTACAGAGTTGAAGTCATATGACTGAATGAACATATTAAGTTCGGAGAGAATATAGCCAACCTTCAGGAAATGTTTACAGTTAGGAAAGAAAAAGACAACACAAAGGAAAAAAGTATCTCCTCAACCAGATGTAAGCTCTTGAAGAACAGATTCAGTACCCTCTTTGTATCCCTTGTTGTGGCTGAATGAATTTGTGATTTGAATATATGGGAAATAAGAACCACAAAATTGATAAGATTCTTTTCTACAGGATGAGGATGAAGAAGTATACAAGAGAGATTTCAGTGCACCTACTCTGGAGGATCATTTCAACAAAACCATTCTTCCCAAAGTCATGCAGGTAACGGAGTACCTTAAGAACAAGTGAGGGGAAGTAATGTATTGAGGGTTGGGACATGATGTTTGGTGGTATAACTCATCATCTATCCTTCTTTCAGGTCAAGAACTTCGGGCGCTCTGGTCGCACCAAATACACCCACCTTGTGGATCAGGACACCACCTCTTTTGACTCAGCATGGGGCCAAGAGAGTGCCCAGAACACAAAGTTCTTTAAACAGAAGGCAGCTGGGGTACGAGATGTATTTGAACGGCCATCTGCCAAGAAGCGGAAAACTACTTAGAGTTCACCTATTTATTCTTCCACCTATGGAACACAAGGGGACGTCTCAGCATCTGGTCCTTGATTTATTATTATTTACATGGCCCCCATATCCAGCCTATTGGACCTACTGCCATACTTGTGACACTGGGTAACCCAGTCTTTGAAGGTGCTCTGTTAGGTTTGGACTCATGCTGAGAAACCCACAGAAAAGCACTAGTCAAGTAGGATTAGAGGCTCCCCACTTAAAACCATTTCTGGGAAATCTTAGGTTTCATTACTTCTCTGCCTTCCTTCCCAAATTAACTTGGGACTATTCCAGGTTTCTTTTTCCAGCCTCTTAGCTTGGGTTAGAAACATGGGCATGTGAGTGGACAATGCTACCTTATAGGAAATCTAATCTCACGGATAGCTGTTTTACATTTTTGGTTGAAGTCAGTTTTTCTAAGTGAACATATTTTTTGATCCATATATGTTTGTGTGTCAAGAAATAAAAGAATCATACACAAAGAGGTTTTTTATGATACTGGAAATAAAATGTGCAGGCTAACAAGAATATATTAACTAAAATAAAAGAGAATTGTTGGGCAGAGTGTTTTACATTTTGATCATTACCTTCGATCTCAGAAACAAACTCAGATGTTAGATAGGCTGTATTCTAAGTGGCACCCAAATTACTCCATGTAATCCACGTATGGTTCTCCTTGCTCTCTAAACTATAGCTGTATTTAAAACAAAAGTGGACCCATGAAGTGTGGAAGCCAAGTACCTACCAGTATCTTCTCCACGCCCAGCTTCTGTGTCAAGGACCACACAGTGCTCTCCTAGTTGCAATGTAATAACACCATGCTACACTCAAATTCAGTGATCTTCCACGTAATACTACATAACCACCCTGCACATGGCAGAGCACTAAGAGTCCTAGGAGTTGTAAGGAATGACATTTAATCAGTGGGAAAGTTCTCAATTACATAACAAAATGAGAAGGCCAAGGACTTTTTGCAATCTTTTAAATGCCCCAGTGGAAGAAACACAAATCTCTAAATATCCCAGAATAAAAATATGAGTGTAAGTTACTATGAGGTAATAAACTCATAAAGATTAGTATAGGTCACTTTTGTGTGGGCCAGAGAGGGATACAACCTAAGACCCAAAATGAGAATAAGCCATTGAAAGTTTGAGAGAGCGCGCCCCTGTGCACACACATGAGCAGGGGAGACACGGAAAAGAGGAAGAGAAAGAATCCCAAGCAGGCTCTTTGCTGTGAGTGTGGAGCCCGATAGGGCTCAATCTCACAAACCATGAGATCATGACCTGAGACAAAATCAAGAGTCAGCCGCTTAACCGACTGAGCCACCCAGGCACCCCAAAGACACTGAAATTCTTTTAAGAACATGTTTATAGCTATTTGAGTGTCCACTCTGCAGCAGGCACTAGGCCAAGCTTTTGATATTCACCAACTCATAGGTTCTTAAAACAATCTAACGGACACCTGGGTGGCTCAGTCAGTTAAGTGGCTGACTTAGGCTCAGGAAATGATCTCATGGTTTATGGGCTCTGCTTACAGCTCAAGCCTGGAGCCTGCTTTGGAATCTGTTTCCCTTTCTCTCTGCCTCTCTCCCACTTATGCTCTCAAAAATGAATAAACATTAAAAAAATTCTTTTAAATCAGGTGTGTATCATTTTACAGTTAAGGAAGCTCAGCAAGTGAAATGGTCTTCACTCCAGGATAGAAAATGGAATGTATGGCAGTGTTTACGGTGGCTCAGAATTCAAATACTAAATCTTAAAGTCTTTCATGGATTAGTTCTGTATAAGATCTAAGCTTTGATATCTTCTATTGCACTTACCATACTTGCACCTCAGTACCTAAATTCTAATTCAGTGGCTTATGAACAAGACTGGTGGCTTATATCTATATATAGTAGCTCCTTAGCAAGTACTGCTCTTTCAGTTATTCATAAACCCCTGTAGAGACCATGCCATGAGCTTCAGCAACTTTGCTGAGACTCCATCTGTACCCTGAATACTGTTGAGAGCTAGTTAAATGAATTGAGCCTGGCCTGCCACCTAGCATCTGCATGTGAACATGAGATCATGAGGTATTTTTCTACACTAATCCTTCAAATAATTTCATTAGATCCTGGGGGTGAGGGGAGTTGCTTAAATTCAGTTATATTCCATATGTAAATTTGCTACAATAAATTACAGTATGATATATACAGCACTCGATCCAAGATAATGTAAATGCAAAAAAAGGATAAGTGTTTATTGAAATAAAATAATCCAGTGAGTGGGTCTGAGAAAGCACAAATCAGTTGGTCAGGGCAATAAGAGCCTCTACCACGTTGCCCATGTGTTCCCTCAAGCTCCTTTCTGCTGCTGCTCGTGAGATCTCCATCTCTGTCATCTGCGGGAAAAGGGATCAATGATGTTACCCAAGCCTCTTCTGGAGTATTAAAATGCCACCAAGACTTGCTGACTCTACTTGTCTCAGTAAACAACCCCAATTAAGCAATGTAAACTCCTCTGCCCATACACTCATTAAGCATTACTACTCACTATCAGCTCCAGATCTTCCTTCTTAATGGTGACTTTGGCCAGTTCCTTCTCCCTGCAAATATTCATGTACATTAGTCCTCATTTTCTAAATTCACCAGTCCTCACCATCCCAGGAAGGATCATTCCCAGCTGTGCCTTACAAATAAATGACTTCTGACACTGCTGAATGAAAACACAAAATGACTCCCACTCCCTCACCTAACATCCCCGTCCCCTCCTGTCTGGAGTCTAGGGTAGGCAGCACGGACTGTCAGGAGGCCTTTCCTTCCAACCAACACGAGAGTAAGTCTGTAAACCATATATATGCAAGAACTGGCGACAGAGCTGAAGAACAGTACAAGGTATTAAGGCTTAACCATGCCTTTATTTTTGTATGGAGGAAAGAGATGAACTGGTAGGGCTGGCTGCGCATACAGAAAACTTACCGCTCCTGTTTGGCTTTCTGCTCCCGGGATCTTCGGTCTCCAATCACGGACATCGCCTATGGGGAAAAAAGATCTAGTTACTGCTCTGCTACCCACAATTCCTAACGATCTAAAAAGCCAATAACAAGCGGGTCAGGGGGTCCATTTGTGATGACGAATGTATCAGGAACCAAGGCCTAGGTTTAATTCAATTCTGTCCACCTTAAACCCAGTCTTCATCCAGCTCCTTTTGCAAGCGGAGATCTCTAGTGACGGTTTCCCTTTTGCCTCCTCCCCACAACGAGATAGGGTCTCCGTCTTGGAGCGAGAATTCCAGTCACAACCTGAGAGGCTCCTCCGCTCTCAGCTCACCCAAACACGCTCACGACCAACCTTACCGTCTCCAGATTGGAACTCTGGATCTCCTTCTCCTCCGCGTAGTCGGTGACTCGCTCCAAGTCCGCGGCACCGCTGTCATGCTTCCGTGGCTTCTCTGGAGGCCGCTCCGGGCCGCTGGTCTCAGTCTCCAACTCCAGCTCCACATCTCCCTCGGTAGCCATATCGATCCCACCGTGCTGCCGCACAGACCCCGCCCCACCTCACGAAGACTTCCGGTAACTGACCCGAAACTTCCGCCCGGAGAGGACGAGGCGGGGCTGGCCTCGGGCCACACCTTCATTTATGTTTTGGGTTCTAGAGGCTTAAGCCAGGATAACAGGTCGCTTCTCAGACTTCCTTTCTGGGTTCTAGTATTGTTTTCTCCAAGGCCCTCTTCCATACCTAGGCCATCGCCACTCCAGACCCTCCCAACCGACATCCTTCTTCTTCACCTAGATTCTACCCTCCTCGTCACTACCCCCTCCCCGCCAGTCCCAAGGAAGTCTGTTCGACCAGGGTGGATACCGTCTAATCCTAAACCAATTAAGAATGCTAATCCACCAGAGGCCAGATTTGCAAACTGCTCCCTAATCTGGGGAGAACGGCCTGAGTGGCCCAAAGGCCAGAGAGACAAAGTAGCTTCACGGAGACATTTGCATTTACATCCTGGAGGTCGGTGTTCTTTTCCTGATGTCCCTCCCCATTCTGCCTTAGATTGGGTGACCACCCCTACACTGTGGCAGTCCATGGCTGAGGACAAAAGAAAACTGCTTTCTCATCTACCTTCCATCTGGATGACCTGGGCCTAATCCCTGGGACCAGAATGACGGGTGCAAAGGCAGGAACAGGCCCCAGCACCTCATTCCGCGGGGCCCAACGCACTGGAGTCGGCAGTGTCATGGTGAATCCTCCCTTCTATCAGGTGAGAGCATACTTGGACAAAGAGGCTTGAAAGATCCCTAGAGCAAGAACTGTCTGAAAAAACGTTAGGGAATGGTGGCTGAAGCTGGGGAGGAAAACCCACTGGAGCCAATAAAGATGATAAGCCTTCCTTCCCCTTCTGAGGCCTCTCTCTTGGCGGGGAAGACTACTACCTGTCCTTCCACTTCCCAATACCAGATCTATAGGTCTATAGAAAGGTGAGAGGCCAGGTGTGACTTAGGCTCTTAGGAAGGTCTGCTCAAGCCTGCATCAGCTCTTATGATGAAAGCTCTACTTGATGTCAGTGGAAGGCAATCCTAAATAGCTTGGAACCAGATTCTGAGAATTCCTGAGTAAAAGGAGAGAAGAAAAGGGAAAGGGAAATTTTGGAATTCAGCCTCTTGGATTAATCTAATGCATACATTAATGTAAGCCTTTCCTCATAAAATCTCTACCTTGCTGCCCTACATCTGCTCTACCCCCTAGGTGTCCTGCTGTGGGCCTGCTCCCTGGACCTGCTGCTGCCATTCTAAATGGCCCCTTGTCACAGACTCTACTTGTAGCCGCCTGTTGTACATCCTCCTTCATGTGGGGGCCTCAGCAGTCTGCTGCCTTCTCCTGTCAAGGACAGTAGTGGAAAGGGTCTGGGGGAAGGCACACGGGGTAAGTGGGAATTGGGTTGCAACATGAGAAAGGAGAAAAAGGAGAAATGCTTAATGGACAAAAGATTCAGATTGGTGGCAGGGGACAAGTGAATGGATATACCCAAGAGAAGTAGTACCTCTCTGTACATGATGACTGGCCCTGACATTTCCCACATGCACTCTCCCTCCAGATACAGATGCCCTCAGGGTTGTGTGCCCATCTGTTCGGCCACTCTCACTGCCCAGTGCTCAGTGGTTCTGGGGCTGTGTACCGAGTATGTGCAGGAACTGCCACCTTCCACTTGCTGCAGGCTGTGCTGCTGGTCCAGCTCCACTCCCCTTCCAGCCCGCGGGCACAACTACACAATAGGTTTGTGTATATACACTTTGGGTGGGGTGAGAATGGGGAGGGAAGTAGACATAAGCTGAGTAAATTTCAAGATGAAGTAACAGCAGTGTAAAAAGTCCAGAAACAGGCTTAAGTCTCTACTTCTGCCATACTTACTGTGTGACCATGCACCACATACTTACCCTCCTTGAGTTTCTAGTTTCTAAAATGGAGATAACAATGGGGTTATTATATGCAAGCCCTTTATCAACTGTGAAACATTGTCCAGACATTTTTTTAGGTATAAGAATTAGAATTTGGAATAGGCTGCGATGGGCCAGTTTCTAGCCCCTCTCATGTGGGACTGCTTCCTCCTTTCTCCTACTTAGTCGTCTCTTCTCTCCCCCTTCCTATAGTTTTGGTTTCTCCTTTGCCTTCCTCCATAGGCACTGTTCACTCTTCTTTGCCTTTTCTTGAGTCTTGTTTTGTCTCCTACCCAGCTTCTGGTTCCTCAAACTGCTGTTCCTGCTAGGTCTCTGTGCTGTTGCCTTCTGCATCCCTGATGAGCATCTCTTCCCAGGTACCTTCCATCTCGTATCCTAATTAGCAGGAGTAACCTAAAAGACTTTCTAACAAAAAGAGAGGGCAGGAAGAAAACCAGGAGTAATGATATGATCAGCTATATTTTCCCACTGGTGCCCCACTTGTAGCCTGGCATTACATTGGCATCTGTGGAGGCTTCACATTCATCCTGCTCCAGTTGGTGCTTATCACAGCCTTTGCCCATTCCTGGAACAAAAACTGGTAAGGAGCTCCTCCAACCCCAAAGGTTCTTTCTTGGGAAGGTTGTCTGACATTAGTAGACCCAGTACGGTTAGGCAAAGGGTGTGACAGGTCAGTGGTCCCAGAACTTCCCACTGTGCATTACCAAAAAGCTCAGAAATGTGATGATTCTGTGGGTTAGGTGGGATGAGTAATCACACCAGTGTTCCAGGAGAGGAGGAAGAATGGGTAAAAAGAAGAGCCCCAAGCCACTGCCTGCATCCTACCCTTAGGCAGACAGGTGCAGCCCAAGACTGCTGCTGGTTCCTAGCTGTACTGCTGGTCACCCTGGGATTCTACAGCATGGCAGGTGTGGCAACTGTGCTTCTGTTCCACCACTACACACACCCAGCTGGCTGCCTGCTCAACAAGATGCTACTTAGTCTGCACCTTTGTTTCTGTGGCCTCCTCTCCTTTCTCTCCATCGCTCCCTGCATCCGCCTCAGTGGGTACATGCCTTGCAACATTACAAATCTGGAAGGCCTTTAGCATAGAAATATTCATTAGCCTCCCTGATCTTAGTCAATTGTCTGCTTCCTCCAAAGGGTGGGGTTATAATGTAGATGGGGGTTAGGAGTGGAAATGACTACTCCGTAGACTAAAGCAATGATCTCCATTCTCCTAGAGCAACCCCGTTCCAGCCTTCTACAGGCTTCTATCATCACCTGCTATATCATGTACCTGACTTTCTCTGCACTGTCCAGCCGTCCTCCAGAGAGTGGTAAGGACCAGATCTGGACTCTCCATGCTAAAACCTTTTTTTGTTCCTGCCAAATACTTAGTTCTTTGTTCTTACCACCTTTTTTCTGTTGCTCTTTCTCAGTTATCTTTGAAGGACGGAATCACACTCTGTGCCTGCCTGGCCTGAGTAAAATGGAATCACAAACACCATATACGTCTCTGGCAGTGCTGAGTGCTGGCATCATGTATATTTGTGTGCTTTTCGCTTGGTGCGTAAAAGTATCAAGGGGAGAGTATGAGAAGGGAGAATACCCAGGACAGAGAAGGATGGTCAGGAGACTGTCTGGGATCATGGTTTATTTGAACTTGAGAGCAAGACAAGAGTGAGGAAAGTTCCCCATAAACAGAAACAGTTTCTAAGAATAGCATTCGTCAGATGATCTGTATGAAATGAAGGGGGCAGGGAGAATGACTTGAGAATTAAAAATATGTACAAAGATTTTACAGCCCTCACATGGTAAGATTTATAAATCTTTATGGTAAACGAGCTCTGGGAATACAGTACCCTCCCAATAATTACCAACATGGACCAGCTAGCAATACATGGTCTCAGGCAACCCCTCTTGCTATTAGACTGGACCTACTTGAGAACTGTCTCTTCTTTCTCAGCAATGAGGCTTCCTACCTGGCTGAGGTATTTGGGCCCTTGTGGATCGTCAAGGTTTACAGCTACGAGTTCCAGGTGAGGATGGAGAGCTCAATATCCCCAATGCCCCTCCCCCCTCACACACAAAGACAAACACACACCCTACCAACCTCTACCCAGAATACTCAGATTCTAGCTATTACCTTTTATTGAGTACCCACAATGTGCTAGGCACTGTGCTAGATACTTTACATTCATAATCTCTTTTAATTTAATCCTCACAACAACCCTGTGAGGTAGGTATTTGCTCCATTTTACAAATGGAGAAATTGAGGCACAAAAGGTTACACATCTTACCAAAGTTTTCATAGCCAGTTATATGCTGGAACTAGAATTTGAACCCAGATGTGCCTCCACTTTGTATACCAGACTATCTTTTCAAAGAAGGGGAGTTTTCTATATTAACACCCTCAAATTCTTTCTTAAAAGTCATTCCAAAACATGCTGCCTTTTGTTTTACAGAAGCCCTCACTCTGTTTCTGCTGCCCTGAAACAGTGAAACCAGAGGAAGGTGAGTGTCCATAAGAACGTCCATTACAAAGTGTAGATTTCTGCAGAGTGCCAAAGAGCCCTGGAGCGCCTTCACAAAAGAAACTGGGGGAGGAGGGAAGAAGTGTTTCAGTGGCACTGCTCCCAGCAGCCCTTCCCTCTCTCCAGGGCAGAGGGGTGGGGCTGCCAGGCCAGCTGACCAAGAGACCTCTCCGGCTCCTCCAGTGCAAGCCCAGCATTTCTCCTACAGCTATTCTGCCTTCCATTTTGTCTTCTTCCTTGCATCACTCTATGTCATGGTAACCCTTACCAACTGGTTCAGGTAGGACGGAAGTGGGCCTGGGATATACTTCTGAAAACCTATTTTAGTAAGAGCAACTTAAGACCAGTCCTGAGGGTTCTCCGGAGAAGTGCATGGGTCCACCGTCATCTTTGGTGGGGAGGTAGGACAGGTCTAAAAACTAAGGCCCTACATATTCTCTAACCAGAGACTTTGGTTCCACAGCTATGAAGGAGCAGAACTGGAAAAGACCTTCACCAAGGGTAGCTGGGCTACCTTCTGGGTCAAGGTTGCGTCATGCTGGGCCTGTGTACTCCTCTATCTTGGGCTGCTACTGGCACCACTCTGTTGGTCCCCCACCCAGGACCTCCAGTCTCCTACTTTCAGGCGACATTGCCATCGCATCAGTACTGCAAGATAACAAATATTCAGTCTAGGTACTGTTAACAAACTGGGGTTACCCTGAAGTTGTACTCCTAGTTTTGACTCAGGGACTGTCCAGTGCAGCACACACCTCAAGGAAACAATGGGCAGTTATCTCCCTTTAGACTGAAGTCTGTACTATGTCTGAATAGGAGAAAGTGGCCCTACAAACTCTAATGCCATGGGCAGAGTATGACTCACTGGAGCTACCGTTACATCTTTACCCCAGCTCAAGAACTTAACTCCCAAGTCAGCAGCTCAGGAACCACTGCTGATCCCAGCAGACAGTGCGGCACCAGCCCTTTCCTGGCTCTCAGTGTGGAGACGGGGGCAGGGAAAGACCAAGGACTGAAGACTTACTTGGGTCTGCCCTTGGAGATAAAAAGAAAAATAGGCAAGCCCTGGGCCCAGGGAGATAAGCAGCCCAGAACAAACCAGGACACAGAAAGAAAGGAACAAAGACCACCCTAGGTTTTAATCTTGATCTTGAGGTCAAAGGAAGCAGGAAGACAAAAACCACCCTCAATCCTTGAAGAATGACAGAACAGAAGAGAATGTGAACACTACTAGAGAGCAGCTGACCATGGGAAGTCAGTGAGCAGCAGGATTTGGGGGCCAACTATCAAGCAGGCGAACAAAATGAGGAAGAATGAGAAAGAGGAGCATAAACTTAGGTCTTGAAGCCTTCCTTCTTAGACCCTCAACTCCATCCTTGGGATGGTGTTCAAGGTCTGGGTGGGAACAAAAATCACAGAAAAGAAGTTCCTATGGTTCTTAGAGGATTCCTCTACCACATACCTGGAGTACTTGTCTGTTTGTTGTAGTATAATAAAGAATTTTTCTGTGATGTTTCACTTAGTCTATGTATCTAAAACCTTTTAGTCTACAGTTCTCTCCCCTTTTGGTGGGAAAGGGCAGCCATTCCTCCATCCCCATCCCCCCAAATCCCCAGTCAAACCAGGCGCTCAAGAAATTACAAAGCTACTTTTAATACTTTGGGGTGAGCCCCACAGGAATAAAAAACACTGGGAAGGGGTAACCCCCTCACCCCCAGGAGTGGCCCAGGGGGAGAGAGGCTACCTGAGGGGAAGGAAGCACAAAAGGGACCCGCTGCAGACTCAGGGCAAAGGGAATGCCATCGGTGCTGGGACCTGTGAGCACTACAGGAGAAAACGCGAGCGTGGTGGGACTGGCTCCAGGCACACAGGCGAAGGGCAAGAGGGTTGGACACGAAGCCACAAAGCTACTTGGGTTCCTCCTTCTTCTCGTTTGCCTTTTTCTGCTTCTGCTGCATGATCTCCGAGTCCCTAGGGGTAGAGATGATGGGGCACTGGGAGGTACCAGAGGGCAAAAAGGACAAGATGCAGGGGGATGAAGGGCACAAAGGATAAGATGGAAGTGGATGGGACAAAATTCAGCGTGTGCCTGCTGTATTCCCACCCTAGGAGAACAAGAGGAAGAGAGCTGAGGCTTAAAAGGCAATCAGTCTCTATCTGGCTGTTGCTTAAGGGGTCAGAAGTCTGGCCACACAGGCCCAAAGCTATTCTTTGCTGAGTACCACACCCAGCAACACCATGAGAAGGTTGGGAGAAGGGAGGAGAAACTGAACACCAAAGAGGGCCATAAGTACCGTGCTGTCATAACCACTACCGCATTTGAAATGTGAAGCTCCCTGCCCTTGCCCTTAAGGTCAGACTCGGGGGCACTTGGAAATCAATCGAGGGCAGGCACCCGCCCCAGTCCCTTCCTGTCAGGCTGTGAGCTAACAATTTGGAGGGTGGGGAGGAAATAAAACCCTAGAGGAAGCAATGTACTCTGCCCCTCACTAGTTCAGATGTAAACCCTGAGATAGCTCTCTTTCCTGGTACAACCCTTGTTCTAGCCCAGGTCTCACCCTTCCCCTCCCCTCCCCTCCCTGGGGCTACCTCTGCTTGCGGGCGGCAGCAGAAAGCCCGTCATCTCGGCGCTTTCCCTTAACCGAGTCGCTCTGCTTTTTCATATTCTTCTGGCGGGCGAGCTCGCGCTGGTTACCGCCTAAAGAAAGAAGGTAAAAGATGAGACGCGGGGGGCCTTTATGGCCACACACCGGCGGCCCTCTTCCCTCACCCGGACACCAGCAGGGTCCCAGGCTCATCCCCCGGTCCCGACACCGGCCCATTTAGGAGCCTAGGCTGCTAAGTGGGGCGGGGGATGGGGGAGCGATGGTGGCAAGGTGCCACGGGGCAGGTCAAATCGGGAGGTGGAAGAACGGTTCCGAGGAGTCCGATAAAGGCGTGTTTCGAGCTTTGGGCGGCACCGGGGTCCAGACTGGTGGGGGTTTGTGGACAGTATGGGTCTCTATGGGGGATGGGCTGCGATCTAGAGTAGGGGGCTTTGGGCCTTTCGCAGGGGCGCAGGGCTTCTCCATACACCGCGGAAGGTCGCGGGGGACCTCTGCTTGACTAAGGCGAGAAAAGGGGGAGGGGGTTCTCAAGAAGTGGCGGTGGGCAAAAGGCCGATTTCCGGACGCTATGTGAGGGTCGCAAAAGAGACCTCCCAGAAGAAGGTCTCGCTGGGGAAGCCAAGGGGAGGTCAATGCCAAGATTCGGCAGTCATGTTCAGAGTGGACGGGGAGAAAGGGGCAAGAGAGAGAGGGCCTCGGTGCTCACGGGTCATGGCGACGGCAGCGGCTCCGGCCTGCCTCCGTTGCGTCCCCTCGTTCTGTCCGACGTTGCAGGCCCCGCCCCCTCCTCCAAGCGTAACGAAGTCGTCCTTTCCTCCCCGCCCTTTCGAGCCTGGGCTCGGCTTTCCATTGGGCAAGGAGAAACACGTGGGGCTGCGAGGCACGCTCCAGCCCGGGCGGATGTGGGGCGGAGGTTCGCAGGTCGAGTGCGCTGCGTGGGGCGGGGCTTCCTGAGCAAGGCGTTGGGTCGGGCGGGGAGAAAGTAGGCCGGGTCACGTGGACAGGATGGGGGTGGAGGGGCGCGGCTGGCGATGTGGCGTTCCCGCGGGCTCGAGCACGTGACTTGGCAGTCACTAGTGACCTCATGCGGGGACGGTTTGGGACGCCGGCAAACTCGCCGGAAGGGAACGGTTGGGGACAGAGAGCGGGGGTTCTTGGGCGCCGAAATAGTTTAGTCTGTTCTGTATTACCAGGACTTTGGGACTAAACTTCACCCTGTTACTTAGGATTTATCCCCACCAACCACCTATTTAGACACGAATTGTTCACCTGTAAGGTCAAGTCAGGTAGAAACAACTTACAGAAATCCCCCTCCAGCCACATTGTACACTCACCGCTAACCCCTTCAAGAGAAATTAGCAATCACATCTCGTGTGTCCTAAAACTTTGGTCCCGTTCGTTTCCCACAAAATATTAAATGCGAAGATGCACATCTTGGAAGTATTGGAGGACCCCAGAATCACAGCCCATGGAGTTGGATCAAGGACTACGGAAGTGGGAAATGCACAGACTATAACCTTTTCTCCCTCTGGAAGTTTCCCCACCATACTACCTGCACTAGCCACATCTGGTTTGTAAGATGCAGTTGAATAGGGCAGAAGCTTAGTTTTCCAATTAAACTCATTCTTCCCATTTCCATTAATCTGTCTACGAGACTCCCCACCAGTCCTGAGGAATTCACTGGATAAAGGAGAAGTGATTAGGACATACCGCAGGAAAGGAATGTTTGTAAATTTTATTATGTGATTCTCTCCAGTTGATGCTGACAGCAGAACTGAGTTAAGGCTAAAACCTCAAGGTAGCTCCTTCTCCCCCCAACATAGACCTGATGGGAAGGTAATAAACTTCAGCCACTGCCGTCTTCATGATTTTTGCCATACCAAAGTATCACTTGAACTACTATTACTTAACATGTATCAATCTTAAATAAAGGATGTAAATCAAGCTTCATATTCTTTTAGTAAATTTAAAATCAGTTTCACCTGACCACTAACAGAGAGTAACTATAAGTCAATACAATGAAAACAAAATGTATTCTCAAATTCTACCAAAGTAAAATCATTGTCAAAGATAAGGAGCCTGGCCTGCCCTTTTTTTTTTGGTTGTTTGTTTGCTAAATTATTTTGAGAGAAACAGAGAAGTAGAGAGAACATTCCAAGTAGGGTCCGTGCTGCCAGCGCAGAGCCCAAAGTGGGGCTCAAACCCACAAACTTTGAGATCATGACCTGAGCTGAAATCAAGAGTTGGGCCCTCAACCGGCTGGGCCACCCAGGTGCTCCTGCCCTCTCTTAAAAAGAGAAATTAACAAGTTTTGGAGAGGTAACAAGGCATAAGACTTTGAAACTGAAGCTTTCCCTTGATACAATCAGAGGATTAAAAATAAGTTTTATATTTTCAGGGGTGCCCTGGTAACTCAGTCAATTAAGCATCTGACTTCCTTTTAAAGAACAGTCTCTTTTTTTTTTTCATGTTTATTTTATTTATACTTACAGCATGGGTGAGCCAGCAGGGGAGGAGCAGAGAGAGAGGAAGACAGAGAATCCCAAGCAAAAGTAGGACACTTAACCAAAACCAACTGAGCCACCCAGGCACCCAAGTGTTGTTGAAATCTTGATCTCAGCTCAGGTCTTGATCTCAGGGTCATGAGTTCAAGCCCCATGTTGGGCTCTGCACTGCACATGGAGCCTACTTAAAAATATGCGTGTATATATATATATATATATATATATATATGTGTGTGTGTGTGTGTGTGTGTGTGTGTGTGTGTGTGTATACATATATACACTCTTTTTATTTTTTCAAGATTTAATGCTATGTCTCTATACTACCCAAAATTACTTCTCAGACTGCAAGTAGCATATATCTCACCCTTCGGTACATACTAAATGTACTCGATCAAGATTGATGGCATATATAACATACAAATCATATAAATCCTGATTCTGCTACTTACTGGAATTGATTAGACACTTATTTTCTTCATGCTTCAATTCCTTTATATGAAAAATGGGAATAATCTCTACCCCTTAATGTTGTGGAAGAGAGTAATATAGATATAAAGGGCTTGGCTCTTAATATGAGCATAATATGGCATTCAGTTAATGTCTCTTCCATCTCTCTTATTCAAATCCTGAAACTTTTTCTTCTCTAAATTTCTCTAACCCTTTTGTGGTAACCAGTCTCTGAAGCGGCTGCATACGACCCTCCCTCCTGGTATTTATAACCTTGTATAGTCCTCTCCCACACCGAATTGGGGTTATCTGTGTGACCAATATGGCAGAAGCCACTGTCACTTCTGATGCTAAATCATAAAAGATCATCGTGGCTTCCACTTTCTCTCTCTTGGATCATTGGCTCTGGGGGAAGCCAGCCGCCATCTCATGTGAGTTCCATGTGGTGAAGAACTGAAGCTGCTGGCCAACAGCCAAGGGGGAGGAAAAATCCCTCCATTTAATCTCATCACAGAGTTGAGAGGGAATAAATTAGAGAGAATGAGGACCTATAGATCTGAACAGAGAAGGCGGTAAGGCAAGGTTTAGGGACCCCAGATATAAAGTGGGAAGATGAGGAAACTGACTGGAAGAGTAGGGACATCACCTGCAGAGCTACAACAGCAGTTTGAGCACAGTTCATAAGCAGAATTTCGGCTGTCTGGCTTCCCAGGCTCAGGTTCCCAATGGAGTCAAGCCACTTGGGTCCCCTTGTGTGTAAAGAGACCATAGAACCAGCCCCATGGGGAAAACTGAGCCACACTATGAGCGAAATAGTGTAGAATGAGGAAGCAAGTTCTCTTTGGCACCTGCTACCTCCTTATCGACTCTAGCATCTCAGGTGGGTGAGAGAGTAGAACAACCCTATAACCAGTCTGCTCTTATCAACTCACCATACCCTACCCCCATGCCCAAGAGTCTATTTCCAATCCTTTCAGAACCTGGACTGGTTGCCATACCTCCAATCTAATTTTTCTAGGAGTGCCCCCAAAATTCATTCATTCTTTCAACACATATTCATTGTGTTGTACACCAACTATGTGCCAACTATTGTATTAGTCATTAGGTATATAGTGATGAAAAAAAACATATAAACCTCTACCCTCATGGAACATATAAAATAGGAAACAGCCTATATATATGTGTATATATACATATATACACATATATATATATATCACATATATGCAAATTGTGATAACTGCCTTGAAAGAAAAAAACATTCCATGCAAGGATGATATTCAAAATACTTAACAGAGTACACAGCATAAGCACTTAACCATCAAAAAACATCTCAATGTAATCTAAATGAAGACTATCTGTAAACAGTTCTTCTACCTGTCCTGGTAAGAAATTATAGTACTGCTAGTCCTGTAAAGTGAGTATACCCATAGACCCTGTAGACCTTAACTTTGATTAGGGAAGTGAAGCAAGTGACATTTGAGCTAAGGCAAAAAGATGAGGAGTCAGGCCAAAGGAAGAGAGGCAGGGAGAACATTTCAGGAGAGGAGACCGCATGTGTGAAGACCCTAAGGCCCTGCTCCCTCAGACTGTCCCATCAAGAGCCACAAGTTTAGGTAATAGGTAAGTCACTAATGACTAGTGAGCAGGGTGGTATGAAACTAGTTCAGGAAATAAGTAGGGCAATGACATGATCTGAATTACTATGTTAATACCGCTACTAGCTAATGCTAAGTGAGTGCTTATTAAGTGTACTTTTCTTTTTTGACCCTCACAATAACCTTTTGAGATGTTATCCCCTTTTTACTGATTTAGAAACCTTGGTAGAAGCAGGCTAAATAACTTTCCCAAGGAAACTCTGATCATAAAGATCCAGGTTGAGCATTTAACCCAGCCCGTGCTCTTCATCAGCAGGATGTAAATTTTGATGAGATTACTCTATAGGAGGAAAATGGATTACAGCAAGTAAATGGAAATGGGGAGACCAGTCAGGAGGCGACCATAGACATCTGGGATGCTAGGCCTTATTTGGTAACAGACAACTGAAATGCGGTTCATATCAAATTTGAGCGATTTGAGCAAAAAGGAGAATTTATCAGATTATATAACCAAACTGGGGGAATGGGTAGGGTGTGGCTGACTGTAGGAAAAACTAGAACCAGTAACAGGGAATTCCTCCATGTCTCTTATTTCTGTTTTATCTTCTCAGACCCAGATCCCTTGACAGGACAGGAAATGGCCGCCCATGGTACTTTTCCTCACATCTCACAGCTTGCCAGAGAAAGAAGGTCTATAGTTTTTAAGATCTCAGGATAAGGCTCTGCTGGGCCAGGTGTCTATCCTTGTTCTAGGGAGGTATGTGTGGGGCAGGATATAATGAGAGCAGCCCCATCAGAAACAAATTATTAGTATGGGGAAAGGATAGATTTATCAAAGAAAGGGTGTTTTTCCCCCCAAAAGGAAAATGCTAGACAGATAAAACAAAATATGTCCATTACATGAAGGAAGAGAAGACAGCCACTTGAGCTGAAATGGTGGCAGCAGAAATGGCAATGTGCACAGCTTCAAAATGTGGAGACTCTGTGAGAGAGAAAGATACTATTTACTCCTGAGTTCATTCATTTCTTCATCAAATATTAAGTGTACGTCTATTTTGTGCCAGGCACTTCTAGGCACTGAGTATTTGGTTATGAACAAAACAGACATGGTCTCTGACCTTGTAAAATTAACATTTCATTGGAGAAGACTGACAATTCACAAGTAAAAATAATATATAAAATAACAACTTGTGTTAAGTGCTAAAAGAGAAACAAAGGTTCAAGGATGAAAATTAATGGGAGAGTTCCACCTCTGTAGTGACATTTAAACTGAGGCCTGGAGCCAGTTGTAGGAAAAATAGAAGAGGACTTCAGCAGTGTGGTTGAATCCCTAACATTTTTTTTTACATCCTTCCTTTATAAGGAAAAGCAGTGTAACTTTAGGAAATTCTCCCCCTCCTTTCTATATTCCAAGAGGGTCCAGAGTGGCTAAATCAATCAAAGTAAACTCATCCCTTTTAATATTGATTGGCTCAGGAACCCAGACCAAGTCAGTGTTTGCATAGTATTCACCTAGTGACTGTTACTGGTTCAGAAGTTAGCATGTTACCTAAATTGGACTGATCAGCCCAAAGGGAAGGGCTTTTTATTTTGTTTCATTGTGAGGGGAAGGACAGTGTTCTGTCTCACTGGCTTGGACGGAAGAAGCACAGATCCCCTAATGTTTCCGTTATGTAAGCCTTGAAGGGCCAGCCTTAAATTGAAACAAAGTGAATAGTAGAAGGAATCTTGGTTCTTGATGATGCCCTTGGGCGACTGGATTTACCAACTGTAACATCTGTTCTACCTCTGAGCTTCTTGCTATGGGGAACCACCATATTTTTTGTATAAGCTGTGTTAATCAGACTTCTGTTACTTCAACCACATACATTTTAATCAATACAACAGAAACAGCATATGCTTAGGCCCTGAGGTGGGGGAAAAGCTTGGATAATTATAATTAGATGAATATAAGAAGTCACATAATGAAATGATGCATTCAGATTATCTTAAAATGCAACCAGCCCTGACTTTGGATACCAAGCTTCCAGCCAGCTTTCCAGTGCCTTCCTTGTCGAGATGAGTGGATACCCAAGGATCATCAAGCATTGGAGAAAACGTTCAATATAAAAACAGGACAGGACAAAACAGGAAATAAGGTCTCAGAGGATACAGAAACAATTATATGAACAAAAGAAAATGAGAAGGGAAGTAGAATTAGTATCTTTAAAGATAAAGAGGATATTGAACAAATACAGGGGGGGCTATAAAAAACATTCAGAGAAAAATAAAAAGCTTTTAGAAGTTAAAAATACGATAGCTGAAATTAAAAAAAAGAGTTGGAAGGTAGAAGTTGAAAAAATATTACAGACATTTGGACAAGGGTGCCTGGGTGGCTCAGTCAGTTAAGTGTCCAACTTCGGTTCAGGTCATGATCTCACAGTTTGTGGGTTCGAGCCCCCCATCAGGCTCCATGCTGATAGTGTGGAGCCTGGAGCCTGTTTCAGATTCTGTGCCTCCCTCTCTCTCTACCCTTCCCCCACCGCTCTGTCTGTCTCTCTCTCAAAAATAAATAAACATTAAAAAAAATTTTTTTAAGGTACTTTCATTTTTAAAATTTCTTTTTTCTTTTTGCTGCTCTGTCTGGGTGAGTTCTGTTGCTTTGCATTTCAGCTCATTGACCCGATCTTCAGCTTTATCCAGTCTGCTCTGAACCCCTCTAGTGTATTTTTTTGGTTCATTCATAGTACTCTTCAGCTTTGTAACTTCTGTATGGAACTTTTTTTTTCTAATCTTTTTTTTTTTGTTTGGTTTTATTGAGATATAATTGACATATCCAAATCTTTTTTTTTCTTTTTTAAAGTAAGCTCTGTGCCCAACGTGGGGCTCAAACTCATGACTTTGAGATCAAGAATTGCATGCTCTACTGACCGAGCCAGACAGATGCTCATGTTTGGAACTTTCTTATATTTTCTGTCTCTTTGTTGAGGACCTCACTGGGTTTATCCGTTCTTCCCATAAGTTCAGTGAGCATCTTTATGGCCTCTACTTTGCAGTCTTTCTCAAGTAGATTGCTTAACTCTGTTTCATTAATATCTTTTTCAAATGTTTTGTCTTATTCTTTCATTTGGGCAGAGATAGAGGCAGATACAGAATCCAAAGCAGGCTCCAGACTCTGAGCTGTCAGCACAGAGCCTGATGTGGGGCTCGAATCCACAAACTGTGAGATCATGACCTGAGCCAAAGTCAAATATTTAACCAACTGAGCCACCCCAGGCATCCCCTGATGTCTATTTTAAAAATGAAGGCTGGGGGCACCTGGGTGGCTCAGTTGGTTAAGTGGCCGACTTCAGCTCAGGTCATGATCTCACGTCTGTGAGTTCGAGCCCCACGTCGGGCTCTGTGTTGATGGCTCATCAGAGCCTGGAGCCCGCTTTGGGTTCTGTGTCTCCCTCTCTCTCTGCCCTTCCCTTGCTCAATGTCTCTCAAAAATAAATAAATGTTAAAAAAAATTAAAAATGAAGGCTTAACTCTCTCATCCTTTACATAAATATGCATGTACTTTCTCTCTCCATGCTCCTAATGTAGTGTTATTTTAATTAGATCAATATTGAATGTTTACACTTTATGAGTAAATGTTATTTACAAGCCGTGACAGTTAGTATACTGTTAACATATCCTTTCTTGTATGCTTCCCCTCAAAATTAATACTCTATTTAGACTTTTACTTGTTTATGTATTTATTATCAATTAATTCTTGTATTGTCTTCTAGAAGTAGAAATCTCTCAATATAGTCAAAACCAATCAGATAATGTATCACTTTCCATTTTTTTCTTAGATATATGCCTCCAGAGCCTTTCATTCTCCTGCTCTAATCTGAGATGGTTGCTCTCTAAGCTGTTGCAAAGATACCTTCCTGGAATCTCCCTTCACCAGCAGTCTGAGGATTCCCTTCACTTATCTCCTATGATGGATTCTCTTTTTCCTGGATCTTATGACTTTCTTTCTTGGTTTATTCCTCATTTTGGTAGAGTATGTCATCAATATCTTGCTGAAAAGTGTGAATGGTAGATAAGTATTTGTAGACTCTGTCTTTATTCTACTCCTATACTTAGTTGATAGCTTGGCTGGGTGAAAAAATCTGTGTTGTTATTTTTCTTCAAATATTTGGTAACACTGCTACATTGTCTTCTGGCTTCCAGTGTTTCTGCTGACATGTCTGAAGTCAGTCTTATTCTTCATCCTTTCTATGTGATCCATGTTGTATCTTAGAAGCCTTAAGGGTTTTCTTTTTGACTCTAGTGTTCTGATATGTGGTGGTGTAGATCTGTTCTTATTCTTTATGCCGGGCAACTCAGTGAGTCCCCTCATTTTTGTTTTACTTTCCTCTCATTCTGAAACATATAATTCAGCTGTTGGACCTTCCAAATAGATTCTCTAATTTTATTTTTTTCTCTCCTATTATCTACCACTTATGCTTTTGCCCAATTTATTATTATTATTATTTTAATATTTATTCCTTTTTGAGAGAGAGAGAGAGAGAGAGAGAGAGAGAGAGAGAGAGTGCAAGCAGGGGAGGGGCAGAGAGAGAGTGGGACACAGAATCCAAAGAAGACTCCAGGCTCTGAGCTGTCAGCAGGGACCCCGAATGATCCACCCAGGTGTCCCAAAAATGAATGTAACTTAAGGAAATTTTCAGACAACATTGAGCAGAATGACATTTGCATAATAGGGGCCCGAGAAGGAGAAGAGAAAGAGAAAGAGTCTATAAATTTATTTTGAAAGATAATGACTGAAAATTGACCTAATCTGGTGAAGGAAACAGACATAGAGGTCTAGGAAATCCAGAGAGTCCCAAAAAAGATAAACCCAAAGATATCTACACCAAGATATATTATAATTAAAATGGCAAAAGTTAAATAGAGAATCCTAAAGGTAGCAAGAGGAAAACAACTTATTACTTACATACAAAAGAAACTCCAAAAATCTATCAGCAGATTTTTCAGCAGAAACTTCACAAGCCATAAGAGAATGGCATGACATATTCAAAATACTGCAAAGATAAAACTTCCAACCAATAATTCTCTACCTATCAAGGTTATCATTCAGAAGTGAAGGAAAGATTAAGAGTTTTCCAGATAAGCAAAAGTCAAGGGGTACATCACCACTAAACTGGTCTTATAAGAAATGTTAAAGGGACTTCTCTAACTGAAAAGAAATGGTGCTAATCAATAACAAGACAATATGCAAAAGTAAAAATCCCCAGAAAAGGTAGATATATAGTAAAAGTAGTGGATACATCACTTATAAAGCAAGTATGTTTAAAAGACAAAAACAATAAATTTGAAACTACACTACTTAATTAAGAGATGCATAAAATAAAAAGATATAAAATGTGACATAAAAAATATAAAATGTGGGCTAAGGGGACAAAGAAAATGTAGTTTGGGAATGTGTTCAAAATTAAAGTAGATGAATGGATAAAAAAACAAAATCCAACTGTATGCTGTCTACAAGAGACTCACTTCAGAAGTAAGGACACAGACTAAAAATGAAGAGATGGAGAAAAATATCCCATGTAAATGGAAGTGGGTGGGGGGGAAAGCCAGAATAGCAATACTCATAGCAGACAAATTAGACTTTAAAGCAAAGACTGAAATTATAGTCAAAGAAAGACATTACATAATGATAAAGGGGTGAATCCAACAAGAAGACATACATTTATAAATGTATATGTACCCAACATAGAAGCACCAAGATATATAAAGCAAATATTAATGGACCTAAAGGGAGAAATTGACAGCAATACAATAATATAATGGGATTTACCACCCCACTTACATCAATGGATAGATTATCCAAGGAGAAAATTAATAAGAAAACATTGGCCCTAAGCAACACATAGGCCAGTTGGATTTAATAGATAGACACATCCATCCATCCAAAAGCACAGAATACACATTCCATCCAAAAGCACAGAATAAACATTCTTCTCAAGTGAACATGGAATATTCTCAGGATAGAGCACATGTTAGGCCACAAAATTCAAGAAGACTGAAATCATATCAAGCATCTTCTCTGACTACAGTAGTATGAAATTAGAAATCAATTACCAAGAGAAAACTGGAAAAAAACATTAAAATGTGGAGATTAAGCAACATACTAATGAACAACCAATGGGTCATTAAAAAAGTCAAAGAAGAAATTAAAAAATACCTAGAGACAAATGAAAACAAATACAACACATCAAAATTTGGGAGATGCAACAAAACTTTTCTAAGAGGGAAGATCATAGCAATACAGGCCTACTTTAAGAAATTAGAAAAATATCAAATAAACAATTAACTTTATATCTAAAGGAGACAGAAAAAGAATAAAGGAAGCCAGTGTTGGTAGAAGAAAGGAAATATTGAAGATCAGAGTGGAAGTAAATAAAGGCTAAAAAAAGAAAAAGAAAGAAAAGATCAATGAAACTAAGTGCTCTGAAAAGATAAATATAATTGACAAATCTTTAGCTAGACTAATGAAGAAAAAAGAGCTCTAATAAAATCAAGTTAAAGAGGGGTGCCTGGATGGTTCAGTCTGTAGGGCATCTGACTCTTGATTTTGGCTTGAGTCGTGACCTCAAGATTCATGGGCTTGAGCCCCACATCAGGCTCTGCACTGACAGTGCGAATTCTCTCCCTCCCTCTCTCTCTACCCCTCCCATGCATTCTCTCTCTCTCTCTCTCTCTCTCTCTCTCTCAAAATAAATAAATAAACTTAAAAAAAAACTTTAAATAAAAATTTAAAAATCAGAAATTAAAGAGAGGTTGCAACTGACAAAGCAGAAATACGAAGGATCACATGAACAACTATATGCCAACGAATTGAACAACATAAAAGAAATAGATAAATTCCTAGAATATACACTCTTCCTAAAGCAATTCATGAAGAAATAGAAAATCTGAATAGACTGATTACTAATACGGAGATTGAATCAGTAATCAAAAACCTCCAAACAAATAAAACAAAGTCCAGGACCAGATGGCTTCATTGGTTAATTCTACCAAACATTTAAGAAAAAGTTAATACCTATCGTTCTCAGACTCCTCCAAAGAAATCAAAGAAAAGGGAGCATTTCCAAACTAATTTTATGAGAGCAGCATTACCTTGATACCAAAATCAGACAAGCACCTCCCATACACACACACATTAGAGGCCAATATCATTGGTGAACACAGAAGCAAAAATTCTCAACAAAATATTAGCAAACTGAATTCAACAATAGATTAAAAGGATCATATACCATGATCAAGTGGAATTTATTCCAGGAATGCAAAGATACTTCAACATCCACAAATCAATCAACACATCACATTAACGAAATGATGGATAAAAATCATATGATCATCTCAATAGGTGCAGAAAAGGCATTTGAAAAAATTCAGTATTCGCTTATATTAAAAACTCTCCACAAAGACAGTTTAGAGGGAATGTACCTAAACATAATAAAGGCCATATATGACAAGTCAACAGTTAACATCATACTTAATGGTGGAAAGCTGAAACTTTTCCTTTAAGAACAGGAACAATGCAAGGATGCCCATTCTTGCCACTTTTATTCAACATGGTATTGGAAGTCTTAGACACAGTAATTAGGTAAGAACAAGAAATAAAAGGCATCCAAATTAGAAAGGAACTAGTAAAACTATCATTACTTATAGATGACATGATACTGTATATAAAATACCCAAAAGATTCCACCAATAACGTATTAGAATAAATAAGTTAAGTACACTAACAGGATATAAAATCAACATACAGTAATCCATAGTGTTTCTATATACTAATAGTGAATTATCAGAAATAAATTAAGAAAACAGTCCCATTTATGACTGCATTAAAAAGAATAAAATAGGGGCGCTTGGGTGGCTCAGCTGGCTCAGTCAGTTAAGCATCTGACTTCAGCTCATGTCATGATCTTGAAGTTTGTGGGTTCAGGCCCCACACTGGGCTATGTGCTGTGCTGATAGCTCAGAGCCTGGAGCCTGCTTCTGTCTGTGTGTCTCTTTCTGTCCTTGCCCCACTCACACTCTGCCTCTCTCTCTCTCAAAAATAAATAAAACATTTAAAAAATCTTATTTTTTAAAAAAGAATAAAATATAGGTGCAAAATTTAACCAAGAAGATGAAAGACCTGTACTCTGAAAACTATAAGATGCTCACAGAAAAACTGAAAAAGACACAAATAAATGGAAAGATACTGTGTGCTCATGGATTAGAAGAATTATATCGTTAAAATGTCCATACTGCCCAAAGCAATCTACAGATTCAATGCAATCCCTATCAAAATTCCCATGGCATTTTTTCACAGAACAATTTTAGAAATAATTCTAAACTGTGATCCCAAATAGCCAAAGCAATGTTGAGAAAGAGACCAAAGCTGGAAGTATCAGCTCTCTGATGTCAAACTACAAAGCTATGATTATCAAAACAGTATGGTATTATGCTAAGTGAAATAAGTCAGTCAGAGAAAGACAGATACCGTATGTTTCCATGCATAGGTGGATTTCGAGAGACTTAGAAGAAAATCATAGGGGAGGAGAAGGGCGGGGAGAAGAGCCACAGAGAGGGAGGGAGACAAAACATAAGAAACTCTTAAATACTAAGAACAAATTGAGGGTGAAGGGGGATATGGGAGGCAGGAGAGAGGGTGACAGGCACTGAGGAGGACACTTGTTGGGATGAACACTAGATGTTGTATGGAAACCAATTTGACAACAAATTGATTAAAAAAAAAAAGGAGAATTACATCCTCTCCCCCCCAAAAGAAACCAGTATGGTACTGGCACAAAAATAGACACACAGATCAATGGAACAAAGTTAAGAACACAAAATTAAACCTACATATGGATAATTAATGCATGACAAAGGAGCTAAGAACATACAATGGAGAAAGGATAGTCTCTTCAGTAAATGGTATTGGAAAAACTGGATCACTATCTTACACCATACACTCAAAATGGACAAAAACTGGAAAAAATGGACAAAAGACTTGAATGTTACACCTGAAACCATAAAATTCCTAGAAGAAAACATAGGCAGTAAGCTCCCCGACTTTGGTCTTAGTGATAATTTTGTGAGTCAGACTTCAAAGACAAGGGGAACCAAAGCAAAAATAAAGAGGATTACTTTAAACTAAAATACTTCTGCACATTGAAAGAAAACATCATCAATGAAAAGGCAACCAACTGAATGGGAAATTTTTGCAAATCATATATCAGACCAGGGATTAATATCCAAAATATATAAAGAACTCAAACAACTGAAAAGCACAACAACAATAAGAACCAAACAACCTGATAAATAAAATAGGCAGAGGAGATGAATAGACATTTAGTACATCTATGGATATGTGTAGCCATCACCTCTGTCAGTTTTAGAACATTTCGTCATGGTGGTCAATTCTTTTGTTTTTAAGATTAAAAATATTTTTTTAAGTTTATTTCTTTATTTTTGAGAGAGAGAGAGTGAGCACACGCTGGGGAGGGGCAGAGAGAAGGAGAGACAAAATCCCAAGTAGGCTCCACACCATGAGCTCAGAGTCCCATGTGGGACTCGAATTCACAAAGCGTGAGTCCGACCTGGGCTGAGATCAAGAGTCAGATGCTCAACGGCCTGTTGCCACCCCGATGCCCCTCACAGTGATCAATTGTTAAACTTCATTTTCCTTGGCCTATCAATAGCTTTTAACATAGTTAATCAATCCCTGTCTCCTTGAAACATTTTTTCACTTGGCTTTCAGGACATCACACTCTCTTGGTGGTCCTCCTTCCTCACTGGCCGTCTCCTTTCATTTGGTTTTACTTTTCTTCCCCCTGGCTTCCTTCTAGATATTGGAATGCTCTGGGGTGTAATGTTTTAAACTCTTTATTATCTTCCTGGGTGATCTCATCTAGTTTCATGGCTTTAAATGCCATCTATATATTTAATACTATCAGGTTTACATCTCTAGCTCAGACATCTTTCACCATCTCTAAGTCTGTGTATTGAACTGTCTGCTCCACCTTCCCATGTGGATTCTAATAGATAACTCGACATGTTCAAAACTAACCCTGATTCACTGCAGTCTTCCCTACCTCGGCTGATGACAATTTCATGCTTCTAGTTGTTCTGACCAAAAATTCTAGAGTCATTCTTTTTTTTTTTAATTTTTTTAACGTTTATTAATTTTGAGAGACATAGAGACAGAGCGTGAGCAGGGGAGGGGCAGAGAGAGACAGGGAGACACAGAATCCGAAGCAGGCTCCAGGCTCTGAGACATCAGCACAGAGGCCGACGCGGGGCTCGAAATCACAGACCGCGAGATCATGACCTGAGCTGAAGTCGGACACTCAACCGACTGAGCCACCCAGGCGCCCCTAGAGTCATTCTTGTTGCCATTTCTCTCTCACATACCATATTCAATCAATCCATCAGCAAATTCTCTCAGCTCTATACATTCAAAACCCTATCCCTTCTCCCACCTCCTCTCCCACCCCCTGGTGCGAGCTGTCACCATTTCTAGCTTGAATTACTGCAACAACCTCCTAACAGGTCATATTGCTTTTAATCCTTGTCCCTCTACAGTCTACTCTTACACAGCAACTAGAGTGATCCTTTGAAAATAGAGGTGACTTCATGTTACTCCTCTGCTCAAAACCTTGCAATGACTCCCCACTTTACTCACAGTGTATACGCCAGTGCCAGTACCGGTGACCTGGGACTGAGTCCTCCCTCTCCTCTGCCCTGCAACTCTCCCGCCAATACCTACACCCCTCACCTCGCCTACCCATGGGGGTAGGAGGGGTCCGTTCCAGCCCGCGACAGCCAAGTTTCACCGCTGCCACGACACCCACCAGGCCTGATTTTCTCTACAGCCCCGGTTAGAAATCGTCTTCGAGTCCTCAGCACGCAGGCGGGAAAAAGCAAAAGCGCCGCTCTAGGTGTTGGCGTCAGAAATACCCCTTTGGGTCCGCCATTCTCGGGTCCCTGGGGGCTCCTGGCCTCCGAGGTGCGATCTACAGAGCCAGCCCAGCAACCGGGCCCGCTCCCGCCCCCTCTGCTTCTGACACCCCCTAGGGGTTACAGTTTCAGCTTCAATTAGAGATGGCAACTCCGAGTTCGGGTTGGCTGGGGAAACTGAGGTAGGACTGGGGATTCTAGGTGAGGGGTCTAAAGTTGGCCGCAGACTTTCCCCCTGTAACTGAGAATAACATCCATCGAAAGCCTAGTGCCGTGCATGCCAATCTGAGAAACCAGCGGGGTCGGTTTGCGGTTTGCGCAGACATCTGGGGGATAGCGAAGCACCGCCCAAGCTGCTGGGGAACCTGCGGGGTGGTGCTGGCTGGGGGGTGGGGCCGGGGGTGGGCCCTGGCGGAGGGCGGGGCCGACCTGGGCTACCAGGAGTGCCAGCCTAGCCCTGCACAGCAGAGGTGGTGGTGGCGGCCCTTACCCTTGGTGCTTGTTCTGCTTGCGCTCGACCTCGCAGCCATGGAGGGACCCCAGGAGCTTCTGAGCGGGAAGCTCCAACTCCGCTTCACTCCGGCTGCCGGGACCAGCCTCCTGATTCTCAGGCTGAACGACGCGGCGTTGCATGCGCTGCAAGAGTGTCGGCGGCAACAGGTGCGGCGGACCCCGGGGCCCTATCTTTCCTAGCCTCTCTCTACCCCTCGGGATCCCGAGTCTCAGTTGGTGACCCTGGCGAAGGGACCTGGGTTTGGGGAGTGGCATCCATAGGTCCCGACCTACACATCTCTCCAAGCGAAGCCCGAGAGGCAGGTGTTCCCCCACCCCCACTTCCACCCCTGGCACCCGGCACCCGACGCCGGATCCTGGGAATGCCACTTCACCTGCGTTCAGCTCGCATCTGCTCTCTCCGCAGGTTCGGCCAGTGATCGCTTTCCAAGGCAACCGAGGGGTAAGTAAAGGCCTAAGGGGTGTGAAAGAGGTGGGGTGCGGGGAGAACAGAAGTGAGCTTCGGGCGGGTGCGGCCAAGGCGGGAAGGCTGACAGCAGTCACCTTCAGAGGAAGTTACAAGAACTGAACCCTGAATGGGGCAGAGGGGGCTGCTGGGGTTGTGGTCCCAGGAGGCTGCGGTTGAGGAGACTGTGTCCTCTCAGTCTCCTGGGGAACTTAAGCCCAGCTGCACCTGGTGTACTAACGAGTCCCCTGGGACCCATCTTCAATCTTAGGTTGGCTAAGGGAAGAAGGCAATGCGAGGAGGGGGAGGGGCTGACTTCATGGGGCTTATGGTTCTTCTTTTGCCCCTAGTATCTGAGGTTCCCAGGCCCTGGCTGGTCCTGCCTCTTCTCCTTCACAGTGTCCCAATGTGGCCAAGAAGGTGGTGGCTTGGAGCTTGTGTGCCAACGCTTAGGCAGGTAAGGGGGAATAGGTAGCAGGTAAAAAGAGTTTGTGGAAAGTTGGGGAGGCTGATTCCAGAGGTGCTTAAAAGTTCACCCTCCTGGGATTTTTCCACCATCCCTTTCCAGGTCTGGGCCTAACTACCTCCACTGCCTGGGCCCACTCAGCGAGCGCCTCACTATTTGGGCAGCCATGGACTCCATCCCTGCCCCATCTTCAGTTCAGAGACACAACCTAACTGTCCGTGCCAGAGATCCTGACATTTGGCAGAACATAGGAGACTATTCTGAAGAAGACACAATTTCACAGCCACAGATGGCACTAAAAGAGGTGAGGCCAGAAACTACAGGTAGTTGGAATAAGGTGGGGCACAGCCTGAAGCCCAGAGAGCCAAGTGCCCCTGCCACTTTCCCTGCCAGGTGCCAGATATGCTGGCAAGCAGCCAAGGACAGTCACTCCCAGGATCCTCAGAGGAACACATGGCACAGTGGGAAGTGAGGTACTTGGGGCAGGGTGGGACAAACCTGGGAGTCCCTGGTATTGTCTTCCTTTCTAATCTCCACTCTAAATGCTTTAATAAGAGATCCAGCCCTACCTTGGTCTTCATCTCTCCCATTCCCTCTTCAAATATCCTAGAAACCAGACCAATCTTCCAAACAGAGAACCCGATCAGGCACTGCCTTCCTCTGCTAGCCGAAAACATTTGGACAAGGTAAGTCGTAATAGCGAGGGATTTTCAAAAAGATCTTTGTCCAATCGGGCTAAAATTTTAAAATGAGAAGCCTTGATTCTGATGCTACCAGAGATCATTCTATGAAATTAATTTTTGAGAGAAGTACAGAATACACTTCTGGCTTACTGTTTTATGTGACATTTTCCCCAACAGAAGCGTCCAGCACCTGCAACCCCTAGAAGACTAAAAGAAAAGAGGCTCAGAACCCTGCCTTTGGCTCCAAGTCCCCTACAAGGACTGCCCAGTCAGGACCTGCAAGAGGGAGAAGATTGGGAGCAAGAAGATAAAGATGAAGACATGGGCTCCCGGCTGGAACACAGTCCCTCAGTTCAAGCAGGTGAGTTAATGAGAGAAGGGCAAAACTGCCCTAGTGGTAAAAAGACCTATATAATCACTTTTGTCATTTTGCTTCCTTCCTAGATTCTGAATCCCCAAGCCCTGAAGAAGTACCAGATTACCTCCTGTGAGTCCCCTGCTACTTCCAATTTCATAGGGCCTTGTGCATAGGAGATATTAACATAAACTTCCTGTGATCTGGAAGCTTTTCAGGGCAATGAAATTAAAGGTGACAACTCTCTGCTCCTGGCAGGCAATACAGGGCCATCCGCAGTGCAGAGCAGCAACATGCTTACGAGCAGGACTTTGAGACGGATTACACTGAATACCGCATCCTCCATGCTCGTGTTGGGGCGGCAAGCCAAAGGTTCATAGAGCTGGGAGCTGAGATCAAGAGAGTTCAGCAAGGAACTCCAGAACACAAGGTAAGGACTGGACCCAAGCTGGCTTTCTAGCTTTACCGGCCATAAACTCCCTGCTAATTTGCCCATAAGACTGTATGGTAAACAAAGTGGCAAGTCTATTTTGAGAGAAAATTAATCTCTATCATTTGGTAGAATGAGATGTGAAGTTACTGCTCTCCCTTAAGAACACTGGAGTTTTGGGGGGTAAGTGTCCAACTTTAGCTCAGGTCATGATCTCATAGTTTGTGAGTTTGAGCCCTGTGTCAGGCTCTGCAGATAGTGTGGAGCCTGCTTGGGATTCTCTCTCTGCCCCTCTCCCACTTTCCCTCTCAAAATAAGCTTAAAAAAAAGAAATAAAGAAAGAAAACCGAAGTTTTTTCTCAAAGTTAAACTTAGTCCTAGTATTTTCTTTGTTTCAGGTGCTGGAAGAAAAAATAGTCCAGGAATATAAAAAGTTCAAGAAGGTAAGACAAGTTCTGGGAATGGTAGCAAGAAGGTAGAAATGGTGGATCCTTTTTTTTGTTTGTTTGTTTGTTTTTTAGACATGGATACTTTTTCTTTGCAGCGGTACCCAGGTTACAGGGAAGAAAAGCGTCGCTGTGAGTACCTGCATCAGAAACTGTCCCACATTAAAGGTCTCATCCTGGAGTTTGAGGAAAAAAAAAGGGGCAGCTGAAGCTACCAGAGGGCTCTATACCCTCTCTCTGCTCAGTGAGATAGGAACAAAGCAACTATCAACTGCACAGAGTGCAACGGTCTGCTCTTCTTATTGCTGAGTCCATGGTGGCAAGTACGAGAGCTCTTCCAGACTCTTTAAGATTTGACTTTCATTGTTGTCATATTTTACTTTTTAGGGTGTGGGCACAGTGCCAAGATTACACAGCTGTGCCTAGGAGACTAGGAAGAGTAGCAGAGGCTTGGCTTCTTCATCTTTAGTTTAGCCAAGTCATTTTCAAATCCTGAGAAATGACACCATTTCCAAGACAACCTTGAGAACATTAGAATTTAGCCTGGGAGCCTCCCTAAACAAACAGTAGTGAGAACTTTTGGAAACAGAGCTAAAAGAACTTGTAATACACGTGGATATAATGGGAAAGGGCTTGGTTGTTCTCCATGTACTAAAAGTGAATTCTTTTACAAACATGGCTAAAAAATGAAAACTGACTGCTTCTGTGTCATCCGTGTAAGTTTATGTGCTTTCCTTAAATCCTTCAAGGCAATGGTTACTACCCACAACTATCTATCTGAACCACTTCTTGGATGCTCTAAAAAATTAGATCCCCAGATCCCAGCCCAGGTCTTATGTATTAGAATCTGCAAGGTTATAGTTAGGCATCTTTACTTTTTCAAAGCACTGAGGATGATCCTGCTATATATTTTGCTATTGAGGCTCCATCAAATCCATCTTACAAATGGCAGCTAGAGATTACAGCAAGAATAAGGTTATCTTTTTCGAACCCTAGAGGTTGAGGATCATATACAAATAGGGCTCCTCTCTGGAATTATCCAGTACTAAAAACTTTAAATGCAGATAGGATTTGGATTTACCCACAAAAAAAGGGAAATTCATTTGAACAAAAGATCATGTCAGTCCTATCCTTTTTGTTCCCCACTGTTGCAGAAGTGGATGCTTCATTCACAACCAGAAATGATACTGCCTTTCCCAGTTCCACTGGAGAAGGAAGTTAATGGGCCACACCCTGGGCTTTGGGGGAGAGAGGTGCACCCAGCAGTGTCAGCAATTCCTGAAACAACTTGGATGGAACCCCAACCTGATGCCACACCCATACAGAACATTTTTGGGCAGAGACTAGCCCTTGGGAAGTATAAACATGCTCAAGTGCAGGACAAGGGTAACGAGTAACCATCCTTACGGTATGGGCAGGGCCTGAAATAGAGCCCAACAAGAAAGGTCCCTCACCTGTTCTAGTCATCAGGCTAGAGGCCTGGGCAATAAACATGTAAGGATAGAAAATGATGAAATTTGGAAAGGATTTACAGATGATAACTATGGCCCTGTTACTTGGTCTATAGCGGCACTGGCCAATATGATAAGCCAGCAGCTCTAGGTGTGAATATTTAAATCAATGAAATTTTCAAATGTAGTTCTCAGCTACATTTCAAATGCTCAGTAGCTACATGTGTTAGACAATGAAGATTATGGAACATTCCCAAGACTCCAGAAAATTCTACTGGACAGTGCTAATCTAGAAAACCTCTGGTTCCCTGTATCTTGGAAAAAAGACAGTTTAAAGGGGGCTCATTTATTGTCACTGTTCCAAATGTACAAAAAAAATTAGAAAATAACCCCCCAACTCAACCCCCCCTTCCCCCACAACATTCCCCCCCAACACAAATAATTTTTCCCAAAACCACAAACATCAACTGGTCCTGGTATTTCCATAAACAGTGCAGCTAAGAAACAGTTTAGAGAAAATTTAACGGGATTAGATTATATCCATTCTGTCCTCTCTGCCCTGAGAGTAATAATCCCATATGGGTCCCAGTCCTCCCCAATGGTTTTCCCATCTCTGGTGGAAGAGTCCTTTTACAAAGTGGCATGTTTGGCTGCTGCTTTAGAGATCCTCCTGTGCCTTCTTCTTCTTCTTGGCTTTTTCTTCTTGAATTACAGGGGGGTTTGTTGCCTCTCGCTGTAGATAGCTAATAAAATCACTTAATTCACGGCCACCCTGAAAACAGAAAGATTACTCTGAAAATTTAACCTTTTAAAGAACCCTGGGTCTTTTTTCCCCAATAGGAAGACTTGTGAGTTTGTAAAAGCACATTAGCAACCACATATATTGACTATGAAGTTGAAAAGTTTCCAGTTAAGTAAAATTCAAAGAATTGAATATGTATGTAATGTGTGTGTATTTGTGGGGAGATAAGACAATGTACTTACTTCGTATTTCTTTGGATTTAGCTTCTTGTTGGCTGGAGAGAAGTAGATGGTAGGAAAACTGGGTGTAAAAAAAAAAAAAAGTTAACTCATTTCAGGTTCCAGAGTAAGTCCAACACATACTTCCCCAATAACTTTCTGGGAATAACTTCTCTTTGTGATTTCTATTTCTGACCAGATACCATTCTCCATCGGTGGCTAGGTTACATCCTATCAAAGCTCAACAATGTGAGAGCTCACAAATGCATGGCAGTCAGTGGACGCACGCACCAGAACTCTAAGCCAGAAAGGCATCAGTGGTTCTGTGCTCAAGTGCAGGAAGGGATCCACTCCCTAAACTATGCCCAATAAATGGTTTGCAAGCTTACTTTTTCATATCAATTGCCTAGAAACTCTTATTAGCTTTTAATCTACTTACCCTCTGACTTCATATGGAGAAGGCACATCATTGGCTGTGGCATCCATCTTGGCTATGACAATATTTGGGTCTTTTCTGAGCTGTTAATAAAAAAGGTTAGATCTTTAAATTTCAAGTTTTTGGTGACCATGGGACACTTAGAGTCAAATCAGCACTTAAAATAACCTAATTTTTAAACACCTGGATAAGTTCTGCTCCAGTAGGAAGAATAGTGACACTTGTACATAATATCTAGCTTTCCTCAAGCATCCCTTTTCTACCTTGGTTTCTACATATTAAGACTATTTACAGCTAGCTTCAAAATTACCTGGCTTACATAATGGATTCATACAACCCATTACCAAAATTCAGAAGCCTGGATACTTTTAACCACAATTGTGAGGGTCTGAGGAGTGGAAAATCAAAAACAAGTATCTGAGGCACTGCGCAGGCTAGAGACACTAGAGGGTCAGCCAGGAGAAAAGAAACAGTAGACAGCTGGAAAAAAAAAAATCTATCAGGACATAGGTACTGAATTAATGAGGGTAACTATTAGCCACTGCTGAATATGTGTGTCAACTTCTCAACTCAAAATTTATCTTCAAAACATGGTTCAGACTTACCTTCTCTCCCAGTTCTTTATACTTAGGCTCCAGATTCTTACAGTGACCACACCAAGGAGCGTAAAATTCAATCAGCACATCTTTATTTTCGTCATTCACTATTTCATCAAAATTCTCTGCTACCACTACCTGGAATACACCAAAGATTCTCTAGTTGGTAAGGCAAGATGAAGAATAAAAATTCACCACATGCTATATTTGTTTCTGCACCCAAACCCTATCAAATGTGCTGTGTTGTCACTGAAAATATGTCATTGAAACCCAAATAGCATCTACAGACTGTATTAAAGATGTTTTGGCCACTTTCCAGAAACCAAGTCATTCCCATGTCTGTCACCTGTCAAACTTTGTTCAGGAAGTCATAGAAAATAAGTACCACCCAATCCTTCCTTAATCTCAAAGCGACAATCTTAAAACCATTCTTAGAGGTTAGCTTGCTCTACCCTGAAGAATAACTTAGTTCTAATATAAATACTATCAAAATATTCTATGAAGGTGGCACCTGGGTGACTTAGTGTCCGACTCTTGATATCAGCTCAGGTCATGATCTCACGGTCGTGAGACTGACCCCCTCTTGGGATTCTCTCTCTTCTTTTCTCTCTCTGCTGCTTCCCCACCTCTGTGCATTCTCTCTCAAAATAAATAAATAAACTTAAAAAATTCTATGAAGATTTTATACTCCTACCCCTACTGAGCATCATGAGATCTGCCAATGCTCATTTTAAGACTCTGGGAGATGAGGACAAACAAAAACAAAAACCAAAACATGATAGCCAACAAGGTCTTCATTTAGACAAAGCATTTTTGGAATAAAGAAATGAGGAGAGTAGTTTTAGTCAATAAAACTAAGATCGGGGGACAATGAGGAGAGGAAGCTGCTTAGAGCCTTGATGAGGCTGTGGGCACTTCACCTTTACTGGCCCGTCATTGCTCTCTGGGATGGGCTCAGACTTCAGGTATCTCTTCAGGTTGCCATCAAAATAATCCTGCAGGAATCTTTCAAGAGCCTTGCCATCTCGTCTGCAATTAGAAAGATTTGTTAATCTTCCATTGAGAGGATTAAAAGCAATTTCTTAGAATAGTTTCTACGTATTCTAGCTCTAGTTTCAAGGTTAGAAACTAGAAGTTAAAAACAGGAGGACTTTATTTCTCAATATGCAGATCTACTGACTGAACAAAAAAATCAACTACCTCCTGTATTTGCAGCATGTTCTTTGTGGATTAGAAAGGTCAGAGATGGAAGAAAACATTGGTTTTTTGGAAATTCACTTCTGCAGAAGAACCAGGTCTTTGTTGCTCTGAAAAATACCACCTATTTACAGTATCTTATTTTACTGATTTCCTCACGAGGAAGACTTTTCTCCCCAAGTCTCAGAAAGTGGAAAGTCCTAATTTTCTGGGGTTTTATGATCTTTCCATTCCGAGTTCACTTCAGGCCAGTATACTATTCAAAGAAAAGAGGCTCTAAAGGGATGGGAGGGGGCTGCAATGGTCTGAAATACATCAATCTCAAAGAGACTGTCCAATGTTCTCGATCTATTATTTTTAATGGCAGGGTGGAAATGATCATGTAAGTATTCCAAGCTGCCATCCTTTTGTTAATTTTCAGAATTTATTAAGGATTGTGATCTTTAAAGTACCTAAAATTAATTAATTTAGAAAAATGACAATCATAGGTCTTGGCTAGAAGTCCTATCTTCACATTCTAATGTTCTTCTTTATAAATCCTTAGTAGTGTAAAAGGCTTTACATTTCTTTGCAGAATCAAATCCCAAACCCACATTAACTTGTAACTCACGAGAACTCCTCTGCATGACAAACTTCTCTCCTTTTGCAGTTCTGATAGCAACAACAGGAATATCTCCAGCAGTGCTTTCCAAGCCAAAATCAGAAAGTTCATGGCTAAAGGTTTTGCGGCTAGCTATAGCAAAGCTGAGTTTGTTTCCAGCATCTAGGAATTTCTTTGCTACCATCATCACTCTGTGGAAAACAAGAGATATTTACACCAAGATTTATACCATGGTGGTAAACCACCTCTGAAATCAAGAAGCTAGAAAGCAAAGACCAAATTTTACAGTCCATCAGCCCTCTGGAATCAGTCTAAACTATGTTCTTGGACACTGACACAGAATCATGGTACACTCCAAGGTCTTACTAAACTTTGCTGCCAAACTGGTGGTACAAATAGTCCATTCCCAATGAATCTTGCTATACTGTAACTAAAATATTGCAGGCATAATGACTAATCTGAAAAGAAAATTTGTAAGGATAAATCGCTCTAAGAATCTTGATGAGTAAATAGGCACAATATTTTAAACAAATTCTAGATCACACTTGCATTTTGTACTGGGAGGTTAGGAATCAACTATGTCACAGGCAAAGGAACAACTATGGAAGATATGCCCAACAGATTATAAAAATAGTTTATGTTATTTGTTCTTAACAGCTTCAAATGTGGTTTTTGGGAGCCGACTGTTCCCATTTTAACTGCCTCTGACATCATACACTGTAAGGTGTCATACACTTTGCTTTTAGAACAAAGTATTTACATATTAGGCAAACTTGTTTGTGAAGGGGAAAAAATGATCCTTATTACCTGTTTCTCCAATAGTTGGAGCCTTTGGCATTCTTTTCATAGTCCACATCATAGTAAGCCACAAGCAAGTCCTTGCCCTGCATCAAATCTTTATTGTCTTCTGTCATGTGAGGGCAGATACCAAAACTGAAATAAATAATCCATTATCAAATCTGGCAGGTTTAGCTATGTTATAGAATTATCACAAAGTAACTGACAGCACTTAGAAAAGCAAAGAAATTTTCAACATAAAGAAAAAGGACTGAACAATATACCCGCTAAGAGTCCTAGGGCCTACACATTATTGCTTTAATAAAAACTGACTATTATTGTTCAATCCTTTGAATGAAGCTATTTAATCTAAAACATGGGTCTGCTAAATAACTGAGGTAAGCAAACTAAAATGAAGCCAAGAGATCCCAAATGAGGTACTCACATGTTTTCCTGGATAAATTTTTTAATCTTGCCACTGGTCATTTTCTGTTCTATATATGCTACATTCCTGTCCTCGAACTTGTTCATCAGATGTGAAGGACGGAACAAGGTGATGCCCCTTAAAAAGAAGGTATTGGTAAGTAGGCAGCAGCAGAACAGTCTTCAATCTTTTATTTAAAGCTCAGACCATATACTCTTGCCACTTTTACTGTCACCATTTAAGCACACAAGGACTCTTTTCTGGGATCACAGACTTGGCGACATGACTTCATTAAAGCTAAGGTGCTAACCAACTTAATCTCAAGTGCAATAATTGGGTATAGTTTAATAAACCTTGAGTTGGAAAGTTAGGAGACATTGGTTCTAATTCTAGCTCCACCAATATCAATGGAATCCTTTTGGGCTTCAACTTTTCCATCAGTGCAAAAAGGGATTTAAGGGGGTTAGAGTAGAGGATTAATTTCCAAACCTTTAAAAACGGTAACAGAACCCGACTTACCCCAAATTCCAAGATGCACGATAAAGCAGAACTTGCTCTTACTGGAAGGTAATTTGCCCTGCTCTCCCACATAGCAAGAGAATTACTTCACTAGAGAAAATACCTTTAAGATTCCTTCCAGCTGAAAAATTCTATAGATAAGTATAAAATTATAGATAATGTTTGGCTTGAGTTCATCCTTGTCCTAGACTTCTCTATCCCAATAAACCAAGTTTACCAATTTTTCTCTTGCTGGTACTATTTTGCCCCTCTACCTAAGCAAACTTTACTCACTCCATTGAACACTTGAAGCAAATTCCATCTTTAATTTCTAGACTTGTCCAGCTAAAACTGAATCCCAATTTGGTCTGAGTCACAGGTTTATATCGAGTATCACCTTTCCAGAAAATACAACTATTTTAACTACTAATCTCTCACCTCTAGGTTCTCCTTCATTCCTCCTCCCCACACTGCAACACGCCCACATAGAATTTTATCACTTGTTTTTGGCTAGGCGTCAGCACCTTTATAAGAATTTTTTGCTTAATGTTTATTTTTAACAGAGACAGAGTGTGAGCGGGGAAGGGGCAGAGAGAGATGGAGATACAGAATCTGAAGCAGGCTCCAGGCTGTGAGCTGTCAGCACAGAGCCCAACACAACGCTCGAACTCAAGAACCTTAAGATTATGACCTGAGCCAAAGTCAGATGCTTAAATCGACTGAGCCACCCAGGCACCCCTAGGCACCAGCACCTTTATCCCATCTCACTCTTCCAGTATTAACCAAGGACTTTATGTTAATTAAAACACAGGCATTTTATAGAACTCAGGGAAACTACATAGCAAAAGGGAACCTAATACTAACATGCTGGGCAAACAAAAATGTGAACAGGGCTAAGATTTGGGTTTTTTTTAGTACAGTTAAAACTTCAGAGCAGTTATTCCCCAAAAATTAGAAATCCAACAGTTCCAAATACACTCTTTAATGATGTTATGGCCTTGGTGTATACAAGATGACCTTAAGACCCCCTCACGAAAGGTCTTCTCAATAAGACTTCTAATCAGAAGCTGATAGGCCGCTTTAAAGGCAGCCACAGTGAATACACCGAAGGTTAAGAGACTGATAGGTTAGACCTGGTATGTCTTAATCTAAAAGTCAGTCAAGCCTACAACTTTACACCCAGACTTCCTAGGTTCAAATCCTAGCTCTGTCACATACCCACTGTGAAGCTAGGGAAATTAAAACCTCTCTGAGTGCTAGCTCCTCTATAAAATGAGGATAATAACAGATCTATCTCACTAGTTGTTAGGAGTATTAAATGAGTTAACAGTAAGTGGCACATAGTAAACACTACATATTTTGTTAAATATAAATCAATAACACTAGCCCTTGGCAAACTTTACTTCTCAGGAGGATAACTTCTAGTCTCCTAGTTTCAATAATTATTTACATGTGCTTGACCTATAAATGTTTATCTCTAGTTCAGAACCTTTCCTGAATTCTGGTCTCAACCATCCAATTGTCTACTGGATCATCTCACAAACTTGACATTACTGTGCCAAAACACATTACCACCTGGTCGTCTCACAAACTTGACATTCACTGTGCCAAAACACAACTCACCATCATTCCCTTCATATTTATACTTGTTACTCTTCATCTTTTTCCTAGATCAATGACTGTCCAGGCATCCAAGTCTTTAAAAACCTAGACTCACTCTAGATCTTCCTCTTTTCACACATGGCTAGTAGGGACTAAATCCTACTGTTTATATTTTCTATACTTTCTCCTTCTTCATGCCTCTAATGCTGCTTTAGTCTCTCAGAGATCACCCTTAGTTTAGACTCTGACTCCCTTGCCATTCCTCCCCTTTCAAACCATCATCACATGGGTTTCGGCAACTTTTCTTCTAAATACAAAATCACAACACTCTCCAGCTCAAAGCCTTTAGTGGCTCTCAAATGTCTAAAAGATAAAATCAAAATTCTTTTGTATGTACTTGGGGCACCTGGGTGGCTCAGTCGGTTAAGCATCCAACTTCAGCTCAGGTCATGATCTCACAGTTCTTTAGTTCGAGCCCCACATCAGGCTCTGTGCTGACAGCTCAGAGCCTGGAGCCTGCCTCGGATTCTGTGTATCCCTCTCTCTCTGCTCCTCCCCTGCTTGCATTGTCTCTCTCAAAAATAAAATATAAACATTAAAATAATTTTTGTAATTCTTTTGTATGCACTTCAAAATCTTCTATAACTTGGTTTCCGCTTATCTTTCACTATGACATCATTTACAAACAATACTCCAGCAGTACTACAGATCTCAACATTCCTAAGTTACTTCATATCCTGGGGCCTTCACTCCTGCTGCTCTAATTTTTTTAAATCTGGAATAATTTTTATTCCAACTGCCAAAACCTGCCTGGAAAAACTTATCTTTCAAAACACACCTCAAGAATTATGTCCTCTATGAAGTGTTTTTTTTTTTTAATTTTTTAAAATGTTTATTTAATTTTTAAGAAGGAGACACAGAGCACAAGCCGGGGAGGGGCAGAGAGAGAGGGAGACACAGAATCTGAAGCAGGCTTCAGGCTCTGAGCTGTCAGCACAGAGCCTGATGTGGTGCTCAAACTAAAGAACTGTGAGATCATGACCTGAGCTGAAGTTGGATGCTCAACCGGTTGACTGAGCCACCCAGGTGCCCTTATGAAGTTGTCTTTGTTTTTTTTTTTTAGTTTGTTTATTCATTCATTCATTCATTTAGAGAGGGAGGAGGAGGTGGGGAGAGGGATTGGGGGAAGGAGAGAGAGAGAGAGAGGGAAGGAGAGGGAGAGGGAGAGGGAGAGGGAGAGGGAGGGAGAGGGGAGAGAGAGAGAGAGGGAGGGAGGGAGAGGGAGGGAGGGAGGGAGGGAGAGGGAGGCAGGGAGGGAGGGAGGGAGAATCCTAAGATGTCTCCACACTATCAGCGCAGAGCCCAAACTAGGGCTCAATCCCACGAACTGTGAGATCATGACCTGAGCTGAAATTAAAAGTAAGACACTTAATCAACTGAGTCACTCAGGTTCCCCTGAAGTTTTTTGATACTACTCCCCACCACTAAAGAAAAAAAAATCACTCCCTCTATTGTTCTCGCAAGCCCTGAATAGGTCTATCATAACTAACCTATAATGTTCACTTAACACTTAAATTTTTAAACATATTCACTGTCTCCCTCCACTTGATGCACCTCAAAGGCAGCAAGAGCTTCTAGCTGTTAGCTTAATGCCCATCAAGTGTTCAGTAAATCTGTGGGGCCTAAAAATCCCCAGTTCACACAATTAGTACTTGGTGTGAACTTAGAAATCTACAAAGATAGTCAACTCAGTCACTTACTCTCCATCATCATCATATTTGTTCACCAGAGACTCCACATTGGTGTGTGCAAATCGGTAGTTATCCCTCAAGTTGCTGGCTGCTTTTAGGAACTCAGAGTGAGCATCACTGAATAAATCCTTGAAAAAACCTGTACAAAAAATATCAAACACAAGGAAAAAACAATGTTGAAACATATTCAAACTTTAAAATTTTCTATTTTCATAGCCTTTATTCTATTTACAGATAAGCAAAGCGAGACAGGTAAGAGGACTAGGTCTGCTTTGCCAGGACTACCTAGGTTAATTGACAAGATAACTTAAGATGAGAATTTTCCCTCTATCCTTCAAAAATTTTTTTGTCCAAGGGAGTCAAATTTTTTTCTAATGTTCATTTATTTTTGAGAGAGAGAAAGAGAGCACAAGCAGAGGAGGGGCACAGAGAGAGGGAGACATAGAATCTGAAGCAGGCTGCAGGTTCTGAGCTGTCAGCACAGAGCCTGATACAGGGCTCAAACCCACGAACCGAGATACCATGACTTGAGCCGAAGTCAGACACTAACTGCCTGAGCCACCCAGGAACCCCATGTCAGGATTCAAGTCTTAATTCTAGTTTTTCACAAATAAATTTGGGCAAACTGCTTAACTTCATAGAGTTTCAGGGATTATTTTTGCTGTCAGAAGGATCAAATAAGACAGTATGTCAAAATAAACTATAAATTACTTCACTTTATTTTTTCTGATTTGTCTTTAGAACTTCAAGTCTAGAAAAGTGACTGAAACATAAATGTTTCTTTCTTTTCTTTTCTTAATGTTTTTATTTTATTTTTTGAGAGAGAAACAGGACATGAGCAGGGGAGGGGTGGAGAGAGAGGAGACACAGAATCCAAACCAAGTTCCAGGCTCTGAGCAGCCACCACAGAGCCCAATGTGGGGCTTGAACCCACAAATGTAAGATTATGGCCTGAGCCGAAGTCAGATGCTCAACCGACTGAGCCACTCAGGCGCCCCATGAAACCTACCTGTTTCTTAAATGTCTGCTTTTAGTTAACTCTTTGAAAATATATAGAAGCAGTAAAATCCAGACAGTAAGAAGTAGCTTTTAATTGAATTTAAATTATAAACCATGTTCTACTGCCATAAAGTTTTATTATAATAATTACAAGATTAAGAAAAGCACATAGTTATATGTTTAAATTCATTTTTTAAGTCAAATGTATTATACATTAATTTAAAACAAAACAAAGAACACTCTAGATGTAGAATGTGTTTAGCTGGTTTTAGTTGTTTTAAGGATAAAATGAGATATGGCAACACCTGAGAAAGCAAACGTTGCTGTATAAATGTACACAATCCTAGCAATTTGATCTCAAGAACTAAGTCCCCTACTACTGTGAAAATGGCAGAAGTTTAATATTTACTAGTATCCTCCCACCTTAAAACATTATTTTTAATCTTAACTCTCTATTGAGTTAAATCTCAGAGTTTGAGATATGATAGAAAAAGCGGTTTTCCTATTTTGGGTCTTTAATTGAAATTAAATCTTTATTTGTAAGAACACAAAGCCACTCAAATAAAACCAATTTTTTCCACATTAGAGTAATGCCGACCTAAATCTATGAGTGTTTTTTCAACTGCCCCCAAGGTTTCCTAAACTGTTTCAACTTTGTCATTTAGTCAGATATTAGAGGGTTTTTGAAACAGAGTTGATGAGTTTGTTGTATAATCAAATATTTGCTACTTACCCACCACAGAAGCGTCTTTGTCACTAATGAACTTCTCAAATTCTTCCTCAGTCTTGAGAGGAACAGAAGCTGGTCCAGCCTGCTTCTTCAGGTGGCTGACAATTCCATCTTAAAAGATAAGATGAAAGATTTTAGCCACACAAATTTTTACTTTTTTGAGAAGGCAATCATTCACATATTCAAAGTTCAAAAAGAGGGTGCCTGGCTCAGACGGAGGAGCATGAGACTCTTGACCTCAGGGTTGTAAGCTGGAGTCAAGTTGGGTGTGGAGATTACTTAAACACTTGATCTTAGCCAAAAGGCCGAGAAGCAATGGAGACTACTTAAAAATAAAATCTTGGGGCGCCTGGGTGGCTCAGTCAGTAGAGCGCCCATCTTCAGCTCAGGTCATGATCTCACAGTTCATGAATTTGAGCCCCACACTGGGGTAGCTGCTGTCAGTGCAAAGCCTTCGGATTCTCTGTCCCTCCCTCCTCACCCTGTCCCTCCCTTGCTTGCACTCTCTCTCTCTCTCTCTCTCAAAAATAAGTAAAACATTCAAAAAATAAATTAAAAAAAATTTAATAGAAAAACCAAAATCTTAAAAAGTTCAAAAGGATACACAATGAAACATTTTCTTCCTTTGTCTTCAGTTACTCAGTTTCTCCCCTATAGGATGTTTCAGTTTTGGTCTGTATATTATGCATGAACACATTATGCATAAACAAGCAATTACATATTTATTCTTTCTTTTCTCCCCAATGGCAGCATATACATATGCTCTTCTGTATTTTCTTTTTGTCACTTAATATAATTTAGAGATAAATTATACCAATATACAAAAAGAGCTACCTAGTCTTTTTTATAGCTGTGTAGTGTTTCACTGCATGGATGTACCATAATTTATTTTACCAGACACAAATGATGGATATTTGTTTCCAATTTCTTGCTGTTATAAATGATCCTGCAATAAACAACCCTGTACTAATGTCATTTTGCACATGACTGAATAGATCTGTAGATTAAATTCCTAGAAGCAGATTCACTGGGTCAAAGAGTACAAGAATTTATAATGGCTAAACTACCCCTCAATGAGATTGTACTTATTTACACCCCTACCCAGGATGTACGTACTGGATGTAAGTAAAGTGTCTTATAACAGTACAAATTAATATTGCCTTTGTCGATGTTATTCTCTCTGCCTAGAACACACTTTCCCCAGCTATCTTCCTGGCTTCCTTTCTCACTTCCTTTAGGTCTTACTCAAACGTCATCTTCTCAGTGATGCTCTCCCTGATCGTTCCCTTGTAAACTAAAACCTATTAACCTTCAGCACTCCTGAATTCCCGTCCCCCACTTTGTATTTCTCTACAGCGCTTTTTACCCATCTGATTAATACTCTGTTGTTATTATTTTCATCTATCTCTCCCCACTACAAAGTAAATCCCCAATGCATAAGGATTTTTGTCAGTTTTGCTCAGCAATACATACCTAGCTCTAGAATAACTTAGCACCTAAGTTTGAGAAAGATCCACTTTGTTGCAAATAAATTAAGTAAGCAAATATCCCTTATTCTCAAGTCGCAGAGTCATTTGTAGCCTTACATTTTAAAGGCAGAAAATGCAAAAAAAAAAAAAAAAAAAAAAGGCAGAAAATGCAGTGGCTTGGCTAGCCTGTATAAGGGTTTAACTATATATAGGTGAAATTATGCCATGTACAGGATCCACCTACCTGACACTTTCCTACTGAGGTGAAATGGGCTAGATAAGTAAAACAGTTTAGAAAACACAAAAAATCATCTTATCTCTTAAGCTTTGTTGAAAGACCATTAATCTCCTTTCTTCTGTGGTCCATTAAAACCATTCATAAGCTCAAAATGCCCAGAGGCCAAACAGGCAATGCTCCTCCTCCATAATATTCTATCTCTTGCACCCCCTTTCTTTCTAAGTACTCTATTGATTTGTTAACTGGCTGAGACACAATACTGTTTAACTCTTTCAATACAAAATAGTCTGTACTTTTTCTAATGTTTTTTCCTTCTCTTTTTCCCTTTTAAATGTTTTCCTCAACTCCTCATATAGGAGGGGTTGCATCAACAGATTAATTGAAATTGAATATATTTATTTAGTCTTCAAGAGGATCATTATTACTACACCATGATATAAACTATAAAGAACTTTAACCTGGGGCCATGATGAGAAGTGTTACTTTTCTTCCTAAGAATTTAAAATTCTCTGAAAGGTAAAAGGGGAGTGTGGAGCAACCACTTTAAGCAGGGGGGCAAAAGCATAATTCCTCGAGGAATACATGAACAAAATATATTATTTTGTATATTTGTATATTCTAAGTAGCCAAACATCTGACCTCCTAGTCAGATACTGAGAAATTCTCAAATTTAAGAAATCCAGGTTATAGCCCAAGTGAGAATACCTGACCAGTGGCAGTTTAATAGGGTTCACCTATAACTTAGTTAAGACCTGTTCAAGTTCAGAAAAACATTTCAATAATTCGAACTGCTAATTCTACCCTAAATTAAATGAGTAAAATCTAAATGGTAACATGGATTCTTTGTTAATACTTTTAACCTCAGGAAAAAATTTTTGTTTCCTTCTGTGCTTAGACATATCAAATTTTAAGTGTTGGCTAAATGACCTCAGTTGAGCTGAAATATTTATTCATGCATTCAAAGAGTTACTGAGTATCTACTAGATGAGGAATCTAGGTGCTGAAAACGAGAGTGGTAAATAAACAATGTTTCTGTTTTCTTAGAGCTTACAGTGTAAGTAAATCTCCAAGTAAATCCCCAAATAATAAACAAAATCTCCAAATAAACAATTAAAAACTCATAAAATAACCGGCACTAGGTAGAGAGTTAAGAGGCTGATGTGTTAAGAAAATGACTGGGTGGCTACCTTAGGTCTGGTGGCCTGGGAAAGCCTCTGGGAGGTGAAATTTAAGCTATGATCTGCATGACAAAAAGGAGCAAGTCAGACAAACCTAGCGGAGGACTGTGAATAGAACCAGGGCAAAGGTCCTAAGGCGAGACAATCTTGAGCTAATAGGGGAGTTAGGTGGCAGCCATGTTATGTAGAGCTTTGTATATGAGTAACAATCACGCATACTGATGAAATTCCATCTCCCTAAAATACCCAACTGAACCCCCTTTTTCTCTTAGCTTTCCATCATGAAAAGGTAAAATATGCATGATTATTTAATAAACTCCAGATAGAACTGTCCAAAATATTTTTTCTCATCAGTTATAGGCCCTATAGGATCCAGCCTCTATTTGCCTTTCAAACTTCATTTGTCATCCATGTTAATTGTACTCCAGCAACATGGTCTTTCTGTCCCTTGAACACCTCAAGCTCAATTATACCTAAGGGCCTTTTTGTACACCTTAGAGTCTTTCCCTCTGCTTGGAAGGCTCTGGCCCAGATCTCAAGGCTAGCTCATTCCTATCATTCGGTTCTCACCTCAAAGGTTACAGCCCTGATAACTCTGATGATGTGGTACTCCCAAACCCAATCGCTATCATATCATATGGTTTTATTTTTCTCCTTTAAAAAATTTTTTTAATATTGTTTTTTTATTTTTGATGGGGGAGGGGGGGAGAAAGCACATGTGTGTGTGAGTGGGGGAGGGGCAGAGAGAGGGGAACAGAGGATCCAAAGCGGGGTTTGTGCTGACAGCATAGAACCCAATGTGGGGCTAAAATTCACGAACCATGATCATGACCTGAGCCAAAGTTGGACACTTAACCAACTGGGTCACCCAGGCGCCCTTAATTTTCCCCTTTAACAGTCTTATCACTAACTGAATTTATCTTATCTGTATATTGACATTAAATAATTTTTAATTGTGATAAAATAAACAAAAAAATTTTAATTCTTTTTTCTTGTGTGTGTGTGTGTGTGTGTGTGTGTGTGTGTGTGTAAGTGGGGGAGGGGCAGGAGAGGGAGACAGATAATGTCCACACTGAGCACAGAGCCCGCCGTGGGGCTCAATCTCACGAACCTGGTCTCATGACCTGAGTTAAAATCAAAGAGTCAGAGGCTTAACCAACTGAGCCCTGCAGTGCCCCATCTTAATCATTTTTAAGTGTACAGTTCTGTAGCATTAGTCATTCGCATTGCTGCACAACCACTCTCCAGTACTCTCGTTATCTTGTAAAAGTAAAAGTCTACCCATTAAAAAAACTCCCATTTTCTTCACCTCACAGTGAAGAGAACCACCATTCTACTTTCTGTCTCTATGAATTTTACTATATTAGGAACTCATATAAGTTGGCATGTCATGATGGTGTTTGTCTTTTTGTGATTGCTTTATCTCACCATGCATAATGTCTTCAAGGTTCATCCATGTTATAGCACATGTCAGAACTTCATTTTCTTAGACTGAATAATATTCCACTGTATTATACGTTTATATATGATTATTAATAACATGCCACATTTTTTAGGTCGAGCCATCCACTGATGCAACACTTGGGATGCTTCCACCTTTTGGCTGTTGTGAATAATGCAGCTATGAACGTGGGTGTACATATGCATCTTCAGGACTCTGCTCTTAATTCTTTTGGGTGTATATCCAGAGGTAGAATTGCTAGATTATACAGGAATTTTCTTATTGTTTTCCATAGCGGCTATAGCATTTTACTTTCACACTAACAGTACACAATGGTTCCAATATCTCTGCATCTTCATCAACACTTGTTATATTCTGTTGTGTGTGTGTGTGTTTTTAATAGCCATCCTATGGATGTGAAGTACTTATCTCTCTATATTTTTAAACTTGTTTGTTCCCTCTTCTCTTCATTTCCCAGAATGTAAGCACCATTAGAGTGGGAACCTTGTCTATTTTGTTTATCAATAAATACAGAGCACCTAGTATATCTAGAATATCTGGCACAGAGTAAGTATTCAATAAATATGTCAAATGAAAAAATGCACAGTAGACTTTATAACTCAAGTTCAAGTATTTATTACTTATAAAATCTTCTTATTTAGAGAAGTCTTTTTTAGATACCAAACTGACCTCTTAGGAGGATTTTTTTAAGACAGAAAGTTATGTTGTATAGAAAAATGTCATATTCCCACTACAAAGAACAGGGCACTTCACAAATTCAGCTTCCAGAATGTAATCCAAAATTCTTACCGGCAGTCCTGGGCCCATCATAAGCCCCAGCTTCTTCGCCATCTCTAAATATCTTCAGGGTAGGATACCCACTGACTCCATACTTATTACAGGTGTTTGTGTTGGCAGTACAATCGACCTAAAGATTAAAATACACAAGCCATCTGTTATCCAGATGCCCGTTGCAGGCTCCTCCTATATTCCCCAAATACTAACAATGGTCAAATCATAAAAGGATCAAGCAATTCTTTGCACACATGCCACAGAGTATTAGATTTTAAAGGCAGACTGGTACTGGGCTAGGTATATCGGAACCACCTAAAGAATTCATTAAAATTTAGACTGTTGGACCTCCTACAAAATGCACGAATGACTATTTAAGCTCTTTTTTAAATTTTTTTTTAACATTTATTTATTTTTGAGAGACATAGAGAGAGAGTATGAGTGGGGGAAGGGAGAGAGAGAGGGAGATACAGAATCTGAAGCAGGCTCCAGGCTCTGAGCCGTCACCACAGAGCCCGACGCGGGGCTCGAACTCACAGACCATGAGATCATGACCTGAGCCGAAGTTGGCCGCTTAACCAACTGAGCCACCCAGGCGCCCCTCGAATGACTATTTAAAAGCTGACTTTGAAGTCTCTACTGTTTAAAGCAGTGGTCTCAGCCTTTTTTCTGCCTTAGAGGGGGGGGCCTGGGTGGCTCAGTCAGGTGAGCATCCAACTTCGGTTCAAGTCATGATCTTGTGATTCGTGATGTCAAGCCCCACATCAGGCTCACTGCTGTCAGCACAAAGCCCGCTTTGGATCGTCTGTCCCCCTCTCTTTGTCCCTCCCCTGACTGCACTCTCTCAAAAATAACATTAAAAAAAAAAATACATGAGGGATAAATTGCTTAAATTACTAATAACAGCATCTTACTTTGATAATGATGATTATCAAGAGGATGTATGTGTATGGACGTACTCTTTGGTGGGGGGTGGAGTATAATTTCATTTGGCAAATCATTTAGAGTCATTAGCAAGGTACCGATACTTAATATGCTAGTTTGAATATGGGCTAACCTATAACAAGACAGATTAGTAAGGCCTACCAGGAAGAAGGATAACAACTCCTATCTATTTAGCTACTTACTCTCAAGTAGGTAGTGCTAAAGGCACTTTGCATATGTTATTCCATTTACTCTTCATAAGAGCTGAGGTATGGTCCCAACAACATAAACTGAGGTTTAGAAAGTAATGTGTCCATAGTAACACAGGCTAAAGCCACACAAGGCAGGAATTAAATCACGACTGAACTTTTTCATCCCCCTATGGCAAATCACCATAGAAACATCAAGATCAAAAGCAATTCCCCAAAACAGTCATATAAATGTATGAACTATTTATTTGAGGCTGGCCAAGATGTGAGCTTTTATACTGGAGCAACTATGGGTTTATTATAATAATGGCCAAGCTCTAGAAGCATTACTTTGATTGTAAAAGCAAATACTAAGTTTGTAGCTGACCAGTTAGTTACATGCTTGCAGCACCCTGTCATTTTCCTATTCCAATCACTGTGAATATCATAAGGCAGTTTAGGGAACTCATTTATTCAATAATTGTCCTCTATCCTTGACTACTATACTTTTACTTTCTATGTTTGTCCCTTAGTTCTTATTTACCATATACTTAACGTCTTTCTTTTGCCAGTAATTCCCTTAGCTTCACTACTTTTAATCTTTTGAAAGCATAATTAGTACAATAATCAGTTGTGTATTTGCCCAAAACTAGTGTTCTCTTTTCTTAGTACCGTAAGAGTAGAGAAAATGAATGGTAAATTTACAAACTACTATTTAAAATAATCGATTTTCTTTAATGAAGAAAATACTATACTCACCTTTGCTAATGGGACTATTCCTTTTAATCTGGTTGCTGCAGCTTCATACTCGGGGGCAAGCCTCTTGCAGTGTCCACACCTATATAAATATAAAAGGAAAAAAAGGTCAAATTCTTAGTTTAATCCTTCAAGATTGTCAACATTTCTCTAGGAAGAATCTCAAACTATAATACTACTACTTTTAAACTAGTAGCTGCTTCCAAAAGCAAAAACATCACCTGAACAACATTCATTACTGATAAAGTAACAAGAGCTCTCAGAACGTAAAGGTACTATCCCTAACCTGAGGTTGTTGCCTCCATGGGACAAGCTCAATTCAGAGCAGCCCTCTGTTTTCTTCTCAATTAAAAGTATATTTGAGGGGTGCTTGGGTGGCTCAGTCAGTTAAGTGCCCAACTCTTTATTCCGGCTCAGGTCACGATTCGAGGGTCATGGGATTGAGCCCTGCACTGGGCTCCACACTGAGAACAGAGCCTGGTTGCCTGCTTAAGATTCTCTCTCTCCCCTCTGTCCCTCTCCCTTGTTCATGTGCGCTCTCACTTAAAAAAAAAAAAAAAAAAAAAAAAAAAAAGCCTGAAAACTATAGTCAGAATTATAACCCACATTAAAGAGGGGAAGGAAGGGCTCAAGCCTTTTGGACAAATTAATGAGGATAAAATGAAGGGCGAGACGCCAGCAATTCCATCACTGGTAGCATTTCCCAAAGGAAGGTACATTTTTTTTTTTCCCTTGGGAAACCAGCACCGTGGTTCTTAAAAATACAGTGATTGAAACCTTATATGTAAGGTTCCAAGTATGGTATTAATTCTTTAAGAATCACCATCAAGTACTTTTTCTCCATTCCTTCAATAGGAATCCCTTTGTCCAGAAACCCAGTTTAAGGAGGTAGCAGAATGAGGCCCAAAAGGCACTCATCTGCTATATATAGATACTTTAGCAGCTGCTGGAGCCTCTTTTTCTTATCAACCGAGTTTCAACACAGCATTAGAATGACATATTTAAGATGGCAAGCCCGATTTTTACAGCTACACAATTCAACTGTAAGAAGTGATGAGGATAAAACACTGTCAGAGTACCTTCCCAGAAGGTCATCAGAAACACCTGCTCCTATGCCTGGGAAGTCCTAACAGTCCCACAGGCACACTGTATATGCAAAGGGGGGAGGGGGAGACATTTATCAGTGTATAGGTAGCAACAGCTATAAACCATCTCTTCAAAAACCAATGGGTTGCAGAGGTATCACTTTGAGAAGGTACAGTAGTTCTGTAACCTCTTCATAGAGAGCAAAAACAGAATTAGAAAACAGAAGGAAAAGTGGAAAAAACTTAACCTGATAGATTTCATAACCAATACACTCAAAATTTATTTTATTAAGTGATGGATAAATAATTTGGAAGCATTCTGCCCCTAAAACTTGTTTAAAACAAATGACTACAAGAGCTGACATTCTTCAAGATCTTTAGGAGTTCCATTCAAAAATAATCATTAGAAAACTTAAATGAAGGGATGGTGATACAACAAAGACTCTAGAGGCGTCTGGGTGGCTCAGTCGGTTAAGAATCAGGCTCAGGTTATGATCTCATGGTTCATGGGTTCAAGCCCCACACTGGGCTCTGCATTGGCAGTGCAGAGCCTGCTTGGGATTCTTTCTCCTTCTCTTGCTCTTGAAAATAAATAAACTTAAAGAAAAAAAAAGACTGTTAATATTAGAAATTGCTTAGTGTCACATACATATTTACTAAAACTATAAAAAGATAAATAATAAACACCAAATTCAGCATAGGGGAGTACATAAGATGGGGAAGGGATGTACTGGAGCCTTCGACTATATTGGCTTTAATTTTTAGACCGGGTGGTGAATAAATGGTATTCCCTATATTTCATGGATGTACAGTTTACTGTATCTGAAATTGGCATGTGCCCTGCAATCACTGTCATAATTTCAATGGTAGCATTTCCTTCTTTGTGAGACACAAAATAAGGATTCTTCTCAATCAGTGATGTCTTAGAGGTCTCTGAATTATGGTATTACTCATTACATTTTCTGTATTCCTTTTATATTGCATAATAAATTAACAATTCATGTACTTGAGTTATAATGAAAACATACAAATTCTAACTAACTTAATAACCAATTTATCTGAGAAATTCAGGCTTTTGGGAACATAATAAGGATTATGAGATAAAAAAAATTGTTAAAGGGAGCAAGAATTGGATCTGGACCTTTAAGGATTTAAGGCTTCAGCCAGGACCTACCCTGGGGTATTTCAGATAAGGGCAATAGTAGAGCAAAGGTAAAATTACTAGTGAAAATGATCCCATGAAGAGTTTTTTTGTTATTGTTGTTAAGAGATAATGTGTTATGTATATTGAGAATATACCAGCCAGCAATATATAGAATAAGGAGGAAAGTACAGATAAGAATGAAAGCCACCTAGAAGATAATATATTTCACACAGTAGATACTGAAAGCTTGGACCAGAGTGGCAGCAATGAGAGTAAAGAAACAGAAGAGAGATTCCTGTTGAATATTCAATTATCAAGAAGCCTAAGGCAAGAGATTTAAGAACAGTTTCACCTCAACCATCTTAAAACATTTGAAGAGAAAAAACAGTATAAAATAATTAGACCAGATCAGTGGGTCTCAACAGAGTTGCATATAAAAAATATCCATGAAGGCACATTAGAAAAAGAAAAATTGTATGCTTAGGCTCCACCCTGGGACTCAACAGAATGATTCCTCCAGGAATCAGAGAGGGAACCAAGGGTATGGGGAGGTATGTAAGTGGCAAGGCTGCAACTGAAATCCACTGCACTTAGCATTGGCTCTATCCATAAGGTCATCAAATGCCCCAAGGAAGGACCTGTTTAACGAGTTCCAAACAGACTGGAGGAGACAGCCTTCTTCAAATTCACTAGGAATAGAACTCGGATGGAGTTTGAAGGTAAACATCAAGATTAACCACAACTTCTTTCACCCAGCCCTACAGTATTAAAACACAAACAATTCCATCATCTTCAGGGATGTTACCTAGCTGTTAATAATGACTCCCAACATATATTCATTCAACGATCATTAGTTCATTTGACAAATATCTCTGACAGAAAAACTGATGTAGTCTTTTCCCTATAGGAACACCAGTCTGGCAGGTCCCAACAGAGAGGCAAGAGCAACTAGTTAGTTGTTCAAGGAAAAAGTAATTTTTGAGCTAAATCTTGTTAAACAGACCAATTTGGGGTGGGAGGGTATACCAGGAATTCCAAGTAAAGGAATCGGCATGTATAAAAAGAAATATTCCATTTTATGTTATCCATACAGTCTTTTTCTATATGTACTCCAGAAACATTGTATATCAAATATCATTGAATGCTACTGTCCTAGGAGGCAGGGCACAAATCTACAACATAAGTAGATGTTAAGGACTTAAAACTTACTTAATGCTGATCAGTAAGTTTTCAGAAATTATCAATACATTTTCAGAGATTATCACATTTAACAGATTTAACACTATTTGCTGAAATAGTGCTGTTTACTTCCCCAGAGAAATTTGGATACCATTCTTACAAACTACAGATGATTAACTCCATAATGGAAATATCAGTCTACAAAGTCAACTGTAAAGAGATCTTTCACTTTCACTACAAAATGAAACTGCAAAAAATACCCAAAAACAAAGGAGATGAACAACTTGCTCAAAACAGGTCAATTTACTTTCAGTAAGGATTCTTCAACTGTTCCTGTCGAACTTGTGAGCTAGTTCTCTTGTTCTGTACACAGGAATACAGCGGTCAGAAAGTATTTCCAGCTGAAGTATTAACAAATAAAAAGTTGAATGTGAAGAAATAAGGACATGATCAACAGGAGACTTCCTTGATCCCAAATTAGTCATTCAGAAAACTGATCCTTCCTGCCGGCATTGTGGAGGAGGACCTTACCTCTAGACCAATTAAAAGCAGACACCACAGCAGAGATCCACCCAATTTTTGGGATAGGTTAGTGCATGACAGGGTATGCAGTTTTTAGGGAAGCAGAGGCAACAATTTAAATTAGGAAAGAAGACCTTCAATCAAAAAAAAAAAAAAAGCTTTAAACTAATAGTCTAATCGCCCACTATTCTGCAGGAATTCACTCTACGTTGACCCCTATAGTCACAGAAGCAACACTCAGTTTTGATGCACCCCACTCTGCCACTCTAGGTACAGTTACAACCCTTCAAAGCTAACAGCATGGTTATGAGTGTGAAGAGTTGTTTCTAAGAGAAAATGTGACTTCTCTCAGATGTATAAAGACCACCTACGATTTGTAATCAGTACTATTGGGGCTGCCCTGGACACAAAATCTATTGCCTCTAACACATCTTTCTGGTTCAGGTGGTCTTCATTACAGGACTTCCTAGTATTACCCTCAGCAAGTCAGTTGAGCCCTTGCTGAGTGAAGACTAGAGTTACAAGTTACACACTAACTTTGTTTCACTGATACTTTTGGATACAGTTCATTTTTAACTAAAGGTATGGTGGCAGGAGGAAAAAAAAACCAAGTAAGATACTTAGCATGGATATAGGGAACCATCCCAAGTTTTAAATTAATCATGGCTCTCTGTGGGATAGATCTGGGAGTCTAAAAACAAACAAAAACATTCATGTCTACTTGGTCTGAAAACCTATTTGCTGTCTCTCCCCACCCCCAACTTTTTGAGTTAGGTGTATCCTAAGGAATTTACACCCTTATTCAGTTATATCACCCTGAAGTGGACTATTTCTCTCCACACTGGATACTTTCTCACTGGAGTCTTTTAGGGCATTTTTCAGAAATCCCAATTAAAATGGACACTTCAGGCAGATTCTGATGAAATGATTTTTTACCTACTTTTTTTTTTTTGACGGGATTCTGCTGGTGCTGAGATGTGATCAGCTTAATGGAGAAAGTGTGCATCAAGCGATGGGACAAAATAATTGCCTGCCTCAAGAAAGCACTTATGACCATTCTGCAGCCACTGAGTGACCTTGGCTAGAAACCAACGGCTGCGGGGCGTGGGGCAAGAAGAAAGGAAGTAGTCTGGGGGCCCAGGGCCTCTGCACTTGGTGAAACGTTCGCTTCCAGTATAAGGCCTTGGGATGCCTCGTTTGTCGGATGGAGAGCAGCAACACTGACTCACCCAGAAACGGTAAAGATACCAATCTAAGCTGGGCAGGGGGTGGTTAAACCTTCTGCAAATAGGAAGTGCCGCAAGAGCACCGAGGTAAGGATGTGGCCCTGCCTGAGTGGGGCCTTCGGGTTTCCTTCCCGGATCTTGCTCCGAGGCGATCAGCACCGACTTCTCCCATCTCGGCGAGGAAGCGAGGCTCCCCGGGAGTGGGAAATTTGCCGGCTGCAGCGAGGCCTCCTGGAAAGCTGGAGGGCGCCGGCGCCGCGTAGGCCCAACCGTTCCCGCGCCTTCGCCCCTGGCCCAGCCCGGCTCGCCCACCCTCCCACGCCCCGGCTTAGTGGCCTCACCAAGGGGCGAAGAACTCGACGAGCATGAGGCCCGCAGAGCCTGTGTCCGAGATGCGACTCTCGAAGTTGTCGTCAGTGAGTTCCAGGACGTCGGAGGCGGCGGCGAGACGGGCCGCGGCGAAAAGCAGCGCCACGCCCGGGAACAGGGCTCGGCAGCGGGGGCGCATGGCGACGAGGTGCAGTTGGGGGCGGCCGGGAGGGTCGGGGCTCGGCGGGGACTGCGGAGGCCGGCCGCGACCACGCACCCTCTGCTTGCGCTCGCGCGTCTGGCCCAGGCGGACCTGCAGCCGGAGGTCCCAACCCCCCAGTCCGGCTCGGGCCGCAGTGTGGCAGCCGCCGATTGGCTGCGTGGCACCTGCGTCGGGCGGGCGGGACCAGCTGGTAACCGCCGAGTGGCCGGAGCGCGGGGCGGGGCCGAGGCGGCGGGCGCCCGGGCGGACTGGGCTGGGAGGGGGCCTGCACCGGGGGCCAGGAGCTGGGGTCGGGGGCTGGGGCTGGGCCCGCGGCGAGTCGGACCCCAGGGAGCAGTGGAGTGGAGTGGAGTGGGGCGGGGCGGGGCGGGGCCGAGCTGGAAATGGGGCGCAGCAAGGCTGGGAGCCGACCCTGAGCTAGTCTTGCGTGGGGAGAGCCGAGTTCAGAGGGCGCGGGAGGCGGAGACGTGAAGTCAGGGCTGAGTGGGCGGAACGGAGACTGGGCTGAGGTGAGGCCCAGAAGCGGGTATGGAGATGGAGCTGGCACCCGAGGGACACACTTGGAACGGAACACATTTCCTTAATAATGTCAGGCTGCTGCCATTTGTCCAATTCCACTTGGTCTGTCTTTCGGAGGCAGCCCTAAGTCCCTCCCAGCCTCACCACATTGCATTGCCTGATTACCTCAGGTCCAGGTGGTTCTCCGATTTCCTTTTTGTCCAGCCCGGCCGGGGACTCCTGCTCTGTGGCTGCTACTTTTAATTAGAAACAATGTCACACAAGTAAAGGTGCCTGGCCACTTAGTCAACTGCGCAATGTCTTTTACAACTCTTAGCTCCTTTTGTGTAAAAAAACCTTGAATCTTGTTACAATGTGTTTGACTTCTTAAGGGCAAAGAGGGGGTGAGAAGGGGAAGAGAACTTTTAATCTTTGTTGCAACTCCAAGAATGAAATGACTCTTGGTTTTTCCAATATTTTAACAGACATGGCCACCAGTCACCCAGCAGGACACATGCAACTGCCCCGAGCTGATGCCATACGTTCACGTCTCATTGATACTTTCTCTCTCATCGAGCATCTGCAAGGCTTGAGCCAAGCTGTGCCACGACACACTATCCGAGAGATACTTGGTCAGAAGACTGTTTCTTAACTGGCATAAATTTAAAACTCCCCTTCACACCCTCAAAAGAGTAGGAAGTAGAGAGACAATTTTAAGGGTGAAAAATTCCTGGATGATTGGTTTGGTTGCTAGTTTGTAAATGATACCAAACTTGATAAATAAAGGGCGTTATAAGTAAAGCTCTTTGAACCCAAGAGATAGAACCCATGTTGCTTACTTTTATGCATAGGATAACCACTTTTAGGCCTAGGATAACTACCAGCTAGCTCTGGCTGACATAGAAGTTTCTACCAAAGACACTAAAAAGTTTGAGGGTGGAACCTGCTGCCTTTGTTCTTATGCCTTTGTCATAAGCAGTGTATTAGCTCTTACTCCAAACTAATGTCAGTTGCTGTAAGAACAGCAAGGCAAGCCCCTACATTAGGGGACCCATTATGTAACCAGTATTCCTGCCTGCTCTTCATATCCCCCAAAGACATCTCTTTATACTTATCCACTGTGCCATTTATTTTTTGGTATAGATCCTTCCGGTCAGAAGAAGCTTATGTTGGGAGATCAACACCAGCTTGTGCGCTTCTCCATAAAGCCTCGACATGTAGAACGTATTACACGTGCCCGGAGGCTGATTAGCAGGCTTCATGTGCGCTACAGTCAGAGGCCACCTCTTTGCTTGTGGGCTGGATGGGTCCTTGAGTGTATCCTTTCATGCCCCTCATTTTTATCCTATGCCTTTACTGTCCTCTGCCTGATGATTTATTTTCCTTGTTCCAAACATTTTTTTCTCATCCTCACTTGTTCTATTCTTGCCCTTGTCATTTCACCTGATAAGAAAGAATTCCACTCTTTATGTTTCCTTAAGAGAAAACAGGCCCTCTCTTCACAAACTTCATCATCTTTCTCATCTTTTTGAATACGATTGTACTGATGGTTGAAATAGGTGAGAACTGACATCGAATGAAAGAGGAAGTGGCTATGAGTCATTTTTCCTATAAATTGATCATTTTTCATATTTGAACGTTACTTGAATTGTGATAGGGACACCTATAATTAAATCTACTCTGGAGTAGGATTTGTGCAACTGCTAAGACCTGAAAGCATTTGGAGGACTTTCAAAGAGTGTGGTAGATATAAAGCGGTCTAGACACTAAGATATTAGATGAGTCAAAACATGACTTAAGAGTAAATGATTCTAGGGGTGCCTGGGTGGCTCAGTTGGTTAAGCGGCTGACTTCAACTCAGGTCATGATCTTGTCGTTTGTGGGTTTGAGCCCCGCTTCAGGCTCTATGCTGACAACTCAGAGCCTGGAGCCTGCTTCCAATTCTGCATCTCCCTCTTTCTCTGCCCCTTCCCTGCTCATATTCTGTGTATGTCTCTCTCTCTCAAAAAATGAATAAGTATTTTAAAAAGCTTTAACTGTTTTAATGCAATCAGGTCAAAGATATTTAAATATACAATACTTGATGTCATTGACCCACTACAGTATACTATATACTTTGAAGTGTTTTATTTTCTCCCCATTGTGGTGAGGATTTTGAACTAAGTTACCCACATTTCCTATTTCTTGTATGATAACTGGCATGTATTTGCCGTGTCAGGTTAGGGAGACAGACTTAGACCTTGGAATAAAGTACACAGCAATAAATGGAGGATTTCCTAGATCTAATGGACAAATAAAAATAGAATACCATTCTAGTTGGTAAAACGGGTGGATATGAAACATCACTATGCCATAGGGTAGGTTGATTATCTGAGTGGGAATTATCTGACAAGTTCAGGAAAATTGTATTAGGTACATTCTTGTGGTAGAAAAGCAGGAGGGATTTTGCAAAGGGAAAGAATTTGTGACTAACAGATTTCTTCAAACAGACTAATTCATGATAAACATTAAGACGGTTTAGGCTTTTAAAACGATTTTCCAGATCACAGAGAATGTTGTTATATACAGGGGAAAAAATAGTAGTTAACAAGCAGTTCTCTAGATGAAAGCGCCCCAGTCATTTTGGTCTTAGGATTTTGTCTCCCAGTAATACAGCTATAAACCTGAAAACCTCCCTAGGACTTTAAAAAAAAATTTTATTTATTTTTGAGAGAGAGAGAGAAAGAGAGCATGAGCAGGGGATTAGCAGAGAGAGAGAGGGAGACACAGAATCTGAAGCAGGCTCCAGGCTCTGAGCTGTCAGCACAGAGCCTGATGCGGGGCTCGAACCCATGAACTGTGAGATCATGACTTGAGCTGAAGTCGGACACTTAACCAACTGAGCCACCCAGGTGCCCCATCCCTAGGACTTTTAATCATTCCATTATTTGTATGTGATATAAAAATTTTTTAATGTTTATTTTTTATTTTTGAGAGAGAACATGGATGGGGGAGGAGCAGAGAGAGAGAGAGAGAGAGAGAGAGACACACATACAAAATCCAAAACAGGCTCTAGGCTCCAAACTGTCAGCACAGAGCCTGACCCCGGGCTTGAACTCACAAACCCGTGAGATCGTAACCTGAGCTGAAGTGGGACGTGTAACCAACGGAGCCACCCAGGCGCCCCTCAACTTGCTTCTTTATATCACAAGCAAATTGGGGCGACTTCGGCTCAGGTCATTGTCTCACAGTTCATGAGTTTGAGCCCCTTATCTGGCTCTGTGCTGACAGCTTGGGGCCTGGAGCCTGTTTCTGATTCTGCATCTGCCACTATTCCCATGGTCATGCATGTAAGCTCTCTCTCTCTCAAAAGTAAACGTTAAAAAAATTTTTTTTAAAAAGGAAATTGAAGTAAAAATAATATTTTAGGCTAGAATATTATTAAACATTGTATTTTAACATGTATTATATAATTTAAAAAATTATCTCATTTTCTCTTTTACCATTTTATAAATGATTTATGCTGTTTTTAAAGTAAATATATGATTTGTTCATAAATGAATTTTTAAAGGCCATTAAGTATTTTGGCTCTGAATTAAATATGTTTATTTTATGTATTATATGTTTTTTAATTTAATTTTTGTTCCATTTAAAAAATTGAGATATAATTGACATACATTAATTTCAGGTTTACACATTATGTATTATATGTTAAGTACATGTTAAGGTGTAGGTGAAATTTAATTATGTGTTAGGGTGTAAAAAATAGAAAAAAATCTACTTCCACAGTGATATTGGTAATTCTACTTTTCATTTTAAACATCAATTTGGCTTATTTTTATAATTTTCACATTTTGTTTCCAAATGATGAGAGGGAGAAAAGTAAGAAGACTTGACTCATTTGCAATCCTTTTTCTGAAAATAACACATTGCAAGTGTGAATAGTCTTTATTTCCAACAAAAAAAATTGTGTATAATGTCATTATATATTTTTTACATAGAGTTTGAAGTTCTAGAGATATACTATATATAAGAATAATTCTGCAAGTTGATCTCAACATGATCTGCATCAGATTGTATAAATTGCATTCATCTGAACAAAAACTTTATATAGCATTAGTGTTCCTTACCTCATTGTGGATATGATGAGCCAAATCTTCTTTCTTTCCCCTCCCCCATCATTTTTTGAAGAAAATATATGGGGGGCTCCTAGATGGCTCAGTTGGTTAAGTGTCCGACTCTTGGTTTCAGGTCAGGTCATGATCTCACGGGTTCATGACATCGAGCCCCTCATTGGGCTCTACGCTGACAATGTGTAGCCTGCTTGGGATTCTGTCTCTCCTTCTTTCTCTGCCCCTCCCCAACTTGTATGCTCTCTCTCTCTCTTTCTCTCTCTCAAAATAACATTTTAAAAAATGTTTAATAAAAAATGTTTAATAAAGAAAATACATGATTTGTCCACAAATGAATTTATTTAGTTATTTTTAAAAATTTTTAATGCTTTTATTTATTTTCAAGAGAGAGAGAGTAAGCAGGGGAGAGGCAGAGAGAGGTGGACAGAGGATCTGAAGCAGGCTCTGTGCTGACAGCAGAGAGCCTGATGGGGAGCTTAAACTCTCAAACCATGAGATCGTGGCCTGACCCAAAGTTGAAGTTGACACTTAACTGAGTAAGCCATGTCAGTTATTTTGGCATGGGTATGAAATATATTTTAAATATATTTTATGTATTACATGTTTTTAAATTTAATATTTTGTATGTAACCAGCCAAAAAAACAATAACAATTTCAAACCGTTTAAGTGTCAAAATCTACACAACAGTTTATGTTGTTCAGAGTGATAAGTATGCTCTTCTAATCTCCATTAACTGCCAAAGATATCAGTCATAGTGTATTTGGAGGCTCTCAAATTGTTCTGTTTCAAAAGGAAATGTATCAAATTATTATTTAGCTTTTTTTAAAGTTTATTTTGAGAGGGAGAGAGTGCATGCAAGTGGGGGAGGGGCAGGGAGAGAAGGAGAGAGAGACTCCCAAGCAGGCTCCCCGCTGTCATTGCAGAGCCCAGTGTGGGGCTGGAACTCACGAACCATGAGATCATGACCTGAGCCAAAATCAAGAGTCAGGTGCCCCTCAACTTATTATTTAGCTTTTAAGCCTATTTTTATTTCATTATCCTACAGCATGGTATATTATCTATTAAATGCATAAAAAAATGAAGAGGGTTGAAAGATGAAGGTGAGAAGTATAGCAACTAGCAAACAGGATTCTAGAGAGGAAGTATAGGATTTAATTTGCTTTGCAGAACAAAATCAGTTTTAGAGAAGAACGGGAAAGCTTTAAAAGCTAACAAATATAGAACCAAATATTTTCTTATTGTAAAGTATTTTTTAATGTTTATTTATTTACTTAGAGAGAGAGGGAGCAAGTGCGTGAGCAGGGGAGAGGCACAGAGAGAGAATCCCAAGCATATTCCAAGCTGCCAGCACAGAGCCTAATGTGGAGCTCGACCTCTCTAACTTAGAGATTATGACCTGAGCAGAAACCAAGAGTCAGACACTTAACCAACTGAGCCATCCAGGCGCCCCTCAAAAGTTTTCTTTTTCTTTTTTTTTTTTTAAATGTTTATTTTTGAGAGAGAGAGAGAGAGACAGGGAATGAGCAGGGGAGGGGCAGAGAGAGAGGGAGACATAGAATCTGAAGCAGGCTCCAGGCTCTGAGCTGTCAGCACAGAGCCCGATGCGGGGCTGGAACTTGCAAACTGCAAGATCATGACCTGAGCTGAAGTCAGACGCTCAACCGACTGAGCCACCCAGGTGCCCCGAAATTTTTCTTATTATAACTCAGTATGTCATATGAATCTGGCTTCTTCTTCTACTTCCCTTACCAAGCACTTTACATATCATGGCCCTACATTTTCATTCTATTCTCAAGGCCCATTGCTTCTTTGTGAAGTTTGGGACTGGGGTACCAGTACAGCAGACAAAGTTGGTGGTAGTGAAAAAGGTAATCCCTTGGTGTCTCTGTGACCCCAGAGTGGGAAGGCAGTGACTCCCAGCTGTTAGACATAGCAATACCAGCAGGAGATGAGTTATAGCTATTTTTCATGGTCAATTCCAAGCTCCCCTGTGTTTCACAGGTTGAAAAAATTTTGGTGTTAAGAAGGAAAACAAAGAGGGGTACCTGGGTGGCTCAGTTGGTTGAGTGTCCAACTCTTGATTTTGGCTTACGTCTTGTTCTCACGATCATGGGACTGAGCCCCAAATCAGGTTCTGCGCTCAATGTGGAGCCTGCTTAAGATTCTCTCTCCTACCTTGCCCTTCTCCCTCACTTGCACACTCTCTTTCTAAAAAAAAAAAAAAACAAAACAAAGGAAAGGAAAGGAAAGGAAAACAAAACAGCAGTGGGCACAACTGTAGTTTATAGTAGTTTCTGATCATTCGATATCATTCAGCCTCCCAGTTCCTTAACCTTTATTCCCCTTTCACTCTACTCTCACAGAATTGCTTGAATCCTCAAATGCCAAACTGTGGCCACTGAAGCTGAGTCTGGAGGTGGCAGCTTGGTTCATCTTGCTTATTTTCATCTTGGAGATCCTTCTTATGTGGCTATCCAGCTTTTTCCTCTTCTGGAAGAATGCCTGGAATGTGTTTGACTTCGTTGTCACCATATTGGTAAGGATAGATATCCTGAGGATTAGTGTGGCGGGTTGAGGAAGGAGCCTAGGTGAATCAAAATGACCAGAAAAGTTAATTCGGTCACAAGAAGAATTTCATTATTTTGGTATTTTTTCTAAGACTAAAGTCAGTCATTACAGGAGTTATTGGTATTAGAAGAAAGACAGAGTCAAACTGCAATATTTACCCCAACAATAACATCTGCCTGTTACTAAGCACTTAGTAAGTGCCAGGCACTGTTTGTGTTTTACAGGTATTTTCTCGTTCGAGCTACACAACAACCCAATGAGATAAGCACTATATTAATCCCCTTTTTATGTCTGAGCAAATTGAAATACAAAGTTTAAATAATTTGGTATAAGAAGGCTGAATAGGAAACAGTCCCCAGAAAATGGTATTCAAGGATAATGCCCAAGGAACTATGAAGAAGATGAGATAAAGAAGGGGTAACTGTGCCTGGGTGCTTTGGGGTATATTAAACTCATACTCTATGTATTTCCCACAGTCCCTGCTTCCTGAGGTTGTGGTGCTGGTAGGGGTAACAGGCCAGTCTGTGTGGCTCCAGTTGCTAAGGATCTGCCGGGTGCTAAGATCTCTCAAACTCTTTGCACGATTCCGTCAAATTCGAGTCATTATTTTGGCCCTGGTGAGGGCCCTCAAGGTGATTGAGTGTTGCAGCTAAACCAAGTGGATAGGGTGGGTAAACGTGGGAGTTTAACATAAAACAAGGCTGGGTGGGTCAGAGAAGGCAATGAAAGACCCTATGAAATGTCATTGAGAGGGCTGGGAAAAGCTGCTGTGGTCTAGAAATAACTGGGCTCGGGAGTAGAAGTCAAGGTTTTGGTGGAGGTTTGCCTGGGTGGGCTTGATTCTGCTGTGGGTAGAATCAGCCTAGTCTGGCTCAGTGCTGACTCGAGGTCCTGGCCTCTAGAGTATGACCTTCCTCTTGATGTTGCTGCTCATCTTCTTCTACGTTTTTGCGGTGACTGGTGTCTACTTCTTTGAGGACTACACCCGTTCAACTCGCCAGGACCTGGAGTACCACATGTTCTTCTCGTAGGCAGGACTGGGGAATCCTTGCGGGGGGGGGGGGGCGGATTTGGGCAAGAAACTGGGAACCTAGTCCAAAGTGAGTAATACAAAAAGTATAGTCTATTTTAAGAAACTGGAATAGAACACAGTAAGGAGACGGAAAGAGAAAGCAAAAGAATAGTGAGTGGTATTAGCCACTCCTATTAGGTAATAGGATAGTGGTATCCTGATTTCGAGGATAGGGTAACTAGTTCCAGGTTTGCTCAGGGTTTTGAAATTTAAACATACCCTCACCAACCATCTTTAAATAGCAGTTTACTTCAGTGCTTAAGCTCTGGTTTCTATGCCTCAGTTATCTCTTTTGAAAAATGGGAATAATTATAGCACAACCATATAGCATAAGACTGTAGGGATAAAAGTAGTGCATCCATGCACTTAGAATGGATATTAACACAATGTAGGTGATGAACACCTATTACTATGACTCTCAAATATGTCACTGGTTTTACCCCAAAGTCTCAGTATGGGCGTTACACATGCATACACATATACACATTCAAAAGTAAAATCCTGACAAGATCTTTGTCTAGAGAACACTAGTAGAAAATCAATTGGATTTAGATGAGACAATGTTGCTTATGAGCTGGAAACTAATCTTGCCAGCACCTCTTAGGTCTCAGACTAACAGGTAGCTTTATAAAAGTATTAAGTTAGGAAAGTCCTAAAATTCATCCTATTTAGGCTCTGATATTTTCAATAACTACTAAGAAGGAAAGAAGGAAAATTGAGATACCTTCCTGAGAACTTTTGCAACATATTATTATTAATTATTTGGGATCACATGTTTATGTCACATATCTGTCCATTTATCTAAGAATCACTTCATACCAGAGAACTAAATAGGAATGTTGTTTGCTAAATTTTTAAGTGATCTTTTAGGTGAAGACCATAGAACTGTGAAAAATGAACTTACAAAAAAGGTAGTTGGCAATTAGCTCAAGTTTTAAAAATTCAGGCAGTACCTATTTATTGAGCATGTACTGTATTGTAGGCACTAATGGAATAGTGAGAGAGATTCATGGGTTATTCATGATAAAGGAAAACCTAATAAAACAACCCCAAACTGAAGAATGATTAGCTAAAAAATTGATGGAAAAGAAGCTGAAGTCAGAGCAAACTACGAAGAAATGTGCTTATGTTTCTTTAAGAGTAAGAAAGATACTGTTTCCCAGAGATTAAGATTTCTGTTCTGTCTGTACCCACACCTCCTTTTTCTTTAGGGACCTGCTGAATTCTCTGGTGACAGTGTTCATCCTCTTCACCATGGACCATTGGTATGCACTGCTTCAGGATACCTGGAAGGTGCCTGAAGTCAGCCGTACCTTCAGCAGCATCTATGTCATCCTTTGGTTGTTACTTGGTTCCATCATCTTTAGAAATATCATAGTAGCCATGATGGGTAAGCACAGAAGAGGTAAAACTTGGTTGGGTGGGGTGGTTGGGAAAAAAATTAGGGTGAAAACTAGGATTGGTAAATTATGTATAGAGAGAACCTGAGGTAGCAGGAAGGCTTGGGCCTAGAATGGATATTTCACTTGGTTTCTCCCCACTCAAGCCCTTTCCTCAGGTCTATTCACCACTGTCTCCCAACTCCTAATGGCCCTTTCGGGCAGTTACTAACTTCCAGAATATCAGGAATGAGCTGAATGAAGAGATGACACATCTGGAGGTTCAACATAAAGCTGACATATTCAAGCGACAGATTATCCAGAGGTCTGCTTCCCCATTTTCAAACCCAGGTTTAGTTCTGAGAGATGGAGCACAAACGGGGGAGGAGCAGAGAGACAGGCAGACAGAGGATCTGAAGCAGGCAGGCTCTGCACTGTCAGCACAGAGTCTGACCTGGGGCTCAAACTCACAAACCCGCAACGCCGTGACCTGAGCCATTAACCAACTGAGCCACCCAGGCGCCCCTAGCCAGGCTCTCTAAGTTTAGTTCTGAAGAGTATCCCAACCTCATTCCCTGTTTCTACTCCTTGGCTTTGACCTTTGTGACAGAAGATTTACCTCAGGGTTAGAATTCCCCACCTCTAGAATACTGCCTAATTCTTTATCCACCCTTGGGACTTCCCCACTCGTTTTCACCTCTTTACTACAATTTGTTCTCACTCAGTTTTCTTCACTTTATGATCTGAATTCTTTTCTTTTTTCATTACTATGCTCCTGCATCAGTATAACTCTCTTCACTGTTCTGTGTTTTTTGCTCTGCAGGAGACAAAACCTGTCGCCTGAGACAATGAAGTCAAGCCTTAGCAAAGTGGACATCAGGTTAGGAGTGTTTGTGTAAACTGGGATGGACACACAGCAGAAAGAGAGGGTATAAAATCAAAGATGAAGATTGACTATGAGAGATAATCCATTTATTCAATAACTATTTGTTGTAGTGGGTTGAATGGTAGTCCCCAAAAAGAATTGCCCATGGCCTAACCCCCCGGAACCTGTGAACATGACTTTATTTGGAAAAAGGGTCTTTGCAGATGCAATTAAGTTAAGGATCTTGAAATGTGATCATCTTGGATTGTCCGGGTAGGCCTTAAATGCAGTGACAAGGGCCCTTATAAGAGATAGAAGAGAAGACATAGAGAAGAGGAGGAGATGTGACGATGGAGATGGAAATGAGGGTGATGCAACACAAACCAAAGGAAGCCAGTGAATGCCAGGCAACTGCCAGAAGCTAGAGTAAGAAAGGAGCCTTCTCCCCTAGAGCTTCCAGAGGGAGTATGGCCCTGCTGACACCTTGATTTCAGACCTCTGGCTTCCAGAATTGTGAGAGAATACATTTCTGTTATTTTAAGCTACCAAGGTTGTAGTAATTTGTTGCAACAGCCATAGGAAACTTGTACAAGTACCTTCTGTGAAACAGATGTTATTCTAGACCCTGAGTGTTCAGCAGTGGGCAAGACAGGCAGAAGGAGAAATAAGAAACTCATTCATACATTCAAGACATAATTATTTATATAAAAATTTTTTGATTAATCTCTGAATCCAAATGGGGCTTGAACTCACAACCCTGATATCAAGAGTCACAGGCTTTACTAACTGAGCCAGCCAGGTGCCCCAAGAAATAATTACTGAATATTTATTAGGTGTTTGGGATATATCAGTGAACAAAATAGACAATAATTCCTGTTCTCATGGAGCTAACATATGAGCAGGGGGAAAGAGATAATAAACAATGAGCATATAAAATAAGTAAACTAATATATTAAAATATGATAAGCATTGTGAAAAAATAAAAAATAGAATAGGTTAAGGGGGATTGGAATATAGAGTGGGAGTTGCATATGGGTTATAATTTTAAACAAGGTAGTCAGGATGGCCTCATTAAAAAAAGAAATAATTGAACAAAGACTTGGAGGAGATGAGGGGATTACTGTGTGGATATCTATGGGAAGAGTGTTATAGAGAGAGAACAGCTAGTACAAAGGCCCTCAGCCAGAAGCATTCCCAGTGTGTTTCAGAAACAGCAAAGAAGCCACTGTAACCAGGGGAGAAATTGATAGAATATGAGGTCAGAGAGATCACAGAGACATGATCTTGTGGCTGTGAGGGCCACTATAGCGACTTAGGCTTTGACTCTAAGTGAAATGGGGAGCAGAGCAGTAACGTGAAATGACATTTAAGAAGGCTCTCTCTGGTTGCTGTGTTGATAATGCCCTGTAGGAGAATAAGCAAAGGAGCAGAGAGACAAGTTAGGAGGCTGTGAAGCTATCCAGGAAAGAGGTGATGGTTACCCAGACCAGAGTGGTACCAGTGAGAAAAGATACATTTTTAAGATAGAAACCAACATGATTTCTTGATGGATTGGATAGGCTATAAGAGTTAGGAAAGACTCCAAAGTTTTGGCCAGAGGAGCCAGAAGGATGGATTAGCTGAGATGGGGAAGTCTGTAAGTGGAAGAAGTTTGATGAGCAAAAAGTTCAGTTTGGGTTGAACTTGAGATGTCTGTTGGACATGCAAGTGATGATATGTGAGTAAAAGTTTTATATACAAGTCTGGATTTAAGTTTGGACTAGAAGTTTAAATTTGCATTTAGAAGATATTTAAACTCAGGAGAAGATATCACCAAGGGAATGACTGTAGATGGGGAAGATAAAAAGGTCAACAGCTGAGCCTCAGGACCTCGCAAGAGATAGAATTGAGGGTGCAAAGCACTAGTTGTGGTGTAACAAGTATAGAGCTATAGAGTGAGCAGCTGAAATGAGGCAAAATAAGGTAGAATGTTGAACGTAGAAACCTGAGTAAAATGGAGCACAGAGGCCTACCACATGGAATAACTGAAGTTGGAAGTGCTTACAAGCTCAAATTTTGGGAGCAGTTTGGCCCTCATTACCTTAAATCCCATCTTTGAGGGATGGCAAGGGTCAAAGCCAGAATAATGAATCAACTAGCCATATCTCATAAATATATTTGAAGCAATAAAATTTCTCCTTTCACTTATAGAGTTGCCAGTCAACAAATGGAATCTTCGGGGTTATCAAGAGTTCTTGAAGAAGAGTCCAAATCTAGTGCTGATGAAGAGGGTTCAAGAACATCTACACTGAGAAGAAAAGTGTCGTTGTCAAAAATGAGAAAGTCCTCCTCTTCCTCCTCTTCCTCCTCCTCCTCTTCCTCTTCCTCTTCCTCTTCCTCCTCATCTTCAACTTCCTCCCATTCCTCCTCTTCTTCTGACTCCAGATATTTAAGCTCCATTGGTAAGCAGAGGGTTTCTTCCATTTGAATTGAGACTCCTCCAAGAGACATCCCAAACTTAATAGGACCTATTCAACTACATCTACTTCCCAGTTTTCTCCACCAGTCTGATATTCTGGTCTTAATTGCTTTTTTTGTGCTTTCTTTCATTTCCCCTGTACTTCTGCTTCCCTTAGGGTAACTGTAGCTATGGCTGTCTTTGCTTATTGTAAAAAGTAGTCTCTTAGTGTTGCACTCTCTTCCCTCTTTGCTTCCTGTTTACTCTTTCATCTCTGCTTCCTACCCACCCCCCCCACACACACACATACACCGTAGGATCTATTAGCTCTTACCTAACTTCCACAGACCTAGATATGTTTTTAAGAGCCATTCCTCCCTCCAGGTCAGTTGGATTGGGAGACTCACGTGCACCAGAATCTGCCTGGGCTAATGGAAATGGATCAGGATGATCGCGTTGTTTGGCCTAGAGATTCACTTTTCCGATATTTTGAGTTGCTAGAAAAGCTTCAGTACAACCTAGAGGAGCGTAAACGGTTGCAGGAGTTTGCAGGTATGGATTTAGGGCAGTCATGGGGACTAGGGGTTAAGTACATTGGAATAACATACATAACTGTGGATAAGGAGGAGGGTGTGCACTATTTTGGCACTTCAGCCTCTGAATTTCCACCTCACACTTAAAACGGCAAATCCTTGCTTTGGTACGTCATATCCTTATGTCCTGATTTCTTAGAATCCATAGAGAACCTGACAGCTTTGCTTCCCCAGTAGGGAAAATCTGAATTCCATGATGTCTGAGAGCTTATTTCCCAAGATGAGAGTATCCAAATGCAGTTGTTGGGTATTAGGATAAGGTGGGCTCTTGCTTAATTTGTGCAGTCCACTCCTTTTTGCAAACATTTCTTCTTTTTGAAGGGCATGTTTCAGATCTGAACAGTAGGGCATCAGACTCAAGTTGGATAGCTATGGGAATGAGCAGCAGAGAGCTCCCAAGTGTCCACTGACGCCAACCCCCAAAAGAGGTTTATGAATTATAGGCTTTTCTTCCTTTCAGCTTCTTCTAGCGTCAGCCTAGGCAGAGAGAAGTGGATACATAATTTAAACAGCAGAGTTAATTAAAAAATTTTTTTAATGTTTTATTTATTTTTGAGAGAGACAGAGACAGAGTGCAAGCACGGGAGGGGAAGAGAGAGAGAGAGAGAGAGACACAGAATCCGAAACAGGCTCCAGTCTCTGAGCTGTCAGCACGGAGTCTGATGCAGGGCTCGAACTTACAAACTGTGAGATTATGACCTGCCGCGAAGTTGCACGCTTAACCAACTGAGCCACCCTGGCACCCCTAAACAACAGAGTTAATTTAAGCAGAAAACTGCTTGCTCAAAATTATTTTCCCTGAATTTCTCCCTTGAAATTTCACCACTTAGGGATGAATTTGGATTAACAAATTCTCCCTCTAAAAATACAAAAAGTTGAAATCAACTCAATGGGAAAATAACAATGAGGGAAGAGGAAAATGTTTGCACTGGGTACAGGAGGGCAATAAGAGGAATTTATAACATTGAAACATGGACTTAGAGCAGGATGCCAAAGACAGGCTTTGCCTACTTCAAAACGTTGTCTAAGGTTAATCCTGCTCTTTCCAGTTGTCCTCAGCCCTTCATTCCCACTTGTCTGGGTTGAACAGGGTGAAAGGGAGGAGAAGGGCAAGGTAGCTTCTTTAATCTGGGTTAATTCATCTGTGGCAAAGAGTACGGACTCATAGGGCTTACTGAAAGTAAAGATTAGTAAAGATTTGTGTGGGAAAAGCAGGGTCTTCAAATATTCGTATGTCCTAAATATTTTTAGCTTTTCAGCCTCACTGTCTCTTTCTTTACAGTGCAGGCACTGATGAACTTTGAAGACAAATAAAGCTGAAAATGGATGGCTTCAATTTCTTTGGCAAAAATTAATGAAACAGTTGGAAGTGGAGAATCCAGAGTATAAATGTCTAATAAATACTGTTGATAACTGCTTAGTGGTCTGTCTCTGAGACATTGGGATACTGAAAGGTATAAATTAGGTGGGGCCCATGGTCCTTGGCTTTATACTCTTTCCATAGCTCCCTGAATCTAATTTTTTCCTTTTCTTTTTAAAATTAAATTTTTAAAAATTATAAGTGATTATTTATTTATTTTGAGGGGGGGGGGAGAGAGAGAGAAAGAACACATGCACGTGTTTGCATGTGCAAGCAGGAGAGGGACAGAGAGAGAATCCCAAGCAGGCTCCACCCTGTAGGCATAGAGCCCCACGTTGGGCTTGATGTCATGACCTGAGCCAAAATCAACAGTTGTACACTTAACTGACTGAGCCACACAGGCACCTCAATCTCACTTTTTTCTTGACTTTGTCATTATAGCCCCCACCCTTCCTTAAACCTCTACTTCCTAATAGAGTCCTAATTTTACCGTCTTCCTCCCTGTTGGGTAAAGACCTCTGGGAGTGGGAGGGTAAAGAGATTCCAGGAGCTGTAGTGTAACTAATTGAGAACTATTGCTTTCATTGTCTGTTCTAGGAACATTGTTTCTCCTATGCAGCGTTAATTTTTTTGAAATAGTTTTTTAATGTTTTTACTATTTATTTTTGAGAGAGAGAGAGAGAGAGAGAGACAGAGCATGAGCAAGGGAAGAGCAGAGAGAGAGGGAGACACAGAATATGAAGCAGGCTCCAGGCTCTGAGCTGTCAGCATAGAGCCTAACACGGGGCTTGAACTCATGAACCATGAGCTGAAATCGGATGCTCAACTGACTGAGCCGCCCAGGGCACCCCTGCCTTTTTAAAAATTGTAATGTAATAATGTAATAATAATGTAATAATAAAAAATGTAATGTAATGTAATAATTTCAGGAATAGAATTTAGTGATTCATCACTTACGTATAACACCCAGTGCTCATCCCAACAAGTGTCCTCCTTAATGCCCTTTACCCCTTTAGCCGTTCCCTGCACCCAACACCCTGCCAGCAATGTTCAGTTTGTTCTCTGTATTTGAGTCTCCTATGGTTTGTCTCCCTCTCTGTTTTTGTACAATTTTTGCTTCCCTTCCTTTATATTCATCTGTTTTAAATCTTAAATTCCACATATGAATGAAATCATATGATATTCATCTTTCTGTGACTTATTTCACTTAGCATAATATACTCTAGTTCCATCCAAATTGCTGCAAATGGCAAGATTTCATTCTTTTTGACTCCCAAGTAATACTCCATTGTATATATATACTACATCTTCCTGATCCATTCATCTGCCGATGAACATTTGGGCTCTTTCCATACTTTGGCTATTGTCGATAGTGCCGCTATAAACATTGGGGTACCTATGCCCCTTCGAATCAGCATTTCTCTATCCTTTGGATAAATACCTAGTAGTTCAATTGCTGGGTCATAGGGCAGTTCTATTTTTAATTTTTTAAAGTATTTTTAGTATTTATTTTTTTTAAGTTTATTTATTTTGAGAGACGCAGACAGTGTGAGAGGAGAAGGGGCAGAGAGAGAGAGGGAGAGAAAGAGACTCCCAAGCAGGCTCTGTGCCACCAGCATAGAGCCCTATGTGGGGCTTGTACACACAAACTGTGAGATCATGACCTGAGCCAAAATCAAGAATTGGATGCTTAACCAACTGAGCCACCTAGGAGTCCCTCTATTTTTAATTTTTTGAGGAACCTCCATTCTGTTTTTCAGAGTGGCTACACCAGTTAGCATTCCCACGAGCAACACAAAAAGGCTCCTCTTACTCCACATCCTCACCAACATCTGTTGTTGCCTGAGTTGTTCATTTTAGCCACTCTGACAGGTGTGAGGTGGTGTCACATTGTGGTTTTGATTTGTATTTTCCTGATAATGAGTCATGTTGAACATTTTTTCATGTGTCTGTTAGCCATCTGTCTTCTTTGGAAAAGTGTCTATTCATGTCTTTGGCCCATTTCTTCAGTGGATCGTTTGGTTTTTGGGTGTTGAGTTTGATAGGATCCTTATAGATACTAACCCTTTATCTGATGTGTCATTTGCAAATATCTTCTCCCATTCCCTCAGTTGCCTTTTAGTTTTGTTGATTGTTTCTTTTGCAGTGCAGAAGCTTTTGATCTTGATGAGGTCCTACTCGTTCATTTTTGCTTTTGTTTCCCTTGCCTGGAGATGTGTCAGTAAGAATTTGCTGAGGCTGAGGTCAAAGAGGTTGTTGCCTCTTTTCTCTAGGATTTCAATAGATTTCTCTCTTACATTTAGGTCTTTCATCCATTTTGAGTTTATTTTTGTGTATGGCATAAGAAAGTGGTCCAGGTTCATTCTTCTGCACGTCACTGTCCAGTTTTCCCAACACCATTTGCTGAAAAGACTGTCTTTTTTCTATTGAATATTCTTTCCTGCTTTGTCAAAGATAAGTTGGCCATATGTTTGTGGGTCCATTTCTGGGTTGTCTATTCTGTTCCATTGATCTATGTGTCTGTTTTTGTGCCAGTTCCATGCTGTCTTGATGATTACAACTGTATGACACACCTTGAAGTCTGAAAATGTGATGCTTCCAGCTTTGGTTTTCTTTTTCAGAAAGAAAATAGCTTTGGCTATTCGGGGTCTTTTCTGTTTCCATACAAATTTTAGGATTGTTTGTTCTAGCTCTTTGAAGGATGCTGGTGTTATTTTGCTGCACCATTACTTTTAATCAAACACATTTTCACCTATTTCTGAGCCAAAAGGGGGTCCTTTTATTCCATATCATTCTATTTTCTTGCCATTCCTCTGGGCAGTGATCCACTCCATTGGAAGCGGAGTGTTCAAATCAGTAAGTGTCCCATAGGTTTTTAGTGTTAGAAGAGATGTCAGAATTGTTCCTTTCTATATCTATTAACTGGAATTCTTTCTGTAAAGAATTGCCATTCTCTGAGGTGAACATTTTAAGTCTTTATCTTAGTAGAAGTAGCAATCTCATCTCCCTGGTAGAGTTCTTAATCCCTATAATATAGGCCAAGAATGTGTGGGGTAGAATGAATTCATTTATTTAACAAATCCTTTACTTAATACTATGTGCCATTAACTGTTATGCACTTGGGGTACAACAAGGTGTAGTCTCTGCTTGAGACTTTATATTCTAGTCTAGTGTCAGACAAAACTTAGATTTCTGTATTGAAAGATTCAATACAGATTTCTCTGAGCATATGACGTATGACCCCACAAAAGCCTTTGTAGGACTAAATAATACTTTATCTGACTTATGTCCTTATTTTTAAAAAACGTTTATTTTTTTGAGACAGAGAGAGAGAGAGAGACAAGCAGGGGACGGGCAGAGAGAGAGGGGGACAGAGGATCTGAAGCAGGCTCAATGCTGAAAGTAGAGAGCCCAATGTTGTGCTTGAACTCATAAACATGAGATCATGGCCTCAGCCAAAGTTGGACACTTAACTGACTGAGCCACCCAGGCACCCATTCCAATTAAAAAAAAATTTTTTTTACATTTATTTATTTTTGAGAGACAGAGAACAAGTGGGGGAAGGGCAGAGAGAGAATGAGACACAATCCGAAACAGGCTCCAGGCTCTGAGCTGTCAGCGCAGAGCCTGACGCGGGGCTTGAACTCTCAAACCGTGAGATCATGACCTGAACCGAAGTCAGGGGCTTAACCGACTGAGCCACCCAGTTGCCCCCCATCCCTGTTATTAAACTTCTCTTCAGTGAGGACAAACTGGACTTCCTTCCCCTCAACCTCTCTGTCTACCCCTCAACAAATTCTAACCAGATGTCTTCACTGCTTCACTTCTTTCACCCAAATCTCACACAAATTTCTCTTGTTGGCCAACCACAACATGGAACCATACAGGGAAAGGAATTCTGGGAAATTAATTCCAGTTTAGCTAAACTGACAAAGTTCAAAACCACTCCAGATCATTCGACCATTTCCCCTTCATTGGAATTTTCTCCTCCTTTGGCTTCATGACTCCACTCCCTTCAGGTTTTCCTCTGGGTTGATTCCCTTCCACTTTTGTTGCTAGCCATCTTCTTCCCAAGCTTTAAATGTAGTCCTCAGCCATTTTTGCTTCATACTCTGCAAACTCTCACTAACTAGTTTTGTCCACTTTTATGGTTTTTAACTACTGTTTGTATGCTGATGGCCTCCAATTCCATTTTCAATCCAGACCTAGAAACTCCAAGAAAAATATTTAGTTGTCTATCCTCAGGAATTTCATTTGTCTATTCTTAGGTACTTCATTTCTAATATGTCCCAAACTGAATTATTACCATTCCTTCAAACCTGTTCTTCCGCTTTTAATCCCTATAAGGACTGCCAAGCAATTTCCCTGGGTTTGGGGAGTCCTCAGTGATCTGCTTCCTACCTTACTCAACTAGTTCCATGTTTTTTTCTGAAAATGTTTCACTTAAAACACTACTTCTTGGGGTGCCTGAGTGGCTCAGTTGGGCTAAACATCCAACTCTTGGTTTCGGCTCAGGTCACGATCTCACGGATCATGAGTTTAAGCTCTGTATTCGGCTCTGCACTTTAGGATGTCTCTCTCCCTCTCTCTCTGTCCTCCCTGGTGCATGCTCTCTCTCTCAAATGATAAATAAACATTTAAAAATTTAAAAAAAGAGAGATTCAAAAGCTGTATTGCCAAAACAAATTAATCCTGAAACCTGACTGGTTTAATAAAAGAAAAGTTTATTTCTCATTTGTGAAGATTCTAGGATTGGTTGGGCAACTCTTCAAAGCAACTACTTTTGATTCTTCTTATTTGCAGTAGTTATGTTCTACAAAGTTGCCACTAGCACTGAATTAGCAAGTATTAAACCATTGTTCCTAGGGGAAACATGGGGTTAGTCTCTGGTCACAACAGATGGATACAAAACCTTGTTTTAAATATTGCGTTATATGTGAGGTGTTTCCGTTTGAAGACTCCTTATTTAACATATATATTGTTGATTTATTAGCAGTGACCTTTCTGTTCGTCAACAACATTGCAACTCATGCCTAAATAAAGTTTATCTAACATACATTTTTCTCTCTAAGGCACATCACAGCCTTCTGTGCTTAGGAACACTAGAAAGAACTTTAGCACTAAGCATGAGGGCCATTTTAAACAGTGAAATCATGAACAAAAAAGCAAAAATGCTAAACTTGTGACACTAAATAGATCATGAAAAGGACACATATTTATAGTATGCGAAGGCAGTGAAATATCACCTTGCTTAATCTCAGCTAGGAATGTTGACATCAGGCGACTCAAAATTTTCACCAATCGGCATCTGCATGTGAGTGATTATGAAAATACCACAAGTATAGGGGCATCTGGATGGCTCGGTCAGTTATGTGCCTGGCTCTTGATTTTGGCTCACATCATGATCTCATGGTTGTGAGATCAAGTTCCATCTATCTCAGTGGTGAGCCTGCTTAAGATTCTCTCTCCCTTGGGGTGCCTGGGTGGCTCAGTTGGTTAAGCGTTTGACTCTTGGTTTCAGATCAAGTCATGATCTATCTCATGGTTTGGTTTGTGGGTTCAAGCCCCGTATCAGTCTCTGTGCCAATGGCATGGAGCCTGTTTGGGATTCTCTCTCTCCCTCTCTCTGCTCCTCTTCTCTCTCTCTGTCTTTCAAAGTAAATTTAAAAAAAAGATTTTCTTGCCTCTCCTCTCTCTCTGCCTCTCCCCTTCTCCTCTGATCATGCATTTTCTCTCGAAAGAAAGAAAGAAAGAAAGAAAGAAAGAAAGAAAGAAAGAAAGAAGGAAGGAAGGAAGGAAGGAAGGAAGGAAGGAAGGAAGGAAGGAAGGAAGGAAGAAAAAGAAGATATCACAAGTATTGATTTTGGGGTCACAAATGTTAATGATTTTAAATTTTAATAGGCTAATTCGCAAATACAGAACTCATAAATAATGAAAATGATAATAAATATCATGTGATAACTTGGAGCTTGAGGCTACCTAGCCTCGTGAAACTGCCATCTCAACTTGTGGTTTCTTTTCTTTTTCTTTTTAAAATGTTTATTTATTTCGAGAGAGAGAGAGTGAACATGCATGTGAGTGGAGGGAGGGGCAGAGAGAGACAGACAGAGAAAATCCCAAGCAGGCTCCTTGCTGTCAGCCCAGAGCATGATATGGGGCTCAATTTCACAAACCTTGATATCATGACCTGAGGTGAAATTGAATTGGACAGTTAACCAACTGAGAAACCCAGACTAATTTATTTTACATTTTAAAGAATAATACAATTTATTTATTTATTTATTTATATTTGCTTCTTGTATAAGATTTAAATTTTTTTAAATTTTATTTAAATCAAAGTTAGTTAACATGTAGTGTAATAATGATTTCAGGAGTAGAATTTAGTGATTCATCACTTACATATAATACCCCATGTTCATCCCAACAAGTGCCCTTCTTAATGCCCATCACCCATTTAGCCCATCCTTCCACCCAACACCCCTCCGGCAACCCTCAGTTCGTTCTCTGTATTTAAGAGTCTCTTATGGTTTGCCTCCCTCTGTGTTTTTGTCTTATTTTTCCTTCCCTTCCCCTATGTTCCTCTGTTTTGTTTCTAAATTCCACATATGAGTGAAATCATATGAGTGATATTTATATTTCTTTGACTGACTTATTTTGCTTAGCATAATGCAATGTAAATGGCAAAATTCCATTCTTTTGACTGCTAAGTAATATTCCATGGCATACGTGTGTGTGTATGTAATATTGCATTGTATGTATAAATATATACATACAGAATAATACAATTTATTTATTTAATTAATTTATTTATATTTGCTTCTTGTGTAAGATTTAAATTTTTTAAAATTTTATTTAAATCAAAGTTAGTTAACATATAGTGTAATAATGATTTCAGGAGTAGAACTTAGTGATTCATCACTTACATGTGTATACACGCACACCACATCTTCTTTATCCATTCATCTGTCAATGGACATTTGGACTCTTTCCATAATTTGGCTATTGTTGACAGTGCTGCTATAAACATTGGGGTGCATGTGCCCCTTAAAATTAGCATTTTTATATCATTTGGATAAATACCTAGTAATGCAATTGCTGGGTCTAGGGTAGTTCTATTTTTAATTTTTCGAGGAACCCTCATACTGTTTTCCAGAGTGGCTGCACCAGTTTGCATTCCCACCAGCAGTGCAAAAGAGTTCTTCTTTTTTCCACATCCTCACCAACATCTGTTGTTTCCTGAGTTGTTAATTTTAGCCATTCTGACAGGTGTGAGGTGGTATCTCATTGTGGTTTTGATTGGTAGGAATAATACAATTTAAGGCAAGAGTTAAAGTACAATACCTAGCTACAAATAAGTAATACACTAAATTAACTAATTTGAATATTTTCAGTAATTGAACCTCCTGTTTCTTAGTCATACATCTGATACCCTCTTTTATTTATTTATGCAAATTAACCTTACTTATTTTACATTCCAAATCTGAAAAATTAATCACTTTTAGTCTTTCAAGTCTGATTCTGTTATTTATTATTTTTGCTAACTCTCATTCATGATAGCTTGTTTTCTCACATGTTTTGTATTTTCTGATTGTGAGTAAATTTCTCTTGTTATTCTTTGAAGTTCATGTGTTTTTCTCTGAGATTTTTTTCCATATTTATTTTTGAGGAGGAGGGCAAAGAGAGAGGGATAGAGGGAATCCCAGTCTGACAGTGCAGAGTCTGATGCAGGGCTTGAACTCACCAACCATGAGATCATGAGCTGAGCTGAGATCAAGAGTTGGACGCTTCACTGACAAAACTGTCTAATGTTGTTGGTAAGATTTCTAGTTAACAAAGGTCTTAGTAGTTAATTTTTCGGTAGTTAAGATTTTTGACCATGCAGTGGACGGTGGGGGTTGGCGCCCCTAATCACCTGCATTGTTCAAAGGTCAACTGTATAAGCAGTAACCCGCTTATACCGGATAGCTTGATATATTAGCTGAAAACCCTAAACACTTTACCCTCAGTTGGCACATAGTCTGAACCCTTGATGGCAACAGGATTGATTAAACAACTCCTTGCTCCATCATCATACGGACGGCCAAGAATTTCCCAGCCTCATGTACTGGGAGGAGTACTCATTGTTTCCCTCTCTGAGTCCACTAGTGTCATACTTATTCTAAAAGTCTTTTGCTCAAGACACTACTTCTTGGTAAAAATTTCTGTATTAATTAGGACTCTTAGTTTCAAATAAAATAATTCATATTGAGCTAGTCTAATAACAATAGTAGTAATATTTAGTGAAAGTTTATTTTGTAGCAGTGCCTGAGGGCACGATAGGTACTTACTCTTTGTTGGATGAATGCTACATTGTGCTAAGTACTTAGAATACATTATTTAATTTAATCCTTACAATAACTCTATACTACTATTTCTCCTTTTTATAGAAAAGAACATTGTGACACAGAGTGGTTTAGAAACTGCCCAAGACGCACAACTAGTAAGCACTGGAGCCAGGATTTGAATCCAAGCCATCTCATTTTTTTGGTACACTGTTAGCAAAAAGGAGAATTTATTATAAGAGCATTGTTACAGAACCAAGGGCAGAAATTCAAATGGATTGCAGGATGGACTGGAACCAGGAGATAGAAAACTATTGGGAATCCAGGCCACACTCTTCCTTTGATTCTCCTCTATGCTTTTCAGACTAGATGTGCTAACTTTGATAGGCAAAGGGAAAATATTGGCAAAGGGATGCAATAGATCATTTCACTGATCCCAACTTCTGATTTGACTTGAAAAATCCTAGCGGTGTCCTCAGATTTAGTGGCTTGGCCAAGTCATTCCATTTCGGAGGGCCTCAATTTCCTCATTTATAAAATGAGAAGTTTTTTACCACAAGATTCCTCAGGTCTCTTCCAGTTCTAAAATTCTTTGATCCTAAGCAAACCTTCTAGGGAAGAAGCTCATTAATAATAGATTTGAGGGGCGCCTGGGTGGCTCAGTCGGTTGGGCGGCCGACTTCAGCTCAGGTCATGATCTCTCGGTCTGTGAGTTCGAGCCCCGCGTCGGGCTCTGTGCTGACGGCTCAGAGCCTGGAGCCTGCTTCCGATTCTGTGTCTCCCTCTCTCTCTCTCTGCCCCTTCCCCTGTTCACGCTGTGCCTCTATGTCTCTCAAAAATAAATAAACTTTAAAAAAAAATAATAGATTTGAATGTATGGGTTTGGGGGGATAGAGTAGAGGAGGGTTATAAGGAAAGAGGGACAGAATAATAGTTTGAGTGGAGCCTCAGCGTTGAATTACTATTTAGAGCTGGTGTCAGGTAAAGGCCTTTGGGGATATATAAATGGAGGACAGAAAAGACTTCTCACCTTGACCAGACCAGAGTATTTTGAATGGGATCCCTCTGATCTGTGAGTAGTACTCTCTGTCTCTGTCTCTGTCTCGGTCTCGGTCTCTGTCTGTGTGTGTGTATGCACGAGCATGTGCACATGTGTGTAAATGTGGGAAGTAGCCCCCTTGCACAGTGATTTGATCTGGCTTATCTCTTTGCTCAGCTCAGAATTTTCTCCAGAGCATTTACCTAGGCCACAGGAAGAGGACTGCAGGGCAAACCCAAACATTTGAATGGCCCAATGAGTAAGTTGCACATCCATAAAAGAGAGATTTGGTCTCTGTAACCTCTGAAGTCCTGCCCCATTCTTAGCATTTTGTGGTTCTAGGTACTGAGTCAAAGTGGCTCTCCTCTTCTGAATGCTCTGTCCTTGGACCAGATATTTGTCTTTGTTCTCTTCTCTGTTCATACCTGGCTCCCCAATTCCTTTTTCTGGGCCCCCTTTCTTCCTTGATTCCTTCAAATCTTACTTGCTTTTTAACTCCTTTGTACCCTCTATGCTTTCTTACATTTTTCTGCAGCCCCACTCCCCACCACATTTTACCCCTGGTTTCTAGGTCTCCACCTCAGTGTCTGCCCACTTCTATCTACATCCTGGCTCTTAACTGAAGCTATCTCCCTGGGCTCTCCGAGGGCCCCCCTGGGATCCCCTATCACTGGTCCCTCTCACAGAAGCACAACTTTCTCCAAAGCCAAAGGATCAGGTATTCAGTGGCTCAGGTGACAAACCTGCTGTCAGGTTACAGATATTGTTCCCTGAAAGACCACACTACAGTGTCAGTGGCATCTCAGGCTGCCTGCAGTGCTCTGCCCTCACCTGGCTATCCCATACAAGGTGAGAATAACCAGAACTCACCTCTGACCAGTGCTCATCTGGAAACATGGCTCTGAGCCTCTGGCCCCTGCTGCTGCCGCTGTCCTGTGCAGGTGAGAGGAACAGTGAGCAGGGCCGGGGATGAAGGGGGTGGTTGCTGAAAAGAGACTTAAGAATGTAGAAATTAACTGGTTTCTATAAAAGATAAAAGAAAGTCATCAGAGACTGGAGCTAAGGAAGAAAATGAGTGTTAAGAAAGCAGGCCAAGACTTACTATAGACTGATTCAGTAAAGGGACTCAGCTCTCCATCCCCTTCACCTCATCTTTAGATCCAAGCTAGGACTGGGCTCTGGGGCAGGGCTCAATTGGGTTCTAGGCTCTTCCCTTTAGTGACCTCTGGTTTCTCTTCTTACAGTGATTCTGGTCCCTACTGGGATTCAGTCCCTGGACCCTGGTCTCTCCCTCCTGAAGTCATTGCTCTCCACAATGGATCAGGCTCCCCAAGGGTCCCTCAGCCGCTCACAGTTCTCTGCATTCCTGGCCAACATTTCTGCTTCCTTTGGGCCTGGGAGAATGGGGGAGGGACCCGTGGGGGAGCCCCCACCTCTCCAGCCCCCTGCCCTCCGGCTCCATGACTTCCTAGTGACACTGAGAGGCAGCCCTGACTGGGAGCCAATGCTAGGGCTACTAGGTGATGTGCTGGCACTGCTGGGACAGGAGCAGACCCCCCGGGACTTCCTGGGGCACCAGGCAGGTGTGCTGGGTGGACTCGCAGAGGTGCTGCTAGGAGCCTTAGTTCCCGTGGGGCCCCCAACCCCTACCCGGCCCCCATGTACCCGTGATGGGCCCTCTGACTGTGTCCTCGTAGCTGACTGGTTGCCTTCTCTGCTGCTGTTGTTAGAGGGTACACGCTGGCAGGCCCTGGTACAGGTGCAGCCCAGTGTGGACCCCACAAATGCCACAGGCCTCAATGGGAGGGAGCCAGCCCCCCACTTTTTACAGGGTCTGTTGGGTCTGCTCACCCCAGTAGGGGAGCTGGGCTCTGAGGAGGCCCTTTGGGGAGGTCTGCTGCGCACAGTGGGGGCCCCCCTCTATGCTGCCTTCCAGGAGGGGCTTCTCCGTGTCACTGACTCCCTACGGGATGAGGTCTTTTCCATTCTGGGGCAACCAGAGCCTGATGCAGTGGGCAGTGCCAGGGAGGTGAGTGCTGCTGCGTTCAGGGTTGGGCTGTGGTAGGGCAAAGAAGGGGTGACATTGGGGTAGTCCTCTTCCTTACTCTTTCTCTTCTAGGCAACCTTCAGCAGCTGCTTTTATGGTAAGTAACTCTTTCTAAGAGAAGAGTTCTGAGGGAGTGGGCGTGGAAAGTCATCAGCCTCCAGAATGGAGGAGGAGACTGATGGGAGGGTGTTGTTTAGTGGTTTTGGAGCATGACTGTCTGGGTTGGCATCCCAGCTCTATGTTTACCTAGCCAAGTGACCTTGGGGTAGTTATATTCTCATTCTCATGCCTCAGTTTCCTTTATTATAAAATATAGATAATATTAACCACCACAAATTTGTTGAAAGGGATTGAGTGGGTTGATACTGTATGTGTAAACCACTCAGAACTGTGTCTCACACATAGTGCTTAATAAATGTTACCTAATAAAGATGGGGTATGGAAAACAAGGATGAGACTGGATTCCTCCATCCTTTACTGTTTCAGTACAACAATGCCAGAGCACAGTTAGACTTACTCAGTTGCTGGGCAGATTTCCTGATATGAGGCCAACCAAGGGTTGTATTTAAGCTACCTAAAAGTGTATGAAGAAAGGATAAAGAAGGGAGCCAAATGGACGAAAGGGACTCCAGCGGGGCTGCTTCTAGATGATTTTGTGCCTTGGCAGAACAGATCTTTCTTCCATTCATACCACCCCAATATTTAAACCAGCAACACCTATACTCTCAGGGACCTTTTGGAAAAGTCTATGCTTGCCATCCCCTCATGCAGGGCTCTGGGCCAGCGTCAGAATGTTCAACTAGAGAAAATGTAAACTGACCAGATGTTGCCTGCTCCTCCCTCTATATCCAGGGGCATCCGGCACAACCTTTCCTGGGATGTCCAGGCTCTGGGCTTTCTGTCTGGATCGCCACCCCCACCCCCTGCCCTCCTCCACTGCCTGAGCACGGGTGTGCCTCTGCCCAGGGCTTCCCAGCCCTCAGCCCACACCAGCCCTCGCCACCGGCGAGCCATCTCAGTGGAGGCCATCTGCGAGAACCACTCAGGTCCAGCGCCACCCTACAGCATTTCCAACTTCTCCATCCACTTGCTCTGCCAGTACACCAAGCCTGCCACTCCGCAGCCCCCTCCCAGCACCGTTGCCATCTGCCAGACAGCTGTGTGGTATGCAGTCTCATGGGCACCAGGTGCCCAAGGCTGGCTACAGGCCTGCCATGACCAGTTTCCTGATCAGTTCCTGGAAGCAATATGTACCAACCTCTCCTTTTCAGCCCTGTCTGGCCCCAATCGCCGCCTGGTAAAGCGGCTCTGTGCTGGCCTACTCCCACCCCCCACCAGCTGTCCTGAAGGCCTGCCTCCTGTTCCCCTGACCCCAGAGATCTTCTGGGGCTGCTTCTTGGAGAATGAGACCCTGTGGGCTGAGCGGCTGTGTGGAGAGGCGGGTCTACAGGCTGTGCCCCCCAGCAATCAGGCTTGGGTGCAGCATGTGTGCCAGGGCCCTACCCCAGATGCCACGGCCTTCCCACCCTGCCACATTGGACCGTGTGGGGAACGCTGCCCAGATGGGGGCAGCTTCCTAATGATGGTCTGTGCCAATGACACCATGTATGAAGCCCTGGTGCCCTTCTGGCCTTGGTTAGTAGGTCAGTGCAGGATAAGTCGTGGGGGCAATGACACTTGCTTCCTAGAGGGGTTACTGGGCCCTCTTCTGCCTTCTCTGCCACCACTGGGACCATCCCCACTGTGCCTGGCTCCAGCTCCCTTCCTGCTTGGCATGCTATCCCAGTTGCCACGCTGCCAGTCCTCTGTACCGGCCCTTGCCCACTCTACACGCCTACACTATCTCCTGCGCCTGCTGACCTTTCTCCTGGGTCCAGGGGCTGGGGGGACTGAGGCCCAGGGGATGCTGGGTCAGGCCCTGATGCTCTCCAGTCTCCCAGACAACTGCTCCTTCTGGGATGCCTTCCGCCCAGAGGGCCGGCGCAGTGTGCTACGGACCGTTGGGGAGTACCTGGAACAGCAGGAGCAGCCGAACCCACTGGGCTTTGAACCCACTGCCAGCCCCAGCTCTGGTATAAACAAGATGGAGCTGCTGGCCTGCTTCAGTGTGAGTGATCTGCCAAGGTGAAAGCCCCTGGAACGGAGGGAAGGGCCTCCAAAGGAATTCTCTAATACTAAGAGGTAGCAGTAAAGTATAGTGGTTTAAGCACACAGCTCTGGAGTCAGACAGGCCTGAGTTCACATCTTAGTTCTGTGATCAGCCTTGGACAAGTTATTTAATCTCTCTGATTGATATTTTTTTCAAATATAAAAGAGAGAGAATAACAGTGGCACTTTTTTAAGGTAGCTGTAAGGATTATTATATAAGATAATGCCGTAGGCTTATGTATATAGGATGACACATAAACATGCAATAAATGTTATCTCGTGATTCTTTCTGACTCTTTGACTCTTCCCCTTTCTGCTCCAGAAAGTAAAGGTATCAAGTTGGAGGGATCTGACTCTGTCACTGGACAGTGAAAATTGAAGGCTGGCAAATATAAGAAGATAAGGCAGAAATGAGAAAAGTTCAGGGCAACTACAAATCGGAAGACTTGGGTTCTGGGTTCAACTATGTCACAAATTAGTGTGGTAGTAGGAAAATAATTTAATTCAGGTTTTCTGGGCTTCTGTTTATTCTGCATTGAGTGAAGGGGCTAGAGTATATAAATACCAAAATTCATTGATTGGGTGCCCTGTTATATTATGTAAGGCACTTTGCTAGGTTATGTAGCATACGTAAAGATTCCTTACTCCATGTTAGGGCCCACCTTTCTCAAGCCCTGTGTCCAGTGAAATGGAATTAGACAGATTAATAGTTTTGGTTTGGATCAACAAGTATTTATTTACTGAGCCAACAATGGACCTGGCATGGAAAAAGGTACAGGAGAAGTTAGAGACATCACCCGGGCCTAAAGGAGTTTAATATCTGATGAGACACACATACTAGCTTCAGACGAAGGACAAGCATCTAGCAAGTGGACTTGGAGTGCCTGGGGAAGTTTCAGGAGACAGAGGAGACAGCCCTTGGCATGTTATCTGTCTCCCCACCAGCCTGTGCTATGGGATCTGCTCCAGAGGGAGAAGAGTGTTTGGGCCCTGCAGATTCTGATGCAGGTAATAGATGGAGGGGCACACGGATGAACTGGGTAACAACTGTGGCCTGAGGTCTCTGTCCAGTGAGGCCGTGCCCACAATAACCTTCCACTCCCAGGCATACCTGCACATGCCACCAGAAAATCTCCAGCAGCTGGTGCTTTCAGCAGAGAGGGAGGCTGCTCAGGGCTTCCTGACCCTCATGCACCGTTCCTGGGCCCAGCTGCAGGTGCGTATAGAGGAGGGGGGCAAGGGTGGAGGGAGACATCTAGGAATCAAGAGTACCTGGAACCTGGTGTGCAGAGGTCTTGCCCAGTGGAAGGAGGAGCTCGAGAGGAAATGGCAAGGATACTGAGCATCTCCGGAGCCAGTATCCATTCCTGTGCCTCCACAGGTGCCACCATCTGAGGAGCAAGCCCTGGGTCGCCTGACAGCCTTGTTGCTCCAGCGGTACCCGCGCCTCACCTCCCAGCTCTTCATTGACCTGTCACCACTCATCCCCTTCATGGCCGTCTCTGACCTGATGCGCTTCCCACCATCCCTGTTGGCCAATGACAGTGTGTAAGGACTCCACACCATTCGTCCTGATCTTGTCAGGGTCAGGCCAACTCCATCAGCCTAGAGCACCCCTTTCTCGAAATCCTCTCTGTTAAAATTAGGGAGTGCCTCCTTCTTGTCCATGACAGAAGTTTGGGGGGGACGACAGGGCCAAATGTTAATACTTATTGCTCTCCCCAGCCTGGCTGCCATCCGGGATTACAGCCCAGGAATGAGGCCTGAACAGAAGGAAGCTCTTGCAAAGCGACTGGTGGCCCCTGACCTGTTTGGGGAAGTGCCTGCCTGGTCCCAGGAGCTACTGTGGGCAGTGCTGCCCCTGCTCCCACACCTCCCTCTGGAGAACTTTCTGCAGCTCAGCCCTCACCAAGTATGACGTGATTTTCTTAACTTGACTAGCCCATCTTCTCCTAGGTGGGACAGGAGTCAGTAGCATGTCTCCTGGTGAGATCCTCCCCACAAGTGTCCCACAGTGACACCAAGATAAGCTGACCCTCCTCATCTCAGATCCAGGCCCTGGAGGATAGCTGGCCAGCAGCAGGTCTTGGACCAGGGCATGCCCGGCATGTGCTACGAAGCCTGGTGAACCAGAGTGTCCAGGATGGAGAGGAGCAGGTGCGCAGGTGAGCAGTTGTGAGATCAATGATCAAGGCCAAATTAGGAGAGAGGCTAGTGCAGCTGCCATGGTGGGTTGGGGGCCTAGGAAGGAAGGGGCAAGAAAGTAGGCGGTGGCCTCAGGCAGTGTAGGGCTTCAGGACAGAGGCCTATCTATGGTACCCATATTTTCTAGTTTAGCGGTCAGAGTGCCTACTCCATGTATCTACATGGTCCCTACCTTAGTACCAGCTTAGTGACCACATGAAGGCCAGCTTCATGCCCTTCTCAGGCTGGGGTCCCTCGCCTGTTTCCTGAGCCCTGAGGAGCTGCAGAGCCTGGTACCCTTGAGTGATCCAATGGGGCCAGTAGAACGGGGGCTGCTGGAATGTGCGGCCAACGGGACCCTCAGCCCACAAGGACGGGTGAGCCCCTTGGCACAAGCCTACAAGAGGTCAGGCTTTCCTTGGGTCTGGGTGGACGACATGCCCAGTCATCTCAACCAAGCTTGAGCACAACAGTGCTAGCCCTCCCCCCGACCTCTACCACCTCTGTTCCTTATTCCATGGTCATCCTTATCTGTTACCACCTGTTCCTGACCCGATGCCATTTGGGGTCAAACCTACCCTTTGACATATTAAACCCTATCCCTTCCTATCCCATCTTTAGTTCTAAGCCCTAGCCCAGGCCCTGGGAAATCTACACGTGGGATTAGAGAGGAAGTTTAAGGTTCACTTGTTTTTTCTCTCCAGTCCCAAACCTTCTTTGGTTACAGGTGGCATATGAACTTCTGGGGGTTTTGCGCTCATCTGGAGGAACTGTGCTGAGCCCCCGGGAGCTGCGAGTCTGGGCTCCTCTCTTTCCTCAACTAGGACTCCGCTTCCTACAGGAGCTGTCAGAGCCCCAGCTTAGAGCCATGCTTCCGGCCCTGCGGAGCACCAGTGTAACACCAGCCCAGGTGGGCCTGTCTCACTCTCTAGCATCTACCTTCCATCCCCGGGAACCCCACTCAAGAGAATGACGCTCAGGGATACCACCAGCTTCTCTGGAACCTCCTTTTTCTCTGCCCCAAGGAGGACTTCTTCATCTCCCTTCTTCAAATCAAGAAAAGCCCAGAGTCAGGCTAGTCACTGGGGGTGGTATAGAGGAAGCTAGAAGTTTTAGAGGGTAGGTCCTAGGGACCTGCTTACAACCAGGTCCTGAGAGCTGTTGCTTCCTGTCCCATCCCACCTTAGGCTGTCTTACTGCTTGGACGGCTTCTCCCTAGGCATGATGTAAGTAGCAGCAACTTCTCAAGGTCCCTAAGAGGTCCCCGTCCCCGTTTCTTTGGCTCTCACACCTGCCCCTTCTTCCCTGTCAGCTCCTCAGACCTGCTGCCTTGCTGTACTGTGATTGTTGTCTTCCCAACCACCCTGCTTCTCTTCTTCAGGACTCTTGTCTCTCTTGCTCCCCAGCTGTCCCTGGAGGAACTCTGCTCCTTGCACCCTCTGCTGCCAGGCCTCAGCTCCCAGACACTCCAGGCCATCCCTAGGCGAATTCTGGTTGGGGCTTGTTCCTGCCTGGCCCCTGAACTGTCACGTCTCTCAGCCTGCCAGACCGCAGCATTGCTGCAGACCTTTCGGGTATGAGAGTAGCAGGGAGGATAAGACATTTAGGGATGTGGGCTCTGGTTAAGAGGAAGGCATCTTCCCTGTGGCCAGGGAAGGCCTCCCAAACCTCCCCGCTTCCCTACACACACATACACACACACTGCTGATTCTCATGCAGGTGAAAGACGGCGTTAAAAACATGGGTACAACAGGTACCAGTGCAGCTGTGTGTATCCCTGGTCAGGTATGTGTGGGATCTCCCAACTAAGCTCCTCTCCATGTCCCAGGGCAGTTTCATATGATTGGTGCTGCCTCATATACTCCCCCTGCAGTGGCCCTGAGAGTCCAGGTTGACTCTGTTTCCACCAAGACATTAGCATCTCTCCCCGGTTCCAGATACAGGACAGCATGACCCACACTGTCCTACAATGTCAAAACCAGAAGGGTCTGAGAAATCTTCCAGGCCAACTACCCTGCTTTCAGATAAAGAGACCAAAGCTCAGAGAGGCTAAGGGACTTCAGTTCATCAGGTGCCTAAATAGCAGCAATATTTGACCACATCTACCTTCATTGTGAGGGCTCTCAGGTGTGTGCTGCTATAGTGGCACAGGCCATCCACCATTACACTAGCTTCGGTCCCTTCCTAACCCTGTAATTCCCCTCTTATCTATCACTACCCTGCTACACACATCCCTGCCAGCAGGCCATCCCCACCACCTGGCCAGACTGCCTGCTTCCCCTGCTCCCACTAAAGCTGCTACAGCTGGACTCCGCGGCTCTTCTGGCTAACCGAAGGCGCTACCGGGACCTGCCCTGGTCTGAGCAGCAGGTAATTCTCCCCACTTAACCCAGAACTATCCTCCATGTTCCACTTCTTTTACCTGTCAGCCCTAGATTGGGCACCTTATCCCCAGCATCCTTTGTAATGTGACTTACTTTGCTTTATTCCTTCTCCCTCCTCCTTTTCCCTCCATTCTCCCCTCCCCCCAACCCCTGTCTCCAAGAGAGGAGTGTGCATTTGGGAGAGTAGGAGGCTGGTGGGACCCATTAGGTGGGGAGGGCGGGCTAGGACCAAAGCATCTTAGGTCCTTGGGCAATATCTCTGCTAGGGAGCTGTCCCTCTTTCTTTCTCTTGTAGGCACAGTTTCTCTGGAAGAAGATGCAGGTGCCCACCAACCTGACACTCAGGAATCTGCAGTGAGTAACTTGTATTGAGCAGTGAGTTTAATTCAACTAACATTTTTTGAGCACTTACCATGTGCCAAGCCCCACATGATATGCAATGGGAGATGTTGGGATGAATGATGCATAGTCCCAGCTTGTGGGTCTTCTCTTGGCTCCTCTTCGCTTAACTCTCTTGCACTACCTCAGCACCACACCTATCCTGACTAGTTTCAGGGATTCAGAAAACCTGGGTTCAGGTCCCAGCCCTGGCACCTATTCATGACCTTGGGGAAGTCATTTAATCTCTCTAAGCTTCAAATTTTTTTCTTCTGTGGAATGAGAATTAAAATAGTACCTACCTCATAGGATGTGGTTGTGAAGATCACATGAGGTAAGGCATATAAGGTACTTAATATAGTTCCTGACCCAGTGAACGCTCCCAATAGATATTTGCTGTTGTTAGTTTAATCCAAAGTGACCTTAGAGCTACTGGCCAAGCAGCAATCAACAGGAACAAGTATCACTTTACTTCCACCCACAGTAAAGGAATCATGAGCTTCAGAATCTAAAGATGTAGCTCTAGGCTCAGTTTATCACGTTTCTAATAGAATGATGTTCGGAATGTCACTTGACCTCTGTGAATGTTTATTTTCCTCTCTGATGATGTTGTGGGGGAGCCAATGAAAGCTATGGAAAAACATTTCTCAAACTGTAAATTACCATAAATGAACTTCTGTACTTGTGTTGAGAGTATCAATATCAAGGAACAGACATCTACCCACTCACACACCTACAGGGCTCTGGGCACCCTGGCAGGGGGCATGTCGTGTGAGTTTCTGCAGCAGATCAACTCAATGGCAAACTTCCTTGAAGCAGTACACATGATCTATCATCTGCCAACTGGGGTTCGAGGGAGCCTGGTGAGACGGGTGCCTAAGCATTAGTGGGAGCAGGGAGGTAAAGACCCTGGGTACAGAATCCAGCCCCTATGCTTGGCTCTATCCTGACCTATTTCCCCATCATGTCCTACAGAGAGCCTGTATCTGGGTGGAGCTACAGCGGAGGATGACGATGCCAGAGCCAGAGCTGGCAATCCTGGGACCAGAACTGAGTGGGCTAGACACCAGGCTACTCTTGGATTTACCGTAAGTGCTACAACTGGAGACACTGGATCCCTGGAAGTCTCAACCTAGGGTAGAAGGTCTGCCCTTAGGAAGTGCCCTTAAGGTGGTGGTTTTATGTCTAGTGGTTCTCTGATATTAGTTATAGCCCAAAGCAGAGGATTCTACTCCAAGTTGCTTAATGTATGGACTGGCTCCCAGAACATGGCCCCAACATGGGACAGCCGAAGGTGGGCGACACTATGATGTGGACTGTCAAACAATCATAATATAACCTAGGCCACATTAATAGAGTATCTGAACTGGGGGAGTCAATGGTTTGACTCTGCCCTAGAAGACTGTAGTCTGCTTAAGCCACCATGCTGTTACTGTGTTCGGTAGAGCACAGAAAGGGAACATGTATGAAACATGATAAATGCCTTCAAATACCCCAAAGGCTATCAAATAGAAAAGAGATTGGCAGGTTTCTGAATGGCTTTATTGGGCATCACAAGGACCAACAAATAAAAGTCAGATTTTTGCAAAATATAAGGAAAACTGATGTAGCAAATTCCCAACATCAGAGCTATTCAAGCCTAGGCTGGATGGTCTTATGGCAGGAATGTTGTAGAGCACATTTAAGTATGGATAAAGGTTGTAGGGAGAGAAAATTCATGACTGTAAGGGTCCTCTTAACACAGAGACTCTAAGAGTTTATGAGTATCTCTCTCATGGGCTTCCTTTCTCATTTTACCCCATCCCTACCCCAGTGCCATCTGAACTGTATGTCAGAGTAGGAAAAGGTTAGTGTTAGTCTTGCTAGGGATGAGGTGATGGTAAATGCAGTTGGTTCCATCCTTAGATTTTTATAGGCCTTTCCACAGATTTTGGCTTTCGTGCTATGCAGCCTAGTTCCAGTTCCAGAATTGGCAGCCCTAGATAGAATACACTTCTGATTCTTGGGCAAAAGTGATTTTAAAAAAGCCATTCAAATCTGTTTAAATTTATTGGTTCTTGGAGATAATTTAGAATCCCAAGGACCTAGATAAGTTTCTAGACCATGAGTTGGAAGACCTGAATTCCTCATCTGTGAAAGAGGAATAAGAAAAGTACCTGTCTTACCTCAGAGTTTTGTCAAAAGGATCAAATAATAGAACACCTAAAAGGGCTTGGTAAACTGTGTAGCACTATGCAAACTGTGTAGCACTACCACAAAAACTAGAGGAAGGGTGACCCTGTGGGAAAAAGGCACTTGGGAGTAAGATCCCACCATCGTTGTGAGCCGGTTTTCTAATCTATAATATGGGGGGGGGGGATTTTTTTAAGTTTATTTTTATTTGTTTTGAGAGAGAGAGAGAGAGAGAGAGAGAGAGAGTAAGTTGGGAAGGGAAGAGAGAGGGAGACAGAATCCCAAATAGGCTTCACCCTGTCAGTACAGAGCCTAATGAGGGGCTCGAACTCATGGACAGTGAGCTCATGACCTGAGCTGAAGTCAAGGGTCAGATGCTTAACCAACCAAGCCAGGTGCCCCAAATCGGGAAAATGTTAATGATATTTAGTATTTGGGACTTTTGATTCCATTAGATGAGGTAGGATCATTTGTCATTTCTCCCAAGGAAGACTAGAAATACGTCACTCCTTTTGTTCTCTCCCTTTAAACACTATGAAGGAAATTGCATCTGGAGCAGTTTAATATCAGATCCTGTCCAGGGCCATGGAGTTTGGTCTGATGTTACCTCTTGTCTGGGCAATATGGCATTCTGTGGTCCCTTCTCAGCAGGACTCATTTCTGACTGCCCCTGTTGTCAAATTGCTATAGGGTCCGGTTGATGGATAGACTGTCCAATGAATCTATTATGTTGGTGGTGGAGCTGGTACGAGGAGCTCCAGAGCAGCTGCTGGCACTGACCCCACTCCACCGGGTGGCCCTGGCAGAGAGGGCGCTACAAAACTTGGTAAGAGGCCAACCTACCAGACTTGGAACTGCTGCCTGGACAATTTTTACCTCTCAGACAATGCTTTCTATCTTCTAGGCCTAGCCCCACACTTTTGTTGCCAAATAGGTTTTTGTCCAGAAGGCCCTAGCCCCTAGATCTATCTCTAGGTTCCATTCCTTGAGAACCTGCTTCATATTTTTTGTGCATATTCCTTGGAGTCTAAGAAATCCGTTAGATTCCATCTCCTAGCCTTTCTGCCTGTTCCTTTCTGGGCTCATTATTTAAGAAAGTAAACAGTGGCAGTGAACATCGTGGCGTCTTCAGTTGGGAGCTGGAGGGAGGGAAAAATCAAAGACTTTGGTGTCTTGATCAAAGAATCTGGTCCTCTGAGTCAGAGATGCATTGTCCCAAGGCCTGATGCCCTCTCCAGGCTCCAAAGGAGACAACAGTCTCAAGGGAAGTGCTGGAGACATTGGGCCCCTTGGTTGGATTCCTGGGGATAGAGAGTACAAGACGGATCCCCCTACCGATCCTGCTGGGCCATCTCAATCAGCTGCAGGGCTTCTGCCTAGGAGAGCCATTTGCCACAGAGCTGGGATGGCTCCTGTCGCAGGAGCCTGCTCTCGGGTATGAACCTTTGGGAACTTCTAATTGTAACTCATCCTATACCCACCCTCTTAACCACCATCATCAGTGGCAGCTCACTGAATACACTCAAGGTCCCTTGGAGCCCTGAGTCCCCATGTCCTCTTTTCCCCTTCCTTTCCCTCACAGTTCTCTCAGCATCCCAGCCCCTGATCTTCTTCCTGTCCCCCAGGAAGCCAGAGTTGTGGAGCCAGGGTGAAGTAGAGCAAGCTGGACGCCTAGTACTCACTCTGTCTACTGAAGCTATTTCCTTGATCCCCAGGGTGAGATGAAGGAACGAGGGAGGGAGTAGGAGCAGAGAGGGGACTGGTGAGCTGGTTCTGGGGAGCTAAGACCAAGGAGGCTGAGGGCAAGGGATGTAAAGCTTGAATCTGGGAGAAACTGCTAAAAAGAGACGGGACTTTGAAATTACAGCTGCAGCAGCTACCCAGGTCTCCCCACGCTCCATCTACCTTCTCACACAGGAGGCCTTGGGCCAAGAGACCCTGGAGCGGCTCCTAGAGAAGCAGCAGAGCTGGGAGCAGAGCAGAGTTGGACAGCTATGTGGAAGACCACACCTTGCTCTCAAGAAAGCAGCCTTGGTAGCTGGGGTTGTAAAGCCCACTACAGAAGATCTCCCAGGTGAAACTACCCAAATATTCATATGTCTATCAGGGTGTATAGGAAAGAGTATCCAGAAATGTAGACAGAAGTCTGGGCTCTAGGTATGCTGTGCCCTTTAAGCAGATTTGCACACTTTCTGCTCTCTGGGCTTGGGTTTACTCATCTATAAACCACAGTAGTTAGAGGGGTGATTTTCAAGGTCTTTTCTGGTTCTAGGGTTCTATAGCTCTGGAAATTTATAACCCATTCCATTTTTAGCCCAGGACTTCCCTTTTCCTGTTCTCTTATCCCTATTAACAGCTTACCCACTCTAGGCTTGGCTCTATGCTAGAGTGTGGGGCTGTCTGCTGGGAAGATGCTTAGGATGCAGGAGGGAGACTCTATGGGGCTAGAGAATTGAGTTCTGATCTAAACCTGCCATTAAATCCCTAGGCAAACCCCTCAGCCTTCCATTTATACAATGAGGGGCTTGTCCTCTCTAGTCACTTGTTCTAATATTCCTTGAGTTCTATAATTCTCACACTATAGTAATCATTTGGCCCATACTGTCCACATTATCCAATCCTCCAAAGGCTGGAGGGGTCATTACACTGATAGATATCTCTGTGGGCATAGTTTAATTCTACACTGACGCCCTGTGCCTACCTTCCCTCTTCAGAACCTGTGCCAAATTGTGCAGATATACGTGGGACATTCCCAGCAGCCTGGTCAGCAACTCAGATTGCAAGGATGGAGCTCTCAGACTTTGAGGACTGCCTGGCATTATTCGCAGGAGACCCAGGACTTGGGCCTGAGGAACTACGGGCAGCGATGGGCAAGGCAAAACAGGTTAGGGATGGGAGGGGTTAATATGAGGAAGCTGGTTGGGTGTGGTATGGGACACAAGGGAATGGACAGCTGGGTAAAAAGTGGAGGAAATAGGAGATGAAAGAATTAGAGTGTTTGGATCCTGAGTAGGAAGTCAGAGAGGATGAATATGGAAGAAAGGAAGCTAGTGCAATGGGTAGAGGGAAGAAAGCACTTTAGTGTGTATCACAATTATCCAGGGAACAGGTTTTTAAAATGCTGATGCCAGGGTCCCATGCTAGACTCACTAAAGAATAATCTTTTTTTTTTTTTTCTGTTTTTTTTTTTTTTTTTTTGAAGAATCTTCTGAGGGCTCTGGGGGATCTGCATTTTAACAGGCATTCCCAGCGAGTCTGGTGCACATAAAGTTTAGAACTCATGGGCTACAATCTACTATTCTTCTCTACTGAGTGAGACTCTAGCATCTTTCAGTAACATCTTAGTCAGAGGAACCTTAATCCAATCCTCTCACTTTACAGTTAAGGAAACTAAAGACCCAGAGGGGCAAGTGATTTGCCTAGAGTTACACAGCTAAGGTCAAAGGCATGACTAAGACCCAGCATTCTGACTCCTAGTCCAGTGCTTTTCCACTCACATTGTTCCTCTTTCTCCTAGTTGTGGGGTCCTCCCCGGGGATTCCGTCCTGAGCAGATCCTGCAGCTAGGTCGGCTCTTAATAGGTCTAGGAGAACGGGAACTACAGGAGCTGATCCTAGTGGACTGGGGAGTGCTGAGCACCCTGGGGCAGATAGATGGCTGGAGTTCCATCCAGGTAACACCTTCCCTTTTCCTACTGCCTTCCAAACATCTTTTCCACAGATCCAGGCCTCTACGTCACCTAATGCCCAAAGAATTTTTTCTTGTCACGCTGCCTAGCCAGTCTTTCTATTTTAAAATACCCCCTACTTGTGGCCTTAGGAACTCTGTGATTTATTCGCTTTGAGGCCCTGGACACATAAAACTCCCTCCTGCCCATCTTCCCTGAGGCCTTCTCTTTTTTGGATCCTCAACCTTCCTCATGGCTGTTGGATCATCAGTTCTTAATAATACAAATATATAATCCAGTAGCATTTGTCTCCTCCCTAACCACTTCCTCATCCATGAATTCCCTGTGATTTCTCTCCTTATTCTGTGCCTTCCATCTCCATCCCAGCTCCGGGTTGTAGTCTCCAGTTTCTTGCGGCAGAGTGGCCGGCATGTGAGCCACCTGGACTTCCTTCACCTGACTGCACTGGGTTATACGCTCTGTGGACTTCGGCCAGAGGAGCTACGGCATATCAGCAGTTGGGAATTTAGGTCATCTGTGGAGGGGATGTGTGGGTGGTGGTGCTCATGTCAAGGTGGACTCACTGGGGATGGAAGGCTCATGGAGGAGTGGTCCTATGGAGGAAGGGACCTCACTTGAAGCCATCTATACTTGCATCTCATGACCATGGACCCTATCACTGGGGCTGAATATACTTTCTTCCCACTCTTTCACAGCCAAGCAGCTCTCTTCCTAGGCAATCTGCATCTCCAGTGTTCTGAGGAGCAACTGGAAGTTCTGGCCCGGCTCCTTGTGCTGCCCAGTGGTTTTGGCCCAGTCAGTAACTGGGGGCCTGAGATCTTCACTGAAATTGGCACAATAGCAGGTAGGGAGGCTGGGCCGCTGCTGGTGCTAGCTGTCAGAGGTTGGTTTCCCTGCCATGGATGGACTGGGTAGAGGACTGCTCTGGAATTCTTAAGGTGGGAGTCTGAGAAGGCATTTAGGTAAGAGGTTGGAGATGTTTTGGGAAGGGTAGGTGTATGGTAGGGTATTTGGGGAGTGGTTGGAGAAGCCTGTAGGTTTCAAGAAAAGGGGGAAGGCCAGTATAAGACAATGGGTGCCCATCCCACTTGCTTCAACAGCGGGGATCCCAGACCTTGCTCTTTCAGCACTGCTACAGGAACAGATCCAGGGCCTTACCCCTCTTGCTATTTCTGTCATCCCTGCTCCTAAATTTGCTGTAAGTATTGAAAGACTGCGGTCTGAGGTGACCACACAGAGCCAGGACCCAATGGGGGCTACAACGGATGTACTGATTCCTGCCTCCACCCCCAGGTGGTGTTCAGTCCCACCCAGCTATCTAGTCTCACGAGTATTCAGGCTGTGGCCTGTCACTCCTGAACAAATGGCCTTTCTGAGTCCTGAGCAGCGACGAGCAGTTGCATGGGCCCAACATGAGGGGAAGGACAGCCCAGAACAGCAGGGTGAGTTCCCAAATGCACAGCTTGCTCCTCCAACTCTTGACTCAGAATCTGACCCCAAACTTGATACTATCTGGTTCATAGAACCCATTCAGGGAGACCCCTGGAGCAAAGGGGTGTAGGCAGACAGTTTCCATGTATCAGTGGTTCCTGGGGAACAGAGCTATGATATTCCTCCCATTCTCTGTCTTGTTATAGGTCGAAGCACAGCCTGGGGCCTTCAGGACTGGTCACAACCCTCCTGGGCCATGGCATTGACCATCTGCTTCCTTGGCAACCTGCTTTGAACCTGTCTCTACGGTTAAAGAGAAATATTGTTGGGAAAGAAACTTTAATAAAGTGCAAATGGAAATGCATTCTAATTATCCTCAGGAAGCCGATGAGGAATATGGGTAAAATGCTAATGCTTTCCACCCACCTGAGAATCAGTGTTCCTGGCATGCCATATCTGGAGTCTTCTTTCCATCATAAATAACCACACTGCTTCTTTTCCTTTCCTGAAAGGTAGTCCCTCTTTACCCCAACCATTAGAAATAACACAGACAGCTAGAGCATGGCAAGGAGTCTTTACTAGGACAGAAGGGGGTTGGGGGGCATCCAGGGCAAATAGAATGGGTTACATTAGAATGGAGAGAAGTCCTGGGGATCTTGAGTCATTTCCTGAGATGGGGAATTAATGCTTATTGTGGATGAGAGGTGGAGGGATGCGGATATCCTGGCCTCTCTCCAGACGCCGTTCACAATCAATCAAATAGTTTACTCCATCGATGACCAGCTGCACCAGCTCCACCTGAAGGACACTAATCCTTGATCTCTGCTTCCCACAACTTGAGTTTCCTTCTTTAGCACTGATTTGCTGCTCTAGGAACTCATTTCCAAATGTCTCCCCACTCAACCTGAATTTCATTTCAGATTCTATTTCATTCCTGGGGCCCACTCACTGTCATATCTCCACCCCCACAGACCCATACCTCTCATCACTGTAATCCCTAAGGATCTCACCTCTGACTTGCCCAGTCGATCCAAATTAGAGATGTCAAAGACGCTGCCTGTGGCAGCTGTGTCCACTCCACCAGTGCCACGCTTTTGGAGTCTTAAGTTCTCCAGGATCTTTGGGAAGCGGCTATCCTAAAGGGGAGGAGATAGGGGTTGAGGGCAGGATCATTAGGGGCAGATACTGGTCCTATTTGAGACTGTCCCTTTCCCCTGATACTCTAGCCACAATGTGTCTGACTCCTTTCCAAAATGCCCATACCCTCCCATCCTCACACAGCCACCTTCCTTACTCATACCCCACTCTATCTAACGCCACAACTCCTTTACTTTGCTTAGAAGGGGCAGTTTGATGTGCACTCCTGCTCGAAGTCCAGTGCCCAGGTTAGACGGACAGGTCAAGATGTATCCCAAACGCTCATTCCACATGAACTCCCAGCCACGCTCCTGGATCAGCCGCTCCACCTGAGTCCACAAAGGCTTTGTTAGTGAAAAGTCTGGGATATTTGAACCCTCCCTTAGCCAGACCTATAAGAACTCTAGAAATATGTCTAGAATGAGAAACTTGGATTGTGAAAGAATGACACTGCTGTTTGTATGTGTGTGGGGGTGGGGAATGGTTTGTTATTATCATGTATACAAGGTAATTTTGATGTTGCAAGCCCATAATGGTAAGGTTACAGAAAAATATCTTGTGTGTGGAAAAAGAGAAACTTGGAGAATGATGCAGTAAGGATGATCTAGGGAAATGAGTGGGGGTGGTAAACTGAACTGAGAAAGGAATGATTATTCAATGAGCTCAGCATGCATGGATTATCTTTGCTTTGCTAATGAGCCTAGAGTTTGGAAGGGTTCTTTCACACATAAAATGAGGGTGTAGGCTTTGCAACAGGAAGAGGCAAGAAAGCCTTCTGTTAGCTGTGGAAAGAGAGCACAAGGCAGAGAGAAAGGTGAAAACAGTCCAGAAGAGCTGGGCTCATAGTTGTGTGCATGTGTGAGGGGGTTGGGAGGGGAGTATGCGAAGAGTGTTTTGTTTCACTAGAGCATCCTAATGATGGAGATGACTATTAGAGTTCAAGAGACAGGGGATCTGCCAGAATAATGGAGGTGAAGACTCCCTAAAGAGGACCCTGTTTATAGTTCAGAAAAAAAAACAAACTAAAACATGGCATAGAGGGTCATCGTGCATGCTGAACAAGCCCTTCCATCCAGAAAAGTAATAGGAGCTAAAACTTACTGAACGTTTATTATGCACCAGGCATTTTACATGCATTATTTCATTTAATTCCCACAACAACCTAAAGTGTAGGAAACATTATTATCCCAATTTTACAGACAAGAAACCTGAGGCATATCATTTGAAAAGTACTTCCCTACCCACTTACCATCAGAATGTTATCTGTTATTTGCCTAAAACATTAAAAACTTCCCAGTTAGAATCTAGAAGAAGAGAAGCTGTCTGTCTTTACAAGTCCAAATAGAACTGTATATATGAGAACATACAATAAAAACTGGGTTTATGGGGATTTCTAATCTAGAATGGAATATGGAGACCTAATCCAGATATGATTGAAGACTCAGTAGAGCCACACATTCTGGAATGTAAGCCATTTCATCTTCCATTTCCTCTAGTCTCCCTCCTGCTCTCAGTTTAAAACCTAGACACGATACTTTAGCGAGAATGACAGACTCCAGAGCCAAGGCCTACCTAGGTTCAGAATTGGATGGCTACATTGGAACCATGAACAGACCAATCTTTCATTCCCTACATTGATCCAGGCTCAAACTTCTCCTTATTTGCACACTCCACACACCCCAGGCATTGACCCACTAGCTCAATTATTCCATCTCTGTCTTATCCGACAACTGTATATTTACTACCTTAGATTCATGACTTCCTTTCTATTCTTGGGTGACCATATATCTTGGTTTTCCCTGGACAGTCCTGATATATTGTCCTAGACTGACTGATGGTGATCCCTTTTGCTATCAAAAGTGTCCTGGGTTGATTGATAAATTATATGGTCTAGTCCTTGGTTTTTCCTTATGTCCTCCCACCTAGTCCCTTATACATTCTTCTCCAACCTCTTTGAGGCCTCGACAGAATCTTTCAAACACTTTCTTCATGTTGCCGCCCTTCTCCATGGAGATGACCCGAGTATGATCCTCCTCATTCACCCAGATCAAGAAGCTCTTCTCATTGTTGTGCCTGAGATCAGAAAAGAGGGAAAGACAGGGATCAAGAGGCAGGGCAAGAACTGGAAGAGATAGAGGAATAAAAGGCATTTACAGGGCATGGGGAAAAAAGAGGTAAGGTAAGCCTCATACCAGATTCCACGAGCATCTGGCCAGTCTCGAGCCATTCCTGCTGCAGTCAGCAGTGGGGACACGGGTTTATCAAATAGGAAGTGGTCCTGAGGGGAGTAAAGGGACTTGCGTTAAGAATCTTCACAGTAGCCCCTGGGCCTCTATCTCGCCTGAACCACCCTCCCCTCTGACTCCTCTTTCCATCTGCTTCCTCAACCCAGCTCCCTCTTAAGGCCCCTCACATCAATAAGCTGCTGCTGTTCAGCCTCTGTCATCTCACTGAGCCGATAGTAACGTCCGGCCAGGTCACCCTTCAGACCACTCAGTGCATCCACCACAACACGTTCCACCTCTCGTCGCTCTGCCCGAGTGCAGGCTGGAGGAAGGCTGAGTCCCCGGATACTTCGGCCAGTTCTGACTCTTGAAGACAATACATACCTCTCATCAAAGTAGCCAGAACGGATCTAGAGAAAAAGAGAAAATATTATAATTCACAGAAACATGATGGGTGGGAAATGTGGGCCTTGAGGAAGGAGAGACCCTAAAGACTTTAGGGGTCCTCACTGCATGCATTGGAAGGAGAAGTTCATTGGCCAAGCACTCCAATAGAAGGGGGCATTATGAATCCTCCCCCAAACAGCCTACTTTGGGGTACAGTCATTCTCATCCACCCTCTCCTCTCCTCTCCCCTCCATATCGGCTACTCCTTAAGATACAATTCTTCCCCCACACCAAGACTCAAAGCTCAGCAATATAATGACTCTGAGTCAGGAAATAATTAAGGTGAAAGGATTGAAGAAACAGAATGCTGTATATAAGGCAATGCAAATCAGAAGCAGAATATCTGTCCTACCTTGCTGGCATCCAGGTCGGTAGTATGTTTCATCGTTCGAGGGTCATATCCATTGTGTCGCTCTTGTATCACAGGATCAAACAGCTCAGCAAATACCTGATGGGGAATTAAGAGGGAGAGGGTGGTTAAGGATCGAGAATCCCTTCCTAGGCCTTAGTTGTGAATTGATTTCACTGGGTCAGAAAACATAAGTATGGAAGGTCCAGCCTTAGGGAAAGTGAAGGGTCTTTTGGGGGAAGGAGCTGGGATTACTGGGAAGATGAGTTGGGTCACCAGGGAAACTCTGGGGGCCCCCTACCTCATAGGTCTCCTCATCTCCAGCTACCATGCCCACAGTCTTGATGAAGGGGTGGCCGGGGTTGTCCACGCCAGTCTGGATACACTGATCTAGCGTCCAACCAGTGGGTGTGGTCTTGTCGCAGAGCCGGGCATAGACTGCTGGGGTCAGGTGACTGGCCATGCAGTTGTTGTGCTTTCGGAGGTCTGGGTACTCAGCGCTAGGGAGGGGGTACCCAGTAACCATGGAGGAGAGCACAGGGGGCCTAGACCCAGTGCAGTCAGCTGGGAGCTATCCAGTCAGCCATGTCTGGCTTTGCTCCTTGGGAGGAGGGGAGATTAGAGGGAGGCTAAACCTTGGTAATCTCTTTAGGGACTTTCAGGGTCTATTCTTCCCAACATTTCTAACTTCCTCTGGCTGGTGGGCACAATTCCCCCAGATTTGCTCAGTTCTTTCCTACCATTAGCACATTAGAGATGGGGGAGGGGAAAGACTAAGGAGGGGAATTCAGGAAATGGGGGGGGGACAGCAGGAAAGGAGATGGAGGAGAGCGAAAAGGATAGTTTTTGGTTTCTCAATTAGGGCTTTGGGCAGAGTGGGTGCAGCCAGAACTCACAGGGCCAGAGCGGGTCTTGGGGGCGGGGACTGCGGGTTACAGGTCCCCAGAAATGCGTTAGCCTTATGGTTTTGGCTTCCATCCCCAACCCACTGAGGTCTCCAGATTGTACAGCACTCCACTCCAGAGCTTTCGTGATTATAACCCTTCTCTTTTGCCCAGGTCCTCATCTCCATCCCCATCTTCGTTCCCGTCACCACATCCAACTCCCCCACCCCACCCCTGTGCCTCAGACACTGATACCTCGGGGGATACAGCCTCCGTCGTTCACTGGCAGCCCTTATAGGTTCCGGGCGGAGCAGAAACCCAGCGGCTAGGGACCCAGCTCCAGCCAAAGCCAGGAGCCTGAGCCCCGGGCGGGCGGACAGCAGACGAGAGAAGGGACCAGCCATGGCTTGAGGATCCGGCTATGGAATTCCGGGGCGGGAGCTGGCGCAGGGCAGGAACAGGGAGGGAAGATGCAACCAGGAGAACTGAGGACTGAAACTGGGTGAGAGGCTGGAGCCGAAATGGGGGCCGGATTGGAAGCTGGAGCAGGAGAGGAAGACGGTACCAACCAGACTGCAGGAGAGGCGCAATGAGCTAGCGGCTGACGGGCGTAGGAGAGGGAGGCCCCAGCCGCAGTCTCCAGGGGTGGGGCTCACGCAGGCCCCGCCTTTTCGCCTGCCACCGCGCGAGGTATGCGGGGGCAGAGGTGGGAAGCACTGCCAGGTAGATTAGAGAACCCGAGCTTCCCAACTCTAGGCCGGGGATGCCGGCCCACCTGGGATGAGGTCGCCCAGATTTCAGCACCATGTAGAGGACAGCACCCGATGCGACCCGCAAAGCCTAACACCCTTCCCCCAAGCCTTTCGGTTTAATCGGAAACCCGATTCGTCACTCTGTGGGTGTGAAAGGGTGACATTGCCCAACCTCTCTATAGTTTTCGGCCTTCCCCAGCAACCTCTCCATATTCCCAGGAGAGGCGGCCGCGGGAGAAACCGCAGAATAAATACAGATACCAGAGAAAGAAATGGAGAAATCACACATAGAGGCACACATTGGAAAAGACACCCGGTGGCTCAAGGTCACCTTTGCCTTAGAACCAGGAAGAGGACCAAGGTGCCCTACTGCCACACCTGTACTATTCTTACAAGGTTGTGGAAGGATTCGCTGAGACCAACCAGGGAAACATTAACTCTTACCCCATTTATGCTGTATTCCCTGCTCCCGCTCTGCTCCCACATAGCCCTGCTATGTCTTGCCCCCACTTCTCATGATCTCCAGCTTTTTCCCCCTCCACCCTTCTTCCCATTTTCTACTTCACCTTTGATCTTTTATTTTCTTGCGTTTTATCCAGGTTCAGGACCGTTTTCTGCTCACAGGACTCCCTCTGAGTATTCTCTGCAAACTTGCCTACCTGTTGGTTGCACTGGGTGTAGAGCTGGGATTGGGCAGGGAATTGTTAGTTTCCTCTTCCTCCTTTCCCTTCTCTCCCCTCTTTGTAGTTTCCAGTTCCTGGGCTGGAGGGGAGTGTAAGGTGAGGTGAAGGGTGTGGTAAGATGACGGGCGTAGGAACAGAACAGGCAGGCACAGGTCTCCAACCACCACAAGTGTTTCCTCTCCTGCTCCCTAATGCTGTTTAATCCAGAGTGTAAGGGGGAGTGGTGTTCAAGGCCAGGGAATCTCTACCCCCCTACGGGTCTTCTGTCCTTTCTCCTCACAAGATATGTATTAAGATTTGAGAGGGTGTGTTCTCATATCTCAAAGTATGAGACTTAGGTGTGACTTGACCTTTGTCCTGGCAGTAAAGAGAATGAATGCTGGAGCCAAAATGGAGATGTGGGACTTCATATGGAAAGTCAGTTAAGGTTGGGTAGGCATGGTGGTGTTAGTCCCTTCTCTGCACCCTTTTGGTGATAGTAAGATACTTGAAATCTTATTTCAGAGAGAGAAATTCCCTTCACATTGTCCTCTGGTCCCACTGATGAGATACCAACCACCCTACTCCTACACTCTCATTCCATTACTCTCAGGCTTCCTTTGTGTTCCTTTTCCTCCCTTCTTCATTTGTATCCTTAGAAGCTATCCACCACTCTTCTGTGTCGGTCACTTAATTCCTTCTTCTAGTAAGAGAGCAATTATCAGAGAACTGATAGAGTTCTGTAGTTAGAGTCACTTTTGGAGAGATGGAAAATGTTGCCTGTATTGTAGGGGCTCATTGCCTAGGTTAAGGAATATTACGAGCAAGCAAATATAATTACTTGGAATGGTGTATATTTACCTAGATAAAGAAGGGAGATAATCTTCCAAAGAAGGACAGTTGTTATTTGATTGAGAGGGTGGTTACTAAGATTAAAGAGGTAGGGAACAAGAAGAGAGAATTACAGAAGGAAAAGTAAGACTTAACCTGAGAAATCACTCAAGTTTGGAGACTAGCTCTCCAAATTTTAGTAATAGTCCCTCTGAGAAAAGACATGTATTTGTGTCCTTTTCTTATTCCCTGTAAGCCTCTGACAGGCACATAATGTATTAATGCTCATTTAAAAAAATTATCCTATGGCATACAGGAAGTAATTGATATATATATATTTATTTGATTTATTTAATGATAATAATTATCAAGACTAACATTTATAAAGCACTTTACAATTATAAGAAACTCTTGCATATGTTACTTCATTGAATTGGATTGTTCCAGTGGATGACCAGGGACTGAGTCTACACCTTCCAGGGGGGCGAGAAGACAAGTTAGTTACCTAGAAGATGTTTTTTCTTTTTAATTTTTTAAATGTTTATTTACTTTTGAGAGAGAGACAGAGACAGACTGCAAGTTGGGGAGGGGCAGAGAGAGAAGGAGACACAGAATCTGAAGCAGGCTCCAGGTTTTGAGCTGTCGGCACAGAACCCCATGCAGGGCTCGAACCCACGGACCTCGAGATCATGACCTGAGCCGAAGTTGGATGCTTAACCGACTGAGCTACCCAGGTGCCCCTAGAAGATGTTTTAATAACTTGTTTGAAGGGCTGGAGTGGTGGAGAGGACATGAGCCTGAACATGAACTAGGAAGGTATCTATTTCCCTTAGGGACAGTCCTTAGATTCATCCCTATCTCATTCAGGATGCCGTGGGATCAGTATAACGAGGCATCTGACTAAAAATGTGGTAAGATCACTAAGTTGCAGAGAAGAAAAAGGGATTCTCAAGATTTGGGATTGTCTTGACCAGGGAAACCTAAGGATGAAAAAAAAAATAATAAAAACGCAAACATATACAAAATGTTTTCATATAATCAGTACCATATGATTAGATTTTTAAAGCACACTCTTACAGATGAGGAAGCAGAGGCTGAGGTAAATTCAGAGACTTGTCCAAAGCTGCACAGCTATTAAAGGCAAGGCCAGGATTCAAATCCAGGTTTGTCTGGTTCCAAGGCTGGAGGGGTAAAGAATATGCCCAGTGTGGATATGGGAATCATCTTGCCCAGTCTTCCACGTACATCCATTTTCTCGTCTCCTCCATAAATAAGTCTTTGTTCTTTCCCTAAACTTTGTAATCTGTTTCTGTCTCTTTTTGTCTCCAGTCACCTATCACTCCTCTACATCTGTTAACATTTTCAACCAACATTTATTGGCTCTCTAAGTATATCATACCCCTCTTGTTTTAAAAAATCAATCAGAGGGGCGCCTGGGTGACTCAGTCTGTTAAGTATCAGATTTCAGCTCAGGTCATGATGTCACCCAATCCTGGGTTCAAGCCTCATGTCGGGCTCTGTGCTAACAACTCAAAGCCTGGAGCCTGCTTCACATTCTGTGTCTCCCTCTTTCTGTCCCTCCCTTGCTCTGGCTCTGTCTCTCTCACAAAAATAAACATTAAAATGAAAAAAAAATAAAAAATTATAAAAATCAAACAGAAAACCTGGTTTCTCTCAGGACGTGTAATGGCACAAACTGTACCTCTTTTCTGCATCTTGCTTCTCTGCTCTTCGTCTCACTGGAAAGTGTCTAGACCAAGCATCTGGGCTGTGGCGGCGCAGTTAGAAATCACAGGAAGGGGAGCATCAGGCTGCACTCCCTCCCCACGGCCACTAGGGGCCACCCTCCTCCACGCAGAAGTGCGGGCCAACGCAGCCTGACTCGTTGCCGGTGCGCGCCTTCCGCTGATTGGTGACACCCCAGAGAAGCCGCGCTTTGATTGGGCTGCTGTCAGGTGTCGCTGCCGGCAGGTTCGGCTGCGCGAGCGCAGGGAGGCGGGTGAGCGAGGGCCGGGGGCGGTGGGGGAGTGGCTGGGGGCTGGGGGCGGTATCTGAGGGGGTGGGCTGGGTAGAGTGGGCTCGCTTGGTGCTGAGGGCCGTGGTTAGTACCGGCTGGGGGCGGCTTCGGGAAGAGGCCGACGGAGAGGCCTCAATGTCAGCGTAGGGAGAGTAAGGCGGAGAAGGCGGGGGCGGGCGAAGGCTGGTGGAGTCGCATCGGAGGGCGGTATTCGTGACCGGGAGCTGTGTGAGGATAGACACCGGAGGGTGTCAGCAAGAGAAGAGAGGGGTGTGAGGATTTGCGGGAGGAAAAGCGAGTCCTGCGTGAGGAGCGAGTCAACCGGGGAGAGGGTCAGGGTGGGGAGGTCTGTGTGAGAAGTGGAATGGAGTCGACTCAGGAGAGGATCCGCTGCAGGCAGGGGTTGTTGCAGGGAGGAGGGTACCCTGGAGAGAGCTAATGTGAGGACGCAATGGGTCTAAGGCAGTCTTTGTGGGAGATCATCGAGTGTTCCATATAAATTATTACCAAGTGTGGTGACTCATCTGCGGGTTTGGAGGGCTGTTTAATGCTGGAGAATCACTGAGTGAGAGGATTAGTTGGATTACTAATTGGATTAGTCGATCAGTGATGGGGGAGGAGGCAGCAGTGTCGTGAGTGGTTGGGGGAGGGTCCATGGAGAGTCATTGTAGCAAATTAGGGAAAGAAGCGAGTATGAGTGAGTTGGTAGAACACGGGCTTCAGCACAATTCATCCGTGTCAGAATAAGGGTATGCGTGAAGGATTAACCGTTGCATCCAGAAGGAATTTAGGGGTCCACTGTTGAAGGTGGGAAGGAGTTAGTGTTGATGGCTTGAGGAGTTTCACAGTGTTGAAAATGTTCCTTCCCGGACTCTGTATTGATCTGTCACCTTCACCACTAACGGTGCCGTCCATCAAGTGCATGGTGATTAAGGAAATTAGAGGACTACTGCAAACAGCCCTAAATTTTAAGGGATAAAGAAGTTACACAGTTTACCCTCCCTTCTGCCCACCCCTTCTTCTCACCTGCTTATATTCTCCCCCTCTCCCACCCTCTCTTTTTTCCTTCACCTGCATTGATTCGTCCAAGGGAGTGAGACTGCCCTTTAGTCTAGTGTAGCGTGTGAAGTTTTCTTTTGCAACAAAGTATTGGAGGAGAGGGGGATGGGAAGAAGGGCCTGGAAAACAGGCGAAAGACTGTTGGAATACCATATTAAAAACCAGCTTCTCTCAAAGGTACATTTAAATAAATCCTGTCTTATTTCATAGCTGTTTCTGTCAGAGTTCTATTTTTGCTTTGTTAACTATAAATTTTGGCCTTTACATCTCTCTTTAGACCCCTAAAGGGAATGTGAACAGACGCTTCTTCCCATTCTGTTACCATCCCCTGGTATAGATTTTCAGGAAAAATGACCATATACATTCAGGAGAAAATCAGGAAGGACTTTGTAGAAAAACAGGGTGAAGGGTTAGGAATCTTAGACATGAGGGAAAGCCCCTGCTTCAGATAAAGAATAAAGATTGCAACAAAATTCTGCCTGCTTAAACTATACAGGGACCTTGGGAAAGCCCCAAGTCATGGAAATTGGGGCAGGTCACTAAAAAGGAGTTCAAAGATGTGGCATATGTATAAGACCTGCAGTACACAACTGGAAATGTTCAGTCTAAGGAGAATGTTGTGACTGACCTGTGGAGATAAGCAGATGGTAAAGACTGGGAAGGTCAAGGTCTCTCCAAAGGTTGGCTATGACTTTCTAATCAAAGCTGCAAATCCCACTGGGAATGGTAAGGGTTTAAAATAAAATACAAAATGTAATCGTTGAAGACTGTTTTAGAAGTCTGTTAAGACTAAATCCATTTACTTAGGATGTTTGTGGTTTTCATTAGAGTCATTAGTATTTCTGAGAACTTTCGGAGAATTTGAAAAATTGCTGCTCGGTGACTCAATTTTATTTTTGGAAAAAAATAGCATACCCATATCCTCACAAGTTGGTATGAATGAATGTTAGCCTTTTGTGTATTTGTTTCAGATTTTAAAAAATTGAAATAAACATTACAGATAAGGTTGTAAAGTTCTACTCAAATCCTTCTCAGTTTCATTTTACCCTCTCCTCAGAGGCAACCACTATTATGAATTTGATGCCTTTCTTTCCAGTCCATATTTTTAGGCCTGCACTAATTATGTATATAGTCATAAATATATGTAGTATTTTTCATTTATGCAAACTGAATTGTACTGCATGTGTATTTCTACAGTTTGCTTGTGGAAGCTGTCCATATTGTTATAGATCTCTTCTTTTTTTGAGAGAGTGAGCATGAGTGGGGGAGGGGCAGAGAGAAGAGAGAATCCCAAGCAAGCTCCATGCTGTCAGCACAGAGCCCGATGTAGGGCTCAAACTCATGAAGTATGAGATCATGACCTGAACCAGATCCAAGAGTCAGACACTTAACCGACTGAGCCATGTGGTTGCCCCTGATTCATTTTTTACAATTGCTGTTAGTCTATCATTTGTATATACTACCCTGTATTTATCCATTCTTCTTGTGACATCTGAGTTTTCAGTTTTTCCCATTACCAGCAGTGAGTTTATGAACACATTTGCTCATGTCTTGTTATGTGGGAGAGTTTCTTCAAAGCAGAGATTTTCAACCTTGGCACAACTGACATTTTGGATTAGACAATTCTTCGTTGTCGGGGAATATCCTATGCCTTTAAAACTATTAGGCAGCATCCTTGGCCTCTACTCATTAGACAACAATAGTGCCTTCCCAGTTGTGACAACCAAAAATGCTTCCTACCAAAGGTCCCCTGGCCAGCATAATCACAATTGGTTAAGAACCACTACTATAGGTGGTGTATGTATGCAGAAATGGAACTACCAGATTGTTCCGACTCAAGTATAAGTCTTAAGATATTCTCACTGATTGGGATGCCTGGGTGGCTCAGTCGATTGAACATCTGACTTGGGCTTAGGTCATGATCTCATGGTTCATGAGTTCGAGCCCCTTGTTGGGCTCTGTGCTGACAGCTCAGAGCCTGGAGCCTGCTTTGGAATCTATCTCCCTTTCTCTGCCCCTCCCCCGCCTGTGCTCTGTCTCTCTCATTCGCAAAAATAAACAAACATTTAAAAAATTAAAAAAAAAAGATATTCTCACTAATTATGACTCTAGGCAGATTTTTTTCCTACTGCAGCTTCTGATGGAAGACACCTTGGCCTACACCAGACCTAGGTCTGTAGTACCAGGAGATGGTAGAACTGAAATTTCATTTTGAGAATGGGTTGGAGGCTGTTGTATGGATGCCTGTATCCTCAACCTCCCAGTTAGCACTAGACCTCTTTCCTTGACAGATTTTCCAGGCTTGGGCATCTGTCTTTTAAAGTGGAGCACGTGGAAGAGAGACAGGGGGCACAGAGGATTTTAACATTTTTGATATAATGCTTAGAACATAGGATGCCCTCAATAAATTCTTTTTGAATTAATCCTTGGTAGAAATGAAGATGAGGGTTAAGGCCAAAGGCAGCTGTGCTCTCTCATTACCTCTGCCCTTGAATTAAATCCCTGAGTTCAACCCTACTGCGGGGAGATGGTGAAGGGGTAGGAACATTTTGGAATGAATCCAAATTTGGAAATAGCTCTTTAACCTTCTCTTCTGGTAGGAATCAACAGTAGCCTTCCATGAGGAACTGCCTTTTCCACTTGCTGCTGGAGTTAATGGTGTTTCCTACTGGCAGAATCAGGGACATGCCAGCACTGTAAGGGTTAATATACTGATCTTACCAATCTCGTGGTTGGGAGTGGGGCAAATAGAGAGGAAAAGGAAGACCTTGCTTTCCCCTTATGGATCTTTAGTCATGTCAGGTCATGGCCCACGTGCCTCCTTTCCTGTTGCTCCGTTTTACCATAACTGTTTCCTGTTCCCCTTAGTCTTCCGTGGTTCCCTCTTATTTTATCATTCCCTATGCCCCATCCCCACCCACTGCCATGGGTTTGGATTCTGAGCTAATGGAATACCCTCCATTGCAGAGCGGGATGAGTGGGTGCTCCGGCGGGGATGTGGTCATTGCCGGCCAGTGAGGGGGAGAGTGCCACAGCCCACTTCTTCCTTGGAGCTGGAGATGAGGGGCTGGGCACCCGTGGAATAGGCATGAGGACAGAAGAGAGTGACACCGAGCTCCTTGAGGATGAGGAGGATGAAGTGGTAAGACTAAGGAGAATGACATAATTTGGTTTTGGGACCCCTGTCATAGAGAGTTGAGATTCCATTGCCTGGAGATACTTCTCTGCCCTTTCCAAATGCATAGACTCCCTGTCATAAACAGGCCCTATCTTGATTAAGAGGAGAGGCAGTAGAGGTTGGTTAGAGTACTTCTTTTTGAATCCCCTGCCTTTGTGCCTTCCTCCTATTGTGTCCTGGTGTTGGTTCTCTGGCTCTTCCATGTGAGCACACATTTTCTACTGTGGAAAGCCTCCTATTCTTTAGGCAGTAGGAATCCCTGTAGGCACCCCAATCTAGACCTAAGTTGGGAGACAGCATGTACCCCATAGGTCCAAAGTCCTGGCAAGAAACTCTATGCCCCAAGGAGATGTGATAATGTTCCCTAATAGAGATGGTCTAGGTGGGCAGTTCCTAAGTTCCTGACAGCTCTTCCTTTCTATAGCCTCCTGAACCTCAGATCATTGTCGGCATCTGTGCCATGACCAAGAAATCCAAGTCCAAGCCAATGACTCAAATCCTAGAGCGACTCTGCAGATTTGACTACCTAACTGTTATCATCCTCGGAGAAGACGTGATCCTTAATGAACCTGTGGAAAACTGGCCATCTTGTCACTGCCTCATCTCTTTCCACTCCAAAGGTTGGAGCCTGTGAAGAAAAGTGGGAGGGAATGGTGTTGGGAATGCCGAACTGGGAAATGAAGTTCTTATGGTCAGATAGTACAGTGGTCGTCATCTCTTCCTGACACACTGGCGAACGGTGCACAGGGATTTGCTTTCCCTGTATTATGGAAGAGTTTGGTAGAGGTAGTGTAAAGCCCATATTTGTACCTCAGGACAGTTCTAAGGCTCTTAGGATCTCTGACAGAATTGTGTGTCTCTGGAAAGACCCTAGAAATAACATCTTTTTAACTTTTTCCTGATGGTTATTATAGACTTGGGAAATTGGGCAGAAAGATGTTATGGGTTGGATGGGTAGCTTAGTGGCAACTTTAGCTTTAATACATCTCTCTCTTTCTCTTGCTGTTTTCTCACTCTGTCTCTTTCACTTTCTTTCTTTGATCTATTTCGTTTCTCTATCCCAGGATTTCCTCTGGACAAAGCTGTTGCTTACTCCAAGCTTCGAAACCCCTTTCTTATCAATGACCTGGCTATGCAGTATTACATCCAGGATAGGTATAGCTTTCTGTTGATTGGTGGGGTGGGTAGTCCTGAGATCACGCCTGTTTTGAGAGCCCACTCAGGGAGGGGCAGAGTCAAACAAATAAGCTTGATTTTTGTATCATACCCTCCTGAGTTCTAAACCCTGGTATCTCCCAATTCCTGAGCAAATGAAATCCCTAGCCTCTTCCCTTGTTCACCATTCCCCACCTTCCCCAGCTAATTTATTTGGGGGTGACAGGAGGGAGGTGTACCGGATCCTGCAGGAGGAGGGTATTGATCTGCCTCGATATGCTGTGCTCAACCGTGATCCTGCCCGGCCTGAGGGTGAGTACCTGGCTTTGTCCACACCTGCCCTGCCTTGCTTTCAGTAACATAGCCTAGTTGTCCATCTTCTGGACATCTCCGTGTACTACTTATCTTAGTGAGACTTTTTGGGTAACTCTGGGTAGAGTTAGAACCATGGGTCCTTGAACAGAGCCTAAGACCTCTTAGGTAGATGTTATCATATATATATACCGTATACCATATAGATATTACCGTATCTATTAATTACTAAGATATGGTCATAGAAATTTGAGGGTTATGGAGATTAAAACTTGGAGAAATGGGAGTTGGAAGTATTCTACAATCCTCGACCCTGGGAATGACCACATACCTTTACTTCAGAGTGCAACCTGATAGAAGGTGAAGACCAGGTAGAGGTAAATGGAGCTGTCTTTCCCAAGCCCTTTGTGGAGAAGCCAGTGAGTGCAGAGGACCATAATGTTTACATCTACTACCCCAGTTCAGCTGGAGGAGGAAGTCAGCGCCTCTTCCGAAAGGTATGGGAGATATTTGAGCATTTGGGGAAGTCAGATAGGTAGAAGGACAAGAGTTGGAGAATTTGGGGACAATGTGGAGGCAACGTTTTTTTCTTCCCTTTCTTCCTGAAGATTGGCAGCCGAAGCAGTGTTTACTCTCCTGAGAGCAGCGTCCGAAAGACAGGATCATACATCTATGAGGAGTTTATGCCAACAGATGGCACAGATGTCAAGGTTATGGTGGATACAGGGATTTAAGAAATGATAAATATCTGGGTGGGATGGGGTGCTTGGGAAGCAGGTAGAAGTGTATGGAGAGAGTCATAGAAAATAAAGTGTGAATGTGATTTGCTTTTACCTTCAGGTGAAGATAATGAATGAGAGAAGTAGACATTTACATTGTTACTTTCAGAGCGAGGGCAAGGGTAACGTGGAAAATGATATAATATTGTAAGTTATTTCTTAATGAGGACTATGTAATAAATTGTGCTGGAGTCCCAAGGAGAAACCTTTATAAAGATACTTTGGTGGGGCTCAGTAAGGAAAATGTCAGTCTCCTTGTTCTTAATACTCAGGGAATTTTTTTTTTCCGAAAACTAGTTTATAGACCTAGTGCTCATGTTGTCTTCTCACATGCAGGATGAGCAGTGGGCATACTCAGTGATGCTATGTACCTGCAGGTGTATACCGTGGGGCCAGACTATGCCCATGCTGAAGCCAGAAAATCTCCCGCTCTGGATGGGAAGGTCGAACGAGACAGTGAAGGGAAAGAGATTCGATATCCAGTTATGCTGACTGCCATGGAAAAGCTGGTGGCCAGGAAAGTCTGCGTCGCTTTTAAGGTGGAGGAAGGCCCTTGGGGGATGGTGCAGTGGAATGGGGAAAAGAGACAGGAGCAGGGGTCTGGAAGAAAGAGTGGCTCTCTTGTTCTCATCTTGCCTCTTTCCCCTGCAGCAAACAGTTTGCGGTTTTGACCTTCTTCGTGCCAATGGTCACTCCTTTGTGTGTGATGTCAATGGCTTCAGTTTTGTCAAGAATTCGATGAAATACTATGATGACTGTGCCAAGATCCTGGGGTAAGGACACAGTGGTCTGGGCTGGGAGAATGGGCTTAGAGAAGAGAATCAGAAAGCTTTTCGCTTTATTTTAAATATTGTAAAAAGGATTTAAAAGTGAAAAAGGAAAATTAAAAAAGGGCTTCTTAGCTCTTTGCCTTTCCAACACTGCACTCTCCAGTTAAAACTGTTAACAGTTTTGGGGCACCTGGGTGGCTCCGTCGGTTAAGCGCCCGACTTCGGCTCAGGTCATGATCTCGCAGTCTGTGAGTTTGAGCCCCGCATCGGGCTCTGTGCTGACAGCTAAGAGCCTGGAGCCTGCTTCGGATTCTGTGTCTCCGTTTCTCTCTGCCCCTCCCCCACTCACACTCTGTGTCTGTCTCAAAAATAAATAAACGTTAAAAAAATTTTTTTAACTGCTAACAGTTTTACATATAACAATATGTCATTTTCTACCATGTATAAACATTGTATTTATGCTACTAAATGTGATCATACTGTAATACTGTTTTAAAACTTGACTTAAAAAAAATTTACCATGTAATATTTAAAAATGTCTAAGGAGGTGCACCTGGGTGGCTCAGTCAGTTAAATGTCCAGCTCTTGATTTTGGCTCAGGTCATGATTTCAAGGTTCATGAGATCAAGGCTCACATTGGACTCGACGCTCACAGCACAGAGCTTGCTTGAGATTCTCTCTCTCTCTCTCTCTCTCTCTCTCTCTCTGCTCCTTGCCTGCTCATGCATGCACACATGCGAGCTCTCTCTCTCTCTTCAAAATACATACATAAATTTTTTTAAAAGTTAAAAAAATAAAAATGTGTAAGGAATGATGAATATAGTGATATTCATTTATTCACCATCAATCTTTATATATAAAATATTTCTGGGACACCTGGGTGGCACAGTTGATTAAGCGTCCGACTTCAGCTCTGGTCATGGTCTCAGGGTCTGTGAGTTCGAGCCCTGCATTGGACTCTGTGCTGACAGCTCAGAGCCCAGAGCCTGCTTTGAATTCTGTGTCTCCTTATTTCTGCGCCTCCCCCACTTACACTCAGTCACTTTCTCTCTCGCTAAATAAATAAATAAATAAATAAATAAATAAATGAAACATTAGATATCAAATCTTTTTTTTAAGTTTATTTATTTATTTTGAGAGAATGCAAGCAGGGGAGGGGCAGAGAGGGGAGGGGGACAGAGGATCTGAAGTGGGCCCTGTGCTGACAGCAGAGAGCCTGATGTGGGGCTCAAACTCATGAATTGTGATATCATGACCTGAGCAGAAGTCAGACGGTTAACTGACAGAGCCACCCAGGCTTAAAAAAATATTAAGACTAACCCTTGCTAATTATATCCCTTTCCTTTCCGCCCAGAGGTCACCACAATCCTTAATCTGGTGTTTGTCATTCCCATGCATTTATTAACATTTTAATACATCTATGGGAGCTTTTTGGGGCATGTTTTTAGAGTTTATATAATATATTCTTCTACAACTTGTTAGTTTCTGTGAGCTTTATTCATATGTATAGTTCTGGTTCATTCATTTTCGTACATTTCTACGTTTCTCCTAGGAACACCATCATGCGGGAGCTTGCTCCACAGTTCCAGATCCCATGGTCCATCCCCACAGAGGCTGAGGACATTCCCATTGTCCCTACCACATCCGGCACTATGTGAGCAAAAGGATAAAACCTGGAGTAACCTACTTAAGGCATCTGAATCAGACCAGTGGTTACTTTCTGACCCTATACCATCTGACTAGTGGAGGCTGGGTGTCTTCTAGGCAATTTCCTTAACCCTGCCTATATTCTTAATCTCAGTTTTTCCTCTGCCCTTTGACATGTCAAGTAGGAGGAAATGATGAGAGGTGGTGTGGGTGGGTTGGAAGAAAAGCTCTAACAACCTTCCCTACCATAGGATGGAACTCCGTTGTGTCATTGCAATTATCCGTCATGGAGATCGTACCCCCAAGCAGAAAATGAAGATGGAGGTCACACATCCAAGGTAGGATGAATATCCTAATTTGGACAAAAAGGTTTTTGTGAGGGAAATGGGGATGGGGAAGCTCCCAAAGGGTTTGACTATCTCACCCCATATTGAAGCTTTTCCTTATTTCTTCAGATTTTTCAGTCTATTTGAAAAACATGGTGGCTACAAGACAGGGAAATTAAAACTGAAGCGGCCTGAGCAGCTACAGGTAAGGTGGTGAATTTGGCTGGGAGGAGCCAGGCGGGTATGGGATTGGGGGCCTCAGTGAGAGACCAGGATGACAGGGTAACTGGCCAGGACTTGGTCTCCTGCATGGATACCCTATTATTTCCTCCAGGAGGTGCTGGACATCACGAGGCTGTTATTGGCTGAACTGGAGAAAGAACCAGGTGGTGAGATCGAGGAGAAGACTGGGAAACTAGAGCAGCTGAAGTCTGTGCTGGAGATGTGAGAAAGGGGTAGGAGAGGGGAGTCAATGACAGTGAGAACTAGGTGCGGTGGTAGAAAGTAAACTGAGTTTATCCTGCAGGTATGGTCATTTCTCAGGCATCAACCGAAAGGTGCAGTTGACTTACTACCCTCATGGAGTAAAAGCTACTAATGAAGGACAAGGTAAGATATAGTACTCCGGAGAAATCAAGTCTCTTATTCTTAAACCTTTAGATGACCTGAGGGCCCCTGCGGAGCTCAGTCTTTTGAGTGTCCGACTTTCGATTTCAGCTCAGGTCATGATTTCGCGGTTCATGGGTTCGAGCTTCACATCGGGCTCTGCGCTGACAATGTGGAGCCTGCTTGGGATTCTTTCTCTCCCTCTCTCTCTCTGCCCCTCCCCTGCTTGCGCTCTTGCACACGCTCTCTCTCTCTCTCTCTCTCTCTCTCAAAATAAACTTTAAAAAAATAAACAAAACCCTTAGGATGAGCACTGGATATTATACATAGGTGATGAATCACTGGATTCTACATCTAAAATGTTTATTGCACTATATGCTCACTAACTTGGTTGTAATTAAAAAAATAAAAAATAAATAAAAAACAAAACAAAAAAACCAAAATCGTTAGATGATCTCTCCCCCAAATCAACACTCTGGGCTCCTCAGAATACCTGATGTTTAGATGTTCCCACTACTTTTTTTTTTTTTTTAACGTTTATTTATATTTGAGGGAGAGAGAGTGGGGGGTGGAGGGGCAGAGAGAGGGGACAGAGGATCCAAAGCTGGCTCTGTGCTGACAGCAGACAACCCAATGCCACTTGAACTCATAGACCTTGAGATCATGACCTCCTCAGCTGAAGTCAGACGCTCAAGCGACTGAGCCATCCAGGTCCGCGCCCCCCCCCCCCCCCCCCCCCCACTAGTTTCCTTAGATCTAGGCCTATTCGGTTCCCCTTATTCCTGCAGATCCACAGCGGGAGGCCCTATCCCCATCTCTGTTGCTGGTACTGAAGTGGGGTGGAGAACTGACTCCTGCTGGCCGTGTTCAGGCTGAGGAGCTGGGACGAGCTTTTCGCTGCATGTACCCTGGAGGACAGGGTGAGTGTTTGGGGGGCAAATAGCAGGGCTTGGATAAGATGATTAGAGAATAAATTGAGGGAACGAAGAGACAAGGGCAATGGGAAAGTTTCAGGGCGAAGGGAGCATCCTTTCTTCCATGTGGGTATGTATCACAGTCCATTCTTGGTCTCTCCGCCCCCAGGTGACTATGCCGGCTTCCCTGGTTGTGGGCTGCTTCGTCTCCATAGCACTTTCCGCCACGATCTCAAGATCTATGCCTCTGATGAGGGCCGTGTCCAGATGACTGCTGCTGCCTTTGCCAAGGTGCACACTACAGTTCTCCCACAGTCCCAGCTTCCATTAGGTAGAGAAGCTGAGAGGTTGGAGAACTAGTTGGGAAATGTCAGGGTACTTATGTGCTGACTCGCAGAAGTTTCTGCTTATGTCTGACCCATTCTGTACCACTGAGAATGAGCTGAGAACAATTAGTGGGGGTAGGCCCCTTGACCTGTACTCCTCCCCTCCACACCAGCTCTCATTTGATCTCTGAGACCATTTAGGCTTAGGGGGAGTAGACTGGAAAGAAAACTAATAGATTTTGTGCTTCCCCTCCAGGGCCTTCTGGCTCTAGAAGGGGAGCTAACACCCATTTTGGTACAAATGGTCAAGAGCGCCAACATGAACGGGCTCCTGGACAGCGATGGTGATTCCTTGAGCAGCTGCCAGCACCGGGTGAAGGCTCGGCTGCACCATATTTTGCAGCAGGATGCACCCTTTGGTCCTGAGGATTATGATCAGGTCAGGCTCTCCTTGTTTTTGTGCCCAGTGTATCCCCATCCCAGATTCCTAGAATTTTAAGTAATTGTGATCAATAATGGTACTTACATCATGATAGACACTGTTTTCCATACATTTTCTCATTCAGTCTTTAACCTTGAGTTAAGTACAGGTATTCAGTTTCTTACCCACAATTTCAAAAATAAAAAAGGTTAGGCACCAAGATTCATTTGGTAGAAGAACCTGACATGGTAAGACTATTTCTAATTCTTGGCGCTCCTGGGTGGCTCGATCAGTCAAGCATCCAACTCTTGATTTCAGCTCAGGTCATAATCTCACAGTCTGTGGGTTTAAGCCCCGCATCAGACTCCACACAGACAGTGCAGATCTCTCTCTCCGCCCTTCCCCTGCTTGCACTCTCTCTTGCAAAATAAATAAATAAACTTTAAAAAAAAAGACTATTACAAATTCCTATTTATTTTGTTTAGTGTAAATACTAATACATTGTGCTGCAGAAATATAAATGTGTTTAGTTATGCCCTAAACCCTGCTAGAGGTGTTATATAACATATGACTATGAGCTATATTAACTCTAAAGTCTGAAAAATTCTCAGTTCTAAAACAGCTGTTCCCAAGGATTTTGAATGAAATAATGTTTCAGTTATTTATCGCTGCTTAGAAAACTACCCCAAAACTCAGTAACTTAAAACAATATCCATTTTATCTTACTCATAGTTCTAGATTCAACTGGTCTTTCTCGGGGTCTCTCCTAAAATTGCCCAAATGTTGGGGCTGAAACCATCTGAAGGCTTGATTGGGTTGCTAACATGGCTGGGCTCTCTCCCTCTTTATGCTCTACCTATAGTCTTAGAGCCTCTCCTCTCCACATGTTTTCTCCATGTGGTTTCTCTAGCATGGTAGCCAGACTTCTTAAATGGTAGCTTAGGATACCCCAAAAACAAAACTTCCAAGCTCTTTTATATTTTTAAAAAATATTTTATATTTAAGTAATCTCTATACCCAACATGGGGCTCAAATTCACAACCCTGAGATCAAGAGCCAAACACTCCACTGACCAAACCATCTTCGTGCCTCCTCAAGCTCTTTATTTTTTATTTTCAGTTTTTTAATTTAGCGACAGAGTGCACTTGAGCAGGGGAGAGGGGCAGAAGGAGAGAGAGAGAATCTTAAGTAGGCTCCAGGCTCAGCACAAGCCTCACATGGAGCTTGATCCCATGACTCTCTGAACCAAAATCGAGAGTCAAATGCTCAACCGACCGAGCCACCCAGGCAGCCCCCGCAAACTCTTTTAAAGCGTAGGTCCAGACTTAATTAGTAAAATGTAACTTTTTGTTTTGTTTTGTTTTATTTCATTTTATTTTATTTTGGTTAAGCAGTCACAGGACCAGTGCACTGTGTAGACTGTAGGCAAGGGGAAGGTGACAAAGATTTAATGACCATATTTCATCCACCATAAGAACTGTAGACTTGTACTACTTTTCTCCCATTTTACAAATGAGAAAACCTAGCCTCAGAAGAATTTAAGTTACCTTTCCAAGGTCACCCAACTAATATTAATCCAAGGACTATACCTTGGGAGCCCTGACTGTTCACCACTATAGCGCACTGCCTCACGGTAGTAATCACAGTGGATGCCATTACCCTATGTCATCTTTTTTCCCTGTGTATCCAGATAATGACTGACTGGGAATCTTATGCCAGACAGTCATTTTGTACTATCCTCCCACTGATAGCTCCTCATTTCTGATGGGTTCATTTTTCAAAGAAAAAAAATATTTTTTTTCCAGAAATTGTAGTACCACTTGAATATTTTTTTACGATTTTTTTTTTTTGAGTATTATCTATACTCAGCCTGGAGTTCAAACTTACAACCTCGAGATCAAGAGTTGAATGCTGTACCCACTGAGCCAGTCAGGTGCCGCCCACTTGAATCATTTTAAAGTGTACAGTTCAGCGGCATTAAGTATATTCACAATATGGTGTAACTATTTCTGGTAGGTTCTTCAATGAGCTAAGTAGCTGAGTACATTGTTTGGAGAATGGCATTTTTTGTGTTTTTCTCTGAGCAGGACTTGATAAGGGCAGGACCTTGCTCTCTTATTTTCCAATCAATGTCAAATTCAAAAAGCTAAAGCACTTTTTCTTCCTCTCTTGCTTCTTTTTGCTAGCAAAAATGGGACTGTGAGGACCGAGTTGAATGTGTGCGTTCCACCCATAATCCTCTTTTCATCTCCCCATTCTTCATTGACTATCACTGTCCTGAAAGCTTGAGCTGGAATCTAGTTTTGAGGCAGGACCTCTGCTGTAGGTTCAGGCTAGCATTTTGTTTAGAGGAATAAGATTTTGTTATCTCTGTTACCCACTCATTAAAACCTTCTGTAGGGATTTTGAGGGGTTTGATTTCATCTTTATTCCCCAGTATTTTCCAAGTGTATTTTAGAACCCCCAATAAAAGAACCTAGGTTTATTTTATTTCCTCTGGTTCTAAGACTTTTACCCTCAACCCTTCTTAGATGACTGTGTGTTAGAGCAGTCCCCTCATCTTGGAATTGGTGGTCTGCCCTGTAGCCCAAGAATCCTCATTAGAGTGAGTCCGCAAACAGATCTTACTTGCAAGCAGTTTCTGTAATAGGTTCACAGGATTCTGGGCAATTGGCACAGAGCCTATTTTGCTTTTCATCTCTCTGTTATTCATAGCTCGCTCCCACTGGAAGCACTTCCCTCCTCAACTCCATGGCTATCATCCAGAATCCTGTGAAGGTCTGCGATCAGGTATTTGCCCTGATTGAAAACCTCACTCACCAGATCCGGGAAAGGATGCAGGACCCCAAGTCTGTAGGTGGGTATGAATAATACTATCTTACCTTCAAGGTTTCAGGTATGGATGGGTTACTCAGGCACTCCTGTGCCTTCTTCTAAATGTCTGAAAGAAGGCATCCTCATCTCTCTGATTCTGCTGCAGATTTGTTAGGGTCTTTTGTTAGAGATAAAATCTTTGGTTCTTTCTGACCGTCTGTCTTCCTTCCAGACCTGCAACTCTACCACAGTGAGACTCTAGAGCTCATGCTACAGCGTTGGAGCAAGCTGGAGCGTGACTTTCGACAGAAGGGTGGGCGCTATGATATCAGTAAGATCCCTGACATCTATGACTGTGTCAAGTATGATGTGCAGCACAATGGGAGTCTGGGACTTCAAGGCACAGCAGAGTTGCTACGTCTCTCTAAGGCATTGGCTGATGTGGTCATTCCCCAGGTGTGTCTCATAGCCTGGGGCCCTGGGAAAGGAAGGGGAGAAAAGCAGAAAGGAGGGGTGGTGTGGGAACCAGGGAAAGAAAACTTAGAGAAAGAATTAGTTGAGTTGGTATAATTCTCAGGATTCACTCTGGCTCTGAGTAAGTGCAAGAGGCTAACTGAGGAGAAACCTGGAGAGGGAGAATGTGGTGGATATGAAAGAAACCCTAGACCTGAGGTGAAGACAAACATCATCTTGGGCCTGGGAGTATGAGGCAAGAGGGAAACAAGATTCATCGAGGTACTTATTCCTGGCCTCTGGCCCCTAGGAATACGGGATCAGTCGGGAAGAGAAACTGGAAATTGCTGTGGGCTTCTGTCTTCCACTGCTGCGAAAGATACTACTTGACCTGCAGAGAACACACGAGGATGAGTCTGTCAACAAGCTGCATCCCCTGTGAGGGAGGGCTGGGAGGGGTGCTGGATGGAGGGAGGGGCATGTCAGGGAGCCCTGGGTGGATTCCAGGCTGGGACAGTTGGGGAACCAAGAATAGAAGGGATCGAGGGACATAAAGGAAAGAAGTCTTTCAGATGGGAGGAAGGAGTCTGTGGAGGGGTGGGAAGAAGATTATCTGACAGTGTGAATGACTTAGCTCTTATCTTAGGTACTCCCGAGGGGTGCTCTCCCCAGGCCGCCATGTTCGAACACGTCTCTATTTCACCAGTGAAAGCCACGTCCACTCCCTACTCAGTGTCTTCCGTTACGGGGGACTTCTTGATGTAAGGATCCTTCTTCAACCTCTGGACATTTCTTCCAGGAATTCTCTTGCTCTCCTCTTCCTGGCTTTTTATTGCAACCTTTCTATATTCTCTTTGTCTCCCTGCCCCTTCCCTGACTTCCTTGTCCTTGGTCACTGACTTTCCTCTTCTTGTGTTCGGTAGGAGACCCAGGATGCACAATGGCAGCGAGCTTTGGCCTACCTTAGTGCCATTTCAGAGCTCAACTATATGACCCAGATTGTCATCATGCTTTATGAGGACAACACACGGGTGAGGAGCGTTAGCCAACAGGGTGGGGGTGAGGAGGGTGCCCCTTCTTTCTCCTCCTTCTCATCTTAGAAAGAAACGCTCCTACCTTCATAATTTATAGAATTCAGCTAGGCATGACACCCAAGAACAGCATGTCACAGAGCATCCAGGAGGGTCCTACCGGAACAGAAAAAGTGTTTTGGGGAGGTGTTGAGCCGGAGAGATACCTTAGAGCATAAGCTTTGCCTTAGGGAGGGTATAGAAATTGGGATGATGTTATAATGAGTCTTTTTTACTCAAACATTGTTATATGTTTTTCATCTGGCTTCACAAAGATATCTTTAAGTGTGCTGCTGTATGCACTGTAGCAAAACTGAATTTATGGGAGATGGATGGAAGGAGTTGTAGAACTGGAGGTTAGAAAGTTGTGTGGGGTGGTGGATTGCAAATGGTGGAGGTGAGGGAGTGAGGATCCTTTAACACTAGTCTATAGTGAAGGGAAAGCTTACAAATAGTTCAGCCCCCGAGTGGAGTAAGATATTGGAACCTTAGCCCAGGAAACATGTATCCTCTTGAGTTCCTCTCTGTTATCCCTAGTCACCACCACCATAGTCAGCTTTTCTAACTGCCCCTTCATCTGTTGATGTCCCATAGGATCCCTTATCAGAGGAGCGGTTCCATGTGGAGCTACACTTCAGCCCTGGGGTGAAAGGTGTTGAGGAAGAAGGCAATGCCCCAACTGGCTGTGGATTCCGTCCAGCTTCTTCTGAGGTGGGTCGGAGTGCTGGGGTTTTTAGATTAGAGGATTTAGGAACCAAGTGGTGGGAACCTTGGAAACAGTATAGGGAGGTAAAAGGGTTGGGTAGTCTGGCATTAGGAGGCTGGAGGCCATTAACCCCTCTCCTATCTGTGCTTATTGTTGGGTAGAATGAAGAGATGAAAGCAGACCAAGGCAGCATAGAGAACCTGTGCCCGGGGAAGGCATCGGATGAGCCAGACCGGGCGTTGCAGACTTCACCTCAGCCGCCTGAGGGCCCTGGCCTCCCAAGGAGATCACCCCTCATTCGTAATCGAAAAGCTGGGTCCATGGAGGTAATAGGAGGGGGGGCTTGGGAGAAAGAAGTGGTGGAATTGCTCATAGGACAATATCCGTGAATCCTCTGAATCCCCTTGGGGGGATTCTTGGGACCTTAAGCAAAGTCCTCCTGCCCCTGATGGATTTGTTTTATTTAATCTCTGTTTCATAGCTGGTCTCCCAATAAAGCTCCTTTAAACTGGTTGCTGCCTCTGAGATTAAAGAGATGTCAGTGAGAGGTGCCTGAGAGATAGGATTTTAAGAGATGAGAATGAGGAGGAGGCCTCTGGATGAATGTGAAAAAGCTGTTCTTTAAAAGGAAATATAGTAGAAACAGCATGAACTCTAGGCTAAACTCCCAGGGTGATATATAGAAGCTGTGTGACCTTGGACAGGTAACTCTGTAAGCCTCAGTTTTTTTCATCTGTGAAACACAAGTAATATCTACCATATAGATGCTCAGTAAACAGTAGGTATAATAATAAAACAATTGATATTAAAGGCCAGGCTCTCTCCATCTCTTTGTTTCTTTGGGTAAGAATTACAACGCAAATAGGAGTAATTATATAACTTTAATTTCATTCCTTTAGGGTTATCGGTACTCATCCCAGAAAGGGAAGCAAATCTGGAGGTCTGTCCTCCCTCTGTTCTGATGAGGAGGTCTATGGGCCTGGGCCTGTGTCTGCTATTTTTGGAATTTGTCTCTAGGCCTGGTTCTAATTGTCTAGCCTAGAGGAAGGAGCTGTTGTAAATGTTACATTGTACCCAGCTAACTGTGCTGGAGATTTTTCCTGCCAAGAGTCTTTCCTCCTTTGGCTCAATGACACTCTTTTTGACCCCATGATTTATCTCTGTCTCAGTGACTCTGACTGTGTGATTTGGGTCCTGCGTTGACAGACGGATCTGTTCACCTGGCTCTGTACCAGCTCTCTTTCTTAAAGGAATTGATCTTTCATTTAAGGTATAGCTCAGAATAATTTGTAACTAGCTGACATAGGGTCATCCAGAGGTTTGCTGTTCAGATTTTGGAGAAAACTGAGAAGACAAACTGCAGTCTGTTTTGGGCTTATTTTTTCTTCCTGATTATTTTAAGATGAATATGATGTTGTGACTACTCAGAGCTCCTTTAGGTGGGATATGCATCCTTTTCTCTTTGATGTACAAGTTAACCTAGTATCCATAGTGTACTAGTACCCTACAGACTCATGTGACTAGATCAAATGGTTGGAACCTTCCATCAATAAAATGCTCCTCCACATCTGAATGTCTTCCCCAATCACATCACCTGCCAGTCTCTCTGGCACTGTTGTGCTTAACCCCTTTTTTTCTTCTGATTTAATCCGTCAAGAGACATAGGCAAAGTAAAGCTCTCTGTGTATCATCTCACAGATTTGATGAGTTGGCTTTGTTCTTTCAGGCCTACAGGGAAGCTTCCTGTTGTAACCACATTCCTTCCTTTTAGTTTCTAGTGTTGCTTTTACCATGGCTTACCCAGGATTATGGTAGCCCAAGATATATTCCTCAGCTTTGTAGGAAAATCTTCTCTCTACCTCTTGGTCACACAGCCTTTTAATATGAATATTTCCTTTCCTTATTCTATAGGTATAGGCTTTGGTAGTTTTATCCTTATTGACTACAACCCTTTCCCCACCCCTTCTTTTCCTCTTGTCATCTCATATTTTTGGACAGTTTTAGAATATAGACCTGTGACCTTCATAGCAGCTGTGCCCTAGGTGATGATCCTCTCCAGGCCTATAACTAGCTCTGCCCAATGGGCACTGGGGCTTTTGGGAGCCTGGGAGTTAAAGGAGCCGTGACCGGCTTTCCACCCGGTCTGATTGCAGGTCATGAACATGCAGTGCACGGGGAACCTGGACCTGATCCCCTTGCGGGGACGGCGCCGCAGGAGGTCAGGAGACCTCCCCCGGCCTTCCCCAGCCATCGGCCTACAGCCCCGGGCTGTGTCCACCACTCACCTGGCGTCCTGCACACAGGTGTCCCTCCCTACTTCATCTTTCTTTCTTGCCTCTGTCTTTGCCTTTTGGGACCTAGGGACTCAGAACACTCTCTGAGTGTTGGGGGGGTTGGGGGGTGTATGCTGGGTTTGTGTGATTAGGCCCTCATAGCCTTTTTAGAAATCTGTTTCACATCTCCATATATGGAGGGGAGGGCTTCTTGGTTCAGATAAGAAACTGAGAGCAGTTGCCATAACCACAGCTGTCCCATGGAAAGAAGAGAGCATAGCCAGACTTTACTTCTTTTTGTGACTCAGCTATTGTGATTGGCTTTCTGAGTCCCTTGGAGGGATAGACAAGATTAAGGAACACTGTTCTGTTGAGAACTGAAAATAGTTGAATAATGATTTCTCCGACTTGGGATAGAAGGGCTATGGGGACAGGCATCTTGGAAATACAAGTGCCTTCTGGTATGGGATTCCCTGGATAGTTCCCTCTGCAAAGTATTCTCTCCATTCCCTTTTCATTCTTCTTCCCCCATAAAAATCTTTTGATTCTTCCAGACTTTCTGACATTGCTTGGCTTTATAGGGGCAGGAATTCGGGACCTGGGTTTTAGACTTCTTGGGTGAGGCGGCAAACAACTCTCTAATATAGAGTCCTTTTTTTCCAGGTGCTTTCTGAGACTTCATCTTCGAGGCCTGGTGGCTACCGGCTTTTTTCATCTGCACGGCCACCAACGGAGATGAAGCAGAGTGGCCTAGGTATGGTCTTCTAGCATCTCACCTGTTGTCGGGGAGGGGTGTCTGTCTGTTCAGGGTTTTATTGTGGGAAACCTTAGTCATGGGCCTTGGGGTCATTCAGTCGGTTGGAATTGTCGGGTGGGACTAGGGAGGATGAATTGGGAGAAGGCTTGTTTAGGTGTGAACTTTGATCCCAGATGATTGTTTCCATTCCAGGAAGGTGTTTGTCTTTTGTGTTTTTTCTTTTTTTTACACCAACTCCCATTTCTCTGGCTGAAGGACATTTTTCTGGCTTCCCCTCTCATTCCTTATCTGTCCTCCAGTCTAGCCCCGACCTTAAGGGGCCATGGAGACTCTGATACTTCAGAGTTACCAGAGACAAAACTATAAATAGATGTACTTTTGACCTCCTCATAAGTGTCATATTCCTCATTTGGAGAACTTGTGCCATGTCTTCCTCTGAGACCTATGTTTATTGTATCCCTGCTCAGGCCCCTCTTACCTCCATGCCTCTTTCATCCTCTCCTAATCCTGTAATTTTTTTTCCTTCCTTCCTGAAAATTGAGGGACAAATCTGAGACTGGTGTAGTGGCAGAGGCTTCTCTCAGGACTTTGAGGGAATGTCTCTTGATATTTTTGATTCCTGGAGAGGGGTGGAGAACATCATTCAACCTTTCCTAAGAACACAAACTGCAGGAAGGACCAAGCTTCAGAGGGTATTGTATTCTTTGGGAGTGGGGACTGGTCCTCGGGAGGGGCTATCTTTGAATACGGTGTCTTGTGAGCCAGTAAGAGTAAAACTGGCAGTTAGAGCCAATTATGTGGCGTCTGGACTTGATTCTCGGGCTCTTTCTATCTTGTCCTCTTATTCTCTCCATTTAGCTCCTTTCATTTTTCTGTTACTTTTGTCCTTGGCACCCAATTTCTTGGCCTAAACATGATTAGCATTTGGACCAGCAAAGGGGAGAAAGGTTTTGGTAACTTTTCTGGATAGTTTTATGGGAGTAGGTTGCCTTCTAGATCCCTGAGATGAGACAGATGGTTCGGGGCATGAAAAATAAATGACAAATTGATAGATCTATGACATGGACTTCTCTTGCCAGAAGTTTCAGTAAAGAGTAGGTTTCAAGTAGGCTGGAAATGATGATAGGTGTGTCAGGCCCAGTTAAGTTGGAGCGCTGTCAAGAGCAAGGGTGGTGGTAATGTAGACACTACCCTCTGAGATCATCCAAGGACTGGACAGGGCAAGATTGGCAGGACAGCACCAGAAAATTATTCAGTAGAGGAAGTAAATGTGGAACAAACCTTGGGTGGTCTGGGATAAAGCCTGCTAGTTTCAGCTTCTGTGAAGAAAAGTAGACATATTTAACAAGCTTTATTTGAGCCCCATTCTAGAGCCTGTTTACACATGAAAGGTAGGAGAAGGTGCTGCATAGAGCAGCAATCTTGAATTCCAGAGTAGGTATTATTAGCCATCTAAGCTTCTTGATTTCTATGGTGGCCTTGAAATGCTGGTTCCCCTGAAACCATGGTACCTTCTTTGTGGGCTCAAAGGAAGCTGACCTCCTTTCCATTTTATCCATCTCTGCTATATTAAGTTTCCAAGCCAAAGCCAAGGCCTTGGCTAAGATGGATTTGGAAGTAGAGATGCAGCTCTGAAAACCTGGGGGGGGGGGGTGATGTCAATCTTATCTCTTCCCTCCCACTCCGTCCTTGTGAGCTATAGTAGGAGAGGGGACCGTGGAGTCCCAACCTTATTCTCAATCACATCTGGAACATTGACTAGTTTACTTGCTTCTGAGATTTTTGAAGTTTGATTTACCCCTCTGATTGGCAATAGAGTTTCCTTTGCTTTCTTTGAACTTATGTGTATAGGCATCTGGCTTTGAGCATAGGGCTTATAAGACAATAAACATTTGAGAGCAGAAAAATATGGCTTTTTTATTGTTTCATGTTGATCAGGTCCTCCTTCTTAATAGGGTCCTCAGCATATAGTAGGCATGCCCTGCATGTTATCACCTGACTCTTCACATGCCTTTAATTTGTGTCCTTCTTCACTTCTTTAGAAACAGTGCTCTATTTCTTCTTGATGAAAAAAATAATTATTTCTTTTCTAACTGAACACAACTGATCTTTGGAAACAGGAGACCTGGATTCTAGTCTAGCTTAGCTACTAACAAATTGTATGACCTTGAGTAAATGAGATCCCTTTTGACTCTCAGTTTCTTCACCTCTAACATGAGAAGATTGTACTGGATGATCTTTAAGTCCCTTCCAGCTTTAAAAATTCAGTAAGTCTCATACTTCTTTTCCTGGGAAACTTAAAAAAAGACCTGAAGATAGATAGAAGGAAGGGAATGTTGGATGAAAAACTTAGGAGGAATTGAAACTTATATGAATTTGGAATTTGAACTGAGTGCTCAAAACTTAGTCTCTACTTTCAATCAAAGTCTATAAGGGATTATATTTCTCAATTCTTCAAACTCTATATTGAGGGTAAGGAGCACTGAATTAAGTCTCAGGAGATCTAGAGAGATCTACCTATTCTTTTAGCATTCCTAAGAGGCACCTGGAGAACATAGTCTACGCCTTTTAGTAGCTTTGAGTCTCCTAATATGACTAACACTGTATTTGTAGTGGCCTCTTGTATCTATTACATAGATCTTTGACAGAATCCCTACCTTGCTTACCAGTGTGGCTATGGACAATAGTGATATCTGTGTGTGGTTATGAGTAGTGGCCCCATGGTGGTGGCTTTGAGTAACTCTATGTGTGTGTCTTGATGTTGTCATGTGAAGTTATGTGTACTTCTGTGTAGTAATTGCAGCTTTGCGTGGCTACTAATGCACTCCCGGCCTTGCAGGCTCACAGTGCACAGGGCTGTTCAGCACCACAGTGCTGGGTGGCTCCTCCAGCGCCCCGAATCTTCAGGACTACGCCCGCAGCCATGGCAAAAAGCTACCACCTGCCAGTCTGAAGCACCGAGATGGTATGTGGGTGGGTTTTGGGGGGCAGCTCTTTTCTTCATTTGTCCCCCAGCACAGACACAGCTCAAGAACTATTCATACTTAAGATGGCACTGACTCTGGCCTTATAACAAGTTTTCTTCATCAGTTATAGAGGGGAGAAGGAACCAAGACCCCATCCACCCCTCCATTTGCATTCCCTCTCACCATACAAATACTACTTATTTATGCTTATCCCTTCATAATCTCCCACATACAGCCGTGCTACATCAATTTACTCCACCTTTATATTCTTTCCTGGATTCTGTCCTATAGGAGGAAGGACCAAGAGGATGAGCCATGGTCAGGAAGAATGCAGTGGAATCTTGATTAAAATCTAGGGGATGAGAGATGGGGAAGTTGCTCAGCCGAGGCAGGAAAGATGATATGGAAAGATATTGGGGAGAAGGGATGAAAGTTTTTACACAGATTTTATTTCCAAATGACCAGAAAGAGAATGTGGTTGTGAAATTAGGGTTGTTCGTGGGTCATACTGTGGAGGAGATGACACACAGATTCCTACAAAGATATTATGCCAAAGAAGAAGATCAAACTGTAGTAGTCAGGAACTTAAGGGGTGGGGTGGGAGCAGGTCATATACTAACTGTAAAGAACAGAATATATTGTGGGCAAATTCCAGAGCAGAGGGTGGGGACAGGGGTGGGTATAATCCCCATGATGTCTTTTCTCCCCAGAGCTCTTGTTTGTCCCGGCCGTAAAACGATTTTCTGTGTCGTTTGCAAAGCATCCGACTAACGGTACGTTTGCTTCTGACTCAATGTCATCCCCCCTCATCATGTCATCTCCAGACACTTAACCTCTGAGTTCTGACACTGACTCTACCTGTCTTCCACTATGTTGACAACCTGCTGTCTCTGAATGAACCACTCGCCAAGTGTCCCTCTTGGGACATACCCCTTGTTGTGACAAACTTTAGTCTTGGCTGCAGCCTGGCTGCCCTATCCGTGTGGCAACTCAGGGACTTACATCCATGGTCACCATCATCACTGTTCTGTCACTTTTTTCAGCATCATCATCGAAACATTAATTAGACCTCTCCCTTTCCCATCACATGACTGCTGGGCTTTGTACAAACATGGCAATGGTTCTCCTTCTTAGGAAGAGAATAGTGTTTCCTGTATCATCCCCATCTCTTTCCCCCACCCCCTATTCCTTAGCTTATACAATTTGGTCTCCGTGTTTTTTCTCCAACTCTTTGTTGGAGTGAATGATTAATTTGTTTCTCTTTTGGAGCAATGTTGCTGCAGTTCCCAGCTCCCAAGCGTACCCAGAAGGTCTTGAGTGTACAGTTTTCCATCACCATATTCCTGTCTCCTACCATTGTGTGTACTTTATGTGGCTCTTGTGCTCCTGACATTTGCTTTATGTTACTACTAACCTAGGGCTTGGGCCTAGAAAACAGGAGCCCAGACCGATTTGGGATAAAGAGAGAAAGAAGGGAGTAGGAGGAAGTAGGTAAAGAAAAAGGGATTGTACCTTGGGTTATAGAACACAGGTTACTACACAGTTTACCTATAGCCCCAGCCTAAGACACTTTTAACTCAGAGAAGCTTGAAGTGAAGGTTGAGATAATCACCTGAGAATTCTGGGGGACTTAGGAATGAATAATACTTCAAGAATATTGAAGAAGCGGTCTGGTCATACTAAGGTAGGAGAGTTTAGAGATGTGTGTAAACCAAAAATTGAAGGGCTGTGGTCTCTTTGTAGGGCATGGCAGGGGATCCCAGGATTTACTCCTTGTTTTACCCTTTATATTGCTAGTTTCTCTCTGCCTTCTACCTTGTTTTCAAGGTAAATCCAGTTTTCTTATATATGATTTTCTTCTGTCTGAGAACTAAGACTCTCCAAAGGAGGTAAAATTAGCCTAGCTTCCTGGCTGGAAAAACCTCTGTATCCAGTGACAACTGCTAGATTTTATCCCAGTCAGGCCATACTTCTCCACTAGGCACTGCTGAAATCTCCCTAGGTTGACTAGCCTATACTTGCTCAGTTTATAATCCCACCCTCACCCTGGCTCCCATTTGTGCCTGTGACAAGAGCTCCCCTTTCAGAGTGGCATCCGTGTGCCTTCAGATTTAGCTTCAAATTCTTCTGGCCTTCATGTACTACAGTCATCTCCAGAGTAGAACCTCATGCACCAACCCAGCCCCATAACCTGGGACTTGGACTTAGGAGACCTGTTACTTAGAGTATGGAACATAGTACTAGGAAATTGGGCCCCTGAAATCAGAGCTAAATCACTGATTTGGTCTGGTTCTTAGGCTTTATGAGAAAAGATCCAAATTCATAAAACAGATCTTCAAACCTATATATCTCTAGTTCCCCGAAGCCTTGGTTAGCAGCCTCACCAGCTGAAGAAGAGAAGAATTAATTCCACCAAAGGAAGAGCAGAAGAAAGACCTGGACAATTCAGATCTAGTGCAGGAGAGAAAATTCAAGATCTCTTTTGACACCCTGCACACTTCCTCAGAGGCCTTCTCGCTTTCTTCTTGTACTTGAGTTTGGAAGCTGAAGTGCCCCCGATGCCAGCATCTGGGATCTACCTGATGGAGAAATTTGGGGCTGTTACGTTTCTTGCTGAAGATTATCTAGATTTATTTTTCCCTCAGGACAACATGAGGGCTCTACCCCATGGTCAAATCTTGCTTGACTGACCCAGCAATTACAGAGTAGATGCTCTGTCTACAATTGTTTGTGGCAGATTAGTCACAACAATATGCCAACCTACTGTCCCATCATCACCAATCCTTGCCACGATGTCTGTCTTTGAAATAGCAGCTGAAAAACCTGGACCTGGCTTTGGAAAGGAGGCAAGACAATATCTTACCTTAGCAGGAGAATGTCTCTCAGCCTATCCCTGCCTCAATTCCTGATAAGCTTCTATCACATCCTGTGACTACATCTAGTATACAAGTATGACCCATTACTAAACTGCATGCTGAACTCACCAAAGTAAACTAATATAGTGGGAAAGAGACTATTTTACTCTCATCCAGAATGTTAGAGGAATGTACCCATCAGATTTACCAAGCCCATTATCTTCCAGGATACACTTTGTGCCTGGGTAGAGCCGAAACGTCTCCTGACATCCATACTAAGGTCTCTGGAAACCATAGTCTCATGAGGTCACTGTGTGGAACCACTGCTGGTCTGAGAGTTCTTTAGCCACCCTGACATACTGTCTCTATACCATCAGATCTTAAGACCTTTCTTATACCTTTCTCCTAGGATCTTTTCTTTACTGTTCCCCCTATGCCCCTTTCCACATGCCTTTCACTGCCTTCAACCTTTTGCATTTGAATTGCATATATCCACAAAGTTTGCCAAGCAGCTAAAATTGTAAGTGGTTCAGGATTGAAGCTTTTCCACTCACCACTCACAAGCTGAACAAAGTTAGACAGGAGTGGGAAGAAAATACAAAATTATCTAACTTTTTTTGGCTTATGTAATGGATATAGTGTCCCCTGGATCCTGAGATTTATGCAAATATTTTTTTTAATTCTGTATATTTGGGTAAGAGTAAAGACTGATTAGTCAATATCATCTTTTTCACATATTGATTCTGTTTTTTACATACTCTGTTTAGAAGGACTTCTATACCTGGTGTCCTGCCAGTCTCCTTAGCCACCTACCTAGTACCTTCCTTGTTTGTCGCTATTTTAGAGTCTGGTCCAGAGGGCCTGGCCTGAGCCTTTTAAGCTTCAAACTTTATCTTGATACCCTCTACCGTTCTTGACACTCTTCTGTAAGTGACTTTGAATCTTTGCATCTCTATACTAACTTTATACATACATTTGTCTGTGAAGCAGGCCCTAAGTAGGGTTTGTTCAGGAATGACCAGAGATACTGGAGCTCTAATCAAGACTTCTAGCCACAAAACTGCCAGCTTACCCCATCCACAACGATGTGACTGCTGTCTCTAAGCACTGACTTAATTTATTCTCAGCGGGAGAGGGGAGGGCCTTGCTGTATGATGAGGTCTCACTAGCCCCTTCTTTGAGACTTCATGTGATGCCGACACTCTTCTTCCCTCCAAGAGATACCCAGTGGTTCTGACCATCTCTGCTTCTCTCTTAGCTCACCTTGGAGTTCAGTGGTCCCACTTCCTAGGAATGCTTGTGCCATTCAGTGCCCTCCTCATTGTCTCTCCCTCTTCTCTTTCTTTATCTTTGTGCTTCCTGCCGTGGTCCCCCCCCATCCCCTCCAGAGCTGCTGGATGACCAGCACCCTGTGGTCCGGTTGCTGCGCAGTTTTTCCTCTGACTGTCCAGGGGGCCGGCCAGTCTCCTTGGATGCCACGCTGGCGCATCACCTGCACCAGTGCTCCTACCACCTGCGCCTCTTCCGGAACTGGCTGCGCTCAGGCCAGGATGACCCCGAGTGCCTCTACGGTACCCCCTGCCACCAAGCTGGCTGCTGCCGTTACCCTGGCTGGGACTGACTGCTTTGCTTATTGCACTTCTGGCAGGAGAGTCCACCTATTCCTTTCTCCTATTTACCCTAAGGTTATGTGACTTGCATTTAGTTGCTTGGATGGGATTGGGGCCAGACTGCCTGGTAGGTGTAGCATTGGCTGCTCATCCCCTTCCTGTTATCCTTCCTCACTCCCTCCTAATGTTACCCATTCCCAACTCTATTCAGTATAGGAATAGTCTCTTGGCCTGGAATCTGCTCTTATCTCTATAACCCTTTGCTACCACCATCTTCAAATCCAAATATTTTTCTAGCCACTCTGAGGAGCTAAAAACTATATACTTCTCCTATGCTCCTGCCACTAGAGTACAGGGGAAAATTGAGGCACAAATGTCTTAATTGAATTTTTGAAGAAAACAAGAGTCAGAGCTTATAAGATGGTCAGGTATAATCTTTTTGAGTTATAGATTTTAGTCATTAGTGAACAGGAGGCTATGTCTTACATAGGTATTGTTCTTGTGCCTACTCTTAGTTTCTTTAAGGAGTTGTAAAGAGACATAGGAAAGATTGGGGCCCGAAAAAGGTACTTGGGATGTGTGCTTCTTGATCCTCTAATGGAGACTTTTTTTTTTTTTCCATCAAAGGCCCTGGGATTAAGGTTCCAAATTTAGGTTTACCCTTCACTCAACCCAGACTGATGAATCTACATTGAAATTGTTGGGTTCAGCACAGAGAATCAGTATTTATTCTTTTTCCTAGGGGTTTGCCTCCTTTTCCTGATGGACTAGAGAAATGCTAGCAAGTCTTCAGGGGTTTTCCAGTGAGAAAAGAAGGGAGAAGATTTGATGTGATGGAAATGACCAAGAAAGAACTGCCATCCCCCAGCCTGTTCATGCATGTGGTTTTCCTGGGCTGAGCTTCATGTGTATTGCATGCACTCCAGCTTGCTTCCAGACTAGCTTTCAGCTAGTCTTTCTACCCATATCCTAAATCTGCATGAACCCCTCCTCAGATTCCATGCCCTCCTCTTTAATCCAGTTCTCTTTACATGATCCCTGAAACCTGCTGTTTCTTCCCAGCTCCATGACCTCCCTACCTCATTTAGACCTACAAGTTTCACCATTACCTCTGGACTTTTGTTTTATTCCCCTAGAAAGAGCAACAGCAATGTAGGTGCTTACCCTATTGGAATTCTGTTGACTTTTCCATGGGTCATTGGAGGCTCTCCATAGGTAGGATCAGAGGTGATTGATTCACTTGGAGGCCTCAGCAGGTAGACTTTTTAGGAAATCTGAAGGTGAGAAACAGACTCCTGTAGGGTTTCTAAAGAGTTCCCTCTCTTGAGAATCTTGGATACCCCATCTCCAAAAGCCACGGACTCTCCTGATGGCTCTCAGGGACTCTCCATGCTTCCTTGGACAGTTGGGGTATATCTGGCAGGAATACCATTGACTTTGCCCATCTCTTTTCTAACAGGATTTGAAGGGTGTTCCATGGTGCCTACCATCTACCCTCTGGAAACACTGCATAATGCCCTTTCCCTGCGCCAAGTGAGTGAATTCCTGAGTAGCGTCTGCCAGCGCCACACTGATGCCCAAGCACAGGCATCTGCAGGTATGGAGAATATTCTTCTCTTGTACCTCTGTCTCTCTCTCTACCCCTGTGCTTCCTAGAACATGAGTAATAAATTTAAAAGATAGGCACTCAAAAAGACACTACAGTAGACTCAAAAAATTGTTTAATTGCATAGGCCAGTTCAACATCATGACTTCCCAAGTTAATTTATAAATTTAACATAATTCCAATAAAAATGCTGCTGTTTTTCTAAAGTCAGACAAATTGATTCTGAAGTTGTCGTTGAAAAATAAGCAAGAGTAGCCAAACAAAACCCTGAAAAAAAGAGTAATGAAAAGTTACTAGCTCTATCAGATTTTATAGCATTCTATAAAACTTCTATAATGAAAACACTGTTGTATTGTACGTAAATGGACAGAGAGAGCAATCAAACAAAACAGAAAATCTAGAAATAGATGAAGTTAGTATTTCAAAATACTGGGGGAAAGATAGACTTTTTAATAAATGAAGTCAGCACAACTGAGTAGTCATTTGACAAAAATTAAAATTGAATCCCTACTTCATGCTATATACCAGGATGTACTCCTGGTTTAGAAATCTAAATGTAAAAATTAATTAATAGGTTGTTTCAAGGGCTCGTCTTTTTACAGAAACACCAAAAAATCAGCAAAAACTATCAGAATCAGCTTTGTCAGAACTGGAAAATAATCAAAAGTTTGCATCAACCAGAAAAATGGTCAATCGAGAAAGAGGCAACCTAAGAATGGGAGGAAGCTTCCCATCATTTTACTGTCTTTTCTGCCACCCTCTCCCCCACTTTAGCAGCAGTCTTAAAGATGGCAAGCCATGTTCTCAGTGTGGGGCCCTGGTCCCTGGTTCCAAAGAAAGAGTAGATTTTATTCTTAAAGAATTGTGTTTGTCTATTCTAACTTATCTGTTCTGAGTTGCCTAACCTAAAGAACTGTCACGGGGTGCTTCCCTTTGTTTCACTTAACTTGGACCTGAATCAGGGTATAAAAGTAGCAGAGAGTGTTCTTTGAAAACATTATAAGGCATATGCAACATGCTGCTTCCTGGGGCAAAAATTATAATTGAGGCAAACAATAAGTATACTGAAAGCCTGGGGTAAAGACTTAGGGAGAGAATTTTTTTGGAAAATTAAGGCATTCAAAGGCACCCACATATGCTGGGAAGTTTAGAAGCCATTTGCATGCCTAGGGAGGGACACATGCACAGAAAACACACAAGATGATCCTAAGATTTTACCTCTGGTTGAACTCCGTACTTGGCACAAGCCAGAAGTGAAGACCAAGGGGAAGTTGTAAACAGTTTCGCTGTGTCGAAGGAATACGTCAACATAGAACCAATCTGCAAAGACTGGAAGAACTCCCCTTCCCTCCCTTCTCCTCCTTTCCCCCCGTCTTCCCCTCCATCTTTTCCTCCCCTCATCTTTTGGTTCTTGGCATTCAGGGAAATCCTTGTCAGAACACTGCTGTGAAACAAGCTAAAGGAACAGAGACTTTAGAGACTACCTATGATAAAGAAGACAGACTTCACAGAAAAGAGTTTAGAAAAATCACTAAACAGCCACAGCCCACCGCAAACAATGAAAACAAACCCTAAGGAGGGGGAATAATCTGATATTCAGAGTTAACACATTATATTCAAAATGTCCAGTTTTCAACAAAACATTATAAAATATGCAAAGATTCAAGACAGTATGATCCATGCACAGAAGAAATTAATGGAAACAGTCCCTGAGGAAACACAAATGTTAGACTTACTAGGACGAAGATTTTAAATCAGCTATCTTTTTTTTTTTTTAACTTTTTTAATGTTTTATTTGTTTTTGAGAGAGAGAGAGAGAGAGAGAATGAGGAGGTGAGGGGCAGAGAGAGAGGGAGACACAGAATCTGAAGCTGACTGCAGTCTCTGAGCTGTCAGCACAGAGCCTGATGCGGGGCTCGAACTTATAGACTTCAAGGTGGATTTTGAAAGACTTAGCAAAAACCATAGGAGAGGGGAAGAGGGGAAAGGAAAAAAAGACACAGAGAGGGAGGGAGATAAAACATAAGAGACTCTCAAAGACTAAGAACAAACTGAGGGGAAGGGGGGTGAGGGAGGGGGGAGGGGGGGTGACGGGCATTAAAGAGGGCACGTGTTGGGATGAACACTGGGTGTTATATGTAAACCAATTTGAAAATAAACTATTAAAAAATAAAAAAATATCATGACCTGAGCTGAAGTCGGGTGCCTAACCAACTGAGCCACTGAGACACCACAAAATCAGCTATCTTAAATATGCTTAAAGAGCTAAGGGAAACCATGGACAAAGAACTAAAGGAAATCAGGAGAGTGATGTCTCAGCAAACACAGAATATCATTAAAGAGATAGAAAATATAAAAAGGAACGAAACAAATTCTGGGACTGAAAAGTATAACAAATGCACAATTCACTAGAGGGTTTCTTAGAACATATGAGCAGGCAGAAGAAAAAGTCAGCAAAATTAAAGATAAGTCATTTGAAAGTGTCCAGTCTGAGGAGGAGAAAGAAAAAAGAATGAAAAAAATTAACAGCCAAAGATATTTGTGAGATACCGTCAAGAATACCAACATATGCATAGCAGGAGTCCCAGAAAGAGAAAGAGGCAGAAAAAATATTTGAATAATGGCTCCGAAGACTTCTCAAATGTGATAAAGACACAAATCTATACATCCAAATAATTCAAACACCAGGAAGGATAAATTCAAAGAGATCCACACTGAGATACATTATAATCAAATTGTCAAAAGACAGAGAAAATCTTGAAAGTAGTAAGAGAAAAGCAACTTGTCGCATACAAGGGATCTTTCATAAGATTAACAACCAATTTCTCATCAGAAATCACAGAGGCCAGAAGGCAGTAGGATGACATTTTTAAAGTGCTAAGAAGAAAAAAATGTCAATCATGAATGACTTATCTAGCAAAACTGTTCAGAAATGAAAGAGAAATTAAGACCTTCCCAGAAATGCTAAAGGCTAAATGCTAAATGCTTTGAGGCTGACATGAAAGGACACTAGATAGTGACTTGATACCATACCAAAAAATAAAGAACTTTGGTAAAGGTAACTACATTGGTAAATATAAAAGTCAGCATTACTGTATTTTTGGTTTGTAACTTCTCTTTTTGTTTTTTTTTATTTTTAATATATTTATATATTAATGTTTATTTGTTTTTGAGAGAGAGAGAGACAGACAGAACATGAGCAGGGGAGGGGTAGAGAGAGAGGGAGACACAGAATCCAAAGCAGGTTCCAGGCTCTGAGCTGTCAGCATGGAGCCTGACATGGGACTTGAACTCACAAGTTGTGAAACCATGACCTGAGCCCTTCAGATGCTTAGCTGACTGAGCCACCCAGGTGCCCCATAACTTCTCTTTTTGTGTCATTTGTAACTTAACGCAAATGAATAAAACAGTCATTACAAGTCTGTATTAATGGGTATACGATGAATAAAGATATAACTTATGACAGTAACAATTTAAGATGAGGACTGAGCTTTATAGGAGCAGTTTTTGTATGTTATTGAAGCTAAATTGTCATCAATTCAAACAAGATTGTTATAAATTTAGAATGTTAATTGTAAGCTCCACAGCGACCACTAAGAAAATATCTAAAAAATATATAGAAAAGGAACTGAGAAGCGAGTCAAAATAGCACACTACAAAAAATCGATTAAACACAAAGATGATAGTAATGGAGGAAATGAGGAACAAAATAAAGTATAAGATGTATAGAAACAAATAGTGAAATGGCAGAATTAAGCCCTTCATTATCAGTAATTACTTAAATGTAAATGAATAAAACCTTCCAATTAAAAGGCAGAGATGAACAGAATGAGTTTATTAAAAAAATCATCCAACTATATGCTATCTACACAAAATTCACTTTAGATCCAAAGATACAAATAGGTTGAAAGTAAAAGGGTAGAAAAAGGTATTCCATGCAAATAATAACCAAATGAGAGCCAGAGTAGCTATACCAATGTCAGACAAAATGGTCTTTAAGCCAAACATTTTTGTAAGAGACACAGAAGGTCACTATATATTGATAAAAAGATCAGTTCATCAAGAACATACAAAAATTATAAACATATACAACCAAAAAACAGAGCCCTCAAATATATGAAGCAAACAATGACAGAATTGAAGGGAGAAATAGATAGTTCTATGATAATATTTAATATCTCTTCTTTAATAATAGATAAAACAACCAGACAGAAAATCAGTAGGGAAACAACTTCAGGGATACTATCAACCAGCTAAACTTAACAGACATATAGAACATTCCATCACCAATAAAATAGAGATTCTTTGCACATGGAATATTCTCCAGGATAGACCATATGCTAGGACACAAAAAAGTTAAATAAATTTTAAAAAATTGAAATCATACAAAATATCCTCTCTAACCACAGTGGAATGGTACTAGAAATCATTAAGGAAGGAAACCTGGAAAATCCATGAATATGTAGAAATTAAACATGTTATTTATTTTATTTTTTTTTAATGTTTATTTTTGACAGAGAGAGAGAGAGAGAGACAGAGAGACAGAGTATGAGTGGAGTGGGGCAGAGAGAGGGGAGACAAGTGAAGCCGGCTCTAGGCTCTGAGCTGTCAGCACAGAGCCCAATGTGGGGCTCGAACTCACAAACCATGAGATCATGGCCTAAGCTGAAGTTGGACACTTAACCGACTGAGCCACCTAGGCACCTCGAAATTAAACATATTCTTAACCTATCAGTCAAAGAAGAAATCACAAGGGAAATTAGAATATAGTTTGAGATGAATGAAAGTGAAAATGCAACATTCCAGAAATTACAGAATGCAGCAAAATCAGTGCTAGGAGTGAAATCTATAGCTGTAAACATCTACATTTAAATGCAAAGATGGTAAACCAAAAATCTAACTTTATACCTTAAGGAACTAAAAACAGAAGAGCAAACTAAACCCAAAGCTAGTAGAAGAAGAGAAATAATAAATATTAGAACAAAGATAAAAGAAGTAAAGAACAGAAAATAGAAAGAATCAGCAAAACCAAAAGTTGATTCTTTGAAAAAAATTAACCAAATTGATAAACTTTTAGCTGGACTAAGAAAAAGCAAGTGTTAATGGAAATAACCAAAATCAGTAATAAAACTGGGGACATGACTACGACTTTACAGAAACAAAAACGATTATAAGAGAGCACTATGAATAATTATATGCCAATGAATTAGATAACCTAGATGAAATGAACAAATTCCTGGAAACACACAAACTATAAAAACTGACCGAAGAAGAAATGGAAAATTTGAACATAACCTATGATAGAGAAAAAGATTGAATCAGTAGAAAAACTTTTCAACAAAGAAAAGTCCCAGACAAGATAGCTACACTGGTGAAATCTATCAAATAATTATTAAGAATTAACTCCAATCTTTTTCACACTCTTCCAAAAAACAGAAGAGGAGGAAACACCTTCTATGAAGCCGGCATTACCCTAATACCAAAGCCAGATAAAGATACCATAAGAAAACTACAGACCAATATCCCTTGTGAATAGAGAAGCAAAAATTCAAAAATTCTCAACCAAATACTAGCAAACCAAATCCAACAGCAAGTTGGCTATGTGAGATTTATCTCAAGAATGCAAGAGTGAAAAAAAAATGCAAGTATGATTCAACATAAGAAAATCAGTCAGTGTAATGAAATACACTACATTAAAAGAACAAAGGGAGGGACATCTGGGTGGCTCAGTTGGTTGAGTGTTTCACTCTCGATTTTGGCTCATGTCATGATCCCAGGGTAGTGGGATCAAGCCCTGCACTGGGCTCTGTGCTGAGCATGGAGCCTCTCTCTCTCTTTCTCCCTCTCTCTCTCCCCACCTCGGACCCTCTACCCTGCTTGCATGTGCTCTCTCTCTCTCTCTAAAATTAAAATAAAAATACTTAAAAATTAAAAGGGGCACCTGGGTGGCTCAGTCAGTTAAGCGTCGACTCTTGATATCCACCTCAGATAATGATCTCATGGTCATGGAATTGAGCCCAAGTCAGGCTCAACACTGAGTGGAGCCTGCTTGGGATTCTCTTTGTCTCTCTCTCTCTCTCTTTGTCCCTCCCCATGCGTGTGCATGCTTTCTCTCTCTCTCAAAATAAATAAATAAACTTAAAAAATAGTTATTATTTTTAAAAATTAAAAAATAAAATCTTTTAAAAAATAAAAGAACAAAGGGTAAAACTCACAACAATCTCAATTGACATAGAAAAAGTATTTGATAAAATGCAATACCATTTCATGAAAAAAACACTCAGCAAACTAGGAATGGAAGGAAACTTCCTCAACATAATAAAGGGCATTTAACAACAAATAACACACATCATACTCAATGGTAAAAAACTAAAAGTTTCCCCCATACATTCAGGAATAAGACAGATGCCCACACTCACCACTGCCATTCAACATTGTCCTGGAAATTTTAGGCAGAGTAATTAGGCAAGAAAAAAAAGGCATTGAAATTGGAAAGGGAGAAATAAAACTATCTCTATTTGCAGAGGACATGACCCTATATAGAAAAAATGCAAAGAATCCTCCAAAAAAAAAAAAAAAACCAACTTCCAAAACTTATGAACAAATTCAGCACAGTTGCAGGGTACAAGATGAACTTACACAAATTTATTGTGTTTCTGTAACCAGCAATGAACAATCCAAAAAGGAAGTTAAGAAAACAATACCATTTTTAATAGCATCTAAAAGAATAAAATACCTGGGAGCAAATTTTTTTTTTTTTATTATAATAGTTTATTTTCAAATTGGTTTACATATAACACCCAGTGTTCATCCCAACATGTGCCCTTTTTAATACCCATCACCCCTCTCCCCCCTCCCTCATCCCCCTTACCCTCAGTTTTTTCTTAGTCTTTGAGAGTCTCTTATGTTTTTAATCAAGGCGGTTAAAGACTTCTACACTGAAAACTACAAAACATTGCTGAAATAAATTAAAGAAGACCTAAATAAGTGAAAAGAAATCCAGTGTTCACACTCCCTCCCCAGAGTCTTTTAGACATTTTTCGCCTTGCTCACGCTCTGTCTCTGTCTCTCTCAAAACTAAACATTAAAAATAATAATAATAATAATAATAATAATTCTCATCTGCCACAATTGGAGAATACTTTTCACCACCTCTTTTCTCTGAAAACTAATTGAAAGGAAATAAACTCTTATTCTACTTTTTCAGTAAAACTGTAGTTCAGTGTAATCAAATAGCCCCAGAGGAAGCTCTTCTTTACAGAAAATATGCCAGCTAACTAAATGTTGGAGGATTGATAGAATTAGAAAATCACCACTTAAATAATTAAGGATCATCAATAGATACTAACACAATTAGGTGAAATGTTGATTGCATTTGGGTTGCATAGTGCCAAAGGATCACCTCTAACCAGAACAAGAAAACTTTACAATGGTACGATCTTGTGGCTACCACTTTAACCCAGTTAGCAAAGTTCGCTTTACTTAGTGGGGCAGTGAGACATTATGTGCCTCTAATATGATATGATATAAAGTACATAGCATCACCTCTTGAAATATTCATACCAAATTTATTTAAACTGAATCGTCTAATCAGCCCTTTTATGTATCTAACTTCCAATTTATAGGAAATACAAGCAAATAGTGAAACAAGTTACATGATTCTATGAGGGAACAATCAGACAAATCCAGAATGTGAGACATGATATTTCTGTGAGACAACTGACCCTTTTTTTCAAAAAGTCACTATGAACAAAATAAATGCTGTGTGGGGGGATAATATTCTAGATCAAAAGAGACTTTGGAGACGTAATAAAATGCAATGCATGGTTCATGTTTGGATATTACTATAAAAGACATTTTTGGAATAATTGAGAGATATTTGAATGTGAATTGGGTATTAGATGATATTAGGGTATTACTATCAAATTTTGTTAGGTTCGTTAATGGTGTGTGGCTATGTAGGAAAAATTCCTTATATTTTAGAGATGCGTATTGATGAATTTAGAGTGGAAATGTTTCATAGTGTCTGTCATTTTTTAATTTTTAATTTTTTTAATTTTTATTTTTTTAACTTTTATTCAGCATTGAGGGACAGAGAGACAGAGTGTGAGCAGGGGAGGGTCAGAGAGAGCAGGAAACACAGAATCCAAAGCAGGCTCCAGGCTCTGAGCTGTCAGTACAGAACCTGATGCAGGGCTTGAACTCACAGAGCATGAGATCATGACCTGAGCCGAAGTCAGATGCTTAACTGACTGAGCCACCCAGGCGCCCCTGTCATTTTTAAAAAAGAACTTGAGCTTGAAGAAATGGATGAAACAAATATGGCAAAATGTTAACACATTGATGTGGCAAATATAGGAGATAAAAGTATCAGTACAGATTGTACTAGTCTTTTAACTACTTTTTTAAAAAATGGGAGGATGGGGGAACAAAAAATGTTTGAAAATATTCATAATATAAAGTTTAAAATTTTTTAAATGGTTTGTGTGAAGGGTCCCTAGGAAATGCTACTTTTCAGCCTGAGAAAGTGTAAGTTTGTTTTGACTTATGTTGAGAACCTGTGGTTCTTGGATTCTTCCTCAAACTTGTTTTTTCTTTCTTTCTCTCTCCCCACTCTACCCAGCCCTCTTTGACTCTATGCACAGCAACCAGGCCTCAGATAGCCCATTTTCCCCACCCCGTACTCTTCATTCACCTACCCTACAACTCCGGCAGCGCTCTGAGAAGCCCCCTTGGTGTAAGTAATCTTTTTGGAACTGCCTGGACAAAGGCCAAGAGGGATGGAGGGATTGATGAATGAGAGACCTGTCTCCCGAGGGAAAGGAAGATGAAGGTTGAAAGACCAGGAATAGCCAGTAGGGAAGCAGTGTTATCTGTTGTTTCCAAGGCGAAGGGAGGATCTCTTTACTCTACCTCATTATCTCCATTCTCCATGGCCCCTCTATTTCATTAGAGAGACTCCTAAAAGATAGTGTCCCAGAAGGTCCTTTGGGGAAGAAAGAATGGAAACTTCATTCTCCTCAGATTCCCATTTTGTCTCTACTGCTTTCTCAAGTATAGATGACTTGGGAGGAAACCTGGATATATAGAAAAGTTGGGAGCAGGAAACTAAAATCTGCTACTGCTTTCTACATGTCCTTTCTCTGAAGTTGTCTGTTCTTACTTGTTAGTTCAAGTTGAGGTGCTGCTTTTTCCCATCTCTTCTTTATAATAGCTAGCCAATCACTAGTTTTCCTTGGTAACAGTGTGAACAGTGGAGTCACAAGGAATTCTTAGGATAATTGCAGGGAAGGGGAGATCCTGGTGACAGAGGGAGTATAAGGGCCAGAGACACCAGTGATGGAAAAAATCCTTTCCTTATTCAGGAAATAATGAAACTCAAACATGGCTTTTATTGTTTTACTTGGATAGGGCTGAAGCAAAGATTCATATTTCAGCATTGGGTTAAATGCTGAATTGGTACTCTGTATGCAGAAGAAATATCCCTTCCTGACACCAAGAGTTCTTCCCCTGAATTTCATCTTGCTGTGGTTCCTTTTACCTGTCTCCTGGAGTATTTTTGGGTTTTGTGCCCCCTGGAAATCTTTTTTTTTGTAATAATAATAATATATTTTTTAAATTTGAGTACTGTTGATGTGCAATATTATGTAACATAGTGGTTCAACAAGTCTATGCGTTATGCTGTGATCACAAGTGTAGCTACCATCTGTCACCATACAGTGCTATTACAATGCCATTGACTATATTCCCTATGCTGTACTTTTTATTCCTGTGATTTATTCATTCTATAACTGGAAGCCTGGATCCCCCACTCCCCTTCACCCACTTTGCCCATCCCCAGCTCTCTCTCCGCTGGCAACCATCAGTTTGTTTTCTGTATTTTAGGTCTGATTCTGTTTTTTATTGGCTTGTTTATTTTTTTCTTAGATTCCACACATATGTGAAATCAGTAGTATTTGTCTTTCTCTGTCTGACTTATTTCACTCCGCATAGTACCCTCTAGGTTCATCCACATTGTCACAAATGGTAAGATCGCATACTTTTTTGGTTGAGTAATATTCCATTATGTATATATACATCTTCTTTATCCATTCATCTATGGTGGGTCCTTGGGATGCTTCCATATCTTGGCTGTTGTAAATAATGCTGCAATAAACATAGGGATTTATATGTCCTTTCCAATTAGTGTTTTCATTTTCTTTGGGTAAATACTCACTGGTGGAATTATTGGATCATACAGCATTTCTATTTTTAATTTTTTGAGTAACCTCCATACTATTTTCTGTAGTGACCCTACCAATTTACATTCCTACCAGTAGTGTACGAGGATTCCTTTTCCTCCACATCCTCCCAACACTTGTTATTTCTTGCTTTTTTTTTAAGTTTTTATTTTAATTCCAGTTAGTTAACATATAGCGTTTATGTTATTCCTTGTTTTTCTTATTCTAGCCATTCTGACAGGTGTTCGGTAATATCTCATTGTGGTTTTGATCTGCATTTCCCTGATGATGAGTGGTGTTGAGCATCTTTGCATGTGCTTGTTGGCCATCTGTATGTCTTCTTTGGAAAAATGTCTGTTCAGATCCTCTGACCATTTTTAAATTGGATTATTTGGTGGGGTTTTGGTGTTGTATAAGTTCTTTATATATTTTAGATACTAACCCTTTACTGGATATATCATTTGCAAGTATCTTCTCCCATTTTGTAGGTTGCCTTTTTGTTTTGTTGATGATTTCCTTTGTTGTGCAAAAGATTTTCATCTGGATATAGTCCCAATAGTTTATTTCTGGTTTTGTTTCCCTTGCTTCAGAAGACTTATCTAGAAAAATGTTGCTTTGGCCAATGCCAGAGAGATTACTGCCTGTGCTTTCTTCTAGGATTTTTATGGTTTCAGGTCCTTAATCCATTTTGAGTTTGTTTCTGTGTATGGTGTCATAACGTGGTCTGGTTTCATTCTTTTGCATGTAGCCTTCCAGTTTTTCCAACACCATTTATTGAAGAGACCAGTTTTCCCCATTGTATATTCTTGCCTTCTTTGTCATAGATTAATTGACCATATAAGCCTGAGTCTTTATTCTGTTCTATTGATCTATGAGTCTGTTTTTGTGTCAGTACTGTTTTGATTACTACAACTTTGTAGTATATCTTGAAATCTGTAATTGTGATACCTCCAGCTTTGTTCTTTCTCAAGATTGCTTTGGGGTACCCGGGTGGCTCAGCTGGTTAAGCGTCCGACTTCGGCTCAGGTCATGATCTCTCGGTTTGTGAGTTCAAGCCCCGTGTCGGGCTCAGTGCTGACAGCTCTGAACCTGGAACCTGCTTTGGATTCTGTGTCTCCCTCTCTCTCTGCCCCTCCCTTACTCACGCTCTGTCTCTCTCTTTCTCTCTCTCTCAAAAATAAATAAACATTAAAAAATAATTTAAAGGGGCGCCTGGGTGGCTCAGTCGGTTGAGCGTCCGACTTCGGCTCGGGTCATGATCTGGCGGTTTGTGAGTTCGAGCCCCACGTCTGGCTCTGTGCTGACAGCTTGGAGCCTGGAGCCTGCTTTGAATTCTGTGTCTCCCTCTCTCTCTGCCCCTCCCCTGCTTGTGCTTTGTGTCTCTCTCTCAAAAATAAAAAAAATAATAATAATTTAAAAAAAATAATTAAAAAAAAAAAGATTGCTTTGGCTGCCTCTAGAAACCTTATCTTTCTCCTACTTCTGTTTCTGTCTGACCTCTTTGATTTGCCCGAATCAAACTACTAACTGAATATTAAGGCTACTTCTATTATTGGGTGAACTCTTTTTTTTCTTCTTATTTTTAATCTACCATCAGACCTTGGACTCAGTTTGAAGTGTGTTGCCTCATTGGTAAATATTTTCTTTAGGGTTTGTCTGCCCTAAATAGACTTTGGTGGCCCAAACCATGTTCCTCTTTCTTTCCTGCTCGAAGCATGCTTCCCGTGGTCCTGTACAGAAAAGAGAGAACTGGCATACCCTAAACTCAATGACTGATTCAGCCTTTGCAGGCTCAGGCTTGCCAGCTTTCCCAGGTCTCCTTGATGGCAGGATATTCAGGTGTCCCCTATTTCCAAAATCTATCATTATTGATATCAGAGTGTTTTATATATGACATTATAATACTATCAATAAATACATTTACAAAAGGAAAAGTAGATTAGTTCCCCACTAGAGGTCAAATGAAGTAGAGATTGGGGTAGGAATTGTCCCATAGTGTAATTGAAGACTGTAAGACCTTCATTTTATTACTGTCAGTATCTAGGTAATTAGTTTTTTGGTGTTGTTGTATATGTCTGTAAAATCCAAAGCCTGTAACATTGTTTGTCCCAAGACTTAGAAGGTCTTAACCTTGGATCCAGGATGGATTTCAGGGTAAAGTCTTTGAACCCCAAGAATTATTTGTGAAGGTAGTATGAGTATCCATATGTACCCCTTTCTGTACATTTTTCTAGGAAGTTAGTGGCTTTCATTAAAGTTTCAAAGGGTTCAGTGACCCCTAGAAAGGTTAATTAAGAACTTCTGCCGTTTGGATTCCATCTAAGCATCTAAGAAGGCAGTCTTCCATCTTCAGGTAATTTTCCTTCCCGTTGTTTTCATTCGTAAGATTTTGCTCCATTCTCCTGCTTACTTGTCTCTTGGGCTATAAATAATGATTACCTTTGCCCCAGAAACAAGTTGATTGTTTTAAAGAAATGATTCTTAACAAAAGATGTACATCAGATTTAACTGGGAGTGTTTCAATAAAATATATTGCCCTTATTCCCCCTCTACCCCACACATTTACCCTAAACCTACAGAATTAGAATTTCTGGAGATGGAACCTGGAAATTTTTATTTTTTAAAAATATGCCATAGTTTTGATTGTACCCCTAATTATGAACCCCTGGAATACAGTGTTGGTATGCTTCCAAAGTAAGAATAAGGAGCCATGCGAATTTGGAGTTAGGGCGGGGGTACATTTGTGAAAGAACTAGACAAAGTGGGCCTTAGCACTCTCTCCTGAAGTCTTAGGTGTACCTTAGTGCTCCTGTATACTTCTGTAGTATACATTATGCCAGAGCACCAGTTTGGGAGCTGGGCTAATTTAGGAGTCTGCATAACTTAGGAAGAATTCAGACGCTCTTTTCTCAACACATGACTGACATAGGCCATGTATTCTGGTATTTGAACCACATATATAGAATTTAACCTACTCTTCCAGCTTGCCTGACTTGGTCTCCTGACTTTGCTTTACAGACAGCAGTGGCCCTTCCAGTACTGTGTCCAGTGCTGGTCCTTCCTCCCCTACTGCAGTGGATGGTAACTGCCATTTTGGCTTCAGTGATCAACCCTCTGTAAGTTCACACATGATTGAAGAACATCAAGGCCTTGGGATGCTCCCTAGGAATGGAGAACAAGAGCTCCTCATTGAAGGGATGCAAGAGCCTTTTGAACCAAGCCAGTCTTCACAGGAACCACCTGTGGAAACCAGCCAGCCATGCCAGGAAGTTTCTGAGGAGATCAGCCAGCCATGCCATGAGGTCCCTGACGTCAGCCAGCCATACCAAGACATCCCTGAAGAGGTCAGCCAGCCATGCCAGGAGGTCCCTGTCATCAGCCAGTCATGCCAGGAGGACCATGATAATGTTAACCAGATATGCCAGGAGGTCCCTCAGATCCATCAGCCATGCCAGAAGGCGAGCCAACTGTGCCAGAAAATCTCTGAGGAAGTTTGTCAGCTTTGCCAGGAGAACCCTGAGGAGGCCAGCCAGCCATGTCAGGAGGTCTCTGTGAAGGTTGGCAAGTTGGCCCATGGGTTCCCCGTAGGTGTTGGTGGCCCAGTCCAAGAAATCCATATAGAAGTTGGCAAACCAGCCCAAGAGGTCCCCGAGGAGCTCAGCGAGTCATGCCAGTTCTTTGTAGAGGTTGGCAGCCTAATCCAAGAGGCTTCTGCAATCAATCTGTTGTCTCAGGACATCCCTGAGGTTGACAAACAATCCCAAGAATTTCCTGGGGAGGATGATCTGCAGGTACAGGAGGTTCCTGAGGTTAATCAGCGGTCCTGGGTGGTCCCTGAGGTGACTGACCAGCTGCCTGGAGAGAATATTCCCCAAACCCAGTATCAATCTGGTGATCCAAACCCTCAGAGCCAGTCTCTAGCCCATGACCAGCACTCACCCCTTCCACCAGCAACATGTGATTAATCATGTTCTCATTAGTGGTGTCACACTATACCAGCTATTTGAGCTAGCAACTTTTTCTGTTGGCTAACTCACCTGCCAGTGTAAGACCTTGGATCTCACCAGAGGTGTCTGAGGAAGCAGTCCTCTTGGCATGAAGCCAAGAACTGTGCCAGAGCTGGGCTTGGCGGGGAGCCAATTTCATGTTCAAAACAACCATCGACTCCTCATAGGGCCATTAGACTTGAATAGGATTTCCGTAAAGGGGTGGGCTGAAGTGTCATTACCCAGTGTCCTCTGAGCATCCCAGGAAATTCCAGATTGTTAAAGGAAATGCCACTTAACTGCTGAAGACACCATCCGGGGACATCAAGTGCAAAAGTGGACTCCAGGGTCTCCACTTTTCTGGGGACATATTCACAACTTCTCAAGGTACCCTTAGACCATATGTGCATTCAGGAAGATTCTTGTCTTTACTAGCACTCCTCAGGTGGGCCTAGGATGGCTGTCTGAAATGTCTGGGGCGGGGGTGGGGGGGTGGGGAGTTCCTTTCCCAAACAAACATCCATCGTGGCCACTAATCTTTAGATTGGGCATATGGGTGTTTTGTATAACATCGCAAGTTTCACCTCTGCCCCAGTAGTTTTCCTCTGGGCAATAGCTCTAGGGAAAAATAGGTATTAGATTGCTGTGAAAATTTTAAGAGTAACTACTTAAAATGCTCTGTGGGGGCGGTTCTTGGCCAATCTGTGAAGCCAGGTCTCCTTTTGTTGTGAGGCCACCTGGCTTAAGAGATGCTGTAGCAAAGAAAATCAGGTTCTATTTTAAGCAATTAGCAGAGATCAATATTGTACAGACATGAGAAAAGATTATATATATTTCTGTAGTAGAGCCAGGGACAGACTGGCCAAAGACCAAGCACTCCAGGGTCCCCAAGAGGTTTTTCCTTTTATCATTATGTCTTTAGGGTCAGGTGTGATTATGAAGCTTTTCCCAAAGATATGGGGATGGGAATGGGCCTGGGTAGGAGAGTAATGCAGTCATTGCAGTGGAGGGGCCAGAACATTATGAGTGCTCAATAAATATGAAATAATAAAAATGGTGATGGTGGTGATGATGTCCTTGTGAATTCAAGTATTAAGATGACTATAAATCAGTCATGTCTGTGACTGAATTAATCTGAACCAGTCAAAAACTGCAATAGTTGAGTGGGAAAGGACTATAAAATAAAGAGATCAGGGGGCGCCTGAGTACCTCAGTCGGTTGAGCCTCCCACTTCGGCTCAGGTCATGACCTCACAGTTCGTGGGTTTGAGCCCTGCATCATGCTCTGTGCTGACAGCTCAGAGCCTGGAGACTGCTTCCGATTCTGTGTCTCCCTCTCATTTTGCCCCTCCCCTGCTTGCAGTCTGCCTCTCTCTCTCTCACAAAAATAAATAAACATTTAAAAAAAAAATAAAGACATCAGGCATCCCAGGAGGGCCCTACGACAGTCAGCCCATTATCCCAAAATGTCTTAAATGAGTAGTGTTGTGGGGGAGAGAGTTTCTATTTCTGTGAAGCACCAGTGAGTACTTGCCTTCTCACCAGATCCTTGGAATCACCCTCTCAATTTTCCACTCTTTTGCTTTGGAGTGAGTGTCAGGAGTTGATATAAAGGGGTTATGGTCTTTGCCTCCTTGACGTATTTACACTGGGAAAGCCCAGCACACTGGGAGGGCTGGAATATCCCCTTCCCCACATATTTACATTCACAACTTGGCCTCTCCTGACATACCTAGGACTATAAAGGGTTTCACTGCAAGGGGAAAATCGAGCACTAACATCGTGGAAGTCCTAAGTGCACAGGTGAGTGCTCTTTACAACCTCAATAGGCTCTGGACCTCTTAGGGCTTCTCAACTCTTTGCCTCTTTGGTGTTCCCTTACCAGGGTATCTGACACTGGTTATTCAGTCCTCAGCTCTTAGCCCTAGGGGATAGTATACAGATCCCCTCCCCAGACCCCCTGCCCCTCTTCTTTCCCTCAAACCAAATGTATCTCCCCACCGTTGGCCCTTATTCCTCATACGCTAGCATTCTCATTTTCAGAAATTATGCTGGCTCCCCGTATCTTTTCTCCCTTTATCCACCTATGTCCTCTGGCCTCCCTGGGTCCTGGAGCTGCTTCCAGTTATCAAAGACATTGAAATAAATAACAATGCTGGGAGAAGCAGAGAGGTAGAAGCCAAGGCCCAGCAACTAAGCAATGTGTAGTCAGAAAAAGCCTAAGGAGCACGACAGCATCTGTAATGAACTTGATTTTATTGTTAGAGTTGGAGGCGGCTCCATTACAGCAGCTGGGAACTATAGCAGGGAAGTGTGGGGAGGAGCAGAGCACAGCAGCACAGGGAGGGTGGGAGCTAGGAAGAACACAGGCCGGCTCATTTTAGTTTCCACACAGTCATTTGGCAGAGAAGCCGAGCCCTGACGAGCGTCTGGATTTCTCTCTGTCCGGCGGTAGTCTGGCAGGGCTGCTCATTGGCTTGCTTGGGGAGAGGTCCTCTCCTGGGGTGGTTTTTTCAGCCTGTTTTCATCTTACTCAGTAGGAGTTCAGCTTTAGCTCAGCTTCGTCTCCCTCTTCCCTTCCTCTCATTTTCCCCAAGTTCTCTGGCATGGCCTCTACCTCCCAGATCCTCTGTCCAAGAGTTTGGGGCTGGAAAGGCAGCCAGTGTTCCCATTTCAGCTGCAGGATGGCATAGTGGAATGTTGGGGGAGTCACACATTGCTGGGGTGTCAAATGTTGGGATGTCAGGCAGTGGCTTATTTTTAACCCATTACACACCAGGCCACAGCAGATGACCACATGCAGAGAAGCCAAGCAGGGGATGAAAAGGGAGTAGGATAATTGGAATGGGTAGGTGAAAACTTCAAAAGGTAAGGGAGCTTGGAGGAATTCTGGGATTGGGGCTGGGCTCTCCTTGCCCCTCTTTGTGCTGCCCAATAGGCCTGGTCCGGGCACAGCTCTGAGATGTGAATGGTATGAAGCAGGAGCTGGGAGGATAAGCAACTTTCTTCTCTCACCAGCCTGTTGGTCAAAAGGGCTTCAAGTTTTGGATTGAGACATTCAGATATGGAGGGGAGCAGTGGGACAGTATAGCAGTGGTGTACCCCTAGACCTCTGCTAGAACCCAGACCCTGGTGGGCAAGGGAATGGGAGATGGAGGAAGGGGCGCAGCTCTGGGTACCTTACTGACAGAATCCTGCCCCAGGTCACATAAATTATTACTTGAGATCCTTCCTTGGGTTGCTAAATAGAGATAAAGAGGTCCCTGGGCTTGGGGATCTCCCTCCATGAAGGAGGAGGTTGCTGAGACCCATCCTTCCTCCCACGCAATACAAACATTTGGTAGTGTTAGGAGAGGGTGTCACTCCAGAGTTCTCAGGCATCAGATGACCTCCTATCCTAATTTCGTACCCTCCCTCTATCCAATCCCTGTTGCCTTTGGTTTTGAAAATCCTTTTGAGTATGGATGAGGGGGAGGGACAACACCTCCCACCTAGCCCAGCCCAAGTTCCCACAACAAGACATCCTGTCCCCTGTCTCCCCCACCCCAGCTCCCATGTCCCTCAACCCCAAAGGACTCCAGCAATAGCCATTCTCTAAGGGAGCTGGGGAAGCAGATTCCTGGGGAAAGGAGAGTAGTTCTTTCAGAATTCAATCTTGCAGGCTGGGAAGGACTCGTCTTGCATGACCACGGTGCTGCTGCTAGCCAGGACCAGAACATTCAGTTGTTGCTGTTGCTCATGAGTCTGCTGGTACCACTCACGAGTCACCTCCGTGTCATGAGTAGGGATCAGAGTCACCTAGGAGGGAGACAAAACATGCCTCATGTGACATTATGAAGGAAAGGTAAGTGAAGGGGATGGGGCATTATGCCTGATGGTCTAGGAAGTAGTCCCACTCCCCATAGAAAGGGTTCAGTCCTTTTATGAATGGAGACTGTGTTCCACTGAGTAACCTTTGACCAGACTTCCTCCTTGGCATCTGCTGCCACTCACCTGAAGATTCTCCCCCACTGGGCTTTGCCCTCCAGCAGGGCATCCAGCACAGCCCGGCTCGGCTCGCCATTGACAGGGTCATTCCCACTGACCACATAGTAGGATGCACGCACTCGACGGAAGAAGTCAAGGTCTGCAGTCTTGCCACTGCAATGATTCGGGATATAGGCGAGATCCACGTATACAGGGGAGCCAGAGCTGCTCTTGGAACCCAAGGCCACTGTAGAGACAAGCCAGGACTCATTGGAGAGGCAAAGTAGAACATTTTTAGCAATCTTCCTCCCACAATTCCTCCTACTCCTGGAGTCTTTGACCAGCCCCAACCCCAATCCATAATCCATCGTTTCATGTTATACTTACATGGTCCTGCTTTGAGTCCATTGACTAGGCCTTTGGACATGGGGCTGTGTCCATCCTTTTCCTCTGCTGGGGTGACCTGGCTTGGAGTGCTGCGAGGTCGGGGTGGGACCCGGGATGCTCGATCTGCAGGCCCTTTACCAGGAGTGGGCGAGCGTTTTCCCCGAAGATCCAGACGTCGAGCAGGAGATGCTGGCTTACCCCTGCCTGGGGCCCTGCGCCCTACTCTCCCCTGTGCTTTCTCCTTCTCACGTAGTTTTTCTACCCTTCCAGTTTCTGAGCTGAGCCCCTCAGGGTCAGCCATGCACACATCAGGGCGAGGAGGGGATGGGCGGGGGTCTGGCTGGGGGATAGGGGGTGGGTCATGGCCAGGCCTGGGATGGTGAGTCCCACTGACCCCTCCAGCTTTGTCCACAGGCAGGAAGTCCCCATCTTCATCTGAGTCGAGAGCTGCCTCAGCTGTGATGGATGGACACTCCTCAGTTTCTGGTGGAACATCAGAATCTGATTGTGAGGAGCCTGAGTCACTGGCTGATGTTGGGGGTGTCTCATCAGCCACAGGGCATGGGCCCCCTGTGGCCCCTGGGCCCGCTGCCCGGCGCCGCCCTCCCCTCCCTACTAGCCGAGCTTCTTCAGTTGAAAGGTCACCTTCATCTGTGGATCGGGGCAGAGGTGGGTTCAGAAAAGATGGGGAGAGTTCCCCTCGGTGGGGCCGGAGCTCAGCAGCACATCCCTGAGGCCCAGCCTCAACCTCAGGGGAGACACTTCTGGGTTGGCTTCCAGAAGCCCCTCCAGGGCACAGTGGCTGCTCAGGGGAGAGCAGTGTGTCAGGCCGGGAACTCCTCTCAGCTCCCTCAGGCCAGGCCCCACGTTCCCAGGCAGGGCAAGTCTCAGCTGCTTCTTTCTCAGCCTTGGCCAGGGCAGGGCCTGGGGGGTTGGGGCTGGTTTCAGTTGGGCCATTGGTGGCACAATCCCCAGACGGACTCTGTAATGGGCTTGGCTTCTTGGTAGCAGCCCCTGTGCATTCCAGGCGGCAGGGCAGAGTGCTATCATCCATGTCTCCAGGCAAGCTTGGAGCTGGAGCTGGGGCCAAGTCCAGTGAAGCTGGGGGTGCTGAACTCAGAGGAGTGAGGTCCCAGAGGCTGTGGACAGCTGGTTCCATTCCTGAGACCAGCTCTCCAGACCCCCGTTCTGCAGCCTCCGGGCCAGAAGGGAAGCGCTCAGCCACACTCGAAATCACAGGTGTAGTAGCCTCAGAGGAGGAGCCTTCAGACAGGGCTGGTGAGGCCGGTCTTGGCAGACTGGAGAGGAGAGGAGCCTCAGGAGAGCTGGGTGATGGGAGCTGGGGCAGTGAAGAGTCCAGGCTGGGGGCCTTGGTCACTTCCAGGTACTCATCATGCCGGGCTCTGGTGGGGGGCCCTGGAGCCAGAGCCAGAGCTCGGTCCCCAGAGAAGGCGAGGGAGCCACAGGGTGCTGAGCGGGGTTCAGCAGGAGAGGGCAACTGTGGGGGAGCTGGCTGCAATGAGGAGAAGCCAAAGGCTGAAGCAGGGAAGTCCAGGCTGGGTCGGGGAGGGCCCAGGTGTGAGTCCGAAGGAGGGCTAGTATGTGCCTCACTTTCAGGCCACAATGTAGGGGGCCCTGCAGGGATGGGGTGAGGGGGACTCGGGGACTCGGCCTCTTTCTCTGGCTGTTCCCGTGCCCCTTTCTCTAGCTCTGAGTCACTAGTGCTGTCATCCCAGTGACCCTGGCCTGATTCCTTGGGGGATGGGGTTCTCCTATCTGGGCTACAGCTCAGGATATTACCATTAAGAGGGGGGCTTGGGCCTTTGCTCAGGGGGATAGGAACACGGGGGGGCACTGCAGGTGGGGTGAGGCTGGGCTCCACACTTGGACCTGGCTCAGGCTCTTGCCTAGGGGGTAAAGTGGGTCCCGCCAGGGCTGCATAGCTAAAGGTTGGAGTGTCAGATTGGAGGCTCTTGGGCGAGACAGGAGACGAAAGCTCCTTCTCTGCAGATGGGTTTCGGCCAGCAGCCTCCTCCTTGGCTGAGATGCGTGGGGGCCAGTCCCCAGCTGCCCCAAGAGGAGGCTCTCTAGTGGGGCATGCAGGGCCAAGCCCAGTAAGCATCATCTGTTCATAGATGTCTGCGTACTGGAAACTTCTCTCATCAGGATAGGGTGTGGGCTCTCTCTGCTCAGGTTCTGTCTGTTCGGGCTCCTTGGTGGGATGGCTTTCGCTGGCTTCTGGGACCTTGGAGCTTTGAGGGCCACTGCCCAGAGCCCCAGCCCCACCTTCTTCTTCCCTCCCCCCTTCAGCTTTGCGGTAGTCCTTCCCCAAGGGAGAGTATGGCCCACCTTCCAACTCAGCTGCCGCCTCCTGCGCTGCAGCCACCACACTGTCATATTCAGTGGTGCCCCAGGTGAAGGGTGCAGGAGTGTGTGGTTCTGGGGCAGGTGTGGGAGGAGCTGGAGCTGGGGAGAGGGGAGCAGGAGGCAGGGGTCTGTCTTTTGGCACCCATGGTGGGATGTCAGCCAGCCATGAGGGAGTGGTGGGTTCGTTCCTCATGGGTGGCATGGGCTCAGGCTCTGGGATAGGGCTTTCTCGTCCGGGAACTGGAGGAACCCTCTGCCCAACCACCTCAGGTGGGGAGGCCGGAGGAGAGATGATCTCAAAAGGGGAACGGGTCAGCTTGTCCTCTTCCTCTGGTGGCAGCCCAACTGGTGACTCGGCAAGCCAGCGCTCCACCTCCAGCCCCTTCTGTGGTGAAGGCTCCTGGAAACCCTTGAAGTCTGAGGCCCAGGGGCTCTGAGGTGTGTGCTCCAGTGGAGGCACTTCATGTTCATCATCTGGGCCCTCATCGAGGAAAGTGCTCTCCCGCTCTTCTGTGTACCGTGGCCGGCCCCCCTGGCCATCCAGCTCATGAGGGAACCATACCTTGCGTTCACAGCTCAGCTCCCTCCAGTATGTGTCCTGTTCCAGGGCCACATCCTCTCTGCCCCTCCAGTACCTGTCCTCCTGCTCAGGAGATGTGTCTTCCCATGTTGGGGCAGGCTCTTTCTGTTCTCCAACTGGCTCGTCTCTGGATGGAGATGTTTTTTGCCACTCCTGTACCACATCCTGCTCCTTCCAGTACTTCTCTCCCTGATCCCGGGCCTTGTCCTCATGCACTGGGCTCTCTTCCAGCCCTAGAACTTTGGTCTTCTCCAGCAGAACTTCTTCCTTCAGTGGCACAACCTCAACTTTTTCTGGAGATTTTTCCTCTAGGATCTTCTCCTGTTTCATGGTTTTATCCTCCTGCACTGGGCTCTCCTGCTCCTGAGTTTTATGCTTCTCTTCCAGGGCCTTATCTTTCTGTTCAGTGGCCTTCTTGTTTTGTTCCAGGGCTTCATCCTTCTGTCCTAAGGCCCAGTATTTTTGTTCTAGGGCCTCATCCTTCTTTTCCAAGGCCTCCTCCTTCTGTTCTTGGGCCTTGCCTTTTTGTTTTGAGTCTACGTCTTTTTGTTCTAAGGACTTATCCTTCTGTCCATGGGCCTTGTCCTCCTGCTCAAGGGCTTCATCTGTCTGTCCTAAGGCCTTGCCCTTCATTTCAAGGACCTTGTCCTCTGGAGCCCTGTCTTTATGCTCAACGTCTCTGACTTTTCGTTCTAAAGTTTCATCTTTTTCTTCTGGGATCTTGTCCTCCTGTTCCAGAACCTTGTCTTTTTGTTCTAAGTTTTTGTCTTTAGGTTCCAGGGCCTTGTCCTTCTGTTCCAGGACTGTGTCCCTTTGTTCTAAATCCCTGTCTTTCTCTTCTAAAGCCTTATCCTGCTGTTCTACAGCCTTATTCTTCTCTTCCAGAGCCTTATCTTTCTGACCAATGGCTGTATCCTTTTGCTCTACAATGACATCCTTCTGCTCCAGAGTTTTGTCCTGCTGTAAGACTTCATCTTTTGGTTCAGGTTCCTTATCCCTCTGCTCTGGGGTTCTGTCTTTCAACTCTGGAACTTTACCTTCCCACTCCATGGCAATGCTCTCCATGGCAGGGCTTGGCAAAGACTCAGGACTCTTGGTGAGGGAGCTGTCAGGTGTCAGGATGTGTTCACCAGGGCTTGTGATCATGCCAGGTGAGTGCTTCCCATCTCCCAACAATGTTGAGTGAGAGAAGGAGCTGGCAGGTAACTTTCCTTCAGGGCTTTCATCTCTGATGTCTGCCGGTGCAGAGTATCCAGTGGTCCACTCTGTGGGAGGTGACAGTGTGGCTGCACAGGGTTCTGGAATAGATGTGGGCACTAGGTGGCGAGAGGTATCCTCAGCCTGCATCAGAGGCCCCTTTTCTTCCTTTCCAAGACTTAGTTCCCCAAACTGGAGGGTGCCAAGGCTTTCTGGAGAGAGCTGCTTAGAAGAGATATCCAGAGAGGTCTCCTTGCTGGGACTCTCTTCCGAGAGAGAAAGTGACTGGGTATCTTCTGGAGATACCTCTGGCCAAAGGTCTTTGTGTAGGTGCTGCTCTGTCAGGCCACAGGGAGACCTGGGGATGGCTTCTTGGTTGGCTGTGTCTGGTGAGACCACACTGAGTACAGATACGGACTCTGCATCTTCAGGGGAGAGGCTTCGGTCAGGAAACTGGAGCACTCCATCTTTTTGAGTTTCACCAGGTTCTTGGAGTGACGTTCTCAAATCTCTGGGAAAGGCTTCTGTTCCCAGAATTGGGCCTGTGGACTCTCCTGCCTCCATAGTCTCAAAGACTATTGCTTTGTCCTGTTCTGGCAACAGCTGGATAGTGCAGCCTATATGTTCCCCAACGATGCTGACTGGTGCTTCCTGGGGATGGGGGCTCCTGGGAGGAGGCACCTTTTCCTCCTCCAGTGTGACCTCTTCAGGCCCTGGCTTAACTATCTCCTCTGCAGCATCTTCCTTGCCCACACCTGGTGTACGCCTCGTTCCTTCCCAGGAGCCTGCTTCCTGAAAGTCTTGGGGCTCAGACTTTTCTTCCACTGGGGACTGATGAAAGGGTGTGTGGGTGGCACTGGGTGGGCCAGATGGTGGAGGAGAGGCCATTTTCACTGTGCTGTCATCTGGGCTAAGGCAGCGTTCCTCCACTTCTCCAAGGACTGGTTCCCCTGGATGTAGAGTATGCCCAGGGGCACCAAACATCGGGGCTCCAAACTGACTGGGAAGTTTCTCAGACACCTCTACATTTGTGGTCTCCTCCTCTTCCTCTTCCACAGCTCTCTCTCCAGGCAAGCCTCTCCCTACAATCTCTCCTTTCTTCTCTGACTCACCAGTCACAGAGAAATCCTCACAAGGTGGTGATTTGAAGCCCTTGTCTTCTTCCAGTGAGGAGGTGGGTGAGATAGTACCAGCCGATGGCACATAGTCCAAGCCCTGAGTGGCTTCAGTGCGGGATGAGGGGATGCTTGTGACTGTGTCGAGCAGCAGGGAGCTCTTGCCTGTCTCTTCTGTCTGGGGAGCTGTGAGTGAAGCCACAGACTGGTCCTCAGCCACAGATGTGGCAAAGGAAGAAAGCTTGTCGCATTCAGTGATTGAGGTGGCTGAGGACACGTGTTCCTCTTCAGCCAAAGGGGCAGCCACCATGTTGGGGGGGTAGGTGAGTTCAGTCTCTGGTGCTCCATAGCCTTTGCTAGAGGTGACAGGAACAGCACTGTCTGTAGGCTGGCTAGCCTCAAAGGGGCCAGGACCCTCAGGCCCAGGGAGGTCATAGGTACTTGTAGGAAATCTAGGTGGAGCTGGGCGTTCCTCCGGCTCATCATGAATCTCTTCATCTGAGATGGTTTGCTCTGTCTCTGAGTAGCCAGGGATTGTCTCATCCTGGATGTAAGAGACATGCTCGGTGGCTCCTGCAGGTGTGGCCAGGCTGCTTAGGAACGATGAGGTCTCCTTCTCAGGAGCTTTGCCCTGGAGTCCTACTTCCCGGCCCCCGAGGGCCTCCCTGCCCCTTGGAGGTGCCTTCAAGGCTTCCTGCATATGTTTTTGGTAAAAACCTTCAGCCTTTGTCTCTTCCTCTTCCTCCTCATCTGAAGGGTGCAACTCCTCCATTTCTTCTAACTCAGCTTTCTCTATCACATCCTCCTTTACCTCAGGTTCACTTTCCTCTCTGGCTTCTATTTTATCAGGGAGCCTCTCCGTTTCTTTGTGCTTCTTTTCCTCCCAGGTATCTTTCTCTTCCTCTGTTTCAGCCCCGGAGTCTGGGCCTCTATCCTTGCTGCCTTGTTCTTCAGGGATGTCTGTGACAACCTCTCTCTCCTTCATCATAGGCTCTTCTTGCTCCAGCCCTGGGACAGAGGGTGGTATTCCCTGGCCAGTTGTACTTGGGGGTCCCTCCTCTGCAGTGTCTGGAGGGAGTGGTTTCTCTCCCAGTCCTAGGTCCCTTTGTTCAGCCAGCAGCCCTCTCTCTTCACGCTTCATCTCCTCAAAGTCCTGTGTGAGGTCCTCTGGTGAAGATAGAACCAGCTCCCTGTGCCCGCTGACTGTCGGGGGTGGTACAGCCCCCTTCTGGGCTGGGGGTGTCCGGGGCTCAGAGGACAGCTCCTTCTCCCCACGAGCAGCCCGACTCTTGTCCATTTTGACCCTGCCAGGGGCCTTGGCTTTGTAGAGGGTCTTACGTACCTCAGGGGTAAAGGGCTTCAGATCTGGCTTGGAAATTTTCTTGACCTCGGGTTTGGTATCTTTCCTCTTCTCTTCCTTCTTGGCATCCTTCTTCTCCTCCTTCCTTCCTTCATCCTTCTTGAGCTCCTTCCTCTCCTTCTTGATCTCTTTTTTCTCTTTGTCTTTTTTCTCTTCCAGCTTTGAGATCTTTTCTTTCAGGTGCTTCTTCCCTACCTTGTCTTTGATCAGCTTTCGCTTCTCTGCCTTCAGTGCCTCACTTGACTCTGTCCTCACCCTCTCAGGCTTGGTAGGCTTCTCTGGGGGCTTCTCAGATGACTCTTTTACTTTTTTCTCTGTCTTGGCTAACTCCTTGGCCAGTTCTGAGCGGGCCTCCTTGGCTCCCTCTTCAGCCACCTCCTCCCGTTTGGCCAGCTTGCTTACAGCTGTCTTGGCAGTGGCCTTGAGGCTCTCCTTGCTGTCAGCCCGCTGTTTAATTTTGCTGGGTTTGAGGTTGGCAGGCACAGCCCCAGAGGCCAAGTCCTTCTGTGTAGCCACAGGGTACCGCAGGAAGTCCAGGTGCCGAAGCTTTTCCAGGCCCTCCAGGATCTTGTTCTGGGGGGCGTTCCCTGGAAAAAGCACACGTACGATCTTCTCGGTGGGATTGGCTGGTAGCCAGACAACCAGAGCAGTGATAGAAGTCAGGTAGGGCACCGAGATCTCCGCTTCCTTCCCATTAGCCAACACAATGCCCGTCTTAGCTTTACTATTGCCTGCCCACTTTTGCATGAGGAACTGCATCTCCTTGCTGTCCTTGACAGGGTTGAGGACATACATGTCCAGCCGGCCCACACCCATTTTGTGGAAGAGGGTCAGTGGCTCAATGGTGTTGCTGACGACACGGTACAGAGGTTCGGCCTGGATGCCCAGGCGGTTTAGGTGTTGCAGGGTGAGGCAGGCCTCCTCAATGCTGCGCTTGGCTTTCCGGGAGGCATCCGGCAGCCGCAGCTTATCGGGCACATTGAAGAAGACAACTCCGAGCTCAGGGGAGATGAGGTTCTTCACCCAGTCACTGTAGCTGCTAGAGCCCTGGGACTGCTCCTCCTCCAGTTCTGCCACTTTGCGCTGCAGGAGTCCATTGATGCCTGGCAGGTTATCTGCCCCAATGTGTGTGAGCAGCACCGAGTCAATGCGGTCCAGGTGCCGCACCAGCTTCCAGAAGCAGGACTTGCGATCAGAGCCACCATCCACCAAGATATTGAAACCGTTAACGGCAAAGAGGGCAGAGTCTCCACGGCCACCAGGGAAGATATAGCAACAAGGCTTGGAGAGCTTGAGGAAGCCCCCTGACGTGGGGGGCTCTAGCAGGTCAAAGGGAGATGGCACATCCACAGTCTCAGAGACGTACTCGGAGAATTCAGCCACACCATCCATGGTGGGCAGTGTGGGCTCAGGGTTTAGTCGGAGGTGCAGGGTCTCTTGGGAACTGGATAGTCCCAGGTGGCTCCAATCTCCCTCGCCTAAGCAGGAAACGGTGAGGAAGGCCTGGATTCCAGGGTCTCTATTGCTGAGCAATTGGGCAATCTAGAGAAATGGGAGATAAAAGCTGATCAGATCAGGTAGAGACCTGGGGTTGCCTTAACCCAACTCAAATTCAATCTGCTAGTCACCACCTCTTTGCGATGTAATTGCCTCCTACCTTTCTGCCAGTGTTCCCGACCCTCAAGCAACATGAGATATTCCCATCCTTGGATCCCTCCCCACAGCTCTAGTCCTACCCCAGTTTCCATTCCTCCCAGACACTCAGACATGGAACTTACCTCTGGGTTGTGAAGGACCTGGGCAAAGTTCTGATAAGAGTAGGTGCCACTCTGTAGGATGAGGTCTCCCCCAGGCTCTAAACTTTGCCCACTCAAGATCAGTAGTTTGTGAGCTGATGGACTGCTAAGGAGATGGTGAACCTAGAATGCAAGGTAGGGAGTGGTCATGGGTGTGGGAAACCCAATGAAGGGCATTGGATGTTCCTGGTTCCCCTCAGTACTGGAAAGACACGCTCCCCACTAGTGCGCCCACAATGCCTCCAGTGCGGGACTGGGGATCATAAGGCGGCTTAGATGGTTCAAAGCCAAGTCCAGGAATTCTTGGCCTTACAGCAGTAGTACTGGCAGGGGTGGGTTACAGCACTTCCAACAAGCCCTTGTGGCAAGGCACTGGCCCTGGCCTTACCTCAGAGCTGATGCTGTCGGCACTGGGGTTTACCAGGATGACGGTCTCTAGGATCTCACTCTGGTGGCAGAGGGTTCTCTGGCCTGAGGGAGAGATGCAGGATTTTGTATTGAAGAGAGTGGGTATAGTAAAAGGAAGAGGCATTGTGTGGGGGAGGAGAGAAAAGAGTGTACTTTCAGAAAATGGAGCTGAGGGGAAAGAGGAGCCTCGCTATCCTTAGATGCTGCCACTTTGGATACTGCTGAGTAAGGTCTAGGAACAGGCTCCTCCAGCCCTTCCCTTTCAGGGTTTCCTCCTCCCTTCTCCCACACTGGCTGTCTTCTCTCCCCCCCTTCATATGCCACACCCTCTGCCTGCTCAGTCTGGCACCCCCACCCCCTCCCCTGAAACTCCTGCCTCAGACTGCCCTATTGACAAGAAGCTTTTGTCCCTCTCGAGCACTAAGCTCCTGGTGCTGCCTGGGGATGGGGGGCTCAGCTGGAGGGAGGGCTTCTGGGGTTGTGATGCTTACTCAGCTCTCTCCTCACTAGCCTGCCTCTGCCCTGGGCTTTCATGCCAGCAGAGTGCCTGGGAACAAGGAGATGGGCACTTTGCAGTGTCTACAGACTCCCTATCCTCTTTTCCATTCCCCATCCAAGGCCAGAATTCCCATTTTCCAAAAGACTCCATTTCTATCTATCTAAACGCTTGGGGCTTTACGAATCAAAGATTAGAAAAAGGAGTATAATTTCTTGTTCCGTTCTCTAGTTCGTCAGAGGCCAAGCCTGTGCTCACAGGCATGCACACAATCATGCTGTTCCCACCACCAAAGGTTACAGCTCCCTCTCCCACCTCACCTCCATGTCTCCAGACACAAGAGAGGCCTGGTTCACTGCCCCACAACCCATCCCTTGTGAACAGTTTCTTCTCTCATCCTTGCCCCTCTCCTATGGGCCCTCTGCCATGAAGATGGGAGTTAGGGGTCCACAAACAAGACACAAATAAGGAAGGAGAGATTCAGAGTGTTCCCAGTCCATGCAGAAAGACAAAATAGCCTCAAATCCCCTGTCTACTTCCCTCCTACAGACTCACACGAAACACCGAGCAATGCAGCCAAAGAAAGAAAGTGGCAGGTTAAAGGATAATGGAGGATGCCGCCATCCCCTGCTCCTGCCTTTCCTAACTGCCGCGCACAGTGGCTTTACCTTGCAGACAAGAAAGTTGAACAGATGGCCCAGGGAGTGGGCTGTCTGGAGGATATTGGTGGGAGTGCTCATAATCTGTCCCCTAGACCCTCTTCTGTGATCCAGCTCTTTCCTCTTTCTGGGTCTTGGGCATGAGAAGCCTGGGGCCAGGGCCTTTGTTAAGAGGAAGAACCATAGTGCCAGAATCAGGCAAATCTGGCAGCAGAGGGCTGCCGTTGCAGCTGCAGGGGAAATGAACTGTGGATGTGTCAGAAGAACAAACCTCATAGAGGGTGGGTGGGGCCCAAGAGGAGTTCAAGGGTTCTCTTCTGTTAACTTGGGAATTGAGGGAAGCTTTGAGGTCAGTTCAGAGGATGAGAACCACCTTAGAGATAGACTGGAGCAGCTCTTGGGCAGATGAGGGGTAGCAAGGTTCAGGGAAGGGCCAGGCTAGCCCTAGGCTAGTCGTAAGTAGTTTAGATTTAAAAGGGAAAATCCTACCCTACCCAGACGCATACCCACAAGGTCACACATTCGAGCTAGGAGGGTCTGAAAGAGAAAAGCTGTGGTACAGACGGATTTGTTTTCTATCTACCACTCTTCCCCCACAGTCCCCTGTGTATAACCACTAGACTTCTCTGATCCCAGTTAACGTCTTGGTGAAAGACCCTATTCCTCACCCATGTGCTCTTCAGACTGGCAACTACATGGTCTATATCATGCACTCCTCCTTTTGAGGCCTGGGAGAAAGCCCTATTTCTCTCTTCTGCTCCCCCAGCAATACCACTGAAGGGAATTGGCTTGTTTTTCCTTTTTCTTTCGTGTGAGGCAGGGGGCACTTCCCCTTGGCCAGTGATGCTGTGGGGGTGGACTGGGGCACCAAGGCTGAGCAGGCAGGAGGGCAGGTGTCTCCGCAGTGAGGCAGAAGGGGAGGGGGGGCCGCTTGGGCAGCTGCAGTTTGCCGCAGTGTGTGAGTGTGTGTGAGTGTGCGCGCTGAGCTCAGGCTCCAGCTCCGCCCCCACCCCCCACCCCAGCATGACAAGTCATTTTCTTGGCTGCCTCTGCATGGGGGGTGAGAAGGGGGGACACAGAGAGGGAGAAGAAACTGGCGCCTCTGTTCCAGAGCCCCCATCTTGGGAAGAGAAGCAGAGATGGGGTGGGGGTGGGGCTGAGACTTGGAACCTGTGGGTTTGACAGGACTGGGAATGCGGGGCAGCTGCCGGGGGAAGGAGTGCTCTCAATCTCTGGAGTGGCCTCTCAATCTCCAGAGGGAGTCAGAAGCGGGGGCTTAGAGTCCCAGCCTCAAGCCGGTTGTAGGGAATGGAGGTGGAGGGCACTGCAAATAGGTTGGTCTATGAAGAGGCGCGTGCCACGTCTTAGTGACCCTTTCCTCCCTTTTTTTCCACAGTGTCCCCCACCTTCCCTTACTTGGCAAAAACTCGCTATCTCGCTCACCCCCAGCATGGGAGCAGCTGAGCAATCCAGCAGCTGACACCAGAGACCCTCCCATTAGGCGCATTCCTGGAACATCCGCCTTTCCTTCAGATTCTTCTGCCTCTGCCCAAAGACAGCTCCCAAAGTCCTCCAGCACCCGGGGGCTACCAGGCAGAGCCAGTGACACCACCCTCTGCTGTAGCCCCTAGGCTGATGTCTTCCAGCCCAGTCCAGCCTGAGAGGTGGACTGTCACAGTCCCGGCCCCGCTGGCCTCCGCCTGGTCCTGGGTCCAAGCTGACCCCACAGCCAAGTAATGTTCATCTTCTCTCTCTGTCCCCCCACCCTGCCTACCCTGCCAGGCAAATTCCAAACACCCCACATTAGGTATCAACTCCTTTCCCGCTACCGCTACCACAGCATTCCCCCACCCCGCATGCAAAGCCCTTCGGTTTGGTTCTTACCCCGGGGTGTGGGCGGGAGCCCCTCATGGAGGCTGCAGCTCCGGCCTCAGCCGGCAGCTTCAGGGAAGAGTCTGCCGCACTTGGGGTGGGAGTGGGGGGGGGGGGGCTTGATAGGGAGGGCGGCGCCTGGGCGGGGAAGAGGGGCTGGTCCATGACGAGGCACTGGAGACTTAACTGTTTCTTTGCCTTCATAGTGTCAATGCTCTGATGCTTCTGCTTGGCTCTGGGGGGCTGAGGAGTTGTCTAGTAGCTCCGAGAGCCAGGGTGGTCTACATTGGCCCACAGGGCCCTTCTCCCCTCAGTGCTGCTTAGTCAAGAAATGCCCTTTTAGCCAAAAGACCAAAGCCCTGTGCTATAGCACACTGCAGGGATACCGGAGGTATGGGCTGCCTGGGCCCTCCCCCTTCCCTCAGGAACCATCTGCCGCCTCTCCCCTCAGACCCAGGGAATGACCTTCAATCCCTGGAGGAGCGGGAGACAAAGGAGTTGGGGGCCTGAAAGAAAGGAGTAAAAGTGAGGGGACTGCTTGACATGAAGGCTGGGGATGGGGTGGTGAGTTCTGTGGGCTTTTGAGCCACATCTGCAGAAACCAGGGGAGGATAGAAGTCTCATTTTAGGTTGCAGTGTAGGTTGAAATTCTGGAGTGGACACATGGTCCCTAGCCCTTCTGAGGTGGGGCACAGGGACCCTGGGAGCTGCATGTAGTCCTATGTCAGTGCGGCACCACACAGCAACCACATAAGCACTAATACTTGGAACTCTTGGGTCATTGGATTTGAAGAGGCTGGGTGCTTTCTGCTTTTCAGTGAGAGAATTAACAGGGACCAAGGAGGATCACCAGGGCCCCAGGCCCCGGTGAGATTTTTTTACTATAGGCCAATAATTAAGTGCAACAAAAAGTACTCCTTGGATTAAAAAAAAAAAATCTTATGACTTCGTAGGCTAATGGGTCCCTGTGCTCTCCTTGTCTGCACTTTTCTATTTCTCTCTGAAGTCTCTTTCTTATACTATCTTAATCCTTCCATTGTTGGCTGTTTCCCTTAGTGTCTACCTCTGTTTCAGCACTCAAAAGACTCAAAGGGAGGATCGTGAGAGCTGTAGCACACAGTTCCAACCCAGTGATGCTCATCCGCCCATAAAGTCCTTCCCTGCCCTCTTCCCTTCCATCAACCCTCTCCAGTCCTGGCCAACTCCTAATGCCTTCCACACATTGACATCCACCCACTCAAACCCCAGCACCAGCCCCACCCCTGCCCCAGACTGCCAAAAGCTGCTTTTGAAGGTCAGAGAAGCCAAAATAGTCTCTGCTCTCAGCATCCCCCCTCCCCCCCCCTTAACTGTAGCCAGAGAAGAGGAGGAGCTGAGTCACCAGAAGGGGGGGGGGGGGAGGGAGGAACAGAGGAGGAGGAATCTTTGCTCAGATCCGGAGATGCAAAGCAGCAACATGGCAACAGCCCCATTTGGATTGAGGAGGCCATCTGCAGAGATACACAACGCAAACCAGGCTGAGTTCTGAGCATCACAAAAGGAAAACACCTCCCTTCTGCAACTTCATATTTTGTATTTCTTCCCACCTCAAATCTTCTATCTCCTATCTGCTTTCTAGGGCTCTCTCAAGTGTGCTAAGAGGGAAACTTGAGTAGACATTTGGCTGGAGAACAAAATAACATTTCCCAGCCAATGCAGAGTCCCCCTTATTCTCAGCTGCTACCCCTAAGGGCCACACCCCTGGCCTTGTTCCAACTCACACTGGAGTTTTCCTCAGCTCTCACCCTCTGAACAGCCACCCGCCACAACTGAACCTCCACCTGCTATGTTCCTAGGCTCTGCTGCAATGAAATGGTGAGATGCCAAAGAGAGAGGCCTGAGCTCAGACACAAAATGTGACTAGAAGTCCTGGATTTGAGACCTGACTCTACCAGTTTATCAATGATGCCATTAAACAAGCCACTTAACCTCTCTGAAAGCTTGCTGAACTATAAAATGAGTATAGTACTAATACCATCCTCTAATTATGCAGTGAAGAATGATTGGGAAAAGATGAAAAAAGTGCTTCATTCCTAGACTCCTAAACTCGCAGTACACAAATGCCAATGGAAGTCTGTCTCCTTTTTGTAGATTTATGATCAGAATCAAATTTAGATTAAAACCAGAATCTCAGACCAGACCAACTCTAGAGTACCCCCTAACTCCCAGGTAAACCCAAAGCTGGAGATGCCGGTAGGAAGGTAAGTACTATTCATGTTTGCTGCTTTCCCATTTCAGATGGCAATGCAGACCACCCCTGCCCCCGCCCAGTTGTAGGGGCCAATGAGCTACTATATTAATTCAGAATGGCTTTCACGTTTGCAGAAGTAACAGAAATACCAATTTTAGAGTACATTAGTGGTAATGGAGACTCACACAGAAGGTCTACAAACTGGTCTTTCAGTGTATGTTTCTTAGAGTCTTAGAATATCAATCATGAATTATAAATTATGAAAGTCTCTCCCTTTCCTATAGGCGCTCACTAATAGAAGTATCAGAGTGTTGTTTAAACTCTGTTTTCCACTGTCCTGATAGTTTCTGGGTTTGTTTTATAATGCTTGGAAGCTCCAGATTTTCTGCAGGATTAGAAAGTTAGGCTCCAAGTCACCACTGGAGACTACCTGGCTCAAAATTCACCTTGGAAAGCCTTTACCAGATTTGACCACTAGAAGGAGCTGGGCCACTGACACTCCACCGGTGGGTCCTTCCTTTTCTGTGTTCCAGAGAGTGAAGAGTGGATAGTGGATAGGAATGATTGCACTTGCCCTGACACCATGGGATACGTGTTTGTCCCCTTTCTCAGCCTTTTGTCCCAGGATTGAGGAGAGGTGAGAGGGATGGTGGCCTAGCCTGTGGGTTGGGCAGAAAGGATTAAGCCATAGCATTTCCCCTTGAGCCCATCACAGCAGCCAGGTTCCCTTTGCCACTTGGCAAATGGGAGGCTGAAGGGCGGGGCAGCGTCTGCAGCTGCTTTGGGCTGACCGTTGTCTGTGGGGACAGCTGAAAGAGGAGCCAGCAGGGGTGGGGCTGTGGCTGTCTTGAGCCATGTGGGTTTTTCCAGGAAATTCTCCACTGTTCTCCAGGGACATAAGCCACCATGAAAATGTCCAAACCTAAAAAATAACAATTCAGTGTACTAAACTGAGCCCTGATCTTGGGAGTATGGTCCTAAGCCCCTGGAGGACACCATGGCAAACTGATTATAAAGATCAAGTAGGTGTTTATATACTAGTGGTTATTTCTGAGAAATGACTATGCATCTCTCTGTAAGCATCTTTCCAAGCATCCCTGAATGTTAATATGAAGAATGGCTAAGCATTTTGGTTTAAGCTCTCTTTATTCTTATTCTTACATTATTCTAGAATGCAGCCTACTCTTAAGTTTCTGTGGCCCAAAGGACAAAGTTAGAGAATTCTGTGTGAATTGATAACATCAGAACATACCCACCAAACTTCAATTCAGTCATTAGTTTAATCTGCTGTCATCCCCTTATCCAGCTTGCACCAGAGATGGTAGGAGGAATAAAGGGCAAAACTGTTGATTTTCAATCATCGGTGCTAATGGAGGAAGCCACAATAGGAATAATTCTAAACAGAAGGAAGTCTCAAAACAGTGAGTAGCTAGCTTCACAGGAAGCCAGTCACATCAAAGAGATGCCAGCTTCACATTTTTTAAAATGCTGCACATATTCCTAGGATAATGGAACATCGGTCATATTAACTCTCTCATCTCCTCTCTCTCTCTAAGAGCATCTCTAGGGGAGTCAGTGATCAGAGAAATGACTAAAGATGTGGCAGTTAGCAGGAGGAATAGGAAGAGAAAGGGAGGTGATTATCCACTACACCGCATAATTGAGACTTATCTGTGTAAGATATGAATTTAGTCATTTGGTGGCAGTGACTGTTGAGTCGGATGGATTTTATATTCCATAAAGGCACTGGCACATGGATTGGTGTGTCAGCATTTACCGATAGCATGACCAGGTGCCCAATACTTTTATAATGGGAAATAGGGCTTTCTGCCTCTCCCCACAGATGCTGTCATGGAATGATAGTTCTTGAAATATTTTCTCAAATCCCTAACCCATTTCTCCCACTCAGCAGGATGGGAAATTGAATCCTGTGGACTTTGATCTCTGAGCCAAACCTCAGAGTGTGACTATCTCTTGTAGCAGCAAATCCAGGAGACCCTGCTTCCAGCCTGGGTTTGATGGTGATCATCGGCCTTTAGTACCGGGATTGTGCTCTGCTCTGGAGATCTGTTGGATGAACCAAAGGAGGAACCAGAAATCCTGAAACCTGGAGGGTGGGGCAGTGTAGACTGAGGGAAAGTGTAGACTGAGGATCTGGGAAGGTGACTGGGGGACTCACGGGTCTCTACAAAGGGAAGCAAGGAGGCTAGGATATACAGAAAAAGGAACACAAAAAAAGAGTGGAATTTTGCATGGGAGGATGATTAATCACTCAAAACAAGTACCTCATTCCCTTAATGCATGTCAACAGCTGTCCATAAACCACCCTCTTGTCAGGTAGAAATTCTGTTCTCCAGGCTCCCTCTACCATCATACCATCTTATGCAAAGAATACTGAGTATGCAGAGGGTAGCTTCCGAGCGTTCTAACTTTCCCGTCAAGAGTCCTTCCCTTCTGCCTGACCCGAACCTCCCACAAAGCCAGCTCTGCCAGGGAGACTGGACCTCTGACATTCTGTAACCAGCCCTCACCCAGAGAACTTGAGACAAATGACACTAGTTCTAACCTTTGACCTCTGAGGAGAAGTGAGCTAGGTGCCGGGTAATGAAGAGTCTCAATTGTTGGTTCAAGTCAAAGGATGATAAGTCAATGTTCCAGGAGAGAATGCCTGTGAGAGAAAAAGAGAGAGGGCTCTAGATAAGGTCAATGGGGGTGGGCTTAGGGGAGTACTTCCAAGCTCACCGAAGGGATAAGGACAGGGAGAGGATAAGGATTGCCATGGTCAGCCTCAGTGACGTCTTTAAGAAAGGTGGCTGGTGCCTATGTCTATTTCCCATCCTGTGCCCTTCTTGAGCTTTGCCTGAGCCAGAGAGAGAAGGGCAGAGGAGGTTAGGATAACTTGATCATTAATGAGTTTGTATGTTGTAATTTTCTTGCAGAGTTGTCCAATTGTGATAGAAGTGACACTCAAGGGCCAGTTCCCAGATCCTGGGGGCTGCCTTCTTGGTCTTTACAGCTAAATAGTATTCTAGACTCTCCTTCTATGCCCCCTCCTTGCCTCCACCCCTCCGCGGCTTGCTTCCACCCGCAGGTGGCTCCGCAGCACTGCGCCACAGGCAGGCAACTGGAGAGGGAGGTGAGGCCTGAGGAGCTTGTGGCCACAAAGGTCACTCTCTCAGGTTTACCGCTGGCACTGAGAGATTTAAGATTTATCCGGGCGTTCAGAAAACACACTTTTCCTGTTCAGGGACCCTAAAGAAGAAACTAAGGTAGGATCATGGACTCTCCAGGGCATGGTGAGGACTTTAAAGGCGTCTGACCCTGACACTGCGGGTGGGAGGGGTGTGACCAGAGTGGCCCCAGGGGCGGTATAGAGCTCCCTAGCCTCAGGGAGATTGCGGAGCGCCTTGGGGTGTGCGGGAGGGATGGAGAAAGGGAGATGTTAGTAGCTAGCGAGGATATGCACGCACGACATGGAAGATGCAGGTGACAGGGACTGATGATTCAGATTAACAGGGAGCGCAGATCTCAGGAAGTGCAACCTAGGGATGGAGAATGCAGACGTACACACAGATGGCGGAGAAGCACGGGATGGAGGATGCCCCTAGCACAGCCAGGACAGCGGCTCACCTTGTTCAAGGTGGGCCCGCACGGCCCTCAGCTGACTCTCTGTACCGATATCGCCGATCACGATGAGCAAAGAGTGTTTCCGCAGGTCCCAGCGTGCTGCCGCCACCGCGGCTCCGGCCTCGCACGGCGGCTCCGCGGGGTTCTGAGCTAGCGGAGCGCCGGGGCTTCGGAGCCCCAGCCCGGGACTTGTCTCCATGGCAACGCCGCTAGGCCGCCCGGGCCCAGCCTCGGTCTCCATGGAAACTCCGTTGGAGTGCTAGGCCGGCAGCGTCCGCTGCAGGGAGAGTGTGCGCCGTTCTTAAAGGCCGGCGGCAGGAACCGTTCATTGGCTGCTGCCTGTCAGGGGGTGGAGCTCTGGCGCCGCAGGGGCAGGGCTGGGGCAGCGACGCTTTGGTCCTGCGGACTCCCTGGGTCCTGGGGTGGTGGCCGCCTGCATCAGCCCCCACCCGTTTTCCACGGGGAGCGCCCACTCCGACTTGGGTAGAGGTGGGGCTCTGAGGGACCCGGTGGAGGGGCGAGTCGATTGCCTCGGCGCCGGAAGAAGCTTCTAGTTAGGGTGTTTGCCGGATAAGTACTGTCTGGCAATTCCGCAACCTGGCCCAAACTGAGGGGAGCCATATTGTCCCTCTCTGTCTCCCAGTTTGTATCGTTGTCTCCCACTGTGCCGGTGCATTGTCATTATCGGGTGCTTTTTTTCTTTTTTTTTCCTTTCTTTTTCTTTTTCTTCTCTTTCTTTCCTTTCCTTTTCCTTTTCCTTTTTTTTTTTTTTTTTTTTTTTTTTTTTGGTCACTGACTTCCAGGGTCCTGGATTCCATCCTCGGTTTACTTGTCCTCATTGCCCCAAGCCCTGGAAATGCTCAGGAAGGCTGCGCAGTATTGGAGGGACAGAATGACCTTCCTGCCCTGAGTCCCCGGTGAGTTGTTATTCCGAAGATAGTGGTTGGCTAGTCTCCATCTCTGCTGAGTGCAGGACTCCAGTGCAATGAGCTCAGACTGCAGCAAGGGGGATTCGAGTAAAACCCAGGAAAGACCTTCCTAACGACAAGTAATGTGACACCGTGAGTTGGGTAACCTTGGGAGACAGTGGCATTACTTCCCCAAGGGAATTCTCGAAACAGAAGGGGCAGTGTTTGAACCGAAGTAGATGATGACCTGTCCAAAATAAAAAAACAAAACAAAACAAAACAGGGGATGCAAGAGACGCCTGAGGAGGCTGGCACTGCTTTATGACTGACTAGGACATTGTCGTAAATATGGTGTGTGCTGTTAAGTCTACCGTCCCCCTCTTCCTCAGTGTGTCCCCATCACCTACTCCGCACTCCAGCAAATTCTTTAACCCAAAACCCAAGATTCTGAATCATTCTGTACATGTATGTATCCAATAGAGAACCTGTCTTTCACTGTAGGACTCCAGCAGCCCCCCCCCCCTTTTTTTTTTTGTCTCATTTGCCTTACGCTTTCGGGATGGTACAGGGTAAAAGGAGCACAGTTCCTGATTCTGTTCCATCTCCTCTCAGGAGGCCCTGAGGAGGATTAGACAGTGCCTGCATATTAAGTACCTCACTCACTGCAGTCCTGGTCGTTATGGAGCATGTGTGATAGTAAAATAGCCAGTCCACTTTGCAGTCTGTCTGGATATGGTCCTACCTGAAATTAATGTAATGTCATATGTCAGTTATATGTCAATTTAAAAGAAGGGACATGGCCCTGAAAATCCTTTTTGTAGCAGAGATGGAGAAATGTCCGAGGGTGGTGGTGCCTCGCCCTACATGACACATAAAACAGTATTCTGCTCTCTCTGCCCCACCATTTGCAAATCTGAATCTGGCAAAGCTTGGAGAGATGTGCAGGCCTCCTCTTCTGCAATCAGACAAGAGTGCCACGTGGAGGCAGAAAGCCAGAATAGGTTGTAGGGAGAAGGGGACAGTTTCCATAGCAACCGTAGAGACGAGCCCTTTAACTAGCGCAGGGCTTCAGTATAAGGGTCAGCAGCAGTTAACCACATGCTCTGCTTTCCTCAAGTCTGACAGAGAGGTTAGACAATAGATCTGAATGGCATAGGGAAGGACCCCACCCTGGTCAGATGGTAAGGGCGCAAACTCAGGTCTGTGATCTCATGGCCTGCTAGAATTAGGTTTTGTTAATTACAGCTACAATTGCAGACTACGGTGATTGCACATATATGCTGGATGAGCATTCAGCAGGCTGTTCCTCAAAAGGCAGAAAATGTCAGAGAAAGATTGACTTCAGGTGTCTCTTAATGACCCCACTCTTTCCTGGGTTAACAGTATCCCAAACATTAGGTGACAATCCCAGTATCATTGTCATATTATCAGAAAATATTTTCAAATGGCAGACAGCACCATGTGCAAAACGCTCTATAAAGGAAAGAACGGAGTTTAGCATTAGCATTTAGGCTCCAGAATTTTGAAACTGAAGACAGAAAACACTGCTGCACATATGTAAGGCATGGAAAGCTGATTAAAAATATTAAAGAAATACATACACGAATTGCAAAGCATGTAAAAACCTACTTTGTGTTTAAGAAGAGTGTGCTGTACAGGAGCTTAGTACTAAAGGATGTCCTTCAAGAGAAGACCTGTCTGATGGGATTATTGGGCACCTCTGATACACATGATTGTGAGGCACGTGCAGTAGTGCGTGGTGGTTATACAGCCTGCTGCGGTGTTTCATTTAACTGTTGACCACTGGAATGACCACATATGATCTTTTGGGAACGCCCTGTTTCTTTCACGCTCTTGTCATGCAACATTGGCACATACAGTGATTGCAACCATTGCTTTTCAAACTATTTGTGATGAAGGACCCATGAATTGTAGGAGGGGTCGTTAGGGATTTACCAGTGAAAGGCAGGTTAGAGGAAATGCAAAAGGAAGATGCTATTGTACACTCTTTCCTTGGATGTGCACTTCGGTGGGCACAAGGCAGAAAACAGTATAAATCTCAAATGCTACGAAAGGTAATTGTAGCCTTGGCTAAGCGTAAGCCAGTTAAAAGATTCTCAGACCTTTGCCAGTGCATAATATATAGTGATAAATTACCAAGTAGGTAAATTGTGCATATATTTAACAAAGTAGGAGGGGTTCTCTAAATATTTTCTGGAAATAATTTCATATTTGGCATTTAAATTTGAATTAAATTTAAAATTTTAATTGTCCTCATGAGAAAATCAGAATTTTATTAGAAGTAATTGCTCTCATCTTGAATTTTGTGTATGTGGGAGAGGAGGGCACCATAAAGTTTTCAATGCTTAGGGTCTCCACAGGAATTAAGCCAGCTCTGAGAAGTCATAAAGAAAAGACACTGACTCATCCCTTACATCTGGCCTGATGAATGTCATTAATTTTTCTGATGATCTAAGCTTATTTTTAAAAATTTATTTCTTTAATGTTTCTTTATTTTTGAGAGAGAGAGCAGGAGAAGGACAGAGAGAGGGAGAGAGAGAATCCCAAGCAGGCTTTGTGCTATAAGCAAAGAGCCTGATGTGAGGCTTGATCCCACATACCGTGAGATCATGACCTGAGCTGAAACCAAGAGTTGGGTGCTTAACCAACTGAGCCACCCAGGCGCCCTGGATCTGAGCTCATTTGGCAGAATTCCAGCCTGTTCTGCTGGATTGCATGGTCTTATCAACTAAAATATCCAAAAGGAGCTGCGTGCAGCTCAGATTCCCACCCTGTACTCAGTTCTGCCTATAAAGCATTCTTTACACAGAGAGAGGCGTGTTGGATTACAGGATTGCTGTGTCAGAGGTTTATCCTTGGCTTTTGGGGGAAACACTATGATCATAATGCATACTGGCAGCCATAGGGTCACCTCTTAGCATGAACAGCTGGCTTATCTGCAGAGGCACTGAGTAAAATAATCACTAAAAAGGTCTAGGTGGGGAAGAAATCTGCATTTGTTGCTATGTCTGGCACACAGAGGAGGCTCACAGTAATTATTTGTTGGACAATTTTCCTAATTATTATTTGTTCACATTAAGTAATGGGAAAAGTACAGACATTGTGTTTACCTTCTCCCTGCAAAGCACCGCAAAAAGACCATAAAGATATTTTACCCCTTTTCCTCCCTTACTCCCCATTCTTTTGTTTAAGAAAGTAATTCCCAAGGGGTGCCTGGGTGGCTTAGTCAGTTAAGTGTCAGACTTCGGCTCAGGTCGTGGTCGTCGTGATGTCATGGTTCGTGGGTTCGAACCCCGTGTCGGGCTCTGTGCTGACAGCTGAAAGCCTGGAACCTGCTTCATATTCTGTGTCTCCCTCTCCCTCTGCCCCTCCCCTACTCCTGCTCTGTCCTTGTCTCTGTCTCTCTCTCAAAAATAAACAGTAAAAAAAATTATTTTTGAAAAAAATAATTCCGAAAACTTAAAAAAGAACATTTATAGATACTATTTTCCTTTACCCATTCTTTTAGCCTGTGAGATGGAAGTTAGTGTTTGGCTATGGCCAACGTTTTCCTTTAGCCTTCTGAGTGAAGCTACCTCTTATTGCAGGAACCTCTAAGGATTTTCTTGTGGTGGTGAAGATGGTAGTGGTAAAGATAGTCCAAATCTCGGTGTATAACTTAGTTTTGAGGCCATGCCTTTATGTGAATCAAATTTTACATAGTATTTTAAAGATATTTGTAGAATATTTTCCATGAATGAATGCTTGGGTTAAAGAAATATTGTTCCCTTTACAATATCACAAAATGACAAATACATTTTCCCTTCCTTCTTAGTTCTTTCTTTTTTTATGAAAATTTTTAATGTTTATTTATTTTTGAGAGACATAGAGACAGAGTTTGAGCAGGTCAGAGAGAGGGAGATACAGAATCCGAAGCAGGCTCCGGGCTCTGAGCTGTCAGTACAGAGTCCGATGTGGGGCTTGAACTCACAAACCCTGAGGAGGCCATAATCTGCACCGAAGTCACACACTTAACCGACTAAACCACCCAGGTGCCTCCTTCTTTGTACTTTCCTGAAGATCCTTCATAATATGCCCTAACTTCCCTTTTTAACATTACTTCCTGCAAATACTTTACATTAACCCTTATTCAGTCAATCTGAGCCACTTGCCTTGCCCTCAGTCATTCTTTTTTTTTCTTTAATATATATATAATTAGAGAGAGAGAGAGAGCATGAGTGAGGGGGAGAGAGATAGAGAGAGAGGAGTGAGAGAATCTTAAGCAGATTCCAATTCAGCACTGATGTGGGGCTTGATCCCATGACCCTGGAATCATGACCTGAGCTGAAGTCAAGAGCTGGACGCTCAACCAACTGAGCCACCCAACCACCCTTTCCTGAGTCATTCTTATACTTTCTGTACAGGCTGTCTCTTTTTCCTTAGATGCTTTGTTCACCTTAATTCTCATTTAAGAATGTATTTACTTTACCCTTTTGATTTATTTTGTTTGTGAAACAAGGTTCCATCTCATTCCACAAAGGATTTAAGGATTATGACCCAACTCAAACACAGCTGCTTCTATGAAACTGACTTGCCAGTTGCCAACTGTGTGAACTTGAGCAAGGTGGTTATCCTCCCTGTGCTTTCGTTTTTTCTTCTATAAAATTATAATAATTGCATCCCACCTTTAGTGTTATTTTGAAAATTAAATGGTACAATCTCTTAAATATGCTTAGAACAATGTCCAGAATTTATTGGCTTATTCATTCAATAATATTCATTGAGCACTAACTGTGTGCCAGCACATGCAGTGCACAAAGATCGCTGCTCTTGTGGAGCTTACATTCTAGTGGAGGAGACAGATAAATAACAAAGGGTAACAGAGTTTGTGAGAAAGTGGTAAGTGCTGTGGCAAAAAAGAAGGAGATAGGGTAATGGTGACTGAGAAAGGTAGTGGGGGCCTTCGTGTTGGGGAAGAAGGGCGAAGGGACAGGAAAGGTTGCTGTTTTGTTTATTATTATTATTTTAATGTTTATTTATTTTTGAGAGAGAGAGAGAGAGACAGAGTGTGAATGGGGAGGGGCAGAGAGAGAGGGGGACACAGTATCCAAAGCAGGTTCCAGGCTCCGAGCTGTCAGCACAGAGCCAAACATGGGGCTCGAACTCACAGACCAGAAGATCGTGACCTGAGCTCAAGTCGATGACCTGAACTCAAGTCGATACTTAACTGACTGAGTCACCCAGGCTTCTTGAAAGATTGCCATTTTAAATGGGCTGGCCAGGGTAGACCTTAGTGAGAAAGCAAGACCTGAGCAGAGTTGAAGAATGTAAGGGAGATAACCACTTGGATATCTGGCAGAAGAGTCTCATAAAAAGAGAGGATGGCCAGTACAAAGTTCCTACAGTAGCTATGCCTGGTACACCCAAGGACTAGCTGGGGCCCATTGTGGCTGGAGCGGAGGAGTGAGAGAAAGAATAGGAGATGAGATCAGGGAGATGCTAGGAACCAAATCACACAGGGGATTGTAGGCATGTCGGAGTTTGGTTTTTACTCTGAGTGAAATGGGGAACATATGCAGGCTTTTGGACAGAGAGGTGATGTGGTTTGATTTAGATTTTTACAGGCTCACTTTGGCCGCTGTGTTGAGAATGCATCATGGAGAATATAAGGATTGGAGTGGGAAGCCAGTCAGGGATCTTGCAGTAATCTGGGTGAGCAATGATATAACTCAGATTAGAGTGATTCAGTGGAGATAGTGACAATCAGTGGAATTCTAGATACACAATATTTTAAAGGTAGAGCCAACCTGATTTCCTGTCCAATTAAATGATGAATGAGAAAGCAAGAGAATAAATAATGACTCCAAAGATAAACCAAAAACTTAAAAAGAAAAAAAAAGTTACCCATAGGAGAGAAGAAGCAATTGTGAGGCAGCTGGGGATGGGGGGTAGACTTTTAAAAATTTAACTTATTTTATAAATTTGACTTTGGAATTATATAAATGTTTTACATATGTATAAATCAAAATTAAGTCAAATTGGCCAATCTGACAAATAACTTGATTTAGAGTATATTTTTTAAATCTACAGATCAATAAAAAAAAGACAACCCAATTATAAAGTGGACAATTTGAGTACATTGTCACAAGAAGATGTACAAATGGCTAATAAGTACAGGAAAAAGCATTCATCATTAGTTCTAGGGAAATACAAATTAAAACCACAGTGCACTATCACTTAACATCCACAAAATGGCAAAAATTAAAAGACCAATAACACCGGATGTTAGCAAGATTGTGAAACAAATAGAACTCTCATATGCTGCTAATACTAGTATAAAATGTTGTAACCAGTTTAGAAAAGTATTTATAAGTTTCTTGTAAAATTAAACAAACATCTAGCCTGTGACCTAGTGGTTCCACTTCTGGACATTTTCCCAAGAGAAATGAAAACACATATGTCCACAAAAAGACTTGTGGGAGCTGTTCATAGCAACTTTATTCGTAATACCCAAAAACTGGAAACAACCCAAATGTCCATCAATAGAAGAATGGATAAACAAATTGTGGTATCTTCATGCAATATAATAATACACAGCGATAAAAAGAAACTACATATGTACACAACATAGATGCTGAACAAAAGAAAATACAAAAGAATATTATGTTAGTTGGTCTCCTGGGGAGCTAATGCCAAGACATAATTAGATGTGCAAAGAGATTAATTGGGGGAGTATATTGGTTATTGATTTGAAACAAATTAACCCCAAACTTAGCAGTTTAAAATAGCAAATATTTATATCTCATAGTGGTTTTTTGAACATTTGTTTTTTATTTTGAGAGAGAGTGTGCGTGAGTGGAGGGGGGAGGAGAGAGAGAGAGAGGGAGAGAGAAAATCCCAAGCAGATTCCTCGCTGTCTGTGCAGAGCCCAATCCCATGAATCCCAAGATCATGACCTGAGCCAAAAATCAAGAGTGGGATGCTTAACTGAGCCACCCAGGTGCCCCATCTCACATAGTTTTTAAGGATCTGAAACCCAGGAGCAAATGAGTTGAATTGTTTTGGCTTAGGGTTTCTCATAAGGTACGGTCAAGTTGTTGGTTGAGTTTACAGTGATCTGAAGGCTTGATTAAGGCTGGATACCTGCTTCCAATGTGGATCACTCACTTCCTCCTATTAGCAGGAAGCCTCAGTTCCTCACCATGTAGGCCCCTCCATAGATCCACTTGAGTACCCTTCTGCTTGAGAAGCAGCTGGCTTCTCTCAAAGCAAGTGAGCCAAGAGAGAAGAAGGAGGGAGCCACAATGCCTTTTTATGACATAATGTTGGAAGTTAGACACCATGACTTCTATCTTATTCTATTTATTAGAAGCAAGACATTAAGTCTAGGCCACTCTCACAAGGAGGGAAATTAGCTCTACCTTTTGAAAGGAGTGTCAACGAATTAGTGATATATTTTAAACCACCACAGGGAGGGAGTGGGGGAAAGGAGAGAGAGCCTTCAGATCAAGATACACGTCCGACATCTATGGGAGAAGAGGAGAAAGGAATAAATCGTTGAATGGAAGAGCTTTGTCCTACAGCATAGTTCCAAGAAGGTTTGCTCAGGTTGATGAAAAACCTTTAAGTCAGAGGGGTGGGAAAAATGGGTGAAGGGAATAAATTGAATCGATGATAACTAGACTTAACTGTGGGGGTGATCGAAGGTAACTAGACTTATTGTGGTTATCACTTTGTAATGCATACACATATCAAGTTATTATTTATACACCTGAAACCAATATACATACGAATTTTGCCTTTAAAAGTGTCAGCAAATCTATTGGTTAAATGTACCCATTAACCTAAGACCTAATGGATATTAAAATGGACCTGAAGAACAGATCCTAGCAGGATAAAACTTCAATAAATTTTTTATCTTAAAAAAAAGTCTTCAAATCGAAAGCACCTTTTGGAGGCATTGTGAATGTTACAGCATTAGGCCTGCTTTTGTAGCCCTGCTGTGCTCTGTTATTGGCTGGGGTCAGCCTGTGGAAAGTGTGGCTTTGGTCCAAGTGTAGAGGTAGATCCAGAGTGGCAGCAGGTAGGGTGATCAATTAGTTATGCTCCTTAAAAGCAAATTTCGGTGGTGCATGTTCATGGTCACCGCCAGTACTTATGCATGGATAAGTTTACATGAAATTCCCAAATGGGTAAAACTAATCTATACTGATAGAAAGCAAGTCAGTGGTTGCTTGGGGTTGGGGAGTGTGTGAGAATTGATTGCACGGGAACTTTGGAGTAGTGAAAATGTTCTCTATTTGATTGTGATTGTGGCTACACACACACACACATACACACACACACACACACACACACACACACACACTGAACTCATCAAATGCTACACTTAAAATGGACACATTTTGTTGTACATAAATGATATATACAGTTTACTAAAAAAACACGAGATACTACTTTACAATGAAAATACCAAATGTTAGTGAGATGTGCAGCACCTGAAACTCTCATCTGTTTGTTAGTGGGAGTATAAAATTATACAACTATTTTGGAAAACAGTTTGGCAGTTTCTAACAAAGTTAATTAAGCAAATACCTATCCTATGGCCCAGCTATTTCACTCTTAGATATTTTATACAAGAGAAATGAAAACATGTGCTCACAAAATACCTATCTATGAATGTTTATAACTGCTTTATTTATAATGGTCTTAAAATAACCCAAATAGTCATCATTACGAGAACTGACAGAAAAATGTGGAACACATACACAATAGAATACTACTGAGCAATAAAAAAAGAATGAACTACTGGTGCATGCAACAACATGGGTGAGTCTCAAAAGTGCTACTGTTGACTAAAAGAAGCTGAATATAAAAGGCTACATACTAAATGATTCCACTTACATTAAAATTGTTGAACAGGAAAAAAATCTATGATGGTAGAAATTAGAATATGGTTGCCATGAAAAATTCTCTGGAGTGAAAAAAACGTTGGTTTTTGTTTGCTGTTTATTTTTTTTGAGGGAGAGAGAGAGAGAGAACAAGTAAGGGATGAGCAGAGAGAGAGGGCAAGAGAGAGAGAATCCCAAGCAGGCTCCTCAAGGAGCCTGATGCAAGCAGGGCTTGAACTCCGTGAACCTTGAGATCAACCAACAGTTGGACGCTTAACCAACTGAGCCACCCAGGCACCCCGAGAAAATATTTTATTTCTTGATTGCTATGTAAGTTGATACATTTGTCAAAACTCATCACATTATACAACTAAGAGCTGTGCATTTCATTGCATTTAAATGTTATCTCAACAAAAATATAAAAATAGTCACTAAAGATAAAAAAATGAAATAAATTAACCTCTCCATATTAAATTGTAGAATTATTTCAAATGACTCTAAAATACAATAATTTAACTATATTTTTTCAAAAAATTTGTATTGTAAAATACACATAAAATTTACCGTTATAGCCAATTTTAAGCATATGGTTCAGTGATATTAAAAACATTTATAATGTTATACAATCATCACCACCATCCATCTCTATACATCTTTTTATCTTGTAAAACAAAACTCTATACCAATTAAACAGTAACTCCCCATTCCTCCTCCCCCCAGATCCTGGCAGCCTCCATTCTACATTCTGCCTCTATAATTTTGACTACTCTAAGTACCTCATATAAGTAGAATCATACAGTATTTGTCCTTTTATGGTTGGCTTATTTCACTTAGCATAATGTCTTCAAGTTTTATCCATGTTGTAGCATAAGTCTTAATTGTACATTTTTAATGAGATGTACCCTAAGAACAAAAGCAACTGCAAAGAAATGTTAAACTGTTGTCGTTAGTCATCTCATTAGTAGTAATAGTGGCATTTTTTTTAATGAAATGATTATGTATATGTATGCACATAGAGAGAATAGAATAAAGCAAGTTACGTTAATGTTATCAGGAACCAAGATGTTGATCATAAGAGAGATGCAAATATAAAAGCAAGAAACTTGGCTAAAATCTCTGAAATCCTAAACTTAACTGGAAAAAGCAAAACAATGATCAATCCAGTGTTAGCAATAAGCTTTCCTGCCATCCATGTTGTGGTCTCTAAATGCCATTTACTACTAAAATGAACCAAGGCTTCTTAGAGAAACCTCTGATTCCAGATCTGGGGCAGGAAATGAACAAGATGAACCTGGAACATCTCAGAAAACAAGGAAGCTATCAAAGACCACTGGAATCATGTCGAAAGGACTCTGCAGCTAATCTGAAGGAAGTGATGTCCAGTTCTCAGATGTCACAATATGCATTTCTTTTTTTTTTCTTTTTGCAAGAATACAGAGCCTTTATTCGAGCTAGCTCGAGCTCAATCTCATAACTGTACTCTCATACCTGCAGCGGTGGGTCGAGAGAGAGAGACAATATGCATTTCAAAATGAGGGGCGCCTGGGTGGCTCAGTCGGTTAAGTGTCATCCGACTTGGGCTCAGGTCATGATCTCATCCGACTTGGGCTCAGGTCATGATCTCACGGTTCGTGGGTTGTAGCCCCGCATCGGGCTCTGTGCTGACAGCTCAGAACCTGGAGCCTGCTTCGGATTCTGTGTCTCCCTCTCTTTCTGCCCTTCCCCCTGCTCACACTCTGTCTGTTTCTCTCTCTTGAAAATAAATAAACATTAAAAAAAAAGCTAAAAAATGAACAATAACTGCAATTGATTGAATACCCCAGGTGTGTTAAAATCCATGAGTTCATAATGATACTAAAAACAAAAATCTCATTGGTCATCTTTGGAGTATGCTAAAAAACATCATCTTTGGAGAAGTATTCTCTATTATGTAGAGAACCTTAAGTCACTGTTTTGAAAACTAGCAAGGCAAAAGAAAGAATTGAGCATTTATCCTGCCTTCCCTTAGGTAATCAAATATTTGATGAAGAAAAAGTTTTTATTCCAACTAATAAATGAAGACTGTATGTTAAAATTAGAATATCACTATTTTGCAGCTCTTAGTGAAATAATGCAGCTAGGTAATGATTACCATTGACTGCTAAACTGTCAAGTAAAAAGATAGTAACATTTGGACCTATTTATCAATTGTAACAAAAAAAATATACATTCAACCTGATGTTATATGTCTCCTGGTAAGATGCGATAGGAAGTAAATGATACCACTTATGAAGTATTCTTGCCAAAAAAGAAAACACGGAGCATAAATCATAACAAATATATCTAATTGCCCATTTATAGGAAATAAGAAGGGACAAATACATCAGATGACACCACAGGATGCAATAAATAAATCCACAGTTCTGGAAATTTTATAGAACAAATGACCTAGTTTCATCAACAAATATCTAAATTGCAGGAAATAAAAATGAAAGGGAACTTATAGATTAAAAGATAGCTAAGACAAGAATCATCCAAATGCAGTGTGTAAACCTTGTTTTGGAATTGTAAAGAAAAGGAAGAGATGGGGGCACAGTTGGAGCAATTTGAACACTGCATATTTGATTACATTAAGAAATTGCTGTCAGTTGTTTTTGTATGTGTTGATGTCTTTTTTTTTTAACTTATCTTTTTTTGGCATTTATTTATTTTGAGAGAGAGAGACAGAGCATGAGCAGGGGAAGGGCAGAGAGAGAGGGAGACACAGAATCTGAAGCAGGCTCCAGGCTCTGAGCTGTCAGCACAGAGCCTGACGTGAGACCCGAACCCATGAGCGAGATCATGACCTGAGCCAAAGTCGGACACTCAACTTACTGAGCCACCCAGGCGCCCCCCTTTTTTCTAACTTTTTAAAAACTTTTTATTTATTTATTTATTTTTGAGAGAAAGAGCGAGGGAGGGGCAGAGAGAGAGAGGGAGACAAAGGATTGGAGCAGGCTCTACACTGTCAGCACAAAGCCCAGTGTGGGACTTGAACTTGCGAATCATGAAATCATGGCCTTAGGTGACAGCAGACACTTAACTGACTTAGCCACCCAGACACCCTGTATGTGTTGATGTTTTCAAACAATTCTCTGGATTTTAGACACAAATACAAATATTTAAGGGCGAAATTATATGATGTCTGCGATTTGCTTAGGAATAATCAATTGGGAAAGGGGTGGGAATATCGGTGGAACAAGTTTGAATATTGGTTGATAATTGTTGAAGTTGATTGATAAGTACATGGATTATTTTTTTCCTTTGCCATTAAAAAAGGAAAGGGTGTCTCCAAGCTTTTTGTTATAATCAACAGGAAGGATGAAGTTTCCATCACCCGAGATGGGAAAGGCTGCAAGTCCAGCAGGTTTTGTAGAAAAGATGAGTTAAATTTTAAGCGTATTGAATTTGAGATGTCAATTGAACATCCAAATAGAGATATTGAATAGGCAATTAGATATACAAGTTTCAGATTTGGAACAGAGGTCTGGGCTGGAGATATAAAGTTGGGAGTCTTTAACATATAAATGACATTTATAGCAATGACGCTGGATAAGATTAAAAAAAAAAGTAGCAAGAGTAAATATAGTAAATGCTCAGTAAATATTCATTATATTTATTTTATTTTTTAATTTATTGGGGCACTAGGTGGCTCAGTTGTTTTAAGTGTCCGACTTTGGCTCAGGTCATGATCTCACAGTTTTTGGGTTCAAGCCCTGTGTCAGGCTCTATGCTGACAGCTCGGAGCCTGGAGTCTGCTTTAGATTCTGTGTCTCCCTCTCTCTCTGCTCCATCCCTGCTCATGCTCTGTCTCTCTCTCACAAATAAATAAACATTTTAAAAAATTTAAAAAACATTTATTTTAGGGGCGCTTGAGTGGCTCAGTTGGTGAAGCATCCAACTTCAGTTCAGGTCATGATCTCATGGTTCGTGAGTTTGAGCCCCCCATCGGGCTCTGTGCTGACAGCCCCAACCCTGGAGCCTGCTTCAGAGATTCTGTGTCTCCCTCTCTTTCTGCCCCTCCCCTACTCGCGCTCTGTCTCTCTCAAAAATAAACATTTAAAAAATGTTTTTTAGATTTTATTTTAGGGAGAGAGAGAGAGAAAGAGAAAGAGAGAGCATGCACGTGAGTGGGGGAGAGAGAAAGAGAATCTTAAGCAGGCTCCATGCTCAGTGCAGAGTCCAACATGGGGCTCGTGTCCAGACCCTGGGATCATGACCTGAGCCAAAATCCGGAGTTGACGCTGAACTAGGTGAGCCACCCAGGTACCCAGATAAATATTCATTATAAACATGATTAAAATTATTTCTTTTGACTTCTTTCTCCTCTGAACTCCTACGGCATGTTTATTGTATCTTGTATTATAGTTATTTATATGTATGCCTTATCCTCTTTATAAATTATAAGTTTCCAGAGTGTGGGAACTATATCTTAATCTTAATACATTGCTTCCTTCCACTACCGCCATGGAGCCAGAATGGTGTCTTGCACATAAGTGAATTGAAATTAATAAATGAACTAGAATTTGTCAAGAAATTTCTGGTCAGGGCTATGGATTTTCTGGCTTCAGGTTCACGAGACTCCCTATGTTGATGGGCTTATATGTGAGCAGGGCCAAAATGTGTTACCACAGTTCTTGCTAACTAGTTAGCACACTGGCTCTGTATTGACTAGATCAGCCTTTGTTATTTATTTATTGATTGGTTTGCAATAGGAATGATAAGGGCCAGAGTTTATCGATCACTTGCTGTATACATCAGGCCCTGGCCCAAGGGCTTTGATCTGTTTTGTTCTTCACAACCTGAGTGCAGGGTCCTTCTCTGCATTTCACAAAATCTGAGGCTCAGAGAGATGATGTCCTAAGAAAACAAAGCTGAAAATTATAGTTGAGAGGTCCCTTGATACTTGCGGAAGGTGTCTACTAAGAGATCTTTTCAAATCCCCATATTTGAGAATGCAACCAACAGCTTGTAATGTCCCCAGGAACGTGCAACTGTAAAGCAAAACTGAAACATTAGTGATCATGGAATAAGTCTGACACAGAAGGAATACCTCTTCATGAGACCTTTTCTTTTCACCTTCATGCCTGTCAGCATCTCTGGCAGGTGAGACTGTTTTCCAGAAAGAAACCAAGTTTTGTTCATTTTACCAGGTACCTGGGTGTGTGGACAAAGCAGAGGACCCCAGAGCTGCTCCTTCTTGGTGACTCCCTGTGCCTCCACTCCTGGAGCCTGGGGAGTCGATTCCAGAATTCCTCAGAAAAGGCATTCTCTATGTAAGGAAGGAGTGTCTTAGTTCAGGAGCTAAGTTGTTTTTTTTTCTTTCTTAAATATAATTTATTGTCAAATTGGTTTACATACGACACCCAGTGCCCATCCCAATAAGTGCCCTCCTTGATGCCCATCACCCACTTTCCCCTGTCCCCCACCCCAATCAACCCTCAGTTTGTTCTCTGTATTTAAGAGTCTCTTATGGTTTGCCTCCCTCCCTCTCTGTAACTATTTCCCCCCCTTCCATTTCCCCATGGTCTTCTGTTAAGTTTCTCAAGATCCACATATGAGTGAAAACATACGATATCTGTCTTTCTCTAGCTGACTTATTTCACTTAGCATAATACCGTCCAGTTCCATGCACATTACTGCAAATGGCATAATTTTATTCTTTCTCATTGGCAAATAGTGTTCCATTGTATATATAAACCACATCTTCTTTATCCATTCATCAGTTGATGGACATTTAGGCTCTTTCCATAATTTGGCTATTGTTGAAAGCACTGCTATGAACATTAGGATACATGTGCCCCTATGCATCAGCACTCCTGTATTCCTTGGGTAAATTCCTAGCAGTGCTATTGCTGGGTCATGGGGTAGTTCTATTTTTAATTTTTTGAGGAACCTCCACACTGTTTTCCAGGGTGGCTGCGCCAGTTTGCATTCCCACCAACAGTGCAAGAGAGTTCCCGTCTCTCAGGAGCTAAGTCTTGAGCAAAGAGCATCAAACCAGCTATGAGTGGCCTGAGGAGTGACCAACCCATTTCTTGAATAGGTAGTCTTCACATAGAATGATAGATCAGCCTTTACGATCCAACCCTATCTAAGATAGTACAGAAAAACCCATGATTATTAACATTAATGGTCAATTAATGTTTGACACAAGAGGCAAGAATATGCGATGAGAAAAAGTTTCCTCAACAAATGGTGTTAGGAAAATTGGAAGGCTACATGCAAAAGAATGAAACTGGACCATTTTCTAACACCATACACAAAAATAAACTCAAAATCGATTAAGGACCTAAATGTGAGACCCGAAACCATGAAAATCCTAGAAGAGAACACAGGCAGTAATGTCTCTGACATCGACTGTAGCAACATTTTTCTAGATAGGTCTTCTGAGGCAAGGGAAACAAACACAAAAATAAAATATTGGGACTATATTCAAATAAAAAGCTTTTGCACAACAAAGAAATCATCAATAAAACAAAAAGCAACCTAATGAATGGGAGAAGATATTTGTAAATGACCTATCCAATAAAAGGTTAATATCCAGAATATATAAATGATACAATTCAACACCAAAAAAAACCAAATAATCTAACTTAAAAATGGGCAGAAGACATGAACAGATATTTTTCCAAAGAAGGCATACAGTTGGCCAACAGACACAAGCAAATGCTCAATATCACTCATCATCAGGAAAATGCAAATCAAAACCATAACAAGATATTACCTTACACCTGTCAGAATGGCTAAAATAAAAAACGCAAGAAACAACAACTGTTGAAGATGTCGAGAAAAAGGAACCCTCATGCACTGTTGGTGGGAATGCAAACTGGTGCAGCCACTGTGGAAAAAAGTATGGAGTTTTCTTAAAAAACTAAAAATAGAATTACCATATGATCCAGTAATTCCATCTCTGGGTATTTACCTAAAAAACATGAAACATTAGTTTGAAAGGATATATGCACAACTATGTTTATTTACACTAGCCAGATTATGGAAGCACCCAAGTATCTTTTTCTATAGATGAATGGATAAAGAAAAAGTGGTATATATATACCCAATTGAATATTACTCAGCCATAAACAAAGAATGAAATCTTGCCATTTGCAACAACATAGATAGAGCTAGAGGGTTTAATGCTAAGTGAAATAAGTTAGTCAGAGAAAGACAAATACCATATGAATTTCACTCATAGGTGGAATTTAGGAAACAAAAGAACAAAGAAAAAAAGAGAGAGAAACCTCAAAAACAGATTCTTAACTATAGAGAACAAACTGAGGTTTACCAGAAGAGAAGCAGGCAGAGGTAGGTGGGAGGATGGGTGAAATAGGTGAAGGGGATTAAAAGTACACTTACCATGATGAGCACTGAGTAATGTACAGAATTGTTGAATCACTGTATTGTACACCTGACACTAATATAACCCTGTATGTTAACTATACTAGAATTAAAATAATAATCTAAAAAAAAAGTACAGAGGGGAGATGGGTGAAGTGACCTAGAGTGGAATGAAGGGAAATATGACATAGTGATATGGGGATTATGATACAAAATTGGCGTCATGTATGTATACACACACTGATCTCAGAGGATGAGCAAACATTTCATGGTTCAGCCACATGCATTAATAGGAATTAGCTTGGTGTCCTTTTCCACTGAAGTGTCTTATTTTCTTCTTCTGTCTCTCGGACCCAGGACATTCTACCCATTGGACTAAGAGTTCAGGAATAACTGTTTTTTGTTTTTGTTTTTTTTTAATGTTTATTTGCTTATTTTAAGAAAGAGAGTGTAGCGTGTGCACATGAGGTGGGGAGGGGTAGAGAAAGAGGGATAGAATACCAAGCAGGCCCTACACTTAGCATGGAGCCCTACATGGGGGCTCAATCCCACAACCATGGGATCATGACCTGAGCCAAAATCAAGAGTTGGATGCTTAACTGAGTCAGGCATGATCTTCTTCTCATATTCTACTATCTTGGGTCTGATGTCTGGCCTTTTTGTTTTCAAAGGCTCTAAGAATATTCCTTTTCTTAAGCTCATCCTATTCCTATGTTGGGTGCAAGTAAACTTTTCTTGTAGTTTTGCTTAATGTCACTCTGATCAGCTCCAATCTCAGATAATTGAGGTACTACTCTGTCTTTATTCTATCTTTTCTTTCTTTTTCTTCCTTCCTTCCTTCCTTCCTCCCTTTCCTTTTCTCCCTTCCTTCCTTCCTTCCTTCCTTCCTTCCTTCCTTCCTTCCTTCCTTCCTTTCTTTTTCTACGAGACCAGGAAGATAACATTGATTCAATACTATTCTATAATCTACAGACTTTATTCAGATATCATCAGTACTAATATTGGAGTTCTTTGTAGCAGAAGGAAAACTAAGTTCTGTCCAGGGTTCAGTTCAGGATTACACGTTGCATTTAATGGTCTTGGGTCTTACCTCCTTAGTCTGCTCAAATCTGAGTCAGTTTCTTAGTCTGTCTTTGTCGTTCTTGATCTTGACATGTCTCTCTCTTTCTCTTTGTTTCCTATCTCTCCCTCTGAAGAATATTGGCTAGTTATTTGTACAGCATCCATCAATTTAGGCTTATGTGATGTCTCCTTATGATCAGGTAATGAATTTTTGGCAGGAATACAGTTAAAGTGATGTTATTTCCTTCTCAGTGCCTGATGTCAAGTGACACATGATGGTATTTTGTCCCATTACTGGTGATGTTAACTGGAATTATTTGGTTACGTTGGTGAACACCATTTTTTTTTTCACTGCAAGTTGTACTACTTTCTGTTTATAGTAATTTAATATATTTTAGGGAGATACTTTGAGACTTTGTACATACCCTCTTTTTCACCACATTGCTAGCTTTAGCATCGATGTCATTTATTTATTTTAAATCATCTTCTTTTTAAAAGTTTATTTATTTATTTTTTTGGTGGGGGAGAGAGAGGGAGAGTGTGTATGACTGGGCAGAGGGACCAAGGGAGAGGAGAAAGAGAATCCCAAGTGGGGCTGGGTCTCAGGAACTATGAGATAATGACCTGAGCCAAAATCAAGACTTGGACGCTTAATTGACTGAGCTACTCAGGCACCCCTATTTTAAATAATCTTTATTGTGAAATATAACACACATAAAAATGAATAAAATATAAATGTACAAAGGTATGAATTGTAAATAGTATACCTGTTAATGCCCTGGTAATAAAAATAGGACATTTCCAATCACCACCCTCACCTCTTAAAGAATTAAAACCTCTTGGGGCATCTGGGTGGCTTAGTCAGTTGTGCGTCCGACTTTGGCTCAGGTCATGATCTCGCGGTCTGTGAGTTCGAGCCCTGCGTCGGGCTCTGTGCTGCCGGCTCAGAGCCTGGAGCCTGCTTCACAGTCTGTGTCTCCCTCTCTCTCTGCCCCTCCCCACTCATGCTCTGTCTCTCTCTGTCTCAAAAATAAATAAACATTACAAAATTTAAAAAAATAAAAAAGAATTAAAACCTCTTTAGCTCTAAAATTAAACACTAGTTCTGACTTTTATTGTAATCATATAGTTTTAAAATTATTATTATTTATGACTGAGGTGTGCATCTTTAAATACTGTAATTTAGTTTTGTCTCATTAAAAACCTGTTTAAATTGTAGCACAATACATATAACATAAACTTTACCGATTTAAACATGTTTAAGTGTACAGTGCAGTGGCATTGAGTACATTCACGTTGTGCAACCATCACTACTATCCATCTGCAGAACTTTTTCATCTTCCCAAACTACAACTCTATGTCCATTAAACAATAACTCCCTTTTTCCTCCCTCCCCCAGGTCCCAGAAACCACTCTTCTCCTTTATGTCTCTATGAATTTGCCTATTCTATGTACATAATATAAGTGGAATCATACAATATTTGTCCTTTTGTATCTAGCTTATTTCACTTAGCATAATGTTTTCAAGTTCCATCCATGTTATAGCATGTTGGTACCTCTCCTAGTTCTCATCTCGTAGTTCTGGATTCTGGGAAGTTATGGATTGGAAAGAAAGCTGAGAGGGAGGAAAACCAGGAACTCTGGAGTCACAGAATGAGAATTTTGAGGAGGAAGGAATCAGCAACACCATCTTATACTACAAAGGTCAAAGCTAATGAGGTGATTTGACAGGAAATTTTCAGAATAGGTTATTAACAAAGATGTTTAGAGTAACTGCTTTGTGCCTGGAATTGTGCTAGGCACCAGGTTTATGGAGGTTGGAGCCAGAATGCAAAGGATTACAGAGTTGCTGGTGGGGAGAAAACGGAATTTGGAGGGGAAGGAAACAGAAAGCCCACGAACTTGAGATAGGGAAATAAAGTGGAGGGGAGATGCTAACAGGATACGGAGATTTAAGTACTTCTTGAAAAAAGAGGAATAAACCAGAGGGAGGATGGTACTCTCTCTATCAGTATTCATGTAGGCAAGGATTCCATCCAACACCTACCTCCCCTATACCATAAACTTTCTATTTCTGTTTCCAGGTAAGAGGCTAAGTGGCTCTTGGTGGAGTTGAACCCGCCTCTGCCCCCCCCCTTTTTTTAGTTGAACTCTTTGGATTAGACATTCGAGAAGGGGCAAGGGAGAAAATTGCAGCTAATACTACAGTCACAATTGTGCTTCGTATTGTGTGTTTGAGAAAGACTCAAGCTGATAAGGCATTTGCTGATTGGCTGGCTGGAAAATGAGGCTAGCTGTAAGGAGGCAGTGTGCTCTGCTAATGTGCTTTTAGGGCTTCATCGATACTTGGGTGTGGCAAAACTGGGGCTCTGGAGAGATCAGAAAAGTGGGTTAAAATGAAAAAGGATGAGAAACAAAATATGATTTATACAGGGGAACCAGGCTGGCTCAGGTCATAGAGCATGTGACTCTTGATCTTGGGGTTATACGTTTGAGCCCCATGTTGGGTAGAAAGATTACTTAAAGGTAAAATATTTTAAAAATGCTATATATACATAGACTAGTATTCAGCCTGACACATGCTTTTAAAATTACAACATGGATGAATCTTGAGGACATTATGCTAAATGAAATAAGCACAAAAGGATAAATATGGTATGGTTCCATTTATATGAGGTACCTAGAGTTGTTAAATTCACAGAGACGGAAAGTAGCATGGTAGTTGCCTGGGGCTGGAGGGAGGGAGGAATGGGGAGTAGGTGTTTAGTGGGTACAGTGTTTTTAGTTGAGGAAGATGAAAAAATTCTGGAGATGTCTGGTGGTGATGGTTGCATAACCACGAATCCACTTAATTCCATTGCACCGTACACTTAAAAATTGTTAAAACAGTAAATGTCGTGTTATATATATTTTGCCATTACAATAAAAAAAACGAGTAGGAGTAATGTGGCAAAATGTTAACTATGTGTGAATCTAGGTGAAAGGGTTTATGAGAGAGATCATTGTACTATTTTTTAATTATACTATTTTTGCAACTTTTCTGTTGCTCTGAATTTTTTTCAGAATAAAAAGTTTATTTAAAATTAACAGGAGGAAATTCTGGAGCGATAAGATACAGACCAGTGGGACTGCTTCCACCGCAGCAGTTGCAGGTACCAGGTCTATCAGCCTATTGTTAGGAAGATAGTATTGTATTATAGGCAATTTTTGAGTACCTTAAGCAATTTGCTTTCACATTTTAATTATATCATCACCTCTTTGTTGACTTAACTTCTTCATAAGGATGTGGAATTGACAACTTTTCAATTTCTCCTCTGTTTTCTTAATATTATTGTAATTATTATGAATTCCGAGAACACTAGGGATTGTGTTCAAATTCTGACCCTCTCCCTTGCTAGCTCTAAGACATTATGCAAATTATCTCATCTCTCTAAGACTTAGTGTCCTCATCTGTAACCCTCAGAGAGTTATGAGGCTTTTAGGTGAGGTAATGAATGTAAAACAGAGCACGATACCTGCCATGTAGTAAAAAAATAATCCAAGTTATTAATTATATCATTGGTATATGACTGGACATGATTGTATAGGTCCAAGTGCAACAGAAGGCATCTTAGGGGTCGGAATCAATTATATGTTAAATATAAGTCAGAATGTAATACTTGAGTATTGCTGCTTAAAAGAGATACATAATAGTTTTTCATTAAATTCAGTACTTGTCATATCATCAGTAAAGTTGTCTGCCACTGAACTTCCAAACTGAGTTTCCAGAAGAAAACAATGAAGCAAAGTTAAAGGTTGGTGAATAGTGTCTCTGAGGTAGGATTAAACAACCTGGGGTTCTTTTGCTTAGAGAAGCCTGTGAGAGGACCTCAGAAAAATACTAACAAGTTAGGTTTATAACACTTCTATTTATTGTTTCATTGGTTGAAATATATTATGGAATTATTGGATGAGGTGAGATGATTCCAGTCTTATAAAAACTTATCCAGGTTTTAAAATGAATTGTCAGTTAAAGACAATATGAGAGGAAATGGCTTTAAGCTCTAGAACAAAGGATTTAGGTTAGATGATTGGAAGAAAAATTTCTGACAATGAGATTTATTAAGCTTTAAAGTGAGTTAACATAAAGTTTGATGAGATTTTCTTTAGAGGTAGATTATATTTCTCTTTGCTGAGGTGGCTTAGGTAAAAATGCACACGCAGGTGGGTAGCGGTGCTGATGTCCTTTGCAGCCTAGGAGTCAACAAAGGGCTTTTGCTCACCCACCACAATCGGTCACAGTCTCAGTGGGTAACCATCCTGCCTGTATTTTCTAATCTTTCTGGGTAACGTAATGATTAATTTAATTGTCATACTGCCTAACAAGGAATTCATTGTTTTTCTTCAAAGTTTTATTTGGTAATGGGAATGGCTCAGTCTTATTTCCTCATCTATTTAGTTTTAGTCATGATTATTGAGGTTCAGTTTATCCTTTTTAGTGTACAGTTTTGTGAGTTTTAACAAACATATGCAGTTGCTTTTCAAATCATCAAGAAGGCCTCTTTATTTATGTCTTGCTTGGGGAGGGGACATGCAATAGCAGGACAGAAAAGAGCAAAAGTATGGTGACTTTTGGGGTACTTTTACGGGAATTGAGATCAAGATTTGCCCACAATAGGAACTGGTTGTTTGAGCCCTCGCAAATGGAGCAGATGAATTTACTTTGTCTACCTAGTGTTTTTAATATTGACCTGCCCTGGTCCTTTCAGGATCAAATTTATTTGGTCACTGGTCTTCTGCAGCATTAGGAGTGGAGGAAAGCAGGAATCAATTATAAATGATTTCAAGATTAAGAAGTGGGATGTGTCTCTGTGCATTCTATTCCATTTTTGTTCCACTAGTAAAACATTCCAGGGAGCCTAATTATATTCTAGTTACAGCAACAATAGATTCTAGATTTTTCAGGACAGTTTCATTTCAAAGGTTCTGTCCCTTTGTTTCTGTAAGTAACATATACTCACTTGATATGCTTTCATTTTTCTTTTAAAAAATGTGATCACTGTAATTTATAAAAGCAGAGAGAAGACTGGTTTATAGGAAGTTCCACTTCCTCTTAGCCTATATCAAGTACTAAATTGGGCATTTACAGTATTATAGAATCATGGTTGGGCTATACCAAACTCATTCTGAACCTGGGGTAGAGAGAGAAAGCTACCTCCTATTGAATGCCGACTATGTATGTGCGTGGCGGTGTGCTAGGTACTTTCCCTACTGACAGCTGCTCTGGCTAGAATTCCATTCTAGATCCAACCACCACTTAAATAAAACAAAGCATATATTCCTTATGGTGTCTAGTTCATTAATACAAATCCCAGCTGCCACACCCTCTATAAGACCCTGGCACCATAATTAGGATAATAGACTCTCAAGGCTGGGAGGGATCTTTGAGGTCATCTAGTTAAAGGGGCGGCAGCTGTTCTCTTCACCACGGAGTCTGAGAATCACCCTGCTTAATTCTCTCAATAGGAAGTTCAAAAAACGTCTGCGGCTATAGTCTCCTTAGGCTTCAGGCTTCGATCTCATAAAAGATAGGGCAATGATAAGCGAATGTGAAGCTTGACCTACGTTCCGGACTGTAAAGGGCAATGGGAAAAAATATGCTTTACTGGGGACCTCAGACAATGTAAAGGAAAAAAACAAGCAAACAAACAAAACAAATGTAAACTGTCAGAGGCATAATATGAGGCCCTCGAATTCGGTTAGAGGCCCACAAAAGGGATCCTGACTGACAAGGTAAAATCCCAGGCATCCTGTCTGTCTTCAGTTTCATCAGCTCTGAAGTACTAGCCATTCTGGATCCTCTTCTTTGCCCTTTCATTAGAAATTGGGAAACCCTCTCCTTTTCTACGGAAGAGGGTGCGAGAAGGGTCTTCATGGTGCATGAACGAAAGAAAACAAGTTTCTTCTCTTATATCTCAGTAGTGGTACACACAATTGTCCTGGAGGCAGGGGAATATATTTCACGCCCTCTCAAGGTCCCTTCGGTTCAAGGATACTGTCATTCTCTGGCTGTACTAGGGGGAGGGCCTGCAACGTCCATGCTGCCATGGAAACACGCCGCGGTGTTCCTTTTTCTTACGTGGGGCGGGGCACTCCTCTTCAGCCACCAATCATCCACAGGGTTTCTTGAGTGGCGGGCAGCAGCAGCGAATGGGCGAGCCGATACTGCGTGACGCGACGGAAAAGGGGGAGTTCGCGGCCGGTGGCGGCGGTGGCTACAGCGGCGACCTGGGGATCGAGCTGGAGGGAGCTGGGGAGCGTGCAGAGACCTCTAGCACCAGCGCGAGTGATCTCCCGCCGGGATGCCTGGTACCGTTTGCAGAAAAGAGGGGGCGCAATGAGCTCTGAAGGCTTGGGTTTCGGGTCCGAAGGGATGGCTGACCGGAGGGGGCGGGGTGGCAAGCATGGCGGCGGTGACGGGGAAAGGGTTGGAGGGCCCTGAGGAGGGGGTGGGGAAGCAGTAGCTAGGAAGGCTGGGTGGTCTTGAGTAAACGTGAAGGGCTGTGAGTGTTCTGGCGAGCAGAGATTACAAAGCAGCCTTTTGGGGGGCGGTAGAGGCACCAGAAAGACGTAGGGAGAGTTGTGGGGGATGGAAAAAGAGGCGGAGAGAGAAGAGGTTAGGAACGAGGGGAAAGGGTATCTACGGGAAGGTGATGGAGAAGACGACGAAGAGAAGGACTGGCAGGCTGATAGTAAATAACTAGGAAATCAGGCCTTGGGAGGTATGATAGGAAAGTATTTGCAGCGATTATAAATATAATCTAATTGGAGTCCTAGACTTGTCCCCTTTCCTAGCTCTTGCACCTCCGCCCCATTATTTAAGCTCAAACTGCGAGAGGAAAGCTAGGTTACACAGAACTAATCTTTTGTTATTCCATTCCAGGGGAGCAGATGGACCCTACTGGAAGTCAGTTGGATTCAGATTTCTCTCAGCAAGACACTCCTTGCCTGATAATTGAAGATTCTCAGCCTGAAAGCCAGGTTCTAGAAGATGATTCTGGTTCTCACTTCAGTCTGTTATCCCGACACCTTCCTAATCTACAGACACACAAAGAGAACCCTGTGTTGGTGAGTGATAACCTTGTTTGGAAAGGATTGAGGAAAAATTATTTGTTTTATCTAGTCAAGACCCGTCAGCAAATCTAAGTACTTAGGAGATCACTATCTTTTGGATAAAACTGGTTGGAAAAACGAAATCAACACGTTCACAAAACTATGCCTTATTTTGTATTATTTCATATATAGTGGGGATATTATGTATGTATATTTTCTAGGATGTTGTATCCAATCCTGAACAAACAGCCGGAGAAGAACAAGGAGATAATAATAGTGGGTTCAGTGAGCATCTGAAAGAAAACAAAGCTGCAGGTGAGGTGTTTAAAGCCAATAGTGGCTTTTGTTAAGAATGCTCTTGTAGCTGGGTGGATTTAAACACTCTGTGGTTGTGGTGAATGCATATATGGCACTCACAAAGTTGATTTTTTTTTTTAAAGTTTATTTATTTATTTTGAGAGACAGAGATACCCAGCGGGGAATGGGCAAAGAGAAAGGGGGACAGAGCATTCAAAGTGGGCTCTGTGCCGACAGTAGAGAGCCTGATGTGAGGCTTGAACTCACAAACCTTAAGATCATGACCTGGGCTGAAGTTGGGCGCTTGACTGACTGAGTCATCCAGGTGCCCCAGAAGGTTGATTTTGTAATGTAGGTGGTTAGATTGGTATTGTGTACATTTATGAATTTGCATTAAAGTTTGGTAGTAAATGCCGTTTGTACTAATATCCACTTATTTTTTTCAGACCCCATGGATTCTTCTCATTTGGACGCATGTGGTACCATCAGTCAGGTCATTGAACAGTTACCTCAGCCAAACAGGACAAGCAGGTATACTAGTGTTGGAAGGAATTTATTTAAACTTATTAATGGATCAATTCTTTTATCCGTACCTATTGCCTTATCCCAAGGTTAAAGCGATTAATCTTATTTTTGTGAATGAGAAAGTGGGATTTGAGGGTTGTATTAACTAGTATGTTAGTACTGATAGCCAGAATCTCTTTTGTGAAGGTAATAACATTTTTTACACCTGTATTATTCAAATTGTGATTTTTCTTGTACACATAAAACAAATAATCATTCTTCATTCTTAGCATAGATACGACTTAGTGGAAAAAAATCATCAAAAAATATTTAGGTATATTGTCAAAACTCTGAGGCCTGCTTTTCATCTACCAACTAAGGTACTTCACCAGTTTTAGACCCAGAATGTTTATTAATTCATACTCTAAACAGTATTCAGTTTTTACTTTGTCTTATGTGTAGTTTTATGTTGTCCATTTATCGAATTTATCCTCTGTTAGGCACTAGATTGGATGTTTGATACATACTCCCATTTAATTTCATCCTTAGAGCAGCCGTACAGTACTTGATATTCTTTCCATTACATAGAGGGAGGAACTGATGAGTGAAGAAGTTAAGTAACTTGTGAAATAACTCGTTTGAGCATCCATTGCTTAAAAGTGACAGCTGAGCTCTCAGCCCTCTTGACTCAAGCGCCTTCTTTCTTTTTTACTATTCAGTGCCTCTTAGTCTTCTGTCTAAAATTACTAAATCAGAAGAGAACTTAGACAACTTCAGAAGCCTTGTGGTGACAGAGTAGGAAAAGGGAGCTAGTCAAAGAGGAGACTGTTAGTTTGAGGTGGTGAAAGACTATGATTTTATCTAAAAAATAAATGCCCCTCCCCTTTTTTTTGCATTCTGTTTAATACTCTATTTGCACATAAGTTTTTTCTCCCAAATCATCAGTTGGATGCTTTGGAACAGTCCCAGAGATAGATTCCAAACTGGTGGGCTTATTTTCTCTGCAGGTGGGTTCTCTTTGGCCCACACATGGTTGTAAAATATATTTGAAATAATAGAATTTTAAAATGGGGAGATTTTACATAAAACTTGGATTTTCAGCTTCTGGCATTGCTAGTCCAGAGGCAATGCAACTGTTGTATTATTGGTAACATTTGGCTGGGGCTGTGAGTAGCAGCTAACTTCTGCTTAGGTGAGCATGAGTCTGTCATAGTCCCTACAATTCACTTTTGTACATGGACACTGAAGCTAAGTATTCATCATTTATTGCAGTACTTTTGCTTTTGTTCTTAGCCATTTCACTCATTTTTGTCGTCTTGTTTTGCTTTCTGTAGGCATTTTTTTTTTTTTAATTTATTTTTGAGAGACAGAGAGAGACAGAGCATGAGCGGGTAGGGGCAAAGACAGGGAGACAGAATCTGAAGCAGGCTCCAGGCTCTGAGCTGTCAGCACAGAGCCCGACGCGGGACTTGAACTCATGAACCGTGAGATCGTAACCTGAGCTGAAGTCGGATGCTCAACCAACTGAGCCACCCAAGTGCCCCGACATTTAAAATTTATGATACTTTTTAGGAACATGTGCCAGAGTTACCTGTGTTTTAGTGGCCCATCACCTTGGTTTGAACCAGTGGGGACAGGAAGTATGCATACCCCTCATACATGAAGCAGTGCTGTTAGAGAAGTTCCCATACTACTACTTTTCCCTTTTTGCATCAATGTGTTGCCCTCTCTAAAAAACAAAAAACCTTGAATGTTTACATCCAATGAATGTGCAGGCCCTGTGGTAAGGTGTTTTAAAGGAGTTTTGCCATCAGGAGCTTATAATTTAATAGGAAGACAGATGTTAAATCATTACATCAATAGCTATTCAGTTACAATTGTGATCATCTCAAAGAGGGAGGAAAAATAGAATATATAACCTAATCTGTGTGATGGGGTTAGCCTTTTTGAAGAATGTGATCTAAAGTATAAATATGAATTTGTTAGGCATAGTTGAAGAGGTGGGGAGAAGTGTGGCTGGTGGGAGGAGGAGCTTTCAGAGGGAACTACAGGTGCAAAGGCCGTGAATCTAGAAAGCATTTGGGGTTGATTCCAAGAGAATGAAAGCTGTTCAAAACACAGGTATATTGATATTGTTTATATGTATTTATTCATTAATGCAAATATTTTGGAAAAAGCTGCTTGTGAACTTTTCTACATAAAATTCCAAAAAAATCTTATTCTCTTACCTAGGGTCCAATTGATCTAAGCCAATGGTTCTAAACATGGAGCTTCCTAAAATATACTGAATAAATATAGATTGCTTTATTTCTGTGTTAAACATTTTGTTTTATTTTTTTAAAGATTTTATTTTTTAGTAATCTCTACATCCAGCATGAGGTTCAAACTCATGACCCCAAGATCAAGAGTTGCATGTTCCACTGACTGAGTCAGCCAGGTGCCCCTCTCTTAAACATTTTAAAAAATTCAGATGATTATAAATTCACATACAGGTGTAAGAAATAGTACATAGAGATCCTTTGCAAATTTTGCCCAAATGATAATGTTTTACAAAACTGTAGTAAAATATCACCAGGATATTGACATTGATAAAATCCACTGAATGTATTAAGGTTTCCCCAGTTCTACTTGTATTCATGTGTGTGAGTTTTTATAAAGTCTAGTTACCTTTGTATCCACCACTTTGGTCAACATACTGAATGGTTCCAGCACCACAAGGATCCCTAGTGCTGTCTTTTTATTACCATACCCACCTATTTCTCTTACTTGAACCCCTGGCAATCACTAATTAAGACTGTCCTTTGTAATATTTTGTCATTTTGAAATGTTATATAAATGAGATCATACTTAAGTAACCTTTCGGGAATGGCTTTTTCTTTTTTTTTTTTCCCCCCCTATCACCATAACTCCTGGGAGATCTGTCCAATTCGTTGCATATATCAGTAGTTCATTCCTTTTTATTACCCAGTAGTGTTCTATGGTATGGATATACCACAGTTTATCCGTATACATGTTGAAGGAGATCTGGGTTGGTCTGGGTTTTGGCTATGACAGATAAAGTTGCTCTGACCATTTATGTGCTAGTTTTTGTATGAACATAAAGTCTTTCTGTCTCTGGGATAAATGGCCATTGGGAAATTGCTGGGCTGAATGGTAGTTGCATATTTAGTTTTTTAAGAAACTGCCAAACTATTTCTGGAGTAGCTACCATTTTATAGTTTCACTAGCAGTGTAAAAGATCCAGTCTCTCTCCATTTTTACCAGCGTTTGGTGTTGTCACTATTTTTTATTGCCATTCTGATAAATGTGTAGTGATATCTCATTGTTTTAATTTGCATTTCCCTAGTGGCAAATGATGTTGAACATCTTATGTGCTCATTTGCCATCTGTACATCTTTTTCAAGGAAATGTCTGTTCATGTCTTCTGTCCATTTTCTAATTGGATTTTTAAAAATTGTGTTTTGAGAGTTCTTTATGTATTCTAGTTATTAGTCCTTTGTAGGATATCTGGTTTGCAAATATCTTACTCTCTAGCTTGTCTTTTCCTCTTCAGAGGGTTTTCCACACAACAAGTTTTTAATTTTGATGAGATCTGTCAAATATTTTTAACAGAGTAATATAAATACATAGTTTATTTTAAAAAGAACTTATAATAAAAAGCAGAGTCCTTTCCTACCCTTGGTCTCCTTTCACAGAGGTAACGCTGTAACTGTGTTTTAACTTCTTTGAGAGGTTATCTTCCTAGCACTCAATACTGTTGTAAAACTAATAGTATTATACTGCCATTTCTTGTTTTATCAAATTAAGACAATTGAGTTCCATAATGAAAGATGAGGATTTAACTCTAAACAGTCCCAGTTATTGATAATTATTTTAGTTCTTATATCAGCTACTTTTGTACTTCTGAATAATGTGTTTAAACCTGTGTTTTCTTTTCCATTAGCTTTAGACAGTGCAAAACTTTAACCATCAGGACTGGTTTTCGGCCTGTGATCTAATTTATTTCGAGCCTGTTTGGATTCACCTGTTGATGTTACAAATATTTATTGGATATTTCCTATATGCCAAGCAGTGTTGAATTTTGGAGATGCAAAGGATCAGAAAAAAAATCGTACACCTTAATATAACTTACATTCGTGCATGGGATATAGCTATACATGATAAATAAGTAAATAGAATGTTAGAAACTGGTAAGGGCTGAAGAGAAAAATATAGCAGAGAAGGGGATAAGAAACATCAAAGGGGTTGCAAGTTTAGATAGGGTGACGTAGGGAATGCTTTGCTGATATGACATTTGATTAAAAGTTCTTGAGTGGGGCGACTTGTTGGCTCAGTTAGTTAAGTGTCCTAAGACTTCGGCTCAGGTCATGATCTCGCGGTCTGAGAGTTGAAGCCCCGCATCGGGCTCTGTGCTCACAGCTCAGAGCCTGGAGCCTTCTTAGCGTTCTGTGTCTCCCTCTCTCTCTGCCCCTTCCCTGCTCATGCCCAGTTTCTCTCTCTCTCAAAAAAAAAAAAAAAATTAAAAAAAAAAGTTCTTAAGTGAATAAGCGATCTCTGCTGTTGTTAACTGGGGTAATTGCAATCCTTGCATAGGGAACAGCCAGGTGCAAAGGCCTTGAGTTAGGAGTGTGCCTGGAGTATTTGAGAAATGGCAAGGAGGTTAGCATGGGTGGAGTAGAGTGATGGAGAGAATCGGGAGAAGAGGTCAGAGAAGTAAAGGGGGAACCAGAATATGTAAGGCTTATGGGTTACTGTGAGGAATTCAGCTGTTACTCTTAGGGAAATAGAAAGGCATTTAAGGGTTTTGAACCTTAATCAGATCAGACATGATCTGACTTAGAGTTTAATAGGATCACTGTGGCTGCTGGATCAAGAGTAGATAGAAGAGGGTATGATTTTTATTTGTTGATTGTACCTTGATAAATCTTGAGAAGAAACTTAAAAGCCATTTAAATTAAAAAGGAGAGTAGACTGGAGGGAGAACAAGGATAGAGGCAGGAAGACCAACTAGGAGACTATTGAAATAATTTAGGCAAAATAATGACAGTGGCTAGACCAGAATAGAAGTGGATGAGGAGTGGTGAGATTCTGGGTGTTTTGAAAATAGGATTGAAAAGCAGATTGGATGTGGAGTAAGAGTGGAAGGAGGTAACAATGATTCCACATTTTTGGTTTGAGTACTAGAAGAATGGGGTTGCTGCTAGATTAGATGGACGAGATTAGAGGAGAAGGTCAGGTTTAGACATGTTGAAGTTGAGCTGCCTTTTCAATAAACAGTTGGAGACAGTTGATGATGTGCAAGTCTGGATGGATCTCAAGGGGAATGTCTAAGCTGGAGATTTAAATTGCAGAGTCATAAGCAGGTGGATGATACTCAAAGCCATGGGCCTGGGTAAGATCATTAAGGAGGTGAGTAAAGGCAGAAAAGAGCTCCAAGGACTCACTGAACCTATCAACTTTTAGAAGTCGGGAGGAGGGGATGGTGGGGACATGAAGGAAAACCACGAAAGGGGACCGAGGAAGAGGCACAGTATGTAGTTTGTGCTGTCTTTCATTGTTCTTCTACATTTTGTCATTTCGTTCTTGGACTTTCTTTCCCAAGAAAGCCAGCCTTGGAACTATACTTCCCAAGGTTATGTAACTAGTCTTCCCGGTTATATAGGTAATGTTCTATTTTATTTTTGTGAAAATCTTTACTTAGTCCCTTTTCCTTGGATCGTGGTTCCCCAACTTTGCAAATTTATGTTTTCACCTCTTTATGCTCATTATATTTCTGCTTAGTAGTCTTTACCTGAAATAATTAAATGTGTGGAAAGCTTCAAGGAAGCAAAAAAATGTTATCTATAATTCTGCCACCCAGAGGCTAATTGCTGTAAACATTTTGGCATGTTTTCCCTCTTTTTTGTGTGTGCACTTGATAGCTGACATGTGTAAAGTAAAATTTTGTGTTTGGTGACGTTTTTGCTTAACAACATGGAGTTTTTACCATGACAGTGAAAACTCTTAATAACATTTTCCCCATTTTTTTTCTTTTAAAAGTTTAAAAACATTTTTAAAAAATATTTTTTTATTTTGGGAGAGAGAGAGAGAGATAGACCGACCGACCAACAGAGTGTGAGTCGGGGAGGGGCAGAGAGAGAGAGAGAGGGAGACACAGAATCCAAAGCAGGCTCCAAGCTCTGAGCTGTCAGCACAGAGCCCAAAGTGGGGCTACAGCTCACGAACTGCAAGATCATGACCTGAGCCGAAGTCGGATGCTTAACCGACTGAGCCACCCAGGCGCCCCTAGGTATTTCTTAATCACAGTAAACTTTGAGAAATAAGTTTGTACAAGGTTTTTCCACATTTCAAATTATTTCTTAAAATTGAAATTATTGAAATTATTAGGTGTATATATTTTTTAGAGCTTTTTTAAGGAACATTTTTCTAAATGTTCCAAATGTCCAGAAATGTTCTATATAGTTTATGAGACTAAACTATTGAGTTTACTATAAACAGTATATCTTAGTGCTTATCTCACCTAAGGTTTAGGCAGCACTGAATAGTAGTCTAGTACTTAGAATATTTTTTCCCTAATTTGTTGGGCAACAAGTTTTCTCTATTTTCCTACATAGTTAAAGATACTTATATTTCTTTTTTATGAGTTGTCTGTTCACCTGTGTCTTGGGGTTCTTCATATGAATTCCTTATATTTTAGGAACACTATTTTGTTCTATTTGTTGCAGTATTTTTTCCTGATTGTTGTCTTTTACTTTTGTTTACAATATTTTTTGACCTGTAATCTTAACTTCTTTTAAATATACAGGCCTTTTACCAGAATTTTATTCAGACATTCTGGTTCTATGTATATAGTCTAAGATTTTTTTACTAGAATATTTTTGTGTGAGGCCCCGGGTGGTTTGGTCAGCTAAGCTTCCAGCTTCGGCTCAGGTCATGATCTTACGGTCCATGAGTTCGAGTCCCACATTAGGCGCTGTGCTGACAGCTCAGAGCCTGGAGCCTGCTTTGGATTTTGTGTCTCCATCTCTTTCTCTGACCCTCCCCTGTGCGCGTTCACTTGCACTTTCTTTCTGTCTCTCTGTCTCTCTCTCAAAAATGAATAAACATTCAAAAAATTTTTAAATACTTTTGTAAACTGTGTCTGGTTCAGTTGATGTATCTTTGAGTCCCTTCACCCAGTGCATATCTTATCGTGTCACTTGTCAGTTACTCTCTTGAGAGTAAGGTTTTTCTCTCTCTGCTTATATTTTTTCAGAGAAAGGCAAAATTCAAATGTGTTTATTCCTTTCTTCTGTTAAATATTTGTGTTATTTAATTTAGTGCAGCATTTTGAGTTGTTACCCTTTCAGGTGCTTTCTGTAGAAAGAAGCACTGACAGGGGTGAGGCTTTTTACTTTTTTCAAATTCGCGTAAGAGGTGGTTGGTATGTGGGCTGTTAAAATAAATTTAGAAGAGTGTTTTGAGCAGATTGTCCCAACCTATCTGGGTGCACATGATTGTGTCTTTCTCCATTTAGTGTTTTGGGAATGTCAGTGGAATCTGCTCCTCCTGTGGGGGAAGAGAAAGAAGAAGAGGTAGAAGAGAAAGAGGAGGAGGAAAAGGAAGAAGATATTAGAGACGATAATACCACACACTCTCTTGGTGCTGAAGGTAGCTTTATGCCTTTTTCTAGATAGTAGATTGTTCTAAGTCCCTTTAACATAAGCGTGAAGATACCTAAATTTCGCTTTCTTATCAGGTTATAGATTTCTCATCATTAAATTGAGAGTAGTCATTAAGAAATTTGCAGTTGTCTAAGATATTCCCCCTAATTTGATATTTAGGAATTTGGTGCTCATTGGATAGCCCCCATTCTGTATATTGACTCTTTTTCTTGTTACATTTGTTTTTCAAATATTTTGGGCATGTACGCTTTGTGGGTGGAAGTAAATCTGAATTGCTGCATGTGTGGGTATGGTTTATATATATATCTTCAGAAAGTAGACACAGTCTACCTATATATTAGGTGCCTAGAAGCTTTTATAATATGTAATTTTTGTTTCTTTAGTATTTTTCCTCTTCATTTTTAGTGCTTTATTCTTGACTTTATTTTCAAAAACTTGGGGAGCAGGGCTTTCATGTGAAGGAGTTAAAATGACCTTTTTTTTTTTTTGCTAAGGGACAGCACCTTACATAGTACATAACATTGTGGGATGCTACTAACTTTTTGGGGTTTTGTTTCTAGATCCTGCCTCATCACAGTTGGGCTTTGGAGTTCTGGAACTCTCCCAGAGCCAGGATGTTGAAGAACATACTGTGCCATATGAAGTAGACAAAGAGCCTCTACTGTCAGTAACCACCAACTCTAGTTATACTGGGCTGTCTGATGTGGATGCTAATATTGGTATGAGACATATTTTTTGGCATTTGGAAATGTTTATAAGCATTTTCCTTGTAAGCTAGAACTAGTTATTTTTTCCTTAATATATTTTATAGCTGCTAAGTTAATATAATCTAAGTTAAGTAAGGTTGCAGAGTTGTCCTGCAAATACCTGTCAGTTGATGGGTTACAGATTAAGAGTTTTTGTAAGTGAGTTACTGGTTATTTTCTTTTTTGGAATGATGTTTGTTTATATTTTCAAATTGGACTTCTTTAGTTAAATTTTTGCCTTTTTTTTTTTTTTTAAACGCTTATTTATTTTTGAGAGACATAGAGGCACAACGTGAACAGGGGGAGGGCAGAGAGAGAGGGAGACACAGAATCGGAAGCAGGCTCCAGGCTCCGAGCCGTCAGCACAGAGCCCGACGCGGGGCTCGAACTCACAGAGCGCGAGATCATGACCTGAGCTGAAGTCGGCGGCCCAACCGACTGAGCCACCCAGGCGCCCCTAAATTTTTGCCTTTAAAGAAAGCATCTGGTTCTGCTTCTAGTACTTTGAAAAATTAAGTATCTCCTTCCTGTCTTCTAAAACTTCAAGCAATTAAGCATGAAGAACAGTCCAATGAAGATATGCCCGTGTCAGAACAGCCCAGCAAGGATGTCCCTGTGGTAGCACAGCCCAGTAAGGATATACATGTGGTAGAAGAGCAAAATTCACCACCTGCAAGGTAAACTCTTCTCTTTTAAGTTTCTGCTATAATACTTTATAGTTTCTAGAAAGTATTTTTAAATTTCATACTTGTTTTACTTGGCTAGGTGGAAACATTTTTAGAAATTATTGATTTTTTCCCACCCTTGTACTGTGCATATTTCTGGTCCAGTGGAAACTAATTATTTATGAATTCTTACCATGTCCTCATCTTATCTTTAGGCATATTACAAAGCCATTTTATTGCTGCTGTAACTATAAGCATGACTCCTTAATCTTTGGTTGTCACTCCTCTCTGATCTTTGTCTACAGAGGCACTGTCTTTCTGGGAGGAGTTCCTACCTCTTCTAGTGTTATGAGGAGTCACATGAATGTTATATTTGAAAATTTACTGTTCCTGTAATTGAGGAAAACCCAGATTGCTTTGGGTCCTCAGGTATCCTACATCTGATAGTTTATGGTGTAGCTATAGAAATATTCTTTTCCCAAGTCCTGTAGGACTTGGTAGGAATTGGGCTTATCCCTCTGCTGTGCCTCTGGTGATTGTGATGTCCCAAACTGCATTGCCTCTCGTCAACAGCTCAAGTTCAGATATGGCAGAGGAAAAGTAGGATGCTTCCAGTTTGGGAGAGGTGATGAATAAGCATTCAGTATTTTCTTATAACTTCCTTCAATAGAAATGGTGGGGAATGCAGTCCTGAGCAAAGTTGACTAAGTTGACTATCAAGAGAAGTTGTCTTTCTTTTCTTTCTTTCTTTTTTTAATTTTTAACATGTTTATTTATTTTTGAGACAGGGAGAGAGAGAGAGAGCAAGGGAAGGGGCAGAGAGAGAGGAAGACATAGAATCTGAAGCAGGCTCCAGCTGTTAGCACAGAGCCCGGGCACCCCAAGAGAAGTTGTCTTTCTTTTTTTAAAAAAATTTTTTTTTAGGTTTATTTATTTTGAGAGAGAGAGAAGCAGAGAGAGAGGGTGGGAGAGTATCCCAAGCAGGCCCTGCCCTGTCAGCACAGAGCCCGAAACGGGGCTCAAACCCACAAACCGCGAGATCATGACCCAAGCCGAAACCAAGAGGCAGATGGCCAACCGACTAAGCCACCTAGGCGCCCCAGAAGTTGTCTTTGTAATACAAAACACTCACCCTAACATGGGCTGATTTTTTAGGCTTTTCTTTAGGAAGTTTGCCTGTAGCTAGTTTTGCTATCCGCTTAGTAGGTGAACCTCCCAAGTCTCTGGAAAGGGGCCAGCAATGAGAGTTTTACATGTGTGAGTAGTATTGGTGTGAAGGATTCTTGGTTTGAGGTTAGGTTGAGCAGGTCAAATGAAAAAGGTCAGCAATAGATAATGTGTGTGGCAGTAGCACAGAGGATATTTCACATCTAAACTCTGTTTGGGGAAGGTCCTCATTAGAACTGGCATCATAGTCTGGTTTAGAATCCTTTATGCTTGCGTAGGTAATAGCATATGTAACAAAAATCCTTGAATCACTAATGAGAAATCATGGACAACTTGTTGCACAGCAGTGAGCAGAGTTGGAAAATACTGCTTTATGAGACTGAGACAGGATTTTAAATGGGCCAAGGTCTTCATATCATTATATAAAGTAGCTTGTTTCAGCTTTCAATAAATAGAGCCACTGAAAGGTTTGAAATTATTAAATAAAGGAAAACACAAAACAGGAAAAGCTGCTTCTCCCTCCCACCTTTTTTTTTGAGAGAGAGAGGAAGAGGCAGAGGGAGAGAGAGATTTTTAAGCAGGTTCCATGTCCAGTGCGGAGCCCAGCCTCATGCCCATGAGATCATGACCTGAGCTGAAATCAGAGTTAGTCACTCAACAGAAAAAGCTTCTTAATTCAAAGGTGAAAGCATTTGAACATAAAGCAACTTTTTCTCCTGGTGGTTTGAATTTCCTAGGTCAGAGGACATGCCTTCTAGTCCCAAAGTATCTCTTGCTGCTATGGAAACAAAAGAACAAATATCTGCTCAAGAACTTTTGGAAGGTGGACTGCAGATTCAGAAGTCCCAAGAGCCTGAGGTTTTGTCAACTCAGGAAGACTTGTTTGACCAGAGCAATAAAACAGGTATGAAGAGTAATTAGTTGCTGTAGCTCCTCTTCTCCAAAGATCTAAACTTTATTATTATTCTGGGCTACTGTTTAAGTTAGAGGGTACTTTATAGGTATTTAGACTTGTTTGTAGTATGGAAGGAAAATACATTTGTAACTGATTAATGAAAAGGGCTTTTTGGGAATGATTGCCATTTTACATTTTAACATAGTTTTGTCTGTCTGTTGGAAATGGAGGTAATGAGGAATAATAATATAGTAAATTTAATATTATGGACAGAGTAGCTATTTGAGTCATCATAGGTCTTCAGATCTTACCGTCATGATAATTAAGTGTAAGTTTTTCATAATCACTTGGACAACAATCTGTCTGCTCATCTATTAGTTCATCTATCAGAAATGGGAAGTTATGGCCTACCAGAAAGAACATAAAACTCAGAAGATTGGAATGGTATTTGTTTTACATTTTGTTAACCTCTACCACTCCCCCCATTCCTAAACTTTACAGAGGCTAGAAACTAGCAAAATATGTGTTGGTTTTTATGGAGGGAAGAAGAGAAAGTTATATTCCTTTACTGTGCTGTGAATGCGTGTGAGACATTCAGAGGGTCACCAAGAAAACTTTTTGGCCTCTTACTAAAGCTCTGAGGTTGTATTTAAGAAATTCCTTAATACTTGGGATGAATGCAGCTGATACTCCCCTCTGTTGCTGAGAAGTGACCAACAGGAGATTCTTCTTAATGTATATCAATAATGGCTGCTCATATATCCTTTTATTAATGCATTAGTATTTTCTGTCTCTGAGGGAGACCAGGTTCTCATTATGAAAATTGCTGCATTCGTATCCTCAGGTGTGATGCGTGTTGTTTTGACTTCTGCCATCTGCATCACGGCATGAGCTTTACTTCACCTTAGATAGACCTTGGAATAAAAGGCTTGCTTGCTGTTTTATAATAGAAGCTTCACAAGAAAGCAGAGCAGCCAAGCAGAGGTATAAGGATTCTACCTTTTTTCCTCCAAACTTTGATCATGACCAGAAGGACTAAGGAATCTGTTTTGTCAATTCTGTATTAAAGAAACCCATAATTGAGTAGGGAGGGGGGCATTTAGTGGTCACTTAGAATTTGTGTTAGCCGGAGTTCCATGGATTGTACTGCAATTAGAAAACAGTTTCTGCCCTCTTGGAACATGGTTGGAAACATTGATATTACTCTTTTTGCAGTACTGAGTGACTTTCTCTTTTTTTTTTTAAACTCAGGATTGTCGATCTGAGAAGCAAATGAAACTAGATTTTCTCTCTCTCTCTCTTTTTAAAATAGCTTCTGATGGTTGCTCTACTCCTTCAAGGGAAGAAGGTGGATGTACTCTGGCTTCCACACCTGCCACCACTCTGCACCTCCTGCAGCTTTCTGGTCAGAGGTCCCTTGTTCAGGAGAGTCTTTCCACGTAAGTAAGCCTAAAATAGCTCTGCCGAAGAAACATGTATCTGAGGGTCTTAGGCTAAGGTTGAAAGAGCTGAAATTGTCTGCTGGTCCAGAATTCTTTTTAAAATCAAAAAGCAAACTCTAGCCTTTAGAATTTTGAGGTTAAGAATTTAGTGGACCTATTGAAGCAGGTAGCTCTGCTTTCCCATATGGAGGTTTGTTTTTTTTTTAAGTTTTATTTATGTAAGTAATTTTTACAGCCCACGTGGGGCTCAGAACTCTGAGATCAAGATTCGCATGCTCTTCTGACTGAGCCAGCCAAGCGCTCCCCCATTTGGAGTTTTATAATAGTAGCCCAAAGTTTTCGTGAGGAAGGAACTGCCCAGTTACGTTCTCTTTATAGAACCAAAACAAGCATACTGCTGCTCAGTTTGACCAGCAGTTCTTTCCATTTAACCGCATAGGGTGGAGGATAGATTATACTAGAGTTGACCTTAGTTGGAGTTCTTTATCTCTGTGTTATGGCAAAGAGGTTTGCTTTTTTTTTTTTTAATAAAAATGTGCATGATCTTTCTAATAATTAGGCAAAACTTGGAGTGAATATTTTTTACCTCAGTTTTGCACTTGAATTTTTTTTTTAGCACTTTGTCATCTTGCTTATGTCCTTGTGTCTGATTGTTTATTTCTCTTTTAATCATATGGCTTTATCCTTATTCTTTTTTTTAAATTCTAATTTTGGATATGTCTGGTATGAGAAATAGTTAAGTATTATTCATGGCTTTTCCACCAGCTTCAGGTAGATGTTTGAGAGATTGCTAATAAGATTTGTCTGGATGACTAAGATATTTTTGCTGTTAGAAAGTAAAAAACAAATGCACAACTGTGGCTATGGTACAATAACCTGTGATTCTCTCTTTATATAAAGGAATTCCTCAGATCTTGTTGCTCCTTCCCCTGATGCTTTCCGATCTACCCCTTTTATCGTTCCTAGCAGTCCCACAGAGCAAGAAGGGAGAAAAGGTGAGCTCTCGTGATGTGTCTGTTGCTCTCAGATTAGAAGAGGAACAGCACTTCTTCTGCCTTGCAGAACATACTGTTTTCTTTATATGTTCAGACACTGTGACCGAAACTATTCAGTAGGACTCCCGTCTGTCTCCCTTTCAGGGATGTGGCCCAGTATAAAGAGCTCTTCTCAGTTCTCTGCTCTTCTAGCACCGATTCTTATGAGAATTCTGTATTTTTGGCTTAATTTTTAAAAAGATCGTTAAGGTAAAATTTGTTAAGATTGAACTTAAAGTAGTATGTTATATTAGCATATTAGTGAAGAAATGGGTTTATTACTAATAGCCCAGAAGTTTCCAGCAACGTGTTGACATGCTGCTGAGGAAAGGGAACCTTTTGCTATTTAAACATTATTTTGGTTATCATCAAGCAGTTTTAGCGAAAGAATGGCTAGGAGCAGGTGGTAGAAATTTTGATTTCACTCACTTCCTCCTAGAGGACCTAGTCATTTTGTATTACTTTATTCACAAGAAAGATTTCTTTTTTACTTAATTTATCTCATTATCTGCTCTTTTACTTTTTCCTAGTCTCATATCCAGTCACTCAAGATATTTCTAAGTTCCTATTACTTGTATGAAGTCTTTTCCAATAAATTTCATTATTTTCTCCTTTTTATTCTTTCACATACCAATGATGGTATAATAGCTAATATTTATTGAGCATTTACTGTATGCTAGGCACTGTTTTGTGTGTGCTTTTTGGTTTTTGGTGCTTTTCTTTGTTGTTTGTTTGTTTTTGTTTTTTATTGAACCCTTGCAACAATCCTAAGAAATAGGTATTAGTTTCTTTTTTTTTTTAATTTTTAAAATTATTTGTTTATTTTGAGAGAGAGAGAGCAGGGGAGGGGCAGAGAGGGAAAGGAGAGAGTGAATCCCAAGCAGGCTCTGTGTTGCTGTTAGTGCAGAGCCTAGTGTGGGGCTTGATTTCAGAAACTGTGAAATCATGACCTGAGGCAAAATCGAGAGTATGATGCTTAACTGACTGAGTCACCCAGGCACCCTGAAGTAGGTGTTTTATCTCCATTTTACAGATGAGGACATGGAGTCACAGAGAGATTTTACAACTAAGTCATAAAGGCAGGATTTGAACTCAGGCAGCTGCCTCCAGGGCATGTGGTCTCCTCTGTTTATATACCTCCTCTGATATCCTGCTCTCTCTACTCTTGAGTAGTATAAATATAGAAATATGTTTAACTGTTTTTCAGGTTTAATTTACCCATGACAAAATGTAACCTTAACTTTTCTTTTGCCACTAAATTTGTGTCTGGCTGTTTGTCTTGAACTCAGTTGTAGGTAGCCAAATGGACTAGTATCATATTAAGCATAGTATGATTAATAATATCTTTAGTAAAGAATAAAAGTGAATCCATTCTACAAAAAAATCCTAATGCAAGTTAAGTTTGGTTTATGCTTAAAACCATTTCTTCTATTTATAGTGTGAACATTGAAGATACATAAATATAATTATGCTATAAATATTTTCTCCTTGATTGTGAACATAATTAATACTCACTGTAGGAAGTTTGGAAAGCATATAGGAAAGTAATAAGAAAATAAAAATCACCTGGATACCACAACCCAGATATAATTAATACTTGGATATATTTCCTTTCAAAGCGTTTTCTATGCATAAAGAAGTATTTTACAGACTCAGGATTATGTTATGTATATGATTCAGTGATGTTTTTTTTTTTTCCTTCATATAACATATTGTATTTTCCCCTGTCAGTTGTATTTTGGATTTAATGCATTTGCTTAATATCTGCATAACTGTTTAACCGTTTGTGGGTCTATATATGCTTGCTTCCTTCCTTCCTTTGTTTTCTTTCTAAAATTACTAACGTTTTCATATGTAGTGCTTAGAAGAGTACGCCCTTAGTAAGTGCTTTGTCATGGCGAGAGAGATCAAATGGTGTAATAAAAATACTTAACACAGCTGTGCTAGCGTGCTCAAGGCCTGCAGCACCAGATCTGGAACCTAGCATTAGACTGGGATGTGAGGTTAAATCAACCAAAGCAGCAAGGGTAGGCATCAAGGTGAGGCATAGTCGGTAGCATGAGTGTAGATTGCAGGGGAAAACCTAGTGGTATAGATAATTTGTGAGAGTGGTCTAGAGGGAAGCCTGTTTGGGGTCAAGTTGTAAAATAGGGGGAAGGGGTTGATGAATCAAGACCTAGCTATCTAGGCTGGCTCTGAGGAAGAGCCTGTCAGTCTACAGGTGGGTAGTATATTATGGGAAAGCATTGGGGAGGTGGTGGTGGTGGTGTATGTTTGTTTTTCACTCCTGAGCAATTTATCTCAGGATTAGTGGCTTATACTTAGTTCTTTCATAAATCACTGCTGATTGGCCCTGATAGATTTTTTCTTCCTCTGTATTTGTCCTGGCATTCATTTCTCTGCGCTTAGCAATTGTTAATGTAAATGTAATGGGTTCATAAATAAGTAGATATTGGAATGGTGAATAAATTTGCTGCCTTTCAGGGCCTGTGGCACATACGATGGTTAAATTAGGTGACATTAACCTGGGTGTTCCCATGCAAAATATGAAAAACTAAGTTATTGTAGGGTAAGGGGTTCAGAGGAGCTGAGTTAATTTAAGGTTTCATGGGGATGAGTGGGTATCCCCAGATGAATCCCCTCTACTCCCACTGAAATCTGTATCTGAGGATTTGGGGAGTGTGGACCTTCCTCCTCCCAGGGGAAGAAAGTATTGCTAGATTTCCTGGACTCAGTCTACTATTAATCTATCAGACTTTCTGAAAATTAAATCTTTGTTTTTTTAGGAATGGAAATTGCAGTGATATAATTGTTACTAGTGGTATTGGAACATGAGTAATATTGATGAGTGCTTAATTCTCAATTTGTTTTTCCTGTTTTAAACCAGATGAACCAATGGACATGTCCATGTTATCAGAAGGAAAAGGAGAGTGTTTTGAGAAGAAACTCCAAGATGAAGAACCAGTGGAGATAGAAAACCCCCCTCTCCCACCTGAGCCCACTCTATCACCTCAAGCCTCAACACCAGTATCTCAGAGCACACCAGTCTTCACTCCGGGGTCACTGCCTATTCCATCCCAGCCTGAGTTTTCTCATGTGAGTGTTATAGGAAAATTGTTTTCCTCTAAACGTCCTTTTTTTTTTTTTAACAATTTTTGAAGTATCATTTATAAACATAAAATTTGCTCATTCCAAGTATATAATTTAGCGATATTTAGTACATTTACAGAGTTGCACAGCCATCCTCACACTCTAGGCTTAGAACATTTCCAGAGTTACTTATACGTGTAAATTTTGTACTAGGTCTTTAAAATTTTGAAAATGTTAATGCAAAATTGAAAGGGGTATTAATCATTATCCAAAGATTATTATAATGTGTCAAACATTATAGTTTTGACACAACTGCTACTATCGTTTTTGTGTTTCCACACCCCGGCTTTTTTTTTTAAATAAAGTTGTTTATAGTGAACATACAACTTTCGTCTTCTTTTTCCAGTTAACATTGCATCACAATGGTTTTCAGTGTTACACAGTCCTTATATCACCTTTTCAAAACTTGTGTAATATTTTTCTGAGTGGATGCACCATAAGCTAATTCCTTCAGTACATTTCTGTACTGAGGGTATTAAGATGGTTTTTAGTTTTCTTTCTTTTTTTTCTTTTTTATAAATTTTTTTGAAAGAGGAGAGGCAGAGGGAGAGGGAGAGAAAGAATCCCACATAGGCTCTGTGCTGTGGGACTTGAACTCACGAACTGTTAGATCATGACCTGAGCTGAAACCAGGAGTCCAGTGCTCACCTGATTGAGCCACCCAGGCGCCCCTGGTGTTTAGTTTGCAAATGAGAAGTTTTCTTCTTTTATAAAAGCAAGGGGGAACTAACCTCTCTCTTGTGTAATTCTAAATTTAAGTATTAAAAAAATAAAATACAGGTTTTATTGATAGTGAATTGAAGGTCTTTAAATCTAAGTGAGTATATTATATGTTCAATCTAAATGCCTCTTCTTAATAAGACTAACTGGGAGTATTATTTTAGTGGTTACTGGGAGAACTTCTTTCATGCCTTTGAGTTTGCAGATGTTGTAACCAAAGTATATTTAAAAATGAATAATAATGAAATATACTTTACATTTAGTGTAGAGGAGACATTAGGAAGAAACTAGTTTAATTGAAGAAACTAATTTAATTTCTAAAGTTTTAAAACTTGTGTTTTGTTGAAAATTACATTTTATGCCATCATTAGAAGCAGTTTGGTGGAGTGGTTAAGAATGACTCTGGAGTCAGAACTTCTAGACTTACTTTCAGTGCTGCCATTACTACCTTTGTGACCAGTTGAAACTGATCCTCACTTTCCTCATCAAATCAAATGGGGATATGGATACTACCTACCTTGTAGAAAAGCTTTTTGTTGTGTTATTTATCTCTATAACTCTGTATATCATGATTATACTTTCATACATTCTTAAAAAAACTTTTTTTTAGCTATTTCCTCATCTTCCTAGTATAGTTACATTATAATTTTGTTTAAAACATGATCGAGTTTACAGTATTATGAACACTATTATTATAAACTATTCAAAGTGGAATATGTGGAATATTACTATTTTTCATGCTTGCATCATTGTTTTCTTTGGAATTGATAATTGTCTTTTTCATTTATTTAGTTTTCTACAAATTTCTCACATCAACCCTAGGCTCTCTACTAATTGTCATAATCTCCTTTCAAGATGTTCGAGGCCCTCAAACTTTATCTTTGAAGAAACCTCCTTTGGAGACTCCCGATTTCTAATCGTACTATTGTCTTCTATGCCTGGTGGGTGCATCACTCACCTTCTTTTCACTCTGATTCTTGGAGATTGTCTTTATGTGTCTTTGCGTTGGATTCTTTTTGGGCTCCTTGTCTTCTTGCTTGCTTTACTCCCTTATTTTGGTGGAAGACGTTCTTTAGTAGCATACTCTACTCTAATTCTTGACTTATAGGTTTCAGAAGTATAGAATTCTAGGTTGGAAATAACTTTGCTTTAAACTTCGGAAGGCATTGCTCCAGTGTCTTTGAACTTACAGTGTTGCTATTGAGAAGTGTGCAGCCAGCCTGATTCTGATCTTTAATACGTGAGTAATATTCCTTACTGGAATCTTATAGGATTTTCTCTTTGTCTTAGTGTTCGAAATTTTCAAACCCTCAACATAGGTCTATTCTCTTTGTATTGGGCAGTTGTTAAGCCCTCTTAATCAAAAAATTCAGGTCCCTTTAGTTCAGGGACATTTAATTTTATTTCTTCCCCTTTGTTCATATTTGAATTATTTTTTTGAATAGAATACTTACTGTTCGGATGTTGAAATGATTAGTCTTATAATTTTCTTGTTTTGTCATTTCTCTCTTTTCAACTTTCTGGGTGATTTCTTCAACTATTTTTTTAAAAAAATAGCTTTGAGGGCACCTGGGTGGCTCAGTCACTTAAGCCTCTGACTTTGGCTTAATTCATGATTTCACTGTTCATGAGCTCGAGTCCCGCTTTGGATGATCTTGAGTCCTGCTTTAAGTGAGCATGAGCCCCACTTCTAGTGAGCCCCCCTTCTCTCTCTCTCTCTCTCTCTCTCTCTCTCTCCCCCCTCCCCCTCCCTTATGGGATTCTCTCTCTCTCTCCACCCTTGTTGACTTGAGCCCTCTCTCTCAAAAAAAAAAAAAAAAAAAACCAAAAAAAACAAAAACAAAACTAGCTTTGGGACGCCTGGGTGACTCAATTGGTTAAGTGTTTGACTCTTGATTTAGGCTCAGATCATGATCTCAAAGTTCGTGAGATTGAGCCCCATGTTGTGCTGTGAGTACAGAGCCTGCTTGGGATTCTTTGTCTCCTCTCTATGCCTCTCCCCTACTTGCACACACTCTCTCTCTCTCTCTCTCTCAATAAATATTTAAAAAAGCAGCTTTATTGAGATATAATTCACATATAGTGTTGTTCATCTTTAAAATGTAAAATCCAATGGCTTTTATTTTCATTTTTTTATTAAAAAATTTTTTTTTAATGTTTATTTTTGAGAGAGAGAGACAGAGCATGAGTGGGGGAGGGGCAGAGAGAGAGGGAGACACAGAATCCAAAGCAGGCTCTAGGCTCTGAGCTGTCAGCACAGAGCCTGATGTGGGACATGAACTCAGGAATCGCGAGATCATGCACTGAGCCACCCGGTGCCCCTCCAGTGGGTTTCAGTATATTCACAGAGTTGTGCAGTTAGTGCACAATCTAATTTTAGAACATTTTCATCTCTCCTCTTCCCTCCAAAAGTCCCCATGCCCTTTAGCAGTCACTCCTATTTCTCCCGTCTCCAGTCCTAGTCAACCACTAATCTTCTCTCTGTCTCTATAGATTTGCCTGTTCTGGACATTTCATAAGTGGAATTATATAATATATAATCTCGTGATTGGTTTCTTTAATTTAGCATGTTTTCACAATTCATTCACATTGCGGCATATATCCGAACTCCATTTCTTTCTTATTCTGAATAATACTACATTTTTTGTGTGTGGCACACTTTATTCATTTATTCATCAATTGATGGATATTTGGGTTGTTTCCACTTTTTGCTTATTGTGAATAATGCTACTGTGTACATTCATGCACAAGTTTTTGTGTGGACATGGGTTTTTATTTCTCTTGTGTATGCCTAGGAGTGCATTTGCCGGATTCAGATTCAGCCTTTTTTTGACCTTTCTGAGTTATTTCTACCTTTGGGTTTTTATTTATTTATAATTTTTTTCATGTTTTAATTATTTTTGAGAGAGAGCGCGGGGCGCAAGCAAGCAAGTGGGGGAGGGGCAGAGAGAGGGAGACACAAGATCTGAAGCAGGCTCTAGGCTCTCCCCAACGACGTGGGGCTCTAACTCCCAAACTGTGAGATCATGACCTGACCTGAAGTCAGACGCTTAACTGACTGAGTCACCCAGGTACCCCTCTACTTTTGGGTTTTTAATTTAGAAACTGTTTTTTTTTTAATGTTTTCTCGTTTTGTAAAAAAAATAACATTTTGTGTTGTGTTATGGGTATAGTATCTTATCTCCTTAAGGTTATTAGTAATAGTTTTTAAAAAAAAATATGATTTATTTAGAGAGAGAGAAAGTGCATATGTGGGAAGGGGCAGAGAGAGAGGGGAGGGGGAAGAGAGAGAATCCCAGGCAGGCTTCATGCTCAGTATGGAGCCCGACTTGGAGCTCTATACTATGACCATGAGATCACGACCTGATCTGAAATAGAGTCCGATGCTTAACCAACTGAGCCACCCAGATATGCCTATTAATCATAGTTTTTTTGAGAAGTTTTCTTTCTGCTCCCTGAAATAGTGTCACTGCTTCTTCAAATAAATTTTAATTCGTTTTGATGTTTCATTTTCTAAATTTTTTTTTTAATGTTTATTTTGAGAGCAAGAAAGAGTGCAAGTGAGGAAGGGACAGAGAGAGAGCAAGGGAGACACAGAATCCTTAGTAGCCTCCAGCCTCTGAGCTGTCAGCACAGAGCCTGACGTAGGGCTCAAACTCACAAACCCTGAGATCATGACCTGAGCGCTTAACTGGCTGAGCCACCCAGGCGCCTCTGATAGGGTTCATTTTTAAATTGGATGGTTTTCTCAAGTGTCTGATAATCCTTGTTTGTCTGCTCAAAGACAGTCTGATTAGAAGTTCTGAACTGGTGGTGGGTGCTTATTTCTGGAATTCACTGTAATGTGATTGGCTGGACCATTTTGGAGGTCCCCTAGTATTAGTATCTTGATTTATCTCAGCTTGGTCAGGTTCCCCAGAAAAATGTCTAATTTCTTGTCTGTTTATTGATAGAAGAGTGCAAGGGGTATTGAGAGTCAGGTGCAGGTTCCATTCAATATGTAAATTCAACATTTCACTTCATGTCCCTGTTTTCAGCATGGTACGTTCTGATAATTATTCCTCTTTTTCTTCAGGGATGCTCTGTTTTACTCCAGGGCAGAGGAGGGTCAGGGAGAGAGGATCTGAAAATTGAACTGCTCCTTTTTTCTTCTTCTTTTTTTTAGTTTATTTATTCATTTTTTTTAATCTCTACACCCAGCGTGGGTCTCGAAATCACGACTCCAGAGATCAAGAGTCACATGCTCTACTGACTGAGCCAGCAAGGCACTCCTGAACTGCTTCTTAAATAGCTTTGCTACCAGTCCTCCTCCTGTTTTTAGCTCCACCCTCACCACCAGTTCTAGAGTCACCTGATGCTCCTGCCAAGTCCTGAATCTTTTTTGGGCATGGTGGTTCTATGGTGTAATTTGGATTGCTTCTCAGCTTTTTCTACTTCTGGCTTAGAATTCAGCTTCCACTAGGCTGTGAAATAGACGATCATTCTTCCAAAATTTTGTTGCAGTTATCTTTTCTTCTGTTTTTTTTTTTCCTTTTCTTGAAAAATCACGCTTAAAAATTTTTTTCTTTTACTGTTGCTTAGTGGGGTTTTAGAGAAGAGTTAAGGTAAATGTGTGTATTAAAGCCATCATCATAATTTAGAAGTTCTATACATTTTTTGTCCTTGTATATTAAACTTCTTATATTTTATTCTTAATGGCTAACCTTTGCATATCTGTTATTTTTTCTGTACCATGGTTGCCAGAGTCCAAGTAAATCTAATTTTGATGTTGTAGGATCTAAATATTTATCAGATAATTACTGATGAAAAGATAATTGGAATAAAGTTAATTTTGTGTATTTTTTCTTTCTTTTTAATAGTTTTTTTGAGCGTGTGTGCATGTCCGCGCACACACTCACGTGTATGGGGGAGGGGCAGAGAGAAGAGAGGGAGAGAGAATCCTAAGCAGGCTGTGTGCTGTCAGCACAGATCCAATTCAGGGCTCAATCCCATGAACCTTGAGATCACAAACTGAACTGAAATCAAGAATGGGAAACTTAACTGACTCAGCTACCCAGGCACCCCTTTGTTTTTTAATAGATTTGTTAATTGTATATCCTCTTTGACCCTTTACTAGGATGTTAGGGATGGTGAGAGATTAGTAAAACATAGTTTAGTACTTAACGCTTTTCTCAGTTTTGATATACATATTAATTTTGGGAATGACAAATCAGATTATATATGATTATGTGAATAGCTCTTAAGCTGTATATATGTGAGACCAGGTTTCAACTAGTTGGATAATGTGGATTTAGGTCTATACTGAATCTAAATTGACTTATACTGAGCATAGTCCTGACACTTCTGCATCAGTCTTTATCCAGAGCCCTGAGGGGATTCTATTCACTTAGCTCAGTTTTTCTGACCAGGTCTCCAGGGAGTCTCAGTATTGTGGATTATTATGGGCCAGACACTCAGGGGCTAGGTTCAGGCAGTCTTTAGAAATAATAGCTTGAAAAAAAAAAAAAGAAAGAAAAGAAATAATAGCTTGTTGGGGCACTTGGGTGACTCAGTTGGTTAAACATTTGACTCTTGATTTTGGCTTAGGTCATGATCTCACTGTTCATGAGTTCGAGCCCCGCATCGAGCTCTGTGTTGACAGTGCAGAGCCTGCTTGGGATTCTCTCTCTCCCTCTGTCCTTGTTCCTTCCCCACTTGTGCTCTCTCACTCTCTCAAAATAAATAAAATTGAAAAAAAAAAAAAAAGATTATTGATAGGCTGGTTAGTCCCTGAAATTTTACTCCGACTGCAGTTCTACATATATTGAATAAAAATCCTGTAAAAAAAAATAACATCATACCAGTATTTACTCTGATAATGCTTAAAAGGTGTTCATAATTGGGGGCAGCTGCTTAATGGATATGTGGTTTCCTTTTGGCGTGATGGAAATTTTTTGAAGTAGATAGAGATGGTAGTGGTTACATTGTAAGTAAATGTTCACTCTGAAGTGGTTATGTTATGTGAATTTCACTTAAGAGATATTTATAATTTATGAGGCGCCTGGGTGGCTCAGTCAGGTAACAGGCTCAGTCAGTTAAGGATCGGACTTCACCTCAGGTCATGATCTCACGGTTTGTGAGTTCAAGCCTGCATCAGGCTCTGTGCTGACAGAGTCTGGAGCCTGCTTCATATTCTGTCTCTCCCTCTCTCTCTGCCCCTCTCCCACTTTCTCTCTCTCTCTCAAAACTAAACATTAAAAAAATTTTTTTTTAAGTTTATTAGCAATGCCTTATATGTGAGCCTTTGTAAAATGACTTAGTTTGCAATAAAAATTTCTTATAGAGGATGTCTAATAAGATCATTAATTATTCTGTCTCAGAAAATAGTTACTTTTGGGGACCCTGGGTGGCTCAGTCGGTTAAGCATCCAACTTCAGCTCAGGTCATAATTTTGTGGTTTGTGAGTTTGAGCCCTATGTCGGGCTCTGTGCTGACAGCTTGGGGCCTGGAGCCTGCTTCAGATTCTGTGTCTCCCTCTCTCTCTGCTCCTCACCTGCTCATGCTCTGTCTCTTTCTCTAAAAAAATAAAATTAAATTAAAAAAAAAAGAAATAGCTACTTTTCACCTTTTTATGCATGTTTATTTTAGAATTCATGAAAAGCGTAGAAAAATGTATAAAAAGTCTACAGTAAAATATATGTTCACAATTTTTTTTTCTTTTTACTAAAATAGAAACCGCTTCTATTTAATGCATAAGCTGAATGCATCACTCACGTGATGGGATACTTTGTATCCTAATTTTAATTTTCTTTTCAATATTTTTTTAATTTTTATTTTTTGAGAGAGAAAGTGTGCACACAAGTAGGGGAGGGACAGAGAGAGAGAGAGACATAGAATCTGAAGCAGAGTCTGGGCTTTGAACTGTCATGACAGTACAAAGCCTGATGCAGGGCTCAAACTCACAAACTATGAAATCATGACTTGAGCCGAAGCCAGACGCTTAACTGACTGAACCACCCAGGCACCCCTGTATCATAATTTTTAAATGAATCTCCTATTAGTAGGCATATTTTATACTGTTTCCTATTCTAAATAATACATTTGCACTTAAACAGTATTGTAGCTAAGTCACAGTGTACTTGCATCAAATCATTTCTCAGAAGTAGAATTATTGGATGAGAGAGTATATGAAGTTTCAAGGCTATTGTTCATTGTTTTAGTGCAATTTAGAAATGTTGAACAATTTATACTCACTTTGTCACATACCTGAGAGTCTATGAGCAGTCTTAAATTTATGACTTTTTATAATCTGAAAAGGTAAACAATAACACCAGACATTGAAATAACAGCATTTATGGAATATACAGAATGTTTGACAACTTAATTTTGATTTTCTCTTTCCCTTAAAAAAATCATAGGAAATTAATGCCTTATCAGTTACGTTTAGAGTTTTATAGCATTTATGTCAGGCAAAATAACACATTAAATGTGAGTTCTTATATAAAAACGTACCTAAGCTTTGGGTTATTTTCTCTTTTTTTATATTAAGGTGTTATTTAAAATAAAATGCCATTTTAAATAGAGAGTTTGATGAATTTTGGTTGCTGCGTAAAAGTATGTAAACATCACCACCACCACATTCATCGAAGTGCAGAACAGTTCCCTAGCCCTAAGAAGTTTCTTGATAAACCTTTGCAATTGGTTCCTTCTTCCCACTCTCCTGATCCCCTTGTCTACCTTATGCAACCACTTGTTTGCCTTCTGTCACTATAGTTTTGTTTTGGAATCATAAAGTGTATATGGTCTTTTGTTTGAGTTCTTTAGCATTTTGTGAGGTTCATTCACATTGTTGCATGTATTTACATCCCATTCCTTTCCATTGTTGAGTAGTATCCCATAATATGGGGTTTATTCACCTGTTGACGAACACTTGAGTTGCTTCCAGTTTTGAACTGTTAGAAGTAATATTGCTGTAAGCATTTGCATCCACACCTCAGAGTGGACATAGGATTTTATTTCTCTTGGGTAAATACTTAACAAGTGGAATTTCTGGGTCATATGGTAATGTATATTTAACCTTGTAAGATACTGTCATTCTCTTCTCCATTTTGTATTCCCACCGGCAGTGTATGTGAGTTACAGTTTTTCCATATCCTCACCAATTTCAGTCGTTCCAATTTCAGCCGTCCCTGTTGGTATGTAGTGGTGTCTGTTGACTGATGATATTGAAAGCTTTGGATTTTAACCTCTATTTTATGAATACTAGCATATTTTGAAATAGTGGGAAGTAAAATGAGTGTATATTCCCTCTTCGTGAGAAACGAAGTGGGCCATGTAAGCATATGTTTAAGTGATTACTGTGTAATTGAGGGCGCATTAAATATGTGACAAGATTTTAGTAGCTTGGTGATGTACAGTTAAATTTAAGTGTCTTCCTACCCTTAGAAGGATAAGTTAATACTTCAGCGTTTCTGTTGATATTAATCTAAATCAGCGATTCATAGGAAGGGGGTTAAACAAGTGACTTGGGTGACTGGTGATTTAGGAATTTTGTATTTCTGAGATTATGGCCCTAGAATTCTATAATTCTTGAATAGTTGATTTAGAAATTTTAGATGAATTCAAGGATGAGATATAAAATAAATAAGATTATGGGCAAATGATTTATTTCTTTTTGTTTGTCCTTAGGACATTTTCATTCCATCTCCAAGTTTGGAAGAACGATCAAATGATGGGAAGAAAGGTGGAGATTTGCATAGTTCATCTTTGACTGTTGAGTGTTCTAAAACTTCAGAGATTGAACCAAAGAATTCCACAGAGGATATTGGGCTGTCTTTGACAGGAGATTCTTGTAAGTTGATGCTTTCTACAAGTGAGTATAGTCAGTCCCCGAAGATGGAGAGCTTGAGTTCTCACAGGACTGATGAAGATGGAGAAAACACACAGATCGAGGATACTGAACCCATGTCTCCAGTTCTTAATTCTAAACTTGTTCCTGCTGAAAATGATAATATCCTAATGAATCCATCACAGGATGGCCAAGTAGAACTGAATCAGAAGGATAAAACAAAGGGGGATGACACAGAAACCAGAGAGGACTTAAGTATTTTAGCCACTGGTTGCAAAGGCAGAGAAGAGACTGTAGCAGAAGATGTTTGTATTGATCTCACTTGTGATTCAGGAAGTCAGGCAGTTCCTTCTCCAGCTACTCGATCTGAGGCACTCTCCAGTGTGTTAGATCAGGAGGAAGCTATGGAAATTAAAGAACATCACCCAGAGGAGGGGTCGTTAGGGTCTGAGGTGGAAGAAATCCCCGAGACTCCTTGTGAAAGTCAAGGAGAGGAGCCCAAAGAAGAAAATATGGAGAGTGTGCCATTGCACCTTTCTCTGACTGAAACTCCATCCCAGGGCTTGTGTCTTCCAAAGGAAATCCCAAAACAAGAATGCCAGGAAGCTATGGAAGTTGAAACCAGTGTGATTAGTATTGATTCACCCCAAAAGATTCCAGTACTTGACCAAGAATTGGAACATAAGGATCAGGAGGCTTGGGAAGAAGCTACTTCAGAGGATTCAAGTGTTGTCATTGTAGATGTGAAGGAACCATCTCCCAGAGTTGATGTTTCTTGTGAACCTTTAGAGGGAGTGGAGAAATGCTCAGATTCCCAGTCGTGGGAGGATGATGCTCCAGAAATAGAACCATGTGCTGAGAATAGAGCTGACACCCAAGAAGAAAAGAGTGAAGGAGATGTGAAATCAGTGACTGCAGTAAAGGAACTTATAGAGGTGCACTCTCCACAGCCTCCTTTGACTTTAGTCAGAGCAGATGATGCTCTGAGACCTGGCCAGGAGATGCAGCAGGCTGAACCTCCAGAGAAAACTGGCAACTCATTACCAAAAGACTCAGAAATAGCTAATGCAAAGCAGCTGGGTTCAGGTGTAGAAGCCCAGCACCTGGAGAAGGCCTCTGCCCATGCCTCACAAAGCTTCTGTGAAAGCTCGAGTGGTGAGTGTGCTTGTAAATTGTTCTGTGTTTCCAACCAAATATGGAATAGAAGGTAGAGTACTGTGCTTATGTCAGGGCTGAAAATTAACCTGGAATTATGTTTATGAAGAGCCAGTCATAGTTGGGAAATAAAGAGATTTGCATTATATTTTTTCTTTTGTAGCTGTTATTGTTGACTTATCTGAGGTTTATCAGCTTTATAACCCAGGAGTAATCAACATGAATTTTCTCAATATTTAGAAATTATAACAATCTGGTATTTTCTACTTAGGTCCCAACCTTACTCATATTTTTATATTTCGACAGTTACCTTGAAATACAAGGATTTTTTTGGATTACTCTATATAGTAAAATATTCAGAACTCTGTTAACGAGTATACTGTTGTTGGTTTTTTCCTCTTTATGGGTGTTAGGTAAAATTTCTAAACTTGGCTCAACATACATACATCTTAAACCTTAAATTCGAAGGGGCACCTGGGTGGTTCAGATTGTTGAGTGTTCGACTTTGGCTTAGGTCGTGATCTCACTGTTTGGGAGTTTGAGCCCTACATTGGACTCATTGCTGTCAGCCTGTCAGTGCAGAGCTCGCTTCAGATCCTCTCTTCTCCCTCTGTCTGCTCCTCCCCCGTTTGCACTCTTCCCCAAAATAAATAAATTTTAAAAAACAAAACCCCTTAAACTGGAAAAGATACTAGTCTGTGTTCTTTAGCTATTTTACCTAAGACCAGAGTAAGAATACTTTCTAAATGCCCAGATTTATTCTAATTTAAAAACAAAAAATCCGTTAAAAACAAAAATGAAGACAAAATACAAATTTAAGAAAACAAGCCTCTGGGTATATCAAAGTGAGAAACAGTATTTGGGCAGTATCATAGCTGTTAGTAGGCGTCTTCAGACCTTTTGATGTTCCTGGAACAGTCCCAGTTTATACTTCTTGTCTAGGTGTGATTATTAGTAGTACTTTTTTTTTCTTTTTTTTTTTTTTACTTTCAAAATGGCCCCTATTAGGTTTTATATTCAGGATTTTTTTGTTGTTGTTTTTTAGAAAAAGAATTTGTTATAGCTAGAAGGAGGTTAAGGGTTATGGGTTTATTCTCTTCTTTCTAAAGTCACGGCTAGTTAGTAATTGAGGTGGAACTAGAACCTAGGTCTCCTGATTCTGAGGTCTATGCTTTTGTGATATAGTTTCTCTGAATCTGACAAATTATGGCAAAGAACTATCCGAATGATCTAATATCCTGTATTGTTGAATATTTTTGTAATATTTTTACATCTAACTACTATTATTGACCTAGGCTAAGAAAGCATTAACATATAGATTGTATTAATATGGTTATTTAGCTTAGGAGTATTTTTTAATTATCTTAGCACTCGCATGCCAAAGAAGCTTCTGAAACATTGGGATTTTAGTTGTATCATTTTAACATGAATTCTTGCTCCTTGAAATCTTGCTTACACCATTAATTGGCAGGGCCAGCTCTTTTTTATAGTAGACACTGTGATAGTACTTAACTTACTTTACTAATCTTTTATTTAGATTGTTGAAAATACTCGTAAGTTGTTTCCTGCTTCAAGATTTTAGTTTTTGAGCCAAACAGCTAAAAACAGTGAAGACATTCAAAAGAGCATTGCTAGAAAGGAGAAAAAATTGTTCTGTACTTAAAATACAGTTGTTTAGTTGCTGAAGGTTAAGAGAGACCAATGTAAATGAGAGTACCTAAAAAGTTAATGGTTCTTTAGTCTGGAAAGATAAAATGAAAGATATGAATTGGTTGAGTCCCAGATTTGTTCATTATGTTCCTGTATAGTGAAGTTAAAAAGGGTTAGTTTTGTTTTAAAACCTTTATTGGTTAAAAAAAAAAAGATATGTTCTTAATTGTAAAAGTTCAAACAGTACAGGAAAGAGAGAGAGGGAGTTGAGGGAGAAAAGGAGAGAATCACTGTTAAGTGCCTATATGTATAGATAACTTGGAGACATGAGATGTCTTCAAATATCTGTTTTAGGAAACCTTGAAATTTGTAAATATAAATTTAGAAAGATGGTACTTGGAAACCTAGCCTTATTCAATATAGAATACATTTTTGATAGGTTGATTACAGGAAAAATTGTGACAAGTTCAATAAGTCTTTAAATCCACAAGAGATGGTCTGTGATAGGTTAATAATGGTCAGGGAAGCTAGATATGTTTTGTGCTCTAGCTCTGACCTTTGCTGGCTTACTTTATAAGTATCATCCTAATTGGATGTTAATGTCAGACGTAGACTTTTAGGGTAAAATGTTTATACATGAAGTTACCTGGCATAGAAATTCTTATATTTTTAACTGGATGACTTTTAATCAGTTGCAAGAAGTGACCGGTTCTTTCTTTCCTTGAGCATAAACAAGATTAAATGGGCTATAGATTGTCACAAAAAGTTAGAAGTAAGGGATACCTTCTTGACGTTACAGGTTTTTAAAATATTGCTTTGGACTAATGAATTTTCTGCAGTCCTTAATAATAAAGACAAACACCCCACTTAGCTGGTTTGATGATTGATTTTAAGTTTCCTTTTATTCATTGCTTTCTTCATAGTTCGGTATGCTGACATACAATAGGATAGCCCATGATAATCTGGGATAACAAGAAGGGACTTGATAATTTAAGTAATAGATATGCTAAATGTCATAGAAAAAATTAAATATGTGGAAAATTCCAGTTTCAAAGGCTAAAATATTATTTTGCAGTATGGTGATAACTCGATTAGTGATGTCTTTCGTATGAGTTGAAAAAAAGCAGAGAAACGGGAAAACGTTTGGAGGACATTGAATAGAGGCTTTCTGAGTAAGAATAATTAAAGACTAGAAATATAGGCTGCTACTGGTTAATTGAATGCTGACTAAAGAGTTAGAAATTTATCTTCTAGTGGAAACCTTGGCATTTTGACAAGAGGCCAACATGTTCAAATATTTTATGGGAATGTTGCTTTGGTTGTGGTGTGCAGAAAGAATTGGGGGTTGGGGAAGAGGGGAGACTTGAGGCAGAGAAAGTAATTGATAGGTTGTCGTAGTAATCCAGGAATGAGTCATTGAAGGACCAGATAAGGAATGCAGTGTTGCCTGTAAAATTAGATGCATTTTTCCATTTGGTTGTAGTAATGTAGCTGGGTCTGTGGTGCTCAAATATTTTTCTTAAGTATTATCTAGTGCTCTGCAAGGGAAACCCTGTTACAAGGGAGATAATGTTGGGTAATTAATGCTTGCATGTTACATTCGCCTGTTACGGTATGACATAGAAGGAAGTACTTAAAGATTTCGTATATTCATATAGATTTCCTTTCTTAAATGTTTGTTTGTTTTTGGGAGAGACAAGGAGAGAGGATACATACATGTGCGCATGAGCAGGGGAGAGGCAGAGAGAGGGGCAAAGAGAATCCCCAGTAGGCTCAACGCCGACAGCGCAGAGCCCCACGCAGGTCTTGATCTCACTAACCTTAAGATAATGACCTGAGCTGAAATCAGCAGTCAGATGCCAGCCGGGTACCTCCACATAGATTTTTCAAAAGTCTGCATGGTCAGTCATAATACGAGGGGTGGTTCCTGTCAAGAGAGCAGTGCGGTGCAGGTGATTGTTTCAGGAATCAAAATTCTGTAAAATATATCTTTGCAATGTTTGGTGTTTTGTGAGATATTTTTTTACTTTTTTTTTTTCTGTATCTTTTTAAGTTCTTCTTTATTAACCTAAAGGATTTGCTTTTTAAGTAATTTCCAGAGAATGAATCCTTATCTTTATGACCCATTTCTCTTTTCTGTTACTAGGGTGGAATTCTTTGCCACTTAAGATGTGGCTCTGATAGTCTTTCTCATACCCTTTATAGTCCCTTTAGCTGAGCATATATACTTTTCACCCTTTATTTCTAAAGTTCATTTTCTCTCTTCATCCCTTCAGGTTACTAATTAATTTTTTCTCACATGTAGATGTAAAAGATGTTTTTTGTTGCTGTTTTGTGACTTTGAAGAAAAAAGTACCAAAGTGCTTCATATGAAAGATAATAAAAGAAGTGGAGTGGAAAAAGATGAAAAGAGAAAAATGTGGTATTATGAAAATTAACTTGGGTTTCATCCAGTACCTGGCACACTGCTCCCAAAATCCTTGTAATTTCCTAAGTGATAGGAATACCTTTTGTTATTCATACCAAACCCTTTCAGACACCTCTGGTTCATGCTAAACAAGTGATTTAGGGTGGGATCCCTACATTGTCTCAGGACCCAGGCTGTTGGGGGAAGACCAAGTGATTAGAGGGTTGAAACTTTTAGCCCTGAAGAACTGGAGATTAAAGCTCATAAAAATCTCTTGAACAACAAGATTTAATAAGGTTCCACCCAAAGTTGTAATGAGCGGGCTTGTAGGTATCTCATTTCAGTTGCATGGGGACTGAAGCTCTTGCTCTCAGAACCCTTCTGGACCTCACCCTGTGTACTGCTCCCTTGGACTGTTCATCTGTGTCCTTGATAATAAACTGGTAAATGTAAGTAAGTGTTTCTTCGAGTACTGTGAGCAGCTTTTGTAAGTTAATCAGACCTGAGGGAGGAGTTCTTGGAATCCTCAAAGTACAGCCATTTGGTGAGAAACACAGGTAACAACCTGGCCTTGTGATTGGCATCTGGAGTGGGGGCAGTCTTGTAGGACTGATGCCATCTCCAGGTAGATAGTGTCAGAAGTGAACGTCACCAGTCAGTTTCTGCCGAGAATTGGATAATTGTTGGGTGGTGTTGGGATACACATTTGGCAAAATGTTTGCAAAGGAGTAGAGACTGGATATGCCAGATTATAGGTATTTTGAGCCATCACAGGAAAGTAAGTACAAATTTTCAGATGTTAGGTTTAAGAGGAGCAATCTGGCACAGTTCTTTTTCTTCTCCCAAACTTAGTCACTTTATTAAAAGAGATAAGCAATTAAGAAATCAGAAAATAGGATTTTTTAAGAAATGTTTATTTTGAGAGAGAGAGAGTATGGTGTGTATGCAGGAGCTGTGGAGGGACAAAGAAAGAGGAAGAGAGAGAATCCCAAGCAGGCCTTGTGCTGTCAGTGCAGAGCCTGACTGAGGTGACCTAAGCCAAAATCAAGATTTGGATGCTTAACCGACTGTGCCATACAGGTGCCCCCAGAAAATGTCTTTTTGGCAGTTTGCTAATTCTGATTAGTAAAAAATTTGTAACCCAAGACCTAGTTAAAAATAAAATGTTGTATCTTGACAAATTTTATTGATGCTTACCAAAATGTGCACACTGGGAATGCTCATACATGTGAGATTTACCATTGTGCAGACATTTGTGTGTGACTATTAGTATTATGGCCTAGAATGAATGTGGTCAGTTCGTGTTCCTTTTGAGCCCATGTTCCTCAGGGCCTCTAAACTTTGGACTGCCTCCATTTGTCTGTTTTCTGGTTGTTTATGCTGTGTCAGAACTATTGTTGGTTGCATCCAAAGCACAGACAATAATAGGGAATTGGTTGGGAGGCCTGGTGAGGTGGGTGGGGAATGAGGGTGATTTGGGGAGCAAGGGAAAAGAATAATTGAAATACTTTTTGCAGTTCTTGTCACTTTTACTTTTACCTTCTTCTTGTACTTCTGTTTTGGTTTCTTTTTTGTTTGTTTATTTGTAATTATTTTTATTTATTTATTTATTTATTTATTTTTACCCTTTTCAGAAACTCCATTTCATTTCACTTTGCCTAAGGAAGGTGATATTATCCCACCATTGACTGGTGCAACTCCACCTCTTATTGGTCACCTAAAACTGGAGCCCAAGAGACACAGTACTCCTATTGGTGAGTGACTAAAATGTAATGATATTTAAAGCAGAATTTCTGAGATACCATTCTTTATGCAAGTGATTCTTTTAGATCTGAGGTATTGGGCCTGCCTGATAAGGTTGGTTTTGTCTTAGGAACAATTAGACTGTGATGTTTTATTCCATGAGTTTACTTCCAGAAGATACTGAATGGTAATGAGAAGAAAGGGTGGAAGGAGGGAAGGAAGAGAATATAAGGATTTTATTCTATTACTTGCAAGGCAATAGAATCTGAGTGCTGAGCAATGATACAGAGCTATTTTTATAAGGAAGGGACAGCAAATAGGGTAGAAGTACTATTTATTCAGTACCCTGGCTATCAGTCTGCTACTTGACAGGGCAGGGAAACTTAGATCCTCCTTCCCTGAAGCAGCCAGTAGTCTTCTGCATTAACCTATTTGTTTTCTCTAGTCAGTGCTGGGAGGTAACAGTCATGCCGTCTGGAGTCTCCTGCTACCTATGCCTGATGCTGGCAGATGTGGGTTGGCTGAGGGCTCATGCAGCATCCTTTGTCCAGATGCAGAAGTGGAACTGAATCCTGTTGCTCCTCTTAAGACCAGGTGTCAATACTAGTGCGTAGTTGTCAATACTGTGACAGGATCTATCCTAGGAACCCCCCTTCAATCCTGCAGAGCTCTGGAGCCAAACAAGCAAATTGGTGACCTTGAATTGTAGTTTTCATGTTTGTATTTTAGTGTTTTTTCTTTCTTCCTCCTGCCTCCCTCTTTCAGGCATTAGCAACTATCCAGAAAGCACCATAGCAACCAGTGATGTCATGTCCGAAAGCATGGTGGAGACCAATGATCCCATACTTGGGAATGAAAAAGAAAATCCTGGGGCTGCTCCAGAAGTGGATGATAAATTGTGTTTACGAATGAAACTGGTCACTCCTGAGACTGAGACAAGTGAAGAGTCTTTGCAGTTTAGTTTGGAAAGTAAGTTTTATTTTATGTCAGTCTTGAGTAATTAGTAACTCCATATCATATGAGAAGTATTAGTTATCCTTCTCCTAGTTGTAATGGTTAGTACTTTTATAATTATAAATGTATTTCTAAGGTCTTATTCTCATAGACTTAATTCTTTGCTTTTGGCTAGTCACTGTTATATTACTGAAGATGCTTCATTTTATAATCTCTGTTACTGCTTGTTTCTCTGTATTAAACCTGTGTATATGAAGTAATTGGTTTCCATATTCAAAAGCAGTTCAGAAGAGGGTAGAAAATGTAGGATGGTTGATTCACACTCTAGGCTTATACTGACTGTTTCTCACATTACTTGCATGTTGATGGGTATGGCTGGAATACAGAGAAGGTTCAAACAAGGGAGGTTGCAGAGATCCAGATTTGGAAACGGCTTTTACATGATGCTGAGACACTGAAGAATTGTAGGCAAGGGAATAATATCAGATTTGCTTTTTTAAAAGTGTCAGCTGAGTGTGCCTTCGTGCCTTTATGCTTTATTCCTTGCCTTGCCTTCCCATTTCCTATTCTCCTTCCTGGAAAACTCAGTCTTTGTTTAACTACGAAGTAAGGTTATTAGTAATGGAGATGCAGATGAGGGGATCAGTCTGAGAGGTGGATAGTAGGGTTGAGAGAACCTTGGGGCCAGTTGAATATGGAAGTAAGAGGGAGGGGGGAAAATACAGAATGAATCTACGTCTGAATTTAGTTTTCATGATAGTACTCCCAAGTAGATATCCTTATTTCCAGACACAGAGAGCGGTTTTAAAGTTGTATACCTAAGGTCACAATAATTGCTAAGAGGTAGTGTTAGAGTTTGAATCAGATCTGTTTGACACCAAAGTTTATAATTTTTCCACTGGATAGTTTGTAAATGCTGTTTAATGGAGTTAGAACAGGAAGAACTCTTATAAAAGAGATGGGAAAGGAAGCTTATGGGGAGGAGAATTACAAGAAGATAATGGCAGATGCAAAAGCAAATGTCTAATAAGGTATATCTGAAAATGTACGTTGATTTGGCAGTTAGGATCCATTTGGTGACTCTAGCAAGAACTATTCCAGTGTGGTGCTTCGGGTGGGAGCTATACTGAAGTTAATTGAAGAGTGATGGGAAGAAGAGGCAGCACACATACTCTACTTTTGAGAAGTTTATATGAGAAAGAAGGAAAAAATATGCCAAGTTAGAGAGATTTAGGATTGGAGATTTTTTCATCTTTATGCCTAAGCATAGAGAGGCCTAAGCAGTCTATAGGCTGAAAGAAAGTCTCCAAAAGACAGATGGATTAAAAATGAGGGAATAGGGAAAACAGGTAATGGATCAAAACCCTGAGGCAATTGAGAGAGGAGGCTTTCACAGACTACAGGCAGAATGGGTGGACTTGAATAAGAAGGGCCTCTCATTCTCTGGAGACCAAAGAAAAGAAATTTTTGCTAATATGCGTTGAGTACTTATAATATTCCAGGTATTTTACATGTATAGCTCGTTGAATCTCAGAATGAGTCTGTGAAATAAGTCCTGTTAACTATCCTCATTTTATAGGTGGAGAAACTGAGGTACAGGAAGTTGAGTGCTTTTCCTAGAGTCAAACAGCTAGTAAATGGGGTAGTCTGAATTTAAAGTAGTTTTTTAAAAATATTTTTTAATGTTTATTTTTGAGAGAGAGAGAGCGCGCGTGAGTGCGAATGTGAGTGGGAGAGGGGCAGTGAGGGAGACTCAGAATCTGAAACAGGCTCCAGGCTCTGAGCTGTCAGCACAGAGCCCAATGCAGGGCTCAAACTCATGAACCATGAGATCATGCATGACCTGAGCCAAAATGGCATGCTTAACCGACCGAGCTACCCAGGCACTCCAATTAAGAATCCAGGGGTGCGCCTGGCTGGCTCAGTTGGAAGAGCATATGACTCTTGATCTCAGGGTTGAGAGTTTGAGCCCCATGTTGGGTATAGAGATTACTGAAAAAAAACAAAACAAAACAAAAAAAAACCCTAAAAAAAAAGTAGTTTCAAGAACCAGCAGTCTGAGTCTGAATTATAGGGCTATTCTCCTTTTTCAGTGCTTATTAATTTGAATAATAGAACCTTATTAGAAATTAAAGTATTACATATTTCCATTTTTGTTATCCTCTCTGAAATCAAGTGAGGCTTATCAGGAGAGTATGTGGTAGCCTTGAATCTTTAGATTTGAAGTTACAATTGGGAAGACCTTAAAGTGGAGCTAATGTAATAGATGGTGTTACTACCTTTGCTGATAGTAGGTATACAGTATCAGGCAGTCACTGGATTCACAGTTTTACTCATTTCATCTTCACAACAAACCTGTGAGGTTGGTTCTGGTTTATCTCTATCTTATAGATGAGGAAAGTGACTCAGAAGGTGGGCTTTACTCCCAGGTTGGACTCCTAAATGCTGGAGCCAGGGTCTGTTTCATAGCGAGGGCTCTACCCACTAAACTTCTACTGCCACCTTGCCAGGCTGTTTAGAAGATTATGTTGGGTCATGAATATTTTAGAAATGTTTAAAAAGAGGTGTTATTTTCTCCTAAGGCTGGAATGAATTGTAAATGAACACATTTTAATCCCTTGACATTAGTGACATTGCTTTGAGGAAATGGGATTCTTCTCAGTATTGCTCTCAATTCTTTGCTACAGATTGTTTGTTGAAAATGTGTTTCGTTTTTCAAATGTCTGTCCCAAAGGCACTTTGGGAAGAACTTGAGTACCTTCTGTTTGTGAGTTCTCTTAAAACTGCGCACTATTTAAAAAAGAAACAAAACCAAACGGCACACGATTTAAAATTTGTATCAGATTAAAACAATTTTTTGCAAAATTTATTTTACTAAAGTTTTGTCTTTTTTAAAGCTTCGTATTTTCTTATTATTTGAATTTTTTTACACATGTATGAGAAGAGATGAATTGATTGAGGAGAAGTTTTAATTTTCATGTTTACATGTTACTGTTGAGTAATTCATTATATTTCTGGATAAACTAGTCTTCTGTAGGAAATTTGAAAGAAAATTAGTACAAGTGAGGAAAAACTTGTACTGTTTAAATGATAAGAAGTCTCTTATGTTCACTTATTACTCTTACCCCTTTTTGTTATTTGTTGCATTGATTAGCAGAGCAGGTTTTCAGAGAAGGTGTTTAGCTGTGGTACTAACTGAATTCTGTTTCTCTTTCCTTTCTCTTCTTGCTTTTGTTTTTATTCAGAGCCTGCAATTGGCGAAAGAAAAAATGGATCTGCTGCTGTTGCTGAGACTGTTGCCAGGTAACCCGAGCTGGTTGCTAGTTTAATATACAAAGCCACTCTGGTAATAAGAGGAAAATGATTTATCAATAAAGGAAAAATCTTAAAATGAAACTCCAGTGTAAAGGATTTAGCCATGTATTGAAAATAACAGTAGGCTGTCGTATTAATACCTTCAGTCTAATAAAGCTTTTGCTATACTTAAGACTAAGATACTTAAAGATGTTTCCCTTTCTCTCTCTTGTTCATGTGGGAATGTCCTTTTCCTTGTTTCTATTGACCTGAGATTGTTGCTGCTGTTGGTAAGGTCATAAAGGATTTAAGGAGAAATAGCCTTAGACCTTGTTCCTTCAAGGATTCCTGACTCCGCCACAACCTCAGGCCATTTTCTCTTCTGCCTGCCAAATTCATTACTGTGTTGAACTGTTATTTTTGCTTTGTCATGAATGCTGTAATGCTGTGAGGATGTGTTTGACCCCATCCTGAGGCTCGAGTGGTAAGCTTTGCCATCTGGTGGCTATGAGAGTAGAATTGTTTCGTTGGTTTATGGCTCAAGTCATCCAGCATGAACGTACTAGCAGCAGTTGGTGAAGTAGAGGTGAGGATTCTTAAATCAGGCTTGGCAGGTACAGTCAATAAGTAGAGCAGGCGAGGTGCGAGAGTACAAGATATTAAGGATGATGGCCAACTGAACGTGTGTCCCGTTTGAACATGTGCCACTGTTGAGCTCCAGCTGGTTATTACCATGCAAGAATGGAGACGTAATTTTGTCTGATGCTGTTGGTTATTTTCCTCTGTCATCTTATTTCCTGTGCGTCTTCCTTGAGAGTTTTTTATTGTGCTAATTGGAAACAAGTATGAAGAATGGCATTCTGGCATACGGTGTTGTGGGATTTGGGATGCAGAGCAAGGATTTTATTCCTTCTGTGCCTAAAAACGATAATCTCCAGGGGTACTTTTCCTTTCAAAACTAACACAGGATGTTGCTTTAACTTGTTATCTTAGTCCCCAGAAGACCATGTCTTTGTTTAGCTGTGTCTGTGAAGCACAAAAAGATGATGAGGCTCGAAATCGGGATCCTCCCTCTGCACCCATCAAGTGAGCATTGTTTTCATAGCCTCTTTTGATCTGTATTTATTTGCAAAATGGTTGGTTCCAGAATCTAGAATGTATTGCTACCATATTTTGAACTCGATGTGACATTTTTATCTGACAGACTGCGACATATTCTAGATAGATTTTTAAGTGAGACGTCATGAGAAATTTAATACTTTATAGATACAGATTTTTGTCTTGATCTGCTTGTTCCATCAATTTGAAATGATTCAGTCTTCATAAATTTATGAAGCTATATTGTTTTATATTTTTAAGATTATTTCTTTTTTCTTAGTTTTAGAAACGTTTATTTTTAACAAGACTTTATTTTTCTTTAGTTTCCTTTAGGGCAAAACTGAGATGTTCAACACCCCAAATTTAAAGTTTGTCATACTTGATGGAATTAAGATTTGTCCATGATTTCTTTACTCCATAATCTTTTAGAACAGCTGTGAAAACAGAGTTTCAAAGTATTTTTTTTCTATTAAAATTTTTTTGAACATTTATTTATTTTTGAGAGAGAGAGCATGATTGGGGGAGGGGCAGAGAGAGAAGCAGACAGAATCTAAAGTAGGCTCCAGGCTCCGAGCTGTCAGAACAGAGCCCAACGCAGGGCTCGAACCCATGAACCATGAGATCATGACCTGAACTGAAGTCGATGCTTAACCAACTGATCCACCCAGGCGCCCCTTTTTCTCTATTTATATAATGAGAGTGGTCTTGTTTGGGATGTACAATTCTTATATTTAGGGAAATAAGTAATGGCAATGGAAATAAACTTGTATTTTCATTATGAGATGGTATTCAGTGATTTTTGTAATTCGAGAATGTGATTATCTTTTGTCAGGTATATTCCTAATAGTGTTATTTACAGCATAATTTTTATAGTCTTTATTGACATAAATATTGAAAAGAAACATACCAGTGCTTTATTGGCATTCTGATTATGAAATGTGAACTTGTTGATATTCTTGAGAATCAAATAGCCAAGCTCATATCCTTTATTGTATCAAGAAGCTTGTTAGGTGAAATGCCACATTGTGTGATTTGAAAAGTGATATGGTAATGGCCTTGCAATTACTAAATTTACTGAGGCATTGTATTGCCTTCCCATTTTATTAGAATATCTTAAATAGAGAGGCCAAAGTGCTGGTGATTTTGTTTAACCGTGTTAGAACACGGGCCTGAGAATCCAGTTGGATTTGATTTCATTTGTTTCACAGACAGACCTACACTCAGAATATAAAGGTTAAAAGTTTGTTAAGTATGGAGATATATTCTTCCCTTTTTCACTTTGGATTAATTTTATTTGGACTTTTTCTGCTAAAATTTTCTTTCTTAGCATCAGTTTTTAAATCTGTCATATAGTGACCACGGTAGGATTGTGTAGCTGGAACTAATGAATAAAGAGAGGTGTGGCCTTTCTTAGAATTTACTGGCTTTCTTGGGGCGCCTGGGTGGTTCAGTCAGTAAGCAAGCATCCATCTTCGGCTCAGGTCATGATCTCGCCGTCTGTGAGTTCCAGCCTTACATGGGGCTGTGCACTGATGTGGAGCCTGTTTGGGATTCCCTGTTTCCCTCTTTTTCTCTCTGTGCCCTTTTACCACTTGTGTTCTCTCTCAAAATAAATAAAAACAAAATTTGAAAAAAGAATTTAGTGGATTTCTCTTGTCTTCTAAAACTCTTTTCTGGTGCTAAAGAGTCCTTCTTTATTATTTATTGGGACATTAGTACACATCTTTACAGTAGGTATTTCTCAGTTTTATTTATGTCTAAGGATTTATGAACTTGATAGGAGTGCAGCAACACTTTCTTCAGTATGTGTTGCAATTAAGCCTTTGCTTTTTATCTACTGTTATATATATCTATGAAAATATATGAACATGGGGGGAAATGACCATGATATTAACGTCACTCATTTGACTGAGGCTAACATGAGAGTGACAAATACCAAAATCATAGGATATTGATATCTGATGTTTGATAGGAATCTGCTGAATATTGCTGATGTTGCAATGAGACATCTTTGGTTTTTAGAGAGGGAAGAGAGTTGTTCTGATGAACTCTTTGGGGAAAAAAAGCAATTTAATGCTTGTCAATTAAGATTAAAAAAAGTCTAGGACACCTGCGTGGCTCAGTCGGTTAAGTGTCTCACTTCAGCTCAGGTCACTATCTCATGGCCAGTGAGTTTGAACTCCGTATTGGGTTCTGTGCTGACAGCTCAGAGCGTGGAGCCTGCTTCAGATTCTGTGTCTCCCTCTCTCTCTGCCCCTCCTCCCCCACGCTCTGTTTCTCTCTCTCCCTTTCTCCCTCTCTCTCTCTCTCTCTCCCTCTCCCTCTCTCTTTCTCTCTCTCTCTGTCTCTCTCTCTCTCTGTCTCTCCCCCCTTCAAAAATAAATAAACATTAAAAAAATTAAAGAATAAAAGTCCAAAGTAAAACAGAACTTTGCTTTGGAAGTGAAATTCTATTCAGAGGTTCTACCCTAAATAGCTTCTGTAAAATGTGGTAGGCTTGTTTAAGGGTGGGAAACAATGGTAATTGAGTTCTTCGAATGGCTGATCCTGTTCTTGTAGCTTTTGACTAACTTTGATTACTCAGCTGTTAATGTGTTAGCTGTCTAAACGATTCATACATGAGTATTAAGTTCGAAGAAAAGAAAGATGAATTGAGTCTTCTTGCTTGCTTTGTTTTATGCAACTAGTATTGATTGAGCATCTGCTGTGTACCTAGCCCTGTGTGGGGTAATTTTTATATATAGTTACTTACAACCTCATCACAGGTGAGTGTTACTCATCTGTTTCTTAGTCTTATTCTTGCCTTATTTTTATTGTATTATATATCCTTATTCACTTGAGGTTCCTGACAAGACTCAAGCTATGACCACCAAATTTTTACCAGGCTATCTTTGGCTAGAACTCTCTTCTAAGTCTCTCTTTAATTTCATGTTTTGGTAAACTGAGCTAAATAAGATGGGAATCTCAGAAACTTTTCCTTTTATCTTTCTTACTCAAGATCCAGAGCAGAGCATTTCCCAAAGAGCTCTTCATGTTTCCTTTTTTCTGCTTACCCATGTCAGCTCACTTCATAAGGAGTGAGAGCCTCTCCCAGATTGGAGACAGCTTTCTCTGTCTCAGTGACTAGTTCCATCTTTCTCTGGCCAAAGAATATAGCAATATACGATATGGTTTCTAGATCCTTGGTCATCCTAGATGTTATCTTCTGGGTTTATGCCTTATAAAATAGGATACTCCAAACCGCAACAGATCCAGATGTGGTCTTACTATGGTGAGTTCAGAATGGATTCCTTTTATCATTATTCTGGCTACTGTGCATTTAATACAGCCTAAAATGCATTATATTCTTGTTTTGTTAGTAGTGTACTGATTCATCAAATTTGTGATTTACCAAAAAGTTAAAAGTTTATAGGCATTTTCTACATCAATTTGCTACTTAAGCAATTGGTTTACTTAATCTGAGAGTAGATTTTTGCAGTTACTCAATGGAGAGAATACTAATAAATATCCAGAGTACATTTATTAAGCACTTGCTATATTAAGCTCTGTGTTAGGTATTTTAAGTAGAGATGAATAAATAAGACAAGAATTTTTTTTGAAGTTTATTTACTTAAATTTTTTTTAATGTTTATTCTTGACACAGAAAGAGAGAGTGTGTGAGCAAGGGAGGGTCAGAGAGAGAGGGAGATACAGAATCTGAAGCAGGGTCTATCTAGGCTCTGAGTTGTCAGCACAGAGCCCAATGTGGGTCTTGAACTCAAAAACTGTGAGATCATGACCTGAGCCGAAGTCGGACACTTAACCACCTGAGCCACACAGCAGCCCCCTTAAGTTTATTTATTTAGAGAGAGAGAATTGGGGAGGCAGTGAGAGAGAGAGGGAGATAGAGATTTTCCACACTGGCAGTGTGGAGTTCGATGCAGGGCTTGAACTCACAAACCTCGAGATCATGGCTGGAGCTGAAATCAAGAGTCCGATGCTCATGCGACTGAGCCGCTCAGGTGCCCCTAAGACATGAATTTCAAGTATCCGTGTAACCTGCTTACTTGGAGTTAATCTGGGCCTTTTTATTCTGGTTAAAGACATTTAAAAAAGCCCCTAGGCACGTCAGGACTTCATGGTATCTGTTTTATAGGAGACATTAATCAAATGCTTGTGGGATAAATGAATAAATCCCTGATAGCCAAGTGAAAAGAAGTAGATGGTATCTTGAGAACTTTCTTGGAGGAACCAAGTCATTCTGAATTGTTAGTTGTAAGATATACCAGTTTAGCTAGCCAAAGCTTGACTCTCACCTATAACTTTATCCTTATGGATTAAGTTTCTTTCTCTAAAACTGTTGGTGTTTGTTGCAGGGATGGGGGGCCGGGGTGAAGAAAAGAATCTAAAATGCTAGGAGTCATTTAAGGAATGTTAGAACCAATAAAAACCAAATGAGACATGTTGACCTAATTGATCTCTTTTGAAGTAGGTCCCTAAACAGCCTTCATTGATTATGATTTCAGTAATGGCTTTACATTTTTTAGTTTACCTTATTTTCCTGCGTCAGGTTTCAGAGTTTATAGCTACTGATGGGAATAAGTTTTATGCCTGTTTTATCATCATGGTGATATAGTCCTATGTACCATTATTTTTTCAAGAGTGAAATTATGTTGAGAAACCTTGTAAGGTGATACGCTTGGTCACCTTATTTTCTCACTTCCTCACATGTCTCATATTTTCATTATGATTCCTTTGCTAGTATACACACACACACACACACACACACACACACACACACACACACACTTAAACTTGCTTACTTGACATGGTTCTTTATATGGTTGATTTTCAGAGGCAACTTGCTCAGTTTTCCAAGAACTCAAGATGAAGAAGAGAAGGAAAAATTGGAACATGACCAAAGAACCAGGCACAGTCAACAGCCTGTGAAACCCATTTGTCCTGTCAAAGACCCTCCGTCTTCTACTTCTCAGCAGGTGGCTACACAGGGGTCATCCAGTCCTCAAAGGGAAGCGGTGAAGACAGATGTGCTAGAAGGCCAGAAAGAAGGACGAAATACCAATCAGGAAAAACCTAGTAATGCCTTTATTGAAAGGCCCAGCCAAAATAACATAGGAATCCAGACCATAGAGCGTTCTCTGTGGGTCCCAGAAACTGTCTCAGCAGCAACCCAGACTGTAAAGGATGTGTGTGAACAGGGGACCAGTACGGTGGACCAGAACTCTGGAAAACAAGATGCCATGGTTCAGACTGAGAGGGGGAGTGGTGAGAAACCAGTCAGTGCTCCTGGGGATGATACAGAGTCGCTCCATAGCCAGGTGAGAGAACGTCTAGGGTATCTCAGGGGCCCTGTTTTTGACTTTATGGATTCCCAAAGAATTTAAGTTGTGGTGCTTCTACCTAATGATAATTCTTAACGGTTTTGTGCAGACCAGTCATTAAAAACAATTTTTCCAGGATAGATAGGGTCATGAAAATAATGGGTAGCTATAACCAATAGATAGTCTCTTATGGAAAATGAAATAGTGCTCAAATTTGGCAAGTAGGTCTTTACTGGAAGAAAAAGCCAGGAGTATAGTCAGGGCCCTATGATATTCTTCTACATTTTAATCTTTTCCTTCTGCCATCATTTTTCACCCTCGCTTAAAAGCATTGGAGCTAATTGCTTCTTTCCCAAGTCTGTTTCACCAAGGATCCCAGGAACTAAAGGAGTAGGAAGCAAAGGAGAAGGGATCGAAGAAGCATGAAGGATAGTGTAGCACAGTATTAGAAACAAAGAACAGTCAGAGAATTAGAGGAAGGGAGATGTCCTCAGGGGGTGAGGCCTGCACAGGTAGGCTGCAGCTGGACTTCGTGGGAGGAAAGGACCAGGGCTGGTGGAAGTGAGGCCGAAGGAGCAACAGGTCCTTGGGAATAGAGTAGGGAGTTGTAGGCAGTAGTAGAAGTGTATATATTAAGAAATTAGAGGAAGTTCATGCAATTTTGTCAGGTGGCAGTGGATTCCACAGCAGGAAAATTTGGAAGTTCCTACTAGTGGTTAAATTGCCTTTTCAGTTGCTGTGGTAGATCATCTTCACTTGGAATCCGCCTAAGAAAGCTTCATTAGTGATGTGCCTCTCCTTCTAATTGTCCAACTTGTTTTTTTTATAAAAATAAAATAATATAGTTCCTCTTTATTGAACACCTACAGTGTATCAGCATTGTGCTCAAGACAACCCATGAGGTTGGTATTATTATTCCCATTTCACAGGTAAAGAAACCAAGCTGAAGAGAGGTTAAGTAACTTGCCCAAGATTTTGCCATCAGTAGGTGGCAGAACTGGAATTTGAACTCAGCATATCTGACTTCAGAATCGGTATTCTTTTCATTATGCTATGTTGCTTTTCTATTTAATAATCATGGCCTGTGTAGTCTTGTTCTGTTTATCCATGCCTCTCCAGGAACTCCAGAAATTCTGTTTATGTTGTTAGCCTTTTATGGTAACACAGTCTCTGAAACCTAAGACTATCCGTTTGTACAGATTAAAAATAGAATAGCCTTTTGAATATAGAAGTTATAGTAGTTGAGACCCTATCTTGCACCTATTTGTACCCTTACAGTGTTTGCATTCTGCTACAAATAATTTCTCTGCCTTTATAGAAAGAATTAAACTTGATCCTAATGATAGCAATCTTGTCAAAGCCACTAGATTATATTTTCCTTACTTACATTTCTCCTCTGTAAAATAGGGAAATAATCCCTGTTCCTATCTCGTTTTGATGAAAGCAGGAGCCAGTGAGCCAGAGCGGTTAGGCCTAGACTTTGGAGTCAGACCACTTTATCTGGACTATGCGAGGGTTAAATGAGATAAAGCCCTCAGCACTGGACCTGGCACATAGTAAATGTTCAATATATATTGGCTGCTGCTGCTACCTATTGATTAATATGATTTTAAATATTGCTGTTACCACCAACAAAGCCACTGCTGATACTATACTAATATTGTGTCATATGGAGTGAAATAACTTTTTTAAGAGCTAGTTGCTCCTGTTAAGATAGGTGCTAGAAAAATCTAGGTGAATAGGTACAGTTTTACTTGGGAAAGATGAAAAGTTCTGGAGGTGGATATGGTGATGTTTACAAAACAATGTGAATGTACTTGATGTCACAAACTGTATACTTAAAACTGGTTAAAATGGTACATTTCATGTTACATGTATTTTACTACAATAAAAAAAACAGAGATGGGGTGGGTGCGGTAACAGAAAATACAGATTGGTGTGCTGTCTTTGAAGAATGGTTGGAAAATGAGGAGGTTTTCCAGGTGTCAGTGCTTTTGTATCCCCTGCATTCTGGGTAGGACTCAGGCCAGTGGGGAGAAAAGCATAGGCAGCCTACCTTTGACATTCCTTAAAGTTTCACTTCTGTATCTGGTGGGCCTGGAGCTAGGCTTTTAATGAAGGGAAAGTATGGTTTTGTTTTCATTTTGTTATCTTCCTTTTATGATGACAAGATCTTCAAGTTATTTATCTTTACAGAGACCTCTTTTCAGAAGACTATTTGAAGAGAGAGTAAGCATAGCTTTCTTTTTATCTGCCCCCTTTCCCTTCTTTCCTTTCTTATTCTATCAGTCATGTTTATTTAAGTGTCTCCCTTGAAGTGATCATATGTCTGGCCGTTGTAGTGGAAAAATACAGGAAGGCTTCTTGAGAAGCCTGAATACAAAGAGTGCTTTATGTATCCCTGAAACCTTTTAGACCTCTGTGATCCAGGACCTGACTCTCTGTGTGTGAGAGCAGGAGGTCCAGGCTGTCATGGTTCTGACGCAGGGGCACCCTGGTAATTGAGATGTGACAGACCAGTGCTCTGGCCATTCATTAACCAGAGTTGTAAATATAGAAGTATTTTAAGGAATTGGTGGATTTAAGTTTCCATGCTTTTTATTTATATTTATTCACATAATTTACATATCCATTTTAGTAGATATTTTACCCCCAAGATGGGGTTGGAATGGGAATTTTTCAGGTAAATTATTGAAAACTTTAGGTAAATTACTACCACTACCACATTGGTCAGTAAAAACCCCGGATCATCATCATTGCAGTGGTGTATATAGTTCTTTTGAAAGACTTGGATACCTGGACACTGCTGAAAGAAAAAAATCAGTCTGCTATGGGGAAATAAGGTGGGAGAAAAAAAGTGTGCATTTTCTCCTCAGAATTACCAGTGGGGTTGGGGGGAGGACGTGGATGCTGTTAAATGTGGTATATGTGTTATGAGAAAACAGGTGTATAGCAGTTGTCATATAAAGAAAAATGCAGGGTTTATTTAAGCTATTAAACTAATCCTTTATGATAAAAGTAAATACAAAATCCTTTTACTGGGCACTAGCTTGGCTCTTAAGTTACAACCTATTATTTAGAAGAGATTAAATATTTCATATGGAATTCTGAGAGAAATCTGTGTATCTCGTTTTAGGCATAAAGAAACTAGTTCTGATTTACTAATGCAAGAAAAACAGACTGCACAGAGATAAACAGATACTCTGTTTTTATATAAAGTTTTAAAAACTGCCTTCCTTTTTTTAAAGAGATGTTGCAAGTGTAAGTTTGTGTACTGATTGACAAGTCAGCCTCAAAATCAGAAGGATTATGATCTAAATAATGTACTTGGTGGGGGGGCAGAGTTTCACTTAAGTATCCTAGATATAAAAGTGCTAGGTGTTAAAATTTTGGTTGAGACAGAAATAGGTCATTTTAGGTGATAACTGATACAAACTCTTCCTAGCCTCTGGCTGTATAGCTGGTCCATCCCTGTTCTTATCTATAGGTGAATAAAAAATAAAGCAACTTGGAAAATTCCATCACACTAGATTCATGGAACCTCTGAACAGTGCTCATCATGAAGCAGTTGATTTTTGATTCTGCCACTTTGCAGTGACACCCATGCTGTGTTCTATTTTTTCTGTCACAGGGAGAGGAAGAGTTTGATATGCCTCAGCCTCCACATGGTCATGTCTTGCATCGCCACATGAGGACAATCCGTGAGGTTCGCACACTTGTCACCCGTGTCATCACAGATGTGTATTATGTGGATGGAACAGAAGTAGAAAGAAAAGTAACTGAGGTAATGCATACTTAGGTCTATGTGGCAAGTTTCTTTCAGTAGAAAAAAAATTCCCGGCTCTCCACTTCTACCCCTTCCCTCCTTTCTTGTGCAACTAGCTCCTTTGTTTTCCTTCATTTTGTTACAAAATTTAAGAACCTGGTAAGAGAGGAGAGTCTTGAATTCTTTGTTTTTTTCCAACCATGAGTTTACTGTTTAACCACTGGCCACTTATTTAACCAGCCCATCATGGTTTCTGTTTTCATAAAAAACAGATTGGTAAATCTGTCATAAGTATATTTTATATATTATTTTTAATTCTTGGAAACTGAAGAGATTGAGAACTCCTTGCTTTGCTCCATGTTTTCTTATCGTTTCCTATTGTTTTCTCACTTGTCACACTTACTCATTGTGTCCTTTCTTGGTCTCCATCCATGTGTGGTTATAGACCTATTGGTAGGAGATGCACCTTTATGTCTTAGTAGGATTCATTATGGACTGATTCCCAGTGTTGGGAAATATTGGCATTTATTCACTGTTAGATTGGACGGCATCATATGCTGACTGCGTTTAGATCTCAGTGCTGGCTGAAATGAGATTTTCAAGAAGTAAAGATGTGGCACCATTCTTGGCACATATGTTAATTTCTGGGAACCCATTTTATTAATCGATAAGAGGCACAGGTGATTCTTTCCTTCCTTCCTTAGGCCTTATTGCCCTACTTAGGCACTTCTTAAAAAAATTTGCCAGGTAGCCATACAGGAAGTTAAACCCAGGCAGAATTAAACTCTGAGAATACAGTTTTATCAAATGGAACACATTGTTCCTATTGTTCACTAATAGCCCATTGTGGCCCTCATGTCAGAAAGCATTTGGCTTTAGTTTGAGAAATTGTGTATTTATTATACATCAAAATCCCAGACGTTAATTCATCTTCAGTTTTTATGTTTGTGGATTTTTTTTCAATATTACTACTGTTTTAGAAAAATTAGGAAATTAGCAGTTTTAGAAAAACAACTTGATTTCATGAACTTTTTTTTTTTTTTTGTAACTGTCGTAGTTTAAAATGTTATACATGTTACTTTATTATTTGATGTGGTGCTCTCTATATTTCTGGAAACAGCAGGCCTTTTAGATACTCTGAGAAGGAAAAAAAAGTTCCATGGTAATAAGTTTGAGAAACCCCAAATGCTGTAAAACTTCCCTTCCCCAATGGAAATTCACCGTGCTTATTACATTAAAGGCTCTAAGAAGTCCTTTTTTAAAGATGTCTATTTTATTGTTTAACACAGAAGTTACCGAACTTATTTGACAACTGAACTTTTTTTTAATTATTATTATTATTTTTTTAACATTTATTTATTTTTGAGAGACTGAGAGAGACAGAGCACAAGTGAAGGAGGCAGAGAGAGAATGAGACACAGAATCCGAAGCAGGCCCCAGGCTCTGAGCTGTCAGGACAGAGCCTGACGGGGGCTTGAACTCACAAACTGTGAGATCATGACCTGAGCCGAAGTCGGACACTTAACCGACTTACCCACCCAGGTGCCCATCAACCGAACATTTTTTAAGATGGTACTTACTATACCCCTATGGAACATAGTTTGGGAAATGCTGCCATAATTATAGAATAATAATAGCAACTAACGTTTTTAGAATACTGACTATATATAAGGCACTACTGTAAGGATTATAAGTAATTGAATTTATTTAATCCTCACAACCAACCTATGGGATAGATACTATTATCCCATTTTCCAGATGAAGAAACTAAGGCGTGGTAAGTTAAAATAACTTGCATAAAGTTACACAGTTATTAAACAGAGGAACTAGAACTAATCCCAGGCAGTCTAGATCCAGAGCCTGCACTTGTAACCACTACATTATGCTACCTCTCAAGAGTGAAAGCGATGTGTGCAAGAAGGAAGATGTATATTGTAGTTCAGATGAGGAAGAAACTCCTCTGAAGGGAATTTTGATAGTTTTTCTGGATGAAGTCCAGAAAGCATTTGAGTTGGACCTTGAAGGTTTTAGATGTTGGGAGATAAGGGGAAAAGGCTTTCCATATAGAAAGCTTGGTGACTAAAGGCACAGACAGAGACAGAAAGTAAAGAGCACACAGGCATGAAACATTGGTTTAGTGTTTTGACTGCAAAGGACTCTGGGAACTTACCTTCCTCATAGCTTGTATTCTTTGCTTATTATCTTTTAGAAGTTTTATTCATTTATTTACCTGCAACTTTTTTTTTTTTAACTACATTCCTAGCACTGTGGCAGGCCCTGGACTTGAAGGTAAAAAGATACTGCCCCTGTTTTCTAGGAGCTTATACTTGACATGTAGCAAATCCAGAAGTTGTTGATTGCTGTCGTAGAGGGTGGAAAGATGTGTTAGAAAGAGGAGACTGAGCCTGCCAACTTACCTGAAGGTGACTAAAAGACCCCACAGAAGATGTGGCTCTCAAAAGTCTGGCAGATAACCTTGAGAGGTGGGGGAGAAGGACATCATAGGCGGAATGAAAAGTCATGTAAATATGTGACAGCATGGCATGCTTAATGAATATTTAGAAGCTCAATATGACACAAAGAGTAGGGTAGGGAATGGCAGGAAAGGATTCTATTGAGTTTGGTAAAGACTCAAAGCATGAGGGCTTTGTATACCATAGAATATAGTTTAGATTTTTATCTTTGGGGTGATGGAGAGCCTTTAAAGAATTTTGGAAAAAAGAGTGACTTGCTCAGATTTGCATGTTGAAAAGATCAGATTGGCAGTGGTTTAACAGTGGACTGGCATGGGTTGAGGCATAGTTCAGACAAGAGTTACTGAGTGCCAAGTTAAGACAGTGGCAGTAGGGGTTGAGAGGAGAGACAGCGATGCATTAAATACATAGAAGGTGAAATTCATAGACTGGTAAATTCCTAAATGTGGGAATTGAGAGAGAGGGAGGAGTTTAACATGGTGCCTGGCCTTTTTCCTGTGCAGCAAGATGGTGGTATCATATGCTGAGAGAGAGAATGTAAATAGGATACTGATTTGAGAGAGATCATTCAGTAAGTATTTACTGAGGGTCTCTTGTAACATGCACTGTGCTGGTTTTGGGGGATATATCCAGAAGATGGTCATAATTTCTGTCTTAACAGGGCCTCTGTAGTTCTAGTGGGTAATAAGACACAGGAAAACATGTAAGCAAATACATTAAAAAGATGATAACAGGCCAACTCAGAACCTGGGTCTGAGTCAATACAGTAGCAATGGCTTTGACTACAGGACAGTTGAAAAGGCAGATATAGCTGGCTACTGTTCCTGGGGCTTATTCTCCAACAGAGACACAGCCTGGAGTCCCAGCTTTTTAGGCTGGCCATGCCCCTACACATTTGCCATATCCAAGTGATGGGATTGACTTCTTCTGGGCTCATAACACCTGCTTTCGTCAGATGACCTCAGTAGATAGTGAGACTTGAATCTAGCTAAAGCAGGCAAGTTGGTGATAGGAGACAGAGATTTGAGAAAGTCCTGTTTATTACTGGTACTTTTTGGAGTTGGTATACTTTCTGGTAATGACCCTGAGGATAGATGACTGAGGTAGAGAAAAAGGTTAATGGTGGTAATTAGATCAGGAACTTGGGAGTTGCTAGATGGGTCATCTGATGGATGTAAGCCACCGAGAATAATGACAAATGGGGATGGGAAGGGAAGGGAGGCCGTGAACCAAAGGTTAAGGTTTTCGTCCATTAGAGTGAGTGGGTGGGAGGTTGTTGGTGAGTAACGGGAAGGGGAGAGCAAAGTTTAACAAAATGGCAAATAGTGGTTTAGTAGGAGCACAAGAGGTGGGCAGATAGAAATGGTCTGTTAATGGCAATAGGGAGCAAAGTTGCCTCCCTCTTATCTCTTAAGTCTTTTCTTTTTAAAATTTATTGCATTTATTTTTAGAGAGAGAGAGAGAGCCCGTGAATGGGAGAGAGGGGTGGAAGTGGGGAGAGGGAAAGAATCTTAAGTAGTCTCCACACTCAGCATGGAGTGGGGCACAATCCCACGACCCTGATTGTGACCTAAGCCGAAATCAAGTCGGGCGCTCAACCAACTGAGCCCTGCAGGCACCCTGTATCTCTAAGCCCTTAAATTGGGGTTTGGTTGAGAAAAACCAGTCTCTGGTAGAGAGAGCTATAGGGGATGCACTGGGCATATCCAGGATTTATTCGTTGAAGGCAAGGAAATGGAGAGAGGACGACATTACATTTTGGATGGGTTAAATTTCAATGTCCTTAGTATATCCAAAGGGAAGGGCTTATTAGTTATTTGTGAGTTTGGAGCTGACATTGTATTGTTGGTAGACAGGCAGGGATGAGTCTGGTGACATTGTCCAGGGAAAGCACGGAAGAGTAAGAAAAGGAAGAACAGGGTCCTACACAATACTATTTCTAAAGGAACAGATGGAAAGAGGAATCTGAAAACAAGCACATATCGAAGTAACCAGTGACGTGGAATGAAAGTAAAAGTGACTTTGTAGATTCCAAAGGAGGAGGTATTTTCAAGCAGAGGGTGTTCAAAAATAATCACTTAGAGGCGCCTGGGTGGCTCAGTTGGTTAATTGTCCGACTTCGGCTTAGGTCACGATCTCACAGCTCATGGGTTCGAGCCCCATGTCAGGCTCTGTGCTGACAGCTTAGAGCCTGGAACCTCCTTCAGATTCTATGTCTCCGTTTCTCTCTGACCCTCCCTCCCCATCTCTCTCTCTCTCTCTCTCTCTCTCTCTCTCTCTCTCTCATAAGTATTAAAATAATAATCATTTAATTATCTTTCAGTATTATTTAAGTATGCGTGCATTGCATATTGTCTGCCCAGAGAGGCTGTAAACTCTGAGGGGGAGAGTCTTACACTTCTCCATATCTTCTCCGATGATACGCATGATGATGCCTGCATAGTCTAGAGCAGGAAGGCAAGTGTGTAGCGCTTGTGCTGTAATTTCTCAATCCTGTGTCCAGAGAGGACATTGTTGATTGGTCCTATAACCTTTTCTGGGAATTAGCCTCCAAAGGCTGTTTAAAACTGAGCTCCAGTTAACCACTTACCAGTCCATCAAAGTAAGCATGGGAGGTAAAGCCAGTTTGACATTCCTGTCTTCCATAGATAGCTGCAGTCTTGTATGTTTTGGTTATTACCTTTCTGGTTTTCATTTTTCTAAATAATAATACTATTTTTAGCCTATTTTTGCGTATAATTTTCTATTTCCTTTATCATTTATTGAAAAGTAACATAAAACAACCTGATTTCAAAAAACATGTCATGCTACCCACTGCTGATCAAATACCCAGAAGGGTTCCTAACCGTTCCTTTTCCTCATCTAACCTTCCTTCTTCTTTACCTCTCTTCTCCCAGACAGAAAATTGCCTCTGTCCTCTGGGTTACAGTTCTTGCCGTCTTCTCAGGAGGCAAAGGTTGTCAGCTTGTCCAGTAGAAAGATAACGTAGCTCATATAGAGGTCTCTATTTCCAATCCACTACCACCTTTATTTATATTTTATTGAGATATAGTATATTCCCTGTAGAATGCTCAGGTCTTAAATGTTCAGTTCACTGGCTCTTGACAATTAATTGTGTGTAACCGCTACTGGAATAAGATCCAGAACATTCGCATTATTCCAGAAAGTCTCCTCCTGAGTCCCACCTTTCTGAATTGAAATTTCTTCCCATCTCTAGGATTTTTCAGCCACCACATTAGCATGATATTGTTGTGGCTTCTTTTAGCTTTTATATCCATTTCTTCCTTGCAGGAGACTGAAGAGCCAATTGTAGAGTGTCAGGAATGTGAAACCGAAGTTTCCCCTTCACAGACTGGGGGCTCCTCAGGTGACCTGGGGGATATCAGCTCCTTCTCCTCCAAGGCATCCAGCTTACACCGCACGTCAAGTGGGACGAGTCTCTCAGCCATGCACAGCAGTGGCAGCTCAGGGAGAGGAGCCGGACCACTCAAAGGGAAAACCGGCGGGACAGAACCCGCAGATTTTGCCTTGCCCAGTTCCCGAGGAGGCCCAGGAAAACTGAGGTGCAGACAGGGTCTCCAGAGAGAGAGCTACAGCAGGGGCAGGGTTGCTGACATTTGAATATCACAGGAAAAGGGGAGTAATGGGAAACCGCCCCCATCCTCCAACTAGGATAATTCAAATCCTCTTCCTCCCCTTTTGTTCGTCTCCTGTTTGGGTTTCCATGGGAGGAGGGGTGGATCCCTGTGGGAACTAGACTTCTAAGAAAATGTAGAAAAACAGGTGAGGGGACTTTGGGAATGCTGGCACGTGCTGCCGCCACCCCCATTTTGTGTAGCCTGTAGTGTTTTGCTGGGAGTGTAAAAAGTTTAGGGTAGCGACCCCAGCCTGACACATCCCCAGCTTTTTGTTATCCTCTGCAGGTGTCTAGAGCCTGTAGTAGAGGAGAAGGCAGGGCAGAAATGGGTGTGCTGTTTTTGAGGGCAGCAGTAGGAAGCTGTGTCAGGAGGGAGTAGACTTCCATAGAGGAGGATGTCCTTCACTCCTTATCCTACACTCCCGCTCCCTGGCCGATGTTTTGGTGGTGGGTGTGCAGACCAGCTTCCTGCTGTGTTGGTGGTCTAGTAGTACGTGTTGGCCTGGCATGTAGTTTAAAGGCCATGGGGAGACTTTGTGAAGAAAGGATCCAGTAGCAGGTGCTGTCAGACTAACCTGTCTTCATTCTCTAGTCCTAGAAAAGGGGTCAGTCAGACAGGGGCGCCAGTGTGTGAGGAGGATGGTGATGCAGGCCTTGGCATCAGACAGGGAGGGAAGGCTCCAGTCACGCCTCGTGGGCGCGGGCGAAGGGGCCGCCCGCCTTCTCGGACCACTGGAACCAGGTACCCGGGTAGTGTGAGATACACTTAGTCTATGACTTATTCAGAAAAAAAGGGAGTAGAGAGAAGAGAGGGGAATAGAGAGTATGTGGGGTGTCAGGAGGGACATGAGGGGTCCACACTGGGGAGTGGGCAGGGATCAGAGACGCCACTGAGAGACCAGGCTCCTGCCTGTGATGGGGTCCTCCAAGAATGGGCTGAGGAAGACCCATGGACAAAGGAGTGGGAAAAATGGTAGTTAAGTACTTTTCTAATTTTAACTGCCTCCTTTGACCTCTTATCTCTCTTTAGAGAAACAGCTGTTCCTGGCCCCTTGGGCATAGAGGACATTTCACCCAGCATGTCGCCAGATGATAAATCCTTCACCCGTATTGTGCCCCGAGTGCCGGACTCCACCAGGAGGGCAGACGCGGGTGCCGGTGCTTTGCGTCGAAGTGACTCTCCAGAGATTCCTTTCCAGGCTGCTACTGGCCCTTCTGATGGCTTAGATGCCTCCTCTCCAGGAAATAGCTTTGTGGGGCTCCGTGTTGTAGCCAAGTGGTCGTCCAATGGCTATTTTTACTCTGGGAAAATCACTCGTGATGTTGGAGCTGGGAAGTATAAATTGCTCTTTGATGATGGGTACGAGTGTGATGTATTGGGCAAAGACATTCTGCTCTGTGACCCCATCCCACTGGATACGGAAGTGACGGCCCTCTCGGAGGATGAGTATTTCAGTGCAGGTAATAAAGGGAGTGGTGTCTATAGGAGATTTACTCTGCCTGGGCCAGTCCTCTTTCCAGTCAGTAATTACCGAGGGCATTCTCTCCAGCTCAAGTTGCTCTTTTTTGGGGGTCTCCAAAGCTAGAAATTCCATTCCTGCTACACTGGGTACTCTCACACGGGCTTTTTTGTTTTCCTTTGTTGCTTATTTATGAATGAACTTAATTTGTTTTTTGTTTTTTTATTTATTTTTTAATGTTTATTTTTGAGAGAGAGAGACAGAGACAGTGCAAGTGGGGGAGGGTCAGAGAGAGGGAGACACAGAATTGCAGCAGGCTCCATGCTCTGGGCTGTCAGCCCATAGTCTGACATGGGGCTCAAACTTACGAACCAGACTGTGAGATCATAACCTGAGCTGAAGTCAGATGCTTAACCGACTGAGCCACCCAGGCGCCCCTGAACTTACTTTGGAGTAATGTACTTACAGAAAATGTACAGACTGCTGTGTAAAGTACAGAATACTGTGATAGTGTAGGAAGTTCCCGACTACCCCTCAGCCAGCTTCCACTCTTGTTAACATCTTATGATAGCATGGTACACTTGTCAAAACTAAGAAACTAACCTTAACTCCTTACTAACTAACTAAATTCCAGACTTTATTTGGATTTTACCAGGCTTTATATATCCTTTTTCTGTTGCAGGATCCAACCCACTAGTCCTCATGCGTCCTTTGATCTGTGACAGTTTCTGAATCTTTTCTTGTTTTTCATGGCCTTGACAGTTTTGAGGAGTGTATGGTCAAATATTAGTCTCTTAGTTCTGGTCTGTCTCATCTTTTGTCTTAGATTGGAGTTACAGGTTTTGAAAAGAATGCTATGGAAGTAAAGTGTCCTTTTCATTATGTCGTGGGGGAGAGAGGCCTGTGACATCCACAGGACATCACTAGTCACGTTAACCTTTATCACTTATTTAAAGTATTTGCCAGCTTGCTGTACTGTAAACTTAGTGTTTTCCCTTTCCATTATTTGTTCTTTCACCACTAACTTAAACTTAGTACCTGCCTTGCCGGGAATGTAGTAGGTGAGTGTCGCAGAGATATTGAGATGTTTTTGCTTAGGAAGAAGTCGTTGGTGCTGTGTTTTTATGTCTGCACAGCTATCATTTACTGTCTGGTTTGAAAAAATTAAACAACATTTTTAAGTAGCCAGTTCCTGTGGTAATGAGAGATTTGAATTATGACGGTTCGATGTGCCATTTCTTTGAATATATTCCCTTATTTTGAGCTAATTTGGAGATAAATGTGTTCAGTTTGTCATTTAAAAACATCCTGTCTAGAGATTTTTTGGAACTTAGATTGGGATATAATGGGCAAAAATGCCTCTGGTGAAGTCTCCTCAGACTTTAATGTGATTTGGACTCCTAAAGAGTTGTTTTTGCCCCTTTATTTCATTGTTAATCTTCATCTAGTCCTGGGTAACTTAGCTTTAGGTGGCATCAGTTAGTAGCCTGTGGATTTAGGTCTTTTATGACCTCTGGCTTACATAGTTTGTATCAAATACATCCATTGTATCAAATGTATCCATTAGGCGTAAAGCCTGTCTTGGAGGTCCTCTTAACACCAAGAGATAGTTCTGTATCCAGAGTGAATTATGTCATCAAGGGGTGGGGAGTCTGTGTCTCATTTATTGAGTTTGTCTACTAATGTCATCACTAGACTGCTTCTAGTTCTAGTAGCTCTTCATCAGTGTGAAATATATTCTTGGCCTTGGGCTTTGTTGTACTTTTGAAAGGGGTCTTTGTGACTTAGTTTGCTGATAGAGATTTAAGCCAGAAGACGAAGCAGCAAGGCGAAAGGGAGTGATTCTGTGGCATAAATAGAGAATCAAGGCCTGCTTTCACATCTGTATTTCTTTCCTTGGTGGCATATGCTCTGTATATGTATATGTGTATGTAGCCCTTCATTTAAGCACAGGCCAATGGGAGAGAACAAATGGAACCTTCTTTTATAAGAATGAGAGGTGTTTGTGATAATGCCTTGGTTTTATATTGCAAACGTGGCGTGTGTGTGTATAGCATGCGCAGGTATCGAAGTTGTTTATTGATGGTTAGAGGGGAAGGAGTTTGGAAATGGGTCTTGCGCAAGATCACACAGCTTGGTGGTAGCAGAATTAACCTTAGGCTCAGGTCTCCTGAATTCTAGCCTTGTTCTCTTTTATACCCCACGTTGTGTTCCTTGCACCCTAAAGGCCTTTAGGTTCTGAAGCAGGGTGAGAGCAAGAAAGTAGATAATAGGGAAGATAAGGCAGGAGGGGCAGAATTTATGTAGTTTTTCCTTTTTTGGTCTGTGTCTCTATTTTGATTTAGCCACACAGACACATGCCTGTCTCTCTCTCTCAAAGTTATGTCATCTTTTCACCTACAGCTTAGCTCAAGAATTATCACTCAGTCTCCAAAGAAACCAAGAAGGAAAGGTTTAATAAGTTATAATGGGATTATTAAGAAACCACGTCATTTTCACTTCAAGAAATAATTGAACTCATAAATGCTGGGTTTTAGGAGGCTTTATTTTATAACCAAAGAGTTTCTTCTATTGAGAATCTTTCCATGTCCCAACCCCAGGGTCGTGGCTACATCTGTTCCTAAGAGGTGGTAGTGTCTGGGCTTGACAGCTGGAATTTCAGTACTGACTTCAGTCCACTGTTGGACTTGCTGATGCCCTGACACAAGCCTGTTGTGCAGACCCATTGTGAGTGGATGCAAGCAACCTCAAACTACTGCAGGCTGCTCTTATGTTTTTCCCATGCAGGAGTGGTGAAAGGGCATAGGAAGGAGTCTGGAGAGCTGTACTACAGCATTGAAAAAGAAGGCCAAAGGAAGTGGTACAAGCGAATGGCCGTCATCCTGTCCTTGGAGCAAGGAAATAGACTGAGAGAGCAGTACGGCCTTGGTCCGTATGAGGCAGTAACACCCCTCACCAAGGCAGCAGATATCAGCTTAGGTAAGACCTTGGCTTCCTGAACAACTAGCTCCGGGCCCCTGTCCTGTTTGTGGTGGGAGGAGTGATTTCTAGAGCAGTCAACATGCTTCCCTAAATCTTACAATTCCGATATGGTTTATGAGATGCTAATGAGCTGCCATCTTCTGGAGCCACTGCCTATCTCTGTTCCCTTCCCAGGACCACATGGTAAATCCTCAGATTCTTCTGGCTTCCCCAGTTCTTCAGGGGACCAGATACATTGCAGTCATGGCTGAGACTGAAACAGAATATGGCAGCTTTAAAAGGGGTTTCCTGTCCCCACAGGAGGAAAGGGGTGGTGATATCTATATCAGGCTCCATCCGGCTTCTTGGAGTCCAGGGCCTCTGACCATGGGAGTTGACCAACCTTTGGCTTATCCTATCATAGACAATTTGGTGGAAGGGAAACGGAAACGGCGCAGCAACATCGGCTCCCCAGCCACCCCTACTGCCTCCAGCAGCAGCAGCAGCACAACCCCTACCCGTAAGATTACAGAAAGCCCTCGTGCCTCCTCGGGAGTTCTCTCAGGCAAAAGAAAACTGATCACTTCTGAAGAGGAACGGTCCCCTGCCAAGCGAGGCCGGAAGTCTGCCACTGTGAAACCTGGTGAGTACTCCCTTTTGCCTCATCCTCAGACCACTGTGGAATGCAGGGCCAGCTGCTGGAGACAAGGAGCCTGATGAGTAGCAGTGGCCCCTCTGTCCTGGCTACAAAGTTGAGGTCCTACACAAGCAAGGTAGTACTCAGCTTCCTGCATCCACCTTCACGCATCTCCCAGCAGAATCCAGCGGAGGTAGATTGGACACCACGTCTGTGTAGGTTCTAGGAGGGAAAGAAATAGTGAGCAGATTCCGTTACCTGGCACCATTTTCTACCTCAGGAAGACCTGCTTCCCTCTCTTTTGAGCTCAGGGCCCTCTGGGTCTCACAGACTTCCTATTGAAAGCTAGTACCTCAGTCTGCATCTCCACGTACTGTTCCTCACACACCTCCTTTCCATTCACTCGTGCTTCATATTAACAGGAATTCGTCAATCTTTTGTTTACAAAGTCTCTAATGTCCAGCCCCAGCCATTGTGGGTTCTGGAGACACAAGCCTCAAGTCCTCAGTGTCTACCCTGAGGGAGCTCTCAGTCCAGGCGACTGAGCGGTTCATCGGTTGGCACATTGTCCTAGCATCAGAGCTCCTTTGGTTTCCTGTATATTTGTGTCATGTCATCTCCATATCTGTCCAGCACCTCTGTTGTGTTCAGGGTTTGTGAGGCATGGAACTAAGCCCTTCAGATTACCTCAAATAATTCCAATAAGGTTTAGATGCTAGAATTCATTTTCCAGTTGAAGAATTTGAGGTACAGAAAAGTTGGCTAACTTTACCAAGGTGACCTAGTAATCCAGAATTCAAACTCAGGCAGTTTGACTTTGAAGTCCAGGGTTATACATACTACTTCAGACCGTTCTCCTCCTGCTGGTTTTGTTTTAGGGAGGCATGACATGTCATCTTAGCCTCCTAATGAGGCTATGATTCCGCTTCTTCAAATCAGGTATTTGTTTTTTTTTCTTGAGGACTTATTGGGGCACTCGTAGCATGGGTGTTCTGGGAGTCCTGGACTGGCTGGTTCACTTACCCACCCCCAGGGGTTGGAAACTGGGACAATTGAAGCAGGCTGTTTTGCTGTAGCTCCATCAATGTGTAAGAACACCTTATTACCAAATTCTGGTGACGGTTAGGCATAGGGTGGGAGTATCTGCTGGGTACACTTCTTGGTAATAAAAAAAAGTGGGTTTTTTTGTTGTTGTTTTTGTTTTGTTTTTAAGTGCTGTTTCAAAATATCACATATCCTGAGGAAATCAGAGCACTGAGCAAGAGAAAGTGGGCTGAAGATTTCTAAGTATTTTTCACTCTTACCTAAGCTTTGTTTGTATTAGAACCACCACTTTCTTCAGATCCCGGAAGTATTTAGTTTGGCTGTATAAAAACAATACTAGTTGATTTTCATTTATAAAAGCAATGAATCCATCATCAACGACTATATAAAACTTAAATACATAAAATTTTTCTGCACTGTAAATTGGGTCCTGGGTTATTGACCATAGGAATGGTCTTTGGCCAGTAGCTCAGGAAAGCTGATCAGGACATTGCCTACCTACCCTTGTCACACCCAGGCAGTGGTCTCTATCCTTCTAGTAACTGTGTCTCTGTCCTTTCCAGGTGCGGTGGGGGCAGGAGAGTTTGTGAGCCCCTGTGAGAGTGGGGACAACATGGGCGAACCCTCTGCCTTGGAGGAGCAGAGAGGGCCTTTGCCCCTTAACAAGACCTTGTTTTTGGGCTATGCCTTTCTTCTCACCATGGCCACAACAAGTGACAAGTTGGCCAGCCGCTCCAAACTGCCAGATGGTCCTACAGGAAGCAGTGAGGAAGAGGAGGGTAAGTCCCTAGGAAGCCCTGGGGGTTCTGACCTATGAGCACTTGCTTCCTTTCCCTTCACTTTATGAGCTTATATAGTAAATAGTGCAAGTGGCATCTGGAATCTTGGTCAGGGAAAGTTATTCAACTCTGGTTCTTAATTTATAGACTGTTTTCACAAAATTCCTCTTGGGGCTCCTCAAAACAATCCTGTGAGGCACATGGGGCATAGATCTCAGCATCCATTTTTCAGCTTGGAGAGGTTAAATACTTGCTTTTTGTCTGCAGTAACGTTAGATTTGGGACTAGAATCCAGTGTTGATTTTATCCTACAACCGTCCTCCAAATCAGTCAGGTTTCTGAATGCCCTGCCATCTTTCCCATCTGTGTTCTAGGGACAGTTCTAGAGAAAACCCACCTGGGGGCTGAAGTCCATTCTCTTGAGGTCTGTGCGTAAGACTGAGAATGCAGGGTGCCTAGGGCCTCGGTGATACCAGAGAGACAGCTTCTAAGCCTTTTCAACTCTTGTACCTCTCTCCAACCTTAACCTAAATCTACGTATTATATTTCTATATGGTCTGTTACTTAGGGTTTGAGTGAAGGCTGCAGTGGGGACAGGTAAAAGTCGTTTCAACTGTCTACAGAGTATGTGGTCTAGGAGAGAAAATGGGTGGATACAAATGTATGCACTGTAAGTGACTTGCAGCAGCATCCACATGTGTCTGAACACTGAAGGTCCAGATGGAGTGATGTTCTGCAGGTTAGAGTTGAATCTTAAAAAAGGGAATCGAATTAGGGAACATGGTTATCATAAAACAGCACCACTGCAGATCTCCTATGGTCGGCATTTCAGGTGTGTTGACGACTCTTCCCTAATTAACCACAACCGACCCTAGCCATGTGGAGATCTGCGCAGGGACATGAGAAGGGTGATCAGGGAATTGCAATTAGGGTTTATGCTATTTGGAAGGTGCATAAACAGCCATCGGTAGAGCGGCTCTAGGGTGCGGGAGCAGGTGTGGCATGTGTGGGGTTTCAAGATTAAGTGTGTGTCCAGCCTTGTTTGTCAGACAGAATTCAGATAGGTATCATTGGAGATGAGGTGTATGAAGAGTTTCCTAGCCAAGAGTATAGTTTACTTTGATTATAACGAGAGTCCCTTGACTGCAATTTGTGGCATCAAAACAGTGTGGTCTTGTTTTCTTTTGCTTTCACAGTTTTGCTAAACTTTGGACCTTATTCTCCAACACACTCCTAGCCCTTCCATAGACCAGGAGTTCACAAGGCAACTCTATAGATGGTTAATTTGTGGTACAACATGGTCAAGAAAGGCAGCTTTGGGGGTTTTGCCGGGGTGGCTCAGTGACTTAAGTGTACGGCTCTTGACTTTGGCTCAGGTCATGATCTCATAGTTCATGAGATCTAGCCCCGTGTCGAGCTCTGCGCTCTCTCTCTGTCCCTCCTGCACGTGCACTCTCTCAAAAAAATAAACATTAAAAAAAAAAAAAAAACAACCAACTTTGGTCTAAGATGCAGACTGTCCAATTAAACATCTGTAAGCCTGTGTGAGATTAATAAACTCAGCTCCTAAAAATTCCCTCCATTGATGGCTGATATAGCAAATGATGTTTTTGGAATATGAGAATGTTGACAGGTCCCTCAGTCTCAAAAAGTCTGGAGACATTTGTACTAAAACAACCTTCTACAGAATATTAACAGTTTTGGGGCACCTGGGTTGCTCAGTTGGTTAAACGTCTGACTTTGGCTCAGGTCATGATCTCCCAATTTGTGGGTTCAAGCCCTGCATCGGGCTCTCTGCTGACAGTGCAAAGCTTGCTTGGGATTCTCTCTCTCTCTCAAATAAACTTTAAAAAAAAAAAAAAGAATATTAACAGTTTTAAAGAAACTATGTGACATGACTAATAGAAAAATGAGAATCTCTTGGATGCTAGTTTATATCAGGAGCTCATAAAATACTTGAATCCATTTAATGAGACGTTTATTAATGAGTTAAGAAGATGGCACCTGGTATTGTTAGGAGGCACACTGTCAGGGAACCATCAGCCATAGGGATTGACTCTAGAGTTAGATTTATTTAGTACCTTCATCCTTGATTTTAGATGATGGAAATAAAAACCTGTTCATTTTTTAAAAAAATTTTTTTAATGTTTATTTATTTTTGAGACAGAGAGAGACAGAGCATGAGTTGGGGAGGGGCAGAGAGAGAGGGAGACACAGAATCTGCAGCAGGCTCCAGGCTCTGAGCTGTCAGCACAGAGCCCGACGCGGGGCTCGAACTCCCGGACCGCGAGATCATGACCTGAGCCGAAGTCAGACGCTCAACCGACTGAGCCACCCAGGCGCCCCAAAACCTGTTCATTTTAGCCTCAGGTCAGGCAGGGCCACTCATAATTCACAGATAAAGAAAACGAAATCCAAAATGAGAAAAAGTAGAGGAGTGGATCCCTGCCTTACACAGGATATTATTTGATCACACAGGTGCAAGGAAAGATAATTGGAGATTAAAATCTAAATAGGTTAGGACTGGAAACAGCCCTGGATTAAGCAGACATAAAATAGACATCTTGAGCAGAATAAAGGGCCACCAGAGGCCCCGGGAGTGACTCAGCAGTAGAGTGTTGGTACTGAAATGTGTATTGTGTTGTGTTGGTACAAATGTGTATTGAGATGGATCAAAAGGATACAGTGATGAAACTGAGACATAGTCCTCCTCTGAGTATTTTATAACCATGTAGAGTTTCTAGTGTGAGTTTTCATTTTAAGAGGAAGGTGAGAATGCTTGGTCAAGAAAAGAGCAATGGACATGAACAGGCTGGTGGTCAGCCCTCACCAGAGGTGTAGAAGACTGTGGCACACCAGCACTCTCGGGAGGCTCCAGCAGCAGGGAGGACGCCATAGGGCTGGCCTGTCTGCAAGCGGTCTGCTCTGTCAGCAGTTGCCACTGGGCCTGAGGGGGAAGGGGAGCGGTCTTGACACTGAACTCTTGTGAATTTGGTTGGGTTTTTTATTTGTGATAAGTTCATTAGAACTTAATTTCTCAGAACTCCTAATTAACTAAAATCTCTAATATCTTTTTTTTTGTCTTTTCTTTTTTTAATGTGTTATTTATATATGAGAGGAGCAGATATTTGGTCAAAAGAAGCAATTTCTAATTGCCTAGGGTCATTACAGCTTCAGCCTCATCTCTCATAACTTCTACTTCACCCTCAAGACTGTAAAGCAGTCATTGATGTTCAGTGTCCTGAGGTACTTCAAGATCATCACAGGTAGATAGTTTTCAATAAAAAGGTTGAAATAGGATATTTCTGGCTAACCGTCACTTAATCAGTTACATTTTAGAAGCCCTACTTTCTTTGAGTATTCTGGTTAGTCAAAGTTTTTGAGTACAGGAGGTAAAAAAAATACTGAGGAAGGGGGAATTTGAAAGCTTTGTTATAAAAAGTGCTAATCAGCTATTCTTCATCTCCATGACAGGCAGAATTAGAGGAAACGGGCTTAGTTTGCAGGAGAGATTTAGGGTGGTCCTAAGGAACAACTTCCTGATGGTAAGGGTTACTCAAATTGGAGTACATTACCGTGGGAACTGGTTGTGCGTTCATCCCTGTTAAGAGTCCCATGACTCGGTACAGAAACTTTTGATGTTTTTAGGTCTAGGACCTACCCCCATTTCTCATCTTTCCCCCGCTTTATGCTCTTGTCCCTTCTTTTGGCAGCATTTTATAGTCCTCATGACAGATCTCTTTCTGACCCGTGGGAAAGCCCTTGACCTGTCTGGCTTTAGGATATAGTGCTATGGAGCTAGCCGGGGAATGTAAAAGGAGGCAGTAAGAGGCAGGCTTAAAGTAGTAGATACAAAACTAGTAATTATTATCTTGGTTATTTTTTTATAGAATTTTTAGAAATTCCTCCTTTCAACAAGCAGTATACAGAATCCCAGCTTCGAGCAGGAGCTGGCTATATTCTTGAAGACTTCAATGAAGCCCAGGTAAGGAGTTTCTTTATGTAGCTTCCCAGAAGGGCAGTAATGAGAAGAGTCTGAGAGGGAGGGGATGGAGATGGTTGAGTACCAGGTAGACCGTTCAGGAACTGGGAAGCTGCCACAAAGTTGTTGAATGAAATAGAATTTTTACGTGGGGGTAATGAAGAGAAGGTTTTAATGAAGAGAAGTTAGATCCTTTTTGTTAAAGGCTGTGGTTCTGTTCCTGGAACAAAAGGGGATTGAAATTTGTGTTTAATAGAAATCCCTATTATAGTATCGCTGATTCTCAGCCTGGAAGGTTGAATACCTGGGATGGGGTTGTTCCTTTAGGGCTTAGGCCCCCAGAAACCTGCAGGTGAGGCAGGGAGAACATCTAAAGAAGCCACATGGGCCTTTCACTGAGAAAGGCAGGGTTGGGTAGAAGGATGGGTTCAGGGACTTCCCGGTGGCTCAGTTGTTTGAGCTTGATTTTGGCTCATGTCATGATCCCAGGGCGGTGGGATTGAGCCCTACCTCAGGCTCTGCATTGAGCTTGAAGCCTGCTTAAGACTCTCTCTCTCTCCCCCTCTGTTCCTCTCCCCAGCTTGCACATGTGCTTTCTTAAACAGCAAATACAAAAACCACATTTTGGCTAGTATTTTAGAAGTGTTCAGATCTATTCTCTGTGACTCAGGGCTGCTATTTAGGGGGTTTCTATAGAAGTCCCCAGACCAATTGGTTCTGTTCCTTTTCTTCCAGTGTAACACAGCCTACCAGTGTCTCCTAATTGCGGATCAGCATTGTCGAACCCGGAAGTATTTCTTGTGCCTTGCCAGTGGGATTCCTTGTGTCTCTCATGTCTGGGTCCATGATAGTTGCCATGCCAACCAGCTCCAGAATTACCGCAATTATTTGCTGCCTGCTGGGTATAGCCTTGAGGAGCAGAGAATTCTGGATTGGTGAGTATTTGAGAGCCCATCTAGAGTGGTAGGCAGGAAGACAGCAAGCTTTCAGAGTGGGGAGAATCAAGGTGAGAGAGTATTTGTAGAAATTAGAGTATTTCTAGAAATTAGAATGATCACAAGATAAACTAGAGAGTTTGTGTTTATTTTTAGCAGTTCATCCATTTTACGTCCTTTAGGGTACCCTGGTTAAGGACCTTTTGAATTGTGTGAGGATTTCCATGTAGGTTGTGTTCTTGAACTCTAAGGTTAGGGGAATGAATTTTAAGCAAGGTATTTTATTCTTAGCCCTGGGATAAATGTGGACAGCAGAAGGGTTGAAGTAGAAAGCTAGGATCCCAGAGAATACCCATGATTCACAGAAGAGGAGGGGAGTGGTGCCCTAATACAAGGCTTTTGAAAATGTTCCCCATGTTGTTGGATGTAATTTGTCATGTTAAGGTCTCTTCGAATTCCAAGGCGCTGTGTCTCTGACTCCTTTGTAGGCAACCCCGTGAAAACCCTTTCCACAATCTGAAGGTACTCTTGGTGTCAGACCAACAGCAGAACTTCCTGGAGCTCTGGTCTGAGATCCTCATGACTGGGGGGGCAGCCTCTGTGAAGCAGCACCATTCGAGTGCCCATAACAAAGGTACCTGGAGAGTGTGTGTGGTGTTACTGCACCAAGGATGTCCTTCGATCCGTAGGTGTTAGGCCCTGTGGTCTGATCGGTTGACTAGATCCATGTTTCTAAGAGAAGAAAGGCACCACTTTCAAGAGCCACTAGGGGTGAGGCTCTATGCTTCTTCTGGTGTCCAGCGGTGTATTTATAAATATTTCTACAAGATTAGTCTATAGTGATTATAAATATTTCTACAAGGTTAGCATATGGTGATTACAACTTTTCACTTTGGGTTGTGATCAGTAACACTGATATAAAGGGCTGGAGTTTGGGCACAGTGTAACATACTGGCACTTCTTTTTAATGGAAGGCTAAGTTGAGTCTCCTTTCCTCACTCACCTTCCCCTGCTTCCTGCAGATATTGCTTTAGGGGTATTTGACGTGGTGGTGACGGATCCCTCATGCCCAGCCTCGGTGCTGAAGTGTGCTGAAGCATTGCAGCTGCCTGTGGTGTCACAAGAGTGGGTGATCCAGTGCCTCATTGTTGGGGAGAGAATTGGATTCAAGCAGCATCCAAAATATAAACACGATTATGTTTCTCACTAAGGATATTGGTCTTATCGATTTTATTCCCTGCTGTTGTGGAGATTGTGTTTTAACCAGGTTTTAAATGTGTCTTGTGTGTAACTGGATTCCTTGCATGGATCTTGTATATAGTTTTATTTGCTGGACTTTTATGATAAAATAAATGTTGAATCTCTTTGGTTGTAGTAACTGGGATTTCTTCATCCATTTCTTTTAACTTAATCGCAGAACAAGTAAGACAAACATATGGTACCTTCTCTGTGGTTTCCAACAGGCTTGTTCATAGCGGAGGACAGCTAACCAAGGAAAATAACGAGAAGTGAATCTAAAATTTTTCTGTGGCATCACTGTCAAAAGGTTATCCTGGGCTGTCTAAAATTCGATGCTTCCCAAAACCTAATTTTACGGTAGGCCCAGATCGATCAATAGTTGTAGCTAAAGCTGAATGGAATTGAGCATAGCTCTACTTTTCATGGCAATTAAAGAAATCTCTATTTAAAGTTGAGCTGACAGCTGACTTACGGCTACTATAGTCTGAGAGCTAAAAAGGAAAATGCACCAACTGTTCTGAAGGGCAGTGCCCATAAGCTTGAAGAGATGACTTTCTGCAAAGATAAACAGGAGAAACACAGTGACATTTGGAAATGTTAGAAGCTCTAGCCAGAGGTCCAACATTTTATAACTATTATTCCCGTCACAGTTAATAGAAGCTATTCTTTCCTTACCCCTAGCATCAGCCCTGCCGATGTCCTCTCATTCTCTGAAGCAGTGGTTAAAAACTTTTTCCTGCCAATTAGGAAATATTTTAGGCTTTCTGGGTCATTTGATGGGTCACAAGTACTCACCTGTGCCATGATGGCATGAAAGCGATCACAGACAATAGGTAAAAAAAAATGAGTGTGGCTGGGTTCCAATAAAACTTTATTTACACAGACAGGTGGCAGTCCCTGGTTTGCGAACTTCTCCACAGGCAGCAGTGGAAGGGGTCATCCTCAGCACACAACTGCAGGAAATAGGACGTAGTATGTGGTAGAAGATGCAGAGGTAAGGACCAGATTCAGTAGTTACAAACTGAGGCCAGATGGCTGTATTCTTGTTCAGTATGGAGGGAGTTGTTCAATGAATATTTATTTTGGTTCACACCAATATGGACATTAATAATTACCAGTAATGGGTTGGGCCAAATTAGGAGAACCTCAACTCCTGTGGTTCTTCTAAGAGAGAATAATTAGACCTATAATTTTCAGTACTTGAAATCTGAAGAATTTGACCTCAGTTTTGTCCATAGCTAGGATTGCCCTTTTACCAGCATGAGAGAAGTGGGAGTTCTTACTGACTTGTCTCGCAGCATGAGCAGTACCCAGGCGCGTAGCAGGGGCTCAGTGCATGAATGTGCCCGACAGATGTTCTCCGTGTATTGGATCTTGCAAGGCCAGCAGAGGGAGAGCTGACGCCACATGTCCTCCATGATGGGGGAGTTACGAACTCCCCTCAGGGGGGACAGGTCCTTCCACACGGGAAGGATTTGTGCCCATGGATGTTCAGTAGTATTGCTTCTAGGAGAAAAAGGTAGAGGTCTCGGTAGTCTGCAGGCATCTGTTGAATGGCTGGAGTGCTTTGAATCTTCTGTCACAGATTTGGGAACATGATGAGACTGTTAGTTTGGGAACCAGATACTTTCACATCCCGAAACTGAAAGAGAAAAACAGCCTCATCAGATATGCTTTCCCGAGCTTTTCTTCAAAGAAACATGAATCAGGGCAACCTGTGATCTACATAAGCTCATCTTAAAACTTGTTTCTTTGACTCTTTTGCTAAAATTGCTTAGAAAAAATCTGTTTGAGGACATGAGAGAGACAGAGAGAAAAAGAAAAAGAAAATGATTTTGAAAAGAAGAGACCTCTGAGAAAAGCCAACCACCACAAAATCTATTCGATTGAAAAGAAAAGAATTAGAAGAGGCAGTCACCTTTCCCAGACGTGGAAGCCAGGGGCCGGTGAGGCAGGCAGGCTGCCCGCAACTGCATAGCTAGTTCGTGTCAGAACTGGGAACCACAGCCACAATGCTTCCCAGCTGGGCATTAACCCAGGCAAGACCTAAATACCCATCTCAGCATCAGGGATTTTAGTATTTTACTCTGATGATGGCTTTTACTAGAAAATATGCTTCATTAAAATTATTAAAGATGATCAGATGTAACCCTTTTTCTCTCTGAGCCTTCGTTTGTTTATAAAATGAGTCTATTTGGATGAGACCGTGGCTAGAGCCTCCTAGCTCTGCAATTACCAACTTGTTTAAAAGCCACACACACAGTCCACTGAGTTCCCCAAGGCGTCTTCCTACCTTCCCAGAGTTCCACCAGCCTGGGTGTAATATTTGTTATAATCTAGTCGTAAGAGTAGTTGAGCCAAATCGGAGTTGATCTGATGGTTGCGAACGCTGGAGAGAATCTTGAATAGGAGTGACGACTGGCGGCTAAAGCCCTGCAGAGAGAAGGACCCAAGCTGCCATTCCTCTCAGACTCACCAACTGTCTGTGCGGAGTGAGGTGGGGGGAGCAGTTCCCTGAGAAAGTCTTGCCCAAAATTCTGCAGCATCAGCTGGCCTTCCCACATCCTCACTTCCGTTAGCTCCTAAAACTCTTCTTCTTCATATAGAGTCCATAGACCGCGTGACTTTCTGTGAAAGTACACGCTCATTCTCAGGAGGAAGTTAGCATCTGCTTTCAAGTTAATACATTCTGTTATTACTGGGGGTGGGGAGAGCTGCCTGGATTTGTTCTAGTCAGATAATCACCATCTCAGTGAAACAGAGGGAGTTCAAGGAAGTAAGGAGGTTGGATAGGAGAACGTGAGAACAAAGCCAGTGCATGTTTGTGGGCTGAAGAAACTATTCAGGGCTGAGCTATTTTTGAATGCTGAGATGGCAAATTATCTGCTGTAAAGTGAACTGACAGCAACATTTTTATCTTTGTATCTTGTTATTTCTGTGTGTATGTAATTATTGGGAATCTGCCTTATTGACTCAGAGGGAAAGATCACGATTCCCCATTGGCAAAACCACCTCTATCCTTTGGACAGGGCTGCACGCCGCCAACAGGCAGGCAGACTCACCTTTACCAGGATGCTCAGCTGGGCGGCCCCGCGTTCATCCAGTGGGCCTAGGTTCTGACTGACCAGCGAGCAAAAGCTGTGACAGAGATCTAGGATTTCATTCAGGCAGTGAAACACCTACCCAGGAAAGAACTGGTATTAGGAAAAGAAGGTAGATCCATCCATGAAATTTAAGATTTGGGAAAACAATCTAAGAGCTACCTTTTCCCATTCTTTGGCCTCAGAAGAGACCATGTCATGTGCAAGTCCTGCCAGCCCCTCAAAATGCAACATGTGTCAAACAAACTCTTCCCTTCCTGGCAGAGAGGCTCTCATTCTCTTAGTCACTCCTGCACAAAGCCTCCATTCTGGCCACGATGAACGTGTCATCATTTCTTGGACCCACCAAGTGTGCTCCTGCCCTGAGCTTTGCTTTCGGTGTTGTTCCCTGTGCCCGGAATACCCTCCTTAATACAGTTCAAGTTCTACCTTCTCAGCGGAGCACTCCCTTTCCCATGTACCCTTTAGTGACCCCCTGCTTCTCTCTATATATTATCTGTACTGTTCTCTTGTTCAAGCCTCCTGTGTTGTTACTGATCTGTGTATGTATGTATGTTCTGTTTCTCCAACTAGATTGTGAGCTCCTTAAGGGCAGAGCCATGACTTATACCTCTTTGTATCCCCAGTGCCTTGCATAAAGTAAGCACTCAATAAATATCTAATGGTGACCACCTGCTCGGAAATTCTGCGTTTCCCAAGGATGCACTCATGCCACATAAGGACAGTCTACGGTGTCAGTGGTTCCTGGTATTGTCAGTACACAGAAAGAACCCTTGGGAGGGGCATCTATGTAACTTGCTCTCCCTTAGTGCAGCGAAAATAGCTCCAAATACCAGAACAAAAGAAGTCTCTGTAGTGTTTGTGGTGTGGCACAACTTAGGGATAAAACTGGCCGACATCACAGAAGTGTAATCTGTGTAACCTATACAATCATAGAAACTACAAGGGGTCATTTCAGTCTTCCTGCTTATTCTGGAATTAGAATCCTCTTGTGAGCTTTAAAAAATACTGGTGCCTGGGTCTCACTCCAGAGACTCTAATTGCTCTGGGTCCTAGATTTTTTAAAGCTTCCAGGTGATTCCCATGTGTGGCCAAAGTTGAGAATAATTATCGTGAAGGAGATGTACATATTATATACGTACATACATAGAGGGGGAGACACTACTCGAGTTATATGTGAAAACAACTCTTAGTTGGTCGATCCTGACCCTAAAGATTTCTGAGAACCTAAGTAGGATAATGCTTTTTGTTAGCCTTTCTGTGGTGTCACAGAAAGGCTCCTTAAATTCCTCTAAATCCTTTCTTTTGAGGGTTGAGCACACGTTCTTTCTTCTGTAGCTGCTCACATCCTGGGATACAATATTTCAGAAATTCAAAGACATTTAAATTCTTTTAAAAGTCCCTTTAAGTTTTGCTTTAACTTATTAAAAAGGCTTAAAAATGGAGATCAAACAGTTGCTTAATGATAGATCCATATCCTGGCAACTCAGGAACTAAGGGAACAATCGGGCTAGAAGCAGTCAGGAAACCAACAGCCCTACTTACAGGTTTCAACAAGATAAAGGACTGAGCCAGCAAGTTGCTAAGGAAGTGGTCGTGAGCCAATCGGATGCTTTCAAAGTCACGGGTAGAGTTGATTTGATGCAGCAGCTGTGAGAACTGAGACTCCAGCACATCTACCTGATGGAGAGTTAAACACAAATACTTTCAGTACCTTGCATATTCGAAGCACTCGGGGACATTAAGATGCCTGATGGTCTGAACTAGAAATTCTTTGCCCCCACTCTTCTTTCTCCTATTTGAGCCACTTTAAAACTGACCAAAGACCCCCTGATGTTACCTGGCCTTATAGAACCATATCTGCCTAATGCCTCATAACCTCCAAAGTTCGGGCAGATTCTTCCTGCCTCCCGCCACATCCCATCCACCGCTGACTTTAAGTCCTTCCAGATGTTGTAGCAAACTATAAAAAGGGTCAAATCAACACAAGTTAAATCCTGCAGTGCTAGTAAGAAACCTAAATTCCTCATTCTTCATCCATTTATTCCCACTTTCCTCTAAAATGCCGTTAAGAACCCCTCCCAATCCCGGGACAGAATCTGTGAATTCTCTCAAGCCTCAGCATCTCATCCGATGCAGGGTGGCACTCCCTCTTCAGGAATTGCCATCAACCTCCCGGACTTCTGTTCACACCCCTTCCTTCTCTTCATCCCTTGGCACAGACCTGGAGATAGTACTGCAGATTGTCCACCAGGAAAGCCATGTGGTTTCTCAGGCGCCACTTGACCGCGTCGGTCTGGTTGGACTTGAGGTGCTTGCGCTGCATCTGCAGGGCCCAGCAGTGCTGCAGCTCGGCCTGCACCCGGCGCACGCTCAGCAGGTACTTGAAGACGACGTTGTACCTGGGGCAGACACGGCCGGCTGTTCCAGAGAGGGGTTCCACTCCCCACCACACCTGCGCCGCACACCCCAGGGCTTCGTGCCTACCGCCCCTCCCGCACAGGGCAGGAAGGAAATGAGCATGGCTGGAGATGGAGATGAACTAATTGTGCTGTGATGTCTACAGTGGAACATTACGGAGCTGTCAAAGTGAACGTGCTTCCGCTGTTCAACTCAAGAGCAGTCCTGGCAATATGATTTTGAATAAAAAAGATAAATCTCAGATTACATACAGTCTGATACCCTTTTTTAAAATGTTTATTTTTGAGAGAGAGAGAAAGAGGAGAGGGCAGAGAGAGACAGAGAATCCCAAGCAGGCTCTGCAGTGTCAACACAGAGCCCAATGTGGGGCTCAAACCTATGAACCGTGAGATCATGACCCGAGCTGAAATCAAGAGTCGGATGCTTAACTGACTGAGCGACCTAGGCACCCCGATATACTTTTTTATAATGCTTAAAACAACCAAGTAGAAAAAAAGCATACTTTAGGGGAATATATATAGATGTTATAAAACTAAACATAAAAAGGATAGAAAATGTGAATGTAGGAGAGTGGTCACGTTGGGCTCAGGGAGCCAAGGGAGCCAAGGGAAAGAGACTGGGAACGACCACAGAGGCAGAAGGACGTTACTAACAGTGTTCCAGTTTTGGTGCTGGGAAGTGGTTTTCTGGTTATGAGTAAAAAGGAAGGAGGGTCTTACATGGACCAATAAAGTGTGTTAGGAAACAAGGATTTTGGTTAACATGACTGTCCCAAAGACGAGAGAACACAATCGAGGGCTCCCTCAATGAGATCTAACTCCTGCCTCGCGGCAAGTTCCGGGGCTAGTTGCCTAATGCTGAGCCTCACACAAGAAGACACATGCGAACAACAGCTGATTCCTAGTGGAACCCGATAAATTCAGAAACCAATCTGATATGGTTTTTAAGATCATCTATTTCTGGGGCGCCTGGGTGGCTCAGTCAGTTAAGCGTCACTTCAGCTTAGGTCATGATCTCATGGTTTACGAGTTTGAGCCCCACGTAGGGCTCTGTGCTGACAGCTCAGAGCCTGGAGCTGCTTCAGATTCTGTGTCTCCCTCTCTCTCTGCTCCTTCCCGGCTCGCGCTCTGTCTCTCTCAAAAATAAACACTTAAAATCATCTATTTCTAATGGAACAACATAGTAAAAACAGTATACCTTGTTTGGGTTCTGATTTGAACAAACTCAAACAAAAAGACATTTGTAAAAAAAAAAAAAAAAAAAAAAGACATTTGTAGTAAGTGTGGACATTTCAGTGTGGACCAGATAGCAGATAAGGGATTATTGTTAATTTTACTGCGTGTGGTAACTGCAATTGTAGCTACATTCAAAACATGCCTTTTCTGAACTGCAAAGTGATGGGGAGTGAAATGACGGGTCTGGGATTTGCTTTGTAAAACCTCTAGCAACAACAACAACAAAAGAGAAAACCAAGAGCATAATGTTGACGGTTACTGAAGCTGGATAAGGTAGACATGAGAGACCATTATAGTCCATACTTTTGTATACATTTGGAAATTTTCATAATAAAAAGTTTTTAAAAATACATCTGAGACTGATTTCTTCAGGGGTGTTGAGGGCCTGATATGTGAGGAGGGAAATGGACTGGGTGCCTGTGGACCCTGGGAGCTATGGAGGCTCTTTGGACAAGGTCCATGCAGCTTCCTTAGGTGTGCTGTGGGCTACGGGCCTGCCGCAGAAACCTGCCTCGACCAGCCTGGTCTTTTCCAGTTCATACGTGGTCTCATACTGCAAACTTCTCTACCCCAAAAAGTAGAGAGGGCTGTGAACAGGAGCAGAGACATGAAGAGAATCCCTTTTGTTCATTTATTTCCTTTTCTTCATTCATCTAGCCTGAGGAAAATAACCTCCAACCTCTGACCAGGGCAGGGGCCAGTGCCCTAACCCGTAATAGGAGTTGAGAAATTCCTAAAATGCTGTGGGGACGGATGTCACAGGCCACCTCTAGCCAAGCATGCTTCTCCCACCTCCCTTCCCCGAGAGCTCTCGTTCCCTGGCTTGGGGACATGAGGTCCTGACGGAGCTGAGCGGCAGCAAAGTGGCAAGCTCTCAGCATAAAGCACAGAGCTGATCTGAGTCTCTCACCACCTTGGTCCGGCTCCTTCATTCCACCCCCCAGCTCCGCTGTCCCCACTGCCTCTCCCTGGGGGTAAGGAGGTGGCTCAAGTCCATAGCAAACACTTGGGCTTAGAAAGTCTTCCCAAGAACATCAACGAAATGTTAACAAAAGTTAGGGAGGAAACTTGCTAGTCTGATGGGATTAGCAAGGGCCAGATTCCCCATGTGGTGCCCAAGCTCGCATCTTCCAGGAGTCACAAACTGAAAGCCTGTAAAGTGCTTACCTTGCAACTTAAAAAAACAACAGCAGGGGCGCCCCGGGGGCTCAGGAGGTTAAGCGTCCGACTCTTGATTTCTGCTCCTGGTCAGGTCATGATCTCAGGGTTCCTGAGTTTGAGCCCCACATGGGGCTCTATACTGACAGTGAGGCGCTTACTTGGGATTCTCTCTTCCCTCTCTCTGTCCCTCCCCCTCCCTCCTTCCCCGTGTGTGCTCTCTCAAAATAAATAAATTATAAATAAAGAATTAAAAAATTAAAAAGAACAGCAGGGGCGACCTGCTGGCTCAGTCAGTAGAGTATGCAACTCTCGATCATGGGGTTTTAAGTTCAAGCCCCACATTGGGTACAGAGATTACTTAAAAAATAAAATCTTAAAAACAAACACCACCACCACCGCCACACTGATGGTTTGAAGGGTTTGACCCTCTTGTACATCCTGCGCCCGCCACTCCCTACTGTGAATCTGTCCAGTCCACGAAGGCGTCTGAGTTCGCAACCCCCGACTTACAGACTGTTTACAACCACCAGCTGGGTGGTTATCTTGTCTCCATCAATTCCATTCCTGATCGTTTCTACCCTTGGAAGTAAGGTAGGTAATATTTACCTATGAAATTCAGAAATACTCACTTTTCCAGGACAGCAGGCGTGAAGAGAATGTGCAGTGGCCACTGCACTTTGTAGGAGAGACCTAGGGCTGCCCAGCCAGATGCCGGGGCTTCCCGGGGAGAAGTTTCCCGAGAGGGCCCTTCTCTCGCCTGAGCAGCATCTGTTACAAAGAAAAAAGAGGGCTCTGCTAACCTAGAACCAGAGCTTCCTTCCACAAGGTGAGTCACGTTCATGAAGTGAGCGCTCCCTCGAGCCTGCAGTGTCTGAAGCATAAAGGGGACAAAAAGGGACTTGCAGAAGGCAAGGAAATTCTATGGGAGATTCTCCAGGAGGTCTTTTAGATTCTTTTTTCAGCCTTAAAGTCTGGTGGCTGGAAATAAAGAGAGCATTCCGGCAGTGGAACGAAAACGAAAAAAACCCACGGCCCGGGATCCTATTTAGCCTCTCTGGGCTTCCCTTTTCTCCGTATGAAACAGGGCACTGGACAAGGTGACTTTTAAGGTCCAAAATGATACGGTTTCTGTGGAGGTGGACGGAAGCAGAGATGGGAGAACAGACGATGACCAGTAAGAGCAAAAAGATCCAAGAAAGAGCAACAAACCTTTATGGTCCTTTCCATGAAACTCGATCGTCAAGTGCAACAGAGGGAGAAGGTTGTCATCGTCCAGCAATACCTTATGTGCAGACTGCTGGAAGGCCACGTTCACATCTGCAAGAGAGAGCGCATGGGCTGACCAGGATGCTAGGCTATGTGAAAGACCCAGATGTCACCAGCTTTCCACGTCTCCTCCAGCCTGCCTGACGCTAACAGCAGGACGCAGTGGAGACAGGTTGCTTGAGCCTGACTAGCATGCATTCCTCCCCCTGTTGCTGCTAATGGCGCCCAATTTTCCTTGGAGAATCACCCCTCCCAGGATTATTCATGGAGTTCAGTGGGGTGGACAATCCCTGATCCTCGGGGTAGGCAGGTGACCCCGGCCTGATCAAATGGAACGTAATTCTCTACCTGGTTACACGATTTTGTTTAGGCATGTGAACGTGACTCAAGCCAGGCCAATGCCTGGCTTTCTATTCAGAATGAAAGAGATTTTTTTTTTTTTCCGAGATGAACAAGGCCTTAGCAGGATGTGAGCTCGGCTGGAGGCCATCTTGCTACCACATGGAGCAGGCCTGTCTGAGAAAAAAGGCAGAGGGGAAAGACGGAATGACACCAAGTCCTGAAGGCCTAGAAGCCACTGGATCAGACTTGGCCTAAAGCCACCATACTCTGACCTTCTCAGTTATGACAGTCAATCAATTTTTCTTCCCCTTGGCAGGAGTTTGAATTGGGTTTTCTGATATCTACAAGAAAGAAGTCTGATGTGAGTAGAGTGGACATCTCGTTTTACAGAGTTAGAAAAATGGTTAAGCATGTTAGTTTCCCAGTTTCATTTTTTGATTCTGATCCTTACCCGACTCTCCTCATGTAGTCTGAATGGAAATGGTGGGCATTCCCGTTAGTCCGGGGTGAACACTTCACTGAAGGAGGCATATCTTAATGTCTGCCATCTTTTTTTTAAAAAAATTGGTTTAATGTTTATTATTTTGAGACAGAGACAGAGAGAGAGAGAAGGGGCAGAGAGAGAGGGAGGCACAGAATCGGAGACAGCCCCCAGACTCTGAACTGTCAGCACCGAGCCCGACAAAGGGCTCGAACTTGCAAACTCTGAGATCATGACCTGAATCGAAGTTGGCCACTAAACCAACTGAGCTATTCAGGCACCCCATTAATATCTCCCATCTTTGATGCAGGGGTATGTATATGACCTGGACTGGGCTTATCAAAACCCTTTCCTGGAGGGGCGCCTGGGTGGCTCAGTTGGTTAAGCCTCAGACTTAAGATCAGGTCACGATCTCACATTTGTGGTTTTGCGCCCTGCATCGGGCTCTGTGCTGATGGCTCAGAGCCTGGAGCCTGCTTTGGATTCTGTGTCTCCCTGTCTCTCTGCCCTTCTCCTGCTCTCTCTCGGTCTCTCTCTTTTTCTCTCAAAAATAAATAAACATCAAAACAAAACAAAACGAACAAAAGACCCTTCCCCGGAATCTTTTCATTTGTTCCAGAGACTGGATTTGGCTCCTCCAGTAGATACCGTGAGGTAGATCACTGTGCCATGTTTCCAAATGGGACTGGAAGGCCATCAAAGGAAACAAAAGAGGCACAAATATGGTAAAGAGAATTCTAGCAGTATTCACGACCCTAGTATCAGTTGTTCTGAGGCCCAGCTATACTCCTATCCCACCGGAGTTACAGATACAGTAGCAAATAAATTCCTCTTTTCTGCCTGGGTTGGTTGAGTTTAAGTTTCCACCATTCACAACCTAAAGATTTCTAATACAAGTAGCATTAAGTCCCGGTATGTCCCATAAGGAAGGTAGGACTACAACCTGATAAAATACCTGATTTATACCCACTCTTCCAGGAAGGGTCAAGAGGCTACTCCCAATGACCTCCGTGTCCAGCCCACCTGGAAGGCCTTCCAACTTTGGAAACATGGCTCCGTAACTCACCAGGCTGCTCTTATGTGGAACAGACTAACCAGGTCAGCAGCAGTCAAGACACACCCTACAACTTCAGTTAAGTGGTCAGTCTCAGGCAATTACCATGTTCAGTTACTGCAGTGGGTGGCGTTTTTAACATGTGTTGAGCTGTGTCAATGAAGGCCTGAAACAGTTCTCCGCGTCCCAGAAGGTAGAAGTCTTTAATGATCTGTGAAAAGAATTTCAATTCACAATTCAGTAAGGCAGCATGGCCAGGAGCTCCTCACGAGCCTCATTACACAGAACGTTTCCAGTCTCATCAGTGTGAGCCCAACCTAAAAAGAATACAGGCTGTTGGCATTTCAAAGGGGCAAACTTAGCAATTCCTCAAGGCAGGACAGTGGGTGTGTCTTTGGTACCATTTACTCAATGACAACACGATATTGTGCCAGAACAAAGTAAACACCCAAACCTTTGTACTCTAGACATTTGTAACATTAGGTAGAGTTTGCGTTCTTGGATGAGGACATATAAGGCCACTCAGGAACTCTGGGTACAGGCTGTGGGTGCTAGCAAAACAGCCTAGAGAATGAGTCACTCACTGCCCGCCAGCATCATTTCAAGTGTTAAAAGACAGCTAAGCTATTACCTTCAGCTGACCCAGTAAATCTGACTCTTCCACCATCAGCTTCCAGAGATGCTATGAAAAAAAAAAAGAAAGAAAGAAAGAAAAAAACAGGGATAAAATTTAATTCCAACGAAAACTTCTTATAAAGAATGATTTTGTACCGGGGTGCCTAGGTGACTCAGTTGGTTCGACTCTTGATTTCGGCTCAGATCATGATCTCCAGGTTTGTGGGTTTGAGCCCTGACAGGATTCTCCCTCTCTGCCCCTCCCCAACTTGTGGGCACACTCTCAAACATTTAAAAAAAGGAATAAACTATTGATACATGCAACATGGATTAATCTCAAAATAATCACGAGAAAAGCAGCCTTTTCTTTATTAAATATATATATATTTAAGGGGCGCCTGGGTGGCTCAGTCAATTAAGCTCCTAATTCTTTTTTTTTTTACTGTTTATTTATTTTTTGAGAGACATAGAGCATGAGCAGGGGAAGGGCAGAGAGAGAGGGAAATACAGAATCTGAAGCAGGCTCCAGGCTCTGAGCTGTCAGCACAGAGTCTGATGCGGGGCTCGAACTCATGGACCGTGAGATCATGACCTGAACTGAAGTCAGACGCTTAACCAACTGAGCCACCCAGGCGACCCTAAGCTCCTAATTCTTGATTTCAGCTCACGTCTTGACACCTCAGGGTCATGAGTTGGTCTCCATGCTGGGTATGACACGCACTTAAAAAAAAGTATATATATATACATATACATGTATGTATGTATATATGTATATATATATATATATCATAAGTGATAATGAGAACATTATATATACATAAAAAACAATAAGTAAATACATATTCATTAGAAGTAGGCACATGCCTAACATATAGCCAGGAAATGAGGCATGAGAACATGTACAAAACTCTAGACTCACAGACTATACACTCACTGAGCACATACAGAACTAAAAACTAAAAACAAAAAACGGGCCCTATATTAATCCATAAAGGAAGCCTCATTCAACTCCAAAGAACCAATCTATAGACTATGTTTTCCAACCATACTGCAATAAAAAAGCTGAATAAATTCCTGGGATTAAAAAGAAAACCAGAAATTATTTAAGAGTGCTCGCTTTGGCAGAACATGTCCTAAAATTGGAACGGTAGGGAAGATCAGCACGGCCCCTGGGCGAGGATGACGTGCAGATTCATGAAGCATTCCATATTTTTCTCAAAATAAACTTAAAAAGATTATTTAGAACAGGATGGTAATGTATACACTTCATGCAAAAAAAACTCGTGAGAGACAGTCAAAGCAATATGGAAAGCTCTATATAGATTCCCTAGGATATAAGGGTTACAAATAGAAAAGTCGAGTTTTCAAAACCCTAGAAATTGGTAGTAACAGAAAACTCAAAAAAACAAGAAGTAAAAAGGATAAAGGCAGATATCAATGAGATAGAGGAAAAAAGGTAATAAAAACACAAGCTGGTTCTTGGAAAAGATTAACAGGACTCGAAAGTAAAAGATTAAAATATGAAGTCAAACACAAAGTTACAGATTTTCTAAAAACTTAGATCTAGATGAAATGGGTCTTCCTAGAAAAGCAGAAAATACCAAAATTGGTATGAGAAATGATGACCTTGAGCAGATTAACATAGATTTAAATACAACGAACTGGTAAAGATTTCCCCTTCTTAAACAACTAGCTTAGATAATTTTTCAGGTAAGCTCAATCAAACTTTCAGTAACAACTCCTGTCTTATGTTAATTGTTCTAGAAAACAGAAAAAGAGTGATAGATACCTTGCTCATCTTATGAGGTTTCTACAGTCTTTATTCCACAACCACATGAGAACAAAACAGGAATAGTTTAATTTCACTACTAAACATAGATGCAAAAATTCCAAGTACTATATTGGCTAACCGAATCCAACAGTGTATTAAAAAAAATAAAATATTCAAATACATGTTCAAGTACAGTTTATCTCAAGAAGATTCAACATCTGAAAATCGAATCTGGAATTTACCCTATGAGTAGACTAAAGGAGAAAAAGAACTCAGAGCATAAAGCTGTACCATAATTGACAGAGAAAATGCAGTTGATAAATTTCATCATCTATTTATGATAAAAACTCATAGCAAACTAGGAAGAAGTTTTTTTAACTTGATAAACTTATGTGCCAAAGGCCTGCAGCAAACAGTAGAGTAAGAGAGAAACTGTAGGTGCGTGACCCTTAAGATTCAACATTGAAAATGCTCATTGTTGCTCCTACTAGCATTGCCTGCACACGGTTTATACCAACTATCAATCTAGCTGTTTAGTGTAGTATTAGAAATCCGAGACTGTAAGAAAAAAAAACAAAAGCAAAAGTCTAAAATTGGCAGTAAATTTTACTTACAAATGATATGATCACTACTTAGAAAAATCAACAAACCAAGAGAGCTAAAAAAAAAGACTCTAAGTGGTCAGGCAGAAGATCAATGCACAAAAATTAATACTGCTACTTCTCTACATAAAAACAGTAGCTAGCTAAAAAATTAGTAATAATAAACCATTACATATCTAGGAATTCATTTTAAAAATCTTTTCACTGAAGTACTAAAACAACATACAGAAAAGTACACAAATCAGAAGTTCACAGCTCAGAGAATTTTCACAAACTGGACAAACCTGTGTAAGCAGCACTCTGAAAGCCCTATTCCTGTCGTTCCATTGACCAAGGTCAAATACGATCCTGACATCTAACAACAGACTAGTTCTGCACTTGAATATTTATATTAAAGTTTATATTAACTGTTTTTGAACTTTATATAAATAAATTTATAAGTAGGTATACTCTCTAAAAAAATCAAAACGGAGAGAAGGAGAAAACAAAACGGGATGAGTAGGATGTGTATTTGTAAGACACTTCCCCTTTTTCCTTCTGAAAAGGAAACTCTATTTTCATTACTATCAATTGTTATTATTAGATAATACCTTTCAAAAAAAGCCTATGAACTACAACCCTAAAAGACTTTCAAGAGTCTGAACTTCGGTTCTTCATCTGTCATTTTTTACAAACTGGAAATGTAATTTCTAGCAATACCTGCATTTCAGAATTTGACAAGAAAAAAACATTTTGGAAATCTTGTATTATTCATTAAGATTTTACTTTCCTTCATGAATTAATTCCAAAGTTATCACAAGAATAATAAGAGAACAGAAACAGATTTAATAAAATAAAATGCCCCTTAGACTAGAGCTGCCTTGGCTACAGATGGAGGAGGAGCATAATCTCACGCTGAGATTATGAAGGGACAGAAGCATGGAGATCTTTAGTTGCCCATAAAGAATCAAATGAAGTGACTGATACCTTAAGTTCTAATATTCCGTCTCCATCACAGCTCTGTTTCCCATGCCTAGAATTTTTTAGACAGTGACTGGAAAAGGAAATCCTATTCATGATTGATTACTTTGTTTCCAATGTGAAGATATCTGATGCTAAACTTCTTAGCAATTCTAGATACTGTAGTGCTCTGGGTACACTTCAAAGTCACCTACAGTGCTTTGTTGGTCGGTTGTCTAGTTGGGTGGTATAAATACAAAGACCTACTCCCTCCCTCTCGATGTAGACCTATAAGTCAGCAACTCTGGAGGTGAGGATTTGACACAAATGCATGTTTTAAGATTTTCCGAAGCAATTCTATGCACAGCCCAACTGAAAACCACTAATAGAGCAAACAAAACAGTTGCCTGACTAAAGATCTCATTTCACATTATCACACACCTGGGAGCCAAATTTTATTTTAAGCCATAGAACAGATGCCCGTTTGAAAAACCACTGGGCACAATTTAAGTTGGTGGATCAAGCACAATTCACTTAAGAACAATAAAGTAAGGGGCGCCTGGGTGGCTCAGTTGGTTAAGCGGCCGACTCCAGCTCAGGTCATGATCTCATGGTCTGTGAGTCTGAGCCCCAGGTCGGGCTCTGTGCTGATAGCCCAGAGCCTGGAGACTATTTCGGATCCTATGTCTCCCTCTCTCTCTGCCCCTCCCACATTCTTACTCTATTTCTCTCGCTTTCAAAAATAAATAAACATTAAGAAATATTAAAAAAAAAAAACATTGAAGTAGGAGTCACAAGACCTGTTTTTGATGTTACCTTTGTTACTTACTGTGCAACACCAGACTAGTTTTCTATTTCATGCATTTATAAAAATAGAAAAACAATACTTGTTCTGTATTCCTCATAAGATTATTATATCCATAAATGAAAGAGTTAGCAGTAAAGTCATCTAAGTGCGATGCTAAATCTACCCAGAGCCAGTTGATTCCTTGCAGTTACTGCCAACTATATTGACAGATTCCAGATGCTAACTGTCTAAATTTGAAAGTGAGCCCTCCCTTTATTCAAGTAAGCAGCTAATTAGCAAACTCCTGTCAGGTGCAAAAAGACTAAAGACGTTCTACCTCTACTATTAAAAACTTCTTGGGGCACATGGATGGCTCAGTCGGTTAAGCATCCGACTTCACCTCAGGTCATGATCTCACAGTTCGTGACTCTGAGCCCCAGGTCGGGCTCTGTGCTGACAGCTCAGAGCCTGGAGACTATTTCAGATCCTGTGTCTCCCTCTCTCTCTGCCCCTCCCCTATAAGCTCTCTCTTGCTCAAAAATAAACATTTAAAAAAAAAAAACAACACAAAAACTTCTTGCCCTTCAACTCTCTCAAACAATTCCCTCCAAGCTGAGTTCTAACCACATGGAGAAGCAATAAAAGTCAAGTACGCAGTTTCTGGGGAACTAGTCTTTTTTCTCGCTAAGCAAATACACTGTGAAGTACAAACCTCGGCCACGGTACTACGGATACGATCCACCACCTGCTCGAAGTCCACCAGGCTGAAGAGTGGCTGCTGCTTGAGACGATGCAGTTCCGCAGCGAAAGTGTCCTCTTGGTTCTTCAAAATGGATCCTGTAAAACAGGAAGGCGGCTTCAAAGGAAGGCGGAGCGGCGGGACAGGCAAGGATTTCCAATCCCTGTCAGGTGCTCCTCACTAAGCCCGTCACGGTTGTGCTGCAAACTCGGTAGGTAAACTGACCAGCCACTCACTCTGGCCGGGCATTTTTGGGGGCCACATGATAAAGGGCCTCTGAAGACAGGGTATACTGGGCAAGGAGAGTCCTACCTTTCCTAGTCAGGTTTACATTTTGATTCTCGAACATCTGGACAGATTCTCCAACGAAGAGGATTTTTTCAGCAACGCGCACTGGAATGTACGACGGCAGAATCTCCACTCGCAGGGAAAACTGCTTCAGAGACGGTGCCAGCATGTTCTCTTCCTCTATCAGGCGCTACTCCAGGAAAGAAGCCGTAGCAGACACAACGTGGAAAGCAAGAAAACACAACTAACTCTCCCAACACAGGCTTTATATATTCCAGAAGCAAAGGACTTTAAATCTGAAGTCTGAATGCCTAAAATACCAGTAGAGAGATGAATACTCTCCATTTTCAGATAGCAGGAGAGCATGGTGGACATCACAGTGGTTGAGTGAACATTAGGATTTTAGTCCTCACTCTGCCTTTACTATGTAAAACCCTGTGCAGTAGGTCTCGAATTCTGTTTCCTTACCTGTAGCACGGAATCATTGGTCTTTATTTTTTCCCAGGTCTATAGGTCTGTGACTTTATTGTCTTGTACATATGCTTGCTTTGCCCAGCTTTTTTTTTTTAATTTTTTTAATGTTTACTTATTTTTGACAGGAGGCAGGGGAGGGATAGAGAGGAAGACACAGAATTGGAAGCAGGCTCCAGGCTCTGAGCTGTCAGCACAGAGACCAATATGGGGCTCGAACCCACGAACCGTGAGAACATGACCTCAGTCAAAGTCAGACGTTTAATTGACTAAGCCACCCAGGTGCCCCTCAGCCCTTTCCTAGTACAGAACCCGAGTCATTTAGCCAAGTGGTTCTCCAAGTGTAGCTTGTAAGTCCAGCAGCATCAGCCTCACTTGGAAACTTGTTAGAAATGCAAATTTCAAGCCCTTCCCCAGATCTAGACAGCCTGGGAGATGAGGCCTAGATACCCATCAGTGTTTTAATCAGCTCTCCAGCTGACTCTGATACACACAGACTTGCTTTGGATTTGAGCCCTATCCTCTAGCTCTCAACAGGAACTCGGGCTCCCCAATCCTGACTGAGCTCTGCTGTTGACCCTTTCTGGTTTGTGCTTCAGTGCTGGCGGTCCTCAGGGGATTGCCAGACCCTCTTTTCCTCTCGTTCTCCTCGCTCTTCTTAGGCAATCACATCTTCTTCTGTCACTGAATTGATCATTACAACAGGTGTTTTTAATCTTTTTACATCATAGGACTCTGCATTATAAAAGCTACGGACCTTCCAGACAATTCTAGAAACATACATTTCACAGAACCTCCTGAAGCCACCCATGGGGCCTGGGTTAAAAGATTCTATATGCTGATGACTCCTTAATCTTTATCTTCAGGCTAAACTGTTCTCATGAGCTCTAGGCTAAGCCCACTGGACCTTTCCTCCAAGTACCTCAAACTCAGCATGTCCAATACTGGATCCACCTTCTTTCCCCCAGTATCTGCCATACACATTCCCTATCATCTCTCCCTGCCTGGCCGCTAGAGGCAGAAATTTGGGTATCATTCTCCATTCTTCCTTCTGGACTCCTATCCAATCATTAAAGTCTACCCATCCCACCTGCTAAATCTCTCTCAAGCCTCTCTATTTTCCATATTTACTGTTACCACCTTTGGTTTAGGCCACTATTATCTTTCACCTAAGTGTCCCCAACATTCTCCTAACTGACCTACCTGCTGCTAGTCTTGATTTTTTTTAATGTTTATTTATTTATACTGAGAGAGAGAGAGAGAGCACGAGCAGGGAGGGGCAGAAAGAGAGGGAGAGAGACAATCCCAAGCAGACTTTGCACTGTCAATGCAGACCCTGATGCAGGGCTTCATTTCATGAACCATGAGATCATGAATTGAGCTGAGATCAAGAATCGGGACACTTCATGAATTGAGCCACCCAGGAGACCCTTGATTTAAAAAAAAAAAAACATTTCTCCACACATCGTTCAGAGTCATCTACTGTAAAGTCTGATTGTGTTAACCTCTTGCCTAAAATTCTTCACTGGCTCCCAGCTCTTTTGAGGTTCAAGTCCAAATCCCTTCCTATTGATGACAAGGGCTTCAGGATCTTATGTCAGCAATTTCATCCATTACCCCTTCCCTCCTCCCCTCCACTGTCCCTTGTACTTCGTAGTACAGCCTTTAATTAACCATTTCAATTGAATTCCTACTGGTTCCTCAAATAACCCAGGTCTTTCATGGTCTCTGAACTTTGTACACAACGTTCTCTCTGCCTGGGGCATTTCTTAACCTCTCCTTCCAAACTCTTTCCAATTTAGATGTACATTCCACTGAAAAGCCTTCTCTAGCTACTCTAAGTTCTGAGAACACCCATACTGGCTCTTTCCAGAGCACTTCATACTCCGCAACGTCACTGTTTATTTTTCTGTGTCTTCCACTAAACAATAAGCTCCTTAAGCACAGGGTCTGCTACCTTTTATTCATCTACTCAGTGAAACACCCAGTAACTCTCCTAGAACAGTGCCTGGCCTATAGCACTCATTAAAATGCTGTAGCAGGATAAATGAATGAATAAAAAGATCGTTGGATGAATAAAGACAATATAGAACTTTTGAGACTCTAATAGAAACTCCAAGCTGCACTTAAAAGCTAAAGTGTAACTACACGACTACCTGAGAAGACTCACTGACCTCATAAATGCAGTGGGACAAGGGGAAACAAAGGAATCTCACAAATAAATTTTCTATTTTGTAGTCTCACATTAAGCTAGGTACTAAGAATGCACCTAAGATAAAGCCGAGTTTAAGTGTTTATGTCTAAGGAATCTGTGAAAGGTGCTTCGACTCTGATGAGCTGGAGGCAGGGCAGAAATCACCAAAAGGTCATCTAGCTGTCGACTTGACTTCTCGGACTCCTGGCAGGAGGACGCCGGGATTCTTGCTGTGTTCTCACCAAGTCCTGGAGTTCTCTCAGCTGTTTTCCTGTCAGCCCCCCGATGCCCAGATCCTCCTCGTCCTCTTCCGGCTGGGCACTGACATTCCCGGAGGAAGGACCCTGTTTGATGAAGAACTCTTCGTGCTGGTCCAGGAGGAGTCCGTGCAGCATCCAGGCTGAGAGCTGCTTATACATGACCCCGTGACATACGGCCAGGATCCTGAGTGGAGAGAAAAACAGGAGGCTTAGAAGTCCACTTCGCAGACACTAAAGCCCACATCTGCACGGAGACTATGCTCTGAACTGCAAGGGACAAACAAAGGCCTGATGACTCAGAAGGGAAATGACCAATTAGGCTAAAAATAATTGTGCTATTTTAATTTAAATGTTTGTGGCTGAACTAAGCGATTAAATTTCCACACTTGTAGCCTACATGCTAAAGTCTGAATGTTCTGTAAGTGGTCTGCTGGGTTTTTAGAAGAGGCACATTTTCTTTCCTCCTTTTATGTAGAGGGAGTTTCGAAACTGAGGATTCTTATTAAAATTAAATACACTTATAAGAGAGTCTTTCGGGCCAACACAGTATTAAATTTGTTTTATTTTTGTTGGAGTCACATAGGGAGAGTAGATGCACTATGTGAGAGGCAGACAGACCGCCTACTACCCTACAGTCCTACAAAATGCAGAAAGGTTGTTGGAGAATGGTTATTCTTATGGTCTCAAAGGATCACCCCCCAGATAACACCTTAGTTACAAAGAGGAAAATGTGCCTCTACTTTCTTTTTAAAATGTTTATTTATTTTTGAGAGAGAAAGCGTAGCAAGAGCATGCGAACTGGGGAGGGACAGAGAGAGAAAGAGGGAGACAGAGAATCCAAAGCAGGCTCTGTGCTTGAACTCATGAGCTGTGAGATCATGACCTGAGCCAAAGCTGGACCCTTAACCAAATGAGCAACTCAGGCGCCCCGAAAATGTACCTCTAAAATGGACTTGTCAGGACTCTTAAAATGTCAATGTCATCAAAGATTTAAAAAGCAAGGAAGGGCACTGTTCCAAATTAAAGGGGACTAAAAAGAGGTGTCTGCCAGAAGCCACACGAGAAGGCAGACTGCATCCAGGAGTGCAAAAAAGAACAACCGTAAAAGACTTTTGGGGGACAAGTGGAGAAATTCGGATTTATCTTTGGATAATATATTGTTGAATTAACATTAACTTTTTCGGGTATAATATGGCATCGAGGTTACATAAGAGAATTGAGGTTATATAAGCCTCTTTTCTAAAGAGATACAAGCTGAAGTATTTACAAGCATTGTATTTGTGATTACTTTCAAATGATTTACCAAGAAAATGTGGTGTGCAAATCTGTATATACTTACATATATATTTCACAGTCCATATAGAGGGGAAAAAGAAATAAAGTGTGGCCAAATGTTAACAACTGGTGAAACTGAAGGACATACAGTGTTTACTGAACTGTTCTTTTAAATTTTTGAATTATCTGAAAAATTTCAAAATAACTTGGGGAAAAAAGAAGCTTGAGTCTGCTATTTACAATAAGCTAACTGAATGGAATCTATTGTTAAAAAAAATCAAATCGGGGAGGGGGTGGTGTCTGGGCACCTCAGTTGGTTAAGCTTCCAACTTTGGCTCAGGTCATGATCTTGTAGTTTGTGACTTCGAGCCCAGCACCAGACTCTGTGCTGACAGCTCAGAGCTTGGAGCCTGCTTCAGATTTTGTGTCTCCCTCTCTCTTTGCCCCTCCCCCACTCACACTTGTCTCTCTCTCTCAAAAATAAACATTAAAAAAATAGTGAAAAAAATTAAATTGGAGACCATTTATGTTTTGCACATTTGAGTATGTGATCTATAAAATTTGGTCCTGCAAATATATAAAAAACATACACTTAATCACAGGATCTATGTAAGATTTTATATTCCATTCATAAAACTATGTATATTTATAGAGAAACTGTAGAGAATATACAGCAAAAGTTAAAAGTTAGAAAATCTTTCTCTTTTTCTCTCTGCATTTCTGCAATTTCTACAATCAAAATGCAATTCTTTTATTAGGAGAAAAAAAAAGGCTCAATAATAGAGAATTAAGTCCCTGAGACATGTTCTGCAAAGTTTCCTTTTGCAGATTTTGACAGTACTTATATAGTATTTTTAATTTTAATTTTACCTTTATAGACTACCAAGTGAATATACCTTTATTTAGCTTTCTGCTGCTGCTCGTAATTTCCTAATGTCCTGATATAACAGACAACATTGCAGTGAATGCTTCTGCATATGGTTATTTTCTTCTTTTGAAGAGGTGTTATGATAAAATTCCTAAGAATAGCATTATGGGATTATAAAGTATAAACATTTTTAAGGATCTTGATATGAAATGCCAGCGACTCAAAACACACATGTTTAGATACAGCGACATTATCTGACACATGAAATGGAAATTCTCCAAGGGTAATGAGCATTGCTTCAAGGTCATCTAGGTGACTAGATTCTAGCTTTGATCCTCAACACCTCCTAACATTCTTTTTGCAGTTTCTGAGCCATCTTACACAGGTCCTTTCTATCCTGGTCTTAACTTTTCCCAGAGGGAAACCTGAGATGACTTGAAAATGAAACAAATGCCAAGTCTAGCCACTTGATCACCCACCCCTGCCCCCAATTCCCAATTAAGCCATGACTTACTTTTCTAGTGCGCTTCGAACAGGGGGCAAACCTCCGCAGCTGTGTTTGTATACCGTTTCCAGGATTTGACAACCATGAATCTGTGCAAAATACAGCCTTGTCAAACTGGATTCCATTTTAACGGTTCGCGTAGAACAAACTCATTCTATATTCGATCCAGAGAGCACAATCCAGCAGATAATGAGGTAAAGATCTCCATATAATTGTGACCCTAATTCCGATGTGTACAGGGGTGGTTTTCCCAACACCACAAAAAATTCTTTAACACCACCTGGGTGTCTTACAGTTCGACGCCATTCTGAAACTACCAGAATATCATCAGATTGCACAGCGTAAGGGGTCAGTCTCACAGGACCTCCCCTCCACTTCTGACACCAACCTCAAGCCCAGGACTGACTAGCTGATAAAAACAGCTTTCCTTGGATTCCATTAGTTTGCTAGAGCGGTTCACAGAACTCAGAAAATCTGTTTAATCACTACATTACCTGTCTATTAAAAAGCATACTAAGTATATGAATCGACAGCCAGATGAAGAGATGCAGAGTGTGAGGTTCCAAACAAAGGAGCTTCTGTCCTCCTAGAGCGTGGGCCCAGCACTGAAGCCTGAAGAAGCGTTCTGGTTCGCCCACCTACAAGTTCTCTGAAACCAGGCCTTTGGGTTTTTACGGACGCTTCATTTCCTGGGCACAACAGATTAAATCACTAGCTGCTGGTGACCGAACGCAATCTCCAGCCTCTTTCTTCGCAGAGGTCAGGGGTAGAAAGTCCCAATCGTCCAATCAAATGCTTGGTTCCCCTGGCAACCAGCCAATCCTTAGGTGCTTTCCAAAAGTGACTGCGTCACCAAAGACTCAGGTGTGGCTAATTGTGAGCACCAAGACACCTTAGTCATTCTTATCACTGAGGAAATTCCAAAGGTTTTAGAAGCTATGTGCCAGAAAAAGGATGAAGATGAAATTTTTTTTTTTTGAGAGGTCCAGGGAGGGGCGGAGGGAGAGTCTCACAACTGTGAGATGATGACCTGAGAGGAAATCAAGAGTCTGAGGCTTAACCACTGAGCCACCTGGCGCCCCTCTATATTTCTTATAGATCACAGTATCACAACAGTTATGCTCTGAAATACGGACCCTCCACTCCACTTACTCTTCCCCCCCCATCCATATGCCCCCAGGCACAGCAGCACCTGGGAGTTTGTAAGAAATGCAAATTCTTGGGACCAACTCCAGGCTTACTGAACCAGAATCCCAGTGGCCCAGCCACGTGGTTTTAATCATCTGTTCCAGGTGATTCTAATGTAAAATGAAGTTTGAGAAGTCTTGCACTAGAGAAACCAGAATCATTCAGAGTTAAAAGTCCAAGCTGAGAGCAAAGAAAGCTCTTTATTTCAGATTAAGGCCTAATTCACACTATTTATAAGGTATACGGTTTTCCAAAAAAATCTGCTTCTATGTCCTTCTGGCTCTCTCTCTTTTTAAAACTCCTTTAGTGAGGTATAATTTATATGCGATAAAATTTGCCCAGAATTAAGTGTACTGGTCAACAACTTTTAGTAAATTTACAGTGTTGTACAACCAGCATCATAATCTAGTTTTATGACATTTCCATCACTCCAAAAGAATCCCTTGTGTCTGTTTGTTATCAGCCCTGTTCTCACCCCCACCCATGTTCCTGACCACCTCATGTTTCAGCTCTCTAGAGCCGGAGCACTCTGGCTTCTCTACCACCACCTTGGCAAGAAGGAAGATTTGCCCATCTGCAACCCCCCTACTCGATTTCTACTCTCCTTTCTGTGGCCAGTGGAAACTGAAAGTCAACTGAGATGTGTGGCTAAGAACAGAACCCTTACACCACCTCCACTTACCTGGAAGGGCCCCTCCAATCTGGGGGGACAGTGTAGTAGAGTGGTTAAGAGCATAGTCTTTCGCGTCACACAGAGCTGGATTTAGATCCCAGCTCTACTATTTCCTACCATCTGTGTGACCCTAAGCACATTCCCTAAAATACCCGGCCCCTTAGGGAACGGAATGTGATAAAGTATGTGAAACACTTAGCACAGTGCCTGGTGTACAGTTAGTGCACAATAAAAGCTGAATGGTAACTGATGAGAGTACTCAGCTGTGAAGGGCCAAACAGCACCTCCCCCACTGGCTTTGCTGGCTCAGAATGAATGCAGCACAGTAAAAATTTCTATACTTACACAGCAAAAAAATGAAGTGGCAACCTGGCAAATGAACTGGTTAACAAATTGTATTTATCAAGGTGAAGACTCCTAATAAGCTAGGGCACAATTACAACAGTTTGAAAACAAAATGGAGTTAAACATATTTAATCCATTTGTCTTTCTGCATCCAATGATGGACTAGCAGATTCTTCTTTTAATGTGAAATCTCAAAGCATTTATACCTCATTTATTAACTCTGCTCAGAAAAGACATTCTCCTGGTATTGGGGACCCTGACTTTTCAGTGCATGTAATAAGAACTTGTGATAACAGGTGTATTTAATAAAAGAAACATCTGGGTTTTACCCAATGATCTAATTCTTAGAAAAGAATTAGCACCCTAACCGAAATCTATTATTCTTTCTAAATATGAACTTTCCTCTTCTCCTTAAGATTCATACCCAACAATTCCAAATCCTTAATTCAAAATGCTCTCATCTCCAAATATCAGCCGTAGCATTTTTCTCTTACCTGGCAGCATTCTGGGTACATTATTAACATCACCCCTACCTTCTGGATCAGGAGGTGCTGAAGGGTGAAGCGACAGCTTATTTTTTGCATTTCTGACATTTAGCATGATAGCCAAGCAGACATTATTTTAAAAATCTAATAAATAAATAAAAACTACTAAAGATTATGGTCTTCAAAAAAGAATGTAATTAATTAATTATGACTATATCCCTGGCACTTCCCACAGCAAAGAAAAAAAGCAAAGTTCTCACCTTTTGACTTTTAATTTGTTCTACCACAACCATGACAGAGGGAAAAAGGAGCTGGAACTGCAAAGTGGAGAATAATTTGGAGAATAATTAGTGAGAACTGACTCAGGAAATGCTTTTGTTTCTAACTAGTCCCATGTCACATAAAGATGGCAATAGTGCAGAAGAGCCAAAGGCAATATGATACGGGGGTTGGCTGCAAAGGGAGAATGGCAGCTAGAAGAAGCAGTTTCTATTTCTGAGGCTAACATAATTGTTAGTATTGAAGTCGACATAGAGCGTTAATATCGGATATTAGATTTTAACTAAATTTGGAGCTTTCCAAACAGCTCTGATCTAGGAAAGCATACAAGATATAAAATGCTTGGCTCTGAATCCAGAAGGAAAAAAGTTCTCAAAAAAAATGTCTTATGTTCGATTTTTTTTTCAAGTTTTTATTTATCTATTTTTGAGAGAGACATAAAGAGAATCCCAAACAGGCTCTGCCTGTCAGTGCAGAGCCCAATGCAGGGCTCGAACTCACAAACCGTGAGATCATGACCTGAGCCCAAACCAAGAGCCAGATGCTTAACCGACTGAGCCACCCAGGCACCCCAAGTTAGATTCTTTTTTTAATTCCTCATTTTTTTCTTTAAGATTTTTTATGTGTAAGTAATCTCTCACCCAATATGGGGCTCGAACTCACAACCCCAAGATCAAGAGTCCCATGCTCCACTGAGCCAGCCATGCACCCCATAAGTTAGATTATTCTAACAATATCAGCAGATTCCAAGGCATTTTGTTATTTGGGCAGCATACCTGATCCAAGGAGTAATTGACATGTGATATGGACAGATGGGGGTCAGCCAGGAACTGCGACAAAAAACACTGTGATTAGGGCTCCAGATGAGATATCTTGAACCTATTTGATCTCTGAAAACTAGATGGGAATCTGAGAAGGGGCTCAGTGTTTACTTAAGGCTATGGAGAATTGGTAGTTTATGGATTATTAATTCTGATTTTTCAGGCGAGAAAAAAACAAAGCTAGAGCTCAGCTAAACTCACTCAGGAACCTTTGCCATGATCTCCACGCCACTTTGATCATGGTTTGGGCAATCACAGAGTACACGGGACCCTTTACCCACGAAGAAAACAGCTCTCTCTTAACTACCTGACCACATCAAAGGGTATGTCAAACTCAAGAACATGTCCCAATCTGCTGTCCCAGAGACGTTGTTCCCGAACCTCCTCTCTCACCTCTTGTTCCAAATCAAGCAGCGCTTGGCGATAAGGCTGCAAAACTGAATCCAGCCCCGTGCAGAAGGCCCTCAGGTAGATTCCATGTAACCCACCTTGGCCCTGCTGAGATGGATGGTGATCCTGAAATCAAACAAAGAGAACTCAGCCTCACAGCTCAGACCCTAAGACCTGAGGAAGGCATTATCCCTTATTAGTGTTATTGTTTTTGCTTAAATAATTCCACATCAAAGCAGTGCTTCAGTGAGGGGAAAGCCTGACCAGAGAGGCAGATTTTGAGTTCTAACCTTTTAAGATGTGATACTATTTTAACAACCTACATGTTACAAACAACCAGGTAGAAACTCATATTGTCAGTGAAGGTTTCCTACAACTAACCTGGTCGCTTCCAGCTGGAATCCCTTGGGTGGCTCCTCATCGGCCCAGAGTAACATCTCAACTCCCCGACATGGCATACAACGAATGCTACATCGGGACCCTTAACTCTCTCTCTAAAATTATCTTTTACTGCTTCCAACTTCACATTCTCATTTCCAAACTACCCACAGCTCACCAAATGTGCCTTGCTTCTATTTCTCACCCCCACAAATGTGGATGTGTTCCACTTATAACTGTGTACTCATCTCTGTGACAAGTGCCTACTCTTCCTACAGGACCCAACTCAAGCACCTCTTCTCTCAAAGCCCTTCCTAACTCTCCCTAGGAAACGCATCGCTCCCTCTTTGTTGCTTTCATAACATCTCTACATAGTGCTTGAATTGTACTTTTGTTTACATGCCCCCCTCTCATGACCAAGAGCTTCATGAAGGCAGGACCCACACTTTATTCATCTTTGTATTTCAGCTCCTGGCACAGTTCTTGGAACACAGGGTAAGTATTTAGTGAATAAATAAAATGGCTCAATCCTCCTTCTAAACCCCCTTCTCCTGCCTGGCCTGGTAGTTCATCAGAAGCATGAATCTCAGAGTCAACCTGGGGAGTGACAGGACTCTCACCAAGACCTGATTTACAAACATGGCTTGTCTTTCAGGAAAACGGCAAATTTTTCTAAGAGCCTCTTCTTGTAGTTTTACAGGGGCAATTGCAGAGGAAACGGACGAGAGACCATGATGACGGGCCTTTCTGGCTGTGTACTGATTTGAGTGATCAGGCTCGGTGACAGTTGACACAATAGCAGAATTTCGCAACATGTGGGTAGGAAGCTTGGACTTGGGGGTTAAAAGGCACAGTGCAGCCAGGGGACGCCAAAAGTATACTAACAGTTTCTGAAGATAAAGGTTCACAGCTATAATAAGACCAGCATTGGCATAGGGTGAAATGGACCAGATTGGCTTACGGCTAGCCAATTTTATTTTGATCTTGTGGCATTCCAGAGAACGGAATGTCTTCATTTATCACTAAATGAAAGAGAAATTAAGTATGCTTTTTACTGTTCCAAAAAAAAAGAGACATCTACAGCTATCTTTAGAATTTGGGAAAGTAGGAATTCATATATTATATAAAATCCATATAGTCACACGAATACAGGGCAGGTTTTTTTTTTCTTCTAAATGTTATATACAAAAAATTAAAACTAGAGGCCTTTTCATATATACATATATATGTGTACACACATACACACACATATATATGTGGAAATAACCTTAGGGATCCCCCAGGCTTATGTCAATGGGTTAACAAGGCATAAAGAAGTACAAAGCCATAGGATGCTCTCACCCGAGTTCTGGTAAATAAGATTAGCACCAAAAATAGGGGGTGCATAGCCCCCAGAATAGAGAGGGAGGGGCAAAGGCCCCAAAATAGATAGGGGTGCTGTGACACCCAATACGCAGGTATATGAGGTAAGCAAGATCAGGCATTCAGGGCAAAGCGCCCCCCAGTTTAGTACTATAGCAGAAAGCTGCTTTCTCAGGAAGGAAGGACTGAGTTAGGTAAGCAGGTAATTAGGGCTACAGATGCTGCCGGCGATGCTGCCCAGAGCAGAGCTGATTTACAAAAGAAAAGGTGCCTCCTTAACCTTGAAGCGTTTTGCCCTATCTGTTTTATCCTCTAGGCTAAGATAAACAGACAAGGCATCCCCTGTCTGCCATTAACAACCATCTGCCCATCTGCCCAGTGCCAGGATTTTGTTTTATATTGACCCCCCCAAGCCCCAAACATTGCATATCTTCAAAACCCCCTTTCCCTCATGCCCATGAGTTAACGTTCAGAGTCATTGTCTCTTTGTACACACCCTTCACGTTTGTAAGCCTTCTGATCTTAATAAAAACAGACTAAGAACCCTTATTCGGGCCTCTTGTCTTTTCCCGGACATTAGCCATCTCTCTCATCCACGCTCTCGCTGGTTGAGAGGGAACTTTAGACTTAGAGTCTACGACATATATATATATATATATATGTTCCAACTCTGATAATTCATGTGTCTTCGTTAATATTGATTTCATAGCATTGATTGGATTTTCAACTCACATTTAGCTTATATATTTGCAAAACTCAATTTGAGAGAATCAGAATCCCTGCCCAGAGATGAAAATAGATGGCATTATTCTCCAACTCCTGTGCCCTACACATGACCACCAAAGGCCTAATGACCAACTTATATAACAGAGGGTACTGACTGCATGATTTCAGGAACCCTTCCTTTTCCTTTCTAGAAGCCCCTGCCTTCCTCCTCAACCAGAATCACCCTTTTAGGTGGGAAATAGTCGTCACTGAATCAGTCACCCAATTCAGCAAACTTTTTACTTACCACGGACAGAATTACAGTTAAAAACAAAAGGGAACTTTAAAATTTCTCTTTAAAAAAATAGGAGTGCTAACTCTGTACCAGGCACTTTGCATGAATAACCATGTTTAATCCCCCTGACCCTATGAGATAAGCACTCTCATCCCTGTTTGATAGATAAGTAAACTGACTCTAGTTTCTGAGCATTAGGTGACTGCCAGGCAAGTAATTGATAGAACAGGACACAAATCCTTGACCTCTACACCATTAATTACAAATAGCAGTGTACACTTCCAATTAATGGATAATATTTATTAAGTGCTTGCTATGTGCCAAGCACCTTCTCAGATGTAACTCTTTTATTTATAAATGACAAAAATGAAGTCCAACGATTTTAGGTGATTGCCTCCGTGTGACTAAGGTAGTTAGAAGCAAAAGGGCAAAGAGGTCTGAAATGAGGCTTTATGATTTCACCTCTGGAACTGGAACTCTGGTCCGGCTCAAACGGATTTAAGTCAAGTCTCCTAAAACACAGGCAAAGCATCTTTCCTTTTACACCAATCTGCCTTAATGGTCCCTGTGTAGATTTTCTCCCTTGTTGGAGCTAGTTACCTAGGTCTTACTTGAATAATTCCAATGATGAGAAATTCATAACATCTTGAGACTTATATCACATCAGAGTTTGGATTCACTCAAAACCTGCATAGCTCCGGACTCCGGAGGTGCCCATTCCCTGGGAACAGCAGCCTACCTGCTGCTGCACATGGCCCGTGTACTGTTCAATGAACTCGGTGAAACGAATATAGTCTGTGCCCAGCCGGCAGAGTCGATTCAGGACGCTGGTTTCACTGGGGTGGAGAAATGGGAAGTCCTGTGACACCTGCAGGAAGAGGGACAGTCTGAAAACATCGATGCCTGTGTGTCTTTGAGGTGCTTCAAATACTTCAGACTATTTTTGATTTCCCCTCTCAAGATGCCCATTTAAGCTTGATAAATTCCAAACTGCTACAAAGGTGTTGTTCCCCATCCCGGCCTAATTAGTTGTTGACTGAAATAGGTGGTAACACATGGTAAAGAATTCAAACACTATCAAACGCTGCACATTACAAATAAGTCAGCTGGGGCACCTGGGTGGCTCAGTTGGTTAAAGTGTCTGACTCTTGATTTGAGCTGAGGTCATGATCTCGCAGTCATGAGACAGAGCCCTGTGTCTCTCTGCTCCTTCCCCACTTGCACATACGCTCTGTCTCTCTCACAAAATGAAAATTAAAAAACTTAAAAAAAAAACCCTTAAAAAAAAAGCCAACCTCCCCTCAGGCAGCTACTATGAACTGTTTCTCACATGATCTTCCAGGAATGGCCTGTCAGGATATGAAATTTTGGACCTGATGTCAATGATCTCTAGTGATACTCCTCAAACTGGGATCTGCAGACTCCAGGGGTTTCTCATATTCTTAAGATTTGCAAATTCCCTATAAAATTTTTTCTTAATGTTTATTTATTTTTGAGAGAGAGAGAGAGAGACAGAGGATGAGCAGGGAAGGGGCAGAAATAGAGGGAGACACAGAATGCAAAGCAGGCTCCAGGCTCAGAGTTGTCAGCACAGAGCCTGATGCAAGGCTCAAACTCATGAACTGTGAGATCCTGACCTGACCTGAAGTCAGATGCTTAAGCGACTGAGCCACCCGGGTGTCTCTCTCTGTAAATTTTTAAATTTTATCTTCATTTCAATTAAAATGTAAAATTAATGTAACATACTCTAATCTATAAAAGCACCTCATAACTGGACATATAAAGGTAGTGTCCATATTTTCACTTATATTTGATATTTCATTTCATCGGGTATTTTTAATTTAAAGCCCCAAAATAACCTACCCAGCTATATAAAGGTTTCACAGCAGTTCAAAAATAGAAAAAAGTTGTAGGAGAATGTATTTATTCAACCCAATTTTTTTTTTAAGTTTACTTATTTATTCTGAGAGGAGAGAGAGAGAACATCAGTGGGGGAGGCGCAGAGAGAGGAGACAGAGAATCCCAAGCAGGCTCCGCGCTGTCAGTGTGACATGGGGCTCAATGTCACAAACAGGGAGATCACGATCTAAGCCGAAATCAAGAGGTGGATGCTTAACTAAATGAGACACTCAGATGCCTCCCAACCCCAATTTTCCAAAAACTGTGGTAAAATACACGTCATAAAAGCTACCATTTTAGCCATCTTTAGACGTACAGTTCTGTGGCATTAAGTGCTTTTACGCTGTTGTGCATCCATCACTGTCATCCACCCCCAGCACTTTATCTTCCCAAACTGAAGCTCTGAATCCATTATTCCTCCCCCTCCCCAACCCCTTGCAACCACCCTTCTACTTCTTGTTTCTATACTTTTGACATTCTAAGGGCTTCACAAGAGTGGAAATACAGTATCTATCTTTTTATTATTGGTTTTTTCACTGAGCATAGTGTCTGTAAGCTCATCCATGTTGCAGCATATAAGAGAATCTCCTTCCCTTTTAAGACTGAAAAATATTGCATTGTATGTTTGTGCAGCATTTTGTTTAACCAAATCATCTGTCAAGGGACACTTGCATTGCTTTACCCTTTGGCTACCCTTTGGAACAGTTATACCAGGAACATGGGTATACAAATATTTAAGTCCCTTCTTTAACTTCTTTTGAGTGTATACCGAGAAGCCAAATTGTTGTTGGATCATCTGGTAATTCTATGTTTAAATTGTCTGAGGAGTTGCCACGTTTTCCACAGGCCATTTTACATCCCCACCAGTAATGTACAAGGGTTCCGATTTCTCCACGACCTCACCAATACTTGTTATTTTCTGGGTTTTTTGATAATAGTCATCCTAATGGGTACGAAGTAGTATCTCATTGTGTTTTGATTTTTATTTCCCTAATGATCAACTATATTGATACTCTTTTCATTTGTTTACTGGCCATTGTGTATCTTCCTTGGAGCGCTGACCAACTTTTACCGAACACATATTTATCCCAGGCACAGTGTTAACATCTCTAGTTAAAAAGTGAACAAAATTAGATGTAGTTACTATCCACAAAGAACTTAACATATTACATATTTATATTGTAAGTACTGTATTTTGTGGATGCCATCTTTTTTTTTAGGTTTTATTTAGGTAATCTCTATGCCCCACGTGGGGGTCTAACTCACAATCCCAAGATCAAGAGTCACATGCTCTTCTGACTGAGCCAGCCAGGCACACCTGTGGATGCCATCAGTACATGACAATAAAAGCGGTAATAAATAGGCAAAGAAGGATTTTTCTGTTGCTGAATCTACAATAATTTGTTTAGGAATCCACTTGATGCAGACTTTAATGACACTGCTAACCATATCTTCCAGTTAATAACTTAAGAGGTAACATGACCTAAGTGCTTAAGAATCTATCTTTGGGAGGCGCCTTCCTGGGTGGCTCAGTCAGTTAAGCGTCCCACTTCGGCTCAGGTCATGATCTCAAGATTCGTGAGTTCGAGTGCTGCATCTGACAGCTCAGAGCCTGGAGCCTGCTTTGGATTCTGTGTCTCCCTCTCTCTCTCTGCTCCTCCACTGCCCGCACTCTCTCTCTAAAAAAATAAATAAATAAATAAAATAAAAATGTCTTTGGGAGGCCAGCCTAACTACTCTCTGTTAGTGCTATGTCTCCCTTCAGGGTGGAGCTATAGCCCCAGTAAAGCCTTGCCTGTGCCTTTAGGAAAAAAAAAATAAAAAGAAAGAACCCACCACAGAGTCAGACTGCTAGGTTTGAATCCCTGAGTTGCTTCTTAACTTGCTTGTTGGGCAAGTTATAATACCGGTCTGTGCCTCAGTTTTCATACCCATAACGTGGAGCTAACAACTGTGAAGGTTAAATGTTAATGCACGTAAAGCCATGCACGTAGCAAGTGCTCAACACATGTAAGCAATTTTTTATTATTACTTTAAAAAAATTTGTTTATTTTTAATTTTAAGAGAGAGCGAGCAAGAGAGACAGTGTGAGTGGGGGAGGGGCAGAGAGAGAGAGAGAGAGAGACACAGAATCTGAACCAGGTTCTGGGATCCGAGCTGTCAGCACAGAGCCCGATGGTGGGCTCGAACTCACAGACTAGGAGATCATGACCTGAGCCGAAGTCAGACGCTTAACCAACTGAGCCATCCAGGTGCCCCAGTAATTTATTATTAACACAGATCTACCCAGTTATCAAGTGATCCTCCCATTAAAATTGGAATTTTGAGCAGTGCGTCAGTGGCAGAGTTTTACAAAATTCAAGGTCTAGTTATTCTGAAACAGCGAAAAATACAAGTTATTGATACCATCTGGTGCAACCGACTTATATGAACAGGCGTTCACACTAGACCTACTGAAGTCAAAACAGAGGACGTACAGCCACATCCGCAGCAGTCCTACTGTTACTAAACTCAATGATGGGGATTTAGTTTCAGCAAAACAATAGTTATGTCACATTAGATCACTGGTTCTCAGAGGCAATTTTGCCCCATTTGGTAAATGTCCGCTGATATTTTTTATTGCCACAACCGACGGGGTACTACTGGCATCTAGTGGGTGGAGACCATGGATGCTGCTCAACACCCTATAATGCACAGGCAGGACATAACCCCAACAAGGAATTACGCAGCCCAAAATGTCAATAGTGACCCGTTGAGAAACCATGCATTAGATTAACGTTATTTTGAATGTATCCATTTGGTAGTTTTGTCTATGTTGTACAAATATTTAGTTTTCTAGGTTTTTTAAAGAGCAAAAAATTGAGCTTACACTCAAATAAATTTGAGCTTATATTAGATTAATGTGTATACATATTCAGTATTACAGTAAAATTATTTTTGTCAACATTAGGCTTTTGTGACAATTTTTCCCTTTATGCGAATGTGAAAAACACTGCAGAAAGTATGCAATATTTTCTGTTTTTAGTAGTCTTCTTTTCTTCCACAAATATCTGAACACCTACCAAGTAGCAGAAACTAGGCTGGCTACTCTGATGAAGAAACCACTGTAGTCTTTGCCGCTATGGGCAACCTATGTGGGAGAAAGACTATACGCAGGTAACAACAATAAATAATATAAACTGAGATAAGCCCTATAAGGGAAATATATAAGTTGTTGTGATGGAGAGTCATGGCATAAAGGGAAGATACTTAAGAGATGGTCAGAGAACATTTTTCTGGGGTGACTTTGAAGGTGACACCTTAAGAAGGAAAATATCCATTTGAGACTTTTTTATAAAAAAGAAAGGAAGGCAGCTATTCTTCCTAAACTCTTGTTATCTTTTTACTTCAGTCAAGCACTCACAAATACTTCCTAAACATTTTCTTCCTATATGCCTGCCATTGTTAGTTTTATGGAGGAAAATAAATAATAAGAGGAATCTGATTTATAGGTTTTATAGAAGAATGTAATTTTTCTGCTGTTCTGCAGCCTATACTGCCAATTCTTATAGGAATAGGCATGACATTTTTAAAAAAGTTTTTCTTTAAATTCCAGTTAGTTAACATCAAGTGTAATACTAGTTTCAGGTGTACAAACACCCAGTGCTCTTCACAACAAGGGCACTCCTTAATCCCCATCACCTATTTAGCCCATCTCCCCACTTCTCTTCCCTGTGATAACTATCACTTTGTTCTCCATAGCTGAGTCTGTTGCTTGGTTTGGAAGAGGCATGACTGTGATCTGACAGAGTTAGTTTCAATTCCTGCCATAACCAGGACTGCCACCACAAAGTTCTCTGAGCTTCAGTTTGCTCTTTTATAAACTAGGGCTAACAATACCTAAGTTATTGAGAGGATTGGATAATAAAAGCAGAAATAGAAATGAGTGGCTCAGATACCTGTGCCAAGCAGGCCTGAAGTTCAAGACCAAGCTCCCTAATTACGAGCTACCAGATACAGGGAGTTAATCTGTGAAATGGAGATACGTGACTGTGCAGATTAAATGAGATAATATATAAAGTACCTAGCCCTTCCTCCTTAATATTTCTGGTCACATGAAAGCCCCCCTTCCAAATTCTCCCAGTGCAGAAAGGGGTAATGTGGGAAACACACTCTCATTCATTTTTCAGTCAACACAAGTGGCTGACCTTTTATTGTATTAGGCGCTACGTATTTGGACGAGCTTTCAAAACTCACTTTAAAGCACCGCAAGCCTGAAAACGGGTGAAACTCGCCTTTACTTCCAGTTCCCCAGCAACCCACACTCAGACACCTCAACCTCAGGCGCGGTCGCGTGCTCCCTACTCGTCCCGGAAGGCGGGGCCCTCCGGAATCGGTCTTCCATTCGCCAGCCTGGGCCCAGCCCTCACCAGGTGCGGTACCGCGCGCAGAGGCCCACTCCCGCACTTTCCCTGTTACCAGTCCAGAGACACGCCCCTGGATCGCCTTAGGTTCTGCAAACCCCGCCCCCCGTCCTCGTAGACTCCTCCCCCGGGCACTGGCGTGGGTACGCCCATTCCGCGATCGCGAGTTCCCGCGCTCTGAGTCCGACGTTACCTGGAGGCCACTCCGCTTGTTCCACGTGAAAATGGACCCTGGGTACCCGCTCAGAGCCAAGAGTAGTTCGTGGATCATTCCCACGGCGGACCTCGAGTCCCTATATCCGTCGCCCCCTCCTCCAGCGCCCCTCCAGAGGACCACGGAGGCTAAAGCTGCGTTCTCAACAAGCGCACAGGCCCCTGGGACAGGCGGTTCGTCCTGATCCCAAGTGGCAGTACAACTGCTGTAGGAAGAGTGGACGGGAAAGGGTACGGGATAGGTGCGCCGCGTCCCGGAAGTGTGCCGCGCTCGGCTGGGCCCACTCGCTAGTTCCTGCCGGTCCCTCCCGCCTGGGCTCTGCTGTAGGAGTCGCCGTAGTTGCCCTTGCGCATGCGTCCTCAACACCCGAGGCGCCCGTTCAGACTTCCGGTTCGAGAGCCGGACTGGGAGCCTGCAGAACCCGGGCTAGGGCCCGACCTTAAGAGGGTGAGGCAGGCGTGGGGGATAGAAATGCGAGTGGGTTGAGGGTCAGCCCTGAGAGGGAGACGATCCCACGGGTAGCGGGAGTGCTCTCAGGGCGCCTTGGCCCGGTCGGAGGCTTCTAGAAGGACTGCACTACAGCTCCGAGAGTGACCTGGCCGGAGAGAGCGGAGACAAAGAGGCCGGAATCGCGCACCCGCCGCTCTTTGAGCTGAGCCCTGCTCCCGCGAACCTCGCAGCACTCTGAGCCCCTGGCCAGCAACCGAACTCGTCCTCAGGAGACCCATCACTACTGCCCCCTCGGACTTCCTCTCTTCACCAACTCTGTGTGACTCCCCACGCCCACCGGCCCTTCTTCAGGAAGCAAAACCAAGCCTCCCAATGCGCGAGGTTTCCCGTCAGTAGTTCCCGACTAGTTGCCGAGAGGTTACTTCTGCTATGAGGGAAAACAAAGACCCAGTATTCAGTACTTGATTTATGTCGCGGGTGGGAACTGGTAGTTGCGGAGTCCGAGGGGGCGGGGAGGATGTAAAGGGCCTCTCGGAAGGACTTGCGGAGGTACTGGGGGAGATCAGCTGCGACCCGCTGGACAGAGGCTTTTTGTTGCCTTCAGCATGATGATGACTTGGCTTTAGATCCTCTCAAGCTCCAGGTCTCCCATATGGTTCAAACTCCGAATGCAACATTAGTTAGGGGAGCTAAATGGGATCAGATTTGGGGGAGGTGGAAGAAGAGCAGACAGTACTTTATTCTCTGCTGCTTCCCGGGGCTGCTGTGGAAGTCACCCAGAAATGCAGCTTTTCAAAAGTCTCTCTTATTGCAGGACAGTTGTGACTTGCTGTCCTGAAGTTATTGCTAATTCAGATGGCCACGTGGAGTATTTGGGGAGGCAGGCCAGCTCTCAGCGAGACTTTAGACATGAGTGTATTTCTTCTGATAGTGCCATCTCTCTCTGCCCTAGGAAGAAACTCTTCTTACAGTGAGAGACTCATCTGCAGGTGATTCTCCAAGGACATGGGAAAATAGGTGTAAGCCCTCGACCCCTTAAGTGGAGGGGAGCTGCTTTCTGCTGTGAATGATGGCCAAACCCACTCTGAGAGGGAACGGCCCTAACTCTGAGACCTTCCGACAGCGCTTCAGGAGATTTCACTACCAGGAGGTAGCTGGGCCCCGGGAGGCTTTCAGCCAACTCTGGGAACTTTGCTGTCGTTGGCTAAGGCCGGAGGTGCGCACCAAGGAGCAGATTGTAGAATTGTTGGTGCTAGAGCAGTTCCTGACCATCTTACCTGGGGAGATCCAGAATTGGGTACAGGAGCAATGTCCAGAAAGTGGAGAGGAGGCAGTGGCTCTGGTGGAAGATTTAGAAAGAGAGCCTGGAAGACCTGGAAGTTCGGTGAGAAGGGAGGGGGAATTCAGAAGTGTGTGACTGGGAAGGGGCAAGGATAAAGGGCCAAATTAAGGCATAGGAAGGTTTAAAGAGGGGCACAATCTCCTTTGTGATGCTTATTCTTCTGGTCCTGGAACAGGTAACTTTTTCAGATAGAGCTTATCTGGAGATGTTACCTGAGTGTACCTTTGCTACCCTGTCACAATGAGTTATTCATAGTTTTACAGTTTTTTACCTACAAGGGAAGAAAGGGGAATTATTTTTTAGCTTGTAGTTGGGTTTACTAATTTGATCTTTTCCTTCTGGAGTTCCAGCTGCTCTAAGCTGATGGAATAAGAAAGACCCTTGTTCACTGTTACCCCCCCCTTCCCCCCAACCCTAGTCATGTCCCAAGAGGATGAGCTCTTTTGGGGTATTAATCTCCTCTGGGAATGCCCCTCATTATAACCTTGCAGTGACAATTAATGGGGGTTGTTTCTAGGTCACAGTCTCTGTGAAGGGGCAGGAAGTGCGCTTGGAGAAGATGACACCCCTGAAATCATCACGAGAGTTATTAAGTGTTCGGCAGGAGTCAGTGGAACCCCAGCCCAGGGGTGTAACCAAGAAAGAGAGGGCAAGAAGCCCAGACCTGAGACCACAGGAGCAGATGAACCCAAAGGAGAAGCTCAGACCTTTTCAAAGGAGCGGTGAGGAGTAGATTCATATGGGAAGATAGGATGCCATTCTAAATTGGGAAGTAGGGTTGGGAGTAGTGAGTGGGAAAGGGATTTTAGGAATTGAGTTGAAATTGTAGAGTATGCAGTCGTTGGAGACCTCCCGAAGTCTCTGTTGTCGTATTCTCGTATTTCCTCTTGACAAGTCTGCCAGAGGATGGCGCCCCAATTTTTTTCAGAATTGGAACTGTTTTATTTCTTGTTGGCAGTGATACTAGGTCAGTATTTTCTAGATGAAAATTCTTTTCTATACAACCGTATTTTATTTCTTTAAGCTCTTCCCCAGAAGCTCCATTCATTAGAGCGACTAAGTTTTTGTTATTTTCCCTTGGAACTTTTAAGTCTTCCAAATATCATGTTAATTGTGAAGAACTAAATTATATTATTCCAGAGAGGGGTCTGGTAGGTACAGGCAAAGTAGGAATTTTACTTTTGAATTTTACCACATTCTCTTTCAGTATAGCTCAAATAATTACTTGGCAATTATTGTTTACTTGGTAACTCCCAGGACTCTTACAGCTTTCCCATTGTCTTTGTGGCTAATGCTTATTGTTGTACTTGATTCTGTAGAACTTGTTTTTCTTCTTTGTACTTGGTTGAACTCAATTTTTTTTTTAATCATTTAACTTCTTGAGGTTGTTTTGAATTCTGATCTTATCATCCAAGATGCTAGGCTCCTCAGCAGTTTGTAATGGTCTGTTTAGTAATCCAGAGGCAATTCCACAGAGACTTGCAGAATTAATCAGCTATTGAACACCTACCACGTATTTCAACGCCTTGCAAGGTACTCTGCAATAAACAAAGGTGCCTATTCTCAAAGAGCTTATGGTGTGATTGAAAGCAAGTATGTGCTCAACTGAACTATATTGAAACCATGCCAAACAATGACTTGTTACTCAAGCTATGTGAGTACAGTAGGGGTTTGGCAGAGTGAGGGACAGGGAGGGCAGTAGGTAGGGAAGGCTCATGGGAGGCTTTGGCAAATAGAGCTTCTCATAGAATGGGTTCCGCTTGGATAGGAGGGACTTAAAGGAAAGACACAAAGTGATGAATAAATGTAGGCTGTGTTCTGGAGGGGAGTCTGATATGAATGGACAGTGCATGGTAGGCATTCAGGTTAAGGTTCAACAGTATAGTGTTTGTACTGAGGAAGCAACAACCTGGAGTCAGGCAGGAGTGACTGCTGCAGTTATCCGGGTGTGAGAGAATAAGGAGTCTAGACTTGGATGGTGGCAGGAGGAACAGAGGACATACTAAAGTGAAAAACTTTTAGAACTTGGTTACAGTGTGAAGGAAATGGAAGAGTTAGAAGTTTCCCTCCCTGCTCCTCTCTCTCTTGAAATCACTTTTGAGTTTAATTTTCTAGCCCCAACTTATAGGAGACAGGAGGTGGCTGTTCCCAGCAGCGCCAAGACCTGCCTATAAGTGGTGAGGAAGGCTAGGGAGCAACGTGGAACAGAACTATTTGCTCTGAACACACAAACAGAACCTTTTCTTCTCTTGTCACCCTGCATTGGAAAATATTCTCATTTTTTTGAGGTTTTATGTACTTTCTTCAACCCGCTGAACTTTCTGAAAACACTTCCTTAGACACTTTCTTTATAAGCCTCTTGGATTAAAAAAAAAAAGGCAGATCTGAACTCAGAGGTGTTTTTATGATCAATCCAAATTATGATACCCTTTGTTTGCTTCCCTGCAAGCAGGATTTCCATTTCCTAAGTCCGGTGTGGTCTCCAGGTTGGAGCAAGGAGAAACATTGTTCCCTGATCTGGGTTCCAAGGAGAAGGAACTCCCAAGAGGCAGTCACACAGGAAATAGACAAATGCATGCTGATCTGTTACCATCCAAGAGAGAGAGAAGAACCTGGGTGGAACAGGATCACTGGGGCTTTGAGGATGAGAAGGTTGCAGGTGTGCACTGGGGCTATGAAGAGACCAGAACCCTACTTGCAATTCTCAGTCAGACTGAGTTTTTTGAGGCTCTCCGAAACTGTCATCGAAACAGCCAAGTGTATGGAGCTGTGGCTGAGCGGCTCCGGGAGTATGGCTTCCTTCGGACCTTGGAACAGTGTCGGACCAAGTTCAAAGGTCTCCAGAAGAGTTACAGGAAAGTCAAGAGTGGTCACCCACCTGAGACCTGCCCCTTCTTTGAAGAAATGGAAGCCCTGATGAGTGCTCAGGTCATTGCCTTGCCCAGTAATGGCTTGGAAGAGGCAGCCTGCCACTCTGGCCTGGTGGGCAGCGATGCTGAGACTGAGGAGCCAGGGCAAGGGAGCTGGCAGCATGAGGGAGCAGAAGAGGCCATGGCTGAAGAGTCTGACAGTGATGAAATGGGTCAGGAAGCCAGCCCCCAAGACCCTGATAACTCGACTGCACCTGTTCTTTTTCGAAGCCCAAGTGGTAAGTTTTCCTTTTGGGGGTTCTGTGATTAGACCTGAGGAGTTATGAGACTGACTGTGCAGTCAGCAATGTCACCTGTCAGCTTTGTCACTTAAACAGAACAAGAGGTACTTTCTCAGTTCTTTCTGTATTTCATTCTCTTTTGTGGGAAAATTATCCTGCAGCCCCTGGCTGGCTCAGTCAGTGGAACATGGAGCCATGTTGGAGATAGAACCTACTTAAAAAAAAAAAAAAAAAAAAAAAAGACTATCATTCCTTCCATTTCTTTATTATTTTTTCCTGATTATAAAATCTTTTACTGCCAAGAAAAACCCAGCACTATATTAGCTTTAAAGATAATATTTCCTGAGCGCCTTATACAAACTGGTGCTTTATCTTTTATTTCCCCAGTTCTCATCGTCAATTTATTATGCATTCCTTTCTGCATAGCCTAGCCTAGCAAAAACCGCCCAAAGTTGGGGAAACATTTTCTAAGATTCCTTACATAGTACGAAATCTTGTTTAACACTTTGTTGAAATATTATTTGCCTGTGGAACTGTTTTTAAGATTTATTACTGTTGACATAATTTGTATAACTATGTTGTTATGGATAGAGCACCAAAATATTGGTCCAGGGCCTTGTTTCTAATCTTGACCACTCATCACCTAGGTGACCTTAGACAGTTATCTGACCATTTCGAAGTTTGTTTCCTCGCATGTAAAATGGGGCAGGACTACATCTCTAAAATTGCAGTTTCACTGTTATCTTTTCCTTTCATTTTTTACTGTATGTGTGGTTACTTTAATTCTGTTCTACTCTTCTTGTCTCCCTATCTTCCACTTTTTCCTTCTTCAGTATCTATTCTTTCATTTTTTTTTGTCACTGGAATAAATAAATAAATAAATAACCACAGATGTGGTACACGTGCTAGCTGCTGTTATTTTCATTATCTCTGCTCTTTTCATCTTTTTCCACTGCTTCTTCTTACAATTCTTTCCCCCACTCCTTTGCCTGCAGTAAGTGGAGGATAATAGAAGCAATGTCCTCTCCAGTTGGCTGGCTGTGGGAGGAAGACTCTCTGAATCTCCTTTCCCTCTACCATGGGGACCTTCAAGGAGCAGAGTCTGTAATCCTATTGAAGTAATGCCCAAGGGAAGCCTGCAGCACTAGTACATGTTCAGGACAGAGATGCTGTCTGCCTTGCTTCCTTCTTTCTGCTTCCACCAGTCCTTCACTCCTGAGGATAAGGTGCATGACTATCAGGTCTTCTCTTGCACCCTTCAGGTCTTTGCTATTACTGGGCTTACTTTTTTGAGACTGTGGCAAATGAAGAAGGGTCATAATAGGGATTAGGCAAGTGTGATTCCAAAAGAGACTGTTCTTTGTGGTCTTGAGTCATCCATTGGAAAACTTAATTCATAAGGAAGTAGAGCTGGTGGAAAAAGAATGATCTGAGAAGTTAGGGATGACTCATGACAGTGATCGACTGGGTCTTATTCCTTTGACCACTTATTTTCTAGTTAGGATCAGAATTCCAGAGAAACTACTATAAGAAGGGGGAAAGGCATCCTGTACTCTTGACTCAGTGTATGTAATGACTGTTTCAGTGATCTGGTGGAAGGGTTTGTTTGTTTAAAAGAAAGGATGCAAGTGACTGAGGGGCAGAGAGAGAGAGAGAGAGAGAATCCCACGCTGACAGTGCAGAGCCCGAGGCAGGTCTCAAGCTCACAAACCATGAGATCATGACCTGAACTGCAGTTGGGTGCCTGACAGCCACCCAGGCATCCCCATTTTTTTTAATGGCTAAACAGAATGTAGGAATAAAGGTCCTTGTGAAATTGCTATAGGATATAGAGAAGCAAAACATTCTATAATGAGTTTGTATAGATTTTGGAAACATGAAGTTTTTTAACTTTTTTATCCAGAAGCCCAAGCTTAAGTGATTTTTCTTCATGCACTTGATAGGGCTGAGGAATTGAGGCTGTAAAGCCCTGCATTAAGTGCTGCTGAAATTTCTCTTCTGGTGGCAGGTGTACACTGGGGCTATGAAGAGACGAAGACTTACCTTGCAATTCTTAGTGAGACTCAGTTCTACGAAGCCCTCCAGAACTGTCACCGCAACAGCCAGTTGTATGGAGCAGTGGCTGAGCGGCTATGGGAATATGGATTCCTTAGGACACCAGAGCAGTGTCGGACCAAGTTTAAAAGCCTACAAACCAGCTATCGGAAAGTCAAGAATGGCCAAGCACCAGAGACCTGTCCATTCTTTGAAGAAATGGATGCTTTGGTGAGTGCCAGGGTTGTTGCCCCATCCAGTGATGGCCAGGAAGAGGACACAGCCTTTTGCCCCATCCAGGAGACCAATGAGACCGAAGCTGAGAAGCAAGCTGACGTGGCAGAAGAGACCGTAGAAGAAGATTCTGAGGATGATGAAGAGGATACTGAGGTACCCTTAGAGGTCGTCATGGCCCGTGCTCCAGTCTTATTCCAGAGTCCCAGTGGTAAGATGCTTTTACTTCTTAAGGTTTAAGTAGCAAAGGGGAGGGCAGTGGGATTTAGGAGAAAAATCCACAAACAAAAACCAGGAGACTGGCCCCTATACCCAGCTCTCATGGATTCTTCTTGTGACCACTTTGTCTCTTCTCCAGGTTTCCTTTAGGCAGCTCAGAGGGGATTTAAATGATTGACCTGACTTGCCTTCTCATACTGTACAGCATCAATTTGATGGCCGCAGACTTTATAAATTTGCTGTCATCTACATGTGAGCTGTTAGGTGTTTTACCTAGCAGGGAATACGAAACCTAACATCTCTCAAATAGCATGCTGTATACTCATAGTGGGAGGAAGTTGATTTTAAAAGTTCATTTTTGTTAATGCTTTTTCCTCTAGTTCCAACTTGTATTACCAGTTATATTTCTGCTTTATTCAAATGTATGAAATCCCGATAACCTCTTCCTTCAGACACAGCTGGGCAAAAATCTGAGGTTTCTGAGGGAATTGACCCTTTGAATCTTAGCTGCTGTGTAAGAAAAAGAAATATTTCACTATGGCTTCCCACCTTGTGGGAAGAATAATTCTGATTTTGGAGTCATACATGTATGTGAACCTGGACTCTTTTGTCCATTGGTCAGCTGAGTGACTCAGAGCGAGTTACTTAACCCTGTAAGTTTGCTTATATATTAAAGACCTACCTTATTAAGGTTGATATAAATGAGGTACTATGGTGGAGCACCTAGCACAGTGCTTAGGCACATAGTAAGTATTTAATAAGTAATACTTTTCTTTTCCAAAAGTTCTTTAGATCTGCATTCCTCAAGGGTGTCCCAGGGAGCATCACTTCCATGGGGGTATTAGTATGTTCCACTAAAAAATGCCTTCTACATTTAGGAAATGCTCAGTTACCCTCCTTGGAGGCTCAGAATACATACTCACATGTTTAAGGTTTTGTTAATATTTGTTTATTTTTGAGAGAGAGAGCACGAGCAGGGGAGGGGCAGAGAGAGAGGGAGACACAGAATCTGAAGCAGGCTCCAGGCTCTGAGCTGCCAGCACAGAGCCCAACACGGGGCTCGAACTCACGAGCCATGAGATCATGACCTGAGCTGAGTTGGATGCTTATAAGGTTTTGAGAGTCAATTGAATCTAACAAATCTCTATTTCATGGGGAATCTCAGAAGACTGGGTTCCTAGGTAGAAATACTGTCTTTTAAGGGTACATAAGCAGGGTGACACTCAGTATTTCTTTGCTCTCAGATTTAGCTCAGAGAATTTGGGATCCAGAATTTATCTGAAAACATCTGAAAATTCTGCAAATTCAAATCCATTCACAAACCGAAAATCTGCAAGTAGCTGCAAATTCACATACCCTGGGCCTGCGAAGCCTGGTGTTTGGTTCTCAGAAGAATATTGAAGGGGCTCCTGGGTGGCTCAGTTGGTTAAGCATCCGATTTTGGCTCAGGTCATGATCTCACGGCTCATGAATTCAAGCCCCATCTTGGGCTCTGTGCTGACAGCCCAGAGCCTGGAGCCTGCTTTGGATTCTGTGTCTCCTTCTCTCTCTGCCCCTCCCCTCACCCATGCTCTGTCTCTCTTTCTCAAAAATAAACATTAAAAAAATTAAAAATTTTAAAGAAAATGTATTAAAAGCTTAGTTTGAACATTAGAGTAGTGTTTTTGGAACATTTCATGATTATTTTTCCATGGGAAGAGAGATCCTTTTTTAGGGAGATACTTTCTAGCAAAATTCCTCTCTCAGAAAGCCTGTTCTTTGAAAGACACCAAGTATTTTTCTACTCTGTTTTTATTCTCAATATAAATTGGGATTTGAGGGGAGGGGACTCATGTAGCTCTTTTTGGATATAGAGTTTCTCAGAGTTTTCCTGGGCATTTATGGACATATCTTAAATCTGGTAAGTTTTTCTTGTTATACCGAGAGGATTTTCTGAAGATTCTGGGTATCCAGGAAGAGTTAAAAGAATATATTAATCAGTCCCTATAACAGATCAGAAGCATGTGATAGGTTACTAACTAGAGGAGTAAAAAAATGGAATTTTAATTGATAGTAGTCATTTGGGATCTTCGTAATTTTTACCTTTAATCATCTAATGTGATACTTGCCTAACCCTGGGCACATTATATTGAGGGAATGGATGACTTTTAAAATTCTGTTCTCATATCAGGTTTTGAGGCTGGATTTGATAACAACGAGAATCTAAAACGAGATATTTCTGAGGAAGTACAACTACATAGGACATTACTTGCACGGTCTGAAAGGAAAGTTCCCTGGCATCTTAATCCAGGTAAAGGCAGTGACACTGAATGCAGGTCAGGACGACAGTGGGAAAAGACCCCGGGGGAGAGAAGAGGAAAATCAACACTCCCAGAGAGGAGTTTAGGTAAAGTTCTAAGTCATCAGAGACCTTACTTGGGAGAGAGATCCTATAAATATCTCAGATACGGCAAAACCTTTGGTCCGAACTCCCACCTCATGCATCAGATATCCCATCAAGTGGAAAATCCATATAAATGTGCTGACTGTGGAAAAAGCTTCAGTAGGAGTGCACGCCTCATCAGACACCGGAGAATTCACACTGGAGAGAAACCTTATAAGTGTCTTGACTGTGGGAAAAGTTTCCGTGACAGTTCAAATTTCATCACCCATAGGAGAATCCACACAGGGGAGAAACCGTATCAATGTGGTGAGTGTGGAAAACGCTTCAATCAGAGCTCAAGCCTTATAATTCACCAGAGAACCCACACAGGAGAAAAGCCCTATCAATGTGAAGAGTGTGGGAAAAGCTTCAACAACAGTTCTCATTTCAGTGCACATCGGAGGATACACACAGGAGAGAGACCCCATGTGTGTCCTGACTGTGGAAAGAGTTTCAGTAAGAGTTCTGACTTACGCGCACATCATAGAACCCACACAGGAGAGAAGCCCTATGGGTGTCATGATTGTGGCAAGTGCTTTAGTAAAAGCTCTGCCCTTAACAAGCACCGAGAAATCCATACACGAGAAAAACTTCTGTCACAGTCAGCACCTAAGTAAGCCCCTGAGAATTTAAAGAAATCTATCAAAATGGTTGGAAAAAGTCTTCCAATAGTGAGATCTATCTCCTCTGTCCAACTAGCTTAGGAAACACTCTAAGATTTACCCCACCCTTTGTTCCTATGTTTCTCCTGGATCTACGAATTCCTAAGGCAGTCATCTTAAGAATAAGAGGTCGATGTCAGTCCCTCTCCTTGCCTGTATGTGAAATTTACCTCTCAGTGCCTATGTTGTTCCCTTAATAGAGAGGACTAGGTATAGATCCTGTAGTCTTGATATATACCCTTATTTATTCATCCTGTTATTCAGCTGCATTTCAACTGGAAAAACCTATCACAGCAGCATTTCAGGGAGAAGTTGTGAGCCTTTTCTAACTGAGTGGGTCTAGCTCTTTGTATAGTAAAGGAAATGTAAATAAGAATGGCTCAGCCATAGAGAGTTTAAACTCTCTAAACATTCAGAGTTTAATGTCCACCTTACTCTGACCTAATAAAGAACTTGTCAAAAGCCTAGGTGTTCTATATGGGGAAACAGTGTAAACCTTGTATAAATATTGAGGTGTGAACCCTGAATTTCTTAGTTTCTCCCAAGTCCTAGAAGTTCTGGAATAGAATAATATTTAGAGCATCTAGTTTGATCTTTTTTTCTTCTGTTACATCTCATCTGAATTCCATCTATTTCTTGTAGTCCATAAGTGCAAAGAGCAAGCCAGCTGGATATGTTGACAGAGAAAGCAGTTAAAGCTGCCAATAGGGAACTGGCCGTGTTCCACACACTCCAGACACCTAGTTTAGTGTTACGTACACTAACATGGGCACTTAATAGTAACCTGCACTGAACAGAAGCCACTGCCACGTTCCTGTGGGTTAGGAAAGAGACCACTTTGTGCCAACAACTCTCTACCCTAATGGCAGGGAGGACGAATATCTTTGGTCAGTGGAGTTGCCAATACTTGCACACATGCATGCGCACATATTCAACTGTACACATCTATTTTTAAAAGCTCTTCAAACACAAGTGTAATTCTGATCTGTATAACTATTGAATTAATTCCCCATATATTCATAGTAGTATGATGTATAGCACAAGGTAAACAGACCCTGTTCTTGTCCTTACAATCTAAACAAATGACACTGACATGGACAAACAGTAAGTGCATACGTAGAGCTGCAACAGTTATAGAGAAATCTTAATTATGCATAAATATTAAGGTCTAATCTATAAGAAAAATCTGGGAGGTATTCTCTTTACTCAGGAAGGCTACTCAGTAAGTGTTTAAAGGAAGGAGGGGTATTAGGTGAATTAGGGTGGGATGAACTTTTCAAAACAAATCACAAAACTGAGTGCTGAGTGGGTGAGAAATGGGAAAACTGGGGACCAAGGTGTTATATGCAGATGGAGGCAAGGGTAAAGGACAGACTGTAAGGAAAGTTAGACAAAGCTTGGAGCAGTACAAAATCTGAGGAATAGTATGAAAGGAGGCAGAGAACGGCCTTAACTGAAACACAGGAGTGCCAGAGGCAGACCAGGAGGTGGTGTTTCCTAAAGCAAATCAGGTACCATGCTGTACTTCTTGATTGAATAGCCAGCTGGCCCTGGGAAGAAGAATGAGCAGCTTTAGGGAACTAGCTCCTATGGGAGACAAAGCTCAGAAACTACTATCTTGAGAAGATACTTCAGTGGGCAGATCTGAGGAAAGAGGAATGTGAGCAGATGGTGAAGGCCTGGGATAAACAGCTGTTTCATACTCCTGTTTAATCAGAGTCCCATGGCTGGAATGAGATCGAGGAGAGGAGTGGGGAGATAGAACATTCAATAATTCATAGCTTGCTTTGTTAGATGAGAGATGGATTAGGGTTCTGGTGTTGAGAGACCCTACTACAAAGAATCTCCTAAACATTTATTAGGAGATGGCATCACAATTATGTGGCCTAAGCAGTCAGGAAGACAGAAGAAACACCAGTCTAAAGCAGTGCCTCAGGATCTGAGATGGTTTGATAAGTGTGCTAGAATGTTTTAAAATGAGAGATTACTGTCTTTAGTATATTTATGTGTAGTTGTGTGTAAAAAGCATTGGTTGGGGTATCAGCAGATATGAATTCTGGTTCCAAATGTCTTGTATTAAGTCATCCTGTTGTATCCATCTCCCTTTCTGTAAAGCAGAATAACGTTTACACCTTAATCTGCCTCTCAGGGATACCATGTTAATAAAAATTATGTCTATAAAGTACCCAGTGTTTCTGGTGTTCTTCTTTCTCCAAAATATACATGTCCAAATTATTAAGTTGTTGCTGCGAGGAAAAGATACATTTTTATCTGCTTTTTTTAGCTCCCTATGTGGGCTTACTAGAAGTATGCCTGTTTGAATCTTTATGTTCTAAACTGAGAAACAAATTAGGAGGTGGTAAAAGAGAAATTAGAATGAAAATCATTCCTTGGTATCTGTATCTCTATTCATTGGGACAGCCCATTAGGCCTGTCATAACTAGGCATGAAGAGTAAGTCTTATTTTAAAAGACCCAGGACCCGCCCTCCAACCTACAGATGAAGAGAATATACAAAAGGAATAGGGCAGAGGCAAACTCTCTTACTGGGGAATGCCTATTTCATCTCAAACTAGCTTACAAACCATTTTCTGCTATCCAGTCTGCCACTCCTGAGGCAGGAAGCAAGAAATAACAGTCCTTACACATTCTAAAAAAAAAAACCAAGGTAGGTGAGGCAAGAAAATCTGTGCACCCTACCCTGCCCTTTTTATACTCCTAAGAACACCTTTGTGGAGACAGGGGAGTGGCATGTGTACAAAGGAAGCAAGAATATTTAGTAGGAGCTAAATAGTCCTATCCTCATCAGTGGTTTCCCTAGTGCTGTTATTTCTTTTTCTTCATTTTCTCCACACTATAATTCTTATTTTCTTCTTCAATAAACTCTACCCCCAACATGGGGCTCAAACTCATGACCCCAGGATCAAGAGTTGTATGCTCTACCGACTGAGTCAGCCAGGCGCCCCTCATTCTTCCTTTTATTGCTTGCTATGGCCAGTGCCACAGAACTTAATAACATGTGTTTTCTCTGTGTTGTTTCCATTTCTCTTTTACTATAATCAGAATATGGAGGCCAAGTCTTATCAACTCTGTACAGAACTATTTTTATGATGACCAATTAGGAAAAGAAAGATAAGAGAGGGCCATTTGGCTGGCTCAGCCGGTAGAGAATGTGACTCTTGATCTCAGGGTTGTGAGTTTGAGCCCCATGTTGGGTGTAGAGATTACTTAAAAATAAACTAAAAAAAAAGGTGGGTGGGGGATGCCTGGGTGTCTCAGTCAGCTGGGTGTCCAGTTTTGGCTCAGGTCAGAATCTCACAGTTTGTGAGTTTGAGTCCTGCATCGTGCTCTCTGCTGTCAGTGCAGAGCCCATTTTGGATTTTCTCTCTCACTGTGCCCCTCTCCCACTCATAATCTCCCTCTCTCTCAAAAATAAATAATCATAAAAAATGTTTTTAAAAAAGGAAAGGGAAGATGAGATATGCGCACTCAATTCTTCATTATTCAATTCAAAATCTAAAATGAAAACTATTCCTATATACTCAAATAATAAGCCAGGGAGATGCATACCTCAAAGATTTCACATGTGAAATGTTGCATATTCTCTGATATCATGGTGCTTAAATAGTAACAGATGTTATATGGAAATATTTTAGTTAGGAGAAAACCCACCATGGGGCTCTTTCAGAAATCAAACTTTGGAACAAGTGGAAGTCAGATTAAAGGCTGGAAATATAAGCCCAAAGTACCTTAGAGTTCAAGAAGTGTCTGGCTGGCATAGCTCCATTATAGTCAAAATAAGAGAAGGGTAAGGCAGGAACATTTTAAAAGACCATCACCTTGATTCCAGGGGGATTAATCATGACAAGGGCAAAGCCAGATCTCAGAAGCTAGCTTTACCTGTCACTAGGGTCATCCAAAGTAGATTAACCCTGACTACCGGATATCACAGAAATCCATGGTATGCAGTATAGCCTGGTGTTTTGGGGAATACTTAAATGAAGGGAGTCTGATTAAAACTAGCACAACAAAATAGAGAGAGTTGTTGCCACAAGCTACAAGGCTTAAAGATTTTAGTGGCGATCTGTTTTCCCCTCTCCTCATCTTATTTAGACTAGTAACTCCAAAATTCTTCCTGATGAGAAACTTCTATGATTTTCCTGAAGTTTTATGATCACTAATGGGGAGGACCTGGTGGGATGGGGAGTTTAGTTAGCAGCCGCTTTCAAGTCCCTTCCAGTAAGCAAGTTAGAGGTAAGCTCTGTAAGACCTCGGAGTCTGCAGTCAGTTTGAGACATGTTTACCGAGCACCAACCACGAATACGGTGATGATGGAGCCCGTGGTACCTGGCTGCTGTGCTTCAAAGGGAGCGGTGGACGGTTTACTAAGTGGGATACGGCAGGAAGATCCTGGTTGCAGCACATCATCGAAAGTAGTTTATCTCATTGCAACTTAAAAATGTAACACTCTGGGTTTCAGATGATTCCACTTCCTCCTCAGTTCAGACCTGGTGCTATCAGAAGCAAAGATGTAGTTGATGGATTCATAAGACAGATCCCACACCTGAGACTGGGTCAAATTAAATGTTTCAGCAGCCAGCTGGTACTCTTGAGAAAGGTGTGTTGCAAAAATACCCTTATCGTCGGTCTGCCAAAACAAAACAAAACAAAACAAAACCAAGAAGTTTTAAAATGAACAAGGAAATAATATAGAAAAAAAACCCATCTGTTTACATTCTATTTTCTTTATATTTACCATGCTTCTTTTAAGAGTCTAAACAGGCCTATAAATGCATCCATGCATATCTATAACTAAATAGGCTTATTTGTCCTTTTTAAAACAAAAACTAAAAACACAAGAGCAGTGGCTCTCAACCATGGCTGCATATTAAAAATCACTTAGGAAGCTTTTTAAAATGGATCTGTGCATGGGACTCACCCCAGATCAAATGAAACAGAAATCACAAGAGATGGTATTGGGCATCAGTATTTTTTTATGCTCCCCTGGGTACTACCTAGGACCTTTTCCATAGAGCCAAACCTGAGTCCCCCTGGCCCTCTGCGGTTCCCTCCTGCTCTCTTACTCTTCTACTTGGGCAGTACCTTCAGGCATGCAAGGCAGTCAGCTAGGGGTGAATATCTGACCTAATGCACCCCTGGAACTAAAAAGGAGTGAAATACTTCAAACAAAATAACCTTACACAGATCACAGAAGGATGGGCAATGCTGTACCAGAATCCGAAATGATGCTGGTCATAGGAAGGAACAGTCTGACTTTTGATGTTTGAGGTCAAACAGAGTTCTAGATGAAAGGAGGAAAAAGTCTCTTATTAAAAGCAGATTAGTAGACTCACTCATCAGTGTTCACCAAGTAGACACATAAGAAATCTTTCCAAAGTATGCTAATTTTCAGTAGTTCATGACTTTCCAAAATTGACCTTATGTGTGAAAATTTGTAGTTCAAATAGTGTAGTTGTGTGGGGAGTAAGTGCTACAACTTAAGGCAGCAACTGTACCAGGCATGAAACTCATATCCCCTCCACAGCCATGTGCTTCCCTCTTTCTTTTACCAAAATGGGGTGGAAAGAGCAATGTTAAAAGCAGTCACCTTGGAGAAAGCAGAGAAGTATGATGAAGGAATTCTTTTTTTTTTTTTAAGTTTATTTATTATTTATTTTGAGAGAGAGAGAGTGCGGCCAGGGGACAGGTGGAGAGGAAGGGACAAAGAGACAGAATCCCAAGAAGGCTCCATGCTGCCAGCGCAGAGCCAGATGCGGGGCTCAAACTCACAAACCGTGAGCTTATGACCTGAGCCAAAATCTAGTCAGACACTTAACTGACTGGGCCACCCAGGCACCCCTGATGAAGGGAGTTTTGAAGAGTTGCTGCACTTCTTTCTGGTCTTATAGTAGAGGGGCTAAGACAAAATGGTAGCACTGCCTGAGGGCTATAGCATTAAAAAAAGTCAAGAGCAGAAATGGACTTCAAGAAAATCCCTAAACTCCTTTACTTAGACAACCGTCTATTCACTGTCTGCGGCAAATAAATCCCTCTTAGGAATGACATCTAGGAGCACCTGGATGGCTCAGCTGGTTGAGCGCCGACTTTGGCTCAGGTCATTATCTCAGTTTGTGGGTTCGAGCCCTGAATCGGTGTCTGTGCTGTCAGCTTGGAGCCCGGAGCCTGCTTCAGAATCTGTGTCTCCCTCTCTCTCTCTGTCCCCCATTCCCTGGCTTGTGCTCTGTCTCTGACTCTCAAAAATAAATGTTGAAAAAAAAATGACTTCTATTATTAACAAATTCCTGCCCTGACACACTGTACCCAGCTACCCCAGCCAGAGCAGAAATTCTTCACTGACTTGACTGATGGGGTCTGCTCACTAGGGTAAGTCAGCCTCCCAATCAGTCCAAGGGACAGCCACTTGCTCCCTCACTCTGCTGGGTGCAGAGCTGGGCCATGACACTAAGATCACTATGCAAGTGGTTTCCATATTCTCTACTTTTATGGATGTTTAAAAATGTTCAGGGCGCCTAGGTGGCTCAGTCAGTTGAGCATCCGACTTCGGCTCAGGTCATGATCTCGCGGTCCGTGAGTTCGAGCCCCGCGTCGGGTTCTGTGCTGACGGCTCAGAGCCTGGAGCCTGCTTCGGATTCTGTGCCTCCCTCTCTCTGCCCCTGCCCCACTCATGCTGTGTTTCTCTCTGTCTCAAAAATAAATAAACATTAAAAAAAAAAAGTTCATATGGGGCACCTGGGTAGTTCAGTTGGTTAAGCGTCCAACTTTAGCTCTGGTCATGATTTCACAGTTCATGGATTCAAGCCCTATGTTGGGCACCATGCTGACAGCTCAGAGCCTGGAGGCTGCTGCAGATTCTGTGTCTCCCTCTCTCTCTGCCCTTCCCCTGCTCACACTCTGTCTCTCTCTCTCAAAATAAATAAACAGTAAAAAAATTATTTTAATGTCCATAGTAAAAAAAAATCTTATTATTAGTAGCTGAAAACTCTATTAGTAATTAAAAACACACACACCCGCATGAGTGTTTTTGCCAACTGATCAATTTGTAAATTCAGCAAATTGATCAGTTAGTAAAATGGTTTACAGCCAACTCTTTTTTTCCCTCTACAGAAAGGCCTTCCCTGATCATCCAGTTGAAAGTGGTTATCTCATCCCTATTATATCAAACTGTATAATTTTCTTCAAAGAACTTAACACTGACATTTTCTTGTGTAACCATTTACTGCCTCTCTTACCTATGCCAGAATATAAGTTCCTTAAGAAAGAAATCTTGCCTGTTTTGTTTACTGCTCTATTCCCAGTAATTTGAACAGTGACGGGAACAGAGTAGGCACTTCACAAATACTTGTTAAATAAAAACAGGTCTAGGGATGTACATGTAGACAAACAAGTATGTAATAATCAACATACATATAAAAATAGGACTTGGAATCATCTATAATTCTTAATTTTTAAATAAACATCACATATTTTCATAACACATGTTAATTTGGTTAAAGTCATTTTAAAATACAAGAGGATCCTTATTCCTTCAATATAATACTGAGTTTCAGGAACTAGGGAACATAGCAGTGAACAAGACAGACGAAGGCCCTGCTTTCATGGAGCTTATATTCTAATGGAAGGTACAACTCTCTGTTACTTTAATGAGGCTGAGGAAGCACATGCACCATGCAACTTTTTATTTCAAAATGACATGTATATTTAGAACAGTACTCCTCTACATTTGGGTTGCATGCAACCTGCTGGCTGGGGACAAAGGCACAGAGTGTTGTCTGGAGGACCTAAAGCCCCAAGCCTTACCCAGTGGTATCTGGTGTTGCCTCACAAAGTCTACCAGTTCCAGGGATCCTCCCTCAGAGGAGTTGAGAAATGTCCCATGCCCAATTCTGTCCGGAAGGAGATCCAGAAGTACTTGTGTTTCTTGTTTTTGGTTTGGAATCTCAAAAAAAAAAAAAAAAAAAACCCACAAAAAACAAAACAAAATAAAACCCCTCAAAAACAGGGAGAGAGAGGGCATCAATATCCTTTTTTAGTGGTTATCAATAGTACTTTTTTTCTACAGCCAGCTACTCTGTCCTTCAAAGAAGATAATGCTGACACTCTGGAGAGCTGAACTACTTAAACCTTCCCAGCTCTTTTCTTTGCCTTTATCTTTCATTTCCCAATATTCTTCTAGATTCATTTAATAATATAGTTAACAGCAATAGTAATAATAACAACAAATGCAGACCTGCTTTGTGCCTTTAAACTCTCCTTTAAACCTCACAAGAATCTTACAAAGTATTAAGATGAAGAAATTAAAGTTAAGAGAAAGTAACAGGATCAACCTGGGAGCAGAACTGAAATGGGAAAGGGACCTTCCATTTTTTTAATTTTTTTCCTTCTACATTACACTTCTCTATACTTGGATTTTCTTCAGATACACCTAACTTTTGCAGTTAAAACATAAAGCTTTTTTTTTTTTTTTTTTTTTGCTAAGATCATAGAGCTCTATCTGACTCCAGGGTTCAGATACTCATGTTTTATTTTGACAAAGCTAGACACTCCCCAACTACCATGAAAAGGTCTAGCTGTGTTCTTTATCTGCTAGATAGCCTAAAAGACAAATGACCATAACAAGTTGAAAAGATTTATTTTTCTAATTAAAAAAATTTTTGTAATGAAATGTTTTACATCCAATGGATCAAACAAGAAAAGCAATAGAGACTAAGGAAAAGAGAAGGTTCTGATGTAGTTGCACAAACCAGAGATAACTAGTCACAGTAAAACATGCTGGCTGTTCCATTATATTGACCTATAGCTTCAAATCAGACATGAGTTAGGTCAGCTAGAGGCTATCCTATGAGTGAGAGAGCTTTTTGATCAGACTGTGGAAACACAGAGCCTAGATTTTAAGTTCTGCTGTTAGATTACTGACTCTTTGCTTACAGACATGAAAAACATCAGTACTGACAAGAAGCTTTAATTTTTTCCTTGATCTTCAAATCATGATGCTATTCAACCTTTATATATTACTGCATCAATACAATAAACCTGTGAGGTAAGTAGCTTAAATATTATTTCCTGCACTCAAGACAATAAACTCCAAACTCATCAAGCTGTATACATTAATCACGTACAGCTTTTTGTACACTGAAAGAGAGGAAGGAAAGGAAAGGAGAAAGGAAAGGAAAGCAAAGGAAGGAAGAAAGAAAGAAAACAAATGGAAAGAAGTACTGAGGTACAAAGTAAATCCATCTGTAAAATGAGGAAAAGTGTAGTAGACTCCCTCCTGTCCTCACAGGGATGTGCTTCTGAAAGTGACTGCTCTCCAGCCAGTATCTGTTCATTATCTGTCATTGTGCTCATGTTCCCAAGGAGCTGAGGCCCAATGAAGGACACCTGATCCTCTGATAAGCCTTATACAATAATGATGAGCTACTTCCCTTCTTGCTAGTGCAAGCGATACATTCAGGTCCCTTATCCTACGAGGACAAGTGAGATGAACTGGTGCTTTTCTCAGTGTCGGCTGGCCAAGATGTCATTAAGCTGCTTTAATGACACAGCTGTAGCGCAAGTCAACACCCCCGGGAACCACAAAGACATAAAAACAGTAACATGAGGGACTAAAGCAAGTCATGCCTTTGCCTTTATCATTATAATTTACATTTTAAAACATTTGTACGTTCCTCCTCTAAAAAATGTTTTTCCAAGGCAGGTTTACTTTTAGCCATTTACAAATGATTATTCTCATTGTAATCTACCTTCTTAGGCTAATTTTACAATATTATTTACCTCTGAAAGATGCAATGCCAACTTCAGACCTACTTTTTTAGCTTCTAAAAGAGGCTCCAAGAAGTCCTTTGCTTGTCCCACCTTGAAGATAAGAGTTAAAATGAAGATGCATTAGCATTGTAGGTAAACTAAAGAATTGGGTACTCTGTCTCAGTAAACAAAAAAATAAAATAATGGCAAGAAAAAAAAGGCAGATTGGTTCATTTGAAAATTTCATTTATAAAGCACCATGTGCTAGACACCTTAGGGAATACAAAGCTGGCAAAAACACAATCCCTGCCCTCAAGAATGTTAAGTCTCGTGAACCTGAGGTCAATCAGCCAAGCTAGATACCGAGGTCACCAAATTTTATTTCTGGAAGGAAATCTAGTGCTAAGGAGAAGTACTCACCTGATTTAGGAACCTAGGTGATTAGAGCAAAGAAAGCTTCTACCAAATAGATGAATGAAACAGAGCAGAATAATCCAGGTTTAGACAAAGCTATAAGAACCATTTTCCTGGGATTCCTTATGATTTGACAGTTTTCAATTAGGGGCAATTCTGCCCCCACAGGGGACATTTGGCAATATCTAGAAACATTTTTGGTTGTCACAACTAGGAAAGTGCTTCTGGAATCTAGTGGAGAGAGAGGCCAGGGATGCTACTAAACAGCCTGCAATACACGGACATCCCAGACACCCTCCCAGGACAAAGAACTATTTGGCCCAGATGTCAAGAGTGCCACAGGTTAGACATGGTACCTGAATCTGACATTCAAGAAGCTGTAGGCCAGCCTCTCTCAACTGGGGTTCTATGAGATAATTAAGCCCTAGCCATAATTAAGTATTTTTTTCATAATTAAGTATTAATTAAGCATTAGACAAGCATCGTTTGTAATAAATTAACTTCTCTCCTGTGTATATAGAAAGATACTGGGCAGCACCTTTAGAAAAACAGAACAAATAATCATATTGTCTGCAAATCATTTTCTTTTTTCTTTTTTAGAGGGCCGAATTCTCTCCCAGAACCTTTGTTGAGAACAGTTGCTGCAGACATTCTGGTCTTCCAGGGCAGAACAGGTCTTTATTCCCACAGAGCCTGCTGGACCTCTGGAGAATGAAGGATGCTCCAAGCTAATCCTTACCCCACTAACCGATTCTACCTTCCAGAAGTAAAATGAATTTAGGAAAAGTATCTTACGGTAGGGTCTCCACTGAGGTCAAGGCCAAGAACTGTATCCTCATTAGAGAGAAAGAACTCTTCAGCAAGTTTAACAGTCTCCTTGGCTACGGAAGGGCCACCTCTTCTGTCGATTGCTATCAAATACCTTTAATATAAGAAAAACACAGCTGAAAACAAATATGGTGCAGATGAAGAAGACAACTCTGAGTATAGCCAGGGAGGTGTGGCAGGCTACATGTAAAAGTTACTTACTAGGAAAGTATAGCCTGACTGACAGGACAGCTTACTTTGCCAGACGGCAAGAGACAAAAATTCCTAAATACCACCAAATGTCTAGTTAGTATTCAAATTTCTAAATGCTTCATGTTTTTTTGTTCATGTATTTGTTTTTTAGTTTTTTTGATTCAGAATTCAACAAAAGTCTAAGCATCATGTTGGTCAATGTATCTCAAGTCTCTTTTAATCTAGAGGCACTCCCTTCAAGCCCCCCCCCGTAGCCTTCTCCACACCCCCGACAAATGCCTCTTTTTTTGAATTTATTTGTTGAAGAAACCTGGTGCTTTGTCCTATAAAGCTTCCCACAATATGTATTCTGCTGAATGAATTCCTGTGTTGCTAACCTGTTCTGTCTCTATATTTCCTATAAATTGAAAATTAGTCTACAGACTTGATCAGATTCAATTTTTTGGTAAAAGTATTTCACAGGTGGTGGAGTATTCTTTCATCAGGAGGCTTAGATTCATTATTTCATTAAGTGTTACAAAAATGGTAATATTCTAATTCTAACACATATTCAATAGCTGATACAAATTCATTCTTCATATGTTAGCTGGAATTCTATAAGGCATCTAACACCCAAAGAACCCCTGTTAAAACTCCATAATTTTCCTCCAGCAGTTATTAATTTATCAATTTTTTACACACACACAAAAAGAAATTCTCCAGCATTTATTTATTACAAAATTTGGATCAACTATAGATAAAAGGCAGTCTTTTTTTTTTAACTTAACGATTTCTCCTGCCATTAAATAATGTTAGTAAACAACATAAATCATATGAACATAACAAAATATGTTCTCTGATTGCTGAATATTTAGGGATGTTTTCCACTTTCTGTTATAAATAGCACTACAATAAAGAATCTCACACATAAATCAATTTATTTCCTTAGGAAAACATCTCTAGAAGTGGGGTACTGGGTCAGAGGGAAAGATTTTACACATCTTAATACACATTGCTTAAAAAAATTTTTTTTAACATTTATTTACTTCTGAGAGACATAGAGAAAGCATGAGCAGGGAAGGGGCAGAGAGAGAGGGAGATACAGAATCTGAAGCAAGTGTCAGCACTCAGAGGTGTCAGCACAGAGCCCAACGCAGGGCTCGAACTCACGAACCTGGAGATCATGACCTGAGCCAAAGCCGACGCTTAACCGACTGAGCCACCCAGGTGTCCCAACACACATTGCTTTTTAAAGAAGTTTTCTTTATTACATATGCTCACTAGCAGTGTGTAAGTTCACAAACACTGGTCATTATCCTTTTTTGGGGGGCCTACTGAAATGGCATAGTAATATTTCTTTTTAAAATTGTCTGATTGGGGCGCCTGGGTGGCTCGGTCGGTTGGGTGGCCGACTTCAGCTCAGGTCATGATCTCGCGGTCTGTGAGTTCGAGCCCCGCGTCAGGCTCTGTGCTGATGGCTCAGAACCTGGAGCCTGCTTCCGATTCTGTGTCTCCCTCTCTCTCTCTGCCCTTCCCCTGTTCACGTTGTGCCTCTATGTCTCTCAAAAATAAATAAACATTAAAAAAAAAAAATTTTAAATTGTCTGATTAGTGAGATTAAATAGTTCCGTATACACTTACTGGTCATTTGTAAGCCTTCTTTCTTAAATTCTCTTGTCTTTTACCTGCTTTTTTTTTTTTTGGAGGGGCAGGGGTAGTATTAGTCTGGTTAAGATTAATTTGGAGAGATTTTGTAGCCATAAACGACACAGGTAGCTTTCTTCCTTCAAGGACTTATTGAGCCCTGATTATGTGTCACCTCTGTTCTAAGTACTGGAGGGGCAGTGGTGAATCAAAAGAAAAGGTTCCTAGCCTCATGAGTTTACACTCTAGTGTGTATGTACGTACAAATAAAACAAGATAGTGCTTGCTTTGGTGGCACATATACAAAGAAAACAAGATAATTTCTGATCCTGTTAAGAAGAATGCCATAAAGGAAATAAATGGGGTTACTAGAGGATTTGGGGGGCACGTTAGATAAGGTGGTCAAGGAAGGCCTCTCTGAGCAAGTGACAGCAAAACTGAGAAATGAACAGTGAAAAGCCAGCCATACAAGGATATGGCAGAAGTGTGTTCTAGTACAAAGGTGCGGAGGTGGGATAGTCTTGGCCTATTTGAGAAACAGAGATCAAAACAAGTGGTCCAGATGAGGCTGCTGAAGTAAGAGAGGCAACCAGATCACATGGGACCTTGCTGGCCACAATAAGAAGTCTGGATTTTAGCGGAAGAGCAATAGGAAGCCATAATGCTCCAGAGCGACAGTGCTCCAAATCTGACAGCCACCTGAATAAATTTAGAATTGCATTCTCAACTTCAAGCAACAGACTTCTTGAGTCTGTTTTTCTCTAAGGTAAAATCAGTTACTGTTTGGTTTATAAAAATCTATTACACTCATGATCAAAATAACATTTTCACATTCTAGTTTGTTAAAATGGTGACCACTAAGGTACAGTGCTGCTTACCTAACATCAATGTCCACGTTTTCTTGTTTGGACTGTTTTATACCTTCAAGCACAGATTCCACATAAGTCTTTTTAGTCATTCCTGGAAAAGACATAGGAAAATATTTGTAAAGAGATCATCAACTATTTCATCCTTCGACATTAGCATCCCTCTAAGAACAATGACATTTTCACTTTATGTTGTGACAAGGGTATGATTAAAGATGAGTTAAAACATGGCCCTTACAGGTACATTTTTGAACATGCTAATTTTGCTTTTTAAATTTTTATTTATTTATTTTGAGAGAGAGAGAGCCCGATCAGGGGAGGGGGAGAGAGAGAAAGAGAGGGAGAGAGAGAATCCCAAGCAGGCTCTGCACTGCCAGCGTGGAGCCTGATGTGGGGCTCAAACCCACAAACCGTGAGATCATGACCTGAGCCAAAACCAGGAGTCAGACTCTCAATCGCCTGAGCCACCCAGGCAACCCTTAATAAAAATATTTTTATTTTTATTTTTATTTTTATTATTTTTTTTAAGGTTTATTTATCTTTGAGAGACATAGAGGCACAGCGTGAACAGGGGAAGGGGCAGAGAGAGAGGGAGACACAGAATCTGAAGCAGGCTCCAGGCTCTGAGCTGTCAGCACAGAGCCCAACGCGGGGCTCGAACTCACAGACCGCGAGATCATGACCTGAGCTGAAGTTGGCCGCCCAACCGACTGAGCCACCCAGGCGCCCCTAAAAATATTTTTAAATGAAGTACTAGAAAACTGAAATGAAGAAAAAAAAGATATACAAAATAAGCCCATTTAAAAATTTTCTTAAAATAAAAATAAATTTTATAATAAAATTAAAAAAATAAAATAACAAAATTTTTCTTAGATTCAAAAGACATAAAACTACTCTCACATAGGCACCTGGCTGGCTTAGTGGGTAAAGCATAAGACTCTTGATCTGGGGAACGTGAGTTCAAGCCCTATGCTGGGCGTGGAGCTACTTAAAAAAAATTCAAACAGGGGCACCGGGAGGCTCAGTCGGTTAAGCATCTGACTCTGGGTTTTAGCTCAGGTCATGATCTCATAGTTTCACGGGTGTGAGTCCCGCATCAGGCTTGGTGCTGCTGGTGTGGAACCTGCTTGGGATTCTCTCTCTCTCTCTCTCTCTCTCTCTCTTTGCCCCTCCTCTACTTTCTCTCCCTCTCAAAAATAAACAAAAAATTTTTTTCAAATAAACAAACAACTGCTCTCACAAATCGCTATAAACTTTGAAGGGCTGTTCTAAAAAACAAGAACAATGAGCCCTTTTTAAAGGCCTGTCCTTAAAACAACAAAAACAGTTTTTCTCTATTAGCAGGGTGTTTTCCTGCTGGTACAGAAAGAAATCCCCTCTTGGGTTCTCGCCTCCTCACTCCTGGTCAGGCTTGATGTTTCCTGTCCAGAGCAGTAGAGCAGTTCTTCCAGTCTGGGATGGATAAGTCCTCCTCTTCTGAGGGGCTCTGAAAGAACACTCTACAGAACAACCTCCTCTAACATACTCTCATACCCCAATCATAAAATGCTGACTTTTGATGGGAAATCTCTAATACATTTTTTTAAATTTATTTATTTTTGAGAGAGAGCGAGGAAGCAGGGGAGGCACAGAGAGAGAGGGAGAGAGAGAGTCCCAAGCAGGGTCCATGCTGTCGGTGCAGAGCCCAATGTGGAGCTTGTTCTCGCAGCACTGAAATCATGACCGGAGTTGATATCAAGAGTCAGATGCCCAACTGACTGAGCCACCCAGACACCCTGGAAAATCTCTAATAAAGCACAGAAAATTATAAAGAAAAAAATAAGAGTTAACCTGTAATCCCACCACTCAGAGACAACTACGGTCTTTGTTTTTCTAAGTATACACATATATTATCTGAATAGATGAGATGCTACTAGGTATATATGTATCCTGTTCAGCCATTTAACACTTTATTCTGAGCTTATCCCAAGTCTTCGAAGTATCTTTGAAAATATTTTTAAATGGCTGCCTAATATTCCATTAACCCTTATTTACCCATTGCCCATTGTTGTATATTAGGCTAACATCCCTCTTTGAATCTCCATTCAAAGAGCAAACTAGCTCTAACAAGGGGCAGGTTTCTTCTCTCCTTCCCTTCCACCATCCTCATCAGCATAACTTGGAACTGATCCTGTAATTTAAAAATGCAAGGTAAGAATCTTCTGCTTTTCCCATGTCAACATTCGCATTATGTAGTTTTAAAATGTTTACCCCCTGAATGACTGGACCGCACATGTCAGGGCACAAGATGACACGACAGGGCCTTTTCAGGTCACACACGAGGTATTAAGGAGGGACCCAACGACACTACATAGGCTCTCTCAGTCCTGTCCTTATGAAAAGAGGGTCCCGGGAAATTTCTCCAGACCACATTCAGATCCACTCTTCTCCATTAAAAGAGGTTTTACCACCTTATTGCTGCTTGCTCCTGGCCTATCAGTGTCTGAGAAGTGACTGCAAAACCTTCATTTCTGTGATTGTCATAAAACATGATTCTGCATCGGGTGCCTGGGTGACTCAGTCGGTTAAGTGTCTGACTTCGGCTCAGGTCATGATTTCGAGGTTCATAAGTTGGACCCCTAGGTCGGGCTCTGTGCTGATAGCTCGGAGCTTGGAATCTACTTCTGATTCTCTGTCTCCCTCTTTCTCTGCTCCGCCCCTGCTTGCTCGCTCTCTCTCTCTCTCTCTCTCTCTCTCTCTCAAAAATAAATGAACATTAAAAATTTTTTTTAAAAAAACAACAACCAAAAAACCATGACTCTGCATCTACCCAGTGGCACTGTCTCAAGTGCCCTTGATACAAGGAGTAAGAATTAGCGTCTCTTTAAGACAATCTAACTATAAGGAGCAAGCATCCTTTTCCAGAGTGAGAAAAACAAATAAGAACAAACAAAATTTTTGCAGGCTTTCTTATTTCCTTTAAACAGATAATCCCTGACCTGACTTTTTTTTAACTTAATAACTCACTCATTAATAATGTACATCATTAATGTACATCATAAGATTTGGACTGTTGACTCCTCAACAGTGTAAAAGTAAGTGCTTCGTATTCTCGAACTTACAAACACATGAATCATCAAAGCACAAAGAAAACAGAAAGTACATTTGCCAAGAACTAATGAAATTCTACCTGTAGCATCTTCTTTTCTGGGTGTGCTCCTTAGTTCCAGGTACTTGACACCATCATCTGCGAATTCTTTAATGACATCTTTTGTGACCTGATAATTAAGGCAATGGACACAATATTGATAATGTTAGTATAAGGGTCCCAATGAAAACAACAAATGCTAGAGCTTTATCTCACGCATTAAATTTGATTCGCAAAAAATATTGGAAGTCTCTCATGTGGTCAAGGTGACCTGTTTTGTCATACCCCTGCTGGAGACTGTGACAGACCTGTGACACTTCCTAGAGCTCCCCTCCCAGCACTCATTCTCACATTAAATCCAAATCTACACATCGTGCACACCTTTTGGCTCTTTTTTAGCCACTTCTCCATTTCTTAGTGTTCACAACAGCAGTTGATAAAACAAAGAAATAAGGCAAAACTAAAACTACCTAAGAGTGCATAGTACTAGGGAGGTAATATGGAAATAAGTGACAGGGCACCTGGGTGGCTCAGTTGATTGAGCGTCAGATTTTGGCTTAGGTCATAATCTTGTAGTTCATGAGTTCGAGCCCTGTGTCAGGCTCTGTGCTGACAGCTCAGAGCCTGGAGCCTGCTTTGGATACCGTGTCTCCCTCTCTTTCTCTGCTCCTTCCCTGTTTGTGCTCTGTCTCTCTCTCAAAAATAAACATTAAAAAAAAAAAGAAAGAAAGAAAGAAAGAAGTGGCTAAAACGATTAGATACTACTGATGTACCATTTAAAGTCATGGCTTAATGTTCTTATTCAAGTTACTTAGGAATAAGTTGTATTTTTCAAGAATTTCTTCAGGCAGGGTTACATTTTCCCCAGAAGTATTATGAAAAATTCCTCTTTGACAAAGAAAATGGGTGATAATTGTGAGTAAAATGGTATCTGACTTAGCACAAATTTCAACAAGATAAAAATGGCTAAATGACCAGGGTAAATGATATCAAAAGGATAAATGCATTTTTTCCTTCTCTGCCATCAATCCTAAAAATACCAAATCTAGAAGAAAAAAGGACCAGGTTGGAAATGCTGTGACAACCAGCTCTAGTTAGTCCTTGCAGCTCGTCTCCTAATCTTAACCTGCTTCGACTTCAAGCACATGGACATGGAAGCGCTATGTCCTGACAAAGGAACAAAGGTTGGCTGATTATGCAGACAGTGCCTAACGAGGTGGCACTACTTTGGTGGATTCCTTGTGATCCAAGGTCTGGGCCTCCATCTGGTTTTGTGCATGTGTGTTTAAAGCCAAAAAGGAATTTATTATAATATAAATATACGAAGCTCAAATTCATTAGGAGGTCTGGAGAGTCAACCTCAAAAGCACTGAAAATCATGTGACACTCCTAGACCAAGCAAGATACCACTGCTTCTTCCACCACTCAGCATGACCCTGTAGCTTCTGTACCGTCATCACAGGCACTGGACCCCATGGCACTGCTATCCCCCAAACTCCACGTTGCCGCCAATGCCACTACCAGGCCTCATCTACGCAGGCCGAGGAACTTGCATCTTGTCACTGGTTCCAGAACTGAACAGACTCACAGAGACCAACTGGCTTTACCCAAGGTCACATGTGGCTAATGCCGAAGCCTATTTGTTAATGTATGCATTGACAATGAGGGCAGAAGTGGAGGTATGAAATGGCGGTCTTCACTGACGAGAATGAGAACAATGAGATGATTTATCTAGGCCACAGTAAGGCCTGTGGAATCGTCCCTACTCATGTCCAATAACACTTCCCTGGAGTCCACATCTGTGTCTGCCAGATTCCGCCCTTTCTGCTCCATGCAGCAACAGGAGCTGAGGACAACTCTTATTCAAGCTCCTTCTTCAGACAGGACACATCACAGTTAGTTAAGTTTCTGTTTACTCAAAGGATGGTAAGACTGCATCTCTAGAATGAAAAAGAACATGGGCTCTCGGGGGTGCCTGGGTAGCTTAGTCGGTTAAGCATCCGACTTCAGCTCTGGTCATGATCTCGCAGTTTGAGTTCGAGCCCCACACTGGGCTCTGTGCTGACAGTGCAGAGCCTGGAGCCCCCTTCGAGTTCTGTGCTTCCCTTGCTCATGCTCTGTCTCTCCCTCTCTCTCAAAAATAAACAAACATTAAAAAAAATAAATAAAAATAAATAAAAGAACATGGGCTCTGCAACCAGACAAAGATAATCAATTCCTCTACTTATTCTGAGTGACCTTGAATAACCTATTTAAACCTTGGGTTTTTGGGGTTTTTTTCAACAGCAAAAAGGGAACAATACAAATACCTACCTCAGAAAGTAGTCTTGGATGCAGTGTCGGCACATGCAAAAGTTATTATTATTATTTCAATCATGTTCCAATCCTTTCTCTTTGAGATTACACCCAGGTCATCTTGACTAGACTGTTAAGTGATTCCCACAAACTTGGTCCCACGTTTACAAACAAACAATCTCTCCACATACTCCCACACAGGGTTCATTTATTATGTGTAAATGTTATTAATTTCGCTCTCAGTGTCCTCCTTCTGAACCACCTAAAGTTGTTCACTCTAGTACCACTAAGTCAAATCAGAGAATCTAATTCCTTACCTTGCTTTATTTTTTTCTTTTCAAATTTTTATTTATTAGTTAACATACAGTGCAATACTGGTTTCAAGAGAATTCAGTGATTATCACTTACATACAACGCCGGGTGCTCAAAATAACAAGTGCCCTGCTTAGTACCCATCACCCATCTAGCCCATCCCCCACCTCCCTCCTTCCATCAACCCTCAGTTTGTCTCTGTCTTTAAGAGTCTCTTAAGGTTTGTTTCCCTCTCTTTTTTCTTTTCTTTCCCCCCTCCATATGTTCATCTGTTTTGTTTCTTAATTTCCACATATGAATGAAATCATATGGCATTTGTTTTTCTCTGACTTATTTCCCTTAGCATAATATACTTTATCTCCATTCCGTTGTTGCCAATAGCAAGATTTCACTCTTTTTGATGGCTGTGCAATACTCCATTGTATATATATACCACATCTTCTTTATCCATTCATCAGTCAATGGACATTTGGGCTCTTTCTATAGTTTGGCTATTGTCAATAATTTTGCCAAAAACATTGGGGTACATGTACCCCTTCAAATCTGTATTTTTGTATCCTTTGGCCTCATCTCATTTTAATAAAGCTTTTTACCAACTTTGAAAGGAATGAAATAATGAGCAAGGGATTATGACAGCCAGAGTATTAAGCTCTCAAGATCAAAAATTTCATCAATTTTGCTCTGTTACAATCAACAAGAGAAAGTGAAACATTCCTAGCAGTATACAATGGTATCAAGTGGCTGATCAGACAATGCTCCTTTGGGTTCCATAATCCCTGTGCATAGCTCTAACACAGAGCTTACCTCATTATATTGGATTTATCTACTTATGGGTCTGTCTCTCCAACATAAATTCCTCAGGGGCAGGGACCATGTCCATCTATCTTCATATCCCCCACTGTTTCGCAGAGTGCCTAGTACATTGTGGGCACTCAGTCAACTTTTGTTGAACTAAACTTTTAGTTAACTCTCCTTCAAAAGGTGATTACTTAATAGTTATCATGAGGAGCAGTCTCAGCCAAGGAAAATTCCTTCTTGACCAGTCAAAAGTTAGTTCTCCAAAAACACAGGTTATACTTCTTAATCTGCATTTTTTTTCTAATGGTTAAGAACACTAATAGGATTTTGCTTCTGTCCATTTACAAAGAGTACACTTTAAAATGCCACCTTGGTCAGAAAATAATACAGTAGCCAGTCTTCTATATCAGGCCCTAATATCACAGAGTTTCAGATAAGAGAATGCAGTGGTGTCCTCTGGTCCTTCACCCCCAGAGGGAAGGCACACTTTCCCCAGGGATTAATCAGCCATTCGATCTCTAAGTACTCCTTGGACTTCACTGTCTATACTGTCCACCTAGGCAGTTAAAAGTACCTCAAGCAATACAGATAAAGCCTTATCAAGGAAATGCCCATATATGGTCAAATATTTCATATGGTATGTTATATCTGGAAAAGAGGATAAGATCTTATGCTCTATTTTATCCTGTATGTAACAGAAAATGATGACATTGGTTCTTTTATCTTTTACAATGAAGGTAGTCTTTTGATATTAGCTCTTGGCAAATGTCAGACATTAGTTTTGAAAAGAGTTGCCATAAAAAAGCAGAAAGCATTTCTCATTTGATTCTTGATCAAAGCAAAAGGTCATATGTAACACCAGAAGAGCATAAATTACTTAATACTTTTTAAGCCACTCCAAATATTGCTTCATTTCTCACCATTAGAATATCTTCGGGGCTAGTAGTAAGCTGATGAATAATTCGAAACATCTGGAAACATCTGCAACATGAAAAGTTTTAGCATACTCTAGTCATCAAAAACTTGTCACTCGAGACAAATCCATTAAGTTGAATTAATATATTTTAGGCTAATACTAATTATATATTTATAAAGAATTACAGACTAAGTTTTTAAAAAATTACACTGATATGGAAGGATAATCAAATGACTGAAAATAAAACATTACTTTTAAGTGGGCAATACTAGCTTCCCTTCATCACACCTCCTACCTCCTGTTGATAACAGCAAACAGGGAGACAAATCAATAAGCCTATTATATTTTTAAGTATAAAAAATATTCCAGTGGCACGTGGGTGGCTCAGTCAGTTAAGCATCTGACTCTTGATATCGGCTCAGGAAATGATCTCATGGTTTATGAGATCAAGCCCCCCCTCTATGCTGACAGCATGGAGCCTGCTTGGAATTCTTTCTCTCTCTCTGTCTCTCTCTCTCTCTCTCTCTCTCTATCCCTCCCCCACTCTCTCTCTTTCTCAAAATAAATAAACTTTAAAAAATAAAGAAAGTATATTTCAATATAGTACAACTTTATAAACAACATAAATCACTAAAAATACCATCAACAGTCTGACAGCAGGAAAAAAAAATGCTGTATGTCAAGTTATACCCCCCCATACCAAATGGCTACCCTAAACTACAAAAATCTGGACTCTTACATACTATTTACAATCTCAAAACAATAAAAGAAAAAAAAAAGAAGTATGCCCACAACTCCCCAAACTCACTCTTCCAAAGTTCTTTTCTTTCCCTTGTCAATCACAGTCATCTGATCATGGATTTTAAGATCTGGCTTCTTGGCTATCAATTTCTTCATGGTGTTAGAACTAATGGACCCATTCAAGTGGGCATGAAGTTCCTAAAACAAGAGAATACACTCAGTAAAAACTTCTCGAGTATCCACTAGATTCATAGATCACACCAGGTGCCTGAAGTTTGTATTCTGTACCAGGTAAACTACCTACCGGATGGAGCTACATGACTTTTACAGTTTACCAAGTTTAAAATTCTACCTATAAAATCTACTTTTCTTTGTGAAAACAACAACAACAACACAGATGTCCTTATAATTAGCAACCACTCCAGAATTCTGTGGCTGAATTCTCACCACTTTTGGTAATTCTGAATAAAAAGTTGTCTTCCACGGCTGTTGGTGTTCTTCTACTTCCATCATGATGTAGTAGAAAAAGGCCCTTCTCCTATAAATACTCTTGTTCTTGTTATAAACAGTACAACGTAGTTTAGGCGGCAAGTTCTGTGGTCCTGAATTTCCTTCAGATCGTTTTACGTCCGTACATTTTGATAAGATAAATTGTATTTGTAGCTCTGGGCTCAGCTTCACCTATGTAAACAAATGTGAACATTTTCAGGTGTTGACATAAAAGCAAAGAAATAGAATTTTGCCACTTTATTCTTCAAAAGATTAAAACCCTGGGGGTCCCTGGGCGGTTCAGTTGGTTCAGTGTCTGACTTCAACTCAGGTCACGATTTCGCGGTTTGTGGGTTTGAGCTCCGCGTCGGGCTCTTGTGCTGACAGCTCACAGCCTGGAGACTGCTTCTGATTCTGTGTCTCCCTCTCTCTCTGTCCCTCCCTTGCTTGTGCTCTGTCTCTCTCTTTCTCAAAAATAAATAAACATTTAAAAAAAATTTTTTTTAAAGATGAAAACCCCTTCAATGGTAATTTAAGCAAACTAACAATCTGAACTAGAAATAAGAAAAGGCCTCATACTGGTAGGGGTGAATTAAAATCTGAAATTTAGTAAGGTAGGGTGCCTGGGTGGCTCAGTCAGTTAGGTGTCAGAGTCTTGATTTCGGTTCGGGTCATGATCTCACAGTTCATGGATTTGGTCTCTATGCTAATGGTGCAGAGCATGTTTGGAATTTTCTCTCCTCTCTGCCCCTCTCCTGCTTGCTTGCTCTCTCTTGCTCTCAAAGTAAAAAAAAAAAAAAAAAGAAATTTAGTAAGGTGTATTCCTTACCTATTAAAACTTTCTATGAAACTACTTGTAAAAGTAGAAATTTATAAAGCCTATTTTGGGTAAAAGTTTATGGTTTTGAGCTGCTCAAAAAATATAAAGGAAGAGGGGCACCTGGGTGGGTGGCTTAGTTGGTTAAGCATCCAACTCTTGGTTTTGGCTCAGGTCATGACCTCATGGTTTTGGGAGTTTGGGCCCTGTATTGGGCTCTGTGCTGACAGCGAGGAGCCTACTTGGGATTCTCTCTCTCTCTCTCTCTCTCTCTCTCTCTCTCTCTCTCCCCCCCCTTGCCCCTCGCTCGCTCATGCTGTCTCTCTCTCTCAAAAATAAAATAAAAGGAAGAGCAGAGCAACTGGAGTTGCACGGACCTAGATTAATCCTTATACTGGTTCCGGCATCTAGTAGCTGTATGGCCTTCATTACTTAGTTTCAGTTTTCTTATTTGTAAAAATGGGATACATATGCAGAGTAACTCTGAGGATTAATAAAGTAATTTAAATTCCCCTCTACTAAGTTCCCATATAATCCAGTGACCACCTTCAAATCAGCACTTTGTCACATTGTATCTCAACCACTGACTTGTCTTTCTTCCTCACCAGATTATGAACTTCAGAAGAACAAGGACTATGGCTTATTCTACCTTCCTAGCACCTAGGATAATGCTTAGCACATTGCAGATGATAAATAAATCCTCATTTCCCTTCTCCTCTGAAGGTGGCTTATAAATTAAGGTAAAATTTCAAATGAAATTTAGTGATTTTCACAATAGACACCCTGACCCTCCGGGTTCTCACATCTTAATGATGATGATGTTGATTAGAAGAGTAGTTTCCATTCAGACCCTACCAGGTAAGCAGCAAGTGCTTTTACTATTATTTTTAATTCTCCAGTAACTTTGCAAAATAAATTTGCCACATTACAAATCAATAAACTGATAGTGAGAGGCATTAAATAAGTTACCACAACATTAAAATGGTCACTAAACAATAGCCAAAGCATGGAAAGAGCCCAAATGTCCATCGACTGATTAATGGATAAAGAAGATGTGGGGGTGTGTGTGTGTGTGTGTGTGGGTGTGTGTGTGTGTATAAAATGGAATATTACTTGGTGATCAAAAAGAATGAAATCTTGCCATTTACAACAACATGGATGGAACTAGAGTGTATTATGCTAAGTGAAGCAAGTCAGAGAAAGACAAATATCATATGATTTCACTCATGTAGAATTTAAGATACAAAACAGATGAACATAGGGAAGAGAAGCAAAAATAATATAAAAACAGAGAGCGAGATACACTATACATATATCTAGGTGGAAAGGATACATAGAAATCTTAAGAAAGTGGATTGGAAATGGCAAAGGTCAAGGGAGACAATTTTACTTTTATTTATCATATATAGTTTTGTGCAATTTGAAGATTTTTACAAGCATGTAATACTTGATTGCTTTCTGAAGTAAGCTTAATAAACTAAAATTTTGAATAACAAATTTAGATAATTTACTTACTAATAATTTTGATAAAAGCTAAATAGTTAATAAATTAATTTTAAGTAACTATAAAATAATTAAATAATTGTTAAAGCTTGCAAAACAATTTTATTATTATGAATTGTGAGAGGGAAGAACTTTGATGTTTAGACAACAGAACCACCACCTACGAAACCACTTAGGACATTCTTCATAGCAGGCTGATAATCTGACAGGTGGCTAGCCTTTCATAGACATTTTCGATCCTCTAGGATTGATCTTATTGACTAGTCAATTCTCTAGGTTGACTCTAGGATCCTGATTTTATTTTGTGCTACATTCAAGCCACCTTCCAGACTGAGCTTTAACTCACTGGAAATTTACTGACCTACTGGCTACAATGTTAACCTCTGGAAATTTGAGAGCCACCAGAAAACCCAATCTTTGCACGTTTAAAAAAACTGTTGTTTCCCCATGCCTGGCTGGCTCAGTCTGAGGAGCATGCAACTCTTGATCTCGGGGTCATAAATTTAAGCCCCACACTGGGTGTAGGGATTACTAAAAAAAAATTAAAATAAAAAGCTTGTTTCACAGACCCATACTGCCCTGTCACATTCTACTTTCCTGGACTAGGTTTGGCATGGGCCAGAAGAAGCTGGGGCGGGAGTGAGTAACCAAAAGGCAACACATTGAGATAAGATCTTTCTACGTTTTTATTACATCTCATCAAGTTGGCGAGTTGAACCAAATCTCCTGTCTCCTAGAGAATATTTTTCACACCAAAAAAAAAAAAAAAAGGAACTCATAACAATAAAGACGTTTGTTACTATTTATTACGTACTTCATGAGCCAAACACTGTGCTAAATTCCTTAGGTGGCTATTTTACTTAATCCTCACAACCTGTTGACATATTATTATCCTCATTTTACATGAGAATAAACAGATGAAAAAATAACCGGAAAACAACAGGTACCAAAATCACAAATTTTGCTCCATTCTCTTTCTTACTGAATCACTTTTCTTGATCTGTTCTTTAACAAAAAAGTAATATTTCTAACATAGCACATATATTTTTCTAATTTATCATAAAAAATATACTTCTACAGTACTACATACACATTTTAAAGTCCTACAATTCTTTTTTTTTCTCTCTCTCTCTCTTTGGCCTTCAATCAAATCTGAGACAACTCAGAAAGCAGCTCTCATTTTAGAGTTGAGGACCCCACCGCCCAGCAAATTCCGGTGAGTGCGTCTCCCACTCCCATCAGAGGCGATTCCAAACACCCCACGGCTTCCACTAGCCCCTATCCTCTCACGCTGAACTAACAACCCAGCTGCCAGCTTTACAGAGATAACACAAGCCATCAGGTAGGGATTCCCTCTATTTCTCCCTGCCCTCGCGGACACCTAAGCTTATCTGTATCTGTGTATTTTCCTCTCTCACAAGTCAGAGAAAAAGGATTCCTTCTTCTGTCCTCAGCATCAATTAGTGCCCTAAATCCCATTCCCTCCTAGCTATTTCAAGTCATTACTCCACCAATTAATCTCACTTTTCTGTTCCTCCAACCTCTCTCCACTGGCTCATTTCCCTCAGGAAACTGGCATGCATGTACAGTATTTGCTTCTACCTAAGAAACAAGAAAATGAAACCCTTCTTTCATCCCATATCCCTCTTTACTGCCTCATCTTTCCTTTCATTCTAAGCGAAGCTCCTTGAAAGCGTAATTTATACTGGCTGCCTCGAGTCAGTCACCAAATCCCAACTGAGAAATTTTAACTCTCACAAATACCTCTGGAAGCAGTTTCCTACTGGTGATGACTTCCAAATATCCACCTTAGAAACTCGAGGGTTATTTGATTTTATTTATTAAAATTTGTAAAAAAAAATTTTAACGTTTATTTTTGAGAAAGGAAGAGAGAGACAGAGCGAGAGTTGAGGAGGGGCAGAGAGAGAGGGAGACACAGAATCTAAAGCAGGCTCCAGGTTCTGAGCTGTCAGCACCGAGCCCGATGGGGAGCTTGAAGTCACCAACCATGACATCATGACCTCAGCTGAAGTCAGATGCTTAACTGACTGAGCCACCCAGGCGCCCCTTGATGGTTATTTTAAACACCCAACAAGCCTCAGAAAATATCAGAGGGAATAATCACCTCTCTTCTGTGATTCCCTTTTCTGTGGATATATTCAACACTACCCTAGAATCACAGACTTTTGGAAGTGGAGAGGAATGTCATTTTATAACAGAAACAGAGGCTGCGTGGTTTACTTATTATCAGCTTTGCACAGAGTGAGGAATACAGGGGTATTAATAGTATATGTCTGTGGGGAAATATTTATTGGATGAATCACAACCTCTGTAATTTCTTCCTTTTGCACCTGGCCTCACTGACCTGTTTTCAGATTTAAATGGGATCTCTTTTTAAACTATGAAAGCATTAAATAAATTAGGAAGTACTAGTAGTTAGCATGTGAGGAACGACCCCTTCTCCTTGCCCACCAAGGTCAGAAGTTCTAACCCTGATGTGCCCCTACCAGATTACTCAATGCAGACCCCGCCGATCAAGGAGGTCTGCCTGTCAGTCCCCAAAGATTTTTGTGAACAGTTGAGACAACTATGAGGACTTAGCTAAATTTTCCCTTCAGACGTAAAGGCCTATAGAAAAGCGACAATCCGCGTTACCCGGACACAGTCCACATGCCCACAATAAGCCATAGCGGTAAGTCTTCCCCAAAAATGCATATCCAGAGAACCTTAAAATGTCAAGGACAGTCCAATTTTAGCACAAGCTACACCCTCCTCAATTCTGATTGGTGAGGTGCGTTCCTCGCGGAAGTGACGCGCGCGCACACGCGGAAGGGGAGTCACGGAGGAGCGCTTTCAGTGCCGAAGTCCCCAAAGTGGGTATTACAGAACGAAAGAGCGGCTCACCACCGTGACGGAGCGCCGCTCCTCACCCTCTTCTTGGCCATGGGCCCGCGGAGCCGCGAGCGTCGGGCAGGGGCAGTACAGAGCACTAACGACAGCAGCGCCCTCAGCAAGAGTTCCCTGGCCACGCACGGGTACGTGCACGATCCCTTTGCCGCGTTGCTCGTTCCGGGGACCGCGCGCCGCGCGCCGCTCATCCACCGTGGCTACTACGTCCGCGCACGCGCCGTGGGGTACTGCGTGCGCGCCTTCCTGGAACGGACGTGCGCGGTCCCCGGCGCGCCTCGCGCCCAGATCCTGTCGCTGGGAGCTGGCTCGGATTCTCTATATTTTCGCCTGAAAAGTGCTGGCCGCCTGGCTGACGCTGCAGTCTGGGAAGTAGATTTTCCGGACGTGGCCCGGCGCAAAGCGGAGAGGATTCAAGATACGCCGGAACTGTGTGCATTAACTGGGCCTTTCCAAAATGGGGACTCAGCGTCAGCGCTGTGCTTTGAGAGTTTGGACTACCGCCTCCTGGGCCTGGACCTGCGGCAGCTCCCGCGATTGGATCAGGCCCTGGTCGCCGCGGGCCTCCACGCAGCCGCACCCACTCTGCTCCTGGCAGAGGCCGTGCTGACCTACCTCCAGCCGGACGAGGCCGCGGCCCTCATTGCCTGGGCAGCCCAGCGTTTTCCTGATGCCCTTTTCGTGATCTACGAGCAGATGAGACCGCACGATGCGTTTGGCCAGTTCATGCAGCAGCATTTTCGGCAACTCAATTCTCCCCTGCATGGCCTAGACCGCTTCCCCGACGTGGAGGCCCAGCAGCAGCGCTTCCTTCAGGCCGGCTGGACTGCCTGCTGTGCCATGGACATGAATGAATTCTATCGCCGCTTTCTCCCCCCAGAAGAATGCCAGCGAGTGGAAAATCTTGAACCTTTTGATGAGTTTGAGGAGTGGCATCTGAAGTGCGCCCACTATTTCATTTTGGCCGCTTCTAGAGGAGATGCTCTCACCCAATCTCTGGTGTTTCCACCCTCAGAGGCGTTTCCTCGAGTAGATCCTGCTTCTTCATCAGGAGTCTTCCCTGCCAGTGTAGTCACTAGTGACAGCCAGGGCCCAAACCTTAGGAGATATGGGCACACCTCTGTCCTTTTGAGCCCAAGCATTATTCTTAGTGCAGGAGGATTTGGAGAGCAAGAGGGGCGGCACTGCCGAGTGAGCAAGTTTCACTTGCTGTCAAGATGTGACTCTGAATGGAAAGGCAACCAAATATGCAGTCGTGGGACTGGAGCCCAGTGGGATGGACGCCTTTATCACACCATGACAAGACTTTCAGATATCCAGGTTCTGGTTCTGGGAGGGAGACTGTCCCCAGTAACTCCAGCCTTGGGGATTCTCCAAATTGATGTCTGTAAGAGTGAGGGTAATAGCACTGGGGATCTAAATGTAACCGTAACAAAGGCTGGCCCAGAAGATTCCGTGTTGTCATGTTGGCGGCATTCAACAACAGAAGTGTCCTGTGAGAATCAGAAATACTTGTTTGTGTATGGGGGTCGAAGCGTGGTGGAACCTGTTCTAAGTGAGTGGCATTTCCTACATATGGGGACAATGGCCTGGGTCCGTATCCCAGTGAAGGGCGAAGCACCTGAAGGTCGGCATTCACACAGTGCCTGCAGCTGGCAAGGAGGAGCACTTATAGCTGGAGGTCTGGGTGCTTCTGAGGAGCCACTGAGCTCTGTACTCTTTCTAAAACCAATCTCTCGTGGATTCCTATGGGAATCGATAGTCGTCCAGCCTCCCATTACTCCAAGGTACTCACACACAGCTCATGTGCTCAACGGGAAGCTTCTACTGGTTGGAGGTGTCTGGATTCATTCCTCCTCAGTTCCTGGAGTGACTGTAGTTGATTTGACTACAGGGTTGAGCTCTGAGTATCAGATTGACACAACATGTGTGCCGTGGCCATTAATGTTACACAATCATACCAGCATCCTGCTTACTGAAGAGCAGCAGCTCCTGCTCTTGGAGGTGGTGGGAACTGCTTTTCCTTTGGCACCTACTTCAACCCCCATGCAGTGACATTAGACCTTTCTTCCTTAAGTGGTGGGCAGTAGGACTGGACTTTTGAAATATCCAGGAATCACTAAAGTAAATAATAAAGGTTTACACAAATAGGATTTGACAGTGGCTATATATATTACTACTCCTTCCTTCCCCCTCATTTTCTTCTCATTAGCACTACTATCCAGTGCAGAAAGTGAAAGAGGTTGTTAAAACACGTACCAACATTCAGAGAGACGGTACAAAAATAAAACATAAGTAGGCCTCTCCAAAGAGAATGGTCATACAGTCCTAGAGTAGGAATTGGGGAGCCTTTGGATCTCTGCGTGTCTAGTTTATTGGTTTTCCTCATCTAAGTTTATCCATTTATTGAGTTACAATGACCTTCAGCCAAAATCAAGCAAAAAATTTCCCACTCTCAGGCTTTGTGATTTGAAGTGGTACTTTTTTTTAAATTTTTTTTATTAAAAAAAATTTTTTTTAACATTTATTTATTTTTGAGACATAGAGACAGAGCCTGAGCAGGAGAAGGGCAGAGAGAGGGGGAGACACAGAATCCAAAGCAGGCTCCAGGCTCTGAGCTGTCAGCACAGAGCCTGACGCCGGGCTCGAACTCACAGACCGCGAGATGATGACCTGAGCCGAAGTCGGCCGCTTAACCGACTGAGCCACCCAGGCACCCCTGAAGTGGTACTTTGAAAAAGTTTAATACAGATCCTTGGTAAAAATACAAGGTTGAAACTCTGGTTCTCTTCAGATTACATAAATCTTTTGCGTTTTCCATGGAGAGGTACAGAAATGAGTTGTTACCCAATTTTCGAGGCCTTGTTTTTACGAGGCTACCTTTAAAAATATATATATAAGGTTGAATGTAGCCAAAGGAGCATAATTTGACCTCGTTCTTCATGTATGAGATCTGAAGTGAACCCAGTTACAGTTTGATTAAAGCATTGTGCCACTGAGTGCAACAGAGAACTCTGGGATACCTTTAATAAGACACATTTGTAGGACTTTATTGAAAAATATGCTCTTGTTCAATTTTTTTTTTGCCGCTCTTTCCATATTTTTTTAGATTTATAAATACTAAAAACCAGACATTCGATGCCTCCGTTCATTTTGTACAAGGTATGATAATGTTTGGCTCCAGGTCTAGTCTCCATCTTTCCCTATGTTCTGTGCTGACTCTTATGGACTGTATAAAAGTTTCGTTGGTCCTCTGGTTTCTGGTGAGTTCTACCATCAGAAGCACCAGAGGGGGATGGTTGGGCAGAAAGAATGAGTCAGGGTCTTGTCCGTTTCCACTGCCAGTCTGCGGTTATCAGTGGCTGCATTCTTTTGTCAAAGGCCACACGGCTCCTGTCGTGTTGTTCTCGTTGGTGAGCTCTAATTCTGCATTACTCCAGGTTCCAGTAACTGTTCATTCTTAACTCTCTAGGCCTAGGAATTGTAATGCCTCTTTGTTAGACCTTAGCTGCACTGTCCAGTATGGCAACCATTAGTCACGTGTGGCTATTTAGACGTTAATCAGGGGCGCCTGGGTGACTCAGTTGGTTAAGCGGCCGACTTCGGCTCAGGTCATGATCTCACAGTCTGTGAGTTCAAGTCCCGTGTCGGGCTCTGTGCTGACAGCTCAGAACCTGGAGCCTGCTTCAGATTCTGTATCTCCCTCTCTCTCTGCCCTTCCCCTGCTCATACTCTGTCTCTATGTCTCTCAAAAATAAATTAACGTTAAAAAAAAAAAACGTTAATCAATTGAGATTAAGTAAAATGAAGAGTTCAGTGGCTTAGTTGCTTAATCAATATTAAGTGCTCAGTAGCCAGCCACATGTGGTTAGTATCTGTGCTAATAGGCAATGTAGATATAGAACATGTCCATCATTGCAGAAAGATCTGGACATTTCTGAGGTATTTCATCATCTTGACTTGGTTTCTCTTAATCCTGCTCACCCTCTTTTAATTAGTATCTTCATTAAATTCTCAATTATCCTCTTTAAATGGACCATTTTTCTTGTTGAGCTTTGTGAAATTAATAAAATGTTTTAGGTGTTCACCCTTGAAATTTGAGCCTTAATTCATCATCTGAATTGTGTATACCTTGTGAAATTCACATAAGGTGTTGGCTTCGGTGATACCAAAGTACCACTTTCTTGTTAGTCTTCAGTCGTTGAAACCTTAATATCTTGAGATTCTACAAGGACCTACATTTTAAGAATACTATCAATGTTAGCATCTTGCCGGATTTAGTATGACATAGAATCCCTTTTCCTTAAATATTTTATTAACAACTTTGCATATAAATGAAAATGAATAGTTTTTAATGTTAAAAAAAAACCTGAGTAGTAAACACAAATCTAAGTGTAAGGAGAGGGTAATGTTGGTTCTGTGAGATAAAGGCTCCCAGGAGAAGAGAGGCAACTTCCCTGAGGCTACAAGAGCCCTTTCTGGGGACATTATCAGATATAGACATGAATGAACCCTGGGAAACAAAGGGCTTAACACTAGGCATCTGGCAAGGCTATGGGCCGGCCAGATACTGGATAACTGGGAGGAATATGATCAGAAAGAGAAAGGGCTGCTCTGTATCTCTTGTTTCTAAGTTCACCACAGGCCGCCCCCAACTTTGAGGAGATCAAAGCAGAACATTGATGAAATGAGTGTCCTCAGCTACGTAGTAGTTTGTTTTAGAATTCTAACCTAGAAGTGACTCCAAAGCCCAGGTAACACCTTCCATTAGGCTGCCTCTCAGATGGTGCCATCAGCCGTTATTATTTCATTAGTGTTGGGGTGGGGGGGAGAAAAAGTGGCGGGGATGGGGGTGGATTATCAAGAGAATGTAGGCCAGACCTAAATGAGTAGTGCAGTGGTGCCTAGTCTCTTGAGCACTGCCCAGTATGAGTAATGGGGCTTGTTCTCCCCAGAGAAATTACCCACATTTTCTACAAGTGATTACCAGATTAAGCCTGCCCTCCACCTTTAAACTTATAAATGCATCATACTCAGTTAAGGAATTATTCACTTCTTAAGCTCTGCTCCTTAGAACACTTAGAAGTTTTGTCATGCAACATTTACCCCGCGCCTCTGGAGCAGTGCTCAGTAGGACGAGTGCTGGATCCCAGTGTCATAACAGCGATCTGCAGCGGTGAGAGATGTGGGCCAGATTGAAGACTGAAGTTGGAGGGCGATTTTTGCTGCTCCGACTCACCTCTGAATATTTGTGCTCTAAAATTCTAGTATGGAGCCTGGTGTAGTCATGAAAGTTAATGAAAGGCTTTTTCTTCTAAAATTTCTTCTAAAATTTTTTTTAATGTTTATTCATTTTTCAGAGATGGAGAGAGACAGAACATGAGCATGGGAGGAGCAGAGAGAGAGGGAGACACAGAATCCAAAGATGCCCCAGGCTCTGAGCTGTCAGCACAGAGCCTGAAGCAGGGCTCCAACTCACGAGCCGGGAGATCATGACCTGAGCCGAAGTTGGATGCCTAACTGACTGAGTCACCCAGGCGCCACGACAATTTCTTATTTTTAATCTCTACTCTACCAGGGTCTCAAAAGCAGTGTATCATACCAGTGAGGATATATATGAAAACAAGGTTAAGAATAACTCTTCTAGGATATGTTCTTCAAAGGCCGGTTGCTGTCACTTCTTTGTGTGCTTTCTGGATTTTACCACTGACTGCCCATTTTTCATCTTTCTGCAGATCTAATCCTCCTTAGTGATGTTAGGAAGTTGACACGTAGCAGATATGTTCCAGTGCCCAGGCATTGCTTTCATCTTCTCTTTCTGTGATCTCAGACCTTGAAGTCCTGATTTATTTTATATGTAGTTGTGATCCCAAATCCAACCTTGAACAACTCATGCCTATTCTGGGACCCAACCCATAAGACATCTTCTAGAAAACACTCACATATTGCAGCCCCAAATGTAGCCTACCACTCTTTCCCTATGGGAGAGAAGACTGTGCTCTTTGGAGAATCTGGTGAATAAGAAAACTAGTCACTGAGGTGAGTTGTTTTTTTTTTTTAACATTTACTTATTTTTGAGAGACAGGGTATGAGCAGGGAGGGGCAGAGAGACAGGGAGATTCAGAATCCAAAGCAGGCTCCAGGCTCTGAGCTGTCAGCACAGAGCCCAATGCAGGGCTCGAACTCACAAACTGTGAGATCAAGACCTGAGCCGAAGTCGGACATATAATGGACTGAGACACCCTGGCGCCCCATCTGAGGCGAGTTCTGAATCATAAGGACCATCCAAAAATGTCTAATGTGACATTAAAACTAAACTCAGCTTTTTGACTGCAGTAAGGAAAGGGATATAAAATAGTATTAGGCTGGCAAGGTAGGTCATGAGTCCTGGCTAATCATGTTTGGATTTGATATTTAAAAAGAGGGAGTAGGGCGCCTGGGTGGCTCAGTTAGTTGGGTGTCTGACTTCAACTCAGGTTATGATCTTGCAGTTTGTGGGTTTGAGCTCCCTCGTCAGGCTCTGTGCTGACATCTCAGAGCCTGGAGCCTGTTTGAGATTCTGCCTCTTCTCTCTCTGCCCCTCCCCTGTCTCTCTTTCTCAAAAATAAATAAACATTTAAAAAAAATTTAAAGAGGGCGAATACATGGAGCAGAAATTATGAAACTTATAATCAGCTTTAGAGTAGACAGATTTCCTTGGATGTCAATAATTATGTAGTTAAACAAAACATTTCTGTCATTCCACAGTTTAAAGACTGTTCACTTATCTTTCTTGGTCAATGACATAACACACTTGGTTGGGAAGGGGCAGTTCCTTGACAGAGGGAAGGAATTGTGTCTGTCTCGTTCACTTCACTATCCCCAACACAGTAAATGCTTAATAAATACTTGTCGGATGGAGGTCCAATCTGACACTCAAATAAATTATATTTGAATCTTACTATTGTGCATACCATGCACAAATGGATGTCAAAATTCACTTACTTACTGGATGGCAGGAGAGTATTAGAGTTTTAAAGACCTTCTGTTTAAGAGCTCTTAAAATTCAACTCTTTCAACCTGTGTTAAATGTGGTAGACTTCCTGTTGTTACTCCTAGCTTTACAGAATACACCCAAACCTTCTCCCTGATTGCAATTTCCAGCTTATCTTCATCCCCTTTTGCTCAACAATGGACCATGGTTACCCCATATCCTTTGCAAATGAAGTGAGCTAACTTTGCCAAAAGGCTAATCTGAGGATGTAGGAACGTGCAATTAAATGTGCTCATGAGCACATACACACAGGATCTTGCTAGGATGTGGCGATGCTTCACTGGGCATGACTTGGTGTATAACTCTCAAAATTTAATAGAGGGAGAGGAAAAACCCTGCCCTAACATTTATTCATAAAGTCGCTTGTCACCTAAATGGCAGTCTAAGACTAGAAAATAAATTGTAAATTTAGGATACTACACTACATTCTGCTTTCTCATTCCCTAGCCTTTGTCCACATTTTTAGGCTTTGCATTAGAACGTCTCAACATCTGATTCATGTTTAGACTTACTATTTCAGACAAAGTTAGAAAGCCGATCTTATGTATGGATACATCAGCAACTCAAGCAATACTTAAGAGGAAAAAAACAACTTTGCCATCACCGTTACTTCCCCCTAAAAAACTCACTGAAAAAGCAGAGTTTAGACCACACTCCACTGAATTTAAATTTGGACAATTAAGTCCAGCCAACATATTTTTATTTCCAGTGCACGACACATAGTAAATATTCAAAAATGTTGCATGAATGGATACGTGTTTGATTCAGGCTAAAAATAGTAATAAATAGTGAATTGTAATGTTAAGATCAGAGAATACCCCCAGAAAATCAAAATACATTGTAAAGTCATGGTAATTAGTTTGATATTGGTGCCAGAAAAGACAAATAGATTGAAGGAACAAAAAATTCAAGACAGACTTTATAGTAAGGTGACACTGAGACCAGTGATGAACGGCTGTACTCTTTTGTAGACGTATGATTTGGGATCGACTGGGTAATCATCTGTGAAAAATGGTGCCAGCTCCCTACTTCTCACGAATCACAAGCATAAATTCCAGATGGATTAACGGCCCGACCTAAACCTAAAAACTAAGCCAAACTAAATTTTAAGTGTGAGAACAAGTATAAAGAATATGCTCATAATCCTTGTGATAAGAAAGGCCTGAAAGGACACATACATATAAACAAATTTAAAAAAAAATCTGATAACTTGGGGCACTTGGGTGGCTCAGTTGGTTAAGGTCTCCATTTTTTTTAGATTTTTTTTACATTTATTTATTTTTGAGAGACAGAGGACAAGAGGGGGAGGGGCAGAGACAAAGGGAGACAGAATCTGAAGCAGGCCTCAGGCTCTGTGCCTAATGTGGGGCTTGAACTCACAAACCATGAGATCATGACCTGAGCCAAAGTCGGCCACTTAACCGAGTGAGCCACCCAGGTGCCCCAATGCCTGACTCTTGAATTCAGCTCAGGTTATGATCACATGGTTCGTGAGTTCAAGCCCCATGTCGAGCTCCACGCTGGCAGTGCGGAGCCTGCTTGGGATTCTCCCTCTCTCTCTGTCCCAACCCCTGTTCTCTATCTCTCAAAATAAATAAAAAATTAATTAAAAAAAATCTGATACCTTAATTCGTTTAAAACTTCAGGACAATAAGAAAAAACACTAAAATGTTAAAAGATTAGTGGCTTATTCCCTCTCCCCAGGGTCAGACCATAGGGAAACTTTTGTTTTCCTTTTTCATTCAGTCCCTAGAATTAAGATGCATGTGACTCATTCCTCTGTTTAGGTTAACAATGGGAAATTTGGATAATGTAAAGTGAAGCTTTCAATTGACCATAATAACTCATTCGTTCATTCATCCATTCAACATTTAGGGTTCTTTTTTTTTTTTAATGTTTATTTATTTTTGAGAGACATAGAGGCACAGCGTGAACAGGGCAAGGGCAGAGAGAGAGGGAGACACAGAATCCGAAGCAGGCTTCAGGCTCTGAGCCGTCAGCACAGAGCCCGACGCGGGGCTCGAACTCACAGACCGTGAGATCATGACCTGAGCTGAAGTCGGCCGCCCAACCGACTGAGCCACCTAGGCGACCCTAACATTTAGGGTTCTAAGCAGGGTAGATCAGTGAACCAAATAATCCCTTGTGGAATTTGCAGCCTAGCAAGGGGAGACAAGAAACTAAATAATAAAGATAATAAATACATTACATATTATATTAGAAATGATAAGGACTGTGGAAAAAAGAAAAAGTGTATTAGGATAGTAGAGGTTAGGAGTACACAGGGATAGGGGTAACAGGTTACAAAAACTAAAAAGCATGGACAGTGTCACTCTCTTGGAGCTGTGAAGTTTGAGAAGGTAATAGAATTGGCTAAGTAGACGACTGGGGAATGAGTATTTCAGGAAGAGGGACCAGTCAAAGCAAAGTTCCTAAAGAAATTCATTGTAAGAACTTTGGCTTTAATCTGAGTAAAAAAAGGGAGTTATTTAGGGTTTTGGGTGATACTATTTGATCCACATTTTTTAAAAGATCCTTTAGCCATCATAGGGAGAACAGATTGTAGCAGGTCAAGAGTAAAGGCAGGGAGACTTGTTGGAAGGCTGTTGCAGTAATCAAGATGAAAGATGATGTGGATTCAGCTGGAAATGGTGAAAATAGTGCAGTTGGGGTGTATTCTGAAGGAAGAGCCAAGAAAATTTCCTAATGGACAGGGTATGGGATATGATGAAGAGGGAAGAGTGAAGGATGGGCTCCAAGACCTTAGTCCTAAAGAACTGGAAAGTTGGAGTTGCCATCAACTGAGATAAAGGAGACTACAGGTAGTGCAAATGTGTGTGTGTGTGTGTGTGTGTGTGTTGGGAGGAGGGTAGATCAAGAGTTCAGGCTGGATATGTTAACTTTGTGATTTCAGTTAGACACCCAAATGAAGAACCACTGACTCAAATATCTATTTTATAACTTCTTTCCATATCCTCGACATTCACTCACTTTTTTCTTTGTCTTCTGTAAATAACCAGACCAAACATAGGAATGAGACTGGCAAATAAAGGCGGCTAAATTGGAAACACAAATTGTAGCTTGAAGAATAAGAGGGGCAAATCCTCTGTGAGTCAGCCCATGCTGACTGCTCCTGGCTCCCGAGCCCTTCTCAGAGCCACTTCCATTCAGATCCACCGCCTTGTTTTGTTTTGTTTTGTTTTCTGATTTTAACTTCTTTCTCTATTAATATTTATTATGCATACTGTGTAATTCTCCATTAGTAGCCTTTTCATAAAGCCAGAATTTGACATGCCCTATGTCACAAGCCTCATCCCCTGCCATGTCTCTTCCTCCTACTTGACATCCCAGTTATATGGAACTACACCTAGGTCCCCAAGTATGTGATACTGTTTCATACCTCCATTCCTTTACTTAGAGTGTTCTCCCTGTGGGACTCTCAATACCGCTCTTCTTACCTTACTCACGCACCATCTCAACTTTGTTTTTGCAACTCCTACTCGACTTTCAAAGCTTATCTTTGGAAAGCATTCCATGATTCTAATACCTCTTCCCTTTCAGGCTGGGATGCGTTACCCTTCTGTATTGCAATAGCACCTTGTAAATATCCTTCATATTGCACTTACTGTATTGTTATAATCTGTTTTCTAGTCTGTTTTCTCACTCCAGATTTTAGCTCCTTGAGGGTAGGGATAGTATCTTACTCATCATTGTATTCTCAGCTCCTGACACCATAAACACTAGAACTGAACAAGGATCTCTCACTGCGGGTGTTTAACTTTTTGAAGCCCGTCCTTTCTCATACCATTTCAGTATAATAAATCTAATGCCACCGGCTTCCTGGGGCAAATAGAGAAGTATCAGTGAAGAATAATACAACGACACCCAAAAAAACACTAGCCCCTGTCATGCAAGCCTATGCCCTTGGTCATAGACTCAGAAAGAATCATCCAGAACCTTTAGAACATGGCCGTGATTACACATCTGCTTTCAGGAACCCCATTTTTAGTCCTACTGCTTTCTCAATCTCCCAGTCAGACATCTGGTGGGTAATAACAGAGTTAAGTAATCAGAGAGATAGTGAATCTTTTGTATTATTTTGTATAAGATCAATATATTAACCACATTTTAACTATTAAGATGATGTATTCAGTAGTGACTTTAACCTGCAACTTACCCCTCTAGCCCAATTTCCTTTGAATTTTTCAGTTTGGGTTAAGACTCATCTATGGTGAGCCACTTTTGGTTTGAGCCAACCACTAGACTCATACGAGGGTCAATTCAGCTAGAACACAGAATAATTTGAGGTTTCTGTATCCTGCTATGTGTTAGCCAATAATTCCTTTTAAAACACCTATTTTCATTTATTATTTAAGACATATGTGCTCATTATAGAAATATTTTAAAAAGCAAAATCTATTTTAAACATTTAAACATTTTCTATAACTTTCTAACCAGGCTGGGGTTGCCCTGTTGGCCTTCTTACAAGTTCTGAATAAAAATTCCTTTAGCCACCACAAAGAAAGCTAACCTCAATAAAATCACAGTTAAAATCAAGTCGTTGATAGTTCTTGCAGATGATGTCTACATGACAGTTTCTCAGTTGATGAATTCCTCTTTGATAAGTGATTGCCTTCTATGGCCTACAACTGATTAGAGTAACTTCAAGTCCCTAAGTTTAACTAAGATTATAAAACTAATTTTTTTTAAGTAAGCTCTATGCCCAATATGGAGCTTGAAGTAGGGACCCTGAGATCAAGAGTTGCACGCGCCACCAACTGAGCCAGCCAGTTGCCCCATAAGGTATTATTCATACCATTTTTTTTTTACAAGATAAGAAATAAGGTCTGCAAAACAAGATCTGGGAAGACCTGAGGGAAAAATAGCATGCAAGTGAAGAACCAAAGTTCTGCTACTCGGGGTAGAAGAGAAGTAAAATATAAACCCGAGGAGGACAGCAAATGTATAGTCATTGGCAACCTGAATTAACGTTCATTCATTCTGAAGAACTAGCTAGACAGAACTGTGACAAAAGTTCATGCTGGCCAAAGGCAGTTGTATAGTTTAAGCTTGTGGATTGGAGTCAGATAGACTTGGGTTTGAATTCTGAGTTTGCTCCTTACTATCATGTGATCTTAGATAATTATTTAACTTCTTTAAACCTCAGTTCCCATATCGATAAAGTGAGTATAATAATGGTACTCACATCATAAGTTGATGAGTTAATTAAGAATTACAAAAAATTTTTTTATCGTTTATTTCTGAGAGAGAGAGAGAGAGAGAGAGAGAGAGAGAGAGAGAGAAAGCAAACATGGGAGGGGCAGAGAGAGAGGGAGACACAGAATCTGAAACAGGCTCCAGGCCATGAGCCGTCAGCACAGAGCCCGATGTGGGGCTCGAACTCAGACTATGAGATCATAACCTGAGCTGAAGTTGGACACTTAACCAACTGAGCCACCCAGGTGCCCCTAAAAATATTTTTGAACATTTATTAATTTTTGAGAGACAGAGAAAGAATGCAAGCAGAGGAGGGGTAGAGAGAGAGGGAGATACAGAATCCGAAGGAAACTCCAGGCTCTGAGCTGTCAGCCTTGAGGAGACATAGGACTCAAACCCACAAGCTGTGAGCCACCAGGTGGCTCCTGAAAATAGGAAAGGTGGTGGAAGAATGAGAGCTCACATCGAGATATCTAGGTTTGGAGATGAAAATGGTAAACCTACTGAAAGAAATGTATAGTTGGGAAGGAGAGGAAGTTTAAAGGGGAATATGAATTTAGTTTGAGATGTGTTGAGTATGTCAATATGGCATACACAGATAATTTTCCCGAGGGCTAAAATGGGATTTAATGGCATACAAGTGGGATTTTAGGCCCAATCTGTAAATTTAAGCTGTTAGTTAATGGGGGAGGAGATAATAAAGCCAATTTTCAAATTTAAAGACACCTTATTTTTGTTAACTTGAACCCTCCCTGTTGCATTTACACTATGATAAACAATTTTTTAAGTTTATTTATTTATTTTGAGAGAAAGAGAGAGAGTGTGTGTGGGGGGGGGAGGGCTAGAGAGAGAGAATTCCAAGTAAGCTCTGCACTGCCAATGCAGAGCCCAAAGAGGGGCTCAAACTCTCGAACCATGAGATCATGACCTGAGCCAAAATCAAGAGTCAGATGTGCACCACTGAGCCACCCAGGCACCCCTGATAATTTTTTAATAGTAACATATTAAAAAAAAAAAAAGCAAGTAACATTTTCTCTCCCTGACATCAGGGACATTCACTCAGTCAAGTAACAGTTGAATTTTAAAAACTAGTCAACATCTGGGTGTCTCAGTAGGTTGAGCGTCCACCTCTTGACTTTGACTCAAGCCATGATCCCAGGGTTGTGGGATCAAGTCCCTTGTTGGGCTCCACGCTGGGTGTGGAGCCTGCTTGGGACTCTCTCTCTCCCTCTGCCCCTCTGCCCCGCTCACATGCTTGCTCTCTCTCTCTCTAAAATAAAAACAAATACTAGAGAATGTAAGTTATCATCGTTTTGCATTCAGTAGAAATCTGGTGGTAACTTGAGCCCCTTGCAAGGCTCAGCTGTTTCCAGATACTGAACCCAGCCTGTGGTTATTTCAACAAACAACTTCACCCTTCCTTATGTATTATATGAAATAGTCCTGCCTTCTTCATTACCAAAAAAAACCTGAGTCAATTTCTGAAGTAATTACCATAGGTAACTACATTAGGACAGTGGCCAAACTACCCAGAAATGGAATGAAATGAGCTATTAGGTAATGAAGTACATTGCTGACTGGTCACTTTCTGTAGACCTGGCCAGGGGATTCTTCAGCAAAAATAAGGAAGGAAAGAAAAGACAAGGGCCCCACTTGAGCAGACGTATGCTTTTTAAATAGTCATAATTGCTTCTGTTTACTGAGAGCCAACTCTGTGCCCTGAAATGAGCCAAGAGGTTTCAAGAATTATCTCCTATAATCCACACAATCCTGTAAAGAGGAACTATTATCGTGTCACCTTTGAAGATGAGGAAACTGAGGCTTAGAGAAGGGATGTAATTTGTTCATGGACACAGGCTAATCATAGGGGACAGGATTCAAATCCTATAGTAATCAATCCTCAAGATAGCTCCAAGGCTTGAACTCAATCCCATACCACTGCACTAATCTGCCTTGTAAGAACAATCACCATGACAAAATGCCCTTGACATTTTACAGACCCAAACTGGAATAGTCAAGTTGGCACTAGGGAAGTACCTCTGAGAACGTGCTGCTGGTTGGACCGGCCATACAGGTAGCATCAACCCTGCCCCTGGAATGCCAAAACTCCTCTGTTTGCATTGCCAGCCCAGCAACCTGAAACCCATTTCTGTTGACTTTGAGACCTAAACCTTACATAACTCTTCATCATCTCTACTCCTTTTACAGGCCCATGATTTCATGCCACAGTGAAGTCAAATAACCCAGGCTTGGTTTCTGTTGCAGCAGCTGAACACAAGCCATCAAGGGAAACCTTGTCCTTTTGTCCACATCAACCAACCAAGCATGAAACTATGATGGAAATGTGTGATATTTCTCGGGGCTGATGTAACAAAGTTAGCCACCCCAGGTGCCCAGTCCATATATTGTAACTTGGATGGCCAGGTTTTGGGACTAGTGTTAGGGAGTGAGTTAACCTGGAAGTCATTCTCTCATCCAGAAATGTGGCTACTGTTCTATCAAGTTCCTTAGAAACCAGACCCCTTTTAACTCCTGGTTTTCATATCTGTAACCTTATTTGCTATAGGTCAAAAGTTGAGAGTGGGCATTAACTTTCAGATCCTGGGATAACTACCCCCAAAGAAGAAATGATGTCTGTCCTGATGTTAGACCCCTCTGGGAGGCATCTTCTTTACCCCTTCTCAAGATCATGAGTGTCCTTTTCAGGGGACTGTGAGTAATTCTCTGGCTTAGGGATGATGGAGATAGCTGATGTTTTGAATTTTGGAACTTTGACTGATGATTACACTCAGTACCTTAACTGCCCTAGTCCTGAGGTTTTGCTCAAATCACAGGATACATTTTCTCATTCTTAAAAACTGTTCAAATGTTCTCTTTCAGGATGCTACGTTTATAAGGAAATGGGGCTTCCCATTCTCTTCCCTCTAATGTAAATCTTGAATTTCTGCCTTCACAGGAACTCAATTTTATTGATTTATTTGTAGTTATTTATGAGATCATAAATAATGGGTTCGGAAAAAAGGATGGAGGCTCTAGAGAAGGAGACCAAGATGCCTATAAAACAGTGAAACTCTTATCCGACCCACTCCAACACTTCTCAAGAGAATGAAGAGAAAGAGAGATGAAGCCATCTCTCATTCAGGGCTTCTGGTGAAAGTGTTCAAACAATGGTTAAGCCACATAGCTGTCCTTAAATTCCTGTCTGGCCCCTTGCCTAGGGGCAGGATATCATCATCCATAGTTAGAGAAGAGCCACACCTTGCCTTAATGATTTTTGCCCAAAGTCTGTCCCAGTGAATGACAATCCAAACTAGAATTATCATTAATGTCACCACAGGCTAATGCAGAATGATCTTAACCTGATTTCCTGTCAGGTTCTGAATAAACCTTCTATCACCTTGCCTGATGACTCTTCTTCTGGCTTAAATTGTTTTTCAGGGAGTTTCTTGAGTTAATTCCACCTGTGAACTGAACCTTCCCAGAACAGGGGATTGCCAGGCACAGGTGGAGTCCTAGGTCCTGTGACAGGGGTTTAGGAGCCAAGGAGTTATTGAATGCAAACCTTATCCCTTTGTCAACAGATCAGAGGGGTCTTTGGACCATGGCTAAAAGCCCATCACAGAAACTCAGTGTGGAATGTACTCAGTCAGCTAGAGAAGGTCCAGCAACTAGAGAAAAGATCAGAGTGATATACTCTGTAAAGAAATAGTACATGCGCTTCTAGTGGAAGTAGAAAAGGCAAGGTCCTTTCTGAGCTGTCACATGGGCTACAGAAAGGGAACACATTTTGGAACCTGAAATCACCACTGGGTGACCTGAGGGAAGTCACATAATCTCTCTGAGACACAGTTTCCTTATCTGTAAAATGGGTTTGATAGTACTTATTTCACAAGGTACTTATAAAGATCAAATGAGCAGGTGTCTTGCATTGTGCTTGGCAAGTAGGACACACGCAAAACAAATGCTGGTTTCCACCTCTTATTCCCCTGCCCAAAGCTCACATTAATCCCAGATCATTCTGGGTTCTACCACCCTCAGACCTGGGCAAGTGAGGCTCTCAGAGGTCTCAGAGGTGCCTTCCTCAAAGTTTTCTAAATCCCTCCCCGGTGGTTGCTGGCAGTGCTTTCCAGCTTGGACTTGGTTCCATAGATTCCCAGCCTCTGTTTTTACCTCTTTGAGGCACTCTGACTCTCCATACCCACCCCTTCCTGACATGAGGCTAACCAGATGCCCAGAGGAGCTCCAGAACTCATATCTATGGGGTTGTCCCTGGGCATTGTGGCCACGATCAGATTCCTGGAAGATGACCTGGTGAACAGATCACTCCAATTGGCCAATGTGATAGTTCCTTGAGGGATCCTGCAAGACTGAGCTGCCAGAGTGGTGTCGACATGCTGACTTTGGGTGATTCCAATTTATACTTAGACAGGAGCCCTGCAAAAAATATTTGCCCATGGGTTCTGCAAACTTTAAGTGTGGCCCTGCTTTAGGAACCTGGAAATACTTGTTGTCACAAGTGGTTGGATTTACATGGGATTTATTAATATAGTAATCATTAATATGGTAGCTATAAAAATTATCGTGTTTGGGCTCTAGAAAGGGCACCAATTTAAAAAACTGCTTTTAAGTTAAAGCTCTGGTATCATCTTCTTTTCCCTCCCTTCTCCGTCAGGGTCCTGTCTTTTGCATACTGTCACCAAATCCAGTTGGTTCTAATTCTGCATATATAGCCTCTTCCATCTGTCCCTGTCTTAATCCAAATCTCCGAGGTTCCCCCTTTTGCCCCGGGACTATTGCAGTGGCCTCATGGCTTCCAGATTCCTCCCATACTATTCTGTCTCCCACACTGACCAGGAAGGAGGAAAAGCCAATATAAAAATGGGTTATCCTCTCTCTTTCTCTCTCTCTCTCAAAATAAATAAATAAATTTAAAAAGGGGGGGAGAGTCACCTGAATAGCTCAGTCTGTTAAGCATCAGATGTTAAGCATCTGACTCTTGATTTTGGCTCAGGTCATGATTTCACAGTTCATAAGTTGGAGCCCTGCATCAGGCTCTGTGCTGACAGTGTGGAGCCTGCTTGGGATTCTCTCTCTCTCCCTCTTTCTCTATGACTCCCCCACTTATGCACTCTCTCTCTCTCTCTCTCTCAAAAGAAATAAACTTAAAAAAAAATAAAAATGGGTTATCATTCATACCAGCACTATTCACAATAGCCAAAATGTGGAAACGACCTAAATGTCCATCAACTGATGAACAGATAAACAAAATGTGGTATATCCATACAATGGAATATTATTCAGGCATAAAAAGAAGTATTGATCCATGCTTTAACATAGATGAATCTCAATAATATATGCTAAGTAAAAGAATCCAGCTAGGAAAGGATACATATTATGTGATTCCATTTACATGAAATCTCCAGGATAGGCAGCTTCATAGAGAAAATAGATTAGTGGTTGCCAGGAGTTGGGGTAGGGAGGAGTGGAGAGTGATGGCTTCCTTAATAGGGATGGAGTTTCTTTTTGAGGTGATGAGAATGTTTTAGATCTAGCAGTGATGGTTGCATAACTGAATGTACTAGATACTCTTGAATTCTATGGTGTAAAATTGTTAAAATGGTAATTTTTATGTAATGTGTTTACACAATTAAAAAATGTGTTATCCAGCTGGTCATCTAGGGCTCAGTCCTGCTAGGACCCTCTGGAAAGCCAAGAAGATTTTACCGCAGAACTGTCTACCCTGAAGGAGGCCAGAGGGAGTATTTATCTACCAGATCCTAGTCCCCATGGTCAGGGATTACCCCATCGGCTATTAGCTTTCTCTCCCTTTTAGGTTTGCATATGTGTGTGTGCACAGCAGATCAGAGAAGAGCTGGGCCAAGGGTAAGAGATTCTTGTTGAGGTTGAGACACAGTGCTATTGGGTCACATCTGTGGGAAGGTATGCTGCCAGGTCACACCTGGCTGTTGCAGAAATGGCTTGAGTTAAAGATGGGTCAAGGGGACATGATATGGGGCACAGGATGTGTCCAATAGACCTTCAGTTTGAAATTCTATGGATGCATACTCATAGAAGTAGAAAGTAGATGGGGAGGAAAGAGAAACAGGAAAGAGGCCTGGTGGGTTCTTGTCACTCCTGATCTTCGCTTGAGCTGCAGAGTATTGTCATCCCATCTGTCTTTAAAAGCAGCTGTCTGTCCCTGTCCACAGTCTAACTCCTCCCTCTCCACCACAATTACCTATTTTTCAAGCATACCTGATCAATTTCTTCAACAGGAATCTTTCAATTCCACTGTATCAGGATGTCTAGGTAATTAAGATTTCTACCTTAATTCATCCTTCAGCTCCCCCTGCCCACATTATTCTCCCCAGACTAGCTTATAATCCATGGTTAATTTTTTAAAGATTTATTTATTTATTTTGAGAGAGAGTGAGAGAGAGCAAGTAAGCACAGGTGAGCAGGGGAGGAGCAGAGAGAGAGGGAGAGAGAATCCCAAGCTGTCAGAACAGAGCCTGACATGGGGCTCAGTCTCACAACCATGAGATCATGACCTGAGCCAAAACTAAGAGTCAGATGATTAATCAACTGAGCATGAGGTACCCCCATGTTTCATACTTTTAGTTACTCTCTCAGGACAGTTCTAGACTCTTGCTCCTTACCACTTTCATACCATTGATTTGATAAAATCCCAACCCTGGTGAAATCAACTCCCCGATTTCTCCATGGTGACATCCTGGAGTAAGTCCCACTGGAGAATGAAAAGCACACAATGGGGTGGATCACTGTGGTAGGTTACCAGCTCCATACTCTAATGTATATTCATTAATGATTAGATCCTGATGTCTATTTGGACACACTGCTGCCAGGGATAAAAGACTGCATTTCCCAGCTGCCCTTGAAAGTAGTTTGGTCTTTTGACTTCGATTCAGCCAATGAGGGAAAATATACTGTGGTTGCTGCAGGAAAGCTTAAGAGAGCTGATTCCGCAGGAAGAACCACCCACTCCCTCTTCTGCCTTATAGTGTAGCTCCTGCCATCTTGAACCATGAGAGAACCTTAAGGATGGAAGCCACAAGCCAGGATGCTAAAGCAAAAAGTAGTAGTTGTTTTTTCTTTTCTTTTTTAATGTTTATTTAGTTTTGAGAGAGAGAGGCAGAGTGTAAGCAGGGGATGCAGAGAGGGGGGAGACACAGAATCTGAAGCAGGTTCCAGGCTCTGAGCAGTCAGCAGAACCCGATGTGGGGCTCGAACACAATAACTGTGAGATTATGGCCTGAGCCAAAGTCAGATGCCTAACTAACTGAGCCACCCAGGCACCCCCAAAATAGTCACTGTTTTAAACTAGAGAGAACAAACTGACAGTTACCAGAAGAGATGTGGGTGGGGGGAATGGGTTAAATAGGTGATGGGGATTAAGGAGGACGGTTGTGATGAGCCCCAGGTGATGTATGGAAGCGTTGAATCACCAAATTGTACATCGAAACTAATATTATACTGTATGCTACTTAATTGGAATTTAAATAAAAACTTTTTAAAAAACTAGTAGTTTTGATCCCTTATGAAATCATACACCAGTTCCAGACTTACCTCCACAATTCCTTTATATGAAAAAGAAATAAACTTAGATTTTTTTAAGGCATTATTATTTTGGTTGGTTTTGTCTCCTGTTACAGAGGCAGTTGAACTCAATCCTAATTAACATAATCACCAACCTCAGAAGGGCCTGAAATACTTCTAGTCATCTTTTTCTGGTTAATTTGTGCTCGAATTCTCCTCTGTGGCTCCATCAAGCCATCAGCACTCTCCTCCAATATCTGACTTGACACCTCCTGCCTCGGAGTCGGCAGATGACTGGGCCTCCTGCTTCAACTGGCAAAATAGATTTCTATCTTCCCATCAGAAATCCCTCATACTCCTGCCACAAACTTGTCTGCCTGCTTTCACTCCCTCACTGCCTTTCCTCCTGTTACCATAGAGACCGTATCCCTCCTTCAGCTGAGGCAAGTCTCTGCACTTGGGGTCAGGGTCCCACTCCCCATCTCTTTTCAAAAGTTATTCTCTCAGTTAACCCAGAAACCATAAAACAATATTTGTGGCCCACGGACGGATCCGGTGTTTGGCTCATATAGATTATTTTCCCTTTTGAAAAAAAAATTTATTTATTATAAGGAAAAATGAAAGGTAAAAATCCATCCTTTGTAGTGTATAATTCCACAAGTTTTGACCAACGTCTACATTTGTTTGCATACTAGCATCACAATCAAGAACGCTACCCTCACCCCACTCCCCCAGCTTCTGTGCCTCAAGCAAATATTCAGACGGAGCCTGTACTTTCCATTCTCCGCAGTTCCTGCCACTATTTCCTACATCCCACTGCCTCATGATTTAGGTTACTTACTGAGGCCCTTGGATATTTGAGTCTGAGATCCCTGGGTTATTCCTTCTCCTTCCTACATTTTTAGCCCATCCCCTCCTACTTCTTTCCTATCAACACCTAATCATGCTCAGTTCCCCAAAGCTCTTCTTTGGCCTCTCCAGATGCTACCCTTCCCTCACAACCAAACTTCTTATAAGAGTTTTTATTTGGGGACCCCCCTGGTCAAATTCCCCCTTATTAGCTCAATGTTCTCCTGATGCTTACCATATAGGTAAGAAGTTTCTTCTATTTCTTTGGAAAAAAATGAACAAAAACCAAAAGGAAATTATACCAAGATTTGCTGCACCTTTTTCAGGTGGCAAATTTCTCATGTTGCCCCAAACAGAACGTATAACACTGCTTCAGAATTTTGGTAAGACATTTTTACCCAAGTCATGCCAACTTGTTCTTTTATGTTAAAATTACAAACAGTGAAAGACTGGCCCACTGACATGGGCTCAAGTGAGGGAATAGGTTTAGATCCAATGTTATATCTACAAATAATTACTGTTTCCATTGTCTCTTTGAAAAAATCACCCTCTATGAGAAACTCTGTGTCTTTTCTTCCATAAAATGAAAGATTCAGATTGACTTGCGTTTTCGGAAAAGAAAAGAGAAAAAAAGACACCCAATCCTGCCATCTCATTCACAGAGGGTTGAAATAAAGGTGGGTAATACTTAAATGTTATTGAATATCATTTTGAGTAAAAAATAAAGGGACAGTGAGAAAATTCTCTTCAAATGGCCTCTAACTCTTGCTGTTCTGAAATTATCCCTTTACTGGGTATTTTTAAAAGAATGAAAGGGACGCCTGGTGGCTCAGTCGGTTAGGCCTCTGACTCTTGATCTCAGCTCAGGTCTTGATCTCAGGGTTGTGGGTTCAGGCCCCATGTTGGGCTCCTTGCAGGCTGCGGAGCCTACTTAAAATAAATAAAAGACAAGAATGAAAAGGAAGCCTCGCAAAAGGGAAGTCCATCCCAACTCTGTCCACATTCACTGGATTCATTTCCTTTTTCTTGAGACATCCTTTCTCTTTGGCTTCTTGGGACAACAACTTTCTGCTTTTCAGGAAGCTCTTTAGACATTTAGAGGTTACATTTAACACCCAGTGCTCATACCAACAAGAGCCCTCCTTAATGCCCATCACCCATTTTCTCCACCCCCATCAGCCCTTAGTTTGCTCTATATATTTAAGAGTTTCTTATGGTTTTCCTCACTCTCTCTTTTCATCTTATTTTTCCTTCCCTTCCCCTTGTTTTTTCCTTTCCATTCCCTTTGTTTTTTCCTTTCCCTTCCCTTCCCTTTGTTTCTTAATTTCCATATATGAGTGAAATTATATATTTATTTTTCTCTGACTGATGTATTTCACTTAGCATAAAATAGTCTAGTTCCATCCATGTTTTTGCAAATGGCAAGATTTCATTCTTTTTGATCACCAAGTAATATTCCATTGTATATCTATCTATCTATCTATCTATCTATCTATCTATCTATCTATCTATCTTCTTTTTACATTTGTCAGTCAATGGACATTTGAATTCTTTCCATAATCTGCTATTGTTGATTGTGGCCTGTCAATTTTACCTTCTAATACCTTTAGTGTCCTCCACTAAGAACATCTTTAAGGCCACTACCCTGGTCCAGGTCTCCATCATTTCTCTCCTATCTGGCATTGCTCCTTCATCCTAAAGTCAGAATGATCTTTTTAAGCACAAACATGACTTTTTAATACCCTACTTAAAACCCTTAATGGCCTCCCATTGCCATAACCCAACCCCAAAACAAAATCTCTGGCCTTCGTTTCATAATATGCTCCTCTTAGCTCAAGGTACTGAAGTCCCACTGATGGAGAGAACTTGCTTCTTTCCACCTCAGGGTGTTTGTACAGCTGTTCCCTTTGCAAGCAACACACCTCACCATTCAGCATCATCTTCTCACATGTAGAATTTCCAGTTATCTTATAAAACAAAGTCAAAGATCTTTCCCCACAGGAAACTTCCTGTTCCCGCCATCCACCCTTCCCCAGATTGACCAGGCCCTTTTGAAATATGGTTTCAGGGGTGCCTGGGTGGCTCAGTCGGTTGAGCGTCCGACTTCAGCTCAGGTCATGATCTCGCGGTCTGTGGGTTCGAGCCCCGCGTCGGGCTCTGTGCTGACAGCTCAGAGCCTGGAGCCTGCTTCGGATTCTGTGCTCCCTCTCTCTCTGCCCCTCCCCCACTCATGCTCTGTCTCTCTCTGTCTCAAAAATAAATAAACATTTAAAAAAAAAACAAATATGGTTTCAGAACAGTCTTTACGCGCTCAGTTGGAGCTAAGTAATTAGTTATGATATGTCATCTCCCTTGGTAGAATATAAACTCCATGGCACAGGAACTATGTCCGTTATTTACTATTCTACCTTCGGAATCTAGTTGAGGGCCATGCTCATGGATACTCTCAATAAAAATTTTTGTTGAATGAACTCATAAAAGACTTTCTTTGTGTAAACTTTTAGAGGCTCATCCTGAAAGGAGTCCCTCCATACACTACTTGGAGTTGCAGAATTCCATCTGGGAAATAGCAGCGGCCCCTAGCAACTTGTTGCTTGAGTCTCCAGTGGAGCTTGCATACAGACACTCTTCACTAATAAACATATATCTCCTCTTGAGACTAACTACCATATATCTCTTCATTAATAACCACATGTCTGCTCCACTAATAGCCATGTATCCTCCCTGGGTTTGGTTGGGAAAATCACTACGGTTTCTAAGTAAATTTTGGAATAGTGCTGTTTATTTGAGAAGCATCTAAGTCCCAAATCAATGCCTGTAATTAATTTGAAATCGCTACTTTCTCAGCTCTACTACATCTTCATAAGATGCATCTCGTTCAGCCCAAAGCCCAGAGACACTCACTGAACCTCTGTTGCTCTGAAAAATGGCAAGATTTTCAAGTGGAGAACCCTGCAGACACATATAAAGGTGTGGAGCCAAGAGAGGATAATAGTGGGTCTGTTCTGTATTTATTTTTAGAATTAAGGGTCCTCAGAGCTTGCTGTAATGTTACGGGACAAATATAGTGGATTAACCGTAGCAGAAGCTAGTCTACTATCAACATAGAGATGAATCTATGGCAGAAAGACTTTTCTGTTCTCGAAACCAAATTTAAAACTTGACTGTATTGGGTATTTGTCTTTTAGGGAAAAATCTATAAACAGAATATAATATATAATCAGTCAATGAACACAACTTGCAATACCATCATGGATATTGTTACCTTAATCAATTGATTCTAACTTAATTGAAAAATTAATTGCCCAAAATAGCTGCTTAGCTAGACTCCAGGTGGGTATGACAATCACGTACAAGAAGCTGATGTAGGTGACGGTATGAAAAAAAGCTAGGGAAAAATCAAAAACTCAATTTGATCAGTGATGGTTGGTTTTTAAAACTAATCACTTGAAGCTATAAAACTATACTTTCTAAAGCGTAGAGGAAAAACAGCTTTGTTATTTACAATTTTGAAACTCTCAAGCTTCTCTTTCTTTTTTTCTTTACTAAAAACAATTGCTTTATAAAGCGAGGTTGGGTTGCAGCAGGCAATTCTGCTGCCGGTTTTAGAAGCCCTGGCTTTCCCCACTTGCCCCCTTTGCTTGTGCTGTGCCTTTGGTTTGGAATCCCTTTCTCACACCATCTCTCTCCCTAAAATCCCTTCATATGTCCATGGCTGCTCACAGATCACAAAGCCTTTTTAGAGCTCCTCCCTAGAAGACCTCCATGGTTTGAGCCTACAAAGGGAAGTTTCCTTGGTAGAGGATATTTGTGTGTGTTTTCTCTTTTCCAACAGAGTCTAAGTTTCTTTGGGTTAAAGACCACCTTTTTAACCTCTGTGTACCTCAAAACTTCTGATATGGTGCCATCAGTATTCCAGTCATTCAATACTTGTCAAGTGAAGGAAGACATCAAAGTACCAGTGAAAATTGGGACACTCAGTTTTAATGAGGCTCTTAAGTTGACCAAATGAAATTTGTTTGGCTAACCTGGATAGTAACATAGTGATTATTTTTGAAGAAACCTCTTTTCTCATCTAAGCCCCCAAACAAGTGAGTGAGTGAGTGAGAGAGTGAGTAAGTAAGTAATTATACATACATACATAAAACATGAGATGTAAAAGCCTATTTTTTGTAAGGTCAAAGTCATTACATTGTTAAAGCTATATTTTCAAACAGGATGGCAAACTGTTTTATATGGAAATTCTCACTTTAAACAGGTCCTGTCCTCAATATACAGTGTGATTACTACTATGGAAAAAACTCCACTTCAGCATAGACAAAATAACAGGAAGGAAATTCATCAAAATCCCCATTTAAAACATCTATTTTCAAAACAACTTCAATATGAATTAGGACTTTTATTACAAAGAGGTTCTTTTTTTTTTTTTTAATTCTGGCTTCCTCAAAAGAGCATATATTTCTAATACGAGGGATTCTTGCACCAATAACCAAAGTTTTGTGGGGTTTTTCTGAGAAAATAAAGTCCCTGGGATATTCAGTAAACACTTGTAATGAGCAAGTTTAATGCATCCAGTTGTGGGCCATTTCCTAAATACACTCGACACATCTGAAAAAGCAGAGGATGTGACAGAAAGCTTTGGTTACAGTAGGTGTGAGAAGTTTTGATGAATCATACAGATTAACCCAGGGAATTAGGCAGCTCTTGCATACCTTTGACAACGATCAGTGAATGCATAAATAGCTTTATGTTTTCTCTGCATCACTATTCTTTCACCAAACCAAATTCTTCCTTCAGGAGTGTAGGCTGAATACGTATACTTCTCTCTTTACGCTGTGAATCTGGTAGAATATACTAGTTCAGATTTCTAGCCGTGGTCCTCCTACCACTTTGCTCACTTTCTCTTAAAAACGTTTTTTGCCTCCCTGATTAAAAACATCTTACCCTCCAACCACGAGATTTTTTTTTTTTAATTCAGAAAAGTATAAATAAGGAAGCCACAGTCATTCACAATCTCACTGCTTTCAAACCATCACAGTTTAAATTTTCTTCCATGTTTTAAAAATGGGTCTATCTCAGGGCACCTGGGTGGCTCAGGTAGTTAAGCGTCCAACTTTGGCTCAGGTCATGATTTTGTGGTTTGTGGGTTCGAGATCTGCATCGGGCTCTGTGCTGACAGTTCAGAGCCTGGAGCTCACTTTGAATTCTGTGTCTCCCTTTCTCTCTACCCCTCCCCCACTTGTGTTCTCTCTCTCTCTCAAAATAAACATTAAAAAAATAATAATAATAAATAAAAATAAAAATGGGTCTATCTGTATAAATAACATATTTTACACCACTGAGATAAGCTGCACTGTTTTTCCTTTCTTTTTAAATTTTTTTTAGTGTTTATTTTTGAGAGAGACGGAGTGTGAGCAGGCTAGAAGCAGAGAGAGGGGGAGATACAGAATCTGAAACAGACTCCAGGCTCCGAGCTGTCAGCACAGAACCCGACACGGGGCTCGAACTCATGAACCATGAGATCATGACCTGAGCCAAAGTTGGAAACTCAACCAACTGAGTCACCCAGGCACCCCGGCAATGTTTTTCTACCTTGCTTTCTACCCCTGACCTCTCCTCCCAGTTAACACTGTATTTCAGGCATTTCCCCTTGTCATTGGAGACTTTATCAACTTGTTTTTAATCTGGCATAGTAGTTCACCATGTCGACATGCTTCATTTTTTAAGATGTGAAGTTCTCTAGGTCCTAATGGACTGTTCAAACCCGTTTTCATGACCGTTGGTGAATGACTTTTCTGAAGGCAGCTCTGTTCCTTACCCATCCCCATCTGGACACTGATCTGGCATGCCTGACGCCAGACTGAATGGGCTTAGAGTGACTTGCGTCCCAAGACTTGAAGTAACACAGGTGCAAAGAGACAGATCCAAGCCAAACTTTGCCTTCCATATCACTCGAGTCTTCTCAGCTTAAAAAGGAGGCCACAGAAACAAATCCCTCAGCAATTTTAAAAAAGGCTTAGGGCAGAAGCTCTTTTCCTTCTGTGAAGATGCACCCGGAACAACGGGGGAAATTAAGTGCAGGAGGAGTCCTAGGAGGAGGAGGAAATGGCAGCCCCACCCTACCGACTCAGGATGGGAGAAAAGGTTCCAGGGAGGATGACTGTAAACGCTCAGAGAAGCGTTTGGATCTGGAATCTGAATGCTGATTAGCTGAAGGGCCTTGGCAGACAGAAGAAGCAGGGAGATGGATCCGAGTGAGTACTGGGAATCTGACTTTTCTGAGGTGCTGAATTAAGAGAGGGAGGACATTTGGCGAGGCTCGGGGGTGGATGACTGGAAGAGACAGGAGAACCTAAATTGACGGCGATAGTTCATTCTGTTACCTGGTTCCTTCCTCCCATGTCCCCACCTTCATTTGGACAGTGGGACACAAATCGTAGAACCATTCATTTTCTTATGAATGGATTCAGCTTAACCCTGATGCTGGGGGACAATCTCTTCTTTAACATCTTGTGACTGCGATGGGCTTGGGAAGTCTGAGGAAGCCCAGAAGGACCTTGACCTTTACCACCAGGGGCCCTCGGTGCTTGGGAAGCCATTTCTTGACTAATCCTGCAGCTGTGGGAAGACCACCTCTTAGATCCCAGATCTTTCTCCTGGCCCAGCTTCTCCTGTGGCTCTTGGCTCCCCTTGGAGCGCCGCTGGGGCTGCCTTCTGAGCTCAGGCTCCTCTTTGGGTCCCCTCAGTGAAAACAACACTCCAGCCTGGCAGATATCCAGGGCCTGCTGGGAGAGGACACCAAACATGGATTATGTACTTCTTAAAATTGTGTCCAAAATTATATATCACAGAAACTACTAGAGATGAGAGATGTACATGGTATTTTAACACAAGCCGGAGTTTAATAGAGAAGTCTCAAGACACTTGTTTGTATGCTAGATTCCAGGGTGTTCTTATGCCAGAGTCTCCGGTATTTTTTCCCCTCAGTTATCCCTAGCCTAAGCTCAAATGTTATATTATCTTTTTTTAAAGTATACTTTAATTAAACATACACAAAAAAATAGATGTTTGTTGTAGAAATTTCGTATGTGAGGATAAAAAAAAAAAGGCCAAGTTCCCCTTTACATATGTATGTACTCCCAATCCTGCTCCTTCCTCATTGGAAAGAACTGTTAACAACGTGGCTAACTGCTTCCCAATAATACTAGATTATATAGAATTCTTTGTTTTATTCCCAGGAGACTATATAATATTATCCAATGACTTGCTTTCTTAAAAACTTAATCATATGTCTTGGAAATCTTTGCATGCCAGTGCATACTGGTCAATCAAAAATTTCAAACAAATTATAATTTTCCATTCAGAATATATAAATACACTTATTTAATAACTTTATTGATTGTTTAATGTGTTGCTATGCCTTATTCATGGACATTTAGATTGTTTCCAGTATTTTGCTCTTATGAACAATGCTGTAACGGATATCTCTGCTGATGTAACTTTGCATATGTGTGACAGTATTTTTTATATGAAAGATTTTTTTTTTCAGTGGAGGGGATTTTCAGACGATGAAAGATTTTTTTAAGTTTATTTATTTATTTTGAGAGAGCACACATGCAAGTGGGGGAGGGGCAGAGAAAGAGGGAGAGAGAGAATCTCAAGAAGGCTCCATGTTGTCAGCCCAAGCCCGACACAGGGCTTGATCTTGCAAACTGTGAGATCATGACCTAAGCTAAAATCAAGAGTTGGACGCTCAACCAACTGAGCCACTCAGACACTGCTCTATGAAAGATTTCTAAAAGAACTGTTGGATCAAAGACAATATCCACTTTAAGTTTTTGGTTGATCTCGTAGGGGAAGGAAAACTGAACTTTTTTTCCTTCTACCAATCAAGTTCATTGGCTGAGGACCTATAATTAGACTGATAAAAGAAACAGAAAACAAATAAAAGTATGTTAACATGTGCGTTGCACTTACACACGCACATGTTACAGAGAAGTGACAAGCCAAAGGAAAAGGACTTTGAGTTTCTAGGGCAGAAAATTGTAAGAGGGTAAATATAGGAGGGAAACCAGTGGAAGAGAAGGGCCAGTTAATAGTTTCTGAAGTAGATTTCTGTGGTGCCATCTCTGGGCTGATGAGGGTCTAGAGCTCTCTCTGGTGATGAACTTCTGCCCGTTCTGGTAGACAGGGGAGGAGGGACACCTTTATAAATTTATGTCCTGCTTTTAAACAAATAGGGAAAGTTCTGAGAGCTTTTCTTAATCTGCTTCTCAAGTGCCTTCAGCTCAAAATAACCTTCATGCCAAAGTGGCATATTTTGGGATGGCCTATTCTGCCACCCTTCAAAATCGATCCATTTCCTCTAAAAAGTCTGTATGAATTTATATTCCCACCATCAATGTATGTATGAGACTGTCTACTTCCATATATAACCTCACAGAATACGCTATTGTTATTCTTTTAAATATTTTTGAATGGATCAAAGAAGGATCTCATTATTGTTTCAGTTTGCATTTCTCTGATTATAGCAAGACTTCTTAATATTTATAGCAACTTCTACATATTATGCATATTAATCCTTTGTTACACTTGCTGCAAAAAACGATTTAATGATTTAACCTGGGTAGCCATCCTGGGAACACCTCTCTCTTGCCAGCAACTATTTGGATTGCTGAGTACTAGCTGTTAACAATCACACGACATAGCTACTCATGTAGATATCATTAAAGGAAAATAGTGTTTCGAAGACAGGACTTAGTGGTATATGATCGACTGGCAAATAAATGGTTCAGAGTCTGAGAAATCACAGAGAAGATAGAGATGCCAGGTGAGCCCTGAAACAGGTTCTGATCTGACCTGCTGGCATTTTAGGACAAGGTTGGGATGAATCTGTAGTTTTCATTGTGTTCTTTAGACCCCGAGGGTTCTACAGATAAACCAGAGGGACTCCTCTCCTACTTCTTCCACCAGAGCAGCTCCTCTTAGGAGCTTTATTCATTTAAATAGAGCAAGATATTCACTTCAGTGGGGGAAAAAAAAAAAGATGAAAACCTCCAGACCAGCACCACAAGCCAGAGGTTAAAACCTAGGCTCTGAGGTCAAACTGTCCATGTCTGAATGACAATTTTGCCACTTACTCTAAGTGACAACCACCTAGTTACTTAATCTCGCTGATCCTCTGTCTGCTCATCTGTAATATGGAGTTAATAACATCTCCTTGGGTAGTTGTAGGGATAGAAGGACACAATGTATACAAAGCCTGTGGCTTAAAGACACTCAATAAATATTACCCAGCTAGAAAACTATTATTACCAGTGCTAGGATATCTCCATGATCCAAAATGCTTCTGGAGGATTTTGTGGAGAAGGTGGATGCTGAGTTTTACTGGAAAAATCGAGACAGTGGGGATGAAGGGGATGGGGTCCTTCCCCAACCCCTACATCCAGAGGTTAGGAAGCCACAACATGAATGAAGCAGAGTTTATGGGCTACCGTAGGATAAGATTGGATAGGTAAGTTGGGACCACATCATGGAGGACTTCGAACACTTGACGAAGAAATTTGCGCTTGAACCTTTAGATAGAATTTTTCTTTTCTTAAATTTTTTAACGTTTATTTCTTTTTGAGAGAGACAGAGAGAAAGAGAGGGAGACACACACACACACATACACACACACACACACACACAGAGTACGAGAGGGGAAGGGGCAGAGAGCCAGGGAGACACAGAATCTGAGGCAGGCTCCAGGCTCTGAGCTGTCAGCACAGAGCCTGACACGGGGCTTGAACTCACAAATGGTGAGATCATGACCTGAGCCGGAATCGGACACTTACCTGACTGAGCCACCCAGGCGCCCCAAGATATTTTTCTTCTTGCACATTTTAAGGGACATAGAAACACTCTGCAGTAATCTCACCCCCTAGGAAACTTTGTGTGCTCTCACAAAGATGTATCCTTTTACATTTTTTAAAAGGGAAGAAATGAAAAAGAATGAAGTGTTTATCAAAGCCCCAAACTGACAATAACAATGAGAAGTGTGAGAAGAAAAGACACTGACACAGAAGCTAGACTAAATGCAGGGACAAGGGCAGGAGGAAGGAAGGAGCCAAGTGCACCTGACATTTGGAGGCAGGTGCCGGCTCTCACTGCTGGCTCTGCCTGGGATAATTTACCCTTCTGCATCTCTGTCTGGAACTTTCCAGTCCTTCACTAGTAGTCTGATTGCCTATGACGTTGCTGGCAGTGGATTGTTTGACCCTGCCCCAGTCTTCATCCGCACTAGCTTTAGGAAGCACTGGAAGTCAAGGTATTTCAAGTGTTTATTAGGCTGCCACATGCCCGTGGACTTTAGTCCCTCGTACACACAGGGCGGTCCCTCTTTTCTTCTTGCCAACACCTTTGTTTAGGTCCTCTTAGCCTTTTACCTGGGTTATTGTGACAGAGTCTCACTGCCCTTCCTGCCCAAGACTTTCCCCCCCTCTGTCTGTGCTACATACCATAGCTGGATTAATCCTCAACTATGGCTTTGATCTGCCACTCCTGCTCAAAAACCTGCCTCTAATCAAAGTAACACTTTTCCTTGATACAAAAGGAATACATGTTCAAAGCAAAAGTTTGGACAATACCAAAAAACTCAAAGAAAAGAAAAATTTCCCATAATGTCACCACCTAAAGATAATCTGTAACATACTGGGTTTTAGTCTTTTTATGTTACTTTTTAATACCTCATGAATTATTTCCCCATATTCTTTGTTCTTTTTGTTACATCGACATGAGAGGAATAAGGTTTATGTATCCAACGCTTAACTAGAGGATATTTGAGTCGCACTGAACATCCTTATGCTGACATTTTTGTACACAAATTATGATTTTTTTTTCCTGGGAAAAATTCCCAGAAGAGGAATTTGTGCCTCAAATGTATTTATGTTTTAGAGCTTTCTTTTCTTTTATAATAAATATTGATAAGTTGCCCTCAGAAAGGTGTACCATTTTATCCTCCCACCGTGGGTAGGTATACCCATTACTAGTGGATCAAACAGCAGCATCTTGGCCTGGAGTCAAGCCTGCCCCCCCTCCATCCTGGCCCTGCTGCCTGCACAGGCTTTTCTTCTCTATCCCCACACCCCCACCGCCGTCCTGAGAGGCTCTTCTCCTCGTACTCTACCCACGCTGCACACATTGTACCAGCAAACACCTCAGAGCACTCCCCAGTGATGTCAGGAGACTGTGGAGATTAAAAGGGAAAGCTCTGGAGCCAGCCTACCTGGGTTCGAATCCCAGCTCTACCCTGTACCTTCCTGCACGTGGGCAACACCATTAACACCTCCATCAAAGCATGGTTGTGAGACCATAAATGATTTCAGACCCATAAAATGCTTCGGATGGTCCTTGGAATGTAGTAGGTATTCAGTGAACATTAGCGACCATTATCAGCAGTTAGGAACCATGCTCCATCCTAGGTGTGGGGAATCCAGGTGTGAGAAGATGCCCAAGGTCTCTCTTTCCGTGGAAATAATCCCAGATACTATTAAGTACCGGGCAGAGAATAAAAAGGGTGTTGTGATGGCAAGCGATAGGGTGAGAGGTGGGGCATCACATTCTGTGGCTGAAGGAAGCCTGTGTGCAGCGGGTACCTCTGAGCTAAGACCCATGGGGAAAGATGGGGCCACCCGTGAGGGCAGGGCTGCCTCAGGTTTTGGTCTCAGAGGGCAGGAGCTTCCAAACTCTTAACAGGCGGGTGGCTGTTTTAATGTCCTCCCCGTCTCCCCCCACACTTTTTAAGGCTGATAATACATGGGGGTATATTTTGATCCTTCCTTGTCTTTATATTAGTCAAGCACCAGGAGTCCTGTGGCCAGGGCCTCCCCTCCTCTTACTCAAGCCATTAATTCTGGTGGGCCAATGGCCAAGGCAAGAAGGCCTTGTGGGAGCTGACATGTTTTCACTAATTGCTTCTGCTTGATTTCCGGCTTTGTTGAACCTCTTCCTGATCCTTTTGGGTTTTAAATTTTTTTCCTGGTCCCTTGAAGGACCTCGCTCTTGTTCTCTGAAATCACTGTCTCCCTGACATGAAAAGCCCTTCAGTGAGCCAAACGCATAATGGTGTTAAGTGGAATAAAAAAGAAAACCGGAGTCTCCAATGGACAAGAAGTTTTCTCTGTGCATTTAGGCATGGAGAAGAAGGCATCCTCCTTCTTCCTGCTCCCCTTTCCTTCCCAAACCGCCCCAGCCTGAGTAAAGGGAGAATTGAGCTGCCCTTAGGAACTACGCGTCTAGCTGGGGACGGCAGCCAGGAAAAGGCTGCCCCTGGACCTGTTCTCTCTCTTGTGGAAGCGATGTGAGCCCTCCTATGCACCCTTCACTGCCTCTTTTGAGTATCTGACCTTTCAGGGTGGAATGGCCACTGGATGTTATACATGGGGTGGAGAAGCTTCCTTTGGAGGCTCCATAGTTCCTGGTATGAAAATATCAGGTCCCTCAGGAAAAGATAAGATACCATCAGTTTCCTCCAGTACCTAGGCCAGTTGGTTTCAAACTTTTTGACTCTGACCCACAGCTGACATCATGACCCAGTTACTCGTAAAACTATTCTTGCTCTCCTTATGTGCGCTACACATACAAAATAGGTGTGATATTTTCTATTTCAAAAAAGTATTGGTCACATTTCTCTGCATTGATTTTGCAAACTACTGATGGATTGGACCTGATGTTTAAAAAATGCTGTTGAGTAACTTAAAAGCATCTGTGTTAGATCTCGTCCTGATTTTTCTGGTTCCCATAATATAATTATTTAAGTGCCTAAGTTACATCAAGAGGTTTGAGAACTTTGTACTATTTGATCCAGTGATTCTTCTTTGATTCTGCCTCAACGAAAGATGGTTACAAGAAGGGGGATCAAGGGACCATCATCACACACATTCTGTTTTTAGCCAAATGTTTAACAAAGTTGCGGGAAAGATGTGAATGTAAATGTTGGATTTGATTTTAGGCTGTGAGGGAAAATTTTAAACACCTAATCCCATTTCCTCAGGTAAAGTATCAGATGTAGTCACAGCTAGTCGAACAACTATACTTAAAGAGTATTTCCTAATAGCTTAGCATTAGCCTGGAAGAAAGCTCCCACATGACACTCCGCTGGCGTCCGACTTAAGCCCTAATGCTTAGAACCATCTTATTAGCAATGCCTCGGACGAAGACCCAGAAAGCAGTTTAAGGCAATTCCCAGATGGCAAGATAAAGCATCTGGGTGAAAGAACTAGGATTTAAGAAATCCAGCCGGGTAGGAAACATGGGCTGAAACTGTCAAAGTGAACTAGTTTAGCAAAAACATAAAGAATCTGGGGCGCTCGGTTGAGCGTCCGACTTCGGCTCAGGTCATGATCTCACCGTTCCGAGTTCAAGCCCCGCGTCGGGCTCTGTGCTGACAGCTCAGAGCCTGGAGCCTGTTTCAGATTCTGTGTCTCCCTCTCTGTCTGTGGCCCTTCCCTGCTCATGCTCTGTCTGTCTCTGTCTCTCAAACATAAATAAACATTAAAAAAAAATTAAAAAAAAACATAAAGAATCTTTGTGGAAATTCAGAATGTGAACGGCACAAAAACTGGTGGGCGCTAAAATTTGCGTTTCCTCTACCATGCTGTTTGGCAGCGTCTCTGGCCTCTACCCCTAGTCGTGACCACCAAAAATGTCTCCAGACATTGCTCCATGTCCTCCAAGGGACGGAACTTCTCCACTGGAGGAGCACTGAGATAAACGGACGGGCTACTAGGGAAAAAGATCAAATGGAGTTTTGTTTACAGTAAGTCCAGTAAATACCACCAGCAAAAATAACCCAGGGGCGCCTGGGCGGCTCAGTTGGCTAAGCGTCAGACTTTGGCTCAAGTCACGATCTCCCAGTTTGTGACTCTGTACTGACAGCTCAGAGCCTGAAGCCTGCTTTGGATTCTGTCTGTCTGTCTCTCTCTCTCTCTCTGCCCCTTTCCCATTCGTGTGCTGTCTCTCTTTCTCTCTCTCTTTCTCCCTCAAAAATAAAAGTAAATAAACATTAAATTTTTTAAAAAAAATAACAAAGCAATTACAATCTGAGGCTGTGTCATTACTAACACTAAGAGCAATTAATGATTACTGACTGCTTACTCTGTACCTGCCACTACCAGAAGTCCTTTACCTGTGAATCCTCACTCAATGCTCACGTGGGCCCTACAGGGTAGGAATACCACTGTCTCTATTTTGCAGCTGAGGGCACTGATGTCTAGGGACAATAAGTGACTCACTCAAGGTCTCATAGCTAAGGTAGTGACAACCGACACCCTGGCCCATTGTGCTATGAGAGTCTTTAAACTATATACTAGGTACACATACAGTAGCATCCTGAGAAGAGTCAGCGCCCTCATATACCCAGAACATGGCTGAGAAGGGAGAAACAAGCTATCTACCCAGTGTCTTAAGCAGGGACTTGCCTGTAGTGGAGGTCCCAGCCTCCAGTCAGCTCACTGACTTAATTCATACAAAATTCTAATATGCTCTTTCTTCTACCAGCGGGATAATAGAGTAGCTTTTCCAAAGATTGTCAACAAAAGTAGTTAATCACATGTGGTGGTGCTTCAAGGGTTAAGTTTCAGTTATCCGGAAAGCCTTTCTCTTCCTGGGACCCTAACTTCTGAGCCCTATAGCTCTGGGTCCAGGTGCAGAGGTCACCAGGATCACAATCTTCCCGCTCCAGTGTTGGGGCCTGCTAAATTGCCCAGGCTAAATTGTGAAACTAGAAGGCAGGGGTGGCAGAAGGGCGAAGGTCTGGACAGGAATCCTACCGAAGTCGGAGCCAGGTGTCACAGAAATGATTGAGAAGTGTCAGGGGATGCCAAGCCCAGAGAGCTACAGCTGGGCAGTGACCTGTCTCCTCTCCCAACCCCCCTCCAGGGGCAGTCTTGGAGCTCAGGTCTGTTGACCTGCAGAGCCCAAGGAACAACCAGGAGCATCACACGCAGGAAATGGGCCTGAAGCGGCTCATTGTGCGCCGGGGCCAGTCCTTCCTGCTCCGACTACATTTCAGTCGACCCTTCCACTTTGGGACAGACTACCTCACCTTTGTGGCTGAGACTGGTGAGTTCACCCTGCCCCAAGGCAAAATTCGCCCGTAGGGCTCCTGCTTCTCCTTCTTGAGTGCTCTCTCCCCTCCCTTTTACTGGGACCTCCAAGACCCTATAAGTGCTTACCTGATAAGTGAGGTTAAGGAAAGATTTGGTCAACTCAGCAACTTGAAACTGTAATGATGATGGCCAATTTTTTTTTTAAGTTTATTTATTTATCTTGATAGAGAGAGAGAGAGAGAGCACAAGCTGGCAAGGGGCAGAGAGAAGGAGAGACAGAATCCCAAGTAGGCTCCACACAGAGCCCGATGTGGGGCTTGAACTCAAACTGTGAGATCATGACCTGAGCGGAGATCAAGAGTCAGACACTTAACCAATGGCGCCACCCATGCGCCCCAATAACAGCCAATTTTTAAGTGCACAACAGGCACTGTGCTAAAACTTCATACATAGTATTTAATTTAATCCCTATGACAGGAGTTTCAGCTTTCGGGCACTATGATGATCCCATCTTACAGACAGAAAAACCTGAGGCCCACAGATCTTAAGTGGCTTGCCCAAAGACACCCCGCGGCAATAAAAGCCTCAAACCAAAAGGATTAGCAAGTGGTGGAAGAGGGTGAGGATCGTCCCTGCCCCCTGGAATCGTGTCACATAGATTTTAAACCTCACTGAGGGGTCATTTGTCTCTCACACAGGACCAGCGCCCACGGAGTTGCTGGGAACCCGAGCCACCTTCTCCCTTACCCAGGCCCGACAAGGGAATGTCTGGAGTGCCTCTGACTTCACCATTGACACCAACTCGCTCTTTGTCTCCCTTTTTACACCAGCCGATGCGGTCATTGGTCCCTACGCTCTGAAGATAGAGATCTCTCAGGGTCAGGGTCACAGCGTGACTCACCCATTGGGGACCTTCATCCTGCTTTTTAACCCTTGGAATGCAGGTACAACTGCTTCACAGACTGTAAAGCTAACCTGATCCACTGGGAAGGCTCAGCAAGGTTCTTCTGAGAAAGCCCAGAAGATAGAAGCTGCCTGTCTATGCCATATATTACCATGTGCTCACTAAAAACCATCTTAAAAAAAAAAAAGAATTTTAGTGGCATGATGAAAATGCTCATGGTGTGATATGCAGTGAAAGAGATTAGGAAATGGAACGAAGTGTGATCCTAATTGTATTATATATACACGACAGAAAGAGTGGCAAGAACGCACTAAACTGCAAGGGTGTCTCTGAGTAGTGGGAATGAGGGATTTTCATTATCTGTGTTCCGTCATCTGTATTTTCCAAGTCTCTACAATAGGTGTTTTGCTCTTACAATCAGAAAATGATAATTATCATGTTTTAAAGTACAGATTATATCACTGGCCTCTAGAAGAGCATAGTAGACTTTGAAGACTCCATTTCTATTGTCATCGACCCATTCCTTCCCCTATTATCCAGAGAGACACTGTCATTACTGTGTTTTTATTTTATTACTCTGTTTGTCTTTTGCCCCCTCCACTACTCTTAACCACTCAGAGGATGATGTTTACCTGCCAAGTGAAATACTACTGCAGGAGTATATCATGATGGACTATGGCTTTGTTTACAAGGGTCATGAAAGATTCATCACCTCCTGGCCCTGGAACTATGGGCAGGTAATACTGTCACCTGAAACTGGGCCTGGGGCAGGTCTCTTAGGCTGGTTCTTAATCAACTCTATTAGCTCACAAAGGGCCACTAACAAACGTCAGAGTGTGTGGTGCTGGGCCAATTTGCCAACCAGTAAGAGGGGAAAAGAAGAAGGGGAGATGTCTTTCAAGTTTTTAATATTTCATATAGAAAACCTAAAACCTAATCCAAGTAGACAGGCTACTAAAATGAACCTGTCTCTCAGCTCCAGTAATGAGCAATTTATGGTGAATCTTATTCCATCTATACGAGGGGTTTGCAGACTAGAGTCCACTGAATGTTTTCGTATGGTCCATGAGTTAAAATGGCGTTCATGTTTTTATTTTTATTTAAAAAAATTTTAACGTTTATTATTGAGAGACAGAGAAACACAGAGTGTGAACAAGGGAGGGACAGAGAGGGGAGACACAGAATCCAAAGCAGGCTCCAGGCTCTGAGCTGTCAGCACAGAGCCTGATGCAGGGCTCTAACTCACAAACCACGAGATCGTGACCTGAGCTGAAGTTGGACGCTTGACCGACTGAGTCACCCAGGTGCCCCAGTGTTCATGTTTTTAAATTGTTGAAAAAGAACTAAAAATTTTTGGGGGATATGCAAATTTTATGAACTTCAAGCTTTGGTGTCCATAAGTAACATTTTATGAGAACACAGCCATGCTCATTCACTTAAGTATCACCTGTGACTGTGCTAATGCCACAGTGGTAGAGCTGAGTAGTTGAGACAGACACCCCACAGCCTGCAAAAGCTAAAATACTTACTATCTGGTCCTTTACAGAAAAAGTTTGCCCGCCTCTGGTCTGTACTGGCCCCATCACTCCCAACTCATCACTGGAAGTTTTGGAGGGAATTTATAGATACCATATCATTTAATCCAGTCATACTTCTGATTATAGCTCTAAAAGATAACAACTCTTCCTAAAGAGTGAACATTATCATAACTGAAAAAATGAACAATTCTTTAATAACATCAAATATCCAGTCAGTGTACAAATGGCAGGACCTTTGGCTCTGGGCAACGTTTCCACTTTCAACCAGCCCCATCCACACTCACCAGGAGGGTGGTGGGGAGGAAGCGGGAGTATTGCTGAGGAAGACCAGTTGCTGTGTTCTCCAACTGTGACAACTCGTGTGATTTTTTTTTGAAACAGAGACCTATGTTAGCAGTGGTTAGCCAGGGGCAGGCAGCCTGTGAAGTACGGACATCCCCATCTCTCCCTCACTCACCTGTGCACATAACAGCTGCAAAGACAGTACGCAGCACTGTCCATACTTCACGCAGGCATATGTCTCAAGTATATGTTATAAACTTACGTCATGAGCCTACACTGGCTTCTCCTGGGTTCCCAGCTTTAGCGGAACTCCTCTACTTGATTTCAAGGATCCCCATACTCCTCTCCCTCGCCTCTCATGGCTGCCCTGTATCTATCCATCTCCTCTTTCCTACTCCCTCATGTCCTCCAGAAATGAGAACCTCTAAGCCCCTGTCCTTGGACCACCATACTCAAAGACCTCAGGTGAAAATCCCCACCCTGCTCTCTTCCTGTCTACCTGGCCCTTCAAAGCCTATTGGTGCTAATGGCCTTCTCCGATCTCTTGGTCAACGGGGATCCCTCACCTCTGAATTCTGTTTGCACATTCCATCAGAGATACTCAGGTTCATTTTCCAGAATTCTGAATCTCACACACTCCCAATTTGATCGATAAGCTCTTTGAAGACAGGACCTTGTCTAATATTTAACCCCCTCATCCCCAGCTGCATATACACCATCCCTCAAAGCCTGTGTTACTGACTTGAAGTTTCAGGACGCTAGACATTTTCACTCTTCTCTTTTCTCTCCCTTGAAATCACTTGGAAGTTTGAAGAGGACATCATAGATATCTGCTTTGAGATCTTGAATAAGAGCCTGTACTTCTTAGAGAACCCATCCAAAGACTACTCCCAGCGGAATGACCCTGTGTATGTCTGCAGGGTGGTGAGCGCCATGGTAAGCACGGAAGCTCTCCCGCCCCTGTCTGAGGACAATCTGAGCTTCCCTAGGGCACTGTGGGGACCCCCCGTCTGTCCTTTGCAGATCAACAGCAACGATGACAACGGTGTGCTGCAGGGAAACTGGGGAGAGGACTATTCCAGGGGGGTCAGCCCGCTGGAGTGGAATGGCAGCGTAGCCGTCCTGCGGCAGTGGTTAGCCAGGGGCAGGCAGCCTGTGAAGTACGGACAGTGCTGGGTCTTTGCAGCTGTGATGTGCACAGGTGAGTGCGTGAGAGATGGAGAGGCAGAATCATTCATTTAATTGTCGTGATGACCCTTTGAAGTCAGGCGCTAGTTATCTCCATTTCGCATAAGTTGACCTGTGGCCTGCCCATAGCCCCGTAGCTAAGAAATGGTGCACACAGGGACTCTCACCCTACACACTCCACAGTTCTGGGGAGCCCTGTGTATTTTCCCAGGAGGGAGGTTGACCCGTCGCAATCACTCTGCAGTCTCCTCAATGGCAGTTAGACTATTAAAATGGTCACCTGGATAAAGAAGAGTGTGTCCCAAAGAGGAGGCTAAGGTGGCTTCTCTCTGCCACTGCTCAGGTTTCTCAGCTCCTGGTGAGTCTGGAGTCAGGGACAGCTCGGGGAAGCTTGAAGTGCAAGCAGAAGGTCTGGGAAAATTGGAGCCCACCTGTGGGCAGAGCTGGCAGCTCCCAAATACTTCTTGGAGAGTTTTGTGAGGAGTTACAACAGGAGGTTTGCTACTTTGCTAACTACCCACATGCAACGTCAACGTTTTATGCATTATCATTTATTTATGATTTAGTGCAAAGGTATTGATCGGATTATCTGTGAAGATGAGGGAAAGACAGAATACTGAAGTGCCTGCCTGTCTTCCCCCATGAAGTCGGGAGTACCTTACACAGTGCTACCTGTCACATTGTGGTGCTCCATCAGTGTTTGCTGAGTGAATGGGCTGACTCTGAATTGGAGGATGAGGGAGCACAGAACAGGAAGACAGAGACAGAGGCCAAGGACAAAGTTCTAGATTTTTCTGAGAGCGGCAGTGTAGTTTGGCAGTTATGTACAGGCGCTACAGATAGAGGAGATGTTTAACCCCGAGTGTTCAAAATGAGGGGCCTCACTTTGCTCATTCATTTTCCCTGGAAGATGCTCAGCACAGCACGTGTATGTGCGTATGTGTGTCTTTGTGCTTGTGTGTGGCGGGAGTGTAGATGGTGTAATATCTGCTTTGTGTGAGTAGATCTTAACTACTTAAGTGAAATCTTAAGATCTTAACTCAGTTTTTGGGGCGCCTGGGTGGCTCAGTGGGTTGAGTATCCAACTTCGGCTCAGGGCATGATCTCAAGGTTCGTGAATTCAGGCCTTGAAACAGGCTTGCTGCTGTCAGCACAGAGCCCGCTTCAGATCCTCTGTCTCCCTCTCTCTCTGCCCCCCCTTCCCAGCTTGTGCTCTCTCAAAAATAAATAAAACATTAAAAAAAAAAATCTTAACTCGGCTTTAAAAAGCCTTTGTAGTACTATCCTGAGAAGCCACAAGAGGATGCTGTTGCCTTATCATAGAGGCTACTGCCTCTGTACAAGCAGGTTCCCTTTGTCTCTGATCAGTCTTCCACTTATCTCTAGAAGTCTATCTTGCCCTTCTATCCTTTCACTGATTTCTTTCTTACCTCCTCCAAATCCTTGTATTTCAGTAGAATTACAGATTCAGAATTTCAGAATTGAAAATCATCTGGTCCAATTCCTTACCTTGTTACACACGAGGAGACGAAGGCCCAGAGAAGTTAAGGCACTTACCTAAGGCCCCACAGCTTCTCTTCTGAAAGTGGCCACAGGGAAGGCCTAAAGTTTTTTATTTTCTTTCAAATAAGCAAATGTTTTAGGTTTTCTGTTTTTAATTTGGAAAGCTTCTGAATGGAAAGAGCCCTAAATGATAAACTGAGTTGCTTACTGTTGTTTTAAGTAACCCTCAAATGATTTCTTTTTCCAAGTGGGACGGAGACCATCGATGGGGCAGGTAGGCAGCAGGGTTCTGGGCCTGGGTGCAGTGCTCTGAGAATAAAGGAGTTACAGGTATGGATCGGCAAGAATCTTGGCCTTCTTTCTCTCCTCCAGCTTAAAAGTTAGAAGGCATACATGGGGAGCAAATGATTCTGCTTGAAATGAACTCGGTGATTCTCCATGTTTTCTTTCTCTTTAGTAATGAGATGTTTAGGTGTTCCAACCCGCGTGGTTTCCAATTTTCGTTCCGCACACAACATGGACAGGAACTTGACCATAGACACCTACTATGACCAAAATGCACAGATGCTGCCTACTCGAAAGCGAGACAAAATATGGTAAGGGACACTGTCCGAAACACATGTGGGCTCCATGTCAGGAAGGGTAGGGAAGCTCTGACCTGGTTCTCTCTCATCTTGAGGTGATATCACCCTGTACGTTGTTGCCGGTGCCCAGAGAGCAGTTCCCTAACCGAGGAGACTGTTCTGGCTAATTAGATCATCACACCAAACTCCTTGCAGAAACAGAAGACCATGGGATAACATTCTGAGGCCCAGAACCAAATGAAGAGATTGTGTGTTCTTTGAGTACGAACTTCAAAATCTGTATGCATCTTACAGATGACTCTTCCTTCTTTGAGTCATTCTGTTTGTGTTATTCTCTGTTTCTCCTGTCTGGGCAAAGCCTGCACTTGCTGTTTCTGCCTAATTCCTCTGTCTCTCCTGCTTCCTTCTCTATCTACCTCACTCCCTTTCTGCATGCGTGTGTGTGTGTGTGTGTGTGTGTGTCTGCGTCTGTGTGTCTGTGTGTGTCTCTGTGTGTGCCTTCATTTCTGAGACTGCTGTTCTCTTCCCCTGCTTCCCTTCTCCTCTGCTGTACCGTAAATCAGATATCATGTTTTTCCTTTTCCAGCCAGTTTCCAGGTAAGATCTTTGGGCTGTATGAGAACTAGGGGCAATCCTTGGAGCCCCTCCCTCTCTGAGCTCCTAAAGGGCTGAAGCGCCCCTGATTCAATCAGCAGTGGTAAATCTGAGAGGGCTATATCCCTTATGTAGCATTCTGTGTGTGAATGCATAACCTGAAACTAATCGTGAGGAAACCTCGGATAAGCTCAAAATGAGCAACACTCTGACAAATAAATACTGTCTTCAAAATGTCAACGTAATTAAACAAAGGCTGAGGAACTGCTTCAGATCAAGGTAGACAAAGGATACTCGATAACTAGATGCGGGTGTGATCCTGGACTGGGTGGTGAAGAATGCTGCAAAGGACAGTATTCGGTCAGTTGATAAAATAGAAATATAGACAGTAAATTAGATCAAAGTATTGTATCAATAGTAAATGTGTGAGGTTGATAACTGTACACAATTATGTAAGGAAGATCTCTGTTCTAAGAGAATACACACTGAAGTAAAAAACAAAGGAAAAAATGTATTGATAATCTTCATATCCATACTGAAAGAAAGCCAATGATAAAGCCAATGAAGCAAAATGTTAACAACAGATCATTTGGATATATGGGTACTTTTTGGTAATTTTTTTAAATGTTTATTTTTAAGAGAGAAAGAGAGACAGACAGAGCGTGAGTGGGGGAAGGGCAGAGAGAGAGGGAGACACAGAATCTGAAGCAGGCTCCAGGCTCTGAGCTGTTAGCACAGAGCCCAATGCAGGGCTCAAAATCCTGAACTGCAAGGTCATGACCTGAGCTGGCCAGACCCTTAATTGACTGAGCCACCCAGGCACCCCTGAGTATTTTTGGTACTATTCTTGCAACTTTACTGTAAGCTTGAAATTACTTCCAAATAAAAAGTTTAAAAAGGTGCGGGGGATACAATTAGTACCTAAGAAATTTGTACAGTGCCAGATGGTAGCTAGATTTTTCACGGTGATCACTTCATAATTTATATAAACATTAAATCACTATGTTGTACACCTGAAATTAATACAATATTGTATGTCAACTACACCTTAATTTTTGGAAACAACAACACAAAGCACTCAGTATAGTGTCTGATACCTGACAAATCCGGGGGAAATGTGAATCTTCATTTTCTTACTCTTTCCTGTAGGAATTTCCACGTCTGGAACGAGTGCTGGATGATCCGGAAAGACCTCCCACCAGGATACAATGGGTGGCAGGTTCTGGACCCCACTCCTCAACAAACCAGCAGCGGTGAGTGAGGGCCACGGTGGAAAGGTCTGGGCTCTGTGGGGAGGCTAAGCAGGAGGACTGATCACATGAGCAGGAGGCCGGAAAAGGTAGTGTTTTTCTCACTTCATCGCCTTCAGCTGGGTGACCCGGATGAATGACAGGACCGCTCAGTTGTTTTCTCACCTGCAAAGTGGGAAAGATGATAAATGCCGCTTCACAGGGGGCTGTGAGGATCGGATGAAATTTGGGAACCTGAGAGCACTCAGCGCATGAGGGTCTTCTCCATCCCAACCCCCTCCCTGCCTTCGCCACCACCAGCCGGCCCGGTCCACGGGTTGGCAGCTGTCAGCTGTCATCACCTTCTGTTCCCTCTGCAGGGCTGTTCTGCTGCGGCCCTGCCTCTGTGAAGGCCATCAGGGAAGGGGAGGTTCACCTGCCCTATGACACCCCATTTGTGTACGCCGAGGTGAATGCTGATGAAGTCATTTGGCTCTTCAGAGATGGCCAGGCCCAGGAAATCCTGGACCATAACATCAGTTCCATTGGGAAGGAAATCAGCACCAAGATGGTAGGGTCAGATAAGCGCCAGAACATTACCAGCTCCTACAAGTATCCAGAAGGTACTTGGGGCCCTGGGGATTTGAGGCGGGTGGGCAGAACCTCCTTTGTGTGCTTCCCAGTGAGGATGGCTCATGCCTGTTAAAACCATCACCACCTGATCACCTCCTTCTCATGGCAAACACCCAGGGGCTTTCCTGGACCCTGGCCATGTGGCCCTAGGGTTGCTGGATTGAGCAAATAAAAACAGAGAGTGCCCAGTTAAAACTGAATTCCCGATCAATTCAGATAAGCAAGTATTTTATTAGTATAATGTGTCCCAAATGTAGTATGGGACCAAATAAAAATTATTAAACAAAAATTATTCATCGTGTATCTGAAATTCAAATTGAATGTTCTTTATTATACCTGGCAACTCTGTCCTAGGGACGTATCATGGTCTCCTTATATCATGCAGTGGGGGTGGCAGCAAGGGGGAAGGAGGACACTCAAGGAGGGAAAGGACACCTGGCCTGTAGAAGGGAGTAGATGTCCCTGTGGAGAAGGCCAGGGTGGCATTAGGCTGCCTGACTACGAACCAAGGTTCTGCTATGTTCTAGCTGTGTAAGCCTGGACATGTTCTTAACACCCCTGTGCCTCCACTTTTCTCATCTGTAAAATGGGTTAATGATACTTCAGAGGGCTGTTGTGGGGGCAGATGAGTAGATACACAGAAAGCACTTGGAGCAGAGCCTCTGGTGCATAGTAACTGTACTAGAGAAGTCCACAATTTGGGATGAGTTGGGGTTCAACCTGAATGTTGACTAGACCCCAGGACCAAGAGATGAAGCCCTGCTTAGAAGACTGGAGCATGTATTTTAGAAGCGAGAATGCTGATGGGGTGGGGGAGAAGCCTTTGACTTTGATGATGATGACAGTGATGATGGCGACCATACTGAGGACAAAGAACAACACTGGGTACTTGTATTCAGCAACTCATTTAACTCAAATTTTTGGCAGCTGTATGAGGCAAGGAGATATATCTGGGTCATAGATGAAAGAACTGAGCACCAAGAGATTAAGAGACTATAGCTGAGCAAGGCACCGAACGCAGCACCAAACAACATACCAATTCCCCTGTTCTCAGCCATGAGGCTGTATTGTCTCCTTATGTAGCTCTTCATGTGGGTGGGGTTTGGGGAAGGGAGCTGGAAGTTTCTGGGTGGCTTGTTTCCAAAAGAAGGCCGCTGGTCCTCTCAACCCTCCTCACTGAGGTCTTTCCTGGCTCTCCTTTCTGCCAGGATCTCCTGAAGAGCGAGCTGTGTTCATGAAGGCTTCCCGGAAAATGCTGGGCCCAGGAAGGGCCTCTTCGCCCTTCCTGGATCTGCTGGGGTCCAGGGGCTCTCAGGATCAGCCAGCCCAGCTGCAGCTTCACCTGGCCAGGACGCCTGAGTGGGGCCAGGACCTGCTGCTGAAGCTGCATGCCCTGAGGGTGCCAGACAGAGTCCACCTCCGGGGCCCCATCAGACTGGTGGTGCGCTTCTGCGCACAGGCCCTGCTGCACCAGGGTGGCACCCGGGAGCCCCTCTGGAGGCAAACAGTGCACTTGAACCTGGACTTTGGGGAGGGTGAGTATGAACAAGGCCTAGAAAGGCACCTGTAAGGATGGGGCCGTGGCGGGGTCATGAACAAAGCTGGGATGGTTCAGCCAGATTACAGAGATCCCTGCACCCCAACGCACACATGTGCTGGACAGTGAAGCTGTTGTTGGCAAGGGGTCACATATGCCATATGCTGTACCTCTGACACCATCCCACTAGGTGAGACATAGCGATGACCTCTGGGGGCAGTAGGTATAGGTTAAGTACACTGTATCTTTCTCTTTGTTATACACACATACTTTCACACACATACGACTCACACACATATTCTCGCTCACACATACACATTTTTCTGTGTGTGTGTGTCTTTGTTTCCAGACTCAAGATGTCTTTTGTCTGTGCTTAGAGATACAGTGGCCGCTCTTGCTACCCTACGACAATTATAGAAACAAGCTGACAGATGAGAAGCTGATCCGCGTGTCTGGCATTGCCAAGGTGGAGGATATGGGGAGGTCCATGCTGGTCCTAAAAGATATCTCTCTGGAACCTCCCCACTTATCTATTGAGGTAAGGTGTCTTGGACAGAGATGGAGCCCAGAAGCCCTTTGACTCACCCAACCCAGGGGCTGGGACTACAGCAGTGAATGAGACACAATTCCTGCCCCAGACACCAAGTAGATGATTAAAGCACAGTCTGATGTCGTCTTGTCCTCTGTGCAAAGTGCAGGGCAGAGAGGAAGTCTTCCCAGAGGAGGTGACATTTTGTGGAGGATGATTAGGGAGACCCTGTACAGAGAAATGAGAAGGAGATGAAAGCATTTTAAGTAGGGAAATAGCTTTGCAGAGGCAGGGAGACAGGAGAGGCATGGCTGGGAGATTGAGTAGAGGAGCCAGATTTGAGAAAAAGGACAAGTCGAATTCCAGAGGTGACTGCAGGTAACACAGGGTTGACAGGGAAGAGGGAGGACATACAAAAGATGAGCCTTGGACTTTGAGTTCCAAGTTTGTGTGGCTAGCAAGGTCATTACAGAAGGATAAATGGAGGGCAGAAAAGTTCCCCATCTCCCGTTACCGGGGTTTTCCTTCCCTTGAAGACTCCCTTCCCCCATCTCCCCTCCCGTTCTAAAGGACTCGCCCACTGCCCGGTCCCAACCTGGCTTTGCACCTGCTGGATTTGTCAGTGGCACACTCCAGCCCCACCCAGAATGAGTGGCTCCACATCATAAACCATGTGACCAGCTGACAGTTTTCACCTGGGCATGTTGTCAGGCCACAGTGCGGCAAACAGTGGGCAGGATCACTGCCTGGTGCTGAAGCGAAGACCCCGCCCCCGTTACCCAGAGCCCTGGTTACAAACAGGATCTAATGCAAACACATCAGAACCCAAGTAGACTACCAATTAGTCCCACAGTTAAGGGACCTGGGGATGATCTGTGTATGAAGGATCCCAAAGACATTTTTGCCTGTTCTACTTTGATGCCTTCATTAGAGTACAAGGGATTCGTTTCTTTCATTTCAATTTTAGAGCAGTCAGGATGTGTTGTTGCTTTTTTCTTGATTCTCTTTTTGAGGCAGAACATGCCTCGAGTATGATCTGGGTGGTCAGAACTCATTTTAGTTCAACATATGTTCATCGAATATCCATCACTTGGCTGGCACTGCACTAGGCACCGGGCTCTGGAAGTGAGTAGGATAGAGTCCCTGCCTCCCACTCACAGGCCAAGGCCATGCTGCCCTATTAACACAGACCTCCCACGGGATGCACAGAACACACCTGGAGAAACTAAGAGTGTTTCTAGTGTCAGAGCGACGTGGGGGAAAGATCCTAGCTGGGGTCTGGACACCTGGGTCAGGTCCTGGCTCTTCCAGATCATGTGACATTGGTTTCAGAATGATATTGCTAGGGGCACCTAGGTGGCTCAGTCGATTAACCGTCTGACTCTTGGTTTTGGCTCAGGTGGTAATCTCAAGGTTCATGAGTTTGAGCCCTGCGTCAGGATCTGCACTGATGGTGCCGAGCCTGCTTGAGATTCTTTATCTCCCTCTCTCTCTGCCCCTCCCCAACTCGTGCTCCTTCTCTCTCTCTCAAAATAAATAAGTAAGCTTTAAAAAAAGTATCACTGGTAGCATATGGATGACACATAAGGCACTTCTTATCCCATGCCTGTGTCAGACACTACTAATCAGTCATAACTCTCTCTGACTCTGGCTTTGTCCTTGGATCCTTTTGAACACACCATTTCTATTAGCCATGATTAACAGATTGGGGCTGGCACTTAAGTTGAACTCTAACTGCCATCCTGAACTAGATGGAGGGAAATGGATTTCAACTTGGTGCCAATTCCCAACTGGCGGTGGCTTCCTGAAGCATTGTGACCTTCTAAGACAGGTCAGGATATGTGTTTGTCTTGAATACTCTTGACTTATATTCTTCTCTCCCAATTGCAGTGTTCTAGCAGTAAGTTAGCAGTCTCTGGTGGTGAAGAGAAGGATGGTGCAGTGAGCGTACTGAACTGGAGTGAGAAATGAGGCCAGTTGCCCACAGTATCCCTGTCTCTCTCCTCACAGGTGTCTAAAAGGGCTGAGGTGGGCAAGGCACTGAGAGTCCGCATCACCCTCACCAATACTCTAATGACTGCTCTGAGTAACTGCACGATGGTGCTGGAGGGAAGTGGCCTCATTGATGGGCAGATATCCAAAAAGTAAGTACTGTCTGTCTCATGCTGGTCTCTGGCAAGGGGTACCTTGTGGGGTCACAGGTCAGTCCTTTGTCTCCTGGATGGTGCCTGCTTGCTCCCACTTTCCCACCTTCCTTGGGGAAGGTTGACCTTGGTGGGGGTGTTGGGGGGTGAGAAGTGCTTCCCCCAAGAGGGGAAACTAGATCATCCATCCCAGGAGTTATGGAAGGCTCTAACAGGCTCTTTTTGACTTTCAGCATTGGGACTCTGGTGGCTGGACACACCATCCAAATTCAACTGGACCTCTACCCCATCAAAACTGGATCACGCCAGCTGCAAGTCCTCATCAGCAGCAATGAGATTAAGGAGATCAAGGGCTACAAGGACATCTTTGTTGCCGCAGCTAGGGTTTCTTGAGCCCCACTCCACCCCCGTACCCTCCCAACCCCCAGTCCCTCCCTGAGCCCAGAACCCCTCCTACTGCTCCCTGCTTCATCCCCTAGCCCCTTCCCTACCTCCTCCACTCCTGATACTCTTCCGGCCCTCTTGCAGCCCCACCTTGGTGTTTTCTGCTCCTGAAGGTGTAATGTTATCTTTGCTCCTTCTCTGTCCTCCTCCCAGTGTGCTTGGGGGTGAACGAAGCACTATTAGAAGCTCTGTGCATCTTGAGAAGAGACAATAAAGATGTCTTTATGTATCACTGGTGTTCTCTCTTCCGTGCAACAATCTACTTATTGCTACTGGCCAGTCCTCTGGCCTGGCTGCCAGTTGTGTTGGCTGGGCCCTCTCTATTCTTCCTCTCTTATCTCTCTCCTCCTTTAAGGTCCCCAATCACAAAATAAGCCCAATATGATCCCCTTTAAATCAGCCTCTCTGGAATTAAGGATCCCAGGTCTCTCCGTTTAAACTGTCTTAGTCAGCCTGCAGATGGAGGCTGGAGGGAAGTCTGGGGAGGGTGGCCTGGGAGGACAGTGACTGTGCCACCAGGGGGACAGGCCGCAGATGCCTAGCAGGACTTCTCTGCTGCCGCCTGAGAGCACAGGGATGGCTGGGCAGGCCCCACTCAAAATCATTTGTGCTCATTCTAGATAATTTGAAAAGAGCAGAAAGGTGTAAAGAAACAAAAGAAAAATCACCTATAGCTCCCCATCCCAGAAGAAATCTCTGCTAACAGTTTGCCACATATCTTTCCGGTCTTCCCTCCACTATTCATTGCGCTTTTTAAAGTTATTATTACGAGTGCCTGGGTGCCTCAGTTGGTTAAGAGTCTGACTCTTGATTTCAGTTCAGGTCATGATCTCACAGTTTGTGAGTTCAAGCCCTGTGTCGGGCTGACAGCGCGGAACCTGCTTGAGATTCTCTCTCTATCTCTCTCTCTGCCCCTTCCCCCTCAAATTAAACAAATAAACTTAAAAAAATTAAGTTATCATTACATGGCTAGCATTAAAAGATAAGAGATAATAAGTGTTGGTGAGGATATGGAGAAAAGGGAAGCCTTGTGCACTGTTGGTGGAAACTCAAGTTGGTGTCGGCACTGTGGAAAACAGTATGAAGGTTCCTCAAAAGTTAAATATAGAGCTACCATATGACCCAGCAACCGCACGTCTGTGTATTTATCCAAAGGAAATAAAATCACTATCTTGAGAAGATATCTTCACTTCCATGCTGATTGCAGCTTTATTGATAATAGCCAAGATATGGAAACAACCCAAGTGTCTGTCAGTGGAGGAGTGGACAAAGAGGTTCACACACACACATACACGCACACACACACGGACATGGACACACAAGAATACTATTCAACCATGAAAAAGAAAAGAGGTCCTGCCCATTTGCTATACCACGGATAGATTTGGAGGGCTATGTGCTAGTGAGAGAGAAGTCAGGGAGCAACAAGTACTTTATGATATCACTTATCTGTGGAGTCTGAAAAAAGCGGAACTCCTAGAAACAGGGTAGGTAGGTGGTAACTGGGGGCTGGAGGTGAGGGAATTGGGGAGATCTTAGTCAAAGAGAAGAAACTTCCACTTGATGGGTCAATAAATTCTGGAGCTCTAATGCACAGCACTGTGATTATAGTAAACAATACTGTATTTTATACTTCAAACTTACCAAGAGACCAGGTCTTGAACGTTCTCACTGCAAAAAAGAAGTAACTATGTCATAATGGAGGTCTCGGTAACACGATGGTGGTGACATATGACAGTATAAATATGTATCAGATCGACACAGTGTGCACCTTAAGCTTACACAATAGTAGATGCAATTATATCTCAATTAAAAAAATTAAAATATAGTTATCATTATAAATTGGCATGTTTGCATCATGGAAATTTTGGAAACTCCAGAAACACAGAAGAGGAGGAGCGCATGCTCTTGCAGGTTTTCAGACAGGGGCTCTTCATCCTTGCTACTCCTCACCTGCTCAGCAGCTCTGTAGGTTCACTTGGCTTCTCTCACCACCCTCTCTCCCACTCCTCTCCTCTCCCCTCCTCCCCCTCCTCCTTCTCCTCCTCCTTCTCCCCACTCTCATCCTCCTCCTCCTTCTCCTCCTTCTCTCCACTCTCATCCTCCTCCTCCTCCTCCTCTCTCTGCTTTTTAAAACTTCTTTTGCTTTAGCAGGCTGCTTTGTGAAGGAAGGTCCTGAGCCTGCATACCCGCCCTCCAGCCTGTGTGCTGGCTATGCCTATCCCCACTGAGTGCCATTGGGCATTTCTGCGGGCTCTGTCACTGCTTTGTCACTGCTGTGTTCCAGGTGGCTCCTGCCCACAGGCGGGAGAACCTGAGCTGGCTCCTGCGGAAATCTGAAACCTTGCTCCAGCTGCCAGGTGCCTGGGCCTCCTTTGTTTAGTCATCGCCCCTCCTGTCAGGTCAGCCTGGAGGCCTGGCAGCATCGCTAGTGTCGCTGGAGGGGAACAGTGGACAGGCTTCCTCCTGGGCCTTCAAGGGCCTTCCATGGGGGCATTAGCCATTTCTACCTTCCCAGTGGACATTTAAAATTTTCCACTCTCCTTACACAAAAATTGGCTTTAAAAACTGTACTCTGTAGTGTTTTCTTTTTCTTTTTTCCATGTAGGCAAGCCTGTCTGGCTTCATTTCCCTACCTCGGTTGGACAAGCTAGAAATCTCAAAGTCCATTCCAGCTCCGAGGGCCCTCAGGGCATGGGGAGCTGGGGTTCATGCTCCCTGCGGCAGAGCACCTTGAGATCAGGTCCTGACCAACTCTGCCTCACCGTCCTCACCCTCCCCTTGTCCCATAAAACCCGGCGTGCTGGCCTCCCAGGCAGCGGTGCCCACAGATAAACTCTGAAAGAAATGTCCTGGCTGTGGGGCAGGGGGCACAAAGCAGACCAGCCCCCAAGTCTCCTGATTGCTGATCTTCCCCAGCAATTCCCCATGCTGCTCAGCGTCATTGTGTGATACAAAGCACAGACCTCCAGGGCCGAGTCCTGGGTCCCTCAGGTGCAAGACGATACCAACAAAAGTAGCAGTGCCAGCCCCCAGAGGGTTGCTGTGAGGATCAAAGGAGAAATTGCCTTCTAAAGGGCTTTGTAAATGGTGAAGCGTATTCACGTGCAGAGGTCCCTGATTGGTTTAATCACCTCTCCTGGGTGACTGTCTCCATTTCTGATCGTAGAAAAGGGAGGAGGCAGGGGTGCCTGGGTGGCTCAGTGGGTTAAGTGTCTGACTCTTGGTTTCGACTCAGGTCATGATCTCTCGGTTTGTGAGTTCGAGCCTCGCATAGGGCTCTGCGCTGACCGTGCAGCACCTGTTTCGGATTCTCTCTACCCATGTCTGCCCCTCCACTGCTCGCACTCTCTCTCTCTCTCAAAAATAAATAAATAAACATTAAAAAGAAAAGAAAAGGGAGGAGGCAGAGGAACTCACCTGGATCTCCCAATTCAGGATTCCCTTTGCTACCTTCTGGGGAGAAACTCCCATGGAGCCCATAGACCCTGATTCTACAGACAAAGAAACTGGAAGGTGGCTAAGGGCAAACTGGGAATTCATGGCAGGGCCAAAGGTTAGCATCCTAGTCTCTCTGAGTCTTGGAAAGTTCTGGAAGTACCCCATGCCCATCTTGGTAGACCTGGCTCGGGGGGATGGCCACACCTCCCTATTTGAGGGTCCCACAATCTGCTCTGTGCCCTTCTCCTGCAGATCACGGCCCTGCTTCCCTCCAAACAGGAAGGTGCCCATCAGTGCTCAGCTTCCCTGGCTCTCCTCTGCCTCCCTAGCCCTGGACAAGCCGCTCTGACCGGAGTTGCCTCCTTCCCCCAGCACACACACAACCCACACCTTCTGACTAATAGTTTCTAGGAATCAAATGAAAAGCTAAACCTATAAGTCAGCTCCTTAGCCCAGGGCCGTGAAATAGGCTGTTGTTGTTGGATGGCCACTGGGCACCTTCCTCTTTGGGTACCCCACCTTTCCAGACCCACCCACCCTTGCTGCGCTCACCTCCTGTCTCTCCTCACAGTTAAGCTCTCCTACCTATGCCTCCTCCTTCTCCCCAGGCTAACCCATTTCCACTAATGTGGCAGTGGGTTCAGGCACTTATCCATTGTTGGTGTACAGATCATCTTTTAATTCATTCAATTGCACAGTCAACGAATATGAACTGGAAAACTGGCTAAGCTTCAGATACTGCATTAAGCACTCACAGGACTCTGGAGTCTGACTAGCTCCCTCATTCTTAGTGATCTTAGGAAAACTATTTAATGTCTTTAAGGCTCAATTTCTTCACCTGTAACATAGGAACAGTAATAGTACCTAACTCAGGGAGATGGCATGAAGCTTAAATGGGCTAATGCACCGGAACTGAAAAGATGTTGCTAGTCCTTCTAGTAGTCTTACTATTAACATTATCATTAGTAAGCACTGAGGATAGATTAATAAGATATAGGCCATGCCTTCCAGGGGGACTGGTGGGGACATAGGTTAAGTATTTACAACGTTGAGTATGACTAGGCTAATAGGGAATGAAAAGGGGGTGCCCCTAAATGCCTGGTGTGCCCGATATGGTAGAGAGAGGGTGTTAGGAACACTTCCCGGAGGGGCAGTGCTCGAGCCTGGATCTGAGGAAGGTGACAACTGCACGAGGGACATTTCAGAAAGAGACCGACAGGTGCAAGAACGCAGGTGCAGGAAAGCCGGTCTGCATCTGAGAATGGTGAGGATTTGGCCTGAGTAGACTCCAGGCCCGAAGGAGATCCTGAAGAGATTTGTGGGCGATGTTGAGAAGTTTGGACTCAACCTACTGCTGGATTTTAAGCCAGGAGCAACTTGGCTGAATTGGCCCTTCAGAAACATCACTTTGATGACTCATTTGGAAAAAGGATGGGTGGAAGACTAGTTAGGAATTGTTGTCCAGGCAAGGGAGTGCTTCAGTGAAGGCAGGGCCAAAGGCCCAGGGAGAACAGGCTGATTTTAGGAGATAATCAGGAGTTGGGCTGGCAAGGGCTCAGTGGCTGATGGGCTAAGAGAGGTCAGAAAGATGGAGAAATACTAGGTGGCACCCAGGTTTCTCCCAGAATGACTGGATAGGCACCGTCCTCCTTCGCCAAGACAAGAAACATGGAGGAAGGGGAGAGAGGAGGGGGTGCCATTCTGGAATGAAGGTGAGTGGGTATGTGAAGCAGTGAATTGTATATGTGCATGGATACAAATACTATAAGAGCTGACTGGGAGAGTCGAAAATACCGGAGGGAGGGCAGACGGTAGTGAGTGAGGTTCCTGAGGAGGGAAGTTAAGGGACCCAGAAAGCAGGGAGTGCAGGAGAAGTTCCCACAGGAGGGAAAGGTAGGGTGAGGGTGGGGTGGGGCCTTTAGGGTGTCCTGCCCTCTCCCTGCAAAGAGCCCTTTCCCCTCCTTCCATCTGTCTCCTCCCATCTGTGTTTGTTTCCCTGCACGCTCACTCCCAGGACTTGTACTGTTTGTTCTTAATAGAACCAACGTAATTCACTGGCATTCCCACATTCTTACCTATTTCCAAAACTCCTCCACGCATCTTCCCAAGTTTATTTCCTCTACTGCTTTTATTTGAGAGTCGCCTTCACCTGGCCAGTCACGCCCAACAAAATAGCTCTGCCCCAAAATGAATACCAAAAATTCATACCAAGGGTGACCCAGAGTGGGTTCCCTTTGCATTTGGCATCTAGAAAGTGACCCTTCAGAATAAAAATCAACCAGAGTTCTAGGCTTGAGAGGCTTCCCCGGCTGTGAGTTATAGTCTTAGGACCCTATAGGGGCACAGCCCCTTATATCTCCAGAAAGGCTCCATCAGCTCACCTCTCCCACCTGGCTCCCCCGCTATAGTACAGCACCTGCCATGGAATGCCCCATTGCCCAAGAGCTATCAAATGCTCACATGGCATAAAGCCCTGGGAATTCATTGGCTTCCACACTTCCTCCCAGCTGAGCAACACTGCCAAGAAAAACCTGAGGGCAAGTGAGAAAACCAGTTGCGATCTGCCCAGTAAGCAGGTGGCAGTGCAGCAGCCACCCTGCCTTTGGTGTCTCCTGGAGTCTTTAAGGATGGAAGGGGAAGCAAACACACCAGGACCAGTTTCCTGAAGCTCCAAGCCCACCCAGCTGTTCTGTGAAGAGGGGCCCAGGAACCAGAGACAGTGGCCATGGAGCAAGGTAGGGGAGGCCCCCAGGACTGCAGGATCTGAGGGAGAAGGAAGACAGAGAGACTGTAGGAAGTCAAGGGGAGAATGGATTCAGAGGAAGAAAGGAGTAAATAAAGAACCGAGGCAGAAAGAACCCAGAAACTTCAGAATTTGTTGGTAGTCTGAGAGCCAGGAGACAAGGTGGAGGCCGGCTGGTAAACATAACCAAACAGCTTTGTACCAGCACGCCTGCTTCCATAACCCAGTGGGCCGGGGTAGGGCCAGGGATTAGTGAGTCACGGATCCTGGCCTCTGCCACTTTCTGATGCCTTAACATTTAGCAAGTCACTTCTCTAGTTCCTAGCCCCCACGCGTGAAACATGAGGTTGTGGCGGGCGGAGGGGGGGCAGACAAGACGATCTTGAAGTTGTCTTCCGGCTCCGAAACTCTCTGCATCTTCATACCTTCTCTTTTTCCCACTTCAGAAGGTCTGTTCCTCATTTTAGCTAATCTTGCCACTGTTCTCCCTATATCAGCTTCCTCTCTAGAGAGCTGCTATGCAGATTAGTTGGTTGGTGGAAACTATTTCTAAGAATGAGCTCGGAGCTCTACATATTTAACAGCCTCACCTTCACTTACTATTTTTGTTTCAATTTTTATAATTTTGGGGGCGGCTGGGTGGCTCAATTGGTTAAGCATCTGACTCTTGATTTCGACTCAAGTCATGATCTCACAGTTTGTGAGATCAAGCCCTGCATCAGGCTCTGCACTGACAGTGTGGAGCCTGCTTGGGATTCTCTCTCTTCTTCTTCTCTCTCTCTCTTTCTGTCCCTCCCCTGCTCAGTCTCTCTCACTCTCTCTCAAAAATAAATACATATTAAACAATTTAAAAATAATCTATATCTACACAAGAATTATATGAATATGCAGTTGAAGTAAAATAAGACAATACTTACAGATAAAGTTATAGTCCCTGGACCACCACTCCCAACCCCAGCCTCATCTCCAGAGAAGCTAATGTGGTCACATTTAAGAGAAACCATGGTTATTAGTCTTTTGTCTGTATATATATATTATATATATGTATTTAATCAGTATAAGACTAGCTTTTTTTGGCATTAATATCATGGTATAATCACATTGTACATATTTCTCTACAACATGATTTTTTTTCACTCAACAGTATGTTGTTGGAGCTCTACCAATGCCAATTAGCATCTTTAAATCTACCTCAAAAATTTCCACTTTGCATAGTACTCCATAGTATGGGTGTAAGCAATTTATTTATCTGTCTCATTTTGATGGGAATTTAGGTTGTTTCCCATTTTCCAGTTATATAAACAATGCTGGAGGGCACATTCTTATGTATGCCTCTGGACTCATATGGGAGTGTCTCTCTAGGCTTGATAAGGGGATCGATTACTTTGAAAAATTCTACCTATAATTTCCTTTCTATTTCCCTGATCATTTCACTCCCCTACTTTCATCCCCTCATATCAAGGAGAACAAATATGCCAAATAGTAAATGTACTTCTTATTTGAACATCTGGTGTGTGGGGTGAAGAATAATCCCAGCTTTATACTCAGAGGTTAACTTGACCCATGATGTATCCAGAGGATGAGATTTGGCCCCAGGGCTTGCCTTCAGGCAGATGTTGCCATACCTAGCGAGGACTCTGGGTCATGTGCCCAACCTGAGTTGGAGCCAGTTAGTGATCTGTCTAGTCAGCTGGTCTCCAAAAGGGGTGAGCCTCTTTTTATACTACCGGGGAAAGCCAAATGCTTTCCCAGATATCAATAGGCTGGATGTCCCTTCTGAACATGAGTGAAGACTAGCAGTGGGCATCAACTGTTGAGTAATGGAAAGAACACAGGACTTGGGCCAGTAACCCTGGGTTCAGCCTTAGACAAGACATTTAATATGCCTGAACCTGGTTTCCTCATCTCCAAGTGTGAATGACATGACATTTCATCCCTCCAACATTGTGGTGAGGACTCAATGAGACAGAGTACCTAGGACGGTGCCCAGCACATAGCAGACAGGCCTTCAATGAAGTGTTGGTTGAATTTGAAATAAGTGCAGAGTGATTATGGAGAAGATAGAGAACTCTATTCAAACTAGCAAACATCTTTTGGTACCTACAATGTGCTCATCATTATGCTTATATTTCTTTTATAAGAAACCTCATACCCAGAGTGCCTGGGTGGCTCAGTTGGTTGAGCGTCTGACTTCAGCTAAGGTCATGATCTCATGATTCGTGGGTTCGAATCCTGCATTGGGCTCTGTGCTGACAGCTTAGAGCCTGGAGCCTGTTTCAGAATCTGTGGCTCTCACTCTCCCTGCCCCTCTCCCTATAATTCTACCTATAATGATCTTTCTCTGTCTCTCAAAAAATAAATGTTAAAAAAAAGAAAGAAAAACCCCATACCTATTAGCAGTCACACCCCATTTCCCCCTCCTTCCAGCCCCTGGCAAACCCTAATCTACCATCTGTCTCTATGGATTTACCTATTCTGAACATTTCATATAAAGTGAATTATATAGGGGCAACTGGGTGGCTCAGTAGGTTAAGCATCTGATCTTGAACAGGTCATGATCTTACAGTCCGTAAGTTTGAGCCCCACGTCAGGCTCTGCGCTGACAGCACAGAGCCTGTTTGGGATTCTGTCTCTCCCTCTCTCTTCCTCTCTCTCTCAAAATGAATAAATAAACTTAATAAAGTGAATCATATAATATATGGCCTTTTGTATCTGACTTCTTTCACTAAGCACAATGGTTTCAAGTTTCATCTATATTATAGTGTATTCAGGATTCCTTTATGTGGCTGAATAACATTCCATTTTATACATATACCACATTCACTCATCCAGTATTCAGAGGATGGTCATTTGGGTTGTTTCCATCATTTGGTTATTATGAATAGTGCTGCTATCAACATTCATGTACAGGTTTTGTGTGAACGAATGTTTTCAATTTCTCAGGCCCATACCTAGGAGTGGAGTTGCTAGATCATATGGTAACTCAATTTTTGACATTTTGAGGAACTGCCATACTGTTTTCCAAAGTGGCCATACCATTTTACAATTCCCTCAGCAATGTATAAGCATTCCAATTTCTCCACATCCTCCCCAACACTTGTTATTTTCCATCTTTCTTATTAGAGCCATTCTAGTGCATGTGAAGTGGTATTTCATTTGCATTTCCCTAATGATTAAAGATGTTTAGCATTTTTTTCATTTACTTATTAGCCTTTGCATATTTTTGGGGAGAAATGTCTATTCAAATCAACTGCGCATTTTTTATTTGAGTTATTTTTTTAATCATTGAGTTGTACAAATTCTTTATATATTCTTGATACAAGTCCCTTATCAGATATACGATTTACAAATATTTTCTCTCATTTTGTGGTTGTCTTTTCACTTTACTAATGGTGTCCTTGAAGCAAAAAGTTATTAATTTTGATGAAGTCCAATTTATAGGGTTTTTTAATTTTATTGCTTGTGCTTCTATTGTCATATCTAAGAAACCATTTCGTGGTTCAAGATCATGAAGCTTTATCCCTATATTTTCTTCAAAATGTTTTATGATTTTAGCTCTTACATTTAAGTCTTTGATTAATTTAGAGTTTGTTATTGTATACGGTGTGAGGCAGAGTTAAAACTTCATTCATTGCAAGTGTAGAGAAATACAAATAATTTTTGTATATACATATTGTGTTCTACAACCTTAACGAATTTGGGTGTGGATTTGTTAGGATTTGCTATATTCAAGATCATGTCATATGTTAATAAAGATAATTTTACTTCTTTCCAATGTGTACTAGCTAGAATCTCTAGTGCAATGCTAAAGAGAGAAGACACACTTGTTCCTAATTTTAGGGGGGAAAGTATCTAGTACTTCATTATTAAATATGGTTTTGACTGTGGATTTTTCATAGATACTCTTTATCAGTTTAAGCTAGTTAACTTCTTTTCTTAGAGGTAATTTACTTGTTGGGTGTTTTTATCATGAGAAGATGCTGGCTTTTGTCAAATGCTTTGCTTTGTATTTCTTATACTTTAGAATACAGCTGAGACAAAACAGCTAGGCCTCTGTCCTCATTGGCTTACATCTTGTGGTGGAAGACAGACAAATAAAAAAGTAACTACAAAAATATCTGAATATCTCATGCTGATCCTAAAATTAGTGGGCTCCCAGTAAAAATTTATTGCTAAAAATGAACAATCGAGCATGATATTAACTCAGTGAAGCAATTAAGTTTCAGTATAAGTGATGCAGTTAGGTAATCTATGTCAGGAGGAGATAGGAAGAAGGGCGGGTCAACTCGAGCAGACTTCATGAAAGAGGTGGGTCTTCAACAGGCCTTAGAGGACAGGTCGATTTTGGTGAGATATTTTGTTAGGACACACACAATGAGAGGGCACTCTAAGTTGGAGTTACAGCAGGATCAAAATACATGGACAGGCAAGGATACCATTTGCTTGGGGACAGACTGGTTGGAGAGGGCCCATCCTGGGAATGTTGAAAAGCAAGAATCCAAGTAAGTGAAGGCCAGGTGTGGAGGGTCATAAGTGTCAGGTTAAGAAATGCGCCTTTTGTATGGTAGGCTGTAGGGTATCTCAGAACATTTATAGCAAAGGATGGCATGATTAAATTGTCTTGAGGGAAGATAATCCGGTGATATGTTAGGAGAGGAAGGTGTAGGAAGCAGGACATCTGATGGAAGTGTCTATGGCCACTAGATGTAAAGTGAGGAGGTCAGAATTATATAAACATGGAAGGGTCAGGTGGGCACCAGAGATGTTTTAATGGAATGAAGGGGCAGGTCCACATATGAATGGATAAAGATTAAGAAAGAGATGGGTGAGTCAAGTGCGATTTAAAGGTTGTGAGCCCAGGTGCCTGGGGACTAACGTAGGACCATGGCTAAACATGGAGAAGTCAGAAATGGAACATTTCTTGGGGAGATACACTTGGAGAACAGTGAGATCAATTTGTGTTTTATTAGAAGCTCCAGAAGGCTGGGAGTGGGTCTTTCTTTGACTATCTTCAGCATCCCAGCTCCCAGGGCATTAGGCATGTGACATTAGTGGTGGTCAGAGAGCCAGCAAATTGCTGAAAGCATAGCAGCTGGCTACCAGATCAGGAGGCTGGTACAGGGGCAAGTGAAATTGTTAACTTGAGTCCAAAAACTGGATGCTGGGGTGAATCTGGAGACATGCTAGGCTGAAGGCAGCAATCGAAATTGGCCAGGACTATGAAAGGGGTTAGACAGAGGCAGAAAACCATGCACCTCTGGGAGGGCATAAGGGAGAAGGGGATAGACGGTTATAAAAGCAAGAAAGGGAAGGAAGAAGGAAGTAAGAAAGAAGCACTTGCAAGCATGGAGCCTCATTTAATCCTTACACCAACCTTGTAATGCTGGTATTATGGATTCTGTTTTACTGTCTTGGAAACTGAGGCTCAGAGAGGCTAAGTTTCTTTCTCAAGTTTGTACAACTAATAAGTGGTAGGCAGCATTGGACCAGACTCTACAGCCCTGCTCTTTCATATGCCCCTGGCTGCCCTGTTGTAGGGCTGGAGGTGGCCCTCACAGACCTCCAGAGCTCCTGGAACAATGTGCGGCACCACACAGAGGAGATCAGCTCTGACCGACTCCTGGTTCGCCGGGGCCAGCCCTTCAACATCACTCTGTACTTCAGGAACCGGGGCTTCCAGCCAGGCCTGGACAATATCATCTTTGTGGCTGAGACTGGTGAGAACTGCTGAGGGGTGTGTGTGTGTGTGTGTGTGTGTGTGTGTGTGTGTATTTAGGAAGATTCTGCAGGGTTAAGAGTTTATTGCAGAGAGCCTCAGTTCTGCTTCCCTCTCAGGACCCCTACCAGACCTGTCCAATGGGACTCGAGCCCTGTTCAGCCTGGCAGGTCATCATGGCCCCAGCCCATGGATTGCCTCGCTGGAGACCAACGGGGCCAGCTCCCTGGAGGTGAGCCTGTGTGCACCTCCCACGGCAGCCGTGGGTCGGTATCTCTTGAAAGTTCATATTGACTCTTTCCAGAAGTCTGTCACAGCCTACCAGCTTGGGGAGTTCATCCTGCTCTTCAATCCCTGGTGCCCAGGTAAGGCGGGGTGCCTGTGTGTGGGTCCCTTGTCTCTGCCTCTTTGTCAGTGCCACAGAGAGCTAGGCTCAAGGATTTCTAGACCCCTGTTCCCTGACTACCAGAAACCTCCCAATTGTGTGCACTCAGCATCTACTCCCAAGCACCAACAAACAGGGCAGGGAGAACTTGCTATTTACTTACTTCAAATTTTAAAAACATGAGCAAAGTCATCTTTACTTAAAAAGAAAACTACTGGAGGGGCACCGGGGTGGTTCAGTTGGTTAAGCATCCCACTTCAGCTCAGGTCATGATCTCATGGTTCATGGGTTTGAGCCCCGCGTCAGGCTCTGTGCTGACAGCTTGGAGCCTGGAACCTACTTCAGATTCTGTCTCTCTCTCTCTCTCTCTCTCTCTCTCTCTCTCTCTCTGCCCCTCCCCCATTCATGCTCTGTCTCTCTGTCTCAAAAATAAATAACATTAAAAAAAAAAAAAAGAAAAGAAAACTATTGGGGCACCTGGGTGGCTCAGTAGGTTAAGCATCGCCTCTTGGTTTCGGCTCAGGTCACAATCTTATGGTTTGTGAGTTTGAGTCCTGTGTTATCAGTGCAGAGCTCATTTGGGATTCTCTCTCTCTCCTTCTCTTTCTGCTCCTCCCCTGCTCATTCTCTCTCTTTCTCTCTCACAAGTAAAAAAAATGTTTATTTATTTATTTTTGAGAGAGAGAGAGTGCAAGCAGGGGAGGGGCAGAGAGCTGTCAGAGCAGAACCCAACACAGGGGCTGAATTCATGAACCATGAGATCATGACCTGAGCCAAAGTCAGACGCTTAACCACTGAGCCACACGGGCACCCCAATAAAATAAATTTTTAAAAAGAAGACTAACATAATTAACTTTGACCACTATTAACATACATTTACCACACATTTTTAAATTAACTTGAGTTTTTTCATTCTAAGAGTAATAAGTGTATTGCATCGAATATTTGTGGAATGAAGTAAAGGGAAAGGAAGAAGAAAGATGGAAAGAAAAAGAAAGAATGAAGGAAAGGACGGAAGGAAGGAAGGAAGGACGGAGGAAGGAAAAAAGGAAAGAAAGAGGAAGGAAGGGATGAAGGGGAGTATAAAGTGAAAAGTAAAACTTTAGCCCAATCTCCAAGTTCCATCTTCCAGAGGAAAATTCTGTCAGCATTTTCTTGTGTAGTCTTACAAAACTGTTCTATGCTTAATCAAATATGTATTTATGCATATATTATACATGTATAATTTATGCATGTTTATTATGTATGTCTATAATATTATGTATGTAATATTATGTATAATATTATGTGTTTATGCATATATTATACATGTATAATTTATGTATGTGTATTATACAATTGTACCATGAATGGGATTATATAGTATATAACATGCTTTAACTTGTTTTTTCATTCAACAATTCAACTTTGAATGTATTTTCCTATCAGTATGTTCTTTTTAATAGCTACAATTACTCCATTGTTTGGACTACCAAATGTTTTTTTTTTTAATGTTTATTTTTTAGTTTTGAGAGACAGAGACAGAATGTGAGCTGGGGAGGGGCAGAGAGAGAGGGAGTCACAGAATCTGAAGCAGGCTCCAGGCTCTGAGCTGTCAATACAGAGCCCAACGTGGGGCGTGAACTCACAAACTGTGAGATCAAGACCTGAGCTGAAGTCGGCTGCTTAACCAAACTGAGCTACCCAGGCACCCCCCAGATGTTTTTAACTGGTTGCCTTTATATGGGTATTTTGGTTTTTCCAGTGTTTGTCTTAGACAAAGCTATAGGGAATACTCCAGCATCACCTGTCCCATGATCCCTGTCATCTAAATCCACCTGAGGGCAGAGTACTTATACAGACATACAGACATAGTGTGGGCAGAATGAAGGATAAGTCAGGAGGAGAGACTGGGAAGAAGGGCAGGAAGAGGTGAGAGTAGAAAATGTGTCTGGTGGGCTTTGGGGCAGAGCCAGATTCAACGGTCTTATTCTAGTTTGAGGATGTCCCCTCTCCTTCCTCCCTCTCATTCTACCTGCTCCTCCAACCTTATCCTAAGGGGGCCAGGTGAGTAATACCAGAACCTATCTGGGACCTAGCATCTCTAACCACCTCCTACTGCCCTGTCACTGAGTGCCCGGAGCTCTTACCCATTAGCCATATGAAAAGGCTCCACCACTGGGTCAAGGAGGACACTTGTCTATCTGTCTCTATCTCTCCCTCTCTTACACACACACACACACACACACACACACACACACACACACACACACACACATCCTACATCCTGGCCTCCAAGACTGTGGGTTTCAGACTTGTAGTGAGGCCTCTCCTGAACCGTGGGAGGAAAGTGATATCTGTAGGGCCTTTTTATTTTTAAGCTGTGCCCCATCCAGGTCCCAAGAAGACTCAATATGGGGCTAAGGATCGGTAGGGGCTGAAGACAGGATCAGTGGCTAGTCCATTACAATGTCCAAGATATTGGCTGGGGACTCCCACCCTGCACCCCTGGCCACTGCTAGCGCCTGCTGTGAGGAGGATGTGTGTGGTTCAACCATGAACCTGCAGGTCTGGTCACACTGGTGGAAGACCTCATTAAAATGCATTTTCCCCAGGAGTCCAACTCCACCAGAGTCCATACAGGACTGCCTCTGAGGAAGTGAGGAGAGTTAGGTGGGGCTTCCAGACTGTTCCAGGACAGTGCAAAGAGGACACCTACTCCCATGGCCTTTCTTTGTTCATTCTCAACTTTAAAAAGATAATTTTTTATATCATGAAAGCAATATATGTTCATTCCAGAAAATCTAGACAATACCAACAGGCAAAAAGAAAAAAAAATTACTTTTAGCATCTTTTAGAATAGCCTTCAAAATCCTCTGTATAAATATGTTTTAAACAAATGTCAATTCATGCTGTAAGAGTATTATGTAACCCATTTAAAATTCAACATATCACATGTAGATTTCGATGCCTATATATACAATTTTGTAGTCTTATATTAATTGTGTATGTACAGAATTCTGTGGTGGATGTGGCTATTTAACCAGCTCCCAGAACTGGGCACTTAGGTTGTTTCCAGCTTTTCAGTGTTACAAATGGTACTCAAATAAACAGCTTACCATCCAAATCTCTGTGTACTTCCTAAATACTGTCCTTAAATTCCTATAAAAGGCATGAGGAGGTTAATGCCAACCCCTAAATTCTGGTTTGCTCTTTTCCAATCAAGTTTAGTTGAGTGTAGCAGAAAAATCATGCAATATGGTGACATATGGACTCTGTTCAAATTTCACTCTGTGCTTACATGTGATTTGGACAAGTTACTTATCACTCTGAGCCTGTTCTCTCAATCTTTAATTGGGTCAGGATGTAAATGCGCTTTGCAAACCAAGAAAGTCCACCAAAGGTAACTTTTTACTCTTCAATGTCATGTTCATATTGAACCTGCTGCTGGTGCTGAGGGATTGTAGAAGGTGGGTCTCTCCAAGAAACCTCCCCTTCTGCCCCTCTTGGTGTCACCCAGTGCCATCCCCAGAGCTCATTTTCCATGGAACTTTGCTTTCTGGGGATGGGAATGAGGCAGAAAGGGCACAATAACTTTTTTGCTTTGTGTCCTGCCACTTTGATTCCTAGGCGATTCTGTCTACTTGGACAGTGAGCCCCAGAGGCAGGAGTATGTCATGAATGATTACGGCTTCATTTATCAAGGGAACAAGAATTGGATCCGCCCGTGCCCCTGGAACTATGGACAGGTGAGTCTCAGCCCTATTTATGGCCCATCCAGGTCCTGGGCTTATGGGAAGTGTGGAGCAGGAGCAAGGTAGGAGGGTTCTCCTCATGCAGGGTTCGCCCAGAACTGACAAATGGCAACAGCAAAGTGTGAGATAACACTCCGAGGAGCTAAATGAGTTGGAGGGTGTTCTTTGATCATGTCTGATTTGAACATCAGATCTAAGAGGGAAGCACAGCTAAAGACACCCACCAGGGAATTCCATTGAGCATGATGATGAGGATAAAGGGACAATAGTGAGAATGACCATGATGGTGCCTAGTTTTTGTTTGTTGAACTGTTTCCAGTTGGGCCCCATTTTCCTTTCTCACTTCATCCTCATTACCTAGGCCACAGACCTTAGAATCAGTTCTGTCACACTGAGGAAACTTAACCCTTAACATCTCAGGCAAAAGCAATGTTGATGAGCAGTGATGTACTTCCCTCCAAGTTACTGTTGCCTCTTTGTTTTGATTAGATATCTTTTTCTTAATCTTATTCTTTTTTTTTAAGGTTTTTTTAAAACTCTATTTTTGAGAAGAGTGAGCATGCATGAACAGTGGACAGGTAGAGAGAAGGAGACAGAGGAGCCAAAACAGGCTCCTAGCTGACAGCAGTGAGCCCAATGTGGGGCTTGAACCTACGAACCGCAAGATCATGACCTGAGCTGAAGTCGGACACTCAACCGACTGAGCCACCCAGGCACCCCGATATCTTTTTCATTATAAAAGTAATACACGGCTGTTTTAAAACTTTTATAAGGAAAAGTTACAAAAATGGGTACTTAGAACATGAAGGGCATGCTAAGCACCATCACCAGCATGGTGTATGTTCCTCTATATTTTGTTTCCTTTGCATGTTCTAAAACATTGTTTTATTTGTAAAAATGGCATCATAGTAATCAGAACGCATTGCAATTTCTGCCTTATTGAAGGCCTGCCTCCCACATAAAGCTCAGCCTACAGCAGGTGCTCCAGGAAGTCCAGCGCCAGGCCAGAGAAGAGGGTTCTCAAGGCTGAGTCCCAGCACCACAACACTGGTGGGGGAAGAAGACCAATCCCGGCTGCCAGATGGCTTTTGGCTAGGAAATCCTAGGAGCCTTTGTGGAGCCTTGTGTCTGTTTGATATGAGTCCCTGTCCTGGACTTGCCCAAATAGAACTCCAACACATGTGACCTCAGGCATAGCCTAGGTCCCCTGAGGTGGCTATTGTCAAGATGAGACCTGGCAGCCTCAACTGGTGTCAACTGACCTCCCCAACTCCTCACTTAGCACGGGCAAATGAGGACTTGGAGACCCCTGTAGAAAGTAACTTACCATCATCTGTGAGCAACAGAAGTGAGCAATTGCTTTTTTTTTTTTTTTTTTTTTTTTTGAGCCCTGGCTCCTTCCCTTTCTCCCTGTCTCTTATTCAGTGAACTTACATTGAATGCCTGCTGAATTTCAGGCAGGGTGCGAAGTCCTAGGGATATGAAAATGAATTGAATGCTGTCCATGAGCTCATAGTATAGTGAGAACTCAGTCACATAAGCAGGTGACTTACCATGCATGGGATACGCAGAGACTGCGATGGCCACAGGATGTTCTGAGAGCCCAGAGGAGGAGCACTTGGCTGGGCATGGAGTCATCAGGGAAGTTTCCTAGGAAAGGAGATGCTTGAACTGAGTTAACCAAGTGAATAAAGGTGGGGAAAATATCCCAGGCAGAGGGAAGCATGAACAAAAACACGAAGGTGAGAAATCTCTGTTTGGTCTGCTGCAAGGGTTACAAGGAATATGGTGTTGCTGGAGCAAAATGATGAAGCAGGAAGTATTGGGACATGAGGCTGGAGAGGTAGAAGGGGGCCAGATCAGGGAGGGTCTTATGTGGCTGATATGGGAGGTTAGAGCTTTGATTCTGAAGGTCGAGGGGCCTGTGAACATTTTATTTTATTATTATTTTTTTATGTTTATTTATTTTTGAAACAGAGACAGAGTGCGAGCAGGGGACGGGCAGAGAGAGAGGGAGACACAGAATCCAAAGCAGGCTCCAGGCTCTGAGCTGTCAGCATAGAGCCTGATGCGGGACTTGAACCCACGAACTGTGAGATCATGACCTGGGCCAAAGTCAGATGCTTAACTGACTGAGCCACCCAGACACCCCATGTGAACATTTTAAAGCAGAAAAGTAAACTGATGAAATGGTCCCCTGGGGAAAACAGGTCAGAGAAGGCTCCTAATCCTGTTTATTGTCCAGTGGGAATATTACATATTATAATATTATACATATTATACGCATTTATTTACTCTCAACCAAGATGCATGGAGTCCTTACTATGTGCTGGGCACTATGTCAGGTCTGGGGCATACAGTTGCAAGGACAGGTGGAGGGAGACAGAGCATATGCTCAGGCAAGCAAGACAGAGCTTGGCTCCATCATTACAACTGAAGTTAAACCAGGCTCGGGCTCAGGGAAGCCCTCGAATGAAATGTCATTCAAACCAATCTCGAAGGACAAGTCAGCCTGCCTTGGGTGGGAAGCTTCCATAACTCACACACTATTAGTCATTCCAGAGCCTGACTGAGTCACAGGCGCCATGGCCAGTTGGTGCCAGTACCTCAACAGTAGCTGCCAATGGTGAGCTGGATTTGCAGGTGGAGGTAGAAGATGAGGCAACATGGTTTTAGCAAGACCATCCCATAGACTCCAGGAGTGTGAGAATTGAAGAGAAGAGGGAGAAACTGACTTTTTTGTCAGTCAGACTCATTGGAAAAAACTACAGGGATTTGATTTGTAGGGCATACAAACTAGGTGAGTTGTGACCCCAGAGCTCAGAGATCTTGCACCTGCTCAAGAGGCAGTTTATGACTGTGTTCCTGGACACAGTTACCTTCCAAATGGGTTCGTATTCCACAAACACACTCCATTGGAGAGCTGGGTGGGGCGGGTCATGAATTTCTTTCCATATCTACATGTGCTAATCATGGGAGCCTCGCCTCTCTGCATCTCCCTTATAGTTTGAAGAGAACATCATAGACATCTGCCTGGAGCTGCTAGACAAGAGCCTGAACTTCCAGGTCGACCCAGCTATAGACTGTGCCTTGCGGGGAAGCCCCGTCTACATCAGCAGAGTGGTGTCTGCCATGGTGAGGTTGGGTCTGGCTCTGCCCACCCAGGGTGTGTCTAGGGAGGGAGGAAGCTGTGTGTGCTGGGGAGTGCCCCATCACAGTAGCCCCTGCATGGGGGTGGGGTGAAGAGCAAAGAGCAAGGCCCTCTGGCAAAGCCAGTTGGATGAGGCTGATGAAAAAATATGGGTAACAGGTTTTCTCAGCTGAGTTCTGAAATAGCTGGGTGTGGGCCATCATCTCGATTAATTCCAAATTAATGTTTTAGGAAAGGCTGAGTATAGCTTTGTGTGGGGAAATGGTCTTGTTTTTTTTCCTTTTTTCTTTTTTTTCCTAAATTTCCTTTGTTCTGTGGTATTTTTAAGAGCTCTCAGAGCCAACCTCTAGCTTTGCAGGGGGTGAGTAGAAATAGAATGATAAACTAATTAACAGTAGAGACAAGTCAGAATGGCCATCTTCCCACTTGCCACCCCTTCCCTAGCAGGTCTGGAAATTCCCAGGTAAAACCAGACTGAAGAGTCCTTTGTGTCTCAGGCCCATACCATGCAAGGTAGCCCACACATCACATCTTGCTGAGCAAAAGGATGCTTCTAATGCTTCTATATATGGTTTCTCTTTAGATCAATAGCAACGATGACAATGGGGTGCTCAATGGAAACTGGAGTGAGAATTACTTAGACGGCATCAACCCTGCAGAGTGGACCGGCAGCGTGGCCATCCTGAAACAGTGGCATGCCACAGGCTGCCAGCCAGTGCGCTACGGGCAGTGCTGGGTCTTTGCTGCCATCATGTGCACAGGTAGGGAGTGGAAAGGGCCCCATGGAGAGAACAAATAGTGTACTCGCCATGTCTTAGCCCCCCGAACCATTCTTGTCCCAGTCTTGCAACAGTTGCCACGAGAAGAACGTTTGGAAGGAAGTCCCTTCTGTAAAAATGTCTCCTCATTGATCCTGGCTTCATGTATCTGGGCTTATATCAGAGGATGGTTCTGAAGCAGAAATTACACACTTCCCTGTCCTTTCTCTTCCTCTGAGTTTGGACAATCTAAGAGCCTGGCTGGAAATTGTTTGGTCCAAGACAGGAATGAGATGAAAGGCCAAGTATTTAGAAAACTTACAAACACATTAGTGCCCTTTCTGAGCACAAAGAGGTCTTGACAGGAGAGGTAAACGTACATCGGAGTGGTGGTATGGGCCATGGGGCCAGAGCAAGATGGCAGTCGACATAAAATGACCTTGAATTTGGAGTTGTCTCATGTTCAGGATGCCTGGAAGCCTGACTCAGGTCAGAGAGGTAGGGGATGGAAGAAAATGGGAGATTGGCTTTTTTTCTAATAGGGAGTGGATGCTACACTAGTAGAAGGAGAGCTAAAAATATGTGTGAGGAAAAGGCAAATGGAAGTTGATGTGCAGGTAGCAGGAGGAGCAAGCAGAAGAAAGGGGTGGCTGTGACTCTTGAGGCAACTGATACCTAGAAATGAGTCACACACTAGAGACAGAAGGAGGAGGCCTTCTGCTTCACCCAGGGCCCAGCTTGCTACTGGCTCTCACCCTCACCCTGACCCCCATGCCTAGGCTGCTCTCAGCCTCCAGGCATGCATACCTGTATGCCTGACATGGGTCACAGTCAGAGAGTTCTTATTCTTGTTAGCTAGGGAAAGAGGCCAATAACGGTTTTCACTTACAGGACTCTCTAGTCCAATCCAGAGAAACCAGATCTGCCCACGGCTTCGTGTTTATTGCAGACTCAGGGCTTCTATGTAGACATTCCCTGTATGTCAAAGCCTGGTGTAGTGTATGTGCTTGTATGTGCTGAGCCTGTGTCTGGGCTCTTGGAGGAAGCCTAGAGACACCCTGGCTGCTGAGGAGAGAACACCAGGCCTCTGTCCAAGGGCACAAGGAGGTTTCTGTCAACACCCATGGAGGATGACTTCACATGGGTTGGTGAGGAGGAAGTCCTGAGCTCTCCTCCTGTGCAGCTGCAGGGCCCCATCTTGAGTTGGAGGCTTTGACTGCCCAAGGACAAGAAACCAGGAATTTAACAGCTTTGATACCCAGAGCCACAGAGATATGGGTGACCTGGGATGTCCGAGTCATCCAGGGAGCAGGCACAGGCCTGGTAGATAGAAAATAGATCAATCTTGTGCAAGTTGGAGAGGGAACCTTCCTCCGTATGGAAAAGCCTAAAGACTAATGGGCCTAGTGTGCGTGTGGAGAGGGAGAGGACCAGGGTTTGGGGTGTGGTTGTCTGGAACTGGGCAATGAGAGGGGTGGAGCCAGTGAATGAAGATTATGCAATGAGAGCAGACTAATTAAAATGTTTATGAGAATCATGGCCCCTTTGTGACCTGGGAAGCAACAGGCTGGGCAAAGTGGATCGATTGTGGCTTGATCCAACTGTAGCTCAGGCAACAGCAGCTTTCCCCCAAAGGGCCACCCTCATGTATATTAATAGGTGTATCTGTTTGAAAAACTCATTTATTCATCCAGCCACTTACTGAGTCCTTATTCTAAGCTATGCACTGAGCTTTAAGTACTCTTAGATACAAAGACAGGTAAGACCCAACTTCTATCCTCCACTAAAAGTTAAGGATTTATCAAATTCCTTATCCCAATGTAGCTCCCAAAGCACATTTATTAGTAATATTGATTTTATTTCACAATCACAATAACTGAGGTGCCTTGGAGACTTTTTTCGTGCCAGGCAGTGTGCTAAAATCTTGACAACCTAGAATAATGGTGAGGCATGTAGACTCTGGAAGTAGACTGTTTTCAAATACCAACACTACCATCAAAAGGCTGAGTAGTCTTGGGCAAGTCACTTAACTTGTGCCTCAGACACAAGTAATACTGTACCTACCAAATAGGATTATTAAAAGGATTGAGGTTTTAATATACAAATATGTATATAGTACATGGAATAGTACCTACCAAATAGGGTTATTAAAAGGATTGAGGTTTCAATATATAAATATACACATAGTACATGGAATGTGCTAAGAATTAATAGTGCCTGGCTACAGTGAATGCTCAGTAAGCATCAGCTAGGATCACCTCATTTGATACCCCTGAATGACCGAATGGGGTAGGTTCTCTCATCATCATCTCCACTTTGCAGATGAGGAAACTGAGCAGCAGAACCAGTCTCACATCCAGGTCTGGCATGCTGTAACCACTAGGAGATACTGATACATACACATCGCTAGCAGCTGCCACTTACCCAGCATCCTCTGCGCTTCAGGGCTATGCTGGGCACTTTCACTCTTTCTTTCCTCACAACCACCTGCAAAGTAGATATCATTACCATTATTGTACAGATGAGAAAACTGGGGCTTGCAGTGACCAAGAGACTCTTGTCTAACTCAGAAATGCATTCTCCCTTCTGCAGTCCTGCCTCCCAGAACTGCCTTTTTAAATGTCAACATATCGATGTCAAGTTCCTAATGAAAAATCACCAAAAGGAAAATATGCATGCACCATGTTGTGAACCAGCTTTTTCTTTGACATTCAATTAGTTGGCTGTTATTTGAGGAATTTCAGACAAATCTCTGGCCCACCTTTTCTGTACTTAGGGCTGGCCACCCACAGTTCTCAGTCATTAGGCTTTTCCTGTTCTGGCCATCCACTGTCTGCTACAAGGGACCTGGAGAGAGTTCCAGCAGCTCCCCCGCCATTTGTCAAGGTTCTAGGGGTGGTTCTTTTATATTCCAGTTGCCCTTTTATACCGTGGCTTTTTTTTTTTTCCTGTGCTCCAGGGCAGACTAATCTTTTCCCAGTCCCTCAGTACTATCCCTTCTTGCTGCAGTTTACAGAGTCAGGGTGGGGATTCCAAGTCCCCCTTTCTCTTGCCACTCTCTGTGTGGTCTATCTTCTGTTGTGCAGAAGCTTTCAGTCAGCCCTCAGTTCTTCTTCAAGAGGAACTGCCTGTAAATAGGTGTAGATTTGGTGTGTCCGTGGAGGAGGTGAGTTCAGGGTCTTCCTACATTGCCATCTTGGACTGGAACTCCTGAATTGTACACTTTACAAGGGTTCCAGTGGGTGAGTGAATTATATATCAATAAAGTTAACTTTTCACTTTTTTTTTTTAAGCCAGTCCTGGGATAGGCCTGGTCTGTTCCTGCCCATAGCTGCATGGGGTGGGGATAGGTTCAGCAATGATTTGGAAGACATGAACATTGACTGTGAACAGGTTTATGGGGCATAATCCCCTCCTCTATAAAGTAGAGGTGGGCCCAGGAACCATGGGGGGAAGGATGATGGGAAATGGTGTGGGAGATGAGAAGGCTGTGTTGCTTGGGGCTAGGCCCCCCTTTCGTCACCCAAAACTACCCCATGTGTATATTTTGTATATCGGATCCCCACTTATGCTTTGCCTTGCATGTAAGGTCCTCTGCTTAAAACTTTTTGAACACCCTTGGGCTAGATGTCTTCTAAGATGTCTTCTCACTTAGTTGTGTAGGCCTCTATAAAGTACCTCATTATTTTCACTTGAGTACAACTCTTGTCCTCATTGTTTTCATTGAGCTCTTAGCTCTCAAAGAAGAAACCTCAGCCACAGCCCTGGTGCATTTTGTTGCCTCAACCTTTGGCTCAAACACAAATCTACTATTATTCTCCATTGATTTATGAGACATCAAGGTTTGTATGGAATGTTCCCTTACCAGGTTGTGGGTTAATATATGACCAGTACCTAGAAAAATGCCTGGCATATGATTGGTTTTACATAAATGTTAGCTATTATAATTAGTCCAATACTGTTTTAATCTCAGCCTCTTGGGCTCCAGACGTCTGGTGGGATCTTGCTCACAAGGTGTTTCTAGTCATCCCCTGAAATTCAGTTCCCCATCATCTGTATCACTTTTTTACTTTATTTCCTTCCTTTGTTCCTTGGAGTGTTTAGGGTTAGTTAATCATATTCCTCATTTCAAGATATTTATCATAATAGGTCTGCTTCAGGCCCCTTTTTGAAAAATCAATTAACTAATCAATTGGTTTTTCCTCACTTTTGTCTTACAACCCATACCTATTCACCTCCCTCCATGATAGGGAAACATTTTGATGTATTTAATATGTAACATTGTCTCCGAATGTGCTCTTGCCAAAAAAAAGTATATGGTTATAGTGCAATATTTTGTCGAAGATGTTTTTTGTTTTATATGTTATATTTTTCATCTTAAGAAGTTACACTGGATCTTCTATCTTCCATTTCTCTTCTTATATTTATGTTTTCCTTTACCTCCTCCTGAGCATATTTATAATATTAAAATAGTTGTTTTAAGGTCTTTGTCAGCTAATTCAATCATCTCTATTATTTCTAGATCTAGTTCTATTGATTGACATTTGTCCTGGTTATGAGTAATATTTTTCTGCTTCTTTGCATGCCTGGTAATTTTTTTAGTAGACATTATTTTTTAGAGCAGAGTTAGGATTCATTGTCATTCCAGATAAGCAAAAACAGTTCTAATATGAACTGTGAAGGCGTATCTGAAAAACCAAGACAATATAACCATCTCGGTTTAAGGAACAATGAAAGGCACGGGAGGAGAAGGCATGAGAGAAGCTTTTACCATTTGGAAGCTTGATGCTTCCAGGGAGAAATTAAAAGATGCTAAAAATCATCACATTTAAAAGCAAACGCTTCAACTCTTAGCTGAAGTTTGACTGTATTCTTTAGTATAAGACGTGGAAGTGTGGCAGCAAAGCTGACTGAGCGGACTTCCATAAATTTAACTCTAACTTTCCACTGATTTTTGTTTTAAAATTGGAGCCACATTTTCACATGAGGAGTTGGAGGGGGGAAGGGGAGGAAAAAGAACTGGTGAGAAGACTTCACAGTTAGTCCTGAAACAGACTCCATGTTTTAATGCACCATCAGGATGATGTCCATCACTAGTCAAAAGTGAAGCTGCACTCATTGAGGACGGGAATGTCTTTCATTTTTGTGTATCCATCCAACCCATTGCCTGGTTAATCACAGCGCTTGACACGAGTCACTGGATGATTTCTGAATGGCTGAGTAAAGAGACATAATAATACATGCTGGGAGTGTGGCGTGGTGTAATATACTTTGGGAACTCTGCAGCCCTTTCCCGTTTCTGATATCTGGTCCACCTTTGTCTAAGCACGACAGTGTGACGGTGCGTGCATGTGTTTGCACACACCCAAACGCGCGCGCGCACACACACACACACACACACACACACACACCTCCCTTTTATGAGGGACTCAGCTCCCCCAAAATTATCAGTGAGTCATCTGAGTCTCATGTCAAACTGTGAGTCATTAGGACTGAGAGTCTGCAGAAATCTTATGCACAGATTAAAGACAATGCATGTCAACACAGATTTAATGAGCATCTACTCTGTACCCAGCACTGTGTTGGAAACAAAGAAATATCAAGAAAAGTATCTGATATAAATCCTAGTCCAGGGGGACTTGTAATCTGGCTGACAAGATAAGACAAACAGATCAGAGAATCGGGGGTTTAAATTCTGCCCTGGCTCTCCTCTTTCTGCCATGTGCCCTCAACCTCTTTACACTTCAGGTTTCTCCTCTTTAAAGTCAGGATAACCACAGGGTTTTGGAGATGATTAAATGAGATCATGCCCGTGCAATGCTGGGCACCATGCCTGGCATATGATGATGATGATGATGATGATGATGATGATGATGATGATGATGGCGTTGACTGGCAAGGAAGATGGGGAAGACTGAAAGACAAGCTCAGTTGGGCATGTGACTAGAAGCAGCAAGGTCTTTATAGAGGCTCAAAATTCAGGTTCAGGAGTTGTGGGCACGGAAGTGAGAGGTGAATCCACAAGACAAGACGAGCTATTTGTGGGAGGACAGAGCATGCAGGACAGAGGGAGCAAGACACCGAGAAAAATATGTGTATGACTTCATGCAAATATGAGCGCTGTTAGCTAGCTCCCTTAGTGTGATATGGAAGCTAAATCAAGGTCTCACTCACTCCCCATGTGAGCAACCATCCTAGCCTCACTGTGGCTTCACAGTGACAGGCTGTTGACCCCATGATGACAAAAGGGTGAGAACAGATCAGTGCAAATCCATCACCACTCATAGTTTATGCTCTACTGACCATCAAACTCGATACCCAAAGCATAGTGCAGTCATTACGATAGTGCTGTGCAAAGTCAGAAATCACGAGAATGGACAGAAGATTTGTAAAACACTCATTCGGCCATCTAGCAATGATGCACCACCAAGTTTCTGCAAAATAGGGCTGGCTCTGTGTTGTTAATGGCCGTATAATGATAAAGATGAATATCACACAATCCCTGCCAGGACGGCAGACTTGTAAACAAATCATCACAAGCCACGTACTAAGTCAGGTAGAGAACTTCAGAGTGCCGTGAGAACCATTAATGCCCTGTGTTCAGGCGGGAAAGGTTCATTCAACCTTGTTGAGCAGGGACTGATGCCGCCACTGACAGTTCACACGATTGTTTGTGAATTCATCAATTAGAGCGAAGAACAGAGGCTTGTTTCCTGCTCTGCCTGCCCACCCCTGCTTGGTACCTTCTCTTATTATCAGAAGTGTTACCCACTCTCCTGACTGTAATCTTAGCACAAATGAGCTCACGCAATGCTCCTGAGTCACCTGAGTGTTCTTGCCTTATTCCTGTCCCATGTCCTTTAGTGGCAGCTTTTCCAACCTCACCCTCCCCTCTGAGGCTGACCTGTGTTACCTCCACCTACAACTCACTTGTCAGCTCTGCTCAGTTCTTGCCCTCATCCTCGGCTTTGCACAGAGCTGCCACTGAGGAGAGCTCCAGGTTCCCTTTTGGGATCCTCTCCTCCTCTTTCCAAGCTATATCCAGAGATGTGTCCACACCCTGACCAGGAGAGGCTTTGTGCAAATATTGTGCCAATATTTGATAAACAGGAAAAAGCGTTAAATGTTTAAAAAGGTAAAAATGCTAGAATGCTGAACAGTGAACACAATACTGGGAGGTAGGCTCAGAATTGAGTATGAGCCCTGCAGTGAAGTTAGGATTTGAGTGACAGGTCTGCCACATCCTAGCTGTTTGACATTGGTCAAGGTCGACAACTTTTCTTAGCCTCTGATTTTTTTTAAGTGTATTTATTTATTTTGAGAGAGAGAGCATGCACATGTGTGAGCTTGGGAGAGGCAGAGAGAGAGAGGGAGAGAGAGAATCTTAAGCAAGCTCAATCTTAAAATTGAGCAAGCTAAAGAATTTACGCCCCTCCTTGGGGCTCGGTCTCACGGTTTGTGAGATCATGACCTGAGCCAAAACAAAGAGCCAGACCCTTGACCAAATGAGCCACCCAGGTGCCCCTCTTAGCCTCTGATTCTTAATCTTTAAAATGAGGATAATAATAGTAGCTTCTGTGTAGAGTTGTCCTAAGGATACCTTAGCAACATGCCTTGCTGATATTATTATTGAATTATTATTATTATTATTATTATTATTATTATTATTATTATTATTAAATGGGATGGGTGCCAATGTTGGACTTGAAGGGACAGGGTCCCTAGGACATCAGTGGTAGGATGGGCTGGGGGATATTGCTGTGCTTAAAGAGTACAGAATGTGGCTAATATGGCAGGGACAAAGCAGAGAAGTTCGCTGGCAGAAGGAAGAGATGCCCCCTCAGGAATAAAAACAAGCTAGTACCTCCTTTCTAGAATTTCTCTACTGGGTACAAACCCTCACTTTTGTTACACAGTTTCCTTCCTTTTCTGCCTTCCTTAGTGACACTTCCCTTCAGAAGGATCTAAGACAATATGCCCATAGAAAAGGAGGAATCCAAGCCACAGACCTCTTTGTCTAAGAATCCGATGGTCTGAGCCAAAATTCTAGCTATTTAGTTTGAGGATGGAGATTCACGGCCAAGAGAGGCGTGAGACCAAGTCAGGCCACTGAGTAGTCTTGCCAAAGGAGGCGTGCCTGCCCCGTTCTGCTTGCAAAGTCAGGGACTCACAACTCGTTGGAGTTTCTCTTGGCCCTGGCAGTGCTTCTCTGAGCAACCAGAAGCCCAGCCTCTGCACAGAGTCTCTTCCATGAGCCCCAGAGAGGAGTTCTGGAAGGCAGGGAGAGAGGTTGGCAACTTCACCAACCCAGTGCCCGAGACAGCTCCCCTGACTGGTCCTGCAGGTGCCAAAGAATGGTTTCACTGGGCTCAAGGCCCTACATTAGGAACCCATAGAATTCCTGAATCCACAGCCCATGGGAGATTTTTTTCTTGCTCTTTCTGCAGTAATGAGGTGCCTGGGGATCCCCACCCGCGTAATCACCAACTTTGACTCTGGCCACGACACAGATGGAAACCTGATCATAGATGAGTATTATGACAGCACGGGCAGGATCTTGGAGAATAAAAAGAAGGATACCGTCTGGTGAGAGACCACCTCTCCGTCTCTTTCCAGGGCAAACTCCACCAGCAGATAGTGGGCTAGGACCGTGCCCATGAGCCAGCTACCCTCCCAGGTCCACCTCACTTTTACAGTCCCAGGTATCCCCACCTTAAAGGCTGAGACACAGTTGAACACAAAAACAATTCTGAGTTTAGAATCCTCACATCACAACAGCTTTCTGCCCGGGGTGAGATTTCCCTCTTTGTCGTCTCCTTCATTTAATACCCAGCCTGTAGCTGTGACCACAGGAGGGTCTGAAGCCCCACCTCCAGACACACCATGTCTACCCCTGTGAGTCAGCAAGCACACACAGGAAAGGGCCATGAGGGTCTTTGGGAGAGAGAGTGAGAGATTTTTAACTTCAGTTGGTTCCAGAAGACTTCACTCTCTATTCACAGAATAAAGCTCTTTTCTGGGGAATTCAAAGCTAACAGGAGAAAAAGCTGCCACCACTCACCCATAGAGGTTTGAAGGCTTAGGGTGCATTAAATCTGTCTTCTAGTTAGCAGTCCATCTACCCATCATCCTCTGCCTTGCTCTGGAAAGGACACAAGCACTATCAGCTCTCTCTTGGCTTCATTTGACACTGACTCTTCTAGCTTCTCCTTTAGGAATTTTCACGTGTGGAACGAGTGCTGGATGTCCCGAAAGGACCTCCCTCCCGGATATGGAGGCTGGCAGGTGCTGGATGCCACCCCTCAGGAGACGAGCAACGGTGAGGCTGTCCAGGAGAAAGGCAGAACCCACTCCCACAGAAACTGCCCTTGCCCTTGCCTGACCCTGCAGCAATGACCCATCGTGGCTCTTCTGTTCTTCTTAAGGTCTCTACTGCTGCGGCCCTGCGTCTGTCAGAGCCATCAAAGAGGGAGAGGTGGATCTGAACTATGACACAGCCTTTGCCTTTTCCATGGTCAATGCTGACTGCATGTCCTGGCTTGTCTATGGAGGGAAGGAGCAGAAAATTCACCGGGACACGAATACTGTTGGCAATTTTATCAGCACCAAGAGTGTTCTAAGTGATGAGCGAGATGATATCACAGAGAACTACAAATACATAGAAGGTATGACTGAGCCAGTCCCCACCAGAGTCCAAGTCCTGTGGACTCCTTCCCCCCACCCCAGGGAACCTCCCAGTCAGCTGGGGCAGCCCTCTGGGGAACCCGGAGGCATCTGAGGGACAGAACCCCTGTCTCCTCAGCCCTTCAGTTTTAAGGTCCCAGTTGAGATGTTTCCATTGCCTCATCTCCTTGTGCTCACTGCCACCCTGCGTCTCACAGGCCAGTGAGCATTCTCCACAAGATGGTCACATGGACCGTAGGGCCATAGACAGGCATCCCACCAGTGTGGGATGTGAATCCCTCACGGCTGCCTTCCTGGAAAGTTAGCCTCCTTCTGAAGATGGCAGGGGATCTAGGAAACTCTATCCTATTAGTTAATTTAATTAATTTCATATAACGTATTGATTAATTAACTTTGTTTTAGTGAGTGTTTGGACAACAGTCCAGACCACCAACCGGCACTAAGGCTACTATATGGCCACATGTTTACTTCCACCCCCACTCACTGCAGAGGATGGTTCTGAGAGGTGGGAGACCTGCTGGGGGCTTCTTACTCTAGTCAGCAGGAGTAAATAGACAGCTAAGGTAGTCAAGTGTGAACTAATTCCCAAAATTTGAGAAAGACCAACCACTAGGTTCAACCCCCGAGGGGCCAAGCAAAAATATACAGTCCATGATGGCCAGAAGCTAACTGAGGAACAAGAGCTAAGCAAGAGTAAATCGAGAAAGTGGGGTGGGGGGAGACAGCTGAGCAGACGCTAGGAGTGCTGGCCAGTAGGTAACCTTGTTTTGTCTATGTGGACCTTTGGGACCCACAGAGAAGCTCCAGAGTCTGAACCTAGGAAGGGGTTACACAATGAGAGGCAGCAATGAACACAGCTCAGCAGGCTGTTCATCACCCCCTTCCCCTTCATCCACTCTGGGGCTATCTTGGTTGGGGTGCCAGAACAGATCCTGAGGCAAGGATTCAAGGATGAGTGGTTTATCTGTGAGGCCAACCAGGAACTCTTGGAAGGAAAGAGAATGAGCAAGGGAGACTGGAGGGGAGTAAGCCATCACAGGGGACTTCATCAGGCCAGTTAGCAGCACAGGCAGCTGGAACTCAGCTGCTGCTGGGGAGTTCCGGGAGTGGGGTTGCTAGGGAAACTACAGGACCAATAGTACTTTAGTCTAACCATGTCCTAAGTTCTTTGTTGTTAATCTGAAACTCAATTTAAATGGCCCTGTATTTTTATGTGCTAAATCTGGCAAACCTATCAGGAATTCAGTGTAAAGTGTAGAACAACACCACAGACTTATCCCATCCAAGAGGCAAGGGGTTAGGTTATCTACCCACCAATTCCTGTCAGTCGGGGGTTGAGGACTGCTCTGTGTGGTTTAAGTCCTGAGCACTTTTGGCCTGTTCCATGCACTGGCTAAGGCAGCTCTGGTGCCAAACAAAGCCTCAGACAAAGAGTGGAAGGTGCTAGAATTTGAAAGTAGGGCACGTGGGTACTGACCTAGCAAGCGCCAAGGGGATGTAGGTGGGCACGGACAGCATTTGCTAGAGGTCCATGGGGTTCACTGTGAGCTTGGGGATTTGGAGCTACATTCCTGTGGGCCTTGGGATGCTGATCAGTCAGGCAGTATTTGGTCTCCTCCTACTCAGCCTGACAGGATCTGGGGGTAGAGCAGACCATAGGTAAGCTAAATCTGATTCACATCTCCCTGGGCCCACTCTTGCTAAAGAAGATGCCTCGAGATCCTTTTCTGCCTGGAACCAGGCTTAGAATGACCCCCAGGAGAAGGGGATAAAAAAGTGGCCTCTGCCTGGGGAGATTGCAGGGATACAGAGAAGAAGTGGGGACAGTCACTGGTGAGATTCACTTAGTGAAGTCACTTCACTTAGTGAAGGCAGTGGTGGGATTATTAGGGAAGCATGGGTGAGTATTCTGGCATATCTTGGCTACAGTGGCTCCCCAATCGAAAGCCACACCTCTCTGGGAACTCAGCTTGCCTGAATATTTTTTCTGTTCTTTTCATTTTTTCCTTCCTTCCTTCCTTCCTTCCGTCCTTCCTTCCTTCCTTCCTTCCTTCCTTTCAACTGTGGCTTCTCAGTTTCTCATTTCTAGGAATTAGTCTACACCTGACCAATCACTTGGTGCTAGAACAGGAAATCGCACCGTACTGCTATCTTTAAGAGGCTTAAAGGGTCTTTGTCTTTCCCATGGAGAAGGGAGAATACAGTCTAGGGGTCACGAGCACAGATTTTTGTGTTGGGCAGATTTGGTTTCCACCTGGACTCTGTCATTTGCCAATTGTGGAACTTGGACAAGTGACGTGACTTCTCTGAGCCCCATTTTACTCATCTGTATATGGATTATGTTGTTGTTGTTGGTGGTGGTGGTGGTGAGGATGTGGAGAAAAAGGAGCCCTCATGCACTGTTGCAGGAATGCAAACCTGGGCAGTCACTGTGGGACATGGTAGGGAGGTTCCTCAAAAAATTCAAAACAGAAATACCATATGACCTAGCAATCACACTATTGGGTATTTGTCTGAAGAAAATGAAAACACTGACTTGAAGAGATATATGCACCCCCATATTCACTGTAGCATTATTTACAATAGTCAAGCTATGGAAACAGCCCAAATGTCTACTGATGGATGAATGGCTAAACAAAATGTGGTATATGTATACAATGGAATATCATTCAATCACAAAAAATGATGATAACTTGCCATTTGCCACAATATGGATGGAACTTGAGGGCATTATGCTAAGTGAAATAAGACAGATAAAGACAAATACTGTATGATTTCCTCTCTTAAGTGTGGAGTTTCAAAACACACACACACACACACACACACAGAAAAGTAACGAAGTTCATAAATACAGAATACAGATTGGTGGTTACCAGAGGCAGGAGGATGGGATGAGAGAAATAGGTAAAAGGGGTCAAAACGTAAATAAAACAGTGCTAGTGATTTAAGAAAAAACAGTTCCAGGCCTTTCATGGAACTGAAGAGAAGGTCCAAAGGGCCATCTCATCTCAACTGGGGACATCACTTTCACATGGGCACCGCTAAAAAACAATAATAATAAATAAATAATAATACATCCCTATCATGGTTGATGTGAGAATGAATGGTGTGAAATGCTCAGCAAAGCTGACACTTAGAAAGCACTGACACAAGGCAGGGCAGTTTGTTGTTGGAAATGAGTGTTTTGACACATCTGCAGTGTTCAGCCAAGGCTTATCCCCTTGGTTCAGCCTGGTCCAGAGCTGGTGCTCTCTCTGTCCTTCCAGGTTCTCCACAGGAGAGGCTGGTGTTTATGAAGGCTCTTCAGAAGCTGAAGGCTGGGAGGTCTGAAGGCCCCCACCAAGCAGACTCACAACATTCCACACCCGTGCCACTGAATGGGGACAGCCCTCGGAGCCTGCCTACACCTTCCCTTCAGCCCAGTGATGTTGTCCAGGTCTCCTTGAAATTCCAGCTGCTCGACCCGCCCAACATGGGCCAGGACATAAGGTTTGTCCTGCTGGCCCTCAACATGTCACTCCAGTTCAAGGACCTCAAAGTGAACCTGAGTGCCCAATCCCTGCTGCATGATGGCAGCCCCCTGCCCCCTTTCTGGCAAGACACAGCCTTCATCACACTCTCTCCTGAAGAAGGTATGGGCTTTGGGTATGGGCACAGGGATGGTCTGTGTACACAGAGTGGGTTATGGAAATGCCAGTGGGGACAAGCCAGCCAACAAGGATTCTGGGGACAGACCCTTGTGACACCAGTCTTCCTAATGTTCCCTTGGGCACAGATTCCTTCTCCTCTCCCTCCCTCCTTTCTTCTCTCTGTCTTACTCTCCCCTACTCTCCCTCTCTCCCTCCCTCCCTTCTCCTCTCCTTCTCTTTCTTCTCTCCTTTCTCTTCCACCCGATGCCCTCCCTTTACTACTTTAAGGAAAGGAGCCTGGTTTACTAGGGGAAGCCTGAGCTTTGGAGATCTCCAGACCTTGGTTAGAAGTTCAGCTTATTCATTTACCAGTAGAATGACCTTGGGGAAACCATTTTGCCTTTCTTAACTTCAGCCTCTCCACCTTAAAACATAGAACCTGCTCCACTGGCGCTTGGTACATGTTGGCTCCCTCTTCCCCAAAGAAAGGTCCCCCATATCCAACCCAGACCTAGCTGATTTTCCCAGCTACAGTCACCTCATATTTTTGTTTTCTCCCTAGCAAAGACCCAGTCCTTCAGAATTCCCTATTCCCAGTATAGCCAGTACCTGTCAACAGACAAGCTGATCCGCATCAGTGCCCTGGGCGAAGAGAAGAGCAGTCCAGAAAAGATCCTGGTGGACAAGATTATCACCTTAGCTTATCCAGGCATCATGATTAATGTAAGTGGCCTGGGGGCCTTTGGAGATCTGGCTGGGGTGGGAGATCTCTGAGAGTCTGTTCAGGAGATCAGCCTCTCCTGACTCTTCTGGTGTCCCCAAATACCTCCCTATCAGAACATGAGATTTGTCTGAAACATTGGACAGGGTGTCCATCCTCTTGCACCATTAAAGGCCTTATGGGTGGACCCTGAGCAGGTTCCATGGAAAGGACAAGGACAGATCCCTCCCTTGTGCCACCTTCTACTGTTGGCTTTCCCCAGGGTCAACATGAGGAACTATGAGCTCAGATGGGAGAAACCTGAGTAGGGAGAAAAACACTGACTGAGATCATCTTAGATTTGATTCGCCATTTCCTAGCTGTGCATTCTTAGACAAGTCCCTGGGCCTCTGCTTCTTGAACTGTCAAACTGTCTTGGCCTCTAAGGACACCTCCTGCTGTGACATTCTGTGGTCCTCTGAGCGGGAAGACTTCATGGATCTCTTTCAGTGTTATCTCCCCAAGGCCAAGCAGCCTCCTAGACCCTGCCAAGTGAGCCTGTGGGGCCCCATACTGGGGTGTGTCTGGCAAGCCCAGCCACGGGAGGGCTTTAGGGAGGGCTTCCAAAAGTGCCTCCAGGTTTGTTTCCATCTCTCTATGGCCTTGAATGTCCCATTGCTTTTCACTTACACACTGATGTGAAAAGAAATGAGCCAATGATGTTAACAAGAAAAGAGATGGAGTGGAATTGCAATAAGAAAGTGCCAAAGAAGATTCTATCCACTCAAATTATGCATGAGAATCCTTTGGGATTGATTATTTAATACTTGGATGAAATCCTTGGAGCAGAGGAAACATCACTAGAGACTCTAATTTTCCATATTCTGGGTTGAGGGATGTAAAATATTTTGTACAAACATCTATGCATGTAAAAATGAAGCAAAGTTTTACATAACAATATCTTGAGTGATATACACTGATATTTTTTTCTATTTCGTTTTTTTAAAACATTAATGACAACCCATCAAGTTGATTTTAACCCAGAGTTGGAAAAACCTGGGTCACAAAAATCTAGCTCCTCAGGAAATAGATCTAAGGAGCAATTGCTTACACAATTGCACAGCTAACATTCTTGAATTCATTAACAGAAAAAGTAACCTATAAAATGCCATCATCATAGAAACTTCCCAGTATGATGATATTTTAGTCATAATAAATTGGGGATTATGAAAAAGAAAGGAAACAGTAAGAAAGATTTTAAAGTCCTATTCTTACTTGAAGTTAGTGGAACTCTAAAAGGAAAAATTTCTTGCAACTCAATAATTAGAAGGCTTTAACAGACACTGAAGATACAAGTCATCTTCCTGTTGAAGCAGGGCCCAATCAAGGGTTTGGTGAATTGGGGAATGAGATTAATTTTCTGCTCCCTTGCTCTCCTCTGGATTTCTCTAGGTTTTAGGAGCTGCTATTGTGAACCAGCCACTCTCCATACAGGTGCTGTTTTCAAACCCCCTCTCAGAGCATGTTGCAGACTGTGTGCTAACTGTGGAAGGAAGTGGTCTCTTCAAGAAACAGCAGAGAGTCCTGTGAGTGCTGGGAGTATTCAGCCTTCACTCCTATCTTGTCCTGGGGTTATCACTATCCTTCTTTCTGGTGACAGACGCCAAGGTCATTCTCTGAGAACACCAGGAAAGGAATGCCCTGGTTGCTGAGTTGAAAAGAGCTTTGGAGTTATCATATTGCATATGGTTTTCTAACATTTTCTTTTTTCTGCTACAGTATTGGAATCCTCAAACCTCAACACAGAGCCAGCATCACTCTGGAGACTGTCCCTTTCAAGAGTGGCCAAAGGCAGATCCAAGCTAATCTGAGGAGCAACAAGTTTAAGGACATCAAGGGTTACAGGAATGTCTATGTAGACTGGAGGTTATAAATTTTGGAACAATGAATTGGATGCACAGATTTTAAGCTTCAGGAGAAGGATCAAGTTCAAATGCAAGTTGTGCCACTCTCCACCACAACAGAAATTTTGCAGGGGTTCCGAAGTAAACAACAGAGGAGATGTCAGCGATGGATAGTCCCCTGGACCATTTGCACAGCTCCCAAGGAGTCTGATCAGAGTCCAGGGAGTCTATGGTGTCCAATCTAGAAATGTGAGATAACACTGAGAGGTCTGAGGGCAGTGGTTGGACTTGGCCATCACTTACTGCCCCCGCAGAAGACTGACTGAGCAGCTCACTGTCATTTTGTCACTGCAGTAGCTAATGCCCTAGTCCCAATAAATTTCAGTCCTTGTTCTCATCTCCTTTGCACCCATGAGGTCATCACTTTCCCTGCAGCAGCCCCTACCTATTCCCTGGATGCTGGGAGTGTCCTATCATTTCAATGCTTGAGCCCATTCAAGGGTGAATTACAAGTGCCTAGTATGTGACAGGTGCTGTTCGGAGTAAAGGGGAGAAGACAGTAAATAAAGCAAAGGCTATTCCCCATGGAGCTTACATTCTATTGGTGGTGGTGGGGCTACAGAAAACAAACATGTCAACAGGTAAGTGAGGTACTTACAGACAGTGTGTCAGTCATGATCTAGTCAGGAAAACCAAAACCCCCGTAAATGTTTCTACATACTACCTCTTTGTTTCTTGGGGAGGAAATGAGATCTCTCATTTGGCCCTCCTGTGAATCCCTCTCCATATCACATACAAGATGTCCCTCAATCCTAACCAGCCTCTTGGCTCAAAGTCTGCCAGTGCATTGTGGTGCTTGATGGACATGGAATGACTGTGGTTCCAGAGATAACGCCAGCTGATAATGCGGTGAAGTAGATTTTTGGTAGGAAATGAAGTACTCTCAGACCCTTCTCTTGGCTATAGCTTGTGTGTATCCTCCTTCTGAATACAAAGCCACTCCAATCATTATCTCCTCTCAGATGTACCTGCTTTCTCATGGCACCGTGCCAAGTTTGGGATGGAGAAAGGCATGATGAACTTGCCCTCCAGGCACTGCTACATGAATAAGACAGCTGTGTTGGGCATATATTAAATGCACACACATTACATAAATACTTCTATTATATATAAACAAAAGGGTAAGTGTAATTGATCAGAGGGAGAGAAGAGGGTGTGGTGAGGATTGCATAGTAGATTGATGGTCCTATTAAAGAGTAGGCTGAGAACCAGGAGAACCCTAACAGCAGGGACCCGGAAGTAACATATAATTATTTCACTCTGTAGATGTTGCCTAACAGTCATGAAAAATGGTTTCAGGAAAACATTGTGGATGGGAACATCTTACAGAGACAGTGACCTCTGAAGTATTTTTCAACTACCACACCCTCTGACTCTTTCATGAATCTTGATTTATACAGTACATTCATTAACTCTTTCACTCAACAAATATTCACAGAGTTTCTACAGAGGCCAGGCCCTGAGAGAGACACTGAGGACACAAGAAGGACCAGGGCCTGCCCTCAAGGAGTTCAAGTTTAAGCATGAGGAGAATGAAAAACGAATAGGAGGTTCTAACACAGAGGGCTGATAACCACCATTGGAGTGAGTGCAAGGTGTTGTGGGAATAGGAGAGGCAACTTGTCCAATCTTGGGATTGTGACTCAAGGAAAGTTTCCTGAAGGGGAGTGGCATTTAAGCTAAAACCTAAAATATAAGGAGTCAAAGGGGTTGGGGTGGAGTAAAACAGTCAGGAACTGCAAGTCTTTCAGATAGCTAGAGGTCAGAGCGGGAGGAGGCAAGTGGCAGGAGAAAATGAATCTAGAGCCAAGGGATGAAGAGCTTCAGGCAGGCAGTCTAAGGGGTTTGGACAGTGATCACCTACAGGCATGTTTCCTTTAAGTCCTGGATCACTACCTTTGCCTGAAATGTAAGTGCTTAAAGTTGGTTCTATTTTGCAGAGCTGAGCAGACTTCATGTGATTTTAGAAGCATTTAATGGACAAATAGTTCTCCACCCTGGTCTGTCATAGGGGCTTGCAATTATCAGAGCATTCCTTTGAACTAAGGCCTTCTTTGAATGTCAAGGTTGTCTTTCAACTATTCATTTAACATTTATTGAGTACCTATAGGTTGAATATTCTAGGCCCAATGGATAGAACAGTAACAAGGCAAACAAGGCAAAGGTTTTGAAGAGATGTCTCTCCAAAGACAAGATGCAAATGGCCAAAAAAAGCATATAAAAAGATGCCCAATATCACTAATCATGAGAAAAATGCGAATCAAAACTACACTGAGATACCAAAAGTAGAAATACCACATGATCCACTAATTCCACTACTGGTTATTTAACCAACGAAAATGAAAACATTAGTTCAAAAAGATATATGAACCCCTATGTTTGTTTGTTTGTTTATTTTTAAATGTTTTATTTATTTTTGAGAGAGAGAGAGAGAGAGTATGAGTGGTGGAAGGGCAGAGAGAGAGGGAGACACAGAATCCAAAGCAGGTTTCAGGCACTGAGCTGTCAGCACACAGGCCGATGCAGGGCTCAAAGCCATGAATCATGAGACATGATCTGAGACAAAATTGGATGCTTAAAACTGAGCCACCTAGGCACCCCCAAATCCCTACATTTATTGCAGCATTATTTACAATAGCCAAGATATGGAAGCAACCCAAGTGTCTATTCATAGATAAATGGATAAAGATCTCTCTCTCTCTCTCTGTCTCTCTGTCTCTCTCTCTCTCTCTCTCTCTCATTCCCCCTCACACACACACACACACACACACACACACACACACACACACACACTGAGGAATATTACTCAGTCATAAAAAAGAATGAGATCTTGCCACTTGGGACAACATGGATGGACCTAGAAGGTATTATGCCAAATGAAATAAGTCAGATAGAGAAAGACAAATACTATATGATTTCATTTATATGTGGAATCTAAGAACAAACAGACAAAGGAGACAGACCCATTGAGAACAGACTGATGGTTGCCAGCGGGGAGGGGAGTGGAGAAGTGGGCAAAATGGGTGAAGAAGAGTGGGAGGTACAGGCTTTCAGTTAAGGAATGAATAAGTCATGGGAGTAAAAGACACAACATAAGGAATATAGTCAATGGTACTGTAACAGTGTCAGATGGTGACAGATAGGTAACTACACTTGTGGTGAGCATAGCATAATGTAGACTTGTCCAATCCCTATGTTGTACACCTGAAATTAATGTAAAATTGTATGTCAACTGTACTTAAAAAAAAAACAAACTCTACATTGAGATATTATCTTGCACCCATTAGGATGGCTATTTAAAAAAAACAGTGGTACATATATACAATGGAGTACTACGTGGCAATGAGAAAAAATGAAATCTGGCCATGTGTAGCAACATGGATGGAACTAGAGGGTATTATGTTAAGTGAAATAAGTCAGTCAGAAAAAGATGGATACCATATGTTTCCACAAATAGGTGGACTTTGTGAGACTAAGCAAAAACCAGGGGGAGGGGAAGAGGGGAAAGGAAAAAAAGACACAGAGAGGGAGGGAGATAAAACATAAGAGACTCTCAAAGACTAGGAACAAACTGAGGGTGAGGGGGGTGAGGGAGGGGGGAGAGGGGGTGATGGGCATTAAAGAGGGCACGTGTTGGGATGAAAACTGGGTGTTATATGTAAACCAATTTGAAAATAAACTATTATAAAAAAAACAGGAAAAAACAAGTATTGGTAGAAATTGAGAAGTTCAAACTCTTGAGAATTGTTGGTAGGATTGTAAAATGGTACAACCACTTTGGAAAACAGTATGGCAGTTCCTCAAACACTTTAAAATAGAACCACCATACGATCTAGCAATCCCAGTTTGGGTATATATTCAAAAGAATTGAAGGCAGGGTCTCAAAGAGATATTTGCACACCCATGTCCACAGCACTATTCACAATAGCCAGGAGGAAGAAGCAATCCAAATATCCATCACAGGATGAATGGATAATCAAAATTTGGTATATACATACAATGGAATATTATTCAGCCTTAAAAGGGTAGCAATTCCTGTCACAAGCAACAACATGGATGAATCTTGAGGACATTATATTAAGTGAAATAAGCCAGTCATAAAGGGATAAATATTGTATGATTCCACTTACATGAAGTATCCCAATTTGTCAAGTTAACGACCAAAGCCTGAGGCGAGGGAGTATGGGGAGTTCAAGTTTCAGTTCTGGAAGATGAAAAGATTTTAGAGACCTCTTTCACAATGATGTAAAGATACTTAACACTACTGAATTATACACTTAAAAATGGTTAAGATGATAAATTTTATGGTATGTTTTTTCTACCACAATAAAAAAAATTTTAACAATCCTATCCTGTTTCAACATTTACAACTTTATTAGATAGATAATAATAGCATCCATAACAATGTCAGCAGGAATAAAAATTTCCATTAATTGAGTGCCTAAAAACAAGCAAGCAAAACTGGGTTTTAGTCTTTGTAAGTGTTGGTCTATTTCCTATTACCTTTACTCCTGGGTATAGTCCTTCAGGGGTCCCGATTGAAAACCTGGGGTGTTTATTGGGGCCCTTCATCCCTGGTGGTCTTGGAACTCCAGTTTATATCCTCTAGCCCTGTGAGATTGCCAGAAGATCTGCTCAGATTCTCAGGCCCTCATCTGCCAATTGGCAATCACCAAACGTCCTAAAGGGAAAAGTGACATGCCGTCAGGCTTCCCTCTCGGAGCTTCCCTTCTCTCTGACATCTTGATCCTCAAATCCTTGATGCCTTGATGCCTTCAGGCAGATACATGAAATATTTTATTCAACTTCTCTGGTTATTTTCAACAGGGGTGATAGTATCAAACTAGTCTGCTCTATCTAGAAGCAGAAATCCTTGAGGGATTTTAAAAGAAGACTGAACAGAGAGGACTTCCTAGTGGTAGTTTGGATTATAGGCTAATAATGAAGTCAAATGTATGTATGGGTGGGACCTGAGCTGGACCTGACCTACGTTTGAGTCCAGTCTTTAGCACAAACTGTGAGATCCTGAGAAAGCATCAGATCCTGGGAGGCTTAGAGATAAACTTCTAGTGTGTGGACACCAGGTTTACAGGTAGGTTATAATGTGCATTTTTAGCCTCGTTTTTGTTTTATCTCCTTCTCTATTCATCTTTCATCTTTTGTATCATTTTAATATATGCTTTTCTTTTAAATTTTATTTATTTATTTTGAAAGAGGGAGAGAGAGCGAGAGCAGGGGAGGGGCAGAGAGAGACAGAGAGAAAGAGAATCCTAAGCAGGCTCCATGTTGTCAGCACAGAGCCTACTTGGGATTCTTTCTCTCTCTCTCTCTGCTCCTCCCCCCCTTGTACTCTCTCTGTCTCTCAAAGTAAATAAATAAAAACTTTTTTAAAAAGTGTTTTAAGAGTCAGAGGCTTAATTGACTGAGCCACCCAAGCACCCCAACATATGCTCTTTTTTTTAAGTAGGCTACATGCCCAACATGGGGCTTGAACTCACGACCCTGAGATTGAGAGGCAGATGCTCTACCAATTGAGCTGGCCAGGTGCCCCTAGGATTTTTTTTGTTTTTTGTTTTTTTAAGTAAGTTTCATGCCCAATGTGGAGCTTGAACTCATGACCCCAAGATCAAGAGTCACATGTTCTACTGACTGAGCCAGGAAGGCACCCCAATATATGTATGCTCTTCTGAAACATCATGTTTCACTCTTAGTCATCTTAAAATCTTTCTGGAAGAAAGCAGTATGTTAATTGATTTACTCATTAATTCATTCATTAAACAAACATGTTAACTCCCTGGACCTGTTTCCTCACCCATAAAACGGGAATAATGATCCCTTACTTAGTTTACATAATTGAAGTTCAGATCATATGAGATAATGAATGTAAAAATGCTTTGTAAAGCAATGTACCAGCATAGTTAATTTATTTGAAACTGGGAGTCCTGTTGATTATCTTTTCTTCCTTGCCCCCCATATCCCAACCACTAGTGAGTATCTTGCCAATTTAATGTCCTGCATTTCTGTCAAATCAGCCCACCTCTGTGTTCACCATCACTCCCCTGACCAGGCCACCATTATCTCTCACTTGAGTCATTATGGCAGACTCTTACCGGTCCTCTCTTTTCCACTTTGGCCCTCAGCCCGTGTGGTATTTTATTTTATTTTTTTAAATAAAATTTAAAAATAATTTTATTTATTTTTGAGAGAGAGAGAGTGCAAGCAGGGGAGGGAGACAGAATCTGAAGCAGGCTCCAGGCTTCAAGCTGTGACATGGGGCTCGAACTAGCAGACTGCAGGATAATGACTTGAGCTGAAGTTGGGAAGCTTAACCGACTGAGCCACCTAGGCACCCTGGAGTGGTATTTTACGAAATGTGACTGTTAATGTGATTGTTACTCTATTGCTTAAAGACCCATTCTTTAGTTTCCCAGAACTCTGAGGATAAAATTCAAACTCCTTAACACAACTCTGCAAGATTTAGCCCTTGTCTTACCTCTCCTCATCACAGGCTTTGTTCCATCCAGTCCCTGACCTTCCTTTGATTGCTCCCTGCCTTGGAGCTTTTGCATATGCTGTCCTTGTCCCTCCCATCCCACCCCACCCCTTGCCCCATTGCCTAGCTATCTTTCCTGTTTCTCGGCTTAAATATTGCCTTGTCAGGGAAACCTCCCTGGACCTCCACACCTATGTCCTAGAACTTGGAACTTTTCTATTATAGCAGTTATCACAAGCAAATGATTAACAGTATAAGCACTTAATATTGTTTCCTCTTGCCGGAATATAAGCTCCTTGATGGTAAGGACACATCTATCTAATTTATATTACTGTTTTACCAGTGTCTATTACAGTCCCGATGAACAATAGTGTTCAATAAATATTCGTGTCATGAATGAATAAATGAAACTTCCTTGGGTATCCACTAGCCACTTTGTTTTTCTGCCAGAGGCTGGGAAGTTGAAAGGTGTAGATGTAGTGGGAAGCAGGACTGAACTTTCTGGTCACTCTTGCCTCCATCTTCCTCATATCTCCCATTCTCTTCTCCCCAACTCAACCAAAACATAGCAATTTGTCACAGGCTCCCCCAAAATGCCCCAACTGAAATACTGCCAGAGCTCCCTGGGAATTGTGTCAGGAGAGATTAACACTATTAGTACCAAAAGTGAAACAAATCCCAAAAGGGATACCAGCCCATGACTCCCCTATTGCTTTCCCAGAGGCAGGGGGCTCACAGTGGTGAAAGCAGTCTTCCAGTCAGCCTTTTCTTTCCCTTGCAAGTTTGTGTTATTTTTCAAATAATTACAACAATACATTGTCATGGTATAAAGATACTAAATGTGAGAAGTAAGCGAGATGATTCATTTTCAGAAATACCAAATAAATGCTGTGCTGTCTAGTTAACAATAGGTTTACAGCCTATTGGAAATATGTATAACCATCCCCTCTGCCTGCGCACACACACACACACTGCAGTCCCAAACCCTTAGATACTTGACTTCCTGGTTTTCCTTACGCTCTCCATTTTGCGGGTTTATTTTCGCGGGTTTTGCAATGAGCGTGCGCCAAATAACTGAAGTCTCTGCTTCACCTCAAGAAATGAACATTTGCTCCTATCAGAATACTTTTTGCCTTACATGGGCATAAGCAACTTCCTGGTAAGGCTGTAACCTCTGTTGTACTCAGCCAATGAGGAATCAGAGGACGGGCTTGCACAGTAGGAGATAAATTGCCTGCTGTAACCACCCTCAGTGTGCCTGTCCATCAGACACCCCTCTTGCAATAACGTTGATTAAAGCCTCGCTTCACTGTGCTCTGAGTCTCCGTGTCCCTTCTTTGATTGAGTCAGTGGGCCTATTTCTCACACTAAAAGATATTCAGAAAGAAAGTCTTACACCCAGGCACTGAATTGCCCTACACAGAAGCAATAATTTTTCAGAAATATTCTACATAAACACAAATTCATATATATTCTCCCCACACACCCTTTATACAAAGGTGGCATACTATTCACACCTTGCCTTTCCATTTAATGGTAGAGCTTGGAGATGGTTCCATATTAATTTATGTAGAGCTACTTGATTCTTTTTCACTTTTGCACAGTTGTCTATTGAAAGCATGTCCCATAATTTATGTATCTAGTAGCTTATTTATGGAAGTTTATATTCTCTGATATTTTGCTATTGTAACTACCAGTACAATGGATATACTTCTATAAATTTCATTTTGCATGTTTGGTTTGCATTAGAATATCTAGAAGTGAAATAGCTGATTCAAAAGTATAGGCATTTAAGGTTTTGGTAGATATTACTTAATTTCCCTCTATAAAGCTGAATCAATTTACATTCTTAGTAGGATTATAAAAGAGTAACACTTTCCCACACCATCAGTAACTCAGAAAGTTGTCAAACTATTTTATTGTTGCCAATCTGATAGGTGAAAGAAATGATATTCCAGGGTACTTTTATTTTGCATTTATATTAATTAAGGTTGGACATATTTTTATGTATTTAAGAGACATTTGAATTTCTTTTTCTGTGAATTGTCCATTGTATCCTTCATCCATTTTTCTATTGATTTGTTGTCCTTTACTTATTGATTTGCAGATATCTTTTACACTAAGGAAAGTAGCACTTTGTGATATAAGTTTCAAACATTTCTCCCAATTTGTTGTATATATTCTAACTTCATTTATATTAATGTTTTTAAGTTTATTTATTTTTGATAGAAAGAGAGAGTGAGTGGAGGAGGGACAGAGAGAGAGGGAGAGAGAGAATTCCAAGCAGGCTCTGCACTGTCAGTGCAGAGCCTGACGCAGGGCTCGAACTCACAAAACGTGAGATCATGACCTGAGCCGAAACCAAGAGTCAGATGCTCAATCAACTGAGCCACTCAGGTGCCCGTAACTTTGTTTATGAGTTTTTCCAAGTAACAAAATTTTAAGGAAAAAAATTTATCTGTTTCTTCTTTAAAAAAAATTTTTTAACGTTTATTTATTTTTGAGGGATATAGAGACAGAGCATGAGCAGGGGAAGGGCAGAGAGAGAGGGAGATACAGAATCTGAAGCAGGCTCCAGGCTCTGATCTGTCACCACAGAGCCCGACGCGGGGCTCGAACTCACAGACTGGGCAATCATGACCTGAGCTGAAGACAGCCGCTTAACCGACTGAGCCACCCAGGCACCCCTATCTATTTTTTCGTTATGGCTTCTGGAGTTTGTGTTATATTTAAAAAGGCATTGCCCAGGATGACTTAAAAGTGTCTTATCTTTCCTTTCAGTACTTTTAGGACTTAACTTTTTACATTTAGAGTTTTGATCCATCTGGAATTTATTTTGGTATATGGTGCAAGGTAGGAAACCAACTTTATTTTGCAAGCCAGCTGTCCCCAAATCATTTACTAGTGAATCCTTATCTTCTCCATTGATTCAAAATGCCACATTTAGCCCATATTTAATGCATACATTTTGGTTGATGTGCTTTCTCAAGTGCAGTGATGTCATACTATGTTGTAATATCGGGGGAGCCTGGTTATACTACATAAGAAGTTAGAAATGTAGCATGACCAGGCCTACTAGATATTAAAACACATTGTAGATGTTTTAATCTAAAATATCTTTATATCTTCTTAGATCTTTTTAGATTATATATCTTTTAGAAATTTCCTTTTGAACCTTAGAATCAGCCTTTCCAGTTTCTGAGAAAAAACTTGTTAAAATTTTTATTGGGACTGCATTAAACTTTGGATTAGCATACTAAATTATCTTTTATAATAATTTTTTAGTAGATTCATGATTTCCAGGTAAAAACCACATCATCTTCAAATAATAAAAAATTTACATCTTCATTTCTTGTGAAGAATGATTTTTTGGAGGAGTAAGAAGGCAGCAGCTTCATTTTTTTTTTTTAACAGAATAAGATTCTTCAAATGGGCACTAGTTCAAAGTTCTAAGTATAAAAGTGTAAAAGGAGAAAAATCACCTTCCTATCCCATTCTCCAGCTCTCCTCCCCACAGGCAACCAATGTTCTTTGTAGTTTCTTTTATATCCTTCTATCGATATCCCTTATGCATGCAGGCCAGCGTTCCTGCCCCTGAGAGTGCTAACACAGTCTTGGAGAAGCCCCAGGGCTTTAGATGACCAAAGAGGGCCAAAGAGGAGGTCCTCTCCTGTGTCTTGTCTCCTCAGTGACCAAACAAATAGAAATAGAAAAAGATATAGGCCCTGAGTCCCAAGATAGTTCTTCACCTTCTCTGGTAGAGTCCCAGATCTGGTGGGCTTGGAAGAGCTGGGGCTCTGGCTTCTACTTTTAGGATATTTGTTTTTCACCAACAACAAATTCTACCTCCTTATCTCCTTCACACAGATGAATTCCAGACACACAGGTTCTGTCTTTCTATTACCAAAATAGCCACAAACATCCAGCAACCTGAAGCCCATGGTATGTTTAGGACCTGAATTTTGGAGTTGGATGTGGGCCTCCTGTTTATAGAGTCATCCCTTCCAGAGTCTTCCAGTGTTGTCCAGGTAATACCTCTGAGGGTCTCCTGAGACCACTGAAACAACAGGCTTAGAAGTTTCCTCTTGGCTTCTCTAGCTGACTGATCTTCCCCCATTCTGCCCCCTGCTCCAGTAGGCACAAGAGATAAAATGAAAAAGGGTAACTCCCAACAGCTGGTCCAAGAGATACTAGTGGGGAGGGAGCAAGAAAAAAGACATATGTGGGGGAGCTCACAGCAGGAGTGGAAGGAAACTCTACTATTTACAGATTCTTAAGCCAATGAAAATACCTCCATCATTTTCTCTCAGGACAGATTCAGAGAGGTAACACTGAGCAACAGTTCAAGACAGGAATTTCCTGTGGTCGAGTGGATAAGAACAGCCTGCAGCCATGGAAAAGGGTGAGTCAAGCCACCTCTCCATGGGGCTTACTTGACTATCAGTAGCTCCTCCATTATAACGTGTTTTCATTACAAGAAGTAGGATGGTGATGGAGGTTATGGTGGAGGGGGCTATTGTAGGTGGTAATAGTGGGTGCTGTGGTGGTGGTGGCAGTGGTATAGCTATGGGTGGCAATATGGTAGCCTGTTGGTGGTAAATCATTGGTCATCGTTGTGATTACAATAATGGTGGCTAACATGCATTAATGTTCTTACCCTTAATATGGGTTTATGGCATCACAACATGATTATTCTCAGTAGATTGTGATACATATGGGAGATAACCCTGGGAAAGCATGAGGGTGTCACAGCCTCAAAGCTAAGTAGGAGAGAGGCATCTGGGTGGCTCAGTTGGTTATGCATCTGACTCTTGGTTTCGGCTCAGGTCATGATCTTGCAGTTCATGAGTTCGAGCCCTGCATTGGGCTCTGTGCTAATGGTGCGGTCTGCTTGAAATTCTGTTCCCTCTCTCTCTGCCCCTCCCCTGCTCAATCTCTACCTTTCTCTCTCAAAATAAATATATAAACATTAAAAAAAAAAAAAAGCTAAGTGGGAGAGAGGGGGAGGTAGGAGTCAGGGAATCCAACTACAAGGGGTAGAGGCCAACTCAAAGCAAGGGAACAGGCAGAACTACAGGATGCAGAAAGCTCAGGGGTCTCTGCATAAGTCTATTAGTATATTTACATGGCTTATTGTCAAATGAGAACTGCCTGATAGACTGTCATAATACTCTCAGTCCCCTCCTCAGAGATTTTCTGGGCTGCATGGCGCCATGGGTTTGGCCAGCCTTTAGGTAAAAGAGCCAAGTATGATCTCAGGTGAGATGGCTTTACTCTCTGAACCTCATTCTTCTCATTTATAAATGAGAGAGTCAGCTCAGTGATTTCAAAACGAGCTCTAAAAATTATCTGTGTTTGAAGAAGAAAGGAGTAGGGGTGAGGAATATTCTGGCTTTTATTCATTGTTTTTGGATTGGGATCAGAAAAGGGGGTCAACAATGAGAACAAGCACTGCTCTTATTACTAAGAGTAATAGTCCCATTTAATGAGACTTCATATGTATCTGACAATGTGCTAAGTGTATTATATATATATTACTTCATTTAATTTCCCCAACCCTGAAGGGAGGGATGATTTCTTAGTCTAAGGAAGAAGAAACTGAGGTTCAGAGTGGTTAAGTTACTTGCTTTAGATGGCACAGCTAGCAGGTAAGTTGAGCCAAGGATTTGAACCCCAGTTCATTTATGACTCTAGGGTCTCTGCTTTTCTCTCAACTTAAGTTGTCACATTCACCTAAGTCTCCATGACTTCCCTTTTCCACAGTACCCCTGGGGATCAAGAACTGTGACTTCCAGGCAGCAAAAAACAATGAGGAGCACTACACCAAGGCCATCAGCTCCCAGCACCTCTTTGTGAGGAGAGGGAAACCCTTCACCATCGTCTTGTACTTCCAGGCTCCAGTCCACACATTTCTGTCTACCCTTAAGAAGGTAGCCCTCATTGCACAAACTGGTAAGTGGGGCAGGCATAATGTCTTTGGTGAAAGGACTGGGGGGTTCTTCCTCTAGCACCTTCTCAGGGAACAAAGAGGCAAATGATCCATACTGCCCTGAGCCTCAGGAAGTCCTGCCCACCTGGCAGAGCTGTTGTAAGGATGAGATAATGTGCCTAAAAAATAGTGTTTATTATGATTCAGAAGCTGCTGAGCATCATTATCACTAAGGGGTTCCTTTTAGTGGCAAATATAATTATCAGTTTTGTAGAAAAGCCTGAATGCATCTGATCTAGGTTCATGATAACATTTAGTTGCTACTATTTATTGAATTTCTACTACATGTCAGATACTGGGTCGAGTGCTTCACATGCAGTATCCCATTAAGGCCTCACATTCACCTTATGAAGACGGCACACAGGTTATGCACTGTGAACCTTTCCTAGATTAGGTTCATGAGCACTGAGAACTTGTGCTCTTCCATCACCCTTTACTGCCTCCCATTACTGGATGGGCTGCTTTCATTCTCACCAAAAACCAATTTTCACCTGTTCCAATTTTGTGATACTTGACTTTATTACCCTGAGTTGTGACCAAGAGGTCCAAATGACCAGTTCATCTCTCTGTGACTGCAGGAGAGCAGCCTTCCAAGGCCAACAAGACCCAAGCCATATTCCCAGTTTCCAGTATGGGGGACCGGAAGTGGTGGAGTGCAGAGGTGGAAGACAGAGACGCCCAGTCCTGGAACATCTCTGTGACTACGCCCGCAGATGCTGTCATTGGTCACTACTCACTCCTGCTGAAGGTCGTGGGCAAGAAGTCATTCCCCCTGGGCCGGTTCACACTGCTCTTTAACCCTTGGTCTCGAGGTGAGTTTGGACCCGAACCAGCCTTGGCTGCACAGGGACTCAAGGCACAAGAGCTGGGGCACAGCTCTGGCAGGGAATGACGGCCCCAGGCTCCAGTGGGCAGCTCCCTCTAAGGACAGCACCAGCATGCAATTACTGAGTAGTCTGTTTCCTGGATGAATGGCCTCTCAGCCCCAGGGTCTGTTTTGGTGTCACCCTTGGCAGGAGTAGCCTGGGGCCTACCACTGAAAGCAAAGGCTTATCTCACCACCAAACCCTGGTGCTGGGTTGGGCTATTTGACCACAGGAGCGGAGATTCACTGAGATGACCCTAGGAGAGCTACTCTTTGTTGTGACAGTACAGGGGCTGAGAACTGCAACCTGGTTCAGGAATGGATACAACTGGAGTGACAGGCTTCTCTGTCTCCTCCCTGGGCTCCCATTGTCTGTCTCCAGGGCAAATCCGGGTTTTGTGGGACCTGAGATTTATATAACTTGGTGGACCCTCTTTAAGAAAAACAATACAGGGGTGCCTGGGTGGCTCAGTCAGCTGGGCATCAGACTTCAGTCAGGTCTAATGGACCTAATAGAGGCTAATGGTAACATTTAGTTGCTACTATTTATTGAATTTGTACTACATGTCAGATACTGGGCCAAGAGCTTCACATGCAGTATCTCATTAAGGCCTCACATTCACCTTACAAAGAAGGCACACTACTACACACATTTTATGCACTGTGAACCTTTTCTAGATGTAGGTTCCTGAGCACTGAGAACTTGTGCTCTCCCATCACATGGTTCACGAGTTTGAGCTCTGCGTTGAGCTCTGCGCTGAGAGCTCAGAGCCTGGAAACTGCTTTGGATTCTGTGTCTCCCTCACTCTCTGCCCTTGCCCCACTTGTGCCCTCTCTCTCTCAAAACTAAATAAACATTAAAAAAAAAAAAAACAAGAAGAAGAAGAGGGGCGCCTAGGTGGCTCAGTTAGTTAAGCATCCTACTCCTGACTTCAGCTCAGGTCATGATCTTATGGTTGATGAGTTCGAACCCTGCAACAGGCTCTGCACTGACAGCATGAGCCTGCTTGGAACTCTCTCTCTCCCTTTCTTTCTGCCCCTCCCCTGCTCACTCTCTATCTCTCTCTCTCAAAATTAAATAAATAAAATTTTTAAAAGAAGAGGAAAAGAAAAGAAAAAGAATACAAAATTTCGAATTGCTCAGGCCTAAAGGGGTGAGGTGCCCAAAGCTTCAGCTTCATCAGCTTCACAGTAAATCTGCCCTGTTCAATTGTCTCTACTTCTCTCCATATGTAAGTTCCGTTCTTACTATAGGCTCCTGGGCCCTCTCCACATTGACTTGTCTAAATATATGACTAGAGTGACAAACAGCTAGTGTCCCGTAGCTTAACAGACTAAAGGTAGGCTTTCCTGAGATCAAGTGACCTCCTGCAACCCAACCAGTGGCCACCTCTGGCAAAGCTCAGCCTTGGCTGTTGGGGCTATTTCATCTAATGAGGATATCAGATATGGCTGACGTGCCCCAAACATGAGGAGGGCATCTCCTCTTCGTCCCCATTCTGAAAGTTGAGTCTGTCTTTACTTTTTAAATCTGGCACCCTCCGCCTTAATCCTTGGGGCTCCCTGAAGGGTTATTAAGGGGAATTGGAAAACATCTTTGATCAGCCTTCCTATCCTCACTACCCCAGACAAGTACAGAGCCTTTTCTTTCCAAGAGCTTCGCTGCCAGCCTGAGGGGCCCTCATGATAAGGCAGGGCCTGGGAGACAAAAGGAAACATAGGGAAGCAAAAGAAACCTTCCCAGTTTCCTCCACACAGTTCCTGACTCCCTTTGTATGTGGTATCTGACTCCCAGTGGGATCCCTCTCTCCACTTTTTTGCTAAGGGTGGGGTTCTCCAATAGCCCCTCCTTCAGTTCAGGCTCTTCTTTCCTGATCCAAAAGGGTGATCGGGTAGAGCAACAGATGGGAACAAGTGTCCATTTAGGTGCCCCGGCCCCATGTAGGTGAATGTGGAGTCAGGGTCCCTTAGCTGGGAGAGGACCCATGGCTCTCAACATATTGACAGAAAGACCCTCAAGCCATTTCCTTCCAAAGTTGAGGCTCCAGTATACCTGCCTTTCTGACTCGGAGCCCACATCCAGAGCTAGGCCCTGATAAGCAGAGCAAAGACACAGCAAAGATAGTTCTGAGACAGTGCCTAGTTCAGCAAGAACTCTTAGTCTTGACTCCATGCCAGGCTTCTTGCCTCTACGCTTGACTTACAGGGACCTGCCTAGGGAAGTCCTCTCCATGTGAGTCCAAATGGAGATGTCTGTGTGGGCAGGAGTGAGTCATTGGCTCTGCTTACCTGGGAGGTGATTAAGAAATTTTCAGATTATCTGAGACTCAGTCTCCTCTTAGCATTCTTGGAGGTGGGACTCTCCCAGATTCAAAGGGAAATTTTACATCCTATAATGAAAGTCCTTTTCATAAGCAGGGAACTTTTTAAAAGGGGGCTGCACCCCAGCGAGGAAGAGGAGGGTGATCTTACCTATGCTCTGATAAGGTACCTCCAAGAAACTTCAGAGCCTGGCGCCAAACAGCTGTTTGAAGTGACTTCATAGAGAGTACCCCAGATGGAGGGGCAGGAGTCAAGGGCTCCTTGAGCACATGGTTCTGTAACCTTAGGCCCCAGGTTCTTCAGGGCTTCCTGATATTTAATACCCTATTCTTCTGTTGTTTTGAGTACCCTCATCCCAGCAGATGCCTGGGGGGATAGTCTGGAAAAACTTTTCTCTTTTAAAAAATTTTTTTTTAATTTTTGATAGAGAGACAGACAGAGTGTGAGCAAGGGAGGGGCAGAGAGAGAAGAAGGAACAGAGAATCTGAAGCAGGCTCCAGGCTCTGAGCTGTCAGCACAGATCGGGGCACGGGGCTCAAACTCATGAACTACAAGATCATGACCTGAACTAAAGTCAGACGTCCAACCAACTGAGCCACCCAGGAACCCCAAGACTTTTCTCTTATTAGTCCCCAGAAACCAGTCTAAGCACCCTAATCCCCACTCCCCACTCCCTGCAACAGGTGCTGAGATAGACACTTGGCAAACAAAGCATGTCCCCCTACTGCTTCTGGCCTTCTAGAGTATCCTCCTTAAACCCCATCATCCTCCTCATGGACCCCAGCCCAACCCGTTGAGGAAGGCAGCAGGAGAGGCTTGAGAGACGTGGGAGTCTTAGACCCATTTGGATGCCACCACGGTAGAAAGCCAATGCTCTGGCTTCTACTCTGCCCAGCTCCACTGTTCCCTCTGACCCTGTCTTACCAGATGCTTCTCTTCCTTTCTGCTTACCCCTGTCGACCTATGTTTGTTTCTTTTCTGAAGCACTATTTTTAAATTTAATTTATTTTCTTTTAAACATTTTATTTATCTATTTTAATGTTTGCTTATTTGAGAAAGAGAGAGAGAGACACCATGAGCGGGGGATGGGGCAAGGAGAGAGGGGGACAGAGGATCCGAAATGGGCTCTGTGCTGACAGCATAGACCCCGATGCGGCACTCAAACTCATGAACTGCAAAATCATGATCTGAACTGAAGTCTGATGCTTAAATGACTGAGACACCTGGGCACCCTTAAGCGTTTTATTTTTAAGTAATCTCTACATTCAACATGGGGCTCAACTCACAACCCAAGATCAAGAGTTGCATGTTCTACTGACTGAACCTGCCAGGTGCCCCTAAAACACTATTTTTAAAAATTGAACTTGTGAGAGAGACATAACAGGCACCCCGGGAAGTTCCCTGGGCTGTTGCCAAATTACCCAAGGTCCAAGAGCACTCTGGCTGCACATGCCTTCTGGGAACCAGTAGGCTTTTTAAGGTTGGCTTGTTACTATCTGTCTGGCTGACCATGAAAGCCACTTTGGCTGACTAAGGGACTCTGACTCCTTTCCTTACTCTGTACCAGAGAAGAGTCTGGGTCGCAGTGGGGCCAGTGAAAAGAGGGAGTTCCTCCTCAGTCTTCATTAGGCCCAGAGCTGAAGGGAAGGCCTGCAGCCAAACCTGACCTCGGTAAGGGGTGCAGAGGCCTGGATGTGGAGGGCAGGCCTAGCACCCCACAGGACCTCATCCCTGACTGCTTTTCACCAGAGGATGCTGTGTTCCTGGAGGGGGAGTCTCAACGCATGGAGTACGTGTTAAACCAGAACGGCCTCATCTACTTGGGTACAGCTGACTGCATCCAGGCAGAACCCTGGGACTTTGGCCAGGTACAGGGACCTCTGGGGAAGACAAGGGACAATGATAGCTGCATGACCTTGTGTTCAGGCCAGACAAAGCTGGCATGTGCAAAAGCCCTTAACTCATGAGGCCATTTCTTTTCTTCTCTTTTTTAAGGATTCATGCCATAAGTTTATTTGCAAACATATCAAGTATGTTGAATTTAAGAGTTTGATCCATTTTTCAAAGAGACTGCACCTCTTAAAATGTCCCCTTTCACATTTGTTTAATGGATTAATTAAAACACCCTTATTTCTTAAGCAGTTAGTGTCTTACTATAAAAAAAAAAAAGATGAAGCAAATTCAGACCCCAAGTGTATAGTCGTCAGGGTACCCGGCTGTCCAAGCCGGCAGAGCATCTGACTCTTGATGCTAGGGTCATGAGTTCAAGCCCCATTTTGAGTGTGGTGCCAGAAAGAAAAGAAAAGAAAGGAAAAGAAAAAGAAAAGAAAAGAAAAGAAAGAAAGAAAGAAAGAAAGAGAGAGAGAGAGAAAGAGAGAGAGAGAAAAAGGGAAGGAAGGAAGGAAGGAAGGAAGGAAGGAAGGAAGGAAGGAAGGAAGGAAGGAAGGAAGGAAGGAAGAACATAGTCCTCAAAATTAGTAACCACCACTTGTTTTCCACTGAAAATGGCAAATTCTACCCTGGGCCCTCCTCGTAGTGGCTCCTACAGACCACAGAGGTTGGGAACCTTCAGATGCTCTGTCCCAACAGAGGCTGCTGGAAGTTCTGTGAAAGACACCCAGACCCAAGATGGAAGACATGGTGGCACCACACCAAGTCCTCCTTTTTCACAACCTTGTTCCCTTGTGTGTCAATGAGGCTGTTTCTTTTGGCAGTTTCAGCCATGTGGTGCCTCTCCTTCCTCAGGGCCATGTCAGACCATCCTCCACAGCTTCCAGAGTTATTTTCCTAAAGACCACAGCAAATCAAACCTCTGTTAAATCCCTACTGTCTACAGGATAAAAACTAAATTTCTGGCTCAACGCATAAGGCCCTTCACAGCCAGGCCACTGCTTTCCTTTCCTCAAGAGCCACCTCATGCTCCAGCCTCTAACCATCCCCTGAACAGACAGGCTGAATATGTCTGGAATACCTTTCCTCCTTTGTCACCCCAGAAACTTCCTACCCATTTTTTTTAATGTTTATTCATTTTTGAGAGAGAGTATGAGCAGGGGAGGGGCAGACAGCGAGGGAGACACAGAATCTGAAGCAGGCTCCAGACTCCAAGCTGTCAGCACAGAGCCTGACGTGGGGCTTGAATTCATGAACTGTGAGATCATGACCTGAGCTGAAGTTGGACACTTAACCAACTGAGCCACCCAGGTGCCCTTCACCCACCCATCTTTTAAGTCTGTCTGGATGTTTTCCCCAGGCCCAAAGGTAAGAGTGACTCTCTCTGCTGAGCCCTCTGCTCTGGGTTGGCATCTCTTCTAAAGCCCTGGCCATGTTGCTGAGACCTGTATTCTAAGGGCTTGTGTGTCTCTCTCTACTCCTAAACTGCAGGTTCCTCAAGAGCAAGAGTTGCCTTGGTATCCTCCTCACATGGGCAGTGATGGCAGCAGTCGCAGAAGCACACTAAATAGAAAATGATAGCAATTAAACAATACAGCCTTGGTCCTCATGGGCTCACACCCTATTGGGAAAGTCAGACAACAGAATAGGCAAAGGACGGGACTGCTTAGACACAAAGAACAGGGGGCACAGTGGGAGGGAGGGAAAAGCCAGACAATAAGGCAAGGCAGGAAGGAGCGGAAACTGAGTCTGGAAGAAGGACAAGGTGACGGTGGAGGGTGAGTACTCAACCTGGAAACCTTTTATCATGGTCCCGTGTGCTCCTTACAGTTTGAGGTGGATGCCATCGACCTTAGTCTGCACTTACTGAGCATGGACAAGCAGGTGGAGGAGTGGGGCAACCCCGTGCATGTGGCCCACATTTTGGGCACCTCGGTGAGTAAGATGGGGAGGGAGAGGAGGCCAGCGTGGGGAGGAGATGAGACGGGAGCCCTCTGCCAGAGCTGCCCATCTTTTATAGCCCTGGAAATCTTCAAATCACAAATGGTCTCTTCCTTTCAGGGTGCGGGGGTCACTTCCTGGAGAAGGTCTGAGTGAAGAGGGGGTAAAATAGCATTCACAAAGGAGAGAAAAGCCAGAAAGACTAAAACTGGCCTGGATTTCCTCCTTCCTTGCTTCCACCCCTTAGCCCAACTTGGAAGTTTAGGTCCATGGCGGGAGGAGAGAGTGTCTATCTTACCCAGTATTTGCTGCTCAAGTGATCAAAGGGACTTGTTTTCATTTCTAAATTATTCCTAAAAATATACAGACCATGAAGGTACTTTGGTGCTTCCCACTGTCCCTAAATGTCCTTTCAGAGGAGTAATGAGTTCCCCATTCCTGCTTGCACCTCTGGACTCCCCTCTGAAGAGGTTGAAGGGAAAAGGTCAAGCAGTGAGGAGGTGGAGTTGGGAGCTTGGGATAAGTGGGCCTAATGCCCTCGAAGGAAGCTCGGCCAGGCAAGTGAAGGAGTCGTGGAAGCAGCCCCCACTGAGAGGCAGCTCTCTTGCTCTTCTTGTGACATGGGCCTTGTTTGCCAATGTGGTCCACAAATCCCTGGCTTCCAGAGGACTTGATAAAGAGAAGAATTCTCCGGGATCCACCCCTAGAGATTACAACCCAGTGGGTAGGGTGAAGCCCACGATTATCCAGGTGATTCTGATGCAGGAGGTCTAAGCCCTCCTTATTCACCCCCTGGAGGCTATTCTGTCCTGGGCCCCACGTATCATTCACACATTTCCACAAACAGCTGCACGCTTTCATGGAGAAGAGTGTCCTGCCCACCCCACAGACCCACACCGTCCAGGAAGCGGCCTTGCTGAACAAGCGCCGGGGCAGTGTGCCCATCCTGCGGCAGTGGCTCACAGGCCAAGGGCGACCTGTGTACGACGATCAGGCCTGGGTGTTCGCCGCAGTGGCTTGCACAGGTACAGAGCCAGCTTGCCTGCCGCACCCCTCCTTGGCTACTGTACAGAGTGTCTGCCCTGCCTCTTGGGTTGCCCTGTGGCTGTCTCCCTGAAACTTTCCCTGCCCTTGCCCCAGTAGAGCAAGCCCCGGGGCTCTGCTGAATAGTCTGTAAGCTTTGCTCTGGCTGGATACTCTGCCTGCTGTGTAAATTTTTTGTACCTCATTTCTCAGCCTTGATGCATTCTGTGCCTGTGTGTCAGTCCTAAATTCCTAGTGCCCTGCCCCTCCTCTTTTCACGATGCCAGGTGGCATTGAAGACAGTGCCTGCCCAGAGGAGACACTGGAAACACTAGCTATATATACCGAGTCCTCTCTGGCACCCCCTGACTCTCTGGTCCCTTCCACACAGTGCTGCGATGCCTGGGAATCCCTGCCCGCGTTGTTACCACGTTCACCTCAGCCCAGGGAACCGGTGGACACTTGTTCATAGATGAGTACTACAATGAGGAGGGCCTTCAGAATGGAGAAGGCCAAAGAGGCAGAATCTGGTGAGAAGCCCAAAGAGGATGAGGTCCCAGACATGGAAGGGCTCCAAATCCACATGGTATAAGCCCCCCCCCCCCACATCCTGAGTGACCCTCGCACTGAGAGGAGGCCCTCGAGGTGCTTATAGGCAGGATGCAGATGGTCAGTCGTGGCATGTACCACCACCACCCCTTCCTGGGAGTGTGTCAGTCACTTTGGCTGTGTCTCCCGTCCCCATGGCAGTAATGATTCTGCCATTTCTAGAATGTCTTCAGCTTTCCAGGACGACTTTTGTCCCCACTTGAATTATTCACTTTGATACCTTCAGGATCTTCCAGACTTCCACAGAGTGCTGGATGACCCGGCCTGCATTACCCCAAGGTTATGATGGATGGCAGATTCTGTACCCAAATGCTCACAGTGGAGGTGGAGGTAAAGCCTGGGGGTAGACCCAGTACCATCCTGGGCTGCACAAAGTTGCACTCCTTCAGGAGTCCCTCAGAGAGGAAATACGAGCAGCAGGAGGTCCAAAGAGGGTCTGCATCCCCTAAAACCAGAGAAGTGGAAGAAATGATAGTGGCCAGCAGAATTCTGACCTGAGGCCAGTAGGCTCAAAGGAACAAAGCTGTTAGCTAGTAAGGCCCAGGGTCGTGGGGAGACTGGCCCTACCTCAGAGCGATAGGTGGGAGAGCAGAATCCCGATGAAGGATAGAGGGTCTTAAGATAGCTGGTGGATATGCTGGGTTAGGGGCTTGTAGGTGGGATTTCTGAGGTTCTGGGTGTGGATAAAGAGAATATCGGAAAAGGCTCAAGCGCAGAGAAGAAATCTCCAGGAGCCATAAAAGGATCACTCTTCCTTTCTCAGCAGGAGAACAGTAATAGAGACTGGCACACAATTAGTAGTCAGTAAAAGTGAACTATTCCTATCACATCCATAGTAGAGCTGGCTAAGGAACTCTGAGGTTCTACCTGTCCAGTTTCTGAGAGGACTCCCGCCACAGGCCAAGACCAAAAAGGATAGTCACTAAATAGTTGTGAATTTCACCTCTGCAATGCCCTTTCAGAAACTCTGTCTAGTGCCCACTTCTGACCTTGACCTCGAGGAAGGGAAAATAGGACATAGGATAGGGACTAAGGTTATGCAGCTCTGGCTCAGGAGAGGTCTGGGTATGGTTCCTCTTGCTCACTGACCTTTTCCTCCCTCAGTCCTGGAGTCCTGCGATCTGGTTCCTGTCAGAGCAGTCAAGGAGGGGATACTAGGGCTGATGCCTGCAGTATCAGACCTTTTTGCTGCAGTAAATGCCTCGTGTGTGGTCTGGAAGTGTTGTGAGGATGGAACACTGGAGCTGACCAATTCCAACACTAAGTATGTTGGCAACAACATCAGCACCAAGAGTGTGGGCAGTGACCGCTGTGAGGACATCACTCAGAACTACAAGTATCCTGAAGGTATTGGGCAGGGGAGGGCCCCCAGCTTCTCAGTACCTGAAATGCCAACAGAGGGGAAGGAATGGCCAGAAAGATGTAGGCCAGAGAGAGTCACAGTCTTCTCCCCATCATATAAAATGTATTTTTTAACCCGATTTGACACTCTTGACATCATGGGCCAGATAACTCTTCATTGTGAGTGGCTGTGCATCACAGGGTGCTTATTGGCATTCACTAGATGCCAGCACCCCACCACCATGGATAACGACAACCAAAAAGGTATCCACGTGCTTCTAAATGTCCCCCAGGGGACAAAATTGCCACCAGTCGAATACCACTACTATAAAACAACACATTTAATACCAGCCACCAGATGTTCTCCCTCTCTCCTTCTCACCCTCTCTTTCAATACCACAAATCTGTTCCTTCCTCCATATTGGTTAATGGCACCACCGTCACCTATCTGTCCAAACAAGAAGACTTGCACCCTCCTCAACTCTTCCTCCTACACTGCCGCACATTACTCTCACATTCATCTCCTCATCTCCTTCCCCACTGCCTACAGATAATTCAGGCCTCAACATCTCTTGTCTGCAGCATTGTAACAGCCTCCTAACTGGACCCCTGGATCCAGTCTCTCCATTATTGTTCCCTTTCCAATTTACGGTTTCCAGAATGAGCTTTCTAAGGCACAAGACAATTATGTTACTCCCCTGCTCTAGAATATTCCATGGCCTCCACTGCCCTTGGAATAAGTCAACTCTTTCACTTAGGAAGATCTGAGTCCCTGCAGACCTGTCCTCGGAGATAGTAAGACTTGTCCAAAAGCTTGCTCTCCCACCATTAAGGGACAAATGCATAGCACTTGAAGAACTTGGTCTTTGAATGAGTTGGACAAGACATGCTGTATCTAGAGTGGATATAACCAATAGAGATCTTTTTTTTTTTTTTTTTTTGAGAGAGAGAGTGGAGGAGGGGCAGAGAGAGAGAGAATAAAGAATCCCAAGCAGGCTCCTCACTGTCAGCGCTGAGCCCGATGAGGGGCTTGATCCTACAAACTGCGAGATCATGACCTCAGTTGAAATCAAGAATTGCATGTTAAACCAATTGAGCCACCCAGGTGCCCCAGACATTTTTATTTTAAGTTTTTACTGAAATTCCAGTTAGTTAACATACAATGTAATATTAGTTTCAAGTGTACAATATAGTGATTCAACACTTCCATATATCACCCAGGTCTCATCATGACAAGTGCACTCCTTAACCCCTACCACCTACTTAACCAATCCCCCCACCCACCTTCCGTCTGGTAACCGTCGGTTTGTTCCCTATAGTTAAGAGTCTGTTTCTTGGTTTGCCTCTCTCTTTTTTTTATCCTCCTTTGCTCATTTGTTTTGTTTCTTATATCCCACATATGAGTGAAATCACATGGTATTTGTTTTTTTTCTGGCAAGATTTCATTCCTTTTATGGCCAAGTAATATTCCATGGTATATATATATAACATCTTTTTAATGCCAAGGGTCATCAATTGATGGTCACTTGGGCTGCTTCCATAATTTGACTATTGTAGATAATGCTACTATAAACATTGTGGTGCATGTATCCCTTTGAATTAGTATTTTTGTCTTCCTTGGGTAAATACCTACTTGCAATTGCTGGATTGCAGGGTAGTTCTATTTTTAACTTTTTGAGGAACCTCCACACTGTTTTCCAGAGTGGCAGCACCAGTTTGCATTCCCGCCAACACTGCAAGAGGGTTCCCTTTCTCCACATCCTCACCGACACCTGTGATTTCTTGTGTTGTTGATTTTAGCCATTGTGACAGGTGTGAAGTGATACCTCAATGTAGTTTTGATTTTCACTTCCCTGATGATAAGTGATGTTGAGCAGCTTTTCATGTGGCTGTTGGCCATCTGTATGTCTTCTTTGGACAAATGTCTTCTGTTTGTTTTTAAATTGGATTATTCATTTTTTGGGCATTCGGTTTCATAAGTTCTTTATTTTGAGTACTAACCCCTTGTTGGATATGTCATTTGCAAATATTTTCTCCCATTCTGGAAGCTGCCTTTTAATTTTGCTATTTGTGTCCTTCACTGAGCAGAAGCTTTTTATTTTGATGTTGTCCCAATAGTTTATTTTTGCTTTTCTCCTGCCTCAGGAGACATATCCTTCTTGTTTATTTATTTATTTATTTTGAGAGAGAGAGAGGTAGGAGCAGGAAGAGAATCTCAAGCAGGCTTCGTGCTGTCAGCCCAGAGCCCAACACAGGGCTGAATCTCACAAATTGTGAGATCATGACCTGAGCCAAAATCAAGAGTTGGATGCTTAACCAACTGAACCACCCAGGCACCCCTCAGAAGACATACCTAGAAAGGAGTTACTGCCTGTTGTTATTTATTTATTTATTTCAAACTAAACGTGGCCTTAGAGGTTTGCAAAACTCTTTTGACTTTGGGATTTGAGCAGCATTGGGTAAATGAATCTAAATCCTGGACTTTTATTAGAAGGGTCTATACCCTCTGGATAAGAGGCCTATTTCGTTTCCTCCATTCTTCAGGATCTTTTCAAGAAAAAGAAGTGCTGCAGAGAGTCCAGAAAAAGAGAATGGAACATGAAAAGGACAATGGCATCCATCCTCCCAGTCTCAAGACTGCTGAGCCTCTATACCTGTTCTTGGAAGCACCCAGCTCCCTAAATCTGGAAGGGAATGCCCAGTTCTCAGTGAAATTGGTTAACCCCACTGATGAGGAGAAGGTTGTGCAGCTGGCAATTGGGGTGCAGGCAATATACTACAATGGCATCCTTGCTGCCAAGCTCTGGAAGAGCAAGCAGTTCCTTACACTTGATGCCAACGACGGTAATTCTATGGCCCTGCCAGACACACTCAACCCCCAGCTCCTACCCTGGGTGGGCAGCAGCCATGGGGCACCAGCAGCCCCTGGTGTGCCCTCTGTCTGCCATTCAACACATATTTATTGAGCTTCACATAGAAAAAAGCACCCACAATTCCAACTACAGTTGGATAAGTAAGCAGACCACGGTCGCAGTATAAGAAGTGTTTGATGATGTAAACAGGGTACAATGGCAGGGGAGCATGTCAGCCAGGTTGGAGCAGACTGATCCCAGACACCGCAGACTACCTGGGTCTGAAAAGATGAGTAAGAAGGGCGGTGACGGGCAGGAAAGTGAGTCACGAGTATTCAAGGCAGAAGGAACAACATGTGCATAGGTTCTTCCTCCTCCCCCAAATTCCTACTTAATTGGTCTGGGTCTGGGCGCAGGTACTTTTTAAAAGCTCCCTATGTTACCCTGGACTTGCTGCATAACAGAATCACCAGAGGAAGTTGGATGCTCAGCCTGCACTCCAGACCAATTAAATAGGAAACCCCATCATTCGACCCAGACATCAAAACCTGTTTAAATTCTTGGAGTGATTCCAATGGGCAGGCGAGAGACCATCAGTGGATTACAGCTTGTCTACATTATCGCAACAGTCTCCTAACCAGCCCTCTCAGCCCCTAGTTTCTCCACCATGTTTTCTTTTTTGTGGGGTGCAGGGGTTGGATCATGCAGGGACTTGTATATCATGCCAAGGAGTTTGAATTTTGTTCTCTAGGCAGTGGGGAGCTGGGAAAAATTGTGAACTAGAAGAGCGAATGTTATCAGATATTCATTTTGGCAGAATTCATATTAGAATAATGGTTCTCAACCTTGGCTATGTGTTGAATCACCTGGTGAACTTAAAAAAATTTTTTTTAATATTTGTTTATTTTTGAGAGAGAGAGACAGAGTGCAAGAGGGGGAGGGGCAGAGAGAGGAAGACACAGAATTGGAAGCATGCTCCAGGCTCTAAGCTGTTAGCACAGAGTCAGACGTGGGGCTCGAACTCATGAACCATGAGATTGTGACCTGAGCTAAAGTTGGCCGCTTAAAAGACTGAGCCACTCAGGCACCCCTTACCTGGAGAACTTTAAAAATACTGCTGTCTGGGCCTCACCACCAGAGTGTTATATAATTGATTTGGTGTGCAGTCTGGTATTGGGATCATTTTATAAAGCCCTCCGTATGACTCTAATGTGCATCTAATGTTGAGAGCCACTAGATCAGGGGTTGGAAAGTTTTGTAATAATCAAGTCAAGGAATGAGGGACAAATAGACTAGCATCACTTCAAATGAAGACATATTAAGGAGGTGGGATAGACTGGACTTGTGAATATGTATGGAGGGGCGGTCAGAGGGTTGCTTTCAGTTTGGATGAGCCTCTGGAATAGGGAAAATGAGGAAGAACAAGTATGGGCCCATTGGGTTTGAAAGCCCATGAGACATCCAAACAGAGATGGCCAGGAAGCAGCTGGAAACCTAAAAGTGGCATTTGAGATAAAGACCCTGGTTTGAGACCAGATGTAGGAGTCCCAGCACAGAGAAGGCTGCCGAGTCAGGGCACTGATGAGCTCATGGGGTGGGGCTGGGGGGGGAGAAGGGGTGTGAAAAGAGAAGAGGGTGAAGAGGGTATCCAGGCAGCACCAGCATGTAGGGGGAAGGCAGGGAGAGCAGAAGGGGAATGGAGAAGTCAAAGACAGGAGGACCACCCAGCAGGGTCAGCAGAGTGGCCATGAGATGTCAAGGCTGAAAAGCGGACACTGAGGGAGTGGTCTTACTGAGAAGCGACGGCAAAGGACAGCTTCCTGGGGGTTAAACTGATTGCGACTTGAGGAAGCAAGACACAGTGTGCCAGTCCTTCCTGAAGAACAGATAGCAAAAGGAGACAGGATGAGTGGCTGTCAGCCGGGAATGCTGGGTAGAGAGAGGGATGGGTTTTTTATTTAAGATGAGAGAGCAGAATCTGCTTTTGTGCTGAGGAAAATAATCAACAGAGAGGGAAAGACTAAAGCCTCAGGAAAGATGGGTTAAAATTGATGGCAACCCTTGGGGGAAATGAGGGGGAACTAGAATAACTGTAGCATATTTTTGGCAAACATGGTGTTAAGTGTACATTATGCATCATATCATTTATCCTCATAACAACCTTACGAGGCAGCAACCAGTTATCCCCACTTTACAGATGAGGAGACCAAGACACAGAGAGGTTAAATAATTTGCCCAAAGTTACACAGCAGGCAAAAGTGGGGTCAGGATGGGGCACGGACCTAAAAAGTGGAGGTTTGATTTGGGGAGGGAGGATGCCTCATCTTCCAGGGGGTGGTGGTGGCAGGGGTAGAGGTCTCTGTCTACGGGACTGGGAGTGGGAACATGAGCTTGAGGAGATTCCTCAAGGATGAAGGACGGCTTCGTTTTCTCTGCAAAAGGGAAACTGAAGAAACAGAATAAGAAGGAACTACGTAAGCATATATCTAGCAACTGTGTGGCAGCATCTGAGATAAGCCCTCAGTATCTCATTTAACACAAGTCATCCCACCAGGTAGAAGTTATTATCAGACAAGGCAACTGAGGCCAGAAAGCTTAACTTATTCTAGTTTACAGGGACCTTCCACAACCCCACTGAGGAGGTCTGCGAAGAGCACTGGCAGAGGCAGTGATGGTGGGGGTGGGGGTGCGATCTTGAGTGCGTTCAAAGTTTGAAATTGCTGTGAGAGATGAGGCATCTTTCTAGTTTCAGGGAGATACTGACTCCTTTGTATTGTAACTATTACTTGTTTCCAGGGCACACGCACTCATCCCTTTGCACTGACTCTGCCTGTCCTGTGTTTCAGGTGACAAAATCCACAAAAGCCTGTCCTTCTCTGGTTTTGAGCAACGCCCACCAGAGAACAGCTTCCTCAGACTCACCGCCATAGCCACGGCAACACAATCTGAGTCCAGCCTCAGCTGCTTTGCTCAGGAAGACATTGCCATTTGTAGACCACGCCTAGTAATTGAGGTAGGCACCAGTCTTTCCCCAAATTGCTCTCCTTTGCTCCCGTTTCAGAAGGAATCAAAGCCCCTCAAGCTTCAGGGCAAAGGACTGTGCTGTAGGATTACCAGAAAATGCTAGGTTGAGAGGTCTCTCTTGAAAGAGATGGTTTCTTACATATGCTATTAAGGTTTGCATCTTCCGACTTTTTTTTTGGTTAAATAAAGATTTTTATCATGAGGGCCTCCCAGGTGCTGCCTCCATACTAGGACGAATAATGCCAGCTTATCTTTATTTAGCACTTTATACATATGCCAATGTATTTTCAACTTTTTATTTATTTATTAAAAAAAATTTTTTTACGTTTTTATTTATTATTGAGAGACAGAGAGAGACAGCGCACGAGCATGGAAGGGGCAGAGAGAAGGGAGAGACACAGAATCTGAAGGAGGCTCCAAGCTTTGTTATGTCAGCACAGAGCCCAACGCAGGGCTCGAACTCACAAACAAAGAGCTCATGACCTGAGCCGAAGTCGGACACTTAACCGACTGAGCCACCCAAGCGCCCCTTCAACTTCTTTTAATACAAAATCTCTGTGAGGTGTAACTATTCCCATTATTCGGATGAGGAAACAGTTCTAGAGAGTATCATGCCCACAATCATAAAAATGGGATGTTTCAGAGGCTTACGGCTTTTGATCTAGTCCTCTCTCCACATGTCTACCCTGGCCAGAACAAATGTGATCTGGTCCCAGCCCTCAAGGAGGTTACATCACATTTAAGTAAAGGAGACACAATATTTGGTCTTTTACATAAATGCTTAAATGGAGGTACAAAGTCACTATGGGAAAAAGTGAAGTAAGGGGATTAATTCCAGCTGGTGGGTTTGGGAGTTGAAGGCACTCTGGGTGCCCATCACCCAGACTTCATGGAAAGAGGTGGCATTTATGCTGGGCTTTAGTGAAGCTTTAGTGAAGCTTTAGTGAAGAGGTGGAGGAAGGGCACTGCAGGCAGAAGACTCACCAGGGAGGCCCAAAAGAAGGGAATCTGAGGGGTATGCCGGGATGGGAAAGTGCCAAGGGTGCCTGGCATGTCATTTAGTTGAGGGAGTAACAGGTGAGGCTGAGAAGGGGATTGGGGTCAGGCCATGAAGGGCTCTGAATGCCAACCAAAGATGAATTCTGACGACAATGGGAAAGCCCTCACCATTTTTTCCTTTAAAATAAAATTAAAAAAAAAAATGTTTACTTATTTTTGAGAGAGCAAGCAAGTGAGTTGGGTAGGGGCAGAGAGAGAGGGAGACACAGAATCTGAAGCAGGCTCCAGGCTCTGAGCTGTCAGCACAGAGCCCCAACGCGGGGCTGGAATTCACAAACCACGAGATCATGACCTGAGCTAACGTCAGACACTCAACATACTGAGCCACCCAGGTGCTCCTACCCCTCACCTTTCTAAGTGGAGGAGAGGCACCATCAGAGATGGCTTACTCAAGGGTAAGAATGAATTCAGGAAGACTAGATAGAGGGGTAAAGAAATCAGCTGTGGAATTTAGGTCTGGAAGGCTGAGGCAGAAGAGTAACTGAGGAGAGAACAGGGAGGATCCTAGGAGGGGAGGCAGTAACTGCGGCTCTGTGCTCTTGGCATCCAGTTCAGGTCTTGCCTCTTCCCACAGATGCCAGAAACAACAGAGCAATATCAGCTTCTTATGGCTTCAGTCAGCCTCCATAACTTCCTAGGTGTTCCCATGCAGGACTGTGTGATCTCCATTTTCGGAAGGGGGCTCATTTACAGAGAGAAGAGATACAGGTAAGAGACGACAAGTTTCGCATCCCCCTGAAACATCTCAACTAGTCAGAAAGGCAGGGACCCAAAATTAATGACTGCCTTTTTGCTGTGTCCATCGAGACAGAAAATATACCTCCATAAGTTGAACTAAAGGAATTAGGGCCTTTCTCATCCTGGGAGACAAGGGTGAGGGAGGCTACGTGCCCCTTGGGCACCCACATGACCCTGACTGCTGCTCTGCGGGCAGGGAGGTTAGGCGTGGGTACTAGAGACTATCACCAGGAGGGTAGGCTGCCTCTTGGTGCAGCCAGAGAATGTATTCTACTAATGACAACCATAATATAAAACTTTGTTTAAATATTCCCTTTTATTCCTGTTTCCATCACCCCCTCCCTTCACATTCTTTTATTAGTGTGTGTATCCTTTCATTAGAACGTGTAAAAAGTGGCTTTATAAGACTGTATTCTTAACTTATGTAAATGTTATGTCTAATCCTTTTTCTTACTTTTCACTCAGAACTGTTTTTGAGATTCATCCACGTATGTTGGGTCCATTGCTTCTGCAACATAATGCTTCACTGTGTACATACTGGGCTTCCTACCACTCTCCTCCACAGTGAGGGGCACCCAGAGTGCCTCCAACTCCCAAATACCACAAATACTATTGCAATGAATATCCTCATGCATCTTCTTATTGCTAGATCACAGAATATGACCTGGTTTCACTGGTACTATCAGATTTGTTTGCAGAATGACTGCAGAGGTCCACGCTCCCTCCCGCAGTACATGAGTTTCTGAATTCCTACCATTCCTCCACTCTTGACTACCATTCCTCCAGCCTTCTCTTTTCTTCTGGACTAATAGAAATACGGTAGTATCTCTATTACCTCATTGTTCTAATTTGCAACTCTTCATATGTTTATTAGCTTTTTCTGTTTTTTCCTCTGTAAAAAGTGTGTGCTTATCTTTGCCCACTTTTCTTTTGTGTTTCCGCCTTTTCTCTCTGTTGATGTGTAAGAGTTCCCTATATTAGTCCCTTGTTGGTTTCAGTATGTGGCAGGAATCCTCTTTCGTTATCTCTTCTCTCACTGTGTCCACCATATCCTTTGTTGAAAACACAGTATACAATTTAGAGTTCACGATACTTACTCCTACTATCCCTGAAATCCTTGAGAGTCATCTGGTATTGAGCCTGTGCCTCAGCCTTATGAAACTCAATGAATCACTCTTGCCAATAAATTGAGAGGAGGGACTGCCAACATTCAACTACACTGTTGTGGTATCCCCGATCAACTGTGGGGAAAGCTTCTCACAGGGAATGTGCACTATTCCCTTAGTCACTGTAAGAAGTCCACAGGCAGGCCAGGAGGTTGTTGGCAGGGCTCCCAACACCACCTGTTGTCATACTGACATCTTCTGTCTAGGTCCACTGTACTCTCCTAGCACTTAGCAATGTGAGGGTTCCAAAACAAAGCTTTCCCAAACATACCCCGGCTACTACCAAGAGTGGGACCAGAGTGCAGTCACAGGTGATAAAAGAAATAACAGATCTGGCTTGGAAGCCCTTAGAATAGGAGGTTTCTCTTTTCAGCCATGCAGTTGCTCACCATAGGGAGGTTCCTGTCTTCTATCCCCTTAAAACCTCTGTTTCAACAGCAAGGTACTTAAATGTTTATTTCTTCACAGTCACCTCTTCGAGTAGGGAAAGATCAGAGACACTGGGGCCAGGAAAGCAATGGAACAGAACTATCACTTGACTTTTCCTTTATTTCAGACTAGCTTCAGTGTGGCCCGGAAATACCCTGTACACCCAATTCCAGTTCGCACCAACACAAGTGGGGCCCCAGAGGCTCACTGTGGAAATGGACTGTGATGTGTTCCAGAACCAGACCAACTACAGAAATATCACTGTGAAAGCCCCTGAACTTCCCACTTAAACTTCCGTTAAGTATCCCATAATTAAAGTCTGATGGTGATAACATGAACTCGGCCCACTGGAGACATGAAAACTATTAAGTATACAGAGAACAGGCACTAGAAGAAAAAAATAAAAGAACTGGACTCTTTTCTACAAAGTTGTAATTTTTTTTTTGTTTACATTATTTTGTTGCTTTGACACTGTTACTTTAGTTCCTTCTCTTTACGACTCTTATTAAAAATAAAAGGGCACCTGCGTGGCTCAGCTGGTTAAGTGTCTGACTTCAGCTCAGGTCATGATCTCACAGTTCATGGTTCGAGCCTGCTTCAGGTTCTGTGTCTCTCTCTCTCTTTGCCCCTATCCCACTCATACTCTCTCGAAAATGAATAAGAATGTAAAAAAAAGTATAGAATGGCACTTCATAAAAGTAAATTAAAATTCATTTGACATAAGGAATTTCAACCCAAGTACACACTCATTGCTCAGAAGAATGGCTGCTGTTGCTCATTATACCTAAGAAGACCACGAGGACATCAGAAGGGCAGATGGGGTAAGTTACACCTATGCAAGGAAAAGAACTGGCAGTAGAAGCTGTGGACACCTGTAGCACACGCATAAGGCCCAAGTCAGGTCACCAGAATACGCATCACTACAGGTGATGTACACCTTGCTTTCCAATATGTGATCATCCAGACCGATGCAAAAATATAATGAAGGTTGTACAAAAGGATTAACTGAAAAGGCCCCTAAAATTATATAAACTCTCTTATAGATTTAAAAATATTTGATTTATAAAAATTTTGTATTTACATTTGGAGACACATGTAACATAAAACCAAACAATAATACGAGTATGCATAAGAAAACCAAATCTGTTTAATAAGGTGGACAAACCTAACAAAGGAGCTCAATACCAAAAAATAATTTTGGAGGCATGGATGGAATAATATTCAGAAGGACTTAATGATAAGAATAATGATATTATATAACACACTGAAGTACTCAGAGGGACTCTGAAGTCATCTTCTCTAAAGAACTGAAGTCAAGTGTTTTTATTCTTAATACAGTTCTGACCAGAATCAGACTGTTAGGCCTATACACCCAAATGAAAGCAATGTACTAGTCTCAACCCACTGTATTTCTGGTAGAAGAAGCTTCGAAAGGTCAGTTATCGAACTACCAGCAGGTCAACATTTTATTAAGACCATCGACATGTTTAACAATGAAATAACACACTTTATTGCCAACAGGGAATAAGGCAGCTTCTGCAGGAATCTCTGAAAGGCAATTCAGGAATACAAATTCATGCAATTATCTTTTTTATCTACCACAGAAAAATATATCAGACTTATGTAGTATATAAATAATTGCCAGTCTGGCCTAACCAATAATCTTCGGTAGTAACATCTATTGACAGGTATGGACAGGAACTCCATTTTGATCCAGAAAGCATTCTAGCCCCATTTTAAAAGCAGACATCAGAGGCTACCTGTGATAAGGAGAATGGAGAGTACAAATGAGCCTGAAAACTCACAGTTCAAGTTCATTCTGAGTGAGTTCCTTGATTCTGTTCATGCAATGATCAACAGCATTAATGAGTAAAGGGATCCAACTATCTTCTGGCTGTGGGGTCACATGACTCGCTCTGTGAATGGAATGGGGAGAAAGAGAAGTTAAGTTTATACTGTCAAGGGAAAACCTACCCTCAACAGGGAGCACGGAGGAAACTATAATAAGAGAAGACAAGTTTCTTTGTAGAAACTTAGCTGCTCCGCAACTCAAGTGGAAAGAATACATCACACACACCTTCTTCCACTTCTTAAAATACGGCTTTGGGAGTTGAGAATGACTGGAAAGGTTTATTCCCAAAAAAGCTATTTGGGGAGAAGTCCTCATACTCACTTAGTAATTTCAAGTGCCTTCTTTAAGACAGATACAAGTTTTGCAGACTAGAAAAGAAACAGAGAAGTTACTCACCCTGAGCCCACTATAAATAGGAAAGGAAAGCCAAGATATATTAAAAGACTCAAGTAATAAAAATCTATTAAAAAAAAACAACCTTGAAGAAAACTGCAAAAACAAAAATTCTAGTTAGATTAGGGTGGTAGGATTATAGGATTCTTCTCTATTTAGCAAAATCTTAATATTGCTACTTTAACATTTTTATAAATTTAAAAAATTTTTAATACTTTTAAATTTTTTTAAAAATGGAAAAAGGTAGAATATAACCTGAATTTGTCCCAACTGCTGACAGCCCTGAATATATAGAAGGAACAACTAATGTTCCTTTTTATAAAAAAAAAATCTATGTACAGAATTTTAACCATACAAATAACAAAGTAACATGAGGATATACATATGCCACCAATATATAGTACATCTTTTCATTTTTATTTGGGGGGCACCTGGGTGGTTCAGTTGGTTGAGCATCTGACTTCGGCTCAGGTCATGATCTCACGGTTTGTGAGTTCGAGCCCTGCATCGGGCTCCGTACTGACAGCTCGGAGCCTGGAGCCTGCTTCGGATTATGTGTCTCCCTCTCTCTCTGCCCCTCCCCTGCTCACACTCTGTCTGTCTCTCTCTCAAAAATAAATATAGATTAAAAATAAATAAATAAATAAAATTTTTATTTGGGGTAATTGACAAGGCACATTGCTAAAGATGTTTATTTCTTGGGAAGTGAATTTTTAACAAGTGAACGGGGAATAAAAAGTTAATGCCCAAAAGGATCCTATTCTACTTTAAGGTATATGCCCACTGTGAAGATACATTTGATGTATTTAATTTCTACTTCTACTATCTAATTTATCAAATATTTTTAGGATTGAAAATTCTGAACATAAGACATAAGCCATTTGGTAGTTTTTTCTTTTTCCAATAACTGTAGAGATAATCTGAGTCTCTAAAAATAAAAGAATAGAATTCTCTGTAGCATAGGACCCAGGATGTGAAAGAATACAATAAAATCAGATTTTTAAAAGAGGTTGACCTTCTGTATTTAAATCGCCCAATGTGTTTCTATTAGAACAGAGTCTGTTTCTGGAACACTTGTTTTTGCCTACCGTTCTTTTTGAAGTAGCATTTTCTAAGGTCTTTGGGTTTTTCTAAGTGACTGCCCAAGTAGTTATGGAAGAGAATACTACCGGAACTCATGGTTATTATAATTCAACTTCAGTAAATATTTATCAGGCAGAAATACATGTAAGAACTGTGATGTTATTGTTGTACTGGCATCCCAGTGTAACTGATAAATATGTTCCCTAGAGCTGAAAGGAAATAATAGTGAACAGGGAAATTCTACCAGTTAGGTCAGTGGCTATTTCCTCAAAGTTGGTACTTACGTTGATTCGCACAGTCATGTGGCACATAGGAGGGTATATGCTCAGAGCCAAATCATCCACACTACGGGCAGAAAACACAAATAACCATTAACAAAAAAGGAACAAAACTCAATTGGGTGGTTTCCAATACACAATTAAGGATGTGACCAGTGAGAAAATGTCCCATAAATGCCTATTAATTCCTTACATTGGGCAACCAGACTCAATTCAACTGATCCTTACTAAATATCTACTTACCCCATTTCACTAGGAAGCTGGGGGAAAAAGCTCCCTTGGCCCATATGATTAATTCAGTTAAAAATGGGAGGCTCTGAAACCATCAATTCAGTAACTATGGAGTTCATCCACGGATGTCACTCGAGATCACATGAATCCAGATGTTTGGATATTCTGTGAGACAACTGACCTAGATTTTTTCAAAAATCAGTTTCGAAAAATACTAAATAAAGGATAGGGACTTGTTATAGTTGCAAGAGACTACAACCAAACCAGACTACTGCAAGAGATGAGAATCAATGCACTGTGACACTATGACAGAACCCTGGATTAAAAAAAAGAAGAAGCTTTAAAATATATCTCAGAGACAAATGGGGACATTTGAATATTAACTATTTTTTATTCAATGTTTTATTTCTTGGATATAATGATAAAAACGTCTGTTCTTAGAGATACGTGCTGAAGTATTTAGGGGTGAAATGTCACTGATGTCTGCAACTTACTCTCAAATGGCTCGGGAGAAAAATGGCACATCTAATCCACTGAGAAATAAGCCAATATTGAAAAAAATGTGAACGACAGGTGAATGCAGATGAAGGATACATGGGTGTTCACCGCAATACTCTAAACAACTTTCTGTAGGTTGAAATGTTCAAAATAGGGGCGCCTGGGTGGCTCAGTCGGTTGAGCGTCCGACTTCGGCTCAGGTCATGATCTCACAGTCCGTGAGTTCGAGCCCCACGTTGGGCTCTGTGCTGACAGCTCAGAGCCTGGAGCCTGCTTCGGATTCTGTGTCTCCCTCTCTCTACCCCTCCCCCACTCATGCTCTGTCTCTCTCTGTCTCAAAAAAATAATAAACATTAAAAAAAAATTAAAAAAAAAAAAAAAAAGAAAATGTTCAAAATAAAAAGCTGGAGGAGAAGCTCAGGTGACAACACAAGCTGAGATCCTGTGCTGCCGCTCCCATGTTTCACGTGGGGTTCTGCTCACCTCGGGCTGATCTCATCAGAGATATCCACGATGTCGTCCAGTTGGGCCACCTGATCCTTCTTCCCGTGCTCTGCCACTGAGATCCGGATTTTCTTCAGGCAGGCCTTTGATGCTCTCACCAGGGCAAGGCAGGGGATTATGAGCTCTTGATCTTCCTCTGACCAATATAAGTCCCGATTGTTTGGACACCCCAACCCATCGTCCTCTTCATCACCGTGGTTATCGGAGTTGTCCTCAGTGTCATTCAAGAGGCCACAGTATGGGTCACATTCTTCCACGGCCTAAGACATGCCATGATACATTTGAAAGCCACCCTCCCCCTCCAAAAAAAAAAACAAAAAAGGCAAGCCTATTATACTTTCAGCATCATGTCTGAGTTATCCCCAAACCTCAGCCAGCTACTTTACTAATAAACCCTGTTCTCACTCCCTTTCCCCATCAATGGACAGAGGGGAGTGGTACTAAATCACCCACTGGCGTGGGTAAGAGATGGGAGTTGAAAGCCAGGAGTAAAGATGGGACTTATTGAGTCAACGCTCAGGACATCTCCTTTCTTTATATTCTCATAGACGATCACGGAGTTGTCCCCTCACCTGCTCCATTTCCTCATGCGCATCCTTCACTAAATCCACACTCTTCGTTAGCACTGATAGGGCTGCAGCTTTGTTATCTGTGAGTGAAAAATCAGAAGCATTAGAATTAGAGGAGAAACCCAACAACTTTGTCAAGTCTGCAAATGGCAATCAACAGTGTTCCCATTTGAGAAGAGTGCCAAGGACAGTCAACAAGAGTGGTGGCTTAATGTAAAATTTTTCTCACACCCATCCTCTGGGTACCCAGAGAGGAGTTAAAAAGCTTTTCATCATATCATTCACCACTAGAAAAAATAAAATGGTCACATGATGTTCCTTTTCATGGTCCTCTTGACGAACACTGCTTTTGGTCTAGCTGGCACTACCTCATAAGGGCTCAGTGTGTCCCATAAGACTGCTCCTGGGTCAGGACCAGGACAACAAATCATATTTGTTCAACAAGACAGGGCCGCAGAAAGAGGGCTAAAAAAGTATGAGAACTAGGTGCGCCTGGGTGGTTCAGTTGGTTAAGTGTCTGGCTTTGGCTCAGGTCATGATCTCATGGTTCGTGAGTTCCAGCCCCACATTGGGCTCTGCGCTAACAGCTCAGAGCCTGGAGCCTGCTTCAGATTCTGTATCTACCCTCTCTCTCTGCCCCTCCCCCACTCATATTCTGTCTCTTTTTCTCTCAAAAATAAATAAACATTAAAAAAAATTTTAAATATGAGAATTAAAAAGACTGGCAAATAATATTAATACCTATTTTTTGATGTTACTGATAAAATTATGTGTATTCCACTAAGCTGTAAGTTAAAACATGCACATGCTACAAAACTAGAAACTAGATATGAGAGAAATGTCTGCTTTGGCCAGCAGAGTCAACGGCCCATTTCCTACTCTCACCCACCTCTTGGTATCCGAGGCACCTGCTGGCATGCAGTCCAGACGCTGTTGTAGGAAATAAGGTCATTGTTCTCCGGTCTGGGGAAAGGAATCAATAAGAAACTATCAATAACCAGTGTTCCTCTCTCCCAAAAAAGAAGGATCCTGCCAGACATCATTCTCAGCTATTAGTAACTTTGCTGTTGAAATGAGTTTTTCCCCCCTCCCTAAAGCAAGGAACCCCATTAACTGATAACCCCAACTGTAGTATCATTACCTCTGAGTTGGAGTAATGAAAAGCACATCCATAAGTTGAGCCATGCCATCTACGATGTCCAGAGTGGCGCCTCGTACCAGCTTTCTCAGAGTGATTCCTGTAGCCAAGACCAAAGACTAAGCAGCCTGGTCTTCCTTCTGGAAGTCACCATCTGCTTTCTTGAGAGTTTAAGCCCTTCAGAACTTAAAGTAATGTGCACCCACAATGCTTTAATCGGAGTGCCAACACAAAACTCAGGTTTTATGTATTTCCCCATGTCTTTTTCTTGCTCCTCCCACCATTTCTGAGTACTACTCTCCAAAAGAGATCTGGAACACAATACTTCCATGACAGTACATATCTATTCATTAAGGTCAATGGTCCCTTGACAACTGTGGATGAAACACTTGAAGTTTAAACCATCCCTGAGTAGCCCTAAAGATCCATGAGACATACATTCATTTAAAATTTGGCATGATTATAATCAAGGCATTAACCTATAGGCAGGGCTGGAGGTCACTTAACTTGATAGGGAGCTTAGAAACAGGGTGTGATGCCATATGGGTGGACGCATCACACCCATATGGGGAGGCCCCTATAGATCCAGCATCTGTAGTGGTTTTAATAGGTTAGAGAGGGAGAAGCCAGTGAAAATTAAAACCTTTGGGTCAGGCAAAGCAGGGAAGATGGTAACACAGCATCCATACCTTAGCATAAAGCATTATTTACGGAGGTCACTGATTTTATTTACCTTTGAGTGCATTTTATGGGAGCAAGTTACAACACATGCTCGAACTGAAGAAAAGGTAAAAGTCTCAGGATGGATCTGTTATATTAGCAAAGATCTACCCTAAAAATTAAACATTTATGTGTATAGGGTGGCTTACCCTGATCTTTGGGAAGTGAATAGTATACTGCAATCATTGCCTTGATGGCAGCACGGACTTGTTCACAGAATCTCTGTGTTTCCTATGAGGCAACGGATCAATTTCAGAATGAAAAAAAAAAAATGGATTAGATCCATCAGCCCATTTGCTGTAGAAGAGACCAGACATCTGTATAGCATCATTTATATTTTCTGTAGTCCTGTTTTGAGTTAGGCCTTGCACTATTCTTTGCACATAGCAGAGAGGAGTTAGCTGGCCCCTGAGACTAAGCTGACAACTCAATAAAACATTAAGGAACAGCAGGAAAAACTTATTCCTAATACTCTACATCCCAAGATACTCATGATCTGCTGTGAAGTATTCAGCGTATCTTAGACCAGGAGTTGGCCTATGGGCCAAATTAGGCCAACTGACAGTTTTTAGAAATAAAGTGTTACTGGCACACAGCCACACTCATTTACATATTATCTATGGCTGCATTCGCATTACAAGGGCAGAGTTAGGTGGTTGGCCTGCAAAGCCTAAAGTATTTACTATTTGGCTTTTTACAGAAAAATCTGCCAACCCTAACTTAGACCATTAACCACGTGTCTGATCTCTCTCTCTCCTACACCTGAAAGAAATTAAAATGGACTCTACCATGTTGACTATTTTCCTTCTAAGCAGTCACTGGCTTTCTCCTATCTTCTTTGTCCTCGCTTTTCTGCTAAATTCTAAGCCACTGCTATATAAAATGTGGTCCACTGACTGGGACCAGTCCATGAATTGTTATCAGTCTGGGATGGTGGAAAAGTACAATGTCTGAGAATAAGTGTTCAAAACTTTTTATGGCAATCTGACATTGCTTCAACATCCAAACAGATCAAAAACAAAGCCTACTTCTGTAGGACTAACATGTTAAGATCCCAAGAAAGCAACCATGATTCAAATACACATAAATCAAATTAAACCAAATTCTAACTTTTCATCTGTAAGTGAAACCAATGTCCGAGGCATGTACAGAAAAATAGTTCCATGCTGCCTCCTCATAGTATCCTACCAACTGTGAATATTAGCAACAAATCCCAAGTATATTTGAAAGAAAAGAGACAGCAGATTTAAAAAATAAGGTAATAGTCATACTCCCTTTGAAATAAATACTGACTTTCTTGCACAAAGCTTTTAAAAGTTCTCAAACAATTCATTTCTTATTTTCTCATCATAGATCTCTAGATCTCTAGGGGGAGAGTTTATCATTGTAGGTGCAGTAAAAGAATATTTTTTCATTTCAAAACATCTGGATATATAGACTGAGAAAGAGAATAAAACTATTGAGTATGAAAACCAAATAAGGTAATGAATATGCCATTTTAAAATAACCTAACACCCAAATTAAGTATACCTAGTTCTAGAAAAACTGAGCATAAAGCATACCTGGTCATAACATATGTTTACTTTCATCAGTTTTATAAGGGATTATTTTATTTTATTTTATTTTTTGTTTTTTTTTGTTTGTTTGTTTTTTAAACGTTTATTTATTTCTGAGAGACATAGAGACAGAGTGTGAGCAGGGGAAGGGCAGAGAGAGACGGAGGCACAGAATCCGAAGCAGGCTCCAGGCTCTGATGAGCCATCAGCACAGAGCCCGACGTGGGGCTCGAACCCACAGACTGTGAGATCTGACCTGAGCTGAAGTCGGCCACTTAACCGACTGAGCCACCCAGGCGCCCCTATAAGGGATTATTTTAAAATGCATAAATTCTTGCTCCAGAAATTCTACTTCTGGGATTTTTTTTTTTTTTTTTTTTTTTTTTTGCTGATACACATACACACACGAAGATTGTATTAGGCAACTTACCACAGCACTATTTATAGCAGTTACAAGTACCAGCTGGAAACAGTTTAGATGTTCACATAGAGTACCGGTTAAATAAATTAAGGTTATATCCACTCTATTGACTACTACGTAGCATACAAAGAACTGAGCAACTTTATATGTGCTGCTAATAATCAATTTGAGGGGCACCTGGGTGGCTCAATTGGTTAAGCCTCTGACTTCAGCTCAAGGCATAATTTCATGTTTCGTGAATTCGAGCCTGCATTGGGCTCTGTGCTGACAGCTCAGAGCCAGGAGCCTGCTTTGGATTCTGTTTCTCTCTCTCTTTCTGCTCATCCCCCGCTTGTGCGCTCTCTCTCAAAAATAAATAAATAAACATTAAAAAAAATTAATTTGTAAGCCATTTTAATTTTTTTAAAGGAAGGTCCAGAAAAGTGTTTATGGTGGCCTAACATTTGTATAAGAAGCAGCAGGCATATACACCTAAGTGTGTTTACGCATCAAACATACATGGAACAATACAAGAGGAACCAGGGAGGGGAGATATAAACTTTTTAGCACACTTAACTTTGACACCTTCTGATTTATACTGTATACATATGTTACTGATTAAATATAAAAAGTAATTCAATATAAAAAGAGTATTATGTAGTAAAACAGAAAAGGTGTAGTTTAGACATCAGATAGACCCTAATTTAAATCCTGGCCCCACTGCTTATTTACTTGAGCCTCTAAGCCTGCTTTCTTAGCTGTTTGATGGGAATCATGTATGTGAAAACACCTAGCAAATAGTAAGTGCTTAAAAATATATATTTCGGAAAGGAAATAACCAGGATGAACTTCGGAATGAACCAATACCTACTCGATGCCAGGTAATGCACTTGGCAATTTGGCCTTCACATCAATCCTGTGAGGTGAGAACTGGCATCTTATTTGAGTAAGTGTGGAATATAAATCCTCTGGCTTGAGTGGAAAAGGTGGAAAGAAAATGACCATATTCCTAATGAACAACAGGCAGCACAAGGATTCCAGGAAAGTAAAGCCCACCTGTGGCGAGGGCAGTGGAAGACGAGTGAAGAATTCGGTCAGCGTAGTGGCTTCCCTTGACACGTTCACAGCTGCCTCATCTGAGGGATGACAGAGCAAGAGGCGGGAGCCAATATGTTAGTGCCAAAAGGATAAGCCTGCAGTTGCAGCAGGGACTTTGCAGATGATGCGTTTCCTCTCAACCTTTATCGGCTGACACGCCTCAAAAACACCTCCCCAAAGCAATATTTTATATTCCAACTTCGGAAATGCTCAGAATGAGGAAGGTGAGGTATCCCCACTGACAAGATGCGGCAGGACAGAAGCGGGAGGGAAAAGGGGTCAGGACACAGGAAGGGGTGAGGATGCAAGTCCCCAACAGGAGAGGCACTCACTGAGTCTCCTCCAAAACGTCTCAGAATTAAACTCCTTGGTGGTCTCCTGGGCTTCGCCGACTAGTGGATGTGGCACGCGGGCCCGGCGGGGGGCAAAAGGAAGAGCAGAGATAAGCGGAGCCACCCCCGCCCCCCACCTTCTCCGTCCGTGTCCCCGCCCCCGCCGGCGCCACGGCCGGCCTCTTACCTCACCAAGCCCGCCCCCGCTGTCGCCCGTCCCAAGGGCATCAGCTCACCCCGCACTCCAGGCATGAGCAACCGCAGCTCCTCTGCCAAGTGCCGGATCTGCTCCAAAGGTGGGGCTAGGGTGGGGACCGCCGCTGTCGGTGCGGCTGCGTTCGCCATCTCCGAAGATTGCCTGGAACCTCCAGACGAAAGCAGACGCGGAAGAGGCGGGGGCCGCACTGCTGTGGGCGCTCCACTTCCGGGAGGCACGGACCGCGTTCGTTTCCGGCAACAACCAACCTACCGCCGCCCCAGAGGCGGGGTCACACCTGTGCTCCTCCTCCGAGGCCTGGCCACGCCCCTTTCGCGGCCAAAGGTCAGGCCACGCCTCTTTGTTGCCAGAGTCCCGGCCACACCTCCTCTCATCCTCCGAGGCCGGGCAGGGCCTCTCGGTTCCCGGAGGCCCGGCCACGCCTCCTCTCGCCCAGAGCCTGGCCACACACACAAAGCTCAATCGGGAGTTCTTATCCATCATTCATTTATTTGATTAGATGACAACACCCCCCCACCTAAAGAAGCAGAGAGCCCATAACCCCAAGGGAAAAGAAGGCTGGGAGCTAGTATCTCAAGGGTAGTCAGAGTGCGGTCCAAGTTCACACAGGTTCCCTGCCCCTAAAGTGGCACCCTTCACAGCTGCTGAGTTTCACACACTGTGCTAGGTACTTTACATGAGGTAACCGTAAAAAATACAATGGACTTCTGATACAACCATACACACACCCAGCCCCTGCCCTGTGGATCTCCTGATTACAATTTTCTCTTCACAAAAGTAAATCAACCCTTGGCCTTCTTGGAGAAGGAAGGAATCATGGCATTATTTAGAGATTTTTCTGCAGTCCATTCTGCAGGAATCAGTAGTGGGTAATCCTGTCCAATTCTCAGGTGTCCAAGGCGCAGCAGCTCCCTGACACCTGCCCACCAACACTGGCCTTCCACCTGCTGCTGGGGCAGAGGCGTGGGCTACAGAGGCAGATGGCGAGGCATGGCCTTCAGGAGCTCAAGTGGCTTTTTAACTGTGCTATGAAGGTTCCAAGCTTCGTAGAGTTCAGTGTCCACACACAACGAATGATAACAGGTGTCAACAGTGTCAACCAGGTCCGCAAAGGGGAGAAGAAAAAAGCTAGAGTGCCATATGTCATATGAAGAAAGTAGCAGGAATAAATCTGCCAGATGTACAGCAGTAACATAAGTAGGTGAACAGGTATAATCTTCAAGTATTTGCCTTGACGGAGATGAGACCGAAAGTTGTGACCAAAACACCGCTGCAACAAGCTCCAACACAGGTAAGCCATCAAGGGGATGTTAAAAAATGCCAGCTGGAAAGAGAAGCAGGACAAGATGGTTAGCTTATTATCAAGATCTTAGAGGGCTGGGTCTTATTTTATTGGTGGCTCCTAAGAATATGTTGCCCTCTCTCTTGGGGGTTAATTCTCTGATTGTTTATGCTTCAATCACACTTGCTTATAACACTCACAAGAAGTGACTTATAGCTGTACCTGTATCCTTTTGTTCATCTTAAACGTAGGTATCATTTATGTTGAAGCCCTCAGTAATGTTTAAGGTGGAAATGAATTGAGTATATGTACACACGTATACACACTTCTTTTAGGCAGAGTGAGGGGGGACTTAGGCATCACTATTTCTTTTTTTATCTTTGTATTTTATTATTCATTTTCTTTAAGGTAAACTCTCCACCACACATGGCACTCAAACTCATAACCCCAAGATCAAGAGTTCATGCTCCACCAACTGAGCCAGTCAGGTACCCCCATTATCTCTGTATTTTAAAAGTTTATTTATTTATTTTGGGGGGGGGAGAAGGAGGGGATGAGTAGGAGAGAGGCAGAGAGAGAGGGAGTGAAAGAATCCCAAGTAGGCTCTGTGCTGTCAGCTCAGAGCCCGATACAGGACTCAACCTCATGAACAGTGAGATCATGACCTGAGCTGAAATCAAGAGTTGGATGCTTAACTGACTGAGCCACCCACGTACCCCATGTATTTTTAATTGAAGTAGCTCGATGAGTACTGGAATGAAAATCAGAAGATTTAAGTTATAATCCAAATTTAGCTGCTGTATGATTCATTCATTCATTCACCAAATAATTATTGTGCTCCCAATACATGGCAGGCACTGTAACAGGCCCTAGGCTGAGGACACAGTGGTAAACAACTTAGAAAGGATGCATTGTAGAGCTTACATTCTAACAGAGAGAAGAGAGACCAAAAAAATAAAAAAGATCATTACAGATTGTGATAAATTCAATGAAGGAAATAACTGGGTTACAAGAGGGTAACTGAGGCATTCCTACACAACAGGAATGACTCAGTGGAATGAAGCACATTCCAGACAGAAGAAACAAATATAAACCCCTGAGGTGGGAGAGGTCTTAGCCTATTTAAGGCCCAAAAATCTGGAACATGATGAGCCTGATGGAAATTGAGGCAGTTAGCGGGACCAAGATCATGTCCTCCTTAAAGGGTTTTATGATAAGGAGTGGGCTGATTAAACTTTTAAAAGGGCAACAGTGGATGCTCTGTGGCAAACTGACAGTAGGGAGGCAAAAGCAGCAGTGGAAAGACCAGTCTCGGGGTCACTGCAGTAGCCCAGACAAGAAATAATGATGAGTTAGACTAGTGTGGTGGTTAACAGAGATGAAAAGACGTGCTGGATTCAAGACATGCACTGGAGGGAGATCAAATAAGGGATTACTTGCTAATGAATAAGGTATAGCATATTAGAGGGAAAGGGAAAAATTAAGGATACATCCCAGAAAAACTAGGTAAATGGTGGAGCCATTTATTGAAACTGGAAAGAACTGGAAGAGGAACAGCTTTGGGGTAGAAACTAAAGGTAACAGACACATAATATTGAGATGGCTGTAGGAGATCGAAGGGAAGATGTGAAATGGCAGTTGGATACATACGCACTTGAAGTGCAGAGAAGAAGTCAAGGGCAGGGATAATAGTTTGGGAGCCAGGAGCCTAGATGATACATAAAATCCAGTATTAGTGTACTATTTATTAAAATATGAATATAAACACCACCTTTTAGTAAGGCTCAGGTTTTACTTATTATAAGAGTACTCCTGAGAGACAGCCTCCATCTACGTAATAATACAAAAAGAGAACTGAACCAGACTCAGGACCTACACACATATAAAATGCTGCTATACCTAGAATGTTCTGGTTTTTGGTCAATGTTTACTAGGCAGAAGTCTTCCCTCTTTGTCTGTCTATAATCCTGCTGATCATGTTTTACTGCCCTGTTATGAGACTGTAAACTCATTTTGAACAATGTTTTTGGATCTTTTCCCAAACGTGAGATTATCACTTGAGATTTTAGTATCTTCGTCCCATTAGGTGAGTAAAATAAATAAATAGGTAAATACTTTTCAAACCTATATACAGAGATTGGTTACAGACTAGTTTTTGTTTGTGTGTTTGCTTTAATCTGGGGCACCAGGGTGGCTCAGTCAGTTAAGCGTCTGACTTTGGCTCAGGTCATGATCTAGGTTTGTGAGTTCGAGCCCTGTATCAAGCTCTTCTGCTGACAGCTGGGAGCCTGAAACTTGCTTCTGATTCTGTGTCTCCCTCTCTCTCTGCCCCTCCCCTGCTCCCACTCTGTGTCTCTCTCTCAAAAATAAACATTAAAAAAAAAAAAGATGTAAGAATGAAATCTTGCCATTTGCATCTACGTGGATGGAACTAAAGGGTATTATGCTAAGCAAAATTAATCAGAGAAAGACAACTCATGACTTCACTCATATGAGGACTTGAAGATACAAAACAGATGAACATAAGGGAAGGGAAGCAAAAATAATATAAAAACAGGGAGGGGGAAAAATATGAGAGACTCTTAAATATGGAGAACACACAGAGGGTTACTGGAGGGGTTGTGGGAGGGAGGATGGGCTAAATGGGTAGGAGGCGTTACGGAATCTAGTCCTGAAAGCATTGTTGTACTATGTGCTAACTTGAATATAAATTTAAAAAATAAATAAAAATTAAAAAAATAATAAAGATAAAAAATAAAGGAATTTTAATTCAAATGTAAAGCTAACCTATCAGTGTTTTCCCAAACAAATATGCTGCTAAGACATCACTAAAAAGCCTAGGCCTAGTTCTTACCCAGTGCAGCTTCCACTGGATAATTAACCCATTTTGTGTCGGTGTCTATTTTTCTTTCTTCCCTCTAAAACATTTTCCTTCATCATTATCATAATCAATTTTGGTTCACTTATATTTATTCTACTCTAAGTCCCGTATTTCATTTTTTATCAATGGAAAAACACAGTAATACAAACTACAAAAACCAAAACCTATTTCACTTTTTATAAACCCTGCCTGCCAAAATGTATTTTAGATGTTTATAAGAGAGTAGTGTAAGAAAGAGCTTAGGAAGCACTCAGAAACAAATAAAACACCAAATATTAAAGATTGCCCTGCCAGTAAATTAGAAAATACCATCTACAGTGTTTAATTTGAGCCTAGATTTAATTCAAAACTGTTATGCAATTAGTCCAAAAAGCCAAGATGTTTTTAATTTCCATTTCTGACTTCTTACCTGCAGAATTCCAACTATAAAAGTTAGGCTGCCTTGTAGGAAATGTCCATCAACAAAGATCCCAAAGGAAAAACAGCAACCTAATTTGCCTTCAGTGATTTCACCAACAAACCATGGTCCTGAAAGAGGCAATGGACAGGAAAGCAGAAGATTAAATAACTGTGATTATGATTATATACATCACAAGGTGCATTATAGGAATAACAAGTGTGAGAGTAGTCATCTATAAGCATTGCACTGGCGGGGCACCTGGGTGGCTTTGTTGGTTAAGTGTCCAATTTGGGCTCAGGTCATGATCTCACAGTTTGTGAGCTTGTGCCCCACATCGGGCTCTGTGCTGACAGCCCGTAACCTGGAGCCTGTTTTGGATTTTCTGTCTTCTTCTCTCTCTGCCCCTCCCCGACTTGTGTTCTGTCTCTCTCTCAAAAATAAATAAATGTAAAAAAAAATTTTTATAAACATTGTACTGGCTTAGCTTTTTTTCTTTGCTAATCTCTATGTTCCATCATATGTCCTAGCTAGCCAACTATTTGCTCCTTTGCTCTGCATATGTCTAATTATAAAATCATCTGAGTACATCCTGTACCTGAATAGATTCCAGAAACAGACTGGAGTACATTCAAAAACTTTAGAAGATTCTGTTGCAATAGTAACCTAATATAATGCATTACCATTTCCTTAAGAAGCAAAGACATACAGAAGCTAATTTTCTAGGTAACTGATATTTACTCCTTAAAGGAATAAAACTTCAACCACTTTGATCTTTCTAAATTGCACTTCTTCTCTTTCTTATTAATATTAATGAACGTATTTTGACCTTTACTTGCTGACCCAAGCCATTATTTTGTACATCAACTACACATTCAAGGTTAACATGTACAAAATTTAAGTTGCTTTTCATTTAGAATATCAGAATGACTTTTTTCTCTGCCCTATTGTTTGCTTCCCCTTATCAGTGTGTAGGTTTCTGGAACTACTATATTGTCAAGAATGATTAATGGACAGTCAAGACTTTGGTTCTCAAAATGCAAATACCATCAATACCAAAGTCTTGACTATCCATCAATCATTCTTGACAATATAGTAGTTCTAGAAACCTAACACATCATTTGCTGGTAATAGTAGGGTTCGGCTTTAAAAAGTCATAGGTAATCTTCTCAGATGTATATTATTTAACCTCCACTGAATACAAAGTCTAAAAAAATGTTTTCCCTGCAAGTTTCAACTTTTAAACATGGAGCAAACTTCAGCCCATTTAATGTTTTCTTTTACAGCGGGAACCTTCTAGTGTAAGACAAGTGTCTAAAATAGCTTCAACCTATCTTGCAACAAGGAAACTGACCTCCAAAGGGCCATCTGCCATAGCCTGTTACACAGAATTCTAAAGTGCTATATTTTTTTTATTTAACTGCTTTCTGTTCTCTGGTGGGAGTTACTAGTGAACAAAGAAAAGTCCTGAGGTGGAATAAAAGCACAAGATTAACAAGTAGGCTAATCTACTCCTGACTGACTTTTAGTCACTAAGGAACATTAGTAAATAGCTTTAAAAAAAGACTCACAGTGCTTTCTGTTCCCCAAGAGGCTAAGTGACTAAGTATTGGGTATAATAATACAAGAGAAGAACTTGGATATGCCTGAATTCACTGCTCATTTCGGTTTCTCCCTTTTCTGAACTGAGTGTTTAAGAGCCACTCATTAGTAAATATTCGCCTAACTACATACTACACATTGTGCTTAATGCTGGACATAGAGCACTGAACAAGACAGATAAGACCTCAATGGATATTCTAATGAGAGAAGAGATCATAAACACAGAAGATAATCATAAGTTCTGATAAAGTAAAGAAGAGAATAAAAAGTATGATGAAATAAAGGATAAAACTTTAAGGCAGTCAAAGAAAGTTGCTCTCTATGTCCGAATTCCTTAATGGTCTTCTCAGTTTAAGTTAACTCAGTGTCAACTAAATGTCCTTTAAACATGTTAGGAAAGAACTTTATTTCCCAAGACCATGTTCCAGGAAATGACTTACAAAGAAGCCATGTGCTGTTCATTATGCTCTCAAGAGCCTAAATGACTCTATTGTCAAAATTCTCCATGTATGCTTTGGCAGAATTCTCCACAATCTCAGGTTTCCTAATTGACTTACCCAGTGCTGTATATAGGGTTAGCAGCAACACAGAATAGTAGAAGATGTTTAGTTTGCTCAAGACGTGGAGGGAAAATGAGGCCAAATTTACAAATCCTGGAGACCCTAAACAGAATAAATTTGAAAAACCCAGTAAGCACATGTACAGTTCATTTTCTAGAAGACTTCTATGGACTATTATACATTTAGCAAATCTTTTGTTATATAGTAACTACACAGATGACACCACTTTAAATTCAAAAGTTGGCAGGAATCCTGATAAGCCAGTTCACTTAGAGTTGCAGAGGGTAGGAAGTTCAAAGCAATGGTATAGTTGTGAGACACACACGTACACACATGCACACATACGCATGTGCATACATGTGCACACACTTTTTTTACATGATTAAACATGTAGGTTTGAAATACAGTGCTACGCTCAAAGGATGACAAGTCTCTGTTTTCGACGGGGTTAAGTATCCAAAAGTATAAACCTCCAAATGGTATATGAAAGGTTATCAAAAGGATAGCAAAGAAATATCAAAATTTCTCCAGTCTAACCTTAAGTATGAATATCTGTCTAATGTTCCTCTCCCATATGTGACACAGCTCTTAACACACAGCTTATTCCCTTACTCCAATTGAAGGGATCCCTAAAGCTCTTCAAATTAAGTCCTCTTAAAATACAGTGCCAAAAATGCCAAGTGTATGGGCTTCGCACAGAGAAGCTCCATTCTGTGGGCAGAGACTAAAGGACCACAGATCCTCAAGGGAGGAGAAAGTGCATATACATCTGAAGTGGTTACATAAAGCAAAGTGACTCACCAAATCTAGCATTGTCAGAAAGGAGTATAGGGATTTAAAGAAGCAAGAGTTCATAATGGTCCCATAATGGAATGGGCGGAGAAAATGGTATGGAAAAAGAGGGTTTGAGGTGAGCCCTAAAGGAGGTTAAGATTTAGTTAAGTTTAGAAAAATAAATGAGAGATAATAGCCTAGGCAAAAGCAGAGAAGCAGAAATGAGAATGGCGTGTGCAGGGAACAGTGAAAAAACGATCCAGGCTTAAATACAGGTAACTGGCTGAAGATGTGGCTAATTAGACAGAACCCGACTGTGGAGGATCTTCAACGTCTGGCAGAGACATGTGGTCATTTTGTGATATCCCCTCATCCTGTTGAGCTTCATATTGCAGTGTAGCACCAAACACCTGAACTTTTTAAAAAGATTGAATATTGTGGAAAAAGTGGAAGTTTGAAGACTACACCTCACAGAGCTCAGGCCGAGACAATTTCTATTGGTATTTATATTGGCATTGGTGAGCACATTATGTGACACTTTAAAATGAAATCTCCCAAGGATAAAAGGAACCATGACTAACCTTTATGCTCTGGATATCCCTGACACCTAAAAGCAATGAGAATGGTGAGCTGGACCAGCACAATCATCACAAAAAGGACCCGGGCCTGGAGAGAAAACGACGTTAATGTGAAACAGAGACAGAGGTGCAACTTCAGTTAAGGTTTTTAAAATAGCCTCATTAACAAAAATGGAAATGACATCACTACCGGAAATGACTGTATAAGAAAGTTATACGACCAAAGAGAATCGAAACAACTGAGCCATCAAAAAAGTAAATTCTAAATTGCCTCAGCATTTACTCTTTCAGAATTTGGATAGTTAGACCCATATTGAAACATAGTAATTTTATAGTTATATGAAGTGATCAAATTAAAACAGTCCACCTTCACTGTACCAGAAGTATAATTTGTTTTACGTAAAGTTGTATAAGAATGAAGAACACTGCAGGCTGAGTGAACTGACACTGCAGTTTCTTTCGCTTTCTCCAACAAGATAGCATTCACTTGAAGATTAACTCACAGTGAAGAGACAAAATCTACGTTCTTGTTTCTCAAAGTATGGGTGCCAGATCATCATTGGGATCAGCCTGTGCCTGTTGGCAACGCAGAATCGCAGGCACCATTTCAGCCCTTAGTAGGGCTGATTTAGTAATCAGAACCTGTTTCTTGCTCATGTTCCCCAGTGATTCATAAGTACATCAAAGTTTCCACAACTACATCTAGGTGATGATTAAAGACCCCCAAAGAAAAATAAATGACATACAAAAAACTTGTAAAAATGAGATACAAATGCTGATTAGTCATATTTCCGAAAAGCTTAATCACACAAGTAATAAAAGTAAATTAAAATAATAAATTTATATTACAAGTCTGTGATGAAGATATATAGTAAAGCTATGTCTGGAAGGTGAAATTAAAAGAGGCCTAAATTTTCTTTTCAACAATTTAGTCTGTGTCTTTGGTGTGTTTTTGGTCAGTACCTGGGACAAGTGAGATCTGAGGAAAATAGAGGATAAATTGCCAACCTTCTCTGGAAGATAATTTAACAGTACATATTAAAAACAATTTTTAAAAAATTTTTAAAAACTATTTTAAAAATACCTTTTTATTCATCCAATAAATATTTATCTGGGAGCCTACTCTGTGTTAGCCATACCAGATAGACAAAGATTTCTGCCCTCACGGAGCTTATATTTTAATGAAGGAAGATAGATGAAAAACAAGGAATTTAATAAATACTTTGTGTAATTCTATAAGTATAAAGAGTAATGTGTCCACTCTTTTATCCAACAATTCACTTCTAGGATTTATCCCCAAAAACTAATATAGTTTTTAGTTGCAAGCAGCATTATATAGTAGAGGGGAATACTGGAAACAAATATTCAACAATAGATAAGTGGTTAAATAAAGATGTATTTATGACAATAAACATCATGTTATAAAATGTAAACTGATGTCAGAAAATAGTCAAAACAAATGCCTTAGTAGAAAAAAAACTGGACAGTAGCAAAAGAGAATAAAACTTACCATTTTATATTAAAGACTCATATTATACAAATTTGTATGAGAAAAAATAAAGAGTTTCATAGTGACAAATACAATGTTACAATGGGTGGTATGATAAAAAGAATAATGTGGAGCTGATTTTACTTTATTTCTAAAATTTCCAAGTTTTCTACATGAAGGATATATTATTTATGAGGAAACAAATATTATTTTTAGAAGATCCTTAAAGTCAACTTTATGCAGTTGCTGTAATTCCCTTAGATATCCTGGTATTGGTTAGAACCATGTTCTAAAACAGGTATTACTTGTCTGTGCCTCTGCTTCTTTTAATTCAAACTAACTTTAAAGCATTTTATTCTTCTAGACAAACAGCTTAGTTTAATAGATTCACCTTTCTCATCACATGATTACATGATGACTTTGGACCTACCACTAGATTGAACCCAATCTAATCTAAAGTTGAATTTACTTACCACAATGCCATGGTCAGTAAGTAGAATAAATGATGCCGGGAGATCAAATCTAAGATGAATATCCTCTTGGAGAGAAAATATGTGGTGAACACTCTTACTTCTTCCAGCAGAATCCTAGTTACAAGCACAGCAGTGACTCCTATGCACATTTAAATACGTATAATGTTCCAAGAGTAAGTTTCCAGTAACTTTTGTCAGTTATCTCTGACAAAGCTACATTTTTTTCCATTTATTTTTGCTTCTTCCTATAAGCACTTTAAATTTAACTTATTTTAATGCCTGCATTCTAGATTTAAATTGGAAATATCAGCATGTACTCACAATCTATTTTCTCTTAAGGAAAAATTTGTTTTTTCCCCTCTGCTCACTGAAAAGGCCAAAAAAAAAAAAAAAAAAAAATCGAAACCCTAAAGCAATGAGTTAGCTGGGTTAGTGCCCAGACTGTAGTCTCAAAATAAAATGTCTCATTACAAGGAAACAGTTATTCCAGTTCTTTTTTTTTTTAAGTTTATTTATTTTGTGCATGAGAGAGAGAGAGAGAGAGAGCGAGCACTTGGGAGGGGCAGAGAGATGGAGAGAGAATCCCAAGCAGGCTCCTTGCTGTCAGCATAGAGCCAAATGTAGGGTTTGAACTGACAAACAGTGAGAGCATGACCAGAGCTAAAACCAAGAGTCGGACACTTCACTGAGTGAGCCACCCAGGCCCCCTGATTACAGTCCTTGAACAAGAAATACACAGGAGGAGTTTGGAATGTCTTCATACTAGAAATTTAGAAACTAACAAAGACTACTCGGATTTTATCAAAGGACTTAGTGGTCAACTTGGAGAGGCTCCCACTAACTAAAAGTGGAATAATTTGAGAATTAAGAAGAATAAATGCAATGGGTTGAAACATACCAAATATTTATTTTTTTAAAACTTTGAATTCATAATGATACTAAATATAAAAGATTCTTTTGGTTACCTTTGGCAGGTGCTAGAAAAGCAACTCATTATTTTTAAAACTGGTTTAGAAAAGGGAGGGTGGGGGGATCCCACCTTTCCTGTTTGGACTTCTAGATCTTTTCTTTATGGGACTGTTTAAATGAATACTCGTTTTACAAGGAGTGCAATTTGAATACCACCATTTTATAACTTGAATGAAATAATGGATCTAGATTTTATCTAGACCAAGACCATCACCAGCTACTAGAATCCTTCAGTGAAATGCTGATTAGGTACTTCATAATGAATGGAGGGAAAAACCAGTAGTGTCCTGGGGCTGGCTTGACAGGCTCAGGAAAGCCAACTGTTAAATTTTCAGGAAATTTTCAGGCCAGCTGACATGTTAGTAGCTTAAAACCAGCTATGGTAAAAATATTTATAGTATGGAAATTGGAATAAATCAGGGAAATGCTACAAATCAAGGTTCCTTCTTCATACCTGCCCCAAGCTGGTTGTTAGGTATTCGTCACCATACCGCTGGATAAAGTTAACAACACCTGAATAAAATGGTCAATCTTAACAATAGTAAAAGAGAGACAACTAGGTCTCATAGGCTTCTGATAGTAGCATAAAACATCAGGGGGTGCCGGGGTGGCTTGGTCAGTTAAGCATCCGCCTTCCAATCAATCAGTTCATGATCTCCAGGTCTGAGGGTTTGAGTCCTATGTCAGGCTCTGTGCTGACTGCTGAGCTCAGGTGCTTTGGATTCTGCGTCTCCCTCCCTTTCTCTCTCTCTCTCTCTCTCTCTGCCCCACCCCTACTTGCACGCTTGCCCTCTCTCTCAAAAATAAATAAATGTTTAAAAATTAGGAAAAAACCAAATGAAGGAATAAAACACCAAATGAAGTATTCCTGCTATAAAATAGACTCAAATCTGATCAAGCCCCTAAATCTACCAGTTATAGAAACTAGAAGGGATGGAGGAACATGCTGAATGATACAACATGAATGTAAACAGCAAAAATCTAAAATACAGAAAACTCTACAGGATAAAAGATCCAGTTTCCAAAGCAAATAAAGTGCAAGGAAAAAAAAAAAAGGAGATTAGAGAGGGAACCTGTAGATTAAAAAAGACTGAAGAGACAAATCAGCTAAATGCAGTATGTGAGCCTTGTCTAAATTCTGATTTGAACCAACCAAATGCAATATATATATTCACATATATATGATTAATTGGGAAAACTGAACCCTTGAAGGATAGTTTGATATTAAGGAATTACTATAGATTTTTCAGGTGTGTTATGGTATTATGGTTACATTTTTAAAAATAATTCTTTTAGGGATACATATGGTCGTATTACAGATAGAATGACATCATGGGGCAGGGAGGAGAAAAGTGGATGGGGTATAGATGAAACAAGACTGGTCATGAGGTGATAACTGTTGGAAGTCAGCTACTGGATACATGGGAATTCATTATAGTAATATTTCGTGCATATATTTTAAAATTTTCCTATCATAAAAAAGTTTTAAAATAGAAAAAAGAACTTGCACTCATGTTATTTAAGTTTTATTGCTCATTCTTATTTTAAGTTATAAGTTGTTTTAAAGCACAAGTTTTCTTTCAATTTGAGATGCAGAGATTTCTGAAGTCTATTCTTTCAATTGGCAAAGTAGACACAATAATCTAAAGTTTTGGTTCTCAAACTTTAGTGCACATTGGAATTACCTGGATGGGCTGTGGAAACAGATTGTTGGGTCCCCTGTCCAGAATTTGATTCAGAGGTTTGGTATGGGACATGAAAGTTTATATTTCTTTCCTTTTTTTAAAAAAAAAAATTTATTTATTTTTGAGAGAAAGAGAGGCAGAGTGCAACCAGGGGAGGGGCAGAGAGAGACGGAGACACAGAATCTGAAGCAAGTCTCAAGCTCTGAGCGGTCAGCACAGAGCCCAACGTGGGGCTCGAACCCACAAACTGTGAGATCATGACCTGAGCTGAAATCCAACGCTTAACTGACTGAGCCACCCAGGTACCCTGAGAGTTTACATTTCTAACAAGTTCCCAGGTGGTGCTGATGCTACTAATTCAGGAACCACACTAAGAACTGATCTAAAGGTCTAGTTGCTACTAGGCTGCTCAGAACTATAGACATTCAATAAAAATAGTAGTAAAATGTAAGATAATAAGTTGATGTCTTCTCTCACAGATTTTCCTCAGACTTATCTATAGTATACTGTATTTAAAAGAAGAGAATGTTTCCATTTACGATTGAGGGGACCAAGTTCTCTATTTAATAATCAATAGACTAATCTTTTAAAGTTATACGTATATAGACAGAAAACAGATCGGTGGTTTCCTGGAAATGAGGGTAGAAGGAAGACAGCTGCAAAAGAACACAAGAAAACTTCTGAGGGTGATATATTGTACCGATTGTAGTAATGGTCAAGGAACTCACCAAATTATACTCTTTAAGAATGTAGAGGTTTTTGTGTATGAATTATACCTCAATAATGTAAGAAATGTTAAAGATATAACATTGAATGTCTTCATATATTGAATTTCACATTTTTAGTAAGGATTTAACTAAGCAGCCAGAAATGTTTCAGGGAACATGAGCTACGGTTTTTTCCTCATAAAACTATAGAAGCTGGGTTCTGAGGCAATCCAAGGATTAGGGGGTTCCTCACTCCTACAGTGAGGTCTTCTGTGGCCGCTCCTCCTTCTCTCGCATAATGGTAAAGACAGGGAATAACTTATTCTAGGTACGCTTGTACCTTCAGGTTTTCTTTAAATGCTCTAAATTCTAATAGGAGGACATTAAGAGTTCATCGACTGGGTGGCCCAGTCAGTTAAGCGTCTGACTCTTGATTTCAGCTCAGGTCATTATCTCACAATTTGTGAGATTGAGCCCTGTGTCCAGCTCCATGCCGACAGTGCTGAACCTGCTTGGGATTCTCACTCTCTCTCTCTGCCCCTCCCCTGCTCACACACTCTTACTCTCTTGCTCTTTCCCGCTCTCTCTCCTTTCTCAAAATAAATTTTAAAAAAACTTAAAAAGAAAAAAGTTCATCCCAGCCAACAGTCCCTTCTACATTCTTCCTGTGAGTTTCTTCTTCCTCCTAAGCAGAACACTTCAAAGACGGGTGGCACTGCAAAGTGCCTTTTCTTGTTTTACTCATCTGTGAATTGGGGATAAAACTACCCACCATATAGGATTGTTATATGGATTAAGTAAAAAATTACAAGTGTCCAGCATCTCTTTAAAAGAGCTCAGTAAACAGCTCCTTCCTACTCAAAATCCTTCTCTGCGACACATACACAAGAGATAATGAAAAGGGGCACCTGGGTGGCTCCGTCAGTTAAGCGTTCGACTTCAGCTCAGGTCATGATCTCACAGTTCGTGTGTTTGAGCCCCACATCAGGCTCTATGCTGATAGCTCAGAGCCTAGAGCCCGCTTCGGATTCTGTGTCTCCCTCTCTCTCTGACCTTCCCCCACTCATGCTCGTGAGTGCTCTCTTTCTCTCTCAAAAATAAGTAAACATTAAAAAATTTTAAAAAGATAATGAAAATAATTATGTGTGCTTCCTGAAGGATTACATGGTAATCTTCAAACTAAGACTTAAAATTAGAGATGAAATAGTTAAAAACTGTCATCAAATTATGAAGTTGTAGAAATTGTAGGATTTTTTTTCTCAGAAACTAATTCCTAAGCACAGTCTATCCCCTCAAGAATTTCATAATGTTGGGGCGTCTGGGTGACTCAGTCGGTTGAGCGGCCGACTTTGGCTCAGGTCATGATCTCACGGTCTGTGAGTTTGAGCCCTGCATCGGGCTCTGTGCTGATGGCTCAGAGCCTGGAGTCTGCTTCAGATTCTGTGTCTTCCTCTCTCTCTGCCCTTCCCCTGCTCATGCTCTGTCTCTATGTCTCTCAAAAATAAATAAATGTTAAAAAAAAAAAGAATTTCATAATGTTGATGAAAGTGCTCGTTTTTGGTAATCGTGACCACTTCCTACTCTGGCAGGTGCTGGTGAATTAAATGCCCCCAAACTGAATTGGAATAGACTTAGGTAGACTGCTACTACATATGCTATCAGTGCATACTCCCCAAATAAACAAAAAAATCCTCTGAAGCCTTGAAAATTCTCTTTCAAAACAGTGACACAATGTTCCTGTACTTGGAGACAGCAAGCAAATGCATGGATACATAATTTCATGTTTTTTGACTTATTCTATTATCTTTGGGTATGCTGGGGAATTTGGTCCCAGTACCAAAAGACTCTGGCCAAAGTTGAAAAGAATGGTTTCCTGTGCTTCAGGAATGGGGGGAGGGGGGGTGTACTATGGCCAGTGGTTGCACACTGATGAGTCCAGTTTTTTGTCTAACAGAATTACTCCTGAGTGCCCATTTCAGAATACACTAAATCCAGTGTATTCAAAATTTTAATTAACTTAGTTTCATCTCTATCAATTGACTGGGGGGGAGGGGGGGCCTACATCAGGGTTTAGTGTGGTTACAGCCAAATCATTTATATAGTAAGTTGAAAGTTACTAACTTACCTGGACAATTACTTCTATGTTATGTGTCCCATTGCTGTAGTTTCTTGGGTTCCACTTCAGTATGAAAATAGGACCGGACAAATGAATAGCCTGCCCTAAATGAACTCCATCAATCTTAACTGTGACAGACGTAATGGAGGATAAGGAAAAAGCCAAGACTCTAAAATGAGAACATACATAAGCATGTGGTTTTAGAGATTTTCACCATTTTTATAAAGGAGAATAACCCTATGGATAACCTGAAAAAATATAAATGTAGGCAGAACCATCACACTGTATAACCATTCATATGACTGCTAGTCCTAAGATCTGTGGCTTTCTGAATCATGGCTTCGGGAGTTGTATAACTCAGCAAACCTGAGTTGGTGAGAAGCTAGAAACTATTCTTGTACTTTTTAGAAAGGAAAATCAATTTTCTTTTGCCAAATAAATCTGGAGTAGATCCAAATTCTTTCCAAATAAACTGCTTGAAGTCCTGGGTTTTTTTTCATAGAGGAAAAGAATATTGGTTAGACTCTCAATTTGTTAATCTAATATTAATCCTACATCCACTCATTTGATTCCCAGCGTTACCTGCCCAACAGAAGCTATGTCACAAACAGAGCTAAGGCTACCAGGCCCTTTTGGAGAATATGATGTCTAAATCAGATATCCAGCTCCTATCCAAAAAACCTGACTGAAGGATACAGATTTCACTTCACTACTGACCAAAAATTAATAAATAAATAAAACAGCTTGATACCATTTTTTCTAGATTAATTAGTACATCTTTTAAAACTACGATATCCAAAAATGATAAGAGTGCTGTGAAACTGGAACTCATATTGCCTGGTAACATTATAAATTAGTATCTGTTTTAAAAAGTAATCAGGTACCTTATGCACTGCTGGTAGGAATGTAAATGGTACAGCCGCTATGGAAAACAGTATGGTGGTTCCTCAAAAAATTAAACATATAATTACCATGTGATCCAGCAACTCTGTGTGTAGATATATTCCAAAAAAAAAAAAAAAAAATGAAAGGGATTTGAACAGAGTATAGCCCTGTTCACAGTAGCATTATTCACAAAGGCCAAAATGTGAAAGCAAAAGTGTCTATCGATAGATGAATAAGCAAAGTGTGACATATACACACAATGGAATAGTAACCTTAAAAAGCAAAGAAATTCTGACACACTCTACAACAGGGAGGAAACCTGAGGGCATTATGTTAAAGAAGTCAGCCACGAAAGGACAAATACTGTATGACTCCCCCTAACTGAGGTTCCTAGAATTGTCAGATAGAGACAGACAGTAGAGCGGTGGCTGCCATGAGCTGGGGAAAGGGGGAACTCAGGATTTATTGCTAGATGGGTACAGAGTTTCAGTTTTGGAAGATAAAAGTTCTGATGATGGATGGTGGTGATGGTTGCACAATATCAATGAACTTAATGCCACTGAACTGCATACCTAAAAATCAGTAAAATGGTAGATTTTTCTTACATATATTTTGCTGCATTTTTTTAAAAGAATAATGATTTTATTTACCAAAAAAAAAAAGTAATTGAGTAGTGTTTATCAAAAGTCGTAAAGGAATTCATATTTTCACCTAGAATCCCACTTTTAGAACTTTATCTTAAAAAATTATTCAAATGAGGGTCGCCTGGGTGTCTCAGTTAAGTGTCTGACTGTTGATTTCAGCTCAGGTCACGATCTCACAGTTCACTGAGTTCAAGCACTGTGTCGGGCTCTGTGTTGACAGCACAAAGCCTGTTTGGGATTCTCTCTTTGCCTCTCTCTCTGTCCCTCCTCTGCTTGCATGCTCTCTCTCTCAAAAATAAAGAAATAAACATTAAAAAAAAAGAAATCATTCAAACGAAAAAAGAATCTACCTGCATCAGATGCTCATTCCCAAATTAGAAAAAACCAAAAAGGTTCACCAATAAGATAGGAAAATGGTTACATAAATTGTGGCACATTCTCTCTTGAGAAACAAAAGTAGGAATTAGAACAGACTGGCCCTAGTATTACAATGATGTAAAAACATGCCTCGAAGAGAATGCCTGAGAAGAAAAACTCCGAAATGTCAATAACAACTCTATTTGCAGGGAAAGGGACAGAAATATGATTACAGCAATATAAAACATGAAAATACAGAAAAATTATAGTGGTAGGATTATGGGTTTCTGGATTTTTTTTTTTTTTTTTTTAAATTCAGCAGCTCAGGGGCATCTGGGTGGCTCAGTCAGTTACGGGTCCAACTTTTGATTTCGGCTCAAGTCATGATCTCGTGGTTCATGGGTTCAAGCCCTGCATCTGGCTCTGCCTTGACAGCATGGAGCCTGCCTGAGGTTCTCTCTCCCTCTCTCTCTGCCCCTCTGCCACTTGCTCTCTATCTCTCTCTCAAAATAAATAAAAGTAAACTTAAAAAATTTTTTCAGCAGCTTCGAAAATTATATATTTTTTAACTGAATGGGAATGAAACAGTAAGCATTTTATCTTTATGTAATGTTTAGATTGTTGAGAAAAATAAAGTGTGGCATCTCAAAGCTTTCGCATGGGATTATAGTCACATTATTCTCCATTAGTATCAAACTGAAAGTAAATTCTGAAAAAGTGCTACATACCTGATGTGTGTTGAATGAAGGAGTCTTTCTAGTGGTTCATGTTTAGCACAACTATATAGGAGTGACTTAGGATTAGTGATAAGAACCACAGGCCAGTCACCAAAGATCAAATCTGCAAAGCTAAAAAGGTCATGATCAAAAGCAAAGATCCGGTACCTAGAGACCAGAAGACAGTAAGGTAATTTAGTCACTTCATATTATAAGAGAGCATGAAGGTTATACACAGAACAAATGTAAAAATATAAAACTATGCTTTCTGAGATCATGAATTTGAATGCAAAGTAAATTAACACTGTGTCTCCTTCCTTCTCTTGCCCCAACCATTTTATACTTCACATTAGTTACAAATGGGATCTTGAAAAATGAATTTAACAATGCCCTAGAACAATGCCTGGTACATAGCATGCACTCTTTTGTTTTTAAATAAATGTTTATTAAATTAATTCATTTGATTTCTATACTTTAAGACTGTTTTGAACCTAAGACATTCATCATAAGCTAATACTTGATATTCATCATCTCATCAAAAATGCTAATATTGGGGCGCCTGGGTGGCTCAGTCGGTTGGGCGGCCGACTTCAGCTCGGGTCATGTTCTCGCGGTCCGTGGGTTCGAGCCCCACGTCGGGCTCTGTGCAAATGCTAATATTAACACAAACACAACTACAAATGCTTCAATCTTCTTTTAAATCTTTATTTCTATAATTTCAAGGAAATTAACAGAACTTGTTTTGGTTTTCTGAATGCATGGTGAATGGTATAAATATCCACTAAAGAATAGCCAAAAATTTATATTTTGTACTTTTAAAACTGAGAAGAGAAATGATTAACTATGGCAGAAACAACAGTGCTCACCAAATACTCCACGTGCTCCCCTGCGTTTCCCAGTCTCCCTGGTATTAGGCTGGGACCATGTGACTAGTTCTGGTCAATGGGCTGTGAACAGAAGTGACATGTATCACACTTCTGGTCCAAAGTACTTAAAAGTGGGTCTGAATTCTCCACGCTCTCTTCCCTGCACTGGAATTGAGGTGTTGAGATAGTGGCATTATAGGACGGATGAAGTCTGAATCCTTGAGTCGCCCCGTGGAAGAGAGATGCCTTGACTCATACCAGATTTATTTAAATGAAAAAATAACATCTGCTGTTATGTAAAGCCACTGATATTGTCTAGATTTATTTGTATCCACAACAAAGCCTAGCCTAATATTACTAACAAACTTTTAAAAACTCTTCTATTGTGCTAATACAACTTAAATGTTTACAAGGGCAGGTAAAGGTTAGGTCCTTTCAGTAAAACTCCAGATAAAACCCCAGGGTTGGAACACAGGAGAGCAGGTGGGAAGAGAAAGAGAGGAAATGGTTTTATAACATCACTTAATGTGTAACTGTAGTATTTATAAGAAATCAAGAAGCTGAGCAAGGAAATTAGGAAAGCTATCTGGTAAGAGGCGATCCCAGCCCAGCCCACAACCTCACAGTCATGAATAGACAGGCCTAAGCTCAAAGTAATTACCATTGCCAAACAATTACAGGCTTCAAGCATTGCTCTTAGACAGTTTCTAGTGGAGCCAACTGAAATGAATAAGTACTTCCAAGATGTAAAGCTATCGTTTCATTAATGGAAGTAGTTAAAAATAGAAAGATAACATATTCAGCTCAAAAAATATATACCGAGTGCCTAATATCTTTAGAGAACTGAGTTTGAATAAATTAAACAGCAACTGATAATAGTTAAACAATGAGATGATACTTATCTATATTTAAACTGTATACTTAAATATAAGTATATTTAAGTTATTCTTAAAATATATATTCAGTTCTTTTCTATATATATTTAACTATATACTATATGCTTTTGATAAACAAGTTATGTTTTCTCAAAGAAAGACTTTTATCTTTATAAAACCAACTATCATGTATCTGAAGAACTTAAATCACTGATGTCTTATAGTAATAACTAGAATATTATATAACTAGATATAAAATTCAGGGGGCAAAGTGTTACATTTTCAGTTCTAGTGTTTTTCAAAGTGTGGTCCAAAGAGCACCTGGTGGGCTTTAAAAAAGTGCAATTTCTTGGGTCCTAAACTAGACCAACGCAAATTCTCTAAACATAGGGGCTCAAAATTTTAATTTTTAATAAGCTTCTCCATAACCCTTGGGCACACAAGAGTTTGAGAACTATTTCCTAATGGATGCATCTTGAAAATCCAATGTAACATAGTAATGGCAAATATAACTGTTGCAACAAGGGTTTTGCATACCAACATATGTAAAATATATTACTTTAAAAATTTAGAGCTATCAGGGTGCCAGTTGGTTGGGCATCTGGCTCTTGATTTTGGCTCGGGTCATGGTCTCAAGGTTCGTGGGTAGCTTAGAGCGCAGAGCCTGGTTGGGATTCTGTCTCTCTTTCTCTCTCTCTACCCCTCCCCCACACAGGAGCACTCTCTCCCTCTCCAAATAAGTAAATAAACTTAAAAAAAAAAAAAAACAGCTTAGAGCTATCACAAGTTTTTCCTTAACTAGGATCACCCATGATAGCAATAGTATCTTTATAGTTTAATAGTCTTGCTTTATCAAGACTTACATGTGTAAGTTTTATTTTGTGGGGTAGTTCCCTTACCTTCTGTTATCCTTCCAGTCTCCCACCTCAAGTTCCAAAGTGCCCTGGAGGTGACGCGTATGCAAAACAGGCATCAGTCCGCCAAGTGTATGAAGGTGCCCACACAAATACGCTGTAGCTGAACTAACCAATGAAAAATAAATGGAATAAATGAGCAGATAACTTGTGATGCCAAACTAATGAAAAGATCTCTTAAGGAGAGCAAGATGGGTACAGTAATGTAAAAGAATTACAAATAATTAATTTTGATTTTGGAAGCCTGCCTCACCTCATTATTGACCGAATTCCTGGAGATGGAGATAGGATAGTGGACGTTGTATAGTGTCCAAACCAAATACTGTGGTTGCTCCGACTACTTTCCTTGGCCAGTAATAGAAGTTCCTCCATCCGTTTCTGAAATGGGAGAAAAACAGAAGGATCTTTAATTAGGGCTCAGGCTGAAATGTACACATTAAGCATCTCTCTTGGAGTTTTATAAGTATATCATCTCTAGGGCTTAAACCCCACAAATAATGAGTTGTATGGTCCTGTTTTAAACTGTTTTCACATACATTATAATTCATTTGGCCCTAAAAATAAGTCTATGCCTGGGTGGCTCAGTCAGTTAAGGGTTCAACTCTTGATTTCGGCTCAGGTCATAATCTCATGGTTTGTGAGTATGAGCCCTGCGTGGGGCCCTATGCTGACAGCATAAGGCCTGCTTGGGATTCTCTCTCTCCATCTCTCTCTACCCCTCCCCTGTTCATATGCACACATGTGCCCACGTGCACGCTCTCTGTCTCAAAATAAATAAGCATTAAAAAAAAACTCTATGCTAAGTAGGGCAGGTGTTATCCCCAAATGATAAGGAAATTGAGAAGTAAAGAATAATCTTTAAAGGACATAAGTTTCTTTCTTTTTATAATAAATTTCTCTATAGAAATAAAAAAGAACCACGAATCTTTTCAGTCCTGTATACTACATTGCAATTAATAAAGAGGCTCTTGAGGGGACACTTGGGTGGCTCAGTTGGTTGAGTGTCTGACTCTTGATTTCAGTTCAGGTCATGACTTCACCGTTCGTGGGATCAAGCCTTGTGTTGGGCTTCAAGCTGACAATGAAGAGCCTGCTTGGGATTCTCTCGCTCTCATTGCCCCTCCCCTGCTTGAACGCTTGTGCACTCTCTCTCCAAAAATAAATAAATTAACTTTAAAAAAAAGAGGATCTTGTAACTAAATTTCTAAAATAAGATGTACATATGTCCAGAAAAAGTTTTATAGCTGAATGTTCATAACAGTTCTACTCAGGATAGCCAAAACCTAGAAACCGTCAGTATATCCAAACAACGAAGTACTACGAAGCAATAAAAAGGAAAGAACTACTCAAACACACAATAGTATGGATGAATCTCAAAAACATTATACTGAGCAAAAGAAGCCAGACACAAGAGTAGTACCATATAATTTCATTTTTATAAAATTCTAGGGGCGCCTGGGTGGCTGACCTGACTTCGGCTCAGGTCATCTCTCAGTTTGTTGATTCGGCCTGTGTGGGGCTCTGTGCTGACCAGCCAGAGCCTGGAGCCTGCTTTGGATTCTGTGTCTCCCTCTCTCTCTGCCCCTCCCTCACTTGTGCTCTGTCTCTCTCAAAAATAAACATTAAAAAAACTTTTTTAAAGGTTAAAAAAAATTCTAGAACAAAAAAACCTAATCTATACTGACAGAAAACCAATCAATGGTTCCCTAGGATTGGGGTGAAGATTGACTATATAACTTTCTGGGGTGAAAGACATGTTCTATCTTGATTGTGGTGACAGTCATACAAGCATATGCAGTTGTCAAAATCCTTCACGCACTTTAAATAAGTGCATTTTATTGTATGTAAATCATCCCTCACCAAGCTTATTTCAAAAGTAATGTGTACATGTATAAATATACATGAATTATTTATAAAGTGCTTATAGCAATGAATTCCTAGGCTGTACCCTCAGGGTTTCTAATTAATAAGTCTCTGCATTTTATAAGACTCCAACTGATTTTCATGCAGAACTGATCTTTGAAACATATCTTAAAAAACACTTAGGAGTAGGCTTTAAAATAATAAGTTAATAAACTCTGCCTAAAGATAGTTGAAAGATAATAAAATATACCTTCGTTAAATAAAATGCCTAATATAAAACAATGCATTCCACGATATTCTGTTTACTTGATTTCAAGCTCTTCTGAACCCTCGTATCACTTTGAACCTCCTTCAGCACTTAGCAAATTCTGCCCTTTATTATAGTTATTTCTGCACTAGTCTTATGTCCCTCTGCTAGATTAAATATTCTGAGATGAAGGACTTGAACACTTTTGTATTATTATATATGAGCATATTTGTCTTGAATGTGGGCATGTGCTCATTAATGAGTTGACATTTGTTATACTAACAAATAATGAGAGTTTCTCACATGTGATTTTTCCAGACAGTTTTAATCCAGCAATAGTTTTAACCTCACTTACAAAAAAATACTTTAAAATAAACTTACTTACTTCAGTGGTTGCTCTTCTCTTATTAAAAAAAAAAAAATACAGGGGCGCCTGGGTGGCTCAGTTGGTTGAGCGTCCGACTTCAGCTCAGGTCACAATCTCGCTGTCTGTGAGTTTGAGCCCCATGTCGGGCTCTGTGTTGACAGCTCAGAGCCTGGAGCCTGCTTGGGATTCTGTGTCTCCCTCTCTCTCTGCCCCTCCCTAGCTCACTCTCTCTCTGTTTCTCTCAGAAATAAACATTAAAAAAAAAAAAAAAAAAAAATACAGACCATTAGTTAGAAATGGCAACTATGGAGATTTAGGAGTATACCGTATAGTATAAAAACTGTATGCCCTGCACTTTGCAAAGTGCATGCTGCTCTTAATACTTATTGAATAAACGTCTACTGAATAATATAAAACGTGAGGTACTTCTTTGCCAGATTTTGGGGTAGGTATAGCAATGAACAGGATAGCAATGATAGTGCTGAAGTAGCCAGTGATTTCTTCTAGCCATGCTTGTAATCACAGTAAATTTTTTTTTAAGAATTTCTCGATAAGAACTTGTTTACCTAGGATAGCTTTAAGACAGCCACATGTATCCAAGAAAAAAAAAATAGGTTAGCTACAAAGGGAAGTGAGATTTTTACCATACCTCATCTAAAATTCCAAAGAAATTATAGGGTCTCTTGGGTCCTGGATTTGGGGTGGCATCCAAAGAGATGAAAGAATAGTTGCCAAAGGGAGTACTGTGGACATAATGGAAAGAGCCATCCCTACGTACAGCAGAATATTTCCTAAAAAATACAAGACAGGAAAGTTTTAATGCAATCATAAAAAGACAGAATGAGTTTAAATTCCTTCCGTTATATCACACTACATTTTGCCTCCCTTGGAAAAGAAAATTTCCTGATCTGACAGAGAATTATACTAACCTAGATCCATAATAAACTGATTATAAGAAATTTTAAAGTTTTTCCCATTGTCTACAAAGATTCAGGTAATCTAATTAATTAGTAACCAAAACACGAGGTCATACCTAAGTAAAAAAATTAAAATAAAAAAAATGAGTTCTGATATGCAACATTGGCAAAAAAAAGTTTGTGTGAAATACTAAAAGTATTAGGCAATAAAAGGCATTAAAGTATATGAAATAAAGGGAATTAAAGGAAAGAAAAAGTTCGGGAGAAAAAAAAAGAACTCAATCTGTCACTGAATACACAAAAATTCTAAATTACCAGAGGGTCTTTATATAGAAATTCTGTCCCTTGAATAACGTTTTCACCCATTCATTGACCTGACTGCACCCTCCTTGTACTACCTCATGGTCTTCATTTGGTTCATTACAGTACCTGTAATAATTCTCGACACTCTCCAGATTTGGAATGTTGAATACATCTAATTAAAAAGAAAAGAACAAACACCATAAATATTAAAAAGGACAGATATAAATATGTTTATGACTAATGCAAAATGGCAGTACTTTCAATAACCTTTTCAATGCTAGAATGCCAATAAATTAGCTTGATAATTCTTACATCTCGATAACAGAATTCATATTATCTGGAAGCTTGTTTAAGACACCTACTAGACTGGAGAATAATAAATACATTGATATTATGTACTACTCAGTATAAATCAATTTGAAGTGGTAAGACTGGACTGTTGTTGCTGCTGTTTTAATCCTGTGAAACGTGCCTGATACACGAATCCATGCCAAGTGTTTCTAAACAGCAGATCACTTTGATAACAGGGACAAAGTCCCTCTCTTCTTAAATCTCAAAAAGATTCAGTAAGAAAAGAGTTATATAATGGTAAGGGGTAAGGTGGTCCTAGGACACTTAATCTGGAAATACTAATGATTTCAGAGAGCTTGACTGCCTGCTTGCCGTAACTAAAATTATTTACCTCAGCCCGGAATTCCAAGAATCTACTACATTTCTAATAACTTTAGAGGATAAGCTGTTAAGTCCAATTTAGGCCAAAAGAAAAATTATTGTGTATGTAATCCGCTTACTAAAAGAACTACAATGTTACAGTTAAATCTTAATAAAAATTACTTTCCTCCTGTCTCAACACAATATATAAACATGTATATAAACACATATGTGCCTATATAAGTCAAATTAGATTATCGTGAACTCCGAAAGACAAGCTCTGTTCATAAGATCTAATCACATGAGTCTGATATTTATTACTTGAAATAAAGTAGCTTCGCTTGAAAATTTTTTTTAAATATGTACAGGCATGCTTTTTATTGCAAAAGAATTTGACCTGCACCACCAATGAGGATCAGGAAAAAAGGGAAATGTAAATACAGATCTTCCTCAATTTATAACGTGGTTATGTCCAGACAAATCCATTGTAAGTTGCAAATATTTAAGTAGAAAATGCGTTTAGGGGAACCTGGGTGGCTCAGTCGGTTAAGCATGTGACTTTGGCCCACGTTGTGATCTCACAGTTCGTGGGTTCAAGCCCCACGGTGGGCTCTGTGATGATGGCTCGGAGCCTGGAGCCTGCTTCCGATTCTGGGTCTCCCTCTCTCTCTGCCCCTCCCTTGATCATGCTCTGTCTGTTTCTCTCTCTCTCTCTCAAAAATAAATTAAAAAAAACATTATATAAAACAAAGAAAGTGCATTTAATGCACCTAACCTACTGAACAAGAGGTTAGCCTCACCTACTTTAAACATGTTCGGAATGCTTGCATTAACCTATAGTTGGGCAAAATCATCTTACACAAAGTCTGTTTTATAATAAAGTATTGAATATCTCATGTAATTTATTGAATACTAAGAGTGAAAAATGGAATAGTTGCATGGGCACAGAATGGTTGTAAGGTTATTGGCTATTTAACCTGGTGATCATGTCCAGCCTCACCAGAGTATCATATCGCATTATCACTAGCCCAGGAAAAGAAAAAATTCAAAGTCTGAAGTATAGTTTCTATGGAATGTATATCACTTTTACACCATTGTAAAGTCCGAAAATCGTAGGTCTAACCATTGTAAGTTGAACCATGGTAAATTGGGGCCAGACTCATGGGGTATACCAGAGAAAGTTGTAAGCCAGATATCCCAACATGGATTACTGATTCCTAGCTGCTTTGTAAGAACTATGTATAAAGAGGGCGTTTTCTGATCAAACCAATAGCTGTGCATTTCACCTGGTAGAATTAGCTGTTTCAAATAATAGCTTTTTTTTTTAAATTTTATAATAGTTTATTTTCAAATTGGTTTACATATAACACCCAGTGTTCATCCCAACATGTGCCCTTTTTAATGCCCATCACCCCCTCTCCCCCCTCCCTCATCCCTCTTACCCTCAGTTTTTTCTTAGTCTTTGAGAGTCTCTTATGTTTTATCTCCCTCCCTCTCTGTGTCCTTTTTTCCTTTCCCCTCTTCCCCTCCCCCTGGTTTTTGCTTAGCTTTAAAAAATATATAGTTGGGTACACAATAGCAATTAATAACCAAATGAAGCAAAGTACTTAACCAGCAACAAGGAAGTCAACCTTTATAAAACAAACAAACCTACAATTAGAACACTTTGCAGAAGAGTTCGTTTCCCTACTAACACTGTAATAATCTGAAAAATGGGAAGGGATTATCCATTTCTCTCCCCATGCATACGGAGATTTGCCATTTTAATTTTTTACTGCATATACAGTAAAATTCATTCACTGTGATGTACAGTTCTTTGGGTTTTGACAAATGCATAGGTGTATCTACGGCCACAGTGGAGATACAGAACAGTTCCATCACAGCCCAAAATTCTCTCATGATGGCTCTCTGTAGTCAGCCTCTGCCCCAGCCCCAACCCTTGGCAACCATAACCTGTTCTCCATAGTTTTGCTTCTTCTTGAATGTCATATAAATGAAATCATACAGTATGTAGACTTATGGGTGGTAGTTTCTATTAGCAAAATGTATTTCATTCATTCATTCATTCATTCATTCAAGGAAGCCTCCATGCCCAATATGGAGCTTGAACTCACATTCATAAGTTGAATGCTTTATGACTGAACCAGCCAGGTGCCCAAAATGTATGTATTTTTTAAACATCCTCCTGCATAGGTTTTGCTAGAAGCTTTTCTTTGTGTAAAGAAGGGCCATACCAACTTTCCCCTCATAGGCTAAAACTGACATGTGATGTTTTAAATCACAAAATAGAGTCATATTTCAGAGTTGTGGCCTTCAGTCTATCTAAACCTATGTTACAATGTTCCCATTTTACAATTTTATAATCTAAACTGGAGAATGTAGGCTCTTGAAGGAGAAAAAAATCTAGTTTTAATTTTATGTGGGTCTTGACTCTTACCATGATTTCCTTTGATATCAAGCCACTTGGTTTTTTCCAAGACCCCTGTCTTCTTCAGAATACCATGGTAAGTTTGCCATTCTACCTCATGCTGCCTGGATCCAAACTGTTCCTCTGTTTTGGCATCAGTGAGGTCTCCTGTAGATTTACATAAGAGTTGAAACACAATGCAAAACCAGAGGGTTAAATGTTTTTAAATGCACACTGGTATTGGATACTTTGAAGTATTCAACATGTATAAACATAACAACTTATGAGTCCATCTACATCCACAGCAAGCCATATTTAACCTTCTGTGATACTAGAAAGGGATTCTGAAAAAAAAATTTATCTTTAAGGAGAGCAATACAAAATGCATCATGAAACTTTGATAAAAATGAAAACTGTAAGAAATTCCAGCACTCTGGGCAGATGCCTGATATCTATGACAACCATATTTTCCACACCCAAAATCAGAGTGTGTAATATGACAGGGTGCTATGTTTACAGCAAGAAGCAATCTGGAAGATGTGGTTTGGACAATGAAATACCAAAATTTCTAGAAAGCTAAACGGACGGTTAAAATTGAGGTGTTCCACCGAATGAGGACTGATACTCCATCATGTCAGCAGAGGTGTTTCAGTAAGTTGGGTAGGATATGAATCACCCAGTAGACAAGACAGATGCTTTTTTTAGCTTCTCCTCCACACATCTGGGGAGCGAATAGTTAAGTCTAGAGAACCAAAGCCACAGAAGTACCAAGAGACGAAGAAAAATGTCCTGAGTCACTTTAAACCTCAAACTGAGAACATAAGGTTGAAAAACAAGCAAACAAACTGGTAATGTTAGTTTAAAAAACAAAACAAAACAAAATAAACGATAACTTCTGATTTGTGGTTAAAGGACTTCCCTAATTCTCTCTCAAATCCAGAACTACAACAACGACGACAAACAGGTACAGATATAAGATACGGCAGACGGTATACTAACCAGTATTGTGAGCCTTGCTTCCACTTTGACAAAACCTTGCTACTGCAAGTTACTTAGCGTGGATCTTGACTCAGCTATCCATAGACAAAGGGAATTGCAATGTCCCACCTCCTCTACAGGAGGACTCACCAGGGGCTGGGGCTACACTGTTCCCGACGCCCCCAAAGTGAAAAGCTGCAGCACCAGGCTAGCATTCTACCATTCGGACCACAGAATAACACGACGGCACGGCAACCCTCCCTCCCTACCTGTTGCCAGGACGAGAGCTGGTTGAATGATGCCAATAGTTTCTGAACAGAACTTCTCTAAGTCTACAGCTCTGCCTGGATCGCGAAACCTGCTCAGGTGAATGTCGGATATCTGCCGAAAGCAGGTATTAAACAGAGATATCTGAGTCAGGAAGAGGAAGCACAGACAGCAGGCGACCCGGCAGCTCTCTCAAGGCGGACGGAAAAGGCAAGGATACAGTGCAAAAACGAACTCCCCCCTCCCCCCCGGGAAGGACAGAGCTGCCAGCCAGGAGTTTGCGACCGCGGCAGTGGCGCCCCCGCGGAAACTGCCCGCGTCTCACCGCGTCGGCGGGCTCTGCACCCACCCCCCGCCATGCTCCCGCTGCGTCACCTGCAGACCCCAGAAGATGTGGCTGGCTCCGGGGCCCGGCGCGGGCTGCGGGCTCCGGGGAGCGCGGGGCTGGGGCAGCGGCGAGGGCTGACCAGCTAGGCCATAGTGCTCCAAGAGCACGGCCACCAGCGCCGCTGCCGCCAGCCCCGTGACCACCCTGATGGCCAGCATTGCGGCCATTCCGCCCGCTCGGGCGCTGCCCTCTCTGTCCCGGGCTCCGCCGGAGCAGCGCCCCCGCGAGCTGCTCTGGCCGCACTTCCGGACTCTATGGTCGCTCAGGGCCTAAAGCGCAGCTTGCCCGCCGCTGCTGCACCTGCGCCTCGCGGCGCACCTGCCACTCGCCAGCCGCCCACGTTTCACCCTGCGGGCGGGATTTGCGAACCCAACGCGGAGGAAGAAAAGGAAACTGAGACCTCCAGCGCCAATCTGGGTTGCCGAAGAGTGGCAGGGAAGAAGGCCTGCTCCGGGAGGCGGAAGCTAGAGTCCGGGTTCCGCCTTAGTCAATCATTCCTGACCCCAGTGGGTCAGTTTCCTTACCTGTAAAACGGAGTTAATAATGCCTCCCGTGCGTACTTCACAGGTTTGTGAGAACCAAAGTCTGTACGAGGACGCCTTTTAAATTACTGTACAAATGTGACAGCTGGCTTTCTTTCGGCACTTATGATTATTAACAACGTGCTTCCATAGGTTTTCAGTACATGTAATAAGTATGTTTTGTGATGTTATTTTTACCTAAATCTGGTTTCATATGCACTTAACTATATAATATCCTGTTAAAGTGTTATACCGCTCATTTAATAAATTGTAAATACTCCCTATGGCCGGCACAGGAGAAGAATTAGATTCGGGTCTTGCCCTTGATTTATCTAGCCATTCTGTTATTGTTGAACTTTTGGATTCTTTATTATGTTAGGAATGTTCTGAACAAACATTTTTGAATAAACATATCGCTGTTCTGAATAAACATTTTTATACAAATAGCACCCTTTTTAACCCCTTTCTAAGTTATTTTTTTGGGGATATGTTGCCAATATTGGGGTTATGCCAATTTCAATTCATTACATACTTTTATGTGTACCTTTGGAAAACAAGATGTTGATCTAAACAGAAAATATAAAGAAACTGAGTGGCTGAAGAACCAAGGTTCGTTATCTTAGAAGCTATGTGGGAGACAGAAATACCACAAATAAGTTTAATATATGCCATTTGGCACCAGATATAAAAGGCTAGAGGAGGCTAAAACCAGTACATATCACATCTTTAGAATCAGTAGGAGTTTAATTAAGGAGGTGGCATATAGAGAATGGATAGTTTTTCTGAGTGGTAGAGACTGGGGATGTGGTGGGGAGAAGCACCTTCCACGAGGACCTACCATGAACCAAAACATTAAGGTGAGAAAATGCAGAACAGCTTGAGAAGACAGTGAGTACTTCAGTTTGGCTGGGCCTGGATTTGCCTAGAGGAATAGTGGTAATTGGACCAGACCCTTAGTTTGAGCCACATTTTGGACGGCCTGTATAAATGCTAAGAGTGAAGATCGATCTGGCAACAGCAGAGGGAACTGACTGGACAGAGGAGAGGTATGGCAGACGATCCTGTTAGAAGAATATTGGAATAATCTAATGGTATGATCTGAATGTGTCCCACAAAGTTTTTATGTTGAAATCTTAATACTCAATGCAATGGTATTTAGAGATGAGCTCTGCCCTTGTGAACAGAATTAATGCCCTTATAAAAGAGACCCTAGAGAGATCCCTCCCTGCTTCCACCAGGTGAGGAGATAGTGAGAAGTCAGCAGTCTACAACCTGGAAGAGAGCCTCACCAGAATCCAACCATGCTGGCACCTGATCTTAAACATCTAGCCTCCAGAACTGTGAGAAATAAACTTCTGCTGTTTGCAACCCACCCAGTCTGTGTTTTTTTTGTTTCAGCAGCCAAAACAGACCAAGATTGCAGGTAGTGAGTAATTATAAAGTCCTAAAGAAGGAAGAGGGTAGTAGGTGACATTGAGATTAGAAAGGAAGGGTCAGGGGTTATCTGGATGTCTCAGTCAATTAAGCGTCAGGCTTCGGCTCAGGTCATGATCTCATGGTCCGTTAGGTAGAGCCCCGCATTGGACTCTGTGCTGCAGCTCAGAGCCTGGAGCTGGCCTCAGATTCCATGTCTCCCTCCCCTCCCCTGCCCCTCCCCTGCTTATGCTCTGCCTCTCTCTCTCTCTCTCTCTCTCTTTCTGTCTCTCTCTCTTCTCTTGAAAATAAATAAAAATTAAATTGTTTTTCATATATGAGAATAATTTTCTAGAAATAGAATACAACATGAAGCTATGTGATACATGATAGGAAGAGACCTGCTGTTAAGACATTTTGGACTGAGAAACTTGGTTTAAAGTCACAAAGGTCAGCAGTCTGGATTGCAGACACCGAATTGTAGCCAAGCTGCTTCACTCAGTGTTCCAAGTGAGTAGAAACAGGAATTATTAATTTAATGATGGTTAATGAATGTCCAAGGGAATACTGGTTTGACAGCTAATCACACGAGTCATCATAAAAGGTGATTCTCAGTTCCCATCAGTCAAAGGAGAAAGGTAGACTTCTTGTTATCTCATAAAGAGAGTAAGTAGCATTTCACCAGGAAAGCAAACTTTCCTAGAACTAAAGTCAAGGGGGAATGTATCACTTGGACATTTCACAAACAATGTACATTGGCAATGATAGCCATAAATTGAACTAGGTGACTCTCATAAACAGAAGCTGTTGAAATTACCTTCAGATCACTACCCAAACCGAAACACTGCACCCATTAAATATTAACTCCTCCTCCTCCCTTCCACACCCTTAATATAATGTTTTCATTCATGTTATAGTATATGTCAGAATTTCCTTCCTTTTTAAGGCTGAATAATATTTCGCTGTATGAATACATCACATTTTCTTTATTCATTCATCCGTCGATAGTCCTGTGGATTACCTCCATCTTTTGGCTATTGTAGATACCGCTACCACATCAGTGGGCACCAGACAGTTTTTCAGCTTTTTAGGGAGCACTACATTCACTCTTTAGGAAAATGAATTTGAGGAGAATTTCATCTAGGTGGTTAAGGCTCTGTATAAGGACCTGAAACTCCTGCAAAAGTAAGAAATCACCAATCAAGGAAACTCTCACACATGGTACAACATGGATGCGCCTTGAGAACATTATGCCAGTAAAATAAGCCAGTCACAAAAGGACACATACTGTATGATTCCATCTACGTGAGGTACTGAGAGTAGTCAGATTCACAGGGACAGAAAGTAGAATGGTGGCTGCCAAGGACTGGAAAGATGGGGAAATGAGGAGTTAAAGTTTGATAGGTATAGATTTTCAGTTTTGCAAGATGAAAACTTTCTGGAGATGGATGGTGGTGAAGGTTGCATAACAGTATGAATGCACTTAATGCCATCGCATAGCTAAAACATACATAATGTGCACTGAAAAATGATTAACTTGGTAAATTTTATGTTACGTGTATTTTAACAAAATTTGAAAAATATAAATAAATACTAAATTAAAAAATAAATGTGGGAAGCTCGACCTTAGGTTACTATTAAAATGATCACCACTTCTAAGTCATTTTATGGTTGGGTAAAAGAAACAATGACCATAGAGCCACTTTGGAATGGGGCAATCATGGCAGGTTTGGATGACATTAAATCTATGCTTTACATGCATTTAAACATATTAGATGGAGAAACAGTCATAAGGTTGTCAGCGTTCAGATTCCTGTGATACAAATGCTACTCTGCCATCCCTGCAGTGAAGCATGAATCCCCATAAGCCTGAAAAAAAAAAAATGCTCAGAGCACTTGGGTGGCTCAGTTGGTTAAGTGCCTGACTTTGGATTTTGGCTCAGGTTTTGTTTGTTTGTTTGTTTGTTTTTTAAAGTTTATTTATTTTATTTAGTGGTATTTAGAGATGGGCTAAATAGAGATGTCTCTAGAGAGACAGAGAATGTGAGTGGGGGAGGGGCAGAGAGAGAATCCCAACCAGTATTCGCACCATCAGCACAGAGCCAGACTTGGGGCTCAAACCCACGAAACTGTGAGACCATAACCTGAGCTGAAATCAAGAGTTAGACACTTAACCAACTGAGCTGCACAGGTGCCCCAAGTTTATGTATTTTAAACGTATTATAAAATATTCTTCTTTTGACCTTTTTTCAACCATCTAAAAATGTTAAAGCTATTCTTAACTTGAAGGCTGTATAAAAATAGACAGCAGGTGGATTTGGGGCTGTATTTTGCTAACTCCTATTCTAGTACAGCTATTCTTTGCTTGCACAACGCATCTTCCTGCACTGATAAATTATCTTGATTTTTCTATGTGTTTGGTCTTCCACATTCTTATCACTAATTCAATCTCAAACTCTTCAGCAGTTGTCTAAACCTCTGCCTGGCACTTTTAAACTCTTGAAATATTGTGTCATTTTTATTTTTCAGTGTCAGGTGCTCTCAGAGCTGACTTCCAAGCCAGCCTGTTTGATCACCATGTCTGGTGCACAGCTGTATCTGGTATCTGCTTTCACTTTGTGCCTAGAAATGGATTCTTTTTACTGTTATCTGTTAGTAATACAGCATTCTGTGTATTGCTCATACTCAGCTCATCTACCCTTTAATGCAACTTTTACTTAACCTTTTCCCTAAAGTGCCTAGCACAATGCCTAGAAAAAGGATGCTTTTATATATATATATATATATTTATTTATTTATTATTACTATTTTTAATTATTATTTATTTTAAAATAATTTTAAAGGAAGAAGATACCTGGATAGAATACCCAGATGGTTAGTAGGCTGTATTGACAAGTGCTCAGACCATCATGGGACCAGCTTAGGTCCTCTTTCCAGAGTTTATTCAGATCGTAGACAAATTTGTTCTTGTCTATTGAATCTGTTCAGCAAAGCACTTGAAACCCAGTATTGATGCAGTCTGCTGCAAACCGGAGCACACAACTCCTTCCACAGACTTGGCGGAAGGATCCACGTTGTCTCTCTCCAAGCCAGATTTTACTCTCCTGGTAGGTCGAACCATTTCCTGCATGTCTAAACATAGGTCCTTCCATTGGGCATTCCATCTCATTCCTTCTCAGTCATGTGCACATTTCCATATCCTGGCTCCTCTGTGAACACGATGGTCCCTTGAATTGTCTGGATCTTGACCCACATCCTGATTCTCTCTTCCTATTTGTACTGCCTTTGGCAAATTCTTTATCTGTCTATTCCTCTTTCCCCAGACTTTCCCCCTTCTACCAAGGCTACAATGCTGTTGTGGTTGATCACCTGAACAGACAAGATCCTCTGACCAGCAGAGCCCTTAAATGAAATCTTTGGATCCAAGGCAGAGGGTGAACCCAAGAGCCACAACTATTTGGGGCCCCTAACCTAGGTCCGACTCAATTTGAACCAGAAATGACTCCCCAGGCATGGACATCCTTCTTTCTAAAACGAAGCTAACTCCTACAATTTAGGTCTTCAAGCCAACCCCAGAAATGAAATCTCTGAACCCAGGACCATTTTTTCCAGAACTGATGCTGAAGCCTCCAGTCCTGACTACTTTATCACATTCTCAGGACTATTCCACTCCTAACAGAGGGCTGATCTCCCCACAACTGTGGGAATGACCTCAGTCCAAGACGGATAACTTCTGTCCTAATGAAGACTAGCCCCTCTCCATCCTGGTTTTGACCCTAAAATGATCTCTGCTTCCCAGCTCAATGTGGGAGCCTTTTTTTTCAAGTATAATCTGCCTACACATGAGGCAGATATAGTCCACAGACTTCCTGAGAGGACCAGAGAACCCTAGGCCCTTTCCTTAGCTCAGAAATCAGTACTCTTGGGACAGTTCCTTATAAGTAGCAGGAGTGGAAACTTGAAGTCATAAGATGAGGAAAGTGGTACCATTGTATAGTTTTTTTTCTTTGTTGTTTGCTTCTTCTTTTAAATTTATATTTCCTATGGTAAGTGCAAAAGCTTGGCTTTATATTGTTTTGTTTTCTAAACTAATCATGAGATACTAAGTATCCTCCTGTCTGAAGGGTCTGGGTTAATTTTTCCACCAAAATACTCCAAAATAAACAATCATCGATCTAACCAATAAACATTCACCATACTGTAAATGCCTTTTCAAATTTGCAGAAGGTATACTGGATTGTCTCTGAACATGCTTCATTTTACACCTATGTTCCAACACAGCAACATTCAAGTTTCTGCCATTTAAAAATCATGCTTGAGGGGCACCTGGGTGGTTCAGTCGGTTTAACATCCAACTTTGGCTCAGGTCATGATCTTGTGGTTTGTGAGTTCAAGTCCCACATTGGGCTCTGTGCTGATGGCTTGGAGCCTGAAGTCTGCTTTGATTTCTGTGTCTCCCTCTGTGTCTGACCCTCCCCTGCTGGTGCTCTCTCTCTCTCTCTCAAAAATAAATAAACATTAAGACAATTAAAAAATAAAAATCCTGCTTGAGGGGCGCCTGGGTGGCTCAGTCGGTTAAGTCTCCGACTTTGGCTCAGGTCATAATCTTGCAGTTCGTGAGTTTGAGCCCCACATTGGGCTTGCTGCTGTCAGCCTGTCAGCACAGAGCCTGCTTCTGACCCTCTGTCCCCCTCTGTCTGCCCCTCCTCCACTTGCACTCTCCCAAAAATAAACAAATATTAAAAAAATAAATAATAGAAATCATTCTTGAGGGCTTCCCAACAGCTACATTTCCAAGACCAAAGATTATGCAAAATGATAGTCTTTAATGTCAAAAAGGAAATATTTCTTGACAAAGAACATGCCAGGTCTAACTGAGACAATCCAGTAACTCCAGTCAATGACTCAGACAAATAAAAGGCTAAGAATTGCCATACATGTAAATGAATTAACTGATATAAATGTGTGTATATATTAAGCCGATATGTTAAACTGAAGGTTTCTTTTTCATAAAAGCTGTCAAATTATTTTTGCAATTTTAATAAGATCATGATTATCCCAGCTCCTGTTATCCTTTCATTTAAAGGGCAGTGAATGCACAGAAGGAACAATTCTGCCTGTTGGAAAAGGAATCAGAAAACTTCTCAGAGGAAGTCATATAGAAGCTGATCCCTAAAGAATAAGCAGAAATCTCTTTATACAAAGAGGTGTTGTGTTGGGTGAGGGGGCATTCTAAGCCAATGGACTAACCTATGCAAAAGCATCGATGAGACTAAACAGTGTATATGGGAAATACGGTGTAGATATTAAGGTAAGAAGTGGCCGGGGAGATTACACTAGCAAGAAGTGTTTCAAGACAGACTGAGAAGGGCTTTGAATGCCATGCTTAAGGGTTAAACTTTATCCTATAGGGCAGTCCTCTAATTTACCTACATAAGAGAGTCATATGACCAGTTTATATTTACAAATATTTCTGGCAGGAAAATGGGGTGAATACGAGCAAGAGAGTGGACATGAGGAGACCAGATAAGATGGCTGCTTGTCTCTAATCTGGATGAGGGATATTAAGGATTTGTACCAGCCAGGAGGAATCATGTAGGCACTACTACCATCCCATGTAAGAAAATATCCCAGAGAAAGAAGTCCATTCAAATAGAATCACTGAGGGTTTCTCAACTCTAATTGCTCATTAGAAATACTTGGAGAGGATTTTTAATGTTTATTTATTTTTGAGACAGAGAGAGACAGAGCATGAGTAGGGGAGGGGCAGAGAGAGAGGGAGACACAGAATCCGAAGCAGGCTCCAGGCTCTGAGCTGTCAGCACAGAGCCCGACGCGGGGCTCGAACTCACAGACCGCAAGATCATGACCTGAGCCGAAGTCGGACGCTCAACCGACTGAGCCACCCAGGCGCCCCTGGAGAGGATTTTTAAAACACGAGTACTCAGGTCTTACTCCTAAGTAAATCAGAATCACTAGAGTGTTTAGAAGTAGAATTAGAATTAGTATTAGAATTTTTAAAAAGTTCCCAGGTGGTCCTTATGTGTAACCAGGGTTGACAAGCCTCCAGCACAACTCATAAATGAGGAGTCTAAGGAAAACATAGTTTTGCGTATGGCTGTCCTAACTATGTCATCCTGGGGTTTTGAGAAAGCTAATCAGTGTATATTAGTTGTTGACAATACTTCAAATGGTAAAATGACACGTGAAAAATGACCCTGCAACTTATTTACTCAAAAAAGTTATTATGAGTCAATGCTAATTTAAAAAAAATATGTATTTGCAGAGGAATCAAAGAAATTCATATTCCTGTTCTAAAGTAGGTCAAGCCACACCTTGGTCTAGATCAGAAAAGAGCAATGATAATTCATAAGTTTATATCTATTTTATCTGGTTCATCCCTATAAAATGTCTAATATAAGTATACTAGGATGTTAAGTGTGTGCCAGATACCTGATATTTTTGTTTAATAATAGACATTTCGATCACAACGTATAAAGTGGTAAAAGAGACTCAAAAGATTCTTTTTTCAAAAGATTTTTTAATTGGAGGTGGGACAGTGAAGCGGTTAAGGACACAAATTTTGAAGCCAGATAGATCTCGGTACTGAATCCAGGTTTTGTCACTTAGTGATTGCAATCTCACTTGTTCAAGCCATAATTTCCTTGTCTGTGCAGTGGTGATAATAGGAACTACAACATAGGATTGTTTCAGATACACTTTAAAATGCATCTAAAGTCTTTAACAAAGTAGCTGACATTTCTATGTATGTGTCTTGGCTTCTGCACTCAAGGAACTAACACATTAGAGGAGGAAATTCAATAGGCCATGAAAAACTGCCTACATAAGGCAGTATGTTATAAATAATAATGTAATAAATTTTAACTATTATTATTGAAAGGTTATCACGAACTCAAAGATTCTGCAGGAGGCTAGCTAGGAACAGCCTTAGAAAAAAAGAAGCCCAAGGAACTGCAGGAGGCACAACCATCTTTTAGCAAGAATAGTCTGAACGGACACTGCTGCCTTAGGATACCAGGCAGGAAGGAATCCTAACCACATGTTTGGGGACACGGTCTCCCTCCAACGAGACTTCCCACAATGGAAAGACATCCTGCATCAATAAGGAAAGTGCCACTATGATGCCGGACAGCCAGAAAGCAAAGTAAAGTAAAGCAAAGCAAAACAGAACAAAACAAGACAAAACAAAACACAATGTCCATCCTGAACACTAGCAGGCATTGTACTGAACAATACCAGTCATTGAGGGCTTTAGGCAGTGTGTCTCATTAATCTTCATAACCATCATATGAAGAAAATAGTCTCATTACTACATCTATTTTATAGATGGGGAAACCAAGTCTCAGAGAGGTTAATTTGCCTAAGGTCACACAACCAGCAAGTGCTAAAAAAGACATCCAAATCCGGAAAGTTTGATTCTACAGGCGAGGTATATAGCTACTAATTCCTCCAAGAGGAGGGTAAAACCCTATCATATCCGGCTAGATCAGGGAAGACATTATCAAGGAGAACTTTCGAGCTGAATAGACTATCTATTCATCCATCCAGGTATTTAGTATTTTATCTATCATAAGAAATAGGTAGATAAAATTTTTTTGTACAAGTACTAAATATTTATTGGAAGAAAAACGAGAAAATACAGTTAAGGAAGAAGTGGAAAATTAAAATGTCAACATTTTTGCAACCGAGGGATAACCAAGAATAATATTTTGGTGGTTAGTATTCCTCATTAAATATCTAGGTGCATTTTTTCTTACAAAATCAGAACCATAGTATTTTAGTAACTTGTTTCCACTCGACAATACGTAGTGAATATCTTCTCAAGTCCATAAGAACACCTTTTCAACAGTGGCTCTTAAATTGTATGGTCTCAGACACTACAACTGGCGACTCCAAGGGTGCCTGGGTGGCTCAGTGAGTTAAGTGTCTGACTCTTGGTTTTTGCTCAGGTCGTGATCTCATGGTTTCGTGGGTATGAGCTCCACATCTGCTCTGGTGGTACGGGGCCTGCTGGGATTCTCTCTCTCCTCCTTTCTCTGGCCCTCCCCCACTTGCACTCTCTCTCAAAATAAATAAAAACTTAAAAAAATAAAAAAATTCAGAATGCCAAAGATCTTCTCTTTGTGTAGGTTTTATCTATTGATATTTTCTGTATTAGAAACTAAAACTGGGGGTGCCTGGTTGGCTCAATTGGTAGAGAGCATGACTCTTAATCTCAGAATCCTGAGTTTAAGCCGCACATTGGGTGTGGAGCCTACTTAAAACAACAACAACAACAACAAAAAGAAACTAAAACTGAGAAGTATTTTAAATTATCTATTAGTTTGTTTAAAATAACAATTATTGGGGTGCCTGGTGGCTCAGTTGGTTAAGTGTTTGACTCTTCGGCTCAGGTTATGACCTCATGGTTCATGGAACTGAGCTCTGTGTGGGGCTCTGTGCTGATAGCAAGGAGCCTGTATGGGATCCTCTCTCCCCCCTTCTGCCCCTCCCCCATTCTCTCTCTCTCTCTCTCTCTCTCTCAAAATAAATAAATAAATAAACATTAAAAAAATAACAATTATCGACCCAATACATGTTAACATAAGTAATATTTTTTAATGAAAAATAAGTTTTCCAGAAGAAAAATATATTGAAAGGTATGGCAACATTTTACCTTTTTGAAAATCTCTTTAATAAAGGACATTCATTCTTATAGCTGCTACTATGTTCAATCTATTGGGATACATTGTTTTGGTTGAAGTATACAAAAAAAAATCTGGCCTTACAAAGATGCATAGTTGGATAGGGGTAGAGTATTTCAATGGCATTTTCATGAAATTGTGGATATTCTTTGAAACCACAGCAGAACTGGGAAAATGGTAAAATTTTAGAAAACAATTCAATGCAGAATCTAAAACCATATCAATTAAATTTTCTCTGTAACATCAAATTCTATTGGTCTACTTAGCAATGTGAATGGATCTTTCACCCATTCTTCATAATACCCTGTGTTTGTCAATTACAAGATATTGGTTCAAAGAGTCATACAGATCTTCCAAAGGTCGGCATTATACATTGTCAAAAAAGTCACCTAAGTTAATATCGCCAATCTCATTGGGACTTCATCAAACTCACAGTGGCAGATATGTGTTCCACAGAATGTTTCCTTGAAATCTCTAATAGTAAAATGGACAATAAAAATTGCTAATTGTTTTCCTTGAAGACAAAGGCTTACTTGTTCATATTTGAGAAAATGCCTGCCAAATACCTAAGTACCTGGGGCACCTGTTACTTGTTAAGTTAATGTGATATTCCATGTAAAAAAATGGCTGGTTCATTTAGCAACTCAAGTGCTTTTCCACAAGTCAACTATCATTTTGAACACAACATAAAGGTATATGTGTGCTTCCCATTTCATCATACAGAATATTTAAAAGGGTTGACATTTAATAACAGTTTTACTGCTTCATCAAGGACATTGGTTAACAGGTTTCCCCCTCCTTCCCCCCTTTTTTTCCCACTGCCAGAGCATGCTAGTCAAGAAATTACTTCTAGATCATTTTGGTGACTCGTTGAATTTGGAGCCACTGCTTTTTATTTTGTGCTAAGAGGCCAGCAGTTTCACCCACCATTGCTTCTCCATTGGTTAGTACAAATATCACAGGGCTTAAAAACACACAAAAAAGCACATAACTTCTTTGTTATTACTATAAAAGTTTTCGACCCACAAACTTTCTCCATTTAGGAAACTCCCAGGGAGTCTGTGGACCACCCTTTGAGAATCAATGTTCTGTATTTTTAATGGCTGCAGAGAATGACATTGCATGAGTGACCCAAGTTTATTTAGCCAAAGTCCTTTATTAAGAACACCTGAGTTGTTTCTAATTTTTCTCCATTACCAGTAATGATGCAGTTTCAACTGCACTTGCATCCTGAATTAGATCTTTAGGATACAGCCTTAAAAATGGAATAACTAGGCCAAAGAGTATGCATTTAAGAAAAACTGGCTTCTGAATATTGCTTTCTGTAGGTTTACCAACACACTTGTATTTTACGTAACACTGAGTACCCTTCCAGCTTACCAACATGGTGGTTATCTTTAAGAAAATACAGAAACTGGGGCCTGGGTGGCTCAGTCGGTTAAGCGGCCGACTTCAGCTCAGGTCATGATCTCGCGGTCTGTGAGTTCGAGCCCTGCGTTGGGCTCTGTGCTGATGGCTCAGAGCCTGGAGCCTGCTTCAGATTCTGCATCTGCCTCTCTCTCTCTCTGCCCTTCCCCTGCTCACGCTCTGTCTCTCAAGAATAAATAAACGTTTAAAAAAAAAAAAACCAGAAACTGACCAAATTTGTATACAATAAATGGAATCCCATTTGTTTAATATACATTTATTTTTTCACCTAGGGTTTTTTCATGTTTATAAAAAATTAGTGATTTGCATATTTATGTATTTTGCCCATTTTTGTACTGCAATAATCTCCTTTGGGATTTTATCCGTTCACCTATCACGAATGTTGTACACATTTCTTCCCAATTTTTTATATGTAAGTTTTAAATTTTGATTAAATTACCTATCAGTCTTTTTATATTTTCTGCCTTTGGTGTCATGCTTTAAAAAGCCTCCTCCATCCCGATATTATACAAATATTTACGATTTTTTTTTACTTTTTTTTAGTAGTTAACTTCATTAAGAATTATTTTGATATATATGAATTGAGGTAAAGATATGACTTAAATCTTTTCCTCAATAGTTACCTTCCAGCATGTTAGTTTTATCATGACTTTCCCCTTTGCCAAATACATATCATTAAATTGTTGGTTTGTAAACAATTTAAAACAATACATATGAAGCTAGAGTAGCTCTTGAGCAAGTTCCCAAACTCAGAGCTATTTTTAGTTCTTTCCTTTCAGGCTTTTTCCTTGGCATTTACACGCACATAAGCGCAAATATATGGTTTTCAGCAACTTGGGTTTTTTTTTTCTCTAACTTCACATAATTCATCTTTATCTTTCGGCGAAGATCTATCTTGTTCTTTTCAACATCAATGTATGGTGTTCCATAACGCGGATGACTATGTTTATTTTATCCTCCCTCCGCGGATGCACGGCTACTAGGTTTCAATTTTTCGTTATTTCTTCACCCACCTCTCACCAGAGCCGATGCGGCTCGAGCTTTTTTGTGCGCATGTGCAAGTGCCCATGGGCTACATTCCTAAACATGGAAGAGCTCTGAGTACTTTTTAATTTTGTGGGTTCTGGGAAGCCACTGCGGGTACGCAGGGAGACAAAAACACTCAGACCAACCACCTGGATAGAAAGAGATCTAGAATAGGTTCTCAGCTGCGCCCCCCCCCCCCCGACCTCCAGTTTTCTTACTTTCCAATAGGACGCTGAATTTATTTTTTACCTCGCAGACGCAACAGTTCCCTGCATCGGAACCAGATGCACAACTATTCAGGGACCAGGCACTACGACTAAGAAATCAGGGGAAGAAAAAGCTCCAGCCATAAGGTCCGCGACGCTTGCTTCCGGGAAGCGGACCGGAAGCCACTCCTCGATTCTGCGTCAAACCCGACTTCAGGGGCCGTCGTAAAAGTGTCGCCCGCCCCGTGTTTCTTGGACCGGCCACAGGTTTCCGCTGGTCTCCGGCCGGGGGTCTGGAACTGCGGGTGTCAGTTTCCCTCAAGATGGCGGACGAGGAGGCCGGGGGTGCGGAGAGGATGGAAGTCAGTACGGAGTTGCCCCAGACCCCTCAGCTCCTGGCATCTGTAAGTCCTTGTAGGCAAGTTCCTTTTGTCCCCCCCAGTCCCTCCGTACCGCGCTCAGGAGGATGTCGGGCTTCACCCCTTATGGCGGCTCCGGGGAGGGGGAGTCGTATGGATTGATCTGGAAGGAAGCCATCGAATAAAAGTTAGTCATTACCCACATTCCCGCCGGCCAAGTCTACGGAATATAATGACTTTGCCATTTATTAGTCGTGACGAGTTCAAGCCTGTCTCCCTTCTGAAGTAGAAACAACTGGGGATGTTATTAGATGGTCTGGTGTGGGGGTCACGGCGGGACTGGAGGAAAAGCCATTCGCCGATCGACGCAGTGCCCACCCCTCTTGATGACAGGAATCCAGGACGCTGCACCTCATGTTATATTGCATAGCTGGCTGGGTGCGGCCTGGTAATGGCAGGGAATGCTGTCAGCTCATGTCAAGATAGGGGGTGTGGGAATTGTCCCTCGTTCCAGTATCTTGAGAACCTCAGGCCTAACCCTGTCTGTTCTTTCTAAAGGTGAAGAAGAGACTTCCAGACATTTCAATTCAGAGCATACCATGAATTAACATCGCAGTCTGTATTTTCCCCTTGTATTTTGAAAGAATTGGAAGCCAGAGACAGTGAGCAAATTCGAGTGAATAGTCTGGCTACAGGGAGAAAGCAGATGAGGAGGATAGGAGATAGGGAACACTATCAGGGAATATTCTGGATGTCCCTGAGCACATAGTGGAGATATATACAGGAAATGTCCAAATACTGATTGCTGCGTGATGTTAAGAATTTTATCACTTTGTCTTTGTTGCTGCACATAGAAAAGTGTAGGATACATACCTCTTTCTGAAGTTCTTTGGGTTGTAGTTTTAATAAAAGCATTTTTGGACTATTTTGATCATGCAGACCCTTAAGCATTGTAAATAAGAATCCATTCAAAGGAGTGGAGCAACTTGGTGGGAGGTAGAAACCGGGTAGGGAGGGAGTAGGAATAAGAGTTTGGCCACCTACTAGAGCGGTGCTTGCAACCATCCTCCACCTCAAATAGCAGTTCAACCTCATTTCGCTGCTGGTGTTGAAGGAGGAAGCATCTCTTTGAAATGATAAGAAATGAGAAGGTAGGGAAAATTGAGAAGCAGCTGCAACATCTGGTCTTACTGGTAGCTTGTGCTTTTTTCCCTCTTAGAAGGAGTACAGAAACTTGTGTGGGCAGAAGTGTTACTGTGATTCTGTATTGCCAAATGTATTTAAAGCTTTAAATTGGAGATTAGTACAGGAACCAAGCTAGACTTATGTTGCAAAGTCTTTGAGAATACTAGATTTCTTGAGGGGCTAGCTTTGGGTTTTGCAAAGCAGTAGGTAGTTGCCAAGACAAGTATAATAGCCTGAGGGAACTCACAGTTTAGTGACACAGATCAGACAAGTGCTCAAAGAATTCTAATACAAGACAGGATGAGGTAAGACAGGGTCATCCTATCTGGACGAAGACCAGATGTGTTTTTACTTTCCTTTTCTTTTTAAAGCTACTGTCTTCAATTTTATTCTGACAGTAGAGGAAGGTACTGGTCTTCCAGTTTACTATTTCTTTGCTGTTAAGTGAAACAAGCTCAGGAATTCTTTAACATTTGAATGATTTTGTGTTATAAACTACCATTGGGAGGCAAGGAAAACAAAAATAATTCAAGTATGGGACGGTTACAAGGTTTTAGAAATCTTATCAACTCCATTAGTGTTGTCCTTGGTTATACTTCCTGTTATCTTAAAAGCAACAATAACAACAACAACTTTCTTCTTAAACTCCAGGTCATTTCTCTGTCATATTGCTCTCAAAAAGCATGGAGGCTCTCAAATTCCTAATATCACCTAACATGCAATTAAGGTGAAATAAGAGGAATGAATTATTATAAAAGCCGTTGCTTAAGAATCATTAGAGGAATTGATTTTGTAGGTCCAGGGTGGGGAATTTTCACAGGCCTACCCTGCCAATTTTGAAATTCTGATCTGTGGGCCAGTCACACTTTTGAGTAAGACTTGGCTTGGCATTTGGAAATTCTCAATATAGCGTTGACAGTTGAGATTGTGGGAAATGGAGATCTTTGAGGGGAAAATGTGTGTGTGTGTGTATGTGTGTGTGTGTGTGCACATTTGCACGTACTCACAGACAGACATGGAGGGAGAAAAGGACTGGGGACAGGAATGATTGAATTTCAGGGATAGAAGATGGAGGAAGAACCAGAGAAAGACCTAGAAAGGGAGCAGCCAAGCAGGTAGGAGGTGAGAGTAGTATGGTGTCATAGTGTGTAGTTTCTAGGAGAGGGTGTTTTATGGGGTTCAGAAGATAAGGACTGAGAAAAACTAGGAATTCAGAGAGTTGGTGGGGTGGTCTGAACAGAAATTCTACCTTCTGTCGTCTTTGACTGGATTTTCTTTCTTAAGTCCATCTCAAATATCTCCTAGCATGGTACTAACCTCTTTTCTTTTCCCTGTCTACCCACTCCGCCTATGTGATTTTGTCCAGTTCTGTGGCTTTAAATACCATCAGTATGCGTTCAGTTCCCAAATTTATATCTCTAGGTCATCTCACTTCTGAGTTCCAGAATCACAAATCCAACTAACTGCCTACTTGATATATCTGCTTGGATGTGTGAGAAGTGTTTCAAACAGGGGGAGCAATTATGAAGCTACTACTATAACCCAAGCCTCAGCTGACGGTGGCTTATATGAGAGAGAGATACTGCTGAAGATAAACAGAGGTGGATAGATGTGAGAGAAACTTTAGAAATATGGTAGAAGCAAAAAGATTTGCTTATGGATTAGGCCTGAGGTTAAAAGGGAAGAAATATATGATGTCTGGATCCCCAGTGTTTGGTTTAAGCGTTCATGGCTGTGGCCATGTCATATTCTGAGAGAAAGGACCAAGTTTGGGGAGGGGAAAGGAGAGAGGCCAATCCAGAATTTTGTTCTCCCTGTCTCATGACACTTCCGTAATAGCTCTTGAACACAAACAACTCTCTCTGTCTCCACTCCACCACTCTAGTCCTATCACCATCTGTTGCCTAGGCAACTGCAGTGGCCTCTTAACTGATCTCTTTGCTTCCATTTCTGCCCTCTTCCAGTCTGTTCTGCGCAAATCAGCCAAAGTAATCTTTTCAGGACTCAATCAGATCATGTCAGTCTTCTGCCTAAATCCTTCAGTGGCTTCCCGTTTTATTTGGAATAAAATGTAAACTCATTACAAGTCTTTCAGGATCCTCTGTGATCTAGCCCCTACGTCTCCCCCTCATTTCCTGTTATTTCTCCCCATTCACTATTAGCCACCCTGGCCTTTTAGTTTCTAAATCAAGCACAAGATCTATCTTGCTTCAGGGCCTGTGCTTTGCTTTTGTTGCTTACTGTTCTTTTTTCCTGGAGCATTTTTCCTCTGCTTTTTCTTGATACTTACCAAGTCTAAAAGATAGGTTCCTCTTAACCTTCTCTGTCAAACCGCCCTGCTTATTTCCTTACTGCACTTGCTCTGATTCGTAATTACTATGTTGTCTTTATTTACTTATTTAAATATCTATCACTGATGTCTGAATGTAAGCTCCATGAAGACAAGGATTATGTCTGGCTCGTTCAGTGATATATCCCAGTGTGTGCTTGAAATAGCAGACATTTAGATATTCTTAATGAATAACTGAGGATCAGTATTAGTGATGTATTTTAACAAGATTGGGAGTGATTGGGGGAGGAGGGCTGTGGATGAAGGATGGGAAGAGAAATGAGGAGGCATATTAAGGTGGTAGCTAATGTTAGAATTCGGGTTGAAGGTAGCAGGGAGAGGGGGGTGTAAGAAATGCCAAAGCAAGAATTCTGGGGGAATTGGTGGTATTTAAGGTGTTTAAAGTTATGATGTTGACATAAGTGGAAGAACTGAACATTATGCGCAGTAAAGGGTTTGGAGTTTGAGAACACGGAGGCACATCAGGTTTCGTGATGGTAGAGCCAGGTTAGACGAGCCTCTGTGTGTTCCTAGAGCACCCTCTTCATACTTCTGTTGTATGCAGATGTCTCAGGCTATCCTCAGCATTGCCTCTTCACTGTCTATGCTTCCTTCTAGACAGTAAGCTCTTTGAGAGCATGAACGGTTGCTCATTCACATCTGATCTCCAGTACCTAACACGTTGCTTCAATATTTTTATCGATGCATGCATGCATGAATGAATGAATGAGAAGACATTAACTGAGGTGGAGTGGAGGTGGAGGTAATAGGAGTTGAGGAGGTTAAGAGAGAATGAGGCTGAAAGGTTTAAAATTGAAAGGGAAATTTTTATTTTATTTTAATTTTTTTTGAAAGGGGAATTTAAAAAAATAACATTGAGATATACTTTATGTACAATAAAATGCTGCCATTATAAGCATTTTGGTTGATGAGGCTTAACAAATGTATACACCTGCGTAACTATTACTGAATTGGCTTGTAGAATATTTCCATTACTCCCCAAATTATATTGTCTCCAAATGGGGGAATTTTAGTTTTTTTTCTCTTTTGCATTTAATATTGTTTTGTTTGTGCAGTAAACGTTATGGAAATCAAGGAAAAAATATCTACAATCTCATATGTGTACTGGATCTTTAATTGATAACAATTTTTTGATAGTTGATTTTAAAATACTGAGATGGGGTGCCTGGCTGGCTCAGTCTGAAGAGCATGTGACTCTTGATCTCAGGATTGTGAGTTTGAGCCCCCACATTGAATGGTAGATCACTTATAAAAATAAGAACCTTGGGGTGCCTGGGTGGCTCAGTTGGTTAAGCGTCGACTCTTGGTTTCGGCTCAGGTGGTGATCTTGGAGTTGTGAGACTGAACCCTGAGTCAGGATCTCTGTTGAACATTGAGCCTGCTTGGGATTCTCTCTCTCCCTCTCTCTGCCCCTCCCCTGCTCATGTCCATATGTGTGCACTCTCTCTTTCTCAAATAAATGAACATTTAAAAAAATAAGAGTCTTTAAAAAATAAATAAAATACTGAGACAGTAGATGAAGGAATAAGAAGTTATATATTCTTTTCACTGGTGATGATATTCTTTGGAAATTGGAATATCTATCTCATTTTAGGCCAGAGCATAGCTTTCTGTAGTAAAGACACATTTAGAAAGAGAAAAGTAGGATGAACACCAAGGTCTCTTGAGTCCTGACTGAAGTGCTTTGTCACCAGATCATAGCAGGGCATAGTGCCTGTTGTTTTTTTCATCACCATCTCCTCATTCCTATTGTGGGCACCTAAGGAAAATTCTGATTTTCAGTATCGGACTCTATAGACTCAAACATGAAGCTGAGGTCTAAAACTGCAGGTCAGAGTGATAGATACAGTCCCACTACCTGTAAAAGTCAGGGAAGAAAAGTGATTTACTGTGGATGAGCTGGTGCTGATGATTCTTATGTTTAATAACAGATGTCGCCTTATGAAATAAAGAGTGTTTTGTCCTCTTTATTATACATACTGCAGAGAGGGACTAAGTGGATATGTGTATAAATCAGTGATGCAGGATGAAGCAGTGCAGTGTCCTGCCCGTCCTCTCTTCACATGTGCTAGCCTTGAGGATTATTTCACATTTCCCTTGCCATCATTTTATCCATTTCTCTACAAGTGTTAATCATATACTGTGCTCTGTGAAAGTTTTCTTTAAGCTTTTAACTCATTGCCTCAGATGACTTTAGACAAAATATTAAGACCTCTTTAGTCCCAGGTGATTAACTATGAACTCTTATATGTTCTTTTAAGATATTTTGAGTTAACATGACTCCTATTGAAGAGATAATTGTTATTTGATAAGTTTATTTTTTTAAAGTATTTGGTACAGCCTTTTTTAAAAGTTTATTTATTTTTGAGAGGGAGAGGGGTTGAGAGAGAGGGAGAGAGAATCCCAAGCAGGCCCCATGCTGTCAGCACAGAGCCCGATGTGGGGCTCCATCTCACAAGCTATGAGATTATGACTTTAGCCAAAGTCATGAGTCAGGTGCTTAACCAACTGAGCCACCCAGGCACCCCTGGTTCAGCATTTTTTTTAATGTTAAGTTGCACCCTATAATAAGCTAAGTGCTTATGGAAATATGTTGTACTAAATAAACATTACAGAATGACTCTAGAAGAGTTATTGTGCTTCCCTAAGTGCCTCTCTGTTATCCGGGAATGACATAGGCTTTGTCCAGAATGGAGTCTGCTGTTAATCACTTGGATGTAATAATTCTCGTTCTAATAGTTTTTTTAATGCCATTCTTCAGAACGAAGTCTGTTTGACTTGTTTGGAGGGGTGAGGCTCAACCACTTGCGGTGTCTTTATGGACTACCTTTTAAAATTGCGTTTGAACTTTTGGTATTTATGAGTAAGCCAGAATGACTTGAGAACACAAGGAAAAATCTACGAATTTATCCATTTATTTGTTTTTTAAAATATTTTCTTTTTTTTTAACTTTCTGCCTTGAGGATTTCACTATTTAAGTTCATTTATTTTGAGAGAGAGGGAAAGCATGAGTGGGGGAGGGGCAGATAGAGGGGGAGAAAGAATCTCAATCAGCCTTCTGTGCACGGAGCCCGATGCTAAAATCAAGAGTCAGCATTTAACCGACTGAGCCACCCAGGTGCCCCTTCCATTTACTTTTATATACATACATACTCTACCTTGTAGTCTAAGAAAGAATTTTACTTTATTTGCTAATATATATTCAATAGAGTAGAAAGAGAATATGAGATGTGTACTCCACAGTTGAGGAAAGCAGATTTCATTCATCCAAAGACTTCAAGGAGAGCTTAGAAAATTGGAGCATGAACCTATGATCAGAGAAGAAAAAGGCAGAGAATGACTTAGGAGGGACTGAATGCTTTCAAAAACTAAATTGTGACCGGGTGCTTGTATATTAACAGAAAAGAAAAAAGAGGGGCCTTTTTTGTCACATGACTTTGTATTTGACCCTGGCTTGTTTTATCCCTGGCCACAAAGGCATAGTATACTTACTTATCATATTTACACACAACACAAAGCTGGCAGGGATAAGAAATACATTAGAGAACACACACACAAAGAAATCTCCTTAGGCTGAGTATTGCATCAAAACTGACAAAATGGAAGTTAATTGTGGTGAAAATACAACGTTATACCTAGGACTAGGTATTTGTGTATAGGACCAGGTCTCTTATATGCGATCAATCTAAGGGTTTTGGTTGTCTGCAAACTCACCAAGTCATAATGTGATATGGCTACCAAAAAAAGAATGTGATCTTTTAGAGCAGTTTAGTGCCGTGGTTAAGGAAGAAAAGAAACAGTTCCACTTCTCCATACGGAGGCACGTTGGTCACATTCCATAAAAGTAATCAACATGGAGAGTGGTCTGAATACCGTGTTATTAGGGATGGCCACCTGTCATTTCTAGGGATAGACAGATTTCTTTAATATCAGTGTTGTAGTATAGCCCCAGAATGAAGAGACCGATGAGAGACTTAGTAGTTATCTTCGTTTGTTTGAAAGCCTGTTGGTTGAAAGAGCAGAGGAAATTGTGTTGGATTATTTCACACAGCATAGGTTAAAAGTTATAGGAAGGTAGATTTTGGGTTAATTATGAACTGTAAGAAAGGACATTGGCTGAGAGGAAGTGTTCAGACAGCCTGGGAACTGATTATGAGATGTGTTATAGATGGAATTTCCTCATGCGGTAAGCAGTTGAACTAGGGTTTTGTTATTGTTTACTTGTTTTTAAGCTTTATGATCTGTCAAATAGTATTACAAGAAAACTTTACTTAACCAAAAGAATTCTCGGTGCCTGGAGATATTACATTTATGTTAATCCAGTACTTACCATGAACAATTCTAGAGCCTCCAGATTTTGTTACTACTTTAAAACAGAAGAAAGAGCTACAGGGTCTCTGAAGCCTGGTAGATGTCAAGCAGTTGTCTTAGGAAAAGTTGTGGTTTGAATAAAAGTAACCTATTAAAAGTAAGTTTCTTTTTCAGAATGATGTTCCCAAGCAGGCATCCAAGTCCCTGGGTCAGAATCGAGAACATATCTTTAATCTCCATGGGGATGAGGAAAATGTTTGGAATGTTTGGGAATTTAAATGTTGTGAGAACTTGTTTTTACGAAACCGTCAGTTAGGAAAGCCTTCTCTTAACTCCAAATGTTGAAAAAAATTTTTTTCCTTCTGGACCTTGAAATTAAAAATTCTTAATTTTATTCTTATCTCAAATGGGTAAAAATACTAAAAACAACCAAACAAATAAATAGGAAAATCAGGCCTACTCCAGGCACCAATAATCCCTGACCGTGTTACCCAGTAAGATATATCCTGTGTAGTTTTCCTTATCTGGAAAAAAAGACAAATCTTAGTCGAAAAAGATTTTCCATAGATATGGCAGTCATTTAGGAAAAAGTCTTCATGAAAAAGTAAAATTATACTTTATCTCCTTAAGAATTCTATAGTTTTAGAAGGCTTAATGTCAACATTTGCTTCTTTAGCAAGAAGTCCATAACATTCAGCAATGACTGAGAACTTTTATTAAGTACTTGTGGTAGGCCTGTGGGGATACAGGGATTTGGAAGGCAGTGGTTCTCCCCTCAGGTAATTTATAGTCTTGGTTAAGAGGCTAAGTGCACACATACAACGGTAACTAATGTTATTTGGCAGAGGTATAGGTACTGAATGAGTGCCTCCTTCAGTAAGTCCTGTATTGGAGTTACAGGGGAGAGGAATTTTCTTAGGCTGATCAGTGAAGCATTCACAGATGAGGGCCTTGAGCTAGATGGACCTTAAGGAATAATACCCATGGGGGTAGAACGGTGGAGAGCTAGTGGTAAGATCACAGGAGAGGGCATTTAAGGCATCAACACCCAGACTTTCTGCCCAAATCAGCCAACAATATAAAGATAACATTTTAAAATATTAATTCTTCACACTAAGACATGCAATGACTAAGACATATAATAGGCAGTTGTTAGTGAAGAGGCTTCATTTGGAAGCAAAAAATAAAAACAAGGCAAAACTATGTTACTTGTTTTACTACTAAAGGGAAATTGATTATTCCAGAGGGCAAATTTAAAAGAACTGTGTACTGGTGCACCTGCGTAGCTCAGTTGGCTAAGCATCCGACTTTGGCTCAGGTCATGATCTCAGTGTTAGTTCAAGTCCCGCATTGGGCTCTGTGCCGACAGCTCAGAGCTTGGAGCCGGTTCACATTGTCTCCCTTTCCCCTCACCCCTCGCTTGCATTCGGTCTCAAAAATACATAACATTAAAAAAAATTTTTAAAGAACTGTGTACTTACATTTGGTTGTAGAACGAGCGCCGAACTCAAGGAGTTTGGATGCCTGACATCTGTTCCTGGCTCTGATACTAATTGGGTATTTGATCTTGGAAAAGTCAGTTTACTTCTCCCTGTGACTCAGTTTTTTTCATATATAAAATGAGAGACCTGAACCAGAAGATCCCTTTGGTTTCGGTGACTGTCAAATTTCTCATGTTCTTCTAAGTGTTCTCCAAAAACTTGAAAAGAACTAATTCTATGACTTCCATAACAGAGGTAACACAGAAAAGTTTTTTGTTTGGTGTATAGTAGTAAATATCCTGGATGTTTTGTTTTGTTTTTCATTTAGTACTGTTGGGAGAAAATAACCTCAGGTATACCATAGAACATTAGATAGTCTCTTTTTCACAGTTACAGTTGTTGCTACATTTCTGGAGAAAACAAGCCATTGGTCTGTTGAGTGCCCTAGAAAAGTTGGAGTTAGAATACTGAAATTGAAAGTATAAGTTTTTTTTTATTATTTTAAGGTTTTAGTAAAATATTTTTTTTTATTAATTTATTTTTGACAGACAGGAGAGACAGAGCAGGAGCGGGGCAGGGGAAGAGAGAGAGGAGACACAGAATCCGAAGCAGGCTCCAGGCTCCGAGCTGTCAGCACAGAGCCTGATGTGGGGCTTGAACTCACGAACCATGAGATCATGGCCTGAGCTGAAGTCGGATACCCAACTGACTGAGCCGCCCAGGCGCCCCTAGTAAAATATTTTTAATTTTACAGTTGAAAAAACTCCCCCCCCCAAAAATGGAAAACATCACTAAGAATATTATTTATATTATTATGTATGTCTGTATGTAACCAAACATACAGATTCCATGAAAATATGCTAAAGTCTCACTACCTACTGCTGTTAACATTTTGATGTATGTTCCTCCTGATTTTTTCCTTCATATAAATAAATACAATATATAACCAAAATAAAATTTTATATATACTGCTTTCAAACCTGCTCTACTAATCTACATGTTATTAATGCCTTTCTGTATTAATAAATAAGCATCTTCAGTATTGGTTCTTTTTCTTATGAACTCATTTTAGACTTACAGAAAACTTGCAAAAATAGCACAGTTCTTTTATATCCTTCACTCATGCATTCCCTAATGCTAGGCATCTTACATAACCATGGTATGTATCAGGGACAGGAAACTAATGACACCAACTAAACTACAGACTTTATTTGAGTTACACCAATTTTCCCACGAACATTGTTTTTCTGTTCCAAGATCCTATTCAGCATCCCACATTGCATTTAGTTATTGTTTCTCCTTGATCTCGTCCAGCCTGTAACTTTGTCTCAGTTTCTCCAAAGCATTTCAGGTTTGTAACAGTGTCTTGGTCTTGCCTTATATTTCTTAAAAAAAAAAAAAATTTTTTTTTGACATTCGTTTATTTGAGAGAGAGTGCACATGCGAGTGCCCTTGGGTGTTGAGCACAAATGGGGGAAGGGTAGAGAAAGGGAGACAGGATCTGAGGCAGACTTCTTATTGTGAGTGCAGAGCCCGATCAAGAGTCTGCTGCTGAACCAACTGAGCCACCTAGGCACCCCATCTTGCCTTGTTTTTCATGACCTTGACATTTTTAAAGAATATTGAACAGTTATTTTGTAGAATGTTCCTCGATTTGGATTTGATGTTTTCTCATGATTAGAATGAGGCTATGCATTTTTGGCAAAATAACAGAAAGATAGTACCATAAACTTGTCAGTGTATCCCATTAAGGGATTCTTGGAATCAATATTTTTATTACTGGTGATATTTATCTTAATCACTTGGTTAAATTGACATCTGAAGAGTTTGTCTACTTTAAAGTTATTATCTTTATTCTTTGTAGTTATTAAGTGTCTTCAGGAAGATACTTTGAAACTATTTGGCATCACCTTAAATGGATATATTATATCTTAGAGATCTTTTAGGTTTTTTTTCTTAATTGCAAAAGTATTGACCCTAGTGTAAATAAAGTCAAACAGCCTAACATTGTACAACATGTACAACATGTACAACAGTATACATTTTTTCAAGTAAAATGTGAAAATCCCTGGATTGTCTCCCCAGTTCCTTCTCTCCATGTAACCACTGTTAACAGTTTGGCGTTTCTCCTTCCCGATCTTTGTCTGAGTTTAGGAAAGTATATGTACAGATGCACATGAATATATGTTGAATTAGAAAACCTAGATGTGTAGAATTTTTAAAGTCTATGTAATTTAGAGTCTTATGTAATTTCAAAAATGAAATTATATCATTTAAAACTTGCTTTTTTCACTCTGCAATATTTTATGACATTCTGACTGCGTAGAATGGTATGGATTTACCTTTCTTTATTGATAGACATTTAGGTGGACCTCATTTTTTCAGGGACAAGTGACATTGTAGGAACACCCTGGCATATATATTTTTGCATATGGGCAAGTATGGCTAAATGATAGATTGTACAATTTCTTAAGCTATTTCCCTGTTAATGGACATTCAAGTTTTTAGTTTACCGTTGTTATGAATAACTTTCTACACATAAAATGTGTAGATTGAAAAAGAATTAAAATGATTTTTAAATCATATATATAATAAAAAATAAAATAGTAAAACAGGCTATCTAGTGAAAAATAAATCCTTTTCAGACCTCTTTTTACTGTAATTTATTTTGAATCCTTTCAGAGATTTTCAGTGTAAATGTAAGCGTACATAACTATGTCTCCTCCTTGTCTTTTTTCCCCATCTCCTTTTATAAGTGGTGGCATATACTCGCCTTTGAGTATCTTTTGTTTTTTATTTAACAGTGTTACTTGAAGAATGTTCTATATCAGGAAATATAGATCTGTGGCCCCCTGCTTTTTATACTGGCTGCTTTGATTTATTCAACTTTTTTTTTTAATTGTGCTGTATTTTTTTCTTTTTTTTTCTTTATTTTTTTTAATGTTTTTATTTATCTTTGAGAGACATAGAGACAGAGTGTGAGCAGGGGAAGGGCAGAGAGAGAGGGAGACACAGAATGTGAAGCAGGCTCCAGGCTCTGAGCCATTAGCACAGAGCCCGATGCAAGACTCGAACTCACAGACCGTGAGATCATGACCTGAGTTGAAGTCGGCCGCTTAACCAACTGAGCCACCCAGGTGCCCCCCCTGGCCTCTTCTTATGAGGACACCAATCCTGTTCATGAGACACACCCTCATGACCTAATGACACTCAATGGGTGGCTAATGAACAAGGGTGGGTGTTTCTGTGCCAAGAGGGCCAGGGCCTTAGCTACATAAATAGCTTATGGGTGGATGTCCTGTGCCCTACTGGCAAGTTGGATTAGTGTGTGATAAATAATATCTTCGTTACTTCCTATTTCTGTGTAATTTCACAGAAGGTGGAGCTAAATAGATTCAAGAAGCAGAGGCATGTTCATTTTAACATATGTCTATTCCAAAATTAATCTTAATTATTTGGTTGTGTGAAAGATTTGAAAACTGAATAGTGAGTAGTAGAATTGGTTATTAGTTACTCATCTTTATTTAAGAAAGCTTTAAAGAAGGCTTTAATTTTTATTAAGTCCATTTTAACCATTTTTTATGCTTAGTACTCTTTGTGCCCCATTCCATAAATCTTGATCTAAGATGTCAAGAGTTTTCATTAAGAAGTTTTATGATTTTAGCTTTTATATATAAGTGTATGATGCATTTCAAATTGTTTTTTTTTTTTGTATGGCATAGAGTGTGTATTGAAGTTTACTTTTTCATAAGGATATCTGATTGCCTCAGTATAATTTTTTGACTACGTTTTCTTCTTTGAATTTTCTTGGTCCCTTTTTGTGAAAAAATTGACTCTGTGTGAATTCATTTTTGGACTCTCTCTTCTGTTCCATTGATAAATATGTCTTTTTTCATGCTTCTGCTACACGGTCTCAAGTAGCATAGCTTTACGTGAATCCTGAAATCAGGTAGCATAAATCTTTTCTAAGTTTTTTCCATTTCTTTTTTTTAAATTTTTTAACATTTATCTTCGAGAGACATAGAGATAGAGCGTGAGCAAGGGAAGGGTAGAGAGAGAGGGAGACACAGAATCTGAAGCAGGCTCCAGGCTCTAATGAGCCATCAGCACAGAGCCCGATGTGGGGCTCGATGTGGGGCTCGGACTCACAGACTGTGAGATCATGACCCGAGCTGAAGTCGGCCACCCAGGCGCCCCTAAGTTTTTTACATTTCTATATTCATTTTAGAATCAGCCTGTCAATTTCTATCAAAACGTTTGCTGGGATTGTGTGGAATCTGTAGATCAGTTTGGCAAGTGAGGATATCTTAATATTGAATTTTGCAATCAGTGGACGTAATATGAATTTGGATACTTTAGACATTTATCTCAACAATGTTTTGTAGTTTCCAGTGTAGAGGTCTTACACATCTTTTATTAAAATGATATCCAAATAGTTTTTTAATGCTACTATGAATGCTACTTTTAAGAATTTCATTTTCAAATTGTTGGTAATATATAGAAGTGCAATTTTTTGTTTGTTGTTGTTTTTTTTTTTTTTTTCAATAGGCTCCTCTCCTAGTGTGGAGTCCAACACAGGGCTTGAACTCATGACCCTGAGACAATGTACTTCTTCCCTTTCAATCATCCTTACATTTGTTTCTTTTTCTTGTCTTACTGCACTAGCTAAGACCTTCAGAACAGTATTGAATAGGAGAGAACAAAGGAGAGAATGTCATTGGCTTGTTCTTTATCTTTGTTAGAAAGTATTTAGTGTATTGTTGCAGATATTTTCTCTCAATCTGTGGCCTTCCTTTTCATTTTTTAAACTATGTACTTTAAAATTTACTTTTAAATTTTACATAAATAACTATTTATTGTACAGTTCTTTGAGTTTTGATGTTTACCAGTGTATGTGTAACCATCACCAAACACAGGTATAGAACAATCCCATTACCCTCAAAAATTCTATCATTTCTACTTTGTAGTAAACCCCTGGCAGCCACTGTGCTGTCCTCCATCTTGATAGTGGTGTTGCCTTTTCCAGACTGTCATGTAAATGGAGTAATACAGGGCACTGGATGGCTCAGTCATTTGAGCGTCTGACTCTTGATTTCGGCTCAGGTCATGATCCCAGGGTTGTGGGTTTGAGCCCTGTGTCGGGCTCCACACTGAGCATGGAGGCAGCTTAAGATTTTCTCTCTCTCTCCCTATGCCCCTCTCCCCTACTCATACTCTCTCTAAAATAAAAATAAAAATAAAAAAATAAATGGAATTATATAGTATATAGCTTTTAAAAAAATTGTAGGTTACTTTTTAGAATATAGCTTAAGTGCGTACAAATACAAAATATGTATAAATGCCAGTTTTTACATAATTTTAAGACAAACATGAAATACTAATAAAGCCAGAAAGCCAGCCCATTTCAAATGAACAGTATTAATCTAACTGGAAGGATGTTAACTGCAACAAAATGGTCAATATTGGGTCGATAGTAGAGAACTGTGCACCCAACTGCTTGTTTCCCTTGCCTCTGTTCATTTAAGCTTGCTTTTACTGAGCGGCATTGAAAACTGGTCAGGCTGGGTTGGTTGGATGGTTTAGGGTAATCATACCTCATATTTAAGCCCAAATTGCCAGTGAGTAATCGCTGAATGTGTTTTTTAAGAGGGAATTTCTTGGTACTTGGAAAGCTGTCTTGTTTGATCGAAGGTAAGAGTGGAATGATGGTGTTATTAAAACCTGCATATAGCATCTGTGAAACCCACTTATTATGGGGACCAGGAATTTGGCACAGAGATGAGCTCAGTTCATACAGATGCTTTATGAACGTGGCCCTAACTGCTAAGAGGCAATCAACGCATAGCCTTTTGAGCTTTACTGGTTTTACAATACTACATTTTGATGTTGTATTTGTTGATTACTTATTCCTTTTATTCCTGAGCAGTATTCATTCCATGGTTTGGCCGTACCACAGTTTGTTTATAATTCACCAGTTGAAGGACAATGGGTTATTTCTGGGTTTTGGCAATTTAAAACTCCTATAACATTCATGTATAAGTTTTTGTGTAAACTTAAGTTTTTGATTCTTAGGTAGATAGCTAGAAGTTTGGTTGCTGTGTCATAAGGTTAGTGCATGTTTAACTATAAAGAAACTGCCAAACTCTTGTAAAGTGTTTAGTTCCTACTAGTTACAATTTTCCTTTTCTAGTTTTCTGCATCCTTGTTTGTACCGGATATTGTCAGTTTTTTATATTATCTTTTACCTAAACCCAAATAAGTTTTGTAGGAGTTTCTCATTGTCATTTTAATTTGCATTTCCCTAATGATGTTGAGCATGTTTTCATGTACAAATAAGCATGTACAAATAAGCATGGCAAAACATCTTTAATAGTTTCTTTCAAAAAGTAGAAGGGTTTAAGTTTACTTTTGATGAGTCTAATTAATTCATTTTCTTTTATGTTTAGTGCTTTTGGCGTTCTAAAAACTCTTTTGCAATCATTCATTATGATCTCTCAGTAAATGTTACAATTCCCTACAACAGTAAACTAAGAATGTGGGAATGCTTTGTCTGTACAGCCCCTGACTAGTAATAGAATTATCTTCAGAGATCAGGAGTTGTCCAGTCCAGAAGGAAGGGTAATTCTCATCCACTACAGCTGCTCTTTATTTTTTTTCACGTACGTACATGTGGTATGTGAGCAGCCACTTAATTTCCAAGGCTATTTTTTTAATCCACTTTCCTTTTGTGTTGGTGAGGGATAAAGTAAGAATGTATTGTAAGTCAGCCTCTCTGAAATTACAGAATTGTGCTATTATTTGTATCCCTACATCTTTAAGAAGAAACTTGTAACAAAGTGTAATTTTTGTTTTCTTTCAGTGGTGGGATCAGCAAGTTGATTTTTATACTACTTTCCTGCACCATTTGGCACAGTTGGTGCCAGAAATTTATTCTGCTGAAATGGACCCAGACTTGGAAAAGCAGGAGGAGAGTATACAAACGTCCATATTTACGCCACTGGAATGGTACTTATTTGGAGAAGATCCGGGTATTTGCTTAGAGAAATTGAAGCATAGTGGAGCATTTCAGCTCTGTGGGAAGGTGTTCAAAAGTGGAGAGACAACGTACTCTTGTAGGTAAGAATTAGAAATTTATAGGAATAGTTCATTTCAGTCTTGGTATTTTGTATTTATTTTATGATGTATTTTTTGGCTTATTACTGTTTATAGTATACTTAATCCTACTTAATTAACTTCCTTTTATTATGCACTTATAAGTCTGTTTTTGTTTGTACAGCTTGTTTTTGAATATATGACTTAAACAGTTGTCTCATTTTCCTGTTCTCTAAAAGTGTGTAAGTGATATATTTTTGCCTTGTTTCTAATGTAGTCCACATACTGTTATCTGAACCCCTGGGGCCAGTGTATTTCCAAGTTCCGAACTCTTCTCCAGCAGAGTTAGAGCAGAATCCTATCATCAAACATAGCATTTCTATAAGAAATCTATGAATATCCACAGCAAATGGTATAAATAAAAGTCTGTAGTCTCACATCATTTCTGTCAATTTCTGCTACCCAGTGAGATTTGGTATCACTGGATTGTGGACCTGTAGGAACAGTTGGAATTGAGTTAAGTAGACAAGGCCGGTGGTAGGGAAACTGGAAGCAGCTTTAGGCTTTTTGCCCTTTGTGAGAGCAGTTGCCTTACAAATCATAGGATCACAGAGAACGTAATTCTCACTTCACTGTAATTCTAGGTTTGACTGGTTTATGTATAGTTAATAGTTGTTTAGAATATAGTATCTTTATTCTTTTCTGAGGAAAAAAGTCAGCTTTTATATTTCGTGTACTATTTTGCTACATAGGTAGTAAAGTTTGTTTATCTTCTTATATATATATTTGCTGAAGCCCAGTCAGTTTCAGCTAAAGCACAGTAGACATCTGTAGATCTCATTTCTCCAAAAGTGTCATGGAAACATTTTTAATTGTCACAGCTGGGGAAATGATAACGGCATCTAGTGGGTAGAGGCCAGGGTTGCTGCTTATGCATCCTGCAGTGTACAGGACAGTCTCCTCTATCCCCAGCAAATAATTATCCAGTTCAGAATGTCAGTACTGCTGAGGTTGAGGAATTCTGATCTCAATAGGGTGGTAGATAATGTATGCTTCGAGAGTATTGTTAGGCAATCTTTATTTCCTATTAGCCTTTAAAATCATTTTTAAAACAGGGGCACCTGGGTCGCTCAGTTGGTTAAGCATTGGACTCTGGCTCAGGTCATGATCTCGGAGTCCAGTCTGTGAGTTTGAGCCTGTGTCGGGCTCTGTGCTGACAGCTCAGAGCCTGGAGCCTGCTTCGGAGTCTGTATCTCCTTCTCTCTCTGCCCCCCCCCCCCACTCTGCCTCTCTCTCTCTCAAAAATAAACATTAAAATATATATATACACATATCATTTTTAAAACTTTCTAATTCCATCTCTTCAACTCTTCTAAATCAGGATTTTAAAAATTAATTTTGTACTTTTTACAAATTTATGTTGCTCCTAATGTTTCCCTGAAAACTATTAAACAAGGTAGAGTGTATTTTAAGAGTTATTATTAGCGACGAGATTAAAAGAGATTGAATTTATTTTCATTCATTCAGTAAATATTAATTCAATACCTACCATGTGCCTGGCACTATTCTGGGTGCTTAGGACATATCATTCATAAACACAGTCATAAACATTCCTGCCCTTAGGCTGCTTACGTTCTTTTTCTTTTTTCTTTTTTCTTTAAATTTTTTTTTAATGTTTATTTTTGAGAGAAAGAGAGAGAGAGAAAGAGATGAAGTACCAACAGGGGAGGGACAGAGACAAAGGGAGATACAGACTCCGAAGCAAGCTCCAGGCTCTGAGCTGTCAGCACAGAGCCCTATATGAGGCTCCAACTCATAACCCCAAGATCATGACCTGAGCCGAAGTCAGATGCTTAACCAACTGAGCCACCCAGGCGCCTCAGGCTGCTTGCATTCTAATGAATTTTGTCTTTATCCAAGCCTTATTTACCAGTGAACAGTCAGTGTTTGTAAAAATATGTTTTTAAATACAGTAGGGTAAGGTGATGATAGATAATGGACCCCAAAAAAAAGCTAATTGTTTTTCACAAAACTAATTTTGATTTGCAACTTAACAGTCTGAAAACAGGTAAAAGCTCAAAATAATGAGGTTGATTTAAGAAGTGAAAACCAAACATGCAAATTTACATATTCAAATATGGCTCAAGTTATTTGGAATTCAGTTTTTGAGGCATTTTCATATTCAGTTTGTGTACCACAGAGGAAACTCATTCACATTGTATAATACATGTCTTAAGCATCATTGACATCTTCTGAATTTTGGAACCTAATTTTCAATCTTTTTCAGGGACTGTGCAATTGACCCAACATGTGTACTCTGTATGGACTGCTTCCAGAATAGTGTTCATAAAAATCATCGTTACAAGGTATGAAAATAGATCCATAAAAATCTCTAGATTAGCAAAAACCTGGTGGCCATCTGTTTCAAATTCCTGACCAGTACATGAATTCCTGCTATAATAGTTGTGATAAGTGAACCTTTAGCTTTGGTTAAATATCACGTGATATGACATCTACTACCTCAAGATGCAGCCCTTTATAATTTTTTGTGAGATATGTCATTTTTATACATATGATTGTATAAAGCATATGAACACCTTAGAGAAGAACTGTGAAGCAAACACCTGCATAACCACTACTTAATCAAGAATAAGGCATTGCCAGCTCTCAAAGGCCTCCCATTTGTCCCTTCTCTTCCCTCTTGTGATAACGTTTCTCTGTGTTGTGTGATAATCTTTCCTTGATTTCTCCTTTATTTTATCTCCAAATCACATTGAATAGTTTTGTTTTTGAACTTCATATAGGTGGAGTCATGCTGTATCTTTTTCTTGTTGAGTAGTTTTTTTCACCCAGTATTATGTTATAGCTGTAGTTTGTCTAATGACCTTAGGGTGTTCAATAATCCATGTTGTCCTTATTGTACTGTATATGGATATGTAGATTGCTTCCAATTTGGGGCTATTATGAGCAATTCTGCTATGAACATTCCTATTTGTGTATTTTGTACACATGCACAGTAGTTTCTCGAAGGTATATACCTGGAATAGAATGCTGAGTTCTAGGGTATGTGAATCTTCTTTAGTCATAATAAATAATGTCACATTGTTATCCAAAGTAGTTATACCAATTTATGGGCTCTCTAGCAGTATGTGAGAGTTCCCATTGCTGCACATACTTGCAAGATTTGGTGTTGTCAGTCATTTTAATTTTAGCTAATCTGGTGGGTATATAACAGTATCAAATAGTGGTTTTAATTTTCATAATTACTAATGAGGTTGAGGACTTTTTCCTTTCCTCTTACATTATTAGACAACTTGTTATTCTGAGTTGAAATGTATTTCTCAAATAATCGTATTGGTTGTATACTCTGGGCTTAGACAAATATTGTTGATGTTATTGATGTTTCTCCTTAACATCCTGTTAAACTTGCCTAAAGTCTTGTGTAAGTGTAAATAACATCTCGAAGTTAGGTCTATGTCTTCCATAGGATTGAAAGTGCTATTCAGGTTATGAGACTGACCTCACCATTACTACTTCAGTTTTTTGGAAGTAATGGGACATAGGCATAGATTAAAGGTGTTATTATTGTGCACAAGAGAAAACGAATTGAGGAGCCTATGATATAGTATGGTTAAAATGTTTTCCCAAGATTGGAGAGCTAATTGTTGATGAGATTTTTAAAGTCAAGAATTGGTTATATTTTGTATTTCTTAATCAGCTTAATTAGTTATAGTGTTTCTTATGTTGGAAAAACAAAGAAAGAATGCCACTAGTAGAGACAGGAGGAAGTTGTTACTTTCTTCTCATTTTTATTCTGGGAGACCACTGGGGAGAGATTCTAAAGGTTCAAGACCAAAGTTTTCTAGTTCCTTAGATGTAAAAACTTTTAAGCCTATGCTTTCCAAGCTTTGGGATTTTGTGTGTCAGTACAGTTTCCAAAAACATTGGATAAGACATAAGGTCTTCAAATTTTTCTTTGGCCTACTAAGTTCAATTTTAATTTTAAAAAAGATACATGAACAGAAACCAAATATACCTGCCATCTCCTATCATTTTATAAAGGAAGAGGTATTTTAATCCCAAGAAAGCAGGATAATCCCAATATAAAGACCACTTTAAATGGCATACATGTAGGGGCACCTGGGTGGCTCAGTTGGCTGAGTGTCCGGACTCTTGATTTTGGCTTGAGTCTTGATCCAATGGTCATGGGATTGGGCCCCATGTCGGGCTCTGTCTATGCTAACAGCATTGACCTTGCTTGGGATTCTCTCTCTCCCTCTCTGATCCTCTCCCCTGCTTGGGCCGCTCTATCTCTACAAATAAAAATTAATAAAAAACAAAAGCAAAAAGCTGTATACATGTAGCTCTGTGAAAGAGCTCACTACAGTTTTTCCTGTACAGGTTTTTCTGTGAACTGGTAAAAACTTCTTTGTTAAATTTTGGGAACCTTCCACTAAGCTATCTTTAAGTTTTTAAAGCTTACCAGTTTATATTGCTACTGCAGAACACTCTTTTATAGAGCGTACTTAGGTTTACCATCTTGAGGTCTTTCAGAACCTTCTTACAGAAGGTGCTTACATGGCTTACTCATGAATCTTTGAGTCATCAGAAAGATGGGCTATTTTATGACTAATGAAAGATTATGTCTGTAAGCTTTAAAGAATATTACACATCAAGAGTGAGTGTGAAGAGAACAAAACACTTTTGATGAGAGAGTAAACTGATAAAATCTTTTTGGAATACCTATATGTGTGGTGAAATTTTTAAAGAAAAGCAAAGGAATGACTAATGAACATAATTCCGGTGAGTAGTAGCGTCCAGGGCAGGTAAGAGGATGGGCCTCGGGATGATCATATAGGCAGCTTCAGCAGTATTGGGGTGCTGGGTTCATGGTATTCATCTCATTGTGAAATTTTGTAACTTACCTCTACACTCTGTATATTTTTTGTATAATAAAACACTTCATAAAAGAAAAAAAAAGCCATTAAAAAAAAAGATTGGGAGAAATAAGAAGGGATATGTGTTGCTTCAGAGAAGAGGAAGAAGAGTAATGACGGGACAGACTGAAGATTGGACACTATGAAGACAGGACCAAGAAAAACCTTTAGTGATAGAATAGCCCCAAACAACCTGAAAACAAGAAAATAACAAAGTTGAAATTTGAGCTATTTGTTTTGCTCTGTGTAATGTGATCCTTCATGATCTCTAGGTTCTCTGTAGTTTACCCCTTAAGAAAACTTACAATAAATAAATAAGATCTTAGGATATAATACATAACATGGTGACTATAATTGATAATACCATATTTTATAGTTGAAATTTGCTAAAAGAGTAATGTTTAAATGGATATGGGAAAAAAAAACTTACTGCAGTACTGGTTTTTAAAATAACCTCAAAGCTAACCTCTGCATTTTCTCCTCAAAATAATAAAACACCCACTGTTAAAAGATTATCTAAACTTTTTTTTCATATTTATTTAATTATTTTGGGGGAGGAGGGGGGAGAGAATCCAAAGCAGGCTGGGTGCTGTCAGTGCAGAGCTTAACGTGGGGCTCAGTCTTGCAAACCATGATATCATGACCTGAGTAGAAATCAAGAATCAGATGCTTAACGAACTGAGCCACCAGGAGTCCCTAAAGATTATTTTTAACATAGAGAAATGTTTCCTTTATCTAAAACAAGGAAAGTGAGTTACAAAAAAACAATATATAGGCATACCTCATTTTATTGCATGTCAGTTAATTATGCTTTGCAGATACTGTATTTTTTACAATGGAAGGTTTGGGGCAACCCTGCATCAAATAAGTCTGTTGGTACAATTTTTCCAACAGTGTTTGCTCCTTCCTTGTCCCTGTATCACATTTTGGTAATTCTTGTGGTGTTTCTGACTTTTTCACTATTATTATATTTGTTATGGTGATCAGTGATTTTGGTGTTGTAATTGGGGCTGTCATGAACTGTTCCTATGTAAAATGGCAAAGGTGTGCGTGTTCTGACTGGCCATTCCGCCGTCTCTCTCACTCTACTCAGGCCTGAGATTCTACTCAGGCCTGAGATTCAAATGTATTGAAATTATGCCAGTTAACTACCCTGCAAAGGCCTCTAAGCGTTCAAGCAAAAGGAAGAATCACGTTTCTCACGTTAAATCAAGAGCTAGAAATGATTAAGCTAAGTGGGGAAAGGATGTTCAAAGCTGAGTTGGGCTGAACGCCAGTTTGCTAAGTGTGCTGGTTTGCTAAGTTATGAGTGCAAAGGAAGAGTTCCTTTTTTTTTTTTTAATGTTTATTTTTGAGAGAGAGAGAGACAGGGTGAGTGGACAGAGAGGGTAGGGGGGAGAGAGTGGGTGACACAGAATCCAAAGCAGGCTCCAGGCTCTGAGCTCTCAGCACAGAGCTTGATGTGGGGCTCAGACTCACAGACCTCAAGATCATGACCTGAGTGGAAGTCAGGCATTTAACCCCCTGAGCAAGGTGCCCTCAGAAAGTGAAACAGCCTTGTTGCTGATATGGAGAAAATCTGAGTGGTCTGGTTAGAAGATCAACCAGCCACAGTATTCCCTTAAGCCAAAGCCTAATCTAGAGCAAGGCGCTAACTTTCTTCAGTTCTGTAAAGGATAAAATAAAGTGCAAAGTGAAGCAACAGTTGCTAATGTAGAAGTTGCAGCACATTATCCAGAAGATCTAACTAAGATCACTAATGAAGGTAGCTCTATTCAACAACAGATTTGCAATGTACATAAAACAGCCTCATATTGGAAGAAGATGCCATCTAGGACTTCCATAGCTAGAGAGGAGTCACTGCCTGGCTTCAAGTCTTCAAACGACATGCTGACTTTCTTATTAGGGGCTAATGTAGCTGATATCTCGAAGTTGAACCCAGTGCTCATTTACATTTCTTTTTTTTTTTTAATTTTATTTATTTATTTTAAGTAATCTCTACATGCAACATGGGGCTCAAACTTATGACCCGAAGATCAAGAGTCACATGCTTTTCTGCTGGAGCCAGCCAGGCACTCCTACACTTCTGAAAATCCTAGAGCCTTTAAGAATTACACTAAATCTAGTTTGCCTGTGCTCTATAAACGGAACAACAAAGCCTGGATGACAGTGTATCTGTTTACAACATGGTTTACTGAATATTTTAAGCCCACTGCTGAGACCTACTGCTCAGGAAAAGATTCTTTTCAAAATATGACTGCTCATTGACAATGCACCTGGCTACCAAAGAGCTCTGATGGAGATATACAATGAGGTCAATGTTGTTTCATGCCTGCTAACACAACATCCATTCTGCAGCCCATAGAGCAAGGAGTCATTTCAACTTACTATTCAAGTCTTACTATTTAAGAAATACTTGTCCTAACGCTATAGCTGCTATAGATAGTAATTCCTCTGATGGATCTGGGCAAAGTAAATTGAAAAATTTATGGAAAGGATTCATCATTTTAGATGCCATTACGAACATTCATGATTCATGAGAAGAGCAAGAAACACAAACAGGAATTTGGAAAAAGTTAATTACGACCCTCATGGGTGACTTTGAGGGTTTCAGGACTTTGGTGGAGGCAGTAACTGCATGTGTGGAAGTAGCAAGAGAACTAGAATGTGAAGTAGAGGCTGAAGATGTGACTGAATTGCCTAGTCTCATGATCAAACTGTAATTAATGGATGAGCTGTTGATTTTGGTGAATGAGCAGAGAAAGTGGTTTCTTGACATGGAATCTACTCCTGGTAAAGATTGTTGAAATGATGACAAAATATCTCATAAACTTAGTTGATAAATTAGTGTCAGAGTTTGAGAGGATTGACTTCAATTTTGAAAGAAGTTCTAGTGTAGATAAAACGTCAAACAGCATTACATGGAACAAAGGAATTGTTCATGAAGGAAATAGTCCATCAGTGTGGTATACTTCATTGTTGTCTTATTTTAAGATGACACAGCCACCCTTTCTTCAGCAACCACCACCCTGATCAGTCAGCAGCCATCAACATCAGGGCAAGACCCTCCACCTGCAAAAAGATTACAACTCACTGAAAGCTAGATGATGGTTAGCATTTTTAACAATAGAGTATTTTTAAATTGAGGTATATATATCATATTTTAGACACAATGACACTTAAAAACTTAGATGATAGACTATGGTATAGTATAAAGTTTAAAGCTTATTTATTTGGAGAGAGAGAGCACCCGTACATGAACAGGGGAGGGGCAGAAAGAAGGAGAGAGAGAGAGAACCCTAAGCAGGCTCCACACTGTCGGCAGGTATGAAGCCTGATGCAGGGCTTGAACTCAGGAACTATGAGATCATGATGTGAGGTAAAATCACTGGTTGGATGCTTAACCAACTGAGACACCCAAGAGCCCCTCTCATGGTATACTTTTATATGGAAAAAGCAAAATATGTAAAATTATGCATTCAATTTTTGGTGTTTTTTCTAAAACATAGGTATATAATATTTAATGATAATTTATTTGAACTCTTTACCTATTAGTGGGGGAATGTAATTAGAATGCAGTTTTCTTTTTTTAATGATGAGCATTGTTGGTATAAACATCTTTATGTGTGAATCATTTTTCTATATGTAGGATTATTTCCTTAGGATAAGTTCTCAGAAGTGGAATTACTGGATTAAAAAATAAAGACATTTCAGAAAATTAAAAACAAAAACAAAAACAAGCCACAGACTAGATGAAAGTCTTTGCAACACATGTATGTGATAAAGCAGTGGTATCCAAAACATACAAAGTACTCTGAAACAATAAGATGAACACATTTAAAAAATGGGCAAAAGATCTGAAACAAACTTTACTAAAATATATATATATATAAATGGCCAATGAGTACATGAGAAATGCTCAACATCGTATGTTATTAAATTAAAACAAGAATGAAGTACCACTGCACACATAGTAGAATGGCCAAAATCCAAAACACTGACAACACCAAATGCTGATGAGGACGGGAGCAACGGGAACTCATTCATTGCTAGGGAAAATGCAAAATAGTACTTTGAAAGACAGTTTGGCAGTTTCTTACAGGAGTAAACATACTTGAGCATCGGGCTCTTGATTTCAGCTTGGGTCATGGTATCATGGTTCATGGGATCGAGCCTCATGTAGGGCTGCCTGTGGGCTCTGTGCCTGCTTGGGATTCTCTCTCTCTCTCCCTCTCTCCTTCTCCCTCTCTACCTCTCTCTCCCTCTCTACCTCTCTCTCCCTCTCTACCTCTCTCTCCCTCTCTCTCTCTGCCCCTGCCCTGATCTCACATGTGTGTTCTCTCTCTCAAATAGATAAACTTTAAAAAAAAAAAAAAAAAGGAGCAACTAACTGGGTGGCTCAGTTGGTTGAACATCCGACTCTTGATTTTAGCTCAGGTCATGATCTCACGGTTTGGGAGTTCCAGCCCCACATCGGGCTCTGCGCTGATCTCACAGAGCCTGCTTCAGATTCTCTGTCTTCTTCTCTCTGCACCTCACCCACTTGCTCTCTCTCAAAAATAAATAAACATTAAAAAAAAAGAAAAAAAATAGACATACCGTAATCATACAGACCAGGAGTTATGTTCCTTGATATTTACCCAAATAAACTGAAAATCTATATCCATACAAGAAACCGCCCCAGAATGTTTATAGCAGCTTTATTCATATTTGCCAAAATTTGGAAGCATCCAAGATGTCCATGTAGATGAATGCATAAACCAACTTTGGTACACCAGTACAATGGAATATCCTTCAGTGATAAAAAGAAATGAGCCACTAGAAGAGAGGGCAGGATCTTAAATGCATATTACAAAGTGAAAGAAACCACGGTGAAAGGCTGTATACTGTGTGCATTCTGGGAAAGGCAACTCTGTGGAGGTTGTAAAAAGATTAGCTGTTCCCAGGGCCTGGGGGAATGATGGTGGGAGCAATGGAGGAATGAATAGGTGGAGCACAGGAGATGTTTAACTATTCTGTATGATACTCTAGTGGTATATACACGCCATTATTTATTTGTTAGAACCAAAAAAGTGTACAACACAGAGAACCCTAATGTAAATTATGGACTCTAATAATAATAATAATAATAATGTACCAAAAACATAATGTATCAACATTGACTCCTCAGTTGCAACAAATGTAGCACTCTAAGGCAAGAAGTCAATAATAGGAGAAACTGTGTGGTCTAGGGAAGAAGGGGTATGTGGGAACTCGGTCTTTTCTGCTTAATGTTTCTTTAAACTTACAACTGTTCTAAAAAAAAAAGTGTATTCATTTAAAAATGAATTTCAAAAGTTCTTAGTATATTTTGCCTGATTGCTTCAGGAAATAATTTTATCGAATGTGTTACAAGTAGTAGTATAGAAACCTTCAGAACCTGCAGAAAACTTTAATCCTTTAAACAGAAAGTTTTCAAACTGAACCCAACTTAAAAATTTTTTCCCAGTTTTATTGAACTGTATTTTCTTGATTGTTTTTAATGTTTCTCTTTGCTTATTTTGAAATGGTGAATATGAAATACCCTTGCATTGCTACTTAACTTTGCCATCTTCCTGGATAATAGGAACAAGACCTTTGACTATTTATTTTGCCAGCATTCTTGCTGATGGGACCAGGGCCATTGATTTGATTAGTAGATTAAATTCTAAGAAGCAAAGAACACAAAAATGTAACTTTGATCGAATAGAACCAAAATAGTGGCTGAGTTCACCTAACTAGGGTCTTCTTGTATCTTGGAAGCTGACAACAAACCAGGCCAGCTTGTAACTTTGTTATCCTTCTATTGAACACATTCCAGAGTCAATTAGAATAAATATGGAGAAGAAAACAAAGCCCACTACCAGTCTTCTTTTTCTAAGTCCCCTTCCTGTGTATGTCTCCATCTTCATTTGCTAAATGCAATTATATATTTATGTATCCTTCATCCCCATCTGACCGTAAGCTCTCCAGGACAAGGCCCAGGCCTCATGTACTTTGTTCCTCCTATATCTTTCAGAGTACCTGGGACATAAAGACTTTCAACAAATGTTTCTTGAAGTGTTAGGATCCAAAGGACTAGATCATAGGGAGACCTGATATCTAACATTTAATTGTAAAAATAACCGAGTGGGCGGGGCACCTGGGTGGCTCAATCAGTTGAGCGTCCCACCCTTGGTTTCAGCTCAGGTCATCTCACTGTTCATGAATTCGAGCCTTTACTTTTGATCTGTTCTTAACTCTGCAATTAAATTTATAAAATGTTCACCGTCTATCCTTTTTCTAAAGTCTTCCTGGTCACCTCTTGGTCAGATGAAGCCCATCCCATCCTCTAGGGTTTGGTGAACTAAAGTTTGTGGGTTAAATCTGATTCACTGCCTACTTTTGTATGGCCTGCAAGCTAAGTATGTTTTTATATCTCTAGATGGATGGGGAAAAGATAAGAAAAATAATATTTTTTGATACATGAAAATTTTGTGAAATTAAAAGTCCTGTTTCATGATACATTAAAATTATATAAAAATTAAATTATAATTCTAGTGCCCATAAATAAAGTTTTATTGGAACATAGCCATACTCATTTATTTATTTACTTATTGTCTATGGGTGCTTCTGCACTACAACAGTAGAATTGAGTAATTCAACAGAGATTGTATGACTTATAAAACCTAACATATTTACTATCTGTTCCTTTATACATAAAGTTGCTGTTCTCTCTTCAAGTAGCTTCCTCAAAGGGTGAATATACGGTATTCCCTAAGTGATGACGCATTCAGAATTGTATTTTTTTTAATTTTTTTTAGCGTTTTTATTTTATTTTTGAGAGACATAGAGACAGAGAGTGAGCACGGGAAGGGTACAGAGAGGGGGAGACACAGAATCAGAAGTAGGCTTCAGGCTCTGAGCCATCAGCACAGAGCCCGACGCGGGGCTCGAACTCACAGACCATGAGATCATGACCTGAGCTGAAGTCGGCTGCTTAACCAACTGAGCCATCCAGGCGCCCCAGAATTGTATTTTTATAGCTTGGTTGGAAACAGTATCCTTGGTTTGCATTTTCATTCTTTGAAAACACAGCTTTCCTGTTGTCTTGTTTTACATGTTGTTGAGCAGCCTGATACCAGTCTAATTTTCTTGCTGTTGTGTTGTTTCATCTTTTTGCCAGAAGTCCTCAGGACATTTATCTTTAAAGTCTAGCAATATTAGGTGTGCCAGGATAGCTCAGTCAGTTAACTGTCCAACTTCAGCTCAGGTCATGATCTTTTGGTTTGTGGGTTTAAGCCCCACGTTGGGCTCTGTGCTGACAACTCAAGAGCCTGGAGCCTGCTTTGGATTCTGTGCCTCCCTCTCTCTCTGCGCCTCCCCCACTCATGCCCTATCTCTCTCTCTCTCAAAAATAAATATCAAAAAATAAAAATAGATAAATGCAGTCTAATAATTTTAGTAGGATATACTTCAGAGTTGATCATCCTGGGTTAAGTTTTAGTTATTCATGAGTGCTTTCAATGTTTAGATTTAGGTCTTTCATTTTCAGGAAGTTTCCTTAGATTACAGTGGGGGTTTCTGTTTTTGTTTTTTTAGAGAGCAAGTGTGAGCAGGGGAGGGGCAGAGGGAGAGGGAGAGAGAGAATCTTAAGCAGGTTCCACACCTAACATGGAGCCCGATGGTGGAACTCGATCTCACAATTGAGATAATGACCTGAGCCGAAATCAGGAGTGGGACTACTGACTGAGCCACCCAGGCACCCCAGATTATAGTTTTAAATATTAGATCTGTTCTGTGATTTAGATTTTCTCTTTTGGTGACTCCAGTTATACGTACGTTAGCTCTTTTATGTCTGTCTTCTGTTGCAACCACTTTTTCTCACCCTATATTTTTTGCTTCATCACAGTAGCATTTCTTATTTGTTTTCCTGCTTTGTTTCAATGCTGTTTATTAATTTTTCATTTGAGTCTTTTGTCTTAGACACCTTGTAATTTAGAATTCATTTCTAGTAGGATTTTCTAGTTTTCTGCTATTTTTTTTCCTGAGTTCAGTTAAGTCTCATATATTCCTTTTGTGTCCACTGCTGATCTTAGTTTCTTCATTTCTAATTAAAGGTGCTTTAATCTGATTAAGGGCTTTCATATCCTGCAAATGCTTGTTTGAGGCTATGTAATTAAGTTTAGAGCATTACAGTACAGTTTTTTTTTCAGTTTTGTGGTTGAGCTTTGGCTCTTATTGCATTTTTTGTCTTTTTTGGTAATAGTTTTGTATACATATGAAAAAAATGATTTTAATGTTTATTTATTTTTTAGAGAGAGACAGAGTGTGAGTAGGGGAGGGGCAGAGAGCGGGAGACCCAGAATCCAAAGCAGGCTTCAGGCCCTGAGCTGTCAGCACAGTGCCCAACGTGGGGCTTGCACCCACGAACTGTGAGATCCTGACCTGAGCCGAAGTTGGACACCTAACTGACTGGGCTACCCAGGCGCCCCAGTAATAGTTTTGAATGAATATGGTCTATTCCTTCTTTTTCACTTCATGACAGGGTTTACAAATGCTCTTTTCTGTCAGTTCTGCCCTCTTCTGTGTAATTTCTTTTATAGATGATGTTGGCAATAGAGGTGAGATGAGAGCATTTGGCATGTGTTGTTTCTCTCATTTCTGTAGGATCCTTAATTTTTCCTTGTTTCCTTTTTTCATTTACTGTCACATCTTTAAGGGCTTATCACTTTTTTTTATGTATTTCATTTTCCTCCAAAAGCAGTGCTTCTCTGAGGTTGCCACTACTGGTCCTGCTTACTTTTGATCTCTTTGCCTATGAACCCTCAAGTCTTGACCTGTGTTCAATATTTGTTCCTCAACATGATTTTGGGCATGATTTTGTGTGCTTCATCTAAGTCCTCTGTACCCCTCTCTTCGCTTTCGTGGAGTCTGTTAAGCTCCTCTCTTGTCTGCATTTGTAAGTTTGAAGTAATAGGCAACAGGAACTTGAATGGAACAAGTCATACGAGGGTCATGGCATTTATTTTTCACCTCTCAGTAATGCTGCGGTCATGAGCCATGTGGTTTTAGTGCTCTCCTTGGTCACCGTATGTTTTGGAGGGGGAAATTTGGGGGTAGATTCAATATTAGGCCATTGTCGTCATCCTCTATCTGGATTCATAAATTTGCATCATTTTTTTGTTGTTTGCAGGAACCATCAAAGTTTCATAAAAAATTTAGGTACAATGGAACATCAAATAGTTGTAAATATTGTATATGTTTCTTAAACATATCAGTATTAATATAAAGAGTTTTAGAAGTATTTAAGCAGAAAAATCTCATTACTCAAGCATTTTAGGTGTTGCATAGTGGGTTTTTTTTTATTTGCATACTTCACAATCTGTTATCTATTAGTACACAATTTTAAAAACTTTTATTTTAAAGTTAGATGTTTCAAAGCATGTTTGTTTCAAAATTTTATCAATTTGAAGCTTCATTTTTGTTATGATTAAGTATTTAGATTATTTTTTTGTTAACTAAATATAGTAACTATTAAAATAAATATATTTTTCTATTTCATTAATGGCAATTAAGTTTTAAGTATTGAGGAGCATTTATTATTTGAGTCATCTTTATTCTTCCTTGCTTTGTAATATGATTTGAAATGAAGACAAACTCATTTTTCATTTGTCAGATGCATACTTCTACTGGAGGGGGTTTTTGTGACTGTGGAGACACAGAGGCATGGAAAACTGGCCCTTTTTGTGTAAGTCATGAACCTGGAAGAGCAAGTACTGCAAAAGAGGTAAGGATATTATTTTTTTAAGTTTCTAGTTATTTTAAGTTCAATATAGTTAGACAGAAATAAATGTTATGTGCGTGGATTAAACTCACTTCCATTAAGAATCTTGATTTTTATGTTCCAGTATTTAAACATAAGAAGTTTTATTCCACTCCATATTCTTTATTTGTCTAAAGAAAGAGTGAATTTCTTTGTTCTATATGTTAAGCAGTCAACTTGATAAGTAAGACTGAATGATAATGTAAGCCTAAAAAAGCAAATGGAACAGTAGAATTGACACATAACTTCAATAATTGCTTTTCTTAAAGAAAAAAATAGTCAACAAACAAATTGATTATCCATTATATATCCTAATCAAGAAAAAGTGGGCAAGCCCAGATACAGGCAGTTAGGAAGGAGAATGGGAAAATAACTATACACCCATAGACACAGAAGAAATGAAAAAGATTATGAAAGATTCTTTATTTGACTCTGCAAATACATTTGAAAAATGGGTCACAACATCACAGGCCATGCTCTCCAAGTTGATGTAGAGATTCAGCACAGTTGCTATGAGAATTATAGCTGGGAATTCTCCCTCTCTCTCTCTCTCTCTCTCTCTCTCTTTTAGTAATTGACAAGCTTACTCTAAAACTTATATGGAATTTTAAGGGAATCAGAATAGCCAAAACAACCTTGGGAAAGAACAGAGTTGGAAGACTCACACTTCCCTATTTCAAAGCCTACTACAAAGCAACAGTAATCAAGATAGGGTGGTATGACATAATGATAAGCTTAGAGATCATGAGAATAGATTTGAGAGCTCAGAAGTGAACCCACATGTCTGTGGTCAACTGTTTTTCAACCAGAATATAAAGGCCATTCACTAGGGAATAGTGTTTTTTATCAAATGGTACCAGAACAACTGGATATCCCCATGCAAAAGGATGAATCTGGATCCCTAGCTCACACTATACACGAAAATTAATTCAAAATAGGTCAAAGACCTAAATGTGAGAGCTAAAACTATAAAACTCTTAGAAGAAAACATAAAGGTAAATCATCATGACCTCAGGTTTGGCAGTGAATTGATAGATACGAAGCAAAAGCCTGAATAATAAAAGAAAAAATAGATAATTGGACTTCATCAAAGGACACTGTCAAGAAAATGAAAAGCCTATAGAATGGGAGAAATATGTTTGCAAATCATATTATCTGATTAGGAACTTATGTCTAGAACTTATATAATAGTATTATTATTGTAATTAAATAATATAGGATAATATAATATTCATATAGTAGTCACAATAAATTCTGGTATTCATAATAAAAGATAGAAACAATCCAAATGCCCATCAGCTGATAAATGGATAAACAAATATGAGTAAATTGATACAATGTATTATTTGGCTGTAAAAGAGAAGTAATGAAACCTGCTTCAGTTTGAAGGAACCTTAAAAATATTATGCTAAGTAAAAGAAGCCAGTTACAAAAGATCACATATGATTACATTTAAATGAATGTCTGGAATAGGTACATTTACAGGGACAGAAAATAGATTAGTGGTTATTTAGGTCTAGGGAGATGGAGGCATGTGGTGGGGGAGGAAGAAATCACTAAAGGGTTTTTTTGTTTCTGTTTTTTTTGAGGTAATGAAACATGTAAAACTGACGTGATAGTTACAAATGTGTATAAATATACTAAAAACCATTAAATAGTATATTTTGAGTGCATTGTATGCTTGGTGAATTATATCTCATGCTGTTAAAAAATTGAAGTACCTAGAGCCTCACTTATGAAATATTTTTGATAAAAATGTTTAACCTGGGGGAGCCATGGTGGCTCACTTGGTTAAGTGTCCAACTTTGGCTCAGGTCATGATCTCCTGGTTCACAAGTTTGAGCCCCACATCAGGCTCTGCTGACAGCTCAGAGCATGGAGCCTGCTTCAGATTCTGTGTCTCCCTCTCTCTCTGCCCTTCCCCCACTCGTGCACTGTCCCTCTCTCTCAAGAATAAACATTTAAAAAATAAAAAAAATAAAAAAATACTTAACCTGAACTTTAGAAATCCTCGAGGTCTAACTTCTGGTTTATAGGAAATACAGGGAAGACATGAACAACATAAAGAAGGCCACAAGGAAGATAAATGGGAAATGGACATTTCAGGGTAAACACAGAATGTAGGGGTTTTTATAGGAAACGTGGCGTGGTTTCTGTCATGAAGAACAAAATGCTGGAGGTAGGGAAAGGAGATTCATTTAGATGTAAATGACTTAGACATAATTAAGTGCTACAGATATTTTGGAAATAATTAGGAAAATTGAATATGCTCAAGACATTAGATGATATTTAAAAATTTTTGTTAATGTTATTAGATATAATAATGGTATTATGATTATATAAGAAAAACTTTTATAGCTACATATCAAAGTATTTGGGGGGTAAACATTAAAATACTTGAACAAAAAAATACATATATGGAAAAATAATCTAAATTACCTAAATTTAGGGAAAAAACCTTTTACCTTAGGTAAAAGTTATGTTTCTTATACTGATCTTCTTCGTTGTCTATATTAAAAAATTTTTATTGATAAAAATAAAAATAAAAATCATCAATTAAACACCAAATAAATAACAAAAACGTAGAAACTGTCTTTAAGCATAGCAGGGGGAAAAGAGAAAGTTTCCAAATTTGTTACATAAAGCTAACATTATATTGACCTCAGATCTGACAAAATGTAGAATTTACAGGTTAGTTTTATTAATAATTGTTATGCTGAAATACTAAAACATTAGCAGGTGAAATCAATTTTAAAACAATCGTGTAACACTGTCATGCTTATGTTCCTAGAATGAACTCCTCTTGGAATTCACCTATGAAACTATTAAACCTGGCCATTTTCTGGGAAAGTTAGCTCTTTGATAACATTCTCAATTTCTTCCAGGATTACTGGCCTGAAATCAAAAGTCATTAATCATGTTTGATGGTGAAACACTAGTGTATTCCCATTATAGAGACAAGAGAAAGAAATCCACTATTGCTACTGTTATTTAACACTTTCTGGAAGTTAATCAAGTAGACTCACAGGATGAACTAGAATATATCAGTATTGGAGAGGAGGCAAAATAGTCATGATTGTGTACCTGGAAAACCCAAGAATATTAACTAAAAAAGAAATGGAAAGTAGAGTAGAGCTTGGTCAAATTATTGGCTACAGAACTCATGTTAAAAACCGCTGTTTTTCTATTTAATGTATTTAACAAATATTACTTGAATGCCCTTACAAGCAATTGCTTTTAGAAAAAGTAATGAAGAGGAGTGCCTGGCTGTCTCAGTCAGTAGAGTATCTGACTCTCAATCTTAGGGTTGTGAGTTCAAGCCCCACGTTGGATATATTTAAAAAAAATGTAACGGAAGAGAAGATCTTATTCACTGTAGCATGAGAAAAGATAAAATACCTTGGAAAAAAGTAAGAAATCTGCCAGCCGTATTTTTTTATATGTTTATTTATTTTTGAGAGAGAGAGAGAGAGACAGAGCGTGAGCGGAGGAGGGACAGAGAGAGAGAGGTAGAGAGATCGTCTGAAGCAGGCTCCAGGCTCTGGGCCGTCAGCACAGAACTCAACACAGGGCTTGAGCCCATGAACTGTGAGATCATGACCTGAGCTGAAGTCAGATACCCAACCGACTGAGCCACTCAGGTACCCCTCTGCCAGCGGTATTTTAAGAAAACTTGAAAACTGTTCTTGGATAGGCATGAAAGAAAAAAAAATCAGAAGACAAACTATATTCTTAGATTGGAAGATTTAATATTACGAAGATACAATTTTTTCTAGAATTAATTCATAAAATCAGTACATCCCCAGCCAAATACTCTTTTGAAACTTAACAAAGTAGTCATAAGTTCTTCTGGAAAAATAGTTTGTGAGATTTGTCAGAAAAAGCTGAAATGAAGAGTTAGGAGTGTGAATAGGCCTAACAGATTTAAAATGCATTAAAGAGCTCTAGTAATCCAAACAATGTGACTCTTGCTATAGGAACAGACAGCAGATAATAGAATAGAAAAGAGTATCTAAATCCAAATTGGTAGTAGACATAGCATTTCTGGTTGGTGGTGCTATGTAATTGACTACCCATTTGAGGAAAAAAAGTAGAAAACTTGATAAGATAGATTCCAAAATATCAAGGATTTTTTAAAAGCTTTTTTATTTTTTATTTTCTTAAAGTCTATTTATTTATTTTGGAGAGAGAGCACATGAAAGTGCATGGGGGAGGGGAAGAGAGAGCAGGAGGGAGAGAGAATCTGAAGCAGGCGCTGAGCTGCCAGTGCAGAGCCTGACATGGGACTTGATCTCATGAACCATGAGATCATGACCTGAGCTGAAATCAAGAGTCAGATGCTTAACCAACTGAGCCACCCAGGCACCCCTAAAAGATTTTTTTTAGAAAAGAAATTATAAACTTGTTAGAAGGAAATAATGGAAAACTGGAAAAAACACTGCAATATGTCATAAAGGATAATAATCTATCACTAAGAAACCCCTGGTATTCTGTGTATTTGTGCTATGTGACCACTCACGTGTGTAGTATACTGTATTTTACAAAACCCAAAATGGAAAGAAATGGAATTATATTTGGAGAAATAAAATGTGTTCTTTTTTCTCAAATAGAAGCATTAGAGCACAATGTCATGGGCTCTAGAACAGATATCCTTGGTTTGGTTTATAACCCCACAAATTAGCTCTGTGACCTTGGCGGAGGTATTCAATCTTTCTACCTTTCAGTTTCTCTCTAACTGGGAGATAATACCATCTGCCTCACAGGGCTGTGAGGATTAAATGAGACCATACATATAAAGTGAGTAGCCCTAGAATATGCCTGGCATATTGTAAGGGCCCAGTAAATGTTAGTTATCATCATCATTAGTGTTATTATTATTATAGCTCCGACTACATTTCCCATTACCTGTTCTTCTGATACTAATAATACCTCACATTTGTATATTTTAGATTTCACAGAGATGTTTCACAGGCATTATTATCATTTTATCTTCATTACTACTTTACGAGGTAGATATATAGTGCTCCATTTTATGGAAGGAGAAATACACCCTCAGTAAAGTTGAGTGACTTGCTCAGGTTTGGAGATCTGGCCAGTGGCAAAGTTGGACCATTAGATTCTGGGTTCAGCATGGTTTTTGAAACCTTGAATTTAGAAATACTTTCAAATTTACGAAAAGCTGTAAAAGAGTACAAAGGATATTCATATACTTTTTAACCCACTCACCAATTGTTACCACTTACCTCCATTTACTTTATTCAGCACTTGGGTTTCAGATCGCCTCTTCTCTCTTACACGTTTACTTGCCCTGATCTCAGATGGCCATTCATTCATTTGACAAATATTTGTCAAGTGCATGTTACTTGATTAAATATTATCAAATGTCTATTACCTGAAATACCAGTTTAACCCTTTCAAATTTATTCTCATTTTTATTTTGTTTAACAGATGCTTTTAATTTGGATTATTTCACTTTCCTCTTCTAATATTTTTCAAAAAGTACTGAAATATTTTGAAGTAAAGTCAGAGAGTAATTTTATTCTGGAAAAAGTGTCTTTAATTTTAAATTAAAAATAGGGTTTTTTTTTTTCATGTTTATTTTTGAGAGAGAGACAGAGTGTGGTTGGAGGAGGGGCAGAGAGAGAGAGGGAGACACAGAATCTGAAGCAGACTCCAGGCTCTGAGCTGTCAGCACAGAGCCTGACGTGGGTCGTGAACCCACAAACCATGTGATCATGACCCAAGACAAAGTTGGATGCTTAACTGACTGAGCCACTGAGGCGGCCCTTAAGGGTTTTTCCCCCATGTTTTTATTTATTTTTGAGAGAGAGGCAGAGCATGAGCAGGGAAGGTGCAGAGAGAGAGGGAGACACAGAATCTGAAGCAGGCTCCATGCTCTGAGCTGTCAGCACAGAGCCCAACGTGGGGCTCAAACTTGTGAACCGTCAGATCATGACCTGAACCGAAGTTGGGATGCTTAACCAGCTGATACACCCAGGCACCCCTGTCTTTGCATTTTGAATACCAAAGAATCCTTGGGAGTTAACTTGACTCATTGAGTTTACAAAACTAGCTTCCTTCCCTCTGCCTCATGGATTTCCAGTCCGTTTGGGGTTTTCTTGAATCATATGGCCTCAGAATACTGAGTTTAGTTATGAACTAAACTGATCTTCTTGGATTTCTCTGGATTTAGAATTTGATTCAAAAGGTAATTGGTCATTTAGGCATATCCCTAAAAGGTAAATTTGGGTATTCTGGAACTAACTCATTATCTGGAGGTGAGAGAAAGGCATCTATGGCTAGCACATAACTAATCAATTCACTCAACACAAACAATCCTGTGTACATAGCATTTTGTTTCATCTCTGGTGAATGAAATCCACACTCTAGCAGGTGCATGGCATTGTGCCAGCCATAGTGGGGATTTACCAAGTGTAATCAGATCTGGCTGATGCTTATCAGTCAGTTACCCAGCATTTGGCAATGTATTTTGAAGAGAGGCCTCTTTCTGGTTTATGTAAAAGCAGTTTCTCTCAAGTCCTATACTACGTTTCTGGGTTAATTATTAAGTTTGGGTTTTTTCTTTTCCTATTTAGATTACAGTCCTTTTGTTTCCTCTCATTGACCTTATTTTCTAAGCTTTGGATGCTTTGCTTGAAAGTTTATGTATTTATCAGACCTCTTTGAAAGAACTCTGATTGATACGGCATAGAAATAATGAGTTGATTCTTTATGTATGTGTGTGTGTGTGTGTGTGTGTGTGTGTGTGTGTGCGTTTTGAGAGAGAGAGAAAGGGAACACGTATGAAAGCAGGGGACGGGTAAAGAGAGGGAGAGAAAGAGAATCCTAAGTAGGCTCCGTGATGTCAGCACAGAACCTGACACAGGTGGGGCCCAGATCCATAAACTGTGAGATCATGACCTGGGCCGAAATCAAGAGTTGGACGCTTAACCAACTGAGCCACCAACGCGCCCTATGAGTTGATTCTTTTAACTGTTCACCTCAGTTCACCTAGGTTTTTTTTTTAAGAATTCAAAAGTATATACCAAGCTAAAAAAAAAAAATAGAAGAAATAGGAATGTAGTGGACCAATATTGGTCTTAGTACTTTGGCTCCCTTTGTATCTCTCTAGTAAATGATTCTGAGCAAAATCTCCTGAGAGAAGGTGACATATTGAAAAAAAGGTAAAAATTGAAATCATAAAGCATTGGGGAATGAGAAAAAAATTGGTATAAAAGAGTAAAAATGCATAGATTAAGAGTTTGGTGAATACAGAATAAAATACAGTTCATTAAAACAATCAGGAGCAAATAGGTTAAAATTGAATATTAAAATTTTATACTGAATTTCTATTGGATTTTTTTTGTCTTAAAGAGCTCCTGTATTTTTTTCCTGTTTACTCTTTTTTTTAAGCAACCTGTTGAGATATAACTTGCATACCATATTTAAAAATTCACCCATTTAAAATGTACAAGTCAAAAAATAAACATAAAGTGTACAATTCCACACTTTTTGGTGTATTCACAAAGGTGTTCGACCATTACCTCAATTATGGAACATTTTCATCACCCCTCAAAGAAACCCTGTATTCATCAGCAGTCACTTTGTTTCTTCCAGACTCCCCAGCTTTAGGCAACCAGTGTTCTACTTTCTATCTCTATAGATTTGCCTATTCTGGACATTTTATATAAATGCAACCCTACAATATTTGGTCTTTTGTGATTGACTTTTTTTTTTTACCAGTATAACGTTTTCAAGGTTCATCCATGTTGTACCATTTATATCACTCCTTCTTCTGGCCAAATTATATTCTGCTGTATAAATATTCACATTTTATTTATCCTTTCAGCAGTTGGTGGACTTTGGAGTTGTTTTTGCTTTTTGGCCATCATGAATAATGATCCTATGAATTTGTGTATAGGCTTTTGTTCTTATTCATTTATCTTGGATAGATACGTAGAAAGGAATTGCTGGGTCGTATAACGATGCAAAATATTTTGAGGGTCTGTTACTGTTTTCCAAACTGGCTGTACCATTTTACATTACCTCCAGTAGTGTGTAAGGGTTCAAATTCCTCTATATCCCAGCCAGCACTTGTTATTGTCTCTTTTATTATTGTCACTGTAGCAGTGTGAAGAAGTATCTCATTGTGTGTGTGTTTTTTTTAATGTTATTTGGTTATTTTGAGAGAGAGAGAGAAAGAGAGAGAGGAGAGAATCGCAAGCAGGCACTGCACTATCAGCACAGAGCCCGATGTGGGGTTCAGTCTCACGAACCGTGACCTCATGACCTGAACAGATATCAAGAATCCAATGATTAACCAGCTGAGCCACCCAGGGGCCCCTTGTTGTGGTTTTGATTTGTATTTCTCTCATGGCTTATGATAAAGAGCATCTGAATGCATTTTTTAGCTGATTGGTTTCAACAACCATTTTGTTAAGGAGGTGGTGGTCTATAATAAAAAGAACATTGTTTTTTTTTTCAGGAGTCAAAGACTCAGGTTTCAGTCTTGCCTCTGCTATTTATAGCCTCTTTTACCTTGGAAGGGTTCCTTATCCTTTATTAAACATTTTTTTTAATGTTTATTTATTTTTGAGAGAGAGAGAGAGGGGGGAGGGGAGGGACAGAGAGAGGGAGACACAGAATCCGAAACAGGCTTCAGGCTCTGAGCGCTCAGCACAGAGCCCAATGTGGGGCTCGAACCCACGAACCGTGAGATCATTACCTGAACTGAAATCGGACACTTAACTGACTGAGCCATCTAGGTGCCCCCCTTATCTTTTAAATGCCATTAATTCTCTGCCTGTCTTACAGAGTGGCTGTGAGGATCAGTTGAAATAAATAATGAGAAAAGTTTTTTGTGAGCTTTAAGGGATAACCAGATGTTCTTTGATATTACCATAATTAGTCTACTCAGAAAGGCAGAGAACATTCATAAGGGAGAGTATCCCTCAGAAGGGGACTCTGTGGGGTTTTTTTTGTTTTTTGTTTTTAGATCCCATTCTACCTGTAGCATCAACTTGGCCACAAGGAATTAAATTAATCTGATGTGAATAGCAACCCTCTTGAGCTCAACTTGAATTCATTCCTGAAGGATGGTGTAACGAAATCATTAAAATAATTATAAATTATTCTCAATGTTGGTAATTCTGTTTTTTTCTATACTTCTTACAGAATTTACGTTGCCCATTGAATGAAGAGGTAATTGCCCAAGCCCGGAAAATATTTCCTTCAGTGATAAAATACATTGTAGAGATGACTATATGGGAAGAGGAGAAAGAACTGCCTCCTGAACTCCAGATAAGGTGGGGACATTTTTCAAAAGGGAGAAGTTATAGCAATGATTATCGATACTGCAAAATAAATGTTAGAAAAATGTTTTTGTTGTTGTTATTTTCTGCTTAGTTTATCAGCATGAAAATTTTGTGGAAAATTATCTTTTGGGAATACTTCCAAAATTTCCATTTATATGAGATGCTCTGTTTTGGCACTAAACAGAAGTTAAGCCAAAAGAAGGAAAGGCATTTTGGGGATCTTGTTCTAAATGATCTGGCATCTGCTCATCCCAGTTAAATTGAGAAGTAAATTGCCCAGTTTGATCCTGCCCAGGACCAGCCTCCAGATTCCCCCGGAGGTTTGTGGTAGGAATGAGGAGATGGGTCTTTGCCATGTGCTTTGATACCTAGGATGATTTCAGTTAGAAGGATTTAACATTTTTAAGCTAAAACCCAGCACTTTCTAACAGCGGTGAGTCTTTCACTGACAGTAATATTTGCTCTTCCCTTATAAATCTACGAGAGAATTCCAGACCTGATATTGAAGATGTGGTTTGGGCCTTGTGGGAATTTTTCTATCTGTGTAATATGGGGAATTTCACAAAATTGCGTTATAAATTTAAATAACATTGTTCTTTGAGCTTATTGGGGGTTTTGTTTTATTTTAGGAGGAGAGATAATTAATAATTTTAATTTATAAAGACGTTAAATGTGTTGTTTGACTCTTGCTGGGCCATAAAGTGCTCGGGGAAATAAAGGTCATCACAGATTGCATTCCAAAGGCTTTAATTTCAGATGTGTGATAATGTCAGTGAAACCTTTTAAGAAACTTTGTGTTGGTTAACAATACCAGTGCTCTGCCTGCCTGAAAAGGGAGAGTGCGTGAACTTTGAGTATGTATGTTGTAGCACCAGAGTTTAGATTCATAGACTTGAGTTTGAGGCCTTCTCACGGCTTTATTGGCATTGTGACCATAGAGAAGTTTTTCTTTTTTTTTTTTTAAAGTAAGCTCTACACTCAGGGCTTGAACTCATGACCCTGAGACAAGAGTCAGATGTTCTACTGGTTGAGCCAGCCAGGTACGCCTAGAGAAGTCTTTTTGAGCCTGTTACCTGAGCTCTAAGAGGCCTGAGAAAATTTTCCTCTTACAGTTATGAGATCTGTTGAGTGTATGGTAAAAGCATATTATAAACTGTTTAAAACTGATAATACCATTTGACATTTGTGTTGCCCGTGACAACTGTTGTCACATTTTTTATAAGATCCTTATACCATTCTCGAATGTAGATATTATACTCTTTTTATTTTTATTTTTGTTGTTGCTGATATTTCTTTTTTTTTCGAGTAGCAATGTGTCTCTTTTTTAATTTTATTTTTTTAAATTTAAATCCAAGTTAGTTAACAGATAGTGTAATAATGGTTTCAGGAGTAGAATTTAGTGATTCATCACTTATACCTAGCGCTCATCCTAACAAGTGCCCTCCCTAATGCCCGTCACCCAATTATCCTGTCCCCCCATCCTACACCCCTCCAGCAACCCTCAGTTCTATTTAAGAGTTCCTTATGGTTTGCCTCTCTCTGTTTTTATCTTATTTTTCTTTCCCTTCCCTTATGTTCATCTGTTTTGTCTCTTGAATTCCATGAGTAAAATCATAAGATATTTGTCTTTCTCTGGCTGACTTATTTCGCTTAGCATAATACATTTAGTTCCATCCCACATTGTTGCAAATGGGTTGTAATACTCTTTTTAAATTTTTTTCTTAAATTTTATTTATTTATTTTGAGAGAGAGAGAGGCAGCACTAGCAGGGGAGGGGCAGAGAGAGAGCCAGTGGAGAGCCAGACACCGGGCTTAAACTCATGAAACTGTGAGATCGAGACCTGAGCTGAAACCAAGAGTCTGATACTTAAGCGACTGAGCCACCCAGGCTCCCCTAATAATACTCTTTTTAAAGATGGAAGAGTTACTGTCATCTCAGCAAGATTAAAAGCTTACACAACCTAAGGTCCTTCAGTCAAATGGTAGTGTTAGAACTTAAATCTATACACCTTCTTTTGTTAACATTTTGTTAAATGTTCTCTAAAACTAGTATAACTTAAAATAAACAGAAGGTGAGGCACCTAGGTGGCTCAGTCGATTAAGCGTCTGACTCTGGATTTCAACTCAGGTCTTGATTTCAGCTCAGGTCTTGTCAGCATGCTGACAGCAGGGAGCCTGCTTGGGATTCTCTCTCTCTCTCTCTCTCTCTCTCTCTGTGCACCCAGCCCCCTCAAAATAAATAAAAATAAACTTTAAAATATGAATTAATTTATTAGTTAAGTTTAAGGTAAAAGTAAAAATAAATTCAATAAAAATTAAGTGTTATTTACTATTTATCATTGCCTACTTGAGGGTCCTGAGCCCAAGGCTGTCTCCCTTTGCCATAGTAGGAGATTAGCAAGAGTTCAGAGTAGTATTAAAGATACATGCCCACTAAAACTGAAAGTAATCATTCACACCTGGAAGTAATAAAAAAAATGGAGACAGTAGTGCTTTTATCAGGGTTTTTAAAATTTCATGGCACTGTACCACTTGAAATAATCTGTATCAGTTATTACAGTGGTACTTTCTCATACATGAGAAACTACATGGTGGTGCTTTGGTACAGATGTTGTATATTACTTTAGCCTATTTTTCACATTTTCCTTTATTAGTTTCAGTGTCTGAATATATCCTTTTTTTTTTTTAAACAGGGAGAAAAATGAAAGATACTATTGTGTCCTTTTCAATGATGAACACCATTCATATGATCATGTCATATACAGTCTACAAAGGGCTCTTGACTGTGAGCTCGCAGAGGCTCAGTTGCACACCACTGCCATAGACAAGGAGGTTCGTGAGCTTCATTTGAACTGTGCTTTCTTAAGTCAGCTTCCTGGGAGTCAGGTGTGCTCTTTCATATTGTGTTAGGAACAGTCATCCTCTTCCTTTATCCCTTATATCCTAGGTAAATTGCTTAACACTTGATTTTTCTGTGTATTATAATTGTAGATAACTATTATTTAGCTTTCCTCTTTTATTCTAAGTAATTAGTAGTTACTGAATATTTTGTCAGCTTTAGTCTGTTTCTATAATTTTTTGAAATAGCATTCTGTAATTTATGGAGTGCATGAATAAATGTATGAATTATGATATTTTTAATATTATTATGACGATTTTTAGCATAATACTGATTCTGTGGTTCTGCTTTTTAAAAATATCGTTCCAAAGAAAATATCTTTCCAAGTAAAAAAGTATTATTAACCTAATCCCTTTCCTTGAGAGGAGTGTAATATAGTGGTAAAAGCAGTGTGGCATCAGTACGTACACTTACCCTAGGGCTTGAGGAATCAATACCCTGGTCACACCTGTAACCCACTAGTGGATCACAAGTGTGTTATGGAACATATGTTGAGGAACTTGTAAATTCATTCATGAAAAGTATTTAAAACTTACAGCAAGAGTTTAGTAAAAACCTAAGTTATTCTTGGACAGGAATGGAATACACTATAATGAGTAAAGAACTGACATTATTGCCAAGGAGAAAATCCTAAAGTATATTCTCTAAGAGCGGTATCAAAAGTTCTGAAGCTTCATAAATATGTTAAACATTTAGGTTTATCATCCAGGTATTGCCCATCTTACAACTTTTAGGCATTTGGCACATGATCATTAGGCCTTTGGGCTATATATTACTTATTGATCGGGGTTGTCATTCTACTACTGAATTCTCATGTTTGTTTATAATTAGGGTCGTCGGGCTGTCAAAGCAGGTGCTTTTGCTGCTTGCCAAGAAGCAAAGGAAGATATAAAGGTAATTTTCGAATTAGAGGTGAGAATTCACATTAGAAGAGCCAAAGTAAAACAATTACATTGTTGAAATGGTTTGGCATCCTAGGTGAAGATAGGAACGGGCCATTTAGGCCCAGCGATTTGAAGCTCTAAGTGTTATAAGATTTTTTTTTGAAAAATAGATTACTCAAATAAAACAAACCAAAAATTTTAAAACTGGTTTTTTGTTTTTAATATTCTTTTCATTTGTAGAGTCATTCAGAAAATGTCTCTCAACATCCACTTCACGTAGAAGTATTACACTGTGAGGTTATGGCTCACCAGAAATTTGCTTTGCGTCTTGGCTCCTGGATGAACAAAATTATGAGCTATTCAAGTAAGCATATCATCTGTTTTCTTATTTCTCATAAACTACTGGTTTTTGAAGTAACCACAAAGTTTAAAATGTCATTGAGTATACCGGGGGACCTAGGTGGCTCCGACAGTTAAGCGTCTGACTTCGGCTTAGGTCATCATCTTGAAATCTGTGGGTGTAAGCCCCACATCGTGCTCTCTGCTGTCAACACAGAGCCTGCTGGCTTTGGAGCCTCTGTCCCTCTCTCCCACTTCTCCTCTCCTGCTTATTCTCTCTCTCTCTCCCTCTCAAAATAAATAAATAAACTTTAAAAAATGTCATTGAGTATAAAATAAAAAAATTTTTTTGCTTTATACATTGATTAATTTGCAGAATTACTTTTCAAGTGTCATAACTAATATTTTATGAAGCTTTTGATTCTTTTATTGTGATAGAATTCTTGATATCAAACTGCGGAAAAATTAATGTTAATATTTTCACGTTATTGTAGGAAATGTACTTGTGAGAGACATATTGTGAGAATAAAAGTTATCTGACTTCTCTTGTTTATAGGTGACTTTAGACAGATCTTTTGCCAAGCATGCCTTAGAGAAGAACCTGGTTCTGAGAATCCCTGTCTCATAAGCAGGTTAATGCTTTGGGATGCAAAGCTTTATAAAGGTAGGTAGATCTTTGCATATGCTGCTTACTATGAAGCATGACCTTAGTAGAGCTATAATCTTTTTTGTCTATTAAATCAGTAATCTTGATTGATAAGGTACTATGCTTTAAAGGGAAGTTAACCAATCGGTATGTATTTTTCTATGGTAAAACCTAGGGATATTGCCTTTTAATTATAGTGCCTTTTTGTTTAGTTAGGGCCAACATATTCATGTAGTAGTGCTATTATTAATATTATGTTCATTTTTATTTTTAAAATCCAAATGTAGAACAAAAAGTGAAAGGTGAGAAAAAGGCTAAAGGGGATAGAGAAAGGAAGATACAGATTAAGAGTAATTTTGAGTGAAATCAAATAAAAAGGAACGGAGAAAGCTTGGATGAGGTAGAATGAAGTAAGGTAAAGTGGAGGGGCAGAATAAGAGGGCAAAAGGGATGTCTGTATTTTAAGTATTACGTATTAATGTAATTAAGTATTAATGTAATAAATGCTACTTATATTTGAGTCCTTCATGTCTATTAGTATGTTAATTTTTTTATAATATTCTGCCACCTCTCATAGCTGGCATGTTTTTTTTGCCTTGGTGATTGTCTTCTACTTCTCCCCAAAATTATCTGTAGGTGCCCGTAAGATACTTCACGAATTGATCTTCAGCAGTTTTTTTATGGAGATGGAATACAAAAAGTTCTTTGCTATGGAATTTGTGAAGGTAATTAGTCTTTATAAATACATATCAATAATAGAAAAAGGAAACCATTTTGGAAAGAAAGTTGTAGAAACAGAGGAGATACTTTTGAATTAAGAATTTAATTTTGTGATTTATATGTCTTCCCATTTGATAGTATGGAATCAGTAGTCTAAAAGAGAAGATAGGTGGAAAAAGACCTGTTATTTGCCTGGACAGAGCATTAGGAGGTTATCACATTCACATATGCATTCATTCTTCCTGATCATTTGTCTGTCTTGTAACAGTAAAATTATAACAAGAAGGGACTAGCTGAAAGGCATAGCATTGAAAAGGAACAGATATGCATGCTAAAGGGAAGAAGGAATTAAATGAGCAAGAGTTATACTTAACTGAGGCTAAAACATAAAGATAAAACTTATAGCTTTTTAGTATTGTTTTATTAATCTATTGTATATCCCTTACATTGTTTTATTTATATATTTTTGGGCGGAGGGGTCTATCTCTCCAGTTACATTGCAAGGTAATATGTAACAGAGACTTTTTGAATCTTCCACTTTGCCTTATACAAAAGTAGAGCATGTGACTCTTTGATCTCAGGGTTGTGAATTCAAGTCCCACATTGGGCGTGGAACCTACTTTAAATAATAACAATAATAATAATAATAAATAAAACATTTTTTTAAAAAGTATCCAGTGGATACTTATTGGTTTCTTCTGATTTGGGGTTGCAGACAGTTCTATAAAACTTAAAAGGTAGGATCCAGGATGGAACTAGAAGCAGAGAGTAAAATAATGACAGTTGAAGGCAAATGATACTGTGGGACAAGAGACCTGCACTCTCTGGAATTTGGAAGTAGATTGTTAAAAGTAACTGAGACATTCGGTTTCTTGAAAGATGATAACTCAAACTATTAACCCTCTTCTAAAACTCTTAAGAGATGGAATATTGGATCATATATGTGATCTGAAATGAATTTTTTTATTATATAAAAGCAGTTCTCCCTATTTAAATATTTTTTTTGACACAAGTTACTTTGTAGAAATTCTAGTGGATAAAATTAAATTTATAGTTTAAGGATCTAACACTATGCTTGATACATGACTAGATGTATTATTATTTTTTTCCTCCCAGTATATCAGGGTTGATTTTCAGCTGGTATAGTTAAGAAGTTATTTGCAGCTGGTATCCATTTTGCTTAAGGCTGAATAGAGTCTGATTGATTGGTTTACTAGGTCATACCAGTTTTTTAATACTTCGAATATTGCCTCTGCCCTAACCATTGGGATAGAATCTGCTAAAGATTGTCCCAGACTCTGTTTAGAGAAAGCTTATACTGTACCACTTCAGTTGTCTGTGATTTTTTTTAACGTGTGTGTGTGTGTGTGTGTGTGTTGGTTTTTGTCTTTTTATACATTTTATAGTTTACACTTGCAACTCTGCTAGATTGGGTAGCTGAATTCATGTTTGGTCTTTTGTTTGTTGTTTTTATTTATTTTTTTAATATTAAAAATTATTTTTAATGTTTATTTTTTAAACTTTTTTTTAATGTTTATTTTTGAGAGAGACAGTGACAGAGCGTGAGTAGGGGAGGGGCAGAGATCGAGGGAGACACAGAATCTGAAGCAGGCTCCAGGCTCCAGGCTGCCAGCACAGAGCCTAATGGGGGGCTCAAACTCATGAACTGTGAAATCATGACCTGAGCCAAAGTCAGATGCTTAACCGACTGAGCCATCCAGGCACCCCTGTTTGTTATTTTTCTAATATATTTTCATTTACTGTATTGTCTTTCTTCAAGAAATAGGAATTATAGGGGCACCTGACTGGCTTAGTCAGTAGAGTATGCAACTCTTGATCTCGGGGTTAGAAGTTCAAGCCCCATGTTGTGTAGAGATAACTTTTTAAAAAATCTTAAAAAAAAAAAGAAATAGAAATTATAATACACATATACATAGAAACAGATCTGTAGCATCTGTTAAAATTTGGATTTTAAAAGTTTTCAGTATTTAGAATTGATTCTCCACTTATTATATCTTTCAGTATTATAAACAGCTGCAGAAAGAGTATATTAGTGACGATCATGATCGAAGCATCTCAGTGACCGCGCTCTCAGTTCAGATGTTCACTGTTCCTACTTTGGTATGTACTGACCATTTCTTTGCAGGCTTGCCAAGTAAAATCTCTTTTGCTTTATTTAAGAACTTTGCTTAGCATAGAATCAAATTAAAACAACGTCAAAATCTCTATATTGGGCTAATTTCATGTGGAAGATTGAATGATACCTCATTGATACCTGTTTGTGAATATACTTTAGTGGGACTTCAGGACAAGGTAGTTTGTGGAGTGGGAGTGACAGCATAACTGTTGTCCAAAAGTCCTGATCCCTCCAAGTGAGGTCCAGACCTGCTTCTCAGATTCCAGGCTAACTTAAGAGGAGTGCCTTTTCAATACTCAAAGTTGGTGGGGTTTGTTTTTTTTTTTTTTTTTGCTATTCTTTCGTTCTTTAGTTATTGTTTGGGAGGAGGGGCAGATAGATGAAGATAAAACAAAGCTGGAGGGGAAAGTATGATTGTCCAGCATTTGCATGAGATAGGTGCTGATTTGGTGCTGCTTAGGCCTGGGAGGAAAGTGGAGAATTCTGCTTTTTTTTGTTTTTTGTTTTTTGGGTTTTTTTGGTACTACTTATTTTCCTGTTTCTTCTGGACAGTTTGGCTAACTATTCTTACTTTCCCATTTCAAAGTCCAGAGAAGAGGATGGAGAGGAGACAGTGGATTGGGAGTGACTGGGAGATGCAAGAATAGATAGTAATATGATAGAAGTCATGACGTATATCTATGTTTGTTCTGCTTTGCTCATCATGTGATTATTGATGGTAAACATTTATGTAGACAGCCCGTGTGATAGGCTTGGAGTGTCTAACAGGTGTTTTCTAGTTACTGGGGAGTAAGGAATTTTTACCTTCAAAAAATAACCTCTCAGAAATAGTTGTTCTATGAGACCAAGGATTATGTTTGATGCTCAGTAAACGTTTACTTAAAATCACTCACTGACCAACCAAACGAGTGAGTAGATTAAGTCCGTACTATCATGACAATATTCTTGAAATATTTGCAGGCTCGACATCTTATTGAAGAACAGAATGTTATCTCTGTCATTACTGAAACTCTGCTAGAAGTTTTGCCTGAATACTTGGACAGGAACAATAAATTCAACTTCCAGGGTTATAGCCAGGACAAGTTGGGAAGAGTATATGCAGTAATATGTGATCTAAAGTAAGTCGTTCAAGTCAAAAGGTGAGGGTACCTATTAATCACAGTGTGCTTTTGTATTCTCTTATAAATAAACTTCTGTTCCTTTTGGTTATCTAGAATTCTCCTTATAATTATGGCAAGTACAAAGAACTTTTAATGTGTCATGTGAATAATTGTTTTAAGTGAAGGCTGCTTATAGAGTTAAAACCAGGTTAATAAAGAATGTGTTGGGGAGGGGCCTCATAGGAACTTAGAGTCTCTCAGGGTCACTGAATGAATCTCCATTGTAATTAGCATGTCTTCCACTCACTTTCATTCATGCACTTTGGTTCTGTCCCTCTTCTGCAGTCTCTTTGTGCTAGTTTTCAGATAGTCTTGTTGATAGGAGTTTCTTTTTAACTCCTTTCCATACATAAAAACAAGTGATTGATATTCTTTTTTTTTTTTTTTTTCTGAAGAGGCTAGAGTTCCCTTTTAAACTAAAGTTGAAAACACATAACATCACATTTGGGATCATTGGACTTAAAAGGAAATAAGTTTCTATTTATTTTAGAATCAGTGAATATTATAAGAGTTATGATATTTCAAGTATTCATTGAATCATAAGCTTGAAAAAATTCTTTTCTTGGAGTACTTGGGAAGCTCAGTTGGGTAAGGGTCCAACTCTTGATTTCAGATCAGGTCATGATCTCACAATTTTTGAGACTGAGCCCCGCATCGGGCTCTGCGCTGACAAAGAAGCCTGCCTGGGATTCTCTCTCTCCTTCCCCAGCTCAAGCTTGTGCTTGTGCTCTCACTCTTTGTCTCTCTCTCAAAATAAATAAACTTTAAGAAAAAAATCTATTTAAAAAGTTCTTTTAAGAATATAAACAGGGGCGCCTGGGTGGCTCAGTCGGTTGAGCGTCCGACTTCGGCTCAGGTCATGATCTTGCAGTCTGTGAGTTCCAGCCCCGCGTCGGGCTCTGTGCTGACAGCTCAGAGCCTGGCGCCTGCTTCGGATTCTGTGTCTCCCTCTCTCTCTGCCCCTCCCCCACTCATGCTCGCGCTCTCTCTCTCTCTCTCTGTCTCAAAAATAAATAAATATTAAAAAAAAATATATTAAAACAAAGTGCATTTCATTTAGTTTATTGTAAAATAAAGAGCTCCAAGGTATATATGATTAATTATTTCTAATCTCCAGGGGGGGATAATCATTCTAATTTTGTCTGCTTTTTTTTTTTTTTTAAGTTTACTTATTTATCTTGAGAAAGAGTGCAAGCAGGGGAGGGACAGAGAAAAGAGGGAGAGAGAGAATCTCAAGCAGGCTCTGTGCTGTCAGTGTAGAGCCCTCTGCGGGGCTTGATCTCAAGAATTGTGAGATTATGACCTGAGCTGAGATCAATAGTCAGGTGCTTAACTGACCGAGCCACCCAGGCACCTCTGATTTTCTCTACTTTTAGTGATCATGTAGCACATAGAGAGAGGGAAACATACTTCCAAACAACCTAGAAATAGTCTGCCTAAAAATACATTCGGCAGATTGCTAGAATTGTGCATTGGATCCTTGATTTTACTAAGGAAAAAGTTTCTAGATTTTTTTCACATTCCTCAATTTTTAAATATGATTATGTATCTTTCTCTAAAGTTCAACAAATTGTTATGTCATCACAATTTCAGTACAGAGATGGTAGATGAGTTCACTAGTGAATCATTTACAAGTATGCTTCACAAATTATACATAAACTACATGTATGCAAAACAAATAAGCAAAAAATACACAAAAAATGCACATGACAGTACTTAAAGTTATCAGTGTTAAATCAGTGTATTCATCATTCCTTCTACTGTACAGGTAAAATCTCCTTACTGTGGCTCTCATTACTGTGAAATGTTCTTGTAGCTGAGTTATGTTCTTTATCCAGGGAAGTGGTGCCTAATCACCTCATTGTTTTATCACATTTTATTTTGTTTTATGAGTTTCTGACTATAGTTATTCTCTACAATGAATAATTTAGAGTCAACACACCCCTAACTACTTAGCTGCATGTTAAAACCAGCCAGCTGCTGGTTTGAAAGTTAACTTTAAAGTTTTCCCACTCTTCTGATGCTTATTACAACTTCCTTCTTAACGTCCTTACTTAAGTAAAGAAATCTATAATGACAAGAAGGGGAAAATAACACATTTTGAGCTCCTAGAAAATCTGTACTGTGGCTGTCCAGCTATGACAGGCTGCGTTGCTTCTAGGTTCACTTAAGCAGACCAGCTTCTGAGGAGAAGTTAGGCTTCGCTTTGACACGTGCCTCTCTAGAGCCTTCACATTTTGCTGTATAATTCTAGCCCTGCCCAGAGCTTCTAGTTAGTTTAAGAAATCAAAATCCATAGTTTTGATGAATTAACATTGTCTGTAGCCATGAAAATCTCAAAATTATCTCAGAAAAGGAAAGTGAAGTATTTCTTTGTTTTTTGAAATGACAGGTATATCCTGATCAGCAAGCCTGCAGTATGGACAGAAAGATTACGAATGCAGTTCCTCGAAGGTTTTCGGTCTTTTTTGAAGATTCTTACCTGTATGCAGGTATGATAGTTCTTCTGTTCATCAGTAAGATAAATATTAAAAATTTAGCCCCGTTTTTGTTTCTTTTAAGCAAATTCTGGTTGTTATTTGATGAAGACTATATCTAGCAAAGTAGAAATAAAATTTAAACACTGCTTTACTGATCGGGCTTTAATAGATATTTAATAGGTATAAATCTGTATACTTTAGTTAACTCTGCTATTACCAGTAATGTTTAGAGATATGTGTTATGGTGGTAAGCACTTTACATGCGTTATATCTCCTGAGCATCTAGCAATCTGATAAGGTAGCTACTATTATCATCTTCATTTTACATATAAGGGAATTAAAGTCTAGAAATAATTTGACCAGGGTCACGCAGCTAGAAAGTGATAGAGCTGGAATTTGAACCCATGCATTCTGACCTTGTATAATAGCCATGTTAAAAAGCTATACATATATGATTATAAATTCTGGCAATTTCATATTTTGACAGTAGAGGAGCAAAAAGGCCCATATATATATATATATATATATATATATATATATATATAGAGAGAGAGAGAGAGAGAGAGAGAGAGAGAGAGAGAGAGAGAGCGCGCGCGTGTGTGTGTGTGTGTGTGTGTGTGTGTGTATAATCACTCTTTTCTTATAGGGAATGGAAGAAATCAGAAGACAGGTTGGGCAACACATAGAAGTGGATCCTGACTGGGAGGCTGCCATTGCTATACAGATGCAGTTGAAGAATATTTTACTCATGTTCCAAGAGTGGTGTGCTTGTGATGTAAGTAAAATTTGTTAGTAGGATGAGTGCTTTTTTTTAAAAGAGAGAGTGTGTGAGCCGAGAAGAAGAAGAGAGAGAGAGAGGGAGAGAGAATCTTAAGCAGGCTCCACACTCAATATGGAGGCTAACATGGGGCTTGATCCCATGACCCTGGGATAATGACCTCAGTCAAAATCAAGACTTGGAATCTCAATTGACTAAACCATCCAGGTGCCCCAGGGTCAATGGGTTTTAAGTGCTCTCTAATGATTATCAATAGTAAGGTTTTGTGTAGCAACTTCCTTGCTATAAAATTTTATTATTTAAGTAGTTGTATATTTGAATTTGTCTTATTAAATTTAAGAGAAGAATCTAGTTTTTTATATTTAATTTACAAATGTGCTCTATGGTAGTTTCATTTATCTCTGGGAATAGTGGGGTTTGAAAAATACAACAGAGGTGCCTGGGTGGCTCATTTGGTTGAGCATCCAACTCAAAATACAACAGGTCATATTCTCATATGCCTCTCCCGTACTTGTGCTTTCTCTCTCAAAAATAAAACATTTAAAAAAATACAACAAAGTACGTTCATTTATTTATGTATTCATTTATTTCCTTGGACATGAATACTAATAATATGAAAATTTAGGACTACATAGCCTTTAAAATACTTCAGTAGTACAGAATGGAGTATTTATGCAATCATGAGCTCTATTATACATGTTAAACCATTAAGAATATTAATTTCAAAAAACAGAGCTAATGTACACAATAATTTTAGATCATATTCCTCTTGAAACACACAGTCCTACCCCAGATTCCCTTTTGGGAAGGATGACCTCATTTATATCTGTTTTGAGAAAAATCTCTATTATCTGAGTCAAATTCTTTCATTTTCTCTAGTTTCTCTGTACCATTCACATGACATAATCTATTCACTGTGCTTCTCTGTGTCTTCACAATTGGTCTTTTTCTTTTCATCCCTTTCTTTCTAAAACTAAGGTCTCTACCTAGGCTCTTGGTCCGGAGCTACATTACTTCTTCCTAGAGGTGGCTTCCTCAGTTATCTCCTCTGGTATTTCCCACTCTTTGATTCATTTGCCTACACACACACACACACACACACACACACACACACACACACACACACATGATTCGCCTGTCCTTAACATCAACAAGAGTAAAAGCCCCTTCCTTGTCTCTGCTACCTCTGCAAACTGTGAGCTCTCTTATTTCCTCCTCTTTTCTGCTTCCCCACCAGCAGTTGGTCACATGTTCAGAGTGGCAGTCATACAGACATAATAGAATTTAATCTAGCTCTGTAGCTTTGTGGAACAATAAGGACAGGAAATATTGTCCAGCAACTAGCCAGAGCACATATTTTTTTGGCAACCCTCACCTTTATGGAAGGCATGCATAATTATTGGAGATGAGGTCAGAATATGTGTTGCTCATCTTGACATTTGCCAGACCTTCTGAAGTCATCTACATTTGCTAGCATCTCTCTAGCTTCTGAACCTTCTTTAGGGTCTGGCTTCTGCCCTTACGAATTGACTGAACCGCCTTTTTGAAAAAATTTTCGAGGATCTATATAGTAACTAAATTCAGAGGGTCTTTTCTAGGTCCCCATTTTCCTGAAAATGTGTAGCATTGTATTCTCTTGAATACCTAATCTTTTTGAAACTTTCTTTCTCTCTGATTTTTACAAACCTACATTATTCTAATAATTCTGTTACTGAATCAACATTTCAATCATTGATTGCCTTACCCGCCCCCCCCACCCCAAATTCTTTCTGCCTACTAAATGATACATTCCGGATATTCTCTTTCTTACAGGTCTTTCATTTCTACCACCTCATTTAAAACTGCAGAGATGACTCTCCCAAGCTGTAGTATCAATTTTGTTTGTGTGCTAGACATTCTTGCTTAGATCTTACATTTATATTTCAAATTCAGAATATATTAAATTGGTTCGTCATCATTTCTTTCTACTTCAACTTAACATTTTCCTGTCTTGACTTCCCTTGTTCAATTAATGACACTGTGATTCAGACGAGATTGGGTGCGTTCAGTCATATGGCTGTAGACAATGACACTATGATTCATACATTCATCCGCACAGAAAATCTCAGAGCCACTTCATTCTCTGTGTTAGGTGTTAACAGAGTTTTCAGGGTAAAAAAGTTCTATATTCACCTAAGATTGAGAAATGTTAGGTTGAACAAAATCAAGAATGATTTTTCTTTCTGATGCCATTGAACTTTTCAAACCCTTTATGTTAAAAAAATCTTTTTAATGTTTTTATTTATTTTTGAGAGAGAGAGAGAGAGAGCGCCAACAGGGGAGGGGCAGAGAGAGAGGGAGACACCGAATCAGAATCCGAAGCAGACTCCAGGCTCTGAGCTGTCAGCACAGATCCCTACATGGAGCTTGGACTCTTGAACTGCGAGATCATGACCTGAGCTTAAGTCGGACACCTAATTGACTGAGCCACCCAGGTGCCCCTCAAACCCCTTAATTAGTCAGTGTGCTAATTTCTAAGTGGAATCTTCCCAAAATTTATTGGACCATAGAATTTGTTTTTCAGGATAAAATCAGTGTGAAAAACCCTGTCTCGAAAAGTGAGTTTTGACTCCTCTCTCCCTGATTTGAGTTTTCTAACTTATTTCCTGTGGGTTCATATTTTTTTTCCCTGACTGCCTCCACCCTAGTTAAGACTCTTATCACCTTAGACTTAGACTTCATAGTAATCTTTGTATTGGTTCTCTTGTTTCCTAACATTACTCTCTCCAATCTGTCATCTACATTGACACTCATTAATTCTTCTTGAAGCAGCGTGTTGACATTGTTACACTTCAGACACAATCAGTATATTCCCATACTGATGGCAAGGCATGTCTCCGGCTGCACTGCTCGTTAATTTCATCCATAAATCCTTCGGTTGATCTAGTTTTTATTCCTCTACATTGCCTGCACAGGAGTTGTACTTCCCTTTTTATCTGTTTGTATCTCCACTTATTACACCACTGTCACTTCATCTTTTTCCCATAAATTTTGCATATTCTTTTAGACCCCACTCAAAACGGCTTTCACAAATATATCTTCCCATTTGTTTATAATTCTTTTTCCTCCCTTTTAGAGTAACTCATTTGTACAATTTACATGGTACTTAAAATGTTTTACTTTGGTTGTGTATGTGTGTGTGTCTGTCTGTCTGTCTCTCTTAAATTTCCAAATAGTTTGCAGATCCTGTGGAAGTAACCTGACTATACATGGAACAATTTTGTGCTTGTGTTTACTCAATATTTATTGAATGGTGTGGTAAAGTAGATAACTTGTTAATCTATGTACATTTTTAAATACCTTTTAGGAAGAACTCTTGCTGGTGGCTTATAAAGAGTGTCACAAAGCTGTGATGCGGTGCAGTACAAGTTTTGTATCTAGTGGCAAGACAGTAGTACAGTTGTGGGGTCATACTCTGGAAACTAAGTCGTACAGAGTATCTGAAGATCTTGTAAGCATACATCTGCCACTCTCCAGGACTCTTGCTGGTGAGTGTTTGTTTTTTGCATCTTTCTATTAGCTTTGTTTTTAGGTATTCAGAGTAGTAGAACTATTTCTGTTTTTGTTCTGTACTCAGTGTGTACAAACATACTCAGATCACACACTGCAGTTAAGAGCTATCACTGTCCTTCAAAGAGCTGTCACCAGAACATGGATCTCGGAATGCTTGTTTACCTGGGCCTTTTGTTATCTGGGTCAAGTAATAGATCCTTATTATATACCCTGAAGGACTAACTTGGTAACTTGTCTCCCACCCAGATTTAAATATAGTAAAATCTTGTTGCTGGTTTTTCTTTTTTTTCATTTAAGTATAGTTAACACACATTGTTACTGGTTTTTAACCCTCTTCTCTCTGAGATTACACCAGTGTGTTACCTGTGTCATTGTTCCTTTCACCACTAAAAGAAAGGAATCATAGATTCCTTTTAATCATTCTTTGATTTGCATTTCCATGTAAATTGGCCTTGTCAGGTCTTTTTTTTTTTTTTTTTCACAACTTTATGTAAGTGTAGCTATTTAGTAGTTAGGAAGTAAGGAAGCTCCATGCTTCCTTGAACTCACGACCCTGAGATCAAGAGTTGCATGTTCTACTGATTGAGCTAGCCAGATGTCCCTACGTTTATATTTTTAATTGTGGTAAATATACATATAACATAAAATTTTTATCATTTTAGCCAGTTTTAAATGTATAGTTCACTGGCATTAAGTACATTCATATTGCTCTGCAATCATCGTCACCATGCGTCTCTAGAATATGTTTCATCTTCCCACACTGAAATTCTGTACGTGTTCAGCATATCACTTCTCTGACTTGACCCCTCTAGGTACCTCATATAATTGAAATCATAAACATATACTTTATAACTGGCTTATTTCACTTAGTGAAATATCCTTAATTTATCCATATTTTAGATGTGTCAGAATTGCCTTCCTATTTAAGGCTGAATAATATTCCATAGTATGTATATACCACCTTTTGCTTATCCATTCACCCACAAATGGATGCTTGGATTCATTCTGTCTTTTGGCTGTTGTGAATAATGTTGCTGTGAATATGAGCATACAGGTATCTGTTTGAGTCCTTGTTTTCAGTTCTTTGGTGTATGTACCATAAGTGGAATTGCTTAATAAAGTAATTCTACTTTTTAATTTTTTCAGGAACTACCAAACTCTTTTTTATAGCAACTGCACCATTTTACATTCCCACCAGCAGTGTGCAAGGGTTCCATTTTTTCCACATCCTCAACAACACTTCTTATTTCTTGTATGTTTTTTTTTTAATTTATTTTTAAAAATTTATATCCAAGTTAGCATATAGTACAACAATGATTTCAGGAGTAGATTCCTTAATGCCCCGTACCCACTTAGCCCATCCCCCCTCCCACAACCCCTCCAGTAACCCTCCATTTGTTCTCCATATTTAAGAGTCTCCTATGTCTTGTCTCCCTCCCTGTTTTTATATTATTTTTACTTACCTTCTCTTATGTTCATCTGTTTTGTGTCTTAAATTCCTCATATGAGTGAAGTCATTTGATATTTGTCTTTCTCTGACTAATTTCACTTAGCATAATACCCTCTAGTTCCATCCACGTAGTTGCAAATGCAAGATTTCATTATTTTTGATTGCTGAGTAATACTACATTGTATATCTACCTGTATGTTTTTTTTAATAGCCATCCTAATGAGTGAGGTGGTACTTCATTGTTTTTTTTTAAAGTTCATTTATTTATCTTGAGAGAGAGAGAACACAAGTCGGCGAGGGATAAAAAAAATGAGAGGGAGAATCCCAAGCAGGCTCCGCACTGTCAGCACAGAGCCTGATGAAGGGCTAGAACTCACAAACTATGAGATCATGACCTGAGCCAAAGTCAAGAGTCACATGCTTAACCGTCTGAGCCACCCAGGCACCCCATTCATTGTGGTTTTGATTTGCATTTCCCCAGTAATAAGTGATTATTGAACATTGTTTCCTGTGCTTACTGGTCATATTTATATCTTCTTTGGAGAAACGTCTGTTCAAGTCCTTCGTCTATTTTTTAATCAGATTTTTTGTTGTTGTTGGAGTTTTCTATATATTCTGGATATTAACTAGGTATCAAACATATGATGTACAAATATTTTCTCCCATTCTTTGGTTTGCCTTTTTGCTCTGTTGATAGTGTCCTTTGAAATTACTGCCAAATCCAAGGTCATGAAGTCTTTTCCCTGTGTTTTCTTCTAAGATTTTAACAGCTTTAGCTCCTACGTTTAGGTTTTTGATTCATTTTTAGTTTTTACATATGGTATAATTGATGTGATTTTATGTCACGTTTATTTTTATAAAAATAAACACTTAGTTTTCATTTCTTTTGGTGCTTAGTTTAAGAGCTGAATGAAGATGTCTTGAGAGGCAGCATACTATTTTTATATAACATATAAACATACCTTGCACAATGTAGGATCTTAAATACATTAATAATACCATATTTTAAAATTAGAAGTCAAAAGTTTGCATTTCTAAACTCAGTAAATATATATTTAAATCTCATAAGTTTCTGAACTTCAGGAGTTAATGAGGTGATAAATTAACTGGGTTTATTGCTTTTTCATTTTTCTCTCTTTTTTTAAACTTTTAGGTCTTCATGTTCGCTTAAGCAGGCTAGGCGCTGTTTCAAGACTACATGAATTTGTGCCTTTTGTAAGTGACTCTGTTAAGAGTTGGTTTACTTACATCCTATTTCTGAACACCTCTTGATTGATGAGAGTGAAGAAAAATTTTCAAACCTACCTGGATAATTCCCATTTTAGTAATTTTATGTTTCTATATAAGTACATTGAAATCTAAGTCACCAGGACGTGAAGTTATCTCATTCAAGCCCATCCATTTTACAGATGAGAAAACTAAAGAATGTATAGTGCCATAGCTTTGAGACGCGATCGAGCCCTCCGAAAAATAACAAAATTGTTCATCTCTTTCAGGAGGACTTTCAAGTGGAGGTACTAGTAGAATATCCTTTGCGTTGTCTGGTGTTGGTTGCCCAGGTTGTTGCTGAGATGTGGCGAAGAAATGGGCTGTCTCTCATTAGCCAGGTATGGCAAGGCCTGTTCACGTACACAAGTGTGTTCATTTTCTGATTTTTCTTTTATATAACTTAACCTTGTGTCTGTGGATTTCGCTATTTGCTTTCTGTTTTCTTATATGATCTCAGAAATGAAAGTTCTAGTAACCATATAGACATTTCTTCTATTGAGTGGTTAGATAGGGTGATAGCCAGTAGAAACCTGCCCATAGGTCTTTTATGAAGATTTCCTTACCTGGAGACCTAAAGTCTTCCCATCACCTTTCTTAATAGAAGGCCACTTTAACAAATTTTCCCTCTGTTCTGGAGCAAATAAACAAAAGTGCTTTTCCTAAAAGGTGGAGAAAACGGACTTGTAAAGATACTACTTGGGAGAAAAATGGTGTTACAATTGGTTGTAGAAATCAGTTTACTTTTATTGAAGTGGGGATTTTTAACTTAGAGGAAATAAATTTTTTTGTTGCACATGTTGAGAGTGAAATAATATAGAGCATTTTAAACTTGGAAGTATTTTTTCATGCCCTATTTCCTTACTTTAAAATCTCACAAATCCCTCAAAGTGATTCATAATTTACAGCTTTTTTTTTTTTTTTTTTGCCACTAAGTAGTTCTTGGAGTTTTTAGTTTAGAGAAAGTTTTAGGAATAGTTTTTGTTAAGAATTCTGTTTGAAATAAAGTAATTCATGTTGCTTCTATTCTACCTTTTATTTTACAGGTGTTTTACTACCAAGATGTTAAGTGCAGAGAAGAAATGTATGATAAAGATATCATTATGCTTCAGGTACCTATTGAAATTACTTTGGATACTTAGGTCTTAACCTTCTTAGATCCCTTGTAATGAGAAAAGACACTGTAATTATTTTTAACTTCATTTACTTAAAATTTTCTCACTGTTAAAACTGAATATGGTATCATAAAAAATGGAAGGGATTACTACATTAACTTTTGCAGACTTAACTTTATACTATTTGTGACAGTCCTACTGGAGACAAAGGTTTCTTCACTTAATACACGTGGAATGGTCACACTGCATTTCTTCCACAGATTGGTGCATCTTTAATGGATCCCAACAGGTTTTTGTTACTGATACTTCAGAGGTATGAACTTGCTGATGCTTTTAACAAGACTATCTCCACAAAAGACCAGGTAAACAACCGAAACTGACCTGTGAATTAATTCCAATCGTATTTAGGATTTTCATTTATGTGTATTTCCAAAAATCACACATATGTATCTACATATGTACACATATGTATTCTTTTTACTCTGCAAACATTTACAATGTTTAGATTAATAAAAAGCAGAAGAAAAATTACATGAAAGACTGCCTTCTAGAAATGATCACTTTCTAAGTTTTGGTGTCTTGTTTGTTTTTAAAAAAAATTTGTTTTAACATTTATTTATTTTTGAGAGATAGAGACAGAGCGTGAGCGGGGAAGGGGCAGAGAGAGAGGGAGACACAGAATCCGAAGCAGGCACCAGGCTCTGAGCTATCAGCACAGAACTCGACATGAGGCTCGAACCCACGAATCGTGAGATCTGACCTGAGCCAAAGTTGGCTGCCCAACCTACTGAGCCACCCAGGCGCCCCTGGTGTCTTGTTTGTTTTTAAAACAAAAAATAGGGTCATTTTGTGTGTACTATTTGGTAATTTACTTTCTTTGCTTAATGAGATATTGTGATAGTTTTTTTCTTGTCTTTAAATAAATATACCGCCACTTTTTTTTATATCATAATTTTTAAAGGCTATATAGTATTGCACTATACGACTGCATTATATTTTGGTCCCCTATTGCTGAAGAGGTTTTCTAGTTTTTTGGTCTTACAAACATCTTCATACCTCAGGGTTTGCCTAGTTATTTTATTAAGATAAATTTTTAGAAGTGGATTAGCTGGAGAAAACAGTATGCCCTTTCTTAAGACTCTTAATACATATTGTCTCATTGCTCTGAGAAGAGTTACTGAGATTTACACTCTTTAGCAGCGTGTACATACATAATGGCACTAGTATCTTTAATCTTTGTTGATGTGGTAGGTGAAAGGAGGTCTTTCATTTGTAGGTATAGTTCTTTAATTAGCAGTGAGGTTTGACCATGTGTTCATGATTATTGGCCTTTCCCCCCTCCCCTTTCTGATAGTTATTATGTGATAATTTTCTTTCCAGTCTTTTCCCCGTTTTCAGTTTTTATAAAAGTTCCTTATTTAATAAGGATATACTTCATTTGTTGTATTTGTTACATTTTTCACAGTATAATTTGTTGTCCTTTGTAGTTTTGTGTCATCTTCATTGCTTTACTATTTGATACGAACTTACACAGTAGTCCTTACGCACTCTGATTTATGAATCATGCTATTTTATTCTTTCAAATTAAAAGTTACTTGCAAAGGACCAAAGAATAACATACAAAATACAAAGCTAACTATTAGTCATGTTTTATACTCAGTGAAAAATGAGTATCTCATTTGCTATACGTTGCTTAAATAAGAGGGGTGTTAAGGTAGAGTATTCGCACGATAACTGGTATCTATTACTTGAAGCCACTGTCCCACCAACCCAGGTAAGAAGGAAGTCATAAGAATTAGTTTGTTGGGGCGTCTGGGTGGCTCAGTCGGTTAAGCATCTGGCTTCAATTCAGGTCGTGATCTCACAGTTCGTGGATTCGAGCCCCACGTCGGGCTCTGTGCTAACAGCTCAGAGCCTGGAGCCTGCTCGGACTTTATGTCTCCCTCTGTCTCTGTCTCTGTCTCTCAAAAATAAACAAACATTAAAATAATAATAATTTAAAAAAAAGAATTAGTTTGTTGACTTAAGGCTGTATGGTAATGATAATGAAAGCAATATTTTTATTGAGTTCTTATTATATGCCAGGTATTGTGAACCTTATGGAATTTGGTGTCAATAAAGGGAATTATTCATCTAATTTTCTACTGTAGTCTGAAAAAGAATACCGAACTGCATGGACCATGAGTCTGATCCAGAAATGTATGTTTTATAAAGAGTTTTGGTTCTTATGTAACTAATTTATTCTTTTTTGATTCAATAGGATTTGATTAAACAATATAATACATTAATAGAAGAAATGCTTCAAGTCCTCATCTATATTGTGGGTAAGATTAAAACATTAATCTTATGAGTTGTTTTCAGAGAGAACATTAATAAAAACTATAATTTATCATTTTATTCTTCTCCCAAATACAGCATATAATATTAGAGAGTAATGTGACTAATATGACTGATGTGTCTGGAGACCTAGCTTTTAAAAAGCCCAGCGCTGTTACATCTTTATTTTTCAGTAGCTGATTTATAATTATTTGGTCTTGTTTGTCTGGAATACAATTATTCTAGTTAGAAATGTAGATGAAAAATACCTATACATTGGTGCTAAAAATTTTATTTATATATGAAATTTCAAAGTAATATAGGTCTAAGTTTTTATTTATATATGAAATTTCAAAGTAATATAGGTCTAAGTAAAAAAAAATTTTTTTTCATTGTATCATTCCTTTTACTTTCGGCAAATATTGACCTTTTTCTTTTTTTTTTTAACGTTCTGTATGATTTTATCAGCTAAGTAAAAGTTTTTGACTTCTCATTCTGGCTATTGTTTCTGATTTTACTACAGCAAACATGCTTTTTATTGTTAGTTCCTAGTGAGGATTCTACGTCTGGCTAAATCTGAAAACATGGGTTCATTTTACTTGTTTTCAGAAAGTTAATTACTGACTGGCTGCTTGTCTCAGAAGAAAGTGTGGTGAACTTCATTGCAAAGTGAGATGTAAATGTATAAAAGATTTTTAAGTTGATGATATACTTTGTTAAATTATAAAAACTGGAGAATTTTTTTGTTCTTAGAATACTGTGTGAAGAATTTCTAGTACTATATTTTGCTATTTTATATTTTTACTGTTTTATCATTGCTACTATTATTTTCCTGTTACTGTGTTTATCTAAATTTATTAGGTTTTTCCTCCTATGTGATTTGTGATTTGATTTTAAATTAATACTTGCTATATTTCTGAGTACAGTAAGTTCATTACTTTCAAGGAGTCATCATTTAATATATATTATTATTAATACATGTGTAAATAACTATATGTTTATACCATATATTAACTATGTAATACTCTATGATACATATTGTATTATTACTGATTTTTATGAATTATTTATAATATATTAACTATCAAGAGCATGCCATTTACATTTTTGGGTCTCAGATTCCTGATTTATAAAATTTGAACGTAATCTGTATGATCTCTGAGCTTCCTTCTAGCACTAAACTAGGGAATACTGTTTTAGGGGGAAAAAATTGAGAGTTATAAAGTGCTTTATAGATGTTAAGAAATGATCTGTTTGAAGTGAATTCATTTCACAAAAAGTCATTCTTTGGCTAATTTATAGAATTTATCAAATCTTTTAGGCAGAAGTTTCCTGTCTTTAGAATAACTTTTAGATATCAAAGGACTTTGTATGTTGCGAATCAGTGGTGACATAAGTCCAGATACTGTAGACCTTTTTAAGGCAATAGGAATTAGATGCTTTCAACACCAGTGAAGTTCCCATAGTTAATTTAGCTATTTTCTCTCTCCATTTGGCAGTTTGTTGAGCTGAAAAATGGAAACATGGTCATGTGGGCATTTTAGCAATACCAGTCATTCCTGATACATATTACTGTTTTGTCATTTAACCCATAAAGACATTTTTAAGCATCTTGTTTGTGAGTTTTCACTTTATTATGTCTTAAATAACAAGTAGAGACAAAATTGAAGAAGATCTTGAAAGGAAAGCTATTGTGCACTGATGGCCACTGGTCTTTCAATGCCATCTCCCTTGTTTCCAGTATTGGAAACACATGCTAATTTAATTGAGGAACCTTGTTTATAATGTATGTGTATGTATACTTCTGTGTGTGTGTTTTCGCATGTGTATGTGTGTGTGTATGCGTGTGTATAGGTTAAGAGAAGGCCTGTGTTCTTTAGGTCTCTTCGTTTTTCTTCCTCTGTCTTTTAGCAAATAGACTTTTGTTCAGATTTAGGAACACGTCCAAATAATTTTTGGTCCCTCTCTCATAGACTTAATGCAGTGTTCTGTGTATTAAGTGTTCCTGGTAGAAGAGATTTAAATAGAGAGCAATCGATCATTTACTTTTTCTTGTCATTGCTTGTATTAGGTGAGCGTTATGTACCTGGGGTGGGAAATGTGACCAAAGAAGAGGTCACGATGAGAGAAATTATTCACTTGCTTTGTATTGAACCCATGCCACACAGCGCCATTGCCAAAAATTTACCTGAGAACGTAAGTCCAGCATTGTTTTTCACTTCATTCACTTTAAGATGGTTTTATTATTTTTCTTTTCTGGAATAGGAAACAAAACTACTTTGAAGTTTTAGGAAATTTATTTAGCGAATTTTGCAGATCTACAACTATTCATTCTGTAATGGTATAAACTTTAATTCTGGACTTTTGGGCATTAGGAAATATTTTAGAAATATTATGGCTATTTGGAAAACATCTTAGAGCAAGAAACTCCTTGGCTTTTGTTTACCTCGAAATAAAAAGTCTCCAGTGAAAAGGGGGCTCCTTGAAATACTGAGACTATTTGAGTAGTGTCTTAGTCTGGATCCTCTGAGAAGCGGATGTCGAAACAAAACATTTAAGAATTTATTAGCAACGGTGCCTATGAGAGAAAACGTGGAGGGAGCTTGGAAAAGCTTGGGAGCCATCAGACTGTGAGGCAAACCTGACTCCAGGTGAAAGAAAGAAGAAAGGAAGGTTAGATAGAAGCATTCTAGTCTGCTGAGTAATGGAGTCCAGGCTCGATGTCTTCCGCTCTATCCCAGAGTGAGCCTGCGTTAGTATCTCTGTTGCCGCTAACTGGAGGTCTGCAGGGTGCAGTCTCGTGGCCACCACAGGTGATATTTATGTTCTCGTAGCTGCTGAAAATTGAAGTAATAGTCCTAAAGATTATGAGTCTCACATTTTTTCTCCTGAGATTTAGTTACAAATTAGAACAACGAGTCTTAAAAGAGAATTGGACTTATCTACTCTCAGGGTTTTCCAGAGAAGTAGAATAGAGACAAGCTTGGACTCTTGGTCATTTTTCCCAAAAACATTTGTATCTTTTTCCAGTTTTATTGTTTGTTTGCTTTTAAAATTTTTTAATTTTCATTTATTTTTGAGAGCGCCACAAGCAAGGGAGGGAGAGAGGGAGACACAGAATCTGAAGCAGACTTGAAGCTCTGAGCTGTCGAGCTTGACATGGGGCTCGAACTCACAAACAGCGAGATCATGACCTGAGCCAAAGTTGGACGCTTAACTGACAGATCCACCTAGTCACGCCCAATGTGCATTATTTTAAAAGGAGGCTAAAAGCCTTAATTTCTGCAAAACTATAGGAATCTATGTTCTTGCTTTTAGTATCTCAACTATTCTTATCCTGATTTTAAATGACTTCATTAAAAAAATAATATTCCTTGATCAAGGAAAAGTTCTGGCCAATCAGAAAATTATTATAATGCAGAAGCCAGAATACTTTTGGACATCTACATGTGTTTGGCTGTAGATTCCATTTATTTTATAACCTTGTTTTTGAGTATTGATACAGCCTGGACATGTGCTTAAGTGATGTGGGTAATGAATGTAATAAATAAGGAGAGCTCTTTTTTTTTTTTTTTTTTAGATTTTATATATTTATTTATTTTTTAGGTAATGTCCATACCCAGCCTGGGGCTCAAATTCACTGCCTAGTTCGAGTCACATGCTCCACTGACTGGGCCAGTCAGGCACCCTAAGCTCTTTTTCTTTAAACTGTTGGGGGGGTGTGTGTGTATACATCAATATATATGAGGGCAGATTTAGATAAAATTTCTGCCTTAAGTAGTTTATTTGTAGATCTTATTTCTGTTAAGAAATTGGTTCCTCAAAACAAAGCTAATTGGTTTCAAACCTAATTTTTTTATACTGGAAGTTGATCTTTTTTATTGTTTCCAAAGTACTTTAGAAATGCTGTTGAAATGTATTGCAGTTCACAGTAAGAGAAGGAAAAGTCATTACATGAAGGTGAAATGACAAAAATTTTGTTTCAACAGGAAAATAATGAAACTGGCTTAGAGAATGTCATAAACAAAGTGGCCACATTTAAGTAAGTACTTACTATTTATGCTTATTTTGAGAAGTAGATCAGTCTCTGTTATTGTGCTTTGGTTATTTGTAGAAGCTCTGAAGTCCTTGCTTGAACTCCCAAAAACAAGAATGGAGTACAGATTAGAAAGGGTGAAAATGAGGGGCACACAATAAGCACTGAGTAATGTGTTTATTGAAGAAATGAGTATTTTCGCCTGTGTGGATCTTGAGAAACTTACTAAGACCATGAGGGAAGGAAAGGGGAAAAAAATAATTCCAGAGGGAGAGGGAGCCAAACCATAAGAGACTCCTAAATATAGAGAACAAACTGAGAGTAGGTGGGGGTTGGGGGAGAAGGGAAAATGGGTGATAGGCACTGAGGAGGGCGCTTTGTTGGGATGAGCACCGAGTGTCGTATGTAAGTGACGAACCACAGGAATCTACCCTAAACACTGAGATCACACTTTACATACTCTATGTTAGCCATTTTGGCAATAAGTTATATTTAAATGAATAAATAAATAAGTAGAAATGAGTATTTTTGGAAAGTGTATGAGAAATACTCATTCACGATGTTAAGTCGCTTAAATAGTAAGTGCACTTGGCCCTTCAACATGGTTCGAGTAGCATGGGTCCACTTACACATGGAGTTTTTACAGTATAGTACTGTTAGTGTATTTTCTCTTGTTTATGAAATTCTTAATAACATTTTCTTTTTGCCAGCCTACTTTATTGTGAGAATACAGTATATGATACATTTAACATACAAAATTTGTATTAATCGAATATGTTATTAGTAAGATTCTTAGTAGTAGGCTATTAATAGTTAAGTTTTTGATTGATGAAAGAAATAGAAGATGCACAAATGGAAAGATATTCCATGCTCATGGGTTAAAATAATTAATATTATTAAAATCTCCCTATTATCCAAAGCAATCTATAGATTCAATGCAATCTCTCTCAAAATACCAACAGCATTTTCCACAAAACTAGAACAAATAATACTAAAAGTAGTGTGGAACTACAAAAGACCCCAAATAGCCAAAGCAATCTTGAGAAAGAAGAAAAGCTGGAGGTGTCCTAATTCTTGATTTCAAGATATACTACAAAGCTATAGTAATCAGAACAGCATGGTCAGAATGACCAAATAGAAAATACACGAAACAGCAAGTGTTGGTGGGGGTGTGAAGAAAAAGGAACCCTCTTGCACTGTTGGTGGGAATGCAAACTGTTGCAGCCACTGTGTAAACAGTATCAAGATTCCTCAAAAAGTTGAAAGTAGCACTACCCTACAATCCAGTAATTACACACTAGGTGTTTACCGAAAATGTATAAAAACACTAATTCAAAGGGATACGTGCACCCCTATGTTTGTTGCAGCATTATTTATAATAGTCAAATTGTGGAAGCAGTCCAAGTGTCCATAGCCAGATGAATGGCTGAAGAAGACATGGTATATATTACACAATGGAACATTATTCAGCCATGAGAAAGAATGAAATCTAGACATTTGCAACAGTATAGATGGAGCTAGAGAGTATAAGGCTAAGCGAAATAAGTCAGTCAGAGAGAAGTACCAAATAAGCTCACTTGTTTTTTGTTTTTTTTTTTTAATGTTTATTTATTTTTGAGAGAGAGAGAGAGACAGAGTGTGAGCAGGGGAGGAGCAGAGAGAGGGAGACACAGAATCCAAAGCAGGCTCCAGGCTCTGAGCTGTTAGCACACAGCCCGATGTGGGGCTTGAACTCACGAACTGTGAGATCATGACCTTAGCCAAAGTCAGACGCTTAACTGACTGAGCCACCAGGAGCCCCCTAGATGAGCTCGCTTGTATGTGGAATTTAAGAAACAAAACAAATAAGCAAAGGAAAGAAAGACAAACAAAGAGACACTTTTGTGTGTGTGTGTGTGTTTATTTTTGAGAGAGAGACAGAGCACAAGGTGGGGAGAGGCAGAGAGAAATGCAGACACAGAAACTGAAGCAGGCTCCAGCCTCTGAGCTGTTAGCACAGAGCCCAAGCGGGGCTTGAACTCAAAAGCTGTGAAATCATGACCTGAGCCAAAGGTGGACACTTAATTGACTGAGCCATGCCGGCCTCCCCAAGAAACAGACTCTTAAATATAGAGAACAAACTGGTGGTTGCCAGAGCAGAGGTGCGTGGGGAGATGGGTGAAATAGCTGATGGAAATTAAGGAGTGCACTTGTGATGAGTACTGAGCAATGTATGGAATTGTTGAATCATTGTATTTTAGAACCAAAATTAATATAACACTCTATGTTGATTATACTGGAATTTAAACAACAACAACAGTATGCTACTGGCACAAAACAGGCACATAGATCATTGGAACAGAAATAGAGCCCTGAAGTACACCCACAATTATGTAGTCAAATTATGTAATCTGTGACAAAGGAGGCAAAAATATACAATGGGGAAAACACAGTCTCTTCAATAAATGATACTAGAAAAACTGGACAACTACATGTAAAAGAGCGAAACTGGACCACCTATTAATACCATACATAAAAATAACACCCCCCCCCCAAATAAATAAACCCAGAATGGATTAAAGGCCTCAGTATGAAACCTAAAACTATAAAAATCCTAGAAGAGAACACAGGCAGCAATTTCTCTAACATCAGTCGTAGCAACATTTTTCTAAATATGTCTCCAAAAGCAAGGGAATCAAAAGCAAGAGTAAACTGTTAGGACTACATTTAAAAAAAAAAGCTTTTGCCCAGTCGAAGGAGATCATCAACAAAAAGGTAGCCTACTGAATGGGAGATTTTATAATTCTTTGATTCTTTTTTTTAAATTTTTTGAATGTTTATTTATTTTTGAGAGAGGGAGAGACAGAGTGTGAGCAGGGGAGGGGCAGAGAGAGAGGGAGACACAGAATCTGAAGCAGGCTCCAGGCTCTGAGCTGTCAGCACAGAGCCCAACGTGGGGCTTGAACTCACAGATCATGAGATCATGACCTGAGCTGAAGTCGGTCGCTTAACTGACTAAGCCACCCAGGCGCCCCAATAATTCTTTGATTCTTTAAGATATATGAAATGAAAATAAGATTTTAAGTGGATTTTTAGGTCTTGAAATTCAAAAAATTCTTAGCAGTAGTGAATTTCTAATTTTTTCTTATAAACAAATAAATTACTAGTTTTAAATAACTTTAAAAATACTATGTATCTTTTTTATGGTTTAGTAATGTTCAATAAAATATTTCACCTCAAAATTCAGTAGAGACCAAAAGCTGTTTAATATTTGGAGTAAACATGATGTACTTCTTTTGGCTTTGGTGCTTTTCCTTACAGTGCTGAACAAAGGGTTCTGCACTGTATTCTCCTCTAAATTTGATATCTCACTACCATTTTAGATTTGACTTTAGACAATGCAGTGTACTTTAGTTGAACAAGCAATTTTTAGATTTCAGAAGCTTAAAAAAACCTGAGATCAGGTCTGTATAATATGAAATAAACTTCCTCAAATTTGTTTAAATTTCTTACTTATGAAATACAAGTTATCAGGACTTTAAGCTTGCTGTGTAGATTTTTAGTTTTACTATTGGAATGAAATTAGTCATTTCAGTTTAAGGAAGCTGATTTGAGATCTGATTATTTCTTCTAGATTTTGGGTTTTAATGTTTAGGTTCTTATTTTGTCAGTATTGTGTACTACAGGAACACTGCTGCTCATCTCTGTATTTTCTGTCTGTTTAGGAAACCAGGTGTATCAGGCCATGGAGTTTATGAACTGAAAGATGAATCATTGAAAGACTTCAATATGTACTTTTATCATTATTCCAAAACGCAACATAGCAAGGTAGGAAAGGATTTCCTCTTCAGTAAATGAGCCTCAAATGCTTTATGCTTTCTAACTCAACAGGAAATTTCCTGGTTTTTCTATAGTTTTATACTGGTTTTCATTAATAGAGGCCATTATCTCGCCCAAGAAATTAAAGTTGAATCAGTAATGTTACCGAGTATACAGGCAATATCTAAATTTTTCTGACTTACCGAAGATACCCTTTGTCCTAGTCTTATGGGGAGGAGGATTCAGTGAAGGATCATGCACTTTATTTGGTGTCATGTTTCTGTAATCTCCTTTAATTTAGGATGATGTTTTTGCCTTTCTTGTCTTTCATAATATTGCCATTTCATAATATGCCATTGCCATGTAGAGTATAGGCTAGTGGTCTTTTAGAATATCCTGCATTCTGACTGTATCTGATTCTCATAGTTCAATTCAGATTAAATGTTTTGGGGCAAGAATATTATATAGATAATACATTGTATCAAATCATGCACACGATGTCTATTTGTCCCATTAACAGTGATGTTAAGTTTGATCACTTAGGGTGATGTCTGGACTCGTCCTTACAAAACGAATAATTTCCAGGCCACAGTACAATGCCTTGAATATAATAGGCACGAGATGAATATTGTTGACTGAAAGAATGGGAACTAAAATCTTGAGGAGGGATGTTACTCATCTGTTTTGCAGTGGCTTTCCCTAGGACAGTCATTTTATTTCTGGCACCAGGTAACATTTTTAATACATCAGTATATAAGATACTTTGGTAGGCTCCTGGATCTTTCCTGCCTGCTTCAAAGAATTCCATTTGTTTCATGTTTGCCAAGCAGTATATTTAAAGATAGACTTTTTTCTTTTCTTTTTTTTTACGTAGGCAGAACATATGCAGAAGAAAAGGAGAAAACAAGAAAACAAAGATGAAGGTAAAAAGTGAGATTCTGATTTGACTCATTTTGACTATTTTTTGTGGTTTTGTATCAGCCAAGTATACAGTGTTTTTCCTTTTGTTTTTGTTGTTTTTTAAGAGTGGGCAACTAATGAACTGCAAAGACCCCCTCTATTTCTTGTCCTCATATTAAGATATGGCTTACATCAGTGATATAGTTTTTAAATTTATAGCAAATGGAGTTTACTTTGGGTGACTGATATAGTGACTTATATTTCCCTTGACACTGATGTGCTCAGTGCTTTAAAAGTAACAAAAATCATGTGTTGTATTGCATGTAATCTATGATTTTGACGTATGCAATTTAGCATATAAGATAATCCAAATTAAAATGTGCTTTGTTTCTTCTGTCATCCCTCTCCCACTCACTTTAGCATTACCACCACCACCACCTCCTGAATTCTGCCCTGCTTTTAGCAAAGTGGTTAACCTTCTCAATTGTGATATCATGATGTACATTCTCAGGACCATATTTGAGCGGGCAATTGACATAGATTCTAACTTGTGGACTGAAGGGATGCTTCAGATGGTATGTATACCTGAAATATTTTCTCAACTTGAATATTGTCTCTACATCATAGAGTTCTTGAGGATCCAGGAAGAAGACTTTTCATCTTTTTAACTTAAGTCCTAAGGGCCATTAAAAAGAGTTTAGTTAGATGTGGCACAGACTTTCTTAGTGACACATTCTCATGTTTTTTAGTATCCTTACTCTTGGGGACCATTTATATTACAAAAAAAGTGGGAGGCACCTGGGTGTCTCAGTTGGTTAAACACCTGACTTCGGTCAGGTCATGATCTTACAATTGGTGAGTTCAAGCCCCTCATTGGGCTCCATGCTGACAGTTTGGGGCCTGCTTGGGATTCTCTCTCTGTCTCCCTTTCTCTCTCTCTCTCTCCCTCCCTCTCTCCCTCTCCCCTTCTCTTTTTCTCCCCCCTGCCTCCCTTCCCCACCCATGCCTTCTCTCTCTCTCAAAATAAATGAGAAAACTTCAAAAAAAAAATTTTGGGGAGCACCTGGGTGGCTCAGTCATTCAACCATCTGACTTCGGCTCAGGTCACGATCTCACAGTTTGTGGATTCAAGCCCCGCATCAGGCTCTATGCTGACAGCTCAGGGCCTGGAGCCTGCTTCGGATTCTATATCTCCCTCTCTCTTTACCCCTCCCCTGCCCATACTCTGTCTCTCTCTGTCTCTCAAATAAATAAATGTTAAAAAAAATTTTTTTTAAGGCCCGCCCTGTTACTAATAAATTGTCATATCTTTTTTGCATTACGGGTTACCCCAGTTTCTATTTAGTAGCAAAGAAAAATTTCCCTGTTGGTAAGTGGTATAAGTATAATTATTTCATAGAGTTTTTATGAGAATTAGCTCATTAAGTGGAAGCAGCTATTTTTCTTGATATGATTATAAATTACTTAATAATGTCACCTTTGGTAGCTGCAACTGGATATTTAACTTAATTTAAAATTTAATTAATTTAATTTAATTTTCTTTCTTCCTTGGCTGTTGTTCATATGGAGGCTCTAAATGCTGTCATACCTGTATGCATATCTCAATTTTTGTTATAACAGTGGCAAATACATGAGTAAAAAATTTCAAACCATAGAAATATATTTGATGTCAAAAATTAAAATTTCTCTGCCTACCTCCTAGTGTCCTGCCTAGGAGATAAACACTGTTAAAGGTCTGTAATCTTCCTGGGGTGCCTGGGTGGCTCATTCAGTTAAGTGTCCAACTCTGGTTTTCAGCTCAGGTCATGATCTCACGGCTCGGCCTGCTTGGGATTCTCTCTCTCTCTCAAAATAAATAAATAAATAAACTTTAAAAGATTTGTATCTTCTGGAAATCATTGCACATTAGCAAATATAGACCTATCTTATTATTGATAGATGCATATTCCGTTGTTTGGATATCTATAGTGCATTTAACCAGTCTCCTATTAATAGACATTCTTAGGTTGTTTTAGGTCTTTGTATAACAACAGTGAAATTTGTACATCCTTGTACAAATATCTTTGCATACTTGAGTATGTCTGTCATACTCATTCCTAATGCTAAGTCTATACCTTTACATTTTTGATAGATATCATCAAATTGTCCTTCAAAAATGTGAAAAAGACAGATACCATATGTTTCCACGAATAGGTGGACTTTGTGAGACTAAGCAAAAACCAGGGGGAGGGCTAGAGGGGAAAGGAAAAAAAGACACAGAGAGGGAGGGAGATAAAACATAAGAGACTCTCAAAGACTAAGAACAATCTGAGGGTGAGGGAGGTGAGCGAGGTGAGCAAGGTGAGGGAGGGGGGAGAGGGGGTGACGGATATTAAAGAGGGCACGTGTTGGGATGAACACTGGGTGTTATATGTAAACCAATTTGAAAATAAACTATTATAATAAATGTAAATAAATAAATAAATAAATAAATAGACATTTTAAAAAAAAATGCTACCCCAGTTTACTTTCCCATCACCATTGTGGTGAAAAGTGTCTGTTTCCCAGCACCTCAGCCAACTCTGTATTGTACTAAACTCTAAAATTTTTGCCACACTAGTAGATGAAAAATAAGGGGGTCTTATTTCAGTTCACATTTCTTTAATTTTAAGTGAGGTTGACTATTTTTCATATGTATATTTATCATTTCTCTTTCTGTGAGCTGCTGGCTCATGACCTTTGCCCATTTTTACCCATAAGATTACCTATTTTTATACCTTCATTTAAAATATATTTACTTGAGGAAGCATAGTCTTTAAGATCTTTTCAGGAGCGCCTGGGTGGCTCAGTTGGTTAAACGTCCGACTTTGGCTCAGGTCATGATCTCACACACAGTCCGTGAGTTTGAATCCTATTGTTAGGCTCTGTGCTGACAGTTCAGAGCCTGGAGCCTGCTTCAAATTCTGTGTCTCCCTCTCTCTCTGCCCCTCCCATGCTCCCTTTCTCCCTCTCTCTCTCTCTCTCTCTCTCTCACTCTCAAAAATAAATATACATTTAAAAAAAATTTTTAATAAGGATTTCTCTCATATTCCTCTTTTAGGCATTTCATATTCTGGCATTGGGTTTACTAGAAGAAAAGCAACAGCTTCAAAAAGCTCCTGAAGAAGAAGTGACATTTGACTTTTACCATAAGGCTTCAAGTATGTTTTAGTATTAATTTTCAGTATAATTTCAGCTAATTACCAAGTGAAAGTTTAGCTCTTACAGAGTGCTAATCTTCCACTCCTTAAAGCATCGACAATTCTGAAATTGTTTAAGACTTTTCCCAGCATCTTTAGTTCTTAACCAATGTTTTCAAAAATAAAAATATTTTTTAATCCTCCACTATATCTTTTTACCAGATGATTCCCCCCCTTTTTTTGAATATGGGAGATACTTACATTGATGTTTCTTACTTTCCTTTTTTGTCTAGTATTACTGAATATTTGCTGCTTCATCAACCATAACATTCACACTACCCACCTATGGAAGTTATTAGTGCTCCTGATGTAAAATGATTGCAGACATTCTGAGTGAATGATAATGTGTTTGTTTGGCACTGTGTTTTTTTACCTGGCCGAACAGGATAGATTTAGATTAAATTGTTAAGATTTATTTAGATATTTATTAGATTAAGATAGTTTTCAGCAGAGCACATTCCAGGGACATTGATTATGAGGCCAACAGGAGAAAAGCTTCTTGTTTTCTGTCTACAAACTGAATTTTTTAGATCCTTGAAGACATCATAAGCCTGTTCAGTTTGTGGACATAAACAGCCCCCACCTTCATATTTTTGGGAGGTTTGGTTCTAATTAACTACTTTTACTAGACAGTGAACCAAGCGGAGGAAAGGCGAGACACAGATAATTAAAGGTAGCTTTCACTTAGCAGTCCCAGTGGAAAATGTATTAAGAGTTTTAAAGTAATGCAAGTTTTTCAAGTAAGTATGCAGATTCTTCCTTTGAAAAATTAATGTATTTAAAGGAGTGATTGTGAACTGTTATCCATGTGAATAACATTAACTATAAGTTATAATTTATACGTAATTATGAAGATATTCATTTATGATTTATAACTTTTGTGTTTTAAAAAAGGATTGGGAAGTTCAGCCATGAATGCTCAGAATATACAAATGCTTTTGGAAAAACTCAAAGGAATTCCCCAGTTAGAAGGCCAGAAGGACATGATAACATGGATACTCCAGGTGAACCTGATAAATAAACCGATCATATCTTGTTTATAAATTTAAGAATCCTCTGTTTGCCTGTAATGTTAAACCACTGTTCTCCAATTGTAAAGTCATTTGCTACTGATTTCCTGGTCACTCACATGTTTTCCTATTTTAGTGGAAGAATTTTTTTTAATAAATTAAAATGTATTCATTTGTGTCATTATTTAGTCAGTATTTCTTGAATGCCTATTATGTGCCATGTGCCACGGTCATTTCTAGATATTGAACAAGATCAGTAAGGTGCTTGCTGTCGTGGAGCATATACTAGTTCAGGTACAGGTAATAAACAAGAAAAGGATAATTCAAAACAAAAAAAGAAAGAATAAACCAAAGGATAATTCAGTAGATAATAGAGGGTAACTTCAGATGGGTAACCAGAAAGGCCTGTCTTAGGAGGTGACGTTGAAACTGAATGGCATGGAGCCAGTCTTAGAAAAAAAAATCTGGAAGAGTATTTCACACAGATGGAACAGCATTGCTAAAGCTTTAAGGTGGCCAGAAAGAAGGCCAGTGTGACTAAAGCACAATGAGGCAAAGAGAGAAAGATAGGCAACAAGGTCAGAGGGGTAGCCAGAGGCCAGATCATGTAGGACCTTCCAGGTGAGGGTAAAATGGTGGATTTTCTTGCTGAGGACAGTGGGAAACCACTGAAGGATTTTAGGTGATATAATATTGTCTGTATTTTTGTAAGATCACTCTGACTGCTGTGGAGTAAGTGGATTATAGGGTACAAGAGTAAAAGCAGGGAATCTATTAGAAAACTGTTGGAGAAATCATGATGAGAAATAAGCATGACTAAGGCTCGGATGCAGATAGTGAGAAGCTGGAGTGATTCAGGTGTAATTTGGTAGTAGAGTCTATAGAACTTGTTGATAGGTATGGTGGAAGGGACGAAGGAGATCAAGGAGTCAAAAATGACTCCTGCATTTGGAGCTTGAACTGTTGGGTGGATGGCAGGGTCTTTGGGGAGGAGTGAATAAGGGGTAGGGAGAGAAGTCGGGGATATTACTTTAATGGGAACCCTCCACGTGGAAACACGAAGCCAGGGTTATGGAGCTCACCTCACTGGATTTATTAAAAAATGCTGATGTTATCAGCTAGATATCGTTTTGATAACTAGAATATGGATTGGTTATTTTCCATATTCATATCAGTTGGAGATCTTTGTACTGATTTGTACTTCAAGCAGTTGGCTTTTTTTATTCCATAGAGTAAGTCATTAAACATGTTTGATGTAATGGAATGTGTAGCTATAAGGTAATGATGCTATTATTAAGGTTTCTCTTGAAGTAGAATTCACAAATATTTAGTACTTGTGTTAAATTTGCCAGTATAATCATTTTAAAATATAAAACCAAAACAGAAACAAAGTAAATAAGTTTTCAACTTTTATTAAGAAAATAAATTGAACTGTCATTTAGTTCAGCATGCATATCGTACAGACACAGTGTTATATATTAGAGATCTATTCCTGAAAATTGATTTTCTGTTAGAATACCAAAGTTCATTGTCAAAATATACAAAAAGTACAAGTGTTTGCTCTTACAATCATTAGGAATTTTCCCCAAATGTTCAATATAAAGTTGTGTTGTAAGTTCCTAGTGGGAGGTTTTTACACATGAGACTGAGGCTCCTTCAAGTATAAACAAATTTCATGGATTGATATACCATCCTATTGCTGAAACCTTGTTTTTTGTTAAAAAGAATGACACTGATCTATACAAGCTATTGTGGAGACATCTCCACAGATAAGTGATTAAGTGAAAAAGTAAGACAGGAAACAATGTATATGGTAGGATTGCTTTTGATGAGAATATATGTAAATATAAAGAAATACGTATTATGGTAATTTTTTCCTGCAAACAAATACTAGTAGTCTTTAATTGAGTTGATTTGGGGGAGAGAGACTTGCATCAGGGAGAGGTTTTCACTTTCCATTTTTGTATTTTTGTCTTTATAGGTCTTTGAACTAAAAAAAGTAATTTATAAATTCAAAAAAAATTTTTTCCCTAGCAAAAGCAGAGGTATGCTAATACCTACAGATGAAATCAGCTGACTTTGTTGCCTGCAGCCTCCCACTTAGCTGTATTGCTAATCAACTAGGGGAAGGCGTTTAATACAGTCAGGAGTCGCTTTTTATATACTTAAACTACTTGTGTAGCTATTTATATGTGTAATTGTGTGTGTGTATAGTTTAAGTCAGAGACATTTGGTGACATGATGACAAAATCAGATTAGTGAATTTTTCTGTTTCTGATCAGTCTAACCAAATCATTTTTTTTAAACATTTCATCTGTTTTTCACAGATGTTTGACACAGTGAAGCGATTAAGAGAAAAATCTTGTTTAATTGTAGCAACTACATCAGGATCAGAATCTATTAAGAATGATGAGGTAATAACATATTAATGGTGATGTTCTCTGTCTTTGAACATTACAGGTGCAAGGGAGCTACTTCTTTTTTATTAGAAGGAACGTGTTTGTTGTAAAGTTTGCGAGATGTCCATCTTCTTGTGTTCATGTGTTTCTGTACTGCAGGGATTAGTGTCTATACTAGACACATAGTTGTCCAGCATAATATATGTATTTTACAAAAGCAGAGGAAATTGATGTACGTGGAGCTCTGTTGGAAATACCATATTTTATTAATTTTTAAAATATTTTAATATTGAAATTGGGATATATCCTATAATCAATGACTTCTTATAATTTGATCAGCATTCTTAGGGGAACATAAGATAATGGTACATTTAGATTCAAGAAATGTAGTAATATTTAGGTTATAATGATTCTAATCTTAAAATTATTAGAATGCTATTACTTATGATTTTTTTGTTACTTGTGGTTTTTAATTATTCCTCCTAAAAGAATCACACTAGACTTAAGTTAGAATAAACAATAAAAAGGCACCATACATGTCAGTAATATTGTTAAAGTTCTCAGTTTTAGCAGTACATCAAGTAGTAACTGTTAGATAGCATCAAGTTGGCCACAATTGATAAAATATCAGTAATTAAACAGTTGACATGTGATTTAAAATTTTTGTTTCATTTAATTTTGCTTCTTAATCTACCCGCATTAAGTATAAAAGACAGTTTATTAGATATTTAAAGTACTTGGGGCTTTTACATTAAATTATAGAAATAACCAAAGAAGCAATTAGTCGTATGATATGATGGAGCGTATATGCTAGTTCTGAGACATCAGATTGAATCTAGGCTTAAGGGGAAATCAAGTTTTATCAGACTCTTACTCTAGGAAACTTTGCCTGACTAAATAGTATATGTCAATTTTACCAATGGATCTTACCTAATTTTTGTGTTTTTTTAATACCCAGATTACTCATGATAAAGAAAAGGCAGAACGGAAAAGAAAAGCTGAAGCTGCTAGACTGCACCGCCAGAAAATCATGGCTCAGATGTCTGCCTTACAGAAAAACTTTATTGAAACTCACAAACTCATGTATGACAGCACCTCAGAAATGTCTGGGAAAGAAGACTCCATTATGGAGGAAGAGAGGTAAAACCTAGCTAGCAAAACTAAAAATTAGCAACTCAGTTTTTTGGAGGAAAAAATGACGTATTCACTTTAAATAACATTTTTCCAAAATATATATTATAGTAAGAGAAGTTATACTATTTTTAAACTAGCAAAAGCACGGTGAAAACGTTAAGGTACTATTGAATGTAAGTTTATGCTGATGAACAGTTCATGTGTGCAGTAGTTTATCAAGAGCCTTTATGCACAAAAAGATAGGAAAATGGGAATGGTAAAAATCGAAATCAGCTTCTGTGGTCTTGTATGCATAGGCTCCTTTAGGTACACATTTGTATATGAGTTCATATATTCCACATCATTTTTATAGTTTCTGGTAAAAGTGACTCTATTTATTACAGATTGAAAAAAAATCTTTCACCTAAAAAAGGTGGTTTATTTTTGTTTTTCTTTTTTTCTTAAAGAGAAAGAAGACAGTGCCTATAGTTGTAGTCATGGACAGCACATTAGAATGGGAATCAGTAAATCTGGTTTTCTGAGTCCTACTGTGGTGTGCTTTTGGGGGAAATCAGTTAACCTTCTGAGAGCCACATTTTTTGAGGTGTTGTATAGCTAACGTGTGAAAAGAAGGCAAAATAAGGATACTTTTAAAAGCATTCCAATTTAAAATGTTGTAAATACCTCCTGTGCTTTTTTTTTTTTTTAATATAATTTATTGTCAAGTTGGCTGACATACAGCATATACAGTGTGGTCTTGTTTTGGGGTAGATTCCCGTGATTCATCACTTATGTACAACACCCAGTGCTCATAATAAGTGCCCTCCTCAATGCCCATCACCTATTTTTCCCTACCCCCCTTCCTATGCTTATTTTTAAAAAGAAACTTTCATTGCTCTTTAAATAAATAATGTGCGTTGTGGATAGTTTTAGAAAATTGTGCTTTTGCGAAAACATTAGAAACAGACATAATTTATCTGTCATCCTGAAGCTGAGTATGTTAACAAGGACCACAAAGAATAAAAACTATATATTTTAAAGATTAAAAAAAAAAGATATGAAGGTAAGGTATTCTTGGCTGACAATAGTAATAGAACTAGAGATTAATACAAAACTTTATAAATAATTCACAGAAGCTCCAACCCTGGAGATACTTTGTATTAGCAACATGCTCTTTATGAAAAAGAGACTACTGTATATTTGTCCATAGGAGAGGATAGAAGCAAAAATGTGCTCAGAGTTAATTAATGGCCTTAATGCTTTTTATTTATTTTTATTGCCTGATTGATTACATACATAAATTATTGTATTCTAGTTGAAAATTCAAATAACACAGGTCCCTTAGACCATCCTCTGCATTCCCGATCTTCTGCACAGATAACCATTGTTAATAAATAACTATTGTTCTAGGCCTCTTTCTATGCATTTATTAACATATATGCATAAATGAGTGTTGGTTTGTATTTTTTAATGGTTTATTTTACCACACCTTTGGTTCTGCAGCTTGGTTTTTTACTCAGTGTCTTATAAATCTCTTCATGTCATTCCATATAGATCTATTAGATTCTCCTTGATTCCTTATGACTGCTACTTAGTCCCTAGTGTGAATATACAATATTTTGTTTATTAGATTTCAAGCATTTAAGTCAATTTTCCCTTATTTTCCAGTTTTCCCTTAATATAAACAGTGTGTCAGAATATTTTTTTATATTTGGTCTCTTATACAATTGTGTAAGTACTTCTCAAGGGCAGAATCTATAATATGAAAATACTGGGTCATAATTATGTTCAATTTTAATAGATACTATCACAATACAACTCCAAAGTAGTTTTATCAATTCCTACTCACAACAGTGTTTGAGAGTTCCTATTTTCTTCACTTTCATCAGTGCTTATTAGGATCAATACTTGAAAATATTTGATATAGTCAACATTATAAATCCGTGCCATGCTGAATTTCCCTGTTACTAGTTAGTACTAAGTTGAGCATCTTTTTACATGATTGTTCACTAGTCTGTTGTGTTTCATCCTCTGGGAATTACTTGTTAGTATCCTTTGCTCATCTCTATTGAGTGTTTTGTTTTATTGATCTTTAGAAGTCCTTTAAAATTATAGATACTAAACTTTGTTGCATATGTCCCATATTTTGTCCCTAATTCTTTAACATTAATTACGAAGTTAAGCCATAGAGAAGTTTTCAGTGTTAAGGACAGATATATCAGTTTTTTAGAGTTTTACTTTTTTGTATCTTAAGAAGGCTTTTCCAATCCCAAAGTCACATTTATAGTCTCTTACATTTGTTAAAACAAAATTTTTAAAAACTTTTTAAAATGTTTGAGAGAGAGAGAGAGGGAGAGAGAAAGAAAATGAACTAATGGGGCAGGGGCAGGAGAGAGGGGGACACAGGATCTGAAGCAGGCTCCACGCTGACCACAGAGAGCCCAGTTTCGGGCTCGAACTCAAACTCTGCAATCCTGACCTGAGCCAAAGTTGGACGCTTAACTGACTGAGCCACCCAGGCGCCCCCTAAAACAACATTTTAATATCACAGTTATACTGACACATTTTCCTTTTTAAAATCAAATGATAGAGATAAAGCTATAGTTCTGTTTGAGCACTGGCCTAAATCTGGGACTCCTTTCTGCCCTTCCTTAGAAGATATTCTGGTTATAAGTTTTATGTATCTCCTGTCAATTTCCACTATGCTATTATGTGTAAATATATGTAACAATAGAAATTACATAGTGTCATTCAGTCTTTTGTTTTTTTGCATCAAGGATATTATGTATGTGTCCTTCTGCAACTTGTCATTATCACTTAGAAATCTATGCTCTATGTTCTTACATACAGAACGAGCTCAGTGTTTCTCAGTATTGGCATTTGGGCAGCAATTCTTTTTTTGCTCCATGAATTGCAGGATAGTCAGCATCTCTGGATCCTCATTCACTAAATTCCAGTAGCGTCCCGTAGTCCTTATGATACCAAAAGGTAAACTTTACCCCACATATTGCTGAATGCCTCCTATGAGATGGTACCTCATCCAGCTTTTTAAACTGCACCTTTTAAAATTGCGTAGTATTCTGTATGGTGTAATTTCACTTACATTGATTTTGAGCTTTTAAGTTATTTCCAGTTTGTTGAATGATCTGTGACATTTCAGGGAGCTTCTTGCACAGGTAAAGAGGCAGTATTGCAAAGTAGTTCAGAGCATGGCCTGTGAAGTCAGATCACCTGGGTTAGATCCTGGCTCTGCTACTACGTAGCGATGAGTCATTAGGTCAGTCTCTTACTGTCTCTAGGCCTCAGTTTCTTCATCTTAACGATGGAGAGTAGTATTAGTACCTACCTCATAGGATTGTTGGAAAGATTAAATGAGTTAACGTAAAGTATTTGAAACAGTGCCTCACATCACAATCTGTGCTTTATAAATATTTGTTATTACTATATTATTATTCTACACATTGAGTACATATAAGAATTACTACATATTAAGATAATAAGTTTTTATTTTAAAGCCTATCAAAATAGAATAGAAACTTAAATGCCTAACGAGGGAAAGGATAAAACTCTTACAGGTACATATAGTAAGCGTACTGTGCAGCCATTTAAAAACAGCGTTTCTGAAAACAACTAAGATATAAGTGAATAAAGCAGCATACAAATCTGTATGTGTAATGTGATCTTAATTATGTAAAAAGAAATGGTATAAATAGATAGCGGACTCGACGGGAATATACAAATGGTTATCTCTAGTTTGTGAGTATATAATGATTTTTATTTTCTTCTTTATACTTTTCTAGATTTTCCAAAATTTCTTAAGCATGTATTACTTTTCTAATCAGAAAAAAACAGATAACCCTGCTTCTTGGTATGAAAATTAAGTATAATATACACTCTCCTTTGTGATCTGCTTTTTTCGCACTTAGCAACACAAAATGTATTTTCAAATAAGCAAATTAACTGATACGAGCTAGAACTCAAGGGGAAAGATTTTAAGCTAATATTGCTGAATATCATTTTTACCATTTTTGTTCTTGCCCTACAGTTACTTAAAATCTACCAAAATATAAAGACAAGTGACCAAAACATGTGTCCTCATTTCTGGTCGTTTCTCTTGGTAGCGCCCCAGCAGTCAGTGACTACTCTAGAATTGCTTTGGGTCCTAAACGGGGTCCGACTGTTACTGAAAAGGAGGTGCTGACATGCATCCTCTGCCAAGAAGAACAAGAGGTGAAAATAGAAAATAATGCCATGGTATTATCGGCCTGTGTCCAGAAATCCACCGCCTTAACCCAGCACAGGGGAAAGCCCATAGAACTCTCAGGGGGTATGTATTGTTTAATAAATATCCTTTCGAGCGTTTCTTTTCATACTTATGTAATGAGAAAAAAATATTGGAAGAAGTTTGGGAGTGAGACAGTATTTAGCCTTCTTTAGTCAGATCACATTTTACCCATATGTAAAATGGACTCTAGATCTTTACATCCCATGTTGGTTCCTTTGTTTTATTTTTTAATTTTAATTTTTGTTATACTTGGCCACGTTGCTCAGTCTCTGTCTCTATCTGCCTATCTATCTACCCCCATTTCTCTTTGCTCATCCTTTCCAAAGTAGGATACAGGCATATGACATTTCATCCCTAAATATTTACACCTGCATCTTCTAAAACTAAGGATACTCTATTCTGTATCTATCATACCATTATAACATTAAGAAAATGAATAATAATTCAAGAATATTATCTAATTTAAAACCCATGTTTGGATTTTCCCAAACTGTCCTCAGCTAGAGTTTTTTAGCTAGACTTCTTTATTTTTTTTCATTTAGGGTATAGACATATTTCATGACTTGCTTTTATTATGTCTGTTTTAGTCTATATTAATCTAGAATAGTCACTCGCCCTATTTTTTTCATGATAATAACTTCTTGGAAGAATGCAGACCAGTTGTTTTGTACAGTGTCTTACATTGTGGATCTGTCTGATTGTTGCCTCAAGATTAGGTTCATGTTAATTATTTTCTTGGCAGGAATACTAATTAAGTAACGTATTTTTGTTTTTTACGTCACATCAGAGTTACTGCTTTATAAAATACCCTTGGAATAATAATAATGATAAAAAAGCCTAACATTAACTGAATATTTACTGTATGCCAGGCACTGATTAAAGTGCTTTATGTGTATTTACTCACTTAATCCACACAACAACCCAACGAGTTTGGTACCAATATTGGCTCCATTTATAGATGAAGGAACTGAGGCACAGAGAAGTTAAATAATTTACCCAAGGCCACAAGTTATATGTAATGAAACCAGATTTTTAACCACTTTGTCTTTGCTTTTATCCAGATTATAATGCCCTAAATTATCCCTTAGAAAGTAATTCAAATTACTCTTAAAATTAGAAGAGCAAACTGGGCTTGAATCATAGAAAAATCTGTTCAACAACCAAGATAAGGCAACTTAAACCTAATGGTCAGAACAAAAATTCAAATCAAAAATAGAAGTTGTCATTAATTCACACTAATTTTAAATCCTAACTCGAAGTCTAGCTTTATATTTTTCTCTCTTTATTTACTATTAAGAATATATGTCCTATTACCATGATACTGTGACACTTTACTTGGACATTCCTAAGAAGGTTCATGATTAGAATTTTAGACCTGATAATCTCTTTTTTTCCCCATTTTATAACTGTGGGGGAGATGAGTACATGCCTCCTGTTTTTGTCTTCCTGTACCAGAAACCCTGGACCCCCTCTTCATGGATCCCGACTTGGCGTATGGAACTTACACAGGAAGCTGTGGTCATGTAATGCATGCGGTGTGCTGGCAGAAGTAAGTTGTCCTTCTGACATGTTCTTGAAAGAAACTAGGAACACTGAAGTTCACTAAAGGCCACAAAAAGACGTGTTGTCTCGTGTCTTCTTTCCTTCCTTCTTATCTGAATAACGGAAGCAGTTTTAATTACTAATTTTGTTTACATGATACTCAGTTATCGTACCACCTTCAGAAATGGATGTAACAAATTATCAACTTAAAATTTTCACTACTCCTTTGTACTTCCTTTCCACAAGCTAGTTGGTTGCTCTTGATCAGTATTTGTGTAAAAGAAAGCTGTAATCTTTCTTTAAAAATCTCATTTCCCTGATAAATAGAGTGAAAAGTACCTTTAAGAAAGAAAAAGACAAGAAATTCTAGTTCCACCTCTGAAGGAGAAAGCTTCAGAAATAGAATTCCTGGGAAATCTTTCGTAGAGGGTTCACCCATTTGGCATTGAATTAAAGTACATAATCTTCCTGAGTAGCCTTTACCACATCAGCTGGCCATTGGAAACTGAAGGAAGTAGTGTCTGCATTGTATCGCCATGCCGTTGAGTTAGGAGCCAAGTTATGATTCAGTAAAATTATTTTGAGTTTGTTTCTGCCTGACGTGTCTTCCAGTTTGCCCCCAAAAGAATAGGCATCCTATTTCTTCTATAATTGTAACTTGGGTGTTTGGGCATGTAGATTCTAAAAACGTTTATTGAAGCAAAAATTCCAGATTTTTATCACATGGATTAGAGTGAAGACACGTGTATCGTTCTGAATGGACCCATCTCTTGAAATTTTGCAGGTATTTTGAAGCTGTACAACTGAGCTCTCAGCAGCGCATTCACGTTGACCTTTTTGACTTAGAGAGTGGAGAATATCTTTGCCCTCTTTGCAAGTCTCTGTGCAATACTGTGATCCCCATTATTCCCTTGCAACCTCAAAGGATAAACAGGTGTGTTTGAATCCAAGTTTTGGTTAAGTTTCTAAAAGCTATCTTTAATCCTTTCATTTGTGCCTATTTTGATTAGATTGCCAATTTCTTTTGCTATTTGAAATAATTAACACTTTTTCTTCCCATAACTTGTATTCTGTCTTTTAAGTATGATGAAAAGCTCTAATTTTCGGTCTCTAAAATAATTGGAATGTTCATTAACTCAAATCTGTACATTGTGTGTGTATCTTCTAAGAGTCATGAAAACGGTAGAAGATGAATCTCTACCTTAACATTCACAAAAAGGGAAAAGATGCTGAGAAAATTTATCCTTTCAGATAGTCATCTTACACCATTAGAGTTAATGTTTGGAATTTGATTTCTCTAAATGTCTTTGTGTTATTATTTCTAATTCTGTTTTTTTCCTGAAGACCCAGTTGCCATAGTTGTAGAGATGTGGACAAAATGTTAACTATAAAAGTAAAGAAAAACAATAGATTAATCGTCTATTTCTGAATAGTGTCTAAGTTTTTAGACTAAGTTTTAAACTTTTCTATTCTGACCATCTGTGAATGCAACTTAACAGCATATTTATTTGTTTTCTTTGATAGCTATAGCATATATATAATTGTATATTTCTGTGTTGTCACTGTTGTACATGATAACAGTATTCTTCATTGTTGTTCATTTTCTTAAAACTCAGTAAATTTGTAGTGATCAACCCAAGTTTTGCCAAAGAATATGATTTCGTTGATAAAAACACTTTTAACATGTTTCCACAACAAAAGTGTTCAAAGGTGATAGGCTTGGCAATCAGGGTCAGTAAGTAGTTGTTCTATCTCTACTGTTCCTTGTCATTAGAAAACCTGATTTGGGGGCGCCTGGGTGGCTCAGTAGGTTGAGCATCCAACTCTTGCTTTTGGCTCAGGTCATGATCTCACGTTTCACGGGATCGAGCCCCGCGTCTGAGTAGGCACTGGCGGCACAGAGCCTGCTTAGGATTCTCTCTCTCCCTTTGTCTCCGCCCCTCCCCCACTTGTGCTCATTCTCCCTCTCAAAATAAATAAATTTTAAAAAATAAATAAAAGAAATTCTGACTTGGAAATTGTCTTCTCAGCATCTCGGTACATAGAATGTCATCTTTTAGGAAGAAGGTGGCATCAGAATCATTTATCTTTTTATTTTTTCAATAATCGATGTGTTCTAGACTCTCTACCAAGCACTTGCTACATTATTCTTTTTAATGCTCAAAATAATCTAACAAAGGTAGGTACTGTTACTCCCATTTAAAAGATAAGGAATTGGAGACTAGGAGTAGTTTTTACTTCTCCCAAGATAGATGCAGAATTTGAACCCAGACCTGACTCCAAAGCTATGTGTATGAAGACAAAAATAAAACAAATCATGGTAAAATTAAGTGACTTTCCAACTTCTTTTTGGCCTGAATAAGCCTTTTTTACATGATGGTTTCCCTACTAAGGATTACTAAACATGTAAATTGTTCTTTAAAGGAATATTCTGGGGCGCCTGGGTGACTCAGTGGGTTGAGCATCCGACTATGGCTCAGGTCATGATCTTACAGTCTATGAGTTCGAGCCCCACATCGGGCTCTGTGCTAATGGCTCAGAGCCTGGAGCCTGCTTCGAATTCTGTGTCTGCCTCTCTCTCTGCCCTTCCCCTACTCACTCTCTGTCTCTCAAAAATGAATAAACATTAAAAAAATAATAATAATGACTAAGCAAAAACCAGGGGGAGGGCTAGAGGGGAAAGGAAAAAAAGACACAGAGAGGGAGGGAGATAAAACGTAAGAGACTCTCAAAGACTAAGAACAATCTGAGGGTGAGGGAGGCGAGGGAGGTGAGGGAGGGGGGAGAGGGGGTGACGGATATTAAAGAGGGCACGTGTTGGGATGAACACTGGGTGTTATATGTAAACCAATTTGAAAATAAACTATTATAATAAATAAATAAATAAAAATTAAAAAATAATAATAATAAAAATTTTAAAAAAGGAATATTCAGCACCCACTTTCCTTGATGTCTTTAAGAATAGGATGCTGCAGGGGAGCCTGGGTAGCTCAGTTGTTTAAGGGTCCAACTCTTGATTTTGTCTCTGGTAATGATTTCACAGTTTCATGAGTTTGAGCCTGACATCAGCTCTGCACTGATAGCATGGAGCCTGTTTTGTATTCTCTCTTTCCCTTTCTCTCACTGCCCCTCCCCTGCTCATGCACTGCTTCCATCTCTCTCAAAATAAATAAACTTAAAAATTAAAAAAATAAAAAAAAATAGGTTGCTGCAAGGCAATCCTTTTTAAAGTTAGACTGATCCTTACAACTAGATCTCTTTGAACCTTGTGACACTTTTAATCTGTAGTAACACCTTTGTTACTTAGGATCTGAAACATATAATTATACATAACATTTTTATTAAGCACTTGACCTTACCTGTGTAGTTGAATATATTTGCCCCTTTTGGTTTTAGAAAATCGACATGAGTATAAATCTAAGATATTAACGTTAAAAGTGAATAAAAAACTTTTTCAAAACTAATGAACTGATATTTTTAAAGAATATTGGTCCTAATCAATCATAGTACACCTTCATTTCTGAAAACAGAAATAATTCTTAGGTCAGATTTATGTCCAGATATGTGAATTTTGGCACAGTTCATTATATTTTGACTTCACTCAAGATTGCCCTTTCCATAGGCAAATTCTCATCTTACAGTCCTCATTAATAACATTGTTTCTAGTCTGCCTTGGTTATTAATAACAGTTTGGATCAAGTCCCTGCCCTTATGGAATTTATAGAGAGGAGAGACTGACAATAAACGTACAAATACGAAGTATTGAGACGTGAGAAATACTGTGACAAAACTAAAGCAGCAGGGTAAAAGGCTAGAAACGGACTGGTGCATGAGAGTAGACACAGTCATCAGGGGTCTTCTCTTTGGGATAATGACATTTGAATAGAGACCTGAATGAAGCGAAGGACAAGTAGTGCTATGCTCTGGGAGAAGAAAATTCTAAGCACGGGCAATATCAGAAACAAACATCCTGAAGTAGGAGTACCATCAGCATGTTTGAGGCACAGCAGAATGGAGCAAGCAAAGAACCAGATCATAAAAGGGCTTATAAGACTGGAAATTAGAATTTTATTTTTAGTATTAAAAACACAAAGTATTTTATATGTGATGGGAAACCTTTGGAATACTTTGAACAGGGTGGTGATATGATCAGATTTACATTTTAAAAGATACCTTGGCTGTTCTACAATGAGTATAGATAATAATGAAGCACTGTTATGGAAATAGGAAGAGCAGTTAATGTATTTGAAGTCGTTCTGGTGAGAGATGAAGTAACTTAGATTAGGGTAGTAACAATGGAAGTAGAAAAAAGTGATCAACTTGGGATATATTTAGAAGGTAAAACCAGGAAGACTAGCTGCTGGATACCAATGTTGTTTGTGAGAGAATCTGAGAAATCAATGATGACACCTGGGTTTTGATTTGAGTGACTGGAATGGAAATTCCCTTTATTGATATTTGCTACTTCTAGGTGATGGTCCTATGAATGGTATCTTACTCCTTGTACTTGTAAAATTCCCCTCTACCCCAAAACTACATTTTTACTTTATATATTTTATTGAAATATAGTTGATGCACAATGAAATGTTACCTCAGTTTCGGGTGTACAGTATAGTGATTCGACAACTCTGTGCTGTGCTGTGCTTACCACAGGTGTAGCTCCCATCGGTCACAGACAACACTATTGCAGTGCCATTGACTATATTCTCTATGCTGTACCTTCACCCGCATGATTTATTCATTCTGTAACTAAAAGCCTATATCTCCCTCTCTCCTTCACCCCTTTTTGCCCATTTCCCCACCCCATCCCCCCATCTGGCAGCCATCAATTTGTTCTTTGTATTTATGGGTCTCTTTCTGCATCGTGTGTTCATTTGTTTTGTTTAGATTCCACATACAAGTGAAATCATCTGGTATTTGTGTTTCTCTGTGTGACTTATTTCACTTAACATAATACCCTCTTGTCCCATCCATATTGTCACAAACGTCAAGATCTCATCCTTTTTTATGGCTAAGTAATGGGATATTACTTAGGTAAAAATACTCTATCCTATATATAATATATAATACATACATATCCTATATATATACACACACACACACACACACACACACATACACTACATCTTCTTTATCCATTCATTTATCAGTGGGCACTTAGTTTGCTTCCATATCGTGGCTATTGTAAATGATGCTAAAACTACATTTTTAGACATATGTGCTTCTGTGACCTAGGAAGTTAATCTGAAGAAATTTGATTTTTTCATACAGCCAATTATCCATAGAAAGACTCTACAAGTTCAGCTTTTCAGTTTGACTTTGTGCCAATGGTTTAATAATTTTTAAATACTGTTTTTCAGTGAGAATGCAGAGGCTCTTGCTCAACTTTTGACCCTGGCACAATGGATACAGACTGTTTTGGCCAGAATATCAGGTTATAATATGAAACATGCTAAAGGTTTGCTGAAAATTATTTTATATTTTGCTCTGTGAGATTTAAGTATCAGAGTATTTAATATTTTTCTGAAATAGTTATTGCTCTAAAATATGGTTTGCAGATACAGATTTGTTGACTATCAGGAACTAAATATTTTCAAAGTCAAAATTAAGTTTGGTTTAAATCACTTAAATAATTTTCATACTGGCAAGCAATATAGACAATGATTAATCTGGAGTCACACTGCTTGGAGTTACATTTTGGATCCGTTGCTTACTGTCTCTGTGGTCTTGGACAAGTTATTTAACCTCTCTGTGCCTCAGCTTTCTTATTTGCAGGGTAAGAATAATAATGGTACCTATCTCACTGACTTAAGGATTGAGGGATCCTGTGTAAAGCAGAACAGTGCGTTGTCATAGTAAATATTGTATGAGCATTAGCCATTACCGTTGCTAATTTTGTTAAGATGTTGTCATCAATATTAATGATAACAAAAACATTTTTAAACTGCTCGTTACCTCATTTATATATTCTTTACAATTGAGGGATAAGACCAAAAAGCTTAAAGGCTCTGAGAAGTAAACAATGGCAGACAGATTAGGGAGGAAAGTTAAAATTTGAAGAATGGTTGGTAGGGACAATGAGTTTCCTGGGGTTTTTTTCCTCCTTTATTACCCAGCTTTGAACTCAGCATAGCCTGAGTCACAGAGCTGTGCAATGGACATGAATAGCAAAAGTCTGCACATGTGCAGAACAGGCCCAGAGAGACAGCAACAGGTTTGAGAATGAAACTGCATTAAACCATTGCTTAAGTCCCAGACTAAGAACCAAATGGAGATAATAGAATTGAAAAAATACTATATGAAATAAAAATTAACTGGATGGGCTCAATAGTGGAGTGGAATTGGGAAGGATAAGAGTCAGTGAACTTGAAAATCTGATCAGTGGAAATTACCCAGTCTGAAGAATAGACAGAAAAGTGATGAAGAAAAAAGAAAAATAGCTTTAGAGACGCATGGGCCCAATTTTTTTTAATCCAATATTTATGTCATACAAGTCCTGAAAAGAGAAAGGATGGGACCAAAAAAATATTTGAAGAAATGATGACTGAAAACCTCCCAAATTTGGTGAAAGACTTAAATTTACTTATTTAAGAAGTTCAGTGAAACTCAAAGATAAATTAAAAGAAAATCACACCCAGATAGATCTTACCCAAACTGCTGAAAACCAAAGATGAAGGAAAAAAGTCTCAAGAGCAAACAGGAAAAGACAACTTGTTTCACACAGGGGAACAACAATTCTAATTTGATAAGGAAATGGAGTCACAAAGAGGTTAGTATTCACTCAAGGTCTTAGTAATAGTGGGAGAGTTAGGATGCCAACCCAGGCAGCTGGCTCCAGATCCTTGGCTCGTAATGCGCTAACGCACGCTGCCTTACTAACAGAATAGCGTGCATCCATTAAAAATGGAGATATAGAGGGAGAGTTACTGATGTGGAGAGACGTTTATGATCTGTTGGTGAAAACACAAGATACGGAATAGTATTACAGATTTTGCCTTTTTAAAACAATCTGTATGTGTAACATTTATATGGAGACCAGAAGAATATCACCCAAATGTTATTCGAGTAGAGAAATTTTGAATGATCGTTTATTGCTTATTAACATTTTCTAAGTTTTCTAAAATGGTCGTGTATATTTTTTTAAAAACCAGAAAAGTGTGTGTCACACAAAACCCTCATGATGTTTCATTTTTTTTCCTTTTCATTTACAAGGAGAAAACCCAACAATTCCAGTCTTAGTTGATCAAGGAATGGGCGATTCCACTTTTGAGTTCCATTCTATCCTGAGTTTCGGAATTCAGCCATCGTAAGTATCTAAATAAGTTAAAAGTAGTTTGTAAATGGCTGTAAAAATAAGAGTGAAGAACAATCCTTTCTCCCTGCCTTCCTGCCTTATTTGCAGAATTGTTTTCTTTATCCCATTTTTATCTTGTTTCTCCCTGGAGTTTTATTTGTACAATAAAATTACGTGGTTTGAGGTATTAGAGTGAATTCTGCCTGTAATTAACCATTTTTTACCAACAAAAATGCCATTTCTATATAGTCCAACCTACAATAAGAGCAGAATTTAAGAGACTTCGATTAAAGTCATACCTAACTCTGACTTCTGTAAAGTCTCAAGTCACTCCCATCCCCATTCATTTTTCTGGTTCGTAAAATCGAAACAATAGCTTCTTACATCATAAGGTTATTGGAAAAAAACTTAAGTGAAAACACTTTGAAAAATATAATGTATCCAAATCAGGTATTATTATTATTTAATAAATATTATCTGATGTTCACTTTTTTAGTTGTGACCCTTATTTATATTTTGAATCCCATTGCTATTGAAAATACTTATTACAGGTGTGCCTGGGTGGCTCAGTCGGTTAGCATCTGGCTCTTGATTTCGGCTCAGGTCATGATCTCACAGTTCATGAGATCTTACTAACAGTGCAGAGCCCTCTTGGGATTCTCTCTCTCCCTCTCTCTCTGCCCCTCGCCTTCTCACACTCACATGCTCTGGTGTGCTCGCCCGCTCTCTCTCTCTCAAAATAAATAAACTTAAAAAAAAAAAAAGAAATTACTTGTGACAAAAGGAAGTTCAGAAAATCAGAAATTATCACTCCCAAGTACATGGTGTATTCATTCTCTCTCTGTCTCACACACACCCCCTCCTAACACTGAAGTCCCTCTTAGTCCCTTTTCCAGACATTAAAACTTGTTAGGTCAGATCTGTTTGCTCTGAATTTTATTCCTTCTCTCCAGTCCGCCCTTAATTTGGACCTGGATCCTTTCTGCTGTGATCCTTTACTACATCTTTTATAGAAAGTAAAGTTATATGAGCCATTATCATTTTGTAAGAGAGATCTTTCTACCTATAAGAGATACAGTCCCATTTTTTTCTTCAGAGACTCTAATCTCTAATTTGACAGAGAGCATTTTGCTTTGTCACAAGGAGTTAAATTGTTGTTTCAGTGCCTAAATTGTTGTTAAATTGTTGTTTCAGTGCCTTACTCTGTAGGTAACCCCTTTTATTAAATCACTATATAAATTTTTCTTGTTTTATTTTTAGGATAAAATATTCTAATAGCATCAAGGAAATGGTCACTCTCTTTGCTACAACAATTTATAGAATTGGACTAAAAGTACCTCCTGATGAAACGGATCCTCGAGTCCCCATGATGACCTGGAGCACATGTGCTTTCACTATCCAGGCAATTGGTAAAGCCTCTGAGAGACTGCTTTGGAGGGTTCATAGAAAGATAACTAACATTGATTGACCAAAAATGTTTCCTTTTCCCTGATGTCTTAAAATAGTTTGAATTGTTTGAGGACTATCAGTATCTCAGTAGATTTGTGTGGCCTGATGCCATTTAGTCTGAGAATTTTTGTATTAATCCCTTTATAACTACAGTATTGGCCCTATGCAACATAAGCTCAAAATATTTGAAAGGTACAGCATGAGGCAAGCTATATTCAAAAGCTGGCAGATTTATAACACTAGTAAAATTGAGGGGGAAAAAGGCAAAGGAAGAAGAATCAAGCCAGAAATGTTCAGTCATTTTTGTTTCTTTTACTCCTTGAGAGGAAAAAGAAAGGGAAACCAAAATCACCTAAAACATCAGAAAAGGGAAGAGAAGACTGAGGTAGTTGTGAGAGACAGACTAGCAGGCAGGAACTCACCAGGTCAGAAGGGAAGCCCACTGTGAAATTCTCTGCCGTAGTGAAAGCTTACAGAAAAATGCAGCAATCAAATCAGCATGTTGTACACCTTAAGTTTACAGTTGTTGTGTGTCAGCTTTGTCTCAGGAAAGCTGGGGCGGGGGGAAGAAGAGTATGGTAGTGAAAGATTGCTTAGATTTTAATATCAGCATATTTGCTTGTTACAGTCCTGTAATACTGTAAAAAGAGTAAGAACTATAGTTCTTTTATGTCCTCTTTATCCAAGACAGTTTCAATCTCCCTTTCCAATATACTTTTTTGGTAATTGTTTCTAATGGAGTCTACCACCTTTTCTTCAGTTACATACATTTTTGTAACAAGATGCTATTTCATGTTTTGGATTAAGTAGCACGAAGCCACAAAACCTTCTTGCACACCAGCTTCAGCCTCCTAAACAGATTTTAGGAGTCACATCCAAACCTGTCAGTCTTAAATCATGGATGAAAGATCATACACAGGTTTATATTTACTGTGATTAAATAAAAGGAGAAATAGGAAGAATGAGATTTAAATAGAATAGAATCCAAACAAATTGATAAGAAATGTAAAGCATTTTTTGGAGTCAGTCACAATCTGCTGCTAAGTCTCTTGACACTTTCAAGGAAGGTATTTTATACTTTACTATCTTTGGCAAGACAAACATTAGGAATCAGGAGTTTATATTTAGATAGTTAGCATTAAAAAAAGGTCATAGTTTTTGCCACAAAAGTGATGAGTTCACTGGAGGACTGAATCTTCCTATGTGGTACTGTAACCTAGTAATGGGTTTTATTTTATTAATATAGTAGTGTACTGTTTCCACTTCAGTGCTTTTTCCATCCCGTGGACATAGTGCTGTGCTTTATTCCTAGTGCGTAAGCACCTGACTTACTTCGTTCCTTGTGGGTGTGGCAAGACATACACCAGGACTTGTTGGCCTAGTTAGGAACTAGAGTCGAGTGTCTTTTATTACTGTCCATTCAAAGATGGAAACAGAAAGTAGGAAGTAAACCTTCCTTACTCATAGGTGTATCTGCTGCCAAATATCAGTGAAAATAAGAGTAATTTAGCAATAAATGCCCTAGCCGAGAAGGCAAAATGTATCTGAATCCATGGGGTTTTTTGAATTTTCAGTTTCTTTTTTTCCTGTAATGTAATTTTTTAATAGTTTCTTTAAGAGCAATAGTTGCCTGCATCAGCCTTAGGTATTTTAAAACAAAATAGGTTGTGACTATACATAAAATGACTTGTTGAAAAATTTTTTGTGTAGAAGAGATGTTAAAAGGATGAAAAATAAACTAGGATGCTTTATTTTTCCCAGGTATTCTCTGTAGAGAGCTGCAGGGACTTTATTATTTCTAGTAACAGTTTGCTTCTGTAATATCTTCTCCCTCAAAAATTTGGAAATTTTGTTATAGACTTAAACATGAAATTTTGAAGGGAAAAAGTGCAAATCATAAATATAACTAACATCTGACAGAAATCAAGTATGCAATTGTAGTAGTATTCAGGATTTATTATTTTTGTTTTTCTTACTCTTTGAGAAAACCTCTTGGGAGATGAAGGAAAACCTCTGTTTGGAGCACTTCAAAATAGACAGGTCTGTATATTCCGGCGGCATGGCATGTGTAATTCATGGTTAGGCTTTTTTGGTGGAATCTACAGTTAATTTGTTAGTGTTTAAAATCATTTTTTAAATTCATTCCTTTTTCTGTAGAACTTTATTATTATTATTTTTTTTTACAAAGCTACTTCAGTCTCTCCGGAGACCGAATAGCCAGCATTGTGCACTTTAGAGAGCTTATTCAATCTTGGTGGTTAAATGTAATTCATAGAGAGATTTCAGATGATACTTAGTCCCTTTTTCTCCCTTTGTCTGCTTATTGCCAAGTCCGAAACTCAGTGTCTCCTACATTTTCCTTCCTCGCTAATTTTGTGCCATCATGTAACATTAAGTATTAATGCTGACTTAACTCTAGATTAGTCATCATAGTGAATTCAAAAGTAAAACTAAGCCATAACTCCTCGATGCACAGATCTTTACTATAGGACTATACCCCATCTCCAGGCCTAAGCTCAGGAAATAGCCCCATGAAAACAGAGTGGGCAACCAAGGATTCCCTAGAGCACCCCTGCTCTTAGCCAGTTCTGTCTTATTTTCCTGACAGCTGACACAGGGCTCTTTGAATGTGCAATATGCTTCCCTACACTTCTGGCTGCCTGTTTGGAAAGCATATCTATTCCCTGAATTTAGGGGGGCTTTTCTGGCCATCATTTTAGAATTTTTATAAATTTTTTTGCCCAGGCCTCAGAGTAAATTAATCTAGACATTTAAGAAATCGACTCTGGGATACTATATGTTTCCACGAATAGGTGGACTTTGTGAGACTAAGCAAAAACCAGGGGGAGGGGAAGAGGGGAAAGGAAAAAAAGACACAGAGAGGGAGGGAGATAAAACATAAGAGACTCTCAAAGACTAAGAACAATCCGAGGGTGAGGGAGGTGAGGGAGGTGAGGGAGGTGAGGGAGGGGGGATAGGGGGTGACGGACATTAAAGAGGGCACGTGTTGGGATGAACACTGGGTGTTATATGTAAACCAATTTGAAAATAAACTACTATAATAATAAAAAAAAAGTTAAAAAAAATTTGACTCTGGGGAAAATGAGTACCTAAATGAGAATTAAAATAATTATAGCTTTAATATCTCTTGGTTATGGGAAAATCTATTAAAAATTTAATGAGTTCATAAAACTTTCTGAAAGTATTAAAAATATTATAAATATTTTATTTTATTTGCAAGAATGTAAATTATATAGTAAGTCTACAGCTAATTCTTGCAGACTTAGGTCTGTCATCTTCCCTTACCTTTTTTCTTCCCTCTCTTACAATCTAGCATAATGGTCTGAAAGCATTAATGCAGTTTGCCATTGCACAGAAGATTACCTGTCCTCAGGTCCTGATACAGAAACATCTGATTCGTCTCCTATCAGGTAGAGTCTTCTCTGAGTATTATTATATTATTATATGTCTGCTTCCATTGCATTTCTGGCCATGTATTTCATTCAGAAACAACACACTGCACTGATTTTGAACACTACTATTGCAACTTTACCAAAGAAAAAACAAGGACATAGATGCCTGTGCAATAAGGAGTCTTGTTTGAAAACTCAGGTATTTTCCAACTGTTTTCAAGTTATGTCCCTTGTACCCACCTAGAGGCTTTATCAAATCAGCATCCACAAACACTAACATGTTTTCATCCTAATCTGCTTAGAAGAGGGGCAATGAGATGGAAAGATCATTAAAAATAGGTTTAATTTTGCTGGTTCAAGGGGATATTCTTCATCCTCGTTTCACTTCACCCTGCCTCGCACGCTCTCTCTGCTCCCCTCCAGGTCGTTCACCCATTTACTGTGTCACAAAACCTTCAGAAATGTAAAAGTAGGAAAAAAGTATTAAGGAACATTGTACAAAAGTAATTTTTCTTATTCATTGAGCAGGTATTTATTGAACAATCTCTATTTCATTTATGCTCTTTGCCTTTTCTTCCTGTATCTTCTCTTTCAACCCTTTTAAATTATATCCAAGGCACTCCAGGAAGTTTTTCTCAGTATAGTTTATCTTTAATTATGGTTCCTATACCTTCAAGGTGTGATAGGCCTTTTTACCAGTTTCTGTATTTTATATCTCTTTTATATTTTTTGTTTTAGGTGTTTTGCATTATATTTAACTGCATTGCTATCTTACTGAATGAATTGCACTGTTGTTTGGTATTTTTTAGTTGTTCTTCCTAACCTAAAATCAGAAGATACACCTTGCCTTCTGTCTATAGATCTATTTCATGTTTTGGTAAGTATTCAATAAAATTTCTTAAACTCTCTCAATTTTATAGTTTTGTGTATTTTTCCTCATTCAAATTCATGTTCTTTGTTCAAGATTGTAAATTATTGGTGTTCAAGTCAGAGTGGCTAAAATGAACAAATCAGGAAACTATAGATGCTGGCGAGGATGTGGAGAAGTAGGCACCCTCCTACACTGTTGGTGGGAATGCAAACTGGTGCAGCCACTCTGGAAAACGGTGTGGAGGTTCCTCAAAAAAATGAAAATAGAGCTACCCTATGACCCAGCAATAGCCCTGCTAGGAATCTACCCAAGAGACACAGGAATGCTGATGCATAGGAGCACGTGTACCCCAATGTTCATAGCAGCACTTTCGACAATAGCCAAATCATGGAAAGAGACCAAGTGCCCATCAACTGACGAATGGATAAAGAAGTTATGGTACTTATATACAATGGACTACTACGTGGCAATGAGAAAAAATGAAATCTGGCCATGTGTAGCAAGATGGATGGAACTGGAGGGTATTATGTTAAGTGAAATAAGTCAGTCAGAAAAAGACAGATACCATATGTTTCCACGAATAGGTGGACTTTGTGAAACTAAGCAAAAACCAGGGGGAGGGGAAGAGGGGAAAGAAAAAAAAGACACAGAGAGGGAGGGAGATAAAACATAAGAGACTCTCAAAGACTAAGAAAAAACTGAGGGTAAGGGGGATGAGGGAGGGGGGAGAGGGGGTGATGGGCATTAAAAAGGGCACATGTTGGGATGAACACTGGGTGTTATATGTAAACCAATTTGAAAATAAACTATTATAAAAAAAAAAAAAAAATTATTGGTGTTCAGATTATGAAGTTTAGTCTCTTGTCCATTTCTGTTTAAAATAGAGATTTGAATGAGACCATCAAAATCACTTTTTAAAATTTTAATGTTTATTTATTTTTGAGAGAGAGAGACAAAGACAGAGGATGAGCAGGGGAGGTACAGAGAGAGACACACACACATAATCCAAAGTAGGCTCCAGGCTCTGAGCTGTTAGCACAGAGCGCGATGCGGGACTTGAACGCAGTCCTGTCCTCATCCCAAGGTCATGCATGGCCTGAGCCCAAGTCGGATGCTTAACTGACTGAACCATCCAGGCACCCCTCAAAATAACTTTAAAAGTGAAAGCACATTTACTTTTTCTTTTGTAACAGTTCTTGTCCTAGTTGATTATATTGAGTTGATGTGTGTCCAAGCAGACTTTTAAAAATATATATTATGCTTTCTTCCTCTCCCCTTTTCTTAACTTGTTTACATTATAAGCAGTAAATGACAGTATCAGTTGTCTTAAAATCATTGATCATTTGGTGATGGGGACCAGGCCATTGACACATCTAAGCTTCCCCCAAACACCTATGGATAGGTGGCAACTGTTTTGTGCGTTTCTTGCAGAGCTTTTCCAGCCCTGCTGTGATTATGTTCCTTCAAAATGAGCTCTCTAGAGAGATCAGTGATGAGGTTGGGAGTACGGAGTTTGTGGATACAGGGTTAATCAGTATCCTCCATCTCTCATTGTTCAGGACTCTGCCCATTGGTTGCCACTCCTGTCTTTTGAAATCTTTTGGGGAAACTTTGGAAAGAATGCCAGTAAATAGGCTCTATAACCTGAGATTCCAATTTGATTGGACTAGCCTGTGTACCAGTGTTCTTTTAAGAGCTCCCCCATGTTACTGTAATGTTGAATCTTCTCAACCACAGGATTGAGACCACTACCTAGAACAAGAATTTTCAGCAAAGGGAAAGATAACCTGTTAGGTGATGACTTTTGTTCTCCATTTATGGTACACTATATTCTAAGATATTCTACTGAATAATTAGGGGAAATGTGTGGTTGGTTATTAAAAGAAACCCACACAGGGGTACCTGGCTGTCTCTGTTGGTAGAGCATGCAACTCTTGATCTCGGGGTCGTGAGTTCAAGCCCCACATTGGGTGCAGAGATTACTTAAAAATAAAATGTTTAAAAAAACAAAAAAAACAAAAAACCCCCACACAAACATGCTCTGTACTTACAGTTATGAAATTAGCTCGTACTGGTCTATGTTGTCACTCATGTTGATGTCTGTTTTCTCTTATAGGTTGGTGCTGTGTTAGCATTCCCATCCTTGTATTGGGATGACACTGTTGATCTGCAGCCCTCATCAATTAGCTCCTCGTATAACCACCTTTATCTCTTCCATTTGATCACCATGGCACACATGCTTCAGATCCTTCTTACCATAGACACAGGTAAAGATCACATCAGTTGTTAACTGTAAGATAAATAACATTTGCCTATGGTTTATTGGCAAAATTAATTATGCATGTGATTAGTCATATCCCATATTTCTAAGTTCTATGTTATTTCTCTTCTTGAGTGACCATTTATTTGTTTCTTTATGAATGTTTATTTTTTTAAGTTTTTTTTAACATTTTTATTTATTTTTGAGAGACATAGAGACAGAGTGTGAGCGGGGAAAGGGCAGAGAGAGAGGGAGACACAGAATCCGAAGCAGGCTCCAGGCTCTGAGCCATCAGCACAGAGCCCGACGCGGGGCTCAAACTCACAGACAGTGAGATCATGACCTGAGCTGAAGTCAGCCACTTAACCAACTGAGCCACCCAGGTGCCCCTATGAATGCTGTTTAAACAGAAAGTTAGAAGAGCTGTGAAAGGGATAATTAGCTAAACCACCTGATTCTCTAACTTGGGGCTGCTTTCCAGATATATAGGGAGACCATTTGGACCTGCTATACCCTTTTTCAGATTTCATAATCTCAGTTGTGGGGATTAGTCTCTCCATCGTTTGACCCTACCTGAATACTTGGAGTCTTCTGATAAGCCTAAGGTTTAGGAAACCGTTCTTGATTCCTCCAGCTAGAGTGAGAACTCCGCCTCACAGCACTTGTCACATAGTATCTTGCCTCAGCTTACCTCTCTCCCTACTCCTCCTTCCCCGTGGCAAGTTTCTTGAATAGGGAACACTCAGATTTTAAAATCTTTTCTCACAGGATTAAAGTATCTAGTAACTTTTGTTATACCAAGTAAGAATTCGTTAAATATTTTTTGAACAAATGCCCACTTAGGGAGTAATGGAATCATAATTCCATGATGAGTATTACAACATCATGGAATTAACTCATCATGGAATTATGATATGGTTATTCTTTTGGGGTTTTTTTAATGTTTTTTATTTTCGAGAGAGACAGAGAGACAGACAGAGCTTGAGTGGGGGAGGAACAAAGAGAGAGGGAGACTCAGAATCCAAAGCAGGCTCCAGGCTCTGAGCTGTCAGCACAAAGCCAGACATGGGGCTCGAACCCACAAATTATGAGATCATGGTCTAAGCTGAAGTCAGACACTCAACCGACTGAGCCACCCAGGCGCCCCAATAAAGTTACTCTTTTAGACTCTGCTTTTCATTGAAAGTAAAGTCTGATTCCTGGGTATCAATGATCAGGAACGGCTACTGAAAGTTCAGGTAATTTAGAAAAAGATAATTAAAGTGACTTTAGAACAATGTGTAACAAAACTAAAGGTGTATTTTTTCCTTTGACCTACCAACCCCATGTCTAAGACTCTATCCCAAAGCTATACTGGCACAAATATGAAAGGATATATGCAAAACATTATTCATTGTGGCATTATTTGAAATAACAAAAAACTGGGAGACTGGTTGAATATCCAGTAGTATACATGTATGGTGGAATGCTCTGCAGCTATACAAAGGAATGAGCAAGATTTACTGAAGAATTGATCTCTGGGAGATACCATTAAGTGAAAGAAGCAGAGTACGAAACAGGAGTTGTAATATAATACCTTCGTATCAGGTATTTTAGGTATATATGTATATGCATATATATGCTTACATATATTTATATTTGCTTATGTTTTTTTATAAATGAAACAATAGAAGTATAAATCAAAAACTGAAGAGTTGCCTCTAGGTAGAGAGTACAGAGATTTAAGCAAAGACTGCTTTGAATGTCTTTTAATGTAGTCTGGATTTTAGAACATCCTATAACTAAAAATAAATCAAAATGGTAAAGAATAATTGTAAAAAATTGAAAACAAGAAATAAACCTAACTATAATAAGCATATTGAGAAAAAAAATTACTTTGGTGATTTTAAAACACAGTATTTCAACTATACTTCCCTCATATGATATATTCTGACAATAAAAGGACTAACAAAAAATATCATTAAACTGAATTCATATTAGTGATACAAATGGAATTAATGGCACTAGTATTGTTATTTGAAATTATTTTAGGTAATTTCTAGGATAAACCAAATAAGTGTTTTATTAATGTCATTAGGATCCAAGATTTTCAGTTTAAGAAGGAAGAGACACGAGAATCAATTCAAAATCCTGTATTCTGAAGAATGCTTCAAATAAAAATATTCTTGTTGAAAAAAAATTAACGGAGGGTACTTGTTTAAAATAAAGCATATCAGGGGAGCCTGGGTGGCTCAGTTGGTTGGGCAACCGGCTTTGGCTCCAGCTCAGGTCATGATCTCGCGGTCCATGGGTTCGAGCCCCGCATTGGGCTCTGTGCTGTCAGCTCAGAGTCTGGAGCCTGCTTTGGATTCTGTCTCCCTCTCTCTGCCCCTCCCCTGCTCGTACTCTATCTCTCTCTCAAAAATAGAAACATAAAAAAAGAAAAAAAATTTTTTTAATAATAAATAAAAAATAAAGCATATCAGAGGTGCCTGGCTGGCACAGTTGGAAGAACATGTGACTCATGATCTCGGGATTGTGAATTTGAGCTCCTTGTTGGGTGTCGAGATTACAGACTCTTGATTTCAGCTCGAGTCATAATCTCACGGTTCAATGAGTTTGAGCCCCACATGGAACTCTGCGCTGACAGCACGGAGCCTGGTTGGGATTTCTCCCTCCCTCTGTTTCTCTGCCCCTCCCCTGCTCTTGCACGCAGGCGCGCGCGCGCGCGCACGCACACACACACACACACACACACACACACACTGTCTCAAAATAAATAAATTTAAAAATAAAATAAAGTATATCAGAGATGTGATGGGTGGGGGGATGGGTGAAAGGGGTGACGGGGATTAAGAGTACATTTACTATGAGGAGCACTGAGTAATGATGTACAGAACTGTTACATCACTATATTGTACACCTGAAACTAATATAACACTGTATGTTTACTGGATTTAAAATAAAACTTAATGAAAAAAAAAGAATAAATCAAGAAAAATTAAGTGAAAACCCAATAATCTCCCAATCACAATTCCAACAAGTTATTATGTAGATACCAACAAACCAATTCTAAAGTTTATATGAAAGGGAGAAAGGTTCAGAATAGCCGACTCAGTACTGAAGGGGAAGAACAAAGTCAGAGGACTCATATTACCTGACTTCAAGACTTACTATAAAATATGAAACTTCTGGAATTGAGACAGTGTGGTATTGCCGAAAAAACAGTCAAAATAGATTAGTGGACCAGAATAGAGAGCAGGAAAAATTGACCCACGTAAATACAGGTAACTGATCTTTGATGAAGGAGCAAAGACAAATGGAACCAAGATAGCCTTTTCAACAAGTGTTGCAGTAACAACTTGACTGTCACATATAAGATACAGACACAGACTTTATACCTTTTGTAGAAATTAACCAAAAATGGTTCATAGGCCTAAATGGAAAAAAACACACAAAAATAATAGTGTGTGAGGAAACCTAGGTGACCTTGGGTATGCAGTGACTTTTTAAATCTCTTTTTTTAAATTTATTTTTGACAGAGAGAGCATAAGCAGGGGAGGGACAGAGAGAGAGAGGGACAGAGTATCTGAAGCAGGCTCTGTACTGACAGCAGTGAGCCTATGTGGGGCTTGAACTCACAAGCTGCAAGATCATGACCTGCGCCTAAGTCACTCAACCGACTGAGCCACCTAGGTGCCCCTGCAATGAGTGTTTAGATACAACACCAAAGGTACAATCCATGAAAGAAGTAATTGATAAGCTGGACTTCATTATAATTAAACTTTCACTCTGGGGGCGCCTAGGTGGCTCAGTTGGTTAAGTGTCTGACTTCGGCTCTGGTCATGAACTCGTGGTTCGTGGGTTAGAGCCCCACATTGGGCTCTTTGCTGTCAGTTCAGAGCCTGGAGCCTCCTTCAGAGTCTGTGTCTCCCTCTCTCTCTGCCCCTCCCCTGTTCATACTGTCTCTCTCTCTCAAAAATAAATAAACATTAAAAATTTTTTTAAACTTCTGCTCTGCAAAAGACAGTGTTGAGAATAAGAAGACAAGCCACAAATAAGGAGAAAATATTTGCAAAAGACACATCTAGTTAATAACTATTAAGTAAGATATACAGAGAACTTCTAACAATTCAGCAATAAGAAAATGGACAACCTGATTAAAAATTAGCAAAAGACACCTCACCAGAGAAGACATACAGATGGCGAGTAAGCATATGAAAAGATACTCAATGTCATATGTCATTAAGGAATTGCAAATTAAAATCAGCCAACACTCTGTACCTATTAGAATAGTCAGAATCCAAAAACACTGACAACACTGAGTACTGGTGAGGATGTGGAGTAACCAGAATTCTCATTCATGGTCGAATGGAAAGAATTCCATGTCATTTTGAAATACAGTTTGGCACTTTCTTAAAAAAATAAACATACTCCTACTGTATAATCCAGCAGTCATGTTCCTTGATATCTGTCCAAGTGAACTGAAAACCTGTGTCCACATAGAAGCCTACACACAGATGTTTATGGCAACTTGTTTTATAGTTTCCAAAATTTGGAAGCAACCACATGTTCTTCAATAGGTAAATGAATCAATAAACTGTGGTCCATCCAGGCAATGGAATATTCTTCAACAAAAAAGGAAATGAGCATTCAAACAATGAAAAGGCATGGAAGAAACTTAAACACATACTACTTTGTGAAACAAGATCTGAAAAAGCTATACATACTGTATGGTTTCAGCTACAACTGGCCCTTGAACGACAGTTTTGAATTGAGAGAGTACATTTATATGGAGATTTTTTCAATAAATACAATACATTACTATAAATGTATTTTCTCGTGTGGTTTTCTTAATTTTTCTTTTCTCTAGCTTGCTTTACTGTAAAAATACAGTATATAACATACAAAATACATATAACATGTAACGTATCTATATAAAATTATACAAAATAGGTGTTGGGGCACCTGAATGGCTCAGTCAGCTAAGCATCCAACTTTGGCTCAGGTCATGATCTCACGGTTCGTGTGTTCGAGCCCCATGTCGGGCTCTGTGCTGACAGCTCAGAGCCTGGAGCTTCCTTCAGATTCTGTGTCTCCCTCTTTTTCTGCCCTATCCCCACTTGTGCTCTGTCTCTCAAAAATGAAAAACATTAAAAAAAAATTTTTTTAATATGTGTTAAGTGACTAGATATGTTATCAATAAGGGTTTCAGTCCACAGCAGTCTATTAGTTTTTGGAGAGTCAAATATATAGGCAGATTTTTGACTATGCAGGAGGCTGGTACCTTAACCCCTGTGTTGTCCAAGGGTCAACTGTATATAACATTTTCGAAAAGGCAAAGCTATGGAGATAGTAAATCAGCGATTACCAGAGGTAGGGGAGAGAGGGGGTGAATAGGCAGAGCATAGAGGATTTTTAGGGCAGCGAAACTACTCTGTATGAAACTGTAATAGTGGATACATTTGTTCGTGAAAACCTACAAAATGTACAACACCGGAAATGAACCCTAGTGTAAACTGTGGACTTTGGAAGATAATGATGTGTCAGTATAGCTTCATTCATTGTAACAAATGTACGACTCTAGTGCCAACTATTGATAGTTAGGTCAGGTATATGGGAACACTGCTTTGTGCTCAATTTTGTAATGAACCTAAATTCACTTTAAGAAATAAAGTTTAATTTTAAAAAATCTTCTTACATGAGTGTGTGCATTTGTCAAAACTCATGAAAGGTACATTTAGTATTTGTGTATTTCTTTGCATATAAAATTCACCTCAGTCATGCAAATATTAAACATATTTAAATGGGAAACATCAATATGAATTCATGATATATTTTCCTCTTTTAAAAAAAGTGTGTATTGGGGCATCTGGGTGGCTCATTCAGTTCAGTGTCCAACTTTGGCTCAGGTCATGATCTCGTGGTTCATGGGTTCGAGCCCCTCATCGGACTTTGTGCTAACAGCTCGGAACCTGGAGCCTGCTTCAGATTCTGTGTCTCCTTCTCTCTGTGCCCCTCCCTGCCTTGTGCTCTGTCTCTGTCTCTCTCTCTCTCAAAAAAAATTAACTTTAAAAAAAATTTTTTTTAATATGTGTATTTCCTAAAGAGATCTTAACTGGAAAGGAGAAGAACTAGCAATATCCAACCAAAGTAAGAGACTCGGGATAGTTTTAATTGTCTTTCAGATGCGTTAACATATATTTTTAAACTATTTTTAAAACAAGAGAGCACTATTTAAATGGGCTGTAACCATCCATCACATTGAACTACAAGGTTGGCATTTTTATCCCCATTTTAATATAATAAAACTGAAGTTCAGAGAACTTAAGTGGCTTACCCAGAGTTTTAAGCTAAGTGAGTGAGTTGGCAATTGCTGGAAAGGCTTAGGGCCGTCCTCCTTAAGGATAGACTAATGGAGGAAAACTATCTTACAAGTTCTTCTTAATGTCTTTTGTTGATTGAGCATAAAGGCAGGACAGCAACCTTTCTAGAAGCTGAATTTCTGCCTGTTAGCTAAGACTCCTAAGAATGCAAAGCAGGTAGATGGCCACTAATATGTTAACTTGGTCATATTACAATGAGATAAACATTTGCTAAACATCCATGTGATCCTGCCCTATTTGTTTTTTCATCTCATATACTGATAGTTTACCTAACAGTTTTTCATTTTTTTAATGTTTGCTGATTTTTGAGAGAGAGAGCTCGCACACAGACGGGCGCTCTTAAGTGGGGGAGGGGCTGAGAGAGGGAGACACAGAATCTGAAGCAGGCTCCAGGCTCCTAGCTTTCAGCACAGAGCTAGACGTGGGGCTCGAGCTCACAAACCGTGAGCTCATGACCTGATCTGAAGTCAGATGCTTAACTGACTGAGCCACCCAGGCGCACCTTACCTAAAAGTTTTAATATTTAGATATTAACTATTAAATGTTTAAATATTATATATTTAACTATTTAGATTGAGAAAAAAGAAAAGAATCCCAGTTGAGGTGACACTGTTAATTATCTTTGAGCCATGATACTGAGGTGTAATTTATAAGTTGAATAGCAAACTCAAAGATTTATCTTCCAGAATTTCTTTTTCAGACCTCCCCCTTGCTCAGGTTCAAGAAGAGAGTGAAGAGGCTCGCTCTGCATCTTCTTTCTTGGCAGAAGTTTCTCAATATACAAGTGGGTGAGTAGCAGTTCATTAGTTCAACCTATTTCAGTATTGTTTTCATAATTCCACCTTTTGTTCAGTTGTTTGGCGCAATAACTTTTGAAGCATTTTAATTCCAGTTTTTAAAAATCAGTTAAGAGCTTTTGGAATAACAGCTCTCCGTTTGTTTGCTTCTGAGACCGAAACAAGTTTTGGAACATCTTTATGCATATAAACTGTTGTTTACTCTTATAAAGAACAGTTTTGATACATTTTTACTCTTAAAAACCTATAAGCCAAAGACGATAGAATTTTTTTTAATTTTTTTTAACATTTATTTATTTTTGAGAGACATAGAGACAGCGTGAGCAGGGAAAGGGCAGAGAGAGAGAGGGAGATACAGAATCTGAAGCAGGCTCCAGGCTCTAAGCTGTCAGCACAGAGCCTGAAGCGGGGCTTGAACCCACAGACCGTGAGATCATGACCTGAGCTGAAGTCGGATGCTTAACTGATTGAGCCACCCAGGCTCCCCCACTAGACTTTATCTTTTAGAGCTGTTTTAGGGTTATAGAAAAATTAAACAGAAAGTACATAGCATTCCCATTGACTCCCTCCCCTCACCGATTTCTCCTGTGACTAACATTCTGCTGTAAGTGTGGTAGATTTGTTAAAGATGATAAGCCATTATCAGTACATTGTCGTTAACTGAAGTCCCTAGTTTATAGTAGTGTTCACTCTTCATGTGGTAGTGTTAAAAGTATCCTATAGAATACTTTCTCTACGAATCACCAATTTTAATACAGAAATCAAGAAAGTATTAAATTTTTTTTTAGCTAACTTAACTAGTTAGTTACTGATAAATATAGCTGATTGACATTTTATCATAAGGGTTAGGAAAAAGAAGAAAACAGTTATTTGCTTTAAAAATCTACATGGTAAAAGATTCAAGATTTGTGATTTTATTTAGGAAACGTAGAGAAGATTTAAAGATGAAAGCTATTGCCAGTTAAATATTTTGTTTTAAATGTTTAAAAATTAAATGGATAAGAAATATTTAAATACTTAGCTATGTTTTTAAGCAAGGATGTGTTTATAAAGTCTAGGGTTTTAGTCTGATCAGTATTCTGTTCTGTTCTGGAATTATTGCCTCTTAGCTGCATTGGGTGTGGTGTTCCTGGCTGGTATTTGTGGGTCTCACTGAAGAATGGCATCACCCCGTACCTTCGCTGTGCTGCACTGTTTTTCCACTATTTACTTGGAGTAACTCCACCTGAAGAACTGTTTACCAGTAAGTAGGAAAATGAAATCTCAGAGTGGCAAATAAGAGATTTTTTTCCTTACCTTCAACCTCAAAAATACAAGGTGAGGGCAATACTACTTTTCTGTTCTCTGCCTCTTTCATCAGTGTTCACACCCAACGTGTGTGCCCCTGCTGTGGTGTCGGCTAAAGGTGAGACCAAAAATGAGATTAGCTTCATAGTATGCAAAACCTACTCAGGACTCCTATCTGTTTATAGTTGATGTACTTGAGCTTATAAAATGTCTGCACACAGAATATAACTGATAGGATGTGCAAAAAATTAGAAACTTTGGCTGCTTTTAGGGAAGAGAACAATTTGGCTAAGTAGGAGGAAAACTTTATACTCTTTATTTGAATTTTGAACAAACGACTATTACAAAAGAAGTAAGATGCTGCTAGGAAAGACCTGTTGTAACAAAGCAAGGATGTATATGTTTGAGTACCGGTCATTTCCTTTCTTCTTTACTTGCCTTAAATCTAGATCAAAGTAGACAAGTCTTCCTTGTGCTTTTTATGGGTAAAAATCAGAACATTTGTATGAGTTTGGAACCATCACCAAAATTGTTCAGAGATTCTTGCTTTCGTCCTCTGAGATTAAGCTGAACAGGTCAGCTTTATTAGCTGTCAGCTTCTGTATCTTGAACTCAGTTGAGTAGGGTGTATTTGATCTAGGCGCGTTCTGATGCCGTATACAGGCACACCTTGTTACATGCCACATCACTTTATTGCGCTGTGCAGACATCGCATTTTCTACAAATTGAAGGTTTGTAGCAGCCCTGTGTCGAGCGTTTCTGTCAGTGCCATTTTTCCTACATTTGCTCACTTCATGTTTGTGTCACATTTTGATTATTCTTGCAGTATTTCAAACTTTTTCGTTATTATTATATTTATTAGGTGAACCAGATGATGGTTAGCATTTTTTAGCAACAAAATATTTTTTTAATTAAGGTATGTACATTGTTGTCTTAGACATAATGCTATTGCACACTAAATAGACTACAAATAGTGCAAGTGTAACTTTAATAATCACTGGGAAACCAAAAATTCGCTTGACTTGCTTCACTGCGTTACCCGCTTTATTGTGGTGGTCTAGAACTGAACCGGTATGCCTGTCAATGGGGTGCTACTTCCCAAGTAGTTGTTGTTCTGCACTTTAAAAAAATCATGTATTAATTTTTCTAGTTGGTACTGTAATACAGCAGTGAATAAGTTTAAGTCTTTTATTGGAAGGAGACTAAATATATACAAACAGATAAATGTATATAATAATATACAATAGATGTAATGTCAAGTGGTGATAAAAGCTACAAAGAAAAAAAAAGCAGGTCATGAGAATAGAGAGTGCTGGGCCAGAGTGTATAATATGTTTAGATAGATAGTCATAGAAGGCTTCTCTGTGAGGAGACATGGAACAGAGAGACATTGAAATAAAGATGGGGTTGAACTGGGCAGAGATGGAAGGAAAAGTACTCCTAAACAGAAGAAACGCTAAATGCAAAGGCTGTGCTTGACATCATGAAAGACTCATAAAGAGATGAGTGTGGCTGAAGCATCATGAACAGGGCGAGGGTGGTAGGAGGTGAGGTTCAGGATACAGCAGGGGCAGATCATGTAGGGCCTTGATACCACGATAAGGACTTTGTGTTTTGTATCTCATGGTGGTGTGGCATTGAGAAACCTGGTCAGGAGAATGAATCAGGTTTGCATTTTGAAAGGATCTCTGTGGCTTATTTGTCACCCACAGTTTTACAGAGTATAGAGATAACATAAACAATGAAGAAACTCTGCTCCAGGTTGACCAGGTAAGAATATTGTGCTTATTAAATGTATTGTTATTCTCTTGCAGATCCTGCAGAAGGAGAATACAGTGCACTTTGTAGCTATCTGTCTTTACCCACAAATTTGTTCCTGCTTTTCCAGGAATATTGGGATACTGTAAGACCCCTCCTCCAGAGGTACTATGAGGGCAAAATGTCACTGTTGGGTTATTATACAGTTTGAAAATTTTATTTTATTTTAAGTTTATTTATTTAAGTAATCTCTATACCCAACATGGGGCTTGAACCCACAACCCCAAGATCAAAAGTCACATAGTCCTCCAACTGAGCCAGCCTGGCACTCCCAGTTTGGAAAATTTAAATTAAAACTATTTGCAAAGCTTTTAGATTGCTTAGACTTCATCGATGTGGGTAACAAAAATATAGGAGGTTCCTAATTCACACACTCAAGGAATTGGAGAGAAGTGCAATAGCCTTGGGCAGCTGGAATTTCTGCTTGTCCCACCGTAGGTACCATTCTTTGAACTACTCTTCCCCAAAGCTGCTGTTTCCTATAAATCATCAGGCAGGCCGGAGAGGCGGGTTGTGAGGGGGAGGTGTGGTGGTGGTCATGTTGTCAGCAGCTACACAGTCAACTAAATACCAGAAGAAACCAAATTGAGGCTCTCTCCAAAACAGCGTATCTCACATGGTAGTACACATCTCAGGAGGGTGCCCGAGAAGGAATAAAAAAGTTGTTTGGTGTATCAAAACATATGAGTTAAATTTCCCTGTAAGAGGTGGGTCTTTTTTCGAGAAAAACTTTCTTTCTACCCCATCATTGCTGGCCCTCTTGATCACTGTCTACCTCCTAACCGCTGGTGTCCTTCCCTATATTTACCTCCACCATTTTCCATCTTTTTTTTTTTTTTTGAGATATAATTGACATGTAGCATTGTTTTAATAATTAATTCTCGGGGCGCCTGGATGGCTCAGTTGGTTAGGTGGCCGACTTCGGTTCAGGTCGTGATCTCGCAGTCTGTGAGTTCCAGCCCCACGTCGAGCTCTGTGCTGACAGCTCAGAGCCTGGAGCCTCCTTCAGATTCTGTGTCTCCCTCTCTCTCTCTACCCTTCTCCTGCTCACACTCTGTCTCTGTGTCTCTCAAAAATAAATAAACGTTAAAAAAATTAAAAAAAATTAATTCTCACTGTTACTCTTACTTTATTTCCCCCATTAAAGATCCTGATACCATGTTCCAACATGTGTTTGGGGAGGATGTTTGGCCACACATCCAACAGACAGCTCTCCGACACCAGCTGGGTGTCCTACAATTCACCACAATCCTACATTGTCTGCCTGGAGGTAGCATCAGATCCCACAGGCTAAGGGCTCATTGCTGGGAGACTGACATGCCTACATGCAGACACATTTCACACAGCTTCTACTGGCAAGTCCAAGGTTGTCACCTCTGCTTCTGACCTAATGGCTGTAGAATAGAGGCTCCACTGACCCCTCCTTAGGTTCAGTTCATTTGCTAGGGCAGCTCACAAAACTCAGAAAAACATTTTACTTACGAGATCATCCGTTTATTCACGAACAGCCAGGTGGAAGAGATGCACAGGGCAAGGGAGCCAAGGTTCCATGCTCCCTAAACACACCACCCTCCCCAAATCACCCTGTGTTCACCAATGTGGAAGTTCTCCAAACCCTGTCCTATCAGTGGTTTTGGAGGCTATGTTACAGGGACATGGTTGATTGAATCGTTGGCCATTAGCGATTGATTCAGCCCCTAGTTCCTGTTTCCTCCATGGAGGTTGAAGTAAGGAAGCTGAAAGTTCCAACTTTCCATTCACATGGTTGGTTCTCCCGGCACCCAGCCCCCATCCCTAGGTGGGATCTAAAACACACCTTTATCGTGCTCATCACTTAGGAAACTCCAAGGGTTTAGGAGCCCTGTGCCGAGAACTGGGTTAAAGACCAAATATACGTATTTATTATTATAAATCACATGATCACACCTATGATTTCCTTTATCTTTTCATTATTCTGCCTTTACCTTTCTTCTTTTTCTTTCATTAATGTGTTCTTCCCTCCATGCCCAGGTCAGGATTTGTGTGAATGTCTACTTGTCTCCTGCCACATTTTCTGTGCCCTCCTCTCTTCTGTTAGGCTCTTTTCCTAGGTACCTTCATTTCTTACAAGGAGTTCTAATCTCCAGTGTGATTTAAAATGAATTAAAACAGAGTTTTAAAGATCAGGATCATGCTTTGTGTTGAGTACAATCACAGTAGGCTATACTAATTTTACTTGTATATTGTTGGAGTCAATACATTTTAAACTTGCTATTCTAGGTTAATGATAAAAATTCAAACTTTGACACAGAATGTCCTTGCCCTTTGTACCATGTCCTTGCCCTTCTTGCCTCAGAATCTTTCCTCATCCTTTCTGAGGTACAGGGGACTGAGACTTGCAGGCCATATTTCCCAGTCTTGTCGGTTGGCTTCTGCGTGTATTCAGCCTGGGTGAGGCAGTGATAGCGTATTGGAAGCTGGGTGCAAGAGAGAAGCCTGAGTGTTCAGGCCACATCTCTGGTTTGTGTGGTGTCTCAGGCAGTGGCTTTAACTCTTCTCTGGCTCTAGTTCCCATCAGCCAAGTCTCTGGTGGTTCCAGTATCCATTAGTGACCCCAGCCCCTGGGCTCTAATAATATCACAGTTTCCTTTCGTTCCTCCAACCAGGGAGAGGTGGTGACTTCCTGTTATTGGCTAATCTTTGGGTTGCCTTGCCTTTTTATCTCCTGGTTGGCTTTGCAGCCCCTCTGTCCTCTTTATTACCAATTCTTGGTATTAAATTCCCTCTTCAGAATGGTTTCTGTTTTTCTAGTAAGACCTTGATTGATAAACCCTTTAAAAAGAAATTAATAACAGAAAGGGAACAAAACAAATAGGGAGACACAAAAACAAAGGGAAGAAAAGCGAAGGGGCAAGATGTGAAATAGTAGAAGTCAGGCAGAGGGAACAGGGAGAGAAGGGACAGAGAGATTTGGAGAGGGCGGCTCAATGATGCACACTGTGCCGAACTTGTGATGACCTGTTTGCTTTTCTCTTGGCTCCCCTTATAGGTGGTGTGCAGATCCTGCCTTACTAAACTGTTTGAAGCAAAAAAGCACCGTAGTCAGGTTGGTTTTACTTCCCAGTCCTTTCCTACAGGTTGTGTTTCCAAAAGTAGTTGTTTTGCTGAGCATGCTTTCTGGTGTGTCTTCTTCATTCTTACTCAGTGCATTATTTCCTGCATTTCTCTTAGGTCTTTGCCAGAAATTAGATTCTTCCTGCAATTGATTCTTTTCTTGGAGTGGCTGTCCTTTCCTAAATTGTTTGAGTCCACCAGCTCCTCTATCTTAAGCGTGTACGTGCATATTAAAAGGCACAGGAGGAGATGGCATCTTGGAGCTGCTGGTATATTACAGTCAGAGGGTAGTGACAGTATTCGTATACACCAGTTTTTTTCCTTTTGAGAATAGAGTAAGATATAAATAGAACTATTCCCTCTACCCCTTCCCTTCCTATCTGTATACTTAGAGACTACCCAACAAAACTTTTCTTCAACCCTCCTGTCTCCTCTAAGTTATGGCTCAGTCAAAATCCGCCTTTTTCTCAAGGACCAATTCAAATACGACCTCGTCCCCCAAGTCTCTCCTAATAAACCCTCTCATATGTGTATGTACCTGTCAGCACCATAAAGCGCTCAACAGTAAGTTCAGCAAGGCCCAGATTGCATGCTTATTTTTTTTCGTATCCCTCCAGGGCCTGCTTTATGTTATATGTGTCTAATTTTTATTCACATTGAATTGCATCTGTAAACAAGCAGAGTAATTGACCCCCAGCCTTAAAGGCTGTCATCAGTAGTACCATTTTTCTGTGGCTAAAGCAAACATTGTGACACAATGTGCATAGGCCACCTTCTGTTGTTCATCTTTTCTCACCCTTTCAGCTTCTTTAGCCTTCAGTGTAAGTGTACATATGCTGCCTACCCCTTGGCCCCACTTTAGTGATTTAGAGATTATAAAGCCAGCTTTTATAACTTAGAGTAGTATTCACATCACCAAGAAAAGAAAGTAGAGAGAAAAGTTTAAAAGATGAATACATATTTTAGGACTGTTAATCTCACACAATTTTTCCTTTATTTCAGTTCATTATGTGCCTTTTAGATACCTACTATTTCCCCAGCATGGTTCTAAAATAGTTTGGGAGAGTTAAAAGACCTAACACATACAGGTTCTTGGTCATGGGTAATTTATAATCTAATTATGTACATAAACTAAAGACATAAAACAAAGTATAATAGTATATGGAATGTACTATCAATGCTGTAGAAATTTAAAGAGTAAAAGTTTTTTAATGATGCCAGGTTACTCTTGGAGGAGATCATTTTTAGCTGAACATAGAAGGAATTACGGAATTTAAGTTGATTGGGGTTTGAGGATAGAATGTCCATGTTATTCAGATACTCTTCTGCAGGGCATTCATGCAAGGCTTTTATTGTATCTGTGTCGTGGTAAGAATGAATAACATTTATAAACATGTAGCAAGTACTAAGTACATTATGTTCCACCTAAGTATCTTACTGAATCCTCAATGACTCTATGAGTTTCCTTGATACTACTATTTATATTTAACATTTCTTAAATCATCATGAATCTTTTATATTTCTTCCCCATCTCAAAAATTTATTATTAAATTGATAGTGTGCCTTATATGACTGAGAAAGTATGATATATTCATCCTCTAGTTTACAGACCATGAAATACAGGCTTAGGTTCAGTGACTTGTTAGATATTAGAGAATTTAGGGTTTGTAGCTGCATCTGATTACAAAGGCTGTGTTCTTAACAACTTCTTTATATCACCTTCCTAGTCATTATGGAAATCCAGCTAGAACAATTTAGTCTTCAGGAATAGTGGGACTTGAGTTTGGAAAGGAAACCAGCCGATGAAAGATTTGGAATTCTAGGCTCAGAAGCTTGGATTTAATGTTGTCAACAGGGGAAATTACTATGGGTTGCAAGTATGGATCCTTTTGTTATTTTTAAGACATTCTTCCTTCCATTACTTGGTCAGTTTTTGACATGGGCTTATTTACTCTTAAGTAAAATTGTCTTTTAAATTATATTTCTAGATACCCTAGAAAAAGAAATAGTTTGATAGAGCTTCCTGATGACTATAGCTGCCTCCTAAATCAAGCTTCTCATTTCAGGTAAGAAGAAATTTTTTTTTTTTTTTAAATTTTAAGCTTGCAATTGATGTGTACCACCACTAGCTAACTTTTTTAAAATTGACCACTGAGCATCTTTAATAACAGTGATTGTTGATTTCTTTTTTATTATTGAGGTGAGAACCACAAAACATACAGTTAATGATGATAAAGTGTACAATTCAATGCAGTTTAGTGTATTCACAGTGTTGTGCAACCACCACCTCTCTCTAGTTTAAAAACTTTTTCATCATCCCAGAGAAACACCTTGTATCCACTAAGTAATCACTCCCCATTTCCCTCTTTCCCAATCCCCTGGTAATCAATATTCTGCTTTCTGTCTTATGAATTTGCCTGCTCTCTATATATCGTATAAAAGGCACCATATAATATATGATTTTTTGTGACTTGCTGTTTCACTTAGTATAGTTTTTGAAGTCTGTCCAAGTTGTAGCATGTATTCAGTCCTTTCTTAGCTAAATAATATTCTACTGTAGGGACGCCTGGTTGGCTTAGTCAGTAGAATTCGAGCCCCTTGTTAGGTGTAGAGATTACTTAAAAATAAAATCTTTAATATTCCATTATATGTATATACCAGAGTTTGTTTATCCATTTATCCATTAATGAGCGTTTAAGTTGTTTCCCCCTTTTGACTATTATGAATAATGCTACGTGGACACAATTTTGATTTCCTAGGAAATAGAATTACTGGGTCATTCCTAGAAATATATATAGAATATAACATTCTATAATGTATATATAGAATATATTTCTAGGAATAGAATTACTGGATCATTATGGTAATTGTATGTTTAACTCTTTTTTTAAAATGTTTATTTTTGAGAGAGGGAGAGAGAGAGAGAGAGCGAGAGCGCAAGCAGGGGAGGGACAGAGAGAGAGGGAGACACAGAATCAGAAGCAGGCTTCAGGCTCTGAGCTGTCAGCACAGAGCCCAATGCGGGGCTCGAACTCACGAACCGCGAGATCATGAGCTGAGCCGAAGTCGGACGCTCAACCGACTGAGCCACCCAGGCGCCCCTGTTTAACTCTTTGAGTAACCACTAAATGTTTTTCCATAAATGGCTGTCCCATTTTACATTCCCATCAGCAGTGTAAGTTTTGAGAGAGAGACAGAGAGCACAGGAAGGGCAGAGATGAAGAGAGAGCAGACTCTGCACTGTTAGTGCAGGACTCAACCTGGGACTGGAGAGCATGACCTGAGCTGAAATCAAGTTGGATGCTTAACCAACTGAGCCACCCAGGTGCTCAGGAGACACATTTTCTTAATGACTATTGACGTTGAACATCTTTTCGTGTGCTTTTTGGACATTTGTGTATGTTCTTTGGAGAAATGCCTGTTCAAGCCCTTTGCCCATCTTGTAATTGGACTGTCTGTTTTGTTGTTGAGTTTTAAGATTTCTTTATATTGAAGAGGAGGGAGACTCTTCCTTTCTTCCCTCTTGGTTCTTTGGCTAGTCAAATAATTAAATTGACATAAGACAGATTAATATGAGAGGGGTGCCTGGGCAGCTCGGTTAAACATTCAATGTCAGCTCAAGTCATGATCTCACATTTATGAGTTCGAACCCTGATCAGGCTCCATGCTGACAGTGTGGAGCCGGCTTGGGGTTCTTTCTGTCAGATTAATAGGAGAAAAACAAGTTTAATTTCATATATATGGGAGATCACAGAAATACAAGACTCAAAGAAGTAACTGGTTTTATACTTTTTAGTTAAACAATTATTTATGAAGATTTGACAAAACAAAGGGGTTTACACTTAGAGTACCAAATTAATGAAGAAGTAAGGGTTTATATGTACAGCCTTCTTGACTTTGATTTCCCTAACTTTGGCAGTAAGGGTGTTTTCTATCATTCTGGTATAGGGAGGATACCTTCACATGGAAGATCTATTTCCTGCTTTTGGGGGAACAAAAGAAGTGTCAGAGTGTCCTTTTTGCACCTGCTGTTTCCTAAGTAACTTTAATTCAAAATAATCAATATGCCGAAGTAGCATATTTTGGGGTAGCCTATTTTGTTCTCTTTCTATATATTCTTAATAGTTTTGTAGTTTAGCTCTATATTTAAGCTGTGGATCTGTTTTGAGTTAATTTTTGGAATAAAGCAGGAGGTCCAGCTTCATTCTTTTTTTTTTTTTTTAATGTGGTTTCCAGTTATCACAGCACCATGTTTTTTTTTTTTTTTTTTTTTTTTTCATTATAATAGTTTATTTTCAAATTGGTTTACATATTACACCCAGTGTTCATCCCAACACGTGCCCTCTTTAATATCCGTCACCCCCTCTCCCCCCTCCCTCACCTCCCTCACCCTCAGATTGTTCTTAGTCTTTGAGAGTCTCTTATGTTTTATCTCCCTCCCTCTCTGTGTCTTTTTTTCCTTTCCCCTCTAGCCCTCCCCCTGGGTTTTGCTTAGTCTCACAAAGTCCACCTATTCGTGGAAACATATGGTATCTGTCTTTTTCTGACTGACTTATTTCACTTAACATAATACTCTCCAGTTCCATCCATGTTGCTACACATGGCCAGATTTCATTTTTTCTCATTGCCATGTAGTAGTCCATTGTATATATGTGCCACAACTTCTTTATCCATTCGTCAGTTGATGGGCACTTGGTTTGCTTCCACGATTTGGCTATTGTCGAAAGTGCTGCTATGAACATTGGGGTACACGTACCCCTATGCATCAGCATTCCTGTGTCTCTTGGGTAGATTCCTAGCAGTGCTATTACTGGGTCATACGGTAGCTCTATTTTCATTTTTTTGAGCACCATGTTTTAAGAGACTGTTCTTCCCTTATTGGATAGTCTTGGCACTCATGTTGAAAATCAATTGGTCAATGATGTTTGAGTTTCTTTCTAAATCCTAAAGTCTGTTCCATTGGTCTCTATGTCTGTCTTTCCTTATGCTAGTATCACACTTTTTAATTACTATAGTTTTGTAAAAGAAGTTTTAAAATTGTTACATGTGTGGGGCACCTGGGTGGCTCAGTCGGTTAAGCGGCCGACTTCGGCTCAGGTCGTGATCTCATGGTCTGTGAGTTCGAGCCCCGCGTCGGGCTCTGTGCTGACAGCTCAGAGCCTGGAGCCTGCTTCGGATTCTGTGTCTCCCTCTCTCTGCCCTTCTCCTGCTCATGCTCTGTCTCTATGTCTCAAAAATAAATAAACGTTAAAAAAAACAAATTAAAAAAAAAAATTGTTACATGTGAGCCTTCCGGCTTTATTTTTCTTTTTCAGTGTTTTAAGTACTTGGGGCCCCTTGCAGTTACATACAAATATAAGGATTGGCTTTTCCATTTCTGCAAAAAGGCAGTTGGAATTTTAATAGAGATTGAATTAATCCTGTAGATTGCTTTGAGGAGTATTCCCATAAGTCTTCCAGTCCATGAACAGGGATACCTTCCCATATTTGGACCTTCTTTAATTTCTTTGTGCAGTATTTTGTAGTTTCCAGTGTACAAGTCTTGCCCTCTTTGGTTAAATTTATTTCTGGATATTTTAGTATTTTGGATGCTATTGTAAATGAAATTATTTATATATATTTTTTAAGTTTATTTATTTATTTTGAGAGAGACAGAGACAGTGTAAGTGGGAGAGTGGCAGAGGGAAAGAGACAGAGAATCTCAAGCAGGCTTCTTACTGTCAGCATGGAGCCCAACATAGGACTTAAATTCATGAAACCATGAGATCATGACCTGAGCTGAAACCAAGAGTCAGCATTTAACCAACTGAGCCACCCAGGCGCCCTTGCAGTTATTTTTCTTAATTTCCTTTTTGGATTTTTCCATTGCTGGTGTATTGAAACACAGTTGATTTTTGTGTGTACCCTACAGCTTACCTGGGTATCCATAGGATTACAGTTAACATCCTAAATTTAGTTCGAATTGATAACATTGTAGTTTCAGCTGCATAATTAACTGTTCCTTTCTATTTTTTCTTCCATCTTTATGTTGCTGAGATCACAGATTACATTTTTATATATTCTATGCTTGTTAATGTAGATTTATAATGATGGTTTTATTCATTTGTCTTTTAAATCATATAGTAAACAAAAAAGGGAGTCATGTATCCAAAATTATAATAATAATACTAGCTTTTATACTTACATGTGCAGTTAGCTTTACCAGTTATCTATATTTGTTTTATGACTGCAAGTTACCATTGGTGTTCTTTTGTTTTGGCTTGAAGGACTCACTTTATTACTTCTTATAAGACAGGCCTACCAGTGGTGAACTTCCTTAGCATTTGTTTATTTGGGAATGTCTTCATTACTACTTTATTTTTAAAAGATAGTTTTGGCAGATATAGAATTCTTAGTTGACAGCTCTTTTTCTTTGAGCACATTACATGTACCCCACTGCCTTCTAGCCTCCATGGTTTCTGACGAGAAATCAACTGTTCATTTTTTTCATTTATTTTTTTAATTTACACCCAAGTTAGTTAGCATATAGTGCAACAATGATTTCAAGAGTAGATTCCTTAATGCCCCTTACTCATTTAGCCCATCCCCCCTCCCACAACCCCTCCAGTAACCCCTTCTGTTTGTTTTCCATATTTTAGAGTCTCTTATGTTTTTGTCCCCCTCCCTGTTTTTATATTATTTTTCCTTCCTTTCCCTTATGTTCATCTGTTTTGTATCTTAAAGTCCTCATATACTCATATGATATTTGTCTTTCTCTGACTAATTTTGCTTAGCATAATACCCTCTAGTTCCATCCATGTAGTTGCAAATGGCAAGATTTTGTTCTTTTTGATTGCCAAGTAATACTCCATTGTGTATATATACACATATATACCACATCTTCTTTATCCATTCATCTGTCGATGGACATTTGGTCTCTTTCCATATTTTGGCTATCGTTGATAGTGCTGCTATAAAAAAATCAGCTGTTAATTTTATTGAGGATTCCTTGTATGCGTGAATTGCTTCTCTTACTGCTTTCAAGCTTCTTTCTTTGTCTCTGACTTTTGACAGTTTGATTATAATATGTCTTCTGTGTGAATCTCTTTGAATTTATCCTGTTTGTAGTTCAGTTTCACTCTTGACATGGAAATTTATGTCTTTCAAATTTGAGGAGTTTGGGCCATTATTTCTTCAGAAAATATTTTTTCATTTCCTTGTCCTTCTATGACTCCCATAATATGTGTATATGTTAGTTTGCCCGATGGTGTGCCATAAATCCCTCTGTTCCTTTTTATTCATTCTTATTTCTTTCTGCTCCTCTTACTCAGTAATCTTAATTGCTCTGACTTAAAAATTCACTGATTCTTCTGCAAACTCCGATATGCAGTCGAACCCCTTGAGTTTTTTATTTCAGCTATTTTACTTTTCTATTTGTTTCTTTTTTATGTAATTCCTCTTTCCTACTATTTCCTACTCTTTCATATGTTTTCCTAATTTCCTTTAGTTCTTTGTCAATGGTTTCCATCAGCTCTTTGAACTCATTTAAGAGTTAATTTAGAATCTTTGATTATTGACAAGTGTCATGTCTGGGCTTCCTCAGGGATGATATCTGTCAGTTTCTTTTTTCTTGTGAATAGGCCATACATTTCTGTTTTTCTTGTAAGCTTTGTGAGTTTTTGTTGAGAACTGGACGTTTTGAATATTGTAATGCAGTAGCTCTGGAAATCAAATTCTACCCTCTCCCCAGGAATTGCCACTGTTCCTTGAGGGAGGCTGTAGTTGTCTGTCTGTTTAGTGACCAAATTCAGTTTTGTGAAGACTGTATTCCTTATTATGTGGTCACTGAAGTCTCTGTTCCATTTTTGCTGCAGTCAGCCAGTGAACTGACAGATTTCCTTAAATTTCTGGATCCAATAAGAAAAGTGAAGATAAGAAAAAATATAAAGAATATTCTGTCTCTTTAAATCCCCTCTGCCATCCCTCCCAAGGCAGCACCTTCAGCCCATAGGAGCTGAAACAGTAGCCAGTCTGTGTGTCAGCCCCTCAGTGAACTGCCAGGCAGAACTAAGCAACCCTGAGTTTTGAGGACAGCCTTCATTTTTTGAGGGGGTCATATCCACTACACAAAAAGCCAAAATTCACTAAAAGTTACCAGCCTCTTTGTTTGGTAAACACTCCCGTGGATGCTGCACATGATCACCTAGGTTCCAAGTCCCAAAATAGTTGCTTCAGACAGTTCTTGCCAGATCAACAGTCGTATTCGTATTGGTAGAGGAACCAAGTTCCTGGAGCTCCTTACTCCACCATCTTCTATGACGTCGCTCCTCAATTTTTTTTAAAGCTCAGGAGCCTTTTGTTTTTTTTAACCACTCAAAGAATCATCATTTATTCATGTATCTTTTTACATGTATAAATGTGGTCAACACATCCATCCATGAAAATAACACTGTTTTCAACTTCACAAACAAGTTGTTCTCTTAGAAATATCTTTTATACGTGTGTCTTTAAGCATTGTTTTATGTGCATTACAGTGAGGTGACCACATCCTCACTGAAATAACACTGAAGAGCCCCTCCTTTTTTTTTCTCCAAGCAAAATCTTATATGGACGTCCATTGTTACAGTAAAACAAATAATAGCATTCTGGCTCAGGTTTAAGCCTGATACTAGAGAGAGGAGTAAAGCTCTTTAGCTTTGTGTGGCACCATGCCCCCCCCCCCGACTCCTCAATCAAATTAAAGCCTGCTCGAAAACAGTGTTTCTTAGACTTTCTTTTATATTCCTCTTCCCTTTCACTGATTATTTTCCAAAAAAAAAAAAAAATCTGGAATATAAAGACTGGTGAGAAGTAAAATAAACTAGTTACATTATACTCATTACTAATATCATGTAAGAATTACCCATTAGTTACTTTTGTAAGAAAACAGCATGAGCTTAAACACATGATTCTATATGATAAAATAATATCCTATGAAGTTAACAGTTTACACTTGGCTATAATATGATGTAAGTTATTCAAATAACATAAACTCATGAGCTGTGCACCCCTGATGTAATGTCCCTGAATGGAGAGATTCTGTTTATATCCATCTGCCTTAGCATATTGGTGTCTGAATATTTCATATTTGAATCACAATGCATCATATATTGGCATTATTGATGCAGTTATGTATCCTTGACACTCAGGTGGTATCACACTACCACCCATAGAAAATCAGATTAATAATGATGACATGAAATGAGCAGTTGCTTGTAATTAAAAGGCAAGAATCTCAGCGCTCTGAAAATCAAAGCCTGTTTAAGACTTCATTGATGATGTACCAGTAACACAGCATCTTTTTCCCAAACTTCAGGGATTCCTAAGCTCAGTTAGGAGTTAGGTAATATTAAGTAAGCATTGGACAGCAGCCAAACTTCTTAATAAACTTAAATTAATTAGAGTTCTCAGAAAACGCAAATAACTCTTAAATTTCGTTTTAAGGATACCAGTTAGTAATTCTAATGAACTGCCTTGGTATACAAAGTGACTACTGTAGTCCTTAGTCATAAGTTAAATAACTTGCTGTCATTTGAAGGGGCCAAAAATAGGGAATGCAGTTTAGCATCATTTTGAGGCTTCGAAGAGCCCACTCTGGCCGACTCTGAGAATCACTGCCCTACAGAGTGACTAAGGAAATTCTTGTATTCAGTTAGAACCTCTGCTTTGAACCTTGAAGTCAGAGAGTTTAACTTGCCCAGCAGGGGCTTGGACAGCCCATACTCCAGTCTCTGTTATTAGATAGAACTAACCGTGGTGTTAGCTCCCTTGCTGCTTGTCTCATGCAGATTAAGTTCAGCCACCTAAGGAAATGGTTGTGTCATTTACCTCCCAGCCCTCAAAAAATTAGCTAGGTGATTTAAGAGATTGCATCCAGCTAAATTCAGTGATCTCTTAATCTTAGGGCTATGTTGCTACCACAGAATCCCAGTGAATAAGTGTTATCTTCCTGGCATTAAAGAGTATCACTGTTGGCTCTTAGGAGGATCTGAGAAAAGCGTTAGTTATTAAAATCACAGTGAAGATCCCCCTGGATGATATTATTACTTACTGGTTTCAAGTAAAAATGAAAATACATTTGATGATCTCTTCCAGTTTTATTGTCACCATCAATTTCTATTAAGACTGAGCCATTTGAGGGCACCTGGGTGGCTCATTCGGTTAAGTGTCCCACTCTTGATTTTGGCTCAGGTCATGATCTCACTGTCTTAAGATTAAGTCCTGTGTCAGGCTCCACGTGGAGCCTGCTTGGGATTCTCTCTCCCCTTCTCTCTCTACCCCTCCCGCACTCGTCTTCTCTACCCCATTGAACAAAATGGATGTGAAACGTGTCTGAACTCTTACTGCACATCATGATTTAAAAAAAAAAAAAATTGGGGATACTCGAGTGGCTCAGTCAGTTAAGTATCTGACTTTGGCTAAGGTCATGATCTCTGGTTCATGGGTTTGAGCCCCATGTCGGGCTCTTTGCTGACAGCTCAGAGCCTGGAGCCTGCTTTGGATTCTGTCTCTCCCTCTCTGCCCCCTCACCTACTGTGCTCTGTCTCTCTCTCTTGCTCTCTCTCTCTCTCTCTCTCAAAATAATAAACATTAAAAAATTTTTTTAAAAATTGTACAGCTAACAAGGTCATATTGAGGACATAAGCTCTCTCTGAAAATAAGTAAATAAACATAAAAAAAAAAACGGCTGGGGCACGTGGGTGGCTCAGTCAGTTAAGCATCTGACTTTGGCTCAGGTCATGATCTTGTGGTTCATGAGTTTGAGCCCCACTTCGGGTGAGCTTAAGCCCTGCTTCAGGTGAGCCCCTCTTCTCTCTCTCCCTCTCTCTCTTTCTCTCTCTCTCTCTCTCTCCCTCCCCACCCCTCATGGGATTCTTTCTCTTTCTGCTCTCTCTCTGCCCCTCATTTACTTGCACCTTCTCTCAAAAAAAAAAAAAAAAAGACTGAGCTATTTCTGCCATAGGGGGGTAAGCTGCTCAGTTACTATACTTTAGGTATCACGTTTATTTTCCCCTATAGAATACTAGAGACTAAGACTCAGGCATCCTTCACTAAAGGCGAAAGATAATAGCTTTATCCAAAAAGAGCTATAATTATATTCTTTCCCAAAGAAGTGAAATAGTCCCCTCATCTACAGAAGACAGAGGTGGAATATTTATGCACAGAGTCCTCCTTCTCCTAGTAGACAGTGGTGGTTTTCTTATCTTCCCTGAAAAACAAGGGGTCAGAGAATAAACAGTTAATGCCCTATTGGAGATTATTTTGGTGTTCTTTATTCTGACCCCATTGGGAGCCTCATTGGATCTCAACTTAGTGGTTACATTTATTTTTTACTGTCCAAATAAAGGAATTCTTAATGTTTCTGGTATGTCCATTGTAAGGCAGAGATAGGACCATGGAAAGCTCCTTTTTTTTCAAGGTAGCCATTATCACTTTAATTCAGAGAGTGATCCTCCTCCTTTAGGGGGCATTTTAGCAAGGCTATAGCATGCTACTGTGTAAAATGGCAGATCTCAAAGTACTGCTTGGTTCAAGCAAGTCAACTCTGTCACTTTTTCCTTCCTAAAGACTTGCTTTGTTTCCCAGATGGAAGGCATATCAACGTTAAGACTACAGTCTCTCATTTCAACCCTAAAGATCTCAATATTTACATAAAATGGATGGGAAGTGTGTCTGAACCCTTGCGGCACATTGTGATTAAAAAAAAAAAATTGTACACCTAACAAGGTCATATTCCTCTGGTATTGAGGACATAAGCTTGACTAAACCAATCCAGAGGAGGGAGCTGACTGTAAGTTGGTCATGTCAGAGGAAGAAGGATTCTATAAATGTATCACAGTTTCAGTGAGGCATATTTTATTGCCAAACTATGGGAATTATCAAGACAGTGTATATTTAATAATAAATCTTCTTAATCAGGAGGTTTTTTTTGGTGAGTCCTTATTAAAGAGGAATCTACTAATTAAATGTTTCCTTGTGTTTTAAGAGCTGTGTTTGCTGCAAAGCAACCAGTGATGAAGACACATTTCAATGCTAACTGGATATATCATGCTTTTCTTGTTTCTCCACCACACTGAATGTTTTCTTCCCCTTTGAGGTGCCCGCGGTCTGCAGATGATGAACGAAAGCACCCTGTCCTCTGTCTTTTCTGTGGAGCCATACTGTGTTCTCAGAACATTTGCTGCCAAGAAATAGTGAATGGGGAAGAGGTTGGAGCTTGCATTTTTCATGCACTTCACTGTGGAGCTGGAGTCTGCATTTTCCTAAAGTGAGTAATGAGCGTCTGGAAGCTTCATAATGAATTTAGGGAATCTGGCTCTGATCTGGAGGCTATAGTAGGACAGTGTGTTGATAGGAGATGATCACATGTAATTGCATTTGAGAAGATATTACAGAATAAGTAAAACAAAACAAAGCAAAACAAAAAGCCATAGGATTCTGTCCACATTTTAATTACTTGTGAAATATCTTAAACATGATAGACTTTGCACTGCTACTCTGGTGTTATAGAACTCTCAGGTATACTGAAAGGGCTTGGAGTCCTAAAAACACTTACATTTAAAAAGTACCTGTACGTTGCTATTTTAAGTTGTCATTTGAATATTTTCATTTTCTTCATTTCCTCTATCAAAGCAACCGTTGTTTTCCCTGGTCTCTCAGCAAAAGACTGAGAGTGGAACATAGTTACTTCATGTTTATGAAAGAAGAGTACAAGTTGCCTGAGAGAGACAAAAGTCAGAGTGGATGCGTGTGCTTTTTCTTTCCATCTCCCCATGTACTGTAGTTTCTGTGTATGTAAGCCCAAATGTCTCCCTAACTATGGAATATTAATCATTGCTTAGAGGCATCTATTGGGACAATGCAAATGAATGGACAGAAGCCACATCCAAATACCTGTTTTCTTCTTTTAGGGAACCTCCAGCAAATAAACCCACTACCTATTCCAACTGCTTAATTTATAATGTCCGTGTATAGTACTTATCCCTTCTACACATCTGTACCCAAACATTATTTGTATGTCTTCATTTCTCTGCTGTTAGGAGTCCCAAGTACCTTCAAAGTGGCAGTGATTCTTTATAATTTGCACTGTCAGAGGCTGGCTCTAACCAGAAAAGGCTTAATTAACACTTGCCTAGCTGACCTTCTTTTCTGGCCCAAAGTTACCAGACTAAGAGATGTTGTTCGGTCCTTCTGTTAAGCTCCCTCCCACTCTAGATCGTGGGTCAGGAATCAGAACAGAAACCACCCTGGCCGTCATTTTCCAGGGTATCTGTGGCTTAAGTAGGACAGCTTCCTTCCTCTCTTCAGTATATTCAGTCCATATTAATGATCCCATTTACCTAAATCCGCTGATGTTTCCCATATATCGATAAAAATAGCAATATTCACTGTCTTTTACTTAGACAAAACACAATTGGGTCTATTTGTCTATGTTTACTGTCTTTATACTAAATTCCTGACAGATACTGGCCGTGTCTTTTCTCTAGATTAACTTCAACGCAGTGCCTATCATTTGTACACATGCACTTAATAATATTTCCTGTTGGTTCTTTTGTCCTTCAGAATCCGAGAATGCAGAGTAGTTCTGGTCGAAGGTAAAGCCAGAGGCTGTGCCTATCCAGCCCCTTACTTGGATGAATATGGAGAAACAGACCCTGGCCTGAAGTAAGATTAGTTTTTGTTTGTTTGTTTGTTTGTTTCATTGTAGTTGCATTATCGTACATGGATCATAACAGTTCTTTAAACTCAGAAACTAATGCTAACTACTGAGAGATATTTTTAAATGGTTGCAAATTAAAAATATTAAATATGATACCATCCTGAGGAGCACATAATTTTGAACAACTTTGTGCTTCTTTAGAATGTGAGGGTAATATTTCTCCAAAATTAAAGACACCCAGCTGTCTTAATGTTTGAATGTTATGATATTTTTAAGCAGCCTTTCTACAGAATTATGTATGGAGGTAGTCTTTGCATTAAGGGAGAAAAAAGCTGAATGGTTCAAAGTAGTTAATGACCAAGGATAAGAAATCTGAGTTACTCCAGAAAGGTACAGAGAAACAGAATTTGTAAATTAATTAGACAATTTGAAAATCCCCAGTCAGCTGAGACATTTGAGCGCCTCCAGAGTGAGAATCTCACAGTTCCCCATTACTGGCAACAGCCAGATTGTAGTCATTTTGGATTAGCAGCTCCACAGTGTTACAAACTGTGCAACCTTAGAATTGATGTGGAGTGCTTTCATTTAAATATTTGCTAATCACCAGGAAGTTTTTTGTGTCATAAGAACAACGATAAGCAAATATTTCTGAGGAGCAGAATATAATTTGAGGGCTTTGCGTTCTATACCTCAGACTTAATCTCTACTATATGAAAGCCAGAAATCAAAGCTAAATAAACTGTATGAGGCTGAAAAGCCATTAAAGCTCTATCAGTCTAAGTACCCAAAAAAGAATAAAGCTGCTTCAGATTATAAAGCTAATCGTCCATTTAAATAGAGGTCTCATAGTGCCCATGATATACTTGCCTATTTTCTGAATAATCAAGGAGTAAACTTCTGCTTCATCAGCTAAGTAACCTTTTAACTTCATGGTGATCAGTGTTAAAGGGAGAATATCACTTTTTTTTTAATCTTTAATGTTTACTTATTTTTGAGAGAGAAGAGAGAGTGTGTGTGTGAGTGGGGAAGGGGCAGAGAGAGAGAGGGAGACACAGAATCTGAAGCAGGCTCCAGTCTCCGAGCAGTCAGCACAGAGCCCAATGCAGGGCTCGAACTCACAGACCGTGAGATCATGTCCTGAGCCAAAGTTGGACACTCAACCGACTGAGCCACACAGGCGCCCCAGAATATCACTTTTGAAACCCTCCTGGTAATTCCTCCCAGCTCTAAGAGCATCTCAAGAGTTTAGGGGCACCTGGTTGGCTCAGTCAGTTAAGCATTCGACTTCAGCTCAGGTCATGATCTCACAGTTCGTGAGTTCCAGTCCTGTGTTTGGCTCTGTGCTCACAGCTCAGAACCTGGAACCCGCTTCAGATTCTGTGTCTCTCTCTGCCCCTCCCCTGCTCATGCTCTCTCCCGCTCTGTCTCGCAAATATAAGTAAGCATTAAGTTTTTTTCCTAAGATTTTCTTTATTTTTTTAATGTTTTTATTTATTTATTTTTGAGAGATAGAGACAGCACAAGGAGGGAAGGAGCAGAGAGGGACAGGGAGACACAGACTCTGAAGCAGGCTCGAGGCTCTGAGCTGTCAGCACAGAGCCCGATGTGGGGCTCGAACCCACAAACCATGTGATCATGACCTGAGACGAAGTTGGATGCTTAACTGACTGAGCCACCCAGGTGCCCCCCTCCCCCCCCCACCAAAAAAAAGAGTTTGAACTAATTTAGGCAATAAAGATATGGGAGTTATTTGATTCAAACTTACATGTTGGTGTTTTTTGTTTTCCTGAAGGAGGGGCAATCCCCTTCATTTATCTCGTGAACGGTATCGGAAACTCCATTTGGTGTGGCAACAACACTGCATTATAGAAGAGATTGCTAGGAGCCAGGAAACGAATCAGATGTTATTTGGATTCAACTGGCAGTTATTGTGAGCTTCAACTCTGCCTTGGGACAATCACAAGTGAAGACATAATAATGAAGACCGATTCAAAATTATGGAGATCTTTCTGAGGGCTGGCGAAGGGTTGGAGGGTCTTTTGCTCCATGTCCAGATTCACATACATTAATAAAATATTCCTTAATGGAGTATTGCTTTCAATTAGTGCAAATATGCTTAAAGGAGAAAAAGGACAACATAGATTAATCTGTTTCATGTTCCAGAACACTAAAAAACAAAATTCTTCTTCACCCCAAGTGTCTGATTCTATTTCCAGAAAGCTCATTTCCTTTCATCATCTTTCCCATTTCATGTCACTTCATTCACCTGGTAAATGAAGTCACACCAAGTGGTCGTGGACATTTTTATATGTTGGTTAACTCTTCTACAGTTCTGTATTTGGTATTTCCCACACACACCTAAGTTTAGTTTAGCTGACGTTGGAACACTGACAAGAGTCTAATCTGTGGTAGTCTTCCTTGCAGCTAAAGAGGAATTGCAGAAACCATGCAGTGTTTTTCAGTTGGGTAAGTTTTCAGAAGAGTAAGTCTCTTTTAAGGAATTCTCCCTAATGTGCCACTTAGTGTTTCAGCCAGAAATTAAACAGTTCTATGGACAGAGTTACCATTTCTAAGGCAAATTTCTGGCACTGTGGAAAAGCTTTTTTCCCAAAGGGAGTAGACCTCAAGAAGAGTTAGGATAATGTATTCATTATTCATCCCTGATGGGCCAAAGAAACTGTAATCCTCACCTCTTACCACAAATAGCTTTGTTGGGTTTTGAAATTATATTTTCCAAAGGCAAGATTCTAAAATGAGTTTACTTATCTCTTGTTTGACTCTTAAAACCCTGAGGCAATTCTGATGTAAACTGTCTATAGAATGAGGATAAGAAAATTCCCCCAACGAATGGAGCATGGCAGCTGTAAATTCGAACAATCAGATTTAAGCCAATTCTGTAACCTTCTATGTCTTTGTAAAAGACAAATCCTTCATTTGTTATCTGTGTTCAACGTTTTCATAAACTCTGGTTTTATGACTAGTGCAGACAACCAAAAAAGCCATGTGATCAGTAGTCTGTGTCCTGTTATAATATGCTGTGGTTGAGCCATCTTGTTTATAAATAATAGCGCTCTCCTGAATCTGTGCATAGACTTCTTGATTTTTGGCTTTAACTTTTTATATCAAGAACTTGTGATATAAACAGCAGATAGAAGATAAATTGAACTCTTCCATTCTAGCCTCTGTTGTCTCTGGAGTAATGTTAGGAATTTGAAAGATACATTCAAAGACCATCTGATTTTACCTTTGGTGACTACATCATTTGCGTGTGTAAATGTTCTCCTGTCTTCTTTTTGCTTAGCAAAGGCAAGCAAATAAAAATATATTTGCATACTGATTGATAATGCACATTTGGGGTTAGATTTTTTTGGCATTTTTATGTAAGATGGGTTTTGCAGTAAAGGATGGGCATGAACAGGCATCAGAATCACAATCATGATTTTCTACTTGAATAATTATTATTCAGAAGGTATCAGGAAATAGATACAACTCCAGTGAGCAATCTGTAACAGTTGATGAGCGAGGATCAGAAAATTCAGTATTCAGCTTGTCCAATTTACCGGTATGATTAAATCATTAGAACATCTCCCTTTATTCCTTAGATAATTTTTTTGAATGGTTTGTCTGACTGGTAAGTCTGAGCCAAAATAGGCAACAGGAGGTACCGACCTCTGCCCTAACTGATTGGCCCCCATTTAGCAAAGATACATTGACTTTTTATTTCTAGTCTTTTTATATTCACTTCATAAATCCTGAGCTTAAACTCTTAAGCTGCCAGAGAGACTGTCTTGTAATGGCCAGTCAGACCTTTACTGCCAAAGAACCCATTTCCTACTGAGTTCCACTTTTGAGGTTGGTGCAGACCTCTGCCCTGTACATGAACACGTGTCTCCGTGCTGCCCCCAGCCCTAGGGATTTCTAATTATACTCACATATCGTAGCGGTCTGCCCTCATCATTGCAAATAATTTAATTATGCTTACGGAGTTTACTCACAAACGAGCAAAAAGTCACTTTACTTTCATTAGGGTAGTATGTGGGGGAACTGGTTCAACAGGATGGCTCCAAAACTGTGTTTTTCTCATGTTTTTGGTGAGGGGCTGCCAGGAATTTTAATGATACAGTGAAGAAAAACGTGTATCTGTATAATTAATTTATTTTGTTGGTGTATGGGCTGTGAGTTCACCCTTTCGTGGTCATTTGTCATTTCATAACAACTATGCATTTTGGTTCACTGTGATGATGATCTATATTTAGTGACTGCGACATGTTTATACCACTGATTCAAATTCCATCCATGATGAAGTTATACAAATAATGCATATATTGATATCTTTTATTGCAAAATGTAAATTTAAAACTTGTATAATGTTCTTGTGCTTTTTGAAATAAAATATCTTATATGTGTATATTTACAAAGAAAAAAAGGGACTTCTCATGTTTGGGGATTTGGGTTTGAAGTATAAAAATCTGTACCTAGAAAAGAGCTCTAGTTAAAAGTTACCCTTGTCAGCCCAAACAAAGTCTTTAACAGACATAGGTATTCAGTGGAATGGTCTCCAGTCTTTGTGACCATACATACCATCAGTAAATTTTTAATTTTTTTAAAGTTTTAATGTTTGTTTATTCATGAGAGAGATAGAGACAGAGTGTGAGCTGGGGAGGGGGAGAGAGAGGGGGGGATACAGAATCTGAAGCAGGCTCCAGGCTCCACAGAGCCAATGTGGGGCTCAAACCCACAAAACGTGAGATCATGAGCTGAGCCAAAGTTAGACGCTAAACCGACTGAGCTACCCAGGTGCCCCCATCAGGAAACAATTTTTAAGCATGCACTGTGTATATAGAGAGAATTTTTTATATTCAGTACTATACTAATGCAGTAAGTATCATAAAACATAGTCCAAAAGTGGAGATTTTAAAAATCAGCTGAAAAATAATAATTCTGTTTATTTATTTTTAAATGTTTATTTTTTATAAAATGTTTTAATGTTTTTTATTTTTGAGAGAGAGAGAGAGAGAGACATATAGAGTATGAGCAGAGGAGGGGCAGAGAGAAAGGGAGACACAGAATCTGAAGCAGGCTCCAAGCTCTAAATTGTCAGCATAGAGCTTGATGCGAGCCTCAAACTCACAAACCATGAGATCATAACCTGAGCCAAAGTCGGACGCTTAACCAACTGAGCCACCCAGGCGCCCCACAAATGTTTATTTTTGAGAGAGAGTGCACGAGTAGGGGACAGACAGGCAGAGAGAGAGGGAGACACAGAATCCAAAGAAGTTCCAGGCTCTGAGCGGTTAGCACAGAGCCCAACACGGGACTCGAACCCACTAACCACAAGACCATGACCTGAGGTGAAGTTGGATGCTTAACTGACTGAGCCGCCCAGGCGCCCCTAGAATATTTCTATTTAAATATCTTCCACGTGAATTTATCCATCTCTTTGGGTATGTACACCCCATTGCGGACACAGTTGTCTAGGGCAGCAATGTCCAGGAGAGCTTTGTAATCATGGGAATGTTCTATATTTGCCCTCCAGTATGGTAGTCACTGTTCCCATGCAGCTACTGAACATTTAAAATGTGGCTAGTACAACTAAACACTGGAATTTTTTTTATTTTATTTAATTTTAATTAAATTTAAATCATGTGTGGCTGGTGGCTACTATATTGGACAGCATAAATCTAGTGTCATGGTTCTCAGACATGACTGTGGTAGAATCACCTAAAGAGTATTAAAATATAAATTTCTGGATTGCACCCTCAATCCTGAATCCAAATCTCCTGAGATTGAGCCTTCACAAAATCATTGTGATTTCCTTCTGTTCCTGTACCATTACTCTTAAAATTTAGAGCTGTCTTTTTTTTTACTTCAGTGATTTTTTTTTCTTTTTTAAAAATTTTTTTTTTAACATTTATTTATTTTTGAGAGACGTAGAGACAGAGTATGAGCAGGGGAAGGGCAGAGAGAGAGGGAGACACAGAATCTGAAGCAGGCTCCAGGCTCTGAGCTGTCAGCACAGAGCCCGACGTGGGGCTCGAACTCACAGACCGTGAGATCATGACCTGAACCGAAGTCGGCTGCTTAACCAACTGAGCCACCCAGGCGCCCCACTTAAGTGATTTTAGTCTAAGTGCCAGAGAGCCTCTGGGAGAAAAGTAGATCAGATTGGCGGGGTGGGGAGTGCCAAACTTGGGTAGTTGTGATATTTCATTTTGAGCTTCTGTGTACGCTTTAAGAAAAAGGTACCTGGAGTTAAACCAGAAAGTCCTTGCTTTAGTTTTAGAACTGTATGCTACTCTAGGAGGGTAGCATTAAAGGCAATGAAGGAAGGGTTTTGGTTATGAAAATACAATTGGCAGGCAGAGGTCACTAAGAAATCTTCTCCATGCTTATACTAGAGCGGCTGGGCACTACTAGGAAAAACAACCAGGCAAATTGTTCACAATTTACATGAAAATTTAAATTTTCTGGGGGCACCTGGGTGGCTAAGTGGGTTAAGCGTCAGATTCTTGATTTTGGCTCAGGTCATGATCTCACGGTTCGGGAGAACCCTGCATCAGAGCCTGCTTGGGATTCTCTCTCTCTCTCTGTTTGTCTTTCTACCTCCCCTGTTTCTGCTCTCTGTCTCTCTCAAAAATAAATAAACATTTAAAAAATTTAAACTTCGGTACAACAAAGGGCACCATTAATAAAATTAAAAGATACCCAGAGTTAAGTGGTATGATCCCATTCACAGTACAGTTTTTGAATTTCCCCCAAACTCTTCCTGAAAGCCATATACACTAACCAGGATAACAAAAGAAAAACCGCGAAGTTTAACAAAACTAGGTAGCAGGGAATCTCCATGAACTCCCAAGTATGGGCAGATATACCCAAAGCAGCAAAAGTAGCAAAGCTGTGCAGTGGAAGTTGTGGAAAGTGAAAGGGGAACTGAGTAAGAGTTGTAGAAATGAGAAATTGCCAATGACACCCAAGTAAGGAGAAACCCAATCAACAGAAATCCTGGACAATCATGACTGAGAATTACCAGCACAACTAACTGAAGTCCTCACATGCTCTAAGTTGAGGGTCGGTGAAAAACCGCTGTCTTGAGAGAATTCAACAATGTGGTGGCCATCTAAGTTGTCTACATTCTTATAAATACCCATTAAATACTGCCTTCATTACAGAAAGGGAACCACCCCACGGAAAACTAAAAACAAACCAGATTGAGAATGACAGCAATACTGTGGGTAAGAAAGTTCAGATTGTATGCATGAGTGATATGCAAAGTAATCTATTAGCAAAATGCCACATTTAAATACGTAAGTATAAGAGAGAGCACTCTCTGAATATCTGACATTAAAAATGGAGGAGGTCACTCTGAACTGTGAAGCTAAGAATGTTTTCTTGGCCAATCCCTGCCCATTTGACAAACACCTCCTGCAGAAAATCCATCTCATTTAAAAGAATATAACTGTCATTGGGGCACCTGGGTGGCTCAGTCAGGTAAGCATCCCACTCTTGCTCTCAGCTCAGGTCTTGATCTCAGGGTTATGAGTTCAAGCCCCTGCTACTTAAATAATATAATTGTGATGGTTAATTTTTTTAAATATATTTATTTGTTTTGAGAGTGAGCAAGCAGGAAGGGTCAGAGAGAGAAGGATAGAGAGAGAATCCCAAGCACCCTCCATACTGTGGCACAGAGCCCAACACGGGGCTCCATCTCACGAATGGTGAGATCATGACCTGAGCCAGAATCAAGAATCAGATGCTGGGGCGCCTGGGTGGCTCAGTCGGTTGAGCGTCCAACTTCGGCTCAGGTCATGATCTCGCGGTCTGTGAGTTGGAGCCCGCATCGGGCTCTGTGCTGACAGCTCAGAGCCTGGAGCCTGCTTCTGATTCTGTGTCTCCCTCTCTCTCTGACCCTGCCCCATTCATGCTCTCTCTGTGTCTCAAAAATAAACATTAAAAAAAATTTTTTTTTAAAGAATCAGATGCTTAACCTACTGAGCCACCCTGGCAGCCCCTGTGATGATTAATTTTATGTATCAACTTGACAGGCCTAAGTGATGCCTGGATAGCTGGTGCACAAAAATTTCTGGATGTATCTCTGAGGGCGTTTCTGGAAAAGATTAGAATTTGATTCAGTGAACTGAACAGAGATATCTGTCTTCACATCCTCTGTGCGTTCCATCCAATCCCCTGGGGGTCCAAATGGGACAAAAAGAGGAAGAATGATATCCCTTCCTCCTTTTCTTTTTTTTTTTAAGTTTATTCATTTTGAGAGAGAGAGAATGAGCAAGGGAGTGGCAGAGAGAGAGAGAGGAAGAGAGAGAATCCCAAGCAGGCTCCCCACTGTCAGCACAGAGCCTGATGTGGAGCTTGATGGGGCTCGTTCTCATGATCCTGAGATATGACCTGAGCCAATATCAAGAGTCAGATGCTTAACCGACTGAGCCACCCGGGCATCCCTTCCCTCTCTCTCTTTTTTTTTTTTAAATGTTTATTTTTATTTTTGAGAGACATAGAGACAGAGAGTGAAGAGGGGAAGGGCAGAGAGAGAGAGGGAGACACAGAATCTGAAGCAGGCTCCAGGCTCCGAGCTGTCACAGAGCCCGACGCGGGGCTCGAACTCACAGACCATGAGATCATGACCTGGGCCGAAGTCGGCCTGCCCAACCAACTGAGCCACCCAGGCGGCCCCCCCTCTCTCTTTTTAATAGGGGTGTCTATCTTCTCCTGCTCTCGGGCTTCAGAGCTCCTAGTTCTCTGCCTTTGGACTTGGACGGAATTATACCACTCACTTTCTCAGTTCTCCACCTTGCAGAGTGCAGATGGTGGGACTTCTCTGCCTCCATAACCACACGAGCCAATTCCTATAATAAATCTCATATATGTACCTGTGTACGTGTGTGTATATATATCTTCTGTTGATTCTGTTTCTCTAGAGAACCCTAATACAATAAGCTAGCCCCAAAGTTATTACAAGAAAAAGAAAACCAAAAATGAAGTGAGCAAAGTTGTAACAACTGGTGAGAATATAGAAGACAATTGTGGCCCCCAAAGTAAGACAAAAACTAACCTCATATTTGAAAATGAGATATAAGGGGCGCCTGGGTGGCTCAGTCGGTAAAGCATCCAACTTCAGCTCAGGTCATGATCTCACAGTTTGTGGGTTCAAGCCCTGCCTCAGGCTCTGAGCTGACAGCTTGGAGCCTGCTTCAGATTCTGTGTCTTCCTCTCTCTTTCTGACTCTCTGCTGCTCACACTCTGTCTCTCTCTCTCTCTTAAAAATAAACATTTAAAAAAGTTAGATATAAGAAATTTTTTAAATGATCTAAACTTCGTCATAACAACTCAGAAATGTAACAGGAGATCTCAAAATGACACAGTAAGACAACAGGATATGAAACTGAAGTAGTAGGAGGAAAAATTTGGAAAATACTAACTTAGAATGAGTACAAACTGAGAGGTCAACTATGAAAAACAGTAAAGAAATAAAAATAGGAAAAAGATAAAAAAACATTTGAGATAAAGCAAATGAGACAGAAGACAGGCAAGAAAGATTCAACATGTATTAACTACAGTCCCTGATAAAAACCAAAACCAATGGAACAGAACACGAATGGAAAACTAATATGATAAAACTTGCCTGGGGAAAAAAAAAACTTAAAAATACACATTTGAAAGGAAACACTGTAAAATTCAACCCAGGAGTGTCCAACACCAAGGCCCATCCCAGTAAAGCTGTTGGATCTTAAGAACAAGACACAATCATTTGGACATGTAGGCAAAAAAATCCAAGTCACTCGTAAGATAAAGTCAGATTGACGTTGGCATTGGACTACTTGGAAGCAACATTTTAAAAATAATAAAAGGATTTTCAAGAGTTTTTATGTCCAAACTGCCAGGTATAAAGTTCACACAAATCGTTTAAAAGCATGTTAATACTCAGGAAATATTTCTTGATTGAGGAATTTACCAGAAAACAGTTTTCAGACCATCACAAAATGGTTACAGAAGCTTTGGTATATAGTCTGAGGGTGGGGTATTGTAAGAATTGAGAGTGAGGCAGGAGTGGGAAATGAGAGACAAAATCAGATGCTCTGATAATGTAAAATGAATGCAATTAACCAAAAAGGGGAGGAAAGGGATGAATAGGTCCAAAGTTAAATAAGCAAACTGACAGCATCAGCAATAGATATCACTCGAAGCCGACAAATAAAAAATAAAATAAAATTTTAAACAAATTGACACTAGGGATAAAACTAGTAGCTACATAGTGAGAAAGAAGAGGCCAGTAAGTAATTTCAAAATTGCTTATGTGTTAGGGTAACAACAGACAGTTTTAAAGAAAGAGTATCTAGAATATTACATAAAGATGTTAGTATAACGTTTACAAGCAGAACTATAATGCAATACCAAAAGGGAGGAAAAAAAGGCAAAGAAAAGACGCTACATAGTGAGACAATATAACAAAATTTAGAGACAAATGGATAAATATAACAGATTCCAGTGAAAAATAAAAAACAAAATTTTTAAATATGGGGCACCTGGGTGGCTCAGTTGGTTAAGCGCCGACTTCAGCTCAGGTCATGATCACACAGTTTGTGAGTTCGAGCCCTGCACTGGATGGCTCTCTGCTAACAGCTCAGAGCCTGGAGCCTCCTTCCAGATTCTGTGTCTCCTCCTCTCTCCGCCCCTCCCATGCTCATGTTCTGTCTTTCTCTGTCTCTCAGTAATAAATAAAAACATCAAAAAAATTTAAAAAAAAAAACATAATTTTTAAATGGACAAAATATTTGGATATTTCTCCAAAGAAGATATTCAAATTTCTAATCAGTACACGAGAAGATGCTTGATATCATTAGTCATTAGGGAAGTGCAAGTCAAAATCACCATGAGACACCATGTCACACCCACCAGGGTAGCTATTAATCAGCAAATCATACAGTACCTGTTGGGAGGATGTGGAGAAATTGGAATCAAATACAGGCAGACCTCACTTTGTATGGTAATGAATTACTGTAAATATGGCCATGCAAACAAACCGTGGAAAACACTCTTAATAATCCATGGGAAAGACTGTGATTGTCCCGGGGCCTTTAAAAATTATGGTGGAGGGGCCCCTGGGTGGCCTAGGTGGTTAAGTGTCTGACTTTGGCTCAGGTCATGATCTCCTTGTGAGTTCAAGCCCCACTTCGGGATCTCTGCTCTTGTCACAGAGCCTGCTTCAGATCCTCTGTCTCCATCTCTCTCTGCCCTTCGTGCGCTCGCTCTCTCAAAAATAAACATTTACAAAAAAATTCTGGTGGAAACAAACTCTCATCAACGTACAGGGAAATACAAATAGTAAAACTAACATTTACTACGATTTATAACATTGAAAACTTTGAAAATTAAAGTGTTTTATTTCTTTTTAAAAGACATCAGGAAAAAAAACATCAAGGGTGCTTGCCTTCCTCCCTGTGTCATGACACAGGGAGCATCTTTTCTACGCCTTGGCAAATGGGCATTCGTCGAAGTTTGCATTACTTTCAACAATGTATCCTTTGTGTTTTCAGTTTTGTGAAATACTTTCAGGAGTTCCTTTAATATGAAGCTTTGTGCCAGTATGGTTTTTTTCTTTTTTTTTTTAATTTTTTTTTTAATGTTTATTTATGTTTGAGACAGAGAGAAGCAGAGCATGAGTGGGAGAGGGGCAGAGAGAGAGGGAGACACAGAATCTGAAGCAGGCTCCAGGCTCCGAGCCATCAGCACAGAGCCTGACGCGGGGCTCGAACTCACAGACTGCGAGATCATGACCTGAGCCAAAGTCGGCGCTCAACCGACTGAGCCACCCAGGGACCCCAGTATTGTTTTTTTCTGGGGTGCTTGCCATAAAAACTTATTTGTTTCAATAAGTTTGTCTTCACTAAGTTTCTCTGACTGCATATCTAGAGTCCCTCAAGCAACAGCGGTGTCGACAATCCTTTTTTTTTTTCTTTTGTATGGTAATGAATTACTGTAAATATGGCTATGCAAACAAACCATGGAAAACACTCTTAATCAATGGGAAAGACTGTGAAAAAAAGTTACCTCTTTTTTCTATAGCTCCTATATAGCTTCTATGACATTTATATTTGACCCAAATTTCACTTCCAGCATTATCACTTGAGTGTCTTTGGTGCGCTTTTATTTTTGTTGGCCAATTCCCTCTTGATTATCAAATGTCACATGGGTTTATCACTGGGAGGCCGGAAGACAGCACAACGATGTGCTTTGCTCTCTGTCCCTGACCTGAATGATTGGACACAGATGTGCAATGTCCAATCACCAAAAGACTTTGAGAGAAGTGGTGGAATTGGCCACTGACCGTGACAAGCATTGTTATTTAGTAATTTGCGAAGTAAAGAACTTGCTGCAAAGTTAGCGCTCTATGCAATTACAATCAACATACCATCATAAGCAAAATTTGAATCATGTTGTTGAGAAACAGGTGTTAATTTAATTAACGCATGATGACTGAAAACTTTGCATACGAGAACCATAAAAACTGAAGACATCTTGTAATAGGCAGCAACTTTCATAAAGCTAAAAAAAAAAAGGATGAATAGACACATTAATAAGAGAGAATTTAACAAACATCTCCCAAACATAGATAAAGTAGACAAAACATTCGTAAAGATATAATAGACCCAAACATAATTATCAGTGTGTTAGCTGGGTCCTACAGTGAGCAGACCCTGAGACAGATTTGGGGGCACAAAAGGTTTAAATTGCTGCACTAATCCACTCCGTTACAACCGGACAAGGGAATTCCAAGAAGGGTCCAGGCAGATCATCTGAAAACCACACCTAGTCCTCTCTGTATCTAACGACAGCCCTTCTACTTTCCTGCTGATCCCTGCCACTTACCCCTGCCACGATGGGGACTCCTCTTCTTGCTTGCTAGTCCAGGGTTGTATGCAGTCCAAAGGCCCAAGCTGCAGCCACCGTGTATCATCCAGAAAGATCTTTGCCATGTCCCCTGGCAAGAGTGAGCCCCCTTTAGGCATCAAGACCTCCAACTCTGAAGAGCTCAGAGTTACAGGGACAGGAAGCAGACAGTCAAAGCCATTGGGGATGATGAAGGGAGCCGCTGCTTGGTCCCTGAACCTCAGATATGGCGTTCCTATTGGAAACATAGGGCTATGTAAAGGTTTCAGATTCAGGGCATACCCTGCATCTGGAAATGGCGCGCCACCCTCGCAGCATTGCCTCTGAGCTGATACTTGAACTATATCTTCCACAGTCCATTCCAACATTCTGTCAACCCAGCTGCTCCTGAATGATGCAGTATGCAAAACCACCAGTGTATCCCATAGCCTGGGCCCCTTCCTGTACCTCCTTAGCTGTGACCTGTATTCTCTGATTGCATGCTATATTGTGTGGAATTCCTGCTAATGGAGCAGGTACTCTACAAGCCCCCAGATAGCAGTGCTGCCTGAAGCTCTGTGGAAAGGAAAGGCATACCTAACCCTTGAATAGATGCCCAGTCGTGTGAGAATGAAGCATCCCAGTGAGATCGACTTGCCACCTAGTAGCTGGTTGATCTCCTTGAAAAACAATGCCATATCAATAGAGCAATGGACTCCATTGCTGGCAAGATGGACTTTCCAAGGTGGCAGTGGCTCTAACGATCTTGGTAAGTGGAAGTCCATGCTGTTGGGCCCATGCTTAACCTCCATCTCTCCTGTCATACACCTGTTGTATCAGTAGCCAAAGGATGCTAATGTCTAAGTTGTTTGGATTACTTGCTTATTCGGTGCATCTTCTGTAATGGATGCCTTCCGGTGGGCATTAACATCTAAAGCAAAAATCTTCGTGCTTTGTACACATAGTTATATGTCCATACAGTGTGTACTCCTTGTGTCTAGTTTCTTTTGCCTGTGAGATTTATCCATGTTGTCTCATGTACCAGTACCTTTCTCTTATTGCTAAGTAGTATTCATCATTATATGAATACACAAAATGTGTCCCTTCTCCTGTTGATAGGTATCTGGGTTGTTTCTAATTTGGGGCTATTATGAATAAAGCTGTTAAGAACATTCTTAAACAAGTGTTTTGTTTTAGACATGTGACATGCATTGATTTCTCTTGGAGACTAGATGTATGCATATATGTGTATATGTATGTGTATATTTATGGTAAGAAATATAATGAGATATATAATGAAATATGTGTGTGTGTGTACGATCCATGTTTAATCTTTTAAGGAATTGTCAAGTATTTTGTCATAGTTCCTCTCGCTCCATATTCTCAACCACATTTGGTATTGCTGTCTTTTCAATTGTAGCCATTCTGCTGGGTTTGTAATGGTAGTTCACTGTCTCACTAATTTTAACACTTTTTAAAGATGCTTTTAGATTTACGAGGTAGATAATAAATACATTTTTTTCTCTTCCCTTCCATGATCTATACCTTATTTCTTTTCTTCTCTTACTGGATGGGCTGCAATATAGAGTTGTGGTGGCTTAACAGCAAGAGTAGAAAATGATCATGAAGAGTTTTCTAAGTGCTGCTCAGGGCGATGAGGAATCTCTAATATTTTTTTCATAGATGAATAATGTGGTCAAATTTGCATTTAGAGAAAGCTCTCTGGCGATGATGTGGAAAAAATAAAGACACCGGGGAAGGCCAGTTAAAAGGCTTCTGGAGTAATGTAGCTAAGAAATGGTGACCTAAGCTAGGAAAGTGGCAATTGCGATGGAGAAGAATTGATTTTTAAAATATAAAATATGTCTGGCTCCACTTAGTCCACATCAAGTGTGATTTCAGTAAACCAATCAATAAAAATACGCACATATTTCAAGCCATTCTGAGGATAGACTGAATTTAGGGGAAATTCATCTCCAGAAGCCACTAAAAAGAATACTTTAACAAATGTTATCAAGCCGTTAACAAAAAGAACTTGATACAAATGAAACTATTGGCTTCCATGGAGAATATAAAATGAAAATAATGCAATTCAATGAATGCATGATCAGTTACTAAAACTTACTTTCTTATAAATGCGCCCCAATCAAGACAGGTCACAAGTTGTTTATCCGGCTTCCAGAACTGGTTAACTAAGTTGTAGTCATTGTTGATGTGGCCCTTGATAAGCCAGATAGAGGAACTGAAAAAAGTGAACTACCTCTGGGTGATAGCCAAATAATAAGGTCATACCAACTTACAAAACATCAACATCCACAAAAAACATAAATCGGAGAGAAGGTGACAAAAGCAGAAAATCTGAATGAATCATGCAAAGAGACAAAAGCAGATGACTTTTGAAGAATGTAACTCACTTAGCTGTGACACTCAGGACAGCCCTAGGACAGCTTCCTTCTACTCCTCTGCCCCCTTTGTTCTTGGACTTCCTTCCTTTTTTCCTGAACCCTCCCCTCATCTCATTGCCTTAATGGATGCCCCGCTCCCTAGAGATTCCCCCAGCTTCGAGTTCATCTCTAGGTGAAAAGTTTTCAAAATTATATGTCTAATCCTGACCTCAGGTCCGCATTTCCAACTCTTTACCTGGTGGTGCTGCTGCACTTTTCAGCTTACATAGTCAAGTTCATCAAACTCATCCTCGGGCCCAGACCAATTCTTCTTCCTGTCTTTTCTTCTCTTAAAGATACCACCGTTATCCAAGTCATGCAGTTTTGACATCTAAGTTATCTTTGACTCTTCCACAGTATGTTGCTTGGCAAAGCTACCAAGTCTCATCGGTTGTTTCTTCTGATTATCCTCTGCTCTGCACTCTCACCTCCCCATTTCGGGCCCTTCTTACATCCTTGCCAGAACATTTGCAATGGCCTCCTCGCTGGTCTTCTCTCCCTAGTTTCTTGCTTTCCTGAATGAATTCTGCATATTGTCACAAATTTAATCTTTCTAAAGCGCAGGTCCGGTAATATCTCTGGCCCGTACGGTGACTCCTCACTAGCACCCCAAAAATCCTCAATGGCTCATGAAAATCAAGAACCTATAAAACACGGCTCTGGGTTTTTTGTTTTGTGTTTTTTGGAGTTTTCTTCCCTTTCTTTGCAACCAGCTATACTCTGGTTTTCAGCCAATTTGTAAAAATAACCTTAACAAGTACTTAAAATTTCCCATTACATCTCTACTCCTTAAGTATGAGCTGTGGATAGTGACTTCCTTCTAAAAAATACAGTATGAAAGGAAGGAAAAAAGAATAACTTTGCAGTGGAGAAAACTGATAAGTCCTAGCTCAGCCAAGTGATCAAGGTCAATATCAACAGCGATAAATCATGTTAATAGTATGTATCTTGGATATGATGTAATAAAATGGCACTTTACTGTTGGGAGCCGTTTTGGGCTCACAGGTTGAGACGCCTCCCTGCGTGGGAAAGGCTGAAGCAAAGCTCCCGCCAGCCAAACTGGCGCCTAGTTTTACCTCCTTCTAAATAATCTTTCAGGCCTGGATTTCTTGAACTGCTCTCATTGGCCTAAGGGATACGATGCTCTTTGGTTTTTATGGCATATGGAAAAGGGGACCTGGAGTGTGATGTCTTGATGGATAAAATCTGAATGAGAGTAACCTGGCCAGATGAGTTGGCTAGAAATTAGTAGGCGTTAGGCCCCAAGACTCCTTGAACCAAACTAGATTTTCCCTGCAGGTATCGCATTGTGTTAATCATCCCCTCAGCCCCACCATAAAACCTCAAGGCACATCTCCGTAAAGCTTCTCTCAGAATTAACACACTGATGGAAAAGATTGTAAAGAGACTTAGGACCTTCCCCAGAGGTTAGCCTAGCCCAAAAGTTAGAAGTACTGCTTATAGATAAGGTACAAACTAAGGTAGCTACACATATCTTCATTGATCAGCAGCAAATATTAAGCACCTCCCTGAGGTTAACATTTCGCAAATCCTTTTGTAATTCTCATCCCCACACTCCCTTATAATAAAAAGGCAATAAAAAAATACTCTTACAAAAGCTACCATAAACCTATAGATGACTACATAGGTCTTGCGACAACAATGTATGTTGTAAAGAATGCCTTGTCAATGATGTAATGTCACTCGCTACCTTTAAAAATAAACACACTGAGACCAGCAAAGCAGAGATGCCAGAATTGCCAGGGCTGCCTGCTTGGTCATCAGACTCCATCTCTCTCATGGCTCTCTCACTTCTTTTCGCCTGACCGTCCGTCCTTCGTGGACTCCTAGATTCGCCAGAACAAGGACCCCGGCACTTTACGTACCTTTCCTCCCTAAAGCCCTTAACCCCAGTTTAAAAATTTTAAAAAGTCAGACAAATTCCAAAAGAGGGGCATCCTACAAAATACTTGACCAATACTCAAAACCGTCAAAACCATCAAAACTGTTATAACCAAGGAAACTCTAAGGAAATGACATGCAAATGTAATGTGGTACCAGATAGGATCCTAGAGCAGAAAAACTTGTTAGGTAAAACTAAGGAAATCTGAATAAACTATGATCTTTAGCTAACAATAATGAATCAACATTATTTTATTAATTAATTACACAAATTTGCTATACAAATGTGAGCCGCTAATAACAGGGAGAACTGGATGAGAGGATACACCAGAACTCTCTGTAATTCTACCTTTTCCATTTTTCTGTCCATCTAAAACTATCCCAAAGAAGAGCCTATTTTTTTTTTCAAATCTTATTTCCAAATAAATATTATACAATCATCAAAAATAACGGGGCAGATCTTAATGCACTAATATTGAAGAAACTCTAAGAAAATATTAATGAAAAAAGAAAGCGGAACCGTCAGTGTATGACGTGCTGCTTGCTATTTGTGTAAAGAAAAAGAATCGATAGCTGGGCTTGCATATGGGTCAGAAAGCTACGCGTAATTGGAGTAGGTGTGCTGAGTGGCTGGGAGTCATGCATGAGATCATGACCTGAGCCGAAGTCGGATACTTAACCAATTGAGCCACCCAGGCGCCCCTACTGTTTTAGTAGTTTTTGAATGTTGAACCATGTGAATGTATTTTCTAGTAAACAAACAAGCACACAAACGAACAAAATCAGGGGGGAAAAGATGGGCTGCCAAACCCTCCTTCTGACATTTTTAGTCAGAGCAGATCGACATTTTTTTGGTCAGGAAAGAATACTCAAGAGGCAGCCGAGAAGAAACCTTTCTAAGATCCTTTCAAGAGGAAACTTAGGGCAGGCATAAACACAGTGCAACAAAGGGCCACGGAAAGATGAGACCTGAGCAGGTCAAGTTGCCCCATCCAGTGGCCTCTTCTGGATCCTGTCCTACCATCTTCCTTTTAAAGGTTGGCTTTTCTCCAGGTTCCAATCTTGCCCTCTAGCGTTCTTGCTCTGTAAGCTCTTCCTTGTGGATTTCATCCATGAAAAACATTGATTCCTATTTGGGGCAGAAATAAATGACAAAAGAGGAGAGAAATTAAATTATTTGTTGAACAGCAGCTAACATTATTTGGAGCTCAGCCTTATGGTCTATGAGGGCCTCATGCCTGGGTGAGTTGGTATACAGGAGGTTAAACGTATGTTCATTTACTCTTGGATTTTTGTCATTATTTCCTTATTGTGTGTGCATGACTCTGGGCAAGGTAGGCACTCTGTAAATGTTAACAAGTTTACTTTTATTTTTTTATTTTTTTTTTAGCGTTTTCTTAAATCTTATTTTTTGAGAGACATAGAGACAGAGAGTGAGCAAGGTAAGGGCAGAGAGAGAGGGAGACACAGAATCTGAAGCAGGCTCCAGGCTCTGAGCCGTCAGCACAGAGCCCGACGCTGGGCTCGAACTCACAGACCATGAGATCATGACCTGAGCTGAAGTCGGCCGCTTAACTGACTGAGCCACCCAGGCGCCCCACAAGTTTACTTTTAAAGCTGAGTGGAGGTTTTATAATTTGGAAAAGGCCGACACGGTTATTGTCCAATGTATACGATGGCACGAGGGCAAAGCAACAATTAGATGAGTATCAAAATATGGCTGATTTGAATTTTTTTACTGTTTATTTATTTATTTTGAGAGAATGAGTGAGAGAAAGAGACTCATGCTAGCAGGGGAGGGGCAGAGAGAGAGGGGGAGAGAGAGAATCCTAAGCAGGGTTGCACTGTCAGCACAGAGCCCAGCCTGGGGCTTGATCTCACAAGCAGTGAGATCATGGACCTGAGCTGAAATCAAGTCTTACACTTAACCGACTGAACCACCCAGGCACCCCTGATTTGAATTTTTTGTTTTTGGTTATAATTCTTAGCAAACATGACACAAGCCATAGAGATTGGTAGCCAATTCTTGAAGGAGTCCTGAACTTCTAACATAAAAATAAATGATTGATGCAGAAATGAAAAAAAGCAAGAATACATCAGTGATTTATATAATTAAAAATTTTTTTGATGTTTATTTAATTTTGAGACAGAGAGAGATAGAGCATGAGTGAGGGAAGGGCAGAGAGAGAGGGAGACACAGAATGTGAAGCAGGCTCCAGGCTCTGAGCTGTCAGCACAGAGCCCGACGTGGGGCTCGAACTCACAGACCGCGAGATCATGACCTGAGCTGAAGTCGGACACTCAACCGACTGAGCCACCCAGGCGCCCCTATATAATTAAAGAAACGTAAAAGTTGCAAGAAAAGTTGAGAGAGAACTCAAATGTTACTTTTTCCAGGAAGTTTTTCTTAACTCTCTCTGTGGTAGGCAGAATAATGTCCCATTCCCTCCACGAGCTGTCCATGTACTATCCAAGAATGTTACCTTACATGGTGAAAGGGTCTTTGTAGATGTGATTAAGGGTGTGGACCTTGAGATGAGGACATTATACCAGATCATCCAGGTAGACCCAATCTAATCACATGAGTCCTTAAAAGTGAAGGAGGGAAATAGAAGAGTGGGTCAAAGGGATGTGCCATGAGGACTTTGCTCACTGGTGCCACTGACCTTGAAGATGGAAAAATGGGGCCAAAAGCCAAGGAATGTGGCCAGTCTCTTGAAGCTGAAAAATACAAGGTATCTGATTCTCCCCTTGAGTCTCAGAAGGGAATTGAGGCCTTCTGACATCTTGATTTTAGCCTGGTGGGACTATTTCCCTCTGACCTGGGTAGAATTGAACAATCCCTAAATTTACAGCACCCCCCCCCCGACCCTGTGCAGACATCTACCAGACGACCCGTTTCCAAAATGACTCACCAAAGTGTTTGAGAAATCTTTTTTCAAATATTCTATTGTGAATATTTTCAAACATACATCAAAGTTGAAAGAAGTTTACAGCGATCATGCATATACCACCATTTACATTACCCATGATTATTCATGCTTTATCACGTATCTATCTATCTGTCCATCCCTCTACTAATCCATTGATCCAACTTATTTTTTGGATGCATTTCAAAGTAAATTGCATTAAAAAAAAAACAAAAAAAAAACAAAGTAAATTGCAGATACCAATACATATCCCCCTATATACTTTAGCATGCACATAATTAGCTAGAGTTCAATATTCGTTTACAGTTTTTTTCCTTTGGATATAAAATTGGAACAAAATGTACAAATCTTAAGTTTACATTCCCTGAGTTTTGACAAAATGCACCTGTGTGACTTAAAGCCCTGTCAAGATATAGAACATCATCATTACCCATCATCCCCTTGCCAGTTAATCCCATTCCCCATCTCCACAGAGATTGCAACTGCTATTGCAACCACTGCAGTGATTTTTTTTCTACCATAGATTAGTGCGTCCTGTTCTAGAGTTTTATATAACTGGGAGAATATAAACTCTTTTCTGTGAGACGTCTTCATATCAATAGAATCATATGAACTTTTTTGTGTAAGGTTTCTTTCATTCAACCTATTGCTTTTGAGATTAATCCACGTTGTTGACTGGATCCACTCCTTCTTGTTGATGAGTATTTCATTTGTGTCTATAGCACAACTTGTTATCGATTCTCTTATTGGTGGACACCTGCGCTCTTCCCTGCTTTGCGTTATCATAAAGCTGCTCCAGATATTCTTGAATTGGAATTTTTGGAAACGCATATTTTCATTTCTCTTGGGTAAATATCTACAAGTCAGATTGCTAAACATAGGGTAAATATATGTGCAGTTTTAAAGAAACTTCCAGATTTTTTTTCAATATGGGTGGACCATTTTACACTTCAGCCAGCAATATATGGGAGTTCTGGTTGCTCTATCTTCAAACGTTCGCTGTTGTTAGTCTTTTTTAATTTTTGTTTTGTCCATTTTTCTATTGGACAAACCCGGATTTTTAAGTTTTTAACATATTCAAGATATTGGCTCTTACCTGTGACACACATTCCAAACATTTGATTTTAGTCACTTTTACTTTATGGTGATTCATGTCATGGAAAGGTATTTAAAGTTTTTTAGTGGTTTTTCAATTTGTTTTCATTACGTTTGGATTTTGAGTCATAGTTTAAAAGCTTCTTCTCATACCCAGGTTTAAAGAAACCCATCCATGTTTTCTTCTAGTACTTGTATGACTTCTAGTCATTGTTGACATTTACATCTCTGATCCATTTGGACTTTATTTTTGACTGCAGTCCAATTTTATTTTTATATTTTCCTAATTAAAAAAATTTTAAGTTTATTTATTTATTTTGAGAAACAGAGAGAGGGAGTGCAAATGAGGGAGTAGCAGAGAGAGGAGAGAGAGAGAGAGAGAGAATCCCAAGCAGGCTCCTTACTGTCAGTGCAGAGCCCGATATGGGGCTTGAACCCACAAACTGTGAGACCATGACTTGAGTCGAAACCAAGAGTTGGATGCTTAACTAACTGAGTCACCCAGGCGCTCCTATTTTTATATTTTTCAAATGGCTGTTTTTGGTTGTCTGAACACAATTTATAAAAAGATCTATCTTTGCCTCAACTCTTTGAGATGCCACTTTTATCATATATTAAACATAGTTGAGTCTATTTCCAAACTTCCTATTCTGGTCAACTAGAATTGAAGGTTTCAAATTTTTATTTTTCCAGCAATGTATTTCTTTTTTTTTTTTTTTTGAATAATTTAATGTCAAATTGGTTTCCATACAACACCCAGTGCTCATCCCAACAAGTGCCCTCCTCTGTGCCCGTCACCCACTCTCCCCTCTCCCGCTCCCCCCTCTCCCCTCAGTTTGTCAGCAATGGATTTCTTAAAAATCTGTGCGAGCAAGTAAAATGAAGCTTCAATTTACTTAAAAAAATAAAAGAGGTATAAGGATAGCATCTTTCTGCAAGAGGGTAGGCTGGAGCTCATTTTCAACTGAATCTAGACACCCACACTTCCTTGCACCCCAAATTAACCAGAGCAAGCTTATGAACACACGATGATGGGAGGCAGGGCTGAGAATAGGCAAAGACCCTATTTGAATGCTGTGGATAAAGACGGACTGGCCCAGGAACCTAAAAAGTTCAGTTTCTGGCTCTGTACTGTTATTACAGTAAATTTAGTAGGATTTTCCTCTTTTCTCTTTCTTTTTTCTCTTTCTCTTTTCTTCTACGACCTCCACACAGGTAGGAAAAATCAGAGAGGATTTTTTTCTTTTCTTTTTTAAAAATATTTTTAATGTCTTTTTGGGAGAGAGAGAGAGGGACATAGAGAGACAGAGAGAGACAGAGCATGAGCGGAGGAGAGGCAGAGAGAGAGGAAGACACAGAATCTGAAGCAGGCTCTAGGGTCTGAGCTGTCAGCACAGAACCTGACGTGGGGATCAAGCTCAAGAACCGCAAGATCATGATCGTTTGTTATGTTTCTGAGTAAGAAGTAAAAAATCAAAGAGCGGGGCGCCTGGCTGGCTCAGTCGGTTAGGCAGCCGGCTTCAGCCCAGGTCATGATCTCACCGTCTGTGAGTTCGAGCCCCGCGTCGGGCTCTGTGCTGACGGCTCAGAGCCTGGAGCCTGCTTCAGATTCTGTATCTCCCTCTCTCTGCCCTTCCCCTGCTCACTCTCTGTCTCTATGTCTCTCAAAAATAAAATAAAAACGCTAAAAAAAATTAAAAAAAATCAAAGAGCAATATGTAATTATCTTAATTCAAAAGATGCAGAAAAAGGCAAACGTAGAAGTGGTGACAGCACTTGTTGGGAAGTTAATACAAAGTATGAGGGAAGGAATTTGTATTTTTATATTATTAGTATTTAATTCCTTGCATTCATTCATTTAAAAATACTGACTGTATTTAATAAATAGAGTGAAGAACGTATGGAAAATACACATTATAAGAAACGATTCCTCCATACTTATAGAAAGAAGTAAGATATACATACCAAAAACTATAATTCAAACTCATCTATATAGGAACCACATCTAATATTTTTTTAATCTGCCATAGGATATCATACAATACCTTGATATAAATTCCCAATAAATTTCTGGGAATTTTATTTGGCATCTGCAAATATATTTTATTTTGCAGAACACACAGTGCCCGAATATCACCACCAGGAGAATATTTTTAAAGATAATTTTCATCATCATCACCATCAGGTTTCTAAAAATTATAAAAATCCCTAGCCATTGGATAGTCGGCTTTGGTCAGTAAGATAAGACAGAAGAGACCATTCTGTTTTATTTCAATATAGGTAGCAGTGGAATACTATGATCACTAGGGTGCGCTATTAGCATCCCCAGCCAGTTACTCTTCAGGGCAGTAGAGCCTGAAAATCACAGAGAGCTGTCCAGTGTTTCAAGTAGCTCATTGCTGAACCAGACTGAAAGTCACTGAACTTTTTCCAGACTGTCACAGGCACACATCAGGAATCACAACATTACCTCCCCACTTTCTCATTTGAAAATTGTTAACTACAGGGGTGCCTGGGTGACACAGTCGGTTAAGCAACCCATTCTTGATTTTGGCTTAGGTCATGATCTCAAGGTCCATGAGACAGAGCCTGAGTCAGGCTCTGTACTAACAGCATGGAGCCTGCTTGGGATTCTTTCCCTCTCTCTCTGCCTCTCCCCTGCTCACACTTTCTCTCCGTTTCTCAAAATAAACATAAACAAACAAACAAATAAATAGAGAAGCACCTGGATGGCTCAGTCGGTTAAGTGTCCGACTCTTCATTTCAGCTCAGGTCATGATCTCCTAGTCGTGAGATTGAGCCCCATGTCAGGCTCTGCGCTGGGTGTGGAACCTCCTTAAGATTCTCTCTCTTCTTCTCCCTCTGCCCCTCCCCTCTCTCTCTCTCAAAAAATAAAAATGAAAATATGCTTGGGGCACTTTGGTGGCTCAGTTGGTTAAGTGGCCAACTTTGGTCAGGTCATGATCTCTCAGTTTGTGGGTTCGAGTCCCATGTCGGGTTCTGTGCTGAAGGCTTGGATCCTGGAGCCTGCTTTGGATTCTGTGTCTCTCTCTCTCTCTGCCCCTCCCCTGCTCACGCTCTGTCTCTCTCTGTCTCAAAAATAAATGAACATTAAAATATTTTTTTAAATAAAAATGAAAACATGCTTGTAATTAGTATTTTGTAAATGCAAACTAACTTTTAGTTTCTTTTCTAATTTTACTAGTTCTAATCAGTGTTAATCTTCTCTGATATTATACCCTATTTTAATTATTATCAAACACAAACTGATATTCAATGTTAAAAGGTAATAGATAAATATACTCAAAACTGAGTATATCCTCCCACCCCCAGGTTTTTCTTGCTTACTTCTTTTTGAAATTTAAAAAATTAGAAATAAAGTCTTTCACAACAAAATAAAGGATGAAGTTGATGTCAAAAACACAAATACTTGTGGGGTGCCTGGGTGGCTCAGTTGGTTGTGCCTGACTCTTGATTTTGGCTCAGGTCATGATCCCAGGGTTGTGGGATTGAGCCCCGTGTCGTGCTCTGTGCTGGTCATGGACCTGTTTAAGATTCTCTCTCTCCTCTTCTGCCCCCTTTCCCCACTCACGCTCTCTCTCTAAAATAAAACAAAAAACCACATATACTTGAGGTAGTTAATATATTTGGTATGAATGCATCTCTGTCAAAATCAGAATGCAACTAACACTGGCTTAAAGATATTAAGCTCTCGTAGGACCCCAAGGATCTGGCTAGCGTGTAGGCTAGAGTTCACTGACTTTTGTTCTAGAGCATCTCTGTATGCTAATATACTTCTATCATAGCAGTTACTGCAATGTGTCATAATAGGATTCCCATGTTTGCTGATCCATTGTAAAACCCTTAAGGACAGGGGCCAAGTTTATTCATATTTGTTTTCCCAGTACCTAGCAGAGTAGTTGGCATTAATGGGCCCTGAAAATTTTTGTTTAGTGGATTAAGCAATATTTAAATAGAAGCTCAATAGATTGATGAAAATATTATAAACAGGGCTGTTTCCTAGTTTGTGGAAACACGTGAGCACCAGGTCACTATTGTTTCATGCTTCAAAGGAGTGTGCAGAGTTTTTAAAAACAGATTTATTGAGATAGAATTCACGTACTATACGATTCACCCATTTAAAGTATACAGTTCAGAGATTTGTTGTTGTTGAGGTATAATTGACATAACATTAGACTAGTTTCAGGTATACTAGGTATACTAGGTATAGTGAGATTTGTTTTTGAAGACAGAGATGGAAAGCAAAAGGGAAGGGGTCTCTTTTCCTTGAATTGCACACTGGTTTAAACTCTGATGTTGTCCTCCTGATAATGATGTAAATAACCCATCTAGATGGTTTCCTGTTTGGATTAGGGGAAAGTTAGAAAATAGGAAACCATTGGGTGTCTAAAGATGGGTAGAGGAGGCCACAAATGGAGGGAGAGAGAAAGAAAAAGCATTCTCTAATATGTGATTTATTCTGTGCTAGGAGAAAAAAAAGCTGTGTTGAAAGGCGCTCTTGTGTTCTTGGTGGGAAATCAGCATAAATCTGAAATTTGCTCATTATCCTTGAATGTGCTCTAAGACTAAGCCTAGGACCAGAATCTCATTCTTTCAGACTCACTTATCCAGGGCAGGTATCCCGAGACTTGAATCATTCCTCGTTCTCTTATTTTTGTAAATTTTATTGTACTAGTTACGAATTGCATGACATTGCCCTCCAAAACTGAACGCTTAACATAAGAGTAAACATTTATTATATCACATGGTTTCTGTGGGTCTGGATATTGGGAATGGCTTAGATGGGTAGTTCTCAACTGGAGTATCACACAAGATGACAGTCAAGATGCCAGCTGGGCCTGCAGTCATCTGAAGGCTTGGCTCAGGGTGGAGGATCTGTTTTCAAGAATGGTTCATTGACATGGCTGGCAATCTGGTGCTGATGGTTGGGGGAATGCCTCAGTTCCTAGCCAGGTGGCACTCCTAAGGGCCGCCTGCTTAAACATCCTGATGTTATGGCAAGTGGCTTTCCTCTAAGAAAGTGATCCAAGAGAGCATAAAGCAGAAGTTGCAGAGTCTTTTTTTTAAATTTTATTTAAATCTGAGTTACTTAACATTAGCATAATAATGGTTTCAGGAGTAGAAGTTAGTGATTCATCACTTACTTGCAACACCCAGTGCTCTTCACAAGTGACCTCCTTAGTACCCATCACTCATTTAGCCTGTGCCACCCCCCTGCTTACCTCCCCTTCAGCAACCCTTAGTTTGTTCTCTGTATTTAAGTCTCTTATGGTTTGCCTCCCTCTTTGTTTTTGTCTTATTTTTACTTCCCTTCCCCTATGTTCACCTGTTTTGTTTTTTAAATTCCACATATGGGTGAAATCATAAGGTATTTGTCTTTCTCTAACTTATTTCACTTAGCATAATACATTCTAGTTCTATCCATATTGTTGTAAATGGCAGGATTTCACTCTTTTTTATCACCAAGTAGTATTCTACTGTGTGTGTGTGTATATATACATACACTGCATCTTCTTTACCCATTCATCAGTCGATGGACATTAGGGGTCTAATAACCAATAATCTTGCTCTTGTTGATAGTGCAGAAGCTGCAAAGTCTTTTATAATATAGTGTTCGAATTTGCATACCATAATTTCTGAAAAAGTCTATTGGTTACACTGGTTAGCCCAATTTAGTACAGGAGGGACTACACAAGGGTGAACATACCAGGAAGAAGGGATCGTTGGAGGCCATCTTAGAGACTGGCAACTACATTTATATATATATATATATATACACATTTGGGTGGCTCAGTTGGTTAAGCATCTGACTCTTGATTTCAGCTCAGGTCATGATCTCATGGTTTATGGGATTGAGCCCTGCATAGGGCTCTGCACTGACAGCATGGAGCCTGCTTGGGATTCTCTCTCTCCCTCTCCCTCTGCCCCTGCCCTGCTTGCTCTTTCTCAAAATAAATAAATACACTCAAATATATACATATACACATGTATACAAAAATACAGACTTATGTATAAATACATATAAATGTATACATATACATATGTATACGTAAATATAGACTTAAATACAGAGAACAAACTAAGGGTTGCTGAAGGGGAGGTAGGCAGGGGGGTGGCACAAGCTAAATGGGTGATGGGCACTAAGGTCACTTGTGATGAGCACTTTGTGTTGCATGTAAGTGATGAATCACTAACTTCTACTCCTGAAACCATTATGTATATATTTGTATGTATATATTTACATGTATGTATATATACCAACATATGTATCTATTTGAGATCTATCTTTCTATCTCAAAAGGGATTCCTGAACTCTAGTACCAGTTCTTGAATAATATATTACCTTGCCATTTATCCTGACTGAAAAATACCTTTTGGGACAGTTCAGTACCCTTTTTTTTTTTGGTTTTAAAAAAGATGATTTTATTAAAGCACAGAGACAGGACTTGTGGGTGGAAAAAGTTGCCTCAATACTTCTTAAATGGAAAAGACTGAGAAAAGGGCGACCTAGTGAGCTTTTTCTTTGGGCTGTCCAGTATCACAGGATTGCCGCTCCTGTGGCATTAACTTTCATTATGTATTTATTTATTCGTCTTTTGCTTTTTTTTTTTTACAATACATTCATTCTTACACTTCCTACTCTGAGATACACTGTTGCCCTATTCTTAAGATACTCATCCTAGAGCAATTCCCTCAGCACTCCATTAAAAAAAATTTTTTTTTTCTTGACACATGGCTATTGGATTGTTTTCTCACATACTTTTGTATTACTTTACCCTTCATGGGTTTGCGAATGGAGTTGGCTATAAAATAACATTCAGAAGAATAATCATCTTTCCATATTTGGAGAATCCAGCTGTACCTACTGATTCATTTAAAAGTAAACAAAATAATAGTTCTGTGAAAACATTAAGACTCTTACCCATGATAGCAGAGATTTTATCTGAGTAGCTTGAAGAGGACACACTGTATTTGCTAAGTGAGTGAAAAATATTCTCTCTGAACTGAGAATAGCTATTTGAAATATTGGTAGGCATAATTTTCAACAAATCTGAACTTTTCCCCTATAAACTTCTTCAATTTTAAAGAAAAGCATTTGCAGACACCCTAAGCACTTCCAACTCAAATTACTTGCCCAGCCAATATTCTGAAGTGAATATATTCCTTTAGACAAAGTAATGGGAAAAACAACTTGTGGTTTTAATCAGTGGAAAGGAAACAATTTGGCAACTTCTTTAAGTTTGAACAGAACAAGATGAGCTGTGTCATCAATTGCCTTTAATGTACATAATGTACACTTTGTCCTGCTTTTTATCCAAGGATCTAGGCATGACAGGAGAGGTGTCTGCTGTTTTTTAAAGAATGTGGAGAGGCTGTGGCCTTTCCTGAACAAGAAGAAACAGAGTCTACAACAGTTCTGAGATTGAATATAGGATTTGTATTTAACCTTTCCATACCCTCAATTAATTAGTTTTAATCATAATGTCACTTGAGTGAAGAAAAATATTTAACGTAAAATGAAGCTCATCAAGTCATTGTGTCCTTTCAGTCCATGGCAGACTCCTGGGAGTCATTTTGATTATTAAGTAAAAAAAAAAAAAGCACTGGACACAGATGTAAGTTTAAGAGACCTGAGTTTTGAGGTGCCTGGCTGGCTCAATTGGACAAAGGAGCAACTCTTGATCTTGTGGTTGTTAGTTCAAGTCCCATGTTGGGTATAAAGAACTTAAATAATTAGGGGCACCTGTGTGGCTCAGTCTTGAGCATCTGTCGCTTGATTTTGGCTCAGGTCATAATCCCAGTATGGTGGGATCCAGCCCCTGCGAGGGGCTCTGCCCTGAATGAGGAACCTGCTTAAGATTCTCTCTCTTCCTCTGCCACTCTCCACCCCTCCCACGCGCGCTCTCTCTCTCTCTAAAATAAAAATCAAATAAATAACTGAAAAACAACAACCACAAAACAAGAGACCTAAGTTTTGTTTCGGCCACTAATTAGTTTCATAGCTTTGGAAAGTTGCTTAACCTCTTTTGAGATTTTTCTTCTCTAAATTGGTGCATAGGATGGGAGAGGGGTTTAATCTTAAGGTTTCCTCTTCAGCAAAGAGCTTGACACGATCAGCACCTAATACAAATTTATCCCATAGAGCCTCATTGCTCTCCTCTCCTCGCTTTTCCTTTAAAGTCTTCGAGGGACTCCCACAGTGTCTTGCTTAAATTCCCATACTGGCCCTCACAGGGGCTCTGTCCCCTTTGCTAGCGATGTTTGTAAAAGGGAAGGAAATCTCGTTCTTCACGAGTTGCGGTAAGGATACTTCAGGCTCCAGGCTGGTACTCTTTTCTGGAGGTCTCGGGCTCCTTTCCTCCTTCTTAGGCCTCTTCCCAGTGCCCGCCGGTGATTAGCTTCCTGTTAGGCGGTTCTGGGGACAGCGCCAATTTGCCAGATCCTGACAGCTCTGGTTCTGAGGAGGTGGCGTGATAGGGCCTCACGGTTTGGGGCCCTTCTTCGTGACTCCCTCAGTGTAAATTTGTATCGTGACAACGCATTTCCGATTTTCTTCCAAAAAGCCCAATCCTAGGGTCACAATCATGTCTCTATAAGCAAGTTAACTACTGAGCTAAGAGGACACCAACGTGCACCAACCACTAGTCTCAGGAGCTCTACTTAAAGGCTCCGGACCGGCGAGCAGTTGCGGCTGTGGCTGGAACTACAAGGCCCAGAATTCTTGCGCGCACGCGCACTGCCATTGTGATGCTCCTTTCCCGGTAACTCGTCCTCTCAGGCAAACCTGAAGATAGCGGCAATTCTCCGGTGGGGGGCGGAGACGCTCCCAGCCTGACTCTCCGCCCCCTTCGTGATAGGCAATGGGACCAGCCAACCGACGTGGCGGGTTCGGGTCGTGCTCTCCAACCAGCACCTGTGGCGGAGAGGTGGGCGTGCGCACTGGCAGGGCAGGTGGGCTAGGCTGTGCCGGGTTGCGAAGGGGGAGAATAACGTCGGGTCGGGTCAGCGGGCGCTGCAGTAGTCGCCGCAGCGGCGATGGGAGCGGTGGGGACGAGGCGACGGCGGCGGCGGCAAGAGGAGGAGCAGGGGCTGGCACAAGAGCAGCGGCTGGGGGCGGCCAGCAGCAGCATTAACAGCAGCCGCCGCCGCCGCCAGTAAACGCAGACGGTACCCGAGGGGAGTACCTAGCCGGCCGGCCCTCGAAGCCGCGCTCGGGTCCCGCCGCATTCGGCGGCGGGGGATGGGCAGGCGGCGGCGGTCCCGCCTGCTGAGGGTTGATCCCCGCCGGTCCTGGTCCTGAGCTGGATCCGAGCCTTCCGCCCGTAATCCCTGCGTCCGCCACGGCCCAGGTAGGACACACCCCCCCCGAACCCCCCGGGCGCCTCTTGGGTGCCCCGGGCCCCGCCCTCCCCCATTCCTGACCCCCTCCTCCGGCCGCACCCCTCGCGGAGTGACCGACCCTGGTGCGGAGGGGAAGGGTACGAGAGACTCCTCGGTCTCTGCCCACGCCCTGGGCTTGTGCCAGACCTAATCACTCCACCTCGGAGACAGTCTGCTTCCACACGGTTTACCCGAAGGCTTGTGCCCCGTTTCCCGAGAGGTTTTCGGTGTCTTGACTGAACTTGGAGGGTCACGGAGCTTCGTCTGTTTCTCTCTTTGTAGGTGACCCATATATTGCTTGTATTTATGCTGCTGTGGTACCAGGGCTGAGCACAGACGGTTCTCAGGATACACTAAGCACTTCTTTCGCACCCCGCCTCCCCAAATATAATAGAAGGAGGCATGGGACTGTACAGTCTGTTTGCTGTGTAGTAACAACAGTGAAGGCCGTGACTTTCTGGTACTTAAGGTGCGAAGTAATGACTTGAGGGATTTGCCTGTCATTTGCCTTGACTAAGATGATGTTGACACCCTGGGTACTGTGGGAGGGACAGAAGACTCCACACGTTTGTACTGTCAAATCAGAGAAGTAAATAATCCATTGGGATGCCAGGATACTTTATCGCATAGTGAAGTTAATTTTGTTTCAGTCGTGGCTGCATAGAGGTAAAAATGACATTGAGTTGTACTCCGCTTTGAATTAAAGTTGATAGGTGGCAGCAATCCCGGCATTAACTCTTCTCATCCCTAGCTTTAGAAATTGTTCTTCTTTAAACAGGAAAGAGAGCAATTTTCTTACAGCCTATGTATTATGTAAAGATGTTTTGGTATTCAATAGAAATTGAAATTTTTGTATGCATGCATGAGGATCACATTATTATGAATGGGCTCATGTACACATTCACACAGGGAGAATCCACTCTGTGTTTTGATAGTGTTTGGTTCTGAGCCATTAATAACAGTTGCATTGGTTTCTAAACACTGATTTGCCAGAATAGACCACAAAGATGTGTTGGCTGTTTTCTTTTGGCTAAATAGAATAATTGCCTCATTGGGGGGAAGGAGAGGTGGGAGATTGATTTTAAAAATGAATGCTATGTATTTTTTATAAAGAAGCAGTAATGTTGACAAATATTACTAAAATGACTAATGTTGAAGAACTAACTCTAGAAAATTTTCAGGTAATAAGTGTGCTCATTTCCATGGCATATTGTGATCTATTCAAATTGAAAACATACCGAAAGGAACGTTTAATTTAGAAGCTTATGTTTTCCTATATGATATATCTTTATCAAGGTGTTGAAACGGGATGTCTGAAGCATGGTATAAAGGAAAGTTTCTCTAGTACTCTTCTTTTATGATAGAATGTTAGTAAATGTTTATTTCTCTTTAAGTTTTAGACACAAAAAAGAAATTGAAGTCCCTAGCATCATTAATTTAATTTATAATATCGAATTGAAATAAATCTGGTCTTTAGTGGGGAGCTAAAAATAGTCTGTCTTGCTTATGAGCTTGCACCATGGTTAATACATAATTGAGTAAATTCTCTATCGTACTATATATGATGTCAGATTTTGTGTCTTTTTTTTGACTTAAAAATTACTGATTAATGCCTCAGGAAATCTTCATAAGAACAGGCTTATTTGCTGTAGCAAATTGAACTCAATTATACAGGACTTCAAATATTTTTAAATGTAGGATTGGAAGTGAGGTTTGTAGAAGTTGAACAATTTTGAAAGTATTTTTTTATCAAAAAATGCACTACAAGGTGATAATTAGTGATAGATTGTTGATTTTTCAATGTAAACAAATGTTACAGAGCTTAGATCACTATCATGAAATTTAACTTTGGCAGGGACAGTCAATTCTCTATGTTTTATCACTTTAAAAAGTATTATATAGAGATGACAACTCGACTGCAACTTGTGAGAGACTTTGACCTGGAACCACCCAACTAAGACACTCTTAGATTCCTAACCCTCAGAAACTCTGTGAGTTAGTGAGTGTTTGTTGCCTAAAAACAAAAAGCAATATGTAACAAGGGATAATTTTTAATGACCATTATTGAACTATAGTGAGTTGAATTGATTCATGAAATAAAATAGCCTTTGAGAATTAATGGAAAATATGGCTTCCGTCCCCACTCTTAAAAAAATATCTCCTATAGAAAAAGTCTTTTATAGATATATGACAGACAGTTTTACAATTTAAGCTTTATAATCTGAACTTTACAATTTGAATTACTCAAAATTATTCTAGTCATATATTCCTTTTTTTTTTTTTCCTCTTCTTGAGGTTTTGAGAAATACTCAGCGTATAGCTGGAGCTGTGTCTGCTAATTTGATTAGTAATATTGCAGGACATCTTCAATGTATTGATTTTTGAATTAAACATATTTATGCTCTTTTACTTCCTTGTCATCCTTTTTTTGTTGTTATTATCCACTGTATTGTAAACAATAGTGACGGCACTGGTAAATTCCACCCCCCTCCACGGCTTCAGTGGATAGAATCCTTGTGTTGAAAATACTTCTATAACTTTTATTTGTAAATACTCAGTGTTTTCAGATTAAATTTCATACTTCCATGTTTGATACAAGAGCTTTTAAGTAAGTCTGTATGAAAAATTTGATTTTGGGGCACCTGGGTGGCTCAGTTGGTTGAGCGTCTGACTTTGGCTCAGGTCATGATCTCAACATTCCTGAGTTCAAGCCCCATGTCGGGTTCTGTGCTGACAGCTCAGAGCCTGGAGTCTGTTTCAGATTCTTTGTCTCCCACTCTGTCTCTACCCCTCTCCTGCTCATGCTCTGTCTCTCTCTCAAAAATAAATAAACATTAAAAAAATTTAAAAAAAGAAAAAGTTGATTTTTTTTTTAGAGCTAAAGTTTGAGCATATATACAACACATACAGTATTGCCACTCAAAAGTTTCTGTCTCCTTGGGGTGCATGGGTGGCTCAATCTTTTGAGTGTTGGACTCTGGATTTCAGCTCAGGTCATTATCCCACGTCGTGGGATCAAGTGCCGTGTGAGGCTCTGCCTGGTCATGGAGCCTGTGTGCAGTTCTCTGCCTCTCCGTCTCTCTCTGTCTCTCTCCCTCTCCCTTCCTCTCCCTTCCTCTCCCTTCCTCTCCCTTCCTCTCCCTTCCTCTCCCTTCCTCTCCCTCTTTCTCTTTCTCCTTCTCTGCCTCTCTCCCCTGCACCCTTCACACTCTTTCTCTCTCTCTCTCAAAAAAAAAAAAGTTTCTTTTTCCTTAATATCTGGTGATCCTTTATTATAGATTTAAAATACAGGTTGAGGGGTGCCTGACTGGTGGAGCATGTGACTCTTGATCTTGGGGTTGTTAGTTTGAGCCCCACCTTGGGTGTAGAGATTACTTAAAAAAATAACAATCTTTAAAATACACATTGAAATTAAATTATTTACATAATGTGAATGTCAATTTTGCCAGAAAATTTCATCTTTTAAATCAGTGATTTTTAAGCAGATTTCTTGGTATATTTTCATTTATGTTTTATGACTATGGTAAACATAATTATTCTCTTTGTGGTTATTATTTTATATGTTCTTTGTTTTAATGGTTATTAATTTTTGTGTGAGAGAGACAGAGCACAAGCAGGGGAGGGGCAGAGAGAGGTGGAGGGCGAGAGACTCCCAAGCAGGCTCTGCACTGTCAGCACAAAGCCTAATGCAGAGACAGAGCTTGCAAACTGAGATCATGACGTGAGCTGAAATCAAGAGTTGGACTTGTATTGACTTTTTTCCCATAGATTTTTTTTGTCTTCGTATGTAAGATCCTTGATATTTTGAAATGTTGATAGTTCCTTTTTATTATATTAAGAAATTTACTTACAGTTAGGTTAAAACTTCCCTGTGGTAAAAAATTAAGTGTTATGGGGCGCCTGGGTGGTTAAGTTCATTAAGCCTTCGAATTCGGGTCAGGTGTGATCTCATGGTTTGGGAGTTAAGAGTCCTGCATCAGACTCTACTGTCAGCCTTCTTCCTATCCTTGTTCTCTGCCCCTCCCCTCTTTACGCGCACCCTCCCTCCCTCCCTCTCTCTCTCTCTCTCTCTCTCAAGTCAAATAAACATTACAAAAAATTAAGTGTTCTTTGAATAGAATCTGAGGTATTTTAGTGTCTTCTGAAGAATAGAAGGGCCCTAGGGGCGGCTGGGTGGCTTAGTCAGTAAAGCATCCAACTTCAACTCAGGTCATGATCTCATGTTTTGTGGGTCAGGCCCGGAGTTGGGTTCTAACACTGACAGCTCAGAGCATGGATGAAGCCTACTTCATATTGTGTCTCCCTTTCTCTCTGCCCTCCCCCACTTCTGCGCACGCTCTCAAAAATAACGAAGTAAAGATTTAAAAAAAAAAAAAAAGAGGGAGGTGGTAGCTTTTCACTCCCTCTGGTAATCCATCAAGATTTAACTGTGTTTTAAAAATCAGCATTTTTGTTTTATAGAAAATTTGCACGTTAATGAAAAAAGGAATTGGTATTTTGAAATCTGAAGTAGAAAACTTATTTGCCATTATATCTATTTTTACCAGAATGCTCTTTATCATTATTTTTTTATAGAAGTATATGGTTAGTACAAAATGTTACATTAGTTTCATATGTACACAACTTCTATGTTACTATGCCCACCCCAAGTGTAGCTACCATATGTCACCATACAATGATATTACAGTACCATCGACTCTATTTCCTGTGCTGCACCCTTTATTCCCATGACTTAGTCATTCCATAACTGGAAGCCTGTATGTCCCACTCCCCTTCACCCACTTTGCTCCCTGCCCTTGGCAACCATCAGTTTGTTCTTTGTGTTTATGGGTCTGTTAATACTTTTTTTGTTTGCTCATTTGTGGTTTTTTTTTTTAGGTTCCATATATAAGTGAAATCATACAGTGTTTGTCCTTTTCTGTCTGACTTATTTCACTTAGCAAAATACCCCTTAGGTCCATCCCGTGTCGTCACAAATGGCAAGGTCTCATTGTTTTTTGTGGCTGAATAATATTCTATTGTGTACATATACCACTTCTTTATCCATTCATCAATGGATGGACACTTGGTTGCTTCCTTTTATCATTATTTTTATACTTGTCTTTTCTTCTTTCTGCAGTTTCAAGGTAATTGCCTTTTTTAAAAAGTGATTTCGGGGCACCTGGGTGGCTCAGTTGGTTAAGCGGCCGACTTTAGCTCAGGTCATGATCTCACCGTCTGTGCATTCGAGCCCCACGTCGGGCTCTGTGCTGATGGATCATCAGAGCCTGGAGCCTGCTTCAGATTCTGTATCTCCCTCTCTCTCTGCCCTTCCCCTGCTCACGCTCTGTCTCTGTGTCTCTCAAAAATAAATAAACGTTAAAAAAAATTTAAAAAAAGTGATTTCACATTGTTTTCCCGGCCTTATTCATCTACGTACTGTATTTTGTTAATATTTGACATTTAGTGTTCTACATATGTTATATATTATATATTAAGTTTGGAAAGACCCTCTTTCTTATTTTCTTTGATCCATTAAGGGCCTCAGTTTCTAAAATACTTCAGAAATGATTTTATCAACATGTTCCAATCACTAATAAAGCAGAGAGAAGGGGGAGGAAATAGGAAAAGATGAATAGCTAAAGAGACTCTTGCCTCTCATGAAATTGGATTTGAAAAAATCATCTGGAAGCTAATTCATATGGTAGATAGTAAACTAGATTAGGACTTCATTTCTGCTGTACTTAATTAGCACTTAAAAAATCCAACATGTCCAAGACAAAAGTTAAAGCCCCTCTTTTAACCACTTTAGTTCTACAAACAAAGGTATTACTATTTAGTCAGTGGCCCAAGGTCAGAAATCTCATTACGTATACATATATTTTGATTTCCTCTTGCCCCTGGTTCTACCTGCACAGAATCTCTCCTTTTCATTTCTGTTACTACTACCTTAACTTAGCCTCTGTGCACTTCATTCCCTCTCCTGACACATGTTGCAGCATTGGACCTCATTATCTCTCCTTGGAACAGTTGTAATAGCCTCATCCATTTGTGCGTTAAATATTTGTTCAGCATCTACTGCGTTACTATGCTAGGGGTTAGAGATTTGGCAGTGAAAAGGACAAAAATGATGTCACTTTTGGAGCTTACAATATAGTGGGAGCAGTCTGTTGTAGAATAAGGAATTCTAAGTGTTCCAAGTATCATAAAGGGAAAATGCAGACAACCGGGTGAACATATTAACAGACAGAACAGTCAGGGGACTGGGTTCGGGGAAGTAGTCTTCTGTGTTGTCACTCACAGTTTATTCTACATACTCTACCAGATTCAGAGGTTAGTAGATATATTATAGCTGTAAGTAGTTAAGTAATTAAAAATAATAATTTATTATTCATTTTTTAATAATAAGTTTTTTAAATAAAACATTTAGTAAGAGTTAAATGTTTACAGAACTTTTGAAACAACTTCAGACAAATGTTTCAAGAATGCCAGAGCATTTGAAAACTTTGGTCCTACAAAGTCGGCCCACCTCTGTCTACAGTGTGAGTCTCTACTTTGGGTTTTCTCAGGCTTCAATTGCTTGAGTACTGACAGAATTCCTGTGTTTTGTTTCACATTCTGTATTTGAACCTTAGAAATGAAGACTAGGCATTACTAGTAGGAGAGTATGTATGGTTACAAAAAGGAAGTCTTCCAGGTAAGTAAGTGTCTCTCTGTGGCTAGAATCTAGCAGTTCATAGGTCAGTTATTAAATATACAAGTAATTAGCATATAATTCGAATATATGTGTAAGTTTAAAAATATAGAATGCATTTGTAAATCAGAAAAAAAGTCCCTTATTGTATGCTAGCACCTAATTTTGGTTTAGAAAATAAGGTTAGTAGAACCACTAACTTCTACATTAATAAATGCTTACAAAGCAAATGAATACATACTGTTAATTAGGCATCAAGATGCGATTTGAGGGTATTCTAACCTCTACTGTAACATCATAGTACTTTAGATTACTTAACTCCTTTTTGCCTCAGTTTTGCTATTTTTAAAAAAGGGAAATTAATATACTTAAAATATAATTATAGTAGAGAGCATTACAGAGTAATTTCTGTATTGATTTTTTTCCCTTCGTGTTAGTGGGAAGATCATAGACATATAATGCTTTGTTTGATTTGGTTGATATGGCTACAGAAGATTTTACCCAAGGAATAGTCTTGTTCAGTGTTTTCATTACAGTCTGGCCATGTAAGTTACACTGTACTTTCTATAGGGAAAGTGTGTGCTTATGCGTTGTTAGTGTTGTAACCAAGGAGAAGAGAACTAGATTGTTTACACCTTTATGCTGTTGTCAGTAGTTTTTTTTTTTTTTTAAACGTTTATTTATTTTTGAGAGACATAGAGACAGAGTATGAGCAGGGGAAGGGCAGAGAGAGAGGGAGACACAGAATCCGTAGCAGGTTCCAGGCTCTGAGCCATCAGCACAGAGCCCGACACAGGGCTCGAACTCACAGACGGTGAGATCATGACCTGAGCCGAAGTCAGCCGCCCAACCAACTGAGCCACCCAGGCACCCCTGTTGTCAGTAGTTTTAACTATACTGACTTGTAAAGTTTCTCTTTGATAGGTATTATACTTTCTTGAATATATTTATTGAACCCAGAGAGTTTCCATGCTGTTAGAAGTGTAATTTATCTCCTGTGAAAGTTTAGAATGAACACTTGAAGTATGAGTGGTGACTAAATATTCTTTTCCTTTTGGTATCAGCAAATAGCATTAATCACAAATCTTTATCTCTTTTTGATAACCCTTTAGAGAGGCTCCTGATAAAAATCTTTGGGGTAAAACAAAAACAAAATCGCAAGGAATTTATCCTATTCTTGACTGTTATTTCTTTTGTTTACATCAATATTATTAAATGTCTTGAAAAACTTAGCTGTCGTGTACCTCTGTAAACTTGCATCTGTCTCTCAGCTTGTTTAAAAATGTATTTGAGGGGCTCCTGGGTGCCTCTGTCGGTTGGGCATCTGACTCTTGATTTTGGCCCAGGTTCTGATCTCACAGTTCATGGGTTTGAGACCCTAGTTGGGGTCTGCACTGACAATGTGGGTCCTTCTTGGGATTCTCTCTCTCCCTCTCCCCCCTTTGCATTCTTTCTCTCTCTCTCTCAAATTAAATACATAAACTTTTTAAAAAACAAAAAAAAACTATAATTAAGATTATTATTATTATTATTTTAATATTTATTTTTGAGAGAGAGAGAGTGCGAGCAGGGGAGAGGCAGAGAAAGAAGGGGCAAAGGATCTGAATCGGGCTCTGCACTGACAACAGAGAGCCCGATGTAGATCTCGAACTCACAAACCAGGAGATCATGACTCAGACTGAAGTTGGATGCTTAACTGACTGAGCCGGGCGCCCTAAGATTATTTTTTATAATGTAAAAAATCTATTATTTTGACTTTTGAGATATAAGAGATAGCCACTCTGTATCGAACTATATTTTAATCTATTTTTGGCATACAGATTATGTATTCTACCTACTATTTATGTAATAGATCATGATTACTTTGAAAACATCTGATCTTTTACTTTAATAATATGAGGTGTTTGATAAACAAATGTTTTTTTATCAAATTTGAAAAAATTTAAGACGTTTTTTTCTTTAGATTTTTTCCCCCTAACATGGAATCTCTCTGGGCCCAATAAGTGTATCTAGAGGTTAAAATATCTACTAAAAGTGGAGAGAAATGTTATATAAGACAGTATGGTTACAGTAACTGACAACAAAATAAAAGTGTAAACAGTCTGTTCTTTCCTTCTGGGAGTCTTGTTACATTACATGCATGTTAGGCTTTTTGATGTTATCCCATAACTAACTGATGCTCTGTTGGTATGATATCTTTTTCTCTCTATATTTCATTTTGGATAGTTTTTTTTTTCTTTTCTCTTCCAGTTCATGAATCCCTTCTTTTACAGTAACTAATCTGGTGTTAATCCTATCCAGGGTTGTCATTTTAATCTTATTTATTTATTTATTTATTAGAGAGAAAGAGAGACAGAGAGAGAGAAGAACACAAATTGAGGAGGGGCAGAGTAAGAGGGAGACAGAATCTGAAGCAGGCTCCAGGCACTGAGCTGTCAGTGCGGAGCCAGATGCAGAGCTTGAACTCATGAACCATGAGATCATTACCTCAACTGAAGTCGGACACTTAACCTGTTGAGCCACCCTGGCACTCCTCCCTTTTTTTTTCACCTCAGATATATACTTTTCATGTCTAAAAGCCCTTGTCTACCAGTTCTATTTCTGAGTCTGTTTTTACTTTTCTTTCTTCCTTGCTGTCCTTCCTTTTTTTTTTTAATTAAAGTATAATTGATATGCAGTGTTACATTAGTTTCAGGTGTGTACAACATAGTGCTAAAATAAAACTAGAGTTATGTATGCTATGCTCACCACAAGCATAGCTCCCGTTCGTTACCATACAATGCTATTACAGTACCATTGGCTGTATTTCCTGTGCTTAACCTTTCATCTCCATGATTTATTCACTCTATTAACTAGAAGCCTATACCTCTTACTCCCCTTCACCCATTTTGCCCATCCCACCACTACCCTCCCCTGTAGCAACTACCACTTTGTTCTTTGTATTTGTGCATCTGCTTTTTTGTTGTTGTTGTTGTTAATTTGTTTTTGGTTTTTTTTTTTTTGATTCCACATATAAGTGAAATCATATGGTATTTGTCTTTCTCTGTCTGACTTATTTCATGGACTTTATAGGTCTATGTTACAAATGGCAAGATCTCATTTTTTTACGACTAATAGTCCACATTCCGTATATATTCCATATATTCCAAATAACTTCTTTATTCATTCATTCATCTCTCTCTCCTGCTCTCTCTTTTTTTGAGAGAGCACGAGAGAGAGAGAGAGAGAGAGAGAGAGCATGTGCGCAAGCGAGAGAGGGGAAGGTCAGAGGGAGAAAGGGAGAGACAGAGAAGCTTAAGAAGGCTTCACACCCAGCATAAAATCGTGACTGGAGCCGAAATCAAGAGTCGGATGCTTAACCAACTGAGCCACCCCGATGTCCCTATGTATTCATCTCTTGATGGGCACTTAGTTTGCTTCCATACCTTGGCTATTGTAAGTAATGCTGCAGTAAACACAGGGGTGCATATAGCATTTTGAATTAGTGTTTTCATTGGGTAAATACCTAGTAGTAGAATTACTGGATCACATGGTATTTCTATTCTTAGTTTTTTTGAGGAACCTCCATACTGTTTTCCTTAGTGGCTCTACCCATTTGCTTTCCCACCATGAGTGTAAGAGGGTTCCTTTTTCTCCACATCCTTGCTAACACTTGTTATTTCTTACCTTTTTGGTGCTAGCACACTGACAGGTATAAGGTGATATCTCACTGTGGTTTTAATTTGCATTTCTCTAAAATTAGTGATGTTGAACATGTTTTCATGTGTCTTTTGGCCATCTGTATGTCTCCTCTGGAATAATGTCTGTTTAGGACCTCTGCCCATTTTTAAATTGGATTATTTGTGTTTTTTTGTTTTTGTTTTTGTTTTTTTTTGCTGTTGAGTTGTATAAATTGTTTATATATTTTGGATATTAACCCTTATGAGATACATTATTTGCAAGTAGCTTCTCCCATTCAGTTGGTTGCCTTTTCGGTTTTGTTGATGGTTTCCTTCACTGTGCAAAAGCTTTTTATTTTGGTGTAGTCCCAATAGTTTGTTTTTGCTTTCCTGCAGAGACCTGTCTAGAAAAATGCTGCTAATGCTGATGTCAGAGAAATTACTGCTTATGTTTTCTTCTAGGAATTTTATGGTTTCTGGTCTCACAGTTAGGTCTTTAATCTAATTTGAGTTCATTTTTGTGGATGGTGTAAGAAAGTGGACTAGTTTCATTGTTTTGCATGTAGCTGTCTAATTTTCCTAGCACCATTTATTGAAGAGACTGTCTTTTCTCCATTGTGTAATCGTGCCTCCTTTGTTGTAGATTAATTGACTATAAATGTGTGGTTTTATTTCTAGGTTCTCTTTTCTGTTTCATTGATCTGTGTGTCTATTTTGATTATTTAGCTTTGTAGTAGATCTGGAAATCTGGGACTGTGATACCTCCAACTTTGTTCTTTCTTGTGAATGCTTTGACTTGGGTTTGTTTTTATTGATTGATATTTCTCCTTTTTTGCATCCCTGGTAATTTGTTTGAGTGCCAGACATTATGATTTTACATTGTTATGTGCTGGAGTTTTTTTGTTTTTTGTTTTTTGTATTCCTTTAAATATTTTGGGATTCGTTTTGGGATACAGTTATTTGAAAATAGTTTGATGCATCCAAGGCCCTGAATGTTTTTGAAGGTCTTTTTCACTCTGTCTGGTGAGTATGCGAACTATTCATAGCCTATTGGAGCATCACAGATTGTTCTGCCTGCCCCTTTCCAGTGGTTTGAACCTGGCTTTGGTCACTTCACTTCCTTACACAAGTGCACTGATGTGTACTCACCCAGAATCTCAAGGGGAATCCTCTCTTAGACATCCACAGCTCATTCTTTGTGCCGATACCTCCTCTCCAGTGTTTTGTTTTGCCTTGACTTCCCCAGAACTCTGAATTTTGCCTCCTTAAGTCAGTGAGATTTCTGGTCTCTGTTTGGGTTTCCCATCCCTGTACTGTGGCCTGGAAATTGTCTCCAGGTAGTGAGTTGGGGGCAATTGTAAGGCTAACTTTATTTATTTCCCTTTTTCGCATGGATCCCTGTTCTGTAGTGCTTGTTGTCTCTAGTGTCTAAAACCCATTGTTTCATATTTTGTCCTTTTTTCTACTTGTTTAAGGTGGGAGGGTGAATCTGGTCCCTGTTACTTTATTGTGGCCGGGAGTTGCAGTCATCTGGTGAGTGTATTTAAATCTCAAACAAAGAGGAGTCATATTTCACAGTTATGCTGTCATTAGAAATTTATATATTATCTTTTTTTTTTAATTTTTTTAACGTTTATTTAATTTTGAGACATAGAGACAGAGCATGAGCAGGAGAAGGGGAGAGAGAGGGAGACAAAGAATCCGAAGCAGGCTCCAGGCTCCGAGCTGTCAGCACAGAGCCCGACGCGGGGCTCGAACCCACAGACTGCGAGATCATGACCTGAGCCGAAGTCGGCTGCCCAACCGACTGAGCCACCTAGGCGCCCCTAGATATTATCTTTATGCTGAAATATAGTTTCAAAGATATCTTCTGTACCCTTTAGACACATCATAGGCTTCTGATGATTAATTCTAGCACTCTTCTCGTTGGGATTAAAATTGTAGGTAAAAATAATTTTCATACTACTCTGTTCAAAAGCAGAATCTAGTATAAACTGTATATGGCAGTGTGTATAAAAACCATGCTCTTATTTATTAGCTTCCCCTCCAAATAAGAGAATTTTATTACTTCAGCCTATCCACATAATAGTAGTTACAACTATCCACATAATAGTAGTTACAACTGAACTTCCTTTCTTTTTGCTTTATATCCATCCCTCTTATCTGAAGTGCCTTAGTGGCTCCTCTTTGCTGAAATAGAATGAAGTTATAATTTTCTTCCTAGTCTGATTTTTATAGTCAGAACTCAGTTTACTTGTGCCTATGTATTCTTTCTCTATAATCAAAACTCTTTCAGACTAATCCTAGCCCGTTTAGATTAATGTACATATTCATTTTCCCATGTACTTGTATATTGTGTTCATTTTCATTTCTGTGCCTTTGCTTAGCTCGTTAGTCAGTTAGCTTTTCCCTTCTAACAAACCACCCCAAAGCTCAGAGACTACACAATTTGTTAAGTATTCTGTGGATTGGCTGTTTGAGTCCAGCTGTATATTCTTTTTTGGTCTTGTCTGGACTCACAATGTGAGGCAGTGCTCTAGCTTGGGTTTCTTCACAATTTGGATTCCAAAACCAGCAGTAGAGGGCTAGTTCAGAGCATAACTGCTTTTTGTGCTTCTGGGTCATGTTCGCTAATGTCCTGTTGGTCAGAGCAAGTCACAGGGCCAACCTCAGTTTCCAGGATAAAGAAACTCTACACCTCTTTATGGGAGGTGCAGCAAGGTCACATTGTAAAAGGATGTGTATACAGGATTCACCTGCTCTGAGAAACTGTTTAATCATCCTAGCTCATATAAACCTCTTGCGGTTCTGATTTGTCATATGTACTTGGCCCTGACAGTTTGATGTTGATTAACCTTTTGTATTTTTTACCTTTTAAATCCAGAGAATTACTGTTACTTAAAGAATAATTTGGAAATAATTATTTATGTTTTCTTTCCTTGGTTGTAAATTAATTAAGGGCAAAACCACACATTATACTTTTTTTTTTAACGTTTATTTATTTTTGAGAGACATAGAGACAGAGTATGAGCAGGGGAAGGGCAGAGAGAGAGGGAGATACAGAATCCGAAGCAGGCTCCAGGCTCTGAGCCGTCAGCACAGAGCCCGACGCGGGGCTCGAACTCAGAAACCGTGAAATCATGACCTGAGCCGAAGTCGGCCGCTCAACCGACTGAGCCACTCAGGCGCCCCCACACATTATACTTTTATCTTCTGTGTATTTATAACAATTCATTGAATGACTATTTTCAAATCTACTCTCAGTTATTTGCTTGAGGTTGGCTTAATTTCACTCAGCTGAATAGAATGTTGAAGGAAGTTTTATTCATTCTTCCAGTAATTAAACACTTATTGAAAGATTGTTCTCTGGTAGGTATTACACTAGATACTAAGCGCAAAGATAAGAAGAATTCTGCTCTTGACCTCAAGGAATTTATAGCATTGTAAATTATGTATGTGTTTATAAGCCTGTTTCTTTACTCTGAACCTCGATTTCTGCCCTCTGCCCAACTCCTAGATTAGCTGGCTTTTCACTATTGCCTGGATGGAGCAGTCTCCTGCTGTCTGACACGCTGCTGGATGATTGTTACCTAGTCTATTCAGTGTCTGGCTTTCCTTGCCTCTGATTAATATGACTCTTATCTTTTGCTGTTTTTTTAATTAATTTATTTTTTTAGCATTTATTTTTGAGTGAGAGAGAGAGAGAGAGAGAGTGTGAGCTAGGAAGTGCAAGTTGGGGAGGGGCAGAGAGAGAAGAGAGGGAGACACAGAATCTGAAACAGGCTCTAGGCTCTGAGATGTGGGGCTCAAACTCTCCAGACGTGAGATCATGACCTGAGCCGAAGTCGGACACTTAACCAACTGAGCGGCCCAGATGCTACTGCTGGTTTTTTTTATTTTTTAAAAATAAGACATACTAATCGTAGACTACATAAAACACTGGTGTGCGGTTTAACGTTATTAGAAATGATCAAGAAATAGAACATTACCTCTGCGTCTCTAAAGCCCCTTACTGATCTTATGTCCTTATACCCCAAAGGAATCTTTTCTTGTGACTTTTGTAAAAAATCATGTCCTTGCTTTTCTTTATAGACTTACTACCTATGTTTGCATCCCTATTTAACATATTTTAGTTTTGCTTATTTTTGAACTTAATATAAAAGGATTTATATTGGGGGCGGCACCCGGGTGGCTTATTTGGTTAGGCATTGGACTCTTGATTTCAGCTCAGGTTCTGATTTCATGGGATCAAGCCCCTGCATCAGGCTTCTGGCTGACAGCACTGAGCCTGCTTGGGATTCTCTCTTTCCCTTTCTCTCTCCCTCCCTGGCTTGCATGCTCCCCACCGCTCTTTAAATAAATAAATAAGCTTAAAAAGAGGATTTATATTGTATGTATACTTTTGTCTTGCTTGATATTTTTTCAAGGCTGTTTGTGAGATTTGTTCTTGTAGTTCAGTATTGCAGTAGTTTCTTTATTTTTGGTTTAGCGTAGTTTTTGTGGTAGGTAGAAAATGGTCCTTTGAAGATACTTGTGCCCTAATCCTTGAAACCTGTGAATGTATTACCTTAAAGTTTACTTATTTATTTTGAGAAGAGAAACAGAGAGAGAGATCTGCAAGGAAGGGGCAGAGAGAGAGGGAGAGAGAATCCCAAGCAGGCTGTGCACTACTAGTGCAGAGCCTGACTTGGGTCTCAGTCCCACAACTGTGAGATCTGATCTGAGCTGGAATCAAGAGTTGGACCCTTAACTGACTGAGCCGCCCAGGTGCCCTGTGAATATGTAACCTTATATGGCAGAAGGGATTTTGCAGGTATGATTAAGTTAAGGCTTTTGAAGATTATCTTTCATTATCCAGGTTGCTTAGGTATAATCACAAGGGACCTTAGAAGAGGGAGACATATATATATAAAGAGATGTGATGTTGGAAGCAGATCTCAGAGGCAGAGATTTGAAGATGCTATACAACTAGCTTAGAAGATGGAGGATGAGACCATGAGCCAAAGCATACAGGCAGCTTCTAGAAGCTGGAAAAGGCAGGAAAAGGGATTCTCCCCTAGAGCCTCCGTAACAAGCATAGCCTTACTGACACCTTGATTTTAGTCCCTTTAGAAGCCTGGACTTTTGATCTCTTCAACTGTAAGATTAGAATTTATGTTTTGCCACTAAATTCGTGGTAATTTGTTACAGTAGCAGAAGGAAACTAATACTTTTTTTTTTTTTTAACTATATGACTATATAATACACTTTATCCATTCTTCTCTTGCTGGACATTTGGGTTGTTTTTTGTTTTGGCATTTATGGATAGTGTAACTATGGACATATTTGTGTATGTTTCCTGGGGCACATGAGAGAAGAGTGTTTTTAGAATATATACCTGGGAAGAGAGTTGTTGGGTCACAAGATGTGCACATTTTCAGCCTTACTTTATAATATAGAACTATTTCCAAAGTACATTCATTCCAATGGTGTATGGGAATCTAAGTTTTTATTTTTAAATAATTTCTTCTTTGATAGTCACTATGATAATGTTTCCTTCCTTTATGTGGGTGGGTTCTCAAAATTTGCTTCAAGTCAAGACACATTTAGTAACTAATTTATACTTTTTCAAATTTAGAAATAGTAGGTGGCATTGGTTTATTTTTATTCTGTTTTTTTTTATCAACTAATTTTTCTCTTAACTTAAAAGCAAGATTATAACAACGCAAATGCTATAATTTAGTTTATAATCATAGTTGTAGAGTAATATTTTTCTTTTGCTGACAAAAACATTTTTATATAAATTTGCTAAGTAGTATAATGAGTTTAAATTCAAGGCCTCCATACAAACATAATATCTGTTCATCAGCATTCAAGCAGCACAGGGACTGTTTTGGACAGTAGTATGTATGTCTGTGAAATGTGACTGTATCTTCTTCTTTTGGTTGAGAAGCATACAAAATGATTTATTTTAGCGATGGGCATTTATTGAGCACACTTAGTATGCCAGATACTGTGATAAATAAACAGTTTATACATATATCATATATTATCATTTTTAATCCTGAGATAGCCACCATTGTTATGCCTTTGTGTGTGTGTGTGTGTGTGTGTGTGTGTAGATGCGGAAATTGAGGCATGGAGAAGTTAAGTAATGGGTCTTAGATTACATGAACAGGATTTGAATCTAGGTAGTCTGGTCTTCATGTCTATTTTGTGAGAAGTCCCTGGACTTAGAAGACAATAAACTCACTACAGTATTGTGTTAATTTCTCTTATAGGGAGTTCTCTTCATTGGGTGTGGTTTGGTCTGGCTTAGGTTTATAGAATTGTTATAGGATTTTTTTATCCATTTGTCATTGTGCCTCTTATCGTTCTAATTTTCATGTTCCTTTTATTTCTCCTTTTCCTCTCATCTTTCAGTTATATTTGTTTCTGTGAATCTGTATGACTTTTAATTATAGTTTGATTTCTCATTTTCAGCTTGTTAATTAACTTCGTCAGATACCTATTTTTAAAAAAACATTTTTGTGTTAAAAATTTTTTTTTAATGTTTGTTTATTTTTGAGAGAGAGAGACAGAGTGTGAGCAGGGGAGGGGCAGAGAGACAGGGAGACACAGAATCTGAAGCAGGCTCTGGACTCCAAGCTGTCTGCACAGAGCCTACTGTGGGGCTCGAACTTATGAACCACGAGATCATGAACTGAGCCAAAGCTGGATACTCAACCAACTGAGCCACCCGGGCACCCCTCAAATATCTATTGATTAACTGCAAAATTTATATATTTTTGATTATGGCAGAGGATATGTGAGTGTGATATGGTTTTCATCTTTAAAGGATGTATAATATAGGGGATTGTCAGTGTTTTTTTATTAATTTGTTGGCTATTTTCTTCTCAATCTTTTTCAATCTAGCACATGTTTCAAATGATTTTTCACCACATGTTATTTTACAAATTGAATATCCATTTAATATGTTTTGTTCATATTTTCATCATCTTTGGATCTGTTTTGGCAACCTCTCCAGATTTATCTTCATTGACTGAATTCATTAGTATGCTGTTTACTCTATTAGGGTTTAGGTCATTAAGAATATTGTTAAGGAGGAATTTTTAATTTATCTCTTGCAGCATCTTTTTTTCTTGCATCAAGATAGATTTTTTTTATTTTTATTTAATTATTTTTTTAAAATTTACATCCAAGTTAGTTAACATATAGCACAACAATGATTTCCAGAGTAGATTCCTTAATGCTCCTTACCCATTTAGCCCATCCTCCCTCCCACAATCCCTCCAGTAACCCTCCGTTCTCCATATTTAGGATTCTCTTATGTTTTTGTTCCCCTCCCTATTTTTACATTATTTGTGCTTTCCTTCCTTTATGTTCATCTGTTTCGTGTCTTAAAGTCCTTATATGAGTGAAGTCATGGTATTTGTCTTTCTCTCACTGACTAATTTCACTTAGCATGATACCCTCTAGTCCATCCATGTAGTTGCAAATGGCAAGATTTCATTCTTTTTGAGTTCTACTCCATTGTGTGTGTGTATACACACACACACACACACACACACACACACACACACACACACTACATTTTCTTTATCCATTCCTCCATCAATGGACATTTGGACTGTTTCCATACTTGGCCTATTGTTGATAGTGTTGCTATAAACATTGTCGTGTGTGTGTCCCTTTGAAACAGCACACATATATTGGATAAATACCTAGTAGTGCAATTGCTGGATTGTAGGGTAGTTCTATTTTTAATGTTTTGAAGAGCCTCCATACTGTTTTCCAGAGTGGCTACACCAGTTTGCATTCCCATCAGCAGTGCAAAAGAGATCCTCTTTCTCTGCATCCTTGCCAACATCTGTTGTTGCCTGAGTTGTTAATGTTAGCCATTCTGATGGGTGTGAGGTGATATCTCATTGTGGTTTTGATTTGTATTTCCCTGATGACGAGTGACATTGAGCATCATTTCATGTCAAGATTGATTATTTTTAAGCTGTTAGTGTTACTGAAAAAATGAATTCCAGTTATTTGCTGCCAAATTACATTCATTTTTTAGATATGGTTAGTGATGTGGAATCAAAAAGAACTATTGCCCCACACCAGTGCCTGGTGTGTTAGTTATCTGTTGCTGCATAACAAATTACCCAAAACTTAGTGTCTTAGAACAACAACGTTCATTATCTCACACTGTCTGTAGATCAAGAGTTTGGGTGTGAGTCAGGTAGGTACTCTGTTTTATGGTCAGTCACACGCTGCAGTCAAGGTAGGCTGTGGTTGTCACGTGGCTCAACTGGGGAAGGATCTGTTTCTGTGCTTACTCCAATGGTTGGCATTGATTCAATTCCTTTTGAGTGATCGCACTAAGGGCCCCCATTCTCTGCTAGCTCTTGGTACCAATCATAAGTGGAATCATATACTTTTGCTAGCAAAGGGTACCCTCAGTTCTTTGCCATGTGGGCCTTTTTTGGAGGCAGCATGGCAGCTTGCTTCATCAGAGCAAGCAAGTGGGAAGAGCCAAAGAGAAAGAATGTGAGTAAGGTAGATGTCTTTAGTAGTATACTTGGGAAGCAACCTGTCACTTTTGCTATATTCTCTTCATTAGAGGCAAGTCACTAGATTTTTAAAAAATTTTTTATTAAAATTTTTTTTAATGTTTATTTTTGAGACAGAGACAGAGCGTGAGCAGGGGACGGGTAGGGCAGAAAGAGAGGGAGACACAGAATGCAAAGCAGGCTCCAGGCTCTGGGCTGTCAGCACAGAGCCCAACATGGGGCTTGGACTTACAAACTGTGAGATCATGACCTGAGCTGAAGTCGGACACTTGACCGACTGATCCACCCAGGTGCCCCAAGTCACTAGATTTGACCTACCCTCAAGGAGGGATCAAAAGCATGAGATGAGAGATCATTGGGAGCCATTTTAGCAGCAGTGCAGTATATCTTGGTAGCTTATAGAATTCTGTGTGTTTTCTGTAGGGTTCAATTCCTAATTGGAACAGGTGTATTCTTAGATTTATTTCAGTGTTCTGTGCACAACTCCACATAGGATATCATTTTGTTCCATGATATTTCCACTGGTAATTAGAGTGAGACTGTGAAAATTATTTGGCTTTTTTGTTATATCTGAGGGGTAACTAGTAGTCATTAAAAATTTTTTTTTATTGTGGTAGAATACACATAAGGTTTACCACTTTAATCATTTTTAAGTGGACAATTCAGTGCCATTACATACCTTAACATTGTGCCACTAGAACCCTTTCATCTTCCCAAAATGAAATTCCATACCCAAACATTAAATCTTCATTATTCCCTCCTCATAGCCCCTGGCAACCCACCAGACAGAAACTACTTTTCTGTCTCTATGAATTTGCCTACTCTAGGTAACTATTATGAATGGAACCATATATATGAACTTTTGTGACTGGGATATTTCATTTAGCGTAATGTCTTCAGGGTTCATTCGTGTTCTAGTGTGTTTTGAGAATTTCTTTCCTTTTTAAGATTGAATAATATTCCATTGTATGTATGTACTACATTTTGTTTATCCATTCGTCTGTCACTTGGAGTGGACACTTGGATACTTCCACCGCTTGGCTATTTCAAATAATGCTGCTATGAACATTGGTGTACAAATGTCTTTTTGACTCCTTGTTTTGAGTTCTTTTGGATATATACTCAGAAGTGGAATTACTTGATCATGTTTTAATTCTATATTTTATTTTGGGGGAGAACCTCCAAAACTGTTTTCCATAGTGGCTGCACCATTTTAAGTTAATACCAGCAATGCACAGGAGTTCCAGTTTCTTTTCATCTTTGCCAGCAGCTTGTGTGTGTGTGTGTGTGTGTGTGTGTGTGTTTATAATTGTCATTCTAATGACTATAAAGTGATTAGTGGTTGGATTTGCATTTCTCTCATAATTAATGATGTCGAGCATCTTTTCATGTACTTACTGACCATTCGCATATTTTCTTTGGGAAAATGTATATTCAAGTTGCTTGCCCATTTAAAAACATTGTTATTTTATTGTTGAGTTATAGTTCTTTATATACTGTAGATATTTAACCCATTATCAGATATGATTTGCAGAAATTTTTCCCATTCCATTCTATTTCCATTTCATTTTGTTGATAGCATCCTTTGATTTATAAAATTTTTGACTTTTACGAAATCCAATTTTTTCTTTTGTTTTGATATTATATTTAAGAAATCATTGCCAGATCCAATGTCATGAAGCTTTTCCCCTGTGCAGTCTTCTAAGAGTTGTACAGGGTTTTTGTTTGTTTGGTTTTTTTTTTTATCCATTTTCAGTAAGTTTTTGTGTACAGTTATAAAGTAAGCATTCAGGTTCATTCTCTCGCATGTGAATATCTCATTTTCTTAACACTATTTGTTAAAAGACTGTCCTTTCCCCATGGAATGGTTTTGCTTTCTTTGTTGAAAATAATTTGACCATATATATAAGGGCTAAAAATTTTTACTTTTAAAAATAGTGTTTCTCTTCTTATTGTAAAAATATGTATTTGCTGTAAATTTATAGAAGAGGAATCCTCCGTAAGAAAACAAGCCTATTATATAGAAATATAATTGTTAATTTGTTAATAGTTGGCAAATATCACTGCAGGTTTTTTATTTTATATTATTATTTTTTTTAAATATTTATTTATTTTTGAGACAGAGACAGACAGAGCATGAGCGGGGGAGGGGCAGAGAGCGAGGGAGACAAAGAATCCGAAGCAGGCTCCAGGCTCTGAGCCGTCAGCACAGAGCCCGATGCGGGGCTGGAACTCACAGACTGTGAGATCATGACCTGAGCCAAAGTCGGACGCTCAACCGACTGAGCCACCCAGGCGCCCCTGTTTTATATTATTTTTTAAATATGTATTTATTTTTGAGAGAGAGAGAGATGAAGACACATAATCAGAAGCAGGCTCCAGGTTCTGAGCTGTTAGTGCAAAACCCAACGTGGGGGAGCGGGGCTTGAACCCATGAGTGAGATCATGACTTAAGCCAAAGTCGTACACTTCAACCAACTGAGCCACCCATGCACCCCAGTGCAGGTTTTTTCTATACATAATTTATGTGCACACTTTTAAAAATACAAGTGGGATCATATATATATGTACACACACACTGTTTTATAACTTTCACTTAAAGCATAAAGAACAATTTTTCACATTTAAATATTTTACAAGTTACTTTTTAAAATATTCATTCATTTATTTTTGAGAGTTGGGGGAAGGGGCAGAGGGAGAAACAGAGAAGAAATACCAAGCAAGCTCTACATTGTCAGTGCAGAGCCCAAAGGTGGGCTGACCTGAGCCAAAATGACCTAAGCCAAAATCAGGAGCTGATGCTTAATTGACTGAGCCAACCAACTGCCCCGACAAGTTATTTTTTAAATTTATTTTTTATTTGTAATCAATTTATGCATGTAAAGTTAAATGGTTCTCTACACATAATTATAGAAAAGAACAGTTTTCTTTCCTCCCCACTCTGCCATATTTCCAACTCTGCAGAAGTACTCATTTGAACATTTTTTCCTGATTCTTTCAGTGTTTACGTCCATATCTCAAATTAATATGCTTGTATTTCTGCTGATTAATTTTTATTAAAAATATTTTTTAATGTTTATTTTTGAGAGAGAAAGAGTATAAGCAGGGGAGGGGCACAGAGAGAGAGAGAGATACTGAATCTGAAGCAGGCTCCAGGCTCTGAGCTGCCAGCGCAGAGCCTAACTCAGGGCTCGAACCCATGAACCATGAGATCATGACCCAAATTGAAGTCAGACACTCAACCGACTGAACCACCCAGAAGCCCCTAATTTTTAAATTTTAGTGATAATATATTAGCTTTTCACTATAGAAGATGGGGATTTTTTTTTTTTTTTTTTTTTTTTTTTACGGTTTATGTCATTCCTACCACATTTAGGTCCTATTTTTCCAGTAATGTTATATCTTAATTTTAGTTAGGTCAATATTCAGGCTTTATTTTGACTCTGTAAATGCTTTGACGTGTAGGTGAAATTTGCTAACCATACAGGTATAGATAGAGATAATGGTGGTATCTTTTCTTTTCTACACTGTTTTTTGTTTTTCTCCTATAGCTTATAATTGTTGTTTTTGTTTATGTGTTTGGTTGGTTAGTTTTCTAATCACTAATTCAGTCCTAAACTTCCACCATTTGTACAGGTCTCCTCTTAATATATTCAGGTTCATTTAGGTATTCATTCAATAGCATCATCTTTGAGAACTCTTTCCTGGAGCCATTCTTGTCCTACAGGCTAGGGACTGTGACTTACTCATCTTAATGTTCCCATAGTTTTTGGCAGGGTTCTCATCAAATGTTTATTTGAAGAATGATTGGTAAAAGTTCAGATTGTAGAATTTTATTTATTATTATTATTATTTTTTTAAAGATTAACACTTTATTTTATTTTTTGTGAGACAGAGAGAGACAGAGCATGAGCAAGGAAGGGACAGAGAGAGAGAAGGAGACACAGAATCTGAAGCAGGTTTCAGGCTCCAAGCTGTCAGCACAGAGCCCGATGTGGGGCTTGAACCCATGAGCTGTGAGATCATGACCTGAGCCAAAGGCAGATGCTCAACCCACTGAGCCACCCAGGTGCCCAAGACTGTAGAATTTTAAAAAATGTTTACTCATTCAGGCAAGAGAAATAAAAGCAAAAACAAACTATTTGGTTCATATAAAAACAAAACGTCTCTGCCCAGTGAAGGAAACAGTCACGAAAACTAAAAGGCTACCTGCCAAATGGGAGAAGGTATTTCAAAGGACATCTCTGATAAAGGGTTAATATCCAAAATATATAGAGAACTGATACAATTCAACACCCAAAAAGCAAATAAGCCTATTAAAAAACGGGCAGAAGACATGAGTAGGCATTTCTCCAAAGACATACAGATGGCCAGCAGACACATGAAAAATTCCTCAATATCACTTATCATCAGAGATATGCAAATCAAAACTACAATGAGTTATCACCTCACCTCTGTCAGAATGGCTAAAAAAAAAACAAAAAAAACACACAAAAAAACCACACACACACATACACACAAGAAACAACAACTGTTGGCGAGGATATGGAGAAAAAGTAACCCTCCTGCACTGTTGGTGGGAATGCAAACTGTGCAGCCACTATGGAAAACACTATGGAAATTCTTCAAAAAATTAAAAATAGAACTACCCCCCAATCCAGTAATTGCACTACTGGGTATTTGCCCCCAAAATACAAAAATCACTAATTCACTGGGGTACATGCACCTCTATATTTACTGTAGCATTATTTACAATAGCTAAACTATGGAAACAGCCGAAGTGTCCATCAATAGATGAATGGATAAAGAAGATATGTATACATACACATGTGCACACACACATAATGGAATGTTACTCAGCCATAAAAAAGAATGAAACCTTGCCATTTGCAACAGTGTGGATGGAGCTAGAGAGTATTATGCTAAGCAAAATATGTCAGTCAGAGAAAGACAAATATCATATGGTCTCACTCATACGTGGAATTTAAGAAGCAAAACAAATAAGCAAAGGAAAAAAAAAGACAAACCAAGAAACAGACTCTTTAAGTATAAGTGAGTGGAGGAATAGGGGTTAGGGATTAAAGAGTATGCTTATAATAAAAAAAAAACACGCTACAAAATGGTATATTAGAAAACATTATAAAACAAAAGTGGAACTCTAAAAAAAGTTTATTCCTTCACGTAACTTTGTATACCATAAATCAAGATTGTTAATAGGGAAAAAATATATATCTGTAACACAATTTAGCTGTTTTCAAACTCTTTGGTTTCAGGACCTCTTACTAATCTTAAAATTTTTTGAGGACCCTAAAAAGTTTTTTTTTTATCATAGATTTATATGTGATGATATTTATTGTATTAAGATTAAAATATATTTTGAATTTATTTTAAAATAATAAAACTGTTGCATGTTAACACTTTTCCAAAACAGAAAAACAAATTGATGAAATGAGTGGCATCTTTTTATGTTTTTTCAAGTCTCTTCAATATCTGGCATGATAGAAGACAGCTGGATTCTCATAGTTCTGTGTTCATTCTTTTGCAGTATGTTGCTTTGGTTGAAATATATGAAGAAAATATGGCCTCTTACAGAGGCACAGTTGCAAAAGGGAGGAATATTTAGCCTTTTTAGATTGTAGATTTTCTTTTTATAAATTAGAAAATATTTAAAACTTTTTAAAAAAGTTTGTGTATTTATTTTGAGAGAGAGAGCAAATCAACAAGGGAGGGACAGAGAATCCGAAGTGGGCTCCGCGTTGACAGCAGAGACCTGACCTGGGGCTCAAACTCACAAACAGTGAGATGACCTGAGCTGAAACTGAAAGTCAGACACTTAACCAACTGAGCCACCCAGACACCCCTCAGTCTTTATTTTTGGAAGAAAATGGTATTTGGTGCCCTCAATCTGGATACTAATGGATGCTTAACGAGACTATCCTGCATTGCTTCTAGGACTGCTCAGTAGTTAGTCGTGGAGTACATATTTAAATAAAGATCATATTTTTCCCTATATTTTTCATTGTAGGGTTTCAGGATTTTTACTTCTTTGACTTTTATATTTATGTCTCTTTTTGTGTGAAATGTTGATTCCTAGTGGCTTTTTATAATCACTTATTTGCTGTGTCTTGCAGTGTATCTATTATAGTTTTAAAAATAACTTAATTGATATTCTAATAATATAACTGCTAAATGCTGCTTTAACATTTCTTTGTGGTTCTTTTATTCCTTTAGAATAAGGAATGTACAATCAAAATACTGTATTTTAAAGCCAGTTGTATTATTTTCTGTATAATTATGCCACAAACTTGGTAAACAGTGGGTTATTGGTTTCAGTCTGTTTTAAATTTTTAGAGGTCCTTCTCCTCTCCATTTTTTTTTTAAATTTTTTTTAAATGTTTATTTATTTTTGAGAGAGAGACAGAGCATGAGAGGGGAAAAGGCAGAGAGAGAGGGAGACACAGAATTGGAAGCAGGCTCCAGGCTCCGAGCTGTCAGCACAGAGCCTGACGTGGGGCTCGAACTCACAAACCGTGAGATCATGACCTGAGCCAAAGCCGGACACTTAACCGACTGAGCCACCCAGGCGCCCCTCCTCTCCAGTTTTGATATTTGGCTCTTTTTTTTTCTTTTTAAATTTAATTTTGTCTTAAAAATTTTTTTAATGTTCTATTTATTTTTTGAGAGACAGAGACAGAGACAGAGAACAAGCAGCAGAGGGGCAGAGAGCGAGGGAGACACAGACTCAGAAGCAGGCCCCAGGCTCTGAGTTGTCAGCACTCATCCTGACACAGGGCTTGAACTCGTGAACTACAAGATCATGGCCTGAGCCAAAGTCGGAGACTTAACTGACTGAGCCACCCATGTGTCCCTAATCTTGTCCTTTAATTGTCCTGAAGGGAGAGGCCACGACTGAATATCTGAACTCTGTGCAAGGAAGAGCTGTGAGGCTTAGAGTTCTGAGATTGGTGAAGTGGGACTATTTAGGAAGTGATTGAACTTTTGTTATGCAAATGTGGTTATGGAGTGTCACTGTTACTGCTGACAGGTTGACTTTTTTAAATGTTTGTTTATTTTGAGAGAGAGAGAGAGTGCGGTTGAGCCTGAGAAAGAGAGAGAACGCGCGCGTGCGCGCGCACACACGCACACACGTGCGCAGGTCAGGGAGAGGAGGAGGCAGTGGAGGAGGAGGAGGGAAGAGAATCCCAAGAAGGCTCTGCGCTGATCATGGGGCTCCATCTCATGAACCATGAGATTGTGACCTGAGATGAAATCAAGAGCCAGACCCTTAACTGACTGATCCACCCAGGCATCCCCTGATGAGTTGACTTTCTGAAGTGTGGTCACTCATTTGTAGCTGTCATTGATAGACTAGGATGAGTTTAAAGCCAGCTCTGATGATATTATTGGAAAGTTCCTTTCTTGAATTTGGAGTATAAGAATTGTTTTTTTTCTCATGTAAAACAATGATTTAGGTTTATTTATTTATTTTTTTAATTTTGGAAAGCAAGGGAGAGGGGCAGAGAGAAAGAGGGAAGAGAGTGCATCTTAAGCAGGCTCCATGCTCATCTGATGCTGGGCTCAATCTCATGACCCTGGGATCATGACCTGAGCCCAAACCAAGAGTTGGATGCTCCACAGACTGGTTTTAATCATTGGATGCCCCAATGATTTTAATTTTAAAATCAAACCTGTTACAAAATAGATTCATAGAAGTCTGACTCCCATTCTTATCCCTTCTATTCTATTTTCTCCATTCGTTTGAGAAAAACTTGAGAAACAACAGCCTGTAAGCCAGTTTTGGCTATCTAGCTCTTTTTGCAAATAATGTTTTGTCACAGCCATACTCATTTGTTGACATATCATCTATAGCTTCATTTGTGCTGTAATGGCAGAGTTGAGTAGCTATGACAAGGATTATATGGCTTGAAAACACTGAAATATTTACTATCTAGCTCTTTTCCAATAATACACTGACCTCTGCTGTAGAGAATCATTTTCATCATTTTTTGGCTTATCTTTTTTCTTTTTCTTTTCAAAAAAAAAATAAAAGCAAATAAGTTAATAAGTTTAACATTTATCTTCCTTTTACACAAAAGGTAGCATACTGTAAATACTTTACTGCATCTTGCTTTTTTTCACTCAACAATATATCCTGAAAATCACTGTATCAATATCTCTCTTATTCCTGGAGTAGTACTCCATTACACAGATGAACCATTTTATATTCCACTAATCCCCTATTGATGGACTGTTAGTTTTTTTTCTAGTCTTGTGATTGGAAGTAGTCTTATAGTGAAAAGTCTTGCGAAGATGTCATTTCACATTTTTCATCATGATACCTTTGGGATAGCTTCCTTGAAGTATAATTACTGGTTTTGAGTTTAAATGAATATTATCATGCCGAATGTTACCAGTTTCCCCACATTGGGCCCGTACCATCCTTTCCTTTCTTTTCATTTGCTTTGCTTTCAGTTTTTCCTGTGATAAAGAAAATATAACATAAAACATACCATCTTAATCATTTTTAAGTGTACAGATCATTAGCATTAAGTATATTCACTTTGTTGATGCTCAAAGTCACTCATCATCAGGGAAATACAAATCAAAACCACACTGAGATACCACCTCACACCAGTCAGAGTGGCTAAAATGAACAAATCAGGAAACTATAGATGCTGGCGAGGATGTGGAGAAGTAGGCACCCTCCTACACTGTTGGTGGGAATGCAAACTGGTGCAGCCACTCTGGAAAACGGTGTGGAGGTTCCTCAAAAAAATGAAAATAGAGCTACCCTATGACCCAGCAATAGCCCTGTTGTAAAACAGATCTCCAAAATTCTTTCTTCTTGCAAAATTGAAATTCTATACCTATTGAACAACAGCTCCCCCTTGTCCTCTTCCCTCCTGCTCCTAGTAACCACCATCCTACTTTTTCTGTTCCTGATTTGGACTACTCTAAATCCTTCATATAAGTGTATGCATAAGAATATTTGTCCTTTCGTGACTGGTTCATTTCACTCTGCATAATGTTCTCAAGGTTCATTCAGGTTTTAGCGTGTCAAGATTTCCCTTTTTAAGGCTAAATAATATTCCATTGTATGCATATACTACCTTTTTAAAATTCATTTATCTGTTGATGGACACTGGGGCCGTGTCCATGTTTTAGTTATTGTGAATAATGCTGCTGTGAACTTGAGTGTACAAATATCTGTTTGAGACCTTGTTTTCTATCTGAGGGGGTATATACCCAGCATTGGAATTGCAGAATCATGTGGGAAATGTAAGTTTAATGTTTTGAGGAACTGCCATACTGTGTATTTCATAGTGGCTGTTTCTACATTTTTACATTTTACATTCCTGCTAGTAGTGCACAAGGGTTGCAGTTTCTCTGCATCCTTTCCAACGCTTATTATTTTGTTTGTTTGTTTGCTTGTTTGTTTTTAATAGTAGCCATCCTAGTGGTTATGAGTGATTTCTCATGAGGTTTTGAATTGCATTTATCCAATGATTAGAGATGTTGAGCAACTTTTAATATGCTTTTTATCTATATGTATGTCTTCTTTGGGTAATTATTTATGGTCCTTTGCCCATTTTAAAATTGAGTTATTTGGTTTTTTGGATTTGTTGTTGAATTGTTCTTTATATATTTTGGGTATTAGCCCTTTATCAGATAATATAGTTGCAGTTATTTTTTTCTAGGTTGTCTTTTAACATAAAACTTTAAAAATTTTGATGAAGTCCAATTTATCAGTTTTTTTTCTTTTTCCTTTGTTGTACTTTCAGTATCCTATTTAAGAAATCATTGCCTAATCCAAGGTAATAGAGATTTATGCCTTTGTTTTCTTCTCCAAGAGTTTTATAGTTTCAGTTTTATGTCTTTGATATATTTTGAGTTAATTTTTGTATATGATATTAAATGAGGGTACAAGTTCATCCTTTTGCATTGGATATGTAGTTGTCACAGCACTGTTTGTTAAAAAGGACTCTAGATCTTTTTAACCTACGTATATGTAGCTTTTGGTTTTTACTTTTAATGTATAATGTTGCAGACATACACAGAAATAATGTCATGGATTCCCATATACCCATCATATAGTTAGAAAAATTATAAAAATTTTATCATTCTTACCTCATTTAATTCTCCACCCCTAACACAGTAACTCTTTTTCCCCTTTCAGTGAATTAGGACAAATTCGAGACCTTTTATCACTTTGTACATTGGTAGTTTTATGTGTCGCTGACAGAGAAAGACTTTTTAAACATAACCATATTACTATTATTACACCCTAGAAAATTACCAGTTATTCCTTAATATTATATCCTGCTCAATTTTTTCTGATTGCTAGTTGTTGCCTTAGTTTGAAATGTATCTTTTTTCTTATAATGTATAGTGTAAGGTCCTTTATTTTCCATACCGTTTATTTGTTGGAGAAACTGATCATTTTGTCCTTTAGGATCGCCAGTATCATGCATGGATTTAGCTCACTGTATTTTCATGTTGACATTTAACATGTGCCTTTGCTCTCCTTATTTTTGTAAAATGGTAATTAATTCTAGAATATTGATTCGATTTAGGTTTGAAATTTTTTTTTAGGTAAGGGACTTAATAGGTGGTACTGAGAAAATTTTGTTGCAGAACATCAGGAAGCGCTTTCATGTCTTGCTTTTTAGTGATGTTAAGTTTGGTTGGTGGGGGTGGTGGTGCCTGGGTGACTCAGTTGGTTGAGCGTCTGTCTGACTCTGGATTTTAGCTCAGGTCATGATCTCCTGGTTTGTGAGTTCGAGCCCCATGTTGGGCTCTGTGCTTGTGGCATGGAGTCTGCTTGGGATTCTCTCTTTCTCTTCCTCTCTCTCTTCGGTCTCTGATCCCCCTGTGCTCTCTGGTTCTCTCTCTGTCTCTCAAAATAAATACATTTAAACAAAAAAAGATTGGTGGGTTCAACTTGATCCTTTCATATTAAACTTTCCCATCTACTTTTTACCTTTTGGTTTTAGCAAAACTATTGATGGCCATTGCTTAGATTTATTATTTAACCAGGGATTTGGAAAATGGTGATTTTCTATATATTTTTTAATTTTTTTAGCGCTCTTTTTTGAGAGAGAGCGAGCGAGCAAACAGGGAAGAGGCAGAGAGAGAGAGAGAGACGGAGACACAGAATCCGAAGCAGTTTCCAGACTCTGAGCTGTAACACAGAGCCTGACATGTGGCTCAAACTCAATAACTGTGAGATCATGACCTGAGCCGAAGTCGGATACTTAACCGACCTAGCCACCCAGGCACCCCATGGAAAGTGGTGATTTTCTAATTCTGTCATTTCTTCTAGCATTTATTAGCTGTGATTATTCTCTGAGGAAAAAATTCATCTCCTTAGCTTCCCCAAAATACCGTTCATACCAGAAAGGCATGATAAATCTGTGATTCTTTGTTTTTTTTTATCAGTGTTCAGAGTAATAAGTTGTACCCTAGCAACCTCCACAGATGTCCAAAGAGGAATTTTTTTTTACTTTTTTTTTTTAAGTTTATTTGAGAGAGAGAGAGAGAGAAAGAGACTGCATGTGAGCGGGGGAGAGGGACAGAGGAAGAGAGAGAATCCCAAGCAGGCTCCATGCCCACACAGGGCTCCATCCCATGACCCTGAGATCAGGACCTGAGCCCAAACCAACAGTCAGATGCTTAACCAAGTGAGCCACCCAGGTGCCCCTCTTTTTCCTTTTTTAAGTGTCATTATGAACTCATTGGTGTTTATATTTTTTATATTTTCAATCATTACAGTCACCATTCTTGTATATACTCAAATGAGAAATTTGACAAATGAGAATCCTTTCTCCTGGCTCTGATTTCCTTTGACTTGCCTCTAGTGGTATTGTTGATGTTTTGCTTTCTGATTTGACAAGCTGTCTCAAGTTCATTGTATACAGTTTCCTGTGTCAGACCTGGAATAAGCCATTTCTCCAGGGAGCCCTGATTTCTTTTAATGGGAGGTGATGTTTAAAGTCAACAATCTGAAGGTAGAGGTACTCATTGCTACTGGGTTATCATTGCTTTTAGACCTTTTCAGGCCATTCCTTATGCCAAATCTTCTAGTATAATTCCTTGATTGCCTGACACTTGTTATATAGTTGATTCTTAGGAGCATTTCCTGGCAACAGTGTTCTGTGAGTTCTGTGTTTCATAACTGTTTGTTTCCTTTAGCCACGCAAGTTAGTTTAGCTGGATAGAACATCTTTGGCTTACATTTTATTTCCTTAGATATTTAAATGTATGATTTCATTGTCTCCTGGTGTAAACTGTTTGTGCCAATGTCTTTTGTCAGTGCCAGTGTCTCTTTTCTTTACCTTATAAGTAATTTGGAATCTCTGCACAGATGCCAGTGATTTTCCCCCCTTGAAATCCAGTAGTTTTATTAGACTGTGTGTTGATGTTGATCTTCTGAGTTGTTTTCCCAGGTATACCAGGTATACCATTTCAGTATGAAAATTTAGCCTTTTTCTTTTAATTTACAGAAAAATTTTGAATTATAGTGACTAGTATTTGTTCTATTTCATAGCATGGGTTTTCTTTTTAGGGACCTCCTATGGTATGTATTTTGTATTTGTCTTTTATTTGTCACTTTTACTTTTAAATTTCTTTAAAATTTTTTCATTTTCTTCTTTTTTTTCTCTCTAATTTGTATGGTGTCTTCTGCGTCTCCTCTAGTAGAGTCTTCATTTCTGATCCTTTTCTGAGTTCGCTTAGATTTCTTTATATGTCTTCCTAATTTCTAATTATGATTCAAAGTTTTTTTATTTGTTTGTTTCTTTTAGTTCTATAAAGTTAGAGTTTTCAACTCCTTATCTCCTTTAGGCCAGATTTTTCTGCTGTGTTTTCATTTTCTATAGATAGGCTGTTCATATTATTATCCTCTTTTTTTTTAAACCTCATTGTATTGGAACTGATCAACAGCCCTTTTCTGTGGCTCATGTTTATTTCCTATGCATTTTGAATGCATGTACATTATGTAACATTAAAATTTTATTAGCTCTGATGGTAACAAGCTTTAAGTTACAACCTATTAAACTATAAGCTGTTGTAAGTTAGGTACCATGTCTTTTTCTTTAGCAATATGTTGTAGTTAGGATGGTGGTCTATCTGGGTCAATTGTCATCAACACCCTGCTTACTCTGTAGTCTAGCAATCTCAGTTAGTGGAATTATATAACTGTGTTGTAACATAATGTCTTTGTAATGTCTGAGGCATTTGTAATGTCAGGGGCATCTGTAATGGAAAGATATTTTTTATATATGCACCAAACAGATTTTGGAACTGAGTTTTTACTTTCTTTCTACAAAGCAACCTAATTAATGTATAGAGTTAATCATGCTACTTGGTCCTGGAATTGTGTTAACTAATCCTGATATGCTGCTGCTGTTTCTTTTGTTTTAGGTTAAATGGAAACCACCCTTGGGAGCTGGATGCCTGTGTAGCCGTTCTGTGACATCAGTGAATTGCAATGAGTGGAGGAGGAGAGCAGCCGGATATTCTCAGTGTTGGAATCTTGGTCAAAGAAAGATGGAAAGTGGTGGGTATATCTCTTAGATTGAGAGAGAGAGAACATGTCCGGGTAATTTTTGGTAATTTGATAAAAATAACATTTCCTTAGGAAATAATATATATATTCTAATATGCCTAAAGCAGTTGTTTTCAGTTATTTTCCTGTGATTAAGTCCTGTTTATACAATAATTCTTGCTTTCTATAGTAGTCAGTTTTTCTAACCTCTGATAGCTAATACTGAGTAAAGTAGATAAAAGTGTACTTAGGGAAAGACAAAAAAAATAGTACAATGAAACTTCTCTTTTAAAAAAGTTTTGAACTTTTTATTAAGAAAAATTGTAAGCATACATAAAAGTAGCGAGACTCTTATAATGAACCTTTATATACTCATGCCCTGGCTTAAACAGTTATCAATTTATAGTCAATCTTGCTTTATCTCTTGAACCTCCCTCTCAGAATATTTTGAGGCAGACCTTTCACCCTAGTATTTCTTCTGTGTGTACTTCAATTTTGTATCTCTAAAGGTTTAAAATTCTTTTAACAATGGCAGTCATAATATTATCACACTTAAAAAAGTAATAATTCTTTAATGTCATTAAGTATCCTTCTAGCTTTCACGTTTCCCCAACTGTAAATTATTTTTAATGGTTTGAATCAAATTCAAATAAAGCCTGGGTTGCAGTTGGTTGACATCACTTAAGTATCTTTTAATTTCTAGATTTCTTTTCATCTTTCTTTTCTTCCTTACAATTTATTTATGGAATAAACTTGGTCATTTACCTGTAGAATTTCCCAGTTTGGATTTTTCTTATTTCTTCCATGTGGTTATTAATAGGTTTCTCTGTCTCATGTATTTTATGTAAATTCTTATTTATTTATTGACTGATTTTTAAAAGTTTATTTATTTTGAGAGAAAGAGAGAGAGAGAGAGAGAGAGAGAGAGGAAGCAAGGGAGGGGCAGAGAGCGAAGGATAGAGAAAATCCCAAGCAGGTTCTTCACCAACAACCTGCAATGTGGGACTCGATATCAGAAACTGTGAGATCATGACCTGAGCTGAAATCAAGAGCTGGGCAGGGCACTTAACCAATTAAGCCACCCAGGCATCCCTAAATTGTTATTTATTGAGGTTTGGTTAGATCTGAGTTCAGGTTTGTTTATTGAGTTGGCGTTTTTTTTTTTTTTTTTTCATAAAGGGTATCATGATCTTTCAGTAGGAGGCACATAATGTCTTATCACCCATCAAGACATTGTGTGTCCTGTTGGACATTATCATTTTCTAGGTCTGTATTGCAAATTGTTGACATTTTGTTATTCTTTCATTTTTTAAATATTTATTTATTTTGAGAGACAGAGAGTGCACACACATGCAAGTGGGGGAGAGGCAGAAAGAATCTGAAGCAGACTCCACACTCAGTGCAGAGCCCGACATGGGGCTCAATCTTACCACCAGGGTATCATGACCTGAGCCAAAATCGATGCTCAACCTACTGAGCCACCCAGGCGTTCCTGTCATTCCTTCATTTTTCAGTTGGAGTACATCTACAAAGATAAATTTTTTGTTATCAGTTGTTGGATTGCCTTGAGATACATTTTGATTAGAAAAACAGAATAAATGCTTAATTATTTTTCTTAATTTACCAGTTTTCAAAATAATCAATTGGTGGGGCACCTGGATGGCTCAGTCAGCTGAGTGTCCAATTTCAGCTCAGGTCATCATCTCATAGTTCGTGAGTTCGAACCCTATATCCAGCTCTGTGCTGACAGCTCAGAGCCTGGAGCCTCCATCAGATTCCGTGTCTCACTCTCTCTCTGCCCTTCCCTTGCTCCTGTTCTGTCTTTCTCTCAAAAATAAATAAAAAATTATTTAAAATAATGAATTGGTTCCCTAGCATTTTACAAAAGTGACCAATAAGATTTTTAAAAGTAGGTAGTCCAGAATGCATGGATTTAAGTGTATTTCATATGTTTCGGTCAGTTGTAGTTACTATCCTTATTGATCCCCAAATTGTCTTATTTGACTAAGTGGGGACACCCTTCAAGTTGTCTCTTGAGTCTTTCAACATGATCCTAATAGTCCTTTGACATCTTCCTTGTCCTGGCCCTGGAATCTGTCATCTTTCCTGCTCTTCCCTGCATCCCTGTTTCAGATGCATTTAAATATATATTTTATTGCTACTGAGTCTTTTGTTAATCAGAGTTTTGTTCCATTACCAGGTTTAGCTAAATTATTCTAGTGGTTTCCTTAATCTGTTAACAGATTGGGAAAAGAAGATTCTTCCTTTAGAAGTACAAATTTTGTTTCTCTGATACAGTGTTTTACCAATTAGGCAAATCAGTTGGCTTTGAAAATTTACTTTAATAAATATAAGAAAAGAACCATGTTGTTATCATGGATTGGTGCAGGGAGATTACAATAATTAGTAATCTTTTAAGTAAGTCAGGAATGAATGTTTCTTTGGCGAGTTCTTTGTATTAAGTGCTGTGATAAAGTTTGGCTGTTTTCCAGTAGACATATCAAAAGGTGACAGATGAAACTGCACCGGCTTAGTTGCTCTGTCTTGATAATTAGAACTAATAATATATGTATTGAACATGCCCCCCCAAATTTGGGAGGCATAGTGGCATTTTAGTAAGAAATAGGCTCATTGTTATAGATGGTGTTTTGGTTGTCTACCATTATGAACAAACTACATCAAAATTTAGAGGCTTAAAACAATTATTTTTTTATTTATAATTTTGTGGATTGGGAATTCGAGACGAGTTTGCCTGGTTTGTCCCTTAACCATTTGGCCCTCACAAGGTTGTGTGGGTTAGAGGAGCCAACTTCCAGTGGGTTGTTTGGTGACTTGAAGGTCCTTAGTTCCCTAATCCACCCCCTTTCATCCCTGGTGGCTTACTTTCTAGGACCTCTTCAAAGGTCTGTGGCTTCTCAGATGGTCACTTTGTACATGGTAGCTGGCTTTTGAGAGACAGGAAAAAAAACTATAGGGCTGGTTAAGGGCTGTTCTCAGGGCTGATGCAGTATTACTTTGCCATGTTCTGTTGGTTAAAGCAGCCACAAGATTTACCCAGATTTAAGAGGGCAGTGGGAAATGGACGCTGTGTCTTGGGTGAGTGGCAAGGTCACACTGAAGAAGAGCAAAAGGGATGGGTGATATTGTTGTGATCTTCTTTGGGAAACAAAGTCTGCCACAGGCCTTACCACCATTCTTTTCCCTTATCTACATATTTCCATCATACTAAACTGCCGCTAGCTTTCTGCTTTATAAATGTTGATGATGTCTTAGTGCTTTGTCAAGCTCAGTAAAAAATATTAATGTTTCACTATTGTTGAAATGACATTATAGGAGTAGACCAAGGAGCAAAATCATTACTTTGGTCTAGATTTTCTGTTCTGTCATTTGGTAAGGTTTTTGTGAGGTAGCACATGAAGGTACCTCTTACCACTGTCCACAATGAGAAAAATGTCCCTTTGGTACTGCTTATGAGTTTTTAAAGTTATACTAGGCTTTGTTTAATGGACAGATAATAAGAATCATAAGTGTTAATCAGGGCCCAACAAAAAAAAAAAACAAAAAATTTAACTGCAATGAAGTTCTGGAACTTTATTTTAATCCTGATCTCATACTGGAGTTCCTCATGCTATCTCTTCCCATCACTCAACTGGAATAAAGAATTATGGCTCTTATATACAAAGCAATGAATAGTTATTTAGCAACAATTATATAGTTACCGCTTAACCACTTGCTGTAGGGTAAACAAAAAAATAGAAAGGTGTGGCTCTTTCTGAAGAAGCTTAGTTTCACTGTAGGGAGCTAGGACATAGGCAGTGGAAAGTCAGAAAACAGTACAGTGTATTAATACAAGTAATATCTGAGGTGTTAAGCTTAGTAAAATGATTAAATGATTAAGCAAATGATTCCTATAGAAATTCAGAAGAGAGAGAAATCTGCCTGGAGGCAGTAATCAGTACAGATGCAGTGTTGAAAGAAGTAGAACTTAAAGTGAGTCTTCTGGGGAATTTAGGACCCTGTGCCTCCAGTGAGGACTTCCTGCATTATATCACATCTTAGATGTTTGATAATGTGGAAGGGAGAAGACCTTCAGGAAATGGAAGAAAGCTAATTCCATGCTGTGTATGGTTTGAAGTATATTACCCACCTTGGTGCTCATAGCTCTCTCACTAACACTTGAGAACTTGCTTGTAATACTCAGACAGAGATCCTGGTATTCCCCAGTTAAGCTAACACATTTTATCAGAAAGGATATTAAGGGTTTGTTGAAAGTGTTTTATTTGATTAGACTTTGTCTTATTGAGCATTTAGTTATTTAGTGAACTTGGTCTGGGATAGTTTACAACTGGGGTTTTCTTCTGTGGCGCCTGCTCGGTGCCTCAGAGAGAGGGCTCTGGTGCTGAGAGGGCTCTGGCTGCCTCACTCCCACCTCCAGCCTCTCCACATACACATCTCAGCTGGGTTCCAGATATGATTTCAATTGGCAAAAAGATTTCATGGTTTAAAACGTTTTCAGATGTTGCCTTAGAATTAAAATAACATATCTGGTTGTTGGGGGCCTTTGTGGCAAGTGAAGCTTTCAGATACAATGCTTTTTTTGTGACATTTTTGATGCTGGCTGCAGACTAAATTTTAAAATTGTGACTGAAATAGTTTCCTTACTTTTTGTGGACAAAACCGTGGGAAAAGGTCTTGATGGTATTTTAGGCATTTGTTTTCTTGGCGAATGTGCAGTTAATTTAACAATAATTGAGATCTTTTATCCTCAAATAGGAGTAGTAAAATTATATATTATTTTTTAATATAAAGGATGAATTCGTTTCCAGTTGGAATATTCTAGTAATTATATGTTTGTGTGTTCTTATTTCCCCTGCAGTTGAGGAAGATTGGAGGTGGGGGCTTTGGAGAAATTTACGATGCCTTGGATATGCTTACCAGGGAAAATGTTGCACTGAAGGTAGAATCAGCTCAACAACCAAAACAAGTTCTGAAAATGGAGGTTGCTGTACTGAAAAAATTACAAGGTAAGCTACTTTGTGTGATATACCAATTTACAATTTATTGTTACCTATCTAAACCTCAATTACATTCTCAAACTACTAATGAATAATCAAGTGTCACCTCGTTATAAACAATGCTTAGCATTTTTCTCATGGAAATTTTATCACTAGCTAGTAGGAGTAAAAATATTGATTGCCCAGGCTATTTGGACTTTGGAAATTCCTTTTCATGGTAAGGATGAGAGAGAATTACCTAAAACATTCTGCTTTAGAAAGTGTTTTTGTAAGTCTGTTTTTGTAAAAATTTGCCTTTTTTAAAAAACCACTAAATATGAATACCTCTGAGTTGTTTCTACTCATGTCATTGGGTGTAAATATGCTTTAATCACACTAAGGAAGCAGCCTTCAAATCATACTGCAGGATGGATTAAAAATAATACTATTTGTTGTGTGAATAACTTTTTCTTGCCCTGTTGTCATTTTTGAGATCTGTTTTCTACTTGGGTTCCTATTTTTTACTACAAAGATAAATAGCTTTTTTTCCGACTTTAACCCAGTCATGTAACACTCTGAATATATTGCTAGTTTGTATTCATCTTTGTATTTTCAGTTTAAGATATAATCTGCTATTACTCATATTTAAATGTTTTATCTGAATCAAAATTAAATGGGGTAATTAGCACATTAAATGATCTTGTTACGCTCTAGAAGGTTTGATATTGCTGTGGGACATTCGTTAGTACCTAAAGGAATTTAGTGGTAACATATAGAGCAAAGGAAGTTGCTGGAATTAGTAGAAATAACTGTAGTTGGTAGAAATAGCAAGCACAAAATGCTGTGTAGCCTAGGACCTTCAAATTAATGGCTGCGTAGTCTCTAGGGTGAATGTGCTCTCTTTCTGAATTCCTGATGTTTGGAATTCTAGTAAACTAGTTTGTGTTAAGTTCATGAAGTGTGTGTATATTATGTATCCTGGCAATGTCTGTTCTTTTAATCATTGCCCTTTGCATAAGCATTCTGATTATTCAGGTTTCTCTAAATTGGCTCATTTGGTTAGAGCCTGATGCTAATAAAATTATAGATCTGTTTAATAGTTGTTTTTAGCCCAAACTTAGCTTTCCCCAAACATGAGAAATTTGGAAAGCAGTGGATAAATCCATACTCTTTTAGAAGAAACATAACTGGAGAAGGAGGAATAGGGGAAATGATGGTGCTCTCTTTTTTTTTTCACCTTTTCTCCTTACTCCCTGTTTCTTTGGAGCTGTTTTCAGCTCAGTGACATAGAGGCCACAAATAGGTGCAGCTGGAGCTACAAATTCATGGGTTGCTCAGATCCTAGGAGATTTCTTTGACTCTCAGACAAGCCCATGAAAGATACGTCAGCATCAGTGTGGCCTGCACAGTGCCAGTTCACCTTTCTCCTACCTGGCTCTGAGAAGATGTTTCCAGGTGAGGCAGGTTATAGCTCTGTAGGCCTTTCAGTAGGTTCTCTTGCTTGTTTTGACCACAATTTACCCAGGATTCTATGGGATAAAGCTGGAAGATAACTTTAGTACCTTTAAAATTTTTTTAATGCTTATTTATTTATTATTATTTTTTAAAATACAATTTATTGTCAAGTCAGCTAACATACAGTGTATACAGTGTGCTCTTGGCTTTGGGAGTAGATTCCCATGCTTCATCACTTACATACAGCACCCACTGCTCGTCCCAACAAGTGCTGTACTCAGTGCCCATCATCCATTTTTCTCCTCCATCCCATCAACCCTCAGTTTGTTCTCTGTATTTAATAATCTGTTATGGTTTGCCTCTGTCTCTGTTTGCCACATTATGGAAAGAGCCCAAATGTCCATTGACTGATGAATGGATAAGAAGGTGCGGTTTATATACACAATGGAATACTACTTGGCAATGAGGAAGAATGAAATCTTGCCATTTGCAACAACGTTGATGGAACTAGAGGGACTAGAGGAACTTATTTCACTCTTAGCATAACAGACTTATTTCACTCATTCAGAGAAAGACAGATATCATATGTTTTCACTCATATTTGGAACTTGAGAAACTTCACAGAGGACATGGGGGAAGGGAAGGGGAAGAAAATGTTTATTTTTGAGAGAGACAGACGTGAGCAGGGGAAGGGCAGAGAGAGAAGGAGACACAGAATCCGAAGCAGGCTCCAGGCTCCTAGCTGTCAGCACAGTCTGACATAGGGCTCGAATCCATGAATGGTGAGATTATGACCTGAGCCGAAGTTGGACAACTTAACTGACTGAGCCACCCAGGCGCCCTACTTTAATACCTTTTAATGGTTGAATTGGAGACCCTTTGATGCTGAGTCTCTCCTTCTCCTTCTTGCTATTTTATCTTTCATGCTATTAACTGAAATGTTTTTCCTGCCTGCTATAACCACATCCTAGTCCTCAGAATCCTTCACTTTCCAAAAATAAATGGATTTTTATCTTCTGATCTGTATTTCTTCTTTTGTTTTTAAATTTTTATTTACATGGTCTGTATTTCATTGAGGCAGCCCTTGACTCTTTTTGGCTTTCTCACTTATGCCTTCTGCATATTTAATGCTTAACAACTTCTTTTTGTTGAAAGTGGTTTAGAATTTGGACCTTTTTGAGAACATTTTTATGGGGCTGACTTGCTTGCCTTCCTTTTGATATAATATAATGACTTCTTAATCTCTGACCCCAATAAAAAGGCAGTGTATAAGGAGAAGATAAATAACCAGAGGCTAACCCTTTAAAGGATTGGTTGGGTTTTTTGTGTTTTTCTTTTAATATTTATTTTTGAGAGAAAGCATGAGACAGAATGTGAGTGGGAGAGGGACAGAGAGGAAGGGAGACAGAGAATCCAAAGCAGGCTCCAGGCTTTGAGTGGTCAGCATAGAGCCTGACACAGGGCTCAAACTCAAGAACCATGAGATCATGAACTGAGCCAAAGTCAGACACTTCACCGACTGAGCCATCAGGTGCCCCAGGATTGGTTGGTTTTTAACTGATATTCAATTTTTGAAAGGTGATATAAGGATTTGTTTCTTTACCAGATAAAAAGATATTTTAGGGTGAATTTAGCCAGAGCCCTAAGTTTTATTCCTTATAATAAATCAATCTCCCTTTTCAAAATTCTCACAATTTTTCCCCCCTGGACTCCTTCAGTATTTCCTGTATTTACTAACCCTGTATTTCCTTAGCTCATGCAGAACTCTCATTACTAGTATGATCCTCCCTCGTCGGCCCTGAAGTGTGAAGGCCTTAGCATTTTACCCCATCTTTTCTTCTGTATAACCTCCTCTATGCTAGTATATCAGATTACTCTATTTTCACAGCTTTCTGAACCATTCTGGATGTATCCTACAATTCTCTAGTGAATCAAGTTTGACTCCTGAATCGTACTTGGTTTTTAAAAATGTGTTTGAGGGGCGCACAGGTAGCTCAGTTGGTTAAGTGTCCAGCTTTTGATTTCGACTCAGGTCATGATCTTGTAGTTCATGAGTTCCAGCCCTGCGTCGGGCTCTGTGCTGACAGCACACAGCCTGCCTGAGATTGTTTCTCTCCCTCTCTTTCTGCCTCTTCCCTGCTTGTACTCTTTCCCCCTGTCTCTCTGTCTGTCTGTCTCTCTCTCTCAAAATAAATAAACTTAAATAAATAAATAAAAATGTGTTTGAATGTGTTAGCTACTACTAGACTAAACTATGTATATAGGCCTATTAGATAGTACTTCTCCTACACTTATTATTTTGTAAAGTATCCCAGGAAATAGAACTATACAACTTAATAAGCTTTTCTTTTTATTAATATACGTCTGTGTATAATTTATTTGTGTTTCCTCCTTGTCTCCACTCACACTCTATCTTCAGACCTTTGTTTTTCAGTTCAATTGCTTGGAAACTTAGAGCAGAGGGGATAATTGCCTCTCTAGTCTGTTAGATTCCTTTTTCTTTCTTCTCTCCCATCTTCAGTAAATGTTTTGTAGTGATATCCTAGCTATCTTCACTTCTCCATTTTTTTTTTTTATTTTTATTTTTTATTTTTTATTTTTATTTTTTTCATTATAATAGTTTATTTTCAAATTGGTTTACATATAACACCCAGTGTTCATCCCAACACGGGCCCTCTTTAATATCCGTCACCCTCTCTCCCCCCTCCCTCACCTCCCTCACTTCCCTCACCCTCAGATTGTTCTCAGTCTTTGAGAGTCTCTTATGTTTTATCTCCCTCCCTCTCTGTGTCTTTTCCATTTTAATAGCTCTCTTGAGCTGTATCTTACCACTTTTTTTGGTCTTTTTAATAGGTACAGTTTTATTTGCACTGCTGGTGTAAGAGGAAAAAATCTTTTGTTTCATGATTTCAGACTGATCACCAGTAATTCTGTAATACCTCAGAAACCTACCATCAATGCTTTTTAAAAAGATTCCTTTTCCATTTCTAACAAAATTGGATGCATAGCTACTAGAATCCTGTAGCAAGACAGGCAAATCTTAAATTTGCTATTTTCCCTAATTTTTATTATGAAAAAATCTAAATATACACAAAAATGGAAATAATTAAAGAACATTCTTTGTACCCAGTACTCAGCTTTGATGTATCAGCACTTGGCCAGTCCTGTTGTGGCTACATCCTACTCCTTCAACACTTTTTGCCACCTTGCTGGAATAATAATCAAAAAGAAATGCTAGGTTGCTTCTGCATCCTGGTGCTTCTTCTGGGATATGTTTGTTATAATTGGTGAGCCAATATTGATACATTATTATTAACTAAGATCTATAGTTTATGTTAGCGTACTCCTTTTTTTAAATAACATAAACAGTAGTTTTAAACATCTAACAGAATTATTTCTCAACACCATCTAAAATCTATGCAGTGTTTAATTTCTCCCATTGTATCAAAAATATCCTATTGTTCTGTCTTCGAGGCCTGTTGAGGCCTTGTCAGCGCTGATAGTGGGGAAGGGAAGGAACTGGTGAGTGAGCAGGACTGAGAGGTGTGCTTTGGCTCTTGACTGTAGCATTGACCGGTGGGAAGTGGCGGAAGTAATATATAGAAAAACATAAATTGTAGTTGACACAAAAAAGTGATACCTGAGGAGTCAGGACCAGCTCCACCATCCACTGCCATGTGAACCTGCCATTCCACATTCCCAAGGGTAATATGGGAACATTAACAATACACATAGGGCGGTTGTGAGGATGAGGCGATAAATTTCAAGTGTTGACTATAACCTCAATAATATTAGATTGATTAACTGAAAAAAATACCCTATTGCTGACTTGCTCAGATCAAGATGCATGTACGCTGGAGGCACATTGCATTTGGTTGACATACCTCTTAAGTCTCCTATCTATGAGAGTTCTCTCCCATTTTACCCTGTTTTTGGCCTTGCCATTTATTTGTTGTTGATTTTTAAAAAATGCTTATTTTGAGAAAGAGGGAAAGAGACAGCATGAGCAGGGGAGGGACCGAGAGATAGGAGAGAGAGAGAGCATCCCAAGCAGGCTCTGCAATGTCAGCACAGACCGTGAAGTAGGGCCTGAACTCACGAACCGGCAGATCATGACCTGAGCCAAAATCAAGAGTCGGATGCTTAACCGGACGCTTAACCGACTGAGCCACCCAGGTGCCCTGCCATTTATTTGTTGAAGCAATGAAGTTCTTAGTTTGATAGAATAGTTCAAATTCTGGATTTGGCTACTCACATACTTGGGGTGTCTTTTAGCTGTTTCTTTAGCCTCTGTGTTTCCTGTGAACTGGTAGTAGATGTAGAGCTTTGGTGCTATTCATGTTGTTGTTATTGCTGTTGTTTCTGGCAAGAGTACATTGTTTGGATATATTGTTTCCATAGGGATTACAAAATAGCGATTTTTCTGATTTTTTTATTTCTACCAAATTTCGGAACTGGAATTATTCTACCAAGTTAGAACTTTATCAGTTGCGTGTTTCCCCTGAAATATAGTTGCTATAAGAAGGGCAGGATAAAGGCTTGATTTTTCATCCCTCTTATTTTCCAATTCTCAGAATAATGAGCTTTGTGCCATATATGCCTGGTGAATTTTTTTTTGTTTTTGTTTTCAGAATCACCATGAACTCAAGGATTTTGGTGTATTTTATTTTAACTCATTGCAGTCATTGTTATTTTGATGCTCAAATATTCATGTGTTTGGCTAATGGAAGCCCTTTCAACTTGGTTGCTGTGTCCTTCCAACTCCAGTGTTCTTTGATACCATAATTCCTTTCCGGCATAGGCCATATTTCAGGCTTCCCTTGAACTTTTCCCTGTGCTATTGTTGAAATCAGGAACTCTGTTTCTCTAGGAAGCCCTGTTTCCTTTTATTGGGAAACAGTTGAGACTACAATATGGCACTAGGGCACCAGTGGCTATTGGGCCAGCACATTTCTCTCAAGGTTTTTAATAACCACTAGATTTTGTCTGGTTTATTCTTAATGTGTACTTTTCAATGTGTTTGAATTATGTATTTTTTTTAAAGTTTATTTATTTATTTTGAGAAAGAGAGAGCATGTGCACAAACAGAGGAAGAGCAGAGAGAATGCTAGAGAGAGAATCCCAAGCAGCAACATACTCAGTGTAGAGCCTGATGTCAGGGTCCCATCCCAGGACCATGAGATCATGACCTCAGCCAAACATCAAGAGTCGATTGCTTAACTGACTGAGCCAGCCAGGAGCCCCTGAATTATTTATTTTTAAAAATACATTTGTGTTGGGGGCACTTGGGTGGCTCATTTGGCTAAGCATCTGACTTTGGCTCAGATCATAATCTCTCAGTTCGCGGGTTCGAGTCCTGTGTTGGTCTCTGTGCTCATAGCTCAGAGCCTGGAGCCTGCTTCATGTTCTGTGTCTCTCTCTTTCTTTCTGCCTTTCCCCTGCTTGTGCTCTGTCTCTCTCTCTCTTTCTCTCAAAAATAAATAGAATATTAAAGAAAAATAGGGTGCGCCTGTGTGGCTCAGTTGGTTAAGCATCTGATTTAGGCTCAGGTCATGATCTCACTGTTCGTGCTGACAGCTTAGAACCTGGAGCCTGCTTCGGATTCTGTCTCTCTCTTTCTCTCTGCCCCTCTCCCACCCAAGCTCTGTATCTCTCTCCCTCTCTCTTTCTCTCAAAAATGAATAAAAAATAAATAAAATAAAAATACATTTGTATTCCCTTTTAAATTGCAAGCTATTTAGAGAATTATATACACTTAAACTTGACATTTATATTATGCTCAGGAGCAAAATGATAACCCAAATTAGGTTTGTATTTGATGATAGCATACATTTGTAAATGGCGATATGAGAGAATAGGATAACATAACTATTCTATTTCTGATTATTTTCTTTATAAACTTTTTTTTTGTAAGTAAAAAAAAAGATAATATTGAGGTTCCAGAATAATTTGTTAAAGAGTAGTTAATAAAGTCACCTTTGGATGACTACAGCTTAGATTATCCAAACCATGTCGTATAGAGATTTAACTCTTTGTTGTTATAAAAGACAGTCACTTGAATCTTCTAGAAAATCATTTCATTTTGGTTTAAGTTTTTTATTTTTGGATATAGGTGGTTTTACTGTTTTGGGAATTCAGAGTATTGTAAAATTACTATAATTTTTACTTAGTATATCTTTTCATCAAAGAAGCCTTCTTGGATCTTTAAAAGTTTAGATTTTGTTTATCCGCTTCCAATTGCTATATAATAATATACCTAACCATAAAATAGTTTTTCTTCAAAAATATCCTGTAGGTAGGATTTCTCACTAATTCTTATATATATAAGAATTTATATATTTATATATTTATTTATATATTTATATATATACATATATATATATAAATTTCCTTCTGTAACATGTTCAATCTAATTTGTGGTGTTTAAAAATCACTGCTTAAATCAATTAGTGGCTTAGAAAGTTGTCTTGCCTTTCTGCCCCATTTTAACCCTTTACTTCATGCTGTGTATGAAATAAAGCATCATCTTATCTCTTGTACTCTTTCATTATGTACCAACTTGAGTAAAACTGAGGTTTTTCTCTTTATCTTAGATGAGAAGGTAATTTATAAACTAAGTTTTTTCTCCTCTAGATTCTCTAAAAGCAAGTATAGAAAGACCCTATTAATATCAAGAAATAATAGGGGTGCCTGACTGGCTCAGTTGGTTACAGTATGTGACTCTTGATCTCAAGGTTGTGAGTTCAAGTCCCACATTGGGAGTGGAGGCTACTTAAAAAAAATAGAGTAAATGCCTTTGTTTGATAATCAAGTAATTTTATTATTTTTATTTTGTTATTCTCAGTTAAAATAGCTGGGAATTAATTTTTCTTGCCCTTCATAAATGTAGACAAAAACTACTTCGGTTTAGCCCGTAAAGAAGGATTGATTTTGTTTTGACTTCTGGGGAATTTTTTTTACCCTGTTATATTGGTCCTGCATTTTATTTTTGCCTCGGAGACTGCAGAGCACAAGCTGAGAGTTGGGAAGAAGGGTTGCTAGTATGGAAGAGCAGCGATGCCTCTGCTGCCCTCCTGCTTGAAGTCTCTAGCTTCTGCTATAAAGTATGACTAAGAATGAGAGAGGTATGTCAGTTTTGGATTAGACTACTGGTCTACCCAGTGTAGAAGACTGGTGTGAAAGTTACTCCAAAGTGCTTGCCCTCATCAAGCTTCCTCTGTACCATCAAAGGGTGTTAGAAGATCTCTCATAACTCCTTTTGTGGGAGAGCAGAGTAGTTGAACTCTGGGACTAAAAGGTTAGGGATAAACCCTCACCCTTCGTTATATCATCTACCCATGTATAAACCTGTCATCTGCCCTTTTGTTTATTTCACCTGGTACTTTTTTTCCCTAAAGTAATTTTTGCTTGCCCTGGTTAAGGTTCTTTTGTTCCATCGAAGTTGTGTTGGGAGATCTCTGAGAATTTTGTCCTTTCAGTGTGTTTATTTTAATATTCTCTACTTGGGAGATTTAACATGATCTGTCAGCTTGGGGATTTGTCTATTTATTACTCTGGATTTAGGAAAATGACATATAGGAAATAGCATAGGTCTAGGTCATTTTAAGGAGAAGAGTTCCATTTTTTGAAAGGGAATATAATGTATATATGTTTGTCTTTGTATATACATATGCATGTATAGTTGTATGTGCTTTATAAACACGTTGAAAGTCCGGAATCATACAGAGCTCAAGAAGCCATTGGAAATGGTTATGTTTGGGTATTGGCATTACGAGGGGACCAGGAAAGGAGAGGAATTTTTACTGTAAAGTTTTATTCCCTTGGGGCGTAAGGAATTGAAAAGAATAATGCAAACCTTCTTTTATAGTAAAAATATGTAGTATAATGATAATAAATATCTTCAAGATCTATCTTACTCTTTATCTTCTGTTTAAATTTATGAATGATTGAAAATACATGGTGAATTAGTGTAGTGTGGTATAATAAAAAAGCTGTTTTGCGTTGTGAACTTGCTTTATAAACAGTAATACCTTATTTGTGGAGAGATCTGTAGAGAGTATAAGTGCTCACTATATGCTAGGAATTGGGATACTGAATGCTAGCCTCATTCATACTTTGTTTTAATATCTTCAGTCTAGTTCGTGTGTAAGACCTCTCTTTACTTTTTTTTACAACCCTTTTTAAGGGTTTAAATATTCACAGTACAAGATTTAAAAATGAAACAGAAGAATAAAGTAAAAAGTAAGTTTGCTTTCTCTTAGCCCCTCACTCTCCTCCAAAATTAACCACTGTTACTGGTTTCTTGTGTTTTTTCCCAGAAATAGTCAATACATATTATAATCATCTATCTATCATCTATCTATCTTTACACACACATGTATATAATCATGTGATATATATTCCATATATAAATCATGGAATTATGATCATTTATAAAAATCATTTGATTACATATGACATACGATTTTATGCGTGCCGTGTATGTAAAATTTCCCTCTCTTACCTATATCCCTCCACAATATGTGCAATCATATTGTATATATATTTGTTCTGCAACTTAACATGACCCCTCATATTCGTACAGTAAGACTCATTTTTTATGCACCTTTGTGTTCTGCAGCAGGAGCGATTGTTCAGACACACTGATTGGATCATGTCATTCCCAACCTTTGCTAAAACACTTCAGGGCCTTCCTTTTCTCAGGTAAAGTCCAGCCACCTTAACCTGGCATACAAGATCTTGGATTGATTCCCACCCACTTTGTTAGCCTCTTTACTTGAAACTGTTGGCTTACACTTGGAGTATTGGTTATCTGCAACTTTTTTCAGTTTCTTAAACACTTTATGGCCTCTCCTCTGCAGCCGACTTACTTCCTCTATTTCGTACTTTGAATAACTCCTACTTTTTCCCCCTTTCTTTTAACAAAGTTCTAACAGTCGTAGCATTTATAAAAATCTATATGTAAAATAAGATTTAAAGAAATAAAGCAAAGTACAATTAAAAACTTCACTTTTTTCATAAGCATTTAATATCCAAAAGAATATCTGCTTAAAAAAAGCGATTCTACTGGCTTACTTGTTCCCTTTTTCACAATAAGGGTAATATAGGATTTGCTTATTTTTAATTTTTAATTTTGTATAATGAAAGTTATATAAATAGTTTCAATAATTAGTTCCTCAAAGTGTATTATGAAAAACAGTAGTCCAGGTTCTGGTTCCAAACAAGATGGAGTAAGCACACTTCACCCTGTCTCTCCCACTGAATGCAGCTATAAAACCTGGACAGAGTGCTTGGAGTGGCTATTTGAGGACTCTGAAAAATAAATAGTAGGAGGCAGATTGGGGAAGAAGACCAGAATTCAAAGTACCACTGAGCCGGCGGTGAGTTTACCATTTTTCTTCCTTCCAGTATGCCCCAGTCTGAACTTAATGTATCCTGAAACTTGGAAGTGAGCATTATTAAACACGACAGAAAAAGCACCAGGAGAAGCCCTCTAGTTCTGACTCAAGGAGCGGGAAGGGGTCTCCTAATGCTCAGAGAAAATGTGGCAATCCCACAACATTCTATTTTTTCTTCTTTTTTTCCTTTTCTTCATTTTCTTGCACCCCAGGCCTCAAGCAGTCCTTGGCAGCAGCTGCAGTGGCTTCAGTAGGGGCAGGCAGGAGCCTAAATCTCCAAGCGGGGAACTTTCCTCTCAGATTGGAGGAGCTATGGTCTCAAGAGAGTGCGGCAAATCCCATGGCTTTTCTGCTCCCTCTGCTCTTCTGTTGCTTGGCCCTGATGTGGGCCCAGTCCTGAGAAGTAAACAGCAGAGTGGGGTTATTGAAACCTCAGCTTTCTGCTGGAAGTCTGGAAAAGGAGAGCCCCAGGCAACTGAGAGATTGCAAGAGAATGAGGAGCTTGGGAAACTGACTACTTAAAGTTACTTATGGAATAAGTTGACTTCCAAGCTGTACATACCTGAGTGTGATCCTAACAGCATACAGAAACACTGAGGACTGAAATATGGGATAGACTACCCCTTAACTCCCAAACTGAACACTGCGTGGGACAGTTATAAAACAGATTCAGTATGACTACAGAGGGTTTGCAAACTGAATTGAAATTGGAAATACAACCTACAGAAGGCTGGTCAGAACTTGAAGTGTGAACCCAACTGGTCAATTATTGACTAAAACAAAAACACCAACAACATTCTCAGTGAGACTTAAAGAAGACCCAGAATATCATAAAGTAATATTCCAAGTGTCCAGAATACAATCTAGAATTACTCGGCTTAAAAAAAAACAGAAATATTGAACTCACTTGAGAAGAGATACTGAACAGATGGTGATGCCAAGATCACACAGATGTTAAAATTATCTGAAAAACAGTTTTAAAATCAGCTATTATGACCACATTCCAGAACTGAATGGGAAGATAGAAAGTCTCGACAAGAAATAGAAGATATGAAGGACTAAATGGAGAACTTAGAACTAAGAAATACGATAATGGAAATGAAAACTTATTAAATGGGCTCAATAGCAGAGTAGACATGACAATGAAAGAGTCAGTGCACTTGAAAATAGATCAAAAGAAATCTAATTTGAAAACAGAGGAAAGTGATTAAAAATAAAGACATATACAACCTCAGGATCCTATGAGACTATGATAAAGTCTTACATTTGTGTCATCAGAGACCCAGAATGAGAAGAGAATGAGTGTGGTCCATCAAAAATACTTGAATGACAACAGAGAGATTGGAAAGAAGACATAAAATTGTCCCTCTTTGCAGATGACATAATCATCTATGTAGCAAATCCCAAGGAATCCATGAAAAAATTCCTAACGTAATGAGTTTAGAAGTGATTCATGGTCAACTCACAAAAAGCAATCACATTTCTATATATACTAATGATAAACAATTAAAAACTGAATTTAAAAACATTATATAGCTCCCCTAAAATGAAAGACTTAACTATAAATATGACAAAATATGCGTAAGATCTCTATGCTGAGAACTATAAAGCCCTGATTTAAAAAAAAAAGATTTAAGTAAATGGAGAAACATTGTATTCATGAATTTGAAGAATCGCAATGGTAAAGATGGTTATTTTTCCCCAAATTGATCTATAGATTTAATGCAGTATTGATAAAAAAAAAAATCCCAACAGCAGTGTGCTACTTATAAACTGATTCTAAAATTTCTATAGAAAGGCAAAGGACCTAGAATAGTCAAGACAATTTTGAAAAAGAAAAATGTTGGAAAAAATCAAACTACATGGTTTAAAAACAGCATGATGCTATCATAATCAAGACTTTATTATTGGCAAAGGGAAGAGCTGTACCTCAATGAGATAGAATAGAGATTCCAGAAATAGGCCCATACAAATATGGCCAATAACTTTTTACAAAGTTGCAAAATGGAAAAAGAATAATCTTTTCAATAAGTAGTGTGGAATAATTGGACATCAACATACAAAAATAATGAACCTTGACCTAAACCACACATATTATACAAAAATGAACTTAAAATGTACCACACATCTAAATTTGAAACTTAAATCTATGTAACTTTTATGTCCTGAGTATAGGCAAGAAGTTCTTACACATGACACCAAAAACATGATTCATGAAAGAATAAATCGATGAATTGGACTTTATCAAATGAACAACATTGCTTGTGAACGCTATTAAGAGAATGAAAAGGCAGATTATAGGCTGGAAGAAAATATTAGAAAGTCACATACCTGCAAAGGACTTATATTTAGAATATGTAAAGAACTTTGAAACTGAACAGTAAGAAAATAAGCCAGTTAAAAATGTTTAATAGGCTTGGACAAAGAGGATATGGAGTGGCAGATCAGCTCATAGATAGATATTTAGCATAACTAGCTATTACGAGAATGCAAATTAAAACCATGGTGAGTTACCATTGCACATCCATTACAGTGGCTCAAATTAAAACTGTTAACAGTACCAAGTGCTGAGGAGGATGTGGAGCAACTGGAACTCTAACATATTGTTGGTGGAGTTGCAAAATGATACAGTTCTTCTGGAAAGCAATTAAACAGATAGTTACAAATCTTAAATATGAACTTATTGTGTGATCTAGCAATGCTACCCCTAGGCATTTACCCTGGAGCAATAAAAATTATTTTTTATTTGTCAAAAATGTATAATTCAAAGAGTGAATGGACAAATCAAGGGTGGTAAATCCATACAGTGGAATACTGCTTGGCAATAAATAAGCGTGAACTCCTGATTCTCACAACTCCTGATTTCCTCTTCTTAGGGGAGTCTCTCCAGGGACCTCTTAGGCAGCTCCAGTCAGGCTTTTTTGGTCTGTTCACAAGTATCATCCTTGGATCACCCCTCAGTGTCTTCCTGGGGTTCCCTTTGCTTCTCTTTCATATTGTGTGCCTTGTTGAATCCCTTTCTCTTTTGTGTTTATTCTCATTTGAGTGAAGCACCTCTTCTACTAGCTTCCTGAGTAAAGGATGCATGAGAGGTATGTGTTTGGAACCTCTTTTGCATGTCTGAAAGTGTTTTTATTCTACTCTGATGTTTAAATGAAAAAACTGGCTGGATTTAGAATTCTGTATTGAAAATAATTTTACTTCCAAAATTTATCTTCATACTCACTGTAGTGATTAAGAAGTATAATTCTATGATGATTCTTGTTACTTTCGGCAATGTCTAATTTTTTTCTTGTTTTCCCCTGGGTTTTGCAATTTCATGAAGATACATCATATTATGGGTGTGTTTTAATATAGTATGCCTGTTTGTGTCCTTTATTTAAACTTGTGATCTGAAGGTTTCTCTTGGGAAGTTTTCTTGGATTATTTTGTTGATGGTTTCCATCTCCTTTATTATTTTTTCTTATTTTCTGAAACAGCTGCTATGCAGATACTGGGCCTTGGAATGGTTCCCTAATTCTTGGTCTCTTTTTTTCTTATTTTTACATATGTTCGTTCATATATTTCTGTGATAGACAAGTATATTTTTTAAATAGGGTGATGAAATTGTGCTTAGTTTATTCATTCTAACCACAAAAGCCTAGAGTTTTAAATTGGCCTTTTTGATGGGATAGAAAGTTTTGTTTAAAAGATAGAATTCCCTGCGAATGGTTATCTAGAGTGAAGAGTTTGGAAACTTTTGCCTTTGACTCCTGGTGAGCTACTGTAACCTAGGTATTTATTAGATGGGTAACCTTGAGTGCCAAGAGGAGTGTTTGTTCTTTAAATTCTTTGGCTCAATTATTTTTTCTGGGAACTTGGTTTAGAGGACTCACCTTTTTTGTTGTTGTTGTTTTGTTTTACCGATAGGTTAACTCAGTCAAGCTCTAAGCTCTATGATGCATTCTAATCCGTCTAATCTATTGATTTCTCACAGTGCTTATTCTTTCTTCTTAAAGCTATCATTTAATCTTATATTGTCATCTTATAGTAAGTTCATTTCTTTGAACAAGATTATAAATTCTTTGAGGACAGGACCTATGCCTTATATTTTTCTGTCTTACTTGGTATAGATATTTCATGAGCTGTTATTGTTAGGTTGGGTGTGGTTTGTTTGGTGGTGGTATGAGTGGGTAAGTAAGAGGAGTAAATGATAGATGGGTAAGGAAGCTAGGATGGGTTTTCTTGTGTCCTTGGCAGTATAGTAGTCCAGCTTTGCAGAATCCCAGCATTCTCTAGTTTGCCATTGAACTGGAATTTGTTCTTTAAGTCACAGAGCATCCTCATTAGTGGGTTTGGGATACTTTTAACTCAGCTCTGTACTTTTGTTACTAAATGGCTTTTTTATTTAAAAAGGAAAATGACTGATGCCTCTTTCTGATTTTTTTACTTTCTTCTAGCATATAAAAATAACATACAATTATTTGCCTTTTGCATAACATTATTATTCATTAATATTTAATGCTGGGATGTAGACCACCACACCATCACTTGCCATAGCTTTTTAAGCTCTTGGATTGAAAGCAAGGGTAGTAAATGATCATTTGAAATTATAAGAACAAGAAGATTCATTAGGTTTTATGCATTTATCTTAAAGTACCAGCATATATATTTCTTTAAAAAATATTTTGAACAGTAAGGAAGGGTTTATTACTACTTGCCTTAAATGAGTAAAAATTCTTTTCAATATCACAATTAAAATCGGTATTTAACTAGCAGAGTTCTGCTTTGCCTATAATATCTATAGGTATTATCTATCTATTTAAATTAAGTCTACTTATTGTGTTTTTCGGGTGGAGATATTACTAATTATTTCATTTTGTACATAATTTGATGACAGACCACAAACATTCCTTATTAGGTTAGATTGGTCAAGAGCTAGGAGATTAAGAAAGCCTTAGTAGTGGTACTTTGAAGGGTTGATAAAGATTTGGTTTGTATATTCAAGATTCCATTCCTCTCTTAAAGGATTTAACATTAGAGACATATAAACAGGAAGTTAAAATTGATTTGTTGTATACTTCCATACTATATTTTCTTGTGGTCAACAATATATGACTTTAGTGATCAGTGCTGCCTTGCTGACTATCTTCTTTCTCTACTTTTGTCTCTGCACCAGACATGATGGCTCTTATTCAACTCTAGGAAACTTTAATTTTCTTATTTTTTTCCCTCAGGGCTTTGGTAGGTGACTAACTTGCTAATACCTGAAAATCTAATCCTGAATTTAATTGGTTGATATTACCTCCTACAGGGATATTTAGATTCAAGAGTTGTATTTGATTTGAGGAAATGAGGTTGAGGGAAATAATGTGAGCAAAAAACAAAGTAGCACATTTGAGAAGGAGAATAAAAAAAGAAACTGACTTCATTAAGGTGTATGATACATGTTGAAGAACTGAAAGAAATGAGGTTTGGTAAGTAATGTAGAATGAATCATGAATTTCAGGTTCACCATTTCATTTCATTTTATTTATTTTTCCAGAAAATAAATGTTTAATACATTTTAATTCCAGTATAATTAACATAGAGTGTTATATTAGTTTCAGGTATATAATATAATGATTCAACAATTGTGTACATTACTCAGTGCTCATCATACTAAGTATACTCTTAATCTCCTTCACCTGTTTCACCTGTCCCCCCCCCCCATCCACTTCTTCTCTGTTAACCACCAGTTAAGAGTCTGTTTTTTACATAAGAGACTCTCAAAGACTAAGAACAATCTGAGGGTGAGGGAGGTGAGGGAGGTGAGGGAGAGGGGAGAGGAGGTGACGGACATTAAAGAGGGCACGTGTTGGGATGAATACTGGGTGTTATATGTAAACCAATTTGAAAATAAACTATTATAATAAAAAAATGAAAAAAAAATAAAAGTAAAACTGTGAGTAGGGCAGATATCTCCATTTTATTTTTATTACTATGTAGAGAAAATATACAGAATGTTCCATTAAAAAAAAAGACTCTGTTTTTTTGTTTGTCTCTTTTTTTCTTTGTTTATTTGCTTAGTTTCTTAAATTCCACATATGGTATTTATCTGTCTCCAGTAGATTTCTTTCATTTAGCATTATATCCTCTAGATCCATCCACGTTCTTGCAAATGGCAAGATTTTATTCTTTTTTATGGCTAAGTAATATTCCATTGTGCGTGTGCATGTGCGCGCATGTGTGTGTGTATCTCATATCTTCTTCATCCATTCACCTATCAATGTACACTTGGGCTGCTGCCATAATTTGGCTATTGCAAATAATGCTGTAATAAAGATACTGGTGCATACATCTTTTCGAAATAGCGTTTTTGTATCCTTTGGGTAAATACTCAGTAGGTGCGATTACTGGACTGCACGGTGGTCCTAGTTTCAATTTTTTTGAGGAACCTCCATACTGTTCTCCACATTGGCTGCACCAGTTTGCATCCCCACCAGCAGGTTCCTTTTTCTCCACATCCTTGCCATCACTTGTTGTTTCTTGCATTGTTGATTTTAGCCATTCTGACAGGTGTTTTATCTGTTTGTGGTTTTGATTTGCATTTCCCTGATGGTTATTAATGTTGAGCATCTTTTCATGTGGACCATCTGTATGGCTTCTTTGGAGAAATGTCTGTTCATGTTTTCTGACCATTTTTAATTCAATTATTTGTTTGTTTGTTTTTGGTGTTGAGTTGTATGTTTTTTTACAAATTTTGGATGATAACTCCTTATTTGATATGTCATTTGCATATCTCTTCTCCCATTCAGTAGGTTGCCTTAGTTTTATTTATCTTTTTCTTTGCTGTGCAGAGATTTTAATTTTGATGTAGCCTCAATAGTTTATTTTTGCTTTTGTTTCCCTTGTCTTAAGAGAAGTTACTGCCTGTATGTTCTCTTCTAGACCTGGTTTCAGGTCTCACATTTAAGTCTTTAATCTATTTTGAGTTTATTTGGTGTAAGAAAGTGGTCCACCTTCATGCTTTTACCTGTAGCGACCAGTTTTCCCAGCACCATTTGTTGAGGAGACTGTCTTTTTGGTTGCATATTCTTACCTCCTTTGTAATAGATTAATTGACCATACAATCCTGGTTTTTTTTCTGGGCTTCTCTTTTCTGTTCCATTGATTTGTATGTCTTTGTGCCAGAACCATACTGTTTTGATTTCTACAGCTTTGTAGTATATCTTGAAATCTGGGATCATGATACCTCTCCTTTTGTTCTACTTTTTCAAGATTGCTTTGGCTATTCAGGATCTTTTCTGGTTCCATACAAATGTTAGGATCATTTATTCTAATTCTGTGAAAAATGCTCTTGGTATTTTGACAGGGATTGCATTAAATCTGTAGAATGCCTTCAGTAGTTTGGACATTTTAACCATATTTGTTCTCCCAATCTGTGAGCATGGACTGTCTTTCCATTTGTTATGTCATCTTCAGTATCATCAGTGTTTTATAGTTTTCGGAGTATAGGCCTTTCGCCTCTTTGGCAAGTTTATTCCTAGGTGCTTTAGTATTTTTGGTGCAATTGTAAATGGGATTGTTTTCTTAATTTTTCTTTCTGCTACTTCATTATTGGTCTGTAGAAATGCAGCAGAATTCTGTATGTTGATTTTGTATCCTGAGACCTTATTGAATTCATTTATCAGTTTTAGTAATTTTGTGGAGGAGTCTTTCACCATTTTAATGGTCTTTCTATAGGCATTATTGTTTATGGTTTCTTTTTTTTAATTATTTTTTATTTATTTTTATTTACATCCAAGTTAGTTAGCATATAGTGCAACAATTATTTCAGTAGTAGATACCTTAATGCCCCTTACCCACTTAGCCCATCCTCCCTCCCACAACTGCTCCAGTAATCCTGTTTGTTCTTCATATTTAAGAGTCTCTTATGTTTTGTCCCCCTCCATTTTTATATTATTTTTGCTTCCCTTCTCTTAGGTCCATCTGTTTTGTGTCTTAAAGTCCTCACATGAGTGAAGTCATGTATGATATTTGTCTTTCTCTGACTAATTTTGCTTAGCATAATACCCTCTAGTTCCATCCATGTGTATAGTTTCTTAAGTAGGCAAATGGCATGATAAAAACAGTATTTGGGGAAATTACCTTATAATAGTGTGTGACCAGTGACATATGGGGCATATCTGGCCTAGTCCAGTGAAGTACAGTCAGATTTGACAGAATGGAGGGAGTCTAGAAGAGACACTGCTAAGTGAACCTGTCAGTAAATAATAGGTGGTAATTAATTAGAGCATGCATCATCAGAGGAGTCCAATAGGGTGTTTATAAAAGATAGGTAAAGCATAGGACAAGGTAAAGACATTCAGCCCTGTAGCGGTGGGGAGAGAGGCAGTAGAGTGTAGAAGAAGGAGGAAATGGCTTTAGGCCTAGAAAGTCCAGGGTACTAGATAGTTTATGAATGCTTATTTTCATTCTCCCTTCCTTCTTTCCTTCTTAGATACCTGTTAAATGTGAACCACCATGCTAGGAACTAGGGTTATAAATAAGGGATGGTCTTTGTCCTCAGGGGTTCACAAGCAAGTCAGATTGATATAGAAGATGAATAGCTGATAATGATAAGTTATAAGAAAAATGTATAAAATTTATTAAAAAGAGGAATGTATAAAAAGATCCACAGGAGCATTGAGAAGGGAACAAAAGAGAAACCAGAGAGAAGCTCAGTTGTCAGAACCAAGGACTTAGGTCAGGACAAGACGAAGTGGCAAGGGTGAATGGTTGATGACATCTAGAGTATTGTGGTGGCTAGAGCTCCATAAATGTTTCTTGCTGAGCCTGAGGGAGAAAGTGAGGTGGGCTTGAGTCTGTAGGTGAGAAGTAAGGGGCACCAGTAATACGGAGAGAAAAGATATAGTGGCAAAGAATGAGCGAGGCCCTTACAGTATTTGGAGAACATAGAGGCAAAGGACTCCAGGTAAATGCCCTATGATATAGCGATGACCTAGGCCGAGGTAGGCAGTCACAGGAGTGGACAAAGAGGAGACAGACAAAGGATAAGAACTGGCAATTCACAAAAGAAACCTAAGTAATAAACAGATGAAAAGATGCTCAACCTTACTAGTAATAGAGAAACTCAAATTATATAGCAAGACACTCTTTCATACCCATTGGATTGGTAAAAAACAAAAATGTCTCACAGCACCAAGTGTTGGTGAGGATAGAGAAATGGGAACTTACTTGAGTCCTGATAGCAGAAGTATAAATTGGTACAACCCACTGGGGAAAGCAATTTGTACCTATTATTTAATGAAGAGGTTACAGCCATTTATCATTTTGTCTGTGTCAGGCATTGTATTAAGTGTGTGTTTTTAAGAAATATTACTTGATTTAATTCTTCCACAACTTTCCCCTGATTTTATAGTTGAAGAAATAGAGCTTATGGAAGGTTAAATAATCTGTCCACAGTCAAAAAAGTAGTGCATAAAAGAGCTAGGATTTTAGCTTACATCTGTCTCTTTCTAAAACTTGTGTGACTTAATTGTCATACTTATTTCCTTCATGGTTGAGAGATGGTTGCTGATAGCAACTGGAAGGGAGCTCCATTCTTTCTCTTTAAAAATAATATCTCTTCTCCTAAGTGTCATATGAAACTATTGAGTTTTGCTCTGATTAGAACATCCCTGAAAAAATTAATCTTGTCAGAGTAGTGTCATGCATTGATTGCCTTAAGTCTTGGATATTTAGTTTTCTTCCCATCAACAAATTGATCTCTATAATAAGGGAGAAATTTCTCTATTATTCTGATTGGCTTAGAGCAATTAATGCCCAACCTTGGGCCTGGGAGTGGATCAAGCCCGTTGAGACAGTAGATACATGATAAAAGAGGATCATTCCCCAAGGTAATTTGGGTGCTGTTAATAAGGGATACTTATTAACACTGGATAATTAATTAATAAGATACCTTATAAATATAGTATACCATTTAATTTTCTCATTTGTTCTGCTGAGGAAATTGAGACTTGTTTAAGGTTCCATAATTATTAATGGCAGAGTTGAGATTTACTTCTAATCTAGTGCTTGCTTTTTTTCTTTCCATCAGTCTTGTGTCTCCTTCAAAGAAAAATAATAGGTTGTCCTGCATGGTATATGGCATTCATGACCCTGTCTTCTAAGATTCCAAAGTGATTTTCTGCAGATTTCCTTAATTAAGTCTTAATCATCACAAGATACCAAAAGTTACGGGGTACAGTTTAAGTAGTGCTTAGTAGGCAACATATAGCAGTAAACACCTAAATTAAGAAGCCAGAAAGATCTCCAGTACATTATCTAACCTTCCACCTTATGACACTAGAGAAGGAAGGGCAAATTAAACCTAAAGCAGGCAGAGCCAGCCTGGCTAGCTCAGTCAGTAGGCCATGTGACTCTTGATCTCAGGATCATGAGTTCAAGCCCCAAGTTGGGCATAGAGCTTACATAAAATGCAAGAAACAAAACAAAACAAAAAAACTAAAGCAGACAGAAGGAAGTAAATAATGAAGATTATAGTGGCGATGAGAAAAACAAGGGCAAAATCCACAAATCCAAAAATTGGTTCTTTGAAAAAAATGAGCAATATTAACAAACCTTTAGCTAGAAAGACTAAGGAAAAAGTAGAGAAGAATCAAATTATTAGAATCAGGAATGAAAGAGGGAACATTTGTGTTGACCTTACAGAAATAAGGGAATACTATGTAGTACATGGCAATGAATTAACTAACCTACATAAAATGGACAAATTCCTAGGAAGATGTAAACTATTGAAACTGATTCAGGAATAAATAGGAATCTGAATAAACCTATAGCAGGTAAAGAGATTGAACTGGAAAAAACACCTACCCATAATGGAAAGCCCAGGCCCGGATGGTTTCACTGTGAATTCTAACAAGCATTTAAAGAAGAATTAATATCAATTTTTTACCAACTTCCAAAATAATAGAAAAGGAGCAAACATTTCCCAGTTCATCCTATAAGGCCAATATTTTGATACCAAAACCAAGCAAAGACATTAGAAAAAAAGTAAAAACTAGTGTCTCTTCTGAATATAGATACAAAAATCCTCCAAAATACTCAGAAACATAATCCAGCTACATATAAAAAGGATTATATCTGGAGTTCCAGGTTGATTTAAAATACGAAAATCGATAAATATAATACACTGTAGCAATAGAATAAAAGACAAAACCGCATGTCATTAGACACACAAGACCCATTTAACAAAATCCAGTGCCATTTTCATGATAAAAAATACTCAGTAAACTAGGAATAGAAAAGAACTGCCTTATCCTGAAAGGGGCCATGTGTAAAAAAAACCCAAAAACAAAAACCAAAAAACCCCACAGCTAATACAGTAAAAGATTAAACTCTAAGGATTTCTGTACTTGCCACTTTTATTCAAGTCAAGAAGATGAAATAAAATGCACCCAGACTCAAAAGAAGTAAAACCATCTCTAACTGCAGATGACATTACCTTATATATGGAAATCCTAAGGAATCCACTAAAAATTTTTTAGAACTACTAAACAAGTTGAGCAAGATTGCAAGAAACAAGATCAATATACAAAGATGATTGGTATTATTAGACAGTTGTAATAAGCAATCCAAAAATGAAGTTAAGAGAACAACTCCATTTACAATCGCATCAGAAAGAATAAAATACATAGGAGTAAATCTAATAAAAGAAGTGTAAAACATATTCTGAAAATTCTAAAACACTGTTGAAAAAATAAGACCTAAATGCATGGAAAGATACCTTGTGTTTGTAGATTAAAAGACTTAATATTTCTAAGGTAGTGGTAGTCCTGAAATTGACCTATAGATTGAACACAGTCCCTATCAGAATTGCAGGAGATTTCTTTGTAGAAATAGACAAGTTGATTCTAAAATTAATACAGAATTGCAAGGGACCCCCAGAGAGATAAAAACAGCCTTGAAAAAGAACAACAAAGTTGGAGTATTTACACTTTCTGATCTCAAAACTTACTACAGAATGACAGTAATCAAGACACTGTGGTATTGGCATAAGGACAGAAATACAAATCAATGGAATAGAATTAGAGAGCCCAGAAACTGTTACTTGGTCAATTGAATTTTGACAAGGGTGCCAAGACAATTCATTGGGAGAGGAGACTCTTCAACAAATGGTGCCAGCGTAACTCTGTCGGATATTGTAAAAGAATAAACATCACATGTATTTGTCTCTGTCCCTAGTTCCTGGCAAGGAACTCTTAAAATCTGGGTAGTCTCCTAAGTGATAAGAGCACTAGGAGCATCTTAGAACAAATTTGGCCAGGACACTGGTTCCTGACACAGATCTGGTTCCTACATCCATTAGAACTTCCTGGGTTATGGGAATGTCTCATGTTCTAATGAAGCAAATGTTGGTGGGCTCCTGAATAGCTTCAGGACAGTGGCAGATCACCAGAAAGACCGGTGGTGATTAGAAGTTTGGAATTTTCAGTCCCACACCTTGTCCTCTGGGAAATAGTAAAAATTCTAGAAGTATGGAGTTCAGAGGTCTTCTAAGGTGGTGAACATGTGGACGTGCTGGGATAGTGGCACACTCAGAAAGAGCATTGAAGCTCTGCACCCCTTCCCACATATCTTTCCCTGTGTATCTCTAAATCTGGCTGATCATCTGTATCCTTTATTACATCCTTTGCAATAAACTTGTAAATATAAGTATCTCCCTGAATTCTGTGAGGTATTCTAGCAAATTGTCACACCTAAGGAGTGGGTAATTTATATGGGTGACAACCTGGGACTTGTGATTGGCAGCTGGAGTAGGAGCAATCCTGTGGGAGTAAGCCCTTAATTTGTGGAGATCTGATCAGACTCCAGGTAGATAGTGTTAAAATTCAGTTGAATTAAAGGACACACAGGTGGTGTCTAGGAGAATACCTTAATGTGTGGAAAGCCCACACATCTGGTGTCAGAAGTGTTGTGAGTGTGGTGGCAGTGTGAGAGTAAAGGAGAAACACAAGAGGAGTATGTCTTCCAACATAGTTGGCCAATAAAGTTGGGCCCTTACCTCATACCATATGTAAAAAATGTATTCAAAGTAGGGGGTACCTGCTGGCTCAGTCTGTAGACATGCGACTTAAAAAAATTTTTTTAAATGTTTATTTACCTTTGAGAGAGAGAGAGAGAGAGAGGTGTGAGGGGGAGAGGGGCAGAGAGAGAGATAGAGGGTGATACAGAATCTGAAGCAGGCTCCAGGCTCTGAACTGTCAGTACAGATCACGACGCGGGACTCAAACCCACAGACAACGAGATCATGACCGAGCTGAAGTTGGATGCTTAACCGACTGAGTCACCCAGGCACCCCTGTATAGCATGCGACTTTTGATCTCATGGGCATAAGTTGGAGTTCCACATCAGGAATAGAGTTTACTTATAAAAAAATTAAAAAGTAAAATCTTGAAAAAGGTTTATTCATCAGGCACCTGGGTGGCTCATTTGGTTAAGCGTCCAACTCTTGATTTTGGCTCAGGTCATGATCTCATAGTTCATAAGATCCAGCCCCGTGTGGGGCTCCTTGCTGGGCGTGAAGCTTGCTTAATATTCTCTGTCTCCCTCTGCTCCCTGCCTTCCACTTGCTTGTGTGCACACATGTGGAGAAAAAAAAAAGTTCAAAGTGGTTCAAATACCTAAACATATAAAACTCTTAGAAGAACACATAGGCATAAATCTTCATGACCTTGGATTAGGCAGTGATTTCTTAGATATGATACTAAAACCACAGAGCAGCAAAATAAAAAAAGAAATTAGACTCATTCAGATTTAAAAACTTTTGTACTTCAAAGACCACCATCAAGAAAGTGTATAGACAACCTATGGAGTAGAAGAAAATATTTATAAATCACATACCTGGTAAGGATGATTTATCTAGAATATATAAATAACTCTTATAACTCGGTAATAAAGAGACAAACAACCCAATTTAAAAATCAGCAAAGGATCTGAATAAACATTTCTCCAGAAAAGATACATTAAGCACATGAAAAGATGCTCAACATTATTAGTCATTATAGAAATGTTAATCAAATCTATAATGAGATATCACTTCACTCTCACTAGGATGGCTGCAATGAAAATATATATAGATAATAACAAGAGATGGTGAGGACGTGGAGAAATTAGAAGTCTCATATGTTACTGGTAGGAATATATAATGTACAGTTTATTTGGAAAACAGTCCAGCAGTTCCCATGGGCTGGTTAAGATTAAACATGGAGTTACCATATGCCCAGCACTTCTACTCTGAATTGTATACCCAAGGGAAATGAAAACATGTCTACACAAAAAGTTGTATGTGTATGTTCATAGTAGCATTATTCATGACAAACAAAAAGTGGAAACAGCCCAAATGGACAATCAACTGATAAATGGCTAAACAAAATATATGGTGTAGCTATATAATAAATATTATTGACAAAAGAAATGAAATATTGATATATGCCTCAACATGATTGAGTTTTGAACACATTATGCTAAGTGGAAGAAGCCAATCACAAAAGACAACTTATTGTATGATTTCATTTATGTGAAATGTCCAGAATGCACCAGAGATAGAAGGTAGGTTAATGGTCTCAAAGGGCTTGGGAGAGTTTCAGGGGGAAGTGGAAGTGACAACTAATGACCATGAGTTTTTTGGTGGGGTGGGTTGGGGTAGGGTAGGGCTGATGAAAATGTTCTAATACTGATTGTGGTAATTGTTGTACAACTTTGTGAATAAACTAAAAACAGTTGAATTATACTTTAAATGCATGAATTTTGTGGTATGTTGATAATGTTTCAATAAAGGTATTATAAAAAACTTATTAATTGTTTAGATAGTATGTATCCTGTGCAGAGCTGTGCACTAGAGTACAAACATAAACAATATAGCCTGAAGATGTTGAAATTAAGTTTATATATCTATTATATTCTAATACTGTAATGTACAGTTATGAGAATCTGTGGGAATTAAGTAGGAATAAAATGAGGGTTGGCTTGGTTATCACTCCTACACAAGATAGTCCTGCTCTAGAGTGTCATAAAGATTATATAGATGTCAGGGCATCTGGGTTGCTCAGTTGGTTAAGTGTCCAACTCTTGATTTTGGCTCAGGTTATAAACTCATGGTTTCATGAGTTTGAGCCCTGGGTGGGGCTCTGCACTGGCAGCACGGAGCCTGCCTGGGATTCTCTTTCCCTCTCTCTCTCTCTCTGCCCCTTCCGTGCCTGCGCTATCTCTGTCTTTCCCAGATAAATAAATAAACTTAAAAAAAAAAAAGATTATTTAGATGTCATGGGGGTGTCTGGATGGGTCAGTCGGTAGACTCTGCAACTCTTGATCTTGAAGTTCTGAATTCAAGCCCCATGTTGGGTGCAAAGATTACTTAAAAATAAATTCTTAAAAAAGATTATTTAGATGTCTTTTGTACTTAGAGTTCTTAAAAGCTTATAAAATAGTTACCTAAGGACTTTGAGTTGTTTCTGTAATATTTCTGGACCTCTCTTCTATCCTCATTGTGTGTGAAGTTGAATGACTATTTTTGTGAGTGTGGAGTCGTGATCAGACCTAGTAGTGCATAGTGTAGGACTCTCTTTTTTGTTTGTTTGTTTGCTTACCAACTATATATGACCTTGTACACTGCCTAACTTTCCATAAAGATTGTTATAGTTGTGGTATCTAGATTCTATTCAAGACTCTTATCTAAATGACAGCGTGTTCGGTTTTACCTGATATAGTCTGTGCTTTTCAAGCTGGTTGTCTATGTTTCCTTTTCTCCACAGCAAAGATTTTGAATTATTAACATTCTATTCAAGTACAACCTACCCAATCCCCTCAATTTTAGAGATTATTTTGCTTAATTCACATCTAAAAAATAGGGAAAATAATAATACTTAAGCTGTGAGAATTAAATGCATGTAAAGCAGTTAATATAATACATGGCACAATATGCTTGCATATTTTACATGTTTTGTTATCTATAATTATTTATTAATTTGTTGCTAGGGACCAGAACCAGATAGATATGGTCCTTGTACTCATGGAGCGATGTCTCAGTTTGTTCTAGTTATTAAAATAGTTATTTTAATATTCTCAGTGGTGATGAAAAATTACTGTTCCAATTAAATTTTATTTTCTCCATGCTCTAAAAATTTATATATATTTACCAAACTAATTTTATTAAGGATTTTCATTAATTGTGTATATCTAAAATATAAGAGCAATAGTACACTATTTACAAAGTAGGAGGTAAGAATTCATTAACCTCTTACGTAAGGCAATGAAGATACATTGGTGAATCCCAAAAAAATTTGCTACAGACTTTGTATTTTGGTTACCTAGTCAAGAGTCTATAGGCTTTATTTGATTTCTGTCTTTTTTCTTTTTAAAAGTAGGACAGTTTCACTGTTGACAGATAAATAGTATTTTGGTATAACATACCAATAAGATGTTTTTGAAAGAATATCCCAAGAAGAGTTAAATATAGTATGACCTTCTGTTTTTCGATGATTAAAATGTCTTTGTAATAGAGATCCATCATTTAAATGTTATATGCTAGGAAGGTAGAATCTTGAAGAATGGAAAACAAGAAGAAAATACTTCCTAAATGATATTTTTAACTGTTCCTTTGAAGCTGAGGGAGTAGTAGTTCATTCCTACTTCAGCTTACTAGGTGACGTAGTTTTGCAAACATTTGTAACATACATGTAAAGTGATTAATGATATTGTACATGTTGGGAATTATTGCTCCCATTTCACTCATTTCTTGCTAGTTCCAACCCTTTGACAACAAAAGCACAGATAATGAGAAAATAGTGTGATAACCCAGAAGCAAAAGAAGTTGAATTATTAACTTAAAGAAGTCTAGATTGTATTTATGTTTTAAGTCAGCCAGTAGGAAGTTTTTTTTGAATGTTGAGATATATTTCTCATCCATCTACCAAGTCTTGCCCTCATATCTCTTGGTGTTGTGACTTACTCACTCTACAGGCAAGCTTCTTCAAAGATTGTCCTGGCTGTCTCATTCTTCATTTATACTTTAATCCGTTAAAGACTGTGCCCCTTCCCCTCACTAGTGACTTCCTAATTTTTTATATTAGCCAACATTTCTCAGCCTTTCTTCTTCTTTTTTTAATGTTTATTCATTTTTTAGAGAGAGAGAGAGACCACAAGTCAGGGAGAGGCAGAGAGAGGGAGACACGGAATCTGAAGCAGGCTCAGACTTGGAGCTGTCAGCACAGAGCCTGATGTGGAGCTTGAACCCACAAACCTGTGAGATCATGACCTGAGCCAAAGTTATCCAGACGCCCCACTTCTCAGCCTTTCTATACCATTTGCCATTGGCTACTTCTGCCTTAACATGCTCTTCTCATTATATTTCTATAATACCCCTTTCTCATAGTTTCCTCATACCTCTCTGGCTATTACTTGATTTCCTTCATGCATTCTTTTATTTTTGCCCATGCTCTAAATGTTGCATTTTCTAAAATTCTGTTCTTAGGTTAATTTTATCATTCTTTATTCTTCCAACTTGTCAACTGTCCATCTATGTTTGTAGTTCCATCTACCTTCCATGAACTAATGGTTCCCCGGTGTATTTCTACAGCTCAGCAACAGGCTTGAAATTACAATTGTCTGCTGAATTCAACATGTTGTCCTTTAACTCAACATTCTGATATCCCTTACAGTCCATACAACCTACTATATATTCTTTTATTTTGGTGCAACTTACCATTTAATTGTCTTTTACCAGTTGTCTTTAGTATCTGTCATATTTATCTTATTTTTCCTATCTCTACTGTAATAATTAGAATTTAAACCCTATTCTCTCTCTTGGGATATTGTACCTATTCCCAGAATGACCTTTCTGCCTGTAGAATTAACCTCTCTGTAGTCTATCCTCCTTATTGCCACCATAGCAGTGTTCTCAAGTACAATGTTTTAAGTGTGTTTTTCCTCATCTTAAAATCTTTTACTTTTTATGTATTTATTTATTTTTTATTTTTAGAGAGAGTGTGCAAGTGAGCGGGGGAAAGGGTCAGAGGGAGAAAGAATCCCAAGCAGGCTCCATGCTCAGTCAGCACAGAGTCCAACACAGAGCCTGTTCGCATGACCCTGGGGTCATGACCTGAGTCCAAATCAAGAGTCAGACGTTCAACCGACTGAGCCATCCAGCCACCCCTTAAAGTCTTTTAGATGTTTCTTGTTACCCAGCAGTAGATTTCATATGTCCCTCCATGGCCCATCTGCTTTTGGGTCATTTAGAGAACTTTTGAAAAGCTTCTATCCTGTATCTTCCCCCATCGATTATGAATCAATATAGAGTTTAGGAATCTTTAAAAATCTTCCCAAGATGATTTTGATAAAGCATTGTGGGCTGGCAAACACTGACCTATAAATGTCTTTCACTTATCATGGAGTCTAAGACCTTTCAGGGGTAGTTCCTCCTGCTTCTCAAGCATCTTCTCATGCTCTTCTCCCTGCATTTACTGTACTCCAGTGGCCTTGGAGCCCACTAGTCTTGATCCTTTTTTTAGGACCTTTGTTTGCTTTGCTGAACCCTAGATTTCTGCCTGCCTCACCTCTGCTTTCCTCCTGGGTTTCACAGATAGAACTCAACTGGATTAATCCAGATCAGTGAGGTCCAGAAAGATTTAGTGATTAAGTGACTGAAGTGTCGTATATTGGTGAATGGCAGACCGTATCTAAAATTCAGGCTTTATATTCCTAACAGAGTTCTTACTTATTGCTCTTTTCTGTTTTCATATGTATGATGTCTGGGCAAGTGACCTTTTAATTTAATTTTAATTTAATGATCTTTCCATATGTTTCCACGAATAGGTGGACTTGGTGAGACTAAGCAAAAACCAGGGGGAGGGGAAGAGGGGAAAGAAAAAAAAGACAGAGAGAGGGAGGGAGATAAAACATAAGAGACTCTCAAAGACTAAGAACAAACTGAGGGTGAGGGAGATGGGGGGGGAGAGGGGGTGATGGGCATTAAAAAAGGGCACATGTTGGGATGAACACTGGGTGTTTTATGTAAACCAATTTGAAAATAAACTATTTTAAATTAAAAAGAAAAAAAAATTCTTTGCATCTTAAATTGTCATTCATTTATTCCCTCGTTCATTCATTTATCCATCCAATAAATTTATTCATTCAATAAACATTTATTTGACTATACCAGGAGCAGTGTAGAGTCCAGGGGGAGGTAGGTAGAAAATTTGAACCATACATTTCCTATTTCTTTTCCTGAGAAAATAAATTTCCTATTATTAAGGTTCTTAAGACAGGTCCATTGTATTCAATTATAAAATACTATACAGAAAAACAAATTACTAATTTTTTAGAAGAGAAACCATAGTATAATCTTTTCCACTGTTTTCTGTTTTTCTTTTCTTTTATCCAGGGAAAGACCATGTTTGTAGATTTATTGGCTGTGGGAGGAATGATCGATTCAACTATGTGGTCATGCAGTTGCAGGTAGGTTACTTTGAAAATGTATCTTAAAATATTTCAATTTTGATCAAGGTACCTAATCCCAGTGGATTTTAATAAAACAAAATTCTTGGTATCATCATCTCAGAATGTTTTATACTATGCAGATGGAATTTTTTTGGGATGGAATTTTACATGAACAGATTTCATGCAGATTTTTCCAAAGATAAAAGGGTTGTTCTTGTCAGCTCTTTTAGTTGATCCACATCTTCACTGATTGTCATCGTTGCAAAGTTTTTCAGTCCCTACATGGATTGCTGATATAATGTAAGTCTTGCCCTGTTCCTGTCCCATCCCTTTCCTGTCTTTATTACCATTAGGGCTCTATTTTTTAATTTATGTGCTCAAGTACTAACTTGGCTTGAAAATTTAAGCATTAGTTTGGTACAGAGGAGAAAAGCATTCCTTTTTCTTTTATCATTCATTAACATAGGTCTGATCGCTATCCTTTAGATGGAGAGTGGAATTGGGCTGGGCAGGAGAGGAAGGAAATTCAGAAAGGGAATTTTGGAGTAATGACCACAGCAGGGAGAGGAAGGAAACCATCCCATTCTCTCTGACACCTGCCTCTGCCCCTGAACATGTATACACATACACACACACCTTTGAACTGTAGTCACTCTCAAAGTGTAAAAGCCATGGTTTACCTTACTGCCTAACTTAGAGTTACCAGAGTTTCCTTCCATCTTTCGCAGAATTTTCTTTAGACATTGGATTCTTTTGTTTTCTTTCAACTTAACTGTATAGCAGTGATTTCAGAGACTTAGATCTTAGCCTGAATGCTTTCTCTTCTCATGAGAATGCTTTTTTTGTTTCCCTCAGCTATCCTTCAGCATTTGAGTTAGATCTAAAGATGTTAAGTCTCTGTAAACTATAGCCATAGAGTCTTTGAGTCGTGATTCACTGTCTCTTGAGCCAGCATTGTTTTATTTCTTGAAACAGTTATCCTTGTAACTTCTAAGGTCATTAGTGTAGACCCTTCTTCTCTCGCTTTGACCATTAGTAATACAACTTTTTGGTATAATACTGTATAGTTTTCTTCTGGATTTTTTATACGTATTATTTGATCCTCACCATATTCCCATTGAGAGGATAAGACAGGAGGATTTATCCCCATTTTACAAATTAAGGGACTGAAGCTTAAGGAGGTTTGTGGTTTGCTTGGGGACTAGCTTGTTGGGTGTTAGGCCTTTGTGGAAGCCTGAGGCCAGTATTCTTGGCACAATTAGAGTAAACTCTTCATTTTGTTTTTAGGTTACTACTGATGGAGAATATGGATAGAAGCTCTCAGTCTGTAGAATGTCAGTCTTAGCACATACTCATTTTTATGTTTCTTGAGCTTACTTGTTTTTATTTTATTTGCAGTTATTTAAATCTCACTTTCTGGAAATGGGAAGGCTCTTAGTCTGGAAAAACTAAGGAGAATGGCCTTTTGACCTTTGGCAAGCTCTTCTGGACTCACCTAAAAACCTTTCCATTTGACTTGCATGCTGTATTTTTTTTCTGTCATAAGAAAATTCATCTACAATTAACCTCCCCCCTCTCCATTCTGTACAGTTATGATTGACTTGATTTGGGCTAATGCTGGTATAATTACTGGAAGATATTCTCTCTTAGTTGACCCATTGAAGATAACTACAAAGTTTCTCTGTGTATATTGTGATAAAATTTACATACTCAGCTTTTCACTGGCACTTTTAATTTCTCCTAAAAACCCTGAGTTCATTAATTCTTTAGTATCTTTTCCTCTTGCTGATTCAATCATATAGTATCTGCCTTAAAAATTTTAAGGGATAATCCTAAGTCTACTGTAGAAATCCTAGCTAATTACCTTTAAAATGGGTCTTTTTTTTTAATGTTTATTTTTGAGAGAGAGAGATGGAGAGGGACAGAGAGGGAAGAAGACAGAGAATCCCAAGCAGGCTCTGCGTAATCAGTTTAGAGCCCGAGACGGGGCTTACACTCACGAGCCATGAGATCATGACCTGAGCCGAAATCAAGAGTCAGACGCTTAACTGACTGAGTAACTCAGGCGCCCCAGAATGGGTCTTAAAATCTTATAGGATGAAGAAGTTGTACTTAATTCTTTTCTCGTTTCTACCAGCAAGACCTTACACAGATCTCATGGAATTTCCTTTCACCAGTGAGGCTTTCCATGGGCATCTTTATTATAGCCAAGGGGTGATATTTTGGGAAAACCTTATCACCTAGGGAGAGGCAAAAAGAAATTTTTAATTTTGTAACCAGTACAGATGTAACTCTAGATTGCCTGACCCCAGAGTTGCCATACTTTAAAAACTTTTTATTATTATGAAAAAATTAAACATCCATGAAAATAGAATAGTATAATGAGCACCCATGTACTCATTTCTCAGCTTAGTATTTATCACTCATATGGCCAATCTTGTTCCTGGTGTATTCTCCCTCCCCTCTCCCTCCCCAGATTATTTCAAAGCAAACCGAAGGCATATTTTATGTGGAAATATATAAATAAGTATTCTAAGAGTCAGAGATTCCTTTTTTCCCCCTCTTAATCACAAAACACAGTAGTTCTTTCATAATAGTGTCAAATATCAAGACAATCTTCAGATTTCCTTGATTGTATCTCTCTTTTATTTTTTATATTTGGTTTACTTGAATCTGGTTCCAGACAGAGTTTCACACATTGCATTTGATGGATATAATTCTTAAGTCTCTTTTACTCTATAGATTCGCTTTCTTTTTTTCTTATGGTTTTTATTGTTGTTTCATTGTCACTGATAAAAATGGAATCATTCGTTATGAAGTTCTCATGTTCTGGAGTTTGCTGATTGTTCCCCTCCTTATTTAACATGTTCTTCCCCTCCTTATTTAACATGTACCCTATATTTTCTATAACCTGGTGATTAGAGCAGGTTCCAGTTTTATTTTATTTGGCCACAGTACTTCAGAGGTGTGGTATGCTTCCTGTTGCATCACATCAGGAGGCAATGTCTGGTTTGTCTGTTTTTAGTAATGTTAGGATTGATCACTGACTTTCGGCCTGATGCATCTTTTTTAAAGTTCCCAGTGGTTTTCCTCCTAGGTTTTAAAAACCCATTAGTAATCATTGCCTGGATCCATTACTTTAGTGAGATTGCAAATGTACTATTCTAATTCTATTTTTCTTAATTTATTAGTTGGAATTCTTCTTCAAAAACACTCCACCAGGGGTACCTGGCTGGCTCAGTCGGTAGAATATGCAACTCTCGATCTCGGGGCTGTAAGTTCAAGTCCCACGCTGGGTGTAGAGATTACTTAAAAAAATAAATAAAAAGCACTCCACTAATTATTAAGTTACGTGAGATATATTTTATACAGAAAGGGCAGTAAATAGAAGAAATGAGTACTTGATTCTCAAACTCATGAATTGTGAGATCATGACCTGAGCCAAAGTCAGATGCTTAACTGACCGAGCCACCCAAGTGTCCCAAGAGTCATTGTTTTTTAGTGCTGCATATCAGTCAATAAGATGAGTTTACCACAGTTTGTTAAACCTTTCATTTATTGATAGACATATAGATTATTTTTAGTTTTTCTCTGTAACATAATAACCAGGGTGCCTGGGTGGCTCAGTTGGTTAGGTTACTCTTGATTTCAACTTAGGTCCTGATCTTGTTGTTCATGAGATCGAGCCCTGTGTCAGGCTCTACATGGACAGCATGGAGCCTGTTTGGGATTCTTTCTCTCTCTCTCTCTCTCTCTCTCTCTCTCTGCCCCTCCCCAGCTCTTGCCAGCGCATATTCACTCTCTCTTTCAAAATAGATAAACAACAAAAAAAATAAACAAATAAATAGTAAAAAAAAAAAAAGATAACCAGTTTGTTTATACTCTGAAGTATAATTTGATGGATAAAACCTGCATATATTTACCATGTTAATAACTTTCCCCCTAAATACTCTTGCTAGCCTTATGTTTTATCATTTTGGATTTTGTTAATTGATACTTTAGATTTACATTTTATTTATTTATTTACGTATTTCTTTATTTTTGAGAGAGAGAACGTGCAAGCCTGCACAAGCAGGGGAGGGGCAGAGAGAGGGGGACAGAGAATCTGAAGCAGGCTCTGCACTGACAGCAGGGAGCCTGATGTGGAGCTCGAACCATGAGATCATGACCGGAGCTGAAGTCACACACTCAACTGACTGAGCCACCCAGGCACACCTTAGATTTACGTTTTAAAAGATTTGAAATGTTACAATCATTGCTAATATAAATTGAATCAATTTATTTTCTTTCAGAAGCTTTTATGACTGGAAGTTGTTTACACGTGAAGTTCCAGTATTTTTTAGGTATATTTTTGGAGATCAAAATACTAATTTTTGAGAAAATATTATTGGAATCCTCTTAAAGTTTATTATGTACTCTCATAGATTGTAAAACTCATTGCTCTAGATTATCACTTATTTTACATTTGCTGAGATGGACAGAACAATAAATTCACCTAACATTAAAAAATGATGGTAAAGATAATTACCAATTTATGTTGTGAGAAAACTGCATTTTTAAAGAAGATATGAAGTATGAAAGACTCCTGACTTTCCTGTAATTTTTCAATTATTAGATTACTAAAGTGCTATTTAGCATTTTGTTTTATTTTTTTATTAGAAAAATTTTTTTATTAGGTAAGCTCTGTCCCCAGTGTGGGGCTTGAACTCGTGATTCCAAGATCCAGAGTTGCATGTTCTACTGACTGAGCCAGCCACGCGCCGCTGCTATTTTATTTTAAATGGTATTTAAGTAATTTAAGAATTTATTCCTTTTTCAAAAAGTGAATCAACTGTCTTTAGTTGAAGTGATAGTATTAGTGGTATTAATCCCAAGCATATACTACAAAGTTTTGGGAAGAGAGAGATTGGGATATCTAAATTCCCTTGTGATGAAGGAGCCCGTTTCCGTTCTTTGGGTGGTAGAACTATAGCAACCATAGACCTACTCTTCTTATCAAATTACTGGTTTGTTACCTAGGCAACAGAGAACTTTCTGGGTGAAGAAGCATTGTGAAGTGAAAAAGAAAAAACCCACAACTGTGGATTTAAACAGGTTTAGATTTGAAAAACAACTTTTTCTTAATAGATTAACATTGTTTAAACTTTCTGAGCCTCATTTTCTTCATTTGTAACATCTTCTATTTTAGGGGGCTGTGAGAATTAAATGCAGTCAAGAATGTAACACATCTGGCACAAGCTAGATACATTCACTGCTTATATCTATTGCTATAAGTAATTGAGTGTTTGCTTCATGTCGTTTTTGTTCATAATAACGGTAATTAGCATTTTCTGAGTACCCACTGTGTGCCAGGCAGTATTCGTAACACTTTACATGTATCTTGTTTAATCCTCTCGGTTTTATAAGGAAACCGTGACACAGAAAAATTAAGTAGTTTGTATGGGAATATGTTAGGCTATAATGAGGAATTACTACTCTGGTACATATATGTTGTATATTTAAACTGTATTTTGTTATGGCATGAAAGACAGGGAAACACAATGATGACTCAAAAACACACTATGTTCAAAAACTTGTAGTTATTCTTAACTTTGTCTGAAACGTTCATATATTTTAATGAAATATCTTCTCTTAAATGAGAGGATCGTGATTTGGGCAAAATCCTCGCTCTGTCTGTCAAAACATTTTTAATAGTAATTGAATAGCTCCCCAGTCTTTTCTTATAACATAGCACCATATCTGACGGTGTCGATTTGGTTTCCACAGGGTCGGAATCTGGCAGATCTGCGCCGTAGCCAGTCCCGGGGCACATTCACCATCAGCACTACTCTTCGACTGGGGAGACAAATTCTGGAGTCTATTGAGAGCATCCATTCTGTGGGATTCTTGCACCGAGACATCAAACCAGTAAGCGGCCTTTTCAAGTCAGAGCACAGACTGAATTTGCTTTGTACTCTTCATCCAATGATGGGACACAATAAATTATCAGTGTAGCTTTCCGTATTTTCTTTCTATTATTAAATACAAGGTAATATTTTAATTTCTTTAACTAGAAGAAAAATGTAACTTGCCTCTTCATTTTTTAAAAAAAATTAAAATTGCAAACTACCACTTACATTCAAGAGCTTTTCTCATACAACGAAAATGTTGCTCGCAGCCAAATTAAAAATTATTAATGCTTGACTGTTGTTATGTGTGCTAACATTCCTAGTTACTTAGCCTTACACCTTATTCTTTAGATTTCTTTTCCTGATACTGGCTAAAAATATATACATACGTTTTATGTTGGCGTTGTGTTCTTTGAACTATTTCTCAAGTGATAGATTGTACTTACAAGAAACCATCAATTGTGAAAGACCTTATTTTATTTTTCTGAGTGCTGCAGTGGCAATATATAGTATTTTTTCAATTCTGTTTTTCTTGGAAATTGTCATTGCCATAACTGAAATATGCTTTTATTTTTCCTTCTTGTTTTTTTTTTTTATTGCTCACCAGGGGAAATGATCCATTTCTGATATACTGTATTTACTATAAATATATCATGTGTTGGTTAGTGCAGTTGAAAATTACACCCATCTGTTGCTACATGATTTCTAAAATTAAATAGTTTACATGAAAATGCCAACTAAAATTAACATCAGTAGAGTCAGACTTAATGTAATGTAGATTTCTTCTCTCATTTTTATGCCAAACTGAATGTCACTACTTGAGAAGCATGGTGACTGAAAGCTCCTTGAATGGAACAGTTTTTTAAAATAAAAGCTAACAGTTCTGTAGCAGTTTTGCTTTTTCCCTTATAAATTCCCTTTTTACATACCATCTTTGCAAGTCTATGCTCATTTAACATTCCATTTATTTTTTTAAGGGAAGAATGCAAAGTTTATTTTCCTTAAGTCTGTTTCAAAATGTTGCCTTAAATTGAGTTTTAATTTTTGTATTTAGCGAAATTCAGCTTTCTGATGCTTATAGGAAATTCATTTAAATTCCTAGCCATGTATTCAAATTTGCTCACTCCTAGTTCCTCCCAGTTTAAAAAGAAAGAATTGGGCTGTCTTTAAAGCACTGACTTAGATTAGAATTTCAAGGAATTTAGAGTTCCACTTACGTCAGTGTTGTGTTGTATGTAACTTTATACTGTCAGTTAAATTCTTTGTTGCTCAAAGTTACCTAATCCTGGGCATTTACTAGAATCCTCAATGAGATTATGTCTTAATATCCAGCAAACATCATTGATTAGAATAGTATATTTGGGACATATGCATCATACAGAGTTTAAATTGAAGAGTTAAAGTATAGGAAGGATAAGAGGTAAAGACTAAGTTTTATAAGAATATATTTTCCTTCTCTGCTTTTCTAGTCAAACTTCGCCATGGGTCGCTTCCCTAGTACATGTAGGAAATGTTACATGCTTGATTTTGGCTTGGCTCGACAATTTACCAATTCCTGTGGTGACGTCAGACCAGTAAGACTTTTCATATTATTATTAAATATTTGAGAATTAACCTATTATTTATGGTACCACTTACAAAAAAAAAGAAATATAAATAATGTATAGAATGGATGTCATTCAAAAAGTAGCATATAGAACTTATCATTAAATTATAGGATAGAGTTAATTAATTTTATTATTGAAAGTTGTGGCTTTAAAAAAAGTACATTAAAAACATTTTAAAAAATTAAAGAAAAACTTTAAAAAGTCCATGAGATACAGATTTAGTTAGAGTGGATTTGTAGTAAGAACACACATTGGCCCCTTAGGATCAGGGGGCTTTTTTGCAATCTGAGGCTCTTTCTGTATCCTGCACTTCTGTTTTTATGACCGTACATTTCATATCCAGAATTTACATTTGGTTCTTTAAAAAAAAAAACTTCTCTTTATTTATATTCTCTGTTTGATATGACGTTGTCCTCATACTTTCCTTACTTTGCTTTGGTTCTGCGAACACATTTATAACGGCTATTTTGAAATCTTTTCCTCTTAAGTCCAGCATCTACTCACCGTCAGAGGCAGTTTCCGTTGCTTGCTTTCCTATGTATGGGTCATACTTTCCTGTTTTTTTTGATTTCTTAAAATTTTTCTTTATTGGAGACTAGACATTTCAGATAATATCTTAGAGTCGTTTTAGATACTGGTTCTCCTTTCCAAGGCTTGTTATTGTTATTTTGCTTGTGTATGTGTTGAGTGAATGACTGGATTTGTTTTAGTGAAGGCCATTCTCCCTGACACCACCACCCCCTCCCTTTTCCCCAGCACCCAGGATTAAGTCTCTGTTATTGCTCTGGGTCATTCTGCCTACAGTCACCCTGGAATGGCAGTGGTATTGGTAGGGCTGTCTTCTATACTTTCTCTGACCACACTCAGTTTTTAGCTCCACTAATTGCTGGTTGATCGCTCTGTTGTTTACAATAGCACCTTGGGGTATAAATTGCTTGACAAACTAATGTAATCAAATTGTGGCTCCTAAAATGGAATAGTTTCTGAGGTCAGAATTTGTATTTGTCTAAGCCCCGGAGTCCTTCTCCCAGATGTCTCATTCCCCTGGTTCTCTCTCACTTGGCCAGCCTGTAGTCTAGACTTGATCTTCATTAGATCCATGAATCTCCTCCCATTTCTCTACACTACAACCTTCACTGTTTTTGAGAAATGTTGTAAGTTTAAACTTCACTGTTGAAAATGAAATAAGTTCCTTTTGGAAGAGGTATCTTTTTTATGGCCTTTCTCCCGCCCCCAGGCAAAATCTCTGAGCCAGGGCTCTAGAGGTGGGGTGAGGACAGACTATGGTGAGCTTCTGAGTAACATCCTCAGTTTTTAGGAGCTGAGCCTTAGGGATGAGATGGGGGCAGTAGGCTGAGATATCTCTATCTCTCCTGGCATGGAAGCACTACTCCTGAGCCAGGAGATGGCTATTGGGCCCCCAGTATTCACAACACATTCATACCCAAGGTAGGACCTCCATTCCATGAGTGGAGGCTGGGTGCAAGAAAGGAACTGTACTTCTCTATCCACATTTATCCTAGACTTAGCCTTCTAAGCAACACATAGCCGAAAGAAGCTGAGAAATGCTGAAATCCTGCTCCTATGGGAAGAAAGCCCTCCAACTGGGAACTGAGAAAGGACTCCTTAGTTTGGAGTGGAACCACCCTCTCTGCTCTGCAGTAAGGGTGGGAAGTATTGGTTTTGGTGCCATAGACTCTAGGCTTTTTTACTCAATTTTCAGTTTTCTTGAAAAGATGTTTCTGGGGTGCCCAGGTGGCTCAGTTGGTTAAGCAGCCAACTTCAGCTCAGGTCATGATCTCACGGTCTGTGGGTTCGAGCCCGCCGTCAGGCTTTGTGCTGATGGCTCAGAGCCTGGAGCCTGCTTCTGATTCTGTGTCTTCCTCTCTCTTCCCTTCCCCTGCTCACACTCTGTCTATGTCTCTCAAAAATAATAAATAAAAACGTTAAAAAAAAAAGATGTTTCTTCATTCATTGTTTGTCCTAAGGACCATTTCCAGGAGCTGTAGTTGTTTTTAAAATAATTTTCACCAATTTTACTGGGGATCAGGTCAATGTGTTGCAGGATTTTTTATTTACCTCAATACCTGGGATTCGTCGTCTCGCCATTTTGAAGAATGAAGAGATGGACACAAGTGAGCAGCAGGCAAAAGTTTATTACAGTATAAGATTAGAAAGTAAGAATAGTATGAAAGCTCCCTTTACAGAAAGGGAGCATTCGAAAGTGAATGCCAGTAGGCAAAGGTCCTTGTTTTATAAGGCTTTGGTTAGCCTTCCCCTTCCCCCGTTCTCTCTCAGGTCCCACCCTTATTGACTTGATAGTTCTAGGTGCTGGGTGGTCCATTCCTGATTGGCTTGATTCCATTGTGTGAGGGGTGGCCTATGGCCATCATTAAGTCTTCTGTCAAATTCCTAAGGGAAACCTGAGGGGGAGGAGTAGGTGGTGTCTGTTACATTCTTAAGTGGAACCTTACCCAGTGAGGGGGTTTGCTGTGGTCAGACACTCCCAGAACTGTTCCAGAATAGGTGTTTTTCCCCACCCTGGGACTTTAGGTCCTAATCTTTTCCTCTCTGCCTACTAAATCCTGTCTTTTCCTATCATAGGAGCTCCTTATAATGTCATCTCTACAGTTCAGTTTTTCTGATATCTCCTTTTTACCTTTAGTTTTGTTTTAACATGGTACTGATTGTGATTTTCATTTCTAGCAAATTAGTTGTATAGAAGTTGAAATGCCAATTTTGAATACATTTGATATACAAAGCATATAACACTAGAATCATATACATAAATGTAAATTATATTTTAAATATAGGCATATGAGAATTTACCTGCCAAGAAATTATAAGAGAATCTTTTTGATTTTAATGAAGGTCTTGCATTAACAGATAGAAAAGCAGGTAAAGAATTTAGGTTCTGTGTAGCTTACTAGATTTCAATATATTTCTGTAATCCCATTTCTTTTTCAGATGTCTTTTTGTTTGTTTGTTTGTTTTTAGACTATTACCAAGTTATTGTTTATTCACACACATAACAGATTTTTAATGAGCACATAGTACATTTGAGGCATGGATCTAGGTGCTGGGACTATAGTGGTGAACAAGCAGACCAAACTCTGGCTCTTATAGAGGCTATATTTTAGTGGAGAAGTCAGATAAACATATACATAATTTTAGGTAGTAGTATATGCTATAAATAAACACAAAGCAGTGTGTTGACATAGAGGGTGACGGGCAGTGACGATAGGAGACTATTTTGGAGGTATTAGTTAAAAAACACTTCTTGGGGTGCCTGTGTGGCCTAGGGGGTTAAGCGTCAGACTTTGGTTCAGGTCATGATCTCATAGAGCTCCACATAGAGCTCTTAAGTTCGAGCTCCACATTGGCCTCTTTGCTGTTAGGGTGGAGCCTGCTTTGGATCCTCTGTCCCCCACTCTCTCTGCCCTTCCCCTGTTCACACTTGCACATGTGTGTGCTCACTCTCTCTCAAAAACAAGCATTAAAAATACATATACATAAAAACATTAAAAAAAAGACTTCTGAGGATGCATTGAATTTAGAGTTGAATAAAGTATGAGAACAAAGTGAATTGAATGTGAATTATCTGGAAAGAGAGCGTTCCATGCAAAGAAAACAGCAAGTTCAAAGGCCCTGAGGCAGAGTAAGTGTGGTGTGTTTAAGGAAAAGCAGGGAGGCCACTGGAGCTATAGCACAACATAGCATTGCATGATGAGGGGTTAAGTGGAGACAGACAAGGTTTAAGAGGCTGGTTGGCTCTGAGTTGTGTAAAGAGATAGATTTTATTATAAACATCATAGGAAGCCTTTGGAAAATTTTGAGCAGGGTTAGTGCATAATCTGGTACATGATCTGTCAATAAGTTTACTAGATAGTGGAATTATAGATTATATTTAAAACATAACCATAGGAGAATTTCAATGCCCAGAAATTGTAAGGAGACTATCTTTCGTTTTATCAGTATTCTTAGTTTAATTAGGCATGCAGAAAAGTACTTAGGTTCTGTATAGTTCATTCAGTTTGAATATGTTTCTAGAGTCCCACCCCTATTCTTTTTTTTATTAAAAAAATTTTTTTAATGTTTATTTTTTTATTATTATTTTTTATTATTTTTTTAACATTTATTTATTTTTGAGAGTCAGAGAGACAGAGCATGAGGAGGGGAAAGGCAGAGAGAGAGAGGCAGACACAGAATCTGAAACAGGCTCCAGGCTCTGAGCCATCAGCACAGAGCCCGATGCAGGGCTCGAACTCACAGACCGCAAGACCATGACCTGAGCTGAAGTCGGCCGCTCAACCGACTGAGCCACCCAGGCACCTCTAATGTTTATTTTTGAGAAAGAGAGAGATACAGAGTGCGAACGGGGAGGGGCAGAGAGAGAGGGAGACACAGAATCTGAAATAGGCTCCAGGCTCTGAGCTGTCAGCGCAGAGCCCGACACAAGGCTTGAACCCATGAACTGTGAGATCATGACCCAAACTGAAGTCAGACGTTTAACCTACTGAGCCACCCAGGCGCCCGTAATTTTTTTTTAAGTAGGCTCCACACCCAGCATGGAATCAGTGCGGGCCTCAAACTCACGACCCCAAGATCAAGACCTGAGTTGAAGTCAAGAATCAGATGCTTAATCAACTGAGCCACCCAGGCACCCCTCCCATTTCTGTTCTAAATAATTGTTTTTCAATTTTTAGAACATCAGTTTTTTTTTTTTTTTTAAAGCCACTCTGGCTGTGAAGAAGAGACTATTGACAGCAGGAGAGGAATTAGAAAGTTACAAGTTAGAAGGCTAATGCCGTGGTCCAGTGATCATTGATGGCTACTGGGATCCAGGGCATTAGGGTGCTATAATGAAAGTGGTGAGAACATAATGGGGAAGAAGGAAGAAGAGTGGATTTGGTATTCTGTTTTCTAGAAGTTTGAGATGCCTCTTGGATTCCAGATGGAAATAACAAGAAGGTGATATGATACAGTAATATATACCTTAAAGGAGAAGTCAGGATTGGAGATAATATAAATTTAAGAATCATTTGATTAGAACCCCAGTTTTAGCTGGGGCTCAAGGTTAAAAGAGCACCTGTCTCTAGGGATCCCAAACAGATTAAGGTTCGGCTACTGGATGCTGAGAAAATCCAAAGGCAGAGAAATGAGTGGTGGTGAAACAAGAAAGGAATTTATTTTAATAAGGCAATACCCAGAAGACGGTAGACTAAAAAGAGAAAAAAAAATCATTTGCTCCCAATATTTAAAAATACATAGCAGTTTTAAAAAGTGTGGTGAGATTTGATCAGCTTGGGAGACCGTGTAGCTAGATAAAAGTCTGAGCCACTGGGTTGCTTTAGCAACTGGATGAATGATAGAAAAGAACTATGAGAGGCACCTACGTGGCTCAGTCAGTTGAGGGTCTGACTCTTGATTTCAGCTCAGGTCATGATCTCATGATTCGTGGCATGGAGCCCTGTATCCAGCTCTGTGCTCACAGCGTGGAGCTTGCTTGGGATTCTCTTTCTCATCTCTCTCTATCCCTCCCCACTCATGTGCATGCTGTCTCTCGCATGCACGCGCACGCTCTCTCTCTCTCTCTCTCTCTGTCTTTCTCTCTCTCAAAATAAACAAATAAACTTAAAAAAAGAGAAAACTATGAGCTAGCCCAGAAGAGTGGGAAGGAGAATCAGCCAATGAGGTAGGAGGAAAATCAGGGACGCCTGGGTGGCTCAGTCTGTTGTATCGGCTTAGGCTCAGGTTGTGATCTCAATGCTTGTTTGACCCCATGTCAGACTCTGTGTTGACAGCTCAGAGCCTGGGGCCTGGTTTGGATTCTTTGTCTCCCTCTCTCTCTGCCCTTCCCTCATTCGTGCCCTGTCTCTCTCTCTTGCTCAAAAATAAACATTAAAAAAATAAAAATTTTTTTAAAAAAGGGAGGAAAATCAGTGTGGTAACTTGGGCACTAAGTGAAGAAAGTGCTTCAAGTATGTAGGTGGCATCACCCACCTGATACTGTCCTATCCCGAATGCTACAGATAGGTCAAGTAAGGTGGGAACTGAGAACTGACCTTCTGGATTTGCAAGATGAAAGCTGTTTTGTGACTTTCATAAAAATAGTTTTGTAGAGCAATGAAAACCCAATTGGAGTGGGTGAAGAGAGGGTTGGGGAAAAGTAGAGAAAAGGAGTATAGATAGTTTTCTGGAGTTTATTTTGTTTCAGATTTTTTTTTCTGTTTTTACTTTTATTTGCATTTATTTTATGTAGAATTTACTCCTGGGTTGTAAGTTTTTATTTCCTTGGTTTCTTCTAGGAAATCTTTTTCTTCTGTGCGACCTTCTTTTCTGGTTTAGGAACAATTTGCTCTTTTTCAGTAAGGATCATCTCAGTGTGACAGAGAGAGTTCACAGATGGGTTAATCTGACTGTGAGCCTTGTAAGTTCTACACCACGTCTCGGGGGCTTTGTTCTCCTGGATTTGTTCGATGACCAGAGAATCTACATCTAAACCCTTAAGTTCAGTATTTACTCTCCGCATTTTTAAGCATGTGGAGTAAAACTTCCGCACTCTTTTTGGGCCACAGACCCTGTGTCCAGCCCCACTGTTTGGCCTGGGCACACCTTCCAACTCCGCCAGGTGTAGTGATGGAATGGTACACATTGCTTCTGCAAAGTGGCATCTTGGAGATACTTGGTGGCCTTTCAGATATGCATACCCTTCATGGCCTGGGCAGTTTTACATGTATTCTTAAAGTGGACACAAAGATTTATACCTCTTGATTTGCATGATTGTGTAGGGTTTTCTGGGTCAAGTGAATAATAAACCATTTTTAGAGATCACCTTAGGCCGCTTACGGGAAGAGTTGAGTTTTTTGTGTGTTTTTTAAAAGAAGAGTGATAAAATAGGGAAGGAGCTGAAAGGGAAGTAAAATTCTTCCTTCCTTAGTTTATTCCTTCTTTTTTTTTAATGGCAGTTATTATACATGTTTCTGTACTGATGGTGATGCTCCAGGAGACATGAGAAATTCGATAATGGAGGACAGAGGAGGAATAATTCTAGGAGCCACATTCTTGCATAGCCATCAAGGAAAGGAGCCTGGGCACCAGTGATGGGGTTAGCCCATTCTCTAAGAGCAAGAACACTTTTTCCATTGTAACTGAGAAAAGGCAGAATTAAGTGGACACAGATACTGGGAAGCATTTAGCTTTGGTAGTGGGAAGTTGAAGTTCTCTCATTGCTTTTATTTTCTCAGTGCAAAAAGAGGTAAGGCCTTTGCTGAGTGTGCAGAATGGTGTCGGAGGTTGAGGAGAGAAGAGGACAAATGAAATAATAGTTACCACAGAGAAGAGGGAGAGGGAAACTAGCATCAGCAAAATAGATTGCTGGCCTATGCTGAAAGCTCATTTGAGTGTTACGGTAATTTAAGGGGAGATTGTCAGGACAGTTGTTTGTTTTTCTCCAGACACCTTTAACTGCTCCTTTAGAGGGACAGCTTAGTCTGAGAGTTGGGTTTAACCTGGGTGGGGATCAGGTCAGCACCGCGGAAGAGCACGAGGAGAGAGCTGAGAGAACCTTAGGGTGGATGAACACAGTTCAGGCTGTGTAAGGAATGAACTTTCCCTCTATTTACACATAGTTAGCTAGTTCCTTTTAGAATTTCAGTAAGATTTTCATAGTTTTCTTTAAATATCAAATAAAATTAATTTCATTCTTTTTGGATCATGATTATGATTGAAATCATTTTCTCATATTGTTCCACTAATATAAAATCAAAAATTGCCTTTGTAGGTTTGTTTTATATAGTACAATTTTGTTTAATTTATTTATTCCCTTTAAGAAACTTAAGTTGAATCACTTAGATTTTCTAGGTATGTTGTGTTATCTGCAAAAATTAATATTTTGATTTTGTCTAGCTATATGTATTCCAGAAGAATATAAAAAAAATAAAAATTTTAAGGAAGAATATTAAAACATCTGTGACCTCCATCTCATCCTTTTTTTTTCCTCAAGCAGCATGGTCTAATTGAAGTTACTGCGAGGATGGAAATGTTCTGTATCTGTACTAATATGGTAGCCACTCTCCACATGGAGCTATTGAGCACTTGAAATGTGGCCAGAGCAAGTGAGGGACTGAATTTTAAATTTCATTTATTTATTTTCTCTCTTTTTTTTATTTGAGAGAGAGAGAGAGGTGGGGGGGAGAGAGATGGGGGGGAGAGAGAGAGAGAGAGAGAAAGAGAGAAAATGAGAATCTTAAGCAGGCTCCATGCTCAGCAAGGAGCTCAACACGGGGCTCAATCACATAACCCTGGGACCATGACCCGAGCCGAAATCAAGAGTCGGACACTCGACCAACTGAGCCACCCAGCTGCCCCTTAAATTTCGTTTAGTTTTAGGTTGCTATTGTATTGGCCATTGCAGCTCTAGACATAACCTCCATTCTAAGTTTTGTATTAAATCTTCTCTCTTCCATAGACCTGACAATACTTGTTTTGTAGTTTGGGGCTGATTCAGGGAGCTATTGTAAAATAGTACAGTTATCATATAGCCTTCGTCTAGCTTCTCCCAGTGATAATATCTTACATAATCATAGTACATTGTCCAAACTCGGAAGGAGATACTGGTATATGATTATTAACTTACGTAGAGACTTGACCTGAGTCAGCTTTCACCATTTTTTTTACATGAACTTTTTCGTGAGGAAAGAGAGTGTATGAAACTTTATCATATGTATAAATTCGTATACCCAACACCACAATCAGGATATAAAACTATTCCATCAGCAGAAAGACACTCCTTCAAAACATAAATATAAATTTATTTACGATACTTAGTAATAGTATCCTTAGTATAGGACCATCAGAATGCATTACAAAGAGAATACTGTGTAGTCTCTGTTGTACTCTAGTGAGTTGTTGCTCTAGGTGCTTTTAAGAACCCTACTATTTTTTTTTTTAATATTTATTTATCTTTGGGAGAGTGCAAGCAGGGGAGGGGCAGAAAGAAGGAGACAGAGGATCCATAGCAGGCTCTGCACCGACAGACAGACTGACAGCAGTGAGCCCAATACAGGGCTCGAACACGTGAACCTCAAGATCATGACCTGAGAGGAAGTCAGATACTCAGCCGACTGAGCCACTCAGATGCCCGGAGAACCTCTACTATTTAACTTTGAGCTGTATTAGTTACATTAAATAGGGATGTAAGGTACAAAGAAGTCCTGAGCTGTATATATTTACAGTACTCTCTTCCATACAGCTTCAGAGTTGAACTTTTGTTTACTTAATAATTTGAATCTTCCTGTTTATTATTGTTTCCTCCTGGTTTGTAATATGACTTAATTTCCTCACTCCTTCAGCTGGATCTCACATTGGTCCTTTGTGTCTTAGCTCTTGCAATGCCAAGTTTTCTCCTGCTGCTTCCTGACTGCCATTCAGCTGAAACTTCTAGTACCTAGGGCTACAGTGACCTACTTAACAAAATTTTAAAAAGTCCTTTTCTGGGGCACCTGGGTGGCTCAGTTGGTTAAGCGGCCGACTTCGGCTTGGGTCATGATCTCACAGTCTGTGATACCGAGCCCCGCGTCGGGCTCCGTGCTGACAGCTCAGAGCCTAGAGCCTGCTTTGGATTCTGTGTCTCCCTCTCTCTCTCTCTGCCCCTCCCCCACTCACATTCTGTCTCTCTCTCTCTCTCTCTCTCAAAAATAAATAAACATTAAAAAAAAAAAAAGTCCTTTTCTCTGTTACCACTCCACAGTTTCAGCTATTTTCTTACTTCCGTTGGGGGCTATGTTACATAGTCCTCCATGCTTTCCACCCCTTCTCTGATCCCTTCCCTTTTCCTAGCAATAGGTCTGGGCTCATGTCCCCAGTCCTTCCCTTCTCCTTCTAGACTTATTCTCCTGGGAACTCATTTTGCTTCTGATGTTTCTTCCCTCCTTCACATTCACACTGCTCTATACTTGTAGTACTCTTGTGGTTTCTTTGTTTGGATTATTAAAATAGTTTCCTTGTTGGTCTCCCCACCTCCTCCTTTCAGTCTGTTCTTTTTACCTCCAGCAGAGTAAGCATCCCAAGAACTTTCACACTCATGTCCCGTCTCTACTTAAAATTTTTTACGAATTACATTTGCCTGCATGTTATAAACCAAACACCTTAATATGACATTCGAGGCCATCTTTAACCTGATTCCAACATACTTTTCCATTATTTTCTCTCACCATTTGCTCCAGCCATATCACATACTTTCCCTGACACACACAGTACTTTGCTCCCATTTTGCATTGTTCAATGTTCTTTTTACTTAAAATGCTTTTCCTTCTTCTGTTATAATTTTTTCAGGTTTTTAAGGTCGAATTTTTTCTTTTTCATTTTCACTTTCACCCAAATATCTGGATAATTATTTTAATAAAATATGCTCCGAGGTGGTTAATCACTCTCACTTTTTTCTTTAAAGATGTTTTTAAGTAGTGGTCACTTTGGCCACACATATACTAAAATTGGAATGATACAGAGAAGATTGCATGGCGCCTGTGCAAGGATGACACCCAAGGATGACACCCAAATTCATGAAGCTTTACATAGTTAAAAAAATGTTTTTAAATATAATTTCAAAGAGATAATTCATTTATATGGTACAAAAATAAAGTAAAAATTCATCAAAATTAAACACTTTTTAAAAAATGTTTTATTATGAGAGTGAGAGAGACAGAGCACAAGCAGGGGAGGGGCAGAGAGAGAGAGACACACACACACAGAATCTGAAGCAGGCTTCAGGCTCTGAGCTGTCAGCACGGACCCTGACTCAGGACTCAAACTCATGAACTGTGAGATCATGACCTGAGCTGAAGTCGGCCACTTAACCAATTGAGCCACCCAGGAACCCCAAAGTTAAACCCTTTTTTGAAAGACACTATTAAGCAAATGAAAAGACAAGTCACAAACTGGGAAAAAATATTTCAGAACACACATCTGACAAAGGACTTACATCCAGAATCTATAAACAATTTTCGCAACTCAATAATAAAACAAATGAATAAACATGAGCAAAAGATTTGTATAGACATTTCATCAAAGAAGAGACACTACAGATGGCAAAAAAGCACATTAGCGAATGGTGAACATCTTTAGTTATCAGAGAAACGCACATTAAAACCATGGAAAGACATTACTACACAGCAATTAACCTAAAAACACAGTTCTAAATCCTTGTGAGGGACAGAAATCAGAGGTTGCCAGAGACTAGGAGTGGAGGGGAAAGGACTGACTACAGCTTTTAAGGGAACTCTTGGGGTGGTAGAAATACCCTGTACCTTGATTGCAGTGGTAGTTACATGAGTGTGTATCTTTGTCAAAACTCAAAGAAGTGTGTATACCTGAAGTATGAATTTAACTGTGTGTAAATTATACCTTACTAAACCTGACTCGAGAAAAAAGTAAAAGGTCTACCATGAAACAAATCTCTTACTTTACCCCTGCTGTTCCAAATCTACTCATTTTCTGTACTGCCCTTATCCCTCTCTCTAACCAATAAAATAAGTAGCTATATTGTATTATTTCCTAAATGTATTCTTCTAGAATTTCTTTTTGCATATATAATAAATACAATTGTATATTCTCATTTTTCTCTTTTTGATTGACAAGGTAGCGTGATATATATATTTTACACTTGTCTTTTTTACCCACAGTTTATCTAGAAGATCTTCCCATGTCAGGATATAGAACCTCTTTTTTTTTTTTTGTAGCTGCAAAGTGTATTCCATTTTAAAGATGTACTGTAGCTTATTTAATCAGTCCCCTATTTATGTACATATGGGTAGTTTGCAGTCTTTTGCTATTACAAACATTAATGCAATGAACGAATGTGTTAACATCCATTATTTTTGTACATAAGCAATTATACCTATAAGATAAATTTCCAGAAGTGAAACGGCTTTGTTAAAGAGAATATGTGCATTTGTGATTTTGATAGATATTGCCAAATTGCCATTAACTAGGCAAGTTTCAAGAGATCATCTATTTTTAAGTCCCCGTTAAATGTATGTACGGCTGTTTTCCCCAGCTGGGTTGAGTATCTTCTCTGCTTTATATAAAGTGGCTGAATTTTCTTGTCCTGGCATTATTTCTTTGATGAGTGACATCAAGATCTTTCTAAACAGCTGATCTCTCTTTAGCTCTCAACTTTTGCATGGCAGAAGCAAGGTCAGGGGTGCTCTTACCTGGAAAGAGTTCCCTGGGTTTATCTTGGCTAGAATCTATTAGGGGGACATCTAGGTGTCCAATTAACTGTGGACTGGGCTGCAGAGTGTGGGAATAACTCTGGAGATTTTTATTCTGACAGTTACTGGAATGAAAATAACTGGACAAAAGTACATGCTACAAAAACATTTTTTGTTAGTGAAGGGTCTTGTCAGGTAATGAATAAAAGTACAGCCAGTGAAAAAGTACAGCCAGTTATTTAGTAAAAAAGATTGATGGGAGGCTTTCATATATAATCCTACACATTCTTTGTCTAGAAAAGGAATCTCTGATCTCAAAGTTCCATCAAATTGAGAATATTAGATATTTCTGTCAGTCATGAATGACTTAGGAAAATATTGAGATCTACTGACTATATATAATTGTCAATGAACGGCAGCTAAGAAAATAAAGGAGATTTAAATATATCATAGGAACTTTTGATTACCAAAATTGTTTTTAAATACAATACTATTTTTAAAATAGTTAAATTTTAAGGAAAAAAAAAGGAGCAATTAAAAAAGGAAGAGAGGGGCACTTGGTTGACTCAACATGTGACTCTTGATTCCAAGTTTGTGAATTCAAGCTCTTTGTTGGGTACAGAGTTTACTTAAAAATGAAATAAGTCAGTTGAGCGTCAGACTTAAGCTCAGGTCATGATCTCACTGTTCATTAGTTCAAGCCCCATGTCGGACTTTGTGCTGACAGTTCAGAGCCTAGAGCCTGGAGCCTGCTTCGGGTTTTGCGTCTCCCTCTCTCTCTCCGCCCCTCCCCAGCTCGCTGTCTCTTAAAGATAAATAAATAAACATTTAAGAAAATGAAATGAAACTTTTAAAAAAGGGAAGACAGAATTTCATGAAAGAAGGAACAAATAGAAAACTAATTTGAACGGATTACAAAAGTGGGTAAACGAAGGAAGAACATGTAGAATGATTATCATATAGCATATGGCCAGAATGATTCTGGTAACTAAAGACTTTCAAAATAACATTTATTATGATCTTTCTCTGACTATAAAAGTAATGTATTTTAATTGAGGATAATTTGAAGTTACTGGGAAGGAAAAGTCTTCTAATGAAAATTATTGGCTATGAACATTTTCAGGTTTGTCAAGTTTTCATATTGAGTTATGGTGCCATCCATGAGTCTTTAGGGGTATTGATTTGATACGTATGAAGCAGTAGAGTGGAAACAATGTATGATTTCAAATCAAAAGACCTTGGTCGATGTCTGCTTTTATCACTTACTAATTCCGTGTCCTTAGATTAGTTTAGTTACCTCTCAGCCTGTTTTCTATGTCTGTGAAATGAGTAAGACTAAGACCTTGCCATCACAGAGTTTATATTCCAGTGGAAGAAGACAGACAGTGAACAAATAAGTAAAAATCTAAAGAAAATTAATTTTATGTATTGAAAGGTATTATGTTAAAAAAAATAAAGCAGAGTGAAAAAGGGTGGAGTGGCATTGAAGCGGGAGAGGTAGTATTTTAGATTAGGATAATTAAGGGGTACTTCTCTGAGGAGGCAACATTTCAGCGGAGAGCCTAATGTGGAGTAGAAGAGGCATGTGGAGTGATGGCTTTCCAGCTGGAGTGAATAACAGAAGAAGCTAGAAACACAGGTGGTCGTAGCATAAACCGTAAGTAAATCCACTTTGGAATGGGGCCAGTGCCAAATCATGGAAATCTTGTAGGCCAAATAAGAGTTTGGACTTAGTATTGTAAGTTGAGCTCTCTGAGAACTGAGATCATGTATTATTCATGTTTGGCTTTATTCCCAGTATCTAGCATGTAATAGTTACCCAATAGCTTGATTTTTGAATATATGAATTACATATATAGGGAGGAGATATAATAATGCTTGGCATGATTCTGGATATATGAAAGCATTTAGTGCTTTCTTTTTTATTTAAAAAAATGTTTGAGAGAGAGAGAGAACATGAGCAGGGAAGGGGCAGAGAGAGAGGGAGAGGGAAAATCCCAAGCAGGCTCTGTGCTGTCAGCATAGTCTGACTTAGGGCTTAATCTCACAAACTGTGAGATTCTGACCTGGCCCAAAATCAAGAGTCAGACACTTAACCGCCTGAGCCATCCAGGTTCCCCAAGTGTTTTCTAATGTACAGAATTTATTTGTCATAAATGCCACTTTACTTTAAAATGTAGGTAGAAAAAAAGTTGGACTCACTGATCACTAAAATGTTAGTTTTTAACATATGATTTAGAGATATCCTCTAATTTTCTGTAATTTCACAATAAATATTAGAAATTTAAGTAGTATTTTATTGTGACAGTACTGTGCATTTCTCCCATCTACTTCATGTGCTCAGGTGTGTGAGTATTTTGTTATTTGAAGCTCATTTTATTATTCTTTGCTTCATTTTGTTGTAGCCTCGAGCTGTGGCAGGCTTTCGCGGGACAGTTCGTTATGCATCAATCAATGCTCACCGAAACAGGGTAAGTATCTGAACTTAGAGTCATATCTGCATACACATGCTGATGGCTTGAATCAGATTGACACTTTTACAATAGAGGACACAAGTGTGGAAGGTACTTAGGAGTAGAGGGTAAGGTATATTAGTAATGCTAATATATGTTAGTATGTATAGTAGATAGATAATAGATGCTCACAGCTGCATAAAAATAAAATTGGATTTGCCAGAGAAGGTAATAGCTCTGTGTCTGTGTCTGTGTGTGTGTAGGGAATCTTGTGTCCTTAATTAGGTATAAGTAAGTATTAAAAAATTGAGTATAGTATAGAATTTTGAAGAAATAAATTATCTGTGTTCTAATCTTAAGTTATTTCAATACCTAATGAAATGCAGGGGTCAGCATTTATCTGCAGTATGCATCTAATCTGTGATATCCCCTCTCCATTAAACCATTTCTTTTCATGAAGATCTCAAATACAGATAACTTAAATTTTCATCTTAGTAAATTATACCTTTTGGATGAAAATTTTAAAGTCTCTTTTTTACTTTGCTCCTTCTGTTCTTCTGGTTTTTTTTTTCTTATTCTGAACCTTGAAAGGTGGGTATTTTATGCATTCTTAATCCTTGAACTTGTCTGGATGGAGCGGAGGCATTTAACAATTGATCCCTTGATAAAAAGAAATCTTTTGGGGGTGCCTGGGTGGCTCAGTCAGTTAAGTGTCCCACTTTGACTCAGGTCATGATTTCATAGTTCGTCAGATCAAGTCCCATGTCGGGCTCTGTGCTGACAGCTCAGAACCTGGAGCCTTCTTAGGATTCTGTGTCTCCCTCTCTCTCTGCCCCTCCCCTGCTCATACTCTGTCTCTTTCTCTGTCTCAAAAATAAACAGTAAAAAAAAATCTTTTCTTGATCTTTTATTACTTTATTCTTGTTCTATGGAACCAAAATTACTTAATGAAAATCTGACTAATGCTAACTATAGTAGGAAGAGTATGCTGAGGTCTTATATGCTGTGCTCTAGTTAATAATTTGTTTTTTTATAATATGGTTATAAATTGAAAATAGGAAAAGTATTTTTATCAGTGCATAATGTAGCGCTCTGCCAAGCGTTTATCTTATTTACTTTGATTCGGTGTTGTATTACTGTGGCATCTAGTCAGTTTTTCTGCCTTGAAAAGATATATTCTTAAAAACCTTTAGAATTACTAGGTTTTCTAATTAATTCTGTGTAAAAATTTGGTCAGCATTGGAATCGTTGAGATAGGACATTTTTTCTGAAATAAGCATAAACATTTTCAGAGATCATTATAACTATATAAGCATTTCCAAAGAAGCTAAGAGAAAGAGATTATGTGTTTTTACTTTTAAAATTTGTACAAATTTCTTTTAAAAGCTTTTCCAGTATAGAGTGCTCTAACAATTAACTCTGTTAATCTGTGTATTATTTGTTGTTCATCTGACCTTGAAGGGAAATTTGATTATATATGTCAGCAGTTCTTAGCCTTCTTTTCTGCTCCCAAGACACCTGAGATGTAGGATGCTTTACAGAGCTTCTCAGTGGCTGTTAGTTTATGTGGTGATGCAGGAGTGCAACTAGTGGAACTTTCAGAGCTGCTGGTCTGGTTTTAAAAGATTGCTCAGATAATTCTGATACACTTCTTTCTTCCCTATTCTTTGACCTTGAAAACTTCTAGGAATAATGCACTCCATTTCTGGTTTTTTTTTTTTTTTTTATGCCTTGATCTTAAACTTTTGACGTGAATAATTCTCAGACAGTATAAGACTTTTCAAAATACTTGAACTCTGTTCACTATGTTGTTCTACATTCCAATCCTTTAACAATATTTGTAGCATCTCAGTAATTTGAAGAAATTATTTTACTGTCTTCTGATTCTATGGTTGCTATGGAGAAGATCTTTGTCCATTTAGTTGCTGTTACTTTGTATTTAATTCGTCATTTTTCTTTGAGTATTTTAGATATCTTCTCTTTGTCTTTGCTGTTCTACAGATATGTTCTTATGTACCTGTGTGTGGATTTTTTAAATAATTATTATGTTTCCAGGATGCCTGGTGTCTCAGTCACTTGAGCATCTGACTTCAGCTCAGATCATGATCTCGTGGTTCATGAGTTCAAGCCTCACCTTGGGTTCGCTGCTCTGAGCACAGAACCCCTTGGGATCCTCTGTCTCCCTTTCTCTCCGCCCCTTCTCGGCTTGCACTGTCTCAAAAATAAACAAACGTTAAAAATAATTATTATTCTGTTTGGAATTTGTTGTGCTTCCTAAATCTGAACATTCATTTGTTTCATAGATTTTGGAAGAATCTCAGACATTTCTTTTTTAAATATTGCCTCTTTCTTCATATCTCAAATTGATATATTTGTTAGATCTTCCTGTTCTGCCCTCCATGTCTCTTAGGTTCATTGTCAGATTTTCTAACTCTTTGTGTCTCTGTGTTGCATTTCTGAATGATTTCTTCAGATCTGTCTTCCAGTTCATTAATTTTTTTCTGCTGATTTCGATCAGCTTTTCAACCTATCCCTTGAATTTTTAATTTCTAGATGTTCTTTTTGGTCATTTTTCAAATCTACTTGATCTTTTTATTTTTTTGTGTAGGATATGGTTCCTTTCTGATGACTTTTCTTCCATTTTTGTTAGCTTAAACATTATAAACATTCTTTAAAAAATTCTTTTTTAATTATTTATTTCGAGAGACAGAGTACGAGAGAGGGAGGGACAGAGAGGGAGGGGGACACAGAATCTGAAGCAGGCTCCAGGCTTTGAGCTGTCAGCACAGAGCCCGCCTGGCATAGGGCTCAAACCCACAAACTGTGAAATCATGACCTGAGCTGAAATTGGACACTTAACCAACTGAGCCACCCAGGCGCCCTAAACACTCTTATTTCGTATTCTGTATCCTATAATTCCTTATCTGAAATTCTTGGATATCTAATTCTGCTCTGTAATTTCTCTTGTCATTAGCATATGATAGCCTGCTTCCTAATGATTTTATATTTGTGAAGAATGAGCTTGTATTTTGTGGGACATTATCTGTAGGACTTCTTTGAGGCCTGAATGTATGGGTTCTTTAATCTTGAGAGGATTTTCATTTTCATCTGTCATTACTGCAGGGTGACACTTAATTTCTGGACTTGGTTTCCCAGACCACACACCTAGTATAAATTTAAACCCCAAATCTGAGTGAGAGGCAGGCCTATAGTAATAAATTTCAGGGTAGTTTTTTTAACCACTGACTTTATCCATCTTTGTTAGTGGTTATATTTTACAGAAAAAAAGTTATTACTGTAAAATGTACATACCAAATATTACACTAAAGATACCCTTTGAGAGTCGAAGCTATACGATGAGGGCCTAGGGGAGGGTGTCTCAGTTATAGCTTCCGTCTTGTGTAGTCTCAGTACTTTTATACCTGTCTGCTTCCTGATTGTTAAAATTACCCTGGTTGATGAAATCTGTAACAGATGTTCCCAAAGGCAAAGGTTCAGCATCAGCTTGCTTCTCTTATTTCTAGCTTTCTTTTAATTTTGGCTCCCAGGATTTGCTTTAATTCTTTTTTTTATTATTATTATTATGGTAAAGAACATATCACATTAAATTTACCATGTTAACCATTTTTTTTAATTTGAGTATAGTTGACACACAATGTTACATTAGTTTCAGGTGTACAACATAGTGATTCAACAACTCTATGTTATGCTATGCTCACCAATGTAGTGTATTAACCATTTTTAAGGGATAATTCATCAGTGTTAAGTATATTCACATTAGTGTGTGATAAAGTTCTAGAGCTTTTTTGTTTTGCAACACTGAAACCCCATACCCACTAAATGCCAATTTGCCCTTCACCTTGCCTTCCTAATGAACTCATTTATTTATTAATCGGCTGTTGATTATATTTCCAGCATTTCTGGGTTTTGGGGTGTTCTTTGTAACAAAAAGTATTTCATTATACCTATTTCTGTTATGTAGATTGTTATATAGCTGTGTAGATATATTTACCAGAAGATTTAATGGGAAATACATTAAAATTTTTAAGCCTAATAAATGGAAAACACATGGTTAGGCCCTAGACAATGTAATATACTCACAAGGAGTTGTAATGTAATGTGACTGAATTCTGTTTGGCTTATGAAGGAAATGGGAAGACATGATGACCTTTGGTCCTTATTCTACATGTTGGTGGAATTTGTGGTTGGTCAACTGCCTTGGAGAAAAATAAAAGACAAGGTAATTTTGGAAATGGAAATATCATAGGGGAAGGAATAAAAATTTCTCTTGGGTAGGCATAATTGACAAGAACATACTTACATATAAAAATTAAAATTAAGCTGATATTAAAGATCTAATTAATGTTACGATTTTTTTCTGTGTACATGGAGAATAGATACTCATTTGAGTATCTATTAAATCATCACTTCTGATTTGATTTCTGGCTTTCTTCTTAGCTTTTCTTTTTACTACTTCTCCCTTTTTCATTTTTATAAGTCAAGTAAGCTTTTAAATTTTAGTTGTAAACTGTGAACACGTGTGTTGATAAAGAAAAGTAGACTAGATTTAAGATCAACTCTTTTCTTTGGGCGAACTGTCAGTCCACTGATGCAGAACTCTGTTACTCTTTTGGTATCCTCCCCTCTCCCCATTAGGCAGTGTGCATTAGGCTATTAGTAAGAGCTCAAATCTTGCTTTATACTTAATTACCCAGTATCTCATTCCCTAGTACATACCCTTGAGACTATTATTGAGAGGCTGTTAATGTGTAGCTGCCAAGAGAAATTGACTTTAATTCCTGTTCTCTTTACTTCCCAGGAGCAAGTAGGCTCTATTAAGGAGAGGTATGACCACAGGCTTATGTTGAAACATCTCCCTCCAGAATTCAGCATCTTTTTGGACCACATCTCTTCTTTGGATTATTTTACAAAACCAGACTACCAGGTAATCATCTTTGTGAGTTCTGTAGGCTCATTCTTCTCTCTCATTTAGTCTTTGTCTTCACTTACTGTAGCTTTGAGGGTATTGTAAATGAGTATGGGAGGTCCGAGAATGATATTATTTTAATACATCCTGAGAAATGTGGTGAAACTGACTGGTAAGGACAGTGTGTGTGTGTGTGTGTGTGTGTGTGTGTGTGTGTGTTTCTTCCCATCTGGAAGAACATACGTCATTAGAGTTTTAAGTTTGTGTATCATTGAACAGATTTTACTGTTCCTGCTGTCATTCATCTGGTATATAGAACTGCTGATAGTTCAGATTATGTAAATCCTATAGCTGATTTGTTGACTAGAGAGAAATGTCCAGCTAGGTAATGTATCTGTTGAGGGCTTAAGGGCTGTAATATCATATGTTAATATGCTACAGAACAACAGTCGGTGAAGATTATTGGCTCCATTTGTCTGTGGTCAGTGAATCATTTCCTTAGGGTATCCATTAATAAGGCTTTATAAAGATTGACTACGTTTACCACAAATTGCACCCCTAGCCCCATCCAACTGTATTTCAGAAGATTCTGTTGCTCTCAGGGAGAACTTATAGCTTAATACAAAATAATCACTACCACTGAAGACATAAATGAACCCACACGTAGATCGAACCAGGCATACGTCATTTCATCCCACTTTGCTTTAATGCACTTTGCAGATATTGCATTTTTTACAAATTGAAGGTTTGTGGGAACCCTGCATTGAGCAAGTCCATCAGCACCATTTTCCAATGGCATTTACTCATTTTGAGTCTCTGTGTCACATTTTGGTAATTGTGAAATAGTGCATACTTTTTCATTATTGTTAGATAGTATCTGTAGTCAGTGATCTTCGATGTTACCACTGTAATTGTCTTGGGGTACCATGAAACATGCCCATGTAAGATAGTAAACTTAATCCATAAATGTTGTATGTGTTCTGACTGCTCCACTGACCAACTATTCCCCATCTCTCCTTCTCCTTGAGCTTCCCTATCCCCTGAGACACAACAGTATTGAAATTAGGTCAACTAATAACCCTGTGATGGCCTCTAAGTGCTCAAGTGGAAGGAAGAGTTGCATGTCTCTCACTTTAAATCAAAAGCTGGAAATGATTCAGCCTACTAGGGAAGGCATGTCAAAAACCAAGATAGGCTGAAAGCTAGACCTCTTGTGCTGAACAGTTAGCTAAGAAGTCACTGCAAAGGAAAAGTTCTTGAAGGAAATTAGAAACGCTATTCCAGTGAACACATGAATGATTTGAAGGCAAAACGGCCTTATTGCTGATACAGAGAAAGGTTTAGTGCTCTGAAAAGAAGATCAAGCCAACCATAGCATTCCTTTAAGCCAACGCCTAATCCAGAGCAAGGCCCTAACTCTCTTCAATTCTGTGAAGGCTGAGAGAGGTGAGAAGTTTCCAAAGAAAAATTTGAAGCTAGCAGAGTTTGGTTCATGAGGTTTAAGGAAAGAAACCCTCATCATGACATAAAAGTACAAGGTGAAGCAAGCGCTGATATAAAAGCTACAGCAAGTTATCCAGAAGATCTAGCTTCTGAAGGTGACTACTACACTAAACAACAGATTTTCAGGACAGACGAAACAGACTTCTCTTGGAAGAAGATCCATTTAGGGCTTTAATAACTAGAGAGGAAAAGTCAATGCCTGGCTTCAGAGGTTCAAGGGACAGGTTGACTGTCCTTTGTTGAAAGTGATCGCAGGGGTGCCTGGGTAGCTCAGTCAGCTGAGCGAGCATCTATCTCTTGATTTTGGCTCAAGTCATGATCCCAAGGTTGTGGGATCAAGCCCCGCGTCAGGCTCCATGCTTAGCATGGAGCCTGCTTAAGATTCTCTCTCTCTCTCTCTCTCTCTCTCTCTCTCTCTCTCTCCCTCCCTCCCCCCCCCGCCTCCCTTCTGCCCCTCTCCCCCACTCATGCTCTTCCTCTGTCAATCTCTCTCTCTCTCTCTCCTCTAAAAAAATTTAAAAAAAGAAGTCACTGCTTCCGGTGACTTGAAGTTGAAACCAGCGCTCATTTACCATCCTGAGAATCCAAGGGCTCTTAAGAATGCTAAGTCTACTCTGCCTGTGTTCTATAAATAGAAGAGCAATGCCCAGATGACAGCACATCTATTTACAGCATGGTTTACTGAATATTTTAAGCCCCCTGTTAGGACCTACTGCTCAGAAAAAAAGATTCCTTTCATCATATGACTGCTCACTAACAATGGACATGGTCACCCAAGGTCTCTGTTGGAGATGCACAATGATATTAATGTTTTCATGCTTGCTAACGCAACATTCATTGTGCAGCCCATGGATTAAGAAGTAATTTCAACTTTCAGGTCTTACTGTTTAAGAAATACATTTTATAAGGGGATAGCTGCTATAGATAATGATTCCTCTGCTGTATCTGGACAAACTAAATTGAAAACTTTCTGGAAAGAATTTACCATCCTAGATGCCATGAAGAACACTGATGATTCATGGGAAGAGGCCAAAATGTTATCATGAACAGAAGTCTGAAAAAAGTTAATTCCAACCCTCATGGATGATTTCGAAGGGTTTAAGACTTCAAATAGAGGAAGTAACTGGAGATGTGACAGAAATAGCAAGAGAACTAGAAATACAAGTGGAGCCTGAAAACGTGACTGATGGCTGCAATCTCATGATAAAATGTAATGGATGAGGAGTTGCTTCTTATGGATGAGCAAAGAAAAGTGGTTTCTCGAGATGGAATCTACTCCTGGTGAAGAATGCTGTGAAGATTATTGAAATGAAAACAAAGAATTTAGAATATTCCATAAACTTGGTTGATAAAGCTGTGGCAGGTTTTGAGATGATGGACTCCAGTTTTGAAAGAAGTCCTGGGTGGCTCAGTTGGTTAGGGATCCGATTTCGGCTCAGGTCATGATCTCACAGTTTGAGAGTTCAAGCCCCACATCGGGCTGTGTGCTGACAGCTCAGAGCCTAGAGCCTGCTTCAGATTCTGTGTCTCCTTCTCTTTCCCAGTCCCTCCCGATTGCGCGCATCTCTCTCTCTCTCTCTCTCTTTCTCTCATAAGTAAATAAATAATAAACATTAAAAAAAAAAACAGCATCACATGGAACAGAGTAAAAGGAGTAGGGAACAATGTGGCAAACTTCATTGTCTTATTTTAAGAAATTGCCATACCTACCTTGCCATGTTCAGCAACCCAATTCTGCAATATCTCTGAGGTGTAACTGTAAACATGCTGTATTAATTTATCATTGTTTTCTACAAAGGACAATACGTCGACTTTACTGTTAATGGAAGTTTTACATTCATCATTGTTGCCCAGGTGAAAGGCTGTGAACAGCAACAGCACAGTGAACTTATTTGTATGTGATAACTATTTCTGTGTGAAATGGCAGCTTTTGTATAACATATAAATAGGATATAAAACAGAGAGGCAATATACAGCCTTGAGTACTTGGAGATGTTAAGTGGATCAACTTGTCACCTTCTTTCCTGTGTGGCTGTTTGCATTGATAACTATAGACTGTGTAACAAATGGAGAAAATCCATCGTATACAAGTCACTTTGGAATATGTTCTTATAGTTACATTTTATATGTATCTCTGAAATGCACAGAATTCATATTACTTGTAATAAAATTCTACCTGTAATACTAAATTCAGGAAGAGCTGGAAAATATTCCAACTTTCCCACCTTAGTTGCTAATAATTTTTTGTTGATTGAGTTTGCATGGGAGTATAAAAGTTGAGCAAGCAAAATAATTTTGATCACATTCAGCACTTAATTATGTCTGTAATCTAAAGAAGACTATTGTGTTCACTAGCTTAACTTTGAAACTTAGATTTATAATTATTATTTTTTAAATTTTTTTAATGTTTATTTATTTTTGAGAGAGAGACAGAGTACAAGTGGGGGAAGGGCAGAGAGAGAGGGAGATACAGAATTGGAAGCAGGCTCCAAGCCCCGAGCTGCCAGTACAGAGCCTGATGCGGGGCTTGAACCCACAGACCATGACATCATGACCTGAGCTGAAGTTGGACTCTTAACCGATTGAGCCACCCAGGCACCCCTGTTTATATTTATTTTAAATTAACATATTATTTTTCTCATGTTTTTCATTTGGACATTATCCTAGGGGCTTCTCTGTGTCTTTGTCACCTAATAAGAAAACAAAGTATAGAAATTTTACTACTTTTGGAAGAGAGAGAGCAGGCAAAATATTTTCTTTGTTTCACAGATTCTATAAATAATCTGGTTCTTTCTTGCTCTCTGATCTCTCCTAAGCAGTGAGTGGGAGCAGAGGACAGGTAGAAAAGAGAAAGATAATTGGGGAAAAGATGTTGGTGTGACTGGTATATTCTCATGACTAGCATCAATGTAACATCAGGTTCCAAAAAGGTCTGACTCTATCTTCTGTCTCTTGCTTCCCTCACAGAGTCCTGCTATGGACTTCATTTTGAGAAAAATTACTCCACTTTGAATCTGAACACTTAGTGAACTAATGCTGTCCATATGGTTAATTTTACAGTTTGGCTTCTCTTTGTGAATATGAGTTTAATTAGTGTTCTTTCAAAATGTTAAATTTCTCATTGGACAGCCATTGTGGTTAAAAACAATAACAAATCTCTTCCATCAACAAGCAAAAAGAAAAAGAAAAAGAAAAAAATACTAGTATTTAGCACGACTGCTTCCCTAGCTACGTCAAAGGTCAAATAACATTATGTCTTGTATGTTCTGAGCCAAGACTGAAGTGAATATATTTTATAATCAAAGTGTTAAGTCATGCTGTTTTACAAAGCCACTTTCACTTTGAATGTCCCTGCTTTGTAAGCCTTTAAAAATCAGAATTTCTTGCCAGAAAACTTTTCCATCTTTACAAGTTGCACATGGCCAACACCTCATCCAGTAGCCTACTAGTCTAGATCTAGAGAGAAGAATTGTTTTGCTCTTCACCAGGAATCTTTTATGCATGTCTTAGAATAATGGCTACACTTGCTTTTGGAAAGAGTTATAGTGTTTTGGGAAATTATATCCAAGTTTATAAGTGCTTAGTGTTTATGTATAAATGTATCTTCCCAGCTGGCTTTAAGTCCTGGAGGTACAACCATGTCTTCTTTTTTTATCCTGCACTATCTTCACACTGTGCCTGGCACCTAAATTTTCAATAAATGTTAGGAAAATTGAATTTAATCTTAGTTTGCCTAACAGTCACACCTACTAAGGAAATCTAAGAAAAATCATCTTGTAAGTACATAAATGCTGTTTTCTATCTGTTAAACTAAACTAGGTGAAGCTATCAGAATTATAACCAAGACTGAGACAGAGATCTTATTATGAATATTGTGAGGTTTTTTTGAGAGAAAGAAACCATGAGCGGGGGAGGGTCATAGGAAGAGAGAGAACGGGAAAGAGAGGAACAGAAACAGAGAGACTCCCAGGCAGACCCCATGACTAGCACAGAGCCCACATGGGAGCTCTTTCTCACAACTGTGAGATCATGACCTGAGCTGAGAGCAAGAGTCTGACGCTCAACCGACCAAGCCACCCAAGTGCCCCTGAATATCATTTTTATTATTAAATTCTGAAAGAGTAAAGCAACTATAAGGAACAAAAAGATCCTCGGACATGAATCTCTTCAGATGATAAAAATTATAGTTTTGTACATGTACAAACACACACATGCACACATATGAGTGCACGTAAAACTGGTGAAATTTGATGAGCTCTGTGGATTGTACCCATGTCGTTTTTCTGGTTTGGATATTGTACTCTAGCTATTCAAGGTGTTATTATGGTAGCACACCGGGTGAAAGGGATTTCTTCATACTATTTTTTTAATCTTTGCTTATTTCAGATTAAAGAAAAAAATGCTGGTCCAGCGTTTTTAGAAGTGTACATAGTGATTAAAAGCACTGAGTCCTATTGTGACCGCCTTATAATTTGAATAATCCTTTTCAAAGTATTTTGAGAAAAGAAAATATCTCTGAGGAGTAAATAGGAAAATCTTAACTTTGAATTCCACCACAAGCCTCCACATGTAGGTGACACAGTTACTAGTTAATGGGAAACTAACGTAGCATCACATTGGATAAAGAAGAGCCCTTGGGGGCAGCGCATGGGTGGCTCAGTCACTTGAGAGTCCAACTCTTGATTTCGGCTCAGGTCATGATTCCAGGGTTGTGGGATCGAGCCCCACATCGGGCTCTGCATTGAGCGTGGAGCCTGCTTGAGATTCTCTCTCTCTCCCTCTACCCCTCCCTGCCACTCAGCTCGCTCACTGTCTCTCAAATAAATAAAAAATAAAACAAAAAGAACTCTTGGTGCCTTTGCACATTATTGTCACAGTAATGACACCTAACAATGTCATAGTAATACATGGGTAGCCTTCTTATCCCCATTTTATGGAGCCTTTAGACCTGTCACCTGGGAAAACCAGCAGTACTAGAAGTGGTGTCTGAACCCAATTTCTGACTCATTCAAAATAACCCAATCTTTTCCCATTTTTTACCATCTTCCCTTCTTTGGAGAGGTGGTCACAAACACAGAAGCCACTGTAAAATAAATACTTGACTTTTTAATAAAAATGCAGTGAAAGAACTACAGAGTTATATGCAGAATTATTAGAAACTCTTGTCAGTAATTAATAGAATCATGTGATCCAGATAGAACACAAAAATATTTTTATTAGAGTGTTCCAGCGATATTAAGCATTGGTTAGCAAGTTGAGAAGACTATAAAACCCATAAATATCCACACTCTTGGTGAGCCTGAAACTAAAATGTGTATATCAGCCAGTCCATACAGTGCCACAATATTGCTAAAATCAGAGGATATGATAGAGAGGAAATCCAAAGCTGACCATGCTTCTTATTAATCTTGTTAATATACTTTCCAGGTTTAGGACTGGGACTGTGTAAGCAGAGGTTGCATCAGAATGCAGGAGGTCTGCCTCTTGATTTGGGGGGGTTAGCCGTTTTAAGATTCTGATGACATTGAAGTTAAATTTTTCAGAAGGTGGAGATGGGCTGTTAGGAAGCAAAAAATAAGAGGTTGAGCTAGAGAATAACAAGTGGGAACCTCCCATAAATTAGAGGATCAGGGAAGGTCTATTTCTTCTGTGCTGTACCTTCCGTCCTTCTGCCTCCTGCTGCTGCTACTACTACCATCTTAGTAACAGACTTTTTTATCTGAGGCCCAAAGGCATATGCTGCATATTGTAAGACATACAGTAATACTATATGATCAATGTAAGAAAATAATTCCATGATAAAAGGACATCTGGCATAAAAACTGCTTAGGATCATTCCCTTGGCAGCCCAGCACAGGCAGTGCATGTAGCAGTGGTGATCTAAGTGCTCACACAGCAAGGCAGGTGCCGCCTCAGAGATAGGGATGTCCTTTTTCAGGAGGCATGCAGCTCGCTTTCTGAGAACTTCAATTTCCAGAGTCAAGAGAGAAGTTCAGGGTCCGCCACTTCTGTTCCCATGTGCTGGGTCTCAGTCTGTCTTCCTTTTGTTTTTTCTGTAGCCCTCTAACTCTGCCAATTTGGGGAAGTCTAAGCTATAACATAGGTAACTTAAGTCAATAAAAATATGACCAAAATAAAATTTCTGAGATTGCCTTTTCCAGTTCTACATGTATTTTTTTTCCCTTTGGGATTTAAACGAAAGGTAGGGTTATGTGAACCTTTTCATTAATATTATCACAAATATTCTCGAAATGTTTTGAGAGTAACTATTTAAAGGTTTTGGACTCATAATTCCAACATGGGTTTCTCTCCCCGCCCCCCTCCCTCGCCCCCACCTGGCAATTCTCGGGTGCCAGCTGGGTGTCCTACACTTTTCAGTTCACTTTTGACACTATCTACTCAGAGATAGGTGGCATCAGATTCCACAGGTTAAGGACTCAGTCCCAGAAGACTGCCTCCCACTTCAGACGCCATTTGCAACTCCTGGTTGTCACCTGTGCTTCTGACTGACCGATGACTATAAACCAGAGGTTCTTACAACCCCTTCCTTGGGCCTGGTTAATTTGCTAGAGTGGCTCACAGGCCTTGGGAAACCAGTTTTCTCACTAGATTACTGGTTTGTTACAAAGGATTTAACTTCAAAAGAGCCAGATGGAAGAGATTCATAGGGCAAGCTAGGGGAAGAGGTGCGGGGCCTCCGTGCCCTCTCTGAGGGCACCACTCTCTCAGCACCTCCATTATGTTTACCAACCCATTAGCTCTCCAAACCCCATCCTTTTTAGTTTTTATGGAGACTTCATTATATAGGCATGCTTGATTAAATCATTTATCATTGTTGATTGATGCAGCTTCTAGCCCCTCTCTTGTTTCCTGGAGACCAGAGGATAGGAAAGTTATAACTCTCTAATCACATGATTGGCAGCCCCTATTCATAGGAGCTTTCCAAAAGTCACCTCATTAACAAAAACCCTGTTGTGGTGGGAAGGGGCTTGTTATGAATAACAAGACAGTCATTTCATGTTCATAGCCCTGAAGTGATTTCAGAAACTGAGGACTGTAGGTCAAATATTATTATAACAAAAGATGCTCCTGTTGCTCTTTTCTCTCAGGAAATTTCAAGGGTTTGGGGAGCTGTGAGCCAGGAACTGTGGACAAAGACCAAATATATATAAGAAATGTATTCTGGTCACGTGATTGACCAAACTTCTATCTTATAAATCACAACACTGCTCTCATATATAAGGTATTGTGTTAGATACTGTGATGAACAAGATCAGACATGCACTAGCCTCTTGGAGTTTACAGTCTGGGTGAAAGAGAGAAACCAATTAAATAGTCAGAAATAAGTATAAATCTGCAATTGATAGCATCTGGTCACCTTGTTGAGATGTTTTCTTCGCCAGGCATCAAAAATAGCACACACTTGGTTTCCCTGTCTCATTGACCACTCCTTCTTGGTTTCCTTTGCTGAGTCTTTTTTCCAGCTAAATGTTGGAGTGCCCTAGGCATTTGCCCTTTGACCTCTTGCTACCTACTCTCCTTAGATGACCTCATCCAATCCAGTGGCTTTAAATAATACCTTTTCATATCTCTGTGCTAATGACTCTCAAATTTGTATATGTATCCCCTATTCCTCCCTAAAACTTTCAGAATCCCAAGCCTCAAACTCTCATAAAGGACAGTCTCTGTGAGATCTTCATCTAGGTCACATCAGAGTTTTAGAATTTAAAGACAAAAAAATGAGGGGTGGCTGGCTAGCTCAGTTGGTAGAGCATGTAACGCTTGATCTTGGGGTTGTGAGTTTGAGCCCCATGTTAGCTGTAGAGATTACTGAAAATAAATCTTGGGGCACCTGGGGGGCTCAGTCAGTTAAGCATCCAACTCTTGATCAGGTCAGGTCTTGATATCAGGGTGGCAATTTCAAGCCCCACATTGAGCTACACGCTTGGCATGGAGCCTACTAAAAAAAATTAAAAGGAAGAAAAATAAAGTCTTGAAAAAATAAAGAAAAAAATTGAAATATATAAACCAAATAAAGAGGAAGATTTCTTTGAGATAATTTGTGTGTATGCACCCACACCCACAAACAACTGAAGAATTTTTCAAACCCACCCCCCCCCCAAATTGAAAGGAAGTGCAGTGAACTTCTGTATACCTAGATATACCAACTGTTAACATTGCTCACTTAAGTCAAACTATATAAAAATGCCTGTTTGACCAAAAAATGATCACCTTGATGGTTGAAACAGAATACACATATACGTACATACAACACCAATATCCCTTTGCCAAACCATCTGAAAGAAGGTTTTAGATAAGACAGTTAGCTATGTATCTTCTAAAAACAAAAACATTCTCCTGCATAACCATAAACCGGTACCTCAACTGAGAAAAATCAGATTAATTCAGTATCATCATCCACATATAGTCCTTATTGAAATTCCCCCATTTGTACCATTGTTGTTGTTGTTGTTGTTGTTGTTTTAAATCCTACTACAAAACTAATTGTGAGTCCGGCAGCTTTCTCAAAGAATAACACAATGATGTTTATTGTTAGCTTACTTTAGTTTTTTTCTTTATGGTTTAGCTTCTGACATCCGTGTTTGACAACAGCATCAAGACCTTTGGAGTAATCGAGAGTGATCCTTTTGACTGGGAGAAGACTGGAACTGACGGTTCCCTAACAACCACCACTACTTCTACCACCCCTCAGTTGCACACTCGTTTGACCCCTGCAGCAATTGGGTATGTCCTAAACAGATTATTTAGCAGTGGCTTTCTTGGGTGCACTATATTAGCAGAAATGTCTTTTATTTCATCCAGATCCCTTCACGTGACAAAATGCTAAGACACATGAGAAAGCCTATGGATTTCCTTGAATTAATATTGCTCTTATATATGTCTGTTCAGATTTACTTTTCTTATTTTGTTTTAAATTTTTTTTAACGTTTATTTATTTTTGAGAGACATAGAGACAGAACATGAGCGGGGGAAGGGAAGAGAGAGAGGGAGGTACAGAATCCGAAGCAGGCTCCAGGCTCTGAGCCATCAGCACGGAGTCCGACGCAGGGCTCGAACTCACAGATCATGAGATCATGACCTGAACTGAAGTCGGACGCTTAACCGACTGAGCCACCCAGGCGCCCCCAGATTTACGTTTCTTAGAAAGTATTTATAGATTATGCTGCGAAATGGGAGCTTAGAGCTGGTATGACTTGTTGATGTCAGATTTACAATGGGTATTTTTACAATGAGAAGGAATTGTTTGATTTTATAAAATATATAGGAGCCTGGAAAGACTGAGCCACAATAATACCTAACTATACTGTGCTTAAGTTTAGTGTGAACAAAACATGTAGCTTGTTCCTCTAAGAAAGTGATTTAATTTACAAAGTGTATTAGTAACAGGTTATGCTGTATTTCAATCATCTTGGTTTTGTTTGTTTTCTCCCTTACGTGCATTAAATACAGTTGGTTTTGTTTGTTATTTTTAAAATTAGGGGCCAGGGTTGTCCTTATTTTTTTTCTCGACCCATTTTTACCTCCTCTAGTTGCTTTAAACTATTTAGTTAACAACAAAAAAAAAGTAAATAGGGAAAAATTATTATATAAAGGGAGCTAATTGTGATAGTTTTTTGCTAATCCATTGTTTTGATTTTCTATTGAAAGATGGGATCAGGAGAGCTTATTGAATCAGAAGCGCCTACCTGGACTCCTATAACTGGAGATGATATCTTTGATTAGCTAATCTGAGAGTTTTTTTTTTAACGTTTATTTATTTTTGAGAGACATAGAGACAGAGCATGAGCAGGGGAAGGGCATAGAGAGAGGGAGATACAGAATTTGAAGCAGGCTCCAGGCTCTGAGCTGTCAGCACAGAGCCCAACGCAGGGCTTGAACTCACAGTCCATGAGATCATGACCTGAGCTGAAGTCAGCCACTTAACCAACTGAGTCACCCAGAGCCCCAAGTCTGAGAGTTCTTAAGTCAGCACCCTGACTAGCTATATTAGAATCGTCACAGATGTTTGTTCAAAGTACCCATTCGTAGGAGTCACCCCAGACTTAACAAATTAAAATGTCCTAGGGGTGTGACACAGAATGTTTCTCTTGCTTTTCTGAGTTTGGAACCCACTGTCTTAGTCCAGTCACTCCTTCTTACAATTGAGGAAATAATCCTAATACTACCTGAGTGAATCAGTCATCCAACTTTAGGTAAATATTAGCAACAGAACTGGAGCCTGTCTAGAAATTTTGATTCTTGTTTTAGTGGCTTTTTACTCCTTCTCCTTTGATTGTTGTTAGAAGTAGATAAATCTCAAACTTGCAAAAATCCAGGTGATAGGACTTCAGGGTAGCTGAAGTCAGTGAAGACAATTTAAGTTCCCATTTCCCAATGTTTCCTTCTAAAATAAGACAGAATAACAAGAAAGAAAAAATAAAACTACACAGAAACCATATCCTCAACCTAATTTGAAGACAAAGGATGCCTAGCCTAACCTACAAAATAACTAAAGAGAAACAAAGAACCACCAACTCTCGTATGCTCCTACGTCATTCAACTCTGCCCCCAGGCTTTATAAAGGCAGATCCCTAAAAACTGTGGGAAGGAGGAAAATTAGCATGGGACTCAAGGTTGATCTTAAACCAGCATCAGAGAAACTGAACCCATCCTACAAATGCAGTTATTAGGAAGTATCCACATAGATCAGGTCATGAACTACAGGGAGGTAAAAATAGGCAAGATTCAGAATACATAGTTTCTGGAAGAAAGAAAGAAGAAAAGAGAAAAACAGAAAGAAGTGCCTTGTATCAGTTGAGTAGTAAAGGGTCCAATCAGGAGAGAAAAACTACATAGTAATTTGAACCGGGAAAGATGATACAAGGAGTTATTACCTATAGCACAGAATTGGAACAATGTGGTGTAGACTAGTAGGAAGTAGAAAATACAGGGCTAGCAAATACAAAGTGTAGCTCCTACTGTTAGGGCTGAGATGAAGCATCCAAGGAAGAGCTCCACCAGCCCTGACGCTAGGGCTGAGCTCCTGACCTCGTCAGAGAGGGTATGTCCATTGCTCACTGGATGGCCAGGAAGTCACTCTGATGCCTGGTAGAATTTGCTGAAAATTCGCCCTCTGGAACTTGATGGAAATCTGTCTCTGAGATGTCAGAGAAAGCTATTTGTGGTGTGTCTCACTAGAGACACTGTGCCATAAAACTGTTAGGTAGTGGAGATAGCTCAGGGAAGCTGTTGGTTGCTACGCTCTTCGTGCTGCAGAGGATAGGTGCTGAAGATGCAGAAATGTGGCAGGATCTTTGTGCTAGGGAGAGCCACGCACACTGGAGAGACTTTCCAAGCTGCGCACTGGAGCTCTTGATGGAACACTTTAATCTTGCAGGGTCTCTGCAGTGCCTTCTACTGACACAACCCCCAGTGCCAGCTGGCAAAGGAAAATATTTCAAGGGCTCTGATCCACTTTCATACAACAGGCAAAAAGGATCAATTTCAAGCTGAAAGCAGTACATCAATAATCGCACAAGGGCAAAGGGAAAATAAAACTTTAATACTACAAAATGGAGAACTATAAAATCAGGATACTGTATCTCTCGGACCATAAAAACAAGTAAAAATCCACTAATGTGTTTGGACTTTGCTATATTGAGAAATAGGCACCAAATAAACTATAAAGCTCATGAACTATTCCAATACCACCAAAATGAACAAGAAAAATATTTCAAAGTTCCATTCAATGTTGCTGAAAAAAATCAGAAGAGAAAATCTAATTCTTACTAAGGAAATTTCCCCTCAGAGAAGCAGCCATGAAGAAGAAGAAAACTCTTAAATAAAACCCCAAATGGAAGTAAATATACTTGTACATTTGAAGATAGGTATAATCACCTTGAATCGAAAATTTAAAAACTAAGAACAGAGATAGACCACAAAGTAGAGAGGATGGGAGAAAAAGGAAAAGGAGAAGAGAGAGAAAGGAAGAAATGAAAGTTGATTGAACTCAGGAAAGAAATGGAAGGAAAAAAAAGGTGTCTTAGAAGTGAAAAAATGAAGGGCGCCTGGATGGCTCAGTCGATTAAGCATCTGACTCTTGATCTCAGCTCAGGTCATGATCTCATGGTCTGTGGGTTCGAGCCCCGCATTGGACTCCAAGCTGGCAGTGCAGAGCCTATTTGGGATTCTTTCTCTCTCCCTCTTTCTCTGTCCTTGCTACTCCCTTTCTCTCTCTCTCAAAATAAGTAAAATAAACTTGAAAAAATTATAATGGGCATAAAGGAGAGTAGACACAAATGAAATTTTAAATAAGGGAAATTTATATAAAGTCAGAGGTGGGGGGGAAAGCCCTAAGAGAATGAAAAAAAGATAATAATTTAAAAGGGCTAGAGAGAAAGCGTTGCAAGTGGAATACAAACAGAGGGAGAATAGCATTCATTATTGATTAAGTTAGAGTCCCTAAAGGAAAAAAACAAAGCAATACCAGTTAAAGTCAAGAAACTCTATAGTAAGATGAAATAAGAAAACAGGGGTCTAAGAAGATTTAAAAAGGTATATGTCCAGAGTACACCATTAGAACAAACTGGCAGGGGACACCTGGGTGGCTCAGTCATTTAAGAGTCTGACTCTTGATCTTGGCTCAGGTCATGATCTTACAGTTTGTAAGATAAAGCCCCTCTTTGGGCTGTGAACTGACAGCTTGGGACCTGCTTGGGATTCTCTCTCTCCCGCTCCCTCCACCCCTCCCCTGCTCGTGCATGCATTCTCTCTCTCTCTCTCTCTCTCAAATATTTAAAAAAAAAAAAAAAAAGAATTGGCAAACCTAAAATACACCCCCCCCAAAAAAAAGAAAGAAAGAAAAAGCTAAATGAGAGTACAAAGAAAATCAATCTTGCAGAGAAAGAATATAACAAATATAACAAAATACACCTAATTATAAAATATTGTGACAGAGTTGAGACCAAACATATCACACATAGCAATAAATATGCATGGGCTTAACTCATCTATGAAAGGATTTTCAGTTTGGTTTACATAGCTAAATATATATGCTACATATAAGAGACAAACCTAAAAAATATTTTAGAAAGGGATGAACAAAGATATGTCTAAAAATGGGAGCCCTAAGAAGAGAATAATGATTCTGACATCAGACAATGTAGAATTCAAGCCAAAAAAGCAAAAAAGTTACAACGATGGAAGGATATTTTTTAATGCTAAATGCTGCAGTTCACAAGTGGGACATAATACAATGTTTATTAATACTTAACTCCCCAGAATCCCAGCAGTCACCTTTAGGAAACAACAACTAAAAGAGACCAGGGAGTCATAGCTAGAAACACATGAGTAATTGGAGATCTTCCGGCATATGTTTTTAGCTCTATACCCTAATGATAGAGATTGCGCCTTCTGCTCAAATGCCCCTGGAACATTGATAAAAATTGATCAGGGGGCGCCTGGGTGGCTCAGTTGGTTGACGGCCGACTTCGGCTCAGGTCATGATCTCACTGTCTGTGAGTTCAAATCCCACGTCGGGCTCTGTGCTGATGGCTCGGAGCCTAGAGCCCTGCTTCGGATTCCGTGTCTGCCTCTTTCTCTGCCCTTCCCTTTCTCATGCTGTGTCTCTCTGTCTCTCAAAAATAAATAAACGTTTAAAAAAAAATTGATCAGTTATTAGGTCATCAAGAAAACATATAAGTGGTTCCATAAAGCAGAAACATACTATCTGATCACACTACAATAAAACTAGAAATTTCCAACAAAAACAAAAATGTCAAAGGCCTTTCCCCCTGGAAACTTAGAAACAGACTACTTACTCTTTTTTTACATTTAAAGCTAAGATCAGAGGGAAATTTATAGTATTAAATGAGGAGGTATATAACGTCAGTATATCTTATTACTGATGGTATTAATGTTGTTAATCTGTTTAGGGTGATGTTAGGCGGGTTTCTCCACTGTGAAGTTACTATTTTTGCCTTTGTACGTAATTATTTTATGGGAAGATACTTTGAGACCATTCAAATAAACTTTTTTCTTAAGTTTTTTTTTATTTTTGAGAGAGAGGAGGACAGAGGGTCTGATGTGGGCTCCACTCTGACAGCAGAGAGCCCAACATAGGGCTCGAACTCACAAACTATGAGATCATGACCTGAGCTGAAGTCAGACGCTCAACCTACTGAGTCATCCAGGCACCCTAAAACTCATTTTTCGTCATAGTTTTTCCCACAAGTTTTAGCATCCATCAGTGAATTTTGCCTGAAAAGCATTATGGCTACAAGTCTACCATTTACTTGTCCCTTTAAAAGTGACTGAATTTGCTGACCTCTGAATTAAAATATTGATTTTTCCGCAAACCTTCTCTCTTAAGGCCAGATAAATATCTGTGGGCTGTGCTGTCTCTGTCACCACTACCACTGCCATTATAGTGCTAAAGCAGCCACAGACAATATGTCAGTGAATGAGCCTGACTTTGTGCCATAACACTTGATTGACAGAAATAGGTGAGCTGGCCAGATTTGGCCTACGGCCCTAATTGGCTGACACCTGCCTTAGATTATAGGGAAGGAAGTGTGAAAAGAATGTCTGTGCTTAGTACTTTTCTTGACATCTGTCCAGTTCTTCCATACTTGTCCTTACCTCTTTTTCCTTAATGTGCTTTTATAATTTATACCTTGCCCACAAACACAAACACACACCATGTGCTAATAATACTGTTACATATACTTTTGCACTCATTCAACTCCTTTTCCAGGAAGGAATTTCTTTTCGTATCTCAAACTCCAGATTTGGATCAGAGTTACAGGAGAATGAAGAAACTAGTATTATGTAAGGATTGAAAATGGGGAATAAATGCAGAGAGAAACCTAAGTCATATGCAGGATGGCCCATGGGGGGAAGATGTGAGAGCGCCCTTGTAGTGGGAATTAGACTTCAGCGTACAAGAGAAGAGGGCAACTGGGTTAGAATAAAATTAGAAGCAGTTTGTAGGGGGAGGTGTGCTTTGTTTCCTCAGGAGTGGAGAAGGAAATGCCAAGGAACTGGGTGGTTGGAAAGAAGCAGAATAGTAGCTAGGCATAGGGAAGAGAGGATTGGAAGAATTCTAAGTGATTTAAAAATGGGAAAAAATTGTCGGGCTAGTGGACTAATCTTCCTGAATTCAAATATTGATTCTTTTGCCATTCCCTTTCCTCAGGAATACAGGGAATTCTTTCAATAAACATTTGGACTACCACATAGCACATACATGTTAGTGTCTGTTGTAATGTCTAGGGTCAATCAGTAAAGTGTATTGAACTCATATCTGAAAAATCTTTGAGTAGCCAATTTATGAACTTTATGAACTTTACTTTTAAACTTTATTTTTGTCATAAATCCTCTCATATGAACTATTTTAGGCCAGACTGTCTTTATCACTATGTTCCTAGTGTCAGAACTATAAGAACCACTTTATAGGGCTATAAGTTTTTTTTCCTGGGAGCTATCATCAGTGCTTTTCTAATAATATACCTATAACATATTGATAAAGAGATTCATCTTCTCCTATCGGCCCTGGTAGGGAGAGGTGGTAGCAAAGGTCAGTTGAGGTGGAATAAGTCCCTGAGAAATGACTGATCTTTGTTCTTACAGCATTTCACATTGCTGACACCTGGGCCAGGGCATAGCCACCTTGGAGTGGTCCACTCATAATGATTGTATGTGTCAGTATACTGAAGACTGTTTTTTCTATTTTTAGACATTCCAGATCACTTCTAAGGAAAGGTTTCACTCGTAAATATTGTGTTCAGTCAGCAATATTTAAAAACAAAACAAACTGGGCGCCTGGGTGGCTCACTTGGTTAAGCATCGACTCTTGATCTCGGCTCAGGTCTTGATCTTAGGGTCATGAGTTCAAGCCCCACACCAGATTCCGTGCTGGGAGTGAAGCCTACTTAAAAAAAATAAATTGGGGTGCCTGGGTGGCTCAGTCGGTTAAGCGACTGACTTCAGCTCAGGTCATGATCTCGCAGTTCCTGAATTCAAGCCCTGCGTCGGGCTCTGTGCTGACAGCTCAGAGCCTGGAGCCTGCTTCAGATTCTGTGTCTCCCTCTCTCTCTGCCCCTCCCCTGCTCGTGCTCAGTCTCTCTGTCTCTCAAAAATAAATAAATAAATAAAAATTAAAAGAAATAAAAATAAAAAAAATAAATTAATAAAACTAAAATACAAACTAGTGTACAGAGGATAGTTCTAGAACATAAGAGCAGACAAGGATCTGATCACTTAATGAGTGATAACTAAGAGCTAGAAAAGCCCCTCGTGGGCCAGAAGTCTAAGGGAGAGATGACCAGCCATTGAAATAGGACGCAAAATTACTTTGAAAGAAATATATTGACAAGTGTCAATATTTTTTAATTTTGTTCCTGGTCAGTTCATGCAGAACTGTAATGACAGAATTTCTAGTTTCACCCAGAGGGCAAGAATTTCCTTTCTCCTCTTTATTTACCTAGATCCTTCAATATAGTAGATACTTAGTAAAAAAGTTTGTAAATGAAGAAGCCAAGGTAATTTTACCCTACTTAAAAAAATATAACTGATCGCATACCTGCTTATATCATTATGAAACGTAGTATTTTTCTGCTTATAGTTTTTGTTATTCTCTAAATGAAAAAATAGGGATAGTCAAAAATACTAAAATTGACAAGGACTTATTAAAAAATAGACCAAATATTTCTAACTTTTAAAGTGATTGTTAAATCGGTGAGTTATTGCTAACATTTTTATTTTTAGATCAACCTGAAAATTCTACTGATTAAGAAGCAGTTTTATTTTGTACAATTGGCATGGCCTAAGTTTCTGAGATTTTTGCTTTTGTTTTGTATTACTCTTTTAATTATGTGTAGACTTCATGATTTAAGTCCAAAAACAAATTATAGGATAGTCTTAGAGTAACTTTTGATTCTGGCGTTTTTAAGTTCTACCTTTTTTTCACTCCACATTTTTAGAATTGCCAATGCCACTCCCATCCCAGGAGACTTGCTTCGAGAAAATACAGATGAGGTGTTTCCAGATGAACAGCTCAGTGATGGGGAGAATGGCATCCCTGTTGGTGTGTCACCAGATAAATTGCCTGGATCTTTGGGGCACCCACGTCCCCAGGAGAAGGATGTCTGGGAAGAGATGGATGCCAACAGGAACAAAATAAAGCTTGGGATTTGTAAGGTTAGTATTTCTTGCACAGGAGGTGATATCTTTCTATGTGCTTAGTATTTTTCTTCTGTTGATGTAGCAAAGTATCATGAGTCTTAACTTTGAATGAGAAGTAGAACATTGTATTGCTAGTGACTTACATATTTGTATTTGCAACATCTTGTCTAATTTTGCCAGTTTAGTCAGTGTTAGATTTTTGTAACGTCAACTGTGACTCTCTTTATTATACCAGAAGCAAACTGTTCTTAGCGTTAAAAATCTCTAGTGACATTCTCACCTGTTAACATGACTGATAGGAAATTGCACTCAGGTATAGACACTAAATATTAATCTTCATTTTGTATTTTGTGAAAACAATGAAGAGATTTTTAAAAAATAACCAGACACGGCGACTGAAAGAAGAGACATCTATAGAAAAGAAGTAATAGTCTTTCTAAATAATGGGATGAGACCCTGAGCCCCTTCTTTAGTGTGGACCTAGGGAACTAGGAGTACCCATTCTGAAAATTGCCTCAAGCAGAGGTGGGGAAGTGACGGTTGGGAATGGAAAGCATTGAACTGATCATGAGGTAGCATAGTGGATGTTGAATAATCAACATGAGTTTTTCTTCCTTAGGATTGTAAGCAGGACTACTTGTAAGTATGGGGAGAGATAATAGATTTCTGAAGTAAATGGTTAAGTTTTTAATAATCTTGGGGCAGATTATCCCCAAATTTCTTTTTGATTTTATTGTTTCTTGTCATTTCCAGTTTCATAGAAGATAAAATGAAGATTAATGGGAATGGAGGGGCAGTGAATTATGAACCAGTTAGTTTTTCATGCTTCTTACATTTTTTATAAAGGCCTAATTGGGATAGAAGTTAAAGGTATAGGTGTGAAATGAGACTTTGGGCTCATACCTATTAACATGACTGATAGGAAATTGGCTAGTAATGCTTTATGAAATATATCTTGAAAAGAATCTTCCATGATCACTTGTGAAGAGCTTGGCCTGTCTCTGGTACAAGAAATACTATATTGTTGAACTTTATAATTAAAAAAATTAACCGTATGTATATTCAGTCACGGGAGTCATTTGTAAAAGCATTTGCTGCCTAGATGGTGATATGCTGCACTGTGGTCTGGCTATTGAATAAGCCCTATCTGAAATATTAGTAATCAGGAATAAGAAATATAAAGTCATCAGGAAGTCAATGTTAGATTTTTGTAACGTCAACTGTGACTCTCTTTATTATACCAGAAGCAAACTGTTCTTAGCGTTAAAAATCTCTAGTGACATTCTCAGTTACCACCCCACATGGGTATCTGTGTATATGAGAGTATGAAATGGCACTTGACATGCAACATACTTACTCTAGTTTCTGTCTTTCACCCATCATCACTCTTTAATCTATATTTAGTTCTCTTCTGTGTTTTAATTCTTTCCTTTTCAAAAACATTACTCCAGTTAGATTATTAGTGTTGTTGCTCTTTTGTATCAGTAGTGTTTATGTGGATTTTTCGAAGATATTTACCATTTCCTTGCATTTTTAGAAGTCCTGGACTCATCTTCTTTCTTCCTAAATTATTTCCATTAAAAGTTCCTTTAGTTGAGGTCTTTAGGAAAGACTTTCAATTTTTACTTAGTTGTAAATATATTTATTTTAGCCTCAATTTTTAAAGAGAGTTTATGCTAGCTTCAAAGTTTTTGATTGACAGTTGTTTTTCCTCTGGCTTCTATATTGGTGTTCAAAAGTCTGCTACTCTTGATTTTATTTTTTCTTTGTTAGATTATCCATTCCCCCCGTCTTTGCTCCCTGGCAACTTCTTAGCTTTTCTCTTTGTCTTTGGTTGTCTACATTTTAACTACAGTGTATCTAGGCTTATATTTCTTTTTATTTATCCTGATTGGGATATCTTATGTTTCCTGAGTCTTTGATTCATAATTTTGTATCATTTCTAGGAGATGTACAGCCATTCCCTACCAAAATATTGCTACTAATTCATTCTTTGTGTTTTCTCATTCTGGGACTCCAATTAAACATATATTATGCTTTTTTATTCTGTCACGTAATCTTTTAACATCTTTTTTCATATTTTCCTTCTCCTTATCTTGTTGTGCTTCTTCCTAGGTAATTTCTTTTGCTATGTCTTCTAATTCACTGATTAGAAACTTTGTTTTTTTCTGGTTAATTTGATGTTTAACTTTTTAATTGAATATTTAATATTAAATTCATCAGTTAATTCCAAACAATCCCTTGTTGATATTTGTGATAATGACCTTTATTTATTTAAACATTTTAGGCATAACTATTATACATCCTGTATTTTTTGAAATTAATTTATTTAAATTCAAGTTGTTAACATACACTGTAGTATTGGTTTCAGGAATAGAACCCCGTGATTCATCACTTTTATATGACACACAGTGCCCATCACCCATTTAACCCATCCTCCTACCCACCTCCCACCCAACAACCTTCAGTTCTCTATATTTAAGAGTCATTTAAGGTTTGCCTCCCTCTCTGTTTTTATCTTATTTTTCCTTCTCTTCCCCTACTGTTCATCTGTTGAGTTTCTCAAATTACATATTTGAGTGAAATCATATGATATTTGTCTTTCTCTAACTTATTTTGCATAGCATAATAACACTCTAGTTCCATCCATGTTGTTGAAAATGGCAAGATTTCATTCTTTCTGACCACCAAGTAGTATTTCATTGTATATATACACCACGTCTTATCCATTCATCACTCAATAGACATTTGGGTTTTTTCCATCTTATCCAGTCATCAGTCAGTGGACATTTGTACTCTTTTCATAATTTGGCTGTTGTTGATTGTGCTGCTGTAATCACTGGGGTGCATGTACCCCTTCAAATCAGCAGTTTTATATCCTTCTAGTACAATTGCTGGATCATAAGGCAGTTCTATTTTTTAATTTTTTGAGGAACCTCCATATTATTTTCCATTGTGGCTGCGCCAGTTTGCATTCCCACCAACAGTGTAAGAGGGTTCTCCTTTCTCTGCATCCTCATCAACATCTGTTGTTTCCTGAGTTGTTAATTTTAGCCGTTCTGACAGGTGTGAGGTGGTATCTCAGTGTGGTTTTAATTTATATTTCCCTGATGATGAGTGATGTTGAGCATCTTTTCATGTGTCTGTTAGCCGTCTGATGTCTTTTTTGGAAACGTGTCTATTTGTGTCTTCTGCCCGTTTGTTCACTGGGTTATTTGTTTTTTGAATGTTGAGTTTAATAAGTTCTTTATAGATTTTGGATACTAACCTTTTATCCGATATGTCATTTGCAAACATCTTCTCCCATCCCATCGGTTGCCTTTAGTTTTGCTGATTGTTTCTTTCATCATACAGAAGCATTTTATCTTGATGAGGTGCCAGTAGTTCATTTTTGCTTTCATATCTCTTGTTTATGGAGACATGTCAAGTAAGAAGTTGCTGTGGCCTAGGTCACAGAGGTTGCTGCCTGTTTTCTCATATAGGATTTTGATGGTTTTCTGTCTCACAGTAAGGTCTTTCATCTATTTTGAATTTATTTTTGTGTATGGTGTAAGAAAGTAGTCCAGTTTCATTCTTCTGCATGTCACTGTCCAGTTTTCCCAGCACCATTTGCTGAAGAGACTGTCTTTTTTCCATTGGATATGCTTTCCTGCTTTGTTCAAGATTAGTTGGCCATACATTTGTGGGTCCATTTCTGGGTTCTCTATTCTGTTCCATTGATCTTTGTGTCTGTTTTTGTGCCAGTACCATACTATCTTGATTACAGCTTCGTAGCACATCTTGAAATATGGAATTGTGATGCCTCCAGCTTTAAATGTTTAGGTTTTTTTAGAACGAGAGTGCGCATGTGCACAAGTTGGGAAGGGGCAGACTGGAAAGTGAACAGAGGATCCAAAGCAGGCTCCAAGCTGACACCAGAGACCCAAATATGGGGCTCCAACTTGCGAACCAGGAGATCATGACCTGAGCTGAAGTTGGATGCTTATCCGATTGAGCCACCCAGGCTCCCCATGATCTCTCCTCTTTCATTTGTGATTTTATCTATTTGGGTCCTTTCTCTTTTGTTTTTGATAAGTCTAGCTAGGGATTTATCAGTTTTGTTTATTCTTTCAAAAAAACAGCTCTTAGATTCATCAACGTGTTCTACTCTTTTTCTGAAAGCAGCTAGGGACAAACGGGCCTTAACCTACAGGGGTAGACACTGTTCTACTGGGGATTGTTTGTTTGTTTCTGTATCATTTATTTCTGCTCTAATCTTTATTGTTTCCCTTTTTCTACTGGCTATGGGCTTTGTTTGCTGCTCCCTTTCTAGCTACTTTAGGTGTAAGTTTAGGTTGTGTATCTGAGACTGTTCTTACTTCTTGAGATAGGCTTGAATTGCAATGTACTTTCCTCTTAGGACCGCCTTTGCTGCATCCAAAAGGGCTTGGACTGTTGTGTTTTCATTTTTCTTTACTTTCATGTATTTTTTAATTTCTTATTTAATTTCCTGGTTAGCCCATTCTTTATTCAGTAGGATATTCTTTAACCTCCTTGTATTTGAGGGCTTTTCAAATTTTTTCTTGTGGTTCATTTCAAATTTCATGGTGTTCTGATCTGAAAATATGCATGGTATGATCTGGACCTTTTTGTACCTCTTGAGGGCTGATTTGTGACCCAGTATGTGATCTTTTCTGGAAAATGTTCCATGTGCACTCAAGAAGAATGTGTATTCTGCTACTTTAGGATGAAATGTTCTGAATATATCTGTTAAACCCATCTGGCCCAGTGTATCATTCAAAGCCATTGTTTACTTGTTGATTTTCTGCTTAGATAGATGATCTGTCTGTTGCTGTAAGTGGGGTATTAAAGTCTCCTACTATTATGGTATTATTACTAATGAGTTTTTTTATGTTTGTAATTAATCAGTTTATATACTTGGGTCCTGTCAAGTTGGGAGCATAAATATTTACAATTGTTGGATCTTCATGATGTATAGACCCCTAATTATTACATAATGCCCTTCTTCATCTTTTGTTACAGTCTTTGTTTTAAAATCTAGTTTGTCTGATATAAGTATGGTTATTCCAGGTTCCTTTTGACCTCCATTAGCATGCTACATTTCTCTGTCCCCTCACTTTCAGTCTGTGGGTGTCCTATGGTCTAAAATGAGTCTGTTGTAGGCAGCATATGGATGGATCATGTTTTTTAATCCATTCTGATACCCTGTTTCTTTTGATTGGAGCATTTAGTTCATTTATATTCAGAATGATTATTGAATTTAGTGACATTGTGTTATCTGTCGATTTGGTGTTTCTTATGGTGTTCTCTGGCCTTTGTAGTCTTTGTTGCTTTGGTCTTTTTTTTTTTTCCTCTACTCAGAGAGTCCCCCTTAAAATTTCTTGCAGGGCTGGTTTAGTGGTCACACACTCCTTTAGTTTTTGTTAGTCTGGGAAAGTCTTTTTCTCTCCTTCTATTCTGATGATAGCCTTGCTGGATAAAGGATTCTTGACTGCATATTTTTCAGCACATTGAATATTACCTGCCACTCCCTTCTGGCCTGCCACGTTTCAGTGGACAGGTCTGCTACTAACCTTATGTCTACTGTTGTAGGCTAAGGATCTTTTGTCCCTAGCTGCTTTCAGAATTCTCTCTTTATCCATGTATTTTGCAAGTTTCACTATGATACCTTGTGATGTTAACCTGTTTTGTTGATTTTGAAGGAAGTTCTCTTTGCTTCTTGGACTTGGGAAGTTCTCTGCTATAATTTGTTCAAATAAACCTTATCCCCCTTTTTCTCACTCTTCTTCTGGGATTCCAGTGTTTCAGTGTTTAGTTTCTTGTAATCACTTAGTTCTCTAAGTCTCCCCTTGTCATCTAGTAATTTCCTTTCCTTCTTTTTTTTTTTAGCTTCATGATTTTCCATAATTTTTTCTTCTGTTTCACCTATTCTCTCCTCTGCTTCTTTAATTCTCGCTGTCCCTGTATCTAGTTTATTTTGCATCTCAGTTATAGCATTTGTTAATTCATCCTGACTAGTTCTTAGGTCCGCAGCAATGATTTCTCTCATGTCTTCTATGCTTTTTTCAAGCCCAGATAGTGGTTATGACTGTTGTTCTAAATTCTTGTTCAGATATATTGCTTATATCTGTTTAGAGTAAGTCCCTGGTTGTGATTTCTTCTTGACCTTTCTTTTGGAGAGAATTCCTCCATCTTGCCATTTTGGCTAAGTTTCTTTTATGTGTTTCAAAAACTTGTTATGTTTCCTACACCTGAGAATACTACTATATTAAAAAGGAATCATACCCTGTCCAGGACCTGTCACTCCAGGAAGTGTTTCTGGTGTATGCTGTGTGCACTCTGCTGTTGCATTTTGGCTGCTCTTTCTCACTGGTCAGTTCTTCACAAAGCTCTTCCTTCCTTGTAGTGGTGAAGTGTTTGGACCTTCAACCAGGTGAACTTTGATTTTTTTTGTTGAAGTAACCCTGGGGAAAAAGGAAAAGGCAGGGGAAGGCCAATTCCATAAAAAGAGAAAAAGAGAGGGAACAAAAACAAGACAAAACAAAACAAAACAGAATCAAAAAACTCTAAGGCTGTTTGCAAAGATAAAAGGGAAGAAAAAGCAGAGGAGAAAAGAAGGAAAAAGAAAATTAAAAAGCCTGATTCAAAGAAAAAAAAAAAAGACAAAAGGAAATGACAAAAAGTAAATCAGAAACTATGAGCCTGATTCCAAAAGAAAAAAAAAAGGAGAAAAAAGCTAAAAAAGAGTCGTCTTTGGTGCTTGAGGGGTGCTTGGCTCTGCTGGTCTGGAGGAGAGGCTGGCTGCATTGGCTCAGAGTCGGTATTGTTCCAGTAAATAAGAAGTTGCCAGGCAGGGAGGGGCAGAGTATGGTGTAAGCAGGTCCCCCCTTCACTGCAGGCCGATATGCTGCTCTCTGAAGTCCCACCGTGTTGTGTTTGGGGAAAAAATGGCATCACCCCAGTCTTTCATCCCCAACTTGGGGATCTCAGCCCCCACTGTTCAGGCAGCCCTGACAGAATAGTGAGGGCAGTCTCCTTGCCCTGAGCCACAACTATCCTGCACCTTCTCCTTGGTGCGCAGCTGGGATTCAAAACCCAAAATCTTAAAGGACCTGACATAGTGCAGATCTGCTCCCCTCCTCCAGAGTAGAGCCTCCCCACCCTGCTGCCGAAAGGCCTTTGGCTGGCATCTGCAGGGTCTTTTGTCCTTGGCGAGGCAATAAGTCCTCTTCCAGAAATACTCCAGGAAGGGAACTGTTCTCTTCCATTGCACCCTGGAGATGTCTACACCACACTATGCCCTCCAGGGTCAGCTCTCTCCTTTCCAGGAGTGTGTCCACAGCTCCGCTTAGGATAAAGTCCCATACTTCCAAAACCTCGGAGTCTTTGCACAGAAAGGGTTCCCTCCTGTCTGTGGCTCCACTGTTTTTCTCTCCCCCACCTCACATCCACACACCTCACATCTCCAAGCTGTATCCCTCCAACTGTAGAGATCCTTCTGCCGCTCTGCATATCTGTTTCCTGAGTGTTCCAAGTAATCTGACCTCAGTACAGCTATGTTTGAGGGGCAAGGAAAGCCCAGGGCCCCCGTACTCTCCATCATCTTAACTCTCCCCCCTATATATCCTGAATTTTAACAAGTTTAATATCCAATGTCTTTGGGAGGTTTAAATGTTTTTCTAAAAATTATTATTATTTCTGCTCTTAGTCATGGTGGCATTCCTTCCCATGTCTTTGATTAATAATCAATGACAGTCCTGTAGACCTAACTTCAGAAGAAGTCTTACTTCAGAGAAGATTGTCTTCTGCTGGTAGCTAGAGTATACCCCCAATTTGAGACCAATTGAGCATCTTTTTTAGGGTCTCTAATCAGAATAGATATACCTCTCTCTCTCACCCCACTACTGCAGTCAGGCTGGTAAGTGTGCCACTGTGAACATCTGTCCTCAGGCAGCCCCACTGCTCTGAGCCGTGTTCTATTCAACCTTCTGCTCTACCCAGCTCCTGATTGTTCTAGCTCCAAGTTTTCTTGTTTGGTTTTTCCATTTGGTTTTTGGAGAAGGAGCAAGAGGGAATATTCATGCTTGGCAACCTTTCCTACCTCTTATGAGACCTCCTGTGGCTCAAAGAAAATGTCCTTTCCAGATTTTATTTTTAGTTTAGTGGAATGGAGACCTGCAAGCATCTTGTAAGATAAAATACAAAAAGCCAAGGTAGTTAAACACTTTTAGACTGTTTATTTTTGTGACAAAAACATAAAACCTTAAATAATACTGAAACTGAGAATAAATTAGAAAGTTCATTTTATAAAGGGTTAATAGACAACTATTTAATGTCAACTATCCAAAATATTCTGATTTTTGAAAACGCATCCCAAGCATTTGCTTATATTATTTTGAAAGGAATCAATGATTCTGTACATATAGTCACCTGAATGTTTTTCATGATTTTCTTTTATATTTTGTCTAGGCTGCTACCGAAGAAGAGAACAGCCACGGTCAAGTAAATGGTATTTTGAATGCTCCAAGCCTTGGTTCACCAATTCGTGTCCGCTCAGAGATTACTCAGCCAGACAGAGATATTCCTTTGGTGCGGAAGTTACGTTCTATCCACAGCTTTGAGCTGGAAAAACGTCTGACACTGGAGCCAAAGCCAGATACTGACAAGTTTCTTGAGACCTGGTATGAAATGGTTTTTCTTTTCTTTAAAGCTACTAAGAAAGATGCTATAGTTATCATCGTCATCATCATTATTAACTTCTGTTATATAAAGTCTTTCAAGTAAGAAATATTTGCATTTTTGTAGTACTGATTTGATTAAGCTCTCATCTCCATCCACGTTTTTAATTACCGTTGTGATTCTTATTGTGAATTGTCTTATAATATTGTTACAAGTACTGTAACACAGCCTTTGGCCTTGCAAATTGAGCAGTGGGAGCTGGTAATTCCAAAACACCAGGTACAAGTTAAAAACATTTTGAACTTACCTTGTTTGGAAGGGATCTCCTTTATTGGAGGGAGAAGATGCAGTGTAGAGTTGGAGTGCACAAGATAAAGAAGGTATTGTGCAGGAAGAAGGGGAGCTGGAGAAGGGAGGAAATAAGTAATTTATACACAGGGACAGGCAGTTCAGTGTAATGAAGGCCTTCTGTAAATAAGTACTGTAGGAAAAATAGACACGAATAAGTTTCTTCTTAGAAAGAAGGAAAGGTGGAATTTTAGAGACCTATGCATAGGTAATAACTATAGTTCGTGGTTAGAAGTCCGATTATTCCTAAATTTTGCTAACAGAAGAATTGTTACATATGAATTAAAGAAGACTACAGTAATATTAAGAGCTGAGTGACTAGTGATAGTCACATGCCCTTCAGTGTACATTTTTGGCGGCTGCTATTGGCAGTGAAATGTTAGGTTAGAAGGACCATATAATTGACTAACATGGTACTTACTGTATTTAAAGACAGTTCAGCCACTTCTGGCCGAAGCTAGTCTAGTCTAGCTTCCTTTTTTGACAGTCCTTCCTATATGTGTATTCTTCCTTACATGGTAATCATTCAATCTCACAGCTATGTGAGAGAAGCTGTGTCTGTTCGTTGGTATGATCGAAAGGATGGATTTGAGTTGGGGCAGTGCTTAAACATTTTGAGTTGTGGCTAAGATTGGGAATAAAGACCTAAATACAATAGGGATAAAAGCTTAGTTGGATAAAGAATTAGTTTAAGAAAAGAATGAAATTAAAGAGAGTCCATGCTGAGGGAAGAGCTGAGAAATAAGATGGAGTTAAGAGAAGTAATGCAAGAAAATGAACTCAAGCCAGAAGCTAGAATGAAAAGGGAACAGTTGAAGGAATTGAAGCACCTAATTGCAGACTTGGAAAGCAAAAACTGTATTGCTTAAACTGCTTCCCTGAACATGCGATCAGTTCTTAGAAGCAAGTGCAGCCAAATGGTCACACCATTGCCTGCCCCTCAGCCGACGGAGAGATTCTATACAGTGCCAACTGCCTTTTAATCCACCTAAACTGACAATATACCTCAAAGCTTCCCCCACCCCTGCCCCACCCCCATCACCATGGACACCTCTGTGTACACAGTGGACTAGGCATGCTCGAGCTTTTCTTTTTAAAAGTTCTGCCTTTGGTATTTACGTGAATGAGTACATTTACATATATCTCTGAAGAACAAGCACAGCAAGTATTTGCCTAATGTATACTAGCTTCTTCATGGTCTTTTGTAGGGCTTCTGGTGAGGCAAAAGCCTCTTGGCTAGATTGTTCTCAGTCTCTCAGAGAGAGGCCAGTGTGATTGAATGGACAAAGAAAAGGTGAAACAGATCACAGAAGTCTGCCTGGCTAGGCTTCTCTTCTGCCCTGCACCAGGAGGGCCATCCTCCTCCTGCGGGCTCTTCCTCCCACACTGGATTATGACAACTGAAGCAGAACTTTATCAGCCTTGGAACTTTCCTTAGGCTTTATTTATACTTTTTTCTCTAACCTGTGTGTGACTGTTAGTTCTGTATAGAACTTATAGGTTATGTAATAAATATTTTCCTAGGATAGTTGAGTAACTTCTCTCTGTTTTCTTAAGCCTGGAGAAAATGCAGAAAGATTCCAGTGCAGGAAAGGAATCTATTCTCCCTGCTCTGCTTCATAAGCCTTGTGTTCCTGCTGCATCCCGCACTGACCACATCTGGCACTATGATGAAGAATATCTTCCAGACGCTTCTAAGCCCGCCTCTGCCAACACCCCTGAACAGGCGGATGGCGGTGCCAGCAATGGATTTATAGCAGTTAACTTGAGCTCCTGCAAGCAGGAGGTTGATTCCAAAGAATGGGTGATTGTGGACAAGGAGCAGGACCTTCGGGATTATAGGACAAATGAGGCTTTAGGCCATAAAACAACTGGAAGCCCTTCTGATGAGGAGCCTGAAGTGCTTCAAGTCCTGGAGGAATCGCCTCAAGATGAAAATCTCCTCCTGGGTCCTTGGGCAGAAAGTGATCATTTAAAGAAAGAAACCTCAGGTGTGGTCTTAGCACTTTCCGGGGAGTGTCCTGCCGCTGCTGCTCCGGAGCAGTGTACAGATAGGCTAGAGCTCCAGGCTGGAGCTGCTAGCCACTTTATTGCAGTGACACCCACGAGTCCAATGGAGGCGCAAGCAGAAGGACCCCTCACAGCGGTGAGAGATTTGTTCCTATTATTTTTCTCTGCTTTCCACTCAAGGTGCTCTTAACAAAGAACTAACCAGTTCAACTAGCAATCAGCTGAGATTGTTCAGCAGATGCCTGAGTTTGGGGATAAGGAGTGATGTCTGGGCTAGGTTCCATAGTCAGTCACCCAATATGAAATTTCTCAAAACAAGTGAAGGTTTCCTGTCAGAATAGCAACACATGAAGCATCATTATAACCTAATTTCAGAATAACATTTCTGATTAGTCCACAAGAGCTGTGCATTTAGATATGACTTTTTTAAAATTTGTAATTCTAAAGATTTTGAATCTCTGCCTTATAAATCTGGTGAGGAAGGCATATATAATTTATAGTTTATAGTGTACACTTGACTGGGTTTGATTCTTTTTGTTCTGTTTCGTTTTTGTAATTTCCACACAAAAATTTCTCATATTTTACATTTTACATATTTACATTTACATTACTCTTAAACAGTAGTCTTCCAGCTTCGATGTCCATTGTTTAAAATACAGAGTCCCAGCCTTACTTCCAGAGCTTCTCCTTCAGTAGGTCTGGGAGAGAGTGAGCCCGGGAGTCTGTATTTTACCAAGTAGCTGAAAGCACTTGTGATACAGGTCTTCTGCAAGGGAGCATTTTGAAGAAACTGTCCTCTTTACCCTCAGTTTGGGCATTCAGCTGGAGACGCCTGGTACCCTGTTGTTATCAGTAAGCATTGTTGCCCCGATGACCGTGAGCAGCAGGAGCCCAGAAAAGTCAAATATGAAGGCAGTAAGAAACTGTGTACACAGATCTTTGACGCCTGCCTGAGGCAGGTACCTCTGTCCTTACATGGGTAGGAATACCAGGTTTTCTCAAATTCTTTAGTCATCTAGCAGCCGTCTCTTCCAACTCACCAGAAACAACATTGTTCCCCAAAATGAAATTTTTCTATTAAAACACAATTCCAAATACAGGTGTAAAACAGCAAGAAAAGATAACAAAATTCACTTTTGTGTATAGTTCTTTAGGAATTCACCTGCACCTCACCATAGGAAATTCAATGTCTGCCTCTTTCTACATCAAAGTTAGTTTGTCTTTTCTTCTTTTCCAGGACTGCTTTGTATAGTTATAGAGGTCGTTCACTAAATAAAGTGGCCTAGCCAAGGGAGCAAGTAAGAGCTGAAATCTAGCCCAAACTTTGCTAACCAAGCTGCGTGTTTTTGTGTAGGTCTGTTTCCTCGTTGAGGAAGCATCCTTTTTCAAATTGTACACAATGACCTACGGGCTAAAGGCAAGTCCAGCCACCCCCCTCCTTCCCCTTAAACCCCTTTTTCCACCTTCCCTCTTTCCATTCATTTCTCTTTCCATCTTCAGTTATTCTTTTCTTGGACTCTGTCATGCTATGCAGTTGCCGTCACTCAAGCATCCTGGTGTACTTCCCTTCAAAAAGGTTTTCTAAAGCCTTGGCTCCATTTCTCCTAGTATTGCCTTCTCTGTCAGTACTGTTTTATCCACAGGGGTTGTTGACATGCTTCTCTTACACTGTCTGCAGCATTTGCTCTGTCAAGTTGTTGAAAGACTTGCATTCATATATTTGATATTATAACCTTGGCCTTATTTTCAGATATCTTTAAATAAAAGAATTTTTCTTTTCTTCTCTATTCTTTTCTTTCTTTTCTTCTCTTTTCTTTTCTTTTTTATTTTAAATTCAAGGGGCACCTGGGTGGCACAGTCAGTTAGGCATCTGACTTCAGCTCAGGTAATGATCTCACAGCTTGTGAGTTTGAGCCCCGTGGTAGGTTTGCTGCTGTCAGGCTTGGAGCCTGGAGCCTGCTTCAAATTCTGTGTCTCCCTCTCTCTCTGCCTCTCCCTCACTCATGCTCTCTCTTTCTCTCTCTCTTAAAAATAAACATTAAAAAAATTTAAATTCATGTTAGCATACATTGTAGTCTTGACTTCAGGAGTAGAACCCAATAATTCATCTCTTACATATGACACCCAATGCTCATTCCAACAAGTGCCCTCCTTAATGCCCATCACCTATTTAACCCATATCCCCACCCACCACCCTCCCAGCAACCCTCAGTTTGTTCTCTGTATTTAAGGGTTTCTATGGTTGGCCTCCCTCTCTATTTTTATCTTATTTTTCCTTCTCTTCCCCTATGTTCATCTGTTAAGTTTCTCAAGTTACATGTATTAGTGAAATCATATGATATTTGTCTTTCTCTGACTTATTTCACTTAGCATAATACACTCTGGTTCTACTCATTTTGGTGAAAATGGCAAGATTTCATCCTTTTTCATCACCACGCAGTATTCCATCGTGGGGGGGCTACATGTGCCCCTTCAAATCAGCATTTTTGTGTCCTTTAGATGAATACCTACTAGTGCAATTGCTGGATCATAGGGTAGTTCTATTTTTAATTTTTTGAGGAACCTCCATATTGTTTTCCAGAGTGGCTGCTCTAGTTTGTATTCCCACCAACAGTGTAAGAGGGTTCCCCTTTCTCTGCATCCTCATCAACATCTGTTGTTGCCTTAGTTGTTAATTTTAGTCATTCTGACAGGTGTGAGGTGTTATCTCCTTATGGTTTTAATTTGTATTTCCCTGATGATGAGTGATATTGAGCATCTTTTCATGTGTCAGTCAGCCCTCTGGATGTTTTCTTTGGAAACGTGTCTATTCATGTCTTCTGCCCATTTCTTCACTGAATTATTTGGTTTTTGGGTGTTGAGTTTAATAAGTTCTTTATATAGATTTTTGATACTAACCTTTTTTTCTATATGTCATTTGCAAATATCTTCTCCCTTTCCTTTGGTTGCCTTTTAGTTTTGTTGGTTGTTTCCTTTACTGTGTAGAAGCTTTTTATTTGATGAGGTTCCAATAGTTGATTTTTTTTTATAATAGTTTACTTTCAAATTGGTTTACATATAACACCCAGTGTTCATCCCAACACATGCCCTCTTTAATGCCCATCACCCCTTCTCCCCGCTCTCTCATCCCCCTCACCCTCAGTTTGTTCTTAGTCTTTGACAGTCTCTTATGTTTTATCTCCCTCCCTCTCTGTGTCTTTTTTTCCTTTCCCCTCTTCCCCTCCCCCTGGTTTTTGCTTTGTCTCACAAAGTCCACCTATTCGTGGAAACATATGGTATCTGTCTTTTTCTCTACGTGGCAATGAGAAAAAATGAAATCTGGCCATGTGTAGCAACATGGATGGAACTGGAGGGTATTATGTTAAGTGAAATAAGTCAGTCAGAAAAAGAGAGATACCAGATGTTTTCACGAATAGGTGGACTTTGTGAGACTAAGCAAAAACCAGGGGGAGGGGAAGAGGGGAAAGGAAAAAAAGACACAGAGAGGGAGGGAGATAAAACATAAGAGACTGTCAAAGACTAAGAACAAACTGAGGGTGAGGGGGATGAGGAGAGCGGGAGAGGGGGTGATGGGCATTAAAGAGGGCATGTGTTGGGATGAACACTGGGTGTTATATGTAAACCAATTTGAAAGTAAACTATTATAAATTAAAAAAAAATAAACATTAAAAAAAAAAAAAACATGCCTCCACCAAAGAAGCCATAATTTCTTTTGTAACCTGATCTTAGAAGGGCATGCCATCACTTCTGTCGTATTCTGTTAGTCACACAGACCAACCCTGCTACAATGTGGGAAGAATATGAATACCAAGGGGCAGAGGTCATTGGGGGCCATCGTAGAGACTGGCTACCATATTATCTTACATCCGTATTTCACAGAATACTTTCGTATTTGATCCTAACAGCAACTCTGGAGCAAAGAGAGGGAAAATTATTGTCCTTCTTTGCACTGATGACACCAAGCCATAGGACAGGGAGATAATCTGTAAAGAGGCAGCTCGCTAGTGGAGCAGACTCTCTGTTCTGTTCCTCACATCAGGGGATTATCAAGATTTGAAGGAATTTCCTCTTTGACTTGTTCCTTAGACACTGAGATGAAGAAAGGGACTGTGAATCACAGCACACACTGAGAGCAGGACAAAAGGGAAGGGAGTGTTTTGTGATCTGTCTGGTAGTCAGCGTCTATAAAGAGGATTCCTCTGATTATATTTACAGGAGTACCAATACCAGTACTATAAAATTCAGATCAGTGGTGACCATATTGCCTTAATTCTGTTCTTTTCATTCCTTCAAGTTCTCTTCAGTGTCTCCTGAGTTCCAGGCTCTATGCTATACCCCAGGGATGAAGAGTGGGCACCAACCTGCCAGGTTGGCACTGAAGGCCTACGTCTAACAATCACCTTAAACACACAAAGTGATTCTAGTGAGCTGTGTTCACAAATGAGGACAAGATCAATCTGCCTAGGACTGAGGAGTACAATGTTGCATGTTTTTGTTTTCTAAACTTTATTTTCTAATTTTTGTTACCATGAAAAATGAAATTTTGAAAATATATTACTTTCATAATTGGAAAGGAAATAAAAATCTTTTTCTGGAAAGATTAAGGTTTACTTCAAACATAAGAGGACTCTAAAGAATGAATTAGTTTGCTGGAGGGAGATGCAGGGCTATCAGGCAGAGAACACAGTATGAGCAGAGGCATAGAGACTTGAAGACCACAGTTCAGAGCATTGAAATAAGTGATCTAGACTCTAACTGCCCTTTCTTTAGGGCAAAGGAAAGGGGTTGAAGATAAAATGCAAAAGGTGATAAAGGGCATTGGCCCGCTCTGCCGAGATGTGTGGGCTGTAGACAAACTGTGCCAAGATTGAGGGAGGGGAATAACATGCTGTTGGGAAGTCAAGTCGTGGAGAATGGGCAGGGGTAGCAGCCAGGGCGGGGGCCTTGGCATTAGTCCAAGCAAATACGATGAGGGGATTGAACTGTGAAAATTGCAATGGAAACCTGAGAGTCATTTCGGTGGTACAACTTATTTGAAATAGTACTTTCGCGTGGCTCTCCTAGTGAACTGTGTTCCACTGAATGTTCGGAGCCCGTGTTTAAACTAGAGTGACTGTATGGAAGCCCATGGGGTTACTCAGAGCCTCCATTGAAAAAAAGGAATGAACCATGCATTATATTAGTAGATGTATACTTTAATCATGTGAGAAGGCAAAGACTTTCTGGATTAATTGCCACCTATTAACTTGAAACGGATTTTGTAGGAGAGTTGACTGCATGTCTATTGACTGGGAAGTGGCCACATGTCCTCTGACCATGGATACCTAGTTTTGATCTCAAAAATTTGATTCATTGTAATTACAGACAAGTTTTGTCTGTATGAGATTACATCTGAAATTATATATGATAGTATAATTCAATCTGCGAACAGTCAGAAAAGACCAGAAATTGAATGGACTGATTTGGGAAGTAAAGAAAGCCAATTTGGGAAGTGTTCAAATAATAGACTGGACTGTCACTTGGGATGGGCTTCAGGGAACGACCCCAGGCAGCCAGTGACTGACTCAGTCATGTATTCAGCAATTGTCAAGCACTTACTGTTTGTCAGGTACTGCACTAGGCATCAAAGAATTCAAAGCTCAATGAGTCTCCTCACTGCTTTCAAGGGTCTTCAAGCTAGTAAAGAGAAACAAGTGAAGTGTTACTGATACTTTGATAGAAATCTATAGGTTATGGAAGCTGGGAGTAGCTGAACTAGATTCATCCCTGAAGCGTCTTCCAGTGTTACATGAAGGGGCTTGAAAACTGACTATGAAATCCTGTAGTCGTGTATGTGATGTGTAATCACAGGCCAGCCAAAAATAGTTTTATTTCGGTCTGTCTTTTCTGTGTCTTCTCTCTTTGGGTGTGGGTTGTGGCTTGCTTATGATTTTTAGTACCTCCCCCCAAAATTCTCATAGTTTCAAATCCCACTAAAAACACTTTAACTGTTAATGATGAGTGACTGTCTCTGAGGAGTGGTAACGGGAAGGGAAAAACAAAAACTTTTTGTTTACTTAGAGCTTCAGGTTTTCAGTTTTACCTACCTGTGTAGCACACTGCTGCCCTCTCCATTCCTCCTCCAGTCAGCCTCCATACCCATTAGCCAAGCCACAGTGTAACCGCGTCTTCAGCTATAGGAACCAACATAAACATGGTCAGAGTAAGCAACAGGGGTAAAGACCGAGAGGGACGTTCTATTAGCAGATAGGACCTCTTTTTTTTTTTTTAATATTTATTTTTGAGCGGGGGAGGGTCAGAGAGAGAGGGAGACACAGAATCTGAAGCTGGCTCTAGGCTTTGAGCTGTCAGCACAGAGCCTGATGTGGGGCTTGAACTCACAAACTGCGAGATCATGACCTGAGCCGAAGTCAGACGCTTAACTGATTGAGTCACCCAGGCAGCCCCAGATAAGGCCTCTTAATATTCAAATGTTATCACTGCCATGGACTCAACTTTTTAGAAATAAATGTTTGCTACATTAAAAACATGGTTCAATAAGTGTTTTAGTTTTATTCATAAGTTTCAACACTTGTATAAGGTATCACATAAAGATGCTTTAAACAAAAGAAGTCTATAGTGGAATTTGAATGGCCCAAAGAAATGTGAATGTTCAAAATTTAATTTAATAGATCAGGAATGTGTTCATGTAACTCAGTTATTCTTGGCTATAGTGGGAACTAATAAATTATTCTACTACCTATATCGCATAAATTATTTGTCAAAAACCAAAACGAGATCTAGATATTTCATATGTCACATACCTTCTACTTGAAAGAGAGGCTATTTGGTATGCCTATTGAATTTCCCAAAGTTTTTATTATCTTAATAATATTATAATCCTTGATGAGATCAAAGGTAAAGGATAATTATTTATAAGTTAAATGTAAATAATAGTTTGCAGTTTACTGTCTCTTGGTATGTGGCCAGTTGTAAACATGGGGTAACTATAAATAATGAGGCTGCTTTAAAATCTGAACTAAAAAGTAATGAGACTGAGGTTAGTCAAACTGAGTAGCAGGCATTAATAAAATTAATATGAAAGACATGGAAAATATTGAGGTCATTTTCTAGTTCTGTAAAAAGGTGTTTACCTTATAGTTAGAGAGTAGAAGAAAGGAAATGATTGAATTCATGCCTTAATGAGATGTTCGTGAATTATAGAAATTAAAGATATAAAAGATGCATATGGCTTCCTGGCAGATCATTAATTTCGTCCATTTGTAAAGTGTCCCAAGTATCGGAATTGCTTTTGTGTCTTACAGTCTAAGGTCAAGGAACCTGTTTTCAGCTACACTTAGAATTAACCTTTTCTTTCTCTGTATTCAGCTATTGATCTTTGGTTTTCTCCGTTTATCTCATCAGATAATGTTTTTGCAGATGCTTTCCCAGACTTCACTTGAACATGTAGTGCATGTCAGAATGCTTTGCTAGGCTATGCATGATTTCAAGATCCTTAAGTCCTATCCCTAAGTTTTTTTGACCATGTTTTTTTCTCATTTGTGAAACTTGTGTAAATAATAGTACCCAATGAAAATACAGGGCAGCTATGAAATGAAATTTGTAAAAATGATTTTAGGAATATTTTAGAAATTTTAGGTGCTATAGAATATTATGTGAGTGTTTTATGTAGTTTATCATAATTGCTCAGAATCCTTTTCAAGAAAATAAATTCTCTGATGTTCCTATATCCTACCTGTGTACAAGATTGTCACCCCTTTTTTCATACCACACATACATAGCCATTCATATCCTGCATCTCAGATAAGTTAAGCTCACAAATGCATCGATTCCCTAGCTCCAATCTCAGAAGATCATTGGACTGTTATTTTTGTAAACACTGCTGAGTTTATTTTGGCTGATGTTTCTGGAATTACATATAATAATGAAGTGACTATTGGTTTATTTTGAATGTAGGTAGAGTCGTCTCCCTCGTTATTTGACATTTATTGTAACGTCTTACCTGGTTTTCTTATCACCCTGACCCTTGGGTCTTGAAAAGTACATTTTGAATAGTAAATAACTATATATTTTAGGTTTCAATATCACTTTTAAAATATACTAGAAAATTGTCATCTGCCTGAATAAATATATTTTAGAGCAATGAAAAAAAGATACAAGTGTAAAGTGACTTCCTGAATGGTAACACCCCCTAGAACTTACTCCCTTTTCCTGAAGGTCATTATAGATCTGAACTTACTGTGCAAATTCTCATCTGAACCTAAACAGCCTGTATTAGTTAACCAGGCAGACGCTTAGGACACTGGTTCCATTCAGGAGCTATTTCAGGACAGTGTTAGGTGTTTTCTCCTGGGCTGGACTTAGGACAAGCTTTACATGTCTTTTTTTTTTTTTTTTTTTTTAATGTTTGTTTATTTTCAGAGAGAGAGAGTGAGCAGGGGAGGGGTGAAAGAGAGAGAGAGATCCCAAGCAGTCTCTGCTCTGCCAGCTCAGAGCCTGACGCGGGGCCCGAACTCACAAACTGTGAGATCATGACCTGAGTTGAAATCAAGAGTCAGACACTTAACCAGTTGAGCCACCCAGGCGCCCCAAGCTTTCCATGTTCTTAAACCTAATTGTATTCCTGACAGACAGAGAAACAAATCCAGACAATTTCTCTGACTCTGGAACTACATCCATTTCTTGATGTCTTTGGATTAAGATGGGATCTAAGTGAAATCTCCCATGACAGCTCCAGATTCATTTTGCTTTGAATTCAGGCCAACTTCCATAGTTTTCTTAGAACATAATTGGTTTCATTAAGTAATTTGACTTCCTCGATTTCTCAGAAAGGGTTTTTTCCTTATCAGTGTCTGTGGTTGATATTTTCTGTCTCCTTACATGGCACTTTTTTTTTCCTTACATGTTACTTTTTTTTATTTTTATTTTTTTATTTTCCTTACATGTTACTTTTAACAAGTGTGAAAATGTAGAAACTTTAGGAGTCTTAAGAAAGGACATTTCTTACTAGATACTGAATCCCATTCACATAGAATTGAAATGACCTCAGTGGAAGGATGGTGGAATTTATCATAGACTTATCCTTAAAAAATTGAAGAAACTAATGAAACATTATGACACATCTTTGTAAGTCTTTGCTTATAGGAAGATAAAATATTCCTAACATTGATTGGTTGATAGGATTTATGAGAAACAAAATGCATGTTAAATCCAGAGTTTTTAAACTTAACAATAATTTGCTAATAATTTTTTCCTATAATCCTGTGTCTGGATTCTGACAGGAAATAGCTGGCACACTGAAGGGGACTTAGAATTTAATGAAAAGAACTTTATACAGATGTGTGGATAGACTAGAGAACCAACAGGCCCATCAGTAGAGGGAGTCAATTCTGTCTTGAGTCCCATAAGAGAAAGAGGAGGGAGCAGAAGCTGGGAGAAGGGTAATGCGATAGCAGCTGTGGCCAGAAGTGGTAGAATGTAGTCACCACCAACGCTGCTGTCCCTTGGGCAGGAAGCAGAGAGAATCAATATCTGGACCTTTCTCTCCTACTACTCTCTGCTTCTCTGTTGGTGCTTCCCATTGGGCAGACCCAACTGGAAGTCAGAAGGCAAGGGAGCCTGAATAGTGCTGTCTGTAGAAATCAGTCTTCCAGAGCACAGAGCAGGCTAAAGAAAAGGTAGGGATGAGCCTAGATGGAGACTATTTTGTATAGCTCCTGAGTAGGGGAGCTTGGGTGTCATGTACTTCGGTTGAGAATTGTTCATTTTAAGTATGAGTTGGACAGACCTGGTCGACATCTGTGTTCCTCTAATAAATTAGAATTTGAAGTGTTAAATTTCAAATCCTGCATCTTTATTAATATTCCACATTATTGCATTATATTTTTTCTTCTGCCTCTCCAGATTACAATTCCTAGACCTTCTGTGGCATCCACACAGTCAACTTCAGGAAGCTTTCACTATGGTCAGCAGCCAGAGAAGAAAGATCTTCAGCCTGTGGAGCCCACTATAGAACTTTACTCTCCAAAGGAGAACTTCTCTGGCCTTGTCCTAACAGAGGGTGAACCTCCTAGTGGAGGGAGCAGAACAGATTTGGGGCTTCAGATAGATCATATTGGTCATGACTTGTTACCCAGTATTAGAGAGAGTAACAGATCTCAAGAGCTGGGACCAAAAGACCTCGCTGACCATAACAGACTGGCTGTGAGGGAATTTGAGAGTCTCCCGAGGCAAACCGAAGAGAAAAGCATTCTTCTTGGGTCAGATAATGAAGACGAGAAGTTAAATAAAGGGCAGCATTATATTGAGATCGCCTCTCTTCCAGGAGACTTGGTAACTGTGGAAAGGGATCACTCAGCTACTACTGAACCTCTTGATGTGACAAAGACACAGACTTTTAGTGTGGTGCCAAATCAAGACAAAAATCATGAGATTATGAAGCTTCTGGCAGTTGGAACTTCAGAAATTTCTCCACGAGTCATTGACCCACATGTTGAAGGACAGATAGGTCAGGTGGCAGCAATGCAAAAAAGTAAGATACCTAAGGATGATGACATCAGGAGCGAAGACTTGCCAGGTCATCAGGGAGACCTGTCTACTTTTTTGCACCAAGAGGGTAAGAGAGAGAAAATTGCCCCTAGAAATGGAGAATTATTTCATTGTGTTTCAGAGAGTGAACATTGTCCCCCATCCCGGAAGGATGTGGTTAAGTCATCTTTTGTAACTAGACATAGCCGAATCCCCGTTTTAGCACAAGAGATAGACTCAACTTTTGAATCATCCTCTCCAGTCTCTGCAAAAGAAAAGCTCCTCCAAAAGAAAGCTTATCAGCCAGACCTAGTCAGGCTTCTGGTGGAAAAAAGGCAACTCAAGTCTTTCCTTGGGGACCTCTCAAGTGCCTCTGATAAATTGCTAGAGGAGAGACTAGCTACTGTTCCTGCTCCCTTTTCTGAGGAGGAAGTCTTCGCTCCCTTTTCAAGACTGGCTGTAGACTCGCACCTGAGCAGATCAGCCGAAGACAGCTTTCTGTCACCCATCATCTCCCAGTCCAGAAAGAGCAAAATTCCAAGGCCAGTTTCATGGGTCAACACAGATCACGTTAGTAGCGCAACTTCAGCTCAGTTCTTGCCTCGGCCACCACCAGGAAAGCCCCCCACGAGGCCTGGAGTAGAAGCCAGGTAATGCCATGTGTTCTGTGTTAAGTGTGTAGCATTATTTCTGTGTCTGCTTGGTTATGATATATCAGTGGTTTCATTTCTTCGTTGCCTGCTTCTGATCGTCTGCTTCCTTCCTTGTCTTTACCAAGCTTTATAGCTCAGGGTATAGCAGGGATCACAGTGATTCACAGTAATTCTCGCCTCCCCACTTTCTCTCAGTGTGACCCTTAGTTTCTCATCTATGAAATAGGTCTTACATTTGCCTCGTGGTTTGGGGAGGATAAAATAAGGTTGCATACATGTGGAGATTTGTGCTGGGCTTAATAATTAGCAATGCAAAAAGGTTACTTCTCTTATAGTCCATTTTAACTAGATACTCCATTATAACAGATGTCGTTATGATGTCAAATTCTAGTGAAAAAGACTGTGTCCATAATTTATTTTATTTTATTATAGAGAGAGCAAGAGAGAGAGAGAGAGAGAGAGAGAGTGCAAGCAGGGGAGAGGGGCAGAGAGAGAGAGAGATGTTAAGCAGGCTCCATGCTTAACATGGGGCTCGATCCCATGCCCTGGTATTATGACCTGAGACGAAATCAGGAGTCAGAATGCTCAACCATCTAAGCCACCCAGGCACCTCTTGTGTCCATAATTTGGTGAACAGTGCTGTTTATCTGATTATAATGAATTAAACAAATGCAAAAACCCTATGGGCAGTTTCCCAGGTCTGATGATACATATGGCCTTACAAAAGTGTCACTTTAGTATTTGCTGTATGGTATACTTGTTTATTGAAGTAACATTGTGTTTAATTGACTACAGAGTGATTATATATATATATATTTTTTTAAAGTTTATTTAATTTGAAAGAGAGAGAGAGCATGTGTGGGCGTGCCTGTGTGTGCAGGCCAGGAAGAGAGAGAGGGGGAGAGAGAGAATCCCAGGCAGGCTCTGGACTGTCAGTGTGGAGCCTGATGAGGGGCTTGGACCCATGAACCTTGAGATCATGACCTGAGCTGAAATCAATAGTCGGACACTTAACTGACTAAGCCACCCAGGCGCCCCAAGAGTGATTCTGTTTTAAAGAAGAGGGGGAAATATTGGGAAGTGTTGAACCATTTAAGAATGGTTTCCTTGGAGCCACTACTCACCTTCACAGACTAGAAGGGTCTAAACCCTTGGAGAAGAAAGAGAAAAAGAATGACCTTTTACCTAAAACAAGGTGAAAACCAAAATACATTTACCTGAAAACTAGAGCCTGTTATAGGTAATCCAGTAGTAGGTCTCCACCTGTTATACAGATTCTGAAGTGTATTAAAGTGAGGTTCTGTCTGTATCATTACCCCACAGAATTTGCTCCCCTAAGGTAAGTGTAGACTTGCCCTCAGGTTTCATGTCCAGGGGTAACTAAACATTGGATTTGCAGTGCCAGTGGGACTAGCGTTCCACAGGGAGAATGGTGATATGTAAACTGCAGTCGTTTGAGACATTTTAAAGGTGATTCCATGAACAGTAGCCACACGTCCCCTCTTCCTTCTGCTTGTCCTCCGTACTTAACAGAGATGACGCGTCTGTGGCTTGAGGTGCTTTGGGCTGCAACAAACAAATCTTGATTATCATTTATTATCTAGCACTTCACGGGTCCCTTGAAAGTTGCACTTGGTAACCAAGCCAAGCATGTGGCATTGTGCCAGACATTACAGAGCTGACCGGCCTGGACTTATCTGGGAACTCAGCGGGAACTCAACTTTCCCACTTAGGTCCTGGCACAGAGGAATTAGTTTATTCCTTTCTTCAGGCTTTACTATAAGATCCATGAGGGTAGGCTTAACCAGAGTGAGTCTTATCATGTCAGTAAGTAGATGGTGGGAAAGGAGGAGGAGAGAAAATTCAGACAAAAAGTAACTTGTTGCTGACCTGTGTTGGTTGGTGATGGCCATTTATGTCCCCACATCCTGCCAGTGATCATACAGCCTTGGACGTTCTCCCACTTCCTTCTATAAGGAGTGGGATGTCTGCAGTTTGAGGTTTAAATTCTTTTTTAACTGAATGGATTTTAACCCAAGACAGAAAGACATTTAGGGCAGAGAAGACACTGCTATTCATATGAATATTCTCTAGATTTAGAATTCTAAGGCCCAGGCTCAGTTGCCAGTAAGACAGGGCAGTCAGCCCCCAAACCCAGCTCTCCTAAATCTCAGACTGTTGTCAAGGGCAGAAACTGAGACCCCGAGAAACCAGTGACTACTCTTTCCTTTTGGAAAGTATTAAATGAGGTTGCAATATACTTTTATCTGTATTTCCTGCCGTTAGTGAGTACAATTCATATTGAAGACTTGCATTGTGGGACTTACCATTTGCATATGCACATGCCACATATCAGTGAGCCTTAGGCAAAATGGGTTACCCTCTCTCTCACTCACTAACATGCTAGAGATGTTTCATTAAGTTGAAGAGCAAACATGCCTTAGGAGGAAAGAGACTAACAACATTTAAGTGCTTCTGAATGGCAAACGTCCAACTAAATACTTGGGCCACTGTTCTTAGCTGCTCAGTAATCCTGGGAGGTAGATAGCATTCCTATTAAGAGCTAGGAGAGGTTACGTGAACTGCTGCTAAGGATGGTATTTATGTAGCAGCTATGGAAAACAGTATGGAATTTCCTCAAAAAGTGAAAAATAGAACTACCATATGATCCAGTAATTCTACTGGTCGGTCTTTACCCAAAGCAAACAAAACACTAATTCGAAAAGATATATGCACACCTGTTTATAAGATATGAAACATCAGCCCAAGTGTCCATTGGTGGATGAATGGATAAAGATATAGGGTGTGTGTGTGTGTGTGTGTGTGTGTGTGTGTAATAGAATATTGCTCAGTCACAGAAAAGAATGAACATGGATTGCCATTTACAACATAGACGGACTTAGAGGGTATGATACCAAAGGAAATAAATCAGAGAAAGACAGATACCATATGATTTCACTTATATGTGAAATCTTAAAAAAAAAAAACAAAAAAAAAAAACGAACAAGCAAGAGATACAGAGAACAGAGGGGAGCGGGGTGGGAGGGATGGGTGAAGTTGGTGAAGGGGGAGTACAGCAAAGGGAATTTAGTCAATGATACTGTAATAATTTTGCATAGTGACAGATAGTAACAAAACTTATCATGGTGAGCATTGTGTAATGTATAGAATTGTCACATCACCGTGCTTTATACCTGGAATTAATATAACATTGTATGCCAACTATACTTCACTTAAAAAAAAAAAGCTAGGAGAGCTTAAATAGTTTGTCTAAGGTCATACAACTGGTGTGTGAGTGAAAGAGTAACTCTGTTTCCTGTGTTTGCCGACTTGACTCACGTCAGACACATTATCATTTGGGACATTGTGACTTTCTGGACTCACTTGAAATGAATTAAAATAAAAAGAATTCTTCTCTGTTCCTTTAAGGCTCCGCAGATATAAAGTCCTAGGGAGTAGCAATTCCGACTCAGACCTTTTCTCCCGCCTGGCCCAAATTCTTCAAAATGGAACTCAGAAACCCCGGAGCACTACTCAGTGCAAGAGTCCAGGATCCCCTCACAATCCAAAAACACCCCCCAAGAGTCCAGTTGTCCCTCGCAGGAGTCCCAGTGCCTCTCCTCGAAGCTCTTCCTTGCCTCGCACATCTAGTTCCTCACCATCGAGGGCTGGACGGCCCCACCATGACCAGAGGAGTTCATCCCCGCATCTGGGGAGAAGCAAGTCACCTCCCAGCCACTCAGGATCTTCCTCCTCCAGGAGGTCCTGCCAACAGGAGCATTGCAAACCCAGCAAGAACGGCCTGAAAGGATCCAGCAGCCTCCACCACCACTCGGCCGGCACTAAAGCCCCCCCAGGGAAGAGTAAGTCAGCCACTAAACTCAGCAGATAGGAGCCAGGCTGCATCTCTGAATGGTGCGAGGTCTTCCTCCTAAACCTGATGCATGTGTGTCCCTGTACTGTCTATTTAAAAAATCAGTGTTGATCTTCTCTTGCAAAAGAAAGTAACATAAATTATTTATAAGAAGACATAAATATATGATATGGAATTACCTAAGGCAGGCAGCAAGCAGATCAGGAGTCAATGCCTTTGCATAGGAAGGGGCAGTCCAACAAAATTCAAGGGGGAGATTAAATGAACTCTCATTTTTTAGCTGCCTTTGAATCAAAAGAGTTGAAGGAAGGAGATGGAATGGAATTTTAAAGGGTTTGGCCTTTTTTTTTTTTTTTTAAGGCATTGCTCAAAGATTATATAGCAAAAGCAAAACTGCTTAATTTAGTATTTTTACTCATACTTCCCAACCATGGAGAGTTAGAATTGCTCTGATATTAGGATATGTAACAAGTCTGTTGCTGGAGAGCCAGCTCATACACACGTGGCTTACGTATTTATCTAGTGTATTGAGAGTTCGCACCTTTACTTTGCCTCGCGCCTACTACCCTCCCGGGATTTCAGTTTTTAAAGTTAGTGTATCTCACCTGATGCAGTCTTTCTGCTCTTATTTTAACAATACATTCTTATATGCTTTTAGCAGCACATGATGAAAATTTCAAATCTAGTTATTTTTTTTTAGTTCCCTAATATTTTTCTGTGGAGCGACAGTTCTTAGTATATTTTTATTGTGAAAAAGAACTACTGAAACTTAGGTAAAGGAAGAAGCCTAAATAGAGCTACTTGCCAGACTTTAGTGCTTTAGGGAGAGAGGGACAGAGTGAAGTTAATACCCTTCAAGACAAAAAAACCCTCTTCCCCTCTGTTTCCTCCTTGTGGAAGGAAGATCGACCAGAGTAGACCTTGCTTTCTTAGGTCTTCTGGATACCAGCTATTTCCAATATCAACCTCCAAGATGATACCAGGGAAATAACAATGCTGTGGAGTGTGACTTTATGATTTTAGAGATTTAGAAAGAAAAATAGAGAGAAATTAGGTACGTCGTTGAGGCTTATAATCCTCAAACTTTGTATTTTATACATTTAGCCAATAAGGAACGAGTATCTGGGGAAATAAATTTAGGCTCAATATTTATCTTTTAATGTTTTATTACCTGCTTCTCTCGTGCTTTAGTTTGAATATTTGGGCTTTTGGGCCTGATTTCCTCGTAACCTCAATTTATAAAGCTGTGAGGAAGAGCATATTCTGATTTCGCTCTTCTGGTAATGGGAATCAGGCAAAAGTAAATTATGCTAGATTTTTCAAATGGGCTCTTTTCTACTCTGTAGGTGTTTTGTGTTGTAAAGACCTTATTGAGGTCAATTGGTCTGCTTGCTGTTGAAATTTGCCTTCTAGCAAACATCTGTGCTTTCTCTTTGACCTTGTGTTTGCTGCCAAAGCTTAACATGGTTGAATTGGAAAATAAAACAAACGAAAAAAAGAAGTATATTTCCTCACCAAGTGAATACATTCTAATGCTGCATCAAAGCTGCCCTGAAGCTGCACTGAACTTCTCTCGTTCTCTTTATCTGTGTTGAGCTTTTTTTAAAAAACAAAAAACAAAAAACAAAATGAAACTCAAAGCACTGTTGAGTCCTATATGATCTCTCGCATAAGAAATGTAGCATAGTGTGGAATCTTAACTTCTCTCCGGTTTCAAGCACTACAGAGGAATGCAATAGATAAGACATATTTGCTGTGTAACTAAAGCAAGTGTAATATTGGAAGACCAGTCCTTCTGTATTATATTGTATAATAGTTGCTATAACACTACTTGCATGTCTTCATGGTAAATGATATAAATATTTATAAATATATAGAGAAACATATGCTTATATAAACTCATTCTTTCTCATTCTCCATTTGTAATTTCAAGATCACAGATGGTGAAATTCCTTTTTATTGTGTGCCTCGCGTACACTTGGGCCTTGCCTGTCTTCATTTGCTGAAAATATGTTCTTGGCATGGGACACTTCAGATTCTTCTTGCCTTCTTTGTGTAATAATGCAAGGGTTGGCAGCCTTCAAGCCAAGATAGGTTATTTAACTTTCACTTTTAAAAGATTTTAATAGGGGAAAAAATTACCGGGACATGCTAATATTACTGGTTCAAAAACTTGTCATGTTAATCACATAGTTCTGTCCTTATGGTTAAAGGGGATAAACTGGGATGATAATCATGGGTCTGACATAAATAGATTTTTTTTAATGTCTTAAAATTGCCATTCTACATTCTTCTTTTCATCTCACAATTTTTTTGGGTGGCGGGGGAGTAATCTACAATTAAGGAATTACCGTTTTTCTGTTGTATTAGCTAAATTGTGCTAAGAATAGCCAGCTTTAAATCCTGACCCCTGTCATCTGAGATGTGCCAGTCATAACCATTGGGAAAGCTGATGAGGCTACAATTATGGTATGTTGTTTTTTATTGGTATTTCTCTTCCAGTGGTCAAAACAGACAGTGATGGCAACATGGCAGTTGGATGTTTTCTCTCTGTGGTTTCTTGTTTTTCTCCAAACTTTTCCACTGTGTTGCCCCCTTTTCTAAACGGCCCTGACGAACTCCAAATCCAGAGAGAAATAGCCTCAGTATAGGAGAATATTTTATTTTGCCTGTAGAGGAAAGAGTTAACCAAAGAGGTTTCTGCTCTGACACTTTCAAAACAAAAAAGACGAGTTAGAGCTAACGTATCAATAGGTCCACCTAAAAGTACTGGCTGATACAGAGATTTACTTCATGGTTTTTAAGAGCATAGTTTGTGCTTTTAGATGTTAGATGTCTCAGGCTAAAGAGAGAAGTTGACAGCCCTGAGCAAAGCATTTTTGGCCCAAGGATTTTTGTTTTTGTTTTATTTTAAGGTTATGATACAGAGAATGAGTTGGTTATTTGTTGTTGTTGTTGTTGTTGTTTTAGTTCCTTATTTTTTATTTATTTTGGTTTTTTTTTAGTGTTGGCATATTTCAGATCTCAGTGACAAACATAGATCAACCAAGCAATTTTAAATCAGTTTGGTTATTTTACCTAAGATGAGGGACATGGCCATTAATTAAAGTCAAGCCAAACTATACTAAATGTAGTATGGGGCAAAAGTTAAAAATTCTCTTTTGAAAATCAGGTGCCTCCTGGTTTCTCCTCTCACAACAAAATGGCAACCCCAGTCGCACGCGCCCTTACGCTGCCATGTCTAGCCTCTGGAGTTACGTGCGGAGCAGAAAATGGATTAGCTGGAGCTCAGTCCCTGTGTGTAGCATTCTCCTTACCTTATGCTGCCAAATCTCTGGGGTATACAGGCTGTTTGAAATACTAAAATTTCACCTGAGAATCTTTTGCGCAGCATAAAGGCATTTAATATATAGCGAACAAAGGAAAATTGGATCATGTCAAGCGGAAGCTTAAGGCACAGAATGTAAACTTCTTTGAATGGTAAGTCTCAGGCAGGCGCTCTCCTTCCCAACTTGGTGTGCAAGCTGGCCTTGCTGAACAAGGGCACCGTCACGTTTACTGTTTCTTAAGTTGCATGTCGTGAAGTGAATGTTTTTGTAAAAGTTGCCAAGTCAATCCATTTCTAAATATGTAGCAAAATTGTCACTGATACTCTCTGTTGTCATTATCCACTTTGTATTATTTGCTTTAAAATACGAAGCAAATCTCAGCTGCTTCCTGATTCAGTGGATTAGTTGTGCAGTATCTCTTTCTTTTCAGGTCCTAGCCACTAGGGGAACTTGAAGTTCTTTGGTAATCATCAGAGATTCCTTCCCAGCCACAGATTTTTATGCAAATGTTTCTATGGTTGCATTCAGTCTACAAAGAAAAAGTGTACATCGGTGCATGTTTTATAAACCCACACGCAGATAGTTAAAACTATAATTAGTTTTTCTATACCCGATAGCTTTGAATTAAAAACAGACGCTTTCCCCACCAGAGGATTCTTTGTTCTAGGAACTACATTCTTAATCTTAGGAATTGGTGATAGGAGAAACAGGATCTGGAATTCAGAATTTAGTGGCTTAGGGAAAAAATACATTTTATTCTGGCTATTTGAAAATATATTTATTTGTAGATAAGTCTAGATTTAGTCTTGGAGATCAAAGTTTTCACATTTTAAAACTTGTTTCATTCCCTTAGATCTATCAAAACATGGCATATGTTAGGGAACCATTTCTTCGGTCATGTTCATGTATTTTGGAATTAACTTGTTTGCATTCACTTTTTTATATTCTCCCCTTTTCTGTTTCTGTGCATTTACCACAGATGTTTTGGGACCTTGCTAAAGGGAGACATATCTTGGCACCTGTATCACCGAGGAGATAGAATGGTTGATGACAGTGGCATTGTTTAACTTTCTTGAGTTTGGGTCTGTACAGTGTATTCGCAGAAGAGTTACTTGTCTGTGTTTTAACACAGAAAGTATTACAGGATTAAGGCATGTAACCATGGTGGTAGTCCTCATATGTCAGTATTTACCCGAGTTCTGAATCCTGAGGTGCAGATTTAGACCTTAACATACAGAAGGGAATGTGCAGCGGCTGCAGTCCTCAGACAGATGGGAGGATGTGGTGCACAGAAAACGCCAGGTGCTTTTTAGGACATCCCGCTTCCCCATCCTCACGCGATAGAACTCTGGTGTACACCTCGAGGATGTGGGAGGAGTGTGGAAACGTCACGTCGTTAGATTTCTCAGTAGTTTGGCTGTCCCTTTGGAATTAGGAGAAAGTGAACCCAGACAGTCGTGCAAGCCTGCAGAATCTGCTGTCGGCAGTGCAGGGAGAGCTGCAGGAGGTTTGTGGGGAAATCCCTATGATTCTTAAGTAACTCCAGGACAGGGATGAGGATCACTATTAATTTAAAGGGGAGTTTGGATGCTGCACACCTCAGTCCCTGAGAAATGCTTGGCTGGATGTGGAATGATGACATTAGCAGCCCGGCCGATCACTACATTGCCTAAGTGAGTTGTGATTATCTGCTCTGACTTTTAAAACATAAGTCTGATGTTTAATTGTTCCCCTTGGGCAAATCTGGAGCAGAAACTGAAAGTGTGTGACAAGATCAAGATCACTTTGTGGTTATTGTACACAATCTCAAAAAAGGGGATAGCCAACAAGTAATATTTACTGAGTAATAATTTGAATATTTCCTTACACTTTGCTGGATCTTTGATCTTACGGAGACATGTAAAACAAGTGAAGCTTTTTCCTTCATTACCCTGCGCAGCTGTCACAGAGCCTGCCTCTGCAACGGGAAGTGACAGCATGGGCATAGTATGTATCACTGGCGATGCTGACATGTCCCTTAGATATCCTGGGCCAGTGGTTCTGGGTTCCTTGACCTACAGAATAGGATGCCATAGGCAAATCTTTTGAGCCCATGTGAGTATAGAATTTGCCGATGACATAATTCTACACACTAATGATGGATAGGAATTTTACCTCTTTTCAGTAGTTTAATACCGTTTTCATATTGTGTACAAAAGTGTTGACTCACCCAGCTGAAAACATTGAGTAAACCTGAGTTTTTAATATAGACTATCCTTGCCATATGACGCTTTCTTCCCACCTTATGATATACACTTTTAAATCCTTAAAAATTCATTCACAGCACCTCACCATAGTTGGAATGTGGGTATTCTTCACTCACACGTAAGGGATAAACAAGGCGACTAGAGCTTGAATGTGACTTATTTTACTGAGTAGCCCAGGAAGGAAAGCCCTTAGGACTTTTCAAAACTTTTGTTTTTTTTTAAATGATTCTCAAGATAGGTAAGTTAGTTCACTAAGATAAAAGATTCAGAAATACAGTTAGGAAGATCACAACACAGTGCCGTCTGCGGCTCTGAAATTGGATTGGGTGAAGTGAACAAAGAAGAGAACCACAGATCAGATGACCCACGTTGAGCCCATGTACTCCCTCCCTCCTGCACAGTTCCTGGTCCCCCTCCCAACTCCATTCCTAAAATTGCCAGTGTCGATTTCATTGGGCCATTTATTTACAAGTTTAACAGCTTTGGGGGAAAAAGAGGGAGGAGGGGGAAACATCTAGTTTTGACTAGGTGTAATTCTTGAAAGTTTTGAACTCTTGGCAACTGTTATATCAGATTGAACCACAAACCAGAATAATTGTCTTGTCAAGAAAGATCAGTAAGTTAGAATAGAGGACTTTAATTAATCCCACAGTTTTCTCCCTTTCTCCTTCTCCTCTTCATGAAATCAGTGATGAGAAGTCGCTCTATGAAATACCTCCAAAGGTATTGTATTGTCCTTTTCCCTCCAAGCAGCCCTCTTTATGCATTTTTGCTCAGGCAACCAAGGACATACTAGTATTGGCAGAAACATGGAGTGCTTTTGTATAGGCCATCTGTACATAAAAGTGTAATTATTTATTTAATTTTCCCATTTGTATCATATTAAAGCTTTGTACAGTGTTTTAAGTTCTGTTTTAAAATTATTTTGTATTTTATTTTTATAATCTAGTAATAAAATATTCATTCCGCATGCAAACTCTAGTTCTGTTTGTGTGATGGTTTGCTTTCAAAAGTGGGAAATACTATTTTTCTAATTTAATAAAGTTATTGAATCCACCAGAGGTTACAAGATCAACAGGGAACAGAAGGTGTTACTATAAATGCAGTACCACATCCAGAAGTGACCTAGAAAAAGAAACGCTGGACTGGATAGAAGCTGGGTGTTCAGTATTCCTGCAGATAAAAACGAGAGTTCTGGAATATGAGGAGATGGCTTCCCATGTAAAAAAACAGAAGGTGAAGTAAGCAAACTGCGAATAGTAAGGTCTCCCTTTCAGTCCTTCATCCTCTGGCTGGAGGTACTTTCTCCTTTTCTGCAGGAAACGGCCTTTGTAGCACTAGAGTGATTCCTGCTCCCCAGCACCCTCTCCTTTCCATCTGCGACCTTCCTTTGAACCACAGGAACTCTCAGGAAGCACCCTATGGGCTCTGCTCCACCCCACCTGGTGTGGTTCAGCCTGGAGTGTTCTTGTCATCTGTCTAGTTCTCTGCCTGATTTCCCTTTCTTGATTTCATAGTGAGTAGCAACATCCAAAGAGCTGCCTCTCTCGTGTTTCTAAAAAAATTAAAAACCAACCTGCCATAAACTAATCTAAATGTGCCTAACATTTCAACTGCAGAGTAGTCAAAGAATAACCTGGTGTAAGGTAAAGATACAGACAAGCGCTTCTGTGTGCAGCGTGGCCTTAGGAATTTAAAGAGTTGTGGGCTGAGGATTATAAAAAGCCTCCTTGCAAGAATTGTGTCTTACAACCGTAAATGGTCGATCAATTGATGGTGACTGTTGGAAAACCAGTGGGCGTCGCGCGGGCCAGGGGACTGAAAACTCAACTTTTGAGGAAGACACGGTCAAATGAAGTTAGGCTAATTTTATCCTAACTTCTTTAGGTGATTGTTGTATCTAGAAAACTTAAACTCTAGAAAGAGTGTGCTTATCGCAGAAGATAAGACAGGTGTCTCTCTCCAGGGAATTGTTCACCTTTATTTATCGTCCAGCCGCTCTCCCGGCCCCTCGGTCTCTCCTGTCATGTCCCCGAGTCCCTGCAGGTCGCCCCCCTGGCCAGGATAGCCGGGGCCGGACCTCACCCATCGCGGTGCGGCCGCACTTTGCGGGCCGACTGTCTGCTGTCGAGAGCCGCTGACCCAGCTGCGGCCTTGATCGAAGGCCTGAGCCGAAACTCAACCTGGGGAAGCCCGGGCCCCGCCCTCAGTCCCGCCCATCCGCCCCGCGGCCCAACGGTCGCTCCTCCGCGCCGGCCCCGCCCCTCCCAGGCCGCCCGTGGCGCGCCGGCGCCTGCGCAATCGCATTCAAGTGCCCCGACCGGGATGGCGGCCGTTTTGGAGTCGCTGCTTCGAGAGGAGGTGTCGGTCGCAGCCACGGTGAGGTGGATCGCGCGCAGCGCCCAGAGTTCGGAGGTAACAGCACCGACACGCCCCCCAGGCCTGACCTGAGTCTGCTTTCCGCGTGTGATACCACCCCTCCTGTCCCTTTTCTCTTGGGTACCTGGCTGTCAGCCCGGGCCGAGTGCGCTCCAACTGGGGGCCAATGCCCGGGCGGCCCGCCTCAGCGCGCCGGCGGTCCGGGCTGCTCGTGGAGCCGGGCTGGCAGTTGACCCTCTCGCCTCTCGCCCGCTACTCCCTCAGGATGACCCCGGGGAGACGGCCGCGCTGAGCTCCCTCCGGCCACTGCGGAAGGAATTCGTACCGTTCCTGCTGAACTTCCTGAGGGAGCAGAGCAGCCGCGTCCTCCCGCAGGGCCCCCCAACCCCCGCCAAGGCTCCGGGCTCCTCGGCAGCTCTGCCTGGGAGGCCCGGGGGCCCGCCGCGGGGCGGCCGCGGGGCGCGCAGCCAGCTCTTTCCTCCGACGGAGCCTTCCAGCACCGCCGCCGCCGAGGCCCCTTCGGCCCGCCGCGGGGGCAGGAGGCGGGGCCCGGGGCCGGGTCGCGAGCGGGGAGGCCGCGGCCCCGGGGGCCTGGAGGAGGGAGTCAGCGGAGAGAGTCCGCCTTGGGCTGGGGGCCGGAGGCCCAGGGGATCTGGCAGCCCCGGCAGTCCCAGCCTCGCGCGCTCCGATCCGCCAAACCTCAGCAACCTGGAGGAGTTCCCTCCCGTAGGCTCGGTTCCCCCCGGCCCTGCAGGGTGAGAATCAGCCCCCGTCTACGAGTGGGGTTGCACGAAGGCTGTGTTAGGGGAATCCGTAAATTAGGGCTGGGCGCTCCTCAGTTGAGCGTGGGAATGGCCTGAGGGTTGGGGATGAGTTAACCACAGTGGTGAGGGGCCTTTTGCAAGGGACCTCGGCTGTTGTGGTGGGAGGGGGAGATGTTTGAAGAATAATGAATTTGAGAAAAACCTGTGGCTGCTCAGCAGGACGAAGCCTTCCCGCAGGATCAACCCAACTCCGGTGAGCGAAGAGCGGTCACTCTCCAAGCCCAAGACCTGCTTCACCTCACCCCCAATCAACTGTGTCCCCAGTTCCCAACCCTCAGTCCCGGACACTAGCCCTTGGGGCCATGGCCTTCCCCCAGGGTGCAGAAGTCTGCAAGAGGAGCGGGAGATGCTCAGGAAGGAGCGGTATGATCTTGCCACTCCCTGGGTTCTCAGCTTCCTCCCAGTGGGGGATCCGCAGGCCTTTTCCCTCGAGATTGGTTTGCCCTTGGGAGCCCTCGGTCCGTTTCCCGGGCTGTGGATGTTTGCTCTGGAGGAATCTGAGTATGGCTGTGAAGAGGAAGCTGGGGGAACGCTCATGACATCTCTCTGTCCCCATAGCTCTAAGCAGCTGCAGCAGTCACCTACTCCCGCCTGTCCCACCTCAGAATCGGGGTCTCCCCTCCCCAGCCGGACAGGAAACCTCACAGCTGAGCCCGCTGACCCTGCCAGAGTGTCTTCCCGCCAGCGCCTAGAGCTAATAGCCCTGATCTACTCTTCATGCATCGCAGGTAGTTGAGAGCAAAGGGCGCTAGAGTGGAGATGCTTGCGGAACTTTGGAATAGGAGAACCGATCAGGCAAGCAGAACTGAGCCTTGGTTGCAAGTGGTGCCCAACACCCTGGGGCTTCTTTTTATATCCAGAGAACCTGGTACCAAACCTATTCTTGGAGCTTTTCTTCGTCCTGCAACTCCTTACTGCTCGGAGGATGGTGGCCACCAAGGAGAGGGACCTTGAACTGACGCCAGGGGCACTAGGTCCGTGAGTGAGCCTCTTTTTGGGAAAATGAGGTCTGGAGATGGAACAGTTCTTAACTGACAGCTTGGTACTTTCCTTCTAGATTCCCTGGAAAGCCCACTGTTCCAGAGCGTCCATGATTGCGTTTTCTTTGCAGTGCAGGTTTTGGAGCATCAGTTTCAGTGAGTTTTCCCAGCTTTGGCATTGGAGCCTTATTCCCAGTGTTCACCTGTGTCTCTGGCCACCTGGGGCAAATGCTTGAGCTTAACACAGGCGCAGTGACGCTGGGCCTTTTCCTACATGGAGCCTGTAGTTTTGGGTCAAGGCTATGACTTTAACTCTCAAAACAGTCAAATTGTCTTCTCTAGTCTTGGCATCTGATCTTTGGGTTTATGTGTAATGTTTCCCTGCTCCATAAGGTCTCATTTCTTCCCCCCTTGCCTCCATCATCTTAAATCCTTGGCCCAGGACTTTGCCTTGCATGCCTGCTCCGTGTTCCAGATAATGCTCTCTGTGGTGTGCAGGTGTCAGCTTCCTGTTTGTGGTCCATGTCCCATTCCCAGTCATATGTGCTCCCATCCCTGCAGGGTTCTTTCCTACCTGGACAAAGGGACCTTAAAGCTGTTGGCTGAGAACGAGCGACTGCTGTGCTTTTCACCAGCTCTGCAAGGCCGCCTCCGAGCTGCCTATGAGGGCAGTGTTGCCAAGGTAGGGACCCCTCCTCTCCTGGTCTGACCCTTCCCAGCCAAATAGTTGAGGCAGCCCGGCACACGCCACTCTGGTGTCATGTGGGCTAACTCCGGGCAGGAATACTGAGATGAGGTTTTCTGAGTGTAACCTTGTGAGGATTTCAGTCCCTAATGTCACTGCGATTTTTTAGGTCTCTCTGGCGATGCCACCCTCTGCTCAAGCTGTCTCCTTTCAGCCGGAAACTGACAATCGTGCCAACTTCTCCAGTGACCGAGCCTTTCATACTTTTAAAAAACAAAGGTGATAAGAAAAGGGAACTTTGGGGAGGGAATGGGGCAGCATTTTCTCTGGGATGGGCAGCCTGTGTTGTTTTCCTAGAAACTAGGAACCTGACACTAGTAGGTGGTAGTTTAGCGCCACTGCACCCTTCCTGCCACGCATCCTAATGGCCACACACCTTCATTCTGTTTTCCTGCCCATGGACTTGAACCTCTGACCTTAGCAGCCTCCTCACAGGCATATGAGTTTAGTCACAGGATTCTCAAACAAGAGAGAACAGAGCAGCTTTCCCCGGCACAGCGGTGTGGGAAGCACATGGTGTGCTGCCGCCGGGGCTTAGGTGTTGTTGGCATGTCGAGACCTTAGGAGAGGACGAGGGATGGGCTGTGGACAGTCCTGTCCTCGATTCTTCGGAGCTAGAGAAAGCACAGCTGTGCCTCGGCTGATCAGGCGTTCTTGTGTCTGTCAGGGACGTGTTTTTTGAGGTGCTTCGAGAGTGGGAAGATCGGCACGAGGAGCCCGGCTGGGATTTTGAGAAGGGCTTGGGCGGCAGGATCAGGTAGGTGCTCCCACGCTGGTCACCTCGTCCGTCTGCTTGCCGGCAGCGAGCAGCTTAGTGGTGTCCGGCCGCCGACTGGAGGAGGGCTCTTCCCCCACTTCTAGCCCACAGCTGTTACCTTCTGTCCTCCGTAATCTCTAGTTATTGGCGACTCTGCCTCTACTCAGAGGGATTTGTATCGCCAGCTCCTTGCACTCAGAAGTGACTCAGACTTGTTCTGTGACAGCGAATGCTTGGATAAGTACCAAACCTGTTTTCCAGGTTGCTTGAGTTTTGGCCCAAGTCACTGGTTAGACCCTTTCCAACATTTTCTCCATCATCTAGTTCAGCAGCTCCAACAACTTTGCATAGCTAGACACGGAAAGAATACTCTGTCCAGTGATCTCCCTTCCACAGGAGTCGTGAAACTCACTAGAGCCCAGTACAGACTGAAGATCATGGGTGGTGGTACCTCTCGGTGGGTTCAGTGTATCTCTAGCCTTGAGAGAGCTTGGTGCTGAGGAAGGTGTCCCTTAGCTTTTCCCACATCCTTGCACTGGCCAGCTCTGCCTGGGGTCTGCTCACGCCCCTGGGAAAGGACTGAAAAGCCCAAGGATTGGCTCGTTCTCTCAGATTTCTGTTCCTTTCCTCCTTCCCTCATGTTCTGTTCCTGCATCTTATGCCTCAGAGCCATGATGGGTCAGCTCTCTGCAGCCTGCAGCCACAGCCATTTCGTTCGGCTTTTCCAGAAACAACTTCTCCAGGTAAGAGCCCCAGCAGGAGAGTAATCTACAGCAGACAGTAGGTATTAACGGTAGCCGGGTAATGGCTGGCACTGTGGGATGGGGCTGTCTGGACAGCCACACAGGTCCCAGGCTGGAGTTGCAACAGGAGTTCTGCTCACTGAGGGGTGGCTGACATGCAGGCACCCGGAGAGGAGCCAGAGCCCTCGGTCACATGCCCTGCACCCACTGCCTCCCCGGACCTCCTTGCACACTGCGCGTGCCTTGCCTGCCTTCGGCCTCTCACTACTCCCGTGCCCCTGGTCTGTGCCGTGGGGGAGAGAGCCCCGTCTAGGACTCAGGCCCCATTTCGAATCCTGGCTCTAGTGACCGAGGCAAATGTTTAACCTTCCGAGGTTAGTCTCTTTACCTGTAAAACAGTGTGATCCCTACCTTGGGAAACAGACCTGTGGCACCTGATACAGGGCTGGCATTCCAGAAATGTTCATGATTTCTACCCTATTTTCCAAGAAAACTTACTGTTTTTTTATTTTTTTTCCTCCTCTTCTCGCTGCCGCAGATGTGTCAGAGTCCCGGTGGCGCCGGAGGCACCGTCCTGGGTGAGGCTCCGGATGTGCTAAGTATGCTTGGAGCTGACAAGTTGGGGCGGTTGCGGCGCCTGCAGGAGAGGCTTGTGGCCCCTCAGAGCAGTGGGGGGCCCTGCCCACCCCCCACCTTCCCAGGCTGTCAGGGATTCTTCAGGGACTTCATCCTGAGCGCCAGCAGGTAAGGGTCCCCTGCCTTGTGCAGGGAACGGGGGTGAGGCCAGGAGAGGTTTGTCTTTCCAGAAGGGCAACAGTTCTCTCTCCTTTGCCGGGAATATAACAGAGTAGGACTGGGCAGTGTCTGGGGTCCTTTCGCTCACACTTCCTGCTTCCATTTTCCTTCCCGTTCTTTGCCACACAGGTAACCTGTGCCTGCCCCTCAGCCTCCCTCCCTCTCCGCCCCACTGCGCCTTGCCGTCTGCATGAACTTCCTCTATTCTGATTCTTTCTGTGCCTCTGCTAGTGTCTTTTTTTTTTTTTTCCCTCCCCTTCCTAGCTTCCAGTTTAATCAGCATCTCATGGACAGTCTGAGTTTGAAGATCCGGGAGCTCAACAGCCTTGCCCTGCCACAGCCTGAGCCTAGTGACGAAGACGGGGAGTCAGACGTGGACTGGCAGGTTAGAAAGCTGCATGAGGGAGAGAACAGGTTTCTGACCTAGGAGAGAAGGGCTGTTTTTAAAAACTTTGTAACAGATTCAGGGTGGCCTGGGTGGCTCAGTCAGTTAAGCATCCGACTTCGGCTCAGGTCATGATCTCGCGGTTCGTGAGTTCGAGCTCCACGTCGGGCTCTGTGCTGACAGCTCAGAGCTTGGAGGCAGCTTCAGATTCTGTTTCTTCCTCTCTCTCTCTCTGACCCTCCTCTGCTCATACTCTGTCTCTCTCTGTCTCTCACAAAAATAAACATTAAAAAAATTAAAAAAACAAAACAAAACCAAAAAAAAAAAACTTTGTAACAGATTCAGACTTGCTCTTGAAGCCCTGTGCTTAGGACCTTTTCCTTCCCTGATCCCCTGCAGGGTGAACGGAGGCAGTTTGCCATGGTGCTGCTCAGCCTGAGGCTCCTGGCTAAATTCCTGGGCTTTGTGGCATTTCTGCCATACCGGGGGCCCGAGCCACCCCCCACCCGCGAGCTGCAGGACTCCATTCTGGCCCTGAGGAGCCAGGTGAATGGGGGCTCTGGTAAGGAGGGCCGGGAGGGGCCGCCGAGCCCTGGAGTTGGAGGGGACCCCCCATCCCAGCCTCCCCCCCACCCCCGACCGAGCTCTGCCCCGCCAGGTGCCCCCGGCCCTGGATGTGCGGACGCTGCTGCAGCAGGGGCTGCGGGCCCGCCGAGCCGTGCTCACGGTGCCCTGGCTGGTGGAGTTCCTCTCCCTCGCTGACCACATCGTGCCGCTGCTGGACTATTACCGCAGCATCTTCACTCTCCTGCTCCACCTGCATCGGTGAGTCCAGAAAGGGTGAGGCTTAAGCTAGGGCCTGGGCGAACACTGCCGAGGCCGCTGTCGGTGAAGAGGGTTGAGCGGCCCTGTGCTTCCTGTGCGGTCCCATAGCCGTAAGCTGCCCTCGGGGGAGAGGCAGAAAGCAGGCACTTTTTTGCACGTTTATTCGCTGTTTTCTGTTCCTCCTGTGGCCCAGCTGAAAGCGACTAGAGATCTGGCGAGGGGCAGTGGGGAGATCCTGCTCACCTGCATGACAGCCATCCCCTTTCCGTCTTGCTTTTGAGAATTACCTGCCTAGTGATAGCTTTTCTTTATTCCGTCTGTTTCTTGGTACAAATGTACCTTTTAGGAGCTTGGTCTTGTCAAAGGAAAGCAAGGGGGAGATGTGTTTCCTTAACAAGTTGTTGCTGCTTGCCGTTCTGGGCTGGCTGTTCCAGGTTGGTGGAGGGGAGGAAGATCTGGACTGGGGAAGGGAGGCATCCCCCGTGGGTGGAGACGGGCAGTGGGAGAATGTCTGAGTCTGAACGAGGTCAGGGCCAGAAGGTGAAGGGTTAGAGGGGGTATGGGAATTACCATGGTTTCAGAGCAAGGTTGCTTTGCACCTGGTGGCCAAACCCTGGAACCACCATGTCTATGTGGCGAATCTCTCAAGTGCTGACTGGAGCTTGCGCTCTTCCGATCTTTTGTCAGATTCCCACAGTCCCTGAGGACCTGTTCTTTCTGGAAGAGCGTCAGTTGGATACCTTTGTGGTGGATACAGTAACTTCAGAGCATGGGTTGGTAAGTGTCGGGGTCCGGCCGGAGCCGTGGGAGTGGCAGGAATAAAGGAGGCAGGCAGCCTGCCAGTCTGTTCAGTTCCTAGAAACTGAACTCTTCTGTAATTCTTCCCCGACTGTCCCGTTTCTGGCACACCGGGGAGGAAGAGAAGCCTGCCTGCCTGCCTGCCTCACTCTGGGCCCTTGTCTCCCCCAGGATGGCATGCCTGTGGTGGACCAGCACCTGCTCTACACCTGCTGCCCCTATATTGGTGAGGCACCCAGGGTCCTCAGTCCTTGGCCTGTCCCTTCATGAGCACCTAAAAGGCATCTCCCGGGCCCAACCTCCTAATACATTGTTCTCTTCTCAGGCGCTCCCCAGGTGCCTCAGCCTCTTTACTTCACAAATACTTAAAGTCCAAGATGCCTGGGAGGGTAGGGGTGGTTCTGGAACTAAGCAGTTGGGCTTCCCTGATGCAGGAGAGCTCCGAAAACTGCTCGCTTCGTGGGTGTCAGGCAGCAGCGGGCGGAGTGGGGGCTTTGTGAGGAAGATCACTCCCACCACCACCACCACGGGTCTTGGAGCCCAGCCTCCCCGGACCGCCCAGGGGCTGCAGGTAAGGGCAGGGCAGAGGCAGGGGGCCTCCAGGGGGGGAAGAGAAAGGAAACTCTTCATGCGCTGTTCCCTCCTCCCCCACAGGCACAGCTGGCTCAAGCCTTTTTCCACAACCAGCCGCCTTCCCTGCGCAGGACTGTGGAATTTGTGGCTGAAAGAATCGGCTCTAACTGTGTCAAACACATCAAGTGAGCCTGGGTCGAGAGGCTGGGAAAGCAGATGTGGAGGGCGCCGGGCTCATTCCCTCCCCATTTTCCCCCTCTAAACTCTTAACGTTGTGTTGCCAATCTGAGGAAACTGAGCTTGAGGGGAAGGATGTGGTGGGGAGGCTAAAACTGCTAACATTATTTGAGGTTAGTTCTGACCAGATTTCCTTGCATATGCAGCCTCTTTCTAATTCAGTTCCCTCAACTACCTTCAAGCTTTTCTGTCCCCACTGCAGGGCCACACTGGTGGCAGATCTGGTGCGCCAGGCTGAGTCGCTTCTTCAGGAGCAGCTGGTGACGCAGGGACAGGAAGCGGGTGATCCAGCCCAGCTGTTGGAGATCTTGTGTTCCCAGCTCTGCCCCCATGGGGCCCAGGCATTGACCCGGGGGCGGGAGTAAGAGATGCCAGACCCTCATCCCCGCTCTTGACTTTGATTTTCCTTTTTCTCTTCAACAGACTCATCTCGTTTATTCCATGTCCTCTTTGAAACCCCCTTTTTCTTTGGCTTCCTATGTAGGCACATGTCTTGGGCTTTAGGACCCTAAGTCTAAAGTTGAATTGGAAAAATGGGGGGTTGGGTGTCCCATTCCTCCCAGCGTCTGGGATCAGGGATGGGCCCAAGGCTGACAGTGCTTCTCTCCCCACCCCACCCCCAACCTTTCCCAAGGCAGAGCCCTCCTGGCTCACGTGATTGGCGCCCTTAGCCTTTCTTTCTGTGAGCCAGGCCAAAACCTCTGGCCGGCACTGACAGCCTGTCTCCTTTCAGGTTCTGTCAGAAGAAGAGCCCTGGGGCGGTACGGGCCCTGCTTCCAGAGGAGACCCCGGCAGCTGTAAGTCGGGAGGAGGCCTGGAGCCCGTGCGCTGGTGTTTGGTGGTGGGAGAGGTGTGCTGTGGGTCACGTGTGCGTGAGGGCGCACGTGAGGCTGCTGGCGGTAGATGGGTCCGTGGGTTGGTCCCGGCCTCGGGGACACCTGAGGTGTCCATTCTCATCCCGAGCCTCCCTGGCCCCTGACGCTGCAGTTCTTCTGGGTCGCAGGTTCTGAACAGCGCAGAGAACATTGCCGTGGGGCTTGCCACAGAGAAGGCCTGTGCCTGGTTGTCCGCCAACATCACAGGTAAGGTCCAGGACAGGGGAGTGGCTGACCAAGTTCTTCACGAGTGGACTGGCAGAAAGTGGGAGGCTTCCGGGGGAGAAGGAACACAGGCCATTTGGAAACAGTGATGGGCATGGGCTGGTGTGGTGACCGCTCTTCTGTTCTCCCTTTGACCTGCAGCACTGATCAGGAGGGAGGTGAAGGCGGCAGTGAGTCGCACACTTCGAGCCCAGGGTCCTGAACCAGCTGCCCGGGGGGAGCGGAGGGGCTGCTCCCGAGCCTGTGAGCACCACGCTCCCCTCCCCTCCCACCTCATCTCCGAGATCAAAGTACACAGCTCCCCTCCTCCCTGCGCCCCTCTCCTCTCCCTTCTCCCCGCTCTTTTCCTGGTCTCCCTCCTTCCTCACGTCAGCTGCAGTGTTTTGTGTAGCTGCTTTCTGTGTTGTGCAGCTAGTTCGGTGTCCTTCGCTACCGAATGAGATTAGGTAGGGTAGAGCTGAACTGAACGGTTTTCCTAATTCTTTTCACTGACTTCCGGCACCTGAATCACCCAAAAGGGGAAAAGGGCAGATGTGAAAGTTTTGAAAGGGCTGCATACTGCACGGGAGGTGACAGGGGCCTGGGGCGAGCGGCCGTCTGCTGCAGTAGGAAAGCCTCGAAGGGGGTGGTCACTTGCTGTTGGCACAGGATTTCAGAAATGTTCTCCTTTGTGGGATGTGATGCTTATTTAGTTGCAGGCAGTAAGAATAAACTACCATTGGTCTGGATTTTAAAAATTTTGATACCCTCTAGAGTAGGACTCAGCAAACAGCCCATGGACCAAATCCAGCCTGCTGCTGGTATTTGTAAATCAAGTGTTTGGAACCCAGCCACACTGTTCACTGACGAATTATCTCGGGCTGATTTTGTGCTACAGCAGCAAAGTTGAGTAGTTGGGGCAAAAACATTAAGGCCTGCAAACCCCCGACTATTTACTGTTGGTGGGGCCAAAGATTAGGACTAGGGATGAAAAATGGAGAGTATAGATATAGTGGGGAGAGGAAAAGGCTAAGTGGCCATTAGCTACTGCTTTTCTGTACTGAAACCGGACTCTCCGGAGAAGGTAACAGAGAAGCACAGGGGATAGAAAACACATGTAGCAGGACGGTTCTCCTGAATGCTTTCAGGTTAAGGTTCTCTGAGAATTGCCTGGGCTCGGCTTTGGCCCAACACGAGTGACATCTCTTTTGAGCTCTCAAGGCAGCATGTTGTCCCTCAGCTGACCTGTTCCGTCTGTTCCCTCTGTTGCTGTCCACTCGGTTGGCTTCTCCCAGCTGTGCGGTCCTGCCCGAGCCCCAGGTCTAAGGCACCTTGGCCCTGCCGCTGCATCTGGGGACCCTGTCTTCCTTTTCCTTCTGCCTCTTTCCACTGGCTGAACCCTGCCCCAGGCCATTCTCTGTGGCCTCCTAGGTCCCAGCCAGGTATGAAGTCTCACTGTTTCCACCCTTGCTCTCTCCAGGATGTGCTCGCTCTGGCTGTGGGGCCCCGGGACCCTGAGGAGGGAGTCTCTCCGGAGCACCTGGAGCAGCTCCTGGGCCAGCTGGGCCAGACGCTGCGGTGCCGCCAGGTGAGACCTGACAGGATGCTGTGCTCGTGTCCTTGTCCAGTGCCAGTCACCAGAGCTGCATCAGCTCGGGCTGCTGCTGTAAGGATTGTGCTAACGTCCAGGGTCTCCCTGCCTCTTCCCCACAGTTCCTGTGCCCGCCTGCTGAGCAGCATCTGGCAAAGTGCTCGGTGGAGCTAGCATCCCTCCTTGGTATGGCTCCTTTTCATTACATCCCCCTGCTGCCAGATCCCCCGCATCTCAGGGTTGGGTACAAGCAAGGTTAGAAACGTGGAGTTTTCTGTTGTACCTCCCAGGGGCCAGCTAGGTGACCCTAACTCCATTTCTTAAAGCTTGACTTTGGTCTCTGCCCAAAGTTGCAGACCAGATCCCTGTCCTTGGGCCCCTGGCACAGCACCGGCTGGAGAGAGGGCAGGCTCGCAGGCTGCTGCACGTGCTGCTTTCCCTGTGGAAGGACGACTTTCAGGTGCAGGTTCCACTGCAGCTGCTGCTGAGCCCAAGAAACCTGGGGCTTCTGGCGGACACTCGGCCGAGGGAGGTGAGCCAGAGTGGTGGGGGTGGGCAGGCGGGCTCCGTAGCCCCCTGTACTCCCATTCTGACACCACCCCCCTCACCTCAGTTGCCGTGTGCATTTTCTTAACACGCTCAAGTGGGCTCCAGGTCTCCTCCTCACCTCTATCCTTTGGGTCAGTTGGGGGCGCTGTGCCGTCCTAACCACGCTGACCCCGTGTGTGTGTTGCAGTGGGACCTCCTGCTCTTCTTGCTCCGGGAACTGGTAGAAAAAGGGCTGATGGGACGGACAGAGATAGAGGCCTGCCTGGGCAGCCTCCGTGACACCCGGTGGCCAAAGGTAAGGAATCCTCATCTCCTACATCTGTCCCTTTTCTTCTGAAATGGGGCAAGTGGTGGGGCCCAGGCATTCTTAGGATCTTCCCAAAGCTCCGTGGACGTTATCAAGTATCTTCAGGACCACCCTGAAATGGCGTGGCTGTTCTGGAGTGCCCTTTTCACATCTGAGTAGCTATTGTATGAAAGAGGGCACCGGCGGGAAGGGAAGATAGTAGGCAGGCAGCTGGAAAGCAGCGTAGCCCGATGCGTATGGAGTTTTTTTTCACCAGCATAACCTAGATTTGAATTTCAGCTGGTACTTAATCTAGGGCAGAACAGTGTGTACCTCTTAGGGTTTGTCAGAATGAACTCGGTTGGTGGTAAGTATGCACTAGCTGGTTCTGCACCTCCTGTCAGATTTCACCCTTCATGCTGGACGTGGAGCATCCCAGAGGACAAATGGGAAAAGGTGTCGTGTCCGTTTTGGTGTAGAAGGCATTTGGGAAAAAATAAGGTTGTCTACTCCCTGGTTAGCGAGGGCTAGATATTGAGGATTAGTAGAAAGGATGTACCCACCCGAATTATGTGTCAGCCTCGTCTGTCATCTTTCTGCTCATTCCAGGACTTTTCTGAAGAATTAGCAACACTGTTCAACCCATTTCTAGCCGAGCCTCACATGCCAGAACCCCAGCTAAGAGCTTGTGAGCTGGTGCAAACAAGCCGGGGGACCGTGCTGGCCCAGAGCTAGGGCTGGGGAGCAGCACCCCGCCTTGGGTGTCTGACAGAACCCTGGAGCCCGGCTGAACTGTGTCTCAGGAGGAGGCCCCCCTCCGAGTGCTCACTGCTGGGCACTCACAGCCGCAGGCAGCTGAAGTCTGTAAGTCAGGCTTCCTGCTCGCAGGTGAAGGAAGGGCGTGGCTGCCAGCATCTCACCGACACCAGGCTCACCGCCTGCGTCCTAGAGGAAGGAGGAGGGTTCACCTGATGGAGGATTGTGATGGGAAAGCCGAGAGACTCCAGTCCGTGCTGAAGAGTTGGCATTTATTACTTGGATTATTAAATGATGTGTGTGGGCTTGACAACACAGGACTTGAGCCCTATTTGCTGCTACCCCAGCGTCCTTTAAAACCTGGTGGTTTGGAAATCATGACAGAGGCAAATGACTTCTGCTTAACTCGTGAGTAAAGTTAAAACATGAGTCTTGGGGAGTCGACGTTTTCTTGCCACCAGGAGCGGGGCTGCCTGCCATCTCCTTTAAAATGCACAAAACATGAGGTGGGGCTGACGTGCCAGAAGCCCAGCGTTCACCCTGCACCTTCTCTGCCTTCAGCCCTGTGCAAGTACTAACTCTCAGCCGTCGCTCCATACAGGGGCCACACACAGGATAGAACATTAGAGCTTTTTAAAATAAACTGTTTTCTTTATCAAGGGCTTCATGTCTAGTTGTTTTCACTGGCTCTTCCCTTGAGAAAGCTGCCAAGTCTCAGGGGGGCTTGAAGGCGGGCACGGCCAGGGTAGAGCTGTGTCTAAGCGCTCTCTCTGCACCAAGGGTAGTGGTCTCTGTACAGCTCCCTTTAAGGTTTAGGATGCTATAGAGAGTTCCCACTCAGCAGCTACTCCCTAAGGAACTAGAGGGGAGGGCAGCTCTTGTGCTGGTTTGTTGGGGGGAGAGGGGGTTTGATTTGGCTCAGAACAAAAGCACTCTGTGTGTCTCTAAATAATCCATTGGTTTTGACTAAAAAGCACTACCTTGATAACGTGCATGAAGTTCACGCCTATAAAATTCATGGCTTTTCTACATTTGCAGTGCACACAGATTCAGGCTGTGCTGGAGGAAGGAGACGGTACTCAGGGAGCCCTTTCAAGTGTCTTGCAAAATCCTGTCTGCGCCTCCATGTGTATTTCCTGGCGGAAAAGCACATAGCTGTCAAAGAGGCCAGCCCAAGGCCTAAGTGGCCTGCTGTGTCACCTGAGGAAAGCTGGTGGGAAGGCCTGACAGCCATCAGTACAGAAAGGTCCCTCAACACCTAGTACTAAGGCCCTTCCCTCCCTCAGCTCCTCCTTTCACAAGTTTCTGCAGCTGAACTTTTGTTCCATTAATCTCTTCATCTTCAAATGCCTTTAAATCCATTTCATACTAATCTATAGGATTTGTCCTATAAACCTATTTATACCACAGTAAACTCAGGACGTTCTGAATTCCTGGGAGCCAAAATAGTTTTAAGAAATGTTTTATCTATCTTTCTGCACCCATTAGGTGTGGCTTACACAGCACTGCCCACTGAAGCTGAGCCCCAGGCAAGAAGCTGCCATTTCAGGAGACCCACCTCCGGGTAGGTGGGACAGGCAGGAGGAGCTGGGAGGCAAGCCCGAAGCCCCAAGGATCCAGGGCTATACCCACTCAGTTCAATGCAGCCTGGACCCAACTCAGGAAACGTCACACTGGCCTGTGTGAACCTTAAAGGCCCACTCTGCAGGCAGTAAGATAAAACTTAGAATTACAGGCAACTAATGAAATAGTGAACTAACTGGGTTCCTTTCTACATACCTGCTGTCTACTAGTTATCTCAAACAATGGTCTTCAAAGTATGGTTGGTCCCCAGACCTGCAGCCTCAGGATCAACTAGGACTTCCTGGACATAAAGATGTGTTGGCCCCTCTCCAGGACTCCGACTCCATCTCAAACTCGGGTGGAACAAGTTCGGGGATTCTGATGAAGTCGGACAGCCACCTCTCCAAGCCAAAATTTGACTTCATCGTGATCATTTAGATCTGGGTCCCTTGATTATCTTTAATACAGAATCAGCCTCGGTTAATATTCCTTAGCTTGCTACTCAGGCCTGGTGTGTGGCTATTGTAGGAAGGGGATTAGGATCGCCTCCGGGGACCTGGATGTTCAGATTCCCATTGTCAGCTCAGCTTCAGAAGCCCAGAGGTACTTACCTATTGTTAAAGAGCTTCCTTCCAGGGGATCGTGGTCACTGGTGTACAGCAATGACTGATCTGGAATTCTCTCATATTCGTACCTGGGCTCTGGCTGGCACTAGAGCTGGGCAACTGACCGGGAGGCTGTTCACACGCAAGGTAGTGCTGAGCTCATGGAAAGAGCTCAGTGCATTCGTGTGAACCGTATAGCTTGAAACTGGGTCATGAGCCGTTGCTGCCATCATAGTCTCCAGACTAAATTCTGAGCTCAAAGGACACCGCAGTCTTCTCTAAATAAAAGGACATCATGGACTTTTAATTTGCAAATGTTCTGACTTTTTCAATCAAGTCTTAAGAAATTTATATGAAAAGAGATGGGAGTACATAAATAGGGTGTTAAATATACCAACAAAATTAACCAGAAAAATATGTTTAAAAGCAATTTAAACAGCCTTCAACCAATCATATATAAGTAACAATCCGAGGTAAAAGAAAAAAAATCCTGCAAACACTTTTAGAAAAAATAAATCTCTGTTCTGTACTGTATAGAAACAGACTTTTTCAATCCCTCTTCCGCCAAAGACTGTGGGCACCAGAACGGAAGCTGGGAATCTCCCACCCTACCACTTCCACGTAACCGTACTGGATGCTCCAAGCTCAAGTTTAGGCAGGCTAAGGTACAAGAACACCGAGCCCATTCCCCATCGCCTCCTAGAATGGCACATCCGACCACAGCGCGGATGCTCAAAAGACCACTGAAGGCTGGCACCAAGGCTCTGAGTGAGGGAAGGAACGGTACTGAGTTTCCTCCTAATCAATCACTCACCTCCTCTAAGAGTTCTCGTATCTTCTCTCCAGTCTTCAATAAACCACTTTTCAGCTCTTTGAAATTCCTCTTGCCCTGTCAGCAGCCAACACTGGGCTGCCTACCCCATCCCTCCGCAAAGAGCTAGGTTCCCCTCCTTGCCCTCAAATCTGTCCAACCTGCTTCTACAGTGGTCTTTCCCTTTCTCCTGAGTTCTGGAGTGTTGGCTCCAGGACTGAGTATTGCTCAATACTCCTGACTGAGGCAAAGACCCAAATGTCCTCTCCTGTGAGAGAAATGAAGAGGAGGAAAAAGTAAAAATTAATAACAAAGCATTTTGTAGAAATGCAAGGAGAAACGATTCTGAATCATTGTCATGGTTTGTGCAGTTGTTTTTTTAAACCACTTTTCTAGTTTGGCACTTTGCGATACTCCAGTCTGCAGTGGAGCTGAATGCTGGAGACAGATTCTGAACGGTCCTGACCACAGGGTGCCTGCTTCCCTCCCTGACTGAGGGCCGGCCAGAGTACTGCCCTCTGCTGGCTCTGCTGGCTGCGTCCAGTCCTGGTCTTCACGCGGCTTATCTGACACAATTTCCCGAAGAGGAAACAAAGGTTGAAGAATCCAAAAAGGTGAGTTGAGCTTCACTGACGCTGGCCAGCTGGGGCCAGGAGCTCAGGTCCCCTCGCTCTGCAGAGGCGCCAGCTGTGACCCAGGTACCGACGGGGCTTTGCTGGCAACTCGGGTCTGAGCGCTATCAGCCTGGTCAGCCACAGCCAGGAGCCTTGCTTGTCCTTGCATCCTGTATAGAGAATGATAAGAGCCACCCTAGCGTCGCTGGCGCGTCCTGGACCTGCGTCTCTGCAGCACCGTCTTGACAGTAAGATGCTAACTCCCGAGGAAGGAAGCCAGTCTGGCTATAACCAGTGGCTGCTGTTTGATGAAGGAGCTTAGGAGCTGAGGGGGGAAGCCCGGCGCACCAAGTTCTACCTGAAATAAAGCAGAGAGGGAAGAGTTAAAGGTGTGTACGGACAGGGAGCACACGCCAGCCACACGTCAGCCACAGGTAGCCACCCAAGGCTGTTGTGACATGAAAAGCTCCTCTGTCTGCAGTCCCGGAGTCTACTGGGCTCTGCTGTTCAGATCTAAGCGTGAGCTTCACCTCCCGGTGACAAAGGTCACTATGGGGATCTGGGAGTGGAGAGCGAATAGAATGGTCCTGCTTTCTCTGCTCTGCCGAGGCTGCTGCTCCTCCCTCGCCATGACTGTCTCCTGAGGACTCAGCAACGGAGAGTCTAAAGGCCACTGAGCTCTTTGGTAACAACAGCTTCAGAGAAGACTGACCGGCTTTGTCCCCCTCCTCTGTCCTCGATTCACTAGTGACTCCCTGCACTGTGGCCCAAGAAGCCCGAGTCTCCAGCTCTGGGGACACAGGGCCTGCACACTGAAGGGTGTCAAGCAGCTGAATAGAAAACTCCCACGGGGTGGTGGGGTCACACCGAGGCGTTCCGTGCAGCCAGCAGCACGGGGAGGATCACCTGGACCAAGTAGATGACTCTGGTCATCTCCTTTCCTTCCACGGTGAGAGGCTGTAGGATCCAGGCACTGGGCAGGATCTCCCCTCGGACCATGTCTTTGCTGGGTCTCGGCATGGACGTGTCATAAACAGACTGAGCGGCCATGACAGACAGGTGCCCCTGGGGACAGGGAGTGAGGTGGATCAAACCGGACAGGCTCCAGTGCGGCCGGAGACTTCATACCACGCTCCTCCCTGCCCAACGCGCCCTCCTTTCCCCACAGGACCTGATGCCACCCTTTCCCGGCCGTCCAGCCCAACTTCTCCCCATAACATCTTTACCGCCAGCGAGGCAGGCACCTCTTTAGCTTCCACGCAGACACAACAGAAATCCCGCGGCTGCTTCAGTGCACACAGGGCGGTATTGCACACCAAGTACACTGGGGGGTCAGGAATGGGGAGAGTCAGGAGGTACAGGGACAGACCTAGTCCTAAATCCTTCCCAGCCCAGGAGCTCCCGCCGACGTGCAGTCATTCTGCAACCTGACACACGGACCCAGCCTGAGCCACCCGGAGGGCATGTGAGCACCTGGCCTCCCAGGAGGGCCACCTCCAACCCTTGCTGCCGCTGGCCCCTGGCACGGGCCCGCAGGAAGCCCTCCCTGGGCTCACCCAGGTTGATGCTGTTGGTCACCCGCTGATGCAGCCTCGCTGTTTGGATGGGCTTGTGGTAGAGCGGCCACAGGGTAGGGTCACTCACAGCTGCCCACACGTGAGACAGTGGCTGGGAAACCACGCCGGCTCCCAGGAAGCCATGGCGAGTAGAAGAAAACACCTTGTAGTAAAGCTGCACCTCCTGCTCCTCGCCCTGATAGCTGGGGACACCGAGGGTGGGGAGGAGGAGGAGGAGGTGAGAACTGGGCTCCAGGGTCACAGACGGGCAGCTCGGGGAGGGACTCAAGGAAGCCAGGGCAGAGAAGGTAAAGGAGGAAAGAGGACCACAGATTAGGACAAGACACTGCAAAGAAACTTACCTCCAGCCGGCTGCTGGCTGGCAGCTGAAGAGGTTGTGCAGATTATCCGAGCAAGCAGCCATCACCTGCAGACACGGGGATCATGGCCAAGTGGGCGGGCACAGTACAAAGCAGACCCCTGGGTTAGTCAGCCACTCGGGCTAGCGTTTGCTGAATTCCCCTTCCGTCAAGATGGAGAGCCACCGAAGAAGCCCTACCCTCATCTGAGAGAAGCTGGCCCTCATCTGCCCCACTCTTTCCCTCCCTTCCCTCCCCGCCAACCTGGCAGCAGGCCGGTAAAGGAACCACGGGGACAAGTGGAGTCGCTCCTCACGTCAGCGATAGAGATGTCCACGATGTGCTTGGCCAAATCCTGGTAGGAGGAGGAGCAGCAGGCCCCCAGGCTGGACAGGCTGGACGGAGAGCAGCAGCAGCTGCCCAGGGAGGTTCTACGGCCTGCGGTGAACGGGCAGAGGCCGTGAGATGGTGTGAGCGTCGAGGCCTCAGAGCAGCGACAGCCTCCGGAGGGACGGTGACTCGGGGCTGATAACCTCAGGCTAGTGACTCTAGGATCTGGCAGACCTCCGCCCCCAAAGTCCCCAAACCAGGCAAGTAGCCGCGTGCCCCCACCCCCACCACTCACTGTAAGCTAAGCTCTTCCAGGTGGATCCGGCCAGACTCAGCTGACTGTTCCTCACTGCAGAATGTCCCCGGACGTCCCCTATCCAGGAGTCACTAGAATCAGGCAAGCGCGTGTCCCCCTGCAGAAAACGAGATGTTTAGGACCAGAGCAAAGAAAAAGAGAAAGCAGAGTGCCAGACAGCCTGTGTAGAATTATCTCCTCTGCCTCTAAACTGTCCCAATAGTTTCCAGTGTAGAGCCTCTATCAAAAAAATCTTCCCCATGGCGCCTGGGTGGCTCGGTCGGCTAGGCGTCTGACTTAATCTCCGCTCAGGTCTTGATCTCACAGTTGTGAGTCCGAGCCCAGTGCTGGGTGCTGTGCTGTGCATGAAGCCTGCTTAAAAAAAAGAAAAGAAAAGAAAGAAAAAATCCTCCCCTTTGGGATTACAGGAGTCTGGGTGTCCCCAAGAAGTCAAGAGCAATAGAAACCAGTCCCTGGACAATCTCTCATGCTTCAAGCCACAGGCTCAAAGACTGCTTGCAGGAGAGCTCCAAAAGGGATCAGATATATCAGGTATGCGGCATCAGTGGGCTTGGGGGCTCTAACATGTGGCAAAATGAATGAGGGCATGGCTGGAGCCCAAGTGGAAGGTGGGAGGGGGAGGAAAAGCAACGAGCTGTGAAAAGCTTGACCCTAGGCCCCAGCCTCCCCGAGCCCCCCACCCAACCCTGTCCCGTACAGCAGCTAAGCCAAAGGTCCTAACTTGGAACCAGACGGGGTGATTTCTGGACCTGCAATACGGTCCTCCCGCCTTTACTTCAGACCGCAGCGCAGTAACGTGACCTTGACTTCTGCTGGACCTAACCGCCACTGTCCCTCCCACCTCTATCATTAGTTCTTAACCTATGGCTACTTTAGGGACAAGAAGAGGTGAACACAGGCAGTTCTATCTCCATCCCGGCCTCCACGCCTCTGCTCCAGCATACAGTCTCTCGTACTTGGCGCAGGTCTCTCCGTCTCAGATTCAAGTCTTGTGCCATCTTCTTGGGAACTTTCCACTACTGATCATCTCCCCCTTCACTGCTGCCTCTGCCTCACCCTCTTCCTCGGAGCCTTCCTACAAGCACTCAAGCATGTAAACCTTTCTCTCACCTTTAAAAAACTTCCTCACAGGTGTCCTTGCTCTCCCACCCTTCACACATCCGCTTTTTGAAATGACTGTCACCATTCGCCATCTCCCACCTCTCCCGTCTGAACCTGCCTGAACGTAGCCTTTGCCTCACCACTCCACCGAACAGCAGTCACCAGGTCCCTGTGACGTCCGCGTGGCTAGTTCTGATCACCAGCTCCCAGTCCCCGCCTCACTGACCCGCTCAGTGAGCTCCCACTCGGCCAGCCTCTCCCTGTCACTTGAGACATTCGCCTCCTGGGTCCCCAGGCTCGTGCTCCTTCTCCTGTGTTGGCTCATCCTCCTCAAACAAAAATTCAAATTCCGGGATTCTTTCAAGACTTAGGCCTCTTTTCCCACTCAATTATATACTCCTAAAGGGTTCCATCTGCTCCAACTGCTATACTGATGACTCCCAAAAATAAATATCCACAGATTAATCAGCAAATACTGATGACACAACTGGCTCCCATGTGGAAAAAAAAAAAAAGGTTACATCGGAGACCCATTTCATACATCATGCCAATAAATTCTTCATGCTTTGTGGCTCAAAACTATATGGAGTAAAGAATTTATTATTATTGTAAGATAATAATAAGTTAAAAAAATTATCTCATAGTGGGAATATGCCTTCCTACACAGGGCACAAAATCCAGAAGCCATGAAAGAAAAGATTGGTAAACACTAGACAACATAAAATTAACACTTCCCAGGGGCACCTGGGTGGCTCAGTCGGTTGAGCATCTGACTCCTGATTTCAGCTCGGGTCGTGGTCTTGCAGTTCATGAGTTTGAGCCCCGCATGAGACTCTGCTCTGACAGTGCAGAGCCTGCTTGGGATTCTCTCTCCCCTCTCTCTGCCCCTCCCCTGCTCATGCTCTCTGTGTGTCTCAAAATAAATGTAAAAAACTTTAAAAATTAACATTTCCAGGTAGTAATAAAAAACAAAACAAAAACACAACTAAGAAAAAACACTGTTATCTCAAATGACACAGAAGGATAATTTTCTTAATATAAAAGAGGGCCTCTAAAGGCAAAAAGACTAACAACCCACTCGAGAAGTGGACATAGTGCACTGTCCTGGAGCAAAAGGACTCAAGGCTCTTCGGAATCTGAAAACACACTCGATCTCAGACACACGAGGAGAACCGTGAACCAAAACTAAAATGGAATACGTATTTATGCCCATCACACTGGCAAAGACTGAAGGAAAAACCCTTGCTAACACTCTGTTAAGCGAGGGGTCAAGTATGATTTAAGAGTGTAAACTGGTATACTTTGGAAACATCTACCACATATTTTAAATATAAAATGTACATGTCCTTTGACCCACCAATCTCACTGGGAGGAATGTAGCCAAGAGATGTTCTGTCATTGAAGTAGAAAAGCGATGAGCAATTTCAAATACAAACTCGGGAACCAATGAGAAAGCGCCTATGAGTCTTTCTGAAGAAATGATGAGGGGAGGAATAAGTAATTCCTGGCAAATTATTAGAAGTGAGGAGAGTCCATTTAATCTAGCCTAAGAACAACTCTACGAATGCAAACATTATAAACAACGTAGAAGTATTCTGACAAAAAGTAAAGAACAAGAAAGGGTAGAAATACACTGATTTTCTTATGTTTTATAAAGGTAACAACACTGCTAAATCAAGTAATAAAGACTATCTGAAGATATAAAAGTGACCATGGAAAATTTTTTAGAGGCTTCCAAATTATCAGAAAAAAAAGACACATATTTACCCTCACAGCAGAGAACACACAGACCACATAATGATAAAACAACAAAAAATGTTCAGATGTCAATGGGAAGGTGCGCCTAGGTGGCTCGGTCAGTTGAGCATCTGACTCCTTAATTCCAGCTCAAGTCATGATCTTATGGTTGTGAGGTCAAGCCCTGTGTCGGGCTCTGTCTAGCGTGGGGACTGTTTGGGATTCTCTCTCTCTCCCCCCCCCACCTCTGCCCTTCCCCTGCTTGTGCATGTGTTCTCTCTCTCTCTCTCTCTCTCTCTCTCTCAAAAAATAAATAAATAAAATAGATGTCCATGGGAATATTCATAACCAAAAAACTCTCACTAAATTAAAAAAAAAAATAGAAGTCCTATTTCTCTGGAATCATACATACTCAACACATAGCAAACTAAAAATTAATAACAAAATCAGAAAACTCAGGAGCCTTTCTACCAAAAAGTTCTTAAAAACATATAAGAATCGGATTAAGAAAGAAATACAAAGTGAAAATGCAAAATTACTATACAAATAGATAAAATACGTAAGTTATGGGATGTAACTAAAGCAGGACTCAGGTGGAAATTTTTAGCTTCCAATATTTACATCAGTGAAAAAATAAAAAATAAATGAACTGGTGTAACAACTATACACCAACAAATTAGATAACCTAGATGAAACAGACAAATTCCTAGAAAGATACAAACTACCAAAACTGACTCAAGAAGAAACAGATCCTGAAAACAATATGACACTACACGTTGGCTAACTAGAATTTAAATAAAAATTTGAGGGGCACCTGTGTGGCTCAGTTGGTTAACTGTCCAACTTTGGCTCAGGTCATGATCTCAGGGCTCATGAGTTCGAGCTCCACGTCGGGCTTCGTGCTGACAGCTCAGAGCCTGGAGCCTGCCTTCGGATTCTGTGTCTCCCTCTCTCTGCCCCTCCCACACTTGTTCTTGCACACACTCTCTCTCTTTCAAAAATAAATGCTAGAAAAAAAATTTTAATAGAAAACTTGAAAATAGGAAAAAAAAAAAAGAACAGAATATCTGAACATTTTACAAGATACTGAATTACTAATCAGAAAAATTCCCACAAAGAAAATTTCAAGATGAGATAGCTTCATTAGCTTCAAATCTACCAAACATTTAAAGAATTAACAAGTACTTCACAAATTCTTTCCAAAAACAGAAGAGGAGGAAATACTTCATAAGCCATTCTAGAAGTCCCTGACATGAAACCAAAGAAACCACAAGTAAACTACAGATCAATATCTCTTATGCATATCAACACACAAATCCCCAACAAAATATAGGAAAGCAGAGTCTAGCAACACAGAAAGCGTTGTATACATCCTGACCAAGTATACACCATTCCTGGGGGTTATCCTAAGAATACAAGATTAGTTCAACATACAAAAGTCAATCATGTAATATGCCATATTAATAAAAGAAAAAATCCACACGATCATCTCAACAGTTACCAAAAAAAGTATTTGACTAAATTTAACACCCTTTTATGATAAAAAAAAAAAAAAAAAAAACACTCAACAAACTAGGACTGGAAGGAAATTTCTTCAACCTGATAACGATTATCCACAAAAAACACACAGTTAACACCATCTTTAGTGGTTAAGCGGCTGAATGGTTTCGTTCTAAGATCAGGAACAAGAATGTGAGGTCTCATTGCACTTCTATTATTAACAGTGAATTAGAGATTCTGCCCAGGGCAATTAAGCAAGAAAACATCAACAAAGGCAGATGATATGATTTTGTATACAGAATATCATGAGGAAGCTACCAAAAAACTATTAGAGCTAATAAAAAATCAGTTCAGCAAGGGGACAAGAAACAAGATCAATACACAAAAATCAACTGTATTCCTGCAGAGTAGCAATGAACAAACTGAAAAGGAAATTAACAATTCCATTTATAATAGGATCAGAGGAATAAAATACTTAATAATAAATTTAACAAAACAAATTCAAAACTTATACTCTGAAAACTAGAAAACAGTGTCAAAAACAGAGAAGACCTGAATAAATGGAAAGATACTCCATATTCATGGGATCAAAAGACATTACTAGTAAGATGTTTAATACACACAGATTCAATGAATCCAAATCCAAATCCCATCTGACTTCTTTGCAGAAAGTGATAAGCTCATCCCTAAATTCACATGGAAATTCAAGGGACTCAGAATAGCCCAAACAATCTTGCTAAAGTACAAAGTTGGGCACTTCCTGATTTCAAAACTTATGACAAAGCTACAGTAATCGTAACAGTGGTGCTGACATAAGGACAGACATGTAATGCAATGGCATTAATTCAGAGTCCAGAACTAAATCCATACGTCTATGGTCAATTCATCTTTGACAAGGGCTCCAAGACAATTTAATGGGGGGAAATAACAGTTGCTTGAACAAATGGTGGGGGGAAAAATGGTTATTCACAGGCAAAAGAACCAAATTCAACCCATAATTTTGGCCCACTAAATACAAACATTAACTAAAAACGGATCAAAGACCTACATGTAGGAACTAAAACCATACAACAATTAAAAGAAAACAAAGGCACACCTTGGAGATACTGTGGGTTTGGCTCCAGAGCATCGGAATAAAGTGAGTATCACAACAAAGTGAGTCAGATTATTCAGTTTTGTTTCCCAGTGCATATAAAAGTTATGCTTACACTGTACTATAGTCTACTGACGGTGCTATCATTACGTCTTAAAAAAGCAACATATAGGGGCACCTGGGTGGCTCAGTCGGTTGAGCCTCTGACTCTTGATTTTGGCTTGGGTCACAATCCCAGGGTTGTGGGAAGAAGCCCCATCATCGGGCTCCATGCTGCCCGATGCCTCTCTTTCTCTCCCTCTGTCCCTTTTCCCTGCATGTGCTCTCTAAAATAAAATAATAATAATAAAAATAAAAAACAGTGCATATACCTTAATTAAAAATACTTTCTTGCTGGAGCACCTGAGTGGCTCAGTCAGTTAAGCATCCAACTCGTGATATTGCCTAAAGTCAGCCCTCACTGGGCTCTGCGCTGACAGCACAGAGTTTGCTTGGGATTGGTTCTCTCTCCCCTTCTCTCTCAGCCCCTCCCCTTGCTCTTGCTCTCTCTCTCTCAAAAAACATAAACTTAAAAAAAATACTGACTAAAAAATGCTAACCGTTATTTGAGATTTCTGTGAGTCATAATCACTGATCACAGGTCATCATAACAAGTATAATAATAATGAAAAAGTTGGAAATATTTCAAGAATTACCAAAATGTAACAGAGAGATACAAAGTGAGCAAATGCTGTTGGAAACATGGTGGGCGGACTTGCTTTACACAGCACAAATCTTCAGTTCGTAAGACACGCACTACCTGCAGAGCGTACTAAAGCAAAGCAGGGTAATAGGAGGCATGTATGCCTGTCCAGGCATAATCTTTGTGACCTGGGATTAGGCAACAATTTCGTAGATATGAAACCAAGAGTACAAGCAATAAAAGAAAAAATAGATAAAATGAACAGCATCAAAACATGTGTTTCTTTTTTTTTTTTTAAACGTTTTATTTATTTTTGAGACAGAGCATGAGAAGGGCAGAGAGAGAGAGAGAGAGAGAGAGAGAGAGAGAGAATCCGAAGCAGGCTCCAGGCTTCAAGCTGTCAGCACAGAGCCTGACGCGGAGCTCGAACTCACAGACCGCGAGATCATGACCTGAACCGAAGTCGGCCGCTCAACCGACTGAGCCACCCAGGCGCCCCAAAACATCTGTGTTTCAAAGGACATCACCAAAAAATGTCAAGAAACAGAATGGGACACAGCTGTTACAAACCAGACATATAATTGATAAAGGACTTGTACTACAATATATAAAAAACTATTAAACTTAATAAAAAGACAACCACCCAGTTATAAAATGGACAAAAGATCTGAATAGACATTTATTCAAAGAAAACCTATAAAAGGCTAGAGTAAGCTCATGAAAAGATGCTCAGAACCATTAATTAAGATAATGCAAATCAAAACCATGACGAGGTGCCATGTCACATCCCCCAGGATGACTACAATAAAAAAGAAAGGTGCCAGTCAGGATGTGGAGAAGTTGAGTGCTTGTACACTGCTGGCGGGGCTTGAGGGTAGTGTATCCTCTGTGAGAAATAATTTGGCGGTTGTTCAAATGGTGAAACACAGCATTTTACCCGTCTATGGATCCATCACCCCAGCTCCTAGGTATATACCCAAAGACAGGAAAATAAATGCGCATACAAAAACTTTTTTCTTAAGTCAATAAATTTTTATGTAAGGAATTTTACATGTGATTCCTTCCACTGCCAATCACTGTAGTTCCTCCAAAGTCAGAATCATCATCTTCAAAATAGCTCCTTTAAAAAGAACTTCTGGGGGCACCTGGGTGGCTCAGTCGGCTAAGCATCCAACTCTTGGTATCAGCTTAGGTCATGATCTCATGATCGTGAGACCGAGCCCCGTGTCAGGCTCTGTGCTGACAGCATGGAGCCAGCACGGGATTCTCTCTCTCCACCCCCACTCTGCCTCCCCCCTGCTCATGCTCTCTCAAAATAAAAAACATAAACTTAAAAAAAAAAAGTTGACATCCTAAACTGGTGAAGCAGAGGCAAGCTGTCTAGAGGAACAATCAAATGTTAAAGAAACAGCTCGACAGCCATATGGAAAGAATAAATTCGAATCCACACCTTATACTTTATATATGTTCAAAATGAATCAAAGACTGAAATAGGAGGGGCGCCTGTATGGCTCGGTCAGTTGAGCGTCTGACTCTTGATTTTGGCTCAGGTCATGATCCCAGGGTCATGGGACCGATTCCCCAACTTGGGCTCTGTGCTGAGCTGAGCGTGGAGAGCCTGCTTAAGGTTCTCTTGCTCTCCCTCTGTCTCTCTCCCACACATGCTCACTTACTCTAAAATAAAAATTAAATTAAAAAAAGATTTAGGGGTACCTGGGTGACTCAATTAATTGAGTATATGACTTCAGCTCAGGTCATGATCTCGTGGTTTGTGAGTTCAAGCCCCACAACAGGCTCTCTCCTGACAGCTCAGAGCCTGGAGCCCTCTTCAGATTCTGTGTGTGTCTCTCTCTTTGCCCACCCCCCCATCCCACCCCACCCCACCCCGCCGCTCACACTCTTTTTCAAAAATGAAATAAAAATATTTAAAAAATTTTTAATTGTAAATAATAAAAAATGAGAAAAGATTTAAATATGAAAAATTAAACTATATAATTTCCAGAAGAAACCACAGGAGATGTTTTTTATACAACTTTGGAATGAAGAATGTGTTTCTAATTATGATCAGAACATAGACACGTAAGAGAACTGATAAATAAAACATTCTGAATAGCCCCAAACACAGTAAGTAAAGTCTAAAGAGAACCAAAAAACTGAGATAAATATCTTTAATTCCTATTAGGCAAAGTGCTAGCTTGCTAAACAACTCCAGAAACTGATAAGAATAAAATAGAGAGATGAGCAAAGGATAGAACAGATGGTCCAGCAAAAACTTAAACATTTGATAGCCTGTTGGAGAAAGCGTGTCTATCTGTGAGGTGATATTTGTCAATATTACGATCTCAAGCGCACATACTCTCCCAGGCATCTACCGCATGCATCTATTTGCATGTGTAGGAGATGATGCGTGCACACAGGTATTTACTGGAGCACTGTTTACAACAGCCAAAGACTGAAATCGACCCCAGGTGGGGGGCCGGTTACATAAATTACACTGCTCCCCTGGCTTCAAAGCTTTAGAGCAGCTTCTGAGAAGTAACATGGATCCAAAAGGGGCCAGAATTCACAGCAGAGTCTACATGATCTGGCCTTTTCTCGTCCTTCCTCAAGTCATTCTCCTGTCTTGCCATATTCCAGTCATACTAGCCTTCTTTTAGGTCCTCAAACTCTTCCTCCCTCTGGGCCTCACTTGCCAAGCTCTCTGCCTGGAAGGCTGTCCTCCCCCGCCCCGGCCTCCCCATCTCTCCTGACACTTGACACCTGACACTAAGCTTCTACTCTGTTAAGTGCCTCGCATGCTCCTGGTGTCACTAAACTCACTCTCTTTAGAGCATCTTTGCAGACCTTCCAGATCAGATCCCATTTTCTATTGGCTGAGAACCCCTGCTTCATGTAACTTACTGCCAAGGTGCTTAAATCATCTTACAACAAGCTGTGCGTACCTTCTAACGATTTAAGAACAGGAACAGTTTTGCTCAATGCTGTGTCCCCAGTGCCTAAAATAGTACCTACAAAACAAACACATGCTGAACGAACAAACAGGGAAGATACAAAACTAAGGGAGAGACCAAAGCCTATCAATCATCCACGAGAAGGGCTCATGTCAGCGACAGCCTCCAGGAGGCAGAACTTCCTGCCTCAACACCTGCCTCAGTGGCTCTGGCCCGTGGCTCATTGCTAGCATCTGCCCACTCACCACACTGTCTGGGGACTGGAGCTGGTCCGACAACAAGGCGATGCTGCTGTTGTAGCCAGAGGTAAGGCCAGAGGAGAGGCTTCCATTGGAGCTGGTAGACAGGGAGCTGGAGGCAGCCAGCGTGTGCAGCTTTTCTTCCTCCTGAGCAGGACGGACAGCTGGCAACCAGCTGCTGGTGCACACTCTCTATCCCCACACCCCCCCTCACCTCCCCAGTGCCTCCCACTCCAGCGTGAAACCCTCATGCCTAAACCAAAGCTGCCTCCTCCCAGATTTTGGCCTGGGAACAGGAGCCAGTCAGAGGAGCGTGACATGTAAAAAGAGTGAGCACAGCTTTGAGCTGGCACTAGGAGTCCAACACCTTCCTGCAAAGACTCCGAGGCAGCCCGGGGGAAGGCTGGCCTGGCCTGGCGTCTGCCCCAGGCTCCAGCCCCCTCGGAACCACTGGCTGGCCCCATGCCCACCCTCAGCAGCTGGGAGATGATCTGCTGGCGGATTCGCAGCTTCTCCTGCTCGGTCCGCTCCTGAAGCCGGGCTCGGGCCCGTGCAATCTCCAGCTTGGCTTCCTCGCGGGCGTGCTGGTATTCTTGCAGCATCAGCGCTATGTCTGAGGCAGGGTGAGCAGACCGCGATGCCGATCCTGGGCTCCTAAGGAAGACCACAGGGTGGGGAGACGCCTTCTAACATGGTGGGTGTGCGGGTGACGGCCCTGCCTGCCTACCCCAGATCTATTCGACACCATCCTCTTGAAGGACCCATCCTGTCTTTGCCCACAGTTTGGTTTTACAACCCACTTTGAGGTTCAGGCCTGCTGTCTTACACAGAAGGTCACCGCTCTGTCCACCCTCTCCCATGAGCTCCGCCCCACCCCGTTCCCTCCTACATCCTCCTCTTTCCCTTTGCCCCATTCTCTCCCAGCCGCTGCCACTTGCCCACAGGAGCGTAGGACCCACTCTTGGAATCGCTCCTGTCCAAAGGAAGCTGCGGCCCCCACTCTCCAGGCCCTGCCCCCCCACAGCCCTCCTACTCCATAGACAATCTGCTCTCTGCAGGGTCCTGGGTCCACCCATACCTGGTGGTTGCCACAACATCCTTCCTCAGTTGCTGCAGGTATTCTCGGCGCCTGCTGGGGAGGCCAAGGTCCCGGGTGGGGAGATCCCTGTTGGGCAGGAGGCTCAGGTGTTTCTGGGGGCTGAGGTTCCGTGTCTGGTGTAAGTTCTGAAGACGTTCGGCTCGCTCTCTCCGGAGGGCCGCAATTGTTTGTTTTTGCCTGAGACAAAAATGTGATTGATTCACTGAAGCTGGCCCTGAATGCCCTTCTCCATCTTAATATCTATCTCTGATCCCTGAACATCCCAGAGCTGAGCAGGGAGAAAGGAAGAGCTAGCTATTCACCTTCCGTGGTTCTCTTTCAGCCCACCCTTTGCCCTTCCACGCCAGGCTGGGGGCACTTACCGGGCATAGAGCTCCTCCCAGGTGGACCGCAGAGGCTCCTCAGCAGCAAGCGCCTCCCCAGTCCCACTCTGCAGCACGTGCAGCAGGGCATCGGCCTCCCCAAAGCCATGGTGCAGCTTCGCTTCTGTGATCTCTGTGCTGAGTGAGAGGTTCTGAGCCCCAGTCTGCAAGGGGACCTGCTCCCTCTGGAACCACTCAGGATCCTGGCTCTGGCTGTCAGGAGGCTGTAAGGGCTTCCGTCCCTGCTTTCCAGAGCTAAGATCGCAGCTGGTCCCCAGTGACTCCATCACACCTAGGCCCCCAGGAGAGCCATCCAGAACCCCGCTCCAATGACTGACTTCGTCATGCACTGAGGAGTCCCCCAGGCCGTGATGCTGGGGCTCGGCAGCCACGCATACCTGGGAACTGGAGCTCAGTGGCACCTCAGATAGGCAGGTAGGGCTCAAAGCGGAACCCTGGAGCCCTGCAGTAGCAGTCAACTCAGAGACAGGGCAGGGGCTGAGGTGATGGAGGCCTCCTCCCGAAGAGGAAAAATCCAAAGTGGGTTGTGGCTCCACTGGAGACGCTGAACTCTCGCCCTCATTTTCTGTCTTGCTCCGCCATTCACTTGGCCCCCTACTGCTCAGTGAGCCACACTCCAAGGAAGCCACGTCCCCGGGCACAAAGCCGTCAGCCAGACTCTGGCTCTGGCTCCTCAGTGAGGGTGGTGGTGATCTGCTTTGGACCAAGGTCGTGGTCTTGGGCTGAAGCTGCTGAGGGGGCTGCTCTAAGTAACAGACTTGGAGTTTTGGGCTCTCTGATGGACTGCCCGGGGACCTCACCTCAAGGAACGACCTGCCATCACTCCTTTCTAAAGGACTTCCACCTTCCTCACATGGTTCCACTCTCTGGGAACCACCAGACTCATTAGCAGTTTGAGAAAAATTATCCACTGGAGGCCTGGGGGAATCCAGGAGAGAGTCTGGACTGGAGACAAGCTTCTGGTGGCCTTCAAGAGGACAAACTGAGGGGGCTGTGAGAGACAGAGAGTCTGGAGAAAGTCCCAATCCGTGGGTGCTGGCACTAAGCGTGAGTATTGGGGAGGAGGCCCTGTCCACCAACAAGGTACCCACGGTGCCTAGATCCTTCTGGACCTTTGGATTCTCCACGGACTCTGCAGGACTGGGGCAGGGCCCTGGGGAGTGGGAGTCTTTGAGGCTGGGGCTGCTGACAGCCAGGCAGAAGGGCTCCTCTGGCTGGGAGCTGGGAGGCAGGGAGGCATCAGAAGTCTGAGGGCTCACAGAAGGGAGGTTCTGCCCAAAGTGGGCTTTCTGAAGCCTCAAGTGTGATAGGGGTGGTGGAAAGCTCTGGGGCCTGCAGTGGGGGCTTTCTTCCTGAGATTCTGAGGGCCCTGCCATTGTCCACGCAACCTCCTCTGACTCTCTCTTCTGAAGGGTCTCTGTGACATGTCCCTTTTCTTGAGACATGGTGGGGATATCTGAGCCCAGCACTTCCAGGACCACATTGACCTCCTGAGGGTTGGCCTCTGGAGCCAGAAGAGGCAGAGGTGGTAAGGCCAGGTCTGTTTGGATGCCCTCATCTACAGTGGTCTGAGTACAGCCGTCCATCATTAGGGCCTGGGTCACCTCGTCTGGGGATTCCCTCTTGACATTCCGCTCCTTTTCGGTCACACTTGGCTGGGAGAGACTTCCCAACAGCTCCGAGGTGCTGTGTAGCAGCTGCGAGAGGTGGATAGACAGGTTGTGCATGCTAGTCCAGGAGACCAGACCAGAGCCTGGCACTGCACTGGTTTCCGGCAGAGCAGAGATGTTGGTGGAGCTCCAGCAGACGCTGGAGCCCAGGGTCTGTGTGCCCTGCTCCAAGGTGTTCCTCCTGGGCTGCCCCACCGGGCCACATGCCTCTGATGGATATGGCAGCACAGTCTCATCTACTGGACCTGCAGCACTTCCTTCTGCCAAGAGGGGCTCACTCCTCAGATAGTCTGCTTTATCAGGGGTACCAGGGATCACGGCTCTATTGTCAGGACCCTTACTGGGGACTGCTCCTTCAGGGCTGTTCAGGATGTGGGAGTTCCCCAAGGTAAATGAGGAACCCCATACTTCCCAGGCCTTACGTGAATCTTGAGCATTTCCAATGCTGCCGTGTGTGCTCCCCAGGTCCCGGGCATTGGCATAGGTGCTGAGGTGGGAATGGAGCGGGGAGTTCTGGTCTTCCAGGCCCTCGTTCACACTAGAACAACGGACCATGTTTGATGGCATCGGGCCCTGGGCTGTCTGGCTACAGGAGACATCCACTGCACTGCCAAACACATACTGCTTCCAGCCAACGTGCACAGGCCCCTCTGGCCATGAGGACAGGATGTAGGGATTGATGTCACTGGAGCCAAAGTGTAACATTCCATTGTCTGCCTTGGAGTGCCACTTCTCTGACCTGGCGTGGCTGCCAGGTCTCTCTGGATTTTCCTGCCAGGCCTCTTCCAGGGTTCCTGATGTCCAGCTAGTCATGGAGTCAGGAGTTGGCATGCAAGAAAGAGCTGAGGACTTTGGGTAGGGAGGGGTGGCAGGTTGTGGGGGCTGGTGATCAGTCGTGCGCTTGTCCCAGTTAGAAGAGGCTTTCTGACTACATCCCTCAGCTTTCAGAGATGTTCTCACTGCTGACTTTCCTTTGAAATAATCCCTGGGATGTGGAGTCCACCATCTGGTAGGTTCCTGTGTATCTTCATCTGTGGGGGAAGGAGGCTCCACACTCAAGTTCAGCTCCTGAAGAGACCGGGAAGAGCTAATCACAGAGAACAGTGGTCTGGGGGAGGACCTAGAGTGTTTGGGGCCAGAAAAGACTGCAATCACAGGAAGCGAGCACCTGTGGTGGGGAGCCAACTGCTCCCTTCCAGAGGCAGGCACGCCAGGGCTCTGGGGTCTGGGCCATGGGGCTCCACTCTGCCCCAAGGGCATGGAGGCTGAGTCTTCGAAGCCTGATGGAAGCATCCTGGACACAGAGGGATGGGCTGCAGATGCTTCCTCTCTGCCTGCATCTCTAATCCGACTGTCCAAGCCACCTTCACGGGAAGGTTGGGAGCTCCTGCCCTGAGCAGGCTCTTCCCCACCACCCGAAGCCTGGTCTCTCTGCTGCTCTTCCTCCTCCCAGGGACTGTCAGTTTGGTGCCTAGAGATGTGTTTTAACTTTTCCACAAACCTGGCTTGGGGATCCAATCCACTGTGATCTCTGGACTCAGTGGAAAGTTGTTGTTTTTCTGGAAGGCACTGGATGGCATTTTCTAAACATCCATGCTGAGGTTCCCCCAGAAGCTCACTCTCAATAGACCGTTCACTTAAATGCAGGGTGTATGGTCTCCCAGTTCTTAAAGGTGGTTCTGGCCTGGTTTGAGATTCCTGTGCATTCTGGCCACCTACAGAGCTGTGCTGAAACTCCCTCACTGGCTCAGAGTACAGATCTGCAGAGGAAAAGGTAGCCTCAGGCTCTGGGCTCGCTTTCTTCTCAGCAACCTTTTTCTCAGGATCCTTTTCTGACCTTGAGCTTCCATCAGCCACTGAGTGGCTCAAGGAATCTGTCCTCACATCAGGGGCAGAAGGCGAGATGCTCCCTTGAGCCAGAGACAGGACAGCAGCAGAAGCGGAAGGCTCCCAAGCTCTGCTGTCTCCCAGCCCAGACTCTACATGAATGCCTTCGGGCTCAAGGCCAGGAGCCAAGAGCATGTCAGGTGCCCTGGAATAGCTTTCTCCTCTCTCGTCCGTTCCACAGGCTCTGGGAAGTACTATGCAGGGTGGCTGGAGACTACGTAGGGCAGCCTTGGAACTCCCCTTCCTCAGGTCACCGTCTCTGTAACACGATAAAGTGGAGGCTGGGGATGCACAGGCACGAGAATCAATGGGTTGAGGATTGCAAAGATGCTGGCAAGGCATTGTTCCGCTGTCTTCCTGCCTCCTAGGTGGACTAAGAGCCCTGCTGCCTTCAATGCTCCCTGAGATGACGACACAGTCTAAGGTTTCCTGTGGGTGTCTGCACTGGGACTCCTCTTGAACTTCAGGATCAGGGCTAGGTCTTTGATCTGGCAATGGAATCAGCCTAGGATGTTTGCTGCTGGCACTGCAGGCTTCTGCCAGCCCACAGCCATCGCTCTCCTCCCACTTCACACACTGCTGTGAGGGAGCTTCCGGTTCAACCCTTCTCAGGGCTCCAGGCACGATGGGACCCTGTTTGGGACTTGTCCTCCTTTCCTCGAGGCCAATGGAAGCCTCGAGGCATTGGCCATGGTCTTGGGTACGTCCTGAGAGGCTGAGAGAATTCTCAACATCACAGGTCACAAGCTGACTTTCGGAATAGGCTGTTTTTCCTCCCTGTGCAGCCACTAAGAAATTACCTGAACCTCTTCCACGAGTGGTATCTAGAATTCTAGGTTCTCGATGCGCTGGGTTGGTCTCCTGACCACCAGGGCATGTGCCCTCTGCACTCTCCCATGGAGCTAACTGGCTTCCCCCACACGGAATCACACCAGGATCACCAGAAGGGGCCCAAGAAGATAAGGTAGCCACTCCTTTCTCTGATCTTTCCCCCCTGTCCTCTACCGCTGTTGAAGGAAAACTGTCTGAGCTTGCAGGATCAGCAGAGGAAGGTGTTCTGGTTGCTTTTTTCTTTTTCTCCCTGATTTCAGAAGAGCCACAGGGACATACAAACTGTTCACCGGCTCCCAGAAAATGTCTCAGTTCTCCAATACTGTGGCTTTTGCTTGGAGCAGGGGCTGCATGGGAGGAAGTCGGTGAGAGACGCCATGGCCCTGTTTTAGTTTCGGTGTTGGGCAGATGTTGAAAGCTGTCCGCAGGGAGGGGTGTGGCCTCATCAGTCAACAGATGTCCTGGTTCAGCAGAGAGAGATGTCACATAAAATCCTTCTGCTTCATCCTCATTCTTGTCTGACACCATCTGGTCCCTTTGTGGATCCTGAGGCCTACCATGGACCCCTGAAGAACATTCAGCTTCTAATAAAGTCTCACAGTAAAGAAGAACATTGCCATCAGCCCCTAAGCTATGAAGCTGTTTTCCCTGGGCCTTTGCTGATCTGATCTCCTCTAACAAAGCCGGGTCCACAGATGTATGAGCACAGTGTTCTGGGTGAGGCACCCTTGGCAGGGACACAGGTGCTGAGAAAGCACCACCAGTAGGACTGAGGTCCTTGGCCTCCCTCTCCGCCTTCTGCTTCGCCTGCTGGCCTCGACTGTTACCCTCTTCTAGGCAGCTGGTCTTCTTTTCAAATGAGCTAGAGACCCTTTTCAGGAGAATGGCTCTTTCCGATCCTCTTTGTATGGCTGATTTGGCTTCAGAAGCAAAACTCTCCCTGGGACTCAAGCCCATCGAGATGCATCCAAGGTCCCCTCCTTGGTCTTGGGTGCTTGCTGATCTCCTGTTCTCCGTCCCCAGGGGAATGCGCTCTGGTACATGGGACTGACCATGAGATTCCACGGCTATAGCTACCACAGACTCACACCAAGCAGTGTGTGCCAAGGAAGAGCCCCCTCTAACATCTCCCTGAGGGCTGTGGCTTCGGGGCACTCCAGTCTGGTCCTGATGCCCTGCTCTAGTTACCAAGGGACTGTTAGGCATGTTCGACAGTGTGGGATCCAGCACGTGGTCAACTGGAGAAATGCATACAGTATCACGTGCATGAAGATAGTTTTTTGGGAGCCTTGGGGAATCCAAAGGCAAGATACTACTCAGGTCTCTGTGAGGAGCCACAGAGTAATCTGGCTGGCTAAGCAATGGGCCAATCTCCTGGCTGAAAGATGTGCTCATACAATGCAGGCTTGGGCTAGGAACTTTCTGAGTCAACGAGACCATTTTGTCTTCCTCCAGGAGGCTCCCTCCCCTTTGCACAGCCATTTCCTCAACTCCACCTTGAGCTTTTGGCCCCTTTTGCTTAGAACTACTTATATGTTTGGCAGTTTGACTTTCTTGAAAACCTTTCACAGTTTTCAGTTCCTCAAGACTTCCCAAGCTACGGGGCTGCCCTCTGGGGCGTGCAGATGCATTCTCCACCTCACTCTCCTTCTCAGAAGACATCTTTGGTCTGGGCTGCAATGGCAGAGCCCTAGCCAATGCCTCAGTTCTTGGATTACCACAAGTGTCTGCGAACCCTCTACTAGCTGTACATGTCCCTACGCAATCACAAGTGTCCCAGGATGGTCTGTCTAATACAGTTGGGGAAGTGTGCTCTGTTACAAACTTACTGTCTTGTACACATTCCCTTAACTTGAAGGGGTTCAAGATGATTTTTCGGACGTGGGGACCTTTCCCAATCCTATTGTTAACCTCCATTTCTCCAGCTTCACTATCCCTAAAGGTAACATCACCTGTCTGTTTTGGAGAAGATGGCTGATCCTTGAAAGACAAGTGGTTTCCAGAGCTGCCTGGCCTCAGGACAGAGTCAGCCATCTCCCAGGCCCTCTGGTCCTGGAACACAAACTCCTTACTGACTCCCAGTGTCGGGGGAGCATACAGCTGCTTATTTTGCTTGGATTCAATTTCTAAGATGCCATTTTCCAGCTGCGTTACGCTCCTAATTAGCCTGGCCATTTCATCAGCACTGTTAACTCTTTTATTCTGTTTCCTTCCAGAAGGTAGTTCTTTGGGGTTTAATGTTTCTTGTGATCTTCCAGGGCCCTTGCATTCACTCAGGTTTTTTTCCTGAGAGCTTTTAACTGACCGGAATCTTTCATATGTAGACTCCGTCTCTGGAAGCTTAAACTCTTTTGAGCTGCCTTTGGAATGGAGAGATTTCCCAAGAAGCCCAGATTCATTCTTCCCATCACCCCTGCGGGCTGGACTCTCATCCTGGGCCATCATCTCTGGGCCGCTTACTCTACGACGCACTGATCTGGACTGCAAAGAAACAGCAGTTTCCCCCAGCATGTCCTGGTCGAGGGCTAAATTGATGGTTTTATAGACGAAATCAGACCTGGCCCCGGAAGGAAACTGTCTGTTCATATCGAAGGCCTGGGTCTGTCTTAGGACTACATGGTGTTCCTGCTCTTCTTCCCCACCTGCCTCAGACTCACCAACAAGGAGAGGCTTCCTAGACCCACAGTGGTTTGAGGAAACATTGCAATAGGACTGTATAGTGGCCTTTTCTTCCTCCTTAAGTGCTGAAAGGCTATGTTTATTTAAAATTCCAACTTGATTTTCAAATTCACATACTTTTGTGCTACTAGATGAAAGAAAATGTCTGTTTTGAGCAATAAAAAGATAAACTGAATTATGGCTTTCTTCTTCAATATTTCCAGGGCATTCCTCCATGTCTCTGATAACTTCCTTGGTGTTCAGATGAACTGGTCTCCCCGCTGTGACCTGAGATGAGGCAATCTTGAAATTCCGGTTTTCTAACAGCACTGGCAAATTATTCTTCACATAAACATTTTGGAGAACCTTGTGGTCATGACCAAAGCCCCAGGCTTCCCTGGGGGGTGGGGAAGGCACTCTTGATTCTCTGTAAGCTGGAATCTCCAAGGCGGTTTCTGTCAGGGCATCCCGGCTTTTCGTCACATAGAACGTCTCCAAAGGAGGAGGCTGCAAGGAAGATGGGAATGGATTCCAGGCAGTAGAGTGGGGGAACCGCTCTGGACCTGACGAAACGCTCGTGGGCCTTCCAACCACTTCCCCGGAGCTCTCCTGATAGTCTACCTCCTCCTCCTGCAGGGCCAAACAGCTGCTGTGACTTAACTGCTCCTCCTGGCCTGCAATATTCTTCCTGAGAGGGGCCCAGCCCTGGGGCCAAAGGTTTTCTTTAGAGGCTATGGTGACATTACTGTGACAAGGGCTCTTGAGGAAGAAATATTCATCAGAGGAAGTCATCAGGCCGGGCTTCTCATTACTCTGCGAAGACTCTTCCAAGCTGTTTTGCTTGCCTTCACGTGTTTCTGTCATGGAATTTGCCATCTTCTTCTTGGCTACAAAGGCTGGTGCATTTATAGTTCCAGAAGTCAATGATTCTACATCTGCTGAGTAAGTTCCACTATAACTCACCTCTTTCTCTCTAGTTGTAAAGAAATCTGAACTACCTTCTAACTCAGCACTCAGACTGTCCTGTTCTTTCTCAGCTCTCAAACGCTTAATTTTGGAAAACTGGAGAGGAAAGGTGCTGAAATCCAGACTGCTGGATACCCCAGAACCAGGTGGCAAGAGAGTATCTGTTTCTTTGCCAGAAGCTTGGGTCAAGGAAGCAGAATCTTCTTCAACGGAAGGGAAAGCTGGCCCGGGCTCTCTCACAGTCTCCAGAACAGGATGAGACAGCTGAAGGAGGTACTTCTGCTGAAGGGCAGCCCAGTCCCTCTCAGGCCCGCTGCCTACCTGAGTGAAAGAGGTGGCAGAGGCAGCCACAACACTTGACAGGCTGGAGGTGTTGGATGTTTCCGAGTTGCCCTGCTGGGCTGTGTCAGGGGTATCTCTGGTCCGAAAGATGCCAGCAACTCGTGGCTGAAGAAGCCTGTACGACCCCCAGAATGACAGCCTGGATGTATCAGAAGCAGGGATTGTATACACACCTCTTATATGGCAGGGCAGCTCTGCGCCGCCTTGAGGCACTTTGGAGCCATAGGGCAGGGGTGTTTCTGCCCTCGATGGCTTGAGTTCTTCCATATTTTGCCATTGTCCAGGCCTCTCCCAACCCTGGGGTTGAAATTCCTGGACATCAGGACTCGGACATAAGGAACCCACTATTCCTGAAGGGCTGCTGGAATTGATCTTAGAGTCACAAGAAAACCAGGAATCCATGGACAACAGAGGGCTCCCTCTTGAAAGCTGCAGGCCTGGGAGTGTGTTTGCCTGTTCAGAGGAGCTGGCCTCTACCTCCGACTCAGGTTGTTCACAGTGAGGCTGGGGTGAGGGACCGAGGTAGAATGAACTGTTCACTGGCAGGATGGTATCCGGCCTGGCTCCTGTTCTGTGGTTGATGGGACCAAGCCTGCATATTGGCTCCTGGCCCACTATGGGCAGACTGGAGGTCTGCAGGTGCCAAAATGTCTCTGCAGGCATCTCATCAGCTGAACTGAAGAAAGGCTCTTGCCGATCTTCCCCCAGTTCCTCCTTGGCATCAATCAGGCTATCCAGGGAAAAGCTCCTGCAAGTTTGCGTGAAGAGTCCACTGTCTGAGGACGTGGTAAAGCCCCTCACAGAGACTCTAGCTCTGGCCTGGGGTAGGCTGTGGCGGTTGGGGAGATAGCTGCTCCCTGGGCTATCTGGTGGGCTTTTGTACCCTTTCTCGGCCAGCGAGTCCTCTGATATTTGGCTGTCATCGCTTTCTGAGTTCTCTGACTCTGGGAGATCCTGTTCCTTCCCCTGGGGGTCCTCTGGCTTCAGTGGCTCCAACAGGGCTTTGGCATAGACACAGGAGAGGGAATCCACTGAGTAGCTACTATCCGCATCAGATAAGTCACCATCTTTCTCTCTTACGCGATCCACTCTTGGACTGCAATCTGTGAGTGAGGATGTGGAGGCTGGGTCTCCCGTACTGTGCTGCATCCTCAACGGGCTGCCATGAGGCAAACAAGAGGACTTTTTGGCAATGTCTCTGGTCCTAGCTACCAGCACCCTCTGCTGCTTTTTTGATGCCTTAGTTGAAGAAGGTGGTTTGGATTCTACCCAGAAAGTCTTGGCTGCCTTTCCATGTCCAGACGCCTGTTTGGGTCCATGGGGATGTGAGGAACTGCATCTGGCTCCCTTGGCAGTCTTGTGAGTCCCAAGGTTCCCTTTTTTTTGCCACCCCGTTCGTGTGTGGTCAGAGTCTGCTAGTCCCTTGCCCCTCCTGGTATAGGTGGAAGGGCTGAGTGCTTCTGGCTCATCCCTTGGCTTTAGCCTGTTAGCAGAATGGTCAAGAGATGCTAAGGTCTGGGACGCCATCCGACAGGGCTGCTTAACCACGACCTCCATTTCCTGGATGCTGACAGACTCAGAACTCACAGTGAAACAGGTGCCTGAGGCTCCTTTCCTTGCCAAGGCCCCCCTGGCTTTGCGGAGATGCCGCTTGCCTGAGGAACAGAGGGCATTCTTGCCGAAACGCCCTGTCCTTGGAGGGTAAGAAGCAGCCTGGGGCAAATATTCTTCTGATGGATTTGTCTCTGATATTTGGTCAGATGAGTCAGGCAAAGGAGGTAACATGGTGGAGGGATCTCGATTCAGGAAAATACTGTGGAGACAAGGAAATCCATCTCAGAAAAGTAGAAGGTCCCCATTGCCTGCTCACAGAGGGAATATAAAGTCCCACTTAGTTTTCTCTAAAAGAGGTTAAAAACTAGGCCAATGTCACTGTCTCCTAGCATTTGGGGTCAGAGAAAAGCTCTACAGGTACAAAAAGGAACTGTGGACTACAGTCCTGGCTTCAAAGAGACTCAGGCACACCCTTTTCCTTAATTTCTTTATCTTTAAAAAAATTGAACTGAATCTGAATGTAATCATGCCTTCAGGGAAAACTTCCATTTAATAGGCAGCATGAGGAACAGAGGAACCATCTAAATGACACTGTGAGGGATCAAACAGGCAAACCTATAAAGTGGCATATTCTACAAAACTGATACACTTTTAACAAACCAGTGATATGAAGAAATAAAAATGAAACAAAAGAATGATTAAAAGGAACTTAAAAGACATCACCACAGGCAGTGTGCAAATCCTATTTGGATCTTAATTTGAACTAACTGTAAATACATATTTTTGAGGCAAGTGAAGAAATTTGAAATGGCCTAGGTTTTGGATTATATTGAATACTTAATCTTAATTTCGTTAGGTGAATAATGAAAAATGTGGATCTAAGAAAAGTTCTTATTTTTTGAAGCGTATACTTGATGTGGGATTGAAATGACATGATATCTAGGAGTTGCTTTAAAAACACTTCATCAGAAGGGAGACTGGGCGGCTCAGTCGGCGAAGTGACCAACTCTTGTTTTCTGTCCAGATCACGATCTCACAGTTCTGTGATTTCGAGCCCTGCACTGGGCTCTGCACTAGTGGTGTGGAGCCTGCTTGGGATTCTCTTCTCCCTCTCTCTGTCCCTCCCCCACTTGTGCGCACGTGCGCACTCTCTCTCTCTCTCTCTCTCTCAAAACAAACAAATAAATAAAAATACTTCATTAGAAAAAGGAAGGAAAGGAGATTAAAGAAAGCATGGTAGATCTTGGAAACTCCTGATTGTGGGTGATAGCACACTATTTTCTCAACTAAGTCTATGTTTGAAATTTTTTAATAAAAAGTCTTAAAAAACAAACAAAAAAAAGCCTCCCTAGTACTCTAAAGATCAGAGAGATGAGCAAACAGAACCAAAAGGCATGAAGTGTACACGTACTATGGGCAAGGCCCTGGGGTGGACCTGGCAGATCTAGAGAAGTAGACACAGTCCCCTGTGCCACCCGCACCTTGACTGAATATAAGGAGTGAAGGAGAAAAAACAAAGAAGATCCCAAGTTGGACCCAGGACTCAGAAAGATAGTGTTCCACTAGCTTCCCAGTTGGAAGGTAGAGTCAGGAAGCTCACTTGAGGTGGCAGGACAGGTGGGAGGAAGCGGGGTGGAGGAGGAAGCACGTGGGAACACAGTCCGGTGTGAGGCGAGAGGAGATGGAGGTGGTGGCAGGACAAACACAAGGGATGTGCACGGCTAGGGTCTAAAGAGCAGGTGAAAAATGAGGCGGAGATTCTCACTTGGAAGATATCACCAAAGCAGCAAGAGTTGCCACTCAGAGTGGGAGAAGGGAAAAGCCTGAGTCTTAGAAGATCTCACCTACAGAGAAAGAAGAAGGGGAAAGTGGTGGGAAAGAGAGGAGGAAGCAAATCTTCCCATTTCACAGACTGAGAAACTGCGGCACTGGGAAGGGAAGAACACTGCCCGGGCAACAAGGCTGTAAATCTCAGCCAATGATTTCAGGAGACCGCGGCTGGCTGTACCTGTGTAGCTGGGGCAAATACTGGCTGCAGAGCCTCTGGAGGCTCAAAGAACGGCAATTAGTCGGTCTGCTTCTGTGCTGAGATATTCGGACCATGGCATCAGCACCGGGGAGCCGGTATGGGGGCTTCTGGGTGCGGTCATCGTGGAGCCCACACAATGCCTTGGGCTGCTCCGGATCTGTCTGGGCCTCTAGCAGCCTCTGCTTCTTGATGATTCTCTCTAGCTGGAAGGAGGCCTTTCTTCGCCAGATGTCCCCCTGTGCCGCCCGAAGCGCATTCCTGCGCCCAAGCTGCAGTCGCACCTCCCTCTTCTGGCTTCGGACCAGGAGGGGCGGCCGCGTCTCAGGATCTGTCTGGAGCCAAGCACCACGTGGCACACAAGCCTCGAGTTCTCTCTCTGCTATGTGGTCTTGCTGCTGCTGTAAGCCAGCCAGCTGGGGCTCTTCTCTGAGCAGCCACTGCTGGTCTGGGAACCAAAGACACCTTGAGAGAAGGTCAGCACCTCTTTCCCTGCCCGTGTGGCCTAGACTCACACGCCTCTGTCTGTGGTTGGACCTCAATGGAGGGAGAGCGCTGGCCCAGGTGATGTGACGGGATGAGGGATACCAGGCTCCCTTACCACAGGGCTAGGGAAGGAAGCCCCCGGGCATTAGCACATGCTGCGACAGGAACCAAAGCATGAATAAATGTGCGCATGAAGAGAGAGCAGGAGGTCCATCACTCTGAGGGGCAATAAGGAAGGTAGTTTCCTTATTCTTGCTTCCAGCCCCTCATAAGAGCCCCTGGTTTCTAAAAGAGGGGAGAGAACACCTAATACCAAAGATTCCATCAAATCATAAAGGAAACAAAGGAGAGAATACAGAAGGATGTGGGAGCATGAAAATGAAGAGATGAGAAGGTGAAGCAGACACGAAGAGCAGTGGGCACCTACTGTCTTTGATTTGCCAGCTGAGATGCTCCTGGTCGAACTCCAGGTCCTGTTTGGCTCTAATCTGTCCTGCTAGGATCCGCTGCCTCAAATCCCCCACGTAGTTCTGCTGCTCAGTCGGGGCCCCGTGGGGCGCCTCTCCAGCCTCCAGTGGCTGGCGGTCCTGGTCGCTCTGCTCTTCCAGCACTCTCCTATCACAGAGGGGCCAGGGTTACCCAAGGGAGACACAAGCCCATCTCAGGACAAACCACTGGTAGTCTAAGCTTTTCTGAGAGAGCCATGAATTCAACAGGGCAGAGAGGGCTTTGAACTTCTAGCAACTTGGGACACACAGGCACGCTGTCACAGGTGGCTCATGATGTCACAGTGCAGGAGGGGAGAACGGTCCTCAGACTAGCATATTCTTAGACTGTGAGTCTACCAGAAACACTAGTTCATTCGAGTTAAGGAAAACAACCAGGAAAGTAAACCAGCTCTAAGAAACAAAAATATTTTAGCTAAATCAAGGGGCTTTGTCCTTTAAAAAAGAATAAAAGGTATCTGCTTAAACCCTGCTGGAAACAATGAGGCAGAAGGTCCGACAACCACTGTGGGAATGGAAACTCCCCTACATGTCCATCGTGCATCTCCATTTTCTGAAACAGAAACCCAGAGGAGGGCTGGCTCCACTCGAGGGCTGTTCTCAGGGAATGAGCCTGAGAATAGGGTTCATGAGTTTCAGGCTGTACCATAACTTTGGAGACATACACTAAAGTATTTACTGGTGAAACTGGGATTTGTTCAGACCCAGCAGTGGGGGACAGAAGGGCAAAGTGGAAGGGGAATGGGGATATAAATGAAACGAGATTAGCCATGACTTGATCACTAGTAGTGTATTTAGAATTATCCGTAATACAAAGTTTAAAAAGAATTCTTGTCTATCTTCAGGTTCCTGTGTGGCCAGGGAGGAGTCACGGCCTTCCTCGGAAGACTGACAGCTTCTACATGCATGGCTTTTCCCTAGGGTCACACAAGGCCTCCTGTGCAAGGAACTCACATGCTGTTTCTGCAGGGTGTCTCCATCTCTGTCATTCACATTTGTTCATTTGTTCGCTCCTTCCTCCCTCCCTCCCTCCGTCGCCCTCCCTCCCTCCTTTTACCTCCCTCTCTCTCTCTTTTTCTTCTTCCTTCCTTTCTTTTTAATGTTTTTTTTTGAGAGAGAGAAAGAGAGACAGAGAGAGAGAGCGCGAGCGAGAGAGCGTGTGTGTGAGCTGGGGAGGGGCAGAGAGTGAGGGAGACAGAGAATTCGAAGTAGGCTCCGCACTATCAGCGCAAAGTCCAATGTGGGACTCAAACCCACTAACTGTGAGATTGTGACCTGAGCTGAAGTTGGACGCTCAACCAACTGAGCCACCAGACACCCCTCTGTCATTCAGGTTTCTAAAAGAGCCACTACATGGGCATTCCAGGATGGTGGCACTTAGGGAGTAGGGAGTGGCTGGGAGGGCTTGGGCTCTGTCACAGGCTAACAAAAAAGCCCGCATCTGCCCTCCCTTAGCCAGTCCTTAGCATTCATTCCAGTCCCAGGATGCCCTGACTCTCAAGGCCTGCTTGCTGACTTGACACTAGACAGTCTGAGCAGTGCTCTGGGGGCGTGGGTTTCGCCCAGCTTAAATTTACTACTTTGTAGAGAAAAACGAAATCACAGAGGGTACATCAAAGCAGAAGTCTGAAAACTGAAGACTGTGAGCCAAATGTGGTCTGCTGCCTGTCTTTGTGAACAAAGTGTTATTGGAACACTCATTCGTTTGTGAATGTTTATATCTAGGCTGTTTGTGCAGCTGTGGCAGAGACTGTATGGCCCACAAACCCTAAAATACTATCTGGTAAAAACAACAACAAAAGCCAAACCAACTATCTAGTCCTTTACCGAAAGTTTGCTGCCTTTCGTCTTAGAAGAAATTAAGATTTCTTAATGCAGCCTTAAGAGGAGAGTGAAGAATGGATGGCGGGGGGAAGGAATCTCCTCCCTGGGAAGGAGTCTGGGAGGGGACTCCATCTACAATGGGGCCAAGAACTGGAACAGGCCCAGATACTTGAGCAAGTGTGTCCTGGGAGAAAGTGGCTCTGACTGCTACAGACAAAAGGCCAAATACACGCAGTGGAATGTACAGGAAAGAGGAAAGGTACCCTTTGTCACATGTGAGGCAAAAGGCTAAGGACGGCAGTTAGGACAGAAAATCAGTTAACACCACACAATGAGAAAAGGCGCTGATGGGAAACAGATTATACATATGTTTGTATGCATTGTGCCTAAATTATTCGTCTAAATTTTGTCTGACCGCAGACATGGCTGAACTACAAGCATGAGCCTCTAAGAGAGTCTTGGCCAAGCCCAGCTAAAGTCCAGACCATCAGATGCAAGGAGCAGGGGAGGGATCTTTATTCTTTTCTTTTTTTTTTCATGTTTTTATTTTTGAGGAAGAAAGAATGCAAGTGGGGGAAGGGCAGAGAAAGAGGGAGACACAGAATCCGAAGCAGGCTCCAGGCTCTGAGCTGTCAGCACAGAGCCCGACGAAGGGCTCGAACTCACCGACTGTGAGATCATGACTTGAGCTGAAGTCAGATGCTTAACCGACTGAGCCACCCAAGTGCCCTGGGATCTTTACTCTTAATCTCCAGAGTGTATTCAGCTTCCTTCTCTGCCTGTTTCCCAACCCTCAGATTCGCAATTTGCTTCTCCACAGAAGAGGGCTCCCTCTACCCTTCCCCTAGGGAAGCAGCAGAGGGCCAGTCAGCTTCCGCTGACCCAGCGCAGCTTTCTTCAGGCACCGACAAGACCTGCACAGGGAAGCTGTCTGAGAGGATCACTCAGGACCCAGCACATTCACCTGAGATGCCTCACCCCATTGGAATGAAAATGGCTCCTCTGCTAAGCATATCAGCCAAGCTCCCAGAAAGTGGGTGGGGGGGGGGGAGGCAACCTTATATTACATGTCTGGGTTTATTACTCCTGGAAGTCTTCAGTTACCTGCCAGCCAAGAACCTCTGTTTCTGTCAGATGACTGCCCTTCATCTTAGCTGGCTGCAGCATCTCCCCACTGCAGCCCGGTCACCTGCCTGCCAGGACTCCATCATGCCCTCCCTCGCCCTCTCTCCCAGCTGCGTGGAGGCCCCACGGCTTCCGCAGCGGAGCGCAGCAGCGGGTAGTCACTAAGGCAGCAGTTGCAGTGGCGGCAGCGACAGAGTCTCCCAGACCCTAAGCACTTAAGGTTAAGACCCCAAAATTCCCAAGAGGAAAATGCAAACAACAGTTTTCAAAGACACACTCCTCTCTGGAGTGGATACTACTGCAAGGGATACAAAGAGACAGGCTGGCCACTCCCCTCTGGCTCTGGAGTCAGCTCCACCTTTGCAGGCTCCTTGTGAGTGCTCCTTCAGAGAGAAAAATGAGAGAAAAGAAACCTAGGACAAGGGCAGGCTTTGGAGCCAAACCCGCCATAGCAGAGGAGACTCTCATGGAGATACAGCCACGAACACAGTCTGGGAGCCCAGCTGACGACATACAGTGTTCTCCTCTCTCACGGGTTCTCTCCTCGGTCCCTCTGCCCAGTCACAGGCTTGAGCCCCATTCCACCCCACTTCCACCAGGGGCTGGCACACAGATGCTGGCTATGGTAGCTGCAGAGGACCAGCCCAGCCCACGGGCTCCTGGAGCTGGCGCTAAAGACTGGAGGCAGCAAGTGGGAGAGGCCTTGATTCTTCAATCCCTCTCTGTCCTCTCCGAATGAAAGAGTGCATTCTTGGTGTTACTGAAAGGTCACACCAGTGCCCCTGGGGTAGAGAGCCCGAAAAGACCTTAAAAAGGGAGAAGACCAGTGTTTTATAGGGTGGGCGGGTCGGCTGGGATGAGGTAAGAGGACAGGAAAACGAAAGGAAGGCTCTGTACCTGGGCAGCTTGGCACAAGGGCCTTCAGCAGCAGGGCTGCAAGTGTCGGGCAGCAGGCAGAGCTCTCCACGTGTACTTGCTCTTTCAACCCCTATAAGGAGCATCTCTCAGAGACAGGTGGTAGTATCCTCACTTAGAGGTGAGGGAATAGGCTCGGAGACTCAGTAACTTGCCTAAGGACACACAGCTTTTACTTCATAAATCCAGGATGTGAAGGAGCTTTATCCAACTCCAAGGTAACTTTTCAGTCTCACAGCTCGTTAAGTTGCAGAGCTGTTCTCTATACATCTCTGAACTCTGGGAAAGACCGATCTCCAATGCTTCTTGACAGTAGAAATCTTATCTAAGACAAGGCCTCCTCTTGTGACTGCACTCTGATGAAACAAGAGCTCCAGCAGCTCCTCACTCCACGCTGGCCTTGATATGTTCCAGTTGGGTCACCTCTCCCACCTTCCCTGTCACCCCAGAGCCCCCGGGTCATGCAACATTGGGGTCATCCTTCCCGAGGCTCTGGTGCCTCATCCTTCTGTCCTTAGAAGCCCACGTGTGAGGGCTTGTCTGCTGTTCACCCATCACAGCACTTCTGCCCCTACATCCAACACCCCTCCCCACCAACATCAGACCCAAGGCTTCGTCAGCTGCCAGCAAATGCTCCTGGCCTGAGAAAAGAGCAGCTAGGTTCCCCTGAAGGAACCAGGGGGAAGAGCCATCATAATCTCCCAGGAACCCTGTGTTCACAGTGCGGGGCGGCTTCCTGACACCACTGGTCTCACAGGCATGGAGTCTCCTGCTGACATTTTCTACAGAACATCCCCAAGTAAGAGGCCACTTTGCCTTATGGGACCAGAAGAATATCACTGTTTAGAGTATCAAACCAATGAATCATGTAGATCTGGGAAAGGGATTCTATGGAGAAATGGACGAAGAAGGACACAGAGGACCTGTGACCTCACACGTAGGCTGGCCAGAATTAAAAGGGGCACATGAGGAGGTAAATTCAGGAGCAGTCTCAAAGATATGTACAAACATGACACGTTCAAATCTTGCTGACAGAGGAAAGCAGAGATAGGAAACATCAGATGATGTACTCCTTTCAGTGATGAAGGAAGCTGCAATACCGAACAGGAGATGAATGAAGCCTAAGACTGCTTCCCTGCCAGTAGAAGCTAAGCAGCTAGCTCAGTAACATTCGATCACTCGCACAGGTGGGTTGAGACCAGGCCTCATTCAGAGCTTGGCTCCTACACTCACCTCCTCCCCGCTTCATGTTGTAATAGACTAAGAAGAACAGTAGGTCTCACAGCAGAATGAGCACAAGTTTCTCACCTTTCCTTCCAAAGCAAAGGGCAGAGACCCAACCGGGAGGCAGTGACATCTCCGTCCAAATCCAACCATTCCAAAGAGCCACTGCCACCAACAACCTCTCCGACCTGGAAAGGAGGAACGAACGCCATGAGGCTGCTATCATCACCCCCACTCCAAGAGAACCAGATAAAGCTCAAACTTGTCCCTTCAAAAGGAGGAGGAGGGCAGCTGGCAGTCACCTTGAAAACAGCACACTAACCTGCCTTCTCTGCCGCAGGACAGCGGCCTCTGCGGGGTGGTTGAATCGGAACTTCTGTGCTTTCCCCAAGGTTATGACTGCTCCTGTGGCAGAGAATGAACCAACAGCTCATGTTCTCAATATGTATTATGTGCAGGGTGCCCTTCTGAGAGAAAAAGTCCTGCCCCCAACAAGCTGAAAACTTAGGAGAGTCAGTAAGATATCACACAGCATAGGTACTGAACTAACAAAATGAACAGGAGGAGTTCGGCTATTCTAAGGGAAAGCAAAATGAGCTCCCGGTGGACTAGTCAGGGAATGCTTCATGGAAGAGGAGGATGTGAGCTCAGCCTCGAAGGAAAGATGGAAATTCAACAGATTAACAATAGTAGTAATAGTAATAATGATAATGAGTATTTACTAGGTGACAAGAATACTGTTAAAAACATTACACAAATTAGCTCATTCAATCTTCACAATAATTCTCTTATCGCCGTTTTACAGATGAGAAATTTGATGTTCAGAGACTTTTCCGAGGACACAGAGCTAGCAAACACAGGTAGAGATTTCGGAGAGTCATTCTCCACCTTGAGGACCTGGAATTGGGGCTTGTTTATGGGAAGAGGATGGTATTAGGAAATCTTCAGATCTCTGGGTGCAGAGGACGAGTACCCCTTTTTAAACCCTGCTTCACTGAGTTCTCTGGGTTTGGCCCATGAGAAGGAAGCTAGTTCTTCACTCATCCTGGTATAAACAGGGCTATAAAGAGTCTTACCTTGGGTCAGACGACAGGAGGCAGTGACTTCCCGGCCATTGACTGTGCAGCGGGCCCCCTGGGCAGGCCGCAGAATGACTACCCCACAGGCGCTGGTGATAGTGCAGTGGTCTCTCTCAATCCACTGGCCCTGCAGAACTGCACAAGAGATGGGGGTCACGTGGGTGGGGAAACAACCCAAGGAAACACCTGTTCTGTGAGATCAGAATCCACACCTGGAAGATCTTACATTATGACAAGAGAGGAAGAGCCACCACCTGAAAACCACCCAGATCTGGATTCTCCCATGGCATGGATCTCCTCCTATCATGTCCCTGATGCACAACAGCTGCCACAAGGTAGCAGCAAAAGAGTAACAGGCCCTTGATCCTCAAGGATTCCTTCCCCTCAGAGCATCATCAGGTTCCTCTAAAGAGACCGGTCAGGCACCAGTATCTACCACAGGGTCAGACCCAGAGGCTCTAGCACTTACCAATGTCCTGTTCCTGATCTGAGTCAATCCTTCCTATTTTTGTTGTCCCCTCCTAAAAGGAAAAACAAAGCCCTTTAAATGAGAATAAAAAGGGACACAGCCTGCCCCCAAAGCAGAACCCACCTGGTGGAGTGTCACCTCTGTCTTCCCACGCCCACCCTGGCTTTCCTCACACCACTTCTCAACTTTGGTCCAGTCTGTTCTGACTGCTCTGCCCACCCACTGCAGCCCAGGAAGCCCCTGAGAAGGCGGGGTCAAAAAATATAGAAGAAAGCAGCACTAGCTCTTTCCAAAGTCAACCAGTGTTAACAAACTCCTTTCGTCCCATGGCCTGATGTTAGGGAATAGTCATGGCCACTGGTCAGAGATTCTCTAGTCTGAGGAAGAGGGCACAAAGGCAGAGCTTTTCTCCAGGGACTAAGGTTGGTGTGATCCAAGTTTGGTCCACTTAGTCTCTAAGAGACACACGTTCTATGAAGATGTATGGGAGCACAGGATTTTTACCTTCTCGGTCCGCAAATGAAGTCTGAGGGATAGCAGATTCTAAGAAGGGTAAAGCACGAATAGGAGAAAAGCATGTCTAGAAACAAAAAGGACTGGAAGAGAGTATAAAACAGGAGGGGAAAATGGAGTTAGTACAGATGAATTACTGGGTTAGTAGTAGACAGGGCCTTTTGGCCCTTGGATTATGGCAATTCTTTTAAGAACACATAGCTCTGTTTGTGGAAGGCAGCACTCTGACGATGGATGCTGAGTTTAGATACGTATTTGTCATGTATTGAATAACCATCTACTATGTCTCAGCCATTGCGCTGAGTGCTTTATAGACATCTCTTATTATATCAGTGAGCAACCTAAAATATAGTTATTATCCCTCTTTAATATATGAGGAATCTGAAGCTGATGGGGAAAGTTGCTCAGGGAGCCTATACACTAAATAGGAGAGAGATGGCTGGGGTGCCTGGGTAACTCAGTCGGTTAAACATCTGACTCTGGCTCAGGTCATCATCTCGTGGTCTGTGAGTTCTTCTACAACTACAGGGCAAAAACTACCAAAAAACACAAAGGCATCTCATTGAACAAGGACTGAGATGATACCTGTGCTAGACCCCTCTGCTTGTTTATGCAGGGAGAGTGAGCAGACGAGGATGAAGTCCGGGATACAAGTAACCTGTGCTCCACCCACCCTTCCCTCTGTCCCTCCAAGGTACTTCCCAAGGTGACCCAAGGGACAAGATATTCCAGAGCATTGCTAGGGATTCATTCCAGGTCTATAACCAAGTGAGCAAAGCAAACAAAAATACAGAGTCTTGAGTAATTACCGCTACACTATTACCCAAATGAGGATCTAAACCAACAAAAGGGGCGAAAAACGCAGAAATGCCAAGATTAGAACTAGACTGAAACCTCATCTCCCGGGTTCACTGGGAATGCATCTAGAAGGGGGCACCACCCTCAGTGCGCACGGACCCCACACTGAAAACCATGCTCCAAACATTCGGATGATGCCTGTGCTCGCCTCTGGTCTCAGATTCAATCTCAGTCATGTCCTTTAACCTTCTGATGCCACCCTTAGCTCTCCATGACTTCTAGCTTCCTCTGCTCACTCCACATGCGCTCAATACTTCGGATCATTTCTACTCAAATACTAACCATTTTAATCCACCTGGTCTCTTCCTGACCTCCAACCTCTCCCTGTGGTTCAATAGGATTTATAGCATTTGGTGTTCAGATCTGTTATTTAGGTAACAGCTTCTGCCTGAGGCATTTTCACGGAGTTAATTTATACTCTGTGTGTCGGAAAATAAGCTACTTTACCTTTCTGAGAGGCTCAGTCTCTGACGACTTCCCTGAGGGCTTATCCTAAGAACACAGACTTCCTAAACAGAATGAGCTTTGCTAACATCTCACCACCATATGCGCTGCAGCGTTAGGAACCTGATTTCTCCAGGGATGAGAGCAGTATTACATACCCCTCATAAACGCTGTTCCTTTCACGTGGCAGCTGGGGACAATTAGGAGAATGAAGATTGGATTTTCAGTGAGTGTAGGGATTTTGGCCACAGAAAGTATGTTCTGTCATCCATAGAGGCCATCCTTTTATAGGAGGACAAATATTCTTGACGAGGACAGGGTATGACTGCCTATCATTGGGCACTAACTCTCAAAATGCTTCATTTAGAAATGAGGACCTGCTTCCATGTGACAAAGAACTGGGTGATCCAGGTCCTTCCTGGAAGGCAAGAGCTTCGTCCCACCGTTCCAGATGGCTGCACGTTGTGCCCCACCCCGCCCCGAAGGCCCACCTGCGCTTTAGGTTCTCCCTCATGCTTTCTTTTTTTTTCCTTTTTTTAATTTACTTAGATAGAGGGAGCGCTGGGGAAGGACAGAGAGAGTGGGATAAAGAGAATCCCAAGCAGGCTCCATGCTGTCAGTGCAAAGACCGATGTGGGGCTCGAACCCACAAACTGCAAGATCGTGACCCGAGCTGAAATCCAGACTGACACACTCAATCAACTGAGCCACCCAGGTGCCCCATCCCTCATGCTTTCAAGCCTTCTGTATATCTACTTTCATTCTCCTCTCTTCTTTCCCTGGTAAACCTACTAGTGGAGAAGCAAGAGATTACGAGTGGGGAGATATTAGAAAGAAAGAGTTTCAGATCTTGATTCCCTCTTTACCCTCTGAAAGCCCTCTGTGAGTAGCTTGTATGTGCAGAGCTCAGGAGTGCCAACAACATTTCAAGGTTAGGATTTCACCTCCAGGCCTGCACTTCTGTGCTTCAGGAAGCCAGAAAAGGAATACAAGCAGCATCATTCCTACTTTAAAATGAGGAAATCAAATCACAGAGAACAAAAGTAAGTTATATGAGAGCAATGGTAGCAGCCAGAGAAAAACAAATAATTGTTCTGATTTCCAGTCTTCTGCTGTCATCATGAAAGCAAATAAATCGATCACACTTGGCTGGCTAGCCCAGTTTCCTGAGGGCAAACCTGAAGGCATCTGTGGATTCTGACTCAATTCATAGATGCATGGCTGCTGCCCTTGGCTTCTCCCTCCTTGACCTCTGGACCCAGTGGCTCAGGAAAGGAGGGAATGCACCAGCCTGCTCACCTTGAGGTGATAGAGCACCACTCCTGTGCTGAGTACATCGTCCTCCAAGGCCATCAGGTGTGGCAGGCTGGAGTCAATGACCACTCCGGCCCTCCTTCTGTTGATGTCCACTCTGTAATGCTCCACAAGGGCCTTCCACTCATTCCACTTCCGGGTCCAGTCTTTAGTCAGCTGGTCTATCTGCAGACAGAGAGGAGGCAGTTTTAGACGCCTCACAGTCCATGGAGCAGATGTGAGATCAGAAGTCATCCTGCCCTGATTCTTCTTGCCATTCCCACCTTCCTTACTGTTTTTGTTCAAAGCTCCACAAAGGCCCTTGCACCTCCTCTGTGAGCTGTTTCCAAAATTTCTTCAATAAGCAAGAGTTACTTTTATAAATTCTCTGAGTAAAGGGTATTCTTAAAGTTTTCTTCAGCAAGCGTGTATTGTTTTTATAACTCGAATAAAATGCCATGTTATTTTGTTTAATTATTTGAGATGTTATTCATACATCTATGTTTATAACTTCCCTTTCCCCATCCTTCTCCTATGTGATCCATACTGGGAATCCTTTTATGACCTAACACTTCTTTCTCAAAGTGCAGAACCTCAAATCCTAATATAAGCTTGTATGGGGCTCAAAGATACACAAAGCACCAAGTTGAATCTCCTCGGGTAGAAATTAGACTATAAGAAACTGGTCTGAAAGAACATGTAATAACAACAATAAAACACTATGGGCTTCCTATATACCTGGAATAGAGTTTTAAATATATACAATACAGCAAATTAGAGGCCTTAGGCTAAGGCCATCTGGGGAATGTGAATGAACAATGTTGAGTATAAGGTACTTTTTTTCTTCTTTTTGTGGAAATTAATGCCCAGGTAGGAAAGTTATCCTGGGAATGGAAGAACTGAGGAAGCACAGGTAAAGGACCTGGATTCAGCTAAGTACTACTCATAAACAGAATACTTGAGAAAAAACAAAGTATGCCAAGTTTAGGTACAAGTGTTTTATGTACCCTGGAAATATTATTATTCACGTTATAATCATTGAGTTGAAGTTTGCAAAGAGAGAAACTACAGGGTACCATGAAGGGCTGGGTTGGATTAGGACCTGGCAGAGGTGAGTGGCAGGGCACTGTGGCTTACAGGTTAGCCAGCCTGGCTCACCTACCTGGAGGCACCGCTGAACACACCTCCCCTTCTGGCTGGCTTTCATCACCTCCCCCTACACTGCCTAAGATCATAAGGCCAGCAAGTGGCAGATTCAAGTCCACATCTGCCAGAATGTACAATGTATAATGGAGTGATTTCGACTCTGTACTTCATCTCTTATATACACAGGGGTGATATTTTCTTAACCAAAAATCAGAACACATATTTAAATATGGACTTTTTGAGAGACATCTGGATGTGTGATGTAGTCCTAAAGTTTAGTTTGGGTAACAAATATTGACATAGCCAGGATACTTTATAATGGATAAGGATGAGGCGACAGAATACCAGAACTGGGACATTTGGTTGTGGTATCTAAATCTAACCTGTCACCAAACAATGCCTGACATTTCTTCCTTGTAATGTCTCCGGGAATCACCATTTAACCTATCCTCTCCAACTGTCCTCACCTTCATGGGGTCACAAAATCAGTCTCTTTCTTGGTTGATCTCTCTGCTTCCAGTCTTCCATCTCTCCAATTAACCCTACGTACAACTGTCGTATTAATGTCCCCAATATACTCCATTATTATGTCACCAACCTGGTTCAAGGAGCCAAGATTAATTCTGTGTGTGTCAAGTTTGAACCCGCTAAACTGGCCCTAACCTTACCTCTACTACTCTCTTCCACCAGCACCTATTCTAGCCAGGTCAGCCTTCCTCACACTGTGTGCTTCCACACGGCCTCCCACACCAGCTCACTCTTTCAGTTCCATGGCTTTGCGTGTTATCCCACCTTCACCCAAAACATCTTACCCCTTTCTCCCTATCTAACCTAATCTACTGATCTTTCAAGGTCTAATTCAACTTCTCTAGCTTCCAACACTGTGATGCTGGAAGCTGAGCACTTATTTGGTACTCAATGAATACATGTTGGTCAGTTGATTTATTGACTGGAAAATAATTTTTTTTCTAGGCTACTGTCCCTATCCAAAGAAAGTTATCATGAACCCCTAAGAGAACAAAACAAAGAAAGCCAGTCACCAGCCCCTAAGGCAAACACACTCTCCACTCAAGGTTTAATGGAGACCATAATTGTCTCGAAACTAGATAGAACCTCTCCGTCCTGATGAGGGAGCAGTCCTGACTTAGGAATAATGGAAGGAGATGAGACCCACTACCACGGTGATATGAAGTATAAATGAGTCCACCCAACACACCCACCTTCAACTCATTTTGGAGAACCAGCTCCTTCAGATTCTCATCCTTTTCCTCATTCAATGGACTGAAGTTTCTCTGCACAAAGAGAGAGATGTGCTTCGTGGGTCTCACTCACCCTTACTCTTATGAAGGAAAAGAGGGGCAGATTAAAAAAAAAAAAAAAGAACTTATTAAAATCAGAAACAAATCAGAAGCTTAAATATTGGGGCTCAAATTGGTACAAAGAAGGAAAATTCAAAGAAATTCTTCTGGAGGGCCCCATTCTCTGAATCCTCCTACACACAGAATAACAGCCATTCAGGCTACTGCCCTTCGGACGACAACGATGATATAATGAGGATGCCCACCCCATCTGAAACTACTCAGGTAATCAGAGTAATCTCAGTCCTGTCTTTGTTCCTGTCTCCATTCCACAAGTGTCACTCAATTGAAAACACAAAATGCAGCAGGGCTCAGTTTCTATGCGGAAGAAACGCAGGTTTAGGGTACAGAAAAGTTCCAATTGCCTGAATACCAGTTCGAAGCTCAGGAGCATGGCTTTTAGTCTTCCAATCTCCTCCCTGAGTTCTCTGATCAGCTTTATATTTGCATCCTGAAACATAAAGAACTTGGTCACCGTTGACTGATATCAGGCCCCAACCAGCTTTAAGGTACAACAGAGGATTGGTTTAGAAAAAGTGGTTTACTCCTTTGGAGTCACTTCTGAGGCAGTCTTCTCAACGTATGGTCCCAGAACCACATGAACTTTACCTTAGAAATGCAAATTATGCCCCCTACCAACGCCTACCAAATCAGAAACTCTTGAGGGCTGGGGCCCAGCTGTGGTTTGAACAATCCTCAAGGAGTTGATTCTGATAAAGTATGAGAATCAATGCCCTTGAGCAGGAGGTTGACAGGTAACAGTAGTGCAGGTCTTCCTATTGTGTGACTGAATTTAGTACCTACCTAATGACATTGTCTTTTAAAATAGTTCACAAATGGGCTACCAAGGTCTGGCCACCAGGTTATGATACCTACCCTGAAACTTTTCACTGAAACTGCAAAGCAGATAAGAAATTTCTGGAATTTTTCATTATTAATCAACTTTCAAAACTAATAAATTTATAAGCCCCTTTTAGTCTGAAACAGAGAAATCACTGCAGTTTGCATAGAAAAGAAATAGAACAGGGATTGCCTGGGTGGCTCGGTTGGTCGAATGTCCAACTCTTAGTTTCAGCCCAGATCATGATGTGGTTTCATGCGGACAGTCCCCTCATCAGGCTCCACAATGATAGTACAGACCCTGTTTGGGATTCTCTATCTCCCTCTCTCTCTGCCCCTCCGCAATTCACGCTGTCTCTGTCTCTCTCAAAATAAATACACTTAATAAAAAAAAGAAAAAGAAAGAAAAGAAAGAAAACAGAAGCATACATCAACATAAACTCAAAATAAAATAAACACAGAAACTTTTAAATGATCTCCCTTAAGGTGGCAGTGGTACACCAGGGATGGCCTCAGAGAAATATCTAAAATAAATTATTCAAAAAAGCAACTGAAATGGAGTCAGTAAAGAGACAAGAGAAGGATATGACTCTGAAACAAAGAATTTTACTCTTTCTTCATTTGGAGAAGTCGAGCAAGTTGAGGTGAGCGCAAGGAGAAAGAAATCAGTGAGAGAATAAAAGAAATTAATGTAAATAACACCAAACCAGGATTTCAAATAAAGGTCTCACCTCATTTACCCGAGGCTTGTTGACGATGTGTTTGGCATTAGATGCATATCTCAATGTGCTCATGGTCTCACTGTAGCTAGTGTGTGCAGGAGACACAGCTGAGGTAGAAGGAGAAAGTTAAAAACCACACCAAGCCCTTCCAACCCAGCCTGTAGCCACTCGCCTTACTGCTATTGTCCATGCTGTACTGTGAGACCCTTACTGAGGTGGGTGGTCATGGCCCTTTCTCTGAGGCAGAGTACCAGTCCCAACACAGACCAGCTCCAGCAGCCCACTCACTGGCAACCATGATAGTTCTGGAGTTGCCTCCCAGGCTGTCCTTCAGCAGCCAGGTCAACACGGAGTCCCGGTAGGGGATGTAGGACTGCCTCCGAGCGGGCCCTCCTCCACTGCTGCTGGTCCCAGAAGGAGAGCTAGGGATCCCACTGTCACCGCCATCACTGGCTGCACTGTTGAGGCTCTGGCAGCTGCTGAATGCTTGAGAATTCTGGGCTTTAAAGACAAAAGAATAATAAAAATGGAAGGGAAAAAGGAATCATGAAATATACACACTAAAACAATGGTTGGAGAACACACATTTAAGTATAACACTTCCTAATTCATCTCTGCCTGTGACAAGAGGCTACAAGTTTGAACCCTGAATTAGACTGTGGACTCATGACGTGGCGTATCTGAGCCACGCGATTTTTCAGTCTCCTTCCTGTTTGAAACGAGAGGGATGGGAGGATGATCACAGTGTTCTCAACCACAGACAAATATCAATTTTTATGATATTCACCCAGAAGCTAAGTTTATAAAAAGAACCTTGTAAATGTCTACCCCATCTTGACAAGATGAAAATACTGAAGTTATTTTCCAAAGTCCCCCTCCCACTTCGATGATCCAGTCTATCAGCAAAATACCTAAGGTGGAGATGACAATTCCCAGAGTCACAAGAGACTTGTTGATATTGGCTCCTTCAGTAATCCGGTCCTTACAGTAACTGGGATCTGCTCTTTCACTAAACAGTTGATGCAAAGAAAAATAAAAACAAACAGGAAGACACTGTCCTTATAATACTGCTAAAAAGCACTATCCATTAGTTGTACATTATGTAAGAAGCCCACACGATAAATGCTTTTTAGAATTCAATGCCCAAAAAAGTATTACCATCTTGTAACCAACTGGCATTCTTCCACTTTTCAGGCGATAGAAATCAAATAATTCATTACATTTTTCTTTTATTTTGGCTGCCAGAGCACTTTCAGCTAACTAATGCTCATTTACAGTAATGATATTAGCATAGATATTTCATGTACTCGCATCTCCCCAATCTTTGTTTTAATTTCACCTATAAATGGCTTTATGACATCTGTGTCATTATCTGTCAATTGTTTTAAATTTCTTTTTCAAGTCAATGGGAAAAATTGAAGATTCACACTTCCAGGTGCCTGATACAGTTTTTTCCAGACAGCATTTCTTTTTTTTCTCCCAAAATGCCAGAGTTGCAGCTGATAGAGACAACACCTCATTTTTAAGGGAATGATATACCATAGTACAGTTTTAAAATAAGAAAATTTGCTTTATCTCATCTCACACTGCTGTGTGTGACCAGATTATCCCCAAGACTTTCTTCTCTCTGGATATACATGTGACTACATTCCATGCTTTCTTCTAATACTTAGAAGGTCGTGTCTTCTCTATGCCACAGTATTTTTAAAAGCTTGCTTTCTTTTTTTTCCAGTAATGCATAGGCTGTATGAAATCAAGTCAAAGAAAAAAAGTGTACTAACCCAGTTACTTCCACTTCAAGCCGTGTTTTTTTATCTTGACTATACACTGGAATCACCTGGACAGCTTCAAAAACTACTGATGTCTACACTGCCTCTGACCGCACTAATGTTATTTATTTGATCAGAGGTGAAAGCCAGGCACTGAGAATTTTTAATAGTCCCAGGTGATGTTAACAGGCAGCGAAGATTTAGAACCCCTGACATCGGAGATTTTTCAGCCCCTGGAAAACTATAATTGAAGATAGCATTCAACAATGTTTCTTTTGTAATTTCCTCAGGATGACTGAAATGTGGAAAAGGATGAAACAAGTTTATTCCCTGTAAAATGGGCAAGAACAGGTCAACGGATTAATTCCCCTTGGCTCTGAAATTCTAATTACCTGCCTGCTAGGTCCACAAGGTTGATCTTGCTAGCAATTTCAGAGGGGAGGTTGTTCTCCAGGATTGCCTAAGGAAAAAGCACATTTAAAGCCTGTCATTTGGAAAAGTGTGGTATTTCCCCCAAGACACCCTCCCTAAACAAGGTGATACTCTGGATTTTTAGCCAAATCACTCAAGGACTCTGTATATGAATGTGCTGTGAACCAGATGAGCTCTCCAAGTCTGATAAGTTAATCAGTAAGCCCTGGGTCCTTACTTGATTGAAAATAGAGCAGGACAAAAATAAAAAATTAAAATTAAATAAAATAAAAAGGAGGCAGCGCCTGGGTGGCTCAGTCAGTTGAGCGTCCGACTTTGGCTCAAGTCATGATCTCGCGACTTGTGGCCCTTGAATTGGACGCTGTGTTGAGAGCTCAGAGCCTGGAGCCTACTTTGGATTCTGTGTCTCCCTCTCTCTCTGACCTTCTCCCACTTGCATTCTGTGTCTGTCTCTCTCAAAAATAAATAAAAAAAAAAGAAAAAGAAAAAGAAAATAGAGCAGGACTTCCACAGTGGGCAAATCCCCATGAAGCCCTCTGAGCACAATTTTCAGAGGTACCAGAAATTTTAGTACACTTTAGCAGACAAATGCTCAACTCCCTTCCCGGGGTCTGACTCTCCTCAGTAGTGATCCACAGCAGGGGTGGGGCCATTAACTGGAGCCACATCATGTTAATAGGCAGGCACTCTTCTGATTCTATTCAGGGACATCCAGCCTTCAGGAGCAAAACTATTTTTCCTTTTTTTTTTTTTTAAATTAATTGTAGGGTTTTGTTGTTGTTTTATTTTATTGCTGTGCATCCATCACCAAACTCCAGGAGTGGCTTTTTTTTGCGGGGGGGGGGGGGGGGAGGGGGAGGGTGTTTGTTTTTCATTTTAGAGAGAGAGCATGTAAGCAGGGAAGAGGGGCAGACGGGGAGAGAATCTTAAGTAGGCTCCAAGCTCAGCGTAGAGCCCAACTCAGGGCTTGATCCCACAACCCTGGGATCATGACCTGAGTGGAAATCAAGAGTCAGACACAACCGACTGAGCCATCCAGGTGCCCCCAAATCCAGTTTTAACACACTTCCAATTATCCCCCAAGTTCCCTCAAGTCAGTACACAATCTCCATTCCCATCCCTATCCCCAGGCACCCACTCATCAACTTTCTACATATAAATTTGTCTTCTCAGAGACGCCTGGGTGGCTCAGTTGGTTAAGTGTCCAACTTTGGCTCAGGTCATGATCTCAGTTTGTGAGTTTGAGCTCCACATCGGACTCTGTGCTGACATCTCGAAGTCTGGAGCCTGCTTCAGATTCCGTGTCTCCCTTTCTTTCTGCCCCTCCCCTGCTCATAATCTATCTCTCTCATAAATAAAAGAACATTTAAAAAAAATTTTTTTAACTTAAATTTGTCTTCTCAACATACTTCATTCAAATGGGAGTATACAATGTCTGGCTTCTTTCACCGTGCATAACTATTTTGAGATTCATCCACGTTGAGGTATGTATCAAGAATTCATTCCTTTTTATTCCTGAGTAGTATACCATTGTATGAATATACCAGGTTTGTTTATCCCTTCACCTCTTCGTTGACATTTGGGTTGTTTCCAGCTTTGAGCGATTACAAATAAAGCTGCTATGAATATTTCAGTACAAATCTTTTTACAAACATACCATTTCTTTTCTCCTGGGAAAAGCAGCTAGGCATGGAATGGCTGGATCATATGGTAGATATATGTTTAAACTCTTAAATTCTTTTCGAAAGTTGTACCGTTTTATATTCCGACTGGTAATATAGTGGATGAGAACTTCAGCTCCTACATATGAGGCCATGACTTGATATAATCACTCTTTTAAATTTAGGTATTTTAGGGGTACTTGGGTGGCTCAGTCGGTTAAGCGTTCGACTTCAGCTGTGTGCATGATCTCACGGTTCATGAATTCGAGCTCTGAAATAGACTCTGTGGAGCCTGGAGCCTGCCTCGGATTCTGTCTCCCCCTCTCTCTGCCCCTCCCCAGCTTGAACTCTGACTCTCTCTCTCTCTCTCAAATATAAATAAACATTAAAAAATAAATAAATTTTGGTATTTCAAAAGGTGGATAGTGGTATCTTATTTGATTTTAACTAGCACTCCCTTAATGATTAATGATGTCTGCATCTTCTTAAGGGCTTGATTACCATCTGTGTATTTTCTTTAGTGAAGTGTTGCTTAAAATTTTTGCCCACTACTATGCTATAGTACTATAGTACTACAATAATATATATAGTAGTACTATATATATTATGGATACAAGTCCTTTATCAGATATGTTTTACAAATACATTTTCCCTATTTGTGACTTTTTTTTAATTCTCTTAATGTCTTTCAAAGAAAAGTTTTAAATTTTAACCAACTGCAAATTTCAATTTGTTCTTTTGTTCAACTTATCAAAAAACCCTTTTCCTATTCCAGTATCACAAAGCTTCTCCCAAGTTATCTTCAAATTTAATAGTTTCAGGCTTTACATTTATGTCTATGGTCTACCTGGAGTTAATTTATGGATAAAGTGCAAGGTATGGGTTAAAGTTGTTTTATTCTGGTTTTGGTGTGGGTTTTGTACAGTTTTTTGTTTGTTTGTTTGTTTGTTTGTTTGTTTTAACATATGGCTATCCAATTGTCCTACTACTGTTTGTTGAAAAGATTATACATTTTCCACTGAATTGTCTTTGCAAGTTTGTGAAAAGTCAGTTGCCTGTACATAGGTTGTTTTTTATTTTTAACATTTATTTATTTTTGAAAGACAGAGAGACAGAGCATGAGCAGGGGAAGGGCAGACAGAGAGAGGGAGACAGAGAATCTGAAGCAGGCTTCAGGCTCTTAGCTGTCAGCACAGAACCTGATGGGGGGCTCAAACCCACGAACCGTGAGATCATGACCTGAGCTGAAGTCGGTCGCTTAACCGATTGAGCCACCCAGGTGCCCCTATTTGTCTATCTTAATGCTAATAACCACATGATCTTGGCCTTTTATTTTTACGTTAAAAATAATTTTCTTAGGGGAAATTCCAAACATATAGGATAAGTAGAAAAACAGTATAGTGAGTCTCCAGGTACCTGTCAACTCACGGCCAGGCGCACTTTGCTTACAACCCCACTTATTTCACCACCCACATTATTTCGAAGTCAATTATCACTACAATTTCAACTGTAAATATTATAGTATGCATCTCTAAAAGACCCTTAAAAAACACAACCACAATACCGTCAGCATACCTAGAACATTATCAACAATTCCTCGGAGCATCAACTATCTAGCCATTGTTCAAATTTCCTATTCGATTTTTTTAAAGTTTCTTTGAATCAGAATCCAACTAAAGTCCTACATATTATGATTAGTTGACGTACCATTTTTATAAGGGAAATAACTTTACATTTCAATGTACCATCATTTGATATACATCACATAAGTTTAAGATGTATAACATAATGGTTTGATACATGTATGTATTGCAAAATGATCGCCACAGTAAGTTTTGTCATCCATCACTTCACACCATTACAATTTTTTTGTCCTTGTGATATGAACTTTTAAGGTCTCTTAGCAACTTTCAAATATACAATCTATCATTGTTAACTCTAGTCATCAAGTTGTACTTTACATCCCCAGAACTGATTTATCTTACAACTGCATACTTTAGCTTTATGCAATCTATGGTTTATCCCGGAAAATGGTCTATGGGCACTTGAAAATGTATTCTAGGGGTCCATGCCTGGCTCAGTCAGTGGAGCATCTGACTCTTGATCTCAGGGTTGGGAGTTCAAGTCCCACTTTGGGTGTGGAGTCTACTTTAAAAAAAAGAAAGAAGAAAAAAAAGGAGGAAAGAAAGAAAATGTATTCTGTAGATGTTAAGTGTTCTTTAAACGTCAGGTCACATTGGTTGATAATGTTGTTCAAATCTTCTATATCCTTGCTGATTTCTGCCTAGTTGTTCTACCAATTACTGAAAATGGAGTGCTGAAATCTCCAACTACTGTAACTGAACTATTTCTCCTATTTCTTCTTACATTTTGGAGCTCTACTGTTGGGAGCACATACATTTATAATCATTACATCTTTTTGATGTACAGACCTTTTATCATTATGGAATGTCCCTCTTTGTCTATAGTATGTGTCTTAAAATTAACTTTTGCCTGACATTAACATAGTACTCTAAGTCTCTTATGGTTACTATCTGCATGGTGTATATTTTTCTATTCCTTTACTTTCAACATACTTGTATCTTTGGATCTAAGGACTGATTCTTGTACACAGCATATAGTTGAGTTTTTTTTTATCCAATCTGACAATTTGTACTCTCATCCAATCACACTTAATGTAATTATTGATGTGTTCAGAACTATTTCTATTCTTTTTCTATTTATTTTCCAAATGTCTCATGTATTTTTTTATACTTGTTCTTCCTTCATTGCCTTTTCTGTGTTTTAGTATACCATTTTAATTTCTGATTTTTGAATTATATTTTTTAGCTACTTAGTGGTCCTATAGATTACAACATGCATCACAATTTATCACAATGAACTTCAAAACAATACTAACTTAATTCCTATAAATATAGAAACTTTGTTCCAATAGATTTCCTTTTTCTTCCTACTCTTTGTCCTATTAGTGTCAATATGTATGACAATGTGTGTGACGTACAGTAATACAGCATTATATTTATGTGATCTTATTTTTAATAACATTAGGAGAAAAGGAAGAATATATTTATGTAGCTTTTTATACTAACCCACATATTTCCTATTCTCAGCACTTCTCATTTCTTCTTGTAGACCTAAGTTAGTGATATTACTTTCTTTCAGCATGAAACATTTCATTTGGTTTTCTTGTAAGGTAGGTTTGCTAGCAATAAATTCTGGGTTTTTTTTCTTTTCTATTTAGGAATGTTATTTCATCTTAATTTGGGGAAGCTGGTTTTACTGCATAAGGAATTCCTCGTTGCCAGTTTTATTTCCTTTTAGTACTCTGTTTTCTGGGGTCCAAAATTTCTGGTGAGAAGTTGGCCATTAATCACGTAATTGTTCTCTTATTTATCATGAGTCATTTTTCTCTAGCTACATTCAAGATTTGCTTTTTGTCTTTCAATGATTTGACTATGATGTGACTAAGTATGGATCTCTGTATATTTATTTTTGCTTGGAGATTTTAAAATACTTCTATGTGCATATTAATGATTTTCACAAATTTTGGAATTTGTGCTTATTTTCTCTTCTCTCTTTCTGGGATCTCCATTACACTTATGTAAACACATTTGCTGTGGTCCAACAGGTCTGTGAGGCTCTTACTTTTTTCTTTAACCTTTTTTACTCTCTTTTCTTCAAAATTTTTGATTTCTATTTGTTTATATTTGGGTTCAGTAATTCTTCTGCCATCTCATATCTACTCAAGTCCCACTAGTCAATTTTTTGTTTCAGTTATTGTACAGTTCAATTCTGGGACTCTCATTTTATACAAGAATTTCTAGGATTTTATTGAAATTCTCTAGAATCACTGGCATCATTAAACAATTTAACATCTAGAGCACTTAGAACCAGTTTCTACTGACTGTTACTGTTTGTTTTTTTCCTCACGGCCATGAGTTGAAGTTTCTTACTTGCTTTTGCATGTTAATAATTTTTGGTTGAATACTAGATATTTTAGATAACATACTGTAAGAACTCTGAATTCTGGTATTTTTTTCCCCTTGAGAGTGGTAGTGGTTGTTGTTGGGTTTCTCTCGTAACTTGCCTAGACTAAAATTCTCTAAAATCTGCCTCCCTAGCAATATGTAGCCAAAGAAGTCTCTGTTCAGTTTTTTTCCTTTAGTTGTTTTTATGTAGGGGGGCCATCCTGTGTCTGTGTAGCTGAGTTTTCAGCAAAAGATTGGTCAGAAATTGTAATCGAACATCTTGAGTTAATAAAATCTCTACTCTGTTAATGGATCTATGTGTGGGCTGCGGAATGCATTAAAAGTTCAGTTTTAGGTTTAAGTTCTGTTCAATACAGGATACGTGAAGATCTTATCAAGCCTGCTATGGCTGCACCATCTTCCAAAACTTCCTGTTAAATCCCCAGATAATCTGCCGGTTCATTTCTTGCCTGAAACAGACTCACAACCTCAGGCTAAAGGAGCCCTTGATCTCCTTGTTCCTTGCCACCAGGAGCACCACTCTACCTGAAAATAGTCCAAATCATGTGAACTCCTCTAGCAGCAGTAGCAACGAACATGCTGGCTTTCACGGCCTTCTGTTCCCTGAGTGAACTACCTCACTGACAGAGACAGGCAGGGATAGGAACAGCCCAAGGCAATACACCACAGGTTTGCACTACTGTTACCTGCAATTCGGTAGTTTTCTTAAATAAATATGTGGTTTATTATATGACTCTGGTCTATTTTTGAACAGAGAAATGGTTAAAACATTATTTTAATAGTTTTATCCAGGTTTATAGTTGCTTTTGAGTGAAAGGATTTGTTGATCTCTTTACTCCATCATAACAGAAGTAAATCTTCTACTTTTTCATTTTAATGCTGATTTTTATTTCAGTCTTGCTCCTTATTTTTTTTTTAATGTTTATTTATTTTGAGAGAGAGAGAGTACACACGAGAGAGTTGGGGAGGGGCAGAGAGAGAGAGAGAGAGAGAAAGAGAATCCCAGGCAGGCTCTGCGCTGCAGTGCAGAGCCCAACATAGAGTTTGATCCCACAAACCATGGGATCATGACCTGAGTCAAAATCAAGAGTTGGACACTCAACCGACTGAACCACCTGGGTGCCCCTTGCTTCTTGTTTTAAAAGCTCATATTGATCACATAGATATAAAAGTCCTTTGAAATGTTAAAAGTAAAATATAAGGTGAAAATATTTTGATTAGTTTTTATGAAACTGCCTCCACCCATTCTGGTGTAGAGCTTAGGAGATTGTATGTAGGTCTTCCTTATAACATTAGATCACAGTACAGGACCTGTAAATGGAAAGGTAAGAAGAAAGGAAAAGACATAAGAAAAGACAAGAAAGCAGTCAAAAGGGACTAAGAAAGGAAGAAATCTAAGCAAATAAAGGGGTTACCAACCTGGGTATAGTAGATAGTGAAGATGGCATGGGATCTGCTGCTGGCTGCGTGAACGTGAGTGGCTGCCGTGATTCTGTGTACATAAAGGAAGACAATTAGGGTAAGTATTGTTTGTGCACGGTGGGTCCTTAAGAATCCAGGGGGAACACAAGAAGTGTTAGTGCCGCGGTTCACAGGTGAGAATCATAAAACATCCATATTTAGTCTTAGTGAGGAGAGTGATCCAAAGGTGGCAGAAGCAGCATTCTAGGTATCTGAGAATAAAAGGCAGTGTAGCTTCATATTAAACCAAATTAGGACATTTTTAAGCAACAGAAGCAAATATCAGAGTTGAAAAGGGGAATACTAGAGTGTCATCAACCTGGAAGAATATTCTCAAAATAGACGAATTTAAAAAAGACAAGTGGAGATAGAGAGCTTGCCGGAGAAGCCCCAAAGAGAAAGTGAAATGTGATTAAACACTAAATACTAATCTTGTCATATCAGAAAGGGATCTGAAATGAGATCCTGAATTATGTCAAAGTCATACGTAAGCCAGGTGAAATTCATAACCTCCTTTAGAAATTCACTGAAATATTAATCCTTAAAGTCAGAAGAGTCTCCCCTTCATCCAAATCTAAGTCAGTCATGTTTCAGTTCAAGACCACCTCAGTGACTTCTGTTCTCAGAGGAGCTGGAGAATAGAAGAGTCAAACTCCAAAGGCAGGTCTCATGATTCAAGGATAAAGAGGAAGAGGTGAAGCCTGACACTGAAAGATCAAAGAACACAAGGAATCCGGAAGACCAGAGGCCGATGCCTCCAGGACAATTCCAGGAAACCCAAGGAGTAGAATGTTAAATTTAAAGTTCTTCTTTTGGGGAGCCTGGGTGGCTCTGTCAGTTGAGTGTCCAACTTCGGCTCAAGTCACGGTCTCAGGGTTTGTGAGTTCAAGCCCCATATCGGCTTGCAGCTGTCAGCGTGGAGCCTGCTTCAGATCCTCTGTCCTCCTCTCTCTGTCCCTCCCCCACTTGCACGCTCTCAAAAATGAAAAAAATATTTAAAAAATAAAGTGTTTCTTTTATGATCAATTCCCTTGGACATGCTATTAAGAGGGTAAATAGAAGACTAAATCCCAACAATTTTTCCCAGGTAAAAAAGTCGGTTCTTTCAGGCATATACTAGTAACAGTCTGAGTATTCCCTAGTAACTAACAATATGGAATGTTATCACAATTTACAACAACTTTTAGGAGCGTCTACAGCACTTATTCATAGTAGATTCAAAACAGTCTTTTTTTAGGTAGCCTTTACAAGTATGCCAAAGTAGAAGAAAAATGGTTTTCTAAAACATTTTAAACTATATTGGTTCTTATCTCCATCGAGCCTACAGAAAGAACAATGCAGGCAAGAATCTTTTCTTTGGTCAAAATAGCAAAAGTTGTGTATTACAAGAAAAAGCACAGAGTAGCTCTGGGCTTACTGCCTAATATTATTATATCCAGAACAAACTCCAGCTTCTCTACTAGTGAGAAATGCATGAAATCTTAGCTACTGCCCCTTACCCTGGGTACATTACTGTTCTGAGAAAGGTCTCCCGATTGTCAATGTGGGAAGCTACAGAGAGAAGTATCATATACCCCACAGGGAGATGAGAACACAGGAAAGAAGAATGAGGCTGAAAGAAGAACAGCAACAAATAAACCTGTTACCTGTTTGCTATTCCCTCCTCCAAGAGTTGAATTACTTGCTTATAGTTGGTAACTACATGTTGAGATAAACCTATCAGATTTGTGAGAGAGGAAAAAAGAAAGTAAATAAAATTTTTGGTAAAGTTTAACTTTTTCCTGTAGTCATTAACTTTATCCTATTTTATATAATTTGATAGACAAGAATGAGAGACCTTGACTAAATTCATTAAGATAATAAATTAAATCAACAAATATCGGAAGCCTACTGTCAGGCATTATGATAGGCTCTAGAAACACAGGTCTCTGCCCTCACAGAAAATGTAGTCTAGAATTCATACAGTGGTTCTGCTAACAACAACAAAAACAACAGCAATCCCTTACAATTTAGCTACATAGAGTATAAGAAAAGTTCTTATATTCCCTCATTTGGTCCTCACAAAATTTCTGAGAAACAGATGCTATGTGCGCCACAAGATGGCAGACTCAATTTGGCATGTAAAACATACAGTACACATGTCCCTACACAAACAGTTTACAATCATAAGAAGTTATACTTTACAAGATTATATGGTCAAATGCCATAGGAGTAGAAGAGATAATAAATGCTAAGGTGATCAGAGGAGTGGCCAGGGCAGGTTCCATGAAGGAAGAGAGACTTGAATTTAGTCACTGTAGAATGGGTAGGCTTTAGATAGGTGAAGAGGAGTTTAAGGATATGAAAGCAAGTCTTTATGGGTTGGTAGTGACCAAATCAAAAAGTGCCTTCACAACTGAATCAGAGATTCAGGAACAAAGTAACTTCACTGGCTCATTGCTGAATACAATTAGCCTAAAAATTAGCAAAGCAATTTCGACACTGACTGGATTCCTTTATATTAAGAAATTATTGTTAAAGCCATAATGAGCTATCACCTCACCCCTGTCAGAATGGCTAAAATCATCGTCAAAGTGTTGACAAGGATGTGGAGAAGAAGGAACCCTCCTGCACTGTTAGTGGCAATGTAAACTGGTGCGGCCACTCTGGAAAACAGTATGGAGGTTCCTCAAAAAATTAAAAATAGAACTACCATATGGTCCAATAATTCCACTATTTACTCAAAGAATACAAAAAATTTTTTTTTAATTTTTTAATGTTTCTTTATTTTGAAAGAGAGAGAGAGACAGAGAGACAGAGCATGAGTAGGGGAGGGATAGAGAGAGAGGGAGACACAGAATCCAAAGCAGGCTCCAGGCTCTGGGCTGTCAGCACAGAGCCTGATGTGAGGCTCAAACTCACCATCTGTGAGATCACGACCTGAGTCAAAGTCAGACGCACAACTGACTGAGTCACCCAGGGGCCCCAAGAATACAAAAATTCTAATTTGAAAAGATATATGCACATCTGTTTTTTGGAGCATTATTTACAATAGCCAAAATATGGAAGCAGTCCAGTGTCCATCGATAGATGAATGGATAAAGAAATTGTGGTCTAAGGGCGCCTGGGTGACTCAGTCAGTTGAGCATCCTACTCTTGATTTCAGCTCAGGTCATGATCCTGGGGTCGTGGGATCAAGCCCCATGTTGGGCTTCACACTGAGCATAGAGTCTGCTTGGGATTCTCTCTCTCCCTCCCTCTGCCCCTCTCCCGTTTGTTCTCTCTCTCTCTCTCTCTCTCAAACAAACAAACAAACAAACAAACAGAAACTGTGGTGTGTGTATATATATATACAGTGGAATCTTACTCAGCCATAAAAAAGAAGGAAATCTTGGAGTGCCTGGGTGGCTCAGTTGGTTGAGCATCTGACTTCACCACAGGTCATGATCTCACTGTTGATGAGTTCAAGCACCAGGTTGGGCTCTGTGCTAACAGCTCAGAGCTTACAGCCTTCTAAAGATTCTATGTCTCCCTCTCTCTCTGCCCCTCCCCTGCTCATGCTCTCTCTCTCTCAAAAATAAATGAATATTTTTAAAAAATTTTTTAAACAATGAAATCTTGCCATTTGCAACAATATAGATGAAGCCAAAAAGTCAAACATCATATTATTTCACTCATATGTGGAATTTAATAAAGGAAACAAATGAACAAAGGGAAAAAAAGAGACAAATCAAAAAAGAGACTCTTAAGCTATAGAGAACGAACTGATGGTTATCAGAGGCAGGGGTGGGGAGACAGGTGAAATAGGTGATGGAGATTACAAGTACCCTAGTCATGATGAGCACTGGGTGATGTATGGAATCGCTGGATCACTATATACTACACTTAAAACTAATATAACACTGTATGTTAACTATACTGGAAATAAACTAAAATTTAAAAAATAAGTAAGATTTTTAAATGAAATAAAATAAAAAAGAAATTATTATTTAGATGTTATCATAGTTTTGTGGTTATGTTTTTAAAAAATCCTTATCTCTTAGGGCTACATACTAAAATATTACGGATGAATTGATGTGGCATCTGTAATTTGCCTTAAAACAACACAGAATGAGGGAAAGGAGATAGGAATAAAAGTAGAGCAAAACTGGCCAGGGGTTAATGATTATTGTAATTGGGTGATGACTACATGGGGGTTCATTACATTAGCCTGTTTTTGTGTATGTTCAAAATTCTCTATAACAAAAAGATTTTTAAAAATTGTGGTAATGGCAAATGAGATAACACAAACCAATCCTTCCAGTACAGGCTACTAGAAAAATCTGGACAAATAATATTAAAGACATAAGCTTTGAGGCACAGAGGGATACCCAGATAGTAAAAATCTTCCGGGCCATATACTGGGCAAAGATGGAAGCCCAGAGAAAAGAGGCCAGCATTTGGGGACACTTTTCCTCTGAGGTCATTTACTAAATCTTGAGGGGATATGGCTCAGAGTAGTTCCGTTGACAACCTCACAGGTCTAGGCAAACACAGACCTCAGACTTTATGGGAAATAAAAAAGTGCTACAGTGAAAATAAGAGTTCAATATCTAGGTTTAATAGCAGGTTAGATACAGCTGAAAAAAAAACAGTGAATAGAAACATGGACAGAATCGTATACTCAAAATAAAGCGCAGAAAGACAAAATATAAAAAAATATAGACAAGAGGGTAAGAATCATAGCACAGATAGGGAATTGGTCTAACATACTTGTAAGTGGAGTTACAAAAGGAAAGAGTAGGAAAAAAAAGAAATACTAGAACAAATAATGACTAACAAGTATCTACAACTAATAAAGGGTCATTAAACTACAGACTCAAGAAGCCCAGCAAGTGCAAGAGGTGGACACCCACATAATAGAGAGGACAGCAATGGCAAGGAGACTGATTACATGTAGGAAGGTTGATGAGAGAAATATCTCCCCTGATAGATAACGGGATTACAAATATGAAAAGAGAGAAATCCAGAATGAACTCTGTTGTGTTGGACTGCAATCAGAGGTGCTGGTGTGAAAACAGATTACTTAGCTCTGTCCACTCAGAGGGACATGTGGGCATATGTAGCACCCAGACCCTAGCTTCTAAATATTAGTCTCTAATAAAAAGGAACAGGACTCCTAGGAGAAATGACTGATTCCAAGACTGAGACAAAGAAAGTAGATGAGCCTGGACTATCTTTGTGCTAGAAAACAAGGAGCTGCTCAAAGAGTAACAGTGATGTGTCAACATGTCACAGAAGTGTATTCAAAGGGGATTCCTGAGTGCACTGGTCATCAAAATAAAAAAAAAATCACAGTAACAGAAGATTACCCACTGAATAAAATAGGAAATCATGAATCTAAACTGAAATAAACAATTGAAAGTTAGATGAAGCTGGGATATGTACATGATTTCACAGTACTGTCCCACAAATACTTGTTGATCACAAAAGGAAAAGAGCAATTTCAGAGTGAAGAAGACAGGCAGATATCTACCTTAAACAGGGGACAAATTGAAATTGTACACCACTTGACCGTTGTCAAAGTTCATGAAAGTTAGAGAGACCAAGGACACTTTCCAGACTGAGGAGTCCCAAAGAGACAATCTAACTAAATGCAACCAGTGATTCTCAAATGGGCAATTATCAGGACAGTTAGGGAAACTTAAATGGGTTCTAATGATTAGATGGTAGTAACATGCCGAAGGTAATCTCCTGATTTTGGTGGTTAGGAGAACATTCCTATTTGGAGGAATGGAGGAAAAACACTCTAAAATAATCAGGGGAGATGGGTCATTAGGTTGGCAATTCACTCTCAAATGGTTCAAGAAAAAAAGTTCTTTATACTGTATTTGCAAATTTTTAAAAAGTTTAATTTGTTTCAAAGTTAAAAAAACAAAAACTCTTAGGACTGCCTGGGTGGCTCAGTCGGTTAAGCATCTGACTCTTGGTTTTGGCTCAGTCACGGTCATGGTTCTTGAGTTCAAGTCCCACACTGGGCTCTGTGCTGAAGGAACAGAGCCTGCTTGGGATTCTCTCTCTCCCTCTCTTTCTCTGCCCCTCCCCTGCTCATGCTATCTCTCTCTCAAAAATATTAAAAACAAACTCTTAGAAAACTTGCAGAAAAAAAGAGACTTTCCTGACTCTTGTTAAGGTAATGTTTCTCAAAGCTGGTCCAAATATTGGGGCCAGTTCTCAAATTGTTACCAGTATGTAATGAGATAGAAACAGAAATCGAGTGTTTTAAAAACTTTTATAACAATATAATATGTGATTTTATATCTTTTGAATTTATAAAAAAGAATTTGAGCTTATAATAAAGATGTATTTTTCATTTTTCTAATAATTCATCTTTTTTTTAAGATTTTATTTTTAAGTGATCTCTACACCCAAGGTGGGGCTCAAACTCACAGCCTGAAGATGGAGAGTTGCATGCTCCCCTAACTGAGCCAGCCAGGCACCCCTAATTCATCTTTATTTTATCAAAGCGTTGGTTTGCCATAGATTGAAAAATTTTTTTAAAAACCTGGTCCTACATTTTTGCTATAATTTTATAAGTGTGTGATACAGAATATTTATTAAAAACAAACACTACTGAAAATATCATACTTAATGGCAAAATGTTGACACTTTCCCCTGGAAACAAGACTAAATGCTGTTAGCTCTTTAATTTAATATGATACCAGAGGTCCTGGTAAGTGCAGAAAGGCAACAGGGAAAAAGGTTTAAGAATTAAAAATTTTTTAAAAAATTAAAAAGAAAAAAAGAAACATGTAGACTGAACACATAGAATATATGAAAATATTTTTTTTTTTGGAAACCCAATTACCTACCTCCAACACCTTTTGCTCTGCATCTTATCCCTTTGTATTAAGATAAAGGCCAAGGCAAAAACATAATACTGTCCTTTTCTCACTTAGATAACACTTCAGACCCTATAACCACTAGACTCTTATGTGTGCAAACTTTGGGCAGGTCTTTGTACGTTTCAGATTTCAACTTAATCTGTCATCTAATTAATAAACTTTTTAATGGAAGGTAATAGGCTACCCCCTTCCTTTCCTTTGATTTAGGCAACTCTCAAGTTCCAGCTCACAATTTTGAATTAGAAGTGTAAGTTCTTATATTTTCATATTTCCTGTGGCACCCTGAATAGTAAAGGCATCTAGTAGGTACTCGATAAATTCCTGGAGAATTGGTTTCAAAGCACAAACCACTTTCCACTTTGGAATCACATTTGCAGAACGTATAAGCCCAAAAACAGAGGTACACAGATACGTGGATAGGCAGGCAGGCAGATAATATAAGTAAATGTATAAAGAAAGCAAATATTTAAAAAACTAAAAGTAAAAAGTTTGCTGTAATGCCATCAGAGAGTAGTAAGGGGAATAACTGTTCAGTGTGACTATTCAGAGTATTAACTTCCATGGCTAGTTCTGTATCCCTTGAGTTCAAGTCTCCTTCATTGAGAAATGGGAGGAATGCTGACCTTTATTTGTCACGATTTGAGAAAATCCAGATCAAATTTAAGAAACATGTAACCTAAAGAGTCTAACAGACTTTTTGCTGGGTTAGAATTATTTCCTACCAAGCAACCTCCCTCCCCCTGAGAGTTGGCTCCACGAAGGTATCCACAAGAGCCCTGAGACTTCAGTCCAGATCCTGTCACTGACTTTGGGTATATGACCCAAGCTGAATGACCTTGCATAAGCTCCTACCTTCTCCGGGTTTCAGGTACAATGCCAATTAAAGAATCTATGATCACAGGTCTCCTTGATGTACAGGATTCTGTCCCACTCATCTCCTTCTATTCCAGGCAACATTCTCAGTTCCAACCAGTGATTTGAGAATATCCTCCAGCTTCTTGCAGCTTCATTTCAGCCTCTGTGCAGTGGGGACATCTGGACTGTGTCTGAGGTCTCCTCTACTCCCCCCCCTCCACACACACACATTAAAACACAAAGGTGAGAAATTGTGACACTACTGCATCAACTCCTGGTCTGCCCTCGAAGTATTGCTTTATACAGAAACATATATCCACAGAGTTTTTTGGAGTAAATTCCACTGGCTCTCAGCAAAACAAATGGTATTTTCATTGTTTCCAGGCTGCTGTTTATGACGGAACATTTGGGAAAAGACACAGGTAGCAGAATCAGTGACTGGCACACCTCCCCTGGCCATGCCCTCGTCAAAGAAGAGATCAACTCCTGATCTCTGATGTAACTCTCTTTTGTCAAGATTTAAATTACCATATCTTTGAAGGAATAGGAGCATAGAATTTGAGTGTTATTTTTTATAAGGGGCCTGAAAGGGTAAAAACTTCCTCCACAAAAGAACACAACTGTTTCTACTTAATAGTAAGACCTAGCCTAATAGAATAAGACAGATGGTACCAAACACTAAATATCAGCACTCAGTGAGGAAGTGGCACTTACCTGTGCTGTGTCTGACATCTTCTCATCTCCCTATCACCACCAGTGGAAGAGAAAGTACCCCGAAAAGGGGACTGGCTGACCTGGAAGCCAGTCCTGGCCCTGCTGGACCTGGCGCCACAGACCCAACCTTATACCATGCCACTTTCCCTCTCATCCACCACGCTTTAGACACACTGGTCTCCTTGCAATCACCCGGCCCTTCTCTCAGGGCTCTTGCTCATGCTGCTCCTTCTACCTGAATCACTCTTCCCCTTGCCACACCGCTCTTCACATGACTAGCTTCTGAATCTCCTCACAGAAGTATTTCCTGACCACGCTATGCAGACGGACTGCCTACGCTGCCTACGCTGGGCTCTTTTCCATCACGACATCTATTTATCTTTTTATTAGCTTTTATCACTACGTATAATTATGCGTTCGTTTTCTGCCTCACCCCCAACAAGACTATAAGCCTGCCTGTGAGAGCCGGACTGTCTTTTTTGTGTATTGTTATATATCCAGCATCTAGTACAGTAGGTGGCACATAGTAAGTGTTCATTATACATCTGTTAAATGAATCAGTGACCATTAGGAAAGCTTCCTGGAATTCAGTTTGGTCTGAGACCTCCAGGACCACAGTGGCTCACCTTGTACATACGGCCCCATCTCTGGGTGCTCCCTGACCCGCAGACTGTAGGACTTTTTTTGATCAGATTGCTTCAGCAGATCCCGCACTCGTTCATTATAAATTTCCAGGAAACTAGAGACATGAAGAACAAGGCACATAATTAGATTTTGAAAAATGGGGACATCTTTTCAAAATTACATTGTGAAAAAAGGGAACACATTAGATTTGGAAAAAAGTAGGGAAAACACTAAGCCAAGAATCAAAAGGTTCTAATTCTTGATCTAGTTCTACCTCTGACACTCTAAGACCCTGACCATGCCAAGTATCCCCCTGAGTCTCTTTCTACACGTGCACTACTGTGCTGCTAGCGTTAGCAATCATCACTTGACAGTTTTAGGTTTATGTTGTTAGCGCTGATTCAAATTTATCCTTCAAGAGGCTATTTCGGCATGGTTTTAAGATGCTGCTACCAGCCTATATCTTGATCAGGTGACCATACGGCAGTGTCTACAGGCTTATTTCTTAAGTGATTTTCAAACGTGATCTTTGAGCTCTTATTGTTCTATGATGGCATCTCGAAAGCCACTGTCGAGCAATGAGGACAGCTAAATGAGGAAGATTCTTGTCCCTACCCCTAATTTAAGTAGGATAATTCTCATTTTACTTGTTTTATGCACTGCGATTCTGGTTAACATATGCTCTATCTTATAGGTATCTTCTAGCATTTCATTACTTTTTGAAATAACATAGCTGGGCATCTGACTGGCTCAGCTGGTAGAGCATACAACTCTTGATCTTGGGGTTGTGAGTTCGAGCCCCATATTGGATGTACAAATTATTTAAAAATAAAATCTTTATAATAATAACAGCAAAATAGCTCCAATTCTTAATTAAAATCAGCAAAGATTTTGTTAAATAGGAAAACAAGCTTAAAAGAAAGGTCTTCCTCATCGGAACATAGATGTTTGCCTGTGAAGCCAGTGACCAGAAAAAAAGGCTCCGCTCAGAGCTGAGCCCTATGCACATTCTTCTTATAAATTGTTTCTTCTTAACCTTCCCAGATTTGGACACAGGAATCCAAGATGTCTCTCAGAAGAGTGGTTCCCAGATTTCATGGCCAATAAAACATTTAATACATATGTACATGCTCACAGATGCACATTTACATGCCTACAAATTTTACTTTGCAAACAAAAAAAATGTATAAATAATGTTCACTATCATCTAATTTTTAAAAAGGGATTTATTCTTTTTGGGGTGATGAAAATGTTCTGGAAATAGTAAGGATGACTGAACAACCTTGTAAATATTTTTTAAAAATCACTGAACTGTATACTTTGGAAGCATGAATTTTATGGTATATGAACTACATCTCACTTTTTTAAAAAAGGACATTGAACACCAAAAAAACAGAATACAAAAAATTAAGGGCAATTGGTAACACTGCACCAACATTTTCACTATGGGCTGGTTAAAACTTCATATGAGAGTAGTCAACTCTGTCTTGGAACTAGAGCTTAGGAACTACTGACCCAAAGAACAACCTACTGGAACTGGAAGAGAAATTCCAACAGCTGGTGTTCAACTGTAAGGAAAGCGAAGAAAAGGAAAGCAGACAGCCAGGGCAAGCTGGTCCACAGGAAACACCTGTTTGTTAAGCCTGAGGCTAGGAATTAAGTTTCCTACAACCCAAAGATCTAAGTATGTTTCTCATCACCCTATGCTGCAAAATATTTCTGCTGTCTTTTCTCCATTCCACTGGATGACTCCTGAAGTAAAGGGAGGACAGCTGAACATGCTAGAATTTGGAGTGGAAATGGAAGTATCTTAGGCCCCAAGGCCTGACAGGTTCTTACCTTACTTTTATCCTACAAGAGGAAGGCAGTGGGGCATAGTCTTGCTCCCTGATGAAGAGACCCTGCACAAACCAGAGGGTTGGAGTTTCACTGAAGGAAGTGTACAAAGGAGGTGTACTTTGAGAGGATCTAGTCAAAATAGAGTTTATACCTCACATATCCGTGGCGTCAGCCCAACAGAGGCCTAGAGAAGAGAAGAAAGGAAAGCATTACTGTTAACTTACAGTGAAGCTCTCCTGCAACAACCAGGAACCAAGGTAGGCAGGGGGATGGGGACATGGGTTTCCTGTGCTAGCCTCTTCATTTTAGGCAGGTTCACTGGAAGTATGCAGATGACTCTATTTGCCTGTGGTCTGAGAGACACTCATGGGAGGAATGTACCAGCTGAGAAGCAGATTACCACCATAAGAAGGAAGAGTGCAGAAGCTAACAAACCCAGGTAGTACCAGCTTTCATGCAATAAAGATTACATCCTTCTTGGATAAACCTGTCCCTCCCAGAACACTTCTATCCCTACACACACAGAACTGAATACATGGATGTTTAAAATACACATTTCGGGGGCACCTGGGTGGCTCAGTTGGTTGACTGATGACTTCTACTCAGGTCATGATCCCACAGTTCGTGAATTCAAGCCCCACATCAGGCTCACTGCTTTCAGCGTAGAACCTACTTTGAATCCTCTGTCTCCCTCTTTCTCTATGCCCCTCCCCTGTTTGAGATCTCTCAAAAATAAAAATAAAAATTTAAAAATTTAAAAAATAAAATAAAATACACATGGGGAGTCTGGCTGGCTCAATGGGTTAAGCATCTGACTCTTGATTTTGGCTCAGGTCATGATCTCACAGTTTGTGGGATCTGGCCCCACATTGGGCTCTGGACTGACGGTGCAGAGCCTGACTGAAATTTTCTCTCCCCCTCTCTCTCTGCCCCTCCTCTGACCCTCTCTTTCAAAATAAATAAATTAAAAAATAAATAAAATAAAATACATATTTAGGGAAAAGTAGCTTCTTTATTCATCTTAGACCCACTATTAACATATACATAGGTTAAAGGTTTTATATCCGTGGTTTAGTGGTCATTTTCTTCTTTTAATTTAAAATATATAAAATCACACTAAACACAGACATAGTAGCAATGAGCTGAGCCCCAGGCCATCAGGGGTAATCTTTTCTTTTTTTTTTTAATGTTTATTTTTTTAGGATGTCTTTCTACATTATTTTTAGCACAAAAATGCTTAATTTTGAGAAAGTCCAATTTATCTGTTTTTTTTCTTGCCACTTGCGATTTTGGTGTAGTATATCTGAAGTCATTGCCTAATTCAATATCCCAATGATCTATTTTTTTCCAAAAAAAAAAAACCCTATAATTTTAACACTTAAATTTAGATCTATGAATGATTTTGAATTAATTATTTATAGTTATGAGGTAGAGTTTCAGCATCTTTCATTTGCATGGGCATATCTAGTTGTCCCAGCAACATTTTTTGAAAATACTATTCTTTGCCCATTGGATTCTCCTGGCACACTTGTGGAAAGTTCAAGAGTTTATTTCTTGATTTTTTAAAATTTTTTCCATTGACTTATATGTCAATCCTTATAAAAGGTCTACACAATCATTTGTTTAGTTTATCTTTCTAGTAAATGATGAAGTCAAGGAGTATGTAACCTCCCAATGTGTTCGTTTTCGAAACTGTTTTGAATCTTTTTCATCTTATGTACATAAAGGAGGTTCTCATCCCTTATGTGTATCTTACATTCCACATATGAGTAAAGTCATATGATATTTGTCTTTCTCCGATTAATTTTTCTTAGCATAATACCCTCTAGTTCCATCTATATTGTTGCAAATGGTAAGATTGCATTCTTTTTGATTGCCAAGTAATACCCGTGTGTGTGTGTGTGTGTCTATATCTATATCTACATGTATCCTCTTTATTCATTCATCTGTCAAAGACATTTGGGCTCTTTGCGATATACTTTGGCTATTGTCAATAGTGCTGCCATAAACACTGGAGTGCATGTGCCCCTTCAAAACAGCACACCTATATCCTTTGGATAAATACCTGGTACTGCAATTGCTGGGTCATAGGGTAGTTATTTTATTATTTTTTTTAATTTTTTTAATGTTTATTTATTTTTGAGAGAGAGAGAGAGAGCACAAGCAGAGGAGGAGCACAGAGGAGACACCGAATCCAAAGCAGGCTCCAGGCTCTGAGTTGTCAGCACAGAGCCCAATGTGGGGCTCAAACCCACAAACCATGAGATCATGACCTGAGCCAAAGTCAGATGCTTAATAGACTGAGCCACCCAGGCGTCCCAGGGTAGTTCTATTTTTAATTTTTGAGGAACCCCCATACTATATTCCAGAGTGGCTGCAACAATTTACATTCCCACCAGCAGTCCAAAAGGGTTCCCTTTACTCCACATCCTCATCAACATCTGTTGTCTGAGTTGTCAACTTTAGACATTCTGACTGGTGTGAGGTAGTATCTCATTGTGGTTTTGATCTGTGTTTCTCTAATCATGAGTGATGTTGAGTATTTTTTCATGTGTCTGTTAGTTGCCATCTGGATGTCTTTTTTTCTTTTTTTTATGTTTATTTTTGAGAGACATAGAGATAGACACAGAGCATGAGCAGGGGAAGGGCAGAGAGAGAGGGAGACACAGAATCTGAAGCAGGCTCCAGGCTCTAAGCCGCCAGCACGGAGCCCAACGCGGGGCTTGAACTCACAGACCGTGAGATCATGACCTGAGCCGAAGTCGGCCGCTCAACCAACTGAGCCACCCAAGCGCCCCAGGGATGTCTTCTTTGGAAAAGTGTCTATTCATGTCTTTTGTCCATTTCTTTACTGGATTATCTGTTTTTAGGGTGTTGAGTTTGATTAATTCTTTATGGATTTTGAATACTAACCCTTTACCTGATCTGTCATTTGCAAATATCTTCTCCCATTCTGTTGGTTGCCTTTTAGTTTTGCTGATTGTTTCCTTCGCCATGCAGAAGCTTTTTATCTTGATGAGGTCCCAATAGTTCATTTTTGCTTTTGTTTCCCTTGCCTCCAGAGACATGTTGAGTAAGAAGTTGCTGCAGCCGAGATTGAAGAGGTTTTTACCTGCTTTCTCCTCTAGGATTTTGATGGCTTTCTGTCTTATGTTCAGGTCTTTCATCCATTTTGAGTTTATTTTTGTGTACGGTGTAGGAAATAACGTTTGTTTTTCAAAGAGCGCACGCACGATAGAGGGGGAGGGGTAGAGAGAGAGGGAGACAGAGAATCTGAAGCAGGCTCCATGCTGTTAGCCCAAAGCCCAACAGGGGGCTCAAACTTATGAACTATGAGATCATAGCCTCAGCCAAAGTCAGACGTTCAATGACCTGAGCACCCAGATGGCCCTGGGGGGTAATCTTTCAGTAGGAATAACGTCCCAGAGAATGTCCATGTGTAGGGTTAGGTGCCACCCGCCCCTCCAGTTGAACTGACCAAGGTACTTCTAAACATAAAACAAAGAGGTCTGCCTAAGGACCTCTACCCTCCCAATTTTCCGTGACAAAGTAAGGTTCTCATAAGTCCCTCACACTTTTCAAAGTTCCATCCTGGTAGCTGATTCTCCTGCTTCTCTCCACTCAGATGGAACCCACAGCCCCATTTCTGCACAGCCCGAAGCAGCATTTAAGATTCAGTCTGTGTCTCGTCTACTCCAAAGGTGTTAAAAAGCTTCAAGCAATGAACTTGGCAATGATATGAGAAATTCAGGACTGACAAGGTTTGCTCCATCAAAGGGAGTTGAAAAATTTTAAGGTTCTTCAGGGATTAATAAGGAGGGGCTAATTATTCAAAGTTTGTCTTTCAATTAAAGTGCTGAGAAATCCATTCTTAATACAGAAGAGAGCCCATTAAATCTTATTATACTTGACCATTAAATTCATATTCTATCTCTTGGTAGCAAGGACATGTGATTCAGGCTTGCTGTGGAAATAGAAAGAGATATATTTCAATACCAATACTCACTGGGGTCCCCAGCATGGTGTATGTCTTCCCAGAGCCCGTCTGCCCATAGGCAAAAAGGCATATGTTGTAGCCTTTGGCAGCTCCAGACAGTACTTCAGTCCCCAAATCTTGGAACACCTATAACAACAAAAGTAGAAAGCATGTCACTATAGTCCTTCCCATAGCAGATTGAGGGACCATATCATTTTAAAATTTTCAATGTCTAGCCTCGTGCTCAACATACAGTAAGTGTGTTAAAACACATTTGAATGAATAAATTTTCCCTAGTAATCTTTTTCAGAACTGAATTCATTCTTTTTTTTTTAATTTTTTTTAACGTTTATTTATTTTTGAGAGACATAGAGACAGAACATGAGCAGGGGAAGGGCAGAGAGAGAGGGAGACACAGAATCCGAAGCAGGCTCTAGGCTCTGAGCCATCAGCACAGAACCCGATGTGGGGCTCGAACTCACAGACCGTGAGATCATGACCTGAGCCGAAGTCCGCCGCCTAACCAACTGAGCCACCCAGGCGCCCCTGAATTCATTCTTGTAAAATTATAGGGAATTAACAGTCATGTGTGCTTGAAACACTTTATAATATTTTTAGATTAAAAATAACCCAGGGGTGGATGACTGGGAGGCTCAGTCAGTTAAATGTCCAACTCTTGATTTCATATCAGGTCATGATCTCGTGGTTCAGAAGTTTGATCCCTGCATCGGGCTCCACGTAGATGGTGCAGGGCCTACCTGGGATTCTCTCTCTCCCTCTCCCTATGAAAATAAGTAAATAAAAAAATAACCCAGGGGCGCCTGAGTGGCTCAGTTGGTTAAGCAACTGACTTCGGCTCAGGTCATGATCTCACCATTCCTGAGTTCAAGCCCCGTGTCAGGCTCTGTGCTGACAGCTCAGAGTCTGGAGCCTGTTTCAGATTCTGTGTCTCCCTTTCTGTCTTCACCCTTCCCCTGCTCATGCTCTGTCTCTCTCTCTCAAAAACAACAAACATTAAAAAAAAAAATTTTTTTTTTAAATAACCCAGGAGTGCCAGGTTGGCTCAGTCAGAAGAGCATGTGACTCTCAATCTCAGGGTGTAAGTTCAAGCCCCATATTGGGTGTAGAGATAAATAAATAAAACTTAAAAAGAAATTAAAACAACACCCAGAGTAGTGACATATGGAATTGTTCAATCACTATACCGTACACCTGAAACTCAAATACTGTATGTTAACTGGAATCAAAATAAAAACTAAAAAACAAAAACAAAAACCCAGAGTTGTACTTACACTACTTATCACACAGAAAGGTTGAGGTAAGGGTGATACTATTTGTGCATTTATTGACCCATCCTCTCTCCAAACTTGTGGCAGTAGTATAGAAAAGTAGGGTTAGAGCTTGTTATTTAAAGAGAAGAATTCATATAAAATATATTTTTAATAGGGCCTGGGGCTGAGGAAAGTTCTTAAAATGATTTCTCTTCCTCTAAACAGCTACCTATAGTTTAATTATTAAGAGCACAGGCTTTGGGGTGGGTGCCTGGGTGGCTCAGTCAGGTGAGCGTCCAACTTTGGCTCAGGTCATGATCTCACAGTTCATGAGTTCAAGCCCCATGTCGGGCTCTGTGCTGTTAGCTCGGAGCCTGGAGCTTGCTTCAGATTCTGTGTCTCCCTCTCTCTCTACTATTCTGCTCATGCTCTGTCTCTTTCTTTCAAAAATAAACAAACATTAAAAAATTATTTAAAAAAACGAAAAAGGAACACAGGCTTTGGAACTTTCTAGGTTCAAAGCCTGGCTCCTTGGGCAAGTAACCTTACCTCAGTTTCTCCATCAGTGAAACAGAGATTTTAAAAAAGCACCTAAGAATAAGTTAAGGGATCTTCAAAACCACATCAAGCATACTAACATTTGCATTATATGAGTCCAAGAAGGAGAGACAGAGAGAGGGACAGAAAATTTATTTAAAGAAATAACAGCTGAAAACTTCCTTAACCTGGATAAGAAAACAGACATCTAGGTGTAGGAGGCAAAGAGAGCCGAAAACAAGATGAAGGAGGTCCACAACAAGAGACATGATAATTAAAATGTCAAAAATTAAAGATAAAGAGACAATCTTAAAAGCAGGAGGAGAGGGGCACCTGGGTGACTCAGTCAGTTAAGCTTTCGACACTTGATCTCAGCTCAGGTCTTGATCTCAGGGTCGTGAGTTCAAGTCCCACATTGGGCTCCATGCTGGGCATGAAGCCCACTTATAACAATACTTACATCAAACAAAAAAGACTTTTAAAACAAAAACTTTAACAACACACAAAGCACAACATTACGTAATGATAAAGGGATCAATCCAATAAGAGGATATAACACTTATAAACATCTATACACAGGAGCACCTAAATATATAACCCAAATATTAACAGACATAAAAGGAGACGTTGACAGTAATATGCTAATAGGAGGAAGTTATAACACCCGATTTATATCAATGGGTAGATCATACAAACAGAAAATCAGTAAGAAAACAGTGGCCTTGCATGACACATTAGACCAGATGGATGGCTACGTGCAAAAGAATGAAACTGGATCACTTTTTTTCTTCTTTTAATAACTTTTTTTAATTTTTAAAATTTCTGTAGGGGTGCCTGGGTGGCTCAGTCGGTTAGGCATCCAACTTCGGCTCAGGTCATGATCTCACCCCTGTGGGTTCGAGCCCCGTGTCGGGCTCGGTGTTGACAGCTCAGAGCCTGGAGCTGCTTTGGATTCTGTGTCTCCTCTCTCTCTCTGCCTCTCCCCTACTCGCACTCTGTTAGTCTCTCTCTCTCTCAAAAATAAATAAACATTTAAAAAAATTTAAAAAAATTTTGTAATTTACATCCAAGTTAGTTAGCATATGGTGCAATAATGATTTCAGGAATAGAATCCAATAATTCATCCTCCACATATTACACCCAGTGCTCATCCCAACAAACGTCCTCTTTAATGTCCCCTGTCCTTTTAGCCCATCCCCCACCCACAACCCCTCCAACAACCCTCTGTTGTCTAATTGAAGAATCTCTGTTGTTTTGACCCCCTCCATTTTTTTATTATTTTTGCTTCCCTTTCCTTCCACATTATTGCAAATGGCAGGATTTCATTCTTTTTGACTGTGAAGGAATACTGCATTGTGTGTGTGTGCGCGCATGTGTGTGTGTGTGTGTGTGTGTGTGTGTGTGTGTGTGTACACATCTTCTTCATCCATTCATCTATCAATGGACATCTGGGCTCTTTTTATACTTTGGCTACTGTCGATGGTGCTGCTATAAACATTGGGGTGCATGTGCCCCTTTGAAACAGCATACCTGTATCCCTTGGATAAATACCTAGTAGTGCAATTGCTGGATCGTAGGGTAGTTCTATTTTTAATATTTTGAAGAACCTCCATACTGTTTTCCAGAGTGTCTGCGCCAGTTTGCATTCCCACCAGCAATGCAAAAGAGTTCCTCTTTTGGAACTGGATGACTTTCTGACACCATACACACACACAAAAAAAAACTCGAAATGGATTAAAGACCTAAATACAAGACCTGAAACCATAAAAATTCTAAAAGTAAACACAAGCAGTGGGGCACCTGGATGGCTCAGTGAGTTGAGCATCTGACTTCAGCTCAGATCATGATCTCCCGGTTTGTGGGTTTGAGCCCCGTACTGGGCTCTCTACTGACAGCATGGAACCCACTTCAGATCCTGTTCCCCTCTCCCTCTACCTCCTCTCTCTCTACGCCCCCCTCTGGTCTTTCTGTCTCTCTCGAAAATAAATACACTTTTTTTAAAAATTGAAAAAAAATACACAGGCAGTAATCTCTTGGACATGGGCCTCCGCAATATTTTCCTGTATCTGTCTCCTCAAGCAAAGGAAACAAAAGCAAAAATAAACAATTGGGACTACCTCAAAATAGCAGCAAAATGAAAAGGCAACCTACTGAACAGGAGAAGATATTTCCAAATGCTATATCTGATAAGGGGTTTATATCCAAAATGCATAAAAACATATACAACTCAATGCCAAAAAAGCAAATAATCCAATCAAAACCAGGCCATGGACCTGAACAGACATTGTTCCAAAGAAAGCATAAAAATGGCCAAAGATGCTCAGCAGCATCATCAATCGTTGGGGGAAGTGCAAACCAAAACCACCATGAGTTATCACTTCACACCGGTCAGAATGGCCAGTATCAAAATGACAGAAAATAACAAGTTTTGGTGAAGATGTGGAAAAAAGGATGTGTATTGTACTGCTGGTGGGAATATGTGTGGAGCTCCTGTGCAAAAAGTTATGGAGTTTCTCAAAATATTAAAAATAGAAATACCATATGACCCTGTAATTCCACTTCTGCGTACTTATCCATAAAAATGAAAATACCAAATTTGAAGAGATAAACAAACGTCTATGTTCACCGCAGCAATATTTACAGTAGCCAAGATACGGAAGTAACCTGCGTCCATCAATATATAAATAAATAAATACATGATATACATTATACAATGGAATATTACTCAGCCATAAAATGAATGAAACCTTGCCATTTGCAGCATCATGAATAGACTCAGAAGGTATTACGCTAAATGAACTAAGTCAGACAGAAAAAGACAAATACCATATAACTTCACTCATATATGAAATCTAAGAAACAGATGAACAAAGAAAAAACAGAAATAGACTCATAAGACAGAACTGGTAGTTGTCAGAAGGAAGGGGGTTTAGAGGATGGTTGAAGTAAGTGAGACATAAGAGGTACAAATTTCCAGTTATAAAATAAGCTACAGGGAAGAAAAGTACAGCACAGGAAATATAGTCAGTAATACTGTAATAACTTTATAAGGTGGCAGATGGTAATTATACTTATGGTGATGAGCATTTCATAATGTATTTAATTCTCAGATCACTATGGTGCATATGTGATACTAATAAACTATATTATGGCAATGCTATCTCCAAAAAAATATAAACATGATGAAGACACCTGCCCTCCCCCTGGCCAAAAACACAAACGGATGAGGCCAGACCAAGACAACCCTGTGGGAAGAAATCCTCCCCTCTGATCTCCTGCTAGGGCTTTCCATTGTTCAATGCCAACCTCAAGGCAGAGGTCAAGGGGGTCCATTTCTCAGCCTAATAGGTCACCCTTGGGGCAGGGAATAAGATGGAAGAAGATTGAAGAGTTCATCTTGAAGGGCAAAATGAAGATATTCAACAGAACCTAAAAAGCGAAGGGAATGCTGGCTGAAAAACCTGGCAAGACTTCATGAAATTAGGGAACATCTGAACTGAGTCTCAAGACAAAAGGATTTTCAGGGGCACCTGGGTGGTTCAGTTGGTTTGACTCCTTCGTCTCAGATCATGCTCTCACAGTTTGTGGGATCAAGCCCTACCTACATCAGGCTTTGTGTTGACAGCACAAAGGCTGCTTTAGAATCTCTCTCTCTCTCTCTCTCTCTCTCTGCCCCTCCCCTGCTCACATGCATGCTTTCTGTCTCTCTAAATAAATAAACAAACAAACAAATAAGGATTTTCATGATGGGGATGATCTTCTAGGTTGGATAAACGATACATGTAAAGCTTGGAGTAACAAAAATACACGGCTGTTCAGATGGAATTTGGAAAATCAGATATGTTGGGAGATAAGACTAGAGTATTGTGGTCATGCTAAGGATTAGGTTTTATTTTCTTTCCTCTTAGTGTGTACTGCATTATTTATGGCAGAGTCTCAAGGAATATGATAAGCCATGAAAAATTAGCAGCACAAGGACAACTAGGCAGCAAAGAAATTAAGAAACCCACTTATAGATAACCCTTAAATCAAGGAAGAAATCAAAACTAAAATTATAAGCTACTCACAAACCAATGAAAAGAACCACCTATCATACCAGTGAAATACAGCAAAGTACGTGATTAAAGAGTAACATACTGTTTATACATTGGTTTCTTGACCTTCTCCACATCTTCCTCTAGTTCTCTCAGCATCTTTAAGACAATTGGTCTGTAGTCTTTGTTTAATATATTTGCCTTTAGGGATTTTAGGGGACAGTTTCTGTTGATTTTTTTTTCCTTTGAACAGGCCTCACTTTCAAGTTTCTTCGTATGCCTTGTGACTTTTTATGTTGAAAACTGAACATTTTAATAATGTAGTAACTCTGAAAATCAGATTCTCTCCTTTCCCTGGGGGTACGCTGTGCCTCGTTATTCTTCTTGTTTATTGTTTTTTTTCTGACTACTGTAGGTTGTCTCTGTGCTGAGGATCAGCCTGAGGTGTAAACCTAAGGTTCTAGCAGGTGGTCTTTTCTGAGCCTTTCCCGGGGCACGCATGGTCACTTTCCAATTTTCCCCATGTGTATAGTTGTTTTTCAATGCCCTGGTTTTTCATGTTCGACTGCCCAATGGGGAAAAACAAAAAGTTGAAGTGGGAGTGGAGTGGGGAGTTGTCACTTTAAATCCCCAGGAAGTCACTGCAGCTGGGTGGGGAAGGACTTGCAACAGTGGGAAAGAGCAACAGTGACTGCTCAACTCTTAGCAGATTCTGTCATCCCAAGCAGGAACTGGCAATCAGCACAGATTATTGGTGTTTGGAAGAGAGGGTCCTTTTTGTCCACCTGACTCCCTCAAGCTGTGTGCAAGATGCCCCAGGACCCGTGCACAGCTGCCTGCCACGTGGCTGGGGGTAAAGAATGGGTAACTGCTGCTGTGCTAGAAGCTGAAACTTCTGAAGTTAACTGCGATTTAGCCTCCAAGTCTTCCTCTGGAAGTTGCAAGCCTTCAAGAGAATCCAGAGTTCCAAAAACCATTACATCAGACAACTTTGCCTAGTGTAATCCCTGTCTAGTTGGGGAAACAAATTCCTCGTGCTTCCTGATGAGGGAGCATAAGGCGAACTGAGGGCAAAATATAGGGTAAAAGCATCTCCCCCACCCCAGTTGGGATATGTGTGATATTCCTTGGACATTCCTGGCTACCCAAGAACAAAGGAAAGGGGTTTAAATGATTCCCATGGTGATGTGGGAAACAAAGGCAAATGAAAAATTAAATTCCCTTACTGCCTACAGCCCATTGACAAGTCTTTGAAATTCCTAGGAGCTCAGCTGCCTGATGATGACACTTTGCTAGGGGCAAAAGGGAATCTTGGCTTCACATTATCCTGACCCCCCAAGGTCCTATGAGTCTACTTTAGCCTATGAAAATTCCTTTGGAAACTTCCTTTATCTCAGTTCCCCTAAGATACATGCCAGCAATCACACTCCGAGCTTATGACCCTCCGATATACATCTGAAGGGTCTCATGACTGAGGTTTTACTAAATGGTATTAAATGGCATTTTCCTAACAGTAGCTGGCCCCTCAAGGTCCTGGAAACCTTGCTTTCAAAATACCTTAGAGACTTATTCCCAGCCTGAGGGTATATAATCAGTCACCAATCATAACCCCAATGCAGTTCTTTCTGCATTCGGTTCTTTCTGCAGGACATGGGTCCTGTCCCCATGCTTTAATAAAATCACCTTTTTGCACTGGAGACGTGTTCAAGAATTCTTTCTTGCCCATTGGCTCCAGACCACCCCACCATCACCCCAAAACTTCATTATTTCCTACTCTGCCATCTTCCCAGACTCCTCTCCCCCATAATTATTCTTTAAAATACAGATTAGTAGCCCCAAATTCCCCTATTGAAACTGTATATATTTAAGTACATAGAAGTCTCTTTTATTCTTGAATCCATTACCTGAGATTCACCCATATTATCACCCTGCAGATGTACTTTTCCTTTTAATTTTCTGAAAACAAACAGAAATATGTGAAATAATGTTAAACTACTCAGAGTCTAATAAAATCAGGTGAAAGAAGTTAAAATTATTTATTCAAACAATATTTATAGAATGTCTACTAAGGCAAAATACTATGCTAGGCACTGCTCTGTTAAAAATAACTATTAGGATTCCTTTGCACAACGAATACTTCATTAGAAGTGTTTTTATTCAAAGCCAGGGTTTTAGATCCATATAGTCAGTAACATTTACTTAGCAATTATTTCATGTTAGGGTCTCTTCTTAGCACCTTAAGTGATTGAGTACTCTTCACAATACATCTATGGAATAGTTACTATTATTATCATTCTCTAATTTTCACAGGCGAAAACTCAAGTACCACAGCTACCAAGTACTTCTAAACAAAGCTCTTGCTCTTAACCAATGCGATACCCTGCAGCTAACAAAGTAACTACTCATGGAGTTACCAGGAAAGGCAAATCTTATCTGCTAAACACAAAGCTATTACCCTACAATTTAAAACTGTCTTCATGGTTTCCTTACTTCATGCTATTTTGCTTTAAAGTGGAAGAAACTTTACCAAGTCTCCTTTTTAGTATTTCCTCTTTAGTATTTCCTCAATAATATTTTGTTAGGGGCTCCTGGGTGACTCAGTTGGTTAAGAGTCCAACTTTGGCTCAGTCATGATCTCGAGGTTCGTGGGTTCCAGCTCCATACCAAGCTCTGTGCTGACAGCACGGAGCCTGGAGCCTGCTTCAAGTACTGTGTCTCCCTCTCTCTCTCTGCCCCTCCCCTGCTCTCTGTCTCTCTCTCTCAAAAATAAAACATTACAAAAATGTTTAATAATATTTTGTTATATTTCATCCAAAAGCAATAAATTCTAATCCTACTGCCATTTGTTAATTGCTTTTGGAGCTTTCTGCTCCATTAACCTTTTTGTTGCCGGTGAAGAGAACTATAATCTCATCCCAAAATTTCACCCCCCTCTGCCATTATTAAATGAGGGAATTTGAAGTTTATTAAGGACACAGGCGTAGTTTTTTCCTTTGCTGTTTTTCAAATTATAAAGAATGCTCACTTTTTGTATCAAGTTAGTAAAACAATGCATGAAGAAAAAGCTAACCTTTCCTTACCCCTAATGCCTCTCATTTAAGTATCCAACAGGTAACCCTCAGTACTAAGGTAGGGAAGAATACATCCAACAAGTATGTCATCACGTACTTTGTTTCATATATACAAGGATATACAGTTCTTTGTTTTTGTTTATTTTCACTGAAATAGACACACACAATATATATCAACCTGCAACTTGCTTTTTATCACATAGTATACCATGTACATACAGGTTATTTGCCATACATATAATTTTTCCTTTTTTCATGTATACACACCACAGCCACATTCACACAAACATATTTAAAATAACTGGTATAGGGGCGCCTGGGTGGCTTCATCGGTTGACTGACCGACTTTTGATTTTGGCTCAGGTCACAATCTCAAGGTCATAGGATTGAGCTCCAAGACAGGTTCCACAGTGAATGTGGAGCCTGCTTGAGGTTCTAGATTCTCTCTCTCTCTCTCTCTCTCTCTCTGTCTCTGCCCTTTTTCCCTTTTCCCCCACTCATGGGTTCTATCTCTCTCTTAAATAAATAAAAGGATAAATGAATGAAGTAACTGAGAAAACAAGAATTTAAAAAAATAAAATAATTGGAATATTATTCATGCTATGGGAGAAATGCCTTGTCTCTTTTTTATTTAAAGACAATTTGATCTTTTTTTAAAGTTTTATTTATTTTGAGAGAGAGTGCACACAGATGCACATGAGCAGGATGGGGGGCGGTGCAGAGAGAGGAAGAGAGAGAGAATCCCAAGCAGGCTCTGTACTTTCAGTGTAGAGCCCGACACAGGGCTCAAGCTCACAAACCATGAGAGCATGACCTGAGCCGAAACCAAGAACCGGGTGCTTAATTGACTGAGCCACCTAGGCACCCCAACTTTATCTCCTTTTTTATTTGCTTTCCTCTTCTCCCTTCCTCTTTCCTTCCTTCTACATTAACCCCATACCTTCATGTAACATGTTAATAACTGGCATCATTTCTTGTTCTTCTCATGGTCATAATCATGAACACACACACACATTTATGGGTTTTGGTTACTTCTTTAAAAAAATGGAATGTTATTACACACTTTGTTTTTCTCAATCAATATCATCTCATGAAAACTCTTCTAAGTCATCTGCGATATATTCCATTGTATAAATGCACCAAAATTGATTCAACCATTTCCCCTAGGAATGAGCACTTTGTTTCTACTATTTTATCCCTACTAACAATACTTCAATAAACATCCTTAGCCATATGCCCTTACGTATTGGTGTTTTTATTTTTATTTTTTTAAGTAGGCTTCAGGCCTGGAATGGAGCCCAGCATAAGGCTTGAACTCACAACCCTGAAATCAAGACCTGAGCCAAGAGCAAGAGATGGATGCCCAACCGACTGAGCCATTCAGGTACCCCCAGTGTTTTATTTTTATAGAATAAGTTTCAGGAATGGGACTGCCAGGTCAAAGGATAAAATATTACTTATTTTCATAAATATTGACACATTGTTTTCAAAAATATTTCCATTGACAATGTATGAGTATTCTTTCCTATTTCCAGCAGCAAACGGTATGGCTGCTTTTTAAAATTCTTTTTTTTTTAATGTTTATGTATTTGAGAGAGAAAAAAGATGGTAGAGGCAGACAGAGTGGGAGAGAGAGAATCTGAAGCGGTCTCCACACTTTTAGCCCTGAAACCGATATAGGGCTTGAACTCATCAACCATGAGATCATGACCTGAGCCGAAATCAAGAGTCGGATGCTTAACCAACTGAGCCACCCAGGTTCCCCAGTATTGCTGCTCAATTTTCTTTTTTTTATCACTCTTAGTTTGAATGACGCAAAATCATACCTCATTGTTTTTGCAGTAAACAAAAGTTCAGTGAGTTTGAACTTATCATTATTTTTTGTCCATTTGAATTTGCTCTCCTTGGAAGGGTCTATTTATATCCTTTGCCTATTTTTCTATAGGACTTTTTCTTTTACTTGTTGATATAAAAGACTTCTTAGTAAATTACGAACAGCAGCGCTACGTCTGCCAGATGCAATGCAAAACCTTTTTTCTCCAAATATATTGACCCTTAAGACTATTTTTTGAGTCCCAGGTTTACAGAAAAACTTAGCAGAAAGTAGAGTCCCCAGCTATCCCTTCAGCTATCTCTCCCCTTCTCGGTTTCCCCGATTAACATCCTGCATTAGTGTGGTACATTTATTACAGTAGATGAGACAATATTGGTATTATTAATGAAAATCCCATAGTTCAAATTTGGGTTCATTCTTTGTGTTATACAGTTCTATGAATTTTGAGATACGTATAATCACATGTATCTATCATTACAGTATCATACAGAACAATGTCACTGACCTACAATTTTCTATATTCTATCTAGTCATTCCTTCCTCCTTCTCCCCAACCTGCCACATAGATGTAACCACAATATGTAGCCTTTTCAGATCGGTTTCTTTCACTTAGTAATATGCATTTACGGTTCTTCCCTGTCTTTTCGTGACTTGAGAACTCATTTCTTTTTTTGCACTTCCTAATATTCCATTGTTGGATGTACCACAGTTTATCCATGTACCTATGGAAGGACATTTTGTCGTCTAAGTTTCGGCAATTAAGAATAAATATGCTAAAACATTTCAAGCACAGGGTTTTTGTTTGTTTGTTTGTTTTTTTAATTGTTTTTAATGTTTATTTATTTTTGAGAAAGAGCGAGTGCAAACGGGGGAGGGGCAAAGAGAGAGGGAGACACACAATTGGAAGCAGGCTCCAGGCTCTGAGCTGTCAGTACTGAGCCCAATGTGGGGTTCGAACTCACAAACCGTGAGATCATGACCTTAGCTGAAACTGGACACCTAACCGACTGAGCCACCCAGGCGCCCCTCAAGCACCCAGGCGGCCCTTTTGCGTGGCCGTAAGTTTTCAACTCCTTTGGGTAAATACCAAGGGGCATGACTGACCAATGCCAACGTTCCCCTCATCTTACACCAAGATCTCCAAGAATCCACACATTCCAATCCTTACCTCTGGGTACTCCAAAACAGACCCCATGACTGTATGAAGTCCTGTACCAGCTTCCTCTATTAGAACTACAACAAAGCGTGAGGCCTCCTCCCCTGAACTCTCTAGCCCCTGACTGTCTGCTGATCACATAGCTATTGCTTTCTTTTTTTTTAAGAGTCAGATTTAATTGTTAGTTATAAGACATTGCAAGACGCAAAATTCCACATAGAAATAAGAAATCCACCGAGAGGAGAAGTTTCACACAGTATGGATAGTTCGGAACTATTCAGTACAGTTTTGTCATAACAGTGCTACAACAACAAACCGCATTTTAAAAGTTCTTAGTAGAAAACCAGTAAGACGAACAAAAGCCAAACAGTACACAACTTTATGCCTCAGATGTACAGTCTAAAAGTTAAAATTTCCAGGAGTGCCATCCTTAACTAGGGTAGTTCCTGGTACAACAATTTGATCCCCTTCTTCCTCTATAGGAAAATACTTCTCAATCAAGCTTAATGAAGCTTTGTACACGACTCATTCTCATAGTTTTGTAGACATTCAAATTTGTCCAAACCCATATATGCTTCAATCTTTATACTAGTTTCTCAACAGCTTAAAAGATACATGAGATGGCATCCAGAATGACACTGTCATCAGTCACAAATGGCAATTCAGTAGCTCCTAGAGGCTGGGGGCACAACTCCCGTTTTCACAGCCATTTCAATCCACTCATTGGGACCATCGGTAAGGGAGAAAACGGCCCCGTAGGTATCTTCTAGTATTTCTGGATTGTCATGAGGCAGGGGATGAACTCAAGTAGGAAAACTTTGTGGAACAGCATCTAATGGAGGTGCATGAATCTTGTTATGACAAAGGTTGAAATGAGTCCAGGTAAGATGATGCAAGTAACCACATGTTAAAGATGACATGTTAATAGGGCACCTGGGTGGCTCGGTCAGGTGGAGTCTCCAACTCTGGCTCAGGTCATGATTTCACGGTAAGTGGGTTCAAGCCCCGTGTCAGGCTCTGTGCTGACAGCTCAGAGCCTGGAGCCTGCTTCAGAATCTGTGTCTCCCTCTCTCTCTCTCTCTGCCTCTCCCCCTGTTCGCATTCTCTCTCACTCTCTCTCAAAAATAAACATAAAAAAAATTAAAGATGACATATGAGGAAGTGTGAGAAAAGCCGACAATGGGTCAACTGCACCGTGTTTGATAGCCAAGTCTTGGAAAACTGAATCATCACCTGAAATGCTTCCTAGAGTCCATATCGCCTGTATACTGATATGATGAGAGATACCAAGAGAATTGAATGCTGGGATAGCACTCTACTTATCACAGCCTTGGTCTGCTCCAGTGTCCTGGAAGCAATGTTTGTGAGCACCAAACCAGATTCAAACTGAATGATACCACCGCCAGTTCTGTGCAAGGACACAAAGTTTGGAAACAAACCAGCCCACATTATGTTCTCTCTGAGGGGGGCTGCTGTTTCCTAGAAAGCCATCACCCAGCAGCCTGAGTAGCTTGGAGCTGACTTTCCAAATCTGTTGCTATTTATGCCTCTGACGATGTCATCAACAGACCAATCTATAGTGGCCTGGGTGCTGCAGTTTCTTGCAGTGGAGAAATAATAGCATCATTAGGAAAGAGCTTACGGCACTCCTTTCAGCATGTAGTCATCCTTCTTAGCTTTCCTCACCTCCACATTAACCTCTATTTGGCACCACCTCATTTCTGTACTATCTTTCCCCTTGTTCTTGAATCTGTTAAAGTGGGCAGCTGGCCAACTGGCACTCTGATTGGTGGACACGGTTATGAGACAAAGGGAGAAAACAACAGGGCCGGCTTAGGCTACTGCAGGAGGCTTCTTTAAGAAAAATTGGGGCTAGGAATGGAGCGAAGCTGAGAAACATTCAAATCTCTCTCTAAATAGTCTTGGTTTTAACATGTGATTTTAAACATGTGATTTTTTGGATTCTTCAACCTCTTGGCACAACGTGCCCCAAATAATTTTTCCCACCATCCTATCAAATACTAGAAATTCTCTCCATTAGAGTAATTCGTGCTGTAACGACAAGATACATGCAAAAGCACATAAATTAACTAACAATAAAGTTAAATAAAATACACATACTATTAGGAAGGGCAGAGGAATATATTATTTTGAATGGAAAAGGGATTGGAGAAATTGTCATATGCTGGATAAGAGCTCAATCAGGTATCACAGAACTTAGTAACGATGACAACAGATAACACTTATGTAGCATTTGTCACCGCTCAGCACTCATCTGGGTGCTTTATATTTTTTATTTGTTTAGTCCTCACAACAACTCTAGGTACGTATCCTTAGTATCCCCATTTTACAGATTAGGTAACAGAGCACTGAGAGATAAAGGAACTAGCCCAGGATCACCGCCAGTCATTTGTGAATCTAGGAAATAAATCATATTTTTAATTACTATACTTCACCTTTTATCTAGGAAAGAGATGGGGTGACAAAAGGAAAGTCTGCAGTCTCTGGGATCAGACCCTAAAAATATACCCTCACTACTGAATGTAATTCTTTTCTCATCTTTATCCAAAGATAAAAACAGAAATTCCTGTCTCTAGGCAGTCCCTCAGTCCCAGGGCCTCTTTTTCTGTAAAGTAAAAACAAACAAAACTAAATTAAATTAAATTAAAAAGTAAGGAAATTGCACACAGCAGCAGTACTACTATAGAGAACTACTATATACAAATACTCGTTTATACAAACATACATGCATGAAGTAACATAAATTTATATTCCCAGTTTAAGCCCCTGGTTCCTGAAGGAACCAGGAAAATTGAGCTTTGAGATTACCAAAACACATGTCTATGTTTATACAAGAGTCTGCTGTTTCTAACAATGCTGTTTTGCTAAACAACATTCACATGGACAACTGTCTGAATGGCATGTGAGATCTGGTAGGTTCCATATGCAGCTGTCCTACCCTCTGGACATACGCAAGGAATTCCTAAACTAAACAGATGGGTATCTAGCTCTAATACTTCCCTTTTCTTTGCCAAAAGACAGATTCATTAGACAGGATCTTGTGAGAAAAGATGAAAGATGGCTTTATTGGAAGAGTCCTAAAGTTTTTGTCATTCCCACAGCCTCTTCTAAAAAGACAACCACAAGTGGCTCCTTGATTTGCCATGTTTTATGTCATTTGACCTGGCTTTCCAGGCCCCAACTAACTGGACCCCAAGCAAAAGCAAGTGCATTCAGCATGGTTTTAAGAGCGACTATCAGCCATTAGATGACCCAAGTAAGAATGCTGACAGGGTATGCCGAATTGGGTAAAGATTAACTAGCGTTATCAACTTTGTTGGGTAGATCTGAATGGGAGACAGAGCTGCCACTGGCCTCTTACAGTTACTGCTAAATTCTGAGCCATAATGAATCACGTTCCAGGGTCTCGGGGCCAGGCTGTGTGACTGCTGACATGCTGACAGTTTCCAGTTTCCTTATTTCCCCACATAACCTTACATTCGTGCCCATCCTGTGAGATAATCTGACTACCTCCTTCCGTGCAGCCTGAGAAAGCCCTATCACAATGACGAGTTTAACTGTCAAAAGCTCCAAGCACAAAGCAGAAACACTGAGCAAGCGGCAGTCGCATAAATGGACTTACTAGCAGTTGGTCTGGACAAAGACAATGTGGGTGGTAATATGGAAGATGACTGAATTATCAGGGCTGAGGGAGTCTTTGCTTAGTCATAGGCAGAACCCAAGAATGGTAAGCTGTGGCAGTAACTTAAGGAGAGTATACAAAATAAAGGGAGATTGGAGATCCAGACTCCATTAGGTTGAACTCCCAAGAGCTAGGATGTTTTCAATGACTGAGGCAAATCATCTAGAAATCTTTCTGTTCCTAAGAATTAAGATTTCTATAGGGCAGGGGTCAGAAATTTTTTTTCTATTAAGGGCAAATATATTCATTAGGCTTAGTGGGCCGTATGGTCTCTGTCATAACTAGTGAACTGCTTTTGTACTGCGAAAGCATTCACTAACATCACATAAACAAATGGGCATGGTTATATTCCAATAAAATTTTACTAAAACAGGTGATGGACAGATTTGGCCCATAGGCCATAGTTTGCCAATCCCTACTGTAGGGCCAAAGTCCTTTTAAGCGTCACCTTCTTAAGAAACACAAGTTGTGGGTTCCAAGAGGAAAAGGGGACAAAGCAAGGCTAAAATGAATCCTGAATATGTGAAAGGTCTTCTAATCCTTAGAAATACATTAAAATCATTTATCGTTGAAAATAAAATGAAAATACATGTACAGATCACCTTATCCATTTACTGTTTTTTTAAATATGCGTTTTAAAATTTTTATTTTATTTTTTTTATTTTTGGGAGAGAGAGAGATTGAGGGAAGGGCAGCGAAAGACCACCCACCTTGTCCATTTTTCTTGTAATGACTGATACCGTACCTAAGTTAAAGTCATTCAATAAGCTCAACACAGAATAGTTTATCAGTCACAACGGGCTAAGTTAGGTTATTGTAGCAAACTCTCAAAGTGGGGTAGCTTAAAAAACTACTTTTATTTTATTATTTCTGGCTCTTGCTACATGTGGGTCAGCAGAGGACCCTGAGGGTTGTAGCTTCTGTAAGACCCAATTGACAGAATAATGGTGCCAGAAGAAAGACCCAATGTTGCTTCATGGTGCCAGAAGAAAAGAGGGCTTCAGAAGGTCATACCCCAACAGCTGAATGCTCAGACATCATTTCTGCTCCTAACACACTGGACAAAACTAATCATATGGCTCCACCTCACATAATAACTAGGAAGCAAAATTCTATCACACAGAAGATGAAGAACCATGAATATTCAATAACTAACACGAATGACTAACATATAGCAATAGTTAAGCCACTTTTACCTAATGGATCACAAAATGGGATTCTTAAAAAAATTTTTTTTAATGTTTATTTATTTTTGAGAGAGAGAGAACAAGAGCACAAGCAGGGGAGGGGCAGAGAGAGAGGGAGACAGATGATTAGAAGCAGGCTCCGCGCTGACAGTAGAAAGCCCAATGTGGGGCTCAAACTCATGAACTGTGAGATCATGACCTCAGCCAAAGTCAGATGCTCAACCAACTGAGCCACTCAGGTGCCCCACAAAATGAGATTCTTAATAAAAAACCTTTCTGATAATTGGTTAGGCAGAAATCACTGTCAACTTCAATTACATTAAAATTTCAAATGATTAGTGTATTTTTCCTTAGTGTCTAGGGATTCTGAAATCACAGGACCCTGAGGTTCTCATTATTAGTATCAATTCTTTGAGAGAGAGAGGGAGGGCACGAATAAGTGAGGGACAGAGAGAGGGGAGAGGGGGAGGGGGGGAGAGGGAGGGAGAGAGGCGGAGAGAGAAAATCCCATGCAGGCTCCACACTGTCAGCGTGGAACCCGAAGCGGGGCTCGAGCCTACCTGATGCAGGGCTCCAACTCATGAACGGTGAGATCATGATCTGAGCCAAAGTCAGATGCTTAACTAACTGAGCCACCCAGGCGCCCCTCAAGTATCAATTCTTAATGTCCACATTGGTAGTTGCACAGGACAGAAGAGACTCTTCACTGACCATGAGACATAACAAGAAACTGCATGGGGAGCAGGGCTCTCTAGGAAGCACTGGGGATAGGATTCACAGAAGGGTGTTGCCATATTCTACTTTGGGACCAGCATATATTTCACAATTCCTTTAGTTCCCTACTCTAGTCTTCTAGATCAACTTTGATGACACAGCAGCAGGTGCTGTTAATGTTCTACCCATATACACTCAAATTCCTTTACCATTTTCATGTACATTGAGCAGCTGGTGTGCTTTTACTTCCAAAAATCAATACTGGTGTCTCTATTTTTGGAGGACCACCCTCTGGTTACTGGAACTCCTTCTGAAAGCCAGATATCCTAGGAGTCAGCCTTGAACAATGTTTGATGGGGGCAAGAAAATTGATAAGGAAATTCTTGATCAGGAAAACTCTATACTCAGTCTTTAAAGCACCCTCATGGAGTTGCTTGGCCTCTTTCCTTTGCTGGTCTCACTTCCCCACAACACCTACCATTTCTTTCCTGGCAATACTTCCTAATAAATCACCTTCACACAATTCTTCATGTTGGAGTCTGTTAGAGAGGAAGCCAGCACAGAAACAGCCCACCCACAGCCTGAGGATAAAAAGGCTATGGTGGCACTATAAAAGAGGCCAGGTTTTAGACTCCAGAGACTCCAAATGACAAAGTTCCAGCTCTACCAATTATTAGATTACGGTAGTCTCTATCAGCCCTTCCAAAATGTAGAATAGTACCTATGACAACAATTTCGAGACAAATACATGTGACTACGATGACACATGTGAAAGCACTTTGTAAACTAGAGCCTACGCTATGAAGAAGGTAGCTCATTTAAGACAGCTGCTTCCCAACTTCCAGTCCCTCCCCCATTCTGCAATTATGACTATACTCCCACTTGCCTTCAAATAGAACATTTGTACAGCAGTGGTTTTCAGATTTTAGCATACATTATAATCCCCAGGAGGGCTGTTAAAAAGAATTTGGTGGGCCCCACCCCCAGAATTTTTGATCTGTGGGTATGGAGGAGGGCCCAAGAATTTGCATTTCTAACAAGTTTCCAGGTGACACTAATGCTGGTGATCCAAAGACCTCACTTTAAGAACCATTGTTATAAGAAAAACTTCAGCCACTCTCTGCAAAGTGTAATTGATAGAAACTTATGATAGCTCTACCTTACTATAGGGAAAATTTTTAGGAAACAAAGATGGCTTTTAAAAAACTTGTGAGAAAAAAGAAAAAACTTGTGAGATTTTCTTTCCTGGGGTATGGATGTCCTCATCTTACAAAATAAACATGCACAAGCAGAGTTGCCTGCAGAGAATATTTCCGGGGGTGCCTGGGCGGCTCAGTTAGTTAAGCGTCCAACTCTTGATTTCAGCTCAGGTCATGATCTCACAGTTTGCAGGATCGAGCTCTGCATCGGGTCTGTGCTGGCAGTGCTGGGCCTACTTGGGATTCTCTCTCCTCCTTTCTCTGCCCCTCCCTGGCTCATTCTATCTCTCTCTCTCTCAAAATAAATAAGTAAATAAACTTAAAAAAAAAGAGTATTTCTGAAGAGGAAACTCTATGTTCCATCTCAATCCCATAAGGACTTGCATTTAGTAAAAAAGACATTCAGATGGTTGCCAGTCTAGTGTCATGATCAATGTAACAAGAACAATAATTTATTCACTATGGAAATGTACCTGGTAATAATGTTCAAAGCACTTTACATGCATTGATAATTTACTCCTCACAGTAACCCATGAAATAGATTCGATTATCATCTTCATTTTACGATGAGGCAACTGGAGGTCAACGAAACTGCCCAGAGTTACACAGCTAGTCAATGTCAGAGGTGAAAATCAGACCCAGGAAGTTTGGCTCTACAGTCCACAGTCTTAACCATAAACAATACTGCATGGTGGATGCTCTTTTGAAAGTCTGCCCTGTTTACAAAACTCTAACTCTATCATCTTTCTTCTTCTTGGTTCCCCTACCATTTGTATGTGGCTATATGACCAAGCGTGACTCTACTTCGAAGCACAGGAATGGCTCCCAAGAGGCTTGCCAGACGTGTTGCCAGTATGTGCTTAATAACTCACTATGCTGGGCTATAATACAACCACTAAATAGGACATGTACTCAACCTGACCAGTATCAGAACGAGGAGGGATGATGAACAGCAAATATACGAAAACCTCAATTTTAAAGACAATCTACGTTACATACACATTTGGTAAAGAAATGCATTTTTTGACTTTCAGGATATTTTATAAATGCAACACAAAATAAGAACACAGTAAAGTCCGTCTCTATAGCTAGAAACCAGCTGAGGGCTAGAAGGTTAGTAGGATACTGACATCTCAGTCCAACTCCATAAAGACCCCATGTAAAGAAAGCACAATATAAAGAGAACTACACAAGAGAGAGAGAGACAGAGACAGAGAAACATATTGTGTTGGGCCTTAGGTCTCAGCAGAAGGTTGTTCATGGAGCCAACAAACAGTCCTGAAAGTCAGAAAAAGCAGGGAAGGTTGAGGAGAAGGCGGGGCTGTCTGACCTCTCTTAGATTCAGAAATTAGCAGGTTAGGTAGTGATATTACTGATGTCCAGAGAGAAGTAATTTGCTTAGGGTCACATAGCAAGCTGGTGGTAGAAGGAGGACTTTTATCTGTGTCCAAACTTCCTATCCACTTGTACTCTTAAGCACTTTTTAGGAGACCATCCTGATTTCCCTTGAGTCTATTTTGCATAGGCTCTCCATAGCTGGTGTTTCATCCTCTCTTCACTGGGCAAATGCTAAGACTGTATGTGACCAGACTATCTGGTTTGGTTACATACTTGGAACCAAACTATCATTGTGACACTGCAGCATTCATGGGGACTAAAGAAAGGCAGAGACTATTCTCACTAGTTTTTACAAGACCCTCTGCCAGGTCTACTAGGAAGCAGCATGATGAATATCACACTTGAACTGAGATGAAAGACCTATCCTCAAACAGCTCACCTCTCAACACGTCCAAGCACTCCCTGGAAAAAAGCCCCAGGAAAGAGCTTTAACATGTAATTTAACATGGCACAAGTGGGAGTTCTGAGGGGCTGGGGATGTTCTATTTCGTGATCTGGATGCAGGTTACATGGGTATGCTCAGCTTGTGAAAATTCAAGTGGACAGAAAATATGAACTGTACACTTAACAATATGTGCATCTTTCTCGACGTATATTTCAATCAAAAGTTTAAAAACTAGTTCTGTTTCCCTTACCAGCAGAAAGAAATGACATGCATCTGCCAAAGAATCTTCAGACCACACAGTCTCTTCCACTGCAGAAGCTTGTTCATGACACATCTACTGAGCCAGAACAAGAACTGTAAACAGAGGCTGGGGTGACAGAATGGGCTCGGGTCATATTCACAGAGGGCTTCAGAAGCCTTCCTCAACACTAGATTATTTAGGCAGAGTGACATCACAGCAGGGGAGGAAGAAAGAGCATTTCCTCCCTAGCTTTTAGCTGCCTTTTCTTTCCCCACTCTCTCCCTAAACGTCCCCTGTCCACCCCCACTAACCTCAGCAGCACATCATGCACAAGGCAGCAGTCCCTGAAGTCGGTCCCTAGATCCAGGGATCCCAGGGCTGGCTGTGACAAGCAAACCTGAGCAGGCCCTGTGGTACTAGAGAGGGAAGAGAACGCCACACATCTAAGGCTGCAGCTGGCACATGGCACCCATGCACAACACACAGTACACACTCGGTTAACACTGACTGAATAAATGGATACATTATCTATGGACTGAATCCAAAAACATGTGCAATAAATGTGTGCTGAATAAAATTAAATGACGGATGTTCTCTAGGTCTCCTCTAAACCCTGCCTGCATTAATTCTGCATATTTGATCTTTAACCAAGATGAACATCGCCAGGTCAGTATCTCCCACGCAGTGCTGTTTTTGTATTTCTGAATGTGTTCATGAGGGCTCTTTACCACCCTTTGTAATAGGTCCCATCAGGCAGTACTCTGAAGGCAGGCAAGTAGGATGGAGCGCTTCACACTGTTTGAGTTGGTAATGCTTTCATTTAAGAAGACAATAAGCCTGGAGGATGCAGTTCTGTTTTTAACTCTCATTCCTAAGTGGAAAAAGTTTTCCTGCAACCATGCTGCTAGAAATGAATTTCCTGCTCTTAATATTGTTTAGTCTGAATAGGTCTCCAGAGACCAATCTTAATTGGAGAAGCAAATGAACTGGGCCCCCAAGTCAGTTCCCATTTCATAGGTGAGTTCAGCCAGCCCAACTGAAGACCATTTCATTCCCAGGAGCCCAAGGCCTAGGTAAAGAGATTAGTTTTGTGTGATGTGCACAGCCTCTGTCCCATGCATCCTGCTGGCAGGGGCCCTCCACCTCGAGGCACACTTCCCTCCTCCAACCCTAGAATCACAACATCTCCAACCCACCAGTAGTGGGACACTTGCGGTGCCTCAGCCCCTCATATTAAGTCACCTCAACCAAACAAATAAAGCATGACTCCAATCTCAGCTAATAGCCCTAGGACCATCTCGGGGCTGCCACTGCCACTTACTAAAGTGTAGGCAGAAGAGAAAAAAGATGATGGAAGAGAGATTTGACAGCGCAGCACTCAGTTCAACAATTACCTGCTAGTGACAACAAAGAGAGGCGCTGCCACAAAGCTGGCCAGTCACTCAGAAACCTGGGACCAATTTTCAATGAAGCATAGTTAATAAACTAAAAAATCCTAACAGAGCTGGGGCACCCGGGTGATTCCGCTGGTTAGGTGTCCAACTCTTGGTTTTGGCTCAAGTCATGATCTCACAGTTGGTGAGTTCAAGCCCCACGTTGGGCTCTGTGCTAGTGATGTGGAGCCTGCTTGGGATTCTCTCTCTCCCTCTCTGCCCCTTCCCTGCTCGTGTTCTGTCTCTCTCTCTCTCTCTCTCTCTCAGAATAAATAAATAAAAATGTGGGAAAATTTTTTAAAAAATCGTAACAGAGCCGACAAATGCCTAAGAGATTCATTCCCTCTGGTGTGTTAATGCTTCCATGTGAAAAATACTGAGATGAGGTTTGTCTTTGCTGAAAAATAAATGCTTGGAAATTAAAGCTGGTGGAATTTCGGATAAATCTAGATAACAAATAAAATCATTTAAATGAAATGAAAAGATTCTTTCTTCTGCATTCAATCTGGAGGTCCTGCATTCATTCTTTCCCTCCCCAATATGTTCGTGGACACCTTAGGGTTTCCTCTCAGATAGGAGACCTACTCAAAAACAAAACAAATAAAAAACAAACAAACAAACAACAACAACAACAAAAACGGGTGCCAGGAAATGCTAGGCTGTGCCAGGAAGGAAAGGACCACACTGTCTGACGGGGTTAGTGCAGAGATCCCAGACTCTTCATGGCCACCTCTGGTTATACTTCATCACTTTTAAAGTCCACTTCAAAAAAATAAAACAAAGAAGTCCACTTCCAAACCTGGCCCCTGGTTAGAAGAGGTGAATTGAAGCATCTCTGTGCCATGAAGTGGGGAGTATTTCTTGTGTCTCAGAAAGTGGTTGGGTCCACTTATGGCTGTGACAGAATTCAGAACAAAACATCCTGCCTGCACCTACAGGCAAACACTTGCTTCAGAAACAAAACTAAAAATAGGTGGGGTTTTCCTTATCTCAGAGAGAGGCATCAATAGGAAGGTCTACAAACAAATGTTTCTTATTCATGACTTTGGGGTCCTTTCCAACAGTAAATGCAAAGTGTAACAGCCCCAATTTTTCTTTTCTTTGTTCTTTTTAATGTTTTATTTATTTTTGAGAGAGAGTGTGTGCAAGCAGGGGAGAGGCAGAGAGGGGGACAGAAGATCTGAAGTGGGCTTCATGCCACTGAGAGCAGAGAGCCTGATGTGGGGCTCAAACTCACGAATTGTGAGATCATGACCTGAGCTGAAGTTGGACACTCAACTGCTGAGCCACCCAGGAACAGCTCAAAATTTTCTAATTGTCAGCTAATTCATATCATATTTCAAATATTAAGACAGAAGCACATAGGAGGAGTTCGCTTACAAAGCAGGCAGCAAGGTAGAGTGAAAAGAACAAGGGCTTTGAAGACAGCAGATCTGAGTTTCAGTCAGGGCTCCACCTCTTAGAAGTGTGGCTACGGTCAAGTTATCTAACCTCCCTGAGTCTTGGTTTTCATGTCTCTGCAGTAGAGGTGATAATAATCCACTTTAGAGGGTTGTTGTGAAGAGTAAATGAGGTAATAAGTTAGGCACTCAGTTCAGTACCTAGAACAGAATAGGTTCTCAAGAAATGGTATTTTTTTCTCATTTCACACTTAAGCAAGTTGGTCATGAGAACATTTTCCAAAATAAAATACAACTTTTCCAAATCCTGAAACCAAATCTCTAAACTACATAAGAATATTTCCAGATGCTTATTGAAGAAAGACTTGCTTCTACTTTCTTAAAATCTCTGATGTGGTAGAAAAGGAAAAGCAATACCAACCAGAAACCACTACATGTCTGTGCTTTAAACCACGCCGCCGCCGCCACCACCACCGCCACCACAAGTTGGGGTTAGTTTAATAGCAGAGGAATAGTAAAGGGGGAAAAAAAGTAATTAAGGGTTCTCGTTCCTGTCAGATCTCTTCTTATCTGAGCAGAGGCACCACTATCTCTATTGGCTGTGTGCAAGCTGTACTACTTCTTCCTCCCACATCAATTCAACACATATCCCCATAAAGTATTTGTATTTTGTCTAACTGTGTAACTACTGAGATAAAAGCTAAGCAATGAAATGACTGACCAAGGAATATCCCCCACTTTCAGGAAGAGAAAAAAAAAGAGTTTAACACACCCTTCTGTTTACCTCTTCCACTCCTGGGGAGCAGATGTAAGGGGCTGTTTGTATATTGAGGATGATCTTATGAGCGAGCTCATCTGCTTCTGTCCAGAGACCAACTCTCCAGGGGCTCTGCCTTTTCCAACTTCTAAATACAAACTGAGGGATGCCTGAGCACATCTGGTCACCATTTGATTTCAGGCTTCTATTGTGTTCGGTCTATGGGGGGAAGTAAGTCTATAAATAGCTCAGGCCGCTATGACTTATGCTTGAAAAATGAGAAACCATCAACTGCCTTTCCTGCAGAAAGAAAAGAGGTTTTCACTGAATCCAGCTCCCTCCATACTGATCATACATCAAGTTAGCATGCTAAATAGCCAGCTTCGATCAAATAATTCACATATCTATTTTATTATAGGACTAAATGATATCTAGAATGAAACCCAAGAGTGAGCTCCAATTAAAATTAGTGAATGATTCATGATACTTGAAGAAGTCTCTGATCTTTTTGGAAACTCACGAAGCTCTGTGGTTAAATCTATGTATGCAAAACACCACTTTCAAGTCCTAAGAGAATATGTCCTTCCCACCTTGGAAAAAAAACTACAGGTTTAAATCCTATTCCATCCAGAATATATCAATCCTGTTGTGAACTACATTTTTTGACAACCTTCCCTTCCCTCTCCAACAAAAAAACCCTACTTCCCTCTTTAAGTTCTTTCAAATTTTTGACTAAAATATTTATTATAGTGGGGTACCTGGGTGGCACAGTTGGTTAAATGTCCAACTCTTGATCTCAGCTCAGGTTATAATCTCACAATTCGTGAGATGAAGCCCCGAGTTAGTTTCTACACTGATTGTGCGGAACCTGCTTGGGTTCTCTCCTTCTCTCTGCCCCTCCCCCACTTGTCACCTCTCTCAAAATAAATAAACTCTGGGGCGCCTGGGTGGCTTAGTGGGTTAAGCATCTGACTTCGCTCAGGTCATGATCTCGCAGCTTGTTTGAGCCCCACATCGGACTCTGCTCACAGCTCAGAGCCTGGAGCCTGCTTTGGATTCTATGTCTCCCTCTCTCTCTGACCCTCCCCTGCTCATGCTCTGTCTCTGTCTCAAAAATAATAAACACTAAAAAATAAATAAATAAATAAACTTAAAAAAATTTAAATATATATTTATTACAGTATTTACCAAACCAAGAAGGAATTATGTTTTTATGCATCTGTCTCTCTCAAGAACTATGAATTTTTGGGGTGCCTGGGTGGCTGAGTTGTTTAAGCATCCTACTCTTGATCTTGGCTCAGGTCATGGTCTCACAGCTGGTGGGATCAAGCCCTGTGCTGGGCTCTGCACTGGTGGTGTAGAGCCTGCTTGGGATTTGCTTGCTTTCTCTCTCTCTCATTCTCTCTCAAAATAAACTTAAAAAAAAAAAGAAGTATGAATTTTTAATGGGTAACTACAGTATCCAGTTCTTAACTGGTTATTTCCAGTGCCTCATACAATTCTTAGCATATTTTTCAGTAGATATACATTGAATGAATAATTGAATAAGTTAAAATAATCACATATTATATGACCTTAATGAGCTTTCACAAATAAAAGACAGATCAAATTGAATGTTGGTTTAAGGGAGAGGTAAGAGAAAAGGGAGCCAACCAAGTAGAAGTAGACAGAACAAAGATATAAACAGATTGCTTCCTCCTCATCCTCACACTAGCTCAGAACTCCAAACAGTCTATTTTTGTTGGAAGCTGAGCTTATGTAAATGTATGTAAATTATAGATAAAGCCAGTATACCACAGTGACCACCCCTAATTTCAAATCTTAAAAAATATGAGACTAAACTCTATCCCAAAAAATGCAGTTCAGAAAGAACAGCAAGCAGCAACAAGGATGTTGCAGAGCCAAAATCTATAACTGGAAATGCTCCAAGATGTTAGACTAAATTATCAATTTCTGATTTTGTTTGGCTTTAAAATATATGGAAAAGCTTCCTATCCATGCTCTAGAAGCCACAGCATACTATCAACTGTGCCTGACGAAGGCTCTGGCTGCCTTTGGTTTAGGAGACAAATGCTAAATTAAAATTTGCTCTTCTATGGGGCGCCTTGGTGGCTCACTCAGTTGAGCGTCTAACTTTGGCTCAGGGGTTTGGGCCCCCCATCAGGCTATGTGCTGACAGCTCAGAGCCTGGAGCCTGCTTCAGATTCTGTGTCTCCCTCTCTCTCTGCCCTTCCCCTGCTCATGGCCTGTCTCTCTCAAAATAAATAAATGCCAAAAAAAAAAAAAAATTTGCTCTGCTAGAATCCATAGAGCAAATCACAAAACAATGTGGATCATCTGCTGACACCAGTCATAATGCTATATAGTTTGTGGATATAAATGAAACGCAGGCTTTATCTTTGCAAAATACGATAGCTGAAATAAAGTTAAAGAATATACTAAAAGACAGAAGATGATACCAGTTGGAAATATGGATCTAAAAAAGAAATGAAGACCACAGAACTAGTAACTACGTTGGAATACATAAGATTTTTTCATATTTACATTATTTAAAAGGCATTTTACTGCTTAAGCAAAAATATTAATATATAATAGAGTTCATAACATATGTAGACATAAAGTGTATGACTTGATAGGATAAAGACTGAGAGAGGAGAAATAGAACAATCTTAATGTGTCTTATTTAAGGGGGGTAAGTAGTATGTTATCACTTGAAGGTAGACTGCAGTAAGTTAGAAATGTATACTATAAACCCTAAAGCAACCACTAACAAAACAGAGCTTTAGCTAATAAACCAATAAAAATAAAATGGAATCATAAAAAATACCCAGTCAAAAACAAGGTAGAAAACAAAATGCAAAACAAACAAAAAAGAACAAATGGGAAAACCAGAAAACAAACAAAATGATTGTCATATCTGTATTGGTAATTACACTAAATGTAAATCATCTAAATAGCCCCAATTAAATGCAGAGGTGGTCTGATTAGGAAAACACATATGCTGCCTACAAACAATTCATTGCAAATAAAAAGACGTAAGTAGTTTAAAAGTTCATAGTACCAAATATGTTATGGTATACCCACACAGAAAGTTACTATGTGGCCATCAAAAAAAATGACATAATTATATATGGATATGAAAATGTCTCCAAGATCTATCAATCAAACAAAGCAAGATGCAGAATAATATGTGTATGATCCAATTTTTTAAAGAAAAGAAATATACAATTATATGCTTATATTTGCATAGAATTCTCTAAGAATATATATGGGAAATTGACAGCAATGTTGCCTCAGCATAGGGGGAGGAGTTTGGCTAGAGATAGAAAAGAGATTTAATTTTTACTATATATCCTTCTGTACTGTTTTTTTTTCCTGCCATATGCATATATTGCCTATTTTTAAAAATTAATACAATATTTTTAGAAGAAAAATATTTTTATTAAAGAATTAAGAACAGATATATAGAACTCAGCAGAGAGACTGTCTTGTTTGGTACAGAAACAACAGAGAAAGAGGGGTGCCTGGGTGGCTCAGTTGGTTAAGGGTCCAACTTCAGCTCAGGTCATGATCTCACAGTTCATGAGTTCGAGCCCCAAATCAGGCTCTGTGCTAACAGTGCAGAACCTGCTTTGGATTCTCTGTCTCCCTCTCTCTCTGCTCCTCCTCCACTCTTTCTTTCTCTGTCTCCCAAAAATAAATAAAAATTTAAAAAAAAAAACAACAGAATGAAATGCAGTAGTAATAACAAGTGATACTTATTTAGCATTTTTACTCTTTTCCTAAAGTCATGTCAAGCCTAATACTTCATTTTATTCTAACAATATTCCTATAGTGTTGGTAAGTGGGGGAATTATTGCTCCCTCTTGAAAGGTAAAGAAACAGGCTGATGAGGGAGCATGAGGCAGGCTAAGAGGCAAAGCACAAGCTAGCACACCCCCAACCCCCGGGCGGGACATGTAGGATATTCCTTGGACACTTCTGGCTACCCAAAAAAACAGAAAAGGACAAAAAACAAATTGTCAAACTGATGACAGTCTCAGTTTGCCAGAAAAGGCAATCCCATCAATAGGCCAAAGTCCAGGAACTCCCTACTGTCTTAAAGTTAATGCCTTGCTAGAGGGAAAAACAACTTTAGCTTAACAACAGCTAGGCCTCCAGTAGTCTTTAGCATGTGAAAGTCCCTCTGGATCCCCCGACTTCATAAACAAGGTCACCCCCCACACTCACAGTGCAGCTTTCCCTGCCCATAGGGTCCTGTCCCATGCTTTAATAACCTTTTTGCACCAAAGAAGTCTTCAAGAATTCTTTCTTGGCCATTAGCTCCAGACCCCACAAATCCCCCATCACTCCAAAACTTCATCAAGGCTATTGAAATCACATAATATAAAGCTTGTTCCACTAGACCAAAAGTCATCAAGACTTGCCTGAAATGGCAGTTATGTAAGTGGATATGGGAGAGTCTAACACGGCTTCTTCTGGAGTTGGACTAGTAAGAGAAATTTCAGTCAGGAAGTAGTCCACATTTTATAGCCAAAACAAAAGCACAGTTAAGTAGGCCTTGGGGAAAGTAGTTGTCTATTCAGACTTGAATAAATTAAAGCAGAATGTATCACATGATTGACAGTCTTGTTACCCAAAGTGTAGTCCTCAGGCCCGCAGCATCTTCAGCTCTACCTCAACTTCTTTTGGTTCTAAATCTGCTTCTCTAATTTTAATTACTTTCAGGTACATATGTATCACCTGGTGATTTCTTTAAAATGCAGATTTTGAGGGGCACCTGGATGGCTCCGTCAGTTGGGGTCTGAGTTCAGGTCAGGTCATGACTCACCAGTTGGTGGATTAGAGCCCTGTGTCTGGCTGTGCTGACAGCTCAGAGCCTGAGCCTGCTTCACATTCTGTGTCTCCGTCTCTCTCTGCCCCTCCCCTGCTCCCAGTCTGCCTCTCTCTCTCTCGAAAAATAAACAAACATTTTAAAATGCAGATTTCAATTCAGTACCTTTGGACTGGGTCTGAAAATACACATTTCTAACCAGCTCTATGCAATACCACGCTCCACACTTTGAGTAGCAAGGCAGAACCCCAGACTCTGTATCTGTGTTCCCAGAGTAGGAAGCAAGTCCTCTTCCTCTCATGGTACAGAGGCATCTGGATATGCATAGCATTTAGTAAAGCTCAACAGGCATATCCAGAAGGAAAAAGCAGCAATGTGTTTCTGGGAGGCTATTTTTCTACAAGAAAGTAGATTAAACAATAAAATCAGAACACTCTACTATTCTAGAACAAGAACAGATAGATCTGTTTGATGCCCCATGGGCAGGCTGCTGAGCAATCAGTAGAAATAGAGATACCATGGTCCCAAGCTCAGGGTCTGGAAACAAAGAAAGGCAGTGGTATCCAAGTAACAGTGAGGAGGTCAGAAAGATAACATAGGTACTACAGCCTATTAGAACCTCTAGAAAAGGAGATTTGGATGAGACATTAGATTTGCTCAAAATCAGATCTGCAGAAAAGGAGCTCTATCAAGTGAAGTAAACAAAACACATCAAAAACAAAAACTGACCAAAACTCTGTCATAAATGCACACACAATATTTTTTTTAATTTTTTAAATGTTTTTGTTTTTGAGAGAGACAGAGCACGAGCACCGGAAAGGCAGAGAGAGAGGGAGACAGAGTCCGATGCGGGACTGAACTCCAGAGCCTCGAGATAATAACCTGAGTCCCACATACTCACATTATGTGAACCCAGCCCCTAGCATATGCCTGACATACAGTAGATTAACACTTGAGGAGTCAGTGAATGCTGCTTCTGCAACCTTATAGCCCAGGATACTCGGCCTCCTTCTCTCAGGTCAAAAATCTTCAAGGCCCCAAATTATCTAAAGCCAAAGTACCTATCCTCCTTTTTCTGCTTCTGGAATGGGAGTAATGACATGGCCTCTATCTGCTGGGATCCAGGATGACCCTCAGGCCACTGTGCCACTATACAAAAAACAAACAAACAAACAAACAAATCCATGGTTAGCCTCCATATCCCTTGGAGTTTGGAGCAGCTCGGAAGTGGAATGTGGGAGTCTGGCCTCCTGGAACACTTGGAAAGATGGACACTCTAACATCGTCTTGGCTTCGCCCTGGACTGGCACCACCGAATCCACTCAAACACACTTTGTACATTCTTATTCTTGCCTTACAAACTTTGCTTAAGCCTTTCCCTCTGACTCAAATGACTTCCCTTGAACTCATGCAAAGCAATCTATGGATAGTATGTTATTCCTCTGAATTCCTGAAGTACTTACCGTAAGTACCACTCATTTAACACTTGAATGCTTGGTATTGTTGATTATTTTTATGTACCTAAAGCTTGGTATTCCCAATGAGACTGTAAACTTTCTGAGGGCAGGGATCACCTCTTTTATCACTCCATGTTCTGCACAGCACTCAACCCCATTGTGTCGCAGATGGTAGTTGCCTCCTAAAAGCTTGCTGAATGAATCAAAGAAATATCAGTGTGCTGGGGAATGCAGGGTATTCAAAGATAGATGCCCAGTCTGCCTTCAAGGACTACTCAGTCTATTAAAATAGGAAAGTCATGTACTTAAAGAGCATTAACTGTAATACACAGAAAATGTCAGAAGAGAGTAACAAACACTATGAGAATCTAGGAGATGGCAACTTTTGGGAGGAAATACCATTTTAACTGAGTCTTGAAGAACAAGCAGCATTCTGAATGGCAGGAACTGGAAAGGTGAGCTACTTTAATATATTTTAGAAAGAGGAGCCAATGCGAGCAAAAGCAAGGACATATATGGCATTCTGAGGAAGAGCAGTAACTAAAATAACCAGGATAGTCTGAGAAGGAAAGGGAAAAGGACTAGTCTTGTTTAATATTAAAAAAAAAAAAAAAAAAAGTAGTGAGGGGCACCTGGATGGCTCAGTGAGTAAAGCATTCAACTCCTGATCTTGGGGTTGTTCAGTCTGAGTCCCACATAGGGTACAGAGATCACTTTTTAAAAAAATAAAATAAAATCTTAAAAAAAATGTAGTGAAAAGTGTGGTGTATACTTTTATATTTGAAAATTTCTAAAACAGCATGGTTCAGTGACAAGAATACAGGTAGACCAATGAAACAAAATAGAGTTTTCAAAGAGACCCCGAGTATATATAAGAACCTAATAAATGATAAAAGTGGCTTTTCATATCAGTGGAAAAAGGCTAAGTGTCCAATAAATGGAAATGAGGGGCGCCTGGGTGGCTCAGTCGGTTGGATGGCCGACTTCAGCACAGGTCATGATCTCACAGTCTGAGTTCGAGCCCCACATAGGGCTCTGTGCTGAAGGCTCATCAGAGCCTGGAGCCTGCTTCAGATTCGGTGTCTTCCTCTCTATCTGCCCTTCCTCTGCTCCCTCTCTGTCTCTATGTCTCTCAAAAATAAATAAACGTTAAAAATTTTTTTAAAAATTAAAAAAAAAATAAATAAGTGGAAATGAGACAGCCAGCTAGCTGAGAGAAAAAAAAATAAAGCTGAAGTTCTACCTCATTTCTTATACCAGAAAGTTTCAAATGCATAAAATATTCAAAGGATAAATCTATTAGTATACCAGAAAAAAACATGGCAAGTATTTTTATAATCTCAGAATGGAAGCCCTTTATAAGTTTAACACATCAGGAAGCCATAGAGAAAGGTTGACAAGGTTGACAAATTTGCCTACAGAAGACCATGGAAGAAAGGAAGGGAAGTGAAAAAATAGTTTCAGGGAGGGAGGCAAACCATAAGAGACTCTTAAATACAGAGAACAAACTGACGGTGAATGGGGGTGGGGAGGGGGGAGAGGGGAAAATGGGTGATGAGCATTGAAGAGGGTACTTGTTGGGATGCTCACTGGAGGTTGTATGTAAGCGATGAATCATGGAAATCTACTCCCATACTATATGTTAGCCAACTTGACAATAAATTATATTTAAAAAAAAGAGAGACAATGACAAATGAAAAAAAAATAAGACATATACACAAAGACAAAAAAAAATTACCACGAACAGAATGAAAACAAAAGTAAAAATGTGAAATATCTCCAGCGTCTGAAACAGATGGATCAGTTCCCTTACTCTACTAACTACTCTTACAAATAAGAAAAAGGTGAACAATACAGTAGAAAAATGGGGGGAAAATATGAACACATTATTCATTGAAAAGACAAAATGGCCAAAAAGCTTGAAAAGATGCTCGATCTCAATTATAATGAAAGAAAAACAAAGCCAACAAGATACGATTTTTATGTATCAGATGGGCATAGATTAGAAAGTTTGGTAGTACTTAGTACTGACAAGGGATACGGTAGAGTATTCTGTTAAGATTATAAACTGGTACAATCTTTTTGGAAGGCAATTAGAGAAAAATCTATTGAAATTTAAAATTCACAAATTCTCTGGGATGCCTGGGTGGCTCATTTCGTTGAGCTGCCAACTCTTGGTTTCAACCCAGGTCGTGATCTCATGGTCATGAGATCAAGCCCCATGTCAGGCTCTGTGCTGACAGCGAGTGGCCTGCTTAGGATTTTCTCTCTCCCTCTCTCTCTGCCCCTCCGCAGCTCACGTGTGCACGCTCTTTCTCTGACTCTCAAAATAAAGAGACATTCAAAAATAAACAAATGAAATGCATAAACTCTCTGAACCTAACACAGACTTCTAGAAATTTGTCTTACAGTTATACTTGCAAAACTGCAAAGATGCTCATTCCAGTATTGTGTATCATAGCAGAAACCTGAAATATCCCACTGTCCATTACTAGAGAACCAGTTAAACTATAACACCTTCATACAACAGAATTCTATGTAGCATTAAAACCATGAGGTAGAACCATATGTATAGCAAATAAATTAGGGCCAACCAAAGCTGAGTAGAATAAAGCACATTGAAAAATAGTATGAGTGTAAACTCCTTTGCCTTTTTAAAAGTCTGTATAATACATACTTATTTATGTTTAGAGAACGTCTGGAAAGATACCAAAGAAACTGTAGACAGTGGTTACCTCTAGAGAATAAGACTTGGGGTAGCAGGGAGGCCTGGAAGGGGAAGGTTTTCTTTACTTTTTACATTATACTTTTCTTTACTGTTTGCACATTTTATAATTAGCTTGTATTGCCTTTATAGCAAAATATTTTAATAAACTAATCAATTTTCTGAGACTTTTTATGCAGTTGGCTGCTTTCTGCTTAGTACAGAACTAGAGAGAAACCAGACCCATTTCTTTCTGCACACTTTGTGAACCCTTTTCAGAACACTGCACTTAGAAGGGGCCTTTTGTTGGTTAGCAGGACAGGCTCCCCCAAACAGAGGACCATTGACATGGTGCTGAGAGGGTGCTTGGAGACAGACTTCCTGTGCAAGTATGTATGTGGGAGAGAATTTAGCACCTGGCAAGGCTGACCAGGTGGCCTCCTCCGGAGAGGCTTACCGTTATCAGTCTTCCTGTACATCCTGTCTACTCTGGTAGACTTTTGTTCAAAGGGCTGCTGTTTATTGTATATCCCCTTCTTCAGATGATTTTGTAAATCTGTTCTTCCAAACACTTTCAAAATAAAAACAAAACCAAAAATAAAGGCAAAAAAAAAAAAAAAAAGAAAAAACCTCTCAAAGTAATCATCACTATCATCACACTTTTCTTCAAGGATTTAATTGACAATCCTTTAAAACTCAGGACAAATTCAAATAAAGAGAGTGCATGTATAGGGAAAACTGTCGGCATTGCATATGGGAGCAAGAGAAATTCTGGGTAAGGTCAAGGACAACTGCCTCGGGAACCTTATTTACATTTATACTTAGGCTGCCCCATGTCTGCAACTGACTATCGAGCTTCAGGCATGCCTCCCTTACAGATAACCTCTCTCTCCAGCCTAGACTCAAGGACCCAGACAGTACCAGAAATTTCTGTTACCCTTGGCTCACAGGGGAGGAAAAAAAAATGCGATCGAGCTTTTGCATTTTAAAAGATTTCTCTAGTTTCTGCCGTTAAGTTTTGTACAGGCATCCAGCACCAGCAGCAAACATTAAGTTTCAAGTATCGCAGTTCCTCATATTTTTATGAGTCTGAAAGCTACTCTTTAAAGATTCATAATCAAGTTTTTAGAGAGGGGAAAATGTGTTAGATGAAGCCAAAAGAATGACCTTATTCCCTTAAAATCTAGCCCATGGCCATGCGTATGCAGCTGAGCAGCTGTGCTGCTGAAATGAAACACTCATGATAATCTCCCTTCCCCCACTAGGCCTGCACGGCCTCATCCAGTTATTGCACAAAAAGGCTTTTTCTTATAAACTTCTCTCCCTTCTACTTCTGGCTGCATCTTGGTTGGGAAGAAATAGCACTAGTATGGAATGTACACAGCTCTGCAAATATTCATGAGAAAATGCTTTGACGCCCACACGCTCCCCAGCTCCCCTAACACACACACGCATTAGGGAGAAGGGATGTGCAGAGAAACTGATAGGAGGATGTGGTTCTCTAACTTAAGTATGCTCCAAGTCTTCTCAAACCAGGTAGCAAGATTCAAGAAGGCAGAGTCCTAACTTGTCTTTCACACACTGAACCATAAATTGAATAATTAATCCAATGACCATTAATTGGTCATTTTGAATGTGCTCACTGGGGGGCCCCTGGCTGGTTCAGTCGGTGGAGCATGTGACTCTTGATCTCAGGGTTGGGAGTTGGAGCCCCACAATAGGTGTAGAGATTACTTAAAAATAAAACCTTAAATAAATAAATAAATTAGATAAATAAATAAATAAAATATTTAAGAGGCGCCTGGGTGGCTCAGTCGATTAAGTGTCTGACTCTTGACTTCGACTCAAGTCCTGATCTCATGGTTTGTGGGTTCGAGCCCTGCATCGGGCTCCGCGCTGGCAGCACAGTACCTGCTTCAGATTCTCTCTCTCTGCCCTTCCCCTGCGTGTGGTCTCTCTCTAAATAAATAAATCAACTTTAAAAATTAAACAAATCAAATCTTTAAAAAACTAAATTATGTGATACTGGAAAATACAGAAATAGAGCTGTGTGTGATGTGGCATTTAAAACCTTGGACTTTGGAGTCACACAGTCAAGGGTTTGAATACTGGATCTATGACTTGGTTGTTAAGACCTTAAACCAAGCTACTCAAAGTATGTGAGCCTGTTCCTATCCTTAACATGGGGATAATAATGCCTACTGTAAAACTGGTACAATCCTAACTGCATCTCCCCCTCTGTGAACTCTCAAATTCCTGTTAATTGTAGTTTCTTCTTCATGTTTCCCAATCTTTTTGCTCCTCTAAGGTCCCTCCTCAGTTTCAAAAACTTTTCCTCCTTCTCTACTCTTTCTCCAAAGCCTACATTCACACTTCAAGCTCAGAAGATACCAAAGAAGTAAGGCATAAAAGAAGTGAGGGTTATAGTCCATTTCTCTACCTCACTCTACTTAACATTCTGAGGAAGTAATAGATCATCTGTCTTCATCTTATAATGGGTTGGGGTCCCCAGAGAGAAACATTGCTTCTGTGCCAGCAGTATCTAATCACAGCCTCGTCACATCGGAGAATCCGTGACAGACACTCAATACTCCCCCATGCTACTAGATGGCAATACGGCCATTTCCTCATCTTGCATGAGTACAGAGCCAGGAATAGATCCATTCTTAAGAACAAGAGCTTTCCTTAGGATTCTGTTAAGTAGCATACTTCCTGCCATGCAGGAACCCCTGTGTTGCAGTTCATGACCCTTGTCAGTAGAATGACAACAGGCGCTTCCCTGCAACATTAAGGACAATTCTGGACTAGCCAAAAAGAAAAATAAAATCCTATAACTGATTTTTGTCTGTATTGGCCTTCATCATTAAAATAAGTATCTTGAGGGGCGCCTGGGTGGCTCAGTCGGTTAGGCGGCCGACTTTGGCTCAGGTCATGTTACCTCGGTCTGTGAGTTCGAGCCCCGCGTTGGGCTCTGTGCTGACAGCTCAAAGCCTGGAGCCTGCTTCAGATTCTGTATCTCCCTCTCTCTCTGCCCTTCTCCTGCTCGCGCTCTGTCTCTATGTCTCAAAAATAAAATAAACGTTAAAAAAAATTAAAAAATAAGTATCTTGGATAGTCTCTAGCATTCTTCTAATATCAACATTATGGATTTTTTTTTTAAGTTTTTATTTAAGTAACCTCTAAACCCAAAGTGGGGCTTGCACTCACAACGCCAAGATCAAGAGTAGCATGCTCAGGGCTCAGTTGCTTAAGTGACCAACTCTTGATTTCGCCTCAGGTCATGATCTTACGGTTAGTGAGATTGAGCCTCACATGGGCTCTGCGCTGACAGCGCAAAGCTTGCTTGGGATTCTCTACCCCTCTCTCTTGGCTACCCTCACTTGCTCTGTCTCAAATAAATATAAACATTTTTTTAAATTTTAAAAAGAGGCATCTGGATGGCTCAGTTGGTTAAGTGTCCGACTTTGGCTCAGGTCATGATCTTGCAGTTGGTGAGTTTAATCCCCATGTCGGGCTCTGTGCTGACAGCTCGGAGCCTAGAGCCTGCTTCAGATTCTCTATCTCCCTCTCTCTCTGCCCCTCTGCTCATGCTCTGTCTCTCTCTCTCTCTCAAAAATAAACATTAAAAAATTTTTTGAATTAAAAAAAAAAGTTGCATGCTCTTCTAAGCCAGCCACATGCGCCTCAACATTCTGGAGTTCTAAATTAAAAACATCTAGCAACCACATATCGTATTCAAAAACTCTGCACAAGTTACTCTTCATGTCCTAATTACATACAATCCTCTACAATTTAATTTGAAGTCTTCTAATTTGTCCTAATGGAAATGAAGACCAACTGGTTTAATGCTCCATAAACTGTTAAAATCATCATGTTCTGTACTTGAACATTATTATTACCTCTCTGTTGTTCCGTTTCTGAATGGACATTTCTTCATTCAATAATCACGTGGAGATGCACACAAGGTATACTATACTGACAGTGGCTTTCCTCATTGTTCCTGCGGTCAGTCCTTTAATCATTTTTAGGGTTATGTGGGGTTTTCCTCTGAAAACTCCAAGTTCTTAACATCCTCAAGCTAAAGTCTTGAAGAAGCAATGGGTGCCTGAGTGGCTTAGTCAGTTAAACATCTGACTCTTGATCTCGGCTCAGGTCATGATCTCACAGTTCACAACATTGAGCCCCTCATGGGGCTCAGTGCTGCCCCCTCAGAGACTGCTTGAGATTTTCTCTCTCTCTCAAAATAAAAAAATAAAGTTAAAAAGTAAAAAAAGAGAAGCAAGATTGTCTTTATTCACAAATGACATGATTCTGCAGGAAGAAAGTTCTAAACAAGACACACATACACGCGCACACACACACATTCCCTACAACCCCTTCGGGGCTCTTTGAGGGTAGGCAATGAATGTACTTACTGTGTGTTGTTTGGTATTCAGTGCACTGTGGAGATTAAATAAATATTATAAAAACAAAAGCACGATCACACTGCTGCTATAATTTCAGTTTTGGATTCAGTGGTTAGGAGGAGTAAATCTCCTGCACACTCACGCAATTTTTTATCTGGAAAAGATACAAGTGTTTTAGGTATTGTGTTCCAGCCAAATAACTGACCATTTTAAAATAAAGATTCCCAGGAGAATAGGAGCAATTGCTTTCCACAAAGGGCTGGGTAGCTTTTTGTTCCTGGACGTGGTTTCTGTTGACTCAGTCTGCACTTGTTTTGACAGCCAATTACAGTCCTTTGTGGGTAAAGCTGAGCTAATGCTCTTCATGGAAATTTTTACAAACACAAAATTACCCAAACACAATACACTTGAGCAGAGGGCTCCCACTCCAACAGATGTAGACCAAGAGGAAGGGAAGAGAAGTTAATTTTCTAAGCGCAACATGCTGGTCCAGAAGTGATCATAACCAGACTGAAAGAAGAGATTTTCAAATCTAGCTCAGCCCTCAGGAGCATGAGTCTCACTTCCCTCATACTGTGATAGGATAATCACCACAGGAAACCAAACCGCAGTACTCAGGAACCGCCTTATCAAATTCCAGTTGCCAAGACCTGGACTGGGAACTTAATTATTTCATTTCCTCCTCACAGTAACTCAAGGTCAAAAAACTAGAACTCAGAAAATTTAAGTAACTTGTCCAAAGTCAGCCAGCTAATAAGTGGCTATGGCTGAATTCAAATCCAAGTCTCACTTCAGAAAGTAGATGAACAGATTCAGAAAGTAGATTAACAGTAGATATACAGATTCAAGCCAGATAAATGTAGGCCCATTTTGAATAAAACCTTGACTGCAAGTCCAAATATCAACGAAGACTAAAAACACAATTTAGACCAATGCTGACTTGCCTTTAGAAGGGGAAGCTAATGACACCAAGGTCATAGGGTAATGGACAAGACAGGCGGTATGATCCGCTACCACTGCCCATTCACTACAGTCTTTTCTCCCTCTCTTTCCCCTTCATCCTCTCTCCTCTTTCCTAATTTACCATCTCTTCCTTTTCATATATCCCTTTTTTTTTCTTTTTATCCTGTATTGTAGCAAAGCAATGAAATTTGCATTCAGATAACCCTGTGTTCAAATCTAAGATGCATTTTTTACTGTGTGACTTTGGCCAGATCATGTAACCTAAGCCTAAATTTCCTCAACTATAAAAGGATAAGATCTTCTAACTTTTAGGCTGTTGAAGGGATTAAATCAGATAATATGTATGAAGAGATGACCAGTAGACTAAATGTGACTTTAACTTTGAGGGTCAATGAGGCTTGGTAGCGGACAATTTAGAATTGGACAGTCTTGGATTTGAATCCCTGCTCCACCACTTACTGGCTAAGTGATATGGGCAAGTCTTGCAACCTTTACGTACTGTAGTTTCCTTATCTATAAGATGAAATACATAATATAGACTAAACAGATTTGGGAGATGATCAAATGGAATGATCAACATCTAGAAACTATAGATATTTGACAAATACAGCTGCCTCTCAGCAGAACTTGCAGTAGTGACCTGTTCTCTAGAGGCCCATGTTTGCTGATGCCTAATCTGTTTATCAAGTGTGTCACCACTAAGGACTAGGGAGCCCTAAAGCACTAAGCAGAGAGAAGCCTGTGCAGAGAGATAAAACCAGTGTCCCCTGAGGTCTATTCTGATTTGTTTATTAATCAGAATAATTTGAGGTAAAAGAAATATAAAAAGAGAGAGAAGAGTACACTGTAATGAAAAGACCACCATAAGAAGCACAGGCCCAGGCCCACTTGGGCTTTAACTGCCTGTATAACACCATATAAATCACACGGTTGCATCTGGAACATGAGGGGTCTAGAAACATTTTGTATTTTCCTGATTGGGAATGCTACTGGCATTTAGAGGGTAGAGGCCAGAGATGCTGCCAAATGCCCTACAGTGCACAGGACAGACTTCCATAGCAAAGAATTATCTGGTCAAAATATTGATAGTACTGAGGTTGAGCAGCCCTGGCCTAGACGACGGCTAAGTTCCCTTCGGGCTTTAACATTCTAACAGACTATGATGAGGCAGCACCAACACCTAACAGATGACATTCTTGCCAACGTCTATCAAGCGATGGCTTATGATATTGTTCAAAATCCCCCTTAGCCAGTGGGGGGACTTTCTCCCTCTAATATTTTTATTCTGAAATCAGTGCTGTATTTTTGTGGGTAAGGACAGTCCTTCCCCACAACAGGAAGAGACCCAGGGATGAAGAAGGCTCAGTCCTCCGGGGACTTCATCCCTTGCTCTCTGCAGTTAGAATCAGTGTTTCCAAAGCTATGAGATTCCTTCTCAGCAAGATGATTTAGGTAACTCTGATTCAAGGTGAGAATAAGATAATACACATAACTGGGGCGCCAGGGTGGCTCAGTTGGTTAAGCGGCCGACTTCGGCTCAGGTCATGATCTCACAGTCTGTGGGTTCAAGCCCCGCGTCGGGCTCTGTGCTGACGGCTCAGAGCCTGGAGCCTGCTTCAGATTCTTTGTATCCCTCTCTCTCTGACCTTCCCCTGCTCACACTCTGTCTCTGTGTCTCTCAAAAATAAATAAAAATGTTTAAAAAAAAAAAGATAATACACATAATGGTAGAGGTGAATCTCAAATACATCATGCTAACTGAAAGAAGCAAGACTCAATAGACTACATACTATCTTGTTACATTTACATGATATTTTGGAACAGACAAAAACTGTAGTGACAGAAAACAGATTAGCAGATGTCAAGGGCTTGGGGCCAGAACAGTTTGACTGCAAAGGGACATAAAGAAATTTAGGGAATGATGCACTGTTTTATAAACTGATTACAGTATAAGCTACACAACCATGTTTGTCAAAACTCATAGAACTGCACACTGTACACTAAAAAGGTGAATTGTACTGTATCTAAATTATACTTCAATAAAACTGCCCAGGTGCCTGGGTGGTTCAGTCAATTAAATGTCACTTTGGCTCAGGTCATAATCTCACAATTCGTGAGTCCAAGCCCTGTGTCAGGCTCTGTGCTGACAGCTTGGAGCCTGGAGTCTGTTTCTGATTCTCTCTCTCTGCCCCTCCCCCACTTGCACTCTGTCACTCACTCAAAAATAACCATTAAAAAAAATTTTTTAAATAAAAATAAAACTTCCCTGGCCCACCTCCACCTCCAAAATATGATCACAAATCCTATAGAGAAGATTGTTGTACTTTGGGAGAGGATGAGCTGGATGACATCAAAATTCTTTCCACCACATGTCCTATGATTTTATGACAGTCTGCCCCGCCTATCCTGGTGACCTCAGGGTTAAGTCTGGGCTCCAATTTCTGTGTTGAAGCAGTGAGTGCCTCTGACCAACTTATATGCACATGAGTTCTGCCATCATTCAGGGATATCTGGCCCTACTGAGCTTGTGACAGAAGCTCCTTCCCTGCTGTCTCCTATCTTAACTCCCCTTGGGACACATAAGGGACTTAGACAACTAATAAACAAATCAGAGTAAACCTCAGGGGACACCGGTTTTATCTCTCTGCACAGGCTTCCTGTCCAAATCCCATTTGATCTTTCCATTGAACTTCAAACCAAGCAAGAGAAGAAGAACATATTTATGAACTCCCCTCCACTATGGACTTCTGGGCTTCCCACCAGATTTTTATACATTTATGCTATATAAATGTACGATGTGAGCCCCACATCTAAATTATACCTAAGTTTGTTGAAACATATATAGATACAGATACGTAGTTTTATTTTGTTTACATACATCATTGACCCAGATTATTACTCTATCAAATGTTACACAAAATGGTTAACTTTTCTTATATCCATCCATGTCTAGGTATGCTATAGCCAGGCAGGACTGAAATAGCCACCAGAATGCTCGTACTGTCTGCTAATAGAGACCACTGTCTTCTATGACACATATGCAGTCACAACTGTGAAATGCTGAGGAGTCCCATCCTCTTATTTGAAAGTCAGTTCCTTTCTCGGCTCTGCATGGAGGATCTCGGTGGAACAGTTATAAACACCAGGAACCAGATACTTCATACACGCTTGAGCGCTAGGATAAAAATCCAGGTCCAAAAGACAAGCCTGGACTTGCCGGTGCCTTTAAATTCCAAAGAACAGAAAATACGGTAGGGACCAGGTACTAAACACAGTGCCCTTTCCTGCTGAGCATTTACAAAACACAGTGTGACTACAAATAGAGGGTGCTCATATTACAACAGGAGGGGCCCACAGGGACAACAAATCCCGCGGTAGTCTAGGGTCCTGTTTCCACATGTTCCCCTCAGAAGAGAAGAATGGGGGAATTACACTCCCATGGTTTAAAATTACTCAATCATCTTCAGAAGTCTGTAGCAGCAAAAATTCAGTACTGTCCTCTAAATCACCCAAACTTTTTCCTTTAATGTTTATTTATTTTTGAGAGAGAGAGAGGCAGAGAGAGAGAGAGAGAGACAGAAGAGCCATCGTCAGCTCTGCACTGACAGCAGAGCACGATGCAGGGCCTGAACTCACAAACCGTGAGATCATGACCTGAGGTGAAGTCAGACACTTAACTGCCTGAGCCACTCAGGCTTTCCTCCCCGCCCCCCAACCTTTTTTTTAACGTTTTAGGTCAAACTTGATAACATTGCTTCTTTGGCATAATCATAAAAAGTTTCACAAAACACTAAAACACTTAGCAGAAAACATACTTTAGCTTTTTATTCAAAAGTATATAGACTGATGGGGTGCTTGGGTGGCTAAGTTGGTCAAGCATCCCACTTTGGCTCAGGTCATAATCTCACAGGTCCATGAATCTGAGCCCCACATCGGGCTCTCTGCTGTCAGTGCAGAGTCTGCTTTGGATCCTCTGTCCCCCCGGCCCCCGTGCCCCTCCCCCACTCACACACATGCTCGCTCTCTCAAAAATAAATAAACATTAAAGTATTTAGACTGATAGGCAATGGTTGTCCAGAGTTCTCCCCAAAATATTTCCATTTCCAGTGGTATGTCCTAAGGACTTATTCCTATAGTGTTTTATTCACATGTAAGTATGGTAATACTGACCCACAGAAGGTCAAATAAATGATTTTTCTTATTTTAGGGATGGACTTTCATGGAAAGTATCCTGGTAGCTGCTAAGGTGGGGGCTATTGTCTGTGGTCATAGAACTGAATGAGGGAAGGTTTGCTGGCCATCTCGGGGACTGAATGCATGACCTTCAACAATGCTCAAACCAGGACAATGCTGCTGCTTGACAGAAATAGAGCGAAGCCCTGTAGACCCAGTTGGCCAGACCTGCTGCCTCAGAAACTTGTGAGACAGCTAAGTACAACTACCAGACACAGAAAGAGTGACCGGCAGTCTTGCTGGGAAGGCCTTGGCTGGTGCTCTCAATCCGAAGCAGATCAAGAGAATTCACTTCTCACATACCTTGCAGGCCGCCAGACTAGCTGTCTAGCCCTTTTACACTCAGCCTAGGACAGGAAGCACAAGCCTGAGTCTCAAATATAGTAGCCTCTAGGATTCCTGGGCCCTTTTGCTGTATGTAACAAAGGCCACGTTTTAGGTGAACCCATTTATCTGCCGTAGGAGTAGACCACTACCTGAATGAATTTCTACCCATCTGAATCATGCTGTGGCCCAAGCCTAAATGGACACTAGCCAACTTTTATGACCTGAGCAAGCAGTCTTTTCCCATCTCCTTTGTTCTTTCTGCAATCGAAGCCTCTTACCACTATTTCTCAGATCAGAACATCATTGGATTCTGACCAAAATATTAAAGTAAGAAATGGCCAGGCCCCAATTCCATGTTAATTTCCCAAAAATGATCCAGTTAGAACTGAGGAAAGTGAAGGAAAAATGACATTACCACTTCCTGAGATGCATACTGGGGGTCCTCTGGGTTGACTGACCAGTAGCAATAATCAAAGCCAAATGCCGCCACCTTCTCCCGGGAGTCGCCAAAGCCATCTGGTCGACTGTCCACCTAAAATCAAACATAGGATAGTCTTCTCTATCATAATATCAGAATCTAGCCAGTGCCACCAGACTCCTCCCTGCTATATAGCTAGAGAGACCTGAACTGGTCATGAAAATCTTTATGTTATCTACCTGAAAAGGAAAAAGAAAAAAAAAGTAACCTTTGTCATTTCCTCAAATAAAACCCCTAGAGAATTAAATGTGCCTGCATACTATCACCTATCTGCCTACATACGAACCAACCACAGAGCAGTTTAGGAGAGAAAGCCTTTCCCTCTCTGAGCATCTTCTTATCACTATCATTTTTTTCTCCAAGTATTTCTGTAAAGGATACCAGGAATGCATGTGTAGTTCGGTGCCTGCGCCTGACAGAGTCTACCAATCTAGGGCTTTCACAGAGGTCCCTGGGTATCAGTGAATTAGGAAGCACACTGGACAGAAGAGCGAGGACCAACCCAACTGCCCAAGGTAGATGACGGTGGAGCCAGAGCTTGTAACCACACTGACCTCCACATACTGTGGAGAATGACATTATTCCCAGAAATGTCTTATTTTACTATTTAATATTTAGACTCTGCACAGAGATAGACAACCCCTAGCACTAACCACCATAAACCACAATAGAAAGAGACTGTAAGAATGACTAAGAAATTTTTAGTAGAAAACTGACTTCAAGGAAGCAGACAGCTAAGGAGGTGTGCGGGGGGCAGATTAGAGTTTGACCTTGGCCAGGATTTATTTTTAAAAACCAAAACTCTCAGCTTTCAGAACAAAGCCCCTGAAGTATTTAAGCAACAGAGATATAAATAAGAGACAGCAGAGAATAAAAACTCTTTTGTCCCTGGGGTGTTCCTGTTGAAAGTTTGGCAGGTCCTGTTCTCTTTTAGCACAGAGCTGCTGTCAAAAGGAAACAGATCACATCACAGGAGTGGGCACAGCTGGAAGGCCTGGGGTCTAGATAACCCTCACTCTTGCAAGTCAGCTTCCTCAGCTCTCAGTCACGTGGTCAGCTTCCCTCTCTCACACCCCAAGGCCCAGAAAGAAAGAACCTCTTCCACTTCCACTGTTCTGGTAAAGGAAGGAATGGGATGGAGGAAATTAGCTCTGGTAGGGAGGGTGGGGTGGGGAAGGAAGTTCCCAGTGTTTGTCCCATTGTGACTCAAAGGTCAGTCAGATCTGTTAAAGAAAATCTCTAACAAGACCCAGAATAGTGACCGACTCCATTCTGGGATCTGATGCATACTAAAATCTGTGGTAATGCCTCTAGATTAAGTGATATCAAATGAGAGACTTGGGACAAAGTCTAACTGGTGGCCAGGTGAGCTAAACACATCCACGGATGCACCCGGCAGTTTCTAAACATCTGCACCCTATTTGACAGAACTTGGGCTGCAGGGCCATAATCCCTGTACTTCTTTCCTGCCTTATTTTTATACTTGCTTTGTAAATAGGTCAAAACTCTTCCCTCTCCCAATCCTCCACCCTAAACACATCTTCATCCCAGAAGCCCCTGTAATCATACAAACTCCTCAGTGGAAAGAAAAAAGAAAACAATTTTAGGCTTACCTTTAAATTTCTGATTTTTGCCACTTTGCCATCAACTTCCATGATAATTCTTCCCCCTTCTTTGGTCTCCCTAGAAAAAAGACCCAAATTCATACGAGAAGAAACACTGCTTTAAAAAAAAAAAAAATCAAGAAAAGAGAAGCTGAGACCAGTGCTATTGGGACAAAATGTTTCCCTAGTGCTGTCTCCTAAGTAGCTGTCCCCTGGCAGAATGCTTCTCTGGATCATTAGAATTTGGCTCTGGAACAGCTAAGAATTACCCCTGTTGCGCATCCTCCACGCGGCAGGCACTGCATTAGGTACAGTACATATTATACTTCATCTTCTGCAAAACTCCCGCTAGCACAACCTCCTGACATGGCTTCCTACCATCGCTTCATTTTTTCAGATAGAAGACTAAAGCTGAAATTATATAACTTGTCCAAGCTCACACATCAAGCAGCGGCAGAGGTGGGATTTAAACCCAGATTTATCTGACCATAAAGCCTAGGCTCTTAACCATACCTTAGAAATCAGGCTTCAAACTGTGGAACATATCCTTTGCTCAAAGCACAACAAAGCATTCCCTCTCATTTTCTCTGGGATTTTGAACACAGATAATAATGAAAAGGGTTTTGGAGTCCTCTCTGTTGAGATGCTGAGAATATATTTCCCAAATCCTTTCCTTTTGTCTTCCTAAATTCGAATGAGACCCAAGATACTCAAGAATTTTCCCATGTTGCAGTTATGTAGTAACACTGCTAACAGCTAACCCACACCTAAATTTACTTTAAGGGGCTTAATCCAAGTGATCCATATACCTGAAGCCCAAAATGAACAGAATATTTTCCATTCTAGATATGGAATGCTTTTTCATAACATAAAGACTTTTTAGCTAAAGTGTTGAAGGCCAGAATGTTAACAGATGAGAATTAAATTCATTAGCATTTCCTCCACTACGGTGAAAGTAATCAACTAAATTACTCCTAGCCTACGACCTGAAAGTTAAGAAAATATGTTCTGTCTCATTTTTATCCTTCCTCATGGTTCCCAGGATGTAACCTTGAGAATTTAAGGAGGAGAGAGAGACATAGTGAGAGAAGGGTCTTTACTTTTAAGATTGTATTTTTTAATAAAATGTTTATTCCTTTTTTGAGAGAGAGCGCGCACACGCAAGTGGGGGAGGGGCAGAGAGAGGGGGAGACACAGAATTCAAAGCAGACTCCAGGCTCTGAGCTGTGAGCACAGAGCCCGACGTGGGATTCAAACGCACAAACTGCAAGAACATGACCTGAGCCGAAGCTGGACGTTTAACCAACTGAGCCACCCAGGTGCCCCTAAGATTTTTTTTTTTAAGTTTTATTTATTTTTGAGAGCAGGAGAGACAAAGCATGAGTAGGGGAGGGTCAGAGAGAGAGGGAGACACAGAATCTGAGCCGTCAGTAAAGACCGATGCGGAGCTCGAACTCACAGAGTGTGAGATCATGACCTGCGCCGAAGTCGGACACATAACGGACTGAGCCACCCAGGGCGCCCAAGATTATTTTTTAAACCAGTGAATAAGTCTGCGATAAAGCCCTGGGTAGGAAATTTCCCTGCTCCCATGTAGTAACATTTCTGTTACTTAAATGTTACTACATTAATGCTCTTTCTTTCACACTTTATACTAGATAGTACTCAAGGCACCAAAGATATTCTTAGTCCCGTAGGATCATAAACCATACCTTGCTCACCTGCCCTCAACAATTCTAAAGAAAATCTTTCATCTTTGCTGTTAACCTTTTACAACATTTCTTTTTCCTTTCTTCATTCTAAGGTAGATTTTATTATCTCTCCTCCCACTATAAAAGTAATACAGACTGTAGTAAATTTGAAAAATAAAGAAAAGAATCATGCAAAACTTTTCAAATCTATTATCTAATTATTTTAAGTATGCCCTTTATTGAAGATTCATCTATGACTCTTTCATATAAAGCAGCCTGAAAAGAACCATCCTGAATTTGACTTCTTGGAAGAAAGATACAAATCACAAGGGTAAGATGCTGATCCTTCCAGGCCTGGACCACTGCGATTGGTAACCTAATGATTCCAAGCTATTCTAAAACAAAATGAGGGAAAATTAAAATTGAGCAAAACGGGGGCGCCTGGGTGGCTCAAATGATTAAGCGTCCAACTTCAGCTCAGGTCATGATCTCATGGTTTGTGGGTTCAAGCCCTGTGTCAGGCTCCATGCTGACACTGTGGAGCCCGCTTGGGATTCTCTCTCTCCTTCTCTTTCTCTCTCAAAATAAGCCTCCCAAACTCATGCTTTCTCTCTCTCTCTCTCTCTCTCTCTCTCTCTCTCAAAATAAATAAACTTAAAAAAACTAATTGAACAGAAAGAAAGGGCACCAACCTTAACTGGGGAGCTAGCCACACAGAGCTCAACGGAAGTCTGCAGAGACGGAGCCTTGCGTGGCGGGGTGGTGCTACTACCACTTGCCCATGGGCTCTGAATTCTACCAAGAGACATTCATTTCTTAGGATGAATTTCCTTTTGCACAGACTTAAAGCCTCAGTTACACATTTACTCCTAGAGCAATGTTTCTCAGAGTGTGGCCCACAGACTACCTTCATCAGAATTATAGGAGAAGGTGGGCTTATCAATTTGAATTCCTGTTAACAAGTTGCATTATGGGGTGGGGATGGGGGAAAAAGACAACCAAGTGGCAGTATAACAAGCTCCCCAGGTGGATTGTATGCATACGATAATATGAGAATCACTATCCTAGGTGAGAAAATAAGTAAGCCATTACCACTTATTATCTAATCATTTACGAAACTTAAAAAAAAAACAGTTAAGTATAACGAATAATAAAATTATTTGTTAATAATAAAATTAGTTGTTAAAAATTATAGAGCTAACACTTTTTTTGACACTTAAATGAGCCAACCCCTAAGTATTTTTAATGTAGTCTTTCATTTAATCTTCATAAAAAACCATTGAAGTAGTTATCCTACTTTATAGATTAAAAAAAAAAAAAACCTACGACCCAAAGAAAGAGAATACAGTATATGAACAGTAACTTTTGACAGGCAGTGGGGAGTGTTCCAGAACCTACCATATTGTCAAAGAGACCATGTTCTTTCAATGATGAATGATTTTGGATACACGAGGGAGAGCATCACATAATGAGCTATAGACTTTCTAATTACGGGAAACTGTGAGGGCTGGGAGACCATCAAAACCAGGCCCACATTATCATTTTACTGACGGTCAGTTCTAGTCCTATTAAGCAAACAGGCATTTGATCAAGAAGGGCAATTTTTCTGTAATCTTAGGAAAGAACAGCTTGGTCTATTGACTGGAATCTGGGCTCTACCTACTTGTAGACCTTAAACAAGACCATTTTCTTATCTGGAAAAATAGAAAATGGAAGCTTAGGTCAGATGATCTCTAAGCTTTCTTCCCAACTACATCAGATCCAATGACTATTAGCTGAATCTGTGCCACAGACTTATTTGAAGAGTGAGCGAACCACATAATTAGCAGATTCCCTACATTTGGACGAGTCTCAGCAAAGGTGGTGGAAGTTAACTAACCGTGGAGTAGAGCTCATCTCTGCAGGATTCTCTGAAAAGGGGGGAGTGGTCTCAAGATCTTAGCTGGGGAGTCACAGTGGGTTTATCCATATTTGCTCCTGAATCTTCAGCCTCGTATAATTCATTCACACCTGGATATCTGCAGTATTGGCATTCTACCTCTTGATGCTCAAGCCTCGTAACCTAAACTAAAAGCAAATAAGCTTTTGTGCCCTTCTTTCACCTTCACTTTTGTTTGATGAGATAAATTACTCTCTACCAGGGCTGCAAATAACTCAATTTCAAAAGCATTTTCTTACATTTTTTAATGTTTATTTTTTGAGAGAGTAAGAGGCAGACCAGGAGTGGGGACGGGCAGAAAGAGAGAGAGAGACAGAACTCAAGCAGGCTCCAGGCTCTGAGCTGTCAGCACTGAGCCCGAGGAGGGGCTCACACTCATGGACTCCCGAGATCATGACCTGAGCGGAAGTAGAACACTTAACCGACTGAGCCACCCAGGCGCCCCACAACAGCATTTTCTTAATCTAATCCACACTATTATAAATTCCTAACTCTCGAGGAATTGAGAGGCTACGGTTAGGAGTGGTCAAGGTAATTAATTATCCTGAGAACCCTAAAAGAATAGTTTTGCAAAAAGGAGGTCTGCTGGAGGCTACCTCCAAGGTGGCAGCTGCACCTGTGAAAACTCCTCAACCATCAGTCACCACGCCCACCCATGCAGAAGGCAGATGTCCTAAACCAGTTACCAACCTAAACACAGCAGTTCAGGCATGTGCTGCTTTCCTTCTTTCTCCAGTGTATCTCTTTTGCCTTTTTCCTACTTTCTTTTCTGTTCTTGTTTCTTTCCCTCATCCCATTGCTCTCCCCATTATTTTCTTAGTTGCATGACTTTTCAAAGCTAATCACCACATCAGGGACAAAAATAACCCCTGCTCTTACCAAATTTTGTTATGGGAGACAATGCTTTTTTTTTTTTTTTTTTTTTTATCCTTCTGCCCAATTTGCGAGCCACCTTATGTCCTGGAAAAATTTAAACGTCCCAAATAATTCCACTATATGTCGTCTGGTCCCAAATAACATTCTGCCAGCTTCGTCTCCTCTCACTCAGATCCCTCCACACAACGTCTCCCCAAAAGGGGTTTTTTTCTAACAGCTGAAGTCCTTTGCTCTCAGTGTCCTTTCTACACCTTCTCTACCTATCAGCAAACTCTAATATCTTTTTAAAAAACAGTTCAGATGGGGCGCCCAGGTCATGATCTCACAGTTTGTGGGCTAGAGCCGTGCATCGGGGTCTGTACTGACAGCTCAGAGCCTGGAGCCTGCTTTGGATTCTGTGTCTCCCTCTCTCTCTCTGCCCCTCACCTACTTGCTCTCTCTCTCTCAAAAATAAGTAAAATCAAAAAAACAAACCAAAACCAAACCAAACCAAACAAACGAAACAGTTCAGGGGCTCCTGGTTGGCTCAGTCAGTAAAGCATGAGACTCTCCTGATCTCCGAGTGGTGCGCTCAAGCCCCACATTAAAAAACAACAACAAACAAACAAAAACAGTTCAAGTACCAGCCCGTCTCTGGCTTTCCAAACCTAGGAGTGGAAAATCCATGAAAAGTGGAAGATATTATGTCGCCTGATGTTGGATTCCTCAAGAGCGGAGAGGTGCTGGATCTGATTAACCCATGAGGAAATAAACACTGACGACAGTGAGGAAAGGGACTAGAATAACTTCCTTCTACTTCTGCTATCGGGCATGGAATGAAACCATGATCTCGCTGGGCCTCAACTTCCCTCTCACGCCTTACAATCTGGCTGTCTCCACATCTGTGCAGAGAGACGAACGTGCGCTCAAGAGCACACACAATTCTGCCTCAGTCCTCACAGGTACTCCAAAGTCATCCAGAAGAAGAGAGGACACTGCCCATTCCTCTCCCCGGGTACTTTCCCAGCCCTTCTCATCGACCTCGGTGAGAAAATCCCAACCTATGCATCAAGACTTGAGCCGTGGTCCCCCAAAACTCCTGCTCACAGGACTCCACGGACACAGCGCAGCCCACCGCCGACGCAATCCAGTAAGCGCTATACCACAGGTCGAGACACGAAAGCTCTAACCGAAGCTTTGTACCTCCAGGCTTTTAGGGTTTCCGGACCCTGGCCCCTTGGGCCACTTTGTGTCTGACTTCCCCGCGCCAGAATCACTTGAGCAAGAGGCGGGGACCTCGCCCTCCTCTCAGCTCAATTGACTCCTCAGGAGCCCTCTCTCTTCCAGACTCACCTCTTGCTGAGGGGCCGGACCCTCACGGCCACCCGCACGTTCGCCATCCCTCGGCCACAGCCCAAGCCTAGCAGGTCCGCCCAGCCGCAGCATCCCCAACCCAAAGCCTAGCCCCTCCCGCCCCACGCGCCTCACGGGACGGCTCCGCCCATGCGCGCGCCGTGGGCCGACATGGGTGGAGCCTGCCGTACCTCAGCCAATCCTGAGTCCGGTGGGCGGGAGGTTGCCCGGCCCGGCCTGCCAAGCCCGCCTGGCTCCGCCCCGCCTCGCCCCACCCACGCAACTCCCGACATCGCCCCGCCCGAGCGCGCATCTGTTCGACGAGGGCGGGGCCTGCCGCGTCTGAGCCAATCCTGAGCCCTGCAGGCGGCTTGGGCCAGGCCACACCTACCAGGAATTAGCTTTTGTTCTAGGACCGTGCTGTACAGAGTCAAGTAAATACGTTGTTTCGGTTGACACCGACAGTTTACAACAAAATTTGCTAAATACTTGTAATCACTTCATTGCCCTGAGCTGTCAATTCTGTGCTTAAATTTTAGGGGCAGAAATGAAATGGCGAACACTGTTGTTTTTGCAGTTCCCAGCGAAGAACAGTGCTCTTTGAAGAAGCACTTGGGAGTGTGAAGTTTCCTAGTTGCTAGTTGGCAAGCTTCTCTCGATTGTGATGGAACTTCATGGCCACTCTGGCAGTGTTTGTGATCGTGGAAGGAATGCTGTCAGTCAGAAATGGTTCATTAGTTCATCCAAGAAATAACTTGGTTACCTACCAAGAATCAAGTGCAGTTTTAACGTTCTTGAGGATACAGTCCCAGCCTTCGTGGAACTTAGAATCTACAGGGAAAGGAAAAGGGATAAATTGTATAATTTGTCAAATGGTGCTGACTGCAATTTTTTCTTAGGCAGGGAAATGGTTTTGGGGTATGTAGAGGGGAAAGGTACTTATTTTGTATAGGGTCTTCAGGAAAGGCCTCACTGATAAGGTGACACTTAACTAGATTTGAAGAAAGGAGGGGGACATGCAAGTATGCATTTATTTAATAAATATTTTCTAAGTAAGCACCTATTATAGCAGGCTTTGTTCTAAGCAGAAAGGACATAAGCAGTGAAGAAAACAGGCAGACCTCTGACCTCATGGAGCTTGGTGAGAGACATTAACAATAAGCAAAACAATTTAATATGTATATCAGACATATGTATAATATGTATAAAGACAAAATATAAAGCAGAAGAGGAGATAGAAGAAAGTGAGTAGAGAAGGTGTTGGAATTTTAGCTACGTCCAGAGAAATATTTGCTAAGAAAGTGACATGAGAAAATTCTTAAGGATGTGAAAGAATCCTGCTGTTATCTTGAAGGACAATTCCAGACACAGGGACCAGGCCAGTGTAAGGGCTCGAACTTGGACAAAGCCTGGAACATTAGAAGAATGACAAGAAATTCAGTCCCCCTGACTCTAATGAAGTGACAGGGAGAGTCATAGAGGTAACATGAAACCACCATAAAGTCTTTGGATTTTATTCTGGGCCAATTGGAAAACAATTGGAAAGTTTAAAGGAGAAAGCAAAATTATGTGATTTATATCTTTAAAAGATTGCTCTGGCTGCTGTTTTGAGACTAGGTTGAGGAATGGGGAATGATAAAAGCCCAAGAGAGACTGGTCAGGAGACTATTTTAGTACTCCAGGGGTAGTAATAGAGTCATGGTGGTACCTGTAATGTGTGTCAGGCATGTTCCAATAGCAGTTTACCCTTCCAGTCTCCTGTTTCTCATCTGTTTGAAAGTATTCTTCCCTGGAGTATTGGGACACAATTCAGATTCGCCGGGAATCCTACTCTTCTGAACGGCTTCTATACTCACTATGCTTTGCAGTGAAAAGAATCACTGTTAGGAAAAACAGTATTGAGGTTCTTCAAAAAATTAAAAATGGAAATACCAAAGATCCCACCTCTGGGTATATATGGAAAGGAAATGAAATCCGTATCTCGAAAATGTAACTGCACCCACAAGTTCACTGCAGCATTATTCATAATTAGCCAAGACATGGAAACAATTTAAATGTCCACCAAAAGATGGATAAAGAGGGGTGTCTGCGTGGCTCTGTTGGTTGAGCATCCAACTCTTGGTTTTGGCTCAGTCGTGATCCCAGAGCCATGGGACTGAGAGAGATCCCCTCTCTCCCTCTCTCTGCCTCTCTCCCCTGCTCGCGCTCTCTCTCTTTAAGAAAAGAAGAAAAGATGGATGGATGGATGGATGGATAAAGGAAATGCGATTGTGTGTGTGTGTGTGTGTGTGTGTGTGTGTGTGTGTGTGATGGACTATTAATCATATATTTAAAAAAAGGAAATCCTGCCATTTGTGACAATACAGATTGGCATTATACTAGGTGGAATAACTCAGAAAGAGAAATATAAATCCTGTATGATCTCACTTTCATGTGGAATCTTAAAAGCAAAACTTATTGAAACAGAGATTGGTGGTACCAGGGCTGGGGGTGTGGAAAATGTGAATATGTTGGTCAAAGGGTACAAACGTGCAGATAGAGATTCTGGGGAGCTATGTCAGTATAGTGACTAAGGTTAACAATACTGTATTGTATACTTGCAAGTTGCTAGGAGAGGCATCTGGCTGGCTCAGTTGGTAAGACATGTGACTCTTGATCTCAGGGCTGTGAGTTCCAGTCCCATGTTGGGGGTAGAGATGACAGAAAGAAAGAAAGAAAGAGAGAAAGGAAGAAAGAAAGAAAGGAAGAAAAGAAAGAAAAAAGAAAGAAAAAAGAAAGGAAGGAAGGAAGAAAGAAAATTGCTAAGAGAATAAATTTTTATTTTATTTTTATTTTAGAAAAAGAGAGAGAAAGAGCACGAGTGGGGCAGAAGGGCAGAGGGGGAGAGAGAGAGAGAGAGAGAGAGAGAGAGAGAGAGAGAATCTTAAGCAGGCCCAACGTGGGGCTCCATCACAAGACTGTGAGATCATGACCTGAGCCAAAACCAAGAGTCAGAAGCTTAACTGACTGAGCCACTCAGGCACCCTGAGAATAAATCTGAAGTGGTCTTACCACCACAACAAAAAAATAGTAATTATACGATAATATATAGGGATATATTAACCAATTCTATTGTGGTGATCATTTCACAATGTAAACATGTTATACACCTTAAACTTACACAATGTTAAATATGAATTGTATCTCAATAAAGCTGGAAAAAAAGGATTGTTTTGTTAATATATTTCTATTTTCAGATTGGAGAAGTTGGCATAACAATACTCTGTACTTTTGAAATTATGTATACCCATAAATATTTCAATATGGATTTTTAAAGATAAGGACTCTTTTTTTAAAGTTTATTTTTGAGACAGAAAGAGTTAGCAGGAGGGGGGCAGAGAGAGAGGGAGAGAGAGAATCCCAAGCAGGCTCCGTACCATGAGCGTGGGTGCCCAACATGGGGCTTGAACCCACAAACCATGAGACCATGACGTGAGCTGAAATCAAGTCAGACACCAAACCTACTGAGCCACCCAACCACCCAAGAACTCCTTTATAACATAACCATAATGCCCTTATCATGACCAAGGACATTAGTTCCTTAATACCATAAATATTCAGAATTTAAACTTCCCTTATTGTCTCATAAAGTTATTTTTTTTAAACAATCTCTGTTTGGGGGTGCCTAGGTGGCTCGGTTGGTTAAGCATCCAACTTTGGCTCAGGTCATGATCTCACAGTTTGTGAGTTCAAGCCCCACATCAGGCTCTCTGCTGCCAGCATGGAGCCTACTTGAGATCCTCTGTCCCCCTCTCTCTCTGGCCCTCCCTCTCTCATGTTCATCGTCTCTCGCTCAAAAATAAATAAATCTTTACAAAATTAAAACAAAACAAAAAATATTTGTTTGAGTCAGGATCCAAGTAAATTGGGTTGATATGTCATTTATTTATTTGTTTGTTTGTTTGTTCCTTTTGGTGGGGGGGCAGAGAGAGAAGGAGAGAGAGAATCCTAAGCAGGCTCCATGCTCAGTGCAGAGCCTGATGCAGAGCTTGATCTCACAACCCTGGGACCATGACCGGAGCCAAAAATCAAGATATTGGTCGGATGCCCAACCAACTGAGCCACCGAAGCCCCCTGGGTTGATACGTCTTTTAATCTTTTATTCAGTATCTTCCTTGTTGTTCTCTTCTACCCTGGCATTAATTTGTTAAAAAAAAATCATTTCCCACACACTAGATTTTGAAAATTGATCCCTATGTGATCCCTTTGGTGATATTCAAAAGTCTTTATTCTCTGTATTTCTGTCATTGGTAGTTCAATCCAGAACCTTAATCAAATCAATCAGCACCTGTCTTTCTTTTTGTGCTATTTGTAACTGCTAATGATCATCCTTTGAGTTCATCAGGTCATCAATTCACTAGGGGTTTGAATGTTCTGGACCTAATTTCCAAGGTGCTTGGCAGAGTGGGGGTGTCTCCCCCCACCACCAAGCAATTCTCTAACACCAGCTGGGTGTCCTACAATTCAATTCAATTCTGATACTATCTCCCCAGAGATAGCATCAGATTCCAAGGGTTAGGAGCTCAGTCTCGTAAGACTGCCCTCCACTTCCAATGCCAATCACAAACTCAGGTTATTATCTGTGCCTCTGAACCACTGGCTACAGAATGGAGGCTCCCACAATGCCTTCCTGTATTCAGTTAATTTCTAGAGTGGCCTTCAGATGTCTGTCAAAAGTCCAGGTTGTTACTTTTACTCCTGATATACAAGGCATAAATCAGAAGCTCACATAAGCCCCTCTTTAGACTCAACTAATCTGCTAGAGCATCTCACAAAACTCAGGGAACCCATTTACTCACTAGATTATCAGTTTGTTACAAAGAATATTAAAGAATACAAGTCAACAGCCAGATGAAGAGATACATAGTGTGAAGTCTCAAACAAAGGAGCTTCTGTCTTCATGGAGTTCAAGACCCAGCATGGTGGCATGTGGAAGTGTTCTAGTTTCCCAATCTGGAAGGTCTTGGAACACCATCCTTTTGGGGTTTTATGAAGCTTCATTACAAGGGCATGCTTGATTAAATAGTTGACTATTGGCAATTGATTTGGTTCCAGCCCTCCTTCCTCCCTAGAGTTCAAGGAGGTAGGACAGTCTTAACCCTCTATGCACATGGTTGGTTCTCTTGGCAACCAGCCCTCATGCTTAAGTAGGGTCAAAAAGTGACCTCATTATAGGGGAGCCTGGGTGGCTCAGTCAGTTAAGCCTGCGACTTCAGCTAAGGTAGAGATCTCATGGTTCACGAGTTTGGGACCTGCATCAGGCTTCTTGCTGACAGGGCAGAGCCTGTTTAGGATTCTCTCTCTTCCTCTGCCTCTCTCTGACCTTCCCCCTAGGCTCTGTCTCTCCCTTAAAATAAGTAAATAAACTTAAATAAACTTTTAAAAAATCATTTGTCTTGGGGCACCTGAGTGGCTCAGGCAGTTAAGCATCTAAATATCAGCTCAGGTCATGATTTCATGGTTCATGGGTTCAAGCCCCTGCATTGAGCTCTGAGCTCTGCACTAACAACACAGAGGCTTCTTGGAATTCTCCCTCTCTCTCTGGCCCTCCCCAACTTGTGCTCACTCTCTCTCTCTCAAAATAAATAAATGAACTTTTAAAAAAAATCACATGGGTGCCTGGGTGGCTTAGTTGGTTAAGCGACCAACTTTGGCTCAGGTCATGATCTCGTGGTTTGTGACCTTGAGCCCCACTTCAGGCTCTGTGCTCACAGCTCAGAACCTGGAGCCTGCTTCAGATTCTGTGTCTTCCTCTCTCTCTGACCTTCCCCTGCTCTCACTCTGTCTCTGTCTCTCAAGTATAAATAAATATTTAAAAAATTATTACAAAAATAAACAAACAAATAAATAAAGAAATAAAATTATTTTTAAAAATCCCTCATTACCAAAGCAACTGACACCTTTAAAGGCCTCATCACTTAGAAAGTTCCAAGGATTTTAGGAGCTCTGTGACAGAAATGGGGTGAAGACCATTATACACATTTCTTATTGTAAGTGACAATACTACAGGGTTGCAAAGTGAGGATACTCTAATTTTATCTTTTTTTTTTTTTTTTTTTAGAAAGAGAGAGAATCCCAAGCAGGGGCCACACTCAGCACAGAGACCGACATGGTGCTTGATCCCACAACCCTGGGATCATGACCTGAGCCAAAATCAAGAGTCAGATGCCCAACTGACTGAGCCACCCAAGAACCCTTATCATTCTTCACTTATGAGTTGAAATACTTCTATGCAGAGCAACTTTTCATCAACTAATTGGTTACCCTGAAGTATAGTTTATTTAGCAAAGACAGGACAAATGCTTGATTTTTTCAATTACCAGTTTTCAGAAAAAGTTGGCTCCCTAGCACTTCCCAAAGGTGGTTAATGATTTGTTTTTAATATTTTTATATATTCATAAATTTAAGCATATTTGATTTGCTTCAACCTAGTGTACTTACTAATATTGATAGCCAAATCATCCCAGCTTGGCCAGTGGGAGCCTCACTGTCTTCTGACTCAACTCCAGTAGTCTTTGATTGCTTCCTTTATTTCTAATATGACAAGAAGTTCCAGGTTTATTTTAAATATTTCCCACTCTAAATGTGATGTCAGCCATTACTCAAGAATTTCTGGTTCCTTTTATGTCTCTAGTTTTTATTTATTTATTATTTCATTTTTACTTTTTTATGTTTTTATTTTATTTTTGAGAGAGAGAGAGAGAGAATGTGAGTGGGGGAGGGGGTTGGAGAGAGGGAGACACAGCATCTGAAGCAGGTTCCAGGGTCTGAGCTGTTGTTGACACAGAGCCTGAGGCAGGGCTCGAACCCATGGACCATGAGATAGTGACCTGAGCTGAAGTCAGATACTTAACCACCTGAGCCACCCAGGCACCCCTATTTATTTTTTATTTAAAAAAGTTTTTAATTGAGGTAAAATTGACATATCTTAGGCCCCAAACCAAGTCTTAATACATTTAAGAGGATATCAAGCAATGTTTCCAACTATAACATAAAAACTAGAAATCAGGGTTGCCTGGGTGGCTCAGTTGGTTAAGCATCTGACTTCAGCTCAGGTCATGATCTCATGGTTCGTGAGTGAGTTCGAGTCCCATATCAGGTGAACAAGAACCCTGCGCTGGGTAAAACACAAGCTCCACTTTGGGTAAAACACGAGCTCTGCTTTGGGTGAAACCTGCTTCTCTCTCTCTCTCTCTCTCTCTCTCTCTGCCCCTGGCTCATTTGCCCCCTCTAATTAATTAATTAATTAAATGAATGAATAAATAAAGAAATAAGTGGAGAAAAAATACCCTGAGACAAATGAAAATGGAAACACAACATACCAAAATTTATGGGATGCAGCAAAGCAGTTGTAAGAGGGAAATTCATAGAAACAAATGCCTATCTGAAGAAACAAGGAAAATATCAAGTAAATAATGTAACTTTATACCTCAACGAACTAGAAAAAAAAAAAAAGACAAAGCCCAAAGTTAGTGAAAGGAAGGCAATAACAAAGATCAGAGCAGAAATACAATAGAGACTAAAAAGACAATAGAAAAGATTAAAGAAACTAAGATTTAGTTCTTTGAAAAGATAAACAAAATTGACAAACTTTTTCCTAGATTCACCAAGATAAAGAGAGGGCTCAAACAAAATCAGAAATGAAAGAAGAGACATTAAAACATAACACAGAAAACCAAAGGCTCATAAGAGACTACTACGAGTAATTATATGCCAAAAACTTTGGTGACCTAGGAAATAAAATAAATTCCTAGAAACATAGAAACTACTTCATGAATCATGAAGAAATAGAAAATCTAAACAGATGGATGACTAGTAAGGAGATTGAATCTGTAATAAAAACCCTTCCAGCGGCACCTGGCTGGCTTGGTTGGAGGAATAGGTGACTCTTGATCTTGGGTTTGGGAGTTCAAGCCCCACATGAGGTGTCGAAATTACCTAAATAAATAAAACTTAAAAACCAACAAAGAAACAAACAAACCTTCCAACAAACAAAAGTTCAGGACCCAGCAGCTTCACCGGTGAATTCTACTAAACATTCAAAGAATTAATACCAGTCCTTCTCAAATTCTTCCAAAAAATAGAAGAGGGAACTCTCCCAAACTCATTTTACCAGGTCAGCCTTACCCTAATACCAAAACCAGAAGAGGACGCCATTAGAAAATTACAAGCCAGTATCCCTGATGAATGTATTTTGAAAAACCCTCAACAAAATATTAGCAAACCAAACTCAATAGTACCTTAAAAGGACTATACTCTTAATCAAATAGGATTTATTCCAGGGATTCAAGGATGGTTGAACATCTGCATATCAGTTGAAAATTAAAATCAGGGGCGCCTAGGGGCACGTGGGTGGCTCATTCAGTTAAGCAGCCGATTTTGGCTCAGGTCATGATCTCACAGTTTGTGAGTTTGAGCCCCGTGTCAAGCTCTGTGCTAACAGCTCAGAGCCTGCTTCATATTCTGTGTCTCCCTCTCTCTGTCTGTCCCTCCCCTGCTTGCACTCTGTCTCTCTGCATCTCTCAAAAAATGAATAAACATTAAAAAATTTTTGTTAAAATCAGGGGCGCCTGGGTGGCTCAGTTGGTTAAGTGTCTGACTTCCTCTCATGTTATAATTTTTCAGATTGTGAGTTTGAGCCCCACATTGAGGTCTGAGCTATTAGTGCAGAGCCTGCTTCAGATCCTCTATCTCCTCTCTCTCTGCACCGCCCCCTCCCCCCGCCCTGCCCCTGCTCCACTCACTCACTCTTTCTCTCTCAAATAAAAATAAACATTTAAAAAAAGTTAAAATCATATGATCAAGAGTGTGTGGCTGGCTCAGTCAGTGAAGGGTCCAACTCTTGATTTCGGCTTAGGTCATGATTTCACAGTTTGAGAGATTGAGCTCCACATCGAGTTCTGCCCTGACAGTGTGGAGCCTGCTTGGGATTCTCTTTCTCTCTCTCTCTCTGCCCTTCTCCCACTTATTCTCTCTCTCTTTTTCTCTCTCTCTCAAAACAAATAAATAAACTCCAAAAAAGTCATATGATCATCTCAATAGATGTAGGAAAGGCATTTGACAAAATTCAACATCCATTTATTATAAAAACTCTCAACGAAGTGTATATAGAAGGAACATACCTCAAAATAATAAAGGGTATATATGACAAGCCCACAGGTAACATCATACCAATAGTAAAAAGCTGAAAGCTTTTCTTCTAAGATAGGGAAGAAGGCAAAGATGTCTACTCTTGCCACTTTTACTCAACATAGTATTGGAAGTCCTAGCCATAACAATTAGACAAGAATAAGAAATAAAAGGCATCCAAATTGCAAAGGAAGAAATAAAAGTGTCACTATTTGCAGATGACATATTATATACAGAAAATTCTAAATATTCCACCAAAAAACAATTGGAACAAATAAAAGAATTCAGTAAAGTTTCAGGATATAATATCGATATATAAAAATCTGTTGCATTTCTCATTTACAATTACATCAAAAGAATAAAATGCCTGGGAATAAATTTAACAAGGAGGTGAAAGACCTATACATTGAAAACTATAAGATATCAATAAAAGAGATTGAAAAGACAAATGGAAAGATATTCAGTGTTCATGATTGGAAGAATTAAGATTGTCAAAATGTCTGTATTGCCCAAAGCAATCTACAGATTCAATGCCATCCTTATAAAAATTGCAAGGGAATTTTTCACAGATACCGAAGAAACAATTCTAAAATGTATATGGAGCCAGCAAATTGTCTTATAAAACTATACTAAGCAAAACAGTATGGTATTGGCATAAAGAAACACAAAGATCAGGGGGCCTGGGTAGCTCAGTCGGTCAAGGGTCAGACTTCGGTTCAGGTCATGATCTCACTGTTCGTGGGTTTGAGCTGCACATCGGGGTCTGTACTGCCAGCTCAGAGCCTGGAGCCTGCTTCAAGTTCTGTGTCTCCTTCTTTCTCTGCCCCTCCCCTGCTTGTGCTCTGTCTCTCTTTCTCTCTCTCAAAAAAAAAAAAAAAGCATTAAAAACATTAAAAAAAAAAAAAAGAGACACACATGAATCAATGAAACAGTACAAAGAGCCCAGAAACAACGGCATGCATGTATAGTCAATTAATTTAGTACATGGAGCCATGAATATACAATGGGGGAAAAGGACAGTATCTTAAACAAATGGTGGGAAAACTGGACAGCCACATGGCAAAGAATGAAACTGAATGAAAAGAATGAAATTTCAGGGGATCCAGAAGGGACGTTTTAGATGAGTTCCATATCCAGTTGTTATTTGTTTGTTTGTTTAATTTAGTGTCTGTAGGAATAAAAAGAATAGCCTGGAAAGGGAAATGCAAGTTACCAAAGTCATCTACACTACTTTGGTTAAAAACAAGGACTTTCACTTATTATTATGTACTAGAAACTGATTATTTTCCATGTATCATCTTATTTAACCTTCCTAAGAATCCATGAAGTAGGCACCGTAATCTCCGTTTTTGAGAAAAGGAAATTGAGACTTATATTTTAAAAAGTTAGAAAGAACAAACAACTAGTGGTGCCACCTGAACTCAAAACCAGGTCTAAATCAGAAGCCTTTGCTATTACCGTCCATACTTTAGTAGCTAAAGACAAGCCCTGTCTCCAGGTCTCCTGAATCGGGGAGTGGAGATGGAGAGAGGAATATTAGATTACTATGAGTTTGGGGTGAAAAGCCAACTCAGATTGCTGATATCCTATTCCGTGATTCCCACTTATGTTCAGGTATTTTACAGAAAGCCTTCCATCCAGCAAAGTTTTCAAGTAAATTCTCATTTTCCAAAATTTACTTTTAAATGTTTCAAAAACATTTTATATTATTTTTATTTTTTTAGTTTATTTATTTTGAAAGAGCGAGAGAGCAGGGGAGTGGCTGAGAGAGACGGAGAGAGAGAATTCCAAGCAGGCTCTACAGTGTCAGAGTAGAGCCCAATGGAGGACTCGAACTCACAAACTATGAGATCATGACCTGAGCTGAAATCAAGAGTCAGATGCTTAACCAACTGAGCTACCTAGGTGCCCCATTTTTTAAATTTTTAAATGTTTTTTTTTTATTTTTGAAAAAGTGCGAGCAGGGGAGGCTCAGAGATGGACAGAGGATTTGAAGCAGTCTCTATGTTGACAGTAGTGAGCCTGATGTGGGGCTCAAACTTACAAACCACGAGATCATGACCTGAGCCAAAGTCAAACACTCAACTGATGGAGCCACCCAGGAGCCTTTTCTATTCTATTCTACTCTACTCTACTCTACTCTATTCTACTCTATTCTATTCTATTCTGTATAGAAACAGTGTGAGTGGCAGAGGAAGAGAAAGAGATAGAATCCCAAGAAGGCTCCATACACAGCAGGGAGCCCAAAAAGGGGCTCGATCCCAGGACCCAGGGATCATGATTGAGCAGAAATCAAGAGTCAGACACTTAACCAACTGAAACACCCAGACGCCCCTTATATTTTTTTAAGTTTATTTATTTTCCTTAGTAAGCTCTACAACACGTGGCTCAAACTTACAACCCCAAGTTTAAGAGTCACAACCTCTTCGGGCTGAGCCAGTCAGGCGCCCTCAATTAAATTCTCATTGATCAAGGTAAATTTTTATGTCTCACAAAAGCTAAGATTCAGAAAAGAAAATACACATTACAGAAAATTTTATATGTAACTACTCATCAAAAATAAGTATATGCTACTATCTTGAGGTAAAATGATTTTTGGTAAGAAAACATATTCAGGGGGTGCCTGGCTGGCTCAGCTGGAGGAGCTTATGACTCTTGAGCGCAGACTCATGAGTTCGAGCCCCATGCTGGGTGTAAAGATTCTTAAATAAAAGGTTAAAAAAAGAGGAAGAAATAAAGCATATTCAGATATTTTAAGTATAGGGTCTTCTTGAAAATGTAATCTCACCAACAGTGCAAGAGGGTGCCTGTTTCTCCACATCCTCGCCAGTATCTATAGTTTCCTGATTTGTTCATTTTAGCCACTCTGACTAGTGTGAGGTGGTATCTCAGTGTGGTTTTGATTTGTATTTCCCTGATGATGAGTGACATTGAGCATCGTTTCATGTGTCTGTTTGCCATTTGGATGTCTTCTTTGGAGAATTGTCTATTCATATCTTCCACCCATTTCTTCACTGGATTATTCATTTTTCAGGTGTGAGTTTGGTAAGTTCTTTATAGATTTTAGATACTAGTCCTTTATCCGATATGTCATTTGCGATTATCTTTTCCCATTCCGTTGGTTGCCTATCAGTTTTGTTGGTTGTTTCCTTTGCCGTGCAGAAGCTTTTTATTTTGATGAGGTCCCAGTAGTTCATTTTCGCTCTTAACTCCCTTGCCTCTGAAGATGTGTCGAGTAAGAAATTGGTGCGTCTTAGGTCAAAGAGGATTTTTCCTGCAACATGGATGGAACTGGAAGGTATTATGCTGAGTGAAATAAATCAGGCAGAGAAAGACAGATACCATATGTTTCCACACATAGGTGGGCCTTGTGAGACCTAACAGAAAACCAGAGGGGAGGGGAAGAGCGGAAGGAAAAAAAAAAAAAGCCACAGCGAGGGAGGAAGACATAACATAAGAGACTCTCAAAGACTAAGAACAAACCGAGGGGAGAGGGGGGGTGTGGGAGGGGGAAGAGTGGGTGATGGGCACAAAGGAGGGCACTTTGGGATGAGCACTGGGTGTTGTATGGAAACCAATTTGACAATAAATTATTTAAAAAATGTAATCTCACTTCAACTTTTAGAAAATGAATGGATCTTCACTTTTATTAGCCTTCCACATTAAGAAAGTAAAATGCTTTCAGGGCACCTGGATGGCTCAGCTAATTAAGCGTTGGACTTGATTTCGGCTCAGGTCATGATCTGACAGTTCTTGAGTTTGAGCTCAGAGCTGACACTGCAGAGTCTGCTTGGGATTCTCTCTCCCCCCTTCACTCTACCCTTCCCCAGCTCATTCCCTATCTCTCAAAATAATTAAAAAAACATTTTTAAAAAACCTTAAAAAAAACAACAACAAAGTGGTTCAGTCTTGAGTAAGATGCTTGGCTCTTCTATTTCATTATCCTAAATTCTGGTATGACAACTTAAGAGGTCTAAAAACTTAGCCTCCCTGGAAAAGTTCATAAGCTGATCATGGGATTCCTGCTCTTACTATATCCTAATGGAAATCTTTTCTTACAAACACGTATGGTGTTTTTTTGTTTGTTTTTCCCAAAGGAGAAAGGAAAATTTAACTTGGAAATGGAGAAAAAAGGAAAAAGGCAAAATTAGAAGAATTCTAGAATGTGATCTGTTTATTTTGAATTATACCATTTTTTTGTAAACTCAATTAGATTTTACCTGAATTGTGGAATAAAGTTATGTAAATTCATTTGTTTTAAACATTTTAAGAATAGCGACATTAGTTTTATTATTATGCCAATTCCATTGTATTTTCATGTCAAGGAACTCTTCATGTTTTCCTATCCCTGACTTTTCCTGACTTTACTAAAGGTTTGAGAGGACAACAGGGATCAGTCTCACAGAGTCATAGATCAGAGAAGGAGTAAAATAAGAAAAATGCTAGAAAAAGCAGGCAGCATCTCAATTCCTCCAGAATAGTCTTCACAGAGTGGCAGCATTATAATGCTGGAAATGAATTTACAAATTGCACACACTTCTTAGTGCTGGTTCACAAGCTCCTCAGGAATTTTCCAGGTACAGCCTAAAACTGGCCCTTGTATTTGTTGGGCAGAATGGGACTGAAGAAATACACTGGCCCTTCCAGGTTGGTAGGTGGCAGATTTAGTAAGCAAGGGAATTTACATAGGAGGCTTGTCTTGCGAAGCTACAAGATGAGTAGATCTCCAAATCCGTCCACAAAATCTTAGGTTCTATGTAGAGGCCTTAACTGGGTTCAATCATGTACACCATCCAGATGCTGTCAGCACATCACTATCTCAAGGCTATGTCCTTGGGGACAGTTTCTGTGAGTGGGGAAAACAAGTAGCACCCACACTGCAAGAGTAGGGAAGTGGGTGAGAAGATTCTGATTGGTGGGTTCCAGCTCACAGATCAACTGGTGGTCCTTTCTTCATGACCTCCCCCATCTAGATCCTTGAGAGTTTTTACTATTCACATGTCTAAAAGCTGAGTAATAATTAAAAAAAATTGATTGGCACTTACTGACACTACCACAGCACTAAATTCGCTTTTCTCTTTGAAGTAGACCTCACTTTTACCTTAAGTTTTTGAGTCAGATAACCTATAGGCCTTTGCTTCCTTTCTTTCTTTTTCTTTCTTTCTTTCTTTTCAGAGAGAGAGAGAGAGAGAGAGAGACAGGGTGCAAGTGAGTGAGAGGCAAAAAGAGAGAGAGAGAGAGAGGGAGGGAGGGAGAGGGAGAGGGAGAGAGAAATGGGCTCACAGGAAGCAGAACTTGAACTCACGAACTGTGAGATCATGACCTGAGCCGAGGTCGGATGGTGACTGAGCCACCCAGCCGCCCCTATACACCTATACTTTAAATGCAGACACTGCGCAGAGAATCTATGATAAGATTCAGACAAGGGCCACAAAATTTTAGTTAGAAATTATAGGTTCATTTTTTTAATTTCGAAAAAGACACACTAGACAAAAAAACAAAACAACCAGGCTTATCAATTTTTGTTTACACACACACACACACACACACACACACACACACACACACACAGAGTACAGGAAATCACATGAAGAAAAAACATAGTAAGATCTTTGAAACAAGTTTGGGTTTGAACAAATTTCTGATGAAATACAACTAAACCTTGTTTAAGTGTCTAGGCAACATTAGATAATGGTCAAGATATTACGACCGCTCTCCTATAAGCCATTTGCAAAAGTCAGCAAAGTAGGCTTCAAGACATGATCCCTGGTTGTTCTGGCAGTTTTTTGGCAATGATCCTGCTTCCTTACAAACAAGTACTTTACTCAGTTACTGGGTTGAGGTCTTCTGGTGTTAAGGAGTACGATGCATACAAGGAACAGTGAACCCTGGTGATACAGAGAATGCAATGGTATAAAAATACTGATGTTTACATCTTTGTTAAAGCAAAAGAAAAAACCAAGTCTGAAAATAACCCATGGTTAGTTATAGTACTGATACAAACGAATACATCCTGCGGCTTAGTATTAGCAAGTATTATTAAGTCACTTTGTTTTAAATTTATTGTCAAATTGGTTTCCATATAACACCCAGTGCTCATCCCAAAAAGTGCCCTCCTCTGTGCCCATTATCCACTCTCCCCCCACCCACACCCCCCTCACCCCTCAGTTTGTTCTTAGTCTTTGAGAGTCTCTTATGTTTTGTCTCTCTCCTCTCTGTCTTTTTTCTTTTCCCCTCTTCCCCCCCACCATGGTTTTCTGTTAAGTCTCTCGAAATCCACCTATGCATGGCAACATAAGGTATCTGTCTTTCTGCGACTGACTTATTTCACTCAGCATAATACCCTCCAGTTCCATCCATGTTGCCACACATGGCCAGATGTCATTCTTTCTCATTGCTGCGTAGTAGTCCATTGTGTATATATACCACATCTTTATCCATTCATCAGTTGATGGACACTTAGTCTCTTTCCATGATTTGGCTATTGTCGAAAGTGCTGCTATGAACATTGGGGTACACGTGTCCCTATGCATCAGCACTCCTGTGTCCCTTGGGTAGATTCCTAGCAGTGATATTGCTGGGTCATAGGGTAGCTCTATTTTCATTTTTTTGAGGAAACTCCACACCGTTTTCCAGAGCTGCCGCACTAATTTGCATTCCCACCAACAGTGTAGGAGGGTGCCTGCTTCTCCACATCCCTGCCAGCATCTATAGTTTCCTGATTTATTCATTTTAGCCACTCTAACCGGTACGAGGTGGTATTTCAGTGTGGTTTTTATTTGTATTTTCCCTGATGATGAGCGACATTGAGCATCGTTTCATGTGTCTGTTGGCCATCTGGATGTCCTCTTTGGAGAAGTGTCTATTCATATCTTCTGCCCATTTCTTCACTGGATTATTCGTTTTTCGGGTGTGGAGTTTGGTAAGTTCTTTATAGATTTTAGATACTAGTCCTTTATCTGATATGTCATTTGGAGTTATCCTTTCCCATTCCGCTGGTTGTCTATTAGTTTTGTTGGTTGTTTCCTTTGCCGTGCAGAAGCTTTTTATCTTGATGAGATCCCAAGAGTTCATTTTTGCTTTTAATTCCCTCACCTTTGGAGATGTGTTGCGTAGGAAATTGCTGCGGCTCAGGTCAAAAAGGTTTTTTCCTGCTTTCTCCTCTAGGATTTTGATGGTTTCCTGTCTCACATTCAGGCCCTTCATCCATTTAGAGTTTATTTTTGTGAGTGGTGAAAGAGAGTGGTCTAGTCTCATTCTTCTGCATGTTGCTGTCCAGTTCTCCCAGCACCATTTGTTAAAGAGGCTGTCTTTTTTCCATTGGATACTCTTTCCTGCTTTGTCAAAGATTAGTTGGCCATATGCTTGTGGGTCCATTTCTGGGTTCTCTATTCTATTCCATTGGTCTAGGTGTCTGTTCTTGTGCCAGTCCCATGCTGTCTGGATTACTACCGCTTTGTAGTAGAGGTTAAATTCTGGGATTGTGATGCCTCCCGCTTTGGTTTTCTTCTTCAATATTACTTTGGCTATCCAGGGTCTTTTATGTTCCATATAAATTTTAGGATTGTTTGCTCTAACTTTGAGAAGAATGCTGGTGCAATTCTGATTGGGATTGCATTGAATGTGTAGATTGTATGCCACTCTTTATATGTACAATAATCTCATGCAGAATATCTGAGCATCTTATAAGGTAAACTTCTGAAAGTTTTACTATAACGTGCCTTTTTCTATTCGTTCTACCTTTCTTCTTTGCCTATTCATAAGGCTGCCACGAAACACCCTCAGGAATTTCTTCGTGTCTCTGACTCCCCTCCCTCCTCAGGTGTGATATCTTTGGATGATTCATAGGATTCAGTGTTATCATTGTATCCATGGCTATGATTTATTACAACAAAAGCATACATAGTAAAACAGCAAAGGGAAAAGGTGCATGGGGTAAAGTCCAGGGGAAATCAGGAACAAGCTTCCAGAGTCCTCTGCTAGTCGAGTCACACAGGATGTGCTTAATTCTCTAAGCAACTAAGGTAGAACATGTGTGAAATTCTGTCTTTCATGAAAGCTCATTGGAAATGCAGTGCCCAGGGTTATTTTCATGGGCTGGCCACATGTACCTTCTGCTTAGCACATACTAAAATCCTAGACTCCCAGAAAGAAAGGCGTTTGGCACAAACCACATTGTACAGGGGCACCTGGGTGGCTCAGTCGGTTAAGCATCTAACTTTGGCTCAGGTCATGAGCTCATGGTTCTTGAGCCCTGCATCAGATTCTCTGCTGACAGCAGAGCCTGGAGCCTGCTTGAATTCTGTGTCTCCTCTCTCTGCCCCTTCCCTACTCGTGTTCTGTCTCTCTCTCTCCAAATAAAAAGTTTTAAAAAAGTTAAAAAAACAAACGAACAAACAAATCACATTGTACAAACTTTAGTCAGAGTGAGGAACTCTTATCAGAGAGATTGGACCCCAGGGGTGCCTGGGTAGCTCAGTTGGTTAAGCAGCTGACTTCAGCTCAGGTCATGATCTCAGGGTCTGTGAGTTAGAGCCCCAAGTCGGGCTCTGTGCTGACGGCTCATCAGGGCCTGCGGCCTGCTTCAGATTCTGTATCTCCCTCTCTCTCTGCCCTTCCCCTGCTCATGCTCTGTCTCTATGTCTCTTAAAAATAAACGTTAAAAAAAATTAAAAAAAAAAAGAGAGAGAGAGAGATTGGGAGTGGAAGGAACCTTCCTGAAATCTAAGTTCTCAGAAGCCAGCCAAGGACCAACTTTATAAGTGGGCCTTTCATAAGTCTATGTTTGCTCTTTTGTATGCACTTAGTAACTTTCCCACAGGAAAAATCAACATATTTTCAGATGCAAGAAGCCTCTTCTAATTCAGAAACAAGCATTTAGAAAGAACACCTAATAGGGACACCTGGGTGGCTCAGTCAGTTGGGTGTCTGACTCTTGCTTTGACTCAGGTCTTGATCCTGGGATTGGAGGATCAAGCCCACATTGGGCTCTGTGCTGACAGAGTAGAGCCTGCTTGGGATTCTCTCTCTCCCTCTCTCTCTGCCCTTCCCCTGCTGTGCTCTCTCAAAATAAATAAATAAACAAACTTAAACAAATAACAAAAAAAATAAGAAGACGACATAATAGAGTCCACTGAATGAACTATGGCTAAGGAACTCATGTTAACAAATTGTCATAGTTGTATCTGATCTTCAAGAGTTTTACTGTAAAGTAGAATGAAAATATATGAAAAACAAAGGAAAACTCAGTTTGGTCTTAATGAAGTTGAAATCTTAGTGCTTCGATATAAAGAGGGCTCTTTTAGTACTGTTAGCAGAAGAGCTTATAAATGCCCATGTTACAACTGTCCAGAAATAGACTTTGCATGACTACATGTAATTAAACAAAAATAAACTGTTGACAATCACTTGGCATTAAGAGTTTGGACATGAACTTTAGAAGTAAAAGGTAAAGATGGCATTATACCATCATGTTTATGCAGGTAACTTTCTTCAGCTAGTACTTTGGGGATACAAGAGGAAACTTCCTTTTGTTGTTCTTGCCACTTGAGTATATTATCTGCCAGTTCTTCTGTCTCGGTCACCAAAATGTCCATTTTTGCTAGAGCCTTGCTCTGTAATGTGTGAAAGAAGGGGAAAACAGGAGAAATTACATCTGTCATCAATACATCATTATTATATCACAAACGGTTATAATGACAAAAGTTTACACCTGGCCTTTTCTAGCCCCTTAATACAAAGACTTCCTAAAACTGTGCTCTACTCATCTGTTACGGCACACGCTTTGAGTTCATCTCTCCTTTGTCTCCAGTTATCACCTCAGAGCAGATGACCCACAATTTATACTGTAAAACTAACATTCAGTCCTATATTTCAGTTTATTGAAAATCTCCACTTGAATGTACATTTAAGAACTTGATTTAACTGCAGTTCAACAATGATTAAAAGTTTACTCTCTGTGCAAGGCATGTCAGAAAACAAACTCATTAGCTGTATTGATTTCTTGATCCTATTCGCCCTCGAGTCACCAAGGCTAGATACTTTATTGCCTTGGATGTGTCCCTTGTCTGAAGAGTAGACACATTCTAGGAACGTGACATCCCAAATTTCAAAATCTACATAATCCTTTGTTTTCCTACGCTTTTATCTGAATGCCTGTACTTATTCTCCAAGTTTCTCTGCCTTTGGTTCCTCTGCATTGCCCTCTAACCTACAGCTTTAATGTGCACAGGAATCACCTGAGGAACTTCTAAACTGTAGATTCAGATTCTGAAGGTCTAAGGTGAATGAAGCCTGCAATTCTGCATTTCTAACAAGGTTTTAGGTGATGCTGATGCTCTCTGCCTATACTTTGTGTGACTCCATCTATTCTATCAACATTTTCTCCATTAAGGTATAATTCTGATCAATTCACTTCTCTGTGTCCTTCTTTAAAAAACAAAACAAAAAAGCATTTAAACTGTTGACTGTTCTCCTGTATTCAGACAGTATAGTCTAAATTTCTTAGTTTGGTTTTCAAGGCATTCTGTAAACTAACCCTGAGTTAATCTCCCTTTCAATATCTTTAAGTATCAGCCAAGTGGAGTACCACTTTTCCCCCAAACTACCAGCGTCAATTTTCATATCTTTCTTCACATTGCTGCTTTGGCCCAAATTATTCTTTCTGATTCAAATTTCACTGATTCTTCAGCTCACTACTCACTACTATGTAAAATGTTACTGAAGTATTTTTACCCATTCTACTCCCAATCTCCCTAAATTACAAGCAGTCTCTCCCTTTTCTTTGCTTAATAGACAGCATCTTCTTTATAATTCTCTGCTGTATTCATGGCACAAAAGTAGTATTTTAAAGTAGAAAGTATCCTACATCTTTCTCACTAAACCTTGAGAACTTGGAAGCAGGGATTGGTCAGGTCTGTTTATCTCTTCTAACAGCTATAGCAAAGAAAAGCCCCTAGCACAATAAAAAGAACACATATTTATTAAATATTGGAGTATTGGAATAAAACACTGTAAAATGACTTCTAAAAAAGCTAAAAAAAAAGAAAAAAAGAGAGAAAAGAATCTGAATTAAAAAAAAAATAATTCATTCAGGAGTGCCTGGGTGGCTTAGTCAGTTAAGCATCTGACTTTGGCTCAGGTCATGATCTCAGGGTTTGTGGGTTTGAGCGCTGTATCGGGCTCTGTGCTGACAGATCAGAGCCTGGAGTCTGCTTCAGATTCTGTGTCTCCCTTTCTCTCTGCTCCTCCCCCCACAAAGATAAATAAACATTAACAAAAAAAATTCATTCAGAATATTAGCCATCAAAAGTTAAACAAAGAGATCACACATTTGAGATTCTACTATAAAGGAACTAAAGAGCTAAATGTAATAATGTAAAGTAGTTGAGGTACTCAAATACTATTAATACTCACCATTTTCTTTAGATTTTCATCTAAATGAGGGATATTTCTAATTGTTTCAAGATGGTTTTCTAATCTTTCAATGAAAGTCACTGCCAACTCCAGCAAATGTACCATGTGTCTGAAAGAGGGAGGAAAAAGTCAACTATTTTTTTTTAGTTATTTTGTGTCCCCTTTTTCCCTTTAACTAGGATTTTTAATTAAAGATAATTACAATCAACCCAGTGAGGCAATAATAACTGTTCTGCATTCATGGATATACCAGTGATAAAAATGTCACTCTTTTTCACTTTAAGCCCAAATTAACTTGTCATCCGTAGAGAAAAACAAAGAAAGCACTAATGATATCTGGCACCCAAACTAATTGACAAAACTCAATGTTAATCATTTTCTCATATAAATAAAGAAATTTCCCTAGATTAAATCTCATTCCAATCTACTCATTTTCAGTGAAGGGAGAAGACAATAAGGATAAACGTACTTAACTGAAACAGCCTATACGTAAATCCACTTTGAATCTTTGCATTTGCGAAATGCTTTAAAATCATTACTTAGTTCTTCTAATATAATATATAATATACACATTAATGGTGTTCTACCGTACCAAATAGATACTGAATACCTACAAGAATGGGATTTCTATATAACTCTTTTACTACAAGATTAAAAAAATCTGACACTTAAGAGAGGTAATACTGATTTGCTCGGGGTCAGCCAATGAGGCACAGGTGGACAGAGTTAGCAATCAGATCCCCAGATGTTTGCTTCTTCACTGTTGTTTATGGTTATACTTGCAATCCTCATGTGGGGAGAAGAGCAAAAGAAAGCATGCCCATTCTATGGAGTGGGGAACGGAGGCTAAAACAAATCATTTGCCCAAATCTTTGAAGCATACAAATAGCAGAAATGAGAACTTTTTTTTTTCTCCTTTAGTTGACATGGTTCTCATCTCTCCCTGCTTAAACTCCCTAAGAGAACTTTTGGGGCACCTGGGTGGCTCGGTTGGTTGAGCAACTGACTTCGGCTCAGGTAATGATCTCACAGTTCGTGAGTTCGAGCCCCGATTTGGGATCTGTACTGGCGGCTCAGAGCCTGGAGCCTGTTTCAGATTCTGCGTCTCCCTCTCCCTCTCTGCCCTTCCCTCACTCATGCTCTGTCTCTCTTCCTCTCAAAAATAAATAAATATTAAAAAAACAAAAAACAAAAAAACTCCCCAAGAGAATTTTTACATATAGTCAACATTAACACAATAGTAAGTTTACTCATAGAAAATGGTCTATATATAAAAAAAATCATTTTTACCCATCTTACAGCATGTTATGGGTCTAATTTCTTTCTTAAAATCATTATCATCATTCCTAAAACACAGTAGGCAAAAAGAATGCCTCCCTCTCATCACAGCTTAACTGTTTAAAAGCAAAAGCTTTTCTTTCTGGTTTAATGTTAATAATAATAATTAATAATAGTGTTAACAGATACAATTCACTAATATATTGTTTAATGAATTATGCTAAGAAGTAACTACTAGTCTAAACAAAAAAATATCCTCAGGAAACATGTGTAGCTATTAATTTCTACTTTTTAAAAAAATTTATTTATTTATTTTGAGAGAGACAGAGACAGTGCAAGTAGGGGAGGGTTAGAGAGGCAGAGAGAGAGGATCCTAAGCAGCCTCTGCACTATCAGCGCGGAGTCTGCCACTCAACCAACTCAGCCACCCAGGCGGCCCTAATTTCTACTTTTAGTTTAACCTGTGATAAACAGCTTCAATAGGCAAGTTTTCCTGGCACATGGGTCTCAACAGTCTTTGACGCAGGGATCTCTTCTCTTTTAGCACCGCTTCCAAATGACTATTCATGTCTTGCAGAGCAGTACACTTCTGAGCTACATAAACCAGAAACAGTAATTATAGTTAGCAATATGACAAGTTTTAAAAATCACTAATAATCCTTTGCTTTGATTTGACCCTACCAATGTCAAAGATTAACCCAGTTCCCTCCTAAATATCTCTCCTTTGCAATCTTTAATGCCAAACCCAGTTTACTTTCAACGATTTTCTCTTACTTTGTCTGCTGATAACCAAATCCAGTGCTAAATTCTTTGTCTGCATTGTTTAACTCTACTTCTAGTTTAGTATAGCCAGAGCTGTATTCTTCACATAAAATCTCTTTTCTCATCTTTGCCTCTAATATATCTTTTTAAAGTTTTATTTATTTATTTTGAGAGAGACAAACAGTAGGGAAGGGGCAGAGAAAAAGGCTGAGAGAGAATCTCAAGCACTGATAGCATGGATCCTGACATGGGGCTTGAGCCCATGACCCTGGAATCATGACCTGAGCCAAAATCAAGAGTCCAATGCTTAATCAACTGAGCCACTCATATAGTTCTAAGCTTTCCTGATTTGCAGAGCTCCTACCTTGGTCACTTTTTATGCTATTTGCACTAGTCAAGCCAACAGGACTTCTATTTGACACGGAAAAGAAGACTTTATTAGCTTTGGGGCAATACCTAAAAAAGTTATGGCATATCATAATTTTATTGGCTGGTGTTGATTTAAATAATCCAAGAAAAAGTTGAAATTCCAACGATTACCCATTTCTTCAAATACTTACCCAAAAAAGAAGGATGAACAACATCTGCTGCATCTTTTTCTAGTCTTAAAAGTTCAATTTCCAGGTTTTTCTACATTAGGAAGAAAAATAACACTTAGCTTGTGTGGAAAGCAGCCTGAAGGTTTAAATTTTGGTAAATAATGGATAGTCTTTAACCTAGGAACACTGCCGGGGGGGTGGGGGGGATGGGGGTTGGGGGCAGAGGTAGGATTTGTTACGAGAGCCCAGGGGATTTACTGCAGGTTTTCATTTTGTGTTCAAGCCCTAATGCTGCTATTGCTACCACTGCTAACTGCTACTGTGATACTACTACGTAAATAAACACCTATCCAGATATGTGCTAGACACTATTCTAAGTGCAAGAGAATTACTGCTGGAATCAATTATGATGTTTTTTCCTGTACTAGAAGCAGAAAGTAAAAAGCCCAACAAAATTTACCTGGTAGATTTCCGCTTGAATATTTGTGATCTGCTGTAGTCTGGAGAAGTTCACAAAGCAAGAAGTTGATTTCTTAGATATATTTAACACCTCCTATTGGTAAGTGAGCAAAGAAAACAGCAGTATGTCACATGAAAAAGTTTCTGTGTGCCTTGGAACAGCATACCCACACCCATAAAACATGAGGAGTTATTATGTGCAACCCTGTTCCTGAAAAATGAAGTACTGAAGTATAACAGTAGCAACGTGTATTTCCTGTTTTTAAAATCTTCACTATCACAAATCCTTTGCCCAAATATTTAAAAAAATAAGAAAAACAAGACTTAATCACTTTGTACTATTTCCTAACGTCCCATGCACGTTACGTCTGCATTAGTGACAGCTTATCAGAGAAGGCTGCTAATGGTAAGAAGGTGGAGGCCGAGGTTGTTGGAGAATCCCCTCTATACAAATCACCAAGATCTAGTCTCTGACCTTCCTGAGTCTAACATCAAAGTCTTCTCCAAGATGGAATCATTTATCTGATGCATTAAAGGACCTCTATTGGCAAAAAGGCATTCATCCTTTTTGTGTCTTTTCACATTCTCACTCTCTTAGATAAAGGAATGTTTTGTTCGGGTGTAATTAGTTTTCTAAAAAGCTTTACCCCCTGTTTATCCTTTCATTCTATGCAAAATATTGCTTGCATATATAGCCTCCTTAAATTGCAGGTTACTTCAGAATAAGAATCTTGTTCATCCCTTGGCTTCATCCATAATTTTTTGTATCCTCTTCTTCTTTTCGAGAATTTTAGCACAGGAAAAACTTTAGAGATGTTACAGGCAGAGGAATGGGAAATGAAAGCCCATGAACTAAATGAACTAAAGTGCCTGTTTTTGTGCAGCCCATAAACTAAGAATGGCTTTTCTATTTTTTAATGTTGGAGAAAAAAATCATAAAACAGTGTTTTGTGACACACGAAAACTACATGAAATTCAAATTTCAAGATCCAGAGTAAACTCAACCGTGCCCATTCATTTACTTACTATCTCTGCCTTCTTTCACTCTACCACAGCTCCGTTGCAACCATTTGGATCGAAAATCCTCAGTTACTTACCCTCTGGCCTTTAATAGCAAAAATTTGCTGACCAACGATAACCAATTTTATAAGCATTTATTCAGTTAGGACATGAAAGATTCAAGAATGAATGAAATAAGCTCTCTGTCCTTTAACAAGCTCATGAGAATAACAAGTATTCTCATACTGACACATATGTGAGAAGAAGGGGAAGATGAATCTAGAAACGTAGTTTCCTGTGTCATCATGGAAGATCTTGATAAATGCAGAAAATGAGAGCAATTGAAAGTTTTCTTCTGAAGAAGTAACATGATCATATGTAATACATATTTTAGAAACTGGAATAGGGATAGTATGGAAAGTAAAACTGATGAGGGTGGGGGAAAGAAGGAATGGGGAGTGACTACTTAATGAGTATGGAGTTTCCATTGGGGATGATACAAAAAAAAAACCACGACAAAAGTTTTGAAAATAGTTTCACAACATTGTGACTGTATCATGCCACTGAATGTATACTTTAAGATGGTTAAAATGGTAAATTTTATGTTACGAGTATTTTACCACAATAAAATAATTCTAGTAACTAGCCAACAAAATAAAAGAAACAAAAACTAGGGGAGAGATGGGACTGGAGGTTGAATATTTAGACAAGTGGCTGCTACAGCATTGCAGGTGAGAAGATGAGAATGTGGACTAGGTCAGTAGCAGTTAAAAAGAACAAGAGGAGAGTGGCTAGGTGGCTCAGCGGGATAAGCGTCTGACTCTTGATTTTTGGCTCTGGTCATGATCTCACAGTTTGTAAGTCTGAGTCCCACACTGGGCTCCCAATTGATAGCACTCTCTCTCTCATTCTCTACCCCTTCCTGACTCAAGCTCGCTCTCTCTCACAATATACATACATACATTTAAAAACAATAGCAAAGGAAGGCATAGATGTGAGTCCCTGTAGAGATGAAATTCATAAATCCTAGTTGACATGGGGTACCAGGGATAAAGTCAAGTCAATGCTTACTCTAAGGATCCCGGATCCAGCAACTGGACAGATAGATATGCCATTCGATGAAGAAGATAACACAAGATATTTTACTGATGGCAAAACTGAGGATTGAGGGAGTAAAGTATTAGTTCAACTTCCTTCTATAAATGTGTATCATGGCTGAAATGCGACAAATCTAATCCACTGCATTTCCATCATACAAGTAGAAGGTAAATGAAAGAAAGTAAAACATCTCCCATTTCTCATTGAACTTACTCCTTCTCTGGTATCTCTCCATCCCTCCCTGTGCATACACTAATCTTAACCACACACATGGCAAACTAGTAAACTGTTAGGTTCAACAGCAGGGTAATGGAGCTTAGCCAAAAACATGCAAGAGAAACCAGTGGAAACATAAAAATGTTCAAGGGAGAGCCAAAAGGAGAGAGGAAAGAAAGAGTAGCTACATTTCTCTAGAAATAGAAATTCTGTTTCTCTTTCTACATATAGAAATTCTAACTATTTGAGCATTGTGACTTAGCCCTATATCTTTAAAAAAAAAGGCAAGGATTGGGGAATACAGAAGTCTTTACTGTTAATGACTGGCATTATATATTATATGCTTTATATGGCAGTAGGGTAAAGGGACAATGAAACGATCCTGAAAATGGGAGCCTGTTTTGGGTATTTCTGTTCACTCTGTTGCTAGGCGCAAGAAGTTGAAATCCAAGACTTTTATGTGTAATATAAAAATCCTGGGGTGCCTGGATGGCTCGGTCAGTTGAGTGTCTGGCTCTTGGTTTTGGCTCAGTTACGATCCCAGGGTTGTGAGATTGAGCCCTGCGTCCATCTCTGAGCTGAGCATGGAGCCTGCTTAAGATTCATTCTCGGTGTGCCTGGGTTGCTCAGTTGGTTAAGTGGCCGACTTCAGCTCAGGTCATGACCTCACAGTCTGTGAGTTCGAGCCCTGTATCATCGGGCTCTGTGCTGACGGCTCAGAGCCTGAAGCCTGCTTCAGATTCTGTATCTCCCTCTCTCTCTGCCCTTCCCCTGCTCATACTCTGTCTCTATGTCTCTCAAAAATAAATAAACGTTAAAAAATTTTTAATAAAAAATTTAAAAAAAGATTCATTCTCTTCCCCGCCCGAGAAAGAAAAAAAGAAAAAAAAAAAAACCATTGTGCACATAATATATATATATATAAATGTAAATCTATATATATATAAACTTGTGTCTGTGAGCATCCTTTCTTCTTTTTTTCTGTACTTTCTACTTGATACTGAATTCTAGCTGAGAGACATTAAAAGGGAGGCAGTAGAGCAGAGTTAAGAGCAGAGGCTTTAAATGGGGGAGGGGCTACAGAGGGTAGCACTGAGAAAATAACAGATATACATATCTATATATGTATTCAATAGAGCTGCCACGATTCACTAAAGCTTGCCAGAAAAATATGTGGGACATAAGGCCACTAAGGCCATCCTAGGGCATATATCAAAGCAAATACCCCATTTATCCTATACCTTTCTTTCACTAAGTCATTCCCCAATGGATAGATCCAAACAGCACAAAGCTCGAACAATATTTTCTGGAAGAGTTGTATCATACAGCAATTTTAAGCATTACTCTTAATTAAAAAAATTTTTTTTTAAATATTTATTTTTGAGAGAGAGAGACACACACAGAATCCAAAGCAGGCTCCAGGTTCTGAGGTGTCAGCACAAAGCCTGATACAGGGCCCGAACTCAGGAACTGAGAGATCATGACCTGAGCCAAAGTTGGACACTTAACCAACTGAGCCACCCAGGTGCCGCCGCAATACTCTTAATTTTTAATGCACATGGGATGATATGCACTTAAGGGAGTCTAAAGAGATCATATAACACATATGATTGTAAGATGGTCTTAAAGAGCTATCGATTGGCAGATTTTACCTGTAAGCAAAACAGGTCTAATTAGTGCTCCTTGAAGGACACTAGGAAGGTCCTCTCCAAAACAACTTCCACCCCAACAAACGGCTTACTTATCAACGCCTAAAATTCTCTCAGATGTTTATTTCTTCTACCAATACACTCTAGAGGGATAACTCCCAAAGGCCTTACAGTTATAAGCTTACCAAATTACTTTGTTACAGAACTAAACAATACAACAGAGACTACTAGGTAACCTGGTAGGGAGAGAACCCAGGAGAGAAGAAAGGAAGGTGAGAACTGGGGAGTGCTATCATTAGGTTTTGCCTATTTTCCATTGCATTCATTTGTACCCCTTTCCTCCCCCCAAATCCATTGGGTTTGCTTACTAGAGCCTCAAGTAATGTACAAGACTTCAACAGAAGTTTAAACTCTTTCCAGATAGGTTCATAGTATCATCTAATCACAGTTCATCTTAGAGATGATACAATGTGTCAGAAAACACAGAGCTCTCTGATCTATTTCACTAGTTTAGTGACCTTGGATAAATTTCTCAAGTCTTAGTTTCTTTATCTTAAAAACAGTGTATGGTAGGGGCACCAGGATGCCTCAGTCAGTTGAGCCTCCGACTCTTAGTTTCTGCTCAGGTTATGATACCCCGGTTTCCTGTGTTCTAGCCCCACAAGGTGCTAGGCACTGTCAGTGCTGAGCCTGCCTGGGACTCTCTCTCTCTGCCCCTCCCCTGCTAGTGCTGTCTCTGTCTCTCTCAAAAGAAATAAACTGTCTGCCTTGAACCCACAATCTCCCCCACCCTCACCCTGTGTGACTCCCCTCTCTTCTACCTGCACCTGTAAATATTTCCCTTCCCGCAATAAAACTCAAATAAATAAACTTTAAGAAAGTAAAATAATAATAATAATAATAATAATAATAAGGTATGGTAGAATTCTCTAATGATTCTTCTAAGTATACAAAGTTGTGTGTTTTCCATAAATCTTACATCATGTTCATACTGCTAATCTCTGCGGATGATTTCACCTTTCTACTTTTCCGATTCCTTTTTAGCCAAAATCCTCAACTTGCTCATTATCTTAAAACTTCTTTCCTTCCATCTCATTTTCCCCATTCCCTGGTCACTTTTGCCACCCGTAGTCCATTATTCTCTCACATCTTTAATTTCTCCCTCTATTGGCTCCTTCCTTTTGGCATATGAACACGTTCTTGCCAAACCTAAAACTACCACCCCTTGGGCTAATCTGCCTCTTTCTCACAGTTACTCTTCTCCTCCATTCACATTCCAAGGTCTTTCGGGCCTTTTTCGTATGTATATATGTACGTAAGTATTGCTTTTAAAGATGCGTGCTTCGCCTGACGCTCTTCTGTACCCAGCGCCTACCACCCATATATGCTTCAGAAACTCACACCAACAAGCGTAGTTTGGGAACGTTTGCGTTGTAACTAGTCATCCGTATTCCCCAACCCTAGCACCCGTTACAATGTAGAGGCGGTATCCCTGGGCGAGAAAAAGCGGGGAAAGACTGGTCTTTATTATCTCTCACGAAATGACTCGCCCGCAGGCACTTGAAACATCATCTTCTTGGAGCCCGGCTTTCGCACAACCACTGCAGAACGGTCACTACTGCTGCCTGGAAGGGGCTCCACCGGCCTCTACTACAGTGCGGCCCCTAGCCTGCACTTCACACACTTCCGCGGTCCAGCACCACCACAACCTCACAGCCATCTTCTGTTGCCAACGTCGGCACCCCCTTAATGACGCCATCGCCGCCCACGCACCTGAGTGACCAGCCCCGAAGCTACGAAACGGTCCAGCAGCAGCCCGGCAGCATTTGGCTGGGCCGCGCGGTCCCAGGGGTTCGCAGCGGCCATGGCTGGAAGCCACCCCTCGGCCTGGCGCGAAGAGTGAGCGGAGCGCAGGGCCAACGCGCCGCGCAGCTCGATGACGTCACAGGGCGTTTCTTCCCGGGCGGAAGCCCGGGGAGCGCATCCCGGGAGAGCGCGGGCCGCGGGTCTTCTCTTGCTGAGCCGACTGTGAGCTGAGGGGTAGGAGGCGAGTCCGGCGCTCTCTGATCACTCGTAGGCTCCAGCGGCGCCCAACCTCAGAGCAGCTGTGAAAGCTGCTGGACCTGGTGGTCGGGTTCTCTGTTCTCCCTTTTCGTCCTTGCGACTTTTAGTTGGCCCCCAAGATCTTGGAGTCGGCAGGAGGTGACAGCTTGGGAACGAGACCCAGCCCAGAGGCGGATGGGGTGGCTGGGTGCCTGGACTGAGCAGTGACAGCTGCGCTTTCTTCCTGCAGGGACCTGAGCGGCGGCCCCTAGGATGGGAAACAGTGCCCTCCGCGCTCATGTGGAAACCGCGCAGAAAACTGGTGTCTTTCAGCTTAAGGACCGTGGGCTGACCGAGGTGAGACTGGGAGGGGACCGACCAGGGAATTTAAAGGGAGAGGGACGGCGGGGGCGGTGAAGTTATTCGGTGAGGGATTCTCCGCGCTGTGAACCCCTTTCTCCAGTTCCCCTCAGAGTTGCAGAAGCTGACCAGCAATCTAAGGACCATCGACTTGTCCAACAACAAGATCGAGAGCCTACCGCCTATGATTATAGGGAAGTTCACTCTGCTGAAGAGCCTCTCCTTGAACAACAACAAACTGAGTATGGCTTTGGCGCCTGGGAAGCTTTTGCTAGTGATCAGCTGTTAAGAAGGGTGGTTTTCTCTTACAAGCTGATTTTTGTTGTTGTTATGAAACCGTTCTGAGAGCTCGAGACGCAGGAGGAAGTCAGAGTCCTTAAAACTGTATCTCTTGTAATTACATCTACAAGCCTCCTCTGTTGGTATACCGATTGGTACTGGCTTAATTTGGACTTCGAAGGGAAGACCATCTTTAGGATGTAATGTAAACAGAGCTAATTTTGTTGCTGCTAATTTAGAAAGGGGGATGGAATGGGGAGGGGAGGGCCTTACAAATCCCACATAATTGCTGTCGGATTCTGCTGAAATCCCTTTACAATAAAAGCCCAGTATACACATAAACGCTTTCCTGCATTTTGATGGCACCCTCACTTTCTGAAGACTGTTGGTAAAAATGCAATACTTAAAAATGGCACAACATGTAGGAATTCTATGTGTATTAACAGGAGATATATCAGGTGGTCATATAGTTTTTTAATAACCCTCATCAAAGGTGTTTTTCAGCCATACCAGATTCAGGTTTTTAATTTTTTTCATTGCCAGCTGTTCTTCCTGATGAGTTATGCAATCTGAAAAAACTAGAGATGCTAAGCCTAAACAACAATCACTTGAGAGAGCTACCATCTACCTTTGGGCAACTGTCAGCCCTCAAGACCCTGAGCCTCTCTGGAAACCAGCTGCGAGCCCTCCCCCCACAACTCTGTAGCCTGCGGCACTTGGATGTGGTGGATCTCTCCAAGAACCAGATTCGGAGCATACCTGACATAGTGGGGGAGCTGCAGGTCATCGAACTCAATCTCAACCAGAACCAGGTCTAGAGCTTAAGAGTTCTCTTCCTGCAGCATGTGGGTTATAGTCCCCTGTAGTATCTGTTGTTCTCTAAACTGCAATCATGGGGCCGGGTATCAGAGGCTAGATGAGGGATACAGTCTATAGGCTGTACTAATTTTAAAGCCCAAAGTGCCATGGAATTAGTTGAGACACTGGATGTGTTTGTTGTGTAGGTGTTTTTAAGAGAGTGGGATGGGTAACGGGGTGAGATGATTTCAAAAGTTAAACTCCTGCCTCACAAATCTTGAAGAATTCTTCAGATCCTCCCCAAATGTGCCTCCAATCATCTAGCAAGGAGCTACCTCAGGTAGAGTAGAAAAAAGGCTTTAATTCATAGGTTCTTGGAGTTGGACAACAGAGATAATTCTTTGTCCCTTTTTTGACATCTTTGTCAAGTGTGTCCTGCTTTTGCTGAAAAATCATCCCCGACAGGCTTTCTGGCAATAGCCCATTTCATTGTTGGACAGCTTTAATTGTAGGATTCGAAATTTGTTTCCATTACTTTGGAAGCTCTTTGGTTAATATGCATCCGACTGGAGAAATAATCTTTGGTCTAGACGTAAATCTTAAATGATGAAACATTAAACATAGACTAGGTGGCTTTTAGTGTTTTTAGTGCCAAAAGTCTAGATTTGCACAGTCCAATCCAGCAGTCACACACTATTAAAATTCATTTAGATTTTAAAATTAATTTCCTCTGAGGCCTCTAGCTGTATCTCAAGTGCTCAAAAGCCATATGTGGCGACCTTATTGGCTACACCTAGAACATTCAATCATTGTGAAGTTTTATTGTACAAAACTGTTCTAGATTGTAGTAATCTTACGTTATGATGAAATCCAGTCTATCTCTGTGGAGACTGGCCTCATCTTTTATTCTTGTACGTTATTGAGATTTTTGGGGGGGAAATTATGAATATTTGAAAAAACTTTTGGAAACACATTGTTCAGCAACAAGTACTGATTCCATTCGCCCAGGCTAATGCCCTGTAATCACTGGGTCTGATTTTAGTGTGCAGCAGATTAACCAGAAGAGCTTGTGTAGAGATCACTGGGTCCCTACGCTCAGTTTTTCTGGTTCCGTAGATCTGGGGTGGGGTCTGAGAATTTACCTTCTATGAAGTTCCCTTGTGATGGTGTGAAATGATACCAGGCAGAGCAAATATGATTTGGTGAGTTGGAGAATTTAAAGGGCAAAAGTGAATGAATCAGAGACAGTTGCTTGAGTGCCTAAAAGAAGATTGGGAGCTACTGAGAATGGACATGCTGAGTTGATTATGATGGTGACTCATGCAAATAGAAATGCTTTACTAAAAATTGGACACACAGGCACCTGGGTGGCTCAGTCAGTTAAGCGACTGACTTTGGCTCAGTCTGAATCTCATGGTTCTTGAGTTTGAGCCTCATATGGGGCTCTGTGCTTACACCTCAGAGCTTGGAGCCTCCTTCAGATTCTGTGTGTGTGTGTGTCTCTCTCTCTGCCCCTCCCCCAATCACACTGTCTCTCTCTCAAAAACAAAATAATAAAAAAAAAATTGGATACACAGGAGTTGACTAGATGTGAGCAGTTATGAATGTAGATACAGACTTTCAGGTCTTAACAGAAGTGATGGCTTTACAGATGAACTTGAAAAAGATCAATATTAAATATTAGAGACTGCTGGCTGGAAAATGTCCGTAGGAACAAGGCGGGTGGGGGGAGCCAAAAACAAGGAATAATTAAAACGAAAAACCTAGTACTTAGGTACAAGAGGGAATTTCAAAGTGGAAGTAAATCCAGCAGGGAAGGAGTATAGTGAATCCTTGACTTTGGTGGTATAGTGGTCAGCATCTATGTACAAATAAGAGATTGGCAATAAATGCACCAAAATGTTTATGATGGCCGATTAGAGGTAACTTTTTTCTTTAAACTTATGTGACTCTCAAATTTTCTATAATGAACAGTGCTTTTATTAGAACATTTTGCTTCTAAAAAGCCACTGGTGACCTTCAAAAAGCATCTTTTTCCAAACAAGTGGAGGAGGAGTAACAGCAGCTAGATAACACAGGCTTCGGGAATGAGTAGGTAGTGAGAAAATGGAGGCGGTGAAAGAAAGCAAGAACTAGGACAAATGGTCACGTTTTTGTTTTAATTTAGTAAAAAAAAAAAATCATTATAGTAGTGCTTTTGCTTTTTCCTATGACTCTTTTTTGTTGTCGTTCCATAGATATCTCAGATCTCAGTAAAGATATCTTGCTGTCCTCGTCTTAAAGTTCTTCGCCTGGAAGAGAACTGTCTTGAGCTCAGCATGCTTCCACAGAGCATCCTCAGTGACTCCCAGATCTGTCTGCTTGCTGTGGAAGGCAACCTTTTTGAGATAAAGAAACTTCGAGAACTGGAAGGCTATGATAAGGTATGGATTAGTGTACTTCATCACTGTTCCAGAGATGAGGACAGTGAAGTAACCCACAGGAATGGATAGCTCCAGGATATACGCACAATCCTGTTTATGTCAACTGGGTTCGTTCCCCAGTTTGTGGGTGGATTCTGAGAACCAGCCGAATGGTATTGTGCCAAGACACTTTTCCTCCAGATAGCTGATTATAAAGCATCCTTGTCTTTTGATGGGTGTCCCTGTTAAAATATATGTGAAAAAAAACCCTCCAAAACTATGTGATTTATATTTGCGTTTACAATAGTTTGATTTTGCAGGGAATGAAAAAGAACATATCCAATAAAAACCTAAATGAAAAAAATCATATAAAATCCTAATTAGGGGCAGCTGGGTGGGTCATTTGGTTGAGTCTTGACTCTTGATTTCAGCTCAGGTTGTGATCTCCCTGTCGTGGGATCGAGCCCCACATTAGGCTCTACACTAAGTGTGGAGCCTGCTTGGGAGTCTCTCTCTCCCTCTCTCTGTCACTCTCCCTGCTTTTTCTCTCTCACACATGCTTTCTCAAAATAAATAAAAATTTTTTAGGGGCGCCTGGGTGGCTCAGTCGGGTAAGCGGCCGACTTCAGCTCAGGTCAGATCTCACAGTCTGTGGGTTCGAGCCCGTCGGGCTCTGTGCTGACGGCTCATCAGAACCTGGAGCCTGCTTCAGATTCTGTGTCTCCCTCTCTCTCTGCCCTTCCCCTGCTCACACTCTGTCTCTATGTCTCTCAGAAATAAATAAACATTTAAAAAAAATAAAAAATTTTTAAAAATCCTAATTTAAAAATAGTCTAATATTTGTTTATGCCAAGTTACCACATACTCTTCTTTCCTGATTTTTAGTACATGGAGAGGTTCACGGCCACTAAGAAGAAGTTTGCATGATGTTCTCCAGGAGCATGGGAACCATATAGGACGCCGACTTGGAATCTGTTGCAATCTGGCTGGATCAGAGGCTCCTGTTGTTGTCAAGGATTACCTGCAGTAAGGAGATGATACTCCAGATTGTATTTTGCTCAATGATCTTTTTCCCTTCCAGGACTCATCTTAAGTAAGCTAAAACAAATCAAGAGACAGTAAGAGTCTTCCATTTTGAGTCATGGATAGGGCAGAGACCATGTCGATCATCAAAACCATCATTAGTCTGGCTTTAAGAAACCAGTAGCTAGTCGTTATTTATACAGTGAAGGGATGCTGCCTGGGAACAGAATCACTCCGTATCACAGCTTGAAATTTCATGTTTAGTTTCAGTGTATGAGCTTTCATAAAGTCGATTGTCATTCCACCCGTGTTAACATTTTGTACTTTTATGAAATTCAAATAATTTGAGAAGCTACTATGGTTAATCTAAGGATTTATGATTTTATTTCAGTCCATCAGTTCAACTGCAGTGTTTATACTTGGAATTTAGAATGTACATAAATATGTGACTGTCTTGATTAAAAGTGTACTTTGTCAGAGAAGCACCAATACAACACTAAGAGATGTGCCCCCAAGGCTGCAGTAGCAAATTTTTTACTATTGCAGGTGCCTTATTGGTAGAGGGCTCTGAAGAGCTAAAACCATATATGCAAAACTTGTAAGATACAAAGGGTTTTCATAATCAAGATTTTCCCCAAACTTTGTTAGAAATAATGTCTTATCTGGTAATCCTTTTCCCTTTTTGTATTTATAATTCTACTAATCAAATTACCAATCAAAAAACTACCTGTATAATATTTTAAAATAACCTATGTTTATAAAGCTTATTCTCTGGGTGAGAGAATATACTAAATAAAGAATTTTTAATGAACTCTGGGAAAAGGGTTAATCCTTCTTCCATCACAGGAAGAAGACAGGAGAAAATTTAACCTGTATGTGGTCCTTTGTTTGAGTAAAGCGATTAGGAAACGTTTCATGCTCTTGTTGAGGTCGCAGGAGTTCCGAAATGCCTTCATTGTGACTTCATGTGACTGATAAGCATTTCATTTTGCCGTACTGGAACCATGCTTATTAGGCGAAACTAAAATTTACAAAGGTGTATGATTTCAGGTTGTTTCTGACCTGAACATTTAGATGACTACCACTCTGTAATCTTCTCACGTTTTGTCTTTCTCAGGGCAATTTAGCATGTATTGTCAGTTCTTTTAGAAACCTAGTTTAACCGTTAAGCCAATAGATCACAACAGTGGTGTTTAAACTATGTGAAGAAGTCTCTCTGACCCTGAATCTGTGGCTGTTCTCTATCTATGTTACTTTCTGTTTCTCAACGTGGGGAATGATGGGCTGCCAGTTTATCATTAGCAATTGAGTTTTGCTTTTTATAAACTTTAATGCTTAACCTTTTTGATCTACTGAACAATGTTTCTCTAAATTTTTTTATCAGTACTTAACATCTAATAAATCAGAACTTATAAATTCAACAACTTATATGTCCCCATTTAATTATTAATTGGAATTTAAAAAAATCCTCCTTAGAATCAGTGACTGCTAGCTTTCATAACCCAGCCTTATTTCCAGATACCCCTTCTTCACTCTCATTTGCCTGCTCAGTCATACCAGATTATTCTGCTCCTTAAACCCACAGTGCAGGGTCTCTCCCGTAATTTGTCTTTACATTGTTTGCTCAGTCAGGAATGCCCTCTCTAAAATGCTCCTCTCTAAAACCTATTTTAAGTCTAAGCCAAATTACTTAATCCCCCATCTGTTATGATAGCACTTCTCACATTCTATATTCATCTGTCCCTTGTTAGAATGAGCTCCTTGTGGGCAGCGGCTATGTAAAGTAACATGCCCAGATTTATAGTGCACAAGTATTTAGACCTAACTATGAGCTAACATAACAAAGTTAGTTTACTAGTGTGTGGTCTAGAGACCCATATTCTAGTTTGGCCACCAGCCCTAAGTCACCCACATTCTTGCAGAGAATGTGGTTGGAAGTCATTGTAGTGTATTAAGATCATGTGCCTTGGAGTTAGAAAGATCCTGGTTTGAATCCAGTCTGTCATTTACTACCTCTGTGAATTTGAGCAATTTATTCTCATGTGTAATATGGGGAATACCTCCTTCCAGGTATGAGGATATGATAAAAAGATAAATAAAGGCCTTTAGCAGAGTGCCCACAACAGAGTAAGCAATCAATAAATGGTGCCATTTATTTCATCTGTAAGGCATTAAAATAGAAGTTAAGTCTCTCAAAATCCACGTCTGCATGGAAACATATGGTAGTTCTATTGAACTAACATATTAGTTCTATCCATGTTGCTGTGCATGGCCAGATTTCATTCTTCCTCATTGCCACATAGTATTCCATTGTGTGTGTGTGTGTGTACACACACACACACACACACACACCACATCTTCTTTATCCATTCATCAATAGGTGGATTTTGAAAGACTTAGCAGAAAACTCTGGGGGAGGGGAACAGGGGAAAGAAAAAAAGAGAGAGGGAGGGAGACAAAACATAAGAGACTCCAAAAAACTAAGAACAAACTGATGGGTGAGGGGGGTGTGGGAGGGGGAGAGTGGGTGACGGGCACAGAGGAGGGCACTTGTTGGGATGAGCACTGGGTGTTGTATGGAAACCAATTTGACAATAAATTATTTTTAAAAAGTGCAAATTAAAAAAAAATAGAAGTTAACAAGTTGTATAGAAATGGAAGCCTTGCAGCAAATACTACATTTAAAAGGATGAAAACAAATGACTATAAGGAACTAATGACTATAATAAGGAACTTGAATATCAATCTGAAAAATACAAATCTGATTAGGAATTTAACTGGATAGGGGCACCTGGGTGGCTCAGTCAGTTAAGTGTCCGACTTCAGCTCAGGTCGTGATCTCACTGTTCATGGGTTTGAGCCCCGCATCGGGCTCTGTGCTGACAGCTCAGAGCCTAGAGCCTGCTGGCTTCAGATTCTGTCTCCTCCTCTCTCTGCCCCTCCCCTGCTCTCTCTCTCTCTCTCTCTCTCTCTCTCTCTCAAAAATAAACATTAAAAAAATTTTTTAGGAATGTAATTGGATAACCTGAAATTTTAGTAAGAGTGACCTAAATAACATTTAAAGAAACGAATTTTGGGGCACCTAGGTAGTTCATTTGGTTACGTGTGGCTTTGGTTTCAGCTCAGGTTGTGGTCTCAAGGTTGAGCCCCATGTCGGGCTCTGTGCTGGGTGTGGAGCCTGTTTAAGATTCTCTCTCTCTCCCATCCCCCCCTTGCGCACACATGCAGTCTCTCTGTCTCTCTTTCAAACTAATAAAAAAAAAAAGAGATGAATTCTGAGTGCTACTGAGTATAGAATGTTTGGGTTAGGAGGAGATTCATAATTCACACATGACATGAAAAGATCTAGAGTTGAAGTGTAATAACAAGAATGAAGTGTGAAGGAAGAAAAAAATATGCACAACTATTGGGGTTAAACACGATTGTTATTTTAAGATTGGAAACTGGAAGAGAGAGGTTACTGTTAAAAAAAATTATATTCGGGGAGAATACTATTTTTGAACTTCTTAGTTGTAGGTTAGTGTTATGCTCAAGGTCATACAAGTAAATGACCAAAGTGAAATTTCAAAGCAGGTGGTCAGACTCTAGTTTGTAACCTGGGATCCATGGATGGGCTTTCAAGACCCATTGACGCAAGATTCTTATTTATGCATGATTCACGTTTGTGTTTATCTATTTTTCTGGGGAGATAAACTATGATGTCTTTTATCAAATTCACAAAGGGATTCACAAAAAGCTCCACCCAAAAGAGAACAGCAACTATAATTTATTAAACTCTTACATCTGTTGGGTGCTGCTCTCAGTACTTTACATATATCACACTGAATTCTTGAGACAACTCTATGGAGTAGGAATTATTAATCCCCATTTTATAGACAAGGAAACTGAGGCACAGAAATGGGCTTGCAGTCTCAGTCAGCAAGTAGCAGTGTAAATTCAGACAAAGTTGAGTGCCTTCTAATTACATTGTGTGGGCAGCATTTAGGTATCCTCAGAACTACTGCCTTTAGCTATAATGTAAATTTTTTTTAAGTTCTACGTAAGGGCATTTAGGTATAGCACAATCCCCAGTGTTTTATACCTTCTCACTTTACACATATGCCACCACCTACCAGCCAAACCACTCTTCTGGCATGAAGCATTTCTACTCCAGAGCACCTGGTTGCGTCTGACTTTAAATATTTTCCTCTTCAGCCTATGAATGCCCTCATGTTAATATAATCTTCAGTAAGTGGTTATAGTTCTAGCTTATAAACTTCCTTTCACTCACTGGCGTATTTAAGCTCAAATGAATAAGAGACTAACAATAATTAAAATGAACCTCATAAAAAAATAAGAAAATTAAAAAAAATAAAATGAACCTCATGACAAGTCATAGGAAGAAAAGTCCTATCAGAAGTTCCAATGAAAATATGGGAAAGGTGCTAAAGGCAGCTTTCCATTGGAGTGTTTCTTGATTTATGGACCTTTGCTTTATTGAATTTGTTAAGAAGTGGTGCAATTATTGAACTGCCCCTCCTGCCGTCCCTCCACCAAATAGTCACAGAAACACATTACCTGTTTGAAAGAACAATTCCATTAGTTAGTTATAAAATTTAATTGTAAAGATCAAGCAGTGGTTATTGGTCAAACCAATCCACATTAATAGCTCTGAAGTGTGCAGACACTAGTTTTTAAATAAAGGTGACAAATACCAATCAGATTCTTACAACACTGTTCAGGATCTAAATAAATGTGATTCTGGACATAATTCAATCCACAAGGCTAGTTGAATGATAGTGCAATTGTCAATAATGAAACCAAAAGCATAATTTTCCAAATCACTTTTAAACAGAATAAATTCTAGCTTTTGTAAAGTCTAAAGCTACAAAAAACTCAAAGCAGTGTAACTATTTTTCTACCTGAGATCAAAACAAGTTTCTTTTTTTCCTATCTAAACATAATTCTTGGCATTGAGGTAAATCTGAATTCACGTGATACACTTTGTCAAATTTTCCCAAAAAATTTAAATCATTGCTTTAGAGAGAAATCCTCATGTTACACATATTTACATATTTTTTCTTCAAAAACTAATGACAATTTTATGAGGTTAATAGGCATGTAATGGGACCATGATAGTACTAATAATGTGAAAATAAAGAGCCGTTCTTTTATACAAAGTGTTCCTATATCGTGCAATATGAAATGGGATCAGAGAATCTATGTACATACACGAATCACCAAAAGTTCAGAAACTAAGCTTGCTTTAAGAAAATTCTACTTTTTGGGAGCAGAGGTTGCCAAGTTGTGATGTATAACAAAAATTTTGTGCATAAAAGCTCTGAAACCAAGTATTAGCCTCAATTGGCAGTAACTGCAACTTAAGTGAAAAACTAAACGCCACTAGATCTTTACTGTGGCTCTGCAACTTTTGCTTTGTGGCCTGCAGGTTTCCTGAGATAACAACCTCTTATCTCTTGCCTCTCCTCTTTGCTGCCCGGCTGCCTGCCTCCAGCTTCCTTTTTCATGGCTGTCTTTGGCAATGCTTCCAAATCTTGAAAGCAGAAGAACCGGCTAAAGTAGATGGGAAGGATGAAAAATAACACTATATATGATGTAAAAAAAACAATCTAAGAGTATAAACCGAGAAAAAAAAAAAAAATACTAGAAGGAAGGCCGAGCAGTAGTCTACCCTCAAGGGAAAAGAACATAAAAAGTAGGGGTTGGTACTCCCAGCCCTTCTTGCACATTATCTCCTGATTAGAAGAGCATGAAACCAAAACTTCAAACTCCAAAAAGGTAGTGACTCTGAAGGAGGAGCTAGAGAGTGAGTAAGTGATAAAGAAGGACAGCAGCGGCTTTAGCTGTCAATGAGTTTCTTTGCTCTGGCATTGGCAACGTCAATACGATCCTTGTTGGTGTCAGCCTGAAAAAAGGAAAAAGATAACAGCATTATGGTACAAGGTAAGTTGCTCTAATAACATTAAATTTAACATACTTGGGAGTAACTGATACACTGAGAAAGTTCAGGAAACAGATGAAGTCACATTACAGATCTCATTGTGGGCACGAAGAGACAGAATATGAAATTCAATTGGGAAAACCGAGTGTATAAACATGACAAACACATAACAGAAGAACCTGCCAGTGTTTCATGAATTCCGTAACATTTTTTCATAGTTTAATATGTCTGAAACTGGGATACATCTTATAATCAGTGGCATTTTAGATGCAATGAAATTAACACTTTTTGCTATAAATTTGGACCTTGTGGGAATCCCCTGAACTGGATCACAGAATTGGTGTTTTTAGTGTTTATTTATTTTTGAGACAGAGAGAGGCAGAGTGTGAACAGGGGAGGGGCAGAGAGAGAGAGGGAGACACAGAATCTAAAGCAGGCCCTAGGCTCAGCTGTCAGCACACAACCCAATGCAGGGCTCTAAATCATGAACTGTGAGATCATGACCTGGGCCGAAGTCAGACGCTTAACCAACTGAGCCACTCAGGCGCCCCACTGAATCATAGAATCTTATCTGAGACTACTCTAGGTCTAACCCAGAGAGACTGAGAGAACCTTCCCCAAGATTTTTTAACATGTATTACCATCCACTTCAATATCTGATTTTAAAAAGATGGGTGATATGTAGTCTAAACCCACACTACGGTTTTGAAAGCGTCTCATGAACCCGTTTGCCTCACTGAAATCTACCATTACGTGAGTCAACAGAGCTAAGCTTAAAAATTCACCCCATCTTTAAAGCACATTGAGATTTTTAATAAAATAACAGTAACAAGGAATGGCTTTTAGACGTGATACATCCAAACACTGAAGACGATTTCACTTTCAGTATTTTTTCTATCATGTGAGATTAAAAAAAAAATAGCAGTTCTACTTTTTCTTTACTCATAGGACACTGTTTTGTGTGTCTGCGCCACAAGAGCCATTCTGCAGAATTTTCACCTAATGACTCGTGACATGAAGATTTAGGAACTTACTAATTTGTTAGTAATAAAACTCCTGAAAGCTAACTCATTCATTCAGGGGGAAAAAAGTACAGCCCTCTCAAAGGTTAGAGTAGACTCTAAGCTTCATGTGTGAACTTTTAAATAAAATCACTTCATTCCAAGTTCTTGGTTTCAAAATGAACCAATTGCCATGAGCAAGAGATTGGAGGACTTGGCTATTATTTTTCAATGTGTTAGAACTGCCACCTTAGGGGGCACCTGGTGTGGGTCAGTTGGTTAAGCATCCAACTCTCGATTTCAGCTAAGGTGGTGATCCCACAGTTCATGAGATCCAGCCCAGTTTCAGGCTCTGCACAGACAGCATGGAGGTGGAACCTGCCTGGGATTCTCTCTCTCCCCCTCTCTCAGGCTCTCCTCTGCTCATGCCATGTGCGCACACTCTCTCTCAAAATAAACAAAATAAATTAAAAAAAAAAAAAGAACTGCCACCTCATCAAAACTCATCAAACTCATCAAGACTTTGAGGACAGAATCTCCTATTGTTCTCTCCCCAAGTATCAAGCATACAAGTCCATTACTAAAACACTGCAGGTATCTCAAATTCCTGTGGCACAAAGGAGCATTTACCTTTTCTGTGATCCGGTCTATTTGTCGATTCTGAGCATCGATCTCATTGCCCATGTCCAGGGCCATGTTTTTTAGGTTTCCTAGGATACTGCCCACTTGAGTCAGGTTCTCTTCCATTTCATCTTCTCTGGCGTCGTTAGTTATACTATCACAAAAAAGACAGTTAATTCAGTACTTTTTTGGTGAATTATAAATGGACTAAATTTGGATTTAATTTTCAAAAAAATAAGTAACCAAAATGACCTCAGCAAATGTTAGAGCTGTAGGAATATAGGTTATCATTCTTGGAAAACATTCTGCAGTAAAAATGGAAACATTGTCCAAAGACAGCACAATGTCTTAAAGCCTGTGTAAGAGAAGTAACAACTCCAGAAAAATGGTTCTCAAAGAGTGATCACAGCATCATGTGAGAACTTATGCTAATTCTCACATTCTACTACAGATCTACTGAATCAGAAACTGGAAGTGGATCCCATCCTTCTATAGTTTAATAAATCTCCCACGTGACTATGATATTTACTAGTCTAAAGAACCATTGCTCTAAAACAGAGGTTGTGGGGCCTGCAGGGCTCAGCTGGTTGAGCATCTGACTCTTGATTTCATGTCACGATCCCAGGGTTGTAGGATTGAGCTCTGCATCGGGCTCCTCACTGAGCGTGGAGGCTGCTTACGATTCTCATTCTCTCTCTCTCTCTCTCTCTCTCTCCCTCCCTCCCCCTCCCTCCTCTCCCCCCCTCCTCTCCCCCCCACCGCCTGCCCTTCTCCCCCACTTGTGCACATGCTCTCTTCCTCCCTCTCTCTCTCTCAAAATAAAAAACTGAGGGGCGCCTGGGTGGCTCAGTCGGTTAAGCATCCAACTTCAGCTTGGTCATGATCTTGCGGTTCATGAGTTCAAGCCTGTATCAGGTTCTCTGCTGACAGCTCAGAGCATGGAGCCTGCTTCAGGTTTTGTGTCCCCCCCTCTCTCTGCCCCTCCCCCACTGGCACACTCTCTCTTAAAAATAAATAAATGAGCTATAAAACAGAGGTTGCAAAACTCTGGCCCAAAGGACAAAACTGGCCTGCGTTTTTTTTTTTTTGTAAAACTCTCATTTTGTAAATAAGAGTTTATTCGAACACAGCCATGCTCATTTGCTCATATGTTGTTTATCGCTGCTTTCATCCTACAACAGAGTTGAGTAGTTGCAATGGAAACTGGCCTGCGAAGTCTGAAATATTTACTATCTGACCCTTTACTGTTATCCTCACCAGGACCTGGCTGACCCCTACTCTAGATGACACATTTAAAACACAGTTTCCTATTTATAAAAGTAAAATATGCTTATTTTGGTAATTTTGAAAGTACTGAAAAATATAAAGAGAAATTAATCCATCAATGAAAGTGAACCACAGTCAACATTTTGTCAGAAGACAGATTTTCGAATGGATTTTTCAAGTAGCATAAATGCTACTTCTAATTGATGAGTTAGGGTTCGCCTATAACAACACCTATCCTCCTGAGTGAGACATTCATTTAGGAAAAGGGTAAAAAAATCCGGAGGAGCTGGCATACCGTTTAATGTATCCACCGCTGGCTGCTCCAGTAGTTGCTTGCTGAGGCTGCCCATTTGTCACTCGACCTGGCTGCTGTGAGACGACATTGCCAGGAGAGTTGTCTCCACCTTCTCCCCATGTTGCCTTGTAGGCCTTACTGGACTCAAAGTTCTTTGTCCTATGTAAAAGTCAGGAGTGTAGAGAGATACCGAAAAGCAGGAGGGGAAGAATTGGAATTATTAATGCTTTTTACTTTGAGGATGACCCTAGCATCCTTAGCATAAAAGCTACCTCTAGTTAGATCTGGAGTAGCTATACTATGCTTAGCTGCAATATGGCATAGGAAAAAGATGAATTGTGTAGTAAGCCCACTGACATTAAAAAAATTTTTTGAAGGTTCAACTATTTCCATGAAATCTTCATAAGCAGTTAGCAAGTTGGAAAATTCAATTTGATTTTTAAGGTTCCCTTAGCCTTTGCCAGTGTTCAGAAAAGGAGATAGTGGATACGAGGAAAAAAATTCCTTAGGACAGGTGTTCTGGGATGCCTTAAGAGGCTCCTTGGGGGGCGCCTGTGGGGCTAGGTCGTTTAAGCACCCAACTTCAGCTCAGGTCACGATCTCATGGTTTGTAGAGTTCAAGCCCCGCATCAGGCTCTGTGCTGTCAGCATGGAGTCCACTTTGGATCCTGTGTCCCCCTCTCTCTCTGCCCCTCCCCTGCCCATAGTTTCTCTCTCTGAAAAATTAACATTAAAAAAAAAAATAGGCTCCTTGGAAGGATCTCACAAGTTGAAGGATGAGAGAAAGAAGGCTGATTAGGGGGCGCCTGGATGGCTCAGTCGGTTAGGTGGCCAACTTCAGCTCAGGTCACGATCTCACCATCTGTGAGTTCAAGCCCCACGTCGGGCTCTGTGCTGATGGCTCAGAGCCTGGAGCCTGCTTCGGATTCTATGTCTGCCTCTTTTTCTGCCCTTCCCCTGCTCATGCTGTGTCTCTCTGTCTCTCAAAAATAAATAAACGTTTAAAAAAAATTAAAAAAGAAAAAAAGAAGGCTGATTGGGCAATACTCAGACCCTGGTGCCCTCTTATTTGAACCAGAATAGTTCCAGCTGATCCTGGGGTGTGCAGTGGGCTCAGTTGGTTGAGGGTCCAACTCCTGATTTCAGCTCAGGTCAAGGTTTCACAGAGTTCATAAGATCGAGCCCACATTGGGCTCTGTGCTGACAGCATGGAGACTGCTTGGGACTCTTTCTGCCCCTTCTCTGCTCACTCACATGTGCTCTCTCTTTCAAAATAAATAAACATTAAAAAAAGTCTTAAATCCAGGCTTTTATCTTAAAATAAAAGCATGTACTTTAGATGTAACTGAAACACAAAGCCAGAATTTATCATGGGATTTACTACTCAAATTGGTAATAATGGCAGGAAAAAGAGCTCTGTAAAATGACTTTTAAATGAGTATTGAAAAAAAAATAACACAAATAAAACTTTTTTACTGATTGTTTGGCTAGTTTACTTGTCACTCACACAATGTTATTTTTTTTATTAGGTCTATTTATTTATTTTGAGAGAAACAGAGAGAGCATGAGCAGGGGAGGGTTAGAGAGAAAGGGAAAGAGAGAATTCCAAGCAGGTTCTGTGCTGACTGACAGCAGTCCTTGATCCCACAAACCGTGAGATCATGAACTGAGCCAAAGCAAGGAACTGGACATTCAACTGACTGAGCCACCCAGGCACCCCTTCATTCACATCGTTTTAATTTTTACTTTTCTGTAAACAAAAACGAAGTAGTACATAGCTATAATATTGGTGTCTGAATTGTTCCACATAATATACTGATGAGGAAGTTTCAAAACTAAAAGCAGAGGAGAGATTTTATGAAACGGTGGCTTCTTCCTTAATAGATAGAAGGATTCATGTTTGGCAAACCTAGAATCAGATCTTAAACCTTAATCATTAATGCTACAGAGAGGGTACTACTACTTTTTTTTGTAAGGGGTAATGAAAAGGTAAATCTATCTATGAACACTAAAGAGCTAATCAAAGTGCCTTCCTTGGTTCCACTTTAAGTTCTCATAACCAGTTTCCAACCTGTGCTGTTTAATTAATCAATTTATTAATAAACTATGTTAAATTTGTCCTGGAACAAGGTGGGATATACTTTTTTAAATGAATAGTTACATATGATTATCTGTTGGTTTGGTGACACCCATTTACATTGATGCTTTCTTAGTAAGTCTCAGACAAAATTCTAAAGCAGAGTAATTTCTAGTAAAATAAACAGAGTTATTAGTTTATTAGAAAGTTAATAACCAATAAGGGAAGGGAAGCAAAAATAATTAAAAAAACAAGGAGGGGGACAAAACATAAGAGACTCTTAAATACAGAGAACAAACAGGGTTGCTGGTAGGGTTGTGGGAAGGGGAATGGGCTAAATGGGTGAGGGGCATTAAGGAATCTATTCCTGAAATGACTGCTGCACCATATGCTAGCCTGAATGTAAATTTAAAAATAAATAATTAACCAAAAAAAGTTAATAACCAGAAGTATTAATGTAAGTATAGCTTTTATCAGGATGTCAGATTGCAGAACAGGTGAAACAGTGAGGGCTAGAATCAAAAGTCACTAAATAAAAGATACTATGTTTCTGCTAGTCTTAGTACACAAAGAGTAGCCCGGAGAAGGACTTGTGGGGCTGCTAGTCTATCAAGGGATATATATGTGCTCTAACCTCCTTCTCAACCTTAGGAGATAAGATTTGAAAATTCCTTTAAGCTTTTGAGAATTCTTCCATCCATAATTAGCTATAAAGGGCTTAAGATGGAAATGAATTGTTTTAACATGATATTGTAAATGAGTTTCAATTAAAGGATGATCTGTGTTATAAACAAAGAATCAGACTGGTTATCAAACCCTTCTCCCCTTAAGAGGACAGGATCCTGGAAGATGTTTGTCTAATATCAAGGAGAATAGGTACAAAAGGCTGACTTTGAATTTTTCTTTTTACAGCTTTGCATTGGGTTGTCATGTTTACTTTCAAATGAGTTGGGGAAAAAACTTCACTTTTTTCATGAAGTTAGGACATGTCCTGCATGTTTACGAAGAGGTGATTTTTTTTTAAAGAATACTTTTTGTTAATGTTTTATTTTTATTTTTGAGACAGAGAGAGACAGAGCATGAGTGGGGGAGGGGCAGAGAGAGAGGGAGACACAATGTGAAGCAGGCTCCAGGCTCTGAGCTGTCAGCACAGAGCCCGACGTGGGGCTCAAACTCACAGACCGTGAGATCATGACCTGAGCCAAAGTCAGACGCTCAACTGACTGAGCTACCCAGGTGCCCCGAAGAGGTGATTTTTAAATGGTGTTGATTTTATATCTTTATCCACCTGACCTCTCCAGGTCTCTTTAGCACTTCTGCCACTTGACATTACCCTGGAGTTTGTGCCACTAAGTAAGAATACCTTGAAAGTTACCTGTTTTTAAGGAACTGCTGAGTGGTTGCCCATATAATAATAATAATAATAATAACAGCAGCAGCAGCAATAACGAGAATGGTTTTAATCTTATTTGTCTTCCTTCAAAAGGTCTTAACTGCTTTAAAGGTAATATTTCCCAAAATTGACTAAGCACAGGGCAACCTGGATGCCTCTGAACACACAGATGCATAAGTTACACTCTGAAAATTTTGCTATAGATGTGTGGGGTAGAGCCTGGGAATCTTTTGTTATTATTGTTTTATTGAAATTAAGAAGCTAATTTAGTTCCCCAGCCAGGGAAAAGGGACTGTGTAAGGGACTTCCAATTTGTTGTAGAAAGAGTATTTTAGTTACTCTGGTAGTCTACCTTAGTATTTCTGTACTTTGGGACAGTAAGGAATTAATCTGAAGGAAGCAAAAGTATACACCAAGATTTTAGTTTTTTAAAAGGCCACAAGATTTGTAGTATACTGACTTGAATCCCCATCCTACACCTGTCATTCCAGAGCTGTAGAGCCGTAAGTAAACTTCCACTGTGAGTGTCCTTGTTCTTATATGTAAAACTAAGGTAAAATAAAAATACTGTACCTAATATTAATACTTCATGGGGCTGTGGAAAGATCCTGTTGATAATGGATGTAAACTTTGAAAAGCATTAGTCAAGTATTTTCATCCTTTGGCTTCACCCTCGACCTGATCCTTACTTACAAGTCCATGCCTTTAAGTGCACAGATTACCAACTGGCATGTTTACTCTTCTGGCCCATTAATATGCTGTAGCTTTGAGCCAGCTGAATGTAATTAGACTATGGCTGCATAAAAAGACATCAGGCCCAGGTTGTTTTTGGTCTACAGTAAGAAAGAAAGGATTCTGATCTGTGACTGAATTCTCTTAACAAAATTTATGGTCTTTCTGGGAAGAAATTAGACTTCATGATAAAATGCTTAAGCAAATTTATGATAGAATTTAATGCAATTAAATTATGATAGAATTAAGAATGCGATCTGGGGGGTGGCTGGGTGGCTCAGTTGGGTAAGCATCCGAATCTTGATTTCGGCTCAGGTCATGATCTCATGGTTTGGGGGATTAAGGCTCTGTGTCAGGCTCTGTGCTGACAGTACAGAGCCTACTTGGGATTCTCTTTCTGCCCCTCCCCTGCTCGTATGCGTGTGCGCTCTCTCTCAAAATAAATAAATATACATTAATGGGGAAAAAAAGATTGCCATCTGGAAAGTTAGATTTATCCTGTCAGTTTTGAGTCATCAAGTAATCTTTGCCACTTTTTCCCAGATAAATCCCATTAAAAAATGGCAAGTTTGAAATAAGAATTTAGAATATCCCTTAATCAATTAAAGCTGCTGTAAAAGCAGAAAGCAAGTATCAAGATATGATCACAGTAATTTTAATAATTTATTTAGTTTTCATTGTTAACATTAATACTAACAGAATAAAAATAGCAAAAAGAAAGCCCAGTGTTAGCTACAGTTCTTTCATATCAAGAAGAGACCAACTAAATACCAAATGTAATGTGTGTGTGTGTGTGTGTGTGTGTGTGTGTGTGTGTGTGTGTGCGCGCGCTGGGTGATCAGGCTACAGGAAGAAAGAAAAAGGGAGGCAAGAAACAATGGGCAGAAATCAAATGCTTAATTTTCTAACATTTAGCCATCATCTTCACAGTTCCTATAAAGATCCCAAACTGAGTCAGGGGTGCCTGGCTGGCTCGGTCAGTCGGCAGAACACTCAACTCTTGATCTTAGGGTTGTTGAGTTCAAGCCCCATGATGGGCATGGAGCCCACTTAAAAGCAAAGCAAAGCAAAACAAAACAAAACAAAACAAAACAAAACAAAACAAAACAAAAATTAAGAAGTCAAAGATTATATTAAACAGTAGGCAGACTACAGGGTTAACTTTCATAAAGAATTAAGATTAGTTAAGCTCTGTATTAATTCAACATGAAACCAAAGTAAGCTAACAAATGACATGGTAGGAATTATAGAGCAGATTAAGAGAGAAAATCCTTACTTAAAAGAAAGAACATAGTAGATATGGTAACATTTTAAGTTTATATCCCACCTTGTTCCAAATGGTATTCAAGATGACTAGATTAGCAATTAATTCCAATTTGGTAGTGGCCTAAGTTATGGAGAATCCAAATCATTAGAAGCAACTCTTTAATAGGAAAAAAATTTTGATTCTGGAACCAGAAAGGCGTAGGGAAATAACAGAAGATAGGATACTGAAATCGAAGTCCTATGGAGAGAGGTGGATTTAGCCTGAATTCCCTATCTTTGATCAGAACATAGGATGAAGCAATTCTCTACAAAAATCAACTTATTTAAAACTTAAGAAACTTTAGGGGTGTTTTAATTTTTATAATCTCAAATGTTATTTAGCAAAAGCTTAGTTATCAGAGCCATTAGTTAAAGGGTGGCATTAAAAATTAAGATCATTTTGTCAAGTCCATCTTTTGGCATACAGCGCCCAGAACAAACTCACTTTGCATTACACATCACAGCACAGTTTTAAAGACAGTCTCCACCATTCACAAAATCCATGCACATGCACAGAAAAACCATTTGAAGCATCACCTTTAGATAGCAGGTTAGCAGCCCAAACTGCGCCACAAGACTGCATCTTAAAGTTCTCTTTGATCAGTTACTGAGCTCGGTTCCTGATGTTAAATCTTCATTTTTAGTAAGCAGATTAGAAAGGAAGAGATTAATTAAGTGAGAGAATGAAGTGCAGAAAATAGTGAATGCCAAACAGAACAGAAGCAGGTTTAGAGTTCTAACAACATAACGCATTTAAATTCCTGCCTGGTTTCATAGAAACAACGAACATCTGAGAATCTAGATAAAAAGAAAAATAGAAAAACCATTTAAGCCAGAACACACTTCATTTTTCTTAAGAATGTCTGGGTGATGATAATCTTACCTAAAATGCAAATTAGTATGAAGAGAAGGCAAAAACTTATAGGAGAGGTTCTAAAATTTCTTCTTAGTGATAACAGATTTCTCCTAATTATTTCTATTTATTTTATTTGCATTTTCATTTTTAAAATCTTTTTATATGTCTAACTCTGCCATCAGTCAACAAGCTTCTTAAAGACATTCAATTAACAAGTATGTATTGAACATCTCCAAGGTACCAAGTTAGACACACACAAAAAATAAGAGTAATGACAAATAAAACAGTCCCAGAGTATGCCTTACTCATCCTTTTATTTCTAGTGAGTAGGGTGGAAGAGGCACTCAAATGATGACTAAAATATAAGTCAGCATTTAACAATCAGAGCTGAATTTTTACACCTCAATGTGACATAAGACAGTAGAAAATCTATAGTATCAATTTTGAACCTCTCTAATAAGTGGTCCAGAATTACCAATTTATCTTCAAACTCTGTGTTGGACATTATGAGCACACACTGAAGAAAGGCAAGTTCAGAAAGAAGAATACCTTGTCTGAGAATAGTTAAACTGAGACACCAGAGTTTACTATTATGAGACTTCGCATTTTGAGTCTGCTTCCTTCTGAACTCTTAATAATTTGAATGACAGCTTATCAAAGTTACTGTCAAAAAGAACAGAAGTTTTAAAAAAGATCTGTGCTTTCTGTGCTACAGTTCAGATAGTAGCAAGCTAAGAGAATGACACTTATTCATGATTTTAAAGTTTAATCCTGGTAGTCTGTTTAAATTCTGGTAGTCCTATAAAAAAAAATTAGCTAAAGTTAAAATTCCCTTCTAATAAAGACTTCTGTTAAAAAGCTATTTCTATGTTTTGTTTGCTGACTTGTCTTCAATGAATACTACTGAATGAAAGAAATCTCAAAGAACAAATCTACTCAAGACATTTTCCACAGAGAAATACATCTAACAATGGCAACAACAAACAGGTTCATTCTTTTCTTGCCAAAGTCGAGCACTGTAGCATGTAGTTAAAACTGAGGCTCTGCCTGGTTTTGAATCTCAGCTCTTCCATTTCTAATTTAACCTTTTTGTGCCTCTGTTTCCCTATATGTAAAATGGTGCTAAGAAGAGAATCCATCTCATATTAAGGTTACAAATTTAAAGTGTTCAGAACAGGGGCGCCTGGGTGGCTCAGTCGGCTGAGCGGCCGACTTCAGCTCAGGTCATGATCTCATAGTTCATGAGTTCGAGCCCCACGTCGGGCTCTGTGCTGATGGCTCAGAGCCTGGAGCCTGCTTCGGAGTCTGTGTCTCCCTCTCTCTCTGCCCTTCCCCTGTTCATGCTCTGTCTCTATGTCTCTCGAAAATAAATAAATGTTAAAAAAAATTTTTAAAGTGTTCAGAATAATAAAAGCCTAAATTAATACACAGGCCCACAAATCTCATCCAAACCCTTGAATGCGAGACATTTTGAGCAGTACCACATAATCAATAAATACATAAATATTTTTGTAGTGAAACAAACTAACATTTACACTAAGTGTGATAAAGATTATAAGCAGCTTCAGTTCACACCACATTTTATAGCCTAATAAATGGGTTATGGCACCACATTATGGGAGAAAAAAAACAAACCAAAAACTTGGTTCTCGGAGTTTTTAGATTTCTAAGTGGCAGATTAAGAGATTGTGGATCTGGGTTTTTATTACTACCAGAATTAACACTAGCCTTATATGATCCTATGTCTGCCTTTGAGAAGCTCATGTTAGGGCTATTTATATGATAAGCCTAACTAAAACCCAGATTAGCAGATAAAATTAGAAAGATCAAGGCACTGGCAGGAATAATAGTAGACAGAACTGAGGACAAGAGATAAACAGAGGCCACGGATTCAATGTTACAAAGAAGAGATAGGTGCAAGGAAGGCAGTTAAAATCTGACATCTTTAAACTAAAATATCACTCTCTTTTCTTCAGGGAAAAACTGTTCTGTTATAGAAGCGCCTTAATTCTTATCTGTCAAGAAATGCCTTCCTCTCTGGACCTACTGAGAAAGGGTTCTCAGAGGCGAGAGGCTGCAGACGGCTTCAGGACCACACTCTACCTTCTCTCTCACCAGTATCCCAGAAAATCCTGCCTATGGTTGGCTTGGATACACAAAGTGAAACAGTAATACTTACTAACAATAAATACTTCTGTAGCTCCATTCTCCATCCCCCCTTTTTTATTGTATCAGATCATCTTAGGATTCACTGCTCTTCCTGTTTGTCAACCCTGGACTCAGAGCTGCTTGTGCTCTACATTCTAGGAAGATCTTCTTCCTCCTTGCTCTTTTCCTAATAAGTAATCTCAAGGAAATTCATTTCATTTTTCTCCTCTGCCCTTTCAAGAGGATACACAGAACACAGGGAAAAAGCACAAGTTTGCAACCATAGTCAAGAGTTTAGATTTAAAAATCTGTGCATTTCTAACTTGTTTGCTTAAACCATCTGCTGAACCCTGACTGGTAAGTCCTAGTTATTACATATGCATTTTCAGAGAGTCAACCAAGGTCCAACCAAGCAGGTCAACAAATTTGTCTTAAAATAGAAAGCCAATGGACAAGACTAGAGAGAATACTGTCAAATCTTAACTTCTTATGACCAAAACACTAAAGGTGACCAATAAACAATTCTATATTCTTTAGTGAAAATGGCTGAGAATGCTGTCACATGGAAAATTATCTAAAAGTATGACAATATAACAAAAGTTCGTCCATTCCTAACTCTTTTGAGAAGTAAAAATGCTGAGATAATTAGATGAAGTCTTAATGTTTATGAAGCTCTTCGAAAATGAATTCACTCAACATGTAAAGGTGGTCATTCAATCTCCAGATGCTATCATTGCAGCTAAAGGTAAAGTTTGAAGTTGTTCTTTTGTTAACAAACAGAAGGGAAGACAATGGTTAACTGCCTTAGCTAAAACCTCATCTTGATTGAATACATAGAATATTTGTTAACACCGTGGAACTTGGTTTACCAAAGAATAAGTACGGAATTTAAACATTCATAATGGAGTAACCAAAGAAAATGAATCCCTTCTGTCAAGCATAATCTTATATATCATACACAAAAATTTGAAGACTTTTCATCTCCTAGTTTATTAGAGACTTCAAATCTTCAGAGACTTCTTTGATTTTTTCTTGTGTTTGATATACAATCAGTTGCTTTAAAATAAATTCCCTTTGACTTACTTATTTCTCTAATCTCATTCATAAGGCCTCACCTCACAGGCTTAGATTACAAAAGGTTCCTAACTAGTCTCCCTGTATACAGTTATATACTTCATTCCAACCCATCAACCCTTTAGTCTGCCTACTTATGTCTTATTTTTCACTTCTCCTCTATATGAATCAGGCAGCTCGTTTCAGGCTTCTCTATAATATCTGTTTACATTAGGAAATGCTCCCCCAGTTCTTCCATGTCCATCCAAATCCTTCTAACACTCAAGAGTCCAACTCGAGTCCTATCTCTCTTGTAAGAGTTCTCCAAACCACATTTTATCAGTTCTGTACTCTTGGCTTTAGTCAACATGTGATCTAGAACTATTATTTATTTTTTACTTCTCTGTAATTCTACCACATGGTAGGTCTTTTAAAGACAGGATCCAAATCCTATACTCCCTTGGCAATCCCTCATGTGCCTACCACAGTATATATATTTTGTTAATACTCTTTGCTTGGGAGGAAAAGATACTAATTCCATCCTGCTCTATATTATCCAGATGTATATTTCCTGCATTATATTTCATATATTAAAAAATGAATTGGGACTTGATCCCAGAAATGACCAAATTTAGGCCATGTGTTTTAGTGAACATGCCCATTTATATGAAAAGCTTGATCCGCCTAAGGAAGAATAGCTTAAATTTATCTCACAAAGTTCCTTACGTAGGCCCAGTCACACCTCTGACCTTACTGGGGTGGGGGGGAGATGCTCTCACTTTTATTTTGAAAAGGGCTTGATTTCTCAACTCACCTATTACATGGGCAGACACAAAGGCCACAGCACTTGTTGAGTTCTGTTAAAGTCTTCTCTGCCTCTCTCATGTCTTTATTTATTTGGTCCATGCCTTCTTCTATGCGGTTTAGTTGTTCTAAGAATAAGTTGGGGAAGTTATATATTGTGTTACAGTCACAGTGCCAATCAGAAAATACTATTATTATGGAATAGCAAACTTCAACTCTGAATCCACCAATAATCTATCATCCCAGTGATTCCATCAGTGCCAGAAGTTACTACATACTGTCCAACATGAAAACAATCTTTCACAAACTGATCTCGAGGCACCTGGCCTCTTACTTTGTGTAAGAGGAGCACGTGAGGGTTTGTTTAGAGATCACCCCTGAAACAAATAAAGTGCACTTTGAGCAGACCAGATCCCCAGCGTTTTTATCCTGGTAAGTTCGAAACTTGAGGGCTATCCTAAGTCTAATAAAAACTAGGCCAGATTGCTCGGTGGTAACTCAAATAGAATGTTTCCAAGCTCACCTGAATCTAACCCTGTTTAAGGACTTAACTTGATTTCTGAAAATGATGCAAGAATGTCACAGTATCTAATGTACCCATTACAAATGCACACAGTAAGTCCCGGTGCCTGACAAGAACTTGGTATACGATTAATTGGGCATTGTCGCCCCCACCTCAAATAGGCAATGAATGTGACATAAGTCAAATCAGAAAAAAGTAAACATATCACTCTTATCTTACACAGGGAAGGCACTCCCCAAGGCTTAATTTTTGACATGGCTGATTTGAAAGGGCTTTCTGGCATCATAAGTTAAATCAAGAGATTCTGCCAATGACTGCAACTTACCCCCTTGTTCATCCAGCATAGTGATAGTCTTGATTCCTGCATCCTGAGACTAAAAGAAGGGAAAAAAGCTGACAGCACTACAAAACAAAAATAACAGAAACAAAGCCTACTAGGCCTAATAGCAAGAGAGAATCATTTAGAAACCTAAGTTCTCGGAGGATTAGAGCTACAGAGAAAACTAATATCCCAAACCAACATACTGTAACTATTAACAGCCCCCCAGTATAATTAAATCACTAATTCATGGTGAATTGATCTTCCTCATCACATTCTAATACTCTCAATGGGAGAAACAAAAAACATCCATTAATGCATGGTTTGACAATTTCAGTAACTGCTGTTTCAAATAATCAAGCTTACAGATACCATATCCTTTGACTATTAACACAAATCCCAGCTTATGCTATCAAGCTCCTTCTTACATAATTTCTGTACTTAACTTTAGTGATTAAACTTTCTTTCTTACCTCAATGGCTAAACCCAGGATTCTCCTTGTACTTTCCAGAGACTAGGGAAAAACATAGGGTTTTAGTATTCTAAAATATGTAGCCAGAAAAAAAAAAAATCTGATCACATATTCATGATGCTACTCTATTTTTAGATATTGCCAGTCCATCCATCCCTCCCTTTAAAACAAACAAGATAAAACAAAATAAAAAAAGAATGTTTAGCACTATAATTTTAGTTATTTTCTTTCTACTAGGTGCTCCCTTAAGAGAAAATTTGGAGGGTAAAGTTAATGGCATTTATAAAAGTTTAATGTAGGCAGAAATCAAGGTATATAACACAGATATCAGAAATTCTGTTAAAATTAAATGTTTTCAATTCCTCGAATTTAGAGTATCGTTGTAAGTAATTGTTAAACAATGACCATTTAAAAAAAATAATAATACAAACAGCTTTCACTTATTTAGCTTTTGGTGAGCTGAAAAACTAGAGCCAGCAATGGCATTCTGAGGCAAAGGCATTCTTAGACATGAAGTGACTAGAAGGAGGTCAAAATGGACTTCCAAGATGGTTCTCTCATCTCTCAACTGAAAGAGAATTACTTATTCCAAGTAAAATATTTACCTCATCAGTAACCTGGTGTGCTCTCAGCTGAATTTCTTCTGATGACAGATTATCCATGATGAATTAGAACTTTTGATAAGCACAGAAACGGAAACGTGGATTTTCTGTAAGAATAAGGATACAAAAAATTTGTTTGAGCAAAGAGGACGGGTTTATGGAATTTGGGATACTTATGTGGAAAACAGGATAAAAAAACCTCTCTGTATCTTTAGCTAGCTATCACAGGTGAAGAAATTATAGCTGAGAAGGACAAATAGATGGCTAATTAAATGCTAATCAGTACCAGAGGTGAACCTGAAACTCCGGTTTTAGGACTTCCGGTGAAGTACTGTTTCAAAGAAGAAAGCGGTCTCTCTACATTGAGGAGCACATACGAGAAGACAAGCTTTAAGAGATCATTAAAATGAATTCTTGGTTTATGCAATGTTCTTCATACATTATTTGAATGTGGAAAAGCAACAGGGTGAAAAAGTCTAAGTTAGGTAGTATCCCATTAATAAAGTAACAAAATTCAAAGTCATGTGCCTGAAGACCACAGGGAACATTCTGGACGTGTGCCAGTTGTCCTGGCCACTCATTAGAGAAAATGAAATACTTTCATTCTTAACAAGAAAAAGGTAATGTTGACATAGAACTCAGAACAGATTTTTCACAGTGGATTCTCCTTTTCCAAATATTATATTATATTGTTTGTTGTTTTAGTGAAGTCCCTAAGAAACACAAGAATTATTTCTCCTACACATAGTAACTTAGTAACTCATAACTCAGAAAGAGACAGAAAAAGAAGATTCATAGACATTCATACTAAACACAAAATACTTACTAGGTGTTATTCAGTACTACTGTTGTGGATCCCTCTTTGAAAAGTCATATGGAGTGCTAAGTACTGTGTGACACCTCTAAGGTTGATTTTTTTTTTCATTACATTTGTTAGCTTTGTGTTATTTTTTTCTTTCATTACATTTTTTAAAACAAATTTTACCAAAACTCTATGTCAATGACACAGGTAAAGTTTTGAATTTACCCTCAGGGAACGAGGGTAATGATTGTCCTGAGTTTGAAGGGGATGGATGGTGTTACAGGCATCTAGTATGTAGAGAGGCCAGGGAGGACGCTAAATATCCCATAATGCTCCTAGGGACAGCCCTTCACAACAAACGATTATCTGACCCCAAACATCGTAGTGCTGAAGCTGAGGCACCCTGCCACGGAGTATACTCATTGACCAGTAGACAACCTAGTTAACCAGGAACATACCAGACTAAATCCTTGGAAGGTAGAGATTTTGTTATATTTTTTTCTAGCTCTAACACCTAATATGTTGGATCTGACTGTTGGTACTCCAGCAAATGTGTACTGAATGAACACATAAGCAGAAAAACAAGGTGTATTCTCAAAATAGTTAAGTGGATTTGAGAAACAAAGCTGCATGTACCAGTAGCACTAAGCCTGCAATTACTCATTTGAAACATAAAGCAAATATTGTCATTATGAGTGTATGATCTGGAATGGCTTGCTAGTCACACACAAATCTTTTTAGTCACATCCATAGCTAACCATACTTTTAGGAGAATCAGTATTCATAAAACAAAAAGCAACAATATTATATTCTCAGTACAGAAAGGCACGGCATTTGGAGTCCCTGTTTATTTATTAACTACTATCATGGCTAACTGTTTTAGGTTTAAGATTCTGAACCTTGATTAAAGTCATTAATGTTCATGAAAAAATAATTACTATTACTAGTAATAAGTAATACTGCAAAAGCTACAGACTTAATTTCATATCTTGCTTGCCACTGTAGAACTCTGGCTCTGGCAACAGGTTCATATTCTAAGATATACAATCAAGATCAAGGTCTTTCCTGAATTAAGAACTGATCATTCATAGGTAGAAGCATAAATAGGGCCACATGCTTTACTACTTAAATTGTTTGAGCCTTTAGCTTTATCATAGATATGTTCATTCTACAGTTTCTCTTCTGTCAATCTTTCATAGTTACAATTATGAAAAGAAAAATCACTTCTATAATCTCTCACCTTCAGATTTTTGTACACCTTTCCTTTCTATAATACCCCGTCTGCCTGCCCAGGTAACTTGATGCTTCTCCATTACTTACAGAGCTTCAACAAGATACCTTTCAGAGCCTGCTCTCCCGAGGCAGAATGCTCCGAAATTGTGTATACCTCCTCACTGCCCAACAGAGCAAAAAGTGATAAGAAAAGTAATACATGCTAATCAAGCAGTGCCTGGAAGTGACATCCTTAGGTTTCCCAATACAGTGTCCCATGGGTAGAAATATATTTTAAGCATATGATGCCCCGATCTCTCAAATTGTATAATTTCATAATTCAACTCCTGGACCTGACTCCTGCCAAGTACAAGTCAGTATCTGCTATCTTCCTATCCTAGTGAAAATTAGCAAAACTCCACATACGTTTAAGGAGAGGCATGGATGTAAAACTGACCTCTGTCAAACCAGAAGATTCCAAGAGTCCTGCCTTCTAATTATATATGTATGTGTGTGTTTGTATGTATATACATATGTATATATCTACATGTATTTACATATATATATATACATACAAACACACACACGCATACACACACAACACACACGCACGCACGCACGCACACACACAGGCAGATACAGCTGGGAGGTGGAAATGAACAATCACTCCTGGTGTGGCAATTGACTCATTTTGAGGGACACAAACTTTGGTGAACTCAAAGTGCTGCCTAGTACTTCTTTTTTTCCTCCCCTGAGCAGACAGCACACAAGACAAGAAACAGACTTATGTAAAGTTCTCACATGTTTGACAAGCTAACATCAGAACACAGCTGCCTAAGGCCTCTACTCTGGATTCTTGCGGATGTTGAACATATGGTTACAGTAAAAGGGAGTAAGAAAGACAAAGCAGAATTGTAAGGAAAGGACAAAGGAACAACACTGGCTCTTATTAGCTTTTACTAAACTGCTGAGAAGTGTCAGTCAGGGTGCAACCTAGAATTAGCTATATAGCTTTACTCATATTTATTATCATCTCCAGAAGTTTTTCCTTATGGAGTCAGGAAAAGACTATTTAGAATGCTGTAGTAAAGAGAATTCAAGGGGGCACCTAGGTGACTTAGTCAGTTAAGTCACCAACTCTTGATTCCGGCTCAAATCATGATCTCACAGTTCATGAATTTGAGCCCCATGTTGGGCTCCGTGCTGACAGTGCAAAAAGCCTGCTTAGGATTCTCTCTCCCTCTCGCTGCCCCTTCTCTGCTCTCTCTCTCAAAAAAAATAAACTTAAAAAATAAAATAAAAAGAATTAGAGGGGCACCTGGATGGCTCAGTCAGTTAAGAGTCTGACTTGGGTCATGATCTTGTGGTTCGTGAGTTTGAGACCCACGCTGGGCTCTGTGCTGACAGCTCGGAGCCCGGAGCCTGCTTGGGATTCTGTGTCTCCCTCTCTCTGTGCTCCTCCCCTGCCTGTGCTATCTCTCTCTCAAATATAAAATAAAACATAAAAAAAATTTTTTTAATAAAATAAAACTTCATCTTCTTATATATAACCTAACAGATTAAATATCTGTGTCATTTTTTTTCAATGTTCCTGGAACTTAATATACTATGCTAATTGTGAGTGTAGTGTATGCTCCCTTTGAAAGATGAATGCAAGAGTTTCCCTAGTGCTTTTACACAGTATCTCCCTTACCATGGTAAATTTGGGCTTACTAGAAAACTCCTAGTTTACCTTAATTTCTTTTTATAAACTTTGGAGGGAGTGGGGAAGAAGAAATGTTCACTGAGTACCTTACTATGTGCCATATACCCTACTAAGTACTTACATACATCATTATCTTTATTACATGGCTTTACAGATGGGCAAAGTAAGGTTCTAGTAATTTGCCCAAGGTGACTGAGTCAATAAAGAGCTAATTTATTATTTTTATTTTTAAGAGGGAGAGAGTGCATGCAAGACTGAGAGAGGGTAGAGGGGAAAGGGGCAGAGGGAGAGACAGAATCTCAAGTAGGCTCCACACTCAACCAAGAGCCCAGTGCAGGGCTCAATTCCACGACCCTGGGATCATGACCTGGGCCAGAATTAAGAGTCGGATGCTCAATCAACTGAGCCACCCAGGTGCCCCGTTTTGTTTTTGTTTTTTTGCGCAGACTTATTACTCAAGTCTGGATACTCTGAAACCAAAGACAGCTCATGGTCTGGTAACTACTCTTACTGTTGGATGCAACTTCCTTAACAAATATCAGAAGATATGAGAACTGCTGAATATCAGAAAATAGACTAAGTGCCCTACCTGATTGCTCATTTCGAAATTTAGTATAAATATATAATATACATATAATAAAACCATAAAAACTCTTCAACAGACTCAAAGACAGTTTAAACTATAGGAAGAACTGGGGTGCCTGGCTGGCTCAGTCAACAGAGCATGTGAATCTTGATCTTGAGGTTGTATATGTGAGTCCCACATTGGGTGTAGAGATTACTTAAAAATAAAATCTTAAAAAAAAAAATTAAAGAACTAGAAAGATAAGAGTTATCATGGGTTACAGCTGTTTTAAAATAATTAAGAATCTGAAATTACATTAATTTAGAAAATGAAAATAATACTATTGGGAATAAGGGCTATAAAGAAAAAAGTCTTAGAACTCAAATCACCACCAATTTCAGTGTCCTGCTAACACAGCAGTGTTAAAATCACAGCAGTGATTTTATGTAATAATTCACTTTGTACTGGGAAGCAAAGATTTTGCATTAAAATAATCTACCAAGTTAGCTTTGTGACTTATTCCTTCTCTTAAAATTAATCACAATGTAAGTTGCTCCACAAGGTACAACCATATAGTTTATCACTACATGATAAAATTTATGGTTCTTTCTGTTATATTTTGACTTTCATGGTAATCAATGTATTTATATCAAGTGGAAATTTCTGTCCATAGCAGGCTAGCATGGGAACTCCAGCATTCAAATTCTGGCCCCAAAATGTATTTGTTGTATAATCTCCGGCACGTTAGCTAAACCTACTAAGACTCAGTTTACGCATTTGTAAAATAGAGCTAACAGGCTCTTCTGGTGAGGATTAAAAAAAGGTGATCCATACAAAGTGCTCATTATTGGTGTCTGATGCATGCCTGCTATTCAAGTGTTAGCCATTATTTTAATATTACTAGGGAACCAGAAATAGGCCAAAGAAAAGCAAATCAATGTTAAATATAAGTAACATTAATGTAAACGCAATTGAAAATAGCTACTAAATATTAATTGTTCCATCTTTAAGGCTAAATTTGAATATTAAAGTTGATATTATATGAGCTATATATCTGAACTATTTTCAGGCCAGTCATGAGTCTGCACATGTCAAGACAGATATTAAACAGGTTTAAATGAAACCAAGTTTCCAGATGATAGGTATGTATCGAGACAAATATATATATATAGCTTTGCATGTCTAAAAAATTAAAGACTGCCCTAAAATGTTTTTTTTCTGGATAAGGCCGAGCAAACACAAAACCACACAAAATGTTGAAGGTTGGTATATAAAGTGAACCAAGTAAGACTTAAAAAAACCCCTCAAATACTTGCTATGACTACTAAGGGAAAAATATGGATATAAATAAGTCTAGAAAGAAATCCTCAAAATATAACTAACAGCTGTAGTTGTAGAATTAAGAGTGATTTTTCTTCTTTTCCCAACTTACCAAATAGTTTGCATTGTAGTTATACTACTTTAAAATTTCATTCATTTATTTTCATCATAAATATGATAGTTTATGACAACCAAGAAAACAGATTTATAAGACTGGAGAAAACAAAGACAAGGAACTAATTTTAGGCCACATTTCATCAGCATAATTATCAATTCTTATCCTCTCTTGAGAGAAATCTTCTGTTGGTACATATTCACAGTAAATATATTTGTGGAAACATTTCCATCCATTCACAGATGATCACCACTCCAAACAACAACAGTATAGAAATGATACAGAACAATTATCCTAAACATTCTGCTCACAGATGTTTAGAAGAAAGGCCCTTGCTGAAGTTTGGCTGGGAACCATATTTCATTCACATTACGTGGCAGAAATGGGTTCTACTGGGCTCTGAATAAGTTCTTAGTACTTTCATGGCAAAACACTAAGAGGTGGATAACAGAGTTCACAAAGAGGCAGAGAGCTTAGCTGGAACAGAGAATTTACAACTTCATGCTGGAATACAGCCAGTCTCCTGTCATGGCCCCTCACGTCCAGCGTATTCTCTTTCTCTAACCTCCCTACCAACAATCAGCATCCTCAGGGATTCAAAGAAAATGTATGAAATTAGAAGTCATTTAAAAGGTAGTCTGTAGGATGTGCTTTAAAATAATTCAGGGGTGGGGAAACGTCTGGCAGTACAGAGGAAACAAGATTGGCCATGACTGCTGAAGCTGGGTGAATAACGCGTGAAGGGTCATTATGCTACTTTATCAACTTTTTATCATTATGAAAGTATTCAACATATACAAAAGTTTTTTTAAAATGGCAGCTAACCTTTAATAGTCTTTACTCACCGTTTTGTAAGTCTAGATACTAAGTAGGGATTGTGAAGAATCAGAGTAACAACTATAAGTTAATACTTATAAACCATTATATATGCAAGACACTATTCTAAGAAATACGTGTGTGTATTGTATGTGTGTATATATACACACACACACACACATACAATACACACATGTATTTCTTAGAAGAGTGTATATATACACACATACACAATACACACACTCATTCATTTAATCCTTACAACACTCTCTTAGTCTATCCAGGCTGCTATAACAAAAATTAAAAAAACAAAAAACAAAAGAACAAAAAATGAACAAATAAAAAACACTGACTTAGCTGTTTATTAACAACAGAAATGTATTTCTCACAGTTCTGGAGGCTGTTAAGTCTGACTGAGCTCAAGGTGCCAGCACTGGTCATGTTCTCATGAGGGCCCTCTTTCTGGTGCAAAGTTAATGACTTAGTGGTGGAAGAGGCTAGGGAGCTCTCTGGAGCCTCTTTTATAAGGCACTAATCCCATTCATTCATGAGGGATCTACCTTCACGGCTTAAGCACCTCCCCAAAGGACCAATCTAATAATGCCATCGCAACAGAAATTAGGATTTCAACCCATGAAATCTGGAAGGAAGACAAACATTCAGTCCATAGCAAACACTATTTAATTCCACATTTTACCGATGTAGGAACTTAAGGAAAGTGAGGTTAAGCAACTTTTGCAAGGTCACATAGAGCCAGGTTCAAATCTAGGTAGGCTGAACCAGAGTATGTGCTTTCAATTACATACATTAAAAAGAGGAGGATAGAGAGATACATGGTCAACTCATTCAAATGTGTAGCAGGTTTGCCCAAAGAAATGTATATATATATATGAAGTCCCGGCTTTGCCCTTTTCAAGTAGCAAGTCTAACTCCAGGCTTAGAGCACATGTTAGAACCGTGGTTCCCAGTCTTCACCAATACTAATCACGGAGAGGCCCAAGGTGACCGCTAGACTAATTAAATCAGAATCTCTGGGGGGTGAGAGCCAGTAGATTTTAAACCTTCTCGGGTGATTCCAATGTGCAGTCAAGGCTGAAAACCACTCTTTTTATTTTTTTTATGTTATTTTTTAAAGTTTATTTATTTATTTAGAGACAGAGATAGCACAAGGGGTAGGGAGGGGCAGAGAGAAAGGGAGAAGTGAGGGAATCCCTCTGCACCATCAGCACCGAGCTCAACATGGAACTTGAACTCACAAAACTGCGAGATCATGACCTAAGCCAAAATGAATCAAGAGTCAGACGCTTAACTGACTGAGCCACCCAGGCGCCCCTGAAAACCACTGTTTTAGATCTAAGTTTATCAATATTTTAAAAAATGTAGAGCCAAGTATTATCAATGATAGCCTATACCTGTTATAATTCCGGTACCTAATGGAGGGGGAAAAAAGGTATCATTCAACAATGCAGGACAAGAACAACTTAGGCTTCAATAAGGTAAGCACTGAATTACATATGACCCAGCAAATCTATTCCTAGGTACATTAGAGAGAAATGAAAATAGACATCCACATAAAAACTTGTACATAAATGCTTAAAGCAGCATTACTGCTAACAGCCAAAAAGCAGAAAAAACCCAAATGTCTATAGAATGGAATATCATTCAGGCATAAAAATGAATGCTACATGCTACAACATGTTTGAGTCTTGGAAGCATTATTCAATTGAATAAAACCAGATACAAAAGACCCATATTGTGTAAAATGTCCAGAATAAGCAAATCCATAAAGATAAGAAGTAGATTACCGATTGCCAGAGGATAGAGGAAAAAATGGAAAGGACTGACTACTGATAGGTACAAGGTTTGTTTTGGGGGTGACAGAAAGGTTCTGGAATTAGTGGTGATAGCTGCACAGGATTATGAATATACTAAAAGCCACTAAATTGTATACTTTAAATAGTGAACTTTAACATTATGTGAGTTATACGTCAATTTCTAAAAAATTGAAAAAAAAATAACTTCAGGATGGAGAAAGAATATTTGAAAGAACAGTCAAATAAAAGTTAACAGTAAGAGTAATTAATTTTGTAGCTTTTCATATGCCAAATAATCTTCTGCCATAGCATAAAACATGGAGATTCACTTAAAATAAATGATAGTACCATCTATAAAGTAGGCACCATTGAAATATAAAACTTGAACTTTGTATTCAATGGAGTCACACCTTTCTTCTCCAAAAAGAAAAATGGTGGCTGGAAAAGAGGATAGAACAACACATTAAGAAATAAACCCAACGTACTTCTTTATTCAGATACAAGTGTAGTCTATGTTTAAAGCAACTTCTAGGGGGCAGCCTGGGTGGCTCAGTCAGTTGAGCGTCTGACTTCAGCTCAGGTCATGATCCTGTGGTTCTCCAGTTTGAGCCTCGCGTCGGGCTCTGTGCTGACAGCTCGGAGCCTGGAGCCTGCTTTGGATTCTGTGTCTCCCTCTTTTTTTTTTTTTTTTAATAGGTTGTTTTTTTTTTTTAACGTTTATTTATTTTTGAGAGACATAGAGACAGAGCGTAAGCAGGGGAAGGGCAGAGAGAGAGGGAGACACAGAATCTGAAGCAGGTTCCAGGCTCTGAGCCGTTAGCACAGAGACTGACGCGGGGCTCAAACTCACAGACGGTGAGATCATGACCTGAGCTGAAGTCGGCCGCTTAAGAGACTGCGCCACCCAGGAGCCCCTGTGTCTCCCTCTTTCTGCCCCTCCCACACTCACACTCTGTCTCTCTCAAAAATAAATAAACATTAAAAAAAAAAAAAAGCAACTTCTGGGTGAGGTGCCCGGCTGGTTTAGTTGGAAGAGCATGCAATTCTTGATCTCGGGATTATGAGTTTGAGTCTCACATTGGGTGTAGAGATTGCTTAAATAAATAAAAACTTAAAAAAAAAATTTAGGGGCGCCTGGGTGGCTCAGTCAGTTGAGCGACTGACTTCGGCTCAGGTCATGATTTCCCATTTAGAGTTCAGGCCCCACATCAGGCCCGCCACTGACCGCTCAGAGCCTGGAGCCTGCATCAGATTCTGTGTCTCCCTCTCTCTCTGCCTCTCTCTCTCTCAAAAAAATAAAATAAAAACATTAAAAAAAATTTTAAGCAGCTTCTTGGAATTCTGAAAACATGCCTTTCCACATCTTTAAAAGGTAAAAGAGTCCAAATTTTTTTCTCTCAAGGAGAAACAAAACCTTTTTTTAACTGGCACTTCTGGCTGGCATTAACTAATACAAGAGAAAGTGAAACCTAAAGAAGGCAACATCATCAAAATCACTATTTACATGTTAGTGTATCTGGAAATGCTGAACTGTTTTTAGAGACTTAAAATGGTCATTATACAGGTTAAGCACTATTATTTTCTATCAACAAATCTTAATGCCACATTAAAAAATATGTATAGTTTAAAAACTAAAGGCCAAAAATGGAAACGTCCACCCCAGTTTAAATGCGATGAAATGAAAATACTTAAAAATTTTTTAGAGATGATTTTTATTTGCCTTACACAATAATGTATTTTCTAAATTTTCTTTAAAGAATCTTTTTTTAATTTATTTATTTTGAGAAAGACAGAGACAGCGCGAGTTGGGGACGGGCAGAGAGAGAGGGAGAGAGAGAATCCCAAGCTGGTTCTGTACTATCAGTGCAGAACCCAACGTGGGGCTCAAACTCACGAACGGTGAGATCATGACCTGAGCTGAAATCAAGAGTTGGATACTTAACCAATTTAACCACCCAGTTGCCCCTTTTCTAAATTTTCTATAAAAAGATTTATTTTATTTGTAAGTTTTAACTTTAATCCCAGTTAATAAACAATGTTATATTAGTTTCCGGTGTACAATATAGTAATTCACTAATTCAATACATCACCCAGTACTCATCATGACAAATATACTCCTTAATCCCCATCACCTATTTAACCCAATCCCTTACCCCACTTCCCAAAAAGTTATAAACATATACTGGCTTTGTAGACAGAGTATTTCACAATACTCTATTACTCTATAACTTCATTAACAGCAAGTCTATGCAATAACTATAAACCATTGATAGTGAAAAACTCTAAAAGATAAAAAACGTTGCAAGTTCCAAATGACACAAGAAATAGTGATATAAAGAGTATTTGTTTTAGCATTCAGGATGTCTGTGGGTATTTTAATTCCCACGCCTATAAAATGAAAGTTCTTGACCACTGTTTAGGAAAATAAAATGATGATTTTAAAAACCAAAACTCTCAAAGAATAATGCAATATATACAAGAAATTTTAAATTATTCCTACTCTTTGGCCTTGTTCTACTCTTAGCAATGTAGAAGAAAATCACAGATACAAAGATACATTAGTCTCAGTATTATTTATTTACTTATTTATTTATTTTGAGGGGTGGGGGAAAGAGAGAATGAGCAGAGAAGGGGCCTACGGAGAGAGAGAATCCCAAGCAAGCTCTGCACCATCAACACAGAGCCCTAATTGGGGCTTGATCTCACGAACCATGAGATCATGACCTGAGCCAAAATCAGAAGTTGGATGCTTAATGGACTGAGCCACCTAGGCATCCCAGTTCCAGTATTATTATAAAAAAAAAATGAAGATGAAAAAGAAAAAGGTGCCATCTAAATAACGAACGATAGGGGATTTGACTGAATAATTACGGCATAACTACATGATGGAATATTACTCAGCCATTTAAAATTATTTTTGAAGATTAGATTCTTCCATATTTAATTTTAATCAAATCTATATATGCACATGGTTTGCGAGTCAAATAGTTCTGCAACAGTAATATATAACAATTCCCCTGCCCTCCCTCATGCCCCAAACCAATTCTTGCTCCCAGGACCCCAAAGGCAAAATTTTCAACAGTATTAGTTGTCCCAGTATTTAATTGCAAATTCCTAAATCATATGCTTCAATTCTGGATATCATCCATGAACTTTCTACGATGACGATATTTAGCTCTTATCTCCCTGTCTCCTAGTTTTATATTTGTCCTTATAAACTGGCTGGTTAATTAAATTCTCGGCTGGAAATCAGAAGTCTTGAAGCAGCAAAGAAATCTGTTTAACTTCAGCTATCTGAGTCAAATGTAAATGACCTAAAGATCTTTCCTTCAGGGGCACATGGATGGATCAGTTGGTTGACCATCTGACTTTAGCTCAGGTCATGATCTCACAGTTTGGAAGTTCGAGCCCCACATCGGGCTCGCTGCTGTTAGCACAGAGCCTGCTTCAGATCCTCTGTCCCCTTTCTCTCTCTCAAAAATGAATATTTAAAGAAAAAAAACCTTAAAGAAAAATATTTTCTTCAAAGAATACTAATGCCAAGGAACAACGGTTCCATTGAACATGACTTGGAAACTACTAACCTACAGAAATTTCTGCTTAATTAATCCGTTATATGGGAACAAAGTTTCTGCTCTTATCTCAGAGAACAGTCTCTGAAAATAAACCTCAGAGGTCATCTAAGTCTAACTTAGATGCTAAGGGAATACAATGCAATACTTCTGACTCTTCGGCTCTTTCCATAATATGTAATCCTTCCTAGGGGAGGGGAGTGGTCCTTCTTGGAACAGACCTGATGATAACTGAAGAGAAAGCAGTTGTTTGCAGAAGCCTGTGGTTTTAGGAGACATGCCAGACCAGGACCCAACTGAAGAGGAAAACAATGCCAAAGTTGTCAGAAGAGAATGTAGTGACATCTAGCTATGGTGACTGCCCCAAAAGGGCTGAGAATTCCCTCACGTTGGTGAATGAAGAATCTAAGAAGAAAAAGCAGTTATTGCAGAAGGCTGTGGTCTTAGGAGAGCATGCCAGACCAAGACCCAACTGTAAAGGAAAACAACGCCAAGTTTGTCGGAAGAGAATGTGGTGACATCTAGCTATGGTGACTGCCCCCAAGAGCTGAAAATTCCCTCATGCTGGTGGATGGAGAGTCAGCAGCCTACCTAGTCTGGCAGAAAGAAATCCCAGTCCCAGAATAATCCCTCTTCATTCATTCCACAAATGTTTTCAAGTATTTGCCATCAAGTAAGGGAACTTTTATTTTTTTAATGTTTGCTTATTTTTGAGAGAGAAAGAGAGAGGGAGGCAGGGACAGAGACACAGAAACTGAAGTAGGCTCCAGATGCAGGGCTCGAATTCACAAACCGCGAAATCATTACCTGAGCCAAAGTCAGACGTTTAACGGACTGAGCCACCCAGCTGCCCTATTTTTAAATGAAACATTTAGAAGGAAGAAGGAAGGAAAGGAAGATGCTCACACACCAAAAATACAGGTGTACAGTATTTCAAAATACTCCAGGTTATGCCAAAAAGAGACCACGCTCTGATTAAAAAATTTAATTATTTCTGAAGACATTTAGATGAGAGCTTTATTTATGTTAAGGTTAGTTTCCTTCTTTTACTTCCTCTCTCAAGGTTCTTTTCTACTTCCTTCTATGGGAACAACTTTAGTCATTCTTATGAAGCTCAAAAACTAAGCAAACAGAAGAAGTACACCACTAAATCGTATCTATTAAACATCTTGGTTTCAAAGAGCACTGAAGCACATGATTCAAGACAGAAAGCATACTGCTGAGTGAGAAAATACCACTAAAAATAAGGAACCAGAAGATCAAAAGTACACTTCAGCTTGACAGAAGCACAGTTTATAACTTAACTGCTGACGTCCAAGACCTAGTTGTCAAGTCCTGCTCAACCCTGGAGCTTCCCCAATTCTATTCTAAATGAACAGAACGGAATCCTAGAGAAGTAGATCTATATGTGATTATAATCAATTATATCAACACTGTTCAAATTTCAGAAAGGCTATGAAAAAAGAAAAGGGATCCTCTATGGGAGTTAAGAAAAAGGCTCAAGAATGCAAGCATTCATTCTTCAGGTTGGAAAGACATACAGTCTGACAGACTTAAGTATGATATCTGCTAAAGAGACACTAAGTGTGAGGTAGGAACAAAGCTTCGCCTTGCCTGAATAAAGTATTTACCCAAATCATCCAGGTATGTTGGCTCTGACTCCAAGTTCACCTAGAAGCTTTTTGGTTAGCTTCTCAAATATTCTGACAGTAGGAATCAGAGGCCAGAGATAGAGAACATTAGAATTCAGATACCTGGAAAAGCATATCCCCCCCCACAGTAGGTTAAAAGAGTGGCATTCTTGTTTATACAATAGGCAATACAGTGTAATGGTTAAATGCCCAATATTTAGAGGTATAATGTTTTTAAATGCTAACTATTTAATTTACTTCTCTGGGCTTCAGTTTTCATTAAATGAGAATATAATGTTTATTTGCACATTAAAAGGATTGAGTTAATTCATGCAAAGCATTTAAACCTTGACTGGCATGGTTTATAGTGCTCAATAAGGCTACATAATTTTTCGTAATAATTATTAAACATCTCTTATGATTTTGATTTGGGAATCAAAATCCAAGCATGATCAACCCTAACAAAATTGTGATTTTAGACCATCAAAGAAGCGTCACAATGTAAGGCCTCCATAGTCAGGCAGTAATACACTGTATGTATGTGTGTACAGAGTGGGCAGGGTGGGGAGACACAGGAGACAGGTTGTGAAGGACTTTGTATACTCTACAAAGAAGTTGGGAATATTATTTTATAAGCCTCAAGAGGCCATCTAAAGGTAACCTCAATTATCAAAGCATTGTCCAAATAAATTTAAATCCACAAAAATCAACATGATGAAAGGATTCTAGAAAAATACGCTTATCAGTGATATAAATATTTTATTAGCAATACAATCTAAATTGAAATCAAAACCAAAATGTCAGTGAATTTAAATGCGGCAAAAAGAACCCCACCTCCACCCCCAGCCTTACAAAGGGAACAGTACATGCCGTTTCCTGGCTCCACAATCCACTTCCTCCAATTGTTGGAGGCACTGGATCCATCTGTGTCAAGTCTCTACCCACCACGACAAACAAAAGACCAGTCCTTGTCATTTAGTCCTCTCTCAATCTACAGACCTACAAACAAAATAAGTAAGTTCAGCACTCTTGGATGCAAGGAATCTCATGTATTATAAATATACATAACGCTGAGTATAAACACAACCAAAAACCAGACTTCCATAATGTTTAAAACAGAAGAACCAAAGGAAGAAAAAAAGCACCTTAATTCAGAAGAAAAAACCAAAAGCCAGCTGACTTCACTAAAATGTCAAAGAGCTAACATCCTCTTTTTCAAAACCTTTTGCTATTCTAATCTACTTTCATCTGGTGAAAGCAGATAAGTAAGTTTGCTAGAGTTGTGTCACAATAGTGAATGCCATTGCTGGGTTCACAGAATTCTAAAGTCCAGTGGCCTAGGCCAAGCGTTAACTTTAAAGTGGGTAGGTTACGGGCGCCTGGGTGGCTCAGGGCTAAGCATCTGACTTGGGCTCAGGTCATGATCTCAAGGTCTGTGAATTCGAGCCCCACTTCGGATGAGCTCCACTTCTCTCTCTCCTCTTTCTCTGCCCTTCATGTTCTCTCTCTCTGCCCCCTCCCTCACTTGCACCCTCTCTTTCTCTCTAAAAAAATTTAAAAAATAGACTAAGTAGGTTAGTTCCAAAGCAGTATTCTCCAGAGTGCAGAGTAAGAACACGAGATGATTTCAGCTGTTATGTATGCAATAGTTATGTATTTAAATGGTTTGTATTTTTCATTATTTTAAATGTTTATTTATTTATGGAGAGCGTGCGGAACCCAATGTGTGGCTCAAACTCCTGAACTGTGAGATCATGACCTGAGCCAGAATCAAGAGTCAATGCATAACCGACTAAGCCACCTGGGTGCCCCTAGAAATAGTTATGTATTTAAGTTACATATATATTATAACGTGTACTAGAAAAGGGTATAAAATACATACAAACCATGATTTTACAGAGTATCACTTTGGAAAAGGGTAATGTTGAAAACAAATCTATTAAAAACATGAAACAACACAGATGATCTTATAAAAGGCAAAGTTTACAATGGTGGTATGGTTCACGAGGAGTGAAATACTGACAGTTGTCCCATGAGTAACTTGGGCCTGTTTCTTTGTTTACCTGCTTCCTTCTTGGTTCAAGGCTGTGTTCTGAATGATTAGAAAAGGTCTGACCTTTAGTTAAGTGAGCTTGCTACTATGCTTAATTTCATTTAGAGTATATGAAGCAACCACTAAGATGCATACAGAAATACTATATCCGCATACCAACAAGCATCCCCTCTCCCCCAAAAAACAAACATAAAAAGCCTAGTAACACTGATAAATACTCGAACTGTAGCCTGTTGCATGATCATTTTATTCACTTTCACATGATCTGTCAATTGAGCAAGGTGACAGAAGAGGGGTGTCTCCTAATATCTATGTGAATGTGTCCTTTCTCATCACCTCTTGCCAACATAACAAAGGACAATTAACCATTAGATGCCTTAGGCATCAACTGTGATTGTGGAAGAAACATTATTTTTTAAAAATCTTACTGTGAAATATTTTAAGGTTAGATTTCAAAGTATTCTAGCTAATGATGTCCCATGAATCTAAAGTGTGGTATTTTCCGGCTAGGCAAAAACGTGGGAGAACCATTTCTATCTAGCCATACCTGCCGTATTTTACCAGCACAACTGAAAGCTAGTCTTAAGTGCACATGGTGTAATATTCCTCTCAATTCTTGAAATATCTGCTACTAAGAAGCTACATTATTTTCACATGGCCGAGGAAACGCTGTCAGAAGCTGCCAGTATCCCAACAACCCTCTCCAGTCGTCCCCCTACTTCCTGAAGATGACTAGCAAAAGATACAATGATACTCCCTTCTCGTCTTCTTTTCCTAACTTTGACGTCTTTCGGTTTCTTCTACTCTCATGTACCTTTCCTAACATTGTAGTGATTAATGATTTTTAAAAGGTTGAAATGAAACAGCGCTTTCCAGTGCTTCCCTCCTACCCCCAACAACTCCAGGCTGGAATTGTGAAATTCCAATTTTTTTTACAGATCCTTCGTGCCTCTGCAGTAGAGCCATGAGGTAAGAATGGACTTTTCCTAGACAGCATGGATTCTCCAATGCCACGAACCTCAGAGACCTTCAAACAACTAGTTCAGAGCTATCTGATCACTTGTGGTCACCATACAGTCTTTTAATCACGACCACAGCAACACTGTATGGGAGAGGGAGGGGGAGTTTACCTCTGCTTGGTTCTGAGGGGAACCAAGGGGTCAGCGAACCACCATCCCACCACCCTTCCTCCGCCAGCCCCTCGGAAGTTTCCCACAGCCTCGCGTCCTCGCTCGGGCCCGACCTGCCCAGTCCAGTAGAGAGCACTCCCCCCGTCCTCCCCTTAAGCCCGACCCCACCAACTTTTAAACCGTCACAATAATATTCTTTCTTCTTCGGACCTGATCCCAATCTTCAACCCGGCTAGCTCCCTCAACCCCACTCCTGGAAGCTCACCAAACAGAGCAGTTCCGGCCACTCCTCTCGCGCCGCAGCGGCTCGGACACCCCCGGACCGGACCTGGCGCTGCGTCCTCCTAGCGCCTGCGCGCGCCGGGCCCGCGCGCCTGCGCACTTCCCCGGCCGCGCGGGCGCGGACACACCCCTGGAGGGGGAGCCAATCACCGTCTGAGGGGTTTAAAGCTCCGTGCCACGCAGGCGAAGAACCTGGGGAGTCACCCGTTAACCGGATAATTCGAATCCCTCCCGGAGGTGGGATGAATTCATACAACAAACATTTGTCGAGGGCAAGCCATCTGCTGGATGATTGCTGAAGAACAGGGGACAAGAATACCTTCCCTGATCTCCAGGGTTTTTTGATCTGTCTAGATTGGAGATCGATATGTAAACAAATAATAGTGGATAGAATATACTGAGTGGCATCAGAACGTCTGAGGCGGAGTTGCACAATGAAAGCAGTGCCTTATCCTTAGGGATGTCTGGAAATGTTCCCAGAGAAAGCGAGTTTTCAATAAGGAAGGCTAAGTAGAAATTCTCCCAGAAGTCTGGGATAGAGGGTGATAGTTTTCCAGCCTGCGGGAACAGCGTATGCCGTTAGGGACATAGCACTTTCGGTAAATTCCTTGTAGTTCATCCTGCTTAGAGGCTTAGAATTCATTGTATATCTCCGGGTGAAGTGGGGGAATAAGCTTTAAATAGTTGGCAATGGGCTATATCTTGGTAGGTCTTGCACTTTTGGACTAGTGAGCCTGGACTTTATACTATGGCCACAGAAAGCCACTGGAGGGTTTTAAACAGGTCCAAGAACTCTTCCTCTAAGAATAGTGCACAGTGCTGGAAATTAGTAATTAAAAAAAAAAAAAAAGCACTTCGAAGTGGTATACTTCTAAAGGTCAAGGAAAATGACCCCGAGAAATATCTTTTGTATATTTTGTAACACAGAGGTCATTGGTGATCTTAGTGAAAGCTATGTGGTGGAATGATGAAGTTGAAAGATAGATTGCAGTAATTTGGAGAGAGGGGAGGTGCAAAAATGGGGAGGGGTTATAAAATGCTTTCGGAAAGTTTGTCCTTGACAGACAAGGGGTCAAAGTTTTTGTTTCTGTTGTTTGGATTTTTGTTAGAATTAAGACAGGAGAAACTTGCACATGATAGGCAAGATACAACTGAGGGGGGAAAAACAGTTGAATAAACGGAAGTGTTACTAGGTAAAGATCTTGAGAGAATAAGAGTAGAGACAACCCAAAGCACTGGTGGGAAGAATAGTCTTGGAAGAGAGATAAAGATGTCTTCTCAATTATAATAAGAGGAAGTATGTGTCTGTAAGTGCGTATGTTTAGTAACAGGAAGTTAAAGAAGTTCTCATCTGATGACCTCTGTTTTCTCTGTGAAGTAGGAGATGAGGTCATTTGCTAATAGAAAAGGAGTTGGGAGTTTTAAGGAAAGTGGAGTTTTTTTAATATGGTTGTAAAAAGTGACAGAACAAGTTGATCAGAGAAAGATAGTAGGACTGGTGAGCAGTGTCAAGGGTCTGTATAAGATTAGTAAAAATGAACTCTCCAGCTTCTACCTTGGTGTGTGGCTTTCTCAAGCACTAATCACTTCTTGTAGGTAGAAGTGGACAAAATGTGTGGTTTGAGTTTATTTATGGCGTATTTATCCATGGTGTAATGCCATGGTTCTCAACCAGGGGATCTTTTTGCCCTTGAAGGCACATTTGGCAATGTATGGAGACATTTTTGATTCTCAAGATGACAGGGTTTGGGGTGGGGGGTATAAAGAGAATACTATAGGCATTTAGTGTCCAAGGATGCTGCTAAGTATCCTGCAATGCACAGGACAGCAAAAGAATCATCCCAAAAATATCAATAGTGCCAAAGTTAAGAAATCCTGATCTAGGATTACCTTGATGCTCACCAATGGCTGACCTTGGTCTTCTACAAGCTTTTCTTTGGACTATGGCCCCGAGCTTATAGGGTAAAGTAGTCCTTCCATTGCATGCCTTTAAAGGAGACTAGAATGAGCAGCATACCTCAGACCTTGAGTGTTTAAAGGACTTGTGATGTCACAAACACACAATTGGAATAGTTCCTCAATCCTCTAGAAGCAAATCTGGGGGCACCTGGGTGACTCAGTTAGGTGAGTGTCTGACTTCCCAGAGGTCACGATCCCGCGGTTTGTGAGTTTGAGCCTTGCATCAGGCTCTCTGCTGTCAGCATAGAGCCTGCTTTGGATCTTCTGTCCCTCTGTCTCTCTGCCCCTCCCCTGCTCATGTGCGGGGTCTCTCTCTCTCTGTCAAAAATAAATAAACATTAAAAAAAAAAGAGGTTCGAAGCAAGTCTGGAGTTACACATAGATGGAGGTGCTTGCTTTGATTTTAGCTATTGCCGGTCTTGTTAAATGTAGACATTATCAGAGTTGCAATAATTGGGAGGAGTAACACTTCACAATATTATTAATCCTAATGTAACTTGGTTTGTCTGATTATTTGTAGTCACTAAAATAGGAGGGAATGAGTATGGGCTAAGTTTACTAAAGGAAATAAATATATTAAATATTATTAAGAATATAATCATTGGTATTCATGTATTGTTTGCTCTTTGACAGGCATTCATTCATGGATAGGAACTTGACCTACATTATGTCTTCTAATCCTAGCAACACCCTGAGAGACAGCATTATCCTAATTGTGAAGAAACCGAGGTTCCAAGAAAACTTGTAATTTGCCTAAAGTCATAAATTACTAGTGGCTAGTTCAAAATTTGAACTCAGATCTGTCTGTCCACAAGCTCTTGCACCATCCATTAAATTTCAGTAAATTTTCCAAGGCAAGATGGTTGGAAATTTAGCTTAAACAATTGCCACTGCATAAAAGGTATGCTGGGGATTTAGAAAGTGAGTAGAAGCAAAAGGAAGGCCTGGGAAGAGCAAAGAGAATGAAAAAGAAACAACGGAGTCTAATCACAGTTGCGTTCAGTGCAGCAGAGTAACTCTTCCCCAAGCTTGCCTGCCGGCCTTTGATGCTCCTTTCCCCCCGCCCAGTGTCCGTTGTTCACTCTCGTGCGTTCAAATAAAGCTAGATTATTGAGAAAGGCGGACAGCAAAGGAAAAAAAAAAAAAGGGAGCGTGACGGTGGCGGTGTGCGCCTGCGCGCTGGCGGCGGCGGCGGTGCCCGGCGGGGAGGGGGTCCGGAGTGGGCCGCCGGACCCAAAACTGAGGGGGGGGCCTCAGGGAGTCCCCTCGCCGGGACCTTGGCGGCCTGATGGAGTAAGAGGGGTCGGCTGAGAGTGTGAGTATCGAGGGGCCGGGCTGCGTTGAGGCGTATCGGAAGGGGAGGGTCCCGGTGGTCTGCCCCGAAGGTTTGGGGCTGCAAGTCGCGGCCGGGTGTTTGCTCGTGCAGGCTGCAGCACAGGGGCGACTCGGTCCTCCCCGTCCCGGAGCCCGCGCGGCTTACGGCCGGACGGCGCTTCTGGCTTCGGGGTACAGATTCTCGCGGGGGCGTTCCGGCTCTGCTTCCAGCCCCAGCAGGAAACGTGCCTGCAAGAACTTTGACCTTTAGGGGAGGCCGCTGACCTCCTTCGGTCACCCGTTCTGCAGGGATCCCGCAGACCCAGGTGCTTAAAGGCATACGGGTCACAGGCCAGGGACACCTTTCGACCTCTTGTGACTGACAGCCTCCGTTCTTTTTCCTCCTTCCGTCTTCTCTCCCTTTGAGATGCCTCTTAATAACTACGATTTATAGAGCGCGTACTACGTGTCAAGCTAATATTTAATCCGAATCTGGGTGCATAATTATGGGGAGGAAATGCTTTACACTCAAATGCTTTGAGTCTATTCAATTTAATCATCTTTAAGAGTCAGACTAAGCTATTTTATTGGGAAGTTTGAGATTGCCATGGCTGTTAGCAACTTAGCACTGCCATCCGAGTTAAGGGAAGTTATTTTCTTAGCTAACAGATAGGTGCTTTATGTACCATAATGGTTTATATCGAATTTACTCAAGCCGAAATAACTTGTGAGCACTTCCTAAAAGCCTAATACTATTCCAAACCCCATGGGAAATCTTAAAATGTGTTTTAAACCATATTCTCAAGTTTGGTTGTGAATGAACCCATGGAATATTTAGATCCAGTTAGAACTTCTGCTGCATGTGTACCAGCTACACTCAGTTCTGTCACACAAAAAATTGGTGAGATACTGTAATGGAAAGTGGTTTTATGAAACTTATTTCTGATGAGGTCACTAAGGGTTTGATGGTAATTTGCTCAAGCTAAACTAACTAGGGTAAGTGGTGAAATTCACATATGCCAAGTCTCTTTTTCCTGTTACATCAAGTTAGATATCTAAGCACTTTTGAGAAGCAGTTACATTACAGTTACAGTTACGGTTTCTAGAGCTAACTCCTGAGTCTTTTCCTGTTACACCAAGTTAGATAGTCTAAGCACTTTTGAGAAGCAACTATGTTACAGTTATAGTTTCTAGAGTTAACTCCTGAGTCTAGAGAATGGTATGTGCTTTTTTTTTTTTTTGGGTATTTTTTTTACTATTATAATAGTTTATTTGGTATGTGCTTTTAAAGGTACTAGAGGGGTGACTCGGGGCCCAGTTGGTTAAACATCCAACCTTGTCTCAGGCCTCAGGTCATGATCTCATGGCTGGAGCCTGAGTGTCGGTTTCTCTGCTGACAGCTCAGAGGCTGGAGCCTGCTTCAGATTCTGTGTCTCCCTCTCTCTGCCCCTTCCCCAGCTTGCACTCTGTCTCTCTCTCAAAAATATATAAACATTAAAAAAAATGAAGGTACTAAATAGTTTTGGAAGAGAATTTCAGCATGGCTTGGAAGGTGGTAAGTGGGTGTGAAGAAATCTGATCAAGTTAGTTCATAACCAGTTGCTTTGATGAAATGATATCTAAAAAGGAAAAACTGCAAATGGTATTTATCTAGATTAGAGCACAGCACATGTAGTCTACTGTATAAGAGGCTCCTGTACAAGAAAAGCAAGGAATAATGGTAGATGTTAGCTGAATTTGTTCTGGGGCCAGGAATGGCTCTGTGAGAAATATACATGTTGTCCATTTCCTAATTTGAATATCATAGTGGGAAGTTTAGGATTAATTTGTGTATCCAGTGAATAAGAATATGTAGGCAAACAAGTTGTGTAGGAATACTCCCAACTGCACATTCAGCGTGCTAAATCTCTAATTGAAACCTTACAGTCAGTTGGGTTTTTTTTCCCTCTTCTAATCTGAAAGAGACTATCAAGAAATTAGAGTTTCTAAGTGTTTATCAGTAGAGGACTGGTTAAATAAAGTATGCCTTTGTTAGAATGAGCCAGCCCTCTGTGTGCTAATATTGAGTAATAACCAAGATACATTAAGTGAAAAAAAGTGAAAAAGAAGTTTTGCAACCATTTGTGGTTTTTTTAAAAAAAGTGTACGTATTTGCATATGTATACCTCCAATATCTCTGGAAGAATTCAGAAGAAACTGGTAACCGTGACTGGAGGGGAAAGTGGCTGAGAAACAGGAATGGCAAGGGAATCATTTCCTGTATAAGTTTTTAAGAGTTTTTAATGAAAACTTTTAAACATCCAGAAAAGTAGAGAAAATACTATATTGAACTCGTGTAAATTGATCATTCATTTGAAAATCGGTTGTTCTATTGCTATTTGCTTTTATTCCTGACATTTCACCCCTACACACTTTAATACATGTCTCTAATAAAAACATTTTCCTGCATAACTTAGTAACATAATCACACTAAACGACTAATTCTTCTGTATTCTCTAATACCCAATGTTTATTAAAATTTCCCCAAATTGGCGGTGCCTGGCCAGGGCGGAAGAGCATGCAACTCTTGATCTCAGGGTTGTGAGTTCAACCCCCACGTTGGGGGCAGAGATTACAAAAAAACATAGACTTAAAAAATTAAAAAATTTCCCCAGATTTCCCCCCCGCTTTTTTTTTTACTGTTTTTGATCCTATTTCCAATCAAAGTTTATGCATTGCATTTGCCTATTATGTCTCTTGAAATCTTTTCAAAACTCAGTTAAACTTTTTTTCTTTTTCTCTTTTTTCATCCTGACTTGTTGAAGAGACCCTGTCAGTTATTTAAATTTATCTGATTGATTCCTAGTAGTATCACTTAGCTTGTTACTGCAAACGGAGATGAAGAGAAGGTAAATGCTTGATTGGATTCAGGTTACACACTTTGGTACAGGCTATGCTCTGTACTCTAGTTTTTCCCCTATTAGTGATGCTGAGATTGATTAGTGGGTTCAGGTGGTAAATCTGAGTTCTCCATTGAAACCAGCTGTACTCCCATTTGTATTTTAAAAATTTGAAACGGGGGCGTTTGGGTGGCTCAGTTCGTTGGGCGTCGGAGACTTCGGCTCAGGTCACGATCTCGCGGTTCATGAGTTCAGCCCCACTTCACGTTCTGTGCCAACAGCTCAAAGCCTGGAGCCTGCTTTGGATTCCATGCCTCTTCCTCTCTCTCTGACCCCCTCTCTTGTGCTGTGTCTCTCTCTCTCAAAAATAAAGAAACATTAAAAAAATTTTTTAAATTTGAAACATGTTACCTGTTGCAAATGTAAATAATTACCTTTAAAATGAAAAGCTCACTGCAAGAAATTGCTTCCTCTTCTTTTTTAAACTGAATCGCTGATTACTAAGTGATAGTATCTCGTTTTATAGAAGAGGAATTTGAAGTTCAGAGAGATTACAATTAACTCAAGGTAGTAAACCTATTAAGTATTTTTGTCTGCTTTGAAGGTCATGCTTTTCCCCCAGATGTTGTAACCTATAAACCGGTACATAAATATAAAATTGTTATTACTCCTAATAGTTATATTACCTCTCCTTTTATATGTTTTTGGATAGGTAATCGGTTTCTAATTATATTAGACTTTTTTGGAGTATCAGTAAACTGGGATAGATATCTTTAGTGTCATGAGCCATTCTGAAAGTTCAAAATATGTGTGCAAGTCAAACCTCTTGATGATTTCTGGAGTTTCAAAAAAGTTTTGTACAAAGAAGCATTAGACCGTCTTGGTTCTTGTGCTTTAAGTCTTCTAGGTTAAAAAAAAATGTGAGTTAAAAGAAAATTTAAAAAAATTAACAATAATACATGTGTATTGCTTACTTTTTTGAAAAATACAAAAAGGTCTATAGTGAAAAATAAATCTCCAACCCCCATGCCCTCAGTTTTTTTCCCAGAGGCAAAAACTATTACCAGTTTTTTGGGTATCCCACTAGATATATTCTCCATGTGTATGTATATGTCATTAGGGTAAATTTTGACATTCATATATAGAAGTATCTTAGTAGTATAACCTAAGATAATACTGTTGAAAGTTATGCTCCAGTTTTTATTGTTTATATTCCAAACATCTTTGCTAACTTTTATTCATTCATTCATTCAATGTTGAGTACTTACTCTATACCAGATGGTGTAGCAGGTCGTAGGAGTAAAATAATGAACATGACCGGCATTCCTGCTAGCTATTATGGAGTTTACCCTCTATTGGGAGAAGCAGTCATTAAGCAAATAATTACACCAATGACTATAGCAAAGATTCAGTACCAGCTTTGTGCCACACAGTTAATATGGATGGACTTTCTAATTTATTCCTCATAACAGCCCTATGATGTTGATTCTGATAATATTTTTGTTTTATGAATGTAGAAACTGAAGCACAAAAAGATTAAATTACTTGGCAAAGATCACACACAGCTAGTAAGTGATAGAGCCAGGTTTCAAACACAAGTGGTCTGGTTATACAGATCTTGCTATCTTCCTTTACCCTAATGCAGTGGTTTTTAATGAGTTTGAGATCATCTTCCAGGGAGGTTTGGAAATTTGGGGGGTGTTTTTTGGTTTCGAAATCATTGAGACTATGACACTGACTTTACTGGATAAAGATCAGGATGTTAGACATCCCGCAATGTAAAGAGCACCCCTACCTTATACAGTAAAAACTGTTGTACATTTTACATCACTTTCAAATGTCCCAGAGGATGTTTATGTAGGCGAAAAATCTGTTTCTGATCACATGAACTTAGAAGCAATTTGTTTTACACATAAACCCTTTATTTTTTGTTCTGTTTTTGCATGGAGTATAGTTACTGTGTAAATCAAGAGATTGTACTTTATTTCAGAGAAGAGTTGGTCACTATTTTGGAATATCATATCACAGACAGCAGTGCAATTCCTGGTATCTTCATGAACAATATTACATGCTTTTATCAGTCCGTATTTGTAGTTTTCACATTCATAGTCTTACTTTATCTAATATAGTCATGCCCGAGCATTTACATGTTGAAATAAATATTATTTTATTTAAAAAAATTTTTTAAAATGTTTTATTTATTTTTGAGAGGAGAGAGTGCCAGCCGGGAAGGGGTCGGGGCGGGGGGGCAGGTGGACAGAGAATCTGAAGCAGGCTCCATGCTGACAGCACAGAGCCTGATCCTGAGCCGGAACTAATGCACTGTGAGATAATGATCTGAACTGAAGTCAGATGTTCAACTGACAGTCACCTAGACACCCCATATCAGTAATTTTATTTAATATAATGGAACAGATAGTCTGATTCAGTGCATACAGATAGATTGGTTAAAAGTAAATTCATGGAAAAAAGATATACCTTTCAATCAGTAAGCATAAGAAGACTAGAATGGCTATGTTCATATCAGATAAAGTACAGTTCAAGATAAAGTGTGTCGAGGCACCTTGGTGGCTCACTCAGTTAAGCATCTGACTCTTGAGTTTGGCCCAGGTCATGATTTCACGGTTTGGGAAACCGTGGGGTTTGGGCCCCACATCGGGTTCTGTGCTGGGGGTGCAGAGCCTGCTTGAGATTCTCTCTCTCTCTCTCTCTCTCTCTTTCTCTCTCTCATGCTCTCTCTCATGCTCTCTCTCACTCACTCACCACTGCCCCATCTCCCCCTCCCTCCCATCTCCCCCTCCCTCCCATCTCCCCCTCCCTCCCATCTCCCTCTCCCTCCCATCTCCCTCTCCCTCCCATCTCCCTCTCTCTCCCATCTCCCTCTCTCTCCCATCTCCCCCTCTCTCCCATCTCCCCCTCTCTCCCATCTCCCCCTCTCTCCCATCTCCCCCTCTCTCCCATCTCCCCCTCTCTCCCATCTCCCCCTCTCTCCCATCTCCCTCTCTCTCCCATCTCCCCCTCTCTCCCATCTCCCTCTCTCTCCCATCTCCCTCTCTCTGCCTCTACCCTGCTTGCTCTGTCTTTGAAAATAAATAAACTTAAAATTTTTTAAAGAAAAAAAGGTGAAGTGTTTTGCAAGAGTTCAGGGAGTCCTAGTGATAAAAATGTCAGTTCGTGACATTATCATAAACACATATGTGCCAAACACCAAAGCTTCAAAATACATCAAGCAAAATTGATACAATTAAAAAAAGAAGGGGTGCCTGCATGGCTCATTCAGTTCAGTGTCCAATTCTTGGTTTTGGCTCAGGTAATGATCTTGTGGTTCATGAGATTGAGCCTGATGTCAGGCTCTGCACTGACAGTGCATAGCTTGCTTGGGATTCTCTCTCCTCTCTGCCCGTCCCCTGCTTATGCTCACTCTCTCTCAAAATAAACTAAAAATTTTTTAAAAATTGATAACAATCATAGAGACCTTAACATTCTTCTCAATAACTGACAGCTAAAGAAATAAAAAAAGATCAGTATAGATTTACACCCAGCTACTACAGAATACATTTCTTTTCCCCAAGTGTATTTATAGACCAGATGCTTGACTGTAAATCATATCTTGATAAACTTGAAAGAATTGAAATGATACAGAATATATTCTTTGACCATGATGGGATTAAAGTAGAAATCAAAATGACTAAAATATCCCACAAATATTTGGAAATTCAATGAAACTTCTAAACCTATGTGTCAATGAAGAAATCAGAAAAAAGAAAATAATTTGAACTGGATGATGAAAATTCAGCATCAAAATTTGTGGGATAATGGTCATAGCCAAGAGGAGCCTGAGGAGACAGGCTGACCAAATGTAATGTGGTATCCTGGTTGAAATCTTGGAAGAGAAAAAGGATATTAGGTAAAAAATCTGGTTAGGGTGCCTGGGTGGCTCAGTTGGTTAAGCGTCTGACTTCAGCTCAAGTCATGATCTCATGGTTTGTGAGTTCAAGCTCTACATCAGGCTCTATACGGACAGTGTGAAGCCTACTTGGGATTCATTCTCTCTCTCCCTTTCTCTCTGTCTCTCTTTCTCTCTCTCTCTTCTCCTACCCCACTTGTGTGCGTGCTTTCTCTCTCAAAAATAAATAAATAAGCTTTTTTAAAAATCTGGAAGTAAAATAAGAAGTTAATAATGTATCGATATTGTTTTATTAATTGTGACAAACTATCATACTAATGCAAAATATAAATAATATAGGAACCTAGGAGTGGTATACATGGGTACTTTACTATTTTTGCAATTTCTCTATAAATCTAAAACTATTCTGGGGCGCCTGGGTGACTCAGTTGGTTAAGCAGCCGACTTCAGCTCAGGTCATGATCTCACGGTCTGTGCGTTCGAGCCCTGCATCGGGCTCTGTGCTGACAGCTCAGAGCCTGGAGCCTTCTTCACATTCTGTATCTCCCTCTCTATCTGCCCTTCCCTCGCTCACGCTCTGTCTCCATGTCTCTCAAAAATAAAATAAAAATAAATAAATAAAACTCTTCTAATATACATAGTTTATTAAAAAGTACTTTACAAATTTATAGGATGCAGTTAATGGCGTGCTTAGAGGGAAGTTTATAATTTCAAACACCTATTTTAGAAAAAGAAGGTCTAAAGTTAGTGACTTAAAGTTCGACCTTATGAAGCTAGCAAACAAAGAGCAAGATAAATCCAAAGTAGACAGGAGGAAAGAAATAATAAAGATAACAGAAGCAATCAGTGAAGTAGAAAAAGATAAATAATAGACAAAATTACAAAGTCAGAAGTTGGTTCTTTGAAAAGATTAGTAATGTTGATAAACCCATAGATAACTGATAAAAACAGAACACAAATTACTAATATCAGGAGTAAAAGGGATCGCTTCTCAGCCTTTTGGCTAAGATCAAGTGTAGGAGTGAAAGGGATTTATCACTACAGATTCTGTAGAACAATAAGGGGATATTTTAAACAACCTTATGCCAAAAAATTTGACATAATAACTGCAGTTTTTGAAAATATCAACATACTTAAGCTGTCACAAGTGAAACAAAATCTGAATAAACTCATATTAAAGAAATGGGATAATGATAAAAAAAAATCTTCCCATAAAGAAAACTAAAGGCCATAATGGTTTCACTGATGAAGTCTATCAAGTATTTTTTGTTTGTTTTTGTTTTTTAAGTAGGCTTCACACATAATGTGGAGTCCAGTGTGGGGCTTGAACTCATGATCCTGAGATCAAGAGTCTGATGCTCAACCAACTGAGCCTTCCAGGTGCCCTGAGTTCTATGAAGTATTTAAAGAAAAAATAGGGGTGCCTGGGTGGCTCAGTTGGTTAAGCGTCTGACTTTGCCTCAGGTCACAATCTCACGGTTTTTGGGTTCAAGCCCCACATGGGGCTCTATGCTGACAGCTCAGAGCCTGGAGCCTGCTTCAAATTCTGTGTCTCCCTTTCTCTTTGCCACTCCCATGCTTGCACTCTGTCTCTCTGTCCCTCTCTCTCAAGAGTAAATAAACATAAAAAAAGTTAAAGAAGAAATAATGTCAATTTTACATAAACTTCCAGAAAATAGACAAAAGGGAATTGCTTTCAAACTCATTTCACTAGTCCACCATTACCCTAATAACTAAAACTGGATCAAGATGTTACAGATTTAAAAGAAAATTACAGAAACATGCTTTATGAACATAGACCCCATATGATTCTGGGCAAAATATTAACAAATCATAATACATTATGATTAAGTGAGGATAGATAGGTAGCTTTCCGATACAGCAAATACAGTAAAATGTTAATGACAGAATCTAGGTGGTAGCTCTAGGGATATATAGGAACCTGGATGGGGGATATTCACTATGAGATCCTTTCAGCATTTCTGTGTTTGAAAATTTCCAAAATACAATATAGGGAGAAAAGAGAATATTATGAACAGATTTGTATTTTAGAGAGATTACTTCTGCTGCAGTGTAAGGAATTGGGAAAGTACATGCTGTCAGGACACAGCCCGACACAGGCCTTGAACCCACGAACCGGGAAATCACGATCTGAGCCGAAGTCAGATGCTTAACTGACTGAGCCACCCAGGTGCCCCTAGAAAGCTATTAACATCAATTAAACTGCTAAAGTAAATGTTTTGCTAGATTACACAATGACTGTAGTCAACCATGAACTTAAAAGATTCTGTAAAAGGAATGTTGAAGATGATCGTCGTTATCATACTTGTACAAAGTGGATGAAGATTATTGAACATATTGTTAACAAGAAAATGCATGGAGAACAACAAAGCTTTTTGAGAATGTTAGGCAAGTTAGCTAGATTCACTCATTAGCTTGCAGGGATTGTAATTCATGCCACAGAATTTTAAGATTTAATATCTATAAAAAGTACATTGAATACAGGAATAAAAAAAATTTTAATTGCTAAATAACTGCAACAAGCTACCCAATTATACTTTTAAAACAGTGTTCGCACAACCTGTCTTTGGGCTTATGACCTACTCTGTTCTATGATGATAATATTTGCTAGTATTTTATTACCTCGTTAAGGTTGTCGTTACCCCAGTTTCTTTCTCAGTCATTTTTCCTTCTAAGATACAGTGCTTGCCAAGTTCCAGAATTGAGTAAAGAATTGGAACCTGAAGGTAGTTCTGAGTTAAGGGATCTGTAGGTCCACCCTTTCCATTTCCTCGCCTGGTGATAGGCAAGCGTTGTTTGAGTCGGGGGGGAGGGGGACAAAACTTTTCATGCCTTTTTCTGAGTCACAGACTTAACTTCCAGTCTTTGTGTTAGCCCTATGCTTACTAATAAAGAGTGGTTAGTACATATACTCTTGCTAAGTGTTGTGGTAGGGAAAATAATATAAAAAGTAGGAATGCTAGTGAGTAAAATGCTTATATGCTTATGCTCAAAGATATTGGATGCAGGAAGCCACCAATCACTTGCCTTGGGAATCAGGAGCCAGTCAGAACTTAGAACGAACAAATCTGACAGCTACCCAGAATAAGCCTTTGCAAGTTGTGTATAGGTTGATATGATAAAAAAAAAAAAAAAAATGCTTTCTCAGCTCACTCCTTCCTTAGCTAGGACCCTTGGAACTTTCTAGGTAGGCCCTCTGAGCAAAGTGAGGACCTCCCAGAGTGCTTCCCAGAAGTGCTGGTCCTATCTTTGCTCTGTAACCTTCCGGGCAACCTAGGGATAGTGGCAAAAACTTTGTCACTGAGCACTGTCTCTCTGTTACCCTGTTTTGCTCATCAAAAACCCATTTATTTTTTTTGTCAGGGTTGAGGTGGAGGCACAAAGTTACCTGTGGAATTCAGAAAAGGGATTCTAATCTGAGTACCACTCTCCCCATCTCAACAAACCAAAATTAAGTTTTTCTTTTCTTTTTTAAGTACACCCAACATGGGGCTTGAATTCACTACCCCCAAGAACTAGAGTCACATGCTCTTTCGACTAAGCCAGCCAGACACCCCTCAGCTTTTTCCTCTTCACTGTTTCACAGTATATTATTGTCCCGTAGAGTCTGAGTTGGCTTGAGTTTATTGTAATGAATCTTAGGAGGTTTATAAAAAGATCCCATCCTCATGGGAGGGCGAGGCATAACCTACCATCAAACAGCTACTTACTTACATTACATTGCAGGTTGTTTGAACAGTAAAATGAGATAATGTAACAGTGTTGCAAATAAAGTTCTTTGACTCGAAACAGTGTTTTCCAACCTTGAGTTACATAATATTTGGAGAAATATTGTACCATTGATATTTGAGATGGACTACAAAGTTGCAAGATAGTGGTTGCTTGAAAGTGTGTCTTTCTGGCCTATTTAAGTCACTTTTGAGTGAGTACCCTTGTATAAGGGTGGGGAGACCCTAATGAAGTACAAAATGGAGTCTCTGGAGATTCCAATGCAATAATTCTACTCTGCCTACACAACTGTATTTTTATTAACAAGCTATGTGGATGATTCTGATGTACTGCTTGGGTTTAGAACTTCTTTATATACTGGGGGCAGGAGCCAAGGCAGGAATCAATGGGTGGAACAGTTGGGTGAAGGGAGAATAGATAGACCTGTAAGGTCTTACAGGTTTATCACATTGAAGAAGAGATAGCAGAAATGAAAAATAGAAATCTGTTAAGACTTGATGACTACGGGAATCTGAAGGAAAAGAATCGATACTGTGGTTTTTGTCCCCAGGCATGGTAATTGTATTAACAGAATAGTAATTAGAATGTAGAGAAAAGGTATTTATTATAGGACTTTTAAAGCTATTCTGACTAAGAAATATCACAGATATTTTTCATAGTTGTTTGGAGAAAATCAGAACGATTTCAAAGTGGGTATTTTTAAGTAATATGGGAGGAAAACTCAGGGGGGTTAAAATGAGAATGGCAGTGGTTGACTTGTTTTTATATACTTACTCGTATAATGTAAGCTCGCAAGCACTTTGAGATTGCAGAGTTGGACGGTTTCTATTTCCTTGACTTCTAATCCTTAAGACCTTAAAAGAGAGCAGTGATTCTCATCTAGAAAGCTGTGAGCTAATATGAGTATTTCAGAAAACTTAATGGAAATCAATCACATATTAACCCAGATTAAGGATATTGAAATTAAAGTTCCTTTGTCTTTGTCTGGAATCCTATCAATTTGGTGCTTAAATACTAGGTTTTCCTTATTAAATAAATGCTTTGCTAGCAGTTACATTTTTTAATATTTTTACAGATATGAAAATGAATTTACTTAATTAATGCAGACTAGAAACATGGAGCTGGTGAAAGGAAAAATAAATAAAAGGAGTGAGTCTTCGGTTAAAAGGTTGATAGAGAATATTTTATTTTATTTTTATTTATTTAAATCCAAGTTAGTTAACATATAGTGTAGTATTGGTTTCAGGAGTAGAATTTAGTGCTTTGTCTCTCACATATGACACCCAGTGCTCATCCCAACGTGTGCCCTCCCTAATGCCCATCACCCATTTATAGTCCATCCTCCCACCCACCTTCCCTCCAGCAACCCTCAGTTTGTTCTCTGTATTTAAGAGTCTCTTAATGGTTTGCCTCTCTCTCTGTTTTTATCTTCTTTTTCCTTCCCTTCCCCTGTGTTCATCTAATGTTTCTCTCAAATTCCACATGAGTGAAATCATATGATATTTGTCTTTCTCTGAGTGACTCATTTCGCTTAGCATAATACCCTCTAGCTCCATCCATGTTGTTGCAAATGGCAAGATCTCATTCTTTTTCATCACTGAGTAGTATTCCATTACACACACACACACACACACGCACACACCACGTTTTCTTTATCCATTCATGTGTCAGTGGACATATGGGCTCTTTCCATAATTTGGCTATTGTATCCTTTGGATAAATACCTAGTAGTGCAATTGCTGGGTCATAGAGTACTTCTATTTTTAATTTTTTGAGGAACCTGCATACTGTTATCCAGAGTGGCTGCGCGGGAATATTTTATTGTATGACTTTATTTCCTTATCCGTTTACTAGGAGTTGATGCCTTTGGCTTTATTAAATAGAAACATAGTTTGTATTTTAGTGCTTAGTTCTCATTTGACTAAATATATAAAAACACCACAACAGTTGTTGTTGCCTGTGCCAGAAAGTCAAACTATTTCATTGACTTTATTGCTTCTAAGTTTTTGTTCCTGTTTTGCTTTGATGATTACTAACTTGAAGCAATATTAAAAACATTTCTGGACAGGGATGCTGGGCTGGTTCGTTTGGTAGAGCATGCAACTCTTGATCTCAACATTGTAAGCTCGAGCCTTACTTCGGGTGTAGAGATTACTTAAAATCTTTAAAAAAAAATTCTGGACGTATCTTCTTTATCGTTGTTTCTCCGACTCTCAGAACAGTGCTTGGTGCTCAATAAATGCTTGTTGAATGAAATAAAATACTGCATGTAAACAGTAATTAAAGTTGAAGTAAACATTAAGACATAAGGGAATTGAAAGAATAATGATGCGTTGACACTGAGCATCAGAGTGACTTAGGTTAATTTTGAGATCTAAGAGATTAGTAGCAGTACTAGAAGAATGAATTATACTGTACTTATCCATAAAGATCCATTTCTTTGTTGTATTAGGTAGTTGGCATTCAGCTTTCTCAAATGGCCAAAATTTTACCCTATAATCTTATTTTGGTGTGTTTTTTTTTAAGTTATTTTCTTTTAGAGAGAAAGTGTGAGAGCAGGGGAGAGGAGCAGAGGGCGGGGAAGGGGAGTGTGGGGAGGGAATCTTAAACAGGCTCCACCCTTAATGCGGAGCCCAATGTGGGACTCGATTCCATGATCCTGGGATCAGGGCCTGAACTGAAATCAAGAGTTCGACGCCCAACCAACTGAGCTTCCCAAGCGCCCCTTATCAAATGTAATTATTTCAGACATTCAGGAGTGGTATGAAGTGGGTTGCGATAGCAAAGAAACTGCTGAATGACCAGGAGAAGTAGAGAACTATAGGCCTCTTCCTTACTGGTCCTTCCACCATGTTGTCCTGGAGTTATAGATTAAATTAGGGTAGTTTATAACTTCATTACCTCACAATTTTAGGGTCCCTAAGGAATGAACCCAGGCAAGGAAGCAGTTAGGTCTGTTAGAGCCTGGTGTTTTGTGTGTGGAAGGAAAAACAGCGCTCCCTGGGAAGTGAAATTAAATTCTCATGTAGGGCATCTTCGAAGGGACACAAGAGAAAAATATGCTAGTGTTAGAGGATTGTAAAATAAAAAAACCTTCCGGTTTTAATCCAGACCTCAGAATTTACTCAGCTCTATTTGGTAACCAAAGATAGTTCCATTTGGGACAGCTCAACTAATGTTTATGGGATGCCTGCATTCTGGCATATATGGTTTTAAGTGCTGAATCTATACTAGTGAACAAAATATACAAAGTTCCTGGAAGTAGAATAAAGAATTAAAAATATATACTATATCAGGTAGTAAGAGATGCTTGCTTCAGATATCTTGCTATTTAACAAACCACCCCCAAATTTCCTGGCTTAAAAGAAATATCTTACTGTCTCTTAACACTTTCAGGGCTGAGAATGGCTCATCTCCATGATTCTGTAAGTCGTCTGACTTAGGGACCCTCACGGGCAGCTTACCTGACATGGCTCATTCACCCAAGATGGCGGTCATGGGGTGCCAGGCGTTGTTCGGGTGCTCGGCTGGGCCTCAGTTCTTTTCCCTGTCCTCTCTCCTTGTGGCTCGGGCTTTCCACAGCATGTGGCTGGGTCCTAAGAGGGAGTGTTCCTAATGTGCAAAGTCAGAATCCGCAGATTTTTGAAGACCTGGTCTCAGAAATTACTTTGTCACTTCTACCACATATTATTGGTCAAAGCAAGAAGGGAAAACGAACCACGAAAGAACACACGGGGCGGGAGATGATGCTGTGGCTCCGCAGAAACAGTCTACCACAGTGCTGTTAAAAAATGTGAAAATTAGGTAGCATGCCCAGTAGTTCCTTGGATCTGCCTCTTCCTTCAATGGTATTTGGATGTATCAGACCCATGGAAACCTTCTTCCACCTTCTACCGCTCTCCAACTACTTTTCCAGTCACAACCTTCAGAACCATCTTCTAAGCTATCCCTTGCCTCTAAGACCAGCTAATGCTGTTTTTTTGTTTTTTTGAAGCTTAGTTCCTTAATGCCAGTCAAATATGAGCTCCTGGATTTGACAGAATTGTTCCACTGAGGTGGCGGCTGCTGTCAGTCACCAGGTCAAACCTGTATCTGCGGGCTTCCTACACCTGCTTCTCTCTGGGCTTATGTTTTGTTTTACATTTATTCATTTTTCAGAGACAGAGACAGAATGTGAACAGGGGAAGGGCAGAGAGAGAGGGAGACACAGAATCTGAATCAGGCTCCAGGCTCTGAGCTGCCAGCAGAGAGCCCAGTGTGGGCTCAAACTCATGAACCGTAAGATCATCACTTGAGCCAAAGTCGGACGGCCACCCAGATGCCCCTCTGGGCTTATATTTCAACCACCATGTTGTGGCTCTGGCACTTGTACGAGTTAACTGAGGAGAAGTGTGAGGGTGCCCACTATCTCCTGAAGATGCAAAACTAGCAAGAGGGCCGTACTGTCTGACATAATATGCAGAAGCTATCCTAAGATGGGTGGGGTGAAACCTTGGACACTAGGGGAGACGCTGTGGTCCTGGAGAAGAAAATGAACCAGGCCCTTCTGTATCTGCATGCCTTGGGTTTTGCCCATGGAGACCCTCATCTCTGTGACTTCTTGGAGACCCATGTCCTAGATGAGCAGGTGAAACCATCAAGAAGATGGGCAACCACCTGACAAACCTCTGCAAGCTGGCTGGTCCCCAGACTGGGCTGGGGAGATGTCTCTTCCAGAGGCTCACCCTCCGGCATGACCAAGAGCCTCTGGAACTCTCTGAGGGGCCCTCTGGCATCTCCTTGGTGTCAGGCTTCTGCCTGAGCCTCTCCCTGCAGCCTCTCGGCAGCTTTTTAACCACCATGGAGCCCTCTCCCAAGCCGTGGAGCAAATGGAAACAATAAAGCTTTTTGCAGCAAAAAAATAAAACAAGCAGGTTAATAGGATAGAAGGAATGGGGAGCAAAAGATATGGCATTGTGTAGGTCAGGGAAGGCCTCCCTGATGAAGCAGCATTTTAGATACTTGAGAGGATGAGCCATGAGAACCATAAAGACATCTTCAGGAAGCATATTCCAGGCAGAGAGAATAGGAGCTATAGAAACTCTGAGGTGGGAGACTCCCTGTGTGATCCAAGGACTAGTGAGAAGGGCAGTGTGGTGGGCATGGAGTCAGACTGTGAGAAGCAGATTTTGTGGCCCGTGGCGAGGGACCGGATGTCCTGTGAGTGAGGTGAGAATCCGTCGGAAGATTTTGCACAGAGGAGTTAAATGATCTGACTTAAATTTTAAAAGAATCCTGTCATGAGAATTTTTGGCTCCTGTTTTAAGAATAGACTATAAGAGGACAAGAGTGGACCTAGGTCGGTAGGCTCGTGCCATGCGAGATAACAGATGTGCTAAGTAGTGAGGCGGGGGTGGGTCCGGGATGCATTACAGGGCGGGACTCGCCGATGAGGGTGCACGTGGGGAGAGAAAGAGGCGTCAAGGGTGACTTCCAGAGTCGAGTTTTCATTTACCAGGGTGGGAAGACTGGGAAGAGCAGGGTGGAGGTGAGGGAGATGCAAGACTTGTGTTTTTAGCTATGTCAAGGTGAATCTGAGAAGACATCTGGGGAGAAAAAGGTTACTAATTGTTACTTCCTCGTTGCAGGTGTGACGGTGAGTGCTTCAGATCCGGTCACTATGGTACGAGAACGAAAATGCATATTGTGCCACATTGTGTACAGCTCAAAAAAGGTAATAACTAGAAGAGGGAGAATTCGAGACTTTTATGACTGATCCTTTTTTTTTCCCAGAGACATGTGGAATTTGTAGATAGGTGAAAGCTTTTAATGGTGTCTTATTTAATGCTTGTTTCCTAAACCATAGTCTCATTCCACTGGTTCCTTTTTTACTGCCTCATAAAGCCAGTAACTACGTTATTAAACCCAGAATTTGAGGATACTCAAAAAATCAGTAATAAATAGTTACTAATTTAGTCAGTCACCCGTTAGAGAAAATGCCTTAAAATTCCATTTATTTGAGGTTATACTATTATCTGATGAGCTAAAGATTCATCATTTGTTGTCCGTCCCGTGTTCTGGAAACGCCCATGCTCGTGAAAAGTGCAGCATAGCAGAAATAGTGCCGACGATACCCTAGCTATCCACTAGGTGGGAGTGTTGCTCAGAGAAAAAAAACATCTTTCAGAACTGAAAAGAACTTAACTTGTACCTTAAGGAAGTTGGCTGCAATTTGTCTCACTTTGTGCTTTTTCTTGCCGTTATCTTTTTATTTTAAAGTAGTGCTGCTAGCTTAAATACTGATACATTTTTCTCTAAGCTTTAAAAAAAAATTTTTTTTAAATGTATATTTATTTTTGAGAGAGAGCACAAGCAGGAGAGGGGCAGAGAGTGAGGGAGACACACAATCCGAAGCAGGCTCCAGGCTCCAAGCCGTCAGCACAGAGCCCGATGCGGGGCTCGAACTCACAGACGATAAGATCATGACCCGAGCCGAAGTTGGTCGCTCAACCGACTGAGCCACCCAGGCGCCCCTGAAGTCGGATGCTTAACTGACTGAGCCACGCAGGTGCCCATGCCCCTCTAAGCTTTTATGATGTTGTAGATTGTCCCTGAAGATTCAGAGAACTGGGAAGATTATCATGAGCTAAGTTAGCCAGGGAAATTTGAACCTAGAAAGATGTTTGGGAATAAGACGGTTTAGAGAAATAAAAGAGAGATTTTAGGTGGGATAACAGCATATATAAAAATACAGAGGCAGAATGGAGTATAACAGTTGTAGGAGTCTGGAAGGAGGCTTATCTGATTAAAACAGTTATGGGAATAGTGGGACTGCAATATAATTAGTAATTTAAATGCAGATAGTTATAAACCGTGTTGAATGCCAGGCTGAGGGGTTCGATTATGATCCATCCAGTAGCCTGGGATGAAGACATTTTTTTTTCTTTTCCTATTTAGCATTTCTGTTAATGATGAAAAAATCAGTTGAGATTTTATTTATCTATTTGCTCATTAATATTTTTTTAAGTTTGTTTACTTAGAGAAAATGCTAGTGGGAAAGGGGCAGAGAGAGAGGGGGAGAATCCCAAGCAGGCTCCATGCCGCCAGCACATGGAGCCCCAAGTGGGGCTTGAACTCATAAACCCATGAGATCACGACCTGAGCTGAAATCACGAGTCTGACACTTAACTGACTGAGCCATCTAGGCTAAAAAAAAAATCATGTTGAGATTCTAAAATCATGTTTAATGAATATGGCTGATGTCTTTTACAAAAGTAAAAGAACTGTTCTTCTAGTCTTAAAATTTTTTGACCAGGGTTTATGCAAATTTGTAATAAATAAAAATTCCTATGGCTCCTTTCAGATAGGAGGGAGATGAGAAATAGAGAAGATGGGAGACAGATAGGCAGACACTCAGAGGCATGGGTTTAGACTTTCATGGTGTAGGAGCTGTCTTGTGATAGCTCAGAATTTTTCCATTTTAAATCTTTTGACATTTCTTCTACTCTGGTTTAAAACGTTTTCGTCTCTTTGTATTTTTCCATGGATCATAATGAAGCTAAATTAAGAGCTGGGATTACCTATTTCTTCCTTAAGAAATGCCAATTGTAATTTTTTTTTTTTTAATGTTTGCTTTTGAGAGAGAGTAAGTGAGTGTGAGCGGGGAGCAGGGAGGACAGAATTTCCGAAGCTGGCTCTGTGCTGACAGCTGAGAGCCCGATGTGGGGTTTGAACTCACGAACCGTAAGATCCTGACCTGAGCCGAAGTTGAATGCCTAACCGACTGAGCCATCCAGGTGCCCTGCCAATTATAAGTTTTTAAGTGAGAGAATGATGTGATTTAAGTGTTAAGATTAATGTGGTCTTGTGGTGCCTGGGTGACTCAGTTATTTGAGCCTCCAACTTTTGATTTCGGCTCAAGTCATAATTTCGAGGTTTGTGAGTTCAAGCCCCACCTCGGGCTCAGTGCTGACAGTGCAGAGCCTGCTTGGGATTCTGTCTCCCTCTTTCTCTGCCCCTCGTGTACTCACATGTATTCTCTCTCTCTCTCTCACTCTCTCTCAAAAATAAGTAAATAGACATTAAAAAAAGATTAATGTGGTCTAAGACATTAGCAAAATGGGTTAGTTGAAAGGAATAACTCTGATAGTTTTAAATAGATTATGAGCAACTTATGTTGAACCAGTGCTTTCCTCTAATCTCTCAAACTAGCGGAACCCTGATTTCTCCAACTATACTGTGGAGAAGAAAAAGAACCTAAAATGCCGTAAGTGTGGGGAAAAGCTGTATACTGTGTCCCTAGCATTCTGATGCTCATTAATTTATGAGAAACTCTGGAGTTAAGAAAAAAAAAATTGGTTGTAGTCAGTGTTTTCTAAATTTGTTCAACTGCCAAATCTTTTTAAAAAAAAATTTCCTTCCTCCCTCACCTTTAAAAAATAATATAATACTGTGAATATGGAAGAACTAAATAGAAGCTTGATAACTGAGCAAGTATGTATTTGGGGCTATTACTCTAATCCCATGCCTGTGGATCTTTCCTAGTTATTTTGAAAGCTCAGTTGTCACACTATTTGCATTCAGTCCTTGGAGCAGGATGGGAGAGAATTTCAGATGTAAATTTACGAAAAGATTTGTGAAGTGTTTCAGAAAATCAAAAGTCATGTTAAAACAAGTTTTGAATGACATTTTTATAACTGAAATAGAGTACAGAATTAATTTTTATATCAAAGAGGATAACTTCTGTCATTGAAGGCTCTTTTGGTCAGGAATGGTTGCAAGAAACAGGGGACTTAAATGTAGTTCAAGAGAAGTGCGGGGCGCCTGGGTGGCTCAGTTGGTTAAGTGGCTGACTTCAGCTCAGGTCATGATCTCACAGTCTGTGAGTTCGAGCCCCGCATGGGGCTTTGTGCTGATGTCTCAGAGCCTGGGGCCTGCTTCGGATTCTGTGTCTCCGTCTCTCTCTGCCCTTCCCCTGCTCACACTCTGTCTCTAGGTCTCTCAAAAATAAATGAAAACGTTAAAAAGATTACAAAAAAAAAAAGAAAAGGAGATTTGCACATGTCAATCTCATGTAAGGAAAAATTGAACAAAAGGATGCATAGGGATTTCAGTAGGTGTCGTGTATTCATGGATTTTTTCCTTCTTTATTATGTCGCTAATTTGACTCAGCTCTCAGCTCTGTAAGTGTTCATTCTAGTTTGCGGCCAATCAGTTGTAGGTAGAAGGGCATCACATGTAAAGCTATCTCCAGGCGAAGCATTTGTAGAGATATCCAAATGATGGATATCTTCAGTAAAATTGTCATTTCAGAGATGTAGTTTTTTGTTTGTTTGTTTTTGTTTTTTGTTTTTTTACTAATTTATTGTCAAATTGGTTTCCATACAACACCCAGTGCTCAGGGATGTGTTTTGAATCACAGCCTGTTTGTCACACTGTAGTAGATAACTTAAAGTAAGATTAGGTTATTGAGTTGTACTCTTTTTGACAAATGAATTGTGTGTAATGAGAAATCTTAATGCATTAGATGGTTGCAGTGCTTTGGTGTCAAATATGTCAGAATCTGGATCTTGGTTTGACCACTTGATTATCTGTGACTCTGAGAGGGCAAGACTGAGTATTTTCACACTCATTCCTTCAGTGCTGAACTCTGTACTTGGCATGTAATAAGCAGTGATAAATATTTGGCGAATAAATGAGTTAGCTTCTGTGTATCCTTGTATGCTTATGAAATTAATAATACTCCCTCAGCAGTGTTGTGCAGTTCACGTGAAGAAATGTTTGAGGCACTTAAACACAGGGCGCAGTTAATAGTCATACTCAGCAATTAGAGTAGCCTTTTTATTATACACGTCAACAGCCATTCCTTAATTATGCCTGCTGCCTAGGTATATTTGCACATGACAGAGGGATAGACTTTTACAGCTTTTTCAGTTTTTGGAGGTGTGCGTGCACATGTTTTTAAGTGGAAGCTCTTCCCACAGATTTCGTTTTCTTCCCACTAAGAATGGGACGGAGGGAGGGGAGAACCTAGTAAGTTTTCAGACATTTCATCAGAACCAGACAGATCAGCTGGGGGAGAGTGGGCAGTGGAGATGAAAGCATGACTGAGCTGCTGAGTTCAAAGCAGTGTTTAAAAACTTCCTAAGCAACCACAGAGAAGTTCCGTTATATCCGTAACTTCTACCTAGAATTGACATATCCATCTGTTCATGCAGCAAAGTTTGACAGCCGTATGGCAAGCCCTGGCCAAGGCTTAAGTAACAGCTGTAATTTACTCTTGAGAAACTATCAGTTGTGTAGGGAAAGAAAGTGGAGAAAAGTAGCCAAAAAGCTGAGAAGTTAAGTGATTTCAGAGATTTTTTTCTTTTTAAAATAACTTGAGTTAAATTCTTTATTTTGGTATAGAATTTAACCCATGTAGTTTATTCTTAAATCTTTTGCCCCCTTAAAGACAATATACTCTCTAACGTTTTTGGAAAGCCATTTAAGTTTTTCTTTCTTTTTTTAAAAAAAAATTTTTTTTAATGTTTATTTATTTTTTAGAGACATAGAGATAGAGACAGAGCATGAGCAGGGGAAGGGCAGAGAGAGAGGGAGACACAGAATCCGAAGTAGGCTCCAGGCTCCGAGCCGCCAGCACAGAGCCCGACATGGGGCTCGAACTCACAGACCGTGAGATCATGACCTGAGCAGAAGTTGGCCGCTTAACCAACTGAGCCCCCCAGGTGCCCCTAATTAAGTTTTTCTTAACAATTCTTTTATGTAAGAATGGAATATGCTCAAAACATAGCTGAAGAATTATGAGGAACTGGTTTCACTCTTGAATTGAGAAGGGTAACCACGACAAACGCTGAGGACACAGGGAACTTGAACCCTAGTTGTTAATTGAATAGAAACAGAGGAATTTCTTTTCCCAAAGCAACCCCCCTTAGTTTAATCTGCTTTCTTTAATTTTGAAGGAGATGGACGAACACATGCGGAGCATGTTGCATCACAGGGAGCTTGAGAACCTGAAGGGCAGGTATGGGAACGGCCGTCTTCCATGACTTGCGAATGTCGGGGGAGCTGAGGGTGCTGAGGGTACCTGTTAGCTTATTTCAGAGTAATAATTCATAAGTGAATATTGTCCTATGACATAGAACAATCTTTTAGAATTATTAACGAGCACAGTAGTTTTTTTTTGGCATTCAGAAAGGATAAATCTGTGTGTATCTAGAATATGAAGAATTCACAGAAGCTCTAACAAGCAGATTTCAACAAGGGGGGTGGGGATGAGCCGGTTCCTCAGCAGTAAATTTTCTCATCCACACACACCAGTCTTGAAACTAAGACATTTCGTGTTAATTGCCTCAGCAGAGTTACAAATTATTACATGCCATAATCCTTTAGAGTTGCTGGGATAGTCTGAGAGGTCCAAAGTGCACTAAGTGGCAGTGAGTCTCATTAGTGTAAATAAAATCAGGGTGCAGACTTTGAATATTGAAGAATGCTGTTTTGTGATGCAAAACTTGAGACTTTTAAAGGAAGTCTAATAAATAAGTAAACACCTTTAAAAAATTAAATATAGCGTATGTGTCTATTCCATGTCTTCCCACCCTTCCCCCTCATCTGTGGTGCTTTTTTGATGTTTTTCACTTACTTGAATTTGAGATTTCGGGACAGTATGGAACAGAGAAAGATTGGGAAACTGAGAAATATTAATTTTATCTTTTTAAAATTAATTTTATCTTATGGATGAATAATAGATAGAAGCTTTGATCATGATGCCAGCCTAAGTCATTCGAAGTTATTTGTATTTTAAGTAATATGGTTTTAGATTGGGCAAATTAATATGGTAGCAAACCTTCAGCATCTGTTTAGCACATGAGTGGAGTTTTTCCATGGTCTCCGTTCCTTACTGTGTGAAGGTTAGGTCTTAACAGCAGTATAAAAGAGGCGTTCATTTACATTTAATGTGGAGAATTGTTATCATAATACCTTGAATACATAAAATCTTTAACTCATTATCATTGGAAACCTATGAAATACAGTCACCCTTTGATTCTGTAAATATGGATTATCCTAATTACCTCATCCCATTTCCAGCAGACTTCCTTTTGGAATACACCTTTTTCTGGGCTGTTTACCTGCTACCTGACTACATTATAAATCAAACAAAACATATGAGGTCAGTAAATCTAGTCATTAGGAGAGAAGCCAATTTTTTTCCAAGGCTAATTAATGCCTTATTTTGTTCATACACCCACTAATCAGGTATTTAAAACATTAAAAAAATTGTTTTTTGATTACTGAAGATTCATGTTCATAGTCAATACAGAATTTTAAAAAGTAAAAAAGGCAGGAGTCCTCTCACCCCTGTATTATCCCCCACCCTGCTCCCAATCCTATTCCCTTTTTATAAGAAAGCCGTCAGTTTGGTGTGTATCTTTCCAAATCTTTTTCTTTGTCTGAGCATGGATTTATATTTATATGTAGATATGTATGGTTTTGTCTTACTAACATAACTGAGCTACATGCCATGTATTTATTGTTCAGTAACTTTTTTCCTCTACTCCTACCCATCAACTTAATTTAGTTTTGGGGATTTTGTGTATCATTTCCAGTGATTTGGGGCATAGTCAAATAATCAAGGAGAAAGCATTTAGAAACCTCCAAGCCGACAATAAAACTGTCAACCTTAGCATCCAAACTCATTTTACTTAGAGGGATATACCTTAGTACTTATTTATTCATATTTTAGATACAATACTAACAAATTTTATATGGCCTCCTGGCCTGTAATAAATTATAAGAGAGAAGGCAAAGCAGATAGCAAGGAGAAACAGCTGACAAAACTATAAAAAACAAAATTTCACAAATCATTTACTTCCTTGGAGCATTTATGGTAGTGACAAACTGTTAATCCCTAATTTGCACCATAGGAACAAATAGTTATCGGTCATTATTTTTCTTCCTCTTACCGGTTTGTGATTATTTTCTGTGGAATTCACATTTAATTACTGGCTTTCTGATGTTAAGACTATCTGCTTCTCTTCATATTTGGATCACTCTAATTTTTAGTTGTGATCTGGTTAAGAAATGTAAACAGCGTGTTTTCCAGATTTTGAAAACAAAACGTGATTGAGAAGCCAGGCACTCTTACTTGGTTCGCAATTTCGGACATCTGGAGCACTCCCCTGTTTTTTCCCCCCTATGCTCATTCAGATGCATGGCCTGTTCTTACAGATAAATACTATTAAAAGGGCACAACTTTATTTATCAACCAGCTGTTGTGGCATAGTTAGAGCAAGCTTAATAAAGAAAAGCTTATGGGTAGAATATCTTAAGGCTTTGCCTTTCACACATGAGAGGAAATTGTGTGGTAACAGGATGAAGTTAATTTGGGCCCTCCTTTAAATGTCCTGAGGCCAGTTTTTGCTTTTATTAGTCGAGAAGTAAAGCAGTACTTTTTCCCCAACAATTACTTATGTAGGTATACAAAATAGTAAGTATTTCAACTGGTTATTTGATAGAGTAATGGGAAGTAGCGTCATCTTATTATTTAACTTTTTAAAATATGTGGTTTCCTTAACATCGTATTAGAAGCGTTGATGCATAGCGTGTGTAGAACAGGTAACATGCTTGCCTCCAGTCACAGACACATTCGCATCTTTAAGAGATGTAGTTGTCCTAACCCCCTGTTCTTTCCCAGGATAAATGTAGATTCTCTTTTTTCTCATTTTGATGTTTCTTGCAAAGATTCTCTCTCTCTTTCTCTCTCTCTCTTTTAAACAAGAATTCATCTATAAGAAAAATGTTAGGGACTTGTTTTTGGCTAGCTTGCTTTTAGTGTTAACCTTTATATTGCACTTAGTGCCTGTGCCCTTCTGGGCAGGATCTCTTCAGGTGTTTTTCTACTGAATGTAACTTTATTAATTTTTAAAAATTAAATATAACTTTAGAACTGTGGTTGATATCCTTTCTTCCAAGGAAATCCCATATGTTTTAAAAATCTGGGTTTGAGTGTTTGTTTCCTATCCGGCATATGCCTGTGCTTTGGGGATCGCAGCGTGTGGGCTTATGATTTGGGTGTTTATTTTTAACAGAGTTAAATACTGTCCCTGCTGCATTCCTTAATATTTTAAACAGTACGGTCTTCCAGTAATATCTGTAAAGAGAGAGGGACTTTGATGGTTTGGACGTGAGAAAAATTCTCTACATTTTAGAAGTGAGGGTATAATCAGGAATTTTATTTACGAGTACCTTTTTGGGGTGCCTAGGTGGCTCAGTCAGTTAAGCATCCGACTCTTGGTTTCGGCTCAAGTCATGATCTCACAATTTTGCGGGTTCAAGCCCTGCATCCAGCTCTATGCTGGCAGCGCATGGAGGATTCTTTCTCTTGGGATTCGTGCTCTCTGCCCCTGCTCCACTCACACTGTCTCCATCTCTCTCTTAAAACAAACAAACCCCCCAAACTTCATAAACCTAAAAAAAAAAAAAGAACAACAAAAAACAAAAAAAACTTCTGGAATGATGTCCTGGTACTACAATATACAGTTTAGTATTCTATAAGTTTTTAGGGAGAAAGGTGGACTAAAACACTTTTCATAGTTTTAGAGAGTTTAAATCCGAAAAGATTTTCTAACCAGAAAATTCACTTGATTCAAATTTTCTCTTTGACTTCATGATTTAAATTAAAAAAAAAATTTTTTTTTTAATTGAAACATGGCTGACACACAATGTTACATTAGTTTTAGGGGTACAACATAATGGTACAAGACCTCTATAAATATGACTCGAACTCTTATTATAGTGTAAACTATATTTCTAGGTTACTTGTAGTTTTCAGACTCTTATGATGCTGGATAGATTGTTAACTTCTTTCTGTGTTGCCATGAGGAAAGGCTTGCTTTCTGTTATAAGTTAACATCCACTTTTTTTTCCTTAAATGTTTTTATTTATTTTTGAGAGATACAATGTGAGGACTAGAGGGGGAGGGTCAGAGAGAGAGGGAGAGAGAAGATCCAAAGCCGTCTCTGTGCTGACAGCAGATAGCCAGACACAGGGCTCAAACTCACAAACCAAACCATGAGGTCATGACCTGAGCCAAAGTCTGACAGTTAACCAACTGAGCCACCCAGACGCTCCACAGTTAACATTCACTTTGAATGAGCTAACATAATTTTAGTTATGACAGAAGAGTATGGGTATCCTTGGTAAACTGGAAGAATCTGAGGATTATTTTAGTGGAAAACGCTCAGTGGAATAATGGATTTAAGTTTTTGGAGGATTAGAAGGAATTAGAATATTGATATTCAGGATAATAGTATTGAGATTTTCAGGGAACCTGGTCAGAAATCCTCAATCTTAATGTCAGAGACTATGTTGTATCCAGAGCATTTGAGGTTACAAAGTTCAAAAAAGGTGAAATCTTGTGAATTTTCTCCATTTTCCTGAGGTGTTTTTCATGATTCTTACAAAGTGGAAAACTGTGTTTTAATTTACATTATTTCTACTTTGTCATGCTAGACAACTGTAACCATATAGTTAGCATGGTGCCCAGAATTTAGTAGTTACTCAATTAGGTATTTTTGTTTTTAATTTTTTTAATGTTTATTTATTTTTGAGAGAAAGAGAGAGACAGAATACAAGTGGGGGAGGGGCAGAGAGAGAGAGAGGGTCACAGAATCTGAAGCAGGAGCTCCCGGCTCTGAGCTGTCAGCGCAGAACCGGACACGGGGCTCAAACTCACTAACCACGACCTGGGATCTGAGCTGAAGTTGGACACTTAACTGACTGAGCCACCCAGATGCTCAGTCACCCCCCCCTCTTTTTTTAAATAAATGTTCGGGTGGTCTGTAACAGAAACCATCTTTAATGTTTTTATTTATTATTGAGAGACAGAGAGACAGAGCATGAGCATTGGAGGGGCAGAGAGAGTGGGAGACACAGAATCTGAAGGAGGCTCCAGGCTCTGAGCTGTCAGCCCAGACCCCAGCGCGTCGCTCAAACTCACAAACTGCGAAATCATGACCTAAGCTGAAGTTGGAGGCTTAACTGACTGAGCCACCCAGGCGTCCCTCCACCATGTCTTTATACTTGAGGGAAGGATGGAGCCTTATTGTGCATTGTGTGTGTCTGTCTGTCTTATCAAAGACATCATGTCTTTTTGTGTTGGTTTTTTTTTTAAGGTTTATTTATTTTTGTGAGGGGGAGGGGCAGAGAGACAGGGGGACAGAGGATGCTGACGCCAGTGAGTCCAGTGCAGGCCTAAGACTCACAAACTGAGATCATGACCTGAGCCAAAGTTGGACGCTCAACTGACTGAGCCACCCAGGCGCCTCTAAATTTTTTTTTTTTTTTTTAGATTGGCATAGGTAGAAAATGTCATCACTGAAGAAAGCACCAACTTAATTCCACATAACTACCCTTACCATTGTTTTTCATACTTTTCCTGATTACGTCCATAACTGTTCCTCCTTCCCGCTTTTCTTTCTTAAGCCTTGAGCTGAAGGTGGTATTTCAGTTGGTGGCTTAGGTTACCTAGGACGGTTACTAATTTTCCTTGGGTATCTCTCATGTACACATGGGATATACATGTTAACAAACTTCTTCTTGTAAAATAAATAAATAAGTAATGGAGATTGGCATAGGAAGTACAAAAATATCACTCATGGAATCCCGAGATTATGATACAGAGTTAAGCCCATTTGGATTATTGAATGGATATTACTGTCCATTCCTTACACTCGTGGCCATGGTATTCAGATGTTTCCCATCAATGACTGCATAGACAGCTGGACCAATCAAGGGATTTCAGGTAGCCTAAAAAGCAGTTAAAACACTCATCTACTACAGCTCTGGATGTGGATTCAAGATTTTGGTTTCTTCAAATTGGCCAAGTAGGAGAGTTACCATTAACTGTGTAAAGTAAAAAACAAAAACATCAAAAACTCAGTTTTCTTTCTGAACAGGAACTGGTTTTGCTTCTCTCTAAACTTTTGCATTTTCTGAAACTTGAGAAAAACCATTTGCCTAGCGCAGCTGTTAACTTCCTACAACTGAAATGCTTTCCATTCCCTTTAAATAAGCCCTTCTGAAGCAGAATGTAGGTCACATGTATCATCCAGACCAAAAAAGTTTGCTGAGACTCCTCCTCTCGTTTGCCCTGGGGTCCGGAATCTGCACATTCCAGGCAGAGCTCCAGGCGGCCAGGTTTAGTTACCACATTGGGATTGGCTGGGCTGCCTGCTCTTTTCTCCACCCCTTAACTTTCACTGGGAGAAAGCTCTTGCGCCTGAGATAAAATGGAAGTGCTGTCGCCAGGCTTCTGAGTGCAGCTGGCATCATGGGTGTGCTCTAGAGCAACCTCTGTTTGCTCTGAGCCCCCTGCCCTGCCTCCCCTTTCACCATGTTTCCTCTGGCAAGATTTTAAGTACAGCAATTCAAGAAGATTTCTCCTCCTAAACTACATTACTCCGAAGTGTATTGCCTCTTGATTGCTGGAAAAGAATCTTAAGTTCATTTCAAAAATAACTTATGAACAAACTTATTAAAAGTGATGAAAGGAGCATTGAAATCGACTAACACTAATCTTTCACTGTGCCAAAGTGTGCAGTGTTTTTCAGAGGAAACCGTAACAGATCTGGTGAGTGTGCCATGCCGGTGGGCAGAATTGAATGTCCCTCATCTCCCTCTTTTCCTAGGGACAGTAGTCATGAGTGCCGAGTATGCGGGGTCACAGAAGTGGGTCTTTCTGCATACGCAAAGCACATTTCTAGCCAGTTGCACAAAGATAACGTTGATGCCCAGGAGAGAGAAGATGATGGAAAGGGAGAAGAAGAAGAAGAAGATTATTTTGACAAGGAACTCGTTCAGTTAATAAAACAAAGGAAAGAACAAAGTCGGTGAGTAATTATTTTGATTTTTAAAAAGCCTATCTGAAACAGTATGGTAGAGAATACATTTTCCATTTCGGTACTTTTCAGCCAGTAACTTTCAAACTTATTTTAATTGCAAAGGTTAGCTTGAGGTTGTTGTCTTCTGCATAAAATGTCAGTGGAATCCTCTCTTGAACTACTGTACTTATTTGCTTAAACAAACAAACAAACTCAGTATTATCCCTCCATAAAAGTTAGCTATAGGTGCTACATATCTGAAATTTTTACTGTGTTGATAACCATGTTTAGAACTGTTTTTATTCCAGTTTTTTTTTTAACACCAGTGAATTGCTTTATTTGATACCCAAAATGTCTAGTGGAAAGGTATTAGCATATAAGCTTCCTTCATATATATTGTATTTCTTATTCTATCCGTTGGTAAAAAATGTTTTGCCTGGTGTGAATTAACATGGTACTTCTACCAAATGTGATTTATTCTTTATTATTTAGTGTTTCAGTAATTATGTATTGAATAAATTTGTATTTTAGGTTTGACGTCAAGATCATTTGAACAATATAAGTTTTCCAGCTCGTACTACATAATTTTATACCTATATCTATAATTTGGGTATTAGGCTTTTGTATTTTTACATTACTGAGTCGTGGTCTAAAGAGTTTAATTAATGAAGCAGAAATTTTCAGATATGAGTAAGAGAGAGAACCAGTTCAGAGTTGGGGTGATTTTTCAAGTCTTAGAATATAATGAGAAACATGACACATTCTAATATAAAATTTTAAAGATTCTTCTTGAGTACTAGTTATACCCGGTATGCACTTCGTCTTCAGTTAGTGGTTTCGTATAAAAGAAGTAGTTTTCACTGCTTATAGTATATGCTTCAAGTATTGTGAACACGTCCTTGAAAGAGACTTTCTTATTTCTTAGTCTTAAAATGTCAGTAGCAACCTCATTCTTAAACCTATTTAGTTGCTTAGTCCTTCAAATGACATTGTTAACTACTTTCAGTATAGCTGTAGTTTATTCTTGTTTTAGGGTGTTGAAGCCTCTAGGAGACGAACTTTTATTTTTTTCTTTCACACTCGTGCCATTATTAGCTTATCTGTGTCAGAAGTCAGAAGTCATTAAGTCAGAAGGTAAAAGAGCTTCTTAGTAAATTAGACATTCACATCATAGTTAATATTCTTCGAATATGGTGATATGCTTCTTTGGTGGTTTATTTATAATCATCTACTTATTTCTCCACATTTTTTTCTTTTCCTTCATGAGGTTTTTAATTTAGATTGCATTTTCTGGGCCATGGATTTTTACCTTATCCCCTTTTCCCCTCAATCTGGCCAGTTCACACTGATCTAGGAATTCTGTTTTGTGACAGATTTATTGCCCAATTCTCCCACTTCTGGATCCCATTAGTGTAGCCAAGTCTATAATCTCCTTGGATGTCAAAAATTGTGTACTGCTTAGAAACAAAAGATAAAAGCAATTTGGTCAATGGTGTTAAAAAAAAAAAAAATCCTGCAGATGTATGTAATAACAGTTGTCACCTGGCAACTTGGGTCTCCTATTTAGAAATGGTTGTAATTCATAATGTTAAATGGATGTTTGAACTTTCAGGTAAATTAACTTTTAATTCCACCTTGTGAAAAATGAAGAGATTCCAATTTGTGTCCAAAAACTTAGAGACATTAGAAGTTTTTAAAACCAGTTAGAGTCAGTACTGAGTTTAAGTCACGTTAAGAGGAGGGAGCCCAATAGCAGAAACTTATTTTGGGGACTTTCAGTCTATCACGGCCTAGCAGTTAGAGCGTAGGCTCCAGAGTCAGTCTGTCTAACTCTAGGCACACTACTCAGCCTCTCTAATGCTCTGTTTTCTCATCCAAAAAGTAGGAATAAGAGAAATAATTGCTTCAGTGCTGCGGAATCCAAATGGAATAATCTATACAAAGTGCTTAAAATGCCTGACAATTAGTAGGCACTCAATAAATTTTAGCTAGTATTACTCAGTTTTTTGAGCACCTGCCACGTGTTAAGCACTATGCCAGGCATACCCCAGGCAGGCAGTTTGTAGAGGATGGTGGTGTTACACCTCTTCTTGTGACGTGTACTTAAGTTTATTCACATTTCTATGGACTCCTTGTCTGATACGAATAGTTGAAACAGCTGTAGCTTTATAAAAACCTCTAGCTCATGAAGCTCCTTATAGCACTGATTGTGGGTAGCGCTTGTTTGGTATGTGCTATTTTACCCCTGTTTGTGACCGTATTTTCTCAGCTAGGTTGTAGGCCTTTCAGGAACAGGAATTATACATAAGAGTTTTCTTTCACAACTAAACAGTCATTGAATATGTGCTTGATAAAGTGTTTATTAATGAAAGTGATCTGCAAAGTGAAATCGTAGCATTTAAAATAGGTTAAGAAAGTGGGTTTTTCAGAAAGAATCTATGGCTAGAAGAATCCACAGTAGAGAGCAGCAGAACTTAGGTTGTATTAACTATCATAACTAGCCAAAGCTATAAGATACAATTGTGCTCATTTTCAAAAAGCTACATAATGTGAAAATAATAATTGGATGATAGGGATAAAAGTCCCAGAACATGCTAAGAAAGGCAGGAACAAGAAAAGAAAGATAGTATAAATATGTCAGATTTTTACTATTTCTGTAGTGATGGCAGAAATGGGATATTGTTTAATGTCTAAATCCATAAATTGTGAAATATGTTTAGCAATATCATTTAAAGATGGGAAAACAGCCACTATTAGAAATAAAAATAGACTCTTATATATTCTAAGTAGCCAAGAAGGTAGGTAGAGGAGAGTTTGATGGGTTTATGCTTTTAAAGGAAGCATGATAATTACTTTAAATCACTAACAGATAACTGTTTTTCTTCCAGACAAGATGAACCTTCCAATAGCAGCCAAGAAATAAACTCTGATGACAGGCGACCCCAATGGAGACGAGAAGACCGAATCCCTTACCAAGACAGAGAGAGCTACAGTCAGCCGACATGGCATCATCGCGGACCTCCTCAGCGAGACTGGAAGTGGGAGAAAGATGGCTTTAGTAACACTAGGAAAAACAACTTTCCACATTCTTTGAGGAATAATGGCGGACCAAGAGGATGTTCCGGGTGGCATAAGGGTGTTGCAGGAGGCTCTGCGACTTGGTTTCACAACCATAGTAATTCTGGAGGTGGTTGGCATGCAAATAGTGGAACGGTAGATTGGAATCATAGTGGTACAGGAAGGAATTCCAGTTGGCATTCTGAAGGAACAGGTGGCTTTTCCAGTTGGCATATGAACAGCAGTAACGGAAACTGGAAATCCAGTGTACGTAGTACAAATAGTTGGAATTACGGTGGCCCCGGAGACAAATTTCAGCCAGGCAGAAACAGAAATTCTAACTGTCAAATGGAAGACCTACCTATGTTGTGGAACAAGAAATCTAAGTCAAACAAATACAGTCAGGATAGATATAGCTGGCAGCGGCAAGAAAGCGACAAAGTTGGTACGGCTGCCACATATAGAGGGCCTTCTGAAGGATTTGCAAGCGATACGTTTCCTTCAGAAGGCTTACTTGACTTCAATTTTGAGCAGCTAGAGAGCAAAACTACTAAACAAACGGATACCATAGCTTCCAAAATTGGCGGGAAGAATGGCAGTGTAGCAAGGGAAAAACTCCGTCGCTGGACTCCTTACCCTTCCCAGAAGACTCCGGATTTACAGTCCGGAATGAAGGAAGTCCCTGGTAACAAGTCAGAGATGATAGACAAGCCTTTCTTTGGCTTTAGCTTGATAACCACAGGGGCAGTGGAGCCCCAGATTGATGGAAAAAATAACTCCCCAACGCTGAAAACACAAAAAGAAACACACACTGGGTCGCTTAGTCACAAAGCCCCCTCTGACTGCACCGCTTCCTCTGAGGCGGTGAGAGGCTGCCCCTGCTCCAGAGAAACACGAGCAAGAGCTTAACTTAAGTAAGATGCCATCATTGAAATCCGCACTCCTTCCAATTCCAGTCACTAAATCAGTTCCCCAGAAGCCAGATTTAAAGACTCCCTCAAAAACCCCCAAAACAAATTCTTTTTTTCCTGGAGAACACTCAAATCCCTTGAACAAACCCACTGTGGAAGACAGTCATGGGTCTTACATAGCCAAATTGCAAAGTTCATGTCCTCATGTTTTAAAAGGGAGTAAAAGTACATTCGGCACTCAGCTGGAACCTGATAAAAATGTAAGCGATACATTACAGAAAGCCAAAGAGGTGCTACAGTGTCATGAGTCACTGCAAAGTCCACTGCTTAGCACTTCCAAAAGGACCAGGAATTATGCAAAAGCAAGTAGGAATGTAGAAGAGTCTGAAAAAGGATCTTTGAAGATAGAGTTTCAGGTACGCACGTTAGAAGACGAAAGTGAGGGGGAGCTCTCTGACACAGAAAAGCATGGAAAAATGGGAGCCCTGGGTTCTGCAACTCCAGAAATTTTATCCTGCGGCACTCACGTCGCTGATGAGAAAGAGGGGGACGACCCAAACGTGAAGACATGTAGAAAACTCTCCACTAACACATGTAATTCAACAAAAGAATCTGAGTTACAGATGACATGTGCAGCCGGTCCACACTCTGGCTTACTGCTAGACTTGAAAACTTCTCTAGAAGATGCACAGGGTGGTGACCCTGTGAAATCTCATGTACCTTATGAAACAGAAGGTTTCGAGAGTGCTAGCTTGGATGCAGAGCTTCAGAAAAACGATATCGGTCAGTCCTCAGGCCCTCTTCTGCCTGACCTCAGTAAGCTTGGCTTTCCTGCCTCTCTCCAGAGAGATCTAACCCGGCACATCAGTTTAAAGAGCAAAACTGGAGCACACCTTCCCGAGCCAAACCTCAATAGTGCTCGCCGCATACGCAATATTAGTGGTCATCGAAAGGGTGAGACAGAGAAGGAATCTGGCCTCAAGCCAACCCTTCGGCAGATTCTAAATGCATCCCGGAGAAATGTCAACTGGGAACAGGTCATCCAGCAAGTAACCAAGAAAAAGCAAGAGCTAGGCAAAGGCTTGCCCAGGTGTGTGCCTCTTTTTAGTGTCCAGTTTCTCTTTTAAACCTAACCCTTTGCCCCTGGTCAAGAGAATTCTATTTGTTATATTTAATTAAATGCTTGCAAAAAGTATATGTTGTAGATGTCTGGTTTAAATATTAAAAGTGACTGCTACTCTATAGCAGTGCAACAAAGTGTTTCCTAGCAGGGAATTCAGGTTGCAAGGAAGCACATCAACCTCCAAGGAATGAAGTGAGATAGGGGCGTGGAAAAAAATGATCAGAAGTCCATTACTTTAGTTATAGAGGCCAGAAAATGACAGCATAAAAAAGTTGATCAATAGATCTGTATCTCTCTCTAGGTCTCAGTGACTGGTACAGTTTTTAAGTGTAACTGTTCTTATGACCTTTTACTAAGAATCTACGAATAGTTATCCTTCTGTATTTATTCCGGGCACTATATTCGTGATCACAAAATACTTTCTCTTAAGTACTTGTTTGATGTTTCGGCTAGTCATCTTAAGTTGAGATACTAAACTTTTCTGAGTGGTAAAGCAGCATTCAACATAGGTTTGCTACTTGAAAATCAACCTTCCATATTGTAATCATATAGCCCTTCAGGCTTCAATTTTTATCCTTGTTGAAATAGCATATTTATTGTGTACCCTGTTCCATAACTTGAGTATCAAGATTACAAAGTTCTTATCCTTAACCTTGTGCCTGGCATTTATGAATGCTCAGTAAATACTTTTGCTTGATTTTTGGTTTGTGTGCTGTTAAAAATTATTATGGTTGGTTTAGAAAAGCTCCATCCTAATAAAACTCTTAATTTTTACTTCGTCAAATGTATTCTCATAACTGTGTACAAATTTGTAATTTAGTACATGTTATATTACAATACTTACACTATAGTTATTTATGTCTGGGACACTTATTAGACCGTGAGCTTCTCGAGGCCAGAAACCATCTCACTTATATTTGTACTCTCAGTCCTTAACAGAATCTGTCACATTAAGTGGTACCCTCTCTTCCTTAATCATGTCTGATATATGGTTGTTGTTTTTTTTTTTTTTTCTTAAGGTTTGGCATAGAAATGGTGCCTCTAGTTCAAAATGAACAAGAGGTCTTGGATTTGGATGAGGAGCCTGATCTGTCTAGTCTCGAAGGATTCCATTGGGAAGGTGTTTCCATTTCTTCATCTCCTGGGCTGGCAAGGAAGCGAAGCCTTTCTGAGAGCAGTGTGATCATGGACAGGGCTCCTTCTGTGTATAGCTTCTTCAGCGAGGAAGGTACGGGCAAAGAAAATGAGCCCCAGCAGATTTTTGCGCCTAGTAACGCACTGAGGGCTGCACAGAGTCAGACAACAACCATGGGCCTTAAGCAGGAAGTGACACCTCTGGCTCTCTCTCTAAGAACAGGGGAAAGGGCTGAAAATGTTGCTACTCAAAGGCGACATAGTGTGCAGTTATCCTCTGACCGTGCAATACCTTTGATGCATTTGGCAAAAGACCTGAACAGCCAGGAGACTTCTACGCCGCCTTCAGAGAATCAGAGTACCCAGGAGAGTAACGGAGAAGGAAACTCTTTATCGTCAAATGCCTCCTCAGCCCTTGCAGTCTCCAGTTTGGCAGATGCAGCCACAGACAGTAGCTGTACCTCGGGTGCTGAGCAAAACGACGGGCAGAGTGTTAGGAAGAAACGAAGAGCCACTGGGGTGAGTATGATTGCCCCTGCTTGTTGTTGGACGTTTCACGTGCCGACCTGGCTGTGAAAAGAAAGATGTAACTGTTTAATTTTTGCTGAGTATCTGGGTTGTGTTTTTTCCTACTCTGGAATAGATTCGTGAGGCTCTTACTCTTCCTTTCTTATTCTTGTCCTGCTGGTTCCTTTGACTGAGTAATTCTACTAAGTTAGATGTCAGTGAATATGAATGTACAGTACTAGGAAAATATGAAGTCATCTCTAAAACTAGTCTCCAAGCCAATGATTCTTTGTATCACCTGACTGAGCAGTAAGCGACGTCTTCATCTGTAACTATATCTGTCTTCGTGATGCATTCTGCACTGGCCTTGAAGAAAGGCACTCTAGTGTTGCATTTGTAGGCCATGAATGCTTGTTAGACCCAAACAATTGGGCTTAACACTAGGGCAGTTTTAGTGTGATGAGAGTGCATCTACGTGAACACGGTCTTACAAGTATTTTTAGTCTCTGTTACTCAGTGTTTTGTATCTCAGTTACCCAGCCTGGCCCTTTCAGAATCGTCTTTCACTGAAACCACTTCTCTTCTGGCATCTATGTCACTAATGCTGCTTAACCCTGAACCCTTGCTGAAAAGAAAGAGTTGCTGGTAGTGATGTAGTCTGGAATGTGGCACTGTGAGAAAATGGACCGTTTGCTCTAATACTGAGGCACTAGAGCAGAGTAGTTAAGGGCTTTGGCTTTAGACCAGAGTTCAGATTCCAACTTTGCCCCTTTGAGTTAGACACTGTAGTGGCTATCGTTGGGTGAAAGTTTGTCCTATAACAAAGCTGATATCTAGGGGCTTGTATGATGGACTGTTTAGCTTTTTGTTGTAAAGATTTTGTTGTGAAGATTTTCTAGTAAAGTAGAAACTCTGCCACAGTGAAATCAGACATGAGCATTACTGGCTTTGTGCATACCCCTAACTAACTATGTCATGCTTTACCAAAGTGAAATGCTTTACCTAAGCCCCAGAGATTCACCACCTGTAGGAAGCTAGGAAGGTACTTGACCTTAGTTTCTGTTCTGGGTTTTTTTGTTTGTTTTCGTTTTGTTTTGTTTTGTTTTAAATCGGATATATTCAACTAATATTTGAGTTCATAGCGTGTGCATGAGATTCCTACTATCATGTTAGAGTTGGTAAAAATGCAAAACAGTCTTAGAATTGATTCATTTTTTTTTCCTTCCTGGGTAATGGCTTTTCCACATTTAATATTACTCAGTTTTCTTTATTTTCTCAGGATGGATCTTCTCCTGAACTCCCAAGTCTTGAGAGAAAAAATAAAAGAAGGAAAATTAAAGGAAAGAAAGGTATAGTGCAAAATACTCTGGCAGAAAGAAATTGTTCTTAAAGCATTTCGGCCTTTCTACAACTTGACACAATATAGCTTGGGGTTATCAGATACTGACCGTCCATTTATTATTATTTTTTGACATTTTTGTTATCTTGCTTAAGGGTGTAGAAAAGGTGGATTTTCTCCCATATCCAGTTGCAGCTACAGAAGAAATGTTTGATGCCACATAGACCCATAAGCTAAAGTTAATATATATCTTGGATAAATTGAGTTCAGTCTAAAGTCAGGAAGTCCCATTGGGCCTTTTCAGTGATGAAGAGGAGTATAGGCCGTTTGGTAGCAATTTTGTGTCTCTTGCTTATTTACAGCCATTTCTCTCAATTTACATTTTTGAGGCATCTTTGTTACTTCTCTTATTTAATTGAGAGAAGTTATTGGAGTGGCTCCCTCACTGATATGCTTCTCTGATTCTTGCATTCTACTGACTTTAAACCCTTTCCAATGTCAGGGCCAGTATGGGAAGTGATTGGACGAGCCTTGGGTGGTTGGATGTGAGGGATAGGGTGGGGTCAAGAATGACCCCAATCTCTGGCTGAGGCATCTTTGGGGATGATGGTATCGTTTGTAGAGCTAGAAACTGCATGAGAGGAGCAGGTTGAGGGTAGAGGAAGATGACGAGTTCCCTTCTGGGGCCCTTGAGTTAAAGGATCTTAGAGACACCTAAGTAAAAACCAAGGTGGTAGTTGCATATGTGGGTCTGGAGTTTTAGGAAGAGGTCTTGACATACTGAATGGGAAAGAGACGGACATAAAGATGACAGATATGCACACGTGGTGGGACATTTTTTTTGAAGTCACTTCAGTGTACTATTTCAAAGCTGTATTTTCTTTAAGAGGCTTTCTCTAATAAAGAGAACTATTTTATGTTAGTAAGACATGAGTAAAACATGCTTTGGGAAGAGAGTGCAAGCAGTTCACATCTGGGGCCCAGGTTAAGCATTCTTGAACTTATGACGTACCTCCACCTTACCAACTCTCACTTTTGGCTTAGCTCTGACATCAGGCCTGATCACATGATTTGTGAGATTTGAGGAGTCTGCACTGACCTATTGGAGACGAAAAATAAAGGCTTATCCTAGAGAACTGATGTAGTTCCACCTTATGAGGTGCTGTATCATTAAGGAGAAGTCTGCAGTATTAAACTGAGCCTTGCGGTTTCTTTTGGCAGAACGTTCTCAGGTTGACCAGCTGCTGAGTATTTCCTTAAGGGAGGAGGAACTAAGCAAATCACTGCAGTGCATGGACAACAACCTTCTGCAAGCCCGTGCGGCCCTTCAGACAGCTTATGTTGAAGTTCAGAGGCTCCTTATGCTGAAGCAGCAGGTAACGGCGGGTGGAACATTTAATGAGATTGATCATCTTTAAAGTTGGATTTCAAAATGCTTAACAAATTACTTTATTTTTAGATAACTATGGAGATGAGTGCACTGCGGACCCATAGAATACAGATTCTACAGGGATTACAAGGTATTTGGAGAGAATCTGATGGATTGGAGCCTCTGTAGCCTATTATTTCTTTGTTATCAATACAGGGGAATTAAGGTAGTCATGAAAAGGTCGTTATGTTTTCTCTCCCCTCTCTGTGTTTTCATCCTTCTGTAGAAAGGCCTTTGAGGCCGTGCACCCCGAAAATGCTTACCAACAGAGGCAGTATGCTACAGGAAGAGCCTTGGGTTAGGAATCAAAAGACCTGGGGTCAAATCTTGGCTCTTCCATTAGTAACTATATGACTTGGGAGAAGTCACTTAAAACTTGAAAACTTGGAATACTAATGCCTGTTCTGCCTGTGTGCTTGTTGGCTATATGGATTTTATGACAGTATATCTCAGAGGATTATGAGGACTTTGAAGTTCTCCTGTAATCCTTAAAAATACAAACTGGCTCAGAAATGAGTGGCTTTTCAGAAAACATTTTTGCATTTGTATGTGCGTATGTTTCCCATTCTAGAAACATATGAACCTTCTGAGCGCCCCGACCAGGTTCCTTATAGCCTTTCACGGGAACAAAGGAACAGTAGATCTCAAACATCTGCTGATGCCGCGCTGCTGCCTACTCCCTTTTTCCCACTATTTCTGGAGCCTCCATCTTCCCATGTGTCTCCATCATCCACCGGAGTCCCTCTCCAAGTAACCACATCTCCTACTTTCCAAGCCCATGGCAGTGTTCCTGCTCCCGACTCCTCAGTTCAGATTAAACAAGAACCCATGTCTCCTGAGCAAGACGAGAATGTGAACGCTGTGTCCCAAGGCTCTGCTGGCAACGTGTCCAAGGAATTACCGCAAGTTAATAGTATGTAAGCTTTTCTCTGGGTTAAGGGCAACCCGGCAGTGGGTCTAGGGCAGTTTGAGGTCTGTGACGTAAAGTCCTACCTGCCCGTTAAAACTAAAGTTGCTACAATTAATTGTTCTTAAAGTTTCCTCCACTTAGGAGGATTGTTTAAATATCAGTAACTTGTCCTCAATTTTCCCTACTCTAGGGTTACTAAATTGACTTTGTATTAACACCTAAAACGTTTCATTATGAGGATTGGTTGCCGACTCTTTGTTTTTTGTGAGAGAAATGGAGTTGATGTTGTCCAATTTTCTAGATAAGATATATCCTCTGAATTTCTTAGCACTTAACTTTCTTTGTCTTTTAAAGCGCTGGGTAGGATTAATAGAAACCTAAGAGGCAGGTCGCCATGATAAAAAAGTCAGTGGACACAGGTTTAGGATCATCGATAGGAACTTGAGTGGTTTTGAGAAATGGCCAAGGTTTGTTACTCTTGTCATAAAATAACTCTCACATATTTACCATTTGAGAATAACTTCTAAGCTATTATAAACCTTATCTGAAGTTTGTGTCACCACAATGGTGCTATATTGAAAACTAAGTAAAAATATACTGCCATTGTGTGACCTGAGCAAAAACAGAAAGTCTGAGGAGTTACCCAAGATTTTGCTGCCTGTCGCAATACTAACCTAGATATCTATCTAGCTCAAATGTATACGATCTTTCGCCTTGAATTTTGTACAAATAGTAGTTGCTTTTGTGTGAATAATATTTGGTATTTTTTTTAAAAACTAGTAAAGAAGTATTATAGTGACTTCTTAAGCTAATATTTAAAATTTTTTAAGGTTTATTTTTGAGAGAGAGAGAGAGAGAGGGAGCGAAAAGAGCAAATGTGGGAGGAGCAGAGAGAGAAGGAGACACAGAATCTGAAGCAGGCTCCTGGCTCTGAGCTGTCAGCACAGAGCCTGACCAATCATGATATCCACGACCTGAGCCAAAGTCAGATGCTCAACTGACTGAGCCACCCAGGCGCCCTTTAAGCTAATATTTTTAAAAATGTCTTTTATTAGATTTTTTTCTCTGAAAAATAATTCATGTTCACAGTAAAAAATTGGGAAATGATTAAAATGTAAATATGTTGTTTCGTTATATATTATTTCAGTCTTTCTTAAATCATAAATGTTTGTGTATTTGTATGTAGACTTTATACAAAAGGAATATCATGGTCTGTTACAAACTGGCTTTTTTCCACTTAATAGATCATGATCATTTTCCTGTATCATAAAAATAATTATCTAAAATATTTTAATTTTACTAGTTGAATAATACTTGAGAAATTGATCTGGATGTATAGTAATTTATACAATCTCCTTTGAATATTTAGTTTTTATCCTTTTCTCTTTAGTATTCCATAGAACACTACATTGTATATGTCTTTGAGTATGTCTGTGATTATTTCATCAGTTTGAATTCCTTGACATGAAATAACTACGTCAAAGAAAATAGACTTTTTTTAAGTCAGCCGACTTTTTAACTACTGTTATGTAGCCAAACCGGATGATGTCACAGGTCAAATGGCCTAGTGAAAACATCTAAGACATAAAGGTGAAAGCACTTCAGCTAAGTAGATATTTAAGTGTCTACCAAGAATAAAACATCATGTTAAACATGTGGACATTTCAAACAAGAAAGAAAGAAAAAAGATGGCTAGAAGCAGTCCCTGCCCATAAAAAGCTCTTTTAGGGTATAAGACGTGCATTTTGTTTGTGAGATTTAATGCAAGGCAAAGTGTGGTAAACACTGTAAGAGAAATATCTGCAGGCTGTGGGAAGCTGAGTGATGAGAAAACAGCTTTAACAGTCATAGTTTTGTTGGCATATCCTTGAAAGGTTGTTTTTCAGTAGAGATTCGATCACTGGTAAATAACGGCAGTTTATGTTGAAAAGTAGCAGACACAGAAGATGCAGTATTTTTTTTCTTCTTAATTCAGGAGAGAACAGTGACAGTTACCCAGTTTATCCAGTCATCCCTGCAACATTGTCTTTATCAGAAAGTTTCCATGAGCCTAGCCAAGAACTGAAGTTTTCTATGGAGCAAGGAAATACCAGGAACAGAGGAAGTCCTCCCTCTTCCCAACCATCTGGTCTTCCAAGCCTGAATAAAGAAGATGAAGAGCCAACCAAAGGCAATAGCGGGTCTGAGGCCTGTACCAGTTCTTTTCCAAGATTGTCATTTGCTTCCGAAACCCCCTTAGAGAAGGAGCCCCACTCTCCAGCCGACCAGCCCGAGCAGCAGGCAGAGTCCACTCTGACATCAGCTGAAAGCCGGGGAAACAAGAAAAAGAAGAAACTTAGGAAGAAGAAAACTCTTCGGGCTGCTCATGTTCCTGAGAACAGTGACACTGAACAGGATGTATTTACTGCCAAACCTGTAAGGAAAGTAAAGACTGGAAAGTCAACCAAAGGAGGAAAAGTAACAACCTCCACCTGGGAAGACAGCAGAACTGGCCCAGAACAAGAGAGTGTCAGAGATGAGGCAGATAGTGACTCATCTCTAGAAGTCCTAGAGATTCCTAATCCTCAGTTGGAAGTGGTAGCCATTGATTCTTCTGAATCTGGAGAAGAGAAACCAGACAGTCCATCTAAAAAGGATATTTGGAACTCCACAGAACAAAACCCATTAGAAACTTCTCGTTCTGGTTGTGATGAAGTTAGCTCTACCAGTGAGATTGGCACTCGTTATAAAGACGGTATCCCTGTGAGGTAAGGATGTTGTGCTGGTCCAGTCAGAACAGTGTTTGCCATTATTCTTTTCTTAAACAATAGAACTTTGGGTTATGAGTCAATTTTTAAATGAATCAAATGTATAGAAAATCGGTAGAGATTATGGGTATGGAAGAATCAAACCTCGACAGTGGAGATTTTCTGCTTTCTCATCTGTGTTGTAAATATATACTGTACTTAGGTTTCCTTTCATATAGAAATTTCAGATGGAAAAACTGATCTCTTCTGTCACGGCTGCGTTGCCATGTATAGAACAGCCCTTGAGTCAGGAAAATTTAAGTTACTGCTTGTCCTATTCACATCCGCTAAAAAGACTTTCGCTATTATTTTGTAGTGTGGCAGAAACTCAGACTGTGATCTCCTCCATAAAAGGATCAAAGAACTCTTCAGGTATTTGGTTATTCAGTTTTATTTAAATTAACCACAGAAAAAAAGACTTATACATATTAGAGCCAGGGTTTAAATCTTCTTATGTATGCCCGTGGAATGGGACGGGGTGGGGCGGTTGTCCCCAAGAATATTATTTTGTTCAGGAACCGTGTCCTGTAAATCCTGCCTTTTTAATTTCTTATTCCCATCTCTCTTATCTGTTCAACTAATGAGTTTTCATTGGCTCCTGGGGCTTTTGCTTTGAGAAGGAACTGCTTGAAGAATAATGCCTTATTCAACAAAATAACTGGCAGCAGAAGAGAGGATGTGGGGAGAGATTTGGTACTTCCAGGTATCACTCAAAAAATAAGTATCTATCTTTTTTCCTCAGTGAAAGGCCTTCTCTGCCAGAGTCTCTTATTATGAAATCTTCATGACGAAGATCATTTATGGAAAATGTAGGGTTTTGCTAGGGGAACTAGGTTTTAAGGAGAATCCAAGGACTGCTATATTATGTAATGGTTTTAATTTTTGAGTATCTTTTCAGACAAAAGCTGACACATCTCTGAAACATATTCTTGGTTTCCAGAAATATCTTCAGAGCCAGGAGATGATGATGAGCCCACAGAAGGGAGCTTTGAGGGGCACCAAGCCGCAGTGAATGCAATCCAGATATTTGGGAACTTACTGTACACCTGCTCAGCAGATAAAACTGTCCGAGCTTATAATCTGGTGGTGAGTTGATACATCAGTTTGAATGTTTTTTGTTTTTTTGCAGGTTTTAGCAACTCTAATTCCCACTCTCTTAAACAACAGGGCCATCTGTTTGCTGTCCAGAGATGAGGCAGGCTGTAGACTAACCGTAGATAAAGTTGATGCAGTGGCTCAGCAGAGTCCCTGGGGACTTAGCTTCTTTCTGTCCCTCCACACTGCTTTCTCTGGTGTCACCTCTTCCGAAAGCTAGTTCTCCTCCTGCTCATAGACTGATGTCAGAAGCCACTGGGGCTTCTTTTTTCTCCCATCACCAAAAGAGGGGTCCTGTGCTTTGCTCTGTGAATAACCACTTGGCAAAGGGAGATGAGATGATAACAGAAGGCCGGGCCGGTCAGGTCCTGGTCCTGGAGGTGGGGATGAGGTCAGTCGGACTGCTGCGACATGATAGAGAAGACAGAATGAAAATACTGGTAAAGTACTAGAGGAGGCATCTTTCCTCACAGTTGACTAATTGTCCCAAGTGATTAAGAAGAGCAACAATGTTCTAGGACCCCACACTGATAATCCGATGCTCATTACTCTGTTTTCATGGAATGAACTCTTGAGTTTTGAATTTGGTGTATGTCAGACTAATTTTATCAACAGTGACCTCCAAGAAACTTTAGGAACACTTTTGTCTAAATAAATACTATGAAAGTATTTGAAATTTCTGAAGTCCTTGAAAGTCACAAGGTTAGATGATAGATATTCTAGGTAGATCTCAGTATGTGCACAAAGTTAATATCTAGGATGTTCCGTGTGAAACCACCCCCGGACTACTAGGGCTTGACACATCTTTGAATGTTGTGGAACATTTGCTCACAAGTTACTGAGGAATTAAGGAACTTATCTGGGAAACTAACTACAGTGTGGATTTGTCAGATCTTCGGCTCATGTGTTGGAAGGCCTTGCTCCAGGCGTTAATTAAAATTCTGATCTATTTTACAGCAAACTGCCCTAAGTATTTTTGGTACAGCTCAGCTAACATAGGGTTGCAGTTCTTAGTTCATATGACGGTTTGCTGGGCATTTAGTAAACACATGTTTACTGAGCACCTTTTGTGTAACAGGCACTAGTTTAGGCACTGAGGACTCAACGGAGAATTAATATGTTTTAACGTTTTTGTTGTTGCTAAGGAAATGTGCTATCTAATCCTTGTGTATCCACAAGTAATGATCTGATATGTGCTTGACTTTAGAGTCGGAAGTGCATTGGGGTCTTTGAGGGGCATGCCTCCAAAGTGAACTGCCTCCTGGTTACCCAAACCTCTGGCAAGAATGCTGCCCTTTACACTGGTTCCAGTGACCACACCATTCGCTGCTATAATGTTAAGGTAAGTTGTTCCAGAGAAATCAAAAGTGAGGATATTAAACTGCTTTGACCGCGTTTACTGTGTAGAGTGGAGACGCTGTAACAGATACTTCATAAGTATGTACCTTAAAAATACTTTTTTTTTCCACTCCTCCACAGAGAGGGAATAAAAAAAAAAAATTTCTTTGTTACTGAACAAATGCTAGCCATCATCTGAGTTTTCATCAAGTTATAATCCTTTTGCCCAATTCTTAGTACCCTGTGAAGAATATCTACATTCCAAATTAGGAACATGAGTAACATCAGTAGAATTTATATTGTTTACAGCTTGAGGGTCTTTGGTCACATATTTCAAAGGAAAAAGAGTCTAAGATAATCTTGTACAAAACAGAGGATGCTACATTTCCTTCCTTATAAAAATCATGTCACGCCCTGCTTTAGGAAGGATTGTTGTCACCCTTTATTTGCTGTAACCCCCTATGGATTAGGTGTTGTGTGCTTTATTAGACACGAGAGTGCGTGGAGCAGCTGCAGCTGGAAGACCGGGTCCTCTGCCTCCACAGCAGATGGCGAACCCTCTATGCGGGACTGGCAAACGGCACCGTGGTCACCTTCAGCATAAAGGTTAGTGTTTGAGGGGAGAAGGCTGAGTTCCCGTGCCACTTGAAAGTAATGTGAGCGTGTGTGGAAAGAAGTAGAAGGCAGATATTTTCCTGTTGTCCCTTGTGCGAAGACGACAGAATTAGCTGCTACTCAAAAACTGTTATTTTCTGGTATAAGTGAAACAAGATCCTGCGCTCTGTCTGCTCAGGCCCCAGTGTGCCAGGACCCAAAGTTAGCTCTACTAAATTAAACCAAGCCTGATGATTTGGGGCCAAATAATGAGTCATAGGTTAAACTAGTCTGTCTCATTTAAGAATGACACCATGAAAAATGAACTTAAATTCTTTTGAGTATGGCATTGATGTGGTTTGGAACCGATTGAGGGTTTCATGAGGATAGCCTGTTCTGTAATGTGAACTGAGTCATAGGTTTGTCTTTAAGCCCATGGGGCTTCATTCTTTCCTAACCCAAAGAGAAATTCATTTGTCAAGCAAACCTTCACTTAGCATCTGTTATGTGCTAGGCCTCAGGACAATGCTTAGGTCATGAGGAAGGACCAGTTCTTGATGGCCCTATATGCTTTGTTAATGTAGATGGACTTCCATCTTGGTGGCTTTAAAGTACGAGAGGCATGGTCTAATTTGTATTTTAGAGAAAGTCATTCTGGAGTTGATGAGATAGGAAAATACTGGTCCTAGTAGAGGCAGGGAGATCATTTAGGAGGCTTTGTAGTAGAAGGTGACATGAAAGGTTAGACTAAAGATAAAGAGAAGAGAATGGATAAAAGATACAAGAGGTAGAATTGATGGGTTTGGTTGCTAATGAGTTGTAACGTCATATCCCAAGGTCATCTGGTCATCTTGTAATAGTGAGTTAGAATGTTTACTATGTTATGCCCAATTACAGTATCATTCATATTTTTAGTGAATACCCACCAACTCTCCTTCCACATGTGAGCTGGAACCACTGCTTCTAAGGGATACAATAAAATACATCATGCCTTCTACCTTTAAGAAGTCTAAAATCAATTTAGAAGAATCTAGCACATAGGTGATCAAGTGCCAGGCTACGAACAGATCACAGAAGGGTAATTAGTGAAGGTTGTTGCATTCCCGGTGTGAAGTGTTAACAACCTACATTAGATTTGGTTAGGGCAGTAGAAATGAAGAAGAAAGAATAAATTTAAAATATTTTAAAGGAGGGGCGCCTGGGTGGCTCAGTCGGTTGAGCAGCTGACTTTAGCTCAGGTCATGATCTCACTGTCTGTGAGTTCTAGCCCTCCGTCGGGCTCTGTGCTGACGGCTCAGAGTCTAGAGCCTGCTTCGGATTCTGTATCTCCCTCTCTCTCTGCCCTTCCCTTGTTCACGCTCTGTATCTATGTCTCTCAAAAATAAAAATTAAAATTAAAAATAAAAAATAAAAACGTTAAAATATTTTGAAGGATAAAACTTGATAATTCCATAATTCTCTTTTGTGAGAGTAATGTTATCAAAGATAGACAAAAGTCAGGAACAGGACTTTTGAGGCAGGATGAAGACAAGAAATTGAAATGGAAATGGTTGAAAAGCCCCAGAGAAGGTGGACATTGAAACAGAGATTTGAGAATCTCTGCAGACATCAAAATTTTGAAGCCTCATAAGGGCCGAGCCCTTGTTAGTTTGCCCATACGCCTGAATGCAGTGCTTCTGAGGTCTCAACAGAAAGCCAGGGCTGTTTACCAAAGCCTGTCCACCAGTGGGCCCTCAAGTCCCATCAGGCTGTCTCCCCAGCACCTCTGATGGCCGGAGTCATTGCTTAGCCCTGGAGGCTCCCAGCTGCTACTTTGTGCACTTTCTGCGAGTTTCCCCCCTTGTATGCACCTAAAGTTCCTTTTTAGAGATTTGGGGGAAGTGTGAGATTTTATGAACAAGATTGGTGTGGGACTGAGGGAAGCAAGTCTAAGATCTGGGGTAAAGGAATGCTTGGGAATTCAGGATGTGACCATGCCAGTCTGATGTAAAAGGCTGCTCTGGTTCACTAGATGACGTCATGAGAGATGACCTAGAGCCCGACATCAGAAGAACTTGAGAATAACAGGTGGAGAATGAGAGATATTTCTGAAATTGTTTATAAGTCAGTCATTTTCAGTGGAGAAATTTGGAAACACGTGACAAATTGATTGCATAACGTTTGGATGACAAAAAAAAAAATGGGAAAGAGCTTCTGGGTCTGCGGCATGGAAAATGTATTAGCATATGAAAAAGAAAGTCGATCATCCATTATCATTAACTTAAGAAACCTGAGAGAAGGTATAAAAGAGAATCAAGTGCTAATTATGATCAGATAGTGTAGGCAGAAGTTAGAAATGTGTTTATAATGTAAGAGTTTGCCATGTCCGCACTGGAATGGGGGAAGAGGGAGTCGTAGACCCAAAGAGAGTTGGAATGGAAATAGCAGAGGTTGGGAAGTTAAAAGGTACTGATGGGGTATGAGGGCTTCACAGGTAATGGAATTTAAGAGTTCAGATCAAGGTAGTGATATGGGTGAGGTGATTTCGATATTTACCAGCTAAGCTGCTTTTATTTCATATCATGGTGGTTAATTTTTCAGAACAATAAACGCCTTGAAATCTTCGAATGCCATGGCCCTCGGGCTGTCAGCTGTCTTGCCACAGCTCAGGAAGGTGCCAGAAAGCTGCTCGTCGTTGGGTCTTACGACTGTACCATAAGTGTACGAGACGCGCGGAACGGACTCCTCCTCAGGACCCTGGAGGGCCACAGCAAAACCATTCTTTGCATGAAGGCAAGTACAGTCAAGACAACAGGAGTCAGTTGGCACAAACAGAAGCGTTTGCGTGACATTTCCCTTGTTCCTAATGCCTTATCTACAGTACATCATCTGGAAAAAAGCAAGGAGGTTACAGTGCTTTTCTTTAGGGCTGGATCACCAAGGGATGTACTGTATTTTTTTGGCAGGGTTGAGGGGAGATAGGCTGTATTTTAATACATTAAAATACTAGTGGAGAAACAGTGTATTTTATTATAGAATGTAGATATACTTTAAAGTCCTTCTAGGCTATTTTCACAATCATTACGAAGAGGTAACAAACTCAGTAATACTTGTCACTTCATCACAGTACCTGGTGGTCGGCCATAAGTTTCAGTTAAAAAAATTTGAGGAACTTACTGTTTTATATCTAGTTCATGCTCATCTCAAAGTAGGTTGGAAATTAGAATTCGACAGTGTGCATTACAAGTTACAGAGAAAACTCAGAACCATTTACCAAATGTAACTCAATGAATTTTTTTCTTTAAGGTGGTGAATGACCTTGTGTTCAGTGGATCCAGCGATCAGTCAGTCCACGCCCACAACATTCATGTAGGTTGTGTTGGTGTAAAGAAATCTTTAATGGAATGATGGTTAAACCTTGAAGGATTCCCTCAGACCTCCTGCAATTTATTTATTTATTTTTTTTCCTCCTTTGGCTTCTCAGATTTCTTTTTTTTTTAATTTTATAATAGTTTATTTTCAAATTGGCTAACATATAACACCCAGTGTTCATCCCAACAATGTGCCCTTTTTAATGCCCATCACCCCCTCTCCCCCCTCCCTCATCCCCCTTACCCTCAGTTTTTTCTTAGTCTTTGAGAGTCTCTTATGTTTTATCTCCCTCCCTCTCTGTGTCTTTTTTTCCTTTCCCCTCTTCCCCTCCTCCTGGTTTTTGCTTAGTCTCACAAAGTCCACCTATTCGTGGAAACATATGGTATCTGTCTTTTTCTGACTGACTTATTTCACTTAACATAATACCCTCCAGTTCCATCCATCTGGCTACACATGGCCAGATTTCATTTTTTCTCATTGCCACGTAGTAGTCCATTGTATATAAGTACCATAACTTCTTTATCCATTCGTCAGTTGATGGGCAATTTAAATTAAGCCCTTTTTCCAGTGAAAAGCTTAATAATAATCCCTGCCTGCATAAGCTCTTAGAAGATAGTGAGCACTCGAGAAAGTCTGACCTCCTCAAAATTTTTAATGGGGGACAGATTGAAAGTTTATGTAAGGTTTAGTTTGTCTCATTTAAACCTGAGATAAATTGAGCGTCTAAGGATCTAAGAAAGTGGATGTGATACATAGTTTAAAATAGAACAAATAAAAAACAGCCCGGAGATTCTGCTCGGGTCATAGAGGCAGCTCTCTGAAGCTCAGTGCCCGGTCCATAAACCTGGGGATAATGCAACCTCAGGGACTTGTCCAGACGCAACAAAATGGTAAGAGTGAGAATTCTGGAAAACCTATAAATACGTACAGATAGAGTTGTGGCCCTTCTCTTTGCGTGACAACAGGTTCTCTCCATCAGGATACATGTCATGTATATTGTATATTGTAATAAGTGTTTATGCAAGTACCTGAGCTGTTAAACTTAGTACAGTTACATTGTGTACAAGGAGGCTCAGAATTAGGACTTGGAATAATAGAATCGTAAGTCTCAAAGGTCAGAAAGAATCTTGAAAGTCAGTCCAGTGACTTGTCTCTCTTCTGATGCAGACTGGAGAGCTCGTGCGGATCTATAAAGGTCACAATCATGCAGTGACTGTGGTGAATATCCTAGGGAAAGTGATGGTGACTGCTTGCCTGGATAAATTTGTTCGTGTCTATGAATTACAGGTAGAATTTAGATCCATTATTTTGCTTGAATGGTTTGGGGAGTAGGTCTGTTTGGGTTTTGTGTTGAATTATTATTATTATCATCATTATTATTATTATTATTATTTTAATATAGTAAAGCTGGGGTGGGACCCAGGAATCTGTATTTATCACAGGCCCTCTAGATAATTATGACGCAGATGACCCTTGGACTGTATTTACAGAAACACTGCTCCGAGAGACATGGTCAGCCTCACAGAGGTCAATACTGAAATGGTTTTTGGAGAGCAGATTTAGTCTCTAAAACCTGTCTAGTTCTCCTTGTCTCCAGTTTCAGGTTTAGATTTTGACACTGCACAGAAATTAGTGTTCTCATTTTCTGTTACCAGCTCCTCGAAGACTTATTCGAAAGATTGTCATTAGATTATATTTCTGTGAAAATGCTACTGGTGCTTCAGATTAGTGCCTCAGGTATAGTTTTAAATCTGCCAGAGGCCTCCAGGGATTATGCTTATTAAACACAGGGCATAAATAACCTTAATTCTCTTTCTGTTTTTTTCCTCCACCTAAGTCCCATGATCGATTGCAAGTTTATGGAGGACACAAAGACATGATTATGTGTATGACTATCCATAAAAGTATGGTGAGTGTTATTAGCCATGTTATGTATTTGCTTTTTTTTTTTTTTTAATGTTTTTTATTATTTTAGAGACAGAGAGAGACAGAGCATGAGTGGGGGGTGCGCAGAGAGAGAGGGAGACACAGAATCCGAAGCAGGCTCGGATCCGAGCTGTCAGCACAGAGCCTGACATGGGGCTCGAACTCACAGACCGTGAGATCATGACCTGAGCCGAAGTCGGCCACCTAACCGACTGAGCCACCCAGGCGCCCCGTATTTGCTTTTGAACGTGCTTATTACTAAAACTATAAACTGGTAACAGTGTTACTATTTATCACTTCCCAAAATGACATGTTTCTGATAGGCCTCATAATTGAATGCCTTTTTATCTTTTGGCATACTGTTATTGAGAAGTAACCCAGTGACATTATTGGATATTCCCTTTTCTATTAGTAGCTAAAATAACTACAATAAAAATCTGATACCACCATTAAATAGAAAATAAGTTTAAAATGTTTCCCCAAAAAATCGAGTGGTGCTTTTTCCAGAGACATTATGATCCGAACAGAACATTGGAATAGAGTCAGGAGATTAGGCCAGTATGGCATAGTGAAAGCAGACCTAAAAGTAGCAGCTAACTCATTTAACCATGCTAAGCCTTGATTTATTTTATTTTTAAATTACATGGTTGAACCAGAATGGGTGTTTTTCAGACTCCCAGCATTAGAACCCTTTGTTCCAGTGAAACCCAGATGGCTAATATATAATGCCCAAGGTAACATACAATGCCCAGTACAGAGTGCACCAGTTACAATGTAAGTGGGTGCCTCTGAGCCCTGCCCTTGTCACTCTCAGCCAGCCTTCTCGAAGATTCATGGCTTCAAAGCATCTACACTGGAAGATACTTCCCCACTGTGTACTCTGGGGCTGGATTTGGTTTTGGTTTGTATTTTCTTGTAGCTGGTACCAGGAACTTTTGACACTATTTTTGGGATATTGAGTAGTTGTTTTTTTGTGTGTGTTGTTTTGGTCTGATAGGATAAACCTTTTTCCCCCAGATTTACACTGGCTGTTATGATGGCAGTATTCAAGCTGTGAGGCTGAATCTGATGCAGAATTACCGCTGTTGGGTAAGGAGTGAAACTGTTCTTATGACCTGACTTAGGAGTTGTTCAACCATAGGCTTATTTATATATCTTCATGATCATCAATTAAGCATTTTTATATTTATATTTGAGGATCTAATTCATGCCTCCCACTGTAGGACAAGGAAGCTTATTTTTAAAACCTGTACACAGGGGCGCATGGGTGGCTCAGTCGGTTAAGTGTCGACCTTGGCTCAGGTCATGATCTCACAGTTCTTGAGTTCGAGCTCCGTATTGGGTGCTGTGCTGTCAGCACAGAGCCTGCTTCATATCCTCTGTCTCCCTCTCTCTCTGCCCCTACCCGCTGCTGTGTGTGTGTGTGTGTGTGTGTGTGTGTGTGTGTGTGTACTTGAAAATAAACATTTTTATTATTTATTTTTATTTTTATTATTTTTTAAGTTTTTTAAATGTTTAATTTTGGGAGAGAGAGAGAGACCAAGTATGAGCGGGGGAGGGGGAGGGGCAGAGAGACAGAGAGAGACAGAATTCGAAGCAGGCTCCAGGCTCTGAGCTGTCAGCACAGAGCCCAATGTAGGGTTGGAACTCGCAAACCGTGAGATCATGACCTGAGCTGAAGTCAGATGCTTAAATGACTGAGCCATCCAGGCATTCCAAAAATAAACATTTTTTAAAAATAATTAAAAAAAATTAAAACTGCACATAAAATACTTCCATGCTTCTTTCACAAATAGTCTAAGATTAGATATGCGGTTGTTCATATGTCATCCACTCACAAGTTAATTGGTTTTTGTTTATTATAAAATCAGCACGTGCTTACAGAAATATCAAGAGTACAGAAGTAAAGAAGGTAAAATCATAAGGAAAATACATTTCCAGTACTATATTTATTGATAAAAGTTCGTGAATCCGTGGACCAAGGCAATTTAAACCTATTGTTTAAGGATCAGCTGTACATGAAATAAAAAGTGGAAGTGCTTGTTTTTGTGACCTGCTCACTAGCTTATATTCATTCCTCAGGGATTACATGTATTAATAGTTTGGTCTGTGTCCACATTGGTTTTTGAGGAATAGGCCAATAAAAATTTGTATTCTTGAAAGTTTTAGCCTAGCCATTGCCTAGGTTAAATTGCTTGGTGTTTATTTTGGGGTGGGACCTCCAAACTTTTACACTATTCCTTATAGACCTTACTTTGTTTCATCGGCTCTAATATTAGTAGTGATCAAAGAAACGTTTATGGCTGAAATTCCCCCCTCCCAATAGCCTAACATGCTTTGTAGAATTGATGGAATGAAATCGACATCCTCTATTTTTAGATTTGATCTTAGGCTTGTCCACAGCCTGGTTACACGGTACTGTGTTTGCTTTTTGGTCTTCTCAGTGAAGGACACAAAATGTAGTACAGCAGGATGTAGAATACAAGTAGAGTCACAAATGAGTTCATTTATCCAGAGAAATGAAGAAAATACCACCTGGTTTTAAAACTGGAGGGGTGGGATGGTGCTGACAGGAAACACTCAAATTTGCATTACTTTATAGAAATGAACGTGTTAGGGGCACCTGGGTGGCTCAGTCGCTTGAGTGTCGGACTTTGACTCAGGTCATGATCTCACCATTCATGGGTTCCGGCCCAACATCCAGCTCTGTACTGACACCTCGGGGCCTAAAGCCTGCTTCAGATTCTGTGTCTCCCTGTCTCTCTGTCCCTCCCCCATTCGCACTCTATCTCTCTCAAAAATAAAATAAAAACAAAAAAATTAAAAGAAATGAACATGTTAGAATTAGAATTGTAATATTTACAACAAGCAGGCCTGTAGGAAAAAAAAAAGACAAAGAATATGCTTTTTGACTAACGACTGAAATCGAGAATTGAGCCAGATTTATAGTAAAATTAGAATTTAAAAAAAGAAACAAGATCATGATTCAAGTGATAAAGATTCTGAGTAAAGTCAGGCTTCCATAGCAATGTAGTTTGCTTTATCAGACATTTTTATTTTCAAGTTTACAAGTCCGCATTTCTTAGAATTGTTGGAAATAGCCCCTCCAGTATTACAGAGAGCTCTTAGCCTTTTAAAATAAATAGACTAAGGAACTCTTTTTATGATGGTGAGGTAAAAACATTAAGTGTGGTGTAAACTGAATTTTATGATAACTTGTCTCTCAATTTTTGCTAACCTTTTCCTTATCTCCCTAACGATATAGCTATCTTAGTGTTTGCCGTCTCGATATCACACAGTGTCAAGACTTTCCAGGCTTTTCAAGGCTCCTCATAATATTGTTAATGCAGGTGCCTCTGGCTTTGTTACGTTGTCTAGCTAAGAAGAAAGCCTAAAGGGCTTGCTTTTTGCTTGCACAGAACTTACAGGACCCACGTGAGGGGTGTTCTAATTGCAGTTGCATGCTTCCTGTGCGCTTTTTAACTTTCCCCTTTGTGCCCTTTCCAGTGGCACGGTTGCTCTCTGATATTTGGCGTTGTGGATCATTTAAAACAACATTTGCTCACTGACCATACGAATCCAAACTTTCAAACTCTGAAATGTCGCTGGAAGAACTGTGATGCCTTCTTCACGGCTAGGAAAGGATCTAAACAGGTACCTGAGTGGGACTCGGGGCCCGCCTGGGGCCTGTTGGACGGCTCAAAGCCGGCGAACCCTGCTTTGCCTTATTAGAATGTTGAGAATTGCAATGAACAGGGAGAGTCGAGGGATTTTCCTTTTTGTTAGTGCTCAGAGGTTTGAGGACTAGCTTAGTGAGGTTTCACAGGATGAATTGGGTAGTTTTTGAGAAACAACCTAAAGAGAATGTTTTCAAATGTTTCAAATCCAGTAACTGAACCCTGGGGTTTGTTACCGTGCTCTTGTACAGAAGAACTCTTGAAGTGCACAGTTTCATGTAAGTTAGCAAAGTGCTGGGTCCTAACTGCCTTCCATGTATGGATCTTAGAGTGTGTCCCTGAAGCTCTGACTTTCTCTTGTCTTACTTTCAACTTCTCTCTCACGGGCCCTTTTCCCTTTATTCCTAGGACGCTGCAGGACACATTGAACGACATGCTGAAGACGACAGCAAAATCGATTCATGAAGCTTTTTGCCTCCCATGTTGGGAAGTTATAAATTAAGTAATTTCACGTCGGCCCCTCCCAGAGGCCACGGTCTTTCCTTCCCCAGAGAAGCAGGGAAGGAGAAAGTCGTTACCAGCCAGGCTTACCACTAGCATAAGTCTGGGCAGCTCTATGGGATGATAGTTACACTTGAAGTTCTTACTGGAGGTTTGTCCGATTTAAGCAGATTTTAGGGAACCATACTTCTCTGGGATAGCATGGAATATAGTCATCTGTGCTACTAGTTTTGTCCAGATGTTTGTTAAAAATACAGATCTTAATTGGCTACTCAGTTTGACCCATATGATTAATATGTACTTTTTTTCTTGATTTCAGTTTGCGATTTTTAGTTTGCGTTCTTAGGATGGTTTAAACCCATAGTCCGGCTTTTTAAGTACAAGTTTGTTCAAATGCTAGATTTTTAGGATCAGCTTTAATTTCTTTAGTTCTAATAACTGGGTATTTAAATTAGAAGCATTAGTTTCCTTTCTAAACAATTATGTGCAGTGTGTTTCAATATCCTCTTGCTTTGTAGATGGACAGAGCTAGCTTTAAATGCCAAAGGGACACACGGTAGATTATTCACGGCTAGAGCAACTACTCTGCTGACGATATTTTAGGAACTCAGCAAATCACATAATGACAAGTCCTCACAGACAGCACTTCTTTTGAACCTCCGTGCAAGTTTTGATAAGGGCGCTCAGGTCAAGACAGGGCCCAGACCCAGCGTCTGCCTCGGAATTTTGCTCTTAGACCCAGGCACTCACCGTTGCAGGTACGGTCGGGCTGTAGATCTCCTTTTCCAGTTTGTGACTCCCCAGGCCTGCTGCGAGTTTGCAGCCTTTGAGTTTCCTCCAGTACCAATCCCTTTCTCTCCCACTATCTAGCTGTGCCTAGACTGTTGGCAGCCATCAAACGCTTCCTCTGGGCCCCCGGGGTGCTTTCCACCCGCCTGCAGCACTCGAGAAGGGGGAGTTAGGATAAAGCATCTGAACACAGTCTTGAGGGGCTCAAACAGGCTTCTTAGAGACTGATTTCTGAACTGGTGTCTTGCCTTCACCTCCCCTCTAGCTGGCTAAGAAGAGTGGAGTGTGGTGAGGGTGACGACTCTACTTGTCCACTGAGAGCAGACAAATCAACAAAGCCTAGCGAGACCGCTTTGTGTCTGGATTTTCTCTAGACTCTTGAGAGAAGCTACAGAAGTGATGCTTTCGAGCCTTTTGTTTCTGGATTCTCAGGACTCTGAAATTTCAGATTCTTCAGAGTGGTAGAAGAAGGGAGAAGAACCCAGGGCCACATAGCAGGCTTCGGGATGTGCCGCCTGCTGTATTCTAGGATCGCGTAGCGTGCAGGTGTCCCTCCACCGCTTTTAGTGCACACGCACCTACTCCCATGTCTTCACTCAGGCTCTAGGGCTGGGGGCGTTCACGGATAGGTTTCAAGAGGGTATGAAGTTGTACGCAAGACTAAGTATGTGTTCTTTTTTTCCAGGAAAAGCTTCAGGGGTTCTTACTGGATTAAAAAAAAAAAAAAGAACTCATCTAGGAGCCACTTTTAAATAATGAAGGGGCCAAACGCTATTTACTTCTATCCTTGTGAACAGGAAAACTTTTTTGACCAGACTATTGATATTTGCGTGATACCTGAGAGAGAAAAGAGAAGATTCTCTTGCATAAAATGTATTTGTGTCATTTCTGTATGAGATTAAGAAGCTTTCTTACCTCTCCTCCCCATTTCCTGTACGGATGAGCCGGGAGGCCAGGCTGTCGTGCAGGGTTGGGAAGGGCGGCTTCCCAGGAAAGCTACTGGAATTTATCACCACCCCTGGCGTTTCATCCGGGGCTGTCGTGAAGCTGCATTTCCATGTTGACCGGGCAGTGTACTCAGACAGTCTTGCATGCTCTGTTGCATAGGTGCCCTTTGGTCCTGCCTCAGGCCATGTCTGAAAAGATGAGAGTGGTGGAGCCTTTGTACAGCAGGAGGGGGATATGTGAGGTGTCGGGCAATCGTGGGGAATCTTTGAAGGTATGAGAGAATCCGTAACCACCGATTTGGGTTTAATTTTGGTAGAATTGCGCCAGTCTATCTGCCTTTGTGTGTGCAGGGTGAATGTTCCTTGGACGTGTGTATGCGCGTGGGCACCTATACCTGTGATGCTTTCCCTCATTTCCCAAAAAGAAATTTTCGAAGCCATGGTAATAATGTCTTTGTTTCAAGAGTGTGTCAAAATCTTTTACTGCAGGCTAATGTGTTATACTGAGTGCACTGTTCGAGCCCTCTGTTTAGAAATAAAGGCACCATAAGCATCTTGGCTGCTTATGGTTGTGTTATTACTGTTAGGGGTCTTGAAAGTTATGCAGAACTTTGGCTGTTTTTTTGTCTTTTACGGTATCTTAACTGATGCTAGCCCTCCGTCTTCACTTGGAGAAGAGCTGTGGCTCAGTTTTTGTCTTGACTTGATATTTAGTACTTAATGAAGGAAGGTGTTACATGACCTGACAAAATCCAACTCATTTCTTGTAAGGAGTTGGAGGCCATTTTTAGAATATTATCCTTAATTGCCTGTGCCTACTTCCAGTGGCTAGAAGCCAAGAAAACCTTGGTATCAGTCCTTTTGTGTGCATATGCTAGCGTCTTAGTGGCAGTTATGACAAGCTATCTGTCACTTCAAGTTTTATCCCAAAGTTTTTAATCAGGTTCAAAATGTATTTTGGCACACTCCCTACTCAGTTAGAAAGCAGTTAAACACATAAGAGCCAAGAGTTATTTTGACCTGATGTCACTTGAATCTGAGGGAGTGCCATTGCTACTACAGTCCTGCTTTCGTGGGGAAAATGTTTTTCTGCCTCAGAATTTGGCAGTTGAGTGTTTAGCTCCTGACCTATTTGTAATTTATAGGCAATATTATCACTGTTCGTGCGATTATTTGCCTAACAGAGGGGGCTTTTTGGTTTTGGTTTGGGGATGTTGTATACAGTAGACAACTTTAGTGAGTAGGTATGTGGACGATGTTGGGAGTAGGTATACAACACTTAGCAGAATGGTACGATATATTTTATGGAAGAGAATTCATTGGAGGGGAAATCAAAGTATCTTGGGAAGTGGGATTTAAACAGCACATATCCTCTGGTTTGCTCAAATAACTGCAATTTGTATGCGCAGACTTAAAAATTTTGTTTCTGCTCCCAAAAGGAGAGCTCCTAAAACTGTTAGATATGAAGGCCATGCCTGCCACGTGGGCAAAATTGTGATTTCATCCCTGCCCCAAATCATCATGATTTTCAGGATTTCAGAGAAGCTGTCTAATGGATATGATGGAAGCCATGGTGGAGGAGGTTTGGGTTGTACTGAGTTCCATGTGCAGGCGGGTGTGAAATCTTGGTGTAAACCAAACATAATACTTACCAGGCAAAAACCTCTAACCTCACCTCCAGCCCCCAAGTCTATGGCTCTGCAGGGTCACACAGCAACTTATGTTTCCTAGATGTGCTCTAAATTCAAGGTCATAGCCCAGTTGAATTGATGGGGGAGGAAGTTAAGGAGGAAAGGCTATTGAAGACCTTTCTCCTGCTTAAGAGAAATACATGCCCTAGAGCTGCTCCAGTACCCTTGGTCTCTGAATTTTTTATATATTGAATATGGATTAGACGAATGAAATCAGATGACATTTGACTGCAAAAAATGTTTATAAGCAAATAGCTTAGCCTTCTTACATTTTGGTATAAAGCTGTGAACTTCATAACTTTGTAAAGCAAGATATAAAGCAAATACAAGAGGAAAATAAAGTACTTTTACTAATTGTTTACTTTTGCTACCTCATCTGCCTATTAATAGCCAACCTTTTCTTTTCCATGTTGGAAGAGACGACAAGAAGGAAACTGGGTGAAACACAAGATGGTTATAGATGTGCCACAGAGCATGGGCCCAATGAGTTTGGCAAACAGCTACATTTTTGGATTTGTCCAAGGTCATAAAACAGATCAGTGAGTTAGTGGAGGAGGAGGATTAAAACTACATCTCTGGGGTTCAAGGTGGCTGTGTAGGAAGACTGAGAAATTCACCTCCTCCCACAGATAACAACAAATCTATAGCTATAGAAGGACTAATTTGCCTCCGAAAAGGACCTGAGAACTAGATGAACAGCACCCCCAAAAGAAAAGAGAAAAGAGATGCATTGAGACAGGTAGGAGAGGCAGAAACTCCTTCTCCCTCTGGATCCCACCTGAGGAATAGTGACTCGCTATTGGGAAGGGATCCGAAAAATACAGAGTTTTCCCTTGAAGAGTGAGGGGACTAAGCCCGCTTTAGGCATCCAGACCCTTGTGTCTGGCACCAGAAAGACAAACTCTCAAAACACCTGATGTTGAAAATCAACAGGAATTAGGTCCAGGAGGACCATAGAACTGTAGGGAACAAGGAACCTACTCTTAAGGGGCTCACATGCCCACCCACTCATCCTGAGATCCAGTGCAAAAATAATTTGAAAACTGCTTAGGCTCTGACAGAGGGAGAGACCCACTTGCTAATCCTAAAGTGGCTAACAGGCAAGAACCTACAGTGACTTTCTCTGGGGATGGACGCACTGGTTGGTGCCATTTTTGCAATTTCATTCTAACTAGCTGGTGACAGAGCTGGTAGGCACCATTTTTGGTGCTCACCCTCTAGCCTGCTAGCACTGGCGAGCGTGCTCCGTGTCCCGCTGAACCGATCGATGCAAGCAGCCACACCACATTTGGGCCAGGTGAGTACATTGCAGCTGGGCTGGGCATGCTCCCCCCTCTCCTGTGCAGCAGCTGTGCCCCGACCAGATGGACTCAATAGATACATACAGAACATTCCATTCAAGCAGCAGAATACACATCCTCAAGTGCACATGGAACAGTCTCCAAGATAGATCATTAGCTAGGCAACACAGCAAGTCTTGATAAATTCAGGATTGAAGTCCTTTCGGGCATCTTCTCCAACTACAATGGCATGAAACTAGAAATCAAGTACAAGAAAACTGGAAAAACAGAAAAATAGGGACATTAAACAACATGCCGGTGAACAATCAGATCATTGAAGAAATCAAAGATGTAAAAAAAAAAAAAAAAGAATGCCTAGAGACAAATAAGACCAGAAATATGACCTACCAAATTCTGTGGGATGCATCACAGGCCTCCCTCAAGAAGAAACAAAAATCTCAGATAATTAATTTAATTTGACAGTTAAAATAACCTATAAAAAGAAAAAGCAAAACCCAAAGTAAGTAGGAGCAAGGAAACAACAAATATCAGAGTGGAAATAAATGCAATAGAGACTGCAAAGTAGACTGTTCACTGACAGTAGAAAGATCAGTGACCAAGAGCTGCTTCTTTGACAAGATAAAACTGACGAACCTTTGACTAAACTCGCCAAGAAAACAAGAGGAGTCACAATCAGAAAGAAATGAAGGAGTAGACATTACAACTGATACTACAGAGGTTAAAAGGATCCTAAGAGACTACTATGAACAATTACACACCAACAAATTCGACGACTTGGGGGAGATGGAAAAATTCCTAGAAACATAGCACCGACCAATGCTGAATCAAGAGGAAATAGGAAATCTGAACAGACTGATCACTAGTAAGGAAACTAATGGTCAAAAACCTCCCAACAAGCAAAAGTCCAGGACCAGATGGCTTCACTGGTGAATTCTACCAAACATTCAAAGAATTAATACCAATTCTTCTTAAAGATTCTTTAAAACAAACAATGGAGGAGGGAACGCTCTCAAACTCATTTTACAAGGCCAGTACCACCCTAATACCCAAGCCAGACAAGGATGCCACTAGAAAATTATAAGCCAATATCCCTGATGAGTAGACATTCAAAAACCCTCAACAAAATATTAGCAAATCAAATTAATATATTAAAAGGATCATATCTCAGGGTGCCTGGGTGGCTCAGTCGGTTGAGTGCCCAACTTCAGCTCAGGTCATGATCTCGCGGTTTGTAGTTTCAAGCCCCACATTGGGCCTTGTGTGGACAGCTCAGAGCCTGGAGTCCACTTCAGATTCTTTGTCTCCCTCTCTCTCTGCCCCTCCTTCCCTCCCTCCCTCCCTCTCTCTCAAAAAGAAACATTTTAAAAAAGGGATCATATCCCCCCCCAAAATAAAAGGGTCATTCACCACATTAACAAAAAGGATAAGAACATGATCACCTCAATAAATGGAGAAAAAGCATTTGACAAAGTTCAACATTCAAGGGAACATACCTCAACATGATAAAGGTCATGTGTGACAAGCCCACAGCTAACGATATAATCCATGGGGAAAAGCTGCAAGCTTTTTCTCTAAGATCAGGAACAGTACAAAGATGCTGACTCTCACCAGTTTTATTCAACATAGTATTAGAAGTCCTAGCCAGACAATTAGGTGAGGAAAAGATATAAAATGCATCCATATCAGAAAGGAAGAAGTAAAACTGTCACTGTTAACTTAGGATAAAAAGAATTCAGTACTGTTTCAGGACACAAAGTCAATATGCAAAAACATGTATTGCTAAACAGTAATAATGAACCATCAAATATCCAGAAAACAATCCTATTTACAATTGCATCAAAAAGAATAAAGTGCCTAGCAGTAAATTGAACTAAGGAGGTAAAACACTTATACACTGGTAACTACAAAACACTAATAAAAGAAATTGAAGACACAAATAAATGGAAAGATACTCAATACTCCTGGATTGGAGGAATTAATATCATTACAATGCCCATGTTACCCAAAGCAGTGTACAGATTTTAATGAATCCCTATGAAAACACCAATGACATATTTCACAGAAATACAACAAACAATCCCAAAACTTTTATGGAACCTCAAGAGAGCCCCAAAACGCAAAGCAATCTTGACAAAGAAGATCCAAGCTGGAGGTATCATTGCTCCCTGGTTTCAAACCATTCTACAAAGCTACTGGAATCATACAGTCTGTTCCCGGCACAAAAACAGATACACAGATCAATGCAGCAGAACTGAGAGCCCAGAAATAAACTCACACCTATATGGACAATTCATTTCTGACAAAGGAACTGGGAACATACAGTGAGAAAGGACAGCCTCTTCAATACATAGTGTTGGGAAAACTGATCAGCCACATCCAAAAGAATGAAACTAGACCACTGTCTTCTACCACACACGAAAGTTAACTGAAAACAGATTAAAGGCTTGAAGCTGACACTTGAAACCATAAAATTCCTAGAAGAAAACATAGGTGGTGAGTTCCATGACATCATCTTAGCAATGTTTTTGTGGTCAAACTCTAAAGGCAACAGAAACAAAAGCGAAAATAGGCAAGTACGATTATATTGAGCTCAAAGTTCTGCACAGTGAAGGAAACCATCAAAACAAAAAAGCAACCTACTAAATGGGAGAACATGATTGGAAATTATACATCCGGTAAAGGGCTCATATCTAAAATATATAAAGAACTCACATAACCACAACAAAAAACCCAGTTCAGAAATGGGCAGATGATCTGAATAGACATTTCTCCAAAGACATTCAGATGGCCAACAGGCACATGAAAAGACACTCAACATCATTAATTATTAGGGAAATGTAAAAACCACCAGGAGTTGTCACCTCATGTATGTCAGAATGGCTATATCAAAAAGGTAAGTAACAAGTGTTGGTGAGAATGTAGAGGAAAGGGAACCCTCGGATGCGGTTGGTGGGTTATAAGTTGTTGTGGCCACTATGGAAAAGATCCACGCACCCTTATGTTCACCGCAGCAGTATTCACCACAGCCAAGATAAGGAAACAACCCATATGTCCATCAGTGGATGCATCAATAAAGAAGATACGGTGTATATGTATGGAATACTACTTAGCTGTAAAAAAAAAAAAAAAAAAAAAAAGAATGAAATCTTGCTATTGGCAACAACATGGGTGGACCTTGACGGTATTAAGCTAAGTGAAATAAATCAGAAGGAGAAAGACAAATACTATATGATTTTGCTCATGTGTGGAATCTAAAAAAGAAACAAAAAACAGACTCATAGATACACAAAACGGACCTGTGGTTACCAGAGAGGAAGGGGGTTAGGGGGTGGGGCACTGGGTGATAGGTATGAAAGAGGGTCACTTGGAAGGTAATGGATGGTAAGTAGACTTTCGGGTGATCGCTTTGTAGTGTATACAGATGTTGAAGTCTAGTGTTGTATACCTGACACTCATAACTCCTAAAAAACCGCATCACGGTTTCATTACACTCCGGTGACCAGCCCCTCCATTTACAAGGTGACCCATTTATTCTTGCTATTCTATACACCCCCAGCTATTCCCCTTCCTTTCCTCATCGATCTTGGAAAGTAGCTGAGTGATTCCCATGTTCAAGAAATACGGATAAGCATGATTAACGCAGGGCCCAGGTTTTTTGTTTGTGCGTGTATATGTGTCTTCCATCACCGTATTCCGAAACCAGGGCTCTCTGCATGATGGAGGAGTGGAAGAGTGGAAGCTCCTCGGCCCTGCTCTGGCTGATACCTAAATGTGAGAAAACGAAACACGACCGAACCAGCCATACACATGCCTTTATTTAGATCAACTCTTTTCAGAATGCAGCCAAACTTATGAGTCATACAGCCCAAAGTATCCAGCCCTCTTTCACTGAGCCAGTTTATCCCGGAGCGGGCCCATCCTGAAACAGTTAGACAGAACCAAGTACTAGTTTGGTTACTGTCCCATGGGTGGGAGAACATGAAGGTGATGGAGGACTCTAGCACAGGAAGTGCCGAGCGCCACTGGCAAATGCTTCTGGGAACAGCCTAGGGCAAGCTAAGGCACTTCCTTCAGAACTGAGGCCACTCAGGTTCTGAGTAAGCCTCTCAGCTGGGCTACAACTACCTGAGGCAGACAGACACAGGCCTCCATGTGGCAAAGGGACAAAATTGTTCTCCCTCATTACCTAACTGAAGGGTCAGTATGGGCGTGACAGATGGACAGAAGCCCTGAGGCCGAGTGGGGAGTGAAGTAGAGGAGGAACGAGATCAAGGAGGCACCTGGAGGCTTGCTGGGGGAGGGGGGGTGGTGGTGGTGGTGCAGCTACCGTGTCCTTTGAGGTAAGTGGCTCTAGCTATATTGGATGAAATTGAAATCCTGAGTGATCGGCATGGCCTTGGATAAGGCAGCTTGGTTCAGGCATACATGGTGAGCTGCAGCCACTGAAAGAAGAAGTCCCAAGATCAGAATGCAAACAGAAAAGAGAGCCCAACCCTAAGGTTCTGATAGAGTAGGGGGAAAGGGACAGCCCCAGCATGCCAGACGCTGGGAGCATTTTTCTAAGAAGCAGTGGTTTATGGCATGCTTGCCCGGTCTCTACTAGAAAGGTATGTTTTCCAGCATAAAAGGCGTTAGGATCTCAGTCCCCGTTGGAGCTTTCCCCCAGTATACATTCCCCATCAGCCACATCCCTGCTGAGCTTCCCTCTCCGTTCCTTTCCTGTTCCATCCCTCCACCTTCAGTGACTCCTCCACCCTGAATATGGAGGTGCAGGGGGAGCGTACTGCTTCTATTAGGCTTTACCTCTAGAACGTTGAGTTTGATGATACCGTCTCCATCCTTGTCAAATGCATTGAAAGCCCCTGTGTGGAAGAATGCACAGGCCAGAGGCCAGTTAAAGGGTCCCTTCCCCCCACTATTGTGACTTTTCTTAAGAGGACCATGTACTGAGTGCTATCCTTCAGCCCAAAAACCTGCCAGGCAGAGTATCAACGATCACCCTCCCTTGGCCAGCTCCTTCTGAGCTTTAAGGGGGCCCGTGCCTTTGTTCGGCTTGGACAGAGTAGACCGGAAGATGATCAGGCTGGGAATCTTACTCCGGCTCCTGTCACCATGGGAGGAGGGGCCCAAGAGTGCAGACAGGGAGCCCCCCACTTACTGAACATGCCCTCCAGCCTGACGAAGCAGCAGATGAAGCTGTCGAAGTCGATGTTCATGTGCTTGTCTGCGTACCGCATGGTGATGATGTCGTAGAGCTGGTTGTTGAGGTGGAATCCTGTCGGGGCAGCATGGGAGAGGAAGAATGGGGCTGAGTCCTAGGCCGGCATTCTATTTTCCCTGCCTCTGAGCCACTCTGTGGCGGGGGGGGGGGGGGGGGGGGGGGGGCAGGGGGGGAAGGGGGAGGAGGGGGGGATGAGAAGCACTTCCTCCTTCCTTTGGCTAGTAGGCCCGTAGTGGCCTTTTGCCCCCACCCTCCAGTCCCTGCTTCCACCAGCCCGAGCCCACATCCCCGCCACCCACTTGCTTCCCCAGCACCTGCATCATTGACTGCATTTCGCATCTCGTAGCTGTTGATGGTTCCAGACTGGTCTGTATCGTAGTGTTTGAAAATTCTCTGGCAAGAGAAAAGTTGAGGACAGAGGTCACACAGTAAACCCCTGAGTCAATCCCCTCCTTCACTCCCTCACCTCATTCTCTTCTCACCTGCCAGGCTTTAATCTTCTTCCAGAGGTGATGGAACTCTTGCAAGTTCAGCCTCCCAGAGCCGTCTGTCTGGAGGAAGGAGGTCAGGGCTACAGGGCATACACAGCGAAATCCCCCTGGACTGAGAGGAAGGGAGACTACAAGGAAGGTCGCCTCACAGGAAGGCTCTGCCCCAGATATCCTACCCACTGCCCCGTCCTGGTGTTTAAAACCTCCCCTCCACGCCTCCTCAAAGTTACTGTCTTCTCTAAAACCCAGGGAGCCCGTCTCCTAAGGACCATTGTTGCTTGGGCGGGGCCCTAGGCAGAATCCCAGGCCTGAGGTGAGGGCAGAGGTTAGGTGCCGGTTACAACCCAATGTCCTGCCCAGTGGCGCCGCCTCCAATGGCCCCTCTTTCTCACTGGGCACCCCCCATTGTTGCCTTGGCTCCTAGGGGCTGCACGGGGTGACAGTGGGGGAGGGAAGGGTGGCAGGAAGGATACATCCATGAGAGCAATCATGCTACGGCAGGACTCCAGCGTGAACCCTTGGGTCTTCAGGTCCTTATCTGGGAGGTATGGAGAAGAGTGAGGAGCTTCCTTGAAGTAACCGGACACCCAGTCCTGCCCGCCCGTCCTCTACACACAGTCTGAGCCACTCACGTTTGTTCACGACCGTGTTAAGGATATTCTTGAGCTCATCTGCACAGACCTCCATATCCTGAGGAGGGAGGGAGTAGAGGATAACAGTTTAAGGGGACAGCCGCTGATGGGACAGACGGTTTGCGAAACAAATCCCAGCTCTCCATGTGGCTAAGGTCCCTGTCAGTGCTATCCTGTCGTGGGAGGCTGGGGTTTTTCCGAGGAAGACACGGCACCCTCAGTGTCCAGACCGCAGTGGGCAGCTCAGAGCCAAAAGGCCTCTGAGGCACCCTGCGGATGCTGGTCTAAAACTCAAGGACCTGACGTGTGGATTTTTGTGGCACACGTGAACATCCCCCATTTCCACCAAAAGCCCAAAGGACCCCTATGGAACAAGAATGAAATAACCGGTCATCCGAGCGGCTCGTCAAGGAGAGGAGCCTCTGTAGGGGTCCCGCCCGGCAGCGCTCACCTCGCCCGCTATCTGCCTAAAAATGTTCCGGAACTGCTGCTGCTCCTCGGTCTCTGGGCCGGTGTTCCCAGGCCGCGGCTGTGGAAGCACAAAGGAGAACTGGTTCACGGCGATCAGGGAGATGGACAGACTCACAAGGAAAGTTCCTTCGGGGTCAAAGGCGCCAGAGTGCCTAAACCAGCCCTGGGTGGCAGCAAGAGCTGGGTACAGGACAAACGGCGTTTCTTAGTTGAACCTAGTGAGCTGGAATGAGAGTCCTCTAGGCCCAGCAACCTTTCACTCCAGACAACGCAGCCAGAGGAGTTAGATGAGCCGTGCCGACATGCAGACCGCCCCCTCGGGTCCTCTCTCCCCACCCCCGCCACTGTTTTGAGCTTGACCGTCCCAACCAAATGAACTCCGGAAGGACAAAGGTGACCAGACCATTGTGATACCTCCAGCCACTTCTGTCATCGAGGCCAAGTCCTCAGAGGATGCCCAAACTCCACCGTGTGGACATTCCAGGATGGAGGAGGTGGCCCCGAATTCGTCTGTGGACTTTGGTGACTTAGCCTCACCTCCACTAAAGCTTTATGTGACCTCTCCCCACGTCGATCAAATACCCTTCCCTGGGCTCTGCAGGACTCCAATTCTGATGTCCATTCCCTTTTCTGCTACTGTTCTTTATCCCCTCATTGTCAAGAGCTCAAGGACACCAGGACACAGGAGTTGGTCTGTCATGGGCTGTCTCGAGCTGGCTGTGTCCCAGGCTCTGCCTCCCTTTTCCTTCGCTGTCCTGAGAAGGGGGCTCCAGTGGGCAGGCTCAGCCCGTCCTTCACAGGCCCGGGACTGGCTTGGTGTGGCTGCCACCCCTTAAGACAGTCACCCAGGCAGCATCCCAAATTTTAGGAGACCATGATGAGAGAAGTCAGTGGGATAAATCCAAACCTCCAGCTGTTAAAGGGACACCCCACCATGCAGCCCCTCCAATCCAGAGGCCCCCAGCTGTGTGCTAGCCCCCGCATTCATGCCACGTGCTTAAAAACCTGTGGGGATTTCTCTGGCTTATCAGGGCTTGCTTTGTCTCTGCCCTCCTCTGATTCCTGGTCCACACCCAGTTCCTTGTTGCTGTTTGCTCTGTCCGAAACGAAGATGATGGGCTGGAGACAAGAGGGAAGTGGGGAAGGGGCAGGGAGGAAGCAAGGATTACAGGCTAAGCGGGCACACGGAGGCAGCCCTCCCTCCTGGAGCAGCTTCGTCCAGTGAAGAGGAAAAGGGCAGAGTTGGGAGCTCTTGAACCTCGGTTCAAGCTCCATCCCTGCCACTAACAAGCTGTGTGACTCGGGGTAAGATGCTAAGTCTCTCTGGACCTCAGGTCCTTATCTCCTGACGGTAGAGCGAGGAGGGTTAAACGAGATAGGTAGTACCTGTGAAAATGCTAAGAACGTTAAAAGCGATGCGATCCAGTACGATGATTTTCTATAATCTTGTAGGCTTTAAACCGTGGAAACACTGTTCAGGTTAAATTTCCCCAGAAGCCCAGTGTGTATGAAGTCATTAAAAACAAGCTTCTCCGCTCGATGAAGAGGGCAGAGCTCTTTTCCCTCGGCACACCTGTATCGGCCATGGCAGCCACGGAGGCGCCTCCAAGGAACCTCTGCGACACCGCAGAGGACTGGTAAAAGGACTCCAATTAGTGGCATGGTCAGTGGGTGAGAGTCAGAACACCAAGGCTGGAATTCCAGCCCTGTCCTCACATACGAGCAATAACTTCTCTGGCCTCCAGTAACTCATCCATTAATGCGGATGACAGAACCTTTCCCATAGGGCTCTGGTGGGGATGGCATGCGATGCTGGACATAGAACTACTGCAAAAACACTGAAGAGGCTACACAAATATAAGGGATATCTTCAAGACATGCTCATGCAAGTGAAAAGGACACAAAATGAACAGAGAATGGCTGCCATGCTATGCCACCCTCGTTGGTGCCATCACCGCACAGGGAAAGCCAGAGGAAGGCGAGGCCGTAGGGCTCGTGGCTGCTGTGCAGAGGGCAGTGGGATGGTCAGAATCTCTCAAAGCAGAAAAGCCACGTGACCCGTTTCCGACTCCCCTTCTGCCTTTCCTTGCCGTTCACCTAGAACTCCGTAAATGGGCAGACCTACGGAAACAGCCCCTAGAACTTTGGCTCCCAGCAGGCCCCAAAGGCCCTGGCTTGCTCTGCTTTCCAAGCAAAGGGTCTCACGCAAGCAACTGAGCAAGTATGGGTCGCAGTTGCAGGGGGAATGTGTGCCTGTGGATGTGGCATGGCCATGAGTCACCCCTGCCAGCCACACATCTCTGGGCACGAGTGCGGGTCTGGAGAACACAGGCCTAGGAGTGTAATGGGCCTGTACCAGATCACTGAGGGCAAGAAACATGGGTTTTGGAGCAGATCGCTATGGCTTCCAGTTTCCCTGCTCATTAGCTGTGTGCTTAGGCAAGTCTCTTCACTTCTCTGAATACTTATAAAATATCTACAAAACGGGAATAGTAATAGCACCCACCTTGTAGATACTGTTGTGACTGACGATGATGTATGTTTTACCCCCATCACCATGCCTAATATACGGTAGGTGCTGGAGCAGTGTCACCTCTGGTCTGCACCAGTGTCAACACTTAGAGGACCCCTATGGTAGATCTTTCCGGGCATTGCCGTAAACACTAACACCAGACCTGTCCCTCATGGGCCTGGGGATGCCCAAAGGTCAGTCATTTCTGGATGGCACTCTGAGTAGTCAAACCAAAATTCTGAAAGGGTTAGCCATCGCTCTAGGCCCTGGAGACAATGGGAAGGTTGTGGGGTACATGGAGCAAGGATATAGGAGGGAATTTGAGTCGTGGAACGAATGTAATCCTGAATTCCAAAACCACGCAAAGGAAACAATGCGCCTGGTCCTAGATGAAAGCTTTGTTCCGAGGCCCCCGAGATGCTCTGGGCACACATGGTCACCTTCAACGATGGAGTCCTCGGAGCAAAGTGGTTATAATCAGGACACTGAGGAGGGGATCTTAGAGGCCCTGGTGAATCAAAGGATCACAGCAACCTCCCAAGACCCCAAGAAGGGAAGCTTTCCAGGTAGCTCTCATTCCCCATTAAACCAGTCAAGTCGGTCAGCTCCTCTGAGGCAATGAGGGTGAAGTTCTCTTTCCCTTCCTCCATTGCTACCTGGACACAGGTCCGTTGGGTCGCATGGCTTTGAGAAGCCTGCGTATGGAGAAGCCGCTTGCCTAGAAAGGGATGTGGGACAAGCTTCACCTGGAACAAGAGCCCTGATAGTGACTTAGCCTCTCTGGGCATCCTCTCCCACCCCCGCCCCAGCAGGCTAAGCAAACAGGAGGAGTGGGGAGCAGCCAGGGAGCAGAAAGGAGGGAGAAGGAGCAGTCCTGCCTCGGGAGCAGGCAGCCGCCATCGCGAGACTGTCTCCATGGAAACCCTCACACGCCTGTCTCGCCGTACCCTGGGAAACAGAAACAGCTGCTGTTCTCCCCCAAAGCATCAAGCCCTGCTTAGCACTTCTGACAAAGAAGGGGTGCTCCTTCTGGTTTTACCAAGAGCCCCCATACCAGGCCCGTTTTCACTGGTTGGCCGTCCTCTTCCTCCCTCACGGGAAAGGTGAGCATGGTGGTTCAGAGCAGACTCTGGAGCCAGACTGCCTGGGCTCCTAGTGCTGCTTCTGCCACTTACTAGCTCTGTGGCCCTGGACAATTTAGTCAGTCCGCCTGTACCTTTTCTTTCTCCGAAACTGGGGAGGATAACAGTACCAATGTCATGAGGTTGCTGTGAGGATTGAGTACATCCATGGAAAGCACCGGAGAGCGTGCCTGGCCCATAGCCTTCACTCGGCCAGTGTTAGCTGACATTGGTCCACACCCGTAGCTGCGACAGGGGCCCAGGAAGGCGGGGTGGGGGGCAGTGAGGGAAGAGGCAAGTCTGGGACACATGCTGTCTCACACACACACACGAACACACTCTGCTATCTACCCACTCACCCTGTGACACCCACCTTGGTTTTTTTCTTTTTCTGCATAAGGAAAGGAAACAACAAATGCGGAATAAGTGAAAATCAAGTTTCCAGAAAACCCAGTGGCTTTTGGCTTCCCTGTGATTTGGGCCTCAGCTTAGGGTGAGGCTCCAGGGTCCAGAAATCTGGGCCACACAGAGCTGAAAGAGGCCCGAAGAGTGAAGGGAGGTCAGAGTTCTCCAGGCTCAGAGGCTGGTGGCCGCTCTGGTGGCTGTTGTTATAACCCACTCCTACTGGACACAGCCAAGGAAATGAATCTTCTGGCTCGTTTTGTATTTTTAAGTGAAGTTTGTTTCTAAGACACCAAAAAAAGTGGCTCACACAAACTGGCCTGAAAATGAATTTTGCTTGACTTCCAGAGTTTTGGGGTTTTGTCTTCATTTTTAAAAAATCTTTTTAAGTTGGCATCCTGCCCAACATGGAGCTCAAACTCATGACCCCAGATCGAGAGTTGTATGCTCTACCGCGTGAGCCAGCCAGGCGCCCCTGTTTTGTTTTAGCAAATATTTATAATCAACGGAGAGACTTAATGTGGAAATCTAGGTTTGGGGCTTTAAAACAAAATAAGACCAGAAGGTCTGGCAGGCCGCGTGGGCAATGATGTGGGAAGCTGAGGGCAGTGGCTGCCTGTACCCTCCCAGATGCCACCACTGCTCCAGGTGTCCCTCCAACACTGAAGCTAGGGGTCAGGTGAGAACTCCAGGCAAACATGCCTGGGAAGGGACATCGATCCCCCCGCACGTGCCTGCCCTACCCAGTTCAGTGGCCTGCCAGCTCCCGTAAGCTCCCGAGTTTGAGATTCTTGACCAATATACTACCCTGATTACTATTGTTTAACAGATAAGAATAGAACTAAATGCACTTAATACTAAGACCGATGTCCTGTGATAATTCAGAAGGCATGTGGAGATCTGGCACCGGCACAGGGTCAGGACTGGAACCCTGGGCGTCACCACCCAGAAGATAGTTCAGTGGGGCTTTGATGTCCTCTTCTCGGCCCAAGTCACCCAGAACACAAGGGGGTGTTTGTAAACCAGGGCCTAAAGGCCCAAGGCAGTCGCAAAACTCCTTCGCCAGGAGCTGCCACACATACCAACTCTGTGCTTCTAACTCTGGGACTCAGAGCCGTGGGAACAGTTCTCCACATGACGACTGGGGACGGAGCCCGTATCTGGGGTCTGAGAATCTGGATGTCAGTTTCAGCCCTGCCCCTTAATGAGCCCTGTGGACCACGGGAGCCATTTGACCCCACTGAGCCTCTACTTCCTTAACACCAGGGAGAATAATCACCTTAACACATCTCAGAAACCTCGCAAGGATCAAGTGAGGCAATGCACGTGGGAAGTACCTGGTGAGACGTGAAGCACGTGAATAATAACCGCCACTTAAGGGTCCGTGCTGTGCCAGACACTTCACATACAAGGTCTCATCGACTCAAACTTCGTAAGCGCCTTGCGAGGTACATACTATTATCTCCATTTTACAGAGTAGGAAACTGAGGGGTTATGTAACTTGTTCAAATGGAGGACCCAGGGTTTGACGCGGACTCCGGAGCTGGCATGTATTCTTTTCCATATGGGAGACTGGCTCTCATACTCCAATCTGCTGCCCTTCTTGTCCCTTCCTATGGCTTTGACCCCTCCGTCTAGCTGTTCAAACTGCTTCCCCCTTCTAGGACTCTTCTTCTGCGCTTCCTAGACCCTGGACTGAGTACACGGCCCAGCACCGTGAGGCCTGTTACTTCTAGTCAGGACGAAGAGAAACTGCACGAACACGGAAGAATTGCCCTGCATGCCCCGGACTGCCATCTTCTCTGCCAATACCCACTGTCCCCTCCGCCACCCCTCCGACCCCTGCCCGGATCGGGGAAGGTGACCCTCTGGGACTTTCTCACACGTAAGAACTAAACCACTCACCACTGGCCGATCCACGGAGATTGTATTTTCAACTTCCCTGTGGAGAAACACAAACATGGGGGGGCGGTCTCAGGGTCCCCAGGAGCAAGCAGGAAGCACAGAGAAGATTCGCTCAGGGCACATGGCTCCTCAGAGCCAAGTCGGAGCTGACTTCAAAGGAACCCCAGGAACTAATACCCCACCACGGGAACTAGCCCCATGTAGGCACCATTCCAGCAGCCAAGTGCAGCCACATGGGTGCTTGTTGGCTTCGCCCAAGTGCCCAGACTCAGCCGCCTACCCATGGACCTTGTGTTTCTTTCAGGGTCAGAGTCCAGAGTAGTTGGGCTTATGAACTCATCTGCAGTGACCAAAAATGCAGGATGTGGCCTCGCTGGCTTCCCTGGCCACCTCACCTCAAAGTCCCATCACGCTTAACGCCTCCTTTCCCTGTTTCCTACTTTCTTTCTTTCTCCTTATCACTTATCTCCCTCAAACACGTATATTTGTATTTTTTCCCCTATGCATTGCTGTCTCCTGCTAGAAGGTTGAACTCCATGAGGGCAGGGATTTCTTTCTGTTTAATTCACTGTTCCATCCTTAGTCCCTGGAGGAAGAGTGCCTGGAACATAGGAGGTGCTCAACAGAGATCTGTGGGATGACAGACCGACTAAAAGAATGGAGGAGATGTGGCCAGAGGCTCCGGAGCAGAGGAGGAAGGGCGGCCTGATCCACACATCCCAGGGTTCCCGGGGGAGGCTGGTCCAGCTACCTCACACCTCCAGTCTCTGGAATGGGGCGCACGGGCTTCTAGGGACAGGTGGGGAAAGCGGGGCTGACTCACTCAGAGAGGTTCCTCTTTTCAGAGAAGACCCGGAGGATGAATTCTCCCTCCTGGTGGGGCTCGTAGGTGGAGGGCACGATGACGTACTCGCTGGGAGGCAGGCGGAAGCGCTCGGACACCTCCCTCATGTTGATGTAGGTCTTGCTCCTGGCCTTGGAGGCGTTGTACAGGAAGAAGTCCTTCTGCAGGTGCTGCTTGTTGCCGTGCATCTGCGGGAGAGAAGAGCCCAAGGGACCTGAGCTCCTCTGGAAGGATGCCCTGTCCTGCTCACAGTCCCCCTCCAGGGGTTACCCCATCTCCCTGGTTACCCAGTTCACGGTCATGACCTACCTACTTCCGATTCCCAAGGCCTCAAAGAGCTCAACATCCCTGGAGCTCCCTACCCCATTTCCTCCTCTTTTTTGTTGAGATTCAGAAGTGAAGGTCAAGTCTATCATTCCCCCACTTACCAGAACTGCGGCTGGTCAGCTCCAAATCACCTCCAGGCTGGGGAAGGACCCCAAGGAGGCAGGAGGGGCCTTGGCTGGGGTCTGAGGGAGGCGATTCCTCCATCCCAAAGAGGGCAGTCGCCCTCAGAATGTGTCTGCGTGACTGTGTGTGTGAGTGTGTAATTGTGAGTGCAAATGTGTATGAGCGTGACCAAGTGTGTGTGCGTGTGTGAGAGAGAAGTGTATATGAACGTGTGAGAAGGTGTCTGGTGGGAAGGGAGAAAGGGCTCCTCATGAGGGTGACAGTCGGGGGGTCATGCAGTACCCTGAGGCTCCCGCTCTGGAGGTGCGTGACCCAGGCGAGACCCTCTCCTAGCATAGTCCTGTCCTCAAACCCCACCAGGAAGCTGCCTGATGTGCCACTGATGGACCCAGGACCCCCAGGCAATGCTGCACACGACTGCTGGCCGCTGCCACTTCTGTACCTCTTTGGGAACCTTGAGGACAAACAGAAAAAGATGCTTAGAGTCTACGGATTCCAGATCTGAATGGCGACAAAACGCTTGCAGGGAGGGAATGCAGACTTCGGGCTCCTCATCTACCTATCTGGCCAGCGCCAGCCCCAGCCCCAGCCCCAGCCCCACTCCACCTCCCCCGATCTGGGTCCCCCCCCAGCTCCTTACAAATCATCTAAGAGATTCTGACACAAGAGGGCCGATTCTAGGAGTTCTGGGGGGCACTGAGTATTGGGGAGTCCCCCCACCCCCAAGGAATGTGTTTCCTGGGCTGAAGCTGGTCGGGAACTGCACACCTCGTAGATGGCAAAGCCAATGGTGAAGAGGTTGGCCCCCAGCTTCCGGTCCTTCCTCCGGTTCTTCTGCATCAGGGCCACCAGGAAGCTGCAGATCACCTCCGAGTCGTCAGGGTCATCGTCCTCCTCCAGGAGCTTCAGACGGTACTGCGGGTTGGTCCAGAAAGTGTCTGCGCCCCCAAGGAAGGAAACGTACATTCAGATCTGCCTCTCCGAGAAAGGTCAGGAAGGGAAATAGGACAGAGGGAACCTATTTATCTCCTGCATCGAGGTGCTCAATAAATACGAAGGAATGATTCAAGCATTTGCCAAAATACGTGGGGGGAGCGGTGGGCAGCCTCCGCCTTTATACAGACGGAGCCTCCCTGCTTGGCTGTGTGTGGCTTCTCCCGCCTCCCTGAGCTGTGGTTCTCATTCACTGCTGATGGCTTCCCTTTCCTGACCTGCCTTTTAAATGTTGTTGGTCCTTGCGATTTGGTCTTAGGCCTCTCTCCCACACCACTATTCTGCACCCCTAGGCTGTCTTACACACTTAAAAAAGGTTTTTTTAGTGTTTATTTATTTTTGAGAGAGAGAGTGAGAGAGCAGGGAGGGGCAGAGAAAGAGGGAGAGAGAGGATCCAAAGCAGGCTCTGAACTGACAGCTGTGAGCCTCATGCGGGGCTCCCACTCACAAGCCTGTGAGATCGTGCCCTGAGCCGAGATCAAAAGTCGGACACTTAACCAACTGAGCTACCAATGTGCCCCTGTTTTATCCACTTTTTAACTGTCCCCGCACGCCCATGATGCCTGAACTGTATATATCCCACAAATATATGCTAAGTTCTAATCATACAACCAAGTATCATTCTAATCTGTGTCTCCAATTATCTAGGACACATCTTCACCTGAAAATTCCACAGGTGCCTCCAACTGCCCAGGTGCCAAAGCAAACTCCACTCCCCACAAGCCCACCCCCAACTCTGCCAAAAAACAAATGACGTGCTGATTTTTCCCTCCTGTATGTTTTATATTGTGACATTGATACGGTCCACTCGGGTCCCCCAGGGCGGGAAGCCTGAAGTCACTCTTGAGTGACCTTGCCCACTATTCTCTTCCCTAAATCTGCCCTCCTCCCTCCATCTCTGCTGCCCTTCACTTGCTTTGGCTTTCATCATCTCTGGCTTGCGCCCTGGAGTGTCTCCGCTAACTCCGTTTTCCAGTCCCATCCTCAGCATTATGAATGCAGTATTGTTCCAACACAGTGTCCTGGTAAAAGGTTGTTACCAGCTCCCTGCCGCACGCTCCTCAGCATGGCAGTTTCCTTCTTGGTAAAACAGGGAGGATTTAATAAGATAAGATACACCTGAAACCTCGTACAGCCTCAGTGAATGGCATGGTTCCACCTGGAACTTGTTGCGCTCGGACCCTCCCCCATCCGGAGCCTCTCCCACCTGGGAAGTTGCGGCAGCCTCCGGCGGAACAGCCCCTCACCCAGCGGCCCTCGTTCACGGACACCGTCCAGGTCTGCAGCTTGTCGGACTCCAGGGCATCGGCCGTGAGGTTGCAGATCTCCAGCTTTGTGAAATGGTAGATGAAATCGTCATATGACATCCTGAGAGGTTGGAAGAGAGAGACCCAGATGGGAGGCTGGGAGAGGTAAGACTCGGGGACCAGCGCTGCGTGGTCACACAGTTCAGAGGAACTTGGGCATGGCCCCAGGGACGCCCCTGCCCTTTCTCGTTAGGGTAAACACTGTCAGTTCTAATGTCTCCACCCCAAACTCTCTTCCAGTAATAACTCCTGTGGTCCTCAGTGGGAGAGCTTGGCAGCATTTCAGTTCTCCCAATGGCACTGTGGTATCTCTCCCATGTGCCGCTGTGCTGAGCTCAGCGGAAAGGGAGTTTGGAGAAGGACAGACAATTAAGCAAGCAATTTCAAGGATGATGAGTCCTGGGCAAAACACAGGGATCTGGAAAAAGTTTCCTTTAAGCTGAGACTCAAGGTCTGAGTAGAAATGTTCCGAGCGAGGGTGAGGGTGGCATTGGGTGAGCTAGGGCTGTGTGTGAGGTGGAGGGACACAGGGGAGGCAGGAGCCACATCGTGCCGGCCTGGTCCCAGGCTCAGTCTTCACCATGACCTGGCTGGCTCCTCTCAGAACCCCATCCTGTTGGACCGTGGCCTGGAAGAAGAGAACAGGGCCCAGACCTCCCGAGGGCTACAATCTGATGGCCTCTTTCCGGGGATTGAGGTTTGAGATTTCAGCTCCCCACTGGATCCCTTACCCTTCGGGGTCCTCCTGGGTCCCGGACTCACCAGAACTCTCCATCCTCAGTGACCTGGTGCTGCAGGCGGGCCTTCTCAGCCTTGTCCACAAAGCTCCAGTCCTTCCAACTGGAGGGAAAATGGAGGAATTATGGAAGGAAGAAGGGGAGAGGCCTGATGTGGGTTGGGACAGGAGGTATCAAAAGAAATTATGAAAAAGTTGAAAGAGCAACCCATCGCCAAACTGTAACAAGCAGGAAGCATCAGTATGGAAATCTGATCTGATGCCCTCAGGGCAAAACCCAGTAATGGCGTCCCTCTATCCTCAGGTTTTAATGTTTTTTTAAATTTATTTTTGAGATTTAAATTTAAATTTATTTTGAGAGTGACAGAGTATGAACAGGGGAGGGGCAGAGAGAGATGGAAACACAGAATCAGCAGCAAGCTCCAGGCACTGAGCCGTCAGCACAGAGCCGGACAGGAGGCTTGAACTCACAGATCATGAGATCATGACCTGAGCTTAAGTCAGATGCTTAACTGACTGAGCCACCCAGGTGCCCCTTATCCCTCCTCACACTTCAAAGGTTAAGAGTTGACCTCTGGAAATAGATTAACTAGATTCCATTTAATAATACTATTCTTGGGGTGCCCGGGTGGCTCAGTCGACTGAGCATATGACTTTGGCTCAGGTCATGATCTCACAGCGTGGATTCGAGTCCCACATCAGGCTCTGTGTGGACAGGTGAGAGCCTGCTTTGGATTCTGTGTCTCCCTCTCTGTCCTCCCCCACTTGCTCTCTCCCTCTCTGTATCAAAAATAAATAATCATTAAAAATTTAAGGAAAAAGTAATACCATTCCTAGCTATGTAACCTTGGGCATGGCACTTAACCTCTCAGCTTCTGTTTTCTCAACTGCAAAAGAGGAATGAGTATGATAATTTACTTAAATAGATGTGATGAGCAATGAATGACATAATACACGCAAAACTTTTAGACCAGTGCCTGCCACCTAACAAGTAACTGTCGGAGTTACTGAGAAAAAGACCAAGCATGTCAGCATCTCCTTTGTCCCCTCACCCACATCTCTCCTCATGAGGGAGGAAACAACACAGTTGTGCTTCAGGCACGCTGAGGTGAATAAAACTAAACTGGGTTGTCCTGGGAAAGGTAAGGGATTGAGGAAGGGCTTGGGTCAGGGAATGCTCGAGGGGAGATGGGGATTCCCGAGAGCAGAAGGAGGGACATGGTGGGGGGCGGTGCATGGCACAGCTGGTTAAGCATCTGACTTCATTTCAGCTCAGGTCATGATCTCAGGGTGCATGAGGGAGCCTGCTTGGGATTCTCTGTCTTCCTCTCTCTCCGCCCCTCTCTCTCCTTCTCTCTCAAAAATAAATAAAGAAACATAAAAAGAAAACAAACAATAAGGGAGGACACAGTGCAGGCAGGGTGGTCTCCTTGAGTGACCCAGAGATAGGCCCCACTTGTCAGCCGTCCCTGTCGCGGAGGCATTGGCAGGATGTGAGTTAAGGCTGGACACTAAATGATAGATAAGGCTGGAGGACACAGTGACAGTCCCTCTGGGTGGCCTGAGCCAGCACAGTGGACAACTGATGGGACACCGAGGGCCTTCCCAGAGCAGAGAGCCTGGCTCAAATGCCACTCTCACCAGGCCACCTTTTTCTGTCCTTCCTGTCCCATGCAAACTAGGTGAGGGGCTCCTTCTTCGTGATCTTTATGATAGCATTTATCTTAATTATCAGTGGTACTTTGTTTTTTTGGGTTTTTTTTGTCCTTCCCACTGGAGTCTACAGGGGCAGGGCCTATGTCTGTTCGTTTCTACGTCCCCAGCTAGTAGCCTGTGGCCAGCCACACACTCTGCACAGAGGAAGTAAGGATTTGTCTCCCCAGAGAGCGAAGGAAGGCCGGAGGATGTCCGTGAGACGCAGTAAGAGAACTAGAATCAGCACATCATCACTGTCCATCCAGGGAGGCTGCCTGATCACAGAATGTTCTAGTGCCTAGGCCTGTGCCAGCTGTTCCGTAGGTGCTCAGTAGGACTTGCCCAGCAAATGAAGAGCTGAATGAACCAGTATTGCTGGTGCCCTGGGTGGAGGGAAGCACAGGGGCCGAAGGGCACACTCACTCCTGAGTCCTGCTGTCTCCCCTTGGGAACAAGAGAGGCGCTCAAGGGGCTTCTCTCCACTCAGCGAGGCAACTGAGAATCAGCCTAGAAAGCCTTTTCAAATGTTTCTTTGTAAATGTCCCGTGTGTTTGTTATTTTCGCTGCACCCAGTGCATTCTACTCAGTGATAAGCAGTAAGATCTTTGAGGGGGACTGGGCACCTTTTTCACGGGGACAGCAAGGGACAGGAAATCTTAGCACCAGCTAGGCACTCTCCAGCCCACCACGTAAGTGTTAATATTGCTTCCATTTTACAGAAAAGGAAACAGAGACTCCAAGAAGGGAAATCACTTGTCTAGTCCAGACCCCTGCCTTCACACTTTGCTTCTACCTGGACCTAGTTCATGCTTTCTAGAAACTTTCCTTTCCAGCCAATGGCCATCAGTGAGGTCTCTGGATCCCCAGCTCATCTGTGGGCCTTTTCCCAGAGCCCACATCCCCTCTTCCCCTCTGTGGATCATGGATTTGGAGGGTCATTTTAGACCATGCATTTGTAATCCTCGTGTGGCTTGAGATGCAGCCCAGCCTTGCCTCAGGCTGTTCATCCCCTTCTCCTGGAACGCCCCCCCCCCCCCAACCTACCTGTCGCTCCAGGAGCCGTTCCACTCCACCTGGCCCCAGGGATTCCGCAGCCGTACCAGCTTCACTTTCTCACCCTTGAACAGGGTCTTGGGCAAAGAGAAAAAACTCTCTTGCTCTTGGCCTTTCTGGAAAGGGGATTTTCTGTCTTGCCCTGAGGGCTGGGGTGGGGATGGGGACAGAATCCTGTACAGGGGGCTGTCCTGCCTGGTCCTGGTCTGGGAGACTAATCTGAGGCACTCTGCGGAATGGCAGGGTGAATGGTCAAAACCTTAAGACTAAGTCTGCAGAGGTTAGGGCTTGACCACCTTCTAAGAAGTGGTTTCCTGGCCATTATGAGCTTTGGGGGAAGAGAGAAGGCACATGGTGTAGGGCCACTCTAACAACACCCCTGCTGGCTGAGGAGCTACAGAGAAATGGCCTTCATAGATGGACTGATTATAAAAAGGTGCCCTTTGGGGCACCTGGGTGGCTCTGTCGGTTAAGGGTCTGACTTTGGCTCAGGTAATGATCTCGCAGTCCGTGAGTTTGAGCTCCAAGTCAGGCTCTGTGCTGACAGCTCGGAGCCTGGAACCTGCTTCGGATTCTGTGTCTCCCTCTCTATCTCTGCCCCTCCCCTCCCCCGATCGTGCTGTCTCTCTCTCTCTTTCTCAAAAAAGAAAAGAAGAGAAAACGGTGACCCTTCCTCCAGTCTCTGCCTATCCCTGTGAACAGGGCCCAGCCTGCTCATCTGTGCACAAGGTCCTGACAAGTTTCCTGTCTCCAGCCAGACGTGCGAGGGGGAGCAAAATATTGTATCTGTTCGACTACCAAAGAAAAGGGAACACGAGGGCCCATAAAATCGATTTCATAAAACCGAAGTGATTTCTGTTTGTTCCCTGGAACTGTTGGGAAAACTGCCATCTTTAGCACTAACAGCAAAGATGAGCTGAGCGCCACCTGGTGGCAAGATCCTCCTCTCCTACGCCCAACGGTCTCCTCTAATCTCAGGCACCGGGCCCAGACGGTGAGCGAGTGGAGGCCCTGAGAGGAGGCAAGCTCTGCAGAGGTGAAGGGGCCCAGAAAGCTAAGTCCTGATTTCAGGAGGCCGACCCAAATAGCTCCTGAGCCACCCGCTGTCAGCCTCACCTCCTCCAGCCCAGTGACAGAGTAGGCGTGGCCTTTGACGAGCCCGCAAGCCATTCTTGTTTCATACTGAACCGGAACAATGGTCTGCGGAGCAAAAACCAGACAGCCTGTCAGGGGTTGGACACGTTGGCTCATTTTCCAGGTTCTGCGAGGACAAAGACTCCCCTGCGCTCTGAATGTGCACTCCTGGCTGCGAGAAGCCCCTCACTGGCTCTTGTACAGCCAAGAAGACACAGCCTAGACAAGTGGTTTTCCTAAAGCTGGTTGCCCTGAAAAGGTCTCTTCTGACCATCGGAGAACAGTATGAGACTGGGACAGTGTCAGTGTAGGTGAGCAGATCCCGGCCCTTCCTTTCTGGGTCTCTCGGGGTCTTTCAAAGGAGGAACAGGGACTAATGGAGGCCCGTTCCCCCGAGCCCACCCACCCTTGACAATTCCTGGAAGAGAAAGGAAGTGAGAAAAGAGGTTAGTTGAAACATCCAGGTCTAACCTTCTCTCTGTCTACCCCCTTCCCTCCTCCACACCCACTGAGAACAGAATACCCAAGAAATTAAGAGTCACAGTGCCCGGGGAAGGAACTTGGAGGAGGCCAGAGTCGAGCCCTGCTCAGACATGATTTGGCCTATCGGGACCGGGGAAGCTTTTACATCTGCAGAAATCCCCAAGTTTCAGCCTCAGGGACAGGATCTCCAATGCCCAGCGAGCCCTAGATGGTATCTCTGTGGCTTTCTTTTGCCTGGTAATGTAACAGCTTCAGGAAGAGCTTCCTGGAGCCACGCTAGGCTGTGCAGCCCGTGAGCCTTTTCAGCTTCAGGGGTGCACGTGGAGCCAGGGCCTGTGGCATCGTGGCCTCCTCCACATCTCAGTCCTTACAGGACCCAGACCTTGCTGAATAGAAAGGGAGAGGGCAGCAGATCCAGGCGTCCTTCAAGTCTAGACCTGGGAAACCACTTGGAACGACTCTGTTGGCTTTATGCACACCTAGTAACTCCTCTGCTGGCAATCTGTCCCAAAGAAATTATTGTGACACAAATAGATACAAAGGTGTATCCATTACGATGTTCAAGATCGCATTTAAAAATAATAGCCAACACAAGAAAGAAAACAATCTAATTTTCCAATAACAGGGTATTAGGTAAATAAATTATAACTTATCTGTATGCTGGCATACTGTGCAGCCACTAAAAAAAATGTTTTGGGGGGCGCCTGGGTGGCTCAGTCAGATGAGCAACTGACTTTAGCCCAGGTCATGATCTCACAGTTCGTGAGTTTGAACCCGCATTGGGCTCCCTGCTGTCAGAGCAAAGCCCACTTTGGATCCTCTGTTTCCCGCTTTGTCTCTGCTCCTCCTCCACTCACACTCACGTGCTCTCTCTCTCTCTCTCTCTGTCTTTCAAAAACAAATAAGCATGAAAAAATGTTTTGGGAGACACATTAACACTATAGTTCACATTGGCACATTAAGAACATAAAGCTAACTGAAAAAAGTATAATGCAAAGAGGTACATACAGTGTAACAACATTTTAAAACTAAAAATGTAGAGTAACCGTAACCACATGCAAAGAAATATCCTAGGACATGTGCTACATGCTTAGAGTTACGACCTTTAGATGGGAGAAAACATGGGTTCATTTTCCCTCCGAGTTTTTCTGTAAGACTCAGTATTCTTCAGTGAGCATGCATTACTTCTGAAAGTACTAGAAAATAAACTCCCTGAGGGGAGAGACTCTTCTAGTGAACAAGAAGTATTTTGTTTGTTCTTTTACTACAGGAGTGTCTGGCACCTCGTAGGAGCTCAATAAATCTGCATCGAGTGAATAAATGAATTAGAAGAGGAGACATATTTAAAAATCAACAAAGTCTCATGTATTTCTACATGTTAATTTGTTACCACAGAGACTGCCTGGACCCCAGGGTATGAAGGAACCCCTACAGAGAGTCCCTCCAAATCCTGTCTCCCCCGACCTTCTTCAGGAGCCTTGGAGCAGGCAAGTTATTCCACCCTGCCCCCTGGAAGGCCCATGTGGTCTGCGTGTAAGGCACTGGCTGCTGAGGGGAGTCTAGCATCGACAGGCCTGGGTCATGCAGGTGGGAGGGGCGGTCATTCCTGGCAATTGGAGGTGTACACACCCGGGTCGGTCTGTCATCTGAGCCTTGGGGGATGAGGTCTGAGTCCCTGAGCAGCGAGTTATCCATATTCCTCACCATCCGTGCAATCAACTCCCCCATTTTCAGCCCAGAAGGAGAGGTTCCATAGGTCATGTTTGTGCCATCCTGAGGCCCGACGGGGAGGGCCGGGGACAGTCCAGGAGAGGGAGAGAGAGATCAAACAAGGGAGGGTGATAGAAAGGGAAGGAGACAGAAAGAAGGGAGGGGACAAAGGAAAAGAGGAGAGAGAAACAGCGTGAATGGAGACAAGACGGAGAAAAGCGATGCAGAAAGAAAATGTTCATCCACGGGTGTTTAATGCTAGCTATCTTCCCAAGCTTTCGGACCCATTTGGGGTATTGGGAGAGGAAGGAAATTCAAGAATTCAGCTTGGGCTCCTTCCTCAGTGATGGAAAGCGCCAGCCAAGACTATTACACATGGAGCAGCCCCCAGGGCATGTGTGTCTCCTGAAACTCAGGAGGCCTGGCCACTCTGCGGGTCTCTTTACCCGTAGCCCCAGCGTCAGATCACTCTGTTGCAGAGAGTGTGCCTGCAGGCTGGCCCTCTCCCAAATCACAACACAAGGCCCGTGTCCTAAGTGAGCAACAGGATCACAACTCGGTGACCGAGAGGCTGTCTCAGGTCCAGAACCAGATATGTGGCCAGCTTAATTGGGACGTGCTGGGGCTGAGCAGCACTGACCACAGGGGCCGGGGCTGACACATGCCTCTGGACCTATTTCTACCTAAAGTCCAGGGCTTGGAACATTTTTGTTCAGTTCTTTCATTAGTGAAAATCCTCAGGAACTCTTCAACTCCCTTGAGAAAGTTCCAAAGTTGAGAGCCATCTCCTGCTTCCTAAAACAAAGCATCTGCCCTGTCCCAGAGGACAGCCCTGCATTGCTTTTCGTCACACGAATGGCTTCCCAACAGTGGCTGCTCCCTGCCCTGCACACCACCCCCCGGACTTACATCAATGGAACAGCCCATGAGGGACCCTCTCTCGATGGCTTTCTTCATGATCTTGTACATGTCTCTGGGAGCATCCTTGATCTCAAAAAACTCCGTCACCCCTCCTGTGAAGTCCTCCATGGCCTCTGTAGTGTTCCCACCTTTCAGGGCCTCATACGAGCCATGGAGCCTTGGAGAGAGAATGAAGACCAATCTGAGGTCACAGGGTTCCAGGAAACATGCCCCAGGCCTCAGGCCACCAGAACTTTACTCTTGGGTCCTGTGAGGCTCTCTTCTCTAATTCTCCAATAACCCTGTAAGCTAATGGAATAGATACTATGATTCTCGTTCTTCACATTCGAGAAACTGAGCTCCAGAGGCTAAGTGGCTTACCCGAGGCCACAGAGAACTGGAAGCACTGGGATGGGAACCCAGCCATTCCCATTTCCGACTCTTCTCTTTCCACCATACCCTGAACCCCTAGGAAGGGCTCCATAGAGCCCTTAGAAATAGCTGAGGTGGAGCTTCCAAGTTGAGAGATAACATGGCTTTATTAATATACCGCGAGGTCACGAGGTTGAGCCAAGCAAGTCCCTGGGAGTGTGAGCTTCAGGGATCTAAATGCTCAGATCCAAGACTTGCAACACCACCACGAAGGCAGAAGTAAAGGCCTCACTGTGGGAAGCGAAAGCTAAAGATTTCCTACACGTCTTCATCCTCCCCTTTAAATACAGTTTTGTGAGTTAGAGCTGTTGCTGCCTGGACCCGACCCTCTCTGACTTCGGGTCCCAGTTGAGAGGTGTGCGCGTGCGCGTATGCGCGCGCACACGCCTCCCCTTGTGACAAGACTTCGGCTGGGTTTTGTAGCCCACCACCTTTAGCCCTGCCTCACGTCCTGAAGTGTCGCCTTACTTGGCATAGGCCTTCTCCAGCAGAGCACTCCAGAATTCATTGCGGTGGTTGGATTTGGTAAACACCAGTTGGTTGTTGTAAGTCGGCAGGCAGTCGTCGATAACCACATCCACCCAGTCTCCGTAGCGCCAGAACTGCACGGAGGCAGCAAGGACAGAGTCACCTCGTCAGATTACCTTGGGGAAACGTGTCTCTCCTCCGCATTCCTCAGTCTCTCTTTGATCCCAAAGCAGTCCCGTTTCCTCAGCTCTGCACTCGGTCCTTGTTCCTATATTTTGGGTTTGGCGCGTGTGTATCTTTCTCTAACGGGACCCTGAGTTCCTGAGGGGGGGGGCAGGAGCGTGGGCTACATACCGCTTTCTCTCGTCCACACAGTCCAGCCCAGTCTCAGGGACGGTACGTGCTCCGTGACTATCTGCGGACTTGAGATTTTCGTTCTCCTGCTCACTAGGTCTGGAGTGGGGCCTACGCATTATGTTTTAGGTATTTTAGCTGATTCTTTTTTTTTTTTTTAACAATTTATTGTCAAATTGGTTTCCATACAACACCCAGTTATTTTAGCTAATTCTTATATGCAGCCAGAGTTGGGAACTGCTGGTCTAGGGGAAGGTGATGTACTGATTTATAGATTTCTTGATGACGAACAAGGTAGAAACGGCTGCTGAAGAAGACTGACTGATATGGAAAAGGAAAATGCCCCCGAATATACTCTGGCTATAACCAGAACATTGTCAAATAATTTCACTTCTGAATGTTCTTTTTTGAACAAACCAATTTTAACTGCAGACTGCCACATATGGTTTAATTTCCCCTCTAATGACCTTGTCTTCCCTTATTGAAAAAAGGGCAAAAATCTACGTGGTCTTTATATTTATGGCCCTATTTAGGTAGAAGGCTCTTTAAATATCAGAGGGAAACTAGCAGCTCAACGGCACAGGGAAGGAATGAAACCGAGGGCCTGGCTGCCTTACCCATGTTCGGAGCCCAGCGGGACCTGAACTTGAACCTGAAAAGAAGACCTTCTCTCAAGCCTTCAGTCCTGAGGTACAAAATCAGCAGGTACGTCAACCGATGATTCGGGTCGGTCCCAGGACATTGAGAGCTTTCAGGGCTGGAACACATTGAGGCCTCAGAACCCCAGCATCTGCTAGGTCCCCCCCTGTGGGGCTCACTTCAGTTTTAGGCCAGCACCAGGAACTGGCTCTCTGATTTGGGATCTAGAATTTGGATCTAGAAAATTTCCAACGGTGTAATGGATTCTGGAACCAAAACACTCCTTTCTGGGCCCAGCCAGAAGCCTGGTTCCCACATTGACCAGACTTTCCTTCCAAGGCCTGGAAAAGGTGAGTGATAGACTTGGTATAGACCTGCCTGAAAAGGGAAACAGGTAAAGGAGCCAGAGTCATGTAGTTCCTTTGCAAACTAAAGGGCCCAACGAACCCCCAGTGCTAATATCTCAGGGACCTACTTGAGAAGGGCTGCAGGTAACGACACAGCAGCCAGCCAGCTGGAGAGGCAAAAATAGACCCGCAGGCCGGCAAACAGGATGTCTTCCTGCCTTTCCGCGGCATGGCGGAAGATGGGGATTGGGAGGGGGGCTGCTGAGGGGGCAGAAATAAACAACTGCATCCTCACAGGCCTGAGGCCTTAAGGGGGTCACTGCCCACAGCCAGGGCTGGGAGGGTGGGTGGAATCTTTCCTGAAGCCGCTGGGAAGTCAAGGCCAGGAGACCAGTGGTGGGTGGACAGCAGCTGGCCCTCTTCCTTTTCTTTTTTCTTTTGTAAACAAAATTGTGAAAACCTTTAATAAGAGCTTCATCATACAAATGATCTATAAGAATTCTCAAAATCAACTTTGATATTACAGGAAACAAATAATAAAATATGTCAGCAGTGCTTTCCAAACACGTGATGAAGGGAAGGCCTCCACACGCTTCTGGTACTTCAGGTAAGTGTTCCTGAAGCGGGGGGATTCCGAAAAGCAGCTGGCACTCTGCGCCACGCTCCGCGGGCCTCACCTGGAAGTGGAAGATCCCCGCATAGTTTTCGGTGAAACTCTGATCGTGGGGTATGACTCGGAACAGCAGGCGCTCGTTCAGGGTCAGGCAAGCGATGGCCGCGAGAAACCAGCAGTCCCCTGCGGGGAAAGCACGTGGCACGGGTCACTTCCGGGCAAGAAAAAGGCCCAATCCCAGCTGACTCTTCCGCTTCCCTGAAGAACGAGTTCACTTAGTGTTCACTGTCCTACTTCCAGATCTGACCTTACACAGGTCGACCCAGAGGAGTTTAATGGCCGTCCCTTGACAATCCGTTCAGGGAGACTTACGCTCTTCCGACTGGTTTTCCAGAAGACGGTAGGCAATTGCTATATCTGCAATATCAGCCCACTTCCTTTTTGGACCTCAGTGAGCACAGAGCAGTAGGTCAAACTTGGGTCATTCTTCCTTACACCTGTGTGGAACCCGCACTGCCTGGACATTGGCAATGTGAGTGCACGCATACCTCAGTGGAGCCTGAGCAGCTAGGAGCCATGGGCCACGCCCACTTGTATTGGAAGGAAGGCCAGCAAAGCGGCTTCCCTGCAGCCCCTTTATGGGGACACTGAGACATTGCTGGCCATGGAATGAGATGGGGATATTTTCTTATTCCCTGAATTTGGTTTCTGGCAGGGTACTGTATGTAGTCATTTTGCTCTCTCTCTGTGTGTGTGTGTGTGTGTGTGTGTGTGAGAGAGAGAGAGAGAGAGAGAGAGAGAGAGCCCAAGGGGCATGCCTGGCACACTGACAGTCATAGAATTGCCTCCTAAGGGGATGGGTTGAGTTACATAAGTGCTTTGATTTGTTGCGTGGATGTGACGTCATCCCTGAGGCTGTAGAGAGGAGACCGAGAGCTCCCAGCAGCCCTCCTTCCCACCAGGTCCCCCCTGAAGAAGCGAGCCTCTCCTTTGGGACAGGATCTGTTAGAAAGTCCAGGTTGTGAGCTCTCCCAGGGCTCTGCAGGCAGCCTTCCCTGGGGGTGCAGGACCCCAGATCTTGGACACCTCAGCCTCTCTTTCTGGGGCCAAATTCCTTTCATTTGGTCTCGAGTGCGCCTTTCCCTCAAGTTTTAAATTATATCTATTAATGTCATCTCCAACTTCGCTTCACAGAGTTTCCTGCAGTCCGGTGGCTTCTCGGCCTCTTGGCTAAGGTTAAGCGTAGGGCTTTCCTGCAGTCCACACCAAAGATAGTACTTCCTGAGAGGGGAAGGGCCGGTAGAAGAGCCAAGCTGACCACCTGAACAGAACACCGGGGGCTCATCCACGGGGGAAATGTCACCCTTGTCGAAAGACTCCATTAATAGGGAGCTTCTCTGGGGCCATTTAAACAGGAGTTTGAGTAACAACTGCCCTTTGTGCCTATGGATTCGGTGTACGTTCGAGGGACATGCGTGGAGTGTAGACAGTTTCAGAGCTCTTTTGTCAGGACATGGGTACAGGGTGTACAAGTGTCCTTGAGACTGTGGGGAGGATGCCGTGGACGGAGGCATATCCCCCGTGAACTCCTGAGAGGTGTGGGGAGGAACGGAAATTAAAAGAAGCCATCCCCAGCCCGTAGATCAATGAGCACGAAGCAGCGTGATGAAGACCTCCTCCCCCAAATTCGTTAAAAGCAAAACCAGATTTTAATCACCTTTTCATCACCCCGTGATTATTCGGCTGGATATGCCCCGAGGGTACTTTCCTACCTAGATCTCCTTGACAGATGTCAGTTCTGTTGGCTCCACCAATGATAAATCGAGGATTCTCACAAATTTCCTGTGAAACCGAAAGGAAATAATGACAGTAGTGGCGGCAGTTATTGATAGCGGCCCATGATGGAGTACTGACATCCGTATCGGGAGCGTTACACACACCACTCCTTTAAGCCTCCCCAAAGGGCCTGTGAGTTGAATACTATCCTTCTTATTTTTCAGTTAAGGAAACCAGGGCTCAGAGAGGTTAAGAAACTTGCCCAAAGACACACAGCTAGTAAGTGGTGGGAGCCAGAAACATGCCTCCTTCTCCCATTGTTCTACGTCATTCCCACACACTGACGTACTGTCTGAGTGAGGATGTACTTTAGGAGTTAGGTCAGCATCATTACTGTCACAGCTTGGGCAAGGGGCAACGGAAAGCACGGATCTTTCTTTTTTTCTTTTTCTTTTTCTTTTTTTTCTATGCCAGGAAAATGGGCGCAGGGGAGAAAATGAAGTATTTACTCCCAAGATGTGGTAAAAGATATTTCGTCACCATACATCACAGGGTCTTTAGGACTGGAGATCTGGGGAGAAGAGAAAGTAAATTTAGCATGGGCCTTGTGGGTGTCCTGGTCAGCTGAGGGTACATTTCTTTACTCAAGCTAACCCCACAGGGCATCGCTGGTCCCAATAGTTTTCAAATTCAGATACCACAGATTATGTGCAGCCCAACAGAGGCCAACAGAGGGCGCTCTTGTTTTTTCTTTCGCTGTCTTGTGCTTTGTCTTTAACTTCTAAAATTTTGAAATAATTGTAGATTCTTTGTTTTGCTTCTAACACCATTCTTCAGAGGCTTAAGAAGTTTTGCTATCGCTGTGACGAAGCCCTCGCTCCCTCTCTGTCTCTCCTTTGTGTGTGTGCGTGTGTCTCTCTCCATTCCTGCCCCCGTCACAACTCCATACACCAGAATTGAAGCTGCCTGAACACGGGGACCTCTCCCTCCTGCTAGATGGAATGTACCTCCCGTCTGAAACTCTTCATGTAACAGAAGGGTAAACCAAACCATAATTCTTACACAGGTTACCTGTAAGAGAATAAGATGGAGGGAATAAGGATGGAAGTAAAACTCTGAATATAACTGAAAATAGTTTTAACCTGGGAACCAAGTAAATTTTTACATAATTAAAAGTCAAGGTTAAAGGAAAGGCAATTTTAAAAAGCAGTCCATAGGGGTTGCCTGGGTTGTGCAATCGGTTAAGCGTCCTGACTCTTGATTTTGGCTCAGGTCATGATCTCGTGGTCATGAAATTGAGCCCCATGTCAGGCTACCTGCCGGCCATGGAGCCTGCGTTGGGATTCTCTCTCTGTCTCTGCCCCTCCCCCGCTCTCATGCCTGTGCATGTGCTCTTTCTCTCTCAAAAATAAATAAGATAAACATTATATTAAAAAAAAAACAGTCTGTAAAAGCAGAAAGGAAATTGAAGCAAAGGAACCTCACTGCAAAGCAAATTGGTGGCATGACCACACAGGTAAAAAGAATTCTTTCAAGGGACTTAAAATGTAACATTTTACTCTTTATCCCTTTCGGCATCTATCCTAAGGTCAAAAGCCCAAACTACAAAGAAATATGAACCATAAGAAATAATAATAATGTTATTATTTCAAAACATTGACACGTAGGCTGTATGATAAATAACTTATATTAATGTCCTTAGGAACCACGATTTTTTTATCATAAAAGAAAATATGTAAAGTTATAAAATCAAACAACTTAAGTAACAGCCGTGCAATGTTAGAGTTGAACTGGGTATATGAACATAACTCAGGGTTTATTTTTTGTCTAAGAAAATATTTGCCATCTGCACTAAAAACAAACAACCCCTCCAAACTAGGAGCAATAACAATACACCTTCCTCTTTTTTTTAATTTATTTTTTTAATGTTTATTATTTTTGAGAGAGAGAGAGAATGCAAGCAGAGGAGGGGCAGAGAGGGAGACACAGAATCTGAAGGAGGCTCCAGGCTCTGAGCTGTCAGCACAGAGCCCAACGTAGGACTTGAACTCATAAACCCTGAGATCAGAACCTGAGCTGAAGTCGGATACTTAACCGACTGAGCCACCCACATGCCCCTATACCTTCCTCTTAAAATGAAATCAAGTAAAGTATAGTGGACATGTTTTTTGGTCTCCCCATTACTGATTAATACATATTTTGTATGTTATACATATTATACACTGTATTCTTACAATAAGGTAAGCTAGAAAAGAGAAAACATTATCCTTTTTTTAGAGAGAGAGTGCACGCAGACATGGGGAGAGGGGCAGAGGGAGGGAGAGAGAATCTGCGCTGAGCATAGAGCTTGACACAGGGCTTGATCCTACGACCCTGGGATCACGACCTGAGCTGAAATTAAGACTCGGATGCTCAACCAGCTGAACCATCCAAGCACCCCAGAAAGAAGAAAATATTAAATAAATCATAAGGGAGGGGCGCCTGGGTCTCTCAATCAGTTAAGTGTCTGACTTCAGCTCAGGTCATGATCTCATGGTCTGTGGGTCTGTGGGTTCAAGCCCCGCGTTGGATTTTGTGCTGACAGCTCAGAGCCTGGGGCCTGCTTTGGACTCTGTGTCTCCCTCTCTCTCTGCCTCTCCCCAGCTTGTGCTCTCTCTCTCAATAATAAGTAAATTTTAAAAAATTATAAAAAGGAAAAAAGAAAATCACCAGGGAGAGAAAATACATTTACAGGGCTATACTAGATTTATAAAAAAAAAAAAATTATCCATGTACAGGTGGACCTGTGCAGTTGAAACTGGTGTTGTCCAAGGGTCAACGTTCTTCTGCTAGAGCTGCGAAAGCTGGTAGGATGTTAGTCCGAAGCTGTCTGTGGCGTCTCTGCCCCATCGCAGAGTTAGTCTGCTTAGAAGAAAGACGGCTCAGAGGAAACAGATGTAGATGGGGGGGCAGAGGAGGGAGGTGATGACAGACAAACAGGTAATAGATAGAGTTATAGAGAGATACCATTAGGGACTGTGTCTTGATGGCATGGTCTGAGGGCCAGGTTCTGGTGTGTCTAAATCCAATATCACTCTTGAACACTTGAATTATATGAGCTTTTTTTGTTTTTTCTTTTTTTTTTTTGGTTTAAGCTAGTTTGAGTTGGGCCTCCGTTACTTGCCAGCTGAGACCCTTGACTAGTATTGTATTCTCTGCCCCCGTTAGAAGGAATGTATTATACAGTCTCAAATACTAGATTTTTAGCTACAGTGTTTAGTTGTTACAGGTGTAGCTTCTTCTCCGTGGGACTATAAATTCAGAAGCACTCTTCATCCCCCCACTGCCCACCAAGTCCAGGGCCGACTACTCGGAAAGGCAGCAGCAACTACCCTGGTCTCTCGTACATCTGGTTGTTTGGAGGCCCTGGTGTTTGGGTGTAGAGTAACATTTTTGCAATAGTAGATTACCCAGTATACCACGTCTACCTTCAACACCACCTCAGCTAAACTCAGCAAATATTAATTGAACCCCCAAGTACGTACAGAACTGGGAGAATTAAGGGTACGATAAAAATGCACCTGCCCTCCACAAAATGTGCAGCCTAGAGACACTTAATTGTCCTCATAAGAGCAGGTCTCTTTGGCGAGTGTCGGTTACCAAGCTTATTGAAGGTTAATTCATAAAAAAGCTCTGATTTGCCTAGATACCCCCTCCCTGCCACCTGCTTCTTCTCTCCTTACTTATAAACACTCCGTCAAAAGCCTTTAGAGTGTCTGAGACCTGTTGATATTGGTTGATATGAGAAAGGATAAATGGTCCCAGCTCTGTCACTATAGCTTGGAGCCCTAAGATTGGCAGCTATTCCTTTGGCTGTCATTTAGCCTGGGGACTGGATCTGTCAATGACGGAGTCCCAGCAAGGAGCAACACCTGACCACTTCCTCAGTTCTTGGGTCCCGTGGTTCACACAGCAACTTGAAGCTTTTATCGTATGTCTCCATTGGTAAAATATTTTGAATGTGCAACCCTATGTAGGTATTCTTAATGGTTTTAAAATATATATGTGTATATCGATCGTCCTAAGATACCCTGTGTATTACAAAATACCCCAAATCATACACTTTAAAAGTTGAGCTAAAATAGATCTATGCGGAGGATATCTGGTTCAGTTTTAACATGTAAAGATCCTGAAAGTCATCGCTCTCGTCCTTACCACAAGAAAAAGCTGAGCAAACTGAAAATCCCTGACTTTGCTGGGACCCAAAAGAGAACTGAGGCTGCAGGGCAACCCACCACCCTCAAATACAGGCACAAGTGAAACTAGAAAGTTACAGCTGAGATCCGCTCACCCAGAGCAGAAGCTGCTGGAGTCATAAAGTGGTGGGAACATGCACCTGGTAATTTTGATGAATGTCTGGAGGCTGAGTGTGGACCAGCATGAGAGTGAGAAACTTCTGGAGAGACCACAGTGTAGGGACACTCTTCCCCCCTGCCTGTATACTTGGATGGTGTGTACCTCTGAAAGTCCCATCAAGTTTTCTCATGGTGAAGATCTAAGAAAGATCCCCCTCTCCAAAGGCTTTTCCAGAGTCTTACCTAAGTTGGGGGAAGGGCATTGCTCCCCGTACAGCCCCCTCCGGCCTTTCTTCCTCACCTAAGAAGGGAAAAATGCTATACCCATGGGGAGATGTGTACGAAGGCCACAGTCCAGAGGCAATAGGCCCATTAAAAGACAGAGATTTAGTCATTAGGTTAATGAACATTTCCCTTCCCCACCTTAACACTGCATCAACAGGGCTTCAGTCGAATAATAGCGACTTAGAGCTCAAGATCTTCAAGGTACAAACGCTGAGGGGGGGTACTTAAGAAAGCCCAAAGGCAAGAGGAGGGTGAGGTGGGGGTACAACAAAAATACTAGAGGAATTTGAAGCCTCTGACACCTGCAGCTATAGGGAGCATCAAACGCAGCACAACTCCTGGTCAGCTGAACATAAATCCTCCCGCCAAAGGTTTATTTATCTCAGTTCTTCTTACCCAAAACAACATGTCTGGCTTTCAGCAAAAAATTACAATGCGTGCCAAAAGGCACGCGAAAATAGTCTGAACAGAGAAAGCAAGCATCAGAACTCGATTCCAATATGACACAGATGTCGAAATTACCAGGCAGAGATCATTAGTAATAACTATGATGGAGACGTAAAGAAGTATGATGGGAAAAGTAGATAATGAGCAAGAAAAGGTGGGTGATATAAGCAAGGCGGTGGAAACTCTGAGAAAGAATCAAAAAGAAATGATGTAAATGCAAAAACATGATAGCATGTATTTGATGGGCTCATCCACAAGCTGGCCATAGACAAGGGAAAAAGCAGTGAGGTCAGAGGTAAGACAGTAGGAACTTCACAAAATGAAATGCAAAGAAATAAACAATGAAAAAAAAAACCGAGAAAACAAAAAACCCAGAGTGAAACATCAAAAACCATGGGAAAACTTATACATATGTTACACCTATGCATAAAGGGAATATCAGAGGAAAAGAAGAACAGAGCAGAAGAAATATTTGAAATAATAATGGCCAAGAACTTTCTCGAATTAATGACAGATACCAAATCACAGATCCGGGAAGCTCAAAGAGCATGAAATGGCGTAAGTGCTAGCAAAATACAACAACACGAAACTACACTTAGGCTTGTCATATTCAAACTACAAATAACCAAAGACAAAAAAAATTCTTGCAAGAAGAGGGGACAAATCCTTTTCCGGTAGATGAACAAAGATAATAATTATAGCAGACTTCAGAAGCCATGCCAGCAAGGAAGACTGGAATAGAAATATTTAAATTGCTGAAAGAAAACCCCACCAAGCTAGGATTCTATATGCAAGAAGTTATCTTTCAAAACCGAGGGAGAAATCAAGATTTTTCTGAGACAAATAAAACCAGAGAGAATTGATTGCCAATAGACTTGCCCTGCAAGAAATGTTAAAAGAAGTGCTTCGGGGAGAAGGAAAATGTCAGAAACCTTGACCTATGTAAAGAAAGGAAGAGTCTCAGAGAAGGAATAAATGAAGGTAGAATAAAACTTTTATTTTTCTTATTCTTAACCGAAAGATAACTTTGTTTAAAGTACTAATAATTACAACGCGTTGAGTAATGATTGCATGTGGATAGGTGAAATGAATGAAGGGAAGGAAGGGGGGAATTGGACACTTGCTATTACACACGGTGTTAGACTGCATATATAATGGCATAGTGTTATTTGAAGGTGGAATTAGGTTAGTCGTAAATGTATATTGGAAACTGTAGCATAACCATTAACATTGAAAAGTGTAATTGATACACTTAAGAGAGAACATAAAATGGACTCATAATGAATATTAAATTATCAGAAAAGGCAGAAAAGGGGAGAGGGGAGAAACAAAGAACAGTTCTCACAGAAAACATTTACAAACATGGTAGATAGGAATCCAATTATTTCATAACCACTTAAATGCAAATGGTCTAAATAGACCAACTAAAAGAGAGAGATCGCGAGCATGGATAAAAGAAGAGACCCAATTGTACGTTATCTACAAGCACCTGGGGAAGATGCACCATGCTAACACTAATCAAAGGCAAGGTGGAGTCGCTGTGTTAATTTCAGACAAAGCAGACTTCTTCGTAACAAAGAACTTTAGAGATAATGAGTTGCATCGCATCGTGGTAAAGGAGCCAGTTCTCCAAGAAAACACACAACCGTAAATGTGCACGCACCACACTGCATTGTAAGACGTCTGGCTGGTCATCTCGGACCTTTCTGTTTCAACAGAAGCGACATGTCCCTAGGGAGCCGGCCCTAGGCAAAAGGTTCAGAAGGCTTCTCCAGCCTCCCGCAGCCTCCTGTTTCTTAACTGTTCACCACTTTCCATGGACTCTCCCTGAAACTGGGAGCCTCCGTGCCTTCAGCCACTCCACCTTCCCGTCCCCAGAATACCTGCTCTCGAGAAGCCTTCATAATCAGTTATGCCTTACTATTTTACTATGAATAAAGCCAGCGCATTAGCTCTCTTAAAAATATTTCGCGCTCAGGGACCTCTAACAGGTCATAATAACCTCTAGTTCAGGAATAGAAAATAACATCTCCCATTTCAGGAGGAAGCAGGAAGGTGCTCTGGGGGCTCATGGGGAAGAGAACCTTGATAAGCTACTTGCTCAGATCACGGATCCATGGCCCCTGGCTCTGACCCCTTGACCTCCTGATCCCAGGAGCTGTCTCCTGAAGCCCTGTTCCCTCCCATCCCTACCTTTGGCCTTTTCCACGTGATGGCCTTCATCTTGGTTTTCTGGCTCAGCTCATGGGAGCCCAGGGCCTGAACACCTGCTGGGAACACACGGTCTTCAAAGAGGCACTTCTGAGCTAGGCACCGTCGTCTGAGCACAACAAAATCCTGCCCCTCGTACTTGAGGGGCTGTGTGACGGTGCCCTCTCCATTTCTCCTGTCCCTCTCCCGGATCACGCGGTCGCAGAAGAATCCTGGCAGCAGGTAGGGCATGGTGGCCGCTCAGGGAGTGGAGCTGGGCCTTCGCTGCGGCCTCTCCCCGGCTGCGCCCTCAGTCCAGGCCTAATCCTCCCGTGAATGGGCCGGAGCCTATATAGCTCCTCCACCCTCAGCAGCGCGATGCAAATGAACACAGCCCAGAGAAAGGCCGTGGTCAGAGTCAGCAGCTTTGGCCGGAGGCCCCTGAGCCCACGGTCAAGGGGCAACACCATACCAGTCAGAGAGGGAGCCAGCAAGGGGAGTGAGAGAGCCGGGGACAGCCCCAGGACAGGCCACAATGGCTTGTAGATCTTTAGGGTACTTCCATCAGCCTTGCTGGGATTCTTTCTTTAAAAAGAAAAAATATAGTTACCGAGAGGCTTACCCTGCCTCAGCAAAAGGCATTCATGCCTTTGACACTGGCGGCCAACAGGATATAGCATGGGGCCTTCGAAACATGCTGTATACACTAATCCTATACAGGCTGCTGAATGCATAGAAGGAATCTGCTCCAAGCCATTGTCTGAGGTTAATGAAGCCTTCATTCTCCTGATGTCCCTGCCCCATCCCCCCAAAGACCTTGACTGGCCATTCTGGACTCTAATCTGTGAAGGGTAGGTAACTCGACCCTGTTAGAGCAGGCCACGTGCCAACAAACAGGCATCCGTGGTTACAACTTCAGAATCTTGGAGGCAGAGAATGTGGGTGGGGAAGGAAGGATAAGTGTGTTGGTCAGAATTACATTCACAAGAAGGCGCAGCTTTTTCAAAGGCTCACCATGCTGCAGCGGGCAACCCAGTGTGAGAGCTGAGAGTCGATGCAGGTGGACACTTGGGCCTGGCGGGCTGCCCGCTAGCAGGGTGCCGTCCCCGTCCAGTCACCGGCTCCTGCCAGCCTACATCTTCTCTGGGTTTTTCCAAGTGTGGTCTTTGGACTACCTGCATCAGAATCACCTGGGAGGCCGGTTTAAAATGCAGATTCCCAGGTTTCGCCTTAGACTGAAGGATGCAAATATTCTCGGAAGGGGTCTGGGACTCTTCAGTTTAAAGAAGCACCCCAGGAGATTCTTACATCTCCTAGGGTTTGAAACCATGACGTTAGCATTACAGGATAGTAGATCAAGATAATTTGATCAAGGTAATAGATCAAGATAATTTCCGAGGTCAGGTCTTTTATGAAATAATTGTATTTTATTCTGGTTAGACATGAACAAAGGTTGAAAACATCAAGCAATACAAAAAGTACATAGAGGAATAGCAGTTTCTTGCCCTGCAAATCCCGCTCCTCAGAAACAGCCACTTTTAATTCTTGTAGCAATTTCTTTTGGTATTTATCTCTATATTTCTAAATAACATCCTATGTTATTGCTTTTTAGTTTAGTAGTTTTAGAAAGTATCAGAGTTCCTATTTTGGCGAATGAGATTTAGACTTCTCACACTAAGCTCTGCCCACCATCTTCCCAAAATAGAAATGTCATGAATTCTGGGAAGATGAAAATTCAGTATTTACTTGAGTACAATGAGGTGACTCTTGTTCGCTTCTTAGCTCAGTGCAACGCTGTTTTACGTTTCCTTTCCATATGAATGTTTCTTTTCTCTTATTCTTTGTAATTTTCTGATTTTCTACGTATGGATCAATGCTTTCCTCAGCAGTCGTTTTCTTAGACTCCCCAGATAACCTAGCGGTTCCATTGCTCTGCGACCACGGACTTCCTCTGTAGCCTTGTTCTCCCACCCAGACCGGACTGGCTGCCCTCCAGGTCTGGAGCGGTGGCCTGGGACAGACTGTGCCCTTCCAGTGCCGTTCCACTTCCCGGACCTTAAGGCTTCTCTGGTTTCCTCCTTGACTGGATTGGCAGACAACTCGCAGCTTCCTCGGAAAGGGTGCACGAGAGGTAAGCGGCCTCGGCCCTTGCCCATCTAACTCTGTTTCCTTCTTTGGCACATGATTGAAAATTTGGCTAGGTATTTTAGGTTGAAGAGCATTTTCCTTTCAGATTTTTTAAGGCATGGTTTCATTGCTTCTAGCGTCTGGTGTTGGGAGAAGTAGGGTGCAATTCTGATGAATGTTCCTTTGTATGTGACCTATCTTTTCCCTCTGAAAGATTTTAGGGTTTTCTACCCTTCCCCCCTACTCCTCCCACTCCCAATTCCAAAAGCCACATTTATGTGCCTTGGTATGAGTTTTTTTTTTTTTCTTTTTTTTAAATTCTTTGTGCACTCATTGATTCTTTTCAATATAAAGACTTCTGTCTTTAGTTTTGGAATATTCTTATATTATTTCTCTGACATTTCTCTGTCTTTCAGTGATTTCCTTCTTTCCTCCCTCCCTCCCTTCCTTCCTTCCTTCCTTCCTTCCTTCCTTCCTTCCTTCCTTCCTTCTCTCCTTCCTCCCTTTTTCTCTCCCTGCCTCGTTCCTCCTTTTCACGTAACTTCTAAAAATCAGATGTTAAACCTCCTCAAATTTTATTGTATTTTCCTATTTTTGTTTGTTCTACATCCTAGATTTCCTTGATTTTATATTTTAGCCCTGCTATTAAAAAGGTAAATGTCCACTCTCATAGTTTTCTACTTTATATTATGAAAAACTTCAAACTTACAGAGAAGTGAAAGGATGGACACCCGTAGAGCTTACATCTAGATTCAATAATTGTTTACATTTTGCCATTTTTGTCTTACCAATCTCTATGTGTATATATGGATCTTATTTTTTTGCTGAACCATCTGAAAGAATGTTGACACTGTCATGACGCTCCACACCTAAATACTGAGAGGTGTACTTAGGACACGCTGGCATCTCCTAAGGACAAAAGCACTTTCTTATTGACTTGAATGGTCATTATCGCTAAGAAAATTAACTATTATTCTCTAATATTATCCAAAATCTAAATCCACATGCTATTTCTTCAGTTGTTTCACAGATGTCCTTTATAGCTGTTTTGTTTTTGTTGTTTTTTTTTTTGAACCAGAATCCAATTAAGGTTGAGGTGAGCATTAGTGAACTGAATGGGAGATCAGAAGAAATCACCTAGAATATCACACAGAGAAGCAAAGAGATGGGAAATCTTTTAAAAAGAAAGAAAAAAAGGTTAAACTCTATGGGGGATAGAGCAAGGTAAGTTCAGCATATATCTAACTGGAGTTCCAGAAGAAGATAGAATTAATATTCTAAGAAAGTTTCTACAGTTCATCAGTGATGCCAATTCTGAGATTCAGGAATTCCAAGAATACTCAGCAGGAAAGATGCAGAAATATATGTTGAAGCACATCATAACAATATTGTAGAATACCAGAGACAGCGAAATGTTAAAAGCAATCAGAGAGAAAAGGCAGATGGCCTATTAAGGGACACCAATTAGAACGATTGCAGATTTCAGCAAGAGTGTAAGCCAGAAGACAGTAATGAGAATCAGCCTAGGACTGATTACCCGGGAAAACTATTTCACGAGTGAGAGGAAATTTTGTACAAATAGAAATTGAGAATGCTTACCACAAATAGATTCTCACTAAAGAAACTGATAAACAAGATACTTCAGGAAAAAGCAGAATTATTCCAGAAGGAAATGTCTAAGACTCAAGAAGAAACAGTAAACAAAGAAATTGGTAAACGTGTGTAAAATATCGACTGTTGTAGAAAAGTATATTTTCTACTTTTTAAGGTTGAAGAATCAATATAGAGCTAAAATTCTGAACAACAAAGACGTATTAGTTGGGAGAGGAATATTTGGAGTCAAAGTGCCTTATGGTCTTCATATTGTTTATGAGGAAAATAAAGCTATTGACCAACTTAAGGCTTTGTCAGGATGAAACAAACATATGTTAAGTATTTAGGGTAACCACTGAAAAAACAAATAGTTAATAACATCCAAACTAGCAGAAAGAAAAAAAAAAACACTTTTAGTACATTTTAAAAAGGGTGTAAAGAGGAAAAACGCAACATTTAAAAAGCAACACTGAGGCGCCTGGGTGGCTTAGTCGGTTAGGTGGCCAACTTCAGCTCTGGTCATGATCTCATGGTCTGTGGGTTCGCGCCCTGCGTCGGGCTCTGTGCTGACAGCTCAGAGCCTGGAGCCTGCTTCAGATTCTTTGTCTCCGTCTCTCTGCCTTTCCCCTGCTCGCGCTCTGTCTCTCTGTCTCTCAAAAATAAATAAATGTTAAAAAAAAAAAAAGTTAAAAAGCAGTACAACAGAAAGGCTATGGTTAAGATGATAATAATAAATCCAATATAGATCGATGTTCATAATCAATGAATATAGACTAAAACCTTCAGTTAAAAGACAAAGGTTTGTTTAGATTGCATTAAAAAAAAAAAAGAACAAACCCTAAGCAGTTTATAAGAAACACACCCAAGACATCAGAACATAGGAATCTATAGCAAGTCTATTCAGCAGCAAAGCAGCTAAGATTAAGTTCCCTTTAAAATTAAGAGCCAGGGACACCTGGGTGGCTCAGCCAGTTATGTCCAACTCTTGATTTCAGCTCAGGTCAGGATCTCCCAATTTGTGATTTCGAGCCCGGCATTGTTAGCGCGGAGCCTACTTGAGATTCTCTCTCTACCTCTCCCCCGCTCAGGCTCTCTCAAAAATAAATAAAATTTAAAAATTAAAAAATAAAATTGGGAGCCAGACAGATTTTGTTATCGCCTTTATGCTGGAGGGTTTTAGCCAGTGCAGTAAAGCAGGAATGAGGTTGCTGAATCCAGCTGTGCCTTATGGATCGAGCAGCCCTGTCATTATTTACAAATGACCTAACTATCTATATGGAAATGGAATCTACAGACAAATAACTTGGGGTCTTCAAATTGTTAGAATTTCTTTTTTTTTTAATTTTTTTTTTAACATTTATTTATTTTTGAGAGACAGAGAGACAGAGCATGAGCAGGGGAAGGGCAGAGAGAGAGGCAGACACAGAATCTGAAACAGGCTCCAGGCTCTGAGCCATCAGCACAGAGCCCGATGCGGGGCTCAAACTCACACAACGTAACATCATGACCTGAGCTGAAGTCGGCTGCTCAACCGACTGAGCCACCCAGGCACCCCTAGAATTTCTAAGAGTTTGGGAAATATATTGCACATAAGATAAAAGTCAAATGCATGTTTATGCCCGAGAAATTGAGTACAGTTTTAAGAAAGATGCCCTCTATAAAAATAACAGCAAAAGCAAAAGATGCCTAGGAAGAAATCTGACAAAGGATGTTCAAGACCTTTCTGGAGAAAATTTTAAAAGAACTTGATTGAAAGATACTAAAGCAGGCCCATTTAAACGGGGAGCCATCCCTCCTCCATGGATAGGACGACTCGATACTGTCAAGATGAGCACTATTTCCAGGTGGGTTCAACGCAACCTCAATAAAAATCCCAATAGGATTTTTTGTGAAACTCAGCATCCTGATCCTAAAATTTAAATGGAGAGGCAAGGAGTCAGCTATAGTTAAAACAATATGGAAGAAGAAAAACAAGTTGGAAGGACTGGCTCTACTGAGTGTCAAGACTTATTGGCACAAGGTGTGGAACTGGCACAAAGATAGACCAACACACACAAGTGGAACCTGGTAGAGGGTGCAGAGGCAGAAGCACACACTGGAGGACATTTGATCTGTTTAAAAAGTGACATTACATAACAGCAGAGAAAAGATTTATTTTTAAATAAATTCTGCTGAGAAGTTTGACTATCCATATGAAAAACAACAAAATGTGCTCCCTGTCTTATACAAGAAAAATCTTCTCTAGATGGATTATGGGCCCAAATATAAAGGCAGAAAAATTAAGTTTCTAAATGATAATAAAGGGGCGCCTGGGTGGCTCAGTTGGTTAGTCATCCAACTCTTGATTTTGGCTCAGATCATGATCTTGTGCCTCTGCTGACAGCGGCAGAGTCTGCTTGGGATTCTCTCTTTCTCTCTCTCTCTCTGCCCCTCCTGCACTCTCACATTTGCAAACACTCTCTGTCTCTCTCAAATAAATATTTAAAAAATGAAAATAAATAAGAATGACTTTGGTTTAGGAAAAACTTTCTTAATAGAACATAAAAAGCACTAACCATAAAGGAAAAAAAAATGAACATTAATTTTGAACTTTTAATTAAGAATTTTTAAAATAGGGGGCACCCGAGTGGATCAGTAGGTTAAGCCTCTGACGTTGGTGCAGGTCATGACCTTGAGGTTCCTGAGTTCAAGTCCTAGGGTTGGGCTCTGTGCTGACAGCTCAGAGCCTGGAGCTGCTTCAGATTCTGTCTCCTTCCCTCTCTGCTCCTCCCCTGCACTGCACTGCTCCTCCCCTCCCCTTCTGTCTGTCTGTTTCTCTCAAAAGTAAATAAACATTAAAAAAAACCATATCACAATGTTTCCTGCTAATCATACTCTTACTAGGGTATTGTTTCAAGCTGTGATATTTAAGAATGCAGAGAACATAGGAATTACATTCGATTCTCGTTATTCATGGTAGTTACGTTCTCTGAAGTTGCTGTGAATCCGCAATCAGTGAGTATTGAACCATTGCTCCTGGAGGAAATATAGAATTAGACTCCTGTGACCCTCTAGTCAACTAATCAATACACACTCTTAAGTGTGTTTCTGTTTAAAGACACCGTCTTTAACATATTTTATTGAGTCATTAACATTGAATTCACAACCAACGGCACTGTAACTCAGGCATGAATGAAGCTTATCAGACACATGTATTTTCTCCCTGAGGCACACCCCAGCCTTCTTGCGTTTGGAATATGAGAAAGCACTTTACATTTTAAACAGATCACCAACAAGAAGTGCAAAAATGTGAAAAACGTGGCACCGTATAGATTATGAAAAGGACGCCTGTTTACAGTGTGAAAGCTAAACTAAGAAGGCTGACCGTCCCCTTGATTTCATCTGGGAAAGTGTGTCGAGGGCGACTCAAAATTTTCACTGCCCTCCACGTGTCTGCCGATGGCCACAGAAGCACCTTGGAGACTGATTTGGTGATTACAAAAAAATATTAGTGAGTAGGGGAATTCACAAATACAGAACTCATGGGCACTGACATCCCCAGCGTTGGAAAAAACCATACTTACGGGGTAAGAGTAGGGGAGGTTTATAACTATTTGCTCTGAAACGATTAAAGGAAGGATGAGGTTATTGATGAGTAGGGAGAATTACTACGTACAGGAAGTCTGCTGACTGTGTTTCACTGTCTTCTGGATCAGACCAGGGATAAGGGGCAAAAATCGTGGCCAGACGAGCTCTGGGTCGAAATGAGGATGAACTTTCACACCGTGAAAGGTACTGACAACAGGCAGGTTATTGAAGGAAAATCTTAACATCAGGAAAGAAACCTTGAAATGGAATGGCTGAGAGAAAAAGTTTCCAAAGATCCCAAACAATCCTAAAATTTGTAAGGTGTTTTGATTGCAGTTTTAGTGCCATCTTCCCAGTATTTGGGGGGCATATAGTAAACTTCTAAAAGTTCTGATGGTGTTTAGACTTGAAGTTTGTATGAAATGGTAAAGCAAGTGTCAGCTCTCTCTCTTTCTCTCTCTCTTTTTTTTAAGAGAGAGCGAGTGGGTGAGGGGCAGAGGGAGAGAATCTTAAGCAAGTTCCACCCTCAGGGTGGAGCCTGATGCAGGGCTTGATCGCATGATGCTGGGATCATGATCTGAGCTGAAACCAAGAGTCAGACACCCAACCAGCTGAGCCACCCAGGGGCCCCTTGTTTGGGCTTTTCAGGTTTTTATTTTAATTCCAGTTAACATATGGTGTTATATTAGTTTTAGGTATATAATATAGTGATTCAACAATTCCATACACCATCCGGTGCTCATGATGACAAGTTCACTCCTTAATTCTCATCACCTATTTCACCCATTCCCCCCCGCCCCAACTCCCCTCTGGTATCCGTCAGTTTGTTCTAAGTATGAATCTGTTTCTTAATTTGTCTCTCTCTTTTCCCCTCGTTACCCGTTTGTTTTGTTTCTTAAATTCCACATATGAGTGAAATCATATGGTACTTGTCTTTCTCTGACTTATTTTGCTTGGCATCATACTCTACCTCCATCCATGTTGTTGCAAATGGCAAGGTTTCATTCTTTTTTACGACTGAGTAATATTCCATTGTACATATATACCACTTCTTCTTTATCCATTCGTCTATCGATGGACACTTGGGCTGCTTCCATAATTTGGCTATTGTAAATAATGCTGCAGTAAACATAGGGGGGCATGTTTTCATATTATTTGGGTAAATACCCAGTGGTGTGATAGTTGGATCATAGGGTAGTTCTATTTTTAACTTTTTGAGGAAGCTCTATACTGTTTTCCCCAGTGGCTTCATCATGTGTCAACTTCTCATAAGCAGAGCACTCTCCAGGTGTTAGTTGGGGCCTCACAGTTTCTTAGAGATCGTGAACCCCCACTTCATAGCCTCTGAGCTATCCTTCCGCCACCAGAGTTCAGTGGGTTTCTTCTGGCAGTTTGCTTCTGGATGCCTCTCTCTTTCCCCACTCCCTTGCTTTCCACACTCTGACTTCCGGGTGTGTTGGCTCATCCTGCCTGTGTAACTCAAGACACTAACTTCCCCCTTTACCAAAAAGTTACTTTTTACTTGCCTCAGGCATTTCATAAGTTCTTGAGTAAAGACGCCTTTGAGTGTCAGGTCAAGCAGAGGGATGACACTGGGGTGTGTGGACCTCTGCCCTGTTGCTTCTCCCCACCCCACTTTGGTTTCTGTTCTAGCTTCCTTCCTCTTGTAAATAAACTAGCATTTTCTCCCTCCTTTTTTCCATCCACTAAACAACAATCATGTCCCTCCTAGAGAGAAATTATTCTTTCTGTAATTATGAGAATCTTCCCAATTTTTCCTTATGAGTTTTCCTCATGAAGAGAAAAGCTAGAATCTGTCATGTTAAGGATTCACATTTGTTAAGCACGCTTGGCTAAATATCCGTAAAAAAATCAAAGATAATTTTGGTGGTTAACGGCTTAACCTGAAATCATCTTTCATGATTTATTATTATTTTGTATTGATACTTTTTCTTTGTATTGAAGTATAATTAACATACAGTGTTATATTAGTTTCAGGTGTACAGCATGTTAATTCAACAATTCTCTACATTACTCAGTGTTCACCTTGTTAAGTGTAGTCACCATCTGTCACCAAATGGCAATATTACAACCTATTGATTTTATCCCCTACATTGTACTTTTTATCTCCATGACTTATGTATTTTGTAACTGGAAGTTTTTACCCCGAATCCCCTTTATTTCATCCATCCCCCAACCTGCTTCCCCTAAGGTAGGCACCAGTTTGTTCTCTGTATTTAAGAGCCTTCCTATTTGTGTGTCTCTTTGTTTCTCTGTTTGTTCATTTGTTTTGTCTCTTAGATTCCACATTTGAGAGAAATCGTTCAGTATTTGTATTTGTTTTTCTCTGTCTGACTGATTTCACTCAGTATTATACTCTCTGGGTCCATCCACGTTGTTGCAAATGGCAAGATTTCATTCTTTTTTATGCCCGACTTAGAGTCCATTGTATATATACACACTACGTCTTCCTTATTCATTCATTTATTGATAGACACTTGAGTTGCTTCCATATCTTGGCTATTGTAACTAATGCTGCAAAAAACATAGAGGGGTATGTATCTTTTCAAATTAGTGTGTTTGTGTTCTTTGGATAAATACCTGGTAGCAGAATTACTGGATCATATGGTATTTCTATTTTTAATTTTTTGAGGAACCTGTTTTCCACAGTGGCTGTACCAATTTGCATTCCCACCGAGAGTGCACAAGGGTTCTTTTTTCTCCACATCCACACCAGCGTTTGTTATTTATTGTCTTTTAGATTTTAGCCATTCTGACCAAGTGATATCTCATTGATTTTGATTTGCATTTCCCTGATGAAGTTGGGCAAGAGTAATCCGTTTCCCAGAGGCCCATTCTCTTCTGTCCAGGGGCTTGTCATCAAGAAAATTTGGCTCAGCAATAGGGAAGTGTTGTATGATGTGTTTGCTTTCTGATTCTAGAAACAGATCATAGAAGGACAGGTGAGAGGAATCAGATAGTTTGGCCTGAAGACACAATGCATGAAGCTCCCCAGTAGAAGAGGAAAGGCAGTGAGGTAGCACTGGCAGGCGAATGAGAAGACAGTATAGGTGTGCCTGGAGAGGTGGCCCAGATGTCTCTTCTTTTAAGAGGGTAAGGCTGAAAGTGCAGTATCATCTCAACTAGAATTATAGCCAGCCTGAGTAAGTCTCCCCTTATCACTACCACCACCACATCTAACTGTAACAAGTGATACTTGGTTATGAAGAAAAATTCAGATTGGCTTTCAATGAATCTGTGCCTCAGATAGTGCAAGCAGAAAGGGTCTTTCATAGGATATAGTCTCCATTTCAGACTTCTCAAACCTGGCAAAAGTCACTACATCTATGGCATCCATGGAAAACTTAGGTTTCCAATAAGTGTTTTACAATTCAGAAAGTTCTGGAATCATTTCACTCTTTCAGTTTCAGTCAACTTGTGTGATTGCCCTTTCTGGACTTCAATCACTTCACCTGTATGTGAGGGGGTGTTGGTGGTGGGAGCACAGTTGGGAACAGACAGGTCTTCTGGTGTCCCCAATGTCACACTGACAATGGCAGTATAAGTTTTAGGACTGAAGTAGTGCCTAGAGCATAATAGACCCTTATAGTGTTTTTATCAAAATGCAAGTATAGATTTTAAGACTAAAAGCCACCAATAATTTGACTAAAAGCAATATTCGTAAGGTGTTTTTTTTTCTCTGCAGTAATATTAGAAAAGGCTTTTAGGAACCCCCAGCCTTGGAATGCTGGGCTGTCCTTTTCTCTTGGTGGTCAACACCCTCAGATGTGAGTTTTTATTTACCACCAGCAGCCGAGCACACACAGTGGGCCTGGCCCTTCTCTGACTAGGGGGGTCCAGCGTTGAATAGGAATGGGTCCTGTTCTCATCAGATAGGGAACAGACATGTGAAAGCCTGAAGGAAGTGACACCTGAGCGCTGGAGAGAGGGTGAGGAGGAGCAAATCAGATACAAAATAAGAGCATTCCAATTTTCACTCATATGTGGAACTTGAGAAACAACAAAAGACATGGGGGGAAGGGAGGAGGTAAAATCATTAGAGAAAGAGGGAACAAACCATAAGAGACTCCTGAATACAAACTGAGAACAAACTGAGGGTTGATGGCGGGGTGAGGGAGAGGGGAAAGGGAGTGATGGGCATTGAGGAGGACACTTGTTGGCATGAGCACTGTGTGTTGTATGTAAGCAATGAGTCACGGGAATCTACCCTCAAAACCAAAAGCATACTGTATACACTGTATGTTAGCCAATTTGACAAGAAATTATATTGAAAAATAAAAACAACAAAACAAAACAAAACAAGGGCATTCCAGACAGAGAGTGTGAGCAAAGGCCATGAGGTCTGAGGAGACTTGGGATGACAGAGCAGCTGAATGCAGGGTCCAGGGAGAGAGTGCCAGCCTGAGAAGGGCTGATAGTTCAGCTCGGGTGTTTAGACTTACCCTGAAGGCATGGGGGGGAGGGGAGGATGGTGTCACTAAAGATACTTCAGCAGGGATGGGACATATCCCAGTGCTCTGGCAGCAGGGCAGTGATTAGGCTGGAGATTGAAGTTCTTTCCAGTCCTTTCTTCTAAACTGAGGGAACTCAGGGCAGTCACAGGCCTTACTGCAGAGCTCCCAGGAGCGCAAAGGAGCCCTTGGGGAACACACGGGCTGAGAACAGGGTTGTTGGATGTTTCATCTCAGGTGAAAAAGAAAAACGTGGCTAATGAGTAGCCCTGGGCCTCAGCGTCACTTGGTTAAGTTAATGAATAGCTCAGGGCCTCAGTTTAAAGGATCTCCTCAGGGAAGGTTAGTTCTCCTTGCCTTTGGAGCCCATGGTACCCAGGATGCTATCTCCCGACAGCCTTCCCTTCAGGACTCTAGGCTCCAGGAGAGCAGGACTCTTGTCTTTCTTACCCACAGCTGTCTCCCCAGTTGCTTGCCTGCATTCCTGCTCTAGAAATGCCCAATAAGTACTTCTTGAATGAAGGACAGGAGTCATATGGGTGGTCTGATCAGAGAAAGGGGGCAGGGGGATACGCCTTTCTTTCTGGCGATCGCTGTAAATGAGACCCAGGGGCCGGAAGAGTTACCTAAGGAGAAAGGGTTTTATGCCGGGCTGTCGCTGTCGTGTACGCCCTGGATGTACTTCCCTCTGTGTGCCTTTATTTTCCCATGTGTGAGGCGAAGTATGTGGACAAAACCGACTGCTAGGATTTCTCCTTCTAATCCTAACACTCTGAGCATGAAAAAGTGGATTTTGCCAGCTCCTCTCTCCTCTTTCTGGGGCTTCTCTGTGGCAGAAAGTCATGGCTGCTGGCAGATTAAAGATGTCATTCATCGTGCTTTTAGCCCTAGAAATTGAAGGACTCTTATATGTAAGAGTGTTCTGTTTTGTTCTGGGAAAGGGAGATTTGCTTTTATAGGATGAATTACACTGGGTTCCAATTACTTTTATAGAAAGCAAGATGTTTTTCAGGAAAAGAGAGCAAGAGATGGAGAGTGGGCTGGGCCTCAGCGGAGGGCAGAGCCCTGGGGAGCCGCTGCCAGGCCCCTTCCCCCAGCGCCCATGTGCCCCCGGAGCTGCGGGGAGGTGCTGAGTGGGAGGACTCCCAGAAGGGAAAAAAGCCCAAAGGGCAGCCAGCAAGCTACTCACCGGAGGTCTCTTCCAAATGAACTGGATGGGGAACTTCTGGCTATAAAAGAGAGAGGTCTCATCCGGTGGGAACTCGGGATCCAGATAGAGAACCTTCTTTTCTAGACACTTCTTGCGAAGCTGCTCATATGTCTTCTCTTTCACTCCGATAATGGGAAAATTGCGGCTGATGATGGCGGAATAGATGCCACTTGGGTTTCCGCCCCCGGCCTCAGTCTTGCCTTGGTCCGGCTGGGGAATTGGTCCCGGGGACGTGGGCTCAGCCCCTGTCCGTGGGGCCACAGATGCGCTAATGACAGTCGGCATGGCAGGCAAATTTGGAAGGAAAAGGCTTTTTAAAGAAAACAAGATAGGCTACCTTCAAGGAAAGGAAGCAACGGCAAAGGGGAAGTTGGAGTGATTCTGTCATCTGAGAGAAAAATGTCCGCATCCAAATTCAGAGTTCGAAGCCCATCAGAAGGTCATCCAGCTTGTGTCCATCTTAAAAGCTGAGCTGTGATCCCGAAGAAATAGGTTTTCCTGAGGAAGGAGCGCTAAAGGGTTTCTGGGGTGCAGGAGTGTTTACCTGGGGGCTGCTACCGGCAGCATGCATGCCAGAGGGAGAGAAGGAGAGAGAGAGTGAGGGCTGTGTTTCAGTGGCCTGAAGGAACTTGAGCCAGGAAGACTAAAAATAGGCATGAGGAAAGATTATGAGCATGAGTGCAAGAGAGGCTATGCGCAGCCAGACTACGTGGTGGACAGGATGACCTGGATAGGGACATTTCCGTGTTGTCGTTAAGTGCTGGTGTTGTCAGGAAATGAAAGGGGAATATTTGAGGAAGTTGAACACTGAAAATTAGCAAAGAACTGCTGATGCATTATTGAACTGGCTCCTGTATAGATCATCAAACTATCAGCCACTGAGTGAATGGAGAACAATGTCAAAGAAAAGGTAGCCAGGCTGAAAGTGAGACACTGAATTCTAGGAGAATATTCTAGATATTTTTGAGAACATAATTTTTGGTTTCTAAAACTCTAGGATATCGACATTATTCAGTTGGGTTTGGCGTCTCTTCTAGAATGTTATGGTGTCAGCATTCAGTGGAACTGTCTGGGTGGAAAATGCCACTCAGCAGAGTCCCCAGTTGAGAAAAATCCCTGTCTCTTCTTGCACACTTGACCTAGACACCTCTCGTCTCTCCCCACCCCCCGGGATAGACACTGGACCAAATCTGCTACAAAAAGGGCACCCGAGTATGGACTCTGCAGGCACACTTGAGGCATCTGAGTCAGAAGGTGGAACTGGATGCCGAATCAGGTTGCCCGTCAAGTCTTGGGGGATGTCATTTCAGAAAGAGTTGGTATCAGGGCTCTTGGATAAGAAGAGTACAAGTGGCTCTGGGGAAGGGAATGGTCGGCTTGGCCTCCACCTTGCCTTGTGCCCATCCGTGGTAGCTGCTACCCAGGCCGTGAGGAGAGGACTGCATTCCACATGTGGCTCAGTGGAGGCTTGTGCCAGACTGTAGCCATGCCTGTTCCCACGTGACCAGTCTCATCAGCGCAAGGCTAGAGGCTATGAGAGAAGGTGGGAAGTGACAGCTGAAATAGGGAGTACTCCCAGGCTCACAGGTCCCTGGGGTTGCAGCGTTGGGGAGCATGGTGTTTGGAGCTGCTCCTTGTAGGCACCATCAGCCTCCTGTCCCCTAAGAAAACGCCAAAGGTTGGGGTGCCTGGGTGGCTCAGTCGGCTGAGCATCCGACTTCAGCTCAGGCCATGATCTCACAGTCTGTGAGTTCGAGCCCCGCATCGGGCTCTGTGCTGACGACTCAAAGCCTGGAGCCTGCTTTGGATTCTGTATCTCTCTCTCTGTCTCTGCCCTTCCCCTGCTCATACTCTGTCTCTATGTCTCTCAAAAATAAATAAACGTTAAAAAAAATTAAAAAAAAAAAAAAGGAAAAAGCCAAGGACCTTTACTACCTTGGAGAGGCAGGAAAGGGAAGGGCAGCTGACGGCCTAGCTTCAAAGCCTGGGCTTGCTGCTTGCTGACTGTGCCTCTGTAACTTGAGGTGAATTACCTCTTCCTTTCTTCCTGTGTCTCAGTTTCCTCACCTATAGAGTGGGTATGTGGACAGTCATTCCATTATTGAGATATCATAAAAATGAAACAATTTTAATTTATGTAAAACAAGTAAGATAGTGCCAAAATTGTCCTAAGCACTCAATAAACGTTGTTAGAAGTGACCCCAATTTAATATTACTTTACGGTTAGATCAGGTTGAATTACAGTCAGTCAGCATTCAGTCTCTGAGCATTTATTTACTGAAGATCTTCCGCGTGTCCAGTGCTGGGACAGGTGCCGGCTCCCCAGCATCACGTGGTCACAGCATCTCCAATCAGAGGCACGCCTATCTGCCTGACTAAAACAGCCTCTAAACAGACTGATTTCCACTCTCAAACTCACCAGTGGTGCGGAAAGCAAAGTGGGGAGTTTCCTTTCTCCACCATCAGACGCTTGAGTCCCAGCCCACTGCTCTACACCCTGAAATTCACAGTAGCCATCCACATTTTGTTTCTGCTTACTGAGCTTTCCGTTTGCCCACAAGACCGTAAACTCTGGGCCCCCGTTCCACCCTCAGGGTTAAGCACAGAGAAAGCTCTTAATAAGTATGTGTTGTATATTCGTTGAATGAACTTTCCCTGTGTGAAATTTCTTACCCCTCTTATTGCTTTGCTAATGCAATCAAAGTTTCTTGGCCGATTTGCCCCTGGGATTGGAGCCGTCTCTGGACCACACGCCTGCTGACTTTTCTTTCCTTGGCTGTCTAACCAAGTAACTTAGGAACTAAGATGAGAATGTGGTAATGAGCCTATTGTGAGGGCAGGATGGGACTATCAAACACGCAGAGAGCGCGGTGCTCTTCACTTTGCTCTATCAGGGGCATGAAACCCCCTCTCAGATTAGCAGGTCCAAACACAAGGTTTATTCAGCTGCCTCATGCCATCAGGGAGAAATCCAGTGTGAGCCCAAGAACAAAGGGCAGATAGTGAACAGCTGCACATTTCGACTCCCAGGAATCCCGTCAAGGATAAAGAACTAGCTTTTATAACATATTTCAGACAATGTCACGCGATAGCTGAGGTTGGAATGATTTCTGTTGCACCCACAAGGCCAATGAATGGCTCTTCCATCAGTAAATATTTCTTTGATTCAACTCTATCGGAAGAAATGCATTTGCTTATAACACCCATCATTCACTGAGCGCCTGCTGTGAGCTAGCCACTTCATATAGTTTTTAAAACTTTTAATTTTTAAGTCATTAGTACAGAGTTTCTGTATACCTTTCACCCCTAGCGTTCACACCTTATGTGACCATCATACAATGATCAAACTGAGAAATTACTGTTGGCAAACTACAAGACGTATTTTGATTTGCTATGTTTGCACTAAAGGTTTTTGTTTTTTCTCCTTTTCTGTTATAAGGTCTGATCCAAGATCCTGTACTTCACGGTAATGTCCTCTTAGTGTCCTCCGGTCTCTGATGGTTCCACAGTCTTCGTCTCTCATTACTCAGTACTTTCAAAGAGTACTTGGAAGTTACATTGTGGAATTCTCGCAACTTGAGTTTGATGTTTTTTATATGATTAGACCGAGGTTATGGATTTGCGGGAAGAGTATCATAGAGGCCATGCACCCATCTCATTTGGGGGTACAGGATCTAGAGGTGTTTTATCACAGGTGAGGTCAATCTTGAGCACCTAAGGTGGTATCTACCAGGTTTCTCCAAATTAGTTACTATTTTTTCTTTCCCATACACGTAGAGTATTTTAAATCTGTACGACGACCTTGCAGGTTTGATTAATCCTATTTTTAACTGAGGAAGCGTGAGATATCTGCCGTAATTTACAGTGAGGTCATGGAAAAGTCACAGGGCTTCAGAAAGGATGGCTCTTCTTGAACAGGTGAGGAGACCAAGCCCTGGAGAGATTAAACGGCATGGCCTAGATCTCTCAGCCAGTTCAGTGAAGAACCAAACTAGACCCCAGGTTTTCTGATTTCCAGGGAGGGAGTGAACGCATTAACTAAGACTCAAATATGTGAAGGAGGCATAAGAACACTGGCTCCTTGCATATAAACAGTGAGGGCTCCCCTTCCCTTAGCTCTGACGGGAGAGGAACCTAATACCATAGCCCTGCTGGAAACAACTGTCGAGAAGCAGCTGTAGAATTCTGGCTGGCCTTTCTGTGGCACTGCAGTCTTTTGCGAGGCTGGTCATAAGACAGGCAGATCTGGTATCAGATGCCAATGCCGCCTTTATTTCTCCTAGAATGCTAGTTATACGGCCTCTATTGTCTGTGGTTAATATAGTCATCTGTTTCCAGTGGAGCTGCTGGTGGCTTTCGATGCCCCGGGCTGAGAAGTTATTTCAGTCTAGGGTGCTGCCCCTGGAATTTACACAAGGCAGCCAGAGGGCTTGGGAGGTGGGAATCTTAAAAGCAGAGTGGAAAGCTTGACATGGTCATAGGAATCCCATTATCCAGAAGGCTCTTAGGTAGGCTGGTCACTTACAGGCAAAAATCCCTTAGGCTCCAGATATTTATGTGCTAGTGTTTCTGCGGCCTGTCATTATGATGGTCTGTTACTGAAGGAGATGTGAGGAAGTGAAAGGACTCTGACACAGCCCAGAATTCCAGAGTCGCGGTCTCCTCTAAAGCTATGGCAACCTGACTCACTGGTTTTAGGAAACCAGGATACAGGGCTCAGCACAACTTTAGGACAAACTCCAGGCCACAATCTATACTTTCTCCTCTAGGGAGCTGTTAGGAGAATGGCCTGACCTGGGATTGGCCCTGGTCATCCTGACGCGTGGGACTTCACCTCGTTCTGAAGCGAGCTGTGCCTGGAACATAATTAGTTCCGGTTAAGTGCAACCAGCCTCCTTGGGCATTCTCGGACAATGTCTTGGTACCAGTCAAATTGGAACCTACCTCTTGGGGTCACTTGTTTGAGGAACTGACCACCTCAGATCTGTCACTGCCAGGATCTGCTGGATAACTCAGATCTGGACAGAGAAGGATGGTGACCAAACTGGCCTTCTAAACGCATGAAGGACTTTCTCTGGCCATGATGCTGGTCATGTGCCCTAAGTAAATGCTCCCTGAACACGTATTCTATTTTTTAGTGTGAACCCTCCCGAAGGCTCTTTGGTCAGCTCCTGCAGTCAATTAAGACCTCTGAGGAGAAGCAACGCAGAGTGCTGCCTGCAGCAGTGGGTGTGTGGGGTCAGGGGCCGCCGGCCTGCTGCTCAGAGCGTGACTGAACTGGGGCGTTGCCGCTTGGTGTGCATCAAGCTGAAACAACCCAAGGAAGTGCTGAAAACCAAGCACTTTGTATTACTTGTTACAAGGAAGAAGACAGAAAGCTCTCAGAGTACTGTCTTCCTGTGGGAGAAGTACAAGAAGCTTTCATTCAGTGTTTTGGTTGCAGGGAGCTTGCATACATATTAAGAACCTTATATTCTACTCTGAGGCATTTTGATTCAACTGGGCGTGCCTTACGTGTCAACATGCTAGTGCACACGTATGTTTGAAAAGTAGGAGAAAACTCAGTGCATAGGAGGAGATCTGGTATATGAGCTAAAGTTAACTTTAGGACAACTCAGGGGGGCTTCTGCTCAGGTCCACAGTCCAAACTGGCCTAAACTGGCTCGCACAAGAGGCTGTCAGGTGAACCGCCTAGCCGGGGAGTCCCCTTTGCTGGCTGCTGGTTCTGCAAAACAAAACACACTCCTTCCCTGCTTTTGTTCCTTCCCCTCCTTCCTTCTGCTGAAGGCTTTCAGCCCTCAGATCTGAGTAACTTCCCTTCTACCCTGAGCTGACAAGACGATGCTGTTTGTGTCCCCTGAACTAGAGGACTTGGCTTGGCCCGGCACTTCTCAGGTGAAGACCAGCTGATCTGAGGGACATTCTGAAGTGGTCTGCGGCATCGGAGTCAAGATATCTTCTTTTATGAAAGCCATTGTTTCACCCTATTTTATATGCCACAGCCTCTGAGCTTTTATAACAGCAAACATTTTAAAGCTGTTAGATACTATAGAGATATGGCCCTACTTTTGTTTTGAAACAGTTTAAAACTTACAGGAAAGTGAAAATATAGCATAAAGAGTTCCTATGTACCCTTCATCCAGATTCTCAGTTGCAGCATTTAAGTACATTTTGCCTTTTTCTCTCTCTTTCTCAGACATACATGTAATTTTTTTCTGAGCCATTTGAGAGTAACTTAGAGATACAATAACCCATTAGCCTTTAATACTTCACTATATATTTCCTAAAGCAAGTAAATCTTCTATATAATCACAGGATAACCCTCAAAATTAGGAAAATTACCATGCAATCAAAAGATCCCATCCAAATTTTGCCAGCGGTCCCAATAATGTCCTTTATAGGCCCAGATTCCAGCCCAGGATCACGTATCTGTTGTCAGGGCTCTTTGGTACCCCCTTCAGTCTGGAATGCGTCCTCGGACCTGTTGTTTTTCATGGCCTGCACATTTTGAAGAGTATGGGATGTCCCTCAGTTTCAGTTTATGACAACGTGTACGTAAATGAAATTACTCAGTAAACATTTAACAAAAACATCCTTCTACAGTCTAGTTGATATACATAGACTGATACTTAATAATTGCATAGTATTCTGCCGTATGAAAGAGCTATATTTAGCCAGTCCCCGTTAAAGAACACTGAGCTCATCCCTAGTTTTCCACAGTGTAAACCATACTGCAGTTAGTAGCTCTGAGCAATTCATCTGGTTTATCTAAAGTGGAATCAGTCGCTGGGTAGAGTATGCAAACGTAAAGTTCTGATACTATTGCCAAATTCTCCTCCTGAAAGAGTATCCTCGTCTATAATTCCACTAGTGATCCACGAGAAGGCCTATTCCCCCTCCTAATACCAGTACTGGACATTTTCACTTTTTAAAATCTTGGCCAATTAGGAAAAAAAAATCATTTCTTTGATTATGACTGAGGCTGAGCACCCTTCGTGCTCATTTTGTCTGTTTTAACTTTATGAATTACCTTTGCCTGTTTTTCTGTTTGGCAGTTTCTGATTTTAAGCTGATTTGTCAACTCAGTCCTCGGCACATTATGCATTTGAGAGCTTTGTCTCGATCTCTGTTGAAATTATTCTAATTCTTGAATTCTGAAACCCAGTTTCCTGAGAAAACATATCAAGGATTAGGCACAACCCACGAGGTAACTGAACACCTGCAGGCCAACCCCCGCCCACAGAACGCTCTGGTAAGAGCTGCAGAAACAGGAGGCAGGTGAAGTGTGAGAAGCCGTAAGAGCAGGGAACAGTGAACACCCAGACCGTATTTCCCCCGACTCATTGTCTCTAGGCGAACGATTCAGTATCATTCTGGGTCGAGACAGAGCAGTTTCCCACCAATTTACTATACCAGTTCTTATTTCGTTCCTTCTTCCAAAAAATATTTTACATGGAAGAATGCAGTAAATGTTAATCTAGAGATAGGTCTTAATTTCTCAGCTTCACATGCTATTAAAAACCATCATTACGTATCAGGTAAAAAGTCGAAGCTGGGAAATGCGGCTTCAGCTAGTGTAGACATCTTCCTTTCTCCTGAATTGTGAAACTTACAGAAATAGCAAAGAATCTGTGAATGTCTATGTGGTGCAAAGCTGGAATGTCAACTGATACAATGAAATGTGTCCACAAGGAAATACACAATGTTCACTACATCTGGAGGGAAGAGTCCTGTCAGGAAAGTAAATCAGAAACAAATACATTCAATTCCCACTTTTTAATCACTCAAATCCATCCGTTAACTAACTGTAGCCACTGGTTACTGAAAGGCAAGTATAACGGGGCTCTGGCAGACAGAAGACACATACAACATGCTCTGGAGGACCATGCCCTCTAGCAGGGGAACAAAACAAAGCTGAAACATTAAGGGACTGTCCCTGAGGACGCTAGAAGAGCGCACATTGTAAGTAGAGCAGCAGTTCAGAGATGGGCAAAGTCACCACGCATGGGTACAGGGGCGCCGGGGTGACAGAGGATTTAGAAAGGCTTAATGGAAAGTGCCATTTGAGTTGGGCCTCGGTAGGTGGTAAGATCTGCCTGGGTAGGGGGAAGGTGGTGGAAACTGGGGCCCAGGGCACAGAAGGCACAGAGGTGGCGGTTGGCAAGTCGCTCAGTGGAGGAGACATGAAAACGCGCTAAGCACGCGAGGCTGCCCCGCCGATGCAGTCACGGGCAGCGGGGAGGCGCCGGGGTCTCCAGAGCAGCAGGCAGCCAGAGGAACTGGTAATGCTTTAGCCCACGCCAGGACATACTGGAGACCGAGGAGGAGGAAAACTTAGTAATACTGATCCTGTCTTTATTTAAAATTTTGATATTCTGTTTATCATGGATTATTTTTTGCATTGATTTTGCTTCCTAAAAATACTACATTAAAATATTTATTTTGATTATTCCTTTTTTTTGGCACTCTCTTAATTTTGTGCCCAAGGCAAGTGCTTTTGTGCCTCACTTACCTCACCCTCATCCCAGCCCTGTGTTCTATTTCTGAAGTTTAGAAGTGGGGACATGGGTGTTATTTTACTATTAATTATAAGCTACAGTTTACTCATGTTAGAAATATGTGGTCAGTAAATAGTATTTAATAAAAACAATTAAGATAAGTTAGAATTTTAAGAAGATTCATTGGGAAATTTGACATCCAAAAAGCACAGCAGGGAAAAGAATCCTTTGCGCTTCAGAGTCAATCTTTAGGGGAGAGTAATTCCCTGTCGCTTCAGGGTATGCAGTGCGAGCAGAAAAGGGTGGTTTTGGCCACATCTAAGGGGTGAAAGATGACCGGGGGGTATGAGAGGCTGCTGTCCTCTTGGAGACAGGCCCTGAGTAACTCAGCCGCTGTAGCCAGACTGGCCCTGCTGCCCGCCTGAGGAAGCTTCCACAAATGGGTCACAAATGGTGGGTTGGCCCACATCTCACATAGAGCAAATCCATCTGGGGCCTCTGGCTGGCTTAGTCGGTACAGCATGCAACTCTTGATCTCAGGGTCATGAGTTCAAGCCCCACACTGAGGGTAGAGTTTACTTAAACACATACACACACACACACACACACACACACACACACACACACACACAGAGCCATCTAGTTGTGCTCACAGAGAAGCTACTCTTTGGGCCACAGTGCTGACCACAGGGCCACGGTCCAAGAAGCAACGAAGATTAATGAACTCTATAAATGTCGCAGGGCTACCTGCACCTAGGAGAAGAGGTGGCGTTTGACACAAAAAGTATTCCTAGTACCTCTAAAAATGTTAGTAAAGTGGTGCCTAATGAAAGCTAATTTTCAGCCAGAGAAGTCAATCAGCACGCAGCACAAATCTCAGAAAAGGCCAAGGGAGAGGCTGAAAGGTTCGGGCTGCTTCCTGCCCCCATCACTGGGTGCGCGTCACTGTCATTTGATGTGGACCTCCCAGTCAGCGCCGATGTTCAGTGACAACTTCTCCAGGCTCAGGGTGGACATTGCGGCACAATATGTAAAAACCACAGGCTCATCTTTACCATCTAAATATCAAGACAATAACAAGATAAGTTTGATGAATATCTAAGAGAGATAGATCTTTCTTTTGAGTTTAAAATATTTCTGACTTGGTCATAAAACCTTAAACCCCACTTAGGAAAGTCCAGTTTAATAGCACTTTTACCCATGGAGTTCCATGAATTTTTTTAAACATCAAACACTCCATCATTTTGAGTGCAAGACTGGTTGAAAAGAAACTGTAAGGAAGAAAGTGATCTGCCCAAGAAGTTCAGCAGGTAAGAAAGGATATATCCCTTTAAGAAAGTCCATAAACATGGGTACGAGTCTCTGGGGCTTCAGACAGCTACAGTTAAAAAATAATCAGAGAAGCTACAATATGGTTCCAAGCCCCAAATAATTTCCCTTAGAAAAATGTTAACAGCTTACAGTTTGCCGAAAGACCAGTCGATGAGGAGAAGCAGGATGGCTTTGCTCCTTTTAGACACCTGGGTATTTGACCAGTTTATTTCAGGGAGTCCAGGGTCCAGTCAGCTCAGCACACTATATCAGTTTTAAGACTAGTCACCCCTTCACTGCAGACACTTCCATGTTTACAAAAACAAATGACCTGTTTCCTCACCAGATGAATGGGTGGTCACAGAAGATGGCTGCCTCTTGAGGCCTAGGACGAAGATCTGCTCCACCACACACTTGCTGGGGTAACGACCTCTTTTGTCAGCACAACTGGAATAGATACAAAGGGCATTAGGAAAAGGAGAGGAATAGGGGTTTGGACTGGTTACTAGGTCAACATTCCAGCCTGGGGGTTCCCCTCCCATCTTTCCCTACGGAGCCATGAACAATATGGTTGTCATATTTACTAAGATGAAGAGAGGGAAAAAGATAATTCCATGTGCCGAGGACTGCCTAACCAGGAGACAAACCAGCCTCCCTTTAACAAGCCATTTGGAGAGAAATCACCTAAGGACACCAAAGTCTCAAATGTGACTTGGATACTGCAATCGCATTTTAAGACATCAGATACTTAATGAATTGTTGAATGCGTGAATAAATGGGACTAATCAGAACTTAAATTGGATTCTTTTTTATTTTTCAGAGAAAGAAGAAAAGGAAGATGGAGATACTAAAGAAGGAAGGTTCGTGGAGTGATTGAAAAATACTCCAGGGAAATTGCAGACCAAGATGGCAGTGTAAGAGGGCCCTGAGTCTCCCTCCTTTTATGGATGTACTGATGCAAAGCTGCAGGTGGGGCAGTGTCCTTCTGGAGACACAGAACTAGCTGAGTGACTCCCATACATTGAGTGACTGAGAAAATACTCACATCAAAACAGGGAGGAAAGGCTGAGACACATTCTCACTCCCCACCCCCAGGACAGTGCCATGCAAGTGGGAGGGGAATTCCCAAATCCCAACTTCTCCGTAAAGAGTGAAGGGTTTGCACTACACTTTTAATGCCCCGGTTTTAAGGCCCCCCACCTGAGGTATGAGCCATCAAATGACCTATCAGTAATTACTCTGAGTGTATTTGAACTAACTTCTCCAATCAATGGAGACACGGTTGCTGAATGGTTAAAAAGTCAATACCCAGCTACATGCTGCTTATAAGAGACCCACTTCAGCTTTAAGGACACATACAGAAGGAAAGTGAAAGGATGAAAAATGATATTCCATGCAAATGGAGACCAAAACCAGGCAGGGGTAGCTATATTTATATCAGACAAAACAGACTTTATGCCAAAAACTGTAATAAGAGACAACAAAGATCATTACATAATGATAAAAGAGTCAATTCACTAAGAGGTTATAACATTTGTAAATATTTATGCACCCAATATCAGAACACCTAAATCTATAAAGAAAATATTAATAGATCCGAAGGTTGAAATAGACAGCAATACAATAATAGCAGGGGACTTTCAACAATGGATAGATCATCCAGACAGAAAATCAATACAGAAAACATGGACTTAAACTACATGTTAGACCAAACAGACTTAACAGACACATGTAGAACATTCCACTCAACAGCAGCAATATCCATATTCTTCCCAAGCACACGTGGAACATTCTCCAGGATGGATCATATATTAGACTAAAAAATAAGTCTTCACAGACTTAAAAAGACTGAAATTAAGCATCTTTTCTAAACCATAATAGTAGGGGAGAAAAATCAATTACAAGAAGAAAGCTAGAAAAGTCACAAATACTTGGAGATTAAATAACATGCTCCTAAACAACCAATGGGTCAAAGAGAAATCAAAAGGGAAATAAAATATCTTAGACAAAGTAAAATGGAAACACAACATATCAAAACTTACGGGATGCGGCAAAAGCAATGGTAAGAGGAGAGTTTATAGTAGTAAATGCCTACATTAAGAAAAAGAAAAGACCTTAACTAAACAATCTAACTTTACACCTCAAGGAACTATAAAAAGAAGAATATACTAAGCCCAAAGTTAGCAGGAGGAAGGAAACAACAAAGGTTAGAGTAAAAATAGATGGAACGGAGGCAAAGAACACAATACGAGATCAACGAAACTAAGAGCTAATTAAAAAAAATAAATAAACCGGGGCACCTGGCTGGCTCAATCAGTAAAGCATGTGATTCTTGATCTTGGGGTTGTGAATTCGAGGCTCACATTCGGTGTAGAGATTACTCAAGAAGTAAAATATTAAAAAAATAAATATAAACGAAATAGATAAACCTTTAGCTAGACTCACCAACAAAAAGAGGACTCAAATAAATACAATCAAAAACTAACATATCACTGTATGGTGACTATACTAGAATTTAAATAAATAAATAAATAAAAGTAAGAAATGAAAAGAGGAGACATTACACTTGATACTTCAGAAATACTAAGGATCGTAAAAACTACTAGGAATAATTACACCAATAAAGTGGATAAGCTAGAAGAAATGGATAAATTCCTAGAAACATACAACCTGCCAATACTGAATCATGAAGAAATGGAAAATCTGAACAGATCAATTACTAGTAAGGATACTGAATCAGTAATCAAAAAACTACCAACAACGAAAGTCCAGGACCGCTTTGCTTTTGAATTCCAACGAACATTTAAGGAATATCAATCCTTTTCAAACTCTTCTAAAGAATGGAACACTACCAAAGCTAGCGAGGACACGTATAAGAAAAGAAAGCGACGGGCCAATATCCCTGATGAACACAGATGCAGAATTCCTGAACAAAAGTATCATACACCATGATGAAGTGGGATTTATTCCTGCTACAGAGATGCTTCAACACGGGCAAATCAATAAATGTGATACATTAGCAAAAAAAGGATAAAAATAATATGATTATTTCAGTAGATATAGAAAAATCATTTGACAAAATTCAACAGCCTTTCATGATGAAAATTCTCAACAAATTGAGTATGGAATGAATGTGCCTCAACATAATAAAAGCTGTTTTGACAAGCCGACAGCCAACATCATACTCAATGGAGAAAAGCCGAAACAGGATCAGAAAGAAGACAAGGAGGCCGATTTTTCACCATTTTTGTTCAATGTAGTACTGGACACCATAGGTAGAACAATTAGGCAAGAATAAGAAATAAAAGGCATCCAAAGTGGAAAGGAAGTAGTAAAAGTGATTCTATTTGCAAATGGAAACAGAGGCTGGTCAAAAGGGTACAAACTTTCAGTTATAAAACGAAGAAGGTCTCAGACTCTAATGTGTGAGATGGTGACCATAGTTGACAATACTGTATTGTATAGCTGAAACTTGCCAAGAGAGTGGAACTTAAGTGTGCTCAGTGAGGAAAACAACAAACAAACCACAAAAGGTCAATATGGGAGGTGACAGGTGAGGTAATTCACTTCATAGTGCGAAACCTTTCACAGTCTACACAGACAGCAAACCAGCATGTCGCACACTTTAAATGTATTACAATTTTATTGGTCAATTATATCTTAGTGAAGCAAAAAAAAAAGAAAATACTCCAAAAATGGCCTTCATCATTACTGTCTTTAAATAGGACCTTAAAATAACAGCTGGGCTTTTGAGGATAGCATAACTTATTTAAGAAAGCACACAGCTTTTTAGCTGCTATTACCTGTTGATCAAAACTCCTGACAAGAATGAAAACTTCCTATGCAAGAATTGCTTCTGGTGGAGGTACTGGAATGAATGGCCATCGTCGAGATAGAATTCACCCTTGGCAGAACCCTGGAGAGTGAATCACAGAGAGAGAATATGCTACTGGGAAAAGAACGTCACCTGCTAGAAGAGGGATTAAAAATTTTGTGAACAATTTTATTAAACAAAAGCTTACTATTCAAGCTGTGCCATGTAGTCATACAAATATATACATTCAGTGCCCACTAGTGAATTGATATGAATCAGAAAGTCACATAAGAGGAGCACAAAGAGTTAGACCTTGCCGAAAAAAATTTAAACTATGAAGTATGGTCAGTGACATAGGAGGCTTCTTTGAAAAGAGTATCGTAGAATGTGACGACAGGTCAAGAAAAGTTCACAGAATGAAACTGAAGCCAAAAAAATGTAGTATATAATGGATGAGCTCAGCTATCTTTAGAAGCCCTCTATTTAGACAACAGAAGTTCCTAGGACCCCCTTCGTCATGTCAAACAATGTGACTCCATATGGCAGTTTCCTGTTATTGACAATGTTTGATATGCTATGGATCTCGAGTCTCTTGTATTTAGTCTGTGGTCTGAGGCTTGTAGTTTGGCCCAAGAAGACATGTCTGAGTGAAGGAGATGGAAAAGAAAGATGTAAGAAAAAGAAAGCTTAATTATTTTATAATATTTGTGTAAGAATAAGAATTTGTGTGTAGTCTTGCAGAAAAGTAAGAATTTGTGTCAGAACTGTATTTGGGCAAGTGGATAGGAAAGGAATCTGCTATAGGTTTCATTTGGCTCAAAAGATCTTTTAAAAAGGACATACAAATTCTGGATCCTCCCAACCTCTACTCCAGAAAATTTTAGTTGTTTAAGCCATCTGATGAGAACGGAAGTCGTTGTGTGGGGTCGGTGTTCCTGAAATGTTGCGCAGATACAGGGACCCTCTTACAGGAGACTGAATTTTAGGGCTAATCCATGCGGCAGGCTGATTATGCCCAGTGAGCAGTTAGCCCAGGGGTAATAATGCCAAGCCGCAGAGCACCAAGGTCATGATGCTCCGGAGGAAACTGCTAACATTTCTAGTCCTCAGAGTTCTCCTAGGTCCAATTCCAGGAAACTCAGACAAGCTGGACATGAATCAGAAATGATTCCAAACATCAGAAGCACCTATCCCATAACTAACTAGGCTGTATCATTTTTACCTAGTGTCACATACTCAGAAAGCTACTTCTGTAAAGAGACAAAGTAGTAACGAATGAGATGTGTAAAGGTAACATTTTCCAAATACCTTGGTGCTGAGAGCCACCCGGAGTCCATATGGGGAATCAGTCATGTAGCCTGTGGATTTTCCTACAGTCGTCTTTATTGGCACTATACTTCCACCTCGTTGAAACACTGGTATCTAGAACAGAACAATACTCTTGGGGAAGGAGTATTTGTACAAGGCAATTTCAAAGTAGAATCTAAAAATATTTCATGGTATAAGACTCACATTCTTTTAAAAAATTTTTTTAAACATTTATTTGAGAGATAGAGATAAGCACGAGGTGGGGAGGGGCACAGAGAGATGGAGACACAGAATCTGAAGCAGGCTCCAGGCTCTGAGATGTCAGCATAGAGCCTGACATGGGGCTTGAACTCACAAACCATGAGATCATGGCCTGAGCTGAAGTCGGACACTTAGCTGACGGAACCACCCAGGCACTCTAAGACTCACATTGTTTATAAGCATAGTCTCGAAAGCAAAATAAATCTGTAAGCACCGAGATGGAAAACATGGAAGCCATGATATTAAAAGGAAAAAAGTTCCAACACTAAAAAAATGGTCCCTTTTTTAATTATTCGGGAAACTTCTCACCCTTCATCAATTTGTTATCTATTCTGCCTATCCTATCAGTAGTTTCTGTTTTGTATTTTTAATTTGCTTGTCAACATAACACACATGTTTCTTTCCAGGGCCCTGCTAAGGAGTGAGTTTTCCCGCCTGTGTAAGTAGGCTCACATGCATGTACATGTGTCTATAAAAAATTATAGTTTCTTGGTTTCAGGGAGATGACTTTGTCCTTACTCACTACAGTCCATACCCCTCCTGCTCCCTGCTTCCCTGAGTCACCAGGATGCCTGACTCAATTCTGAGAGTGAATTTGTGAAACTTCTGTCATGGAAGCCACCGAAGGCACTTTAAGCGACTCTAACAACAGTGTTATACCTATGGTTCTTCTGGAGTGGCGTTCCCAGCACAGAAGGCCCGGGAGGTCTCCTGCCTCCCCATACAATCCTCTGTAAGGACGCTCTCTAGATCACGTGGGGGCCTGTACTTTGCTCTGAGTAAAGTACCAGAAGGAGAAAAGTACACGAATATAGATGAAGGTGGGTGTGAGGGTAGAGTAGTTAAGATGTCCACCCTCTGCCTGACTCACAGTTGGCAGCAAGAAGGAAAGCGCATTTCGCTCCCCACCCTCATCAACCGATCGCTTCTTTTCTTTTCTTTTTTTTTTTCTCAAAGACCGAGGTAGTAAGTTAGTACAGAATGGGCTCTGAAGTGGGAGTACGGCTGGCCTGGGTTCTTATCTCGGTTCTGCCAAAATCTAGCCACAAGCCTGGCCAAGTAATTTAACTTCTCTGAACTCGGTTCCTTCTCCTGTAAGCACAAGAGACTGGAGTTGATGAATGTTAAGGTCCCTTCTAGATCTGAAAGTTGCTATCTGAAATCATTTTATTATGGAGTTCATACTGTTGATGACAGCTTTATTTTTTTTTATTTAAAAAAAAATTTTTTTTAAGTTTATTTATTTTTGAGAGACATAGAGACAGAGTATGAGCAGGGGAAGGGCAGAGAGAGAGGGAGACACAGAATCCAAAGCAGGCTCCAGACTCTGAGCTGTCAGCACAGAGCCCGACGCAGAGCTCGAACTCACGGACTGCGAGATCATGACCTGAGCCGAAGTCAGTCGCCTAACCGACTGAGCCACCCAGGCGCCCCTGATGACAGCTTTAAAAAAAATAACATCCATAAATGTTTGTTACTCCTAACACTACTCAGGGCCTGCAGTAGGGATTGTGATTTAGCTGCAAGAGCAAACTTCCCTTCACAAGTTCAAGGGGGGAAGGGCTCCTGTGATTCTAACATTGAAACTGACAGCCTTCCCCTGCACCTGGAGGTCCAGGGTTACAACTGAAAGCTCATGTTTTGTGACTTGGTCTGGTAGAAGGACATTCCATACAGTGTGTGTGGCGACCACGATTTTACTCAGTTTTCAGTGTTACTATTTTTCTTACACATATAAATGTAAATACACGAGGAAGAGTTGTTTGTCCTTGATGTTTCATACTGTGAGACCAGGCTAAATGTTTATGCTTTTTTTTTTCTTACATTTTAACAGCTTTATTGGTATAACTCACATGCCATATTATTCAACCACTTAAAATGTACAATTAAATGTCTTTTAGCATATTGAGAGTCATGTACCCATCACCGCAATCAATTTTGAAACGTTTTCATCACCCCAACAAGAAACCTGCACCCATTAGCAGTCATTCCCCATTGCTCCCAAACCTTCCCCTGCCCCATCCATATGCAACCATTAATCTGCTCTTTGACTCTCTATACCTGTGTTGTTCTGCAGAACACTAATGTCCTTGGTTCTTGCTCTGCAGGCACACATTATGGACTGACTGTGTCCCAACAAGATTCCTATGTTGAAGCCCCAACCACCGATGTGACTGTATTTGGGAAGAGGGCCTTTAAAGAGGTAATTAGGGTTAAATGAGGTCATAAAGTGAGGCCCTGATCTGAGGATTAGCATGAATAAGAAGAGACACCAAAAGTGCACTCTCTCCCTCTGGCACGTGAGGACGCAGCGAGAAGGCGGCTGTCTACATGCCAGGAAGAGAGTCCTCACCGGGAAATGAACTGGTTGGCACCTGAATCTGGGACAGCTCGCCTCCCGAACCGTGAGAAAATAAACTTCTGTTGGTGAAGCCAGCCAGTCTCTGGTATTTTATCGTGGCAGTCCCAGCAGACTGATAGAGCCCGGCAGGTAAAAACTACAGCCCGAAAGTAACTTACAGTGTCCAAAGTTACTGGGATCTTCACGGTACATGATCCTTCCCAATGAGTCCCTGTTTTCGAGTCATACCAGACCTGAAAAAGAAGAGATCCTAATGAAAGAGTATGTGAGTAGACTCTGCTCACAGTTTCATTGTTCAGTAAAACTTCCATTTTTCTGGATTTCAAATAACCAGAAGGCCAATAAAATAAGCATAGTTTTTTTAAAATCTGGAGTAGAAGTTAGGAAGAACACAGGCTCTTAAGAAGGTCCCAAAGGACTAACCTAGTACCGTGATGGATTAAGCTGACTAAAAGGCCATTTATTTGTCCATCCGTCCATCCAAAAGTTATTTATTGAACAACCTACCACATGCCCAGCACCGCTAGGCATACATGAGTGAACAGAAAGACAGAGTTCCTGCCATCATGGACTTTATAATTTGGTTGTCTTATAAACTTAACTTACTACTGTGTTTAGCAGTAAAAAAGACGATGGGAGAAAGGAAAAGCAGTAACAAGAAAGGCACACTGCAAGCAAATATTATAAATAAGGCGGGAGAAAAGGAAAGTGTCAGAGAAGGAAACAGATCTTGGAGAAAGGCAAGTGGAAACTTGATTGCTACTATGATATCATTGTTTTAAAGCAGAGTATACGATTCACTGATAAGGTTTGAATTCCTATCTGGGGCCCTCATCAAGGGGGTTTAGTTGCCGAAGTAACAAGAAGGTCCTACAAGTAATTTGATGAATCAATCCTTAAGATGCCAGCAGCAGTAGCAGCACGGAAACGAAAATCTCTTTTTCTCTCTTCTAGCCTGTATAATTTCTGGTAGCCAAGGAGTCTATTTCGCAAGTTCGCCTCCTGGGATTACTCATCCTTTATAGAGCTGCGCTGTTAAGTCTGTCCCTGTCCTGCATGAATGTGAGAGGGCTGTGACTGGACCATCCTCAGCTACAGTAAGGCTACATTCAACAGGATCAACCCCTGTCTCGATGTATTATCCTTGGCTGGATTCAATTTGCTAATATTTTGTCAAGGATTTCCGCATCTGTGTTTATGAGGGATGTTGTCTTAGCTTTCTTTTCTTTGTCTCTCTTTGGCAAATTCCAGTAGCTTTAGATAAAGAGTAGTGGGGGTGAAATATTAAACAAGAAACAAAACTGGCTTAAATAAGATTTTGGAATTACCTGTCTGCCATTTCCAGAACTAATTAATAATAATAAGAGAATAAGAAATGTGTTCTCTGGTGTTATATACAAAGATCCCCAGCCTAGGAAGGGTAAACTGGTATAAAGTACCATGTAGACCAGACCTAGTGCTTAGTCACCAAGCTCCTAAGTCCTTACTAAAGGCCTACTACCCGTTGGATACCCATCTAGATGCTGGGGATATAAAGTGAGCATAACAGATGAAAATCACTGCCCTTAAGAAGCTAACATTCTAATGCGAGAGAAAGATAATAAACAAAACATGTAAGAAAATATCTAGAATGTTAAAGGTGGCAGGTTCTGTGGGAAAAATGAAGGATGAAGGCGGGCTGGACAGTACTAGGGGCAGTGGGAGTGGTCTGTAATCTTAACTAGGTGATCAGAGAAGACCTCACTGAGAAAAAGCTATTTGAGCAAAGATGAAGTAGAGAAATATTATATATTTCATATATATATATATATTATATATTTCATCTAGAAATATGAGGAAAAGTGACAACAAGGGACATTAAGTAGCCCCCTTGCACAGTGCGACACGATCCTAGCTGACTGATGAGGTCAAGGGCTTGACTCTCCTACCCAGGGCTTGTGACGACGCAGTGAGAGAAACAGTCATAGAACACTCAGAAATGATGTTGAAGGAGTATGTTACACGGTTACAACAATGTGCTTGCAATGATGATAGATCATTAAGAACATGTTTTTATTAGTTAAAAAATTAATTAAAAAAGTAATTTGTGGCTAAGTCATAAAGGAGGAGCTTGTTCCTCTTAACAGGAGCCTATTGCTTTGTTAAAATCGAGTTGCAAATTGGCAGATGTGCTGAGCAGGACAATTTACTTAGCTGTTGTTGTTTACTCAGGTTTTCACTTGGCGGGGGAACCTTTGTAAAGAGCCCTCATCTTCAGAACGGCAAATTACTGGAGAAACCAAGAGGAAAGAACATAATTCATGCACATTCTGGAGAAAAGCCAGGGTATTGTCATATCAATAATGACAAGCATAGTGGGCTGAATAGTGGCCCCTCAAAAAGGTATATGTGCTTCTAATCCCTAGGAGTGAACAGTCCTTCCTGTGGTAACAAATTTGATCTTGAGAGTAGGAGATTGTCTGGGATTATCCAGGTGGTCCTAAATGTCATCTCAAGGGTCCTGATACGAGAGACAGAAGTGGAGACACAGATGCACAGAGGAGAAGGTGCCGGGACGATGGTGGCATAGATTAAGTGATGTGCCATGGCTACAAAGCTAGGAACCACAGGGACCGCAGGCAGCCACCAGAAATGAGGAGAGAGGCACGGAACAGATTCTCCTTTGGACTACCAGGAGGAACCGACCCTGCTGACACCTTGATTTTGGGCTTCAAGCCTCCAGAACTGGGGGAGGATACATTTTTGCTGTGTTAAGCCACCAGGTTTGTGGTCATCTGTTACAGTGGCCTCAGTAAAGGAATATGCAACCCCACAGGTGAAGCTGGCTGGAGAACGCCGGTGCTGGATGTTTCACAGTAATGCCATGCCGGCGCCCGACAGCACTGAGCGGCGAGCGTGGCTGGGCTCAGCTGCCTCACGCCTGCCGTGCCGGCCAGGAACGTGCTGACGTGGATGTCTTGCATCAGTTCGGTAACCTCCCCGCCTCCTCCCCCTGCCTGCGGAGGCCTGTGGCACTGTGCCAGTGCGCAGGGACTCTCTCCACGGTCCCTCTCCTCTTTGCTCCCCGTTCCATACCTTCTTTCCCTGGTCTTGGTGCCTCAAGTTTCTGCCCTCCTCTTCTCCGGCCCCTTTTCACACATCTGTGGTCTGACTCTGGAGGTTTTGCTATTACTGCTTGGGGCTCTCTGCTCCAGCAGTCCATGGGCTCATCCCACCTCTTCCCTGTGCCCTGCCTGGGTGCAGTGCCCTGGGCTCTGGCGGTCCAGTGTGGTACTTTATACAGTGATGTAATCACTGACAATAACCAATAAAAGAACTGGGAGGCTGGGGGACACAAAGCAAGTCACCATTGTTACTTTTTACTCACTTTGACAAGTGTCTGGAGACAGCTTTCAGAACCAAACACTTAGGATTCGGACAGGGCCAGAACCAATGAGCAAAGTCTTTCCCAGGCACCTCGTAGTAGACTGAAGATTTCTTCCTGCTCAAAGCCTCTATGTGTTAACAAGAAGTCACTTACACAAGTCAAAGCGTGAAGGTAAAGAACCTTCTGACCCTCCCTGGTGTTGTCACCTATTCATCTTTCTCCCCACGCTTTCATTATGTTTCTTGACCTCTGAGGTCATGATTTACAAGAATCTTCAGTTGCTATAGTCATCTGGGTTGTCTTCCCAACTGCATGATGCAGAAGTCTATGTCCTAACAGGGGCTAATTCGTCTGAGTAAGAGAAAAGATATGAGACAAGTAAGAGATGTGGCTGTTTGTCATTTATCCTCACCTCATCTGATCCTGGCAGAAACACGCTGACTGTGGTGGCTTTGGGTTCTGTGACTGGATGCACCAATAAAGCACTTCCTGAAAAACAGAGAAGAAATAAAGTTGAATATCATTCTGAGAGGTCTGAAAACATCCTTCTCCCCTGTGTGCTTCTGTGGCTGTAGAGCCCACTCAGCTATGAACTTTGTGAAAGTAGAGACTTTGGTGAATTGAACAAATGATTCATCAGAGAGATGCATTGTTAGACAGGGGACCAGTGCTCAAAACGGGGACTGCATTCTTACCTATCACTAATCTATTTACGGCCTATTAGGGTAATAGGGAGGGACGCTGGCACAGCCCATCACAGTCTCCTGTGCACAGCTGCTCACGTGCCAGGAGCCCCTGCCCTTCTCCAAGTGCATCACGGTTTGCTATAAGTGACTTTGAAAATGGTGAGCCTGCAGCTGTTATCCGGATCTGTGGTCAACGTGATAGGAGTGTATCCGTGGGCAGTTAGCATTAAGAAGGCTGGAATCCTCTTTTTTTTTAATGATTTTTTTTAATGTTTATTTATTTTTGAGACATAGAGACAGAGCGTGAGCAGGAGAAGGGCAGAGAGAGTGGGAGACACAGAATGCGAAGCAGGCTCCAGGCTCTGATGAGCCGTCAGCACAGAGCCCGACGCGGGGCTCGAACTCACAGACTGCGAGATCATGACCTGAGCCTAAGTCTGCCGCTTAACCAACTGAGCCACCCAGGCGCCCCTGGAATTCTCTTAAAGGAAATCTGGATTATCAATTTTGTTTTGACCATTTTGTTTGACCAGTTTTGTTTTGGCACCATATGTATATAAACTTCATCCATTTATAAATTCACTCTTTAATTCTACAAATATTTATTGAGTTCCAGCTGAGCGCCCGGCATTATGCTAGGCTCTGGAGATATATAGTGGCAAATAAGACAGACAATGTCCCTGTCCTCGTGGAGTTTGTAGTCAGTGAAGATAGTTATTAAACACGTGATTACAAATTAGAGTTGGGACAAAAACCAAAAAGGTAAAAGTACAAAATGGAAAGCAAGTTATGTAATTAGAGGGATTGACTTTGACTAAATTTAGGTGTAATTAGTTATTAGTTATTAGAATTATTATTGGTCAACTCTTGTTAAAGAAGAGGCCAACAATAACAACAATGACAACGACAACCCTATTTTGCATATGAAATAAGCTCTCTGAGGCTTTACCTATCATCTGGCCTACTGTTTTCTACTTCCATTCCCTATAGCGGTATCATAAGTGCTTACGAGTGGACCGGAACAAGAATTTGAAATTGCGTCCACAAACAGAATGGATTTATCTGAAGTTAACAATATGAGAAGTGCAACATGACCACAGAATAGAGCTATTCTTCCATTAATATGCTGTAAACCTTAATGACGGAATTACTTTTTATTTTTTGGCTCTCTTGAGATTAGGGATTTTTTTGTGCTCTTACACTAGGGAATAGAGTGAAAGCATAATTACAATATTTATCCTAATGATAACTAATCAAGAGCTGCTCACCCAGCATGTATTCCTCTTCCACATCAAAGGTGTTTAAGTCCTCTGGGAACTCTATCCATAAAGGCCTGGGGAAAGAAAAAAATTCTTACCTCAACATCACTAAATGTTTTATTACTATTAAAATCACTTGTATTTTCAGTTTTATAACTATTCAAAGGAAATTGGAAAAAGTAAAAAACCCAAGACTGTTTTCATATGATTTAAGATCTTATGAGCAATTGCTAGGATTACTATATATTGTTCTAAGGTGAAAGAGCTATCTACTCGCTGGAAGTTTCTGATGAAAGCGTGAGAATTCTGGTATGTACAATTTTTCTTCCGATTGTTGAGCACTGAATACTACTCTGAAGGCAGAATCAGAGCTTTGAGCAAGTCCAAAGGCCTAACACATTCAGTGTGGAACAAATTACATGTGTGTAAAACCGTATTTTATAATGATGTAGTCTGTGCCATGTTGTCATACTGTCACTGCCTTTCATGCATCCTTAATTATTATCTGTATTAAATGAAAGAACTGGTTTTACTTGTTTCCAAGCTGGCAACGTTTTTGGACGGTTGAGAAACAGTTGTGTGGTTTTCTTTCTTTTTTCTCATTGTTTTACACAACTATAGGAGGCATTTGGGCTTATAAAGATAAAATCTTCAACATCTGTGTATCTGGATACCAACTTAATGGTTCTAATGCTGTTTTCAACCTCATGAGGAAAGGTTGTTTTTTTTTTTTTTTTTAGTAAGGTAAATTTATTTTTAGTTTATTCCCTAGTGTTTGTAACAATGTATTCCTTTCCTACTGAATAGTAACCAAGCAGTAGTCTTTCAGTCTGGCTGATGTCTGGCATCACCAGGGAAACTTCTAACAAATACAGATCCTGAGACTCATCCAAAGGAGACTCCTAGTAGGTCTGGAGGTATGGCCTTGGAATCTATAGTTTTAGAAAGCTCCTCAGGTGATTCTGATCTGAGCCAAGTTTAGGAAGTGCTAATCTGGAAGCCTTGGGGTACTGCGTGTCTCTGTATTGTCGTTCTGTAACCTAGAAAGTTCGTTTTTCACATCCTGGCTCCAAAATAGAATCCAAATATAATTTATACAGTGGGAAAAACGTTTACCTCTGACTTGGAACGGTTTAGCCCTAAGAGTACGACCCCAAGACCAGCAGAATAAGCTGCTCTTCATGAGGACGTTTGCAGGTTAAACCATGAATTCCGTTACAGTCACTTCCTTTTTTCTGAAAAATCTCTATTTCTGGCTCCTATCAAATATTAACACTTGAATTACAGAGTAGCAGGGGATCTGGTTTTTCTTTGCCCTCAACTCCTTGACCCTGGTCACAGTGGGTGCTCAATAACCTGAATGACACCTGATTAAACACATGGCTTTTCTCTTGAAATCACTGTGTAATTAACTGAACTCCCCAATGGCTAGAAGATTTTTCTGGTGTAGACTGCTTGCTGGGAGCCCCCAACTGGTGAAGCCTATTTACCTCATGACGGGTTCAGCAGCCACGTGGGCGCGGTAAAACAGAGAGTACCAGTAGGGCAGGAGGGTGTAGCGCTGTCTAATGGCTTCTCGGATGAGCCGGGTGTGTTCCTCCCCAAAGAGCCAGGGTTCCCGCCGCTTGGTGTTCATGGTCGCGTGGCCCCGGAAGAAGGGCTGGTAGGCTCCGGCCTGGTACCAACGCACTAGCAGCTCTGCTTCTGGATTCCCGATGAAGCCACCGACATCAGCTGATTAGTCAAAGAAAACCAAGTGAGTCAGTCTTCTAACAAATGTTGCACACGGGTAAAATACGGGCTTGAAGACTGACAAGATAAATGTGCTGTAAGTACATTCAAAACGACAGGATAAAACTGTGGCCTGAAATTAGGGAGCACATATTTAAAACCACAGCCTATGTGGGGAGCTGACAGCTTTTTTCGAATACTTTTTTCTTGTCCAAAGGTCAGAGGTTTTACTACAAGATTGACATTTCTGTTAAGTTCCCAAACCCAGAAATTGCAAAAGGTCGATCTGAATCGATAAGTGTGTTTAGGGCCGGGGTAGGAGGTTGGCGATTGATTTCCTTTTGAGAGCAACAGCTGAAGCAAGATAAAAATTGCTGAACTACGGAGAAAAACGGACAATCAGAATTAGAGATTTAGGGAGAATGTCATGCTTGGTCCTTACGGAGGATATGTATTTCTAGTATGTGGACCAATACCGTAAGAAACGCACCTATCGAAATGCGTGTGACATTAAGTTGCCTCCAGTCCTGCAGCAAACAAGGGGCAGCTGGAACGAGTCCTGCCGCACACCTTCCACACTGAGATTGCTCATCCGCAGAGAGTTTCTAGGGTTTAGGGAAAGCGGCCCATCAGGGGATCGTATTTTAACTAAATTTATCTTTCCCAAGAGCATATCTTTTTTTTTTTATAGTTAAAATATGTCATACAATTTTAAACCTGCCGAGTAAAATGGATTTCTGTAAGGCTTATCTCTGATTTGCTAAATTCTTTGTACTTCTCTCCATTTTTCTCACTTTGAAGAAGAAAAGGTATGTTTCAGGAAAAGAAACTCAGTTACCAAGAGCATCTAAGGAGGAATCAGAGAAAGAGGGAAAGAAACACTTGGGCTCTCTGATGACTTAAAAAAAAATTTTTTTTTTTAATGCTTATTTATTTTTGAGAGAGAGAAAGAGAGACAGAGCATGAGCAGGGGGGAAGGAGGAGCAGAGAGAGGGTTCCAGGCTTTGCACTATCAGCACAGAGCCCGATGCAGGGCTCAAACTCACGAACTGTGAGATCATGACCTGAGGTGAAGGTGGACCCTTAACCAACTGAGCCACCCGGGTGCCCTGGGCTCTCTGATGCCTTTATTTCATGTCCTCATTTCAGACAAGACACAAACATCTTGGAAGTATTCCTTCACTTTCCTCATTTTCTTTTTCCCACAGTTAACCTCCTAAAGCAGCTAATGAGAAGGCATCTGTGGCCAGCTTTGATGGAGAAACACTCTAGTTTTTTATTTTCTCTCACTTCAAGCTTGCAGATATCATCATACCTCCACAAAAGGAGATTCCAGTAACGCTGAGGGTGAGTAACATAGGGATAGAAATTTTCAGGTAGCTCCAATCCGCCGTGTTGTCGCCTGTCCACACAGCACCTTTGATCACCAGTAACAAGGTATTAAAAAAAAAAAATCACAAGTCAGCGCTTGCACTCCGTTTCATAGACTCCTTATCTGAAATCGACAAATTTAATACAAAGGAAAACATTTCTCTCTTACCTTAAAATATACAAAATCTGGTTTCTACAATGAAAATGTATTGATTTTCTAATGTGAAAAAGTTCTTGAAATCCACAAAACATTTTGTGAAAATACTCTGAAATTGCACTTATTTTTGAAGTACAACTCAAATCTGATTTTAGGAGAAACATTAAAAAAAACGATCTTTGCTGAAATATAATTTACATATAATAAATGTACCTATTTTAAGTGAAGAATTTGAGTTCTGAAACCTGTAACTGTCACCACAGGCAGGGTACAGAACCATTTCCGTAATTGTAAGTGATCCCTTGGGCTTCTTTGCAGTCAATAACCCTTCACTTTACCTAACAACTGATCTGATTTCTCTAAGTCTTTTCTAGAATTTCACATAAATGGAAACATATACTGTTCTGTGTTCTAGCCTTTTTCACTCAGCATAATGTTATAGTTCATTCCATTTTATTTGCTGAATAGTATTCCATAGTATGGATCTATCACAAGTTGATGTACTCATCTGGACATCTGGATTCTTTGCGAATGAAGTTTGCTATAAACATTTGTGTCCCAATCGCATGACCTATGTTTTCATTTCTCCTGGGTAACCATCTGGTAACTACCTGGGAGTGGAACTGCTGGGTCTATGCTCAGTGTATGTTGTACACTTTAAGAAAACTTCAAGCTGTTTGGCACAGTGGTTGTACTGCTTTTACATTATCAATACATGACAATTTCAGTTGCTCTACATTCTTGGCAACATGTGGTAGTGTGTCTTTAAAAACATTTTTTTATTAAAAAAATTTTTAAATTAGTTAATTTATTTAGAGCGAGACAGAGAGAGTGGGGGAGAAGCAGAGAGAGGGAGAGAGAGACAATCCCAAGCAGGCTCCGCACTCCCAGCATGGAGCCCGATGTGGGGCTCCAACTCAAAAACAGTGAGATCATAGCCCCAGTGGAAACCAAGAGTTGGGCGCTTAACCAACTAGGTCACCTAAGTGCCCCGGTAGTGTATCTTCTTAATTCTAGCTACTGTAATGGATGTGTAGTGGTGTCTCTCTGTGGTTTTAATTTGTATTTTCCTAAAGACTAATGATTTTGAGCATCTTTTCATGATTTATTGATCATTCATATGTTTTCTTTTGTAGTATCTATTCAAATCTTTTGCTTATTTTATTTTATTTTTTTTTTTTAATTTTTTTTTAATGTTTATTTTTGAGAGACACAGAGGCACAGCGTGAACAGGGGAAGGGCAGAGAGAGAGGGAGACACAGAATCGGAAGCAGGCCCCAGGCTCTGAGCCATCAGCACAGAGCCCGACGCGGGGCTCGAACTCACACACCGTGAGATCATGACCTGAGCTGAAGTCGGCCGCCCAACCGACTGAGCCACCCAGGCACCCCTCTTTTGCTTATTTTAAAAGCACATGTCTTTTTATTATTGATTGATGATTTTATTTTTGAGAGAGAGAGAGAGTGCATAAGCCAGGAGGGAGAGAGAGGGAGACACAGAATCCAAAGCAGGCTCCAGGCTCTGAGCTGTCAGCACAGAGCCCGATGTGGGGCTTGAACTCACAAACTGTGAGATCATGACCTGAGCTGAAGTTGGAAGCTTAACCTACTAAGCCACCCAGCCACCCTTAACTTTCTTTTTCTTAATATCTTTGAAAGGGTAGAAGTTTTCAATTTTGATAAAGTCCAACTTAGCATGTTTTTCCTTTTATGGTTCATGCTTTTTGTGTTTTATTCAAGAAATCTTGTTCATCTCAAAGTCACAAAGATTTTTCATGTTTCCTTTCAGGAATTTTTTGTTTTATCCTTTGTATTTAAGGTCTATATTCCATTTTGAATTATTTTTTGTGTATGGTAAGAGGTAAGGGTCGAGGTTTTTTCCTTTCCCCACCTCCGTACCCAGTGTGCTGACACCATTTATTGAAAAACTCTTCTTCCCATTAAGTTGCTTTGGCAACTCTGTTCCTATTTAATTAATCATGTGTGTGTTGGACTCTTTCTGGATTCTTTATTCTGTTCCATTGATTTTTATGCCTATTCCTCCACCCCCTCTCAAAAAAGTCACTCTATAATTTAAGAGGAGTGGTACAGACTGTATAATGGAGGCATAATAACAGTAGCAAGAACAAGTTAACATTTATCAAGCCCTTATGTAGGCAGGTGATGCTACTTGGCTTGTAGTAGCTCACCTGATCATCACAACGTTATCAGGTAAATACTAGTTAACTTCATTTTACAGATGAGGAAAATAGGGCCAACAGTGGATTAAAATACACAGTTACTAAGTGATAGAGGCAGGATTTGAGCCCAGGTAGTCTGACTCTAAAGCCACTGCTCTTGATCACTGTACAGCTGATAAGAGATTGTGAAGATCAATTATATACCTCTAAAGAGATTCACACACACACAAAAAATCTTATTTTACTAAATCTAAATTAGTCCTGAAGCATTTTTGTCTATGTTCTACCAAAATAGCTTTGGTAGCTAGTTTTGTTTTCTTCCATAGAAATTTTAGGCTGTCCTATGGCCAGCGAAGAAAAGTATTTTCAAGGGAGTGTTTTTTGTTTTTTTTAATGGTACTCTTATAATTTCTCCTTTACTTCACATGAGACAAGATGATTTTGAAATCAACATGGTGGCACTCTGGTCAAGACAGAAAGTTCCTGTAAGCATGCAGATATTTTCATGCGTCATATGGGTGTTTAGTCAGAAGCGCTCTCTGGCTATTGGTCTAAGCATAAAACTTAACACAGTAGTGTTCTCTGTAATGCCTCATTTGCTACACTTTGGGGCAGGCTGACAGTTTCACACAGAGTACTGAAGACCAGGCAGTAGGCTGACATTTAAGAGATCAGAGATTCCTTAGTATTCATATCTTTTATCTTTTTTTTTAACTGCTACTTATTAGTATTTCCGTTAAAAACACTTTACTTTTTAGGGGCGCCTGGGTGGCTCAGTCGGTTAACCGTCCGACTTTGCCTCAGGTCATGAACTTGCAGTCCGAGAGTTTGACCCCAAGTTGGGCTCTGTGCTGACAGCTCAGAATCTGGAACGTGCTTTGGATTCTGTCTCCCTCTCTCTCTGCCCTTCCCTTGCTTGTGCTCTCTCTCTAAAAAATAAAATACACATTAGAGCATTTTAAAAAAATTGACTTTAAAAAGATGTTTACTTATTTTGAGAGAGAGAGAGAGAATGCATGTAAGTGGAAAAGGGGTAGGGAGAGAGGGAAAGAGAAAATCCTAAGAGGGAGAGAGAATCTGTCAGCTCAGAGCCTGATGAGGGGCTCAGACTCATGAACCGTGCTGTCATGACTGAGCCAAAACCAAGAATGGGACGCTCAACCAACTGAGCCATCCAGGCACCCCGATACTTGACATTTTTTTAGTGATAAAAAATGATTCTTGTAGAGAATTGGGAAAATAGAGATAGGCAAAAAGAAGAAAATTTAAAAAGCACTCATAATCACCAAGGTACTAAACTTATTTAGATTGCTATCTCTATTTTTTAAACAAAATTGTGATAATATACTGTAAAAACATTTAAGCATTCTACCTTTTCCCCCCATTTATCATGATGTCACAAACATTTGCTCATGCAATTAAAGGGTACTATTTTAAATAGCCTTATGTAGTCTACCATTTGGATATACCATACATTTATAAATACTCCCTTATTTGGATTATCTTTCTTTTTCTGTTCCAAGGACTAATGCTGTGGTGAGTATCTCTGTATGTGAATCTTAGCCTGAAATAACATATTTTGGCCTTTTCCAGAGTACCACAGGGGCTGGTTTTCAGGGCTGGTGGAGGAAGCCTAATACTGTCTATGACACAATAAAGGCTGGACCCTTCAAACTAGGACCTAAGCTCCTAGTTACTTATGCAAGGCCAGGGGACAAGGCTCTGTCCCTCTTTTTTAGAGAGAGAGAGCACAAAATAGCCTTCCTGCTGGAAGGTGGTTATGTTGAATTAGGTCTGCATTAGCTAGTAAACTGAACCCAGTTCTAGATGACCCTGACCACAAGCAGCAGCCAGGTCTATTTTAAGCCATATTGCTAAGTGGAACAGGTGGATGAAGGAATGTGTAAGTAGTATGTTTCTCCTGGTTTAGATAAATCAAAGAGACAGAATCAGAGATGACCATCCCAGCAAACTGAGACACTCTCAAGTCATTCTCCCAGCAACTAAGTGGCCATTCCTTCAGTGGGAAGCAAGTAACTAAACTTTATTAAAATTGATGTACTTTGTCTCACAGGACAAAAGGCTGTGACATTCAGGGAATATCACTTGTGACAATCCTAGGCCTACCCAATGGCCCTTGGAAAAAAAGGCATCAACACAGTAGCACCGTATACCATAAATTAAAAAAAAAAAAGTTTGCTAATTTATGTTTTTAAGTCTGATCATATGAGCCGTTCCTTACCATACTTTTGTGATCCAGCAAAAAAAGAACGTGTAAGAACAAATGGTCTCTCCTTCCCTTTAGATCGCTGTATCAGTCCTTCTGCGGTAGCCATTTGCTACAAAGGCAAAGGAGAAAAATTTCAAAGGGATAATTAGATTAGAGCAACTACTCTAATAAGCTATTGGACATGCAAAAGTGAATAATAGTTGGGAATGTAAAATGGAAAACATTAAAATAAATCCACCAAATAATTTTCATAATGTAATGAAACTACTCTAAATTCCCCTATTAAGAGTGGAAATTTTTCTTTGATTGAGATAACAATGAAATGATAATAAGCTAGCATTATTCAATGCTTACTATTGCTAGGTATTTTATAAGATTTTCTTTTATAATCTACAGAGAAACCTCTGACATAGACCATTTTCATTGATGGAAAAAACTGAGACTCAAAGAGGTTGTTAAGTGACTGGCCCTGGCCAACATAAGAAGATTCTCTAAAGTAGTTTGCAGTTCTAGCAAGAGGCTTTAAAAGAAGTAAACACAGAATCTGAACTGTGCTATATATAGCCTGCAACTCCCACTGGAAAATACCAGTTGATGGGAGAGCCATAGGAACACAGGATGAAAATAACGAAGAACCATGGATATCAATAGGGGCAAATGACTGACATATGTTTTGGATGTGATTGGCAAATGGAAGATAATTCTACCACCTTCTAATGAGAAGGCTAAGTAGTTAATTAAGGCTTTCCACATTTAAAAACTTATTGTAATTGTGTATCTATGTCCTAAATCTTAGTCCCCTAGTATGAATATAAGATTTGTGAAATTTCAAAACATTTGTTCTAATTACCTTTGTTATGTATTTATACATTGCCTACCCTGCTTCAGAAGAAGTCTTTAAGTATTGTCATTTACTAATGACTCCTGCCAAGGAAGATGTTTCTATGTTATCACTAAGATCATAATATCCGTGACTCATCAAGTTCATTATAGAAAGAAAAGGTGCAAAGGGAGAAATAATAAGTCTCATATTGGGTACAGCATGATAAGACCCACAAAGAGCAATGAACAGTATACTATGGCTATTACTAACAACTTTCAACCCAAAAGCCAAGGCATATGGGTCCAGGTGACTTCTCTATGGATGTCTTACCTGATAAAAACCATAGATGTTGTGGAGTTCCCTGTGCTCGTGATTGCCATGATGACGGGCATTCTTCTGCATGGTTAGCTCTGGTCCTCTAAAGACAGAGGGCTCATTCATGTCATTCCATATGTAGAGGATGTCAGTAGATCCCTAAGAAGTAAATTTCTTCTTCGGTCATGATAATACTCCTATAGTGATGATGCTAATAGGACAGCCACTCTATTCCTCTTTCATACTCCATTTAATTTATTATTTATTATGTTTATTATCTCTGCTCTGTGTTCTGTTCCAATGCTACAATAAAAGGTCCACAGGGCAGGGAATTTTACCAATGTCGCTCATAAACACCCAGAACAGTACCTGAACCACAAATCCCAATAAGTATTTGTTGACAAATGAAAGAATGCTGTGCTGTATTGTCTGTGAAATACTGCCCAGCAGGTACACTCCAAGACCCACCCTGGAGAACCCCTCCAGGAAAGGCTGTGTGAATAATGTTCACGGTTAGCTCCTATAATATCTATTATCTGCCACAACCTTTTTTTTTAAAAGTAAGCTCCACGCCCTGCATGGAGCCCAATGCAGGGCCCAAACTCATGACCCTGAGATCAAGACCTGAGCTGAGATCAAGAGTCAGATGCTTGACTGACAGCCCCCCAGGCACCCCAACAACTCTCAACTAAGGACAACTATAGCTGTCCATGATAAGATTCTGCCTTCCCTTTAATACTCTGCAAGATTTGACAGGTAAGATACTGTTTGGTAGCATGGTCTAGAGTTCTGCATAGAATTGTTCAATTTAGAAGGGAAAAAGGCTTTCGAAGTCATTGAGTTACCATGGTGTTGAAATCCCTTCTATAGAGTTCTGGTCTCTCAGCATTTGACTCAATAGCTACAATGACAGGGAGTCCTTCGGGCAGCTCATTCCATTACTTTCTAAAAGTCTTGCCCCTTGTAACATCCAGGCCCTGTAAGAGCCCAAATGTCCATCGACTGATGAATGGATAAAGATGTGGTGTGTATATATATATACAATGGAATATTACTTGGTGATAAAAAAGAATGAAATCTTGCCATTTGCAACAACGTGGATGGAACTAGAGTGTATTATGCTAAGCGAAATAAGTTAGAGAAAGACAGATATCATAGGATTTCATTCATATGTGGAATTTTAGATCCAGAACAGATGCATATAAGCGAAGGTAAACAGAAATAACATAAAAACATAAAGGGAGACAAACCATAATAAGACTCTCAAATATAGACAACAAACTGAGGGTTGCTGGTTGGGGTATTGAGTGGGAGGAAGGGCTAAAGGGGATGGGCCCTGGGTGTTATATGTAAGTGATGAATCACTAAATTCTATTCCTGAAATCATTATTACACTATATGCAAACTAACTTGAATTTAAATAAAAAAAAACAACAACTAGAGTTGAGCAGTTAAGACTAGGACTTGGGAGACAAATACGCTGAGTTCAAATCTTAGGTCTACCACTTACTAAGATGAGTGAACTTAGCAGGGGTTTATACTTATCCATACATCACTTTTCTCATCTGTGGGATTAGGGTTCATTATAGTTTCAACCTCAGAGGTTAGTCTGAAGATGAAATGGTAAAATGTACATAAAGTGCTTAGCACAGTGCCTGACACACAGCAAAGAATTTATACTAAGCATCATTATTATCATCCTCGTAATGGGTTGAAAACCATTCTCTAGAAGTGGCCTCTCCAGTTCTTTCTTAAAATTTTTTATATATTTCTTTTTTATATATTTTTTTACATCATATATTTTTTCTAATATTTTAAGAATTGATTTATTATCACACCTTTTAAAACTTTTCAATTCTTATTACACCTTTTTTTTTTAATGTTTATTTTTGAGAGAGAGAGAGAGCATGAGTGAGGGAAGGGCAGAGAAAGAGGGAGACAGAAGATCCAAAGTGGGCTCTGCAGTGATACCAGTGAGCCTGACGTGGGGCTAGAACTCATGAACCACAAGATCACGACCTGAGCCAAAGTCAGATGCTTAACTGACTGAGCCACCCAGGCGCCCCTAAACTCTGGAAGATATTCTCACATATATCATTATCATCATCTTTAAATAAGGTATAAAATATTATTTTATGTAAAATCTATATAGTAATTTGAGCATATAATATTAGTAAGTACTTTGATATGTCCTAGAGTCTATTATAACGGAAGTAGAAATCACAGCTTTTGTGCACTTGGTAATATATATGGTGCCTCTCCTGGTACCACCGAAGTCTGTAATGTGGTTGCCATCCTTGTGTTTTCATCCCAGTATTACTTATCAAGAGCTACTCAATGAAGTACTCCTTCTTTTTTTTTTTTTTTTTAATTTTTTTTTTTTAATGTTTATTTATTTTTGAGAGACATAGAGGCACAGCGTGAACAGGGGAAGGACAGAGAGAGAGGGAGACACAGAATCAGAAGCAGGCTCCAGGCTCTGAGCCATCAGCACAGAGCCCGACGCGGGGCTCGAACTCACAGACCGCAAGATCATGACCTGAGCTGAAGTCGGCCACTTAACCGACTGAGCCACCCAGGCGCCCCTGAAGTACTCCTTCTATTCAATCATGTTTTTGCTTCTTTCATCCTCCCAAGTAACTAGGAAAGAGCAAAAGAATAAAAACAAACCTGGTAAGCAGAGAAAGTGAAAAGACTTGCATACCACTCTCTGACCTTGGGATTGGTGAAATCCAGGTAGGAGGAGAGACCTGTAGAGGCAGAAGAGTAGACAGACTGTGAGAAACAGCGGTCTTCATGGTAAGCTGTGTTGTAAAGAAGATGTGAGAGTTGAGTAATCACTGGGCACCCTAAACGTGAGGTAGGTGATACAGAGGCACGGTCTGGCAAAAAGCGCATGAAGTCAGTGCTGGATTCGAGGGATAATCACTAGACCTCCCAACCCAAGAGGCCCAGGGGAATGCCAATGAACAAGCAACCAGACAGCCTGTCCCTCACAGATGGCCCACACAGCCCAAGTAAGCATGGCAAATATCCTGGAGTGACCCTTCTGATGTTAAAGAGAACAAAGGAGTGTTCATGAGTGCCACGAGGGGGGAAAGGAATGCATGGGGTTTCTCTGCAGTCCATGGATTTGTGATGGAGTGCTAGATGACAGAGTGGTGATTCCCTTTTGTCCTCGAGTTTCTACCAAGGCTTTAAACTAATACCTTCTGAAATAAAGAATCCGGAGTTGCGGGAGGCAGCTGAGGTCATGGAAGTCTGGGAAGTCAAAACTAAGGGCTAACAAGGCAAAGATTGACAGGGAGCATCTGTAGGACACATTTTATTTTTTTTCTCCTCTCCTTTTCTCATTTCTTGGCTTTTTACTTTTATTTGCTTAGAGTACTATTAAGGCATGCCAGTTTTTTTTTTTTTTATTCATTCACTGACTGATAAATGTATACAGAGGACACTGTACCAGGTGTTATGAAAGACACAAAAGAAGGTAATATCATCTCTTTCTTAAAGGTGCTTACACTGTGGCAAGAGACAGCCATAAAAAAATGAGGGTGATGGCCATGCAAGCCTCATTAACTGGGACTAAACAAGTGGAAATACTAAGTGTATAAAGTGCTATCTTACCAGGCCAGCAAACCCCTTCAAAGTCTCCTCCTTCATGATCCCTCACAAAGAAACCCCGTTCTTTGGCCTCAGCATACACCGAGTAGTCAGGATCGACCTTGATGTGGGGGTCACTGATGACCACGAGCTGTCAGGACAGGGAGGTTTGAAGAGCCGTCAGTTTCATAGGAGCTATATGTTGGTTTTTATGCTTTTCATCATAGTTTTGGGGTTCAAATTTTACTCAGAAATAACTGCTAGTAATGAAATATTTAAGACCCGGGTAAAACCCAGTAACTTTTCATGCTTTTGGAAATACAAGTTGGTATCAAAACTAGGCCAGTGCTCTTGTATACTTATTGTTTTCCGAACAATACATGTTCTCAAAATAGCAGTTATTAAGCTTCTGTCTGAGGTGCTGGGTGCTCTACATAGAGGATTAAGTCGTCCTTGCTCCCTAGCCATCTGGAAGTTAACACTGACAAAAGCAAACATTAAAGAAAACAAGAGAACAGCATGTTAAAAACAAAACCCCTCAAACCCAATGGTACAGGTGTCTTTAGGAAGGAGGTTTGAGAAGAGCTGTCACCACAGCTCTGTGTCTCTAGGATCTCTCTACCTTTCTAATACCTTCACCTCCTCCTCTAGGGTCTCAACACCCTTTATTCGACTAGAACAACCTTGTCATCATCCTTCCTCAAATCTATGCAAATCTTTTCTGCACATTGAAGTTTAGTTCTCCATTGCTCCAAATTTTTAAAACTTTTAATTGTAGTAAAATATACATAATATAAAATTTCCCATCTTAACCAACTTTAAGGTACGAGTACATACACAGCACAGTGTTGCGCAACGTTCATAACTCTTTCTATCACGTAAAACTGAAACTCTATACCCATTAAAAATAACTAATTCCCTCCCTCATCCAGCCCTGGGCAACCGCCACTGTTCTCTGGCGGTCTCTGTGGGTATTACAGATTAATGAAATCATACAGTATTCACCTTGGTTGTGACTGCCTTATTTCACTTGGTATTACGTCCTCAAGGTTCATCCATGTTGTAGCATGTATCAGAATTTCCTTCCTTTTTAAGGCTGAATAATATTCCATTGTATGTATTTACCACATTTTGTTTACCCAATCATCAGCTGATGGACACTTGGATTGCTTTCACTTTCAATCATTGTGAATAGCGCTGATATGAACATAGGCATATACATTTCTGCTCAAGTACCTGCTTTCAATTCCTTTGAGTATATACCTTTAAGTGGGGTTCCTGGATCATATGGTAATTGTATTTTCAATTTTTTGAGGAACTCCAAAACTGTTTTCTGTAGTGCTTGCAACATTTTACAGTTCTTTTCCACAGTCAGTGTTCCTATTTCTGAACCTCCTTACCTGCTATTTTCTGTTTTTTCATAGTAGCCATCCTAATGTCAGGTGGTGTCTCATTGTGGTTTTGTTTGCATTTTCCTAATGGTTAGTGATGTTAAGCATCTTTTCATGTGCTTGTTGACTCTTTGTCTATCTTCTTTGAAGAAATGTCTGTTAAGTTCTTTTTCCAGTTTTTAATTGGGTCGTTTGTTTTTTGGTTGTTGAGTTGTAGGTGTTCATATATTCTTCACACTAACCTCTTATTCAAAAACTTTCGATGTCTCCAAATGTATACAAAGCAGCCTACAAGAAGGTCAGATTGCCTACTACTCAAATCTTGAACATGCCTTCTTTTATTGCCAAACTAACCTGTATACTGTTTTCCAAACACCACTGGCTGCTTCAGCCTCTGGCTGCACTGCTTCCTCCCTCCCCATTTCTCAGCTAGAGAGTCATCCTTCAAGACTCATCTAAAATGCACAAAGCCCAGCTTGAGTCTAGCTGGATGCAGTCTTCTCTCTCTTAGTCCACTCCTGACCTTGACCTTTCTTTGGCCATTATATTATCGCCCTACATTGTGGTTGTTATATACTTGCCTTTCCCCCCACTCGCTACAAGACCCCAAGGAGCTCATCTCTGCATTCCCTTCATCTTTAGCATAGTATTTTGAACATCTGATGGCTTCAATAAATAGTTGCTTAGAATAACATGGGTTCTGGAGTCAGGCAGATCAGAACTCAGATTCTTGCCCTACTACTTACTTATTATGTGCCTTTGGGCAAAATACAAAACTACTCTAAGCCTCAGTTTCTTCATCTGAAAAATGGGCTCATAATTTTGTGATGACTGGATGGAATAATGTGTTCTATCAAACTCTGTGGCCCATAGTAAGTGCTTGCCAAATGGTCGCTATTTGTTAACTGGGAAATTAGGAGTTAACAAGATTGGCTTTGGTCACTTGTGAAAGGCCTGGGGCTCAAAGGAATGGACTGAAAAGATGACTTGAATCTCAAGGAGAGGGACTGCAGGGATCCATTTATATGAAACATCTAGCTAGGGTTCTCCCCCTTTTCCTCTCTCATTTTTTTCCTCTCCTTCCTTCTATTCATAATTGGTGTCACCACCACACCACCCCTGCATTACATACTCTCCAGTGTCTTTTTTCCCCTCTCCATTTTCTATTTTAGTTCTTCCCTTGGCCAGATTGATAGGTAGAGTCCATCAGGGAAGCATGCAGGAAAAGCGGTGTGATGAAGAATCTGACTCCATTTTTGATGGACTATGAAGAGTTTTCTAGTCCCCCACAGAGAAAGCCCTAATGCTCCCTCCTTGGGTGTCAGCAGGAAGTTCAATCCACGCAAGCACCGGGCACGCACAGGAATCTCACCCTAGTCCAAACCTCCAACCACCATACAAGCTGAGCTGTCTCCATTCCGAGCTCTCTCAAGACATCTTGAGACCGGCCTGGGAGCAGCCCTCCTCCCCCAAGAATGCCTATGTGACTAATTAACCTTTTCAGACCCTCTTGGTGTCAGTGTGATATCCTCAATCTCGAGATTGATGTTGACATCAGAACCAAATTAAGCTTTTGGGGTATCTATCACATGACTACAGGATGGCCACAACAAATGAGACTGACTATTAGGCCCCTTTATCCTGCAGGGACCTTGGCACCTAAGGCAGGGATGGATGGTGACCATCTTTCCCCCACTGTTTTCCTGTTATCACAGTTACAATTACATTTGAAGGTACTATTTCTATGGCCATTTTTTAATCAGATGGCTCTCCTCCACTAATGTGCCAATGCAACTTTTAAATATTAAAAAAAAAAAAAGCCTGTAATTAAAAGGTTTCAAAGGGTCGGCTTATTTTACCTTACGTTTTTTGTTTCTGAGCAGCTCTTGCATCCTTTTGGGGTTTGGGAATCTTTGCTTGTCCCAGGTGAAGTACCTTTTGCCCTCGGTATGCTCTATGTCCAGCCACATGACGTCATAAGGAATGTCATGTTCATCAAATCCTGCATCCACTGCTTTTACGTCCTGCTCATCCTCATAGTTCCAGCGGCACTGGTGGTAGCCCAGGGAGAAGAGAGGGGGCATGGCTTGCGTGCCTGAAAGTGGAAGATGACAACTGAGCCAGCTACCAGCATGATGATAATTACACATTTGATAAACGTCTCCTGAATGTCCACAGGGTCTAAGCACTCACCTTGGTACTTAGGATATCAAGGAGAAGAAAACATCGTCTTTACCCTCAAGAAAGTGATACTTTGGCTGATGAGGCAGGTATGTAAATTAACTGCTCTGCTCTGAGGTATAACTGCTATGTTAAAGGTATCAGCCTAGGATTCTGGGAATACAGAGGGGTTAATACTGCCTGTGGTAAAGTGTGGAGACTTGAAAGGCTTCACAGAGGTAGTAACACCTGGTTTTGGACCTCGAAGACTAAGAAGGAAGAATCGACCAGAGAGAATGGATACAGCATTGAGGCACAGGGAATGGAAAAGACAAAGAAGCTGAGGAGTGCCTGATAAGCTCAGGGAAAAATAAATAACCCAGGGTTTTTACATTGTGAGAGAGATCAGTAGAAGACGAAACTGGAGAGGGTCGGTTTGTAAGGGGCCCTGTAGTTCAGGCTAGGAATTCTAAATCTTCTTGTATGGGAAGTCATCAAAAGTTTGGCAAGATGTGACCTTAGCATACCTATGTTTTAGAAAAATTAGGAAGCAGTGTTGAGACTGACTAAAAGGGAAGAAGATTAAAGGCAGGAAAAACTGTCAATTACTATTGAAACATTTACTGATAACAAGTGGACTTCTAGTCAACAATTTGCATTTCTCTTTCCCCTGCTAAAGTTTCACTAAAATCAGAGTAAAGGAAAGAAAAAAAGAATAAAGCCAAAAGAACAAAAAGAATGGGAGGAGAGTAATTTCAACAAAATTTTGGAAAGCGGGGGGCAGGGGAGGGGTGATAACTGTTGAGCAAAGTGAGGGAGGCTCTTACCAGAGCGCTTGCGAGGGGGTTACTGATGCGAAGAGCCCATCCCTGCTCTCAGAAAACTCCCAGAAAGGAGATTCCCCCCCCAACTTCCACCTCCAATACTAGAGTGTTTTGAGGTACAACATTTTTGGAAGCCTCGAAGATTAGAAGCACCCACGTATAGAAATAGAATGAAAGGATCTCTGAGAAATACAAGGAATCAAAACATTAACATGAGTATGTTCAGGAAGATGAAAAAAGAATGAAATAAGACAATATAAGATATTAGAAATAAAGGACAATCAGAAGAAAAGAAAGAGTATGAAGAAATTAGAAATATGGCATAAATGGGAGGTCTAGAAGATAAAATTGAAAAAACTTAGAAAATAAGGGAGATTATAAAATCTGTACAGTAGAAAGAGAAAAGGGAAGGGAAGAAATTATCAAAGGCATAATCAAAGACTGTTTACCAAAACTAAAGAACACAACTCTCGGGGCGCCTGGGTGGCTCAGTCGGTTGAGTGTCCGACTTCGGCTCAGGTCATGATCTCACCATTCCTGAGTTCAAGCCCCGCGTCGGGCTCTCTGCTGACAGCTCAGAGCCTGGAGCCTGTTTCAGATTCTGTGTCTCCCTCTCTGTCTGTGGCCCTCCCCTGCTCATGCTCTGTCTCTCTCTCTCTCAAAGATAAATAAACATTAAAAAAAAAAAAACATTTAAAGGACACAACTCTCAACACTGAATGAGTCCATATCTAATGCCCAACACAATGATTATTAAAAATAAAATCTCATATATACAATGGACTACTACATGGCAATGAGAAAAAATGAAATCTGGCCATGTGTAGCAACATGGATAGAACTGGAGGGTATTATGTTCAGTGAAATAAGTCAGTCAGAAAAAGACAGATACCATATGTTTCCACACATAGGTGGATTTTGAGAGACTTAGCAAAAACCATGGGGGAGGGGAAGAGGGGAAAAGAAAAAAAGACACAGAGAGGGAGGGAGATAAAACATAAGAGACTCTCAAAGACTAAGAACAAACTGAGGGTGAGGGAGGTGAGGGAGGGGGAGAGGGGGTGACAGGCATTAGAGAGGGCACATGTTGGGATGAACACTGGGTGTTATATGTAAACCAATTTGAAAATAAATGATTAAAAAAATCTATTTTGTGGCACCTGGGTGGTTCAGTCGGTTAAAGCGACTGACTCTTGATTTCAGCTCAGGTCATGATCTCACAGAGTCCCGCCATGAAATGAAAAAAAAAAAAAAAAAAAAAAAAAAAAAAAACCCAAAAAAACTGTATCAAGGCATTTTATTATCAAATTTTAGAATTTTAGAGTATTAGAAATTTCAGAATATATTTCAGTGAGAAAAGACAGATCATATACAAGGAAACAGAATTCAGAGTGATTTTGGAGCAAGAAGATAGAAGGAAATAGAGAAATAATTTTTTATTAATTTATTGTCAAGTTCATTAACGTACAGAGTAGTCTTGGTTTCAGGAGTAGAACCCAGTGATTCATCTCTTACATATGACACCCAGTGCTTCTCCTGCAAAGTGTCCTCCTTAATGCCTGTCACCCATTTAACCTACTCCCCTCCAACAACCCTCAGTTTATTCTCTATATTTAAGAGTATCCTATGGTTTGCCTCCCTCTTTTTTACCTTATCTTTCCTTCCCTTCCCCTATGTTCATCTGTTGAGTTTCTCAAATTCCACATGAGTGAAATCATATGATACATCTTTCTCTGACTGACTTATTTCATTTGGCATAATACCTTCCAGTTCCATCCACGTTGTTGCAAATGGCAAGATTTCATTCTTTTTCATCTCTGAATAGTATTCCATCTCTGAACAGTATTCTCTGAATGTGGTATATGTATACCACATCTTCTTGATCCATTCATCAATGATGGACATTTGGGCTCTCTCCATATTTTGGTTATTGTTGATAGTGATGCTACAAACTTTGGGGTGTATGTGCCCCTTTGAATCAGCATTTTTGTGTGTTTTGGATAAATTCCTACTAGTGCAATTGCTGCGACATAGGGAAAAATAATTGTCTTTTTTTAAAAAAAAGATTTCTTTTGAGAGAGAGAAAGTGTGTGGGGGAGGGGCAGGGCAGAGAGAGAGAGAGAGAGAGAGAGAGAGAGAATCCCAAGCAGGCTCCATGCTGTTAGCGTGGGACTTGATCTCACAAACTGTGAGATCATGACCTGAGCCGAAATCAAAAGTTGGATGCTTAACCCACTAAGCCTCCCAATCCAAGAAATAATTTTCAATCTAGCCAAATTATCAAGAGTGAAGGTAGAGAAGATGTTTTCATACCTGCAAAGATACAAAAAATGTACCTCAAAGGTACTCTTTTTTAGGAAACCACCAGAAGATGCTACAAACAAAAACCAAAAACAATAAGGTAATAAATCACAAAAAAGAAAACCACGGAACCCAAGAGAGGAGGGATCGAACACCAGAAAATAGTAAACAGAAGTCGTAAGATGACAGCTGCGCAGGGAGCCTGGAGAGCAACAACCTAGATGAGGGCAGGACAGAGAGAGCTGGAGGGAAGTCTACAGGGAGAAAAATGGCATGGATAAAGTATTTGACACCTTTGCACATTTGAAAAGTATAAACACTAAATACTGATTTAACTAAAAATTATGATAGAACAGTATTAGGAGAGAAGAAGGGGGGATGTTGTTAAGTCCTCATCAGGAGTCAACAGGTAGTCTATAAACCTGAAACTTGGATTTCTTTCAACATGGTGCCAGACCCACTGTTTTTGAAGCATCTTCCTATAAACCAGGCTTATTCTCCCAAACAACAGTGTTGAAAGGGCCTACAGGTGGGCCTTGACAGTACTTATTCCTATATGTGTGTCTTCACGTATCCACAGATTTTTGGTTTTTCTCTCACCAAAGTTGGAATCAAATTCCTCTTCCCTTGAACATGGGCTGGACCCAGGAACTTTTAACAGAATGCATCAGAAGCGATGCTACATTACTTTTATTTTTAACAGCTTTATTGAGATGTAACTCACATACCATACAGTTCACCAACTTAAAGCATACAATTCAATTTTGAGGAGGTATACTGTATTACCATTTTGAAAAAACTGTGGTAAAAGAGAACAGAAAATTTGCCATTTTAACCATTTTAAAGTGTACAATTCGGTGGCGTTAATTATACTCACAATGTAGTATAAATATCACCACTAGCTATTTCCAAAACTTTTGTATCACCCCAGACAGAAACTTTAACCATTTGTCGTTGTGAATTTGCCTGTTGTAGGTACTTCACGTAAGTAGAATCATACAATATTTGTCCTTTTGTATCTGGCTTACTTCATTGGAATAATGTTTTGAAGGTTCATCCGTGCTGCAGCATGTATCTGAATGTGATCCCTTGTTATGTAAGTGAATAATACTCCATTTTCTGTAGTTAACACATTTTGTTTATCCCCTCATCTTTGATGGGTACTTGTTTCCATCTTTTGGCTATTGTGAATAGTGCTGCAGTGATCACTGGCATACAAGCATCCCTCCAAGTCCTTGCTTTCACTTCTCTAGAGCGGAATTGCTGGGTGCAGAAGACAGGGTTCTGCAGAGGAACAGAACCAATAGGACATGTGTATGTGTGTATATGTTTCTACATTTTCAGAGAGAATGATTTTAAGAACTGGTTCATGTGATTGTGAGGGCTGGCAACACTGAATTCCACAGGGCAAGCTGACCGACCAAAGACCCAGGGAAGGTGCAGCTTAAGTATGGAGGCAGTCTGGAGACAGATTCCTTTCTCTTTAGAGAGCCTTAGTCCTTTTCTCTTAAGGTTTTCAACTGATTGGATGAAGGCCCCCCACATTATGGAGAGTAATCTGCTTTAATCAAAGTCTATGGATGTAACCAATAGTACTAACAGAATAATATCATCTAAAAAATACCTTTACAGTGACATCTAGACTAGTGTTTAACCAGATATCTGGGTACTGTGACGTAGGCAAGCTGACATATTAAATGCTATGTTTAGCTCTTTGATGAAATGCTAAACTGTTTCCAAAGCAGCTGAACCATTTTATGTTCCCACCAGCGATGTATGAGGTTCCAGTTTCTCCACATCCTCACCAATACTTAGTATTTTCTATCAAAAAATTTTAGCCATCCTCATGGGTATGAAGTAGTATCTCATTGTGGTTTTAATTTTCACTTTCCTAATGACAAATGATGTGGAGAAACTTTTCATGTGCTTGTTAATCTACTTGTATATCTTTAGAGAACTGTCTATTCAAGTCTTTTGCCCATTTTAGAACTATCTTTCTGTTGTGCAGTTGTAACAGTTCTTTATATATCCTAGATACTAGACTCTAATCAAATGTATGATTTGCAAATATTTTCCCCCATCCTGTATATTGCCTTTCACTTTGATAATGTTCTTTGAAGCAGAAAGGTTTTTAATTTTAACGAAGCTAAACATTTATTTTTTCTTTCTGTCGCTCATGATTTTGGTGTCTTTTCTAAGAATCTGTTGCCAAATCCAAGGTCATGATGATTTGCCCATTTTTTTCTAAGAGTTTAATGGCTTTAGCTCTTATATTTATGCTACTAATCCATATTGAGTTATTTTAGTGTATGTATGGTGTTAGGTAGGGTTCCAACTTCATCCTTTTGCATGTGTCTATCCAGTTGTTCCAGTACCACGGGTGTAAGAAACTATTCTTTCCCCAGTAAATGGTCTTGAACCTTCGTTGAAATCAATTGGCCAGGGATGTAAGGGTTTATTTCTGGACTTCCAATTCTTTCCCATTGATCTATATGTCTATCATTCTGCGAGTACCACATTGTTTGGATTACTTTATAGTAAGTCATGAAATTAGGAAGTGTAAATCTTCCAACTTTCTCCCCAAAGACTGGTTGGCTATTCAGGGCCCCTTGCAATTCCATATGAACTTGTAGATCAGCTTTCCCACTGCTTCGGAAAATGACTACTGGAATTTTGGGAGGGATTGAAGTGAATTTGTACATTGCTTTTGGTAGTATTGTCATCTTGACAATATTAAGATTTCCAATCCATGAAGATAGGATGTCTTTGTTTATTTAGGCCTCTTTAATTTCTTTCAGAAAGGCTTTATAGTTTTCCGTGTACAAGTCTTTCACTTCCTAGGTTAAATTTATTCCTAGGTAGTTTATTCTTTTGGATGTTATTATAAATGGAATTGTTTTCTCAATTGCTTTTTTAGATTATTCATTGCTGGTATATAAAAACACAACTGATTCTGTGTGTTGATCATGTACTCTGCAACCTCAGTGAATTTCTTTATTAGCTCTCGTAGTTTTTTGTGGATTCTTTGGGATCTTCTTTCTTTTTTTAAACTTTATTTTAATGTTTTATTTTTATTTTTGAGAGAGAGAAAGAGAGACAGAGCACTAGTGGAGGAGGGGCAAAGAGAGAGGAAGACACAGAATCTGAAGCAGGCTCCAGGATGTGAGCTGTCAGCACAGAGCTCGAACTTACAAACCATTAGATCATGACCTAAGCTGAAGTCAGACACTTAACTGACTGAGCCACCCAGGCGCCCCTATTCTTTGGGATTTTCTAACATGCTGGATCACATCATCTGTGAATGAAAATAATTTTACTTCTTCCTTTCCAGTTTGGATACCTTTATTTATTTATTTTTCTTGCCTAACTTCTCTGACTGAAACTTCCAGTATGATGTTCAAAAGCAATGGTGAAAGTGAGCAGCTTGGTCTTGTTTCTGATCTTTGGGGAAAGCTTGCAGTCTTTCACCACCGAATTGGGTGTTAGCTGCGGATTTTTCATAAATGCCTTTTATCATGTTGCGGAACTTTCCTTCTATTCCTAGCCTTCTGAGAGGTTTTATCATGAAATAGTGTTGAATTTTGTCAAATGCTTTTTCCGCATCAACAAAGATGATCTTTTACATCTTTTCGAGATAAAATGCTTCAGGGCTAAAAGCAGTGGTATATTTCAACGTAGAAGAGAACATAGAGAAGTTCAGGTTGGGACACTGATCATCTGAGATAAAGGCAAAGAAAGCCCAGGGTTTAAAGGCTCTAAGGAAAGCAGATGGAGAGTATTAGGGATTAGAGAATGGAGAGTTTTAGCCCCAGCACAACATTTTACCAAGCGCAACGGGATGAAGGTGAGAGGAGAAATGCCTGCTTCTTGAAAAGCTTGGGTAAATTGTTTATAAATTATGTACAGTGTACAACAAATATTAACTTAAAATGATGACACACGCAAAAGAGGAAATAGAATGAAACGAGAAGCTGGTTACTCCCGTATGCAAGTACCTGTAAGGTATGAGTACTGCTTGAAGACATCAGAAGGCGTAGGTCCTGTCAGCAGAAAAACATCAATGATTCCACTCTCTGACATCCAATGCACATCAGTTCGAGATCTGACCTTTTGTTTGGCTGCAACGGGACCCGCCTTGGTCAGTGTGTACTAGAAAAAGAATGGAATGAAGGTCTGAAAAATTTCCCTCTAGCGTACAGCACTCATCCGTATGTAAGTAACAGGTCCATACTGTTAACTTTCACTGATTGTATCACAAAGACTTTGCACTTTGGTGGCAGATAATTGCCACTACAAAGCCCGGAGCTATGACTACACTAGTTCTGTTTCTTTTGTTCCGATCATGCGGCCACGATCCATAAGCTCACCTTTACTGCGGGCTCCGTATTGATCTCCACTAGTGTTTCTGAGGCATTCAGCCAAAAAATGCCTAGAGTCCTGCCTAGTTTGTGGGCCAGGAGGTAAGGCACTGAACCATAAATGCCCATTTTGTCATGTATTTTATATCCATAGACATCCAGGTTAAAAAGACGGTAAGCATCGCCATCACTGAAACACACAAAGATGGGTCTATCATCAGTTACAGTCACAAATACATTACTAACAAATAGTATAGCTCCACTCTCCCCTGCAAACACTTGAGTCCGATGCCTCTTTCAAAGCTCCACTCTTACCGCTTTGCTGACCCCACCAGGGTAAATGTGATTCTCCTCCTTTGGTTCCTTTGGCATCCTCCTGTGACAACTGGCATGCATGGTCTTATATCTTAGATATCTTTTTTTTTTAAGTCTATTTATTTTGAGAGAGACAGAGAGAGCACAAGCAGGGGAGGGGCAGAGAGATGGAGAGAGAGAAACCCCACAAACACATGAACTGTGAGATCGTGACCTGAGCTGAAACAGACTGAGCCACCCAGGCGCTCCTTACGATATCGTTTCTGAATCTCTCTTGGGAGAACTATTTCCTGTGAATCCTCCACAAGCACACGGTAAATATCATTGGCAGATTATGTATTTCTCTGCTGCTAAAACAAAATGACCGATAGCGTCCTAACATGCTCCTACAGTGCTGAGTAGGGAAACATGGGGAACTGAATTGGGGTGGGAAGCAGAGAGCTTGGCTTGGTGTGTGAGGAGCATAGTTTCTTATTCACTTGTTACTATGCCCAGCTGTTGTGGAAACAGCATCCGAACCCAGCAAATTTGATCAGACTCTGCTTCTCTTTGCTTTTGCGTCCTTAGTCTGATGTCTCTGGCATTTACTTGTCAATAGTGTTAGATTGAAATGATCTCCCTAAGGGAATCAAAGGTGACATGAGATGTCACAGTTTTTCTTATTTTTTAATGTTTTGTTATTTCTGAGAGAGAAGAGAGCACAAGCAGGGGAGGGCAAAAGACAGTAGGGAGAACCGAGGATCCAAAGCAGGCCCTGCACTGATAGCAGCAAGCGTGATGTGAGGGGCTTGCACTCATGAACCGTGAGATCATGACATGAGCCAAAGTTGGACACTCAAACTACTGAGCCACCTGAGCACCCCAAGATGCCACAGCGTTTCATTTTCTGGCTCAGAGGTTGGTAAAAACCTTCTTCTAGGCCACCGATTTTCACACCGAATTCTCTCCAGGGTCCACAGAAAGGCCTAGAAAGGTGAAAGCAAAACCCAGGGAGCTCTCTCTCCTACTTCAACGACAATAGTGCCATATTCTTACTTCCTCTGTATATTTTTAGGTTTAGAACTACAGTTTTTCTAATTCTCGATTTTTTGCCAAAAATTAGATAAAAATTGAAAACCACTGCTCACGGAGGGCAAGGCCAGGCACATACTGGCCTAGGCTCAGACATCTCACGTATTTTCTCTTCAGACTTTTACAGTCCAGAAACCAGAGCATCCTGGAAGAAGTTTTGTTTTCACTTTACCCAGTATTTTTGAGTTGGTGTGATTCTGCATGTTGTGGGATCCCATAGAGATGCTCAAATCCATGTAAGGAGAAATCCAAACCAATGGAGGCAGGACCTGTAGGGACCAGAATATTGAGTTTTGCTTCTTAATGGGACAATCACTTAAGGAAACTCAGTTACTCATGAGTGTAGCAAGATGACTAGACTAGGGTTTGAGAGACCTGAACTTGTCCTGATCAATCAGTAAATTACACGTGCGCCCTTTCTCTAAGATGTTACGTTTAGGTACTGTGGGGATACAAACGTGCACAAGGCAAAGCTCGGGTCACTTGTGAGTGTTTCCTTAGCTATGTGCTTGACGCTCTCTCTCCTCATTTTCAGTAAATCTCCTTTTGATCTGTAAAGTACAGCCACAAAGTTTTAGATTTTTTTTCTAATCTAAAATTTCCTAAACTGTACCGCATGCTTCTTTGCACTAGGAAACGAAGGATACTGAGCGATTTTAATCTTCACTAGATGAAAGACTGGGCGTCTTCTGCCTGATCATTATTCTTATTGTATACAGGGGCTATAACGCCAAGAGAATCAGGAGGCTCTTTCCTGGCTCCTCAAAATAGCCCTTCTCTATGACTGTAGATGTATATGTATATTTTAAACCAAAGACAAAATCCTTTCTTTAACAGTTATTTTAGAAATATGGAAAAAATGCAAGTAACTAGGAGAGATGACAGACTTAAATTCACTCTTAGGTAAAAGTATTTGACATCAAATGGTCCTCATTTAAAGGAATTTATGGAAAGGGGGTCCTGTAGCAAAGGTAAAAAACAGGATGATGTCACAGAAAGGAAAGCCTGATGGCCCCCCTACTTATAAACTTTGGACACACTGTCAACCCTGATGGTTATACTAGGTTACAGATATAGATGCTAGAACAGAAATTCTCAAGGAGTTAGGGAGGATCTGTTATCCTACTGGATAGGAAGGAGGAAAGAGGACAGTGAGTATTTCTTCCAACTGTATAAGCCCCAAGTATCTGAACTGTAGATCCAAAAGAGACCAACTTCACCCCCCATCACACACACTATCACTAAGTCTAGTGAGAAATTTCACAGATGGGTATGTGATACTTGTCTGAATGATGGGGAGGCTTGGAAAAGGTTGAGAACCAATGGCTTGGAATACTGGAGCTAATGAGCTTTAGAACTTGGTTTCTCATCACTTGATTCTTATAAAAATACAATGTGGAGTGTGCGGCTGTTCATATACTGAGTCGTACCAGCTGTGTGCTGACCTAGGCCCTTAACACGAGACCATCAACTCGATGACGTCTATACTTCTCTTACATTTCCACCGAAGGTACATAATCACTATTTCTGTATTGATATACATTATTGAAGAATCGAGGACCCAAATCTGAGATTTCTGTTCCCCTTACAGAAATCACTTGTTCAGGTGCCAAAGCTCAAGGGACTTTTAGGTAGCAACATTCAGCCATTTTGGCAAGATCTGCTTTAATACTACACCAGTTTCAATTTTACCATTAACTTTGACATCCACAAATTTTCCGAATTTCTCCTCCCATAAGCCTAGATCCTCTTGGATTTCCTGGCGGCACAAAAAAAAAAAAAAAAAAAAAAAAAAAGAAAGAAAGAAAAAGGAGCAAATTGAGTTTATACATTGCAACAAATGTGGTTACCACAACAGTTCATTTTGTTTAGATTATTAAAAAATTAGACTGAGAAAATGAGTCCATCTTTTAAAAGACCACTTTGCAGGGTGCTTGTGCGGCTCAGTCGGTTAAGTGTCTGACTTCAGCTCAGGTCACAATCCCGTGGTCTGTGGGTTCAAGCCCCGTGTCAGGCTCTGTGCTGACAGCTTAGAGCCTAGAGCCTGCTTTGGATTCTGTGTCTCCCTCTCTCTCTGCCCCTCCCCAACTCACACTCTGTCTCTCAAGCCTCTCTCTGTCTCTCAAAATTGGATATGTGCTAAAAAAATGTTAAAAGACCTGTTTGTGCTATCAGTATATTTAACAAATTTGATCTGTGTTCTACATAAATGCCAGTAATCATCTTCCTTATGAACTGAAGTTGACATGAATATAATTTTTATTGTGGTAGAATAGATCTAACATAAAATTTGCCATTTTAATTATTTATTTTTTAAGTAATCTCTACACCCAACTTGGGGCTTGAACTCACAACCCTGAGATGAGGAGTTGCATGCCCTACTGACTGAGCCAGCCAGGTGTGCTACCCCACCCCCTTTTTTTTTTCATTTTTACTATTTTATTCTATTTATTTTATTTTATTTTATTTTTATTTTAGAGAGAGGGCACAAGTGAGAGGGGCAGAAAGAAAGAGAGAGAAAGATAATCCCACAAAGGGCAGAGAGGGGAAGAGAAATGGGGCTCACCCGAAGTGTGGCTCGAGCTCACGCAAAGCAAGGCTCAAGCTCACCCAATGTGGAGCTTGGCTCAAACTCACAAATCCTAAGATCGGAACCTGAACTGAAGTCTGATGCTTAAGGGACTGAGCCACCCAGTTGCCCCTCATTTTTACCATTTTAAAGTGACATTAAGTACATTCATATTGTTGTGCAACTATCATCACCATCTATCTCCAGAACTTTTACATCTTCCTAGATTGAAACTCCGCACTCATTAAACAATGGCTGCCCGTTTCATCCTCCCCCAGTTCCAGACAACTACCATTCTACTTCCTGTCTCTATGAATGTGACTACTATAGATACATAGATATCATATAACTAGAGTCATGTAATATTTGTCTTTTTGTGACTGCTTATTTCACCTAGTATAATATCTTCAAGATTCATCCATTTTGTAGCATGTGTCAGATTTCTTTCCTTTTTAAGGTCAAATAACATTCCACTATATGTATATACCACATTTTGTGTGCACATTCATCTGTCAGTGACTCTTGGGTTGCTGGACTATTTTCACCTTTTGGCTACTGTGAATGATGCTTTTAAGAACACAAGTATACAAATACTTGAGTCCCTACTTTCCCTTTCAGATATATATTCATGAGTGAAATTGCTGGATCATATTATAATTCTTTTTTTTTAATTTTTTTTAACATTTATTTTATTTTTGAGAGACATAGAAACAGAGCGTGAGCAAGGGAAGGGCAGAGAGAGAGGGAGATACAGAATCTGAAGCAGGCTCCAGGCTCTGAGCCGGCAGCACGGAGCCCAACACGGGGCTCGAACTCACAGACAGTGAGATCATGACTTGAGCTGAAGTCAGCCACTCAACTGACTGGGCCACCCCCGTGCCCCTGGATCATATTGTAATTCTATGCAATTTTGAGGAATTGTCACACCGTTCGACATGAGTATTTTTACACAGGCCAAAATGATGCGAAAGCACTTTGAAAAATGCAGTCTTGGGGCACCTGGGTGGCTCAGGCAGTTAAGCCTCCGAATTCAGCTCAGGTCATGATCTTGTGGTCCGTGGGTTCAAGCCCTGTGTTGGGCTCTGTGCTAAGAGCTCAGAGCCTGGAGCCTGCTTCAGATTCTGTCTCCCTCTCTCTCTGCCCCTCCCCAACTTGCGTGCATGCTCTCTCTCTCTCTGTCTCTCTTTCTCTCATAAATAAATAAACATTAAAAAAAATTTTTTTTAAAGGGTGCCTGGGTGGCTCAGTAGGTTAAGTGTCCAACTTCAGCTCAGGTCATGATTTCACTGCTCTGAGTTTGAGCCCCACATTGGGCTCTGTGCCGACAGCTGGCAGCTTGGGGCCTGGAGCCTGCTTTGGATTCTGTCTCTGTCTCTCTGCCCCTGCCCTCTTCAAGCTCTTTCTCTCTCTCTCAAGTATAAATATTAAAAATAAAAAAATATATTAAAAAAAGAAAAATGCAGTGTTTACATTAGTAAGATCTTTTAACTCCTTTTTTTCCCCTTGTAAACATGTGAGGCACAACATTGAGAATCAAATAACTCAGGTCAAAAAGCAAACATTTTGGCTGAGGTGGGTACTTCACTGCCCTGCTTCAATTAGCCAAACTACCTGAGAAGTTTGCTCAGGTTCACAATCTTTTGATACAGAGCCAAAAACTTCTCTGGCTTTACAAGTTTCCTTTCTCAGCTTTACAAGTTTCATTCTTCCTCTCTGGCAGCATGAAAAAGTTTTCTAAAAGTTGTATGTGTGCATGAAATGCATGTTTCCTTTAAAAAATGAGCCCCTTGCCCATTTCTAGGTGGTTTCTTCATAATTATAACCTTCTGTAAAGTGAGCTTCTGTGTGTGTGTGTGTGTGTGTGTGTGTGTGTGTGTGTGAATCACATCTGAATTCTTAATGTAGGGACTATTATCCTGGGGTCTGTGAAGGGGCTTTAGAGTTTGTGAACTCCCTCAAACAGTATACAATTTTTGTTCTACAGAGAAGGTTCATAGCCTTCATCAGATTCTTGCAAGGGCATCTGTGATGCAAAACCACTATTTAAGCTATCTAATTAGAAGTCTCCAGACAGCTGATTTGACATGTTGTCGCAAAACTGTCTATGGCTATGTCTTAGCTGTCATTCTCTATTTGGAAATGGAAAAAAATATTTTCTCTCATGTTCATCAGTAGGGGTCAGTTCTCAAGAGGAAGTAGCATGTCCTTACTGCACTGGAAATACTTTTCACCATTCCTGGTGGCCATACCTACTGTCAGGGATCCTTCAAAGATGCATGTGGCTTTGGATGAAGAGAAGATTTCTGGAATGTCCATTTTCCATAATTTGGCTAAAATAATCTTTTAAAAACAGACATCAGACCATGTATCTCTGCTGCTTACAACCTTTCTATAGTTTTCCTTTGCTCTTAGGTTAAAGTTGAAAAAGGTTAACAAGACATAAAAGATTGCAATCTCCATGGTAATGGGGGACTTTGATTCACTCAATGATACATCACCAATTCCTTGAACAGTGCCTGGCATATAGGAAATATTCAACAAATATTTGTCTAATAAGAGAATTATTACAAGACTTTCCACTGAATTACCCCTGCCTATCTCTCTGGCCTTGTTACACCACACTATTTCCTTTGCCCTGCTAAAAAGTATACATGTATTTTTAAGTTTCTTCAAATGTGCTCCTTCCTACCTCAAGGTCTTTGAATATGGAATTGCCTCTATCTGGAATATTATTTTCCCACCTTTTGACTAGCTCATGTATCTTCATGCATCAGTTTTAGTTGTTAAATCATTTCCTTCAGGAGGTCTTTTCTGACCCTCATCTTGGTCTAGTTCCTTGATATAGTCTCCTGTAGCACTCTTTTCTAACACTCCTCATGCTTGTACTTAGTCAGTGTCTGTCTTTCCCATTAGATTCTAAGATTCATGGGGACAGGTTGAGATTTGTTTTATTCATGGCTGATGGTTCGTGCCTCGCATAATTTTTTGAGCTGGCACAAAAGCAGGCACTCAAGAATTACCTGTTTTATGAATGAATGAATACATGAAAAGACAAATGAATGAAAGAATCGATGAGATGATAAGGTGAGCAAAAGAGACAGGTGGTCCCATTTATATGCAGTACTTATCAAGTACCCATTTGTGAGAGGAAGAGAAGAACAGAACCATTATATTCCATATAATGATGCTGAAAACAGATTTTAAAAAAAGATAAACTGCTCCATCTAGATTACCTGAGACGCGTCAACTGATTTGTCCTCCTTATTTTCTTTGGTAGCTCTGTTTTAATATAAATAAAGTTGTTTTACTCAAGGGGAGACTGACAGAATTTTGTTCAATGATAAAGATTTTAATTTCTAACTTTTGAGACACTATAAATTCTCTTTTATTAAAATAATGTCATTACAAAAATACGTTTATGAAATCAAAGAACATTTATGATGAACATTAATCCAATAGCTTGATTTGTTAAAGTGTAATATATTTGAATTTTCTTGTTAACCCTTAAAAAACTTTATCAGTTTTTTATTATACATGTAATACATAATACAGTATTTAAACAAAATACAAGCAAGCAAGGTAGAACACTGCTCCCCTCACTCCAATGTTACCCTTGTACAGAGCAACGTAATGCACTGTCTTCCAAAATAATTGTAAAAATTTAAACTCTTAGGCACAGTTGGATTTGCATGCTCATTTCTCATTTGCATCCCCATTCTTAACAATACTGTACCTTACACACTTTTAAAAGCTTTGCCAGTCTAAAATTTTAGAAAAGACAATACATTTCAATTTAAATTTCTTTCAATAATGATGTAAACAACCTTTTTATCCATTAAATGGCATTTCTATTTCTTCTTCTGTGAATTGTCTATTCATCCTCATTATATATTATTTTTTTAGTGTAAAATACAGTAGGCATATAGCAGAGTATATAAGTTCACAGGTTAAAGAATAATACTAAAGTAACAACTATGAACTCACATAAGCAATAGAGATGACTTGTTCCTCTGGAATTCCTATGTGCCTCTCTTCAAATGTCTCCTTCATCTCCTCCCTGTACTCTTCAAAGGTAACCACCTTACCAAATTTTGTGTGAAATCACTCCCTTGCTGCTTTTTATACTATTCTCACTGTAGGAGTCCTCAAATGTATATTTGGCTTTGCCTTAAAAATTTTGTACATAGAGATGTACTGTATATACTCTTTCAGTATTAAATTTTTTTTAATTGTTTTTTTTTTTTAATGTTTATTTCTTTTTGAGAGACAGAGAGAGGCTGGAGGAGTAGAGTGAAGGAGACAGAGGATCTGAAGCAGGCTCTACATTGACAGCAGAGAGCCTGACGCGGGGCTCGAACTCGCAAACCACAAGATCATGACGTGAGCCGAAGTCAGGTGCTTAACCGACTGAGCCACCCAGGTTCTCCTGATAGTTCATTATAAGTATATAGAAATGCAACAAATTTCTGTATATTTGTTTTGTATCCTGTAGTAGTGGATTAATTTATTAATTTAAATAGTTTTTTGTCTTTTTGGTAGAGTCTTTAGTGTTTTCTATATACAGTGTCATGTAGTCTGCACATAGTGACAGTTTTACTTCTTTTCTCATTTGGAGGGCTTTTATTTCTTTTTCTTGTTTTATTGCTATGGCTAGGATTCCAATACCGTTGTAAAAGTGACAAGAGTGGGCATCCCTGTCTTTTTCCTGTTCTAAAAGAAAAAGCTTTCACTGTTGAGTATGACGTTAGCTGTGGGTTGCCATACATGGCATTTATTATGCTGAGGTATGTTCCTTCTATACCAACTTTGCTGAAAGTTTTTATAATGAATGATGTTGAATTTTATCAAATTCCTTTTCTGCATCTATTGAGATACTCATATGATTTTTATCCTTATTTTTGTTAATGTGGTGTATCATGTTGATTAACTCATGGATATTGAATTTGGTTTGCTAATATTTTGTATAGGATTTTTATATCAATGTTCCTCAAGAATATTGGCCTGTTATTTATTTATTTGTTGGTTTGTTTGTTTATTCATTTATTTGGTATAGGTTTTGGTATTAAGGCAATTCTGGCCTCAGAGAATGAGTTGGGAAGCATTCAAGTCTTTTTTTTTTTTAATTTTTTTTTTATGTTTATCTATTTTTGAGAGAGAGAAACAGACAGAGTGCGGTCAGGGGAGGGGCAGAGAGAGAAGGAGACACAGAATCTGAAGTAGGCTCCAGGATCTGGGTTCTCAGCCCAGAGCCTGATGCAGGGCTTGAACTCACAAACCATGAGATCGTGACCTGAGCTGAAGTTGGATGTTTAACTGACTGAGCCATCGAGGCGCCCCAGCATGCAGTCTTTAATTATTTGGAATATTTTAGAAGAACAGATATTAACTCTTCTTTAAATGTTTTGTAGAATTCACCTATGACATTGTCTAGTCCTAGCCTTTTGTTTTCTGGGAGTTTTTGGATTACTGATTCAATTTCATTACTAGTAAGTAGTTTACATTTTCTATTTTTTCTTGATGCAGTCTGGGAAGACTGTATATTTTAGGAATTTATCCACTTATTCTATGTTCTCCTATTTGCTGGCATGTCAATGTTTGTAATTGTCGCTTATAATCCTTTTTATTTCTCTGGTATTGACTGTAATTTCTCCTCTTTCATTTGATTTTATTTATTTGGTCCCTCTCTTTTTCTTGATGAGTCTGGATATGGGTTTATCAATTTTGTTATCTTTTCAAAGAACCAGCTCTTAGATTCATTGATCTTTTCTATTTTTTAAGTCTATCTTATTTATTTACACTCTGATCTTTATTATTTACTTCCTTCCATGAACTTGGGGCTTTGTCTTGCTTTTTGTGGTTCCTATAGGTATAAGGGTACGACATTTATTTGAGATTTTTCTTGTTTCTTGAGGTAGACCTGTTTTGTGATAAACTTCCCTGTTAAAATTATTTTTGCTGCATCCCATAGATTTTGGAGTGTTTCCATTTCCATTTGTCTCTAGGTATTTTTTTTTACTTCCTCTTTATTTTTAACATATTAGTTGTTTAGTAGCATGTTGTTTAGCCTCCACATATTTGTGTTTTTCCTCTAGTTTTCTTCTTGTATTTGATTTCTAGTTTTATAACATTGTAGTTGAAATATATACCTGATAATGATTTCAGGCTTTTTAAATTTATTAAGACTTGTTTTGCAGCTTATCATGTGATCTAACTGGGAAAATGCTCCAAGTGCACTTGAAAAGAATGTATATTCTGTTTTTGGATGGGATGTCTGCGTGTATGTGCATGTATGCGTGTATAAAGTTCATCTGATCTACTATGTCATTTCTTGTTGGATCTTTCCCTTTATCATTATGTCCTTCTTTTTCTCTTGTTACAGTCTTTGTTTTAAAATCTGTTTGGTCACTTAAGTTCAAGCACTACATTTTTTCTAAATGCACTACATTTTTACTCCTACCACCATGTTTTATGTTTTTGATGTCATACTTTACATCTTATTATTTTGTGTATCTCTTGACTAATTATTGTAGGTCTGTATAGTTTTACTACTTTTGTCTCTCAACCTTGTGCAACCTACGTGTATGTGGCTGAACAACTACTTTTACTATATGTTTACCTTTACCAGTGAGATTTTTTCTTTTATAAAATTTTCTTATTTCCAGTAATGGATTTTTCTTTTCCATTTAAAGAAGTCTGTTTAACATTTCTTGGAAGCCTGGTTTCGTGCTGATGGACTCCTTTAGCTTTTGCTTATCTGGGAAACCTCTTATCTCTCCTTCAATTCTGAGGGATAACTTTGCCAGGTAAAGTATTCTTAGTTTTAAGTCTTTTCCTTTCAGCACTTTGAATATATAATGTCACTCACTTCTGGCCTATCAAATTTAAGTACCTTGTATGTAACTAGTTTTTTTCTTGCTACTTTTAAGATTCTCTCATCTTTAACTACTGATACTTCCACTGTAATGTGTCTTGGTGTGGGTCTCTTTGTGTTCATCTTATTTGGGTCTCTCTGCGCTTTCTGGATTTGAATGTCTGTTTCTTTCACCAGGTTGGGGAAGTTTTCTACCATTATTTTTTGTTTGTTTGTTTGTTTTATTTTTGAGAGAGAGAGAGACAGAGTATGAACAGGGAAGGAGCAGCAAGAGAGGGAGACACAGAATCTGAAGTAGGCTCCAGGCTCTGAGCTGTCAGCATAGAGCCCACACAGGTCTTGAACTCACGAACCATGAGATCATGACCTGAGCTGAAGTTGGACACTCAACCAACTGAGCCACCCAGGTGCCCCCCATTATTTCTCTAAATGGGGTCTCTTTCTCTCCTCCTCCTTCTGGGATTTCTATAATGTGAATGTTCATATGCTTAATGTCCCAGTGGTCCCTTAAACTATCTTCATTAAAAAAAAATTCTTTTTTATTTTTGCTGTTTTGATTGGGTGACTTATACCACCTGTCTTCCAGATTGCTGATCTGTTTTTCTGCATCATCTAATCTGCTGATTCCCTCTAGTGTGTTTTTCATTTCAGTTATTTTATCCTTCAGCTGATGGGTTCTTTTTGTATTTTCTATCTCCTTATTGAAGTTTTCACTGTGTTCATCCATTCTTCTCCTAAGTTTGGAGAGCATTACTTTAAATTCTCTATCAGGCAGAGTGCTTATCTGTTCTGTTTAGTTCTTTTTCTGAAGTTTTGTCTTGTTCTTTCATTTGGAACATATTCTTCTGTCTCCTCATTTTGCCTAAGTCTCTGTTTGCTTCTATGTATTAGGTAGATCAGTTACATCTCCTGATCTCAAAGGAGCGGCTTTATGCAGAAGGTGTCCTGTGGGCCAGTGGCGCAAACACCCTAGTCACCCCAGTCAGGTGCCCCAAGAGCATTCCCTGTGTGGGCTGTGTGCACCTTCCTGTTGTGGCTAGGTTGCAACTGGTGCAAACGCACGGGTGTATGGGGCTATCCTCCAGCATGACTGTCTGCGAGGTCTGGCTGTGACTGCTGTGGTCATACTGGTCAGTGGGGCTAGCCCCTGGCCCATCTGGCTGAGAGGCCTGCTTGTGACTGTTGTGGATAGGCTGGTGTGTGGGGTTGGTCCCTGGCACGGCTGGCAGTGATACCTGGCAATGACACCTGTGAGTGCACTGGTGGGTGGGGTATGTCTCCTGTGTGGCTTACTGCGGGGTCCAGCGGTGATTGCTGTAGGTGTTATAGTGTGTGGGGCAGAGGTGCCTAGGAGGGGTTCTGGTCCCAGCTGGCATTGCTCGCTGGAAGTGCTGGGGTTGGAGGCTGCTTGCGAGGAGCTCCGATGTGAGCTAAAGCACCTGCCAGGAATGCCAGGGTGCAGAGACACATGGGAAGGGGTCTAGGCTGTGAGGTGGCTTGGGCAGGACAAGTCTGCAGGGGAACACTAGGGTGGGGCGAGTGGCACTAGCAGAGTAGATAAAGAGTGCCAGAACTGATATCCACCAATGCTGGGCCAGCTAGGGAGAAAGAGTAAGAAAAATGGTACCCATCAGTGCATCTGTCCCTGGAGGACATTCCCACTGATTCCTGCCATACTGGCACATGCCCTAAAATGAGTCAGTGAATTTCCTTCACATGTAACCCGCGGACTTTTCACACGGTTGCCTCTGTGTTGGGACTCAGAGTGAGTGTGATTGGGCACATGTTATTAAAGAGCAGAGTCTGTTTCCTGCCACCCTCTGACTCTCTTGGACATATGCCCTGTTGGTTTTCAAAGCCAGACATTAGGGGAGCTCATCTTCCTGGTGCAGGTCCCCTGGGGTACGGAGCCTCACGTGGGCCTCAGACCTCCTGTTCCTCAGGGCAGGCCTCTATGGTTGTGATATCCCTCCCACTTGTGGGTTGCTGCACTGGGGGTGTGGGACCTGACTAAACCATGTCTCTGCTCCTTCTACCCAGTACCTTAATGTGGCTTTTTATTTATATTCTTAGTTGTATGATCTGTTCTGTTAGTCTTTAGTTCATTCTCAGAGATAGTTTTCTGTATGTAGTTGTAGATTTTTTTTTGCAGTACTATCTTTACTCCCCTCCAAGGGGTGGGTGCACTGTTCCTTAAGGTACTCCAATACTCAGTCAATGCATGAAGTGGATGGAGCAAGCTCCTCTTCCATATCCTGGTTCCTAAAATCCATTTAATACACTGTATTGTCCTCAGAGAGAGGTGCAGCAGATATTAAATTGGTAAGGACAGTTGCTACACTTGACTTAGCCAAAACGCCGAGAAGTGATGCAGTTGTAGATGTGGATGTGTGTGTGGGAGGAGGCGAGCTCAAGACGTTCCTACTGTGTAATTTTTTTCATCTGGAATTCATTTTTGCTCACGTTGTAAGGCTTGGGTCTAACTTAAAATTTTTCCAGGTGGATAATCTGATTTTCCTAACACAAATGTAATGGTGGAAATATAAACTAGTTCACAACCTCGATAGGAGGTAATTTGGCAGCACGAGTCAAAATTAGAAGTTCACAAACCATTTGATCAGCAATTGCACTTCTATGAATTGTCTATGCACATCCTTGCATGTGTGCAAAATGATACATATATAAAGTTACCCATGAAGTGAGTAGCTGTAAAAAAGATTAGAAATAATTTTAAAGTCCACCAAGAGGAAATTTACTAAATGCATCACTGTGCTACCATACAATGGAAACTACATACCTGCTCTAAAGAAATTAGGAACTATCAAATTGGTAAAGGAAAAACAGCAAAGTGCAGAATAATGTGTAAAGGTGGTATTCGATGTGTCAAGAAAGGATAAAACAAAGAATATATATAGCTTACTGTATGGGCATAAATTATCTCTGGAAGGTTACATAAAAAACTGGAAACAATGATTACTTTCAAAGATAGAACTGGGTAGCTCAAGGACAAATGGTGAGGATATTTTTCACTATATACTCCTTTGCAGCATGTGCTTACCCTAAAAATATTAAGGTCCAACTTAGATATCACCTCTAAAATAAAAATAATGGGAGTTTACTAAAAGAAAAAATATTTTAAATGTAAATAACCTTGGTACTGGGCTCATAGGTATTTATTATGCTATTAGTATTTTTCAGTTTTAAAAAATTGAATATTCGTAAGGTATAAAACAAGAGTCAGAATTATGGATACTTAAAATTATCTTTTCAATATTTTCTATTTTTCCTATAATGAACAGATACTATGTCTGAATATTAAAAGGAGATTTTTATTATTTTTATTTACTTTTTTTAGAAAATAAGATTTTTAAATAAAAAACCACTGTGTGGCAAAAATGAAATTTGTTCAATAGTTTCTATAGAACATATAAGATGTTCACTATTAGGATGGAAACATAAAGAACTACAGGCTGGAGAATTTAAAAACAATATTGTTAAAAAAATGGAAGAAGAATCTTCCCCATTACTACCCAGTTTATGTGACCCCCATACAAACAGCTTTGATCAACTGTTTCCAGAAAATTCTTGGAAATGATTCAAGTGTAAGTTAACTGAAGTTATTGTAAGGGGATAAAATGAAATTCTGCAGTCAAATGCCCTACTCCTGAGCTATACCCCCTAAAATGAAGTTCTGAAGATGTATTAGTGCCCATTAACATTTATCAGTTTCAACAGACATTGCTTTTTAAGGGGGTAGAAGGGTAGACAACGCCATCAGTTAAATTCATGGGATGTGTTTAGAGTGCCAGTTGCAAAAGCCTGGGAATCATTATTGTCCTCAAGCCTACATTTATTTGCATGGGTGGAAAGATGAAATTTCTCAAAATAATATTCCAGCAAGTAAGGTGAGCCAAGTTTCCATGGTGGTATATCAACGGTTTAGGCGATTGGTAATCACAATCGAGTTTTCTTACCTTGTTTTGCTTTGTTTTAAAGAGAAAGAGGAAGGGAGGGTGGGGAGAGAGTATCTTAAGCAGACTCCATGCTGAGTATGAAGCCTGACATGAGGCTTGATCTCATGACCCTGGGATCATGACCTAATCCAAAGTCAAGAGTCAGATGCTCACCTGACTGAGCCACCCAAGCGCCCCTCCCCTTATGTTCTCATGTCAAGTAATGTGCAAAAATAAAATACCTTTGCTTGGGAGGAATCTGCAGGTGCTCAAAGTACAATTGGCCCAGGGAATTTATGCTCATCACAGTCTCTTCTTCGGACACTAAATCTACTTTGAATGGGCTTGCTGTGATATGACACTTCAGATCTCCTTTTCCATCAGCCAATACCAGACTACCTGCATCCCCTGAGGATGAAATCAGCCTAGAAAACAAAGCAAGAAGAGAAAAATAGGTTTACACAACTCAATGTGATTCTCAATTCAAATTGATGTGCAAATCCATATTCCTGTGACATGGGGGTTTGGGGTCAGAAAGCCTAGACTGAACATAGCTCTATCACACACTAGGAGTATAACGTTGGGCAAGTTAATCAGTCTATACAGTTCTCAGTTTCCTCATCTGTAAAGTAGAAATAAGAAAGACCAAATAGAGCTTTTGGGGAGAATTGAATGAGATGATGCATGCAAAGTATCTGGCAGTGCCTGGTGAATAACAAGCACTCAATATGTTAGCTATCATCATCATCATCATCACCTTGGTCTGGACAGTCCAGGAACACTTCTGTGCACAGAATCTAAACATTTCACTTTTCTTCCTCATTCCAACCATACCCTCAGAATCTAAGGAAATGACAGAGATTGGGTTATTGACCCGGTGGGTCCACGGTGAGATGCAGTCTCTCCTCACTCCCATCAGCCCCTGATTTGAGAGCTAGACTGTTAAGATATTCCGGATCTCCAACAATTATGTAAGCGCAGAGGCAGCACTTAGAATTCTTCAGAGGTCTAGATATTTCTTTCTCTGGTGCATAGTCACTTTGGTAAATGGTCACATGCCTCCTTAGGGAAGGTGAGGAAGGATATTTTATGTTCTTATTATATTCTTGCGAAGTCCTTCTCCATGGATTCTAGGCCTCTCCCTGAAGCAAGATACTGGGGTTCTGGTAACTGTCCGGAGTAGCGTGAGAGGTTGTAGCTCACTGTTCATCAAACCTAAATGCAGGGGCTCCTGGGCAGCTTGGTCTGTTGAGTGTCTGACTTTTGATCTCAGCCTCAGGTCATGATCTCATGGTTCATGGGTTCGAGTCCTGTGTTAGGCTCTATGCTGGCTGTGCAGAGACTGCTTGGGGGTTCTGTCTCTCCCTTGGTCTGCCCCTTCTCCACTTGTACTCTATTTCGTTCTAAATAAATAAATAGCAAAATGGAATTCTTTTGATTGTTCCATCAAGTAGGACTTTAATGCATCTATTTCAGTCCAATGGGCCCTTCGATACACTGTTCACTGCCCTGAGAGTTAAACATTTTAGGTACCACACATGCCCTGCTGCACATTACGGAAACATGTTCACCTTGTCACTAATAACTAAATGCTGCTACTTTCATTATGCACATGGAGTCTCACCATCTCCACTGAAACCAGGGAGCCCATTTTGGCATCATTTTCCACCATTATTTCTAGCTCATAAAAGACATTCACTCACTACAATGCTTTCCAAGTGTTCTTTCATCAAACTATTTCTCCATGCAAGGAGTGTCTTTTGGAGCCTCTTGGAGAATGAAATTAGGTACTGGCTGAGCTGTTGCATATGATATATCCACTTCAGCATCTTTATCTCCCTAAGTCTACGGATTGTCACTTTTGTTCTGTGCCATGGCTGAGCTGGTATCTCAGCTTCATTCAGCAGAGTTCATAGCTGAGTACAGATTATAATTAACCAACCAAGCAAATAATTAGACCCACTCCCAGCTGTCCAAGCTAGCACAACAAATCTAGATTCTTTGGTACCCAAGTCAAAAAATTGAATGTGGTCCTAAAATTATGTTCCTTCCTTCAGTCAATCCCTCAGGAATCCTTCAGAAATCATTTCTATCCACATTTCCCATGTTTGTGCCAATATAAAATCTTACAATTCTTTAGATGTAGTGTTTGACTGTAATTAGCTCCCTAGGCATGTTAGGTCTTGAGAGTGGGCTTAGAGGCAGTGAAGGGGGGGAGGGGGGAGGCACAATGAGCACTGGAATCCCCTTGGACAATATATCTTAGGTGAGGTCAACACAAGGTGTCCAAGCAAGGTAGGATCAGCTTTGTTAGAAGAAAAGGAGCTGCTTCCGCTGGAACAGAAGGCTTGGTGGAATTCTGAGGTTTGGGTACTCAGTTATCCAAATCTTGGCAAATGTGGCTATTTAATTTTTCCTTTTCCCGGTTAGTGCCCTAAATTCACAGAACCGATGAGGCTGTGAATTAAACTCATGGTCTAATTCATTGAACCACAGAGTCAAACTCTATATCTGATATTCAGCTATAAGGACTCTGTAGCTACAGCAGATATGAGAGACGTTTAGGACTGTCATAAAGTTAAAGAAGTTAAAGCCCGAGACCGCTCTTTTCTGTCTTTAATTTCTTCAGTGAAGTTAGTAACAGTCAGGCCACCTTGGAGTTTTGAGTTCTTTATGGCAATTGTGCTATGCTATGGTCCTATCGCTTGGTCTGCAGCGGCCATACTTTCAATATTCACTTTATTTCAGTTGACCACAGGTAGTAATTTAATTAATTTTGCCATGGAATGCCGGGGTTTATTACCAGTTGTGTAGTTTGCTAGGGTTGCCACAACAAACACCACTTTGGGTGGCTTAAAGTACAGAAGTTTATTTTCTCACAATTCTGGAGACTGGAAATCCAAGATCAAAGTGTCAGCAAGTTTGGTTTCTTCTGAGACCTCTCTCCTTGGCTCTTGGATGGCCATCTTCTTGCTGTACCCTTACATAGTCATCCCTCTGTCTGTGTTAACTTGTGTCCTAATCTCCTTTTCTTATGGAACACTAGTCATATGGTATTAGAGTCCACCCTAACTGCCCCATTTTAACTTAGTTACCTCTCCAAAGGTCTTACCTCTAAATATAGTCACATTCTGAGGCACAAGGAACTGGGGATTCAACATATGAATTTGGGTGGGGATGAAGCACAATTCAGCCCAAAACACTAGTATCTTATCCTCATGATAACCAAGTCCTCACTGCCTTCAAATCCAGCCAAATCAGCAAACCAATCTCATCTTCCCATCCTAAAGGGTCTGTTGCCTATACTCACTTCTGATACCAAAGACAGTATCAACCAAGATTCAACTGTATATTAAAGAAAAAATTCTGGGGGCTCCTGGGTGGCTTGGTCAGTTAAGCATCTGACTTTGGCTCAGGTCATGATCTCATGGTTCATGGCGTCAAGCCCTGCATCAGGCTCTTTGCTAACAGCTCAGAGCCTGGAGCTTGCTAAGGATTCTGTGTCTCCCTCTCTCTCTGCTCTTTCCCTGGTCATGCTATGTCTCTCTCTCTCTCTCTCTCAAAAATAAACATTAAAAAATAAATTTTGGCTATTTTAAGTGGAAAATAAGTGACTTAATATGGGGGAATTGGGAGCTTATGACACCATTGGAAGCACTGAGGTAACAGGCTGGGCATCCTGTAATGATCCCTAGAACAATACTACACGGTCCATGGAACTTCTATTGCAGCTAGAATCAGGAAGCTGGATAATCAGAAGTCACTATGGCAACTGCTGGGCTCCAAGATCATGCCATATTTGCTCCAGAGATGAATAAACTACTGCCCTAACTAGTGTGCCTCTAGAGACATTCTATAGCTACCAAATCCATGCCAGCAAAATCGGAAGCTCAGTTCTAAAATCAAGATACCTGTAAGAGTGCATCTGATTGGTAGACCCTGAATTATACCAGAAACTAGCTACATGGGAGTATGGGAAATGGAGGAGTGTATTTTTTAACTTTCTGGTTACTGCAGTAGCCAAAGGCCCTCTAGAAAGAGGTTGGAATGTAATACAAACTATTTACCATACAAAGCTAGTTATCATCCTGACCCCAAAACATGGCAATAACACAGAAAAAGAAAACTACAGATGAATTTTACTTAACACAGATGTAAAAATGTTAAAAGGATCTACCAGTAAAGTGAATGCTTCAGTAGAGTAAAAAATAATATACTGTGACCAAGTACACCCCCCACTCCACACACATACATGTGTGCCAAATTGCGAAGCCTTGAGAACAATCTTTTAAAAAATTATTTTCAATGTTTATTTATTTTTTTAATAATTTTTTATTGTCAGATTGGTTTCCATACAAGAACACCCAGTGCTCATCCCAACCCGTGCCCTGCTCAGTGCCCGTCACCCGCTCCCCCCCCCCCCATACCCCCCTCAACCGTTGGTTTGTTCTTAGTATTTAAGAGTCTCTTATGTTTTGTCTCCCTCCCTCTCTGGGGCTTTTTTCCTTTCCCTCTTCCCCTTCCCCCTGGTTTTCTGTTAAGTCTCGCAAAGTCCACCTATGCGTGGAAACATAAAGTATCTGTCTTTACCTGCCTGACTTATTTCACTTAGCATCATACCCTCCAGTTCCATCCATGAGAGAAAGAGACAGACTGCAAGTGGTGGAGGAGCAAAGAGAGAGGGGGACATAGAATTTGAAGCAGGCTCCAGGGTTTGAGCTGTCAGCACAGAGCCCAATGTGGGGCTCGAACTCACGAACCCACGAGATCATGACTTGAGCCAAAGTCGGATGCTTAACTGACTGAGCCATGCAGGGGCCCCCCAAACAGTCTTCTTTTTAATTCCTGTTTCCTAAGTTTTTGGCATATAGGAGCAGCTCAATGACTAAACCCATTTTGAATTTATGATGATTCTACTAGAATTGAAGTACTTTCTCCTTATAAATCTATTGACTCGATTAAATTTTTATGGAAAAAGTAATCTACATAAAACTACAATAATGATATAGCAGAAATTAAAGCATCTGGCATAACCTTATATTCCCTTAGTGAAATAATAGGAAAAAATACCAGGAATCGGCAGGCAGAACCAGTGAGATACCACTGTAAAGAGTACTGAGAACTGGGGAAGATGCCAGAAGTATATGAAAATGCTTTTCAATCCCCAAAGGTTTTTTTCACTTAGACACTGGTGATTAATTATCTTTGACTCTAAGTTAAATTACATGTTAGATTTCTGAGACTACCCTTAATTAAAAGTGAGCCTAACTGTACAAATTATGGTAAGCATGGGAGTCTGGCTAGTGTATTAGATCCCAGGAGCCCTGTTGCTAACCTGAGTAAATTAAATAGCACTCCTTCTACTTGTTTCCCAAGTCTGGTTGATGAATCATTTTCTTTGCAAGGACAGTAGGGATCAAAAGCTCTGCCTCTCCTCATTAGTAAGTGCTGATAAATCAAATGGTGGGAGAAGACAAAGCAGAATGGATAATACATAAAAAGCATAAATGAATCCCCAAATAACTGCAAACTAACTCTGCAGATGACTGTATCTTCAAATAGAAAAAACAGGAGAAACATGCAAAATCTGCTACTCAAGGTAGTAAAAGACCATACTGAGGGTATATCCGAGATCTCTTGTTCCTTGGCTTACCTTACAGTGCTTAGCTTGCTTGTGACGACATCCGGAACTTCATACCTGGGTTTCAGGGGAGTTTCTTCATTGATTTTAAGCCTGAAAATATTTCCCTCTATACCATAAATTTCAGCCAGAAGACGAACCTGGGAACAGACACGGATTAGTTTTAACAGGTTATTACCCCAGTGATGTCCAGTTCTCGAGTCAAATTACACTGATTAGAAACTATGAATTATTATAGGCCAAGTAAACTGGAGACCAGTGGGAATCATGAAGGAAATAGCTCTCCCATCTTTGTATTCACTTGTTTGTCTATACCTGTGGTACAGCAAGAAACACACTCTATGTGTTCTATGGCAAGGCAAACCTGTAACTGTCCAGATCAGGACCTTTAAAAATGAGCGGTCTCTATTAATAGTTACACTGGATGATAGGCATGAGCTGAAACTGCTTTTGGAAAACGGGGACATACAGTGACTCTTTGTATGATAAACTGCAGGTATCTTAAGAGTTTGGTGTTAAAACTAGGGCAACTGGATTCCAGCTGAATGAAAGATGAAGGATAACAAGCCACAGAATGGAAAGGAATAGAGAATAAAACGGTGGTCATTGGGGTTCCTTAGGATAGATGACTGAGGCTTGCTGCTTGATTTTCATCAAGGCACTTCGTGTACACCTGGGAATAGGGCCTGGGGAATTTTCTCTAGAGACTGGGATATTCTCAGCTTTCGTAAGAGGCTGGGGAACTTAAGTAAAATTCTGCCTAGAATGCGACACGGAAGCAAGAAAGAATTATAGAGAATACAGAACTTGAAAAATAAAATACAAAACAACAAACCCCAAGAGAGTAGAAATGGCTAGATTTAGGTTACAAAATGAGGCATCTAGATCAGAGAAATATGTATTTTTAATACGCAGTCATCTTTATTATAATTTAGAAGTCCATTAAAAACAGACATAGATCTTTAATTAAAAACATCTAGGATCTCATGGGCTTCTGTTTCCTATTTAGTTACGTAGTTAAAAAATCCAGTTTACTCAAGAATGGTGGAAAAGGCCAAGTAGTATCTTAGTTTTTGTTATGACTAGTTTTCTCCTCACAGGCATTCTGGAATCTTTGGGAATTTTAATGGACCTATCCATTTTCAGTGCCTTCTGCAATTCCTTAGAAATTTCCATGGGCACTTGGCCTATGGAACATTCTATTACTCTACTGATTCTTAAGCTATGGGTCTAGGCCTACACCTGAGAATTTGCTTTTCTAACCTATTGTTCCCCTGATTTACTCTAAATGGCAGTTTTAATAAGGGGTCAAATGTGCCCACGCTTCCAAACTTTCAAGCTTGTCTTACAAAAATAGCACTTATCATTCACTTTACCAACTCTCCCTGCCAAATAAAGGACCCTAAAGCATCAAGTATCAACTGCCAATGTTAGGTGAGCTCCTCTCCCCTCCCCAGATCACATTATTTGGAATCCTGAGTGAGAGCAAGCAACTCCAACACAGAGCCACAATCTTTCTCAAAAAAGCTTGATTGGAGAAATGTTTTGACAGTAGTTTTCCATTGCTGTGCCATGCCGGAGTGGTTGATAGCAAATCCATTAAATCCTTCAGGTGATGCCAAATTCTGGTTACAACTGGGTACATGTACTGTTACTGTAACATCCGTTAAAGGACAGGTTAAGGTGGGCAGGCTGTGTGACACAGTGTAGAAAAGGTACAATGTGGTGCAAGTAAGATAGGAAGCAGGGAGACTAGCACAGTGCTAAAAAAATGATTTTACTGGAACTTTGCCTCTTAGGAATGTAGAAAAGTACTCGGGGCACTTAAGCAGTGACACGACACTTAAAAGAGTGACCAGGTAAATAGTACACTGGCTCTGGCTCCTTTTACAAATAATTTTTTTTTTTTTAATTTTATAATAGTTTATTTTCAAATTGGTTTACATGTAACACCCAGTGTTCATCCCAACATTCTTAAAGTAGGGTTACAGTAGGGGCGACCAGGTAGCTCTGTTAGTTGAGCATCTGTTTTCAGCTCAGGTCATGATCTCACGGTCCATGAGTTTGAGCCCCGCGTCGGGCTCTGTGCTGACAGCTCGGAGCCTGGAGCCTGCTTTTGAGTCTGTGTCTCCCTCTCTCTCTGCCCCTCCCTGCTCACGCTCTCTCAAAAATGAATGAATGTTACAAAAAAATTAAAAAGCAGGGTTACAGCAGAGTAGTCATTTAATTATTTTTTCTACCTTTATTGAAATGAAATTGACATAATATTGTACAAATTTAAGTTGCACATCATATTGATTTGATACTTATATATTGCAAAATGATAACTACCATACCATTAGCCAGCAACTGCATCATCTCACATAATTACCATTTCCTTTTTATGGTAAGAACATTTAAGATCTACTCTCTTAGCAGCTTTCAAGAATATAAGAGTATTATTAGTTACAATCACTGTACTGTACAGTAGAATCCCCAGAACTTACTCATTTTGTTTAGCTGGACGTTTACACTTTTTGACTAACATTGCCCTTCCCCACACCTCAATCATACTGCAATTATTTCTTGTATGCTTAATGTTCTTTTGTAAATTTAATCACTCCGAGTGTGCCATCAGAATTCTAAGATTTAAAAACGTGTTCAAATACAAGTAAAGCTGAAATTGTTAGATTATGTGTTGTCTCCTAAGCGAGACATATATTGCCATTGTTCTCTCACATTCAGCAAACGTTTATTTGGCACCAAACATTGTGATGTGCTGTGAACAAGATGAGTAAACTCTCAGAGGGAGACTGCAATTTAGGGACGAAACACGTAGCAAACATAAAGCATTTTATACGTGCTGAGACGGAAGGACAAAGACAGTGCTGGGAGAACAAGAAGAGGGAGTATCAGTGATGACTGTAAGGAGAGGGGTTCCGGGCCGGCTCTGGAGGAGCAGGACCTTCAGATTAGCTGGACCCTGGGTAGGCAGAACGAGCAAGCACATCTGAAGCAGAGGGCACACAGGTTCCTACTCATGATGAACAAATTGCACCTAGTTTATGCACTCAGAGATCCTCCCAGTTATACTAAAGAGCTCTCTTTAAAAACTTTTTTTTTTAACCAAAGACTGGTCTGTATGTTCTGTTCCTGAGGCTGCAGCTCAGGAAAGAATCCTAATTATATGAAGAGGCAGATAATAACCCTGCTTTTACTGTAATGACCTTATACAACCAAACATACGAATCAGAGTCAAAGCTCCATTTTGTTTTCATTTTAGCTCAATTAAGCAAGTGGCTTTTTCCAGTAGGTAATCCTTTTCAAGGTCAATATTCAGATTCATTCAAACCTCCTACTATTATCAACATAGCTTTCATGTTCCAAGCATATAATCTCCTTAGACATTAGTATGCTTTGCTTCTATGATCTGGCTCACGCGGTTTTTATTGACTTAAAAAATTTTTTTTAAAGCAGATTTTCATTAGTCCAATAAATAAAGCTACTTGAATTAAAGACAGTGGGGAGTGACTCAGTGCCCCTACTCTTGAGCCCCTCCCTGAACTGAACTTTGAGACAACTCCATGGAAACCTGGACTCTGTGGGTGACAGTTTAAAAACCACTTCCCTGGGTTTCTCAATTGCCAGTTATTGTTCAATTCTTCCACCAAAACCGTGCTCTGTCAAAAAGCCTGGACATGAATGTTACTATTCTTCTAGCTAATACATAAAGAATTGCTATATATTTCTATTCTTCTCCTGCTTGGACATTTATGAAAAATATACAAATAATTATTTAATCTCTTCTTCCTATTAGTGATGATTGGAAATGACAATGAAAAAATATGTTAACTTACAGAAGCTAGACCGCTTAAACTAGGAATGAGTGTTAATACTCAGATAATATTAACAGTTACACTCAAATTGCAGCAAGATGTATTTGTGCTAAAACAGGTGAAGAAATGAACAAATCAGGAAACTATAGATGCTGGTGAGGATGTGGAGAAACAGGCAACCTCTTGCACTATTGGTGGGAATGCAAATTGGTGCAGCCACTCTGGAGAACTGTGTGAAAGTTCATCAAAAAAATGAAAATAGAACTACCCTATGACCCAGCAATAGCACTGTTAGGAATCTACCCAAGAGATACAGGAGTGCTGATGCATAGGGCACCTGTACCCCAATGTTCATAGCAGCACTTTTGACAATAGCCAAGTCATAGAAAGAGACTAAGTGTCCATCAACTGATGAATGGATAAATAAGATGTGGTGTGTATACACACACACACACACACACACACACACACACACACACACACACAATGGAATACTATGCAGCAACGAGAAGAATGAAATCTGGCCATGTGTGGCAACATGGATGGAACTGGAGGGTATTATGCTAAGTGAAATAAGTCAGTCACAGATAGACAGATGCCATACATTTCCATGCACAGGTGGGCTTTGCGAGACTTAACAGAAACCAGGGAGGGAGGGGAAGAGGGGAAGGAAAAAAGCCACAGAGAGGGAGGGAGACAAAACATAAAGACTCTCAAAGACAAAGAACAAACTGAGGGGAGAAGGTGGGTGTGGGAGGAGGAAGAGTGGGTGATGGGCACAGAGGAGGGCACTTGTTGGGATGAGCACTGGGTGTTGTATGGAAACCAATTTGACAATAAATTATTAAAAAAATAAAACAGGTTAAGAAATATATAACGAGGCATTTTAAATAATAGCATGGATTTTGCTCCCTTAAAAATATTTAAGATGTGTAAATGTCCACTTAAACAGAGAAAATGAGATAAATCCTCAGAGAAAGGAGTACATTTAGAGGTTCCTTTTAGCACTACGAGTCTCTATTTGGTTTTTCATAAATCTTTATTCAGAGACTCACTTCTCATAGTCTGGGAAAGAGTACAAATTCTCTTGTCCTATCCTATTTCATCCATGCTTAATAAAAACAAAACCTGCTAGTCTGTCATCCATAAGTCTAGTTTTATGTTGTCGTTTTGGTTTGATTTGGGGTTTTTTTGGCCACACGGACAAAAAATATCAGGTTGTAAAAACTATGGTGCTAGAAACAGCCCTGTCTTTGTATTCAAGTAGTGGACTGATCACAATTATATTAAAACAAAACTTGTTATTTACCCAGAACTGGAAATCGCAACTAGTAGAGATTGTGACTAAGTTAACAGTACAGCCCCTGAACACATATTTAAATGGCACTGGGTATTAGGAATGGAAATTATGACCCCATCAACTTCTCCTTGATGGATATGGATCTTGGCTCTCCTGGCGCCTGGTGTCTTCACTACACTCTAAAGAGCAGTTAATCTAAAAGGCCAAAAGACTGAGCATCAGCTTCTCCCAGGTGTTGATCGAGACCTCCCAGGATTCAGGGTGGCTTAGTCGTTAAGCATCTGACTTTGGCTCAGGTCATGATCTTACAGTTCATGAGTATGAGTACCACATCGGGTGAGCTCTAGCACAATTTCAGGTGAGCCCTGCACCTCTCTTTCTCTCCCTCTCTCTCTCAAAAAAAAAAAAAAAAGAGAGAGAGAGAGAGACCTCCCAGGATTCAGAGGATTGTCTAAGAGTTCATTAAAGTGCCATACAGCACTAACTACTCAAACTGCTCCTTCCACTGTTGCAACCAGTTGGTTTATTATTCCCAAATTAACTGCCTATTCATGGCCACTTCTGCAGAAACAGTACTGGCTAACAAGTTGTAGTTCTTCCTCATGTGCTGAGGATGTGGTTGGCTGGGCAAAATCCCATTTTCATCAGGCTTAGATGCAAAGGCAAGGGGTAACTTCGTGGAGGTGCTCAGAGATTTCCTGCATCCTTGCAGGTGCTGCTAGAAGTGTAGTCTCTGGCGAAAACTTGCAAACAGGCTGTGAAGAAAAGTAAACATGTTGCCAAAAGGTCATCTATGTCATGAGAAAGCATAAAAATTGGCAATATAAAGTAGGTCAAAGGCATAGGTCTATTCCAGATAGCTAGCCTTGCTAGCAGTGCTTTTTTAGCTAGATTTGGAGGATAGAATAAATTTCTCTGCTCTGAAGTCACAAGACTAAATCTTCTGTTTCTCAATCTGGGTCAAATTTTCAATGAAGGTAAAAAATTGATAATAGAAAAAAAAGGCTCTAAAAAAACAGTCAACATTTTACTGTTAACTTTCCTTTAAGATTTTCTTCTGGAAGCCTTTTTTATCAATCAAATATGTACCTAATTATTTTCTTCTCAGGAAGAGGAAAGACACTCTACTGGAACCCTATGTGAGAAAACTCGTGTTTTAAATGACAGCTGGCTTTTCTTCAAAGCCTAGATGTCTTGAGCTGGAGACAACAACAGGGAAACACTTCAGCTTGTTCCATATTACTGTGTTTCAGGGACATCATGTGCTAAGAACAGAATTGTGTATTCCCCCAAGTCCAAATTCATATTTTGAAGCACTAACTCTCAATATGATAGTATGTGAGGATGGGGCCGCTGGGAGGTGCTTAGGTTTAGATTAGGTCATCAGAGTGGGGTTATGATGGGGTTAGTGCTCTTGTAAGAAACCAGAGAGTCAGCTCTCTCTCTGCTATGTAAACATAGAGTAAGAAGGTGGTAGATGATAAGCCAGGAAGGGGATGCGCACAGACACCTTGGTCTTGGATTTCCTAGACTCTAGAACTCTGGCAAATAAGTATCTGTTGTTTAAGACCCCTAGTTTATGGTATTTTGTTATGGCAGTCCAAGCTAAGAAAATGTTGAATGAAGCTTGGTTCTGTTTCCTGGTTGCTTATTAATGGGTAGATTGGAGGAAGAGGATTGAGAAGAAGGATTTCAAAAATTAACAATAGACCTTGACAACAAAGTTACTGCTTTAAGAGTTTTAATGGTGTGGGGGCAGGCCACATTAAGAATCTACTTCTTCAATGAAATCTGAGAAATGCAGCTGTGCGCTGAATATGATCTCTTAGACTTTGGGCTTTGTTTCTCTGAACTTGAAGTAAAAAGCTATCTTTCTGAATAGGTAGATATGTGCAGCGTGTTTTAAATCTCCAGACCACACCTATACCATACCCTAATGTGAAACTTCCCATGAAACGCCCATCTCATCCCAGAAACAACCTCTAATGGAGGCTGCTTGACTATACAGCCAGCTGGATATAAGGTTCAGACGACTTTGGAGGTTACTGTCTGGATCTTTGTTGCCCCTATCAGACTGGCGGAGGACATGAAACCTTAAATCCTTATTAGTCATCTCAACTCCAAGTGATGAGGAAAACATTAAATTGGAATTCAGCCCAGAATTTCAGGGTGACCTCCTAAACACATATGTCTATTTGTCTAAGATCAGAGCATGCAGATTCTCTATGCAGCCCCAATATTTCTTTTTTAAAAATGTTTATTTTTATTTTTGAGAGCATACAAGTCGGGGAGGGACAGAGAGAGGAGGGCAGAGGATCCTAAATGCGCTCTACAATTACAGAGCCTGATGTGGGGCTCAAACTTATGAACCACGAGATCATGACCTGAGCCAAAGCTGGATGCTCAATCGACTGAGGCCCGTGGCCCTAATATTTCTAATACCTGAACATGAAGTCTGTCCCAAGGGGTCCTCAGAGTACTCAGTCTTGGGAGCTATGCTGCTGACATCCTGGATAACCTGTCCTTGCTTGTTAGGGCTTCTCAGCTCCCTTCTGAGCCATGTGCTATCTGTGTTAAGATCCTGTGGGTCCTCCTGGACCGTGGCTTCTTTTCTATGGAAGACATCCGGATCTGGTGGGCCCTGGTTCCGACACCTGACGTGAACAGTATTGTGTTGCACGTTTTCAGGCTCCAAAGAGGGATGTGTGAAGAGAACTGATCTACAGTTTTGTAAAAGGCTGTGTGTGGGGATCCACCACTAACTGCACTGGTATCGAGATGCATGAATACTTGCATTTTGGTCCACAGGATACTTTTGCTTCATTTACTTTGCTTCACCATGAGTCTTCATGACAATGGATGTTCAAATGCTCAATATACTGAGGTCTCCAAGGATGGAAAGAGATCCTTGCCCTGACTATGGGATAGCTACAACTTTCTGGGTTTAGACGCATTAGAGATAGGAAGAGGAGCAAATGACAAAAAAAAAAAAAAAAAAAAAAAAAAAAAGGAAGGTACCTGACATCTGGTGGCAGGCTTCATGACTCCTACAAGGTTTCTAGTGAACTTCTTGCATTTTCTAGACCAACCGCTTCTGCTGACCCTGAATACAGAGGTTTGGCTGGGTCTCAGGCTATTAGAGCACATGCAAATGGCAGGGGGCCCTTTAGAAAGGAAATCAGTGCTGCTTCATATTTTCCCATGAAAGGCTATCAAACTATGCTAAAAAAGATAATTAGTATAGACTTAGATCAGTTGTAGAGGACTATGGGGGTACCATGAACTGAGAACTCAAAGGTATCAGAAATGCCAAGCAAGGCGGGCAAATTCCTCCAGAAAAAAAAAGAGGTAGCAAAAAAGCAGCATTAGGTTTCAGAAAAATGTTAACCATCCCATTTGCGGAGTTAATAGAGATGAACTAAGTGTATTGCTATCACAGTAGCCAGAAGTTGGAAACAGGAAAGGGATAGAGAACACAGAACTGTTAATACAATTCTAGCCGTTATTTTGAATTCAGCTAAGACAAGTATGTTAGAAAATTCCATATCTATGAAACAGCTACATTTTCTAAAACTTCATAAAGAAATTAGCTGACCTCACTGTGCAGTGGATCCTCATGTCTGGGAATAAATCTGGAACCCTTTGCTAAATTAAAGGCCTTACAAATGTTATAGAGAACGCCCTGATGTTGTGGAGCAAGTTTTTCTCCTGTCTTCTCTGAGGAGGTTCCCTTGTGCAGCACCATAAGGTGAGAGCTATGGTCACCACAGGGAGATCTCTCACAGCTTTGCAGGGAAAGGAGGGATTCCTTCTCAGTCGCCTGTTAGGGAACCTACACTTCATGGCTCAAGAATGTCTTTCAGTTATATGAATTACCAATTAAGCCAGACTGGTCTGGGAGGCCTTATAAGCTTCGGATGCCTTTCGAAGGCAGGGAGGATCTGGAAGTGTGGGTCAGGCCGGGAGCACCGGTACTTGCGCATAGCCATACTTCCTATCTCAACCCATACAGCGCTTCCTCTAGGGCTGGCCCAGCCGAAGTAGCGGTGTGATTTGACAGGTGAGAAGAAGTATTTAAAATACTGCTCTAATCCTTCCAGTACATAATAGCTAGGGTGACCTGCTAGTGAAGCAGCTCAGGAGATGGAACATTTGTGCCTTAAGTTTTCAACTACATAGTCCCTTGCCCCCCTGGCCAGCCCACATTTTGAGGTTTGGACGTTCACTCAGTCTGTACCTTCCTCAGGCCACGCGCTCAACTGCACAGCGTATAACAAACAGTAAGAGAACATGGGTGCTTGACAGATTTGACAGATACAAGCGAAAACACTGATTACTAGCTACGTGACTTAGAGCAAGTGACTTTCTAGTCACTTTTCTGTATCATGAAGCCTAAATAAAGGGAAATATTTGGAAAATATCTAGAAAAGCATTTCATACGCAGGCAATCTGTAAGTAAATATTCACATTACTTTTAAAGTACTAGTGTATGTGTGAAAAAGATGACATTACTTCTCTAACAAAGTTTATTTTCGAAGCATACGTAGTTTTAATTGGCCTTTGTAGAAATTTCGTTCATTCAAACCCAATTTAGTACAGAAACAATTCTCCGTAGAAAATACTTCGGTCTCACCTTAGTTGTTTCATTGATGATTTGGAACTTGGTGCTGTCTTTGCCTGTTGTGACGGAGTCCAGTAATGCCTGGTAAGTGGACTGCGTGCAGAGGTGCAGTTTCTGACGCCTACAGATACAGAGTACACAAATGCCTGAGAATTATTTGTGACTGTCAGCATTCGACAAACTACATTACCATGTAGAAGTCATTAAAATTCCCTAGGATGGTAGGTGTCCTGGGCCCAGATAGTATTAGTACTCTAATAAAGCACTAACAAGAATACTTTGTTATTAGAGTGCTAATAAAATTACTACGGGTACTAATAATACTAATGAAACTGTTCAACATAACACTGCTCAAGGATGGCAATTTGTCCCCTTTATTGAGAAGGTGGGGCAGTTTTCATAGATGATATTTATTAGCTTGTTAAGTTCCCTTCCTCTTTCCATGAAATGTACACTTTAATAGAAATTCAATGAATTGTAGTGGAAATCCAATACAATCTAGTAATTTAACAATTACTAGAATTCCCTCTAAGGTACCTATTCAGAATTTAAGTGATCTGATTTTCTTCCTTTACAGCAGTCTGAATAAATTAGAAAGTTGTAACATAGGATAAATTTTTTGGTCATTTAAGTTTTGGGATCACATAAAGAGAGATACTCAACAAAAAGTTTTTAAAGAAATATTTTTTGAGGCTCTGGGGAAACAGATCATCTTATATAGTGGTGATGACAGTACAAAACAGTACAAGCCCTATGAGGGGTATCTGCTAATAGTTAAAATTTTAAGTGCATTTACTCTTTGACACAGTCATCACATTCCTGAAAATTAATCCTATAAATATACCTGCATGTATAGGAAATGACATATGTATAGCTTTTCATTGTGGCAGTGATTTTACAGCTGAAAGATTAAAAACAACTCAAGGATCTAGCAATAGGAAGGAGGCTGAATACATCATAGTACCACTGCCCAATGGAATACTATACAGCTATAAAAAGAGAGGCAGACTCCATATACTCAGAAGAAACTATGAAGCATTAAAAAAAAAGGGGGGGGGGCGCCTGGGTGGCTCAGTTGGTTAGGCAACCGACTTCAGCTCAGGTCATGATCTCACAGTTTGTGGGTTCGAGCCCCGCATAGGGCTCTGTGCTGACAGTTTGGAGCCTGGAGCCTGCTTCAGATTCTGTGTCTCCCTCTCTCTCTGCGCCTCCCCTGCTCACACTCCATCTCTCCCTCTCTCAAAAATAAATAAATATTAAAAAAAAAAAAAGGAGCGCACAACAGCATATACAGGAAGCTACTTGGTATAAGAAAGGCAGTGATATAAGAATATATGTATTTATGAAAAGAAATACTGGGAAGATAAATAAGAAATTAACAAATCTGGTTATTCAGAAGGACAAGATGTGGAATAGGGTGGCAGGGGACAACCATGAGAGTAACACTCTTCAAAGAATATCTTTTCATATTATTTGACTTTTGCAATATGTAAAAGTATTATCTATTTAAAGACATAAACTCTTTTAAATATGAATTTATTGAGAAATTTAAATAATCTAGTAGTAACTGTATAAAGGTGAAGGTCTCCTGTCTGATGAATTCCTTCATGAGTGCATTTCCTAACTGACCCTTTCCTTAGAAAGCCTATAAACATTACAATATTGAAATTGTTTTGATCTAAGTAATACATTTCCTCTCCTTACCTGTAGAAAGCAATGTTGCTGCAGTTTTTGAAAATGTTTTTATCCACAGCTTCATCTTCAACACTAAATAAAAAGACATTTTAAGAATCTTATTTTCCAGAAGGTTTGTGAATCCAGTTTTTGCTCCTTCTCTAACTAGAGCATGAACATGGATAATGAAGTTCTGCAGTGCAAAACTGTGTCATGGCCGTAACATAACATGATGGCATGTGGGCCGCAGAGTAACATCCTTTTGTAAATCACCCAAGATGAACAACGAAACATCAAGTTCTGGGATTACTCTGAAAGCACTGGAAGAAGAGTGTTGTCACTTATGAGGAAGGGTTCTTTTAAAATAACGAGTAAGTCATAAGGCTATGACTACAACAATAAAGTAGGAGCAAACACACACACAAAAAACAAACCAAACAAAAACAGTCCACTCACTTATTTATTCAATAAAATATTTGCAGAATATTCTTACTGAATGCCGGGTTCTGAGGAAGATATGGAGGACTGTGTCAGAACTTTCCGCAAGAGCCTAACCAACAAGCATGATCAGCCTGACAAATGCTTATTAAAGGTATGTGCAGGGGGCTAGAGTAAGAACAGAAACAGATGTAGAAGGAAAATCTTTTTAAGACAATGGTGACAATCTAGGAGCCAATTTTTTTTTAATGTTTATTTTTGAGAGAGAGAAACAGTGAAATCGGTGGAGGGGCAGAGAGAGGAGACACAGAATCCGAAGTAGGTTCCAGGATCTGAGCTGTCAGCCCAGAGCCCGACATGGGGCTCCAAACCACAAACCATGAGATCATGACCTGAGCTAAAGTCAGACGCTTAGCTGACTGAACCACCCAGGCGCGCCTAGGAGCCAATTTTTTAAACACCAAGTTCACAGAAGAGATGTTTCTGGAACAGAACATGAACAAGATGCATATATATTGCTGCCTGAGTATATGTATTTAAATTATCCTCCAGGGACACCTGGCTGGTTCAGTAGGTGGAGCATGCGACTCTCGATCTTGGGGTTGAGTTTGAGCCCCAGGTTGGGCATAGAGATTACTTAAAAATAAAGTCTTGGGGTGACTGGGTGGCTTAGTTGGTTGAGCATCCGACTTTGGGCCAGGTCATGATCTTGCGGTTACCAAGTTTGAGCCCCGTGTCGGGCTCTATGCTGACAGCTCAGAGCCTGGAGCCTGCTTTGGATTCTGCGTCTCCCTTTCTCTTTGCCCTTCCCACGCTCACACTCTGTCTCTCTCGCTCAAAAAAAAAAAAAAAAAGAAAAGAAAAACTTAAAAAAAAAAATAGCCTCCACATGATTAAAACAACTGTAGGCTCTAAAAGGGAAAAAAACACAACTTGCCTTCATGCAGACGTATTGCTGAATACAGCCGTAATCAGCATGTCTATGATTATGTAGGAAACTATGATTGAACACAAACTTCAAGATATTATGAAAACAAGCCCACACAGATACACTTGGCTGTACTAAAAAGTTGTTTTCTTGGAAGTAATCAAATCTTTCACTAACACAGTCTGTGTCACTGTTTCCTTTAATCAAGCGTGCAAAGATTAAAGAAATTTGCAGTGCTTGTTTCCAGCTTTGAAGAATGAGCTCTGTAATAATGTAGGAAGACGGCGGTGTAGCCTGAAATTCATGCTGGGTTCTGATCACAATCCACTCTTCTATAAACCATCCTGAAAATATTTTGTGAGGGACTAGCTATTAATAATCAACTAATTCCCTGGGGAATTGAGAAAAATGATAAAGATTAAGAACACAAGTATCGAATATGCAAATAAGAGGCCATGCAAACAATCCATAAAACCTTCAAACCTAGAATGAAGCTTTCCGGTATTTTCAGGCACTATCTATTCCCTGCTGTCTGGAGTCGGTCCCTGCAGGACCGGTGGGCCTTTACCTGATTTCCTCTTTCCCAGCAGCTTCCATGGCTTCCCAGCCAGTCGGACAGGCTCTCAGCTCTTAGACCAACGCCAAGAGGTCTTTTCAAAACACCGATGGGCGGTCTTTCTAAATTACAACCAGCACTTCACCACCATCAAGTTCCTGGGAAATGGAGTCCTCTCCAGGTCCTTACGAAGTGGCAAATCTATACGTACTCCTGGTTTTCCAGGCCCAAACCAGCGTTTCTACAGGGATTTGACAAAATTTTCTTGCTTAAGAGTGCCGACAAGGAACTGCTTTCATTAGGAACCGCAACTGTCTTTGTAGTGCAGGGGGCGTGTGCTCAAAGAGCACTAGAGAATAAAAATCTAGAGCGTGAGAACCAGATAGTACAGACTGCTTGCCTGATCCAAGCCAAACTTCTGCAGGTTTATTTCAGTGACCCACGTGCCAGAGGTATGGAAAACTGGCCCACTCTTTCCGTTTTTAGTTTTAAATGTAAAGTGCCGGATGGCTGGGCACTGAAGGCTGATATTCTCCAGCCAAATTCTACTGCACCATCATACTTTTGAGGGCTGCAACGGTCTTTTTTTAAAGGACTTATCTAGTACAGTAGATACAGTTTAGGAAGTGCTTATACTCCGCCACTGCCAAATTCCAGTCTTTGCTTAAATACCTCCAGAAACCGAGAACTCACTAGTACACGCCAAAGAGGCAGTCAGACTTACGGCTTTCCCAGACTTCTGGACCCAGCGTCTGACTTTGACTTAGAAGGTATGAGAGGCGGGGCGAACGAGAGGAGAGTCAAACGCTACACGAGGTGCTTGCTTAATCCCCAGATGCTTTAAGGGCCGGGAGAGAGGAAAAGAGCCGACCTACACGGAGGTGGCTTTTAGTTAACATCCTAAAGCTCCAAGGTGACCAGGTTAACGACAGGACGACGCCTGCGCTCTCTGGTCTAAACCTCACACGAGACCGTGACGACTGGCTTAGGGAGGGGCTGCTGGGCTGAAAAACAAACAAGCCCCGCTAGGTTTCGAGGACCCGGATGATCCCGCCCCCAGAGCAGAGCCGGAAGAGGGCGGGGCGAACCGGAAGACGGTGAAATGCTTTCGGTAGGCGCTCCACGGCTGTGAAGATGGCGGCGGCTGCGTGGCTTCAGGTGCTGCCTGTCATTCTTCTTCTTTTAGGGTCTCAGCCGTCCCCATTGTCGCTTCTTGGTGTAGGACCGGCACCTGTCGCTGCTGCTGACCGATCCAAGTGGCACATTCCGTTCCCCTCGGTGAGTGTTCACTTAAGAAGCAACTGAGTCTGGAGGAGAAAGGGGTGGGGCTACGGCGGCCCTAGGGGTCCATGAAGGTTCCGCAAAAGTCCGCTTCAAAAGGGGTGGAATTGCCTGGACCATCTGTGTCGCTGGATAGCAAGGATCCGCCACCCTGGAGCGGAAAGCCGTGCACTTCTGTGGGTAGGTTAGCAGGGGTGCCAGGGCTGCTTCGGGAGCGGAGAAGAATGGTGGAGTGGTTTCTTATCAGCCAAGTCAGAGAGAACTTTTCAGTGCCTTACTTGAGACGTGTAAAGTTGATGGATGATAGGTGGAGAACGGTTTCCCTTTCAGCTGAAGTTTCACATACTCCAATGACCGCGAGTTGGATGAGAGAGATCTGTAAATAGGTGTCTTTATCACTTTTTTTCTTTTGCACTTTTTGTTACTAGATGATTCTACTTACGAAGTTGTTTGATTTCCTTTGAACTTTCGAATGGTTATCCCAAGCTTTGTGTGATTAGGAAGCCTATGCATTTAAAAAATACATTCTAAAATGAGAACGGCTGAAATGGAAGAAATTGTGTTCTAAATTGATACGGTAAAGGTAGTCTGTTTTTTGGCAACTTACTAGAACTACCCTTTCTGTACCCCACCTCCCACCTTGAAACCTCATTTGGAAGTAAGAGTCATGATAGTCCTGTGAGCCGACAAAAATCAGATGCACGCAGGAAATACCGAAAAGCATTAGTCCCGTTGAAACCACGGTGGCCTTTTTGTTTGATTCTGCTCTGCTCACTGGTTGTAATGTCCAAATATTATTTGAGTTTTTATATGGCAAGCATTATAGCTTTTGTTCATTTGGTGAAGATCTTCAGGTTCTGAATTTTAGGTAGTGTTACTAAAATGGTTAGTAGTTAAATCTGTCTATCCGCTCATAGAATAGTTTGAGGAAATGATTGGTTATTCTGAGTGGTGATTAGTGACTAAAGGGAATGAACTAATTAAGGAGTACTTCCCATGAAGATATAAGTTGGGATTTCTAGCAGTTTCTTTTCTACAGTCCTTGCTTCATGGCCTGGGGGAAAAATCATGTCTCTGCCCAAGCTACGAAATTCTGCAGTTTGTATCTGGATGAATTTTGCTAAAAGGAAGGATATTGATTTTGTTGTTGTTAAGAAAACTAACTTAAACATTGTATAAATTTAGGTTTTTATAACAATTATATTCTGCCTTGGGACTTAAAGTGATCTATGCTAATTATCTTTCTCTCCTTTATCTTTGCAGGGGAAAAATTATTTTAGTTTTGGAAAGATCCTGTTCAAAAATACCACTATCTTCCTGAAATGTGAGTTTTTGCATTTCATGAAGTTTTAATTTGAGTTTTTGAGTGATCTTTAAACTTTTAAATTACCTATTTTCTATCTCTGATCTACTCTCAACATAAGTTTTGAAATTTAATAGTCTGGCACTATCTAGGCATAAACATGTAGTATAATTAAGGTCTTTTCCTTCGGTAATCTTCAGAATACTTGTGTGAACTTTATTTTCTACTCTTGTTTTTCTCATGTATACTATATACAGTTAGACAAATTGTGTTGGTTGATTGTCTCATGGTGTTTTAATCTGCCCTGTGTCAGAGAGATACCACCAATTTTGCCTTTGTGCGCTTGTTAGGTGTTTACTGAACATGTGACTTAGGTGTTAGTCTTTTGGCTCTGCATGAATATGTTCATTGAACCTTTGTTTACAGAAGGAGTATTTTGCTATTTAGATCTTTGGAAGAGGAAGCGCAAACATATTATCAGGAAATAGGGATTATATAGAATAAAACCAGTCTGTCCAGTGAGAAAACCACTGTATCTGAATCCAAAATCTCCCATTGCATATTCAAGAAAAGCTTCCTTTTATTTTTGAAACTGGTTTTATTTTAGGGAATAAATGATCATGGATAGCTCTATTTCAAGATCAGGGATAAAATTTCAGATCATCCATATGTGCTTCGCTGCACATCTTTCTTTACGAAAGTGTGAAGTTATAAGTTGTACTGGGATGATTTTGTTTGAATAATGTAGTACGTAGTTATTAAAAACCTATTACGTGCTAAGCACTGTTTTAGACAGCAGAAAAGTGACAGAAAAGTCCTTCTCTTTTTTTTAAAATTTGTTTTTAAGGTTTATATTTGAGAGAGAGCGCGGGAGCGCGCACGAGCGCATGCGAGCTGGGGAGGAGCAGAGAGAGAGGGAAACACAGAGTCCAAAGCAGGCTCTAGGCTCTGAGCTGTCAGCATAGAGCCTGATGCTCAAACTCACGGACCGAAAGATCATGACCTGAGCCAAAGTCAGATGCTAAACGGACTGAGCCACCTAAGCGTCCCAAGGCCCTCTCTTTTAATGAGCTTACAGGCTAGTGGAAGTGAAGGGGACCTATAGAATATCAATGAAGAGAAGACTATATCCATGAAAATACAATCTCTTGACTAAATGACTACAATTTGATTTAAATTAGAGTACTGTGATAAACTGGTCGGTCTTATGAGTTTGGTGTGCTAGATAAGAGTAACTTTTAGGGAGAACAGTATATTTGGTCTTTTGGGATAGCGTGACAACCTGCATGCTCTTCTACCTTTTTAGTATATATAATCTTTCCTCACGTATATTTTGATCAAGTGGTACTTTACCGAGTTACACAAGCTGCATATTTTGCAGTGTCTGCATTTCATTTTTTTTTGAGGATTTGAAGCCCCTAATAATTACATTATCTCTCATTTTATTACTTCTCTACTTTCTCACATGTACCTTTACTCTGATTTTAGACTTTTGGGGGTATGATTAACAGCCTTCCATGAAATTGCTAGGACATTTTTGTCTCTTAAATCCATCCATTCAAAGTTCCGAATGGTGTCTTTTAATATAATTAATAGTATTTTTGCAGCCAAGTTTTGCTGCAGATCTTCTGTTTAGGGGATTTTCTTACTAGTTTCTGTTTAGTAAGTCTCACTCTGGTATGGTTCTTCTGAGTCGTTTATATCCAGATTGCAATATCCTTCTTACTATTTCTGTAAATTCTATTCAGCACATCAATTTTGTGTATTAAAAAAATTTTTTTAATGTTTATTTTTTTGTTTATTTTGAGAGAGAGAAAGCAAGCGGGGGAGGGGCAGAGAGAGAGGGAGACAGAATCCCATACAGGCTCCGCACTTTTGGCACAGAGCCCAACGCGGGACTTGAACCCATGAACCGAGAGATCATGACCTGAGCCCAACTCAAGAGTCAGATGCTTTTTTTTTCTTTTTTTTTTTTTAAGAGACATAGAGACAGAGTGTGAGCAGGGGAAGGGCAGAGAGAGAGGGAGATGCAGAATCCGAAGCAGGCTCCAGGCTCTGACCCATCAGCACAGAGCCCGACGCGGGGCTCAAACTCACAGACCGTGAGATCATGACCTGAGCTGAAGTCGGCCACTTAACCGACTGAGCCACCCAGGTGCCCCTCAAGAGTCAGATGCTGAACCGACTGTGCCACCCAGGCACTACAGAGTTTTGTGTATTTTAATTGAACCTTGTAAAAATGTGTCACTTGAAAATTAATTTGAGAAAACAAAACAAAGAAGAGAGAAAGATTATAATTTTAGGTGTACATCTTTTGTTAAGAATCAAAATTAGACAAGATCGGGCGCGTTCAGGGTGGTATGGCCATAGACAAGAATCAATCCTAGATGCAGTCATGTTTATCTTTGTCACATGTGCATAAAACAGGTATCTCCCGGTTCCATAAGGCAGCTGGAATCAAAGATAAGCTGGCTTCCAGGCGGGACAGCTGATCAGTCATATTATCACATTTATGGTCTCAAATCTAAAGACTAATGCCTTGGTCCACTAGAGTATTGTGTTCTAAACTGTGTTTAATGAGTTATGCGGCCGCCATGATTTTGTGAAGTTCCTTGAGGCCTCTCTTAAGTTGGATTTTGAAAAGACTCTAATGCTCTTTATTTTTGCTTTTGCTTTTCCTGCCTTCCCCAGCCAGGTTTGCTTTTTGTTTGTAGTTCTTTGTCTTGTAGTCCAGTTTTGATATCTTTCAAGGTCTAAGCCATCAATTTTTCCCTCAGTGGAACTATTTTGAATACTGCCTTGTGATGTCCCTAATGTTACTCCTTGTCTTTCCAGCTAGAGTGTAGCCTTTTTAAGGGTCCCATTCTCCTCTGGCCTACCACTGTGTCAAGCACCTTTGTATGCTTAAGTGCTCTGCTCAGTATACATATTTGAATGATAATGGAAGAGTGGTTGTAACTTGGGACTGCTTTATCACTTCCAGGTTTTTCCCAACAGGGGACCAGAAACCCCAGGTTTTAAGGCATAAAAGTAGAGACACTTAAGCCGGTCAAAAACCGTTCTTTTGTGAATAACAATACTTACTTTGATCTGAAGAATATCTAGTTATTTTACATATATTACGTCATTACCTTGAGTTTGGAGAAGAGATGGTCTTTGAATATCTAAATTTAGCAGGAAAAAAATACAATGTGTGATAACAGTTTACGAAAAATGCTTTGTTTGGGAATCCTCTTTATTCACAAAGTTTTCTTCTTTTATAGTTGATGGACAACCTTGTGATATATCTTTGAATATAACCTGGTATTTGAAAAGTGCTGATTGTTACAATGAAATCTACAACTTCAAGGTAAGGAATATAAAATTAACCAACTTTTTCTTGAACTTTAGATATCGTTGGGTCGGAACCTGATACAGGAGGAGTGTTATATAGCTAGGAGGAGCTAGGAGACGAACTGAAATTAGAATCTGTGCTTCCCAATTTATAGACTTACTATACTAGCAATTCTTAAACTTTTTGGTCTCAACTCTTAAAAATTACTGCAGACTCTTGCGTACTTTGGCAGCACTATAGCAGTGCTGACAGTACTGACTCCATCTTAGGCCCTTCATCTTGTTCATGTTTATTCGATTACCTCTCTGGTGGGGCTACGTGTTCCGGGCCCCTTGGAGACGAACATACAAACCTTAGGAATGCCCACCAAGACTGGAGTGAGGGGAGGCTTGCTCTGGCCTTCCATGAATCTGTTAGAAATAACATAGTCTTTCCCCTTCCTGCTGCACAGCTGGTGCCACAAGATCTAATTAATGATTAGCTTTTAATTAGGTGCTTGCAGGCCCTTTGGAGGTACATGGGAACGCTTTGATCTCACTACAGCCCTCCTTCTATGTGTCCCCTCACTGTATAAAATCTGTGGACTAAGGTCTGGACTTGGCGGAGGATGACTGTGCAGCTGCCGTGAATCATGCTCTGCCCATTTCCCTCCCCCTGTCAGAAAGTTACCCCGAATAAAACTCTGCTAAACTGTAGAGAGTCACCTGCTTTGTTTTCTGGTCTTAAAATACTTTCTCAGTTTGGGGGATACTTTACTGTCCCTCCCCCACCTTCTAACAAGCACATGTACTACAATTGGAACAATACAGAGAAGATTTGCATGGCCCATGTGCAAGGATGACACACAAATTCATGAAGCGTTGGATACTAAAAAAAAAATTACTGAACTCTCCAAAAAGCCTTTGTTCATGTGGGTTACTGTATTAGAAATTAAAACAAAATACAGAAATATTACTTTATTTAAAAATAGCAATAATAACCCATTACATGTTAACATAAAAAACATTTTTTTGATGAAAAATGACTTTTTCACAAAAACATGAAAGAGTGGTATTTTGTATTTTTGTAATGCCTTTCAGTTAATGTTGGATAATGAAGATAGCTGGATTCTTATGTCTTCACTCAGTTTATTGTGATATGTTATTTTGGTTGAAACGTGCGCAAAATGTGGCTTTGCACAGATACATAATTAGAAACGAGTGGTATCTTAATAGTGTTTTCAGATAATTGTCGATACTTCTTTTTGATGCTATACTAAAACACAACAAGTGGAGAGAGTATCTTAAAAGTTGGTGGCAGTGTGGAATTTCAAACCATATCAGCGAACTCTCTTCCTAATCTGTTATAGTTAAATAAGTTAGTATGTCATGCACTTTGGTCTTTTATCCGTGTCTGATTCTGTAATAGCGTTTATTTAAAAAATACTTGTTGACTGAATTTTATCATTCTTTCAAATACTAACTCATTTTACAATTAACTTTAAGTTATATTTGTTAGTATCACCCTTCTGTCCCATCAGAATTTCCTCCTGAAGTACTGGAGGCTGTTAAGCTCATGGTAAGGAAGATACAAGTTTTCCAAATTCCAGTTTTGGCTTGGGAGTTCAAATTTTATCATTGGCAATAGTACTGTCAGTTGTTGTCCTTGAAGTGACAGCCTCCCTTTGCCCATTTTCAAGAAAATATTTCCCAAATAACCAAGTGTGAATGACTAGCTTGTCATTTATTCTTTCAGGTAAATGGAAAAAGTGGATAGTTTAAGATTAGAAGTCAAAACAGTTATAAAGTGTTTTATCTCAAGATAGTTATAGTATTTTGCATATTTTCTGTTTTGTCTCATAGAATATTTAAAAAGACATGTACTCAAAATCCAGATTTAATAACATAACTAACTTTTACTGCTTAAGGGCCTTCTTACGTAAAACTGGTATTTAAAAATTTTTTTTAAGCTATAAGTTTGTGACTGCCTACAATGACTACTGGTGTAATAAGGTGCCACTGCCTTGGTTCCTGACAAGGGCCAGCGGTTTTAGCCACCATGACTTTTGCATTATCAGTACAAGGCAAATAACATTATCATTTTATTAGTAGTAGTTTCAGACCTCATTTCCGAACTGACATAGATACACAGTAGCTGGGCGCTGAAGATACATGGCTCCAAGGTGGATTTTTCAGGCCTTTTTCATTGTTTCTATTCTCCTTTTGTTATTCTCTCTCCTTACTGAAGGTAATCTGTCTGGCCTTTAAAATGTGCCTGCCATTCATTTGGTGTTTCACACCTTAAGCATTTTGAATTTCTGCCTCGTATTAGTGTTGTACATTATCTTTTTTGTGGTGTTCGTGCTTTGTTTTTTGCTTTTGTTACACAACATTGGATAAGAATTGATAATGATGAGAAGGACTAAAAAGGACTGAAGAATTTAGAGAGAAATGATGGTATGTCCAGAATGTGGTTTGAAGCATTACTGGGCTTTTTCTCTTAATGAGTCACTAGTTGAACTTACAGTTGAAAACTTTATACATTCAAAACTGGTGATAAACTTGTCAAGAGCTTAGCAGGTCCGGTCTTTATAGGTAATACAAGTTAAAAATGTAAAAATTGTCTTGGATTGCCACAGGACGGAATTACGGAAATGACAGGCAGGTAGTTGGAGATGCAAAACTGGAGCTTGGGACAAAAGGGGGAAGATGAGTGTGTAAAATGGGAGGAAAATCACAGACCCGATAGGTGCAGCGACAGAAGTGATGATTTTTTTTTCAGAGTATCGACAATGGCATGTGACTAGCTACAGCAGTTTGGTGCTCTATTTTAGCTTAGGAGCATAAGTATATCTTTTGTTGGTGCTATTAATCTAGTCGGGTAACTCTTGTAAATATGTTTTCTTGTGAGAAAACCTTCTGGAATTCTGACAATTTCCTAGTCTTCCTAGAATTTTTAGAAGAACTACTCTTTATGAGCAATAGACTGGAATTCTGTACTTTTAGAGTCTAATACCATTAGATTCTTGGACATTATTACACAGTTTTTTCTGATGCTGTAAATTTTTTTTTTTAATTTTTTTTAACGTTTTTATTTTATTTTTGAGAGACATAGAGACAGAGCATGAGCACAGGAAGGGCAGAGAGAGAGAGAGATACAGAATCTGATGCAAGCTCCAGGCTCTGAGCTGTCAGCACAGAGCCCGTTGCAGGGCTCGAACTCACAGACTTGTGAGATCATGACCTGAGCTGAAGTCGGCAGCTTAACCGACTGAGCCACCCAGGCGCCCCTGATGCTGTAAATTTTTAAAATAGCAAATCCAAAACTGTATCTGCCCTATAGGCAATCTTTTTGTTATCTTCTAAATACCTTACTTGTGAAAAGTAAGTCGTGCGCTTTGTATTTTCTCTGTTTTCCCAGACAGAAGAAGTGGAGACATATTTGGAAAACCTTAAGGAAAAAAAAGACTTGGCTGGGAAATACCAGACATCATCAAAATTGTTCCAGAACTGCAGTGAACTCTTTAAAACACAGGTAATATTTGATAGTGGTTGGAGGGAAACAGAAGAGGTAAACTGCGTAATACGTGTATTCGGTGACCTCCATTTCCCACTTCTGAATTCTTTTCTTTGACAGAAATAATTTAGAAGCATGTTCTGTTAGTTGCACAGCCAGACACTTAATATTCATCTCATCAAAAAGAGGATGTGCTTTCCTTTGTGTGTAAAAAGCAAATCCCCGTTTTTTTTATTATGGTAAAATACAAGTAAAATGTACCATTTTAACCATTTTTTTTAACGTTTATTTATTTTTGAGAGACATAGAGACAGAGCGTGAGCAGGGGAGAGGCAGAGAGAGAGAGGGAGACACAGAATCTGAAGCAGGCTCCAGGCTCTGAACTGGCAGCACAGAGCTCGACGCGGGGCTCGAACTCACAGACTGCGAGATCATGACCTGAGCCAAAGTTGGCTGCCCAACCGACTGAGCCATCCAAGCGCCCCTGAGCCACCCATGCACCCCCCATTTTAACCATTTTTAAGTGTGCCATTCGGGGGCATGAAGTCCATTTGTACTGTTGTGCAGTGCAAGTTCTGGAGATGACTAGGACACCACCAGCCATCTCCAGAACTTTTTCATCATCCCAAACTGACTCTTCATAGTCATTAAACAACACCCGCACCCCTCCCATCTCTGATAACAACTATTCTGCTTTGTCTCCATGAATTTCACTTTTCTAGATACTTCAAAGGAGTGGAATCGTACAGTATTTGACTTCTTTCCCTTAGCAGAATGTTGTCAAGCTTCCTTCATATAGCATGTATCCATTTAATTCCTTTTTAAGGGTGAATAGTAGTTCATTGTACATATATACCACATTTTGTTTATCCATTAAACCACTGATAGACATTTGAAACTTCCAGTTTTTCAGTTCTCTTGTCATCTCATCTAATCGATACATTCCCAGAAATATCAGTGTTTCTAGAGTTTATTGCTATCGGCCTGAACTCCTTTTTTTGATTAAAGGGGAAGAGGTGAATAATGTTGTGTATTTTTAATGCTTACATATGTGTAATCATGTAAGTGGAATTTATATTCTAAAATTTTTTTCCTAGAAATAGGATATGATGCCAGTTTTTCAATAGAAAAATTACATGTTTTATAGGTGTTGAAAATAGTTATTGTTAACTGTAGCCTTTTCTTTGTCCTTATTGCATATAAATATTGCTTCAGAATATTTAGCAAATTGCCTTGAAGATGCAAAGCATTCATGGAAAGCTAAGTTTTCTGTCCAGTTACTAGAAATAAAGCTTATTGATAAGAAGATTATAATTTAAAAACTAATAATTGATAAGCAAATGAAGTAATTGATAATTGAACTGTAACAATTGGTAATGGAGTTTCTTGTCATAGCTTAGGTTTTATGGATTTGGAGGAGAAAGAAGATATCTTTAAAATGGTGGAAGAATGGTAGAGTAAGAAAGCTGGAAAAAATGTGATGTTGAGTAGGGGGCTCTCAGTTTTTCCAGGTTTATCCCTTAGTTTGGGAGGATTAGTTGGCCTTTCTTGGATTTGATCATGGAAAGCTACTTGCCGTATACTGTTGCCCTAGGTTCACTGCTTTGAGATCTGCTATAATCTTTTCAGGGTCTTAGCATATATCCCTATTGGTAAGGTTTCCTCTCCTCCTCCAGTCTAATGTAACAGAGTTGAAAATGTGCTCTAATTACTCAGGAAGGAGAATGCCTCATCTCCTGATAATTGATAAGAAACCATTAGTGTGGTTTTATTTATAGGCATGGAGTGTGTTGTGGTAAAGGAGCAGTAAACCCAGTAGTTGAAAATCCTAAGTTGAAGGGTACCTGGGTGGCTCAGTCGGTTAAGCGTCTGACTTCAGCTCAGGTCATGATCTCATGGTTCATGGGTTCGAGCCCTGCAGTGGGCTCAGTGCTGACAGCTCAGAGCCTGGAGCCTGCTTCAGATGCCGTCTCCCTCTCACTCGGCTCCGCCTCCACTCACACACTGTCTCTCACTCTCTCTCAAAAATAAAAATAAGCATTAAAAAAAAAAACCCTAAATCGAAATTCCATTTTTGCATCTAAAGCTTCGTAGCTTTGAGCCATATTTTTCTCATCTAGCAAGAGAGGGAACCATAAGACCTCTCCATCCTAAGCACATGTCTTCTGCTTAAGGTTTTTTTTTTTATTCTTAAATATTTTTAATTCTTAACAGAAAAATTGAGTGACCCATTTAGTTTGATAGTATTTTTTAGTTCTCACTTGTTTGTGGTTAATTGGAAATTTTTTGTCATGCCATGCCATGTTATTTAACCTTATAATGTATTTTGCTCTGTTTTTTTTTTTTTTGTTACTGATTTTGTGCTTTTCTTTTACTATTAAATATATTTAACTTTAATATTATGTTTTTTTCATAGAGCTTTGCTGGAGATTTTGTGCATCGATTGCCTCTCTTAGGAGAAAAACAGGAGGTAATTGTTTTCATTGTTACATATTTCTAAGATAAAGTAAAAATTCTGAATTAATTTTCCTTTCTTTTTTTAATGTTTAGGCTAAGGAGAATGGAACAAACCTTACTCTGACTGGAGACAAAACTGTAAGTGTAGTAGTAAAATTGGGGCATTGACACATATTTCAGATTTCTTATGTTTGTGTGATTTCAATTATCTTGGTATCCTACTTTTTAAAAAAGAAACTTAAGAATGGAGGTTTAAACACTAAAACGTTAGGGAGCTTAGCTAGCTCAGTTGATAGAGCATAGTCTATCTATGACTCTTGATCTTAAGGTCATGAGTTTGGTCATGAATCCCACTTTGGGTGTAGATGTTACTAAAAATAAGTAGATAAATAAACTTTAACCACCAAAAGGTTAATAATGGTTGTGGATAATATTATGAGTGACTTTTGTTTTCTTCTGTTTCCTGTATTTCCCATATTTGTTACAATCAGTCTTGTTTTTGTAATTATCACCCCATAAATATTACTTGTTAGTAGGAAGAAGAAACTTTTTTTTTTAAGTTTATTTATTTTGAGAGAGAAAGCACAAGGGCAGGGGAAGGGCAGAGAGTGGGAGAGAGAGAAAATCCAACCAGGTTCCGCACTGTAAGTGAGGAGGAGCCCTAGGGCTCAAACTCATGAACCAGGAGATCATGACCTGAGCTGAAGCCAAGAATCAGACACTAAAACTGACTGAACAACCCAGGGTCCTCCCTACCCCATTTTTCCTTTTAAGTTTTTAGTCAGCCTCTCAGCCCCCTCCTCCTAACATCACCTGGGGCAGCTGTGATCGTTCATAGCTGCTGCTGAGTGTCTTTGTGCCCTGAGTGTAGGGTCCTTTCCACTGAACGAGGCTGAATCAAGTGATAAAAAATAAGCCCTGGGCATATGATAAGTGCCAGACAGCTCTGCCGCTGGGTTTTAGGGCATCTCCACTTTTTCTTTTTTTTCCAGTGGCTGCCAACTGCTGTTTTTCCACAGCTGTTACTCTTGTGAGAACTTCAGTTTCAAGGAGCTTGGAAGAGGGACATGGGATTAGGATGAACAAAAACACCACAAGCTTGCTTTTCTTAAAAAAATTTTTTTTAAATGTTTATGTTTGAGAGAGAGAGAGAGAGCGCGCGCGCGCCGTGCGCAAGCAGGGGAGGGGCCGAGAGAGAGGGAGACACAGAATACCTGCCTGAAGCAGGCTCCCGGCTCTGAGCTGTCAGCACAGAGCCCAGCACAGGGCTCGAACTCAAGAATAGTGAGATCATGGCCTGAGCCGAATTCGGACGCTTAACCAACCGAGCCACCCAGGCGGCCCAACAAGCTTGCTTTTCTTTGTCAGATCCAGCTGTTTTTCTTGAAACACTTTTAGGGTTGGCGCAAATCTTTAGTTAATTTCTGGACTTGGCAGAAAAGTTGATTTAGATCATTTTTGCCCATGTTCTTGTTGCTTTTAGGGATGAGTGCATTTTCAGAGGTCCTCTTTCCGCCATTCTGGAAGTGTCCCACTCTCCCTGCCCCGATTTATAGTTGTACAGAATTTTAATCTAAAGATGAATTTGCCACAACCGACTTCATTAAGTTTATTTTTCTTGTTGCTAATATGTATATATTGATATGAAAAATTTAGAAAATATACATAAATGCAAAGAAGAAAATAATCATCTGTACTACCGCACCGATAAACTACCAGTATATTTATCTTATAGTCTTATTTACTTAATAATGGAATTCTATAATGTGTGGAAGCCTTTTTAAGATTTTTGTTTTATGGTTTCAGAAGCCTTCCATGTGGGCAAACATTGGTTGTATAAATTAAAAGTAAAAATCCCTTGTAATTTTATTTTCTAGTGGTTTGGTATGATTACACAGAACACATGCTTATTAACCAAAATGAAATCATAATATATATACTGCTGTATAATTTCTTGTTTTCATTTAGCAGATTGGTACCTTGAGTACTACACTTTTTTCATGGTTGCATATTTCATTCTGCCATGATTTTTATATTTAATTCCCAGTTGATGTATATTGCGTTGTTTCCAGATTTATACTGTTATAGGTAAGGTTCCATTTATAATGTCTAGTTATATCTTTGTGCACATTTATAATATTTTCTTAGCTTGAATTCCTAGAGGCGGAGTCGTTAGGTCCAAGTGTATGTACATTTTAGAAGTTCTTTTTTGTGTGTTTTGTCTAAGTGCTCTGGAGGAAAATCATAGCAGTTTATGGTCCCAAGAAGATAAGATTGAGCTTCCCTCTTTCCTCACAATGACTGTTATAATTTAAAACAGATTTATATAGTTTGTCAGGTTAAATTGTAAATTGTATTTTTAAAAAATTGTCGAAGTTGAACATTTATTTATATGCATACTGGCTATTTGTAATTGTGCTATTTTGGGGTCTTCTGTGCACAGCATACTTTTAAATTCTTCTCAAGGATTGAGCTCTTTTCCTAGTGATTAAATCTGGCCGAAAGATGACCCTGTTGAATTATCAAAGTAATATTTACAGATATTTAATCAGAATATAGTCAAAAGAAGTCAAAGGATTATCTTTCTTTGATTATTCTTCCTGAAAATTGGGCCTGAGAGGAGAATACTTTAATAATCCTATTTTTAAAGGATTCTCACAAATTCAGCACCTCTATTGCCTTGTATTAAAGCTCTGATAAGACATTTTTTAGACAGAGGGACCTCTCCCCGCTGCCCCTACTCCCTAAGAAAAGACTTAATGTCTTTATTAACTCAGTTTTATGGTTTGATTTAAGCAATAATGTGATATATTTGCCATTATAATGTTTTTTAAATTAATAGATTTTATTTTTTAAAGCAGCTTTAGTTTCATCAAAATATTGAGCAGGGGCACCTAGATGGATCAGTCGGTTAAGCGTCCGACTTGCAGTCAGGTCATGATCTCACAGTCTGTGAGTTTGAGCTCCTCGTTAGGCTCTGTGCTGACAGCTCAGAGCCTGGAGCCTGTTACAGATTGTGTGTTTCCCTCTCTCTTGGCCCCTCCCCCACTCTCTCTTTCTCTCTCTCTCTCTCTCTCTCTCTCTCTCTCAAAAATAGACATTAAAAAAAGTTGTTCTTTAAATTGAGCAAAAAGCAGGGTTCACACATATCCCCTCCACAAATGCACGCTCAGACTCCCCCACCATGACCATCCTGCCCCAATGTGGCACATTTGTTACAGTTGATGAACCAACATTGACACGTTGTTGTCAGCCCAAAGTCCATAGTTAAATTAGCTGCTTTAGTTCTTTGTGTTGTATAGTGTTTGGTTTTCAACAAATGTAAAATAACAGATATCCCCCATTATAATATATATAATTGTTTCATTGCCCTAAAAATCCTCAGTGGTCTCTCCACCTAGTCATCTCTCTCTGCTCAACCCCCTGGGAATCACTGATGAGTTTTGTTTGTTTGTTTGTTTTACTGTCTCCATAGTTTTGCATTTTTCAGAATGTCCTACAGTTGGCATTGTATAATGTATAGCCTTTTCAGATTGGCTTCTTTCACTTAGTATTATGAATTTAAGTTTTCTCCATGTCTTCTCATGGCTTGATAGTCTATTTCTTTTTAGTGCTAAATAATATTCCATTACCTGAATGTACCACAGTTTATTTTATCCATTCATCTTTTAAAGGACATCTGTGAAGGAGCTAATAATGGTACCTATTGGATGTGGTTATTGTGAGGATTAAAGACTGTAATAGATGTTAAACATGTGACACAGTGTCTGGCATATGAATGTTATTTTTACAGGGTCAAAATATCTGTATTCCAGAGTTAAATGGAAACTTTGTCAAATCCTGGAATCTGAGAATTAATTAGTCTCTTTCGAAATTTGTAAGAGATAGTTTTAAGATACATAAAATTAATACCAGAGCAGCTTGTTATGCCTAGTATTATTGGTTAATGAACAAGTATGTTCAGGAAAGTTTCAGTCAATTATGTATAAACAGTACTTGATGTACCTATAGCTCTGAAGCTCTAAATTTTTCTCATAAATTGCTCCTGAATTTTGTCAGAAAGAGGTCTTCAGGCAGAGCTAAATCAGTGAATGACTCAGCATGGCATTTATGTTCTTAAGTTACTAAGATAACCTAGTAAATGAATAGCTGTGGAATTGTTTAATCTACTTTGACACTTAGGATTTGTATCATGGAACATAGTTTTTGAACTCACGTTTTAGCTTTTTCTTGGGTTGTAGGATAATTTGAGCATTTGAGAAAACCTGTGGCTCTACAGGGAAACACATAAATATGCAGAATCTGTTATCCATTTTGAGGGGTTTCATAGATCAATGAAGCTTACTCAGCAGTGTCTGGAGAAAAGTTAGTTTAAGACCACAAGGTAATAGATCGCAAGTCTAAGTAACAGTACCCCTTTTTACACACAAAGAAGCAGCCAGTAATTTTCTGTGTTCATCTCCTTTATCTGTGTGTTTTGTCTTGTGTTTGTGAAGGTTCTTAGTCCCGCCTAGCAAGTATGGCAACAAATCCTTCGAAGGCTTGTTGTCAGGCTGTGACCTTGGAGCAGATTCTTCCCAAGTAACCAATTTTGTAAACATAGAGGCAATTACCTCCACTGCTTTACTTTGAGGAACAGTGACTTTTCTTTCCACATAGACCAGCCATGATTAAATTTTTGATAAAGATGTGAGTCCTTCTCGGAAATTCTGGTAGTCTTGAGAAGAACATTGAACAAACGGAATTAATTCCAGAATTCGTGTTTATAATATAATTCAGTGTCAGCATCATGGGTGTTTTTGTTTCATTTTGAGATGATTTAAAATTTTTAGTTTATCCATGTGAAACATAACCAAGTATCCTAGCATGGCTTAACAACACCGATTCAATTTAGTGATCTTTAGCTGAAGTTTTCCTTGTCAATAAGTGTTAAATATGTGATTTTTGTACATAAAGATATAAGATGTCCTTTTAGTAATTTATAGTCTAAGTTACTTTATGTACTATAGACCTGTTTGTTTTGTTGTGCCTTCTACTGTTTTCAGGAATGAAAATGAAGAACTCAGCCATTTTTCTGGGCACATTCTGGAACAAGATTTTCATAGTAACATGTGTTCTTAGATTTTAATACTTATAGATTTGATGTCTTTATTTTTTTATTCTCTCCAGGCAATGCATGATCCACTGAAAACTTGGCAGGATGCACCATACATTTTTATTGTACATGTTGGCATTTTACACTCAAAGGAATCCTCAAAAGAAAATTCACCTACTAATATTTTTACCAGTAAGTACATTTTTGTTCTTCTTTACCACTTGTATTTTCTAGTTTCGTCATGTGTAATGGGTAGTGTAAAATTGCTCTAAGGCAGGGAGTAATTAAGAATGTGTGTTGTACTTCGATTATGCTTTCTTCATTTTCCTTCATTTGACCCTCCCGTTTTTAAATTTTTTGATTGGTATTATGTTCTCAGTATTCTGAAAATAGACTTTGCAATTCTTTGTTTGCAAATCAAACTTTGTAAACCTGATTACCAACTCACAACTTGGAAATTTTTGAATTAATTGAGTTTGGTAATTTTTTTAATGTCTCAGTTTTACTGTTTTTTCTAATCTTACTAACCCAGTTCATGGATCATCATTCCTTACTTGGAATTTTGTGGTCATTTATTAATCGGTTTTATTTTGTGTAGTTTCTTTTTTATTTTTTTCCTTCTTTCTTTGTAGTTTTCTTCCCACCCCTCCTTTCTCAAGTAGAATATTGAAAAGGAACAGTGAAAATGACCATTCTTCTCTTGCTCTGGATTTTAACGGCAATATTAGCACATTTCACCATTCGTTGTTTATTGTACACTTTTCTAAATATTCTGTTTGGTTAAGGATGTTTCTTTCTTTTCCTCATTTACTAAGTGTATTTTCTTTCTCCCCTTTTTTTTTTTTAGTATGAAGAATGAATGCTCAGTTTTATCAACTGCTTTGTGTTGATTTAACTGATGATATAGATTCCCCCACTTAATCTCTTAATGTGATGAATTATATTAACTGATTTTCTAATGTTAAACCATTCTTGAATTTCTCAGATGCCAGTATATGGTCTTGATATACACACACACACACACACACACACACACACACACACACAGCTGGCTTCTGTTTTCCAGAATTTTATTTGTAATTTTTGGTCTGTGTTCGTAGTAGGATTGGCCTATGTATTTCTTTTTCTCTTTTCTTTTTTCTTTTTCTTTTTAAATGACATTTTTTTAATTAAAATGTTTTATTTATCTTTGAGAGAGCAAGAGAACAAGCAGGAGAGGGGTATAGAGAGAGAGGGACAGAGGATCCGAAGCAGACTCTGCACTGAGAGCATAGAGCCCAGTGTGGGACTCGAACTCACAAACCCTGAGATCCTGACCCGGGTTGAAGTTGGGCACTCACCTGACTGAGCCACCCAGACGCCCCTGTAATTTTCTTTTCTCATACTGTCATCTATGGGTTTTAGCATCTCGGTTATGCTAGTCTCCTACAATGAGTTGGAGAATGCCCCCGTTACTAAATTCTGTGGAGTAGTTTTTGTCCGGGGTAGGATTATCCAGTTTTTTGATGTTTTGTAGAACTAACTTATGATAGTGTTTTGGCCTAATGTTCTTTTTTTCCCTTCCCTCATACAGATTTTAAACAACTGATTAATTTTCTTTAATAGTAATAAGTCGTTTTTTTAGTGATTCTATTTTTTCTTGAATCAGTGTCGTTTTTAGAAATTGTCGTTATCATTCAAGTTTTCAACTGTATTGGCATGAAGTTATTAATAGTATTTGTTTACAAAAAAATCTGTGTCTGTAGCTTTTTTCATTCTTTTTTCTTTTACATTTTTATTTATTTTGAGAGAAAGAGAGCATTCAAGTGGGGGAGTGGCAGGAAGAGGGAGAGAGAAAGAATCTCAAGCAGGCTCTGCACCGTCAGCACGGAGGCTGATGCAGGACTCAACTCATGAACCATGAGATCACAACCTGAGCCAAAACCAAGAGTCGGATGCTCAGCGAACTGAGCCACCCAGGCACCCACTTTTTTCACTCTTATTATTGTTTTTGTCTCCCTTTTTAACTTTTTAAATCTTTGTAGAATTGTAATTTACTATATTTTTATCCCAGCAAACCAACTTTTGTTAGTTTTCTCAAATATTTCTTTGCTATTTCATTATTTCTTTTGTTTGACTTAATTTAAAATCTTTGTTTTTATAGATTCTTGTGTTGAATGCTTTTAATTTCCAATCCAGAAGTGGGTCTTCTGCCTCAAAGTTACATGGGATATAGCATCTAGATATGCCAGCAGATGGCCCGGCACAGTTTCCGGACCTAAAACATACATGTATCTTCCTGTATTTCTAGGCCCACAGCTTTCTCATGAGTAATAGTCTAAAACATTTGTTGCCAACATTTATTTTCAACTTTCTTTCTTTGAAAAGAATGGAGGGATGCCTGGGTGGCTTAGTCGGTTGGGTGTCCAGCTTCGGCTAAGGTCATGACCTTGCCATTCTTGAGTTGGAGCCCAACTGCCGTAGCTTGCTTTTTGGGCCCAGAGTCAAACATAACCAAAGCTTCAGCCTCGTACACTGTTCTGAGTTTTTGTTCAGTTTTGATACTTGAAGGTGTTTATCTTGTTTTCAAGCTTATATCCTTGTTTTGTTTTGTTTCGTTTTATTCATCTGTTGTTTGGAGCTAAGAAGAATATACTTTAAAGCATGGACTTAACTAAACACTGTGTGAAATTCTTAGAATTTTCTAAAAACAGTTTTGCCATATTTTTTCCCTTCAGTAAATCCTTGATGTTTCCCCACTGGCCGGTAAAATGTCTACATTTCTGCAGGAAGGTTTATAAAACTGCAGCTCGTCCCAATTTACCTTTTGCTGCTTCCTTTTCAGAATGCTACTATATGGTACTATGTGCAGTCTCAGACTACCTGTTCTGTGTTTTCACACCTGTCTTTGTTCATGTTGTTTCCTCTTCCCAGATAGCTTTTTTCTTTGTCCTGGGAAATGCACACTCATCCTTTAGGCACTGGCTCAGAGAGATAGTTCTCTGTATTGCTTTCCTACTCTCCGTTCTAGTAGAAAACATCTTACGTACCTTTTTATCTCCTCTGTTTTCTGTAGTGTATGTCATACAGTAAGTGCTCAGCGTATGTTTTTTTATATTGCAACATAGAGCAAGGGGTAGCCAGATTTTCTTAAAGGGCCAGATAATAAATGTTCTTTCTACTACAGCTACGCAACTCCATCATTGTTGTATGAATACAACCATAGGTAATATGTAAGTAAGTGGATGTTGCTGTTTTCCAATAAAACTTTATTTATAAAACGTGGATAACCAAATTTGGCTCATGTGCTGTACTTTGCTGACCCCTAGCATAGAGTAAGCAAAGGATGTAATAAATAATAACTATTTTATTTGCTCTTTTATTAAATTAAAATAATAAATCTCTTATAGATTTAATAACCAGTGTGCTTAAAATTTTTATGATTGCGGGGTCCCTGGGTGACTCAGTCGGTTAAGTGTCTGACTTCAGCTCAGGTCATGATCTTGGGGTCTGTGAGTTTGAGCCTCATATTGGGGCTCTGTGCTGACAGCTCACTGCCTGGAGCCTGCTTTGTATTCTGTGTCTCCCCTTCTATCTGCCCCTCCCCCATTCGTGCTCTGTCTCTCTCTGCCTCTCAAAAATTAATAAATGTTTTAAACTTTTTAAAAAAAAGTTAAAAAAATTTTATGATTGCTATTATGGGATGCTTCTTGTTTACATGAGTGTAGGACCTGGTTTACTTTTTTCGGTGAGGGGGATCAGGTTTACTTTTAACAATGGTATGTTCTTTTTGCTTGATAAAAACTAGGAAATTTTTGTTGACTAGGCAGTTATTAGTCTATCTCTGGATATAGATATCACTTTTCATATAAATCAGTTTTTTATTTATCAATCATACCTAAAACTTATCCAGTTTTATCAATTATAATTTTAAAATAATCATAGTTTAAAAAATCGTAGTTTTGCTTCAGTAAGGCAAATCTGTCTTTTATATTCTTTTTACTATCATTAAATACTTTATTGTTATTAAGTAGCTTCTGAAAGTGATATGTAAATGTAGCAAAGTGACATAGAATCGAAGTAGGTAAAAAGAAGTAAAAAAAAAAAAAAGTAATAAAGCAATAAATAGGGAAATCTAGTTAAGGAGAGATAGAAGACAAAGAGGACAGCACGATGAAGGAATGAAGTCCTGTACTTTTCGAAGCACATTAGTGATGTGTTATAAAGAAAAGTACGTATGAAAGGTGTTTAGAATTTAGAGGAGATGGGTTATAGTTCCAGTTGGGCAGCTCACAGAAGGCTTTGTGGAGGAAATGCATTCATTCTAGTCTTAAAAGATGTGTATATGGAAACAGAGGGCTTTTCCACTTAGGATACTGACCAGAGCAGAGCATGGAGGCTTGTGTGGGACACAGCATGAACCATGAGAATACTTCATGAATTTCAGAGTGCTCTATAAGTGTAGTAGTCACCAGAATTGAAATGGTTAAAAGTAAATAATCCAATGAGATTTCCATTAATTTCATCAAATATTACACAACATTTTTGTTTAATTTCTGAATCCTTTACATTAATTCTGAGGACTGTGTTTTGGCAGTGACTGTTGAAGTGAAGGGTCCGTATGAATATCTCACACTTGAAGAATATCCATTGATGATTGTAAGTGAACTTATATTCTTTAACCTTAACATTACCTGAGTTAACTTGAAAGATTGTCCGTGTTTTGTGGCAGTATTCTTTAAAGAATCGTTCCTGAACAGTTCAGAAATTACTGCTTATAGTTCTGTACTTACTTCTTATTTGAATGTGACCTTCAGAGTGTCCATGAATCCCTCAGTGCCTCGTCTTCTCATCTGTAGAATGAAGAGATTGGTAACTTGTGGAATTTCAGAATTGGAAAGTACCTCAAAGATAATTTCACATCTCACATTCTCTCTAGAATCCAAAGTGGGGCACTTCTGACAGCCCTGTAGTTTCTGATCCTATTTAAAGTAACTAAATGATGACACGGCCTCGTATGTGTGTCTGTGTCTTTGGGAATATCCTTACTGTATTTTCAGATGTCCTTTGTTCATGAATTTTTTTCTTTTCCCTTTCATAGTTTTCCCGCTTTGTTATTTTTCATTGCCTTCAGATGTGTCATAACCCTGCCATATTTTTTTCCTCTTTAGTGTTATCTTCGTTTATGTAATTTTAGATAGTGAGTTGAAAATGCATTTGTAATGCAGAAGAGCGGTTACTCTTATTCGTAGGTCCTTAGGTAGTCTCTTTCTGTGCAGGAGGAGGTCATTTTTTTAACGTTACTATGGAACTCCAGAAAAGTAATTATTAGAGTAGAGGGTAGAATATGTATTTTTTTTTTTTTTTTTATAGTTTAAGACTGTTGATTCTAAATTGGCTCTTGGCCCTAATCCGCCTTTTTATTTTGCACCCATTTGGGATGACAGTTTTTCATGGTGATGTGCATTGTATATGTCCTGTTTGGTGTTCTGTGGCTGGCGTGGTCTGCCTGCTATTGGAGAGATCTCCTGAGAATTCAGTTTTGGATTGGTGCTGTCATCTTCTTGGGAATGCTTGAGAAAGCTGTCTTCTACGCAGAATTTCAGAATATCCGATACAAAGGAGAATCAGGTATGTAACCAAAAAAATGTTTTCCAATTTGTGAGTGATTGGCAGGTAAGACTTGACAGTTTTACTCAGATGAGCAGTCATGAATGGATTTAACTTTTCAGTTACTTAATTATTAGAATAACTTTAGCATAATCACTATGATCGTGACTCTTATTTTTAGCCTTATAACTTACAGGTTCGGTGGTTTAAGAGTGATGGTACTGAAATATACTCACACAAGTTACAGTAGTAGTGGCCGTCTGGGTAAGATTATTATCATCATTGGATCTCAATTGCCATTAATTTTTAAGGCACTGTGATTATATGTATTTGAGGAAGGAAATAATTACTGCCAATTTGATAGTAAGATGCCATTGATTTTAGGACATACTTTGATTTCAAAGATGTTAACATATTGGGGGGAAGGGAGTACCTCTAAGAACTAGTAAAATACAGTAATACCAAGAAAATAGGAGGTTGCTTAGGTTTACTAAAGTGAACAGGTAATGGCAAACTGTTTTGTACTGAAGTTTTTTGTGATAGCTTTGGTTCTTTCTCATCAGACATTTAATTTTTAATGATTATTGTTGTAAGAGTTTTCCCTGTCTTTGAAAGGGCTTGAAAACAGTAGATGTGAAAATGATTTAAAAACTGTGTACATATTTTGTGCTTTTCAATGTATGTATTCGTTGAATTTACATATTTTCAATGTATATTCCTCAGTTTTTAAAAATGGGGGGAAATACCTAAGTCTTCTAAGCTGTCTGTGTAGGTGAGGTGTTCTGCTCATTTTTCCGAAGCAGGGTTGGGGAGGGAGGGTGATTTGAGCACACCCAGATTGCTATTCACATGAACAAGGTAAGTAAAATTGGCCTGTGTGCTTATTTGTAAAATTTGCAGGAGAAGCATTCTCTCTGAACAGGACAATCCCAGTGCCTGTTCTCACGACTGTTGGAGATCTAGATCTACGTTCTTGTTCGAGAGTCGCACCTCTTCCCAAACCTAGGTTATAGCACCCTTTCCCTCTTTCTCACAGTTCAGGGTGCTCTGATCCTTGCGGAGCTGCTTTCAGCAGTTAAACGCTCCTTGGCTCGAACCCTGGTCATCATAGTCAGCCTTGGATACGGCATAGTCAAGTAAGTCTTAACTGTTTATGTGGAAGAACGTATTAAAACTCTGATTAAATTGAATCAGTATTGTAGGTTCCCATTGTCATTCTGAAAGAATTGATGTAAGAACTGCAATAAGACAGTCATCTGAAATTTTGTAGATTTGTAAAAACCACGAAATGTGAGGTGTTTCATTTCACCTCTTAGAACTTAAGGAGCATTGCAGGAAAATCTGCAATACAGTGAATGACAATTAAAACATCAAACTTTTGGAGTGAAATTGCAGTGACTTTTAATCTTCCAAAATATTTTTCCAAATCACATTTCTCATGGGAATGTCATTCAGTCTGAAAAAAACTGTCTGAAAATAATTTACTTTTTATTAAAAAAATTTTATTCAGTGCCTTCTATATACTAGATCGTGTTCTAGGCCCTGGGAATACAGCAGATAAACAAATGACTTGGGAGTTTACATTTGTGGAGGGAGGAAGGGGACAAAGATAAAAATAAGCGAGTAAAATTTTTACTATGTCAGTGGTAAGTGCTATGGGAGCAAATAAAGCAGGGGAACGGTGTAGAGTGCCAGGCAAGAAGTGGAGCTTGCAGTTATAAATAGAGTGATTGTGTCAAGAGGGATGAGCAGTGACCACTGCGTTGAACTTCATGGGAGATGTAAGTGACCTTAACAAGATGGTTTTGGTGAAGCGCAAGGCTAAAAGCTTGATTGGAGTGAGTTCAAGAGAGAAAATAGAAGCAGAGGAGTTGGCACAGCCAGGTGGAGACAGTTATTTCAAGGAGTCTTGCTTTAAGTGGGATTATTAATGAGTTTTAGTTAAAATTTTTTTTAAATGTTTATTTTTGAGAAAGAGAGACAGAGTACAAGCAGGGGAGGGGTAGAGAGAGAAAGAAACACAGAATCTGAAGCAGGCTCCAGGGTCTGTGCTCACAGCTCGACATGGGGCTCGAACTCAGGAACCTTGAGATCATGACCTGAGCTGAAGTTGGATGCTTAATTGACTGAGCCACCCAGGCACCCCCGAGTTTTAATTTTCTTAATTTGTTCATTTAAAGGAATTTTGCTTTCAGTGGGATTAGGGGAATGAGGTGGGCTTCATTTTTAAAGTTATTTAATTCACTTAACAAATACTTGAGTGCCTCCTATATGCCAGGGAATAGTCTAGATTTCTAAGATATGACAGTAGGGAGAAAAATCCTTGCCCATACGGAGCTTTGCTAGCATATAACAAAAAGTACAAGAACAAGTCTCACTTAGGCTTAGGTCGACATGATTTACAGCAGTGCATCTCAAACTTACAGTGCGCTAATGAATCACCTGGAGATCTCGTGAAAATGTAGATTCTGATTGGGTGGCATTTTGAATGTCATGGATTCAAGACTTCCTCCTTCAAGAAGCTGCTCAGAAGACTTTATGTTTTGCTGGATTCTGAGCTTACAAATGTGCAGTTTATCTAATGAGTTGCAATAGGATATTTGCTTATATTGTTAAAAATGTTTAGATTTGATCATTGTATTGTGGTTTTGTTTTTAAAAAGTCTTTATTGCTTAAAAAAAACACACCTAAAGACCGTATGGGACAATGGGAAGTGGATGAGGCTTGCATGAGGCAGGATTGGCCATAGGTTAGTGGTTAGTGGGACTGGATGATGCGTATAGAGGGGTTCATTATACTATTGAATGTTTGAAAATTCTCTATAATAAAAATGGCTTAAAATTTTTTTGTTTTTTGTTTTTTTAATGCAGTAACCAGGGACCAGATCTAAAGTTCTGGTATTCACTATCTTGGTTTAAGACCATATGTTCTTCCTTTTTTTTCCTCAGATGAATCAAGTATGTCTGGCTTATCTCTGCTAAGTTCTTGGCCTGTATTAATCAACATGAGTTGCTGTTACTTAGCTTATTTTGGAGTTTGTAGCATTGGTACTCAACTCTTGTCTTTGCTTCCTATTTAGGCCTCGACTTGGAGTCACTCTTCACAAAGTTGTGGTAGCAGGAGCCCTCTATCTTTTGTTCTCCGGCATGGAAGGGGTCCTCAGAGTTACTGGGGTCAGTACTGCTTAATCTGAGTATTTGCGGTCAGTTCATATACATTGTTTTTGTCTTTGAGAGAGTGAATTGGAAATGTCTGTGGGCTTTTTCTTCTAAGTCAAAGTGTATGTATAATGCAAAGTGTATGTATAATGCAAATTTTCTTTTTAACCTGTTAGAGCTTTTTAAGTTTAATGTGTAGCCAGGAATGAATGCTTTCCCACCTGTCCCCAATTGCTGCGTATTCCTCCTCCCAGACAATGGGCTCTCATTCTTGTAGAAGGGGCAAATATCGTAATCATGTACTTGCTCCATTATCTGATTTTTGTTTGAAAGTGGCAGTGCTCTCTGCTAACCACCACTTGAATTTCAAAGGCTTTTCTAAAATGCAAGTCATTGTTTCGCATCATTCTTGAGAATTATAAAATCATGCCCTTTGTCAGGAAGGGAAACCAAAGCACTGAGATATAAATGAGAAAGAAGTTTATGTTAGAGCTGGATTAATGTGAAGAAGAACTGGTCATTCCAGCAGCTATTTATTTAAAAATCACTCCTAGCAATAATCCCTTAGATTCAAGGTGGCAAATGCTGTAAATTTGACTTTGCCCTCAAGAAAACTGAGCTCGTTAAGTTTTGCAATAAATTGCCCCTTAAAATAAAACACTTTATGGATGTATATTTGTTTTTCAGATCACACTGTGCTCTATGTAATTTTCTTCGACTTTTAGCAATTTTAACCCTCTGTCAATTTCGTTTTCTTCTGCTGCTGTAGTCTTTTTCTTATTCCTTGGCTCTGATAGTAAACCTGGCCCTCTCAGCAGTTGATGCCTGTATTATTTTATGGATATCCTTTCAATAATGTCCTGGTGATTGGACAGTCAGGGTTATATAAATAGCACCTCGTATACATAAATGTGTGAAACAAGCAGCATAGTTTTGGGGACAGATATTTGCCTTATGTTTTATTTTGGGGGGTGCTCTTATTTGTAGATTTACATTATATTACAGTTTTGGGAATTAATAATATGTTAATGCTGCAGTACTTTGAAATATGAAAATGGTCTTTTTAGACATGTAGCCAAAATGACAACGATAGAAGATGATAGAATGGGATGCAGGCTTATAACACCACAACTTTTCAGTCTGGTCACTTCTTAACATGGATCTTAGCCTGCTAGGAGCTCTGTGGTGGTTGCCTCTTACTACGTAGCAGCATGTTTTATTGTATTGTGGTTGTAGTCAACAGTTTGTGTGAAATGCTTACAGCTGTATATCCTATGTGATCATTTGTCAGAAGGGAAGAATGATGTAGGTACAAAGTATTATTCCTTATTTTCTTTTGGTTCGAAAGCCAAATCATTCCAGATGATTGTGTAAATGCAGAATCATGTGCTGGTTTCTTCTCTGTGCTCTCTAGATGTCTCTTTTTCACCACCTCTTTTTCTTTGTCTGCAGGCCCAGACTGATCTTGCTTCCTTGGCCTTTATCCCCTTGGCTTTCCTAGACACTGCCCTGTGCTGGTGGATATCCTTCTCATTGGCTTGTTTGATGGCGGTCCGTTTTTTCCCCTTGGAGATGGGTTTCCATTGATCTTTCTGCAAATGGTTTTTACCAGTTTCGTTGATTACTCTTTACTTTGGGACTAGGGTATTTTCAGTCTAACAACCAGAGAGCGCAGGTAAGCAGTTATTTTAATTTAAAAAATTGCAGCAAGAGTTGGTGACTGTGGACTGAGCACAAGATAAAACACATCTGGCTTTTTTTACAATGAGCATTTCACTTCAATTTTGGACTTCTGTATCTCACTTAGTGTTAGAATGATTGGCTGCTCTGGTCCTGCTGCTTCTTTCAGCCTCTGGCAATTATTAAATGTTTTAAAAATTACGTAAATATTTTGATTCTTAAAATACGATTTTAGGAACTACATGAGGCTGTTTAACACTCCCCCTTTTTTTGTTTTTTTTTTTGTTTGTTTGTTTGTTTAGTGTTTATTTTTGAGAGAAAGAGAGACCAAGCTTTAGCTGGGAGTGGCAGAGAGAGAGAGGGAGGGAGATACAGAATCTGCAGCAGGCTCCAGGCTCTGAGCTGTCAGCACAGAGCCCAACGAGGGTCTCAAACCCATGAACCATGAAATCATGACCTGAGCTGAAGTTGGACACTTAATTGACTGAACCACCCATGCACCCCGAGGTTGTTTGACTCTTTTAAAATTCTAAGTAGGTTTAGCAGATTTTAACCCATACAGGATAATAGGGTAAGTGTTTTATACTCTCTAATTTAAAAGCCAACTTGAGATTGTTTGAAGAATTCCACTCTCTGAGATAAATATTGATTTGTTTACAGAAAAAGTCATCCAGCAGATAACAAACAAGTTTCTATTTGAATAATCTTTTTTCTTGCTTTTTAAAAGTAAACATTTGCTTATTAGGGACTTGGCCTATTAGATGAAGGATTCAGGTGTTTGGACTTTTATCTTTCAGGGATTTTTAAAAATTTATTTTGGTTTTTGTGTTACTTGGTCCTATATACAATTGGTGTGATAATACAGTCTTGATGGGCTGTGACTGTTATAAAAGGCTGAATGTAAATAAAGTTGTAATTTTGTAAATTTGGGGGGGATTGTCCTATATCAAAAATGTTTGAAATTGAAGTGTTACAGGGCCCAAAAGGCTGAATGTTTTCTAGGTCAGAATCTTTCAAGGGTGCTTTGTGAACCTCTACTACGCATATTGAGAGTGTGGGGAGAGGGACTGGACCATACAGGAAGATGACCCGGTCGTTAGGTAGCAGCCAGGGCTCTGTTAAAGGGCAGAAGGGAGCTCCAGCTCACTTGCTTTCCCATCTGCCCTTCATTCTGAAAGTTGAACATCAGAGCAGATAATCATCTGTGATAGTCATTAGTTCTCCTCTATCTTTGTGCAACAACTTGTACTTAAGAATAATGTCTTGAAAATAGAGAGTTGTTGCTTTTAGAGCCCAACTGCCTGGGATTCTCAGCCAGTTTGTAATTGTATGGATAACTCAGGCAACTGGTAGCAGGTTTCTTAACATGGTACAAGGGGACTGAGTGTAAACTCTGGGAGGTTGTAGGCATGAGCATATGACTTTAGACTAGATTAGGTAGAACAGTGAGAACAGAGCCACTACCTTAAAAGAAGAAAGGAGAGGATGCTAACTCCCAATTTTTTGCCTGTTAACTCATTTTTATTTCATTCTCTTCCATTTGTCTTTCATTTGGTTCTTCTTCCTTATTTCTCTAGAAAGCTTCTTCCTATCTTTATTTCTCCGTTATATTTTTCCTCTCTTTTTTTTTCTTATTTTTCGCATTCTCATTTTATCCTGGTTTTGTTGAAAATGAATACTTTCTTACTAATCCTGGTGAGGCTTGGGGTATTTGTGAGGTTGAGAGTGAGAGCTGTTAGGCCTGGTATCCATAGCTCTGTCAGTTTGACTCCAGATTCTCAAATAGAAGGATTAGTTTACTAGCTTGTTTTTTCTGAACGTTGAATTCCTTGACCTGCAAACACATATTTATTAGCCTGACTCAAACAATGAAGCTGTTAAAACTTCGGAGGAACGTCGTAAAACTCTCTTTGTACCGACATTTTACCAACACGCTTATCTTGGCAGTGGCAGGTAAGCTGGAGACTTGCTTCGTGCTGTTCAAATGCAGTTTTTTTAGAACAGAGATTCTTCACTTGAGAGGCCATAGGTAGGCTCTGTAAAATTACATTAAAAGCTTTGTATATTTCACTTGGGGAAGTGGTCTTTCACTTTTGTCAAATTCTCAAATGGGTCCGTGGTTCAAAAACAGTTTGAGAACCATTTGTTTTAAGAGCCGAAGATCAACTACATATAATTTCAACTCTTGGTATATCTCCCGTCTCCATTCTTTTTCTGAGACACTTTTTTTTTCCCCGAGGCAAGTAGTCATTAATGCCATATAGCCCTTAGATTTCTTTTAGTAGAAGACGTTAATATTTGCTTATTTCGTTTTATTAAAATAAATACAAAATTTTATTTAGATTTTTAGATCAGTGTACGTTGATATTATGTTGCCTTTACATATGTCACTAAACATGCATAACATATACGTTACACGTATCCGTTAGGATAGACTACAGCCCATGTAGGCTAATTTGCCTGCCTTTTGGCTTTTGTACCAGGAATAGGGAGATCTGGCCTATAATTGGAACCAACAGTTCTGTTTGTCTTGCTGTCATTTTATCAACCTCTCTTTCCATCTGACCAGAACCAAAGAAAAATTAGCATTATTATACTAAGGATAAAGAAAGGGGGAAAAATCATATTATTGATAATACTGGAAAAAGCAGTGTTTCTAATACCTTCTTTTCCAGTTCTGAGAGTTACCAAAGTAGCCAGATGGTAAACTGTTCTTTAAGTACAGAAAGGATTGGCAAGAGTACGAATTGTGGGCCTTGCTTAGAGCAGTTTTGTAAGTAAATTTGTATTGAATAAATGTGTTAAAATAACTGAGAGAAAATGATTGTAATGTATTGAGGGTTAGGGATGTGTGGGATTCCACTTAACTAGAATCAGAGAATGTACTTAGGGATGTAAATTAATGCTCATACTGTGACCAGGTTTTTCGTTTCCTGTTAGCGTCTATTGTGTTTATCATCTGGACAACCATGAAGTTCAGGATAGTGACTTGTCAGTCGGTGAGTTATAAACACATGGATTTGTGGATGGTGTACTGTTTTATACTTAGACAATGACGTTGATGACAATGATAACGTTCATACCTTTTAAGAAATTAGGGTTCGGTCTCCACTCTGAGGGTTAGAATCCTTCCCTCCTAAGTGTTCTATATTAACACTGTGCTTAGTATGATAGATTTGTTTTATGGGGGTTTTTGTCAGACGTTGGGAGAAAGGACTGACTATATATCCCAGTAGTGGGAGAGAACATTATAAATGATCATCACAGTTTGTCATAACCCAATCTTGCCTTAACTAAAAAATTTTTAACAAGAAATCCAGAATCCTAAACATTAAGTACGTGTGAATAACGTTAATCTAAGTAGAAGCTGTGTACTTAATATTTGAGCACAGACACTGGCAAAACACTTCTTTTGCTGGAAGCCAGAGCTAAGCTGGTAAAAATAAATAAAATGAAGACTAAAAAATGACAACATTATGTTACTTTCTCTTACCTTGTATAAAAGTCCTTCCCTAAAGATTCTCAGAGCTATAAGGAAATATAAATAAAGTGCTCTATTCAGTTGGTCCCTTTTCTTTAGCAACAATAAACACTACCAGGGAAGAACCAATGCTCATTTATTTTTTATTCCCAGCACCTAGCACAGTGCCTAGCACATAGCAGGCTCTTAAGTTGAATGAACAAATAAGTGATTCTGGTTCTCTGCCAAGGGCTTTGTGAAATGAGTTAAGATTATGTATAAAAATGTACTTCTCCCCGTTTCGGTAGGACTGGCGGGAGCTGTGGGTGGACGATGCCGTCTGGCGCTTGCTGTTCTCCATGATCCTGTTTGTCATCATGGTTCTCTGGCGACCGTCTGCAAACAACCAGAGGTTCTCGGACGCTTCTTACTTACCTTGCTAACCACTGAATGGCTGTATCATCAGTTAGAGGTGGTTCAGTGGGTGACAGTGTCAGGGCTATGTCATATAGTGGAAAGAACAGTCACTGGGTCTGGAATCCAGAGAAGCGGGTTCCTGTCCTACTCTCCTATTTGCACTGTGACTTTGGGCATGTTGCCTCTTTTCACTTCTCTGGGCCTTAGTTTCCTCTTCATATAATGTGAGGCATTGAATCCGTTGATACAAGGTGATTTTCAGTTCTGACATGTTCTGATAACATGTATGTATATGAGTAAAGACAGGAAGTAGATTGGGGCGCCTGGATGGCTCAGTCGGTTAAGCGGCCGACTTCGGCTCAGGTCACGATCTCACAGTCTGTGAGTTCGAGCCCCACATCGGGCTCTGTGCTGATGGCTCATCAGAGCCTGGAGCCTGCTTCGGATTCTGTGTCTCCCTCTCTCTCTGCCCTTCCCCTGCTCATGCTGTATCTCTATGTCTCTCAAAAATAAATAAACGTTAAAAAAAAAAAAAATTAAAAAAAAAAAAGACAGGAAGTAGATAGATCGTGACACTTGTAATGAGGGTCTCACCTATCTTGTCTCGGGAAAGAAAGAACAATTTTTATAGCCAGTAGCTCAGCTTTCTTTTTAACAGTAGCGTAAAATGAGACCTTACGTGACAGACTTTGAAATTAAAAGTCTATATGTGAATTCGCTTTGTTCAACTATTGGCAAATCTCAGTTATTTATAAATTGGCTATCTTTATTTTGTGAATGTCTGTGTCTTTGGTGTGCCACCCTCCTCCCCCCATTTATGTTTAGATAGTAAGAGCTTATATTACCCAACCATATCACCAAAGAAGGAAAAGGATGAGACGGTATAACTAACTGTGTGTGTGAGATAAATGACATCTTTTTATCCCGTGAAAGTACCTGTTTTCTCATATTATACATTTAATGTTTGTGTTCTCTGAAAAAAAAAAATAGAGAAAAATACAGTAGGCTTGGGATTGCTGGGGTAAAGGGTATGCATGTTTATAATTTTTAAAGTATTAAAATCAAATTGCATTCAAAAAAATCTGAAACAAATTATGTATTTACCAACAATTATGTGAGAGGAACTCTCTCCTCTACCTTCCCGATGTCCCCATTATTTAATTTTTACAGATGTGGTAAATGAGAATATTCACTGTTATTTTTAGTTGCATTTAAGACTAAATTACTTTTCTTTTTTAATTTTTTTTTAATGTTTGTTTATTTTTTAGAAACAATACAGGAGGGGGAGGAACAGAGAGAGTGGGAGACACAGAATCTGAATCAGGCTTCAGGCTCTGAGCTGTCAGCACAGGCCTGACGTGGGGTTCGAACCCAGACATCATGAGATCATGACCTGAGAGCCAAAGTCAAATGCTTAACCGGCTGAGCCACCCAGGCGCCCCAAGACTAGATTACTTTTTATGTCATTACAGGTAGTATAGTTCCTCTGCCAGTCAGCTTTTTATATCTTTGACTTTTTTTCCTTATTAGCTTATGGATCATTTTTGTATTGATTTGTAGGAATTCCTTACATATTTTAGATTCCAGTATTTTGTTCCAAGCATTCCAGATATTTTCTTCTAGTTTGTTGTTTATCTTTGAACAATTTAATGGTGTTTTGGCCATAGAAAAAGTTGGAAGTGGGGCCCCTGGGTGGCTCGGTCGGTTAAGCCTCCGACTTCGGCTCAGGTCATGATCTCATGGTCTGTGGGTTCGAGCCCCGCGTCGGGCTCTGTGCTGACAGCTCAGAGCCTGGAGCCTGCTTCAGATTCTGTATTTCCCTCTCTCTCTGCCCCTCCCCTGTTCACACTCTGTCTCTTTCTCTCAAAAATAAACAAACATTAAAAAAAAAAAAAAGAAAAAGTTGGAAGTATGGAGTCAAATTTATTGCTTTTTTTCTTTCAGGTATTGTGTATTTTGTGTCTTTTTTTTTTATTTCTGAGAGTGTGTAAGTGGGGGATGGGCCTTGGTGGGGACAGAGGATCTGAAGCTGGCTCTGTGCTGACAGCAGCAACCCCAACGTGGGGCTCAAACTCATGAACTGTGAGATCATGACCTGAGCCAAAGTCAGATGCTCAACCAACTGGATCACCCAGATGCCCCATTTTTTTGTGTCTTGCTTAAGAAATTTTTCCTGGCTCAAGGTGAAGTCTAAAGTTATTCTGTAATTCTTTCAGTATTTCTCAGTTGTGCTTTTATTCATCAAGAATTGTTTAATTGTGAGTTCTCTGTCCTGCTTTTTTTTCTCACTTTGAAAATCCTGCATCAGTAGTACATTTTCTTAAATTATCTTAGTTTCCTGATAAGTCTTTGTATGTGCCCTCCCCCTTAATGTTTTTTTTTGTTTTGTTTTTTTTTTTTTTTTTTAGAAAATATCCAATGCTGTTGGTTCTTTTCTCTTTAATAAAATATTTGTTTATTTAATTCTAGGAAAACCTTTATTGGATTTTGACTGGAATTTAATTGAATCGATAGGTTAATTAGGGAAATTACATACATTTTTTCCATCCTTGCCTATGGTATGTCCCATTGTTTTAGTCTTTTCAGTGCTTTATAACTTTTTTTCGTTTTGAGAGCACGAGCAGGGAAGGGAGCAGAGGGAGAGAGGGAAGATCTTTTGTTTGTTTGTTTATTGATTTTGAGAGAGAGAGAGTAGGGAGGAGTAGAGAGGGGGAGAGAGAGAATCCCAAGTGGGCACCGAGGTGATAGTGATGTGGGGCTCTATCCCAGGAACCATGAGATCATGACCTGAGCTGAAATCAAGAGTCAGACTCTTAACTGACTCAGCCACCCAAGCGCCCTGAGAGCCTCACGCTTAGTGTGGAGCTCAATGCAGGGCTGGATCCTACAACCGTAGAATCATGATGAGAGCTGAAATCAAGTCTTGGATGCTCAACTGACTAAGCCACCTGAGCCCCCTGTTTTGTAACTTTTATTGAAATATTTAAAAAATATTATGGCTCTTATGGATGCACCCTTTTAAAATAATACTTGTGGCTTTGGCAAAAATGGAGGAATGCCATTGATTTTTTAAAAATTTTTAATATTTTTTTATATATTCATTCATTCGTTCAACATACAGTGTTTGTTGGCTTTAGAAGTAGAACCCAGTAATTCACCTCTTATATATGACACACAGTGCTCATCCCACAAAGTGCCCTCCTTAATGCCTGTCACCCTTTTAACACACCCCCCTCCAGCAACCCTCAGTGTGTTCTCTGTGTTTAAGAGTCTCTTATGCTTTGCCTCCCTCTCTGTTTTTATGTTATTTTTTCCTTCCCTTCCCCTATGCTCATCTGTTGAGTTTCTCAAATTCCACATATGAGTGAAATGTTTATTTTGAGAGAGAGAGAGAGAGAGAGAGAATCCCAAGCAGGCTCCATGCTGTCAGCACAGACCCTGACATGGGGCTCAATCCCAAGAACTGTGATATCATGACCTGAACCAAAATCAAGAGTCAGACACTCAACTGACTGAGCCACCAGGCACCCTTAATTGTTTTTGTTTTTCTTTTTTAAATTTTAAGTAGGCTCCACGCCTAACGTGGCTTGAACTCACAACCCTGACATCAAGAGTTGCATGATCTCTGGTCTGAGCCAGCCAGGAGCCCTGGAATGCTCTTGATTTTTATATATTTATCATTTCCATCTACCTTCCTATATTGTCTTGTTCTGATAATCTCTAGATTTTCCTATTAGATTGATTGTTACTGAAAGTAGTGACAATGTTATTCCTTCTTTCCAGCTAATATTGCTGCCTCATTACTGTTTCTTGTGTTGGCTAGGCTCTCTTGTATAATATTGAATTGAGGCATTGAGAGTGGGCCATCTCGTTCTGACTTTTAAAAAGTGCTTTTCAAGTATTATTAACTTGGATATCTAGTGTTGGATTTTGCTAATTATCCTTTAATAGGTTATGGGCGTTTCCTGTTACCCCTAGCTTTTAAAGAGTTTTGTGAGTTTTTTGTGTTTTTTAATCCATGAAAGGGCGATTTAAAAACAAGGTAGAATGAAAATAAGAGACAACAGTAAGTACAGAGTGAGTTCAGAGTGGAAGCTTTCTAGGAGTTCTCTGTCTGGCAGCTGCTTTGCTAAATCTCTCGGAAGTTGTAAAGGAAAGATATCTAGATGTACCAGATGAGGCTTTCATCTTCTCAACTCCCCGCTTGGAAACTGAGATTTTAAATTACCTGATACATACAAGGTCAGGACTTTGTCTCTTAGCTACAAATTGAAAGGCTGAAATTTTAAATCACATGAGAATTTACTTCCCTCTTTGTGGTAATACGTGCTTGTAAATGCTTACCACATGCGAGGTATTGTTCTCAGCACTTTTTGAAATGACACGTTTACTTTTTATGAAGCACCTCTATGAGTAATGTTTTATTATCCCCAATTTCAGTTGAGAAAACTGAGGCACAGAGAATAAGTAACTTGTCTCCAGTCACAGGTAGTATGTGGCTGAGCCTGCGCTTGTAAATGTGATACTGTCCTTCTCTTGCTAATAAAGGCGATCCAGAGCTTTCTGAAGGGGAGAATTGATTTGTTTTCACCGAAATAATTTTATGAATGACTCGTTGCAGCTTCAGTAATAAGGTCTGTAAAATCCAGAGAGTATAGCATTTTTTGTAGTTTTCTAATTTTTTCCCCTTCCATTCTGTCAGGTTTGCCTTTTCACCGTTGTCTGAGGAAGAGGAAGAGGATGAACAAAAGGAACCTATGCTAAAAGAAAGCTTTGGTAGTAATAAAATTTACTTGTGCTTTAAGTATTATTTTCCGGTTTTTAGAAATAGAGTAAAGCAAGTATAACAGTTTGTATCAAAATCAAGATACTTTGATACAGTTTATTATTTTACAACTGCTATACAGTTTTTTCAATTTGGCATGTGGTGAAGTTAAGGGGAATCAAAAGTATAAGGGTATAAATTTTAAACGGAAGCCATGATAAATTCACTAAACAGTTGCACAGTAAATGTACAATTTGCTTATTGCATGAGCTGAAAATTTGGCTTTGAACTTCCTAGCATAAAGGTAGAGAAATATCTGTTGTGTAACTCAGGGTCCATAAACCTAAAGTTGTGAATCCATGTTTGAAATTATTGCTGGTCTTCGATATACTTAACCCATTTACTTCGTTTGCCGTCTACAGAAGGAATGAAAATGAGAAGTACTAAACAAGAACCAAATGGAAATAGTAAAGTAAACAAAGCAGTAAGTAATTGTGTACAGGCCTTAATGATTTTTTAGATCTATGCTGTAATTAAGCTTTCTTTATACATCTTTTAATATATATTACATTTATATTTTCAAAAACAAACAGCAAGTGATTCTAAGATCTAGTTATCTTTAACCTAGTTGGTTTGTTACTATGTCTTGAAAAGGTACACCAGAGAGTCTGATGGTTCTATTTGTTTTCATCAATGGAAGTTACAGCCCTACTAACCTAAGGTGGTGTTTGTAGTAAAGATCAAGGTTTTTTTCATTCAGCAGGGTTTGTTTGGGGTTTTTTGTTTGTTTGTTTTTTAGAACGATACATGCAGTCTACATTAAGGGCTTTAGAATTTATCTCCCGTTTAAGGAGAAAAACTTAGAGGAAGCAAACTCTTAGGAATTAGAACATTGAGAAGAAAGCATTTAAAGATAGAATTTTATGTTTCACTTACATACTTATATTACACTTACATGGATTTTTTAAAGTATTTGACTATATAATTTTTTAAATTATTAGCAGTCCCATTTATTATGTGAATATACTACATTAGAATTCTCAAAATATGAAATTTAAAAATTTTGAGATCTCTTTAGATCTTTACTTGACATGTGTTATTTGGTGCATTTTAGTAACTACTGGTATTTGTATGTTCCCAGCAGGAAGATGATTTGAAATGGGTAGAAGAGAATGTTCCTTCTTCTGTGACAGATGTGTAAGTTTTTATATTATTTTCACAAGAACCCTATTTCAGTTAGTATAACTTTTATTAAGTGAATGAGCTGAAGAACATGGCTAATGAGAATGCTAATAGAAAATTGAAGAATATTAAAAATGTTAAAAAGATGTTAAAAATTAGGAAAGATATATAGACAGAAGTAATCAGGATTATTTGTTCAGATGACATTTTCTGCTTATAAAGATTTAGCTGTATACCTTCCCAAAATCATTGGGATAATCCTTTTGGGATTTTTTAGTTCCTTAATCAAAAATTGGCCCTGTCACAGTGCAGAACATGGTTTTTTTCTACACAATTTCAGTAACTCTTCCGTTTTTGTATTAGCTCTTTTCCCCCTGAACTGCTCATTAATAAGATGCAGATCTTAATTATTAAAAAGGCTTTAAATTGTATTCATGATTCCATTTTCTTTATGAACCTTTTATGACTTTATGTTGTTCACTTGGTGTTTTCCTCTCTGTAGAGCACTTCCAGCCCTTCTGGATTCAGATGAGGTTAGTAATCAAATCATGTGCATAAACCGTGGGTCTCATGATTTAATAGAGAATCACAGGTCCTTTGTTCAGGAGAATTTTATTTATTTGACTCAGTAATGGCCTGAAGAACTGTATTTGGTATGGTTGAAAAAGGGTGAGAATATAAAATATTCTAATATTAGAACCCAAATATTCAAGAGGTTTCCTTTCTGTACATGTCCCCTATTTTCCAAAGTTTTATGATCAGATTTGAGGACAGGTCTTTTGTTTCGAATATTAGATAATTCTAGAATCTCTTGATTTTTGAAAATCCTTTCAAAGCATCTGCCTGAATCCAACTCATTTTGTTGGATTGGGCTGCTAAAAAAATGATTTGTTCATTTCTCACTGACCTGTGTGATGCAGCATACAATGTCAAATTCCGTAGCAGTTCTATGCATTGAAATAATCGAGAATTCTACCATTCGGAATTAAACCTGTCTTTGTAACACTTTGCTTTCTATGATATACCACTGTATATTCTGCAGTTCCCAGATCTCCCTGTTGTGGGCTTCTGCTGATAGTTTGCCCTCAGGGCTTCCCTTTGGCTTTAGTTCTCTAGCCATCGCTCTGTTTCAGCCAGAGCAGGCTGAGTATGTGAAACCCAATTGGGCCGTTCATGGCAATACAGGTTTAATATAGTACTTTTGTTTGTATCGACTTGACCTATCTTTCTCTTCACCTGTATTTCCCTGTGTGAAAAACCTATTCAAGAACTAACAACTTAAATGAATTACAAGAGAAACAAGTTTTAAAGGACCAGGAATCAAAACAGCATCAGACTCTTCAGCTTCAATTTTGGAAGCTAGAAGATAATAGAACAATGTCTTTGAATTCTGAGGAAAATTATTTTCAACCTAGAATTGTATTTTCAATTAAACTGTCAGCATGAGGGTAAAATAAAGATATTTTCAGTCATGCAAAAAATAAAATAATTAACATTCTATATGTGCTTTCTCAGAAAAGTAATAGAAAATGTTCTTCACAAAATGAGAGAACTAAACAGAGAAAGACGTGGGGTAGAGGGGCAAGGATAAACTCCCAGGACGATGCTGTAAGAAATGCCGAGAGTGATGGCTGGGCGACAGTCTTGGAGGGCAGCCAGTCCAGAATGGAGCAGACCGGAGAGCTTCAGGAGGAGTAGTTCTAAGACTACAATAAAAAGGATAGATTAACTGATGTAATTGATCATGTTAAAAAAGTATTTACAGTTCTATTAGAGTTCAGGTGTGATATGTGCTTTTAGCAAATGAAACAATACAAAAATGAAAAATATTAACCCTGAGGTAAAAAATTACATAAGAAGGAAAATTAATGGTAACACATTAATTTTCTTAATTGAAATGGCATACTATAAATACTATTTTCTAATCAGATACAATTTTTAACATGATTTTTTATAAAATTATGAAAATACATAAAATCTACCATTCTAATTCTCAGGTGCAAAGTGTTAACTATACGCACATTGTTCTACAACAGATCTCTAGAACTTTTTCATCAAGTGTAATTTTAATGAATGTGTAACATTTCATTTTAAGGGTAATACAGTCCTCTGTTTTTGGACATTTAATTCTATTTTATTAAAATTTTGAGTTTTGCAGTAGAAATGTTTCAAGTTAAATTCTTGAATCAGAAGAGGTCCACATTTTCATTAAAGCTTAATCTTAAGGAAATATTTGTTTAATCATCTTATTTGACTCAAAAATATACAGTTCCTTTTGATCTATTGTTTGGTGTCCAGAAACCTAGAGATTTTTATTCAGTTAATCTTGGGTGGGGCCTAGACATTTGTATGTTTCAAAATCTTCATTTCTAAATATTTAGTGGACATAAAGTTACTTGTGAGCATTATATATGTGCATCATCTTTGTAGAAGATATTTGGAATGTAGACCATTTAAAATTAATATGCTTAGAAAAGACTTTTTTCCCTCCCAGGAACGAATGATCACACATTTTGAAAGATCCAAAATGGAGTAAAGAACAGGAAGATGTGCATTTGAAGATGGGTAGTAACTGGGAAGAGATCAGCTTCTGTGTCAATCTTCTACACTTCTCCATGGAATTAAAGGAGGCAGTGAAACCTGATCTATTCCTTGACCTTTGTGCATTGGAGCTGGTGAGAGGTGTCAGAACAAGGAGAACATCTTACTGAAAACAAGTTCATAGGACAAGAAAAATCTACAAGTTTTTATTTACAACACTGATGCCCCTTTCCCTCCCACACCCCGACATGGATGTTTATGCAACTTACGTGTGTTGTTCCTGAACCTTCTATAATGTTTAAATTGTTTACTCTGTCAAACTAAAAAGTTTAACATCTTCTAAAGAACTATGACATCAACGCCATAATATGTAATCTCCAGGAGCAACTGCCTATAATTTTTATTTATTTAGAGAATTACATAGGTGATGGGGGAAGTTATCAATCACCTTTCCGTTTCCTGAGAAGCCAAGGTTACATCTTGCAGAGGTAGTTTTGAGGAAAAAAGTCCTGAGTTATTAAGGAGCCATGGTTCTATGTATGATTTAAAACAAAAACAAGAGTATGTAAGAGAGAAGCAAACTGTTACAGTATGATTCAGATCATTTAAAAAAAAATCAAGTGCAATTTTGTTTACAAATGGTGTATATTAAAGATTTTTCTATTTCAGATGTACTTTAGAGAGAAATACTAGCTTAACTCTTGACATCTGCTATTGTGACACATCCCATTGCTGGCAATGTGGTGCACACTCCAGAACTTTTAACTACTGTTTTGTAAGCCTCCAGGGGCGGCGGCATTGCGGAGTCCTAGGCAGTGCTTTGTTTGCCTCCATGCCATTCACTGGGTGTTGCACTAGATGCAGGGAGGCACTCCATCTCAGTGCTCGTGAGTGAGCATCTTGCTAAAGGAACTGTAATGCTTAAGAAGCAGGAGCAAATACAAAGGAAACAGGTCCTTCTGGCTTAATTGAAACAGTTTTTCCTGCATGAAAGTAGTGTGGAGGCCCTGGACTGCTGCTCATTCTCTAGGATTGACTGTTCTTATACCTGGTGTTGGTTTAGAGACTGTTTATAAGAGACATCACAAGGTGATGGGATTCATTTGAAGCACTATATTTGTTTTAATGGTTTTGTCCAATTTTGCCTTCCCGAGATTTTTGTTTTACATAGAAAGTTCATGCCACTTTTTAATATAAAAAATTTTAACAAAATTAATATATTTTCCTCATTTTTTTTTCAGACTTTCTCTAAAGACCATTCTTTCTCTCAAATTCTTGTGGGAATTTTCCTCCCATGGTTTTTATTCTACGTTGTCTTACTTTCCGTTGGAACCATTGACCACATGACCACAATCTTTACTAACTTATACTACAGTGAAAGTGTTTACATGTATTTAACATCTCTGTATAGCTCTTTGCTGTGGTGATTTTAAAAAAATCACCTAGAAGATCACTCTAAGGAACAATATGAAGAATTGACTATATTCTCAGGTTAACCCATTAGCAAAAGGCTAGTGGTACTGTTGTGTCCTTCTGTTCTTCCATAGAGACACCTAGCAAGTGAGTAATGGTAATAATGCAGCAAGATAGTTGGTCAGATATTTTTAGGGTGGTTAGATGTTGACTTAAGATTAGGGAATAAATCCTATTGTGTTAATAGTGTATAGTAACAAATTATGTAGACCAGACCCCATAATTCGTTTTGCTTTCTCTTATGGGTTATGGCATTGTGATTAGATACAGCGTATCATTTCTTAGAACTGGTTCAGAAGTAATTTATAGTATTACATTGACCTGTTACCTGAGAGTTTATATTTGTCTTAGTCCTTGGGCCTGAAACTACTAGGTATTAGGCCTTCTTTGAGGACAGCAGCTGGCAGTTCTATATTTTCAAGGTGTTCATTTTCTGTGGTGAAAATCACCCATAAGGCTTGATTTATGTAGCAATTTTTGTGTTTGTACTAACACTTTGAAAATATTTCACTGGATTATCAGAAACAGCATTTGGTAAAGTTGGGACAATAATCCTAATTTACAAGTGAAGAAATGGACATTGTATAAAAATAAAGTGACCAAGGCCAGTATTTTTTATTTAAGTTATCATAGACTTTTGCTTTAAACTCAAATGCTTTTATGACCTACCTGCTGTTTTCTTTGGGGTGGAGGGAGGAAGTTGCCAAATACACCTCATTTTTGCAGTAGTTTTCAAACGTTAAAAGTGCATGGACTCACGTTGAGGACTTATTAAAGCACAGACTGCTGGACCCCCCAGTCCAGCTTTTCTGATTCAGTAGGGCAGGAATAAGGCCTGAGACTGCATTTCCAGTAAGTTTCCAGGTAATGTTGATACTCCTGGTCTAGGGATCACATTTTGAGAACCGCTGGCCTAGAACAACCTTTAAAAAAAAGGGTAAAATACCTGAACTTGTTGGGATTATAATGGTAATGCAAAAACCACCATTTATTGGGTGTTCATAGAGTGTGTCAGGGATTGCGAAACGTCCACAACGCCAGGTTAGTGCAGTACACTACCATCCTTTTGGAGATAAGGAAACGAAGGCCAATTTCCTAAATGGCATGTCTCCATCCCGATTAAGTGACGCCAAAGCCCAAACTCATCACCGTGCTAACTGCCTGAGACAGTTCCAAGTTACCCTCCCCGCCCACCCTTTTTGGTAAGCCCCGTCGCTAGTTAGGCTACACGACAAAGAAATTCTGGGTCTAGGGTGAAAGTGGGGAACCTAGCTCCGGCGCGTTCCTGTTAGGTCTGTTGGGGTTTGGGGCGGAAGGGGCGGGGCTGCTGCTGCGGAAGGGGCGGGCTTAGCCCGGCAGGAAGTCCGGTGTTGGCTGTGTTGCCGAACGGCCTGTAGTTGGGGTCTCAGTCCGTGTCCTGCTTGGCCCTTCCCTTTGGGCTGGTTCTCGGCCCAGGCCCAAACCTGGCCCGTCCTCGCACACTTTGGGTGAGACTGCTGCGGCGACTCTGCTCGCCGCCATGCATGACGCCTTCGAGCCAGTGCCTATCTTGGAAAAGCTGCCTCTGCAGATCGACTGTCTGGCTGCCTGGGGTAAGCCGAGGGCCCTAGGGGCCGAGGCTGGATCAGCGCAGAAGAGGTTCCTACCTTTCACAAGGCTAGGAATGTGGACAGGCGGATGGATGTATGGACTCCGATCGGACGTTATCCGAGAGGCATGAGATGAGGGAGGGCATAGTATTGTAGACAGCGAGGGCACTGGGGCTGTTTGGCAAGTCGTCAGGGACCCAGGCTTTCGGTACGTTTACCCTTGCTTTTGATACAGAGTTGAAAGTTGGACTTTTCTTATTAACTGTGCTCAGCTTTGGCTCATTTCGATTTCCAAGAAATCTTCACTTTGGAGGGGCAAGCAGTGGGGAGTTTTCAACCTACCGGGTGCGTGTACTTGTCCAAATGATTGTTGTTTTCTAGGTGAAAGGACACTATTTTGGGGGGCATTAAATACGTTAATACCTTACGCCTTTTTATCCTCAGTAATCACTCGTTCACTTCTCTGTATTCTAGGTGACTCACGTTGTTGTTCTAAACTCAGTCTAGCCAAGTGGTTGATTGCCTTGTATTCAAAGTGTCCGAGTTACCTAACTGTCTGGGTAGAAGAGCATCATTCCAGGCTGTCATGGAATCTAACCCATTAAAAACTTGTGTAATCCTCTTGGGATTGGTCAGTACAGAAAACGGGGATCTGGCATCTCTTGTATGCTCTAGAATACAAATGGTTTCAGGGATCCAAACTTTGACTCTTAGTTATGAACATTATGCTCTTATCTTTGAGTGATTGTGTCTGATAACAGCCACTGAAGACCAAACAAATAATTTAAGTCTTTCTTGTTAATGTCCAGGTGTTAAAAATCAAGGGCCATAAAAAAAGTGGCCCAGAACTGTTAATCAGATCTTATATTGAGCTGGGTACCTAAGATGGGCCTGGTGGAAATCTTGGTGGTGGCTGGCATCTTCTGCATCATTTACGGACAGTACCGCCCAGTCAGTCCTGCAGAGTTCCTTACAGCCTCTTCACTAGGGTGCTTTCACTGCAGGTCTTCATGTTAATGTGCACTCTCTTGCCTTTAACAGCCCTGGGCTTCTTTAAAATCACACCTCCCACAGCTGTCCTAGTGCCTTGGGTTAAGGAGAGTATTTTGCTTTCTCTGCATGTCTCAAGAAAACCTCCATTTTCTGTGATTAAATGCTCAGTGAAAATTAAAAACGAATAGAGGAGGAGTGTCTGAGTGGCTCAGTTGGTTAAGCATCGGACTCTTGATTTTGGCTCAGGTCATGATCTTGCAGTTTATGAGACTGAGCCCCTAACAGGGCTCTGTGCTGACAGTGTGGAGCCTGCTTGGGATTCTCTCTCTTTCTTTCTCTCTCTCTCTCTCTTTCTTTCTCTTTCTGCTCCTCCCTATCTTGCACACATGTGTGTTCTCTCTCTCTGAACATAAATAAACATTAAAAAAAATAGAGGAGGAAAGAAATGTAAAAAATGAAAGACTTGACACTGTACAAAGGATACATTCCCCTAATTCTTCATCACATATGTATTAGATTCCTGTATAGAGCAGTTTCTCTGCCGAAGACAAGAATTAAAGGATGATTAAGGAACAGTGCCTGTGCTCCTAGGACACACAGTGAGGAACGAAGACATATGAATAGATTATGATACAAGATAAATGATACTGGAGGCATATGCTGCCTAATATAAAAACCTGGGAGCATGGTACCCAACTCAGCCTACGACGTATGCTTCTAAAAGGGGTAAATGCAGCTGCTTACTCTACTTGTCAGAATCCTGACTGATACCTTGTGGAACTAATAGTACACATATCTCAGCATCGCACCGACTCCACTTTGTCACAGTAATGATTCCCTGTCCTTGAGCTTTTCAGAAAGATAGTTTTGAAATGGTAGATATGGGGTGCCTAGGTGGCTCAGAAGAGCATGCAACTCTTGATCTCAGGGTCGTGAGTTCAAGCCCCATGTTGGCTGTAGAGAGTACTTAAAATGAGTAAATAAATTAAAACTTGAAATGGTAGGTAGCTCTTTGCCTGGATCTCTCACCCAGCAGCAAAAGTGCTCATTACCTCCTAGGACGCCGTGGTAGATAGTGGGCTACAAGAGGCTGTTTACCACCTCTTGACTCAAAGCTATTTTCTGCTGCAGCAGCAGTAAGTACTACTATTTCTAGTTGTTACCCTCTTTACCTAAAATTCATCCGGGAACCTCCAGAAACCACATCATACGGGGCCAGACAGGATTTGAGCCAGAAGATGTCTTAGGGACCCCTTGGTCCGTCTCTTGGGAAATGGCAATGAGGATACCGACAATGGTGACTTCTCCCTCAATTCCAGAGTTGTAGAATCCAGCTGCCTTCTCAGTACCTCCGCTTGGATATTTGGTAGCATGGCCACAGCAGTTCTTGATTCCACTCTCCCAAAACATGCGCTGTCTCCCTGCATCCCGCATCTCAGCAAATGACATTTCTATTTACCCATTTTGCTAAGGCCCGAAGCCTTGGAATCATTCTTCACTCCTCTTATATACTGCATCCAGTCCATCTGCAAATCTTGTCTGCCCTACTTCCAGTAAGTCTATAGAGCCCAGGCCCTTCTCTCCATCTGCAGATTTCTGCTTTGATGAAAGCACCACCTCTCTCATTTGGATTACTGTAGTCGCCGTCTGACTGATCACCTCGTGTTTGTCACTGTGCTGCTCTCAGTCTTTTATCCACACGGAGGTAGAGTGATCCCTTGAACACTTACTGTGATCACATCTCTCCAATGTTCAGAACCCTTCAGTAGCTTCCTAGCACAACTAGAATACGTTTCAAGGCCCTTTCTGTGCGTTGTACAGCTGACATCATCAGGCCTCTAGTTACTTCCCCTCCTCGGCCCCATCTCCTATGCCCTCACCCCCGGCTTCTTTGTCCTTTTGGTCACACAGGCTTCTTTATTCCTGAACACACAAAGCACATACCCACCTTGGGGCTTTTCCACTTGCTCTTTCCTCTGCCTGGAACTCTCTCGCTCTAAATATTACATGGCTCGTTCCTCATTTCCTTCAGGTCTCTGCTGAAATGTCATAAGTCAGCAAGACCTTCCCTAGCTATGCTATATAAAAGACAATGTGCTATTTTCTTACTCAGCCTTATCTTTCATCTTATCATGGATTGCTACCTAATGCTGTTTTATATTATATTATTGTCTCCTTCATTCCATTTTAGAATAGAAGTTCCTTCAGAGCAGGAACTTTGTTTTGTATATCGCTCTATTTATAGTTCCTAGAATAGCTCCTCATAATGGGTATTTATTAAATCTTTGTTTAATGAATGAATGATGATATTAATAGTAATAGCTCCCATTTATTGAGTACTAATCTGTATTAAACTTTTATGAAACAATAGCTGCATTTTGCAGAGAATAACCAGAGAATTTAAGTAATTTTTCCAAGGTCCTATATCTAGTAAATCATGTATGACTCTAGACACTGGTTCCCAAACTTTAATATATATTCAGAATCTGTAAAGAAAAATGCAAATGCGTGTGTGTATCTGTATGTGTGTATATGCAATCAGTCTTATATTTTCCAGAGAAACAATAGAAAGATAAAAAGGACTACAATGGTTGCCTGTAGCAGAAGGCAGAGAGTGGGCAAGAATGGAAGCTAGACTTCCCACACTTTTAGCAGTGAAACTCCATACATGTGTCATATAATTAAAACATTGAATTCAAAAATGCAAATTTCAGGTCACTGAAATTCCACTGTTGCGGAATTACTGTATCTGAATCTCTGGGAGCAGCACTCAGGAATGTATATTTTTAATAAGTTCAAGTGATTATGATACAGCTAATCAGGATTATGCTTTAAGAAACACTGTTCTTTGCCCTGCGGCGCCAAAAAAGGAAGCGACCACTGCCTTTTCCATTTCTGTATTCCCTACAGTGGCCAGCATAGGGCCGGGAATGGAATTGTGTATCACATGAGCTTGGACAGGGTTCGCACTGTTGGACGGAGCTTCGTTAGGGTAATTATGAGCAAGAGGGCCCAGCACTTACTCACTTCCCAGGAGGAATAAAGTCCAAACTCGTGGCTCAGGATTAGGCTGTCAGATTTTCCTAGGGCTGATTCACATCTGTTTATGTATGTGTTATCCACAGAATACACCGTTTATGTAGTGCGTCCCACTCTCTGATTGGCTCTATTGGGTCTCAGAAGGGACTGTCTACCCAAATTCTGAGCCTGCTCTGCAAGCTTCTCATTCTCTGTGTTTTGCATCCATGATTGTATTATGAGATGGCATGTCATAGACTGTGGAGCCCCAGCATGGGTCAGGTCTTCTGGTCACCTGAGCCCCCAGTGACTTCCAAAACCAAATCAAGCCTCTTCAAGATTCTGTGCCATTATTACATCTGGATGTTACATTGTTTTCCCTTATGAGTTTGAGTATTAGGAGTGTTTGTGTGGGTGGGTGTGTGTGTGTGTGTGTGCGCGTGTGTGTATGTGTGTTGCTTTCACTATATAAAGGAAAGTTGCCATAATACTTTGTATGTATAATAAGTGCATTTTTCCCCAGCACCTTCAAATGAAAACGTGAAAAGGGCCAAATAAAATCTCAATTAAAATTTTTTTTATTTTAATAAATTTGTCTGACTCCACTTTATGACCAATAGAGTAGGCATTTGATAAGAAACATCTATTGGCAAGGAAATATTTCAATAAAAATGGAAAGTAGACTTTTGAATGTCATGCTTACGAGTTTGACTTCATATGTTAGTAGTGCAGCTTCATGACGATTTAAGCCCCAGCGTGACAGTATCACAGACATGTCTAAGGTAACTTACAGCAAACATGGGAGGACACGTATAGGGAGACAGGGTGAGGCCATCCCAGGGGTTACTGGACAACTGGGATATGGCTGTTGTGAGGTACCTTACAGAGGTGAAATCGATAGGCCTTGCAGACCTGGGTGTAAGAATAAGCTGCTAAAAGACATAAAGACAAACGGTAGGGATTTGGGAAGCAGAGTGGAAAGGGAAGGTGAACATTGTATTATGTTGGCCTTTTGGTTATAGATACTTATGTATGTCATAAGTGAGTTAAAAACTTTTCCGCTTCATTTTATTTATATCTGAAATAGCAGTGGGTGTCCTAAAAATCAGCTTCAGCGTTTCCAGTTGCTCAGTACAGTGGGATTGATAAGCAGGGTTCTAAGCACAATATCTTTTACAAAGCAAGCATTGTGAACACATTTCTTTTTTTTCCTGTGTTCTCTTCCAACATAAATCTCCAGCATTGCATTAGGGCTAGTGATATTTCTGATTTCTCTTATGTCATTAAGAGCACACACTGTCGGGGCGCCAGGTTTGAAATCAAGAGTCAGATGCTTAACCGATTGAGCCACCCAGGCACCCCTACCTGTTTTTAGAAATATAATCAATGTCACTCAAACAACCTCCGGCCAACATCTATTCTTTCGACATATGATGCCTTAGTAAGTGCATCACAACATGTGGTTACGTCCTGACGCTTCTGTACACATCTTACTATGTGTATGAATCGGGACAAATTATCCCCTAGGCTTCAACTTCCTCATCTATAAAATGGGGCTTTATAAGAAGAATGTACCTCAAAGGATAGTTGTGAGGATGAGTGAAGTTAATATGTGATATGTGCTTAGCATTTCCTGGAACACAATACATGTTCAATAAAGTTTATCTTTTGGTACCATTTTCCAATATTTTATCCTGCAAAGATCAAGAGAGTTTATGAAAGGAATGAATGACCTTTATCTTTGTTACATCAAAAAGCTAAGGAAGTATCTGTACATGCTTACCTTCCCTTAATGAGTTAATATACATCTGTCAGGATAATTATTTAAACCTTTTTGGAGCCTCTTTACTTTTATCATAGACCATTTTCGTGTCCCCAATGCAGTCCTTGAACCAAGAGTGCTAGCATCACCTGGGAACTTGTTAGAAATGCAAGTTTCCGGGCCCGCTAGGAGACCTACTGAATCAGTCACTGGGGGCAGGGCCTAGCAATGTGTTTTAACAAATCCTCAAATCATTCCAGCACATACCAAAAAACCACTCCCTGGCCTAGACCACCTTTTTTTTTCCCCTCATCAGAGCCTTATTGAGATGTGATTCATGTTCCATACAGTTCACTCATTTAAACTATACCGTTAGGTGGGTTTTAGTACATTCACAGAGTTGTACGAGTATGGCCACAGCCCATTTTGGAATAATTTTTATTACCCCAAGAGCCCCATCCATACCCCTTAGTATTTACTCCCCCATTTTCCGTTAAGCCCACCAGCCTTAGGCAACCACTAATCTTATTGTCTCTGTAGATTTGGCCATTTTGACATTTCATATAAATAGAATCATAAAATTTGTAGCGTTTTTCGTCTGACTTCTTTCATTTAGCATAATGTTAGGTTCGTCCCTGCTATTGTAGCATGTGTCAGCACTTCATTCCTCTTGATGGCTGGCTTATATTCCGTTGTATGGATTTGCCACATTTTGTTTATCCCTTCATCAGTCGATGGACATTTGGATGGTTTCTACCTTTTGCTTCTTACAGATGCTGCTGCCCTGAACATTTGTGTTCAAGTTTTTGTGTGAGCATATGTTTTCATTTCTCTCGTGTTTATGCCCAGGGGCAGCATTGCTGGGTCACATGATAACTCTACATTTAGTTTTTTGAGGAACTGCCAGACTGTTTTCCAGAATGACTCTACTGGTGATTTATATTCCTGCCAACAGTGTGTGAGGGTTCCAGTTGCTTGTTTCGATATGCTAGGCCACCTTTTGAGATAATGAATTCTGTAAGGTTAATTGTGGCCTTCTAATTTTCCTTAAGATAAAATCATTAAGCCTCCAAAGGATACCTCTGACGTTAGAGACCTACTTTCATGTTTATACTATCCTTTTTATGATTATATAAATTTTCATCCTCTTTTTGGTCAGTTTAATTTTGAAACTGTGAAGGCAGGGACATTTTCTGTTCCCTAATATGTCTAGTCTAGAAAAGATGCTTTTTCAGTCGGTTGCTTCACGAACTTTTCTCGCATATAAATATTCCTTAGTTTTGCAAAACACCTGCTATCAAAAGCAACTCCTTTTCTTGATCCTTTGACTTGTAATTACAAGCACCAGCTCAAGAAATGGGGTTTTACTAAAGCTCACTGACCTTTCTTCCAATTCTTTTCTCTTGCAGAGGAATGGCTTCTGGTTGGCACCAAACAAGGACATCTTCTTCTCTATAGGATCCGGAAAGATGCTGGTAAGTGGCAGCTCTCCAGAATCAAGGACGAGATGGCATGCTGCTCACACAAAAAATTTCTATAGCTAGTATACAAATGCGAAATCACAGATTCCTAGATCATTAAAAATCATCGGAGTTGAGAGGCATATGGTGGGAAAGTGGGGAGAAGCATGTGAAAATCTCCTGTGTTTTTTTGTTTTTTTTTCAGACTCTATTCGCCTACCCCCCGTAGGTGGGGTTGACCGTTCCTCCCCTCCTTACTTCTCAGAGACTCCCTGATAGAAATAAGAAATATTGCTGATGGGTATAAGATTTTTGTGTGAATGATGTGAGGGTACAAAACACAATTCGGAACCGTTGGTTTAAAAACCTGTGTTAACTTCTGAGGGGTGGACTAGGAGAGAAGAGACCTGGGTTTGAGCCCAGCGTTCCTTCTCCTTGGCTAACTGACTCTGAGTAGGTCCTTTCCAATGTTATTTTCCTCTTCTATAAACTACCTGTCTGTCTCACAGAATTGTTGAGGTCAGGTGCAAGGACTTTGGAAACTAAAGCTCTCTCGAATGTGACATGGTCAGTAAAATGTGGAATAATAGCTAAAAGTATTTGAAACTTATTTTGTTAGAGTGCCCTCTTTGGGAAGAGAAAAAGTACCCCATTCCCTTTTCCTAATTTTACTTTGATGTTCTTTTTATGGAAAATTGATGTGTTTAGATAATATACTTTGGAGCTATAGAGTCTATAGAAATCTGCTGTAAATGCCTGAGTGTGTTGAACCGTATGAAATTGTCATATTTTATTTTATTTTATTTTTTGAGAGTGAGAGTGGGGGAGGGGCAGATGGAAAGGGAGAAATAATCTTTTTTTTTTTTTTTTTTAAACGTTTATTTATTTTTGAGAGACATAGAGACAGAGGGTGAGCAGGGGACGGGCAGAGAGAGACAGAGACACAGAATCTGAAGCAGGTCCAGGCTCTGAGCTGTCAGCAGACAGCCCAACGCGGGGCTCGAACCCACAGACTGTAAAATCATGACCTGAGCTGAAGTCAGCCGCTTAACCAACTGAGCCACCCAGGTGCCCCAAGGGAGAAAGAATCTTAAGCAGGCTCCATGCCCAGCACAGGCGTGGGGGGTTGGGAGGGGGGAAGGGGTGGAAGAGAGGCCTTGATCTCACACTGAGCTCATGACCTGAGCCACAATCAAGAGTTGGACGCTCAACTGACCGAGCCACCCAGGCACCCCTGCCTCTGTCATTATTTGACTATATTAGAAAAAACTATATTTCATAATGTTCAACCTACTAGACTTTCTGTCGTAAATAGCTTAAGGTAAGAGTACTTCCTTTTGGAACCTCAAGCAAAGGTAACATGGGGAAAAGGGGGCATCTTTCTGGTGTATGGGGTGGGGATTATTTTTCCCTTTACCCATTTTAGGTTCATTGGGTGGGAACATGTAAATTGGACTGACAAAAGACAGATGGACAAAAGAATGACAAGTGTATTAACATGTGTATTACACACACACACACACACACACAGAAGGCCTCAGTGATGGGTAACTCAAAGGGGTGGTTGGAATTTGGGCTTATGTAGCATCTTAACAAAGGAACAACCAATTTTTAAAGAAGTGATAAGACAAAAGAAAAGGATTTTGAGTTTCTAGGATGGCAAATTGCTAGAAGACAGACACATGGGGAACTAATGGAATAAGGACTAGTTAGTAAAGTTTGTTAATAGATCACTCTGGTGTCATCTCTGGGCCACTGAGGGTCTAGTCTTGTCTCCACTAATTAAATCCTGTCCTTGGTCGAGAGGGGTAGAGGGACACCTTTGTATATGTATGTTCTGTTTTTAGGCAAATTAGAGGGAGGGCAGAGAGCTTTTCTTGTACCTGTTTCTTCTCAATTACCTTTGACTCAGGATAATACTTATACCAAAGTGGCAGATTTTGGGGTGGCCCGTTCTGCTACCCTTCACCTTATTCTGCTACTCTTCTGCTACCCTCGAAATAGGAAAAGAGGAAGGCACCTGGTTAGAAGAGAAACCAGAAGTCGAAGTAGAGGATTTATGAAAGAGAGAGAGGGGAAGAGAGAATCCCATGCTGCTAGCACAGAGCCTGACATGAGGGTTGAACCCATAAACTGTGAGATCATGACCTGAGCTGGATACTTAACTGACCGAACCACCCAGGTGCCCCTAAAAATTTCTCAGTCTTAATTTCTACCCTGGTAAACATTGGTAACTACAACCCATATTAAAGTTTTGGGATTCTCAATAATTTTTAAGGTTGCGAAGGAGTCCTGACACCAAAATATTTGAGAACCTCAGTCCTAGGTAATTCTGCTTATGAGGAGAATTGTTGGAAGTAGTCTAATAAATCTCTTTTCAAAGATAGAACTCTTTATCAAGTGGGAAGTGGCTGATTTTTTTTTGTCCTTGTGAAATATAATAGCAGAATACAGTGCACATTTCTGAATCTCTCGCATCTGCAGTCCCTTCATCTCCTCTCCTGAGGGACACGTGGAAGAAGTAAGACCAGCTTTGGTGGCGCGGGCCCCACCTGCTGTGGGGAGCAGCCCGGTGGGCAGCCTGAAGAGTCTCTTCGCGAGCTGGGAGACAGGGCGAGGGTAGGCTCAGCACACAGGCTTTGCAGTCAGCCTGGACTTTGCTTCTGGGCGCTCTCACTGGCTGCTCCCGAACTGCTCGACCTGTCAGGTGCCTCACAGATGAACTTGGAATAGTAACACCTAGTTCTTGGAGTAGTTGTGAGGTTTTAGAAAATACACATAAATTTTTAAACCCAAAACCTGGCACCACCTAGTTTTTGCTGAGTGTGTTGTTATGTCATTATTATAATTTTTCCCTTTTTGCCTTTTTGGTGACTTTTGAGGCTGAGTATTTTTGTCATTCCCACAAAGCTGGCATGACATATATTTGTGGTGTGTAACTTTCTTCCCTTTTTACAACAATGCCAGCAGGTGTAGCATCTCCTGAAAGCAGCAGTGAGTGTAGGATGCATTAAATTGCTTTAGTTTTGGGGATAGTGTTGAGTGTTTGCTCTGTCCCGTGATGCAGGACATAGGATAGCTGCTGGGATTTAGCTGGTCTAGGTCTGAGGATGCTTTAGGCTGGGTTGCGTTGCTTGAGCTCTTCTATTTGACTGTGACTTTTTACAAACACTTAGTCAAGGTACTGTATCGCAGGGTAAGACCTTCAGACTCACAAGTACCTTGTAGCTTCAGTGAACTTCTGTCGTATGATTGCCAAGGCCAAGTGAAGGTGCATGAAACCCTCTGTTCTAAAATTGGAATTGAAAGCAACTTCTTACACTCAGTGAAGACGGCTGTCTAGTGTGGATCTCCAGCTTCTAGTCTTTTAGGAAGTGGTAGATTCATGTAGTAGAGCAGTGTAGAGCAGCGTTTTTTCGTTACAGCTATTGCTACATGTATCCCTGTGTTTGGAACTGTGAATGTTTGTTTCTCTTCCGTAGGTTGCAACAGGTTCGAAGTGACACTAGAGAAATCCAATAAAAACTTCTCCAAAAAGATTCAGCAGGTAGGCAGTGATGGTCACTACAAGAATATTCGACTTCTATAGACAGACCCTGTCAAAGCTAGAACTTTGGTACATTTTTATTAACTCCGAATCCTCTGCTATCTGTTCTCCCGCTTGCGCAGGGATGATGGTCCATCCATCATGTGCCTGAGATCCTCTATAACGAGCAGAAATTGCGATTTCACATAAATATAAGTCAGATCCCTGTCATTGGCACAGACTCTTTAGTCCCTTTTTAGTACTGTAGTTGGATGAAGGTTTGTTACGCCCTGTCAGAAATGTTTAACTGAGTCTCATGATTTGTTCTTTTCCAGATCCATGTGGTTTCCCAGTTTAAGATTCTGGTCAGCCTGTTAGGTAAGAAAAGGGGTTGTAGTTGTATTTCATGTGTCAAAAAACAAAAGCTATGACCTGATTAACTCTTCCGTGGTTAATTTGAGAGTCAGTGAAACTGAACCTGTTCCACACCAGACACGAATATTAAAGACAACAGCATCCCTCATAAACTCGAGCTCTGTTCTCTAAGAAGTGCCTTTCATTCGTTCAGTCATGCAGTCGTTGAGCAGGTATTTACTGAGCCCTGCTCCAGGCACTGGGGATACCAAGTTGAAGGAGACATGGTTTCTGTCTTTGAGTTTATGTTCTGATTGTGAAGACTGAAATGACAGAAAAAATCAAGATACAGGGTGATAAGTTACAATGGAAATTTATTTAAAAAAATGTCGTGAATCTTAGTAATGGGAGCGACAATGTCATCTAGTGGATGATTAGGATTTTGACAAGAAGGGAGAGGAAGGCAGAGCATTGTCAGCAGAGGCCCTGGGGTCTGCCCAGACTTAGGATGTGGGGTGAAGAGTGACACGGTGGCAAGAGATAGGGGAGAGACAGATCAAGGCCCGACTATTCAGGCCTCGGTTGAAAAGCCATAGATTCAACTGATGGCAGCCAGCGAGGCCTTTTATTGGCAACAGAGAACTAGAAACTTGCCCAGGGCCCAAATGGTAGAATAATTTTAAACTTAGTTTCTAGGTCGAGAGAGGAACATTTAAAGTAACTAAATCTTCATGAGTAAAACTAGATAGGAGGCCTGGGTGACATGATTTTGCCTGCTTTGCTGGAAGAGAAATCCTCACCACGGGATTGTGCAAAATGCACAGACGAGTTCCTTTCCTTTACTGAGGGCTCCTAGTGCAAGTGGCTTTGAAAGGCGATTCTTGTACAAATATCGCATCACAAATTTCCAGACTTGAGGAAGACAGAATATGTAAGAGGGCTTTGCTAGTGAAAGAGCTCTCTGACATAAGCCAGCCCAAATTTAAAGGCACAAAAGTGACCTCTTAGACATTTTGGAATGTAATTCTGATAATAGATCAGAATAAATCATTGTTAGTGAAACTGAAAGATACATCTTCAACCAACATTCACCTTTTGGTTCTTCTGTTTGTTATTTGTGTGTGTGTGTGTAGAATTATGATAATTTATAGGGTTGTTACCCTTCCTTCCAAACAGAAAATAACATTTACGTCCATGACCTGTTGACATTTCAACAAATCACTACGGTTTCAAAGGCAAAGGGAGCATCACTGTTCACATGTGACCTTGAGGTAAGCGTAGAAAAGATGAAATCTGACTTTATATTTCAGAAATCCAAAGAAAGAGTTTGATTTTGGATTGTATTCCAGAAATTTCCCCCTTTGTATATGGTCTGGAGGTGAAACATTCGGGTTCCCTGTGTGTGTGCTGATTAGAGCACCAGAGGAGGCAACTAACTCAGGATAAAAGCATTTGCCAAGGAGGGGCATCTGGGTGGCTCAGTCGGTTAAACGTCTGACTTCAGCTCAGGTCATGATCTTGCGGTTCATGAGTTTGGGCCCCGCGTTGGGTTCCGTGCTGACAGCTCAGAGCCTGGAGTCTGCTTCGGTTTCTGTGTCTCCCTCTCTCTCTGCCCTTCCCCGACTTGCGCTGTGTCTCTGTCTCTCAAAAATGAATAAACATTAAAAAAAAAAAAAAGCGTTTGCCATGGACAAACCATTGGGGGGAAATCCAGACTTAACAGTATTTCATCAGTGTCATGGGCATAACTATAGGACATTAAATGGACCTTGTTCTGAACATATTATTGTCTTCTTTGTCTTCAGGCATTTTTTTGTTATTCAGGAAAGGCATTTCTCCTAATTTTTGCCAATTTATCATCCTTACATTATTCAAAATCTGCCTTACCCCTCTACTCAGCTTGATCGCTTTTTAGCATTTGTGGTCTACGTTGACGCTGCTTTGTTTTATGTTTAGACATTTTTCTCTTCCCCTGCTCCTTTAAGGATTAAAAGTGGCCCCTGGCACATGCTGATCCCTGACCAGCATGTATTGACAGCCACGAGTGGGAAACATTTAGGAAAAAAGGAGGAAGTGTTTGCATGGCTGAAGGCTTGTGGGAATAATGAATGTCCAAGAGATTGGCTGGGGTTGGGGCCTTTGGCTGGCAGCCCTCAGGGAGGAAGTGCTCCTCAGCCTGTCGTTTCTAAGCACGTTTTAGGAAAACGGTGTTCTTCCACCCAGCTTGTCTGGTAGGGTGACTTTGTATTACAGGGGATTTTCAGATTCGTAGCCATTTCAAGGTAGACAGTCTCTCATTTAGCGGTCACTCAGTCATGGTGCCGTCGTATACACATCCTCATTTGCTCCGGGTGTCTCTTCCCAGCACACAGAGACTGGCGAGGAGGTGTTGCGGATGTGTGTGGCTGTGAAAAAGAAGCTGCAGCTCTATTTCTGGAAGGACAGGGAATTTCACGAATTACAGGTAAAGTCCATGCTGATTCACCACTCGAAAGACTCCTGTGATACTGAAGGTCAGGGCCTCAGTCTTGGAGTTCTCTGCACGTGAAGGCTCTGCGTGAGTACAGGAGAGCCTGTTCACGCCCACTCATCTAGAGTCTCCTGGCCTTCAGAGGCAGTGGTAATACACTTCCGCAGCGTTTATACAGATGGGTTTGTTCCGGAGTGGGTTTTCACCTTTTCCAGAGGCATCTAGTCCTCCAGTTCATGGGAGGCTTAAATTTTTATCACAGATGCATCCTCATCCTTGTGCCGACAGAATTGTGTTTAGAGGAAGGTGAGGTTGATTTTGCAGAGTGGGGTGGACTAACAGGAAGATCGTGGTTTCTTTTAACATCTTTCCATCTAAACTCTCGCTCTCTTTCCTCAGGGGGACTTTAGTGTACCAGATGTGCCCAAGTCCATGGCCTGGTGTGAAAATTCTATCTGTGTGGGTTTCAAGAGAGACTACTACCTAATAAGGGTAAAATTACTATTTTGCCTATATCAGTTTACCTGGGGGACATGATGACGTGGTTCTGACCTGCAGGCCAAGACTGCCTTAAGTAGTGTTTTGACACATAGGGCTTATGTTTGTATATTTGGTTCTATTTTATGCTTCTCAGAATCTCCACAAATAGAGGTCTGAAAGCTAGGCAGCGTTAACTCGCAGTTCTGTGCATAATGAATTGTCCTCGTCCTGCATCTCATGATTGGGACAGATCACAAAGGGCTGCTTGGCCCTGTCCAACAGCATGCCAACTCAAGGCTTCAGTGCTCAGGAATTATAAACTAATTTTAGTGTTAACTTCAGTATTTTCAAGACTTTGAGTTTCCTATTCCCCAAAATCTTTTTGTATATTTATCTTTAAAATGAGTTTTCCTTTTTTTTAATTGCAAAAGCCACATGTGTTTATTATAAAAAGTTAAGGAAATATAGATAAGGAAAGTAAAGGAAGTACAAATCATCCATAATCCGTTGGCTCAGAAATAATTACTGTTCACCTTTGGGCATATGAGCTCCTACCTGTTTACAAAAATGTCATGTTATACCCATTGTTTTATAATCTTTTTTCCTTCTCCTAAGTGGTGTAAATATCCATGACATTGGTTGTTTTTTTTTTTTCTTCCTCCAGTAGGCATACTATATAGACATGGTTGATACACCATTCATTTCATAGCATAGTCTAAATTTCTGAGCTTTATACCCCTCTCATATTCCAGACTTGGCAATTCTAGAAGTCTTTCTACCCATCTCCTCGCCTCCCCATTTTTCCACTCCCCGCCAGATTAGCTCTTCATTCTTTATTTAGTTAATATATCTGTTCCACGTTTACCCTGTTAGAATGTCCTCATTTTATCACCATCAGAGTTGCAGACTCGTAGAGGAGTCACTGCTCTCCAGCCGACTGATGAGCAGAGTGACAGTGAAGCCTGTAGGTGCCGAAAGAAGTCCATGAGGGCAGGGATACAGAGCCCGAAGCTGGAGTGGGCTCCCTCTGACTCCCTTGAATGTTGCCATTATCTTCTCGAGGGTACAATCTTTTGAGGGTGGGAAATCTTGGTGTAGGGCCAAGCTATTAAAAAATTATTCATGTATATACATACAGTAAAATTCATTCTTTTTGATGTATAGTTCTGAGTTTTTAACAGATGCCTCGAGTTGTGTAGCCACCACCATACTCAAGATTCAGAGCACCTCCATCACCCAAAAAATGACCTCATGCTGCCCCTCTGAAGTCAACCCCTCCTTCTATGCCCCAGCCTGTAGTAATCACTGACCTCTTGTTCATCTCTTATAGTATTGCCTTTTCCAGAATGTCATATAAATGGAATCCTACCGTATGTAGCCTTTTGAATATGGCTTCTTTCACTTGGCATAATGCATTTGACATCCATCTGTATCGCGCGTGTCGTTCTATTCCTTATGGCTGAGTAGTAGGCCGTGGTAGCAATGTACTGTAGTTCGTTTATCCATTCATCAGTTGAAGGACAAAGTTGTTTCAGTTTTTAGCGATTATGAATAAGGCTGCTAGAAACATTTGCATACAGGTTTTCCTGTAAACCTGAGTTTTTATTCTCTTGAGCAAGTGCGTAAAGGAATAGGATTATTGGGTCGTACGGTAAGCGTCTATTTAATTTTATAAGATGCCAACGAACAAATGGCTGTACCATCTTGCATTCTCACCAGCAGCGAGTGAGAGTCCCAGTCACTCTGCATCCTCGCCAACATTTGACGTTGTGAGTTGCCAGGCCAGATGCTTGTGCCCCTGTGTTAGAGAAAAAGAGAACTGGTTCTGTCGTCGTGATGACAAAATTTGTCATAGCAAACTATAATATTTCCTTATGCCAAGCAAGGAATATTATTGGCTTCTGTGGACTTGGGGTTCTGTTTGGAGTTTTCAGGCCGTGTTCATGCGTTTGGCGAGAGAACGCTGGTTGACTCACTCTGTGTCTTCCTATAGGTGGATGGAAAGGGGTCCATCAAAGAGCTCTTTCCAACAGGAAAACAGCTGGAGCCGTTAGTCGCACCTCTGGCGGATGGAAAAGTGGCTGTGGGTCAGGACGATCTCACCGTGGTGCTCAACGAGGAGGGCATTTGCACACAGAAATGTGCCTTGAACTGGACGGACATCCCGGTGGCCATGGGTGAGACCTCCACAGCGGCTGTTCCCGTGCTGGGCTGGGGCCATGCACCATCCTCGCAGCATGGGATCCCTTTCTCAGCTCCAGCAGACTGTGGTTTACAGTGTCGTTTACAGTCTCAGTTCCCTTTCCTACAAGTAGACAAGTGTGTAAGATCGTTAAAAATGAGATATTCTGGTTTTTGTAGGAAGCCGGGTTTTGCCCCTGCGGGGGAAGGATATGAACAGAGTTGCGTGTTTCAGGAAGTGATTGTCTGCGGCTATGTATTTTTACTTCTTAGTCCTTTTTGTTTTACTTTCTTTGTAATGGTTTTATTGTGTCCTCTGCCAGCTAGATTGCATTTGGAAATTAGTGGAAATTCAGCTTTCCCTGTCATGGTACCCACACTGTCCCCCTGGATACAGTGAGCTGTCTCCTCTGCTCAGGTGGAGCTCTGTGAGCACTGGACTCATGTCTTGATCCACTTTGAGTAGGGCCTGAAACGTCATAGCCTTTTGGGAAATGCAGCTCAGTGTTGAAGTGTCTTTGATGTGGTGGTTATTGCTTCTGTTTTGGTAGCTTGGAGGTGCACGTCGCGTTTAGATGTCGGTCTCTGCCCCCACTTTAGGGGTTTCTGCTCCTACACCTGCCGCGGGCTCCCCACAGCGGCATTGCCTGGACGTATGTGACCACCCTTGCAGCAATTCATTTTCAGTCAGAAGAGTGAGCATTTTAAAAATAGTTACTGCTGTGGAGTGGGGCACACAGACGTGTATCATTAAGGGTTCTAGCTAGGGAGGTAAGGATTACATCTTGGATAAAGAGAGAAAATAAGGCACCATGTTGTAAGGGGTTAGATCAGATGAGCTGAGGTTCAGTAGTTCAGAAAGGGGCAGTTCATTGTTCAACTTGTCAGGAAGAAGTTCCATTACACAGGTATGATTGGACTGGACCAGGCAGGGAGTTTATGATGTATGTGGCTTGCAGAAAAATTCCTTAGAAAAAATCGTTTGAAAAATGATCAGAAATGCTCATTTGTGACAGCTCATTAGAGAGACTGCCCTGGCTAAAACAGGTGGCTCGCATTACGGAGGAATAAGGGTAGTGCCGATTAGAGGCCCCTGCAAAGGTCTGGCAGGCCCGTAGATTCCTGAATGGTAAATGTTTTGATAAAAGCATCATGTTCTAGGTAATTATTCTGGTGGTGGTTAGAGATGAACAGGTCAGAAGGAAGGTAAATCAGAAGGACAATATTTTATAAGGCCCAAGATTATGTATATTAAAAGTCTGAGGGGCTAAGAGCTGCGCGAGGGGCTAAGAGCTGTGCGAGAAGCTTCGTGGTGTCCTAGGGCACCCTGTTCTCCTTCACAAGAGGAGCTGTGGAGAACCGCGGAAGGCGTGTGCAGTACGCTGGAAGGGCGCTCCTGATGCCCTAGTGCGAGAGTGCCTGTGCTCGTGCCCAGTGCCTTTGGCAGTGTTTCTCAAAACCAGTTCTGTGCCTCAACGTGCTGAGGTGGGGAGAGGGCATTCTTTCTAGGTAGGGTGGGACAACCACCATCGGACTGGGGAAGACTAAACTCCTTAGATGGTGTGCATTTTAAACTTCATTTCTATTTCTGCTCTCAACTTTACCGCTTCACCCAGGCTCCAATTGTTGTGAACCCGCCTCACTGAGTGACCATCACCCGTGCTGTTGCCTCTTCCTCTCTTCTCTGCCCGGCCTTGTCCAGCTCACATGACAAAGCCCCGTTCCGTGGCACTTCCTCAGCGAAGTCTCCTCTGATGCGCAGGCAGAATTAGTCACTTCCCCCTTGTTGCTTCCAAAGCCCTTTCAGCTTTCCCTGTCATGGTACCCGCACTGTCCCCAGGATACAGTGAGCTGTCTCCTCCGCTCAGGTGGAGCTCTGTGAGCGCTGGACTCGTGTCTTGATCCACTGTGAGTAGGGCCTGAAACATCATAGCCTTTTAGGAAATGCCTGCTGAATAGGTCATGGTTGGCCATTTATTAGTGATCCGCTGTACACCAGCCACTCTGCCAAGTTTTGAAGATACAAATAGATCTAGACCATCTCTGTTGTCAGAAGAGTTGAGGAGACTGGGCAATGATAAGAGTGTTTCTTATAGATTACCATTTTTGTTAAATTAGACCAGATTAAAAGAGAGAAATTTTACATCTTTATGCAAATTAACATCAGAGGGAATTGTACTAGCTTTTAAAAATGAGGCCAGCATAAAAAGGAAAGTAAAAAAATCCAATATAAAACCATGTTTTTTTATTTTTTCTGTAAGATGAAAAATACCAGCCTGGTAACAGTGATCGTGTTCAAAGAGATGGAAGTATTAATTAGGCCAGTTCCCTTCTGGCTTTAAAAGTTTTACTGTGTTTAGAGTATAAATTGCAAATATAATCTGAAAAAGTTTTTATCAGAAAAGAAGTGAGGAAAATAAATTCATAGCAAGTTAGCCACACTAAGAAACTACAGATACATTCTTTGAGGTTAAATTTCTATAGGATAATTATGCCATCTAGTGGTTCATTTCTTACTTTTTTTTTACAGCAAAAAATTTTTCAGTTTTAATTGTGATAAAAAATAACATAAAATCTATCATCTTAACCATTTTTAAGTGTACAGTTCAGTCATTACATATATTCAGATTGTCCGCAACAGGTTTCAGGACATTTTCATCTTGCGAAACTAAAACTCCGTATCTATTAAGTAACAACCCATTTGTCCCTCCCCCAGCCTTTGTCCCTCCCCCAACCTCTTCTACTTTCTAGATGCCTCACATCAGTGGTAGAGAACTGCTACCCTAAAAATGCCATCCAGCTGCCTTCTCTGTGAACCATTAAGCAGCAGGTGGAGTTTTGCATATTTTTCCCTGTGAAAATCCCGAGCAGAAATAACTTTGGCCCAAAACGTGGAATTCTTTCGTTAGCCTCATTTTAGGGGAAAAAGAAGTTGCCTTCCTCCTGCCCTAGCTGAGAGAATGCAAGAAGAGGTCGTGTAACCTTAGTCTCCCTCTGATGCATTGTTAGGGGCAGCTGCCGCTGGCCTTTCTCTGGCTTAGTTTTGTGACTGGTGAGAGAGGGAGCAGGTGAAGCTTTCACCCAGTCCTTTGGAGGAGATGGTAGGAGTGGGATCAGGTCACTGTCAGTGACGCTGGATGCAGCCTTCTTGTGCAAGAGATCTCTCTTAGCATCCTACTTGGACAAAACAACCTTTTTTTTACTTTGGATATCAGAATGTAGGATCCTGGCTCGGTATGTGACTAGTGGGCTATTTGGAGATCCTGTTTAAGTGCAGCTTAGAAATGGGAAACTGAGGCAGTCCGTAGACCAGATCTGCAGTTCAAGGTGTTCTTTCTTGTGTAGAGCACCAGCCTCCGTACATCATTGCAGTTTTGCCTCGATATGTGGAGATCCGAACATTTGAGCCGAGGCTTCTGGTCCAGAGCATTGAATTGCAAAGGCCCCGCTTCATTACCTCGGGAGGGTAAGGAATTTCTTTTTTTACTGTAGTTGCCATATTGCAAAGCTTTAAGGTCACCTATGTCATCATAAAGCCTGTGCCCTTTTGCCAATACTCTTATTCCTGCCCCCAGATCAAACATCATCTATGTGGCCAGCAATCATTTTGTTTGGAGACTCATTCCTGTCCCCATGGCAACCCAAATCCAACAGCTTCTCCAGGACAAGCAGTTTGAATTGGCTCTACAGCTCGCAGTGAGTATTGTTTCTGAGATACGGGCGTGAGTTTGCCTTCCTCATTATTCTCCAAAGCAGGTGATTTTGGTTTAGATGTTTATATTTAGTTTGGACTGGTAGAATAAGCACAGAGCTAAAAGTTAGGAGACTTGGATTCAGGATCTGATGCTGCCATACACTCTAAATAATTTCACGTTTTCAGTTTGCTTATCTGTCAAATGTAGAAGAATGCCAGTTATAATAGTATCTCCTAGAATTAATAAAACAATAAAATAATTTAATAGATATGTTACAGTCTTGAAAAATGAAAGACAGTGCAGGTATTAAAGTAACAGTCTTAAATGTGAGATCACAGTCTGGTTAAATGCGACAACTAGAGGGCCTCTCAAAATCCCTTTCAACAGTAGTCCCCCTGTGTTTGGACAGGCAGGCCTTCTTCGGGTATTCTGAAACCACCTCAGGTTGCTGCGTCTCAAGAGGACTGCACTCCTCAATTTATGGCGGCCACTGTCCTTGAATGCTTACATGGGATATTGTTCGTAGCCGAGGTTCATAGCCAAGTAGTGACCATGCTGTTATTTTGGTGTTTCTCTGATTGTCAGTTTTCGAAGACCGACTGCCGAGACTTGTCTTGTTCTTTTAAATATCCCCAGTGGTGATTATTGTCTGTAGAGAGTGGATTTGATTACAGGAAGCAACCAAAGATTAGTCTGATCCTAGTCATTAAACTAATTTAGTAAAAGAGAAGATATTTTTATGAAGATAATGTTCAAAAAGCTTACTTTTTAGAGTATCTTGTAAGTTCTTTCCAAAAGGAAGGCATTGGTCACAAGTTTTGGAATTTATGCTTATGGTCACATGTGGTAGATACTTTTGAAGAGCACCATTTATCTTGGATGTATACATTTTAGATCTAAGACAAAAATCCAGTCTTAATTGTTAGACATGTTTAATATCCCATAAAGATTGTTTCTCTCTTGGGACATTTAATTTCAACATCTTAGTAATTTTTTTTTTGCCACCTATGCGTTGCCCTCCATTATTTTATTTTCATTTTCAAAATAATGAATACCCATGAACCTACCATTCTACCCAAGAAAAACAACTTACATAACCTATACGTTCCTCCCCATCCCATCCCATCCCTCTGCCTTCCCTCCAGACACAGGCATTACCCTAAATTTGTATTTATCATGCCCTTTAAAAATGTGTTTCTTGTTGAAAAATCTCAAACAACCTAACTTTGCACATAAAGGAGCTAGAAAAGGAAGAACAAACAAAATCCAAAACCAGTAGTAGGAAGGAAATAATAAAGATTAGAGCAGAAATAAATGAAATAGAAACTAAAACACAGTAAAACAAATTAATGAAACCAGGAGCTGTTTCTTTGAAAAGATCAACAAAATTGATAAACCTTTAGCCAGTCGTCAAAAAAGAGAGAACTCCAATAGATAAAATAAGAAAGAGGAGTAATAACAACCAACAACACAGAATATGAAGGATTGTAAGAGAAAATTATGAAAAATTATATGCCAACAAATTGAACAATCTAGAAGAAATGGATAAATTCCTAGAAAGATATAACCTCCCAAAACTGAATCAAGAAGAAATAGAAAATTTGAACAGACCGATTATCAGCAGTGAAATTGAATCAGTAATCAAAAAACTCCCAAGGTACCTGAGTGACTCACTTGGTCCAACTCTTGGTTTCAGCTCATGTCATGATTCCAGTATTGTGGGATTAGCCCTGCATTGGGCTCCATGCTGAGTTTGGAGCCTGCTTAGGATTCTCTCTTTCTCTCCCTCTCTCTCCCCGTCTGCCCCTCCCCCCTACTTGCCCGTGTAGTCTGTCTCTAAAATTAAAACAAACAAACAAACAAACAAACCCCAAACAAAAAACCTTCCAAAAAACAAAAGTCTAGGACCAGATGGCTTCACAGGTGAATTCTACCAAACATTTAAAGAAGAGTTAATACTTATTCTTCTCAAACTATTCCCAAAAAACAGAAGAGGAGGGAAATCTTCCAAATCCATTCCATGATACCAAAATCAGATAAAGATACTACCAAAAAAATTTTTAAAAATAATAAAATAATTCATTAATTCATTAATTAAAAAATTAAAAAAGAGAGAGAACTACAGGCCAATATCCCTGATGAACACAGATGCAAAAATCCTCAATAAAATACCAGCTAACTGAATCCAATAGTACATTAAAAAATCATTCACCACAATCAAGTGGGATTTCTTCCTGGGTGGCAAGAGTGGTTCAATACTTGCAAATCAATCAATGCAATACGTCACATCAAAAGAAAGGATAAAGAACCATACGATCATTTGAATAGACACAGAAAAAGCATTTGCCAAAGTACAGTATCCATTCATAATAAAAAACAATACCCTCAACAAAGTAGGTTTAGAGAGACTTTACCTCAATACCATATATGAAGAACCCATAGCTAGTATCATCCTTAATGGGGAAAAACACTGAGAGCCTTTTCCCTAAGGTCAGGAGTATGATGAGGTTGTCTACTCCCACCGCCTTATTCAATATAGTACTGGAAGTCCTAGCCACAGAAGTCAGACAACAGAAAGAAATAAAGGCATCCAAATCAGTATAGAAGAAGTAAAAGTATCACTGTTTACAGATGACTGATAGTGTATGTAAAAAACCCGAAAGACTCCACCAAGAAACTGCTAGAATTGATAAATGAATTCAGTAAAGTTGCAGGATACGAAATCAATCTATAGAAATCTGTTACATTTCTTTACACTAATAATGAAATAGCAGCAAAAGAATCCCATTTACAGTTGCACCAAAAATAATAAAATACCTAGGAATAAACTTAACCAAGGAGGTGAAAGATCTGTACTCTGAAAACTGTATAACACTGTTGGAAGAAATTAAAGATGACACAAACAAATGGAAAGATATTCTATACTCATGAATTGGAAGAACAAGTATTGTTAAAATGTCCATACTATCCAAAGCAATCTATAGACTTAATGCAGTCTCTATCAAAATACCAATGGCATTTTCCACAGAACCAGAATAAACAATTCTAAAATTTGTAGGGAACCACAAAAAGACCCTAAGCAATAGCTTGGCCAAAGCAATTCTGAAAAAGAAGAACAAACAAAACTGGAGGTAACACAATTCTAGATTTCAAGATATACTACAAAGCTGTATTAATAAAAGCACTACGGTACTGACATAAAAACAGACACATAGGTCAATGAAACAGAATAGAGAAACAGAAATAAACCCACAATTATATGGCCAATTGCTCTTCAACAAAGGAGTCAAGAATATACAATGGGTAAAAAACAGTCTCTTCAAAAAACGGGGTTGGAAAAACTGGGCAGCAATATTCAAAAAAATGAAACTGGACCACTTTCTTACACCATACACAAAAATAAGGTCAAAATGGATTAAAGACCTAAGTGTGAGACCTGAAACCATAAAAATCCTAGAAGAGAACACAGGCAGTAATTTCTCTGACATCGATCACAGCAACGTTTTTCTAGATACGTCTTCTGAGGCAAGGGAAACAAGCAAAAACACTATTGGGACTACATCAAAATAAAAAGCTTCTGCACAGTGAAGGAAACAGTCAGCAAAACTAAAAGAGAGCCTATTAAATGAAAGAAGATACTTGCAAATGGCATACCTGATAAAGGGTTAGTATCCAAAATACATAAAGAACTGATATAACTCAACACCCAAAAACTAATCCAATTTAAAAAAGGGCAGAAGGCATGAACAGACATTTATCCAAAGAAGCCATCCAGATGGCCAGCAGACATTTGAAAAGATGCTCAACATCACTCCTCATCAGGGAAATGCAAATTAAAACCACAGTGAGATGATACATCACACCTGTCGGAATGGCTGAAATCAACAACACAAAAAACAAACAAGTGTTGGCGAGGATGCAGAGAAAAAGGAGCCTTCACACACTGTTGTGGAAATGCAAACTGGTATAGCTACTGTGAAAAACAGTATGCAGTTTCCTCAAAAAATTAAAAGTAGAACTACCACAGGATCCAATAATTTCACTACTGGAATTTACTCAAAGAACACAAAAACGCTAATTTTAAAAGATATGTGCACTCCTGTGTTTATTGCATTATTTACTGTAGCCAAGATATGGAAGCAACATAAATGTTCATTGATAGATGAATGGATAAAGAAGATGTGGTATATATACACAATGGAATATTATTCAGCCATAAAAAGAATGAAGTCTTGCCATTTGTAACAACATGGAGAGATCTAGAGAGTACAAGGCTAAGTGAAGTAAGAGAAAGACGGATACCATATGATTCCACTTATATGTGGAATTTAAGAAACAAAATGACAAAGAAAAAAAGGCAAACCACAAAAACAGATTCTTAACTATAGAGAACAAACTGGTGGTTATCAGAGGGGTGAGTAAATGAGGGAAAATAAGTGAAAGGGATTAAGAGTACACGTATCATGGGGTGCCTGGGTGGCTCAGTCGGTTAAGCATCAGACTCTCAATTTTGGCTCAAATCCTGATCTCACGATTCAATATTGAGATTGAGCTGTGTGGGCACAGAGACTGCTTGGGATTCTCCGTGTCCCTCCCATACATATGTGCGCACCCACGCACTATGTCTCTAATAAATAAACATTTAAAAAAAGTACACATATCGTGATGAGCACTGAATATTGTATAGAATTGTCAACTCACTATGTTATACACCTGAAACTAGTATAACACTACATTGATTGTACTGGAAGTAAATTGTAAATGTTTTTTATTATGTTTTTATTTTTAGAGAGTGCAAGCGGGGAGAGAGGCAAAGGGAGGGAGAGAGAAAGAATCCCAAGCAGGCTCCACACTCTGTGCACAGCCCAGTGTGAGGCCCAATCCCATGACCCTAAGATCGCGACCTGTGCTGAAATCAAGTGTTGGATGTTCAACTGACTAAGCCACCCAGGAATCCCTGTACTGGAATTAAATTTAAGAAGTTTTTTTAAGTTTATTTATTTATTTTGAGAGAGAGAGAGAATTCAAAGCAGTCTCCTAACTATTAGCGTGGAACCCGATACGGGGCTTGAACTCATGAACCTTGAGATCATGACCTGAGCCGAAACAAAGAGTTAGGACGCTTAACCGACTGAGCCACCCAGGTGCCCCTGGAATTGAATTTTAAAAAGTCGCTTCTTGTTTAATCATTTACATATATATGTGTGCTTGAATATGTATTTAGTTTTTGAACTTTAAAGGGTATGATGCAGCACATAGCTTTTTTAAGTTATCTGTTTTTCTCCACAGGAAGGTCTTGGGTCTTTTCAGTGATCTTCCTGCTGTAGGTCGTGTGGGTTTCCATTTTTCCTTCTCTTTTCTAGACTTGTACTTAGTAGGTATCCTGTGCAATGATGAAAGAAGGTTGGTCGATACCATCTTAGCTCTTGAGGAACCTATCTTTTATGTAAAAAAATTAAAGAACATAGATGAAACTTTGGAAGGACAATTACATACTAAAGTTTTTACCATTGACAAAACATGGAGCAAAATTTTAGCCAGGGGACCGTTCCCTGTGGGCTGGACAAGGCATCCAAGGTTGGACCCTTTCTGAATAGATCAGAATCAGGTGAGGAAAGAAGGAACGCTAAGAGCCTGAGGAAGTAGAAGTGAAAACAAGTGTGGAAATCGTTTGGCGCCCATCCTGGCTGGAGTGAAGAGTGATGCTCGAATGTCTGGGAATAATCCAGATGCGGAGGCTGGGCCGGGTTTGAAAGCCTGTAAAGCACCAAGAGGGCTTAGACCAGGTGTGGCCACATGGTGATGGTGGTCTAGACAAGGCAATAGATGGCAATAGAAGAGGAAAGGAAAAGAAGAGAAAAAATGGAAAGACATTTGAAGGAAGAAATTAAATGTAAAGACGGGTTTAAAAGAATATAAGGGGAACAAAGGATTATAGGGAAGAAACAAAAATAATAAATAGCTGCATTAATTTAGCTTTTACTGTGAACGGCACCTGTCCCTACCATGCCAGCTACATTAAATCTCCTTTGATCCTTGAGCATGCCATGTTTCCTCTGTCACATTAGTAGCTTGCACACATGCTGTCCTCTTTGCTGGGGACACACACTCCTCTTCTGTTCCATCTGTCAGCTGCCTGGACCCCCCTGGCTAACTCCAGCTCAGCCTTATTCTCAGTCCACATTCCTCCTGGCATCCTTCTCCGACCCACTGCTCAGATTAGTCTAGATACCCCTCCCATGTGCTTCTGTCATCAGTCACCCTCTTGTGTTTTGGTTTCAATTTTTTTGTGTTTTTAAACCAAACTTGAGACTCGATTGAGATTTCACCAGTTTTCCCATCAATGCAATGCCCTTTTTTGGCTCCAGTTTCAAATCCAGAGATCACATTGTATTTAGCTGTTGTATGTCTTCAGTGTCCTCTGATCTGTGACAGTTTCTTAATCTTTCCTTATTTTTCATGACCTTGACAATGTTATGGAATACTGGTCACATATTTTGTAGAAACCCAGGTAACTTTTAATTACATAGTTTCTTCTCAGTCTTTAGGTTAGAGTGTCAGGGCAGTCTAGGAGGGCAGATGCCACGCAGTTGTCCTGTACACTTCGGTATGTGGACCTCATAGGGTGTGTCTGGTACCTAGTTTATACTGAATAAATATTCGGTGAGTGAGGGAGCTCTTACCTACTCCGCTCTTTTACTAGGAAATGAAAGATGATTCCGACAGTGAAAAGCAGCAACAGATCCATCACATCAAGAATTTGTACGCCTTCAACCTCTTCTGCCAGAAGCGTTTTGATGAGTCCATGCAGGTCTTTGCTAAGCTTGGCACAGGTAACAAGTGGGAATGGCCTTGGGATGTGGCCTTCACGGAGGGAAGGGAAACTGGAAAGCACGGGAGAAGCGATACCAGGCATCTGAGACCGGTGCTCATGTCAGCTGATCCTCATGCCTCACAGGCCGCCTGTGGGTGACCACAGTGGTGATTTCTCTACAGCCCTCATCCTGCGCGTCTGGTCTCGCTCAGAGACACAGACTTCCAGTCGCCCGAGATGGTTTGCCCTTGCCATTAGAGAAAGATACCTGAAGGTCATTCAGGGAAACAAGTGTGTATTCAGTCATCTAGTGTTCATTGAATGCTCTTCTAGGCAAAACCCGTGGCCTGAGCTTAGTAGGATTAAATAGTAGTTACTTTTGAGAGCCACACAGGGCGGTGCTGCAAAGCCCCTCCTGTTCTCAGAGACCTACAAACTCTCTAGACATTAGAACATCATTGTGAGGGGCAGGTACGCTGCAGTCCCAGCTGCTGACCTCAGGCAAAGTTACTGGACCTCTCTGTGTTCCAGTTTTCTTCTCTGCAAAGCAGGGAGAATAATAATACTTTACCTCAAAGCATTGCTGTGAAGATTATGTAAAGTGCACCGCAGGCCGAGGGAATGGCTAGTGGGAAGGCAGTGAGGTTGAAATGGTGCCCGATACGTTCAGGGAGCCGCCAGATCCATGTGGCCAGAGCAGGTTGATCCGTATCCTTTGTTTTCATAAGGAATATAGTCCCATTGTTAATTATTGTCTGTATTACTGGGGATTCGACATGTGGCATATCCCGGACTCAGAGAACATGCAGCCCAACGACAAATCGGATAAGCCTGGTCAGCGCCAGCCCTGCCTTCGGTCCTGGGCTTCTCGGATAAGTGAGACATGTTATGTGTCCATAAAGAGCTTTCATGTAAACTGCTCAGTAAAACATTGGAATAAGTGTGAAAGAGGACTTCAGGCTTGTGGAGAAGTGAGTCAGAGGTCTCAAGAGGAGGGGGGAGAGGAGGTGACCCGGGCCCTGGAAGATACAGGGGAAAGGGGAGTGTAAAGGAAGGCAGGTGGCAGGAGGACACAGTCGTGTCTGAGCATCTGTGAACCGCAGCCCAGTGGAAAGTTTGTGGCGCCTGATAGATCGATCACACTAGAAGTTGGGACCAAATTTCAGAGGCTCTTGAATCCTGCAAGGGAATTCGGACATCGCATTGGAGGCTTTGGGTGATAGCACAAGGGTGTAAGTCCAATGACGTGGTCAGAGCCGTGTCTGTAGACACACACTGTGGGGCAGGAGGCTGACGGAGCCTCACAGCGAGGGCCACCCTTCCCTCCAGCTCCCCAACAGCCGTCTCCTTTCCTCGGACTGTGCTTCTGTACAGTGCCCATGTACAACTGCCAACTGTCCCGTTCGGTTGCCACTTCTCACGAGTGTCTTCTTCACATTATCATGATTGTCTGATTTCAAGGAACATGGTCTTCCTGGCTTGGCAGAAATTTTGTGGCCAGACACAGCTTCCTCGGGGACAATGTGGGTCCTGGAGCGTTCAAGGCTGTGTAGCATTTCTGGTCCGCTTGCCTGGTGCTCACCTCCTTACAGAAGGGACATGGCCTTGTCGTGTACCTCCAACTTTAAAAAAAATTTTTTTAATGAAAATAAAGTAATGCTAGTATAAAACATTATTAAAGTATTAAAGGAAACAAAGCTTACTCTGTGTCCAGCCTTGACTCTCATTTTTTCTCTTTTCTCCTCTAAACTTTTTCCACATGTACACATCTTAGTGTAATTATAATCACAAAGGTCTACAGTTTTATAGCTTTTGTTACTTAAAATTGTTACAGCGTTTTTTTCCATATTGCTGTGTGGCCTTCATAATTACAATTTGTGATGATTGCATTATAACCTTTTAATCGAATAAAAAATACTGCCTTATTTCTGCTGCTGAAGAAATTGCACATTCTTTCCAGAATTGCATCCTTGCAAATAATACTCATAACATTACCTGTTCATTCAGATATGTTTGCCCCCTCCCCATTTTTAGACTGTTTTGTTAGGGTGAACTCCTAGAAGTGGGATTAGTGGGTCCAGGTGCTTTTTTCCTTATTGAGATAGCAGTATTTTTTTGCCTTGGCTGTGTAAAAGCGATTCAGTTTCATAATATTGCAAGCACTAGGTAGTAGCATATAAAAAATTTTTTTTTACTAATTAAATGGAAATAAAAATGCGTACATGTTTTTAGTGTGTACTGTTTTTTTTAATTAAAATTTTTAATGTTTATTTTTGAGAGAGAGAAAGCATGAGCGGGGAGGGCAGAGAGAGAGGGAGACGCAGAATCTGAAGCAGGCTCCAGGCTCTGTGCTGTCAGCTCAGCAGGACACCTGAGCTGAAGTCAGACACTTAACCAACTGAGCCACCCAAGAGTCCCTGTACTGTTTTGATTCTTAATATAACAGAACACTTTCCCACTTATTTATATAATTTTCTTGTCAGATGTTCATGTCTTTTGCTTGTTGATCAAATGAAATCTTTTTTTTAACCAATTTGTGTGGATTTATTTTATATAGTCAACTTATTTTAGTAATATTCCTTTTTTTGACAGATAATTAAAAATTTTTTTTAAGTTTATTGATCTTTTCAACTTTAATATCTTATCAATTTTTCCTTGGAAAAGATTTTCTCCTCCATTTTCAGATAGCTCATAAATTTTCAGTTTGAATTCTGTATATGTGTCTATGATTGGTATATAGAGTCGAGCCATTTTTGTAATGGTTTGGTGAAATATATTTATAAATAGTGCTCCAATTATGTAAGTGTATATAGCTCATTGAGTCTTTAAAAAATGACTATTCCTATTATAAAAAATGGGAATAGTCATTCCTATTATTAAAAAAGTCAGTCTTGGGCACCTGGGTGGCTCAGTCGGTTAAGCATCCAACTTCGACTCAGGTCATGATCTCAGAGTTTGTGGGTTCAAGCCCCACGTCAAGCTCTGTGCTGACAGCCCAGAACCTGGAGCCTGCTTTGGATTCTTTGTCTCCCTCTCTCTCTGCCCCTCCACCACTTATGCTCGCGCTCTCTCACGCTCTCTCAAAAAAAATTTTTTTAGTGAGTCTTGGAGAGAGCCTGGCTAGCTCAGTTGGTAGAGCATGGGACTCTTAATCTCCGAGTTGTGAGTTCAAGCCCCATGTTTGGCGTAGAGATTACTTAAAAAAGTAAAAATTACAATCTTAGAAAAAAATCAGTCTGGAACTTATTTTGCTGTAATAGTCTTCTTTCATTGGATCCTTACATTGCTACGTGCTCCTTCCCAGGGAATCATATTTACCTTCCATTTAGATCCTACCCATGTGATGGGCCTGTACCCGGACCTGCTGCCCACAGACTACAGGAAACAGCTGCAGTACCCTAACCCACTGCCTGTGCTCTCTGGGGCTGAATTGGAGAAGGCACACTTAGCTCTGATTGACTACCTGACGCAGGTAGGTGTAATACAGAAGTGTGTGGAAGAGTTTACCTGGGAGTTCTAGAACCTTCTTTTCTATGATGTGGTAGTGAGGGCCTTCTCTAAACCCCAGGCGTATTCTGTAAATGAATCCTGTAGCAGTCACGGTGGGCTGGGCGCATTTCTTTCGCCTTCATCTCCCTGTTAATTCATACCATTGAGCCGTTTGTTGCCAAATCTTAATACCAGATAATGTACTTGATTTCTGCTAAATTTACACTAAGTTGTTATAGAAAGAATAAATTTTAGTTGCTAGAAAATAGTAAGTTTTTTGAAACACTTTTTTGGAGCATACATGCTTGTACAAAATTATCTGCTCTATGCAAGAAAGTTGGCAAACACAGGGAAGTATAAAGCGAAAGTATAAATCCCTGATAAGTCTCCCACCCAGAGAAAAGTAATCATCATTATATTGTTGTCCTAGATCTTTAAAGCCACACCAACTTCCTTTATTGTGCTTCACAGGTTCTGGTTTTTTGTTTTGTTTTGTTTTTTTTAACAAATTGAAGGTCTGTGGCAACCCTGCTCTGAGCAAGTCCATTGGCGCCATTGTTCCAACGCATTGACTCACTTTGTGTCTCTGGGTCACAATTTGCTAATTCTACAACATTTCAAGCTTTTTCATTATTATTTATCATTGTGATCTGTGATCATTGATCTTTTTATTTTTTTTAATGTTTGTTTATTTTTGAGGGAGACAGAATGTGAGTCGGGGAGGGGCAGAGAGAGAGGGAGATACAGACTCCGAACCAGGCTCTGGGCTCTGAGCTGTCAGCCAGAGTCCGACGTGGAGCTTGAATTTGTGAACCGCAAGATCATGACCTGAGCTGAAGTTGTACTCTTAACTGACTGAGCCACCCAGGCGCCCTTGTAATCAATGATCTTTGATGTCACTGCTGTAATTGTTTGGGGATGCCACCAGCTGTGCCCATATAAGATGGCACACTTAATAAATGTGTGTGTTCTGACCACTCCACCAACTGGCTGTTCCCCCATTTCTCTTCCTCTCCTTGGGCCTCTCTGCTCCCTGACCCACAATAATATTGAAATTAGGCCAACTAATAACCCTACGATGACCTCTAAGTGTTGAAGTGAAATGAAGAGTTACACGTTTTTCACTTTAAATCAAAAGCTAGAAATAATTAAACTTCGTGATGAAGGCGTGACAAAAGCCAAGATAGGCTGAAATCTAGGCCTTTGGCGCCAGTTAGCCAAGTTGTGAATGCAAAGGAAGAGTTCTTGAAGGAAATTAAAACTGCTACTCTGCCGGGGTCCTTGTTCCGGAGAATCTAGGGGTCCACGAAGGACGGACGGTCAGGCGAAAGGAAATGAGAGAGAGAGATGTAGTTTGATGACCAAGCAGGCAGCCCTGGCAATTCTGGCATCCTCGCAATTCTGGCATCCTCTCCCTGCTGGTCTCAGTGTCTTTATTTAAAAGGTAGTTTGATCTCTTTAACAGTAATGCGTTTTTACCAGCAAGGCTGCAACTTCCTCAATCCTGTATGTTGGTTTCAGGTTAATTAACATATAAATTTAGGGTGGAGGGAGAGAACAGGGTGTTTCCTTAAGGCCTTAATGTTAATTATCTGTAAACAAGAGAAATCAGGGCGTTGCTTTGAGGGCTATACTTCCAAGTACAATGGGGGAAGTGCAACCCATCCCTAAGATGCAACTTTAAGGTTACTTCTCAATCTGTGAGCCCAGCACTACTCCCAGCACTACTCCAGTGAACATGAATGATGAGAAAGTGAAGTGGCGTTATTGCTAATAAGGAGAAAGTCTGAGTGGTCTGGATGGAAGATCAAACCAGCCACAACATTCCCAACTCTCTTTAAATCTGTGGAGGCCAAGAGAGGCGAGGGTCATATTAGGACTTCCGTGGGCCCCATTTCTTCATTAAAAAAACTTACTGGGCGCCTGGGTCGCTCAGTTGGTTAAGTGGCCAACTTGGGCTCAGGCCATGATCTCACGGTCTGTGAGTTCGAGCCCCGCATCGGGTTCTGTGCTGACGGCTGAGAGCCTGGAGCCTGCTTCAGATTCTGTATCTCCCTCTCTCTCTGCCCTTCCCCTGCTCATACTCTGTCTCTATGTCTCTCAAAAATAAATAAATGTTAAAAAAAAATTTAAAAAAAAATGCAAGGTAAAGCAGCAGATGCTGATGGAGAAGCTGCAGCAAGTTATCGAAAAAGTCTAACCGAGATCATTAATGAAGGCGGCTATACTCAGCAACAGATTTTCAGTGTAGATGAAAATATGTTCTGTTGGAAGAAAATGCCAATTAGGACTTTATTTTTTTTTCTTTAATTTTTTTTTTTTAAGTTTACTTATATTGAGAGAGAGCATACGAGCTTGAGTGGGGGAGAGGTAGAGAGATAGGGAGAGAAAGAATCGCAAGCAGGTTCCGCACTGTCAGTGTGGAGCCCCATTTGGGACTTGAAGTCACGAACTGTGAGGTCATGACCTGAGCTGAAGTCAAGAGTTGGACACTTAACCAACTGAGCCACCAAGGCACCCTCAACTAGGACTTCCATAGCTAGAGAATAGAAGTTAGTGCTGTAGTTTTATCAAAGCTTCTAAGGACAGATTGACGTTCTCGTTAGGGGCTAATGCAGCTGGTGACTTGAAGTTGGAGCCAGTGTTCATTGACTATTCCAAAAATCCTAGGGCTCTTAAGGATTATCCTGTACCTTCTCTGTCTGTGTTCTGTATATGGAACAACAAAGCCCGGATGACAGCACATCTGTTTACAACATGATTTACTGAATATTTTAAGCCCACTGCTCAGGAAAAAAAAGGTTCCTTTCAAAATATGACTGTTCATTGACCATGGCCTTGGTCACCCAAGAGCTCTGGTGGAGACGTAAGATAAGACGTATGGTGAGATTAATGGTGTTTTGATGCCTGCTAACACAATACCCATTCCCTAGCCCATGGATCAAGAAGTCATTTCTATTTTCAAGTCTTATTTAAGAACTAAATTTCATAGGCCTATAGCTGCTATAGATAATGATTCCTCTGCATGTGGGTAAAATATATTGAAAACCTTCTGGATAGGATTCACACTCTTCTACATCCCATTAAGAACACTCATGATTCATGAGAAGAGGTCAAAATGTCAACATGAGCAGAAGCTTGGAAGAAGCTGATTCCATCCCTCATAGATGACTTTGAAGAGTTCAGGTCTTTAGTGGAAGAAGTAACTGCACCTGTGGAAATAGCAAGGTACTAAAATGAGAAGTGGAGGCTGAAGACATAACTGAATGGCTGCAGCCTCATGATAAAACAGGAATGGATGAGGACTTGCTTCTTATGCATGAGCAAAGAAAGTGGGTTCTTAAGATGGAAACTACTCCTGGTGAAGATGCTGTGAAGACTGTGGAAATAAAAAAAAAGGGTTTAGAATATTCCATAAACTTAGTTGATAAAACTGCAGCAGTTGATAAAACTTAGTTGAGAGGATGGACTCCCAATTTTGGAAGAAGTTCTGCTGTGGGTAAAATGCTGTCAAACAGCATTGCATGCCATAAAATCATTCTTTTTAAACTTTAAAAAAAAAATTAATGTTTGTTTATTTTTGAGAGAGAGAGAGAGAGCAGAGCAGGAGAAGGAGAAGGGCAGAGAGAGAGGGGTACTCAGAATCTGAAGCAGGCCCCAGGCTCTAAGCTGTCAGCACAGAGCCCGACACGGGGCTGGAACTCACAAATCATGAGATCATAACCTGAGCCAAAGTGGGACTCTTAACGGACTGAGCCACCCAGGCACCCCAAGAAATCATTCTTTTTTTTCTTTAAAAGTGTTTATTTATTTTTGAGAGAGAGAGAGACAGACAGACTGGGCATGAGCAGGGGAGGGGTAGAGAGAAAAGGAGACACAGAATCCGAAGTAGGATCCAGGCTCTGAGTTGTTGACACAGACCCCAGTGCGGGGCTCGAACCCACGAACCACAGGATCATGACCTGAGCCGAAGTCAGACGCCCAACCAACTGAACCACCCAGGCGCCCCTAGCCTTGGCATTTTCTTGACCTTGGGCTCTAAGGCTGTCCACCTATGGCTGGTGGCCTCCAAGGAGCATACAGACGTGCCTCTGTCTGCACCCTACAGAGCTCACGCGACTGTGCCAAGTGAGAAACGTTCCTAGGACAAGACAACTCGTGAGCCCGTGGCATTGAAGAAGGCTCTCTATTGCCATTGTCTTGCGTTAGGACTCCAAGCACACGTTTTCCCCTGGACCTCTCTACTGAGATTTGGAATGTGTGAAGTTAACGGACACTGCTACTGTGCCATAGAGATGGTGGAGCGATAAGACCTTGGGCACTGCCAGACACAAGATAGTCCAAACTGGCTGATTCTGGTTATATGAAGTTCTAGGATAGGTTACAACTAATCTCGTGATAGAAATCAGATCAGTGTAAGAGGTGGGTGGGATCCTTTCAGAAGAGCGCAAGGGAACTTTCTGGGTGATAGAAATGTTCTCTTCCTTCATTGGAGTAGTAGTTACATGCGTGTGTGTTTCCGTCAAAGTGGATCTCACACTTTTAAAGGACACATTTTATTGTACGTTACTTATACCTTGATAAAGTTGATTTAAAAAAAAAAGAAGAAGCAGCAGCAGCACATGGGCTTTGGAATTAGACCCTAACTTGACACTTGCCACTGCTGCTCGTGAGAAATGTAACATCTGTGCCTCGGGTTCTTCACTTGTAAGTGGGGATAGTAATACTTGCATTTGTTTTAGGTTTAAAATAGGATAACATAAAGTTCTTGGCATAGTGCCTGGTGTGCAGTAACTACCCAGTAAATAATTGTTACTATATCTGTGGCAATTTGGCATTCATCCGTTTTGATCTCTGATAAAAATTATGTCCTAATGTGAGATCAAGGTGGGTAGGTGTGACCCGTTTTGGGGGTCTTTGGAATTAATTACCTGGTAGCTCAGGTGATAAGGATGGTTTAGTCCTGGCCTTGACCCTGCATTTTTGGGCCTTTGCAGAAACGAAGCCAACTGGTAAAGAAGCTGAATGACTCCGATCACCAGTCTAGCACCTCCCCGCTTATGGAAGGCACTCCCACCATTAAATCCAAGAAGAAGCTGTTGCAAATCATCGACACCACCTTGCTCAAGTGCTACCTGCACGTGAGTTCTCCAAGCATTTGGGTACCCACAATTCCCAGTCCGCTGAAACTGGAATGCTACTTTGGGGTACTTGGGGGCCGCTAGTAAGAGTGAAATCTTTGATGATGGGAACCACCTGGTCTTCCCTGTTGCCCCAGAATTTGCAGTGGGCTGGTCTCCGGTAAGATTGGGGTTCGTGCCACAGGGTGGATGGGGACAGTATTTCCTGAATGCGTCACCTTCTTTCCCCACTCCCCTCCAGAGCATTAACATTCGTTGTGTGAAAGAACATAATGCTGCGAAAGCCGCTAACTGCAGTCCCGAAGAAGGGTGGTTTGCCTTCCCTTGCTTGCGTTACCCCCTGGCCTTTCAGCTGGAAGCAGGCCTGGGCTAGGTGGGCCGGGGGCTCCTCCACGAAGCAGGACTGTCTGCTGAAGCCCCGCTTCCTCTGCAGACGAACGTGGCCCTGGTGGCCCCTCTGCTGCGCCTGGAGAACAATCACTGCCACATCGAAGAGAGCGAGCACGTGCTGAAGAAGGCGCACAAGTACAGCGAACTGATAATCCTGTATGAGAAGAAGGGGCTCCATGAGAAAGGTGGCTGGAGGAGGGGTTCCTCTCATCCGGGAGGGTCTCTTGTATGTAGATCGGGGAAGCCTACTGACGTGTGATAACTCTCCCGTGGGGGCGCGCCTTCCGGAAGAGGCTCATGACCTTGTTTTCGGGCTTCCTGGCCAGCTCTGCAGGTGCTGGTGGACCAGTCCAAGAAAGCAAACTCCCCTCTGAAAGGCCACGAGAGGACCGTGCAGTATCTGCAACATTTGGGTGAGCCCACCTTTGAAAGGGAAGTGGGAAAGGATTGTGTTCCAATGGACCCGATCTCCCTCCGTTTCTGATTCTGGCTGGTCGGTGCCCCCTCTTCCTTGCGTTGGCCCAGCTTTGTTTTCACTTTGGGGTGAAAGTCTTCCCATGGTGGAACTGTGACAGCCCAGTAGGGCCAAGCAGCCCTGGGCGACCAGTGCTTGGACAGAACTATCCCTGGGAAGCAAATTCTGGGGCACCCTGCACACCTGCCTTCCTGGTCCTATGGGCAGGTGGCCTTCACCTGCTGACGAGTCTTTTCCCTCCAGGCACAGAAAACCTGCATTTGATTTTTTCCTACTCTGTGTGGGTGCTGCGAGACTTCCCAGAGGATGGCCTGAAGGTAGGTCACGGGGTCTTGCGTTTATCTGGTACCGCGCTTGGTTCTGATTTTAATTAGGACAGTAGTGGATGGAGGGCAAGGGAGGATTCATCCAGTTTCTCTGGTGTTCAGAGGAGTAGACTGGGAAAGATGAGACAGCAGTGTAATGTAGCACAGAGAGCCTTGCACAGACACCAGGCCTGAGATCTAGGCTGTTGCACCAGCTACGGTGCCATCTCGCACATCCTGTCCCCTTCAGAAGTCCACTTGACCTCTCCGCCTGTGTGTGTGTGTGTGTGTGTGTGTGTGTGTGTGTTTGGCGGCACCGCAGGCAAATCGTTCTGCCGCCGGAACTCAGGCTTGTCTCCACAGATATTTACCGAAGATCTCCCCGAGGTGGAGTCTCTGCCACGAGACCGGGTGCTCGGCTTCTTGGTGGAGAATTTTAAGAGTCTGGCTATTCCTTATCTGGTAAGATCTTTTTTGGGCTGAACTAAAAACCTTTAAACGTGGGATCCAGGACCACATGGGTCAGTTTTTGGGCCATTCACATTGGGGTTTGTGTCACTTGGGGATCGGTAGGAATGTAAGGAAGATGATTTCAGCATCTCTGAAGAGAGAGATATTGGTAGACCCTGGAAAATGTTATTTTTTGATGAATGCCTTCTAAATCTAGGGAAAGTCCAGAAGGCTAGAAGAGAGTGACACTTGAGAAAAACCTCTCACAGCCACTCAGCTGTGACCACAGGACAGCCACAGTGGTTTTGCATACCAGAATGCAGCTATTTAACCTTAACTACATGGGCTGGTAAGAGAGTTTAGAAGATCGTGGGACAAAGTTAATAAAGAAGCTTAGATTCTAAATCAAGAAAATAATCTCTGATGTTGCTAGGTTGTATTCCAATTCTTGCTGGTGGTTTTAATTTTTTTTTTTTAACGTTTATTTATTTTTGAGACAGAGAGAGACAGAGCATGAGTGGGGAAGGGGCAGAGAGAGAGGGAGACACAGAATCCAAAGCAGGCTCCAGGCTCTGAGCTGTCAGCACAGAGCCTGACGCGGGGCTCGAACTCACAGACCGCAAGATCATGACCTGAGCCGAAGTCGGACGCTCAACCGACTGAGCCACCCAGGCGCCCCGCTGGTGGTTTTAAAAGAGCTATTGCTTAATTAGGGGACAATCTGGATGGGACCTATTGGGCCTTAAAAATGTGAGGGAGTTGCGGTGACGGAGCTGGGTCACAGCGCAGAGGGTACCAGGTAGGCCTCTGTCTTGCCCCAGGAACATGTCATCCACGTTTGGGAGGAGACAGGCTCTCGGTTCCACAACTGCCTAATCCAGCTGTACTGTGAGAAGGTGCAAGGTCTGATGAAGGAGTATCTCCTGTCCTTCCCTGCAGGTACCGCTTCTCCTAGGGAGCCAGGTGGCCCGGGGCCTTAGAAGCCACATGTGGCATAAGGAAGCAGACCCCACTCTTCTCTGCGGGCCCAGGGGGGCGGGAAGTTCCTCAGAGGAGCCAGGGAAGCTAAGTGACCCAGCGTGGGAGACTCGAGCCCTTGTCTGGATCTGGGCATCTCTGAGCGTCACCCTTGTGGGTGGGGGAAGGAACAGGTTTGTCTGCAAGATGACAGCTGCGCTGATAAGAAACAGGTTTGCCTACAAGGGTGTTTGTGCAGCTTGTTTTCCTTTGTACCTCAAGCTGATGTTTCGGGGTCACATAGAGACCATAAACTAAGAACAGTCCAACTGGAACCCCCCGTGGAGGCACAATGTGTGGGTGACCCCACATGGCTGCCCGGCAGCATCCTTTCGTATTGAGCTTGGTTTTCTTTAAAGGCAAAACTCCAGTTCCTGCTGGAGAGGAAGAGGGTGAGCTGGGAGAATACCGACGGAAGCTCCTTATCTTCCTGGAAATTTCTGGCTACTATGATCCAGGCCGGCTCATCTGTGACTTCCCTTTTGACGGTGAGTGTCTGGCTTATGGCCAGAAGCCATTCAGCAGAAGATAATGCAAAAACTCGTCTTCCCCTTGTCCCCAGTGCCCTAGTCATACCAAATTTGGGCCTGGAAAAAACCACGTGTTTCAGGCCAGTGCTGCCATTCTGCCCCATCTGAAGACTCACTTTTGTCCCATGACAGAGGAGTCTCGTCTGGGTGTGACCCACTTGATAATTGATGGCCACGGTTGAAACCTGTTTATTGCATCAGTACATGTTCTTGGTCATGTTCATTATTTAGCAATATTTGGGATCTGACATAATTTGTCTGAAAAAGACATGCAGAGACCAAGCGTTAACCTTCCCTAGCTGGAGTGCTTGGCGCATCGTAGGTGCTTATCACGCGCCTGGTCTCTGGATGAGGGTTCTTACCCACTTTTAAAGTGATCACAAAAAAGATGGGATGAAGTACCTCCCAACATAGCTCCCTCCACCCTTTTCTTAAATTTTAGCAATTCTCCTTGAAAAAATCCCAAGTAATAAAAATGTTGTCACCTGTTCGTCTAACAGCTCAGTCCCTGGCCTATGCTTACTCGGTGGTGGCGATGGCTACTTACGCTGCCTCTTCCTCCCAGGCCTCTTAGAAGAGCGCGCGCTGCTGCTGGGGCGCATGGGGAAGCATGAGCAAGCCCTCTTCATCTACGTCCACATCCTGAAGGACACGAAGATGGCTGAGGAGTACGTGACCCTGCCCCCGCACCGCCCAAGTTGTCCAACAGCGGGCCCCACAGAGAGAGGAGAGGCGGGAGAGGTTAAGAAGGCCACCTCTCCTCCACCCTGCCTCCCGTGCTGGCCCCTGATTCTGGCGCCTTCATGAGGCTGCTCAGGAGGCAGCACTGATGACCTCTGTCCAGACACGGCTGCTCCGGCCTTGTCTCACTGCTTTCTCCCTTGCAGGTACTGCCACAAGCATTACGACCAAAGTAAAGATGGCAACAAAGATGTAAGTAGTGACCCCGGCCCCAGGGACCACGTGTGCCTTTCACTGTCCCTCAGAGCACAGCTCACCCCCTCTAGTTTGGCCATAGGCGACACTGGTATGAGTTGCTAAGATCACTGATTGGTGTTGCACGTGTTTATTGAGGAAGAGGCAGGGTGTGACCGTACATCCTGGTTTGCTTGGGATATTTACGGCTTATTGTCATCCACGTGATTATAAGTAGCGTCCCTCCCCCTTTACTGTCTAGAGTGCTAGCTTGTGGGACAGATTTTGTGGCCAGCCTGTTGAGAAGGAACATCTAATCTAATGATTGTGACAAGGGGCACTTATGTGCGCCGTCTAGAATGCACATGGATTTGACCGTGCCTGGAAACACTTCTGATAGTCATGCCTGGGGATATGGGGGCAACTGGAGTCTCGGCGGTAGAGACCGAGTTGCTGCTAAACAGGGCGCGAAACTTCAACCAAGAATTACCCAGCCCCAAACCTTTAGTGCTGAGGTCGAGAAATCTTGCCTTACTGGTACCAGGAGGAAGTGACGACATCTCATCGTGGGTTCATCTTCTCTGCCAGAATGTGACAGGGCCTCAGCCTCGAAGCCAGATTCCTCAGAGGGATCTTTTTTGCGTCATTTTGCAGTGTTGGCATTTTGTCAGTAGTAGAACGATTAACAAATACAAGGCATTTGTTTTGTTTTTTTTTTTCTCTCAAGAAAAACAGCCCTTAATTTTTAACATCTTCGGTTGTCTGACTTTACCAAAATCTCTTAAAAATGTGAAAAATGATGAGTTTTAAATGCTCCCTGATAGCTGTTACTGTAGATCAACCCCTCTCATGCTGAGGGGTTCTGGGAGGCTTACAGCCAGCCTAACGTATGTGGCTTGTACCTATATGAGACAGGTGTATCTGTCCCTGCTCCGGATGTACCTGTCACCCCCCAGTGTTCACTGCCTGGGACCAATCAAGCTGGAACTGCTGGAGCCACAGGCCAACCTCCAGGCTGCCCTGCAGGTCCTTGAGCTGCACCACAGCAAGCTGGACACCACTAAGGTCAGGAGTTCTTCTCGAGGAGATGGAGGGCACTTAGGGGAGCGTTGAATGAGAGGAGAGGCCAGAGAAAGGGACTGGGGTTCGAGAGCTCTGTGGCTTCAGACATTTCCTCAGGCTCACTCGTGTTCCGTTTCACCCTGTTCCCATCTCTGTTCCTGTCCCTAGGCCATCAACCTTCTCCCAGCAAACACCCAGATTAACGATATACGCATCTTTCTGGAAAAGGTCTTGGAAGAAAATGCACAAAAGAAGCGGTTCAATCAAGTGCTCAAGAACCTTCTTCATGCTGAATTTCTGAGGGTATGAACCTTCCCAAGTCTAGGGTGCGGCTGTACTTTTTAGTTCGAGACAGTTACCACATAGGCCCCGTAGACAAAAGCAGAACTCTGTGTTCCTTTAACTCTAGCTCAAACCCATACAGTAACCAACCCGACATTTAGTTGCAAGCGTCGCAGTCAGAGGCCTCTGTAGGAGCTGGGAGATGAGACCGTGCCAGCCTCTGCTTGGTGTTCTGGGCGCCGGACGGTGGGGCTTCTCTCCCAGTCGCTCTGCTCCCCCAGGTCCAGGAAGAGAGGATTTTACGCCAGCAGGTGAAGTGCATCATCACGGAGGAGAAGGTGTGCACGGTGTGTAAGAAGAAGATCGGGAACAGGTGAGCCTCCCCCTCAGCTGCGCAGGTTCGGCCCTGATGGGGGTCGCGCTCAGGGTGGATTTCTGCCCTTTAACCGAGGGGGACAGCGTGGCTGCCGACTGTCGTGGCCACGGGTAGTCCTTGAGGCCCCCGAGAGCAGTCCGTGTTGTCTCTTGCGGGTGGGCTCGAAGACTTAAAGACTTGAAATGGCGTGGGGTTCTCGACTTCTTGCCTATAAAGCCCTTCCCTTCTGGCAGCTGGGCGTTGTGATGTAGCCAGTGGGTGTGTGCGAGTTGTATGTGGACAGGAAGTTCTTACCTTTTGAGGCTGTGCCTCTGCAGGGGGAAGAAGACTTGAGTAAAATTGCTGAGCCGGCATCGTTGTGTTCCAAAGCATATGCCCCAGTCCATCCCCTTTCCTGCAAAGCAGGGTGCTTTGTCCTTATTCATACGTGGGTGGAAGAATCCGAAAAGACCTTGCTTTCTGTCTGCTGTTAGAATTGGCCTGAAACTTGTTCTAATGAGCATTGTCAGCTCCGCGCGAGCTGGTGCTGACTCAGGCCGGTGTTCCGCTCCATCTGCCCTGTATCTCACATTAATGACTTAATAGGAAATATTCCCATGCCTTCAGACTGCGTGGAGCTCATCCTCAGTTCGGTTATGTGGCGGAGATGGTGGCTGTGTAAATCCGGATGACCCTAGGCGTGGGCCGTTCCTCGTGGTTAGGGCGGGCCGCTTCTGGGGTGGCACATGGGTGAGGCGCTCCCGCCCCTGAGTGGCTTTCCCTCCCTACAGTGCATTTGCAAGATACCCCAACGGCGTGGTCGTGCACTACTTCTGTTCCAAAGAGGTAAACCCAGCTGACACCTGAGCCCGGCGTGCCAGGAATTCTGCACATGGACAGTTCGGCTATCCCAGAGAGGGGAAGGAGTGCCGGCCTTAGAAATGAGGGGCTGCTTCCGCCACCAGGCGTCTCCCCATTTGGACACTCCTGGCCGCCTTGAGCCCTGGCACGTCTCTGAATTTATCAGACTCGTGGTCCGGTGTTACCAGCTTTTTGATAGAACAACGAGATTAGCTCTACCGTATATACCATTATGTTGCAGGCGATTGCAGAGAACTTACTACCTGCTTGGACGGGAGGGGGCGGGGAGCGCAGTGTCCTGCCTTTGCACACCAGTCACCTGAACGAGGACAGCAACTCAGGTGTTCATAACCCTGAGATTGTTTCTTCAGAGTGTTCTGTGAGGGCACGTGCGGGACTTTGCGCAGAGCCCCCCGCGCGGTTGGCCTTGGACTCTGGAAGGAGAGCAGTCCCGGGTTTCTTCTCGCTGCTCAGGCTGGACACTGGCTGTCTAGGCGATGACAGTCATTTCTCCGCAGTCGCCACACCCTGTCCCCCTGGGAGCTTCCCCTGTCATCCTTTTACGTTTCAGTCTCCATTTCTTTCTTGCTATTTATTTTCTTCCTTTACCTCTTCCTTCACTCCTCCACCAGGCTTTGTCTCCCGTTTTCCCGACACCGGGAATAACTAACATTTTAAACAAGGTAAAGTGAGAAGCGAGAGGAAGTCTGGGTTTCTGGGATACACTGATAATTGACTGTCAGGTATGTTGTAAATAGATCCCCCTTGGCCTGAGAGCTCTATGCTTTGAGGCTTAGGAGGGCGGCACCCTCCGTCCCTCGGGGCCAGGTGTGACGGTGGCTCTAAGGATGGCCTGCACTGGGTCTGCGACCTCTTAGACAGTCATCCGTGGGGGCCCCAGCTCCTGGTTCACCCACCAGCTGCCCGGGGCAGGTTGCTTTAGTCTGTGAGACGAGAACTCTGTGCCTTGGGCACCTTTCCCTTTGCAGCCAGTGTGGCCCGCTTCCCTCACAGCGCAGCCTGGCCGTTGTCCTCCAGCTTTGTTTCACGGGGGATGGAGGATCGCGCGGGCTTGTCGTAGGTGGGTGGGTCTCTGCTACACACAGGACCTATCACGTCAGGAACTGATGGAGACGTGACGTCAGGCATGCCGGTGAGGTGCCCGGGGACAGCTGAGAGCGCTGCAGGAGGCGGCGGCAGCACGTGGGGTTATGAAGTCACTCCGTATAAGTCCACGGAGCACTCGTAGGGGGCAGGGAGACCCCCCCCCAGCCCCCACAGGGCACCAGAGACAGACAGGAGGAGTGTGTAGCATTGCAGCCGGAGGGCATACGGGGAGAGCGGCCCCGGGTCCTGTCCTCCATGGGGTTTTACAGATGCCCAGTCTTGTTGCTGCTGTGTTTTTAGTGGTGGTGAGGGTGGGTGAGGGTGCCCGGCCCTGACGGTGTTTTAGTAGCCTGTCCTTGACATGCCACGGTTCTTTTTAACCCGCGGCGCCGTGCCATTCTGGGCCTGTGTTGGAGGCTGACTTGCTGGTGTAGTAGACTAGGCTCCTCCCAGGCACGCTGTCCGTGGAGGTCTGCAGGGACAGAGTGCGTACCCTCAGCATCGTGCGCGCAGACGGGGACTCTGCTCAGGTTTGGGAGGCGGAGCGGTGCTTCAGGAGAGCCGGGTCCCAGCCGGCCGCACCAGCCCATGAGAAGCGGTGCTGCCCGTGGACCTGTCTGCGCCAGTTCGAAGGCGCTTCCCTGGAAGCAGCAGTGAAGTCACAAGGCCAGCCCTCCTCTGTGCTGCAGAAACTCGCCCCGCCACGCAGACCCGTCTTCCTGGCTTGCTCTGTATCTTCCATTCCCACGAGCTGTGTGGCACATGTGTTTGAAGCAATAGAATAAAGAATGGGTGTTTTCTTCCTTCTGGAATACGTAAATCATCTAGCTTCCCCAAACTCCGTTCTTCCTTCCCTGGACCCTCTTTGCCCTCTGTGGAGATGTGGAGAAGGCTAGACACGACACTCTGTAATGACTCTTGAGGATCTCTCACAATAAACATCATAAAGTAAGAAACCAGCCTGTTTGGGTCTCTTTCCCCCGCTTCCTATGAAGTTTGATGGAAATAACCATCAGAAGATTTAGATTTAGCTAAGAATTGAGAAGAATAAACCAATTCATAACAAAGGGAGAAAGGACAGCAGAATACCTGTGGCACGTGCGTCTCCACCTATGCTGTCCAGCACAGCTGGTGTGACTGGTGGCTGATGGTTTGACAGCACAGGTATGGAACATGTCCAACATCACGAAGTTGTGTTGGACACACTGGAACTGTAGCTAATCCCAGCTGTCTCTCCCTGCACTTCACATATTAGGGCCTCATGGCTCTTCCTGCAGCTCCTGGTGACCAAGAGAGTTACAAAACGTATGGAATTGGTGGGGTGGAAAGACTCAAGGACGTTTGAGAAGTGGAGAATGGTTGATCCATTTTGGCCAGCTCCAAAAAGGTAGTTTGGTCTCTCTGCGTCCCCCTCTTTAGCCATCTCCGGTGTTCTCTGAGAATGGAAAACGTCTGGAACTAAGAAGCATGGCTTTATTGAGGCACAGACGTATGGCTTCCAGCCGAGAGTGTCGTACAGCCCAGAAAACAACAGTCAGGAGACGGGACGCCAGGCTGCCGTGTCTGCCCCAGTCAGCTCCGTGCCCTTGCTCAGACCCCTCTGGTGTGGACCCACGGGTCCTCTGCGTGCTGTGTGTAGATACCACCAACGGGGCGACCCCCTGGCATTTCTGAGACCTCAGCACAGGTCTTGGCTTCATGCCCCCCATTAAGCAGAAATAGGCCCTCCCCTTGGGCCCTGGCCAATGGCGGTCATCCCCTTTCTTTCTGAGAGCTTCTGGCCTCAACTTGCCTACAGTGTTCATTTTGGAATTGAATCAGCTCTTTTCTGGATGTTGTTTTTTCAGTCTCCACCTCAGGCCTTGGGGAGGAGAGTGGAGATGACTAAGTCTTGGTTGAAGAATATAAATTATCTCCCATCTCACTGTGCCGGGGATCTTTTCTTTTGCAAACTAGATGGAGAAAATGCCATCTAGAGTATCGTAGTCCACAGAAAAGAGGATGGCGCATACCATCTGTAGCTTAAGGCTTACGGTGGTCAAAAGAGACCCTCTGAAGCCTTATTTCTAGGAGCTTGCGGATAGGCAGACCTGCTTTTTAGCTGTCCCTATTGACACCACCTGACCGTGTCCCTACCCATATATCCAAGTACATCTCCCCACCCAGGAAGAGGGCCTGGGCAAAAGCCGCTGTGATTTTCCTCAGGATATGGATGGGCCCCCCTCGCCTTTGGTTCCAGGGCCTAGCGCAGGTTTAGGGCACAGCGGACTGTCAGTGTTTGGAGAATAAATGAGGGAGGCCACAAGAGATTAGAAACACATTTGAGTCCAGATAAAACTGAACCAGAGATTTCCATGTTCCTGCTTCAGGGCCATGGGGAAGGTGGGACTTGAAGGGCAGATGGTTTTAGGACTTTTTTTCTACTTGGAGGAGAGGAGGCCCCGAGGCAGCTCTTCCTGGCTTCCATTCCCTGGACCTGCTGCGTCAGCATTGTCTAGAAGGCTTGTTGGAAATATGAACGCTTGGGCTCTACCCACACCCACTAAATCAAATCATCTAGGGGGTGAGGTTCAGGAATCCATTTTCCATGAGCAGCCCAATAAGAACCAGAGGCTGGGTTTGAGAACCAGAGTACCGGTTCCTCATCTTGGAGAGGGACCGAAGTGCCTCCTGCCTGAGGGAATTGGGCCCCAGTCACTTCCTGGAGCACAATCTAGCTCCGCCTCCAGCCCCAGCAGGCCACCCAACCCTGAGTCCTCCTGTGAGTGGCTGGCTCCACCCTCCCCACCTTGGTGGTACCGTCAGACCTGAGCTAGCAGTGAGTGTAGCCAGAAGAGAGCAGAGTGGCTCAGGGAGGCAAGCAGGGCTTCCTGCTGAGAACCGGGCGGCCTGGCCATGCTCTGGGCGCTCTGGCCAAGGTGGCTGGCAGGCAAGGGGCTGCCCCTGCTGGGGGCAGTGCTGCTGCGGAAGAGAGAGAAGAGAGGACCTCAGTGGAGGCAGTGGCGGGTAAAGTACCTGGGATTCCCCGGGGAGTGTGCGCTGCAGGAGTCCTGGGAGGCCAGTCCCCTGTGAAGACAGGCCAGCCCGAGATTGGGTTTTGATCTGGGCTGGGACCAATTTGCTCTAGCCAACCTGGCGGAGTTCAAAGAGGTTGGCCAAGACCTTGGCTTTTGGAAATAATTCCACCCTACCCCCCACCCTCCCCAGTTAGGAATGGGATACTTGTAGCTTTTGGCTTTGCCCCCCCTGCCCTAACCTGGCAGTAGAGCCCCTCAGGGGAAAGGAGAAAGGCGTTTGCTGGGATTTTGAGGGGAGAGCCTCACTCCCGTGAGGCTGCACCCTGCTGTTACCTCTGTTTGGCCCAAGCTGTTATCTCTTTAGTGACTAGTGGGCATACGAGCTGGATAACACCTGGTTTCCCTTCACCTGCCGTCTGCTAGGAGGTGTGGCCTTGTCAGCCAGCTAGTGGGTGGGGTGAACCACGACTTTCTCGTCTAATATTTAATCTCCTAAGTACATCACTCCAGCTCTCACTTAGGCTCCCGAGCTATAGCAGCAGCATGAGAGGGAAGCTGCCAGTTTGTGGTGCATCATAACCATAATTAGTAACAATGGCCACATGTATGAAGCACTTACACCAGGCACTTTATACAACTTCTCATTTAAAACTCACCACAACCCTGTGAGATTGTAAACTCCTGTTTATTGATGGGGGAAATGAAGCACGGGGAAATCCAGTAATTTGCCCAAGGCCATTCAGCTCGTCCCTAGTGGAACTTAGATTTGAACCCAGCCTGACTGATTCCAAGGTCCAGGCTTATCACCAACATGCTGAACTCCCAATGCCCGGGCCCTGCCAAGGCCTCTCACCTTCCAGGCACAGTGACATCAATGACCCTGGGCCAGGCTCCTGCTCTGTGATTGGAAGAGGGAAGACTCAGCTGGGCACTACCGCAGGGAGGAGATCAGGCCCCCGTACCCAGCATCCTGGAACTGAGTTCTGGAGTTCTGTTGTTTCAGCGGGAGACCCACCCACACTATGACCTCCAGGTGAAGGTGCTGAGGGCCAGAAACATCCAGGGCACAGATCTGCGTGAGTGACTCCCAATTCCACCCTTTCTCCTCTTCCTTTCCCTAGGGCTTCCCCCAGAGCTCAGCAGGGGCTAGCCTGCAGTGTGTGTGTGTATCTGGAGTGGGGCGGAGGGACTCGTGCTGACTGTGGAGGGAATCCACCCTGGTGAGGGAGCCCCAGGGCAGGAGGTGGGGCTGGAGGGGAGACTCGTGCGGACCTGGACTCCTCCCTGACCCTAGCAGGTGGAGCGGGGCCAGCCTGAGTGAGCGTGTGAGGCCTGCTGTTGCCAGAAATCAACGCCTGCTCTTCGGCCGCTTTCCACACCAGTGCTCACGATGGGAGGGGAGTTCTTTGCCTGAATCAGGCTCTTTTGGGAAATTACTCAACAATCTGTGCTGCCTCGTGGTCTTTTCACACTGGGCACTACCCGATTCGGTTGCACGGGAGGTGTAACTGGCCCAGATGGAGTTAAGGACATAGGCTCTCCCCACATCGCCCCGTCCCACACAGGTAGCCTCCTAGCCTCCTCGGCTCCTTCCCCTCCTGCCCCAGCCTTCTCCAGGCAACCTTTCCAGCAACAAGAGCTAGAGACCAAGGACCCCTCCCCCACCCCACCTGCAGTGTCCAAAGCTGACTGCTACGTGGAACTGTGCCTGCCCACTGCGTCCCCTAGCCCTGCCCGGACAAAGATGGTGGCTAACTGCAGTGACCCCGAGTGGAACGAGAGCTTCCACTACCAGATCCACGGTGCTGTGAAGGTGAGGGCCAGCAGAGGGTCCCGGGCAGCAGAGGGAGAGGGCTGCCTATCCTCCTGCTCTGCCTCAGGCTCCCACCTCTTGCCTGCCCTGTTCCCAGAACGTCCTGGAGCTCACCCTCTATGACAAGGATGTCCTGGGCAGCGACCAGCTCTCCCTGCTACTCTTTGACCTGAGGAGCCTCAAGCCTGGCCAACGCTACAGACACACCTTCCTGCTCAACCAGCAGGTGACCCACCCCACCTCTGCCGGCAATGAATTGAACTCAAGGAGAGGAAGTTGGGTACAGGGCGCCGAAGCGGGGGCTCCTGGTCAGCAAAGGCCCAGGCCTCCATGACAGACCCTCCTCTATCCTACGCCACTGACCCTACAAAGGTTCCCCTCAAATACTTCTTCCCTGAGTGGAGCCAACATGTGAGCTCTTTGGGGGCAGAGCACTTTGTCTGTCTTAGTCGCTGCTGAACCCTCGGTGTCTAGAACAGGGCTTGGCACACAGTTTTGAAGGCATGAAGCTCCTCATGAAGCTGCTACTACTCATCCTGTGTCCATGAGAAGCCACAACAACGGCCACCTCTTCTAGTCCCTGGGGCTGAGCAGGGTAAGGGGCAGGGACAATCTCTGATGCTTTCAGAGCTCTTTGAAAATGGGTGCTCCCTCACTTTGTCCATGTAGGATTCACAGGAGCTGCAGGTGGAATTTTTTCTGGAGAACAGGTGAGTCCAGGTGGTGCCTATGTCCTCCCATTTACACCAAGACTCCGGGACAGCTCCAGCTGCCAATCGCCAGGTCCTATGTTGGCCTGGATTGTGAGGGAATGTCCTAGTCTAGTCACCGATTTGAGTGTTGGTGACAAACCCGCTCCTACCCGCAAACCTGACCATGATCCCCAGGCGCTTCCAGCTGCTTCAGCTACATATTATAGTAACAGCCATCTCAAGGGGAGCCAGATGTCCCATGAACCCCTCATCTTTTGCAGCCAGGTGCCTGCGTCTGAAGTCATCACCAATGGGGTCCTGGTGGTGAGTAGGGAAGGCGAGCCTGGGGCTACCCAGGGCTGGGAGGCTACGCAGACTCCGCAATTGAGCCTATCATGCCCACTTGCCTGTGAAGGACACTCAGACGCTCCTGAGAGGGGAAATGTGCTAGGGAGGCATCTCCAGGGACCAGGGCAAGAAACCATCTCACACTTGAGTGGGCAGCCCAGAAGCCCACCCTCCTACCTTGCGTACAGCACATCACTTATTTGGGGACCTGGCTGGTGGGACTGCCAAAGGCACCACTATCAGACCCCCTCTCCTTCTTCCCCTTTCCCACCAGGGCCACTTCCTCTGAGTCCTAGGAAGGAGGCTGCTACAGAAGACTCCTCCCCACAAGGCACAGGGAACAACCTTCCCAGGTTGTTCCCTGGGCCTTGCCCCAGAGACCCTTCCTTCCACCCTGGTCTGGGCCCTATGCAGGGCCCTGTCAATGGTTGGTTCCCACAGGCCTCTGTTTTCCTCAGGCTCAGCCCTATCTGAGAATCCAGGGGACCCTCAGGGAAGATGAGACCGCCCCACATGGAGAGTACGGTGAGTCTTGTCCTTGGCCTTGGGTCTTGCCTTCTCTCCTACAGGTTGGGCTGCTGATTTCAAGAAGGTGGGTCTGAGGTAGAAAGTTCTTAATGTTTCACCACTCAAAGCTGACCAAGGATGGAAGGGATTTGCCTCTGGAAGGAGTGAATTTCCTGTCCATGGAAGTGTTCAAGCACAGAGGCTGTATCGGTCCAACTATTGCTCTGCAAAAAGCAATCCTAAATCTCAGTTGCAGACAACAGGAAGCATTTATTAAGCTCACACATCGTGATCTAGGCTGGGCCTGGCAGGAGTGACCTGACTTTGTGCCATAGGTCCCTCAATTGCCTTCTGTGATGAGTGGACTTGTCATGTTCTTTTTTTGTTATAGTTAAAATTCTTAATGTTTATTTATTTTTGAGAGAAAGACAGAGAGTGAACAGGGGAGGGCAGAGAAAGAGGGAGACACAGAATCTGAAGCAGGCTCCAGGCTCTGAGCTGTCAGCATAGAGCCCCATGTGGGGCTTGAACTCACAAACCATGAGATCATGACCTGAACCAAAGTCAGATGTTTAACTGACTGAGCCAGCCACCCAGGTGCCCTGGACTGGTCATGTTCTTAAGGCATCAAGCAGAGGTACGAGAGCAAGCCCAAATGAGCAGGAGAGTTTCAAGCCTTTGATCAATCACATCATAGTTACTAACATTTTGGCCTCTCAGTGGCAGGAAGTGAGGTCACATGACAAAGCTTGGAAATTCCAGAAGTGAAGAACTGAGGCCACCGGTGTAGTGTGCCAGAGAGGGTAGCCGCTCAGATACAGACGCAGAAGTGGAGCAGAGGCTGTGTGACAGCTAAGGTCTCCTCTGACCTTGAGGGTCTGAGCCCACGGGATGAGTCCTGTCCAGAAAATGTCCAGCACTTACTATGAGTCAGGCACTGCGCTCAGCATTTCACATGTCTTTTATCTTTTAATCCTCGTAACGACCTTGAAAAATACAACTATTATCCTCTTAATTTATGAAGCTCCAGCTCAAACAAGAAACTTGCTTAAGGTCACACAGCCTGAGAGTGATAGAACCAGGAACCAAACCCAGGTCTGTGACGCTCCAGGGTCTATCAATCTCCTTCCGTAAACCATGGTGTGAAAGAAGTATCAGCTTCCTTATTTTCTCTAATTCCGTCCCAGCTGAGGTCATGTCATGTCTCTAGGTCTCATTTAGTGCCAAGGAGGGTGTGTTGGGAGAAGGGTTCCATGTGGACCTCTGTTCCTGAGGCATCTGCCATCTTGGACTCTCTGGGTGTCTGTTGCTCCCAAGTCATGCTTAGGGTCTGGGGCTCTTTTGTGAGGTTGCCTGGGGTCCCCTCTGTCTGAATGTCATGCACATTTCTCTCTGGGGGTTTGCCTCCTCCCGAGAAAGCTGCTAGGAAGAGGGTGAGCCCACAGGCTTCCCTCTTTGCCTCCTTCTGGCCTGGACTGGCTCTGCTCTGCTTCTCTGAGCCTCTACCCATGAACCCACTTCTTCCTCTCACCTCCACTGCACGCCCTCTGTGTTCTCACAAGGTCTTACACTTTGGAAACAAAAGGAAGAACAGGTTGTTGCCTATTTGTTTTTTTCCCTGTCCACAAACCTTCCCCAGGGTGATGAGCACGAAGGCAAAAGATGGGGAAACTACCAGTAGAAGATTGGTAATTAATCTAATAACGTATGATAATTATAACATCATCATTATTATAGAATTATATTTTCTATAATTAATATCATGATCTCAAAATCACCAGCCCCGTAAACTCTGGAAAAGGAGTCCTCTCCCTCCCCGCCCTTCCCCCTTCCCCGGGCATTGTGTGTTTCCTACCCTCCCCAGGTTCCCAGTTCTGAGCAGGGCACGTTACAGGACCCTTACTGTCCTTTGTGATGCCTTTGCTGTGGGTCACAGAGCCACAGGCTGAACAGGGCAATGAGTTGGCATCTCCAAAGACGCAAGAAAGGGGAGCTGCTATCCAGGGCCCTACCATCATGAGCCACGCACACACCCCGACTCTCACCCCTCACCTGGGCCCTCTGCTCCCAGGCTCTAGGCAGATTCAGCTGACAGTGCCCGGGGCCTACGAGAAGCCACAGTTTTTGCCCCTTCAACCTCCCATGGAGGGAGGCCTCCCAGCTACCTTCACCTTTCACGTGAACCCCGTGATCAGCTCCAGGCTGGACGTGGAGCTGGGGGAGAAGCTCACAGTCCTGCAAGTGAGTGAGCCCCTATCCTGGGAAGGGATGGATGATAGAATCAGTCCAGCCTAGAGGGGCGTCCTCGGGCCACCACGGAGGCATGTTTTCCTTCACCATGGAAGGTTCCTTGGGTGTTTCCTTCTCTACAGAGTGGTCCAAGTGCTGAGCTGGAGGCCCAGACCAGCAAGCTGGGCGAGGGGGGCGTCCTGCTCTCCTCTCTGGCCCTAGGCCAAGAGGAAGAGCACGTTGTGGCCCTAGGGGAGGTAAGGCTCTGTCTGGGTGCCTGACTGAGGGACCCCTGCTTGCTCTGTGACCACCAGAAGAGGGCTGGGGGAGGGGTCTCAGAGGGGGGTCAAGATCAGGCCAGCCTGGAGCTCAGCCACGATGTCCACATACAGGCCAGAGCTACCAGAGCAACAGGGGCTGCGGGTGGGAGAATCCCATTCAGGGCGCTCGGGCATGGGGCTGTTGTGTCTTTCAGGGCCAGGAGGTGGTTCTGAGTATGAAGGCAGAAATGAGGTGAGGAAGGCTGACTTCAGGAGGAAGGCTCTTAGGCTAGGCTGGATATGTAGGGCACCTTGCCCACTCAGCTCAGCCCGGTGGTGGAAGCCTTCTCTGGTTCCGGTGAGGTCTTTCTAAGGGGTTCCATGGAATGTGGGTCTATTCCTGTGGAAAATGGGCTGGGCCCAAGGCTGTCCTCCAATGAACAGTCACCCAGTACCCGACCCCCACCCCATCTCTGGCAGCTCTGGAGACCTTGACCTGCGTCTCGGTTTTGGCCTATGTGATGGGGAACGGGAGTTTCTGGACAAGAGGAAGCAGATCGTGTCCAAGGCCCTGCAGCAGGTGCTGGGATTGAGCCAGGCTCCTGACAGTGGCCAGGTATGAATGGAGGAGCTGGACCCCAGGGTCACCAAGACCAAGTCCAGTGTCTTCCCTTGAGAGTACTGTGTGGCCACGTGGTTATAGGAAGCCTTGAGAAAGGGTGGGAAACAGAGGAGGAAGGGGCAGGCCCGTTTGCCCGAGCCGATAGGCAAAATCGGGAGAGTCAGGACCCTGTATGTAACGAAGGTTGATATATAAGTGAGTCTCCTCAGGCTGCCACAACAGAACACCACAGACTGGGTGACTTAAACCACAAACCGTTAGTTTCTCACCTGGAGGCTGGAAGGTCAAGATTAAGGTGCCATCAGGGTTGGTTTCTGGTGAGGCATCTCTTGCTGACTTGTATGTAGACAGCCACGTTCTTGCTGTGTCCTCACATGGCCTGTCCTCTGTGCATGTGCAGGGGATAAGGGGGGAGTCTATCTCTTTGCCTTCTTGCAGGGACACCAATACTATTAAAGGCCCCACTGATATGACCGTACATAACCTATATAACCACCTTATAGGCCCTTTCTACCAAAATAGTCATACTGGAGCTTCAACATAGGGATTCGCAGGGGTGGGGCACGATTCAGACCATAACAGTAGACAAAGGGATTTGAATGTGGAGGGTCTGTGGGAGCCATGGCTGGGAAGCAGGAGGAAAGGCCGCACCAAGGCAGAGAGCTATGGCAAATTGGGAACCAGTTGGTGGCTTCCTCCTGGTACAAGTGTACTCAAGAGTCAGAGCCTCTTCCTGGTGAGCAAGCCCAGACTGTTAATTTGGTAATGACTGCTCTGTGCCACATCTTCTCTCTGGAGGCGGAGGGTAAGGAGGGCTCTCAGGGAGCTCTGGCTCCTCCAGTGCTCTGAAGGGAGGGTGTCCTTGTGAGAAAGGAAGGCAGAGAAAGGAACTAATGGTCTGGGGGCAGAATAAGCTAAAGCTGCACGGAAAAGCTGTGCAGCCAGATGGCTTCTAGTCTGACCCCACTAGGCACCTCCGATCCTGAAGAGACATCTGGGTGCCACTCACATCTGGGGCAGGTCCAGGCTCTTTGGTAGACTTCATCACTTCAGCCTAGTGGTTCTCAACGGGGGGTCGGTTCATCCCCCCACCCGGCCACCCAGAGGACATTTGTCTATGTCTAGAGACAGGCTTTGTTGTTACCTCCAGGGGCGGGTGGGGGGGACAGGGGCGGATGCTACTGGCATCTGCTGGGTAAAGGCCCAGAATGCGGCTGAGCATCCTCCGACATACAGGAGAGCTCCTCACAACGAGGAGTCACCCAGTGTAAAATCATCGATAGGGTCAAGACTGAGAAACCCTGCTTCAGGAGTTTTGGGTGAAATCCATGATACCTTCCGGTTACATACAATCCCGGGACAACTGTTAAGAGCCATCTCTAGAGTCCTACTGCTTCAGTCTGATAGCCCATCGCTTGCAACCTGTATGATTGTGGGCACATCGTCCAACCTTCCTGTGCCTCAGTTTCCTAATCTGTAAAATGGGGATCCCACTGGGTTGCTCTGAGGATTCAATGAGAGAATACATGTAAGGCTCTCAGACAGATGTCTGACACTGTAAGCAATGATTCATGAGTGACCATGGTGGTCAATGTTATGGTTATTCTTGTGCCCAGGTGCCTGTGGTGGCTGTGCTGGGTTCGGGAGGTGGCACCCGGGCCATGTCTTCCCTGTACGGCAGCCTGGCGGGGCTGCAGGAGCTTGGCCTCCTGGACACTGTGACCTACCTGAGTGGGGTCTCTGGGTCTACCTGGTAAGTGAGGCGGGGTAGGGCGCAAAGTAAAGGGGAGCCCTGAAGGGGCAGGAATGGGGCCGGTGATATGGCGGAGTCCCTGAGGGCGTGCTGGGATCCTGCCTCCGCAGGGGGTGAGGGTGGGGAGGGGAGGGGGGTTAGGAGGGGCCTCCTTGAGTGGGTGGGGTGGGGCGGTGGTTTCAAGGGACAGAGAGGCAGGATCACTCACAGTCACCTGCATCCCTCTCTCCTCTTGCTGTGCTCCCCCCCCCCCCCCCCCCCCCGCTGCCCCTAATTCCCTCTATGCCCAGGTGCATGTCCACACTCTACAAGGACCCAGACTGGTCCCAGGTGGCCTTGCAGGGCCCCATTGAGCGTGCCCAGGCTCGGGTCTGCGGCAGTAAGATGGGGGCTATGTCCACGGAGCGCCTACAATACTATGTCCAGGAACTGGGGAGCCTGGAAAGCACTGGCCACAGTGTTTCCCTCATCGACCTCTGGGGTCTCCTCATTGAATATTTCCTCTACCAGGAGGTAAGAGAAGAGCAGGTAATAAATGAACACGGCCCCTTTCCACCTCTGCCCCCCAGCACTTACTTCTGCCTTACGCGCTAAGCTAAGATCTAAGATTGGCAAAGAGTTCCCTTAGGTCTGAGCTCTCCGAGGACGAGAGGTGGGTCCCTGGGTGGGCTGACTCCGCTTCATCTTTCCTGGCCCCTCGCCCCTGGGAAGGGAGAGGCTTTTATGCAGTTCTCAGGTCCATCTGCATATTAGAATCACCTGCACAGTTTTTCTTTTCTTTTAAAAAAAATTTTTAATGTTTATTTATTTTCGAGAAAGAGAGAAAGGAAGGGGCAGAAAGAGAGGGAGACACAGAATCTGAAGCAGGCTCCAGGCTCCGAGCTGTCAGCACAGTGCCCCATGTGGGGCTCAAACTCATGAACAGCAAGATCATGACCTGAGTAGAAGTCGGGACACTTAACCTACTGAGCCACCCAGGCTCCCCACCTGCACAGCTTTTCAAAAACACCCCTGCCTGGGCCCCACTCCCAGAATACTGATCAGGGCTGGGGTGGCACAGGTGTGTTTGGGAGCGTTCCAGCTGCAGTGCGCTGGCCCAGCTGCCATGCTGCTGCTTCTAGAACGGCAGGCTGGGCACGAGCTGGGAGGCGAGAGGATTCAGAGCCCCGCAGGGTTCTCGGCCGGCCCTGGGAGCCTGGCCCGCTGGCCTGTGGCTCTCAGCTCTGGACGCCTGTCATAAGTGGTTTCTCGTGTCTAAGAAAATAATCCATATTTTCAAATGATTTACTTCTGAAAGAAAGTAAACTGGGTTTTCAATTTTTCCTTTAAAAAAGTCACTGACTCTCTCGGTTCCAGTATGCGTTCTTGAACAGGAAACAAGTGGAGAGTGTTCTCGGTGCCCCTGGAATTGCACAAAACCCACAGCGGCCCTACCTTTGCTGTCACCTAAAGCCTCGTCCTTAGACAGCTGTCTTTAGAGCATTGGCCTTGGCAGGCACGGTCTCTTGTGGGCACAGCACACCCTGCAGGGTATCAGGCCTCAGGCCATGGGGATGGGAGAAGGGGACCCCCAAAAGCCAAGTGCCTCCTTTCCTTCCTGCCAGAAAAACCCTGCCAAGCTGTCTGACCAGCAGGAGGCCGTCAGCCAGGGCCAGAACCCTTACCCTATCTACGCCGGCATCAATGTCCACACCAACGTCAGCGGGGAAGACTTCGCAGGTGCCTGGGTGTGGGGACCTGGGAAGCAGGTGCCGGCGATGGTTGGTGGGATGGTGGGCGAGGCCAGCGCTCTTAGCGTAAGGATGGCAGCCGTGGAGCACGGCGGGCTTGCTGCCTCCTGCTCTTGGCAAGCGAGATTCCCGCTCAGGCACTCAGGTGTGAGGGGAGCCCCTGGGGTCCTGGCAGAAGGCCCCTGCTGACCTTTCCTTCACTCTGGGCCCCCAGAATGGTGCGAGTTCACCCCCCATGAGGTCGGCTTCCCCAAGTATGGGGCGTATGTCCCCACTGAGCTCTTTGGCTCTGAGTTCTTCATGGGGCGTCTGCTGCGGCCCCGGCCGGAGCCCCGGATCTGCTACCTGCAGGGTGAGTCTGGGTGGGAGGGCTGGGGCCGGGCCAGGCCCTGGGGTGGGCCGGAGATGATATGAGGGCCCAGGGCCTGGCCTTTCTCCTTAGGTTTGTGGGGCAGCGCCTTCGCAGCCAGCCTGGACGAGATCTTCCTGAAGACTGCCGGCTCGGGCCTCGGCTTCCTAGACTGGCACAGAGGCAGCGTAAACATCACAGGTGCGGGTGGACGCCCCGACCTCCCCATACCGCTCTTTCCAGCGCTGGGGCCCCGGCCGAGGCACTTAGGATGAGGGAGGGGACGGCGTAGGACTCAGCTGTCCCACTGGGGTCAGAGAAGTCCCGAGGAAATGACTCGTAGCTTAGGGTCTGTGGCTGCCCGGAGGTCTGCAGAGGCAGTGTGGTAGGGGCACCGGGGGAAGGCCCGCATCCGAAAAGCCAGTGGGAGCTGTGAGCGCTCTAGAGTAAGGCTACACCTTTGAAATCTCTGCTTGGGCTCCAATTACGTCAAAGCCGCCCAGGACCACCAGGCATCTGGTGGATGTCTGTCCACATGCCTCGGGGCTCCCATTTGGGCTGCTCCCTAAGTGGCCTGTGAGCTCCCTGCTGCACAGAACCTTTTCCACCTCTCTTCCCTGGACAGCCTCTGCTCAGCCCTTAAGATTCAGCTCAGACATAATTTTGTCAGGCGGCTTCTCTGTTCCTCTCCATCCCTCCAGCAGCAAAGTTTCATAGGACTGCGTGCACACCCCGTCACTGTCCTTACCTTGGAGCACTCTTAGGACTTATGATCTCTTTATGTGACTCTCCCCCTCAGCAGACTATAAGCCCTGGAGGGGCCTGCGCCTGGCACAGTGCCCAGCACGCCGTACCTGCTCCGTAGGTGTTTAATGGATGAAATTGTGATTGGAAGTCATATGTACAACTTTGTTTTCTTTTTTAAAAAAAATTTTTTTTAGATTGTAGCAACTTCTTAAAAATCAATTGATTGATTTTGAGAGAGAAAGAGAGAGAGGGAGGAACACAGACAGGGAGAGAGAAAGTCCCAAGAAAGGCTCAGTGCAGCACAGAGACCAATCAATGCCGGGCTGGCTCTCATGACCGCAAGATCATGACCTGAGCTGAAATTCAGTGTCAGACACTTAACCAACCGAGCCACCCAGGCGCCCCATGTACAACTTTATTTTCAGACGGGGTATAAATTATCACTTAATAAATATAATGTCATAGGCAACCTTCAAAATAGAGAGAAACTGAAAGAAAAGGTCATTTAAAAGAGGCTCTGGGAAGCAGTGGTCTGAAGCGTGGGAGGTGGGGTGAATGTGGGGGGCAGGGTCCCCTGGGCCGCACGGGGCCGGCGGAGAACGGACAGCACCACTTCCAACCGCATCTCACCACGCGCTCCCGTTCAGATGACTGCCAGAAGCTCCAGCTGCACGATCCCGCACGTCTGCGGACCAGGCTCTTCACCCCCCAGGGGCCCTTCTCCCAGGCCCTGCTGGACATCTTCACCTCCCGCTTCACCTCCGCGGAGAACTTTAACTTCACCAGGGGCCTCTGCCTGCACAGAGACTATGTGGCCGGCCGGGAGTTCGTGGCCTGGAAAGGTGGCTGCTGCTCTGGGGGCAGGCGGTGGAAGGTGGGGGGGGTCCCCCTGGCTGCCTTTGCCTCTGGCTTGCTGGGGCCAGCACTGCCTTCGTTCCCAGAGGTTGGGCTGCGGGCTCCTGCTGCCCAGGGGCTCATGGGGAAGGACTGGGGTGTCTGCCAGGAGGCAGGGCCAGGGGCTGGGGTCGGAGACTCTATTACCATTGGAAGAAGGGGAGGAGAGATCTCTACGGAGAGAGAAGGGCAAGCCTTTGTCCCTGCTGCAGATACACACCCCGACGCCTTCCCCAACCAGCTCACTCCCATGCGGGACTGCCTGTACCTGGTGGATGGGGGCTTTGCCATCAACTCTCCGTTCCCTCTCAGTCTGCTGCCCCAGAGAGCGGTGGACCTCATTCTGTCCTTTGACTACTCCCTGGAGGCCCCTTTCGAGGTAAGGGGTATGGTGGGGAGGAACTGAGGTTCTCTGCCGGGGCGGCCCGGCTGGGCATGTGGGGCTTGCCCGTCCTGGAGGGCCTGGGTTCTAATCCAAGGGTGGGCACCTTGTGAAGACTTTCAGTGGCACTGGCCTCCCCAGCTGAAGGAGGGGGATTGCTGAGACTGTGGGATGGCCGGGGAGGTGGGAGAAGCGGCCAAAGAGGGCCCTCAGAAGTCTCCCATCGTGGTGAAGAGAGGCTCCTGCCTGTCTTGATAGCACTCTTTGCTCCCATCTGGACCGGGGTCTGGGTCTGCTGTCCCTTAGTTACCATCAGGTCCCCTCGGGGAGTCTCCAGGGGCGGCTCCCTCAAACCCTGCGGGGTAGCGGGTAGCGGATGGCTTCCACCATCTAGATGAGCGTTCTGGTCACGCCGCTGGGCCGGCCCTTCTCTCTTTGGCTTCCTCCTCCTGATCCTCCCGGGTCCAAGGAGAACCTGGGATTGGATGAGGAATAAAGCCTCTTCCCACGTGACCTTCTGTAACCATTCAGTCTCCACGTGGTGGCACTGAAATCAGCCCCTAAAGGAGCAGGGAGGGGCCAGAGAAGGGAAGCCGAGGAATGACACTGGGAACACTGATGATTGTCCTTAATCTGCACAACCCCCCACTAGAGTTATTCCCGCTTTTATTATGTAAATAAAGGCTGGCTCAGAAGGGCGAGGTAGCCCACCTGCAGTCACTCAGCTCGTGGGCGGGCTCTGAGTGCGGGCAGCGCGAGGCAGGTTCAAAGCTGGCCTCCCTGCCCAGGTCCTACAGATGACAGAGAGGTACTGCCTGGACCGAGGCATCCCCTTCCCAAGTATTGAGGTGCTCCCTGAGGACTTGGAGGAACCCCGCGAGTGCTACCTGTTCGCCAAGGCCGAGGACCCCCGCTCGCCCATCGTGCTGCACTTCCCCCTCGTCAACCGCACCTTCCGCATGCACTTGGCCCCAGGTGAGCGGAGGCCCCGGGGGGCCGGGGCCGGGGTCTGGCTCACACAGCCCAGCGGTGGTGGTGGTGGGGCGCCGCTCTGAGAGGGGATTTCCTGGACGGCATGCCTCCTGGAGGGCCCGAGCTGGCCACGGCCGCCCTCTGCTTCCGGGCCTCAGCATCCACACCCGCCCAGTTCCTCCTGATGGTGGAAGGAGCTGAGATGTGGGCCCAGCCAGATGTCCCAGGGCAAGGGGTAGGGGCTTCGGGGCTGGACGCTCCTAGCCACAGAATGCCCCAGCCTGGCCTCTTTGCCACTTCCCACCCATAGGTGTGGAGCGACAAACAGCGGAGGAGAAGGCCTACGGGGACTTTGTGGTCAATGGGGCAGACACTCCATATGGCATGCTGAACTTCACCTATGAGCCTGAGGAGTTTGAGCGGCTGGTGGCTCTGAGTCGATACAACGTCCTGAACAATGCGGAGACCCTGCGGCAAGCGCTCCGGCTGGCTCTGGAGCAACGGCAGGCTGGGGGCAGGGCTGGAGGTTGACCCAGGCTGGAGTCAGAGGGCTGTGAGAGAGGGGAAGCAACCTTGCTCCAGACAGGGGCTTGGTAAGGGGAGGAGAGGTAGACTCGGTGGCGTTTCTGCTTCCCGTGTTCCAGGGACCTGCTTTAGGTCCTCCAGGTCCCAGAAAGCTCCTGCAGAACGGCAGCTTGGCTTTGGGGCTGGTCCCTTCTCATGGGTTTCTGGGAGACAAAGGGGAGGATGTCTTTCCCCAGGGCTCTTGGGGAGGGGGCAGAAGGGAGCAGTGTTCATTTTACGTTGCAGTGTAGACAGAATCAGGCAACAGCCTAGCCCCAGGGCCTGCCTCAAACCCAGAACCCTGGGGGGCCCAGGTCTTCGGACCCTCACCAGACTGGGGGCTGTGAACACAGGTTAAGCTGAGACCCAACGCAGAGGCTCCTCCGTCTAATCCACACTTCCTGCAAACGGCCAGGCTCCTGGGTGCAGTGCTCAGTGCTATCGAGAATAAAGGGAGACCTCCTGCGTTGCCAGGCCGGATCACTGACTCCTTCCTCCTGCCTGCTGACTCTCCTTCCCCTCTGGCTTCCCCTGCCCCCCTCACCTCACGGCTCACCGTCCTTCTCTGCTCAGCCTCCTGAAGGCCGCGGGGTCATATCCTGGCTGGCAGGTGTGCTCACGTTTCCCTGCTAATTACTGATGCTTTACTCTTTAAACTCGGGCCACACTCTCTTGTCAGGTGTACAGCTGCCCCCTCCTGCAAATAGTCTGGCCATTCCCAGAAGCTCAATGGATATGTCTAGAGCATGCATTTGTTAATCAGGGAGCAGAGTGAGTGTGTGCCTGCACGGCTGTGCGTGTTGCTGGTGAGGGTGGGGCTGGCGAGGACCTGTCTGTGGGCCAGGGATGGGGGGTGGGGGGGTGGTAGAGGGGCCTGGCTGGGAACTCGGAGGCCTGGGTTCCTGCCTCTTTCACAGATGCATGCTATGATCTGGGCAAGCTGCCCCTCTCTCTCCCTGTTTTTCGTCTCTGCTGATCCACCTGGGACCTTCCGAATAGCTAGAGTCTCTTCAGCATGAGCAGATTTCAGGTCTGTAGAGAGGGGGGGTCCACCCTGACCAGTCATGATCTGGGGGCCCTCTGGCCGCCGGCCTCTGCAGCCTCGTTTCTCCGTACCTCCACCCCACCCAGTGCTGAGCTGCCTGGGGCCCTTCAGTGGCCCTGATGCCATACTCACGTGGACATTTGCCCCTCCCACCCTCTCCTCCAAGTGTGCTTTCTTGGGCCGCAGCCTTCCCCCTCCACCATCTCCAGGACCAAAGTCACAATTCCTTTTCTGGTCAGGGACATCTATGCGAGAAAGCCTCACCCATCCCAACTTCAGGAAGAAAGCCCTTGTTCTGGTTCCTAGCCGGAAGAAAGGTGGTCCCAGCCTGTTGTCCCCAGCCTGGCCTAGCCTGGGACCCCCAGGCCTCCAGCTGGTCATGAGTGGGGAGGGCTAAAGGAGCTGGGCCTCAGAAGAGCCAGTGCTTTTGGTTGGTGTGGGTAGGGGACAGTTTGGTTCTCTCCTACTTCCCAACCATTGCTCCCAATCATAGACCACCATCACTGTCTCTTGACTCAGCAATGAGGGGTTTCCTTTGGGGTAGCCCCAGGCTGGCCCCTGAGCTCCTGCAATGGCTACTTGTCATCATCACCCCTGTGTTGGCATCATCAGTACTTACTAAGACCTCCATAGAGTTCATAGCTTAGAACTTGGAACTCAGAGAGTTCTGAGTTCTCAGATCTTCGTGGAGCTCAAAAGTGGAATCTCCAGTCTGTCTTTCATTCCTCATATAACCACAGGTCGTCTCTGCCTCCTGAAAAGTAAGGCCTGAGAGGGTAGAGATTTTTGTCTGTTTTGTTTGCTGCTCCATCTCCAGTGTTTAAAGCAGTGGCTGGCAGATAGTAGATGTACAATAAATGTTTGACAAATAAGTGAAAGAGATCTTACATTCTCAAGAGATGGGTCATTACCTACTAACCGTGAATAGACGTGCCACACTGCCCTCTAGTGGTTCTTAACCCGTTCGGACCTTTTTGGAAAGCTAATGGAAGCTGCGGATCCTCTCCCAAGAAAAATGCACGTACACACATGCAAAGTTGTACACAACAGGTTCTCGGCTTCACTGCGTGACCACCGTGTCAGGGTTGTGGTGGCTGGCGTCTGCTGTCCCAGGCCAGCAGGTTTTATGAAGGAAGCAGGCATGTGGGCTTGTGCAGAGCTGGTAGGTAACTCGATTCACGCAGAAGTGTAGGAAATGCCACCTGGGCTCAGGCTGGGTTTGGGAAGACCTAATGAGACAAGGATGGGGAGGGCAAAGATGGGGAGGCTGGTCCAGTTCTCTGGCCAGGAAATTGGTCAGCAGATGCAGGGGTGACCTCAGCCAGGGCATGAGGAGGAACCACCACCAGGGTTGAATCTGGGAGCCAACCAGACCGAGGAGGTCAGGGTCAAGGATGGCCAGGCCAGTTTGGCTCCTGCTCATAGGTAGGAGGGATCTGAGCCCATTGCTGCTGCATTTCTATCCCATTTACAACCCTGGCCCAAGATGGCCGGAAACCTGTTTCAAGGTCCTCGGGGTGACCAGGTTGGACGGATTTGACCATAAGAATAGTTACAGAGCCGATTCATTCTGAGGCTGGGCAGAAACACAGAAGCAGGAACATCATTCCTCAACTTGTGAGACTCATAACGCAAAAGAAGAAAAGAGTGGCCACCAAGGCTGTCATGTATGGCTGCACAGGTTATATACTACACAACTCCAGGGGTGCCATTCATATGAAGTGATGATATGAATTTGCCCCATGGGGCTGTGCCACAGGGCAGCCCTGGGCCCATAGTCTTAGCTGAAGGAATGTGAGAAAAGAGGCTGGTTCAAATATTAGGGCCCCTTGCTTCTTCAGATATATCTCCAGACATTCGCAAGAGTCTCCTGCAGAGAAAAGAAAGGTGCGGGGTGGGATGGAGGGGTAAGGAAAGGAAGAAGGAAGAAAGGAAGGAAAGGAGAGACAGAGAAAGAGAAGAAAGAAAAGAATTTTATTTATTTTTAAGTTTATTTATTTATTTTGAGAGAGAGTGAGAGAGAGCTTGTACCCAAGTGGGGGAAGGGTGGAGAGAGAGAATCCCAAGCAAGTTCTGCACCATCTGCGTGGAGCCCAGTGAGGTGCTCTAAGCCATGTACGGTGAGATCATGACTGAGCTGAAATCAGGAGTTGAATGCTTAACTGACCGAGCCGCCCAGGTACCCGGAGGAGCATTGTCTTCAGTCATTGGCTGGCACGGCCCTGGGAGGGGGGCCTCAGGTGTTGGCAGGTGGCTGGTTGGCATGGGCACGCCTTCTCCAGAGCTCAGGCCCTGCAGCTTATTGCCTCATTGCTACTCGATTCTTTTGCGGAGAGTTTAAATGGAAGCTCCCTCATTTCAGATGGAGTCATTTCTGGAGAGGAGGAAAGGAGGACTACCTGCATTACTCTGCATGCGTCCATTTCCCCCTCAGCACTCCCTCTGCGGTGGGTGAAAATCTACAGGAACATGGAACAGGGCAGGGAGTCCAGAACTCTTCTCCATGCAGGAGACATGGGTCTGCTCTGGGGCTGTCCTGCAAGTCGCTGAGACTGATCGCCAGAGTTCAGGGGTGGGGATTCATTTTTTTTCCATCAGGACAGCTGAGGCACAGGAAATATTAAGCAATTAGGAGCACACACATATTAAAAACCTTTTACTTTAGTCACAGTTTGCTTTTGAAAAAAATATATATAATAGAAGGCCATTTAATTAGACTTTTCTTTCTTTTTTCTCTTCCTTCCTTCCTTCCTTCCTTCCTTCCTTCCTTCCTTCCTTCCTTCCTTCCTTCCTTCCTTCCTTCCTTCCTTCCTTCCTTGTGTGCATGCACGTGTGAGCTGGGGAGGGGCAGAGGAAGAGGGAGAGAGAATCTCAAGCAGCCCCCATGCTCAGCACGGAACCTGACACGGGACTTGATCCCAGGACCCTGGGACTGAAATCAAGAGTCAGATGCTCAGCGAACTGAGCCACTCAGGCGCCCCTAGACAGTTGAAAAGTCTAAGTGCCACCACTAGGTGGCGAGCTTTGGAAAAGTAAGTGGTCAAAGGAGGCAAGGTTGGGGAAAAGTCAGAAAAAGATTGAGGGAGGAAAATATGAGTTAGGCAGAGGGGCAACAGGTGGGGAGGGGGTGAGTAGGCTGCGGAAAGGAGGTGAGCAATTGCTTTTGAGACAGTCTCTGGCTGCTTAGCTGGTGTTTGCGCGTCTTCCGCGGCTCTTTATCCTTTGACCTCAGAGGGGTGGTCACAAAATGTCACACGGTGGAATCATTTGGGGAGTTTAAACGGTACAATTGTCTAAGCTGGGCCTGCTCTGGTCCACTGCGGGCCATATTCCCTGTTCCACCCACCCCCACTCAGTCCTCTGGACTCAGGCTGAGGGCTCACAATAGGGCCCAGGACCCCTGTATCTCTGGTTCAGGCAGGTGTCACCTAAGCCTCCTGTGTTCTGTTTTCTGATTCGCTTTTCTCTCTTCCACTATCCCCTTCCAGCAGTATGAAAATTCAACCTTCTCTTGCTAGAATGCTGATGGTTTCCCTTGTAAATTTTATTGAAGTATAATTTATAAATTATATAATGCACCCATTCTAAGTATACAGTAAATGTACAAGATGAAGTGTCAGTTCAATGAATTTTAACAGATTTGCAGCCCCATGTAAACATCACCACAATTAAGTTACGGAACATGTCCAGGAGTACCTGCGTGGCTCAGTTAGTTAAGTGTCCAACTCTTGATTTTGGCTCAGGTTTGTGAGTTCGAGCCCCACATCAGACTCCTGTGTTGACAGCACAGAGCCTGCTTGGGCTTCTTTCTCTCTCCCTCTCTCTCTACCCCTCCCCAGCAGCCAGTCTCTCTCTCTCTCTCTCTCTCTCTCTGTCTGTCTCAAAAATAAATAAATAAACTTTAAAAAAAAAGATACAGAACATTTGCATCACCCCAAAATGTTCTCTTGGGTTCCATCCCAAGCAGTCTCCCACCCTTGCTCCTCGTGCCCACTGACCTGCTTCTTGCCATGATAGACCAGCTTTGTCCTTTCCCGAGTTTTGTATAAATGGAATTACACAGTGTGTACTCTTTTGTGTCTGGCTTCTTCCACTCAACATAGTGCTTTTGCTGTTCATCCACACCGTTGTGTGTATCAGTGGTTCATTTTTTTCTTGCCAGGTAGGAATTTTGTGGACGCAACACACAGTTTGTTTATCCATTCACCTGCTGATGGAAAGTTGGGTTATTTCGAGTTTTGGGCTCTCGTTAAGCTTTTAATCCTTAAACTTGTATTTTTATTTGATTTTAAATATTTTGTAATGTTTATTTTTGAGAGAGACAGACCAAGAGCGGGGGAGGGGCAGAGAGTGAGGGAGACACAGAATTTGAAGCGGCTCCAGGCTCTGAGCTGTCAGCACACAGTCCCACATGGGGCTCAAACTCATAAATCACGAGGTCATGACCTGAGCTGAAGTCAAGACGCTTAACCAACTGAGCCACCTGCATGCCCCTAAACTTTTTTTTTTTTTAATGTTTATTTAATTTTGAGAAAGAGAGAGAGAGCATGAGCTGAGGAGGGGCAGAGAGAGACACACACACAGAATCTGAAGCAGGTTCCAGGCTCTGAGCTGTCAGCACAGAGCCCTATGCAAGGCTCGAACTCACAAACTGCGAGATCATGACCTGAGCCGAAGTCTGATGCTTAACCGACTGAGCCACCCCGGTGCCCCATAAACTTTTATTTTTAAAGAGAACTTAAAAAAAAGCCAGTCAGTCTCCATTTTATCTCCCCAAATAAGACAAGAACCTGAGCATGCTAACGTGTTTTCTAAGTTTCAGCCCTGCATCTGGCTCCACACCCTCCCAAACTTTGTACAAACTACCTTGGGGCTCTTAACTTGAATTTTATTTCCAATGTATTAAAAACTTCAAAACAGAAATATTTATTTCAACTTTACAATGCGTTTTACTTATTTATTTGCCTATTATAGCTTCTTATAACTCCTTTCTTCCTTTTGGGTTTATTTTTATTTCTGTTGGATTTCAAAACTGAGTAGATATTTAATGGAGGGTCTATGGGTGGCAAACTTTCTGAGTTCTTATATGTTTGAAATTATCTTTGCTTGCCCTGACTTATGAATAACAGTCTGATTGAATATAAAGCTCTTTTAAAAAAAGTTTATTTATTTATTTTGAGAGACAGAGAGCAAGAGAGTGTGAATGAGGGGTGGAGGGACAGAGAGAGAGGGAGAGAGAGAATCCCAAACAGGCTCAGTGCTGTCAGCACAGAGCCTGATGTGGGGCTTGATCCCACGAACCATGAGATCATGAACTCAGCCAAAATCAAGAGTTGGATGCTTAACTGACCGACCACCCAGGTGCCGCCTGAATATAAAGCTCTTGACTCAAACTTACATTTATTCAGATTTTAGGGCCTTCTTGATGTGATACCGCTGATGGGCAATCTGATTGATGTTGGTTGAATTGTCATCCCATTGTAGGTAATTTATCTTGAATTCTTAGGGCTTCCTCTTCGTCTTTGGCTTTCACATGTCTTCTCATTTGTGCTGTGTTCTCTGGGGCATTTTCTCTGCATGCTTTCTGGTTCACAAATACAATGTTTCTCTGTATCCAGTCTGCTCCTTATCCATCTGTTGGGGATTTTTAACTTTTGGCTATTACATTTTTTCAATGTAAATTCTCCAATAGAATCTTCAAAACTACCTGTTTTTACTGCATTGATGTGAATGGTGCTCCTTTAACTGAGATGGTGCTAACGTATGGATTTTTAAACATTTTCCTGATTGTTCTGTGAAATGTCTCTTTGGGGTAAGTTCTCTGTTGCTTCTTCTTCGTAGATTTTGCCTTCTTTATATATTTGGTAATTCTTGGTTGTAATCTCATCTCAGAGGGTCCTATAAGCACTCTAGGCTATGATGGCTCCTGGTTGTCATTGGCCATGGCAGTTGGCAATGGTGGCCTCAGGTGGCAGTGTGAGGCTAGGGGAGGAAGCAGAAGTGGTGCAGTGGCCCAGGCCGGCCATGAGAGCCTCGAAGCAATGCTTCATCCCCTGTCAGACCGTACAGCCAAGGCAAGGATGGCGCCAGCATACCGCTTAGGCTCCGACTTGCCTTCTTATTTAGGGTTGCCTCAGAGTTTCTGACCCTTAAACAGCTCCCTCTCTTGTTTTGAATCATGGATTCTGAATTTATTAATCTGTTTGTATCTTCTCCATTGTTATTCTGATGGGTTTGGTGCTGGTGGTAGGTAAAATATTACAAAGGAGAATTTCCAATGTCAAGAAGGACAAAGGACAGGCTAAGATCAATTCCTAACATTAAAAAAAAAAAAGTTTAGGGCGCCTGGGTGGCTCGGTTGGTTGAACGTCTGATTTTGGCTCAGGTCATGATCTTATGGCCCGTGTCAGGCTCTGGGCTCACAGCTCAGGGCCTAGAGACTGCTTCAGATTGTGATTCCCTCTCTCACCTCCCCTCTCCCTCTCGTCCTCTGTCTCTCTCTCTCAAAAATAAATAAACATAAAAAAAAATTTTTTTTAAAAGTTAAGGGGCTCCTGGGTAGCTCAGTCAGTTAAGCTTCAACTTCAGCTCAGGTCATGATCTCAGGGCTTGTGAGTTCGAGCCCCACATTGGGCTCTGTGCTAACCATTCAGAGCCCGGAGTCTACTTCCGATTCTGTGTCTCCCTCTCTCTCTGCCCCTTCCCCGCTCATTCTCTCTCCCCTCTCTCTCTCTCTCTCTCTCTCTCTCTCTTAAAAATAAACATTAAAAAAACTAAAAAACAAAGTTTAATGATTTTTAATTACCCAGTACATTTTATGAAGTTGTCTTTTAAAGAAACAATGTAGGTTAAATTAACTATTGTACACCCTAAATAATGAAGACATTTTAGCCATTATTATTATGTAACATTTTATTCCATTAACAATATCTGAGTTTTTTTGACCACCAATATATTTTCAGTCCCCAAATGCACCTTCAAATCTGAACTAATGTCTTCTTTTCCACGGGACCGATTGGATCTGACACATTCAAAGGTAAGGAGTCTCTTGGTCTGAGAGCTGCCGGCCACACGGGAGCTCGCAGAGGCCGCTCGAAGGGTTCTGTGAGGGTGGAATGAAACCGGATGTGTGACATGCTGTGACTGTGGCACACTGTGTGTCCTCCATACATGCTCGGTACTCTTTTACACAGGGTGCTGAGTGCTCCGAGCCGCCGAAGGCCGCCTCTTGGCTGTTCCTAAATGATTCGGTCCTCACCACTCCACACACACTGCCAGGTGCATTCGAGCAGCCTGGTTTGGACCTGGGCTTGTTGCTGCCACACGGCTAGGGTGGAGGTGGCTGGTTATGCTGGGCACAGTGACCAAACTTCTGGTCCCAACCTTCCCCAGGTCAGGGGAACGACCTGGTCTTGAGGAATGTTTCACAGAACTTGCTCCTTGTCTTTGCCCCATGGATCTGCTCATTTCCCTCCCTCCTCACGGCCTGGGAGACAGTGTTCCACCTTCGTGTGTCCCTGTGTACACATGTTGCTTTCTCTTTCTTGTATTAGCTGTACCAGAGGTTCTTGGTGGTGCTGGCTGACCTCCAAGGGGTGAGGGAAAGGCCCTTGGCATGGGAGCCACCCAGAGGGTGGAATTCCTATCTCACAAATCCCTGCCTTGCTGAGCCAGCCATATCACTGCCACCACCCAGGGAGCAGGTGTCTTTGTCAAGAGATGGGCTTGGAGGGAGCTGGAGCCAGGGCAGGAGGGCTGGCAGGATGAGCCAGTAGCCAAGGGCAGGGCTTCCTGGCCTCTGGCTGCTGTTCTCTGATATTCCTGAATGGGAGACATGGGGCTCCTCAGCCCTCTAGGTGGCTGGAAGAGCCTGGGTGTTTGGAGCCCTCTCAGCCAGTCTCCTCAAGCTCTCTGCAGACTTGTCCATTTACCCTAGCATGCCCGGTCAGTGACAGTGCCGAACAGTGTCCTAGATGAAAGGAATTGAAGTATGGGCCCAAGGGACCACCTGGCCTTCCTCAGGCAGAACCTTCCTGAATTACCTGCTGGGATTAGTAGCTGAGGCCACAGCCTTCACACAGTCCTCCTTCCCTGGCCTCAGCAGGCTGGTGGGGCCTCCCAGGTGCACCTACAGAGCTTCATGCTCAATAGAAGCCCTTGTGGACCCCTCTCGTGATCTGTGCCTTCCTCTGAGCAAGAACTACTGCAGGGAAGCTGCCTTCTCAAGTCTCCTGGTGTCCCATATTCTGGCCTCCATGTGGCCAGGGCCACTATCCTGAGGTTTCTTGTCCCATTCCCAGACTGTACCTGGCTTCTGGAGCCCTGATTCTGGAATCTTGGCCTGACCTGGGGTCTAGATAAGCAGCTTCTGCTTGGAACTCCCAGAGAAGGCTTACTGTGGGGTCAGGCTGACCCTAGGGAATCAAGAATGAGAGGCAGTTTGGAGTCCCAGGGCGAGGGACCCCTTTCGCCGAGGGACGGTATGGCCAGGGGCTTGCCACCACAGCCCCCATCAGCCTGAGGTTCTCATGTTTCCCAGAGAACATGGTCCATTAGCAGGTAGACGTGCCCTCTACGGTCTGAAGATATAAATTTGGAAATCACCGATGTATATGTGTTACTTAAAGCCAAGGGACTGGGAGAGGCTATTAAGTGAGTGAATATAGACGGAGGGGGGAAAAAAGGAAGAAGAGAAGAAGTGTAAGAACTGAGTCTTGGGGACTCCAACCTGCAGGTGTCAGGAAGGTGGTGAGAAGCAGCCGTGGTGACTGAAGGCAGCAGCCAGTAAGGTAGGAGAGACCCCAGGCTAGTGAGGTGTGCAGACAGCCAGGAGAAGAATGCACTCGAAGGAGGGGAGAATCACTGACAGCCTCGTAGGCTGCTGAGAGGCCCGGTCGGGAAGGTCAGAGGACCCAGACTAGCATCGTGGGTTCACTGGGCGCTTCGACCATCAGTTTGGCTGAGCGTTAGGCGAAGAACATGACCAGGTCAAGAAAAAATGGGAGGAGAGAGATCCGTGACCATGTAGGTAAATCTTTTGAGGAGCTAAGCTATAAAGAAGAACAAAGAAATGGGGAAATAGCTAACGGGATGTGCTCTGTGGGGAGCAAAAGTCTGGCTTTCGACAATGAAGGATTACTGCACGTTTGCTCCCTGATGGATACGATCCAACAGAAGAAAAATTGGTGATGTGGGAGACAGAACGGAAATTTTCTGGACCAGCGTTCTTGAGTAGGTGAGAGAAAATGGAACATAGTGGACAAGTGGGTGGTTGGCCTTAGGAGATGGATGGATGACTGACCTCCAGTTACAGAAGGGAAATCTCCCCTATTTTTATCACAGACTCTTATTTTTAACAATAGCATAATTATACGCCCTCTAGGGAATGCTTATTTTATGCTACACATTTCATATATATGTTTTCTTCTATCCTCACAACAATTACAACAATTCTGTGAGGGAGGTGGTATTATTATTCCCATTTTACACATGCAGAAACTGAGGCTCAAAGAAGTTATTTACCCAAGAACACCAGGTCAAAAGTAACTAGGTCTTGAATTCAGGGCTTGTTTTTTACTCCCATACCTAGCAATTAACCAATATATCACCTAACATTTTTGAGCACTTACTTTTTTATTTTTTTTTTAGCGTTTTTTTATTTTATTTTTCGAGAGACATAGAGACAGTGTGAGCAAGGGAAAGGCAGAGAGGGAGGGGGACACAGAATCTGAAGCAGGCTCCAGGCTCTGAGCCATCAGCACAGAGCCCGACGCAGGGCTCAAACTCACAGACGGTGAGATCATGAGCTGAGCTGAAGTCGGCCGCTCAACCGACTGAGCCAGCCAGGCGCCCCAATTGAACACTTACTTTTTAGCAAGCTCTGTTTTGGGTGTGGGTGTGGAGAACATTAGGCAAGGCACAAGTTAAAAGAAAAGAGAGAAAAGAAAGGAATGAGAAAAGAGAAGGGAGAGAAGAGGAAGAGAAGAAAACAAAACAAAACAAAAAAGAAAAGAAAACAAAAGGAAAGAAAAGAAAGCAACTTTGCACCAGGGGAACTTTCAGTATAGCTGAGAGGCCCGGTAAGGAAGGACTGACTCACTGTCGCACTAGCAACATGGGTTCCCTGGGAGCCTCGACCAGCAGTTTGGTGGAGCGGTAGGAGAGACACCTGACTGGTTCAAGAAAAAATGGGAGAAGGGAGATTAGTGACAATATAGGCAAATCTTTTAAGGAGCACACCCTTCAGCCTGAGAGTGGGTTGGACTGAGCCTCAGGGATAGTGTGTTGGGGGGAGGGGAACAGGTATGTGAGTATCTCATACTGACTGGCTGCTGTCAGACCCAGGTCCCAGCCCCTTCCGGGCCCCTAAACCCCACCCTCACCTGGATGAGGACTGTGACTTAGACAGCTGTCAGGCTCCCGCCCACAGGCTCCCCTGAGCATTGCATAAGGTACTTCCTGTAGCCCATGGGCCCACCCTAGGCCAGACCCAGAGCCAGCTGGGAGAACCCCAGGGGCAGCAGGGTCGAGCAGGCTGTTGGTCACTGGCACAGGCTCTTTCTGTCCAATCTGTAACATAGCTGAGGAATCCTCCCATCAAACAGGTATCAGCTTCGGGGCCGGCCCCATGGCCAAGGTCCAGGGATAGGGCATTGGAACTTAGCCTGTGGAAAAATTGAGAAGTCATTCAACAGTTTTTGTAGGAAGACACGCAGGGCTAGCCCTGAGGGGTGAACAGCCTGGTGCTGGCTGCGCATGTGAGGGGAGAAGGAAGCAGGGGAGTGTGTCCTGCACCAGAAAACTTCTTCTTCTTCTTCTTTTTTTTTAATGTTTATTTATTTTTGATAGAGAGAAAGAGAGCGTGAGTTGGGGAGGGGCAGAGAGAGAGTAAAGACAGAGAATCCAATACAGGGCTGGAACTCACAAACCATGAGATCATACCTGAGCCAAAGTCAGCTCAACCGACTGAGCCGCCCAGGTGTCACGCACAAGAAGACTTCTTGAAGGAAGGGCCCTAACTGGGTCACAGAGGACAGTCAGAGGAGGGGAAAGGGAACATCAGGGCGAGGAGGGAGCAGTAGGTGAAGAGGTCACCCTCAGGTAATGTGAGGAAAGAAGGTGCAGGGGGCAAGAAGGGCCAGGAGGTGGAAGGTCTGTACAGGAGGCCTTCCTCATAGGCAGAAAGGTTAGGACTCAATGAGATCCACAAGTCAGAACTGCTGCACCTTCTCCACTGAGGGCGCACGTCTGTGTGACAGGGTGGGAAATAAGGCAGGGGTTCAGAAGATGGAGAGTGGACACAAGGAAGCCTCTTGGAAAGCCCTGGAAAGGGGGAGAACTTAGAGGGAGACAGCATGGAGAAAACACAGGTCTCAGAGTCCTTCTAGAATGACAGGAATATGTGAGTTTGTGACACATCAGAGACTAACAGAAGAGGAAAATTGCCACATGGTTCTCAACATGGGCCTAACACTAAAGGAGTGATGGTGTTGAGGGGAGACCTGGTGCTGGAAAGTTCTGGATGATTTGTCAGTTATCAACTTACTGTCTCTCGGTTCCAAATGGCATCCTTTAGCTTTCTATGCCCAGTGATTGGCAACAGGATTCCCCTAAGCATCTCTCCTTTAGGGCCAGCACGATGTTAAGCTCCTGAGTCGAGGGCACGGGAGAGACTCTCCTGCTGTTTGTGAGGCTGGGGACCAGGCGTGAGGGTAAGAACACCCAACGGGCCTGCCCAGGCCACAGGCCCAGATGACAGCCATCGCCAAACTCACAGCCTCCACCGGGCCATAACCTTTCCACAACCGTCTCTGTGTGGAAGTCAGAACCTCTGAGCATGCAGAGGGCTCCTGCCCCCACTGGTGCCCAGCCCCTGCCTCATACCCACACCACCAGTTGCTGATCACCTGCTCCCCATTCTAAACTCTGGGGCAGCACCTACTGCTTGCCTAGCAGCCCCAGACCCACTGTGGCCTGGCTGAACCAGCAATCTTATTGCCATCGGGTGGGCTGAACCCACCTTCTCCAACAGTGTGAGGGGGCCATCCAAAGTTTCTTTACATCTTAAGTTACTCTTTTACCACAGTTAATAATTCTTTATATTATAGTGAACTACTCTTGATTGGACTCACTTTCTATTTATGGTTAATCAGGATTTTGCTCTTTTGATTAAAGTAAGAAAGATTTTATAGGATATAATGAGACCCTCTCATTTGGTCCCCTATCCAATAGGCTCACAGGGCCTTTGAGAAGAATTGAATAAAACACTCCCTATGGACAAGAAAAGTACAAAGCAATGCCCTTTCTAGGCTAGCAAAATGTAGAAACATCTCTTCTGGGTGAATAAAATACTAAACATTTCCCTTGTTTAATTCTGACCCAACCCCATGCCAGGGCACCAACTTGATGACTGTAGCAAGAACTGTAGATCAGCGTCCACTGCACCCTCAGCCGGGGCCTTTGTGCAGGGCAGTGGAGATGAGCAACAAAGACTGGGGAGAAGGAAGATTAACAGACAGGTGTAGGAGAGAGGATGGGTGGATGGATGGGTGGATGGATGGGTGGATGGATGGATGGATGGATGGATGGATGGATGGATGGATGGATGGGTGGGTGGATGGATGGATGGATGGATGGATGGATGGATGGATGGATGGATGGGTGGGTGGATGGATAGATGGGTGGGTGGATGGATAGATGGATGGGTGGATGAATGGGTGGATGGATGGATGGATGGGTAGGAAAGTGGACAGACTTAGGGGAGTAGGCTCAAAAGGCGAGCATCTGTACGCCAGTGACAGTGCCGATCACTTACAGAAGAAAGACTGACCAGACAGATGAGTAGGGTGGCCCATCCACTTGGCCATCAGCCTGTGTCCTCAACCTTCCTAATATTTGGACATCATTGCTCAGCCAAAGGAGAGGCAGCTTTTGGAATACTCAGCTTCTTGTTCAAAGGGCTCGTTTCTAGGATTTATCAATAAGCCCTACCTCCTACATTTCTCATAATTAAGCTGGTCCCAAGAAATTCTTTCCCCAAGCCCAGGCACCCACTCCTTATTTTGGCTTTGCAATTCAGGGCATGCTCTGCACCTTGGAATGCCCGGTCTGCAGCTGTCTCTGGTTCGGCCCTCGCCCACACCCCTGCTCCTCTGCCTGAACTCCTGCTTGATCTTCATTGCTTTGGGCGGTCTTTCCAGATATTGTGTGGGTTAGGATTCAAATGTCTTTTAGTCTCATCAAAGGTGGGGTTGGTGTTTTCTGTTATTATTTTCTCCTGTTGCTTTTGGATGACTTCCAAAGGGAAAATGGTGAATTGACTAAACCATTTAAAAATCTTGTCAGGCTTTTGAATTTTGTAAATGTGATGTGTCTGAAATACTATCTCTCTGTGGATTTAATTTGCATTTATCGAAATACTAGTGAGTTTAAACATATTTTGTGTGTTTCTTGGTATTCTGGTTTGCTCTTCTGTGATATGCCTGTTTATGTCCTCTGCCCATTTTTCTACTCAGGTCGTTGTCTTTTTCTGACTGACTTGTATATATATAAATATATTTTTGATCTAATACTTTTTGGCTAAATGTGTTGCAAATATTTTCCCTCTGTCAGTGGCTTAATTTCTCAACTTTGAAAGCTGTCTTTTATTAAAGTCTTTATTAGAAGACTTTTATTTTGAGAGAGACAGAGACAAAGACAGAGCACGTGAGTCGGGGAGGGGCAGAGAGGGAGAGAGAGAATCCCAAGCAGTCTTCACACTGCCCGAACAGAACCCGATGCGGGGCTCACACTCATAAACCATGAGATGGTGACCTGAGCCAAAGTCAAGAGCTGGTGGCTTAACCGATGGAGCCACCCAGGCACCCCTCTAACTCTTTGTTTTTAAAATAAAGGACCTGTATTATGTTTTCTCCAGCACCATTTAATGAACAGCTCATCTTTTCTGTTCTGATCTACCCTGTAACTTTTCCCATCTAACAAGTGTCCGATATGTATGGCTCTGTTTCTGGGCTCCATATTCTGTTACATTTATCTGTTTGTCTACTGCCCAAGACTGAGCTGCTTTCATTAATTTCTAGTGAGGCAACTCTCCTTCCTGTTCTTCTTTAAAATTTTCTTGGCTATTATTGTTTTTTGGTCCTTCTATATAAAATTTTAGATTCAGCTTGTCAAGTTTCATTGGAAAATCCCCTGGGGCTTCATTTGAATGACATTAAATGTATAGATGATTAATTTTTTTAATTAAAAAAGTTTTAATGTTTATTTATTTTTGAAGGAGAAAGATACAAAGCAAGAGCAGGGAGGGGCAGAGAGAGAGAGGAAGACACAGAATCAAGGTAGGCTCCAAGTTCCGAGCTGTCAGCTAGAGCCCGACGTGGGGCTTGAACCCATGAACGCGGGATCATGACCTGAGCTGAAGTCAGGCACCCAATTGACTGTGAGCCCCGAGGCGCCCCAAATCTTCTATATTCTATATAATGCTTTGTATGTTTTATTTATTTGGTGGGAGAGATGTGACTATGAATTTGTCAGTCTTGTAATTTTGTCAAGTTTTGCTTAGAACATTTTAAGGCCTATTACTTAGGTACATGCAAGTTTCAAACTCATATCTTTCAAATGCATCATTCCTTTTTATCTTTACCTAACAATTCTCTTTATCCCTAACGACTTTTGCATTAAAATCTCTTTTACCCAAGTGTACACCAGTTTTCTTATCATCAGGGTTTGCCTGGGGTAGCTTTTTCTAGACTCATAGTTCCAACTTATTTGTGTCCTTATGTTTTTAGCGTAAACTGCTTATAAACTGTAGACTGACAATCTCCCTTTTAAAAATGTTTTATTGTGGGGGTGTCAGGGTGGCTCAGTTGGTTAAGCATCTGACTTAGGTTCAGGTCATGATCTCACAATTCCTGAGTTCGAGCCCCACGTTGGGCTCTGTGCTGACTGAAAACTCACAGCCTGGGTCCTGCTTTAGATTCTCTGTCTCCCTCTCTCTCTGCCCCTCTCTTGCTCTCTCTCTCTCTCTCAAAAACAGATAAAACATTAAAAATTTTTTAAATGTTTTATTGTGATGAACTTCAATCATAGACAAAAGTAGATTTATGTTTTTAAGGTGATGAATTTAGTCCATTAACATTTATTATGATTATTGAAGTAGTTGGATTCATTGCTCCTAACTTATTTTGTGCCTTCTATTTATCCTGCTTTTTCTCCATTTTTTTTCTTCTAGAATTCTTTTTGATTCCTGCCCCCTCCCCCATTATTTTGGGATTTATAGGCTTTCCTTTTATTCTTTTTGTAAGTACCTCTGAATTTTAACCTGGTTACTTAAATGAACAAAGTTTAAAGTTGATCCATTTCTTTACTCTCCTCCAGAACAACGCCACATCCTCAAAAGCACATCCTCTAGTCACAATTTATATTTCACTTGTCATCACTCTGTGTTTTTCTTCCTTTTTTTTTATTCTCCATATTAGTCATCATCATAATAATTATTTGTACAGTCAATATTTTGATTTACCATATACTTGCTAACTTATTTTCCCATAGTACTTCTTGCATGTCATCCTTTGTTCTATTTCCTTCTTCCTGGAGTAATTCTTTAGGCATGCTTGGTGAGGGTTGTTGTTGGTAGATATTTGGTTGTTGATCTAGTAAGTTCTTCTTCATGTAATACTCCATCCTGAAAAATAGTTTGGTTGTGTCAAAGTCCTAATTTGGGGACACCTGGGTGACTCAGTCAGTTAAGCATCTGGCTTCAACTCAGGTCATGATCTTGTGGTTTGTGAGTTCAAGCCCCGCGTCGGGCTCTGTGCTGACAGAGCCTGGAGCCTGCGGATCCTGTGTCTCCTTCGTTCTCTGGTCCTCCCCAACTCACACTCTGTCTCTCTCTGTCTCTCAAAAATAAATAAATGATAAAAAAAATTTTTTAAGTCCTAATTTGGCAGTTTTTCCCTCTTAGCCTTTTGAAGATATTTCACATTCTTCTGGCTTCTATTATTGCTGTTGAGAAGCCCACTTCAGCCTAATTGTCCTTTTTATTTTTTATAGGTAACTCATCTCTTCTTCCTGAAAGTTTTTAACACTTTTTTCTTTTATCTCTGGTATTCTGTAGTTACACTACAATGTGTCCAGGATGAATATTTTTATTTGTCCTCCAGATTTGTAGTGATTCCTGGGTAATAGCTTATAATAATAGTAATAGCTAACATCTATTGAGTGTTAGCTGTGCACCAGGCACTATTCAAAGTACTTTAAAATGTTAACTCATTTCATATTCATGACAATACTATTACCAACCCCATTTTATAGATGAGTTAAGTATCTTGTCCAAGTTACATAATAGTGAATGTCGAAGGTAGGATTGGAAACTGGGCTTCTCCCAGGGCTTCCTATGGGTTTCATGAGACCATGAATTGCTTTTTTGCTTAAGTCAGTGGGAGTTTGGCTTCTTTCTCTTTTTTTTATGTTTATTTATTTATTTTAAGAGAGAGAGAGAGAGACCAGGGGGAGGGGCAGAGAGAGAAGAAAGAGAGAGAATCCCAAGTAGGCTCCGTGTCATCAGCACAGAGCCCGATGCAGTGCTCAGTCTCACGAACCATGAGATCATGGCCTGAGCCAAAGTCAAGAGTCCAAGGCTTAACCAACTGAGCCACACAGGTGCCCCTGGAGTTTGGTTTCTGGTACTTGCAACTGAAAAAATCCTGACTAATCCATTGGGAAACTGGGTGGACATCGCTGCTTACTGAAATAGGGAATGCAGGAAGGGAGTTTCTCCTTTGGAAAAAGCAGGCACAACAAATTACCTTATCCCATGTACCCCTGGATGTCAGGAAGTTTTAGAGACATCTCTGGAACTTGTTATTGATGTATCCCTAAATATTTCCTGCCCCTGAGGGGGTGACAGTACATTGTGATGTGTATTATAAGTGGTTTATTATTAATGACAAAGCATTAATGACAAAACATTCAAATATTTTCTTTACTTTTATTTTGATTAAAATTATTCGTGTACTTAGTATTTAAAAAATCAAATATTTTACAAAGCTTATAATGAAAAAAAATTAATTCCCTATCCTACTCCAATCCACCTAGCAGCAGCTGCTTTGAATTCTTTTAGTTGTTTTTTAAGGTATTTACCTCTGTATTTCTAAACAACAATCTTTATGCTGTTATTTCTTGATTATTTTTGTCTTCTTACTGTGAAAGATGAGAATTTAGTTCTTTTATCTTACCCTCCCTCAACTTCTCAATACTGTTATAATTTTTGGTTAATATATATTGTTTAAATTAATTTGACTATGTAGTATATGATTATGTTTCTTTTAGTCTTAACTTTTAGTTTTTCTTGGAATTAATACTTGCCTTACTTTTTCATTTGCTTAGTTTTCTATGTTACTATACCGAGTTTGTCCTCAAAACTCTCCACCAGAAGTGTAAGTCTCTTAATATGCCAGGTGATTCATCAATTTCATTATTTTATCCTCTTTAACCTCCTCCTCCTTTTGATACTCCCTGATGTCCCAATTTACTGGTTGCCTTGGAGGTAGTGTCCTGGAATTTTCCTGCAGCATGCTTCTGGATATTCCCTTTGACTTGCTTTTATGTTGAATCCACTTCCTTCCTCTTTCTTGGTTTATTCTCTCATTTTGGTGGGACACCAGCTATAGACCAGCAGCTTTGGCATCACTCAAGAACTTGTTAGAAATGGTCAATCTCAGACCCCACCCGTGGTCTACTGGATCAGAATCTACATTATAACAAGTTCCCCAGCTGATCCATGTGTACTTTAAGCCTTAGAAAGCACTCTGATAGCTCATAAGAAAGGTAAACATAATTTGAGAACTTGCATTTTTGTATATACCTATATTCTACTTTCACTTTTGACTGATAGTTTGGGAACAAAATTCTAACTTGGAAGTCCCTTGCTATCTGAATTTTCAAGATATTTCCCCATTGTCTTCTAACATCCAGTGTTGCTGTTAAGTTTAATTACATTATAATTTCCAGTTTTTGTGTGTGTGTGACCTTTTTGTGTTTTTTGTTTACTTTTATCTCCAGGCTTCTGAAATTTAATGATAATGTGCTTTGGTGAGGGTCTTTGTTGTTGATGATTTTTGGTAGGTAGTAGTTGGTAGTTGATTACTGTTCCATGTATTCAGTTAACCCTTTTAATCTGGAGAGTCTCTGGTTCACAATATTTGTTTGTATTATTTCTCTAATTGTTTCCTCTATTATCTGTTCCTGGAACTCAAAATAGAAGCTCCTTATGTTTTTTTTAATTAACTTTATTTATTTATTTTGAGAGAGAGACAGAGAGAGTGCAGAGGAGGGGCAGAGAGAGAGAGAGAGAGACAGAATTCCAAGCAGGGTCCACACTGTCAATCTGGAGCCTGATGTGGGACTCGAACCCACAAACTGTGAGATCATGACCTGGGCCGAGATCAAGAGTCCACCACTTAACTGACTGAGCCACCCAGGGGCCCCTTTCCTGGAACTCTTAGTAGGAAGATATTGGACTTCCCGGCATGCTTCTCTAAATTTTCTTATCTTAAATCTATTACTTTCATTTCTTCATATTTCTGGTTTGCTTCTAGAGAGATTTTCTCAACTTTATTGACTAATTCTATTAATTTTGTTTATTTATGCTATCACACTTTTAATATACAGGAGTTGTTTATATTTGCTTAATGTTCCATTTCATGGCATCCCATTTTTTTTTCTTGCATAGGTACGTCATATTTTTGTTTCACCAAAAATTTTAATTACAGGGTTTTTTAAAAAGTTTTCCTCTGCCTCCTGCATTGCCTCTGTTTCCTTTTTTATTTAGTTTTATTCTGTTTCCTTTTTTATTCAGTTTGTAGTTTTTATCTTCTGTCATCATTAGACGACTTAAAGGATTTCTTCAAATATCTGGTGACACCAGCAGTCAGTCCACATTAAGAGTGAGGCACTAAAGCAACCTCAGAAGCCCTGTCCGTATAGTCTGACCTGGGTGAGTAGGTACTCCACTGTAGGCTGATCAGGCAGAAACCTAAAATTGTGTTGTAAAATGCTTTCCTGTGAGTAGTGGTTGTTTTTTTGTCTCTTCTAGTTCAGTTTCCCTGGAAGGGAATCTCTCTTTTCTTTCCTAAAGGCGGTAGCGATGGTGGTAGCAGGAGAGGTCTCTGGCTGGCTGCCGGCGTTCTGAGGGCTGAGCGCGGAAAGATGTCTGGCGGTAGTGACACACATTTCAGTACGTGGACCGCCCTTCGAATTGCCTGTTCACAGCTGTCTGTTGTCCTCAACTCTTCCTCCTCTCCACAGAGCAAATCTTTTGCTGGGATTTGGCAGGAAATCTGTGGTACTAGGAGTCTTCTACCAGCCACCAATCAAACCATCGTCCTATTTTCAGATTCATCCTCACTTTCACCTTTAAAGGTACCTGAACTTTTCCAGGGTTTTGAAACACCAATCAATTTACTTTTCACTTTCTGCCCCCGCTCCCAAATGCCGACTCTCAGTTTTTAATTTTTTTAATTTCCTTCTTTTCCTTTTTAACTGAGTATAACATACAGTAAGGTATAAAATCATAGATGCATAGCTAGATGAGTGTTTTTAATTTGTTTTTAATGTTTATTTATTTTAGAGAGAGAGAGAGACAGAGCATGAACATGGGGAGGGGCAGAGAGAGAGGGAGACACGGAATCTGAAGCAGGCTTCAGGCTCCGAGCTGTCAGCACAGAGCCTGTTTTGGGGCTTGAACTCATGAACCGTGAGATCATGACCTGAGCAGAAATTGGCCACTTAACCAACTGAGCCACCCAGGCACCCCGCTAGATGAGTTATTTACATAAACATACATCAGGAGTAACCACCACCTTGATTAAGACATAGAACATTTTCATCACAGGAGCGCCTGGCTGGCTCACTCGGTCATGATCTCACAGTTTGTGGGTTTGAGCCCCTTGTTGGGCTCCATGCTGCACAGAGCCTGCTTGGGATTCTTTCTACCCCTCTCTCTGCCCCTTCCCGACTCATGTATCCACTCTCTCTCTCTCTCTTACTCAAAATAAATAAACATTAAAGTTTTTTTTTAAAAGAACATTTTCATCACATCTGAGGATTCCCTTGTGCTTCCTCCCAGAAAATAATCCCAAGCAAAAGTAACCATATTTTAACTTCCATCACCGAAGATTAATTTTGTCTGTTCCAGATCTTGGTAATCATGGAATCAGGTAGTATATAGTCTTCTGTGTCTGTCTTCTTTTACGCACCATTATGTCTGTACTGGTACTTTGTTTTCAGTTGCTGATCTTGGCTTCTGATTAGCCATCCTTTTGTCTCCTTTTCTTGGCTCTCCAGCCCCTCCCATCTCTCCTTACAACCAGTACCTTCTCTGCTCAGCCTCCTGAAGGCTGTGGGGTGATGGACCCAGGCCGGCACGGCTCCTACTGATGGGCGTGCACAGTTTCCTCCCTACTTATCCACAGTCGGCTCTTTGAACTTGGGCCAGTTGTACAGCTGCCACCCCGTGCAAACATGGGCTCATTGTTCTGGAAGCTAAATGATGTGTGTGAAAAGAGTATGTATGTGTACATGCATGCGAGATCCCGGTCCAGATTCCTGGCTCTGTCATCGATGCATCCTTCGATCGAGCAAGTCTGTTTTTCTGTCCCTGTTTCTCATTCCTCCAAGTCACTTTGACCCAACAAATACTGAGAACTTTTCCAGGGTCAGCGGATTTTAGGCTGGTGACAAGGAGACTCACTTTGACTTAGCAGTCTCATCCCTCCCCACTGGTGCGCCCCTCACTGCTGAGCTGCCCGCAGTCAGCCCGCTGTATGACCGGCTTCCCTGCCCCCACTGCTTCTTGCCCTCCGTTGACATAAATACTAACATTAAATATATGTGGTCAGCATAGGAACTAAATAAAAATATTTAAAAATAACAAACTATATAAAAGGTAAATATTTAATAATGGAATGTAATAATAATGGAAAGGACAGAGACATAATATTATTTGATATTATTTGATATTTTTTAGAAGTATGTTCTTAAGAAACTAAGAATGTCAAAGTTACTGTCTTGGAGTCAAGAGCCAATAACCTCAGGTGCTGGAGAGGCTCTTTCGGAATCTATATAAGCCAATGTTAATTATGCTTCAATAAAAAAAAAAAACCTTTCAAACTTCATACTTCCAAATTTCTAAGGTTCCTCTGAGTCCTTCAAATAAGGCCAGATATGGGGCGCCTGGGTGGCTCAGTCGGTTGAGCGGCCGACTTCGGCTCAGGTCATGATCTCACAGTCTGTGAGTTCGAGCCCCGCGTCGGGCTCTGTGCTGACGGCTCAGAGCCTGGAGCCTGCTTCCGATTCTGTGTTTCCCTCTCTCTCTGCCCTTCCCCTGCGCATGCTCTGTCTCTCTGTCTGTCAAAAATAAATAAACTTTAAAAAAAAAAACAAAAAAACAAATAAGGCCAGATCTTACTTGATAACTTTGAGGACATTTTACTGAAACGCGTTAATTATCATTTTGTAGAGATTGTAATATTTTTATATCTAGCTATGTTTTTTTATTCCAAAGAAAACATCGACCGATGGTCTCAGTCTTTAGTTTCATCACTTTAGGGTTATCTTTATTGATTTCAATACTTTCAATACATTTATATTACAGGCGTTCAGAAAATCTTTAACTAGAGGGTACGTGTTTCTTGCAATAGAAGCTTCGCCTTGTAGGTAACAATTTTCTTCCTTCTCTTAAAGATGAAGGAAGAATAGATAAATACGTTTTAGACATAATGTACCTGAGTTGGATTCAGAATTTTACTGGCAGTGCCGGGCTATGCAGGGAAGAGTTGTGTTCAGCAAGTATTCTCAGCATAAACGAAACAATAGTCATTGATATTGGCTTTAAGAAGTAGACGCACACACACACACATGTGCCTGGGGGCTCAGTTGGATCTCACAGTTTGTAAGTTCAAGCCCCACATCGGGCTCTCTGCTATCCGCATGGAGCCTGCTTCAGATCCTTTGCACCCCTCTCTCTCTGCTCCTCTCCTATTTGTACTCTCTCTGTCTCTCTCAAAATAAATAAACTTAAAATTTTAATCTAAAAAAAAAAGATATAGACACTGATTTCATATTCTGCTTCCATAATTTAGATCCCAAAAGAAAGGCTGACTCTGCCTCCTCTGATCTCAGCGCCCTCCCACCCAGTGTCCTCAGAGAGGCAGCCCCTGATGGAGCTGGTCCCCTGCCTCTTGTCTGAGCCTCCCAGAAATGGGACGCCCCAGGACTTCTGCTTCCGGGACACTCCTCTGCTCTGGTGGGTATGTGGGAGGGTTGGGTGGGTGCCTGACTCATGTCTAATGGGAAGCGTCTGCTTCACGGGGCTCCTCTGCTCAGCCTTCTTTGGAAGAGGGGAGATGGGAAGGACCGACAATATGATATGAGCAAGACAGGGAGGTCGTAGGAGCCGAGCGATGAAGAGGGCCTAGGAGGGGCTGTGAGGAGAGGGTGTGGGAAGTGGTAGACTGGGAAATGGAGAGGGGCCTCAGACAATTGAAATTGAGCGGCTGGATGACCTGACCTCTGAAATAACATTTTATCCCAATAAACGTAGTGGTACTCCACTTGTAAATAACACAGCATACTGTAAATTGGTGTTGCAATGATCAATAAGTATCAGCTCATCTTCCAAGTCTCCACTTAAGGAATTCCTCCTCTGCGAATCTTTTTCCAGATGTCCCATTTAGATTCCTTTTCATTTTGATAACACTTGTGTCGTCTTAGACCCCAGCCTCCAAGCTTCTAGATGGTTGTGTGAGGGGGAGATTGCAATGGGCCGGGAGGAATTAAAATCTGCCACTTAATGTAAACTAACTTCAGGTTCAGTTCTGGGTAAACTCGACCACTTTTAGGAAATGCTTCTTTTTGAAATGTCTCTCCTCTATCTTTCCTTGTAGTCAAGGTGGCAGCTAAGCATAGTGGGGAGCCTCAACAGCTTTGGGGGGGATGTAGCCCAGCATCTACCTGGGGATTCCTGGGATCTTCCTGGCCTGGCATTTAGATTTAGGCTCTTTCTTGCACCATAGCTGAAACCACAGCTGGTGAGACAACTGTCCTATTCTATGCTGGCCAGGTCAGGGCCAAGCCCCTGGCTGACTCGGACCCACCTCAGCTCTCTTGGGAGCTGAGAATACTCCATGCCTCATTGAGACCTTGTCCACTCCCTTGGCTCAGGCTGTCCCCCCCAATAGCTTCTGTCACGCCTCACCCCTTTTCATGACAGAACCATGCTGTCAGCTTGGATACCTTCTATACTCTCAGCGAGAACTCAGGAAGACTCCTAGATCTTTTTCATACCATGAGGGTATGATATAGGGTATGATATAGGGTATGATCTAGAGAAATTGAGGGCCACCGTTGCTGGCTCTTACCCTACCTAGACCCTTTCTCAACCACTTCTAACAACACCATGGGCATCACCATGTCAAACAGATGCTTCTCTCAGAGGACGTGGCTTTTCCCAGGATGCATCTATGGAGAGAGGACTAAGCCCACAGTTGTGCATAATGGCCTCTCAGGGTTTGGGGCTGAGCCAGGAGCTGAGACACATGACTCTCTGACTTATTGTTCTTCTCCCTGCTCCCCTTCCTGGAAATACAGGGCCTTTTTCCATTCATCTCTATGTTGGGAGGGCACGTACCTGAAACACACAGGACTCACATTTCACAGCTTTGCTAGTGATATGTAAAGGGAAACTTTTGGCCAACTTCATTTTGTCCAGCCTTTGGGCCTTGTCTCTGGAGAGTCGACTTTGAGACTTGAAGCAAAAGTGGGGGGAGGGGGAGTAGGCTTTTATATTCTCATTTCCAGCTTTGACAATGGGTGCCATTGGCCAAAGAGGGGGAAGATGAGCAGGGGGAAGGGTCAAAACATTAAACGCACATTTGTATATATATTTAAACTCCTGTTACGTGAGAAAAGCTATCAACTGTAGCTGTGGCTGAGGAGATGATGAGGGGCCAGGCTCGACCCCCAGCACCTAGTTCCATCCGAAGTCACTCACTGTGGCCTCCTTGGAGCAAGAGGGAGGGAAGTGTTCTTGGCACAAGAGAGAAGCCACAGGGGCCGACCTACTCGGTTGTAGGAAGGGGCCAAGTTGGCTGGGACTCCAGGCCTTGCAGGATACACTGGTGTACCCTACACCCCTCCTGAACCCAGGCAAGCTAATCATCATCTCAGGGCCCTCCACCTTGGGGTTATTGGTTTGCTGGGTGTTTGCAGGAAAACTTTATCACATTTCAGATGAGTCAGTGCTGGGAGGAGAGACAAGAATAAATTTCACAGGAACTCCTGGCAGCAGAGCAGGACACCTGAAACTCTGGACTTGTGGTCTGGGTAGGGTTCTCCCATGAAATCTAGTGATGGGGGGAGGGTATTCTCTAAACCAATGCAGTTTAGAGAAAGATTTTTCTTCTACTGAGATAAACTAACCCATAGAAATAAAAATCATTAGAGGGCCTTATTCATGCTTACAACAGTTCAGTTTCGGTTGGTGTTGTAAAATTTATAAAGGACTTAACTAATCTTTTTAAAAATTCTTGCCATTTGCAACAACATGAATGGGGCTGGAGGGTATGATGCTAAGCGAAACAAGTCAGTCAGAGAAAGACAGATATCATATGATTTCACTCATATGTGGAATTTGAGAAGCTCAGCAGATGAACATAGGGGAAGGGAAAGAAAGAGCAGATAAAAACAGAGAGGGAAGCAAACCATAAGAGACTCTTAAATACAGAGAACAAACAAAGGGTTGCTGGAGGGGAAGTAGGTGGGGGGAGGGGAAACTGGGTGACAGGCATTAAGGAGGGCACTTGTTGGGATGAGCACTGGGTGTCATATGTAAGAGATGAATCACTGGGTTGTACTCCTGAAGCCATGACAACACTGTATGTTAACTAACTTGAATTTAAATTAAAAAAAAAGCCAAAGAAAATTATGAGCTAAAATGTAAAAGTTATAAATAGGATAAACTAAAAATGCTCACACCTATCTCCAGTGCGTGGAAGGTTTATGAGAAGAGAAATCCAAGAGAAGAAGACCAATAGGGGCAAGTAGGGGGCAGGCAGACCTCCCCCAGGGTGGAGGAAGCCAAGTGGGGGAGGAGGAGGAGTCCTGAAGGAAGGCTGGTTCAAGCACATTAGTAGTTGTTGAGAAACGCTCTTATTGCTTAACTTTATCCTGAAGCTCATGTCCCTGCTTCGACTGCCTCCAGACAAAATTTAATTAGCTGAATAATGTTCGTTTATAGCTCTTCCACGTCTCTTTATTTTGAAATTCCAGAGGCTCTATTCTGAGCCAGATCCCTGCCCTACTACCCCAGAACCTGCTGTGTAGTGTCCCAGGTTCTGAGACACCGATGTGTTCTATCGGCTGAGAGACATGGAGTGGAGGACAGATTCATGCCTGACAGAAGCTTCCTGAGGTGGGAATTGATGGGACGTGGTAGGTGCTCAGTAAATATTTGTTGGATGAATGAATGGATTGGCTAGGTAGTATCCCATCCATTGCTTAGAGAGCAATGCAGTCCTGGACAGGAAATGGTCCTTTCTCTTTTGTCAACAGAGCGAATAACCACTTCCTCCTGAGGCAAGAGAGCAGACCTGACTGTGCCCTGCTCTTGACATGGTGGTTAGTGCTGAATGCTGAAGCATGTGTCATCGCTGCCTTGCATGACACATCTTGCCACCTGCCCCACCACCTGCTTCAGGACTTTTGCTTGGAATTGAGACTCAGCTGAGCATTAGCTCTGTCTCCTCCTCCACCCCTGTCAGGTGCCTCCTCTCCTCTATGACACTGTCATTGAGTTCGAGGGGAAGGTAAAGGGAGGGGAGCGACTGAACCCTTCTTTCCTGGAGTTAACATAGGTGGGGGAGGAACTGAGACCCAAATAAAAAGCCCAGAACTAGATCTCCTCCTTCAGGCAAGGCTTGATCAGGGACCGTCTCACACTCCTCCTTGCCTGCAATTCTGTTGGAGAGAGACTATATCGTAGGTGGTGGTTAAGAATACGCCCCTGGACTAGATCCCTGGGGTGACCTGGAGGTAGTCCCTCAACCAGTTTCTGACTTAGTTTTCTCATTTGTAAAGTGACAATAATAATAACACCTGCCTCATAGGGTTTGGGGGGGTATGAATAAATATGTTTTATATATAAAAAAAAAATATATATATATATACACACACACAGTGCTTTGAACAGTGTGATATATGACCTAGATCCATGTTCCAAGGAGCCTGAACTTTGATACAAAATTAGGTGCAAAAGTGTTTATTTAGAACGATAAAAGAAATCTCACAAAAATACAAATTTTAAAAGGTAGATAAATGCCAAAACATCACAAAATTTAAAAAATAACATACTATTTATACTAAAGAATTGCCATGAATTAACCTCTATACCTTTCCCTTTGCTGTTTGGTCGCATACCCTTTGATTCTTCTTCATTCAACACCAATTTTGTAATATCATTTTCTTTAGAGCAAATAGAAAGCAATCCTCCCTCTAGCTTGGTTGATTAAGGATTTTTAAAAATTCTTGGTCATAGAGTGGTGGGATGAGTTAAAATAGGTGATGGGGATTAAGGAGAGCACTTGTGATGACCACCGGGTGTTTCGTGAAAGTGTGGAATGACTATGTTGTACACCTGAAAATACTATCACACTGTGTGTCAACTAGCAGGAATTCAAATAAAAACTTAAAAAAAATGTTGGCCAGGGGGTGTCTTTGTGGCTCAGTTGGTTAAGCGTTGGACTCTTTGATTTCCACTCAGGTCATGATCTCATGGTTCATGGGATCGAGCCCTGTGTCTGGCTGGCTTTGTGCTGACAGTGTGGAGCCTGTTTGGGATTCTGTCTCTCTCCCTCTCTCTCTCTCTCTCAAAATAAATAAATGAACTTAAAAATATTGTTGGTCATATAGTTAATTATCCATAGTTTCTGCTTCACTTGTCGTCATTGGTTGTGTCTTATAAAACATTAGGATTGTTCGCAAATTTAGGAAAACCTCTGATTTAGTCACTATGGCTTGTAACAACCCCCCAAAACTAATGGTATAAAACAGCAACCACTTTATTAGGCTCATGGATTCTGTGGGTCAGAGATTCAGAAAAGGGGGGTGTTCCTGGGTGGCTCAGTTGGTTAAATGTCCAACTCTTTTTTCTTTTTAACATTTTAATTTATTATTGAGAGAGCATGAGCAGGGGAGGGGCAGAGAGACGGGGAGACACAGAATCTGAAGGAGGCTCCAGGCTCTGAGCTGTCAGCACAGAGCCGACGCGGGCTCGAACTCACAAACTGCGAGATCATGACCTGAGCCGAAGTCGAACACTTAACCAACTGAGCCACCCAGGCGCCCCTAAATGTCCAACTCTTAACCTCGGCTCAGGTAATGATCTCATGGTTAGTGAGATTGAACCCCCAATGTCAGGCTCTGTGCTGTCAGTGTGGAGTGTGGTTGAGATTCTCTCTCTCTCTATTTCTCCCTCTCTCAACAAACAAACATTTAAAAAGAAAAATTCAGAAGGGGGACATGGTGGTGGTGACACAACAGTTGAGCTGGAACCATTTGAAGGCTCATTCATCCCCAGGCCTCGACCTGGTTTGGGGGGATTTGGAGACAGGACTGTTGAGTCTAACCCCCACTCATGGCCTCTCCACAGGGGTTGGCTTCCTCACTGCAGGGCAACCACAGAGGGAGTTGGGCCTTTCGCATGGCTCTCAGCAGAAAGAGCTGCCTCACATCTTATGATCTAATGTCAGAGTCAAGCAGTATCAAGTTCCTCACATCCTACTAGTTAGAGAGAGTCTGCAGTCCACAGATGCAAGGGGAGGGGAATTTGCCCCCATCTCTTGCTGAGGGAGTAGCAAGGTTCTAGAAGAACATGGAGGATGAGAGACATTATTGCAACCATCTTCAGAAAAAAATCACATCTGCCACATCTTTCAAATGTCTCTCATACCTGAGCTATTGTAGATGTGTTCATTACTTATAGAAATATGGTAACTTCCATTTCTTGAGATTCCCATCAAATAAAGGAAAAACAACCTTCCAGACATTAAAAACATCTCTGTCAGGAGAGACTTCTGTTTTCATCAGCTGTCAATGAAACTAAATCTATCCTAAAACTTAGGATTTTATATGTCTCGACTGGACGAATTTTCCACAGACTAGTTTCTGGCTTTGTATATTTCAGATCTTGTTTCTCTTCCTCTACCCTATTTTTCTCATACCTCAGTACCACCTCCAGTCTTGTACCTCTGTCACAATGCCAAATGAGTTGGCACAGTGGGAGGTGCGAGTATTTTTGGAAACTATTCCTGAACCACAAAGGCGAGCAGTAACTTCAGTATACATGAAACTGACTGCAACCCACATAACTATGTCCCAATAACTCAAAATTAATTTTGTCTCTAATACACCTTCTCCTTAGCCAGATCCTAAAAATATACGGTCACATCAACGTGAACAGAAGAGATGAAAGAATGGGAAACCAGAGGTCTCCCCAGTTGTAGTTTAGAAAGCTTACTTTCACAAATCTTACTAACACCTATGAGTGAGCACAAAGACCTGGTGCTGGGTCCTCTCAGAGCCCTGGACGGGCATGTACAAGAGGAGGGGCCAGTGTAAGCAACGTTAGCCTCACAGTAAACCCAATTCTGCCTGCATATGGTAAGAACTGCTTAAGCGTTAACTATTATTGTTGGCTTCGTTTTCTGAAAGTCCTCCCCTTGTGTGGCAGGATGTCTACCATCAGTAGCTCCAGATTCATATCCTGCCAGGTTCTTGTTCAGCAGGAATGGCAAAGCGCCTCTTCAGGACTCATGTACCAAGATTTCGTTTGTACGCGCTTGAGTCATGAGTCCAATGAACTGTACACCTCATATTGCATTCTTGTGGCTAAAGATGGGACAACTCTCCCCACATGGTGGGGGCTGAGAGTGGGGAAGGGGCTGCTTCCACAGAGGCAATCTGGGAAAAATAAAGGGTCTGTGAATGCTGAATGAGAAAAAAGATGTCCATTTCCTATGAATGTAGAGCAAACTCTGAGAAGAGAGAGCAAAAGGAAAGGGGAAGACCAGCAAAGGAGAAGGGACGACAGAATGGAAAATGGAGATTTTCAAGGTCCTCTCCAGCTTGGCAGCTTGGGCAAGGCCTGCCCTGATAGGCTAAATAGGCACGTCCCTCCTCCGAGGATCCCGTTGGCCTGAGTAAGCCAACCTTGGCCTTAGCCAAACCCTGCTGTGTCTGCTGGCCCTGCTTCAGACTGACCGCCCCAAAATCTCCTCTGTCTCTCTCCTGTCCTCTCGCCCTGACCTTTGTCCCTCTTGGTCCACCTCCCCCTGTCCCTGCTCCCTAATCAAAGCCTTTGCAGGGAGGTCTAGGGTGAGGAGATCAGCAAAACTTATGCCCGCAACTTTGCTTCCTGGCTCCTGGTCCCTCCCCCTTCCCACTTTGAAAGAGAACCGAGTAAAATGCTAAGTCTTGGCACGTAATTCATTTCCTCTTGTCCACTCCAAACTCTGTGGCCCCTCTATAGACCTGCTCCAACAAGGTAGCCACTAGCTATGTGTGGCCATTCTATTATGCTTCAAATGTAGCTAGTCTGAATGAAGGTATGCTATAAGTTCTGGGAAAACTGGACAGCTACATGCAAAAGAATGAACCTGGACCACTTTCTCACACCACACACAAACAGAAACTCAAAACGGATTAAAAATCTAAATGTGAGACCTGAAACCATACAACTCCTAAAAGAAAACACAGGCAGGAAACTCATGGATATCAGTCTTAGCAATATTTTTTGGCGTCTGTCTCCTCAGGCAAGGGCAACAAAAACAAAGCTAAACTCTTAGGACTACATTGAACTAAAAAGCTTTTGTGCAGTGAAGGAGCCCATCAACGAAATTGAATGAGAGAAGATATTTGCAAGTGGTATATACGATAAGGGGTTAATATCCAAAATACATAAAGAACACATGCAACTCAACACCAAAAACACGAACAACTAGAAAATGGGCAGGAGACCTGAATGGGCTTTTCTCCAAAGAAGACATTCACAAGGCCAACAGACACATGAAAATATGCTCAACATCACTCATCATTGGGGAAATGCAAATCAAAACCACAATGAGATACCACCTCAGACCTGTCAGAATGGCTACAATTAACAACACAGAAAACAATAAGTGTGGGAGGGGGTGTGGAGAAAAAATCCTTGTGCACTGTTGGTGGGAACGCAAATTGGTGCAGCCACTATAGAAAACGGTACAGAGGTTCCCCCCCAAAATTAAAACTAGAGCTACCATACAATCTGGTAACTCCACGTTAGGGTATTTAACTGAAGAAAATGGAAACACTCCTTAAAAAAGATACATGCCTACTTAAGTTTTTTTGCAGCATCATTTGTAATAGCCAAGATATGGATGGGGCACCTGGGTGGCTCAGTCGCTTAAGTGTAATAGCCAAGATATGGAATCAACCTAAGTGTCCATCAACAGATGAATAAGTAAAGAAAATGTGGGGGGGGGTATGAATATACATATGAATATATGTGGTATATATATATACATGAATATTAGTAATATGTATTAGTAATATGAATATTACTCAGCCATAAAAAAGAGTGAAATCTTATCATTTGGAAAAACAGAGATGGGCCTAGAGGGTATTATGCTAAGCAAAAAAGGTCAGACGGAGAAAGCCCAATGCCATGTGATTTCATTTGTATGTGGAATCTAACAAACAAAACAAATGAATAAATAAAAGCAGAAACAAAAATCATAAATACAGAGGCAAACTGGTGGCTAGGGGGCTTGGGGGGATGGGCAAAATAGGTGAAGGGGGTTAAGAGGTATAAACTTCCAGTTAAAAAATAAACAAGTCAGGGGGGTGAAAAGTACAGGCTAGGAAATGCAAACAAAAAGATAAGCTATAAGATGTAACGCACGCAGTGGATTTTGAGGACTTCAGATGAAAGAAATGTAAAACAGCTCCCTAATAATTTCATATGTTGATTATAGTGGAATCGATAATACCTTGAATTATTGGGTTAAATAAATACATTATTGAAATTAATTTCTCCTCTATCTTTTTACTTCTTAAAATGTGGCCACTAGAAAGCCTAGTATGGTGGCTTGCAGGACATTCCTATCAGCCAGCGCTGCTCTAGGCCCTTTTTCCAGAAGCATTCTCACGCACGCATACCCTCGTAACCCTGCACTTAATCTCAGGAACTATTAAGAGTGCCCCAAATTCCAGCCATGGGCCCTAGCCCCAAGTTAAGAATCTCTGAGTCAGGAATACTATGGTTCTTACCAGGCTCAGCATCAACCGCACCATACTGCACAGACAGAGTAACTGAGCACCAAGCTCTCCTCCTAGTCCAAACAGGAGAGCTCCGGGACCCGGTCCTCTGGGGAGGTGGGGGTGCTTGGCCCTGCCGCGCATGTGCGGCAGGGCTGGCACTGGGGGTTACCTCATGGAAGGCGATGCTTCAACTCTGCCTCTGTAGCTTCCCCAGCCATCTGGTGATTCCAGATGAGGCCCACATCCGTTCAGGGGGATGTTGATTCACTCAGCGAGATGTACAGACTCCTGCCAGTCCGGGGATTGCTTTGAGACTGGCCCAGGCCGTGGAGGGCGGGGGGCTCCAGACTAGACTAAGCCCAGCCTGGGGAAGGGGACACAGACTTTTAGTCCAGAGAGCATAGCCCTGTGCTCTGCCACTCCCCAGCCGTGTGACTTTGTGCTTCGCTTCATGTATGACGCACTTTGGAATAAGCTGTTCTTCATAGCTGTCTACGTTTTACTTTGACTTTTTCATTAGATTTTATAGCTGGTTCATGCAAACTAGAAATATTTCCCATTCAATTATTTTTCACTTTTTCGGAGACTCTTATTTATTTTCTGGGTTTGGCCAATTCTGTAATACTACTTTTTCGATCCATCTGTGCTAAGTTAACATCAATTCAGCTTCACTTGCCTTGAGAAACAAATCCTATTGTTCGATGACATAATGAACTGATAGTGAAGTAACTAAATCCGTGTCCCTTAGGAGAACACTTCGTGCCACTGTGTACACTGACGAGTTTAAACAGGTGACTTCACAGAGTTTTCTTCTGTAATATCCATAGTCTAAGAGTTTCCTGCTTGGTCTCTGTTGTTATCTTTATTTGGTAGGTTTGCCATTCGAGTCTAAAAGAAATCCTCTAAACTCCTAGGATTAGCCAAAGGAAAGGGGTGAGGGTAAGGTTGAGGGTGAGGGGCTTAGAACCAGAGTCCAGAGCCCCCCGTACCTCTCCAAGTTCTGCCCAGGGTCTGCCGCTCCAGGATCCCCGGGACCCCAGAGAGCTGCCCAGGAGGTCTGGCCTCTTGTCTCCTCTCCCATGCTCAGCCCTCCTCCCTGAGAGGCTCGCATGGCTCAGGCTGGGGCCAGGGCTGCAGTTGCCACAGTTCTGCCCCTACCCTGTCCCAGACCTTCAGCCTCAGGGGAACCAGCTTCCTGCCACTGCTCCTAGGACTCGTCTCCCCTCCTTGCTGCTTCTGCAATTCCGATGCTCCATGTCCGAAAGGGGTGCTCCACCTGTGGGCCCTGGAGCCCTGCCAGAGGTTTCTGGAGATGCTGGTTGGCCCAGCCTCTCGAGGAAGAGGAGAAGATGCTAGGCTAAGGGAGTGACGCGGGGGTGGAGCCCCAACCTGTTTATAGGATCGTGCCTCCTTGAGGCCGGCAGATTCACTGTCCCATCCCCTTGGAATAGTTGCTGCCAGCCAGCCAGGGAGCTGGCGTCTTGGCAGGAGCTGGAGCCTGGAGTGTCAGTATGGAAAGACTGACAACTAGGGGACCACCTGACCATCCTCACCAGGTAACAGTGTTGCCAAGCCCTTGGGCATCGCTCAGGGCAGGGCCCTGGGCCAGGGTGCATTCTGAGAAGCCTGATGCAGCTAAAACCAAGGTGATTCTGGCCCCTGGAGAAGGCCTGGGTCTCAGAGCTGGGGTCTCTGCCTAGGCAGAGGCCAAGAGTGGGAAGCAGAAGGTAAGGGGTTCTGTGCTTGGGGATGGAGTGTGGGTGGGAGTGGATGGATGATCAGCTCTATTAGAAGTAGAGGGCCTGGGAGACCAGAGCCTTCCCTCTCCACTGTGGGCGATCAGCCAGTAGCCCCCTTAGAGCCTCTTAGCCTCCTTCCCACAAAAGCTCACAGACCGCATCAGAGAACAGAGTGGCTACCACCAGGCCCATAGTCCACCACTGCAGGTAGTGAACTTCCTGGAAATGGCTGGGGCCAAGGGACCACCCTCTGTGTCTCAAGAGCTCTGCCAGGCCAATTCCCCATCCACAGCCCATTACTTTCTGGGCCCAAGAGATGAGGCTGCAACCAGACCAAAGAGGTCTATTAACCACTAGCCCCACACCTTCCATGTGCCTCCCCTTAGCCCAAATTTCTCACCCTCTGCTGTGGACCAAGGGCAGAGGGACTGGCTCCTCAGGTCTCCTCTAGTGCCCCAGGCAGTGGCCATGACAGCGGCTCAGTGTGCTAAGCTCACTGTCCTGAGGCATTCGCCTCATTCTTCAGATGTTGCCAGGCTTCTGGAACCTTGGCCCAGAGACCCAGGCCTGAGTCAGATCCGGTCAAGCAGCTCCAGCCCGGTGTTTCTGCAGAAGACTTGCCTGGCTCAGGCCAGGTACCAGGCAGTCTGGGGGAAGATAGACACCCCTCCGTTGAAGGATGACATCTGCTGCCACAGCCCATGTCAGCCTGAGGTCTAGAGGACCACCCCCTCCGAGGTGGGCATTAGTGAAAGCGCCCTGATCGGGGGCAGGGGAGAACCCGAGGCTGCAGGAGCTGGTGGTGGAGGGTTCGGACAGCCCTGGCTCAGTCTGCTCCTCCCGTCGGTAGCCTGAGCCTGAGTCTGCCCACACGCCTGAAAGCACTTTTTCCTGCAGCTGATGTCAGTGGGACTGGCTGAGTCCTCAAGACCAGGCCCTTAACCCTCAACCTTCAAGTTGGCTCCTGGGGCAGCCTCAGCAGTGGCCTCACCCAGCCCCTTTTCCTGCTGGAAGAGGGGACTGGAGCCTGCCCGGGCGGCGGGCGCTGGGCTGGCAGGACAGGCCGGGCATCGAGGACCTGCTCTGGGACGTGCCTGCAGCGAGATGTGGAAGCATCGGCTCAGCATGACTCAGGAGACACGGGGCCTGAGGCTGTCCCTGAAGTTTCTACCCCCCTCTCTCCAACCTCCCCTACCACACAGGTCACTGGGGGCCAGTGGGCAGAACTCATTTTTCTCCTCCTGGTGAAGACCTCATGGTCACAGATACTCCAGACCCCTGTGTGGGGTCTTCGGCCCCCTCAACCTCCCGTGGATCATATCTCCTGTGATGAGCAGGGGTCAGCACTCCATGGGGAGGAGGCTGGAGGAGGCCCTGGGGGTCCCTGCAGAGGGAGAAACAGGAAGTGGGGCTGGGGGATTCTTGCTGGAGAAGCTCTCCGTGAGCACTCAGGGTCGACATCAGTGAAGGCAGGATTCAGACGGGAGGCTATTTCGACAGAGAAGGGGAAGCCCCAGTGCCCTCAGGAGAATCCTATTAGTTAGTTAATTGCATATTGGTCTAAACCCAAGCTGTGAAATTCTACTGTTTAGATATCCACAGGGCAGTGGGGGAAAGTTGCATGTTTTTTACAAAGAAGCAAAGTTCTGGGAAGGTAGGACCACATAGGAGATATGAGCTCTGGCCTTAAAGATCCGGGCTTGAATCCTGACTCCGTCACCTACTAACTCTGTGACCTACGGCAAGTGGACCTTTCTGAGCCTACGTTCTCTCATCCATAAAAAGGGAGGAAATGACAATACTATCTTGAACTATCTTAGGAAGGTTTTCAGGAGGATAAATCAAGTTGGAATACGTAATATGCTTAATACGGCACCCAGAAGTATAACAAGCACTTAATAAACAGTAATAAGAGCAATGATCTAGAAACTGTTTACTTTTTTGCCAAGCATTCTACAGGGGTTAACACATTTAGCCTCTCTTAATTCCACTACATACGAGGAATTGGAGGCACTGAGAGGCTCAGTGACTTGTCTAGGGTCACACGGCAACTAAGCAGAGGACCACGGTTGAGATCCAGGTATCCTGGCTGGGAGCCTGTCTTGGCCACTCCACCACCCTCAGTAGTAACTCGTCATTGTCATTACCGTCACAGCCCATTCTCTGGTGCTCTGCTTTAGTGACGGTTTTCGATGTGATGAGAAATAGGAAAAATAGAAATTTTTCCCTGAAAAAACGTCCTGCCAGGGAACAGTGAGCTTTCTGAGATGGAGAGGCTTTTGGTGACCAGAGAGAGAAATGGGCAACAATGCCCAAGTTGGGCATGGTCACTGGCTGGAAAGGAGCAACTGAGGACACTTAGAAGCCCCATGTGGCTTAGAGCAGCCCACAGGCTGTGGCGTCAAGGATGAGGGGGAGCAGAGGCTGCCTCTGTACTCTCCTCCACCCCACCCCACCCCACCCCCGTCCTGGACTGGGGTATGGAATCACAGCTCCCTCCAGCACCCCAGGACCCCAGCCAGCACTCCTTCTGTCGCAGGAAGCGATAGGGTCTGGGTTCAGGAAGGACATGGGGCCGGGGATCTAAAAAGCCATGAAATGTCTACCATTTATTAGCTCTGGCTTAAGACACATAGGGTCAAAGGGTTGCTGGTGTCACTGGAGTTAATCCCAAGAAGGGAGAAGCAAGTATACCTTGCAGGGGATTCGGAGTCGAGGGGGTTGGGTATCACATGTGCTCTTCTGGAAAGCTGACAAGAATGACAAAGATACCCAGCACGAAGCCACAGGACAGTGATGTGGGGACCCACAGGGCACTGGTTCTGAGCAGCAACACTGTGGCCCATTGTCCTTTAAGTTTCTCTATGGGAATGAGAGCTGGTCTGTGGACACTGAGCCCCCAGCAGGCAGTGCCTGTGCAGAGCCGAGACGGGTCCCTGGCAGGAGACTTCTGGGTCAGGGGCACAGAGGGGACTGGTGGTGGGAGGGCACAAAGCAGGAAAGCTCCTTGGTGTCGTCACAGCACTGTCTCCCAACCACACGAGGCCAAATGTCCATCATGCAGGCAGAGTGTCACCTCCACCTCAGCCCGCAGGGGCTGGCTGTAGGAACCTTGTGCAGGGTCCCCAGAAACAGCTCCATAGCCAGGCCTCAAGAAGAACAGAGACCCCAGGCCCTCGGGATCTAGGCAGAGGCAAGGACCCCAGCAGTAGGGATGTGAGGATATGTGCGCCCTACTTGCCTTCTGCTTTTCCTTCACCACCTCTGCTCCTTTTGCCCCTGTGAGCTTGTGCCCACTCAGTCCCTTCCTCCTCATTGGGCCTGTCTGTGGGCTGATGTGGCCTTCCCAGTGCCGTAGTTCACAATGGCCTCTTGTTCACGGTAATGGCCTGATGCTCTTGGAGTCTCCTATTTCATACTCAGGAGAGGGTGAGTACCCATGGCTGTCCCAGATGCCTGGGCTTCCCAGGGCCCAGCCTCTCTGGTGTCGAGTCCCATGTCCCGTCCAGAGGGCTGAGAAGCAGAGTCCCATGCTTCACCAAAGGGCTGCCCTCTCTGGGGGCTCTGGGGGTGGGCAACCCCAAACTGACGTGTCCAGCGTGGTGGCCATACCATGGCCCTCTTTTCCTGCTTTCATCACCGCACTGTGCAATCCTGTCCCTGAAGGGGAGGGGATCCCACAAATTCCACCCCCTGGTTGGACTGCCATGCCTTTACTGCTAGGGCCCAGAACCACAGCCCCAAGGATAGCGGTGGGCACAGGCTGTTTGGCCCCAGAACTCCTGGCAGTGTCGCCAAGTATCTCAGGAGAAACCTCAGCACAGACTGGTGGGCTCAAGTATGGGCAGGAGGGACTGAGTAGTCTGTTATTTGTCTCCAGGTGGAGGCCAATGCCTGCTGGCGGCTCACCGTGAAGGTCCTGGAGGCCCGGAACCTGGGCTGGGCTGACCTGTGTGAGTAACAGTCCCTGGGCTCCAGGGGTGCAGAGATGACCAGACCCCATTGGAAAGGTCCAGGCAAGAACCTGGGGGCTGGGCTGGGCTGGTTGTGGTAAGAACCTGGTGAGGCCCCTGGAGGGGAGTATAAGGAATTCTCTCTTACACTGTTGTCTTGATGTTGGCAGTGAGTGAGGCAGACCCTTATGTGACCCTACAGCTGCCAACTGCACCTGGAACAAAGTTTAAAACCTAAAACAATCACCAACTCCAGTCATCCTGTATGGAATGAGACCTTCAGTTTCCTAATCCAGAGTCGGGTCAAGGTAAAGGCCAGGGCCACCCTCCTAAGGACAGGCTATCTCCTTCTTTTGGAACACATTTTCCTCCAGAGCTCAGTCACAGACACTGGGGAGGAGCGTCTTCGTTCCCAGTCTGGGCGTGCTGTGTGGGAGATATTGGGGGCCCCAGCACCTGGCAGAGAGTCCGACCTCTGGCAAGTTGCTGGTCCTCGCTAAGCCCATCTGTGGAAGAGAGACAGGAAGCATCCCTTCCCGATGGGGTTGTTGTGAGGTTACATGAGATAATGCACGGAAGAGTCCTGGTACCTACAGCGCCCTGGGGGACCAGCAAGCTGGGGAAGGGGGAGAGTTGGAGGTGAGGAAACACCGAAAGAATTCTATTTTTTTATAAAAAATATTAAAGAGGGGGGAGATTAGGAACTTGGCTAGATTTCCTTTTACTACTTTTAAGTTTTACTATCATTTTTGTTTTTAAGTGCAAAGCGTGGAGGAATGATAATCTTGCCTGACCCTGGGCATCAAGTACAGTTTCAACAGGTGTGAAGTACGGTAACGAGTGAATAATGCGCTAAGTTGCTGTTCTCGGGTCCCTAGAATGTTCTGGAGCTAAGCGTCTATGACGAGGACTCAGTCACGGAGGATGATGTCTGCTTCAAGGTTCTCTACGATGTCTCAGAAGTCCTCCCTGGCAAGCCGCTCCGGAAGACCTTCTCGCTGTATCCCCAGGTGGGTGGCAAATCCCCTCGGGCCCCACCTCTCCCTGCTTCGGGCTGAGGAAGTTAGAGTTTCTCCTATCTGTTGGGACGCTGCCAGGTTGAACTCATGCACAGAAAGATGGAAACCCCTCCCAGAGATATTTACACTTGAGTAGGAAAGGAAAAGGCTGAACCAGGCTGTTACAGACTGAATCTTTCCACGGAGGGATTTTAGTCATCTGTGGGAGGAAGGTTTCAGTGGTGAAGAACTTCCTAACGTCCATGGAAACACAGTGTAACTAACCCTGTGGGCAGTCGTGGGATCCGTCGCTCCTGCTCACTGCCTCTGATCTCCCGTGGTGCCCAAGGCCTGCGGTATCAGCTGCGGGTAACTTGGGTAGGTAGAACATCTCTCCCTAAGCCTCAATTTCCTCATATGTAAAGTAGGAAGAATTGTTACACTGCGCGTCCCCAAGAGACTGCTCGAGACGAGACGAGGCATCGTCAAAGAACTGCGTCAACTCTAAAGATACGTGTAAATATGGATGACTTACTCGTCTTTGATTTCAGGGACAGGAGGAGTTGGACGTGGAGTTCCTGATGGAAGAAACGTGAGTGATAATCACACAGCCCAGGGAGTGTCTCAGGACCCAGGCTTTATTTAGGGAAGTGTCTTTGACCCAGATTCTCCATTCCTCATGCCCCCACCCCTGCCAGTCTGGGTGGTGGGTCTTAGATGAAAGTCACAGCTTCCTTGGCCCCACCGTCCCTCTCTCTCCTCACCTTGAACTCTTCAGAAGCACCTCCCTCATCCTGAATGGTATCCAGGACTTAGGGTTCCTCAGCATCTCCCTGGGAGGCCCCAGGGAGGCTGGAGGCTGGGCTGTGGGGGGCAGCCCAGGGCAGGGAGAGCTCACCTTTGCCAGGCTGAGCTCACGATGTTTTGATTTTTTCCAGGTCAGAACACCCAGAAACCCTCATCACCAATAATGTCCTTGTGGTAACTACCTTCCTCAGGCTTGTGAGGGGATCTGAGGGAGGGGCCCCAGAGCTGAAACTGAGGTGGGGGGTGCAGAAGGGACAGGTAGGGACAGGGCCTTGTGGTAAGAACGTCCCTGGCCTTCCAGCTAGGTGGTCACCTGGGGCTGTAGTCAGGGGCTGGAGGCTCAGAGTGGCCAGGGCCTGCAAGGAAGATGGAGAGAGAGCATTCGAGGCTCTGCTGAGAGGTGGTTCTGGCCCAAGGCTGGATGGCTGAGGGAACGTTGGGGGAGTTTTAGGCGTTCCTGACAGTGTTTCGTCACCTGTGATAGACTTAAGTTAACTTCTCAGCCTTGGAAGGTGGTCAGAAAATCACGCGGGCCAGGCGGGGCTGGAGTGTTAGTACTGAAGTAGCAGAGGCTCAGGGGGAGTTCCCAGTGTGGTTGCTTCTTATCTGGGAGCTCTGGGACAGGGTTAGGGGGTTGGTCAGCTCCTCCCGGAGACACTGGACAACCCTGGTCAGCTCTTCTAGAAGAGAGCCAGCTCACCAAGCTGCAGTGGACAGAAACGGGTGGTAAACAGTGCACTAGAAGCTTTCTACTCAAAGGTCACAGGCGAGCAACACAGGCATGACCTGGGAGCAGGGCCTGACATGAGGTAAGGCACCTAGAATCCCAGACTGAAGCTGGCATCTACCCTCAGTGTCATGCAAGCGCCTCTGTGATGGACTAGTATCACTTTTGCAAATGCACATTAAAAGCATCAAACCTAGGCAGCTGCTTTTTATCTGTGTGATGGAGACCAGCGGTGGGTTGATAAAGTCAGCAGGTCTACAGGAGAGACTGTGGGTAACAAGAGCCAGGTGGGCTGTGGGCGTCAGCTGACGGGCATTACGGAGAATGTCGTAGGCTCGTTTGTCCAGCAGGTCGACGGGAGGACAGGCGGGAGGTACTGTCATTGCTGACATTGTAAAGGCTTCTCCAATCATTCCATCAGCCTGCAGACCAGTGGTTTGCACACTACTGTTTGGGGGCGGTTGTGGTAGAACACACTCTCCAGATTGAGTCCAGAGAAACGCAGAGAAGAAAGAACGGCATCTGAGGTTTGGGTGGCCTTCAGGGATCCCCGACGTTTGGCAAATCTAGGAAAGCTGGGGTGGTGTGTACAGGGTAGAGATGGGGCTCTCCTGGCTGCTCCAGAACATCTGACTTAGCAGTTGCAGCAGATTAGAGGTGCCTGGAGTGGGGGTTCTGCCTCTGATCCCACTCTGGCCCCCACTTCCTCTTCTGCGTGTGGTGGATTTGGGACAGAGGGGTTCAGAGAGCGAAAAGTCAAAGGGACCTCAGCTTTCCCTGCAGAGCCCCGTGCCCATAATGTGGTCTTCCCCAGGCCCGAGAGCTGTCATGCCTGGAGGTCCATCTGGACAGCATTGGGAGCACAGCCACACTCACAGGTGAGGCCTGCCCAGAACCAGGTCTAGTGTCTGCTGGACGGGGTGGCTGGAAACCTGTACGGGGTTGGAGGTGAGCAGCAAAGCAGAGCTTGCCTCTCTCTTCTGGCCCGCACTGGACAAGGGCAACAGGTCTCCTCTGGGCAGGAGGGTCCCCTGGCCTGGAGGAGGCTGTGTTGCAGGAAGTAGGAGTACCATGGGGTTGTGGGGCCCAGAAGGCTGGGGAGGGCTCTTTCCGGAATCCTGTCTCCCACGGTCCAGGCTCTCAGGCCTTGGCCATGTTCGAGCAGCACTGCCGATTTCGCTGGGTCCCTGCCGGGATTCCGGGCTCTTGTTCCCCTCAGGCCAATCTGCCCACTTTCTCCCTAGATCAGGATGAGCTGGAGCTGGTGCTGAAGGGCTCGTATGAAGACACACAGACATCCGTGCTGGGCACAGCGACTGCCTTCCGCTTCCATTACATGGCAGCCCAAGAGGCAGAACTCAGTGGGCGTCTGAAGGTAGGTCTTGGGCTTGGAGCTCTCCCAGCCATGGGCCAACTCCGACCGTTGTGGGCCCCTTTCTAAGGGCCAGGCTCCTGTGGCCTTGCCAGCTTCCCCCAGTTAGGCACCAACCCCTTGGCAGACAAGGAAATCCCCAGGAGCCTGAAGCGGGCACTGGGGCTGCCATGCCTTGTCATACAGTTTGAACCTTTCAGTGGCTCCTGAATAAAATCCCGTATCTGTGCCACAAGGCCGGGCCCTTGCCCACCTCTGCTGCCTTATCTTGGTCCATACTTCTTTTGATGATGCTCTAGCCATATTTGTCTCTTCTTGCTTTCCCAACATGCCAAGTGCTTTCTCTGTTCTACCTCTGGCTCCTTTAAGGCTGCCTGATCCTCTACCTTCTCTTCCTCCTCCTTTAGATCTCAGCTCAAACGGCACCTCTTCAGAGAGGCCCACCTCGGCTCCCCATCTTAAACAGACCCCACACACCCCACCTTTGGTTATTATATCACCCTGCTTATTTCCTTTACAACATTTTTTTCCCTTTACAACACTTGCTAACATCTGTTCATTGCCTATTTCATTACAAATTCATACACATGATTCCGTTAGAACCATAAATATTCGCAAGTATTTTTATAATTAGTAATTGTAATTACCGTAATTATAATGATTATAAATACTGTGATTATTTTTGTATTATCAGAGAGGCATTGTGTCTGGATCACTCTCTAGATACTTAGTAAGGATTGGTTGAATGCGTGACTATTTCCCTCCAGAGGTCGGACAGCAGAGGCTCAAATTCAGACAAGTCCGCTGGGCACCTCACTGTGCCCCTAAGGTCCTTGGCCACGGGAAAGGAGGTGACCGTTAACGTTCCTGCTACAAATGTAAGTGGCCTCACCTGGATGGGAAGCGCTGGTGAAAATACAGATTGGGAGCCCAGGCCCTCAGGGCTCCCCACATTCCCTTCAGGGTCTAGGACATTCTAGTTCAGTCTTTTGCTTTGGTTTCAGGCCCCAGATGTGAGGCTGCGGCTCAAGACTGAGGGCTGGTAAGGGACATTTGTATCTGCGGGGGACAGTGAGGGGTGGTCGTGGAGCAGGGTGCTGTGCAAAGGGTGGTCTTTGGGGTTGGGAGCAGGGCGATTATTCGGCAGCTATTGTGGGCTTGGCCGCCCAGTGGTTGAGTGATGCAGTGCCCCCCACTGACCCTTGGATCCTCTACTGCCCCAGCCCTAAGGAACTGGCTCTGCACCTGGGCTTCGATCTGTGTGCAGAGGAGAAGGCTTTCCTGAGCAGGAGGAAGCAGGTGGTGGCCAAGGCTCTCAAGCAGGCCTTGAAGCTGGACAGAGACCTACAGGAGGATGAGGTTTGGGGGTGCAGGGGATGTGGGTGCAATACCTCGGAATGACTTTAAGAAAGTACCTGATTCTTATGCCCCCCCTAGACACTGTAGTCAGCAGGCCTGGGAGGGGACATGGCAGGGTGGGGAGGGGGGGTGGACTGGGGCAAGCTCTGGGGTTCTCACTCACTTTGGAGCTCTGTCCGGGCTGAGAGCTGTCCCTTCCCGGGGAAGGGGCTGGGTGCTAGCTCTAAGCCCGACTCTAACCAGCCCTGACCATGAGGTCCCTTCTCTGGAGCCAGGAAGCTGTTCCATCCTGGGTCCTTGCTAAGCCAGCCTATTTTTGTTTGTGGTCCAGGTCCCTGTGGTGGGCATCATGGCCACAGGGGGAGGCGCCCGGGCCATGACCTCTCTCTATGGCCACCTGTTGGGCCTGCAGAAACTGGGCCTCCTGGACTGCGTGACCTACTTCGGTGGCGTCTCGGGCTCTACATGGTGAGGGCCCTGGGGCCTGGAAGAACATAGATGATCAGGTCCCAGAGGGGAGTGGAGTAGGCACCAGAGGAACGTTCTCTGTGAGGAAGCCCCATGGCTGTGAGCAGGATGGTCCGGTGGGTGCCAAAAGTGGCTTTCTCAAAAGGGAGCAAGTAGATATTACGGAGGTCCTCCCGTGAGAGAGGCGTTGTGGGACATCTACTCCACGCGACTGAAGAGGTGTTAGGCAGCTGATTCAGAAGGAGTTGGGTCGGAGTCTCGGCAACACCACTTCTGGGCAACTTATTTCCTCCAATTCTCAGTTGACTGCTCTCCAAAATGGAGGTAGTAGTAGCACATACTCCATAGGACCGCAATGGGACAGCCCAAGTAAAGCACTCAGCATGTCTGACAAGTACCAGGAACTTCAAATTGGTAGCTCTTTTTTCTTTAATTGTTAGTACCTCATTAAATCCTAATAACACTCCCCTAGGGTAGTTTCTCTTGCTGCCCCTCACGCATAGATGAAGAAATTTAGATGGAGAGATACTGTCTTGCCTGAAGATACCATTGCCTCCCTATACCTCACTCTGCCTATGATGGGGTGGGGCTTTCCACGGTTAGAGATTCACTCCTTTGAGTCTTACTGAAACGTGACTGTAAGGAGTAAAAGAAGAGTAAACTCCAAGGAGTCCAGGTGACAGCTGTTGACACACAGCATCCCAGAGGGCTTGAGGACAGGCCCGTGAAGATGGGTGTCGGGTCTAGATGTGTTCCACACGATGCAGTAGCCACTCATCACCTGTGGATGTCGACCCCTGGAAATGTGGCAAGTCCAAATGGAGACGTCTTATAAAATACATGGGGATTTTGAAGACTTAGTTTGAAAAATAGAAATTTATGTCCATTTTTATGTTGATGACAGGTTGGAATGATACATTTTAGATATATTGAATTAAGATATATTATTAAAATTAATTTTCATAGCCTCCACTTTTTCAAAATGTAGATACTAGGAAATTTCAGATTACGTACGTGTCTCACATTATTTTGGACAGCGCTGATCTGAGAGAAAGCCCCAAGACACACTCTCTAGATGGGCAGGGCCTTGGCTGCAAGGGGACCGCGTGGGAGAAGTGGGAGGGAGGCATCGCAGTGACCCAAGCTGGGCCTCCGTCTCCCTCCATGTTGTCCCTTTATTCTCCCAGGGCAATGGCCCACCTCTACGGAGACCCCGAGTGGTCACAGAAGGACCTCGAAGGACCCATCAGACATGCTAGAGAGCACCTGGCCAAGAGCAAACTGGAGGCCTTCTCCCCAGAGCGCCTAGCCAGCTACCGCCAGGAGCTGGAGCTGCGGGCTGAGCAGGGCCACCCCAAGAGCTTTGTGGACCTGTGGGCTCTCGTGCTGGAGTCCATGCTGCACGGCCAGGTAGGGCACCTCTGCTTGCAAGGTGGGGTGTGTGTGCACTTGTGGGACCAGGGCAACCTTGCGGTTACTCGTGGGTGCATTTCCCTCAGGGTGAGGGAGGCTGGGATCTGTGGTTAGAGGAAGTGGGAACCACAGTGTCTCAGTGCCCGCCCTATTTCGGGATGCTGCCTTTCTGAGTCAGGCTATGCTTCAGTTCATTGCCATGAAACAGAAATTTCTGGATCTCTCAAAAGCTTCGGGACCAGTCAGTGCCAGAGTCAGTTTGGCAAACAAAAGCTTCATATGATGTGTGTGTCAGAGAGATTGCTTGAACAATTTTTATTTTTTTACTACTGCAGTGTAGAATATATTCTTCTTCTATATCTTCATGGTAATAGTTAAAAGCCCAGACTCGAGCCAGATTTTCTGGGTTTAATCTCAGTGCCTCTTACTAGCTATGTGTTCTTATACTGAGGGTATACATTTTTTTTACACATTGCTTCTTTAAGGAAAGTTTAGTAAGTCAGCTGTTAAACCTTACATTAACTAATATTAAAATCAGTGATTTTTTTCCACTATTTTTTTTACCACATGTAATTATGTGAATGTTTTTTTTATTTAAATAATTTATTTTCAAATTGGTTTCCATATAACACCCAGTATTCATCCCAACAAGTGCCCTCCTCAGTGCCGTCACCCACTCTCCCCCCTCCCACACCCTCCTCACCCTCAGTTTGTTCTTAGTCTTTGAGAGTCTCTTATGTTTTGTCTCCCTCCCTCGCTGTGTCTTTTTTTCTTTTCCCCTCTTCCCCTCCCCCATGGTTTTTGCTAAGTTTCTCAAAATCCACCTATGCGTGGAAACATACGGTATCTGTCTTTCTCTGACTGACTTATTTCACTTAGCCTAATACCCTTCAGTTCCATCCACGTTGCTATAAATGGCCAGATTTCATTCTTTTTCATTGCCGCATAGTATTCCATTATATATGTATATACCACATCTTCTTTATCTGTTCGTCAGTTGATGGACACTTGGTCTCTTTCCATGATTTGGCTATTGTCGAAAGTGCTGCTATGAATGTGAATGTTTTTTTCAAAGTACGTGGAACAACTAAAACACAAAAGGTTATCTTCAGTGTTCATAATAAAAAGTAAAATATCAAATATATTAGCAGAGGATTCTTCTCTTTCTTATTGTTGGGTATCAGGAGTTTGAATAAGAAAGATTTTATGAATGAATGCCAAAAATGGGTTTGTTTTGAATTTTTTTCTTTAAATTTTATTCTTACTGGCAAGCATAATGCTATTCGGGGATTACCAACCATTCTTGTTTTGTATTTATTAGTTTAAGTTATAAAACCCCTGATAAGAAAATGCATGAAGCATAAAGAATCATGTAATGAATATGCATGATCTCACCAACCAGCCTCAGAAATAAAACGTTACAGAAAGAGTTGAAGCCCCCTGTGGATCCCTCCCTGGTTGCATTTCCGCCCCACCCCCGGAGGCCACCACCATCTTGAATTTGGCTTTATCATCACATTCGTATCTTCAGTCTTCCATGTTACTGTATTATATAATGCATAACATATAATTACATAACATACTTGATTTACCTTTATTGCATATCTTATTGTATAGCTTTTATCATACACCTTAAGAAAAATATAATGTTACTTGCACAAATGGTTTTGTACGAGTCCCCTTGTGCGCAAATGTTACAGATTCTCCGAGCCTTGCAGATACACGCCCGGCAGTGGAGTTATTAGGTCATTGGGTACACGTATCTTTAGCTTTCCTACCTATCGCCAAATCGTTTTCCAGAAAGGTTTCATTAATTCACACCCCCACCATCAGTGTATCATAGTTTCTTTTTCTCTACATGCTCTTCAGAATTTTAATTTTTTGATCATTTTATGGGTATTACACGAAATTTCATTGTAGCTTTCCATTTCCTTGATTTTTGGTGAGACTGATCTTATTTTCAAGTATATTCGTCATTGGGACTTCCTCTTCCATGGGTTACCTACTCAAATCCTTTTCCATTTTTATATTAACTCATCTTTAGCATTATTTTGTAGGAACTCTTTATAGAGTCTGGATCTTAATCCTTTATCAGTTCTACTAGATTTTGATGTATGGTTTTAATATAACCCATGTCTCATTCTTTCCTTTATGGTTTGTGCTTCTAGGGTCTTGCTAAAGAAATCTTTCCCTTTCCTAAAACTATAAAATCTCTTTCTATATATCCTTATAAAAGTTTTAAAGATTTGTTTTCCACAATTAGGGCTTTAACCCGTCCTGAATATATCTTCAGGTATTATGCGGACACTAATCCAATTTTTTTTCCATATGGATAGCAAACTTTCCCAGTATCACTTGTTGATTTTTCTACTTGTGTCATGTGTCAGGTCTCATATATTCACGGGACCCTTCCTGAGCTCTCCTCCATTCAAATGAGGTCGATTCCCTGTGCCAGTACTACCCCGGCTTAGTGACTTCACATTTGTAATACGTGTTGGATCCGATACGGCCGATTTACCCCCACCCGCCAGCTTGGTTTTTCTCAGAATTGTCTTGGCTCCTTTTGGTCCTTTGCTCTTCTATACACATAATACAATCAGCCAGTCAAGTTTCATGAGAAAATTGTTGGAATTTTTTATTGAAATGGCATGGAATTTATAAAACCAATCTAATTACTTGAAATATTTTCATTTTGTTAATATATCCAGTGTGTTCTTTAGATCTCTCATTTAAGTTCATGTTCTGTTGTGAGTATACAGTGTTTTATTGCGGTTTTCCTGGCTGGTGGAGGTATAGTGACCATAGAGTTGGGAGAAACTTCTTTTAACAGTTTATGGTGTGTTATAAAATGCAGTTCGATCTGAGGCTATAAAGAACTCATTTATTTAATTACTGTTTGATCCTCCAGTAATGGCTTCGTGCATGGTTTTATGTGCCAAGTTTATAGTCCTTTTTTAAAAGACAAACTTAATAAGGTTTTGGGGTTTTTTTTTTTTGGTTCACAAGAAAATCTCATGATATTGTTGAACAAGCAGTGTGTCCTTAAAAATAAGCACCAGGGGCGCCTGGGTGGCTCAGTCGGTTGAGCGTCCGACTTCGGTTCAGGTCATGATCTTGCGGTCTGTGAGTTCGAGCCCCGCGTCGGGCTCTGTGCTGACGGCTCAGAGCCTGGAGCCTGCTTCAGATTCTGTGTCTCCCTCTCTCTCTGTCCCTCCCCCACTCATGCTATGTCTCTCTCTGTCTCAAAAATAAATAAACATTAAAAAAAATTTAAAAAAAAAATAAGCACCGGATTAAGCGCTTTGTTTTCCACAAGATTAAGGATTAAGTGTGGTTTAAAAATTTTTATTTCAATATTAAAGCTTTTCAAATAGTCTTTTTTTCTTAGTTATCATGCTTTATCTCTTAAAGCTAACATTCATTGTATGCTTAAAAATTTTTTTTGTTTATTTATTTTTGAGAGAGAGAGTGAGAGAGAGAGAGAGAGGGAGTGCAAGCAGGGTGGAGGCAGAGAGAGACAGAGAATCCGAGGTGGCCTCTGCGCTGACAGCAGACAGCCTGATGTGAGGCTCAGAGTCACAAACCGTGAGATTGTTACCTGAGCCGAAGCCGGATGCTTAACCAACTGAACCACCCAGGTGCCCTCATTGTATCTTTTTAAAATAATTCTTTAATTAGACAAATTTAGTATGTATTTCAAATTTAAGTTTTTGGATAAAAGCATATATTATCTCCATGCTATACTAATCCACAGCTCCAAAAGTCATTTTAAATGTCAGAAAATATAACTCCATAACAAATCAATTTCATTAATATTAAGTATTATTAGAGAAATAGTATACCTTGAACTCTACATGGAACAACTTTATTAGTCTACACACTTCTATAATATTGCCGTGGTTTTGTAAAAACCTGCTTGTAAAATACACCAGTTATAATCAGTGCTTCTCAAACTATGTCTTTCAAGCGTTTTTCTTTTATCTTTTGCTGGCAAGCACTGAACTGCTTAGAATCTGCTCACCATTCCTCAGGAAGAAACTCAGTTTTTCTCAGGTTTTCCTGAGTTAAGAAGGTCTTACGTGTTTTTCTTCAATTCTGGACAAAAAGGTTGTGTCTTTAGTCCTCCCCTGCCCCCAGTACAATGCCTAGACCACACGAACACATCACCAACACTGCGCCCCACTTCCACACCTCAGGGGGACCCCTGAGTCATCAGAGTGGTGCTCTGCAGAGTTGGGGATACTCATTTGGAAACTGGGGGCCTGGAGATCCAGAGGCTTGCCACCACTTCCTGGCGAGCTGTTAAAAGGAAAAAGAAAAGCGCCTGGGTGGCTGTCGGTTAAGTATTAGACTCTTGATTTCCGCTCATGTCTTGAGCTCACTGTTGTGAGATGGAGCCCCACATGGGACTCTGTGCTGGGGGTGGAGCCTGCTTGGGATTCTCTCTCCCTCCTCTTGCTCTATTCTCTCTCTTCCCCTCTCTCTGTTCTTCTCTTAAAAAAAAAAAAAAAAGGGAAAAAGGATGCTGGGTATTATTTCAGTAGATGGAGGCGTGTGCTGACCCTCTCCCCTGGGTCAGAAATGGTTCATCCGGAGTAAATAAAGGATACATTTTCTCTCATCATACGTGTCAAAAGAGCAAGCAAACAGGATGCCTAAAGAAAAAGAAGGGAATTTGAGAATTTCCCTTTGAGAAGGGAAATGGCAGGTATCAATCAGGCTCCCTCTCTCCTCACTACCTACACACTTCACAGCTGAGGGACTGACTTGTACGTATGACAAATAGTGCCAGGGGCTTAAGCCGTATTTGGGGGTTCTTCCTGTGGGTTCCCTAGACCTCAAGTCCTATTGGGCACTAGTGCAGAACTGGGGGAAAAGATGATGCATCAGTGACAGAGGGCTGCAGGGGGGAGGAGAAGTACCCCAAGCGTGTGGGAGGGGGCTCCTCACTGGAAAAGTAGGGCTGGCATCTTGGGACACACCTCTGGCCCATCTTCGGAACCACCTGGGGAGACTAAAGAAAAAGCATATTCCTAAGTGGCCTTTACTGACTCTCAGAAGAAACCTGGTAATCCGTGGGTTTAATTTAGCACATTCTCCAAGTAAATCAGATCATAAGGGCTGATGGGGCAGTTTGGGAACCCCCTAGGCCAGGCTGCTGAGTGAGGTGCCTTCCAGTTCAGAGAGCCCAAGAGAGGGACAGTATATCTGTGTGTGGGACACGCCCCGCTCTGGGACCTGTGGAAGCCTCCTTCCCTAGGCAGGGTTTCAGGCATCCAACGCCATTAACCTTGGTGATGCTGGAAATGAACACTATTACATCTCTGCTCCGGAATAGAGTGAGGTCTTTCTGTGCCCCTAGAACTCCGTGAGGCTCTGTGGAGGCTCCCCGAAAAGCCAAGCCACAGTCCTTGCCATCAAGGCAGAACTTGGAGTGTTACTGAAGAGAATTGGAAACAGAGGCAAGAATAATCAATGGGGTACAACTTCAAACTGTGAGAAGCAGGAAAGAAGGGAGGGAGGAGGGGGAGGCGAGGATGACCGGAAAGCATTTTGGAAGGGCCAAAGCTTGCACTGTGTTAATGTGAATCTAGAAGGGGCAGCCCATCACCTGACAGAGCTTACGGTGTATACTAAAAGAGGATTCCCGTGTCCTTTCTGGAAAGCAACATATGTGTGTGTGTGCCTTTGTGTCTGTGTGTCAGGGTCCACGTCCACTCCCCTCTTCAACCCATAAAGATGGGGCCATTGGAACCACAGGAGCAAGGGTAGGCTGTTGCCGCTGACACTGTAGTCCTTGTAAACGCATTCTCTCGAGATGTGTGCAATGCACAACCTCCATAGCCCCCCAAAGTGACCCTGAATCTGATTGGAATATGAGGGTGGGAGCGTGAACTGGATGGGTGCACCCACCCATGCCACCCAAATTCCACCAGGGAGCCGCCTCCTCAGCCTCAGCCTGTGCCTCCAGGGTGCTCCCTACCTCACTTAAGCCCTCATGGCCCCACCCCAGGTGATGGATCAGAAGCTGTCCGAACAGAGAGCTGCACTGGAGCGGGGCCAGAACCCTCTGCCCCTCTACTTGAGCCTCAACGTCAAAGAGAACAATCTGGAGACCCTCGACTTCAAGGGTACAGTCTTTAGTCCTGTCCAACACACACACACACACACACACACACACACACACACACGCACGCACACGAGCATACCTCCTGTGCACCCAGCAGGCCTTCAGAGAATTCAAACAGGAAGCTCCTACACGGAGTGCTCAGCCCTCGGGAGGGGAGCAGGCTCTGATGGGCTGATGAGCCAGGCAGCAGAGCCCACTGTCCTGGTGGTGGGGGTAGTGGGGATGTGGTCGAGGGATTGGGTGCGGGAGCGGTGAGCCCAGGAGCCAGCCAGGCAGGGAGGAGGCTAGGGCCTGCGGGGGGGCCCCTGTCAGAGCTGGGGCTCCCCTCAGCCCACTCTCCTCTCATTCCTGCCTCTTGCTCCTGTTCCCACAGAGTGGGTGGAGTTCTCCCCCTACGAGGTGGGGTTCCTGAAGTATGGAGCCTTTGTCCCTTCTGAGCTCTTCGGCTCTGAGTTCTTCATGGGGCGGCTGATGAGGAAGCTCCCTGAGTCCCGGATCTGCTTTCTGGAAGGCGAGTGGTGGTCACTCTGAAGATTCTGGCCAGTCCTGGGCCAGGCCTTGCTGCCTAGACATGATTCCGGGACTCGGGTCTGGCAGAGCCCCTGGGGGCGGGGGAAAGTGGAGCTGCGCTGTGGGGAAGAGCCATTGCAGGGGCAGCCCCCCGCCTCCCCTCTTCCATCCCCACCCTCCGGGTGATGGGAGGCAGGGTGCTGAGGCTCGAGAGTGACATCTGTGGGGGGTTGGGCTTCAGGTATCTGGAGCAACATTTTGTCCCTGAACTTGGTGGATGCCTGGTATGACCTCATCAGCTCTGATGACACCTGGAACCAGCATGTCAAGGACAAGATCAGGAACCTGGGTAAGAAGGGGGAACAGCGCAGGGAGCCTGGCATGAGTCTACTTCCTTGTCAGGTGCTTGGGGGAGGGGCACGACCAGAGGGGCGGCAGGGCCAGGCATTTCCAGGCCTTTCCCTGGACCGATGTCTGTTTCTCTGAACCCAGAGGATTCTCCTGCCTCCGTGAGGACCTCCTCACGGCTGGAGGCCTCCTGGCTGCAACCCGGAACAGTGCTGGCCAAGGCATTTAAAGACTTCCTGACAGGCAGGCCGCTCTACCAGCACAGCCTCAACTTCCTCCGGGGTCTCCAGCTGCACCAGGACTACTGTAGCCAGAAAGAATTCTCCACCTGGGCAGGTAAGGGCCCCTGCCGGGTATCCCCAGGAAACAGGTTTAGGCTCCCAAGTGAAGACAGACCATGGCTAGGACCGGCAGGGGACTTGGGGGGGTGGTGTCATAGCATCCCCTTCTGGGGTTGGCCTGCAGAAGGTCTTGGGAAGGGCTGGGGTGACACGTGCAGTCAGAGAGTGACTTAAGCAGTCAGAAGGGGACGTGGAGGCAAGTGTCGTATGAAAGGTGGATGATCTATGGTGGAGGGACCGCCCCTGACTCTCACTGCCTCCCCTGTCAGACTGTGAGCTAGACTCCACCCCCGGCCAGCTTACCCCTCAGGAGCCCCAGCTCTGCCTGGTAGATGCCGGCTACTTCCTCAACACCAGCTGTCCCTCCATGTTCCGGCCAGGCCGCCGACCGGACCTCATACTCTTCTTCGACTACTCCCTCTCCTCGCCCTTTGAGGTGCCTCTGGTTGCCCCCATGGGAACCCCAGACGCTCTGGCCAGCCAGGCCGTGCTCCGGGGTCAAGCAGAGGGCCACTGGGCCACTGGCCCTGACCTCCTGGGTCCCCAAGGGGAGGGAAGGGTGACAGGCTCTGACTCACAGACTCCTGCCGGGCCCTTGGTTGGGAAGGGCTGTGGAGGTGCTGGGGCCCTGGGCTCCCAGGACAGGCAGATGGGAGGTAACTCGCCACACCTACCCCAAGAAGCACGGCTAGACAGAGCTGGGAGGAGACCCTGGCCTGTCCGCGTCCATCCCCTCAGGGCCCCCCTGGGGACTCGGGGGAAGGGGAATAGGGCCTTGGTACAGAAGTGGGTCCCCTACTGAGGCCCTCTAGGCTCTGAGATTTGAATAACCCAGATTTGAATCCTAAATGGGAACAAGGGTGCTAGGTCTCCACCCCACCTAAAGATTTTAACCAAACAACACTGCAGACCACTGGAGTCCTCCACCTCCCTCTTCGGCGCTGGAGCTTCACCTGACCCCACACGGGTCAGAAACAGGTTGTCTTGACGCTGAGCAGTTTGGGTTGGAGCTCTCCTAGCATTTTCAAGAGCACTGACCTGGGAGGACCAGGAGGTAGCTGGTTCTCTCTGGGCCCCGTCTCCCCATCCAGACGCTGCAGCAGACTGAGCTGTACTGCCGGGCCCGGGGACTGCCATTCCCTCGAGTGGACCCCAGCCCTCAGGACTTACACCAGCCGACAGAGTGCCGCCTCTTCTCGGACCCCACCCTCCCTGATGCCCCTGTCCTGCTGTACTTCCCACTGGTCAATGCCTCCTTCAAGGACCACTCAGCCCCTGGTAAGGCGTCCCCTCCCTTCCTTACAGTCTGGCAGCCTGGACCCTCAGAGGCACTGCCCGGGTCCTTCCCAGCACACCTGCGGCCAGCAAAGGGAGGGGGGTCTTCAGGCTAGTCCCACCCAGTTTTGGACACGGCAGTGTGCTGGCTTGTGTTGGGGATGCTGCATCCTCCCAGGGGCTCTCCGTTGGCAGAGTCACTGTGCTGCTGTCCTCTGTCATGACCCAGGCTCCTTTGGCCTCCCCTCCCCCAGCCCCTCGACTACACCTGGGCTCCTCAGCAGTCCTGTCCCGGGATGGTGTGTGGGAATCCCTGTACCAGAGGCCCGCGTTGTCCCCATCTGCTGCCATCTCCACCCTTGCTCAGGCCCCACATTGTTGGAGCGCTGGACAGCCAGGGACAGAGAGGCCCGGGCCCCTCGCTCTCAGATTCCCCTGAAGCTACCTGGAATTCCAGTTGGCTTCTACCCTCCCACCCCAGCCCAGCCTGCCATCTTTTCTCAGGAAACTGGGCCTCCACTCTGGGCCCCTGAAATGTAAACCTTCATCACAGGCCTTCCAATCCTTCCCCCTCCCCCGCCCCGCCAACGGGTCTGACCTTTAACTGCTGGTGGGAAAACCTAACTTCTACCTTATTATTATTATTCCTGGCTTGCTGGTTCCCATTCTAATTCCAAACCTTCCAGCACTACCCTTAACAGGCTCAGCCCACATCGGAGTTCTCTTTGTCTCTCAACAAAGACTCGTTCTTACAAAGCAAAAATCCCTTGGTTTTCAGACTTTGGGCTGAATCTTTCACTACTTGACTTTGTTGTCCGACTGTTTCCACTTTGCCCCTGAGGGTGATACAGAGAGATATTTTGGGGTTGCCTTTATAGTGGAAGTGCATTGTTACAGGGAAGCAAACCCTTCATATCTCAAAATAGTGCATTTATATACTATCCGCATTTATATTTCTGGGCAAAGGACACAGAGGGTGGAGAGAAACACAGAGGGTGTTCCTCATTGTTCCCTTCAATGAGGAACAGCACCCCCCCTGTGCCTGGTTGCAAGGCTTCATTCTGCCCACTTCTGGAGGCTTCTGGGTGCTACTCCTAACCCCTCCCCTCTCCGGGCAGGTGTCCAGCGCAGCCCCACAGAGCTCCCAGCTGGCCAGATGGATCTCACTGGGACCACCTCGCCCTATGCCCTGTTCAACATGACCTACAAGGAGGAAGATTTTGATCGCCTGCTTCAGCTTACTGACTACAATGTACGAAATAACCAGGACGCCATTCTGCACGCCTTGAGGATTGCCGTGGAACACCGGGCCCCGGGCGCCAGACCTCCAACGGCCCAGAACTGAGGCGGCTCAGGGACCCAGCACCCTGACGACCCTCCGGGGCGGAGGGCTTAACCCAAGCACAGCTGACTACAGTGATGGCCCTCACTGGGCTGGAGTTCTGGGCTGTCCCAGGCCCGGGCCTCCTCGTCAGCCAGTCTCAAGGCCCAAGTTCTCCCTCACCTTCATCGCTGGCTTGAGAGGAGCCGAAAGTGAACTAACTTCTCACCAGACCAGTGTGTAGAATAGCTGGTCCGACCCGACAAAAGTACACGTGTGATTACTTTCAGGCTGAGCAGAACAGATATGGGGTACAAGCTTGAGGCTTGAGACCAGGAGTGGGGACGAGCAGGGCAGGGGATGACCTGACTGACAGATGGCTCCAGGCATCAGGAATCACAGTATGTCCTGAGAGTCCCCTCTTCGTCCTCTCCTCCTCTGTCTCCTTTTATACTCTTTTTAGGCAACTTTAGTGAGCTATAATCCACATACCACATAATTCGTCCATCTATAGTGTACGACCCCATGACTTTTCCTAGTGTGACCCCCACCATCATCATTTTGAGAAGATTTTCATTACCCCCGAAGGAAGCCCCTCACCTCTTAGCTGTCAACCTCAGCCCTCCCTCCCCAGCCCTCGGCAACCACTAATCTACTTTCTGTCTCTACAGATTTGCTTATTCTGGACATTTCTTATAAATGGAATCCTATAACATATGGCCTTTGGTGTCTGGCTTCTTTCCCTTAACGTAATAAGTTCCAGATTGATCTACATTGTAGCAGGGATCCGTGCTTCACCCCTTTCCATGGCCGAATGCAATCCCACCATGTAGATGGCCCAACTTCACCTAATGGTCATTAGTTATGGACCCTTGGATCGTTTCCACTTCCACAAGGCTGCTATGAACGTTCAGATGCAAGCTTGTACGTGGACAATGTTTTTCATTCCTTTGCCTGTATACCTAGAAGTGAAATTGCTGGGTGTTACGGTAATTTTCTGCCTAACCTTCTGAGGAACTGTTGACTGATTTTCCAAAGCTGCTGCACCGTCTTCCATTGCTGTCAGCATTGCACGAGGGTTCCGGGTTCTCCACATCTTTGCTGACACTTGTTACACTTATTCTTTTCTGTCTTTTGTATTTTCATCGCCCGCGTGGGTGTAAAGTGGTGTCTTGGTATCTTATTAGCATTTCCCTCATGACTAATGGTGATAAGGATCTTTTCTCATCCTGTGGGCCTTTTGCATTTCTTCTATCTACTCAGATCTTTTGCCCATTTTAGCTGGATTATGTATCTTTTTATTATTGTAAGAGTTCTTTATATTTTCTACATACAAATCCCCAATCCAGTGTGTGATTTGCAGCTTTTCTCCCCAATCTGTGGGTTGCCTCTTCGCTTTCTCGATGATATCCTTTGAAGCGCGGAAGCGTTTTTTACTGATGTTGGCGTTTATTTTTTCTTTTGCTATTTGTGCTTTTGGTTCATATTTAAAAAAACAAACAAACATTGTCTGGGGTGCCTGGGCGGCTCAATCGGTTAAGTGTCTGACTTCTGCTCAGGTTGTGATCTTACGGTTCGTGGGTTCGAGCCCCACATCAGGCTCCGTGCTGACAGCTCAGAGCCTGGAGCCTGCTTTGGATCCTGCGTCTCCCCTCTCTGCCCCTCCCCTGTTTGCGCTCTGTCTCTCAAAAATGAAAAAACGTTAAAAAAAAATTTTAAACCATTGTCTAATTCAAGGTCATGAAAATTTACACCTATGTTTTCTTCTAATAGTTTTATAAAAGCATGAGCCCTTACCTTTAGGTCTTTGGTCCATTTTGAGTTAACTCTTGTATATGGTGTGAGATAGGGGTTCAACTTCTTTCGTTTGCTTGTGGATATCCAGTCATTCCAGCACCATTTGTTGAAAAGGCTGTTCTTTCCCCACTGAATTGTCTTGACACCACCACTGAAAAATCAGTTATCTGTGAACGCGGGGATGTCTGTCTGTGCTCATTTCATTGGTCTGTTTGTCTGTCTTGATGTTATACCACACTGTTTTGATGGCTGTAGTATGTAGTCCATTTTGAAATAAGGAATTGTGAGCCTTCCAACTTTGCTGGGCATGAACAAGGGTTAAGCAACTTAAAAGTGGCAAAGCCAGCACTGGAACTGGATACTTTCTTTCCTTTTCTTTCTTTCTTTTTTTTTTTTTTAAATGTTAATTTTTGAGAGAGAGAGAGACAGAGTATGAGCAGGGGATGAATAGAGAGAGGGAGACACAGAATCCGAGGCAGGCTCTAGGCTCTGAACTATCAGCACAGAACCTGATGCATGGCTTGAACCCATGATCCATGAGATCATGACCTGAGCCCAAGTTGGAGGCTTAACCGACTGAGCCACCCAGGTGCCCCTGGAGGCTTTAAAATCAAGCCAGGCTGTCATGGCACACTGCATGGTTGGGTACTTACTTTATGGCATGTCCTACTGTACAATGAAGAATTAACCATACCTGAACAGAGGTCAGGCCTTTGCTCTGGGCTACTGAGCGGTGACCTCTTCAACCCTTTAATGGCCTGCCTGACGGGAGCCTCTTTGTTTGCCTGGGAGTCTGGCCGCTGCACAGCCTCACCATGTGATTTGTGATGGGGACTCTGGAACAGTTGGTATTAGTTGCTACCTCCAGAGGAACTGGGGCTAAAGCCATGAGCCTGACAAACCAGTAGGGCGGGAGACCGCAGGTCAGCCACATGGGCAGTATGTGATCAAGGCCCTGTAAAACTCTGCACAAAGGCTCAGGCGAAGCTCCCTGGTTGGTAATATTCTGGGGCTATTGTCACACACTGTGGTGGATGGAAGCAACACCGTCGGGTCCGTGACTCTGTAGAAGGGCATGACCGTAAGCTCCGTGTTTAGACCCCTCCTGGACTCTGCCGTGTGCACATGCCCCTCTGGCTGGCTTTAATCTGTACCCTCTCACTGTCAAATAAACGGTAATCAGAAGTAGAGATCTTTGCTGAGTTCCATGAGTCTTTCTAGCCAATTATCAAAGCTGAGGTGCTGGGGCCCCTGGAATCGGTAGCCACCTGATCTGAAGTGAAGGTCATCCCGGGAACCCTGATCTCGCAGCTGGTGTCACGAGGGCTCTCTTGAAAAGGGGCTGTTCCCTCAGGCTGCAGTTCGGTAACTCCCTTGCACGTGGGGTCGGAAGTCCCGGGCAGACTCGGCAGTCTGGAGGACTTTTCCCTCAACCTTGCGGTTTGGCTGACTCAGGGCACCTATGCTCTGGGGACTGACAGGGGCACAAGTAGAAAAAGAAGAAAAAAGACTTATTTTATTTGGGAAGTTTTCACTAAAGCCAGAGAGAACCAGAGTTCCGTGCAGCCCCAGAGCAGGCTGGACTGAAGCCTCAAGGCCACCCCTGGTGTATGAGTGTGCGTGTATACGTGTGAGCGCGTTTGTCTCTCACTGGCCCCTCCCAACTAGCTGCTGTTCCCCCAGGCTCCCTGACTATCTGAGGTCTCATCAGCCCCATCTGGATCCGAGTGAGGCCTGCAAATCAGGTAGCTGTCAGGCCCACCCACGGGCTCCACATGGATTGTGCAAGGCTCTTCCTGCAGCCTGTGGGCCCCTCCTGGGCCAGGCCCAGGGCTTGTCTCAGCGGCAGGAAGGTCCTCCAAGCTGCCTCTTCACTGTTCCCAGGCCTGGGCTGGCAATCCGCCCTCTGACCAACACAGCGGGTGGCAGTCATGGCAAACAAAGAGTGAACTAGAGGATATTTTATTTTCCTGTTAAATTTGATTCAACGAGATATAGACCAAATGAGAATAATAGTATAAAAGTAATTGCTTGATAAACTTCAACACAAATGCAAGATTTATGAAAAGCTCTTAATACATTAGGAATGGAAGGGCATTTACTTAACCTGACGTAGAGTATCTGGGGTGGTTAATCCTATGTCAGCTTGGCTGGGCCACAAGGCCCCGATAGTCGGTCAAACAGTATTCTAGATGTTTCTGTGAAAGAGATTTTTGGATGAGATTAACATTTAAATCAGTGGACTTTGAGTAAAGCACCTTGCTCTCCATAACATGGATGAGCCTCATCTAATCAGTCAAAGGCCTTAATAGGACAGAGACTGACCTACCGCAGCAAGAGAGAATTCTGCCGGCAGACTGGATTCAGACGCCTTGCAACTCTTCTCTGAGCCTCCAGCCTGCCGGCCTTCCCTGCAGACTTTGGCCTCACGAAGACTCCACGATTGTGTGAGCCAACTCCTTACAGGAAATCAGTCAGTCTCTCTCCCCCCTCTCCCTCCCCCTTCCTCCCTCTGTTTCTCATATATATGTTTATGTGTATATCTCCTGTCGGTTCTGTTTCTCTGAATAACCCTGACTAATACAGTATCTATTAGAAGGGGGAAAAATGCCCTGTCATCCTGAATGGGGAAATCTCAGACTCATTTCCATGCTGTTCGGGAAGAAGATCAGGATGCCTGCTATCTCCATTTCCTGATAACTGTTTCCTGGAGCTCATTTCTGTTTCCGTGGGCTGGGAGCCCAGGCATGAGGTCACTGGCTCTCTGCATGCAAGCTGTTGGGTAGGCCATCACCAGCAATCAGCTCAAGGCTCAGCTGGGGAAGGGTCCACCTCCAAGCTGACACAGGTCAAGCTGCCAAGACTCAGGTCTTGCCCACAGCTGTTGGCCTGAGGCCATCCCCTGGTTCCCTGTCACTAGGCCTGTCCACAGGGAAGGTCACATCATGGAAGCTGGCGTCATCAATATGAGCAAGCGAGGAGAACCATGGAGGGGGCCTGAGGGACCTTCTAGAGAATGAAAATCACCAAACTCTGTGACAGGTCAGATTCGGGGATGTAAGGGATGGGGGTGAAGATCCACAGAAGATGCTGAAGGGGTTTTCAGCCTGAAAGAACCATGGCGTGAGAAAGATGAGGAGCTTTAGAAAGACTTCTGGGCTTTGTGGTGGGCTTGGTTTGAGAAACTGTCCTGGGGTGAGCTACCTCAGAGGAATGTGCTCAGAACCACAGCCTGGCATTTTTGGGCATTAAACTCGGGAAATGCTCTGGAGGACGGAGCAGCAAACGCAGACCCAGAAAGTTCTAAAGAGCTCAGGCCCGGCTGGAGTTTCAAAAGGCACAAGGTAGCAAGGGGGAGAGTAACCAGGCAGCCTGAGCCCACACAGTCAGAGTTCACAGGCCTGACCAATTCCCAGATCATCGCCCTCACCCACAGATAGAGAAACTACACCTGAGGATGTGACGTACCTCATCCAAGGGCACGTGATAAGCTCAGGACACTTACTCTTTATCTTGTGGTCATTACCTTCCTTTTAGGAACGGTGCCCATTTCCCTGTGAGGATTGCCCCTCCCTCCACTCTCAGCCCATGAGCTTAGGGTGCTCTCCAACCACTCTCATGACGCGGTGGGCTTGTGGCCTGGCCTGGCCCTCAGAACAGCGTGCTGTATTCCCCTGGCCACAGACACTGACTTAGAGGCAAGTAGGTGACCAGCCAGAGAGACACCAAGAGACTTTTTTAGGGCTACAGAGGTGGCCACTTTCTCCCACTGGACTTGAGCCTGGGCAGATGTGAGGCAGAAGGAAGTGCCACGGTCTGGCCCTGAGGAGGCAAGAGCCTGTCTGAAGATGGAGGGAAGACAGAGGCCAGGCTCAGAGACAGAGAGACACTGTGCTGTGTCAACAGTGTCAAGTCCAAGTTTAAATCAGTCCCATCCTATCAGTCATTCATCCCAATGAATTCCTCCCCCCTGCCCAGCGGCCGTTTTTGGGCTTAACTTCACCTGAGTGGGGATTTTTGTTGTCCACAGTCATGAATCTTAACTCATGTACAAGAAGAGAGAGTCTAATGGAGAGACGAATGTTGGAGTCAGAGCCTTGAGGTAGAAGAAAAAGTAGGCCTTTGCTTCTAGGCAATCAATGAAGATTTTTAGGATCAGATATATTCCCTAGAGTAACCCGTGCACACGTGCCCAGGCCACATATATGAGACTGTGGCGGCACTATTCATGTTACCAAAAAGCCAAATCCAAACATCCATCACTAGGGGGATGGATAAATAAATTAGTATTCAAACAGTAGAATACTACACAGCAAGGAAAAATAATGAGCTATGGCTTTGCACATTGACACGGATGAATCTCGAAAGCACAATGTACGGTGAAAAAAGACAGTATGGTTGCATTTGGATGAGTACCCAAACATCCAAAACTTAGCAGTATATTATTTAGGGATCTCTACAGCTGTGGTAAACATAGGACGAGAGTTGGGAAAATGACAAACGCAAGTTCGGATGCCTTGTTACCCTTACAGGGAAGTTATGATCACACGGAGACACACGGGAGCCTTAAAAGTGCTGGCAATATTCTGTGTGCCCAGCTGGCGTGGCAGGGGTGGTGAGTACCTGGGTATATATGTGCTTTACGACTTTTTGCATCAAATATGGGAGCGTGCATGATATATATTCTTTTGTATTATGAAACGCTTCATAATAAAAATAGATAAAAGAGCCAGGATCAACACCCGGGATACGCCCCAGGCTGCAGTCAACGAGATGGTGTCTCCACACCTGATTTGGCAGCTGCGCACGCCACAAAGGGAACCAGCCGCAGCCGCCATTTCCTGAGCATGCTTCCTGAGCATGGACTACCAGCTAAACATTTCTAAACGTTTGCATTTTCTTGTTTAATTCTCACGCTATCCCACTGAGGTAGGTACTGCGCTGAGAGGTAGGTTGTGAGGTGACAGGTAGGTGCTGTGTAGGTTGAGAGGTAGGTAGTCCGTGAAATGACTTGGCCAAGGCCACAGAGCCAGCGAGAGAGGTAGAGCCAGGCTCGGAACCCAGGACTCCTGCAGAAGCCACGTGCAAGGCCACCTCACATACTCCTGAAGCCCATCCTTGGAGGCTGAACGAGCCCCACCCCCCCCCCCCCCGCCATAATTCTCATTCCCAGTGCAGAGCTCTGGTAGCTACTGGATTGGCAGACATGTGACAAGCCAGGAGGCCTAAGGAATGTCTCACCCTCCCACAGCCTCCCACAGGCTCTAGAACAGCTGAATCTGTGTTGCAATTTGGGTCCAAACTGCCCAGGACTGGGAGGGAGAGTCAACTTGCTTGAGACTGAGGGAGTTCCCGGGACTCAGGAATTTCAATGCAAAAATGCAGAAAGTCCAAGCAGACCAGGAAAGGTTTGTCGTCATAACACCTGGTCATGAGCAGTAAGCAGGACAGAGGACAGGCTGACCTGACGTTGCGCAGATACAGGGAGGTGGGGAAAACACCCACATGACTCTTGACCTTTAGGTGTATTAACCCATCCACCAGTACGACATGACCCAATAAATGTCTTGAGGTTCTACTGAGAGTAAAATGTGTCCCTCTTGCGTAAATAGACAAGACAAAGCAGGAGTGCGTGTCCCTCCCTCATCAGCAGCCAGAGATGTAGGAAGGAGAGCTAGAAGCATTTGCCTCCCAGCAGGGAGCCACAGAAGGAAGCACGGGCTCTTCTCCAGCTCCAGCCCTCCTCAGGGAAGGGTCTGGTCTAGAGGGAATGAAGCTTGAGTGAGCCATTGTAGAAGGTGTTAGCGACCCGGATTGTGGGAGAGCGCTGGAGTCTTGAGAGGATTATTGAGTTTCTATTAGTCTGTTTTCTCATCTCTAAAAGGAGACGACAATAACCACTTCATAGCCTGGCTGTGAAGGATTACACAGAACACTGTATGTGAAGAAGTTGCTATAATATATGACACACAGGTACTCAATACATGATAGTTGTTATTTTTAATGTTTTATCATTATTTTAGATATGGATCTGTATCCTGGTTGTGAGATTAAGATGGAGCAGTTTTATTTATATAAATGATCACTGGTTCAAGTAAAAATTACATCCTGGGTTGTGACACTTGATCCAATGCTTGGATTGAAAAGCGGGCAATTAACTTCTAAGAGGCATGGTTACAGTTCAGGCAGCTGCCACCAGGGGGCTTTGTTGCCCAAGGACCAAAAAAAACAAAAAACAAAAAACTTGGAGCAGTAAACTAGAAATGCACAGAGCACAGAGCATACTCATCACTTTTTTTAATTTTTTTAACGTTTTTATTTTATTTTTGAGAGACATAGAGACAGAGCGTGAGCAAAGAAAGGGCAGAGAGAGAGGGAGACACAGAATCTGAAGCAGGCTCCAGGCTCTGAGCCGTCAGCACAGAGCCGGACGCGGGGCTCGAACTCACAAACCGTGAGATCATGACCTGAACTGAAGTCGGCCGCCTAACTCAGGCGCCCCCATACTCATCACTTTATAAACCTTTCCACAAAATATGCTTTCAAACTCAGCTAGCAACTAACCGGCGTTTGCATGCACATTCAAAGTACTACATAATTCAGAACAAAAGTCAAAGACAAAAACGCCTACATAGAGCTTCTCATTGAGCTACTATCACAATTCAATAGCACTTGGAATCGCTCTTTATTGCTTGGATGTCCATTAACGATAAAATGGATAAATACATCTTGGTGTCGTCATGCAACAGAGTGTGATGCAGCTACAAAAATGAACACTGGGCGTCTACACACAACAATATGGATGGATTTCATGAACACAATGTTAAGTATAAGAAGCTAGGCATAAAAGACTACTGAATGACTGCATTTATACATATAAAGTCCCAAAAGAGATGAAGTGAGTTCTGATACTAGAAGTCAGGTTGGTGTTTACCTTTGGGGTTCAGGAGAGCAGCACATAAGGAAGGTTTCGGGATACTGGTAAATTCTCTCTTGTTCAGGGTGCTGATTCCATAGGTGTGCTCAACAGTGAAAATTCATTGAACTGCACCCTTATGATTCATGCATTTTTGTACGTCCATAAAGCTTCAATTAAAAGTTTGTTTTAGGGGCACCTGGGCGGCTCCATCAGTTAAGCGTCTCACTTCAGCTACATCACATTCTCATGGTTCGTAGGTTCAAGCCCAGCATCGGGCTCTGTGCTGACAGCTTAGGGCCTGGAGCCTGCTTTGGATTCTCTGTCTCCCTCTTTCTGCCCTTCCCCTGCTCATGCTCTGTCTCTCTCCCTCTCTCAGAAATAAATAAATATTAAAAAAAATTTTTTTAAGAGTTTATTATAACATGCTGGGGATACCAGCATCCACATAGTGGACTTGACTACTGTTCAATTTGTGCTCACCTAGAAAGTGTTCTCATCCCTCTTCTCTTTTAACAACCCCTGCCCAGAGAGGGTGTGACCGGGACTGGCCTATTGCAATATGCCACCTCCTTGACCCTGGGGATTGGCCCTGGGGCCTATACTGAACTCAAGCAAGCTGATCAGAGCCCTTCTCTAGGGTAAGGGTGCCTGCTGAAAAAACTTCTCCCTTGATGTGGGGCTTCCTACGTTTGGGCTGCCAAGCGCTATATCCCCCACAGGTGGAGGGGGACTATCTACATTAGGAGAGAATGAGGGCAAAAGCAAAGAGAAGCAGAGGAAGAGGACGTGTGAGTAGGACAGAGAGAGTTCCATTGCTTTAAATCCGAGAGTCTATCCTTCCTTGACTTCCCAAGATCTTCATTTCTCAATGCTGTGAACTAATTCAGATGAGGCAATAAATTGCTCTTTATGCCTAAGCTTGGTGCTGATACCTACAAATGAAACAGCCCTGACTAATCCATTGAGCAACTGGGCAGAGGACAGGACGCCTACTGGAGGAGGCAACAGGAAGAGGAGGAGCGCTCTCTTCTGGAGAAAGCGTGAGCACCCTGAGTCCGAGTCATCCGGGAAGGGGATGAGAGCGCTTCTGGGTGTCAGGAAGTTTTCGCAACTTGACATTGGTGTTTTACATGACCTCCGTCTACACCGGGGGTGGTGATTGGCGCCCAAGGTAACAATATATAATCACCCCCCTAGCTGAGGCTTCAAACTGAGATTATGTTCTTTTTAATTCTCAAAGTAGTTGACTTCAAGTGTGTTTCTTTCCTGGATTTCGACCATCGGTGAAAACCACAAAACACCCAGGGATGCTTGCTGGTCCAAAGAGGGGGGTCTTGGTCATTAAAATCTTGAGGAGAAGAAATTAAACAATCCCTTCAAAGATTTTCAGCTGTTTTTGCTCTCAGTGCCACATGATGTCACTGTTGAAGCACGGGCAACGCCAGTACTGGCCCACAGCCCCCTGCTCTGGTCCCGCAGTGCTGATGGTGAAATACCGCTGGGTGATCTGGGTAGGCTTACTGAAGACCCCACTGGCATCTGCTGCCTGGTTTGCCCCTGTGCTTCCTCTCGGGAAATGAAGCTACGTGGGCTTCTCAGAGCACAGAGCCACAGGTTCCACTCCCCCCAAGGCAGGTGGTTTGGGCTTGCCCCCCAATTTCCTGGTTCAGACCCCCTTGGGTTCCTGAGCTCATAATGTTTCCACCAGCCACAGCCACTTTCCCCAAGGTCTGGTGTGTCAGGGTGACAGGGTCCATAACATTTTCTGCACCACAGCGTCAGACACACACCGGCCCTGAGCTACCTTCCTTTCCTTCTGTCTGCATTCTGGCTCCTTGCAGGAGGGGAATTTTAACTCGATCCAAACCCCTTTCCATTTCCTGCTCTGCAATGAAGAACTCCCAAGCATGTATGGGAGGGGTTAGGGGTGGAAGGTGATGCTAAGTGCACACCTTTAAAGCTCGTTCTTGAAGGATAGTTAGGAAAATGCCCACCCTCCCTTTCATGGGATAAGAGACAAAAACAACATATCTTTTTTTGTTGTTAAAAAAAACTACTTTTACTCTGAGCTCATTTTAGGAGTCTCAACAGAACTGTAATAGTTATGTGAATCAGTTCTGGTATTAAACTGGGTTATTGAGGTCAGAGTGGCTAAAATGAACAAATCAAGAAAGTATCGATGCAGGTGAGGATGTGGAGAAATGGGATCCCTCTTGCACTGTTGGTGGGAATGCAAACTGGTGCAGCCACTCCGGAAAACAGTGTGGAGTTTCTTCAAAACATTAAAAATAGAACAACCTTATGACCCAGCTATAGAAAACCGGCTTAATATTATTCTATTGAAAATCGATCAAGAAATTAAATTGGTTTAATTGAATTTGCTCTGGAAAGTACTTTTTTCCCTTTCTTATTTTAAATTTTAAATTGACATAAATTTATGTATTATGATGTAAATTTAAAAACATGTTCCCTTTATACACTGTGGGAACGGAACAGGAATATAAGCCTCCACTCTCCTCTGATTTCCATTTCCTGCTCCTATTATCAATTTTAGGCTTTTTTCATAAAATATTTTCTTTTCTTTTTTTTTAAAGTGTTTACTTATTTATTTTGAGAGAGAGAAAGAGAGAGAAAGTATGTGAGCGAGCATGAGCTAGGGAGAGGCAGAGAGAAAGAGAAAATCCCAAGCAGGCTTTACACTGCCCGCCACTGGGCTCCACCCCACCAACTGTAAGATCATGACCTGAGCCCAAATCAAGAGCTGGAGGCGCAACGGACTGAGCCACCCAGGTGCCCCTGATAAAACATTTTCTAGAAAAAACTTCATCAACATTTGTATGCTTCTCATTAAAATGCTTATATTTAACGGAACGAACTCAAAACTTCCTCCACGTGGTAAAACAGGAGGCCACACATTGGGGCCAAGTGTGCTATCCCTAGTAACTGCCTCAATTTATTCTGTCATCGCTCGCCCTTAAATGCTGTGACTTCTTCGAATCAGCGGCTTCCACCTTCCCATCGGGTCCTTTCTCATCAGCATTTACCGAGCCCCTGTCCTGTGTGGGACACTTTGCTCAAAGACACTCCCTTCCTTGCATGACGGAGAAGGCCACACACGCAGAAATGGACACAGCATGACCAGCCGGCGGGGGTGGGGGCAGGGATGGTGTATATATTTAAGTTCAGAACACGCTTTCTGTTAGGAACAATGCTGATTTGAGCCATCCTGGGCCAGCATCACCAGGAATTCTGGGCCACGCTGCAGGGGCGTGGGACTTCGGCAGAACAGGTGGAGAGGGGGCCCGGGGGCCCTCAGAGATTTCTGGACACAGACTGCCAGAGCAAGAACATGTGTTGTGGCTGAGGTTGAGTTCGTTTGCTTATTTGTAACACGTAGGAGGTACATTTTGCAGGGGACTTAAGCAAAGGAAGCCTGGGGACATTCCTTATAAACATTTTATTTATTTTGATGGAGAGAGAGAAAGTGTAAGTTGGGGAGGGGCAGAGAAAGAGGGAAAGAGGGAGGGAGAGAGAAAGACAGAGAGAGAGAGAGAATCCCAAGCAGCCTCGGCACTGTCAGCAAAGAGCCCCTATGGGGGGCTTGAACTCACGAACCCATGAGATCATGACCTGAGCTGAAGTCGGACACTTAACCGACTGAGCCACCAGGCACCCATTACAAACATTTCTAAAGGACAAACACATTCAGATACTCCCTGACACAGATCTGGGGAAGGTGTGAGGGCTTCTCCCACCTGCTCACCAGGGTGGGGAGGGGGAACCCCCACCAGCACTTAGGCCCCAGAGGGTCTGCAGGGAGGGGCTCCAGGACGCAAGCATAAGCTACCTTAGTGGCTGACAGTTTTGGCTACCGTGACACTAGGGACACTGCCGAGTCACCTTCTGACTCATTCCTTTTTTTTTTTTCCAGCTTTATTGAGATATGATGGAACAATAAAAATTGTATATGTTTAGGTTGTTCAAGGTTATTATTAAAAGGTGTACAACGCGATGATGTGATAGACACACACATTGTAACCCGATTACCACAATCGAGTTAATTAACACATCAATCACCCCACATAGTTACCACTGTGTGTGTGCACGCGTGTGCAGTGAGACACTTAGCATTTACTCTCTTAGCAAATTTCAAGCACACAAAAACAGCATTAACTATAATCACCACCTTTGACTCGTTTGGGAGAAATTTAAAAAGTAAGGCCCACCCACCTTAATTTCACCCCATCTCCCCAACTGCTTCTAATACAAGTGTCAGACGCTCAACCAACTACGCCACCCAGGCGCCCCTGCCGCTGGGTTTCTAATAGGGCTGCTTAGGCTGGAGCCGGTCTCCACTGGAAAAGCACAGCCTCGGAAAACAGAGACTTGAAACGGGGGAGCTGATGGGGTGTCCCAACTAGAGAGAATGCTGGATCACTTAGAGCCAACACAGAGATGAAAAGACACACATTTTGAATGCACATTTATTTTTTTAGAGAAAATTGAGAGTCTGTGAGTGAGGAGGGGCAGAGAGAGACAGAGAGAGAGAGAGGGAAAGGCAGAATCTTAAGCAGCGCAAAGCTTGCCTGACCTCCACTCTAGGTCATGACCTGTGCCGAAATCAAGAGTCCAACGTTCGTCCAACTGAGCCACCCAGGTGCCCTTTGATCATACATTTTTTATTTTATTTGAGAGAGAGAGCGCGAGCAGGGGAGGGGCAGAGAGAAAGGGGGACAGAAGATCTGAAGCGGGTTCCGCAAGGACAGCAGAGAGCCCAATGCGGGCCTCCAATCCACAAACTGTGAGGTCATGATCTGAGCCTAAGGCAGACCCTTAACCCAACGAGCCTCTGAATGTACATTTCAAAGCCCTTGTGGCTGTTTTTTTGTGTTTTTTTTTTCATTTTCATTTTTCTTTTTTTTTTTCAAGTAGTTGTAAACAGAAGACACCAAGAGTTTGGTTTTTGTTTTTAGTGTTTTTATTTTTACCACAGAGCTTTGACTCATTCTCTTTCATCAGTCAGACACAGCATCTATATTAAATCGAAGAAAGCTCAAATGAGAGACAGAGTAAATTATTCAATTTTCCTCTGGCCTGTGCCCCCCTCCGTCAGCCCTGCAGCAGGCCGGGTATCTATTTTCAGGGCTCAGTAAAGAGATGCGGACGGGGTGTCAGTCAAGAGCCAGAGAGTGGCTTGCCTCCATCAGGGGCCGAATAGCCTCACCCGCTTCACCCCTAGCCCCGCCTCCTCCTGCCCTCCCCACCGCCATATTGAGTTTCACGGGGTTAAAGATAGCTGCTGAGCAGTGAGGAGCTATCTCTGGGCCTGGATCCTAGCTCAGCGATGCAGGCCTCCCTTAAGCACGAGCCTCCCTAGGTGAGCGTCATTCTAGCTCCCTCCAGACTTTTCAGTACAGCACAAGAAGGTTCTCTTCAGCAAAGCAGGTCCAGATTGGTTGACATAGTCACAGACATGTGAGATTCCTTTAGCTAAGCCCTGACTTCTTTCACCTCCTTAATAATTCATCAGACTTATTTATCCTCGGGAGGAATCCGATGGCATGGCTTCCACGTTTTTGCAAAACTCCCTTCCAGTTTCCGGAGGATGTCCAGACACCTCGCGGGGAAGGACTGGCTCCAGCTCCTCACAGCCTGACCTGAGCTACAGAGCAGGGGCCGCTGCCCGAATGACTCTCCAGAGCTCGGAGGGCTGTCCCGGCCTGGGGACTGATGTGTTCGCCCCACAGAGCCCACAGGAGGCTGAAGACGAGAGCAGGTCAGAAAGAAAGGCCAGTGAGTTGGAGCACACGCGGGACCTGGAAACTCCCGATCTCCCACCTCTGCTGCCCATGGCCCTTTGGGGCTCTCAGGTATGGCTGCGTTCCTGGCGAGAGGGTTCCTAGGCCCTTCAATTTATGCCCACTTTCCCGGCTCTGAACAAGATCACCTGCATCGCAGTACAGTTGAAGCTATGTTTTTGTTAATTCCCTTCTTTCCCGGAGTGATCCCTTCACCCTCACCCCCTCACCTGTCCTCACCTGCCTCCTTGACCTTTAGGGCTGTTAACTAAAACAAAGACATCTGTTACTGAGTACATTCTAAATGCCTGACACCCTGCTGGGGAGGGTTTAGCATTTCTGTTTGATGACCAGACCGAGGGTCAGAGGGGTTAAGGTCACACAGCTAGTCCAAGGGAGACCCGAGTTGGAAGATATTTCTATTAATACGATCCTGAGGAGAGTGGACAAGGACCTAGCCGGGTGTCTGGTACAGAGCAGGTGCTCAAACCGCACAGTCAGCATAGTGGCCGAGCAGGGTCCTAAATGCTGGGGAGAAGGCACGGATTTGGCCTTCCTCAGGAGCGCCACCTACTGGTCAGTGAAGAGAAAACCTTGAATAAAGAAGTCCCGTTGGGAATTTAGTGGGCTACAAAAGTCGAACGGTGTCTTTAGGTAATTACCACTGGACCTAGATCTGTCCACCAGCTTCTACTCTGGGTGAGTGTGTGAGCCTCTGGCAGACGCTCAGTGACCGGAGAGGAGGCAACGTTCTTGTATCCCTCTGACAGCTACGGTCTCGGCAGTGGTGCCAGGCTGAGTTCAGCAGCAGTAAATCTCTGCCTTCTGTGGCCCCGGGCCTCACTCATAAGGAGCGCTGGTCTCTTTGCCTCCTGTAGACCCCTCTGTCTCTGCCCCATCCTGGGCCTTGACCATAGGGTCACTTGCCTGGCCCCAAAAGGCCCCACTTCATAGCTGCAGCTGTCAACCAGCGTCCGCCACACAAGGCGACTGAGGGCTGCTGGGGGGATGACTGATCCTCCCAACCCTCCCAAGGATACCACTCTGTCTCTTGACATACAATCACCTCTCGGAGTCATGAGTAGAGTGGTCAAGGCTCCCACTCTGGTGCTTCCTTCAACCTTCCTGCCCCACACCCTTGCCACCCTTCCTGTAACCCTTCAGTCCTCAGGGAGCACCCACCGGTCTTCAAATAGCTCCTCATCCTCCCTCCATTCTAGTCCTCGAAGGGTTTCCCTCTAGGACCACCATGTGGATTATGCCCTTGTCTTTCTAGGGCTCCATCAGAGGCCAGCATTACTGGGTAGCACATCGTCACCCAGCAATACTTCAGCAAAAATCAGTTTCTCAGACTAGCTCTGAAGCAGTTTTCAGAGTCACCATTTCCTGCACTGGATTCTTAGGTAACTCTTCCTGTGGCTTGTTACACCTCTCTCATCTCAAGAAGACCAGGAACCACATCCAGAGCACTTATTCATTGGTTGAACAAATATTTACTGAGTTCCAACTGTGTTCCTCGAGTTGCCCTAGGAGTGGGAGATAGAACACCGAGCAGGTCTGACAAGATCCAGCGCTCCTGAAATTTACATTCTAATGGGGGAGAGAGACAATAAGTACATAGATGACTATTTCCAGGTCATAGATAGCAGAACAAAATATGTGATAGTGAGGGGCTGGCAGCAGGGAGGGGACCTCAGTAGGATGGTGGCCTTTGAACCAAGACCTGAACGGTGAGAAGAATGGTGGGAAATTTTTCCCAAGAGAGCAAGTTCTGAGTGCAAAGGCCCTGATGAGATGAGCCCGAGGTCGATCTGTTCTGGAAACAGAGAGAAAACCAGTGTGTCTGGGGGAGCAGAGAGCAGGGGGAAAAGGGAGAAGTTGGTGGCAGAAGATGAGGTCAGATTCTTATGCTGGTCCCGATGCTGCAGAGGTGGCTCTTGTGTTGTTCTGAAGCAGTGAGGGTGGGGGGGCATCTGGGTGGCTTAGTCAGTTGAGCATCTGACTTTGGCTCAGGTCATGATCTCACAATCCATGAGTTCAAGCCCCTCCTTGGGCTCTGTGCTGACAGCTCAGAGCCTGGAACCTGCTTCAGATTCTGTGTCTCCCCCAACCCACCCCATTCCCCACTCATTCCCTCGTTCTCTCTCAAAAATAAATAAACAATAAAAAAATTTTTTTAAATCAGTGGGGAGCCATTGGAGGGTTTTAATCTGAGGGTCGACTTTGTTTGCTTTGTGTCTTACACAGATCACTTCGACTGGTCTGTGGAGAAGGGGCTGCCTGGCAGACAAGAGGGGACCCAGGGAGACCAGTGAGGAGGCTTGAGCTGTAGGCCGGGAGGAAAGGGTGGTGGCTTGATTGGGGTGGTAGCAGTGGACAGTAAAAGTGGACAGATTCTGAATTTTTCTGGAGGTAGAACTTACAGGACTTACTGATAGATTGGATGTGAAATAAGACATCAACGATGCCTCCTAGGTTTTTGCCTGAATAAGTGGGAGGTTCCCTTACTCACCTGGGGAACACCAAGGTAGAATGGGTTGAGGTGGAGGGGACTGGACGTTTCTATCTTCGATGTTTAGAATCATTTTTTAATGCTTATTTATTTTGAGACAGAGAGAGCAAGCAGGGGAGGGGCAGAGAGAGAGAAAGAGAGAGAGAGAGAGAGAGAGAGAGAGAGAATCCCAAGCAGGCTCTGTGCTGTCAGTGCAGAGCCCAATGCAGAGCTTGATCTCACAAACTGAGAGCATGACCTAAGCGGAGACCAAGAGTTGGACGCTTCACTGATGGAACTACGCAGGAGCCCCTTGGACATTTTAAATTTGAGATGCTGGGGACCTGGGTGGCTGGGTCGGTTAAATGTCGGACTTCAGCTCAGGTCATGATCTTGCAAATCATGAGTTCGAGCCCCACATCCGGCTCTGTGCTGACAGCTCAGAGCCCGGAGCCTCTTTTGGATTCTGTGTCTCCCTCTCTCTCTGCCCCTCCCCTGCTTGTGGTCTGTCTCTCAGAAAGCGAATAAACGTTAAAAAAATTAAATAGATAAATAAATTTGAGATGCCTGTTATATACTTAAGTAGAGACATCGGGTGGGCAGTTGAAAATACAAGCCTCAGGAACTTAGGAGACGGGGTAGGGAGATAATCCGTTTGAATACATAAAGCAGAGTATAGATGCTTTTTAAAGCCACAGAGTCAGTGAGCTCGCCAAAGGACGGGATGAAAAGACAGAAGAGAAGAGGCATGAGTTTGTGTGCTCTGCGCCCCGCCTTCAGGTGCCTGGTGTTGGCAGAAGAGCCGGCAAAGGAGACTGAGACAGAATAGCCAGCCGGTGAGGCTGGAAGGAGCCAAGGAGGAGGTGGTGTCCTGGGAGCCCAGAGACTGTCTCTAAAAATGTCCCATTCTATCATCAGAGTAGGCTATCAGTAAAAAGCACAAATTTCGTGCCACTTATTCATGTCTTGTCTGGCATAGACCCGGAGCATTGGGAAATGGGCCGCTGCCTGGCTATCTGGCTGGCCTGGGAGCCCACACAGCTCCCATTATCTCTGACGACATCAAGGCTGACACCTCCTGGCTCCAGAGGCCTGGCGAAATCGGGCCCCACCCCTGCTGCTTCCCTGCTCCTGTCACACACCCTGTGGCCCTGTGCCCACCCTCCTCTCCTGGCAGGACTCTCTGACTCGGTGCCGCCTACCCGGCATGAGGCAAGCTCATTCCCAGCTCTTCTGGATTCTGCAGCTTCCCCTCCTGGAATGTTCTCCCTTCCATCCTCCTGCTGCCTTTCCTTTCAGCCCCAGCTCGGGGCTCAGTTCCCCAGTCTCTCTCCACCTGCCCTCTACTTAGCTACTTGGTAGATCACCCTTCAGGACCACCTCTATGGTTACACCTTTCCCCGCCTGGGACTGAAGCCCACTGGACGCCCCTGCCCCGCCCTTCATGTCTACTCCATCTTCCTACCACGTAGGGTCCCGAAATCTCTCCAGCATCCCGCCACTTCTGTCCATCTCTGCCCCTCATCCTGGCCCAAGTCACCATTTCCCATCTGAACCACTGCAGCTCAACTTCCCACTTCTGGTCTCGTCCCCTCCACTCCCCACACGGTAGCCAGTGATCTCGTTCACATCCTCTCTCAGCTTAACATCCATCAATGGCATCCAGTCCCTTAAGATTAAATACCAAACCCTTACCAAGTCTTTCAAGGCCTCGTGTAATTCAGCCAACCGCCCGCCTTCCCAGATACTTCTCACCCCAAACTTCCTGCTTACAATGCTCCAGACACGCGTGTTCAGCTCCTGGATGCACCAGCTTTTACCACCTCTCAGCACCTTGCACGTGCTGTGCCTGCAGCCCATACGGGGCTAACTCTGATCTGCCTTTAGGTTTAGCTTAAAGACTGCTTCCTCCAATGGGGTGCCTGGGTGGCTTAGTCAGTTAAGCATCCGACTTTGGCTCAGGTCATAATCTTGCGGTTTGTGAGTTCAAGTCCTGCATCAGGCTCTGCACTGATAGCTCAGAGCTTGGAGCCTGTTTCAGATCCTGCGTCTCCCTCCCCCTCCCCAGGTTGTGCTCTCGGTCTCTCTCTGTCTCTCAAAAATGAATAAATGTGAAAAAAATTTTAAAAAAAAAGACTAATTCTTTTTTAGTCTGAGGTTATTCCTGACTCCTCCCACAATTGAAATCAGGTACCCTCTGCTAGTGTCTTTTTTTTTTTTTTAAGTTTCTTAGAGAGCAAGTGGAATAGGGGTAGACAGAGAGGGAGAGAGAGAATCCCAAGCAGGCTCTGCACTGTCAGCAGAGACCCTGATGTGGGGCTCGAACTCATGAACCATGAGATCATGACCTGAGCTGAAATCAAGTCAGATGCTTAACTGACTGAGCCACCCAGACACCCCACTGCTCGTGTCTTTAATAGCACACTATGCTTTTCCTTGATCCAACTTATCACAATTTATGATTATAAATTCCTTTTTACTTCCTTGCTCATTGCCTCACAACTGTACTTTACCCAAGAGCAGGTGCCGCATCTGTTTTGACACCAGAATCTATAGCATGGCACCTAGCGCTAATAGGTGTTCAAAACGCATTTCCGTCAGTGAACAAAGCTTCCCTTGACTTCTCCAGCTCCAACTGAAGCTCTTTGCCTTCCAAGTGCACTTACAGCTAGTTCTTCGCAATTTATTTGTCCCACAGCAAAGACAATAAAAATAGCAATAGCTGTAATTTATTGAGGTTTATGATATGCCAGACTCTGGGTGCCAGTCTCGTATCCATATGCGTGTGTATATATCTTTACAACAATCCTGCGAAATAGGTACTATTAACGTCACTTTACAGATTATGAAAATGAGCCTCAGAGAGATAAAGTAATTGCCTAATGCTAGCCAGCTAGTAATTGCCTTGGCTACACAGCCAACACACAGATTCAAGCCTCTCTAACTCCAAAACTCTTATTCTTTTCTCTACAATTGTCTGTGTGGGTTTTGTCTCTAGCTGGTCTGTGAAATTTTGTTGCTGTTGGGTTTTGTCAGGAGCCTCTTTGCTTTGCGGTGGTGGTGGTTGTTTCTTTGATGGTTGGTTTGGTTTGGTTTTGGTATCTTCCACTTCTATGTTGCAGGTGCCATGTTAATACCTGCTACTTAGGAGGGTGTGTCGGTGGGTAGGTGAGAGCCGTGCAAAACAAAAGTTCCGTATTTCTGTCAAAGTTGTCCTGCAAGGTGAGTGCTAGGGCTGGATCTAAGGAAGGTGGAATGGATGGCCATCTACAGAACTTGACTTATGGGGGCCCCAAAGGCCCACTTTCCCCTAACATCCCCCCCCACCGGGCCAGCCTGGCCCTGCCCCTCCCTCCCCTCTCTTCCTAGTGAAATTCCCACCACCGGCGTTGTTTATATGTTAGGCAACAAAGCTTGACCATCCAAAGGCCTCTCCCACAGGCGTTTCAAGCAGCTGAAAGGATTAACAAACTGTCCCCTGGATCAAGGGCAAGGCTGGTTAGAGAATAACAGAATCTCAACGCTGAAACAGATGTCTAAATTCTAGAGCCAGGGCACCTGGGTGGCTTAGTCGGTTAAGCGGCCGACTTCCGCTCAGGTCATGATCTCACAGTCTATGAGTTCGAGCCCCACGTCTGGCTCTGTGCTGACAACTCAGAGCCTGGAGCCTGCTTCGGAGTCTGTGTCTCCCTCTCTCTCTGCCCTTCCCCTGCTCACGCTCTGTCTCTATGTCTCTCAAAAATAAATAAATAAAAATTTAAAAAAAATAAATAAATAAATTCTAGAGCCATCTCCTACACAGCAAAGGAATCTCTTCCGGGCAGGTACCCCTTTGCATAATTTCAGCAATGGAAATTTAATTCTTCCCATATGACTAAGTTCTTTCTTATACTGAGCTCAAGTCTACCCACCCACGAAGGCCCATTTCCACCATCAGGCGTGACACATCAATTTAATCTTTTCCGTCCTTGACAGCCCTTTTCACATCCTGAGTCAGTTTCCATATTCAGCAGTTTCAAGACCCTGCTGTCCTGGGCTCTGCTATCTGCTTCGGTCAAGTTTTCCATGAGCCGTGGCTTTGCGCTCTGCCTTGTCCCCTGCTGGATGTCCCAGTGGGGGGAAGGAGGAGGATCCAGATGGTGAGGTGGGAACAGGAGAGGGTCTCTGAGCACTTGAGGAAAAATTCCTCCCCCAAATAGACCTGCCTGACCCTGTCTTTATTCAGTGCTTCCTGCTGCTCTCAGAGAATACACATAAAAGAATATACTATTAATATCTAGTATGGTGACCTGGCCCACAGCATGAAATATGGCAGTTTTCTTTCCCTGTCTCTTTATTTACTGAACATGTAATAAGTTATTTAACATGTAGTCATTTTATCTATTTATTTAACATATGATAATTCTTTTTCTAAGAGTTGGTTTTCTATCAAGAACATGTAACACATGTTCAGTGTAGACATTAGAAAATTTTTAATAAAGAAAATAAACATTCTCAATAATCTCGTTGTCCAGATATAACTTCTTAAACCCTTAATATATTTCCTTTCAGTTCTTCTTTCTACACACATACACACATCGAAATCAGTATTATTTACATATACATATATGTATATGTGCAAAATTGAGCTTGTATTGTAAAACTTTCCTACCTATCAGCAAATAGTAATAATTTTCCTTTGCTATTAGAAAAAAAGATTTTTAAAAATGGCTACACTTATCGTCACATCATCGAAGCATGATCGTATCTGCCAGTTTTTGATGCTATGAGTATTACCTCAAAGCTCGGAAAACATGCCATTAATATCCAAATTACAATGATTCTTCTCTCCTCTTGCCAGCTTGGCAGAGAGAGAGAGCACTATTTCCCCAAGATTCCACTCCGGGCAGCTCCGAGAATTCCCAGGCTGGTGTCCCTGTCATTTAGGCAGTTTCCCTCTCACTTGTCTGCTGACTCCAGACTTCTCCTCAGACGTATCTCTGCTGACTTGCCCGGACTAAGGAATGCACCTGCCCTGACAGGATTAATGAGGAGAACCCCCCAGCAAAGTTACCAGATTACCAACTATCACCTGGTAATGATAAGGTTCTCTCAACCCACCCACACAGGGAATCTGTTCCCCCACAAATAGCCGATCATAGCAAGGCGAGCAAAGGAGTTTCAACATGATTCCTGTCCCTTAGATTCCAATCAACTAAGATCTAAAACTCAGTCCCAGACACTGGTCCAACCTCCTCTCACCTTTATGGACATTTCCTCTCTGGGACTCGCATTGTCCCGGCCACAGTGGTTTCCTTGAAGATCTCCTCAGTTTCCCATATACATTTCAATAATTCGAATATCCAGTGGAAAGGGGTTAGGGTCCCAACCTTCTTTTTCCACCAAGAGTCTTCTTTGTTCCTACATAAATTTATGGATGCAATGAGATTCCTAAGGAAGAGTACTGCCCAGCTACACTCAGCAGTGTCCAAGGCCCAAATGCCACGGATATATAAAGGAGGGGATGGTTCTCTCTCTGTCCATCAGCGGCTTCTAAGTCATAGCCCTTGTTAAACTAAATAAACAAACAACAGCAGAAATAAAAAGCAGTCACAGGAATAATGCTGTATCAAACATCTCTGGGAATCTGGGCAAGAGTTTATATACAATAAATTCCTAGAAATAGAATTGCTGAATATAAGTTCGTGCAAGTTTTAAATATTAATGAAGATTACCAAATTGCCCTCCAGAAAGTCTGTGCCAATTTATATTCTGTCAACAAAGTCTTGTAGTCTTCCCCACACCCTGACCAACCTGAAGCCTTATCAACTTTTCATCCCTGCCAATCTGATAGATGAAAAATGGAATCGCTTCGCTATTTAAATTTACATTCTTATTATTAGTAGTAATCTTTTATAGACTTATTGCATATTTCAACAATCCTGACTTTGTTGAAAATTAGAATCACCAGGGAAGCTTTTAAGGATCCCAGTGTCCAACACACCTGTCACATTGATTATATCAGCTATCTGGGAACCAGGCATCAATATTTGTTTAATGATCTCCAGGTGATTCCAGTGTTTACCAAAGTTGGGGAGGGGCTGAAATATGCATAAGTACCATGATGTTTGTATCTTTGATCAATTTTTCTATCACATTGTTTGCTTCTTAGTATTTATTTGAAAGAGCTTTTTGTTTACTGGGAAAATTAGCCCTTCATCATGAATTTGACAAATATTTTTACAAATTAGTTTGTTATTATTATTTACGGTTGTTTTGACCCAGAGAAATTTACTATGTATGTAGTCAGAATTATCAATTTGTTTCTTTCATTGCATCTCAATTTTATGTCTCATTTCCTCAACTATGATGACAAAGCAATAACTAGTTGGGTTGTATTTATTTTTGGAATTTATTTTAATGTAAAGAATGAGGTATGGATCCAGTTTTTTCTTTCTCCAGATGGCAAAATAGTTATTTTTTTAGAAAGTAATTTTCCAACATAATATCAAATAATCCATCTTTTACCCTATTAATTTTAATGCTATCATTTTCACAAGTAAACTTTGTCCCAGAGTTACTTATTATATTTTCATTGCTATTGTACACAGGATCTCATTTTCTCTTGTGGTTATGATTTTTATAGGAAAATTTACAATTTTTGCTTATTTTTTAATCAGCCTTTCTTAGTATGCCCTAAATTCAAACAGATACATACATCCATTCTTCTTATAGTTATCTTTTTTTAAGTTTATTTATTTCGAGAAAGAGGGCACATGAGTGGGGGAGGGGCAAAGAGAGATAGGACAGAGAAAATCCCAAGTGGGCTCAGCACTGTCAGAGAGGAGCCCAATGTGGGGCTCTAACCTATGAACCAAACAGTGAGATCATGACCTGAGCCGAAATCGTAAGTCAGACGCTTAACTGAGCCACCCAGACGCCCCTATAGTTGTCTAACGACTGCATAGAACTTAATCATAGGAATATGCTATCATTTATTAATATATCTACCAATATATTTGGATGATTTTCAACTCTTAACCATTAAAAATTTAGATGTAATTAACATTTTTAAACTTGTAGCATTTTCTTCTCTCAGTGCGAGTTTCCAAGAGTAGAATGACTTGGGCATAAATAGTTTTATAGCTTCTGATAATTCCTGTCCTATCCTGGTAAGTATTGATGGTGGTTGGTTTGACTATGGTGAAGGAGGACTGAGGCAGAGGAATCGATAAAGAGTCTCAAGAATATGGGTGAGAGAAAGTAAAGAATCTTGAAAGGATACCGAAGATTACTAATAATCAGGAAACACACATAAAACCACAATGAGATACCATTTCATACCCATTGATTAACAAAACTCAGAAAGTCAGTCATTAATCCTGGGTATATACCAATGGGAACCCTCTTCCGTGGTGGGAGTATAAATCAGTAAAAATACTTTGGGGAACAATTTGGCACTATCTAGTAAAATTGGTGGTAATATACCTTATAACCAAGCAATTTCTACTTCTAAGGGGATATACACTAAAGAAACACAACACTCACAGGAACGCTCAGAATAGTGTTGTTGGTACTATTTTTCATTGAATCTAAAGTAAAACATTCACTAAGGGAAAATATTGCCAATTAAACTATAACCCACTGTTGTTTAAAAAAAATTTTTTTTTTTTACCTTAGAGAGCCTGAGTGGCTCATTTGGTTAAGCATCTGACTTTGGCTTAGGTCATGATCTCACAGCTCATGAGTTCTCGAGCCCCACCTCCGGCTCTTTACCGACAGCTCAGAGCCTGGAGCCTGCTTCTATGATTCCATCTCTCTCTTCCTACCCTGCTAATGCTCATGCTCTATCTCTCTCTCTCTCAAATGTTCATTTTTTGAGAGAGAGAGAGAGAACGTGAAGGGGGGAAGAGGCAGAGAGAGAGGGAGACACAGAATCCAAAGCACGCTCCAGGCTTTGAGCTGTCAGTACAGAGCCCGACACAGGGCTCGAACTCACCAACCATGAGATCATGACCTGAGCTGAAGTCAGATGCTTAACCGACTGAGCCACCCATGCATCCTCCCACTGTTGTTTTTAATAAATATCTCTTAATTCAGAGATTTTTAAATGTGAAAAATGCATGCCTTAGAATGGATGAAATACAGTAATAGCAAAACGTAGATACAACTTAAATGTCCATCACACAAAAATGTGTAGATAAATAGTGGTAAATTTTTACAGCCATGAAAAATCAAGGAACCACATCTATACTTATCAACATAGACAAATCCTATAAACATAATATCTGGTTGGGGGAAAAATCCAAGTTTACTATAGAATACATATCCTTTATGTGCTACTGCTTATATAAAGTCTAAAACATCCAAAGTGATACCAAATAGAACTTAGAAATACAGACATATTTAGAAAAGGAATAATGAGGTGCACCTGGTTGGCTCAATCGGTTGAGCGTCCAACTTTGGCTTAGGTCGTGATCTCTCGGTTCTAGCCCCACATCAGGTTTGCTGCTGTCAACACAGAGCCTGCTTCGGATCCTGCCCACCTCCCTCTCTGCCTCTTCCCAGCTCACTCTTTCTTTCTCTCTCTCTCTCAAAAATACACATTAAAAAAATTTTTTTTAATTTTTTTAAGGTTTATTTAATTTTTGAGAGACAGAGCATGAGTCAGGGAGGAGCAGAGAGAGAGACAGAATCCGAAGCAGGCTCCAGGCTCTGAGCTGTCAGCACAGAGCCTGACGCGGGGCTCGAACCCACAAACTGTGAGATCATGACCTGAGCCGAAGTCGGACGCTTAACCGACTGAGCCTCCCAGGTGCCCCCCCAAAAAAATTTTTTTAAAGAAGAATAAAGAAATGCCTTGGAATGATGGCTAGGAACCCAGGGGTGTGGTTCCCCCCATCCCACCCTGGAGAGAGGGGAAATGACTATGTTAACATTATTTTACTTTTTACTCTGGGTAGTGGATTCATAGATGTTTACTTTATTATTCTCTATACATTTTGTATGTCATAAAATTGCTTAATACTTTTTTAAAAGGAGAAACTGAAATGACAAGCTAAGCCGGGTAGATGTGCTTTGCAGGGAGGCTGTTTTCTTTGGGCCGGAAAGCAATTGCTTCCTCCCTCCTTCCATCCTCTCCCAGCTTGATGTCTTCGGGTTAAAAGGTCCTCCCGGAGGTCAAGTGGTGAGCTCATTCGTGAATTCTTATCCCAGCTTGCTTAGGATGTGATTTCCATTTCCTGTGGTCTTTCTGCCACCTGCTTCTTCTTAGGCATTATCTCGTGGGCCTGCCCCATCCTGCCTGCCTATCCCTCCCCCTCCCATCAACTCAGTCTTACTCACAGGAAGAGGATGGCTGCCTCGTTCCACCCCCAGCCAGGAGAAGGGGTGAGCTTCTTCTACCCCAACTCTAGGCAGGGACAGTAACCAAAGCTCTTTCCCCATCCCAGTTCACCTGGTGTCGAAATGGAATGGTGAGGGCAATCATCAGTCTTCCCATGACTGGGAAAGGCTGTACCTGTGCTGGTATGGCAATAGGCACGCGAGTGGGAGGTGGATGTATTATAGGGTTGACTTGCAGAGTCAAAGACCAACAAGAGACCTCGGCAGGTCCTAGGAGCAAGGGGAGGGACTGGGGCAGATGAGAGAAAGAACGTGGAAGAGTTCTAGTCCCATTTTCCCCCAAACAGGCCCCTGAAGACAAAAGCACAGACATGTACCTCCCACCCTCGATGTGTCCTGGAGGAGATTTGGTTTCCCCAATTTGAAGGTATAAGGGACTCAGTTCAGGAGACAGAAGAGGACACAACCCCAGGTAGTTCTCCCCTCCCCTCTCCCTAATGGAGAGTCTCAAATAGAGACCTGCCACAGAGGTGGTGGTCAGGCGAATTAGCCAGAACTCCTTCAGCCACTAGTGCAGAGTAATGGAAGCTGGATTCAAATAAGGGTAAGGTGGGTTGGATGGATCGTGACCCGAACCTAAATTGAGTCTGACACTCAACTGACTGAGCTACCCAGGTGCCCCTATGTCAGCTTAGTTTCTTATGCTGATTCCTTCCATGTGCCGACAGTACTCAAAGCTTACATCTTCCTTAGAGTTCAGAATCCAGAGAAAAGAGTAATAGCTCTCTCCCTCCCTCTCACTCATCTCCACCTCCGCCGTCCCGCCCACAGGCATCATCCTAAAAAGAAGAAGTGGGAGGAGATCTAATAGTTCCTGAACCAATCAGTGAGTCTAAGAAGTTGGGGAGGCTGACTGGCCAAACTGGTGGTAGGGGTAGGCACCTCTGAGGAGGAAGGAAGACTCCCCACGATTGACAGCCCCATAAAATCCCCAGTGTTCTTCTATCAGATGAAGAGGAAAGGTATTCTAGGGGTCGTTAGGTCCCTATACCAGGATCCTACAGACGGACTCATTCATCCTTTAACCTCAGAACTGGCTTGAATACGTGGAAGTGTTCCATACAGATTTTGTTCATACACTCCAAAATAAAATCAGAAAACAATCAAATTATTTCATCTCAAATAATTTGAAAGCCTAAGAGTGATTATAAATACTCCTAGATACAAGTAAATACGGAGTGCGGGTCTGGCATGCGAGGTATGTGTCTGCTTTAAAAAATATTGCCAAGAAAAGTTAGAAATAGTGTAGCCAATCATCCTCGTTTCCCCAAGTTTTAGCACTGAAAGCCCCTTGTCGCAGAAAACTCCTCATTCCTTGGCCAACCGGGTGAGTTGGTCACCCTAAGCGAGTCTTTAGTTACTGTTTGTAGCGGACAGGAGCTGAGGGCGGCAAGCCAGGTAAAACAGGGGCCTGGTCTGCCCTCTTGGAATCCAGAGTCCGCCCCCATGAGGATTCGCATCACCAGAAAGAGGACTGGAACTCCCTTCTCCCAGGCACCAGACGCCTACAAACGCATGCGCACAGAGGGAGGGGGGAGGTGACACCTGCACGTGGCAGGAGATGGCTGCAATGCTGTCAGCTCCCAGGCACTCGGGACCTGAGAGGCTTGAGCCCAGCCCCCTCCAGGCCCCACTGCGGACAGAGCTGGAGGACCCAGCCAGTAGCAAGAGGCGGCTCTTCCACACTGTTCCCAGGCAGGGAAAGGGCTCCCACCCCTCTCCGCTCCTCACAGACGCAAGGGTCCTTTCTGCCTGCTGTGCTCGGCTCACCCACGTCTTCCGACTCGCCCAAGCGCAGCCTAGATTATAGCTGTCAGCCCCAAGGGCCGGCCCCACCCACTCCACCGCCGGGAATGCCCTTTGCCCCGGTGCATCCTCCCCTCTGCTCTCCAGGCCCAGGCCCTGGAGCCCACGCACCACCAACCGCAGGAGCCGTAAGAGTGCTGGGCGGGGGAGAGGAGGGAGCAGCCAGGAGGGCGTGGCCTGGAAGTCACCACCGAGTCAGAGAGCTAGCTCTGCCACTCTCCACTTCCTCTGTGCAAGTTCTTTAACTCGAACCCTGATCACTACCTCAACATCAACCAAATCATCAGGGTACTTTGCCTGGACCAGCTACAAGGCTTACAGGAACCCTGAGTCTGGAAGGGCAAGCAGGGCCGAGGCCGGTGGGGTCAACAGGAAATGGGTCTTTAGGGTTACGTTCCAGGACCCCCAGAGGCGATGCCACTCATCCAGGCTGGTGCAACAGGACTTGATTCTCCAGTGGGGGCTCGGGGTCTCCCCGCCAGAAAGAGCAGGTGTGCATCCCTTCCAAAGCGCGTGCCACACTTACATCCGCACACTCACACTTGCACCTGGGGGAAGGGATGGTAAGAGGAGTCACCAGCCCTGGGTCCTGAGGCTCTGTTTTCACTCATCCTCCATCCCTCCGCCCCCCCCTCCCCCCCCCCCCGCCCCAGGCCCTCCTCCTGTCTCCCATTCCCCTCACCCAGTATCAGTCCACTTTTAGTCCCTTTCAGCTCTTCCCTGACCGTATCCTTGGCTGTTCCTCATTTCTGGCATCAAACACACTGTGTTCACGGTTCGGTGTCTACCGTAGCTTATTCAGAGGGACCCTGAGATTCCCCCATTTATTCTCAGTCTGAACTGGTACCCAAGCATGGTGAGGCCTCAGTGGGCAGCAGGGCAGGCCAGACCCCTGAAGGTGGGGGTCGGAAAGGACGCCAAGGCTCCCTGGTTCTGTGGTCTTGCCGTAGCTGTGTCTCAGACTCACCCGAGATCATGAAAAGATAGAGAGGCCAGGCCCCACTCCTAGGATTCTGGACTCACCTAGTCCAACCTCCCATTTTACAGAAGGGGAAAGTGAGGCCCGGAGAGAGGGAACCGTTTGTTTTGTATCATCCTGCCGAGCTGGAACTGGAGCCCACAGGGCATCGGGGTAGGATGACACCCAGCAGCATTTCTCACAGGTGAAGAGGAGAGGTTTTATCAGGGGCCTTTCGTAGACCAGGGCTTGCCCCAAGGGGCTACGCTAGGCTGATCACAGAGGCACGCCTGCCTTCCAGCTCACCCACGCCACACAGTGCTGATGGTCGCCCGTTCTACCCATAGGAGCGGGATTTGCTCTCTTTCTTAAACACTCTGCTCAGAAACTTTCCGTGCATTACCACTGCCAACAAACAGCCGTGAATTCTTGCACTTGGTACCCAGGACTTCCTTTTGTCTCCTTTCTGAGTCTTCATCCCCTTGCTCATGCCGTCTCACCTGACACAAATGCCCTTCCCTGCTTTATTCATCAGGTCCCTACCCTTCTTCCAAAGGCAAGTGCAAGTTCTTCCTATAGCCATGCGGCCTCTTCTGATCTTCCCAGCCCAGGACAGTCATGCTCTCTGAGGGGCATATTTTCACACCTCTCTTCCTCATACGTAACAGAATCATTCTGAGACCACTTTTGTGACCTTCTTGTCTCACCCAATTAGATTGAAGCTTCTTGGGCAGGGATGATGTCTTGGTGTCTCTGATATTACTGTGTATCACACCTCTTGTGGCAAAACTATTGCTAACTGAGGGTCGGCCCCATGTTAAGACCTTCATCCCGTGTAGTCTCCATAACCACCCACGAGGCAGAAATCATTATGCTCTCCATCTTACAGATGAAGAAACTCAAGCTTATAGGGATAAATTTACCGAGGTCTGTGCACCTAACATGTAGCAGAAGCAGTATCCAAATCCAGGTCTGTGACACTTTAAAGCTAGACCCTTAACCAACTGTACCATTTTCGGTCAGGTTTGAGACCATGGCAGTGTCATCCTCGCAGAGGTGACCAGTGACAAAGAGTAAATGCAGTGTAGAAAAGGCTCCAGCCAGTCTCTATGCAAGAGAGAGAGTCGGGAGCTGGAAAATAACACCTGTCATCTAGCTGAAACGAGAGGCCACAACTTTTAGGGGCAGGAACGTCCCAAGACTGAGAAATGCGGGGCTGTGGGTGAAAGTACTTTGAGGATGCGAAACGTTCAACTGGACCTTAACATTTTGTTCTCAAGAAGAATGGAAAATACTTGTGACCCAGATCTACCAACAAAACTAAGAACATAAATGTTATCTACATTGGGATGCAGGTTCTTTCTTTGTCATGTTTTTTAGAAATATGTATATATTTTTTAAACATTAATTTATTTTTGAGAGAGAGAGAGAGTGCAGGGGAGGAGCGGAGAGAGGGAGACAGAGGATCCGGAGCGGGCTCTGTGCTGATGTGGGGCTCGAACCCATGAACCTAGAGATCGTGACCTGAGCTGAAGTCACATGCTTAACTAACTGAGCCACGCAGGCGCCCCTGTTTCTTGTCTTATTGATGCTTGTTTTGTATCATTTTGTATCTCCTCATCATGAAATGGAGTCACATCTAACTTGTTGGCCAGAAGTCCTGACGCATCTCAACATACTAAGACACATCTTCTGAGGTGTGTGTTGTTAGAGCCAGAAGAAGTTCTGGGGCCAGACTGATTGCATCCTAGCCCCGTCACTTACCGTGGTGACCCCAAGCAACTTACTTACCCTCTCCATGTTTCAATTCTTTTTTTAATGAGATAATATCTATTTCACAGGTAATAGAAGATACATAGAATAGACTTTGTCCCTTTGTATACATTCAGCAGATGTTAGCCACTTCATTTCTGTCGACACTGCGTAGTAGCCCAGTGTGTGAATGTGTCCTTGCAGTCAAAGCATTCCTTGACCAGTGGGGTTAGGTGTTTCCAGTTGATGAACAAGACAAGCAATGTCTCTACCCTTAAAGGATTATAGTCTGATGGAAAGAGGCAGAAAGAATAAACGAACAAGATAACCCAAGATATGATACATTAAATCAAATAACCAGAGTGACTCGGAAGCACACAGGTGGGCAAGAGGCACACACGTTATGGAAGGTGGTCAGGCAAGAGTTGCTGGAGAAAAAGGACATTTGTGCAGATCCATAACCGTGAAAAAGAGCAGCAACACACAGAATCCCGGTCAAAGACATCGGGCTGGGGCACAGCAGGTGCAGAACCCCTGCTGTGGGAAAGAGCTTGCCGTGCTCCAGGTGTGGAGGGGCAGGAGAGCTGGAACTCATCTGTGAGGGAAGGAATGGGACAGATGTGAGGAGCCAGACCACACGGGACCTTCCAGGGCTTGGCAAGAAGTGAGAGCAACCAGAAGCCCAGAGGGTTTACTCAAGGTCGTAACATCGTCTAGCTGATGTTTTCAGGAGACCACTTGTGCCTTTCTGCAGAAACTGGCTTATAGGGAGGCAAGAGAGGAAGCAGGGAGCCCAGGTAGGATGATGGAGTAGTTGCAATGCATAAAGGCAAAGGCTTGCACTAGAGCAATGGCAGCGAAGCTAGGGAAAAGCTGGAGGGGAAAAGTTTCCTCTGAGGATGTGGAGCGTATCCTCCTTGGTCCTGTGAGCCCCATGCTTGCCCTCATGATTGGTCGTTATTTCCCTGTGCCCACATATCCTTCTCCATTTTCTCCTCAGAACGGCAGCCATTATTCAACTTTCTCGGTGTTTTCCAATTTAATAGCTGTAATGAAATATCATTGGTATTTTAATTGCGTTTCCCTGATTATGGATGTTTTGAGCGTCTCCTCAAACGTCTATTAGCTTTTGGGGATTCCCTTCCCGCATAAACTGCAGGTTCAAATCTTTGGTCCATTTTTGTGTTGGCACAGCCATCTTTTTCTTGTGGATTACATAAGAACTCTTTGTATATACTAGATACTGATCCTTTGGTGATTTGCAAATGCATTGCAAATATCTTCTGTCATTCTGTCAGCTATCTTTTAACTTTTTCTGCCTGTTGTTTGTTGACAGAAATCCTTAATCCTTATGTAGAGATTTAGAAAAATTTTGTCTTACGGTTCCTGGTTTCCAAGTGTTTAAGAAATCCTTCTTACGCCCAGCTCATAACTAGATTCCTCCACATTGTCTTCTATTAGCTTTATGGTTTTCCGTTTCATGTGTTGATCCCATTTACAGCCTATTTTTTAAGTATGGCATTGGTGGGGATGTCGTTTAATTTGTTCTATTTAGCAAGCCATGCAGGTCCATGTCATCTGTTAAATAGCGATTCTTTTCCTCTTGATTTGTGGTGCCAATTTTATCAGTAAGTTCCATAAAATAGCCCGGTGTGTCTCTGAGCCCTCTATCTTTGTCCCATTGGTCCGGTTCTTGCGCCAATGACATACTGTTTGTCTAAGTGTGGCTTCACACTTTATCTTAGAATCTGCCAGGGCAAGACTCTCTTCTTTACTATTATTTTTTTAACGGTGAGTTTGTTATCCATGAATATTTATTAAGAGGAAAAAAATTGGGGAGGTAGTGCTTTTCTTATCGCATCTTTTGTTTACTGAAATTTTATGTTTCTATATATTCAAATCTGGTAATATATCCTTATTGGTTTCTAGGCTTTGTACCTTATTTAGAAAGATTTTCTTCATCTCAATATTATAGTAATGTTGTCCCATATCTTATTGTAACTTTTCTATGGTTTTATTTGAATGGTTGATTTTTAATCTGTCTGGTATTTGTTTTTGTACAGTTATAAAGTTGAGATTTTTAATGATTTTATTCTGTGGCAAGCTAGTTTTTCCAGTAATGAATAGTCGAAAGACTTCCTTTATCATACACTAAAATTCCATACATACATAAGATTGTTTCTGGGCTTCATTTGTTTTATGGAAGGTATTGGAAGGCAGAATTAGTTGACAAAGAATGGATAAGCATTGGATATATCTGAGCAGAATGGCAGGTTGAAGGGATGGTGACAAGGCTCACTGGCCAGCCAGGTGTGGGGGGTTGAATCCCTGAGACGCAGAGGAGGCTGAGAGACAGAAGCCACTGCCGAGATGGGAAGGAAGAGACAGGCCCTGAAGGCATCTTGAAAGAGGAAAGGTGAGGAATTCATCCTTGCTGAGTCCTCGGGGAGTGATGTCACCTCTACCTGGCATAGAAAGAGGTCCCACAGATATCACCAACCAAGTTCCATCCCTGCATTTGGGCCTAGTCAGCCTGTATTCAGGTCTCACCCTCATTTTCACAAAATCACTTTAATATGCGGGCCAGAAAAGCCGGTTGTGGGGCCTCGGGCAACAGCTCAGGTGGGAAACTCCCAGTGTACCCAGCTGGGCGGCCGAGCAGGCGAAGTCACCTCACCAGGCCCCTGAGTGAGCCTACCACCAGGCCAGAGATAGGGATCGGGCGGGTGGGGCGGGAGCATCCTCTAAGCTGTCCCGAGACAGGCAGAGTCTGGGCACACCCTCTCTCCACCTGGCTTCCTGGGAGAGAGAGCTGGGGACACCCATACTTGACCCTTTCCTCTCCAAGGATTGAGACAATTATTTTTTTTTCTTCTAACTTTGGGAGCCCTGCCCATGGTCTCTGCCTCCCCTCAAGTCCCTGCCCACAGATCCCGGGCACCGAGCTGTGGGACTCAGTGGAGTTAGGAGGGAGGGCACCTTCCCCCCACCTCCTCAGATGCCCAGAAGGGCATCTCTGAGCCATGGCCTTGATAAGCTGAAGAAAGAGGGCTTCCCCAGATCATGGCTGGGTTAATCCTAAAGTCGCAAGGGTCCAGGATCCTCTTCTTGCCGCCCTGTTCCCTTGGACAGCCAGGTGGTATGTCTCTGGGGGTGGCAGACCGCTGACCCACGGGCCAGAGTTCCCCGCTGGTTCCTGCATTTCCAAGACCTGCAGGCTTCAGGGTCCCTTGATACTGAGAGGTCTAGACCCTGTTCCCCATCTGCCCACCCACCCTCACGCCTCCCGGTGCCATCCCAGCCACAGCAGAGAGGTGTCCAGAGGGCGGGGCTCTGAGTCAGAATATAAATTCCCAATCTTGCCACCTGGCTGGAGAGCCGACACGATGCTGCAGAGGCAGATGCCCGCCTGGCTCTCCCACTACCTACCAGACCTACACCTCGCAGAAGATGTCAAGGCTCCAGCCCCCTGCGCCTTGGAGGTGAGGGAGCAGTGCCAGGTAAGTGGGGCAGAGGCCGAGGGCGGGAGACAGGCCCAGGGAGGGCTGCGAGCGTTGTAGACACAGACACGGGACACCTACTACGCTCAGCAGCCCCTACCTAGCCCCTGCGGACATGATCCGGCCCAGCCGGAACTCCGGCGTGGCTGGCCCAGCCGAGGGTACCCACAGTCTCGACACGGTGCTGAGGTGCGGCTCAGGGCCATCTGAGGCCGGGCCGACACCTGGAGAGACGGTGCTCGGCGCTGCCGGGGGTGGATCCGCACTTGCTTGTCCTAGCTGTGAGTGGAAATTTACCCTGTGTACATTCTAAACTGCCATGCCTTGTGAGTGTGTGTTGCGGTGTCCCCTGAGGATCAGTGGCGTTGCCAACCTGTCGCATCAGCCGCGAAGCCCAGCTGGGTCTGCGGTCAAGACTCCTGGGTCCGGCGATTCCTCATCGCCTCACAGAGAGACCCTGGGCTCAAGGGTCAGGCTGCCAGGGCTCCAGACCACCTCCAACTCAGCTTTCCCATTTACCTTGAGCTTTCAGTTTGCCACAGGCATGCCATGGCCAGGACTTCCAGCAGCAATTTCTTCCTCATTCCCCTCCCCGGGGCTCCCTCCCCCAGCCCACCCCGAATCACCGAATGAGATGAGTGATGCCCTGAAGTTGTCTTGGCCTTCTGGGGTGGGAGATGGAGACCGTACTCAGCTTCCAGTGAGCCCGAGGAGGGGAGCTCGGAGCGGCATGGTGCCTGGTGCCCCACTGCCCAGGCCAGTGTAGACATTACCTGTGTGATAAAAAGGAAAACAGCTATGGTAGCTCCTCCTGGGAACCCCTGGTCTGGGATGTTGCTCGGACTAGCTGGGAAATGTTCTGAGGTCCCATAAAGTCCCCGTCCCAATGGTGTCCTTAGGGAGGGCCCACGCATCCAGGGAGGGATCACCAGGCCATTCGGGGCTCTGATACAGGTGTTGCAAGGAATGGGCTACACCCAGTTCACCAGGGAGGAGGTGGCACCACCAGCCGCACCTGTCCTGAGAAGCCCTGGGGAGGGATGGCCCACAGCCTCCCTGCACGCTGTCTTCCCCTCTCCTGCACCCCAGACCTCGCGGGCTGTTTTGGTTAGGGTATGCCTGACCCCGGGGATGGGTATCACACCCACCACCTCTGAAACAGGTTGTCAGACCCTCTCCCCAACTCCCACCCCCGTCTGGGAGCCTGTCCCTGGGAGCCCATCTGTGACTACTCTTCTGACTAATTTCTGGTGATAGCTAGACCTGGGGTGCAGGGAGAGCCCTGAATTGGGAGCTGAGGGCCTACTCCTGCCTCTGCTATTAAGTAGTCCAGTCCATGACCCAGAGAAAGCTTTGAGCCAGTTTGGTTAATTCTCGGTGAGAGCCAGCCTCCAGGTGGATGGAAAGTGTGCCGGCCTGTGGTCAGGCAGATCGGCGCCTAGACTTGGCCCTGCCACTTCTGGGCCGTGTGCACCTGTGTGAGATGCAATCTCTCTCTAAACCCAGTCTTCTCCACAAAGCGGGGATGGCAGCACCTTCCCCACGGTGTGGTTGGAGGGCTACATGAGAGCACATGCCATGTGCCCAGCGAGGGCTCAGGGCCTGGCATGCTGGAGGAGGGTAGTGAGTTGTGCTCCCCAGCCTCCGCCAAGGTCCTGCCTATAAAGATGGGCATGGGAAGGGGTGCTATTGACTTGCATGATAGCCAGTCCTGAGGGTCACAGGGTAACATCTTTCCCGCATGAGCTGGCGAGAGCCCCCTGCCCTGAGTAGGTCTCAAGGGGAAGTAGAGCCCTGGAGGGATCAGCCCCAGGAACCAAGGCCAGGGAGGGGGCTGGAGCTGGAGCCTCCTCCTGTGTGTGACCACAGCCTGAGGAATAGAGCCCTTTCTCCCCCATGGCTTCCCTGAAAACTAGCAGGCCCACCCTCCCTGCAGGTTATTAACGTGTCTGAATATACTTCTGCAGTGTTTGCCAAATACTTCCTGCCTTGAACTCCAACCCCCTGAGTACTCCCTGCTCCTTACCTAAGACCCCCCGATGGCCCCACGAACCGAAGGATTGATGTCCACCCCTGCTCCAGGGCTGCAGCCCAGCTGACATGATGTCTGGCCGTGGCTATGGCTTCATCCTGATGGCCAGCTAAGGTATCCTGTCCTAGGGACAGGCTTATCCAGGTCCCTAAAGTGGTTGCCCTTACCACACCGTAAGCTACCCCCGAACTTGGGTCCCATAATGTTGCTGGTTTCTGGCTCCCATCTGCACCATCACAGACATTGAGCTGTGTTCTATTGGATCTTGATCACTGGATCAATTATCTCCGGGGCCGTGAAGTTTTGCTTATCTCTAGTGCCACTCCAGTTCAGCTGATTATGCCAGGAGCAAAATATGTACATTCATTTCTATCCAAGAAGGGCATTTTTCTCAGACCTGCTTCTTGGAATCACCTGGGCCCAAGGCCTCAATCCCATGTTCCCACTGCTACCTCCCAGAATGGCCCCTCTGGGCTGTCTTTCAACTCTGTGCCATGCATGTTCTGTCTCCCTACTGGCAGAGGTGACAGAGTAGTTTGTAGAGCACTTTGGAAATGAGTCTCTCTTGCAGATTCCTGAGCTCGAAGTTGTGATTTGAGACTCCAGGTAGACCACAAAAGAGCCCTTTGTGACTAGTGGGAAGTAGAACTCCTCCAACAGCCCTTAGGCTCTGGAGTGCACTGGCTCTTTAAAAAAGAGAGAGGGGCACCTGGGTGGCTTGGTTAAGCATCAGACTCTTGGTTTTAGCTCAGGTCATGATCTCACGCTTTGTGGATTTGAGCCTCACATCAGGTTCTGCACTGACAGCGTGGAGCTTGCTTGGGATTCTCTGTCTCTGTCTCTCCTCTCTGCCCCTCCCCTGCTTGCTCATGCTCTCTCACTCTATCTCTCAAATTAAATAAACTTAAAAAAAATAAAAAAGAGCGAGATCATGGAATATATTGGCAGAAATGTAGCCAGTAAAAGCATTACTGGTAGAAGGACTACCAGAGTTTGGGGCTTATTTGGGGACCTTGGGGGAATTCAGAGTGAAAAGAAGAAGCTGTCAGGAAAAGAGGTTCTAAGAGGAAAAGACGAAAGAGGAGGAGATGAGGAGCAGGCAGCACCTGTCTTCACATTGAAAGTTAAGGGTTGCTTTCTTTTTTTTTAAATTTTTTAAATGTTTATTTATTTTTGAGAGAGAGAGTGTGTCAGAGTGTAACCGGGGGAGGGGCAGAGAGAGAGGGAGACACAGAATCTGAAGCAGGCTCCAGGCTCTGAGCTGTCATGTCAGCGCGGCACCCAACGTGGGGTTCGAACCCACGAACTGCAAGATCATGAGCTGAGCCAAAGTCAGACGCTTAACCGACTGAGACACCCAGGTGCCCCAACTGTTGCTTTCAAGTAAGATGACAGCATGGTCGTAGTTATGAGCAACGGGCTTAAGAATTAGAATTGAATTCAACCTCAGGCTCCTCTGATTCTACTGAGTGCCCAATGTCAAAGGATTTAGGCTCAGATTCGCCATCTGTAAAGTGAGCTAATAAGAACTGCTTCGAGGGGTGTCGTAAGGATTGAGCAATATGAAATGTAGAGATTATACACATAATGCTTAGCAGACCCTCAAGAGACAGTAGCTGGTGTTGTTAGCCTTGCTGAGATAGAGTGGGAAGGGATGGGCGACCTTGCTGAAAGGCATCAGGATTAGAGTACAGTGGGGGACTTGCCCTGGGAGGCAGGGATACCTCAGTGAGGCCCTGCGGGAAGCTATGAATGCTCATTCCCTTCCAGACAAGACACAAGGGGGTCGGGCGGGGCTGAGACCAGCCCTCCTGGAGACAGGAGAAGGGTTGGGATGGCCGAGAGCCCTTCAACATTAGGAAACGTCCCTGAGGACTGACCCTTGCCTGGGCTCAGGGCTCTGGTGGCCGGCATTTGAGCTCTGGTGGCTATCGGAGAAAGTGGGCCACTGGGAATGGGTTTTGCCAGAAGGGCTCTCCTGACGGGCTCCCACTTCCTCACCAGCTCATACCAGGACGCCTGCTCTGCCGGCTGGGGAGCGAGCAATGAGGAGCCCACCATGCCCAGAGTGGGTATGGCCAACGGCCACAGACATATTTCCAAAACCAGGAGAGAAGTGATGTGTGTGGCCTTTGCCTCTAGTCGCCCAGCTCAAAGCAGAATCCTGTTAGATCAAGTTACTGACTGTGAGGGTTTCCAATATTTCAGAGTTAACCTCATGAAAGGATTCCTCAGACTGTAAGTTTGGCTTTTGTTCTGACTCCGAGGCAGCTGTTGGGAATTGAGGAGGAAGAGGCCTGAAGTCTGACTTACACATCTGTCTCAGGTTCTAAGTAGCAGCCTTCCCAGGCTTCATTCTATTGTTGCTGCTTAGAATAAGCCCCAGAAGAGGCTGGAAGGACAGACATCAAAATGATGACCGTTCCCCTGACCAAAAAAAAAAAAAAAAATAGTAATAATTGTAACTATGGTGGTGATGGATGCTAACCAAACTCATTGTGGTAATCATATTTCCATATGTATGTAAATCAAGTCATCTTGTTATACACTTAAAACTAGTACAGTGTTATATCTCAATTCTATTTCAATTTTAAAAAGATAGCAGTAGCTCAATCATAAAGGTCTTAATGAAGATTTAAAAATGTAAGAAAGGGGCTCCTGGGTGGCTTAGTCAGTTAAGCATCTGACTTTGGCTCAGGTCATGATCTCGAAGTTTGTGGGTTCAAGCCCCATGTCGGGCTCCGGGCTGACAGCTCAGGGCCTGGAGCCTGCTTCAGATTCTGTGTCTCCCACTCTCTGTTCCTCCCCTGCTCGGGCTCTGTCTCTGTGAGTGTTCAGTGGATGCTACCCATTGCAATATTATCTCAGATAAGATAGCCAAGGCAGATATACTATGTTTATACAGTCTGAGTTGAAAATAAAAATAATTATAACATTAAAAGAAAAAAAAAAGTGGTAATAGTGATCTCTCTGAGTGATGGGATGCTAAAGACTCTTTTCTTTTTTCTTCATACTTTTATGTTTTTCCCAAAACCCCAATAATGTTCTAAATAGAGAAGAATCGCATCTTATTAAAAAGGTGTGATGTGATTTTGGCAACAGGGAGAACTAGCTGGAATGTGAAGGTTCTCACTCAGAGACCTCTTTAAATGTGGTCGTTTGGTCAGATGGAGGCCTCCTCTGCATCTGCTCTGGGCACAGGCTGGGCGCGGATGGCAAACAGACTCCTCTGAGCCTGGGCAAAACTCTCAGGGAAGGGGCTTCAAATCCTGAGATTCAAGCCGGAGAAGCATGAACAGAACAGGCATGAAGCTATCCCCTTCCAAGATGTGCTGGCTCCCGGTGGGGCGAGAAGTAAGCCCCTCACCTCAGCAGCCTTGGGGACCACCAGTGTCCTCCAGAACCCAGAAATGTGGATTGACTGTGAGGAGCCATCTTGGGTCTGAGCAGTGGGAGCCCGTGTCCAGCTTGAGCCACTCTCTCTGTCCATTGGCATGCCCTGAAGGGTGAGTCCACTGTCCTCTCAACCCACAGGGTGAGGTCTCTCCATGCCACCTGCTGACGGTGAAGGTCATCCGGATGAAAAATGTCCGACAGGCTGATATGGGTGAGTGTCCTGTCTTCCCTCCTTCTCTGCATACGGGGGCCTGGATGGAGTCCTGCCCCGGCTGGAGAGACATCAGAGGTGTTTGTGCGGGGGGTTGGGGCAGGGTGTCTGCTACACTCGGGTTGTATTTCAGACTTTGGGGTTGCTATCATTTTTCCAGACCCCCCTCCTACCAGCCCCTACGGTGTGCCTGGGTCTGAGAGCACTGTCCGCCTCGCTCTCTCCTCCCCACTCCCCACTCCCCAGCGCCCATTCGCAGGACCAGCAGCTTCTCCCACACTGGGCACTGCTTGCTTCTGCGTGAGTTTAGGGCTATTAGGGGTGAAGAAGGAGAGGCCCTTCTGCCAGCCTCGTCTCTGTGCCCCTGCTCAGTGCGTGGATCCCAAATTGGGCTCTGGGGCTCCTGGCAGAGGCCACCTTGCACCAGCTCTGCAGTGTGGCCTCATGGATGTGGTTTGACTCACCAGCGCTGTTTGTGCAGTGTTCTCTTACAGCCTTGACTTCACCCTCACCCCAGCCCGCGCTCCCAGGTTATGGGGGCCCTGGGATGTGTCCGGCTTCAGTAGGAAATGAAGGCATCTGGGTGGGCAGGATGCTCCCCTCGTGCTTGTCTTTTCAAGAAATGAGGAGAGCCCAGATCCCCTCCCTGTGCGGCGCTCAACTCGCCCCATCCGGAGAGAGGCTTGGCCCTCAAGGAGAGAAAGAGCTGTGTGTCCAGGCCCCATGGCTGTGGGGGTGTCCACACTCACAGGAGCCACCAAGCTTCCCCATAGCTCCATTATATTCCCACTGTCCTCATCCTGGGATTCAGCTAGACTAGAAAGAACCTCAGGGGGACAGAGGATGCCGGGAGCCGTGATACCAAGTATACATTTTAACAAGGGAAGACATTTGAAAGTGGTTATAGACTAGTAACAGGAAATGGCATTCTAACCTTGTCACTGTAGAATGTAGAATAGGAGGACGACATTGAAAGCGGGGAGCAGCTAAGGAAGGCTGCTCTGAGGGCCCGGGGTCTGAGAGGGGCAGGGCGTGAGCATCCAGAGGTCCCAGGAGCCCAGTCTGCAGGAGCGGCAATCCTGAGGGAAGTAAAAGAGCCATGTGGCATCTGTGGGGGCCAGTGGGGGTGGAGGCAGGGGAAGGGCAGGCCTCCAAACAACATGTGCTCCTCCCCCCAACGTGAGGGTAGTGCTGAGGCCCATTCTGCCCGTGAGGGCTAATGATCGCCTATGGCAGAAGCAGTGTTTGATTCCAGGTCCGGACTCTGAGGGGTAGAGGGAGGAGGAGGAGGAGCAGGAGGCTAGGGCTGGGCAGAGAAGGGATGGAGATCTAAGTGACAGGGCACCTGAGTTCTTGAGGAAGGGATTGCATGATTTCCTGCAGCCATATGCAGATTGTGCTGAAGCATAGGTGGGGAGAGGCTGACTAACTTGCTGGGAAACTGTTGTAGCAATGCAGGCATGAGTGTGCAGGGCAGAGGAGGGAGGGCCCTGGGGTTCAGGGAAAGCTGAGGGGTCAGGAAGGACTCTAGCTGGGCCCCCTGGAGGGCATGGTGTCCAGAGCCCATGCCAGCTGGGGCAATTGCAGCCAGGGTCCAGTTTGGGCCTGGCTCTGCCAAGAGGCTGGGGGGAGGGTCAGAGACTTCTCCTCAGGCTCCTCGGGACCTCCCATGGCACCAGAGAGTGATCTGAGAAGAGTTTCCTGGGTCCGGGGCCTGGCCACCTGTTTTGCCTTTCTTGCCCATGCCACCGTAGGTCACCCAGATGCTTCACCCACCCCTGGGCAGAGTTCACCCACTCCCTGCACCCCAGGATACCCTCAGCTTGCACATGCCCACAGCTGAACTCACCTGCCTCCACTCCTGGGGTGTGTCTGTCCCAACCCTGCGGATCACACAGGCTGCATGCTCTCATGGCATGCCTGCGCCTGTGTGTACAGATCTTCCCTTTGTCCGAGCCCTTTTCTTCTGTCTTCTCTTGCCACACCGGTCCTCTGCCTATCCCAGAGGTGGGGAGCTGGGGGAGCAGGCAGCCAGACCAGAGGGCTGAGGTCTGGTTTCACCACTCTCTTCTTCCCCTTCCCCACACATCCCTCTGGCACATAGCTGCCTTTGGGGGCTTCCAGGTCCCCTTTGGAAACCCCTCTTGTTTACATTTCCCTCATTTCTCTTGAGGAACAGGGTGGGAGGCATACGTGGTGTCTGGGGGTTCCAGCCCGGGGCACATTCCTGTAGACTCCACAGTTGACCTAGGCTGGGCTCTGTTGCCACCTTGCCTGATGAGGTTTGCAACTATTCTGATGTCTTCTGGGTCCTGGATTACTCTTGCCCCAAACTTTCCCCTTCTACCTTAGATCAAAAATGAACTCCACTCTGGCTCAGCCCTCTAGTGTATGTCTGAGTTTTCTAAGATTTCAAGGAGCCTGAAAGGGATGAGATTCAGTGATGACTCCCTTGTCCAGGTGCACTCCGGCCATTCCTGAGCCAGGACTGGATAGAGCAGACCTAGAAACCTCCTAGCTACCAAGAATTTTTCTTCCTCTGGGGAAAAGAAAATTAAAACTCAAACCAGTACCCCAAGGGAAGTGAGGCAGGTGTCTCCGTAGGTATTAGGAAGACAGTGTTCTCAACATCTGTAGACCTCACTGAGTCATCTTTGCCACCCACATTCCAGGAAAGGAGGCATGTCATTCAAATGACCAAGCCCTCTGTCACTCTAAGAGGAACAAGGATCAAAACCTATCAATGCCTAGGAAATCCCCTGAAGTCCCTGAAATCCTCAGAATTGGGTCAGCATTGTTGAACCATTCCTTATTGCCAACATGCTGGTCACTCTCCTTATAGCCAGATAATGACGCCTGCCCCAGATTATCATCCGGGCCCCTGCCGGCCTTGTTCCACCAAATCATCTCTCCCTCCCCAGGATTTCACTCTCCTTCCCAATCTTGTGGAAAGAACTGAAAAACAAATCAGCGCTCGAAGTGTGGTTGTCTGATCAATCCTGTCTCTTCCAGGAGTATCGTACCTTAACTAGAGATTTAAACCTGAGGCCAAAAATACTGAGATTTTATTTCACGGGCTTAACGCGAGAATTTTAGGCATAGACTGATAATAGGAAAAGGATTTTAGAGGCAAAGGGGCCTCTACGGGGTCAGTGAAATCATGGTAAGCAGATGGGTATAGAATTGGTGGGGTCCCTGCCTGCAGGCTCCTACTGGACGGGAGGAAAACCTGAGGAGAATGTTTCCACCTGAGGAGGGATGGCTAGTGTCCAGGAAAAGCCAACAGAGAGGTGCCCGGAGATCCCTGGTGAGTCCTCCTGTAGACAAAGCAATTGGACATCCAGCTTACTTACCTGTACCTGTGGTGCCTCAGCCCAGAATTTGAGACAGTGCCCCAAAGCGGGAAGTTGGGCTTTTCCATTTAGTTCATTTATTCAACAAATGTCTAGCAAGTGCCAACACACGACTCCAAGCCATGTTGGTGTTCAAGGTGCAGTGCAGACAGACGCTCTGACCTGCGCTGTGGTGTGGTGACCAGCACCCTGCCAGGAGAGGAGCAGAGGCTCTAAGCTAGGAGGAGCACCCGGCCCAGAGTTGGGGGCTCAGAGAAGGCTTCCAGAGGAGGCTCTTCCTGGAACCGGAAGGGACTAGGCAGCAGAAGGGTGAGAAGTGGTAGCAGAGGTGATGGTGCCTGCACCTAGGGAGTGGCAGCTCAAGTAAGAAGTGGGTGGGCAGAAGAAGTCAGAGGAGTTAAATTGGTGCCATGTAAGAGCCAAGGACAATACTTGATATCTGGCTTGGACACCTGAGTTGACAGTGAGGAGGAGTAGGCTGGGCATGGAGGGAGTCATCATTTTCTCTACATCCCTCTGGGTTATGGTCATTCTTTGTACTTGGATTAAGTGATTACGGCCTCCAAAAGGCAGTGTCATCTTACCTTTATTCAGTGGGAGGAGAGTCATGAATTCCAATTCTCTTAATGGTGAGCCCTCAAAGATTAATCAGACATGGGAGATGAAATCAGAAGCTAGGGATGCTTAGGATGTAAACTGTGGTTCTTACCTCTGATTGTGTTCTCGGTGTAGTGACAGTGTGAGACCAACCAGTCCGGGGGGACATTACTAACAATAACTACGAACTAGTTTGGATCAGTCCTATCAGAACAAAACTCCTATCTTCATACCAGCTTCGCCGTCTAGAGGACTCTCTGACACTGGAGATTGTAGTGACTTTTACCATTTTCTACACATCTGGTGTGTACCCTGGGAGTTACCCCAGCAGATCGCCAGGATAGTGACCAGGGCAGTCATGACACTCTCCCTCCTCCCTCGCAGGTAGAAGAGAGGGAGGGAATCAGACTAGGCTGCTGTTTTTTTCACCCTATGCTTTCTGCTGCTCCAGCCAGAAGACCTGAGAAACCTTCCTCTACTTTAGGAGAGGCTTTTAAGAATAAAGCCTTTGTCCCTCTCCAGAGCACATCCAGCAATATCACCCTTGGGTTGTTCAATTCAAATGAGGAAAAAAAGAAAAAGGACATGGCCTCAGATGTGAGGGTTTATTGGGTCACCTTCCTCATGCTGAAAGATTCCTGTAGGTATAAAGAGCCTGGTAGCTACAGTTCAGACATTATGTCATGATTGTGGTCCTTGCTTCTAGATTCTCCTGAGAGGGAGACAGAATCTGAAGCAGACTCGGCATTGTCAGTGCACAGCCTGACTTGGGGCTTGAGCTCACGAACCATGAGATCATGACCTAAGCCAAAGTTGGAAGCTTAACCATCTGAGCCACCCAGGTGCCCCAGACTGCGCCTTTTCTAATCCTTGCTTCTCAGCAGCCCAGAGGAAGAGTAGAGACCTACTTTGGTTTCCCGGGTACCTTGGGCTAAACAAGAGTTAAACTGGACTCTGTGGGGCTGGTGTTTCAACTCTTCCCCTGGCAGAGGAAAACCTGTGGCCATACCTTGTCTCAACCAAGCAAGCATTTCCTCAAAAAGTTAGGGTGCTTCTGAAAAGAGCCAGAAGCCATCCGTGGCCTTGAGAGTGATCAGTGAGACCTGAATCCCCCTTGGTGAATTTTCTAGCCTGCAGGCTGTGGCCTTCTCAAGGTTCTGGGACAAAGGTCTCTAGAGAGTCAGACCCATGAGTCAGGATGGGAGATGAAGGTTGAAGCTGAGACAAGGGCTTGCTCTGGAAGTGACTTGCCTGAAGTTCCCTTCTGACTCTACACTCTCCTCTCTGGCCCCGGGTTGATTCCCCACCTTTCCTCCCAACCCTTGTCTTCCTTGGACAGTGAGCCAGACAGACTGCTTTGTGAGCCTCTGGCTGCCCACTGCTTCTCGTGAAAGGTTGAGGACTAGGACCATCTCCAACTGCCCAAACCCAGAGTGGAATGAAACCTTCAGCTTCCAGATCCAGAGCCAAGTTAAGGTGAGACTCAAAGGACAACACCTGTCAGCTCTGCCTACATTTCTGTTCCCCTCCATGCCTGCTTGTCCTTCTGTTTGCTTATGTGTCCTTCTTATGTCTATTTTCCTCCCGCCTACTTCTCCTCCTCCTAACAACCCATCTTCCCACTCACCCACTCCTTTATTAGGCCTGCCTCGTGTTTTTCCTTCTGAGTCTACTTATCCTTCTACCTTCTTTCCTTTCTCTCTTGTCTTTCTACCTAATCATTGCTGGAACTTGGTGGTCCCTGCCGCAAAACTCAGTGTGCTTCCAGAACATGCTCCAAGTAGGAGAATAATGGAGGGGAAGGGCCACTGTATTCACTAGGTCTAAGGCCACTCTAATTCTAGCCAGAGGGTTTTCTCTTTCTTAAATCCTTTTTAGAAAACTTTATTATTTCTGATTCCTTGAGTGTCTGTTCTTTCCTTTGTTGAGTTGTTGTTTCATGGTGTTGGCCTTCCTCAGATATATGGCGATTCTAAGTTGTATTCACATCTATGGGAGAATTCTCCCTTAAGCATCCCGAGCAGAGTGCTCTTAAAACAAACTTGGCTTCATCATGAAGGTATCAACCCCAGTCTTGGGACACTTGAGGCTTGACAGCTCCAGCTTACTACTTCCATATTTTAGGGTGATTCTTTATTTCTGGTTCATGATGAGTCTTTAATTTTCAAGAAGGGCTCTATATTTGCTACTATATAACAAATAAGAAATATTTTAAAATATTTAAAGTCTATAAAAATATCTCTTGTCATATTTATGGTTTTGGTAAGGAAGGGGGATTTTGCCTGAGATCAGTCTGCCATCTTGAAATCAGAATTTGGACTTCTTGTCTAAAGAGCTATGGGACTGCTCATATGAATATGTGGGGTTGGTTCTGGGGTCTATGTTCTAGAAGATCCCATTCAATAGAGAACCTCCAGACCACTATGTCCACCTGATAGGGACCAAACAGGCAAACCCAGCCCCAACCCACATCTCCCAGAATCCTTGGAGCAAGAGACCTCAGAGGCTAATCCCTGTCACCCAAAACCACTGACCTCAGCATTCAACCAGATGACAGGGTAGCTGTTCAACTCTTAACATGCAGCTTTGGGACCATTCATAAGACCTTTTTAGGGGCTGATGAGCCAAAGGGTAGCATTCAAACCTCTCACCCCAAGGCCATCATGTATGAGAATCTCTGTAACCTGTCACATCACTCCTCTGGAACTTTAAGGTGTTATCTTCCCTGAATTGTGCTTTCTAGTACTTAATGAGCTGTCTTCAGCTCCTGGGGTCCTAGTGTTGACCACAGTCCATGACTTGGCAAGGGTCTTGCTTGCTGTGCCCTTCCATCATCCCCCCAGGTGAAATGACATCTCTCATACTTCACAGGCCCTTCCCAACCTTGCAAAAGAGCAAAATTCTCCAGGCGAATTAGAGAAGAGGGTCAGGAAGTCTTAAGAGCGTTAGAAGGAGGGTATAGACACTATCCCCCACCCTCGAGTTCGTTTTTCTACAAATGTCTCTCATACCTGAGCAGGGACCTCCATGCTGTTCCCCAGCCCTCAGACCTCCCTCCTTGCTAGGAAACAGGTCCATGCAAGCACAGTAACCAGATTTGCACCCTTCCTTTTCTCCTAGAATGTGCTCGAGCTGAGCATCTGTGATGAAGACACAGTGACACCAAATGACCACCTGTTGACAATTCTCTATGACCTCACCAAGCTCTGCTTCCGAAAGAAAACCCATATGAAATTCCCACTCAACCCAGAGGTGGGTGCAGGTGTCCAGTCCCTCAGCCTCCTGCCTCATGAGGAGCAGCTGGTTATTTCCGTGATGCTTCTCTATGGGCTTCTCTCTGTGTCACCAAGTCAGGAAAAGATAGTACTGCTGGTTCAATCCCAGTGCTATGCTTGCTAGCTGGGTAACCTTGCAGAATTTATCTAATTCCTCTGTATTCTGTTTTCTCATCTCTCTAATGGCAATTGTGATACCTACTACTTAGGGTCATTGTGGCATCAAAATGGGAACACATAATTAAGACACCTACCACTGTTCCCAGTACAAAATGGAGATGTAGCAAGTGTTGGTTCCCTTTCTTCCCTCGGAGTCTTGCTGTTGGGATGGCCCAGGGAACAGAGGACAGATGAGGGAAAAGAAGAGTAAAGTTGCAAATCAGAGAAAGTCAGAACTGGAAAAGACCAAGATATTATCAATTCAGTCATTCGACAAATACTTTATTTCCTGCTATGGGGCAGGCACTGGGAACACAGCAGAGAATGAGTATCCTTGCTCTTGCCTGAGATACATTCTGGCAGAGAAATTAAGGTCCAGTGAAGTCACAGCTTTCTTAAATTATACAACAAGAGGTGTGAAGGAATAGATGAAGGAAGGAGCCCCTGTCCTTCAGAGTTGAGCTTGCTGGGGACAATAGCTCAGCTCTCTCTTGCTCCAGGCACTGAGCCCCTTGGGAAGTCAGTAGAGCAGTGGGAAACTGGGGGTAGAAGGGGCATATTCTGGAGAAGACAGGTATAGCCCTAACTCACAGCTGCCTTCATTTTATCCCCCTGCCAGGGCATGGAAGAGCTGGAGGTAGAGTTCCTGCTGGAGGAGAGGTGAGTAGGCCCCAGTCCCAATGGACCCCACCAAGGTCCTGACTCCCCAGTGGCTCCAGGCACAGGCATTTCAGACCCTGGTCTGCCTTTTTGCTGCCCTTCCTGCTTCCACTCTTACCCATGACACTCCACACTGTGCATCAGAACCACTTGAGGGCTTCTAAATACTGTAGGGGCCTGGGCCCCACCCCTACTCATTCTATTCTACCGACATCGCTATTGCCTCAAAGATCAAGGATTCTGGCCAAATTGCCTGCCTTGGCTCCCTTGCATTCCTGAGAGTGGCCTCTGGGAAGAATTCCTGCCACATGGTGATGGGGCCTTGTAGAGGCCAGGCTGAGAAAGAGGTCAAGGCCAGAGTGTCTCCTCCTCAACCCCAAATTATTAGAACAAACTCCCCCAAACCCTGGCCTGAAGCAGCCTGTCCCCCTCTGCACCCAGCTCTAGAACCACATCAAGGGGATGCTCAGGCCCAACATATGGGGTTATTTCCCATCATTTTCAGTTAGGAAAATGACCCAGGGTCTTGGAGATAAGACTATGCTGGGAACCTAAGTAGAATTAGGCCCCGGAGCTGGAGGATAGGAAAGAGAAGAGGACAGAGAGGGAAGGGGAGAAGGGAAAGAGAAGGGGAGGGGAGAAGTCTGCTCAGGATGTTAGTGTGCCTTGTGATTGAACACATTGAGCAGCTGACTCCTCTCCAGAGCCTTGGTAGGGCTGAGACCCCTCCCCCACACCCCATCTTAGGATCTGCCGAGGAGCAGGGGGAGGGGAACAAGAAGGCTTAGCAAACTTCACTCCAAGAGTCCTGTATCTAGGAGCTCTTGGAACTCTTTGGGGTGCCTCATTTCCCATCAACAGCTGATTGACAAATTAAAATCAACTGACTCCCATTAAAGAAAATCTGGGCTCTCTCCTCCGGCTCTTGATTCAACAAGACTTTTAGGAGGGAAAATTCCTTATAGCTTGCAAAATGAACCATGTCAAAATTGGTAATAAGAGTTGATCTGGAGACACAGTCGTCTTGGACCTAATTTTGGCAAGGGAGGCTGTGGACTCCCCTAGACCAACTGTAACCTTGGAGGCTTATGTTCTTGACTTTATAACATGATATTTCATATTCACCAGGCCCCTCTCTGGCTGGGTCAGAAATGTTTGTTAAATGCATGAATTAAATCACAGAAAGGAGAATGGGTCATTTTCGCCACCAGAACTATTTACATCTGCTGCAGCTGGTGAGCTCAGGCCCCTCCCTGCTATGCATTCATCCTCCTAACTCCCTACAGCTGGGCAGAAAGAGTGGCTATCCCTGTAAAAAAAAAAAAAAAAAAGGAAACTCTTCTCCTTCCATCCTATACATTTATTTTTTCCCTGTCCTATTTAAAATGTGTTTGCCACTTTTCTCCTTGACAATGCACAGATCTAATGTTTCTTAAGCGATTTTCCGTAAGAATCAAGGAGGCTCTGCTGTCTCATTATCAACCCTATTTCGGTTCTTCAATGCCTTGTGAGAAATCAGGCAAGAATGCTAGAACTGACCGGAAGTTCTTATTTTGTTTTCCAGTCCCTTTCCACCTGAGACCCTCATCACCAATGGCGTGCTGGTGGTAATTATCCATCCTGGTTCCTGTAGCTCCAGAGGTCCCGGAGGCCGCCAGGAGTCAGACTAACTAAAGCAGGCCAATGGGGGGCTTGGATGGGTGGGGCAGGGGCTGGGCCCCTGCTTCTGGGGAGGAGGGAGCTGGGGCATCCATCACCCTGGCGCAGCATCCCGTGTCCCACAAGGACGACCCCTCCCCTTGGGAGTCTCCCCAATAAAAGCACCCACTTGGAAGCAGCCTCCTCCCAGAATCGGTCTGTGTCCCATGTCCCCCCAACTCCAACCCCTCTATAAACACAAGCTCGGTATTTAAAAGATTTCTATAATTCACCTATTGATAGAGACATTACAGTTAAATGCAGCTAAAGCCTCAGGATTCAAGGAGAGATCTCCCCCCCCCCCACCCCCCGCCAAATCGGCCTCTGGGACTTTGTGGTAAAGCAATTTGACTTGTAGAAAACTGTTTTGTTGGAAGTTCTCACTTCCAAAGCTCACAGTGGAATGTTCCCTCTTTTTATTTTGGACCAAATCGCTCAGGCTCTATCCCTGACCTATAGCTGAGAACATGGCACCTAGGAAACGGTGACCATACATCCTAGATTTTTCAGGACAGCTTCATTTTCAAATACTCCCTCTCTTAATGAGATGACAAGCCTTGATTGGGTTTGGGAAATGTGGTCAGCACCCTCGCTCCCTGGAGTCGGCCCCAAATCAGCCCAGCGCTGAATTTATCCCTTCATTTTCATCTCCTCCCTTTGGCCCGGCAGAGGGAGGGGGCATCTTGTGCTCAGACGGACCCTCCCTTCCTTTGTTTCAGTCTCGACAAGTCTCCTGCCTAGAGGTTCATGCAGAATCCAGGAGGCAGAAGAAGAGCAGGAAAAGTGAGTCCTTTGACCCCCTCTGCCGGGGGCGGGGGGCGGACAGGTCGCATCTCTTCCCACGGCTGCCCTGGGCTCAGTCAGGACTGAGCTTGGCTGGGGCTTCTCGGGATCACCCCACCCTCAGGGGTCATGAACCCCTGCCCCCACCCCTGCTCTGGAGGGAGCATGCTCTTCCAGGTACGCGTGCATGACCCTCAGAACCTCTCCGGCCTGATGAGCGCCCTGGGCTGAGGTCAGTGGCACAGTGCCCGCACCGGTCTGCACTGCACTCCTGCCAGGCCAGGGGTTCCTGGGTCAGGCAGGCACTGACAACACCCAGGGTCCCCCTTCCTCTGGTCAGATTATAATTCGTAGTGTCCTAGCATTTTATGGGCGGCAGGGACCAAGGAGATCTGCAATTACAAGGCTCTTTAGTTTGCTCCACCCCGTCTCACCCATTCAAGGCTTCCGGCCCTGTCCCAAGAGAGGAGAGCAGCCTGGCCACACAGACATGGAAAAGGGAGGGAGGAAGGACCCACACCCCAAATGGCGGTGCGGTGAGGTCCTGCTTTCAATGTAGCAGGAGGGTGACCTGCATGCAGAAGCGGGGCTGGGGAGACCAGGCCAGAGGACTCCGTGTCTCAGGGCTTTCTGGAAACCTCTTTTGTCCGCATCACACGCAGCCTTGTTAATTGCATATTCCTGGGCCCGCGCAGCCCTACAAGAGAAGACGAATGCATTTTAACCAGGGCCCTTGACGCGTCTAACCCCGTGTCCTGGGTTCCTCCAGCTCAGCATTTTCCTGATCCCGACCGGGGGTGGGGGTATGGGCTCGTAAGGCCTCAGGCCTCTTGTCGTCTCTTCCAGCGAAGGACCTCCTGGTGACAGTGAAGGAGTCCTTCGAGCACACCCAGCGCGTCTCGTGCTGCCAGGAGCCCTGCTGCCCGAGCCCAGCCTGCTTCCACTACCCCAAGTACTTCCAGCCCCGGATACACGTGGAAGTGCCCAAGAGCCAGCGGAGTTGTGGGGTACAGGCCAGTGGCAGTGGGGGTGGTGTAGGGTACTGGTGCAGGTAGGGCTGCCAGAGGAGCCCCTCACCCCCCTCACAGAACCCTCCCATCCTTCCAGCTCTGCTGCTGCTGTGCGCGCAAGAAGAGCCGTGTCTGCCAGTCCCTCGACTGCTTTCCTGATGGCCAGCCGGTGACCCTGCCAGTGGTAAGGGCCTGGGTGTGAGAAGGGGCCCCTGAGCAGCTTAGCCAGAAGCTTCTGTGGGAGAGACTTGGGGAGAGCCCCGGGGGGGCGGTGATGCGTGGGGGTCTCTCAGGGGGGACAGAGGGGTTTTGTGGGGTAGGAGGCTGCAAGCTGCAGTGTGGAGCCTAAGAGAATGTGTAGAGGCCGAGCGGAGGGTCTCAGAAGAGGAACGAGGGTAGCGCATGCGTGCGTGTATGCGTGTATGTGCGTATGCGTGTGCACACGTGTGCGCTGAGTCAAGTCGGGGCGGACGGTATGGTGAGACTCCACTTTGTTGGTTGGGACCACTGGCTCTAAGTCGTCATCTCTGCAAAGCTGTTCATCTTTCACTTCCCAGGGTGAGAACTGTGAGTTACACATGACGTCTACACCCTGGTAAAGTACCCTCTTTCTCTCTGTCCCTCTGACTAACTCTTCCCAGGGGGAGAAGTGTGGTTTTGATTTGCATGTCCCTGATGGCTGAGGAGGTCGAGCATCTTTTCATGGACTTTTTGGGCCTTTTTATATCTTTTTTTGGAGAAATGTCTATTCTCCAAATCCTTTGTCCATTTTTAAAATTGGTTATTTGCCTTTTCTTCTTAAGTTGTAAGAGTTCTTTTTATATTCTGGATACAAGTCCCTTGTCAGATAGATGATTTGCAAATATTTTCTCCTATTCTGGAGGTCATCTTTTCACATTCTTCTTGTTTGTCTTGAGAGAGAGAGAGTAAGAGAGAGTGAGGAAGAAAGAGTGCGCATGTACAGAATCTTAACTGGTTCCATGCCCAGTGCAGAGCCCAACACGAGGCGCGATCTCAAAACCATGAGATCGTGACCTGAGCTGAAACCAAGAGTCAGACGCGTAACCAACTGGAGCCATCGCGTTGCCCCTGTCTTTTTACATTCTTGATAATATCCTTAAAAGCAAAGACATTTTTCACTTTGTGAAGTCCACAGTGTATCTATATTTTTTCTTTTGTCACCTGTGCTTTGGGGGTCAGATTTCAGAAACCATCGCCTAATCCAAGGTCATGAAGATTGACTCCCATGTTTGCTTCTCGGAGTTTTACACTCTTAGCTCTCACACTTAGATCTATGACCGATTTTGAGTTACTTTATATGTACAGCGTGAAATAGGGTTCCGGCTTCATTCTTTTGCATGTGAGTGTCCAGTTTCCCCATTTGTTGAAAAGACTACTCTTTCCCCCTTTCAATTGCTTGGGCACCCTTGTCGAATATCAAGTGACCATTTATAATTCAGTTACCTCTTTGCCCTTGGACAAGTAATTTAACCTCTCTAGGTCTCAATTTTTCTCATCTGTAATTGGGAGCAAAACCAAGAATACTGCCCACGGGTTGCTCTGAGGACCCAGTGAGCACGTGTCCAGAGAACACATGTGAAGTACTCAGTGATCTGTCTGACAGGGGGACACTCAGCAAATATCAACTGCTGTCATTTCGTCATTTATTTTTTGTCGAGGCCAAGGAAAGAGTTATTTCCTCCTAGTTGTGTCTGTAGGACTATTCTCAACACGGGGGAAATATGACGGCAGAGCTCCCAGGCTCTAACTTCCAGGACATGTGATCTGGTTAGTGACCAGGCCACGAAGTAAGACTCAGGTCAGAAACTGTCAAGGCCCATTCACCCAGAGTCTCTGGGGAGCCGAACCTGGGAGGACACAGGAGACATAAGTAGGCAGACAGAAGAAGCCTCTGGTGAAGGCAAGGGCTGGACCAAGGCTCAGAACTGGGATTGCTTCTGGTCTGAGAGCCAACAGACCCCGTCCAAGAAGTAGCAAAAGGTGAGGTTGGACAGATCAGGTAGGGTTTTGACTGCCAGGCCAGGAGTCTGGACTTGTCCAGGGCAAGGATGTGATAAAAATAAGGCAACTGTTAGACATGCAGAGGCAGCTCCTGCCCCACCCGCCTTGCAGACCTGTAAGGATGAGAGGGTGACATCGACTATGAAGGGTTTTCATCAGTTGCACAAACACAAAGAAGGAGTGTCAACTCCAGGAGCAGGAAGAACTTACCAGAGAATGAGAGCTCCACCGAAGATCCCTTACTGTAGAGCCTCGTCCACAGGGATTGGCCACAAGGATCTCAGGGATCCCTGTTACCCAAGTCTGGCCTCAGGTTAGAGAAGATACCTGGAGGAAGCCTTTCTGGACTTTCCAAATCGTGCCAAGGAGGCAGAAGTTTCGACGAGTCCCTGACTTTGTCGAGGACCTGTGTAGAGCGCATCACCTAAGGCTTCAGGGGCTTTCTCGTTTGTCAGTCTCCCTAAGTGCTGAAGACAGTGCTGGGAGTCAAGCATGATTAGCCCCATTTTACAGATGAGAAAGCAGAGCCCCAAGGGCACAGAGGTGGTATATGGCAGAACCAGGCTTCAAGCCTATCTCCAACCGCCCCCAAAGTCATGTTTTCTCCATGGCATTGAAATCTACAGGCCCACTTAGCCAAGGCCCTCTGTCCCTGTAGCACCCAGATGCTGGACGTTCGGCTGGGCTTCAGCCTGTGCCAGGCAGAGCTGGAGTTTCTGCAGAAGCGGAAGGTGGTGGTGGCCGACGCGCTGAAACAGGTGTTGCAGCTGGAGGAGGACCTGCATACGGACGAGGTGGGTGAGCAGAGGTCTGCGGCCCAGCTTAGACCCCCTCTGAACTGAACTGGTCCTTCAACACTATCCCTTGCCAGCCACCCCCAAGCCCTCCTTTGCCCCAGGGTGTCCTCGGCACAGCCTTTCCTGGGTGCCCAGCCCAGGGCTGTGCTGGAGATGATTCAATTGTGTGTTTGCAAAGGGAGGGGTGGGCAAAGCAGAGAAAGAAAGGAAGGAGCCCCAGCTGCCCCTCCCCATGCACTAACAGGTCCTAAGTTACCTTACACGGGGACAAAATGGCCGGCTCTCCCAACCAGGAAACATCTGAAACTCTAGCACCTCCACCCAAAAGCTCTGGGCTCTTTGTTCTTTAATTCTCCCTCCCCCCCAAATACACTCAGATACACAAATTCCCAGAAAGAACACCAGTCAGAAGCTACAGAGAAGCAGTTTCACCTCACAGGGCCAACTTCTTCCCATGGGGCAGAAAGTGTGCCTTTGTTCAAGCCCTTTCTCACCTCTCTGGTATGGACTGAGGCCCACACCCCCCTCCAAGTGCAGACTCCTGAGGCTGATCCTGGGCGAGAGGATGGAGACCTCATGCCTGAGGAGGGCTGTGATGGGCCTTGAGCCGACAGAAGGATCTTACGATTCCCACTCATAGACAGAGTAATCTTGGCAAAGATCCTCCTTCCCGCTCTCCCATCTTTAGAGAAAAACAGCAAAGGCATCTTAATCCCATGTAAACCCAGAGGTGACACCCCCGCTCCTTCCCATATTAAAAATTCATTGATTCCTGCTGTTACACAGATAGTATATACTGAGCACCTACTGTGTACCAGGTCTGGGCCTGGTGTCCTAATATCATCTCCTTCTCCAGAGGAAACCACTAGGGACTCGCCCGCTAGCTTGGTTCTTGAGCAAGTCACTCGGCCCTCTGGACCCCAGTGTCTTCATCTGTTGACTTAGGGCTAGACTAACAGCATTAAGAACTCTTCCAGCCATGGTGTTCTGATTGACCAAACTGTGTGAGGCTTCAGACCCTCACCAATATTGGGTTTGGAGCAAAGATCTAATTCTAGATCTACTAGAATGGCCCATTTTCAGGTCATCCGGTGCCTCACTCTGGCTGTCTGTAGCCAGCTCTCCCTCCTCCACCGTTCTTTCTAAGCTTTTGTCTGTCACTCCATATCATCTCCTACCCAGCGCTGCCTCAACAGGCTGCTTCTGTATGCTCCCAGGTACCACTGATAGCCATCATGGCCACTGGGGGCGGAACAAGATCCATGACCGCCATGTATGGCCACCTGCTGGGGCTGCAGAAGTTGAACATCCTTAACTGTGCCAGCTACATCACTGGCCTGTCAGGGGCCACCTGGTAAGGAACTGGGTGCCACTGTCTGGTGGAGCCCAGAGCAAGCAGTAAATGGGTCGGCCTGGGGTCTCTGGGGAAGTTCTCCCTACCCGGAGGTAGAGTGACTCACAAAGACTGGGCAGCTCCACTACTTAGAGCTGCGTGACCCTGGGCAGAGGCTTGCCTTCTCCGAGTCTCAGTTTCTGTATCTATAGAGTCGGGATAACAATAGCACTGCCCCCATGGGGTAGTTATGAGAGGCTCTCCCAGTCCTGGGCGCCTCGAGGTTGTGGCGGGGACACTGGAGCACAGGGGCCGGCTGTGAGTGAACCACTGCTGCCCTGACCCCATCCTGCGGGGAAGACGGGAAGACGCAGTGCCCTCTGCAGCCACGCCTCTGGGTGGAGCTGGCCCAGTTCTGGCGTGCACACTCCCCCCCTATCCCCGCCCCTTCCTCAGGCTCCCACCTCCTTGCTCTCTGCTGATGAGCAAGGAGAGTGAGCCCCACAAGGTGAGGCCAGTGTGATGTGACTTCTCCACAGGAGCCACAGAGCCTAAGGCCCACAGGCTTGTAGAAGCCCCCGAAACTGTTTTACTTTTTTTTAAGATCAGGAAAAAAAAAAAAAAAAAAGAACTTCTGGGTTGAAGGAAATGTTTTAATAAATAACATTATTATATTTGTTTTTATACAACAATCATAAAACGTAATTTTTACTGTTTTTATGGTGGAAGAGGCCCACTGATGCCGTAACACGGCCCTGGTCCAGGGCGGCAGGGGCCCCGGCACGGCCACCACCGCGTCTCCTGTCAGGGACTGATGGGCATCTGAGCCCTCGGCGTCCCAAGCTGGGCCCCTCATCCTGGAGGAGCTCTAGGTAACTTTCATTTGAGCCGTGGATGTGAACTTGCCCTAGGAAAACCAAGGGCTGCTGGGGCATCAGGAACTCCGAGGCTTCAGCCCAGATGGGACAGAAGGATAGCTGACGTTTATTGGCGTTGCCCCTGGGTGGCACGTTGAGGAGATAAAACCTGCTTCCATCAGGGCAGAGCGGAAGCTGTAACCTCCTGGCACTGCTGGGCCAAGCAGGAGACCAGGAGGAGCTTAAGGGGAAGGGGGGAGATGGGCAGGGGGGAGGGTCTCCAGGCCTGAGGAAGCACTGGGAAGTATTCTTTAAAATCAATCTAATAAAAAAAAATTTTTTTTTAATTAGGGGCACCTGGGGGGCTCAGTGGGTTGTGTCTGACTTGGACTCAGGTCATGATCTTGCAGTTCGTGGGTTTGAATCCCGTGCTGACAGCTCAGAGCCTGGAGACTGATGAGGAGTCTGTGTCTCCCTCTCTCTCTGCCCCTCCCCCACTCATGCTCTGTCTCTCTCTGTCGCTCAGAAAATAAAAATGATTTTTTTTTTAATTTTTAAATCAGTCATTTGTAATGGTTTCAAAAGCTTTTTAAACGTATAAAAGTAAGGGTGGCTCTTATGGAGAGCAGGATGCTTTTTGCTGATGAAATCTCTCGACTAACCCCCACCTTCCCAGACCAGAAACAAGCCCTCTGAAAGAAAAGGCCACTGTTCAGACAACAGTGAAGCCACAGACAGGGACCCCCGTAGGATATGGGGTTCCTGGGTGCTGTCTTGACATAGAAAAGCTGGGTCCAGGCCATGAAGAGGCAGAGACCCAGGGCTGGGGGGATCCCCGTCTTTGTTTCACTCCTTTCCCACTGCCCACATACAAGTTAAGAAGAAAGGGAAAGAAATCTTTAGCCAGCATCGTAATGACGGAAATTAACGTGGCAGAGGGGAAAGAGTCCAGGATTTGGAATCAGCCATGCCTGGGTTCAAATGCTGGCCTCACCGCCCCACGACTCAGCACTTACTTTGTGCCCGCTACTGTTCTAACCTCTTTAAAATGCATGAACTCGTATAATCGTCACATTAACTCTGTGAGGTTAGGTACAATTATCATAATTCTCTCCATTCCACAGATGGAGAAACTGATGTGAGGTGCAGTCAGATAACTTGCCCAAGATTACTCAGCTAGCGAGTGGTAGTCTGGGTTTGAACCAGGAAGACCTAGTTCCAGAATCCTCACTTTTTTTTTTAAATGTTTATTTATGTTGAAAGAGAGAAAAGAGAGAGTGCACGGCAGAGAGGCAGAGGGAGAGGTAGAAAGAGAGTCCCAAGCAGGCTCCGTGCTGTCAGTGCAGAGCCCAGTGTGGGGCTTGATCCCCACGAACCATGAGCTGAGCTGAAATCAAGAATCAGGGGGCGCCTGGGTGGCTCAGTTGGTTGAGCAGCCGACTTCGGCTCAGGTCATGATCTCACGGTCTGTGAGTTCGAGCCCCGCGTCGGGCTCTGTGCTGCCGGCTCAGAGCCTGGAGCCTGCTTCGTATTCTGTGTGTGTCTCTCTCTCTGCCCTTCCCCTGCTCATACTCTGTCTCTATGTCTCTCAAAAATAAATAAACGTTAAAAAAAAAAAAAAGAACTTAACCAACTGAGCCACTCAAGCACCCTCAGAGTCTTCATTCTTAAGCAAATTGCTCTACCTGGACTTGGTAGCAGTCAGGAAAGGGTGGCCCTTGGAACTATGAATAATAATGTTCACCCCTTTCCTCAGGCATCTGCCCTGGTGGGTCAGGGTCTCCCTTGACCTGTCCACCTTCTCCCTGGCCAGGGTCTGGCTCATGCCCATGCCTGTCTGTCTCCAGGACCATGGCTACCTTGTACCGTGACCCTGACTGGTCCTCCAAAAACCTGGAGCCTGCCATATTTGAGGCACGGAGACATGTGGTCAAGGACAAGATGCCTGCCCTATTCCCAGACCAGCTCTGCAAATTCCAGGAGGAGCTTCGGCAGCGCAGTCAGGAAGGCTACAAGGTCACCTTTACGGATTTCTGGGGCCTGCTGATCGAGGCCTGTCTGGGGGACGAGGTAGGTACTCAGCTTCTTCCGGGGTCCAGCCTGGCCTGGTTGATGTCCAGCTCTCTCTTTCTTCGTGAGGGGGCGTCTGGACTTCCATCTCAGCAGAAGGAAACTAGGTTAGACCTGCAGATTCATCTTTGGACTGTAGGAAGCATGAGGTGCCCAAGTGCATGATGGAGGAACACGGGGCGGGGGGTTGATTACCCACATCCTTTTAAAGTATGACTGAGACCCTCGTGGTGGGGATGGCTTAGGCGCGGTCCTGCAGAGAAGCAGCGTGTCCTCTGAGAGCCATGCTAAAGGCGCCAGGAGAGAAAATGGGGAGGGAGCTGGAGGAGGCTGGAGAGTCAGCAGACTGTGATACAAGTCTGACCCCAAGTGGAGGAAGGAGGGAAGGAGAGTTGGGTGGAAGCATCCCGGACTGCTGGTCTAGAAGGTTCAGCAAGGCCTTTGAAGAGTCCTCTAGACAAGTCATCTCTCAGGGGAGTTTGGTGCCCTCCATGGGCGTGAATGGGCCTGCCTCAGTATCCCTGCTGCTCTCAGTCATGTGCTGGGAGCAGCCCAGTGGGAAGCATGGCCCCAGCGCAAACTCAGCCACGGATTTCAGAGCATAGCAGCCGAGGCCCTTAGTTGAAGATCCGCAGGGCTCCTTCTCACGGCTACCACACAGAAGATGGGCCCAAGGAGGTTCGTTCCTGCCCTGAGATCTAACGATCAGAGCACTATGTGCCCAAGAAGAGAAGCAGTCTGTGTCGGGGGTCTCAGCCGCCGTGAGAGCCATGTGGGTGGTGGTGGAGCAGTGGTATCCCCAGAGGATGCTGGGTTCCTGGACATCAGGGTGAGCTCAGCTAACATCCGGACCCTTCCAGCCGCACAGGCCCCGGGAAGGAGCCAGCTTCGGCTGCTGCTCGGCCCTGAAGCAGGACTTCCCAGCGAATTTCTGTCCAGACCCGTGGTTCTCTGCCCCGCTCCCAAAGAGATCTGAGGAGTTCTGATTTCAAAATAGAACTTGCCAGGAGACAGGAGGACAGCAAATTATTTTCTAGGAGACTCCCTCTTCCGGAAAACCCAAACAATTTGAGAAACCAGGGATGATCTGAACCTCGTCTTCAGAGTACATTCATTCTTCAGTTTTCTCTTTCAACAAAATTAAGTACCTCCTGCATGTCGGGAACTGCTAGGCAACGGGGATTCAGAATTGCCCGAGCCTTTTTTTTTTTTTTAATGTTTATTTATTTTGAGAAAGAGGGAGCACAGGCGCCAGTTGGGGAGGGGCAGAAGGAGGAGAGATGATCTCAAGCAGGCTCCACGCTTAGCTCAGATGCACGAGCCTAGGATCATGACCCGAGCTGGAATGGAGAGTCGGACGCTTAACTAACTCAACCACCCACGTGCCCCGCACACACAGCTTTTAATGGATCCCACCCTCCCTCCCCCTCTTGATGACCCACCATCTAATCTGTCCTTATGCTGCAGGCAGAGGCTGAGGGGGCTGGCTTTTGGATTCAGGCAGGATGGGATTTAAATTCCGGTCCTGCTCTGTGCCGTTCCTTAAATGAGAATTCTATCAATAAGTGGTAGTTAATATTTCTAACTCTACTTAGTGCCCCAGGTGATGAGGAAGAAAGACACCAAGGCTTTTGACAACAGAAGTATGAGTGTTGCCTGGCGCTTGGTGTGGGGAGGAGCCCAGGTTCCCCGAAAAGCAAGTCTAGGGTCAATGTTAGGAGGTCTGTGCCCTTCCACTCTGGCCAAGGCAGGAGCCTCTTTCCCTTGGGCCTCCTTGACAATAAATATGGGCTGGGTTCTTCCCTAAGGCTATAATTTTCTCTACTTCCAGGACAGTCAGCTCTGCAGTGCCCAGATCTCTGGGCCACTGTGACAGGCACCCTGTTTGCCTCTCAAGGGAGGCCCAAGCGTTGTTTGTCCCATTCATGTGTTTACCATCTCACACAGGTTCAGTGGCCTTCACGCACTTGAGTAACCATGGATGGCCACCCAACAGACAGCTGCTCAGGGTCTAGGGTCAGAGCCCAGGACTCTAAGACCTCAGCTGGCCTTGTCTATACTGGCTGATTCATTCGGGAATCAGCCCTGTGGCCCTGGCTGACCTGCAGGCTCCCACTCTGATTTTGCAGCACAGAGCTCTGGGCACTAAGAGGGACCGTGGCCCATCCGGTGCACAGTTTCCAAGGCTTTTGTTTAAATTTTTTTTTTATTAAAGCAGCTTTTTTTTTTCCCTCCCAAACAAATTTTATGAGAGACATGCCAAGCAGATAAGAAAAATGGACCTGCTCGGGTTAAAGTGGGGTGGAAATGATGGGAATGAAGAGGGACAATGGTGCCCTTTTCCACCCCTACCTTTTTATCCTCCGGTCCTTGAGACACAAGGAGAACGCTGGGACTCCTAGGGAGAGTCCACTTCCCTAAACTGCAGATTCCCACTCCCGTCCACATGCCTGGGATGGGGAATAACCCAGGCACGGGTGAACGTTCTCTGGGTGCATTTTAAGGGCCGCTTTTGACTGGTGTCAGCTGGGACCTGCACCTGGTATGCTCAGGAGCCAGGAGATGGCCTGCCGGACGTCCAAACTCTCCCCTTATTCTGCACTGCCTCCAGGCCGCTTTGCTTCTTCTCCTTAAGCATTTCATTTCCCCCACAGAGAAATGAATGCAAACTGTCAGATCAGCGTGCTGCTTTGTCCCAGGGCCAGAACCCCCTGCCCATCTACCTCACCATCAATGTCAAGGATGATGTAAGCAACCAAGATTTCAGAGGTAACACTGGTGGCTAGAAATTTTTTTTTTTAATTTTTTTTAACGTTTATTTATTTTTTAGAGACATAGTGACAGAGTATGAGCAGGGGAAGGGCAGAGAAAGAGGGAGATACAGAATCTGAGGCAGGCTCCAGGCTCTGAGCTGTCAGCACAGAGCCCGACGCGGGGCTTGAACTCACAGACTGTGAGATCATGACCTGAGCTGAAGTTGGCCGCTTAACCAACTGAGCCACCCAGGCACCTATAAGGGGGTTCTTTCTCGGCAGGCAAAGGTACCCAGCACACACACCCCACCACCATACTTTGGCCAACCTCTACATCAAAAGACTGCACTGACACCTGAAGAAATTGACTTTGCTACCCCTCTGTGTGGTTGGATCAGGCTGGTGGGGTCTTGGGGCTTTTCTAGGGGCAGAGGTTTGATGGGACAGGGAAGCGGTTCTAGATATTTCTTAAGCTGCCAAGAAGGAGGGACTCTAGAGACTTGCCCTGTTTGAGGTCAGTTGTGGTCTCCTTTTATCCAGTTTGGTCCAGCGAATGAGCCATTGCAGGCTGCAAAGCAGGCTTGCCCCGTGGGCAGAGGCTGGTCGCGGGCGCCCCCATGTGCCCTGCAAGGGAACTGCAGCCTCCCTGTCTGGGGCTCCCCAAGGCCCAGGACCCGTGGAAGCGGTGAGGAGGTGGGGCAGGGCTGTCCCAGCCTGAGACTGACACCCCGCCCTGTGGCTTCGTGTGCAGAGTGGTGCGAGTTCTCCCCCTACGAGGTGGGCCTGCAGAAGTACGGCGCCTTCATCCCTACTGAGCTCTTCGGCTCGGAGTTCTTCATGGGGCGGCTGATGAAGAGGATCCCCGAGTCCAGGATGTGCTACATGCTAGGTGACTCCTGGCATCCGAGGCCCAGGGGCAGGCCCCACCTTTAGTCAGAGGAGTGACAGGAAGGCCTGCTGTGTTCCCCCAGGATCTCGTCCTGGGGGCCGCTGCCGGTTTGGGTTATCCTTGAGCACGTGGCCCTCCTGCACGTGCCAGCAAGCCCTTTGTCAGTCCCCGTGTCCAGCTGCACTGTGAGGGGGAGGGAAATCAAAGTCTACCGTACCTCCTGAGCAGCCTGATTGAAAGGGACCATCAAGGCCAAGGTAGAAGCAGTCGGTGTCTGGGTGGGGGCTCTGGGATGGAACTGCTCACGGCTGGCCTTGCTCCCTAGGCTTGTGGAGCAGCATCTTCTCCCTGAACTTGCTCGATGCCTGGAACCTGTCCCATACCTCCGAGGAGTTTTTCCACAGGTGGACGAGGGAGAGAGTACACGACATCGGTGGGTGGCCCGCTGGCTTCCCCTCTTGGTCGGCGATGAGGGGGAGGGGGGATCACAAACTGAGGGAACAGTCCGCCTGATGTCGATGATGAGAAGGCGGCTAGGGTCAGGTCTTCCCCGCCTGGAGGGGAGAGCCATTGAGGCTTAGTCACAAGCTTCAGGGGCCAGCTATGGCCTGACTGGGGGTGGGGGAAGGGCTGGCAGAGTGGCACGGTGCCCAGGAGAACTAAGGGGGTATGGATCTGTGAGCAAAGTTAAAGGTGGCTCTTCTAGATTCCCTATCCTCTCTGGGACCCACCCCCTTGCCCGTCATCACCCCTCAGCTCCATCACCCTTCCCCTGGTCTCCCACCCGTGTCCCCCTGGCCGAGGCCTTAAAATTTAGGCAAGGAAGGCGCGAACCGCACTTAGAGAGGCTGACCTCTGGGTGCCGGGTAACAATGCATGGCTTCACCTGGGCAATCCGGGGACCCCAGCTCTTGTGACCTGCCTTCTGTCCTCCCTCTCCCCTGCAGAAGATGAGCCACTCCTGCCTGAAATCCCCAAATGTGAGGCCAACGTCTTGGACACCGCGGTGGTGATCCCAGGGTCCTGGCTGTCCAATACTTTCCGCAGCATCCTCACCTACAGGTCCTTCGTGTCTGAGTTCCACAACTTCCTGTTGGGGCTGCAGCTGCACAGCGACTACCTCCAGAACAGCCAGTTCTCCACGTGGAGAGGTAACCCGTCCTGGCCGCCTGCCTCTGCTTGGACAAAGGGGAAGTGCATGTTGAGGCTGCCATGGAGAAAGGATGACAAAACGCCCCTGACCACGTTCATCAGGATGGGTGGCCGTCTCTCCCCATGGTGTAGTCCATGCTTGGGGAGGTTGTGACCCGCAGGTGGAGTGGTGCTCCTATTTAATTAGTCGACTCTGTACAACACTGTCAGCACATAGAAGCTGGGACCCTAGTGGGGGAATGTGGGCCCTGAGTTTCTTTAGTTGTGCCTTGGGGGCACCATTTAGTGTGAATGGTGGCTCAGAGGTGGCCAGGGATGGCCCAGCTCAAGAACCCCCGACACGGTAAGTGGCGGAGCCAGGTCTTAAACTGTGGTGGTGCAGTTTCAACTCAGTGTGTCTCCCCGCACCACTGAGGCGCAAAGACTGATTCGCCACCATCTTTGGTATTTTACTTGCCCACAGCCTGCAAATGGCTGCTTTGGCCTGGCCTACCGATCCTCATTCTCTCTGTCCGGGGCAGAATGGACAGCTGGCTCTGAGCCCCGGGTTTGTACTGATTTATAGGGTTTTCTTGCACCGCTGCAACCCCACAAGCTCCGTGGCTGAGTCAGAGTGGGTTTTCTATGTGTGTCCTATAAAAGACTTGCAGCAGCCCCAAGATAATGCCATTCTTCATCGGTCCACCCCACGAGGGCACTGCGACTCACCAGGCATCCTGGCTGCAAGCAGGAGAGTCGGAGGGCTGGGCCCAGGTGAAGGAGCTCCCAGCGGAGCATTAGGTCCCTAGCAAGTGCCTGTGACCATCCTCTGAGATCATAGTGCCAGTGCCCGACGGTAACTGGAAAATCTTGGCTTTCAGACACGGTGCTAGACACCTTCCCGAACCAGCTGACGGGCTCCGTGAACCACTTGTGCCTGTTGGACACTGCATTCTTCGTCAACTCCAGCTACCCGCCCCTCCTTAGGCCTGAGAGAAAAGTCGACCTCATCATCCACCTCAATTACTGTGCTGGGTCCCAGACGAAGGCAAGTGTGACAAAGAAAGGCGCCTGCATGAGCAGAGCGCTGTGCCCCTTCTGAGACAGGCCGCTGAAGGAGCCCCATGAAACTGGGAAGTGGGAGAACACGCATTCCCCACAGGCCCAAAGACTTAGCATCAGAGAAGCTCAAGCTTCTGTGCCCGATGTGAAGTCAGCTGTCCAAGCCTCCTGGGAGGGCAGCCAGCGATCTTCACATGCGGTGACGAGGTTTAAGTAGACTCATGGAGCGAATTCTAATTTTATTTCTGAGCAATTTTATTATCTGAGCATTTGCTGTATTTGGCAATTCTTCAGCTGCAAAAAAAAAAAAGTTTTTAAAAATAACCTTAATAGAGCCCAGTCAACTCTCAAGTTTTGTCCCATTTCAAGAGCTTATGCTGTCCTATTTTCAAAATAATCACACAGCCCCTTTCCCCAGGAAACATGACCATCCATATAATTATATTAAGAACCAGGACCAGAGGTTTTTATTTATTTTTCTCGATTTCTCTTTGAAAAGTTCTGGCCTTTTAAGGGAAAGAAATCGGTTTTTGGTCTACTTTCATACCGTCCTATCCTGAAGCCCTGGAAAGGGGAGTACAGACCGATGATAAAGCATGACCACAATGATGATGACTTGAGTTTGTAAATGAGTTACAATGTGCTTTCCTACACATGCTGTCACCTGATCTTTCTACCAGCTCTTTGAGAAGATGATACAACTGCTAGATTTAGGAAAGTGAGGCACAGAGAGAGGAAGCTGCTTGCTTATGATCGCACAGCTGGTGACCTTAGAACAGGGGGCAGAACGAAGGGGATTCTGACACTCTCGGCCCACTGGCTGACCTTTCTGTGACATAGTGTTTATAAAGATACTCTTTCGGAGTCGGCCCTTTGCCAGTTCCCAGAGTCATGCACGTCACACAAGAGCCTGGCCAGACAGGGCTGTATCTGGTGTGGCTCCAGTCACCCTCAGGCTGCCACCCACATCTACCCAGGTTGTGTTCGGGTGAAGCATCATTGAAAGGCCTTCCATCCACCTTCGGAAGGAGCTTGCACTTGGACACGCACCAACCGCCGGCCTCGGGCCCTTTGTTCTAAAAATAGCGCAAATAGGCAGAGCAGTTGAAGACCTGAGTTGTTAGCGGGGAAATCAGGAAGCTGGATCTAAGAAGCTCGTGTTTCTTACTCACCCCCTCCCCTCCTAATACTCAAACATGTCCTCCTGTGATCTTCCAGCCCATGAAACAAACCTGTGAGTACTGCTCTGTGCAGAATATCCCCTTCCCCAAATACGAGCTGCAAGAGGAGGACGAAAATCTCAAGGAGTGCTACCTGATGGAGAACTCCCAAGAACCCGAGGCCCCCGTCGTGATTTTCTTCCCACTCATCAACGACACCTTCCAGAAGTACAAGGCGCCGGGTAAGCCGCCTCCGAGCTCAGCTCCCACCGCCTGCTGGCCTTGGGCCACGAGCTCCTATCTTTAGACATGTGTAGTCTTTGGACTTTAGTAACAGGAAAGCCTGGCTTAGCTCTAGTCTGAGCCCACCTTGGCTTTGGGAAGAAAGGCCCCCCCGCCTCTCCATGAGCAAGCAATGCCATCCTCTATTCTTTCAGTCATTCAGCACTTACTGACATCCAGCTGGGTGCCTGGCGCCGTGTCATGCTCGGGCGGCCCTAAGATGTGCAAGTCGCATCCTGCCCCTGAGGAGCATGGAGGCGTGTGTGTCCGTGTGTGCATCTGTGTGCGTGTGTGTGCATGCGTACACAGGTTTTCATGCACGCATGTGTCCCCGTGTGCGCTGAGACAGGCTGTGGGGAGAGACACAGAAACAAGTCATTACAACCTTTCATGTATAGCAAGTCCTTCTGCCGCCTCCAGGTGTGGAGAGAAGCCCCGAGGACCTGGAGCAGGGCCACGTTGACATCTATGGCCCCAAAACTCCGTATGCTACCAAGGAGCTGACGTACACAGAGGCCGCCTTTGACAAGCTGGTGAAGCTCTCTGAGTACAACATCCTGAATAACAAGGACAAGCTCTTTGAGGGCCTGAGACTGGCGGTGGAGAAGAAGAAACGCCTGAAGAGCCAGTGTCCCTCCTAAGGCCCAGGGAGCCTCACCGATCCTGTGTCTGCTCCCACGGTCGGAGGCGCGGAGCCCGTCAGGGCTGACCGGCCCGCACGCCAGCTCTGCTCTCTGGCGAGGGGTGCAGGCAGGCTGGCCCGGGCTTTCTATCAAAGAAATGAACATTTTTAAAAGTTGAGAGAGATAGGAAGAGAGAAGGAGACAAAGGAAACTAACACGGACATGTGTTGGGATTTTCTACCCAGGGGAATTTGTTTAAACCTTTCCCCGCGGGGAAGAGGGCCCTCTAACCACAGGCTCCCACACATGCCCAAAGTGTGGAGAATCAAAGCATGGCCTGAAGAAGAACCTGGATCCTAAGGAACCTCAGCCTACACACTGGAGCTCAAGGCCATCTTGACTCTACTCCTCTCTGCCTCCTGGCACGGAGGGCCTCCAGGAGTGCACAAGAGGACCGGAGGAACATTCTGGGTTCTCTGGAAAAACACCTTTTTAAGTTTAAGGCAATTAATTATTAATTAATATTAAGTATATAATAATTATTAATTAATTATGTTCTTGTGATTTTTATAGGCTATGGTATTTTGTGATTTTCATTCTCACGAATCAGGATGTTACTAGATGGTGTGGTGCTAGAAGAGCTCAACAGGGTGCTAGATATCCTGGGCTCTTCAACAGAAGTCAAACAGGCGACTGATGGGTTTCAGCAGTCCCCCTCCAGCCGCTCGGAGCCCCAGGATTTCTGGGATCCCGACCACGCAGCCTCATCCGAGTACCCAGCTCCAATGAGATGCCGGGCAAAGCCCCAGTCTGCAGCTCAGGTTCACGGAACAAGGATCTGGGATGCAGCTGAGAGACGTTCGAGTGGGTAAATGGAGTCAGGCGTCGGGCTGGCACCCGCTGACCAACCTGCCCCAGGAGCACTGCTCAGTTCTCTTCTCACCATCCTCTCTGGTTTCCAGATGGGATTATTTATTTCCAAAGGGGATTCCTCTTATTTATCATGTAAACACAATGGCCAGCACATCCCACCTCTTGGAGAGTTGCCCCCAAAAGAAGGATCAACCCTTAAGGGACTAGGTTAGCCCTGAGGAAGAAGCCCATCCTTGTGGATGGTTTGCAGATACCTCACTGGGGAAAGGCCTGGGACACAGGAGCCCAGTCGAAGTATCCAGGTCTCCCATCAGGCTGAGAACTTGACTGAAGAAGTGTATCGCCTGAGCCACTGAGATGCCCAGGCCGACGGAAGGTGTGCCCAGAAAGGCATGTGGTCCCAGCAGACATGGAAGACAGGGCCCTCTTTCTTGGCCTCTATGCTCCCCGGGCAGTCCTTTGGTTGTTAGGAGACGGGTGATGACAGGTAACGAAAGTTTAGGAAAACCAACTTCCACAATACATCCTTGGTGAGCCGCTAGTTAGAAATGCAGAACCTCAAGTCCCACCCCAGCTCTGCCGAATCAGGGTCTGCATTTTAAAGAGATTCTCACCTCCTCTCTGCTGCCCACCCCCACCCCCATCCCTATAATGGCTACACATATTAAATTTGAGCGGTGTGGACTCACGCCATACTCTCCTACAAGCCCGAAAGCAGGAATTAATCAACTCCCCTCAACCGCTGGTCAACAAGGCTTTCAGACCCGCGAAACCGGTCCCCACCCAGATAATGTTGACCCGGGACGCCACCCGTCCCCTCCACCAGAGCAGCCAACAGCCTCCACTTTGACATCTTTTCTTTCCATCTGTGACAAACAGGCTCTCCTTAAATTAGCAGAGTCGGTCATGCTGCAAGACCTGTTTGTTGTAAGGCAAAGGCAGCCCTGCCTTAGAGTCATCAAAGTGTGAGGCTTATAAAATCATTGTATTATTTGAGCACAGAATAAAATGACCATATGGGTAAATGCTGTTGACTCATCTTCATTCATGATGCGATGCTGCAAAACCCTGCCTAACTCCTGCCCTCAACCCTGCCTGGGCTTCTTGCACTCCACGGCCAGTGGCGTGAGCAGGCCATTCCTTCTGTTTTTAGGAAGCCATGTCGGCAACCAATAGGACACTAACTCTTGCCACCTGGTGCCGTTTGAGGCTCTGATTTCCTGGAACTTAGGTTTCAATTGGGGCAGGGCGGGGTAGGGGGGCCATTACAAGATTTTTGTATGAATTTGAGAAATTAAGTAGTGACTTCACTTCTGAAACAACGCCGGCAACATCACAGAGCAGGAGAGGAGCAAGGACCGCGTGAGGGATAAGGACTGAGTGTCATGGACCCTGACAGGGGCTAGGGTACGGTGGTGGGGAGGCCGGGGAGGCTCCCTCCTCAGGCCCCCTGCTCTCTGTCTGTCCTATAATTAAATAGAAATAAGGGGCGCCTGGGTGGCTCAGTTGGTTAAGTGGCCGACTTCAGCTCAGGTCATGATCTCGCAGTCTGTGAGTTCAAGCCCCGCATTGGGCTCTGTGCTGACAGCTCAGAGCCTGGAGCCTGCTTCAGATTCTGTATCTCCCTCTCTCTCTGCCCTTCCCCTGCTCACGCTCTGTCTCTATGTCTCTCAAGAATAAATAAACGTTAAAAAAAATTAAAAAGAAAAAAGAAATAAATCAATAAAATTCCTCTCTCCCCCAGTGTCCCTCCTACTTGTCTCCCCTTTCCTTCCCAAGAAGAGCGGCCAGCATGCTGCACTCCCACGCAGCTCAGTCAGCCTGTCCCATGGCAGACGTTTTCTGTCCCTATCGCCCCATGAAAACACTTCTCCCCAAGGTCACCAATGCCCTAATTACCAGCTACACTGAGCCAAACGGCACCAGCCCTTTGCGGGCCTTATCTTACTTGATTGTTCTCAGTATTTGGCACCGCAGACCACTCCTCCTTCCTGAAACCCTCCCTTCCCACGGCTTCCTTGCCAACAGCAGTTCAGTTCAGTTCAGCCTGCAAATATTTATCGCCCTCTCACTACATGCCAGTGCCTGTTGTAGGCACTGGGACAATAAAAATGATTAACAATTGACCCCACACCTCAAGGAGCTTCCTTCTGGTCCCACGTAGGAGGGCTTCATAAAAACAGAGCCTTGCAAAACAAAGGGAAAGTTCCGTATTAGCTGTGTACACACGGGGCACGCGTTAAGGATTGCCAGCCAGGTTTGCTGGACACCATCCACCCTGAATTTCTTCCCACGTTCCAGCCCTTCCTCTGGCCTCACCTCACCGGCTCTCCATTAACTGCTGGTATACCCTGAGGTGCTCTCCTCAGCTCTCCTCTCTGCTCACTCCAAACTCTACTTAGGCAAGCTTGTCTACACCCAGGACTTCAACTACCACTTCTATCTTGAATATTCTCAAACCTTTAGCTCTAGCCAAACCAATTTCCTGAGTTCTTGATTCATGTATTCAAATTCCATACCAGTTAGCATTGCTTTTATTTTTTTTATGTTTATTTATTTTGAGACAGAGTGTGTATATGAGCAGGGGAGGGGCAGAAAGAGGGAGCGAGAGAATCCCAGGTGGGATCCACACTGTCGTCACAGAGCCTGACACAGGGCTCGATCTCAGGAACTGTGAGATCATGACCTGAGCCGAAATCAAGAGTCCGACGCTTACCCCACTGTACCACCCAGGTGCCCCTACTTTTTATTATATAATCAAAAGATGGAAAGCTAGAGTGACTTAAAGAGGATAGAATAAATTTATTTCTTTATTTCTTATCAGAGACCCAGGCTCCTTTCAGCTCTTCTGCCATCCTCAAGTTTGCCTTCTGGCTCAACACAGCTGCTGGAGCTCTAGCCATCTACAATGAACCCACCAAACTAGCCCTGCTCCGCCTAGCTCTGACTTTCTTTTCTGTGACAGGCAATTGAACTTTTATCTTAAGATATAGAGAATCACCAGTTGTTCCAATTACCTATTGCTGAGCAAACAAACGAAAACAAACAAAAACCCAAAATATAATGGCCGAAAATAACCACCTTTGGATTATGCCCACAGATTCTGTGAGGCAAGAATTCAGAAAGGGCACAGCAAGGACAAGTCTTATCCATGTGCGGGGCCTCGGCACAAATGGCCTGAACTGCCTGGGGAGGGCTCTGACGGCTGGAACCTGGAAGAGCTGGAGCTGAAGGAGCCACCTCTGAGATGACGCCTTCCTTCACATGTCTGCTGCCCGAGGGGGAAGGACATAGAGGGCTGAAAGGCAGGTTCCGTTTGATTGACTGTCGGTGCACCTTCATGCGCCCTCCCCAGCATGGCGGGCTCAAGATAATCAGTCTTCTTAAATGGCAGCTCCAGGCTCCAAGAGTGAATGTCACACAGTGGCAGGTGCGTGGCCTATTATGACCTGGTCTCAGAAGTCACATACCCTCACTTCCACAGTAGCTCTACTGGCCGAAGCACTCACCAGCCAGCCTAGATTTAAGGGGAGGGGACAGAGGTCCATCCCATCTCTTGATAGGAGGCCTGTCAAAAATGATGTGTGGCTATATTTGAAATCCCAGCCTGCAATAATCGAATCCTAAATATTGACTTTTCCTCTCTTCCACTACGTGACTGTCACATTTTGGGTTCTGTTACTGCAGACTCCATTTCTAGTAATGAATTCAGTGCTAGTTAGGAATTACTTTTATCTCTGACTAGCAGAGACCTGACAAATCGTGGCTTAAATACACGCCTGTAAAAGAAGCCCAAGGGAGGCAGTCCACGGCTGGCATGGCGCTACCATGATTCGTCAGGGATTCTGCTCCTTCCAGCCCTCATTTCCCATCCCTTACGTAGTCCTTGATCTCTTGGTCCGAGATGAGGTCTGCAGCTCCAGCCATCGTAACCATATCCCAGGCTCCAAGAGAGAAGAAGGGGAGAGCAAGATTGAACACTTTTCTTTCTAAAGGAGACTCCCTTGCAAGTCGCACACATCCTTCGGGTCACATATCAGCCACCAGAACTTGGTCTTATGATCACACTGAATTGCAGGGAGACTGGAAAATGTTGTTCTTACCTCGGTGGCAATGTGCCCAACTAAAAATGCAAGTTCTGTTGCTGGAAAAAATGGACAATTTAGAGGCAGCCAGCAGTCTGACTACAAGAACCTACTGGACATATCTACTCGCATGTCCTATAAGCTGTATCTCCAAGTGGCAGCAGTGACCTGGGTAAGCGGTCACAGAGAAAGGAGAATTATGTCCAGAAATGAAGGGGCATCCTCTAAGGTCAAAGTACCTCTAATCTCTTCAGTGTGTCTCTCTCACGTGGCTCTCGGGCCTTGAACCACTCTGGAATTTAAAGTATCAGAGTAAGACACTAGACTTGGCAAGCATTTAGAGCCAATCACCGAACACAATCTAGAGCAAACCTTGTGAACATCAAATTACCAAAAACAAAAAGAAAAAAAAAAAAAACCCTTCCACAAGAATTACAATTAACATTTTCATATAGCAGGATCCCTGGGTGGCTCAGTCAGTTAAGCGTCCGACTTTGGCTCAGGTCATGATCTCACAGTTCGTGGGTCTGAGCTCCACACTGGCTCACTGTTATGAGTACAGAGCCTGCTTCGAATCCTCTGTCCTCCCCTCTCTCTGTGCCCCTCTCCTGCTCACGCTCTCTCTCTCAAATAAAAAGTTTAAAATAAATTTTTAAAATAAAAAAATAAAATTTCCATGTAGCAAAGAGAGTTGTTGAGTCTTATTACCAAAATATTTAAGAATTATTTAACACAACAGAAATCCAGGTAACTAATGTCGCTCTCTGTAAAACCAACTGAAATAAGATTTAACCTGAAAAAAAAAATTGGATTCATTTGAAAAGTTGACTGAATTGGGACTGTTTTAGTCTGAAGAAAGAAAACCAGGGGCACATGGGTGGCTCAGTCGATTAAGCATCTGACTCTTGGCTTCGGCTCAGGTCGTGACCTCGCGGTTCTTGAGATCGAAGCCCTGTGATGGTATTCTCTCTCTTCCCCTCGCTCTGCCCCCCCCCCACCTTGACACCTGCACTCTTTCTCCCTCTCTCTCTTAAAATAAGCAAATAAACTTCAAAAATATAAAAATAATAATTAAAAAGAGAATCACAACTTGCAACGGGATGCAAAATGGCTATCCTGGGGAGGACCAGTCCCTCTCCCATGCCACCGAGGACAGATCAAGAACACAAAAGCCAGGGCTGCAGCTTTATGAAGACAGAGAAGGAAGAAGAGTAAGACATTGCGATGTGTCCTCTGGGTCAGATCGCTTTCAGAACTTTTAAAGATTAAAGACGATAATTTTTTTCTTCTTCAAATTTACTGCTGATGATAAAACAAGAGCATGAGGGGCGCCTGGTTGGCTCAGTCAGCTAAGCATCTGACTTCGGCTCAGGTCACGATTTCACAGTTCGAGAGTTCGAGCCCCACGTCAGGCTCTGTGCTGACAGCTCAGAACTTGGAGTCTGCTTTGGATTCTGTGTCTCCCTCTCTCTCTGCCCTCCCCGGCTTATGCACTCTCTCTCAAAGATAAATATTAAAAAAATTTTTTTTTATCGTCAAACTGTTTTCCAAAGGGGTTGTATAATCTTACATTCCATTATCCGTGTATGACACTTCGAGTTGCTCCACATTTTCAACCGTTGATATGATCAGTCTTCCAATTTGGGCATTCTAATAGGTATGTAGTAGTACCTCGTTGTGGTCTTAATTTGCATTTTTCTAATGACTAATGATGTCGAACATTTTTTTATGTGCTTATTTACCCATACGTCTTCTTTGGTGAAGTATCTGTTCGAATATTCTTTCCATTAAATTGGGTTGTTTTCTTATTCTTGATTTAAGAAGGTCTTTTTATATTCTGGATACAACCCCTTTATCATATATGTGACTTGAAAATATATTTTCCTACTCTGCCTTGTCTTTTCATTTTGATAACAGTATCCTTCTAAGACCAGAAGTATTTAATTTTGATGAAGTCCACTTTATTAACTTTTTTCTTTTATGGATCATACTTTTGGTATCACCGAAGAAACCTTTCCCTGCATAATGTCACAAAGATTTTCTACTATGTTTTCATCTAGAAGTTTTATAATTTTAAGTTTTACTTTTATGTCTATAGTCATTTGGGATTAATTTTTACATGTAGTGCAAGGTATGGATTCAAGTTTATATTTTTGCATTGAATATCCAATTGTTCTAGCATTATTGATTGGCAAGACTTTATCCATTGAATTGCCTTTGCACTTTGTCAAAAATCATATGACTGTATATGTGTGCGTCTATTTCTGAACTCTATTTGTTATCATTATAACAAATACCGTCTTAATACCACACCGTCTTAAATTCCATAGCTTTATAAGTCTTGAAATTAAGTAAAGCAAGTCTTCCAACTTTGTTAATTTTTTCCAAGGTGTTTTGACTAGTTTAGGGCTTTTGCATTTACATACAAATTTTAGAATCAGCCTGTCAATTCTTATGAAAATAGAAACCCATTGGTATTGTACTACATCTATGTATTAGTTTGGAGAAAATTGACATTTTAACAGTATTGAGTCTTCTGATCCATAAGCATGGTATGTGGTATATTTCTCTATTTTTTGAGGCCTTTTTTATTTCTCTCAGAAATGCTTTGTGGTTCTTAGTGTATAGACCTTGTACATTTTTTATCTAATTTATCTTTAAGTATTTCGTATATTGGAATCTATTACGGATGATATTGATTTTTTTATTTCACTGTCCAGTTCATTCCCCATACACAAAAACATAGCTGATTTCTGTATATGTATCTTCTATCCAATACCCTTCCTAAAGCCACTTATTAGTCCTAGTACCTTTTTACTTTTGTAGATTCCATAGAATTCTTTACATAGATAGTCATATCTTTGGCAAATAAAGACAATTTTACTTCTTCCTATCCCATCTAGATATCCTTTGCTTTTCTGCTTTTTCTGGTTAGAACCTTTAGTGCCACATTAAACAGAAGCAATAAGAGTAGACATCTTGGGGCGCCTGGGTGGCTCAGTCGGTTAAGCGGCCGACTTCGGCTCAGGTCATGATCTCACGGTTCTGTGAGTTCGAGCCCCGCGTCGGGCTCTCTGCTGACAGCTCAGAGCCTGCAGCCTGTTTCGGATTCTGTGTCTCCCTCTCTCTCTGCCCTTCCCCTGCTCATGCTATGTCTCTATGTCTCTCAAAAATAAATAAACATTAAAAAAAATTAAAAAAAAAGAGTAGACATCTTGTTCCTGATCTTAGAGAGAAAGCATTCAGTTATTTCACCAGTAGGTATGGTGTTGCAGAAGCCTTGAATGTGCATTTTCAAGATTTTTGATAAGTATGGACTCCAGAAAAGTGCCAGTTTACACCATATCCAGCAGTGTCTGAGATGGTACCTTTTTCTACACTCTTGGCAACATTAGGCATTATCTTAAAAAAATAAAAGTCTGCCATTATTTTTTAAGTTTATTTATTTTGAGAGAGCGCCAGAGCATTAGCAGAGGAAGGGGGCAGAGAGAGAGAATCCCAAACAGATTCTGTGCTGTCAGTGTGGAGCCTGACTCAGGGCTCGATCTCACGAATCATGAGACCCTGACCTGAGCCAAAAATCAAGAGTCTGACCCTTAACCAACTGAACCACCTAAGTGCCCCAGAAGTCTACCATTCTTAATGTTATCTTTTTATTTTTAATTTATATTTCTTTGACCATTAATGGAGGTTAGCATTCTTTAATGTTTGTTTTGTTGTCAATGCCCTCTGCTCATTTTATAATGAGTATTCATTTCTTCCTTAATAATTTTATAGTAGCTTTTTAAAGGTCTCCTATCCTTAATTAAATATATTTATTACATATGTCTGGCAATATTCTTCCCTATTTACCTTTTGCCTTTTACCTTTGTTTATGGACTTATTTTTTATATATACTATTTTTTTTAAATTTTTTAAATGTTTATTTATTTTTGAGAGAGAGAGACAGAGCATGAGCAGGGGAAGGGCAGAGAGAGAGGGCAGACACAGAATCCGAAGCAGGCTCCAGACTCTGAGCCATCGGCACAGAGCCCGATGTGGGGCTCGAACTCACAGACCTTAAGATCATGACCTGAGCCGAAGTCGGCTTAACCGACTGAGCCACCCAGGGCGCCCCAATATATACTATTTTTAATAGCAGTTTTTGGAGCAGTCTTAGATTCACAGCAAAATTGAGCATAAAGTACAGAGAGTTTCCATGTATCCCCTGCCTCCCCAATACATACCCTCCCACTATCAACATCACATACTACCAATATCCCACACCACAGCTCATTATAATCAATGAACCTAGTGTACACTGAGACATCATTATCACCCAAAATCCATAATTTATGTTACGGTTCACTCTTGGTGTTACATGTTCGATGGGTCGGGACAAATGTACAATGACATGCATGTCCACCCTTACATTATCATACAGAATTATTTCACTACCCTATAAATCTCTTTGCTTTTCTTCTTCATCCTTCCCTCTTTTTGAATCCCTGGCGATCACTGATCTTTTTACTGTCCTCATAGTTTTGCCTTTTCCAGGATGTCGCATATTTACAATCATACAGCATGTATCCTTTTCAGATTGTCTTCTTTTGCTTAGTAATAGGGATTTCAGGTTTCTCCACGTCTTTCCTTGGCTTGATAGTGTGTTCCTTTTTAGGACTTAATAATATTCCATCATCTGGTTGTACCACAGTGAAGTATATCTAGTGAAGAACATTTTGGCTGCTTCCAAGTCTTAGCAGTTGTGAACAAAGAAACATCCATGTGCAATTTTTGGGCAAACATATGTTTTCAACTTATCTGGATAAATGCCAAGGGGTGCAATTTCTGGATCATATGGGTAAGGAGTACATTTATATGTGTGTTTTTTTTTTTAATACACTAAAGCTTTTACTTTTTTGTTGACAAACCTGTCAACCTTTATCTTCGTAATTTCTGTCTTTGGTTTTGATAAGAAAAACTTTTCCCTTTCAAAATTTTATAAATCTTCACAAATACCTTCTTCTAATAGTTCTATGGTGTTATTTCATTTTCACATTTCAACCTTTGTTTTATTTTGACATGAGAAGATATCTAAGTTCATTTTCCTTTGGCTTTCTTTTCACTTCCCTAGTTACATACAGCTTCCTCTAAATATTTGATCCACACAGCAACTCCAAAGGAGTTCCCACTTTGACAAACAAGGAAACCGAGGCAGAGAGGTGGCTCGTTGCGTTTAAGGCCACGTAGCCGTTAATATATGTCATCAGGATTCAAACCCAGGTCTTTTGATGCCACATCCTGTTCTCTCTCCACCACAGCCCTAGCATTCCCATACCGCATACCCCGGAATCAGAATCTGCATTTCTATCAAGTTAGAGAAGAACTATTGTGCATCATATTTCCCCCAATTTAGGGTACGTCAGAATCACCTGGGAGCACTTGTTGAGCTCCATCCCTCCTCAATATATTAACTCAGTGGGTCTGGAGATGATGACCTGAAATCTGCCTTTTTTTTTTCTTTTTGAAATCTGCCTTTTAACAAGCATCCAGGTGATTCTTATAAGCAGGTGACTCCATGGATGACACTTGAGAAATGCTATAACACAACTGAGAAATGTTCTCAAACTGTTACCTAGAAGACCAAAAGTGATGGCTGATCATATCTCCCAGTCTCAATGTAGATACGTTCTTTTAATCTGAAAACAGAGACAACTAAGAGGTAACAGTAACTCTTTTACATGTAGACATGTGGTAATTAGGCTGTAATGATGAGGACGATGATTAAATCTTTAATTTTACAGAAAATCAAATAAAGAAAACTAAGGGCAAAAGGCCTTCAATCGATCCAGAATTTTGTGGAGGCAGCGTGAAGTAGGAGAAACATCTACCCAAGTAAATCAGAGTCTTCTTCCCCTTAGCCAAGTATTGTCAGTATGTCCGTGAGTCAAGGTCTCTTCAATAAAACAGGTAAATAACCTGCCAGCGAGTAGAAAGAACCTGTCTGTCAACTTTCTGAACTTTTGTCCCCAGTATCCTACTCCAGGGAAGAGTAAACTTCCAAGGAGACTAAGCAGCCTCCGGAGGCTCGTTTTCGCCAGCTCAGATTTGCCCGGAAGCCGACGCCACCTGGCCAGAGGTGGGGCCCCGCGACCTAAGGGGGCGCTTCCGAGACCCGTCTGCGCCCTGCGGCTGGGGAGAAACCCTCTCATCCGCCCAGTCCGCCAATGGATCCGTCATCAATAATTCATTAAGAACCTCCTCTCCATTGGCTGAGGCCACCACCCGCGCTGGCAGCGGCCCAATGAGGAAGGACTTGAGAGAGCCTTCTGAATAGTAAACGAGCTGTCGTGACGCAGAGACCAGTGATTGGCTGCGACGGCGCGAGGCGGGGCCAGCTCGGGCGGCGGCGAGAGCAGCCAGGGCAGCTCAGTGCCAGCCGGGGAGGGTCGAACCCGGAGCGGGGTCCGAGCGTGGGGCCGGCAGTGAGAGGGCGGGCAAGGGGAGCGAACCGGCGACGGGCGGACGCGCTGCATCAGGATGTTCAGCTGGATGGGGCGGCAGGCCGGCGGGCGCGAGCGCGCGGGCGGCGCGGACGCGGTGCAGACGGTGACTGGGGGCCTGCGCTCGCTCTACCTGCGCAAGGTGCTGCCGCTGGAGGAGGCGTACCGCTTCCACGAGTTCCACTCGCCTGCGCTGGAAGACGCCGACTTCGAGAACAAGCCCATGATCCTGCTGGTGGGCCAGTACAGCACGGGCAAGACCACCTTCATCAGGTAACCCGCCCCGCCCGCGCCTCAGCCCTGCCGGGACCCCCGCTCCCCCCACCTAGGTGGTGGCGGTCCTCCCCACGTGTGCGCGTGCTGTTACCAGCCTCCCGCCGCCCTCGGACATCCTGCAGCGCCCACTTCCCCCGTGCGGAATCCCACCCGCGCTGGCAGCGGTGTTTCCCCCTCCAGCTCCGGCGCGACCTGAGGTTCCTGCTCCTAGCGCGGTGCCCAGGTGCCTGCAGCCTCGCCCTGGGGTGCGGCCGCCCCAGAAGGGGCTGGCTCTACCCACGCAGGCAGGAAGGTCCCTGGAACCCCCTTCTCTGTGTACTCTCAGCCCTCCTTCCTTGCTCTTGTTAAGGCACTCTTCTTGCTAGCTTTATCTTGTCACCCTGGCCTGGGGACCCGGGGAAGGGAGGGAGGAGAGCGAGGCTATAATAAGCATCTTCTCGATGAGTGAGCGAGGCCTAGGGCTAGAAATGGGGACAGAGGTGTGGGGTATCAGAATGGGCTCTTGAGTCACAGCTGGAGAATTAAGCCCCCAGCGCATGACTATTGAATGAATGAATGAATGGCAACAGTAGGGGGTATTTCCAGTGCCCCTTTCCTTTGAGGTCCTTGCGTGCCATCCCCCACCACCCTGTTGGGGGCAGCGGGTAGAGAGGCCGCTTTCATTCAGCTCTTGCACAGCCTCGCCTTTATCCGGCCATAGGAAGTTAGCTGTGTGTAGCAGCCCCAGCTAGGGCCCAGTGGAACCAAGGGGGAGTGTCATATTACTGTTCGTTAGTTTCCATTTCTTAGGTGGGTCATTCCCTCCTCCCTTGACAACTGAAAATATTTGTCATGCTCGCTCTGTCTCTAAAAGCAAACAGTTACTGTGCATGCGCTAAGGTTCAAATCACATAGCTTCCTCTGAGGTGATTTTTGTTGGGAAGTAATTTACATGGAAACAAATTGCTTTTGGAAGAGACTGCGTTACTTCTAAAGCAGAAGTAACATACTTTTAAGACTCATTTTCTTTGGATAGGAAACGTGTTTTCTGGGGTCAAACCTTGCGTCGGTTAAAACAAAGTGACTAATCATTTACAGTTTGGGTCTAGGGTTTGGGAAGCTGTAACAGTCTCTTCATCACTGATGTTCAACAGGTGTTCAGAAAACTGCATCTATATTTGGATATATTCCGTTTCTATTAAATAGCGGCCTCTTTTTCTCCACTCCAGTGACCTAGATAGTTCCTCCAAATAGAGTAGTTGTCACTACAGGAAATATGCTCAAACCAGACCTCCAGAAGCACCATGAATGAATTGAGCAAAGCAAATGTACTCTATTGAAATACCGTTCTAGGTAGTAAAGTGAATGTGAAGGAAGATGGAGGGAAATAATTTTTAAGTTGGTTTATTTGGTGCTTATTAATAAAGTGAAAATAGTATTTCACTATGTCACCTCAGACACTCAAACCATAGAAATGTTACAGTCACTGGTACCTTGAAAGATGACAAACCATACCTTTAAGGTCTCAGTAATACTAACCAGTTTTTAAGTATATGGGGAAATGAAGTATTGTGACTAAGTGACCCAAGAGTGGGAGGTGGCCCTTTTGAAACATACAGGTCAAGGATAAGAAGATAGCATTGCTGTAATTACAATAATCGCAGACGTTAGCAGTGACATACTCACAGCCCCCTGGGCAGTTACTCCTGTCTGTCTCTGCCACGGGGCTTTATTGTGCCGAGTGTGCTCAGAGAGCCCTGTTGATGCTGTACCAACCTGGCTGTGATGTGGCCATCTCTCTGCTCTCATAGCCTCGCTCCACTCTCTTTTTCATCATTCGAGGGGAGCTTTGTGGAATAGCTCAGCACAGTTTTAAGAAGGATTTTGAGATTTGACTCTGGGCAACATCATCCAAATGGACCACTTCTCGGCAGGCACTGGAGCCACGTGCAACCTCAGGTGAGGGGGGAGTCACCTTAAGGAGAAGCCACTTGATTTTCAGACCTAAGTGGCTTTGGCCTTAGGCAGTGGGCATCAAGTGGACCTGTGAGGTTAGAAGGAAATCGAGGTGAAGACAGGAAGCTTGGTGAGGCACTAGGGGCTTGAGTTTGGTTTCCTAGTGGAGCTAGGAGGAAGAGATTTAACTCCTGGGAGGAAATCCCTAAATAAAAAGAGAGCCGGCCCTGGAACTGGGAAGCAGAGGGGTTGGCCCAGAGTGCTGACCATCCTGGGTCCTGCTTGCATCCACGGCTGTCTTTTCGCTGAAACTCTTCAGTGGCTGCGTTGTTTGGTTCTAGCCATTGAACACTAGAAGTTCATACTTGGCTGTGGGGTGCACTTATCTACATGTATAAGAGTCTCATCCGCTTGGCTTCCTGTATATCCCAAGAAGGCACTGGTAACACAGAGCCTGCACTGATGGGAAGGAAACTTCTCTCATTCTAAGCAAGGACACTCAGCAAGGCCTTTGGTGGGCATGGCACATCTTTAATAAAACTGTACTCCTCCTTCCTTTTGTCCCGTGACTGGGATGAATTAAGAGCTCCACTAGAACATGGTGAGCCAGAACTTCTTCTGGAGCGAGGAAACTAAATGTGTGTCTTGTTCTAGTGAAAAGGTCTTCTAGGTGGGGTGGATGGAGAGCCTGAGTGCCAAAAACTACACTTACTTTTTGGATGTGTATGGAAGGAGAGTTGGTGGATCCTCCTCACATGGGTCACAAAACTGGCTGAGAAGGAGACTTCAGATGTGATGGAGCTCTTTGTCAAAGTCTCCGTGGGGTAGAAGCAGAGCGGCTGATGAACCTACTGACAACTTTATTTCTCAGAAGAAAACGGGTGCTGTGAGAGAAACCATGGAGCTCGCTCTACCTCTAACCAGCAAGAAAGAGTTGGCCAAAAAAGAAGAAGAGACTGGCACAGGGGGAAAGTGGCCATGTTGTCTTAGACTACATAACAGCCAAAGAAGGGTGGATTTTGGGCTCAGACAGACTTGTATCCAAAATCTGAGGAGAACAGATTTCAGAGATTCCCCTAAGAAAATTCCTGGGCCCAGGTGCTGTGAAGGAAGACATTTCCACTAAGAAAAAGTAAGGCTCACTGGGAATCAAGCCACATGGTTGCATACTTTGGTTTTAAAGAGCTCCATTTTTCTCTCTTCCTCCTACACCCTGTCCCCTTCTCCCAGAAAATGTATTCTAATGAGGAAAAAAGAGGGAAGTCATTCAAACTGTATAGGCTTTAAAAGTATAGAGCCCAAAGTAATTAGACAAGAAAAAGAAATAGAAGGAATGTAGATTGGAGAGAAGTAAAACCATGTCTGTGCATAGAGGATATGATCATACGTGTAGAAAATCCCAAGGATTTAGGAAACCCTAAAAAAAACTTTTAAAATATGGAAATTCAGCAAAGTGTTAGGATATAAGATCAATATACATCAGTTATATTTCTATGAACTAGCAATGAACAATCTGAAATTATGAAAATAATTCCATTTATAGTAACATCTAAAAGAATAAAATATTTAGAAATAAATTTAACAAAAGTAATATAAAACTTATGCACCAGAAACTGCAAAACTTTGTTGAAAGAAATGAAAGAAAACCTAAAACAACAACAAAAACACAAGAAAGACATCCATGTGCCCGGACTGGAAGACTTAATATTTTTAGAAGCACAGTACTGCTCAAAGAGCTCTGTGACTTTGTGCATTCCCTACCAAAGTCCCAACTGCCTTCTTTACCGAAATCGACAAGCTGATCCTAAGACTCACTTGGAAACATGAGAGATCCAGAGTAGACAAGACAGTCTTGAAAGAGAACAAAACTGGAGTCCTCATTCCTTCTCATTTCAAAGCTTGCTACAAAGCTACAATAAAGAAGACAGTGTGACGGCAGCATATGGATAGACACAGAATGACAGAAGAGAATCAGACATCCAGAACTAAACCCGTATGTCTGGTAAATTTTTTTCCCAAGGGTTCCAAGACAATTCGATAGGAGAAAGAACATTCTTTTCAAGAAATGATGGTGGACAAATGGATATCCACATTACAAAAGGCATAGAGTGACAGCTAATGGGAATAGGGTTTCTTCTTGGAGTGACGAAAATGTTCTGAAATTAGATGGTGGTATCAGTTGCACAATTTTGTGAAGATACGAAAACCACAGGATTGTACCCTTTAAAAGGGTAAGTTTTATGGTAGTATATAAATTGTGTCTCAGTTAAAAGTAGGAAACAATTCAGTCTTCCAACAGTTCGGTATCCTGTGATTTCTTTAATTTCCATAATTCTGCAGTTAGTGCCAGTCAAGTAATTTCTGCATCTGTACACAATAATTTAAAATAAAAATATTTGCCAGAAAGCAAGCAAGCCAAAAAAAGTGGGAATAAGCTAAAAGAACACATGAGCTGGGGTGCCTGGGTGGCTGTGTTGGTTAAGCGTCGACCCTTGGTATTGGCTCACGTCCTAATCTCACAGTTTGTGGGTTCAAGCTCCAAGCTGGGCTCTGTGCTGACAGTATGGAGCCTGCTTGGGATTCTCTTTCCCTCTCTGCTCCTCTCCCACTCCCCTCGCCAAGATAAGTAAATAAACTTAAAAAAAAAAAGAACACATGAAGGAAAGGAACTGAGGAGTAGATATGAGGGAAATGAGAGTACAAATAGCCATCACACAGCCCCTACGGTATGTTTTTTCTCTTGCATATTCTTGTCCATGTGTAACCATGTTCATTCTTCCTAACACGCGAGTTAGGAAAATCAAAGTATAATATTTTCCTATAAACTGATTGATAAACTAATTGTGTTTTAAAACTTTAAATATCACTTACATACAGTGTTCCTAGAGGGGAAAGAGGGCAGGAGTTCCATACGCAATTGTGGAAACAAAGTTTATGGACAGTGTGGAGCATTAAGAAGCTGGTGGCTGGGAAGGCAAAACCGCCTCGGGCAGGAAAAGGCCTTTTTTGGTAGGATTAGAGTAAGAAAAAGAATCAGGAAGTGATAGACCCACTTCTTGGGACTCTTGCTATAACTTTCGCAGAAAGCAGAACTACTCAGCTATTAGTCTCTTTTCTCCTTTTCTCAAAAGCAAACGGTCCCGGGAAAGGGAGCCCTGCCGTGTTTGAGAGGGGATTCAAGCCCAGAGGATGAAGAGCCCTCCAGGGGCGGCACAGGCGCAGCCCAGTAGACACCCGGGTCAGGGGACAGATAGCAGGCCCTTCTGGGAAGAACATGTAGTTGTGCTTGAAGAACTGTGTTTGGTAATTTTTAAGAAGTTATGAAGAATATGAGAGACACCTGGGTGGCTCAGTCGGTTAAGCATCCGACTTCCCACTCAGGTCACGATCTCGCGGTTTGTGAGTTCAAGCCCCGCATCAGGCTCTGGAGCCTGCTTTGGATTCTGTGTCTCCCTCTCTCTCTGCCCCTCCCCCACTAGCCCCTGTCTGTGTGTGTGTGTCTCTCTCTCAAAAAATAAACATTTAAAAATTAAAAAAAAAAAGTTAGGAAGAATATGAGGAGTATCAGAAAATTCGAAGCAGGCAAATGGCCCCGTTTTCAGAAAAAGGGGGGCATAGATTCTATTAAAGAACAAAACTCTACTTCATCCCTTTGATAAGCTCTAGACTCAGTTATTAAAACAAAGAGAAATGAAGGCACTCCCTAGGAGGCAGCCTGGTTTACCCTTTAAAAAAAATCCTGTTACGGAAACACCATGAGCCCAGTTTAGTGGTTCTTACTGTCAGCCAGGCACCAGACCCCCTGGAAGTGATAGTCTTCTCTGCCAAACACTATACCCTTTGTGGATCTTTCTGAAATGCTGAAATAATTGATTTTTACAGAAGAATGGACTATCTATAGTATATAAGATCTTACGTGTATACCCTAGTGTCCATTTATTCAAATAATATTGGTTTCTAGGAAGAGCCTCGCTATCCCAGAACTTAGGGTTTCATGGGGAATATGGGTAACAATCCACAAGCCATGACAAGAGCTATGACCCTAGATGCTCAGGCTGGGATGGGGGCACAGGAGGGACCCTTCATTCAGGCTTGGAGGTTGGAAAAGGCCTCCTTGATGACACAGCCTAAAAGCTGAGCCCTGAGGAATGAGCCAGAATTAGCTGTCCAAACGAGACCAAGAAATGAGGGCGAGAAGTGACCGTGATGAGGCCCAGGTTTCCTGGATAACTGGGTGGGCGGTAGAGCTATCCACCGAGATGGGGACGCAGGAAGAGGAAGAGTGGGGGCACAATTTGAGTTTAGATTTAAACCCATGTTGAAATGGACACCCAGGTGTAGAGTCCACAAGGGGCTGGACATCTGGAGCTGGAGTGAAAGGAAGAGGAGCTGTGGAGACACAGGGAAAAGGCACCGGAGAGGTAGAGTAATGCCAGGGCAGGAGGGGGATTTAGAGCCATTGTAGGGCTCTTTTGCTTGTGAGTCACAGAAGCTCAACTGAAAAAGGCTTAAGTCAAAAGGTACGTTTTCTCATGAAACTGATCAGACCAGAGTGCGCTGGTTTCAGGCCTGGCCTAGGACCCCAAGTGGCGCCACCTGGTCTCTGTCTCTCCGCTCAGCTGCCTTCTTCATGTTGGCTTCCTTCTCAGGCAGTTGCCCCTCATGAGGCGGGCATGTGGCCATCTCCAAATCAAGACTCACGTTTTGCCAGCTCAGCAACCCCAATGGGAAAAAAAGAACCCTTTTCCCAGTAGTTTCTGCAAAAGTCTTAGGTTTGAGTCTCATTGGTTAGCCCTCGGCTGTATACTCATCTCAGTTCCTCAAGCCAGGGGAATGAAATACCCATGCCTGCAGTGGGGTGGTCAGCCCCCAAACCATGTGGACTAAGAGGGGGGAAAGGTGGCTCTTAAGGGTGCTGCTACAAAAAAGGAAAAGCATTCGCCAAACAGGTGAGGCATCAGGCAGCCCCCACAAAAGCCATGGACAGAGGGGGTGTGGTCAGCAGGGTCAGATGCTTCTGGGAAAAGGGTTGAAATGGATCCAGTGGATTAGCCATCAGGAGCCAGGGTGACCTTGGCAAGAGCCATGCCAGTAAGTGGTGATGATGGAAGCCAGGTGGCGGTGGGTTGAGGAATGAGTGGGAGGCGAAGTGTCAAATACAGAAAACTCTCAGCAACTGGGTACTGGAGGGGAGGAACCGTGCCCTAGTCCCAGGCATTCCAGTGGAAGCCTGTTAAAAGTTGATGGAAGGGGCCTATAGAGAGAGAGAAGCTGGTATTTCAGAAACCTAAGAGGCGGGCCTGGGAGCAGGGGAGTAGGGACCCCAGGACAGGGTGGGTGGGGTATGGTGGTAGTAATCACGTCTGGGAGACACTGCAGGTTGGCTTCTTGTCCACTTGTTACATTATCTACCTGACAAATGGCAGTCACGCCACAGGATTAGGAGAAATAGAAGGGGAAATGTGTTTTGTTTTGTTTCGTTTTTAATTATAAAATTCTCTTCCGTAACTCGCATTTAGAAGCTTACTTGTAGAAGACATTCATTATATTTTTCAAAACCTTGGAAAATTATGAACTAGAAAGCCACGATTCCTGGATCTGGCCGCAGGTCAGAATCGCTGGGAGACCGGAAACAGATTCTAGGGCCTTAATCCAGACCCCCTGAATTGGAATCTCTGTGGGAGAGGGTCAAAAATCTATTTTTGTTTGGGTTTGCTTTTGGTTTTTATAAACCACCTCTCAGAGTAATTCTTAGGTAGCTTCCTGCAGGAAATATTTGGGAACCACTGAAAGACAAAGGTTCCTCTAATGGAATTATGATAAGTTGAACCATTTAAGCTTGAGAAGTGGGTCGGCCTCAACCCAGAAGGGAGGCCCACTTTGGTGGCCCTTCCGTGGCATGTGATCCAAGCTACATCTGTTCACATTTTTAACAAATGACCTAAGTGAAGACCATGGAAGTCATGCTTACAAAACTGGGAATTTGCAAAATATGCAATTTAATATGCCTTTTTCACTTAATATGATATGATAAACTTGTTCTTATATCATCAAGTAATCTGCAGAAATACTTTCATGACTGCATCCTAGTCTATCATACAGCTTGGAACATTGTTTCTAATTTTATGCTCTTATCTATAATATTGCAGTGGACATTCTTGGCTTATAAATCTTTGTATGTCTAGTTTTTTTTCCCTTAGAAAAAAGCCTGTTCTGCTGAGTGTGAATTACTGCATCAAAAGATATAAATATTTTTCAAGTTTATATATATTCTTGGTTTTATACATATACATATATATAAATATATATACACACACATGCATGTATATAATACATATATAAATAATACATATTTTACACTACACATGCATGTATATAATACATATATAAATAATACATATTTTACACTAAAACCTTGGTTTGCGAGCATAATTCATTCCAGAAACATGCTCGTAATCCAAAGCGGTTGTCTATCAAAGCGAATTTCAAGAACCATTGGCTCGGTTGTGATCATGTGATGTTTGGTGTCACGTACTACTCGTGTTGCAAGACATCGCTCATTTATCAAGTTAAAATTTATTAGAAATGTTTGCTTGTCTTGTGGAACACTCACAGAACAAGTTACTCACAATCCAAAGTTTTACTGTGTATGAAATAAAACATTATGTATTTTATTCTGAATATGTCTATGTACATATATTCCTTTTTCAGAAAAGTTATTCCAAATTATATTCCCACAACAGAGTCTAATATGAGGAGTATTATTTCACCAAACTGTCAGTAAAACTATATATTATTATTAAAAACAAGTAAATGTGATAGGAGAAAATTTCTCTTAGTTTGCCTTTTTTTTTTTTTTTACTGTGAAGTGGAACTTATGAAATGTGTAGTTATCATCTCTGTTTCTCTGAGTTGTCTGTGAGCTTTGTCCAATTTTCATTTGGAGTGCTAGACTGTATCTTGTAGATGTTTAAATGTTTTGCTCAATAATGGTTCTCAGTCTTTTGTCACAATTATTACATTTTTCCAGTTCAAGGTTTGCCTTTTTAATTTTTTATGATAATTTTTGACATGGAGATATATTTAATATTTGTGGTCAACTTGAACATTTCTTTCCTCTTTGATGATGTCTTTTATATCTCTAGAAAATCCTTAAACATTACAGAAGCCCTAAATTTAAAAAAATCTTTCAAATAGTTAACTCTTTAATCCATTTGGGAATAATATCAGTTATACTGGTATCTTTTGGAACCTTTCTCTCCTGTCGTGTCGTTCTGTTGGTAGATTCTTATGCCTAGACCATATTGTCTTAAGGATTGTCATTTTAAAACAGTCTTTAATTAAATGGTAATACAGATCCTTCTGATTTCATTTCTCTTTATTTTCCAAATACTGTCAATCGTCATTTCCTGTTAGTCTTTCAGAAGAACTTTAAAATTACTTTATTAGATTCTTCCCAGAAAATCCCATTAGGATCCATTGGTATTGGGACTGCATTATATCTTGGTATTTGCTCTTCCCGAGCAGGAACTCAGCATGGCTTTTATATATCTCAGAAAGGTGTTTGATTTACTCATATAGGTTCTGTATACTCTTATTAATGCCGTTCTTAGGTGTTTTATATTCCTTCACTCTTATGAACCAGATTTTTTTCCTTTATATTTTCTAGATGGGTATTGGGAGTATGCAAGATAGCCACTGACTTTTACACATTTTTGTTTTGTGTCTGTTCATTGGATTCAAGTTATTCTGACAGATTTGCAGTAGATTCTCTTGGGTTTTCTAGATAGACAGCTGTATCAATTACATTCATGATTACTTTTTTCCCTCTTCTGTTTCATCGTTTATTGTACTAGGAAGCAACCTCCGCATCAAGCTTCTAAGTGTGTTGATAATGCTTTTGTTATTTCATCCTAAGATATGATGTTCGTTGTTGGTTTAATAATTTATAAATTAATCACATTAAGAAATTGTCTATTACTAATTTTAAAAGAATTTCATTTGAATAAAAAACTAGAACAGATGTTGAGCTTCATTAAATGCCTTTTTAGTTTTTCCTTTAACCTGTGTTCTATGGAAGGCAATTCTGCGAGATCGTTAAGAAGTGTTCAAAAAGGGTTCTATAGCTCAGTAACTCTGGGAAGTGCTGTGTTCTTTAGGCTGTCGTGCAGCTTTCCAGTGCTCCCAGTTCAGCCTATATAAAGTCTGTCATCACATTCATAAATTACAAGATCTAACATAGAAGACACTTAATAGTGCACGAGCAAATGAATGACTGGAAAATTAACAGGACTATAAAAACTTGAGAAACATGTTGCCTTTGATTCCAGTGAACTTCCTCTCCCTTTCATCTCCTTCCTTTCCTTTCTTTCCTTTCTTTCCTTTCTTTCCTTTTCTTCTACCCACCTTCCAGAATAGCATGGAAGGCAGACCAGAGCAGCTCCTGGTACTGGCACATGTTAGACAGCAGTGCGCCTGAAGCACGTCTCAGCGCTGCATGGTTTGAATAACATTCATAGCTGGAAAAATAGAGCTGTGAACGGCTTTATCCAGCAAATTCCAGTTTCTCGATCCCACAGGCTAATGTAGATTCCTGAGTAGGCGTAGCAGTTTCAAAGATGATGTCATCTGAACAAGCAGCCCTGGCCGTAAGACAAACTAAGGGACAAACAAAATGAAAATAAAAGTTAGCCTTCACACTTACGGAAGACACGGAATCTTAAAATGGAAGCGAGGCTTGGCCTGACTTAATTTTTCAGTAACTCGACAAGATTAAAATCTTAAAGGACCTGCGATGTTTGTGACATTTATCTCAGTATGATTTGTAATAGCAAGAAATGGGAAGCTATATCAACTCCCAAGAGTGAGGATATGGGAAATTAAATTGTTATACACTCATCCTAGAATAGTATGCAGCTGTTAAAAAATTGTTTTCAAATAATTTCTGATAGTATGAGGAAAACTAATGGTGAAACATCTAGATGCAAAATTATTTAAACATTTTGGTCCCAATATTCTAAATAAAAAATTGTATTCACAAAAAAAGGACTGGATGGAACTATACTAAAATGTGGGAAGTAGTCGTTATCCTGTGCTAATGTGGTCTCATGCAAGCTGCTTTGCTTTGTCCTGAGCAGGGATAAGATGCCCGCTCTAACAACAGTGAGGGTGAAGAGATGAAACACGTGTGAAATGCCTTATAAACAAACTGTACAGTGTGGCTTCATAATAATCTGTTGTTTGGTGGTGTCCAGAAGCAGTGGTAGTGCTTACTCACTAAAAACCATTGTATATTCTTGACCGTTTTATAAGACTTTTGTGATAACAGATGTTTGATTCTTCTCTCTTGCCTTTCTTGGTACTAAGCATGAAGGTAAACAAAGGAAACTGCAATACAAATCAGAGTTGAAGGACTGACCCTTTCTTTGCGGCTACTCTCCTAGTGAAATAGTGGATCGAGTAATATTGATAAAGAACACATTATGTAAAGCTTTGCAACACTTACTATAAACTGAAATGTATTTAAACTCATAGACTTGGATTTTAAAATAAGAAAATACAACTGCTTCTCCACTGGACTCCAAAGCTGTGCTTTATATATTTCTTTCACATCTGGTTGGCTTAAAACCTTAGTAACTAATACTCAAAAGAATAAAGTGATGGTTGCAGTTAGCTTAATGCTCTTTTTCAAAATGTCCCAGTCCAGGGCGCCTGGTGGCTCAGTCAGTGGAGCATCTGACTTTGGCTGAGGTCGTGATCTCACAGTTACTGGGTTTGAAGCCTTTGCGCTGACAGGGCAGAACCTGCTTAGGATTCTGTTTCCCTCTCTCTCCCGTTCCCCTGCATGCAGTTTCTCTCTCTCTCAAAAATACACAAACATTAAAAAAAAGTCCCGGTCCTCATCAATGAATTGAACCCTCAAACTATGCACAGATGCCAGCGTACACCCAAGCATTTCTAAAAATCTCATCACGACACAAACCATTTCTCTAGATTTTGGTTGAGAATTTTAAAATAATGCTCATTAAACACCCCAAATATATGTGGTATATTATATTACTTTTTAGAATGCTTACTTAATTACTAAATACCTACTAAAAAGTCTTAGATCTGTGTATTTGTTATGATTCACAGAACTCATTCCTGTAAATGCTCTTGTTGCAGGCTCACTCAGCCTCTCAGGCTCTGGTCTAGAGTAGGTAGCGTTCTCGCAGGGCTAGTAAGAAATCTAGGTTCTATAAAGCCAGTTAACGTACGCAAGCCTTAGTTTTTTCATTTGTCAAGTGGAGATAAAAATAGAACCTACCCCATAAGGTACTTAAGATAAAAGAGTTTCTTCATATAAAGATTTCATATAACAAGTCCTCGAAAGTTAGGTAGACAGTAGTGCCCCCCCTCGTCCACGCTTTTGCTTTCCACGGCGCCACTCACCCGCAGTCCAGAAGTAGATGACCCTCCTTGTGACGTGTGGTACTAATACTAAAATAATTAATGCCTTTTCTATTATTCCAAGGATAAGTCAGAGCCTAGACAGATGCCTGGATGAATACCCAGGGGAGACAAAATTGGCAGCTAGAATTTTGGAAGTCTATCATTAAATCATGTACCTTGTTTATTTTTAGTCATTCTTTAAATAAATAAAAAAAAAGATTTAAAGATTTTATTTTTTTTAAGTAACCTCTGTACCAAACATTGGTCCTGAACTCACGACCCCAAGATCAAGAGTTGCACGCTCTATCGACTGAGCCAGCCAGGCGCCCCGTTTTTAAGCCCATCTTTTAGAAGATGGTGTTTGGATATTTTGAGGGACTTTTCATTGTCCTGAAGATTTTTTTTCCCCATGTCCCAAATGACATTTTTTTTTTTCTGTGACATCAAAAATCTTTTTTTTGTAGCCTGAGCAATGGAAGGAAAAAGGCCCTGTCCATGTATGCCTGGGCATGAGATCAGCTCCTTGAACCTAGGCTGGGCTGGTGTGCCCCAAAGCCACTGGGACGAGGCCATGTCGTGGCCTCCTGCAAACAGGGACAAGGAGAGGATAGGTCTTCCATCCTCCCCACCAATCCCTCCCCCCATCTGCTTGGAATCCCAGATGTCTGCCCTTTTCCACGTTGATGGCTCGGCTCAAGGCTCCTGGAGTAACCCCCCCTGGAAGCGGCAGCCCTTTCCGCTGGAGAACAAGGTGGAGCCCGGGACAAAAGCTCCGTCTAACGCACAGGACGCCTGTGCGTGGGCTCGTTGGCTCCGAACCGCGGCGGTGCTCCTCTGTAGTCGTCCCGGGGCCTCTTGTTCCTTTGAATTCTTGTTTTTGTGGACAACACCGCACGGTCTCCGGAGCTCATAGCTCTGGGAAAGCCTCTGACACGGCAAAGTTTAACACAGCTGATCAGCCTCGTGCCTGTGGGTGACCCGTTTTTGTACAACGTACCTCAGGATCCACTCGGACTCTTCAAGGTTTCAGGTTTTGTGCGTCATCACTTTCTTCTCACGTCGTTCATGTCGGATATTCTGTGTCCTGGTTGTTCTTAGTTCCCTCACTTGCACAGGACGTGTGCCTGCCTGCCCGGCCGTGTGACGTAAGTGTATCTGAGCATCACCATCCTCCAACGTAAAACCTCTTCTGGGCAGTCAGCTTAGAGTGTCATATATTAACTCATGTATCTGACAGGTCCTACATAGGGTGCCAACAGCTGGGGGCCGTGTGGGACCCCAGAGCAATGGGACTGAGCCTAGTGTAAAAACTAAAGAGCCTCAGGCCAGGAGGGAGGAGCCCCGGGTCCCAAGTCCTGCACAGAATGAGTCTGACCAGCAAGTCATCGCCTGCTCTAATCCGCAGGCCCTTCACATGTAAAGACCTGGGTTGAATCAAATGATTCCTAAGAGAGTTGGGGGCTCCAGAGTTCTGAGCGTGTGGGTCATGCCCTGCCGGAAATGTCCATCTATCAGAAAAGAGGAGATAGGCCCACAAGTAACATGAATCCCAGGTGCTCCCAGGAGAAAGGAAGGTGGGGAGTGGCCAGAAAAAAAAAGGTCCTGGAGTGCTCAGGGAGGGAGGACTGCCCACAGGAGGCAATGTTTTGTAAAGCAACTTACAGAGTAGGTAAGATAGAGAGCAGAGCTCATGAGACGTGATTCCCTGCCAAAGAGAGGGAATGAAACAAGGGGAGTCAGGGGCAGGAATGTCCCCGGAAGAGACTGATCAGGGAGGGAAGAAGGCCTGCAGTCGGTGAGGAGCAGGAACCCAGAGTGCACGGCCGAAGGGGGTGGCCCGTCGGGTGTCCGAGACCACACAGGAAGGCCTGGGTTGTTGGTGAAGGCTGTCGGTTGAAGCGGTGCTTAGAAAGGGATCTCATCCGGCAGGGCAGGTGGGGGAGAGGGAGGCAGCCGGGCAGACCTGCGTGACCAGGGCCCACATGCGGTGGGATGAGGAGGCAGAAAAGTGAGGGGTGGAGGCCGGAGCCGGATGGCCACCTGGATGAGGGCGAGGAGAAAGCCGGTCGGTCCCCAGACACCGGTTCTGCACCTACTATGTGCCAGACGCCACGTTAGATGCTAGGATACGGCGGTGATTCAGACGGATGAGGGCCCCTCTCTCAGAGTACTCCTAGCATCCTGGGACAACGACATGCCAACAGGAACGTGACAGAATGTCAGCTACCGATAAGCGCTCTGAGTAGGTAATGAGGGGGCGGGGCAGGGGACCACGCCCCAAGGAGGTGCCATATGACATGCAAACATCTGCAGGAGGGCCTTCCAAGCAATCCTGAGGTGGGAATGGCCTGGGCAGAGTGATTGAAAGGTGGTACAAAGGCCGGTGGATCAGACACTCAGACATTCGTTACCTCAACCGTGTGCCAGAAATTGTCCCAAGCAAGTGGGAAGCATTAGTGAACAAAAGAGACTAAAGCCCAGCTTCCCTGCAGCACACACTCTGCCTGCTGGACACAGGGCACATAAGGTCATAAATGCGATAAGTGAATTTTAGGTTATGGAGAGCCGTGGGGAAGAGAACACAATTGTTTTTTCTCATTTTTTTGCTGTTATGGTTACTGCTGCATTGGACATCCTCACACAAAAATCTTTTTCATGTATCTAGGATTTTTCCTAAGGTTAGATTTCAAAAAATAGAACTATCCCCATTTTAAAGGCGTTTAACACAAAATATCGAATTGCTTTTCAGTGAGGTTATACCACCTGATTTTATATACAGGTGTTTATCTTACTACACCCTCACTAGTGTTGAGTATTACGAGCTCTTGCAGTGTTAACACATTATGTCTTTAATTGGTATTGCTTTGACAATGAAATTCAACACTGAATTTTGGCTTTTTATTATTTGTGGGAGAAACTATCACTAAGCGAATTAACAATGTGAGCAAGCTATGTAATAGCTCTCTCTAATTCTACTCTTTTGTAGAAGGCTAATATTTCTTTGTCAAATATATTACCAAAGTATATTTAAGTATACTTTAAAAATAACGTATTGAAGTTTTGTCTGGTAGGGTTGCTACTTAGGAAGTTCTAGCTTCGATCACATTATGAACTTGAAAGTAAGGGGGCGCCTGGGTGGCTCCGTAGATTAAGCTTCTGACTCTTGGTTTCAGCTCAGGTTATGATCTCACAGTTTTTGTAACTTCGAGTCCCGCATTGGGCTCTGCACTGGCAGCACAGAGCCTGCTTGGGATTCTGTCTCTCTCTCTCAGAATAAACTTTTTTAAAAAAGCAAAAAGCAATTTAAAAAAAAGTAACAAACACCTGCTTTTCTTTTTTTTTTTTTTTTACACCCGCTTTTCTTTAAACAATTTCATACTTTAGGTTTTTCATTGACATTCTTTTTATTCAAAAGTTAGTGGGGATTGTTGTGCTTTTATAGAAACGAAACAGGGGCGCCTGGGTGGCTCAGTCGGTTGAGCGTCCGACTTCGGCTCAGGTCATGATCTCGCGGTCTGTGAGTTTGAGCCCCGAGTCGGGCTCTGTGCTGACAGCTTGGAGCCTGGAGCCTGCTTTACATTCTGTGTCTCCCTTTCTCTCTGTCCCTCCCCTGCTTATGCTCTGTCTCTCTCTGTCTCAAAAATAAATAAACATTAAAAAAAAATAAAAAAAAAAAAAGAAACGAAACATCAGGAAGTGTTTCAGACCCTCCTTGGCCATGATGGCCTGACTTACAGACCTTTACATGTGAGTTACTGCCCCACTGAGGACCCACTGCTGAACTTCAGCATCCTTCTGCCCCTCCACCCTTGCCTGAACCCCTTCCTCACCTCCCTGGTCCTGGAACCGGAGGGCCCTTCCGCTGCCCACGCCTAGGGAGGTTGTGAGAAGGGGCAAGATGGCAGGGAGCCAGCCAAAGTGGAGCTCAGCACTGCGTTTTCCCCCAAAGGCAGTGCTACAGTTCTTGTCTGCTTTGTCTGTTTTATCGGTGTGAGTGACCTCTGCAGCCTCTCTTGCAAGCCAGCCATTGCTGTTGACATTGATTCTAGGGGAAAGTGCCTGTCAAGTTTCAAACCAACACTTGAATATAACCCTTTTGTGAGAACTGTGTGTGCTGCAGGGAGCCCAGTGCCATCAGCTGCTGTTCTTCCAAGCGCTGGCCCCTCTCCTCGGGGGTCCCCCTTCCTCCGTCCCACAGATCTCAGTTCTCCTGGCGTGGAAGTCACAGTGGACCTGGGAGGGGTGTGCTCTGGACTTGAATTCCAGCTCTGCTGATGAATGATTCGGACGTGAGATCCCAGAGCGGCTGTAAAACCTAATTCCGCATTCATGTGTGTCTGTGAAATCCACACACTCTGCACACGCTCTGCAAGTGCTGGAGTCTCTCCGAATGTGAGGGGCCGTTGCTGACCACCACCGGTATTTCTAAGATTTGCAAGGAATTTCATAAGAGTTTGTAAACACGAACATTTCTGCTCCTAAGCATGTTTATTTACTAGTCTACTGGGTGCCTGAAAAAGTTCTGAAATTTTTTTAAAAATTAAATTTGAGGGGCGCCTGTGTGGCTCAGTCGGTTAAGCATCCGACTTCGGCTCAGGTCATGATCTCATGGTTCATGAGTTCGAGCCCTGTGTCAGGCTCTGTGCTGACAGCTCAAAGCCTGGAGCTTGCTTCGGATTCTGTGTCTCCTTCTCTTTCTGCCCCTCCCCTGCTCTCTCTCTCTCTTTCTCAAAAATAAATAAACATTAAAAAATTTTAAACATCATCTGAAGACAGCACAAGACCTGGGCCCACCTGCCTGCATTCCATTTCCACTGAAATACACTTATTGTGTGACTTTAGGCGAGTTGCTTACCCTCTGATGCCCCAGTTTCCCCACCTGTAAAATGTGCCCACCTCGGGGTGTTACGGGGATCACAATACTCGGAACAACTGAACGACTGTGCGTGTGGAGGGCCTTCGTACTCTGCGTAAATAGCGAGTATTTGGTAAATGCTGGGTGCTATTATCCCATTGTATTTTCACACTTCCTCAAAATATAGGGGATATATTTAAATGTTATCCATTCTGGTGCTCCACAACTTCAGAGAAAGATAGAAACTTTGGATGATATTAAAACTAGCAATGAAGTCAATTAAATGTTTAGAATATAGCTTGCTAAGATTGCTAAGTAATTTCAATTTTATCGACATAGAAAACATAAGTAGAAGGGATAGGCTAATTTCTTATTCTTAGGAAGACGGCAAAATTGTGTTGGACAGTTGATAGTGCAGTTCCTTCTATCCCTGGAAATAAAATCACAGGTTCTGGGCCAAAATTTGATCAGTCAGGACATTTATTTTTCATTTTATTTTTTTAAGTTTATTTATTTTGAGAGAGAGAGAAAGGGTGAGAAGAGGAGGGGCGGGACCGGGGGGAGAGAGTATCCTAAGCAGGCTTCGTATTGTCAGGGCAGAACCCAACAAGGGGCTGGAAACCCACAAACCGTAAGATCATGACCTGAGCCAAAAGCAAGAGTCAGATGCTTAACCGTGAAGACTGAGCCACCCAGAGACCCCATTTTAAAAACCAATAAATAGCTTAGGACCAAATGGATTGTTAGCTGCAGGAATTGGGGAGCCAGAGAAAGTCGTGCAGGGTAAGGATCATCTCCCCGGTGGGTTTGGGACGTGGCTCTGCCCTAATCACCTTAAACAGGGCTTCTTCTCCACCACTCCCCACCCCCAGAACCGTTTGACGGTCACTGTGGGGTGTTCTCTGAAGTGTTGCATTTCTACCTGTTGCTTCGTGATGAGGGAAGTGTATTCCAAAATACTCCTTTCTTCCTGTTCCCCTAGGTTGCAAAGGAAGGAGAGTAGTCTTTGCCCACCTCCCTGCCATGCCGTATATGCATAACTACTTGTCAGTGTGTTCCTTCCTGTGGAAAGGAAATCTTGGTGGGGAGGGAGGGAGGGAGGGTCTCTGAGTGGCTTCAGCTGAATGAAGTGCTGGTGGCGGCGGGGAGCTATGTTAGGGCTCCGCCATCTCCCTCAGAAAGCAAACTTCCCCACCACTCTACCTCTGCCTGCCTTGCCACACCGCAGCCAAGTCACTGAGCCAGTCTTCGGCCTGGATCACATGAGTAGGTCTCCTCAGCCCCCTGAATAAGAACCCTTGATGACCTTTGCTAGGTCCACTGTGTGCGGTTGTGCAGGTTAAACCACATGAGGGCACCTGGGCAGAGGGGCATGTTGGGGAGGAATCCAGCTAGCTTGCCAAGCTGTGAATCCTGGTGCAGGGCTGTGTCTGCCTGAAGGAAGGAGCATCTTTTTCCAGTTCGCACATAGGGCTAGTAATGACCCTGGCAGTATTTAATCTGAACCCCTGCCTCCTGCCTCCTTCAACCCTATCTCCCATAGCAGGCTCTGTTGCTGCTGAATTCTTTGGAGATCATCTTCAATGGCCGTAACCTCCAGGAACCCAAGGGAGCTGTAAAATGCACAAGGGAGGATGTGACGGCTACACTGATTGCTAGTGACAAGGAGGGAGAGGGTTCATTATTGCATTCACGACATCGAGTGCCCTCTGTGGGCAGGCACAGTGCTGGGTGCTGGAGATAGGTATCTAGCCATAGACGTGGGCCAGCCCGCAAGTGCCCACAAACGGAGAAGTGCAGTGCCCCTGGTGAACACTAGGACGGCTGCAGGCACAGGGTGCTCGGGAACCACAGAGGTGTGCCCAACACACTGGAGGGACGGGGATACTTCCCGAAAGGAGGTGGGCCTGAGCAGGCTCTAGCAGGATGCACAGGAGCTGGCTGGGTACACTTCCCTGGGGTGGTGTCTGTGGCGTCCATGGAACCTGGAACAGGAATTATGCTAAGGAAATCTACACTTTCAGAAGGTCCTGGAAGTCTGCAAGATGTCTTACCTGTTACAAGGCCTCTTATAGGGGTGGGGGAAGACTTGGGTTGTAGATTTTAAGCTTCGAAAATTCGTCGTTAGCAAAAGAGTAAAATGCCAGTCATTCTCCTTTTCTGGGGTCTATATTCCTCGGGCTGTAAATGATTATGTTAAAAATTGGCGGCCACAGGCAGCTTTCTGGCCTCTTGTTTTGTGACGACATGCCAAGTTTCTTTTCTTTTTCCCCCTCCCAGATACTTACTGGAGCAAGATTTCCCAGGCATGAGGATTGGCCCAGAGCCCACCACCGATTCCTTCATCGCTGTGATGTACGGGGAGACGGAGGGCAGCACCCCAGGCAACGCTTTAGTCGTGGACCCCAAAAAGCCCTTTCGAAAGCTTAGTCGCTTCGGAAATGCTTTCCTGAATCGGTAAGGACCAGCAAACCGCCATCTTTCGTCAACCTTTGTTTAAACCTTTTCTCTCAATTCTTGCCAATTACATAGAAAGGTTCAAAGACAGAATGGAGCATGTCTGTTCTAGAACAGAGAAACTATAGAGAATACGCTTATTGTATTCAAATATTTGAAAGATTATTGGAGAAAGTGATCATTTACTACTCATTCTGGATGGCCTCAGAGGACAGAGCTAAAGCCCAGGATTGGACATAAGGCTGCACAGTATAAGGAATACATTTCTAATAGTTCCGGCTGCACTGAAATGGATCCAGTTGCCTTGTGAGGAAGTGAGCTCCCCGTCACCGACAATGTTAAGCGGTGTCTGCACGGCCACCCCTCAGGCATGGTGTGCCGGGGCGTCCTGTATGGAGAATCTAACCCAGATGACCCCTGAGGTTCGCCTGACCCCCACATTCAGCCTGTTGATCATTCCAGGACAGGGCACCTTACCTGCCTGGCTGCCCCTTGTGCTTCTCACTCCCTCGCTTTGAGCCGCTCCTTATTCTTTAAGGCAAGGGCAGGGGAAGTAGAGGCAAAACCACAAAAAAGTTCCTTTTGTTACTTGTCATGACGTTACAGATGTGAAGTCGTGGGACACCTGAGATTCTGTCTTAGCTGGAGATGAGCTTTATTCGTACCACCCTGTGCCCTTCTCCAGAGCCCCCAGTGAGATGGAGGGGTGCGGAGGCAGGGCCCTGGCGGCAGGTCTCCTGGGTGCAGCTGCACCCTCTCAGACATGACCTGCTCTTCCCTCCCTCTCCCTCCTCCTCTTTGCCACTCCTAACCTTTTTTTTTTTTTTTTTTTTTTAAACCTTCTCACTTTCTTCTCTCCTGCCATACTCCTCGCCCCTCCATTTCCCTCTTTTAGGAGTCTCCTTGCCTTAGACTGGTCACTCTGGGGGAGTGGGCTGTGGGGGTGCCAAGCCAGGGAGGGGTGACCTCAGTCCCTTTAGGAAGAGCTGACAGACAAGAGTCCTGAACTGTACTTCTTTTTAGATGGTTTATAAAACACGGACGAAGCCTTCCAGCCAACTGCTGTCCTCCCGGAGGCTGAGGCGCCCCATCGCCCAGCTCCGGGAGGCACCGTTCACAGGGACTAGGGGATGACTGTGTGCCCAGGCTCTGTGCGGTGGCTCTGCCGGGGACAGCCCAGGCAACCTCCACAGGCGCCGCTGGGAAAACCTGGGCTCTACGGGCTTTCTTGCGCTCTTATCACAAATTAAAGGAGGCATCCAAATGGCAGCCAGGGAACGTGGCAATGGGACAAATAGAAATGCACAGATGATGGGGATGGACTCACGGAGAAATTCCATCTTATTGCTGACAGTGGTTTGCAGAATCCTGTCCAGACGATTTTTTTTCCACCTGCAGGATGCTCTCTGGGAGGGGTTTCCTCCTCATCTCCAGAGCTGCCTTGGCACTAGAGCCTCTCCCGGGGGGAGAAGTAGGGCTTAGAACCCAGGTGGGAGAACACCAGAGGGTCTCTTGAGACAACGGAGGGGAGGTGGGACAAGGTGCTCCCCCATCAGGGCCTCCCAGGGCATCCTGGTCAGAGAGCAGGCTACAGCCAGGTTCCTGTCTCAAGACTGGCCCCGGAAGTTGCCAGAGGCCTGCAAAGTGCAGGGCACAAGTTCCTTCTCCGTGGAAGACGGCCTGGAGTCCTGTGGTTTCATTCCCACTGCCTTTAGTCTTACCCTCTTTTTGCCCGACAAAGGCTTATAAAAGAAATACGCTGCCACTTTTTTCAAATTACTGTCTGTGAAGTCCATATTCACGAAGGAAAACCCTGGAAGGGTGGCTGTTGGCGTGTTTTCTTTTGGCACATGATTTACTTTCCCAACAAATGTATCTTTTTTCAAGTCCTAAACCTACAGCAGATATCTGAGTATGGAAAAGAAGCATTTAAGAGAATTTGGGGTGGGGGGGCGTGCGCCTGGGTGGCTTAGTCAGCTAAGGGTCCAACTCTTGATTTTGGCTCAGGTCATGGTCTCACGGCTCTGAGACCAAGCCTCACGTCAGGCTCTGCGCTGACAGTGCAGAGTCTGCTTGGGATTCTCTCTTTCCCTTTCTCTATGCCCCTACCCCACTTGCACGCTCTTTCTCTCAAAATAAATAAACTTTTTTTTTTTAAAAAAAGAAAATTTTGAATGGCAAGGCCCGTTATCCAAGATTTAAAACGTGCTGAAAATAATCTGTGCAATATATAATCAAGTGTTAATTAAATTGAGAATACATAGAAAACTATTAGCAAATAATATATGGCATTTACTGGGTGTCAGATATGGTATTTTACCTGTATATTAGCTGTAAATCCTCACCCAAACCCTGTGACGTAGGTGCAGCTATGATCCCCAACGCAGACAGGAGGAATTGATGTACAGAAGTTCATCTCACTTCTCCAGGGTCACTCAGCTGATAAGGGGCGGTGCTGGGATTGGAGCTCAGGCCATCTGGCCCGGAGTCCCAACTAGTCACCACTGAACTGCCAAATGGCATGACATCTGGACTGAGAATCCCTGTCCACTGCCCCTCCTAACCATAACGATAAAGGGAATGTTTATGTCCCAAATTATAGATTAACAATTTCGTATACACTGCTTTTTCTCCGTTAATAAAACAGTGCTACCATGGCTGTTTTACAGATGAGAAAACTGAAAGCAAAGAGGTAAAATGACTTACCCGAGAAAAGGCAGAGACAAGATGAGAGTTCAGTTTCCTCTTCCCTCCTCCCACCCTGCACTTTAGGAAGCACCGGCAAAGAAGAGTTTCTGTTCTAGCCATGCTGGGGGCCAGCCATACATGAGGCTCACGTGTAAGGGACATACCTCATCGCACTTAAGAGTCAACAGCATGACTAAGTCATAGCCACACAACAGTGCTGTTGTTTCCCCCAGGCTTACATAAGAAAAAAATCTATTTGGGGCGCCTGGGTGGCTCAGCCTGTTAAGCGTCCGACTCTTGATTCTGGCTCAGGTCATGATCTCAGCGTTCATGAGATCGAGCCTCGCATTGGGCTCTGTGCTGCTAGCACGGAGCCTGCTTGGGATTCTTTCTCTCTCTGTCTCTCTCAAAATAAATGAACATTTTTTTTAAATCAATTAGCATAGGGCGCTCAAATGTGTGTATGTAATTATAGCGTTCCTAGGGGAACACCAGCAAGGCTAGCTCTAAAGGCGGGCAAACTTCTTTTTATATAGCTGACTTTCTGGGAACGAGGTCAAAATACAGTACTTAGTAGGAATGGGAATTGTTTGTCTGCAGAGGAGAATGTTTTCCCTGGACTTACTAAGCAACCACCAGTCACCCATGGGATAGGTCTCATTACCCTGGCCCTCTCACTACAGGGCATTGGCTTGAAGATCTGCCCCTAAGGGCATCTTTAAAAGAGGTTAGTTAGTACTTCACAGGTGACGCCACCTCGAAGCATTAAGCAAACCATTGCAGCCTGCGTTTCAACGTGTAAAGCTGGTGTCTAAGAAAGTAACAGAGGGACTACGTGCACTTCTGAGAAGACAAATTCCCAAAAAGTCGTCTTCAAATTATAGAAATTCCATACTCGAACAATGAAACGAGTTGAGTCTCGAACAAAAAGAGTTCTGTGGAAACAACTTTAATGCGACATTCCGAAACTCCGCCATGCCACCTTACTTTCAAGAGGCATCCACAGTCAGGCCTGTCGCGGAGCTGCTGCGTGGGATGGCCCGCAGTCTGTTATCAGGAGGTAGTTCCAGCTCACACAGGAGCAGATGGACAACCGGCTCCACCCGAGGGCATGAGTCCTGGGAGGCACCAGAGTATTTTGGTCAGTTCTAGAAGTGTCACGTTTGGCATCTGACATTTCCCCCCAGTAGTCTGCTTTTGAATCGGATGTTATGTTTTTCCCTTAATCTACTTTTCTAAACATGGTGGCTTTTGTTTGTTTTTAATCCAGAGAGCTGCCAACATTGTTTTTAGTTTAGGATCTAGTTTAGTTTTAGTTTTAAATTGTAGTCATCCACAGCGGCCACCTGGGTGGCTCAGTAGGTTAAGCATCCGATTCGTGGTTTCAGCTTAGGTCATGATCGCAGATCAAGCCCCACAACAGTCTCTGTGCTGACAGCACAGAGCCTGCTTGGGATTCTCTCCCCACCCCGTCATCCCCCGCCCTTCTCCTGCTCATGCTCTCTCTCTCTCAAAATAAATAAACTTAAAAAACAATTGTGGTCACCCACAGAAGAAATTCTTAATCTCATTTACTTCCTCACTGCCTCTGTTTCCTTTTGAAAAGTAGCTTTTATCAGTGGCCCTAGAGAATTTGAGCTAAAGGAATCTGAATGGTACTTGTTCATTTATCCAGGCCTGATGATGGTGATGATAAAAATAAAAACCCCACTATCTCACATTTGCATGATGATTTAGCAATAATAGAATACATATGTGTAATTTTGGACTTGTATTTGTTACCACTCTGTTTGTAATTAAATGAGACTTTAGCAATAGAGGGTTTTTTAATACATGAATGTTACATAGTACCATTGGGAATTTTTCTAACGGACGTAATTCAAGTATACATCGTCAGTCCAGACACATGCTGGCTCTATCTGCTAATTTAGCCACAGAGATTAAGGAAAATAGACTTTTGCCAAGAAGCACCAGCAAACCTGTTATTTTTTTTATAATCTGAATGATTAGCTGTTTTTGTTGGTTTACTTATTTGTTTTGTGGCATGCTCATCCATAGTAAACCCCCTGAAGCTCTTCCCATCAATCTTTAACCTCAAGATTTGTGGTAGCTTCCAGGTCATTAACCATAGTTCTTCACTGGCAGCTGCCTATACGGTCCAGGTCCTGACATTCCAGAAAACCAGTGTTACTTACTCCCTGGACTCAGACTTCCCGGCACTGGTGCCTTGCAGCGGGCATTCCCTGCTGCGGCAGTCAGGACAGAGAGGCTTGGTTTAGAAAAGTACAGCCTTAGGTTGGACCACATCAAATTGCCAATATTCAACCATCTTTTACTTGTAAATGATGTAAGTAATTCTGTAAAAGTGGTAATTCTGTAAGACTCAATCTAAGGGGTAACTGTGGGCTTTTTATAGTCCTGATATGAAATTCTTCCTGGGCAGTGGAAGGTTAGGTCAGCCGTTTGTGGTAGGACCATGTAACAATAATTATTATATTTTAATATAACAATTATTATGGATTGGTTTTCGGAGTCTTTTTGTGTATCGTGTGCTATTTACTATGCCTTACTCTAATCAGCGAGTGAGCTGGGGTCGAGGAAGTTGCTTCGAAACTGCACGATTCTGTCTCCATTGTCGGCCTCCATGTATTTGAAGCTGGTGACAATCTGGGACTTCTCGGTCTGGTAGAATTGTTCACACACCTAGAGCTCACAGCGTGAGTGAAGAAGGGCTTCCGCTTCCAGGCCCGCCAGCAGTGGGCGGAGAGCAAGTCACAAGGGAGCCTCGGTGAGGAGTTCCAGGGCTGTTGTTTTGGAATGTCGCCCTCTGTGATAAGGCACACAGCAGTGGTTCAAATGCACACAATGCTGGTAGCAGCCTAGAAGTTGAAAACCTGGGCCCCAAGTCCAAACCACTGAGTTACATACCAGTTCCGTCACGTACAGCCATGTGACTTGGCAAGTTATGGTGTGTGCCCCTCTGGGCCCCAGTCTCCTCCTGTGTAAATGGCACAATCTCTCAGGTTGTGGCAAGGATGAAGTGAGTTAATATCTACAGAAGTGTCTAGAGCATTGCCCGATACACCGGGAGTGGGCAGCAAATGTGCCATTTTATCATTACTGTAACTGCTAGATATCACTACATTGCTTGGAAGTCAAAAGCAGCATTAGGGTACCGCCTGGTTCCTTTTAAATATTGATCATCAAATTGGAACGTTAGCATTTAGAGGCAACTTAAAAGTCTCTGATCCTCTCACCTCCTTGTTTTACTAGGCGACAAGAGCTTATAGCCCAGACTGTCCCTTTTTCCAGCCCCCTCCTGCTACCCCGGAGCCGCCTTTGGGTGTGGGAGTGGCAGGGAACGGGGGGTACAGAGTTTGGGCTCATCCTCCCCTCCTTTTATCAGAACAAGAGGCATCAGGTCAGCCCTGAATGAGGAAACACTCCGTAACAGCTTCCCTGAGGCTCCTGGGCTTACCTGGCACATGTCCACGTATTTCGTGTGACGTGTAGAAGGCAAGGCACGGGCACATTCATGTTAGTCACTCTGGCAAGGAGTAGGGAGTCCATCTTGGGACAGCAAATCTGATTAGGAACATTTCAGCACGCAAACGTAAGCAAGAAAGGCCTGACCGAGGGCTGACCGGAAGACACCCAGTGAATAACCCTGTCTTTTACCTTCCTTCCTGTTAGCTTAAAAGTTAGACAGCATTGCTGTAACAGCATTGCAGTAGGGTTTTTTCTGATTACAATGTAATTATTTAAGAAAATATATGTAGTTCTAACCCCAGTGTAAAAGGCCTGCCCCCACATGGGGGTCTGAAAGGTGACTTCTGCTCTGTGCTACCACCACCCCACCCCTGCCGCCACCCTGGCCCAAGGCTTTCTTGCTTCCTTTCATGTAGTCGGGTTTTGCACACATAACCCAACCACGCCCTCTCAGGATACTCTGGAGAACTCCCTCCTCTTCTTCCCCCCATCTTCTCCCCCTTCTCCCCTGTCCCTCCTCTTCCCCCCTCCTTTTCCCCCTCCTCCCTTTTTCTGCAGTTATCCCTGTGGGCCACTCAGCCTGCCATCTTGTTGATTGTGTGATAATGTCACCACATCTGACCACATCTTGTTTTGTGGCTCACAGATTTTGCCTCAGCTATTGTGTCAGGAGGCATGGGAGTTGTCGAAAGTTTGTCGCTTTGCAGAGAGGGAGTGGCCAGTGTATAAATTTTGAATCCCTCTGTTAACTTCACACTAGAATCTAGGGGCTTCGCGTTTTGGAAAAATTGATATTGAGTGTGAGCTTGTGGTTTTGGAGAAAGGTCAGCCTCTCCCAGGAATACTTTACGTAAAATCGTTTCACATATGTGCAATTTTTCGGCACTGTCAAATGCCTCAAGCCCGCTCATAAAAAGGACGGGACTGTGAGAAGAGACTGCATCATTACTGACCAGAAATGCGGTCTACCACGGACACGCTCGGAACCCTGTTCCTATCTCCATTGTAGAGCGTTGCATGTGGTGGGGTTGTTTTTTGTCTCTGTGAACTGACAAAGAACGAATGCTTCATGATCTTTGTGTACTTTATCCTCATAGATCTGCTCTCCCAGTGCGGGCAGCGAGGTTTACTTCAAGGTCTGGAGGATGTACCACGGGCAGGGGAAAATCAGAAATGAGGGGCTTCTCTTCAATTAACTAGACACTATTTTTTTTTTTTACGTTGTGAGCTTTTTGACTTTATGGGTTTCAGCTCTACTCAGCTGAACTATTAGTCTGCGGTCTCCAGCCAGCCATGCATTAACGCTATGACCTCAGGATGTCCTAATTACTTTGTGCTTCAAACTTTTCCAGCTGCAAAATGAGCTTAGTATCTTTTCCTCCGTTTTCCTGGGCCGACTTGAAAAGGTAGGAAAGAGTGTGTAGGAAACTTGTCCCGACCACCTTCAAAGCACGCTGATTTGAAATGTCAGTAATTGCACCTCTTGCTCAGGACTGCCCACCCCTGGCCATGCGGCCGTGCCCCCACCCTGCCCGTGGGGCTGTGCCGGCCACATGTGTGCTGCGAAGGCCAGCATGGCGTCCCTGTCCTGCATTCCTGGCATATTTACTTTCTGAGTGATCCCACCAGTTCCCCGGAATGGAAGAACTGAGCTTTCACTGAGGGGTTTCCAGCCTTCTGCCCACACAGATCCAGAAGCGGGCCATTTACAATACAGGAAAAGGGAAGGCACCCTACAGTGTCAGCCTTAAAACAGACCCTACAGTGCCTCCCAGGATCCACCTTGAGCGCTGCTGCCTGGGTGAAAAGTATCAAACTGTTTCCCTCTGCTGCTCTAGAGTTACTCAGGATTAAAGCTAAAAAGGATCTCACCAGTCCCTGTCCAAGTGTCTCCGTTTCTACATAAGGACCCAGGCCCAGAGCTGGGAAGCCCTCGCCCAGGGTCCCACAGCGAATTGCTGGCAAAGGCTGACTGAATCTGCACCCAATCTGCTGACCACAGGCCGTATTTTCTTTCCACTCCCCTCTGCTTACGTGAGGCTGACGCCAGGGCAGCTGACAGCAGGGCAATCGGGATGAGAAGGAAGAGATGGTGTCAGGCAAGTGAGGGCCAAGTAAAGAGGCTTGAGATGCTTGGCCAGGACTGACCCCCACTCCTGCCTCTCTGTCTACTCTTAGGGTATCCCGCGGGCTCCGAAGCACCTGGAGGATTTGGGAGGTTGCCCACAGGTGCTTGCCCCATGCTGGGCCTGCAGCCATATGGACACCGGACTGCATGCTGAGCCCGCAGGCCACTGGTACTTCCGCTCTCACACTAGAGAGTGGGCAGTGGCCGGGCAGGGAGCTTGGGATGCCCCCACGCAGTGGGGCAGTGACCCTGGAGGAGGCATGGGATTCCCTGGGAGGAGAAGCCCGGGACGATTGGCCAAGGAGCAGCCTGGAGAAGGGGCAGGCAAGGCTCTCGGGCTCGGGTCAGGCTAACCTGGGTTTAAGGCCCAGCCCTGAGTGATGCTGAGTAAGTTACTTACCTTCTCTGATATTAACTGGAATTTCTTCCTCAAGGGGTTCCTGTGAGGAGCAAATGAGACCATGTTTGTAAAATACCTAAGTGCTCAGTAAATGTCAGCTAAAATCAAAATTAACGGTTAAGGATCTGGTGGCTGGTAGCAGCAGGCACCAAAGCACCTTCCCACACCCGCCCAAGGGTCTGGCGTCCAGTCCCCATGGCCCCAGCAGAGGCGCTGTCAATCCCCTGCAAGTTCCCGCTGTATCGACCATGTCGGTAACCTTGAGAGGACAAAGAACTCTTCAGAGCTCAGAGATGCGCAGTTCCTGATGCCCCCTCTGCTCCCTTTCTTCCAGATTCATGTGCTCCCAGCTGCCCAATCAGGTCCTGAAGAGCATCAGCATCATCGACAGTCCCGGCATCCTGTCCGGGGAGAAGCAGCGCATCAGCCGAGGTCGGTGCCCACCCCTGTCCCCTGCCCTCCTCTCCCGCTGCCCAGGCTCGCTGTCCTGTCAGCAGAGGGTTTCTGTTTCCGTCGGATCTGTCCCCCCCACCCCCTCCCCCGGATGCCTCCAGCAGCCCTGGGCAGCCCGGGGGTCCAGAGCTGTAGGGGGCCCAAAAAGCAACCAGGAGGCATGGCATCAGAGGTTCTACATTTCTAATGAAAAACTTTCTGGAGTCTTAGCAGTAGTCTCTTAATTCCTTTAAACACCCATCTGCCACTAGTACCTGCCTCAGGTAAACCTTCTGAGTTTGGAGGGGACATGCATATCACTACTAACCATTCCCTTGGACGTGGGAATAAAGGAGGTAGGTAGTCACTGCCAGGGAGAGAAGCCCTCCCCCTGCTCTTCCTCCCTCCCCTGCCGCCACGTGGCCCGTGGCCACTACAGCACCCTTCTGATGTCAGCCCTTATTGGTCGTCTGTGGCGCCAGACGTGCTGCACGCTGGGGATGCAGCAAAAACAGTAGAGTTTCTGCCCTCAAGGCGCTAATGTTCTAATGAGGAAGACAGATGTTAATCGCGTTACCCCAGGGAAACAAAATGAGAACTGAGGGGCTCTAGGGTGGCTCTGTCAGTTAGGTCTCTGACTTTGGCTCAGATCATGATCTCACGGTTGGTGAGTTCGAGCTCTGCCTCGGGCTCCCTGCTGTCAGTGCAGAGCCTGCTTCGGATCCCCCGTCCCCGTGTCTCTTTGCCCCTCCTCTGCTTGTGCTCTCTCTCTCTCTCTCTCTCTCTCTCTCTCTCTCTCTCTCTCTCTCTCAAAATAAGTAAACTTAAAAAAAAAAAGAGAACTGGGATAAGTGTTCTGAGATGAGGGACTCATGTCAAGGGTGGAAGGGGACCTTCTGGGAAAGGCACCTCGTGGAAGCGACATTTGAGCCAAGACCTGGAGGGTGAGTAGGAATAACCTAAGGGAGGCCCTGCAGTGGGGAAGGAGAGACTACGTGTTCAGAGGAGATCAACAGAGAGTAGAAAATGCTTTTGAATGACCAAATTTGGGCTTCTTCACCCTTCTGGAAACCAGGCTGAACCCTACCCTTGTCTAGCCCTGTGCACTGTGGTTAAACAGATGGGCCTACTCTCCCCACCCCGCCTTCCTGGAGAAGGGGCCATCAGGGGTGGCCCCAAGGACACAGCTTGCTCCCAGTGAGGAGATGTCTGGCCGGGAGGGCACTAGGTTAGATTCCTGTAGTCACAGAGGCAGGTCAGGAGCCCCCGGCCCTTGAAACAAAGGCTAGTCTTGCTAGGCTTTGCTAGGAGGGAGAAGACGGAGCAGATGAATTGCCGCTTCCACTTGTCCCTGATAAGTCTTCACAGCTCCTTGCACAGCAAGTCAGTAAAATCACGTTTTCAAGTGCCAGGGTCGAGCGGTGACCTGTCTGGGGTCATGGCCCCGGGTTCTGGCCATGCGGTGGACTCCCCCAGCCCTCACAAAGCAGAAGGACAGCTACGTAGGCTGTGGGGACACTCCCAGGAGCTAGAAAGCAAGCAAGGTCCCAAGATGGGTAAAGAAAGGCTTCCAAGGTCTGCAAGCCCTCCTTTCTCATGGCATTTCAGGAATGCTGACTTCGCAGCCTCCACGGACTCACAGAGAGCTTGGGACCGCCTTGCTGTGCCCTCACCCATTCGGTCAGGGACTCCGTGGGCAATCACGCCGCCCCGAGGCCTCCAAGCACCCTGCGTATAGAAAAACTAGCATAATACTATTCTTTTCTCATAAATATCTGTTAGTTATATTTTCTGTTATAAAAATAATGTTTGTTGTAAAGGATTCAAGCAATGAGTAAGGACCTACAAAATCTGTCTGTCACAATTAACAGTTGTTAATGGTGTCCTCCAGCTCCTTAGAGACTTTCCTGTACATATAGGAACACATTATTTTTGACAGAAATGCGATTTCCAGGACATATTTTCTGCAACTTGACATTTTGCCGTAATGGTCTTTCACAAACATCATTCCGTGCCAGTATACCCAAATTACTTTATTCCTGTTAACAGCTGCTCAGTTTCCATCAAAGGGACAAAACATGGTTTATTTAACTGATTTGTGGATATTGGGATGGTTCATAATTTCTCACTGTTATAAATAGTGCCACAGATAGACACATTTTTGTAACTTTATGCCTCAATGCCAATAGATTTTTTTTTTTTAAGAGCCAGTTTAAGGCCACTCCTTTGGCCCCTGAAAGTTGCTCCGCAGATAAAATGTTTTGTTTTAAAAAGAAAAGAAAGCAAACCCACATCCCATAGCTTTTCCGAGCTGTCCATGTTTTACTGCTTCTACCAGTTGGCCAATTCTAATCACCCACATTCTTTAGGGTTACAATTACAAGTGTCATTCAGACCGTAGCTTCTTTATGGTAGTGTCGCGTGGGATAATGCTTTCAGGATGCGTTGAAGCCCAGTTCTTTTTAACACTTTGTAGGAATCTGACTCATATCCTGGTCCAACTCACCGAGGCAGTACTGCCTCACATCCTATGCACAGAAATAGCACATACGGTTCCAAGCAGGCGGTGTTCGGGCGGACCCTGCCGCCCCGAGAGAGACAGCAGCTGGTGGGGAAGGACCGAGAGCTGCAAACAATGACAGCATTCTGCCCTGGGACTGAGGTTCCCAAGCTTGAGTACCAGACTGTGTTTGGGACAGTCGGCCGGAATCACTCAGCTGTCGGTTTCAACCCATTAACTCCAGAGAGTCTAAACTATTTGAAAGCTGCTTCAGCCGGCACTGTTGCAGACAGTGCTACATTCTGACTCCGACTCCTCCTGCTTCCATCAGTCCAGCTTCGTAAATCAACAGCACCATCTTCACCGGTCACATGTGTCAACACTGGATGAGATAGCAGGTACAAATTGTGACCCCGCAGGAGATTTGAAACATCTGCTATTGACTTTATTAGTGGGACTTTGACTTCCCTATGGGTGTTTTGTCTATAAAAGAGGAAATAGAGCAGCTGCTGTGCCTTCTCCTTGTCCCTTGGTGCGGTTGACGGATTAACCCTCAACAAGCAGGTCCCTCTGTAGGGGTGCCTGGGTGGCTTGGTCAGTTTACCATCTGATTCTCAATTTTGGCTCAGGTCATGATCGCGCCCTGCATTGGGCTCTGTGCTAAGCATGGAGCCTGCTTGGGATTCTCTCTCTCTCTCTCTCTCTCTGCTCCTCTCCTCCACTAATGCACACTCTTTCTCTCTCTGAAATTAAAAAAAAAAAAGAGTCTCTTTAAGTGTGTATCCCTAATAGCAGTGTGAGAACGGCCACCGTGCATCGAGCCCTTGCTGTGTGTCTGCACCGCGTCGATCATTCGGGATTTGCTATCTCTGTTAAACCTGCTCATACTCCTACACTGACAGGAGCTCGGCCTTGGCCAAGTACGCCACACGTGCCCTCACTCCCCTGGGAAAGCAGAGCCTTCCAACGATCAGGAGAACTCTTTCCCCAGCTGTTAGGCAGATGGGTGACTGAGCTTGATGTCTGGGGAGTGGACAGAGTAAACATTGTTGACAGGGTGCTACTTCTGGAGAATAGGCTCAGAGGATGAGTGCTTCAGGCAGTCACTGAAAGCTGAAGATGTCATGGGACCCAGTCCACCCTCTAGCTGCGGGGTTACGCAGCCCTGGCTGAGAATGAGAGCACGCTGGATAGGCGGTGCCGCTGCAGGGGGAGGCAGTGAGGGGCCGGTGACTGCTGAGCACCCCCAGGAATACGTGTTGACTGTGCCGCACCCACAGATCTCCCCGTCAGTATAGGAAAGGGCGGTGGCCGATGCGGTGGCCGAGCATAGTGCTGCCTTGCTGGGTGTGGAATGGGGAAGGAGGGACTTGAACTGACCAGCTGGCCCCACCTCACATTGGCATCCTCCGGGAACCCCCAGGGCATTGCTGAGGCGCCTAGAGCTCTGGGGACCAGACGGTCAGTGAGGGCATAGCTCTAGGAAGGAATCCTGATGCGTTAGTGGTGACAGCAAAAATGGGGACTCTAAACACAGGGTTCAGTAATATTTCTCACCTCACCGTAGCTCCATTCTTCCTGGCTCATTCCTCTCTCATGACATCATCACCCTGGTTCCCTCGTAGAGGCAGAAGTGTGATCCTAAAGAGGACATAGTCATGGCTCCTCTCTAGGCCAGAGTCATAGGTGATGGGAAGAAACACTTGATATTTCTACATGATAGTTCATATTTTGTGGTCTCAGGTTTGAGGCAAAACATGGCAGATCCACTCTTAGGTTAGAAGTAACTTTTACCAAACAACAGGTGTTGGCAAGGATGTGGAGAAAAAAGAGCCATCGTACACTATCGGTGGGAATGCAAACTGGTGTACCCACTGTGGAAAACGATATGGAAATTTCTCAAAAAATTAAAAATAGAAATACCCTACAATCCAGTAATCACATTACTGAGTATTTACCCCCCAAAATACAAAAATATAATTTGAAGTGATACATGCATCCCTATGTTTATTGTAGCATTATCTACAATAGCTAGACTATGGAAGCAGCCCAAATGTCCAACAATAGATGAACGGATAAAGAAGATGTGGTATACACACACACACACACACACACACACACACACACACACACACACGCACAATGGAATATTATTCAGCCGTAAAAAGAATGAAATTTTGCCATTTACAACAACATGGATGGAGCTCGATAGTATAATGCTAAGTGAAATAAGTCAATCAGAGAAAGACAAATACCATATGTTTTCACTCATATGTGGAATTTAAGAAACAAAAGAAACAAGTAAAAGGAAAAAAGCAGAAAAAAACCCAAGAAACAGACTCTTAATTATAGAGAACCAACTGATGGTTCCCAGATGGGGGAGATGGGTGAAATAGGCAATGAGGATAGAAAGAAAGAATGAAAGGGAGAAGGGAAGAGGGTTGGAGGGAGGACAGAAGGAAGGAAGGGAGGGAGGGAGGGCGGGGAGAAGGAAGGGGGGAGGGAGGGAGGGGTGACCTTTATCAATTAGGACATTCCTCAGCACATCCCTGTCTTCATCAGAATCTTAACTCTGACCCTAGAAATCAGATCACTGGACCTCTTGCCTCCCTGCTGGGTGTTTCAGAGTAAAACAAGAATGCATAGTCAATATTTGGGGGGATTGTTACGTAAATCTGTTTGGAAGCTCTCTAAATAAAACCCACCAGGGTAATTGATTTTGGAACAATTTTTAGTGTACTCCATATGGAAACCTATTACCCTTCAGATGTTCCTTAGTGTAATTAGAGTTAGCAGAAAATCTTTAGGAACAAAGGATTGAGTTTGGTGACTACACTGTAGCTTTCTTGGCTGACATAAAGAATATCCATCAAGCATGGATAAGAATATTCTGATATATTTATAATGATGATTTTATGCTAACCAAGTAATAGCTACTTAAAAGTCCTACAAGCTTTCCCTGATTCTTTTCTTGTAGGCAATACAAGAATGTTTGGATTCTTAAGATTTTCTAAATTATTTGCTTGAAAGATATGAGTAAAATGCAAGCTGGGTCAATTTTAAAAAACATCTTTTGCTCCCGATGATAACAACCAGGTTTTTGACTTTATGTGATGAGAAAAGAGTGCACTCTTACCCACACATCCTTATTTTCATTCCCACCACGTTATTATTCTGGCTCCTGGCCTGTTTACTTTCTAAAATACTGTTTATTCATGCTGAGCCTAAGCATCATCTATGACTTATTTCTGGATGCGGCATGAACACAAGTGTGTTCCCAGCTCCTGGTACAAACCTCTGGGTTCTGGCTCTCATCATAATGTCCTGATCTGACAAGGAGAACCCTGTGAAAAAACCTAATGTAGGAACTGGTATACTTGTCCATCTATTTAGCATGTAAGCATGCCGAAGGCTCTGTTTTAGCAGCGAATAATTTACTCCTGTGATTTCCTGAAAGTATGAGGTTTTGTGTTGCCTTCCACAGACTGCACTTTGATAACAAAAGTAATACAATTGTTGTCTTTTAAAATTTTAAACAACTCTAGGGGTGCCTGGAGACCCCTAGGGTGGCTCAGTTGGCTAAGTGTTGACTCTTGGTTTAGGCTTAGGTCATGATCTCATGGGTCATGCTCTCCTAGGCCTTCTCTTTGTCTGCTGTGGCTCCTCCCAGCTTCAGGGCATTTCCAGGCTTCATCAGCATGCCCTTAGACTTTCACTCTTGAATATAGAAGTTGGGCAGAGAGGGCCCAAGAAAGAGCAAGCTCTGAGGCACACCAATAGAGACTGCCCTTTAGGTTGACAGAAGTTCATTAAGAAACAAGTTCCTCTGAGATGTATTGAGCTCTTATGTGCCAGGAACCAAGCTAGGAACTGAGAGCATAAAGATGAACCACCCCTGCCTGGAATGGCTCCTGCGTAGTGTGGTCAGCCAGCCAGTCACTGATGCACCAAATTGTCACTTCAGTAGACTTATTAAACCCATTCAACCAACAATAGGACAAAAAATGGACATGGTCACTGCCCTTATGGAATTTACATTCTGATGGGAGGCTCAGATAAGAACAACAGGTAAACCAATGAATAAATCATTGTAAATAGTCATGAGGTACAGGAAGGAAACAGATGAGACACCAAGTTCAACAATAGGGGCTGAGGTAGACCTGCCCCACTCTTGAAGCTGACTGTGGCTGAAAGCTCAGAGGAAACCAGTCTTCAGAGTGGGGCGGGGCAAGGTTTTACAAGTTTGGGCTGACCACATTGTCTATTCGATATTTCCCACCCGATATATAATATAATAGATATTCAACTGTCAGATGTTTACACATGGATTTCCCAGTTCCTGAATATTCATGTTTTGTTTTATTTTGTTTTTTTCCCTGAGGTCACCTACATCAATCAGTCTGTAAACCCAGAATCAAACAAATTGCTTTCCTGGGTCCAGTCAAGGGATCGAAGTCCTGAATGTAGTATAGCGGGAAGCATGGGCAGTCAAAACTCCCTGGGTCTAGTTCAGCTCACCTGAATACCACTCGCATGGCCTCGGGGAAGTTTTGAGTCTCTCGGTAAAAGGAGGGTAATACTACTTCATTCATCATGTTGTTGTAACTGAGTTAATACATAGAAAGCAGGAAACGATGCCCCACCTAGCACACAGTAAGTGCTGTTATTTTTACCTTCATCATCTCATTGTATTATTGTTGTTAACTGTTGAAGGCCAAAGAGTTTTCAAAGACTGAGTTTAATCAGCCTTTATATTGGTTTATATTGGTGTCTCACCTCTTGAAGTCTTCTTTCTCATAGAGTAGGACAAATTTTCGTCAAGTTATCTGAAATGTAGAGTTTGCTGTTCAGGGACTGAATATTCTATTTTTAGATAAGTGTTCCTACATTTTTTCCACATTTCTCAGTCATTTTATTGATGATTAGCTTTTAAATTTTTTTTTAATGTTTATTTATTTTTGAGACAGAGACAGAGCTCGAGTGGGGGAGGGGCAGAGAGAGAGGGAGACGCAGGGTCCAGGCTCTGAGCTGTCAGCCCAGAGCTTGATGCAGGACTCGAACTCACAGACCGTGAGATCATGACCTGAGCCGAAGTTGGACGCTCAATGGACTGAGCCACCCAGGTGCCCCTAGCTTTTAAATTTTGAAACTATATGTCCCTCTAGCCATAGAGAAGAGATACCACTCTAATTGGTCATCCAGTTTAAAAAATAGTAGATAAAAGAGAATTTATTTTTTTTAAGTTTATTTATTTGGAGAGAGCGAGAGAGAGCAGGTATGAGTGGAGAAGGGGAAGAGAGAGAGGGAGAGAGAGAATCCCAAACAGGCTCCGTGGTGTCAGCGTGGAGCCCGACATGGGACTCAGTCTCACAAACCGTGAAATCAGGACCTGAGTTAAAATCAAGAGTTGGATGTTTAACCAACTGAGCTACCCAAGCGCCCATGATCAAAGAAAATTTTAAAATAACAGACATTGTGTGTGTGTGTGTGTGTGTGTGTGTTATCTTTTTGATCTTTTTGTATTTTAGAAGAAGTGATGGTATAAAAAGTGATGGGTAGTGTTAGGGGCATGCTAGAGATATTCATTCAATGCACATTTATATTGATTATCTACGAGGTGCTAAGCACTGCCCTGGATGCCAGGATTCAAAATGAGTTAGACCCAGGGCTTGGCCAGGGTGCTTATACTCAGTTGGAGTGGGTGGACCTGCAAAGAAGTCACTCTGATCCTGTATGTTACAGGAGTTCTCATCAAGAGGTGCAGTGAGTAGGGGACCCCCCGCCAATCCCAGTGGGTAGTGGGAGGCAGGTAGTCAGTGAAACTGCAAAGAGGAAGGATACTTCTTCTCCCCCTTCCTTTTGAGTTGTGTTTTTTTTTTCCTTTTCTTTATCTTTTTTTTAACAATTTAGTAGGTTTTTTTAATATATTTACAAAATTGTGCAACCATCCCCACAGCCACTTTTAGAACATTTTCATCACCCGAAAAAGAATTCCTTGTACTCATTAGCAATCACTATCAATTCTCCGCCACCCCCTAGAGCCTGGCAACCACTAACCCTACTTTCTGTCTCTATGGATTCGCCTATTCTGGACACGCCATATAAATGGAATCAAACAATATGTGGCCTTTATATCTGGCTTTGTTCACTTAGCACAGTGTGTTCAAGGTTCATCCATGTTGTAATAGGTATCAGTATTTTTCATTCCTTTTTTATGGTCATATAGCATTCTATTGTATGGCTATGTGACATTTTATGAATTCATCAATTGATGGACATTTGGGTTGTTTCCACTTTTCTGGCCATTTTGAATAATGCTGCTAAGATTATTCATGCATGAGTTCTTGTGAAAACATACATGTTCAATTCTCTTGGGTGTATACCTGAGAACAGCGTTGCTGGGTCATATAGTAACTCACTGTTTTGAGGAATGGCTCACTTTTCCAAAGTGGCTGCATCATTTTACATCCCCACCAGCAGGGTGCAAGCATCCCAGTTTCTCTACATCCTCATCAACACTGTCGTTTTGATTAGAACCATCCCGGTAGGTGTGAAGTGGTATCTCATTGTGGTTTCAATGTGCATTTCTCTGATGGCTAATGATGTTGAACATCTTCTCATGTGCTTCGTTAGCCATTTGTGTATCTTCTTGAAGAAATGTATATGTAGATTCTTTGCTCATTTTTAATGGGATTATTTCTTTTTATTGTTGAGTTTTAATATTCTTTACGGATCCCTATACTTGTCAAATAGTGATTTAAGAATATTTTGTCTCATGTCTTGGGTTGTCTTTTCACTGTCTTTATGGTATCATCTGAAGCATAGAATTTTTTCATTTTTTAAATTTTTTTAACGTTTATTTATTTTTGAAACATAGAGACAGAGCATGAGTAGGAGAAGGGCAGAGAGAGGGAGACACAGAATCCGAGGCAGGCTCCAGGCTCTGTGCTGACAGCTCAGAGCCCGATGTGGGGCTCGAACCCACAGACCACGAGATCATGACCTGAGCCGAAGTCGGCCACTTAACCGACTGAGCCACCCAGGCACCCGAATTTTTTCATTTTAATGAAAGCTAATTTATCTATTTTGATTTTTTGTCACTTAGCCTAACCCAAGCTCATGAAAATTTAATCCTATATTTTTTCTAAGAGATTTATAGTGCTATCACTTACATTTAGGTCATTGATCCATATTAAGTTAATTTTTGTATATCATGTGAGGTTGGGATCCACCTTGATTCTTTTGCACATGTGTATCCAGTTGTCCTAGCACCATTTGTTGAAAAGACAATACTTTCCCCCTATTGAATTGTCGTGACACCCTCAGTGAAAATTAGTTGGCTACAGGGCATCTGGATGGCTCAGTCAGTTAAGCATCTGACTCTTGATTTTGGCTCAGGTCATGATCTCACGGTTCATGAGATTGAGCCCCACGTCAGGGTCTGCACTGGGCATGGAGCTTGCTTAAGATTCTCTCTCTCCCTCTACTGCTCATGCTCGCTCTCTCTCTCTCTTGAAAAAAAAGAAAGACAAATCAGTTGGCTATACCTGTGGTTTATTTCGGCATTCTCAATTCTATTTCATTGATCTATAGATATTTAACCTTATGAGGCAGCACTTCTTGATCAGAGCTTCCAGGTAAATTGGTGAGTTCATCAGCCAGCAAGTTCAGGGCCTTATCAGATAGGGTGAGGATACAATGAGATGATGGTGTGAAACTTTTACCGCAGCACCTGTCTGGTTCATAGTCAAGAGAAAGATCACCATGGCTGCCCTTCCTCACTATCGTTCCCCTCTCCCAGGCAGCAGAAAGGGCGGGTGCAAGAACAGGGGAAGATGTGTGAACTGGGGCCCTTGGGTGGAATGTGAGTTGTGCATGTGGCTGGAACACGGGCATGAGGTGAATGGGCACATGTGACAGGAGACCAAGTTTTGTCCTGAAGGCTGCATGAAACACTGAGGAGTGCGAGGTAAAGGGACGACGTGTTAAAGAAATCTGTCGAAGAGAATGTATGTCCTCGGAGTCAGATCACAAAGCCATTTTTATATTTAGAGCTTGAGCTCCATGACTGGTTTCAGAGCTTTGTTTGAATTTGGCAGCAACAAAAAAGTGTCCATCCCTAGGGAATGGGGCTGACCCCCGATGATTTGTTGGCAGATCCTGTTTTCTAGCCAGTGCTAAGGCCAGTTGGGGTGTGAGGTCTTGGACATCACTCATTTCTTGGGCCTCCAACAGGAAATCCTGGTTCCTTTTTGTTTCGGGGAAGTTTGCTGACAAACGCATTCATGGCTCCTTTTCCGCCACTACCACAGGAAATTCCACACCACAAGTGTTGCTGCTTCTGTCCCTAATGTGAGCCCATCATCTCCGTGACTCAGAATGCCATTCACCAAGCCCTGGCAACTATTTTTAGTTTTTGTCAGTATTTTAAATGCATACTGGATCATGAGGAATGACTGCTTCTACCCAAACTTTAAACCTACGTAGGCTTTGAAATGAAAAACAGTATTTTTGGTGGAGAGAAGTTCACTTATCTTACTATCCTATAATGTTTATTTATTTTTGAGAGACATGGAGACAGAGTATGAGCAGGGGAAGGGCAGAGAGAGAGGGAGACACAGAATCTGAAGCAGGCTCCAGGCTCTGAGCTGTCAGCCACAGAGCCCGACGCGGGGCTCAAACTCACAGACCTTGAGATCATGACCTGAGCCTAAGTCCGCCGCTTAACCAACTGAGCCACCCAGGCGCCCCTATCTTACTATCCTATATAGAGCAGCTCATGATCATGAAACATTTAAGGTTAATCAGAGAAAAGGTTTGCTCCTTACTCTTTTGAGTAATAATAATAATAGCTAATACTTACATGGTGCTTTGTAGATTGCTTTCCATATAATATTAACTCATTTCCTCCTCATGAAAGCTCTATGAGGTAGGAACTATTATCATATTTCAAAGAGAGAAGACCGAGGTACAAGGAGGTAAAGTTGCTTGCCCACGGCTCTGTAGGAATGTGGCGTGTCTCAGAAGAAGCCTCCTCCTCCCACCACCGCCACCATGGTGAACCACACCTCCAGATGTCCATGCCCTGGTGTAGTCTCGTCCCCTTGATTCTAGGATGGCCTTCTGACTCACTTTGAGAGGAGTAGAATTCAGCAAGAGTGATGCTTCATGACTTCCTACATTTAAGTCAGAAGAAGCCCTGAAAATTCCAGCTGGATCTGTGAGCAGCCAACTGACATCTAAAAAGTCTAACCACCCAGAAACCACCATACTGTGAGGGAAGCCCCGGCTAGTCACATAGAGAGGCTCAGGCCGCCTCTAGCCTAGCCATCAAGGACAACCAGCTCAGGTGAGCCTTTAGATTGTTCCCGCCCCAACTACCATCTGACTGTCAGCTCATCACACTCCCTAGTCTAGAACCACCCAGCTGAGCCCAGTCAACCCTCAGACCAGAGAAAGTAATACGTTGTTGTTTAAGCCACTGAGTTTTTTTAAGTTTGTTTATTTTGAGAGAGACAGAGACAGCACAAGAGAGAGGGAGAGAGAGAATCTCAAGCAGGCTCTGCACTGCCAGCACAGAGCCAGATGCGGGGTTCAGAATCACGAAACGAATATGAGATCACTACCCGAGCTGAAACCAAGAGTTGGATACTTAACTGACTGAGCCACCCAGGCGTCCCTAAGCCACTAAATTTTAAGGTGTGTGATAGCCAAAACAGCTAGTAAGTGGCTGAGTGGGATTCAGACCAGACAGCCTGGTTCCAGTCTATGATTTTAACCACAGGAGACAAGAATACAAACCAGGAAAACATCTCTTTCAATATCTGTCTCTCTGTCACTCTCATACACACACACACACACACACAGAGAGAGAGAGAGAGAGAGAGAGAGAGAGAAGGCCACACTGGGGAAGGATACCAGGTGGGGCAGGTTTTTGTAATTGATGCATTCCCCTACAATGCCGAACCTCCTAGGTTTTTTACCTTCAGCAATTTTTGACAATAGTCTTTGGGAGACACCAAACACACTGCTCTGCATTCTCATTCAAATGATAGTACAGAGAGAAAGAGGTTTTCTTATATTGAATGTCTGCCATGCACCAAACTCTGCTAGGTTCCTCCTGGTCCATTTCTTTTTAGAAAATTGTTTAAATGTTTATTTATTTTTGAAGGAGAGACAGAGCATGAGCAGGGGAGGGGCAGAGAGAGAGAGAAACACAGAATCTGAAGTAGGCTTCAGGCTCTGAGCTGTCAGCACAGAGCCCAACATGGGGATCCAACTCACCAACCATGAAATCATGACCTGAGCTGAAGTCAGACGCTTATCAACTGAGCCACCCAAGTGCCCCATCTCCTGGTCCATTTCTTAAGCACATAGTCTGTGTCAGGTATCAGGCCCTTTACTTTTAACAGAACAAGATAGACCCTGTCACGCCTTCGTGGAGTGTACACCGGGGAGGGCGATGGGATGAGCAGAAATACAAAACAAATGCAAGTTGAAACAAAGTCTTGAAGAAAGTAATTGCTGAGTCCCACAGCAGGGGTAATCCTACTTTAGATGGGGAGTCCGGGAGGTGTCTCTGAGGAGGTGGCATTCAGGCTAAGACCTAAAGAGTACAAGGACTAGCCTGGCAGGGAGTTGGGGGAAGGACATTGCAGGCAAAGGCCAAGGGTAGGTAAGACCTGGCAGGTCTGGGGAAGGCTAGAGGCTGGTTAATTAGCCAGGAAGTGGTGGGCAGTGAGGTTGGGAGGATCCACTGAGGTGACTCTTGGCCCGAGGGAAGCATGTGGATTTTACTCTGAGAGGAATAGGAAGCCATTGAAGGATTATCTTTTTTAACCTTCTCTTGATTACCTAGAATTAATGCTCTGAGCATCCGGGCTTCCCATACTGTGCAGCAACAGAACCAGCCCTGGGTCTGCCGCTCTGCTCCTGTGCGTGCGTTGGGTTAGTTGGTTTTCTCTTCCCTGGTTGTCATGGTCATTCCTTCTTCCGTGAGACCCATCCTCAGGTCTCCCTGTCTCCGCCCCCCTTCTTCCCTGGAGTCGATGAGTCTGAGGATGCAGTGGAGCCCTACTGCTGGGATACTCAGGCTCCAGGGACCTTGGTCACAGGCTACTTCTGGCCTCAGCACCAACAACATGGGGAGCGTGTGGTGAGGCCCAGAAAGCAGCCTGTCCAGGGGTTCTCCTGCAAATGGATCCCCACTTTGAGGAATCTGGGGTGGTGTCGAGCCTGCCCTTTCCTGTGTGCTCTGCCACTCGCAAACCAAGTGAAAGGAGATGATTACAAACTTGGGAAACCTACCAAAATGGACTTGAGCTGTACCCCACATTTCCGTTTCGCCAGCATGAACGCTGCCCTCTCAGAGGCCAGGATGGAGGATGTAAGCGATGGGGTAGGGAGGTCCTTGGATGGGGTGGGAGCCGCCCAGCACTCAGCTGGGCTCTGTGACTAACCAATACCTCCCAGGAGAAGGCTTTGAAAGGAAGTGGAGGTAACTGCTCACCCCACCATGGTCCCTGGGTGACCCGGTGACTGCTGTTGCCTTAGCCCCGTGGGCATCTGACAGGGAGCCCTGGCCTGACGCCACTGTCCTCTGCCCGTGCCTTCACTCCATGAAGGAGCACCACCAACATTTCTAGACTTCTTTGGAAGTTAGGTGTTTTAGGAACCTCTCAAGAAAAATAAAGAAGAGATTTTTAACAGATTTCTCATTTATATTTTCAGCTGTTAAAATGCTATAATGAGGACATTCTTTTTTTTTTTTTAATGTTTATTTACTTTCAAGAGAGAGAGACAGAGCTTGAGCAGGGGAAAGTCAGAGAGAGAGACACACACACAGAATCCAAAGCAGGCTCCAGGCTCTGAGCTGTCAGCCCAGAGCCCAACGTGGGGCTCAAATTCTCGAACTGCGAGATCATGACCTGAACCGAAGTTGGACGCTGAACCAACTGAGCCACTTAGGTGCCCAATGAGGACATTCTTCTTATATAACCTCCATCCCGATTGTTATACGTGGCAAAAGCCTTCTCCCTACGGTCATCGTGCACCAAAGGGATTATACGTGGAGGTGGAGCTGTACAGGTCCATGCAACACTGGCCTGTGATGTTCCCCTTGGCACTTCCACTTACCAGCTGGGTGACCGGGCAAGTTATTCCACCTCCATGAGCCTCAGGCTCCTCCTCTGTAAAATGGGAAGAAAAGTACTTTCTTCACAGAGTTAGCACTTGTGAGGGGTTGAATAATTGGTGTAAATACCTACGTGTTCCACAGACATCAGTAACGAAGTGTGCGTTGAGCGAGAGGACCCAGAGTGTGGCCAGAAGTCAGGTCTCACGCGCTGGCACCAGGCGGGTAGGCGTGTTGAGCCAGTGGATGTGATGCATGCTGAAAATAGGGGCGTCTTTGCTTTCCAGGGAAGCAGAGAGGGAGGCGGTGAGATGCAGGGAAGCTCGCCTCGGGCCCCGGAGGAGGCTGACCTGAGTTCGGATCCTGGCGCCCACACCTGACTGTGGGATCCTAAGTTCATGCTTTTATAAAGGGACAGAATTCTCCCTCCCAGGGTTGTTCGAGAATAAAGTGACACAACAACTATTCACCATTCGGCAGAGAGTCGTGTTGAATGATGGTGTAGCTTTATTCACTTCGTGGAATTGCTTCAGCGGTCCCAGAAGAGATGGACGGCGAGCGCAGGGTCAGCTGGGCCACATCCTCCGGCGTTTTCCCAGGGAGAGTGGGTGGCGGCAGGTCCTGGGACTCAGACCGGCGAGGACCTTGCTCTTCCAGGAAACCCAAAAAAGGAGAGGGAAGGATAAAGGAAATATGCGAACTTGACAGTAGGCCTGTGGAAAGAATGCCAGGGGAAGGCAGGCCCAGGAAGGGAGCTGGGAAAACCTGCTGAAGACAGTGACCTGGAGGAGGTGTCCTCTCGTGGCCACGGGCCCCGGCTCTTGTCACTTTTCTAATTCTTTTCTCCATAATCTTCTTTCTGGTATCTGGGGCTATTTCTCACAGGTGCCATGATGCAGGTTCCTCTAGAAACCTCCACTTCGCCTAGATTATTTTAGGCTCTTTCTCAAAACCACCTCCTGCTTGACTCCAAATCACCAAGTAAAGGGCAAATCAGACCATTATGCAGCATGTCACCATTCTGTAGTCTTGCGTAGTGCCACCACGTTGCACAAGTATGCACATTTTTGAGATGAAAAATTTAAGTTACAGAAAGCTAGGCGGTGAAGAGCGTCCCCGCCGCACCCCCAGTTCCTCTCCCAGAGCAAACCCTGCCAGCAGTGTCTCGGGGTTCCTCCAACGGCGGGGGAGTCCGGCACGCTGCTCTGCACCAAGACTTTTCCACTTAGCAGTAAATCTTGGAGCGCGTCTGTGTCAGGATCTTAGAGCTGCCTCCTTATTATTCTACTGTATAGATGTGCCCAAATTAACGGCTGGTATCTGCTTGATGGATGGCGTCTGGGCCATTTCTGATCTTTTGCTGTTTGTTACAAACAGTGCTGTAGAATACAGTTTTGCACACGGTACAAGTATACACAGTTTGCCCAGTACTATGCAACTGGAACTATTATGAACTTTTATTTAGTAAAATAATTGAGTCATTTTTTAAATAAAGAATCAAGTGTGGATTCACATGGTCCCCACTGACTCAGTCTGTCTTTTCAGCTGTGACATAAACCCAGAAATAACTATCTCTGGGTAGTAGTTTGGCTGTAGGAGCAGGTTAGCTGATAACTTGGCACTGGCGTTTATGACTGGCTGTTGTCCAAATGCTCACAGAGCACTCACGCAAACGCTGGGATTGTTTAAATGGAGGAACAGGGCAGGGCAGGGTATCGAGGGTCAGACGTGGCTTGCCAGCTGTTTGTCGACCCCGCCAGTTTCACCTTCTTGGTTTAACATTTCTCTTTAGAAAATTGTAGCTTGAAGAAGTATTGTCTTTTCGCCCTTCTGAACCACAAAACGACAAGATGTATTGTCAAGGTAGAAGCCTCGTTTGTAAATATTTAGCTTCATCACACGTGGGTGGAGACTGTCTTCTTGGCATTTTGCCTCCAGAAAATCCAGTACAAGTGCAGACTGTCTGATTTATAGATGTATTGTACAAGAGTTTCTTGCCTCAGGTACACAAAGCCCACTTGAAATTGAGAAACGGGCAGTCTCCATGTGTGTGACACTTGATTCCTGGATTCTCTTACTTGTATTATTAGAAGGTTGGATCTGATGATCTCCTAAGCATTCTTGAATGCCTCCAGGTCTGTGACTTTTCCTCTGGTAATTTCTTTCAGCCTAGAGTTGCTCGCAGTTGGGTGACAAATTAAACTCCAGGGCAACTAAAGCCCCTTGTGGAGACACAGCAGGCCTTCAAACCAGCCCAAAGCGCCATAGCACATGAGTCCAGTGGAACAGATATAATAGAGTGAAACTTGTTAGTTGATAATTTTATCATTAGATTTAGTCATCGAGTACTCCTGCGACCACCTGAACGGTTTTACATTCTTATGCTGGTACCGTAACTGGCTGACGTCTAGTATAGTTAATTTAAGATCTGGAAAGAATTCTTACTGATCATCTAATCCATCTGCTATATGAGACCCAGCCAAGCGAAATGGCTGAACCAGGCTCCAGAACTTGTAGGATTTTTTTGGTCAGTTTTCACCAACTTCTCTCTCCAGCAAAGAGCTAAAATGCCACGTAATGTTGCTGTATTTTTCCAGGGCTCAGTCCTCTTTAAATGGACCTGCTTCTTAACCTAATCTAGTCTGATCAGGAAAACAAGATATGAAACCCAATTTTCCCTTTGACCCGGTCATGTGACCAGACGCCACAGCGTTCATCCGGCCGAATACTCAAATGGAGCACTTCTCCCTTCCCCACCTGTCTGCCCTGCGGATGGTGTGATCCGCGAGGTAAGGAGCTTCAGGGTCACATGGCCCCCATCTGTCCCGTCGTTATCTTTACAACATCCCCAGAGGAAAGAGAGACAGGCTGTGAGGTTAGCTTGTTTATTTTAGGAGGAAACAGGCCCTGATAAGTTAGTTCACAGAGTTTTGGACTAAATTCCAAAGGAAGAAGGAGTCGGGGGAGGAAATAGAGAATAAACAACACCAAGCCCATCCAAGGACAGATTTGGTCCTTGGTGTTATTTAAACTCTAATGTGTTCAGTGGCCAAACCGCCTCAGGCCAGGCACAGTGAGACAGGGAACTCTGTAACCGCAGGGATCTTCTTGTAGCCAGTTACAGTCTCTGGGAGGTGGCCGCCACCAGCTGAACACCTGGGGGTGAACACGCGTTCAGCCTCCACAGTGTGTGCAGATCTGGAGGCCACCGTGTTTCTCTTCTCTGGCCGTCTCATCGGGTCTCCAGGACAGGGTTTAGTATCAGCTCCTTCCCACACCCGGCGGGAACCTGGACCCCCACTAACTGCCGACCCCTTCCCCACCTCCGCTTACCCCCAGCCCACTTGCACGTCTGATCGACTTCATGGGGGAGCTGGCTAGGGGTGAGGGGAAGTAGAGAGGGCAGCAGGAGCAAAGTGTCTGTGACTCCTCTCCTCACCAGCTTGTGTCCATTGCTCAGGCAAGTAAGGCTGATGGAGGACTGCGTCTTCCCCCGGAGGTTACATGTAGCTGCAAAGATACTACTTCACCCTCAGGGTTTCTTGAGATGGTGACAGACTGGAAAAGGCTAGAAATCCAGACCCTAGCTACAAACACCATTATACAAGGAAAGGAAAACCTTCCTCAGTAATATTGTTATAAAACTACTTTTAAAAATATCAAAAAGGGGGTGCCTGGGTGGCTCAGTTGGTGAAGCATGCGACTTCAGCTCAGGTCATGATCTCGCAGTTCATGAGTTCGAGCCCCACGTCAGGGGAGTGGGCAGGGGGCTTGTTCAGACAGCTCAGAGCCTGGAGCCTACTTCGGATTCTGTGTTTCCCTCTCTCTCTCTGCCCCTCCCCCGCTCTCTCTCTCTCTCTCTCTCTCTCTCTCTCTCAAAAATAAACATTAAAAAAATTTTTTTAATGTCAAAAAAGAGGAAAATGAGAATCACCTCTAATGCCACCATGCTGGTGTTCGTATGGTGCAGGGCAGTGGGTAAAAGCCCTGGCTTTGAGATGCAAGTCCCTGGGTTTGAATCCTGGCTCTCCTAGGAAATAGCTGTGTGACTTCGGGTAAGTTATTTAGCCTCTCTGATTCTCTGTATCCTCGCCTGTAAAAGGGGGACAATAATAGTACCTGTTTCGTGGGGTTATCGTGAGGATCATGGAGAGGGTGCTCATAGAAAGCTCTCAGGGCAGGGCAGGAATGGTGAGAGAGCTCAGTCAATAGTGACCGCCCTCATTAAGTTTTTGCCATCATTCTGCACCTACCCCCTGATCGCGTTTTCAGAAACAGCCTTTTCCAGTTGCAAAGTAAACTCAGCCTGGAAACGATACAAGGACTCCTTGCACATGTTTAACTAAAGTGGCTGCTATTGTTAACAGTGACTATTTTTGAAAATATATATTTAATACCTGAGCAATCCCAGATATCTGATGTTTATTTTGGGATGATTTGTACTTCCTACAATTAGTAACAACTCTTTTTTTAGAAACTCACAGAACTGTTTAAGCAACTAAGCCCTCTAATGTGCTAAAAATCAGTTATACTTCTCGTTCAAGTTAATTCACTTTGATAATCAGATTTATTTTACTATTTCAGATTTTATTTATGTATTACATATCTATGTGTATATATGTATTTAGTGTAGCAAGAACACTTAATGCGATCCACCGTCTTAAAGTTTTGAAGGTACAGTTTTGTTAACTATGGACACATCTTATGCAGGAGATCTCTCGAACTTACTCCTCTTACTTAACTGAATCTTTGTGCCTCTTGATTAGGAACTTCCCCTCCCTCTCCCCCCTACCGACCGTGCCCCTGGCAACCACCATTCCACTCTATGATTATATGAGTTTGGTTATTTAAAAAAAATTTTGGGTTGCACCTGGGTGGCTCAGTCGGTTGGGTGTCCGACTTCGGCTCAGGTCATGATCTTGCAGTTTGTGAGTTCAAGCCCCGCATCGGGTTCTGTGCTGACAGCTCAGAGCCTGGAGCCTCCTTCAGATTCTGTCTCCCCATCTCTCTGCCCCTCCCCTGCTCATGTTCTGTCTCTCTCCGTCTCTCAATAATAAATTAAAATGTTCAAAAAAAATTTTTTTTCAGTGTTTATTTTTGAGAAAGAGAAAAAGAGTGCAAGTGGGGGAGGGGCAGAGAGAAAGGGAGACACAGAGCCAAAGCAGGCTCCAGGCTCTGAGCTGTCAGCACAGAGACCAACACAGGGCTCAAACTCACAAAGCATGAGATCATGACCTGATCCAAAGTCAGATGCTCAACTGACTGAGCCATCTAGGTGCCCAAGTTTGGTTATTTTAAATGGTTGTTTTTTTAATTATTATTTATTTTTGAGAGAAAGAGAGACAGAGTGCAAGCAGGGGAGGGCAGAGAGAGAGGGAGACACAGAATCTGAAGCAGGCTCCAGGCTCCGAGATGTCAGTGCAGAGCCCAACACAGGGCTCGAACTCACAAACTACAAGATCATGACCTGAGCCGAAGTCAGACACTTAACTGATTGAGCCACAGGCGCCCCAGGTTTGGTTATTTTAGATTCCTTATATCAGCAAAATCATGCAGCTTCTGGCCTTCTGTGAGTGAACTATCTCACTTAGTGTAATGTCTTCCAGGTCCATCCATGTTGCATGGATGGTCCATGTTCCTTTTTTAAGGCTGCATAATCTTCTGTTGTGTGTATAAATCACATTTTTGTTATCCATTCCCCTGCCAAAGGACAGTAAGGATGTTTCCACATCTTGGCTATTATGAATAGTGCTACAATAAACACGGGAATGCTAATAACTCTTTGAGATCTTGATTTTAATTCTTCTGAATCCCCATAAGTGGGATTGCTGAGTCATATGGTAATTCTATTTTTAATTTTTTGAGGAAAAAAACAAATTTATTGAATACCTATTACATTCAAGAGGAGGTACCAAGTACTGGCTACACAATGGTGAATGGAATGAGAGATGGAGTCTCTGCCCTCGTAGAGTTTCTGTCTTGTAACCACCAAATAAATAAATCATTGGAAAGTCTAAGGGTCATGAGAGAAAAATCATTGGTGCTATAAGAATACATCACAGGGAACCTGATTTAGGTAGGACAGAGTGTTCTGTGGTGGGCTTTTGGGTTCCAAGCACGATTAAGACTTGGCCCCTGCTCTCAGGCTGCTTATAATTTAGTGTAGCGGATAGGCTGCGGCAGAGCACAGACCTTCTCCGGAAGAAAAGGGGAGGGGGGGTCCATTCCACTCAAGTGAGAGAAGGCGTCCTGCGGGGGAATTGACCAGAGGGATCGATAGTTGGAGATGGAGCAGGGCAATCGGGGCTAAAGAAAGTTGAGCAAAGATACAGAGGCAGGAGACTGCAGAATGCTTTTGGAGAACACCAAAGAGCCCAGTGTGGTTTATGGGGTGGGGAGGGTGGGGTCTAGAAAGAGACCCTGGAGAAAAGGGATAATGTCGGGGCTAGTCATGGAGAATTTGTAAACATTTACTCTAGAAATAATCAGGGCACTGAAAGTTTTGGAGATTATCTCTGAGTTCTGAGAAGGGGTGGGAATCATTGGACGACTAGATTGGAGACAAAGGAGCCCAGGGACAAGAATTACAGTCAAGAGGCACCGCCAACACATTCTCAATGCCTGTGTGGACAGTCGACCAGGAGTCAGAGGGACACAAAGATAGACGTGATGCCTAAGGGACCTCCGGGAGAGAGGCTGGTGTTAACAAATCAGCCCAGTAACAGCTGCGGTAGGGATATGAGTGACCTGGCATGAAACAGGAGCTGCTAGTTCTAGAAGGGGCCGGCCAGTGCCCTGCCGAAGAGGAGAGGTTCAAGCAGAGTCTTGGGCCGTGTCCACCTGGGCAGGTGGCCTTGCCCACCCCAAGCACGGGGCCAGGGGCATGGGCAGGAGGAACCTGGCCTCGGTTCTGGCTGTCCTCCATGATCTTGCATCCTTTTATTGACACACATCTTGTTTAACACTCATGTAATTAGGAACTTGGCTCTGGGAAGACACTTAAGCATTTTTTTTTTCCTGTTCTATTAAAAAACAGACTGCCAAATTTGTTTCTCAAGGCCCCCGCCCTATATTTACCTGAGCCAGGGAGCAACTGTCCTAATCTCAGGTGTCATTTCCTGATGGGTGCCTTCAGATGGAGACCACAGTTTCCATGGGAGCTGTGATGGAAGCGCCTGATTGGGTAGAAGGGGCCCCTTCCTTCCTGCCCCCTCCCTGTGTTCCTAGAACGTGGAGCCAGGATGCCAAGCTGGGATCTTCCACAGGACAAGTTCTCTTTCTCAGCTCCTTAGCTTGTGGGTCCCTCGGCAAAGATAGAAACTACATTTTTAACCAGTTGGGCTGATGACATGTCTTGTTTTGTTCTAGATGAATAAAAGTTCCATTGGAAGGTCTTATAGAATTGATAGGGTGCCTGGGTGGCTCAGTCAGTTAAGCATCCAACTCTTGATTTCAGTTCAGGTCATGATCTCACAGTCCATGAGTTTGAGCCCCACATTGGGTTCTGTGCTAACAGCACAGAGCCTGCTGTGGATTCCCTGTCTCCTTCTTTCTCTGCCTTTCCCCGACCTTGCTCTCAAAAATAAACATAAAAAAAAAAAAAAAGACGGTCTTATAGAATTGAAATGTCTGTAATTGAATGAATAGATTTTAAAAATACATTGAGCACCACAGGGGTAAGTCTGTTATGATGTTGGTTCCTGTGCCCTCCATACATACTCACTAATACATACATGCGTACACTACCCCCACACGCACACTCACGTGCATGTGTGCGCACACACACACACATGTTTGTATATACCAGAGGGTCTGCTGCATTCTGCCTAGCTGGAACGGATTCTCATAAACTCAGAGTATTCTCATCCCTGACCCGTCACCATGAATAACTTTCTTATCACCCTGGTCAGAAGGTAGGACACTTGTGAAATTACCCAGTTCTCAAAGTTGTGTATCTTTAAATAAGTTTAGCAGCCTTGAATTTGTTCTCTCTTCCTTTCTTTCCTTTCTCGTGTATATATTTATGTCACTTTTATTGAAGTATAACATAATAATACACTCATTTTAATTGTACAGGTTGGTGAGTTTTAACCAGTGCACGCTCATGTAATCACCGCCATCATCAAGGAATAGAAACTTTCCATCCCCTTGAGAAGTTCCTTCTTTGTCCGAGCCGAGCCGCTCTCTGCACTCAGTCCCAGCCCCACCTTCAGCCAGATGGTCACTGTAGCTTGGTTCTGCCTGTTCTAGAATTTCATATCGGTGGAATCCTACAGTGTGTATTCTTTAGCGTCTGGATTCTCTCACTCAACATTGTGTTTCTGAGATTCACCCATGTGCTTTGCGTCAGCAGCTCATTCCTTTTATTGCTGAGTGGCATTCCACTGTACAGTTTATCCATTCACCTGCTGAGGGACGTTCGGATTGTTTCCAGTTTGGGGCTATTAAGGATAAAGCTAGCAGCCTTTGTTTTGTAGAGATATGCCCCTCAGCAACCATTCCAAGCGCATCCTGGGTACTTGATCATTATTAGTTAATCCATTTTTGACTTTTTATTTGAAATGTATTGTTAAATTTCAAAATGTTTACTGCACTTCTAAATTCCAGAGAGAGGTGTTCCAAAAGGTTGTTTAAAGCCAGTTCTGGGAATTTGGAACACAGTTTACCACAGAAAACACTAAGTCCTTCAGGAAGCATTTACTGAGGTCTGGTCTTGGTAAGCACTGTCTTGGTGCTATAGGGAACAGGGTAAAAGGGCCCCCTTGGGTGATCACGGCCCAGTGGGGGAAACACCTGTGACCTCAGATGGCACAGGTCTCTGGGGAGCTGTAAGACCCTCGCAGGAGCCCAGGAGCTGGGGGTGGCCTCTCAGAGGCAAAGTTTGGTCTGAGTCAGAGCTGTGGTATTTCCACTCAGAAGCGGGTTCCAGGTGGAATGGGCTATCTGTAAGAACTAACAGCGTGTGTCTGGACCAAAAACAGTCAACTCCAAAGGTAAAGACACTATGACAGGCCAGACAAAATAGAGCCGAGGGCCTCGTGCAGTCTCAGGGCCACTGGTTGTCAACGTCGTTTCAAGTGGTAGCTCTGTCCCAGCCCCACTGAGCATAGTGTGACTGCACTCTAGTGATAATAGGGACCTGACCACTCTCTGTAATAGAATCTTCAGGAAAATTCATTACTCTCCCCCTCCCGGGTCTGGTGTACACCCTGGTTATTCCGGCCAGTCTGGCTACACACAGGACTTTTGTAAGCCAGGGAGTGTCTGTGATTAGAATCATAGCTTTATTTTAGGAGCAACCCAGGGCCTTTAAGAGCAACTGGTAGAACTCCATCTGTTTCACAAGCAAGAAAAGAAAGGCCTCTGGACCTTTGAGGGCCCAGCAGCTCTATAAAATGTGGGCAGTTCTGTGCTCAGTCGTATCTTTCATTAGCTGTCTTCTGAGCACTGATTCTCTCACTTGGCTCAAGCACTGTGCCCTGTCACCCTTCCCCTAATTGAGTTTTCTCCATGGCTGCAGACTCTACTTCACCGCAGCCAGGCATCCTTCCACACGTCTTATGCTCCCACCATGCACCCATTACAAAGTCTTTTAAATAACCAGTAGATAACATTTTGGAGAGCTTTCTAGATGTTAGGATGATTCTAAACGTCTCTCGTGTGCTAACTCCAAAGCCCCGTGAGGTATGTGGATGCTATTATTAGCCCCATTTTTACAGATGAGGAAAGGAAGCACAGAGAGGGTAAAGTAACGTGCCCAAGCTCCCCAAACTAGTAAGTGATGGAGCCAGGATTAGACCCCAGGCAGCTGAGTGCAAAGCCTGTACTTTTTAATTCTTTTTCCAGCTTTGCTGAGGCATAGTTGACAAATAAAAACTATTTATTTCAGGTGTACAACATGATAATTGAATGTACATATATAGTGAAATGATTACTACAACTAAGCTAATTAACACATCCATCACCACCTTGTTTGTAGTTGTGTTTACTTTGTATTAACTTTACACAGTATAGAAATATGTATTTGCAGAAACAGTAATCTTGATGAATACAGTAATAGTGCCTACCCCAGACTTGTGTGAAGATTAATATATGTATACTGATGAGAACAGTGCCTTAGTAAGCATATTATTAGCATTAGCCATTATTATTATTGTCTCTAACTTTCCAACTGTGATCACCCTTATGGTTAAAGCCGAATCGTGCATAGCCCTCCTTACAAATTGATCATAGAGTTTCCTATCATTAATGATGTACTGACCGGTACTAAAATAACTCGTAATGTACTCACAAGTTCAGTAAATAAAACCATGAGGTTATGTTTAAGTTTCCGAGTAATGATTTGATAATAGAAAATCATGCGTATAAGCACATAATATTCTCTTAGAAATTATAGAATGAGGAAATCCATATACACTACCATCAGTAAATTTCACTGCAACTGTCTGTTTTGTTCTTTCCCCATTCTTTGTTAGCACCTAGATCTTTCCCCCCTGGAAGATGAGAACAGGTTAGGAAGGTGAGCCTCAAAAATCTTTTATCCTAAGTGGACAACAGTAAAAGGAAAACTCTGATCACTGCTTTCTGTTTGTTTCCTATGAACTGCTTTCGACTCAGAGTTTATTGTTGTTGTTATTGTTTTTCACTGGAGCACTTTGTCAATAACGGATTTCTTAGGACACCTGAAACTAATAGAAGATGATGTTTTATGGCAATTATATCTCAATATTTAAAGTTTTGAAAAAAAAAAGAGTATCTGAGGTCAATACAAAGTCCATACTCTTAACCATGTCCTGTGCACCCATGAGGAAGACATGGCCCCCGCGGCTAAAGAATTTATGATTCAGTGAGAGAGACCCATGCATCCATCTGATGATAAAGTGTAAGCAAAGGGCTCTGGGGGCTCAGAGGAGGAAGCAGTTGAGTTCACCGACACAGGGGCTGGGGTGGGGTGCGGGGGGCAGAAATAATAATAAAAGTTTATATTTACTGAGAGTTGTGAAGTCTCAACATTATATCGAACATGTTAAGAGCATTTTCTCCACAGCTCAGTTTTACAGATGAGAGAATTGGAGCTTAAGTTAAGTAACATGGAACCGAATCAAGGTTCGGTCAGGTGTTTTTTACAGAATGATAGGGATTTAGGCTAGATTTCTAGATCAGAAGCGAGAGGGGAAGGGCTCACCAGGGCTAAGGTCCAGTGTGAGCAAGGAGAGGATAACTTTCATAAATTTAAAAATCCATCTTCAGATAAGCAGATTGAAATTCCATGTTTCCTCAATTCTAGGATGCACCATCTAACCATCTATTGGTCACTTTTTAGAATAAAAAGAAGCTACTTTAAATGTGTTTTGTTTTGCTGACCAATAGTAGCGTAGACCTGTCTGCACCATCCCGTGCCTTGGTACTCAGTCGAGAGTAGTGGTCCTTAAACCAGCAGACATTGTGGAGGGTTTGCAAAATGCCCATCACCAAGCCCGGCCTCGGGGATTCCGATTCTGTGCTTTTAGGGAGGCGTCTGCAAGTCTAAACTTCAGAAAGCACCTTCCATGAATCTAATCCAGGAGCATGTTTTGAGAGTCAATGATCTGTAGATCCTTCTGAGTCTGTTTTCCTTCAGCAGGCAGATTAAATAACAACATTCATTTTAAATCATTTCTTTAAAATCAGCTGGAATGGGGCGCCTGGGTGGCTCACTAGTCGGTTACCCGTCTGACTTCGGCTCAGGTCATGATTTCACCGTGGGTTTGAACCCCGTGTCGGGCTCAGTGCCAACAGCTCAGAGCCTGCTTCGGATTCTGTGTCTCCCTCTCTCTCTGCCCCTCTCCCACTCATGCTCTCTCTGTCTCTCAAAAATAAATAAAGGTAAAAATAAATAGAAACCTTAAAAAAAATAAAATCAGCACAGGGCCTGGAACTTTTTGGTAGATGGGTACTTGGTGCCTATCTTGTATCACAAAGAAGAATTGAGCAGACCTATTCAGCCTCAAAAAGGAAGAAAATTCTGACAAATTCTACCACGCGGATGGACCTTAAAGACCTTGTTCTAAATTAAATAAGCCAGTCACAAAAAGACAAATGCCATACGATTACAGGTATATGAGGTACCTAGAGTAGTCAAATTCATAAAGACAAAATAGAATGGTGGTTGCCAGGGCTGGGGGGAGGGAGGGATGGGAGGTTATGTTTAATGGGTACAGAGTTTGATTTGGGGAAGACGAAGACTTCTGGAGATGGGGACTGCACAACTATGTGAATGTGCTTAATGTCAATAAATCGTACACTTAAAAATGGTTAAAATGGTAAAATACTTATAATAACAACAAGTGTGTATGAAGAAAAATGAGCAGACCAACCTCTCCCAGCTTTGGTAATTCTTCGCTTTCTTCTGAGACACTTAGTGATTTCTTCACCTATGATTATATTCCCTAATATGTAACAAATAATCCTTTTACACCTGCTTAATGACAGAAACACAGTTCTATCTACCTGTACCTTAAGTTCTCCCGACTAATTTTTTTTAATGTTTATTTATTTTTGAGAGAGAGACAGAGTGCAAGCAGGGGAGGGGCAGAGAGAGAGGGAGACACAGAATCTGAAGCAGGCTCTAGGCGCTGAGCTGTCAGCACAAAGCCCAATGCAGGGATTGAACCCACAGACCGTGAGATCATGACCTCAGCTGAAGTTGGACACTAACCGACTGAGCCACCCAGGCACCCCTCTCCTCATTACTTTAAAACAAGAAAATATGGCCATGGCCCTTCCTCCAAAGATGAGTAATGGCTTCACTTGCAGTAAACTTACATCTGGCAGCTCTTTTCCCACTAACTTTTTATTTCAATGAAGCATTGGAGTGATGTCTTTTATTTAGTGTGTGTGTGTGTGTGTGTGTGCGCGCGCGTGCGTGCGTGTGATTTTTGCCTTCTTTTTTTTGAAATGAAGATTGTCTTTTTTTTTTCTTAATATAATTTATTGTCAAGTTGGCTAACATATAGTATGGGAGTAGATTCCCATGATTCATCGCTTACATACAGCCTCCAGTGCGCATCCCAACAAGTGCCCTCCTCAATGCTCGTCACCCATTTTCCCCTCCCCTCCAGCCCCCCTTCCATCCTCAGTTTGTTCTCTGTATATGAGTCTCTTATGGCTTTGCCTCCTTCCCTTTCTGTTTCTAACTAATTTTCCCCCTTCTCTTCCCCCATGGTCTTCTCTTAAGTTTCTCAAGATCCACTTATGAGTGAAAACGTCTAATATCTCTCCTTCCCTGACTGACTTATTTCATGGGGTGATGTCTTTTAAAAAGACATGTAAAATAACTATTAGGAACCCAAATGTAAGTGAAAGTTTAAATCCATGGTACTGTCAAGGCCATCCACTCAATCCGGGTGGTCTTTGGAGGAAGAGATGCATGTCTCCATGACTGAATTCGTACATGTGCCAGTGGTGACAGGGGGGTGGCAAGCCTCTCTTGGCACTGATTGTAAGAGTATTTCTAAACAGAAATACTCCAATGTGGAGAAAATTATTTACCAGTCATAGTTCTTGGTAGCAAACCAAAGAAGCTAATTCTGGCTAACTTAAGCAGAAAAGAAAATTTGCAGAAAATCAGGTTGTTTGCGGAGTTAATGGGTAGGTCGAAGAGCTAGTCTTGAAAACTAGGTGAGGAAACCACCCCCACCGGACTGTCAAGTCTGCCATGAATAAATTCTCATTTTCCCTGTGGCTTCGCATCGTTCCATCAAGATTCAACACCCCACTCTGGTAGGAGATGACTCTCTGGTTCTAGATCATCTGTCTGTACCCTCACCTGCCATCAAGTGCGGCAAGGGACTGTCTGCCACACCTTCAGCTTGCATAATGCACGGGGGACCCTCCCTCCCAATAGGAAGGGTGTTCAGCAAAATTCAACTTGTGTCCACATGCAGGGCCTTCTGGTGGTCACTTCCAAAACATCGTACGTGGCTCCCAGGGCGTAGCATCATCATTCACCTGCTGAGGGTCGCCTACCTGGGATCTGGGGCTTTCTGGCACCTAAGTCTGTCTCAAATGACAGAACTCCCTTGGGAGGCCGTTTGTTCTGGCCCCGCAGGACAGAACCCAGAGTGAAATCTTGACTTGGAATCCTTACAGACTGCAGTGTGACCCCATTCAGCAAGTCTTTGATTTTCCTCTGTTCTAACCTGACTGCTGATAGTGATCAAAATAAACTCTGGCCCACATTCCGACAACTACTCTTGCCCTCCTTGTCCCCAAGGAATCCGGGAGTGCCACCATGAGAGACAGAATAGAGAAGGGAAAAGCATGAGTGAGAAATCTACAAACTTGTAATGATGATAAACACCACATATAGGGCGGTGCTTTCCTCTGGGGGATGTGCTTGGGGAGGCGTCTACGGGGGCCTTCGGCATTTCAGAATGTTTTGCTTTCCTTAGTAAATTGTGTCTGAATCCTTTCTTTCTTCAACTACTCTCCTTACACCTGTTCTTCAAATTTATGGAAACTTTAGTCCATGGGCCCCCTTTATTTTTGGAAAGAGATCATTCCCTAGACATGGTCTCACCTCTCAGAGCCCTCAGAGTCCATCAGTGTCCCAGGTTTGGTGTTAATATTTTTTATGTGTGCTGTAGTATGTCCATTCGCTCTTGAGTATTGCTTTGTTTTTTTAACATTTTATGTGAATGTTGTCATACTGTACACATCCTTTGAAACCTGATTTTTTACTCACCAGTCTTTTGGAGATTGGCCTGTGTTGACAAGTGAAAATCTAATTCATCCTCACTGCTGTATGGTATTTTGTACTATAAATAAAGTGAACTAAATTCTTTAAAGTATCTGAAGCAAACAAGACCAAGTGTCAAAATTTTTTAAAGTTATGGGTTAGGTATATCAGCATTCATCATATTTTCGAGACTTTTATGTGTGTTGGGAAGTTTTCAAAATCTGTTTAAAGGGGCGATAGCACCAAATAGGAGTCGGGAAAGGTACCACCTTGGCTTTAACTGGGCTGCGCCGAGACTGAGTCCACAGCTAATCAGACTGAGATTAAAAATAAACCTGGTGGCACTAGTCTCCTCTTATTTGCTTTTCGTGGGCCTCTGCCTCCCCGAGGAGATGCCCGAAAACAGGCCTTGACCATGGCCTGTGAGGAGTGTTTATATAGCTGCACAATTTGAAGTATACTGGCACACGGCCAAACAGAACTAAACAGAATCTGTTGTTGGCTAGCCATTTTAAAAAAGAAATTGGCAAAAGACCATTTCACACAATGGCTGTGAGACATGATTTTTTTTTTTAAATATTTACAACTTGCTTAAGATATAAATAGTCCAAATGATAAATACTGGTCGAAGTTTTGGGCAGGCCAATCTTTGGCCGCCTTAGCACTCTTAAAAACTTAGGGTAAGAGAAGATAATTCTTTTGTCGTGCTTACTAGACACCCCATGGGACCCCAAGTGACCTCTGGGTTTTTTTCATTCACCATCTCTGCTTCTTTCAGAAAAGTCAGCCTTTGGCAAAAGGGAGAGCTTTAGACCCAGGGCTGTGGTTTTGCAGAACCATTGATCAAATTTGCCATAGGTCCCCAGGACCGTACCAGGTGAAATAAGAGACTTGTGGGGACTAAATGAAATGACAGATAAGGAAGTAAGCCATGCGCAGTCACAGTGCCCACGAGCCTTTTCAGTCCCTGTTTCCTCCCAGGCAAGGGCTCCTGGGGTCCTCAGCATTAACTCCCGAATGCATCCAGCTCCAGGGGGCTCATGTGAAGCGATTTTCAGGCCATGGAGCCTCCATGCAAGGTGGTGCTCTGTCCTTGCCAGCTGCCAGGAACCGGTGAGTCCCCAGACCTGCTAGTAAATGCGTCTTCCGGGTGGTCGGCCGCAATGACGTGCCCTTCTCTCCCCCTAGGCTATGACTTCTGCCAGGTGCTGCAGTGGTTTGCGGAGCGAGTCGACAGGATCATCCTGCTGTTCGATGCTCACAAACTGGACATCTCAGACGAGTTCTCAGAGGCCATCAAGGCCTTCCGAGGCCAAGATGACAAGATCCGTGTGGTACTGAACAAGGCCGACCAAGTGGACACGCAGCAGCTGATGCGCGTCTACGGGGCCCTCATGTGGTCCCTGGGCAAGGTCATCAATACACCCGAGGTGCTTCGAGTCTACATCGGCTCTTTCTGGGCACAGCCCCTACAGAACACTGACAACCGCCGGCTTTTCGAGGCCGAGGCCCAGGACCTCTTCAGAGACATCCAGAGCCTTCCGCAGAAGGCGGCCGTGCGCAAACTCAACGACCTCATCAAGCGAGCGAGGCTGGCCAAGGTGAGCCAAGGAGACAGGCTGGGCACCAGGGGACCCTTCCCGTTCTCTCTCTCTAAGGGAAGGTGGGCGTGGGGGAGGCTCCATTCCAGCGGCCCTCGGGAGCGGGGCGCGGAAGAGGTTAAGAGGAGAGCCTCAAGATCAGTACGCCTGTTTAGATTCTGGCTCCTACTCTGTGATTGTAGGCAAATGCGTCGACCTTTCCAAACCTATTTTCTAATCTGTCAAATGGAGCCCATGAGAGCACATCATAGGGTGCTCGTGAGGATTCAGGAGGAACTGGCTTGCAGAGCACACGGGAGGGATCGATGCGCTCACCACCTCGAAGCTGCTATTGTCTTAGGACAATGGGAACGTAGCCAGCTGAACCAGAGGGGTGGCGTTGGTGGGACCAGTGTGGTGCTGAGATGCCACCAGTAGTCACCCTAGGCGCAAGGCACAGAACCTGATGTTACTGCCTGAAGCCAGGCAGGAAGCATGATGCAGCCTGACCCATGGAGTGTGTTGCTTTGAGGGTGGCACCCCATCCCCATTGTGGATGGTGGCCCGTACGCATGCCCGCTCTGCCTCTGGGCTCCTCCACCTTGTAGCTGAACCTCTCAGGAGCCCCGGGGGTGGGTACCCAACAGGATAAGTGGGCATCTGCTAACCACCCTCAAGCACTGTTGTTGATTCTATCACCTCTCTGAAGAGAAAAAAAGCACAACTCCTCTAAGAAAAAGTATGGGGAAACGATGGTTCTTTAAAAGTTGTGTGCACATATCATAAACTCATATTCCTTTGGGGCACCTGGGTGGCTCAGTCAGTTAAGTGTACAACTCCTAATCTCAGCTCGGGTCTTGATCCCGTGGCCGTGAGTTCAAGCCCCATGTTGAGGCTTAAAAAAAAAGTCCTATTCTTCTAATGCTGGAAGCGCCTCCAGAATTTGTCTAGTCTCAGTGATAATCAGAAGTACTATGGAGCTTTAACCAATGTAAATTCCCAGGCCCTGCCCAGGAGCTTCGGATTCAAGTGTGTGTGTGCATGTACGTGTGTGTATATGTGAGTGTGTGTGTGTGTGCGCGCGCGCGCGCGTGTGTGTGTGTGTGTGTGAAGCTCCCCGGGTGATTCTGATAATCAGCCACATTTGGAAGCCAGAGGTCTGTCCGCTTCCGAAATTTAGAAGGACGAGGTAGAATAAGCAATTTCTCCAGAGTCACCTAATCTATGAGCATCAAAACTAGAACCAAAAGACAGCCCTCCTGCTCTCAGCCTCGCCCTGTGCCTTTGTCGTGTCCGCTGAAACCAGTCCACAGGCCTGCCTCTCCAAATCCACTCCTACCCTGGTCAGGAAGCAAGGGCAGCTTACTTCCCCTTTGTCTTCTGGTGGCGAAGAAACCATGTCCCCTCCCTTATTCTCTTGCCGCACAGAGAGTGACTTCCGGTCTGGCCTTGGGGTCCAGCAGGCCAGCCTTCTAGAATCCACTGCTCCTTGCCTCATTCAGTCATTATCGCTCAGCACCCCTGGGCTGGGACTGGGGAGCCTAGCTGGTAGAAGAGGAGGCCCCAAACTCCCTATCACAGAATGGTGATCCGTGTGCTGATTGGGGTATGGAGACCATGCTCTGAGGAGGGGGTTTGGCCAGGGAAGGCAAGAAGGGCTTCGCCGAGGGTGACTGCTGGGCAGGCGATCAGCCGCCTAACGCCCCCTCATCATTGCCCAGCAGCCTCTGTCTGCATGCCAGGGTGCTCCCCCAGCAGCATCTCTCTATAGCCAAAGAGAGGCCTCCCCGGCTGCTCCCCGTCTGCCGCAGCCCCACAGTTAGGACCTCCATCGGCTCTTTTTCTCTCTGCTTGCCGTCACTCCCGGCACGTGCTCACACGGACTCCTGGATCGCCCAGCTGATCCACAGTCACCGTGCGCCTGCGAGCCACCAGGCTTTATCCTTTCTTCCGTGCTGCCTCCTTCCTGGAGCTCCAGCCGCTTCGCTCCAGTTCTGCAAGGCAGTGGTGCTCGCCAGTTTGTAAATCCACTGATTTGCAGCTTTCCTGATTTCTCTCATGCACTAGTCCTGGGCCTAATGCTTAGTGGCAGGCAGTCTGTTTTTTCCCCATTTGGTAACCTCTTAGCGTGTGGTATTTCTCTTCTTCAGCTGATACAGCTGAACTTACCCTTCAGGGTACACAATACCCAGCATTATTTTATAACCAAAGCGGAGCTGTCATGTGATAGCCTTTGTAGATTTCAAGACTTTTTTTTTAACTATTTATAAATGCCCGTGGACGTTTCTACCTTACCAGTCACTGCTCAAGGCCTAGTGACTCAAGACGCAGCTGTATTCGGTCAGATCAATAAATAAAGAGCAAAGAGCTCACTGGGCGCGCCAAGTGCCTTGGGACTCCTCTGCCCTCCTTGAGCGTCAGGCCCTCAGAACGGACCAGCGTGGCCACAGAATGCTGCTCTGTACTGACGCTGGGAATAATGAGAGCCTTGTGTAGATGCAGGGGGTGGGGGGCCGGGGCGGTCAACTTGCTGAGCTTACTTCTAGGAAAAAAGCTGGTCTTTTTTTTCTTCCTAAGAATAGTATCTGGCTTGTTCCTTTTCATAAAGGAAAATGGCTGAAGTATGGATGTTTCCAGCCTGAGCTTCTCAGTGCCAGTGTGCTAGGCGGTACCACCCTGTGTAGGGAGACAGGAAACAGCGTCTCAGGCGGATAAGAAGCAGAACTCAGCACAGTGGCCTTAGCCGCTAACCGACATCATCTGCTTTACACCATCTGCGATTTAATGGCCGTTTGTGAACTTGTTGTAGCCTAAATGGACAAGGAAACATCTGAGTTTTTCTCTTCACAGTGTTTATGTTTCAGGAAAATGCTCTTCGATTTTGGCATATTGATTCTTACTTCTCTTGATCCAGTTTTGTAAGCCAACCCTTACTGAGGATCTGCAGTATTCCAGAAGCCCTACGATTTGTATTACATGTGTTATTTCATCCGACCCCGTCGATAACTGCACAAAGTTGGGCATTATCTTTGTTTCTCATGCAAGGGGACTGTAGCTCAGAAAGGTGAAGTGACTTGGCCAAGGCCTCACAGCCCATAAGTTGTCAAATAGAAGTTCAAGCCGCAGTTAGTTTGACCACTTGGTTTGGAAACGATCGCCCTGAAATGCAGAGTGGAGAACATTTCTAGCTTCTTACCATGTCCTTGCTTTCTCCACTAGTCTGCCTTCTGTGTATTCTATAAGATCGTGTATCCACAGGAACCCTGCAAAGTTGAGAGGTTCATCAAGCTGACGTTTTGAAAACGTGCAAAGGATAAGTTTTGAGATGTCACCTGGGAGATGCCAGACCTGGGCTGGGGTGTGTGCTGTATGCGTTTATAGAACAGCTTGATGCAGCAGAAGTCACGTCCCATCCAGAAGCAAAGAAACGTTAGCCCTGGTGTCCTGCTGGGTTCTGTGGTGATCACACTCAAGGTGTCATAAAAAGGACACTTTAATAATTGAAAAATGGCACTCTTACCAAAGATCTCTTGAAATTTGGTGGTTTCCCTGCTTCATATATATTTTTTTCACAACTCTATATTTCAAGGAATAAGAAAACTTCAGAGTGGGTGTTTTAGTTAACCTCAAAGATCATGTCTTCACGATATCAGTAGCAATCCTTTTTTGAAGACTATTTACAATCTAAGATGCTAATCAAGGATCATTCCATGATTCTTTAGGCTATTTTGGGAAAGCCCAAAAACGTATTTAAAAAATATAATTCGGTTTTATTCAGTTGTAATTAAAATAGCCAAATTAGGGAAATTAGGCTCTCGTAACCAAACCCCAAGTAATAATGCTTATGGAATAAATGAACAAAAATAAAAAGTGAGGACCCCACCCTTTATAAACATTGCCCAAGAGTAGGAAAGGTTCCCACCCCTTTAGAGATCTTCACTCAACAACAAAAAAATGAGTCAACATTTGAGGAAGGGACAGCTAAAAATGAGAAAGAAAAGGAGAGGTCAGTGATTTTGAGGGTTCACCCTAGCTCTGTGGCCCTGAGTTTTGTCTTCAAAGCGTGTTCTCCAGTCACATGTAAAACCCAGGGCCCAGCTTTCCGGTCTGTCTGCCCTGCCAGTTCCTTCTGGAGAGAAGTAGATGTTTTGAAATTCGCCAAACGGACCCAGGCTAAGGTGTGAGAATCCTTCTACAGTGGCTGATGGCAGCCCGCTAATGCGCAGCCGAACAGGGGACTTTGAAAAATAGCTGTGTCAGCTGTGACTGTGTGTGTCAGTATTTGTGTCCTTGACCTCAGATGAGTGAGTGGGTGGGCCCCCTGGAGTCCCCTTTAAGCTGTTCAGAATCAGGTGCTGTGGGTGCCAGCTTTGATTGCAACAGAGTAACAAACCCCTGCTCTAGTGGGAACCAACGAGCTGCCCTTCCCTGCCTCTGACAGTCTCACACTCTTACTACCCCGTGGGTCTACCTTTGGGGTCTCTACTTCATTAACTGATTTTTTCTACATCCCCATAAACCCACTTTCAAAATGTGCTGATCCCCTGCTGTTAAATGCTCTGTGCGAGTTTCGAGCTGGGCCTACAAAGACGCAGGTCTCCGACAGGTTGTGTTAGTTTGCAGATGAGGTCACATAGTGTAGAACCATGTTCTCCCAGCCTGAATCCCCCCCACCAACTGCTCCCCAAATTCCATGAGGATTTCCATTCCTACTGACCATAAGCACTGGAAGCTTCCAGTGCTCGCTGCCTGGGGTTGCCCTCTACACCCAGGGTGGATGTATCCAGTATCACTCTGAGTACATGCTTCTCCACCTTGGATATATGTGAACACTTGTCACTGGACACAGTTAATGCAATCGTAGCAGAGTATATATGTGAACTAGATATAAATTCATGTTCATTTAAAGGGAAGGACATCTCGGGGCACCCGGGTGGCTCATTTGGTTAAGAGTCCGACTTCAGCTCAGGTCATGATCTCACGGTCTGTGATTTCGAGCCCCGCGTCGGGCTCTATGCTGACAGCTCGGAGACTGAAGCCTGCTTCAGATTCTGTGTCTCCCTCTCTCTCTCTCTCTGCTCCTCCCCCACTCATGCTCTTTCTCTGTCTCTCAAAAATAAATAAATGTTAAAAAATTTTAAAAATAATACTAAAGGGAAGGACATCTCTTTTTGCTCATTGAGTTACAGCCCAGAAAGAAACCGACATTGTGATCCACTTCATGTAGCCTGAGTCCTCACCCATTGGGTGAGCCGGGGCTTTCCCAGGTTTATACAAGGAAAAGGGGGAATTGGACATGATAAGAATGTTCAAAAGCCAATCAGGTTTCAATGTCACTGACTTGTGAATGAAGCTCTTGGGACCCAGATTCGTCCTATAACTGTTTAAATACATGGAACATATTAATTTTTCAGCAACTGTTAATAACTCAGTAAGAGTTTATTCATTATTCAGTAAGAACTAAAAAACCAGAAGGCTTCTCTGGCATTACTAACCCTCCAGCTGTTGCTCTTTGGCCATGAGGCAATAAGAAGCAACATTTTTACACTCCAAGTACATGCATCCACATCCATGATCTCATTTGACTATCATACCAACAACCCTGTGAGGTCGGAGTTATAACTTGCAGTTTGTGCAGGAGTAAGCCGAGGTGGGGGGCTAGAGTCACCTGGCATTGCTCAACAAGAGGCAGGAGTGGCAGGGCGTAAACCTGGCCTTCCAGCCTGAGGTCTCATCTCGCCTCCCTTTCTCTTTCCTCTTGTCTTTCCGGTCCCCTCTTCTTCTCGATTAGTTTTCTCTCATTATAAAGAGCAAAAGATCTCAGACTGTGTCTACCTCCTTCCCCAGGGACCATCGCCTTGTCTGGTCCTCAGTCCTGTTTTTCTCTGGAAAGACTTCTTTGACCCAGAAGGGCAGGAATGAGCCTCCAGACTGTCCCCACTGTTTACCAAGAATCTTTAGAAAATTACAAGGTGACATCCTGCCATTCTGCTGTCTTCACCCACATCCTGTGTGGTGTTCAAAGTGTTGTGTGCCATAATGGACGCGCTTGTGTGTGTATGGAGAGGGAGACTAAATCACCTTCCCACAGCACCCTTGGGAGTTGGGGACAATCAAAAGTCAAACCTCAAGTCACAGTTTTCCACACCGTTGTTCCATAGGACATTGTTCATTTTCAAGATTTCCAACACCTTTAGTAAGATTTTCTTTTTAAACATTTATTTATTGAGAGAGACAAAGTGCAAGTTGGGGAGGGGCAGAGAGAGAAGGAGACACAGAATCGGAGACAGCTCGAGGCTCTGAGCTGTCAGCACAGAGCCCGATGCAGGCGCTCAAACTCATGAATCATGAGATCACGACCTAAGCCGAAGTCAGACGCTCAACTGACTGAGCCACCCTGGTGCCCCTCCAACACCTTTAGTAAGATATTTTAATTCATATCCACAGAAAGCAATTAAGTCTGTAAGCACAGGAATGAGGCAGCTGAGTGCAAGTGCCGGCTCTGCACCTCCTAACTGGCTGTGTGACCTTGAGTAAATCACATGAACTTCCCGGAACCAGGAGTTCAGTTAAGTACAGGGGGCCTCTTCCAGATTTAATATTCCATGACTCTAAGGATTATAATTTACCTTGTAACTTGATAAGCTTCTTAAAAGCAGGGCCCGTACAATAGTATCTGGCCCCGTGTTACTGTCTGAGGATGTCCATGGAAGGGCAGGAGGGGGTTGGCCATGCAGAGGCAGCACAACAGAAGACTCCCACAAAACAGGTCAGTGGAACTTTCTGGAAGTGGAGGTTGAGGCTGAGAGCAGCCTGCAAGCATGAGCAAGGCACCTGACGGTCTTGACTCAGATAGTGCCAGGCAAGGTGGAAGGAGGAAGGGATGGAAGGAACGGTGTCCAATGGCAGCCCATCATCCAGCAGCCTTGGTCATCAGCCAAAAAACACCCTGAAGGCTGCAGGCGAGGGAGCAGGGGCCAGGCCGTGGGGGGAAAGCTGTGGCAGGTGCACATCGCCTGCATCAGGCCAGGTGAAGCAGGCTCCTGAGTACCAGGCGGTGTTAGAAACTGGTGCGGATCCTAGTGGCGCTGGGGGCTGTGTGAGGAGTCAGCCTCCCCTGCGCAGAGGCCTGCCAATTCAAAGGGCCCACATTAGGAGGTAGTGAGGGAGTCTTGGGGAGCCCTGCGGGAGGTCTCATATGGCCCCAGGCCTGGGATCTGGGGTGGGGGTTCAGTAAAAAGCCCTAGTAGATAGTAGACGAAGTGGCTTGGGACCTCCTGCTCCAGTGGGGCTGGCTCCAGAGCAGGACAGGCCCAAGCATGGAAGGGAGAGGTGTCCATAGGCCCAGTCCGGAGGTTCCAGGAGGACCAGGCCAAGGAAATGACACAAGGACAGCTGGTGAGCAGCTGGTTCTCCCCTGGAGTGTGACGGTCCCTCCAGGTCCCTTGATGTTACTGAAGGCCTTCCCCCGGCCTCACCACACCGAGCCAGACTTTCACTGTCCAAGGCGAGGAAATTACTAGCCTTACCACTTCTTCATCGTACTCTCAGGAATGCAGCTAAAGTCCCACACTCTAAATGAAGGATTCCCGAATTTAGGGTTTCTCCATCTCGAAGAATCATGTAAAAATGTTAAGCTGTTTTAATTTGAAAAATAAGGAAATGGGTTTACTAGTGACAGAAAGGTTGGGACCCATCTGTCCTCATCTGTACTTGTGATAGTAGCCAGGCAGGACAGTGAGTGCTTCTATTAAATGACCTTTATATAGACGGGGAAGTTCGCACCGGCTGGCCTGAGCACGTCAGCGTTTACAGTGTGCGCTGACTTTAGCGTCAGATCTTAGGAGAATGTTCTCAGCTCCGCCCAGTGCGTGTCCGAACGCAGGCTCTCAGCCGAGCTCCAGGATGTCTGTGCTTACCCCCATTAGTCAATTTCCATTCTTCCACAGGATTATAGAAGTCTGTTTTCTTTAATAGGATTTTCCCTAGCTGCATAGTCATTTTCTGTTGGTAATCACTGTTCTGCTTTTCATCCGTTCCTATTTTCAGTTATTTTCTTGACTTCTAAATTACTCTGTAGAATTCTCATACACAAAGAAAGCTTTGGTAGTGAACATTTCTTCATGTCCTGAAGTTGGAAATGAGCAGAGCGTGGAAATGTTTGGGGCACCTGGTGGGCTTCGTCAGTTAAGCATCCAACTTTGGCTTAGGTCGTGATCTAGAGGTTCCTGAGTTCAAGCCCCTCATCAGGCTCTGTGCTGACTGCTCAGAACCAGGAGCCTGCTTCGGATTCTGTGTCTCCCTCTCTCTCTGCCCCTCCCCTACTTGTGCTCTCTCTCTCTCTCTCTCTCTCTCTCAAAATTAAATAAACATTTAAAAAATTTTAAAAAGGAGCACCCAGGTGACTCAGTCAGTTAAGCATCTGACTCTTGATTTCGACTCGTGTCATGATCTCATGGTTTGTGAGTTCGAGCCTTGCATCGGGCTCTATGCCGACAGCACGACAGCACGGAGTCTGCTTGGGATCCTCTCTTTCCGTCCCTCCCCGACTCACGCACTCTCGCTCTCTCTCTCAAAATAAATAAATAAACTTAAAAAAAAAAGAAAGAAAGAAAAAATATTTTTTTAAAAGAGTGGAAATGTTAAGGAAGGGGGTGACACAGCCAAGCAGAGCCGTCCCAACTCGTCACCTCGGGTGACAGTCCTGGGCCTGCTACTGCCAGGTGATCAGGGCTTCTGGAGCCTCCCCCTCATTTCCCCAGGGGTTCCTCTCCTAGAGGAAAGGGGTCCTATGCAGCTAGTCCTGTGCAGAAAGGACTTAAGCACCATCTTTTTTTTGTTTTTAAGATTTTATTTTTGAGTAACCTCTACACCCAATGTGTGACTCGAACTCACAATCCCAAGATCAAGAGTCGCACGCTCCTCCGGCTGAGCCAGCTAGGTGCCCTGTCAGTGCCATCTGTAGGGATCCCGGAGTTCACCCTGTCCGTGGGGAGGTTACAGGAATTCTCATCTCACTGCCCACTGGGTACGGATTTCCATGCAGATTAGCCGTTACGTCAGATCAGCCATTTACATCAGTCTCCAGTTTCGTTTCCTGGTGCTCCTGGGCACGAGCCCTGCTGAAACTTTCTTTTTAGGTCTTCTGGTTAATCACCAGAACTGAGTTTTTTCAGCCCGGGCACCACCCACCCAGCTCACTCCCTGCGCAGATGCAGACAGGGAATAGCCGCTCAGGCACAACCCAACCATGCCAGAGACCTTGCCCAAGCCCGTCCCTCCATCCCACCCCCGGCCAAGCACCACCAGCCCATTTTAGAAGCAGGGCGCTCACGGCATTATTGTGGCCTCTCTGGTCTCCCAGAACCGTCCTCAGCACATCAGCACCACGTTAGGTGCTCGTTCTAATTCTACACGGCTCCTGGCGCGCGCAGCAGTCTGCCTTCCCCGCCTCTGGGCTGTGCTGCAGCCGCGTACACGGCACTGCGCCACATACGGCCCCCAGTGTGTTACGGCCACACCGCCATCCGCACTCTCCCTCTCCTGGACAGCCGCAGCCCTTATCTGTCACATTCCACTTGCCGGGGTATTTTTCTGGCTCCTCCCCATCCTGGTCCTTCTTGGCGGGGGTGGGAGGTGTGGGGGATGGGGGGGTGGAATTTCTCTGCTCACTTTCCCTCCGTGGTCTCAGTCATTCCTGTGGCTCTGGCCACCACCTCTTCCCCAGCTCTCCAGCCCAGCACCCAGAAAGGGTGCCCTCTTTCCAGGCACCCTTAGACAGCGCCATCTGGGGGTCCCTCATGTACCTCACAATCTACATGCCCAGAAGCAGGCTTCTAATGTGTCCTGTGTGTCTCACCACGCCCACCATCACCCTCTCACCCACCCCCGGATCCTGACCCTCCAGGGCTGTGGCCCTGCGTGGGAGCCTGTTCTGTGTTAGGATACCATCTCGTTTATCTTTGTGATATGGTTCTAAATAGCATGTCCTTACTGACATACACCCCCTCAGGTACACGCCTACATCATCAGCCACCTGAAGAAGGAGATGCCGAGTGTATTCGGAAAGGAAAACAAGAAGAGAGAGCTTATCAGCAGATTGCCAGAAATCTACCTTCAGCTGCAGCGAGAATACCAGATTTCCGCCGGGGACTTCCCTGAAGTCAAGGCAATGCAGGTACTGGCAGCCTAACGCAACATCAGCGCCACCTTGTCCGGCTGGCTGCTGGGTCCCCATGAGGGTTTCCTGGTCCAGGATACAGAACGACATGAATGCGTCTTCCTCGTGGTGACCCATGAGAACAGGCTTCTGTGAGTGAAGCAGAGATTGCCCGACCCCCGAAACATTTAACCAAAAACACACATTTCAAGAAGTAAATTTAGGTCACATGAAAAAAATCAGAGGAGCAGCCCTCTTGGGCTGTGTGACACCTGTTTTTTGGAATCCCAGAACCTTAAGGGAATTAGAGCTGGCATTGACCCTGGAGGTCACCTCGGGCGGCCTCCTCAAGCCTGCGCTGCCAGGCGCTGTGGGAATACGTGCTCAGGCAGCATGGCGACTGCCGGCTCAGAGCCCTCATCAGGGCTCCTAGGGCTCCTGGGGCACGGCTGGACTTCCCGGGCACAGCGAGTTGTGCTCACGAAAGACGTTGCTTACGGGTCAGCATTGGGTCTCCCTGAGTTGTGCCTGGGCAGCCCCAGATGAGCCCACATGGGTGCTGCATTCATCCTGGTCTGACCAGGATGTCTGCCGCCCTGCAGTGGTGTTACATAAACACACCGATGCTCACCATGTCTTCCCAAGTGAGGCCACCCCACCTGGCTCCTTGCAGAGCCAGACTGACCATCTTTTCATCCAGTGCAAGGACCTGTCTGCACTAGAGGCCGCAGTCATCTCTGGAAAGCAGGCCAGGCGAAGAAAAACCACGTCACCCCCTCTGACTCCCTTTTGTTTCCCCACATTTGATGGAGGTGCGGGTTCTGAGAGATAGGACTCTCGCAGGAGGGAAACGGGTCTGCAAGTACAGTGTGGACTTGTGGGGACGCACCCCAGGGGCAACTTGGGGCATCGGTGCCCTGCTTCAGTGGGTGCCGAAGGCCCGACCCGCCCGGTGGCCACCGCCTTGTGAGAACACGGGCCTGGATGGTTCACGAGATTGCAAATCTAGATTTGTGTGTAAAGTCCCCTGGTTTTCAAATTTTAGCGCAAACTTTCAAAAAGTATTAAATAGGCCAAGCAGAGCCTCCCTGCAATAGTGGCTACACCCTGGAGACTTCCAGTTCTTGTCTTCTACCGAGGCACAGAGAAAGACGGGCTGAAGGAAGAGTTGTCGGAGATACGCAGCTGGAAGGTGGGCCTGTGAGCGGCCTGGCTGCCTCAGGAGGGCGGAGGAGGAGGAGAGACCGAGGAGGGGAGGCAAAGATCAACAGGCATCAGGAGGGGAAGCTTCGACCTTGAGGACTTTTTTAGTGTAAACTTTCTCTAAAGGACACACTGACATGGGAGTGGGTCACGCTGTTGTGATGGCGGGGTTTGGGGTGATGCGTGCACGTGGAATGTGTGATCTGGTCAGATGTGACCTGGCTGGCTTCAAAATAAATCCAGAATATCTTTTTTCTCCCTGAAATGAAGTAGCTATCCCTGTACTCAGAGGAAGAATTGGGGCTTTTTCCCGTTCACAAGATGGCTGTTGGGGCCTCCAGAGCAGTCTTCCTGAGCGGGTTCACCTCCCCACATCACATGACCAAACCGAGGGGACGTGTTTCCTTGCATCCTTCAGATATTTAAAAAAAAATTTTTTTAATGTTTATTCGTTTTTGAAAGAGAGGGACAGAGCATGAGCGGTTGAGGAACAGAGAGAAAGACACACACAGAATCCGAAGCAGGCTCCAGGCTCTGAGCTGTCAGCACAGAGCTCCACTTGGGCCTCAAACTCGTGATCCATGAGTTTACGATCTGAGCCGAAGTTGGACGCTCAACCGACTGAGCCACCCAGGCGCCCCGCAGCCTTCAGATATGTTTAAAGGAAATTGGTCTCTTGACTGAAATGAAAGCTGTGAATAAATACATAGTGTGTACTACGGCCTAATGGGGCTTCTGTGGCTCATTAGCCTAATGAGCTACCGCAGCTGTGCCACCCACAGGCCCGTGCTGCTCCCAAGAACTGAGGCACCACTGAGCCCAGCAGGAAGCCACCATAAGTCTCCTTTCAGGACCTGCAAACCTGTCCCCAGAGGAGCTCCCATAACACAGGTAGCAAACCGCTACTAGAGCCTCTCATGACCATGTTAGCCTGGGCCTGGCCTTGTCAGAGGAAGCCCGGGCCTCTCAGCTGGAGCAGAGGGGCGGTCCCTGAGGAGGAAAACAAGCCACGTGCCCCTCTTCTAGCATCTCAGGAGAGGCCTTAGCACCTTCAGTAGACACCTGAGTGCCACAGGACATGGAGAACGAGTGTCACCTGGCAGGTGCCCTCATTCACCAAGAAATACTAAGTCTCCCAAGAACAGGCACTGTTCTAGGTCCGTAGAATAAATCAGTGAACAAATAACAAAAATCCCTGCCCTGACAGAGTATACATTCTGGATTACAGTATTTGCCGCTGTGCCTGTGGCCGGCAGTGGAGTTTTGGCAGCAAAGCCTACTGTTAGGACATGTGCTCTTTGTTACAACACTAGCGCCGTTGTGCTTCAGAGTGGTTGATTTATTTATTCAGTGGCAATCTCCCTCATAAGGCTGTGACTCCATGAGGCCAGTGACCATGACCTGCTCACTGCCACATCCCCAGCACATGGGATGTGGCAGGTGCCCAATGGATAGGTGTTAGATGAGCTCACTGATACGTTAGCGTGTGTTTCTATCATAGCAGAGCGTAGGGGATCGAGTCTCTCAGGCCCTGACCTGCCCCGGAAACCCACAGGGCCTATGATAGACCCGCAGTTTTCAGAGCAGGCCCCCAGAATCTGGAAGGGATTCCTCCATGGGAGACTGGCCAGTCCCTGATCACACCACCCCAGTCCCTTCAGGGACTCCTCAAGGACCAAGGCAGGCGTGGAGCCCATAGGGCATGCTAACCATCGCCTGATACTTCCAGCTATTATGCTGTCACCCAGGAAGCTTTGGGGGTTTGGTGGTGTGGGTCAGGGCCTCTGTCATCTCTGACTCCGTTGAGCATCTGACATCCCCTGCAACACAGGTGTTTAACCTCACACTGACTACGTCTGGGACAGCACTGGGGACATGAGCTTGGAGATAACTTTTCTATGATCTTTGCACGTTGCAGAGTCTCTCAGAGAGCTCGCCGATGCCAGCTTTAAGTCCCTGTTCTCCCTGTGCTCTCACAGACCGGGCCGGCTGGGGTGACTCTTAGCTGTAGCGATACGCTGAGTGTCGTGTAAAGGCTTTTGCCCTGTGCTGGGAGAGGCCCATGAGCTGCTGGCGAAGCAGCCTGTGTCCGGCCTGCCTCCTTCTGGGAGGGAATGTGATTTACCACACTGATATGTCCAGACCGGAGAACGAGGAGAACACTAGCTAAGCCACTTTTATTACGGACTCCGTCATCCTCCTCGGAGAATTTGGCGTCCTGAGCTGATGAGTTGGCAGCGTTTCAACAGCAGAGGGCAGCAGAGCTGTCCCCACCAGCTCAGCCCACCTGTAAATGGGAGAACTGCTTCTAGTGAATGCTGGGAGGGAGTGGGCAAGAGACAGCCCAGCGACTCCAGGGCTGGGAACCGACCTTTGTGCCTTGGGAGGGAGAAGTTCCAGGATCCCGGGCTCAGTGGCTTTGATGGATACAACTGTCAAGGGGTAAATCTTTAAATTCCCCGGTGTGTATTCATCCCATTAAAAAGATTTCTGTTTTGGAGAGAACTTGGTGGAGGGGCAGAGATGGCAGCGGTTTAACTTGCACCCCATACTCCCTGGTCAGGCCTTGGGGGTGAGGGGTACCCCAGGGATCCGAGTTGAGGGTTTATTTCCTCTGTGCCCTCCAGGCAAGGGTGGCTGCTTGCTGTTACTTCCTGTCCACCCTTGCAAACATGTGGCCATTTCCCCTCGCCAGCTTTCCAGAGGTTTACAGTCTGAATCCGAGAACGCTGCGGGCGGATGGAAAGTTCAGGCAGACACCGCCCTCATTCGTCTGCTTGGTCAGACACAGGGGCTTTGTGTGTGCTCAGAGCTCAGGCCCATTCATGAGGAAACAGGGTAGGTGTCCGTGCACCCTGGGGAATCCAGACTTGTTTATCCCAGCAGCACTCGGATTTTTGTGTAGGCCGCCTGCTGTCTCCTCCTGGGCTTTCTCTTCTCGGTGACTTCTCGGTCATCTTCTGACTGAGATGTTGGTAATAGGAGCCCAAAATACTGGTGACATTGTTTAGAGCTGATTTTGGAGTGAATTGCAAGTGACCATAGTCTGTCAGCGAGGATAGTGATATACAAACCAGAATGTGGGGCACCTGGGTGGCTCAGTCGGTTAAGCGGCCGACTTCAGCTCAGGTCATGATCTCACACTCTGCGAGTTCGAGCCCCGCATCAGGCTCTGTGCTGATGGCTCAGAGCCTGGAGCCTGCTTCAGATTCTCTGTCTCCCTCTCTCTCTGCCCTTCCCTTGCTCTCGCTCTGTCTCTGTCTCTCAAAAATAAAATTAAAAAAAAAATGTTACAAACCAGAACGTGTCTAGAAACCGGGCCTGCGCCACACTGAGACCTGACGGCCCCAGAGTTTGCTGAGAAGAGTGTTGGAGGCGCCTCTCTAGAGGCCTGTCAAGCCGTTTGGCCTTCAGCTCTGTCCCTCCATCTGAAGCTCAGGGCTCGGCTTCTAAACAACAGCACAGAATGTCTGCCCTGCTGGTATACTCCAGAGACCATAGTGTTGACTCTCCGTTGGAAACAACCTAAGTGTCCAACCACATGGGACAGAGTAAAGGAAAAATGGCCCAGCTGTATAGTTCAATATTATACAGCTATTAAGATAAAGAATAGGATTGTATAGAAATTATCATCACGGAAAGATGTGATATGTTTTTTCCTAAAAATTCAAGTTGTCAAACAGTGTGGTCTTATCTCAGTTACAGTGTGTGTATACGTGCGTGTGTGTGTGTTTATAAAAATGGCTAGAAATGTGTGTCCAAAAAATGTTAGCAGAAGTTATTGCTGGGGGGCACCTGGGAGGCTCAGTCAATTAAGCATCCAGCTTCAGCTCAGGTCATGATCTTGCGGTTTGTGAGTTCGAGCCCCACATCGGGCTCTGTGCTGACATCTCAGAGCCTGGAGCCTGCTTCAGATTCTGTGTCTCCTTCTCTCTCTCTGCCCCTCCCCAGCTTGCTTTCTGTCTCTATCTCTCAAAAAATAAACATTAAAAAAAATTTTTTATCACCTTACTTCTCACTAGAACAGTCAGGCCTGAGGGGTATATGAAATCTCTTTTACTCAGGAGTCACCCTGCCTCATCTCCAGAAAATTGCATACCTGAATGGCCCCTCGCTGGCCTTCTAGAATTTTCCTAACAGAAATACGTCACATAAAGTCCATATAAAAACTTGCATACCTGGAATTATCTGCATTTATTTGGTAAAACTACTGTTGAAGGCATTTTTCAAAGATGATAAGCCCCCCAGGTTACTCTCACAATGCAGACAAAGTTTGTCTCTTACAACAACAGATGGTTTGTTCCCTCAGACAATGAGGGGGTATGCCCCCCGGCAACCTGGCCGCTGAAGAGAGTAGATTTTATCACCTTAGATGTCTGATGTAACAGTCCCTTTTCTCTCCGTCTTAATTACTTAGCTTTTCCATTTCTTTTTTTTTTTTTTTCAAGTTTATTTATTTATTTTGAAAGAGAGAGCACATAGGCGGGAAAGGGCAGAGAGAGAAGGGGAGAGAGAAAATCCCAAGTAGCCTCTGCATTGTCAGCACAGAGCCCAACACGGGACTCAAGAACCAAGAACAAGAGTCCGATGCTTCACTGACTGAGTCACCAGGCGCCCCTTAGCGTTTCCATTTCTAATAACTTTCTTCTATTTCATGTTATATTTTCACTGTAAGCTAAGCCAAACTCTTCTTGAAAGAAGACAGGATCTAAAAAACTAGAACGTTCTCCCTCTTTTATAGCATAAGCTCCCTGAGGGCAAGGACTGTGACTCTTCATGCTTGTATTATCCCGAGGCTTCAAAACAGGGCCTGGCAGTAACAAATGCCCAGTAAATGTTGGACGGGCGGATGGATAGATGGATGGGTGGGTAGATGGATGGATGGATGGGTGGGTGGGTGGATGGGTGGATGGGTGGATAGGTGGATGGGTGGGTGGGTGGATGGATGGATGGGTGGGTGGATGGGGGAAGGATGGGTGGATAGATGGATGGGTGGGTGGATGGATAGGTGGGTGGATGGGTGGGCGGGTGGGTGGATGGATGGATGGGTGGGTGGGTGGGTGGATGGAAGAAGGATGGATGGATGGATGGATAGATGAGTGGATAGAGGAAGGGTGGATGGGTGACTGGATGGAGGAAGGATGAATGGATGGATGGATGGGTGGATGAGTGGATGGAGGAAGGGTGGATGGATGGATGTGTGCGTGGATGAGTAACCAAGAAGAACCACAGTAGGAACTATTTCTACAGAACCATCCACAGGGCCTGTGTGGCATCTATAGTCAGCTCCCCTCCAAGTCAGGCAGTTGTTGTGTCCTAGGACCCTCCCTGGCTCACGTGTTCCTACACCTCTGTCTGCTGATGGGCCAGTTCACCTGGGATGTGGAGCCTGGACCTGCCCCTATCTGGCTGGTGATACTCAGCCCTAACGGCTGGATTTCCAGTTGCCCTCCCCATCCCTACTCTTCTCCCACTTAGCAGTTTCAACTTTTACTTATTTATACCTTAAACTACATTTTTTTAACTGATCCAAAAACAACATCCTTAAATAATTGTTTTACCTACATAAGTCCCTCCAGCACAGCTTCCTATTACAGTACAAAGAGCATTAGTCAAGAGACAGGGGCCAAGGAGTCTAGTCCACCCTTTGTGCTGTCCATAAAACAGGGTTATTCATACCTGCTCTTCCTTACCCCCACGTAAGACCACCTTAAAAGATAAAACGCTAAGTCTCTAGAGCACTAAAAAAAAGAAAAAAAGGCAAGGGGCCCCTGGGTGGCTTAGTCGGTTGGGAGTCTGCATTCCGCTCAGGTCATGATCTCACGGTTTGTGGGTTCAAGCCCCACATCGGGCTCTGTGCTGACAGCTCAGAGCCTGGAGCCTGCTTCGGATTCTTTGTGTCTCTCTCTCTCTGCCCCTCCCTGCTTGCGCACATGCTCTCTTTCACTCTCTCTCTCAAAAGTAAATAAATAAAACTTAAAAAAAAAAAAAAAAAGGGAGGAACACCTGGGTGGCTCAGTCAGTTAAGCATCCAACTCTTGGTTTCGGCTCAGGGCATGATCTCATGGTTCGTGGGTTCGAGCCCCACATCAGGCCCTGTGCTGACAGTTCAGAACCTGGAGCCTGCTTCGGATTCTGTGTCTCCCTCTCTCTCTCTGCCTCTCCCTCGCTCACACTCTGTCTCTCTCTCAAAAATAAGTAAACATTTAAAAAAGATTTTTTAATTAAAAAAAAAAAAGGTCAGGTCTAAGGAAGCGCGTCCAAGAGCCCTAGGATTATCACCTGTGTGGCCGCCAGCCAAAGATTAGCTACTATTAGCTACCGTGCATCTTGTTTCTTATTCCAAAAACCGCTCCTGGATCTGGTACATTCGGACGTGGGCACCCCCCCCCCCAAAGAGAAAGCTCTGGAACAGCCCAGGGATGGGATGTCCGCTTAAAGGAGAATCCCGCCCCCGGCCATCCCTCTCCCTATCTGCGTCCTGAAGAGAGGGCGTGTGACCAAGCTGTGGCCTTTTCCTTCTGCAGGAACAGCTCGAGAACTACGACTTCACCAAATTCCACTCGCTGAAGCCCAAGCTGATCGAGGCCGTGGACAACATGCTGAGCAGCAAGATCTCCTCTCTGATGCAGCTCATCAGCCAGGAGGAGATGAGCGTGCCCACGCAGCTCGTGCAGGGCGGCGCCTTCGACGGCACCACTGAGGGCCCCTTCAACCAGGGCTACGGGGAGGGGGCCAAGGAGGGCGCCGACGAGGAGGAGTGGGTGGTGGCCAAAGACAAGCCCGTCTACGACGAGCTCTTCTACACCCTGTCGCCTGTCAACGGCAAGATTTCAGGCGTCAACGCCAAGAAGGAGATGGTGACGTCCAAGCTGCCCAACAGCGTCCTGGGCAAGATCTGGAAGCTGGCCGACTGTGACTGTGACGGCATGCTGGACGAGGAGGAGTTCGCGCTGGCCAAGCACCTCATCAAGATCAAGCTGGATGGCTACGAGCTGCCCAACAGCCTGCCCCCCCACCTCGTGCCCCCCTCCCACAGGAAGTCCCTGCCGAAGGCCGACTGAGGGGTGGGCCGCTCACAGGGCAGGCAGCGGGTGGTAGGGATCGGGGGCCTGGGCCTGAGGCCCGTGCCACCGCTGACTCACTGACCCTGGCCAAGGCATTGCCCTCTCTGTGCCTCAGTTTCCCCACCTATGGAATGAGGAGGGCACACACTGGACGCTAGATGAGGTTCTTTTGCCTCTAAAATTCCCCGAGTTTCTATTAAAATATTGGGAAGAGGGTGTGGATAAGGAGACTGAAGTGTTAAGAAGAAAGAGAAATTGACCAAAGAGTACTCAGAAGCCTGGAGAGACCTAGACGTGGAGGGGGGCCGTGCAGAGCCCCGCAGCCTCAGGGAGTGAGCCAGGGACTTTTCTGGAGCAGGGCGAGCCTTCTGCACTGGACCGCATCATTGTGCACTGCCTTGGCCCCTGTCTGTCCCTTAGAGGGCACCCAGAAGGAAAAGAATTGATCTTATTTATTTCATTTCCTGCGGTATTGAGAGTGGAAAACAACAGAGCACAGAGCGTGTCTGTTCTCTCCAGACCGTCTACCAAAGAGCAGACTGCTTCCCCTGGGCTTGAAAGGAGAGTCCCCCGTGCCTGTGTGCGCCCCCGTCCCTCCCGCAGGCTCGAGCAGCACAGGCAGCCAGGCCAGCAGAGGGCATCTGTGACACCCAACACCCCCCTGACCTCAGCCCACCCAGAGCTCCCCCAACCCGGGCCCTTCCCAGCAAAATTGGCATTTGGTTAGGAATTTGGAAATCAGAACCTACCTTTATCAGCCCCTGGCAGGACTTCTAGTATTCAAATCACGCTGAAGTCCGAAGGTTGGCTTTTGTTACCGGTCTGTCCAATAATTTGTAACAAAGTCTATTTATCATATTCATACTATAGTAAAGGAACAAGGTGGTTCTCTGCAGTCATCCGTTAGTGTGGTGACAGGTCCCCAAGGCCCTGAGTCGATGGCAGGATTTAAATTCAGCAAAACCATGTCTCAGTGCCTGCAGTGTGCTCAGGCTGGGGACACAAGGGAAAGGAGAGGTGAGCCTGCCCCAGGCCATCAGGTAGGAAAGGTGATCGTCACTATTTTTATAAAAAAATAGGCACCTTTATTTCCAGTTTTTCTTTCTTACAGGAAAAGCCTTTATACAAACAGGATGGCATCTTTCATATGAAACTTTTCTTCAAAAGGCTGTGAGGTTCACTCCACGCCTGCCCATCACAAGGCAGGATTGGGCACATCCCGTCCATGGGTTCCTGAGTGTTCTCTCTCTGAGTCCTGGTGTAAACCTCTCTGTTCCACGCTCTCAACTGCCCGTTAGCTGGAGGCGGTTAATGCTCGCTGCCACCTTCCCTCCTGCGACTTGGGGATTCATTTCATTATTATTTATGCAATAAAAAAAGAGAGACGAAATGGTGACGGCCGCACGGCACGGGGCCCCGCCAGTACCGAAGTGAAGTGAGATCAGAGCAGTCCCGCCGGAGCCTTCGAAAAACCACCTTTTTTTTTCCTGATGTTACCTGTGACCTCAGGGTCAGAAATGCAGACTTAAGAGACATTTTTTTTTAATTTTGGAGAAGTGTTTATCCTGATGCCACCCCTCACGCTCCCTAGTTTACTTTTTAAATAATGTCATTTTAAAAGAAGTAAATGCATAATATGATCTTTAATCTTAATGAGCACTTTTAAATCCATTAGAAACATAGAGGTTTATAATGTCAGGACTCTCGTATAAGCAGATGGTTTGGTGAACGCATGAGGACTGCCCAAGGGTGTGGGAGCCCACCAAAGGGCAAAACAGAGAAGAGAGGATTCACTGGTCCAAAGGTTTAGAGATTCCAAGGTTAGCTGATGTCCCGTTCAGAATTACCCTGCTCCGTCCGTTCTTCTCAGTTGTCATATATAAACATATACATGGACATACACCACGTGAGTATGTATTCTTGACACTCGTTAACGTGTAGCTATGCAGATATGGCCAAGCTTTGTCTGTGCAGAGACATACGGGAAAACTGTTTTAGAGGAGCAGCAGGCTGAGGTGTCTGCTTTCTACGGAAAGCAAACTTCTCTTGGTGGCGTTGTGATCCGTACCCTGTGCCCTCACGTAAGACAGCATCGGGCAGCTGCACGCTTTCCCTGCAGAGAAAGAAAGTAAAGAAATCACGTGGCCATTTTCCTTAACATCTCTTACAACACGCAGTCAGTCATCATGAAAAGTCCATTGGAAAGAAAAGCACTGGAGAACATTCAGGATGACTGCGAGGGCTGAGGACCCGTATCTTCCCAGGACCTGCACGACGTTCCTGGAGTCTGTGTCCGGAACACCTCCTCGCCCAGCAGGGCTGGGGGACGGCGGAGCCCTGCAGAATGTGTTCACACCGACCCACCACACGGCCTTCCCCACACCCCCCCAGTTTTCAAAGTACCCCCTGCCCACAGTGTCTGCAGCGGGGCGGGATGGTGGAGGTGGGTGAACCCTAGCGCTGTGAAACTCCCCACGCTCTCCACAATTCCGCCGAAGAAAATCTAAGAGCCTCAAATCTATTTTCACAAGCTACTGCATGACCAAACCACTACAGCCTTGAGTTCAAGGGAGAAAACGAGTTCAGCCTGAGCCTCAAATCTATTTTCACAAGCTACTGCATGACCAAACCACTACAGCCTTGAGTTCAAGGGAGAAAACGAGTTCAGCCTGATCCTCCCAAAGACGGCTTCCAAGCTGTAAGCCTGCTAACGAGGCCCTCCTGAACCTAGCTGCAAAGAAACGATGCACCCAGATCTATAAGAAACCTCGAGTTTCGTGGCGACGTGGGGACGCCCAACCTGCTCCGGCCTCAGGCTCCAGCCCAGCACTGTACACCGATACCTTCCTTACCGGGAGGGCCCTGGCCACCGGGAGGGCCCAGGACCGGTGGCTCTTTGGTGGGGAGGCCGTTCATTTAGCTGGCACCCAGGGCTGGACTGGTTCCCCTGGGAGCCCTGGTCATTCTGCAGCTGTCACACCTTTGGATTTGGAGGCGTGGCTCCTCCTGCAGGGTGGCAGGCCTTTGAGGAGTTGAATTCTTGTGTGGCCCGGGACTGGGGGTCCGGGTGGGTCAGAGAGCGCGTGACGAGAAGCAAATGCCTCCTGCCCTCCCCTCTAGCCCTGCTCTCATTATCAGCCCCCAGGAGAAGTCTCAGCAGAGCCCTGGCCCCACTGCCACTGAGCACAGCCCTTTTCCGTGTTCCCCCGTTCCCCTGAGGAGCCGCCTCTCCACCACACCAGGAATGTCTTGTACTGTGGTCCATTGCCCAGCGTGGGGTTTCACCACCAGAGTCATGGCCTGACAGCCACCACTGGGACCTCCCCACGCGGCACCATTACACACCTTCGTTCCGCCCAGAGCAGTACCCCAGACAAGTTGACTTGAAAAAAAGGAAAGCATTTAACAGCAGCACTGTTTATTTCCCCCGTGGAATGTAGCAGAGAAATGACCTTCTTAGGACCGATAACCACTGAGTTTATCCAGGTAAACACGGGCCTAATTTAAGAGTGAATCAGGTTACATGTCAGTTAGCCAATGCAGTTAATACACAACGCTTCTATTTTTTTTGTAATCTTGTTTCCAGGTGTCAAATAAAAAAAGACACAGCCTGTTGATCAATAAACTTGTGAAAACTTCACCAGCGTTCCTCCATTGGCTCTGGGTTTCCGGTCACTGTGTAGCAGTTGTCTAGCAGTAAAGCAGGGATCCAAGGAATTAGGGAGAGGGTGCGCCCCGACACATGCCCTCCCTGTGACCCCCCAACTCTTCCTGTGCCCTCTAAGCCGAGAGACTCCTAAAGTGGGGCATCTTTAGGTGGAAAGCAGCCCCATCTGCTGGGGGCAGAGGGCAGGTCCGGGACCAGGCCCCAACTGAGGAGGACTGGAAAGCCGGACTGTAGGAGCCATGGAGACACACCCTCTCCAGGCTGGCAAGGGCATCACCGAGCACCTGCCATGACGTCCTCTCCCGCTTCGAGGCAAGTCCCTGCGCCTGAAGCTGCAGTCGTGCTAGGGTCGGAGCGCCCTGGCTGGCACTGCTCCTGCCGCTTGTCACATCTCACAGGTGCAGAGACACGGCCCCACACCAGACATCTGGTTTTTCCCACTGCCACCCATCTCCCCTTGTGGTGACCCAGACCTGGACTTTCCGTCGCAGAACACCCCCGCCTCAGTCTGAACCACAAGGTTTGGGGGAGATAGACACCTCTCCAGGTAGGTCTGGACTGGCTTAAGCCAGTTAGAATATTTCATCCCCTGGTCACAGAAGTTGGTTCAGGAATGGACATGTGGCTCAATTCAAGTCCAAGAGAACCAAGCCCCTCGGACTTCTCTTCCAGCTCTCGAGCGGGTGTTCTCTCTTCTCTGCACCACGTGGTGTAAAGAAGCAAGCCTGTTGGTACGACTATAGAAGTGGCACTGAGAAGAGTGCCCAGAGTGACTGGGCGCGGGGGCGTGAGGTTAGGCTGTCAGCGACCACCCTCTGGGGCAAGAAGGTGAAGGGAGCCGTGAGAAAGGCAGAGAGAGTCCAGGCCTGTGGTGGCATCATGTGAACTGGGGCACCTGGGTAGCTAGTCAGCTAAGCATCAGAGTTCATTTCAGCTCAGGTCATGATCTCACAGTTCAGGAGAACGAGCCCCGAGCTGGATCTGAGCTATCAGCATGGAAACTGCTTGGGATTCTCTCTCTCTCTCTCTCTCTCTCCCCCTTTCTCTCTGCCCCTCCTCTCCTCTCTCTCTCTCTCTCCCAAAATAAATAAACTTTAAAAAAAAAAAAAAAGCCACCTCACCTAAAGTCCTCCTTCTGCCAGACATTTCAGTCCTCTGGGCCAATACGTTCCTTTTATATTGTTTAAATTTGACCTGAGATTTTCCTTACTTGCAACATAAATAATGCAAAACTACATACTAACAAGGGATTCTCATTTCAGCAGGGGTCGCAGTCAGTTGCAGCAAAAGAGGAGCCAGTGCTCGCTGTATGCACGGTGGCTTAGCCTCATTCGAGCTCAGGAGGAAGAAAAGCAGTTTCCCAGCCCCACTCAACAAGCTAATACAACCACCTCTCTGGAGGTCTGTGTGCGAAGCATCGTGCAGCTCCAGCCTGCCCTCTGGTGGTCACATCATACAAGATGCCCTGGGCCAAGGCTCTTAATAGGAGGAGAAACAAGCAGGGAAGGAGGGGGCAGGTGGCAGAGAACCTGCTAGAAGGAACAGGATTTTAACTGGGGCTGATAGGATAGGAGAATGTGGACAATGAAGAACGGAAGGGACATTCTAAGCTGAAAGAGCAGCTGAAGCCCAGATGCGGGCAGGAAAGCTTTGGTCCTGTCCGGGCAATGGGGAGTCTTCGCAGGCATGAGCAGAGCTGAGCTCTGGGAGGTAAACTGGGGGGTGGGAGGGGGTGCATAGGCTGAAGTACAGGCAAAATGACAAGTCAGGGAACGGTGACGGGGCCCTGCAGGGCAGTGCAGGTCGACGGGGCAGGAGGGTAGACCCTGGAGCTCTGGGGAGCACGGAGCACCTTCCATGGAGGACTCACTGGATCTGGGGCTGTGAGTGAGGGAGAAGCCCGAGCTCATTCTGACATCAGGAAGCCAGGCAGTGGCAGAAGGGACCTCACAAGGGGAGGGCAATAGGGGAGGAAGCTCCTCCCAGATGCAGGGGAGCTGACCCCCCCCCCGCAAGAGCACTGTGCCCCTTACTCCCTAGAGTTCTAGGGTGCTTTGTCCTCCCCAGCTGTCAGGGGCAGGCTGACATGGCTGCTCCTCTCTTTGGCCTTGGCTGTCAGGGACACCGGGCTGAGGAGTGTCACGTCTCTTCTCAGAGTCTCTTGGGCTGCTGGATGAACCCACAGACACCCGCCCCAGACCAGTCAGTGACTATTGCCCCAAGTTTAGCCAGAACATTCTATGATGCCACTAGAATTCGAACTCTCTCTGGCATGCAGTTCAAGATTGCTAAGGGAGGGAAAGAGAGTGGCCCGCGGGCTCCCCTCACAGCCCCTGCCCTGAGTCCTGAGCCCTGAGACTTAGCCAGTTCTGTGGAAGCACAGGTGCGGGGGCTGCGCCGTGAAGCCCCAAAGAGTGAACGCTGTGTCTCTGGCTTGGGAAGAGACTCTGTCATTTCCATGACCTTTGCAGCTCCAAGTTACCCCTTCCCAAGGGGAGAGCTCCCTGGGCAAAGGAAGCATGTACCATTCGGCCCTGGGCCAGGTCAGGGCTTGGAAAGTCAAGTCCAGGGTCCGAGGACTCCATCTATGGCGGCATTCCCCTGGACAGGATGGGGGGGGAGCTATGGCAGCATGCTCCCACCCATCCCACCCCCGTGGGTGCTCACAAAGAGGCCCTGCAGGGGTACAAAAGGGCAGTCCCAGACTGGGAAGTGGGTGCAGAAGCTCGTGACCAGAGGCTCTGCCATTTGGATGCCTTTTACCTGGACTGCGGCTCCCCCCACCCCCCGTGGCACTCCCACCCAGAGCCAACTCGAGGCCCATCCCGTGGGCCTCTGCATGTTGACAGCCAGGGGCTGACACTGGGGGCATCTGAGTTGGGAGGAGGATGAAGGAGGAGATCCTGGAGCAACAGTCCAGAGCATTCCTGAGCCACCCCCTCCCAGTCTGGGCCACGCCCTTCGGCAGGTGGGAGGACAATGCCAGCTGTGTGCTGTCACCCCTGCCCCACTGGCTCAAGAGGCGGGCCATGGCGTGCCCCCAGCTCCAGCCTCGGCCTCTCCTGTGGTTCTCTCCCTCCACACACAGCCCCTGCAATCTGCCATTTCCATCCATCCAGTAAGGTCTCCTTCCAGGCACAGACATCGCCAAGGTGAGCAGTTTCCTGTTTTCTTTCTACCTGCCCTTTTCATCCGTAGGAGCAGTAGCCTATCCCCATGGTCCCAAGAATCTGGAAAGTGCAGTGGGGCAAAGGGCTCAGAGGCATCCAAGTGCAGGGCACCAGCCGGGAGCCCCAGACCTTACCTGGCTGGGCCCCAAGCTGCAACCCCCCCATCAGATTTGGGGACAATTCACACTCCTCCCCCAACCTCCATGCCCCTCAACATCTCCAGCTTAGAGAAATCTCCAGTGGCCCCTCATCCCCAAAGGCCTGCAGGCCCCATGGCTGGTCAGCCGCACAGTCCCCAGCTGTTTCTTGGGGCCACAGGGTGCCTGAAGCAGGGGGCCAGCCACAGAGCCCCAGGGCAGTGCTCCCAGCCCTGTCCCACCATGGACTCCGCCTATGAGATGAGCCGCATTCGCAGGCTGCAGGCACAGCACACGCGGATGCAGGAGAAGACTTTCACCAACTGGATCAACAACGTCTTCCAGCACGGCCGGGTGAGTGTAGCTGCGCGAGCCCCACAGCCCTCCTCTACTGTCCCCGCGCCTCCCAGGCCAGTGGCCTCTGGGCTCAGCCGCGAGGTCATCCGGCTGAGATGTTTCAAACACCCCAAAACACAGCTGAGCCCTGTGCTCCTTCCTTAAGGAAGCCTGACTGGGCTGCACCCCCCAGGTCCGGGGATAGGCCGGACAGGTGGGGGGGGGCTGACCCTGTGCCTCCTCCCCACCCCTCCCAGGTGGGCATCAAGATCCAGAACCTGTACGCAGAGCTGGCCGACGGCACCCACCTACTTCGGCTGCTGGAGCTCATCTCGGGGGAGGCCCTGCCACCCCCTAGCCGGGGCCGCATGCGAGTGCACTTCCTAGAGAACAGCAGCCGAGCTCTGGCTTTCCTCAGGGCCAAGGTGGGTACTGGGGAGAGGGCTTCTGGGCCAGGGGCTGGGGCAGGCAAGCAGGGACAGGCCGGATTGCTAGATCTCCTTTCCTGGGCCCGCCGGGGCAGAGCAGAAGATCTGGAGCCTGAATCCGGGAGGAGCAGCTGGGATAGAGGTCCAGAAGGCAAAGCCCTGCCTCGAACAGTACTCTCAGCTAAGAGGGCCCCAAACCAGGGGGGAGCAGGGACAGACCTCATCCCTGTGGGCGGGACCGGAATATGCCATTGACCGGAACGAGGGAATCACAGGATTCTCAGCTGGCAGATTCTGTGTACTCTTAACCTTCTCCTTTTCCTATGAAGGAAATCATTTACCAGCAAGACCCATAGTCAGTGGGCCGGCAGATCCTGGATGCGGGGCTGGGGGAGGCAGGCTGAGGGTAGGACACAGGAAAGAACCTGGGACACTGAGGCCGGCAGCGGAGGGAGGAGGTGCAGGTCTGCCTTAGAGAAGCTGGTCACTTAGCAGGGAGGGGCCACAGCAAACGGGAGGGAGCCACGGTCTCCTGAAAGAGAGGCCAAAGAAATAGTCACTAAAAGGAGGCAAAAGCTCCAAGGACATGGAGGACCCTCATGGCCAGTGTCAGGGAGCTGGACAGGGGTCATTTATACTGAGAACCAGGTTGAAAGCCCGTAGGGCTCCCGGCCTCAGGAACTGAACCCATGAGGTGGCTGTTCGCGGAGGCTGCAAAATCACTGAGCTGGAATGGGCTGGGCTGAACCTGAGTGTCACTGAACTCCGTGGGTTGGAAGTCACAGCCCCCTGGGAGCCTGGTGTGCTGGAGAGAGGTCAGGGAGGTAAGAAACCAAAGCAAAGGAAGGGAGACACTGCAGTCCCCCAGCACAGGGAGGAGCAGACAGCTGACAGTCACAGAATGCCAGGCCTTTTTGGTCCCAGGGACAATAGTCTGCGAGCCAGCCACCTCCCCTCCAGGTACTTGGGAAGAGTAGGCACCCCATGGTCCTTGTCAGAGGCTCTGCAGCTCCCCCCAGCTTTGATACATAGCATGACACTGATACATAGTCTATGAAGGTGACAGCCTTGCCTCCACTATACGGACTGTTGCCCCAGCATGGGGTCGATGAGTAGCAGGATGTGGGAGGCACTCATTTCCGGAGGCCTTGTCATTTGCTGGGCACTCCATGCCAGGCTCTGGGGACCACAGTCAGCACCCCTGACCCGACTGCATGGAGTCTGCAGTTTCAGGGAAGACCACTGGTTCTAACCCAGATCACCGGGTGCCGGCAAATGTTTCACAAGCAGCTCTCAGGGCAGGGGGAATGAAAGCCCTCGTGTGGAGCAGTAGCAGTTGCTGGTGTCCGTGGCACTGATACCTCCACCACGGCTGATCCCAAGCTACCAGTGCGATACCACCAAACAAACCCTTCCGTCTGGCAGCAGGCCCTCTGGACTTCCGGTTACTCTGAGTCTTCTCTGGCACACCGGCTTCACAGCTGAGCCCCGCTAACTGTTGCCCACAGGTGCCAATACCCCTCATTGGACCAGAGAACATCGTGGACGGAGACCAGACACTCATCCTGGGACTCATCTGGGTCATCATTCTGCGTTTCCAGATTTCCCACATCTGCCTGGACAGGGTATGGCCCAGCCCCCAGCGCCCAACCACCCGGCCCGGCCCAGCCCCAGCCTCCCCTCAGGCCCCTGGGGACAGAGGCGTTCCACCTGACTGTTAGGGTCCCCACCGCAGACCCTGGTGTCCGCACAATTAATACCCACTCTTGAACCATGGGCAAAGAATTGAGAATGTCAGAAAGATGGTAATATGCTGAAGTGACAACTAGGTTCACTTCTGTCATGGTCTGGGACAAGCCATTCACAAGTAAGGGGTTGAGATGACTGCCCAGTGCCTACTTTTCACCCTGATTTATCCCCTACTTGGCACTGAAACCCTGTAACTTCCATGACACCTTACTGTACTGTTGGGGGAAATTAAACATGTGGAGGGCGTCCCAGCCCCAGAAGTTTCCAAATCCCAAGTATCCTGAAGACCAAAGACACCATCCCCTATCCTCCTCTGCTCTGCCTTTTGTTTTCTCAGAACTGAATTGGAAAGAGTAAAACCATAAAGTCCTTATATTTACCAATTTTCATCATTTTTCAAACTGGGGTTTCCGAAACCCAACCTGAGACTCAACTCCAGTGCGTTAGGAAAGCCAACCTAGAGGATGAAACCCTAATGAAAAGGAGCCACAGATCTGGCTCAAATCCAGGAGGATGCTTGAAGCCCATGATCTGACTGTGAGCCCCAGGGGAACAGGAGCTTTGCCTGGCTGTGTCCCCAGAGCCTAGGGCCTATGTGATGACTGAATGGGTGGATGAATTTCTAACTGGCCTCAAGCCGTTGCACGCAGCTACCCTCCCCTCCTTGGTCCCCTAAGCTAGCTCCAGGCGTCCCAGCCGCCCTTTCCCTGGGGAGCAGCAGGTGCGTCATCCCCTGACCGCTCACCCTGCCCCCTGACCGCTCAGGCTCTGCTCCCTGCAAAATAGATGTAAGTGGACCAGGCTGACCCCGCTCCCTCCCATGCCCATCCCTAGAACCTCTCCTGGGTCGCGTCTGCCAGCCTAGCCCAGCTGCTCAGGGCATCTGCCTGGATGCTTTGCCCTGTGCTGCGGCCCACCCAAGCCCCGGGACCCAAAGGGCAAGAGAGGAGAAGGGTCCTGCCCTGCTTTGACAATTTGAGTTTATAAATAGGAACTGGTGCAGGGGTGGAGCAAATGAAAGGAAGCACGAGTTGGGAGGGAGGAAGGGGAGGGGACTATGGGGCGTGAGGAGGAGGGAGGGAGTAGGGGGAGGAGAGTACCACTGAGGCAGGAATGGAGGCTGGAGGAGGAGGAGGAGAGAGGAGAAAGGAGAAAGGAGGTGGGAAAGAAGCACCGAGGAGAAGAGAGAGGGCCGGGCAGGGTTGGGGGCAGGTGGAACAGAGAGTACAGAACAAAGGAAATTCTCTGGAGGAGGAACTTGCTGGGTGGGAGGGGATTGCAAGCAGATGATGAAGAAGCAGCGTGGGCTCCGCCTCCAGCAGCCTCGAGGCCTCGAGGTGGTAGGCGGGCTGTCAGCCTCTCCTGGTCAGGCAAGTCCCTGTCCTATCGGTGGAGGGATACTGAGGGGCTTCCTAATTACTCCTCTGCACCCCTCATGTCATCCCTAGAATGGAAATAGTGATAGTGCCGGTCCTAGGGCTGCGAGCAGTGCAGAGCCAGGTGCATGAGCCCCAGGCCTGGCTGGAAGACAGTCCAAGGGCACCCAGAGCTGACAAACCCCAGCCTCAATTCCCTGGGGCCCAGGGTCGGTCAGCACAATGCCCCGCCCATGAGAAGAGGAGGAGAAACACACTTCTTTGGAAGAACACTCTTTCTCTCTCAGCGCCAGTCCCTACCCGCCACAAATGAAATTGAGTAAAATCAGGTGCTCCGAAGAGCGGGCAGTCTGCACCTGCCTCCAGGTCGGGGGGAGAAGGATGACAACCAGGCCCAACCTGCCTCTCCCGTGGCCTGCCGGCTCTGCCCCCTTCTCAGCCTGACCCACCCCCTGCCCTTCCAGGAGGAGTTTGGGGCCAGCGCAGCCCTGCTGTCTGCCAAGGAAGCTCTGCTGGTCTGGTGTCAGCGGAAGACGGCTTGCTATGCCAACGTCAACATCACCGACTTCTCCCACAGCTGGAGAGACGGACTCGGCTTCAGTGCCCTCATCCATGCGCACAGGTGTGCGAGAGGGAGAGCAGACCCAGGGCCCTGCCAGCCCGGCCTGGCCTGAGCCAGGCTTCAGCCTCCCTCCTGGAGGCCTCCGCCACCGAGCCGACCACCAAGAAGGGGCTTGGGTCCTCAACCTGATCTCCCACGTCCCTCTGGGCCCTGCGCCCTGGGCCTGGGAGTAGAGATGACTGATAGCCAAGGCCCTCCCCCTTTGCTAGGAAATCTGGTGGAATTGGCCAGGTTTGCCTTGACCCCTGCCTTTCACCACTCTCAGTGTCATCGCTGAATCTATTCTCAGTCCTCTCCCTCGGAAGTACCTGCTCTTTTGGAGCTTCTCCCCCTGCCCACAAACTGGACCCCTGAGGGAAATTAGCCCTCCCCTCTCTACAGGTGCCCCATTCCTTCATTAGGGCCTCCGGTTACCGTCAGGGGAAACCAATACCTGATGTGTGAGGAGCCAACGGGAGCTTGTTTGCCTTTGTAACAAGTCCACTTAAACCCAAGTGGTAAATTTCTCTGGTGAAGAGCTTTGCCTCCTCTCTGTCCAGGCCCGACCTGCTTGACTTCTGCTCCCTGCGTCCCGAGCGCCCACTCCACAACCTTGACTTGGCTTTCCGTGTGGCCGAGCAGGAGCTGGGCATTGCTCAGCTGCTGGACCCCGAGGACGTGGCTGCCCTCCAGCCCGATGAACGCTCCATCATGACCTACGTCTCCCTCTACTACCACCACTTCTCCCGCCTGCACCGCGAGCAGACTGTCCAGAGGAGACTCGCTAAGGTTGGTGACACAGCAGAGGTGGCCTCAAGGAGAGATGAGCAGCATGGGCTCTGGAGTTAGGCCTGGGTGTAAAGCCTGCCTCTGCCACTTCCTAGCTGCGTGCCCTTAGCCATGTCCCCTAACTTTACCGTGCTTCCTCTGTCCAATGGAGCCCATAATGCTTGGGGTGACAGAGGCTGCTATGAGCGCTCGGGAGTGTGAGCACAGTGCTGGGCAAACAGGGCAAGCCAGGTGAGCGCCATCACCCCCAGGCCCTCCCCTCCCCTCCCCCCCTGCTCTTAGGCTGTTAAGCCCCTAATGGGATTGAAAGGCTCAGAGAGCCAGCCTCTGCAGGGAGAAGCACAGGAGCAGCTGTTGTGGGCACGGTCCACATTTGGGGGGGTTCTCATACTCTCCGGGCCCAGTGGCAGGCACGGAAGCCTGGGGAGGCTGTTCTCAGGGTTGGTGTCTCAGGCATGGGGGAGACGATCCAGGCCAAGGGCTCTGAGCTGTTTTAGGGATGTGGGGGCCTCAGCAAAGGGAAAGGGGGCTCAGAAAAAGAATAGTACCCCCAGAGGTGAGGCCAAATGGGGTAAAATAAGATGGAGGAAGGCAGGGCGGATGCCCCATAGTCCTGGGTTTAAGGGTGCAATGCAGGCAAACCTGATTCTCTGGGGACCAGGAGGACCCCCCCCCCACTTTAGTGCAGCCTCAGCTGGGGGATGGAGCCACCACCCACCACACCACCCACAACCCAGGCAGTCACTCAGCATCCAAAAGGGGAGAGCCTCCATTCCAGGGCCTGCCCCGAGGTGCTGGGCTGATGCCTTCCTGTGCCTCCTCCAGATCCTGCTTCAGCTCCAGGAGACGGAGGAGCTGCAGACCCAGTATGAGCAGCTGGCGGCCGACCTGCTGCGTTGGATTGCAGAGAAGCAGCTGCAGCTGGAGGCACGGGATTTCCCAGACTCCCTGCCCGCCATGCGCCAGGTGCTGGTGGCCTTTGCCTTCTTCCGTACCCAGGAGAAGCCACCGCGGCTGCAGCAGCGAGGGGCCACAGAGGCCCTGCTCTTCCGGCTGCAGACGGCACTCCGAGCCCAGAACCGGAGGCCCTTCCTGCCTCGAGAGGGCCTGGGCCCCGCAGAGCTGTCCCAGCGCTGGGCAGGCCTGGAGCGGGCAGAGGCCTCACGGGGCCAGGCCCTGCTGCGGAGGATCCTACAGCTCGAGCGGCTGGAAACGCTGGCCCGGCGTTTCCAGGGCAAGGCAGCCCTCAGGGAGAGCTTTCTGACGGACACAGAGCAAATGCTGGACCGGGCCACAGCTGCAGCCCCGCCAGCCAGCCTGGCCACAGCGGACGCAGCTGCTCAGAGGCTGGGCATGCTGGAGGCCAGCATCCTGGCCCAGGAGGGGCGCTTCCAGGCCCTGGCCGAGATCGCAGCCATCCTCCAGCAGGAGCAGCACCCTGGCTGGGCAGATGTGGCCCGCAGGTGAGCCCGGGGCATGGAAATCATTCTCAAAACAGGCTAAGGCCTTCGTATCCTATCCTGTCCTGGCCACAGAGGTCTGATCTATAGGTTCAGGGGTCCCTTTAAAAGATCTAACTCCCACTGATGCCTGAAGTTCCAGCATCCGCAATTCACCATTTTCTGGATACCTCTTATCAACGCATTCACTGAACAAGTATTTGTTGTCTACTATGCCCCAAGTACAGTTCTAGGCACTGGAGATTTAGTAGTGAAGAGGACCAACAATGATGCCTTCCTCACAGAGCTTCACGCTACTAAGGAAAACAGACAAATTAAAAAATACATACGGTACATGTGAGAGTGATTAAAAAAAAAAAAGCAGTAATAAAGCATAGGGGATTAGATTGGGTGGTCAGAGGAGACTCGCTTGTGAATGAAGACCAGGAAGAAGCAGAGACTAGAAGAGGGGCCAGCCACAGAGATACGGGGACAGACTATACCAGGCAGAGGGAAGGCACGTGCCTGCCACGTCTGGAAAACAGTATGGAGGCCACTGTTGGTCAAAGTAAGCAAGTAGCGGTTGAGGTCAGGGAGGTACAGGGGCAAAAGATGGGGGCAGAGGTCATGCTGGGATCTGTAGGGCACAGTAAAGACAAGGATGGGGAACTCATCACAGGAGGGCTGGAACGGAGGAGTGGCACGATCTAACTCCTGTTATACAACGATCACTCTGGATGCCATGTCAGGAACAGACCGAAGGGACAGAAGCAGAGACCACTTACGAAGCTATTGCAGTAACATGGGCCAGAGAAGCAATGCAGGTGATGAGAAATGGCGGGGTTCCGGATGTATTTTCAACCCAAGAGAATTTACAGACAGATCAGATGTGGGCTGTGAGCAATTCAGTTATGTAGATTTTAGCCCAGGCACCTAGAAGGATGGAGTTGCCATCATCTGAGATGGAAATTCTGAAGGTTTGGGGGCCCTGGTGGCCTGAGCCCCACAGAACATCCATCTGGCTTCTCTGCCTGTGTCTAAGAAGCAGGAACACAATGACCCAACCGCCCTAGGCTAGGATGCTCCAAGCCCCCAGTTACTGGGCTCAGGCTCCTCCATGACAGCTAAGCCCCCCCGCCAGGTGTAGACCTTAAGGTGGCTTCCCTCCCCCAGCCCAGTGAAGACCCCCTGCCCTTATTTTCACATTGTCCAGGCAACTGGAGATCACTGGTCGCTGGGAGCAGCTCCTTCAGCGTCTCCAAGGGCAGAAGAAGCAGATGGCAGGGCTGCAAGGTGTGCTGAGCCTGCTGCAGGAGGTGGAGACTGCCTCCAACCAGCTCAAGGAGCTACAGGTGGGCCCCGGACCAGCAGGCCCCTGGGCAACTCAGCACGGACACGCCCAGGGACCCTGCACTCTGGGACAGCAGTGATCGCTTGTCCATCCCCGGCCAGGTGCTGGCCAGCTCTGCAGCCCGTGGGCAGCAGCTGGCTGAGACGGTGGCGCTGCTGCAGAAGCACGACCTACTGGAGGCCCAGGTCTCAGCCCACGGGGCCCATGTGTGCCATCTTGCCCTCCAGACCTCAGAGCTGGACCCCTCCCTGGGCACTAGTGTGGAGGTGCTGCAGGCCGAGGCCGGGGCACTGGCCCAGCTCCACGCGAGCCTGGCGTCTCTTCTAAGGGCCCGGTAAGAGCTCACCCTGCACTTCTACCTTGTCTAGAACTCTTCTGGGACCCAATTTACCTCCTGCCCTGGTTAAAATACTCCTGACTCGGCAAGTTCCTCTACATTGACCCTCCCGTCTCAGTCCTGTGTGTCCCCTGTTGAGTCATCAGGAAAAAGAACACTAAGTGGGAGTGTCTGAGCCTGGCGGAGAGCCCCTCCCCAGTCCCTTTGGTGCCCCTTGCCCTCCCTAGGCGGGCCTTGCTGGAGCAGACCCTGCAGCAGGCGGAGTTCCTGCACAACTGTGAGGAGGAGGAAGCCTGGTTGAGGGAGCACGCACAGCTGGTGGAGGATGAAGCCCTGGGCCGGGACCTTAGCCAGATCAGAGTGGCCCTGCAGAAACACAAGGTACCTGTGGCCCTGTGCCCTGCCCCAGTCCCCACCCGGCCCTTCGCCTCCCTTCACCCAGCTCCCCGTCCTGCACCTCGCCAGGTCCTGGAAGTCGAGCTCCGCCACCACCAGGCCGTGTGCACTGATCTCGTGCGGAGGGGATGCGACCTGGAAGCCCGCGGGCCCCCCACACGGCCAGACCCCAGGGAGCGGGCTCAGGCGCTGCAGGGCGAGTGGCAGCGGCTCCGGGCCTGCGCAGCCAGGCGGGGCGCACGGCTGCAGGCGGCTCTGCTCGTCCGACAGGTAGGTAGTGAGGCTGCGGGTGCGGGGGCCGGGCGGGCGTGTGGGCGTGTGGGGTCGGCCCGTGCCCAGCCTGCCCTCCCGCCCGCAGTACTTCAGCGACGCGGCTGACGCGGCCTCGTGGCTGCGGGAGCAGCAGTCGGCGCTAGAGAGCGCGTTCCGCGGGCGGGACCAGACGGCTGCGGAGACCCTGCTGCTGCGCCACCAGCGGCTGGAGCGCACCCTGCACGCTTTCGGGGCCGAGCTGCGGCAACTGGACGAGCAGGCGCGGGCCGCCGCAACCCAGGTGTCCCTCACTGTACGTGTGAGACTGCAGGGACACAGAACTACAGGCCTCCAGCACCAAATGCACGTGCTATGCCCCGTCTCCCGTGGCCACACAGAAGGTGGAAATGGGGAGGACTTTTACTGCCCGTGATCTGGGAATCATAGCCTCCCCCTGGGCTTGGGGGTGCCCCAGCCCTCCTCAGCAAATTCTTACCTGCTGCCCCAGCCCAGTTAGCAGAATCTTGTCTGCGTGCTTGTAGAAGTCTTTCGGGGATAGTTTGGCTTGGCTCATTTTACCCACCAGTTCCCATACATTAATCGGGGTCCTCGTGGAACCACCCCAGGTACAACCACTGGGCCCACCCTGCCCAGCCTTGTGTTTAGGGCGGTCCCCTCTGGATGCTGCCCTGTGTCCTGTCAGCACAGGTGGTGTCTGCTCTGAGCTCTACAAAGGAAGGCCCGAGGAACCTCCGGATGTGGAGTGAGGTTTCCTGCCACTCTGGGCCCCGGAGCACTCAGAAGATGGCCCTCTCGCCTGAGCCTGACCCTGACTTTGACCCTAACACCATACTCCAGACACAGGACTGCTTGAGCCAGGACTACGAGGGCCTGTGGGTCCTGGCAAAGGTAACCCTTCTTGTTGAAGAGATGTTCATGGAGCACCTGCTCTGTCCTGGACTCTGAACCGGGAGTCCCGAGACAGAGCAGTGCCTGGACGTGCTCGCTGCCCTCAAGGAGCTTACAGAGGCAGAGAAGATGAGAAACCAGTCATTAGATGGCTGTGGGTGTGACGGGAGCCCAGGTCAGGCTGGGAGTTGAGGAGGGCATCTCTGAGGGAAGGACATTTAGACTGTGGTTGGAACAGGGAGAGTCTAAGAGCAGGCCAAGCCAGGGGGAGGGCAGGGGAGATAAGGGCACGCTCCCTAGGCAGGACCTATCCCCAGGCAGGGAGGAGGCCCTGGAGGAGTAAAGACCGGAAGTGAAGCGGGAGTGGCAGGTGGCTGGAGGAGAGCCTGGAGGGGAGGTGGGCGGGGCTAGGCAGAGCCGGGTCCCACAGAAGTCTGGCTTGTACCTAAGAGCCAAAGGCTGGATCAAAAGAGCACACTCAGCCAGGGCCCTTGACCTGATACTAAACTTTTGTCATCTCCCTCCCCTGGACACACCACAGAGGGTGCAGGACCCAGCATTGGGGCAGACACCTTCTCTCCCCTGGTCCAGGGCTCTGCCTCTGTGTATGTGTATGGGGGGAGGGTGGTTATGGGGACCTGCTCTGAGCGCCCTAGGGGGAAACCGACCCTCACCCCAACCTCTGGGCCGGCCTCTCAGCACCGCAGAGCTCAGCTGGAGGAGGCAGTGGCCGTGTTTGGCTTCTATAGCTCATGTGGAGAGCTACAGTCATGGCTGGAGAACCAGACAGCACTGCTCCAAACGCTGCAACCCCAGCCAGAAGACTTGGAAGCCATGCGGCTCAAATATAAGGTACCACCCCCGTGGAGCCAAGGTGGGGACTTGGCTGCTTGGCCCTGCTGCCTCTCCGTGTTCCTGTCCTTCTCCCTCCCCGCCTGCTCCTGCCTCTCCGTTATTCACTCCTGTGTCCCACTTCTCCATGTTAACTGTGGTCCTGTCTTGGAAGAAGGAGCAAGGAATCTGGCTTTGAATTATTTTTATTGACGTATAATTGATGCACAACCTAATATCAGTTGCAGGTATGCAACGTATTGATAGATTTGTATGTATCGTGAAATGTACGCCGCCATAAGTCTAGTTAGCATCCATCCCCACACATAGTGACAGAATTTTCCTCTTGTAATGAGAACTTTTAAGATGGCCTGTTTTAGCAACTTTGAAATAGGCAACGCAGGATTCTTAACTGTAGTCCCCAAGCTGTACGTTCCATCCCCTCTTTTATAGCTAGAAGTTGGCACTTTTTGACCCCCTTTACCCGTTTCACCACCCCCCACCTCCCCACCTCTGGCAGCCGCCAATATGTCTTCTATATCTTGTTGTGTGCTTTTAGATCCCACATACGAGTAAGATCACGTAGTGTTTATCTCTGACTTACCTCACTCAGCATAATGCCCTTCAAGGCCCATCTTTTGTACAGTGGTGTGTATGTATACCACGTTTGGTTTTGATAGATCACTGTGAGTAGTTTGGACATTTTAACAATATTTTTTCCAATCCATGTGCGCAGAATATCTTTCTATTTGTGTTTTTTTTTTTTTTCAATTTTTTTCATCAGTGTTTTCAGTGTACAGATCTTGTATCTCTTCAGTTACTTATACCTAGGTATTTTATTCTTTTTAATGCAATTGTAAATGAGATTTTCTTAATTTCTCTTTCTGGCGATTCATTCATTATTAGTATATAGAAATGCAAAATATTACTTTATATTGATTTTGTACCCTGCAACTTTACTGAATTTATTTATTTATTCTTACATTTTGTTGGTGGGGTCTTTAGGGTTTTCTATATACAATACCATGTCATCTGCAAATAATGACAGTTGCACTTCTTCTTTTCTAATTTGGATACCTAGCCTTGAACTTTTAAAGGGCCCTCCCAGCCCTTTAAGGACAGAGACCCCAGTCCTTCCAGAAGGACGTAGCTCAGACACCTGCGTGACAGATCATATTGGGTCATTTGTAGTCTTGAGGACGGTATGGGAAGAGAAGAAGCCCACTCAGGGCCTGGGTCTTGCTCTCCCCAGAACTTCCTCACTGCCCTGGCTGTGGGAAGGGGCTGCTGGGCTGAGGTCAGCAGCTCTGCTGAGCAGCTGAAGCAGAGATGTCCTGAAGATGCCCCCAGAATTCAGCGACAGCAGGAGGAACTGAGCCGAAGGTAAGAATGAGGGAGCACAGAGCAGTGGGGACCGGCCGGATGCAGCGCACGGGCCCGTGCACCTGCTCACGTGCCTCCAGAGATGCAAGGAGGAAACGCTGGACGTGTCAGAGACCGGAAGGAGAGGGCGCGCAGACAGGCAGCCCGGTGGGAGCTATCGTGTGAACCCCCAGCCGAGGCCCCAGGAGGGCTGGGGAGATGTCCCTGTGATGGAGACACCCCCACGCTGGAGACACCCCTGCTCCCTCTGCTCAGGTGGGGGCAGCTGGAAGCCCTGAAGAAAGAGAAGGAAGTGCAGCTGGCGCGCGCCACAGATGTGTGCAGTTTTCTGCACGAGTGCGGATCCTCGCAGGTCCAGCTGCGAGACCTGATACTCCGGCTGGAAACCCCGGAGCTGGGGCAGTCAGAGGACGGCCACCGCGTCTTGCAGCTGGCCCAGCAGAAGATGCCGGCCCTGGAGAAGAGCGTCCACCACCTGCAGAGGGTCCCCTTAAAGTACGGCCTGGGTTCGGGCCCTGGGAGGCAGGGAAGGACCGAGCAGGGGTGTGGAATGAGGAATGGGACGGAAATCGGAAGACGGGCCCGATGCGCTGTCTGAAGGGCAGGGGCACGGGTGGGGGCAGGCCGTGAGGAAATGCTCATGGGGAAAGGGCAAGCCACACAGGCTTGCCGTGCCGAGGTGAGGGGGAGGTGGAAGTACGGAGCCACCACCACTTTCCCTGGGGACTCCGAGCCCAGGCCCAGGGCAGGGCAGGGCAGGGCAGGGCACTGACTGGGCCGTGGGCCCCATCTCCCAGAACTGAGGAGTCAGGCCCCACAGAGAGCCAGTGCCTGCGAGAACAGGTGGACGCGCTGCAGGGGCTGCTGGAGCAGGTACGGCAGCATGTGGCCCATCGGGCCGCGGCCCAGGCCGAGGCACGGGCACGGCAAAGCTTCCTGCAGGACAGCCACCAACTGCTGCTGTGGGCAGAAGGTGTCTGGGCTCGGCTGCGCAGTGAAGAGAAGGGGGCGGATGTGGCCTCGGCCCAGAGGCTGCTGATGGAGCACGGAGACCTTCTGGAGGAGATACGGCTGCAGCAGGAGAGGTCAGGATGGGAGGCCAGATGGGGTGTGCTTCAGGCTGGCTAAGGCCCGTGAGGTCAGGACACCAGAAAAGGAGAGGCAGGAAGCAGGGCATCACTCAGGGTTGTAATCCAGGCTGGTGTCCAGCAGGGGCTTAGGGCAGTCTTTAAGGAGGGGTACGTAACCAAGAACTGGCCAGCATCCTGAATGCTGCAGGGAGGGATGCAGGGCAGAATCTGAGCTTCCTGGAAGGTTCTATCAAGCGTAGACCTGGCCATACCCCATCCTGGTGAACTTGCTGGATTGCTTGAGGTCAGGACAGCCTAGTCTCCTAAGCCATCCTGAGTGACCAGAATGGGCACCCCTGGAGTCAGATGGCTCCGGACTCCCTCTTCCCACCCCACGGGACTAAGGCACCCACCTCCTCAGTATGGCAAGGCCTCTCCTCCTGTGGGGATGATGCTACACGTCTTCAGGCAGGCAGGGTCACCTGGTACAGTCTACGGGCTGTGCCCTGCACAAGGGAGCCTGACAGCCGATTGGGCACTGAATCCATCCCATCCTTGGCTCTCGAGACTGTACAAATGGTTCAGGGCAGCATCAGCTCAGAGGAAGTGGAACCTTTTTCTAATCCACCCAAAGGTGTTACCTGACCCCAAGCTGTGTGCCTCTGGGGCCTTTTTGAATGCTCTTGAGCTGGCAGCAGCCTTGCAGTCAGGCATGTGTGTGGTTTGAGTGGTTTTTCTGCTTGACTGGGCATCGGCATTGGGATGGTCCCCCAGAGCAAGGCTGCGACAACCGGGAGCGGGGAAACTATTGAGACCTCAGTAGTGTGCTAGGCCTGTTAGATTCTGGGCATCACTAGTGAGCCAGGACACAGCTGTCCCATGGGACAAGTGAACCAGTGAGGCTAACTGGCCTCAGACCCCCTGCCAGTTACCCTTCTCTCAGAGCTCCGAAATGAATGACCCAGAGGGGAGGAAGGGGGGCTAGAGGAGTGGATGGGGTTTGACCTTCTGCCTGTCATCCTGCATAGGCTGCAGCGGCTGGAGGCCCAGGGCCAGCCCATGGCAGCCTCGGGCTCCCCCGACTCCCAAGAGGTGGCCCGTGTTCTGAGGCTCCTGAGCCAGCAAGGGCAGGGACTGCAGGCCACCTGGGAGCAGAGACAGCAGCAGCTGCAGGAGGGGCTGGAGCTGCAGAAATTTGGCAGAGATGTAGATGGCTTTGTTGCCACTTGTGCCAGCCATGAGGCCTTCCTGCAGCCGGACAACCTTGGGGTAGGAAATCCGGAATACGGGGCTGTGGTGATGGTTCCCTGTTGCTGGAGAAGAGAGCTTTGAAGCTGGTGGGCGAGGTGGAGGGAGGTGCTCCTGGCGGCCCTGGGCCGGTGGTGGGGGACAGGGTGCTGACCCCTGTCGTCCCAAGCATGACCCCAGGTCTCTGCATCCCCAGAAGGACATGGGAGAGACCCAGAGCCTGCTGCAGCAGCACCAAGAATTTGGACAGCTGCTGGGCATCCTTGGCCCTCGAGCGGAGGCTCTGCGGGCACGTGGCGAGAAGCTGGCCCAGAGCCGACACCCTGCTGCCCACAAGTGAGCCAGGCCTGTCTGGGCAGCACCTACCACCCTTGCTTTCTCAGCCTACACAGCCTGTAGCCTCGAGGCCAGGGGAGAGCGTGGGGAGTGGAGGAGCGGCGGGGCGCACCCGGGGCCGCGGTGGGCCTTGGGCAGAGTGGAGCCTTCCCTATACCCTCCCCTACTCCACCCGGCCGCCAGGGTCAGAGAGCAGCTGCAGAGCATCCAGGGGCAGTGGACCGGGGTCCAGGAGAGGAGTGAGCAGAGGAAGAGGCAGCTGCTGGCCTCCCTCCAGCTCCAGGTGAGGGGCCCAGCCCAGGGGCCCAAGGCCTCCCCAGGAGGAGTGCCTAAGAATCTATCATTGCACTAACAGTTGGGTGCTCCCCAGAACCCTTTACAGTTTGCAAAGTGTTTTACCATGTGTCATGTCCTTGACCCCCAGAGCACTTCTTGGGAGACGGGCATTATGGCTCAGATTTTTCCAGATGAGGAGTCGAGATTGGACCCAAAGTCTTGATAAACCTCCTTGCCATCCCTCATCTGGCTACACCCCTTCCCCATCATTTCTGGCCACACTCTAGGCCTGTGTGTGGCCGTGGGCACCAGCTCCAGACCATGGCTCTGAAAGATACTTATTCAGTCCCCAAAGATGCTCAGAGCTGTGCCAGTCCACAGGCCTCCTCTACCATGAGCCTATTTGGAAAGAAAAGGCCATACGTGATCTGACGTGAGCTGGGAAAGTGTGGACTGAGCAAGTCCTCCTCTGGGCGCAGGACACCATGGGGCCCAGGCCTTCAGTCCCCAGGTCTCCCACTGTGAGGGGGAAACATTTCCCTCCCCATCTCAGCTTCCCTGTCCCCACTTAGGAGCGGTAACCCCAGGCACCCCCTTGCACACTAGGATTGGCTCTGAGCCAGTGGGGGTCTATGAAACCCCTCCCCCTCAGCCCTCAGCCCTGGTTGTACGACCCGTTTTCTCCTGGTTCTTGGGCAGAAGTGGAAACAGGATGTGGCAGAGCTGGTGCTGTGGATAGAGGAGAAGGGGCTGATGGCCGCCGCTGAGCCTTCCCGAGAGCCCGGCGACATCCTGCAGCAACTCAAGCAGCACAGAGCAGCTGAGCGTGCGCTGCTGGCCATCCAGGGGGACATGGAGGGCCTGCAGCAGGTGGGGGCAGCGGACACAGGGCCTCCTCCTCTTCAGCTTTCACGCCTAGAATTCCCCTGCCACTTCTTCACTGAAGGAAGAATCATTCTCAGCTACCTCGGACTTAGAATCCCCCAGATTACTCCTTCTTGGGTAGAGTGGGTGCCCCTTTGTCTTGACACCCAACCCAGCCCAGAAAGTATCCATTATCTCTCCACCCCACCCCACCCCACCCCACCCCACCCCACCCCACCCCCATCTCTCAGGGCAGCTCCAATACCTGCTACCTCTACCTGAACAAAGCCTTCCCTGCCACAGCCTGATGCCTGCTCACCCAGCTCACTCTGTTCTACTTGGTGATATCAGAGCAAAGCCCTCCCACCTCTGCCCACAAATTTGGGGCCACACGAAATCCTTGAGCCCTTGCAGCCTGTGGAATGCAGCCTGTAGCCAGCTACCCTCGACTTCTGCCACCTGGGTCCGGCCTGCTGTGGCCACTCATGGTACCAACAAGTCAACAAAACTCCTTTGGTCTTTGTGTCCACCCTAGGTTGGGAGACAGCTGTTGCGCAGCAGGCCTCATGCCCAGGAAGATGTGCAGGCCAGCCTCTGGGGCCTGAGTAGCAAGTGGCAAGAGTTGAAGCACAAGATGGCAGAGCGTGCCGACCAGCTCCAGCAAGCTAGGCAGCAGGCCCAGCTTCTGGGGCTGCTGCAGGTCAGCTGGAGGGGCAGGGCACAGGAGGGAGACCAAGGCTGTGCTGGGCCAGTCTGGGTGAGAGTGGCCAGGATAGGAAGGGGAAGGGAGGGGAGGAGTCTGGATTAGCCCTGGGAAGTCCTGCAGTCTTCAGAGGCCTCTACCTATGGCAAGTTGAGCCTGGCTTTGCCCCCAGGTAGGCCAGGATAGAATTGTTTTTTGTGTACCCCATGGGTGTGGTCAGCACAACTTGAATCTCCATGTAGGAAAAAGGATGAAGGGACAGGAGTGAGTAGTCATGAGGCTCAGGGGGAAGGCAGGAGGTGGACAGTGGCAGGGTCAGCGGTCCCTAGCAGGTCCACGGTGAATCTGGTAAGCTGCAAGCAGTGTGGTGTCCAAGTCCAAGAACTTGCGTGCCTGTACTCCAGAGCTAGGGCAGCACCTTGCACCTTCCTTAGGATGCCAAGGAAAAGATGGAGCAGCTGGAGGGGGCCCTGCAGAGTGCAGAAACAGGGCAAGACCTGGGCACGAGCCGGCGGCTACAGAAACAGCACTGCCAACTGGAAAGCGAGAGCCAGGTACTGGCCGGCAAGATGGCTGCCCTCATCTCCCAGGCCCGCCAGGGACTCACTTCCCAGACTGTCATGGAGGAGACCCAAAAGTACCTGCAGAGGTACCCGCCTGCTTGTTCCATCTTCACCCTGCTGTGTGCCACCCCCAGCCATGGGAACATGAGGATTGGTTTTACCCAGCAAGCCCTGTGGTGGCATCTACAGGACCCGAGGTTGTCCAAATCTCCATCTCTTGTGCGTAGGGTCATTTCTGGGATAGGAAGACCAGAGACCCCAGTTAGGCATTCTCAGCGCCCCAAATCAGAAGTCATACAGGTTATTTGGGTGAAAGGTTGTGCCCTGAGCCCTCTCCAGCTGCCTCCTCCTCCCCAGAGGAAGCTTTCTCCCATCCCTATTTGGTTCCTTATGGGTCCCTGGCTGGGCTACGCAAAGCACCGAGGGTCTTGTCCCCATCCATTCCCAACATCTGCCCTCTTTTCTGTGTCCACCCAGATTCGAGTCCCTGGAGGAACATCTGGCCACTCGGCGCCTACAGCTGCAGGCCTCAGTTGAGCTGTACCAGTTCTACCAGCTGAGCAACATGGAGCTCGCTTGGGTGGCTGAGCACATGCCCAGCACCAGCTCTGCCAGCTCTGCCAAGTGCTTGAATGGTGCTCAGAGACTTTGCCACAAGCACGAGGTAGTGCCCCCCCCTTGTTCTCCTACGATCCCTGACATCCCATTCCTAGACCCTAGAAGCCATCTATCACTGCTCAGGGTGTCCTGATTTCCAAGTCTCGGCCCACAGTTATGCCCTGCCTAGGATTGTTGTCCTGGTGGGGCCTGGAGCCGCATCCAAGGCTCAGGTCCAGGCGCCCCGTGACGAAGGGAAGCCCAGAGGCGGCAGCCCCTCATGCTGTTCTGTGGTAGGAGCTCCGGGCAGAGGTGAAAGCTCACCAGGGACAGGTGCAACGGGTGCTGGCTTCCGGACGGAGCCTCGCAGCCTCGGGGCACCCCCAAGCACAGCGCGTCCTGGAGCAGTGCCGGAAGTTGGAAAGCCGCTGGGCAGAGCTGGAGCAGATGTGTGAGGTGCAGGCCCAGCGCCTGCATCAGGCTGCTGCTCTCCAGCAGGTAGGATGGAGAGAGTGCCCGGGATCAGGCGAAGTGGCAGAAGGGAGGCCAACTGTGACTGAGGTGTACAGGGACTGGGACTCTCAGGGCGCTGGGTCAATGGTGAGAACCCTGGCCCAGGAGCTGGCTGGTCCCCATGTAGACACGGAACCCTCTCTGTGCTGGCTGCTGGAGAGCTTAGCATTGTGTCCCCAAGGGGGGTAGAGGGTCCCCTCTGAGATCATCAAAGTGAAGTAGTGTCATTCTTGGCAGTATTTTCTGGCTGCCTCAGAGCTAGAGGACTGGATGAAGGAGAAACAGCCCTTGGTGAGCAGTCAGGACTTCGGTGAAGACGAGGTGGCCACTGTCCGGCTCATTGGGAAGCACCAGGTACCATGTCCCGGGCATCCTCCACGCAGTATAGACTAGGGTGACCATGAGCCACGAGGAGAGGGTTGTCACATTCCCAAAAGGCACATCTACTACTTAAAGGCACAAAGCCCTGCTCTTCTTCCTGAAGACATGGCCAGTTCCTTTACTGCCCGACCCCAAATCACACAAGGCCCCTTGCTCTTCCCCAGGGCTCCCTTTCTTCAGAGACAACACTTCGAGCAACCCCTGCCCCCCTTCTTTAGTCCTTTGACCAGTTAACACCTCTATGGCCTCAGGATTTCTCTGCCTTTTCTTCCTGTCTTGCCCCAGTACTTTCTCCTCACTTGGGGGTCACCTGTTCCAACCCTCTCCATGTCTTCCACAGGGCTCTTCCTCCCACGCTTTGAATGTCATTCTCTGAGTTAACCAAATACCCTCCAGAAACCTACCTTCCCCCTCAAGCCTCCCCTAGTTAAAGGGAGCGAGGCCCGGACCACTCCCCTCCTTCCTGGAATCGGACCCTCAGGATCACACAGCCCTAGACCCTGCAGCAGTCCTGGTTCGGGTTGGCACTGAAGCATCTACTTATCAGGGCGTTGTTTTCTGTAGAGCCCTCGTGGACAGTGGTTCCGTGTCCTGTGACTGAGAACTCCCAGCCTTTCCTAGGGTGTGTCTAGAGCCATGACCTCGGGAGCTTCAGTGTCCTAGGCATCCTGGGCAGCTCACTTAACTCTTTACTTCTGTGTCTATTGTATTGTTGAGGTCTAACACAGAGCCTCCTGTGCCTGTGCCCTCCTGTCCTTGACCCCAATTACCCAGCATTTACCCTCCCTTGCTAACTTGTGAGCCCCCTGAGGGCGCCACCATGTCTTTGCTTATATAGGACAGTAAGAGCTCCGTCAGTGTTGGGTAGGTGGATGGTGGGTGCACGGCTGGACAGATGGGTTGGGATGAATGGATGGGTAGATCAGTGGGTGGGTAGATGGGTGCATAGATGTCTGAGCCTGGCCCGGGTCCACATGTTCTGGCAGGCCCTACAGCAGGAGCTGGTTCTTTATTGGAGCTCCATGGAGAAGCTGGACCAGCGGGCCCACGCCCTCGCTGGCCCCGGGGCCCCTGAGCAGCTGGAAGTGGTGCGGGAGAGGCTCCGGGAGCAGCTGCAGGCGCTGCAGGCATTGGCAACCACGCGGTAAGGGGCGCTGTCACCACTCTGGATACGGGGAGTCTAGCCACAGTGGACTGTTCCCATACCGTGACCCCGAGTTGGAAGGAACCCATGGCCCCAGGCCCACAGAGACGCGTCAAAGGAGTCCTTGCCGTGTGTTACTCACCTCCTTCCATCAAGTCCTCAGGGAGGCCCAGCCGAGCTCAGCCCCTAGCTCCCTGCGCTCGTTTCTTCCCCATGTGTGCACTGCCCCCAGGGGAGTGGGCAGCTGACTTGTGGGAACCGCGGGCTGTCCCCACAGGGGCTGGGAGCTGGAGGGGACTCTGAAGCTGCATGAGTTCATGGGGGTGGCCGAGGAGCTGTGGAGCTGGTTGGCTAGCCAGAAGCAGGTGGCCAAGGGAGGCGAGAGCCTCGGAGAAGACCATGAACACGTCTTGGTGAGAGGAGGGCCAGGGCTCGGAGGATACCCTGTGGCGGGAGCCTGGGGGCAACGGGCCAGCCTGGCAGGGCTGTGGAGAAGGGCGTCATAGGGGTCATGAGCCCTCGCTGAGGATAGGCCTTCTGAGGAGAGAATGTAGAGGCACGGTGGCTGTCTGATCCCTCATTGCCTGGCAGTCATGAGGCACCTGCTTCCCAGTCTGTTTGCTACCTCCCCAGCAGGGGGGACCCCTCTGTCACCCAGTCCCCTCTTGTTCTTAGCACCTCCGCACCGAATTTGCCAAGTTTCAGCACCAAGTGGAGCTGAGTGGCCAGCGGGTGGCAACCTGCCGGCAGCTGGTAGAGAGCCTGTTGCAGCTCGGGCACCGTGCTGCCTCCAACGCCCGCCAGCGGCAGCAGGACCTGCAGTGAGTGTCCGGGGGTGCGTGGTTGGGGGAGTGAGCAGTGCAGCAGCTCCTGGAGTGTTAAGAGTGGGTAGGATGCTCTGAGAGCCACACTGGCTCTGTCTGCCCACGAGGAAATTAGAGAGAGGGCCGGTCCCAGGGAGGCTGAGCCAACCACGGGTGACCCTGGCCCGCGAAGGGAGACAAGGCTGGGCGTGCAGGTCAGGGAGTCCTGCCCAGACCCCCAGGGCCGCTTTTCCAAACCACTGGCTCCCAGGATTCGGGGAAAGGAGCTGTGCAGACTGCCTACCTGCCACCCGGCTGGCGTGGGTCCTCCCCCCAGCCTGTGACTCTGAGCCAAGGCCATGATTTGTCCATGACCTCCGACATGGAGCTTGGCCTGGTCGAGCCTTAGAAGCTCAGTGAGAGTGGGCAGAGTAAATGAAATACGGAGAGAAGTGCAGCCGCTGCCCTCAAATACTAATAATCCGGATGACATACGGACACTTGCACACAAGATGGAGGAAGTACCGCAAAGCACAGGAATCAAGCAGCGAGCATGACAGCGGCGAAGGGCTGGATTTGTGGTAAAGCCGGAAAGGCTCCGGGAGGCAGGTTTGCAGGCAGGCCCCGTGGCAGGAAAGGGTGTTGAGAAGGGGAGCTTTGGGCCAGTCCTGGATGCAGCCAGAGAAGAGCCGAGGGCTGACCTCCTGCTGCTCTTCCACATGCCGGGGGACAGGGCTGCCTGGTCGGAGCTGTGGGAGCTGACCCAGGCCCAAGGCCAGCGGCTCCAAGATGCCGAGGTCACCCTCAGAGTTCACAGCGATCTGTTGGAAGCCCTGAGGCAGGTCCAGGTATGAGCCTGAGGGGAGGAAGGGGATTCTTTCTAGAAGTGGATCCACCCCAGCCTCAGTGCCCCACCCTCAATTCCTGATGACCTTGGCCATCTCTCCTCAGGAGAAGACCGCAAGCCTCCCCAGTGATGTGGCCTCAGACCTGCGTGGGCTGGAGGCCCAGCTGAGGAAACACGAGGAGCTGGAGCATGAGTTCATGGGCACTGGGCGGCCGGTGAGCCAGTCTGTCTGCCTCTCCCACTCAGGCCCCTCCAGGCCCCTCAGGCCCTCCCGTCTCTTCCCCTGGGTTTTCCACACTCCCACAGGGCCTCCAGTAGAGCCTACTGTGCATGTCCGGGCATGGCCCGAGGAGGAGTCTGGGGGACGGGCAGGCCTTCAGCCTCTAGGAGGACATGACCTTTCCCTCCTTATGCTCCACCCCGACCCCAGCTTCAGGACCTGCTGGAGACGGCGAGCAGGGTACAGAAGCTGGGCCTGGGGCCCCAGGCCCGTGCGGTACAGCAGAGGCAGCAGGCTCTGGTCCAGGCCTGGGAGGCCCTGAAGCTCCACATGGAGCAGCGCAGGACCCAACTGGAGCGGGCACACCTCCTCGCGTGTTTCCACAGAGCAGTGAGGGCCCCTTCCTCTTGGGCGGCGTGTGTGTGTGTGTGCGCATGCATGTGTAATCATGTATGCACACGCACTATTGAGGCCCTCCTGCTCCAGGGGAAAACCCCGTGTGGACGTGAGTTAGAAGGGCGTGAGCATATCTATTCGTGAGTACCTGGAGTTTGCAAAACTCCTTCCGTACGTCGCGCCCTTGGCCCTTCTTCATCCGTGCAATGAGATGTTTGGGCAAAGATCCCAGGCCTCTCGAGCTGTAACATGGTGTGTGTACACAAATCAACAGAAGGCAGCTTATGGGTATTAAATTAGAGATCCAGAGGACAAGGTGAGCAGCGAGATGTCAGGGTGCCAGGGAAGGCTTCGTGAGGCAAACAAGGCCTTGGCCCTGGAAGAGCAGGTGAGCTTGGAAGCGAGGAAGGGAGTTTCTACGCAGGAGGGGCACCAAGAGCAAAAGGTGATGAGTCCCGGTGAGGGTGACAAGAGGCTGGTCTGGCAACTGTAGACGTTTAATGCACCTGGAAGGATTAGGTTGGGTGACAGCAGAGGAACCCGGTGACAAGAGGCTCCATGAGCCTCACCTGAGGCTCTCACCTGCGACAGCTCAGTTTTTCTGACGTATGAGTGGACCTGGGCGGACTGTAGTTGGGCCTCAGAGCCTGGTTCTCTGCCGCCCAGCCCAGCCCTCACCGCATTCTCCCCCTCCATCTCCTGGGGACCCAGGTGCAGGAATACACTTCGTGGGCGACCAGCGTGGGGCAGGAGCTGCAGAGAGAAGAGAGCTCCCGGGACCCCAGCAGTGGCCTTCTAATGCTCAGCGCCCACCAAAGGCTTCGGGCAGAGCTGGAGGCCCAGGAGGAACTGCACCAAAGGGCCTCCCAGCTGGGCCAGCAGGCGCTTCTGGCTGTGGGGACACCCATCGAGGAGGTGAGCCCCTTTTTCTGATGCCCCCCAGCTTGCCCTGACCTAGTCAGAGCCTGATCGCCGCACACCCCGCCCCGCTGTGCCACCCCGGCCTCCCTTCAGCAGCTCCCCTCGGGATCTGCTTCCACCTGGTCCGAGCGGCTCTCTCCAGTGCAGGCTCCCCACTTGCCCATCCCCAGGTCCAGAAAATGCTGCAAGGCCTGCAGGATGAGCGGGAACAGGTGTTCCAGGCCTGGGAGCGGAAGGCCAAGAAACTGCGGGCCGTGTGCCAGGAGGAGACCTTCCTCAGAAAGTGTGGCCTCCTAGACCAGATCCTCACAGCCCAGGAGGCAGGTCCCCCTCATCCATAGCACACATCCCTATGCTCCCTCCTCCCTGCTTCCTCTCCCCTCCTTTCGAGTCCTTGCTTCCTGGGACCCCGGTTTTTTCCCTGATAGGCTATGCGCTGCCTCAGCACAGATGACTGCAAATGGGGTGGGGAACCCCAGCTGTGTGGACAGTCCCTGAGGGCCTCTTTGACTTTTCCATGGGCTGATCCAGGTCTCCCTGAAAACCAGCGCCCTGGGGAGCTCAGTGGAAGAGGTGGAGCGGTTGATGCGCAAACATAAGATCTTCCAGAAAGTTCTGGCTGCCCAAGACGAGATGGTAATAGACTCAAAGAGAAATTGGCGTGGTCAGAAATTGGGGGTGAGGGGAGGGAAAGGAGGCAAGTCTAGGAACTTTGGAGAGTTGCAAATGGGGGATGCGTAGTGATTGGTGCGTGCCCACAGGTAACGTCGACGCACTGGGGCAGCCTGTAGGAACAGGGGCGCCTGGTTGGGGCTGACTGAGCAGAGTTGGATGAGGGCCACACAGCAGGGATACCAGAGCCGCCTGGCTCCACTGGGGAGCTGTGGGGCTTGGTTCTGGCTTGCCGGAAAGCGGGGGGACGGGGAGGGGGGAACCAGCCAGCCTGGGGCCATGCTGGTTTGAGGGAAGGGCTTCCCCGTGACCCAGCCCTGCTCCAGCCTCCCAGTGCGGGAGAACAGCGAACTGTGTCCCCGACCCTGCCCCACAGGAGGCAGCTCTGCGTGAGCAGGCGAAGACCCTCGGGGGCCCCAAGGTGCAGGACGGGCTGCGCACGGTGCTAGAGCATCGGGCTCGAGTAAAGGGACTGGCGGAGAGCCGGGGACGTGCTTTGCACACCGCTCTGCTGATGACCGGCTTCACCACGGCTGTGACCCAGGTCAGAGGGCCGCCTCCAACCCCGTGCCTTCCGCTCAGGCCTCATTTAACAGTGTACAGATGACATTCACCTTCACAGGCTTGTTCAGGCCTCACCGCACCCCCTCTGATGAGGACGCTGAAGTTTGGAAGATTAAATGGCTTTCCCAGAGGCCTTGCCGGAACTCAGAACATTTGATTAAGAGACACTATGAGCAGAGACCCCACTGCTTCCTGAGCTCCCGAGGGCTAGGGCAAAGAGAGAAAAGGAGGCAGGGGCAGGGAACCGAGTATCTGGGACTTGGGAGCAGGCCAGCCTCCCCTGCAAAATGAGTTCCCACCCAAGGGCCCCGCCCACCTCTTCCCTGGGACAGGGGACCAGCTGGGTCTGGTATGTGTCCTCCTGGGCTAGAAGCCCTGGATCTCGTTTCCCAGGCACTGGCTAGCCCAGCTCTTGGGGCCTGTAGTCCACTCCCTGGGCACAGCTAAGAGGAGGCGGGTGGGACATCTCTGTGGACTGAAGCAGTATCAGCATCACGGGACACGTCCCCCCCCCACCAGGCCCAGGACTGGATCCAGGAGCGAGTCCAGCAGCTAAAAGAGCTGATCCGTCCTGGGGACCTGAAAGATAACTTCAGGCACCTGTGGAAACACCAGGCCTTTGAGGCGGAGGTCCAGGCCCACGAGGAGGTCATAACCTGTGTCACCAAGGTAACAGCTTGGTAACAGGCTCTTGGCCCCAGTCCTGCCTCAAAGTGTGGACTCTGGTGTGGCCAAGGGGAAAGGTCTTGGGCATGTGTAAGGGCGACAGGCTAGTGTGTCCTGTCTCCCAGGATGGCGAGGCTCTCCTGGCACAGAGCCACCCTCAGGTAGGAGAGGTCTCCCAGAGGCTGCGGGTCCTGCAGGAACACTGGCAGAAGCTGAAGCAGGCAGTGGCTCTTCGGGGCCAGGACCTGGAGGACAAACAGAACTTCCTGGAGTTTCTGCGGAGAGCAGACCTTGCAGCTGCGTGGATCCAGGAGACGGTGAGTCGCAGCTAGGCAGGGACAGAGCTGGAGGTGGGGCTGAGGAGCCCCAGGCCTGCAGCTCCCTGGCACCCCGACAGGTAGGAGCCCCAGCAGGAAGTTCCCAAAATCTCCACCTGCCCCAGTCCTGCCCCAGGGGCTGCATGCACGTGGGGCTGGGGCTCAGAGTGCCGCCTGCAGACCCTCACCCCTCGGCCTCGGCAGGAGGCGATGGTGGACATGGGCGACCTGGGCCGGGACCTTGAGCACTGTCTGCAGCTCCGCTTGCGGCTCCGCAAGCTCCGAGGAGTCTGGGCCCAGGTAAGGGGGCCCTGTGGGGCAGAGGTCGGCCACCTCGTCCCCACGGGCTACATAATGACTCAGGGGCGTGACCCGGCATGGGTATTACCCAGCTCCGTGCATACTACCCGCACGTGCTTAGGCAGGCCCCCTCATCTCACCGAGCCTTAGTTTCCCCATCTTTAAAATGGGGATAGCACCTGTCTCCTAGGTAAGGGAGCATGTATGTGTGGTGGTGGTTACCAGAATCTATACATGTGATAAAACTGCAGACAACTGGTCTTCCCTCCCCTCTCCCCCCCCCCTCCCCCCTCCACACACACCGAGACATGTGTGTAGAAACTGGTGGACTCTAAATAAAGCCTTTAGTCTAGCTAGGAGTTATAATGTCTAGGGGCACCTGGGTGGCTCAGTTGGTTAAGCGTCCGACTCTTGGTTTTGGCTCAGGTCATGATCTTGTGATGTTTTGGGTTCGAGTCCCAGGTTGGGCTCTGTCCTGGCTGCACAGATGCTGCTTGAGATTCTCTCTCTCCCTCTTTCTCTGCCCCTCTCCCACTGTCTTCTGTCTCTGTCTCTTGTCAAATAAACTTAAAAAAAAAAATAGTTATAAAGTCCATTTCCTGGTTGTCATGTTGTGCCACAGTTATATAAGACGTTCCCCTGGGGGTAGCCGGGGGTAGAGTACACAGGACTTCTCCATACTAATTTTGCAATTTCCTGTGCATCTATAATTACTTCAGATTTTTAACGAATGCATGTGTGTCTGCCTGTAGTGGATAACCCACCAACCGCAGCTGCTGGGAACCCTCATTCAGCCTCTCAGCTTCTCCCCACCACACCCTCACATGCACCCCCCAAATCTATTTCTCTTATGTGGGACAGACCAAAGAAATTAGACAAACGTGCTAAGAGACCAAACATGCTCACCTCCTACCTCTCGAGGTACGTGTGTACGATGTTTAAAAGGCCGCAGCACCCCAACCCAAGCTCCCCGTCGCTGGTGGTGGAATTCACAGCCGCCTGGATGGATGCTGTGGTAAAAGGAGTACCAGAGACCCTCAAGGAGCTGGGCTCAAATCCTGGCTCTGCCGCAGATGAGCCACGTTAGCCTCTAAGCTCTGCTCTGTCGTCTGTAGGGGGAGAGAAACTCCCTTCCCTGCCCAGCTCCCGGGCCTGAGACACTTCCTAAGGAAGTACTTTGGAAATTTAAATAAGCCCTACAAGCTGCTTTTCCTGCGGGAAGGACACCTGTAATCCTCCCAATGCATCTGGAAGCCCCTCCCAGTGTCTGAGCAGTGGCAGCCTCAGCCCGGTGGCTCCTAGGGGTGGGGACACCCCCACACCAGTTGGTCCAAGCTTAGCATTTCATTCCACCCCTTGCTTGGCTTCTCTCATCCTGGGAAGTTGTGTTTTTAACTTCAAAGCATCTGTCAGTCACTGCCTGCCTGCCCACCCGCCCTGTCTGGTTCTGACCCAGGAACATGTTTTCTAGCCTCGGGGATGACTCGGGGGCTGCAGGCCCCAAGTGCCTCTTGCTCACCGCACCTGGCATGGGGTGCAGCTGTCTCCACTCCCCAGACAGGCCGCTCGTTGCCCTCTCTCCGGCCCAGGCAGCCCCCCCACGTGCTGACTGCCGTGCCCAGACGGGGCTCGGGATGGGTGTTCCAGTGCCTTCACTCCCACAGGACACAGCGGCTGACACCCACATCAGGAGCATCAATGACTCGTCCCTGAAGCTGGAGAACCTGGACCCTGAGCAAGTCAAGACCGTCTGCCAGCGGCGACACCAGCTGAACGACAGGCCGGTCCTGGAGCGGGAGGTGGTGGGGCTAGGAGAGGGAGGCACGGGCGGAAGAGCCACCTCAGACTCAGCCTCACACCCTCTTTGCCAGATGGAAGAGTTTCCATGGCAACCTACTCCAGTACCAGCAGCAGCTCGAAGGGGCCCTGGAGGTGCACACATTGTCCCGAGAGCTGGATGACCTCACCGAGTGGATTGGGGAAAAGGTAAGTAGTGCAGCCTGGGGGTGCACTCCCCGGGAGTCGCCACATGTGTCGCCCTTGGCCCCCTTCTCTTCAGCTTGAGCTAATGGAGGCAGACCCTGTAGGGTTCCCTCATGGTGTGGTGGGGGCTTCTGCCGGGGACTCTCAGGATGTCATCTCTGGGCCTTAGAAGCCCCCAGGCTTGGAGGCTTGCAGGCTTGGAGGCTGGCTCACCTGGCTTCCAAAAACACTGTGGGTCAGGAGGCCAGAGCCCCCCCCACACACACACACAAACACACACACCACACACCCTTCCCTCTGTTGTCCCTCAGCAAGCCCAGAGTGTGCAGGAGGTTTGCCCCAGAGCCCATCAGCAACCACAGAGAAACATGGGCTACGCGCTGGCAGAGGTGAAAGCGAGGTTGTGTGCAGCCCAGGAAGCCCCATGTGGCACAGACGGTGCCCTGTTCTGAGCTTGCAAAGGGCTCTCGGCTTGCTGTCCCTGCTCCTCCAGTTCCTGCCCTCGCCAGTCAGGCCTGGCTGGCTGTCCACGCTCAGCGCCCCCCGGAGGAGTAAGAGCCAAAGGAGACTCTCCCCACCAACAGAAATTACTATAGAAGAAACTCCATTCCCTAGTCGCTCCCGGGGAATCTTCTTCCTTCGCAGAAGGAAGGGGGCACCGGGAAGGGAATCGGGCTGGGTACTTGCTTTTCACACAGAAATCCTGTGGCCCTGGTGACCCCCGGCATTGAGGGAGGAGCTGGGGCAAAGGCGAAGCCAGTCACGCTGCGTTCCTCCCCAGGCCACCCTGGTCCAGGCCCTGGACTGTGGAAAAGACCTGGAGAGCGTGCAGAGGCTGATTCGGAAACACAAGGAGTTGGAGCAGGAAATGGGCCTCGTCCAGGCCCAGGTGGAGGTGTGCAGCAGGGCGTGGAGGTTGGCCCAGGCCCAGGGTGCTGCCTCTGTGGGACTGTGGGCGGGTGTACAGAGGGCAGGAGGGCTTCAGGACCTCAAAGCCATCAGAGTGGGTTCAGCGATACACCCCCCTACCGGCTGGGGGCCTCCTGCAACCGCGGCTCCCCTGAGTGCAGTCTGCCTCCCCCACAGACCCTAGAGCGCAAGGTGGGCCACCTCTGCCAGAGAAGCCCGGGGGCAGCCCACAGCCTCGGCCGCAAGCAGCGGGAGATGCTGGACAGATGGCGGCAGCTCTGGAGCGGGGCCCAGAAGCGGTACAAACCCCCGGGCCTTTTTCCCTCACTGCCCTCACAGACCCGGCCCCTGCAGCATCTGTCTTGACCTTGACCCAGGTTTCTCCTGAGAGCCTTCCTCCCCCCTTTTCATATAGCTGTTGGTATTGTCACTCTATTCGTTCCCAGCCCAGGGGCCCTTCTCTGGCTAATGGGATTCAGGGATGGAAAGCACTGGTGGGTGTGGGGGAAAGAGGGGCTCCGAGGCCTCAGGACTAGCGGACGAACCCTGTGGGCAGGAAGGAGTCACTGGATGCCTTGCACCAAGCCCAGACGCTGCAAGCCACACTACAGCACTTGCTGGTCTGGGTCCGGAGGCTGCGGGCTGAGATGGATGCCCCGAGCACGCCCCGCAGCCCCACGGAGGCCCGGCGCATGATAGAGGGGCACTGGGAGCTCAAGGTGAGGGCCAGGGTCCTGGTACCTCACCTCCTCCGCGCCCTCTCCCAGATGCCAATCCCAACTTTGTCTTGGGTCCTGTGTCCTCTCCCATCCCACCCAGCCTGCTGTCTTCACGCCTCTCCCTCTCTTCCCTTCTGCTGACGGAACCTCGGCTTCCGGGATCTGAGCCCAGTCTCGTTACAGGCCGAGCTGGACTCCCAAAGAGACAGCCTCAGCCTGGCCCGAAGCACTGGGCAGCGACTGCTTGCGGCAGGGCACCCGTCCACCCCCGACGTCCTCCAGGCCCTGGCTGCTTTAGACCAGGAGCTGAACAGTCTGGAGGGGGCCTGGCAGGGGCACCAGCACCAGCTGCAGCAGGCCTTGGAGCTCCAGGTAGGCAGCCTCCATCGGGCCCCCACCCCCTGGGCTGGGCGCTAACCTCCTTGTCCCTGGTCAAAGCCAAACCCAGAGAGGCTGCCATACGGGGGGCCTCGTCCCACCACCTAGCAGCCACCACTCGGCTTGCCCACGGCAGCTCTTGCCTGCCGTGGACTCATTCTGTTGAGCTGGGTTCTGGGTCCCTGGTTTCTCCTCTGGGCACAAACGGGGTCACTCCACCTGCAGTGACTGGATCCTCTGCTCACTTCCTTTTGCCTTTTCCTTTCTTAACAGCTGATTCTGAGCGCTGTGGAGCAGGTGGAAAGTTGGCTCTGCGACCAGGAGGCCTGCTCAGCTAGTGAGAGTCTGGGGGTAGGTGCCGGCAGGAGTGAGGGGGGTTTACAAAAGCAGCGTTAGGGGTCACATCCACCAGTGCTGCCTAAGCTCCTCAGGCTAAGGAGGGGGTCACTGAAAAGTCTCTTCCCCATGCACGTTTGCACTTCTTGCGCGCCTGGGGCTAGACCCCACGGGGACGTCATGGGAGCTTAGAGGGCAAGCGTGTGGCCTCTGACCCATTCTTGCCTCCTTCCCACACTTCTCACCTCCGCTCTCCTCACTTGCCTACACCGAGGTCTGCTCCCCCATCCATTGTCCTAGCCTCTGTGGCAGCCGAGCCTGACTCGGGAGACCTTGGAACACTGGGGGCTCGCTCGTCCTGTGCTGACAGTCTGACCCGGAGTGCAGAGGAGGGAGCATTCCTGTTACAGAAAAAGCCCCACCTGCCCTGCAAATTCTGACACCAGCCTTCACGCCTAGTAGCTTCCCTGGCTAAGAATAACCGCCCTGAAGCCAGATCCGGCCTTGAGGAGTCGGAGGGGTGTGTTTGGGCAGAGGGCTCCCGCGTGGGTGAGTGGTTGGTGGCGTACAGCTGTATGTGGAAGAGCAGAGAGCTCAGGATGGGAGGGGCGGCCCTCGGGACAGAATGGGCTTCCCTGCTCCCGCCAGGACTCTTCGGCCAACGTGGAGGCCCTCCTGCGGAAGCACAAGGTGCTTGAGCGGGGCTTGGAGGCACAGGCTGAAAAGATCAGCGCCCTGGAGGCGGCGGCCCGCAGCCTGCACAGGGGTGGGCACCCCGAGGCCCAGAGCGCCCTGGGCCGGTGCCAGGCCGTGCTCCTGAGGTACCTCTGGCTGTGGGCTGTGGGTGGGATAAGCCCCCAGCCCAGCACATGGCCACCCAGGGGAGATAAAAGGGAGTTTTACAAAGAAGGGTGTACTGGGAAAGCAGGGAAATGACCAAATGAAATGGCAGGACCAGAGCACAGTGGTTAGGCATCGGCCCTGCAGGGCCAGGTGGTCCCCGGCTCCTGTGTGCTGCCCCCTCATGGTGGGACTTGGGGTAGATTGCTCACAGAGTCCCGGGTCTACAAGGAGGAGGTAACCGTACCTGCCTCTTAGGGTTGTGCTGAGGACTGAGAAGGTACCCTTGACGTCTGAGCATGGTGCCTGCCACTCAGGCAGGTTGGCAGATTTCTTGTGCTCATTTAAATGAAGCTAGGGGGCACCTGGAGGGCTCAGTTGGTTAAGCATCTGACGTCGGCTCAGGTCATGATCTCGCGGTTTGCAAGTTCGAGCCCTGCATTGGGCTTGTGCCAACAGCTCTGAGTCTGGATCCTGCTTCGGATTCTGTGTCTCCCTCTCTCTCTGCCCCTCCCCCGCTCACACTCTGTCTCTCTCTCAAAAAAAATATTTTTTTTAATTAAAAAAGAATGAAGCTGGTACAGCTTATGAGACTCCAGGCTCTGCCTTTTTTTTCCTCCTGCAAAGCCCATCTGGTTCCTTTACCCATCCAGCTTCTCAGACTTTTAGATCAAGGAAGATGGGCCAGAAGCCGATGATCTCATTTTAACTTAATTCTTTAAAACCCTGTCTTCGAATGCAGTCAGTTTGTGAGGTGCCAGGAACTGGGACTTGAACATAAGAATGTGGGGAGGCGGGGGGACACAGTTCAGCCCATAACAGACCCCAGTGAAGAGGGAATAGAATGGCTCCCCGTTTCAAAGGAACCCCCGGACTCAGGGCGTATTGGTGCATAAGAAGGGCTGTCCCCAGCTGGAAAGGCACACACACACCCCAGCCCTGATGAGGGGACCTGAGGACCCATGTGAGACGCTCCTCCTGGCAGGAAAGAGGCGCTCGTAGAGCAAGCCGGGAGTCGCCGCCGCCAGCTGGAGGAGCTCCAGCAGCTGCAGACTTTCCTGCAGGATTCCCTGGAGGTTCACCTCGGGGTGGGGGGTGGGGGGGGGTGGTTGTGGTGGGGAAGGAGCCGCCGGGGAAAGGGCAAGCCCAGAGGTGTGGGGCCAGGGGAGAGCCCGAGGCAGCCGAGCCTGGGCCTCCCCACGTGTCTAGGTGGTCACGTGGCTGAGGGAGAAGCACTCGGTGGCCCTGGACGAGGGCTGGAGGGACCCGGCTCTGCTGCAGACACAGCTGTGGGAGCAGAAGAGTCTCGAGGCTGAGTTAGACGCAGGCGTCCACCACCACCAAAGGCTGCAGATGGTGAGCCCCTGCGGGTTGTGCAGGCCAGAGCATGGGGCGACCCCATGGAGCCCCGGCAGTGGCTCCGAACTGTAGTCATGGGTGGCTGACTTTCATCGAGTGCGTTCTGTATACAGGCACCATGCTAAGCACCAAAAGACAGCGAGAAGCAGAAGTGTTCCTAGGAGACCCTCTGTAAAAATAAGGCCTTTTCAAGATTTTTAAAGATAACATTTTGACGGGATAGTTTTGAAAGCTCTTTTAGAAAGACATTAGGGGACAGAGAAAGGCACAGCGAGCGGTCCTGTGGGTAAAGGAGACAAAGTGTAGCACCTTTTCAGTTTACCGTCTTCGACCTACTGAGAGCAGGTCCTGACCCCAGGCTGGCTCCCTGTGATGTCACATGTCCTGTTAAGAGTTTTTAATATTTTAAACAAAATTTAAACAAAATATTTAAACAAAATAACCACTGTCATCCCCGTAATTTGGACAAGGAAAACGAACTCAGAGAGTTTCCAGAACTTGCCCAAGGTCACACAAGTAGCACACAGCCTGAGGCTGGCGGCTGGAGCCAGCCCAAGTCCAGGGGCACCGGCAGGTCCGGGTCCATGAGGGGTGCACCGTGTTGCTGTAGGAGGGGCAGAGGCTGCTGCAGGACGGCCACCCAGCCTCGGAGACCATCCGGGAACGGCTGCAGGAGCTGGGGGACCTCTGGGACAGGGTGCAGGCCAACAGCCGGAGGAAGGTGGCCATGCTTCAGGATGCTTGTGAGGTAGACCGTGCGGGCCGTGGCGTGCCTGGAGGGGGTGCTATGCCTCTCTGCCTCATGCCCACCTCACACTCTGCCCCAGGCCCAGCGTCTCCGGAGGAGTGTGGAAGAACTAGAGAGCTGGCTGGAGCCTGTGGAGGTCACACTGAGAGCCCCCACCGGGGGCCAGGACCAGCCCGGGCCGGATGAGCTCCTGGGGGCTCAGGGCGAGCTGGAGGAGGCAGTAGACAGGCAGGCTGGACAGGCGCAGCTGCTGCTGGGCCAGGCCCAGGTCTTCACGCGGGAAGGCCGCTTCCTCCCCCAAGATCTAGAAGACCGGGCCCAGCAGCTGCTGCGGAGGTAGGTCCTAGCACATGCATCCTCCTCTCCTCCTTCCTCCCTGCCTTCCAGCTGGTCTCCTCTGGGCTTCCCCCCCAACTCCATGCTGAGGGGCACCGAGCCGGGTGAGCTCTGGGTCACAGTCTGGTGCCAACACTGAGGAGCACGGCCCTTTCCTGCCCTGGTCCCGCCTCCACTGCTGCAGGTTTGAGAGCGTGCAGGAGCCCCTGCGGGAGCGCAGAGCAGCCCTGGAGGCTCGGAGCCGCCTCTCGTGCTTCTTCAGGGATGCTGATGAAGAGATGGCATGGGTGCAGGAAAAGCTGCTTCTGGCCACCACCCAGGACTGCGGGCAGAGCCTGAGCGCCGTGTGGCACCTCCAGGAGAAGCACCAGGTGTGGGAACCATGCCCCCCAGAGCAGAGAGGGGCCGCCCCCAGATTGAGCACATGGCTCAGTCAGCCAATGGTACTGGGAGCTCTGTGCCTTGGCGAGGGGGGACATTGGCGGTGCCCTAGGTTCTTTGTTGGCCGTGAGGACGGGGAATTCTTTGGGGCCAAGTCTGTGGGAGCCTGCGAGGCTTCTAGCACAACTCTGGGGCCCCCTGAGGAGCGTCCAGTAGCATCCCTGGTTCTGTTCTCCTCCACAGAACCTAGAGAGTGAGATCAGCAGCCACGAGGCCCTGACCCAGGCCGTGGTGGATGCAGGACACGAGCTGGCGCAGGCCGGGCACTTGGCTGCCTGCGATGTGGCTGCCCGGGTGCAACAGCTGAAGAATGCCATGGGGCACCTGCGGGCGCAGGCGACACAGAGGCGGCTGCTGCTACAGCAGGCCCAGGAGGCCCAGCAGTTGCTGATGGAGGTGAGGGGCTGGTGTGGGATGCAGAAGGGCAGGGCCTGGGCATGAGGACCCCCAGAGTGTACGCGAGCCTGGAAGGGAACCCCCACCTGGGGCTCCAGGCTCTCCATGCATCATCTTTTACCTCCACTAAGTGGTGCCCTGACCCTGGGCTCACCCTACCGCGTGTTATCCAGAACACAGGCCCCTCCCTGCGTTCGGGTTTATTGTGTTTTGCCGTTCCTTCTAAACCAGTGATTCTCAGTCATTGCTTTCCATCAGAATGACCTGGAACCTGTGAGAAATGCTGACTGATAACTCAGGTTCCATTCCAGACCAAATCAGCAATCTTTAGGGTTGCGAGCCAGGCACAAAGAGTATAAAAGCTCCCAGGTAACTCCAGTGTGCAGCCTGGGTAGGAACCACTGCTCTAAATGGGCCGTGAACTCCAAGCTGGGAGCCCTGGAGGCCAGCACCCAGGGAACACTCTGCTCTGTGCCGCACCAGCTCCTGGAGGCAGAATCCTGGCTGGAAGAACGGGGCTGTGTCCTGGACGTCGAGGACGTGGGCCAGAGTGCCGAGGTCACGCGTGCCTTCCTGCGGCGGCTGGAGGCCACCAGGAGGGATCTAGAGGGGTTCAGCATGCGAATCGAGGGGCTAGAGCGGACAGCAGCTCTCCTTGAGAGCAGGCAGAACCCAGAAAGGTGGGTGGGAGCCAGGCCCACCTAGGGAGGTGCAGGGAGGGTGCTCCCTACATAAGGGACCTGAGGGAAGAAGGGCTCCAGCCGGGTTGTCCTTGTTGCCACAGCCCCAGGGTGCTGGCCCGGATGCGGGCAGTGAGGGAGGCCCATTCAGGGTTGCTGCAGAGGGCGGAGGGCAGGCGGCAGGGCCTGCAGGAGCAGCTACAGCTCCACCAGCTGGAACGGGAGGCCCTGCTCCTCGACGCCTGGCTCGCCAGCAAGATGGCCACCGCCGAGTCCCGGGACCACGGGCAGGACTTGGAGGCTGCCAAGGCGAGTCACTCGTGAGTGAACCTGGAGGAGAGTGGATTGAGGCCGAGTGAGGGCAGAGAACGTGTGCACTTGGGTGAGAGGAAGGCGAAGGGGTAAGCTGAGGGGAAGTAGAGGGTCTTCGGGCCCTGGGAGGATCCCTGTGGAACTAGAGCCAGAGCGCGGGGACCTGAGCTACGGCCTCCGCCAGTACTGATAAGGGAAACTGTCAGCTACGGCCAAGCCCTGCGTGAGCTTCAAGTGCTGCTGGATGCCACCTCCGGAGTGACCCTCCGCGGCTCTGTGTCCTCGCAGGTGCTGGAGGAGAAGTTTGATGCTTTCAGGAAGGAAGTTCAGAGCGTGGGCCAGGCCAAGGTGCAGGCCCTGCGGGAGCTGGCAGGCTCCCTGGAGCGGACAGCACGCAGGCATCAGTCCCAGATTCAAGCCCAGAGGAGTCGCATTGAGGCGACTTGGGAGAGGCTGGACAGGGCAATAAAAGCCCGCACACAGGTGAGTGCGCCCAGGCCAGGGGCAGCCAAGGAACGGGGACATCCGTGCTTCTGCTTGAGCCAGGGACAAGCAGACCCACGGCGGGGTGGGGGTGGGGGGGTTGTGTAGAGGGAGGTGGCTGCCTCTAACTCCCAACACTAAGCAGATGGGGAGTCTCAAAATCTTGCATCTCCACTGCACCCCAGTCTTCTCCAGCAGTTTGGTTTCCTGCTGGTGCAGTTCACACCGCCAGGGAGAAACAATGCATGTGTGGCCGGCTTCTGATCCCCCCGAAGCCTCCCCTAAACATAGGCTTCAGGCTTTAAGATCCACCCCGCGTCAATCTCTCCCTAACCACTGGCACTCGCCTGGCTCCTTTGCCGCATGCCCTCCCTCACTCTCCTAAGCTGTGTGATGGGTTCACGGTTTCTCCAGAACCAGTATTCTCAGCCACGGCTGCTGGTTTCTATAAAAGCTGCCTGTTGCCCAAGCCCCCGACAGCCTGGGCCGCTTCCTGAGCTGACCTTCTCCTCCTCGCCAGCCGCCTCCCGAAAACCAAACTCCTCCCTCCTTCCCCCATGGATGGACCCATCCCCCCCCCCACTCCCACTTCAGAGCCTTCATTTCTGCCTTTCTGGTGATTTGTACACTGAAGACCCTCTTGTCACAGAATGCCTCCTGAGGCCCTACCATATCATCAATAACATCATATGTTCATCAAGCACCTGCCACAGAGAGGACATTTTCTGTCCTTGGTGGTCATGAGTGAGTCACCAAGCCCATGGCCCTCAGTTATGTATTTATTTATGTATTTTCTTATTTTGAGAGAGACAGAGTGAGTGTGAGCAGGAGAGGGGCAGAGAACAAGGGAGAGATGACATCCCAAGCAGGCTCCGCAGTGTCAGCACAGAGCCCAACACAAGACTCAAACCCGTGAACCGTAAGATCGTGACCTGAGCCCAAATCAAGAGTTGGGGGCACTGAACCAACTGAGCACCCAGGCACTCTGGTCTTCCTTCTTTAAAAGGAGGTGGCCCACAAGGCCATGTCTCCAGGGAGTAAAGGTCCCAGGAATGAGCTCAACTCAGAGTAGGCCCTTTTTCCTCTCCCAGAGCCTGGCCACAGCCTGTGAGGTCCGTGGCTTCAAGCAGGCAGTGGCCCAGCTCCAGGGCTGGATGCAGGAGCAGGTCACCCTCATGGAGAGAGACATCTGTGGTCACAGTCTGTCATCGGTGCAGACCTTACAGCAACAGCACAGGTGCCTGGAGGTAAGGGCCATGCCCATGGTCTGCCCCTCAGAGCCTCTCCCTGTAGGTGGTGGGTACGGGGCCCCCAGAGGGGAAAGGGAAGGCCCTCGCAGCCGGGGAGTGCTTGCCTGGGTCGTGGAACAGAGCGGAGTTGGCAGGGGAGAGTCCGGGAAGCGGATCCAGACTCCTCAGCGAGGGCTGAATGAGGAACCTTTATCAGGCTGCCTGGGTGAGGCCTGATTCATGCATTCTGGTGGCAGAGGGAGCTGGCAGCTATGGAGAAGGAGGTGGCCCGGCTACGGATGGAGGCCTGCAGACTGGGCCAGCTACACCCTGTGGCTCGAGAGGGCCTGTCTGAGCAACTGGCCAAGGTGGAAGATGCCTGGGCCGCCCTGGACGTCAAGGCCCAGGAGCGGGGTCAGCAGCTGGAACAGGCTGCCCGGGGCCATGCCTTCCTCGGGCGCTGTAGGGAACTGCTGTAAGCGGCACCCTGCCCTGCCGTTGGCCCGGCTCTGCCCTGCGGGGCGGGGATCACCCCGGCTCTTCGGGGAGCTCGACTCCCCTTCCCCGAGCACAGCTCCTGCCCTGCCTCCCAAGGCTTCCCTCCCAGCCCTGACAGCAGCTTTGTCTCCCCACCCCCCAGAGCATGGGCTCAGGAGAAGCGGGTTCTGGCTTCATCAGAGGAGCTGGCTGGGGACGTGCTGGGGGCCGAGCGGCTCTTGGGGCAGCATGAAGAGCTGAGGCAAGAAGTCAAGGAGTATTGCCTTTGGGCCCAGGACGTACAGCAGGAAGGGCAGCAGCTGGTGGACAGTGGCCACTTCATGTCCCCGGAGGTATGAGCACAAAGGTGGGCCTGGGGTTGAGTTGGGCAGGGAGCCCAACCACCCAAGGCCTTGGAACCTCTAGCAGGAAAGGAAATCCTCAGAGGAAAGCGGGCAAGGGATGCAAAGAGAGGCAGAGAAGGGGAGGACCGGGGCTCTCCCTGGACCTGTCTGCTGGGCACCAGCCAGGTTCTACCTCTGGGCTTCTGCTCGAGCATCTGGCCCTCAGCACAGCTTCCCACTAGGTGACAGGGTGTCTGCAGGAGCTGGAAGGGCAGTTGCAGGCACTCGCGGAGGCCTGCGCCCTACGCCAGGAGCGCTGCGAGAAGAACTGGGGCCTGCAGAAGCTGCGGCAGGAGCTGGACCAGGCCGAGGCCTGGCTGGCCTCCCGGGAGGGCCTGCTGCTGGACCCCAACTGCGGGGTGAGCCAAGGCCCTACCCTTGACCGGCTGTGCCGACGGCAGCTGTGGCCGAGGGCAGGTCCTATTGCTCCTCTGCTCCCTGAACAGCCACGCCAGGCTGTGGATGGGGAGGGGGCAGCTCTCGGCACCCCTTGGAGCTGGGCCTCACCCTGACCCACTTCTCCTCAGCACTCTGTGGCCGAGGTGGAGTTGCTGCTCCACAGACATCAGGACTTAGAAAAGTTGCTGGCAGCCCGGGAAGAGAAGTTTGCCCAACTGCAAAGGCAGGCAGGGGTGAGTGAGGCTGTGGCGAGAGTACACCGGGAGCTAAGTGCCTGAGGGCTGGGGGTGGGAGCATCCTGGTCTCAGCCTGAGATTCGGGACCTCCCCAATGTACTGAGTCCACACATCTGAGCCCTCAGGAAAACCCTCTTCTTTGCCCTGCCAGCCGCAGGGCCCTGTCACCCAGGTGTCTTGGTGGGTTAGAGCCTCACCATGGCCCGGGATGACAGGAAAGTCTCCTGAGCTAATGCAGGAAGAGAAGAAGCCCAATGAGGAGACTGAGATCTCTCCAGATGGAGGGGATCTGAGGAGGACAGGCTGATCTGGCTCATCCTACACCCCTTTCCAAGGGGGAACAGAAGCTGCTGCAGCAGGGGACAGGGCTGAAACCTGGGAGTGTTGGCCACGAGCTCACCTCCCTCCAGCAGAGGCTCCCCGGAAGCCAGGAGTACAGCTGACTGAGACACGGGACCTGAAGCCAGGTGTCCCCGTTGGGTTGCACATACCCTTCGCTGCCACTGTCTCCCTGCAACGTGCAGCCAGACAGCAGGAGCCCAGTGGGGCTGGGGCTCTAGGGGTAAGGCCCGCACCCTGCAGCCAGCGCTGAGGCCACCAGGCCTAGGAGCTGAGAGTCCCCGGGAACGAAGTGGTCAAAAGGGGTAGATTCCTAGCCCACCTTCCAGAGGGGTCCTGTCCTCTCTTGCTGGGTGTTTCCTGGGTCGCTTCTTGCACTTTCAGGATGCAAAGACTGTCCCCGCCGCGGAAGGACTTGGGGAGCTCAAGCAGCAGTGGTCTGCAGAGAGGCAGGTAAGTACCAGGAGATTCCTCCTCCAGGCAGCTCTCCGCCACAGAACCACTTGGGCTTAGAGGGGCCATCAGGCCCTGGCATCCTGGCATTATGGTGGATATCCAACCCCACCCCCCGCCAGTCTTAAGACCGTTTCATTCTTTTCTTTTTCCTTTTTATATTTTATTTAAATAATTTCTACACCCAATGTGGGGCTCGAACTCACAACCCCAAGATCAAGAGTTGCATGTTCTACCCCCTGAGCCAGCCAGGTACCCCAAAATTGTTTCATTTTTAAGACACCTCATAGCTTCTGCCCCCACCCAGATGGGGAGTGAAGCCCTCTTCCTGGTTTCCCTGCGTGTCATTCCTTGGTGCCCTCTTCCCCATGGACACCTTGGACCAGTCCAGGACTATGCCTACGAGCCTCTGGAGACACACCTCCACGCTCAGCTGGTGCCATCTCCCCGCCTTCTCTCCACAGCCCAGCTCAAGCCCCTGGGATGGCTGCCATGGGACCTTGGGGGGCAGCTCCCTGAGCCTCTTCCGGGACAAGACGACTGCAGCAGAAGTACTGGGCAGTGGAATACAGGGGAGGCAGAAGACAGAGAGGCCTGTGGAGAAGAGTGGACATAGCCATGGTGACCCCTCTCTCATCTCTTCTCTGAACATGGCTCCCGTGGACACCCTTGATCTCACAGGAGCCCAGTGTGAGAGTCCGAGGTACTGGCACGGCAGGGAACATGCTTTGTCCTTAAGGTGAGGGCCACATGGGGAGAGACAACGGCCCCAGGACATACTGACCCAGCAGGAAAGGCCCCCCCAAGAGCAGCCAAGAGGCTAGAGGCAGGGGTCCCCCATGTGGGAGGCAAAGAGTTGTGACCCATGGCTCTCTGCCTGGCAGGCTGAGCAGTGGAGTGGAGACCCTGGGTGCTGCACCATCAGAAAGGCATGCTGGGAGCTGGCATCGAGCCCTGAGCGACACCGCAGGTAGGCACAAGGGCAAGCTTGGGGCACTGATTCCCTGGGCTACATCTTAGGCTATAGAGGTACCATCCTCTCTATAGCCTGAGAGCTAAGTGGGACTTAGTGTCTTTTCTCCAAGAATTTAAGGCCCAGAAAAGACCTAGCTTCAGGTCCCGTGTCTTGCCCAAGATCACACAGCTAATTAGTACCAGCAGTAGGGCCAGCTTGGACCCGCTGACTGCCTCCTGGTCCTGTCCCACCCGCTTTGTGGAGTCTGCCTCTCTGACTGCCCTGGGTGTTCCTAGGCTTGTTCTGAGACCCTGGGACTTTTTCTAACCTTCCAGTCCTCACATAGCTCTGAATGTACCGCCCTTGGTGTTCTCTCTAGACAACGGCCAAACCCACCTCTGTCACAGGGGATGCCTGGAACGCACCCCTGCACCACGGGTCTCTTGGTCAGTGTGGTCTGACAGGCTCCACCTGGACAGTGTGTGTCAGTCATGTCACTCCCCAGGTGGGAGTCCCTTCCTGTTCCTCCCAGGCTCTCGGGGTTCTTGGCTCCATTCCTCACTCTGTCTCTGGCCCCCTGGGATCTCTGAGCCTATCCTTCCAGAATCCCAAAGGGATCTTGGGTTTCTTCAGGATATCCTCCAGGCTGAGCCTTTCTTTCTTAGCCCACCTGCGCTCAGCCTTTTAGGTGGAGTGCACTAGGGGGCACTAGGGGACCCGCACCCCCACGGGGCAAAGCGGACAGAGACTCCTGCAGCAGTTGTATCTTAGTCTGTTTGGGCTGCTTTTCACAAAAATACCAGACTCACAGGTTACAGACAAGAGCCATTTATTTCCCTTAGTTCTGGACATTGGGAAGTCCAACAGCAAGGTGCCAGCTGACTGGGTGTCTGGTAAGAATCATCTTGTGGGTTAGGGGGTGTCCTAGTTCTTGCTGTGTCCTCAGCTGGGGGCGAGGTTGCTCTCTGGGATCTTTTTTGCCCGGGCTCCACTCTCATGACCTAATCACCTCCCACCGTCATCAACTTGGGGTTAGAATTTCAAGAGAGACACAAACATGCGGACAGTAGCGAAGAGGAAGGATAGTGCAGGAAGGGTGCTATCGGCAGAAGGCCTAGCAGCTGGGCCCGCTGACCATTGTTCTCCCTGTGCTCTGCAGCCCACAGTCTGAGCCTGGAGCTCCGAGCCAGACCAACTGGCTTCCCTGGTGAACACACTGCTGAGAGGGCACCCAACACAGCCGCCTGGCTCAGGTAGGACAGCTGGGTAGGTGGGCAGGTGCACGTCCTGTGCCCCCATGACTGGCACCATTGCTGCCCTCTTAAGCCCAAGATCCAGGGACTCAGACCTGCACTTGGTGATGGGCAACCCCCATATTTGAGACCCTCAGTAATAGAAACCCTAGTACCCACCTCATCTGGCACAAACCTCTGCTCACTCAGTGATGGCAACAGAGTCCAGGCCCTGAGGCTCCCTTTCCCCACAGCTTCCAGGGCTGGCCCCTGCCCCCCTCACTGAGGGAGAGGCGTGTGAGTGCCGACGGCCAGCTGCAGACCTTGGAGTCACAGCAGGCTGCTGGCCCTGCCCAGGAACCTGCCCACGGCTCCCACCACCTTTCCTGCCCAGGCCCATCCCAAGGTACATGCCCCCTGGGTGTCCCTTGGCACATGCTAGAAACCCTGCCTGGCTGTCCCCCAGGACTCCCCCCTCTCTCACCCCTTGATCTCCTCTTCTGTTCAAGACAGAAGCTGGGTTGCAGGATAGCCATGTCCCACCTGCACCCTGCTCTCCTTAGCTCTGGTGGGAAAGGGGAGACTTACTGTCCTAGCGTGGGCCAGAAACCAGGCAGTCACCCACACGCACAAGAGACCCCACTCTGTTGGGCTGGCGGTGCACTCAGTACACTGGAGCCATTTCTTCTGCTGTCCTAGCTACATGCTCAGGACAGGACCCGAGAACCACTGAGCCAGAGCAGACAGACAGATGGAGCTGGGCTATGAGACCCCGTCCTCTCCCATCTCCCCTACCCTCCAGTCACTCCTGCAGCTGCCTGTCAGCTTCTGGGATCCAAGGGAGGCCAGGCCCTAATTTCACTCTGCTTCTCTGTTCTTCCAACAGGTCTGGGCCCTGAAGCAAACCCTGCCATGGCCTCAAACCTCAAGGCTCCACACAAGGACAGCCTCTAGGGGATCAGAATGAGACTCTGCTGCCAGGCCCCTCAGGACCAGATTCTGGAAAAGACGGTTCCCTATGAAGACACAGCCTTCCCCAAGGTCACATCTTGCTGAGACTAAGCCCTTAGGGCTTGTCTCTGACTCCTCTGATCCCAGAGGTGGCCGAGTCACTGCTGTTGAGTCTGCTCACCTGTACCCGGCCCGGGCTCCAGTAGCGTAGCAGACACCTCCCACCATCCCAGGCCAAACTGGCCTCCTCCCTGCTTGGACAGGTGGCTCCAGCAGGGCCTGCTCGCCAGGGGATGTTGGAAGGATGTGCTCTCTAGCTCTGTGAGGTACCGGGGGAGAGGCTGTTCAAACCAGTCCTTGCTCTGTGTAACCAAGAGCCTGGAATCCTCTGTCCCTGCTTGGCAGCAATGACAGATAATCTGTTAACATCTCACCTTATATGTGACTGTGATATATAAACCGCTCTATTTCACTCTGTACAACTATTCAATGTAACAAGGTAAAAGGGTCACACACCTCTGAGCCCTTCTGCAAATACAGTCAAGACGGGCCTGGGCTGCAACCACCTCCAGCCTGACAAGAAAGGGCTCAGCCCTTTTAAAACCCTCAACCTACCCGTGAGTGTCTGGGTGGAGCCCAGGGCTGGGCAGTCCAGCCTGCAAAGGCTCTGGAACCCTTGGGGATGACAGTCTCTGCCCCGACTCACCCAGGATACCCAGGTGGACAGGAAGTGAGTCTGACAAAGTGTCAGGGCCGTGGTGGTGCGATCATTGTGGCCGTCGCTGCCGCCTCCGCTGCACAGCTCCACGCAGGGCCACCAGCAGCTGCTCCTGGTTGTTGCAGATGTTGTAATGTGTCAGGCGGAGCAGCTTGTCCATGTCGTCCAAGCTGTAGGTCAGTTTCGAGTAGTGGTAGGGAGAGTTGGATGAAGACAGGTTCACCTCCCCAGCTGCCTTCTCCTCAGGTGTCCGCTGGATGCCTAGTGGAGACAGTGTAGCAGGGCAGAGACAGAACACGTACCGGGGCGGGGTGGGGGGGGGGGGGCTTAGGGACATACAGGATGGAGGGGCTCACCAGGGGCTGAGTACTCCTGGAAGGAGTCATTGACCAGAGGGAAGTGCAACACCGCAGGGGCGTCAGGGCCGTCTGGGTCGGAAAACAAGCAGCACTCCGGAGGCTGGCACTGCTCCTCCGGGCTGGGGGAGATGGGCGGGAAAGGGATGCCTTGCTCCTGGCAGAGCCGGCCCAGGAGCTGCAGCTGCTGCAGGGTGGGCAGAAGTGGTGTCAGAGGGCTGGGCCCCAACACGAGGCCACCTGAATGTGGGGGTCAGCTGGGATGCGGTGCCCAGGTGCCAAATCAGACCCAGGCAGACCCCCGGCGCCGGGCCGGACTGTATAAGGTGCTCCAACTCCTCCCAGGTTCTGCAAAAACTTTCCCCGGACCAACACTAAAACTCACAGCGGAGTGCTCCAGAGGTCTAGACCGAATAGGCATGGCAGGTGCCACAAAGGGGACCCAAACATCAATTTACACTTAACTACCCACTCCTTGGCCCTCTGACTTCCTCAGCAGAGTAAGTCCCCCAGGTGGTAAATTGATAGGATCGACAGTTCATAGGACACCGTTCACAGAGTGTCACTGTCCCAGCCCCTAAGAGAAGCTGAACTCCAAGGCAGACATCCCCGCAGGCAGGACGTCAGGCCAGGCCTAGAGTCAGCACAGCCTCCCGAGCCTGCCCTCAGCCCACCTGAAAGGCTCCTTGGAGGTTGTAATCCAGCGACAGGATGAGGTCCACATCCCGTGTGGGCCCCAAAAGGGGCGGGAAACTGGTATTAATAAGGTAGCCAACATCCAGCAGGCAAAGGTGGGGCTCTGCAGGTGTCAGCTGGTTGGGGTGCCCATCCAGTTTGGTGGCTGGAAAAGTTGAGGGAAAAGCAGCTATCTCTGGTGCTGAGGGCACCATATCCCTCTGGCCTAAAGCCTGATCCTGCTACTGGCGGAAGTGCATGCTGCCCTCTGGTTCCTGTGCTCTCCCACCAAAGTAGCCCTGCCCCTTCCCAAGATGTCACGGATGGGCCCTGATCCACAAATGAGAGGAAAAAGGGCTGCCGGTCCAAGCAGCCCAGTGAGCTAAGCTCCAAGGAGCTTGGGGCCCACGGGTCGCAGAGTGCGGATATCTGGACCAGGGACCCAAAGCTCAGGTGGGTCACGGGCAGACCTTGGAGAGCTGGACCAGGGAGAGAAGAGATACCTTTCCAGGTGGAGAAGTACGGCTGTTGGAAATAGTCTTTGTGGAAATGGAGACCACGCAGGAAATTGTGGGTGGCCTGGGCCAGTGGACGCCATGTCAGAAGGTCAGTAAAAAACTCAACAATCCTGCCAGCCCCTGTGGGAGGCTCTTCCATCTTCAGAAGAGGAACCTGCTCCTTGTCTGCTCAATTAAGAGGGAAAGTAGAGCATCTTTTAGGAAATGGGGACCCCTCAAGTTTGGCCCCAGCTTCTGTGGACTCCCAAAGGCCTGTGAGCCACCCCCACCATCCTCCAGATACAGCCCCTGTGGCAGCCTCTCCACCGCCTTCCAAGGAGCCCAGGCACCCACCCAAATTGGCCTGATTCTGCGCCCAGCGGTCCCAGAACTGGCTAGGCTCCGAGGACCAGTATAAGCTGTCCTGGAGGTTGGCTGCATACAGGTTGCTCCAGATACCTGAGAGAGGGCACACAAGGGGAACAGAAAAGACAGGAGAGGGAGAGAGCCCCCTACCCCATCACAACCTGACCCTTCCCCACGGCCCATGCAAGACTGGGAAGCATCCCCGTGACTGAGCTGAAAGCGGGGAACTGCCATCTTCCCCAGGCCCGTCCTTCCCTATATTCCAGCTTCCCTAACCTCCCAGGCCTCTCACCTTCGAGGAAGCAGATTCGGGATTCAGGAAGGCGCTTGATCAGGCGTCCCATGAAGAACTCAGAGCCAAAGAGCTCGGAGGGGATGAAGGCACCGTACTTGGGAAAGCCAACCTCATAGGGGGAGAACTCACACCACTCTGTGAGGAGATCACACAGCTTCACGGTGGGGCTCACACTCCAGGACCCTCAACCACCACAGGCTTCACACCAGGGCCGCCTGGGGACCTGGAGGCACCCTGAGCATGGACCTAAAGGCCCCACCTCCATCCCAAAGCCTAAGTGACTCTGCTGGGATGACTGATAGTCTCTGGAAAGCATGGAACCTGGCCTGGAAAGGGTGGATGTAACACCTATCTTGTACACACAGGTACCCTGCCGAGAGAGCACAGGTCTCTACTCCAGGGCTACTCACCTGCAAATTCAAAGGTGGTCAGTTTCTTCTCCTTGGTGTTAAGGGCACAGTAGATGGGCAGAGGGTTCTGGCCACGACTCAGAGCCTCCCTCTGGTCTGAGAGAGTGTAGTCATAGGGCTAGTGGAAGGAGAGAATTTGAACCTAACGTGTGCTTTCGGGTGCCTGGGGCCTTTCCCACCCCTGCTGCCCAGGGCGGCTCCCTATCTTTGAACCAGGCCCTGGCCACACACCTGCCCCCTGTACCTCATCGTGCAGCAGTGCCTCGTTGATGAGGGCCCACAGGTTGGTGAAGCAGGTCGGGTGGCCAAGGCGGGCACGCTCGGCCAGCTCCTGCCGGTACCGCTGCAACTGGCTGGGAGCGAGCACTCCCAACTTGTTCTTGATCACCTGTGTTTTCAGTGACTCGGTGGGCCCTGCCAGGTCCTTCTGAGACCATTCTGGGTCCTCATAGAGGTTGGCCAAAGCCCTGGGAAAAGCCAAAGCCCAGGGGGTCATCAAATACCTTGTGCTCTCTATCCTAGGACAATACCCTAGCAGGCACCTTCCAATGGTCCCCCTGAGCGTGTTTCTCTCTGGCACATCCTTTCTCCCAGTTGGGTCAGAGATGCCTACGGGTGCACAACAGCCTTACCACTGCCACCCCCAGACTCATGCACTCAACCTCTGTCAGCTCACCAGGTGGAGCCGGAGGCCCCTGTGATGTAGGAGATGCAATCCAAGAGACCCAGCTCCTTCAGGCCAGCCAGATGACCATACAGGGAAACCATCGCCCGGATCCCACCACCAGTGGCCATAACAGCTACCACTGGGATCTGGAAGAAAGGACAGCCAGGCCAGTCAACGTCTGATCAGGGCTCTTGGGACCAGTTCTGGTCAGGCCTGCCTGCTGACAAGGGTCTAGTCAGAAGTAGCTTCTTGAGGGTCAAGCTTAGCTGGTTTTAGAATTCCCAAGAAAAAATGGACAAGCTCCAGGCCTCATCTCCTCACTCCTAACCCCTGAGGAGTCTGGTCATTGCTTTCTGGAAGCTGCATGGCCACCTCAAGTCTCCCTCTTGGAAGGAGAAGTCATTTCCCTAGAAGGTGCCCTCAGGTGATCTGAACCTCCAGAGACTGTCCCAGGCCAGCAGGCAACCCTCATGCTACATGGCTCACTGATCACACAGGACACAAGTCCCAAAAACCTGGACCAGGCCAAAAATCAAGAAACGAGAAAGGGGGTGTCTGGCTGGCTCAGTCAGTTCTGAGTCTGACTTTTGGTTTTGGATCAGGTCACTATCTCATCGTTTTGTGGGTTCAAGCCCCATGTTGGGCTTTGTGCTGACAGCTCGGAGCCTGCTGGGGATTCTTGCTCTCTTCCCCTCCCCCACTCACACTGTCTCCATCTCAAAATGGATAAATAAAAAAAAAACGAGAAGGAAAGCTAGCCCAGTGGGGCAGCGTGCAAGCTCCAGGTGCCTCATGCAATGCTCTGCATTTGATGGCATCAGGCTGCCGAGAACATCAAGTGGGAGAGGGGGCAGAGCAGGGCAGGCAGGTAAAGGGCAGGCAGGTAAGAGGCAGGGCCAAGCTCTGGCGGGGTTAGAAACAGTCAGCTCTGCGCTCTAGCAAGTCTGAGGATGCCCATCCAAGGCGGCTCAGCCCACAGACCTCATCTTCCTGCAAGTCTTCATCCAGCTGCAGGGCCTGCTTCAGGGCCTTGGCCACCACCTGCTTCCGCTTGCTCAGGAAGGCCTGCTCCTCAGCACAGAGCCCGCAGCCTAGCCGCACAGCCAGATCGCTCGGTCTGGGTGGAAAGGAAGGAACCATGAGGCAGCTCCCGGCCTCATTACAGAAAAAAAGGCTCAGGCCTGTCTGACCTGAGAAGCCCACTTCTGCCTCTCTCTGTCTCTCTCTCCTCTCCCCAAACCATACTCCTGCCCGTGTCCAGACTGAAGCGTTGACACGTGTGGATATGAGGAGAAGGTGAACCTAGACCCAAGCAGGGACACTTGGGGAATGCAAGAGAGCAGACTGACTGGTCTAGAAATGCTGGTGCCTAAAAAGGCCCCTCAGGGGTCCCAGATGCAGGCAGGCCCCTGGGAGGGACCCACCACCACAGATCTACTTCCATCGCTCAGCTGCTCTCCCTTACCCACCCACAATTGGCTCCAGAGGAGACAAGAAACACTGTTCCCACCTCTTCGTGGTAAGAACCTAGTCTCCCAGACGTGTGAAGAAGGGTGACTCCTCTTATCTCATGAAGATTAGCTAAGGTCCACCCACAATGGCCACCACCCAAAGGAACCATGATTTATCTTCTCTTGTGGCTTCCAGGCCCTCTCTGTGCCTCAAGTTCAAGTGTAGGTGCCCTCCTGCTCTCCCCCATGCCCTCTTCCCAGGTCCAGCCGGCTCTCACCCTTCTTCTTTTCTCAGCTCCACCCGCATCAGCGGCTCCTGAAAACCATGAACACTTCAGTCACAAAAGTTGGCCACCATGTTCCTCTCATCCCAGTCTGAGCCACACGCTATAATGTCCCCATGCTCCCTTGGGCCTCTGGCCATCTCAGACAGGGACAAGGCCTGAGGCTTGAAATCAGGTCTGCTCAGAGGACCCCTCTCTCCCCAGTGCCTGGCTCAGCACTTGTGCAGGGCATGGCCGGAGGACTGAAGGTCCTACCACAGCAGGCCAGCCCTGTAAGGCGTGGGGCCCAGCCGTGCCCATGCTTCTGGCATTCCTCCTCCGGGTGATCGGGTGATCGAGTACCTGGGACGTAGGGAAGACAAGCCTCACCACCTGGTCAGAGGGCAAGGCCCTCAGTGGCATCTTCAGTTGCTCTTGGGGGGCATCCTGCAGGGAGGATGAAAGAACACCTAAGAATCGCTTCTGTTCCAGCAGGGACCTCACCCATTGCCCCAGAGAGTGACAAAGCCGCAGTAGGAAGACAGACAAGAGGCCAACCTCGACTCCATACTCTTCCCAGGGTGCTGGGTCTGCCAAGGATTGAGGGGCTCAGCGTGAGAGAGGGACCGGCTAGGAGGAAGTGTGGAGGGAAGGAGGGAGAAAGACTCGGTAGGCCCCACCTCAGCAGCACACTACCTGTAGATGAATATCCAGCTCCTGCTCCCAGCAGGCCGGGTAATGGAAGCAGAAGGAGCCAGCACCCACGGGGGCCTCCTGCCGACCCTCACAGGACCCAGGAACCACAAGCTGAACTCTTCCCCTGGACTCTGGAAACAGGAACCAAAACAGAGAGGCTGGGAATAAGATCCTGGCCCACAGAGGCCCAAGAGTGTCTTGCGTAAGAGGCCTGAGGGGCACTTCCCCCCACCCCAAGAGGGAGGGCTGGCACGGGCTGAGGCTCAGAGATGGAGCCCCCATCACAGCCTCCCTGAGGACTAAGGGGACACAGGTCCTAGAGAGCTCCAGCATGGATTTGCCCCTAACCTCTACTGCTGCCTATGAAAGTCGAGGGCAGCTAATGTAAGGTCCCTTCCAGGATCCCTACAGAAAGAGGAAGACAAGGGGTGCCTGGGTAGCTCAGTCAGTTAAGTGTCCAACTTCAGCTCAAGTCATGATCTCATGGCTCCTGAGTTCAAGCCCCATGTCAGGCTCTGTGCTGACGGCTCTGAGCCTAGAGCTTGCCTCAGATTCTGTCTCCGTCTCCCTCTGCCCCTCCCCCAATGGCGCGCGCGCGCGCACACACACACACACACACACACACACACACACACTCTCTCTCTCCCTCAAATATAAATAAACATTAAAAACATTTTTTTAAACAAAAATAAAAACAAAGAGGAAGACAAAGGCAGAGGGCTTATCCAAGTAGGTGGACGACTTACGCTTCTGGTCCCCTGCCTCCTCCAGTCGAACATGCAAGCAAGAGAGCTCCCGGGCCTGAGTCATTAAGAAAGTCCCTCAGACTTGAACCCCACCTTGTTAGAGGCCCCCACCCTCCCAATACCCTAGTTTTGGTCCTCAGCACTTAACCGCCTTGCCCCTGAGTCACCAAACATTTGCCTGAGGTTGTATACTCTTAAGGAATTATCCCAGGGACCCCCAACTCTACCCGCAAATCCCAGGGACGAGGGATAGTAGATGGCATGAGGGAGGGGCTCTGAACTCACCACCAGAATGCCATTGGTGACAAGCTGCTCAGCACAGTCTGTCCTGAAAGAGCCACCAGTGACCCTCAGTGCAAGCCTGGGCTACCTGGTTCTCACCCCTCAAAGAAGCTAGGGCATTCCTCTACCACCACGGGATGTCTCAGAGGGAAGGGTGTCAGCTCTGGGCATGCTCTGGCTGCACTGGACTCTGTCCTTCCCCAAAAGAAGAACCCCCACCCAGCAATTGCCCAGTGGCTCCTGACTCACAGTCTCTGCAGCCGAAATTCAACGTCTAGCCGCTCCTCACCCTGGAAAGAGAAAGAAGCAAGTTAGAGAGGGTGAGGAGTGTGTGTGTAGATTTCAATGGAGATGCCAGCTAGGGCCAGTGGGGCAACGTCCATCTCTACCCTGCCCTGTCCACTTTCTCTGAGTAGCTTCCAGAAAGCTGCCCTTGGCTAGGGGCCAAGAAAGAGGGTCAGGCATGGGATTGTTTCTCAGTGGACAGCAGCTCCTAGCTGACAGTGGCCTCTGGATGCCGTGGAAGCCTAGGCCACTCACTGGAGAAGAGGGCCATGTACCCAGCTCCCCTGCAAAGGATCTCCCCTCCCTGGGCTGAGGCCCTCCACTGCCCTGGGCACAGCCTTGCCTGAGGGTTCAGTGAGAAGCTCTCTCTGCGGAACTCCCCAGCCTGCAAAGTCCCCACGTCAAATAGCACCGACAACATGGGGTCATCATTGGTCAGAAGGTCCTCATCAAAGACTTGCAGCTGCACCACATTCTGGAAGAGAACAGAGTAAGGGGCTGCAGAAAGGAGGAGTGGGATAGGAAGGTGAGTGGCCATAGTAGGGAACAAGAGCTGGCAGGGACAGTGGGCAGGGCAGGGGCTGACACCTGGCCCACCTTGAGCTGGCTGTGGATTCGAAATCGAAAGCTCTGATTCCAGACGGGATCTCTGCTGTTCTTGACGGTGCGCGTCCGCAGCCTGTGGCTCGAGGCCGTGGGCAGCCACAGGCTCACATAGCAGTCAGAAGGGGTCACTGCAGGAATAAGGGACAAGTGCCCACTGACAGCCAAGAGCCTTACCCAGCCCAGCTTCCCAGAGTTCCACGACCTTCCATTATAGGCAGCCCTGGGAGGCCCAGAGACCCACGGAATGGGACTGAGCCAGGAGGCAGGAGGAGCAAGAAGCTGAGGCACCATCCCACATTCCACCCAGCACCTTCTCTCGGCACCCTCTCCAGGACCCCCTGCATGCCAAGCCCTACTTGAGTCTCTTCCCATTGCCCCGTCCCAGTCTGAATCCAGTTACAGAACCACTGTCCTCCTTGGGCCCGGCACTCACCTAGGTCCTTCGAGGGCAGGCCATGGGCCTGCAGGACACGAATGGTGAGCAGGCAGGTCCCAGGCACCTTTGCCTGCAGAGGAGGGACAGGACGGGCTTGCTGCAGGCTGCTGGACCCAAGGCCAACAGAAGAGGCCCAGGTTGACCCCTCCAGAACTAATCCTGAACCAAAGGGATCAGTCCTACCAGCCAAATGGCTGCCATCCACTCCATCAGAGCTCTAAATGGAAAGGAGGCTACCCTATCTCCTGACGCCTGCCAACACTTACACAACACTCTGGGCCGGCGCTGGTCCAAGGGCTTTACCTATATTAACTTCTTTAATCACACAACCGCCCTGTGTGTTGGGACTAATTATGACCAATCCCACAAGGAAACAGAAGCACAGAAAGCCTACATGGTCACTTGCCTGAGGTCCAGCCCAAAGACTGCACCAGGCTGGCTCGACTGGTGCTCTACTCCACACTTACCTGCTTCTAGCTCCTGGTAGAGTGTCTTCTAGTCTTTCCACCCCACATTTCCAGCTAACCCTTGCTAAGCTGCCTTGAGGTGGTCTTGGGTGGCAGGAGGCCCATGGTGGGGCAGGTGCGGGGGGAGGCAGTGGAATATAAGGCTACAGAGGGAGGGCAAGAGGCATGTCAGGACCCAGCCTGGCCGTGGGCCCCTTGGTGGGGCTGCTCCCCTGGTTGAGCAGTTTAAATGGAGGCATGCTCCAGTTAAGCAAACCCTCTATTTGGAGAGGCAGGAGTGACTAGCACAAACTTGGTCATCAGCCTCTCCACCCCTGGCCAGGACTCACTTCTGGAAATGGGCTCTCTGCTTGACTAGGAACAGCAGTTAGCAACTGAGACCACCCACAGGTTTTCAAGTCCTCTAGGTGCTACGGGTCAGGCTAAAGAGGACCCCCAAGCAGACCCATCCAAACCTGCAATCATGAGTCTAGGGACATAAACCATGGCACATGTGCCAAGGAAGCCTGTGCCAACTAATCCTTCTGGCCTTCAGCCCTGCCTCAGAAGGGTCTTGATGGATGTTGAAGAGCAGAGCTGGGGAAGCTCATCTGTCAGTGTCTGCCCTGGGGCCCCCCACCCTCCAAGCATGAGTCAAGAGGACCGGAGCAGCCACTTCCTTCTGGGGCCCCAGGACAGCAGCCCACATCTGTGGCCCTGAGAACTCCGCCTGGAGTCCATCTCTAGAGCAGGGAGAAATCAGGATGACCCCTATCCCAAGACCCTGCCTGTTCCTGGGCTTCCACTCACCACCCTGGCCCAAAGCTGGCAAATTCCCCTCTCTACACCTGAGGAAACCCACAGCTCCTCTTAAGAATCAGCATTAACCAGACCCCACAGGGAACAAGGGTCAGCCTGGAGCCCCAGGGCCCCAGCTGGTCTTACCAGAGCCATGAGGCTGACAGCCCTCAAGAGTCACAAATGACAGGCAGCAGGTGCAGGACGGAGGACTGTCGGCTTTTTAACCCAGAGCCAACAATGTGCCAGTTGGCCTCAAGCTCCTCCCTGGTCCCTCCCAACCGCCTCCGCTCCACCCAAGCCTCACACTCCCTCTAAGACAAACTACCTGTCAAGGACATGAGGAACCTTAAACCTATATGGAGACACTGACAACCCTGTGATGGGGGCCTACCACCCATGAAGACCCACTCCCTCTAGCCACTGCCATCAGCAGCTACCCCACCCAACCCTGCTCTTGTGCCTGGACCTAGAAGGGTCACTGACATTCTGGAAAGCAGGGAGTGGGCCAAGGGCAGCACCAAGTGGATGAGCCTTGCCCCTTGCCACAGGGTCTTTCACAACCTCTGGTGCCTGTAGGACAGGAATGCCCGGTCCTGACTGAAGTGTTTGGCTAATCTGAGGCTAGTGCCCCAGGCCCATCAACACCCAGCAAGGGCGTGGTTTGTTTCAGGAAATAGCCCTGCCTAGCCACGAGCCTGGCTGTCCCCGCCCTCGACTTTGGGCAGCTAGGATGATGAGGCCTCTGGGTGGTTCTCTGGGAAGGCGGCTCTTCCAGGTCTGGATTGATGCAGGGAGGGAGGGAGTCTGAGTGTGGAGACCCTGAGACGGAGATGGGCAGGGGTTTCTGTCCCCTCCTACCTATGCTTGTCGTGGAAGAAACAGGGGTGACCCTCAGCACCAGACCCCACCAGGTTTCCTAGAGGTGGAGAAGAGCAAACAAGGCCAGAGCGAAGCTAGGCACAGCTTTAGAGGCTGAGTCAAGGAGGTCTGCACCAGAGTTAAAACGAGAGGGGCTGCAATGGCTGCCATGGGTGTTGGCAACATGGAGGTCCTCAGTCCCAGGCCTGGACCCAGCCCTCATCCCCAATCAGGGTCACCCTGAAATGTTTACCTGAACCTTCCAGCCCTCACCAGACCACAGAAGACAACTTCAAGAGGGAGTCTCAGCACACATGAATCAAAGCCACCTTTTATTGAACACTTCCTCTGTGCCAGCCCCTCAGGGTCCTTAAAGATCTCTCTCCAAGTCTCACAACATCCCACGGGGTAGGACTCATCATTTTCCCTGTTTAACGGGACACCAATGCTCCAAGGTGGTAACTCGCCCACGGTGCTGGGAAGAGGCTGCCCCAGAAGACCCACTTCTCCTCCAGTACAGGCAGCGACCTCACCTGTGTAGTAACTTCCTCGGAGCCCACACGCAGACCTGCCTGGCACCTCCTGGACCTCCAGATCACCTCCCCAAATCCTCCAATGCTGATCCCAAGCTGAGCTGGGCCAGCAGCCAGCAGACTGATTCTAGCTTTGCTCTGGAAGGGACCTGGCCTGGGAGAGACACGACCTCTTCCACCAGTTGTCGTTGGCAACGTTCACCAGGGTTCCATCAGTCGAGGCCTGAGGCCTTAGTGAGGGAGTCAAGCAGCTGGAAGTAACTGTACTTAAGGTCATACTCCATGTCATACCAGTAGTTCACTGTGGGGAGAATGAAGACCTGAGCATGAAGGTCCCCCTCCAAACTCACTGCCCCCCGAACCCATCCCCCAGCTGCCCTACAGGGCAGCTCCTCACCAGCAATGCAGCCATGGGACTGCTGGACGTGGTGGAACCATAGGGCCGGCAGGTAGAGCATCTCACCAGCCTGCACCGTGCAGCAAAGGGCCCGAGCCTGACTATAACTGGGGTACCGGGCCAGATCTGGAGCCAGTGGGTCCAGTGGGATCCAGGGTACCTGGGGATACAGTGGATGCCAGGGAGCAGGCCCAAAGCCCCCCGCCCTCCAGCTCTGTCCCTTCCAAAGGTCAACGCCACATGCTCTGCCCTGTTCGGCACTGGAAAGGCCCAGACTTAGGGATTTCTCAGAGTGAGGTGTCACCTCTCCAGCTCTTTTGTGCCTGCTCCTCAGAGACAAGGTTCCTACCATTCTCCCTCCCCAGGGCCCAGGAAAAAGGCAGATACCTTCTCCATGGCCTCTTCATCCACCATCTTAAAGGAGCCCTCTTCCGTGAGCTGGTAGGTTGCTGGTGTGTACAGCTCTGAAACCAGAAGGAGAAACGTACATGGACACTCAAGCGGCCTGCAGCTTGCCAGTTCCTCCCCCTTGTTCCCTGAGCGCAGTGGAAACACTGTGCCCACACCTCCAGCCTGGCACACCAGCCTGCCCAGGGCCCTTGCTGCCTGCCCTCTACCTTGGGCCACCTGCTCCCCAGCCCCTGAGGGCTGAGTCCCCTACCATAAGGGATGAAGGGCCGGTCACTGGGTGGATGTAGCAGGAAGTGTTTCTCTCCAGAGACCACACAATAGAGGTTCTCATAGTGGTCCTTATGTACTGCCAATACAAAGAAGACCCAGTGGGCAAGGTTATGAGGGGCAGGGCACAGGAGGGGACGAATGACCACAAAACAGATGTGACACATGGTATAAGAGAAGAGCACATAAAGTCAAAGCAGGTTCGAGGGGATGCCAGTCAGTCAGGCAGGATTTAGGCATTTCAGACCACTGTCCACCGGGGACTTCACCCTCGCCAGGTCCTGGGCTCATCTCTACCAAAGGGGGAGTCCAAGCAAACAGCGTTCTCCTGACTTCACGCCCTGACCTAGCTGGCCTTCAGGAGAACTTTCTGGAGACCTAGAAGAAACAGTCCCCTCTATGCCCCAGTGCCATGGGAACCTTCCCTTATCTGAGCTATCAGGAGGCGCTCAGTCATGCCAGAAACCCAGAACCCAGAACAAATCTTAGAGAACAGTAAGGCTTCCATCCAGACCCAACCTTCCACTCTTGGCCTCCTCTTCCCTCCTCCCCAACTGTGTATTCCCCTGACACCTACAGGATGTCACTGCAGCCGCATCCCCCAGCCAGAAGTTTACAGCATCAGGCATCTTTCCTGCAGGTCAGAGGTAAGAGGTCAAGTCAGAGGAGCCATCCTCGGAGGCCAGGCTGGGCATAACCACCATACAGTGACGCCAGACCAGAACCTGGGGGAAACCAGGGAGCTCACAGGGGGAGAACAGGGAGAAGGGGCAGAGGAGGGCCAGCTCCAAGAGGAGCCTCCTGCCCTGTGGCAAAAAGAAGGGTGACAATGTCCAATAATTTAATACAAAGTCGTGGCCTGGAAGTATGCCTGCGTGGCTCAGTCAGTTAAGTGTCCAACTCTTGGTTTGGGCCCAGGCCATGATCTTACAGTTTATGAGCTCAAGCCCCATGGGGGCCTCTGTGCTGGCTGCAGAGCCTGCTTGGGATTCTCCCCCTCTCCGTCTCTCTGCCCCTCCCCCACTCACGCTATCTCTTTCTCTTGCTCTCTCTCAAAACAAATAAATAAATTTTAAAAAACAAATACAAAGCTGTGGCCTGGAGACTAGAGCGTTTAGTGCACAGCACTGGACCCTGAGGGGCCAAGAGCATGGGCCAAGTCATCACCAAAGGGAGAAGCAGCAAGCAGAGCTGGCTCCTGCTTGTCCCTCCCATTTCTTCCCTGCCTAGCCCCTGCCTCCACTCACCCAGTGCCTCCGAGGCCCAGGGCACATGGGACTCTAGATCAGGCAGCAGCTGGGGCAGCTCTGTGGGCAGGTTGGAGCACTGCTTCTGCACGTAGAGGACTCCCGGGTGCTGGGTCTGGCCCTCTAGCACATCCAGCACGTAGCTCAGGGGCAGGCGGCGCTCCGCCGGCATCATAAAGCGGTCCCCTCGTACAGCGTCCGCGTAACCATCCGGGGTCACAGCCACACTCACCTCTATGGAGCCCACTGTGGCCCTGGAGGAAAGGACTTTCAGCCCGTGTCCAAATACCACAAATACCCCACACCCCCCGCTCAGGGCAGCCCCCACCTGAGATACGGGAAGGACCACTTCTCCAAGGCCGGCCAGTGCTGCAGGGCGTTGCGGATGATGCAGGGCCTATTAGGGCAGACCCAGTCCCGGTAGAAATGGAGTGGAGTGGGGGGCTCGTCCAGGTAAGGCACAGCAAGAGGCACACTGAGCTCTGAGGGAAAAGAGGGGGCGGGGGCGGGATGGGAGGACGAAACCAACAGCACACGGTTGCTGCCCCAATGCCCGCGTAAAAGATGCCCTCCCTGGGCAGGACACACTGCTAGCGCTGATAGCACTGATGTCCACTGATGCCCAAGGGACCTTGGACAACCAGGAATTGAAAACTGAGTAGGGAAATTTAAGGGAGAAAGCATGAAGCTCCCACAAACACAGCAGGATGGACTGTAAGAGTCCACAGGGCCAGGGGATGCTGCTCAGCCCATAACCCACACCCACCTGGGGACCATGTCAGCCCTGTGCAGTGAACCCTCGGCCTTCCCGCTCTGCAGGGCCCAACCTCATGGCATCCATTAGAGAGGCAGCCATGGAGGCAGTACAGGGAGTTCCAGAATGAGTGAAGCTGAGGCCCCAAGGTCACAGGCTGGTGTCAGTGAGTCAGGCTCTGGAAAGCACCCAACAGTGATACTTGCCAAGCATCTAGAAGGTACTCAGTACTTGGGTTTGCCCAATGAGGAGGTATCAAGGGATGATCCTATTGTCATTTTAAGAAGATTACAACCCAACTGGAGAGACAGGCTTTTACAGGAAACCATAGGAGGAAAAGAAAGGGCTGAGCTGTGTTTTTAACCTTCCTGAACAGCATCACCATCCTCAGATGCCAGGGCTACCATGTGCATTTATGGTTGTGCAATATGCCATCTGCACAGATGTCTATACTGGCCTTGTGTCACTTCTCACAAATCTCTTCCTTCCCCATCACCTGTCCATCCCTATGGACTGTCTCAAAATCCTATTGATTCTACCAACCACCCCCTCCTTCTTTCCTCTGCTGGTATCCATATTCCAATAACCTCCTTTGGGCCCTCAAATGTCACTTCGATGAGACTTCCTTCCCTGGCCACCCTTTAAAATCGTAGCCTGTCCCCAACAATCCTACACCCCTTCCCTTTTTTTCCTTCTCTCTTTCATTCATCATCACCTAACATGCTATATATTTCACTTATCCAAATTGTTTATTGCTCTCTTTTGCTAGAATAAAACGTAAGCTCCATGAGGGTAAGGACGCAAGTCTTGTTCACTGGTGTACCCCCAGGACCTAACATAGTCAGTAATACAAAGCAGGTGCTCAGCAAATATTGGCTTAATGGTTGAAAGTCTCCAACATCTCCTGGCTGACTGGTTGCTGCAGTAAACTGACTGGTTTCCTTGGGGTTTAATTCCACTCCCTCTCAAAGCATCCCTCACCCTGGCCCCCGTCATCTTCCTAAAGTACAATCTCATCTTGTCACACCCCAGTTAAAAAAAAAAAAAATCCTTTGATGGCTTCCCACTACTCCTTACAAATTATAATGTGCCTTGGCATGCATTCAAGGTGATACATGATCAGGCCCAACCTACTTTTCCAGTCTGGTTTCCTCCTGTCTGGTGCCTGCCCCTTACCACACTCTCCACTCGGGTGATGCCAAGCTTTGTTCCTACTGCTCTCTCAGACTGGAATGCCTTTCTCCTGGCTTCTATAAAGGGAACACAGGGCTTTGCTTTGTTTGTTTCATCCTTGAGATCTGAATGTCTTGGCCCCGGTGGGCAGCCGTTGCACTAATTTTCACCTCTGAGGTCTCCGTGCCAGTCACCTTTGCTTTGCATCCAGTAGAAAAGTCGATCTCTTTAGCTCAAAAATTGGAACCGAGTGGGAAGACCCTGGTGGGCCCAAGAAAATGGAAAAGGAAAGAACTGGCACACGTGCTTGATTCACTGGCTAGAGAGGGGAGATGGCACCTGCCAAGCAGATAAGGGAGCAGGGGAGAGGAAACTGGCAAAGGACCTTCCCAGTCACGCCAGCCCATCAAAGCAGTCATCTGAGAGGGTGATTTGGGGCTCAGTAAACCTCCCTATTATTTTCACTGGAATTCTTTTTTTCCCCCACTGGAATTTTTAAAATGTGTGGTGACTGCCTTTTTTTTTTCACCTTTTGTATTTTCTGCCATTATTGCATTTTTACTACCTCGCCAATTAAAAGACTTCCTGTAGATAATGGCTACTGCTCCCTTCCGAGGCTTTGATGTGAGAGAATTTCAAAAGAGATTCAAACGATTCCTTTGGTCCAACACTTCTTCTGCTAGAAATCTGACCAACAAAAATATTCACACATGTGCAGAGTGACTCGCACACTGGCCTTTGCACTGTTCCATGAACACACCAGGTACATTCCTACCTCAGGGCATTTGCACCAGTGCCCTCTACCTGCCAACACTTTTCTCTCAGATGTCTGCGCAGCTCACTCCCTTCCCCACCTTTCTACAAGCCTGTGCTTGAATGCCCCTTTACCAAGGCAGCCTACCTACCCTCACCATCTTATTTCCACCCGTAACCTCCCCTCGACCCCTGGCCTGAGACCTTTTATTCTGCTTTACTCCCCCCCCACCCAACACTTATCTTCTAATCCATTTCTTCTACTGTATAATTTACTCACTACTCATTTAGTGTGACTAGAGTGAATGATCTGTCTCCTCACTTGGAATGTAAGGTATGGGAGGGCAGAAATTTTATTCACTGATGTATCCTGAACACACTGATCAGAGCCTCACACGTTGAGGTGCTTAGTCCTGAGCTGCTCCTAGTATTTGTTGCAGCATTAGTGAAAAGACTGACTGGAAATGACCTAAATGAATAATAGGCTGATTCAGTAAATTGCCACAAGTACACAAGTATGAAAAAGCTTGAGGAAGAGGAATACGGGACAGTCTTCAAAATACATAATAGTGCAGCATTAGTGAAAAGACTGACTGGAAATGACCTAAATCAATAATAGGCTGATTCAGTAAATTGCCACAAGTACACAAGTATGAAAAAGCTTGAGGAAGAGGAATACGGGACAGTCTTCAAAATACATAATAGTGCAGAAAAATGTTCAGCAGGCTAACATTTGCAAACAGAAGAATATATATAGTGCCGCGTATGTGTGTAGCTATAAACAGAGTATTTCTGGAAGGATGCAAACTGGGGCCTGGAATAGGAGGGATGCTTACTTCACATTATAAACCCGTCGTTTTTTAAACCATGTGTTGCTAATTAATGGTAAAACAAAAAAACGGGAGGAAGAGAAAGAGAGAACAAAACAAGCAGGGGAAGAGCCAGGGATTACTTGTACAGCTGCCTACAATTCTCCCAAAGCTCTGCACCACCTTGGAGAAGTTTGTTTCTGAATAAAGCGTTCCAGCTGGGGTTCAGAAAGGGAGCACCTGACCACCTTCACGACAGGCAAGGCGGGAAGGGCCGCAAAAGACTGCCCCATTATTCGGGGCGGGCTGACTGTGGAAAATACACCAGGGTGAAGAAGGGCCCGAACCTTGGGAGTAAAGTCAAGACACACCAGGAAGCCACGAGGACATGCGAACACCGGAACGGGGGAGCTGAGGCGCCCAGTAGGGGCGAGGCTGGGGCAGAAAAGTGATCGGAGTGGGGCCATCAACGAGTCAGGCGCACGAGCTTCTACGCTCCTTGAAGACACGAACTAGGGGGGAAAGTGGTATCGGCGGCCCAGGAAGGCCAGGGCGCACCCGACTTGGGGCTCTGGTTCCCCGCATGCCCAAGGTCCCGCCCACGTCCCGAGGCTGCCCCGCGGTCGACGCCAGGCGGTCGCAGCCTCTGCGCGAACCCACTCACCCCTGGCGGCGGCCGGGAATTCTCGTAACTCCCTCCGCACGGCGTCCAAAGCCGCCTCCGCCATGACGCCGCCGCAGCTGCGCGACCACGCGCTCCCTCCTTGAGACCCCGCCCCGCTCCGCCCCCGCCAGGCCCCGCCCCCGCCGCTGAGTCTCGCAGCCTCGCAGCGCTGTCCCCTCCCCCCAGACCCCAGCGCACCCGGATTCTGCTAACCAAGCGGCGGGCAAGAAGCTACGAGGTCTCCAGCCTGCCCCATTCGCTGGCATCCCAGATTTAACAAATGATTGTGTTTATTGATGAGTTCATACATCAATACAAACGGACGAGTTAAAAACGGCCCCCGCCCCGTGAGACCTCGGGAGGAGGGAAGCGCCATGGCCTGGACAAAGTATAAAAGTTATAAATAAGGAGGTTTTCAAAACTCGGTCAGGGCAAATCTGGTCGAGGGTCGAGGGGCGGGGCGGGGGCAGTTGCCGGTGGCCTCAGACATGCAGAAGGGGACGGGCGCTGGCGGCCACCTTCTCACAAACCTTAGCGGGTAGCGTAGCCCCTCCTCTGAGGGACTCGCTGGCGGAGGATCTCAGACCAGACCAGAGGGCCAGGCCTGGGCTGTGGCTGTTGTGCCGGTTGGGAGAGTGGTAGACGACTTCTAACGCTCACGAGGGCAGCTGCAGCCCTGCCAGTGTCCACTCTCAGCTTCAGGAGTTCCTGTGGCCAAGACTTTTTTGCAGTGTGGCCATGCAGGTGGTAGTAGTACAGAAGAGAGGGGTTGGACTAGGTTTCATCTGTTCTGGTGCACTCTGGCTGATTGCAAACATGAGCTGGGCACTCTACAGAAACCAACTTCTTCCGAAGTTGCTGCCTATAGACCACCAGGGCCCCAGGGCCTGTCCATGGGAGCATAGGTTGTTGTGTCCTGGAGCTTCAGAAAAGCTACACTGACTTACCTGAGGCAGAGGGAAGCGGTAGGGCCAAGAGACACGTGTTCTTCCCCCCAACTCTTCAACAACTGCTTCACTAATTGGTCCTACCCTACCTTCCCACTGTACCCTATCTCTTTCTCCTCACCCCTAACAACTGCCCTTCTAATTCTAATCTACCCTCTGCCCTCTACTACTTACGGGCCCACCTACCACCTTTCCAGTGAGTCTCTTGGCCCCTTCCGCAGTCCCATGTGCCTCCCCCTCCCCTCAACTTCCAGTATCCAGAGCATCTTGGGTGCCCAGCATGGCTTTGAGGCGGCTCCTTCCACCTGAACCAGGAACTTCCGAGCCATCTCACATCAGCTAGTTTGTGGACACCGAGAATCCAGAATTCAGGTTACTACGTTCCCATTCTTTTCACGCTCCTTGATAGTTCCACATGAGCCAGGGTGGTGAAGCAGGAGTAGTATATGAAGGGAAACCAGGCACACATCAGCCAGCCAAGTACTCTAGTGACTAATACTCAACTTGTGTGTGTGTGTGTGTGTGTGTGTGTGTGTGTGTGGTGTAGACTTCTGTGGCCAAGGTCCTTAGAAGGTGGGCTGGTGCCCTGTAAACCATAAGGGAAGTTCTAACACAGGCTTCTGACCGGGCATCACTCAGGATGCAAGGAGAAGGTGGCCTCTGGGTCTAGCAGCCTGCTGGGGACCAGGGTTGGGAGGACAGGGAAGACCAAGAGGCTAAGAAGAGGAGGCCAGGGCTTTATGTTGGCCCAGCAGAGGGCTTTACTGTCCCGCAGCAACATCCCACAGCTGTCTCCGCAAGTTCTGGCCAGGAAAGAAAGGGGGCACAGGGAAAGAGAGAATGCTAGGGCTCTCTTAGAGGAGGAGTGGGAGTGGAATGTGGGGGCTCAGGCCCTGATACCAACTCCAGCCTCCTGATGGCTGGGAATGCTCCGGAGGACTAGAGGGCTCTGCCTTACACAACTGCCAGGAAGTGGGGAAAACATAACCCCCTGCTCTGGCAGCCGGGGGAGTGCAGCTGGTGTGGGAGGGGGCGTGGAGGTAGAGGTGAAGCTCTGCTATTGGCTGAAGGGCACTGAATGCCACGTGCCCTCTCACTTCCACCCCACCAAATACCCTGTGTGTGCTCCACCCCAGGGAGCGGATCCCTGCAGTAATTTCAAATGGCTTCTAAGAAGAGAGGGCCAGCCCTTCCCGATTTCCCCCAGATGGGGCAGGCTGCCCTCCTACTCCTCACAGCACCAAGATGACAAAGATCCAAGACCTACCCTGCATGAGCCACTGGAGGGGCTGTGAAGGCAGGGGTTCCAAGAAAGTGAGGCGACAGTCAGGGAAATAAATTAATAAATACAGGGGCCCCATGAGGAGTCACTGGGAAAACTGCTTCCCCTCTGAGCACTGATCCCTGCGATCCACTCCAAGCATCCGCATAGGTTTTGGAGAGTGGAGCAGGGGCTACAGTTTGGAATAAGGGAAGCATTCACTTGGAATAGGATTCTGGAACTAGAGTCTGCGTTCCATGCGCCGCTCCACAGCCCGAAGCAGCAGCTCTGAGTATTGCTCTAGGAGGGCCTGTGTTTGCTCAGCCCCCACAGCCCCGGGGCTCCCACCCGGGCTGCAGAGCACTGCGCCGGCCAGGGCCTCTAGCTCCTGCCTCACTGAAGAGAAGGTGTTTCTGAGGAGCTGGGTGATGCGACTTTGCTCCGCTGAGGGCGTCTTGCAGCCAGCCACCTGCAGGAGGACCCAGGCAGTGAGTTGGAGGAACACTGGAGGAACATCTTGTCAATGGATGTATAAAGGGGAGGGACCCCATCTGGGTCCAGCCTGCCTCCAAAGAAGGCCCTGCTGGACTGCCCCGTATGTCTAAGGTGGCCAGTTTTTGAATATGACAAGCGATACTATTAATAATTATAGTGGGACAAGAGACATAAACCGGGATGGTCCTGAGCAAAGTAGGACACATGGTCTCTCTCTAACCCCTACACCTCCATTCTGAGGAAGTCTCCATCTCTTAGACAGAGATGACCAATAGGTCCTCAGTTCAAGAGCCCTGGCCTGATGACCTCTACCTCCCTCACCTACTCTGCCCAGAATGTTCTTGATTGCTCCACCCATCCGTCAGAGGAAGACTGGTTGCTCTGGATACACAGCTAGCACTCTGTCTCCCCCACGGTAGGTGCCCAACACATACCAAATGGTAGAGCCGCACAGCCTGGCGCACATTGCCCTGGAGCTCTGCCACAAGTTGTTCGCACTGCTCCAGGCTCACTGCTGGTTCTGGGAGGGACAGATACAACTCAGTAAGGCCCAGCAGAGCTGTCCTTTCAGGCCTCCCACCCAGAGGCCACTGAGAGCAGGAGAGGCCTACCCGCAGGACCACACCCCCTCCACTTGCCCGTTGTCCCTTTGCTTGCCTCTTTCCTTCCCAATGATCCCCCTCCCCCAATACCACACAGAAAATGAAGTCCAGAGGGGAGGGCCAGCCCCAACCCCAGAGGCCAGAAGGCATTGAAGGGGCAAATGGGTCACAAGGAGATCATGAAGTTTCACAGGGGTGTCACCATCAGAGGCGTGACTTATGGACTGAGATAGGGGCAGACAGGATGAAAACACCAGAGGCTGGAGGCACAGAAATGGGATGGAGCCAGAGAGCGGACAGGAGCAGAGACAGGAGAAAGAGGATGGGGCAGGAGATGAGAGCTGGGGAGGTGTGCACACCTGAGTCCTGGCTCAGGGCTGCCCCTGGCCTGGTGCATTCCATGGGGCTGGGAGTCTTCTCAGGGGTTGGGGACTGCAAGTTCTCAGGGCCTCGGAAGAGGGGGCTGACCGGCAGTTGCTGGCCACAGGGGCTGTTGGGCCCAGGCTGAGCCTTGCACTCTGTCCTAGGCTTGGGAGGGACACCCTCCCCCAAACAGGCCCGCTCAGATGTACTATGCGCCTTTCCCAGGCCCGCTGGGGAGCCAGGCCGGTCTGCCTCACCAGGGGCCCGGCCCTTGGTAACAGGGGAGAATGTGGCCAGGTTAGGACGATCAGGCAGTGGCTTTGGGATATCCAGGACCAGGTGAGCGCGGCTGGGGAGGGCTAGCTTGCTGAGCGGTGAGACTCGAACGGGAGCAGCAGCTTGAGGTTCGGCCGCCAGCCCCAAGTTCTCCCCAACAGAGATGCTGCGGGAAATCTTGGCCATGGAACTGGTGGTGGGGTTCTGGTAGGAACGAGGCCGAGAAAGACGGCCATCGGCCTGTGGCAGGGAGCGCAGGCCTTCCTGGGCTTCCATCTCCCTTAAGAGCAATGGGCCTGGTGGAGGGGCCTCATCTGCAGAGAAGACAGAGATATACAGGTCAGGTGGTGAGGAAGAGGTTCCAAGTGCAAAGACTCAGCTTCCTAGGAGTTGCTGGCCCCACACGTACCCACTAAGGGGGACACCCAATGGCAAGTACAGTGACACATCAGGGCTAAATCAGGCCCTCCTTCCTATAGCATGCTCATGAGCTCCCCACTCCCCGCACCCTGGGGTTGAGCCCACCAGACTCCTCACCCTGTGGCACCAGACTCTGCACAGACTGGGCTTTCTGGAGTCCACCCAAGGGGCTGGTTGCAACCACTCTCTTGGGGGACCAGCTCCTATCTGGGATGAGACGGCGTCGTGGCAAAAGCGCAGGAACCGCTTGCTGGGGGCCACCATTTCCAGGGGAGGGCTCTGCCTCTGGGGGTGCTCCTGGAGGACTGGCACCACTGCCTCTCAGCTGCTCACCCGAAGCCTGCAGCATCTGGCCTGGCCTCGATGTCAGCGCCAGGCTTGAGGAAGATGGAGACAGTTCCCTACAGGGAGGAAATGTGGAAGAAGGACCAGAGGAGGCTTAGGAGTCCTCTCTGCCACCATGAGGAGGAGCGCTGGGAGAGAAGGGCCAGCACGAAGCCAGCAGGCCAGTTGTCCCAAAACTTGGGAGTGCAAAATACTATTGAACATGGGAAGACAGCAGCCGTGGAGAGAGGAGGGTGGCACGCGGCCCCAGGGCCAGGGCTGGGAGGTCAAGTGAGCCAGAGCTCCATGTAGGAGAGTGAGAGCTGCTGTGGGGAGAGGTACCTGAGTGGGGGGGTCTGCACTTGCAACAGGAATCGTGAAGAGATGCTCCGAGACTCTGTCCTCTCTGGTACCCGGACTGGGCCCCCTGCCAGGGTGACAGAAATCATGAAGCAAAGCAAGCCCTTGTCCCCTTGTCCCAGATTCTGCCTCCCCTAGAAAGTAACCCAGGGCATGGCCTGCCCTTGTACCCTCCCTCTCATCCCGGCAAGGAGGAAGGAGGGTGACCACATACTGGCCCTCTGACCACACCTGGAGCAGCCCCATTGGCCAGAGTCTCAAAGTGCTGTTTTAGAAACTGCTCCTGGTCTGGGGTATGGGGACTGCCTTCCTGCAGCCCATAGGAGCCAGCGCCTCCCTCTTCTTCCTCCTCTTCCTCATCACCCTCGGCTGGCTCTTCAAGGTCTGAGGAAATGCCATCCACACTCAGGGGCTCCGTGCTCTCAGAGTCTGGATGTGGGGAGGGGAGAGAAGCATCACGCTGCACCAACCCGTCGCCAGAGCCTCCACTCCCACCTCATCCACCGACCTCCCTGGAGCTGCAGCCTCACCTTCATTGGGGTGCTCAGGGCTGGAAAGGCGGCTGCTACTATAATCCACAGAGCAGGCACTGTCAGGGCTGTGCTTCTCGGAGCCCCTGCTGCCTGGATACACTCTTCCTAGGGTCCCTCGGGCTGGAGCTTGTACCTGGAACTCACTTTCAGGAGGGCCAGCAGGAGAAAGAAGAGGCAGTTAACAAGGGTGAGCGGCCCCACTGGACATCTGGCTTCCTTCTCCCCGGCCTGTGAGTGGGATGAGGCAGGGGCAAAGTGGTGGGCGAACCCTGAGTAACCTGGGCTGGCCCTCCCCTATAAAGAACGCATAGGAAAGGAGGACTGCATAGCCCCTGAGGTCTGATGAGGGAGGGACCCTTGCCTGGTATCCAGGGTGGGGCTGTCACTCGGCTCCGGATAGACAATACCATCTTCGATGGGTGCAGGCTCCAGATCTTGGGCAAAGACCCCTTCCTCTTGGGACAACAATCGAATAATGTGGGGGCAGGAACAGGGTTGGGAAGCCTGAGGACGAGGGGGCTTTTCGTTCTGGGAACACACAAAGGGGCATTACTGAGGATGCTGACGTGAGAAAGGGTCTGAGAAAAGAGGTGGAGGTGGGCAAGGATTTGGTGTGTATCAGTTCTGGGGGAAGCTGAATATTCCAACTCTGAGGACAATTCCAGCTAATGTTCTTGAGCTTGTGGAATAACTATATTCTGTCACACTCCAGGATGTCAACCTTCAGCCACCACTTAATATCATGAGCCCTTGAAGAAACCTGGCCCAGGGCAACGGCTGCCACCCCAATCACCATACCACACAGCCTAGCAGCCTGAACCTTTGCAGTCCAGGCTACCCATGTGCCACCAGAGCAGAGCAAGCATAGCTGGCCCAGTGCTCAGGCCCCAGGTATTGGCATAAGGCTGCCTAAGGCTGCTGAGAGATCTCTAGGTTGCTGGGAGAAGGCTGGCTCACCTGGCTAGCATGTGAGGTCTCAGGCACCTGCTGACCGTGTTTCCCAGGGCAAGAGGGGTTCATGGCCAGCGAGTCTTGGCTAGGGCCTCGAGGGCTTGGGGCTAGTGTCTCCAGCTGCCGCAGGTCCAGCATGGAGCGAACACTCAGCTCCACGCCTGGCTGAGCCCAGCGGCTCCTTCTTCTGGGTCCCTGGTTGGCTGCAGGAGCAGGGGCCAGGAATTCCACCGTCTCCTGTGCCTGGTGTGGGGCAGGGGTGGGGGAGAGGTAACAACCACCATACAATAATGTTAGCGAACACTCGTGTCATTTACTGTGTGCCAGGCACTTTATTCACATGTGTTTGCTCACTTAATTCCCACAACCACCTTATGAAGTCAGTAGTATTATTCTCCCTATTTTTACAGACGGGAAAACTGAAACACAGGGGGCTTAAGTAACCTGTCTAGTCCCACAGACAGTAAGTGGCCTGCCTGCAGGTTAAAGCTCAGGTAGTCTGGCTCCAGAGTTCATGTTCTTAGCTTCACTCTAGGTCCTGTCTTAGACATTCTAGTCTCAGCCCTTACGTGGTGTCATGGATACCTCGGAGCTGGGAATCTCTACAAAATCCCTTACTCTGAAGACAGCCCCAAGTCCATTCACAGCACCAAGGACAAACCGAGAGTCCAGCCTCGAGCCCCTGGCCTGGTCAGAAGGCACCAGAGGCACCACGCCACTATTATTCGCTAGAGCTGCTGCTAACAATGAAGGCGCTGCCCGTTGAAGTCTTGACAGGGCACAAGTGAGGGCTGGGCTGCTGTGGGGCTTGCTCAGAAAGCCTGTGTCCCCCTTGTGGCTGCCCTGAAGTAGCTGCCCAGTCCTCTCGCAGCCCTTTCCCTCCAAATAACTGCTCTGGGGTTCTGAGCTTACTGCCTAACCTGGAGTCTTTAAAACTAGTTTCTCCAGATTTCTATTCTTTGGACCTTTGATTTTCTTGAACTTCAGTTCTTTTTGTTTTAAACGTTTATTTTTGAGAGAAAAGAGGCAGAGAGAAAGAGGGATAAAGGATCCAAAGCAGGCTCCACGCTGACAGCAGAGAGCCCAACACAGGCCTTGAACCCACGAACTATGAGATCATGACCTGAGCCGAAATCAACAGTCAGACGCTTAACAGACTGAGCCACCCATGAGCCCCTCTTGAAGTTCAGTTGTAACCGTTCGGCTCAGACACCCCTTTCCTAACTCCCCACCTCAACCTTTGTTCATCTTTACTCCCAGCCCCCCAGGCAGCTGAACAAGTGGAGCACTGACTCTCGCAGGCCACCCCTCTCTGGCCTGCAGGAAGGAGACCCCTGGGCTTCATCATCCATAACCTGGGACCAGCCTAGCTGCTCAGACTCTCCCACAAGACCCTTTCTTGAACACAAGGGGTACAGCACGTGGACAGGCCCAGAGAGCCCTCCTTTCACCTTCCTCAGCCTCTTACAACCTTGGAAGGGCATTATAACGATGGTGACTCACCCGACTCATCTCCCAGTGGGACAGGCTTCGGGGCAGGACTGGGCCAGGCACTGAGGCTAGACAGAGACAGCCAGTCAAAGAGAATATCTCCTGCCTCCCCCACCCAGAGCCTTGGCCCCACATCAGCCCATACCCTGGGTGGCCACTGTGATACTCTGGTTTCCTCAGCTCACCCAGCTCTCACACCCACATCACCAGAAAAAGCATATCTGGCCACTGTGCCAACCGGTGCCTCTCTGGCCCTACAGGACACTTTCACACACCTGACTCTTTCTTGGTACCCTTGGCAAGGACAGGCAGAGCTGGCAGTTCTTCTTCTTCCGTGCCTTCATCTTCTCCCTCTTTGTCACTGTCTGATGACAGAGCTGGTCCAGGAGAGAGCATCGATGGGGCGTCGTGCCTAAGTCCAAGACAAGGAAGGTCGCGGGAAGAGGAGACTCAATGCAGGCAGAGGCCAACCATCATGGGTCTTCAGGTAAGAAATGGGTGTTGGGAGGTACGGGAATAGGGAGATACAGGTGAATGCCACGTCCAGAGCAGAAAGGAGGGGCACGGAGATGTCAGCGAGCAGTCGAGATGCCTACCCACCACTCGCCCATATCCATACTGTTCTCACCGGTTGGGACCCGCGGCCCTTTGGGGAGAAGATGGTCCTTGCTGCTTGCCCCCTCGCTGACGCTGGCGCAGCTCGGCCAGACGCTGCCTCATGCTGATGGTCATCTCGGAACTCAGGCGCCACACAAATATACAGCTGGATGGAGCCACAGAGTTGGGTGAGGGAGGCGAAGGGTAGGGCCTGGGGTAGGTAGCATGCCACCAGTTCCCCTTCTTCACGGGCTGGCAAGAAGACCAGAGCCACCCTCTAGCGCCACATCAGGCCCAGTCAAGAAATACCCCTGCTCAGCCCTACTTCCCAGCAAAGTGCTTCTGTGAAAAGAGGGGAGGAAGCTGGGCATATGTGTGGCACAGAGGAAAACTCTGTGTCTCGGGGAAGCGGGCTTCTGCTTACCTGTCCCCTGACACAGAGATGAGATGTTTGCAGTCATTACTAAACTTCATGCCAGTGACAATCTCTGTGAGGAACAAAGAATGTGGCCTATGAGCCCCCCTAAAGTCCCCGCCAAGCTTCTGTCCCAACAGTGGAGGTCAACGGTTGGTTGGAGGGGAGGGGCAGGCAGCTCTGCTAGGTCCCAAGAAATTAAAGGAAGAAGAGTAAAGTTCCAGCAGTAGATTATTGGGGCAACACTTACCTGAGTGGCCAAACATGGTGGCCACACACTCGCCTGAGGAGAAGTCAAAAATGGAGAGGTTCTTGTCAGAACAGCTGGTGGCGATATAGATCCCTGAGGGGTCAGTCTGCACCTGAGAAGTGGGACACAGCTGGCAGAGGACAAGGGAAGCAGCAGTCCCTTTCCACCTAGTGCCCCTGTCCTTCCTTTCTCTGGTTCAGTGCCCATCCTACTGCCCATCCTAAGGCCCTTACCTTAATGAGAGTGCCGTCCTCCCCCTGTGACCCTTTAAACAGCTTCTTCTGCTTCCCACTGCTGATGTTAAAGATCCTGTAAAGAAACACTCTTGTTCACATGAGGAAGAGGCCATAGTCAAGCCCACCTGGAAGGCAGAGACCCTAGTATTCAGTCCCAGTCCTGTTCTCTCTGGGAGCCACTCCCCAACACCAAAGAGGCTACCAGCTCTTGGGTAAGGCAAAGTGCTCCCTCTACAGGCTCAAGGGGTACAAAGTCCTAGACAAAATGATAGAAGTGGGGAGAGAGCTGCCTAGAGCTGACCCCCTTGGGCACGAAGGAAAGTGGTTAGATGCTTTGAGAAGGGGATGCGCACCGAATATTTCGGTCCTGGCAGCCGATGGCCGTGTACTTCCAGCTGGGCTCCACGTCCATATCATAGAGGGTCGTCTTCCGTACCACGTGGTGCGTCCGTGTAAACTGTACTCCATCTCCGGACTGAAGGGGTAGAGCATGTGGGCTCACCAGGCCCAGAGAGCCCTGCTTTCGCCTCTCTGCTTTGCCACCTCTTACAATCTCAGCTCGGGGAGCGATAGAGACCCCCCACCCCCAACCGCTGCCCCATTCAGGGAAGCCCCATATCCTCACCTTCTGTGCCGTGCGGAAGTAGATGCTCTTGTCTGCTCCGCAGCTGATCATGCGGACTTGCCCATCGCTGGCTATGGAGGAGGGGGGGCCTAGCTATTACCACAGCTCTCACCACAAGGGGGCCAGCCCTTCCTTTGCCTTCCCTCCACACTGCCCCGCTGCTGAGCTATTCCACATGACCCGGACAACCAATTAAATCAGGACACTTCCCTCCAAACCTCTGTCCTCTCTGTCCTCAGCCAACCTGGTTGGCTCACGGCCACCTAGAATGACAGTCTACATTCCACCTGTCTACCTATCCAGCCCCAGGCCTCCCAGCTGCTGTCCCACACAGCCCTGTGACTGGCACTCCCTTCGAATGGAGATAGGAGGTGAGGGTGGAGGAAACTGGTGGTAGGTGGCAAGATGTGTCTCAATTGCCCTGCCCCCACCTGCAAACTTGACAGCAGTGATGGAGGATGAGTGCTCGTCCAGCGTCTGCTGCAGGCTATATTCACGGCCAGCATCTAGCACATGGATAAGCCGATCCCGGCTTGCTGACGCCAACAGCTTCAGACCTGAGGTCGAAAGAACTCTATCAGCCCGTGAGTGCCCAGAGCAAACCCTTATGTGGGTTCGACAAAAGGCCCACAGGAACTGAGCCCCATAACCCTGAGTCAAGTGAACCATGGACCAGGCATGGAGCTGTCCTCCTCTAAGCCTGCAGAGACAACAAGTGATTCAAACTCAGTCCCGCATCCAAGAGCCAGGATGAGCACGAGTGGCACTAGCAGGACTGGAGGAGCCCCGTGCCGTTCTGGGCTAGATCCCAGGCATCCTTCTTACCCGTGTCTGGCTTAGAGTACTCCAGGCATAGAATTTCCGAATCATGGGCCTCCACCTTTAGCATCTCACTCAGGGACTGCAGCTCGTGCACCCTGCAAACATGAGAGGCAAGAGGGAGTTGACAGGCTACAAAAGGAGAGGCTCACCCTCCGTTCTCTGCTATACCTTCCCCCTAACCTGTTCTTAAAATTATATTTTTATTTATTTTTGAACCTTTAGGTTTAGAGAAAAGTTGTAATGAGTATAGAGAATTTTCATATTACAGACAGTTCAAATACCAGAACCAGAAAATTTACATTGGTACAATGGTATTAATTAAAGATTTTATTTGAATTTCACCAGTTTTTCCACAAAACCTTTTTTTTGGATCCAGGATCCTATCGAGAGTCCAAATTACATTTAATTGTTATTTCTCCTTAATCACCTGTAGTTGGTGATAGTTCTTCAGTCTTCCCTTATCATTCATGACCTTAATGCTTTTGAGGAGTATTGATCACTCTTCCACACTCTTTAGAAGACTATTGATTACTCCGTCTTACATACCTCAGTCAGTCTGCCTGATGTTTTCCCATGTTTGGACTGAGTTGATGCATTTGGGGCAAGAATACCACAGAAACCACGCTATGTTTTTCTTACTACCTCGTATTATGGGCTTCATGATGTTGACATGAGGATGTTAAGTTTAATCACTTGGTTAGGATGGTTTCTGCTGGGTTTCTTCATTGTAAAGTTACTATCTTTTCCGTGTATATAAGACATCTTGTTCCCCAATCTTTCTGAGCCAATTTTTCTAAAGCTCTGTCCTTCAGGACCTAACTCCCTCGGCCTGTGCCGTGGGAGGCAGTCAGTACCACTCCAGGCCTGGCATTACCTGAGCGTGCCCACACGGTCCCCAGAAGCTAGATGCTGTCCATTGGGGCTGATACACACAGAGCGGATGCCCACACGGGGATCCATCAGGGACCCATCGGCTTTGTCTCCTCCGGGCAGCTCAGTGTCCAGCAGGGCCTGAGTGTTCCCATCCACATAGATGATCTTAATGAGATCCTAGGGGAGCAGGTCAGAAGAGCAGGTGGATTAGGCAGGCCTGACCCAGTACAGCTGCAAGGGGAGAAGAAAGCTGGACAAGATAAACCCCTGGCTCAAAGAGCCCAGCCAAACCAGAGCTGGAAGATCAAAATCTGGGGACCCAGTTCCTGAGAAGGAGGTGTGAGGCTGAGGGGATGGGGGCATTAAGTGGGGAGTGGGTGCCCCTAAGGCCTCGGGGCTCACATTGCTGAGGATGTTTCGGTGCAGGGTGGAGCCATGCACCCCGGAGCTCTCTGTGTTCCACAGGCGGATGGTATTGTCTGAGGAACAGGTGATAAAGGAACTTGGGGGCAGGCAGGCCTGGTTGCTGTCCTTCACTTCAGGGTAGACCTGAGGGGCAGAGTGAACAAAGTCAGATCTCCATGTAAGGGGCGGTCCTTTACCTGCCCAAGGAGATGGAAGGGAAGGAGATTAAAGAGAGAATGCTGGCCAAGACTTAACCAGTGTTTGTCACCTAGTAAGCATGCCATAACTATTAAGTACTTCCTATTATCACTAAGGGCAAACACCTTAACAAAGCTCCTGCTATGTTCCAGGCACTCTTCTACCTCTCCCACTTACATCATTTCATTTCATCCTTAGGACAACTAGTGTAATCAGGTACACCAGTTTACAGTTGAGGAAACTGAGGCTGAGTCAATTTCAGTAACTTGTCCAAGATCACCCAGCCCAGGGGTTAGGGATAGACAGGGGTACCATGGAAGAAGCCTGAGATACATAAGCAGTAAAATTCAAGCTCAATCCTCAGAACCCATGTGGAGATATGCAGATACACAGGGATGTTGTTGGAGAAACAAGGAGGCAGCAGGAATATGAAGACATCCTGAGGGATCCCCACCTCTTGCCCCACGATGGTACCCCAGCAAACCTGGTCAGTCCCAAGCCAGCCCAGCCCACATACCTCCACACTCCAGACGCAGGAGGAATGATAGAGAGCTGAGTACACCTTGCCCACTTTCTTGGGGTCCCTCACATCCCAAACATAAATGCTGTGGTCGTTGTATACACAAGACAGCCACTGATTAGTAGGATCAAAAGTCAAGGCAATGGTGTCTGGATACCTGGCATTGGCCACTCCAGAGAAGAGGCGACTGTGGGAAAGAAGACAGGGCAAATAGTGAGGAGCTGATGAAATGGAGAATTGAAAAGAATGAAAACAAGCCAAAGAACAAAGGAAGGAGCAGAGTGAGCATGAGAAGCCCTCTCCAGATCTGCAGGGGGCAGCTGCCTGAGAAAGACAAAGGTCTCTGACAGCTGTTAGCCAGGAGCTGACTCCTGACCTGGTGCTAGTTGTTGGACCGCGGTGTTCTCATGATGAACACACTGTCACAGAACACCAAAGTCAGACAAGGTAACTATGCGGCCGTGATGGAAGAGAACAAAAACAAGACCCCTCTATAATTGTGTCTGAGCATGATAAACACACGTCACTGTATAAACCACAAAAATGACCAAACATTCCCATTCCCATCTATCATGATTGACTGCTGCTACTTTGCCAGTTACAGTTTAGCCCCATACTTTCCCTTCCACCTTTTAGATAAAAATTATTAAGAAGTCCAATTATAGAATTGCCCCTACTTCCTGAGAGCATCTAACCAAGCAAAACTTCAACCCCTTGAACCATTCCTAAAATCATCTAATACAGGCCCAAATCTTAAAATAAGCCCTAACACCATGTTTCCCATGGTGTGCAGCCTCCTTGGTTGTAACCAGTATCAATAAGCCCAAATGTGTTGGTCTACAGAAGTGTTCCTGGCAATCACTGGGGCGCTGATACACTCCTCACGTTGACTCCTGAAGCATAGCCAGGGAAGGCTGGGCCCAGGGGGAGGCTCTGAATGGAGGCAGGGGGCCCACACAGCTCACCTGGCCTCAGTGACACTGGCAATGTCTGTCCCCAGGGCGTGGGGTCGAGGCAGCGTGCTGAGAAAGTGCAGGTTAGAGGGGTTGAAGAGGCGCACGGTGCCATCAGCACAGCCACAGAAGATGTAGTCTTGGCTCACAGAAATGCAGTGGGCCACAGTGGTCTGCAGGCAGAAGGGCTCAGGTCAGCAAGGGTCACCTGCCCAACCCCTCCTTAAGAGTCACCTGCCAAGAGGAAGGACCGGCCAAGGCAGAGGCGAGGAAAAAGCTCCCCAGCAGCTCTGGCCTGAGCCCCTCAGCTGTTATCTAGATATATCCCTCCCTCCAGCAGCAGGTGGCCAGAGGGCCCACAGCCACGTGCAGGCGGGGGATGGGAGTCAGGGACCCTCCTAAGGCACAAGAAGTTCTGGCAAAGAGGACAAAGGAGGAAAAGCCCAGCAAAGAGAAAGAAACAGCAATGAGAAAGATAGGAGGGTCTAGGCACCACTTACTGTGAAGCTGTCTGTATTCTGAGAAGAGGGAAGCAGAGGAAAGAAAGATGGAAAGAGAAAGCAGAGAGGAGGCAGTTATATAGATCTCCAAGGGCTGGAACTAGGCCAAGCTCTGGCTCCCCCAAGCTTCTCTCTCCTGGGGTCCCCTCCTGCATGCATGAGGGCCTAGACCCTGGTACGGGGCCAGAGGCATCAGATCTCCCCTGAGCTGACACACGGGCAGCTCCTACCCGTTGGGACAGGTGCTTACTCTCAGCTCCACCCACTTATCCAAAAGCCTCCGATCGCTGAACTCGCACAGCAGCCCCGAGGACGTGATGCAGAAGGTGCTGTCGGCCTTCTTCCCTCGGCCACAGGCCACATCAGTGAACAGGTTGTTTCGTAGCTCCCCCAGCAGCCCTGAGCGGCCCAGCAGGGGCACAGTGGCGTTCACCTGTGGAGACACACCACAGTTGCCACCCATCCGCCCCAGAGCCTGCCTCTGCAAACTAGGCCCTGGGGAGGGGAGAGGAAGCAGCAAGGCCCCCTCGCTCTCTGAGATTACCCCTTGGCCCAGACAGCATCTGGCTCACACAGAACTTCTGTATGGCCGCTGGGTAAGCAGAGAGGGGTCCGAGTGAATGGAGTCTCCTGGGGTGGGCCGGGCGGGCCCTGGCGCTGGGGCTACTTCCAGCCTCAGCAGCTCACCTTTGAGGTCTTACTGTCATCGAGGTACCAGAATTTGATGTGCCGGTTGCCTGCAGTGACGAAGTAGCTGCAATCTTCAGAGAAGGACACTGCTGTCACCCGACTGGACACCTTATTAGATGCCACCACAATGTTTTTCTGGAGGGAAAGAGGAAAGAAGAATCAAAATTCTGCCTCTTGGGGCTAAGAAGAAAGAGGTTCAGAGGAAGGAGGAGGGGTTAGATAGGATTTGTACTTAAGAAAATGTTCCTTCCCAAGATTTTTTGGTCAGAAAAAGAAGGGAGAGAGAGAAGAATTTCTTTCTAGAGGAACTGAAGAGATTCATTTCCTCTGTCGGTCCTCAAAGGCATAAAGCTAGCCCCTTTCTACCAACACACTTGGCTACACAGTTGTTCCTTTCTGCTTCAGGCTATTTTCTAGAATGAGACTGAGATTAGCAGAGTGGGATGAAGGGGCTCAGATCAGCAGCTTTTGGGCTCCCTGACGGGTCCATGAACCCCCATGAGGCTGTCAGGCCAGCCCACCCAGTCCACTCACCTTCCAGGCCCAGACATTGACAATCATGTCATGCTGGTAGCCCACAGAGACAATGTACTTGGCGCTAGGGGAGAAGGCCACACAAGCCACGCCATATTTATGCTCCTGCAGCTCCGCCACCTGGCTATGCTCAGCCACGTCCCAAACCCGGACGGCAGGCATGTGCCCACTCTGCAGGGAGGCAAGAACTGGCAGTGAGGGCCAGGGGCATACAGCCTCCCCGAGCCTTTCAGGGTGGGGGCCCTCATCCCCCCACCCCCGGCTACTCAGTACAATCTCTCTAATGACCCCTGGCCAAGAGTCAAGAGCAGAGTGCGATTCCAGGGCAAAGATATTTTAAAAACATGATAAATATCTCAGGACAATGATTATCAGGAAGAAAACAGCCCCAGATTTTGTTCAATGTCTGTGTCAGGGTGTGCACCTCTGTATTTGTTCAAAACTCCTGGAGTGATTCCTGATGGGCCTCAGGGTTGAGAACCACTACCACGCATGCCTATTTACCTCCTCCGCCTCCCTGTAACCCTGAGAAGGCAGAGGCATCCCTCACACACCCAGCAGGGGGCCTCCGGGGATAAGGAATATTTTAAGGCAGTGGTTTTTCAAAGCCTGCTTCCCAAGTCAGCAGAATCTGCACAGGGGAACTTAGAAATGTAAGTTTTGGGGTCCCATCTCAGACCTATAGAATCAGAAATCCTGGGGGCAGGCCTGACAATGTGTACTTCACCAAACAATCCAGGTGATTCTCACTAAAGTTTAAGAACACTGTTTTCGGGCAGAGCAAAGACTAGGATTTAGCATCTGTTCAGGAAGCCCAAGGGGCAGCAGCCCTAACTGGGCCTAGAATTGTAGCTCTCTGCTGAGGCCAGGCCACCCACCCACCCCAGAGAACTGCAGCCCCCCTTCCTCACTCACCTCTCCAGTGACCAGGTACTTGCCATCAGGAGAGAAGGCGAGGGCAGTGATGGTTTTCCTGCAGGACACCAGGCAGGCTCAGAGGGGCACTGACAGCCTGGCCTAACCAGTCTCCCACAGAGTCCCCTCAAAAGGCAAGATAAGCAGACACTAATGGCACGTGTGGTGGCATTTTGCTATCTGATCCTGGGCCCGATCAGGTCCCAGTCCTCAGAGCCTCCAAGACCCCAGACAGTGCCCTTTTCACAACTCCCAGGAAGTGGAGGTGCTCCCTGAGGGCCCAGACCCATTTACCTGGAACTGTTGAGGATGTGGTGCTGTTTGTGTTTCCGGGGATTGAACAGCACGACCACACACCTGGGGAGATGAGGGAGACAACAGACTTAGTACCAAGCCACAGCTCCCCTAGGAGCACCCAGGCCACCTGGGAATTCCCGTCACTCAGCACAGGGAGCTGTGTAGAGCAAGTTGAGAGGGGCTCTGCTTGCTACTGAGGGCCAACTGACTGCTTTCTGGCAACCTATTCTTCTTGCTTCCCTTCCCCACTCACAAGGGCCTATCTCTGCAGCCCCATGAGGGTGAAGGCTCCCTGGAAGCCCATCCCACCAGGTCCCTAAGTACCAGCACCATCTCTGGCCATACCCACAAAGGACACCAAAGACACAGGCCTTCCCATAGCCCTTGCCCACAGGCCAGGAAGGGGTGCAGGGGGGAAGAGGACATGTGATTTGAGCAAAGCAGTAGCCAGAGTACAGGCTTAGAGCCACATGCGTGACAAGAGTTTGTGCTCCAAGGAGGGGTGAGGCCTCTCATGTGTGAGCCCCCATGTGTACCCGGCAGGAGCCGGCCCCAAACTCTCCATGTGCCAGATGAGGAAGGAGGTGGGAAACAGGAGGCCACAACTGCAGGGAGGCTCGGTAAGACTAGGGGGAGGGGTGGAGAGAGCCCAAGAGGGCCTGGGGAGGCCTGTTCAGTGCCTTGGAACTCCTGTGCCCAGCCCTGAGAACCCCTGTCCCCAAGAGCCCGAGAAGGGCCTCCGCACTGCCAGAAGACCATCTAGGACTCTGCCCGCCTGCCTGCTGTGCAGAGAAGGGTGGGAGTACCCTCTCCAACCAGGCGGCAAGGCTAAACTGGATCAGGTTCCAGAGAAGAGGCCAGGTGACAAGAGTCAAAGCAGGAAGCCCGAAGCCCTAGCCAGGCAGTGTTCTCTCTCAGGCTCCTTGGCAGTCAGTGGGCCTGGGCCCGCAGCGCCTTCCACCTCACTACTTCATGAGTACTGTAAGTAGCTGACAGGAGCAAGCCTGAAGCCTGCTACACGGGGAGAGACTGAGCAGAGGGCGACATCCCCCAGGCCCAACCTTGTTTAATGGGAAGCCCACTTCACTGCCTGGTAGAAACTTGAAGCAAAGGCACGTACAAGCTGCCAGTGAGTGCTTGGCACGTTAGGTTCCCTAAACCACTTCAATATGCAAAATTCCACAGGGAATCTCTGGGGTCACCAGGATCTCTGAGGTACTAGATATGCGCAGAACTGCCAGGCTGAGCAATGAAAGCCTTGAAATTCCTGAGTCACATCATCTTCTCTTCTGACCCTTTCCCCAAATCCATCCTCACTGTTTCCTTTCTCCTTCTCTCCCCATCTCTTCATCTTGTTCTCCTTTCTTCATTCCTTTCTCCTTTCTCTCTCTATACCAACCTCTAGTCCCCTGCTTCCCTTGGACGATGCCGTGTCAGGAGGGTTTTTAAATATATGACAAAAGTCAAAGGGCCTTGGAAACTGTGCTGCGTCACTCTTTCTCCCCTGTTCCCAAACACACAGACACATCCATGCACGCTTGCCCCGCTTCTGTTACGGGCAGTCCAGGATACAGGGAACCTAATTTCTCCCAAACAGATAGACTCGTAGAACCTTAGGGCTGGAAGGAAGAATGAACAGAATTAAATGCACTGTGCAGAGTGCCTGGGTACCTCCATTGGTTGAGCGTCCAACTTCGGCTCAGGTCATGATCTCAGGGTTCATGAGGTTGAGCCCCTTGTCAGGCTCTGTGCTGACAGCTCAGAGCCTGGAGCCTGCTTCAGATTCTGTGTCTCCTTCTCTCTCTGCCCCTCCCCCGCTCACACTCTGTCTCAATCTCTCTCACAAAAATAAACATCAAAAAAAATTTTTTTTAATTAAATGCACTGCGCTCAGTGACTCCTATAGAGAGGAGAGCCAGGACTCTCAGGTCTCCTGACTCTCAGTGCTCTTTACATCAAACACACGTGCATGTCTGATCTGTCACTCCCAGACAATCATGCCTAGGGGGCTTCCAAAACCAAACTCCTTAAAGTGCCCATGAAGGCCCTGGGTGGTATGATCCCTGCCCACCCTTCGGCTTCATCCTGAACTATGTTCCAACCACATTCTTTCACTCTCTTTAACTTGCTGTGCTCCTTTGCAGGAACTGTTTCTGTTATCTAGAACATTCTTCCCTCCCTTTTCCAACTAATCTTTAGTCCTCTTTCAGATCTCTGGTCAAATGGCCTCATAGCAAGCAGAGTGTATCAATCTTTTGTAACATTTATCAAAGGTGCAATTTTACACTTATTTGAATGACTCTCCCACCAGATTGTGCGTTTTGTGAGAATGAGAACTGGGTCTGGTTCTGCTCACAGCTTTATCTCCGGTGCGTAGTGGAGGCCGCCCTACCGCAGTTGTTCAAGAACCACTTACTAGGGCGCCTAGGTGGCTCAGTCGGTTAAGCATCCGGCTTCGGCTCAGGTCATGATCTCACAGTTTGTGAGTTCAAGCCCCATATGGGGCTCTGTGCTGACCGCTCAGAGTCTGAAGCCTGCTTTGAATTCTGTGTCTCCCTCTCTCTCTGCCCCTCCCTTGCTCATATTCTCTCTCTCTCTCTCTCTCTCTCTCTCTCACTCTCAAAAATAAAGAAACATTAAAAAAAAAAAAAAAAAGAACCACTTATTAAATGGGAGAATGCCTCTCCTGGTCCACCAGCTTGGTCCTGTGGGGCATCAGTAGGCCCAGCCCTCCCTACTCCACACCCTACCTGTCTTCTATGCGAAGGAGGGACGGAGGGCATCTGGATCCTCAGAGGCAGGGTGGGGCCGGGGGGACAGTGTGGGCTCTGGAGGCAGAGACCAGGGTTTGACCCCCTGTTCTGGCATCGTACAGCTCTGTGACCCTGGGTAAGGCACACTCCTGTTTACTTATCTATAATAAAGGAGACACTCAGATCTAGCTCATCGGACTTCTGTGAAGATTAAATGATTTTTTCTGACACAGAGTAGGAGCCAAGCACATGGCAAATGCTAATATTACTATTCCTTAAGCATGGAAAGGAAGCTGAAAGGGGGCTCCTGGCAGTGGGGAACTAAGAGGTGCTAAGGGACTGTGTCAGGTTTTTCCTTTGGCAGTATGGAGGTGAGTCCTGTTAGGACCTCGGTAATGGTAAAAACTTCAAAGGAAGCTTTATTTTTTGTTCTGGGAAGGTGGCCAAGAAAGGAAAGCAGGATTAAGCTTGGGAAAAGAAAATATCTGCATCTTCACTCACTTAAGGGATAACAAGCTTGGAAGGTAGTACGGAAGGCAGGGGGGAACCATGGAGAAAGAAACCACCTCAAGTGTCTAGGACAGCAGCACAGGAGTATGGAAAGAAAATGGAAGTGACCTCTTCTGGCTAAGTGACGAAGCACCACACAAGAGTTTCGGTGAACTCTAAACATGAACTCTAAACAAGAACTCCTTCAGTAACCGGTCCTCTGCTCTCCACACAGCGGGGCTCAGTAATAAGAGTTACCATTTATCAAGCACTTTCTAGGTAGCAGGCACTCTGCCAAGCAGCCTAGATGTCTGGTTTTAGCTAATCCTTACAGCAACTTTGGGATGCCGGTACAATTATCTCCACTATACAGACGGAGAACCGAGATCAGAGCAGCAAGGTAACGGACTCAAGGCCACTCGGCTAAAGCCAAAGACAGTCAGGACTCCAGAAGCAGTGCTCCAAGGAGTGCAGACTAGAGTGAGTGGAGGAAAGAAGAGGAAAGTGAAGTTGAAGATGAATGACGGGCAAACACCCTGACCTAACATGCTTGGGGAGGAGCCTGTGACAAAAGGGAGAGAAGAGTGGGGCACTTTGAGGGGAAAAAGGATTTGGGCTACAGAATTTTTTGAAATCAGAACAGGGCAAATGAAAACTATAGCAGTTATAGTTTTGAGTTCGTAGATTTAGATATTTGGACTTTAATACTTTATTCATTGTGTGAAAAATCACACACACACACACACACACACACACACACACACACTCTCACTCACAAGCACACCCAGGCTGCCACCGTCATGAAAAGTCTAGCCAGTTTTCCGGCCAACTGACGTTTTCTAACTTTCTTGTTCTCTGTACCGACCTTTTGAGGAGGCCCGTCTCTGGAGGCTCATCTCTCTAGCAGTGACTTCTAGGCTGAGTGGTTACAGATTACCTAGCTTTCTGATCAGCCATACATAAATCACAGTAAAGGGCTTCAGCTGAGAGCTGATCGGACCCGACCTGACCCGACGCGGATTCCAGCTGACCACACTCCAAATCCAGAACGAGCAGGTAAGGAGGGCTCTAGGATATGCTTTTGAGTTTTCCTTTAAACCCTTCACCCCAAAGCAGCACCGTGACCTTCCAAGGGCAGTGCATCGGACGGCTTAAAAGGCTTTCCAAGTCACCGCACAAATTCTGAGTCTTGCTTGACCACAACATCTTGTTTCCTCCTCCTGGCAAGTTCAGCTCCATGGTGGGAGGAGGGAAGAGAGCAGCATGTGTGTGTAAAAACACAATGTAGAGAGAAAGATTACTGACTGTGAGGCAGCCCTTCTTTTCTCTAACACCCCCTACCCCTGCCATACACACACACCCCCAGCATTAGCCTAGAAAATTCTCAGGTACTCATTGAGGAGTTAAGCAAAGGAGGGAAACACACAGCAATAGACCTCTAAGCTGAAATTTTTACTTTCAATTATTAAAATATGGAAACCACCCCAACATAGAGGAAGAGGAAGAAGGAGACCAACCCGTGGTCACAGCTCCACTTGTGGGGACAATAATGCAGGTGCTGAAGTGAGGGCAGAACTTGGCAAAGACATCCAAGGTCCCACTGCGCCCCGCTGGCTGAGGCCCTCCCAACAACACTGATGTGGGAGCCACCTCAGTCGTCTCTGACCTTGAGCAAGCTCCCCATCTGCAGGGAAGAGGAGGGTGGGGTGCAGTTTGCATCAGTCTTTGGCCCTCTGCCTCTAGCCTCCTGGGCCCTTGACCTCGCCCAGCACAACAGGCAGTCATTTTCATGTGTGCCCTTGCAGCACTGCTGGCTGGAATCCATGACAAAGGCTGGGCTGGCCCGACCGCCCTGCCCGAATCCTGTAATTCAGAACCCCAGGGTGCAGGTGCAGGGAGACAGTGAGGCCTCGGTCCCCTAGGGCCTCAGCCCGGGAGTCACGTGGTGGAGCTCCGGTACCAGGTGCTGGGCCCACTGCCCAGGAGCTCCTCTGAACCAGAAAGGGCCAAGCCCTCAACACACCCCTTCCCTGGACAGGTCCAAGCCTGCTGCCATCACGAAGAGCCGGGCATTCCCACAGGATCCACCTTCTACCAACCAGCCTCCAGAAGGCAGAAACAAAAGAACCGTGGGATGAGCAATGAACACAGCAGCACATACAGGGAGCGGGACACAGTTGGTTCGAGCAGTGACCCTGTGCCTTGAAGTTCTTCTTTCAGAGCAGATAAAATCAGAGGGACAAGAGGTCCTTCAAGCCTTGCTCAAATGTCACTCTCGAGCCTGATTTAACATTACGACCCCATACCCTACCCCTACTCCCTATTCCCTTTCACTGCTTATACTTTTTCCAAAGCACACATCAACTTGCAATACTCTATAACATTTACTTTTGGGGAGTGAAAAGCTCTATCTGCATCACTAGACTGCCAGCTCAGTGAAGGAGGTATTTTTGTCTGTTTTGTTTACATCTCCAGGGCCTGGAAGATAGGCACTCCATAAATATTTGTGAATGAGTGAATACATCTTTAAGTCAGTAGCTATCAGATTTCAAAGCCAAGGAACCTTCTGGTTAGCAGAACTGAGAACTAGGGACCTGGGGCAGCTGCATGGTTCTCCCCTACTCTAGGCCTTTAGGACTCACTGACACTTGAGGGCAGTATGATGATGGAAAGAACAAGAAAACTGGGGTCAGGCGGACCCACCTACTAGCATACTGTGTGATACTGGGCATATTCCTTAACTTCTCTGAACTTTAGTTTTCTCACCAGTAAAACAGGAAGAATAATGTCTACCTCACAGAATTGCTGTGGAAACTGAAGACAACGTACAGAGTAACCAGCATGGTGCTGCTGGCCATCTTCTGGAAGGGTACTCTGGTACACCACTAACAAGGAAAGCACATCCAGGGGGTCAACACTTACAACAGGAACCCCAACTATGGCACCCCATACACGATCTCTAGACACTAGTAACTCATTAGGGTCCTCGTCCAGGTATGGAATTATAAGCTGTCCCTCAGGAAAATCGTATGGCTTTAATTACTCTAAGAGATAATGCATCTAGGATGTTCCTGAGGGCATCCTCGGTTACGGTCCTCTTTATATATTTGCGATCCAGTACCTTCCAAATAAGTAATCCTCTTAGGTCAGGTCATGAGATGTGTTGGCATCTCTGTTTCTGGGACGTTTTACAAGTCCCTCCTCAAAAACACGAGAAAGACCTGACGGTAATAAACAGTGAATAACATGGGTACCCGTGTGGAGCTACCAGTGCATTTCTCTCTGCCCAGAGGACATTAAACATGTCTCCTTCTGGAACAAGAGGTAAATCTCTGTGGGCTGCAAGACTTACAAGCCAGGTCAAAATGCAGTATCTGGCCGCCTTTCTCTCAGTCATTATGATCTAGCCACCATGGCCACTGCTCAGCTCCTCAAACAAGTGAACCGATCCCTCCTTTCCCTGGAACTTCTGCACTAGAGATTTCCTCCACCTGGTCCCCTTTGGTGTCAGATCCTCATGTGTTCATTCCTCTTTGTCATTCAGGCAGCAGCTGCATTTTACCTCCCACTGAGTCTTATCCACCCCGTCTTAAAGTAGCCCCTTGTCCAGGCCCCATTCCCGCCCCCCGCACCAGTAATTACTCAGTTACACTCTCCCTTCCATCACTTGGCTTTACCTTCTTCAGAACACTTAGCATCTCTGAGATTATCTTGCTTATTTGTTTACGTGCATATTGTCTCCCTGCCCGTCTTGAACCTAAAGCCCACAAAACAGTCACGCTTCCTGTTCTATTCACGGCTATATACCTTGTGCCTAGAAGAGAGCCTGGAGCAGGTTTTCAACAATATCTGCTGAACAAATGAATGAAAGTATCTATGACCAAACCATTTGAGGAAGAAGTAAGGGGCCTCAGTTTCAGGTGTGAGACTTGCAGAACAACCAGAACACTGGCAACGAGGGCACTGATGCTTGTGAGTACCCTTGCACGAGACTCACATCCACCAGGGCACAAAGTCCAAGCATCTTCTCTCAGGGCCACCTGGTCACTCCACAGTCCCACACACTCCCTGGCAAATCCCCACTCAGGGCTCGCTACAGATAGTAAGAAGGTACTTCTGTGCTCCCTCAGCTGAGACGTCACTAGAACACAGTTCAGTGAGAGATTCTGGGGTTTCGCACCCAGTCCAATGCTTTGGAGCTGGGGACCTCAGCACAACTTCCAATATGGGCTGAATGAATGGAGGGCCTTCTCAGGAAATAGGGGTTTCCTCTCCTTCTCCCCATTTAAAGCCATGAAGAGTTCTCCTCTGGGCTGCTGGATAGGACAGGCTATCTTTCCAGGACACCCCCACTTCAGTAGCTGCCCGGCCCAGAGCATTCGTCCAGGCCAGACCCTGCACTTTGGCACTGGCGGTCAAGGGAAACCCATTGTCAGAACTGACTGGCTCCACCGTGGCAAGGGAGGCTATGCTGGGTTCTACAGCCCCCAAATCCTCTACTAAGCCAGCTAGGGAAGGGACCCAAGTCAACGACGGATGTTCAACTAAACTGAGTCCCCTGAAGAGTTTATCTGGGGACCACTTGGCCTCCTGGAGCGGGAGGGCTTGAAGTGTGACAGGTGAAGGGCAGGCCTTCGGTGGAGAGAACAGCAAAGGGAGAACGCAGGAGCCACTAAAACTGAAGGGTCTCTGCCCAGAGACTTCACCCACCTCTGCCTGACACACATTCCCCTCTACCCCACCCTCTTGGAGCTGTTTCATTTCCTTTCAGAAAACTTTGTTTTGGTTTGATATTTGCCTCTAGGCCTCTGGGAGACTTTTCTGAGCTTTGTTTTTCTTCTTGTTTCTAGGATACCTGAGCTGCTCCTACAGCAACAAGCACAGCAGGAACTAGAGAGTGGGGGTGGGGTTAGGATCACCAGATAGGAAAAGAAGAAGGGAAAGAGGGAGGGAGAGAGCCTGCTTGGCTCACATACACTTTGGTGGCCCCCAGACACCCCAGAGGAGCAACAGAGAGCTCTAGCACAGAGCAAAAGGAAAACATTCAGAAAGGGGCCATTTGCAAAGAGAAAACTTGAAGTTCTAGGAATGTAAAAGGTCAGAGAGTAGATCACGGCACTGCCCAGGGCTGGCCCAAGACGAGCGCACTGAGGGAACCTACTAGATGTCACAGAAGGGAAGCTACCATACACCACCTGGAAGGCTAATGACTGCAAGGCACACGTGCCAGGCTGGGACCTGCCCACAAACAAGCACACATCCTTAAAGGCACCAGGCCTGGGGTCAGGGGCATGGGGGAAAGAGGTGGGGAGCAGGGGACCACGATCCCTAGGGCAGGCACACTAGGCTCAGCACATACCAAGCAGCAGCCCAGGTCTTTCCTGCCCACCTCGCATCCAGCCCCAGCCCCATCTCCAACAAGAAGGAACCTGGCTTTCCCAGGCAGGGGCAGGCACGAGTGGAATTCCCCTGGGGCAGGCTGCACAGAGTAGGCAGCAACAGAGGTCATTCATCAATTTGCTTCTGGGGGGGAAGAAGGAGGCCAGCTCAGCCTCTACAGAGTAAAGCCGGTGTAGCTCCCACAGCACCCCCATCGCATGTATCAAACACCAAAGGACTGCTCAGGAGAGGCACTGGCCTGAGGACCCAGGGACAGAAGTTTCCCTGGCACAGACTGAGATGCCCATAAACTGGGCTCTTCTGCTTCATATGGCAGGTAGACGGCTACACGAAAAGCAACTTTTAAAAATAAGCAGAAAGTCAGATCTTCCCCCACTCCATGCCTTTTTAAGATTAAGAGCTCTGTAGTCAGACTACTTGGGTTGAAATCCCAATACAGACACTTACTAGCTGTGTGAGCTTGAGCAAACTGCTTAACCTCTCTGTATCTTAGTTTCCTTCTCTAAATGGGATAATAATAGTACCAACTTTACAGGGTTGCTCTGAGTATTAAATAAAATCATTCCTTGTAAAGTGCTTGACAAAGTGCCTGGCACAGAATAAGTTCTTTTCTTTTTTTCAAATGTTTATTTATTTTTGAGAGAGAGAGAAACAGAGCGTGAGCTGGAGAGAGGCAGAGAGAGAGGGAGACAGAATCCGAAGCAGGCTCCAGGCTCTGAGCAGTCAGCACAGAGTACAACTGGGGCTCAAACTCACAAACCGCGAGATCATGACTTGAGCTGAAGTCGGACGCTCAACTGACTGAGCCACCCAGGCGCCCCCAGAATAAGTTCTTGATAAAAGTAGATTTTGGATGGGATGATAAAACTAAGAAAATCGTGTGCTGGTACAAACACTACAAGAGCTGCTGTGGAAGTCACACTGGGAAACTGGCGCTCCCAAGTTGACAGGAGGGGAAGAAAGATAGAGCAGTGTGGCCTTCCCATTTTTGTGCTCCCATGCCCTGCTGAGAGGTACAGGGGTTGACAGAGAGACCGTGAAACAGCAAAGGTGCCAAGCCTCCAAAAGAAACACTTCTGCAAAAGCCTAAAGAAACTATGGATGGGGGGTTCCCATCTGGAGGAGCAGAGGAGTAAAAACGTGGCCAGGGAAAGAACTGGCAAACCCCAGCCCTCTACCTGTCTTTCTTTCTTTTTTTTTTAATGTTTATTTCTTTTTGAGAGAGAGAGAGCAAGCAGGGGAGGGGCAGAGAGAGAGAGAGGAGTGGGGACGGAGGATCCGAAGCGGGTTCTACGCTGATAGCACAGAGCCCGACGTGGGGCTCAAACTCATGAGGTGTGAAATCATGACCTGAGCCAAAGTCAGATGTTTAACCAACTGAGCCACCCAGGCGCCCTGAATCCTACACCTCTCTCCCACAGCACTGACATCTCTCCAAGTGATGAGAAATGTTCAGAGCAGTATTTTTCATAAAATAGCCAGGAAGTCCAAACAACCCAAATGCCCATCAACCGATGAACAGATAAAATGTGGGACATCCATACAATGCAATGTTATTCGGCCATAGAAAGACACAAAGTACTAACACCTGCCATGACATGTATGAACATTAAAAACATTATGCTAAGTGAAAAGAGTCACACGAGGCCAAATATTCTACTTATATAGAATGATTCCACTTATATGAAGTGTCCAGAGCAGGTAATCTATAGAGATGGAAAGTAGATTAGTGGGTGCCTAAGTCTTGGGGGGAAATGGAGAGTGACCGTTAATGAGTATGGAGTTTCTTTTTGGGATGATGAAAATATTCTAAAATTGACTGTGGTGACGGCCGTACAACTCTGTGGATATGCTAAAAAACACTGAATTGTACACATTAAATGAGCAAATTGTGTGGTACATTACAACTCAGTAAAGCTGTTTTCAAAGGGGACCAGAAGGTAAATATTAAAAATGGTGTTGGGGCCTGCGTGTAATATAAAGTGTGAATCTGTATGTGTGGGTGGATGGCCAAAAAGCAAGACAGGATGGCAACAAGGACAACATTCAACAGAGAGCCTTTACCTGGCCCTGTAACTCCTTTACAAAAATGGTACCAAAACATTAACTAGGATACATCTCCCAAAAGATACCAAAGACCCCTGCACACCCCCACTGGTTTGGCAGGGCTATAAACTCCCATGCAATAAGACTTCTTCCAAGATACTTACCCAGCTGGGTAGGCAACTAAACCAGATCGGGGGTCGCAGGCAAGTCCTCTGCCTCCAGACACTGTTATTCCAAGCACCTTCTCCAAGGTCACCTGTTAGAGCAAGACAGAGAAATGACATGTGGACAGAGCCAGTTGGGAAGGAGGTACTGAAGGTACCCACGACCGTCCAGCAAATGCTAAATGCTTTCTTCAGAATGGGGCCATTGACTACCCTAGGTTGTGTTCTGGCCCCAGGTCCCTTGGTCACATGGGGAACGGTCAGTGTGTACTGCAGGCTTTTAAGAGGGCTCGATCTGTGGGGACCATGGGAAAGAAAATGAAGGGTGAAAGCTCAGCCCATGGCCACAGAGGAACAAGCACTCCCCCAAACCACAAAGGCTCCATTTACAAGATAAACCTTAGGTCCCCAGACTGGCCCCTTCTGTCTGAGATTCAAGGGACGTCACTAATCTTCGTGCCTTGGCAAGCATGAAACAAAGGCTACTCTGATCCACCAAGAGTCAGAGGAATGTTAGGTAGCAGCTAGGTGACTCATAAGATCCCTGATCTTTGTATCTCATCACGTTCTCCCCCTCCATCAGAGAACTCCACCTCCCCCCACAAACATCTGCCAGTTCATTCAGACTATGAGCCTAGGAGACAGAAACACGGCATAATGTTGTGTTTTACAAAGCACAGATGCTCAGAGTGCTCTAATTATTATTATTAAGCTACAACTCCCACAGAGATGAAAGGGAAATCTGTGTGAAGTGCTGAGAGGGCATGGCCTTCACTATCACTCTCACCATCAATACTGGTACCCCACGCTGGCTGCAGCCGCGGGGCACACACTGGACTAACCTCGATTAGTTCACTGGCCTTTCTGCTAGACGATCCCATGGGAGATTCAGGCTGCCCTGGAGCCTCTTCTCACGCCACCTCACTCTCTGCTACAGAATGTCTTGCTAGTCACTGCAGGTGACTCTAGTACCAGTACCCTCTAGTACTGTCTGGACTCCCTGCACTGACCCTCCCCAGAGATGTCCTTGGTCTCTCCATTGGCTCAGAAAGATAGGCATCTGAATACAGAAAGGTCATGTAAACGGGCTGGACTGTACTCTGCTCAGAGTCTTGGAGGCCCTCGGTGGTGTGAACCGGAAACAAGTCTGAGGTGTTCATGTCTGTAGCAGGGTGCTCTACTCCTAGCCCAGGCTAGTTTCTAGAGACGGGAAACCCAGAATCAATTAGGGTGGTTTTAGGATCTCTCCTCCTCTCTTATTGTCCCAGCTGGAGAATTCAGTCCTTCTAGAGGGATGGTTTAGATTCTTGCCTCCAAGGACCATTTTAGTTTGACTTAGTTGGAAAGAAAAGCTCTATCGTGGCCTAAGACCAAACTAAATCTCCTAGGACATTATAGTTAAAATATATTCCCCAGGAAGGTCCCCAAGAGTCTTCTGTGCTTCCTGGGGATGTGGACCCGCAATCCCAACATGCGTTCACTCACTGACGGAGGCAGTTTATTCCCAGGGCGCCATACCAACCCATAGCCACCTGGCAAGTACCAGACTTGCCAGTTACTGTGGGCCTACCTGAGGCACTAAACCTAGCGTGGAAGAAATTAACTGTCCCCTACTCTCTGTGTTCTTGGTCATTCGCCCTAACTTATGCCTCCTTCCTCACTTTTTCTCAGCTTCATGACTCCCTGGCACCCAGTCACCCTTCTGAAAGGCCTGAGCAGCAGGCAGACTGACTGGAGAGCACGAATACCCGTGAGAAGGCCAAGGGCCACTCAGGCCAGCGCACTGCTCCCCATCCTGGCACTGTGCCTCCAGCTAACCCAGAGGGAGGGGGGCACAGGTACATTCCTGCTGTACCAACTGCCTACGAGAGAGCTAGAAGAAGAGAGAGAGAGGAACCCAAGGCCAGCATTACATAGATGGGAAAGGTCACAGAATCAAGTGAAGTGAGCTAAAGAGGCTGCTCAACTCCTATTCTCTTCCAGTGAATCATTTCAGACAAATACTTTGGATCCAAATTTGTATCAATCCCTCCTTTATGCCTCAGCTTTGGTCCCAAAGAATCAGACCAGTCTGTTGGTTCTCAGCTTTCCTTCCCTCTGACAGGAATTTGGGTAGGTGTTTTGTGGGCAGATGATCCAGCTCCACAGAAGATTCATTCTGAAACTAGCTTGGACTTTTCAACCGCAAGCTAAAGCGGGAAGGAGATGTGAGTTACTCACACCTTTAAGACGAGTGTTGATTAAACAGTTTTTGGCCATTAGCCACAGGAAGGGAGACAGTTGATGTTATGGCCCAGTATACAGACACACAGATGTGTGTGCATGTGCATAAACATGAAATCAGAATTTCACAGAAGGGGCGTCTGGGTGGCTCAGTTGGTTGAGCGGCCGACTTCGGCTCAGGTCATGATCTCACGGTCTGTGGGTTCAAGCCCCGCGTCGGGCTCTGTGCTGACGGCTCAGAGCCTGGAGCCTGCTTCAGATTCTGTATCTCCCTCTCTCTCTGCCCTTCCCCTGCTCATACTGTCTCTATGTCACTCAAAAATAAAATAAACATTTAAAAAAATTAAAAAAAATTTTCACAGAATAATAGTTATTCTTATTGCATGTGATAAACTCTACTTTCTATTACATTCTATTTCATTAAGAAGTTATTCTGGTCATGGCCCACTTCATTGATTTCATGACCTACAAATGGGCTGGAAGCTCCAGTTGGAGAAACCCTGCTACAGACCATCTTTTCCCGCTGCGCCTGGGCTCCAGGCTCTGATCTCTGGCAATTTTGTGTTCCTCACGCACTTTCCTCCTAGGACTCCTGGCAGTGGGACAGACTTCCGGGCTAGGAAACCCCATGGGCAGGAATTTGCCTGGGCTCAAAACTTGGCTTATTTTCAAAGGATTTATGGTTTTTGGCTTTTTCTGACTTTCTGAACAACTATCCAAAAACAAAAAGGCAGTTTCCTTTGGCTCTGTGGAGTGGGAGGAGCAGGGGAAAAACATTCAGGGGCATCAGCTGGTTTTTATTTTATGTTCTAACTCAAACCAGCTTCCTGTTTGCAGGGAGGTTTTGGGCTGAACTCCACTTTCAAAGGATTTCACAGAGTCCAAAGCTCCTGCAGGGCCTCCAACATCTAGGCTTATTTTGAAAGGCCCCAGCACGATGGAAATTATAAATGGACTGTCTTCCTGTCAAAACCTCTATATCCTCTCCTTCCAAAACGGTGGTGCAGTTCCCATCCGCCATAAAAAATGGAGACGGACCTGAGCGCCCCCTGCAAACACACCACCAGCTAACCACACCCAAGTTCAAGTCAGCTTCCACAGGCTCACGACAGCTTATGGTACACTTCCTTTCTCACCTCCTCTTTCAGTGACAGCACACTGGTAGCTTGAAATCACCATAGTGGGAGTACTTACACCATGAAAATCAGCAAATGCTACAAATCAGGGCTCTTTCTGGTCCCCTCAGAGAGCCAGTAAACATTCGACAACACAACACTAAGTTCAGGTCACTATTCTCTCTCAGTTGGGCTACAGCTATAATTCCCATGTGTTTTCTATGCTTCAGGTCTTGCCCTCTAGAATCTTCTCAACATGGCAGGCCACAGTGATTCTTTTTAAATATATGAGGTAATGTCATTACTCAGCTCAAAAGGGCTTCTCATCCTTAAGTTCAAATTCAAATGCTTAAACCCTGTTTATAAGACCCTAAATCATCTAGCTTCTGTCTCCCTGTCTTTCTTCGTTTCCTACACCCTCCCCCTCTTCCTCCACCTCAGCCCCCCTGGCTGCCTCAGCACCTCAAGCAGATTCTAGCTTCAGGTCCTGCATATCCTATTCCTTCAATTAAAATGCTCTTCCCTCAGCTATTCACACAGCCAATTCACTCAAGTATATTAGAAATTACAATGGAAATATTTTAAAACGTTTGTTAATTCATTTTAAAATAAATCCATACATGTCTCCTCCTCAGAGAAGACTTTCCAAACTAGCTTTACTGTTATCACTCTATACCTAACTTACCCTGTTTTATCTTCATCATAGCACTTAGATTCAGGGATAGAGCCAACACGGATGATATCTCTGTCCACATACTTACTGTCTCGCTTACTATTCAGATGAGGATGATCGCAAAGGGAGCTTAATGGTACAGGTAATATTTCGTTTCTTATGCTGATGGTGGGCACACAGTTGTTTATTCTATTATTCCATATGTCTTTATTATATGTCTGAAATATTGCATAGCAAATTTTTTTAAGGAGTCTTTTTTTTTTTTGAGAGAAAGAGAGAGAGAGAGAGAAAGAAAGAGCCAGAGAGTGAGGCGGGGACAGGGCAGAGAGAGAGAGGGAGACACAGAATCCGAAGCAGACTCCAGCCTCTGAGCTGTCAATATAGAGCCTGATGTAGGACTCGAACCCACGAACCATGAGATCATGACCTGTGCCAAAGTCGGATGCTTAGCCAACTGAGCCGCCCAGGTGCCCTGCATAGCAAATGGTAAAAAGAGAGAAAAGATATGGTCTAGGACATGGCATGGGGCTCATTATTCTATAATTCATACCCTTGACTTCTCTCCTCATCCTTAAGTAATGCCGTTTTGACACTTACCCAACAAAATTGGGGGCAAGGGTACAAAGAACTCAAGAATATGAGTTTCTGTTTGATTTAGGTTTCTCACTTAAGTGCTTCTAAGACTGCACATGTTTACGAGGCTCTAACATGCCACTTCCAGGGGAAGCTTTCAAGAACCACTTGCGTGTATCCCTTCTCTGACGGCCGAGCATGTCAGCAGGTGATGAGCTAGGGCCCCTCAGCCTGGGGTCCTGAGTAACTTCAACGAACAAAGCCCCTGTGCTGACCCATACTGAATACAGGCATGAGCAAGAAATGAACTATCTGTTAAGTCAGGGAGATTTTGAGGTGATTTTGTTACCACAGCATGACACGGCCTGGCAATTTTCATACTTCTTGGTCTCTTACATGCTTTGGTTTCTGTATACTCTTAGAAATTATCAAGGATCCCAAAGAGTTTTTGTTTGTATCGGTATATTAGAAATTACAATGGAAATATTTTAAAACACTTATTAATTCATTTTAAAATAAATCCATACATGTTCATATTCTTATTAAAAAACAACACTATTTTGGGAGCGCCCGAGTGGCTCAGTTGGTTAAGCATCCAACTTCGGCTCAGGTCATGATCTCTAGGTTCATGAGCTCGAGCCCTGTGTCGGGCTCTGTGCTGACAGCTCACAGCCTGGAGCCTGCTTCTGATTCTGTGTCTCCCTCTCTCTGCCCTTTCCTCCTTGTGCTCTGTCTCTCTGTGTCTCAAAAATAAACAAATGTTAAATAAATAAATAAATAAATAACACTATTTTCCAAAACAAAAAGAAATTCAGCGAGAAGAGTGGCACTATTTAACATTTTTGCAAATCTCTTTAATGTCTGGTTTAATAGTAAACAGCTGGATTTTCCTATCTACATCTGCATTCAATCTGTTGTGATATGCTATTCTAGGTGAAAAAGATGAAGAAAATCTGGCCTCATCTGAATATGTAACTGGAAAAGGGGGGGGTCCCATAGATCCCATAATAGGGGACCCCAGGGGTTCTCAGACCATACTTTAAGAACCAATGACCTAGTCTCATGAATACTACGGCATTTTTCCACATAAGAAAGCAAGCTCGCTGGTGTGAGAGTTGTGGCCTGAGCATCACTTAGGAAACAGAGGCAGGGAAGAGGTCCTATGAGAAAATAGCTATCCTCAAAGTCTGGGATGGGGCCCAAAGTTCTAACAGGAAATTCAGCTATAAACCTTCAGAGCCCAAATGCCAGTGAAACACAGGCCAAAAGACACACCACTCCAGGTAACTGATTATGTCCAGTGACTTGGGACACAGCTACTGCAGGCACTGATACAACCACACAGTTCTAGGAACATTCTAGAAACATTGCTTCATGCACAAGTAAAAACTCAGAAGAAGAGAGCACCCACATCGTATTCTACAGTGGTCTCCTCCACAACCAAAACACAGCCTAGAAGCAGAGAGAATACTCAAGGTGCGACCCCGCCTCTGCTTTAGCAGGTGGAAAGTGTTGAGATGGAGGAAAGCCTACACCAACCTGAGACAGGGTGTCATCTGTCCCCAGAAGCGAGGCTGCAGGAAGGCAGAATTACTACAGATATACTGCAAAGGAGGGCTTGAATGCCCACCACTCCCAGCATGTACTAGGCAGGGCAGTATTGTATCCTCCTGAGAGAAAAAAGGAGAGTGAAATTATCCCTCAACTTAATGAGATAAAGGGATAACTTCATAATAGCCTATTCCCAAGAGAGAAGGAAAGCCTAAAGCCAACCGTTTTAAGTGCTCTTCTGGCTCTCATTAAAGTAGATGGAAAAAACAGGTGGCTCAGGGGCAACAGACAGGACAACTCACTCATACTAGGTAGGATAAAATTTTCTGACGTGCAGAATGCAGCTTATTAAAGGGACTTGAAATTGATTTAGTGCATAATGAATAAACAGAGAACACAAAACAGATCTCATGGCATGTAGTAAAGGCAAGTATTGATCATGAAACTTTCGTTGAGGGGTGTGTGTGCTCTGGGCCATAATGTAAAATGTATTTCTTGGGGCTCCTGGGTAGTTCAGTCGGCTGAGTGTCGGACTCATGATTTTGGCTCAGGTCATGACCGCCAGCCTCCATGTTGAGCGTGGAGCTTGCTTAACATTCTCTCTCTCTCCCCCTGTTTCTTTTCCCTGCTGGTGCACATGCTCTCTCTCTCTCTCTCTTTTTTTAAAAAAATGTATTTATTAATGTGGGTCATTCTCAAAAAAGTTTGAAAATCACTAGGATGGTATGGGAGATCCTAAGACGAAGAATACACAGACTCTACCCTCTACTGTCAAAATCCATTAGGGAAAATATTTATTATAAAGCAATCTGGTATGTGATAAGCATCATAAGGAAGATATAAAGTGCTCAAATAGGAGCAAGAGAAATGATTTCTGGACAGGATCAGAGAAGGGAAACAAAGCAGCTTTCTTGGAGGGTGAAATGGTATTTGACCTCGGCCTTGCTTGCAGTGAGGGTAGGATCTTGACAGGTGGAAATACAGAGAGAAAGATTTCTCAGAAGAAGCCGCATGAACGAAAGTTTGGCAGAAGGAAATAACAGAGCAGGTGAGCAATGATGAAAGCAGAAGTGTTAGGAGAATAAGTCAGGAGATGTAGACTGTAAGCAGACCAGGAAAGGCCTTGAACGCCAAACTAAGTGGGGTCATCGGTGGGCTCTGCGAAGTCACTGAAGGGTATCAAGCGGGAGACGCAATCAAAGCTATGTTTTGGTGATGATGTATATGAGACCATACAGGCAGGGAGCCCAATTAGAAGGCTATTACAATAGTTCGGATGAGAAGCAATGAGGATCTAGACCAGCATGAAGATAGTGAGAGTAGAAAAGACATGATGGGTTCAAAGGTAATAAAGCAAATGGAAGTGGCAAGCCTGGCCACCACACAACTGTAAAGGAAGAAGACAGAAGACTCAAATTTTCAACCTCAGAGATAGGGAGCATGAAAAGAAATGGTACCAGGATCAGAAAGCAGACCTGTGTCTGGACGATGGAGGACGGATGGGAGCCAATGGTGTCTGTTTTAGATGTGCCAAATCTAAGACACTTCAGGGATATTTAGTAGGAACCATAAAACGTTCACTTTAGCAACATAAACATGGAATTAAATGCTTGGGAAAGAGGTCAGGGCTAGAAATAGGTATCTGAGAAATATTCACATGAAGGTGAAAACCACCACTGAAAGCACACGAGAAGATGGGAAGGGAGAGAGAGAACATGGAGAACCGTGGAGAACACCAATTTTTAGAGTAGAGATGCTGAGCAATTAGAAAGAAAGGAGGAGACCCAGGAAGCCAGGGAAGGGGGGAGCTCCCAGAAAAGAGTAGTTGATATAAGAGCAACAAAGAAGTGAAAGAGGCAAGAAAAGGGCTCTCCAGAGTCCAGAGCCACCTGCAACATGGGTAGCACACAGCACAAGGTCCCAAGAGGCCCAAACCTCTAAACACACAATCCCCCTGGGCAGGGTCGTCTAAGCTTTTCCTCTCTCTCTCTCTCTCTCTCTCTCTCTCTCTCTCTCTCTCTCTCTCTCTCTCGTCCCTAGATCCGATCAGTCCCCAAGAGTCAGAGAAGAGGCACCAGTCAGCTTGCCTGTCTGTGGAGACAAGACGATGGCACTGCTAGAGAAGGGCTTCTCGCTTGAGCCCATGCGCTAATGACTGCTTGCGATTTGCTCTTCTTTTCTTAGTGTGAGAGGCCACTACAGGGAGACTTCGATGGCAAGTCAGCAGCTGTTCCCTTGAGAAAGAGAACTAAGAGGCCAGAGCCACAAAAGGCCAGGGTCGTCTAGGATTTAGCTGACCTTAAATTGGTAGAGAAACCCCAGCAACTGGGAGGAAGAAGCCGATCTCTGTTTTTGTTGCCATGTTTTGTTGCCACCAATTTCTTTCTTCTCCCTTCTCTCTTTCTCCACTTCTCAATCCCGCTAATACAAGTTATAAATACCTGAGTTAGAAGCCATTCCAGCCACACCATGGGCTTGCTGTTTCTATAAACAAGCATGTCACAGACCTGTCCATGGCAGAGCACGCTCCGCCTTTCCCTCCCTTCCTGCAGGTTAAGAATAACTATGCTTGTCTCTTGCCCACACACTACACTCTAATCTCACAAAGCAGATTCTCAACCAGATTCTGAGAATTGCTGCTTATGCAAAAGCCACAGAGGAAGCCTAAGGCCAGCAGGCTTTGTGCAGAGACTTAGCCAGCTGGACAGAGACCCAGTGACTGGCCTGGGGAGGGGGAGGGGAGAGGTGGGTATCATGTCCAAGCTCACTCACTCCTGCTCCTTCAGAGTCCAAAGTGCCATCTGGCCAGAGCCAGGAAGGGACATGATGGCCACTCCAAGATTGTAGAACAGATCTTGCCTCTTCACTCTGCTCCTGGTCTCTATCCTGTCTGGCTGATTTATAGTTTCGCTGTCTGTACCACGAAGGCTCCCAGAAACAAATAACTTGCAATATGGCAGAAAAACCAGGCTCCCAAGCTTAGAGTTCAGCATTTGTTGGAGCTGAGCCAATTCTCTGGTGCTGGGATTAAAATAGCCTCAGCTTCTAGGAAGGTAAATCTGCCACTGCTTGGGAGGAGGCGACCTCTAGCCACAAAGCCCTGGAGACTAGAGAACAAAGGTTCCCCACGCTGGCCTACCAAGAGAATTACTCATAGGGTTTAACAGGGTTTTTTCAGATAACAGTCCCTGCCCTATCCTCATCCCTTGCCTCCACAAGATTATCAATCAATAGATAGAGACTCTCCAGGTGGCTCTAATAATCAGGTAGGGAACGATTAAATTAAAGCACTTTGCTTTTTTATTTCCAAATTTCAATCTCTCCCGGGACTAAGGAGGAAACAACGTTCTGAGTATTTTCACAAGAATATCCAGACCTGGGGCACTTGGGTGGCTCAATTAAGTGTCTGACTCTTGATTTCAGATCATAATCCCACCAGTTTGTGAGATCGATCTGCTGTCAGCACAGAGCCTGCTTGGGATTCTCTCTCCCTCCCTCTCTGCCCTTCCTCCACTGGCGCTCACTCGTGCTCACACACAGGTGTACTCTCTCTCAAAATAAATAAATAAACATAAAAATAAAAGAATATCCAGACCCAAGGAGTGTAAACGGTTTTATGCAGAGACAGGGTCTACAGTTGTAAGAGCTACCCTTCACTGAATGTGTACCCTGCCTAGAACTGTGCTAAGGACTTTACGAGATTATCTCATTTAATACCCTTGACAAGTTTTTGTTTGTTTGTTTTTCTTTTAAGTAAGCTCTAGGCCCAACATGGGGCTTGAACTCACGACTCCAAGATCAAGAGTTGCATTCTTCAGTCAGCCACCTCACACCCTTGCCAACTTTATAAAGGACTAGCATTATCTCCATTTTATAGATGAAAGAATCAGGTAAGTAGTGAGGACAAGAACCAGGATTTGAATCTAGGTCTGTCGGCCTGGTTGCAGAAACTTTGGCGACCTGAGGAGGAAGTTCAGTTTCTCCAAAACCACCAGAATGGTGCAATCTGTGAAAGAGTAAAGAGGGAAGTCACCATGCCTTTGTGGAAGCATCAGGGACAGGTCTGAGAACCAAGGTAGAAGGCAGAGGGCACAGGATGCAGAGGGCAACAGGGACCAGGTCTGCTACCTTTAACATATTTTTAAAAATCAGCGGGTCTTTTTTTTTTTTTTTTTTGGTAGGCTCCATGCCCAAGGCGGGGCTTGAATTCGCCACACTGAGATTGAGAGTTGCATGCTCTACTGACTAAGCCAGCCAGGCATCCCTAAAAATTAGCAGGTCTTGGGTGCCTGGGTGGCTCAGTAGGTTGAGCATCTGACTTTGGCTGAGGTCATGATCTCACGATTCATGAGTTTGAGCCCCACGTCGAGCTCTGTGCTGACAGCTTGGAGCCTGGAGCCTGCTTCGGATTCTGTGTCTCCCTCTCTCGCTGCCCCTCCCCTGCTTGCGCACTCTCTCTCTCTCAAAAATAAGTAAGCATCAAAATAATTTTTTTCTAATTAGCAGGTTTTATCAGTAGCCGAAATGGATCTAAAAAATGGGTTCTGACCTCTCCTCACTAAATGGTTGCAGAGAAAAAGAAATAGCATTCTTCCAACGTCAGAGTATCCCACCTGGTCAGAGCTTGCTCGTGTCCAGCCAGCACTAGAACCTAGAGTCAACATGGACAGCTGACACTCACTTTCAAGGCAACAGACATGACAGTATCAGAAGCAGGAAAATCTGATTTCGTGTGCGGATGGAGGATGAGGCGAGGGCAGCATCAGACCCCAGAACGGAGTTCTGGAAATCAGGGCGTCTAGCTAAAGCACTCAATTATAATAAAACCATCAGCATCACCCAAGTCCATAGAGCAGCTTTAACAACACAGTGCCTGGTACAGAGCAGGCACTTCTCTCTCTCTTTCAGTTATGAGCAAGGCAAGGGTAGGAGGTACCTCCATTTAAGCAACCAGAACAAGGGAAAAAAAGTTTTTTTCCTCTCTAGAGTCAGTCCTCTCTACAGCAAGACCAGAGCCACAAACAATGCTTTATGAGCTAAAAATCTGATCATGAAGGGTCTGATTCCTCCTCATTCACGAGCTCTACACGCCTGAGTTTTCTTAATCTCGTGGCTTAAAAACTTTGTAGCCAGGGAGAATACTAACTGTTCCTTATCTGGACTAAGTGTGCAAAGTGAATGCAATTTTTGCATTTGTAATCTGAGACAAAAAGGAGAATGGGGAGAACTCTTGGTACCCCTGTAATAATGCCAACTTGTGCCATGAGACTCCCCTGGGAAGAAAGAAGATTCTTCAACATGTTATCCTTCCGTTCCATTCCAAACGCCAACACCCTGGATTAGGCCTTTGGCACCACATTCCTATATATAGCAAAGGCTTTCTAATCAATTTCCTTACTGTAGACCCTGTCCTCCCTCCCTCAACCTGTCAGAATAATCTTGCTGTAGCAGAGCTTTGAACATGTCCCTCCCCTGCTCAAAAACTTTCGATGGCTCCTTACTGCCAACTAAATAAATTATAAATGTCTTAGCCTAGCAACCACCGCTCCCTGTCAATTGATCCTACCTTTCTTCTATTTCCTACTACTCACCTGTATGAATCATGTGCATTTGTCAATCTGGATTATTCATTATTCTGGAAAGGTGCTTTGGGGCTTTAGCTTATATTCTTATTCTACCAGGAATGTCCTTCCCTTCCAGCACCCCCTACTGAAATCCTACGCTTTCAAGGACCACCTCAAATATCGCATCCGCCTGTGATTCTCTGCATGATCACCCTGGCCAGGGTGATTCCTCCCTCGCTGGTACTCTTAACAGAGGCACTTCATTTGCACCATTCAGACGGCATGTGCTACTTAGCACCTTATGCAGAAGTTCTTTGTGGATCTGTCATCTCTCTCCTGCTAGTCTCCTGGGAGGCAGAAGCTGTACCTACAACTCTGTGCTTACAGCACAGCGCGTAGTGTTTACTATGTATTTGCTGAGTCTATTTTTAATACTTGAAAAATAGTTGTGAATACTCCTTGCTTCATCTTACCCTGTAAGTTCTTTAAACTCCTAGAGAATTCCCCATCTATCACAGCCAGCGCTGGAAGGTGGAGCAGGAAGCAAGATTTTGATACCTTTCCAGAAGGGATGGCCTGAATGGAATAATCCATGTGCTTTAAATGATTACGAACAAAACCGTTTTGTCCTTGACTTCAGTAAATACACGCACGATGTGGCTCTTCACACATATGACTTAAATTATAATTAAAGACTAAGTCTAAAAAGATCAGAGGTAACTTTTTAAATAAAAGTGACAATATTATTATTTTAAAAGTTTTACCTGTCCTTTATAAGTAGGAATGGATGTAGCTGTAAGTAGTTGTTCTGGATGTTGAAATTATGAACTTGTTTTCTTCCTTATGTTTCTCTATACTACTTGTGTAAAAAATCTTCTCAGAGGGGCGCCTGGGTGGCTCAGTCAGTTAAGCGTCTGACTTCGGCTCAGGTCATGATCTCACGGTTTGTGAGTTCGAGCCCCATGTCAGGCTCTGTGCTGACAGCTCAGAGTCTGGAGCCTGCTTCACATTCTGTGTCTTCCTCTCTCTCTCTCTCTCTGACCCTCCCCCACTCGTGCTCTGTCTCTCTCTCTCTCTCTAAAAAATAAATAAACATTAAAAAAAAAATCTTCTCAGAAAGCACATGCACTTCAGAAAACATTAAAAAATATTTTGTTTACCAAAGCTGACCAAGGCATTATTTCTGAAGATACAAACAATGAATTATCTCAAATTCAACAAGTTAATAATGAATTTGTGAGAAAACATTTTATGACCTGTTATTACTAAAAAAAACCCAAGTTTATTATTATTTCACATGTATTTTTCACATTTTGTGCTTGAATGAGCAAACGGATTTTTAAATTTAAATTTTTAGATTTAAATATGAAATACACGTTTCAATTAGATGATTTTATCTTTATTGGTTTTTCTACTTACAAAAATAATACAGACTCATTGTAAAAATTTCCAACATTACAGAAATATAGAAATGCAGACAGTGAATGTCCACCATAATCTACTAACCCTCCCTGAGGTAACCAACATTAACAACAGTTTGGTATTTATAGCCTCACTTATTTTTCTATGCATATACTGACATACATGTTTTAACAAAAATATAAATAGTCATTAACATAAAAAGCAGTCATACAATTTTCTTTCTGTCACTTATATCTTGTACACGCTTTCACATCAGTAACATCAGTACATATAGACTGACCTCACTCTTTTCAGCAAGGACAAGGTATTTTACTTTATGGATGCACCCCAATCCCCTTTTGGTGGCTACTTGGATTATTTCAAAGATTTCGCTATTATAAATAACACCTCCACCTAAAAATCAGTTATATACATGTTTGTGTGGTATGAATGTTTGCATAGAACAGACCCCTAGAACAGATCCCAGAATTTTAACCGCTAGATCAAAAGACAGGAATCTATTAACGCTTCTCCTAATGGAGTATTACCAAATTTGCCCTCTAGGAAGGCTGGATCAGTGCAGGCTCTCACCAACCATGTAAGGGTATGAATGCGCTTGTTTCCCCACATCTTCATGGATATCTTCTTTAAGCAAACATCACTTAAAGAGAATATTTCATTCTTATTACATGAGACACGTAACACAATGGGTTATAAAATTAACACGTTTTCACTCTGTCTTTAAATTCTTAGCGTGAAAGGAAGCTCTAGGACTAATTCATTTCCTGAATTATTTCTCAATACAAATGAATTAGCCCCCAAAGAAGAAAAAATTATCTTTAGAGAAGCTATTGCTGTTAAACAACATGCTCAACACTCCAGTGATTTCTAATCAGATACAGTAAATTAGGTAAATTAGGACTTCCCTCCCCATCCACCCCTGGTTTACTGGTTTGACTTTTTTAGTTCCCCAAACTCACATTCATAGCCCTGAAATAATAAATTACACAGTAGTTCGTATAAAAAACATATTTGCTAAGCTTTCCTTTTGGTCAGGATTGTGAACACAAGTTAGAACATTGGCAAGAAAAAGGTACTGAAGACAGGTCACGATAAAAAGCTACACAGGGAGGATGATTAAATGTTGGAACAGAAGAGGCTGAATCTGCAAAAAAGGACTTCTCACAAATGCAAACTTGAAGGAATAAAAGCTTGCCAACAAATTAGAAAAAAAGTCCTTAGTATTCTAGAAATCTATGGACCCTGATAATATTAGCAACCCCTTGACAGCTATAACTTATTTAGACCTTACAATGTGCTTTCACATTCATTAAATCTCCTTTAATCCTCAGGACAGCCCAAGGAGGAAGCCATCGGTTTTCTAATTTTACCGATGAGAGAGAGGCCAGCTCCCTCCCTCGCACACGCACACACACGCCCGACTACTCACTATATGGCCGGCCCAAGGAAATGTGGCACGGGCATCACGCGGGAGCTTGGTAAAACGGCAGAGTTCCAGGGCAGGCCTGAATCTGAATGTGCATTTGAACAAGACCACTGCCTCTTGCCCCTACCCGCTAATCTGTCTGCTCATTAACTCTTAGAAATCCTGTTCGCTAGCCAGTTCTGGGTTTGCTGTGAGGGAAAGGTGTCTAAGACAGCTGCTGTGGGGGCTTTGCAAAAAGCCTGGGGAAGGAAGGACATCATAAGGAGAAAGGACGTGTTTAGAAAAGTCTGCAACAGGTTACTATGTCATATGAAAACAATCTTAGATGTTTGTGCGCTTTCACAAACAGAACCTGACCAATGAGCATCAGGGTAACAACTAACAGAGGGAGGCCACAGCCTGCCTGTTGGGTGCTTAGTTCTGACAAGCAGCTGCTTGCTTTTCTCCAGCGCAGCAGTTGAGAGGTGGCAAGGGTCAGAGTTTCTGAGCACGCTATGAGCTCCTCCCCCATGATCGCAAACTGCCTGTGGGCTGCCCTCCACCCAATCCACCTGGCTTGGGGCTTCCTCTCCTCAGACTAACTGGGGCAGCTGCAGGAAAGCATGTATTAAGATCTCGTGCTTTTGTACCCATTATGTTATCATCACTGCCTATTTGAAGAAAGAAATCAAAATAATACAAATTTGAGATCAGGTGAGGCAAGACACTTGCTCAAGGAACTAAGCAAACTTGGAGACTGACAACTAGAGTCAGGTGGGCAAATGACCTCATTTTTGTTCGGTTTCATGTTCACTGAACTCCAATTGGCATCATCCAGCTTGGCTCTGGAACGGGGCATTTTCAGATCCAGTTTTTTCCCCACAGAACATAGGCATTTTAACTCTGTGATTCTCCACAGCTTCAAAGACACAGTCAGTTGTGAGTAGGGACAGGCACAGAAATAACAAACAGGTGGAGTACAGACATAAAGAAGGAGAGATTTGGGGTAGGTAGAACTAGCAAGTAATCAGGCGTGTGAGCTACACAATCAACTGCCAACTAAGGGCGGAACAGGTTCAAGGGCCATGAATCCCACACACCAAAACAAGCAAGGCATCTGTTGGTCTCCACTTCACTCCCCCACCTCGCTCTGACCCCAGAGAGAAGCAGCAACTACTTTCAGCTTAAGGTCATTTGATGCCACAGAACTGCATCCTGTCAACCTGACATTCACGTACCCACACAACCACAAGTTGAACTGTTCCTAATGGTACCCAGAAATTGGGAGTTGGGGTGGGAAGAAAAGCAAGGATGTAGAGGTAAAGGAGGGTTAACCAAATGATGACTCCAAAACAGTCTGAGAAATTTGTTAAATCAACTTTAATGGGGAAAGTTAGGGGGAAGTATATTTTTTAAGGTACTGCCCTTTTCCAAGCTGAACACACGCTGCGACTCTTGGCTATAATGACACTAGGCATACTTTTGTGCTCAGTGTCACACTGGGCACATGAAGACTCCCTGGGAGGAGCAGAGAATCAAGATTAAGTGTGGGCTGGGCATCTGGATGGTTCAGTCAGTTGAGCATTCGACTCTTAATTTTGGCTCAGATCATGGTCTCACAGTTGTAAGATCGAGCCCCACATGGGGCTTCAGGCTGGCAGAGCAGAGCCTGCTTGGAATTCTCTTTCTCTCTCTCTCTCTCTCTCTCTCTCTCTCTCTCTCTCTCTCTCTCTCCCTGCCCCTCCCCCGCTCATGCACACGTGCTCTCTCTCTCTCCCTCAAAATAATAAAACTTAAAAAAAAAAAAAGTAATTTAGAAAAAAAAATTAAGGGTGGGCTTTGTAGTTAGGATAGAGAGGTCTGAATCCCAGCCCCGCCACCTACTGGCTATGTAACCACCAGCTAGCTACTCACCTAACCTCTGTTAGCATCAGTTTCCTCACCTACAAAATGGGGACGGAAACAGTGTTTATAGTAGGATAATGTAAAACAAGAATGAGCTAATATACGTAGAATGCTTAGCACAGTACATACACAGCAAAGGCCAATAAACGTTAGTCATTATTCCAGTGCAAGTATTATTATTTCTAGTATGATTTTAGGAGAGTAAGATAAGCACAGGGAGCACTGGCAACAGAAGTTGGAAAAAGTGGTTCCAGTAAGCACACTGCCTGAGAATGCTGAATAGCCCAAATCCATAATGGATGGGGTACTATGGGACATGGGGTACTATGTCAGAATTGCAGACAATATTATAATACTTCACAACCTTTTCTGCATCTGCTATATTTCATAATTTTTTACAGTGTGTTTTGTTTTTCAAGCGCCAGTACCTTTAACAGGGCCAGCTGAGTGTATGGGGAAATAAGCAGAGGCACCACTAAAGGAATACCAGTCTCAAAGCCTGATGAGACATATGGAAGTTAGAAATTGTAGTGCGCTTGGCATGAATGAGAAGCAATGTTCAAATCCAGAAGAACCTAAGCAACTCCCTTCTCAGGATTCCTCCAAAAGAGAACTTGACACAGTGAAAAAAACCAGCCATGTGGTTTCACTAAGTGTTCCAAGATCTTAAGTAAATTTAAATTTCAGCTACGAAAGAAGGGGAGGGAAGGGAAAACATCTTCAGTTTCATTCCAGTTTTACGAAGAGATATACGGTATTTAAACTTAGAAATCTAGTAAAAAAAAAAAAAAAAGACTTTTATAGACTAGAGAAGTGACAGAAAGCATTACAAACACTCTCTGTGATAAAATGAGAGGGGGTGGAATTTACTCCCTAGAAGTCTACGGGGAGATACCCATCCTGTGATGTGAACTCAGTCTTCTGTAAGTGCCCTTCGAAACAAGAGGAAAATGCTGTAGCCAATTAAGAAGTATCGTAGACTTGCTGATATAACCGTTGGGAGGAGGGAAACCAAGATGTGGAAAATGTGAACACTCAAAAATACCAACCCTAAAGATCCACGCTGCCCGATCTGTCATACTCACTTTATTTCTGGCCCTCCCCTACCATAGCTTTCTTTTAACTTCAAGAGGTAACAGAAGTTAAGGTAAAACCCACAGTGCGGCCTTGATTCAGCAAACATCCAAGCAGGTGGGCAGCTGTCATTGCACAACTCCACTGACAACTGTTGTAAAAGGAAGCTGACGGAAAACCTGGCGTTGCCCCGTATCAAACAATGGAGCCCAGAGAAGAGGCTTAGTTTGTAGCAGTGGGAATGTGATGTATAATACAACAAACCCTACTGAAAACACTGCAGCTTGTTTTCTTACCAACACTGCAGTCGGCCCATGAAGTAAAACCAACAGACACTCTGAGAACAACAATACAACAGACCACGTTCCCAGAGAGGCTGTTTGAATAAACAGAGTCCCAAATTTCAAGACCTGGACTGTCTCCTAAACAAAGGGGCGGTGATAACAGCCACAAGCCCAACTTTAGATTCAGTAGGTTGAGGGAGCGGTCACAGAAGTCAGGCTGAAGGCTCACTTCTACCAATGTTTTCTCACGAGTCAAGAAATGAAAACACACAAGTGACAGAGAGAAGAGAGACGTGAAGGCAGAGAAATCCCAGTTGCCCCAAAGACATTCAAAATATGGGCAGGAAATAAGACAGTGATTCAAACTGATCCAACGGGGCACACTTGCCTTAAGTTACAAGTGAGCGGAGAAAGGAAACTTGGAAAGCAGTAGCACCGTCCGACTCTGAAATGAGTGAGACCAAGTAGGTGAGGGAAGCCTTTGCAAGACCATGTAGAGCCTGGGCTATTTTAGACAGCAAAGGAAGAACGGGGCTGGGGAGAGAAGAATCCTCTCTCTCCCGCGAGAATCACTTTGAAGGCTGAGGGCAGCTGCAGGCACCGGAAGCAGAAGTGAGGCAGAGATCAAAGGAACAAAACCAGGAGAACACTTCACCGTTTTCATTGTACACCACCTGTTTTGAGGATCTCAAGACATTTTACAAGCCTTACTTGAGGAATCTATTAGAGATAGAAGATTCAGCAAGAAGTTGCCCAAGGTCATTCACAAAGGCAGGTGAGGGGCAGGGCTCCTGCCCACAAGGGCCCTCTACCCGTCGTCATCTAATTGTAGGTGGGGAGCCCAGGGACTGTGTATTAAACACTAAAAACTCTGGGTTCCTATGAGTGCCAAGGGAAGTGGGTAGTGGAATGGTGACGTAAAAAACTGGCCAGGACTCAGGGATATTATCAAAAAGTTTCCTACTCCTGCCCACAGAGGAAATTCCTGCTGATCTGTCTTAGTAAGGCAGTTATCAGTTCCTCATATCTGACCCTACAACAGGGCAGTTCTCTCAGATCTATCTCCGACACAACAGTTTACAGAGCAATCAGTCTAAAAGACACAGTGAAGATAACTATTCAAGGAAAAGAGTATACTTCCTGGGCCAGCTTTCTTTTCTTTTTTTTTTTTTTTGGTGTGCTTTTTAATGTTTTCTTAAATTTACATCTAAGTTAGTTAGCATATAGTCCAACAATGATTTCAGGAGTAAAATCCAGTGATTCATCCCCTACATATAACACCCAGTGCTCATCCCAACAAATGTCTTCCTTAATGCCCCTTGCCCATTTAGCCGCATGCCCCCACCCACAACCCCTCCAACAGCCCTCAGTTTGTTCTCTATATTTAAGAATCTCTTATGTTTTGTCCCCTTCCCTGTTTTTTTTTTCACTTTTATAATTTATTGTCTAATTGGTTTCCATACAACACCCAGTGCTCATCCCAACAGGTGCCCTCCTCTGTGCCCATCACCCCACTCTCCCCCCTCCCACACCTCCCTCACCCCTTAGTTTGTTCTTGGTCTTTAAGAGTCTCTTATGTTTTGTCTCCCTCCCTCTCAGTGTCCTTTTTTTCTTTCCCCTCTTCCCCTCCCCCATGGTTTTCTGCTAAGTCTCTCAAAATCCACCTATGGTGGCACATATATACAATGGACTACTACGTGGCAATGAGAAAAAATGAAATCTGGCCATGTGTAGCAACATGGATGGAACTGGAGGGTATGATGTTAAGTGAAATAAGTCAGTCAGAAAAAGACAGATACCATATGTTTCCACGCATAGGTGGATTCTGAGAGACTAAGCAAAAACCAGGGGGGATGGGGAAGAGGGGAAAAGAAAAAAAGACACAGAGAGGGAGGGAGATAAAACATAAGAGACTCTCAAAGACTAAGAACAAACTGAGGGTAAGGGGGATGAGGGAGGGGGGAGAGGGGGTGACGGGCATTAAAGAGGGCACGTGTTGGGATGAACACTGGGTGTTACATGTAAACCAATTTGAAAATAAACTATTTTAAAAAATCCACCTATGCATGGAAACATATGGTATCTGTCTTTCTCTGACTGACTTATTTCACTTAGCATCATACCCTCCAGTTCCATCCATGTTGCTATGCATCTGGGCCAGCTTTCTATACCCTCGAAAAGCCTCAATGAGGACTTGGGTATGAAGCCAACAGATTTCAGGGTCTTAGCACTTAAGCCAGGGGTTTGTAACCCAGCAACGGACTTCTGGTGGAACTTCATGTATCTAGAACCACTAAACTCTATTCCCAGAGCTTCTGATTCCATCTAGCTAGGATGGGACCCAGGAAAGTGCATTTTTGAAATGCTGCACAAATGTCCTATCTCAGTGCTGTCCTGACTCCTCCCCTAAGTCGAGAGCCATCAAACTTGAATCAATGATCCATGAATGCTTTGAAAATGAATATGCCTCCCCACCACTAAGGAGGCAAATTAAAGAGCCTCAGGACTGGGGCGCCAGGGTGGCTCAGTCGGTTAAGCGTCTGACTTTTGGTTTCGATTCAGGTCATGATCTCACAATCATGAGATCAAGCCCTGCGCTGGGCTCTGCAATGACAGCACAGGGCCTGCTTGGGATTCTCTCCCTCCCTCTCTCTCTGCCGGTCCCCTGTTCATGCCCTCTCTCTCAAAATACATAAACTTAAAAATAATAATAAAAAAAAGTCTCTACCAATACCTGGACTCAAACACTGAATAAGAGCAGAAATTTGATTATTGCCAGTTTTTTCTCTTCCAAGAAAATGCCCTAAACAAACTCTTCTTAGAGTCACATATGAAAAGGCTCCAAGCACTACCATACAACCAGACACGAGAAAATGTGGGGAAAAAATGAGATAAGAGAAAGAATTAGACCTGTATCCATAAAAATGGAGAACTAGAAGAAAGCTGCAAGTCATCTTGCCCATTGTTTCCCAAGGAATAATACATAACCCAGATTGGATAAATGGCTACTAAGGAGGAGGAGGATTTCAAAACCCCTTCGCTTAATTCTTTAAAATCTAACAACTCTCCAGCACAGGCGATCCTTTTGTATCCCTAACTGAAATCATGCCTGCTCGGCTTCATTCCATTTCTGTCCTTTGTTAAAAGAGAAAAACGACCCAGCTCCTTCCACATAAAAATCTTCCGGAAACTTTAAGAAAAGGGGGGGAGGGCTAGCTACCCAGAGCACACACATGCGTAAGGAAAACACAGCCTCGGCTGAGATGAAAGGCAGAACTGACAATTGGACAGGATTTGAAGTTGAAGGGTGTTTACAACTGATAACTTTGAGTTGCACTTCGAGACTCAGCAGATCTGGCACAAAACCTCCAATTACTCTTCTCCAATTCTCACTGCAGAGACTTCCCCCCCCTTAGAGAAAGCCGACTACAAATCCCAGCTCTCAATTACCCACTTCTCCGTCAACACTTTCAACCCCCATTTCTACTGGCTTTCTTTTTAGCTTTTTTTCTAAAAATTTTTTTAAATTTTATTCTGGAGAGAGAGAGAGAGAGAGAGTGCAAGCAGGGGAGGGTCAGAGAAAGAGGGGGACAGGGAATCCAAAGCAGGCTCCAGACTCTGAGCTGACAGCACAGAGCCCAGACGTGGGGCTCGAACTCACGAACCCTGAGATCATGACCTGAGCCGAAGTCGGAAGCTTAACCGACTGAGCCACCCAGGTGTCCCTCATTTCAGCGTCTAACTATATTTTGACCATATTTTTTACTAGGTCTCTCCTGAATTAAAGAGTCTTTCATGAGCACTACCTTCTGTATATATGTACTTCCCCTCCTCACTTGTGCTCTTCACTCCTTTTTTTTTTTAATTTTTTTTTAACGTTTATTTATTTTTGAGACATAGAGACAGAGCATGAGCAGGAGAAGGGCAGAAAGAGAGGGAGACACAGAATCAGAACACAGGCTCCAGGTTCTGAGCTTTCAGCACAGACCCCGACGCGGGGCTCGAACTCACAGACCGCGAGATCATGACCTGAGCCGAAGTCAGCCGCTCAGCTGACTGAGCCACCCAGGCGCCCCTGCTCTTCACTCCTAAACAGGCTACATCTCTACTTCTTTATCAACATTTTATTGTTCCTGATTTCAATTTCTCTTTAAAGAGGTCACAAAACTCCTCCTGATTATTTCCTATTCTTCTGGAACTCCATGTTTATCCCCACTATATTTGGCACCATCAAATTCTTTCCATTCATTTATTCATTTAGTATTTACTGCATACCTTACACTATACTGAACAGTGTGATGTAAAAGAAATAAAGAGCAAGACCTTTGACCATAAGAAATAAAGACACACAGGGGCATCTGGGTGGCTTAGTTGGTTAAGCGTCTGACTTTGGCTCAGGTCATGATCTTGTAGTTCCTGAGTTCTAGCCCCGCATCAGACTCTGTGCTGGAAGCTCAAAACCTGGAGCCTGCTTTGGATTCTGTGCCTCCCCCTCTCTCTCTGCTCCTCCCCTGTTCGTGCTCTGTCTCTGTCTCTCAATAATAAATAAACGTTAAAAAATGTTTTTAATTTTTTTTCAAAAAAAAAAAAAGAAAAAAGAAAGAAATGAGACAGACATAAAAGAACAATTAGAGATTGGTTCCAAGGTATGGGGCTACTCAGAGAAGACCCTGTGGCTCCAGTAAATATACAGTTGGATCTAAAAGTAAGTGGAGAATTTGGTGAAAAGGCTACTTTAGACAGGAGGAACAGTATGACTCAAAACAGCAGGCTATCTGAGGTAAGAGCTCCATAAAGGCCCTCTGTCACCACCTTCTTTGCCCCCTACCACCCATGCTCAAATACCTATGTCTTTTGGTCTTCAAATTTTATTTCAGGGTTACTTATCTGTGAATCACAAGTTTTCTGACTGCTATCATGATTACCCACAGCCAACGCACGTAAGAGCAGCTCACAAAGCTTTATACATCACATCCTAGACGGACTGCCACAGGGCAGGCTTTGAGAGTCATCTTAGGTAGAGTCTTCAATAAGGAGTGGGGGGTGGTCAGGCATCTGTTGGGTCCCAGGCACACAAAGGCAGCAACTACTTTTGGGTGCTAAAAAGAGACACAAGCACTCTTGCTCTGTTAGACTATTCAAGAGTCATTCAACTTCGGCTAAGTATTCCCTTCAATCACAGCTCTAGGGCAAACAAAGCCATTTAAAGCGGCCGGAAACACTGAATTCCTGTTTGAAACAGGGATGTTTAATGGTGATGCCACAAGGATACTCTTTCTCACTGTTTTCCTAGAGAGTTTCTCCTCCTCTCTTGCCTCAGGACTCAAGCATCCCAACCTCTGTGAAGTCTTTCCTAATTGCCCTAAGCTGACTTAGGTTCCCTCCCCTGTGCTGCCCTTAACACCTTTAGGCTTACTTCTAGGACAGCACTCAACATACCGTGTTGTAATTATTTGTACGTCCAACTAGCCACAAGCTCTGTGAATTTTTTTTTTTTTAAGTAGACTTCCTGCCCAGGGCAGAGCCCAACCCGAGGCTTGAACTCACAACCCTGAGATCAAGACCTAAGCTGAGACCAAGCGTCCCTTAACTTACTGAGCCACGCAAGTACCCCTAGCCACAAGCTCTTTGATGGTAAGGAAGTCTTATTCATCACTGATTCCACACATAAGAGGCACACAATAAACATTTGTTGAATGCATTAGTGATGAGTGATATGGGAAGTTTTAAAGAATGGTGACTGTACCTTCTAGATTCCAGACCAAAATTATAGTATTAACACTGAAGAATAAACCCCCATCATACATTTCTACTAACTATACCATTCTTGATCAGAAAAAGAGGCCAAAAGATATGAGAAGATGGCTCTAATAGTGGTGGTCACTGTCAAGTCATCAGCCAAGAATAAGAGAGCTTGCAGCACTAAGAATGATCCAACGTAAATAAGTGAGTGAACACTGTCAAATGTAAGACAGTTTCTAAGTTCCAGGCACATTCTCCTACCTCTGGAGAATATGAACAATGAACTCCTATTAGAGTCCTAATATAGGTCACTATCTCTACTGTCATGGAACCTAGTGGCCAATTTCAACTGAAATTGAAACATCTGGCTGAAACATACAGGAAAGCTGTCCTCCTTCTGACCAAATCCAAGAAAGGTTCTGCTAAAGGAAAGAGATCGGAACTAAGTCCTCCCACAATCCTGCCGTGTTGTATACCAGCACTCTAAATCATTCCTCATTGACTCTACTCATCTCTGAGGAGATACAAACAAGGCAATAAAATGCTGCTGTCTCAAATGCCTCTCCCTGTAGCGATCCTGTACCACACAAGGCTACTGCGTTTATCGGCTGCTAATGTGACACAAAAGTCTAATCTGATCCTGTGGGAACAAAGCCCCAGATTCCTTTGGGGATTAAACGAATTTAGTCTACTTTTGCATTCCCCAAATTGTGGAGTCTCAACGAAGTTGAAGAAAGCATGAAGCCAATACTCAGACAAGTGAGGAGATGGAAAGGGACTTGGCTTCTGAGGAACTTCTGCAGCAGGGTGGGATGTGCCTCTTGGAAGAGAGCGAATGAGACAGGCAACGTTCAACGACAAGCCAGGAGGTCTGTTTTGCTGGCAGATACCAGGCTCCTTGCATGTTATCATTCCTAAGCCGAGAGGCTCCAGTTAAATTAACTTAGGTTTCTAGAAAAGGCAAATAAATTTGTTTTGACTCCAGGCGAAAGCATTTACCAAGCCAATTCCTCAAACCAGGTGTTCATTCTGCTACTACTGTCTTGCATAACCTCAACTGTGACACTAACACCTGCAGCTATATTAGTCACATCTCAACCCTTCACAGGATATGTGGTCCCACTACCCTCTTCCAAGAAGGGAAACTGAGTCATCACTTATGAACTGGCTTCCCCAAGCACAGACTGTTTGCAGTGAGGCCACAACTGAATCTAGCTTGCCTTCTTCCTATTCCTCTTCATGGAGAAACCTCGGCATGCCCACTGCTGCTACTCTTTTTCCTTTAACCTAAAACCAACTTATTGTTTTCTTGAGGGGCAGAAATGAGCACACTTGATCCTTTAGCGCCAAAAGGAGCTTCTAGTTATCCTCTTTCCTAAGAAAGAGGAAGGTGAAAGAGGAACACGGGGCAGTGGAGGGGAGGATTGGAAAGGGGTGTCTCCCAATACTAGGACTCACCTTGGAGCTGAGGTCTTCTCGCCGGTTTCCTGCCTTACTCCTGCGCAATTTAATGGATGGAGATCGCAGTAGGTTCTTGATCCGGCTGGTAATGGTTGACCCTTCCACAGCCATCATGATGAGGAGCCCCAGGGGACAGTTCCTGGCCCAGTCTTGGGACTTGTCTCAAAAGCAGCACTGCCTTCCCACTCCACAGGTCCTTCCAGTATCCCCTCCCACTGACCTGAGATGGCAGAGGCCACCTTACCTTCTGCCTAGTCGTGTCTGCAGCTATTATCTCTATGTATTACCCTCTCCCTCCTCCTCATACCTGCCTTCAAGCACTGCGCTGTTTCTTACATTTGAAGGACAAACCCATGAAAAAGGGGGAGAGAAAGCCTGAGCTGCAAAGAAATGCCAGGCCCACGCCTGCCAAAGGCGTTTAGCCGGAGGGATGGGATTGGCCCTAAAAGGGCTAGTGGTTGGTTTGGTCCCCGTTAATTCCCAACTGTTCCCATGGCAACTGCAGGGTCTAAAGAAGGAGGCCACCAAGGAGTCCCACCGGGGGCTTTGGACACCTGAGCTGGCGGCCGCGGGGACGCTCGGCGCGGCGGGGCTCGCTGTGGCCCGGCAACCGGTTCTGCCACGGGAGCCTCCCTCCCCCACCCCCGACCCTTGGCCCTCCGCTGGAGACCTGGACCCTTCTCTTTCACTTCCCTCAGCAGTCCCAGCTACTCGCCAGCGCCCCCCCTTGGGCCCGGCCTCACCAGCCCCAGGGCGCGGGGGCCACCCCGCTTACAGCGCCCTCAGGCATCGCGCTCAGCGATTTCAGCTCCGCGGCGGCAGTAGCAGCAGCAGCTATGGTGGCACGCGCGGCTCAAAACGCGAACTACCGCCTGGGCCAAGCTACGGGCTGGTGAGGCGGAGTCGAGGCGAGGGGGTGCGGTCTGTATCCAGGAGGGCGTTCTGAGAGTGGACCAGTAAGGCTTATGGGGGCGGAGCCAATGAAGGGGCCTAGGAAGCAGAGTTGAGACTTGAGAACTAAGGGTTCCGCACGGTGCAGTCGTGGGTATCGCTCCTAAAGTAAGGTCAACAGAACGTGGCTTCATAAGTGAAAGAACCAGCCTTTTATGGTATTATCAGGCCTCGTCCTCCAGAGAACTGCACTTCCCAGAGTCCCAACAAGACGGTAACCACGCCCCTATGGTGCTGCGGTTGGCATTTGATAGGCCCGAGGGACCTTAGCCAAAACCAACTCCTTGCTCAAAATTACAAGATCGAGGTAGTTTTAAGCCTCTGCTCCCACTGACCCCAACCGCTGGGATTTAAAGCGGTTAGAATCTTTTCTGCTCGCCGCCTTCCCGCCGCGTTGACCTACGTGCAAATGACTTTCCTGCATAATTCTTAAGATAGCTAGTGTTTTGAACTGGGCAACCTGATTGGCCATCATCGAAAAGGGGCGGGAGACAGCTGTGAACTGATCTTGAGGCGTGCGAGGGAAGGGAGAAACAAGTGTTATGTGCCTGTGAGATAACATTTGTTTCCTTTAAGCTCCAAAGTCTCACCACTCTCTAACCTGGAGTTAACAAAGACTTTTCTGCTCCAGATCTTTTATTTGTTCATGTCAAAATTTACTTTTCCCTCGTATTGCTGCTTTGGCGAGGTCATGATCAAGCTCGTTGGCACTAGATTTAGTGGTATATACTTCTTCCAGCCAATCGTGGGAATGAGGAGTGGCGCGCGCACAGAAATGCTCATATTATTTCATAGGTGTCTCAACCTGAGTTTTATTTTCTACAGGTCTTTCGGCCTCTTTGCTACTTCAAGAAATTACCTATGGAAAGGTTAATAGAAGCAAAACGACTTGAGCCCCAGAAAAACCATACACGGATATGTAGGTCTCACCCTATCTAAATCTTTGACACCCCTGGGGGAAATTACATGTTAGCAAAAGGATCAGGACCCCTAAACCCATTCCTTGTACAGCCATTTGGCAAGGTATGGTATGTATGGTAGCCATGTACTTAAAAACGACATCTACAAAGCTCACGAGTTGAAACAAAAATCAGGAAAGTCATCTAGATGACATAAGGCTTCCTACCCTTCCACCGCACACAAAATGGGTATTTTCACATTTCTCAAATCTGAAGGAAAGCAGCGAGACTCTGCCACCCAGAGTATTAAATGGGGAGTTGAGTTGGTTCTTTCAATTTCTTGCTACTCTTTTACCTCCACGGGGGTAGAAGCCAATGTAATACTAATAAATAGTGCCACCTGCTGTCCTTACTTGTGTGCTACATGCCCCAGCAACTGCTGCCTCCACCCTCAAATAGTTTGTCCCTATTCTCTCAATTATTTGTGTGTCCACTATTGGTTTTCTCACATCACTTGTGTCCAGGTGAATGGGTTTACAAAGTGTCACTGGTCATTTCCTGTCCAAAGGTACCCTGGTTTACTCCCCCAAATTACTCTCATCTGAAGCTCAAGTTGTAGAGGCAAATCCAAGCTCCTTTCATGGTCTAAAATGATCGACATGATAAAAATGAGAACAGTGTAATGAGATATTCTAAGTCTAGAATCTGGGTACTTCCGATCCACATACTATTAATTCTTCACCATTTAGTACACTGTCTAGGTACCCTGCAGCTTCTGAATTGTCAGTATGAGAATAGCATGTAGGCTGTTCCCCTGCCTAATTCCTCAGAAAATCCCAGGTCCAGGGTGAATAAAAGCATTCTTTTCTCCAAACTAAATTGCCAACCCACCCTCCAAAAGCAGTTAACCTTTACGTGAAGTATTTCACCATCCATATACTATTTCACTTTTTATTCTGCTTGTGTATGTCCTAAACATACATGGTTATCAGATTTTAAAATTCTGTCTAGGAAGAGATGTATACAATCGTCTGTTTTGCTCTATGCTCATTAGATCAAATTTTAAAATTCACCCTAGGCTTAACACATGCAAAAAGGTGCAATTATAAGATCCTGGAAAACTAACAGGCTGGAGTAAACATTTGCTCATCAATTCAAATATTTATTGAGCACCTTTACATGCAAGGCACTGTGGGACAACTGAGATCGATGCTTGCAGTTGGAAACAGAAGGGATCTCAAAACAATGCTTCCCAGACTGCTTTCTTATTTAACAAAATCTCTTCTAATACCAGAGTTTTTAACAATAGAAGAATTTAGTAGCGCTTAGATTTGTCTCAAAATTCCCAACTCATTCTGTGGTTTAGCCTTCTCACCCTCCACACGTGTCTCCATCACACTATTACTCAATGCTTATGTATCGCTGTAGAGCAGTTCAGTCATTATACCTCCAGTTCAAAAGTTGTATATATCAAATTACTTCCCTCGTTTGAAAAATGCTTTTGATCTTTTTTCTTCTCCAAATGGCAGAGTCTTGTATACCTCAGCTTTAATTTTCTCTGTATCCAGCCATTCACATTTGTGTAAAATTTCATTAGAGGTAACACAATAACATGAAGTATTGATGCCTTTATAAGCACTGTCTTCAAAATCAACCATTTTGTGCAAGACATGTACTCAAATTCTTGGTTATCTATCATTCTCTACAGAAGTACCTGAAATCGTGCAGTCTACTCTGTGCATTGGCTTTTAATCTGGGCATGGGGAACAAAGGTTATCACCGTTTTTCAGACCCATCTTCAAAGTGCATTTACTTCTCAATTCACCTGATCCCATTCCATTTTAATATCTTAACCATTATAATTAGAAGAGGAAAAAAAAACTGTACTATGTGATCTTAGAGTAGTTCACTGTCTAAAAGACCCCTTTAATAAATAAAGTTTTTTCTAAATTGTGATACTACTTAACATATATCTTGCTTTAAGAACATCTATGTCCTTAGCCCCTGAGACTGTGTTTATGTCCTGTTATTCTCTAAGGTAACAGATATATCACCACGCATTGGTATTATGAGGCTAGCCTTTCCTCACTGTTGAACGACTTCTTGAAACAAACATTTGCTGTCAATTTGTGGAAAATTTTGAAGTCTCCATGTAAAATATGCTACAAGGATTAGCAAAAATCTCCCCCAAACGGCAGGTCAGAAACTTTGAAAACAGTAAGGAATTCCTATGATGAAACTACTTCAGTGGTACCTCTCTCAAATGACTCCGGGCATTAGATTTCTCTACTCCAACTCAGCACAAACCTCCCAACACCAAGTCCTCCTTTCATTATTATAACTGATTTATTTATTTCGAGTTTATACATTCTGCCTTCCACTCACCGAACTTCTTCTGTTCTTACGTTTCTAAAAAAATAGTCATTTTTCAAAAGCAGAAAAAGAAAGATATATATTTAATATATAAAAGAAAAGGCTAAATCTGACATAATTATATTCTTAAAAACATTCCATTTATTTACAGATGTATAAAAAGGTGAATTATTGGTCTACTGAGATCATGCTTCTTATAGTGTTAGGGTGAGAGCTATCCTCCCAATTCCTCAACTCCTCTCACTCAACTACATCTTTCATAATCACACATGTCATTTTCATAGATCAGTTTCTCTTGGGGTAAGGTTAAAGAGTGGGAGTTTTTGGAGATTTGAGATTTCTGTCAAGACTGCAGGACTCTTCTGAAGACAGAGTCCTCATTCAAATTAGCCTTCACAACTTACTCATTCTAAGAGGTCTTGAAAACACCATTATCCTGGGAGTTTGTAATGGCATCTGCAGCCTTCTTGCAGACCTGGAATCATCTCTCATTTCCATCTCTGTACATCTCTCATAAACAGAGTCGAATATCTTCACATCAAGAATTATTACCTCTTTATTTATTTTTTTTTTCAAAAAGGGAGAAGTGTTCAGAAGCAGAATGGTCCTTCTTTTCCTGAGGATTATTCACTCACTTGCCTTCTCCTTGGCTGACCCTCAAAAGCCATAACAAGAGCCTTGGGAAGTCAGGAGGAAATGTGAGGACTAGACAAGCAAGTTAATAATGGGAAACTGCTATACCTGGATTAAAATACTAGGATCTCCAAGATCAATTATTAGCAGGGGAGACAGGTGCTGGACTCCTTGGCTAAGGCATTGAACGAACTCTGCTGGGTAAAGAGTAGTGGGAGGGATAATGAGAAGCTAAGGGGCACTCATTACCTACTTCAAGCTTCTTCAGTAACCATTAGAGGAGGGAAGGTTGAATGCTGATGAGCAGGTCTAGAAAGGCAAGTAGCACAATAACAACAAAGAATTTGCTCCCACTGCAATTTGCAGAGGAAATTTTTCCACCCTTTTCAATCTAATTACCAGAGTTACTAGAAAGGAAACCAGCCATGGAAGTACTAATTCACTCGCTAGAACTATTCCAAAGCTGGCCTCAACAACCTACATCTGAAGATCTGCTGAGTGGGATTTGGCATAAAGAAGGCAAGGGAACGTAGAAGAAATAGCATCACCTAGGCGCAGCCCAGGCACTGGAAGCTCTTGTGTTAGTGTTTCACAACACAAGCAAATCCTGTCACTGAAGACAGAACAGGGGTTACATTCCAAAATATAATTATTTAAGAAAGGCAAAATGCAGCAGCTAAATCCCAATCTATACATTTTCAGAATAGTGATTCTTGCCCCCAGGAGTTTCTAAGAGACCCCTCAAGTGCACCATGATTATTTACAAACTAGATAGGAAACATCATTTCTATACTCAATACAAATCTCATCTTCTAGGTTGAAAACTTCAGCCTTTGAGAAATCTATGAAAACAACTATACAAAAATATAAATATCTTTATCTTTACAGGCTGTCAGTCCTTCATACCCTGACAGCTTATGAGTGAAAAAGCTCTACAGATCATTGAATCCATGGTAGCAGGTAATAAAAAATATATCTTGTGATTCAAATACTGCCTCATTTCCCTGGTAAAGAGTGCCTACTGTGACTTTTCTTTTCTTTACATCCTGTGCAGGTAAAAGTGAATGAAACCTTCAAGCACCAGGAGGCTGGTTTGATTTGGGAAATATCCAGCCCCACGATTTTTTGTTTTGGCCGCGGTCTCTGGTCTGGGCAGGGAATGCTTTCATTTTAGCTGTCTCTTGAGTGATGTGATGTGTGAAAAGGGGAGAGCTCCTTCTATGCCTACTTCCAAAATATATATGCCAGGTAGAAACCCCTGGTACTGTGAAATGTCTTTTCAACAAACACTCATAGACAGTAAGGGAGAACTAGTATTTTCTTTAGCATCTGAAAAATAATCACCTTAGTAATAAAAGTTAAAAGCATTCCTACTTTACCAGAAGGCTTGGATTCGTAATTCTGATTGAAAGATAAGGGAATGGAAGCTACTTGGGATATGAAAGAAGAGAATATTTTGCTGAATGACACAAAGTGTTTCACTTTGGTATTCCATGGTACCCATCCTCTCTCACCCTACTCTTGAACCACCAACTAAAAACTCTCTTCTGGATCCCTTTGCCCAAGTGCATCACATTCCTTGGATTTCAGACTTAAGCCACATCAACAACAGCTATCAACTATAGTTCGGCCCATAACAACTGCAAAGTCTCAAGCAGCTTTTTCTCTGGGAGGAAAGAACTAGGAACCACTATGGACCTAGAGTCTTGTTATGAATTCCTTGGGTAAGAGGGGCACCTCGTGTTCAGTAATGGATCACATCTTCTTAGAGAGGATGAGGAGACCCAGCACCACAAGTGAGGTAACACATTTTAACATGATCAGAATTTCATAGTAGTAATTTCTTGTACCGAGGTCAGCACCCTACCCCCCCTTTCTCTACCATCATCCACTGCATCAAAGTCAAGGATCACAGTTCCATGACACAAATAAACAGATGCCTACAGAGAAAGGAGGTTTCCCTCATAGCCTGGTTTCTGCCTGAGGACAGGAAAGTTCATTTCCCTGCAGAACTTGGTGAGGCCCCAGAGTTGCCCAATTTGGCCACAACAGGTGCCAATGTAGGCATCACCTTGCTCTCCCGGCATTCCTGGTCATTCCCTGTTAAGTTCATTTTGTGTCCAACCGATCCAGCTTTGGCAGCTATAGGTGCCAAACAAGGCATCACCTTAAGACCCTGACCATCTGCATCATTAGAAGGATTAGCTACTTTTAAACCTAGAGGTGCTAACTTTGGCATAGGCCTCCACAAAGTATCTGTGCTGCTGTTCTCTAGGCCAGCCTTCATGTGTAGGATGGGAGGTGAGGACACACTTTCAAGCTCTGCAGGGACACCAGAAGTACTCTTCCCTCCATCACTGGCTTTCCTGTGAGAAAGGAGGGAATCCTTTATCTCAGAGTCAATAACAATCTTAAGGACATCTGGCTCAGATGCTGGTTCTGCAAGTTGTTTTTCATTCTCAGAAAAGTCATCATCTTCCAAGTGCAAGAGGAGAGGACTGACAGAGTCACTCTCCCCTTGTACATCAGGCAACTCTTTCAAACCAGTTCCCAAGTGGCCAACCTGGAAAGTCGCTCGGTTCCCAGGAGGAAGTTTACTGATAAAAGCCCGTCGAGCATCTCCTGGGAACTCCGTATCCATAGAGCTGGGCAGTTCAGCCAGGCTAACAGAGTCATCATTTAGTTGCTGATTAAGAAAGGCAATCTCATTGAGCAGAGAAGTCAGTGTCTCATCAGTATCATCCTCATCCTCCATATTAGTTAGCAGTTCGCTGGGATCCAGTGCTGCTTCCTCTATAGCTGATGCTACCTTTCTCAGTTCCATCTCTATACTGGAGTCTTTGAGATCTTTCATCTTCGATTTATGAAATGTGGACTCCTTTGGCTTCAGTTTCTCCCGTCTAGGTTCACATTCTTTCCACTTATACTGAATACCTCTCATTTCACCAGCAATCTTTTTGGGTAAGAATTCTTGTGCTTCTTGCATACTAGAAACATCAACTATTTGTGGAAAACCAGAATCTTTATTTGCCAGAAAAACCGGTGTTGGACCCAGGGTCATTCTGCCATCTCTATGGCTACCTCTGGAAGAGATTCTACCCGAATCTTCAAAGGCGTTATCTTCATTCCTGACAGTACTTTTCAAGTGGTCAGGTGGTTTGCCATCAGGAACTTCATGAGGATATTTGCTGCCACCCATATCTACCAAGCCTCCCTCTGTGGCCAATGATGTCACATTAACAATTCTTGGCATCATAAACAAGTCGTCATTTTCTGGGGGGGGAAAAAAATTCGTTTAGTTCTTCTAGAGCAGTAAGCCTCCCTCTCTTATTCATACCCAATGACTTCAGAGATCTCTCAGAAAGCTGGTAGTCAAGATTCACCAGTTTACTTTTATCCAAAAGATGAAAGGAACTAGTGGTTTTTCAAATTATGGATACCTAGCTTAACAAGAAAATAGGTAGGGACACCGGGGTGGCTCAGTCGGTAAAGCGTTCAACTTCAGCTCAGGTCATGAGTCTCATGGTTCCTGCGTCAGGCTCTGTGCTGACAGCTCAGAGCCTGAAGCCTGCTTAGGATTCTGTGTCCCCCTCCCTCTTTCTCTCTCTGCCCCTCACCCCACTCATGCTGTCTCTCTCTCAAAAATAAACATTAGGGGTGCCTGGGTGGCTCAGTCGGTTGAGCGTCCGACTTCGGCTCGGGTCATGATCTCTCTGTCTGTGAGTTCGAGCCCCGCGTCGGGCTCTGTACTGATGGCTCAGAGCCTGGAGCCTGCTTCGGATTCTGTGTCTCCCTCTCTCTCTGCTCCTCCCCAACTCATGCTCTGTCTCTCTCTGTCTCAAAAATAAATAAACATTAAAAAAAAAAATTTTTTTTAAATAAAAATAAACATTAAAAAAAATTTTTTTTTAAATAATAGGTAAAATCTAACCAAAGGACTACTTATTAAGAGTTCTATTTAATTATTTTTTAGTAATGCTCCCTAGTTAATTATTTATCCTGAGACAGACATGCATCTTGATTCTGTTCACCCAATTAACTGCTACTCTGAGGGAAAAATGAAGCCTTAGGAGCAGCACTGTAAAAGAAAAGATGACCCCCTCCAGAATGAGTTTAACAATATTAGTACTGGTAAAGACTCCCTTTTGCCTTAAGAGAAATTTAGGTGCCTAAAATCTAAATCGTCAAAGTGAGACTTCCTTCTCAACTCTACTCCCTATCCCCAAAAAGGGATGGTGCTCAAATTGAACCCGGCTGGTAACGGCAGGAGTGCACCATCTCAGAATACAACATTAAACTGATAAATATTTGTCAATGCCAAAAACTAAAACAATGACTCCTCTCCCTCCTTTTACTTTCAAATATTTTCAGTGTTTTTCCTACTCAGAAATAACTAAAAATCACAAAAGAGTTCCCAATCCCAGGTTTAAAAAAAAACCCAAACATGTTCTAAAAAGAGGGTCACCTCTTTCTAAGGCAAATGCAAATATAAGAGATCTTATCATTACAGAACACATTGAAAGGCTTTCTCTGTCACAGTGGGATACCAGGAATAACTTTTTCACTACCCATAGAGGACAATACCTACAACATACCTGATTGAGCCACAGCACTGGAGGCAACTTGAGGCTTCAGATCTGCTTCTAAGAGAGCAGGAGAAACAGTTACCACTGGTCCTGTGAATAAAGGACCCTTTAAGGTGAGCAATTGCCCTTGCGGAGTCATCACGATGTTGGCAGAGGTGTGTGGAGTGTTAGAAGGTGAGGTATTTTCTGTAAGAAAAATAAGAAATTAGTTAAGGACAAAAGGTCTTCAATTAAAGCTCGTATAAGCCTAAGAGCCTAGGAAAGATCCTTAAAACCACGCACTGACTTAAAAGGCAAGAAGTAAATTTCAAATTTAGTTAGGGTGCCTCAACTTGGAATTTACTTTTTGACCACTTTTCACTGTGTAATGGGTTACATGCCCAAGGATTCTCGTAAGGGACAGAACTTATTTGAGGAAAGGAGCTATGGAACCACTTTTTCAATGGAATGGTTCCAACAGTCTTGATGGTGAATCAGGATAAGGGCACGCAAAATCCTATCCCCAGGCTTGCTTTCCTTATACACCTCTAAAAAAGTACTTTAAGTTTCTAGCTCTCAAACTTCTAACTTTTTCATCTATGAAATGAGACAGACTAGACAAAATGATCATTAAGATCTTCGCAGAGCAATGACATCATTTGATTCTCTAATGTTAAAATGTTAAAACTAACTCATATTTTAGTATCCATCACTACTTTTCTCTTAGATATCCTGGTGTGTACAATGGGCCAACCAGAGAGTAAAAAAGGATACACTATTCTCTAAGAATATAAACAAGTAATATAAAATCAACATGGCCTCACTTCCAAAAGCAAGATAGGAGACAAGTACTTAAAACCAATTTACTTTTGTTACTAAACAGCAAGTCATTGATACGCAATCTAATGAAAATGGAGCCTGATTCAACAAAATTAATTTTTTTAATTCCAATTTATTTGTCTCAGCAAGCCAAACTTCCTCAACTTGTGAAAAGAACTGCAGGGAAATCAAGAGTTTAAGTATAAAGTCTGAAAAAATGGCAGCTTAAAAAAATACTCACTGAAACATTAGAATAACCTGACTGCTATCAAAAGTAGGTTTTACAGGTTACCGTAACTGGTAACTTCCTAGGATTTACTTGAGTGTATAAAGTTAGAAACTAAAATCTACTACGGTTAATATCCTTTTTATACAACCCATCTTTAATGCATTTTAATTAAATCTAAAATTATGGCCAAGAAAAGACTCGGTCCACTGAACTAAACTGATGTTCACCTACATTAAGGAAAGCAAAAAATGTCCCTCCTACCTGTGGCCTGGTCTCTTTTTCTGGAAAGAATCAAAGGTTTCCCCTTCCTGTTATTTATAAACATCTGTCCAACATCTACAGATGATGCAGAAGATCCTTCCTGCTGTTTGCTAGTTCTGGGAGACACATCAAACTCATCTGATCCCATCTTCTTTTTTCTTTTTTGTGCCTCTAGTGCTTGTTGTTTTGCATAAATATACTCTAGCTTCTTCAGGACAACTTCTTCTGTCTTACCTACAGGTTGATATGGAATAAACTGTCATTCTTTAAATGACCCCACATAATAATGAGAAATAGGGTCAACTGAAATTCAGTTGGTTTAACTATATTCCCCAAAACTATGGAAAGCAAGAATGATTATAATCCAGAAGAAACATCCCACCCAATCAAAAGGTAACTCTACTCTGGGAACCAAGCCACAAACTAAGTAATCTCTTTACCAGAGATCATTCACATAATCTCACCTGAAAGAGATGATACTTTCCGTATCAAAATACTCCGTTTTCGCGTCAGGAGATTTTTCTGTCCTATCAATTTGTCTGCCTGGTCTGTTAGTCCCTGAATTTCGCTGAATGCCTACGAACAAAAATTTAGTATCATGTGAATTTATTTGCTCTTTCCTAGAAACAGGTAAAGCCATCTCAAGGTCAAAAATTTAGTATCATATGAATTTATTCGCTCTTTCCTAGAAACATGTAAAGCCAACTCGATTTCTTTACTAAAATAGTAAAAAAGTTTACTATTTTAGAAAACTTTATAATGTCATTTAAAACAATTCTGGATGCTTCAGAAGCTGTTATCTGTTAAACTGCAGGAGACTTTCTGGCTTATTCTTCTAAGGAACATGATTGTTTCCAAAAAGCATCACTGAGTGGTTCACAGGTGTTTCTACTACTACAAGGAGTAGATATAAAACATTTACTCTATTTAGATTTTAATAATCAACTTTATTTTTAACGTTTATTATTTTTGAGAGACTAGAGAGAGACAGAGCTTAAGCCGGGGAGGGGAAGAGAGAGGGAGACACAGAATCGAAACCAGGTTCCAGACTCTGAACCATCAGCACAGAGCCCTACACAGGACTCAAACCCATGAACCAGCAGATTGTTACCTGATCTGAAGTGGGATGCTCAACTGACTGAGCCACCCAGGCGCCCCTGATTATCACTTTAAAATCACCTCCTATAGGATACGTGGATGGTGGCTCAATCGGTTAAACATTCAACTCTTGATTTCGGCTCAGGTCATGATCTCAAGATTTAGGAGTTCGAGCCCCACACTCAAGCCCCAGATTGGGATTCTCTCTCTCAAAACAAATAAATAAACTTTAAAAAAAAATCTTAAGTGGTGCTTAGGTGGCTCAGTTGGTTAAGCGTCCAACTTTGGTTCAGGTCATGATCTCACAGTTCAGGGGTTTGAGCCCTGCGTCAGGCTCTGTGCTGACCACTCAGAGCCTGGAGCCTGTTTCCGATTCTGTCTCTCCCTAGTCTAAGTCAAGTCTGGTTGAAAGAACTGTGTTCTAGAGGGATATGAATGTTTGCCTTGTACTCCAACTTCTAGTTAAAAGCAATTTAAATGAAATTACCTTAGATATTTCAGATTTCCTTTTAAAATGACTGGCAACTGTTAAAAACTACATTAAAATATCACTTATGTTGTGTTTTTCACTGTGGTAAATTGTTCTAGTGCTATGGAGAACACCAATGTAAAGAGATTCAACTCTAGAGTCGACTAGACTTTCTGACTTAATCTAAAGTGAAGACAATTCTGCTGGTTAAGAACTTGACTTTCAATAAAAAACTACTTTGATTCAGCATAAGGGCCTTTCCCCTTAAGGGATTTGTTGGGAGTTCACTAGTCCACATTCAGATGTTAAATACAAGCTCTACTTCAATCTCCCTCTTAGAGTGATGATTCTCTTTCTCATAGTAGCTCTAGAAGATTCTCTTAGTCAAATTCTCATTTGTCGGTCATTTATAGAAAACACTTACCCTAGTGAGAATGAGACTTTTGGAAACCTTAGAAGAATGAAGCAATCCCAATGTGATCTTCAATTTCTCAAAGAGATCCCTCATTTCACCACGCCGGCGACGCTCATTGGCAGTGTGTGTCCGGCGGTAATAAGCAAAAGCTTCTGCTTCTTTCTGTAGTTTTTCACTCCAATAATCAGGTTTCAGTTTTAGAGGAATTGGTGGAGCCTATCCAAACAAAAGATTGCTACCTAATTATATTTCATTTGTACCTGCCCTCTTCTTCCATCCTAAATGGCACTGGTTCCATACCAGATACCCACCATGTTCTGTCTGGACTATTTTTAACACAACCTCTCAATATTGGTCATCTTACTTGTAAGTCTATCCTTCTCCAAATCTAACTTCAACAGTGTAAATCATTTGCAGCTCAAATTTCAGTGGTTCTCAAATAAGGAAGAATGTGAGGAGAGGGAATCTAAAAAAAGCTTATCCAAGTAATTTATTATTAACACTTGTTTTCATGACACAAATTACATTAAAAATTTCAACAGAATCTTAATAGATGAAAAGCAAGTTTAAAATAGTTTTCTTAAATGCTTTAAGATCTTATACAATTTGGTAAAAGATCAACTGTCTTTCTTCTTAAATCATCATTCTCTCCAACCGTTCCAAAGTGCGAGAAGTTTCCAAAACACACTATGCAATCTCACACCACCCTGCCATTACACAGTTGCCTGCACCCATTCCTCCCACTCTATCCTCCAAAACTTAACATTTAGAAGTTAAACTCTGCATTTTTCAGAAAAGTCTTTCTTGACCCTCAGTATGCCTTAGACTTCTTTCTCTTTTTTTATTATTCTACTTTACTTTTACAAGTTATTACTGCAAGAAATAATGCATATAGGGTTTTAAACAAAAATATCTGAAGAGCTTATAATAACAACCAACTGTGTCCTACATTTGTACCTGGTTCCTTAAAAACAACCACTTTCTTTTAGAGGCTTTTTCTAGTTCTTAAATCTATATGCTATATAAAAAACAAGATAGGCTTATTCTTTTCAATTTTCAATGCTATCTATCTACTCTCTGCTATGCAAAAGATTAGCTCACACCACTCTCTCACATCTTACAATCCCATCTTCCTAATACAGACTTATCGTTAATTCTAATTCATCTCTCGATCCCTTTGCAACTTGAAGATAATTGTCTCAACTTCTCATCAACAGACAGTATCTCTTTGTAAAATGAGGCTATCAGTACTCATATCCTTCTCTTCATTTCTTCCCTCTTTCACCTTCCAATTTGTCATTTGTACTTACACATTTTTCAAAACTGCAAGTCTTCCATAGTTCATTCAGATTATAGAAGTGTGAAAAAAATTAACAGTGGCTACCATATTAAGACAATGTGAATACTATTCAAAGTGAATAATAATTACATTTCCTGTCTTCTATAGTTTCTTGGTTTTGTTTTTCCCCCTCTAATGTCTCTAACTGACCCCGCCTTTTTTTTTGATACTTTGGCCTTTATCACAACCCAGACAGTACCCCACAACTCTTATATAAAATCATTGTCTAAAGTCAAACTCATTGTGCATTATAGTATGGGAAAATAAAAGATACAAAATAGAAAATTAATATCGAGTTTAAATATAGCAAGATACTACAAATGATTTACATGTAATAATAATTAGGGTATAAACACTGGCTTGTGAATATAAGCTATAATGAAAATTCTTACACCTGAAAAATGTTTTAGGATGAATGAAAACATAGAATATAGCATATATACAAAATTATTACAATAATGTAAATTATGTACCCCTCCAACCAAACCCAAACTAATCACCCAGTGGTTTTTGAAAAGCTTGAATACCACCTTCCATCTCAACCCAATCTCCGCAATTGTTTTTATTACTTAAATCAAAAAGGCAGAGTAACAAGTGGAAAATGCTTAAACAATCAAACTCTCTTCCATTCGTGGTGTCTAGGACAAAGAAAAAAAATCTTGCTTAATTATGGTATCATGATGTCTAAGAAAATCAAAGAAGGTTCAAAATAAGATGGCTCTATGAACTGCTACCCATCATTTCAAAGAAAAATTTTTTAGGATACTGAAAATCATGAGTCTCAACAAGAAAAAATGCCAGGTTTTTTCATGTCACACAGAGAATTAGAGTATAGAGTATAGGATTAGTTTTTAAGTAAGTACATTAATTTTCATCAACTCCATACCCATTTTAATTGTCTAGAATATTCTATCATCTGGGAGTAATAATGAATTAAGAGAGGAAAAAAAGCATTTTAATATAATCATTTCATTAAGAAAAAGAAGCAGATTCGACTAGCTCACTGGTAAAATAACTGCCCTGAAAAAAATCATAGCTAATATAGCTAATGTTATTTTTTAAACCCTAATGACAAATGTTATCAATTTTATTAAGTAATTGTCATTAAATATATTGTAAATACCTTTCGACTCCTTTCAGCAGCTTTTTCATCTGCAGAGATATGGGTACGGCACCTAGGTAAAGATAATATTTTCCAATGTCTTACTGAAATAGTAACCCAAGACCTGTTTCACAGCTACACTAAACAAAACCATCTCAAATTGTTTAAAGTGTAACCAGCTTCTTTTTGCCAAGTCCCTATATGTGGCAATATGATTTAATTCAACAGTATGTTTTTTTTCCTCTGTATCCAAATAGTCCCTAAAATTGCTAATTACTTTTTCAATCATAAAATATTTCATATATACAAAACTATATAAATAAAATATTTTTAACGAACAACCAGGTACCTACCACCCAGCCTGAGGAATAAAACATCTCAAAGACATAGGAGATCTTATGTACAACCCACCCAATCACATTTCCTTCCTCTTTTTTCTCATAGGTGAACACTACCAAAAGGAGTTTTTACCATGCATAGCTTTGTAGTTTCACTAGGAATGTATCCCTAAATAAAAAATATTATGTAGCACTTTAAACATTATACACAATAGTGTATCTTTCTTTTTTACTGGGGAGAGGAATGCGAGGTAGAGGGGGCAGAGAGAGAGGGAAAGAAAGAATTCCAAGCAGGTTCTGCACTGTCAGCGCAGAACCTGATGCAGGGCTCAAACTCACGAACCAAAAGATTATGACCTGAGCCAAAATCAAGAGTCAGACGCTTAACCAACTGAGCCACCAATGTAGTGAATCTTTCTTCATCTGATTTCACTCAACGTTACATCTAGTTCAATCATCTTCACTGCTATACAGCATTCCAAAGTATGAATTTTCAAAGTGTGAAATTTCTTTTTCAGAATTCTGTCATTTAGGTTATTTCCAAATTTACTCAATGGCAAATAATACTGCAATGTACTATCCCATGCAGGACCCCTTGTACATACGTGTGAACTTTTCCAGGGTATATTATACCAAGAAGTGGAACTGCTGGGTGGAAGAAATGTGTGGAAGTCAACTTTAGTCATGTCACACTACTCTCCAAAGTGCACCGATTTACATTCCCACCCGGAGTATGTTCCCATTGCTCCACAAGTAGACACAACAGTACTATAAGGAATCGGAATTATTTCCTAATCTTACGAATCTGAATTAATGAAGTCACTGTGATTTAATATGTATATCCTTAATTACTTGTGAGGTTGAACAAATTTATGTGTGTTTATTGCCTGTCCGGGTTTCCTCTTCTGTGAACTGCCTGTGATATCCATTATGTACTCATCTACTCCATCCACTTTTTCTTATGGACTTAAAATAATTATTTTATGTCTTTTATACTAATGCTTTGTCAAACATGTACTGCAAATATTTTCCTCATAGCGTATGTGTTTTCACTGTTTTCATGGTGTGCCAACAGAGAGAAATTTGTGTTTAACAATCTGCGCCTTTACAATTTGTGCTCTTTGTGTATTGATTATTCTTTCTCTCCGTTTATTGAATTCATCTCGATGTCTTGCAGTAACATTTTATAAAAGTTTCACAAAGCTTTTGTTAATAATTCCTAACAGGTTTTCTGTTACTATTATAAATGGCATCTTTTACATAACATTTTTTTGTTTGTTGCTAATGTTCAGAAAATCAATTTTAGTATAGTGAACTTCTATTCAGCAATACTATTAACCTTAAATCTAATTAAATTTTTACAAGACTTAAATTACTTCAATCTTAACCAATACGCAACTTAAGTAGCTTCCAAATAGCTCTGGAATGAAGAAAATTAGTAGGCTTATTTCTCTATCCTTAGACTTTGTCCGCATAACCAGTGATAAAGAATTACTCTTTCTCAACTCATTGCTAGTTTATATCGTGAATGAGGGAACAGGAAAAGCATAAGATGTCTGGCACAAAATAAGAACTCCTATCTTCTTTTCCATCGTTCTCTTACAATCCCCAATACAAAGTTTACTAACGGAATAAATTTTCCTAATCAAGTCATCATACTCTATTTTGATTTCATCAGGTGAACAGGTAAAAGTTTTCCTAACTGTATCTCACCTATTCAACTAGTAAAGTATTTAGAATTTAATGCCTATTCTTAAAAGATAAAAGAACTAACTTCTGTTGAGTAGTCCACTTGTGACCGTTACTCCAACTGCAGGTATAGAACACTCCAAATTAGGGGCATTTTCCTCATTTCATCACTAAAAAATCTGACTCGGATTAAAGACTTGCCCAAGCTTAAATAGCTATATACAAAACTAGCATTTTAATACCAATGTGTCAGGCTCCAAGAGCACAGGTTATTCACATTCATGCCTGGTCTTCTAGCATAACCAAGGCAAGTTAACTACCTCTGAATTCCAGCTCCCTCCTCATCTACTAATGAGAAAAAAGCTAGAGGAACCAAGGAACCAGGTCAGTTATCCAGAGCTCCTAAACGGAATATTTAGTTTTGTTTATGGTCACAAAAAAACAACAATAACAAAAAACAAAAATCCAAAGAGAAATTAAGACTTACGGCTGTTTGAAAGTCTGTGTTTGGGCAGCTGTGGTCTTCATGTGGGCAACATTAATATCCTCAGAGTTCTCTTCCACGGTCTCAATGTCCACCTGCTCCTCATCATCCTCAATGTACTCTACACAGTTATTCTGAAATAAAGCATTCCAAAAGTAAATAAAATATTGGGAAGTAAGCACACCTAAACTTTTCAATTGAATGCCCCCCTTATAAAACCAAACAGGGCCCAACACTGACTGTATACCATGAATACTGATGATCCTAAACTTATTAATTGTAAGAAGGAATTAAGTTATGAAGACAACATATCGTTAAAGCTAACAACCAAGTACTGCATTAAAAATCATAGATACATACTAAACAGACATTATTAGACTGTACTGATGCTTCAGTATTATTTCTAGTGGACAAAATTCGGGTTACAGAAATATTAAAACTTCATAAATCTTAGTATTAATTAGCAATAAAGTAAAATTTGGTGAATGGAAAAGGAGAAAGGAGAAAAATTTAGATTCTATTTTAAGAGTGCTTCAGGACTGGGGTGCCTGGGTGGCTCAATCAGTTAAACATCCCACTTTGGCTCAGATCATGTGCTCACAGTTTGTGAGTTCAAGCCCACATCAGGCTCTGTCCTGACAGCTCAAAGCCTGGAGCCTGCTTGCAATTCTGTGTCTCCCTCTTCTCTTTGTCCCTCCTCTGTGCACGCTTTGTCTCTCTCTCAAAAATAAACATAAAAAAAAAAAAGGGTGCTTCATGGCTAACCCCGTATCAGACACCCACAAAGACACACTCAATTCAGATATGAAAATAGAATATAGCCCAATCAATCTTATAAGCCTCTCAATCCCACACAAACATAGCTTCTGAAGAATTGGAGGTATAGAAAAAGCCCAAGTTTGTCATACTTGCTTATTATACTAAAGAGTCAATCAGTAAGCATTTATTGAGCATCTATCATGGAAACTCATGTATATTTTATGTAAACAGTACAACATATGGATTATGGGATATATAGATATTTTTAAGTCCACCTTTAAAAGTAGTGTTTACTATGCCAGAAACTAAAGCAGGAATGTGTTATCTATAATTATAGTATACCTGAGAGGCACAACTCAAAACAAAGCATCCCATTTACCTCATTAATTCTGTTTACACTTAATGGAAAAATTACTTACCCCCATGAATTATAGGTTCCATAGGCTGACAGACACTAAATGCGAGCCATCATTTATGTTTCCCAATTAAAGCGCTTTCAGCAATGTGTATCGAATTTAAACAATGTAAACAATATATATTAAAGTTAACTTTCAGGAAGCTAAATCAACAGAGTCCTGACAGAATCTAAAGAGTTTGAATAATAATGTAGGTAGATGATTTAAATTTAAACTGAAGAATATCTGCCTACTGCATGACTTTAATTAGCTGCAGGCTTTGTAAATAATATCCAATAATCTTCGCAATGGAAGACTGAAATTAAATAGACTACTCACAACTTTCCTTACACTATTCCAATATAATAATCACATGCACAAAGATATCATACGTTCAGGTACAAAAATACAATGTAGAATTTAGATTTTAGAGATTTAATATAATGCCCTTACTTTTAAAAAGGTCACTGTACCTTTTATGTCAGATTCCCTATTGGGAAATCCGAGCAATGCAACCCTTGATTAAGACACAGTAAAAGTTCTATTTTAAGTCAGTTTTACTGATAGCAATAGTTTTCACTGGTTTTAAAGTTGGACTGCCTTTAGTCTGATGCTTACGCAGGCTGACTTACAATGAGAGATTCTGCAAAAAGCACAAAAAGATCTACCATCTAATTCTTAAACTCAATGAATTTAGATTCTTCAGCTACCTACAGGTATCTGTTCTCAAAAAGGATGAGGCTCCAGATAGATAAGGTAAATGTATATACAGTCATCTAATTGTAGAGCCAGATCCTCATTTTACAAATGAGACAACTGAAGTACAGAAAAAAAACATCACAGGAACATTAGAAGAGTTAAACATTTTAGAGTTTTAAAATAGGAATCTTTTTGTTATATTTTATCTGCATTAAGGAAGTTAGGCATTAACAAAGACTAGATAACAGAGAGGCTGAATCTCATGGAAGTGAGATTCTAAAACAACTAACTGCATGATAATCACCACAGAGGGCCATATTGTCTGCTCCTGACGAGAGGGACAGGGTTTAGATTTGAGGACACTCTACAGGCAGCTCGCTGTAATCTCCTTATGTTTTACATCAAACCCCATTGTCAGGCATCAGCAAATCAAAGCCTGCCATCTCTTTTTGTAAATCAAAGTTTTACTGGAATACAGCCACACTCTTTCACTTAGTATTGTTTATGGCTGCTTTCATGCTATAACAGCAACTGAGCAGTTCCAACAGCAGGCCGGCCATCCTGCAAAGTCTAAAATGTTAACAATCCAGCCCTTCACAGAAGAAGTTGTGTCCAACTCCTGTGCTGTATCATACTGCTTCTTGCTTAGGTAGGATTACCACCTTAAATAGGGAGTCTACAAAAATGGCTTCAGAAAAATTTTGTAAAATTAAAAAGGTCATATTACAAAGGAAGATGACCAGTTCAGAATATAAATTCTAGGAGCTATTTAATTTTAGGAGATAATTAAAAAGCAACTTAAGGCAGGGTTATATTAAAATATTACTTGGGTATTTTCCAGTTTTCTAAAAAGAAAAACATCTCTCTAAACGTAGCTAGGTAAGTTCCCTAGTTCTAAGGTCACCCATTCCCTGTTTTTTAATATACATTTACCAGATAGGCTAGAGTCACCTCACACAGATAATGTAAAAAAAACTGGAAGAAATGGGAGTAGAGTTTCAGGATTTCTTTTTTTTTAACCTAACTTGAAAGGGACTCTCAAGCATCTATCCCCCAAAGGCATAAGCCAGCCTTCCCATGATAGACCTGTCTCAAAGAACAACATAAGCTCAATAAATGTTACCTGACTGACAGAGCCTAAAAACTACAAAGTCGTTTAATCAAAATCTAAACCTAGGCATCCAATTCAATGTATCAGGTCTTAATGATCTTCTGGAAAGGCTACTGTCTCTAATAAATCATCTAAATTCTTGAGGTTTCAGTCACAACAAAAATGGGCTCACCACCTTTTCTACATCATCAACCTCCTCACTCTGGTAGTCAGAAACAACATCCACAATCTCATCAATAGAATCATCGGTTTTCTCATTCTCCTCTTCCTCGTCCTCCTCCTCTTCCAAATCCAAAACAGTCAAGTCAGCACTGCTTTGTCCACCATTCTTCTCTTGCTTTGGTTGTATCTGTTCTCCTGACAGCAGTAAGTGACCTTGAAATGTCCTTCCCCTCTGCTCTCTTTCGTAGCTCTCCTTGGAACAATGGAGAAGGCTGTAGGACTAGAAATCCTACTCCAAGAATCACCTTCAGTTTTGAAAACTCTGACATTTTCAGTAGTTTCACTTTTTCCAAGTAAATCAGAGATGCTTTGTTCTTGTTGAAACACCTCTGAATTTTCCTGACAAGTCTTTATTTCTTTAATTAACTGCTCATCTGCTTCTTTCTTGCATTCCTGTGTAGTTCCAACACATTTCTGAGTCAAAGGGCCCTTCAGGTGTTTTCTCCACCTCTCCCTAATACTGTCCTTCTCCACAGAGTCTCCACATCCCTTCTCCTTGGCCTCCGGCTGTGGAAAAGATTGCTGTTCCACAACTTTGCTCCCTGATAATTCGAGTTTACTTTCTTGTTTAGAGATGATTGGAAATTCATTTGAGTTTTCCTCTGGATTTTCTAATCCTTTCTGTTGTTCCACTTTTACATCACCAAGCTTTTTAAGCTGTACATTACTTGCACTTTGGACTGTCACATTGCTGGCTTTTTTGGAAATGGTCTTAACTTCTAGAACAGTCCGTTTTTCTTTGGAACTGTTACGATTTCTAATTCCAAACGCTTCACCTCCATCTTTAAAGTCTTCACCTATGTGTGACCCAGTGATAGAGGAGTGCTCACAAGGTTTAACAGTTATAGGACCTTCTTCTGTAAGGGATTCTTCATCCAAATGATCACCCTCATCTCGCAAAGAATCACTCAGGATTTCTACTGAGGCAGCAGCTCCTGAGTTTTGCTTTATTATATTAGCCTCAGAATCTATAGCTTCTCCTTCTGACTGTAGGGCCTTCTTAGTATCCTGCTCTCTTTTTAAAAAGCTTGTTTCATCTTTCTGGTCTGCGCTCTGGGACTCTTTCTTCATCTGAAGAGAAGCAACATGTTGAAGAATCGAACTGGGAACAGGCTTTTGTCCAGGGAGCTGTAACAAAGCAAAACTACCAGACTGGAGAGGAATAAGACTGGCTGTACCAACAGGCTGCCCTCCTGAGCTATAGGTTATTTTGGTTTCAGAGCCTGTTTTACTTGCAAAGCTCTGTGGTTCAGGAGGGGAAATCCTCAGGGTCAATGTACCAGACTGAGACACAAAACTAGGTCCAGAAGAAAGCAATGATGGTGCCTGAGTGATAACATTCACTGCTGGAGAAGACCCAACAGCCTGAATTACAGGATTCATAACAGAGAAAGCGGAGGACGAAGCAGAAGATGGTGGAGTCTCTGAAGGTTTGGAAGGAGTGGGTAAGCGGATTCCCACCACAGAGCCTGGTAAAAGGGAAAAAAACAAAAAAACTTTTTAAATCACCACTGCCCACATCAAGACTTTCGAGGCATGTTTTTCTTTTTTGGACAGGCTAACTCTAAGAGACTAAGAAATCTTATATTTACAAGCCATATGGCCAAATGATTCCACAAAAGAAAAATTCATTAGAAAGATCTCCAAATTTATACCTGGGTTCCGAAACATGACAGGCTGTAAGCTGGGCTGGGTATTAGAGCCTCGAAGTTGATGCAAAGGGAGGAGCTGAACAATCTGCCCATTAGGATGCCTGAATAGATTCATTCCACTTGGGCTCCTAACAGGTTGCAAGACCATCCGATGCCCCTGAAGCTGTGTGTTTGGGACAGGTCTAAGAGTAGGAGAACCTTGCTGCACTGGTATCAGCAATAATCGAGGTCCAGTACGTTTCACTGTGTTAGGAGAGACCTGGGGAGTAGCCACTGGAATCTGAGGGGCATTTTCTGAAAAACAAGAAATGGAAACATAGTATCAGAATTTTCCTTTAATACATGTAGCAAAAAATTATTATGACACAGGATGTGACCACCCTACAATTAAGTTCTAATTTGAATTATATAGTTGGTGAAATCTTGTACCTCTATCATATTAAATAATCTCATGGCTGAGAACAATTTATCTTAAAACCTAATTATTAACCAGACATGATAGGGCCTTACACTCAGAATGGTAAGAAAAAGAAAAAGAAAAAGAAAAAAAAGCAAGCAAGCAAGCATCAATTGTCAAGAGGTGCATTTAAAGAGATAATGTCTCTGGCCTAATGAAAAACACAGCAGGCCTCTAAATCTGGATTCTCATTAAAGTTAAACAGATCATTCAGATAAAATTCTCTTCTTTAACCTTAATATTCAGGGTTGTTAACACACTTACTAGATTTATGACTTCATTTCATAGGTCATACTCAAGTAAGATAGAGTCAAGGACTAAAGTCATGAGGTATAAAAGACTCCTTGGCTTTTAAAATTCACTGACAAATAACCAAAGCGTAAAGATCTGTGGAAATTATTTTTCAGAAGGAAAAAAAATACATACCCCCAAAAATTTGAATGAAATTAAGAGACACCAAAGAAGCAGGGATATAAAGCCTGGTTAGGAAGAGGCAAAGGATAGTTTTAAAACAAACAGAAAAAGCAGAAACTTAATACTAGAGACATGGAAAAAAATAGTATGGGTAATCTACAGACAGATTTTTGGCCATGGGGATAAAAAGGGAGGAATAACAATAATAGTAAGCATAAATGAAACTAATCTTAAATCACCAATCAAATTAGTTTAACTTATTTAACATTAAGAAATATTTTCATTAGTTCATCACTAATGAGAAAAATCAACAAACCAAACAAACCACTTTAACATGTGATATTCTATCAGACAGGCACTCTAACCACAAAATGTATCAAACTTCTAAAAGAAAGTTATGCTCCAAACATTTACAGGACCAATTAGATAGAAGATCCAGAACTACTCCTGAAAATGAAATAAAATGCAAAGACCAAACTGGTCATGGGGGAAAAAAAGTATTCAATTTAAACAAAAAACATCCATCTCATGTGAAGTAAGAAGCATGTTAAAGCATTCTTATTTCCTGACCCTTTCCACTCAAGGTACATTTTAGAAACTGATTCAAACCCAACGTACTCTAGTTCAGAGCCTCAAAGCACTCTTTAAAACACGCACACTAAATATGTGATTGTTTATTCAAATGCGGGTAAGAAAGGAAAAGAGAAAAAGAAGAGAAGTTAAATGAAAAACTCACAGATGTCTAAGTGTCTGAATTGGGAATCCTCTTTATGAACCCAGAACAAAATTACACACACTTAGAAGTAGCAATTATAGGAGTCCACTCCATTTGAAAAAGAGCAGATGAGTAAATTATTAGAATTAATTATTTCCTCAAGTGGCATTAGAGAAGGTATTTTTAGGTGGTATATGAATACAGAATAACATCAGATCACATTGTGAGAAAGTAATTTTTCAATTTTAATCTTCTGATAACATACAGAAGCAAACACCAGTCTTTGATGTTACATCAGCATTTTCTAGCTTTCTTCATTAACACAGTGCCAGCCACATGTTAACATATGGTAGCTAGCTAGAATGGAATTCTTTTTATTATTATCATTTCCAGGGTATTTATAAAGTTAACCCTATGTTATGGCAAGTAATATTAGTTTCCGATTACAGTAAAATGGCTCCTTTTAAACATACATTTAAGTAAACAAATGAGTTAATTTACATAAAAATATTAATAGTAATAGTTCAAATGAAAATCAGAGCAAAATACATGAATGTATATTCTGATGATTGAAATCTGAGAATGAACTACAAAAAGCTAAACTACTATATAGTTTCATGACAAAATTAAAAAGAAAGATTGGACCCCATATTGTTTAGAAAATATCAGATAAAATGACAAGATATGAACCCTGAGATTCAACAGGAAACTAAAACAGCCTCATCAACAATGATCTCACTTCTGAAATTATATATTAAGCTAACCGGTTTTTATATGTTTACATATGGGGAGAAGAAGACAACAAATTTAATACTGTGATTCACTTAAACTGTGAAAAGACCTTCAACTTATAAACTAATTCCCAAGTCACTTCATTTCTAAAATATCAACAGAGATTTGGACCATGTCACTAAAGGGAGTATTTAGTAGGAAAAATATCAATAACCAAGACAGAATTATTGCAGCCTACTTATTTCTCCTTAAATCCTGTAAAGTCTCCCACTCTTTTATAGAGTAATTCTCTTTAGATACACTAAGAGAACCATTTTAGCTGGCTGAATTAGGATTCAATTAGGATATAATAATTACCAAAGTGTAGGATATTGCTATTTCACATTCACTTAACCTAAGCCAATATAAGAAAAATTTCAACTAAAACCTGATAAACATATAGATTCCTAAACAAATAACTATGCCTCCTTATTTCTATCTCAATTGGTTCGTATATGATTTTTACTAAGCAAAAGGACCTATAATATTAATCTTAATCAGGGAGAGAGAAAAAATCCTTAGCCTGGCTGAAGCATGGCAGAAGACCTCTCATCTCTCTTTTTTAATTAAAAAGAACCACCCTGCTTCCCCCCGAAAAAGGAACACCTGCATTTGGGTTACTTACGCAGAGATATGCAACCCTAGCTCTCAGCACACAGTAGTGCACTTCCTCCCGTGCCCAACTTGATGGCTGCTCTATTGGTTCAGAGCTCAACTCCCACATGCATTATTTCAGTATCCTACAGTCAACATTTCCATTAAAATATTTTTGAGTATTTTTAATACCCTGAGAAAATCTCCAACCCCAGTAAGCCACATGTCAAGACTGTTCAATTTATCTCCAAAGTAAAGTTAGGGTGCCTGCGTGGCTCAGTCAATTAAGAGTCAGACTCTGGATTTTGGCTCAGGTCATGATCTCACTGTTTGTGAGATGGAGTCCCATGTCAGGCTCTGTGTTAACAGCATGGAGGATGCTTGGGTTTCTCTCTCTCCTCCTCTCCCTGCCCCTCCCCAGCTTGTACACACCCCCAAATAAATAAATAAATATTTTTTTAAAACCCATAAAGTTATATAAACAGCTATATGGTAAACCAGCTAGTAACATCTAGGCCTTACCTGGTCTCTGGCTCACTGGTGGACTCCCATCAATTCCCGAGAGTATAATGGGAACAGAGCCCAGAGATGAAGTTGGTGTGGTCACCATGGAGGAAGATGCAGCTGTGGTCACCACGACTATGGAGGTGGAGGCAGTGGAAGCAACAGGAAGAGTTATAGTTGGAGGAGATGCTACCAAAGACTTAGGAAAAGCAACTGAAGCCACAGGGGTAGTTATCCCAGTCGTTTTGATAAGGTTCACAGTGGCCGTAGACTGGGTAGGTGTTACAGGGGTGCTGGTATTAGTTTCAGAAACCTCAACAACCCCTGCAGTGGTGGCACCAGAAGAATAAGTAGTTTCTTTACTTCCCACGTCAGAAATAGCAGTCATAGGTGTCACAGCAGTAACATTCTCTAAAAATACTTGAGGGGTGGTAGTAGTGACAGCAGCAGTCACAGGGCTGCACACCTGAACTGGCTCAGAAGAAACCACAGGTGTGACGACCATTACTGGAGAAGGTCTGATACTGAACTTCTGTGGCCCTGTTAGGGGTTGGGGTGTGCTAACTCCAGGTATCTTCTGCTGCAGGGCTCCAACTTTACTCATCACAAACTGTGTGAACACACCACCAGGAGAGGGTCGGGCCGCTGCAAATAAAAATTTGCAGGTCAAAAATCTTCAGTTCTCATATTTTATCCTCTTAGTGATTGTGTTTATCAACATTTATTGTGCACCACTGGGTCAATTTCTTACAGGTACTACCTATCTGTAATATACATGCCAATTTCACCCATAGAAATGAAACACTTCCCTCAACCCAAACCTTAAAATATTAAGGGATTAAAATTCTGTGTTCTTTTGGCTATGCAATGTAGCCGAATTGCCAGGATGCTAAAAAGAAAATGTGCAGCTCACAACTTCATCATCTACAACAGTGAAGAAAGTAAGATTTTTTGCTCTAACTCTTCATTTAAAACAGGTTTTCACCACTTCCTCCTGTCCCAGCACCTCCACCTCTTAAGGCTATCCTCTTATTAGACAGTCAAGTTTTACATGTTTCTAAAATGTATAAAGACAGTTTTAAAAAGAGGGCAAGAAAGGACTTAAAAAATCACCAGTTAAAGCTATTTAAAAAAAAAAAAAGTAAAATGGGTTCTTTTTAAGGCATACAATGCTTGTCCTCCATCTTCACACAACTCCAGCATTCAGCCAGAGATTTCAATTTCCCATCAGAGGAATAAGAATACAGCAACGGACGCTTTTACTTAATAATCCTAAATAGATTTGAAACAACAAAAAGAAGAATTCAATAAACCGACTACATATACTCTAAACACTAAAACACAAATGCTTTCAAGAAGGCAATTTATTAACAGATTCTAGCACTGAAATGTTAAACAAAAGAGGTTTTCATTCATAGAACAGGGATGAAAACATTAAAGCAACGCTTCCAAACTTGCTTTATAAGAGCCTTTTATTGTAAGCCTATACCCCTAACTGAACCCACTTTGATTTGCTAGCCCCTCGGTTTCCTAAGTTCGAGGAACATACATATGATTGGTTACAAAAGTACCAGTGCCCATAAAAGAAACATTAAGTACTTAATGTTTTTCTTTTTTAAAAACAAAATTAAAAATCTAATCGAAGTCTTTTCTCTATTTGTAAAACCAGTCTAAAACTCTGGAAATAATTTTTACTACAGTTCAATTTTTCTAGTATCATAGATCCTCAGGAAAGTTATCAAAAAGAGAAAATTTTCAGACAAGACAGACATCAAGAATAAGAATAATGCCAAATTCTACATTTCTCTAATTTTCACAAACTCCATACCTCCATACCAGCACCAAGGCACAGGACTTTCGAAAACATACACACAGTCCAACTTACCAATTGGTCTTTTTGCCGGGACAAATGCCTTCAGATTCTTCCCAGGGCGATTTGTTGTAGCGCCGGAGGAGGATGCCGTTTTGCAATTGGATGTTGAAGGCAACAGGGTACGTGGTTTCCTGGATGCAGCCACCTTGGCATTGGATGCTACCTTGGAGATGACAGTACTGAGGGTTGAGAGGTCCAGGACTGAGGGTCGCAACCTGCCTGTGATATAAGCAGCTAGCCTATTGGCTGGATGCAATGCCCCCATCTGTCCCAATAGCAACTTAGCCTGCGGGTAACTCTTACCATTAACCTGAAACAAGTGGCAAAGAGAAATTCTGTAAAGATAAAATTCTCTTGCTAACTTATCTCCCTTGACAGGGGTTTCATTTTTACATGGTTTTAAAAGTCTGTTTTTCAGATGTAAAGGGAAAAAGAAATGGACTTTTTCCATTTGACATATAATCTGAGTAATTAGAAGGTGAAAAAAAAAAAGCTGCCATCTGCTATTCTGAACTAATCTCATCTTCATTTTGGGTAGTTTGGAAACAGAATCTTAAAAACTCATCATATCTGCTCTCAGGTAGGTGAGAGATACAGTCAAATCTAAGGAATCATCCAACTCTTTTACTTAATGAGCAACTCTGGTTAAACTATTAGCAATCAGCAAAAATTGAGTAACTGTTTCACAGAATCTCTGAAAAAACCAGGAAGGCATAAGGAAGCCCTCTCACAAGGGTCCTTTCAAGCATCCTTCATATTTGAAAAGTAAACAGTGAGCCTACTTTTAAGTTATAACAAAACCATTGTTATAATACCTAAGCCACAAGGTCCCCTCAGTTCTCAAAAAACTCAACTTTGAAGATACTGTCATCTCTTGAACAAAACTTGAGCTCAAGATAAATGCTAGGAGAAATTCAATTCTAATTTTAGAAACAATCACTGAACCATCTGAAGAAAGTAATCAATAACTGAAGCAAAGATTTTTCATTTCCATGGGGCGACTGGGTGGTGCTGACAACTCAGAGCCTGGAGCCTGCTTTGGATTCTGTCTCCCTCTCTGCCCCTCTCCCACTCATGTTCCCTCTCTCTCTCTCAAAATAAAAATGAACATAAAAAAATTAATTAATTAAAAGATTTTTCTCTACTACTTGAGTTGATATACTACCCATCTGGGGCAGCAAGATTGTTTTAAAAAATAAAGAAGAACAAAAACTTCCCAAGTTTCTTACCCATGTTATCAAAGTCCTAGACTAAAGAAGACATCGTTTTCTGTCCCTCCTTTCCATCATTTAAAAGAGGGAGAGGGTTAAGTGTGGTGGAGAAACTCCTACTCTCTAAATTAATAGGAAATCGGTACAGAGAATATCTAGAGCAAGCCACTCTCTCTTGAAAGACACAAAACAGTTATTCTTTACTATGTATGTGAAACTGTGATTATTCCCATTCAGATCAGGAACACCTCTGCCTTGACAGTGACAGAAAGAAAGTGATCTTTCCAGCCTAAAGGAAACTTTATCATTTTTCAGGGTCTCTAGAGGTCTAAGGCCGGATACCCCTATTTGCTCCTTTGGGACTTGCTCTGAAACTATCCAACAGCTTTCTTCCCAAAGCCTGCATTACAGTGACCTGACTGCTTACGCAAGTTTACATTTTATGGTGGCTTTCTGAGTCCTAGACAGGAGAGGAGAACACAAATTTCTATACCTTATTTCAATGGGTTGAAATCTCACTAGAAATGAGGTCAGGTAAGTCTCTGTTCTCAAAGTTATCAATCAATAAATGAAGAAGAAAACACTATTCTCATTATTAGGAGTTTAAGAAATACCAACAGAAGCAGTTATATAACATCTTCAAGAATAAACTGCAATAAAAAGTTTTTAATTAAGCAGATCACTCAATATTATTAATAAAATAGTCCTTAGCACAGGGAAGTGGCCAAGCTAGTAAAGTCAAGTAACCTTAGCAAGACATCTCCATACATTTGCTACTCTGATATAAAAGTGCATTTAATGTTACTGAGCGAGAAGAGAAAAACCTTTTTACTATAACTACATTTTAATTCAAAACCTCTCTTTGCAAAGATTTTCCAGATACCAGTGTAATTTTACTAATATAACCTGCCTGAATTACTAAACAACAAGGACATATTTATACTACACAATGATTAGCAAAACCCCTATTGACCAAATATAGAAAAAAAGTAAACTGTGGCTCAATTTTTTAAAGTTTTATATACATGTGTGACACCTTACAAAATTAAATTTTTCTCCAAATTTCCAAACATACACTGCTACTCAAAATCCGTTTCACTTTGTTTTGTTTTGAAAGCTGTGCTAATAATAATCCCAAAAAACTAGACTGAACCCCTTAGTATCCTTGCTTAGTTGTCGAAGTATCATTAGATCCCAAGCAAAAAAGTTGTAAGAGTAGGAACTTTGAGACTAGATGTAAAAATCATACGCTAACACAGGGCTCTACATTTCTGTTTGTAAATGTGCCAAAAATTCACCCTAGGTATGCATCTAAGGTAGGCCTATTACAAAAAGAGAAGATTTTGTCACCCAGTTCCCATGAAATGTGAAGATAAATGATACAAAGCCCACAAAGGGCTCTGAAAAATCAAGATGTTACCTAAGTATTGTGCTACATCCAGATTAAAGATAATTCTCACCTGGATAAGCCCAGATGTGCTTGAACTGGGTTTACGCTTATAGGCCACAAGCTTCCCTGCAGGAGAAAGCCCTGCATAAAAAGGCAGACCTTTGCCTCCATGTAATCTCTCCCTTACTGAATCCAGAGCATCTGTCTGCACAGGAGAGATATCATCCATTTTCCCAGGGGATAATGGACCATCAGGAGTCTCTGATCCAGATTTCTCAGCCACATCATCTTGGTCTTGACATGATGGCATAGAGATTTTCACACGAGAAGAATAAACAGGAGGATTCTTCTCACCCCGGCTCTTTCGCTGAGAAGCCAACTCAATGATGAAGCTGCCCACCTTAAGTGACTGTGGCATGTTGCTATTGATGTGCTGGGATAAGATGCTCAAAATCTTGTTCCGATCCTCCTCCCAGTTGCAGTCTGAGATGATTTCTATCAATTTAGTGGGACCACCTGGTGACCTCTGGTGCACATAGGAGGTAGAGGATTCTCCTTCATTGCAGGAAGATTTCCAGCTTCTTTCTGATAAGGAATTGAAAGATATTCCTGCATCATAGCATTCTGTACTGACTTCAAAAAATTCTTATTTTCCCAGGCTCTCAGAAAAGTGCCAAGGGCGCAGAAACTGAACAAGTTGCCTAGTGTCAGAATCCCATGTACTTTCAGTGATAATTTAACACTCACAATTTGGAACTTTTCCAAGAAAAAGAAATATTCTAGAGAATCAGACTATGATATGATACTCTGCTGTCTGGGGTCTCCAATAATTTTTTTTAAGTTTATTTATTTTGAGAGAGAGCGAGCGAGCGAGCGAGCAAGAGCGAGCACTCTCCCAAGTGGGGAAGGGGCAGACAGAGAGAGGGAGAGAGAATCCCAGGCAGGATGTGCACCACTGGTGCAGAGCCCTATGCAGGGCTTGACCCTACAAACCGTGAGACCATGACCTAAGCCGAAGTCAGAAACTTAACCAAGTGAGCCACCCAGGCACCCCTGGGGTCTCCAAAGAAAAAGGGAGTCCCATGTTAAGACTGCTCTAAAAGCCATGACTTTTTCTTTTTTTAATGTTTGTTTATTTTGAAGGCAGCCTCTGCACTGACAGACACAAAGTTCAAACTCACTGTGCAGAGCCTGACACAGGGCTCAAACTCACGGAACATGACCTGAGACGAAACCAAGAGACAGAAGCTTAACCAACTGAACCTCCCAGGGGCTCGAAAAGCCATGACTATTATACAATAAAGTGTTATCTTATAAACAAAGCAAGACCTACAACTAAGGTTAAGAATATTTGGTATAGTTTAGTATTCTGCTATCCATATAGCAAAGCAAAGATACTTGCAAGATGTTTTATAACATGTGATGGGTAGAGTCAATCCTAAAGAATTCTGAGAGAGAGAATACTGTGGCTTTAAAAAAAAAAAAAAAAGGAGTGGTCTACCTCTAGTTTCTATTGCAAATACTTCTGAATTACTTCTGTGCCTCTTAGATATGATGGCGCCATTTCCACATTGTATGCAGATCATTCAGGCATTTATATTCATGGCAACATATTAACTGGATGTCTGTTTTACTTGACATCTAGGTTTCTACAACAAAGACTCCCAACCAAAGTGCTAATTACAAGTATGTCAGGATAGAGATCCCCTCAGCCTTCAAGGTGGTTGTGTTCTTAGGCAGGCTCTGTCCACCCCAGCAGTCTTTTCCACCTATCTCAGTGTGCTATAAAAATATTATCATTTTGTATATCAAGCCATTTAAAAAAAAAAAAAGTTGGAAAGTACTGCTGCTAGTGTCTTAAGTGTTAAGAAGCAAAACTAAAAACAAATCGGTAATGCCATAGACACTACCCTCTCATTACAATAATTCTAGCCTGTGGTAGATAAATCAGTAATATTCCCTCCTTTCTCTCACTGTGGCAGCTACTGAGAACCTCAGGGAAATTTGCAATAATGATGCCAATGTTGCTGAGACTTGGAAAGGGGTTTAAAAAAACCTCATCCTAAATGTCTCTTGCAACAACCCACCAAATCAACATGAATGAATTTTATTTCTTAGGAGTGAAAAACAGACCAAATAATAGGAAAGGACTTCTCTCTACCTATTTTTAACAGAAGCAAGAAAAGGGGTAGGTAAAAATATTCTGGAGTGGTAGTTTTGGTGTGTGTCCTCCCCCCCATACCCATAATTACACTAAAATGGAAAAAACTTAATTTTCATACAGACCTTGTGATTTATCAGAATCATCCTCTAGGTCACAGGTGATTGGTTTTAAGGGCTGCTGTTCAGAATCAGGCTCCTAAAGAAAGGAGTAACACAAATACTTCAAAACATAATTATTATCAATAGAGACAAGAACATAAACATTAAATCTCTCGAAGAAGCTGAAATAGCAGAAAGATTTAAGTGGCAACAGCTTCACATCTATATGTACACCTGCATTACTAACAATATTTCACAAACTTTGGCGAAACCAAGTATCCGTGCTCTCTAATGTCCAATGACAGCGACTGAGTCATCAAACTTACACTACACTTTATAGTGTATTCCAGCAAAGAAGGAAAAGTATTTGATGTTTAATGCAACAAGTTTCAGTTATTTAGAAAATTCACTAAAGCAGAAAGATATAAACCAACTAATTATAGATAACTTAATAAAAGACAGAAATGTTTTAACTTTTAAAAATTACTTTAGTATCAGAAAGACTAGTACTTTAAATAACTTTAAGGGACTATTCTGTATCTAGAACAGATACACAGAGAAACAAATTGATAAGCACATCACTAAGACTTCTCTGCTCCACAAGAATTATTCTGATAGTAAGGTAAATTCTAATACCAGCAACAGGGTAATGGAAGTTAAAAAGACAAATTATGTAATAAGTAATTCACCTGTACACTACAGTTCTCGGGACTAGACTGGCATGAGCCCTGCTGCTGAAATGATGGGGATGGTGATGGTGACGGCTGTCTCTGTTCCTCTTTTTTCCGTTCGTATACTCGAACACGGGCACAAGTCATCATACTTTCAAAGTACAAGTAGACTGGATCCTTGTCCTCTTCCCGAATCTGTAAGTTTCATACAACAAAACATTCCATATAATGGAGGAAAAAATATGCTAGACTCCAAAAGGAAAAGGATGTTTAAACTTTATTTCTGTTACGACATTTGAAATTTTTAAATATAAGCTTTAACAAGTACAGTTAATATGGGCTATATCTTGGAAAGTCAGAAAGGATTTGATACTTTATCAAGAAATGTGAGATTCCATTAGAGCAGCAATTCTCAAATTATCTACAATGAAGGATACATTTCTTAATTACCAGTCCTTTTGTAAAGTTAGTTTCTAGAAAAACAAAAGATATGTAAAATATAAGCCCAAGTTTTTTAGTATTAGATTTAATACACATAAAATTACTCTATCAAGTTGCTGTATAAAGTTTCTAAATATTTACTCTCATTTTCTATACTTATTTCATCAGACTCATAACAAATAGTTTTGGATCAGCAGTGAGATCAGCACAGAGACCACACTGAATAGCACTGTACTAAAGCATCTCTCTTCAAGTTAATGGACTGGAAAGACTGAAATGGAATTAATAATCAGAAATGTTTAAGCTCTTAACAGAAGCTTCAGCTCTTTGACCTATCAATCTTCAAAGTTATGTATCAACCATTATTTTAAATCCTGAACTTTACTTTTACCTGTATATAAAAAAAATTAGCTTTAAAAAGATGAGTTACTTCTTAAAACTTAATGCTGTCCTACCAACAATATGTAGTATATCTCAATTAATTATTTTACACAATGGGAATAAGAAATTTCTTCAGAAGGTTTTTTTCCTCCCCTCTCCCTTAAAAATTCGCTAGTTGTATTTAAAAACAAAACAAATAAACAAAACCCCCACAACTTTATATCATACTCTTGAAGAGAGATTTGCCTATCCTTAAGAATTACTACCATTCACTCTACTTTCAAGACATCTCTGTGACAGCTAATTAAGTGGATTAAATCAGAAAGACCAATGGCTTGCAGACATATTACTTGTAACCGAAATGATTCACAGAATATAAACCAAAAATCTGGTTGAAATCCATTATCTTTACAAATGATTTTTGTAGTTTGCAATAAAAGATGAAACTCTGGGCTTACCACAGGATTGGGTTTGGGAGTATATGCCCGTGCAGGTTTAATTCCAGTGGGCAGTTTGCCCTTCACAGTAGTAGGTAAAACTTCTGGCTGAGGCAACAATAATGGCTTCATAGGCTCAATGACAGAAGGCGTTGGGATATAAACTGGCTCTGGATCTACTTCACCTTCTACTTTCACCCATAATGGGTAATGTCGAACAGGCTGTTCAGGCTCTGTTTCACATATAGCTTAACAAAAAGAAGGATAAGATTTCAGGTGCCTTTGGCAACAAAAGTTCAGAGGTGCAGCCAAAACAAAATGTGTTATTTTACAGAAAGCAGTAACTCATTAAAACAATCTAACAGATGCCCCCTAAAAAAAATCTTTTGCTGCCATTATACACCTTAATTTATTCATCTATTAACCAATTATTTGTTGCATACCTATTTTAAGTCAGATACTGTTTTTAGGCACGAACATAGGTAGCTATGAAGAAAACAAAGTTCTTGCCCTCACAGAGTGTACAATTCAGCAGGAGAAAACATAAAATTTAACATTTAATATCAAGTAATGATAAGTGTCACACGGAAAAATACAGCAGGGCAAGGGATGAAGAGCTAACAGATGCTGTTAGATTTAGCATGATCAGAAAAGGCTTTCTCCATTAACCTGAAAAAATAATCATTCTATACTACACTTTTTAATTTTATGAATAAAACCACAAATATTTATTGATCCTTACTATGTACCTATTTTAAACACTTAATATGTTTTATTTAGCTCATTTAACTGTCACAATAGCCCTAGAGACAGTATTATTTCCATTCTGCAGAAGCTGAGGTTAAGGAGTCCAACAAGAGGCAGAACCAGGATCAAACTCAGTGAATCTGGTTCCAGAGACACAGCTTGTTACTGTGCCCTCTGATAACAGCATGTATTCAAAAGACAGCTAATACAGATCAGCAAAAATAGATCAATGGAAAAGCAATGAAACCAGAGATGAAGTCATATTATCAAGAAGGTCTACACAAAGTAAAACATGTATTATTACTTAATCAAATTAAATGGAGGATGTAGGTTAAAAGGCAGCTGGCTTTATTCTCTAAGCAAGCTGCCCATTCCCAAAAAGACAGCTGAAGAGAAACAAAGATTAAATGCTGCATTTTAAGGGTCAGTCCTCAGAGAGGATGTAGCTGGTTCTAAACCTAAGACCCAAAATCTTTGCCTACAGCCACATAAAACATGACTGAGTAGTATTCACATTTAATTCAAATACTTAGCTCGGGGTGCCTGGGTGGCTTGGCTTAGAAGGTTAAACAGTTAAATGTCTGACTTCAGCTCAGGTCATAATCTCATGTTTGGTGAGTTCAAGCCCTGCATATAGGGCTGGGTACTGACGGCTCAGAGCCCGGAACCTGCTTCACATTCTGTGTCTTCCTCTCTCTCTGCCCCACCCCATCCCTCAAAACTAAACATTAAAAAAATTAAAATCAACTACTTAGCTCAATTAATCTTTCATAACAAAGCAGAAATTGAAATTGCAACCTGATTTCATAAAGTTTATTTGTTCTGAACATGTAGATTCCACTAAAAACAACTATCCAAAGGTTTCCTTAAGCCAAACATCATTCAGAGCATAACCACAAAATGGTGAATATGTAGAGATTAAAATAGAGTAAAATCTTCAGAGCTAGAAAGTGTTTGACTCAATTATTTAGCATTTTTTAGCTGTCTCTGTGTAGGTAGATAAGGTTAGGGATCCTGGAGGAAAAAAGACCAGACATGGTTTTTTTAACCTAAGATAAGTCATTTTAGGCCCCCATCCGTTTTGGGATCTATGCCCTATCAGCACTACTTGTCCACGCACACTTCTTGCAGAATTTCCTAGGTGCTGGAATCACAAAGGAATGGAAAAACCTCTATAGTTAAGATTTTTAAGGGAACAGAGGGAATTTAAAAGCTGGTCTCTACCAGACCAGGAAACAGCTGAACCTTATCAAAGACAATAAATCAATGGTAAAATTCTCAGAGCTGTTTCAAAAGTAAACACTGACCTACAGCACATTCTTGACTTGTTTTTTGCAGGATTTAAGCCCCTTCGAGCACTCCAAAAGCAGACTAATTGGAGGAGAGAACTGGTGCCAACCCTTGATGACCCTCATGGCTTCAATCAACTAGGACCTGAATTCTGTCAATTTAGGATGACTTTTACCCCAATTCTATACAGAACTCTCCTTTGTCAAGCCCTCTTCACAAATATGCATGCACCTTTAGCTTAAAACTTCCCCAATCCTATTGTTTGAGTCGACACTGCTTTAGGAATTTAGGGATATTCCTACCATTCTCCTTACCTGTTGCAAGTATAACCCTTTCTTTCCCTGTTCTTTGGCTTGGTTGTGTCTTTTGGGTGGACAACCAGCAGGAGGCAAACTCAGTTTCAGGTTAACACCTATCATCCAACTTTTAGAACCTCGTTCATTTATCACATAATGATAGATAGATGTTCTAACATCCCAGTATTCATGTATTTCAATGTCTACTATGCATCAGACTTTGCAGGTACGATAATGAACAAGACTGGCAAAAATCCCTGCATTCATGGAGCTTACATTTAAGGTGGGGGAAGAGGGCAAGACAAGCAATAAATAAGACAGATAAGGAAAATATGTTGGGTTGTGGTAAGAGCTTATAAGGAAAAAAAAAAGCAGACAAGAAACAAGTAGTAATGTATAGTGATTATTGTATAACTATGTATTTTGAAGGAGGAGTGCTGAGCTTTTAAAAAGGGTAACCAGGGATGCTTTCAAAACGGAAGTGGTTTTTTACAAAGGCCCTACCACTAATTTGATAACTTTATTGTTTAGTGTTGCTAATTATTTCATACACATATTAATTCTATTATAAAAATAAAAGTGCCTTCAGGGCAAACACTACAGTCTTTGACCTCTTTCAGTCCCCTTAAGGATCTTCTAAGCCTCCATTAAGTAAGGATTATACTAAGTAAAGGTTCCTTTTCAACTTTTTCTTTTGAAAATAGCTACCAAATATGTAGCACAGTACTTCAGAAGAAACTTCTTAAAATATTTTAAGGTACCTTAATCCCTCATAGAAATCAAAGACAACTCTAAAGTTTGAAGTGCAGAAAATGGAAAAATGGTGTGCTTGAAAACAGGAGAATTCATAAAAGGAGTTGATTGGGAAGGGTGGAGTTCAGTTCTGTTTAGGGCATAAAAGACTAAAGCGCCACCAACATCATCAAATAGGGCACACAATAAAAACAAAAAATGCTGGGGTACCTGGTTGGCTCAGTCTCAAGAGCATGTGACTTTTGATCTCTGGGTAGTGAGTTTGTGCCTCGTGGTGGGTGTAGATTTCTTAAATGAATCAATAAAAACTTAAAAAAATAAGAACTATCAATAGCAGAGACTACATCTGAAGTCAAGAAAATGGACTTCCCACGAAGGCAAGAACAAACCAATTCCTCATACTTCATTAGTCCACTGTCCACTTGATTACTTTACATAGCTGGGGATCCAAGATACATTACTTCTCTGCTCCCCTTCACAATATACTAGCAATCCTCCTACCCTTCACCTGAAACTCAGAAAAAAAAGGAGCTACCAAAGGCAGAATGAAGAAGATAATCAGAATGACATATATCCAGAGCCAAGAACAGAAACCTATATCAAGAAAAATAGTATCGTATCCCCTTATTTCTGTTCAAACACCTCCTAATATTACCTCACCAAGGTCTTCAGGCATTATCACTGTCTTCCAAGGTTCCCAATAAGTCTTTTGTTCATGACACTTAAAACATTATGGTGCATTTGTTATTGTGGCACTTAAAATTACAGTAAATACATATCTATATATTTACCACATACCTGTTTTTGTCAAACTGACAGTAACTTCTTAGAGATGGACTTCATTTTAATTGTCTGTATCTTACCTCCTGTCACTCTTAGCAGGGACCATAGCAGTTGCTCCATAAATGAACAGTTTTAGATACAGAAGTCCCAGAACACTGCTCTGCTAATAATCAGCACACTATATGTCCTCTCCCTCCCATTTTTTATGTTTTAAACCTTTTTATTGTGAAATGTAATACCTAGTTAAATGCAAAAACAATGTACATACAACCTCAAACATATTAAAAAGTATATGCCTTTGTTAACACTACACAGGTCAAGAAATGAAATATTGCCATCAACCCCAGGACCCCTGGCATGACCTTTCTCAGTCATGATTCCTTTCCATAAGAGAATCACTTAAATGACAGCTTTCTCTCCACTTTCCTTTTTCACGCCAAAGCATACACCCCTAAATATCACAGCTTAATTTTGCCTCATTTTGAAATTTATATAAATGTAACCAAAGAGACGTATTACTTTGCCTACACTTCCTCTTCGGCCAACATATTATTTGTTGCAACCATGCTGTCCCACCTACCTATGTAATTCATTATTTTTACTGTGATGTACTACTCCGATGATTCATACTATTGTTTATTCATTTTAATGTTATTAAAATATCTAGGATTATTTTCATGTTTTCGCTACTATGAATCATGGTACCACAAACAATCCTAAAAAAAAGTACTTCTGCTGATTACTTTGAAGTCAAACAATTAAATCCAGGACATGTGAATCATCAACTTTAGAAAATACTGCCAAACTATTTTCCCAAGTGGTTATACCAATTAACATTTCCATCAGCAGTGTATGAGAGTTCCTATTTATCAACACTGGTATTATCATAAAATTTTAATTATAACCATTCTGGCAGGCATGCCATGGAATCTTGATGTGGATTTACATTTCTCTGACCATGAATGAGATGTTTAACATCCTTTTTTATGAAGTACCTCTAAAACTCTTGACTGTTTTTATGAGACAGTTTAACTCTGTTTAATATACAGACATATTCTACATATTCTGGACACAGGTCCTTAGATATTGCAAATATCTGTTCTCTCACTGTACCATACATTTTCACTTGCTTAACATCTAAAGATATGAATTTCTCATTTTTATGAGAATCAAGTATATTAATCTTTAATGATTATTCTCTTGTTATACTTAAATCTTTTCCTAATGTGATACCATACATATATTCTTGTATGAGAGTTGGATTATTTAGCTTTTCATAATTATGTCTATAATCTCATAGACATTATTTCTATATATAATGAGTAATAAATGAAGTTTTGCTTCTTCCCATGTGGATATTCAATGAGCCTACCACAGTTTTAAAAGATCATTCTTTCCATATTCCTCTGCCATTTTTCCCAAATTAAGTGTCCATATGTCTGAATCCACTGTATCTTTTCCATTCTGTTCTACTGACCTATTTACTTTATACTCAAGTCAGTATCGCCCTGTACTACATGTAGTCATTTTATTAGTTTTGACATCCAGTACAGCAAATTCTCCCACCTTGTCACTATTCAAGATTACCCTGGCTATTTCTAGGTCTTTTGCATTTTCATATAAATTTTAGAACTGGCTTTTCAAAGTCTCACGTAACAATCTGTCAAGATTTTGATTAGATTGCAATGAAATTACAAATAAAAATGTGAAGTGACACCTTTATAATATTCAGTTTCACTTGCTACCCACCCTTGAAAAATCAAAAATGGATGATGACGGGGGCACCTGGGTGGTTCAGTCGGTTAAGCGTCCAACTTCGCCTCAGGTCATGATCTCACAGTTTGTGAGTTCGAGCCCTGTGTCCGGCTCTGTGCTGACGGCTCAGAGCTTGGAGTCTGCTTCGGATTCTGCGTCTCATTCTTTCTCTGTCCCTCCCCACTTGTGCTCTACCTCTCTCTGTCTCTCAAAAATAAATAAATGTAAAAATAAATTTTTTTTTAAAAAAAGGATGATGAGAGGCACAGGGGTGGCTCAGTTGGTTAAGCATCTGATTTCAGCTCAGCTCATTATCTCACAGTTTGTGGAGTTTGAGCCTCACGTTGGGCTCTGTGCTGACATGTCAGAGCCTGGAGCCTGCTTCAGATTCTGTGTCTCCCTCTATCTCTCTCTGCCCCTCCCTACTCATGCTCTGTCTCTCTCTCTCTCTCAAAAATAAACACTAAAAAAAAAAAAAAAAAAAAAAAAAAGAATGGATATTGAGAGGATTCTGGGAAAATGAAAGAACACGTAGCACCAGAACATCTGTCTGCCCATTTTTAAACAATTGGACAGGCAAAATTTGCCACTGTTAACTATTCTGGACTCTTAAACTCTGCAGTATCTCTTCATTCATGTCCAGTCACTTAGCAGGCAGCGGCACGTGTGTTCCTGAAGTAGTCCTCACAAAGCTCGAGGGAGCCAGAGTGGACAAAAGGGTCCTGTCCTCCAAGTACCAGGGATCTCTGCTCTGATAGCTGATTGCTCTGATCAGAGGTGCAAAGAGGTAGGCAGCCATTGTTGTTACACCTCGCCCCACTACTGCAAGCCCTGCCTCTTCTGTCTTAAGTGACTTCCAAGGAACTGAAAGAGCCAGCACCCTTCACCCCCTTCAATTTTTCACTTTTTCAACCCTTTGAAGAGCCAGATATTAAATATAAGGACATTCAAAATCAACTGCAAATACAAGGAAAATTAGATAGTGACTATGCATGCCAACGAAAAGGCTCAGAGAAGACCTGAAAACACAAGTTTATATATACTTCAAGATGATCATTAGCACAGACTATCTACAACAACCAAAAGAAAACAAAACAAAAGCAGGAACAAAATGAGTAAACCCTGGGAAAGGAGGAGAATCTGATTCCAGAGTTACCACATTATTAGATTCAAATGTCTAGTGTTCCACAAAACATCACAAGGCATACAAAGAAAGAAGAAAGTACGGCCCATTCGAAAAAAAAAAAAAAACAGAAACTATCCCTGAAAAAGTGCTAATGGCATAGATACCAGATAAAGACTTGTAAAAAACTCTCTTAAATATATGCTCAAAGAAATAAAGATAGGGAGAAAGTAAAAAAAAAAAAAAAAAAAGATGTATGAACAAAAAGGAATTATCAATAGAGAGCCTGAAAAGAAACTAAAAAGAAATCCTCACCAAAAAATTGCTAGAATGGATTCGTGAATTCAGCGAAGTTGCAGGACAAAAATCAACGTACAGAAATCAGTAGTATTTCTATACAGCAAAAATGAAGAGGCATAAGGAGAAATCAAGGAATCAATACCATTTACAATTGCACCAGAAACCACAGCACACCTAGGAATAAACCTAAACAAAGGAGATAAAAGATCTGTTCACTGAAAACTACAGAAATGGAAAAATGTTCCATGCTAACAGACTGGAAGAACAAATATTGTTAAAATGTCTATACTACCCAAACGAATTTACGCATTCAACACAATCTTTATCAAAATAACGCCAGCATTCTTCACAGAGCTAGAACAAATAATCCGAAAATTTGTATGGAACCAGAAAAGACCCAGAATAGCCAAAGTAATGTTGAAAAAGAAAAAAACCAAAGCTGCAGGCATCATAATTTCAGACATTAAACTGTATTACAAAGCTGTAATCACCAAGACAGTATGATACTGGCATAAAAACAAACACATAGACCAATGGAACAGAATACAAAATCCAGTAAAGGACCCACAAACGTATGGACAACTAAATCTTCGACAAAGCAGGAAAGAATATCCAGTGGAAAAAAGACAAGTCTCTTCAACGAATGATGCTAGGAAACCTGGCCAACAACGTGCAGAAGAATGAAACTGGACCACTTCAAAAATGAACTCAAAATGGAACAAAGATGGGAAACTATCAAAATCCTGTAGGAGAAAGTAGCCAACAATCTCTTTGAACCTCAGCTACAGGAAGTGCTTACTAGACAGGTCTCAGGAAGCAAGGGAAACAAAACCAAAAATGAGCTATTGGGACCTCATCAAGATAAAGGAGGACACAGTGAAGGAGACAAACTAAAGGCAACGAACCAAATGGAAGATATTTGCAAATGATGTATAAAAGGGTTAGTATACAAAATCTATTAAGAACTTATCAAGCTCAACACCCTAAAAATAATCTAGTGAAGAAATGGGCAAAAGTCATGAACAGTTTTCCAAAGGAGGCATCCAGATGACTAACAAACACGTGAAAAGGTGCTCAACATCACTCATCATCACGTAAATGCAAATCAAAACCACAATGAGACAGATACCACCTCACACCTGTCAGAAGGGCTATAATTAACAACACACGCTGGTGAGGATGAGGAGAAAGGAGACTCCTCTTACACTGCTGGTGGGAATGCAAATTGGTGCAGCAACTCTGAAAAACAGTATGGAGGCTCCTCAAAAAATTAAAAATAGAACTAGTCTGTGATGCACAGCAATTGCACTGTTAGGCATTTACCAAAAGGATACAAAAATACATATTTGAAGGGTACATGCACACCCCCCCCAGTGTTTATAGCATCATTATTAACAATAGCCCAACTATGGAAAGTGCCCAAATGTCCATCAACTGATGAATGAATAAAGAAGATGTGGTATATATATACACAATGGATTATTATTCAGCCATCAAAAAGAATGAATTCTTGCCATTTGCAATGACATGGATGAAGCCAGAATGTATTACGCTAAGCGAAGTAAGTCAATCAGAGAAAGACAAATACCATATGACTTAATTCATATGTGGAATTTAAGGAACAAAACAGGGGGTGCCTGGGTGGCTCAGTCAGTTAAGCATTCAACACTTGATTTCGGTTCAGGTCATGATCCCAGGATGGGGAGATTGAGCTCCATGTCAGATTCTGCATGAGCGTGGAGCCTGGTTAAGATATTCTCTGTCTCCCCCCACCCCACTCCTCTTCCTTGCTTGTGCTCTCTCTCTAAAGATTAAAAGAAAAAAAAACAAAAAAAAACAAAAAGAAAAGAAACACAACAGATAAACATATGGGAAGGGAAGGGAAGGGGAAAAAAGGAGAGAAACAAACCACAAGAGCCTCTTAATTATAAAGAACAAACTGAGGGCTGATGGAGGGAGATGAGTAGGAGATGAGCTAGATAAGTAACAGGTACTAGGCAGGGCACTTCTTGTGATGAGCACTGGGTACTGTACGTAAGTGATAAATCACCGAACTCTACTCCTGAAACCAATATTGCACTGTATGTTAACTAAAATTTAAAAAAAAAAAAGACACTAAATGAAAAGTAAAAAGGCAACTGACAGAATAGGACAAATATCTGCAAAACACATTTTGTTACTGCATAATACACAGAATACATGGAGAACTCCCAAAAGTCAGCAACAAAAAACAATGAAATTCAACAATGAGGAGAGAACCTGAAGAGGCATTTCTTCAAAGAATATAGGCGAATGGCCAGTAAGTGCATGAAAAGATGCTCAATACCACTAATCATTAGGGAAATGCAAACCAAAACTACAATGAGATACCACTTCACACTCATGGAGGCTGGTTACAATAAAAAAAAAAAACACAACTAAGTGCTGATGAGGATGCAGAAAAATTAGAACCCTTGAGGCATCTAAGTGACTCAGCGGGTTGATCATCTGACTTCGGTTCAGGTCATGATCTCACAGTTCCTGAGTTCAGACCCCATAAGGGGCTGGCTACTGTCGGTGCAGAATCTGCTTCGGATCCTCTGTGTCACTCTCTCTCTGCCCCCTACCTCAACTGCACGCTCTCAAAAATAAATTAAAAATACTTTAAAAGTTGGAACCCTCGAGCACTGTTAGTGGGACTATCAAACAGTATGAATGCTGTAGAAAACATTATAACAGTTCCTCCAGAAATTAAAAATACGGTTACAACAGGATGCCGAAATTCCACTTCTGGGTATATACCCAAAACAACTGAAAGCAGGGTCTCAAAGAGATATATGTACATAGCAGCATAATTCACAAAAGAGCAATCAGAGTGTCCATCATCAAAGGATGAAAGGATATGCAAAATATGCAAAATTGGTATAGACACCAATGGAATATTTTTTAGCCTTTAAAAAGGAATGAAATTCCACAATAAGCTATAGCATGAATGAACCCGGAGGATATAACATTAAGTGAAATGAGCCAATCACAAAAAGACAAATATTGAATGATTACACTTACATGAAGTATTAAGAGTAGGCACATATCATAAAGACAAAAAGTAAAATATTTGCCAAGCCTGGGGGAAGAAGGAAATGGGGAATTATTGTTTTAAAGGATTCAGTTTCGGCTTCATAGCATAAGGAAAATTATGGTGATAATGGTTGTTACACAACAGTGTGAGCATATGTGTACCACTGAACTCTGCATTTAAAAATGGTTAAGATGGTAAAGTTTATGTTGAGTGCATTCTACCACAATAAAAATAAATAAATAAAAACACAGATGGGTGTGCCTGAGTGGCTTGGTCAGCTGAGTGTCCAACTCGATCGCAGCTCAGGTTACGATCTCAGTTTGTGAGATGGGAGGCCCATGACAGGCTCTGCACAGACTGTACGGAGCCTGCTTGGTATTCTCTCTCTCTCTCTCTCTCTCTCTCTTTCTCACTCTTTCTGTCCCGCCCTGTTTGCATGTGTGCATGCTCTCTCAAAATAAATACACTTAAAAAAAAGTTTTAAATTAAAAAAAAAATGGATGTTGAATTTTCATCAGCTTTACAGCATTTGCTGATATAAAATTTCTTTCATGTTAATGTGTTCTAAAATATTCTACGCCATTTTAAATAAACGTATATAAAACTTTTAACATAGACTGTACAATAAATTCCCTCATTTTTCAGTATTAAACAGCCTGCAATACTCCTATAAAAGTAAACCTGTTTTTTTCTTTTACAGCTTTATTGATATCATATAATACGACACATATAGCTTGATGAACTTTTAACATACATATACCCCTGTGAAACCATCACTACAATTAAGACAGTGAAGGTAACCATTGCACCTCCAAGAATTCCTTGTAACTGTAATTGGATAACCTCTTTGTAATCCCTCCACCTTTCCCTCTGACTCCAACATCCATCCCAACCATTGTACAGCCAACCACTAATCTATGTATTAGTTTGCATTTCTTTTTACATAGAAGAAATAAAAATGTTAACTTTAGGGGGTAGGGTTGAAGCCAACTGCTGATCATTCAGCGTAATTATTCTAAGATTCATCTTGTTGCTGAATGTATCAACAAATTGTTTCATCTTACTGCTGAGTAATGTATCTATACCAATGTCTTTATCCATTAACCTGCTGAACGCCTAAGTTGTTTCAAATTCTCTTGCTATTACAAATAAAGCAGTTTTGAATACCCACGTGCAAGACTTTATATGACACACTTTCATTTCTGTTGAATACATATAAATGAAATAACTACATTGTTTAACATACTTCTAACATTCTAAGAAACAAACTCTTTTCCAAAGTGACTGTACCATTTTGCATTCCCAGCAGTTATGCACTAGAGTTCCAAAGGCTCTATATTCTCATCAATATCTGGGATGGTCATTTTTTTTAACTTAGCCAGTTAATGGTATATGGTAGGATCTCCTTGCAGGTTTTTTTTTTGGCTGGGTACAATATGCTTTAATGACGGTATAGAACATGGAAGAGATTCCCTAAGCCCTTCCTCTTCTTTAGGGGATCAGAGGTGGAAACTGTGTAGACATTGGGAGATTCTCAGCATCTTGGGGTATTTACCCACCACTCTCTTCTATATCTTGCTAGGGCTGTTGGTTCAGGCGGCTTACTCCTTGGAAGCCATGCAGACCATAAAGTCTACCACTCAGTTACTGTAGCCAAATCTGTCATACCAGGAAATGAATCTGGCAAAGTGGTTACTGATGGCAATAACCACCCTCAGCATGAAAGGTCAAAGAGTGGTTGTGAGGGTTAAAGCTGCAGAAAACAATCTGGTCTTCAGTGTATCCTTTAAAGATGCTCTCCGACACCTGTTTACTAACCTTTACCATCCTGTCTTGGGGACACAGCTGTCACTACACCAGATGATGTGGCTATCTGTTGATCAGGGAGGAGGAGGGACTCCTTATGGTTTTAATAAGCATTTTCCTAATGACGACTGATGATAAGCATCTTTTCAGGTGCTCTACCTACTGTCTATGTATCTGTTAAGTGTCTTTTCAATTTTCTATTTTTTAAATTCTGTTGACTGTCTTCCTACTGAGTTTTAAGTATTCTGAATGAGTTTTAAGAATTCTTTATTACAGATACAAGTATGTTTCTTATAGTATTTCTCTTAGTTTATGGCTTCTCTTTTAATTTCAACAGATCTTCTGAAGAGCAAGTTTTTTCAATTTCATTACATTTTTTGACATTTACAATTGTGGCTTTGGTGTCCTATTCTAAAAATCTTTACAAGCACCAGCGCACAAAGGATTTTTTTTTCCTTTATTTTCTTTTATACATTGTATACTTTAAAGAACTTAGATTTAGGGGCGCCTGGGTGGCTCAGTTGGTTAAGCGGCCGACTTCGGCTCAGGTCATGATCTCGCGGTCTGTGAGTTCGAGCCCCACGTCGGGCTCTGTGCTGACAGCTCAGAGCCTGGAGCCTGCTTCTTCAGATTCTGTGTCTCCCTCTCTCTCAGCCCTTCCCCTGCTCATACTCTGTCTCTATGTCTCTAAAAAATAAATAAATGTTAAAAAAAAAAATTAAAAAAAAAAAAGAACTTAGATTTAATCTTAGACATTAACTCTTAGATCTTGAGCTAATTTTTATATATAATGTATAGTCATGACTGAGGTTCTCATTTTATTTTTGGAGGCAGGCAAGGGCTATTTCTAGCTATCCGATTGTTCCAGATCCACTTGTTGGGAAGATCATTATTTCCTCATCAAAATGACTTGGAGGGGCGCCTGGGTGGCTCAGTTGGTTAAGCGGATGACTTCGGCTCAGGTCACGATCTCACAGTCTGTGAGTTCGAGCCCCGCATTGGGCTCTGTGCTAACAGCTCGGAGCCTGGAAACTGCTTCAGATTCTGTATCCCTCTCTCTCTGCCCTTCCTCTGCTCATACTCTGTCTCTATGTCTCTCAAAAATAAATGTTAAAAAAATTTTTTAAAAAAATAATAAATAAAATAAAATGACTTGGAATTGTGTCAAAAATACACTGGCCTTGTATTTTGTGTAACAACTTTTGAATTTTCTCTTCTGTTCCACTGATCTTCATGTCTTTCCTTATCCAAATTACTTTTCATCTTTATAGTCTTAAAATCAGATAGTGTAAGTCTATCAACTATGTTTGCCTTTATCAAAATTGTTTATCAAATGACTATTCTAAATACTTTACTTTTCCATGTAAACTGTATAAACAACTCGACAATTTCTACCAAGAAAAGCCTGCTGGGATTTTGACTGGAATAGCATCAAATTTACAAATTAATTTGTGGGAAATTCTATCTTACTGAAAGAGTTTTTGGATGTATAAAAACAGTCTACCTCTCCATTTATTTAGATCTTTTATAAGTGCTCTCAACAAGGTTTTCCAGTTTTTACTAAAAAAGTCTTAGTTAGGGAACTTCTGTCAGCTTCATACTTAAATATTTCATTTATTTGGATCCTATTCTAAATGGTACTTTTTATTTCCATTTCCAGTTGTTACTACCATATATATAAATATACAGTGTACTGATATTACTGTGACAAACTCACTAAACTAACATAGTTCTAATAGTTTTTTTTTGTAGATTCCTTAGGATTTTTGTCTATGAATAAAGCCAATTTTACTTCTTCCTTTCCAATCTGGATACATTTTCTATTTCATGCGTTTCTGCACTTGACTGTGACCTTTGATATGATATTAAATAGGGCAAATGAGGACATTCCTTGTCATTATTAATCACTGGAAGAAAGCACTCTTTCACATTTAATATGTTGCTTGTACAGTTTTTCATAGATGCTCTTTACCAGACTGAGAAAGTTTCCTTCTATTCCTAATGTGCTTAAGAATTTTTACCAAAAATTTGTCAATTGACTTTGCCAATTTTTTAACATATCTATTGAAATGTTAATATGCGCCCCCCTTTTTAAGTCTATTATAGTAATAATGAACAACACTGATTATTTTCAAATGTATAATCAACCTTGCAAGCATGGGATAAATCCCAGTTGATCAGGATACACTATCCTTTAAATACATTCCTGGGTTGGATTTGCTAAAACTGTATTTATAATCTTTCCATATGTTCATGAGGGATATTACTCTGCCATTTTCTTGTAATGTCTTTTGCTGTTTTGAGTATCAGGGTAACAATGGTCTCATGGAATGCAATCATTTTATGGAAGCATTTGTATAAAATGGACATTAATTCTTCCTTAAAGGTTTTGACAATTCACCAGTGAACGACAGATCTAGACCTAGAGTCATTACTGTGGAGTTTTTCACTACAAGTTCCCAAATATAGCGGAAGGCAGTTACTTATTTCTTATTTCTTAAGTGAGTTTGGTAGCTTTGTGTCTTTCAAAAAATTTGTCCGTTTCATCTAATTTATTGTCAAAAACTTGTTTATTAAACTTTGAATGTCTGTAAGTAATTATCATTTTTCATTCCTGATACTGGTAATTTGTGTTTTTTTTTTCCTAATCAGTATGGCTACAGATAGCAATTTTATTGATCTCCCATTTACATAGCTAACTTGTAGATACACATCTCCAACAAAACTCTAAGTGGGCTAAGAAAGCAGGAATGTCATGTTTTATACTTTCTCTTGGTACCATCCACAGTAGCTAAGCATAGTACCTTCACATCATCGGTATTTTTTGACCAAACAAAAGGGTAAACATGATAATCAAGTGAAGGCCAAATTTCAAAAATCCTACCATATACAATAGGGAAAAAAAAAGAAGACTCTGAAGTCAGAAAAACTTGGGTTCAAATCTTTAGCACTCCCTTAAAACTAAGGTGACCTTGGGGAACAGGTTACATAAACTCTCTAAGTACTCAATTAGTGTATCTGTAAAATGGAAAAATCTTCTTATAAAAGGTTCCAAGATTTAAGTGATATAAGACTCATCAAGTGCTCTGCATAAAGACTGTCTAATAATGTTAATTTCTCTCTGTTCACACCAATGGATTAATGGGTCAATATTAGCAGAAAATCTTTTAAGTCTACTACAAGGGGAAAAATGTATTATTAAATGCCTCAATTTCATGCATTGTAAATATTTTTAATTTGTATATTAACTACATAATGAATACACAAACATGAAAAAACTCAAACTGTACAAAAGGTCATAAAAAAAATGAAAAACAATTCTTATACCATACCCTGTGTCACATCCCCACTTTTAACCATTTGTGTTTAGTTTTGGTGCTTATCTTAGTAATCCTAAATTAAACGTTTTGTCCTCAACTTCATGATTTAGCAATAGCTAAGGACTCAGTGTGATGAAAGATAAGGAAACTACCTTCCTAACACTCTCAACTTGTGTCTGCTACAGTAGTACTTTCATATTGTCATAGTTTATATTACTAATTTCTGTTCTAAAATTATATTTAAACCTTTAGACATTCATATATGTCAATTCTAAAAATAAAACACACAAAAAAAACAATTAGCTTACAAAAGTATGTATATGTGATTATCCCTTGCAGGGTCAACTAATGTGACTGATCCCTTAGAGGATGAAATGTATTTCTATATTACTAAATTTGTTCACCTTATCCAGATGAAACTATTCTGTTTTCCTATATCCTTCCAAACTGTTCAAAATTTTACCAAAAACTTCACTGTTTTAAGGGAGCCTGAGTGACTTAGTCCATTAAGCAACCGAATCTGGGTTTCGAATCTGGTGATGATCTCATTCATGGTTTGTGAAATAAAAGACCTGTGAGTGTGGAGTCTGCTCAGGGTTCTCTCTCTCCCTCCCTCTTGCTGCTCCCCTGCCACTCGTGCACACATGCTCTCTTTCAAAATAAACAAGCTTAAAAAAGAAATTACTGATTTATAGTAGAACCATAATTTTCCTGTACAAACTTTAACTTCCAGTGTCCTTAACTGCTTTTCCTTAAAATATCTATTGAAACGATAATACAGCATTTTTCTAAAAAGTATATTATGGTAATGATGAACTATACTGTTTATTTTCAAATGTTAAATCATTTGCATGACCTTCATCTAACAATGAATCATCCAAGTTTTTTTTTTTATTTTGAGAGACAATGCAAGCAGGGGAAGGGCAGAGAGAGAGAGAGAGAGACAGAGACAGAGACAGAGAGAGACAGAGAGAGAAAATAAATCCTAAGCAGGCTCCACACTGTCAGCACAGAGCCCAACTTCGGGCTCAGGCTCCTGAATCATGAGAGCATGACCTGAGCCGACATCAAGAGCAGGCAGTTAACCAATGGAGCCACCCAGGCACCCCTTAACTATGTTATTTCTTAAAATAAATCAATTATCTTCTTAAAGATAGTTTTCTCAGCAATTTATTATTTTCCACTTTATATCAAACTAGTGGCTTCCTTGTCTTGCTATGCAGTTATCATCCTAAGATCATTTTTCCCATCTTGGACAGGGTCCATTCTTCACTAAAGGGTCCATGGACAGAGTCCGTGCTTCCTGAACCTTTTTTCATTTTCCAGAGCACAACCTCGAGAAATTTCTATGAGTTTCTAGGAAGTCAACTTTATGCATCACTGTATGTACTATTTAATGTATCTTTATTTTAAGCACAGACTTGATTTATAATTTTGTTGGTTGAGAGTTCTAAGTTGAACATTCATGTGATTCCCCACCCAAATCAGGTTTTCAAAATAATTCAAATATCCAGTCTAACAGCGTGGTACAAAAACTGGAATGTATACCAAAAGCGGTTCTAAGATGGAAGTTTACAGAAACATAGGTTTACCTCAAGAAGAAAAACTGAAACATTCTAACTTTATACCTAGAGGAGCTAGAAAAAGAACAACAAAAAAACCCAAACTCAGAAAAAGAAAGGAAATAATAAAGTTTAGAGCAGAAAATAAATGACAAGAAACTCAAAAAACAAAAGATCAATGAAACCAGGACCTGATTCTTTGAAAAGATCAACATAACTCATAAACCTCTAGCAAGACTCATTTAAAAAAAAAAGGATCTCAAATAAGCAAAACTACTAAAGAGGATAAATAACACCCCACGCCACAGAAATACAAACAACTGTAACACAATACTATGAAAACTTATCTGACAACAAATGTGACGACTTAGATGAAGTGGATAAATTCCTAGAAACGTATAACCACCAAAACTAAAGCAGAAAGAAAGAAAATTTTAAAAGCCCAGTTACCTGCAATGAAAGTCAATCAATAATCAAAATACTCCCAAAAAAACCTAACGTTTAGGACCAGATGGCTTCACCAGTGAATTCTACCAAATGTTTAAAGAGTTAAATGCTCATTTTTCTCCAACTATTCCAAAAAACACAACAGAAAGGAAAACCTCCAAATTCATTCTATGAAGCCAATTACTACCCTGATAACCAAAACCAGATAAAGATACCACACAAAAAAGAACTACAGGCCAATATCTGTCAGGTATATAGTTGTAAAAATCCTCAACAAAGTATTAGCAAACCGAATCAGATGATATACCAAAATATATATATATATATATATATATATATATACATACATATATATATATATATATATACATACATATATATATATATATATACATACATATATATATATATATATATACATATATATATATATATATATATATATATATACATATATATATATACACCACAGTCAGGTGGGATTTATTCCCAGGATGTAAAGGTGGCTCAATATTTGCAAAGAAATCAACATGATATCACATCGGTAAGACAAAGTTGATAAAAACCTTATGATCATTTCAAAAGATGCAGAAAAAGCGTTTCACAAAGTACATCTATTCATGATAAAAACTCACTGCAAACTACATCTAGAGGGAACATATCTGAACATAAGTCTTTATACGAAAAACCCATAGCCAATATCATACTCAATGGTAGAAAACTGAATGCTTTTCTCCGAAGGTCAGGAACAAGACAAGGAGGTCCACTCTCACCACTTTTATTCGACTTGGTACTGGAAGTGCTAGCCACAGTGATTAGGTAAACATAAACAAATAAAAGGCCACTGGGACAGTTGGGTGGCTCAGTAGGTTAAACATCCTACTTTCACAGAGATCATGATCTCATGGTTTGTGGGTTCAAGCCCTGTGTCAGGCTCTGTGCTGACAGCTCAAAGCCTAGAGCCTGCTTCAGAATCTGTGTCTCTTTCTCTCGCTCTCTGCCCCGCCCCCACTCATGTTTGGTATCTCTCTCAAAAATAAACATTAAAAAAAATTTTTTTTAGAAATAAAGGCAGTCGATTGGTAAGGAACAAGTAAAACTTTCACTATATGCAGATGACAAAGATACTATATAAAAAAACCCGAAAGGCTTCATCAAAAAACTACTAGATAGAACTGACAAATGAATTTACTCAAGTCGTGGAATATAAAACCAATGTACGGGGGCGCCTGGGTGGCTCAGTCGGTTGAGCGTCCGACTTCGGCTCAGGTCATGATCTCGCGGTCTGTGAGTTCGAGCCCCGCGTCGGGCTCTGTGCTGACGGCTCAGAGCCTGGAGCCTGCTTCACATTCTGTGTCTGCCTCTCTCTCTGCCCCTCCCCCGCTCATGCTCTGTCTCTCTCTGTCTCAAAAATAAATAAACATTAAATTAAAAAAAATAATAATAAATAAAACCAATGTACGGAAAACTGTTGCCTTCCTATACACTACTAATGAAGCAGAAAGTGAAATTAAAACAACAAATCCAGGTGGCTCAGTCAGCTGAAAATCTAACTTTGGCTCAGGTCATGATCTTGCAGTTTGTGAGTTTGAGCCCCACCTCAGTCTCACTGCTGTCAGTACAGAGTCTGCTTTGGATCCTCTGTCTCTGTCTCTCTCTGCCCCTCCCCTGCCTGTGCTCTCTCAAAAATAAATACAACATATAAGAAAAAAAGAAGAAAGAAAAGAAAACATTCATTTGCAGTTGCACCAAAAACAATGCAATCTCTAGGAATAAACTTAACCAAACAGGTGAAAGCATTCAACTCCTGATTTCAGCTCAGGTCATGATCTCACAGTTCTTGAGTTAGAGCCCCACCTTGGTCTCTACACAGCACAGAGCCTGCTTGGGATACATTCTTTCTTTCTCTCTCTCTCTTTCTCTCTCTCTCTCTCTCTCTCTCTCTCTCTCTCTCTCTCCCCCTCCCCGGTTCCCACACACACACTCTCTCTCAAAATAAGTAAACATTAAAAAAAATTAAAAAAAAAAAAACTAGAGGTATTATAATTCCAGATTTCAAGTTATACTACAAAGCAGTAGTAATTAACACAGTATGATGCCGACATAAAAACAGACATACAGATCAACGAAATAGAACAACGACAAAAAAAAAAACCAGAGATAAACCCCCAACTATATGGTCAATTAATCTTTGACAAAAGAGGAATGAATATACAAAAGGAATAAATCACTTCAACAAATGCTGTTGGAAAAAGTGGACAGCCACATGTGAAAGAATGAAACTGGATCACCTTCTTAAACTACATCATCAACAATCTCAAAACGGATTAAAGACCTAAATGTTAAGACCTAAAACCATAAAAATCCTTGAAGACAGTGAAGGCAGTAATTACTCTAACAGCTATAGCAAATTTTTTATGCATGTCTCTTGAGGCAAGAGACCTAAAAACACAAACTACTGAGACTACATCAAAATAAAAAGTTTCTGTAGGCATCTGGGTGACTCAGTCAGCTGAATGACCGACTTCTGATTTTAGCTCAGGTCATAATCTTGTGGTCATGAGATAGAGCTCCACAGCAGGTTCTGTGCTAAGTGTGGAGCCTGCATAGGATTCTCGCTCTCCCTCTTCCTCTCTGCCCCTCTCCTGCTCATGCTCTCTTTCTCTCAAAATAAGCATTTTTTAAAAATAAAAATAAAATAAAAAATTTCTGCACTACAAACTGAAAGGCAACTAACTGAATAGAAGATTTGCAAATACCCAATAAAGGGTTAGTTAGTAACCAAAATATATGAAGAACTGATACAACTCAACACCCAAAAGCCAATAATCCAATTAAAGAATACACAGAAGGCATGAACAGATATTTCTCCAGAGACATACAGATGGCCCACAGACCACGAAAAGATGATCAACATCACTCATGATTAGGAAAATGCAAATCAACACTACAATGAGATATCACTTCACACCTGTCAGAATGGCTAAAATCAAAAACACAAGAAACAAGTGTTAAAGATGATGTGGGGGGGGAGGGGCGGAGAAGGAATCCTCTTGCATTGCTGGTGATGCAAACTAGTGCAGCCACTTTGGAAAACAGTATGGAGGTTCCTCAAAAAGTTAAAACCAGGGGGCGCCTGGTGGCTCAGTTGGTTAAGCGGCCAACTTCAGCTCAGGTCGTGATCTCACGGTCTGTGAGTTTGAGCCCCGTCTCGGGCTCTGTGCTGATGGCTCAGAGCCTGGAGCCTGCTTCAGATTCTGTGTCTGCCTCCCTCTCTGCCCTTCCCCTGCTCCCACTCTGTCTCTCTGTCTCTCAAAAAAATAAATAAACGTTAAAAAGAAAAAAGTTAAAAACAGAACTACCCTATGATCCAGAAATCACACTAGTGGGTATTTACCCAAAAAATACAAAAACACTATTCAAAGGGACACATGCACCCCTATGTTTACAGCAACATTATTTAACAAGAGCCAAATTATGGAAGCAGCCCAAGTGTCCATCAACTGATGAATGGATAAAGAAGATATGGTGTGTGTATACACACACACACACACACACACACACACACACACATATATATATACACAACGGAATATTATTCAGCCATAAGAAAAAAAATGAAATCTTGCCATTTCTCTAGTTTCCTAGATGAAGCTAGAGAGTACAAAGCTAAGCAAAATAATTCAGAGAAAAACAAACACCATATGATCTCATTCATATGCAGAGTGTTGCTTAGAAGGTCTTTGTCTTCAAGATTTAAAAAATTCTAATTACATCAATAAATGGGCTTAAAAATAGGTAATATGATCTGGAATTTATTTGATGGGAGATTTAGAGTAGGGAAACTTGTCTCCCCTGTATAGCTAGCCAGCTGTACCACCACTTACTGAGAATAAATACTTTCCCTACTGGTTTAAAATGTCACCTGTAATTTAGTAAATTGAAAAATATTTATGTTTGGGTCTTCTTCTGGTCTCTGCTGTCTATTTTGCAAACAGTACCAGGTTATTCTAACTGCTATTTCGGTGTTTAAATCAGATACTGCCTCCACATACCTAAATGATCTTTAAAAAAATAAGATTTAAAAGGTTTAAAATGAAATATATTACAGAATTATTAGTTTTAGTTCTGTCTGTATCTCTTTACTGAGTTTTCTCCCATTTTGCACTTAAAGCAATACTTTTCCATTTCAAAGTAACAAGCGTAAGTTACAGAAGCCACACAAATATGAAAACTGTGTTATCTGTTAGGCTTCATTAGTTAGTTTGTTTTCTTGGTTACTGTATTTGCCCTGTGTCTTATCCTTAACCCTAATTAAACTCCAAAACCAAGCCAATTATCAAAGTATTTTTTGTTTTTTCCCATTGGTATAGACCATTGTAAGAAACATGACTTATTATGCTCTGGGAGCCATCAGTTTTTTGTACTGTTAGGGAAGATGAGGAAAGGAGAGAAGGTATTTTTGTTATGACTGCTATGAAAAAAGAACAGAAATAAGGAAGAGTTCTTAGAAGCAAAATGTTACTGAGACAAAAGCCAAACAAAATTACACAAGAAAACTAGATGACAAAGAAATCTATCAATCTGTTTCAAAAGAAGATAGGTGAGGAGAAAAAAAACTATGGATGACTTAGAAAAATTGTAGAGGTGATAAAATGAGAGAACACTCAAATGACAGATAAAAGTAACTCAAAAGGACATGAAATTTCAGATTAAACAATTCCACTGAATAGCAGACAGTAATAACTTTAAGAAGATTTTATCTAAACACATCCTTCTGGCAATTGTAACATTAAGAATAAAGAAGGGGCACCTGGGTGGCTCAGTCAGTTAAGTGTCTGACTCTTGATATCAGTTCAGCCCCATGAACTGATAAGTGTCTGAACTGTTAAGTGTCTGACTCTTGGTATCAGTTCAGGCTCATGATCTCACATTTTGTGAGACTGAGCCCCATGTCAGGTTCTATGCTAACAAGTGGAGAGCCTGCTTAGGATTCTTTTTCTCCCTCTGTGTGTGCCCCTCCCTTTTTCACACTCTCTCTCAAAAAAATAAATAAATAAACATTAGAGAAAAATCCAGTGTTGAGTATGGAAAAACTGGCACTATCCAACTAATGGTAAATGTGTTGTTGGTACAACTCTGGAAACATCTATTAATCTTTAAAGTGCTCTGTCACAGCAATTCCACTTTTAATAGCCTATCATGAACATGAATGTTTAACACTGTACTGTTTATAATAAAATACAAAAAAGCTAAATAAATGTCCAACCAAAAGGACTGTAATATGAAGCTATTAAAGCTAAAATTATAATATAGATCTATACTTGCTGGAAAATAGAACATGACTTTATGATAGCCAATTTCTAAAGGTTATACTACTACATACACAGTAGTTTCATTTCTATAGGACCCTATGTATGCACACAAGTATAATAACAGAAAATCCTGGAAGAACATACACTGAAGTATTCAACATTCACTGTGATTGATGTTTACACTGATATGGCAAGCAATAGCAAATGTAATACACTGCCAAAAAACAAGTATTAGTCCCCTAATAAACTAAAAAGCAAAAAAAAAAATCTTCAGGGCACCTGGGTGGTTCAGTCGGTTGCACAGCTAACTTTGGCTCACGACCTTACGGTTCGTAAGTTCAAGCCTCACACTGGGCTCACTGCGGTCAGCCTTTCAGCACAGAGCCCACTTCGGATCCTCTGACTCCCCCTCTCTCTGCCCCTCCCCCATTCACACTCTCCAATGAATAAATAAACAAACAAATAGGCAACCAAGCAAGGAAAAAAATCTTCAATTATACGGCAAAATTATATTCAATATTTTTGAAAAGAATACAATAGAAAGGGAAAAATCAAGGATAGTATAATATGTAATTGGTGGATCCACATATTTTATGAAAAAGGAAGAATAAGCATTTCAAAATAGTATGTAATGCTTGTAAGTCAATATTGCCCTTCTCCTGTACCCAAAATTCCCATTACATGGGGAATAGTTCAAACAAGGACCAGAGTCTTGCAAATTTCTTTTAGAAAATAATGAGATGTATTAGTTACCTCATTGTGGTAATCATCTCACAAACCGTACACATGCCAACTGTCCTGTTGTACACTTTAAATATATGCAACTGTACTTGTCAATTATACCTCAATAAAAGCGGTGGGGTGGAGAATGAAAAGAAAATGATGGATTATACTGATCATGTGTATATTCAAAAAACATGGGAAGAGAAGTGAGACACAATGATGGATGAAGCCTCAAAGGCATTCTGGAAGTCTGAATGAGAGAATGATTCAAATTTAGCACAAAAACGCTTTCCTCAAAAGAACAATTGGATTTAAAAAAGGTGTGTATCTGTGTCCATGCATGTGTTGTTATCACACAAAACACAAAGAACACTGAAGGATAAGAAATTTCTCAAAATTCTTACTAGATCACGGATTAAAGGATTAAAATAAGTAACATTATTTGAAATAAATAACCAAACTTTCTAAAAAATGGAACTATACTGTTTTAATTCTCAATTAATACTCACTGTATTCCAGCTTCTTTCTCCTCTTTTTCTCTTTTAATTGTTCTTCCTCCTCCCTGACTCCCTCTTCTCTTTCTTCTCTTTGCTCCTCTCCCAAAGCATCGTAAAATACTGGATCACGATGAGCAGCCTTCCTCTGGAAATGCTTAGATTTGGATCCTCCTTTAACAAGTACAACTTTTCTTTTCAAACAAGTGCATCCAAACATGCAGTCTGGTCGGCGGCAGTGAGCAGGCTGGCGCTTCTCCAAAGCTAGACTGGAACACACGCAACCCAATCGACAGAAGTCATTGTTGCATGGAGGGGCTCGTTTCCTTATGATTGTGTGGATGGGTTTAGTTTTGAGAGATGCCTAAAGTTAAAACAGAAAACTGTAAATAGACTAAATCATGCCCCCACACCACCAAGAGCTTACAAGTCATATATTGGTCTGCCTTTTCAGACTCTGAATACTCAGTATTAATAGCACAAGATTAGCAGTAGATTTAAAGGACAGAACATGAATATAACCAGGACTCTGAACAATCTCCCATTTTAATGCATAGCAGAGACAAAAGAATAAATATTTTAATTATGAGTCAAATATCAACAATAAATTTATTCTCAATAGAAATTACACATAATATTCTAACGCAGAGGCTGACAAGACCCACAGGCCAAATCCAGCCTGTTTTATAAATAAAGTTTCACGGAAACACATAATGTCCACAGCGTAACAATAGCACACAGTCAAATAACTGCAACAGAGTGTGTATGGCCTACACAACCTAAATATTTACTCCCTGGCCCTTTAAGGACATAGTGTGCTAACACCTGCTTTCCAGTAACTAATAAAAAGACAATAGGACAATAAGTGCATAACTGTCTTTAAAAATGATTAATAATAAAGGGCACGTTGTGTATTTAATCCCAACATCTGATGGTCTTCAGGTCAGGAATTTAGTCACAGAATTTAAAAATGGAAGGTAAGGTACACAAATTTCAAGACAAAAAATGTCACTTGCTATTGTATCATTTCACATACACCAGAGGCTTCTAAGATAGGTGAATCAACAATAAGTAAAAAATCATCAATATAAAATTTTATAAAACATAAAACCTTTTTATTATAGGTTTATAATTTTTAAAAATTATAGGTTTAAAACCTTTTATTATAGGTTTATAATTTTTAAAAATTTTCTGAAATGTAGTACCTTTTGAGGAGAACTTTCAAAGCTGTTTTATCATGGTTAGCAACTCTACTTGCTTACATGCTAGAAAATGAAATTAGAGACTTTCAAAATGGCTACCTGACTTTATATAGGAGAGAGACATTATCCAAAAGCACAAATGTACTGTCTCCCTCTACTGGCAGGAAGGGATCTACACTGGGGTGTCTAGTTAGAAAGAACAAATACAGAAGACAAGAGAATATCCTTAAGATATTCTAAGATAACTAAATGCCCGATCCTCCTGCCAAAAAGCCCATTCCCACTTCCCCTCACTAACTTAATTTTTTCCAACCATAAACTAATATGCTTCTGGGAAACAAGAGATAACATACCTGAGCAGTAAGTAGAGTCGTTAAAGATACATCTGCTCGCTCTTCAGTGATATAAGTCCTTGGTTTTCCTTCCCAAAGTGCACAGTCTTCCAGGTCCATTAGCTTCACTTGAGATTTAGACAAGCCTGGAGGGCGGGTTCCCTGTTGCTGTTGCTGCTGCTGTTGATGTGTTTGCCGCAAACTAATCTGCTTTGGAAATGTGTTTTCATCTAAAGTTGGCACAACAAAGTTATTCACCTGATTTTCTGAGATGGTACTTGAATTCTTGGCAGCCTTATCTCCTGGAATCATATGAGCATGTTTCTGCTTTGGTGAAAGAGGGTATGGTAAAATGGATTTATAAGATGATTTAGTTCGGCCACTGAAAGTTGCCTGTTTGTTCTGAGACTTTGTCTTTCGAGAGGCAGGGGGCAAAGAATGAGGCTTCAAAGAATAGGAGGTAGAAGGGGAAACGGTAGATTGCTTCTTTAGTACACTGTCAAGTGTTCGTACATAGCTGGTACTCTTGGTGGGAAGCTGGTATACCACAGGAGATGTGGGAGCATTAGAAGAGAAACCCATGCTTGTTTCCATCAGCTTGCCTTCATTTTCCAAGTACTCATCAAGCTTATCACTGCAGAAAGCAGAACGGTTTTTCAGGGGACCTTCTGAATTTCCACCTAGAAATAAAGAGACACAGATACTTAAAAATAAGGCCGATCTTTAGATTTCTAGGAAAATACACTAAAAAAGGCCTAGAGCATTAAGTTATAAGCTACTGAATCTTCGAAACTATTCCTCCTCAGAAGAAACAAAAAATATAAAACCAAGTGAAGAGATTGAATCATAGATTAACTACATTAAGGGGCGCCTGGGTGGTTCAGTTGGTTAAGCGTCCAACTTCGGCACAGGTCATGATTTCACAGTTCGTGTGTTCGAGCCCCATGTCGGGCTCTGAGCCGTCAGTTTGGATCCTGCACCCTGCTCTGGATTCTACATCTCCCTGTCTCTCTACCCCTCCCCTGCTCATGCTGTTTCTCTCTGTCTCTCAAAAATAAATAAGTGTTTAAAAAAAAAAAGATTAACTACATTAAAATCCATTATCTAAAATTATCTCATTACATATATTTACCATTAATTTTTGCGAAGTGCTAACAATAGTAATAATTAACTGTTTAAGAGTCTACAATCTTTGACAACTTGTAACCTTAGCAGAGAAACCACACTTAAGTAAAAACATAAGAGTAAAAGCTATACTTAAGTAAAACCTCAACATAACGCAGAGATTATTTAACAGATTAACAGACTGCTAAACCTGTACTATAATATAAAACACAAGAGAAAAGGTAAGGGCATACAAAGGGGTATAAAATTTAGTTTTTAAGGACTGAAAACTCAAGTGAGGTAGACAGACAAGCATTATGCTATTCTAACAGTGTACAAGGATTCAAAAATTTTGGACACATGGTAAATTTATCTGGTTAGAATGTAAACTGCAAGTAAGTGCAATGGGAAAAGCACTAAGAAAGGAGACCAACAGACATACAGTCAAAATGTTGGGATTAGAAGTTTACCTGGAAATGTAATGTCAGGAATCACCCTACAGCTCTGAAGTATACAGTTTTGAAATAATACTTGATAATAATGCTTATCACAACTGCAGGAGTTACAGAAAGGAAGTACAGTTTAAAAAGGATGCAGGGATTATTTAAGCCTGACATGGTTAGGGACATGGAACACGGGGAATGAACAGAAATCAGCAAGACATTTATTTGAAGCATGTAAAGAAGAGGTGAAGAGAAACAACCATGACTTACTTCTAACACAAGGCTTTGGCCACATGTTTCAGAACATATTTGTAATTTTTTTTATAGGCTAATTACCTTCATTCCTAGATGCAGAAGCACTATGAAACTTTCCCCTCCATCCCTTGATTTTGGTGAAGTCATTGGTCTTCCCCGTCCTAGAAACAAAGGGAAATCCAGCATCTATAAAAGAAGAAGTAAAAAAGATTACAAAAATTCAAGCCAACCAATATTTAATATCTAATTCGTTACTAAGGATTTTTTTTTTCCCATTGATTTTGAGAAAGGGGCGCCTGGGTGGCTCAGTCGATTAAATGTCCGACTTCAATTCAGGTCATGATCTCATGGTTTGGGAGTTTGAGCCCCACATTGGACTCTGTGCTGACAGCTCAGAGTCTGAAGCCTCCTTCAGATCCTGTGTCTCCCCCTCCTATGCTCATGCTCTGTCTCTCAATAATAAATAAAAACGTCAAAAAAAATTTTTTAAACAATAAATTTATTTTGAGAGAGAAAGCATGAGTGAGGTAGAGGCATAGAGAGAGGGAAGAGAGGATCTCAAGTAGGCTCCACATGGTCAATGTGGCTCTTGAACTCACTAACGGTGATTTCAGCTCAGCTGAAATCAAGTCGGACGCTTAACCAACTGAGCCACCCAGGTGCCCCAAATTATTTACTAAGACTCAATCTGAAATGTATAAACCATTAAGACTATGTCACTAGGTAAAAGATCTTAGAATACCATCCTAGGGGCGCATGCACTCTTTCTTTCTCAAATTAAATAAATATTAGTAATTAAAAAAAAAAAAGAATAGCATCCAAATGTCTCTAACAAAGGGAATTTTTTTTACATATCACAACTTTGTTTGACTTTACAAATGGTACACACTTACCAGGAGAAGCAGGGTTGGTTCCTGTAAGGTTCCAGAAAGGAAAGCTAGTGGCTGGAGCCAAAGGCAGCTGTACTCCCAAGTATTTAAGATCAATGCTCATTGTTGGATCCACTGAATTCAATTTTAAGCCCACTATAAGAAAAAAAGAACCACAAATCACACTGGGTTATTGTTTTCTTGTTGTTGTTTTTAACTTTTGGGGTAGAAAGAGGGGATATTACTAGAGATAAAGGGAGAGAGGGGAGAGCAGAATGAAATAAAAATAAAAAGTGGCAGACAGGCTTTAAGGTGACCTATGATCCCCCACCTCCTGGTATTACACATTTGTTTAATTCTCTCCTCTCCTCCCATGAGTGGGGGTAAGGCCTGGGCTTTATTTCTAATAGGTGGAATGTGGTCAAAAGGATAGGATGTGAGTGATTAGTGTGTATGTGATACTATGAGTGCATTTACTAAAGCTGCAATGATATAAATTCTGTCAATAACTGGAGGGAAAATGAAAGAAGATCCCTCCCCAGTCAAGCCTCTGATAAGAAAACAGACCTGGCACCTTAATTAAGCAGCCTTGTGAGACACAAAGCAAAGGGCCCAGTTAAGCAATGCCCAAACTCCTGACACAAAGAAACTGAGACAGTATGTGATAAATGAATGGCAATGTGTTAAGCAACAAGAGATCATTAATACATAAACATAGTATAATTAAGATCATTTATGCTTTAACCCTTTGTGATCCAGAGACTTTCTAGGATCTTTAACACAAATTTGCCATATCCTAAGCTTCTGGCCTAAATTATGTCTACTAATTTCCTAGTTATTATCAATGATATTTATTGTTAATTGAGCCTGTAAATATTATGGTTTATTTGTAGTTATTTAAAAGGCAATCTTTTGGGAAGTATTTACTTAGCATATGCTTTTACAGTTTTGTGGGGTTTTTTGCTTAATATTTTAGATCTGAGATTTGTCTATGTTGACAGATTTATCTCTAGATCATTTATTTCACTGCTGTACGCTACTCCAGATTATGAATATACAGTACTCCTTATTCACCACTCTCCTATAGATGAGAATTAGGTTGTGTCCCGTTTTATTATTTTTTTATTAGAAAATAATTGACAATGTTACAATACCACTAACTGTATTTCTTATGCTGGTACCTTTCATCCCTATAACTTACACATTCCATAACTGAAAACCTGTATCTTCCACCCCCTTCATCTATTTATTTCCTACTTTTAACAATTATATTACTGCGCGCCTGGATGGCTCAGTCAGTTAATCATCTGACTTGGTTTTGGACATGATCTCATGGTTCACGAGTTCAAGTCTGACATCAGGTAAGCTCAGGCCCCACTTCAGGGGGGCCCCACTTCTCTCTCCCTCCCTTCTCTTGGACTCTCGCTCACTTGCACCCTCTCTCTCTCTCAAAAAAAAAATTACAATGCTTTACAGTGTAATTATACATCGTGTACAAGAAAGTATATCACACATATGAATATGTGTGAGACTTTCTCTAGTGCATTTAGCTTTTCCTTGTGGCATTTGCCCAGGAATGAAACTGCCATATAATGGGGTATGTTCATTTATTTATTAATTATATTAAATGCTGTGAGTGCCCGACATATTTGTGGTTGCCCAAAATATTTTGAATACCCTTCCTCTAACAGATAGTTTTACCCACTATTAACTCCAACCTCTTCAAAGTAGGTATTTTAAGAACTCACTTTACAACTTCCCTTGCAGTTTGTGTGTGGACATATAATCTAGGTTTTGCCCATCAGCTGTTCCCACGAAAGACCTCAGTTTAGGAGAGAATGCCATGAAGAAACCGATACTCTGAAGAATTCTGTAAATCAGGGCAAGAGTATTTGGCCAAGGATTTTTAAGTTTATTTATTTTTTGAGAGAGAGAGAGAGAAAGAGCACAAACAGGGAGGGACAGAAAGGAGAGAGAATACTAAGCAGGGTCTGCACCCTCAGTGCAGAGCCCAATGTGGGGCTCGAACTCACGAACCTTCAGATCATAACCTGAGCTGAGATCAAGAGTCGGACGCCTAACCGAATCTGCCACCCAGATGCCTGTGGTAATTTTTAGAGGTAAAAGTAACCAAGGTCCTAGCTATAAGTATATTGTGTTTCGTGTCTATATTGAAAATAGTGGTGACTGTCCAATGTTGTGGGACTGCTTATATGAGCAGTCTGCAAATTGTACTGTGGGCATTTTTTTCCTGACTGCACAGTCCTCGGGTCTGTTCTTCTGGCCTTTCAGGAGATTCTGTAAATCATCTGATACTCTTCAATAAATTCATCTATTGCATCTGTAGAGCAGAGCTGATATTTACTGTTAAGAAGTTAATGATATACTTCTTCTGAATCCTTCTAGTGTAATGGCACATAAGAAAATGATAATTATACAACAAACTGGGGAAAACCTGAGCATGCTTGTAGCTGGTGGCAACTAGCTCTATAATTATAAATTACCCTTGATCATGCTTGGTCATTCTGAAGAGATCACTATTTCAAGAACATATTATCTGCCATAACTCACTGATAAATAACCATGTGCTAAAATGCACTAGTTAGGAACTTGTGCACTAGATAATGCCAAATTACTCTCAATTTATACTCCCTTCAGTAGTGCATGAGAACTCTTGCTGATCATTTCTCTTCAACATTTGGTATCACTGGACTTAAAAAACTTGTTCCAATTTTTGGCTTTAAATTTATATGCTACTATACTTAAATATGTACTCTTCTGTTATTAGTGACAATCTTCTAATTTGATTTCCTCATTTGTGAATTACTGGCTTCATATTATTGTGCACAAAAGTGTTTACCTTGAATTTTAACAAAACTGAAGCCAAAAGGAGTTCAAAGTATTAAGTACTGTATGTAGTAATAGCCATTAAAACAGTCATGGGTACAGGGGCACCTGGGTGGCTCAGGTTAAGCATCGAACTCTTGATTTTGATTCAGGTTATGATCGATCTCAGTTCCTGCGATCGAGCTCTGTGTCAGCCTCTGCACTGACAGCACAGGACCTGCTTGGCATTCTCTCTTTCTCCCTTTTTTTTTTAACATTTTTTTATTTATTTTTGAGAGACATAGAGACAGAGTGTGAGCAGGGGAAGGACAGAGAGAGAGGGAGACACAGAATTGGAAGCAGGTTCCAGACTCTGAGCCATCAGCACAGAGCCCAATGAGCGGCTCAAACTCACAGACTGTGAGATCATGACCTGAGCTGAAGTCGGCCGCTCAACCAATTGAGACACCCAGGCGCCCCTCTTTCCCTTTCTAAATGTCCCTTCCCCTCACACACACGAGTATTTTCTCTATCTCTCAAAACAGATAAACAGATTTTTAATTTTTTTTAATGTTTATTTATTTTTGAGACAGAGACACAGAGAATGAGTGGGGAAGGAGCAGAGAGAGGGAGACACAGAATCTGAAGCAGGCTCCAGACTCTGAGCTGTCAGCAGTGAGACGGATGCAGGGCTCGAATTCACGAACCATGAAATCATGACCTGAGCTGAAGTCGGACACTTAACCAACTTAGCCACTAAAGCACACCTGCAAAACCTTTTTTTTTTTTTAATTTTTAAATTTATTTTTGAGAGAGAGAGAGACAGAGACAGAGAGTGAGTCGGGGTGGGTCAGAGAGACAGGGAGACACAGAATCCGAAGCAGGCTCCAGGCTACGAACTGTGAGCTCATGACCTGAGCTGAAGTCAGACGCTTAATCGACTGAGCCACCCAGGCGCCCCCAAAACATATTTTTAATCATAGGTACAGTTTCCAAAATGCTTATGTAATACTGGTCCCCTAAAAAGCAAAGGCATTAGATAGGTTATGAGCCACAAATTCTTATGGCAATTTGGGTATCCTCCACACAGAACTTATCTGAACAAATGATTGCTATATCGTGATTCTGTTTTAGTTTTTAAGTCCAGTTCTTTAAAATAAGTATTTTATTTTTATTTTAATTACATGATATGATTAACATTAACATCAATAAAATATGCCTTCCAGGGTCCCTGGCTGGCTCAGTCGGTTAAGCATCTGATTTTGGCTCAGGTTGTGATCTCAACAGTTAGTGAGCTCAAGCCCCGCGTCTCTGACAGCTCAGAGCCCTAGAGCCTGCTTCAGATTCTATGTCTCCCTCTTTCTCTCTGCTTGCCTCCTCACGCTCGGTCTCTCTCTCTCAAAAATAAACATTATAAAAAAATTTTTTTTAATAAAATATTCTTTCCAGGGTCACCTGGCTGGCTCACTTGATGGACTGTGTGATGCCTGATCTCAGGTTTTTGAGTTCGAGTCCCACTGGGTGAGGAGATTGTTTAAAAACAACATCTTTAGGGGCATCTGGATGGCTCAGTTAAGCATTTGACTTCAGTTCAGGTCATGATCTCACAGTCTGTAGGTTTGAGCCCCACATCGGGCTCTGTGCTGATAGCTCAGAGCCTAGAGCCTGCTTTGGATTCTGTGTCTCACTCTCTCTGCCCCTCCCCTGCTCACAAAATAAACAAAACAAAATAAACAAACTCTCTCTCAAAAATAAACAAACATTAGAAAGGAAAGAAGGAAGGAAGGAAGGAAGGAAGGGAAGGGAGGGAGGGAGGGAGGGAGGAAGAAAGAGAGAGAGAGAGAGAGAGAGAGAGAAAGGGAGGAAGGGAGGGAGGGAGGGGGAGAGAGAGAGAGAGAGAGAAAGAGAGAAAGAGAGAGAGAGAGAGAGAGAGAAAGAAAGAAAGAAAGAGAGAGAGAGAGAGAGAGAGAGAGAAAGAAAGGCTTAAAATAGGGGCATCTGATCTGGGTGGCTCAGTTGGTTAGGTATCCAACTCTTGATTCAGCTCAGGTCATTACCCTGGGGTCAGGGGATCAAGCCCTAAGTTGGGCTCTGCACTGAGCATGGAGCCTGCTTAAGATTATCTCTGCCTCTGCCCCTCTCACCCTCTTGAGTGCTCGCTCTCTCAAAAAAAAAATAAAATAAAATAAATGAAAATTAAAAAATAAAATATTCTTTCCTCATGTTTCCAAAAAATCAGGGAGAAAAAAGATTAGGAGTCAAAACGACTGGTTTCTAATCTTGTGTTTGGGCTAAATTTCTCTTAGCTTTTGCTTTCTCATCAGTAAAATATCAATTCACCACACTGGATTTTATGTTTCAAGTATTTACTGCACCTTCTCTATGAAATACTCTATATACAGATGGTAGTAGAGATAAAAGAGATTTCTCCGAATTCAAAGAGCTTTAAGTGTTGTTTTCCCAACTGACTCATTAGTAGTTATAATACGGTTAGTAAGCCCTAAGAGAGGTAAGTACAAAGAAATGACACTTGAAAAGCTCCAGGGAACATAGTAAAATTTTACAGAAGGTGTAGTGCTTAAGTTAGAATAAGTAGAATTAACTAGGAAAGGTGGGGAAGGCCAACAGAGTGGAACCAAAAAGCAAGATACTGTAGATATTCAAATGAGAAATGAATCCTACAACTGGATGAAATGAGCTACCTCAGTGACTTGAGAAGAGAAAAATACTCATTATCATTGACCCAAAAATGCCAGAACAACTGCCTACACAGATGGCAAAAAGAAAGGAATTAACTGATAAAACGTACCCACACAACCAAGTAGGTAGACATACAAAATCTAGACCCACACGATCAAATTTAGAAACTGTTTTTCCTCTTTTCTTTTCTGCATTTACTTTTATTTTAAACTTCCACCTTCCCCCAAAAGAGATGGCAAGACCTAAACATGACAAAAAGTCCCAATCTATTTTAAATATGCCTATCAGGGGCACCTGGGTGGCTCAGTTAAGTGTCCGAATTCAGCTAAGGTCATGATCTCAGGGTTCATGAGTTCGAGCCCAGAGCCTGGAGTCTGCTTTGGATTCTGTGTCTTCCATGCTCTCTGCCTTTTCCCCACTCTCGTGCTTTGTCTCTCTCAAACATAAACATTAAATAAATAAACGTATCAGTTTTTAGTCATAAAAGTAGAGAAGTCAATGGCACAGAGACAATGTTCAAAGTAATTCCGAATTTATCTATACTATCCTGAAATGTTTGTCCTACAAGAAAATTGTTCCGCAATTAAAACATACACGAGACCTATAGATTTAGTTGGTTTCCTATGAGATTACGTTGCAGAACGTAAGATAGCTAAATAATTCACAGAAACCATATCCCAAAATAAAACATAAAATTCTTTCTTAAACTAAATTATACTCCTAAATGCTTTTGCTTTTTCACCAGATTAGGAGCTACTTCTTAAAAACATATTATCATACCACTACAAACAAAAGACTCATAAAGACAAAACTGAAAAAAAGATTTAGTTTAGGTTCAAAGGCAGTCACCTAAGAAACTATAGTTAGGAGAAGGCTGCCCAGCTAAACCCACTAAAATAGAAGGTACCCGCAAAAACACACTCAAAAGGAATTAACTCCTACGTAACTAAACAACACAGAACAGAAAAGCAGATATATAGGGCGCCTGGATAACTCAGTCAGTTAACCATTCAACTCTTCATTTTAGCTCAGGTCATGATCTCATGGTTCCTGAGTTTAAAGTCCCACTCAGGCTCCAAACAGTCAGCTGCTTGCGATTTGCTCTCTTCCCTCTCTCTCTCAAAAATAAACTGAAAATTAGGCAGATATAGATGTAAAAGGAAAACTCCAGTTAGCCATCAATTAACACTACACTAAGAATATATTTTTAACTAAAATCAAGACTCACAGAACTCTAGAAAGATTGCCATAAAGGAATTTAATGTTATAATTAACAAAAGTTAATACTGATATAATACACAGGTTGCAACAACATGGATGGAGCTAGAGTATAATGCTAAGCAAAATAAAGTCAGTCAGAGAAGACAAATACCATATATTTTCACTCACATGTGGAATTTAAGAAACAAAACAACTAAGCAAAGGGAAAGAGTCAGAGAGAGGGACAAATTAAGCAGATTCCTAAGTATAAGGTACTGATGGTCACCAGAGAGGAGGGGACTGGGGGAGTGAATTAAATAGGTGACAGGAATTAAGGTGTGTACTTATACAATGCATTGGGTGATGTATGGCATTGCAGAATCACTAAATTGTACACTTGGGGGTGTCTGGGTGGCTCAGTCAGTTAAGTGTCTGACTTGATTTTCATTCAGGTCGTTCAAGCCCCATGTCAGACTTTACGCTGATAGCACAGAGTCTGCTTGGGAAACTCTCTCCCCTCTCTCTCCAGCTCGTGTTCTCTCTCTCTCTAAATAAACAAACTTAAAAAAAGTTTAAATAAATAAATGTTGTTCACTTGAAACTAATATAACACAGGATGCTAACTAACTGGAAATAAAAACTTTTTTAAAATTGGAGAAAAAAGATAAATCTCCGGGGCAGAGGAATTCCAAATAATACATCCACATACTCCACACTCAAGAAAGTAGAACATGGGACAACTGTGAGAATCAGTCAATTAAGCATCCAATTCTTGATTTCAGCTCATGTTATGATCTCATGGTTCCTGAGTTTGAGCCCAGCATCGTCTCTGCACTGATAGCATGGAGCCTGCTTGGAATTTTCTCTCTACCCCTCATCCGCTCACCTTCTTTCTCTAGCTCTCTCAAAAAAAATACACTTAAAAACAGACGAACAAAAAAGGAAGTGGAACATAACTCCTCTCTCATTAAATATGGGTTTCCCAGTGACTTCCTTCCAAAGAGTACAGCATGGAAAGGTCAATGATAAATCATGCTGATAAATTGTACTCTTAATATAATGGAATGAGAATGGCACTTCACCTCTGTGATCTTCCTCTCATGAACATATAACTTCAGTCTAACCGTGAAAAAAAATCAGATAAATCTCAACTGAAGGACATGCTCCAAAATATTTGACCAGTAAGCCTCAAAATTGCCAAGGACGTTAGAAAAGAAAATCTGAGTAATGTCCCAACCAAGATTCTAAGGTGACATGAGGACTAAAAGAGATTTCCTAGATGGAATCCTAGACCATAAATGTAAGGAAATCCAAATGAAGTATGGACCTCAGTTAATAATATATCAGTACTGTCTCACTAATTGTAACAAATGCACGACACTGTTAGATGTTAAGAATAAGGAAAACTGAATGAAGATATATGGGAACTCCTATGTTCCCAATTTTTCTACAAATATAAAACTTACCGAAAATTAAAAAAAAAATCAACATAAAGTTGACTTGGTAGAATGAAGGAGAAATGCTTCTACAAAAAATACTTTTAAAGGTCAAAAACAGATGATAATTTCAGGTTGACAGAAAATAAATCAATTTGGATTTAGTGAAGATAGTATAGGATAGAGAAAAACTATAGTTCTGTGGAAAACAAAAGTAAGACTCTTATTTGAGCAACAAAACTACCACCAAAAATAGTTAACACTTTCTCAGGCTTAATATTTCTTCTACAACTTCAAAGTAAGCTTAAAAATCTTTTCTCAAGTTTTTCAAGTTTTCAGCTCAGCAAGATTTAAGTCATTATATTATAAAAAGTAATGAAGGGCAGCTGAGTGGCTCAGAGTTGTTTGAGCGTCCTGACTTGATTTCAATTCAGGTCATGTTCCCAGGGCAGTGAGATCAAGCCCCACATCAGGCTCAATGCGGAGCGTAAAGCCTGCTTAAGATTCTTTCTCCCTCTCCCTCTCCCCCATTCACACGCATCCTCTCTAAAACTATAAATAAATTCTAAAATAATGAAACTCCACAGTTACTAGAAAGGCAAAGAAATGTCAAATTATTTAATTGATACTTAACAAGTTATTTCAATCATAAATTTTTAGAAAGGGATCTTAAAGAGACCTGGAGTTGGCATCACTTAGTTACTACAAATACTTAGCCAACAGAACTTACTCTGAAATTCTATGTCTTAAGAAGCAAATGATGAGGAATCAGGGGATATGTGCCAAAATAAAATACAGAAAAAAATCCAAAATAGATCTTTATCTCACACCTTGTGAACTGTACCATATGGATTACAGATTTAACGGTTTAAAAAAAATAAAACTAAGAATACATTTGAGGGGTGTCTGGGTGGCTCAGTCAGTTACATGTCCCAGCCTTAATTTCAACTCAAGTCATGATTTCATAGTTTGTGCGACTGAGCCCCAAGTCAGGCTCTGTGGGGAGAGTGCAGAACCTGGTTGGGATGTCCTCTCTCCCTGCCCGCCCCTTTCCCATTCTCTCACACTTGCTCGCTCTTTCGCGTTCTCAAGTAAACTTAAAAATATGTTTTTAGTGATTAAAAAAAAAGAATATACTTGAATTAATTATAACATGAGGAGTAAAAAACTTGAACATGACACTAAATACAGAATCTGTATAAGAGGTGAAAACTGTTGGCCCACCCATGTTTTGTTAAGGTCAGTGTTTAGAGCTTTAACAGAATAAAAACTAAAATCAACTTCCAGCATTTAGAAATTGAGCATGATACATAAATACACTGACTTCAGTCTCTACTGAACTGACAATTTCTGAAAACAATGGGCCAACCTTCCCATGTGACAACAATCTACAGATGGGGTGGGCTGCCCCTTCAGAAGAAGCTACTCCAAGAAGCACACCTAAAATCCAGCCTGCCACACTCCAACCTCATCCACAAAATTAGGCTAATTTCATTTGGTTAACCTGCTTAGTTTCCAGGAGCATTTGAATCTGAACCCCCATTACACAGAGGAAAACATTAGATTTGACTACAATGTATGTAAAAGAAGGAAAAAACAAACTCAAATCTTAACCAGTCAGGAAATAATAGGCCAACAAACCAGAGCAAACAGATCAGCAGAGAGCACTGTATATATTTACCTCTAGAACTAAGACTAAAAACAAAAGTAGGGATTAGGCTGACAGATACTTACACATTATCAGAGTACATAACTAACAACAATAACAACAACAACAACAACAAAATGTAAGTACAAGGGAGAAAAAAGATAAAGGATAAATTAACTGACAGAGATTAAGAATATTATTTAAATAAAAGGGCAGAAATGAAAACTGACAACAGGGGCGCCTGGCTGGCTCAGTTGGTTAAGCGGCCGACTTTGGCTCAGGTCATGATCTCACAGTTCATGGGTTTGAGCCCTGTATCTCTGCTGTCAGCAGAGACCCCACTTTGGATCCTCTGTCCACTTCTCTCTTTGCCCCTTTCCCACTTACACTGTCTCTCTCAAAATCAATAAACTTTTTAAACAATATGAAAGCTGACAAATTATAACAAATGGCATTTACCAGTAACATGATGATTTGACTATAACTGTCCATTAAAATTCACAGTACCTAGTTCTTATCACTTGGACTGAGATTGGCACACTTTAAGATCATACTGTCACAAGGAGTCTCATATTAAAGGAAAAGTTTTTCAAGTATTACCAGCTAATTTACAAAATGAATGATCATTTCATAAATCACGGTTACCATGTAATGCTTAGATCTCATATAAATGATCTGCTATATAATGTAAATCAACTAGACACTCCTTTGAAAGAAAATAGTCAAAAACTAAATAAACTACTGCAAGAAGCACACCTAAAATCAGATATACAACCAACTAAAAAACTGAGGCAGGGCTTACAATCTTTCATTTAGAGTGTAAATGAAAAGTCAGTTACTATGCTGGTAATAAGAACACAGTAGTCCCTCCTAATCCACAAGGGATGCATTCTAAGACCCCCAAGGGATGCCTGAAACCACGGATAGTACCAAACCCTACACACACACACACAAACACACACACACACACGATGTTTTTTCCTATACATACATACTTATAATAAAGTTTAATTTATAAATTAGGGACACTAAGAGAAAATAACAATAAAACAGAACAACTGTAACAAGAAACTGTAATAAAAGTTATGTGAATGTGGTCTTTCTATCAAAATATACTGTGCTTAACATTCCTGTGATGATGTGTGATGATAAAATGCCTGTATGATAAAATGAAGTGCAGTGAATGAGGTAGGTGTTGTAAAATAGCATTAGGCTACTAATGACCTTCTGATCATCTGCTTCTAATAAGTGAAACCACAGAAAAAGAGACTGCACCTAAGGCAGGGGAAGGGACTGTAGTAGATTTCATTATTAAAATACAGGATTAAGCAACACAATAAAAGCCAAGACAGTTTATTACAACAAAATAAAGATAAGAGTAAAAATTTTCAAGTCCCAAGTAGTACATAAAATCCTCAAAATATGTTTACAGCCACACAATGAGAAAAGTATTCTATTTACACACTGAAACCTATTATTAAGCATGTAAGTAGAACTCTTCCCTCAAAAGAAAACATACATAAACAAAAGCAACTAAAATTTATAAGTAAGAGGAAAGAAAATACTGAGTTATAAGACAGATAAGAGAAAACAACACTTTCTTACCAAAATACATTTTTTAAATGCGTAAGATATTATGTTTCACAGAGACAGTATCTTCAGAGTTGGAAAGATTTTTGTTAGGATAAAAAACATATTGACGTGTTCTTAAATTAAGAGGAAGAATCAGAGAAAAATACAAGCTGAGAGAGACACTAAAAGAATGAAATCAAGGATGTGGGGAGAGGAGGAAAAACAGGAGAAAAGGGAAAGGAGAAGAAGAGGGGAAAGAGAGAGAAAAGAGAGAAAGGAGAAAACAAAACTGGAAGTTAGCTTGTATATTTTTAGACCATATTACCTTCTTGAAGACCAGGATGTATCACCTGCTTGTGCCGCAAGGCCTTCAAATCTTCTATCAATTCCTTTTCCAACTGGGAAATTCTTGCTCTGCAACCTACTCGGTAAACAATGACGAGATCAGCTACTATATATTACAGAACATTGTATCTTTCATTTCTAGAACCAAATCAGAAATATCTCTCCTTTTACACTATTATATATACCTGGATCATTTGTTGTTGATGCCTGAAGACTACAGGGTTCTTCAGTTGTGCCATCAACTGCATGAATGTCAAGAGCTTCCTATATTTAAAATAAGAAAAGAGTTCATATGATTTCTAAAAGTTTAAAAACCAAACCAGGAACATTTTTTGATACTTGTGGTATTTTCTAAATGTTCTTCATTAACATCACTTAAATGATCAGCAGGAAAGAAAGAAAGCAAAAATCAGAATATGCTTAATTGACATAAAATGACGTTTATGCCAATTTACATACTGATTTCCTAGAGTTTATATTAAGACTGCATACTCAGCAATCAAGAAGGAAGGAGGAAAAGACCAACTACAGAGAATTCAACTTCTCTGCAGCCAATTTAGAAATAAAGAAAAGAGAATTTATAAGACCACGTTTAGTTCTCCAGTGGTACTCTGCTACTACTGATGAAAATCAGAGCATGGAGTAATCCCAAAATATTTAGTCCACTTTTCATGTATTTATGACTTTTTAAAGTACATAATAATGTAAATTCCACCAGGATCCAACAATTTTTAAAATTCCATCTAGGGGCGCCTGGGTGGCTCAGTCAGTTAAGTGTCTGACTTTGGCTCAGGTCATGATCTTGCAGTTCATGAGTTCAAGCCCTGCGTCCGGGCCTGTGCTGACAGTTCAGAGCCTGGAGCCTGCTTCGGATTCTGTGTCTCCCCCTCTCTGCCACTCCTCTGCTCATGCTCTGTCTCTCAATAATAAATAAATGTTAAATTTTAAAAAATTTTTTTAAATTAAAATAAATAAAGTTTCAGCAAAACAGTATAAATGTTAAAAACTGAGATCAAAGTACACATAATTATTTAGGTCCGTTCAAACAAAATATCTTAAGTGGTGCCTGGCAATTAAACCATTTTGGAGATATTCCCCTCCCCACACATATACCCTCACACAATAGCTACATTTGAAAGAACTAGATTCTAAGTTATTTATCAACTAGTATACAATTCAAGAATCACTATTTGCCCTTAGAGGGAATGCTGAAAATGATCTTACCTTTGATTCAAAGGAAACAAAGAGAACACCATCCACATCTTCAAGATCAGGCTTCACATCTGGAAAGGTAATTCCAGGACCCATAGGAGTGGTCTTTGTAGAAGTTAAAGATTTTCCTGTGTTTTTAGGTGGTCGCCCTGCCTTAGAGAGTTTCAATTTCCGTGGCCTTCCTCTTTTTCCCGAGACATTCGAAGGGGCATTCTGATTAGCATTCACAACCTTGGTGACTGATGAAATCTTAACCATAGTTGTTCTCCTTCTACCCAAGTCCTCTTTTCCTAAAAATGAGTCCCCAGCTGAACTCTTTGAATTGTCAGGTATTCTTTCCGTGTCAGCGCTGTCTGGTATCTCAGGATATTTCCACTGAGCCTCTTTAAGTAAGGGATATTTCTGTACCACCCCAAGTTCTGGTGAATGTTTTCTAAGACCATTTTCTGATTCCTTGCCTAAGCAGAAGCCAGTCTCATTGGAATTTTCAACGTATGTAGGCAAATAGTCTAATTCTGTCAATAGAGAAGATTTATCTTTTCGAGATGTGGAAAGTATGTTATCAGGGAGCTCAGAAATCTTCACTGTGCTTTTAGTGACAGCACAGGGCTCCAGATAGACTACTGGCATCTTTCCAGCGTCTAATTTGAACATTTTAGCTTGAGCAACACCTGATGGGCTATTTGGTAGCCATGTAGAAGACGGATGGTCAGCTTCTAAGTTATCAACTTTATTGTGTCTCTTTAGCTGTCTCTCTAGTATAGGATCATCATCACTGTTTGAGTATACATCTGTTTCTTCATCTGTCTCTTCTTGTTTTACAGTTACCCCTTCTGGGCACTCAGCAAGTTCATATTCATAATCATCTATAGGCTCCTCTTTAATAACAACATTGAAGTTTCCATCCGGGTCTAATGGTGATGTTATATGGGAGTCGTCTTCAAAACTGTTGGCAACGAGACTGAAGAGACAAGGGAGGGAGGTTAAAAAGGGCAAAATTATCAGTAAGACTCAGGAGTAAAAAAAGAAAGACTATTGGAAACCAAGCAACATATTAGATTTAATGAGTCATTCTCCAAAATAAACACTATATGACTTAAGGTTCTCAAAAGCAGTTTACCACCATCACACTTTCACAATTTTCATCAATTTCTCATAAAAAAATATATAAAGTGAAGAGTAAAGTTTTAACAAGTAACCCTCTAAGCACTAAATCAAAAGTCAAATATAACACTTAATTTACTAAAGTATTTTTCAAATAAACTCAATTGTGAAAGTCAGCTGGCACCCACTCAAAAACAAACTCTAGAATTAATTGACACATCAATTAACGACTGACAATAAAGAGCAAACCAGAGTCCACTACAATTAAGAATTTCAGTATGTGGGGGGTGTGCCTGGGTGGCTCAGTCAGTTAAGTGTCAGACTTTGGCTCAGGTCCTAATCTCGTGGTTCGTGGATTCGAGCCCCATGCTGCCTCTGTGCTGATAGCTCAGAGCCTGGAGGTTGCTTCAGATTCTGTGTTTCCCTCTCTCTCTGTCCCTCCCCAGTTTGCATGCGATCTCTCTCAAAAATAAACATTAAAAACACTAAAAAAAAAAAAAAAAAAAAAAAAAGGCATTGCAATATGGGGGAAGCCTGGGTGGCTCAGTCCCTTAAGCATCCAACTCTTGGTTTCAGCTCAGGTCATTATTTCATGATTCGTGATTTCGAGCCCCCAGTTGGGCAGCACAGACCCAGCTTCAGATCCTGTCTTCCCCTCTTTCTCTGCCCCTCCCCCAATCACATGTACTCTCTCAAAAATAAACATACACTTAAAAAAAAGAAGAAGAACTGCAGGGTGCCTGGTTGGCTCAGCTGGTTAAGCATCCAACTTAGGCTTAGGTCATGATGTCGTGGTTTGTGGGTTCAAGCCCTGCACTGGGATCTGCACAGACACCTCAGAACCTGGAGCCTACTTTGGATTATGTGTCTCCCTCTATCTCTGCCTCTCCCCCATTCATTCTTTCTCTCTCAAATAAAAATAATATTTAAATAAAAGAGAGAATTGCAATATGGGGGGTACCTGGGGTGCCTCAGTCACTTTAAGCATCTGACTTCAGCAAAAGTCATGATCTCGTGGTTCGCCCACCATCAGGCTCTGGGCTGACAGTGAGAAGCCTGCCTGAGTTCCTCTCTCCCTCTCTCTCTGCCCCTCCCCCACATATGCACGTGCACACATTCTCCCTCTCTAAATAAATAAATAAATTTTTTAAAAAATGAATTGCAATATGGGGCACATGGGTGGCTCAGTCGGTTGAGCATCCCAACTCCTGATTTCACCTCATGTCATCATCTCAGGGTTGTTAGATCAAGTCCTACATCAGGCTCTGTGATGGGTGAGGAGCCTACTTAAGATTCTCTCACTCTCTCCCTCTCCCTCTGTTCCCCTCTACACCTCCACTGGCACTTTCGCTCTCTTAAAAATAAACAAAAAACAAGAATTGCAATAAACAACAGTAAAGTACTTTCAAACTGCTTGTTTTGAGATAAAATTCATAAAACATAACAAGGAGCCTGGCTGGCTCAGTTGGTAGAGCATGTGACGCTTCATCTTGGGGTTATAAGCTCAAGCCTCACGTTGGGTGTAGAGATTACTTAAAAATATTTTTTAAAAAACATAAAACATAACAGTTTAACCACTTAACAATGTACAAGCCAGTAGTTTTTTTTAGTATATTCACAATGCTGTTGCCAGGTTATTTTCAACTTTAAAACAGAAAAACTCACTTTCAATGTAATGAATCAACCACATTAAATCTCCTAAATAAAAGGTTAGGGTAGTTGAAGCCAAATACATACCACCCAGGTAAATTCGGTATTGATAATTCATCAAAAAAAAAAAAATCATGTTTTTAGTTCCCCCCTTCTCCCAATAAGCCACTGAAAGCATATAAATTGTACCAATGTATCTTGAGGGCATGTTCAAACTACTCACTAACCCAATTAGAGTCATTTATCTTGGTAAAAAATTTCATTTATCTCAAATACACACAAGCAAACCATAACAACAATGTACAGTTACTCATTTCTTACACAACTAAAGATCTTGACCGTACTCAAAAATCCTTCAGTGGAAGACTTTCACTTCCAGTGAGAATGTGGAAGATTACAAAGATAATCACTTGTGTCTTAACAATTAGAAAACACCAGATAAGTTTAAAAAAAAAACAAAACTTTTCTTCTTCAACACAATGAAAACCTCTACACACAAATGCAAATAAACTAAATTCTAGAGAGGCCTTCTCTAGTTGACAACAGATTACTACTGCTTTCAACCCTCAGTACCATTTACATTGCCTGAAGCACAGGTGAAGGGAAAAAAAAGGAAAGAATCTCTAGTAGGAAACAAAGAAACTAGTAAAACTTTCAATGCCTGAGAATGAGCAGACTAGAATCAAGAGAAACCTCAAAAAGAAAACTAGAATAAGAGGTGATGCAGGAAGCTGATCTGAAAACTGATAACCTACAGTCTCCAAGCACTTAAGATTCCAAGTTCCTATCACCCTAACACATCTGAATTCTGAATGACCTGAAATTTATTAAGCAAATCACCTAGGGGTGCATGGGTGGTACAGTGTTAAAGCATCTGACTCTTGATTTTGGCTTAGGCTCAGATCGTGATCTCCTGGTTTGTGAGTTCAAGCCATACATTGGGCTCTGGGCTGACAGCACAGCCTGCTTGGGATTCTCTGTCTCCTTCCCTGTCTTCCCTACCCCTACTCACACGCTCACTCTCTCTCCCTCAAAAAAAATTAAATAAACTTTAAAAACATAGACTGAAGGATACCAAAAAAAGGGGAGGGGGTCAAAAGTCTATGGGACAACATCAAATGACCTAACATACTAGTAACTGCACTTCCTAAAAGGCATTAAGAAAGGAAAGCATATGAAGAAAAAAGAATAAACATATTCCAAAGGTGAAAGATTTTAACCCAAAGATCCAAGAAGCTCAGCCAAACGCCAACAAGAATACAAAGAAAGTCATACCTACGAACATAAAGGGAGGCTGCCAAAAATTAAAGATAAAGAGAAAAATCTTATAAACATTAGAGGAAAAAAGACACATTATGGTAAAGAAACTACAAAAGACAAACTGACTATTCACCAAAAACAAGGTAAGCCAGAAAATAATAACCTGATACCCATCATAAAGTACTCAAAGAATCAACTTAATGTTCTATATCCACCAAAAGAAGTCTTCAAAGATAAAGACATTTTCTAACAGCTGAAAGAAGTAAGACTGTACAAGAATTACTGCCTCCTAAGGTCAGAAACAAGATAAGGATGTTAGTTAGCTCTCACAACTTAACTCAATTGTGCTAGAGACCTCCACCGAAGGGTGATGAGGAAAGAAACAGAAAAAAAAATATCCAGACTTAAGAGGAAAAAGTGAAATTCTCTATTCACAGATGACATTATCTTGTTTGTAGAAAATGCTAAGAAAACCATTAAGAAACTACTGAGACTAATAAATGAGTTTAGCAAGACTACAAGATCCAAGATTAATACAGATATTATTTCTACAAATGAGAAATATCAAAAATGTAAGAGAAAAAAATTCCATTCCCATTTACAATAGAAGTAACAAGATTAAAATGCTTAGAAACAAACAGAGCCAAAAAGTATAAGACCAGGGCAAAGAACTAAAAAACACTTTTGGAAAAAATTAAAGACAACTTTAATTAAAAATACACTATGTTTATGTACTATAAGACTTAATGTTGGTACAACAGCAATACTCACGTTCGGGGAGTATCAAAATCCCACCTGGAACTTTTATAAAAGTTCAAAAGCTGATCTTACGTTTCATATGAAAATTCAAGGATCTCAAAACAACCCCCAAAATCTTGACAAATACGAATGAAGTTCTCTAAAACTTGTATTTCCCAATTTCAAAATTCACTATTAAAGCTATAATAAATATAGCACTGTGATGATACTGGCATAAGGCTAAACACAGAGCTCAAGTGAACATAAATCAGGGTCTAGTAATAAACAGACACATTTATAACAAATGATTTTCAACTGTCCAGGGGGTCAAACGGAAAAAGAATGGGATTACATTATTCATACTAGCTAAAAGGGAGGGGGCACCTGGGTGGCTCAGTTGGTTAAGCATCTGACTCGATCTCATGTTCACGATCTCACTGTGAATTCAAATCCCACAATGAGCTCTGTATTGATAGGAGAGCCTCTCCTTGGGATTCTCTCCCTCTCTCACTGCCACTCTCCCTCCCGTCTCTCTCAAAATAAATAAAAATTTTTAATAAAAAAATATTTAAAAATTAACTACAAGAGGGGCACCTGGGTGGCTCAGTTGGTCCGACTTCGGCTCAGGTCATGATCTCATCGTTCCCGAGTTCGAGCACCACGTTAGGCTCTGTGCTGACAGCTCAGAGCCTGGAGCCTGTTTCAGATTCTGTGTCTTTCTCTCTGTCTGTGCCCCTACCCCGCTCATGCTCACTCCCACGCTCGCTCGCTCTCAAAAATAAACATACATTAAAAATAAATTTTTTAATTAACTAAAATAAAATAATAAAATAAAAAGTGGAAATAGCCTTAATGTCTATGAACTGATGAATGGATATGTAAAATGTGCCATATCCATACAAGATTCTCATTCAGAAATAAAAGAAATGAGGTATAGACACACACTACAACATGGATGAACCTTCAAGATGTTATGCTAACTAAAAGACCACATATAATATGTAATTCCACTTATAAGAATATCCAAAACATCCGAAAAACAAATAATCCAGTGAAGAAATGGGCACAAGATATGAATAGACACTTCTCCAAAGATGACATCCAGATGGCCAACAGACACATGAAACAATGCTCAAAGTCATTCATCATCAGGCAAATACAAATCAAAACCACACTGAAATACCACCTCACATCGGTTAGAGTGGCTAAAATGAATAAATCAGTAAACTATATATGCTGGTGGGGATGTGGAGAAGCAGGCACCCTCCTACACTGTTGATGGGAATGCAAACTGGTACAGCCACTCTGGAAAACGGTGTGGAGGTTCCTCAAAAAAATGAAAATAGAGCTACCCTATGACCCAGCAATAGCACTATTAGGAATCTACCCGAGAGACACAGGAATGCTGATGCATAGGACCACGTGTACCCTGATGTTCACAGCAGCACTTTCGACAATAGCTAAATCATGGTAAGAGACTATGTGTCCATCAACTGATGAATGCATAAAGAAGTTGTGGTACATATATACAATGGAATACTACGTGACAATGATAAAAAATGAAATCTAGCCACATGTAGCAAGCAACATGGATGGAACTGGAGGGTATTATGTTAAGTGAAATAAGTCAGTCAGAAAAAGACAGATAGCATATGTGTCCACGCATCGGTGAATTTTGCGAGACTTAGCAGAAAACCATGGGGGAAGGGAAGACAAGAGAAGAAAAAAGACACAGAGAGGGAAGGAGACAAAACATAAGAGACTCTCAAAGACTAAGAACAAACTGAGGGTGAGGGGAGTATGGGTGGGGGGAGAGTGAGTGACAGGCATTGAGGAGGGCACTTGTTGGGATGAGCACTAGGTGTTATATGGAAGCCAATTTGAAAATAAATTATTTTAAAAAATAAAAATAAAGTTAGCAAAGGCAAAAAAAAGAATATATATATATCCAAAACAGACAAATCCATACAGACAAAATGGAGACTGACAGTTGTGTGCTGATAGGGTGGGGCTGAGGAGGGGATGCAAAAGAAAATGGGGTGTGACGACTAACAGAATGCAAGGAGTTTCTTTCTGGGGTGATGAAAATGTCCCCAAAAGGTCTGCGGTCATGCTGTTCAATTTTACTGAGTATACTAAAACCACTAAACTGTACACTTTAAAGGGAGAATTTTGGGGCACCCAGGTGGCTCGTATGGTTAAGCACCCGAGTCCAACTCTTTGATTTCAAGACAGGTCATGATCTCTGGGTCCTGAGATCAAGTCCCACACTGAGGGTGACACTTGCCTGAAATTCTCTCTCTCTCTCTCTCTCCCCTCCCTCCAACCCTCTCCCCAGCTCAAACACCCTCTAATTAAAAAAATAAATAAATATAAGAGTGAATTTTATGGCAGTGAATTAATCTCAATTTTTAGAAACTTAAAAATATACACTAACAGAAGTTCTGTGAATGGACAGAAAATGAACCAATATGAAAATGGATCCAAGAATGAATGAAAAAGGAGTATGAGTAAATATAAAACACTTTTTTTAATTTTTCTTTAAATGACTACTGACTGTTTAAAGCAAATAAAGTAACAGTGACTGGAGAATTTATAACATCTATACAAAGACATAAACTGTAAGAACTATCCTTATAATTAGCTCTTCAAGTCCTGTTACAATTAACTGAATTCTTTTAATATAAAGACGCATATTATAATCTTTACAAACACCCCAATGCAATGAACTGTCCCCCTCCCAAATTCCTGGTTAAAGTTCTAATCCCCGATGTGATTGTACATAGTCTCGAAGATGTAATTAAAGTTAAATGGGGTCATATTACTCTTCTTTTACTCTTCTTCCCTATTTAAAAATATAAAAATCATTCTTAGTTTGCAGGTTATAGAAAACAAATGGCAGGCTAGGTATGGTTCTTAAAGTCTTATTCAGCTAACCTCTGTTCTAACATAGGCAAATTAAACCAAAAGCAAATAGAAAGAAGGAAATAAAAATGAGACAGAGAAAAATAAATCAATGAAATAGAAAACAGAGAAACTTAATTTGTGATCTGAAACCTGCCAACAAAGAAAACTACACAGCTTCCCTGATGAAATCTATCAAACACATAATGAATAAAGAATAATCTTGCACAAACCTAGGCGAATGCAACAGTTTACAATTTTTTTAAGTTTATATATTATTAATAAAAAATAAAGGAGACAGTAGTCTTTTCAAACAAATGATGGTGGCGCCTAAATATATGCATGGAAAAATAAAAGCCTTGACCCTCATCCTCACACCATGCACAAAACTAATCCAAGAAAGATTACAGACTTAGAAGTGAAAAGGCTAGAACAAAATATTCCTTGCAAAAATTTCACTTAAGTGGTGAAAAATAGCTGTTTCTTTACCTGTTTTTTAACAGCTTTATTTATAAATTAGATAACATAAAATCCACACCTTTTTTCAAAGCTCCTTCACCTATTTTACCCATCCCCCTACCAATCTCTCCCTGGCAACCACCAGTTTGTTCTCTGTATTCAAGAGTCAGTTTTTCTGGGTTTTTTCCTTCTATGTTCTTTTCTTATATTTTCTTTCTTAAATTTCAGTTTTAAGTGAAATCATATGGTACTTGTCTTTCTCTGATTTATTTCACTTAGCTTTATGTTCTCTAGATTCAGCCAAGTTACTGCAAATGACACAATTTCATTTTTTATGGCTGAATAATATTCCATTTATATATTTACATCTTTTTTATCCATTCATATATGAATGGACACCATAGTTGCTTCCATATCTTAGCTATTTTAAGTAATGCTGCAATAAACACAGGGATAGCGCATATCTGTTCAAATTAGTGTTTTCATTTTTGGGGGCTAAATATCCAATAAGAGGATTATAGGATCACGTGGTAATTCTTTTTTTTTTTTTTTAACAAACTCCATACTGTTTTCCACAGTGGCTGCACCACCTTACATTACCATCAACAGTGCACATGGGGATCCTTTTCTCCACATCCTCACCAACACTTATTCCTTGAAACAACTTCTTATGCCATACACAAAAATAAACTCAAACCAAAGACCTAACTATGAGACCTGAAACCATAAAAATGCTAGAAGGAAACAAACACAGGCAGCTATCTCTCTGACATCAGCCCCAGACGTTTTTTCTAGATATATCTCCTTTGGTAAGGCAAACAAAAGTAAAATTAAACTACTGGGACTACACCAAGATAATGAGCTTTTGCACAACAAAGAAAATCATCAACAAAATAAAAAGACAACGATATTTGCAAAAAATATACCCAAGTAGAAGTTAATACCCAGAATATATAAAGAACTTCTACAAGTGAACATTAAAAAAATAAATAATTCAAATAAAAGTGGGCAGAGAACAGGAACTGACATTTTTCCAAAGAAAATATCTAGATGGCCAACGGACACAAGAAAAAATGTTCAACATCACGAATCGTCACGGAAATGCAAATCAAAACCATAAAGTTATCACCTCACACCTGTCAGAATGACTAAAATCAAAAACACAAGAAATAAAATCCAGTCATTTTAAGAGACAACTCAAGGCTTTTCAATAATTTCTAATTTTGGAATCCAGTTTTCTTCATCTCTTTAAAAGGTTAAGCAAAACGAGCCCTCTTTTTCATTTCCCTGTTGTTCTTTTTCCTTTCCCTGTTATGTCAGTTTTTAAATAAATTCATATAGAAATGCCATTCTCTATCAATTATTTGAGGATTCTCATTTAATGAAAAATCTCTCATTATCTTCACATTACAAGATAATAACTTCCATGATGTAGAAAAAAAATCTGTATTTTCTCTTCACGTAGTCACACGACCTGAATTTTGTTTTCAGTAGTAGAGAACGTCATGAAGCTAGATGTTGGATGTTAACTGTAGTAAATGCTTTCACATTTTCCTGAGAAATTAAACTTGCTCAGTTAGAAAGGTTCTCAGAAAGGATCTCTCTTTATCTTCCAATAAAAACTTTATGCATAATGCATGACAATTTGTCTTGGCTGGAGGATTTTGCAAAGAACCCTGAAATTTCATACTTCTACCAAGCCTCTAACCAAATAAATTAGATGAAAGATTATTTAAGCAAGAATATAAGTAAAACCAACAATCTGTACAATTTAAAGAAAAGGAATACCTTTTTGATAGTACATTATCAATGCAACGAATAAACTGGACATGTACCCATCACTCTGAAACACAAGCTTTAAGTACTATAGATAAAATTCAGTCAACATTTACCAAACACCCACAACATGTCATTATATTTTCTTGGGCACAAGGATTATTACCAAAATAAATAAAGCACAGTCACTACATTCAAGGAATTTACAGACCAGTATAGGAGACATACAAGAAGACAACATAATGTTACTTAATAAATGCTATTTTAAAGATATGTACAGTTACTAGTGGTACACCTTACAAGAAACCATAACATAATGCCTTCCATGGAACTAGTTATGAGATTAACAGAAAAAAGAAATCCACTGGTAAAAGGAAACGTAGAATGCAAAAGAAAACAAAGAGCTCTTAGAAACTGAAACCTGGGTTGGAGTGCCTGGGTGGCTCAACTGGTTACCCGTCCCACTGGGTTTTCGCTTAGGTCATGATCTCGTGGCTTTGTTTTCGATTCCCACATGGGGCTCTGCACTGGCAGCGCAGATGCTGCTTGGGATTCTCATCTCCTCTCGCCCTGCCTTTGCCCCTCCCCCACACACTCTGTCTCTGTCTCTCGCAAAATAAATAAACTTAAAAAAAAAAAAAAGAACAAAACAAGAAATTAAAATCTTGGGGGATTGGGTGGCTCAGTAGGTTAAGCATCTGACTCTTGATTTCAGCTCAGGTCATGATCCTACAGTTCTTGAGTTCGAGGCCAGCATCAGGCACCATGCTGACACTGGGGAGCCTGCTTGGGATTCTCTCTTTCTCTCTCAATCAGTAAATAAGCTTTAAAAAAAAAAAATCAGGGCCTCCTGGGTGGCTCAGTTGGTTAAGCATTCAACTTTGGCTCAAGTCATGATATCGAGGTTCCTGAATTTGAGCCCCAAGTCCGGCTCTCTGGTAATAGCTCATAGTCTGGAGCCTACTTTGGATTCTGTGCTTCCCTCTCTCTTTACCCCTCCCCACTCACGCGCTCTCTCTCAAAAATAAACTTTAAAAAATTTTTTATAATAAAATTAATAAAATAGAAATCATGTTTTAAAAAATAAAATACCATAAAAATCTGATGACTCCAATAAAAACTTCAGTAAGTTAGAAATTAAATCAAAAAAACCTCACGTAAAGGAGAGCAAAAAGATGGCAGGAAAAAAAAAAAGACTATATAAAATAATCCAGGAGATTGAACATCCAAAAGAAAACCTTAAATGGAAAATTTAGAATAATAATACTAAATATGTTCCTACAACTAAAGAACATGAATTTGATTGAAAAATCAGAGCACAACAATGAGAACCACACCAAAGCTCATCACTGTGAAATCTCATAGTATAAGGGATCAACAAAAGATGTTAAGAGCTTCGAAGGACCAGGAATCAAAAGAACATCAAACTCCTCAAGGGGAGGGTGGGGCTGGCAGGCTTAGTCTCTAGAGCATGAGACTTTTGATCTAGGAGTTGTTAGTTCAAGCCCTACACTGGGCACAGAGCTTACTAAAAAAACTTCTCAACAGGTAACTGGAACACAAGAACATGTTTTCAAGCAAAGAACTCTATACCCAACCAAATAAATTTATAATGCAATAGGACATAACAAAGTTATTTCTCATCATCCAAGAAGAAAACTAAGGGTTGAAAAGAGTATTGCAAGTTGAAAGAGGACTATTATTTCCATCAGAAATGATTTTATTTAAATATTCTAAAATTCTATATCCCATACACTCTTTCTAAGGAAACAAAAAGACATATTTGACCAAAAAAGGAAAACACAAAGCTATACAGACAGCTTAAGATACAGGACACAGAAGGACCTACATAAAACAATGTTAAATGTAGAGTCAGCAGGATGACAGCAAAGAGAAATCCGAAAGCTTTACACAGTTTTGGAGAACAACCAGTTCAGACTGGCAAAGGAAGATAATAAGAGCAACTGAAGACAGTATTCAGGAGACAAAAAAATTTTACTCTAATTAGATGAAAGTGTGTGCGTGTCTAAATAAACTGAGAAATTTCAAGTTTAACTGAAGAATTTGAAAAGAATTATCACTAGGCATACAGAAAACTAAGGAAAAGTAAAAATATGGCAATAATTACTGAAAAACAAAATTATACAAGAAAATGCCTTTATGGTATACTATTTGGCTTAACAGTATAGAAAATGTATATTGCAACACTAAAAATGGATATTTTTGTGACAACTATACTGACAAAGGAAGAATAACAACTTAAAGACTTGGATAACATGTAAATATGATAAATAGTTGGCACTGCATATGATTTAGACAGAGACAAATATCGCTAGAAATGATTGTAAGTGAGAAAACAAATTTCCTTTAGGAAGAACTGTAAGAGATGAAGCGGAATGAGGAGAGTATATTTCTCACCATGTGGTTTTATTTAAGCTTTTTAAATTATGTGTATATACTCATCAAATAATGAAGAACTTGTCTGGTCTTCATCCAGTGTTCCTAGCACAGAGTTTCTATAAAACCCCTGGACATTCCTAAGCGATATAAGGTCTCTGCTAGCAGAGCCTGGGTGGCTCAGTCGGTTGAGCATTCAACTTGATTTCCACTCAGGTCATGATCTCACAGTCCTGGATGGAGCCCCATATCCCACAACAGATGCACTGAGCATGAAGCCTATTTAAGATTCTTTCTCTCTCCTTCTCCCTCTGCCCCTCCCCCATGCATGGGTGTGGGCGCTGTATTCTTTCTCTTAAAAAAAAATTAAAAAATAAAAAAGTGTCTTTATTATTCATGAGCCCACTGGATCACACCTAAGATTACGCTAATGAAGGTAACTCAACAGTGAGGTCCTAGATAACCTAATAATGGGGGCTGGTCACTAGGAAGACCAACCCTGCGATTAGAGAATTGGGACTACAGGGAGGGGAAGGGCGCTGGAGATTAAGTTCAATCACCTGGCCAATGATTTCATTAGTCACACCTACTTAAAACCTTAACAAAAAGTGGACACCAAAACTCAAAGGAGTTTCCTAGTTGGTGAACACATACCCTACAGGTCTCCTGGGGAGAGGGCATGGAGGCTCTACATTTGAGACCCTCCTGACCTCACCCTCAATCCCTTCATATGAATGATTCTAATCTGCATCCTTTATAATAAACTGCTGTCGTAAATCCTAGTCCTTTCCTGAGTTCCACTGAGTTATTCTAGGCAATTAGTAAACCTGAGGGTGTTCATGAGAACCTGTGAATTTGTAGCCAATTGTTAAGAGTCCAAGTAGCTTGAAGTGGAGACTCCACTTGAGGGCTGCTATCTGAAGTAGGAGCAGTCTTCTAGGGGACTATGCCTTCAAACCTATGGAAACTAACACCAACTCAGTTGTTAATGTCAGAACTAAACATCAGACTGTAACAGTTGGGACTGAAACATATTTACTTAATATTTCATTTTATGCCAATCAGTAGATACTTAAGAATTGAGCTTAATTCAAAAAAAAAAGAATTAAGTTTAATTCTTAATTAATTAAGTAGATGCTTAACCAGGTGAGCCACCAAGGTGCCCCAGATTACTGTAATTTTTGTAGTACGCTTTGAAATAGAAAAGTGTGTTTCCCAACTTTGTTCTTTTTGTTTTTCAAGATTGTTTTGGCCATTTGAGATCCCTTGAAATGCTGTATGAATTTTAGTATCACTTCTTCTACTTCTACAAAACATAGAAAAGAAGTAACAGTATCCAATTACTTTTAAAAATTAAAACTCTGACAAGGGCAAAACTGGAGGGAAAAGCATTCCAACATTTATAAGAGTAATAAACTGTCTAGAATAAAGAGACACAATAATAAACACATCAAAGTAGGTAAGAACAATGACTAATTTTTTTAAAAAGGTGGAGTAGAGTAGGACCACAGGTGGAATCTAAAAGCCAGGCAATTACCATTACAAAACTATACTAATTAAAACAACATGGATTTTGCCAAAGAGTAGACAGACTAATCAAAGGGAAAAAAGGTGCCCAAGGAAAGACCCTCATATACAATCACCTGAGGAATCCCAATGGCCAGCAAGTATATAAAAAGACGACCAACTTTACCAACACAGAAAAAAATGCAAATTAAAACCACAATGCTCTAACTTTCACCACTTCTAAATATAGTGCTTGAAGTTCTAGCTACAGCAATTAGGCAATAAAGAGAAATAACATATATTCAAACTGGAAAAGAAACAAAGCTATCTCAATTCATAGATAACATGATCTTATATGTAGAAAACGCTAAAGAACAGACAGATAGCAAGAAAATCTATTAATAAACAAATTCAGCAAAGCAAAGGGTACAAAAATCAACATGTAAGAATGAGCTATATTTTTATACTGAGCAATACATAATATAAAACACAGCAATTTCCTTTTCATAAAGGAAATTAAGAAAGTTGTTCTCTTTCCAAGAGAATCAAAAAGAATAAAATTACAGGAGTGCCTGGGTGGCTCAGTTGGTAGTTCTGTGAGTCCAAGCCCTGAACTGGGCTCTTGGCTGTCAGCACAGAGCCCACTTCAGATCTCCTGTCGCCCTCTCTCTATGCCCATTCTCTGTGCTCTTTCTCTCAAAAATAAATTAAAAAAAAAAAAGAACACAATACATATGAATACATTTAACCAAGGAGGCAAAGACTTTTACACTGAAAAACTATACAGTATTGCTGAAAGAAACTAAAGACCTAAACAGAGGGGCGCCTGGGTGGCTCAGTCCGTTAAGCATCAGATTTTTTCTATTCAGGACTTGATCTCACGGTTCATGGGTTCGAGCTCCACACAGGACCCTGTGCTGACAGTTTAGAGTCTAGAGTCTTCTTTGGACCTGTGTCTCAGTCTCTCTCTGCCCCTCACCTGTCTCTCAAAAATAAACAAACATTAAAAACAATACCAAAAAATACCTGAATGGAAAAATATCCCATGCCCATAGACTGGAAAACCTAACACTTCTAAGGTAACAACACTACCCAAAACAACATACAAACGTAGTGTAATCATTATCAAAAACACAATGGTGTTTGTAGAAGTAGAAAAAGTGATACTAATGATACTAAAATTCATACAGCATTTCAAGGGATCTCAAATGGTCAAAACAATCTTGAAAAAAAAAAAAAAGTAACAAAGTTGGGAAACACACTTTTCTATTTCAAAGCATACCACAAAAATTACAGTAATCTGGGGCACCTTGGTGGCTCACCTGGTTAAGCATCCCTTGACTCTGGATTTCAGATGAAGTCATGATTTCACAATTCATGAGATCAAGTCCCACACTGGTTTCTGTCCTGAGAATAGAGCCTACTTAAGATTCTCTCTCTCCCTCTCTCAAAATAAAGAAAAATGAACTTTAAAAAAATTTTATCTAAAAAAAAATGGTGAACTCAGTAGGAACTGTTCAAATTCATTTTTAATTGTGTTGGGTAATTATGATGATCACTGTGTTTGGAAAGTCAGTTATTAAAGATAGCATCCACTAGTTACAACTATAAAAAATACCACAGTGATAAGTAAAAACTGAAAAGAACTTTCCCTCGATAGAAAAAAAACAAAACTTGGGGCACCCAGGTGGCTCAGTCAGTTAAGCATCCGACTTCAGCTCAGGTCATGATCTAATAGTTCTTGAGTTCAAGCCCCACATCAGGCTCTGTGCTGACAGCTCAGAGCCTGGAGCCTGCTTCAGATTCTGTGTCTCCCTCTCTCTTTCTCTGCCCCTTCCCTGCTCATGTTCTCTCTCTCTCTCAAATATAAACCAAAAAAAAAAAAAAAAAGAGGGGCGCCTGGGTGGCTCAGTTGGTTAAGCATCTGACTTTGGCTCAGGTCATGATCTCGCAGCTCAGAGGTTCAAGCCACACATTGGGCTCTGTGCTGACAGCTCAGAGCCTGGAACCTGCCTTGGATTCTGTGTCTCGCTCTCTCTCTGCCTCTACCCAACCTGTGCTGTCTCTCTCTCAAAAATAAACGTTAAAAAAAAATTTTTTAAAGAAAGAAAAAAATTGTAAACTCCAACAACAACCCTTAGAAAAAGCAAAGCACTGACCTGTCCATAAACAAGTCAAGGGGAACTCATGAGCATGGGTATTCCAAACTCAAAGAATAGTAATTGTTAATGGGATATGTATTCAGTGAGAAAGGGAAGGTTAAAAAAAAAAAAAAAAAAGTACTGAGCTAGGGTTTACTTCTGCCAAATTTGTGCTCCCACATTCTGAATAAGGCAAGTTTCTGGTTTCTAGTTCCACATGTTAGGAAACCTGGAAGTTGCCACTATGTCCTAAACAAGTAAAATGCTAAAGAGACTGAAAAATCAACCCTTCTTGGATCCCTAAGAGAGAGGTGAAGACACAGTGGTAAATTACTGAGATAGACAGGTGAATACAGGGGTCATGGCTTTAGTAGAACAGAGACTAACAAGTAAAAAACTATTTTGGGAACCAGCGCCAGGGCAGAAAAACCTGAATTGTAACTGACAAATCGCTAGAGGTTCAGTGTGAACAAATATGAAAGTTAAAAATCCCAGTGGAACTCTGTCACAGAAGGGCTCCCACACTTTTAGTTTTACCTCTAGGAGCTAAACCAGATTCTCACAGTAAATATCCTCTCATGAAAAAAAGAAACCCAGCAGTGCAGGGTGAAGCACTCTGTTCCTTAAAAATGAGGCCTGACCTCTAGAGAACTAGTTAACCAGAGCCTAACTTACAAGGTTTTTATGAGAGCCTAACTGACCTGGGAGAAGATAAATACCCAAAAACTGCTACTTTAAAAAGATCAATAAAATCAGTAAGCACTTAGCCAGGCTAAGAAGAAAAAATAAAAAGAGGACACAAATTACTATTATCAGAAATATATAATGTGATAATATATCAGAAGGTATATCACTATAGATCCCATGGACATCAAGAAAATAAAGGAATACTCTAACCACAAATTTGACCAACTAGATGAAATGGACCAATTCCTTGAAGGAAACAATCTGCCAAAACTCATACAAGAAATAGACAATCGGAATAGGTCTATATCTATTAAAGACACTGAATCAATAACTAATAACCTTCCATAACAGAAAACACCAGGCCCAGATGGGTTCACTTGTGAATCTTCCCAATTAAGGAAGCAATTAGATCAATTCTCTAAAAGCTCTTTTAGAAGATCTCTAAGTAGAGGGAATACTTCCTAACTCATTCTAGGAGACCAGCATTACCCTAATTACCAAAACCAGACAAAGACATTATAAGAAAATGACAGATCATTTCTCATCAACAGAGATGCAAAAATCCTTAACAAAATAACAAACTGAATCCGACACCATATAAAAACAATTATACAGCATAAGTAAAATGGATGTATCCCAGGTACCCAAGGCTGGTGCAAGATTTGAAAATCAATTAATTTAATCCATCACAACAGACTTAAAAAGGACAAATCACGTAACCTTATCAGTAAGATTGAAAAAAAGCAACTAACAGAATCCACCACCCATTTATGATAAAAACTCTCAGTAAACTAAAAGCAGAAGGAAATTTCCTCAACTTGATTAAGAATATGCACAAAACACTTAATTAAAGCTAACATCATATGAAAGATGAGAAACTAGAAGCTTTCCCAAGATTAGGAACAAGGCAAGGGTATCTCCTCTCACACTTGTCTTCAACAACATACTGTACCTAGTACAATAAAACAAGAAAAGGAAATAAAAAGAATACAGATTGGGCTGGGGAGAAAAAAATAAAACTTCCTTGGGGTGCCTGGGTGGCTCAGTGGGTTAAGCATTTCACTTCTGCTCAGGTCACGATCTCACGATTTGTGGGTTCGAGCCCCGCATGGGGCTCTGAACTGACAGCTCAGAGCCTAGAGCCTGCTTCAGATTCTGTCTCCCTCTCTCTCTGCCCTTCCCTGGCTAAAAAATTTTTTAAAGAAAGAAAACTGCCTTTGTTCACAAATGACATGATCATCTAGGTAGAAAATACAAAAGGTTAACAAAAAACTTCTGGAATAAGCTATTATAGCAAGGTTACAGAATACAAGGTTAATATAAAAAAGAGCACTTTCCTATATACCAGTAATGAACATGTGGATTTGAAGTTAAAAAGAATTTGGGGTGCCTGGGTGGCTCAGTCAGTTAAGTGTCCCAACTACTGGTTTCAGTTCAGGTCATGATCCCAGGGTACGGGGACTGAGCCCCATGTGGGATTCTGCACTGACAGCACAGGGCCTGCTTTGGATTCAATCTCTCTCTCTCTCTCTCTCCCTCTCTCTCCCTCTCTCTCTCTCTCTCTCCTCCCCCTCCCCCACTCACTCACGCTCCTATCTCGAAACAAGCTTTAATAAATAAATGAAAATAATAAATAAATAGATCCCCATAAACATGTTGACCTGATCTTTGATAAAGAAGCAAAAAACAATACAAGAGAGCAAAGATCATCTTCTCAGCAAATGATGCTGGAATGGCAAGACATCCACATGCAAAAAACTGAATCTAGACAGACCTTCCACCACCCACAAAAAATAAATGGATCATAAACTGAAATATAAAACACAAAATTGTAAGATTTCTGAAAGATATCGGTGGAAGCCCACATGACCTTGGGTAATGGCATTTTAAATACAACCCCAAAGGCAAGATCCATGAAAGAAATAATTGATAGACTGAATTTCATAAAGTAAAAAAACTGCTAAAAGAATAAAAATTAAAAAAATGTTCTGTGAAAGACAGTATCAAGAGAATGAAAAAACAAGCCACAGACTGGGAAAATATATTTGCAAAATTCACATTTGATAAAGGACTGTTTTTCCAAAATATACAAAAAACTCCTAAAACTTAAGAAAACATCTAATTTTAAAATGGACTACAGGGGGCGCCTGGGTGGCTCAGTTGGTTAAGCAGCCGACTTCAGCTCAGGTCATGATCTCACAGTCTGTGAGTTCGAGCCCCGCATAAGGCTCTGGGCTAATAGCTCAGAGCCTGGAGCCTGCTTTGGATTCTGTATCTCCCTCTCTCTCTGCCTTTCCCTTGCTCACGCTCTATCCCTGTGTCTCTCAAAAAAAAAACTAAAAACGTTAAAGAAAAAATAAATTAAAAAAATAAAATGGACTACAGGTGCACGTGGGTGGCTCGGTCAGTTAAGTGTCCAACTTTGGCTCAGGTCATGATCTCACAGTTAGCAGGTTTCGAGCCTGTTGTCCAGGTCTGCGCAGACAGCCCAGAGCCTGGAGCCTGCTTGTGTCTCCCTCTCTCTCTGCTCCTCCCCCACTCACACCCTGTGTCTCTCTCTCAAAAAATCAATGTTTTGTGGGGTTTTTTTTTTTTTTTTAACGTTTATTTTAGAGAAAGAGAGAGACAGAACATGAGTGAGGGAGGAGCTGAGAGAGAGAGGGAGACACAGAATCCGAAGCAGGCTCCAGGCTCTGAGCCATCAGCACAGACCCTGATGCAGGGCTTGAACTCACGAACCGTGAGGTCATGACCGGAGCCAAAGCCGGACACTTAACCGACTGAGCCACCCAGGCGCCCCTCAAAAAATCAACGTTTAAAAAAAAATTTTTAATAGACTACAGGGGCGCCTGAGTGGCTCAGTCGGTTAAGTGTCCGACTGTAGCTCAGGTCATGATCCCACAGTTTGTGGGTTCGAGGCCCATGTCAGGCTCTGAGCTGTCAGTACAGAGCCTGCTTTAGATTCTGTGTCTCCCTCTCTCTCTTACCTCCCTGGCTTGCACTCTGTCTCTCTCTCTCCCAGAAATAAATAAATGTTAAAATAAAAATAAAAAATAAATAAAATAAATAAAAATAAAATAGACTACAGACCTTAACAGACACCTCACCAAAGATGACATTAAAGATGGCAAATTAAGCTTATAAAAGAGACATACATTGTATGTCATCAGATAATTACACTAATTAAGATAATGAGATACTACTATACACCAATTAGAATTGCCAAAATCCAGGGGCGCCTGGGTGGCTCAGTCAATTAAGCGTCCGACTTTGGCTCAGGTCATGATCTCACCATTCGTGGGTTCAAGCTCCGCATCGGGCTCTGTGCTGACAGCTCAGAGCCTGGAGGTTGCTTTGGATACTATCTTTCTCTCTGTCCCTCCTCCGCTCACACTCTCTCTCAAAAGATATAAATAAATGTTTTTAAAAAAATTCTTTTTTAACTTTTTTTAAACAATTGCAAAAATCTAGAAAACTGACAACAGCAAATGCTGACGAGGATGGAGAACAACGGGAACTCTCATCATTGCTGCTTGGAATGCAAAATAGCACAGCCACTTTGAAAGACAGTTTGGAAGTTTTTTTACAAATCTAAACATACTCCTACCATACAATTTAGCCATCAAGCTCCTTGGCATCTACTCTGATGCTATAACTTGAATATGAATGTTTAAAATAGCTTTATTAGTAATTGCCAAAAACTTGGAAGCAACCAAGATGCCCTTCAGTAGGTGAATGGATAAATAAACTGATAATACAGACAACGGAATTTATTCAACACTAAAAAAGTGCTACCATGCCATGAAAGGACATGAAGAAAAATTGAATACATATAACTAAGTGAAAGAAGTCAATGTGAAAAGATTACATACAGTATGATTCCTACTACATGACATTCTGGACAAGGTAAAACTATGGAGACAATAAAAATATCAAAAGTTGCCAAAGGTTGGGAAGGGAAGGATTAACAAGTAGAGCAGATTTTTAGGCAATGAAAATACTCTGCATGATACTATAATGGTGGATACACGTCATTACCCATTTGTCCAAACTCATAGAAAGTAAAACACCAAACACCAACCCTAATGTAATCTATGGACTCTGGATGATTATGATGTGTCAATGTAGTTTATTAATTGTAACAAATATACTACTCTTGTCAGCGATGTTGATAATGGGGGACACAAAAGTCATGTGTGGCAGCAGGGAAAATCTCTACACCTTCCTCTCAATTTTGCTGTAAACCAAAAACTGCTCTAAAAAAATTAAGTCTTTGATTAAAAAATAATGAATAATCCAAGTTCAAGGACACCTAGGTGGCCCAGTCGGTTCAGTGTCCGACTCCCGATTTCAGCTCAGGTCATGCTCTGTTTCATGGGTTTGAGCCCCACAGTGGGCTCTGCGCTGAGAGCAGGAAGCCTGCTTGAGATTCTCCCTCTTTCTCAGCCCCTCCTCTGCTCATACTGTCTCTTTCAAAATTAATAAACTTAAAATGCAAGTTCAAATGAAAAAGACAACAGCGTATCATGCTATTTTAACAAATAAGAACCTTCGCCTTATTTTTTAGTCAAATTGTGGATATTAACTGTCCACAGGGCAGTAAATTCTCGAACAGATGTCAGTAAGTTTACTTCGAACGCTTTCTGTTCCTCATTTGGACAAGTTCTATTTCAGTTATGATTTGGAGGTCTTTTCTTTTCCCTTCTGTAATTAATCAAGAGTTCTCTCTATAGGTATTATCAAGGAACAGTCATGAAGGATTAATAAAATCCTAAACCTAAAAATTCTAAAACTCTAAATCTAAGTGCAAAAGGTCCCCGTTCTGAAACACCATCTAATTTTCCTATAATTCTAAATCCTGAAAGCAACTGATATTCATTACAAAAAAAAATAGCTGTCACTTCACAAAATGTAAAAACAACTGTGGTATATTTTATAGTGGCTTACATTTATCAATATCTCAAGTCAGCAGGCCACACAACCAATATTAAATCCAAAATCTTCCTTTTATCTCTAAGAATAGAAAAGCTGTTAACCTACCTTTCAGTAACCTCTTGTTTCAATTGAGGAACTTCACCAAGTGCTGAATCAATATCCATGAAGCCAAGAAAGTCCCGTTTTATATTAAGAGAAGCTTTCTCCAAACTCTTGCCTGATGTTTCATGACCCCTTGATAAAGGATCTGAATCAGTTAGCTGTAGCTCTGACCCCTCACCTTCCAAAAGACGGACCCGCTGACCAGGAGAACTGGGAACACTATTACCTTCCTGGTCAGAGGTGTTCTTTTGTTTTCCATCTCTCTGGGGCTTACTATTCAGCCCGTCATCCCGGAAGCCTTTAGCAAATGGATTGTAATCTATTTTCAGCTGGGTAATCTGAATGTTCTGATAAGCTGTTACTGCAAAGAATTCAGTCTGTGGGAAGGTAAAAGTGTGGACACCAGGGCCATTTAATTGTATCACTTCAGTAGCCTTTTCTGCAGGCACCAAATGAAGTCTCGGCAGGTAGCGATGCATAGAGTGCAAGATGATATGCCCTTCTTGGTCCAGTGTATTGTTGGTAAGTTTGAGTTTATAGAAAGATACTGGTTGATGCATCCAATAATGACCTGTGGAAGGAGATTCTGGATGAATAAAAACCCTCCCCAAAACATGGGGCTCAGCCTTCCCACTTGGTTCCCACCAGCGACCATTCCACTTATAACGATGATTATCCACAGGAGATATATCCATAACAAGAATATACTTCATATTTGAATCTAAACCTGTTATCCAGTAACGACAGTATGGAAACATGCGTCTTCCCTGCTTGGTCAGAATCATCTCTGTGCTTCGATGATAGAATTCATTCCACATACTATTGTTATCCAAGGTAACAGTGATTCCTCCCACAGTACAGTCAGCTGGAAGGCAAATCTTCCCTTTAGATTTTCCTGGTGATGACACACTGCTAGCCAAAGCACAGGCATCCCGATTAGTAACCAAAATTCCTTGATCAGTTTTGCCATTTCCTGGCTGTTTTAAGATGACAAAGAAGGTAGGTGCTGCTCCTGCCATTGTTCCACCATCTTGATTAGCCAATATAATCTGCTGTTTCTCCTCCATGATTCCAGTGGGAAACTCAGTAGTAAGATAATTGTAGTCACCACATAGTCACAGTGGACTTCCCAGCCTACAAAACAAGCAAAACACCCAAAAACTCTTTAATCATTTATTCGTTTAGCTAAAAATACATGAATGATTATGCTGTCCCCAAAATACATTCCTAAACTCTTTGAAGACTTCCCTTCTGCCTTTCTCTCAATCACTGTAATGATATTCACTTTGGATTATTCAATTATCTTTTTAAAATTTATTTTAATCTAATTACAGTTGACCCTTGAACAACTCAGGGGTTAGGACCACCGACCTCCCTTTACTGCATGCACAGGTGAAAATCCGTGTGGGGGCGACTGGGTGGCTCAGTCGGTTAAACATCCAACTTTGGCTCGGGTTATGATCTCATGGTTCATGAGTTCAAACCCCACATCAGGCTCTCCACTGTCGGTACAGAGCCTGCTTCAGATGCTCTGTTCCCCTTTCTTTGTCCCTCCCCCACTTACACTCTCCCTCTCTTTCTCTCTAAAAAATAAATAAAAAACATTAAAAAAAATAAAAGAAAACCTGTGTGTAACTTGGACTCCTCAAAAACTTAATTACTAATAAACCACTGTTGATGGAAGGCTTACCATAATATAAACAATTGATTAGTAAATATACTTTGTATATATATTATATACTGCACTCTTATAGTAAAACTAGAGAAAAACTAAAATAATCATAAAAAGAGAAATGACATTTGCAGTACTGTATTGTATCAAAAAGCATACAAAAGAAAAAAATACCTATGAAAATGTAACGTCAGAAAAAGAGAAGTGTATAATTAAAACCATTCTGACATTTTTTTACCCCATCACACTAGCAAAAGTCAAAATTTGGTAGAGGTGTTGGAATGGGTATAAATCAACCAGCATTCTCATCTAACCAGATGCTGAGACTATGAGACAACAGGAGCTCTATGACAGGGCAACATGAAAATATCAAAGTACAGGGGTCCCTGGGTGGCTCAGTCAGTCAGGCATCGACTTCAGCTCAGGTCATGATCTCATGGTTCATGAGTTCAAGCCCTACATTGGGGTCTCTGCTGCCAGCATGGAGTCTGCTTTGGATCCTAGGTGCCCCCCCACCCTGCCTCTCCCTGTACCCCTCCCTCCCCCTCTCTCAAAAATAAGAAAACATTAAAAAAGAACAAGAAAATATCAAAAGTACAAATGCACATACATATCCTATGAAACATCAATTCTTCTAAGACCTTATCTTAAATATACACATGCATGCACATACATCCATGATAAATGATACATACAAGATTATTCCCTTTATTTCCATGTATAACAGCAAAAGCCTTTGGGGGGGGAGGGATCCATCAAGAGAGACTTGTTAAATAAATGGTGTTGTTACACTGACCGAGCGGAATATTCTGCAGCTAAAAAAGAGAATATATAAGGGTGCCTGGGTGGCTCAGTCAAGTGTCCAACTTCAGCTTAAGTCATGATTCTTTCAGTTTGAGAGTTGTGGCCACACATCAGGCTGTGAACTGACAGTTGGAGACTGGGATTCTCTTTCTCTCCCTCTCTCTCGCTGCCCTTCCTCTACCCTCTCAAAATAAATGAACTTTAAAAATAAATAAATAGAAAATAAAAAAGAGAATGTATAAATTTTATGAACTCAAACTCTACAAGATTATGTTACACTTCTTGATAAAGTTAAAAACAAAAAGCTAAAGAAAGAAAACAGTATGTATTTGCTTGACATATACATAACTATTTGTAAAGATAGGAAAGGAATTAGTAGTGCTGGCTGTATCAAGGGAAACTAGGGAGATGGGAAAATACATACTATAACACTTTGTATATTTTTTACCTTGTGAACATACAACATATTTGAAAAATAGTTAAAATTAATTGATTTTTAAAATTCCACTTTTAAGGGGGCGCCTGGGTGGCTCAGTCGGTTAAGTGTCCGACTTCAGCTCATGATCTCACAGTTCGTGGGTTGGGGCCCCATATCAGGCTCTGCGCTGACAGCTCGAGCCTGGAGCCTGCTTCAGATTTTGTGTCTGTTATTATTAACTTACTACACAAACATTAAAATTAAAATAATAAGGGGCACCTGGGTGGTTCAGTCAGTGAAGCGGCTAACTTCAGCTCAGGTCATGATCTCACGGTGTGTGAGTTCGAGCCCCATGTTGGGCTCTGTGCTGACGGCTCAGAGCCTGGGGCCTGCTTCAGATTCTGTGTCTCCCTCTCTCTCTGCCCTTCCCCTGTTCACGTTCTGTCTCCATGTCTCTCAAAAATAAATAAATATTAAAAAAATAAAGAAATCCACAGATCTTTGTTTAAAAAAATAATATAAAATCATATATTGTATGAGTTCATTATAATGTCTAAAACAAGCAAATCTGCAGAGATGAGAAATAGATTAGTGGTTGCCAGGGGAAGGAGAGAGGGATAACTGCGACAATTGCTAATGGCTATGGGGGTGATAGAAATGTTCAGAAACTAAAAACCTATGAAGCGAACCTTTTAAAATGGTAAATTTTACGGTACTTAATTATCTCAATAAAAAGTTATATAGAAATCTCAAGTTGTTAAATTCAACTAATGTGTTAAGTTACCTAAATATTCTACAATATATAAAGTTATCTCTAATTAGCATTTAAACAAAAAAAGAAAGCTGCTACATCACTACTCCTAAGTGGGTCAGTAATTCTAATTAATCAAATCAGCCTTTTATTAGTGCTACTTATTTCAATTAAAAAGTCTAATTTTATCTTTCATCAGAGCTACTGACAAGCAGCAAAATCATATGACCTGAACTTTACCTCTTTTTACAAAACTGGCCACATGACCAAAAAACTTAAAATATTCACAATTAGCCTGAGGATAATAGAGATTTAAAAGTCAAGACTTAGAAAAGGTTGGCTACTGTTTCCTATTATTGCTAGATATAAAAATAGAACCCCACTTCCTTACGCTAAAGCACTAATACCCAGGAAAGGTGAAAAAACAATTTCTTCTATAATTTGGAGCTTATTTTTAAGAGAGAAAACTTAGGGTGATTCTCTTCAAAAGCTGCCTCAGGCTTAAGGCATAATAAGTTCATTGGTTTCCTAAAACTAATAAATTTAGGCAACATCTATCAGAGATTGATAAAGCAAAATTAAAATAGACTTAGAAGTAAAAAATAAGGGGACTATAAAAAAAGCTTAGAAAAGCTTAGGGGCGCCTAGGTGGCCTAGTCGGGTTAAGCACCCAGCTTTATTTCAGCTCAGGTCATGATCTCATGATTCAGGAGTTCAAGCCCCACATTGGGCTCCAGGCATTGACAACAGGGAGCCTGCTTAGGATTCTCTCTCTTCCCCTCTCTCTCTGCCCAACCCCGCCAAGAGCACTGTCTCTCAAAATAAACAGATCTTTTTTAAAAAGCTTAGAAAACACACAAAAACTAATACCTCTACAAGAGCATATAATTCAAACTGGAAAATCCTATATTTAGTTGATAAAGTTCAAAGGTTTTTTTCACAAACCACCATTTTTGTGAGCAATTATGTAAAACATCCTTATTAAGTACATTTACTTAATACAACGAACGTGCCAAAAAAATTCCTCAAAATTTTTTTATTTTTTAATTTTTTTTAATGTTTGTTCATTGTTGAGACCGAATGCAAGTGGGGGGGGGGGTGTGCAGAAAGAGAGGGAGACACAGAACCCAAAGCAGGCTCCAGGCTCTGAGTTATGAGTACAGAGCTTGATGTGGGGCTTGAGACCACAAACCGTGAGACCATGACCTGAGCCGAAGTTGGATGCTCAACGGACAGATGCCCTGAAAGTTTGTTTTAGATATTCCAAACCTATGAATACATTAAAAAGGGTTCAGAATTTCTTAGACATTGTCTTCTATAGTATTAGAATCTTGGTTTTCAGATCATTACAGGTAAAACTAGAGCAAAAAAGTTTTAACTAATGCTTTAAAAAGCACTCTTAAAAAATCTATGAAATGTCAAAGTTTCAACTGAAAAATTCCATTTAGTGTTACAAAATGCACTGAAGTAAATTTTATGCTAACTTCATATATACACATTTCAAATTTTTCCTTTTGCCTAAAGAAAAAAAATTAAGTGCAGAAAAGTAGCCTAAACTATTTCAACTGTGTGCACAGATAATATAAATATAAATTTTTTATGTAAAAATCTGTATGAAGACAAGAAAAATAATTTCCAGACTTAAAAATTTGTCTGTTGTTTTTTGGAAAAAATTTTCCAAACTATTCCATGAGTTAATAAAAATGCATAAAAATACCAAAGACCTAATTTATACCCCAAACAATCTCTGTATCTTTTGCTATACACTGCTATTGATATGGGAGCAAAGAACTGAGTTCTTACTCCATACCAATCTTGTTTTTTATTTTTCCCCTAGGGAGGAGTCCAAGGCAGGGTTTGAACTCAAGATCCTAAGATCAAGATCTGAGACTAAACCAGGAGCCGGGACGCCTAACTAGCTGGGCCACCCAGGTGTCCCTGTATACTAATCTTTAAGCACAGACTTCAAAATAAGAATGCCTATACTTCTAGCATACTACACAGGATCTTATAATCAAAGGATGTTCAGTTCAATATATTCAGCTACTTTAGACACATTGATAACACTCTGAAGTCCACAGCTTTAACCAACTGCAAAAATCAAATGCACTTTAAGTTACTCTTGCAGATTTTTAAGATACCTTATATTTGGCTCTCTCAAAGCTTTGAGGAAGACCACAATTACAAAAAAATTTCAGTTCAGCTTTTCAATATCAGCCATTTATCTACATAATAAAACTATAACAAAAAGCCGAGGAAGTAAGTTTAGGTGTGGATGGCAAATACTCTTAACAGTCTGAATAAGTCCCATCAGAACACACACACACACACACACACACACACACGCACGCGCACTTTCAGAGAAAATGTTTTCAGGTAAGTAATGTGGCAAGTGCCATAAATAAACTGTTACAATTTCAGAGTCTCTACTCTAAATGTCTTTTTACCAGTGACCTCTTGGGGAAATGTTTAACTACTAAAGCCATGACCCTTCTGCAACTTACAAAATACACCAGTTAGTTCATTAGGTAGTTATCTAATTCAATGATTCATGTACTGCTCCTTGCCCCAACCCATTCCCCCCACCAAAATAACACCCAATCAAAACACCATTAGTTTAAAAACATGACAGCAAATGGGGCAAAAAGAGTAAAACAGCCGACCACCAATCCTTAACCATCAGGTTGATCTTAAGAGTTAAATAAGTGATACTTGCTATCTCATTAGTAAGAACTCACTCCAGACCAGACAACATTCTGGGCATTTTTATCATTACCACAGACCTGTAAAAGTAAATCGCAAAATACTACCTGAAATGCTTTAGATTTTAAGGCAAGAACTGCATCTGCCTAAGACAGTACGCCCCCTTCCTTCTCTCCCCAAATACTATTAGTTAATGCTAACTACAGGAGCATTTTCTATTCCTAGGAATGATCCTTTAACAACTCAGGGTTAGCAAGCTCTCAGGTCCCAGCAGTTGCATAAGCAGAATTTGAAGAACTAACTTTTACGGCAGAAATGGACAGTAATCAAACAGCCACGGTTTGAGTACCCAGGGCACTGAATTTCCTCAAGTCCTAAGCATGTGTTTTCTGTTAGCTGAACTCAACCCACTCTACCCACATAACCGCTGGAAACATAACCTTTTGGAAGAAACACCAACACTGACCCCATACCCTTATAAATGAAAAGGCCTCCTGCTAGTCCCCAGGAAGAGCAGTCGCCGTCGACCATCAAGGGCCCACAATCACCGCTTTTTAACTGCAGAGGCCAGCTGGCCGACAACCACGTGAAAAAATGCCGCAAGGAAAGCTCTTCCGGAGAAGAGGAGTCCCGACAGATCACGTGCCGACGGCCGGAACCTGCAGAACGCTCCGCGGGATCCAGTCACATTCTGTTACCGTGGAGACTACAGAACCAGTCACCCTGCCCTCACTGGCCAGCCCCCTTCCCAGCAGTCGTCACGTCGCCTCCAGGCACTTTCCCTGCAGCCTAGCCGCGGCGTCGTGCCCAAAAAGAAGAGGCAGAACAGCCAGCGTTTGCCAGGGATTACACCGCACAAGCCTGAGAAGCTTTACAACACCCACCGATGGCGCGCGGGTGGGCTCGAGAGTTCTCTTCATGCACGTGTCTGCATCGGCGAAGCGAACCCTGGGAGAGTGGTCTTCCCTCAGAAAAGGGTGTGCTTTGGTCTCTCACGCTATTCTGCCATCACTCACTCCTCCTTTGAGACCTCCCTCATTCTCCCACCCCCCGCCCCCCGCTTCTTGCACCTCCCCGGGAGGAGGCATTCCCAAAATCAAAGCAAAAATCTTAACAGAAGACATTACCATTTTCCACTCTCAATTTGATATGAAATGATTTCTAACTTCTGCATACTCTTCGCAAACATATCCCTCAACTTTGGTTACTGGTGCCCAAGCAGACTTAGTTATATCCCAGACCCACCTACCATTGAGAGCAAACATACTTGACAATTTAACAGACGCGGGAAACCTCATAAACAGAGAACTAACCAAAGGCTGCCCACGGAGGAAAAAAGAAAATAACACCTGTTCTTCCCACCTGTTTTCCCCGCCCTCATTTCTGCACTTACTAGCCACCGGTCTTTGTTTACCAAGTTCCCACTCCCCTACGGCTCACTTCCTCGCCTTCCTTACTAAACTCGCGCGCGGTCCTGCCTCAAACAACTTGCCCGGAAATTACAAGCTAAAAGAGACGTTTACACAGGTGTCAAAAAGCTGCACACAGCTCCTTAAAAAGCGACGTCAGCACAGTTTCCCTCAGAGTTTTTGAACCCCGAGACATGAGCTCTAAAATGCAAAGCGCACAAGCAGAGCTCTCGACCTAAAGCCCCGCGCCGCGCTGAAAGTCATCACGCGGAGCGTACCATGCGGTGCGGCACCCCACGCACGCGAGGGCAGGGCCGCGCCAAGGGCGCTTCTCACCCCGCCTGCCTCGTGGCCGCTCTCTCTGGCGTCGATGTTACCAGTGAGTTCGCCGCGCGACGCGGAAGTGAGGCCGGGGACGCGCGCGAGGTGACATGCGCAGCCTCGCTCAGGGGGCCACAGGCGCGCGCCAAAGACGCCCCGCGCAAGGCCCGGCCTGGCTGGGGCGTGCGAAGATCGCACAGAGGAACGCTTCTCACGCTGTTTAAATCCACAAGCGCTTCAAACTCTCGAAAAACTCCAATCGGGCCAGTCTAAAAAGACGCCCTCCACCCGAGCCCGAGAGTTACCGTGCGGGGCGTGGCCGGCCTCACCCGGAGTCCTTCACATCCCGCTGGGGGCGGGTTATTCTGTTCGGTTCGCACACCGTGTGTCCGCTCCAGCTGAAGAGCCTGCGCGCGCACCGGACGTCCACGTCACCGCGCACGCGCTCCTACCCGCTCAGAGCCCACCGCGCAAGCGCAAAAGGAGGCGCGAGCAGCACCTCCCTCGCCCCTCCCCCAACACCAGGAGGCCAAACGGCCCCGGAGCAGCCACAAGACCCTTGGGACCCGCCCCTGGAGCTCAAGCCGCTGGTTTTCCGGGTCCCAGAAACCGTTAAAAGCCTAATGAAGCTTCCAGAATCAAGAAGGGCGAGGGAGGAAGAAGGCACCCCAGTTCCCTTAGCCTCGCACACGAAGGCTTCGTGAAAACCGTGAAACCTTTCCCCGCGGGCTTTCTCAAAAAGTGCCCTCCACTGTTTCCCTCGGGCTTCTCGGCGGCCCCGCCCCTGCTGCACCCAGCCCCACCCACATCTGACTCCACGGCCCCGGGGGGCTTCCCGAACTCCTCAAGAGAATCAGCAATCTTCCTCCCCAGCGTGCTGTAGGTTGGGATAGCGCCAGACCGTCGAGAAACCTTGAAGAAAAGATTGAGACGGGTGGTCGAGTCTGCAACATCCACGACAGAAGAACACTAGGAAAGTAGGAAGGAAACTGAAAACTCCACTACCAAATGGGAAAGGAAGAAGAAGTGCCACTAACTTGCCTGATATAAAGATGAAAGATGTCCTAATAAAACTGTAAAACATGGAAACAAGAAATTTGCACCACAGAGTATTATCTAAGCTTTCATGTCTTGAATCCTGTGTTTTCAATTTTTGTTTGTTCAAGATATTTAAGCTATGAAGTGCAAAGGGAAAATTGCTGAGTATCTATGTCAGGCAATTGCTGAACTAATAAAGAACAGTATTTCTCCCAAACATCAAAAATTATTTCTTCTTCCCTACCCCTTATTGGCCACTTTCTTCTGAGCTAACACTCAAGTAAAAAGGGATAGTTTAAAGTGAGAGAGAAGAGGCAAAATTGAAGTCTGTAATAAGAGCAGAAATTGTGGTCCATGTTTCCAAACTGTATTCTTTCACTCTTAGAAGAATTCGCAAGTACTGAGAACATATTAATTGCTAGATGACTTAATACAAAACACTATGAAGAAAATGAGGGAGTTGAAAGAAAGGAGCCAAGAGGAAGAGGCTTATCCCAACAGGACTGATCAGAGCTGGACTCCAGGCATATTAGGAAGAAACATCTTTTCTCTCTTCATTTGGCACTCCCTCTGCCACACCACGGGAAGAAACTACTGGAATTAGTATGGACTGGAAAATGTGTAGACTAAAGATTACAGGCTCATGAAGTTCGTCTGAAACCCCCATTCAGGCATGGTCAACAAGAGCATCACGAGCGCAACAAATAAAACGCAAGATCCTAGGCAAAACTGAAAAGTGCGAGTTTCTTTGACACCTTGCTTCTCTTTCCTGACCCCAAAACCTCTTTTCCTGCCTTGTCAGAATTTTCTACCTCTTCCAAGAATGCCTTCCTCTCAAGGGTCTAAGATTTCCTCATACAAAATTAAAGACAGAAATAAAATGTTGACTTAGTATTAAAGCATCCGATTCTAAGATGTTAAATGAATGGTTAACAACCATATCCAGTGGTAGTTACATCCCAAAAGAGACAAGTTAACCTAAGTGGTATCTCTCACTGGAGAATCTGAGAGGACACCTTGGGAGACAGGGAAAGTGGTATTTTCTTTCTTTCTCCCTACAACAAGCAAACATTATGACATGCCAGATCTTTTTAAACCACCACATTTTGAAGATTCAGCACTGGATCTCCTAGGGGAAAAGATAAACTACCCACAGTTTTTCAAAATAGGGTCTACCTAACCTGTAAAGGTCTAGAGATGTACTACCAAGAATCTGAGGGGTGCCTGGGTGGCTCAGTCAGTAAAGCAACCAACTCTTGACCTCGGCCTAAGTCATGATCCCAAAGTTGTAGGATCAAGCCCCATGTCAGTGTCCACACTGAGCATAGAGCCTGCTTGGAGTTCTCTCTTTCCTCTCTGCCCTCCCCTGCTCATATGTGTGTGCTTATGCCCACACACACTCTCTCAAATAAACTTAAAAAAAAAAATGGGGGAGTGGGCACCTGGGTGGCTCAGTCGGTTAACCATCTGACTCTTGATTGTGGCTGAGATCATGATCTCACGGTTCACTTTTAGCAAGGAGCCTACTTGGGATTCTCTCTCTCTCTCCCCCTCCGTCTCTGACCCTTCCCCACTTGTGAGCACACACACCCTTTCTCTCACTCTCACAAAATAAATGAATACACATTAAAAAAAAATCTGAGAACTTATGTTGTTTTTATTTAGTCTAAAAATGATACTGCCATACCATTTCAGTGGCTCATTGTTGGTTTAACATACTAATACCAAGTAACCACTTCTTTCTTTCTTTGCTTTGTCAAGTACCCTCTTAAATGGCTAAATTCAACTTTTAATACAGTGTTTCTCAAACTTGGGTCCTTGGTTGTATTCTTTGGCTATATATATAAGAACTTCCTTTGGGGTGCTTGGGTGGCTCAGTTGGTTAAGTGTCTGACTCGGTTTCAGCTCAGCACATGATCTCATAGTTCATGAGAATGAGCCCTACTTTGGGCTCCATACTGGCAATACAGAGCTCGCTTGAGATTCACTCTTTCCCTTTCTCTCTACCCCTCCCTCACTAGAGCTCTGTCTCTCAAAATAAATAAACTTAAAAAACAACAACAACAACAAAGAACTTCTTCCTTTAAAGGGCATTTTTATATAAGCCAAGTTTTTAGAGCACCAAAGCTCTCATTTCGCACCTGGGTGGCTCACTCAGTTAAACATCCAACTCTTTCTTGGTTCAGGTCATGATCTCACGGTTCATTAGATACAGCTTCAAGTCAGCCTCTGCACTTACAGTGTGGAGCTTGCTTGAGATTCTCTCTCCCCCTCTGCCCTGCTCCAGTGCTTTCTCTCTAAAATTTTTTAATTAAAAAAAAAGAAATTCTCTCCTTTCAGTTATCATAGCTCACCCTTGTTCATCCAGCCTAAGGCAAAAATCTTTCTCTTGGTTTCCATTGGTTGAGCTTTCAAAGATATTTTACTAAATATTAAGGGAGGTGGAGGCAGAGAATGCATAGAATATAAACACAAATTTGATCCAAGATTGCTCTATAAACAAATAAGCCTATTCCACTTATACGTACATTTTTCCTATTCAAATATTTGAATGCCTTGTATATGCTGAGAATAGGGGAAAGATTGGCACTTCATGCACTGTTCAGATGTCTACACTATAACTCTGAAGAGTTGTCACAACTTAACAGAATCCACTTTAAAAAAATAAACTATATTCCTTATCCAATCTATTCAGATCCAACTTACTCAGTTCCAGTATCTACTAGTGACATACTTCTCTCAAAATGACTAAAATCTTCAGTCTTGAGCATCTTAAATCTTCAGACCAAACAATCACCACACATACCCCAAAACCCCTGGTTGTGGTCTTATTTACAGTATCTTAAATCAACACAATAAAAACCAGCTACATACAGACTACTTGACAAAAAAGGCTTTTTACAAAAAAATTCCTTCACTAGCAATAACCTTGGGTAGTAGGCAGAAGGGAAAAGAAAAAAAAGAGAATCATACTAGCTTACACACAACCCATCCTTGCCTACCATTAAGTATTGCAACTAAAACCAACTCCTATGTAGGGGCAAAATATGATTAGCTCCAACATCTGAAACCTGGACTAAGGAATTGAAAGTGGCTCAGTCAGGTTGCATCCGACTTTAGCTCAGGTCATGGTATCATGGTTCATGAGCTCGAGCCATGCATTGGGCTCTGTGCTGACAGCTCAGAGCCTGGAGCCTGCTTGGGATTCTGTGTCTCACTCTCTCTGTCTCTGCTCCTCACCCACTCAGTCTCTGTCTCTCTCGCAAAAATAAACATTTAAAAATATTTTTTTTAAGTGGCAAAAGTCCTGCCTTCAAGGAGCTGACAATTTACTAAATGAAGAGCTTTAAAACTTTCTTAACAGGGGCGCCTGGGTGGCTCAGTCAGTTGAGCGTCCAACTTAGGCTCAGGTCATGATCTTGCGGTCTGTGAATTCGAGCCCCGCGTCGGGCTCCGTGCTGACAGCTCAGAGCCTGGAGCCTGCTTCGGATTCTGTGTCTCCCTCTCTCTCTGCCCCTCCCCCACTCATGCTCTGTCTCTCTCTGTCACAAAAATAAATAAACATTAAAAAAAATTGAAAAAAAAAACTTTCTTAACAAGCATAGTAATGTGATGAAAAGCATGTTTTAGAAAATGTTGAGAGAGGTAAGGATATAAAAGAGGATAGAAATGTGACAGAATGTTATCAGTATTAAGAAATGCCATTTCCCCTTGCTGCCTCACATCTTAAGCCCACATAATCATGTTCCTCACCCTCCTTTAAGTAAGATCTTCCCAGATGCTTCAAACCTAACTGCTATTCACCCACCCTTCATACCTAAGCTAGGTCACCTCCTCAGAACTAACTTTTCTTAACCTCCAAGATCAAATTAAATCTCCCCGTAACATGATTTCACAGTACCCTATATTTCTTTTAGCACCTACCACAAATCTAATGATTTTTAAAACGATATATTAATTAATGTCTTGCCCACTAGACTATTAGATCAACTCTATTCCAGTGCCTAACACAATGCCTGAAACAGAACAAACACATAATATCTGTTGAATAAATGAATAGGAAACCATGGGTCCCAGATTTCCGTGCAAGTACCAAATACTGATTTAATGTTCAACAGTTTAAGGTCTGGAAAACAGGATCAGAATACATTTAATCATACTCATGTTATATATGCAAACAAGCATTCTGCTTTGACCAATGTTTTCCAAAGGGGTACAGCTGTAATTAGAAAAAACTAGTACTAAAAGAATAACAACAACAAAACTAGTACCACAGACTCTCATCACAAATTATTTCTCCTTACAGAAATGGATAAATATTTTTGACAGATACTTGGAGATAAGAATATTTTCCTAGGAAAGTCTAATTACTTATTGACTGTCTTTTGCCTGAATGATGTTCTACTATTACTCAGAAAACCAACAAAGGCAAACAAATTCTTTGCAACAGAAGAAATACTATGATTCTATAATTTACCATCTGGTAATAAAAGCAACAAGTTGTAATGAAAACTGCCATCTGCATATACTCATCTACAAGAAAAAAAACAGTAAATATCTTCAGAATTAAAGAATACCCTAGTGAGGCACCTGGGTGGCTCTATCAGTTAAGCATCTGACTTCAGCACAGTTTCATTAAGAAATGCCATTTCGGGCCCTATATCAGGCTCTCTGCCATCAGCACAATGGACACTTCAGATCCTCTGTTCCTCCTCTCACTCTGCCCCTCCCCTGCTTGTGCTCTCTTTCCTTCTCTCAAAAATAAACATTAAAAAAAATTTTTAAAGGATACCTTAGTAAAAGTGAATTTGTTTTACTAAGACCTAAAAGAAAAATGTCAGAAATTAGTAACATAAATGAAGTTTAAGAAGCTAGTTTCAGGGGCACCTGAGTAGCTCAGTCAGTTAAGCCTCTGACTTTTGATTTTGGCTCAGATTATGATCTCAGGGTTGGTGGGTTCTAGCTTCGAGTTGGGCCCTGCACTGACAGAGAGCCTGCTTGAGATTCTCTCTCTCCCTCTCTCTCTGCCCCTCCCTCACTCCCAGATGCACGCACACATGCGGTCTCTCTCTCTCGAAATAAACTAAAAAAAAAAAAAAAAAGAAGCAGCTAGTTTCAGATGAATTACGAAATAAAAAAGAACAGATCTAAAAGAAATATAAACAATAAAAGTTGTCTATGTACTACTAAAGAAACAGCTTATCTGGGAAAGCATAAAAGGAAAAAATAGGAAGAAATTTACCTAACTAAGCTTAGAGCTGCACAGAGATTTAAAACACACATGAGAACTTATAAAAACAGAAAGTAGAACTACTGGTCAAAGAGGACTGGGAGACAGCAAGTAAACTTCAAGGCTGGAATCAGGCAAAAATAAAAAAGCCGATAACAGAAAAATACACTGAAAAACTGTCTGCAAATGCATATGAAAGAACCCATGCTTACTTTACATGAAAGACCATAATGCTTCATAGAAATGATCTACGGTCAACACAGCAGTTCCTAGACTACTGGGACGTTACAGATCAGTAAATTTCCCCTCAAAAAAGATTTAGGTGGGGAGCCTGGGTGGCTCAGTCAGTTAAGCTTCGGATTCTTGATTTTGGCTCAGGTCACAGTTCATGATATCGAGCCCCACATCGGGCCCTCTACTGTCAGTCCCATGGAGCTCCACACTACCCTGTCTCCGCCCCTCTCCCAGTCATAAGCACAAGTGCAGGTATGCGCTCTCTCAAAATAAACTCTAAAAAAAAAATTTAGTTGACCATGATAAAGTGACTGAATTTTTATCTTACAGAGTATCCCACCTACTATTACCATTCTTTCTTAAAATAATGGAATGTTTAAGACCAAAAATCTAGGGAGAACAGCTCATAATAAGTCTGTTATTTTTAATACATTTAGATACATGAAAAATTTACTACATTGTCCTTATTTCATGATATACTATTTAAAACTTTGCAGCAAGTATTTAGAAATAACTGCTACCCATATCTAGCAGGCTCCCTAGATAACTTAGATTTGGTCTTCTGAGAAAAAATAACCTACAAAAGGCATAGGATGGGGTATAAGTCACCTTGCCAAGAAATGAAGAGTCAGCCTCTCCTCATCCTTAACAACAGAAGAAAAAAGGATGTCAGCCAGGAGATACCCCAATCCACACTAAAGAATAGTCACATGATTCGTAAGCTACTTTGTGTGCTAGGGACAAAGGGGGGAGAAGTTGTTTCTGAAGACAAGATGACAGTTTTTGCACGGTAGCAAGATGCTAGAACATTGTCAGAGCTACATGAGAACAATGTAGTGAAACCAAGAACCAAGATCAGACTGAGTGAACCTCCCAACTAATTACTACATACTTCTAAACTGTGGGACACAGGGGTGCCTAGGTGGCTCAGTCAGTTAAGTGTCTGACTTCCACTCAGGTAATGATCTTGGGGTTTGTAAGCGTGAGCCGAGTCAGGCTCTACACTGACAGTGTGGAGCCTGGAGCCTGCTTCGGATTCTGGGTCTCCCTCTCTCTCTGCCTCTCCCCCCACCCTCTCTTTCTCAAAACTAAATAAACATTAAAAAAAAAAGACAAAAACAAAAAAAACTGGGCACATAGTGGCTCACTGTGGCAAAAGAATAGGCAGGTTAAGCTATACTTAGTTTAAGCTGGGCTTCAGGCATATGGGAAAATGGGGCAGGTGGGGGGAGGTGTTGCATTGTTTTACCTGAAAATTAAACCTGATTTTCAATATGACTTAAAAATAAATGCCATAAGGATTTTATAAACTTATATTTATTAAAAAATGTTAGGGGTCCCTGGGTGGCTTAGTTGGTTAAACGTCTAACTTCGGCTAGGTCATGATCTCATGGTTTGTGAGTTCGAGCCCCACTTTGGGCTCTGTGCTGACAGCTCAGAGCCTGGAGTCTGCTTCAGATTCTGTGTCTCCCTCTCTCTCTGCCTCTCCCCTGCTTGTGCTCTGTCTCTCTCTCTCTCTCTCTCTCAAAAATAAAGTATTAAAAAAAATTAAAAAAATGTTAGCCATGATCTAACCACTGGAGGGCAGGGAACACCTGTTAAAGAAGACGAGAAAGCTGTACAAATAGGGAATATAAAGATTACTCAAGCACCTTGAATACATTATCCAAATTACCTATACAGTAAAACCTCAGATTGTAAGTAACTTGTTTTGCGAGTGTTCCGCAAGACAAGCAAACATTCCTAATAAATTTTAACTTGATAAATAAGCAATGACTTGCTATACGAGCAATACGTGATGCCAATTGTCTCATTATAACAAATGAACCAATGGTTCTTCTCTCTTTCTCTCTCTCTCTTTCTGTGGCATTGTGGGTGATCATCTCCCATGCTCGGATGCCCAGTCTCACCCTGCAGTGTTTGGCAGAAATCAGTGATTTTTCAAAACGTTGGAAGGGGTATCACAACTGCCACTATGGACAGTCCTTTGCTTTTCCAAACAAGAGTAAGCTTAGAAATGCTTTGCTTCATTCTAGGTCAGGCTGCCTACAGATAAAGACCCTTTCCTGTGCTGTCTTATTGCTAGTTACGTTAAATATGGTATATGGCAGAGTTTAGTAACACTGTACTGTAATCAACATGTATGTAATCATATGTAATCAAGCATATACAATGGCCCCCCATGCAGAAAAAGGTTGAAAGAAAGGCAGTAATAAGAAGGAGTTGATTACAGTGGAAGTTAAGAAAGAAATCATCAAGAAGTACGAATGAGGTATGCAAGTGGCCGAAATTGCAAGATTTTATAAGAAGTCTATGTCTGCATCTCATCTGCAGAGGAGGAGAAGAAAAAAAAAAAAAAAAGAATCCCTCACTTCAAATGAGATTAAGGAGATGTGTAAAATGTGAGAAACGGTGCAAAATTTTGTAGAAAAGTACCACCCAAACAAGACTGTAGCAGTGCAAGCAATGAGTCTGTTTAATGACAATGCAATGTCACATTTCCGTGAAATCCTCAAAAGGAAGCAAAATCAAGTATCATGGGATAGGTTCCTTGTTAAAGTTGCAAGAAAAGAAAAAGATTCCATTGAACCAACAGACAGCAGTGATAGTGAAAGTCATGCTACACAATAACCCTCCTCTCTCTGGTCTCCCTCACAGCAGCTATGGTTTTCAAAGGTAAGTGCAGGTTAATTTATTTTTCTTTATATTTTGTATTTTGTTATTTTGTATTATCAGTATTGTTATCATTTTCATAGGAATCATTTTATAGGAATATTTTTGGGTTGTGAAATGAATCATCTGCGTTTTCATTATGAGGAAATTCACTTTGATAGACATACGCTTTAGATTACAAGCATGTTTCCAGAATGAACTATGCTCAAACCACAGTTTTACTGTATATAGACCATACATCATAGAGATTACACAGAGAAAAGATTTTTCATCTCAAGACTAGTCCTACCCAACATTCTCTGGTTATCTAAGCACAAGTAAAATAAATAAGGATGCAATCAGTTTCATAAATATTTGTTAAATACCAACTAGACACTGAACCAGAGTTAAAGGAATGAATAAAAATAAGTCCCTTCAAGAAGTTCAAGTTCTAGATAAAGAGACATTACGATCGCATTGCAATACTGTTGGTGGCAGTTTGGAAAAAGCCCTCTAAGAACACTGTAGGATCACACACAACTTAGGGAATCAAGGAAGGTTACAAAGAAGAGTGAACTTTTGATTTTGAGCTGGGTCACGACAGAGAAATAAAGTTAACGAGAGAGAAAAGGAAGCATGGCAAATAACATCTACATAGTAAATAAAGAACTATAAAAATTATCCAGAATTTGGAGATAGGACTGCCTTTATAAAACACTGCAGTACAATGCAACAGGTAAGATTAGCACCATGTAGAAGTAACCTACCCTGTGAAATGGAAATGGACACTTAGGAAATATTTATTTGATCTACAACTACATGATGCTCATGACAGACCTACATTCACTCATTTATTTTTTTATTCAAGTATAATTAACATACAACGCTATGTTAGTTTCAGGCAAACAATAATAATGATTCAACAATTCTATACATTTCTCAGTGCTCATCATAAGTGTACTATTAATCTCCTTTATTTCTTTCACTCATCCTCCTACACACCTCCCCTCAGGCAACCACCAGGTTGTTCTCTGTATTAAGAGTCTGTTTTGGGGCACCAGGATGGTTCAGTTGGTTAAATGTCCAACTCTTGATTTTCAGCTCAGGTCATGATCTCACAGTTCATGAGTTCGAGCCCCACATCGGGCTTCACGCTGGCAATGCAGAGCCTGCTTGGGATTCTGTCTCCCTCCTTCTCTCTCTCTGCCCCTCTTGCACTCTCAAAAAAAAAAAAGAAAAACTTTAATAAAAAGTCTGATTTTTGTCTTTTTTTGTTTGCTCATTTGTTTGCCCCAAATATGAGTGAAATCATATTGTATTTGTCTTTCTCTAAGTGACTTACTTCACTCAGCCTTAAACCTCTAGGTCCATCCATGTTGTTGTAAATGACAAGATCTGATTCTTTTTTATAGTAATATTCCATGGTGTATATTTGTGTGGGTATATACATATGTTTGCGTACATCACATCTCCTTTATACATTCATCCATCAATGGACATTTGATCTTTATTCTGTACTGTCAAATATTTATCAGTGTATTGAAAAGAAAAACTATAGAAAAGAAGCACAGTGGAAGGAGGAACTGTCACTGAGGTATCAAGTAAGGCTTAATGTTAAAGGATGTGCAGAAGTTGACAAAAGAAAGACATTCTAAACAGAACAAATTGTACAAAGGCACACTACATAAAAGAACAGAATATTCACTAATCCCTCAAGTCAAACATTTATTGAGCATTTATCATGTAAAGATCTTGAAACAGAAAAACAAGACTTTCCTACCCTCAAGAGCATGCAATTAATTATCAGACAGTCAATTACCATATAACCAATCATCAATAAGCAAAACTAAGAATCCTATTAGTAAGTATGGCTCTCTATCCAGGGTACAATGAAAGCACAAAATAGGGCAGCTAAATCAGACTGAGGAAGTCAGAGAAGAATTCCGAGAAAGTCAAGAATGAGTAGAAATTAGTAAGGCATGAAAGAGAAGATGCAGGGTAGGTACAGAAGAAAAGCATTTCAGACAGAGAGCAGCCTATGTGAAGACAGAGGAACAAGAGAGGAAACACATTCAGGAAGCACAATTACTATGATATGGCTATAATTAAAAATGCCCATGATCTGTAGAGAAGCAAAGCTACAGGACTAGAAAAAGCAAAGGGAGCCATATTTATACAGTACACCTAGCAATCAAGAGTTGGGAACTTCATCTTGTAGAAAAAGAAGAGCCATCCAAGGGATCATAATAAAATATAGGACATACTCAAACTCATGTGGTTTTAGAAAATTACCTGTGGCCAGGTGTGGACCAGGGCACCTGGGTGGCTCAGTCAATTAAGTGACCGACTCTTGATTTCAGCTCAGGTCATACTCTCATGGTTTTAGAGTTCAAACCCCGCACTGGGCTACATGCTGATAGTGTAGAGCCTGCTTGGGATTCTTTCTTTGTCCCTCTCTCTGCCCCTCCCCTGCTCATGCTCTCTCTCTCTCTAAATAAATAAATAAACTTAATAGAAAATGAAAAAAAAAACATATTAAATCCAAATGTTTCACTCCACCTCCACTGCTGCCACCTTAGTCCTAAATACCAATAGCTCTTACCTGGACTACTGCAAGAGACTCTTGTCCTGCGGTGGACTCTTAATTTGATCTCTAGGCATTCATTCTAGCTCTTCTCTAATCCATTCTCTACACAGCAACAAGTGACCTTTTCTAAAGATAAATCAGTTCATGCTGCCTCTGCCATTCATAACCTTCCATTAGCTTCTCATTTCCTTCAGAATAAAATCCAAACTCTATAATATGGACTCTATATTCACATCCTTCTCCCCCTAATTTACCTTACTTCACGTACAATGACCTATTTATCAAATGCTCCAAACACTTTACTATCTCAGGGTCTTTGCCACCTTTTCTTTTACCTGAAATGCTTCCAATATCCACAAATCTTCACCTAGTTAACATCAATTCATCTTTCAGATATGTCTAAATGCAACATATGCAGCAATGGTATCCCTACCCCCAAATATAAATTATCTCTCATAGTACCCTGTTCTGTTACTTCAGGACCTTCATCAATATATATATTTAGGATCATTTAATGCCTACCTCCTCCACAAATAATAAAAGCTAACATTTTCTGTGCATTTTATGCATATTAACTCCTAACAACCAATGAAACAGGCACTACTAGTATCCTAATTTCAGAGGTAAAACGGAGGTTAAAATAGATTAAATAATTCATTGTTAGTCATAAAGCAGTGAGGAGTCACAGTCAGAACCCAAAGTTTATGCTTTTATTTTTTTTAATTTAGAAAGAACATGCGATCAAAGGAGAGGGACAGAGGTAAAGAGAGAGAATCTCAAGCAGGCTCCACTCTCAGCACAGAGCCAAACACAGAGCTTGATCCCATGACCCTGGGATCATACGCCAAGCCAAGCCAAGATCAAGAGTTGGATGCCCAACTGACTGAGCCATCCAGGTGTCCCCCAAAGTTCATGCTTTTAATCAGGAGGCTATAGAGTAAGCTTTGAGAAAACAGATTATGTCTGTTTTGTTTAACGCTATATACTTAGGCCCTGTGTTACACATAAAGCATTCACATATTTGCAGAATGAATAAATTAGTAGATAAGTAACAGTCAAATGATTAGATTTAGAGGCATATATGAGAGGAATAAGAATAAAATGAGTTAGAGGCAATGATGATTGTGTCAATTTTGGACATGCTGAATTAAAGGCAGCTCAGGACCATCTTAGGTCACAACTTCTTAATTAGAAGACCACAGGGGCACCTGAGTGGCTCAGTCGGTTAAGCATCCAACTTGAGCTCAGGTCATAATCTCCTGGTTCGTGGCTTCAAGACCCACATCCAACTCTGTACTGACAGCTCAGAGCCTGAAGCCTGCTTTGGATTCCATGTCTCCCTCTCTCTCTACCTCACCCCTGCTCGCACTTGGTCTCTCTCTCTCTCTCTCTCAAAAATAAACAAACATTTAAAACAATTAATTAGGAGACCACAGACCTCTACAGAGTCCACAGAGGAGCTCTGGCAGGGGGCATGAACATCCCAAAATGGTATGCAAAATTTGGTGTACCTGTATATTTCTCTGGGAAGAAAGATGGATCTTTAATCCAATTCTTAACGAGATATGTAATCCCCCAAGTATTTAGGAACCACTGGTCTTAGTGGAAATGTCTAATACGCTTGATGGTAAAGGTGTGAACTTCAGTTATATACAAACTTTCGGGGAGTAAGTGAAGCCAGGGATTTGAAAAAGTTTGTCCAAAATATATACAGTGAAAGAGCTCAAAGGATTAAGGTCAGAATCCTGGGAAAATAGACATTTAAAGGTAGAATCAAGGAGGGTGCACCTGGGTGGCTCAATCGCTTACGCATCTGACTTCAGCTCAGGTCATGATCTCACAGTTTGTGAGTTCAACCCCCGCATCTGGCTCTGTGCTGATAGCTCAGGACATGGATGGAACCTACTTTGGATTCTGTGTCTCTCCCTCCCTCTGTCTCTCTCTCTCTCTCTGCCTCACCCCTTCTCACTCACTCTCTCTCTCAAAAATAGACATTTTTAAAAATTTTTATTTATTTATTTTTAAGAGAAACAAAGACAGAGACAGAGTGTAAGCTGGACATGGGCAGAGAGAGATGGAGACACAGAATCCAAAGCTGGTTCCAGGCTCTGAGCTGTCAGCACAGACCCGAAGCAGGGCTCAAATTCACAAACCATGAGATTATGACCTGAGCCCAATTCGGATGCTTAACTGATGGAGCCACCCAGGTGCTCCCAACATTAAAAATTTTTTTAAAAAGTAGAATCAAGGAAGGAGAAAGAGAAGATGTTACAGAAGTAAAAGAAAAATAGGTGAGAGTAGCATCACAGAAGCTAAGGAGGAAAGAATATCTCAAAGAATAAGAATGTGTTCAAGGGGGGCACTTGGGTGGCTCAGTAGGTTAAGTGTCCAACTTCCACTTGGGTCATGATCTCACGGTCTGTGAGTTAGAGCCCCGCGTCGGGCTCTGTGCTGACGGCTCAGAGCCTGGAGCCTGCTTCAGATTCTGTGTCTCCCTCTCTCTCTCTCTGCCCCTCCCCCGCTCATGTTTTGTCTCTCCTGCTCTCAAAAATAATAAAACATTTAAAAAAAAAAAAAGTGTTCAAGGGAACTACACATAGTTTTGTAAAATTAAAATAAAAAGTAGTGGCGCACCTGAGTCACTCAGTTGAGTATCTGATTCTTGATTTGGGCTCAAGTCATGATCCCAGGTTCGCAGGATCAAGCCCTGTGTTGGACACTGCTTAAGATTTCTCTTTCTCTCTCCTGCTCATGCTCTCTCTCAAATAAAAATAAATAAAACTAAAATAGTGCAGAGTGAAAGATACACTGTTCCTTACTGGTATAGAATCAGTCACCAGAATAAAAGGTACAGCATAGGATATATACTCAATGATATTGTAACAGAATCCTATGACTACAGTTGGTAGCTATACTTGTGGTGAGCATAGCAAAATGTATAAACTTGTTCAATCACTATGTTGTACACCTGAAACTAATGTAACATTGTGGGTCAACTATACTTCAATTAAAAAAAATAAGTAAATAAAAATAGCCCACAACAAATTAGAGTATGCAAGAGGAGATCCAGATGAGCAGTAAGTAAATGGGTATCAGAGTCTAGAGCTCTGGAGAGAAACGCATATGAAGATACAGACTAAGAAATCATCAATGTATTTGGAAAAAATAAATTGTCCAGGGAGCTCATCTGAAGGTGGAACTCTAATCAATCCATAAATGATCTTAAGGGAGGGTGTCCTATGAAACTCCCAAAACTGTGAGAATTTTGTGTAATATATGTATGGTAGCAATATTCTAGAGCAAGTCCATTAAGATTTGTAAGATTTTCAAAGGAGTGTATGACCCTGCCCAAAAAAGGTTAAGAACCACCAGAGCTGAAAGAGAAAAGAGGAAGGGCTAGCAAGAAAGTAAATCTGGAGAATATCAATGTATTTTTACCTGAAGCTCATCAAATGAGATTAACAAACCTAAAGAACCAAAGTGTACAAGAAGAGAGTTTGCATGAAAGTCAGAAAATTAAACAAATATGGTATTTTATATGCTACATAAGTATTTCTCAAACATTTTCGTGACTCAAGTGAAAAATACAATGCTAAGCAATGTACACACATGAATTACTGAAATAATTTTCCAGTAACCTGGAATGACCACAATATGACACTGACTCGCTGAAATTAAAATGTTCACCGCTGGGTGGCTCAGTTGGTTAAACAGCCAACTTCAGCTCAGGTCATGATCTCATGGTCTGTGGGTTCAAGCCCCACGTAGGGCTCTGTGCTGATGGCTCATCAGAGCCTGGAGCCTGCTTCGGAGTCCGTGTCTCCCTCTCTCTCTGCCCTTCCCCTGCTCATGCTCTGTTCTCTATGACTCTCAAAAATAAATAAACGTTTTAAAAAAAATTTTTAATGTTCACCACTAAAAACAGGGAAGAGGGGCGCCTGGGTGGCTCAGTTGGTTAAGCGGCCGACTTCGGCTCAGGTCATGATCTCACAGTCTCTGAGTTCGAGCCCCGCATCGGGCTCTGTGCTGATGGCTCAGAGCCTGGAGCCTGCTTCAGATTCTGTGTCTCCCTCTCTCTCTATCCTTCTCCTGTTCATACTCTGTCTCTATGTCTCTCAAAAACAAATAAACATTAAAAAATTTAAAAAAAAATAAAAACAGGGAAGAAAATATTGGAGTTTATAAAAAGTAGGTTATTTAAGGGTCCTGGCCTTTTGTTTCTGCTTTTTAGTTGTTTTGAAGTGTCTCTGATATTTAGACATTTATCTTTAAGTTAATTTTTTCAGTAATTATATATATTAAAAACTTTTTAAGCTTTTTTTCTTCAAGAGCCAAAACTAATACGTCCCCTGGCTTCCCTACTTCACTAGTTTTATTTATCCTTCCTTGATCCATACCAATTCTCACTACTGGAAAAAGAGAAAAAGTGATGGAAAAGTAGATAAGACTCAGTAATAATAATAGAAGAAACACCAAGGCCCCAAAGGGTAACGGTATTTCTCTGAGTAGGATTTCTGAAGTGCAGGACCTAAAAATGCACAATTTAAGAAGTTAACGCTTTAAAAAGGATAACGGCAGATACGTCAAAGCAGTTCCATGAAGTAGTTAAGAGCAAAGATTCTGGAGTCCCAGTGAATCCCAATTCACCCACTTCTGATTTTGTGATTTGGGCAAATTCCTTAATTTTTCAGTTTTGTATCTTTTTGTTTTAACGTGTATTTTTGAGACAGAGAGAGAGCGCGCGCATGCGTGCATGCGGAGGAGAGGCAGAGAGAGACAGAGAGGGAGACACAGAATCCAAAGCAGGCTCCAGGCTTCAAGCTGTCTGTGCAAAGCCCAACATGGGGCCTGAACCCATGAACCTTGAGATCATAACCTGAGCCGAAATCACACACTCAACCAACTAAGCCACCAACATGCCCTTCATCTTTATTTTTTTTTAAAGATTTGAAGTAATCCTCTCAAAAATAAATAAACATTTGGAAAAATAAAACTACTTAGGTGCACCTGATGGGTTCAGTTAAGCATCCAACTTCAGCTGAGGTCATGATCTTGCAGGTCCTGTTGAGTGCTGACAGCTCAGAGCCTGGGGCCTGCTTCAGATTCTGTGTCTCCCTCTCTCTCTGCCCCTCCCCCCTTCGCAAAAATAAACAAATATTAAAAAAAAACTATTTAAAGATTTTAACTAATTTCTGTACCCAACATGGAGCTTGAACTCACAACCCTGAGATCAAGAGATGCATGTTCCTCCCACTGAGCCAGCCAGGTGCCCCAGGTTTTATCATCTTTAAAATGGAAATAATACAACAGTTCCTACATCAACGACCTGTTAAGAGCATTAAATGAGATATACATCAATGAAAAGCACAGATCAAGGTACATATGTCACAGAGAACAGCATTCATTCCATAACTGTTAGCCATTGTTGCTTTAAGTTTATTTGTTTTTTAGTAATTTCTATACCCAACACAAAACAACCAAAATCAAGAGTTTTATACTCTACTAACTAAGCCAGCCAGGTGCCCCCAATAATTGTTAGGCATTGTTTTTGTTTTGTTTTTGAGACAGAAAGACAGAGAGAGACAGAGAGAGAGAAAGAGAGAGAGAGAGAATCTTAAGTAGGCTCCACACTCAGCATGGAGCCCCATGTGGGCTTGATCTCACAACCCTGGGATCATGACCTGAGCCTAATCCAAGAATCAGACACTTAACCAACTGTGCCACCCGGGCACTCCATCCATTGTTTAATTCTTTTTTAAAAAAATTTTAAATATTTATTTTTGAGAGAGAGAGAGAGAGCGCGAGCGCGTGCAAGTGTGGGAGGGGCAAAGAGAATCCAAAGCAGGCTCCAAGCTCTGAGCTGTCAGCACAGAGCCCAATGGGGGGCTTGAACACACTGACCATGATATCATGACCTGAGCCGAAGTCATACACTTAACTCACTGAGCCACCCAGGTGCCCCTGTTTAATTCTTTTTTTTTTTTTTAATTTTTTTTAATGTTTATTTACTTTTGAGACAGAGAGAGACAGAGCATGAGTGGGGGAGGGGCAGAGAAAGAGGGAGACACAGAATCCGAAGCAGGCTCCAGGCTCTGAGCTGTCAGCACAGAGCCCGACGTGTGGCTCCAACTCACAGACCGCAAGATCATGACCTGAGCTGAAGTCGGACACTCAACCGACTGAGCCTCCCAGGCGCCCCGCCCCTGTTTAATTCTTAACAAATTAACTTTTAGCTTTAAAAATATTAGTCACAGATGACATTTTTAAAGCAACTACATAAAAATAAACTTTTAAAAAGTTCAGTCTCAGGGGCACCTGGGTGGCTCAGTCAGATGAGTATCTCAGGTCGTGATCTCATGGTTTGTGGTTCGAGCCCCACATCGGGCCCACTGCCATCAGCACAGAGCCAGCTTCGGATCCTCTGTCCCCCTCTCTCTCTGTCCCTCCCCCCGTTGTACTCTCACAAAAATAAATAAATACTAAAAAAAGGAAAAAAAAAGATCAGTCTCAAAAAAGATTTAGCACTTAGAAAACTTAGCACAACAGATTGAAAAGTTAATATTCTTAAAAAATTACTACTCTAGGGGCGCCTGGGTGCTCAGCTGGTTGAGCATCAGACTTTGGGTCAGGTCATGATCTCACGGTTCATGACTTCCAGCCCCACATCAGGTTCACTGCCGTCAGCACAGATCCTGCTTCATACCCTCTGTCCCTTTCTCTCTGCCCCTTCCTCACTTCCAGTCTCTCAAAAATAAACAAACATTAAAAAAAAAAGTTAAGAGTCTTCAAAAATCACCACTCTAGGGGTACCTGGGTGGCTTGGTAGGTTAAGGATTCAATTCTTGATTTAGCTCAGGTCATGATATCACAGTTCTTGAGTTTGAGCCCCACATCAGGCTCTGTGCTAACAGTGTGCAGCTTGTATAGGATTCTCTCTCTTTCCCTCTTTCTCTGCCCCTCCCCTGCTCAATCAAGAAATAAATTTTTAAAAAATCACCACTCTAAGCTGATATCCAAAGCAACAACTGTGTCTCTTACTTGTATCACATGACGTACATGTATTTAAATATTTTTCTACAATAATCAAGACATTTATATATAACGATCTATAAAAACTGTCACAGAACCCTAAGTTTAAGTCTTTAAATTCATCCTGAAAATTAAGGTTGTTTTCTCCATTCTCCCACTTAGAATGTCTTGGGGTGCCTGGGTAGCTCACTTGGTTGAGCATCCTACTTGATTTGGGCTCAGGTCATGATCCCAGGGTCATGGGATCAAGCCCAGCATCAGGCTCTCCCTCTCTCTCTCTACCCCTTCCCCACTTGCACATGCTCTCTAAATAGATAGCTGGAAAGATGCCAGCCAGGATGAGGCCATCAGATATCACTGTCCTCCTCTCCTCTGAACTTTCTCCAAAGCCCCTCAATAAAATGGCTCTCGCCCCCCCCAAAAGTATTTTAACATACAGATGGCCAACAGACACATGAAAAGATACTCGATATCCCTCAACATCAAGGAAATGCAAATTCAAATTACAGTGAGATATTACCTCACATCTGTCAGAATGGCTAAAATCAAAAACAAAAGAAACAACGAGTGTTGAAGACCATATGGAAAAAAAGGACCTCTCTTGCCCTGTTGGTGGGAATACAAACTGGTGTGGCCATTGTGGAAAACAGCATGAAGGTTCCTCAAAAAATTAAAAGTAGAACTACCCTATGATCCAGTAATCTCACTACTGGGTGTATTTACCCAAAGAATATAAAAACACTAATTCAAAGGAATACAGGCACCCTTATGTTTATTGCAGCATTATTTACAACAGCCAAACTATGGAAGCAGCCCAAGAATCCATCAACTGAGGAATGGATAAAGAGGATGTGGTATATACATATACAATGGAATATTATTCAGCCATAAAAAGAATGAATTTTGGCATTGGCAACAACATGGACAGAAACAGAGTATAATGCTGAGCAAAAGAAGTCAGAGAAACACAAATGCCCTATGATCCCACTCATAAGTGAAATTTAAGAAACACAACAAACAAGCAAAGGGGGAAAAAAAAAAAGAGAGACAAACCAAAAAAGAGACCCTTAACTATAGAGAACAAATGGATGTTTAACTGGAAGATAGGTGGGTGGGGAGATGGGGGAATTAGGAGATGGGATTAAAGAGTACACTATTATGATGAAAAAAAAATAGCAATAGACAGGTACAATTAGGGGGTAAAATATTTTTATTCGCAAAGGTTTAAAGCCATTAACAGTAAACATACTATCCAGAAAACATCTTGTATATAAAATTCTTCAGAAATAGTTATTTACAAAATAATTTCAACTGGTGAAAAACCAGGACCCTGTAATAATTCAGTTGCTAAACTTCCATGAATTAGATATAATCTTAGAGTTCTATCAGTAATAAATATTCTTTAAATAAAAAGATTTTATTTTTTTAAGTAAACTCTATGCCCAATGTAGCGTGTGAAGTTACGACCCCAAGATCAAAAGTCCTATGCTCTGCCAAACAAACCAGCGGGCACCCCATCTTTCAGCAATAAATATTCTTTATGAATAAAGAGAACTAAATAAAGAAAAACATAAATTATTAAAATTTTAGATTAAATGTCTTTTAAGAAAATAGGAAATCCATATAAATGCTGTTTATTACCAAAAAAATGATAATCAAAAATCACTTTCATTTATATAGCTAACTTCATCAAAACATAAACTCACATTTGTACTGATTCTTAACCTTAATCTAATCCACCTGTAACAGTTAAGTAAGTAATAGTATCTCTGTGAAAACTCCATTTTTAAAAATTAACAATAAAGAATGAACAATCAGGTGCTTGAGTGGCTCAGTAGGTTAAGCCACTCGACTTCGGCTCAGGTCATGATCTGACATGCTGCCAGCTCAGAGCCTGAAACCTGCCTTGGATCCTGTGTCTCACTTTCTCCCTATGCCCCTCCCCTGCTCGTGCTCTGTCTTTGTCTCTCAAAAATGAATAAACGTTAAAAAAAATTTTTAATGAAGGGGCGTCTGGGTGGCTCAACTGGCTGAGTGTCTGACTTCTGCTCAGGTTATGATCTCATAATTTGTGAGTTCGAGCCCTACATCGGGCTCTGTGCTGACAAGCTTGGAACCTGGAGCCTGGAGCCTGGAGCCTGCTTCGGATTCTGTGTCTCCCTCTCTCTGTCCCTCCCCTGCTCATGCTCTGCCTGTCTCTCTCTCTCTCTCTCTCAAAGATAAATAAAAACATTAAAAAAATTTTTTTTAAGAATGAACAATCGGGGGCGCCTGGGTGGCTCAGTCAGTTGAGCGTCCGACTTCGGCTCAGGTCATGATCTCGCGGTCCGTGAGTTCGAGCCCCGAGTCGGGCTCTGTGCTGACAGCTCAGAGCCTGGAGCCTGCTTCAGATTCTGTGTCTCCCTCTTTCTCTGCCCCTCCCCCACTCATGCTCTGTCTCTCTCTGTCTCAAAAATAAATAAACATTAAAAAAAATTTTTTTTTAATTATTTTAAGAATGAACAATCACTACCACACACTTGCATACAATAAAAAGGAACAAAGTATTACATGGCTTTTACTCAATCCTAATAAAGTATTTTGTACCATGCCTATATTAAGAGTATACCTAGCTTTCCTAAATCATCCCCGGGGATAAACTCCCATCTACTTACAATTTCATACCACTCTGTTGAAGTTTCTACAACCTCATAATTTGTTAAGACTTGTAGAAACAGAAAGTTACAAATATAAAAACTTTGTCTTTTCCTATCATGTGCAAAATCAGTCAAAATTAAAATTACAAATAAAACTAAGATAAATACATCCCATCTTTTTATTTTATTCTACAGTAAGTCAAAAATCTTAAACACATTTTTCTTATGGGGAAAGAAAATTCATATTTGTGTAATATTTTCACATAAAAAAAACTCCTAAGATTAGAAACTCAGAAGTCTAAGATGTGAAGTGCATAAAAAAACACAAAATTGTGGGGCTCCCAGGTGGCTCAGTTGGTTGAGGAGCCAACTTTGGTTCAAGTCATAATATCCTGGTTCGGGAGTTCCAGCCCCACATAAGGGCTCACTGCTGACAGTGCAGAGCCTGCTTCGGATCCTGTCTCCCTCCCTCTGCACCTCTCTCTCTCTGTCTCTCTCTCCCTCTCTCTAAAAAATAAATAAACATTAAAAAGTTAAAAAACACAGGGAGGGGCGCCTGGGTGGCTCAGTCGGTTAAGCTCCGATTTTGGCTCAGGTCATGATCTCACGGCTTATGAGTTCAAGTCCCGAATCGGGCTCTGTGCTGACAGCTCAGAGCCTGGAGCCTGCTTTGGATTCTGGGTCTCCCTCTCTCTCTGTCCCTGCCCCACTCACGCTCTGTGTGTCTCTCTCTCCTTAAAAAATAAATATTTAAAAAAAACAAAACAAAACAAAAAAAACCACCTGGGTGGCACAGATGGTTAAGTGTCTGTCTTTGGCTCAGGTCATGATCTCCCAGTATGTGGGTTTGAGCCCTGTACTGGGCTCCCTGCTGACAGCTCAGAGCCTTGAGCCTGCTTCAGATTCTGTGTCTTCCTCTCTCAAAACTAAACATTAAAAAAATAATAAAGTAAAATAAAATATTTAAATTTAAATAAGAACACAAAATTGTACAAGTCTTTTCTTAAATAAGTAAAAACCAAACTACATAAACTCTCAATCTCTTTCTCTTTTCTTTTTTCTCTTCTTCTAAGAAGATACCAATCCTGGCATAAACCAGTAGAAATGGTATGATTTAAGGATTGTCAAAATGATAACAATGATTTATTTCTCTCACAGACCTAATTCCATCAGCATGATTTTCCTCCCATTAAACTTATTCTTTTGGGTTAAGGGAGAAGTTGCCAAACTATTACAGCCCACAGGCCAACAAAGGGTTGTTTTTTTTTCAGTCTATGAACTAAGAATGTTTTTACATTTTTAAATGGTTGTAAAAAAAAAGCAAAAGAATGTTTCATAATGTGAGAGTTATAATTCAATTTTTTTATTTAAAAAAATTTTTTAATGTTTATTTTTAAGACACAGACAGAGTCCAGCGGGGAAAGGGCAGAGAGAGACAGAATCTGAAGCAGGCTCCTGGTCCTGAGCTGTCAGCACAGAGCCCCGTGTGGGGCTTGAATTCCCGAACCATGAGATCATGACCTTAGCCAAAGTCAGATGCTTAACTGACTGATCCATCCAGGTGCCCCATAATTCAATTTTAAGTGTCGATAAATAGAGCTCTATTAAAACATTCCCACATTTTTTTATTTACATATTGTCTATGGCTGCTTTTAGAACGGCAGACTTCAGTATTTACGAAACCATTTACGGCATTCTAATGGTTTTGCACTGCTGCTCAGAACACTACTAGAAATAACAGTGATGCAGTTATAACTTGACAGCTTTCTAAGCACTATACTTATTGCCATACATTTTATTTTTTTTTAATGTTTATTTAGAGAAAGAGAGAGCACATGCTGATGCCCATGAGCAGTGGGGAAGAACAGAGAAAGAGGGAAAAACAGAAATCCCAAGCAGACTCCACATTGTCAGCACAGAGACCAACACAGGGCTCCAATCCACAAACCATGAGATCATTACCCAAGCAGAAATCATGAAGAGGATGCTCAACCAACTGAGCCGCTCAGGTGCCCCCATTTTTTTTTGTTACCAGAGCATACCCTTCAAGTCAAAACAAGATAAAAAGTGGGCTTCAAATATCATACTTTAAATACAGTGAAGTACAGATCATTTCATTATCAAATTAGATAGCAAAGCATTATGTTATCATGCAATCCCAGTACAGCTGTGCTGAGAATACAATCTATCTACATCAACATTACCAGACTAAGCACTCAGCACAATATTTCCAACTCACAGGAAAACACAGTCAGAAAAATTAGAAAATTTAAATGGTAGATCTCATCACAGCTGAATTTCTTCACAAAAATAAAAATGAAGATGCAATCAAAGTAAACTTCTGAGTGGCTCATTTGTTAGCCAAACAAGGAAAGCATCTTACATCAACAGTGAGTTAATTAAATCATGTTTGTAGCAGCCAAAGAAATGCATCTATAAAAATAAATTTTTTTAAGATTATAAGCCTTTTGCTAAGAATAGTAGCTCAAAGAGTTGAAGGCAGTGGTAGCTATATCAGTAAAAAAAAAACACAACTATTCTACAGATTAAGAAACGATGCACCTGGCTGGTTCAGTCAATAAAGCATTCAACTCTTGATTTGAGGATTATTGAGTTTAAGCCCCACATTGGGTGTAGAGACTATTTATTTATAAGAAATTTATAAGTAAATAAATAAATAATCACACAATCTCAAGGCAAATGATTTTGAGTGTTACCTTGGTTCTTGATGAATCAACAGGAGTTACTAATATTTCTTAGGTATTATCATTTGAGAAGTTAATACAGTAATTAAAGTAATTAAGTAATTACTTAAGCTTGTATGAATAATCTGCAGGAAAAACAACAGGCAAGAATATTTTCGAAGATTTGGAAAACACTAATTCAGTACAACCTGAAGTAGAATCTGCTAAGATGTACAACTGACAGTGGTAAAAATACATGTGGGCAGAAAAAAGTCTTAATTGGACAAATTTACAAAGCTCATGATAATTTAGGATCTTTAAAGCCTACAGTTATTCATTGCAATATTCATCAGAAAACAGTCTGCAGCAAATACCTGACTATCATGTATTATTCAACGTGTAGTGTCTATAGTTAACTCGGGGGGGGGGGTCCTTTCTTCCATGAATTTTTGTCAGAAATAGAAGATGAATATATGAATATCCTGATTTGCCTTACCTTTAAGACATTGGCAGGCTTAGCAGTGGTAAAATTTTATTGCAATTTTTTCTAACTGAAATTTGTCTGAATGAGAAGAACCACCCTCAACCACTATTACTGAACACTAAAACAACTTTAGAAATTAACTTTTCCTGGGGCACCTCTGTGGCTTAGTCAGTTAAGTATCGGACTTTGGCTCAGGTCATGATCTTGCAGTTCAGGAATTCAAGCCCTGCATGGGGCTCTATGCTGACAGCTCAGAAGGTGGAGCCTGTTTCAAATTCTGTGTCTCCCTCTCTCTCTGCCCTTCACCTGCTCATACTCTGTCTCTCTCTCCTTCAAAAATAAACATTAAAAAAAATTAAAAATACAGTTTTTCTCAAAATTTAAAAAAAATTAACTTTTCCTATGGACTTGACGATGTTTCTCAATAAATTCAACCTAATATCCAAAGTGATTACATGCAAAACTTAAACTGCAACAAAGTCCTTTCAATGAAAATTAACATTAATTTGAATCACATGTCAAGCTACATACATATACCATGTTGTCAAGAGTTAAAATAATATGCAAGATGTGCATTCCCATGCTGCACATCTGTTAGAATGATTATCATCACAAAGACAAGAGATAACAAATGGTGCCAAGAACATGGAGAAAAAGGAACCCTTGTGCACTACTAGTGGCACTTTAAATTGACACAGCCACTATGGATGATGGAGTTTCCTCAACAAACTGAAAATAGAACATATGATTCTGCAATTCCATTTCTAGGTATATATCTGCACCCCCATGTTCACTGCAGCATTATTTATAATAGCCAAGACATGGAAACAACCTAAGTGTTTATCAAGAGATGAATGGATAAAGAAAATGTAATACATACTTGTGTACATGTAGACACACATGCACATATAATAGAATACTATTCAGCCACAAAAAGAGAAAGAAATCCTGCTATTAACAACAACATGGATAACCTTGGGCACATTACTTTAAATGAATTAGACAGAAAAATACTGTATGATATTACTTATATATACTGGTTAGTAGCTGTCTTTTTGATTATGGCCATGTTAGTGTGAGTGAAGTGGTATCTCATTAGGATTTTGATTTGCATTTCCCTAATCACTGATGACTTCGAGGATATTTCCATTTGCTTTTATTGATCATTTGTATATCTGATTTGGTGAGATGTCTATTCAAATCCTTTGCCAATTTTTGAACTGGCTTTTTTTTTGGTTATTGTTGAGCTATATAAATTCTTTATATATTCTGGATATTAATCCACTATCAGATACATGGTTTGCAGATATCTTCTCCCATTTCGTGGATTGTCTTTTCAGTGTCTTAATAAGGTCCAAAACCTAAGGTCATGAAGATTTTCCATGTTCTAAAGGTTTATAATTTTAGTGCTTACGTTGAGATTATATATCTGTTCTGAAGATTTTAAGTAATCTCTACACCCCACATGGGGCTTGAACCACAATCCAGAGATCAAGAGTCTCATGCTCCACTGACTGAGCCAGCCAGGTGCCCCTAGATCATTGATCTGTTTTGAATTAATTTTTGTATATGGTATGAGGGAGGGGTCCAACCTCATTCCTCTGTGTGTGTATAGCCAGTTGTCTCAGAACCACTTGATCTTCTGTGGTAGTTCTTCATATTTTGGGTTGTATAACATTTCTTCATACTTTATAAACTGGCCTAAGCTCTCATTCAAAATATTATCATATGAAGTGAATACAGAAGGTACTATTATTATTGGACTATTAGAATTGGAAGGTATACCATATAGATTTTCTTTAATCCCTCTTATTTTATAAGTGTAGAAAAAAAGACCAAGAGAAGTTAACTGATGTCCAACAGTGTATAACTATCAGTGATAATGTTTTAACACAAGGGTTAGTAAACTTTTTCTGTATAAGACTAGATAGTAGGTATTTCAGGCTTTGTGAAACAAAAGGCAAAGTAGGGTATTATGTAGGTACTTATATAACAGGAGCGAGAATGAATTTCCACAAATTTTTTATTAATGAAATTCAAAGTATAACTATAAGTATGTATGTATGTACACATACCAAATATATATGTATGTATACTTATACACACATACATACATATATATACATACATATTTGGTAATACACAAAAATATCATGATACATGAAACTCAATCATAAAGGACTTCATATTATATGAACCTATAGAGACGCAAATTAGAATGGCAGTTGCCCAGGGCTGGGAATATTGGGAGAAACAGAAACTAACTGCCAATGGGATAAGGTTTCTTTTTGAGGTTATGAAAATGTTATAAAATTGACTGTGAAAATGGGTACACAACTATGAACACACTTAAAAACCACTGGCTGTATACTTTAAATGAGTGAATTTTTTGGTACGCGAATTATATAAAAACTTTTTTTTAATCACATAAGTTTTATAAATAAATAATAATAGAATACTAATGTCACAAAATTAGAATTAAAAGGTCATACAATCTTAACTACAAGAAAATTACAATACTTCTCTAGACTGAACTTTATTCATCCTCATAGTGATTTTAAGGTTCGTGAGAACTTTAAGACAATTAAACACTGAACACCGAGTTGCACCTAAACTCCTTAGCTTAGCATAAAAAGACCTCAATGCTCTGGATTCATCTTTTTTTCTTATATGCTGTATACTTTTTTTCACCTGAATCTTTTGCAATTACAGTTTCCACTACTATAGCATCTTCTCCCTATCTTTATCCTCTATCAATATCATTCTCCCTAATCTCCTCCTATAGAAATCCTCTCATTCTTATGAGTCTAGTGCTTTAATGAAGCCTATCTGGATGTCCTTGCTGAAGTAAACAATGGCCTTCTTCTAAATAATCTAGTTCTTACCAGATTGATCAAAAAAAATCACAGCTCCCTCTTAACGTAAAATCTCCACCAACAGCCCTCAGCATACTAAGGAGGTGTGCTGTGGTCTCTTATTTCCTGTTATCTCCTAATCTCCATATAAACTCCACACAACCCTGGCACAGGGGCATGCACCCGACCCAAAAGGTGACCAGTCCTATAGAATGCCCATCAGCCTAGGAAGAAAGAGCTTGCTAAGAGCTCAGCCCAACAGATATGACAGGCAGATTCTCTCTCTTAGATGCAAATGCACTCTCTCTCTCAAATGAATGAGAAGCAGTAGGAAGTTATATAGGTAGGAGGCAACAACAGAATCTGAAGCATTTCCAGAGAAAAGGACTTAAGATAACACAGAGCATACAAGAGATGACACGGGTAAGGAAAAGCATATACAAAGAAGAGGATAAGTCAGGGGATGAATGAAAAAGGAATGATATAACCAGAGACCAAAAGAAACATTAAGAAAACTCAATACAAGAGCACCTGGCTGGCTCAGCTGGCAGAGCATGCAATTCCTGACCTCAGGGTCCTGATTTCAGGCTCATATTGCATGGAGGCGGGGGAGGGTGGGGGTGGACAGGGAACAGGGAAGAGAGGAACAGAAGGGAGAAAGGAGAGGAGAGGAAAGAGGAGGGAAAGGGAGGAGAGTAGAGTAAAGGAAACTCTAATGCAGGAAAAGAAATGACGAATTCACATGCTGAAAAGGCTCTAAGAAAATATATTCTCTATAGCTTCAGTGGATCCCTCCATGTCCTTAACTACACACATTGCAGTCTCTCTGAGTGTCGATCCACACTGTTCATCCTGGATTAATTATGGCATTCCAGCCTCCCTTTTACCATGCGGACATGTGCAATGAACATCCAGTTCTTAAAGAAATCCAAATATCTCTTTGTAATCTATGATGGAAAAAAGCATAACATACACCAATAATCCGTCACTTTCTTGAAAACAAAGACTAGGTTTATTCATCTAAGGAACTGCCAAAAGTACCTGCAACTGTGCCTTTAACAAAACTCAGTAGTCACTGCATTTGTTGTAGAAATATTAACTGAACAAAATCTCAGATATCCAGATTGTTCTGAGAAGCAATCTAGACCTAGAGGAAAAATCAGTCATAGAAGATTATTCCTCTATACATAAAGGGCTCCAAAGCAGAAGAGATACTGATCCAAACCTATAAAGACTAGTGACCTAGACACAAGAAAATCAGGGCATCACATTCCCCTGGCTGTAACAACATCAAAGATGGACACATGGCTCATCTTGCCAATGACAGTTAAGCATGGGACTTTTGTTTGAGTTGCTGGATGAATAGAAGTTCTTTCTACTGCACCAGAACTGGTAAGACAACAACTGGAGCTATGTCAGTCACCCTGCTGATATATGAAACCCAAAGATCAAATCAACATATAGTGGAGAGCAGATGTGAGTTCAGAGAAGGAAAGAGCCTAGGTCCTGGTAACATCATGTAATCTGCCAACGCCATATCCGAAGCCAGGGCTTTCCCTAGACTTTTCAGTATCATAAGACAAAGTATTCTCTTTTCAAGCCAATTTGGATTGGGTTTTGGTAACTTGCAACCAAGATTCATAATTCATAAAGAAACTCTCCTGGGGCACCTGGGTGGCTCAGTTGGTTGAGCGTCCAACTTAGGCTCAGGTCATGATCTCATAGCTTGTAGGTTCAAGCCCCTCACCAAGCTCTGTGCTCACAGCTCAGAGCCTAGAGCCTACTTCATATTCTGTGTGTCCCTCTTTCTCTCTGCCCCTCCCCCAATCACATGCAAGCGCTATTTATAAAAATAAATATAAAAAAATTTTTTTAATTAAAAAACTCTCCAAAACTCCATATTCATTTTCCTCTTTAATTTTTTTCAAAAATTCTTGCACATCTTAAAATAAAAAATTAATCTGAGTCAAAGCACCAAAAATATATATATATTAAATTAAATTTAAAAATTAACCCATATCCCAACATTCTAAAACCATAGTTATTCATTTCCAGTTGCTTCCAGTTTATATACACAGGCCATTCAATTTTAAACTGATAATCACTCTATTCTAAAATGATACTTGTTACCACACCTCCCTATACAGCATGGGCCTATAACCCTTCTACAAGCATCATGGGAATCCTTGGACACAACCAGCCCGTGACCACATTCTTCCTGGGAGCCTTTACCTAATGAGGGACTTCAATTTTGTTGAGGATATGAAATCTCTCGCCCAGAATATGGCCTTTGTTTTCCTTACCATTAACTTTATAAAAGCCTTTACCACCTCTATGTAATCAAGTCACATACTTTAAACCAGTTTCAGTATCAAAATAACTTGTGTCAAAGTTCAGACAAGTGAGCCCAAACACTTCCAACATTCAAAGGCAATAATATCCCCACCAAGATCTACCTTCCTTGTCTAAATATCCTCAGCCCTGGTTCCTTCTATAAGGTCACTTAACCAAACCTTTTCCATTATGCCCAAGAAAATAATCATTCTCTTGTTACCAAACCCCAGGCTCCCTCAAATCTTTTGAACAATGTTCCTTCTACTTATTTACCTTCACTTAAACCTGGCTCTCTCATCAAGATTTTCTCACAGTTCTCTCTTTACTGCAGTTCATACCCCCACAAAGCCAGAAGTGACTGGCACTCACTTGCCTTTCTACTACAGCTTCCAGTTCATGATCATGTATGGTCTCATGTTCTAGATATATCTTCTCCTCATCACTGCTATCTTCTGATCCTTTAGTCATAACTCCTCGTTCACTGAACACCTGAGAGCCTAGTTCAGAGTATTCTTTCCCACTAAACCTCCTATTACAATGCCAGATTTCAAAGTCCATGAAGATGACCCATCCAATTACTGTACATTAGAATTCATAGGCCTCTTGAGTCCCAAAGATTTTTAGCTCAACTCTATTTTAAGATGCTATTTTTTTGTTCTTTACTCTAGATCTTGTCATAATTTGAAAGTGCTCCCCCTTGATTACTCTAATTGCTCACAGAGATCGTATTCTGACCATACTTAATAAAAACCTCCTGTCCCTCAAATCGTGATTCCCCCCAACCTGAATCCTATGGTTAGACATCTAAATCTCTTAGCAGCAACTTTGTATTTACACTGCAGTCTCTGAACCTAACCACAAAACTACAGCTCCAGGTCAATAATGTTTCTGGGAAGTGAGACACCCTAAAGAAAAATCACACTAGATAGACTGATAACAATATAAAGTCTCCAACCTTAGCCTCTTAAAACAAACTTAAATTCCATCTTACTTTTCCCCTCAACAACTCTTAATCATTTTCTCAACTCAAGCCCCCCAGTCATCACCTGCCCAGGTCCTTCACTCTCAACCAGTAACCTTGCTTCTAATCTTATAAAGATATGCAAATTATCAGGCATGCCCTCCCTCTACCCCCATACCCTTACTTATAGCCTTATCTATATTCATGTATCTCCTCACCTATTTTTATTTCAGTCCCAGAAAATGAGGTGTTCCTCCTCCTGTTCAAAGCCAACCCATACATCTACATCCTCGACCCACATCATGACTCCCACCTGATTCCTACCTCCTTCAACATCTCTATCAAACGAACCATATCTTGAATCTTCAACCCCTCCTTCCCTGTTAGCACCTTTCCCTCAGCACATATACAAGGTCAGATTTTAACCTAAAAAGAAATTCCTTCCTGGCTCCCATCCAACCTTCTCAGCAAAACTTCTCACAGAGAAGTTATTCTCCTTTTTCTCTCATTCCCTCTCCCCAGTTCCTCTACCCTTCTTCCTTCCTTGCTCTGTCCCCTGCTCCCTCCCACCTCCTCTTCTCTATCCTTATTTGTCCTCCTCCTTTATCACCTATCATTTACTCTTGCATCAACTATAAGAAGCATTCCACCTTTAACTCCCTACTGATAGATACTACTCCCTATTGACAGATACTACTTTTAAGGTCATTGTGACTTTTTTTTTCCTTAAACTTTTTTTAATGTTTATGAGAGAGAGAGAGAGAGAGAGAGAGAGTGAGCACAGGTGCACAAGCAAGTAGGGGAGGGTCACAGAGAGGGGGAGACACAGAATGTGAAGCAGGCTCCAAGCTCTAAGCTGTTAGCACAGAGCCCAACAAAGGGCTCCAACTCACAGACAGTAAGATCATGACCTAAGCCGAAGTCAGACACTTAACCAACTGAGCCACCCAGTTGCCCTAGGTCACCATGATTTCTTAATCACCAAGTCAAATGGTGATTTGAACATCTGTTGATGATTGTCGGTGATTTAACATTTTTCCTATCTTTCTTTTTTTTTTAATTTGTTTTTAATGTTTGTTTATTTTTGAGAGAGAGAGGCAAAGTGTGAGCAGGGTATGGGCTGAGAGAGATGGAGACACAGAATCCGAAGCAGGCTCCAGGCTCTGAGCGCCTGAGCTCCAGGCTCCAGGCTCTGAGCGGTCAGCACAAAGCCCAACGCAGGTCTCAAACTCACAAGCCCTCACAAGCCGAGAGATCATGACTTGAGCCAAAATTGGACACTTCAACAACTGAGCCACCCAGGCGCCCCTATTTTTTATACCAATGTACTGTATTTGGCACTGTTACTGTTGCTCTATTAAAACTTTTGACTCATAAGCATATTGGCTGGCATATGGTAGACACTCAAACATAGTTTAATAAATTAATAAGGGTACCAAACAAAACAATACCATGCACTTTTCTGTCAAGAGAATGAGTAAGAGTCAATATCCCATGAAATGTTCATGGCAATTAACTACAACATAAAGGGCCAAATCAGACTAAGCAACAGGTATCAATAATGAAACAATTAGCTCAATTATATGGTTTTCTCCAGTCATCCTCAGCACTCAGAAATCATTAAGAGAAACCCAGGACTGATGACAAGCAAGGGCAAAGGAATGGAAACGGTAACTGAACTTAGGGTGCTAAGAAAAGCACAATGTGGGGCGCCTGGGTGGCTCAGTTGGTTGAGCGTCCGACTTCAGCTCAGGTCATGATCTCATGGTCTGTGAGTTTGAGTCCCGCGTAGGGCTCTGTGCTGACAGCTCGGAGCCTGGATCCTGCTTCGGATTCTGTGTCTCCCTCTCTCTTTGCCCCTCCCCTGCTCACGCTCTATCTCTCTCTCCCGAAAATAAACATTAAAAAAAGAAAGAAAGAAAAAAGCACAATGCAAACTTCTTTATTTTTTATTTATTTATTTTACTAAATACCTTGCGATAGACTACCTACATACTAAACTATACCTGTAGGGGCACACGGGCGGCTTAGTCGGTTAAGTGTCTGACTTCAGCTCAGGTCATGATCTCACAATTCAGTTCATGAGCTTGAGCCCCACTTCATGCTCTGCATTGACAGCATGGAGCCTGCTTCAGATTCTGCCTCCCTTGCTCTTTGCCTCACTCACTCACTTTCTTGCTCTCTCTCTCTCAAAAATAAACAGTAAAAAAAAAAAAACTGTACCTGTGTTAGAAATAAGCCCATTGACCCAATCAAAGGAGGGACACAGAGACTCGGAGCACAGTGAAGCAAGGCTTTAATCAACATTCTTGCAAGAGCTAGAGGCTAATGGACACACACACTCCAGGCAGTTGCAGCAAACAATTTATTTCCTAGCAATTAAGTCCCTCCCCTGGTTCCTCATTGGCTGAGTACTACAAAGGTTACAGCCTAACCCGAACATCACCTATGCCCATGTAGGGTAAAAAGTAGTCTGGTTATAATAAATGTAATTCCTTGAAATGACAGACTTTCAGTCCTTCCTCCCTTTGTTCTTTGGCACATACTCATTGCTAGGCCCACAAAAATAAGCCTGAGAAACAGAGAGGGGAAGAAGAACCAGGAAGTGAAGTGTCTAAAGGTTTGGGACACAGGGCACCTGGGTGGTTCAGTCAATTAAGCATCTGACTTTGGCTCAGGTCCTGATCTCACGGTTCAGGAGTCTGAGCCTCTCATCAGGCTATCAGCACAAAGCCCGCTTCACATCATCTGTACCCTTCTCTCTCTGCCCCTCCCCAACTTGTGCTCACTCTCTCTCTCTCAAAAATAAATAAACACTAAAAGAAAAATTTAAAGGTTTGGGACTCTACTGTGGGTGGGACTTGTACAGATTTTGAATAGGTTGTGAACCTGCTGTTAACTAGACAGCACAGCTTTTATTTGGTATTTCTGAAAACGAATCATCTCCCTTGCTTCTCACATCTATATGCCATGAGGACACAGATAAGTGAAAAAGAGCTAAGCATAAATCAGTCTAAGGCACCAAATTTAAGAGTTCATAAAAACTTGCAAGTTTTCTTCAAAAGTTTTTTCCCCATTGACGCATTTTATTTACACGTATATATTACATAAACACTCTTCAGTTATTATTCTTAGGTGTTCAATCTTGGTCCTAAGCTAACTGACACTACTGCTCACTCTACCCTTTCTAAAACTTTCATCACTTCTCGACTCTGCTATGTCCCTCTCTCCTTACACTCCTACCACTGACTTCCTTTTTAACATCATTTACAAATTACCTACCTATCTGTTGTTTCTCTGCTGAAGCCCTCCCCATAGTCCCAGCCTTTTCTCTTCAGCTAAACACTCTCCCTGAACAATCTCTGCCAGTTCCATGCCCTCAGTTTCCAACTATAAGCCTATGATTTCCTAAACTCTATGGTCTCAACACACCCTTCCATTCCTTGAGGAGGAAGCTAATCCAAAACAAATGTGAGTATTTATCAAATCTCTGGGCAGGAAGGAGAAGAAGATGGAACCATTTTCTAAACTTAGAAACAAAGAAAATACAGATTTGACTGCATAAAAAATTTAGAGTTCTGTAAACCAAGACAAACAACATGGAAAATAAAGAAAATATACACATATATATTAATTATACACATCCATAAATCTATTACTTCATAAGTAAATGGAAAAATAAAAAAATTTAGAAGAAAGCACACTATTGTTAATTTTATTATATTTATTCTGAGAGAACAAGCAGGGGAGGAGCAGAGAAAAGAGGAAAAGAGAGAGAATCCCAAGCAGGATCACGATGATAGCTTGGAACCCTATGGGGGCTCGAACTCACAAACTGTGAGATCATGATCTGAGCCAAAATCAAGAGTCGTGCACTCAACCGACTGAGCCACCCAGGCGCCCCACTTTCATAAAATTTTAAAACTGTCTTTGAACCCCCGAAATCAAGAATACTATTCTAGATACATTTCTACTCATGTTCTAAAACTGCATTAGGCTTGTGTGTGTGCGTGCGTGCGTGGTCTTACAACTTTATTTGACAAACTTTATTTAACAATCAGCAAGCAGATAGCTCTCATCCACATTGCCTATCTGTAGATTTTTTTAATATTCACAAGAACAAAGGTAACAATATACAGAGCTTGTTTGGTAAATCTTCATTCTATGTTTTCTAAACAAAAACACACAGTTTATTTATGATAAGGAACATTCCTTATTCCCTTGGCCCAGACAAATTTGTTGAGCCTGGTGTCAATGATAACATCCGGAATTCCCATCTCTTCCATGGCGAATTTATGGGTCTCTTTGAGGGTCCCCCCTCCTTTTTTTTATTTGAGAGAGAGCATGAGCAGGAGAGCAGGGAAGAGGGGGAGAGAGAGAACCTTAAGCAGGCTCCATGCTCACTGCAAATCCAAAGGGTATACTTCTTCAAGTCCACTCCATGAATGCACTTGTTAATGGTGCTAGTGTATTCTCTGGTCACAACTTCATTGATGACAGAATGGCCCTTCTTATTCTCACCACCGTTCTTTGCAGGAGCCATTGAAAGGAAGAGGATGAGGTATTATTGCATTAACTTTTTAAATAACATTATGCTATGTTCTTAATACTCAAGAGTCACCTCTACCAAATGTGAGGCACTCTTATAGGTACTAGAGGATACAGGAGTGAGCAAAATAGATAAAAGTCACTGTTCCACACACTGCTTATATAGAATTCTAGTCTGGGGATAGGGAAAAGAGACAAATAAAATTAAATAAATAATATATATGTTATATGGTGACTAAGTACGATGGAAATGATGTAGGAAAAGGAGATTAGCAGTGTTACAAAGGGTTATAATTTTAAACAGTGTGTTTAAGGACTCACTGAAAACATGACATTTGAATAAAGAGGTAAGAGAGTAAACCATAACTCAGAGAATATTCCAGGCAAAGGACTACAGATGAAAGCTTTCCCAGAGTGTCTGAGGGATAGCAAGGAAGCATTAAGGCTAAAAAAAACAGTGTTAGAGAGGAACAAAAATTGAAAATGATATCACACATCTCGTGGGTTCGAGTCTCTCATCAGGCTCTGTGCTGCTGCCTCAGAGTCTAGAGACTACATTAGATTCTGTGTCTCCCTCTCTTTTGCCTCTCACCTGTTCACACTCTGTCTCTCTCTTCTTCAAAAATAAATAAACATTAAAAAAATTTTAAAAAGTGAGATCAAAAGAGTAATGGGGGGAGAGGAAGCAGATTACTTAAGGTCCACTATAGACCCTGAGTATCTCTGCACATACTTTCTGAGTATGCTAAACCACGAGGCTTAACTGCTCTCTAATTCTAAGCCATTTCTGTGGTTATTCACACACAAAATTAATAAGTAAGTCAAGACAGGGTGACCACAGCTTGACTACTGTTTACTGCTTGCTCCAAGGGGGTGGCTAGAGAATTGGAGATTTGGAGGCAGCAAAAGATCAAGACTCAGTTTTGGACAACTTTAAAATCCTATTAGACATCTAACTGGAGATGTTGGGTAGGTAACTGAATAAGAGTCCAGATTTTAGAGAAAAAGGCTAAAATTGGAGATATAAATTTGAAAGTCATTTGTGTAAGAGACTAAATGAGCTGAGGAAATAAAGTTTTCTTATTTTAACTTTTTCTGTAGTTTTTCTTTTATGTTTATTTGTTTAAAGAGAGAAAGCATGCAAGCAGGGGAGGCAGAGAGAGACAGAGAGACAGAGAATTCCAAGCAGTGGAAGCCTGTGGAGCCTGACTCAGGACCTGATGTCACCATGAGGTCATGACCTGAGCTGAAATTGAGTCTGACACTTCAGCAACTGAGACACCCAGGCATGCCTTTTTTTTTTTTCTTTTCAAATTTTTTTTTAATTTTTTTTTAATGTTTATTTATTTTTGAGAGACAGAGACAGAGCGTGAGCAGGGGAAGGGCAGAGAGAGAGGGAGATACAGAATCCGAATCAAGCTCCAGGCTCTGATGAGCCATTAGCACAGAGCCCGATGTGGGGCTCAAACTCACAGATGTGAGATCATGACTGGAGCTGAAGTCGGCCACTTAACTAACCAACTGAGCCACGCAGGTGCCCCTCAAATTTTTATTTAAATTCTACTTAGTTAACATACAGTGCAATATTGGTTTCAGGAGTAGAATTCAAGGATCATCACTTACATAAAATACCCAGTGCTCATCATAACAAATGCCCTATCAACCCTCAGTTGGAAATAAATTTTCTTTCTCTTTCTTTTCTTTCTTTCTTTCTTTCTTTTTCTTGAGAGAGACAGAAAGGGGGGGGCACCTGGGTGACTCAGTTGGTTAAGTGTCAGACTTGGGCTCAGGTCATGATTTCGCGGTTTGTGGGTTTAAGCCCCACGTCGGGCTCTGTGCTGACAGCTCAGAGCCTGGAGCCTGCTTGAGATTCTGTGTCTCCCTCTCTCTCTGCCCCTCCCCTGCTCATGCTCTATTTCTCAAAAATAAATAAACATTTTAAAATTTTTTAAAAAAATGAGAGAGAGAGAGAGAAAGCATGCACATGCACAAGAGGAGGGGCAGAGAGAGAGAATCCCAAGCAGGTTCCACAAAGTCAGCACAGAACCTGACTCAGGGCTCAATATAACATAAGACCTGAGCTGAAACCAAGAGTCTGATGTTCAACCAATTGAGCCACCCAGGTGCCCCAAAATAAAGTTTTTTTTGAAGATGATAATCAAGGTGTGAGCCCTGGAGCATTCTAACATTGAGAGGTAAGGAGATTAGGAAGAACTAGCACACAGCCAGAAGAACAGACCCTGAGATAAGAGTAGAACTAGGAGAATGTAATGTCCTGGAAGAAAGTGGGAAAATGGTTCGGTTCAAGAACAAGAAAGTAATTAACTATGGCAAAGCTGCTAACAGACCATGTGGAATGAAGAATGATGGATTTAGCAATGTAGAGATAAATGGTCACAGAGTATAATTCTAGAGGAGCAGTAGGGACAAAAGCCTAATGGAATATTAAAAAAAAAAAACGTGAGGAGATTAATTGTAGACACAAGACAAGAGTTTCCCTCTAAATAAACATAGGTTTCTTGGGATGCCTGGGTGGCTCAGTCAGTTAAGCATCCAATTTCAGTTCAGGTCACGATCTCAATGTTCGTGAGTTCGAGCCCCGCATCAGGCTCTGTACTGACAGCTCAGATCCTGGAGCCTGTCTCAAATTCTGTGTCTCTCTCTCTGCCCCGCCCCAACTCATACTCTGTGTCTCTTTAAAATTATTTTAATTTAAATAAACACACTTTCATTGAATGAATGATGGGGAAGACTGCATGGTACTTGACATACTTTGCTCACAGAAATATGAAACAGTACAACCTCTCTGAAAAGAGCCCTAACACACACCTCAACTGGTTTTTTAAACATGTAGGTCAGGTCAGGTCATGATCTTGTGGTTCAGGCTCTCTGCAGTCACCTCAGAGCCTACCTTGGATCCTGTCACCATACCTCTGCCCCTCCCCCAACTCACACATTCACACACATACTCTTTCTCAAAAAATGAATAAACATTTTTTAAATAATAAATAAATTAATCGATTAAATAAAATATGTAAAACAAGGTTGCCTGGCTGGCTCAGTCAGTTGAGCATCCAACTCTTGATTTCCGCTCGGGTCATGTTCTCGTAGTTTGGGAGTTCAAGCACCACATGAGACTCTGCGCTGACACTGCAGAGCCTGTGTGGGATTCTCTTTCTCTCCCTTTCTCTCTATCCCTCCACAGGGCTATCTTTCTCTCTCTCTTTCAAATAAATAAGCTTTAAAAAAAATCTTTATAGGATGTCTGGGGGCTCAGTCAGTTAAGTGCCCAATTCTTGGTTTCATCTCAGGTCACAATCTTAGTTTCATGGGTTCAAAACCCGCATCAGGCTCTGTGCTGACAGTGCAGAGCCTGCTTGGAATTCTCTGTTTCCCTCGGTCTGTGTACTTCCCCCACTCGTGCTATCTCTCTCTCAAAATAAATAAATAATCTTAAAATAAAATCTTTATAAAACTATAAAATGTGAAAGGGCACCTACATGGCTCAGTTGGTTGAGCACCCTACACTTGGTAGCAGCTCAGGTCATGAACTCATGATTTGGTTCTTGGGATTGAGCCCCATGTCAGGCTCTGCTTGGAATTCTCTCTCTCTCTCTCTGCTTCTCCCTGCTCATGTGCTCTTGCTCGCTCTCTCTCAAAATAAATAAATAAACTTAAAAAAAATAAAAATGTTTAAGATATTCTCTAGAAATGTTAAAACAGTGGTTATCACAGCATTGTGAGATTAAAGCTGACTGCAATTTTTTAAAGAATATTCATATATTCTTCAAATGTTCTACAATAAACATGTGTAACTTTTTTACTTAATAGCTCTTTAAATGTTCATATCCTCCACCCCAGAAGCTATATCTAAGTATTGCTCCTAAGGAAACACCCTGAAACTTATAAAAAGTTTTATGCACAAAAAAAATTTTTTAATTCTTTTAAACTTTATTTTACATAGGCTCCACGCCCAATGTGGGGCTTGAATGCACAACCCCAAGATCAAAAGTTGCATACTCTACTGACTGCTCCAGCCAGGAGTCCCTATGCACCAAAATTTTTATTATGGTTTATCTAAACAGTAATATTAACACCCAAGTTTCCAACAGTAGGGGATAGTAAAAGTTTAAGGTATGTTTCCTCAATTTAGAAGGATGTTGGTTAACTGGAAAAACACTTATATTAAAGTGTTAACTGAATAGGGGCACCTGGGTGGCTCAATCACTTAAGCATCCAACTTTAGGTCTCAGCTGAGGTCATGGAATCATGCCCTACATCAGGCTCTGCGCTGATAGCAAAGATCTTGCTTAGGACTGAAAAATAAGCCTTAAAGTGTTTAAAATGTTAACTGAATGTTAATAAAAACTGAACACATGGTGGACTAGTCAGATGTGCTTCTCTCTTTGCCTACCTAATCTCCTCTAAAACAATGGTGAAATTATTTTTTAAAGGGAAAAAGATGGAAACCTGGGTGATACAGTTGGTTAGGCATCCATTCTTGATTTTGGCTCAGGTCATAATCTCAAGGTTCATGACCTCAAGCCCTGCATCAGGCTCTGTGCCAACAGCATGCAGCCTGCTTAAGATTCTTTCTTTCTCTCTCCCTCTCCCTCTCCCCCTCCCTCTCCTTATCCCTCTCCCCCTTCTCCCTCCTTCTCCCTCCTTCTCCCTCTCCATCTCTCCCTCCCTCTCCCCCTCCCTCTCTCCCTCCCTCTCCCCCTCTCCCCCTCTCCTTCTCTCTCTCTCAGCGCCTAGGTGGCTGAATCTGTTAAGCATCTGACTTTGGTTCAGGTCATGATCTCCCAGTTCTTGAATTCGAGCCCCCTATCAGACTTTTCTGCTGTCGGCACAAAGCCTGCTTTGGATCCTCTATCCGCCCGCTCTCTCTGCCTCTCTCCTGCTTCTGCGCTCTCACTCTCTCTCTCTCTCTCTCTCTCTCAAAATAAATATTTAAAAAAATTTTAATACAAAATGATTTTTAAACTTTCAATGATTTTTTTAATGTTTATTTATTTTTGAGAGACAGAGCATGAGCAGGGAAGGGGCAGAGAGAGAGGAAAACACAGAATCTGGAGCAGGCTCCAGGCTCCAAGCTGTCAGCATGGACCCAACTGGGGGCTTGAACTCATGAACTTCGAGACCATGACCTGAGCTGAAGTTGAAGGCTTAACCCACTGAGCCAATGAGGCACCCCAAACATAATTTTACAAATTAAAAGAATATTCTAAGGAAAAAAAAAAGAATATGCCACGCAACCTCTTTAAAACCAAGCAATGATTTTATACTATGATGATAGCAAAAAACAATGAAGCAATAAGGTAGGTTGCTTTAAACCTGGTGATCAGGAAAGACCTGAGAAGTGATTTAAATTGTAAACTGAAAGACAGGAAGGAACCAGACTTAGAGAAGAACACTCAAGGCAAAGAGAAGGTAAATCCAAAAGGCATTAAAGTCAAGACAAACAGCCCATTCAAAGAAAAGAAATAGCTTGTGTGGCTACAGCTTAGAGAATTAAAGGAAAGGTAGCAGGAGGTAAGGCTGCAGAGAAAGGCAAAGGTAAGATTATGTAGCATGTCATTGATCACAGTAAGGAGTTTGAATTTTATAAGCCATATTTTAACTATCTCATCTCTGTGCTTTAATTTCCACCCTCACTTCTCTCTTTTGCAGGGTGGGTGGGGAGTGGTGGATCTTAAGTTATGTTTTTTTTTTTTAATGTTTGTTTATTTTGGAGATGGGGAGGGGGGAGGGAGAAAGAAAGAGATGGTAAGCAGGAGAGGGGCAGAGAGAAAGGGAGACAGAGAATCCCAAACAGGCTCCCCACTAGCAGTACAGAGCCCGACTTGGGATCAAACTCACAAACGATGATATCATGACCTGAGCCGAAATCAAGAGTCAGACTTTTAACTGACTGAGCCACCCAGGAGCCCCTCCACTCTCACTTCTCGATTTCAGCCCTAGTATACTGCTTCACTTCAGAACTATATCACTATAATAATCTCCTAAATCTTCTTCCTAATTTTAGCTTCTTCCCACTCCGAGCCATTCTTATCACCACAGTAAAATCAAGCATTTTTATAAAAGCAGTGTTATGCATTATCCCTCTTCTGATCAAAAACCTTCCAAGGGCAACACAATAAAAACACCGGCTCCTTAGTCGGAAGCTCAAAGTTCCCTGTAACAGGGCCATAATGCTCTCCCTCTCTCTAACTGTACCTTCTATCACACCCCTAAACAAAATCTCATTCTAGTCAAACTGCTCCCAGATAGTACATACGTTTCCCACCATATGACCTTAGTTCACAGTATTCATCCTTCTACCTTCCCAAACTAACTTCATACCCTTGACTCTTCCCTAAATCACCATTTTTTCCAAAGTAAGTTCTACCTAAGTAGAGAAGCAGGAAAGAAAATTCCCACGGAGGAAATAACATGAAGGAAGGCACAGAAGCTTGAATATGTACATGATAATCACATACGCAAAAATAGTGTCTATGACTGAGTAAAGAAGGCATGGTGAGATATAATAGGAAATAAAGCCATTCTGCAGGCTGATTAAGAATGCTCTGACCTTATGCAAATTATTTAACCTCTCTGGCCTTCAGTTTCTTCATCTGCAGAATGAAAGCAGTAACAGTGCCCATGTCACAGTATTGTGGCAATTTATTCATTCACTCAGCAAACATTTCCTGAGCACTTATTCTGTACACCGGCATTGTTCTATGAAATCGAGAAACAGCAGTGAACAAGACAGACAAAAATCCTTACCCATGGTACTTAAAATTTAACAAAGGAAACATCAAACAAGTAAAATAAATAAATATATGATATCTAGTGATAAATGCTACAGAAAACAAAATAAAGAGAAAGGAAAAAAAAAACAAAATTTGAATCAAGACATAGAAGAATTAAGGAAACAAGCCATGCAGTTCCAGACAGAGAAATCAGAAATGAAAGGGCACAATCAAGGAAAAACAAGGAGGCTAAGGAGATGGACGGAGAGTGGAGGGTAAACAGTGAAAGATGGAGGTCAGAGAAGGTAAGAGGGGACCAGGTCAACATAGAACCCTAGAGGCCATTGCAAAGATTTTAGGTTTCATTTTGCAAGAAATAGGAAGCCACTGGAGGGTTTTCAGCATGACATTACCTGACTTTAACAGCATTTTAACAGTCATCTCTGATTTAACAGCACCGCTCCAGCTGCTATATTAAAATTATACTGTAAGAAACCAAGGTTGGGGGCGTCTGGGTGGCTCAGTTGGTTAGGTGGCCAACTTCAGCTCAGGTCATGATCTCACGGTCTGTGAGTTCGAGCCCCGCGTCGGGCTCTGTGCTGATGGCTCAGAGCCTGGAGCCTGCTTCAGATTCTGTATCTCCCTCTCTTTCTGCCCTTCCCTTGCTCACGCTCTGTCTCTATGTCTCTCAAAAATAAAATAAAAACGTTAAAATAAAATAAAAAAAAATTTATAGAGAAACCAAGGTCAGGAAGAAGAGACCACTTAGGAAATTAAATTAGATAATGGTGCTTAACACAATTCCTGGCATAGAAGTAGGTTATTTTGGGGCGCCTGGGTGGCTCAGTCGGTTGAGCGTCCGACTTCAGCTCAAGTCATGATCTCACAACTTTTGAGTTTGAGTCCTGCATTGGGCTGTGCTGACCGCTCAGAGCCTGGAGCCTGCTTCAGATTCTGTGTCTCCCTCTCTCTCTGCCCCTCCTCTACTCATGCTCTGTCTTTGTCTCTCAAAAATAAATAAACATTAAAAAAATAATAATAATAGAAAAGAAGTAGGTTATTTTTCCAGGAACGGGAATGAATTTCTCACACCATTGGTCCAAACACTAGTAAAATAACCAGCTGAATTTAATGCTGCTGATGTTTTAGAGCAAGGTAAATGTATCTCATAATCTTAAGCTAGCAAAACTAAAAACTTTTTTTATGTTTATTTATTTTTGAGAGAGAGAGAGAGAACAAGCTAACGGGAGAGACAGACAAAATCCCAAGCAGGCTGCCCGCTGCCAGCACAAAGTCTCACACAGGGCTCGAACTCACAAACCACAAGACAATGACCCAAGCCAAAATCAAGGGTTAGATGCTTAACCAATTGAGCCACCCAGTTGCCCCCAAAATAAAAACATTTCAACAATAGCCAACTTTTATGATTCCCTATTTCCCGTAAAGACAATGCCGAAGAGATCTGAGCCTGTCCACATCTTTACTAGCATGCCACTCTAAAAGCAAATGTCATCAAAAAAAAAAAAAATTAAGGAGATTTTTAGGAAATAAAGTATGCTTCTATATAAAAGTATTTCAGCTTAGCCAATTGAACCAACCAAGAGTCCCAAAAAATTAATATTATTGATCAGTGAAGTATTTACCTTTCCCCTCAGTTTATTAGATTCCTTGGGATTACATATTGCTATAACTTTCTGACTATACCACATAATCACTGTCATAACTGTTTTAAATATACCAAAATTCATCATAGCATTGGTAAATTTTTACACAAATTATTAATTCGTAGAGGTTTTCCATTCCACTCGTGTTACTTTCAAGAAAAATAACCTGCTCAAATGAAAGTTATTTAAAAATATTGTTATCAATAGTAAATGGATAATAAATATGTTCAAAAAATAAATAAAAATACAAAACTAAAAATATTTCAATCTGGAAAAAATCTGCTCTTCTCACATCTATTTCAAATGGTACCAATATTGGTTACCTCCATTGATCTAACTATCTTATATTCTCAGAGGCAATATAAAATTCTGGTTGCAGGAACTGGCACTATTTAAAATAAAAAGGCAGTTATAACACTTTAAAACAACTGAAAAGTACTATCGGTGCTGAAAAGCTTTCATTTTGAAAATATAAATACAGTTAACAGCGTGGAAAACACTATGATTGACACTAACACAAATAACCTTGTTAAGAGGTCACCTGGCAGGGAGAAAAGTACACGTGTACTTCTAACTCAGGGAGTACAACTTGGGACCAAATTCTATGTGACTATTTTCTCTGTCAGGCTCGAGGCTATAGGACCATCCCATTCCTATTCCTTGACCTTAAAATCTTCTAGTAACACTTCAAGCTATCTCAGACTTGTGTATGAAATCAAAACTCCACAATAACAACAACAACAACAAAAAGACTCCACACTATAGGAATCCTACAGCGGCAAGAGAAGTTATGAACTGCCAAAACCACCGAAAAAGGCATTTCAGTTTGTAAGATGATCATTATATTGGTAACAACAGCAAGCACCATTTAGTAGGTGCTCACTATATGCCAAGCATTGTTTTTAGCACTTTACGTTCTTAATCTCATTAATACTCAGAACAGGCCTGAGGTAGATATTATTATCCCTATTGTACTGATAAGGAAAAGTGATGAGAATTTAAGCAACCTGTAAGAGGCATTCAGAAAGTGGTGGTGGGGGCGCCAAAGTGGCTCAGTGCGTTAAGCATCCGACTCTTGATTTCAGCTCAGGTTATGATCTTGAGGTCATGAAATTGAGCCCCTCATAGGGCTATGCGCACAATGACAGCCCACAGAGGCTGCTAAGGAGTCTCTCCTCCTCTCTCTTTGCCCTCCACAAATAAATAAAAACTTCAAAAATTCTGAAGGAAAATGACTTCCAACCTAGATATCTATTATTCTATCTTCATGAATAGTTAAAGTAGTGGGTCTATGATAAGGGTCATCAAACTACTTGGCCTAATGTTTGATTTTATAAATAGTCTTACTGAAACACAGGCATATTCATTTACTTATGTATCATCTATGGTTGCTTTTGTGATACAACAGCACAGCTGAAATGTTGAGGTACACGCCCTCTAGACAATAAAGCCCAAAATATTTACTATCTGGTCCTTTACAGAAAAAAATTTGCCAACTCCTAGTCTATGAATATAAAAAACCAATGACAGCCAGGAAAATGCAGGGCCTACAGCAGTTGACAAGAGTTCGAATATAATGTTGGGAAGTCAGGATAAGACTATAATGCACATTTTCCTGGGAAAAAAAAGGTTTGCAACGTCACTTGAAGACAGTGCCAAAGAGATCAGTTTCTGATTTTTATCCAGGTACTCACTTCCTGCCTTTTCAGGATTTCTAAAGAAGGCCCCTAGGAAATGTATAGTCATTATTAAATTATTTGTAGAATAATTATAAAATGTGTAGATTTCCAAAGGTCTTGTTTATTTTCTGACTACCCATCTTTTGAATATCTTTTTTTTTTTTAAGTAAGCTCTATGTCCAACGTGGAGCTTGAACTCACAACTTCGAGATCAAGAGCTACAGGCTCTATCAACTGAGCCAGCCAGGCACTCCAAATGTTCTCCTACTTATTACCACTTCCAGTGAAAGTAAACAGGGAAGACAAAATACACGAAAGACAAGCTAGACAGTTCTATTATATCAGCAAGTAAACACACTGGGGAAAGAGCTGGCAATTCTTATTAAATGTATTAGGAAAAGTATGTTTTTTTCTTAAAGATTTTATTTTCAAGTAATCTCTACACCCAACATGGGGTTCAAACTAACAACCCCAAGATCAAGACTCACATGCTCTTCTGACTGAGCCAGCCAGGCCCCTCCAGCAAAACTAAAAGCTTAAATACCAACAAATTAAGTTCAATATAAACCAACATCTGCAAAAAAACTCTAAAATGGAGGTGAGGTATCCAGATCTAGAGGAAATAATTCCTCTATATAATAAACTGGCTTGCCTAAATCTGGACTAATAAATTACTTAGGGCATCATTTTTTTAAATGTTTTATTTTATATTCAAGATAGAGATAGAGAGAAACAGATAGAGCACCAGCAGAGGGGCAGAGAGACGGAGACAGAATCTGAAGCAGCTCCAGGCTCTAAGCTGTCAGCCCAACCCAGGGCTCAAACCCATGAACCATGAGATCATGACCTGAGTTGAAGTTGGACCTTTAACCAACTGAGCCACTGAAGCAACCCTTGGGGCATAATCTTTTAAGAGGACCAAAGGCGGCCAGTAAAGGTGGTAAGAGTATGTAGAACCTATAGTGTATTAAACAAACACTGAAATCATTGAGGGGCACCCTGAGTGGCTCAGTTGGTTAAACATCTGACTTCAGCTCAGGTCATGATCTCACAGTCTGTGAGTTCGAGCTTGACCTGACAGCTAAAATCTGGAGCCTGCTTCAGATTCTGTGTCTTCCTCTCCCTCTGTCCCTCCCTCACACTCTGTCTCTCCCTCATACTCTGTCTCTCAAAAATAAACATTTAAAAAATTGAAAAAACAATTGATGATTTTTTTAATTTTTGTTTTTGTTTAATTTTAATAAGCATTAGTAGAGCATTAAACATTAAAGCCATTAATTCGCTAAACAATCAACAAGTATTTATTGAAAAACTACTATATGCCAGGAACTGTTCTAGGACAAAAATTCCTAACCCTCTTAGAGCTTACATTCTAGTGAGGAACACAGAAAATAAATAAATCAAGAAATAACATAATTTCAGATATCTCTCATCTTACCACTAACCATAACGTCTGAATTTCCATACGCACGTATATATATTGTTATATATATATAATTTTTTCATAATTTAAAGCAATAATCTTGGCATTTGGGGTTCTACTGTTCATTTAACATTATTTTGAGAACATACTTTTCACATTGCTACAGAGTTTTTAATTTGTATTGTTTACTTTTTTTTTTTTAAGTAGGCTTCTAGACAACATGGGGCTTGAACCCACAATCCTGAGATCAAAAGTCAGATGCCTTATCAAATCAGACACCTGGACACCCTTGTATTTTCTACTTTTAATACTACTATTTACTAACTATTCCTCTATTCTTCCACATGTTATGTCTAGCCTTTGCTATAACTGCAATGAAGGAGCAGAATGGCTGTCCCCGATGTTATATTCCACATAGCCAATGGAAGCAAACAAAAGAACACATGAGGCAGGTCAGGCCCACTTCCACTCACATTCCACTAGAGAAAGTTAAGTCATGAGATCTAATCAAACTACAATAGTGACCGGGGAATTCTGACTAGCTATGTGCCCAAAAGAAAGGGAGGGCAATTTTGAATACAAAGTTAATGGTCTTTGCCCCATATACCTGATTACTTTTCCTCAAAAATAGTGAAAAAAGTTGGAACAGACCCTAGATGGAAGAAGAAGAGGAAAGGAAGGATAGAAGGGAAAATAAATCAGTTAACTAAATCTAAAAGAAGGTTAATGAACATCCCAAAAAAATGGAGTGAAAACTTACAGGGCGCCTGGGTGACTCGGTCAGTTAAGCATCTAACTCTTGGTTTCGGCTCAGGTCAAGATCTCACAGTTTTGTGGGACAGAGCTCCTCATCAGGCTCTGTGCTTAGGATTCTCTCTCTCCCTCTCTCTCTGCCCCTCCCCTGCACACACACATGCTACCTCTCTCAAAATAAATAAATCAACTTACAAAAAAAAAAAAAAGGGAGGGGGCGCCTGGGTGGCTCAGTCAGTTGAGGGTCTAACTTCAGCTCAGGGCATGATCTCGCAGTTTGCCAGTTCAAGCCCCACACTGGGTTCACCGCTATCAGCAAGGAGCCTGCTTTGGATCCTCTATCTCCCGCTCTCTGCCCCTGCCCCACTTGCGCTCCCTCTCCCAAAATCACAATCTCATGGTTCATGGGTTTGAGCCCCATGTCAGGCTCTGTGTGGACAGCTCAAAGCCTGCAGCTTGCTTCGAATTCTGTCTCTCTCTGCCCCTCCCCTACTCACACTCTCAAAAATAAACATTAAAGAAAAAAACTTTTTTAAGAATTGAAAGCAGAGATATCTGTATACCCATGTTCACAGTAGCATTATTCACAATAAACAAAAAATGGAAGCAACCTAAGTCCATCAATGGATAACTGGATAAACAAAAAAATGTGGTATATACATACAATGGAATATTATTCACCCTTAAAAAGAAATTCTAACACATGCTACAACATGGATGAACCCTCAACTAAATAAGCAAGTCCCAAAAGGACAAATATTTTGCATGATTCCACTTGTGTGAGGTACCCAGAGTAGTTAAATTCATATTTGAGACAGAAAGCAGAAAGTGGTTTCCAGGGACTGGAGGGAAAGAACAGTAAGCTAGTATTTTTCTGAATACAGAGGTTCAGCTTAGAAATATGAAAACTCTGGAGATGGATGGTGATGACTGGTTGCATAACAATGTGAATGTACTTAATGTCAAAAGTCTGTACACTTAAAAACAGTTACAATGGTCTATTTTATATATGTTTTACTACAATTAAAACAAATACTGCTATATAAACACAATGACAGAGGTTTGAGCAAAATATTTCCATCACCAGAAAAAGATGTAAAACTAATTCTGACTTCCCTGAGATTATGACATCTAAGTTAGCTTTGAGCAAAACAGTCACATTAAGAAAGAATATGGAAGGTAGGAGGTAAAGAATAAGACAGAGGCACAGCAAGTTTGGTAGACTAGAGCAGGAGTCAGCAAACTGCAGCTCCATAAATCATGTTCTCCCACAGCTTTTTGTACAACCCACAAACTAAGAATGGTTTTTACATTTTTAATGGTTGAAAAAAGGTTAAAATAACATTTAATGACACGCGAGAATTAAATGAAATTCTAATATCAGTGTCCATAAATAGTTTCCCTGGAACACAGCCATAATCATTTGTTTACATGTTGTCTATGGCTGATTTCATGCTACCACAGCAGAGTTGAATAGTTGTGACAGAAACAGTAAGACCCACAAAGTTTAAGGCGTGCCTGGATGGTTCAGGCAGTTGAGCATCCGACTTCCGCTTACATCATGATCTCACAGTTTACAAGTGTGAGTCCCGCGTCAGAACACTGGAGCCTGATTCAGATTCTGTGTCTCCCTCATTCTCTGCCCCTCCTCCGCTTGTGCTCTTGTGTCTATCTGTTTCTTAAATATGAATAAACATTTTTTTAAAAAGTTTAATATTTACTATCTTTCCCTTTACAGGAAAAGTTTGCCAACCCCTATCTATAGGCCTGAAAGTAGTACATGTCGTACAGATAAATCAAAGATACGTATGAGGGAGATGCATGGCAAATGAGATAAACTATACAGTAGCAGGCTTCATGTGCTAAGCTAAAGAATCTGAACTTGTCTCAACTTGATTGCATTTACTCTGAGGAGCCACTGAAGAACTGTGTAGAGACTAATCTGATGAGATAAACCTTACTTAAAGACAAGAGTCAGTTGCTTTTAAAGGTATCTAAGCTATTTATTTTTATTTGCTAAAAGAACAAAATTTTCCACTAAAATAAAAAAGCATAAAATAAAATGAGCCTAGAAGCATATCAATAAGGTTAACAGTGATAGCATATTAAAAATTTTCATCTCCTGGAGTGCCTGGCTGGTTCAGTCGGTGGAGTATGCACGCAACTCTTGATCTCAGTGTTGTGAGTTTGAGCCCCAAGCTGGATGTAAAAAATATTTTTTTTAATTTCTTATCTCCTTCTTTGTGCTTATCTAGGTTTTTCAATTCTTCAAATATGAATTATAAAACTGCTTTTGTAATCCAAATATGAAAATCAGTATTTTTAAACTCCTATTCATACACACACACACACACACAATTTGTTTCCTATGTGCTATACTCTTCTCCCCACCTTTAGGTAACAAAGTCTGTCTAGGAAAACCTACACAGAGAAAAACTATTAAAGTATGCCACTGTCACACTTGTAAAGGATAAATGACATTCTACCGTTTTCAAATTATGTATACATATTTGCTTTGCAGACATGAAAAAAAAATGTTGAATGCAAGTACTCGCAGGACAATCTCTTCCTACATAGGCCTTTTATTATATTCAACAAAGAACCAAATCAGTATCTTAATGAAACTAAAAATGTTAAAGGATAATAGAAAATGCAAAGCTTGAAATTCAAGTCAAAATGTTGAAAACTGATGCAAGACTGCATATAACCCTGAGAATATAATTATGTGCTTAAGAAATGCAAAGTACTTGATTTATACCACAGCACTTTGCACTTAATGATACACTGCTTGTTAAGATTAAATTATTTTTTAATGTTACATTTCAGTTCTTCCACTAAGTTGTCAGAGATTCATGTGCAGAGAACCGTATCTTTTATTTCTTTTGTATGTCCCCCACAGCACCTCATAAAGTGCCTATATATGGTAGGTGTTCAATACATGCTTAGAATTGAATGACAAAATAATTAACCCTACTTTGAGCTCACAGACTGAAACCCTCACACCTACAATTCACACCATTAGGCCTCCCTCTATGCCACAGTTTAATGGACATTCCTGGGGCGAGTACTGCTGATTCTACTGGATTTATTACATTAGGCTTCTTCCCCAGCAAAGAGCTCAAAGTACACGTGTAATGTTAAAATAGAATTCCTGACTACTGAGAAGGTGGGTGGGAAAGTAGGCAAGTGAAGGAAGAAACTATTATAATAGCTTGCCTCCAAAGAAATAAGCATTATTCAACTCTAGAGATTAAAACATTCCTAAAATGTCTCCAAATTAAGACTTCTAACTGACACCACTTCATTAAACTTTGTACTAGCTAAATTCTATCACAATATCATTAAAACCAAAAACTGACCATTAAAAAAAACCATCTCAGCTAATAATCCATACTGTTGTGTATTGTAAGATCTAGTTGTAATTATTTACTCTTTTCCCAGAACAAAACTTCCAAACTTTTTCAAAGCCTTATGACTGAATATCTACCCCATGCTAAACACTGAAAAAAATGAATAAAAAAAAACAGTCAAAATATCAACTGCTTTTGTGTTCTGCTATAAATTAAAGGACTAACAACAGAGCTGACGAAGTACCATGCAGTGAGAAGCCAACTTCTGTCTGTGGAAATTATACACCAAATTTAAGCTGGACATTGAAGACTGAGTAGGAGTTTGAGGTAAAAAGCAAGAAGGGGAGAAAAAGTACTCCTGGCAAATGCAAGGCCATACACAAGCAGAGAACACTGGGCACGGCAGGATAGAGGAGGGAGAGTAGAGTTAGACAATGATGGGTCTGGTATGAAAGCTATTAAAGTTGGAATTTATGCCCCCAGGTAGTGGACACAAAGTGGGAATATTCAAATAGGCGGTGACAAAAACCTGCAGAATCAGTTCATAAACAGAAAGAGGTCATATTACAATCATCTCAAAGGCATGATTTAATAGTGCACCATACAGACATAGTTCAGTACTGTGCGGATGAAAATACAAAAAAGAAATCTAAGTATAACTTCTGTCCATGCTTTCAAAAGACTCTCAGGGCTCAGTCACTGGCCTTCGTTACTCTCTGCCTGATCTTATCAGAGCCATATTTTTAGAACACGATATACAGACGGCATCCCAAATGTATATTATATTCACAGCCCTGGCTTTGACTCTAAGCTCCAGACTTAAACAGTCAACTGCTTACTCAATGGTTATTACTAGATATCTAGTGATATCTCAAACTCAACACTATCCAATTAAACACTTTGAAATTAAACTCCAAACTAGCTCCTTCTAGTTTTCACCTCTGTACTTGACACCAGTTGCTCTAGCTAAACAATTTGTTACCATCTTTGATTCCTTCTTTCTCTCACCTCCCACAACTAACCTATCAGCAAATTCTATTCATTCTACCTTCAAAATGTGCCCTGAATCGGACCCTTTGTCACTACCTCCATCACTGCCTCCCTGACCTAAGCCATCATACTTCATCTTACCATTCTAGTGACTTCCTAAATGGTCTCCAACTGCCCTTCTTATCTCTATAGCAGTCAAAGTGATCTTTTTAAAACATAAATTAGGCTGTATCATTTTTCTTTATAAAACTATCCAATGAATCCCATCACACTTATAATGAAATACAAAGCCCTTCTGGTCTACCAGACTCCATACCATCTGAGACCACCCAACCATTCAGTATCATTTCCTACCATTGTATCCCACCACTACCACTTCCAATTATTACTCCAGCAATCTCCCAACTATAGCACATTAGCCTTTTTGTACTTCTGTGAAAATCACAAACTGATTCTTACCCTAGATCTTTGCATTAGTACTTACTCTCTCTCACCAATTTGAAATGATCCATGGTGGCATGGCACACTCCTTATCATTCAGGTCTCTTTACAGTCAAGCATTCAGAGAAGACTTACCTGACAATCTATCGAAAAGAACCACCAAACCCACCACCGCCAACCACTATTATCTCATACTATTTTCTTCACAGTATTTTGATAATATCCGAAATCATATTATTAGTCTAGTGTCTAACTAGAATATAAATTCCATAAGAGAAAGGACTTATTCACGGCTCAAACCCTAGACCTAGTATAATACCTGGAATACAATGGGGCTAATTATTTTGTTGAATGAACAAATTAACTTAATTGGTCTAATCTTAAGGTTTTTATATTTTTTTTATTCAGAGAAAGAGTATGCAAGCATAGGAGGGGCATAGAGAGAAAGAGAGAGAGGGAGGGAGAATCCCAAGCAGGCTCCACACCATCAGCACAAAACCTGACGCGGGGCTTGATGCCACGAATCAAGAGATCACAACCTAAGCCAAAACCGAGAGTCGGGCGCTTTACCGACTGAGCCACCCAGATGCCCCTGATCTTATTTATATTTTTCTCCTGTCATGTATAACTGATAAGTGCTTCCCCACTTTTGGATTTCATGATTACCAGGCTTTTCTTCCTAGAAAAGAAATCTAAAATAGTTTAAAGACTGTTAAAACAAGCCATACTATACTAATGCCTTTAATTCCTTTCTGTAATTAGCCCTGCCAGCAAACTGATCAGTTATTTTCTTTTGACTATAACTTCCATTATCCTCTTTCTACGTTATCAGAATTTTCAATGTATTGCTTATTATAAATGCTATAAATACTGACTAACCATAAAGAAGGTTATAACATTTTTTACATTGCAAATAACATGTGTTTTTTATTAAGAAAACATAAGAATAAGTACAGAATAATACAGAAAAGCAAACATTTTAAAAAAAAGTTCAGAGGCATGTGAGTGGCTCAGTCGGTGAGCACCCAACTTCAGGTCACAATCTCACAGATTCTGAGTTTGACCCCCGTATTGGGCTCTCTGCTATCAGCACATAGCCTGCTTTGGATTCTCTCTCTCTCTCTCTCTCTCTCTCTCTCTCTCTCTCTCTCTCTCCCTCCTCCACTCATTCTCTCTCTCTCTCTCAAAAATAAAATAAACATTTAAAAAATGTATTTCAAAATACACATAAAAAAAAAGAATTCACAGGCAGGTGATGAAGGTCAACACCAAGAGTAACAAGTCGTGTTGACAGTATGTACTCTAATCCCAGTCTAATTATGAGAAAAATACCAAATCCCAGCTGAGGGACAAGTTACAAAATACTGATCACTACTCCTCAAAACTGTCAAGGTTATCAAAAATAAAGCCTGAGCTCTTTTCTCAGGCCCGTGGCACTGGCAGAATGGGCAAGTGTCATGGTCTTCATACCACCAAGAAGCTCCATAGCCATGGATGGGATCAGAAGGGACATGGTAAACAGTACAAGCAGCCCATTTGGACACAGCCCTGAAGGCCAACCCTTTTGTAGGCACTTCCCATGCAAAGGGAATGGAGCTGGAAAAAGTAGAGGTTGAAGCCAAATAGTCAAATTCTACCATCAGGAAGCATGTCAGAGTCCAGCTGATCAAAAATGGGAAAAAAAGAAAAAAAAAATCACAGCCCTTGCACTCAACGATGGTTGTTTGAATTTTATTGAAGAAACTGATGAGGTTCTGGTTGTCGGATTTGGTCACAAAGGTCATGCTGTCGGTGACATTCCTGGAGTTTGTGTTAAGGTTGTCAAAGTAGCCAATGTCCCTCCTTGGCCTTAAACAAAGGCAAGAAAGAAGGACCAAGATCATAAGTTTTGATAGTGAAAAACAATCTGAGAAACTACCATAACAAAGAGGATCTCAAAGAGACATAATTACTAAAAGTACTTTGGCTGTGTAATAGTTCTAAAAGGCAATTGCTTCATGTGAACATTCTGGAGATGCCTTGGAAGATCAAGCAACTAGCTGTATTTGCAATGAAGCTATAGTCATCTTGATAGCACATTCCTTATTTGTTTTCACTTTTCCCTACCTCATTTCCTTTTCCCCTCTCACACCTTCTTTCCTGGAATTTCACCCATTAATAAAGAATATACCAAAATTATCTACAATAGTCAAATTATGGAAACCGCCCAAGTCCATTGACTGATGAATGGATAAAGATGTGGCATACATACACACACACACACACAATGGATACTGCTCAGCCAAAAAAAAGAATGAAATCTTGCCATTTGAGATGACATGGATGGAGCTAGAGAGTACCATACTAAGCAAAATAAGTCAAAGACAAATACCATTATGTAGAATTTAAGAAACAAAACAATGAGAGGTACCTGGCTGGATCAGTCAGTGGAGTATAAGACTCTTGATCTCAGGGTTGTGAGATCTACATTGGATGTAGAAACCACTTAAATAAATAAACTTTAAAAAAATAAAAAATAAAACAAAAGAACATCACATAAAACTAAAGAAATCTGAGACACCTGGGTGGTTCAGTCAGTTAAGCATCCAACTCTTAGTTTTGGCTAAGGTCATCATCGCACAGTTCCTGGGTTCGAGCTCAACTGGTTTTGGCTCAGGTCATGATCTCACGGTTCCCGGGTTCAAGCGTGGCACTGAACTTGGGGTTCATCAAACTTGGGATTCTTTCTCTCTGCCCCTCCCCTGGTCGCTCGCGCACACACACACGTTCTAAAAATAAATAAATACATTTAAAAAGAATAAAAACTAAACCTAAATAAGTGGCTCAGTTAAGTGTCCAACTTCAGCTCAGATCATGACCTTGCTGCTTGTAGGTTCGAGCCCCACACCAGGCCTCTGTGCTCCCAGCTCAGCGCATGGAGCCTGCTCTGAAGCTCTGTGTCTCCCTCTCTCTCTCAGCCCCTCCACAGCTCGCAGTCTCTCTCTCTTAAAAATAAACATTTAAAAAATTAAAAAAATAAAAAAAGAGAAATCTTGTTATACTATAGACATTAGTTAATAATACATCAATATTCATTGGGCCATTTTTTTACAACACATATATCATACTCATCTAAGATGTTAACAGGAAAACTGGGTGCTGGGTATATGAAAACTACATTTTCTTTGCAGTTTTTCTATAAATCTAAAACTGTTCTTAAAAAATGTTTTTTTAATTAAATTGATATAAAAACCCTACCAATCAAATGAAATCATCATTACTTTACATTTGAAGTACGCCGTTTTAATTTTTTTAATGTCTATTTATTTTTGAGAGAGAGACAAAGCATGAGTGGGAGAGGGGCAAAGAGAGAGGGAGACAATCTGAAGCAGGCTCCAGGCTCTGAGCTGTCAGCACAGAGCCTGACGTGGGGCTCAAACTCATGAACCACAAGATCATGACCTAAGCCAAAGTCAGAAGCTTAACCGATGGACTTACCCCCCCAGTCGCCCCTGATGTATGCCATTTTATTTTTTTTCGATGTTTCTATTATTTTATTTTTTTGAAAGAGACAGAGTGCGAGCAGAGGAGGAGCAGAGAAAGAAGAGGAGACAGCATCCGAAGCGGACTGCAGGCTCTGATCTGTCAGCACAGAGGCCGATGTGGGGCTTGAACTCAAGAACTGTGAGATCATGACCTGAGCCAAAGTCGGACGCTTAACCGAATGAGCCACCCAGGCAGTCCCAATATATGCCATTTTAGACTTTTATGTAAATTTTATTTTTTTTTAATTTTTTTAAATGTTTATTTATTTTTGAGAGACATAGAGACACAGCGTGAACAGGGGAAGGGCAGAGACAGAGGGAGACACAGAATCTGAAGCAGGCTCCAGGCTCTGAGCCGTCAGCACAGAGCCTGACGCGGGGCTCGAACTCACAGACCGTGAGATCATGACCTGAGCTGAAGTTGGCCGCCCAACCGACTGAGCCACTCAGGCGCCCCCTTTTATATAAATTTTAGATTCATAGATGCATATAGGTATAGTCCTACAAAAACGTGATCATACTACATATAATTTCATAACCTTTTTACTTAACAAAATATATGCTTTCCAAGTCATTAGTACATCATGCCTATTGACTATAAGGTATTATCCTCTATAAAAAGTATCATATTTAACCAATCCCCTATTATGTAACATTTAAGTTTTTCTGGATTTTAGCTATTATAAAAAGTACTACAAAGACAACTCTGAAATAAACATCTTTACAAACTTACAAATTAACAGAGAAGCTGCAGAGTCCAAGGGCACACGTTTTTAATGCTTTCAATAGGTATAGCCAAAATGCCCCTCAAAACAGATGTTCAAAGATAAATACCCACTAACAGCAGTGTATGTGTGCCAATTTCCTCCTCAGTCCTATGTCAATACAGTATTAACATTTTATTACATACATGCAAGTCTGCCAGTCTGAGCAGTGAAGAGTGGAGGAAGTTGTTTTTGTGTTACTTATTTATAAGTGAAAAATGTTTTTATCTTTATTATTTTTATTTCTCTATGTATGTGATCTATTCATGTCTTTTGCTCATCTACTAGATATATTAAGATCATTAAACTTTTAAGTCCAACACATGATGCAAATTTTTCCCCCCCAATCTGCCTGGCATTGCTCATCACTACACCTGAGAAAATGCCTAGCACATAGTAACCACTCCATAAATATGTTAAACAAATATCAAGCAAATAAATTTGTCTTTATGATGTTTTTACCAACTACAGGTTGTTAATTCAAACAATAGTCACCATTTTATGGATTCTGCCTTTACAGTCATGCTTAGAATAGCTCATCCCATTGCAAGACTGGGAAAATGTTTAGCCATTTTTTTAAAGTAGTAATTCTCTGACTTCACATTTTTTTTAAGATTTTATTTTTGGGGCACCTGGGTGCCTCAGTCGGTTAAGCATCCGACTCTGGCTCAGGTGATGATCTCACCACCTCAGATTCTGTTCTACCCCTTCCCCCACTTGTGTGCATGCTTTCTCTCAAAAATAATTAAACATTAAAAAAATTATTGGGGCATATGGGTGACTCAGTCGGGTGAGCACCCAACTTCAGCTCAGGTCATGATCTCACAGTTAGTAGGTTTGAGCCCCATGCTCAACCAGCTTTGTGCTGGGAGCTCAGAGCCTGGAGCCTGCTTGGGATTCTGTGTCTCCCTCTCTCTTTGTCACTCCCCTGCTAGCACTATGTCTCTTTCTCTCAAAATAAATAAATATTTAAAAAAATTATTAAAGATTTTATTTTTAAGTAATCTCTACCAACATAGGGCTCAAACTTACAACCCCCAGATCAAGAACCACATGCTCTACCAACAAAGTAGGCCCTCTGCCCCCTGGTTTCACATTTTATATTTAAATATTTAATTCATGTCGATTTTATTTACATTTTACGATAAGATTCCATTTTATTTTTTTTCACATAGCCAATTGTTCCAACACAATTTTGAAATTCCTTCTCAACTAATGTGAAATGCCATCTTTATAATATTAAACAGCTTTATATATTTCTAAATTTATTATTCTGTTCCACTGCTCTATTCCAAAGCTACTACTCACAGTTTTATCATAGTTTTATTTGTATACTCACTAGCACAAATGCCCACACACACGCACACTTTACTTTCAAAACTACTCTTACTTTACAGGTTCATTCTTCCAAATGAACTTTAGAATCATTCTGTCAAATTTTCAAAAGGTATTATGGCTGGAATTCTGTGAAATTACCAGCCACATGAGCTAATTCAAGTACTTAATCTCTGTCGCTATTTTCCTTGTTGGTAAAATCAAGAAAATGGTACCCACCTCATAGGTTTGTTAACAAAACTAAATGAAGCAAGACATATAAAGTATTAATCTAGAAAGATGTTAACTATCATAATTGTTCAAAAGTGGTAACTATTGTTATAATGATTACTCAAAAAATGTTTTCCAGATTGTGCTCCCACAAAACTCAAAGGCCCTTTAAGATATATCAAAGTGTAACACAAACTATAAGCAGCGATATGAAAAATGCATGTCTGCCTCATTTCACTAAAGCCCTGACCCTCGGTAAAATAAAGAGCTGGGATCAGAAAACCTTGAAAAACATAAAAGGGTGGTGGCAAGGAAGCTTCAAAAATTTTACAAATATCGGCCCACCAAGTGGCGAAGACTTCTAGGTCCTTCTCATCAGCCTTATGGGGTATTAGCAAATCCCTTCTAAACTACTTGTTTCGCAGCTCCACAGTTAAGGACAATGCTACTTACCTCTTGATTTCTTACCAAGAAACAGAGAGACTAGCCCTCTAACAGACAGAATACTTTTCAAATAAGTGGAAGGCACAGAGTATAAATGCAATTGATAAATACAGACAAATATGCCCAGAATATTATAAGAAATTACCTACAGGTTTCCTACGTCACTGCAAAGATGGGAGGGATGGGGGGGGATTCTTCTTGTGAGGAGACAGGCTTGTTTTATTTCATTGTTAATTCCTTTGTTATCTGCATAACATTGGGATTACGTAGAGGTCACGTACCACAGGGAGGACTTAAAAAACCCTACACAGAATACAAATGAGAAAATGGAGGCCGAGAATGGCAATAGGACTTGCTCATTACAAAAGTAGAAAACGGCCTAGACGCCAGAACCCCTAATTCCCAGACCACAGCTCACTCCACCACACCATAGAGCCTCTCGCCGACGCTTGCCACGCTTCGAAGTGGGAGGAGCAAAACCAGACGGATCAGGCCGCAGCAAAGACGCGAAAGAAAACCACAGGTCGGCTCAGTCGAAGGCACGTGACTGGCCACGCCTCTCCCCTACCACCCTCCCCCTTCCCCGCGCCAGCAGCACGCGCTGCCAACCTCATCATGTGACCTTCACGCGGCCCCAGCGCTCCCCCTGCTAGGCGACTCTTTCCAGCAGCCATTTTGCTGAGAATTTGTCGTCCGTGCTCACAGCAGGGCAGGACGCCACGAAAACCCGTGACCAGATCTTACAGGCTGCACACGCGCTTCGAAAGAGCGCTCGCACCGTGACGGCTGAGCCGAACCTCACTGAACACGTCGCACCCCGGGGCGCCGGGGAAAGCTGTGGGTGCGCCTCAGCCTGCGATTGGCTGTGGCGTCCACGTGACGCCACTGTTTCCCCCCCCATTTTCTCCTCCCCCCCCCCACAAAAACACCCAAACAGACTCTTAACACCTCACGCCAAGTACACGCCACCGGGCGCGTGGGGACCAACGGGGCGCGTGGCAATCAAGGCGCCTGCGCGTACCTGCCAGGGCCGACCGGAACGGGCCCACGCGCCGCTCCGCTCACGGGTCCCGGAATCCTCGCGCTGCCGGACCACCCGGCTAGTCATTGGCTGCCAGGTTTGGTCACGTGTTTCTCTCAGACCCGCCCCGAACCGCTAATCACCTGGCACCGTGCTCGAAGCGGCGCCGAAAGTCATTCGCACGCGGAAAGGGAGGGTAGTTAAAGGATCTCCTTTCTCGCCGCTTTTGCGTTACATTCATGAAGAGGAAACGAGAAAGCCGGGTCTCAAAACTAAGTGAGCTCACACCTACCGGTTTAACTTCGCGTGCCTCTCCAGGAGCCGAGAACCATCGCCCTTGGGCGCTCCCCGATGCACGCCGGGATACGTCTGGCGCCCCTCAGTGTGCTGCAGAGCATGCCGGGAAAGGCACCTCTCCCGATTTCCTGGCTCTCACCTCCAGGGTGTTCGTTTCATGTCCCCTTGAAATCCTGGTGTTTGGGCTGGAAATGAGGCGACTTGAGTAATTAGGGGAGTGTGACTGGATGTAAAGAGGCACTTTCAGTGCCCCTTCCCCCACTTGTTCCGTCTCTGTGGTCTTGGGGAAGCCGCTTAACCTTTCTTCATGGAGCCTGCGTTTAGTATTGCCTGCTGAGTGCTGTTGAGAATATTGCAAAAAACAAACACACAGCGAGAGTGCTTGCCTACGATAAAACTATCAGCCTTTTAGGGTCAGTGGAAAATAATGCTAATTTAAGTACAGCTTAACTGCAAACCCCACTAGGAAGAGAAATAATGCTTGGAGTTTCACTTAGGATAGAAGACCAGACTTTTCTTCCTAACCTTACGTCTGTTGTTGGGGAAAGTGGGGGCGGAAGGAGCAGGAGGCATTTTAAACGGGCTAGAGATGTGGCCCTATTACATTTTCTGGTTCTACTTGCTTTAGCTATAGTATATTGGAACCGAGAAAAACACCGTACATTAAGGCTGAGAAAAGGTGGTCTTAGATCATAAGGAATTAATTTTGTAGTATTCACAGGCTGACCTCCAGGTGAAACCCTGATATTTTACTCCCAGAAAGCCCCCAATTAGAACAATTCATTATCTCTTTTGCTTTGAGCTCCATTCCTCAGCTATTCTGATTTTAAAACCATTTTTTCAGTTAACAAAGGGATGACTAAGCTTGGGGAATTTGACTAGCACTGGTCAGACTCACAAGAGTCTCCTGATTTACAAAGTAGAAATTAAATGTATTAATTAACCATGTGGTTACTGAGCCAAAACACAGTTTGGGAGACCCTTTTCTTGTTTCAAGATAGTCAGTAAGCCTCCTTAATCAGAAAATAATTGGGGCACTTGGGTGGCTCAGTCATTAACCATCTGACTTTGGCTCAGGTCATGATCTTGCATCTCCTGAGTTTGAGCCCCATGTTGGACTCTGTGCTGACAGCTCAGAGCCTGGATCCTGCTTTGGATTCTTTGTGTGTGTGTGTGTGTCTGTGTGAGAGACTCCCCTGTTCACACTCTCTGTCCCTCTCTCAAAAGAAGTAAACATTAAAATAGAAAATTATTTTCTGATTAGGAAATCAAGAGAAAGGAAATTAAGTGATTACATGTAATAAACCTATAAGGGGTTCCTGGCTGGCTCAGTCAATACAGTACATGACTCCTGATCTTAGGGTTGTAAGTTTGAGCCAAAATCTTTAAAAAAATAAAACCATTAAATTATAAGCAAAACTGTTAAACTTGAAGTTTATAAAACATTCCAATATACTTAATTACACTTAATCCTAACAACCATGAGAACAAAGTACTCTGCTAATGTTACCATCTCCTGTAACAATCCTAAGTGGGAAACTGGAAATGTGTTTTAAAATGTTTGCCAAGTGATTCTGATGGACAGTAGGTTTAGGTTTGTTGGCTATAGTTGAAAGAGCCCAGGACTTGAAGTCAGACCCATCTGGGGGAACCGGCAGATCTCTCCTTTACTATCCGTTGACCTTTACCGGCTTTTTAACTCTCTGAGCCTCAATTCCTTTAAGTCCAGGTTGGGGCCAATCACACCTATTCGTCATTTGTCATGATGATTCTGAGATAGAAATATTTAAATTTTTTAATGTTTATTTATTTTTGAGAGAGAGAGAGAGAGAGAGAGACAAAGCTTGAGCAGGGGAGGGGCAGAGACAGAGGGACACAGAACCTGAAGCAGGCTCCTGGCTCTGAACTGTGAGCACAGAGCCCCACATGGGGCTCGAACTCACAACCGTGAGATCATAACCTGAACCAAAATCAGATGCTTAACCAACTGAGCCACCCAGGCACCCCCTCTGAGATAAAAATGTTTAAAACACCTGTCACAGTCCCTGATGCATAGGAGGCATTCTGTAAATGTGACTACTAGTTAGTTGTAAAGGTTGTATCTAACCAGTGTCCTGTATTCTGTCCAACAGCAAACTCTTAAATCCTTTTCTCTCCACTATTCTGTTTCTCCCCTAGACAGTGCTAGAGGCACACTAACAGATTCTTACACTGCAGATCTTTTTTAGACTTTGGTGACTGTTGCCCATCTGTTGGTGCATATTGTTACATTATCTCCCGCCTTCGTTTCAAGTTTTTTTTTTTTCTCTCTCTCTCTCCTAACATGTTAAAATGCTGAACTGTAGACATTATTGAAGTAAAATAATGATGATATAGAGATACTTACAGAGTGGAGGGGGCGCCTGTGCTTTGCTTCAAGTAGGTTAAAAATTGTTTACATTTAAGTACCTCAGAGTGAATACACCCTCAAAATTTGCTCTTCACTTATGTCACACAATATTTTAGATGTTCCCTTCCCAGTCTCCTTCCAATGGTTTCTTTTCAGTATCTTCATATGTTCCTAACAAAAAGAGGGTTTAGCTAAGGCAGAGTTTCCCGCAGACATCTGAAATTTAATATTTCCTAAGTCAAACTAATGACCCATCCCTTCACTCTACACACCAGCTGCTACTGCCTTCCCTTACGTGGGCAATGACACCACCGTTCCAGGAAGTCTCCCAGTCTAGGAAACCTCCATTATCCTTACCTGTTCCTTCTCATCTGTTTACCACATTAAATTGGTCAAAAAGTTCTGCTGCTTCTAAGATTTAAACAGCTTTTAAATCCAAACCCTACTTTCCATTTCTTCCACCATTACATTAATTCAAACCTTATCTTTATGAGGCCCTACAAATATAAATGTTTCATCATAATGATAATAGGTTAAAGTTGATTTCAGAATACAAAACATGTCACCTATACTGTTTTACAATAGACCAGAAAAAGTTTTGTAATGTCCTACACAGTGAATCCTCTTCATGAGAATGAGTGAAATAAATTTCTTTAATATAAGTGAATATATCTAATTACATACTGTAGGAAATTATAAGGTCTGAAAGTTTTCAACAGATATTTTACTGAGTGCTGAAGAGTAGTAGTAGTGATCTTGGAAGTATTAGTAGACATTTATGTTATTCTCAAATATTTCTGGTTCACCCAACTTCCTAGAACATGATATAATAGTTTTTCCCTGCTCTGTTGAAGTTCCGAGTGACTATAAGACTTACTTTGGCAACGTGTGTGAGTGTAAGTGACATGTATCACTTCTATGAAGAAGTTTTAAATTCCAGTGTGCAATTTACCCGTATTATCTTTCCTTTTGCCACAGCTACTAGCAATGCACCAACTGGTAGTTACGCTAGCAGCATTGGGCCCATAAAATGGAAGAGACACAGCAGATACCCTCAGCCAGCTAGCAGAGAATATGTAGTATGAACAAGAAATAACTTACAGGGGCGCCTGGGTGGCTCAGTCAGTTAAGCGGCCGACTTCGGCTCAGGTCATGATCTCATGGTCTGTGAGTTCGAGCCCCGCGTCAGGCTCTGTGCTGACGGCTCAGAGCCTGGAGCCTGCTTCAGATTCTGTGTCTCCCTCTCTCTCTGACCTTCCCCTGCTCATACTCTGTCTCTATGTCTCTCAAAAATAAATAAATGTTAAAAAATTAAAAAAAAAAAAAAAGAAAAATGAAATAACTTATATTGTTCTCAGACACTGGGATTTGGGATTGTCAGTTAACACACGTAACCTCGCACACATTGAATGATAAAGAAATGGAGGAAGTTGTTACAAGTGATCAAAATCCATTTTGTTAGACTCCAACTGTCAATGACCACGATGTAATACCAATTCAGAAACATAGGAGAATATGAGGGATAACTGCCTGATTGTGGTATAAAAGAAGAGCCTGGGGGCACCTGGGTGGCTCAGTTGGCTAAGCATCTGACTCTTGATGTCAGCTCAGGTCATGATCTCACAGTCTGTGAGATCGAGTCCTGTGTCGAGCTCTGTGCTGACAGCACAGAGCCTGCTTGGCATTCTCTCTCCCTCTCTCTTTCTCCCTCCCCTGCTCATGCATGCATGAGCTCTCTCAAGAGATAAAGAAATAAGAGCCTGAAGAAAGAACATTCATTGGAACCTTGCTTTCATCTCCCCTCACTACATAATCATTCTGCACAGACCAGCCAAAGTGATCTTTTAAAATATTACTGAGATCTTTTCTAAGAGAAAAGTCTTACCTGATTTTTTTTTTTAATCTAAAGTGGACTGCCTCCACCCACTGGTCACTTTTATCACCCCCTTTTCTCTTTTAATTTTTTTAAGTCTGTTTATTTATAAGCTCTACACCCAGTGTGGGGCTTGAACTCACAACCCCAAGATCAAGAGTTGCATGCTCTTCGTACTAAGCCAGCTAGACACCCCTCACCCCATTTTATTTTCTTTATGGCACTTCTCATTTTCTTAGAGTACCTTATCTATTTTATTGTTTCCCTTCTGTCTCTACCCAAGAGAATGCAAACTTCATGAGAGTAGAGTCTTCCTCTGTATTCTCAGAATCTTGAAAAGCATCTGGTACATTAAACACCACCAGTGAGGAAATATCTGCAACCATATATCTTATAAAGGTGTGATATCCAGAATATACAAAGAACTCCTACAAGTCAACAACAAAAATTCTATTTAAAAATAGGCAAAGAATTTGAATAGATACCTCTCCAAAGAAGATATACAAATGGCCAATAAATGAAAAGATGCTCAAAATCACTGATCTTTAATGCAAATCAAAAACACAGTGAGATACCACTTCACACCTCTTACAATGGTTACTATTAAAAAAATTTTTTAGGGGCACCTGGGTGGACTCAGTCGGTTAAGCCTCCAACTTCAGCTTAGGTCGATCTCGCAGCTCATGGGTTCGGGCCCACATTGGGTTCTGTGCTGACAGTTTGGACCCTGGAAGCTGCTTTGGATTCTGTGCCTCCTTCTCTCTCTCTACCCCTCCCCTGATTATGCTCTGTTTCTCTCTGTCTCAAAAATAAATAAACATTACAAAAAATTTTAAAAACAAATTTTTTTTAAAGAAGGGGTACCTGGGTGGCTTAGTCAGTTAAGTGTCCGACTTTAGCTCAAGTCATGATCTCACGCTTTGTGAGTTTGAGCCCCGCGTTGGCCTCTGTGCTGACATAACATAGCCTGGAGCCTCCTTCAGATTCTCTGTCTCCCCCTCTCTCTGCCCCTCCCATGCTCATGTTCTGTCTCTCTCTGTCTCTCAATAATAAATAAAAACATTTAAACATTTAGCTTTTTTTAAAGAAAAGTCTTTTTTTATTTTTTTAATGTTTATTTATTTTTGAGAGAGAGAGAGTGCATGCAGGAGAGGAGCAGAGAGAGGGGGGACACACAGAATCTGAAACAGACTCCAGGCTCTGAACTGTCAGCACAGAGCCCAATGCCAGGCTCGAACCTACGAACCATGAGATCCTGACCTGAGCTGAAGTCGGATGCTCAACCGACTGAGCCACCCAGGTGCCCCAATTAAAACAAAAAAAAAGTTTAGCAGAAGTAACAAATGTTGGCATGGACAACTTGGAACCCTTGTGCATTATTGGTAGAAGAGTAAAATGGTGCAAACACTATGGAAAACAGTATGGCAGTTCCTAAAAAAACAAAAAAATATATTGCCAAACAATCAAGGAATTCCACTTATAAATACATACTTACAAGAATTGAAAGGATATTGAAGAGACATTTGTACACCTGGATTCATAGCAGCATTCTTCAGAATAGCCAAAAGATAGAAGCAACTCAAATGTTCATGGACTAATGAGTGGATAAGCAAACTGTGGTATATACATACCATGGAACATTATTCAGCCTTCAAAAGGAGGGGAAACCTGACACATGTTATAACACAGATGAATCTTGAGGATATTGTGGTTCATGAAATAAACCAGTCACAAAAGGACAAACACGTCATGTTTCCAGTTAAAGTATCTAGAGTAGCCAAATTCATTAGAGACAGAAAATAGAAAGGTGGTTGCCAGGAGCTGGAGAGAAGGAAGGGGTAATTGGGAGGTCTTATATAAAGGGCATAGAGTTTCAGTTTTGCAAGATGAAAAGAGTTCTGGAGATTGGTTATACCACATTTTGAATGTACTTAACACTACTGAAATATACATTTAAAAATGCTTATTAGAATGGAAAAAATAGTTAGGATGATAAATTTTATGTTATATATATTTTACCACAGTTTTTTAAAAAAGACTGTCGGCAGATATTTGTTGATAGAATTAAGGAATGAATGAATATATAAGCCAGGTCTGATGTTTCTGATAATCATTTACCATTTTAATTCACTGGACTTGACCACTTCTAGCAACTACTAGTATCGGACATTTGCGAGTGTGTGTAAGAGAGACAGACAGACAGAAAGATAGAAAGTCCTCTACACTGCTCCCAGGTTCCAACGTGGGGCTCAAACTCACAAAGCGTGAAGCACAGATCTCATCATATAATGCCTTAATTTGAAAACCATTCATAGGGGCGCCTGAGTGGCCCAGTTGGTTAAGTGTCTGACTTTGGCTCAGGTTCTGATCTAATGGTTCATGGACTTAAGCCCCACATCAGGTACTGTGCTGACAGCTCGGAGCCTGGAGCCTGCTTCAGATTCTGTGTCTGCCTCTTTCCCTCTGCTCCTCCCTGCTTGTGCATGCTCTCTCATGCTCGCTCATTCTCTCAAAAATAAATAAACATTAAAAAAATAAAACTAATAAAAATAAAAATGATCGATAAAGTCTAGGGGTGCCTGGGTGGCTCAGTCAGTTGAGCATCCAACTCTTGATTTCAGGTCAGGTCATGGGTTCAAGCCCCAGATTGGGCTCTGTGCTGAGAGCACAGAGTCGGCTTAGGATTCTCTCTCTCCCTCTCTCTCTGCCTCTCCCCTCTTCTCTCTCTCAAAATAAATAAATAACCTTTATGAAAAAAAATTGATAAAGTCCAATTTATTGACCTTTGATGGTGAGTTTTGTGTCTTGTCTAAGAAATCTTTGCCTCCCCAAAGTAGTAAAGATTTTCTTCTGTGTTTTTTGCAGAAGTTTTATAGTTTTAGTCTCTTTAAAAATATTTAAGTAATCTCTGTGCCCATTGTGGGGCTCAAACTCAAGACCCCCAAATCAAGAGTCACATGTTCTACCAACTGAGCCAGCCAGGTGCCCTTACATTTAGGCCTAATATCTACCTCAAATTAATATTAGTGTATGGTGTGCGATAGGGGTTGTTTTCATAAAAATATCAAGTCGATTCAACACTATTTATTGAAGACTTTTTTCTCTCTTTGAATTACTTTGGCACCTGTATTACCTATCACTGTGTAACAAATTGCCCCAAGATTAGCAGATTAAAACAGTATATATTTATTATCTTAGAGTTTCGGTGGTTAAGGAATCTGGGCACAGTTTACCTGGGTGCCTCTGGAAGAAAGTTTCTCATGAGGTTACAGTCAAGCTATTGGCCAGGGCTGCAGCTTATCTGAAGGCTTGATTCACAAGGAGCAAAGTCTGCTTCTGAGCTCGTTCATATGGTTCTGGGCAGACCTTGATTTTTTTGCCACGTGGGCTTCTCTGCAAGGCTGCAAGCTGCATGGCTACATGTCGACTAGCTCTTTACCAACTAGCAAGCCACCCAAGAGAGAAAGAGTGCGCCCAAGATGTAAACCAGAGTCTTTTTTTCTGTTTTTAATTTTTTTTAATTTTTATTATTTTTTTCAAATGTTTATTTTTGAGAGAGAGAGAGCCTGAGCAAGGTAGGGGCAGAGAGAGAGGAGGGGACACACAATCACGAGCAGGTCCCTCGCTGAGAGCAGAAAGGCCAGTTTGAAGCTAAACCCTGAGATCATGACCTGAGCCCATAGTCAGATGCCTAACCAACTGAGCCACCCAGGCGCTCCAGTCTTTTTTCAAACCCAACCCCAGAAGTAACATCCTTTCACTTCTGTCAGCCCACACTCAAAGGGAAATCACACAAGGGTGTGAATACTGGGAGGCAGGAATCATTGAGGTCCATCTTAGAGGCTGCCTACTACAACATCTTTTTTCAAAACTCAGTTGACTAGGGGTGCATAGGTGGTTCAGTCAGTCAAGCATACAACTCTTGATCTTGGCTCAGGGCATGGTCTCACTGTTCCTGAGATCGAGCCCCATGTCATCGGGCTCTGCTGACAGTACAGAGCCTGCTTGGAATTCTCTCCCTCTCTCTCTGCTTCTGCCCGTGAACATGCTCTCTATCTCTCAAAATAAAATAAACTTTATCAATTGACTACATATGTTTGGGTCTATTTCTAGGTTCTATTTTGTTTCATTGACCTGTTTATTTTTCCATATACTAATGCCATGCTGCCTTGGTTTCTGTAGCTCCATAGTAAGTCTCAAGGTCTTACACACAAATCGTTTGTGTGTGTGTGTTTGTTTTATTTTGAAGTAATCTCTATACCTAACTCAAGGCTGAAACATACAACCCCAAGATCAAGTCAGATGCTCTCGGGGCACCTGGGTGGCTCAGTCGGTTAAGTGTCTGGCTTCAGCTCAGGTCATGATCTCAGGGTCTATGAGTTCGAGCCCCGCTCGGGCTCTGTGCTGACAGCTCAGAGCCTGGAGCCTGCTTCACATTCTGTGTCTCCCTCTCTCTCTCTGCCCCTCCCCTGCTCATGCTCTGTCTCTCTCAGTCTCAAAAATCAATAAACATTAAAAAAAATAAAAATAGGGGCGCCTGGGTGGCTCAGTCGGTTAAGCGGCCGACTTCGGCTCAGGTCATGATCTCACAGTCTGTGAGTTCGAGCCCCACATCGGGCTCTGTGCTGATGGCTCATCAGAGCCTGGAGCCTGCTTCGGATTCTGTGTCTCCCTCTCTCTCTGCCCTTCCCCTGCTCATGCTCTATCTCTATGTCTCTCAAAAATAAATAAACGTTAAAAAAAATTTTTAAAATAAAAATAAATAAATAAATAAATAAATAAATAAATAAAAATAAATAAAAAAGAGTCAGATGCTCTGTAGACTGAACCAGTCAGCACCCCTTTCAAAATCGTTTTGACTATTCCAGGTCATTTGAATTTCCATATAAATTTTAGAATCAGCTTGTCAATTACTATGAACCCCTCCCCTGGTTATTTATTTATTTATTTATTTATTTATTTATTTATTTATTTATAAATGTTTATTTTTGAGAGAGAGAGAATATGAGCAAGGGAGAGACAGACAGAGAAGGGGACAGAGGATCCAAAGTGGGCTCTGCACTGACAGCAGTGAGTCCAATTCCGGACTCAAACTCACAAATTGTGAGATCATGACCTGAGTTGAAGTTGGACACTCAACTGACTGAGCCACCCAGGTGCCCCAAAAAACTCCCTAATATTTTAATTGGAATTGCATTGACTCCATAGATCAATTGTGAATAACTAATACCTTTAATAACATTGTCTTCCAATCCATTAATACATATTCACAATACAGACATCTGACAAAGAACAAACATTGGGAACATATAAAGAATTCCTATAGCTCAATAATAATAAGACAGCAATGTAATATTTTTTATATGGACCTTGAACTGACACTTAACAAGAAATACCTACAAATGGCTAATAAGCATACAAAAAGATGCAAAATACTATTAATTATCATGGAAATACAAATTAAAACCACAATGAGATACCACCCATACTCCCCAGAATGTCCAAAATTAAAAAGACTTGATGGGGTGCCTGGGTAGCTCAGTCAGTTGAGCATCCGCTCTTGACTTGAGCTCAAGTCATGATCTCACAGTTTATGACTTCAAGCCTCATATCGGGCTCTGCGCTAACAGCAAGGAGCCTGCTTGAGATTCTCTCTCTCCCTCTCTTCCTGCCCCTTCCCTTCTCATGTGCTCTGTTTCTCTCTCTCTCAAAATAAATAAATGAGTTTTAAAAAATTAAAAAAAGATTTGATAACTAGTGTTGGCTACATTTGGAGCAACTAGAACTCTCATACATTGCTGCTGGGAGTGTAAAATGGTAAAATCCTTTGGTAAGTAGTTTGATAATTTCTTAAATTTAAACATATGCTAGGGTTCCTGGCTGGCTCAGTCGGTAGAGCAAGTGACTCTTGATCTTGGGGTCTTCAGATCAAGCCCCACATTGGACATAGAGATTACTTAAATAATAAAATAAAAACGAGGCACCTGGGGTGGCTCAGTCGGTTAAGCATCCAACTCTTGATCTCAGCTCAGGTCATGATCTTACAGTTTGTGAGTTTGAGCCCCACATGACAGTGCAGAGGCTTCTTAGAATTATCCGTCCCTCTCTCTCTGCCCCTCCCCCTCTCACACTCACTTTCTCCCTCTCTCAGAAATAAACATTAAATAATAATGATGATGATGACACATACATACATACATACATACATACATACATACGGGTTGCCTGGGTGTCTCAGTAGATTAAGCATCTGACTTTTTTTTTTAACGTTTTTATTTTATTTTTGAGAGACATAGAGTGAGCAAGGGGAGGGCAGAGAGAGAGGGAGATATAGAATCTGAAGCAGGCTCCAGGCTCTGAGCCGTCAGCACAGAACCCTACGCGGGGCTTGAACTCACAGAGTGTGAGATCATGACCTGAGCTGAAGTCGGCCGCTTAACCAACTGAACCACCCAGGCGCCCCAAGCAATGACTCCTGATCTCAGCTCAGGTCATGATCTCATGGTTTGTGAGTTCAAGTCCCACATTGGGTTCTGCGCAGATGGCAGTTAGCCTGCTTGGGATTCTTTCTCTCCTTCTCTTTGCCTCTCCCCCATTTGTGTGTGTTTTTCTCTCACTCAAAATAAATAATCTTTAAAAATTTATTTTAAATTTTTTTAATTAAAAAATAAATAAAAAAATTTTTTTTAAAAAAGGACTATCAGTCTCTACTTCCTCCTTCTTGGAACCCATGCTGTGAGGAAGTTCAAACAGCTGTGTGGAAGAAAAACAAAGTCCCTTATGGGCAGCCTTAGCTGCATTCCCAGCCAAGAGCCAATCCCAACTTGCCAGTCATGTGAGTGAGTCATCTTGGAAGTAGATTCTTCAACCCTAGTCAAGGCTCTCTTGGCTGATGTCACAGAAACCAGAGACAAATTGATTCCACTAAGCCCTAACTAAGTTGCAATATTGTGAGCCAATAAATGATTTTTATTAAGTCACTAGGTTTTGGAGTGTTTTACATATCAATGAATAACCAAAATATATGGTAATAGAAAAATGATATCAGTAGTTGCCTTGGAAAAGAAGTGGGATCAGTTGCAAAACACAAAAGGGGAGTTTCAGGAATGATGGAAATGTTCTAGATCTTGATTGGGGTAGCAGTTATAAGGATATACATATTTATCAAAACTTTTGAACTGTAGACTTGAAATCTATATATTATAATGTATGTAAATTACACCTAATGAAATTGTTGTAAAAAAAATAACTTCGATGATTCACTATTAACTAGAATATAAAGACCGAGATCCTCACTTGCTGAGGCCTGAATTCCCAGGATATTCCCTTCCCACCCTTTACACTAAAGCTAAACAAAATGATTTACAGTTCCACATGGGCCCAAGCTTAGTGAGGTTGTTCTGTCTTCCTGGCATGGCATTCCTGATCTCAGGCTCCTAAAGTCCTAGTCATCCTGTGACACCCAACTTTACCCATCCCTGTGCTGAGACAGTCTTAGTCACCACCTGCTCTTGCTCAAAGAACACTTTGTGAGAACTTTTATTATAATACTTATCACATTATAGTGTAAGTTTTTGTTTACATGTTTCTCTACTAGATTCCTTCAGGAAACAGAAAATTTCTTTTAAAAAAAAAATGTTTATTTATTTTTGAGAGAGAGACAGACCAAGAGCAGGGGAGGGGCAGAGAGAGAGGAGACACAGAATCTGAAGCAGGCTTCAGGCTCTGAGCCGTCAGCACAGAGCACTACATGGGGCTCGAACGCACAAACTGTGAGATCCTGACCTGAGCCAAAGTCAGACACTCAACTGACTGAGCCACGCAGGCGCCCCAGGAAAGAAAAAACTTCTGATTCATTTTTGTGTACTGAGCACAGCAAATGATAAATGAATTATTATACATTAGCCAGGGGCTCCTTTCATTATTTTACTGGTCTTTTCCAGCCTGCTGTAAGAGTGTAGGTTCTCTTGAATCTCCACCCACTGCCATCCTCCATTTATCTGCTTTTCTTTCTCTCTCTCTCTCTCTCTCTCTCTCACCCTTTGGCAGTCTTTAAAGCTAACTCAACATCATGGCTACAACCATTCCCTTCACAACAGATATCTCCAAAATTCAGTTATTATCAAAAAATATTTACTGAGCATTAAGGACACTGTACTAATGGCTGGAATACAAGGACTTACAAAAGAATCCAGAGGACTTGAGGATTTGAAGGGTCCTGAATGTTGGAGATGAGAGAGTGAAAGGAACTGAATTTCTTCAAGAAACTGAGCCTATGTGCCCTGGAGACTGAGGAAGGATTAAAAAAAATTTTTTTAATGTTTTTTATTTATTTTTTGAGAGAGAGAGTGTGAGCAGGGGTGGGCAGAGAGAGAGGAGGACAGATATCCGAAGCAGGCCCTGTGTCGACAGGCTGGCAGCAGCAAGCCCAACGCGGGGCTCGAACTCACGAACTGTGAGATCACAACCTGAGAGCCAAAGTTGGACACTCAACCGACTGAGCCACCCAGGTGCCCCAAGGAAGCATTCTTAAATGGATAAGTATGAAGGAGGAATTGGTTTGGGGAGAAAAATAATGAATTTTGTCTTAGCCACGTTGAGTGTCATACTATTACATTAGAGTGAAACAGTGTTATAAACAGAGATACAGAATTGTATTCATTTTTGAATGCCTCTACCCCCCAAAAAAATATATATATATAGTTTTTGCCTTCATGAGACTTAATGAGTGACAGATACAAATCAAAGAATTCTTTAAATAAATATAAAATTGCAATTTATAATAAATACTGTAAATAGGAACATATTCCTATGAAATACATATAGCAGGGAGAATTGACCTGCTCAAGGAAGTTAGTAATGATTGCTCAAGGAAGAGTAGAAGTTGAGTGGGAGAGGGAGGGAAAAGGTTCTAAGCAAAGCAACAGCATATGTAAAAGACTATAGCATAGAAATAGAAAGTAGCTTGGGTAGCTTAATTGGTTAAGCGTCCAACTCTTGGTTTCAGTTCAGGTCATGATCTCACAGTTCGTTGCGTTTGAGCCCTCAGCTGGGGGCTCTGCGCTGACAGCGTGGAGCCTGCTTCCAATTCTCTGTCTCCCTTCTCCACCCCTCCCCGACTCACTCTCTCCCAAAAATAAACATTAAACTAGGAGAAACCTGAGCCTGTTTGAGAAAGAGGAAAGGGAGCAAGGAAAAGGGAATCCATTTAACATGTGAGGGAGAAAAGAATTCATGTAACCGATTCCCTGGAGGAGATAGGAAGCGATGGAGCCCAGACACAGGTGGAGAGCACAGATGCAGACAATAAGCTAGTCTTGTCCTCTGAGGTAAGAAGGAGGTGGTGATGGATAGTGACCGACTTTTTTCATGGCGAGAGGAGTTTGGATGGAGTTCTTGGTATTGGCCTTTGTCTTGGTAATACTAAGAGCTAACATTCACTAAGCATTCGCCATGGCGCTGGCCTAACAATTTTTATACATTAACTCATGTAATGAGCGACCTCATAAGGTGAGTTCTGTTGTTATCCCCATTAACAGTTAAAGAAAGCGTCTCTGAGAAGTGAGGTAATTTTAACAACATGACAAAGGTAGTAAGTGGCAGAGCTCATCTTTCTCCCCATGAGGTATGAAGGGAGGAAGGCAGTTTGGCAAGATGAAAAGAGGAAGTGGTAAAGGAAGGAAAAAGGGACACTGGGGACTTGAAGAATATGAGAAAGTTTAGAATAGCCAGAGTGAGGAGGGCACTGTTAAATCAGACCTCTCCCAGAGTGACAGGTGCTTATTTTCTCCTGCGAGCAGAACTCCTCCACCTGAAGATTCCACATCCGCGATCTGGATAATTGCTCCCTCAGTTTTAGGTGATTCAGCCTTTTTCTTTTCAGGTTCCTGGGCTCTGGGTCTGCCCATTGGACAGGAGTCTCCTAGTAAAGCTGAAAATGGCAGGGAATCGTCCTATCAGAGCTGGGGCCTGAAGCCGACCCACACACCTGGGTGATTTTACTGAACCTCATAAAGTACATGTTTTATGTTGCCATTAGAATTGGGGCCTTAGGGGGGCACCTGGGTGGTTCAGTCGGTTAATCGTCCGACTCCTGATTTCGGCTCAGGTCATGATCTCATGGTTGGTGAATTTGAGCCCCATATCAGACTCTGCACTGGTAGCACGGAGCCTGCTTGGGATTCTTTCTCTCTCTCTCCCTCTCTTCCCCTCCCCTGTGCTTGCTCACTTTCTCTGTCTCTCAAAAAAAAAAGCATTAAAAAAACTTAAAAAAGGGGCGCCTGGGTGGCTCAGTCGGTTAACCGGCCGACTTCGCTCAGGTCATGATCTCGGGGTCTGTGAGTTCGAGCCCCGCGTCGGGCTCTGTGTTGACAGCTCAGAGCCTGGATCCTGCTTCGGATTCTGTGTCTCCCTCTCTCTCTGCCCTTCTCCTGCTCACTATATGTCTCAAAAATAAATAAATGTTAAAAAAACTTAAAAAAAAAACTTAAAAAAACTAAGGTGTGAGAGGTGCCTGGGTGGCTCAGTTGGTTACGTATCTGACTCTTGGTTTAAGCTCAGATCATATTCTCATGGTTTGTGAGATCGAGCCCTGAATGGGACTTTGTGCTGACAGCGTGGAGACTGCTTGAGATTCTGTCTCCCTCACTCTATTCCCTTGCCCTGTTCTTGCTCCCTCTCTTTCTTAAAATAAACATACATTAATAAAAATAATAATGTGAGTTTAAGAAGAAAAGATAGGGGCACCTGGGTGGCTCAGTTGGTAAAGCGTCCGACTTTGGCGCAGGTCATGATCTCACAGTTTGTAAGTTCGAGCCCCAAGTCAGGTTCTGTCCTTACAGCTCAGAGCCTGGAACCTGCTTCTGATTCTGTATCCCTCTCTCGCTCTGCCCCTCCTCCACTCATGCTCTGTTTGTCTGTCTGTCTGTCTGTCTGTCTCTCTCTATCGAATAAATAAAACATTTAAAAAAATAAAAAAATAAAAATAAAATAAAATAAATTTAAAAATAAAGAGGAAAAGATAATCTCTTGCTGAGATTAGTCCTGTAGCCCTTATCACAGGTAACAAACCTGCTTTTTCAAAACCAAATTTGAATTTGCTAAAAACTTTTTCTATGTTCCATAATTATTTACATCACCAAGGAAACTGAAGAATTTACAAGAATCCAAACTGTCTCTATTCTCTTTCTCAAATGTCAGTGGTGTGTTGGCAAAGATTCTTAGAGGAGTGAGAACAGAAAAGCACTAACACTAAAAAGCCAAAAACCTCCTCATATAGAGACATCAATCAAAAAATGCCAAAACCCAAATTGTACTTCACAGAAAGGCAAATTGGATTCAGAATAGTTTCCAGGCAAATTTGCATCGTTGCTATTACTTCCTCCAGCAATATGCATTAGTATTTTTTCACATGAAGACATTGTGAAGAACTAGCAACTTCTTAATGATAATTCTTTTGATGTAGGGACATAGACACAATTCAATATTCCAGTTCACATGCACAAGTAAAGCTAGCTTGATGAGGTTTCACGACTCAAAAGGGTAAATACTGGCATAAATACATTACGAACTGGGCAGCCTAGATATTCAGCTATACAACCAATTGGGAATCAAACTCAGATACAAAGATGTACAGATCCATTGTTCCCGAGATGTGAACAAGGAGCAAACACAGCACAGAATGGAATTGGGTGTAAGAATGTGTCATGTGAATCCGCCTACAGACAACTCTGGGAACTGTTCCGGAAATGGGAGGAGGCTGTCATCACCTCTCCCTCGGTAGCACCATGTGCCTCAGAAATCATTTTTGTTTTGGAAGTGCATTTTGATATGCCGGCTCCCTTCCCCCATTTTCCTCCACCCCACTCCGGGAAACAAACTTGAGGCTCACTAACCTCTGAATTTGCTGTCAGAGAAAGGAAGTAGGGGGAAGTTTTGCAAACCCCAGGGAGGCAAGGCATCACCCAGGAGGGCCTGCTCTCTGACTCCTCCTGGTGGACACAGAGGGAATGCAATTCCTTACACTGGGGTGGAAAGAGCTGAGCTGTGGGCAATTCAGAGACCTCCAGCAGAGGTCAGTTCAAAGAAACTGGTAGGTAAGTTTTGACCTACTTCTTTGTTCTGTATAGACAAATATAAGAGGAGTGATGAATGGCAACATCTAGTCCTTTACCGAGAAAAGAAGCCTACAGTTTCTCTAACCGTACCTTGTGAAGGTTCAGTAAAGATCAAGATTGCCCGACACTAAAGCAGACACAGTTTAGACCGTCAAAACCATTACATTAACAACTTACCATTGCTATCCAGCCACAGTCCTTGGGGCTTCTCATGTATCAGCAAATACTTTTTGAAACAGAATAAGGCAGTGTTCTAATTACTGTTTCTAATCAGAGAGAGCTGTTGTGCGTCCACTCAAGCAAATAAATCACAGATTGAGCATGACTTGTGATCATGCCATTTAACCTGAAGCTCTCTTCATGTCTTTTCAGGAATATTCTATGTTGCCCTGAAGACTCACCAAATTCCTGCCTTTCCCAGCAGAATAAGAAGATACCTACAGATTATAAAAGTCTGTCTTTCCCCTGTTTTACTTTTGCTCCTGGACAGGCTCAAACCCTCTGCCTGAGTGTTTACATCATATTTTGGTCTTTACATTTCTACCAGAGAGCAGCTCTTCTTTTCTCTCGGTGACTTGTTCTACTCTCCTGTCGTTACAGTTATCTCGCCAGAATCATACAGAAAGCCCTCCTTGCTGCTCCATTGTTTGTTTCTGTAGAAATTTCACGTTCACGTCCCTAACACACATCTACACACACTCAGTATTTATATGGAGTCCAGATATTCTGGGCCGCAGTGGACTTACTCTAAACAGATTTGCAGAGGCTGCTCTTGGGGAATTTGGCCCTAGAATACCTGCTTTACTAAATGAAGGGAGAGTAAGGCTGGGAGTTGTGAATATGCAAGGGGAACCACAGTCCATAGAGCCGAAAACAAGACCGACTGCGAGGACAGACTTCATGTCAACCCCAGTAAGCAGGCAGCGGTTTTCCAAGTTCTCATAACATTTCCGGCTGGCCTAGGCAATAGGAAAATTCTGGAAACAAACCAGTAGCACCTTTTCTGACAATCAGACTGAGGGATAGATAGCCAGCATGTATGTTGGGAAAGCAGTTTCGTCCTAGGTTACAGTCATCACGATTAATACCAGTGTTGTGATTTGCAACAGGCAAAGCATTTTATGAGAGCCGAGTTGATCTTTGCAGCACTCTAGTGAAAAGGCCCAAGAAAGTTTTCTTGAGTCAAGAGGGTCCACAAAAGAGGACACAAAGCAGAATAAGAGGGAAAATTCAAGAATAAAAGAGACAAAGTGAATGGCCAAAGTGTTGGCATCTCACCCTTTGTGATATGGGTCCCTCTGCCTGGATGGGGGTGCAGGAATGCAGCAAAGCCACTTGGCTTTACTAGTCTCCCCAGTTCTGAACTCCCAGGTGTGTTGCAGAGGAAACCCGGGAAGTTAACACATTGATCTTCCCAGGGATGGGGACCATAGAAACACTGGGATTTATCATTAATTAAAATTGCAAGCTTCCTTCCTTATTTTGTCCCACATATTTCATGGGTCACTAAAAAATGTTACCCAAGAATTCGGGTTAATATTGTTATGCGCAGAACCCTGCCTTTCCGCCTTTCCCTCCCCGCCCTCACACTCCTATTTTCTTTCTGCTCCTGCTGTTGCTGCTGTTGCTGTTTGCCTTTTTCTCCTCCCTCAGCATCACTCACTTCCTCTCCCTCTTCTGCCTGAGTCTTTCTCTCCCCACTCCTCCTCCTCACTGTTTTCCTCCTGTGCTCCTGCAGGAACCAAATAGTTCCACTGTAAGGACTCTGAAACACAAGGAACAGGCTGTGGTTGACTGAGTTGGTGAGAGGAAGACATCACAGGATACCACACTGGTGTCCCGGGGCCAGTCAACCTGGGCTGGGCTGGCGTTTCCCTGCTGTCCTATTGGCAGCAGTGCCAGGGAGTCCAGATGGTCCTAGAAAAATCTCTGGCCCAATGATAGACAGGCAGAATTGATTTTAAACCCCTAGAAACGTTGAATTGGAATCAGGTTGAATCTGGGGCCCCTGGTAGCTGGATCATAACCTAAACCTACAAGGAATCCAATGTGGCCTCCCTCAAGGGCCATTAAACCCTGAGCATAGTCAGGAGCTCCCTGGGATAGTGCTGGTGAGAGGGATGTCAGTGCTGGCATTGCAGACTGGGAGGCACACAGGCTACTTTGTGATGGTAGGAATGGGGAAAGTCTAGAAACTTCCTGCTGGAAAGGAATATGGTTCCAGAGAAGCTACTCTACCCCCGAGGACCTCAGGAAGGGACAGTGCTGGGCTGAACGCATCATCTGCATACTTCTACTCCCGCACGGTGCCAGAATGCTGTCCTGAGGCCACTACATCTGCGGGGAGCATATGCACACATCTTCTCCTGGTGGACAAAGATGCCCTTTCTGGTGCTGAGAGCGGATTATATTCTGTTTTAACATTTGTTTTAAAATATTATAAAAGGAGCACCTGGTGGCTCAATCGGTTAAGCGTCTGACTTCGGCTCAGGTCATGATCTCACAGTTCATTCATGGGTTCGAGCCCTGCCTCAGGCTCTGTGCTGACAGCTCAGAGCCTGGAGCCTGCTTCAGATTCCGTGTCTCCCTCTCTCTCTCTGCCCCTCCCCTGCTCGCACTCTATCTCTCAAAAATAAATAAAGGTTAAAAAAATGTCTTCAAGAATGTTTAAAAAAACTATATTATAAAAGTTAACATTGTGGCCTTATGGAGTCCATTTTCCACTTCCTCTCCCCAACTGAGTGGATGTTTGTAGCTAAGAAAAGGAGTCGCACCAGTGAATGGATAGTACTAAGGGCCACGAGCTAGACCTGAGTTGTGTGAGTCACCAGCCTAGGGGTTGGAAAAGAGAAACTGCCAGAGCAGCTAAAAGAAGAGAATCTAAAAGACAAAGAGAAGAAGGGTTTTTGTTTTTTACCCAATTAACAATGATAGTAGAAGTATCTGTAGTCCTGAAAGACAAACTGTATGGTCCGGACATGGGAAAAATGGCAATTATCCTGACAGCATTAACTTCTAGAGAAAATAAGCTGCAGACCGGGTTAGAATAATCTAGTAGAGAGACAGGACTTCTTCATCCAAAAATATTACTCTAAGAATTTGGCTGGAGAACCTGGTAGAGACAGAACAAGCCCAGAATCACAGAGCTAAGAAGGAACCCGAAGATGATCTGCAGTCCTTGCTATTTACAGGACTAGGATATACTGGGGCAGAAGGACGACAGACACGGTACTTCAAGTCAGAGGTAACAGAGGTCAGGAAAGGAAGTCCTGATTCTGGCAACCCCAGCAAAGAGCAAAGGAAACTTCTGGCTTCTGAAAGATAAGAAGCCTGAAGCCAAGGCAATCTATTTACTGAAGACCCAGATAAGACATAGCACAATGGAGTTCCTAACTCTGGGACACAAAACCCTGCCCGAAGCAAAACAGGAATGGCTGGGTCCCACGCAAGACAAGAGGGTTCTCTAGGAGCCAGGAGGAAAACTAGCTAACAGATCCTGGTCTTCCCAGGAACGGAGGTGATGCAGAAAGGAACAGAAGGTAAGAAACTCACAGCTGGGTTCGGTCTTCCTGGAGCTTTTGTGTGCTCTGGGAAAGATCCGGCCACGGAAAAAGTCAACAGCTTGAACACAGTCATAGGATAAGAGTTAGAACAAGCTCTAAATGAGAATGAGGTCTTTTTTTTTTTTTTTTGGGGGGAGATCTTTTTACTTCAGAAGACTTCTCTTTGCATATATCCTTATGTGTTTACTTCTCCTTTCTGTGCATATAGCATTTGCTCTAAGACAGCGATTGTCAAGGGGGTGGAGGATGAGGAGAAGGCGGGGCCGATTCCTTGGGTAGGCAAGAAAGAAGAGGGTAGTGGGCATTTACAGTTTGTAAGATTACCCAGCTGACTCTGATATGTTGCTCCCTCCACCTCTTTGAGAACCCCTGCCCAAGAAGTCACCCAGAGGGCAGAAGAAAGCAAGCTGCTTTGTGGGGGTCAGCATGCCTTCTGTTGGCCCACCCAAGAGCATACCATAGCAATATGGTTTAAATTATTACCAAACTGGGGCACCTGAGTGGCTCAGTCAGTTAAGCGTCAGACTCTTGGTTTTGGCTCAAGTCATGATCTCACAGTTTTGTGAGTTCAAGCCCTGGGTCAGGCTCTCCACTGGCAGCCAGGAGCCTGCTTAAGATTCTCTATCTCCCTCTCTCTCTCTCTGCCCCTCCCTCGCTCGCACTGTCTCTTTCTCAAATAAATAAACTTAAAAAAAATAAGTCATTACCATATTAATGGTGCATCCAATCTGGAATTATCCCAAACTCCTTTTTAATCCATTTGTGCTGCTATAACAGAATATCATAGACTGAGTGCATCATAAACAACAGAAATTTCTTTTTTTTCCATGGGTTTTCAAATGATCCTTTGTTGAAATATTTTCCTTTGTAGCCCTTGACTAGCTGGGCATTCCACTGCGCCACAATTGATGTCATCTTTGATTTCATGAGGGTGGGGGCCATGAGCATTGCACCCCACAGACTGGGCAGTTCCCAGGATCTCTTTAATGGTTCCAGAGAGTTCTCCAGCTAAAGATCGGTGCCACATCTTTCGGGCAATGTTGACAATCTCATCAAGAGTGGTATTTCCAAAAAAAAAGAAAAAAGTGATATTTCTACTGTGCTTAATGTTTTTCTGCCTCTTTCTGTCTCTTGGCAGTTTCTTGAGGGCTTTGACAATCAGGGCAGAGGCAGAAGGTACCATTTCAGTCTGGGCCTGTCTGTTCTGAATGGTCAGTTCCACTGTAATCCCCAGATCCTTCTAATCACCAGTTGCCTTGGCAATGTCATTACCAACCTTTTTTGAAGACAGACCTAGCAGGCCGATCTTCAGGGCCAGGGCAGACATGGCACTGACTTCTCCACTGGTGCACCTCAGGTATGACTTTGATTTCATTGGGGTCGAACTTAGGCAGCATGGTGGAGGTGGCTGATGTCAGATGAACCTGGATTCAGGACAACCAAAGACAGTTTCACCTTTGCCTCCTTCAAGCCGAAAGCCAAAAGAGAAACTTATCCGTCATAGTTCTGCAGGCTGAGGGTCCAAGGTTAAGGCACCAGCAGACTTAGTGTCTGGTGAGGGCTCACTTCCTGGTTCAGAGACAGCCATCTCCTTGCTGTGTCCTTACATGCTGGAAGGATCAAGGGGGCTCTCTGGAGTCCCTTTTATAAGCACACTAATTCCATTCATAAGGGTGGAATCAAATCACTTCCCAAAGGCCTCACCTCCAAACACTCTAACATTGAGAATGAGGCTTCAAAATAGGAATTTTGGGAGAATACGAACACTTACTCTTCAAACAACCTCAAAATCACTTTAGCACCACCCCAAGAAGTCCATGTTATTTAAGATATGAGTACCTTTCAGGGAAATAGCATGATCCAAAGTAAATTTTCTCTCCTCTAAAATTAGAAGGATTATTATAAGAAAAAGGTAAGGGGCGCCCGGGTGGCTCAGTTGGTTAAGCCTCCGACTTCAACCTAGGTCATGATCTTGCCATGATGAGTTCGAGCCCCACAATGGGCTCTGTGCTGACAGCTCAGAGCCTGGAGACTGTTTCAGATTCTGTGTCTTTCTCTCTCTCTGGCTCTTCCCCACTCATTCATGCTCTGTCTCTCTCTCTCAAAAATAAACATTAAAAAAAAAAATCTTAAAAAAAAAGAAAAAGGTAGTAGATTTGTCCTTGGTTCATTAATTCAGGTAGTCAACAAGCATTTATTCAAGACTCTACTAGTTTTCTATTTCTGCTACAATGAATTATCAGAAATTTAGTGTTTTAAAATAACACACTTCTGGGCCACCTGGCTGACTGAGTGCATGACTCTTGATTTGGGGTTGTGAGTTTGAGCCCCATGTTGGGTGTACAGATTACTTATAAATCAATCAATCGATCAATCAATCAATCAATCTTTAAAATAAAATAGGGGCACCTGGGTGGCTCAGTTGGTTAAGTGTCTGACTTCAGCTCAAGTCATGATCTTACTGTTTGTGAGTTCAGCCCCATGTCCAGCTCTGTGCTGACAGCTCAGAGCTGGAGCCTGCTCCACATTCTGTATCTCCCTCTCTCTGTGCCCCTCTGCTGATTGGGCTCTGTCTCTCAAAAAAGAATAAACGTTAAAAAAATTTTTTTAATTTGTTTTTAAATAAAATAAAACAACACACTTTTATCATCTACAGTTTTTGAGGTGACAGGTCCAGAGTGGGTCTCACTGGGTCAAAGTCAAGGTGTTGGCAGGGATGCTTTCCTATAGTATTTCTTGACTACATTGGGCCCCCTAGATAATCCAGAATAATATGCTCATCTCCAGGGTGGTTGATTAGCAAACTTAATTCCATCTGGAACCTTAGTTCCCCTTTGCCATGCCACCTAACATAGTCACAGTTTCCCAAGATTAACAAGTAGACACTTTTGGAGCCATTACCCTGCCTACCACAAATGCTGTCACAGCCTGGGTAATATTCCAGGGACTGTTCCAGAGAACAGAAGCAGGACTAGTAAATGGCAAAGTGCTCAGTGTGTTATTGTATGTAAATTATACCTTAACAAAGCTTTAAAAAAGTTAATAGCTTAATATTAGAGACCTTTCATAATTGTTATAATAGTTATGAGTACTACTTCTTAACAGTTTACTGTGGCTTGGGGCGCCTGGGCAGCTCAGTCAGCTGAGCGTCCACTCTTGGTTTCCATTCAGGTCATGATCTCACAGTTCGGGAGTTCGGGCCCTCCATCGGGCTCCACACAGACAGTGCAGAGCACTTGGCATTCTCTCTCCCTCTCACCTTTTCTCTCAAGATAAATAAATAAACTTAAAACAAAAAAAAGAGTTTATACACATCACCAACAGTTATACTCCTTATAACCCTCTGAGACAGGGGATACTCTATTCCCATTCTATTCTGAACTAAGGTTCAGAAAGATGAAGCGACTGTCCAGGCTCACACCTCTAGCAAGTGGCAGAGGCGGGACTGGAACTAAGTCTGTGTGAACTCCAGAGCCTGTGCTCTAACCTCCAGCCTCTTCCTTCAGTACGTCCTCCACACTCCACCAAGGCAGCCTGTGCTCGTGTCACAGACGGTGTCCCCAAACTGCCAGGTCCACCCCCACAACCACCTCTCTAAATGATCTGTTCTATACCCACTACCTCTGAGGAGACCTCCTCGTCCCCTCACAGGTCTTCCTGGGGTCTCCCAGCTCTACTAACCACTTCTTGTAGAGCAGTTTTCAGTCCATTTTATGGTGGTAGGCGACGGGTCACCTTCTTTCACTAGAGTCTTTCTCTCTCTGAGACTGAGTGCCTTTCTTACTCATTTTTGTACCCTCATGGTGGCTCCTCAGGTCATTGTGCACCGTGCATTCAGAAATGTTTTCTGAGATACTTTGAGTCAAGACGGCTCTGTGAGTTCGCTCTTTTGGCACTCCCTCTGCTGTAAATACATAGCAGGGATAGATAAAACACAAAAAAGAAAACAACAAAATGATAGTGCTGAGCTCAAAAACAAGATGGTAATCTCTGTGGCCCTGAACTAAATAGAAACATGAAGTCAAGGGTAGGACTGAAGCCTCAGGATCCTAGTCGAGAGGCAGGGGAGGCAGCCAGGCACTTAGGGGACAGAAAGTACTCCAGTCTAGGTCAGGAACTAGAGTCAGGCTCAGTGCTTATAGCAGGGCTTGGGCCAGTTTCTTCACCCGAGGGAAAAGACTGACAAACATAGCTACTAAAGGAGTTCAGAGATGTAGGGGCCCCTGGGCGGCTCAGTCAGCAAAGCTTCCAACTCTTGGTTTCAGCTCAGGTCATGATCTCGAGGTTCATGAGTTCGAGCCTCACTTCCGGCTCCGAGATGACAACACGGGGCCTGCTTAAGATTGTCTCCCTCTCTCTCTCTCTCTCTCTCTCTGCCCCTCCCCCACTTGCTCTCTCTCTCTCAAAAAAAAAAATAAATAAATAAACAACTTGGAAAAAAAAAGAGTTCAGAGATGTAGTTTGCTTGGGTTATAAAAGAAATTCGGGTAAATAAAAAAAGATTTAGGGTTGGATGATAATAAATATAATATATGGCAAAATTAGTAGAGTGAAGGAAGACAACCATGGCGGCAAGATGCACCTGGGAGAGCAAACCAAAGATCCATGGATAACATCTCCATAAACCTGGGTCCCAGGGCATTCTTCTGAATCCACAGAGTCAAGCTGGCAAGAATAAACCCTGTCAGCTACAAGACTTGTGTGGGATCAGAATCTGTGTAGAGGGAGGCAAAAGGAAGGAACTCGGCTTTTAGCAAGCCTAAAGCAGGCGAATCGCCAATAGACAACTCTCAGTGGAAGCCAGGAGAGGAACCTACAGAGTCCGGCTCACCGACAAGTGCAATAGGACCACGAAGATGCGCTAAGATCTCAAAGTGACAGGGAAGACTGGGTCCTTTAAGCTCTCAGAACTACAAACAAAGCTCCTTCCAAGACAAAGCTCTTTAGGTCTTCAATGAGAAACCGCTGGGAATGAAATCCAAGGGACAGGGACAAATAGGAAGAAAAATAAATGGTTATTGGCATCCAGGCAAAAAAAAAAAAAAAGACCAAGGGAAAAAATTATATTATACTTTTTGTTAGTTAATACTTTATCCAGAAAGTAATACAGTAACATGTTTAAGACAATGACAGAAAATATGAACCACAGATTCTGTGGCCACAGAATAGAGAAACTGTTGAGAATACTGCAAAAACTCAGAGACTGCTATTCCCATGAGTTCTTTCTGAGACCTCAACCAAAGGAAGACCAGAGAGATGTAAAGACTGGCAGCTAGGGGCGCCTGGGTGGCTCAGTCGGTTAAATGGCCAACTTCAGCTCAGATCATGATCTCACAGTCTGTGAGTTCGAGCCCTGCGTCGGGTTCTGTGCTGGCGGCTCAGAGCCTGGAGCCTGCTTCAGATTCTGTAACTCCCTCTCTCTGCCCTCCCCTTGCTCACTCTATGCCTCTCAAAAATAAAATAAAAACATTAAAAAAAAAAAAAAAGACTGGCAGCTAGAATGTAGTTGTAGGAGTAACCCAGCTCTGAACACACATAAGAGGTCAACAGCTTCACCTTAGGAAAATGTGGAGGAACAAGATCGAAGGAACCTGGGTCGCTGAATAAGCATTTGGAACAAAGCTGCCTACACGCCTTAGACTACTATTCACTTCCAGACAGTTGGAGGAGAGAGAAAGAAATTCCTATTTTGTTTGAGCCATTGTATTCTGTAGTCTATTTGTTATATCAGCTTACCATATAATTTGATAATGTAGAAATTGGTACATGGAAACGGGGTTGCTGCCATAACAATAATCTAAAACGTGGGGTTTTGACTTACTGGAAAGCTAGCCTGTGACAAAGAACCAGATTCTGGAAGCTGGATATTTGGTGACACATCAGATTTTGGAAAAATTCTTCCCTATAAAAACATGGAAGACAGACCCATGGAGCTTTTAGCTCTAGGGAAATGGATGGAAAAAGCCATGTTAGTTGACTGCCCTTAGACCTGCCAAGTCAGCTCCCTGCCCCAGACATCTGCCTGCCTCAGGGAGTCCATGCTTTGATGTGCCTTCCCTTGGGTGGTTGGGAATGGCAAGGGCCAGAAATGCCAATCGGGTGGGAAATCCCAGTGTGGAACCAGGTCCTGCAGCTGTCTAGGTGACCAGAAATGCCTTCCTCAGAATTTCCTAAACCCCCCTCTGATACCAGGACCCACCATCATCTAGGTAGAGGTCCTGAGCCCAGACTGGACCTGGGTGGGCCCTAGGAACCATTTCTCCCCTTCAGAGTCCTCTCCAAATCTCTACACCCACCTACCCATATCCAGACTATAGTTATGGTTTGTCCTTTTATTTTTTTTTTTAATTGAATTGTTCTTGTCTGGTCAGTAAATGGTGCTGGGATTAAATATGCATAGGAAAAAAATGAAATTACCTTATGCCATCCACAAATATAATTCCAGATGAAAACTTTGATTTGAAAAGAAAATCTTTAAAACTTCTAAAATGTATAGGGGACCAACTATATTACCTTGGGGGTAGGAAAGAATTTATTTTATTATTATTTTTAATAAATCAAGTATTTATTTATTTAATAAATAGGGAGAGGGAGAGAGAGAGAATCCCAAGCTTCTGACAGAGCAGAGCCTGACACAGGGCTCAAACTCACAAACCATGAGATCATGACCTCAACTAAAGTCAGATGGTTAACCAACTGAACCACCCGGACACCCCTATTTTTTATTTTTTAATTTTTAAAAAAATTTTTTAATGTTTATTTATCTTTGAGAGAGAGAGAGACACAGAGTACAAGTGGCAGAGGGGCAGAGAGAGAGAAGGAGACACAATCTGAAACAGGCACCAGGCTCTGAGCTGTCAGCACAGAGCATGACCCGGGGCTGAGTTCACAAACTGTGAGATCATGACCTGAGCCGAAGTCGATCGCTTAACAGACTGAGCCACCCAGGCACCCCTCCTATTATTTTTTTAATATTGTATTTTAAGTAATTTCTACACCAAGTGGGGCTCGAACTTCCAACCCTGAGATCAAGAGTTGCATGCTCCAGAGGTACCTAGGTGGCTCGATTGGTTAAGCACCAACTTCAGCTCAGGTCATGATCTCACGGGTTCGTGGCTTTGAGCCCCACGTCGGGCTCTGTGCTGACAGCTCAGAGTCTGGAGCCTACTCTGTCTCTCACTCTGTGCCCTTCTCAGCTTGTACTGTTTCTCTCTTTAAAAAAAAAAAAAAAAAGGGGGTTGCATGCTTCACTGGCTGAGCCAGCCAGGTGCCCGGGAAATAATTTTTTAAGTCACAAAAGGCTATAAAGAAAATATCAATACATTTGACTACATTAACATTTACACTTCTGAACAAAAAAAAAAGACCAAGTGAAAAGACAAGTTGCAGCCAGGAAGATTGTTTGCCTTACATGTAGCTGATATACATGTAAAGAATTTCTATAATCAGCAAGTAAAATAAAAATGAGCAAAGATAAATCAAAGAAAGAAAAAATCCAGTGTCCCATAAACATTTGAAAAGATGCTCAGACTCACTAGGAATATAGGAAACAAAAATTAAGACAGAAATGGGTATCATTTCATATCCATTAAGTCGTTAAAAAATTAGGGGCGCCTGGGTGGCTCAGTCTGTTCGGAGTCCGACTTCCGCCCAGGTCAAGACCTCGTGGTTCATGAGTTCGAGCCCCACGTCAGGCTCTGTGCTGACAGCTTGGAGCCTGGAGCCTGCTTCGGATTCTGTGTCTCCCTCTCTCTCTATCCCTCCCTTGCTCACACTACGTCTCTATCTCTCAAAAATAAAATAAATAAACATTAAAAAAATTAAAACATCTGATGATATTAAGTACTACTCAGACTGTGGACAGTTACTGCCGTGAAAATGTTACTTTTGCAGCCACCGTGAGAGCCTGGCAATATCTAGCAGAGTTGGAGATGTGCATTCCTAAGAACCGGCCTGAAACTCTCTCTTGTGTATCTAAGGCCTAAGCAAAAATATCACAGCATTGCTCAAATTACAAAGTATAGAAACCAGGGGCGTCTGGGTGGCTCAGTCAGTTAAGCGGCCGACTTCGGCTTAGGTCATGATCTCACGGTCTGTGAGTTCGAGCCCCGCATTGGGCTCTGTGCTGATGGCTCAGAGCCTGGAGCCTGCTTCGGATTCTGTGTCTGCCTCTCTCTCTGTCCTTCCCCTGCTCGTGCTCTGTCTCTCTGTCTCTCAAAAATAAATAAACGTTAAAAAAAAATTTAAAAAAAAAGTATAGAAACCAAATGTCCATCAACAGGAGAACGAAATGACTATGTTGTGATCATATGAAGGAGAAGTAGCCGTTTAAATGAATGAACTAGACCTACATATCAAAGTGGGTAAGTCTTAAACTGATGTATTTTTATTTCACTTATGGGTATATAAATGTAGTGAAAAGAATAAAACATGCAGGGGAAGATAGATGTCAATTTCAAATAATGCACGTCTGGGGAGAGAAAGGAGAAATGGTAATGAAATCAGGGAGTAGTTCATGGAAGGCTTCTACCGCATCTATGATGTTTTCTTTCCAAAATATCGAAATCAAAGACGGAAAAAGACTGAGATTTGTGTTTGTCTCAAAATTTTTCTGAGCGTTCAAAACATTTTTTTAATGTTTATTCATTTTTTGAGAGACAGAGAGACAGAGCGCCAGTGGGGGAGGGGCAGAAAAAGACACAGAACCTGAAGCAGGCTCCAGGCTCTGAGCTGTCAGCACAGACCTGATGCAGGGCTCGAACCCACGAAATGCAAGACCATAACCTGTGTAGAAGTTGGTCACTTAACCCACTGAGCCACTCAGGCAGCCCCAAAATATTTTCTAACTTAAAAAGTATTGAGGGATTGGGCCCTCCTGCCTGGCTCAGTTGGTAGAGCATGGATGTGCCTTTTGATCTCTGGGTTGTAAATTCGAGCCCCACAGTGGGTGTTGAGATTACTTAAAAAAAAAACAGCAACAAACCTTGGGGCGTCTGGGTGGCTCAGGTCATGATCTCTGGTTCATGGATTCAAGCACTGCATCAGGCTCTACACTGGCAACGGAGAGTCTGCTTGGGATTCTCTCTGCTCCTGCCCCACTCAAGTTCACTCTCTCTCAAAATAAACGGATAAACTTTTTTCAAAAAATCTTTAAAAAATTAGGGATAATAGTATCCACCCTATACAAGTGTTAAGATTAAATGTTACTATTATAAGGTTATTTTGAAAAACCCCACAAAGTGGGGGCACCTGAGTGGCACAGTCAGCTAAGTGACTCATAAGCTCAGCTCAATTCATGATCTCACAGTTTGTGAGTTCCAGCCCCACATCAGGCTTTGCACTGATGGTCTGGGGCCTGCTTGGGATTCTGCCTCTCCCTCTCTCTGCCCCTCCCCAGTTTGTGCTCTTTCTCTCTCAAAATAAATAAATAAACTTAAAAAAAAGAAAAAAGCCACCAAGTAAACAGTTGTGTTTGTTAACTAAGCTAAAACATACTATGGTTAAGAGTTAAAAATAATGAAGTTTACCAAGGTACAAGAAGAGTAACTGGTAAGTAGTATGGCTTGAACAGAGACTGTTAGGAACAATGCTTATAGTGTCAAATAGTTTCTAGGTATCAAAAAAGGCACGATCTGATTAAAAGAAATAATAGTAGGGTTGTAAGAAGGCTGCCCAGTTCCAATAACATTCATTGTTTTTCTAGAAGACTGCTACTGATGTACTACAAAACTCTATTTCCATGAGGTTTGACAGGTTTCTCATCCCAACTTTGCAACTCAGGGTAATGTGAGACAGTGCTGGTAGAAATGAATACATGTTCCAATGGAAGTTTCAGCAAGTAAAAAAGAATTCTGGCTATCCCTTTTTTAATTTTTTTTCTCATTTGTTTTTTTCTCGGTAGCCGGACCAAGTTCCCTCAAGGTCACAAACAAGAAAGCATTTCCAAACAAACCGTGAAGATTTAAATGTTTTGAGGACCACATATATTTTCAACCATTTTATATATTGCTGTTATACATATTTCATTCTAAGAAAAGACTCCTGGTACCACACTTAAGAAAGATGAAAAATTGTTTGTTGAAGTGGATTATGGCTTTGTTTGTTTGTTTGCCCCAGCAATTTCCTCTCAGAAAGCATCTGCAGACCTTGTTTCCTTGGCGCATCCCCAGGACTCCAGCCACCCGCCTAGGTCTTCCGGCCTCCACTCTGCCCAGATGGCTCCAGCCCACCCCCTTCAGTCCCCCCGCCCCCCCCCCCCCACCTCCCGCGCCAGCTCTCTCCTCCTCTGCCCTCCCGGAGCGCCTACTGTCCACACTGCTCCTTAGCTCTTTCTGGACAAGTTCGGGGACGCTTTCCTTGTTTCCCAAAGCCTAAGCTCCTAGGGCAGAAAAACTGGAGCTCACAGTTCTTTTATATTCCTCGCGGCCAAGTCAATCCTTGTTGAATGAAATTGTATCGCCAGAGGAGAAAAACCTCAGACCGCTCTAACAAAAGAAGCGCGGGTATCGGCGCCGGTGCCCTGTTCTGAGCGGCGGGAGGCCCCACCCAGCCGGCCCGGAGCAGCCCAGCGCCCCCTCCGAGATAGCGCTCCCTAGGCCGCCGCAGCCCGGTGCCCGCCGCCAGCCGCGCTCCGCCGCGGGCCTGCAGCTGGGGCCCCTCCGCGCCGCGGACAAAGGGGCCTGTGTCCCGCCGCACCCCCGCCCGAGCGTTTCCCAGCCGGCCGCCGAGAGGCCTCTGCAGAGAGCGGGGCGGAGCGGGCCCGCGCGTGACTCTGCGCGTGGCCCCGCGAGTAGCCCGGTCTCTAGCGGGCCCGCGGAGCCGGCGGGTGGGCCGCGCTAGGCCCCGGCCCCGGCCTCAGCCTCTGCCCGGCTTCCCTTGTCGGAACTCGGTAGAAGAGCCCCCACCCGACATTTCTGGAGCCCTCGAGCGAAGTTCAGGGAAGGCCATCTGACTTGGGCCTTTTGGGTTTTCAAGGGTCAAGATGTAAAATTCCTTTCTCCCTTTTAATGATCCCGGGGCTTCCACCACTTCTCTGTGTCTTGGGGGCGGGGGGGGGGGGGAGGGTAAATAGCTTCTCTTTTGCTTTACCCCAGGGAAAAACAGTAATTTGGGGGAAGGGTGAGAAATTGTGCCTAGCATTTACTGAACCTTGGGTACGTGCCAGGCCCTCCTCTAGGCAGATACTTTGTCTTAGTTAATCGTAAAAAGGACTTGTAAAATAAATATTATTTTCCCATTCTACCGCTCCATTTTTAGAAAACTGAGGTTAGCATTCAGTGCTAAGGTGCTGAGGATACTGCAATGAATAAAGCAAACAAGATGCTGTGCTGACTCAACTTACATGGGGAAAGGGTGGATAATCACAACTAATTAATTACAAGAGGGGAATAAGAGCCCGGAAGATCAAATTCCCCAGGTGCTGAGGGGTGGGGCTTTATAACTGGCAGGATCACTGGCCTGGGTTGAGAAAGGTCAGGAAGCTTCCAAAACTGTTGCAGCAGTCTGGGGAACAGGGGAGACAGATCTGAGGATGCTGATGGCAGGAAGAACCCATCAAAAGACACTGGGGAGAATGGACTCAAAAGGACTGAGAAAACTTAATTGTGGATGGTGACTTAAAAGTCAATCCAGCCTTTCTACCACCTCTCTCCTCCAAGTCTGGGACACCGGGAAGAGGAACTAGGTCAATGCGTGGGTTCTTATCCTGACTGTGCTCCTTCTTGCTGGGTGACATCATAGACAAATCACCCCGTAAAGCCTTGGGTGACCTGCAGTCCTTCAGTAGACAGACTGCAGGCACGCTATGCCCTATGAAGGTGTTCCTTAAACCTTGAGGGAACGTTGCAAAAAAAGGTAAGAGAACACGTAGGAAAACTACCACGAATGTATAGCAGCCGTATTGGCACTTGGAAACGGAACACAGAGTCTAGAAATTAACCCAAATACATAGGTGGGCATAGTATATGACAAAAGAAGTCTATAAATACATAGAGATGGATTATTAAAGAAGTGTTCAGAAAATATAGATCATTCAGTATACAGTGTTAGGACAATGGATGGCCATCTGGAAAAAAATAAATTTGGATCCATATCTGACTTATTCCAAAATGCATTTTAGATGACTCAAAACGAAACAGTGAAAAAGAAACTTTAGAAGCACTAGAAGAAAAGGCAGGGTTTTAAAAATAATCTTGCACGGGGCACCTGGCTGGCTTAGTTGGTAAAGCATCCGGCTCTTGATATTAGGGTGGTGAGTTCAAGCCCCATGCCGGGCATGAAGCCTACTTGAAAAGAAAAAAAAATAATCTTGCAGTGGGGAAGTCCTTTCTAAGTATGACACAAAACCCAGAAGCTATACACACACACATTCCAAAAACCACAGCAAAAAACATCATCTACACCACATATCACAAGAGAATAATTTCCTTTATATACAATGAATACTTACAAGTTAATAACAAGGGACCAATAACTTAGTTAAAAAGTCTATGACAAACGGTTTACAGTAAAGAAGATCAAAATGGCTAAGAGCACACGAAAAGATGCATCATTTTTAATAAGAGAAATGCAAACGGAAATTACAGTGAAATACTGCTCTCACTTACCAGACAGGCAGAACTCACCTTGGATTCTTGGGTTCTTGGCAGTATCAACCACAATTTAAAATGCAGATTCTTTCAGCAATTTTTCTTTTAGGAATTCTTCTATAGATACATCCCTACAAGTATGCAGTGATATGCCTAAAAAGTTCACTGCAGCACTATTTATAATAGCAAAATATTGGAAACAACCTCAATGGAAAAAGCTTCATAATAGAGAGGCTCTGGAGGGTATACTTGATTCGAATCACATCCATAAAATGGAAACAGTAATTGTACCTACTATACAAGGTTGCTGTGAAGATTACAGTTAAAATACCAAAAGCACTTAGAACAATACCCAGAGTATACACCATTAGCTAATTACTTACACATATTTTTTTTAATTTTTTTAATCTTTATTTATTTTATTTTTGAGAGAGTGAGAGAGACAGAGCATGAGCGGGGGAGGGGCAGAGAAAAGAGGGAGACACAGAATCCAAAGCAGGCTCCAGGCTCTGAGCCGTCAGCACAGAGCCCGATGCGGGGCTCGAACTCACAGACCACAAGATCATGACCTGAGCCGGAGTCAGACACTTAAACGACTGAGCCACCCAGGTGCCCCTACCTTTTTATATTAAAAAAAAATTTTTTTACCATGGGTATTTGACATCTATTTGAAAAGACAAATTAATATTTTAAAGTAGAAAGATATCAATCAGAAACACATAAAAAGTAATTAAATTTTATAAGATGTGGAAATTAAATTACACTCCAACCTTTTCCATTAGTGTGATTTTGTTAGAATGATTCTATATTGCAGTCACTGAATGAGTTTGCAAATACTTGCTGCACCCTTAGAAATTACTGATGGAGAATGGTGCTTGCACGTCAAAGTGTGGACCAACAGCACCGGCATCGCCTGAGAGCTAGTTAGAAATGCAGAATCTCAGACCCCACTCCAAACCTACTGAATCAGAGTCTACATTTTAATAAGAGAGGTGATGAGCTAGGTACATAATAAAAAACAAAAAATATAAAACAGAACAAAACCACTGTTCTACGCTTGTCTCTTCTTTTTGACCCCCACTTCTCAAAATTGCTGTGGTTAGTTGATTCTGGAAGACACACTGCAGAGTGCAAGAAAGCACACACGAAATAATCCAACCTATATGACTCTATATGAACTTTAAAGAGAAGTACTTTAATCCACGATGTTATAAATCTGGATACAGGTTACCTTTGGGGAGGCGGGAGGAGGCAGAGGCTGGGGCAGGGCCTAAAAAGTTGTTCCTGGAGTGCTCATAATGTTGTCTTTTGATCTGGTTGCTGGTTATTTTGGACCTGTTTGTGAAAATTCTTAAGGACTATGCACTTCTGATAGGTGTATTTTGGGGGGAATGAATCCTATACTTCAAAAAGAGGTTGTTTTTTTTTCAATGTTTATTTATTTATTTTGAGAGAGCAAGAGAGAGTGGGGGAGAGGTGGGGGAGAGGTGGGGGAGAGGTGGAGGGAGAGGTGGAGGGAGAACCCCAATCAGTGCCCACGCTCATTGTGGTGCCCAACACAGGGCTTGATCCCGCGACAATGAGATCATGACCTGAGCCAAAGTCAAAAGTCAGATGCTTAACCAACTGAGCTACCCACGTGCCCCCCAAAAAAGGTTTTTTAAAACTCCACTATTGTAGGGGTGCCTCAGTTGGTTAACCTTCTGACTTTGGCTCAGGTCATAATCTCGTGGTTCATGGGTTCAAGCCTCGCATCAGGCTCTGTGCTGAGAGCTCAGAGCCTGGAGCCTGCTTCATTTTCTGTCTCTCTCTCTCTCTCTCTCTCCCCCTCCCTCATTCTCTCTCTCTCTCAAAAATAAACATTAAAAAAATGTTTTTAAATGCCTCGTTGGTTAAGTAACCTGCTCTTGATTTCAGCTCAGGTCATGATCTCATGGTTTGTGAGACTGAGCCCTATGTCGGGCTCTGCATTGATAGTATGGAGACTGCTTCAGATTCTCTCTCTCTCATTCTCTGCCCCTCCCCCGCTCTCTCTCTCTCTCTCTCTCTCTCTCTCTGTCAAACTAAAGAAATAAACATTAAAAAAAAAATCCTGCACCATTATCACCTACCTTAACCTCTTGATCATGGGGGGCCAAGACTCCTGGGAAAAATAGACTGAGCTGATTAAATTATTTACACAGATTTAATTGCTGGTAGAGAACTCCCACTTTGTCACACACACACACACACACACACACACACACACACACACACTCATATCATAACTCCTGTACATTTTAAAAGGTACCTACTACTGACCTGCATTCACCCAAACGACAATATGATTACAACAGAGCTGTTTAGGGTGCTCTCTGGAATGGTAGGGGGAGAAAAAGCCCCCTTTAGGGGACTCTCTGACATAGTGGGTTTCGAGCCTGAATTGACCATTCATTAGCTACATAACCTTGGACAAGCTACTTACCCTGCATTTCTGTCCTATCAGAGGATGATAACTATATTCCATTCCTACAGGAATATTCTCTGTATTAAATGAGATAATTCGGACAAAGTGCTTGGCACAGTGCCTGGCACATAACAGGAGCCCATCGATGGTAAACAATTATTTGAGAGTAAAGGTCTTTTCAATCAAGAATTCTCAAACATTACCTCACGGATAATCATTACAGGCAGTTAAAGCCAATCACAGCAGGAAACATTCTGAGAGCCACTCCTCTGGAAGTGAATTCAGGTCTTATGATCCACGTGGGAACCAGAATCTGGGGTGCCAGCAACAGGTTTTTCAGGATATTTGCTTTCAGAAGCACTCGCCTCATTCCACTGCCCTCAGCCAGCAGGGCAATACCTGTGTCCCTCCCTGTCCTTCCCACACACAGAGAGGGGCCCAGCTCTCACGCCTCCTGCTACATATTCCCAGGAATTTGCTCTCAAAGCTCCTAAACTAAACTTGTCCAGTGGAAGTACTTGGAAGCAAACTTTATGCTCTTATTTCTAATGTTTCAGAGGCATACCATTCTCTCTGCTCATTTCTCCCCAGAGTTTCCTCAGCCTCCCAGCAACAGTGTAAAGGTGAGAGCAAAGTCTCCACACCCAATGGTAGAAGGAAAGTCTGACAGAGGGGTAGGAGACAGCCAAAGCAGTCTTTGTCCTTGTTCTAAGATAAAGAACTTTTTCATAACGTTTACATTTTAAAAGGTCAAGGGTGGTTAATCTCTAGGTGGTAGGATTCTAGGTATTTGGCACATTTAAAAATGATTTTCCACATTTTCCTAATTGTCTACAATGACTATGTATTCTCCTTAATGTGATAATGTTCTTTGGGGTCTTCTCTAATTACGAAAGCGCTTTTTTAAAAACTTTTTTTGTTTATTTTCGAGAGAGAGAGAGAAAGTGCGTGCATAAGTGGGATACGGGCAAAGAGAGAGTAAGGAGAGAATCCCAAGCAGGCTCCACACGGTCAGCAGAGCCCAACTCGGGGTTCACACTCACAAACTAGGAGATCATGACCTGCGCCAAAACCGAGTCGGACATTTAACCAACTGAGTCACCCAGGCAACCCTAATTACAAAAGCATTTTGTGCTCAATGCAGAAAACTTGGAAGGCACCAAGGAAAACAAGTCCCCTTAACTCACATCATGTAAAGATAACAGCTGTTAACATTTTGGCATATGTCTTTCCAGACTTTTCTCTATGTAGAGACGCTTCATTTTTGTGATCTGGAAAAAAGTAAACAGTTAAGAGACAAAGCCTTGGGTCTTTAGTTCTCAATTTTATTTCTGTTTTTAAACAGCTTCTAACGGCTTGAAAATATCCCTAACAGCAAGAGCCTGCCCCATGCAATCCCGGGGGCTCCCCTAGCCAGGGCTGGGGTCCAGGCTCCAGTAATTTCCCCTCACCCACATCAGCTATCAGGCCTATTTTCTCTGTCTCTGGAGACGTGGGACAGAAGAGGGTCTCCAGGGAGGGAAAATTGGGACTAAGGGATGCTGCGTGGAAGGACTGAGCTCAGACACAGCTGCCTTTGTTAGTCTTAGGATATTTTGGGATTTGGTAGCATGCTCAGACAGACTGTGGGAGGGCGTAAAGAGGGGCTCCTGGACTCCTCTCTGGCCCCACGCATTCCCAGGCAGGGCCTACAGCACTCCTTCCTCTTGCCAGGCTTAGTGCACCGCCTTTACAGGCTGGGCAAATGGTAGCCTGCAGTAATCCAGCATGCCTTGCTGTGACCTGGTCAGCAAAGCTGCCCTTTACTCCTGGTCTAGGCAGGGTGGGTCATCAGGAAGGGGATGACGATTCAGACCTGAGAATGCCCCACTGTCTCCTACCACAGGGCTTGGGACCTGCCTGTATCAACCCCTTACCAACTATCACCTAAAGGGGAATAATACAAGAGCATCTCTTAGTGAGGAGGAGCAAACCTGGGCATTTAAACCCCAAGCATGGGCAGAGCTAGGCCCCTGGGTCAGAGACACCTCAATGCATGCACTAAAGCAGCCGGGGCAGCTCAGCCAGAGAGTAGGGGCCCACAGGGCTGGATCTACCCTCCCCCAAATCCTCTCCACACCCATGGTAACCATGGAAACATAACTACCTCCCCCCCTCCTGCCAGCTGCCTGGGTTTAGAGAACCAGGCCTGGCCCACCTCCACCCAGCCAAAGCCTGAACTGACGCCAGGCAGGCCAGAGTGGCCGCAGGAAGAACTGGGATTGGGCGATTTGGTCAGTCCAGGCTTCCAGTGCAGCTTGGGAGGACTACCACAGGAGCCTCCATGCCTTGCTGCCTGGGCTGGGGTCAGACGGGGCTTCCTCAGTCAGTGGAGGGCCGGCAGAGCCGGCAGCATGGCTCGGGACGCCCTCTGCCTGTGGGCTAACAGCTACTGTGGGGCAGTAGCCCTTGCTGCAGAAGCAGCAGCCTCTGGGCCTCATTGACAGGGCTTTCTGGCTGCTGCTCCTCCTGCGCGGGCCGCTCAGCTAGCCCCCCAGGGCTGAGGATGTACCGATAGTCACTGGGGGTGCCCCCCACCGCCCCCACACCACCTCCATCCCCAGCCCCGCCGCTGGCCTGGTCCCCGCCAGGCAGCTCCAGGCAGCCTCCCTCGGCAAGCTCCTCGGCTCTCTCAAGGTTGATGTACAAGGGGTCCTGGCTGGTGGACAGCACTGACAGGTGGCCCAGGATGCTCTCGAGCTCCATCCGTAAGCATGTGAAGCTCGGGCGCTGCTTGGGGTCAGCGTTCCAGCACTGGTACATGAGCTCATACCTGGGCAGAGAGAAGGGTGAGGGGAGGCAGTGAGGAGCCCGAAAGGGAAGCTGAGGCCCCTGAATCATACAGAACCAGGAGTCTGAAAACTTCTCTTTAACGCACCCATATAAAGCACTTACTATAAAGCACTCTTCTAAGTATTTTACATTTATCATTCAATTCTCACAACAACTCTGTGAAATAAACGATCCCAATTTCACCAGTGTGGAAACTGAGGCCCAGAAAGGTTAAGAACCTTGACTAAGGTCATGCACACAGACGCAGGTAGAAAGCGAGGCTCCAGAGTCCCTCCTATGTTATACTGGGAGGAGGCACTAGGAGTGTTTTTGTCTTGCAGAACACAGCCTGGAGTCACTGTTATTTTAATGGGAATGATCTGAATAGCCGCCCTTTGTCCTGAATCCTCACCCACTCCAGCAGACTTAAATCTTCATTTTTCATGGACATCTTTGAATCTAGAAAAGCTTCCCGCCCTCTCCCCCTGGGCAAGAACACTTTTGACATACACATTCAGGAGCCTTACAGATTCCCTGAGGTCTTATCCCTTATCCCTGTTCCCAGGGAATGCCTCAGGCTTAAGAGGAAAAAAAAAAAAAACTAATGGAAAAGAGCTGAGACCAGATCCAGTCAGAGCAAATGCCTGACTCTCTTGTGCCCACAACAGAAGCCCTAAATGCTCCCCACACACTAGCCTTCCTGACAAGGGCCCCCAATGATGGGAGGAATGGTGCCAGACATCGAGGAGGCCATGGAAATGGTCCGGGGCCATGGGTATGTGGCCAAGCTGGGATACATTGTCAAGGCTGTGCTAGGAGCCAACTGGCGCCCGTCCACCAGGCTGCCTGGTAGGAGGCCAGCGCCTGCCCTATTGACAACAGTAGCTCCAGCCGAGGAGGAAACTAAGTCGGGGCTGGTCCCCACTGCCCAGCAGAGCCTCTTCAGCTCCAGATCCCCAGTAAGGCTACAGCCACAAGGAGACCTTGACTCCTGCCATGCTCTGAGCTGTGCTGAATGGGTAGGAGGTGTAGGGCCTGGCTCGGATGCTCAGATTTCCCTCTCGCCCACAGACCAGGCTCAGGGCACTTCAAACCCACTGCGCTAGAGAAAGAGGATCCCACCATTCAGGCTGAGACTTCCTCCGCCTGTCCATGTTCTTGGACCTCTGGTGGTCCAACCCCACAGCAAGAAATAGGGAGCAGATTCCTTCATGGATCGATGTGGATGCCCTCCCCCTGGTACCAGGGAAAAGGTCTTCCAGGGCCCCAGGGAAACTCTGGCTTGCACAGCGTGGGACGCAACGCTAGAACAAACAAATTACATTCGGTGTCATGGTTAAGAGGCACATATTCTAAAATCACAAGGATCTAGGTTCACATCCCAAGTCATCTACTTAATAGCTGGATGACCTTGGTCATGTTACTTAACCTCTTTAATCTCAGTTCCTCATCTACAAAATGGTGATAATGATAGTCTTTTCCTTACAGGGCTAGAGGGGGATTACCTGAAAGAATGCCTGTAAAGTACCCAGCTAATGCGAGTAACACAGTCTTCCAGTCACGAGGGGCTCACAACACTCCCCTATTCAGTAGGTGTATCCCCACCCTGCCCCACTCCCAAAGGCTCCAGGCTTCCAGAAAGGAAAGAAGGCAGTTCCCTTCTCCCCAGGATCTTAGGTCTCTCCACTCCCTCAAGAGGAGGCCAACCTCCCGCCCCCAGCGCCTCCTCCTTGTCTAGCAAGGAATGTGATAGAGCAGCAGTTTTTTCCTGCCCTGGTGCAGCCCTCTCGAGGGGGAGGGAGGGCTCAGCCTAGGAGGTTTTCTTAGACTAGCTGGGGACTGAGAAGGAGCGGGGGTGGGGGTGACAGAAACTTGCACTGTCGCTCAACCCTGTACCTTCTGCCCTCAGGGTTCCTGGTTCCTCCTGGAAACTGGAGAAAATAAAGTGTAAGAAAAAGGTGGAACAAGAAACACAGGATGGGAAAGGGGGAGAGAAAGAAAACAGGAGGTGGCAGATAAAGAGGCAGTTTGGGGTCCCTCTGATGACAAGGACCAAAAAACAAAAGGTCCAGTTGAGGTTCTGACCAGCAGCTGTGCTGGCAGCCAGCACCTGAACCCCCAAATTCCTATGTCCTCCCAGAATCCCCTTCCCAGGGCACTCACACGTCCTCTATACACTCTGGAGGCTGTTTCAGGCGGTTCCCGCCGATGAGGTAGTTGTAAATCTCAGCGTTCTCGATGCCAGCATATGGCGTCTGCCCACGCGTCATGATCTCCCACATGGTCACCCCGAAGGCCCACTGGGACAGAAGTGAGGTTGGAGGAGAGATGTCATTAGGCTCCCTGAGCTGGGCAGAACCCTAAGTGAAGCACGTTTAGGGCTCAGGGGTCTTGTAAGGGGGCAGCCAAAGCCCAGAGACCTTGCTAGGTCCCTGAGGATTCTTAAGGTCCACCCACACACTGGGTCACACTGTTTATGTGCCACCAGGCCTCACTGTGCCCCCCTGCTCACCACGTCACTGTGCACAGTATATAGGTTGTCAGCCAGGCTCTCCAGGGCCAGCCACTTGACAGGCAATTTGGAGGCACAGCCCTGGCGATAGTAGTCCCCGCTATAGATCTTCCGGGAGAGCCCAAAGTCAGCCACACACACCGTCATGTCTTCTGCCAGCCTGTGAGGGGTGTGGGAGGGAGGAGTCAGCCTTCCCCCATGCTGGCAGCCTTACTAAAATCAGGGTATCTTTGCTCCCCAGCTGTCCCCATGCATAGCAGATACGGTCCCGGGTGAGAGCTGACCATTAGTTAGTCCTCCTGTCACTAGCTGCTCCTTCCCACCCGAGCCCTCCAGAATTCACATACATGCAATTCCGAGCAGCCAGGTCTCGGTGAATAAAGTTCCGGGAGCTCAGGTACTCCATGCCACAGGCAATGTCCACCATGAACCGGACCAGGGTCTGCAGGGGCAGGTTCTGGTGGGGCAGACAGGGCAAGCTCAGGCTGGATCTGCCCACCCAGCCAGGGCAGGATGAACGGGGTTTCCTGGCCAGAAAGCCTGGAGACTGTCCTTGGAATTAATGAAAGGAGGGTGATGGGTGGACTTCCCAAGGCAAAGAGGCTTTGGCAGATCTGAGAGAGATAGCACCCGAAAGTCAAGACACTCCCCACGTGGGGTTCCACAGGTCTCTTCTCTCAGAAAGGGCCCTTGCCCAGACTAAAATTCCCAGCAGGGCTCTGAGGGGCAAGGAAGCCTTCTAGCAAAAAACGGGTAAAACCCAGCCTGCCTCTTCCCAACCAGCTTGATCAGCCCTGCTCACTAAGCCAAACTCTCTCCCAGGGTCTTTGTCCCTTTCCAACTTCTGGCCATTCCACCCCAGGCACTCACAAAGGGATTCTCCCCAATCCGGGAGGCGAGCAGGAAGGCGTGCAGGTCCCCATGCTTCATGAAGGGCAAGATGACCATGGGGATGGGGAGACGGCCTTTGGCTCTGCTTCGGAGGCTCACTCCTGGGGACAAGGGAGAGTCAGGAGCAGGGCACATAAAAGTCAAGAGATGGCTTAGATGTCTGCATGAGCCCCCTACCTGCTAGGTCCTACCTCTAGTCCTGGCTCTGTTCCTTCCTTCCCCATAAGTCCACAGTGGCCTTACCCAAGATTGTCTTGGCCACTACCCAAGATTTGGCTGCCCCCAGTTCTCTGGAGCATCTTCTTGTCCCCTCCTTCTCCTCATCTGTTCACGTGGGCAGCCTTCATGTGCAGACCTTTGGTACAGGGCCTGCACACTAAATTCCTTACCTGGAGTCTGATCAGATTTCAGCCAGGACGCTCTTTGCTATTTTGCTGTCTGCTTATTCACCAGGTAAGTCCAAACTTCTCTCCCACAGGCTGCCCTCCCACCTCGGGGGAGCAGTTTTAGCTCTATTGTATACCCGCCTCCCCTAAGAAGGAGCTCACCAACAAGCTTGGCCACATGTGGGTGGTCAAATTCCTTCATGCAAGCCGCTTCCCTGAGGAATTCTTCAATGTCGCTGGAAGCAATGATGTCAGCTGGAAGAAAAGATAGGAGGGAGGGAATGAGGGAGATGTGCCCACAATTCTGATTCAAGACTCCTAGGCCTTGTCCTTCCTGGGCTTCCCAGGGGGTTCCGGAAACAGACTGGCATGAGCAGGAGAAACCCGCCTGGAGTGGGGCTATCCAACAACTTCTCCGCTTGCTAATGGTCTTCCCTTTGGTTTAGATAGCCCATAAGCTCCAGCAACCACGGCTTTAATCACCTTGAATGAGCCCAGAGGACAGTCACGGCTGATGGCAGAGAGCAAAGGCTAGGGCGCAAACGTGTGTGGGTTTATGCCTTTGAATTATTCACGGGGCACAGGCAGCATCCTACTTAGTGCTGACTAACTCTTCTCGGAAAGTCTAGGGATCCAGCAGAGCCTGCTTCCGGATCAGCCACCCCTTCCACTCCTCGCTTCGGGTCTACTATTCTCCACTCACCTTTCAGCATCTTGACGGCCACTTTCACAAAGGAGCCATCCTCTTGCTTCAGCTGGGCCTCCCGCACTGAACCAAACTCTCCTAGGAACCGATCCAAATGATGGTGAGGCCACCTTGCCCTACTGCCCCCCACTCCCTTTTCTCCCTGGGTGACCCTCCACAGGGACATAAATCACTAGACTCTGGGGCCATTGCAGGAAGCTCCCTTGTCTGTAGTCAAAGGAAGTATGCTGGGAGTGCTCCTCAGCCGTCCTCATCCCCTGCCACCATTCCCCCAAACATCCCAAACTCAGGTGTCTTCCTCCAGGTAAGGAATTTAGCGTGCAGGCCCTGTACCAAACATCCCAAACTCAGGTGTCTACAAGTACATCCTGTTTATAGGAGCTGCCCTAAATCCACACCCTCAAAGTGACAGGAGCAACCAAACACACCCAGATACGGCAAACTCCGCTCCTGCCAATCCCTGCGCAGCCCCACACACCTTTGCCCAACATCCGGCCCAGGGTGAACTGCTGCTCTGGGATGAGCACATCCTCCAGTTTGTCCTTGAGTTCATCGCTGATACCCAAGCTGTCCACTGTGGGGAGAGGGGTGGTAAGCAAGGAGAGGGGCCTCTCCGGCTCCTGACTCATACCCCAAGCTCCACCCTCAGTGCAGACATGAGCTTAGTTTAGCTCTCCCACAGCTGGGAAGGAGACATCCAGGAGGGAAGGTCTCTGCGTCTTTTCTATTACCGTGTGCTCAGGACTCCTCAATGTTCAGACACACTGGTCAAATTAATGAGCTAGCAAAAAGAATAGTTAGAGGTGTTCTCTCTCTCTCTCTCTCTCAAAAATAAACAAATAAACATCAAAAAAAGGGTGTGTGTGTCTGGGTGGCTCAGTCGGTTATGCCTCTGGCTCGATTACAGCTCAGGTCATGATCTCACAGTGGGGAGATCAAGCCCCTCACACATGGAGCCCTTCGTCAGACTCCATGCTGGGTGTGGAGACTGCTTGGGATTCTCTCTCTCCCTCCTCAGCTCAGGTGAACTTTCTTTCTCTCTCTCGCTCTCAAAAATAATTAAATAAGCATTTAAAGAAAGAAAAAAAGAATACAGATGGGGCATGAAGACAGTCCAGTTTTCCTCCTGATTCCCCACGCTCACGTGTGGCTTCGATTCGCTCAGGCCTTTCCCGATTGAAGGACCGGGCTGCCCGGAAGTGAACGGCTGGCTCCCCACGGGCCATGACACTGTCAAAGGCTTGCCTAAGAGGAAACCCAGGACTTGGAGTCAGTTCCAAGATCTACAGTCACCACTTGCCTCTCCCTCCATGTCCTCACCCCCTTACCCGAACCGTGTCTCCTTCCGCCTCTTTCGAAGCAGGATGAGGGCCAAGGCAGCAGCAGTCACCAGGGCTGTCAGCACACCCAGGACTACAGGCACCCAGGATGTGCGGCTGTGGGGAGGGCCCTGCTGGCCTGTGGGAGACAGGTGGCGTGGCATGACCTAGGCTGACATCAACGAGTCCCTTGAGAACTTTCCAATGATGGCCATCTGGTCTGGCAAGAGGTTCTCTTAAGTCAATAAAAGTCCAAATGGAAAGCAGCTCCAAAGCAAGACCCAAGAGTTCCTACCCTGTCAGTGACCGGCCCTGGCTGTTGGGACTTAGAATTCGACCAGGGATTCCTATGCTAGTCCTGGGGCAGGGGGAGGAGAATGCTTTTTAGTTTAAATACCAACCCTGGCCTCAACTGCTGAGTCTTTGGGTCTATTAGGAGGTAAGGTACTGCCAGCCTCCTCCACCAGTCTAGGTTGTCCTTGAAAGCCTTGGTCCCCTGTGCCCTTCCCCGGCAGGCCTTACCTGCATGGTCGTGAGGAGAGACCACCAATGGCTGACTCCAGGGCCCACAGCCAACTGCGTTGGAGACGCGCACACGCACGGTCAGGTCCTTCAGGGGGTCCCAGCCTGTCAAGTTGGCCCTGGTCCCCTCCACTGTCAGCTCACCCTGCAGCCAGGAAAAGCCCCCATCCCACAATTGAGTCTGAGGAAAAGGCCTCCAGCTGGGGCCTGAAAAGGCAGAAAAAGGTCTAGCTAGGAATGCAGGAGTCAAGGGACACTGTGGGTTCAGGGGCTTCAGGAACACAACCTGCTGGGAGTCATCACATTCCTGCTCCAGGCTGCAGACGCCTCTCCTGAACACAAACAAGGCTCAGTCCCAGCTGGCAGAGGTGGGGGATGGGAGGGAACTAGGCTGGGGATAAGATGGCCTTATCTGCACCCTCCCCCAGTTGGTGCAGCACTGTGCTTCCAGCTTTACAAACTGGCCACCGATGCAATCCTAACTGGAGACACCATCCAATAAGAGGGAAGCCTGCAGGGGAAGGTGGAGAAAAGTAGACTCCCTGGAGTGGTGGGAGGCCCAGCCCGCCAAAGTCCTCAGGCCCACCAAGGACAACCATTCAGAAGCTCTAAAGGCCTGAGAGCCCTGAGAGCCGACTCTGGTACACCTGGAGAATGGAGGCTTGTCTCCCCTTACCTGGGTGCCCCTTACCTGGGTTCCGTTGTCTTGAACCCAGGACAGTTTATAGGGTCCCAGGGGGCCTTCCCAAGGGCCCTCAGGGATCACTTCTTCCCACTCCAGGATGAGGCCTGAGTCTGTGCGGATGGCATGGAGGTTCTGAGGAGCGCTGGCTGGGGCTGTACCCGAAGAGAGAAGGCTACTAAGAGCCCTGCCCTTCCCGCTGTCACTATCCCCTGCTGGCCTTTGGAACCAATTCCCAGGAACTACACAGCTCAGACAGCTATAGGCAGGGTTTAAAGCTTGCCTCCCAGTCCTGACTGCTCTCACTTATAATCCTGTGGAGGACAAGTGAGCAATGGCAGGACCCACAGCACCCTGCTAGATACAGTGCTGCTCTTAGTTACCGCGTAAGGAGTGTCCTTCACCACGTCCCCTTCAAAGCCCCACTAGCCTCTTTGCAACTGCTAACAGAAATACAAGCAAGTTCCTACCATAGGGTCTTTGCACTTGCTAAGGCCCCTTCAGCATTGATTTTCCCCCAGTGCGGCTCCTTCCTTATCATTCAAACCTCAATCTCTTTATGGGGGTATGTCTGGACCACCCTGGGGCACTCTTCATCACTCTTTTCTGATATTATCTGATTATTTTATCTGATCTTTTTTACTCGGCTTGTCTGTTCCACCCCCTTGAACTAAAGCTGCATGGGAAGGGAGCTAGATTTATCTAGTTCGTAGGTAAGCAGCAGACACTCAGTGTTTGCTGAAAGAGGCAGGAACCTCCTTTTCAGGTGGCTTCTCTCTCAAGCAACCTCATTCAGAAATGGAGCCAACATCGCCTCTTCCCCACTGGGGCCCTGCCCAGCCACTTTGCTCTTTAAGTCCCTTACCTAGACCTTTTGTCCGGAAGGGCACCCAGTCAGCATATGGAGAAGGCCCCAAGGCATTGGCACAGCGCACCCTGAGGCTGTAGTTGGTGGCGGGTGCCAGGTCCCGGAGCAGGCAGGTAAAAGGTGGCACAGGAACCACAACAGCCAGGACCTCCCAGTCTCCTGGTGCCTGTGTCACCTACAGAAAAGCAGCAAAGTAATGATGGAGAGGAGGGAGATAGAAAATGGGATTGTGGCATAGGCATGGGGGGTGGGGGACCTTCTAAGCCTATCAGCAAACACTTGCAACCCATCCCTTCCCACCAGCCTCCATTCCAATAACACACCAGGTTCCACATCTTCATGCCTTTGCAAACGCTGTTTCCTTACTTGGAATGACCTTGCTTGCTCTTCCTAGGAAAGTCCAACTCATCTTTTAAGAGTCAGTGCAAATACCACTTTTTCTGTCAAAGACTTTCTCATCTACTCTGGAAAACTCATGCCCTTTTATGCTTGGTACATAACTGGGTTAGAATAGTTACCATGTATTGTAACTACATGCCAGTGCAAAGTCTCAGTTTCTCAAGAGCAGAGTAACCGAGAGCCTGGGGGCACCATGAACCAAGACCTCACCTTACATTTTGGGGGCCCAGGGCAAGAGTCCAAATGGAGCTCCATGTACCATAGAGCTAAATATCTAAATGTTATAAATCAGCTAAAGAATTATTAAACCAAATACTCCCTGTCTTAGTATACTGACAAATAAAACTTCCAAACACCCTGGAAGGTCGGGTTTGCACTTATAATCCTAATTCCTTGGATTCCCAAGCCAGAATGTGGCGGCACAAGAAGAGGAAGCCTCTGAGCCAAGGGTCTAGACCGTGAGGAACATCAGATACGTGGGTGTGGACAATGCTGCCTGCATACCCATCCCCCACAATGGGTGCCCGTTGGACTCAGAGGTGCAACAACCAAAGATGGGCCAGGGAGGAGACCCACACAGGCCCTAGAAGCAGACTGGGGACCATAAAGCAAGAGATCCCTAATATCTAGAATATGGTGTAGTGTGGCAGTTGAGGAAAGGGGAAGGGGTGTCCTCATGAGCTAGATGGGCATATCCCCTTGGCTCTACACACTCCTTGCCCAGGGGCAAGGGGTGCAGCCAAAGAAGGGCCACAGTGGCGTCCTCTAAGTTGTATAGCCCAGAGTAGAAGAGACCTCTCCTGCCGGGGGCGAGGAGAGGGAGGGACTGCCTAGAAAAGTTTCAAAGTGCTCATGAAATACCTTTGAGTAAACAGATGAAAATAAACAAGGCTGCATGCATTGCTTCTTGTTTTTGTTATCATCTTACCCAGATTTTCCACTCTCCGGTGTTTAGAACCCCTCTGATCCCCTTGTTCTCTTTGGCATGAGTCAGGGGATGAGGCATACAGGTACAGGTATCAGCTAAATCAAAGGTTTGGGTTTTTGCCGACACAAGAGAAACCCTTCCAGGCATCCCAAATCTGCTCTAGTGATCTGCTTTCCAGCCTGAAGAATGTACAGGTTAGAGCCAACGTGACAAGTCGCTTGGTTGCCAGAGCACCCCATAATAAGGAACAGTGGGTTGGGTTGTTCCTGGTAAGACAGCAACACCTGAACAGGACTAAAAACCAAGTCCCATGGGCAAGTGTAGGTAAAAGTGACACCACTGTGAACAAAGTGCCACAAGGCAGCCACAAAATGAACATGGCTAGGAGAGTCTGTCCTCCCTGTCAGCCTACCTGGACCGTACAGGACTGGAGCAGGGCCAGGCCATCAGCACCTGGTGTCCAGGCCACACTAGCATTGCTGCTGGAGAGCTTTGTCACTGTGATGTTGAAGGGGGCTGCAGGCAGTGCTGTGGACAGGGAGTGAGAGTCAGTGCCCTGGAGTTCAGTGCCCAGCAAGGATATGAGGAAACAAAAGGCATGGGAGTCAAGTCTTGAGTCCCCCTCTAAGGCCTGGGGTACCCCCAACCTAACGAGGGCTCCTCGGCACTCCCAGGACCACAGTAACATACAAGCCAAGCAGCCAGTAGGGGACAGCTGCTCATACCTGGGGTAGTATATGGGCTGGAGAGAGGTGGCCTCTCCCTGAATCAGGGGCCCTCTCTGACCAAGGAATAGGGTAAGATCAGGGTATATGTGGGGACAGCACCTTGGAGAAGCTGTCCCTGCAGCCACAACCCATTCCTCCACACACTGGCTCTCTTCCTCTCTTTTCCCTCCCTTTGTGCATACCAGCCCTTTGGATCTCCTCTATCAACCTGCTAGGCTGTTTCCCCAGCCCCATTCCCTCCACAGGAGCTGGCAGAAGCAAGGTTGGGCATGAGCCTTGACCATCTCCTGCTCGTTCCCTCTCTCCCTCTCCCTCCCAAGGACTCTGCTTCGTGATGGGAAATCTGCTGTGACGTCAGGTTTCTATTCTCATCTCAGCCACGGCAGGGTCTCAGGTGCCCTCACTAGGGATGGAGCTCTGCCAATTAACCCCTCATCCCTCAGATCCAAGCAGTGCTGCGGGAAGCTAGAACACAAAATGACTGTAACTTCATCCGCGCGGCTGGACAGCTTGCTGAAACCGCCCCTGCCTCACCCACTCTCCCTGCCTCCCCCCCATCGCCGGTCTCCCTCCCTCCGTCTGTCCCTCCCTCCCTCCCTCCCTTCCTCCCGCCAGTCCTCCTACCTTGAAGGCGAACAGTGGCTGGGCGAGAGGAGGCCAAGCCTTTAAGGTTGTGAGCCTCGCAGGAGAACACCGTGCTCTGTGTCACCCCTGAGGCCAGAAAACCTCAGTCAGCACCCCCCAAGCAGCAATTTGCTTTTTTTTTTTTTAGAAAATGTCTTGCTTTTATTTATTTTTTAATAATTTATTGTCAAATTGGTTTCCATACAACACCCAGTGCTCATCCCAACAAGTGCCCTCCTCTGTGCCCATCACCCACTCTCCCCCCTCCCACACTCCCTCTCCGCTCAGTTTGTTCTTAGTCTTTGAGAGTCTCTTAGGCTATGTCTTCCTCCCTCTCTGTGGCTTTTTTTTTTCCTTTCCCTCTTCCCCTCCCCCCTGGTTTTCCGTTAGGTCTCACAAAGCCTAACAGATTTATTCTGGGACTGGCGAAGGGGGATACGTAGGCTCTGGAACTGAATATCCTAGAAGTCCCTCGAGCCAGACAGAAGGGCTAAACAATGGGATATGTTGAAGGAACAGAGCCGGATATAAATCCCAGTGCTGGGGCTCTGTCTTCTCATCTCCCAAATGGGAGAACTATGAGAACCAAATGACATAACACACAAAAAGTACATGGCAGAGACAGCACTTGAGGAATGTTCTACTACTCCCCCCTACCTCAATCCCACCTCCTGCAGAGAGCACAAAGCTGCCTCCCTTTTCTGTTCACTCCTTTAGTGCACATCCCAGAGCCCTTCTTTATTTGCTCTATGTCGTATCATTGTTATATTTGCAGATTCTTTGCCTTGCAATAGTTCTCAATTCCTTATGCGTGTGTCTTGTCTCCCCAATTACACTAATTCCTTGGGGGGCTGGACTGATGGTTTCTATTTCTTTTGTGTTCCCTCGATCCCCCGTGGTGCCTAGCACAGTGTGGTGTGTGGAGTAGGAGTTCAGTGAGTGCTTATTATCAGGCTGGCTGCCTGAGGTCCCAACCACGCACATCTGGAGAGAACTGAATCCAAACTTCCCTCTAATCTGCTCCAACCCAGCACCTCCTGAACAGGTCCTGCACCTCATCTCTTCTCAAGATTCATACTGCTAGGGCACTTGGCACATCAAAACTTGTCCTTCCCACCTTCCAGTATGTGAGACCAAGCCCTGACTCCCAACTTTTTTGGTCAGTTCAAGCCTCGACCAGGAACCTTAGCTTTATTTCACAGATAAGTGAGCTTCACAAGCCTCAGTGTATGTACGTGAGGATCATGGGGTCCAGGTGGGTGTGTAGGTGTTACTCCTTTGGGTCTATTTGTGTGGAGGTATGGACAAATATAGTTGTTTGAGAAAATGTCTAGAAATTTCTGGAAAGGGCCATTAGGAGAGGAGGTTCCTGTATCTTTGTGCTGCCACCCCCCCACGTTTCCTTCTCCCTGCCATTCCCCACTCTGCAGCCCTAGACTCTTGTCTTCTAGGCAAGTCTGCCAGACACTCCTCCTAGTTCTGCGTGGGCTGGTTCCTGGCTCTTTCCCTTGGGAGGGGTGGGGGGAATGGGTGCCCCTGGTTCCACACGATTCCATCTCCCAGGGCCAGCTGCACACGGCCAGGACTACTGTGAAGGACAGGAAGAGGCTCCAGCACCCTCAAAGCACCCCCGGCAGGATTACTGCTAATCTGCCTACTGGGCCAGCCTAGCACACCTGACTAAATGAGCTTGGTAATGGTGCAGGTCAGGTACCCAGGCACCGGGGTGCTTTCTGGACACTCCCAATAGCATACCCGGTGATTTATACAGATTTAAACTCTGCCAGCCTAACCACCCCTGCTCAAAGCTCCCTCCTGAGGCTGCTCACCTGTTACATTTAAAACAGAAGGAGAGGGAGCAGGTCCCCCAACCTTTGTACCTCCTCTCCACCAGACAATGGTAACAGGTTCAGGGGGACCCACGGCCTCACAAGACAGCTGGAAAGAGGCATTGGGTGGCACTGCCAGATCTTTTGGCTCCACAGTGAAAAATGGCACACCTAGGGAGAAAGGGGGTGGGGAATGAGCCTTGCCACCTCTCAGTTTCCAACCACCCAAACCACAAGTTTGCTACCCTCTATGCAGAAGGTCCCACAAGTCCTCATGATCAGGTCAATTGCAGAACAGGCCATCTAACTGGAGAGGGAGCTTCTCTTCTTTGGGCACCTTAGAAATATCCTTTATGCTGTCTTCTTGGGTATAGTAAATTCTCTCTTCCCAGACCTGCCCTGACAGCCCTTCTCAGAGCAAGGGAGGAGGCAGAGGGTGGAGACGTGGGGGAGGGTCAGAAAGGGAGGGGGAGTGGGCGGAAGCTTTAGCAGAGTTCTGCTGGCAGGCCCCAGATCCCGTTCAGGGCCCTTTGTTACTTTCTTAGTCACTTTGTTTTCCTGGGCTGAACAGCTCTGAGCTCCCGCAGCTGCGGATCCTTCCTCCCCTCCCCCATCCCTCCCCCTCCTGGCCTGGCCACTTGGCAAAACAGGGTCCAGCCCCAGATGGGTGGTTGAGGCTTGCTGCTCAGACAACTGAAACTGACTGCACCCCATAGGTTGTAGGTCCTAGTTGCCTCCTTGGCTCTGAATACCCGGACTCCAATGGGTATGGTTTTCCAATGTCTGGGGTAGGCCTGGAGCCTGATCCAGTCAGGCCCCAGAGAGCCAGTTGGGCAGCCCAGCTTCCACTGAGCTTTCTTCTGTTGAGGTGTGGTCACTAGCAGACAGCACCTGCTCCAGGCCAACATGCCCACCTGGGTCTCCACCTCCTCACCTTCTACCGTGAGCCAGACTGGCTGGGAGGTCTCGGTTTCACCCCCATCCTCCACCTGGCACCAGTACCGGCCTGCATCAGAGCGCTCCACTGACTTCAGGCTGTGGAAACAGGATACCAGGCTTGCCTCCCAGGATCAAGGGGGAGCAGAGTCAGTGGGTTCAGCCTGCCCCCACTTCTGGATGTTTCCATACAACGCCAACAAAGCAAAACAAAACAAAACAAAACCCAGACCTCTGGGCAGTAGCATTGCCCCCAGTTCCCAAGTCCCCCAAAAAGCATAACCTGCCCCCAGGCTGGCATGCCACACCCTCCCCCACAGTCCTGCACCTGAGGAAGCCAATCCAGTGCTGCTCACTGACTGGGATGTACACCTGATCCACACTCTGGACCACAGCCCCGTCCTTCACCCACTGTATATCAGGCTCCTCCATGCCCTCCACACTGCAGTTGAGCTTCACCGGCTGCCCCTGAGATACTGTCAGCTTCACCGGGGCTCCCATGAGCTTCAGGCCTGAGAGGTGGGAAGGAGAATGTGTCAGTCTGCTTGAGAGGGCCCCTATCTCTGGAAATATCACCCGTCCTCTTCCAGAACTTAGTTTCTGGGTCGAAGGGCTCATTCTCAGCTAATGGTCAAGAAAGCAGAGGTTGGACAGGGTGGGAAGGAAGGTGGCTTGGGCCTCGTCTGGGGAGAGGAACATGACAAGCTCTCCAGGCACCATTTCTGCCACTGCCAAGTTCCCCCCCGACTGTAAGATAGTGACCTCTTCCCCATACCTCCCTACTGGGCAATGTTAAGTTCAAGCCCAACCACCAAGAGGAAGACAAGCCAGGGTGAAAAGGTGGGGCATTCTTATACACCTGGGGCAGGTACTGCCCTGAGAATGACTGCTACAGCCATCTAGTGCAACAGGCGGCCAGCTCTCTGCCTAAGGTGTCAGGCCAGACCTTACACTGCTGCTGGCACCCCCTGTACCCCATCTTGGCAAATGAAAGGAGGCTGAGGAAGAGAAGGAGGGGGTGCTCTCCTTAAGTGGAGAACATATGGCTGCAGAACCACGTCAGATCAAACACATGGCAGCCTTCCTGGCAGCCACCAGCTCTATTAATACCTGAATGTGTGCAGGGGCGGGTGCTAGGGAGGTAGGAGGTAGAAGGGAGGGGAGGGGCCCTGAACAGGGAGTCCAAGACCCCAGAGCTACTGTCACACCAACAGGAGCCACCCTGTGGAGCACTACCTTCTGCATGCATCCACACACGCACACACACGTACACACACACACCTCTTGGTCTTCTGGCATGTTTTTAAGCAGAGAGGGGCAGGTGAACTATCCACATAACTGAATCCAGTCCTGCTTCTTCCTACCCTTTGCTGTGCAACTCTAGGCAAATTCCTGGGCTCTCTAATTCTGAGATATACACCATTTAGCTTGTAAATACTTGTCACTCTTTCCCTTCCCCTCCCTGAGAATCTGATATGGCAGGGACTGCTGCCTCAAAACAAGGTGCTCGCTCCGTGGCTGCTGCTTTAGCCTGTATCACAGGGCCAGTCACAGGGCAAGGAGGGATAACCTCACACCCCATACACACCCAACTGTCCCAGAGGGGTGTAGTGTCAACTTGGAGATGCAGAGTGTCGCAAGGAGTGCTCCCACAACCAGCAAATGCCTCAGTGACCATGTGGGAACACAAGGCTAACCCCCACAAAGACCAGCAACCTTCATCCAGCCCATTCCTCCAACAATCCCCGTTTCAGAAGGCTCTGAGTGGGTCCAGGATCTAGAGTATGTCCAGATGTTTTCTGTGACTGGGCACCCTCATAGCCCCTGAACCCTAAATGGTGCACGGGTGCCTCCTGGGTGCTCAGTCCAGCTCCAGTGGTTTCAGAGTGGGACCTTCGTGTGTAGGGCCGGCAGAATTGGGGTCTCCAGGACTGGGAGCGGAGAGTAAACAACTAGGTACGTCGAGGCGGGAAAATCCAGTCCCAAACATCCCCCTCTGACCACTCAGCCGACAGCCCCACTCCTTTCCTTCTACCCAGCCAGAAGAGCCCCGGACGCGAGAAAGTTGGGGGTGGGGCCCCGGCCGGAGAGCCGGCAGCCGACTCGTCGCTAAGCCCCCCCACCCCTACCCCCAAGCCACGGCCTTCCAGCTTCGGTCCCCCTACCCAAGTCTCCGGCCCGCCCAGGCCCGGGGCTCGCTGGGCTGCGGTTCCAAGGCGCCCACCTCGCCGCGCCCCTCCGCAGCCCCCCGCGTTCCGCCGCCTCCCGACCAACCCCTACCTGCGGCCGCGGGCTCAGCGAGCAGCAGAGCGGCCAGACTCGCCAGCAGCAGCAGCGGCGGCGGCGGCGGCGGCGGCGGCGGCAGCGGCGGGAGCCCCGGCGGCCCCATGCTCCGCCTCAGCGCCATCGGCGGCGACGCCGCACCATGCCGGGCCCGGCCCGCGAGCGACAGGAGAGGAGGGAGGAGGGACGGAGGAGGAGGGACGAGAGAGGAGGGCCGCGGGAGGGGCGGGGGCCGGTCCGGGGGCGGCGCTGGGGCCCGCGCCTCTGAGACCCGCGCGCGCAGAGAGTCTCGGCGGCCGCCGTCAGCAGCGCGGGGTCCCCGGGGCCGCTGCTGGGCCACCGCGCTCCTTCCACAGCCGTCGCCGCCGTCGCCGTCGCCGCCGCCGCTGATTCATGTTCTTCTCCGAGCCGCCGCCTCCTCCCCAACCAGCCCGCGCGCAAGCCTGAGCTCGTACCGCCCCCCCGCGGAGCCTCGAGCGGTTCGCTCCCAGCGCCTACCCCGCTGCAGCCTGCCCGGCCGGCCCCCACCCGCGGTCCTCGCGTACTGGGGCTGCACCCGGGCCAGCTTCCCGCGTGCCGAGCCGAGGATCGGCTGGTGCCCGGGTGGCGCAGCCAGCCACGCCCCTCCTTTCCCTAAACGCACTCCAGCACCTTTTCAAACCTAGCACTCCAGATCTGCCGTCAAACCTCGCTAGAGCCTCTACCGCACCCCAACTTTTGTCCAGGCTCTGATGCCAGAACCTCGTCCCCCCTCTCAGGACATAAAGCATCACAATCGCCTAGATTCCCAACCATCAGAGGCCCCGAAATAGTGACTCAAGGCTTCCCCCACTGGACTTACCTGCTCCTTTCTTGAGCCTTTCATCTAAATTTCGCTGTTTCGTTCTCCATTTCCCACCCCTTTATCTCCAAGATCTTGGGCCTTGGGTCTTTTTGGTAATCCTCAGGTTTTATCTGACATCCCCATTGCTACTCTACATAGACCAAAGCCCAACGGCCTGTATCTTTCGGGGCTGTCCTTCCTAGTTGCTTCCTCTGCTTCTATTCCTCATTCCCTAGGACATGGTGTGAAAGTTGGCCACTCCTCACAGTATCCAATAAAACATTAGCTATTATTAGTAGACCACCTTGCATACAGTAGGCATCCCATAAATAGACAGATGCCTGTTACGTTAATGCATAATTGCCTCAGAGCTTGGCCTGCCCCACAACCAGTAATCACAGGGGTGGCTGTGCCCAAAGTCATCCTGTCAGGCAGATACAGAACTGGTTCCAAATGTAGGCTACCAAGAGTTCTCCTCCCCTTGCCCTTGCTTCTCTACCTGTCCCCTGGAGCCTACTCCAGAGGGCCCTTCCCAGAAGTCCTGGGTAAGGAGGAAGGACAAGCCACTCAGCCTCCCGTTTCCGCAGCCACACTGGATCTTATCAGGGATTCTCCTGAGCAGCAGGGGCCTGCCTCTTCCTCCACTTGGCGCCATCAGTGCTTGCTTATTAATTACACTAATGATAACAACAGCAGTGCTGGTGGCAGCCTCAGACCCAGCTGGGGGCGCCCCCAGGTGGCAACACAGGGAGAGATTCCAGAAGGGCTGTCAGACTTCGTTGGCAGGGACCTGAAGTCTGGTTTAGCTGAGCACTCTGCCAATTTTCTTGGGTACTGTGGGTGGGCTCCAGGACCCTTTCTTAAAGGAAAAGACTTGCTCTGTTGCAGAATCCACAGCTTCTGAGTTTGGGCTGAGTTGGATCAGGGTAGGCAGACAACAGTCTGGGGCTGAAGCCAGGTTCACCGGGGCCATGCGACTACGGCAAAGTGGCTGCTGCAGCTCTATGCTTAAGCACTTGTCACTCCTCGAAGCCATCTCCCCCACCTCTCCTCCCTCCAAGGGATTTCAAGTTTCAAGTGAAAGGCAGCCTCCTCCTATTGACCCTGGAAAGACCTCTTCTAGAGGATGTTGAGTCCAGAGCCCAAACCCAACCTTCCCCTTTCTTTTCTCTCCTCATTTCCTCCCCATCGTTTCCTGAACCCTGACAGGGAATGCCAGCCTAAGGACCATCCATTGCCATCAGTCAAAATAGGCTTCCTGGGGGGCACCTGGGTGGCTCAGTCGGTTGAGCGGCCGACTTCAGCTCAGGTCATGATCTCACGGTCTGTGAGTTCGAGCCCCGCATCGGGCTCTGTGCTGATGGCTCAGAGCCTGGAGCCTGCTTCGGATTCTGCGTCTGTCTGTCTGTCTCTCTCTCTCTGCCTTTCCCCTGCTCACACTCTGTCTCTCAAAAATAAATAAAAACGTTAAAATAAAAAAAAAAAGGCTCCTGGATAGGTCATGGATGCCACTGCTTTCTGTACTCACAGCCTCAACAAACCTCCTGTCTCAGCTGCAGGCCTCAGGCACATCTCTGTCACCCTGGGGCAGCACACTTTCCATGTGGGTCCAGGAACCCTGAGTCCCTGCTTCCTCCACCCCTGCTTCTGAGTCCTTATCAATTCTTAGTATTTCTATTTACAGGGTAGGGGAGACCGTGGGGTCCTGGTTTTCTGACTTGCCAGTTCTCACATAGAGTGCTTGCTTTCCTGAGCCCTCGCAACCCATTCTTCTTACCTATCTATCCCATCTCTCTCTCTGTGTGTATCTCTGTCTCTCTCCTCTTTCTCGGCATGGGACATGCTTTAAGGGTATGTGAGCAGGTGTGATTTTGTGAAGAAGTGTGTAGGTGGGTGAGAGGGTGTGCATTGTGATGTACGAGGGAGGGTGTGCATTTGTGCAAACTCTAAATGTGACTGACACTGTTGTGGGTGGAGAGGGAGAAAGTGTGTGTGTGTGTGTGTGACTGAAGGAGGTTGGTTGCCTGTGCAAATTCATGCCTGCAAAATCTCCCTTCCTTTCATAAATGCATTGCTTCGAAGGAAACTAATCAAATCAACAGGAAATGTATTTGACATAATGCAGGAGCAGCTGTCCCAAGAGGTCCTGGCCTCAGAACAGAACCAAAGCCAGCTCTGATCTATCCCAGGGGAGTAAGAAGGGGCCACGGGGAGAGGAAGGGCTGGCAGCAACCCCTTATTATGGATGGAGCTAAGTTGGGCCACGGCATCTCCCTACTTGGGGGAAGTAAGTTTCTGCCCACTCTGCCTTTTATGATCCAGGACTGCTCAAGGAGGCCAGGGACAGAGAGAAAACACAGACAAACCTGGAAATAAAAACCATCTGCCCCTAGCAACAAAAATCCCTGCTGGCAATTTCCAGCAGTTTCAGGAAGCAGCTGCTTCAGCTTCTTTTTCAGAGTTAGGACCTTCTCCTCCTGCCCTCTCTACTCAGGCAACGGGGGTGGACTAAGAAGTAACCAAGGTGAGCGATGGGGTCAAGGAAGTCTCACTGCCCTGTGACCAAGGACCCGTTATTTCCCAACTACTAAGAAAGAATAGCTCCTTGGGAGCCATTGAGAGTTGGGAAATTCCACTTAGGGAGGGGGAAGGTCTGTGCTCCCCATCACCTTACAGAAGGCAGGGAGTCCACTCCGGGGCTTGGAGGAAAACTGCCTGCAGGTGTGATGTCAGTTGCGCCTGCAAAACACCCCTTGCCTGAAACTCCTGAGTCAGAAACAGTGCCATTCCTCGCCCAGCTGAAGAGGAAGCAGAGAAATCCCTAGCAGAGATGGAACTTTGATGGAGAGACACAGAGGACTTTCACATGGTCAGAGTTTTTCCCCGAAAGGAAACTTAGGAGGTAGGAAGAGAGCAGTAAGTTTGAGGTTTCTGAAACAGCAGGTGGGTCTAAACGTGTGGAAGAAAAAATTCGTCGTCTTCAAAATTTCATCTAGGGAATGGGCCTGAGAGGAAGAGCTCCGTGTGTGAGTAAGGGCCCTTGTCAGTGCACAAAGGAAATATGAGTGTGAGTGTGAGTATATTTGTTTGAATGCCCTATGTCTAGCTGTCTGCATGTCTCTTTTTGATCCTCTTTAACTACAGCCTGGCCAGTGACTTTTTTTTAACTTTTTATTCTGAAATATTTTAAACATACACATGAGAAGAGACCAAAGCACAGTATAATCCACAATGTATTCATCACTCCACTTCAGTGATTATCTTAGCCAATTGTGTTCTATTGTCCCATATTTTGTTGTTTTCCTGGAGATCTTTAAAAAATTTTTTTTAATCTTTATTTATTTTTGAGAGAAAGAGAGAGACAGAGTGCCAGTGAGGGAGGGGCAGAGGGAGAGGGAGACACAGAATCCGAAGCAGGATCCAGGCTCTGAGCTGTCAGCACAGAGCCCGACGCAGGGCTCGAACTCACAAATCATGAGAGCATGACCTGAGCCAAAGGTGGATGCCTAACGGACTAAGCCACCCAGGCGCCCGCGCCGCCCCTCCCCCCCGGAGTTCTTAAAAGCAAATCTTAGCCATATTATTAGTTTCAGCTATAAATATTACACTGTAGCAGACTTAAAAAAAAAAAACTAAAAAAAAAGTCACTCATATATAGATTCAGTTGGTTACATATCAAAATACTTATAGCTATGTGCATATAACAATATACAGATATATTTCCTTTGTCAGTTGAGAAGTGCCTAAAAGCAAGACACCACAGTAGCAGTGAGCTTATACCTCGCACCCAAATTTTGGTTTCTAATCCCATTTCCCAATAAAAGGAACCAAGGAGTTTTGGAGAAATGGCTGATTCCAGGATTGGGGCGTGAAATATGTGAAATGATCTCAGAGCATCTTGTAGTGCCAAAAAGAACTGCTCAAAAACCCAAACCCAAACCCTCCCCCATCCTCCACACACATAATGATGGGGCCTACCAAAGGATCAAATCTTTCGAATAAATAAGTTAATGGGGAGCATAGACGAATCTCCCATGCAGAGGAATTACAAATAACTTATGTAGCACGCCTGCACACACTCAAGTGTGGGCCACGTGAGTGACTTCCTTCCAAAGAGGATGGGATGGGAAGCAGGGGTAGTGGAAGTCACTTTACAGTAAAAGATCTGAAATTTCCTCAGCCAGGCAATTAGGTGATTAAGGTTAACATCAATAGTGGTAGGTCATATTGATAGTAGGTGCTCTTGATACAATGTGATAAAAATAACATTTCATTTCTGTGGTCTTCTTCCCCAAAACCCGTAACCCCAGTGTTATCGTGAGAAAAACATCAGAAAAATACCAAATGAAAGACATTCTATACAATCCTACTGGTACTATTTGGTCCAACACATCGAAAACAAACAAACAAACAAAAAGTCTACAAAATTGTCACCACCAGGAGGATCCAAAGGAGACATGACAACCAAATGTTCTTATGGAACAGAGAAAGGACATTAGGGTAAAGTTGAAGAAATCTGAATAAAATATGGACTTTAGTTAGTAATAACGTATCAATATTGGTTCATTGGTTCTAACAAACGTACCATTTAACATTAGATGTTAAAAACAGAGGAATCTGGGGCACTGACTGGCTCAGTAGGTAGAACACCTAACTCTTGATCCTGAGGTTCTGAGGTCAAGCCCCACATTGGGTGTAGACTTCACTTTAAAAAACTGGGTGACTCAGTTGATTGAGCCACTGACTCTTGACTTTGGCTCAGAGTGGAAGGATCCTAGAATTGTGGGATGGAGCCCAGCATTAGGGTCAGCAATGAGTGTGGAGCCTGCTTAAGATTCTCTCTCTCTCTCTCTCTCTCTCTCTCTCTCCCTCCCATTGCGCCTCTCCCTATCCCTGTCTCTCTAGAATAAATAATGAAATAAAAAATAAAAAATGGGGGTGTGCCTGGCTGGCTCAGTTGGAAGACCATGTGACTCTTGATCTCAGGTTGTGGGTTCGAGCCCCATGTTGGGTAGAGATAACTCAAATAAATAAATAAACTTTTTTTTAAATGGGGGAGCACCTGGCTGGTTCAGTCAGTGGAGTGAACAACTCTTGATCTCAGGGTTGTGGGTTCGAGCCCCATGCCGGGTGTAGAGATTACTTTAAAAAATCTTTTTTTTTTTTTTTTAAATGTTTATTTATTTCTGAGAGACATAGAGACAGAGTGTGAGCAGGGGAAGGGCAGAGAGAGAGGGAGACACAGAATCCGAAGCAGGCTCCAGGCTCTGATGAGCCATCAGCACAGAGCCCGATGCGGGGCTCGAACCCACAGACTGTGAGATCTGACCTGAGCTGAAGTCGGCCGCTCAACCAACTGAGCCACCCAGGCGCCCCTAAAAAATCTTTTAAAAAATGGGGAAACTATGTTCGGGGTAAATGGAAACTCTTTCTTTGCAATTTTTCTGTAAATCTAAAACTATTCTAAAATAAAGTTTATTTTTCAAAAAAACACATCCATACCCAAAAATTTTTTAAACATCCTTAATATCATATAAAACTCAGTTTGTGTTTAATTCTCCCCAACAATCTCAAAAAATGTCTTTTTACATTAGGTTTGTTTGAATCAGGATCCAAACGAGGGCCATATATTTCATTGATAATCTCTTATGTATTTATAAATCTCTAGGAGGTCCCTCTTGGACATGAAACTTATAGAAGAAACTGGGTCATTTGTAGAATTTTCCCAAATTTGGGTTTTATTTATTTTTTTTAATTTTTTTTTTAATGTTTATTTAGTTTTGAGAGACATAGAGACAGAACGTGAGCAGGGGAGGGGCAGAGTGAGAGGGAGATACAGAAACTGAAGCAGGTTCCAGGCTCTGATGAGCCATCAGCACAGAGCCCGGACGCGGGGCTCGAACTCACAGACCGTGAGATCATGACCTGAGCTGAAGTCGGCCGCTTAACCAACTGAGCCACCCAGGCGGCCCCCCAAATTTGGGTTTTAATTGTATCCTCGTGTTTCATTTAACATGTTCTTCTAGCACCCATATTTCCTATAGATTAGTAGTTAGATCTAGATGCTTCACCAGATTCCAATTTTTCAGCATGAAACTTTCTTGGGAAGTGTTTTGTACTTTTAATTGCATCACATCAGGAACACAGTATGTCCAATGTTCTCACTTTTAGTGATGTTGAGATTTGTCATCCATAAGTTGGCAACCTGATCCATCATACATAAAATCCTCATCAACCTTTCACCTAACGGTTTTTTTAAGTTTATTTATTTATTTTGAGAGAGAGAGAGAGAGAGCAGGCAGGGGGTAAGGGCAGAGAGAGAGGGAGAGAGAGAATGCCAAGCAGGCTCTGCACTGTCAGGGCAGAGTCTGACATGGGGCTCAATCTCATGACCCTGGGATCATGACCTGAGCCAGAATTAAGAATCAGACGCTCAACCAACCGAACCACCCAGGCACCCCCTACCTAACAGTTTTATCAGTCATTAATGATTGTTGCCTGGAGAGATTATTCCATTAGTGGTTGCAAACAATGATTTTCTACTATCATTCTTCCAGCATTTCTGGTTCCAGTTCTTCTCCTTCATGCCCCATAACTTCTGACCAGGCCCAGGATGGCTAAATGCTGGTAACTGACATTGACTGCTGTAGTTGACACCAAGAGAACTAAAGATTCTATAGAATACTTAGAAATTTGTTAAAAATGGAAAATCTTGGGTCCTATCCAAGACCTACTGAATCAGAAACTCTTGAAGATGAGGCCCAGTAATCTGGGTTAACAAGCCCTCAAAGTGATTTCGATGCCTGCTAAAGTTTAAGAACGAATGGACTAACACTGGCTGCCCTAAGATGGCCTTCAATCAAGCAATGGTTTCCTAAGGTCCGGTGTGCATGGCAACATGCTGGGTCCTGAGCACTATACAAAATGAGGGCCCGATGCCCCCAAGGAACTCGGTCTGTTCTAGAGAACAGCACATATGCTTGTGAAAAGGTGACCAGTGATAGTTGATAATTGACATCGCATTCCCAACAAGTCACACAAATGATGCAGGTGTAAGATTTCAAGGAAAGTTTAGTGAATAGACCTGGTTGGCAGAGGTTTTAGAGTTCATTCCAACTAGCCCTTAAAGGCAGAGAAAGACTTTGGGGGTAAGGTGTGGGAGAGGAGAAAGGGAGGATTTCCAAGAAGAGGCGCTGCGGTGAACGGAGGCAAAATGCTCAGGAAGAGAATCATGAGGCTGTTTTCTTCTCTCTCCTCACCACCATCACTCCTACAGTGTTTCTTTCCTTAAGCTTGCCTTTCCTTTTACATGCTTACCTTCTTGCGCACCCACAAATGCACTGGGGAGGTCGCCTTGGTGTGTACAGGTTTCTGGGTGCTGCCCACGAACTTGGGTGCTGGGTTTAGGATGTGGTTATCCAGGCTGGTGAGTGCAGAAGGGCGTCTGAGGTACACTTTGCCTCTGTCACCGGTGTCGTGTGTGTAGAAGGGCCTGTGCCTGCTGTACATCCGAAGGATGAGTGTTCTCAGTGTTGGCATAGAGCTTACGTGCTGCGGTGGGGTAGTGCGGGGCAGAGCAAGCCGTGCATCTTCCCGCTCAAAGGTCCGGAGTGCAGAGGCGCCCGACTTGTCTCTCAGCCAGAAGAGAATGCGACTCTTGATCTCCGAGTTATAAACCCGGCTCCAAGTTGGGTGGAGAAATTACTTAAATAAACTTCAGGAAAAAAAAAAAGTCCTGGGCACCCGCAGGCAACCCCAGAAGGGGTGGAGCCAGGCCCGGGAGAGGCGGGGTTTGGCTGCGGGGCGGACGTGCAAATCTGGTGGCGGCGGAAGCGTGGCACTTGCGGGGCAAGATGGCGGCGCCCAGGCGGTCGTAGAGTAAGTAAGGGGCTGCACTGGAGGGGCGGATTTCAGGGTTCCCCGGGGGAGATCTCCAGGGTAGACCAGTGCAGGGTATCCAGCTCCTTTGTCCGAGCCTCCCTGAGTGTGTTTGCTCTGCACTGGAGAGGCCGCGGCCTCTTCGGTGTGTAGATCCCGGCCGCGGCCGACCATCCGTGGGTTGCAGAGGCTGAGATTCGGTGATCTGTTTGCTGACTCGAGTGGTCCAGAAGTGTCCGCGACCACAGAGCCGCAGGGGCAGTTGTGGGGGCCCGGCAGTGTACAAATCTTGTACTTCTTTGGTGTAATATATTCTTAATTGTTTTCGTTCCTTTTGATGCGATTGTCAGTGACATTGTTTTCTTAATTTCATTTTCTGATTGTTCTTTTTGCTGGTGTATAGCAATACAGATGATTTTTATATGTTGTTGTTTTTTTTGTAGCCCAAGGGTTTTGTTGTTGTTGTTGTTTAATAATTTGAACACCTTTAGCCCAGGCATGTTCTCTCCAGTTTGATAAACAGTCATTACTCCCTGGTAGGACATTTATCTGCCTGTCTCCTGATGACATTTTTCTTAGGTTCCCTACAGTTGTTCCTGAGAATTTTTATCATCCACAGATTGTAAACAACCTTCGGTTGGCAGTAAATATTGTCTGATTAGACTGATGACATCAGGGAGGGCTAAATAGGGAGGGAATGGCAAAAAGGTATGAATGAGAAGGAATGAGTTGATGTGAACCCAAGAAAAAAGAATCCTCTCTGATGCACCGTAAAGAGAATCAGGATTCAGTTGCAGAGGGCCCATCAACTTTATTGCTTGTAGGTGTGAATGAGAGAGACTCGCCACACCAAAGCAGTGCTGGAAAGAGTTGCTCTAGAGAGGCAGCTGGAGTGTCAAGATGCTGTCCAGACCAAAGCCTGGGGAGTCGGAGGTGGACCTGCTGCGTTTCCAGAGTCAGTTTCTTGCAGCTGGTGCAGCTCCAGCGGTACAACTGGTGAAGAAAGGAAGTAGGAGAGGTGGCGACACTGACCTGGACCAGCCTCTGCTACAAGATCGTCGGGATGTGGTGACGCTGGACAGTGAGTGGTTGTGGGTGGCAGGCCGAGAAGGAGAGAGGATATGACCTGAGCATCCTCTCTCTCTTCCTGATGTAGCTGGACTTTTCCCCATCATTATTTCAGACACTGCATAACCTCCGTTGCTGCAGCCCCATTTTACACACGCAGAGACTCAAGTTCGCAGAGGTTAAATATCTTGCCCAAGGTGACACGGCTTGAGCCAGGGCCCTACAGCAGCTGCCTTTCTGCCTTTGGCTTCCTCCTGCCCTCAGTGTCTTCCTGGGAAGGTGTGGAGTATCCTCACATCTGGGTTTTTTTTCTTTCCCAGATCTCCCAGATTTGCCCCCAGCTTTGGTTCCTGCTCCCCCCAAGAGAGCCAGACCCAGCCCTGGCTGTCCCCCGCCTGAACATGAGGACCCTGAAGAGAGGCTGAACAGGCACGATCAGCACATCACTGCTGTCTTGACTAAGATCATTGTGCGTCTCACCCTTGATAAGTGGGACAAGGTGTCCTAGGACAGCAAGGATATTTGGGTGGGGGTGGTAAGCCTTATGCATAGAGGGTGATTCAGAAAGGTGGGACTTTATTCCCCCTGCAGTCAGTTTGGGGTCTGCTTTAGAAACACTCACTAAGAAGCAAAGTGGGTTCATTACTCCCTAGAGAGAGATTCTAGTCATCCAGAATTGGGGCTAGGGGGGTAACGTCCAGCCTGGGGAAAGCTCAATATCTTCACTACTTTGTGCTTTGTTGCTGCAGGAACGAGACACAAGTTCAGTGGCTGTGAATCTGCCGGCACCCAGTGCCGTTGCTTTTCCCCCTGTGTTCCATCGCTCACAGGAGAGACAGGTAGGCGGGGCGCTGAGATGGTGCTTAGGGGACATTCAGGTGAGCCTTATAGTGCCTCCTCCTTTTTAATTTTTTTTTAATGTTTATTTTTTTGAGATTGAGACAGAGAATGTGAGGGAAGGAGGGGCAGAGAAAGGGAGAGAGAGAATCCTAGACAGACTCCGTGCTATCAACACCAGAGCCCGACGTGGGGCTTGTGGGCCTCAGACTCACAAAATGTGAGATCATGACCTGAGCTGAAATCAGAAGTCAGACACTTAACAGACTGAACCACCCAGGCGCCCCATAGGGCATCTTCCTCAGGCAGAGAATCTGAATAATGATAAGCAACTCTCTTGTTAAAGCAGCACCATGCTAAACACTGTACATGCTTGACTTAATGCTCATAACAGCCGCGTGAGGTAGGTATCATTATCCCCATTTCCAGGTGAGGAAACCGAGACCCTGAGAAGATATATAACTTGTCCAACACCACACACCTAATAGATAGAGGAGCCAGAAATCCAACCCAGATTTGTCAGACTTCAAGACCTGTCCTGTAGAACCCTGCTTTTTCTGAGAACTAGGGTTATGGCCCTTGGAGATTAAGCAAGACTCTCTTATCTCTTTGTTCCAGTGGCCTTAGTATAAAGAGGTTGAGAAGAAAATGGGGTAATGAGCATCGGTCACTTGGGTTTTCTTTTTGCCCCATAGGGGAAGTCAGCAACATCTGGTAAGAGAAGCATCTTTGCCCAAGAAATTGCAGCAAAGAGACTGTCTGAAGCTAGGGTCCCACCGGTTAGAGAAGTTGTGTCTACCCTGGATCCACCAGAGGGTAAGCTGAGGTTAGGGAGGCTTGGGCTTAGCCTTTTTGTAATACACAATCATAGAGTCACCTTTGGGTATATGTCTTCTCCCCCTCAAATATGAAGACATATTTATTTCTTTTGGTGGGGAGAGGAAAGGGAGAGAGAGAATCTTAAGTAGTCTCCGCCCAGTGCAGAGGCCAACACGGGGCTCAGTCTTGGGACCGTGAGATCATGATCTGAGCCGAAATCAAGAGTCAGACACTTAACCGACTGAGCCACCCAGGCAACCCATGAAGGCACATTCAGCTGGCATTTGAGCCATCTGAAGAGGAAGCTGTCCCTTATCCCTACATACAATATTGGGTATGGATGGCTTGGGTCCACATCTGAGTCTTAGGTGCAGGGAGAGTACAGGCCATTATTCGGCCCTAGGAGAAAGGAAGGAGACAGAGATGTCTGGCAGAGACTGTAAAATGAAGACATAGGCCAAGATTCCCTTAATGATGCAAATTATTAGCACAAGAGCTGGAGGTAGGTTTCTGGAGGCAGATGACTGTCTGGACATCCAAGAGAAGAGTCAGAAAGTAGGATATTTCTTGGAAATATCTCTCAGAAAGGGGAAAAATGAGTGAACGGGTCACCACCCAACCCAATGTGTGTTTGTGCTGTGGGGGTGCGAAGGGTGGGGAGGGCCCTCCACTCTGTGCCCGGGAAATCTCCGGGGCCTTCATCTGTCTCCAGGCCTAATGGGATTAGGCTCCGGTGAGGCAGTGAAACTAATCATATGCCTCTTCTAGGTGCTGCATCCCGGGAGGCCCTCACACCTAGGGAGCAGGGCTGCCAGCTTTCATGGGGCGGCCACAGCTTCCAGGGACCCCATCTAGTCACAGGGAAGGGGCTCAGGAGCCAGGATGCTGAGCAGGAAGCCCAGACCATCCATGAAGAGAACATAGCAAAACTGCAAGCCATGGCTCCTGAGGAGATCCTGCAGGAACAGCAGCGGCTGCTAGCTCAGCTCGGTATGGCATTCCAGTCTTTGCGGCTGAGACCCGGCTAGGAAGGGACTGCCACTTATTGATGAAGGCTTACTGTGGGTGCCAGGCTTTTTGCCGAGTGCTTGAATGCATGATTTCATTCTGTCCTCAAATGGTTCTTGTAAGTGCTGATTTCGTTTACTTATGGAAAAAAACTGAGTCTCACAACTTGAAGGAATTGTCCCCCAGGTCATATGGCTGGTAAGGAACATGGATGAGATGTAAGCTCAAGTCTATGAGGTCTGACAGTGCTGCTCTTAACCACTATACTGTGTATCCTGTACTACTCTAGTGTAATGTACTCCAGTGTAATGTAGCTAATGTTCTGGCTGGTACAGCTATGACATGTTCTATTATGTGACACTCCACTCTGCTATACCTCCCTCCTAGTTTCTGTTCACCAAAACAGTAGCACCAAGTCAGTCTTGCTCCAAAATGTGTGTCTTAATACATCAATTAGGTTTCAGTAAATATTTGTGCATAAATAAATTAGCTGAAAGAAAGAGAAATTGTTCCCCTAAATGCCTTCTCTTTGGCCCTAGTCAGCATTCATTCATGTATTCCATAGCCACTGACTTTGGGCCTCTGACCTGGAGCCAACCACTGGAATAGGTGGACACTAGGCCAGGGGACTGTGAAAGATGGAGAGGTGGGCAGGTCTTAGTGACAGGTCTCGGTCATTGAAGCCCCACGAAAGCCCAGGGGGTTCAGGCCCGGGGTAGGAAGCGGCTTGTCCTGGCCGTGGCACTCATAGGCAGACAGTATTCCGCAGGTGTCAGGTCTGTCAGGCTGGTGAGGATCCTCCAACACCCGCTGTCCTTTCCTTCCTCTCCCCTAGATCCCAACTTGGTTGCCTTTTTGAGATCCCACAGCCACGCCCATGAGCAAGCAGGAGAGAAGGCCACAGAGGAGCAGAGGCCAGGAGGACCCTCTGTTGAGGTCACTGGAGAAGAACCCATTGTGCCAACTTCTGCAAGTGAGCCCACGCAGGAAGATGAGCCGGAGCCAGAAGTCCCAGGTTTGGAAAAAGGAGGACATCTTTTGGGGAATAAAAGTAGAGGAAAGTATCCCTCCTAGGCTTGGCAGATGGGAAAAGAGAGAATCTTCTATGTCTTTGGACATCTAACATTAATCTTCCATTATCGTCTGGAAATCTCTCTTCATTTGCTAATACATATATTCCTGCATATGCTTCCTGTTTTCTTGCTTTGTTATGGCTCCTTCTTGCCCTTCCCTGGTAAGCAGCAGCAGGGCGTGATGCCTGAATGGCCCCCTCTCCCGGCAGATCATCTCCAATCTGCCTTCGCAAGAGTTGCCCCAGCACAGGCTCTAGCTACCCTACAGTTTTCTGCCTTTGCTGTCAGTGTTATGGACAAGATGGCAGGGCCAGGGTGATGGGAGAAGAGTCTGTCGCAGGTCTTACGGACATGCCAGACCCAAAGCAGAGAGGCCAATGGGAACACTCATTTCCCAGGACGCGGATTATTTTATTAGTGATTCACAAAAGAAGAAATTGAATTGTGGAAGCCAGGAACCTCCTGCCCCTCAATGAGTTCCAGGCCAGCTGAGCAGGTCGGGTGGGGGTTGGGGAAGAAGGCAGGGGGTGTCTTGGGTGTGTGTTTCTGCATCTTGCCCTGCAGAAGCGGGATAGCTGTCCCTCTTTGCCCCACTCCCCTGCTTCTTGAGAAGGTCGGTACTAGACAGTTGAGAACTGTGTTGTCCCTGATGTATGTGGCCCTCCCTTCTTCGTCTGCTCCCTCTTTCCCCTTCCTTACCTCCCCCACTTTCTCTTGCCCCTCCCAGCAAATCCTTGGGGTGAGCAAGGGGCTAGAGCTCTGGACTAGGTGTGTTCTGCCGTATCTGAGAGATTTTCCCAGTTCCCAGGGGTTCTAGCCAGTGGGCCATGCCACTTAATGATAGCTAAAGGCAGAGGCTGCCAGACCCTTGGGCAGAGGTGCATGTGGCAACCTCTGGGTGATGGCCAGGACCCCAGTGGACCACCAAGCTGAGTCCCTTAGGGTTTACTACTCTGCTTCCATCTCCCCAGCTCTGGCACCACCGGTGACGCCCCACAAAGAATGGGTGCACATGGACACCGTGGAGCTGGAGAAGCTCCAGTGGACCCAGGACCTGCCCCCACTCCGGCGGCAGCGGACGCAGGAGGTGAGAAGGGCCAGCTGGCCTACAGGCGTGGAGCGGGCTGGAAGTGGGGCTGGGGCTCTGACACCCAGGACCCAGGCCGTTTTCTTCCCTGGAGCTGGAGAAATTTTTCTCCTTTGCGATCCTCCCCCTCTCCCACCACCCTGCCTGGCCCTTAGGGCCAAAGGAGTTCCATTGCCACTCAGGGGTGGAGTCAGGACTGGAGGCCTGGCAGAAAGGTGAGGAGTGAGTGTGGGGAAGTCGCTACTGTCTCCAGCCCATAGCCCTCTTTCTTTTCCCACTAGAGGATGCAGGCCCGATTTAGTCTTCAGGGAGAGCTTCTGGCCCCCGATGTGGACCTGCCCACCCATCTGGGCCTGCACCACCATGGAGAAGAGGCAGAGGTGAGGCGTGGGGCCCAGGGAGGACTGGGCAGCTCTCGGCAAGTGGAAAAGGACCTCTGGTCGTTTGCCTCGGACCTTCGGTGTACGCCATCCCAGGTCGCAGCCTTGGTGTCCATAGGTTATTAGGCTCAAAATACTTCTCCTCATTCCTTCACATTCCAGGCAGTTGTCAAGCTTGCCAGTTCTATGTTGCCTCCTCTGAGGCTTTCTTAAGAAGAGCCTTGCTCCCTCTTACCTGCTCAGTCACCATGTCTTCCACCCTCTCAGCCATGCCATCCATCTCTCATGGGATTGCCACACGGATTCCGTCTGGCCCGGCTCAGGCCGTGCCTTGCCTCAGAAAGTTTCCTGGCTCCCTTCTGCTCACAGAATAGTCTTGACTCCTTTGACACTCTATCCTTGCTGCCCCTATAGCTCTGCCTTCCTCACTCCTGCGCCATTCTAGAGCCTTCTCACTATATACACCGTGTGCTCAAGGACCTCCAGGGCTCAGTTCTTCAGGCCATCGAAGCTCTACCCACCCATTGAGACCACATCACTTTTCCAGGCCCCCCCCCCTTCTGTCTCTCTCCTCTTCTCTTGTTGCAAATTAAACACTGATTACCGCATTCCTCCCTATCTGCCTTATGCCATGGTTACTCTTGTGCAAGTCCCATCTTCTCTACCAGTTTGAGGATCCATGGAGCGCAGAGGCAAGAGATATCACTTAGTCTTCCCCTTGACAACTAAGTCAGTGCCTGGAATGTACGGGTTTCTGTGTATTGGTTGGGGGCACTGCCCTGTGTCCTGGCTGCTAATTTCTTGACCCTGCGCCAGAGAGCAGGGTACTCTCTACAGGAGCTGTTCCACCTGACACGCAGCCAGGTGTCCCAGCAGAGAGCACTAGCGCTGCATGTGTTGGCCCAGGTCATCGGCAGGGTGAGTGGACTACTAGCCGGTCCTGCCTGTCCCCACACCTCGCCCCTCCAGCCATAGATTTTCCCACCTCCTGCCCTTTTCATCCTGGCCCTGTAGCTCATACATCGACTCTCTCTGGGGCAGACTGGGAATGGGATAAACCCAGGATCATAGGTGGACAAGTGAAGGGTTTAGGACGATGCCTCTGTAACTTCTACGTCTTCAGCAAAGTTTCATCCTGTCCCCAAGGCCCAGGCTGGCGAGTTTGGGGACCGGCTAGTGGGCAGCGTGTTGCGCCTCCTCTTGGATGCTGGTTTCCTCTTCTTGCTGCGTTTCTCCCTGGATGACCGAGTGGACGCAGTCATTGCAGCTGCCATCCGGGCTCTTCGGGCTCTGCTGGTGGCTCCTGGAGATGAGGTACAACAGGGATGGGAATAGGGCTTTGAGGCATCAAGGTTCCTACTCCTGCTGCTGGACATGCCCTCACTGCCGAGGCTTTGCCAAAGAGAGCAGAGAATGGGATGGCAGCACCACCGCCTTCTGTTAAAGGCCCCAGAGCCCAGCAGCCTTGCCTTTCTGTTCTGGGTGGGTGGCTGCCGCTGCTGCTTTTTCTGGGCCTGACTCCTTCCTCTTCTTCCCACACCCTTCTCTTTCCTGTGTCAGGAGCTCCTCGATAACTCCTTCTCCTGGTACCAGGGAGCTTTGACGTTTCCTCTGATGCCCAGCCAGGAGGACAGGGAGGACGACGAGGATGAAGATGAAGAGCTCCCAGCAGAAAAAGCAAAGAGAAGGAGCCCTGAGGAAGGAAACCGGCCTCCATCTGACCTGGCTCGACATGACGTCATCAAGGTAAAGCTACCAGGGCAGCTGCACCTGTCCCGTGACCTCAAGGGCAAGCACATCTTGGGCAAGAGGGGTCATCAAGTCCCAGGGCTCAGTTGTTTTTGGCAGTGGGTTTATCTCTCTGATCACCAGGGGCTTCTGGCCACCAACCTGCTGCCACGGCTGCGCTACATCCTAGAGGTAACCGGCCCAGTCCCTTCTGTGGTCCTTGACATCCTGGCTGTGCTCATCCGTTTGGCCCGGCATTCCCTGGAGTCAGCCACAAGGGTAAGAACGAGAAGGAGACAAGGAATGCGCGAAGAGCCTAGTTGACCCTGGTGCTGACCCTCAGCCTCCCTACTTCCCTCCTTTCCTTATTCCCTTTTTTTCCTGACCCCCACAGGTCCTGGAGTGCCCTCGGCTAATAGAGACCGTGATTCAAGAGTTCCTGCCCACCAGCTGGTCCCCCGTGGGGGTGGGGCCTGTCCCTAGTTTACACAAAGTTCCCTGTGCCACTGCCATGAAACTTCTTCGTGTCCTGGCCTCGGCTGGTAGGAATATTGCTGCCCGGCTGGTGAGCAGGACAAAGGTCGAGGGATGAGGGGCTTAAGATAGGACTGGGTTGGGGGCTAAGCATAGACTCTGGGTAACTCGCTCATGCCATCTTCCTCTTCTGATCCAGCTGCTTAGAAATGCAGTAGGAACCACCATCCAGAAATGCAGTCATCTAGAGTCTAGTGTATTCTATGGGCCTGCTGTGCTTTCGTTATAGGCCCTACAGATGGGCAGCCATCACCCATAGCCAAGTAGCCCTAGAAAAGGTGCCCAGCAGGTGCTTGCTAAAAAGAAGGATGGGAGGGGCGGAAAGGGAGGAAGGTGGAGTGGGAGGGAGGGATGGATGAAACAGTTTCATCCTGGCCCAGAGTTAAGACCCTGTAGCAAGAGAGTGGCCTGGAACAGGGTTGAGTTGAGCCAATCTCCACAGTAAGAGAACCTGAGGCTACTTGGGCTCCCTGCTGATTGTGATGCTCAGACTCTGCCCTCTCACCCTCAGCTGAGCAGCTTTGATCTCCGGAGCCGCCTGTGCCGCTTTATAGCAGAGGCTCCCCAGGAAATGGCCTTGCCCCCAGAGGAAGCTGAGATGCTGAGCACTGAGGCCTTCCGTCTGTGGGCTGTGGCTGCCTCCTATGGCCAGGGTAGTGACCTTTACAGGTGAGGAGAGATGAGAGTAGACTCCCTTGTAGACCTCTCCAATTCTGCGCTCTGGCCTAATCTGATGACTCAGTCTTGCTCAAGGTTTCAAGCTCAGAGGGAGGCTGAGGATGAAGAAAAGGAGATTCTGGGAGGAATGAAGAAGGCCTGGGGGCCAGAACTAGCCAGAGGACAGTAGAACAAAGCTGAGTTAACCGCATTCTGTGCACAACAGCCTTAGTAGCTTGGAGAAATCAGATTTAAATCCCCTGTTGAGAGGAAGCCTGGAAGGTCTACCTCGTTCGTTCCCTTCAGCCTCCAGCCTTCCTTCCCTCCGAAGCCTTCCAAGAGTGCCCAGCCCTGGAGCCTCTGTCTCCCGAGCCTCCTTAACCAGACTGCAGGTCCCTTACTTTCTGTCTTCTGTCTCCATGTCCAGTGTCTTTGGACACTCAAAGGCAGTAATTGTTCTCCCCCAGGGAGCTATACCCAGTGCTGATGCGGGCCCTGCAGGCTGTGCCAGAGGAGCTCAGCACCCAGCCCCCTCGGCCCCTGTCTGTGCAGCGGATAGCCTCCTTGCTCACTCTGCTCACCCAGCTGACCCTGGCAGCCAGTAGCACCACCCCTGAGCCTAGCAGGTAGGTTATAGCACTGAGCTCCAGGACAGGTGGGAGCACTCCTCCAGAGGGAGAGGGTGGGTAGGCCTTATGGAGGAGTCAAGGCAGCCAGACCTTGACTGTGACCCCTTTGGCACTCCTGTAGTGACTCTGCTGAGGCCAGTCTGTCGGCCACTCCTTCCTTGATCACTTGGACACAGGTGTCCGGGCTCCAGCCTCTCGTGGAGCCCTGTCTAAGACAGACCTTGAAGTCGCTGCCCACATCTGAGAATTGGCATGCCCTAGGCCCGGTGCCCACTGCCTGCCTGCTCTTCCTGGATGCATACTACCAGGCCTGGAGCCAGCAGGTGAGTGTTGCCTGCCTTCCTCCATGCCCTGGAAGCCTGCCCACATCTTAACACACCACCCTATGTCTCCCTTTCTGTCTCGACCTCTCCCCTCCTACTTCCCCATTCCACCTTTTCCCACTCTCTGCCTTTTCCCTCCTACCTTTCTTCTTCTTTCCCCCTCCGTATCCATTGGAGCTGTCAAGGAGCTGTGTTGGTGGGGACCAGAGAACCCCAAACAGCAGCCTTATCTCCCTGGAGACTTCATGCTCTGAGGACGGTGGGTGTCGGGGCAACCTCAGGGTCTTTTCTCTCTCCAGAAGGATCAGAAGGCAGAAGCCTGCAAACACTGACTCTTGGGCTCTTGGAGTCATGGTTTTGGTCTGGGTACACAGGGTCTAGGAGGATGTGTGTCCTGTGCTGTCAGCTCAGTGAGCCCCTTGGTCTTCTAGCCAAGCTTGTGCCCAGGGGATTGGCTTCAGGATACGGAGCGCCTGTCAGAGGGGCTGCTGCTACCCTTGCTGCACCCACCCACTCTGGGCGGCCTGTGGGATTCTCTTGGGTATGTATTGCGTGTGTGTGTGTGTGTGTGTGTGTGTGAGAGAGAGAGAGAGAGAGAGAGAGAGAGTGTGTGATTGGGAGGTGGGGGCAGTAGGGAGGAGGTGGTTTGACTCCTTGTAGGACTCCTAGATCTATCTCCCTGGCCCATCCCAAGTAGAACTTCTCAGCTTGAAGGAAACCTGAATCCCTAGCAGGCAGCACTTGAGGGCTCTGAGGAATGTGGGTACTGGTCCATATAGCCAGGTTCCTGCGGGCCTTGGCCGCAAACCAAGCAGCTCTTTTCCAGCGTGGCGCACATCAGGCCAGAGCCCCCCTCAGCTTCTTCATTCTGCCTCCAGGTGCTGTTCCCCTCTCTGCAACCCGCAGTTCTGTGTACCGGCCCCTGAAGCTCTCCCCAGCCTCGTGTCACTGGGCTGCACAGGAGGACGCCCCTCTCTCAGTCTGGCTGGCTCAGCCTCACCCTTCCCATTCCTCACTGCCCTCCTCTCTCTCTTCAACACTTTGGCCCGGATCCACAAGGGGCTATGTGGCCAGGTGAGACCTAGGCCCCTGGTTAGGGGTCAGGGGCTGGGGTGGAAGGGCAAGATGGGAAGAGTCAGAACAAAAGAGTGAGGGTATCACTTGAGGCTAGGGAGGGGGCAGCCACCTGGGGAACCCCAGGAGAGATCAAAGTCACCTTTAGAACTGAGCAGGTTTGCTTTTCTCCAGCTGGCTGCCATATTGGCTGCCCCAGGACTCCAGAACTACTTCCGCCAGTGTGTGGCTCCTTTGGCCGCCCCACAACTCACTCCCTTCTCTGCGTGGGCCTTGCGCCATGAGTACCACCTACAGTACCTGGCACTCACCCTGGCGCAGAGATCGGTGGGTATGCCCCAACCCCCTCCCCTGTCAATTATCCCCACCCAGCTTGTTTGGAACCTGTGCTGCTTCTGGGGCCCCTACAGTTCGTCCTGTCCTCTAGACCCGCCCAGGATCTGTGCCCTTCAGCATATATCCTCTTTGCATGGACACTCACTTCCCTTTGCTCTGTCTCCTCTCACACCCCACCCACCCCCCTACTCCCTGCTCTTCTGTTCACAGGCAACAGTCCAGCCAGTTCTGGCCGTCAGTGCCGCCCTCCATCATAGTATGGTGTTGGCCCTGCTGAGCCGACTGCTGCCTGGAAGTGAGCACCTCACCCAGGAGCTACTGCTGAGCTGTGTATTCCGGCTGGAGTTCCTCCCGTAAGTCCAGGGTTGGGGACATCAACTCAGCCCTTTGAGAGGCTGCTGTGGCTATTGACAGAGCAGCCCTGAGTTTGGAGCCAGGACACCTGGGTTTAATCCACTTCCTTGCATGGATTGTACTTTACCTATCGGAGCTTCTGTTTTCTCATCACTAAAGGGAGGATGAAGATATCCACGCTAGAGAATTATAATGAGATTTCAGTGTGACTATATGGCTAAAAACGGGTGCATAAACTAGCTATACTTGAGTAATAGGTAACAGTTACTGAGTGCTGGCTTTGTGTCTGGCATCTCCTGAAGTATTTGTATTTTGAGTGTTTCACTTGTACTATGAGATAGGTATTGTTATTGTCCCCATTTTCCTATGAGGAAACTGAGGCACAGAGAAGTTCCTTAAACCTGCCCCTATGCAGCTGACTTTAGTATCCATTCTCTTAACCTACACACACGACATAGAAAGTGATTAGGGGAACAGGGAGGAGCAGGATTGGACCTAGGAACCTCTGGGAAGCCCTGGAGAGCTGGTATGGTGTTCGGAGTGCCATGGTTGAAGCCCTGATTTTTGGCTTTTGGGTTCTATTGCAGGGAAAGAGAATCAGGTGGTCCGGAGGCAGCTGAGTTCTCTGATCGGCTGTCCTTAGGGAGCGGCAGGGACTCTGGGCATGGGCGAGGGACTCTGCTGGCTCAGGCCTGCCAGGACCTCCCCAGCATCCGCAGCTGCTACCTGACCCACTGCTCACTGGCCCGAGCCAGCCTTCTAGCCTCTCAGGCCTTGTACCGAGGGGAGCTACGGCGAGTCCCAGCCCTGCTGCTCCCTGTGCCTAAGGAGCCACTGCTGCCCACCGACTGGCCTTTCCTGCCATTGATCCACCTCTACCACCAGGCCGCAGACACACCCTCAGGGCTCCCTCCTGCTGACACCGTAGGCACAGCTATGCGGGCTCTGCAGTGGGTGCTCATCTTGGAGAGCTGGCGCCCCCAGGCCCTCTGGGCTGTACCTCCTGCTGCCCGCCTGGCACGGCTCATGTGTGTGTTTCTGGTGGACAGTGAACTGTTCCGGGAGACACCAATACAACGTCTGGTGGCAGCCCTCCTTGCCCGGCTCTGCCAGCCTAAAGTCCTGCCAGACCTCAAGCTGGATTGTCCACTTCCTGGCCTGACGTCTTTCCCTGACCTCTATGCCAACTTCCTGGAGCATTTTGAGGCTGTCTCTTTTGGGGACCACCTCTTTGGAGCTCTGGTTCTCCTTCCCCTGCAGCGTCGGTTCAGTGTCACTTTGCGCCTCGCCCTCTTTGGGGAGCACGTGGGAGCCTTGCGAGCTCTGGGCCTGCCTCTGACTCAGGTACTTTCTAAGCCCAGCACAGCCTGTACTGTACTGGCCTTCCTGTACTGGGCTTTGGGGGTGGTCCTGAGCAGTGGGAGCTTTGGTGGCTCTCGGGTTCCTTATCTCATTTCTTCGGGATTTTGAGGAGATTAAGAGAATCCACAAAAGGGGTTTAACAGGGTATCTGGCATATAGTATGTATTAGGTATTATTAACAAGCTACAACTCGTCATTCATGAGGTGCTACAGTCTAGGTAAGAGATGTGCTAAAAACCAGTGTAGTTCTAAGTTATTCAGATGTTAGGCGTTAGGGCAGGTTTCAGAAACGGGAAAGATCGAAGTGGGCTTCCCCTAAGCAGAAGGCTTTGGGGAAGAGTGAGGTTGACCTGGGCACTGAAGGTTGGGTAGAATTGGGATTGTTGAGGATGAAGGACACAATGTATGTAGTGGAGGGGCACCTGAATGGCTCAGTCCATTAAGCGCCTGACTCTTGATTTCAGCTCAGGTCATGATCTCACAGTTGTGAGATCGAGCTCTATGTTGAGTGTGGAATCTGCTTGGGATGCTCTCTCTCTCTCTTCCTCTCTCTCTCTCTCTCTCTCTCTCTCTCTCTCTGCACCTCCCCAACTCACAAGCTCTCTCAAGAGATAAAAAAAAAAGAATGTACCTAGTGGAACAGCATCAGCAAAAGCTCAGAGGCAGGAAGGAATATAACAGGGTAGGCAGAGGGAGGAGGCTAGACCAGATTTCAGTTTAGGAACTTGTTGGAAACGAGGCTAATAAAATCTTAGAGGCCTCAAAAATCAGACTAAAGGGTTAAACTTATACGCTGTAGAGAGTTACTGTTTTTTTCAAGGGTCGAGTTTTTATTTTCGTTATATCTTATTCTGGTAAATTTTTTTGTTTAGTTTTTTCTAATGTTTATTCTTGAGAGAGTGAGCACAAGCGGGAGAGGAGCAGAGAGAGGGAGACACTGAAAATGAAGCAGGCTCCAGGCTCTGAACCGTCAGCACAGAGCCTGATGTGGGGCTCGAACTCACAAACTGGGAGATCATGACCTGAGCCGATGTCGGACACTTTAACGGACTGAGCCACCCAGGCACCCCTAAACTTTTTTTTTTTAAGTTTATTTATTTGTTTTGAGACAGAGCAAGAGAGTGAGCAGAAAAAGGGCAGAGAGGGAATCCCAAGCAGGCTCCACACCATCAGCACAGATCCCGATGTGGGGCTCAAACTCATGAACCATGAGATCATGACCTGAGCCAAAATCAAGATTTGGGCAATTAACAGACTGAACCATCTAGGTGCCCTATTCTGGTAAACTTTAAATGTTTTAATAAATACATTTAACATGTATATAAAATGTAAGTATTTTATATAAAAAAAAACAAAAAAATATTTTTAAGGATTAGTTTTTTATGTGCATATATATTTTATAAAATGGGGATCCCTGCATAATGTTTTCTTCATTTAACAGTACATAATAGGGGCGCCTGGGTGGCTCAGTCAGTTAAGCAGCCGACTTCGGCTCAGGTCATGATCTCACGGTCTGCGAGTTCGAGCCCCGCGTCGAGTTCGAGCCCTGCGTCGGGCTCTGTGCTGATGGCTCAGAGCCTGGAGTCTGCTTCAGATTCTGCGTCTGCCTCTCTCTCTCTTTCTGCCCTTCCCCTGCTCACACTCTGTCTCTCAAAAATAAACGTTAAAAAAAATAAAATAAAAAAGAAACAGTACTTTATAAGCACTTCCCAATCTTTAAATATTCTAAGAAATCAACATTTTTTATTATTTAATAATCCATTGTATAGTTGCATCTGTTTATTAACTCCTTGGCATGAAAATTGTTTCTAATTTTCTGCTATTTGAAGTAACACTATGATAAATACCACTGGATGTAAACCTTATCTCTTTTTCTCATAATCATTTTTTTAATGTTAATTTTTGAGATAGAGAGACAGTGCAAGCGGGGGTAGGGACCGAGAGAGAGGGAGACACAGAATCCGAGGCAGGCTCCAGGCTCTGAGCTGTTAGTACAGAGCCTGACGTGGGGCTCAAACTCAAGAACCGGGAGATCATGACCTGAGCCAAAGTTGGGTGCTCAACTGACTGGGCCACCCAGGTGCCCTAATCATATTTTTTTTATGTTTTTATTTTTTTAAGTAATCTCTACACCCAACGTTGGGCTCAAACTCACAACCCCAAGGTCAAGAGTTGTATGTTCCACCGACTGAGCCAGCCAGGTGCCCCTCTCATAATCCTTTCTGCATGGAATTAAGAGTGGTTTTTTTGGAGAGTTACTAGTCCTAAGAAAAGGAACTTTTGAAAGGTTTCATAATATAATTGAGCAGTTGAGTTTGAAGTTTTAAGTAGATTAAAGTAGTGGTAGGCAGTAGAAATTCAGTACTGCTTCTTAGTTTCCCAGTTTCCCCTGCTTCTCAGCTCTTTAGTCTTTAACGTCGATCCTTGCAATAGACAGGAATGGATGTCTGTCCAGGACAGACACCTCTGCCCTCATGATTTGGTCCATCTGACTGTCAGCCATCCACCCTGTTGTCCAGTGATAGACATTCCACCCCCACCCTCAGCACGTCTCATTCCCCCTGTTGCAGTTGCCTGTGTCCTTGGAGCACTATACAGAGCCTCCTGAAGACAACCTGGCCCTCCTTCAGCTCTACTTCCGGGCCCTGGTTACTGGTGCACTCTGTCCACGCTGGTGCCCTGTGCTCTATGCTGTGGCCGTGGCTCATGTCAACAGTTTCATCTTCTCCCAGGACCCAAAGAGCTCAGTAAGTTATATCCTGGGCTCCAAAGGGAGGAAGAGAGACTGCGATTGAACTGCCTCTGGGTCATCTGGGGAGGAGATGAAGGCCAGACAAGGCCAGTGATGGCTACAGCCCTTGGCCCAGTGCCCCCTGTCCTTTTTCTGCCTCTAGGAAGAGGTAAAGGCTGCCCGCAGGAGCATGCTGCAGAAGACTTGGATGCTGACGAATGAGGTAGGATGGGGCAGGTCCTGGAGGGTGGGAAGATAGTAGGTCTTGGGGCACGGAGATCTCTCAACAGGATCTCACTACCTACTTCATAAAGTTTCTGTCCATTTTGCAGGGTCTCCGGCAGCACCTTCTCTACTATAAACTCCCTAATCCTGCCCTCCCAGAAGGCTTTGAGCTGTATCTCCAGCTGCCCACTCTGCGTCAGCAGTACCTCCAGAGACTGACCTCAGGGATGCTCCAGAATGGGGTATCAGTGACCTAGTACAGCTGCTGCAAATAAAGAGATGGATACAGTCTCCTGGAGTTCACCAACATGGGCCTGGCCAGACAGAAGGGTTTTGTGGCTTAAGAGTGGGTGGGAGACAAGGGAGCAGAAGGCTTGCCTTCCTGTGAGCAGGCTGTGTGAGCTTTTTTGGGGCATAGTGAGCCCTCCCATTATATCCTGATGTCTGAAGCTCAGGATCTGGTCTATGTGGGAGTGAAGGGTGACTTAACTACTTACCCTTCTCTTGGAAACCAGACAAACTATGTACACCTCTCCTCCTTCCCCTGCCCCAGACCAGATATATAAATGTTGTAGATGCGTACTGAAATAAAAATTTTTTGTATCTCCTGGGACTCTGATTTGGACTGATTTCCCCTGCCCCAGACCAGATATATAAATGTTGTAGATGCGTACTGAAATAAAAATTTTTTGTATCTCCTGGGACTCTGATTTGGACTGATTTCAGACTTTAGTTCAGGATTGGTATGGAAGGATGGGCTATCCCAGGAGAGAAGCTGGACTCCTGTGAGAGGAGAGAAATGAAAACAGTCTATGTCGAGGACAACAAAAATGTGGGTCCCAGTTCTGCAGTAGAGCCAGGCCAGAGTAATGCTCTTGGGAAGGGGTACTTCTGGAAGGACTCTCTCTCGGCAGTCCACTTTGAGTGTAAGTATCCTCGATGGGGTCGGCATCTTGTCTCCTTATGGTCTGTTAACTGCTATCTGAGATATGAAGAAACTCAAAATCCGACCGTGCACTAGCTGAATCAATCTATTTGGGCTGCTGTAATAATACCATAGACTGAGTAGCTTATACGTAACAAATTCATTTCTGTGACTCCATGAGGTGACCCCAGAGGCCCATGTTTCTGAGGGTATCTGGAAGTTCAGCCTTTCAGTTACAAAGGCACTGAAAAGACGCAAGTAATGTCAAGTAATGATGCCTTACTTGGTGCGGTTTACAGAGCACTTTCTATATGTTATTACACACACGCACGAGCGCACACCCCACCACGAATGAAGCAGTCACCCCACTGCTCCAGATGTGAGAGAGTTAGTAAGACCTAGAAGCTTGGACAGGGTATCTAGGGTGTGGCTTGCCATTTTTCTCAGGCTCCGGCCTCAAAAGGATGGGGGGCACTTTCTCCCCTTACCTTGCACTCAACACATTCTCTAAGGCAGCCAGCAGCCAACCCAATGGATCAAGACAGAGCCGAGACACAGAGCCCTGGATGGGTGCTGAAGAGCCTCTTTCTGAAGCGTAGGGACCTCCCTGCCCACATGCCCCATTCTTCCCTCCTTCAGCATCATGGGGTCTGAGGTGGGAGTAGCCAAACAGGCTTTAGGACCACCAGTGTCTACCAAGTAGCTGGACGCTCCTGTAAGGGAAAGTCAGACAAAGGGGCCTGGGCCTGAGCCCACAGCCCTCAGTGTGACAGGCTGAACAAGCCATGAGCGACTTGAGCTGGCTGCTATGTAGATTGGAGCCACGGCTAAGTGCCTTCTGTCTGTCAAGGAACCACCAGCTAGAGGCATCTTCCTAGGCTTGAGAACAGCAGTAGAGGCAGACAGGTCCTGAGGCTCCCCCAGAGGCCTGGAACCGTCAAGGCCAACGCTTCCAGGTCAGTGCTCCAGAAGAGGGGGCCAAAAGCGTGATGCGTGCCTCAATCTGAGGTTCCCCATTGCTCAGCTTGGGAAGGAGAGACAGGCCCAGGGTCTCAGCACCACCTAGGGGTGAGACTACCTAGCTAGGTTGAGGAAGGGGTAGGGGGCCTGAAGGACCAATCTCAGTGAGGCCCCCACATCATTCATAAGGACTTCCCAGGAGAGAAACTTGCAGAGGTATCAGCAGGCACCCAATGCGGCTTCAGTAACTCCAGTTGGTGGGGGCCTGCTTCCAGGTGCTGGCGTGCCCTGGCAGGGTCGGGTTAGGAACATGGCTTCGAAAGGCAAGTGTCAGCATTCATCTTTATCTCCTGCCCCCCATTTAACATCCTGCCCTGTCTCCCAACCCCATTATCTCGCTGTCACCTTTCGGGAGCCATTCTCTGCTCCAGCTCAAGGTCCCAGGTACCTTTTTTGCCATCCTTGCCCCTGTCACTGCCAGCTCCAAGCCCTCAAGACGCAAACATCACCACCCCACCTAGTGGATTGGAGCCAACTTCTCCCCTAATTCCCCCAAGTAAGCTCCGAGCTCCTTCCTCTCTTCTCCTCTGTTCACCTTAACAGTCTAGGGCAGGTGCTTATAAGATCTTTTCCTCCTTCCCTGCTCCCAGGAACTGAAGGGCCTTGGTTGTTCTCCTCCTGCAAGGCATTGACGTGGAGAACCCACACAAACACAGTGCCACAAGTGGCACACAGGCAGCAGCCTGGTGGCAACAGTGGGAGGGTCAGGGACATTCTGAAAGGCGTGCAGTTGTGGCAGGCCAGGGCACCAGCAGGTACCTGTAAGTGCAGAGCAGGTAGAGGTGGGTGGTGACCTGCAAGTCTGAGGTTCTAAAGTCAGGGGACCAAAGGCCTCATGCATACCACGTTGTCTTAGGGTATTCTACAACCATGTGCGCCCTGGAGACTTTGTCCCTTCTTCCAGCAGAACCGGGGAAGGGTGGCGATAGTCGCCTCAGAGTTAGCCAGTACCTAAGAACCTGTTCCCACCCAAATGGACAGCCCTTAACTACCGGCGGCGCCAACGGGTGGCTTGAGCCTCCCCTCATCTCCATTATGCCTTCTAAAATAAGTATAACATCTAATTTTCTGGTGTGCAAACCTCGTCTCCCCAACCCTTCGAAATCGACTACGGCCTCAGTCCCTGAGATAAATTCTGGAGCCCCTTCTGTCTCCAACGTCTGCCCCAGGCGGGTAACCCGACGACCGAAGGTGGAGGGCTGGGGACTGAGCGCCCGCTCTCCGCAGGACCTCAGCTTACGGAGCCGCGGGGAGCAAAGGCGTCAAGAACCCGCTCCAAGAACCACCCGTGGCGGGCGCACGGCGGCTTCGTCTCCGCCCTCTTCTCCCTTGGTCGCGGAGAGCCGGTTTACATCCTAGTGGGGCAGCGGGAAGAGGATGCCTGGCCCGGAGTAAGCGGAGGCAGTGGGAAAGGGCGCCTCAAACTCCGTAGGGTTAAGGGCCGTGCGGAGGGCCGGGCACTCCTCGGTGCTGAGACTGCGGCACCGCAAGAGGAGCGTCGGGGCCCGGCTGAGTCCGGCGCCCGATGCCCCAGAGGGGGCGGCAGAGCCAGCGCGTCTGCCTCGGAGAGTCTCGCTACGCCGAGGAGCACGCGACGACGGAGGGGGCCGAAGGGGTCCCGTGGTCGTGGTGCTGGGCGGGAGGCCGCGCGGGCGCCACAGAAGTCTTTCGGATACGGGTTTGCCTCCGCGCGCTCGGCTCCCGCCCCCGGCGCTCCGCGTTGGGGTCCCAAATCTCTTCCTGCGGACGCGCGCGCACACGCTCTGCGTCCCGGCCTTGGGGTCCCCAGTCCCTGAGCCCGGCGGGAGATCGTTCCCTTACTCAGGTGCCTCGTGTCCGGGTCCTCCTTAGACGGCTGGAGGGTGCGCCCCTCAACGCGCCGCGGGCCCCATAGCTGCGCGCCGGAGAGCTGGAGCCACTGCTGGTGGCGGCCGGAGGAGGCGGGCGGGCCTACCTGAGGAGCCAGGACCGAAGCGGGCTTCGGGCCGCCCGCGAGAAACGAGAACCGCTCGGCGGAGCCCGGAAGCAGCGATAGAGGTTGAGCCGCAGGGGAGTGCGTGGGACCATGGGGGAGAGGTGGGCGTGCTCCGCATCCTCGCTGCCAGCCACCTGCTGTCGCCCCGCAGGTGGAGGGGGTGGCTGGACGTCGCGGGCCGGGTACCCTCTCCGCAGGCCGGCCGCCCACTGCGGGAGGGGGTGGAGGGCGGCAAGGGCTGCTCAGAGGTCTGGGCTACGCTTGGCTGGGCCGCAGCCGCAGCCTGAGGCTTGGGGGGTGGGAGGGGTAGGGTGGCGGCGGGGCCTGTACTGTGGGTGAAGGTGGCGGCTACCGGGGCAGGTGCACTCTTGGGGGGAGGGTAGCTGGGCAGCTCACAGGGTCCAGTGAAGTGAGAGCCTTAGATTAAGCCCTCTGAAGGGCAGGTGGGAAAGGGCTTGAGCCCCGCCCCAGGCCAGAGCAGGTAAATAGCTCTTAGAAAAAAGAGATCACATAAGTTGCAAATCATACAAGCAGATAGGACTCCCTAGATTTTCATTTAAATCCAAGACTTTTTTCATCACAACGGTCTCCTTGTTCTACAGCAGCCCCAAGAGCTTAGAGCTGGCTGAGTGAGCAAGTTGAGCAGAGAGGCAGAAAGGCAAGGCTAATTTAAATCAGCAGTTCTCAAAGTGTGGTTCCTGAACTAGTAGCCTTAGCACCACCTAGGAAGTTACAAATGTGAATTCTCAGCTCCTCTCCAACCTACTAAATCAGATACTCTAAGGGGGACCCCTAGCCATCGGTGTTTTAATCGATCCTCTGGGTGATTTTAATACACCCCAGAGTTTGGAAATCACTGGTATAGAGACAGAGCCTTTGAGTCTGTCTGAGCCATACTGTTCATGAGTACTTTATACACATAACCATGATCACAAAAATGGAACATGTGGTTTGGGCCTCTTCCATTTTATATGTGAGTACGTGAAATCCAAGGGTTCAGGCAGACCAGGAGGTTGTCCCAGCTCAGACTGTTCCTGAGCAAGGCCTTCAGGTTCCAGCTGATTGCTCCCATCCCACCTCCCTGGCTCCTGGCCCCCACTTCTGAGCTGGCAGCACCCATATTTGTAATGCTAGTGTAGAAAGGGCCACAGGGGATTTGCACTGGGAGACAACAGCTTCCCACCTGTATGCCCCTTCCTCCTCCCTCCCTCTATCACTTTCAATTTCCAGTCTCAGAGACTGACATCCTCTGGGTCGATGGAGAAGATGGGGTATCCTTCATATACCCCAGTAGTGAACCCTACCTGCAGCCCTTGGCAGGTATTGGGCCCTACCGCTACCCCCTCCCCCAGCTTTTAGCTGAGTCTAGCTTTCTTCCTTAAACTCTGAGCCCACTCCCATCTGAGCCACCAACTCTGCTGTGAACTACCTGGTTCTTGGACAGCACAGGAGTTCCTCAGAACTGGGTGGTCAGTTGTGATGCCAGTATGGGGCATTCTGGAGTGCTTGTCAAGTATCTCCTACTCTGAATCCTTTTTTTTTTTTTTTAATATTTATCTATGTATTTTGAGAGAGAGTGTGAGTAGGAGAGGAGCAGAGACAATCCCAGGCAGGCTCCGTATCATCAGCACGGAGCCCGACATGGGGCTCAGTCGTGACCTGAGCCATCCAAGCACCCCTCCTACTATGAATTCTTAAGCTCAATCCTTCAAGCTCCAGGATCCCAGAAGAGGGAGTAAGTATACGGGCTTGACAGAGTCCTCCAAGCCCTTCCCCTACCCCTTCAATGTCTGGTACTGCCCATTGTTCAAAGTCCTGGGCTAGAATTAACCACAGAGCTGGAAAAAGTATATCTGTCCCCCACCTTCACCCTGCAGTGTCAGTTCTTTTACTCATAGTCACGGAGAGGTAGAGATCCGACCGCTCCTCAACTGCAGTCATTGCCAGTGGCCAGCAGAGCTCTGGTTAGCCGAATGCATGTGCCCAGAGGGCACGGAGCAATTGTAGGTACCATTACATGCATGGGTGAGTCCTGCCTTTGTCCAAGGTCTGGATTCCTGGGGCCACGGGCTGGGAGGAGTAGGCTGCTGGGAAAGATGACTGGTCTGTGCCAGGCACCATTCTAGGTGCTGGGCAGGAGGCTGGATATGCACCAGTGCATGCTCTGCCTTCAAGGAGCATGTAGTCTAGCAGTCTAGTGTGGGAGGGGTGATATCTACCTACCCACCTATGTACCTTCCTATTTATCTATCTAGATCTAGATCCCTATTAAAGGGACAATTGCCCATTGGCCTCCCAATTGCCATGGGAGGTTTAAAATGCTTTAGGAGTTCTTAGGAAGGAAAGGCTGCTTTTGTCTAGGATAAATAGGGAAAGCATCACGGAGAAGTTAACAGTTCGGCTTATGTACCTCCTTATGGTGTGTGGGGTTCTGATTCTGGGTAAGAAACATCCAGCAGGTATGGCTGATTCAAGGCTGCCCATTTCTTCACCGAGCTGTGAGAGTGAAGGGACAGACAAGGCTGATTTCAAGACTCCTGCCTCTGGGGCACCTGGGTGGCTCAGTCGGTTAAGTGTCCGATTTCAGCTTAGGGCATGATTTCACTGTTTGTGAGTTCAAGCCCTTTGTGGGGCTCTCTGCTGTCAGCACGGAACCCCACTTCAGATCCTTCGTGGCCCCTGTTCCTCCTCCACTAGCACTCATGTGCTCTCTGTCTCTCTCTCAAAACAAAACAGCAAAAAGCCCTGCTTCCAGCAGAGCAGTGGTCTCCTCTAGGGTTCTAAGAGTAGAAGTAGCTGTGGAGGCCCAGGGAAAACATTCACCTTAATGGGCATCTGGAGAGATGTCCTGGGCAGAGGGGTAGCAAAGCAGACCAAAGAGTGGATAGACAGGCAGAGAATTTGCCGTCCTCCTGAGTGAACCGTAAGAAGTGGCAGGGCCTTTGGCAGAGGAGGCTGCAAGGCCCTGAGCTGGAGCTGAGTGAGCTTCGAACCTCCACCATCAGGACAGCTCTCAACCCCTACTACTGCCAGGTGGGATTTGGCTCCGCCCAGCCCTGGCCTCTGCCCCCTGGGCTTACAGTGCTTTCCCTAGCCAATGTCACTCTGCTCAGGTGAGTTCTCCCCCTCCTTCTGAGAACCTATGCGCTCTGAAGCCTCGGAAGCCTTCCCTCCTCCCTCCCATTCCAGGCTGTGGCGAATTATGGTGCCCAGAGAGAATCTGGCCCCAAACCCCTGTGTGGAGGAGACAGAGGCCAGAGAAGTTCCAAAAGGTACAGTAACTTGTCTAGATCAGTTGTCATCCCCAGTCTTGGGATGGTAGGGATCCTATGATCCATTTGGAGAAAGGGTTGCCTCTCCCCAGGGTGTCTGCGAGGACATAAGGAAAACCTCATCGCAGACTCCCACCCCCACCCTGAGCCCATACCTGCTCTCTCTTCTGCCCTAGCTCTGTACCAGTCAGCATCGCCTCTGCAGGGCTTGTACTTGGGGAGATGCTATGATGCAGAAAAACCTCAGAGCCCTCAAAAAGGGCCACCTGCATGTATAAGGAGTGGCAAGGGAGGTAAAGAAGGCACTAGACCCTCTAGGACCCTTCCCCAGGCCCAGCCACCGACCCCCTTCCAACCTGTCTTCCCGCAGAGCCCTGAGCTATGGTGCCTTTGGAGAAGTCTATGAGGGACCGGTAATTGGCCTTCCTGGGGACCCCAACCCCCTGCAGGTGGCTGTCAAGGTGAGAGGGGTGGAACTTCCGGCTGAGGGTAGGCGAGGACGGCTCCTTGGATGAACAGTTGCTAGAGCCTGCCCTCCTGAAATGTCTGGGGGAGCTCAGGAGCCCTTTTCCTCCCCACACCCTGCCAGAACTCTGCTCTCCTCAGGAGGAGCTGGATTTCCACATGGAGGCCCTCATCATCAAGTGCACCTGGGCCCCGGGGGGGGGGGGGGGGGGGAGGGGAGCAAGGGCAGGGGTGGAAGGTGGGCCCAGAACTGTCTGCTGGGACAGCTTCTCTTCGCCCTGGGGCTGAGAGGTAGCAGTGCTAGGGATAGAGAGCCTCTCTCCAGTTTCGTGGAGCCTAGAGCCTGGTTTCCTTCCCTGCCGGTGACTAGGGTATGTGCACCTCCCCACACAGCAAGTTCAGCCATCAGGACATCGCACGCTGTGTGGGCCTCAGCCTCCGGACTGCCCCTAGCCTAATTCTGCTGGAGCTGAGGTCTGGAGGGGACGTGAACAGTTTTCTGAGAAACAACCAGCCACACTTTGTAAGACCCTTCTCCCAGCCCTCCTGGCCCATCTAAAGACCCTGTCCATGTGTCCCCAAATGAGCATGGACTAACGCACCCTCTGCCCTACCCAGGGCCAGCCATCGCCTCTGGCCATGCGGGACCCGCTCCAGCTGGCTCAGGGCATAGCCCAGGGCTGCCACTACCTGGAGGAAAATCACTTCATCCATAGGTTGGGAGTGATCCTGGCTCAGAGCGAGTGAGGGAGCAGCCCAATCTCTAATCTCTAATCCCCAAGAGAATAGCTTTTCGACAGAACTTTTATGGAAATAGTTCAGGGTCAGAGCTTCTGAGTTCTGGCAGTGATTTTTTTTTTGCCTGCAGGGACATTGCTGCCAGGAATTGCCTGCTGAGCTGCACTGGGCTCAGCCCATTGGTCAATACTGGGGACTTCAGGATGGCTAGAGATATCTACAGGTGTGGCATCTGGGGACGTGGGGAAGGCTGCTGCTCCAAGGGATGTACCAGCACTCTGGTGGCATTTGAGCCGCTTATCACTCCCCTCCTGCCTCCCCTTACCACAAGGGTAATAACTGGGCTCTGCTGCCAGTCAACTGGATGCCCAAGGAGGCCTTCCTGGAAGGCATTTTCACATCCAAGGCAGACGCTTGGTGATAACACGCCTGTCCCCTTCCCTGGCCTTGGGACACCTCATGTGAGGGAAAGGGGAGGCTGTGCCTGATGGGCTTCATTGAATTTCCCCCACTCATGATGCAGGTCTTTTGGGGTCCTGCTCTGGGAAATCTTCTCATTAGGCTACATGCCCTACCCTGGGCGCACCAACCAGGACGTGCTGTACTTTGTCATCGGAGGGGGATGGGTGGGCCCTCCCAGGGTCTGTCCAGGGCCTGTGTGAGAATGGAGTGTTGTCCAGGGAGGGAGGTCCTTCACAGCCATGGGTGAGCACGAAATCCTACCTTTCTCCAGGTACTGTATCATGACCCAGTGTTGGCAGCACCAGCCTGAATTCTGCTCCCGTTTTGCCAGCATCTTGGAGCATCTTCAGTACTGCATTCAGGTGTCCCCCTCACCTGCCTTGACCATCTTGATCTTGAGGCTCAGGAGGGAAGCCATAAAACATTGCTGCTCCTCTGCCCTTCCATTATAGGACCCTGATGTGCTGAATTTACTCCTGTCAATGGGGTGATGGCCGATTCTGGAGGAGGAAAAGGCTTCTGGGCTGGGGAGCAGGCCTTCGGAGGGCCTAAGATCCTTACAGCCCAGAACTGAGCCTGGAGAGCTTAAAGAGCCTGGGAAGGAAGCCTCCTTGGCCCCTGGCTGCCCTCTAGTCCCAAGACCCCTAAATCCAAGGACCTCCAACCTCAGAACCTTTGGAATTCCGCCCCCCCCCCCCAATGGCTCTTGGGCCCCAAGAGGCCCTGAACATGAGGACTCAGGCATCGATGGTAGCAGTGGTTCCTCCCTGCGCTCTTCTTCGAGCTTCTAGGTAGCTTGTTATTCTGGTAGCCTCTGTCCTCTGCAGTCTGTACTGCGTGTCTAGGCCTGTCTCAGAGCTGGCCAGGAACTAGTGGACTCCCTATCCTGGAAACCAGCCCAGGTTTCCTGGAGAAGAGTTGGACACTCCCAGCCTTTGATCTTTGGGACCAGAGGTTGAAATTGCCTCCCTCAGGAAGCCTTCTCTGGATTACCCTTCCCCCCATGAGTGTCTTTCATCGGGCAGCCCTCAACCCCGCAGATGCCTCTAATAAAGAGCTCTTCTCATACTCTCCAGTGATTTGGCTGGACATGAAAGATGCTAGGGAAGTGAGAAAGGGAGCAGAGGAGGGAGGGGATGAGGCCTGAGTCACCAAAGCTGGTGTCTTTGAGTTTTATTGGCAAAGGCTGTCCATTGTAGTGTGGGAGGTTAGACCAATAGATCTAGTACCTGCGAAATAAAATTCATTATCTGGCCTCTCTAGAGAGATACGCAGCCCCCTCAAAAGAGCTGTTGGGCCAAGGAAGGAGCCCATTGTCCCGGCCACCCTCCCTACCCCCCCTCCCTGGGTATTAGTGCCAACGGTTCTGGGAACTCTGGGGCTTGTATAGGGGACAGCCCCCAGCGCGTGCAGTGCATCCCACAGTGGTTGGCACTTGGCCTTCAGAACCGTGTGAACCTCCCCGCTGCGCGGGCTTTCAGTCTCTGGCTGGCATGCATGGTGTGGACGCCGCCGCAGGTCCATCTGTCAGAACCAGGGCCCAGCCTCATCTCTCAGCCAGGCTGGCCAGGATGCTAATGAGATTGTCCAGCCCCAGCAAATAGCCGTCCTCACGGTTGCCCTCCTCCCAGGGCCGCCGGTGGTCCAGGGTCTGGCCGTCGGGGAGGGGCGTGGTCTTGCCGAAGTCAATGAGCCACACACCAGCGCGATGGCAGTGATCGTGCACGAAGAGCAGCGAACTGCCGATCACCTGTCGAGCCCCACACGGTCAGGCCTCGGCCCTTTCCTAGAGAAGCCCCCCCCCCATCCTACTCCTGCAGTAGCCCTCATAGACCACAGCCCCCCACATCGGAGCCTACCCTTCTTACCTCGTGCCTCCTAAAGAACTCAGAGACCTCCAGGGTGTCCCGGATCTGCTGCAGGCGGTTCAGATACCTCTTCTGGAGAGGGCAGGGTAGGAGAGGAGGGCAAATTAACTAAACACTAATTAAACCTCTGCTAATATTAGGGATCACAAGGCATGCTTGGCTTGGCAAATACTGTGGTGAGGAAGACACAGGTCCCCAGGTGGGATAAATGCTACGATGGGGGTGGGGGGTAGGGGGGTGTACTGGTCACGGGCGAGAGAACTAAACCCGATGACCTAGGGCACCCCTAGGTTTCAGGTTTCCCCAACACCTCAGGGTTCTAGGACCCGGCGCTCACCAGCACTTCCGCATCCCCTTGCACAAATTCCTCGAAGACGCGAATCACCTGCTCCCGGCTTCGCGTCGTCTTGAAGTCGGTGCTGCAGGAGCCATCGGCTTTCTGTAGGAGGTGGGACAGGAAGTGTCAGGGTCCCCGTGTCTCTCAGTTCGAGGGGAGAGGATCAGATTAGAGCAGCGATATCTCCCAGGACGTTGGCTGCAGGGACGGCGCGCCGCCGGAGGGTGCCTCAAGGCGAGGAAGGTGGGGGAAGGGGTCAACAAAGAGGGCGGGACGGTGTTAGGGCTGAGGAAGGGACAGCGCGCTGCAAAGCGAAGCGGGCCTGGCCCACCTTGATGCCTTCGATGCGGAAGCCCAGCGTGGTGCTGGAGCTGATGCCTTCTCGCCACTGCATGTAGCGTGGCTTGGTGACCGCGCGCTGCGCGTGCTCCTCCTCGGTAGGCGCCGCCGGGTCTACCGCCAGCATCTTCTTGTACATGTCCTTCCGCAGCTTGGGCCGCTCGCGGGCTTTGGTCAGCTCCTCTTCCAGGTAAGTCCTGCGGAGGCGCAGGCAGCGGCGAGGCATAAGAGGGCGCGCACCTGGACCCCGTCCAGCGCGGCTTTGGGCACCCGGTAGAGCGCTCATCCCCTCCCTGTGCGCGCGCCCAGCCAGGCATGGCACGTGTACCTGACGCCCATCTTGCAGTCAAGTACGCAGGGCCCATCGAAGCCGTCGAGTAGGTCCTGCAACTGCAAGTAGCTCTCGCCATCGCGCTCCACCACGCCGTGGAAGGCGGGCACGCAGCCGCGCAGCGCGTCCGCCATGAGCCGCGCCAGGCAGTAGCGCTCCGGCTCTGAGCTGCGCTTCAGGATCAGCCCGCTGGTGCCAGCCGCCTTGAAACTCCCTGCAGACTGGCACCAGTTAGCGCTGCCTGGCCCCTTCCTACCCCAGGCACCCACCCACCCCACCGGCGCCTGCCCTGTGCTCACCCGTGTGCCCAGCCAGCTGCACCCAGGCATAGCGCCTCTTGAAAGGGCTCATGACGGGCAGATTCACCATGGTCCGGATCTTCTGCCAGTGGCTTTTCTGAAAGCGACAGGGTCCAGCGTGCACGTTGGCGTCTCAGCAGTGCATAAGCCCTCCCTCCTTTGGAATAGGGTCTCCTCCTGCCCCAACCCACCGCAAAAAGCTAGGGCCTCAGGATTCACTAACTCACTTACTTAAGGAAAGTTTATTGTGAGCCTCTGTGGAGGACACTGAGTTGGGCACAGGGTGATGACAGATATCCAGCTTATCGATCTTGCTGAAAAGAGCCTTGAATTGAGTCCCAAAGGGCTCACTCCTGCTGTTCTGAGCTGTGTGGGCAGGTTACTAAAGTGCTCTGTCGAGGATTTAGAACATTCCTGAGCTTGAGCATCACCTGATGGTCACCGCTGTTAAAAAATGCAGAGGCTCAGGTCTGCCCCCAGGGAAATTCTAAGTAGGTCTGGGCGGAGCCAAAAATTTGCATTTCTAACATCGCCTCAGAAGAGTCTGGGGCCTCAGAAACAGGCCTCGGAGTGTCAGTTTCTTCATCTGTAGAACGGGGAAATAATCACTCTCCTTGGGTTGTCATGAGTAGCAACTGAGGCTTGAGTGTGACAGGCTTCCCCAGCCCCCCAAACCCCTCTCCTTGGCATGAAGCAGAAACTGGAGAAATCTGGATTCTTGTTTCATTCACTTTGGACCCTTGGTTACTCTCATTTAGGGAGACAAACATGGAAACGAGCCTTTGCAAAGGCCCAGGGCAGAGAAGCTAGCCTGGCAGGGCCTGGGAAAAGAATGGCTTGGGGCTCCCCGAGACCCTCTTGCTATTCCTGGATGCCTTGCCACTCCTCACCAGTTGGCAAGGCTCAGGGCATCCATCCTTGGTCTTGATCTAGACCCAGAAACCTGAGCCTTGAAAATGGCATGCAGAGCTGAGAGCCTGTCATCTTAGATGAAACCGGGAAGGCAATGTAGATTTCGGTGTACTTCTTGCCTCATGACCATTGCTTCTGGCCTCCACGCAATTCGGAGAGCATCTCATACTCTGGACCTTTCCTTTTCCCACCCAAAACTCATCAGCCCTGTGCCCACCCTCTAAAGTACACGGATTTGCTCATCCGAACGGTGTGTCTGCTGCCTCCTCCCAGGGGTGCTTGCCTCAGTGAAGTTACATACGTGATGCAGGAGTTTTAGGGCTGGAACACAGAAATCCAGCCTCCCTGATCACAGGGAGTTCCAAGAGGGAGGAGGAGAACTCGGCCTAAACGGGGGAAGGCTGCTGACCATAAAGCCCTTTCCCTAGGGGAGGAGATGGGGGTTAGTGAAAGGGCTCTGGAATCAGGTGGCTCTATCACTTTTTAGCCGAGTGAACCCAAGTGAGGATTTCATCTGTGTGAACCTGTTTCCTCTGGGAGGATAGAGCTGCTGCCATAACACGAGCCACCATTTACTGACCGCCCACTGCCTGCCAGGCACTTCTCATCCTCCCATCAGAAAGCACTGCTCCTACTTTCCTACTGAAGTCCCTACATGGCACACTAGGGTGTGATCACGTGGCCAACCCCCAGGGATCTGGGGGTGTAGCCAGAAGCAGCCCACTAGAAGCATGACATCTCTTTCAAAACTCCCTTTTTTACTCTTTAAATACATGCAAGGTTTGCATTCCGCTGCATAATAAATCCAAGTTTTATTATAAAACTCTCCCACCTCCAAATCCTCAAGTAAAATTCCAGGAAGATGTATGTGCCATGTGTATTCGGTGGCGCCATCCTATACCCCCTTCTCCCACTCATGATTTTCAAATCATTCACATGCGCAGCAAGAGCAAGGGGTGGTAGCATTATTGCCATTTTACAGATGGAAATCAAGGCTCAGAGGGGTTAACACCCCCTCACTCCCTGCCTCCAGCCACCCGGCCTGTGGCTGAAGTTCTGTACAAGCCCAGCCTCCTCCCCCATGTTCCAATTACCCCAGCAGGTTCCAAAATCCATGCTACCACCCCAATTCCCTTTGGGGGTCAAATGGGACCCTGCATGAGAAAAAGCTTTGTAGAAGATGAAGCAATCTGCAGCCACGAGGTGGGGTGTCTGCCTCCTTTGGGGAAACACTGAGATCTGCCTGCAGACCCCTCTCTGTTGACTGGACACTTCTGTCTTCATCCAAAGGAATGGGTTTAATGGTATGGTTTCGGGCAGCTTTAGGGGCCTATGGGCAGAAGCCTGGGGGCAGCGGGGCCAGAATGGACTTGGACGGTATATCTAGTTTTGTAGCCACCCCAGTGGAAGAGGGAGCCAGCCTTGGGTTAGGTGAGATGGGAGAACTGCAGCATCCTTTCTTCTGGGATCTTGTGGGAGCAGCGAGTGGGCCTGGAAGGTGGGAGGTGTGCCCAGCAGAAGAAGCTTTAGTGCCTGCAGTCCTGGGCTACCGTCACTTAATTGATGCGTGATAACACAGCCTGGATTTGCTTCCAAGCTGAGGTAAAATGGGGTCATCACCTATTCTCCTCCAATTTTGTGAGGATCACATCAGCCAAGAGTAGCAACTAAGGTGGTTCCAGCCATGCAGGTTACAAGGGGGTTTCATCTGAGCCCTCCCGGCCACCTCCTGAGGTTGGTAGGACAGAATTTAGCTCATCTGCCAGCCAGGGGTATGGTCAAACAAGGAAGGAGTTTATGCAAGTATCAATGAACTCACCACCATCCATCTTAGGGAGCTGCCTCCTCCAGGGAACATTATGCAGATAAAAAAACGCATGTATCCAAAAAGGCTCCTGAAGAGTCATTCGTTAGTGGGTGGGCGGGAATTTTGGCACATGAACAACAGCAGGGAAGATATTTTTGAGCAGGTAAGGCTTTTATTGTATGGATATCAAAAAGCAGATTTGTTATTTCTCTCTGGAAACAGGGCCAAAGCCCCAACCTTGGGCCCAGCCTACCCTCCATAGAAGTCTGGGAAACCAACTCACAGCCATAGGCTACCTGGGCATCTTGAGGCAAAAAAAACCCAGGAGAGCTGAATACGTGAAACAGTCTTTGAGGAAGTCACAGGGACACCTTCTCATCCTCATTCCCGGGGCTGGACAGGGACCATGTCTCTCTGGGCAGGGTTTGGCTGGACACTAGCCTCAGACCCCCCCCCCGCTCCGCCCTTTGTCCAAGCTCCATCTGGAAGACCTGGGGACTCCTGCTTCTTTTAGCACACCAGACACTGAGTGTATCTTCTGCCAGAATGGACCCTCGTCTTTGGTACTCATCCCCAGTCTTCCTGACTCTGGCTCCCTACCTCCAGCCATTCAGTCTCTGGCTGAAGCACTCTGCCAGCCCAACCCCCTCCTCATGTTCCCAATGCCCTATCAAACCAGCACTCCCTGTGGTGATGGTGGGGGTGGCGGTGAGAGCAATCAGTTTAAATTTATAAAATGATTTGCACTAAGGTATAAGTGACCCACGACTTCACCCTCCCAGGGGCATTTGCTTTTTAAAAAGGAAGTCTGTTAACCTAAATTCTGCTCTATAATTAGTGAAAAGTGAAGTATGGGAGTTCTGGGTCCAGGACAGGATGGCATCGAGGTCTCCTTACCTACCTTAGAGCACTGAAAGAAGAGAACCAAATGAGCAGGAGCCAGATACCCTCTCTTCTGCTACCGCAACACCCCAAAATTGTTTTAAGAGGCAGGCAAGGCCTAAGAGTACAGTCATGCCGGCTGCTCCCCAGGATAGGCCCCCAACTCCTCTCCTTACCTGTCTGGGTTTTCCTGCCCATGACTTTTCCCTCTGACAGAAGAAAGGCCCCAAGAGGGAGGCAGGCTGCCCAGTCCCAGGTTAGTACCCTGCAGGGAGCCCAGCTCCAGGCTCCGGGTAGGCTGTGTGGTGCTCCTAGGAGCTGGGCAAAGATGTATGTGCCAGACGGAGGCAAGGTGGAGACTTCCAGGACCGCCTCTTGCTTCCAGCTATTCCATTATCGACCCAGGCCCGAGTGTAAGGAGCTGGCAAGCTGGGAGCCTAGAGCTCTGCTGCAGGACTCTTCTCCCAAGCGCATCCTTCACCGTCAGCCGGCCGATGGCCTCAGCTTCCTGACCGGGGAAGCCCTAAAGGCAGCCTGGGCGGGCGCTGTGTGCCGCTCCCCGACCGGCAGCGAGGCAAAGTCCGGGCCTGGCCCTTCCACGCGGACGCAGGCAGCCTCTGTCAACACCTACTGGCTTATCTGCCGCCGCCGTGGCTGTTTGCCTTCGGGGAGGCCCCGGCGGGCTGGGGGTTGGGAAGGCCTGGGAGACGCAGCCTTGGAGCTGGAAGGGCCCTCAGTGGCCATCTGCCCCAGCTCCTGGCCGCGCCGGAAGAAGGCGAAGCTCGGGGAGGGAAAGGCCCTCCGAAGACGCCGGCGGAAGACGCCTGGGCCACAGCTGCAGCTGGTCTTCGGAGGCTTAACCCGAGCCGGGCTGCGTCTGTTGCAGGCAGGCTTGGGCCCCGGGCTCTCCGACTGTGGGGGGAAGAGGGAAGCGGGGGGGGGGGGGGTGCTGCCCTCGTGGCGTCTTTTCTCCTGCACCCGCCTCTGGGCTGTCAGAGATCTGACCCGGGGAGCGGTGCACCCAGAATTACTCCGGATTTCGGAGGAGGTGGGAAAGAAGGATCCTCTTACTGCCCCACATTCCACCGCCTTGGAAATCCCTCGATGGCACCCGCATCCCTCTATGAGCCAGGGTTGTACTAGGAATGATCACGGATCAGGGGTATCCTTGTCATCGGAGGAGGAGAGAGGGACTCCCCGCACCCTACACCTGACTGCGGCGGAGTGTGTGCGTGTGTGCGCGCGTGTGTGTTCCTGCTCTATGAGACTTTTTTTTTCTTGTTCCTTATAAACCACGCTACCTTCTGGAGAATGAAGTCTCAGCGAGTAACTGAGTCACAGATCCATTGCAAGTAGTTACAGGGTCTTCTCCGCTTCGTCCAATCTGAACGAGCCGCGAAGCCCCGGTTCGGCAGGCAGAGGCCGAGCCTCAGGACGCTCGCCACCGCGCCCAGGCCACCCTAGCGCGTGTCCGCCGCACTCGCCGCCCTTCTGGGCAGTCTCAGAGCCACCAGAGCCTGCGGGACGCCCTTCGCCTCTCCCTCCGCTTCAGGGACACTTGCATAACGTGGATCTAGAGCAACTCCTTCCCGTTGACCGCGGATAGTTATTTAAAGTATTTGGCCTTGGTTAAAATGAGGGGTCAGGATGGCTATCCCGAGCTCCGCACACCCCTAAGGGGCAGGCACGGGAATGACTTCGTTGCACCCTGGCCGGGGTTATCCGAGGGTCAAACCTGGCGCCGGAACAGCCAGGTTACCAGAGGCGGAGATTGGCTGGCGGATCCCGCTTTTCAGCCTCAGTTTACCTTCTCTCGGCTTTACTTAGGAGCAGTAAACCTGGAAAGGGCTGCGTTCCACCCCTGCCGCTGCCCCCAGCCCCGAGCCCCTCCCTCCTCTGCGTCCACGCCTTGTGCGGGCGCCGGGAGCAGACGGCGGCGGTTCCAGAGCAGAGCCTGGAGCGCCTCTCCACTCCCACTCAGGAGAGAGAAACCGTGGCAACGGCGGGGGTGGGGCCGCCGCGCGGGAGAGGGGGTGGGGAGAGAGGGAGACTCCTTCGCCCCTCTCTCTCCGAGAGTTCGCGGGGCAAGGCTAAGCCCCTCCGATCCCTCCAGCTCCACTTCGCAACCAGCAAGTCACGATCTCCACCCCCGCCCCACCCGGTGCTCGCGGCCGGTCGCAGACTCCTCCTCCCTCTCTTTCTTAGACGCCCCAGGGCCCGGGCAGCGACCCGCAGGTGGAAACCGGGTGAAAACTGCCAAGGCTGGAGGTCGGCCCGGCGCCTTCTTGAGAACCCCATGCCCCTGCTAAGCAGGACCCCAGGCGGACAGAGCTTAGAGCAGGAGTCGGCGCTCGCCAGCTCCGAGCAGGGTCCGCCGCACTCAGCCCCCGCGCCCCGCGCTGGCCCCGCCCCCGCGGCCCATACCTGACCCACGTCCTCGCTGGCTTCCAGCTGCACGTTGCCGCGGCTCCGGCTTTCGCTGTCGCTCAGCAGATCGTCCTCCGAGTCCTCGGGCAGCGACGACGAGCCAGTAGAGGAGAGCGACGAGGTGGAGAGGCGGCGCGGCTGCTGCAGGTGCGAGGAGCCCACGGCCGGGAGCCGGCCACCCTCTGGCTCCGGCGGCCCCGGGCTGGTCGGGGGTACGTCCGGCTCCTCGGCTGTCACAGTCAGCTGCGGGATCACCGGGGCAGGGGGAGCTCGCGGGAGCCCGTTCGGGACCTGTCCCCCACGCCTCTTGGCCCCGCGGGCCCGAGGATCCCCTGCGGCGGCGGCGGCAGCGACCGCCGCGCAGCGCGCCTCGAAGAGCAGGCGCAGCTCCCCGACACTCCGGCGCGGGGCCCGCTCCAGCCCCGGGCTGCAGGGCCCCGCGCCCCCCGGCCGCGCCATGCTCGTCGGGCCCCCGGGCAGGGTCATTTCCCCGCACGCGAGCCGCAGCGGAGCCCACCAGCCAGCGGCGCGGCGAGGACTGGAGACGCTCAGCGCCCCCGGCGCGAGACTGCCCCGAGGCGGAGCCTGCGCGGCTGCCCGCCCGGGCCCCGCCTCGGCCGCGCCCCCCGCCCACTCCTTTCACTTTCAGAGAAAGCGCGGGCCTCCAAGGGCTCTTGCCCGCGGGGAAGACTCCCTCTTGCTCCTCCAGGTGGCCGGGAAGCCCAGACCTCGAGGACACAAAGCCAGGGCCTGGCCCTCGCAGCCTCTCTGTGCCCGCCCTCGAAGAGACCGGAGGGGTCGCTCCGCCCCTGGGCCCTACTGCCTTGGAGCTGGTCCTGCTCTTGCTCTCCCACCCAATCCCTCCGGCTCCTTTCCATGGTCCATCCTGGGCCAAGGCTTCCTGGTCTCCGGACTTTCCTTCAGCACGGAATGCAAGGCCATCAGCTTCCTGAGGAAGCCTCACCCCAGGGCGTGCGCCCAAGTGGGGACTCTGTCCTGGGCGAGACCTGCGGCTTCTTCCCCCAAGGTCCCCACTTCTCAGCGGGCAGAGAGCAAGGTCAGGGGGCGGGGCCTGAATCTCTCGGCGAGTCCTGGCAGAGTCCTGCGCGGCATCCCTTGGCTACCGGCTGGCGGGGGCTGTGCCCTTCTTCCTCCTTTTCCTGTGGAGTTCGGAGCGTGGAGTCTGCTGTGTGATCCTAAGCAAGTCATTTCACCTCCTTGAACTGTCGATTCTTCTCCGCAGGATTGCCCACCTCACAGGATTGCTACGAGAATAAAATAAAATAAAATGAAAGATGTAAAATCTATAAAACGTTAGAATAGTTTTAGTGTGGGCGGTAGGAAGAGCCAGTCTCAGGTTCCTCGCACTCTAGATGTGATCTTAGGCAGTCTCGTCCCTTTGTAAATTTAGGAAGACCTCACCTCACCCAGAGTTGTGGCTGTGACAGGGGAAGAGAGCCCTGATGCTGGCTCATCAGTGGCATCCTGGTGTGGTCTTTGGCCACTTCACAAGTTAGTGGTCAGCTGAACTGCAGGGCTGCTTTCAGTAGAGTTTGTATGTCACAACATTTCTTGTATTCTCCCAAAATGCCAACCGGGGAGGATCCCCCCTCAGGTGCCCCCACCTCAGGATTGTCGGGGGTCCTGTGGGGCAGGATGCCCCAGGATTGCCTCTGGTGCTGATGAAGGCCAAAAGGAGAAGCTCTCCTTCCCCTTATCTCCCTTCAGCCAGATTCAAGGATGGTCCAGCAGGAGACACAAGGAGGGTTCGGAGAGAGAGAATGGGAAGCTTCAGCAAAGCAGAAAGGAGAAGATCCTGGGGGCACTGATGAAGACTACAAGTGTGGAAGGAGGAGTGGAGGGGAAGGAGGGAAAGCAGGAGGGGGAGAAAGAAGGAAATACAGGAGTTTGAATATTCGGAGAACCTGGGAAATCACACGGCTATCTTCTCTGGGCACACAGATCCGGAGGAGCCTGGGCATGTGGGAGGGGCGGCTCAGGAGCACCCATGTCCCATGTCTCCTGCACTCATTCCCCTCTTTCGGAGCTACCCTGGTCTTTGGTGGGACTGGTACTGCCCTCAGGGCAGGGGCAGACTGGGGGCAAACCCAGGGTGGGGAGAGTCAGCAAGGACCCACCAGAACTGGAAAAGCGGGAGGGAAATGAGAGGAGGGAACATGCCCTGTGCACCTGTCAGTGTGTACACACACACACACACACACGCACACACACATACATACATACACATACATATAACATGACTTTTTGGAGGCACAAACAAACCAGGAGCTGGTTGCCAAGAGAAAACTCAGGGGCAATTCTTTTTCTTCTTCCATCAGGCACTTGTCCGAAGATCAGAAACCGAACAAGAGCTCTTTGGCATATTTTCCAGGTATCCCTCAGTGGAAAGGTAAGGGCAAATCTGGGAATAGGTATTGAAATGAGAGCTAATTTCATAGACTTTTTAGAAAATGTTTATTTATGGAGGGGGGGGGCAGGGGCAGAGAGAGAAGAAGAGAGACAATCCCAAGCAGGCTCCCCGCTGTCAGCATGGTGCCCAATGCAGGGCTTGATCTCACAAACCGTGGGATCATGACCTGAGCCGAAACCGAGAGCCAGCTGCTTAACTGACCGAGCCACCCGGGGGCCCTGACTTCATAGACTTCTAGAGTGGGAAGGACCCTTAGACGCATCCTATTCTCCTCAAAATACAGGAGAAGTAACAGAGGAGTTAAATGGCTCAACCCAGGAGGTTAAGGTCTTTGCACAAGGCCACACAGCTAGCTGGCGGAAAAGCCAGAGAGTCTTGGCTAGATCCCCTGACTTCTATTCCTGTGCCGTGCATACTTTCTTTTATTAGCATCTTGTAGTTCAGTCTCTAGTTCCTCACCCAATGAAGGCAGTCTGCCTCCACCTACTACAGGCGGAAAGCATAGGGGCAATACTGGGGCAGGGCCAGGGGTCCCCATACAGCAGTGGGACAAGGTCAGGGGACTCTCGTGTCCAGTTAGTTGAGCCAGGAATGTCCTTACAAATCTTGGAATCCTGTTGTTTGTGCCTCAGTTTCCACAGTTCTTGCAGCTCTGAGTAGATGCCTATGCATAGAGCAGCTGTGGAGAAAATCAGACTACTATATAGATGGAGGAAAGGCCTCTTGTGCGCTGCAAAAATGAGAAACGGGGGCACAGAGGAATGTTGCAAGGTTTTGATGGATGTGAGGGGGCCGATCTGAGATAGGCCATGTGCGTCTCGCTGCCTGGTTCACAAGGCCAGCTATGTGTCTGAGGAGAAAACTGACCTTTCTTCTTCTGTGGCATCTCAGTTCAAGGATCCCCCTGTACCCTTGAGGCCTCAGGCTCCCTGGAGCGTCCGCGTCTTCACCCCTCTGCATGGCCTTCAGGATTTATCAGGCCTGGGAGCTTCATCCGTCCTGGGTAGTAACAACAGTGAGCGCAAAGGCTGGGAAGTGGGGAGGCCTGGAAAGTGGGGCGTGTGAGGTGAGGGTTTTCCGGGGGCTCCTGCCTCATTTAGCTCCGCCCCCTCTCCCCACCTCCAGAGGCAGGAGTAAAATCACTGCTCGCCATCCCCTGCTTGGCACAGCGCAGTGGCTCCCAAGAGTCACAGGCAGGGCCTCTCACCTGAGGGAGAAAGGACGGAGCACCGCCTTTGCTTTGAGGGACCGTGAAAGCTTCCCCCAAGAGAGCAGAGCCTCTGTGGCGTGTCTGTGTGTGTCTGTGTCTGTGTGTCAGTGGGGGGCAGGGTGGTGGCACATCTTCCTCTGGATCTAGCGGTACAGGTTCTTATTCTGGTCAACAACTCCTAGATGTGCTCTGTGGGACTTGGTCTCCTGTCCCCCAAGGGACTTCCTGACCCCACGATTCCAGTATTTTGTGACAATACCTGTGATTCGTTCATTCATTCACAGAGAAAACAAACTTCAACCGAGCAGTTTCCTCAACCCAGGCACTGTGCTAGGCGAAAAGGATTCAAGGAGTAGCTCCTGTAATGACCTCCCTTCCTTCCTTGGGATGGCAGTGTATCATTTTACATTGTCTTCTGGAGAAAGGAAATGGAAGGGACCCAGCCAGAAAACAGGCCCCAGGATGCTACGTGGCTCTTTTTCCAAGGGACTGTCAATGAGACCTTACCCTTTCAGGGACTCTATGCCTCCCAGCCATTCCCCTCCTGGTCAGTCTGAGGCCCTTCTCTGCCCAGAACGTACTAGAGAGGGCGCTGGAGGGCTGGCCAAAGCCAGGGCCCAATGGCCACTTGAGGGTGGGGTTAGAATTGGAGGTCTCCTTCCTCCTGGGAAGAGGAGCGAATGGCCGTTTTCATGTGACAACCCCAGACCCTTTTCCTTGCCCCTGGGTTTCTCTTCCCTCCCCCTGCAATCTCTGACCCCATTATGGATAGACCTGGTGGGAATATTCTGGGATTTCCAGCTAGGCTAGTTCAGCAGGGCTGGGGATCGAGCAGCCTTTGCTGACCCTTCACCATCTGAATCACTCTGTTTTAAAACAAACAAAATGTGTCACCACGCCCGTGTATGCGCAATAAGAACATTTTCTCTTCTGACATACTTCAGAAACAAGGTTTCCCATCCCTCCCAGGAGCCCCGTGTTCCTGTGGTTCCCCCTCCTCCCTCTCTTCATAACTCAGAACCCGCAGGATCTCTCCTGCGGCCTAGTGGAGGCAGAGGGGACCGAGAGCATATGAGGTCAGGGATGCGGCTGCCGGTCAAAGGGACTGCTCGAAGGGACTGCTCTGAGAATGCCGTGGGTGCCAGTCGATCGACCTCTGTCCCCTAAGTCCCCATCAGGGCACCTCCCTGAGTCTTGTACCCGAGGGCGTGGGTGCCTCCCCTAATTCCATTGGTGATCTCTCTGCCTGCTTTACTTCCACCTGGGGTGCCAGGGGACTGACTCCACGGGGCACCCGGTGGCCAGATGAAAAGAGCCACCAGGAAGCTCTGCGCAGGCCCTGGGACCTGGGCGCTGAAAGCTGAGGCCCCTCTTCCGAATCCGGGATGTCGCCAAGACGCACGTCCCGCTGGCGTCCACGCCTGGAGGTGCGTGTGCACGAGGGGCAGCCGGCCCGAGTGGGTGAGCAGACGCCGCCGCCGAGGCTGTTGGCTCGTCGGGGGGCGGGGGGCCCGAGGTGAGCTGGCCGCTTCCACCTGCCGCAGCCGGCGCTTCTCGCCGCCTTTGGAGGACCCCAAAGGACTGACAGGCCTGGGTCTCAGCCCCGCGGGCGCTGCGGTCTGGGGACAGGATGGGAGGGACAGGTGGGATCGAATGCCTGAGAACGTGTGGGCTCCACTGGACATCCGCTTGCCCCCCTTCCCTCCACCACATTTATTGGGCGTTAACCAAGTGCCAGGTGGCGCTGGGTGCTGCGGATATGCACACCAAGTAGCTAACAAGCTCAGGGTGGAGACTTACAAATTATAACATTACGTAGTGAGTGCTGCACTAGGGAGAGCCAGCAGAAGGTGCTCCCAAGCCAGAGTGGGAGGGGAGATCAAGGAAGGCTTCCAGGAGGAGGAGGCGTTCTCCAGGGACAATCAGTGGAGATAGACCAGTGCATTCCAGCTGAGAGGTGGCTGTGTCTGTGGCTGAGCAAGATGCAGTCTCCACATGCACTTTTTTTTTCTTTTTTATTGTCAAGTTAGCTAACATACAGTGTATGCAGTGTAGTCTTGGCTTCGGGAATAGATTCCTGTGATTCATCACTCACATACAACACCCACTGGTCATTCCAACAAGTGTCCCTCCTCAGTGCCCGTCATTCATTTCCCCTGTGTCCCCCCCACCCCCTATGCCCATCAACCCTCAGTTTATTCTCTGTATTTAAGAGTGTCTTATGGTTTGGCTCCCGCTCTGTTTGTAACTTATTTTTCCTTCCCTTCCCCTACGGTCTTCTGTTAAGTTTCTCAAATTTCACATATGGGTGGAAACCTATATCTTTCTCTGACTGACTTATTTCACTTAGCAAAATACACTTCACTTCCAACCACGTTGTTGCAAATGGCAAAATCTCATTCTTTTTCATTGCGGAGTAGTATTCCATTGTTTGTGTGTGTGTATGTACATATACATACATCTTCTTAATCCATTCATCAATTGATGGATATTTGGGCTCTTTCCATAATTTGGCTATTGTTGATAGTGCTGCTATAAACATTGGGGTACATGTGCCCCTATGCATCAGCACTCCTGTATCCTTTGGATAAATTTCTAGTAGTGCTATTGCTGGGTCGTAGGGTAATTCTATTTTTAATTTTTTGAGGAACCTCCACACTGTTTTCCAGCGGGGCTGCAACCAGTTTGCATTCCCACCAAAGGGCAAGAGGGTCCCCCTTTCTCCACATCCTTGCAGACATCCGTTGCTTCCTGAGTTGTTAATTTTAGCCACTCTGACCGGTGTGAGGTATCTCCCTGTGGTTTTGATTTGTATTTCCCTGATGATGTGATGAGCGACATTGAGCATCTTTTCGTGTGTCCGTTGTGCCTGTGCACTTTTCAAAGCAGGGTCACTGACAGCTGAAAAATAAAAAAAAAATAAGTAAATCCTTTGATATTTTAAAGAAGGTATCGAGGTAGTCCTTGTCGGAAAGATCAGAACATTTTGTTAGTCATCTTTACACATATTTTCTGGTTTGGTACTGCTTGTATGTTTTAATTACTCTTGGTGGTGGTGAGTAGGTCAAGCCTCCCAATCTTTCTGAGACTGCTGGGCTGGTGGTGAGGGGGGAGTCTTCTGAGCCCCTTTCGATCTGGCCATTCTGGAAAGAACAGCAGCAGCAAAGGCAGGCCAAAAAGCAGCTCTACTTCCCTGGCCTTTCCCCAGGCCAGCTCCAGCACCCACCCACTGGAATCTCAACCTGAAAGCCGAATTTCTTGGTCCTGGAGGTGGTTGCTGCCAGGACTTCCCGAGCTAAGTGCTCCAGCTTCTGGCAGCCCGCTCCCCCCCACTCTGCTTGGTTTCCTACAACTTCCATCTTGTCCTTCGACTCACTGCCCACTCCATCCCGACCCCCCGTCCAGGGGCCTCTGCTCTACAACAGCATTAGGGAACCCCTTCTGGGGAGTCTTAATCTTTAAGACCGCCCTGACAGATCTTGTGTTGTAAAGATGGGAGATTTGTGGCTCAGAGGAGTTTTCACCAGCTCAGCCCCAGGTAATAAGTGGCAGAGCTGGGATATGAACCCTGTACTGAGCCTGCAGCGCCCTTTAGCTCTTGGCTCTCCTTTGGGTCCAGAGCACCATCTGGAATCCCTAGATGTGCGTATGGTGCGGTAGCTAAGCCCCTACACAGGGCCAAGAAACCCCACCTCCAGGTTGTGCTCAGCCAGGACCGGGGCTGGCCTGGGAACCTAGCAGAGAAGACAGGCTGTCCCTTGGCCCTCTTTTAGTGCTGCTGTTCCAGCCCCCCAAAACTTTCTTCATCAAGGAAGCTCAGAGGCCCTCAGTGGTCAGTGAAGTCACGCAAAAAATCCCTGCTAGGGGTTGCTGGTTTCCTAGTTCCGAAGACACTGCCACCCAGGATTACCCAAGGAAAGCCGCCGTGGACTGACCCTGTACCTCTCTCCCCTCCACATCCCTCTGCCTATGGCAGTCAGCTTCCTTTCGGCCCATAAGTACGCCTGCCCCAAGGCACTGGCTCCTGGGAGACGCAGACGGGCTGTTCTCTGCTCAGAATCCCTGCCAGCCCACTGCTCCCAGCAGTCAGGTAACGGAGTGTTGAGTTGGAAAAAACCTTATTGGACACAGTTGCCGGGTGAGCCCTAGGGACCCACCTCTCCCAACACCAGAGGCAGGCTTGGACTGGGCTCCTACCATTGATTGTCAGCTGACACCTTCCCACCTCTAAAGGCAAACAGATGATCCAGGATTTTGCTTCCTAAAGCATGGGCAGAAAGTTTCGAGACCCATCCTCAGTGAGTGGGGGTGTGGAGGCCTTTCGGATTTCCCTGGCTTGGGGGATTGAGGAAAGGACACCAGCATTTCCTCCATAGCCACCAGTCCCTGAGTTCCCCTGCGCGCTCACGACCGGCAGCAGACAGCATAGCAAAGACCAACTGAAAGCTCGGAAGCACCAGCCTCTCACTAGGGTTAGGCGGTGCTCTCAGGACCCTACCAAGTTCTCCTAAAGGTTGCTGGTATCTTCCAAGATAGGAAGTAAACCAGGCCGACTGGGGGGCTCCCTGGCTCTAGACAACTACCATTACCAGAGAAGCTTCTGGGTAATCAGGATGCCAAAGAGTTGAAAGCAGCCACTTTCACTTTTGGGGGGTGTTAGGCTAAGAGAAGGGGAAGGAGGGAAACCGAGCCAAAGAGAGGCTTTCTTGGGCTTTCAAAACATGACTGAGAGTTGCCACTCAGAATGCAATCCCTGGATTAATTCTGATCCCCTTGTTAAATAAAACAGGGTGGAAAGTTTATTTACAGATTTCTGTACAGTTTGAGTGACAGCTCGGGACTTCACAGAAACAAAGAAAACAAAAGCATTCTTTTTTGAAGGGAAGTTGCAGGCAGTAGACTTTCCCTGCACCTGTCAGAAGCAAGACAGACAAACAGACCTATACATCATGAGTTAGGCATATGGACATTGGCCTTTTCGCTTCTTGGAAGGAAGTGAAAAATGTATAAAACAGCCTTAGGTGCCGCACCCTTCAACACTGAGACCACGTGGAGTGGGGGAGGTGTGGAGCAGGGAGCCATGGCAGCAACTCCCCAGTGTAAGAAATAGCTCCAAGAAGGGCCAAGCAGCCCAGCTGGGGGGAGGTGGGGGGGGGCAGCGGGGAGGGACATAATAAAGCCAACGTCTTCTGTCTGGTCAGGATCTCGGTTCAGAGGCGAGGCCCAGCCTCAGTGGAGATTGGAAACTAGTTCTCAGTCCTGATTCCAATCACCAAGGAGACGACTCAGGTGATCGGTTGGTTGGCTTTTCTCCTCCTTGAGTTTTGGCGTCTCAGAACGAAAGTTTCGGCAGCTGTGTGTGGGGAGGTAGTGGCAAAGTGGCTACAGTGTGATGCAGTTTTAATAAAAATTTTATTACACAGCCATAATGTAATCGACACTTCTCCAAATCCAAATGATACTAAATACAGATCTACATGGTGGATCAGAATGACTCCAGCAAATCATATGGATTCTATAATTTCATGTCTTTTAAAACCAGAAAGAAAAAAACAATCCAGGTGTGTCATGATAGGAGAGGTCCCGGCAGCTGCCAGGGCTCTGCCGGAGTCGGGGCAACGTTAGCACTCTGTGATTCCACATTTACACAACGGTCTCTAAAGGGTTTCGGTCAACGGACTATTCAAGTATAGATGATTTTAATGAGTCCATTGCCCACCTGTGCCCAGCCGAACTGCGTCACAGCTACCACAGAGCTATGTTACAGTCACAGTTTGCCAATTTTACAGTCACGATACTTTTAAAAAACCATCCATTGCTTTTTTTTAAAAATAAAAAAAGTGTAAACTAAGTTAAAGCAACACCGAGGCTCTACTAAACCCAGAAGAGTCACCAAGTTCATTTTGTACGTTTAAATACAACTTAAGTCCATGATTTCCCATCATCCCACTTTCTTACAGAAAAGTAGGGTGAAGAAGTACAAAGCAGAGCTTCCAAAGTCCTCTCCCTCTTGCGGGACTCAGCAGCTCTCAGCTGTGTCTTTAGCTTAGTTCTTGGTATATATAGTCAGCTGTACTTTGTTCTGAAAAGATTTGTTAAATGCCACTTTTATTTACACTTGGAGCTTTACACCTGAGAATGATTATCAAGCAGTCAGCTTATCTCTTTTCAAACATTTCATAAAGACATACACACTTCTTTGCTGGCCTCGCCCTAGCTGCACAACAATATATATGCTTACCATATATATATGTACACACACAAAAAAAATGCACATGCTTGTAACATTTGCAACCGAAATCTTTTTGTGTTCGTTCTTTCCACATTCATGTTGAATACTTTCTCTTAAAAACAAAACATTATTCTTTCCGAAACAGCAAAACAGAATCACTAGGAAGAGACAAGAACATGGGGTGGGAAAGAGACACTCTATGTCCGGCCGAGAAGCTGTGGGCTGTACCCATGGGTTGAGCAAGACGCCCGCGCTGCCTTCTCTGCTACCTGGCAGTGGGCTTCCCTCCCACCCGCCAGGACACAGCCTACAGGGCAGGGGCCAAACTGGGGTGTTTTCTCTGAGGGGGATGTGGAGGGGAGAGGATGTGGGGGAGGGGATGTTACACAGCTACAGCAGTCAGGCCTGTTTAGTAAGAAGAATCACATTTAATGAGTTTCTTTCTTGCAGTTTCAGATGCTCATGTACAGCTGAAAAAAATCTGAAACAGCTATAGACCCATGACAGACCGATACAAAGAGTACTGCATTTTAAAAAAATGATAAAAAAATCCACGCACTTACAGACACACACAACACACACGTACACACGTACACACACACTCTCTCTCTCAAACAGCCCCCCCCTCCCTCCCCACAAATGTACACTTTTTGGAAACTAAATTGGATTTGAAAACCTCTCTTCTGCAGAGATGGGAAGAAGAGAAAGATGAGGAGAGAGGGAGGAGGGCTGCAGGTGCCCAGTCCCCACTCCCTCCACAAGTGTCCGGTGCCCAAATGTTCAATGGTTGGGTCCAAGGCAGTCCACGGAGGAGGCTGCCCAGTGCTGCTGCTGTCGCCACCAGGGGCTACAGCAAGAATCCCAGCTCCACGCTAATACTGAATGTGTGCAGAGTGGCCAATGGACTGTGCTGGTTTAAGAAAAAAAAAAAAAAAAAAAAAAGGCAAACACAAATCTAAAGACATGGATAAAGCCCAAGAGAGCCCAGGCCCACACTGGGTGAGAGGCCTGGGGGGTTGGTGGGAGATGTTGCAGACAAGGGAGGTCTATACAGCAAATGGTTTATATTACAGATGACTGGCAGTTTAGAGTCTCTTCCCAGTTCTACTGCTGCTCCAGCCCAAAGAGGGCAAATCAAAGGAAAAGAGGAAAGGTGAGACACTGTGATGGGGCATGCAGGGTCAGAAGCAGCAGGCTGGGTGCGCTCAAATAAGCCCTCGCCGTTTTTTGTAGTCTTCCAAGTTTAGAGATCTCCTTGGAGCCCCATCTTTGGCTGGTGGAGCCTTGGAGGTGATGGCCAAAGCCTTTGACTCTGTGGGAAAGAAGAGCAAATTGGCATCTGAGGTGCCTACCAAGTCCTTTCAGTCTCCTGCTTCGCTCCTTCCCGTCGGCTTGACTGTCCCTGCTCCCTCTCAAAACATGGTCACAGCCCCGCTTACACTGGCTGCTTGCTGTAAGTAATGATGAGCAGACACCTGCACTTCTTCCCCAAGCCAGGCCTCCCCGCTGGCCGAGACAGCCATGATGCTGTCTGGCCCTCAGCCGCCGCCACTTCCCCGCCTGCACCTACCTGAGCTGGGAACTTGTAAATCAATCTTCACATCGAAATCATGTACTTTGAACAAATCTTCTGAGAGGTCACTGGCTGACTTAGAATTCAAATCTTTATCCTTTCCCTGACCCTGCAATGTGAAGAGAAAAACTAATGATAAAAGCGTAAATACAAGAGGACTTCAAGAGGCAGCGGTGACTAATAGGAAAAAAAAAAAAAAGCTTTTCCTCACATTCATCAGATTTCCTACTACAGCCCTTTTCTGATTCCTTCCCTCAGAAGAAGGGCAGGAGAGGCCATTAAGGAGTTTCCTTTCTGAAGTCTGAAAGATGAGAGGGAAGGCTCCTGTCCGTGGGATGGGGTAGAATAGACAATAAGCTACTTTCTGACCCAAGATTTCAGGAATTCCTGCAACAGTTTGGGCTCCACAGGAAAAGATCTAACTTACGCAAAAAACTGCTTCTAAATGGGCAGTTTCTCTGCTTAACATTCTAGTTTTTCCTTCTTTCTTTTTAAAAATTTCTTTAAAGTTTATTTATTTTGAGAGAGCGAGCGTGGAAGGGGCAGAGAGAGAGAGAGGGAAAGAATCTCAAGCAGGCTCTACGCTATGGGCCTGGAGCCCAATCAGGGCTTGAACTCATGAACCATGATTATGATCTGAGCCGAAACCAAGAGTTGGATGCTTAGCCAACTGAGCCATCCGGGCGCCCCTAACAATTTAGTTTTCAAAGAGCTTTCACCTTTACAACCGTCTGATCTTTATGTGTCATCAGTTCCTCCGAGTATCCCGTGAAGCAGCAGGCTACAGAGTATTAGCCCCATTTTACACAGGAGAAAATGTGGCTTAGGGCCCAGAAGTCAGTTGCCTAAAGCTGTAACCAAGGTCTTAGTTAAGCACTGGTGTTGGGTAAAGCACTTAGGTTGTCCGACTGAAATTCAGTTAGCTGTGGATTACATCTGTAAATAATCAGGATGGAGAAAGGGCTGCAAATGAAAAGCTACGCTCCTCCAGGTGGGAGAGATCAGGCCCCACCGGGCAGTGCTGCACTTGCCTTGCTCATTTCCTTTGGAGCATCTGGTAACACTCCAGAACCGTATTTTGCATTCAGCTGGGCCAATATGGCAGCTTGAACAGCCGGGTCTCTGGACTGAGAGAGAAAATCAAGTTACTTTAGAGGTAACACTCACACAGTCCTGCGCCGCCCACCGCCCACCACCACCATCACGAGCACCACAGCGGACCCATCGGCAGCTCAGTGGGGTTTTCCTCAAGGCAGCGGAAAGAAGCTAAAGCCCGGCCCAGGCCGGCCTGGCCCTAGGTGACCCAGCCCACATATTGCTCACGTCCGCCACAGTGGTAAACCCACCCTGCCACAGGAGGGGTTAGTCCGGACGATTCTACAAATCCCTGCCAGGTTTTCACTACCTGTATGTCTTACAGCAAGGTAAAGAAGAAAAAAAAAAAAAAAAAAAAGAGGTAGCCAGACCCAAGAGTTTGAGGCAAGCAAATCCCACTAAGACAGCATTATTTTTAACTTCCTTATTAATCTCCTAATGGAATTCATTTATGTTCCAGAATCTAGGTCCCGCCTAAAAACGTCCTCTTTAGGCGCTCACATTAGAGACGATGGTAGGTTTGCACTGCCGCCTGGTAAAGGGGTCCATCTGTTGGTTTTTCATGTTGTGACTTTCAGCCTGAAACAGACGGCATGTGTTACAGAACTGCGTCTCCTCCTCCTTTCACTGATCCTAGCTTACATACACGGAACAGTCTTTGCAAGGGCTTAAAAGAGTCAAAAGTGTTCTATTATCCTCTTCTCTTCAAGAACACCAGAGCGGATATGGGGGCAACAACAAAAGAACAAAACTGGAACTCGAGAAAGACCAACACCTGTGGAGCAGAATCTACGGGACAGGGAGGGGAAGAAGGGCAGGAGACTGCTGCTTTTCACTATAAACCAGTATGTCCTATGGGTGTATGTGGGCACGCAAAGCATGTGGATGTGGAGGGTACATGTTACTTCAATAATGAAAAAAATTAACTGGAGCAAGATGTATAGAAGATTGCGTATCATTTTTCATAATTAAAATGGTCTTCTGTGATCCGAATAAAGCTGTCTGACTCACCACAAGGGCTTTCTCAGACTCGACAATGTTCCACTCCCGGTTCCGCTGGTTGATGTAACTGTGGGTGAGTGAAAGGGTGAGTCAGTGGCTTGGGGAAGGAGGGAGGGGACCACTGAGCCCTGACCCCTGGCCCCGGAGCCACACGGAACCAGTGGAGCACAGCACGTGCAAGGCCATGGGCTCGCCTGGTAACGGTGGCAAGGTCTGTGGCTCCAGGATAGGAGCCCAACCGAAACGGATCTGTAACACACCTGATGGCAGATATGTTCTTGGTCCGCTGGCGGTCCAGGGCCTCTGCCCGCTCCTCCAGCTCATTCAGCTGGTCTTGGATTTGTTTGGCCTTGTCCTGATCCCCCAGGTCCTCAGCCATGGCCTGCACAAGAGAGAAGTGTGTTTTTTACTCCGACTGGCTCTGTTACGAGTGGCCCCTTACTTCCAGCACAGGCAAGACATCTCACGCAGTGAACGCATGACAGGAGATATGAAAGAACACTGAAAACAAACTTTACAAACGCAAGGTTTAATTCTTACTATAGTAGTAACACCTTGCTGTACAGCTATCTGGCTCTGGACCCCCGGGAGCAGTGATGTCTAACATTAATCTTGGAATCCAGGTCCCATGGGGCTGACTCACCCTAACAAGGCTCACGCCATTCTGATGTGAAGAATGGAAAGCCACCCACCTCAGCTGGGTTTCACAGTATCATCTGTTCAGACCCAGAGCTGACATTACCCTGGGTTCTGTCTTATTACACACGAAACTAAAGGGACTTTCTAGAAAGTAAGAGGAACAGAACGGATATGATCAATTTCAATTTACAGAAAGGAAAATGGCCAAGGGATGCTGCCTTGGTGCCTGGAAAGCCCTGTGCTGCTTACGCAGAAGCCCAGCACTTTCTCCCAATCCTGCCGCCACCAACCTAGCAGAGGATGAACAAGTCTGATTTCTACACGTTACAGGACGAGGAAAGAGGTTCAAATTCAAGTCCTCACCTTTTCCTTTAGCAGCTGAGTCTTCTTCATAGCATAGTTGGGTGGAGCTTTCCTGAACCTTTCTTTCTCTTTTACAATCTGTACCAGAGAGGAGATACCAGCAGTGAGGTATTCCTAAACTAGTTTTGTAGACAGGCTAAGTGAGCCCATTTTGGAGGCAAGCAGCTAGTTAAGAGGGGGCTGCTCCTCCTACAGCAGTGTCATGCCCCAGAGAGAGAAAGCGAGTTCATTCCAAGGGATACTATGCTGCTTCCAGGGTCACGGAGATTCTTCTGGGACAGTCTGAAGGAACATGCACCAATAAACAGCAGCAGCCCAAGGACCTGGTACTGTAAGGCTAGCCACTGTCCAAGAGAACAGAGATCGAAGAATTTTACCAAAATGTTTAGGAGAAAGAAAGTCATGAAGGCCCAAGCCTATCAGAATACACGTCTTTACTCTAGGACTTCAACTGGCAGTGTATACAGAAAATCTTAATCAATTCTAAATAAAGTAGTAATATCAATATTCTCTCACCCTTATGCAATAGTAGCACAGCTAAAAATATCAAGATAGAGGGAAAGAAAAGAAAGTAATGATCTTCTCTAACACTGGTTCTTACTGAACCTCCAACCTCTGGGGTACCAGGTTTCTTACCTCTTCAATGTCCTGATCATTGAATTTGTAATTAAGAGCTTCTTTAATAGACAATTCCTTCTTATTGATTTCATCTAGAGTGGGCAACTGCATGCCAGCAGAGAACATCTAGACCAAAACATGATAAAAGGTCATTAATTAAGGGATTTTATAGACTTTCTCAGGGTTTTCATGAACTACTAGGTGCTATCTATCCACTTACCGCCTCTTTCCACTTCATGAATTCACTTTCAGTGAATTCTTGGTTTGAGACAAACTCTAGGCGGAACACTCGTTGGTCATTGCCATGCCTACATAAAAAAGAGAAAGCATCTCCAAGAATGGGTATGTTAACTGCAGCACCAGCAAAGCAACCCTACCAGACTGTGAACCACCTATCTCTGTGGTTCTCAATCCTGTCTGCCCTTTAGAATCATCTAGGAAGATCTTGAAATTCTAATCATCTAATCATCTAGGAAGATGGAAAATTCTAATGCCAAAGCATCGCTCTAGCTCAAGTGAATCAGAATCTCTGGAAATAGGAACCAGGCAATGAAATTAAACAAACAATACCTCCCAGGCTGTTTAATGGGCAGCCAGGATAAGGAATCACAGCTAGCACTGGGGGAAAAAAGTGGACTTGGTTAGTGCTTCAAAAGTCCATTTATAATAAAATGTTACAATCAACTGGCATCGAGAATATGAAATACTAGGTAGATATCTGAATGAGAGGAAACTCCATTCCTTAGAGAGAAACAAACTGTCTTTAAAAAAACCCTTTTTCTTCTAGTGTTTACTTATTTTTTGAGAGAAAGACAGAGTGAGTGGGGGAGGGACAGAGAGAGGGAGACACAGAATCTGAAGCAGGCTCCCGCTCTCAGCTGTCAGCACAGAGCCTGACGTGGGGCTCGAACTTACAAGCAGTGAGATCATGACCTGAGCCAAAGTTGACACTTAACTGACTGAGTCGCCCCAGTCACCCCAAGAAAATGCCTTTTGACTAACAAACACCTGTGCTGGCAAAGTTAAGTGAGTCAGTGCCATTCTCCTAGGGATAGTCACTCTCTGCAGGTCACGGCCACTGCCTACCTCAACTGGCTCTTTTATTATTTTTTTAATGTTTATTTATTTTTAAGGAGAGAGAGACGGAGCATGAGCGGGGGGGGGGGGGGGGGGGGGGGGGAGACAGAATCCAAAGCAGGATACAGGCTCTGAGCTATCAGCAAAGAGTCCAACAAGAAGCTCGAAGTCACAAACTCGAAGATCATGACATCAGCCAAAGTCCGACACTTAACCGACTGAGCAGCTCAGGTGACCCCGTCTGATTCTTTTAAAGAAGACCAGGAAAGATGATGGGGACAGGAGGAAGGAATGGAGACCACAGAGACCAAATTAGGCCATGCTACAGCTTGGCCTATTATCTGTTATTTGCGGTGATCCTGGCAAACTACTTCTATTCCTTCTCACATAGGGTCTCTAGAATTTTCAGGCTCCAAGAGGGCAGGGATTTTCATGTTTTTACTTTCTTCCTCCCTCTATCCTGATGCCCAGAACAGTGGCAGGTAGCAAGCACTCAGTAAATATCATGTTACTGAATGAAGAGGAGACCAAGCCCTGAAAGGCGGCTTGACTTGTCGACGATGAGATTCGTTAGTGACAGAGCCAGGACCAGAAGCAAGCTTTCTGACCATGGTCACCAAGGAAAGGCCTGCAAGGGCTCTGGAATGAGGGGAGCTCACAACCTGCCGTTTTCCTTCTCTACGTCTCACGTCTTGTCCCCTGTGAGAGGGAGATGCCCTACCTTTCCCTATGGGCAAACGCAGAATATAAGTTCCCCTCTAAGTCCCCGCTGGGGACAACAGAAATTCACTGTTACAAGAAACGTCACACTGGGAGAGAACAACAGCTCAAATAGGCAGTGCCTGTGCAGAGGCTGCCACCGCCGCACGTCCCCTACCGTAGCTGCAGCCCTTTGTTTGTTCTGGTGCCACCGAGCTGGTAGACCTTGGCGGTTTCCACAACACCCGTGATCTCTGCCACCTAAGTGAAAGGACAGAGACACCAGTTAAAAACAGATTCTTTCAGAGCTCTCCACATCGCTCTCTCTGGCTCTACTGACCTAACCACAAAGAGTGACCCTGCACTGAGAGAAGCCCACAGCTGCGAGGCATTCTCGGCACCTTCCTCAGGTTTAGAACTCAGAGGGCCAAGCACCAGGCACCCCACACACAGAGCAAGCGAGGAGAGGAGAGGAGGCAGTTAGCCTGGCGGGGCCTGTTAGGAGCTTCCCCTCTTACTTAGTCCTCCCTTACTAAGGGGATATACTTGGGATTTCAGAGGTCAGTCTTCTCGACCAAACATGAAGACCATGGAGGTCAGTTTCTGTTTGTCAAGCTTTCCGGGACACAGCATGGCTGCTGGTCTTCACAGAAGGAGGTAAACACATATTAAAACCATACGACCCAGGATAAAACAAACAAAAACAAAAAGAAAAAACATCCAACTGCTATGTTCCAGCCCTCCGGATCACAGAAGCATTGCCAGAACTCACAAAACCACCTCTATTAGGTCGGAGGAAGGTTTTTCGTGTTTTCGTTTTTAAACCTCAATATAATTCTGTTTCAGAAGTCACTTGGTATGTAACATGGAAAATTTTCATTTATTTATTTTTCAAATGAACAAAGCTTCCTGATTATGTAACAACCAATGAATACTCCCTAAATGTTTTCCTTCTCGCTTTTATATGGAAGGGAAATTAAGAAAATTATTCTAAATTCAAACCCTCCCACCCTTGGGCTCCAAAGACCCTTCCTGGCAGTAGTTCATGCAGGATCTCTGGGACCTCACACTGTCATTAGTCTACAGGCATCTCAATTAGAGTCTATTTTCCCATCAAATGGTAGGAAAGTGACAGATTTGTGTTGTTCGGCAGCTCCTATTTCTAGTCAAAAATCATTATATTTAAAACACAGACAACTGTCCAGGGAAAGAAACACCGACCCGGTACACTGGTTTGCTGTTGTGGTTTCCAATGCCGATCCGTACAAAACATCCTGTGACCGTTTTAGCAAAGAAGGGCATGTGACACCAACGTTCCAGCTTATGCCGTGATAATCGGACCCGATTCAATTCCTCGGGTAAGGAGACGGGTTGTGATTTGGGAGGGATTTCTTCTTTCCTGGGAGGAATAAAGGACACTGAGAAATGTGTTCCTCACAAAAACAGATCAAGATACATAAATACTACCAACTTCTTAAAACTTGACCAAAGTACATGTGACTAACCATCGAAGAAATAAATGAAGCAACAGGAAAGAATGGTAATAGAATCCTGTTCCTAACAGGTACTGTCAACTATCTTCAATGACGCAGTCATCCCAGATAACCTATCCGAGTAAGATAACAAATGGAGGCTCAGGACAGTCTGAGGGTGACGTGAAGTCAGTGCCTACCTGCCAGGCCCAGACAAAATGTCCAGGGGTGCAGGCTAAGAGGCAAAGGCAGGAGCATATTTTTGGGGAACTCAACTCTGCAATTGAAGGTACTAAACCAAACCGAAATTCACCACCCAAACAAGAAGATTTTGGAAACTACACTAAGCTTCTCCCCAAAGAATCGGTCTATCCTGACTACTAGACCAAAATATACGCAGCTTACTCCTCTTCTTCATCAGATGACGATGTTCGGGACGATCGGTCTGACTTTTCACTGGACTTGTCATCCTCTTCCTCCTCCTCATCATCAGAGTACACCTCACTGGTTTTTAATGGCTGTTTTTTAGCGAGGAGCTCGGCTAAAAACAAAGGGGAAATGTTTACCCATGTTCTCTCAATAAGCAACTGAAACATCTTTCATCCCTGAGAAAGAACTGGGACACGGAGCCCCGTCCTCTGTGGACTGCACTGTGATTACCTGGGTTATATACAGAGGCGACTTAAATTAGACTTGAATCATTCAGGCACCAAATGTCAAGCCTCAGCAGACAAAAAAAGGGGCTGGAAGTTTGTTGCTAAATGGGCAGAAAGCGTCACCGACTCTACTGACAGGAGTCTGTTATTACATTCAACACACTTGAAGATGGGCAAGAAAGATGGGGGAAAATTTTAAGTCTTCAGAGGGTCTTGGAGAAAAACTTTATTTTCAATTTAAAGTACTATTTTCTAACAACCCAAATGTCTGCACAGGGGAGTGGCTGAATCACCTGTAGTACATCCACCCAAATGGACCACTATGCAGCTATAAAAAAGGAACAAGCCATCACACTAAATCCTGAGTCAGAAAATAATTTTTGGAGGGACAGACAGTAGATATTTTAGCTTTGTGCTTCATGTGGTCACTATATCAACTACTCAACTCTGCTGCCATAGATAAAAAGCAGCTATAGACAGGGCGCCTGAGTGGTTCAGTCGGTTGAACATCAACCTCAGCTTAGGTCATGATCTCAGGGTCTGAGTTAGAGCCTGGCACTGGGCTCACTGCTGTCAGTCCACAGCCCACTTCAAGTCTTCTTTCTGTCTCCCTCTCTCTTTGCCCCTCTCTCCATTTGCATGCTCTCTCTCAAAAATAAACGAACATTAGAAAAAAAAAAAGCAGCTACAGACAATTATGAAACAAATTGGCATTGTTGCTTTCCAATAAAATTCTATTTACAAAAACAGGTAGTCTAGGGGTGCGTGGCTTGCTCAGTCAGAGGAACATGGGACTCTTGTTCTTGGGGTCATGAGTTTGAGTCCCACTCTGGGTGCAGAGATTACTGAAATAACACTTGAATAAAGCAAAACAGGGCACTTGGGTGGCTCAGTTGGTTGAGTGTCAACTTTGGTTCAGGTTGTGATCTCAGTTTGTGAATTCAAGCCCCCCATTGGGTTTGAGGCCTGCTGAGGATTCTCTGTCCTCCTCTCTCTCTCTGCCCCTCACCCTGCACTCACTCTCTCAAAACAATGAATAAAACATTAAAAAAGTGACCTGAAACAGAAGGAAAAGAATTTTCAACAAAAAAACCAAACAGGTAGTCTACCAAACACTATGTGAAATAAAAACTAAGGAGTAACCTCTAGGATCTATAGTCAAGTGAAAAAGGCAAGGTAGAGGAAAGTATGTATGGTGAGCTACCATTAACTTAAGATGGAAGATGTATCTGTTTTTTTATTCAAAAAAAAAAAAAAAAAAAAGGAAGGATATAAAAAGTTTGTTTTAAATGGTTGCCTGTTACAGAAGGGAGGCCAAGGGTGAAACAGAAGGTATAGATGTTAAATGTCTTTGAATATACCTTGTTTAGTAGCTTTGATGCTTTGACTTTGGGACTTTGTATTTCTTCCTTCTAAAAAAAACTTTTTTTTAGAAACATAGTATGCACACGAGCGGGGAAGAGGAGCAGAGAGAGAGAATCTTAAGCAGACTCCACACTCAGTGTGGAGTCCAAAATTGGACTCAATCCCGTGACCCTGGGATTATGATCTGAGCCGGCCAATTGAATCCACCCAGGTGCCTCTCCCTTTTTTTTCAAGTAAGCTCTACACCCAACATGGGGCTTGAACTCACAACCCTGATATCAAGAGTCAGCTGCATGCTCTACTGCTGAGCCAGCTAGGTGCCCCTGGAACCTGTATTTCATGTAACCATAGAACAAATAATAAAAAGTTACCTCTACATATCATAAGCAAAATGAAATAAAGTACTCAACTGATAGCACAATCACACAAATAGGAACTGTAACAGGTGACTTTAAAATATGGTCATTCAAAAGACATACAGATCAATGAAATGGCCCAACAAGAAACCCTTGCATATATGGTCAAAGGATTTACAACACGGGTGTCAAAACCATTGAATGGGGTCAATGATAGTTTTTGAAAGGTAGTGCTGGGCAAACTGGACATACCGGGTGCAGAAAAAAAAAAAAACAATGAAGTTAGACTCTCACTTTACACCATATGTGAATCAAAAACGTAAATATAAGAACTAAAACTCTAAAACTCTTATAGGAAAACATAGGGGAAAGCTTCATAACCTTGGATTTGGCAATGATTTCTTACATATGACACCAAAAGCACCATCGACAAAAGAAAAAAAATTAAGATAAATTATGCTTTATCAAATTAAACACTTAATGAACCAAAGGATACCATCAAGAGTGAAAAGAAATCTACAGAATGGAAGAAAATATTTGCGAATCATATATCTGATAAGGGATTAATATTCAAAATATTTGAAAAACTTACAACTCATAACAAAAAACTAAGAACTTGATTAAAAAATGGGCAAAAGGGGTGCCTGGGTGGCTCAGTGGATTAAGCATCTGACTCTTGATTTTGGCTCAGGTCACGATCTCACAGGTTGTGAGACTGAGCCCTGGGTGTGGAGCCTGCTTGGGATTCTCTTTGCCCCTTGCCTGTGCACATGCTCTAAACAAAACAAAAAATGAATAAAGGACTTGAATAGACACTTTATCAAAAAAGATACCCTAATGGCCAGTAAGCGCATGAAAAGATGCTCAACAGCATGAATCATTATGAAAATGCAAATCGAAACCACAATGAAATACCATTTTTATTAAAAAAAAATTTTGAAAAAATTTGTTTTATTTCTTTGTGAGAGACAGAGCAACTGAATGCAAGTGGGGAAGGGACAGAGAGAGAGAGAGAGAGAGAGAGAGAGAGAGAGAGAGAGAGAAATATAGAATCCGAAGCAGGCTCCAAGCCTGACATAGGGCTCAAATGCATGAGCTGTGAGATCATGACCTAAGACAAAGTCACATGTTCAACTAGTCACCCAGCTATCCCACCCCAAAATTTTTATGTTTATTATTTTTGAGAGAGAGAGAGAGAGAGAGAGAGAGAGAGAGAGAGAGAGAGCACAAGCTGGGGAGTGGTATAGAGAGAGGGAGACACAGAATTAGAAACAGGTTCCAGGTTGTGAGCTGTCATCACAGAGCCCGACATGGGGCTCGAACTCACGAACAGCAAGATTATGACCTGAGCTGAAATCAGACACTTAACTGACTGAGCCACCCAGGTGCCACTGAAATACCACTTTATACCCACTAAGATGGCTATAATCAGAAAGACAAAAAAAAAAAAAAAAAAAAAAAAGAAAGACAATCAAGTCTTGGTAAAATGTGGAAAAAGTAGAACCTTTACACATTGCTGGTCGGAATGTGAAATGGTGAAGCCCCTTTGGAAAAGAGTCTGGCAGCTTCTCAAACACAGAGCTACATATGCTTCAACAATTCTACTCCTAAGTAAATACCCAAGAGAAATGAAAACATATGTCTACTCAATGACTTATACTCAAATGGTCACAGCAGCATTATCCTTAATAGTCAAAAAGTGGAAACAACTCAAATGTTCATCAACAGGTGAACAGATAAACAAAATGCATATATTCATTAATGAATCAAGGTATATTACAACATGAATAAATCTGGAAAAAATTATGCCAAGTGAAAAAAGCGAAACACAAAAGATCATACGTTGTAGGAGTCCCATTATATGAAATGTCCAGAAAAGGCAACTCTATAGAGACAGAAAGTCAATTAGAGGTTGCCTGAGACTGGGCAGGGATAGGTCTGGGGGATGGTGATGGCTAAAGGATAATGGGGTAATGAAATATTCTAAAGTTTATGGAGTTTTATCGTACAGCTTTGTGAACATACTAAAAGCCACTGCCTTGTACACTTTAAAAGTATCAACAATGTACTACCTTTGTTGTATCTCAGTAACACTGTTACAAATAAAACAAAAAAACCTTTGCTTTCTGATTTCGAAATGGACTAATTAATATGAAACTCACAAGGATAAAATTTATCCTTAAAAAAAATCTTACCTCTGTGTACTGAAAAGGCTTAGAAATAACCACCAACCCAGTAGCATGAGCACTCCTTATGTCTAGACTGTGGTGTCTAATTACAATTTCTCACGAAAAGGCTTAGAGAAACAGTTGATTCCAAATCCAGAAAGCAAGGAAGCCACTGAAGACTCCTGGGGTCTCACATCAAAAGGACTCAGGCTACTGATGAGTGACTGAAGATGGGACAATTTTCCTTTTTAAGACAGAGGGCGCATGAGTTGGGGAGAGGAGCAGAAAGAGAGACAGACAGAATCTTAAGCAGGTTCCATGCTCAGCATGGAGGCCGATGTGGGGCTTGACCCCACAACTCCGGGATCATGATCTTAGCTGAAATCAAGAGTTGGACGCTCGACTAACTGAGCCACCCCAGGTGCCCCGAAGATGCGACAATTTGAGAATAAATAAAAACTGCAATAAATTAAAATACACCAAAGTATGTTTAAATCCACGAGTTCACAAAGAGATTCAAAATAAGCAAACAAACCTCACTGGTCACCTCTGGAAGTTGCTAACATACTATTTCATTCTGTTGAAAACTAGTAAATAAAGGCAAAAAAAAATAAAGCATCTATTCTGCCTTTCCTATACAAAATGTACCTGAGGATAACTAAATAGTTGATGAGAAGTTTCTCTTTACAGAGGTAAATGAAGAAAGAACGAAGAAGATAATAAATGAAGAAAGAATGACAGATTAGAATATCACCATTTTGCAACTCATAATGAATTAAATGATCTAGGTAACGATGATCGATGGCTGCGGGAGTAGAATGTATGACTATTTCCAACTCTTCACCTTTCTCTGTACCCGTGCCCTCTCCCGTATATCTTGGTAGTCCTCCCAGCCATTAAGGATGGGCTTAGTCACGTGACTTGCTTTGGCCAATGAAACATGCACAGATCTGACACTGTGCCTGCCACTTCCAAGTCTAAGGTCTTAAGAGGCATCTCATGTTTCTGCTTGCCCCTATTACACTTCAGCCATCACCATGAGAAGAATGTGCCTAGGAATCATCATCATGAGAAAAATGCGCCAGAGGTCAGAGGAAAAAGAGAGATAGGTGTAACAGACCTGGTTCCAACCTATAGCCTGGAGACAATGCAGGCTGACTTGTACGTGTATATCAGGCAACCCTCTGCTGAACTGCTGATTCACAAGCAGAAGCAAATGAGTATTTACGAGTTTGGAATAGTCTTTCATTTCACATTATTGTGGTAAAAGCTAAGCGACAGAGCTGGTAATATCACAAAATAAGAGACGATCAGATATTACGTACCTCCTGATGGAAGTATATAGCACCACCTAAAACCTAGCCTTCCCCCAAAAAGCAAAAACGGAAACAGAACAAATCTGAGTTTGTCCAATTTTCTAGCTCTAACTAGAAATTACAGGAAATTCAAGAGACTAGAGCAGATTAACACATTCATTACCACCAATGGGATGTACCCAGCATCTGAGAAACTATAGAACAAATCACCTAGTTTCTTCAAAATAAGCTGCAAGGGGGAAAAAAGAGACGTACAGGAAAATCTGTACAGGAAAATCTATACAGATTAAGTGACTTTAGGGGCATATTAACAAATCACCATGTGCGGATTTTGTCTCAGATTCTTACTCAAACAACCAAATTCGTATTAATGATGTAACAACTAGAGAAATTTGAACACTGAGTAGATAACTGATAATATTGAGAGTCACTGTACTATTTTTTTACATGTTATAATGATACTGTAGGTATGCTTAAAACCAGAGTCTTTATCTTTTAAAGCCACATATAGACATATCTATGGGTGAAGTATAATGATGCTGTGATTTACTTCAAAATAACCCAATAAAAGAGAGGAGTAAAGATTTAACAAGATTGGTGATGAGTTGATTGTTGAGGCTGGATGATGGGTCATGGAGGTTCTTTATACTATTCTCTGTATGTCAGAATTTTCCATAATAAAAAGCTAAAAAGGCAGGGGGAATTCTAAGAGGGGGAAAACATAAAAACGGGCACCAAAAAGTCAAATCATACAATGAGAGACACAAAGTAGCTATTACAACATTTTCCCCACAGACCTGTTCTGTTCTTTCGTTTTTCTCGCTCTGCTTTTAGCTCCTCCATGGCTTGTGATTTCTTATCTAGTTTCTCATCCCGTTTGGAACGCCGTTCCTTGTTGTGGGATGTTACCTGGGAAGGGAAAAATATGTAGGATGGCTCTTTTCATTAACAACTAATGACAACATTCTCTACACCTAACGAGTAATCATTCAGTTTTCCAATGTGAATCTATATTGGCTCTAGAAACGGGAACTTGCTTAAGGGAAGAGAGCATCCCCTAGTGGAAAAAGACGATAGGGCAGTAAAGTCAGCCCCCGTCTTACCTGCCTGATAATCAGAAAACCTAAGAATTATAGGAATAAACACTTTCTGGAAGGACGCCCTAGATCACAGCTAACATTTGTTGACACTGTCAACAAAGCTTTTTGTAATGAATGTAGAGATGACGAATTTTCACAGCTACATTTATTACCAAGTCCAGGATGACCTACACCTGAGTAAACATCAAAACCAATCTGGCTACCTGGGACAGGACGTATATCAACTTTCCCTTAAGGGATGCCCATAGAGCAGTGAGTTCCTTTTTTAAGTGCTGACTTGAGTAAACAATTCCTGAGAAACTGAACAGCACGGCTAATGGTGAAATGATATGTCCAGAGATTAACGAATCTGTAAGATGAAGACAACATGTCTTGCGCTAACTGAATTAGGCTGATTTATATAAAACCATTCAAAAAAAAAAAACAAACAAACCATCTTTTACATAAACATACACGCACACTCAAAACAGAGGTTTATTTTTTGGGTAACGAGGACCATTGAATTTCCTACCTGAGATTCTTGAATCTGGGTCAGCTTTTTCTTTTCCTGCTCCTCTTCTTGCTTTTTCTTTTTTTCTTTCTTTTCTTTCTTTTTGGCTGTTTTTAGTTTTTTCCTGATTTCAAATCTGGTTAAAAGATATTTGTTTGGTTTTTAGGTGGCAAAAATGTTTACAAAAACTGATTTCTATTAGAGGAGAAATAACTATGTAGGGGGAAGGAGTTAAACATTTTGGTTTCCTGCAAGAAAATTCCAATGTTCCTTATATTAAAAGTACTAAACATAATTATGACAAACACAGTTGAAAGCATTAAGCTGGAATAGGCTTAAAATGAGAGAAAATATTCAGGATCTGCTGTATCCCGTTGGTAACACACAGCTTAGCTCTTCTTCAACCTTTCCATAACAGTTGATTTCTGGATAAGTGTAATGATGTCCTATTAGAAACAGAATGAAACCAGAGAAAGCCACTGTCAAATTTTAAAGGTGTTTCAGGCTATATCTTTAAAACTCCATTCTGGGGGGGCCGGGCTCGCTCAGACAGTAGAGCATGAGACTCTTGTTCTCTGGGTTGTAAGTCTGAGCCCCATGTTGGGTACAGAGATTACGTAAAAATAAAATTTTTAAGCAAAAACAAAAGTAAGGGGTGCTTGGGTGGCTCAGTTGAGCGTCCGGCCCCTTATTGTGGCTCAGGTCTGGTTCTCACAATTCATGAGTTTGAGCCCCACGTCACACTTTGTGCTGACAGGGCAGAGGCTGCTTGGGATTCTGTTTCTCTCTCTCTCTCTCTCAATCTCAACTAAATAAACCTTAAAAAAAGGGGGGGGGGACAAAAAAAACATCGCTCTCCATCTTTCTTCATTAGGAAAAATGCCACACCACCACCTCCACACCAGCAAAGATGATGAATAAAAATACTAATGTCTTCAACAAATGGCAATTTAGGCTCTTTTCCTATAACAAAAATCAGGCTTTTATGAAACAAAACTATTTTTTTGTGCATAAATTTAAGGAACATTATGGAAAGAATAAAGGAATATAAGAAACATTAAACTCTTTTCATAACCCTTTAAAATAACCCTGTCAATTTTTTAATTTTTAACACAGTACACAATTTTCTTTTGTTAGGTCCTTTTCATTCATAATTAAGGTTGTTAATGTACTTTTATAATGTCATATAAGGGAGCACTGTTAATGAATTTACTGCTTAAGATTCTCTTTCTCGTTCCCTCTGCCCGTGCCCCACTCACATACTCTCATGCATGTGTGCGCACGTTCTCTCTCAAAATAAAGAAAAAATTAAAAAAAAGAAGATGGGGGGGCGCCTGGGTGGCTCAGTCAGTTGAGCGTCCGACTTCAGCTCGAGTCGTGATCTTGCAGTGTGTGAGTTCAAGCCCCACGTCAGGCTCTGTGCTGACAGTTTCGGATTCTGTGTCTCCCCCTCTCTCTGCCCCTCTCATGCTCATGCTCTGTCTCTCTGTGTCTCTCAATAAAAACATTTTTAAAAAATTAAAAAAAAAAAAAAAGAAGATGGGGTGGCCAGCTGGCTCAACTGGTAAAGCACACAACTCGTGGTCTCAGGGTTGTGAGTTCATGCCCCATATTGGGTGTAGAGCAAAGAAAAAGAGGAAAAAGAAGAAAAACAACAACAACAACAACAACAAAAAGAAGATAGATTTCAAATCAGTAACCTAACCTGTACCTTAACAGAGTGGAAAAAGAAGAGCAAACTAAATATAAACCAAGAAGAAAAAAAGAATTAATAAAGATTAGGGCAGGGATTAATGAAATATGTAACTGGAATACAATAGAGATAATGAAACCAGAAGTTCACTCTGTTATCAATAAAAGTGATAAACCTTTGTCTAAATTGGCCAAGAAAAAATGACAAAAGGTTCAAATTACTAAAATCAGGTATAAAAGAAGAAACAACACTATCAATCTTACAGAAATAAAAAAAGATATCATAAGGGAACACTATGATCAACTGTATGGCAACAAAGAAGGTAATTTGGATGGAATGGGAAAAACTTCTAGAAAGCCAACAACCATCAAAACTGTTTTAAGAAAAAATAGAAAAATCTAGACAGAGCTGTAAAGAGAGATTGAAATAGTAATTTTCAAATTTCCCATAGAGAAAAACTTATGCCCGCATGGTTGGAATTCTCCCAAACATTTAAAAAAGAATTAACACCAATTTTTCACAAACTCTTTCAACAACAACAACAACAACAACAACAACAACCCCAAGAGGAAATACTTTTCAAATTATTCTGTGAGACCAGTATCACCCTGATACCAAAACCAGCCAATGACACTGTAAAAAAAGTCTAGATTAGTACCTCTTATGAATACTGACATAAAACTCGAAGAATAGCAGCAAAATGAATCCAGCAACTTATAAAAAGGATATACCATGACCATGTAGGATTGAACCCAGATATGCAATGTTGGTTAAACATACGAAAATCGATCATTATATCTGTTATTAATGAAGTATAAAAATCTCGTAACTACCTCAACAGACCCAAAAAGTATTGGACAAAATCCAACAACACGTCTTGATAAAAACTCTCAACAAACTAGGAATAGAAGGGAACTTCTTCAAACAGACAAAAACCATCTATGAAAAACTCACAGCTAATATAACAATGATTACACACTGAATGCTTTCCTCCACAGATCATGAACAAGACAAGGATGCTCTCACCCTCTTTTTTTTTTAATTTTTTAATGTTTGTTTATTTTTGAGAGACTGTGAGCAGACAAAGAGGCAGACATAGAATCCAAAGCAGGCTCCAGGCTCTGAGCTGTCAGCACAGAGCCCAATGTGGGGCTCGAACTTACAAACTGTGAGATCATGACCTGAGCTGAAGTTGGACCCTTAACCAACTGAGCCACCCAGAAGCCCCCAAATTTATCTTTTTTGTAGATTATATGAAATTATGTATAGAAAATCTTAAGTAATCTACTAAAAACTAATAAATGAGCTCAGCAAGGTTGGAAGGGGAAAGATCAATATACAACAATTAACAGTATTTCTATATATTACAATGAGCAATCTGAAAATGAAACAAAGAAAACAATTCAATTTATAATGGCACCCAAAAGAATATTTAGGAATGAATTTAACAAGTGCTAGCCTTCTACACCAAAAACTGTAAAACAATGTTTAAAGAAATTAAAGAACACCTAAATAAGCAGAAAGATACCAGGTTCATGGATTGAAAGACTTACAACTTTGAAAAAGAAAAACAAAATTGGAGAACTCACACTTCCCAAGTTAAAAACTGACTACACGGCTATGACTACAGTAAACAAAACCATATCAGACAGACATATAAACAGAATAGAATTGAGAGGTAACAAAGAAACCTATATATCTAAGGACAACTGATTTTTTTTATAAGTTTGTCAAGACTGCAAAGAACAGTCTCTTCAAGTGCTATTGAGACTAACTGAATGCCTACCTGCCAAAGAATAAAGCTGGATCCCCCTACCTCACAACACATAAAAAAAAGATCTCAAAATGGATCAATGATCTGAAACTCTAAGACTCTTGGGGCACCTGGGTGGTGCCTGGAAGGCTCAGCTGGTTAAGCGTCCAATTTTGGCTCCGGTCATGATCTCACAGCTCATGAGTTCAAGTCCCACAATCGGGCTCACTGCTATCAGCACAGAGCCTTTTATGCTACCTGCACACAACTTAAAAAATTTTTTAAAAGAGGCAGCCCTAGAGTAGGTGAAGAACCGAACAACTGAAGATGGTATCTCACTACTGGTGCTGCTGGCTATAAAATGGGATGCTAATGGGGTTTACGGAAAAAGATCATTATTCAGATTCAATGAAATCCACAGAAAGATTTCTATTAAGTGAAATGGAGAAAGTTACTGAGTTACACTATTGCACTGCCATACAGCTAAACGAATGAACTACAAAAAAAATCTCCACTTTCTGTGAATGGCTCTGAAATTGTCTTAATTATTATCCCTGTAAACATCCTTCTAGTCACTAGAAAAAGTCACTGACTCATTCAACTGCCTCATTCATATAAGGTGAAAAATATAAAAACCAAGCTTGAGATAAGCCACCCCTTACTTTCGAGTTACTCTGTGACTTTAATATAGGACTTTGTTGGCCTTATAGAAGACCCTCTGCTCTCCATGGTATAGAAATAGAAACTTTAAGTCATCCCTAACCATCTGGACAACTCCAGCACAGTTTCTTCTGTCCCGTTTGTTCCAAAACAGGTAACCTTAGAAGCATTTATACTCAAAACAAATGTCTATTACTTGCTGCTGACTGAAAGCCAAACATTCTTGCTTAGGATAACTTACTATACATAATATGGTCTCCACAAGGAACAAACAAAGGCTCCCAGATGAAATGGAACTAACTATAAGAACAAATTCTATTTTTCTTTCATGACATTAGATAGGCAGAAAAGGCTCCTAGTTCTGAGGACAATTTTATTTCTAGAGACAAAGAGCACATGTATTTATTTAAAAAATTTTTAAAAGTAATCTCTACACCCAATATGGGGCTTGAACTCACAACCCCGAGATCAAGAGTTGCACACTCCACTGACTGAGCCAGCCAGGCACCCAAAGCATGTTTATTTTTACCGTGAGATTCTGTTAGGAGATAAGGGAGAACTTTTACCATTTAAATATTCCAAAAGTAATTCAGAAAACAATGAAGCAGACTTTGAGTATCAAAAGCAATTTAACATTTGAGTTTTTATTAAAAAAAAATTTTTTTTAATGTTTGTTTATTTTTGAGAGAAAGTGATAGAGCATGAGTGGGGGAGGGGCAGAGAGAGAGGGAGACACAGAATTGGAAGCAGGCTCCAGGCTCTGAGCTGTCAGCACAGAGCCTAATGTGAGGCTCGAACTCATCAGTGGTGAGATCATGACCTGAGCTGAAGTCGGACACTTACCCAACTGAGCCACCCAGTTGCCCCAACATTTAAGTATTTTTTAAAAAAACACATAAACCATGCAGCAAAAATAGTCAGATATTTAACTCAGCAATTAAGAGACGTTCTAAGTCTTGAATCCTCGGAAGATGGGCTGCAAATGTGAATTATGGAAAATTATTTTATCATTAAGGAGTCGCAATCTTACCTTTTTTTCAACACCTCCCTCTTCTCTATGCGGTTGAACAATTCTTGCTCTCGCTCCTTCTCTGTCATCTGCTCCAGACGGGCCCTGTCTTCCTCATCGCCCATGAGGTCTTCTCCATAGCCATCATGGAACTCTTCATCTTCTGAAGAAGAGTCTGAATCTGAACTGGAGGAGGAGCTGTTGCTGTCAGAATCTGACACTTCACCTACAACAAGGCCAAAACCAAATTAGGTTATACTACAAAAGACTGAGGCCACAGAGGGGACCCCTCCCACCCAGTGGTGATAATCACTATTGTCCCTGCCCCCCCCCATTAATAAAGTAAGCTCTACACTCAATGTGGGGCTTGAACTCATGACCTCAAGATCAAGAGTTGCATACTCTATCGAATAACCCAGCCAGGCACCCTGGAAAATCATTACCCCTTGACTCTCCAGGTAAAGGGGCACATGGCCATCTCAATTCCATTAGGAACAGTCACTGGTCTGCCTTTGGCAAATGCAAACACAGGTTAGGGAAATTTAGGCTGGAATAAGAAATTAGCATGATTTTTTAAATTCAACTTTTGTTCTGTAAAAAATTACAGACCTACAGAAAAAAGTTGCAAGAACAGTTGGACTCGCAGGGCCCTGGGTGGCTCCGTCAGTTAGGAGTCCGAATTCAGCTCAGGTCATGATCTCCTGGTTTGTGAGTTGGAGCCCTGCATCAGACTCTCTGGTGTCAGCACTAAGCCTACTTCGGATTCTCTGTCCCACCCCCTCTCTGTCCCTCCCCTCCTCTGCTTGTACTCCCTCTCAAAAATAAATATAAAAATAAAATAAGGGGCGCCTGGGTGGCTCAGTCGGTTAGGCGGCCGACTTCGGCTCAGGTCATGATCTCACAGTCTGTGAGTTCGGGCCCCGCATCGGGCTCTGTGCTGATGGCTCAGAGCCTGGAGCCTGCTTCAGATTCTGCATCTGCCTCTCTCTCTCTCTGCCTTTCCCCTGCTCATGCTCTGTCTCTCAAAAATAAATAAACGGTAAAAAAAAAAAAAAAAAAAAAAAAAAATAAAATAAGAAAAGGGGCACCTGGGTGGCTCAGTCAGTTAAGTGACCCACTTCGGCTCAGGTCATGATCTCAGTTTGTGGGTTTGAACCCCGGGTCTGACTCTGTGCTGATGGCTCCGGAATCTGGAGGCTGTTTCGGATTCTGTGTCTCCCACTCTCTCTGCCCTTCCCCAACTTGTGCTCTGTCTCTCTGTCTCTCTCTCAAAAATAAACATAAATTTTTTTTTAAATAAGGAAAAAAGAATAGTTTGACTCACATATATCTTTTACTTAGGTTCGCCCATGGTTAACATTGCCAAATTACTTTCTCTGTGTCTACGTATATGAAATAACATATACAATTTTATGATTTAGTTGAACTGAGACTAAGTTGCAGAGACTGTGATCCTTCATTTCTAAATACTTCTTGTAAAAAAGACAATCTTTTTACCTTACCAATTAAACAATTATCAACTTTAGGAATTTTAACATTCACATAATACCATTATCTAACCTATACTCCATATTCAAATTTCACCAGTTTTTCTCATATAGTCTTTTACAGTCATTTTTCAGCTAAAGGAAGACCCAATCTAGGATCACACATCATTTGCGGTTGCCTCTCTCTCTTGGACACTTTGATCTGTAACAGCCTCTGTGTGTCTTTTATGCCGCTGAATTTTTTAAGTAAGCTCTACAGTCCTATGTAGGGCTCGAACTCATGACCCTAACATCAAGAGTCATATGCTCTACCAACTGAGCCAGACAGGTGCCTTACAGGTGCCTTACAGACAGGTGCCTTACATGCCAATGAATTTTGAAGAGTATAAGCCTGAACTAAGAAACTTTTGTGAGGTGATGACAAAAATACTGTCTATCTGAACAGGAGCCATGTGTGGCTACTGAGCAACTGAAATATGGCTAGTAGAACTAACAGAGAAACTCAATTTTAAATTTTATTTAATTTTTAATTAATTCCAATTTAAATAGATACTGTTGTCAAGTGTCCTCCAACTTGGACTGGCTGGTTTCAACAAGAAACTATTCAGGTTATGAATTTTTGGCAATAATCCATAGTGATTTTTAAAGTATACTTTTAAAATATTTCATCGGAAATCCCCGACATGTGTTGTTCTATGAGTAGTGGTATTAACTTGGATTACTTAGTTAGGTAGTGTTCCCCAGATTTCTTCCTTTCTAAAGGCACCCTTTTCTCCTTTGTAGTTAAGAAGAGACTTTGAGACTGTGTAAATAGCTTGTTCTCCAACAAACTTTCACCCCGTGGTTTAATACTCTTAATTCTTAAATAAAACAACTGTTACCATGATGGTTGAAAAAGTGATTTTCTATCATTTCCTCTACATCTATTAGTTGGCATTAAAAAAAATTAATGTTTTAATGAGTCATTGCACCGGTGAATTCCCAATGAAACGGGATCTTGATAGGATAAAGGGTGATGGAAAAAGGCAGTATACATTACAAATGAGTATTAAGTTAAACTAGCAATTTAATGAGAACTCTGCTTGATTCAATTTGAGCAAACCTTCGCAGGCACGTGCTTAAAACCAGGTTTGACCAATTCTATACAAGCCAGTTTGTACATAAATGTTATTTCTTAAAAGAAACGTAAAGTTTATCATTCTAGTCTTGGAACAAGTTCGCTTTCATCCTAGTATTAGCAAAAATCCTGGAACTGATTTCAAAACAAGAACATTTTTTTTCCTGAGTTTTGTATCTGGTTCAGGAATTTTCTTCCCTGGCCAGACTGTGCATGCATAAAGGAAAGGAAATGGAAGGGAAATGCTATCAAGGTAAAGTGGGTGGAGACTCTAAAGCAGGAACTCCTCATAGGTTTCCTGGATGGGCCTCAAAGGTCTCACTAACCCTTCGGAACTGTATCTGTCTGCCTTGCTTCCCCCTTCAGGTTCTCAAAGGATCCATGACCACTGAAAAGGTTGTGGATCACTGCAATAAAGACAGAGGCCATGCTGTAATGCAGGCCCCTTCTCCCCCCCCATTTCTGATTCTGTAGCTTCAACCTGGCAAGAGTGGGAGTCCACCGCCAGGTCTGAGCCTCTTGTCTCACCTTCCTCAGGGGCTGAGCTCTCAGCGGAACTGTCTTTATCCGAACTGCCTGAGGAAGCAGTTTTGTTGGCTTGTTTCTTCATGGTTCCTTTCTTCTCTATTTTTCTGGCCTTTCCTTTCTTCTTATTTTTATTGCTCCCAAATGTCCACTACAAGGAGAAAAGAAAAAGGAAAACTGAAACAGGGACTTTAACGGGAAGAGCTAGCAAAGTCAAGAGTCGAGTCTCTAATATTCATCAAAATGACTACAAGAGTCTCCACTGAAAATGTACTTTATATGAAAAAAGATATGGATTTTTGAAACCTTGGTTTTAAAACTTCATAACTCCCAATTTGTAATTTCTTAGTGATAGTAGATAATGGATATAATCAACATAACATTTAAATAATTTTTTTTAACACAACAGAAAAACAAAGATATGAAACTTATGGCAAATCAACTGAAGTAACTCAGTTGGTACACAACACAGGTTCTAATGTTTTCTGTGGCACAGAGGTTGGTTCCTGTGCTAGGGGTTGGTATGTCTGGGTTTTAGTACACAGGATGGTTTAATTCTGGAGTGGGTCCCAGGGAGTAAAGTTTCTTAGCAGGAGAAAACTGTAAAAAGCCCAGGGAGAAAGGAGGAGGACCCAACCCGGGCACCGACCGCAAGGAGGCAGAGAATACATTGTTAAATATATATACATGTGTTTGTCTTTCTTTTTCAACCTGAGTATAGAACCCTACAACATAATGTTCAAATTGGATCATCATAAGGACATCTTATGTCTAAACAGAAGGATCTTGAAATTTGTGTTATCAAATAATAGGCAGGTAATACACAGTTAATCACCTCGAGGCCAATAAAATTGCCTTCATCAAGCACTTTAATTATAAAGATGAAAGACTATGTGATTATTTTAAAAATTCACAAATACTATTTGGTTATATTAAACCATACCGCTTTATTTTATGTACTACGAAAAATAATACTTGCCTTTCCAGCATCACACTGATGCTGGTATTAATATAAAACTTCTACATCTACTATTTAACAAAGTCTTTGCTTCTTCTATAATATAATCATAAATTAATCTCCTACCTCACAATAGTTAAGATCAGAAGCAAATTTTTTTTGGAGATATATTTGAGGGGGGAAAGGGATAGTTCTGATGTTTCCATTCTAGAAATATTCCTGCGGGTACCTGGGTGGCTCAGTTGGTTAAGCGCTGGCTCCTGATTTCAGCTCAGGACATGATCTCACGGTTTGTGAGACAGAGCCCAGCACTGGGCTTTAAGCTGAAAGCATGTGTGCTCTCTCAAAAATAAATAAACTTAAAAAAAAGAAAAAGAGAGAAATGTTCCCTATGAGCTATTTTTTTTAAGTATTTATTTTGGGGAAAGGGTAAGTGGGGGAGGGGCAGAGAGAGAGGGATAGAGGATCAGAAATGGACTCTGCACTGACAAGCTGACAGCAGTGAGCCCCATGTAAGCCTCGAACTCACAGACTGCAAGATCATGACCTGAGCCAAAGTCGGACACTCAACCAACTAAAAGCCACCCAGGTGCCTCCCTTATGAGCTATTCTTAAGAACCCACACCCTGCCATATTAAAATATTAGGGAAGGGATTTTAATCTTTTGATTTTTCATTTTAATTTACTCTTAGTTATTTTAATTGTTACTTATTTGTGTACCTAAGAGCTAGAAGAGGGGATAAGTGGGAAAAAAAGCCACATGTTCTAGAATGATATATTAAATGAATGGGCTGCAATTTCCCTTTAGAAGCAAATTTACCTCTCAAGCTTTAACATTTCAATACCTTGCTCATTATTTAGAAAGAAATCCCAATGCCTCTCCTCTAAAGCCTACTTTTCAAACATTTCAAATTTTAATCACTCAACTAAGACAATTTTTTAGGTCAGTTTGAAAGAATCCAAAAGAGGCCAAAGGGTTCAATTTCTTAGTTAACGGAGTTAAAATGTATCAACTTCCTATGCTGACAATACACATATTTCCACAGGCAATACTGTATAAAACACTTTTCGCACTGGCTTTTGTTATAAGAAATAGCACAACAAACATAATAGGTAGTCAATATTTATTGGTTGGTTATGAAACCTCTTCCAGTGTCTCTTGGCCCTTTGTACTTCTACCAATGGGACTATGAAGAGGCTGAGAGGGTAAAGGTTAGCTACCAATATCACAAGTGTGTTGAGGGTGGCTAGGTCTTGGGGCGCCTGGGTGACTCAATCATTAAGCTTCCAACTCTGATTTCAGCTCAGGTCATGATATCATGGCTCATGAGATCAAGCCCCCCCCCCCCCCCGCCCTTGGGCTCTGCAATGAAATCATGGAGCCTGCTTGAGATTCTTTCTCCCTTCCTCTCTCTACCCCTCCCTGGCTTGAGCACACGTGCGTGCTCTCTCACAAATAAAAAAGTGGGTATTAAAAAACAATATATATAAAATAGAAGAAAATAAAATGTTTTGACTTAAAAACCTTGTGTTTTTCTTCCAACAATTTCGAAAGAAATCAGACAATAAAGCAACCTCATCTCCCATGATGCTGACTCAATAGGGTCTGTCATGCCATTCATTGGCAAACAACCAAGTTCACTTATATGTGACAGGATTTCAGGGGAATTGTAATAATGTAAGTGACTTTACTTTAAAATGTACAAATTGAGACTAAGTAAAAACCAGGGGGAGGGGAAGAGGGGAAAGGAAAAAAAGACACAGAGGGGGAGGGAGATAAAACATAAGAGACTCTCAAAGACTAAGAACAATCTGAGGGTGAAGGAGGTGAGGGAGGGGGGAGAGGGGGTCACGGGCATTAAAGAGGGCACGGGTTGGGATGAACACTGGGTGTTATATGTAAACCAATTTGAAAATAAACTATTCTAATTAAAAAAAAAAGATACAGATTTCTGGAGGAAGAAGAGGGAAAAGGTGATGAAACCCACATATTAATTTACTGTAAATTTGGAACATAGATAATAAACATTACCACGCAAATTGAAAAAAAAAAAGGTACAAATTCTAGGGGCGCCTCTAGGGTGGCTCAGTTGGTTAAGATCTGACCCTTGATTTTGGCTCAGGTCATGATCTCACAGTCCTGAGATAAAGCCTCACGTCAGGCTCCATGCTGTCAGCTTGGAGAATCTGCTTAAGATTCCCTCTCTCCCTTTCCCTATGCTCCTCCCCTGCCTGCATGTGTGCAAGCTTGCTCCCTCTCTCTCAAAAAATAAAATAAATAACTAAAAATAAAAAATTAAAGAACACAAATTCTTACTAATGTGCCTTTCAGTACTGAGAAACTGGACTAAACTGTTTGTATATTTACTTTCTAAAAGAGTATGTAATTTTTGATAAACCCTTAAAATCTAATTTTATTTTGAGGCACCTAGATGGCTCAGTAGGTTAAGCAACTGACTTCGGCTCAGGTCATGATCTCATTTATGAATTTGAGCCCCGCATCAGGCTCTGTGCTGACAGGTCAGAACCTGGAGCCTGCTTCAGAGTCTTTGTCTCCCCCTTTCTCTGCCCCTCCCCTGCTCATGTTCTATAGCGCTCTCTCCCTCAAAAATAAAGATTTATAAAAAAATTTTTAAATCTAATTTTATTTTATTTGAGAGAGACAGTGCGAGTTGGGGAGAGGCAGAGAGAAGGAGAGAGAGAATCCCAAGCAGGATCCATGCCACCAGGCCAGCACAGAGCCTGATGCGGACTTGAACCCACAAAACCGCAAGATCATGACCTGGGCCAAAACCAAGTGTCCAACACTCAACTGACTGAGCCACCGAGGCACCCCAAAATCTAATTTTAAAAACAATATATGTTCATCATATGAAGCTTTGAAAAGACAGGAAAGCATTTTTAAAGTTAAAAAAATATCACTTGTATTTCACTACACAACGATAAATAATCACTTAAAATCTGGGGGCCAGGGGCACATGGGTGGCTAAGTCAGGGGGCGCCTGGGTTGCTTAGTCGGTTGAGCATCCGACTTTGGCTCAGGTCATGATCTCGTGGTTCATGAGTTTGAGTCCTTCGTCGGGCTCTGTGCTGACACAACTCAGAGCCTGGAGCCTGCTTCAGATTCTGTGTCTCCCTCTCTCTCTGCCCCTCCCCAACTCACACTCTCTCTGTCTCTCTCAAAAATAAATGAAACATTTAAAAAAAAAATTTAAAAAATCTGGGGGCCAGTCTCATTATTACTCATGTATTACTACTTAATGTACAGAAAGACATTCAAATGAGTTCCAATAATCTTCCAAAGATTTTTTTTCCTGGAGAACAGATCACATTTATTTTTGTTATCTTATTTTATTTTGATTCCAGTATAGTTAACATACAATGTTATATTAGTTTCAGATCACATTTGTCATAATTTACTCCCATAAACCACAGCACCTATTTATTTACCCAGCATCTCTTCTCCCAAGATCACAGCCTCTGATAAACCATAAAGGACAGTGTCAAGGCTTATGGCAGGCGACATCAATACAGAAATATCTTAATCCAGTTATATAGCCCAGAGGTTGCTCCCCTGTCCCTGCTCAGAGCCTGCAGCCTACTTCAGATTCTGTGTCTCCCTCTCTCTCCACTCCTCCTCCACCCAAACTCACTCACTCTCTCTTTCTCTCTCAAAATTAAATAAACATTTAAAAAAAAAAAGAAAAGAAAAGAAAGCCTAAAACAGAGACTAGAAAGAAGATGTGTTCCTAACTACTAAATTAAGAGATTAGCACTTTGACTCTCACTGAAGTAACAAATACTATGATGGCAGCATTATCTAGTGATATAAGGGAGATTAATACTGCAACCCTGTGCCAGCCTGAGTACCTTAGGGTGGTATAAGCAGGTCCTACTCTGAGAAGCAGCTGACCTCACTGGCACCCAGCTGACAGACAGGAAGGAACATGGGGTGGGCAAGTGGTTGCTTTGGACTGGGACAGATGGAGATGCTGAGGACTTTGAACATCCTGAGACAGAAAAGCAAAGAAACTTCGAGATTCCAGAGAGGTTGGGTGCCTGCATTGCTCGGCTGGTTAAGCATCTGACTCTTGATTTTGGCTCAGGTCAGGATCGCTGTGGTTCCTGAGTTTGAATCTCGCATCAGGCTCTCTGCACTGACAGTGCGGAGCCTACTTGGGATTTTTCTGTCTCTCCCCCTCTCCCTCTGCCCCTCCTCTGCTCTCGCTCTCTCAGAATAAATAAACTTAAATATATATATATTTCAGAGAGGTTATCTCTAATGGGCAAGGAATATCATATTCTAGGTCTCAGGATCCAGAGTAGAAACCACTACAGGCCAGTTACTCTGAAATGAATTTATAAGTGAAATGAAACACACTGAGGTGAATAGTATTCAAGAACAGCTGGGCTAGTGATAAACCACGCTGGGATCGGGGGTAAATGGGAATGCAATCCAAGCCCTTAACCTGAGACTACCATCTCTAAAGTAGAAATAATAACACTGCCTTGACCACCTATCAGAGTGGTTTGAGACTCAAAGGAGACAGAATCAGAGAAGTACACAGCGCACACTAGAATCCATGGAGTTCTATATTAAGGCAAGATACTATTTTATGATGGAAAAAGGAAATCAAAACTTCTGTTAGCCTGTTTTCCTACCCGAAACAGGGGAGTCCGATGATCTCTATGACTCCATGGATTTTTAAAGGGATAGGATTCTTCATGACATGAGTGTTATACTAAATCAAAGCAACTATCTAAAGGATTCTGTAGTCATTATTCTAGACCTTGACAGTGGCCAGCAAAGAGGTATATGGGGAGGACATGGTTCCTTATTTACGTGTTTTTTCCTGAAGGTAGATAAGGGTCAGTGGAGCTGAAGAGTAAATGCAATGTAACAGAATATTAAAGAGTACTAAAGATATAAAGACTATGAAGGATAGCTCAGCTTTGTTTTTCCTTCTGCTGTGTAACTAATCAGACGAAGTACAAAAGATACTACTGTATTCTGTAATCAGGCATCACATGTATTTAACTGGAAAACAGAGAATCCCTACACTCAGTCACAAAAATTTACACTCTGGTTATGGAGACAAAAACAAAAGTGAAACAGAAGTCATAAAAAAAATGTAAAAGATAATCAGTACCTCCATTCCACTGTTTGGTGGAAGTGTCAGAATGTAAACAAGTGTGAGCAAGTGGTCCATGAAAATCACTTCATTTTTCTGAATTCTAATGATGAGATTTTATGGCGTGGAGATAAAAGAGGTGCTACTGTCTGGTTATTTACATAGCTGAGAACCAAGAAGTACATTTATGGGGGAGGGAAAAAAAAAAAGAAGGCTGTAAGCAATCCAAATAGCTGTTGCTAAATTCAAATACTAAAGCAGAGTTTTCCAACCTAAACTCTAGAGGGTCACCTGGTCTCCTGACCCCAGAGCAGATCAGATGCAGGAAGCTGGGAGTAGAGAGACTACCAAGAGAGGAGAACGATGGCCACTTCTTACCTACATTAACAGAGGAGAAAGAAAAGGTATAAAATACACTACTACAGAGCTCAGTTTTTTTCGAAGTCCTTATTTCACAATACAACTGCCATTCATAATGACTGACTAAATCACCAAGAAAAACTACATATAATACCTATCAAAAAATTTTCAAGTACAGTGATTTTATATTTTAAATTTTCAAAGATTTAGTTTCAGTACTGGGGTATATTCACCTATGTGGAACATCTTGTTCAGAGATACACTGTGTACAAAAAATTCACTAAACCAATACACACACAGGGAAATATTAGCTTAGCATAAAGGCCTTTCTCGAGAACATGTGCTAATTAGGTATTACCTGTATGGTAAAGTGATCACAAAATGCTCTTGGATATCTAGGTCAACTTCCTGGAGAAGTTGTTACTAAACGAATTTAAAAGTAAATTGTTCATCTTATAGGTAAAAGAACATCATGGGTGCCTGGGTGGCTCAGCTGGTTAAGCATCTGACTCTTAGTTCAGTTCAGGTCATGATCTTGTGGTTTCGTGAGTTTGAGCCCCGTGTCAGGCTCTGCATTGGTGACATGAACCCTGCTTGGGATTCTCTCTCTCTCCCCCTCTCTGCCCCTCCCCAACTTGCTCCGTCTCTGTCTCTCTCAAAATAAATAAATAAAAGAACATCAAAATGTTCTAGTATAAAAATACTGGAGGGGCGCCTGGGTGGCTCAGTCAGTTAAGCATCTGATTCTTGATTTAGGGTCAGGTTGGATCTTGTGGGTCCTGGGATGGAGCCCCGTGTCAGGCTCGGTGCTGAGAGCATTCTATCTCGCTCTCTGCCCCTATCCTGTGCACATGCTCTCTCTTTCTCAAAATACATAAACTTTAAAAAAATATATACTGGAAGGGCACCTGGGTGGCTCAGTAGGTTGAGTGTTTGACTCTTGATTTTGGCTCAGGCCATGATTTCATGGTTTGTGGAATCAAGCCCCATATCGGGCTCTGTGCTGAGAGCTCAGAGCCTGCTTGGGATTCTCTCTCCCTCTCCCTCTGCCCCTCTTCCATGCGTGGGCGCGCTCATGTGCGCTGTCAAAATAAACAAACGTTAAAAAAAACTGAAACCAGCTAAGAGATAACAGAGTGGGAAAAGGAGCACAACTAGATCCAAATGAAAGAAACTGAAAGATCAGATAAGAAAAAAAGAGAAGGAAGAAGCTTGGGAAAGAAATAAAATAGAGCAAAATGGAATGGGAGAAAAGCAAGAAGACAGCAAAGTCTTCACAAAGGCAAGTGGGGGCATAACCGCCAGCAGGAAGATGGACAGAAGTTCTGGGGAAGAACAGGTGTGACAAGTACTGAACTACAGGGCTGAGCCAAATGCTTTTATTTCTCAAAAATGTTGACAACAAGACTATACATGAAACTTTTAAAAATAACTCTTGCTTACGCAGAGGTTATTAGAAGATAATTCAGCTATCTCCCTACCTTTGTCTAAGGTAGTTTTATTCAATTCTGAACAATAAAAAAGGGTTTTCTTGGTTTTTGACGTGACTTTTATAAGTAAGAAAATTGAGGCTTGCTTCTTATCCAGCTGCAGTTGTCTCTAGGACATCCACCATGCTTTTCTGTTTTAAGATTTTCATTTTTAGGTAATCTCTACACCCAATCTGGGGCTTGAACTCACAACCTCAAGATGAAGAATCGTGCGCTCCACCAACTGAGCCAGCCAGGCACCCCAAGATCCACTATGTTTTTAAAAAGGATTCTGAACTACTTGATTTAGGACTCTGTTCCTCCTAACAAATTTTTTTTTAACCTCATCTTGTCAATGAGCAACTGCTAGCTCTCTCCTCCTAACTTTGTTATTTTTCCTCTCTGCCACTTCAGTTTGCATCCTTAGTGGTGTTTTCCCTATCAAATGCTTTCAGGGACGGGACAGCACCAAAACACCACACTATAGCAGTGTGACCTACGTACCACTGAGCTGCGCTTTCCAATTTCCCAGGGTTGGTCAATATAAACTTTACAGAAAGAGTCCTGCTTCTTATTTTTACATGTGCCCCCAAGATATCATTGAGAATAATCTCTTCACCAAAAATAATACACAAGTATATTCTCTTTCATTAAATTTAGGTTTTCCTCCTTGTAAAGATACTATACATGAAACATCTACTACTCCTCCCTACTTGAACCTTACACTTAATGTCCAATGTCCCCGCTTTCTCCTGCATAGGAAATGTCCATAACTTCTCTTTATCTCTACCCCTCACCTCCCTCCCCCACCTTCCCCTGCCCCAGGTCAATTAGCTCGATACTTTCTGGCTCTAAAGTCAGGGCATGGCTCTCCTTGTAACAAACCACCCATTAACCCTCTAACTCAGTTGTTCTTGACCAGTTTTCCGTCCTGGCAAATCTGTATTCATGGCTTACTAATGACAATAAATAATAAAAAAGATGGAAGGAGATAAGGAGTGGGAGATGTATAAAAAAAAACAAACTCCAGAGTAGCCTCTAGTACAGAAGTCAGATCATAGGCTCACCACCTGAGAAATGCCACTTTAATGATCAAATTTCAAAAAGGCTAGGTTGTGGGTCATAAGGATATACGTGCCATAGCAGAAATCAAAAGACATAGTAAATTACTTTAGTAATAGTAGTAGTATGTGAAGTAATACAGAGATGTATAAATATTTATTGTGAGAGAGGGAAAAATAAGCAAGAGCCCCCATCTCAAACTTCGCATTCTAAGGATCTATCAGAAGTCCTCTACGGACCTTAAAATATCTTTAAGGCAGCCATAAATCTGAGTTCACAGTAATACCACTGAGTTCTACAGTAGTTGTGAGGACTTAAAAAATATATTTTTTAATCTTTTTTGGACAGTTTGCTTAACTGTCCAAAATAATGAAATTCTCATCCTAACTTTGAGGTAATCTGTGCTAAGCTATTAGCCTGGGCGAAAGACTTATATGATAATGCAAACCAAATAGGCACCTTTCAGAATGACCATGTTACAGAGGGTGCTATTCCCAGTGAGGATCGGGGGAGAAAGAAACTGGAGTAGGGTTGCAAGCAGCAGGTGGGCCTGAGACCTGGAGAAAAGAGCAAGAACTAAGAACCTTGTGGGAGCAAAGTCACTCAAAGTCTCATTCCCCATTGAGCAGGGTGCAGCTTGTGTGTCGGCTTTTTCTCTAATGAGCGCATACGTTGTTGGGTAGCATTCTAAGGTGAGGACATTCAGACTTGGTTTAGGAGCTGTGAATGACAAACGGAACCGTAAGGTATAAAGGTTTTTATAGATGCTGGATCGACTCTAATAAAATTTTTGGACTCGTCTAATGCAGTAGGATTGACGCAGACTCTGCCCTCCTGGTAGAGGCAGCTAAAAAGGATAAAGAGACTCCCTACAATAAGTGTATACCTGGGATTCTGATCTAATGACAGGAATGTGGAGAACCAAACACTTCAAAGGATACTTACGCTTGTATATTAAGGAAATGCAAAAACTAAAAACACATTACAAATTACTCCAGACACAATGCGGATTCAAACTTCACAGGATATTGCTGGGGGGGGGGGGGGTGGGAGGGAGACAGACTCATAGAAGCTGACTTGTGAAACATGAAAAATAAAACTAGTTTATGTATGAATAGTGGGAAAGGGAATTATTTCAAGATTTTCCTGTATTGTTTAAGCATTTTTTAAGAAAAATGAAAAAGCAAAAACTTACTTCAAAGAGCCCACTGCTTTTCTAACAGATTGAGTTATTTTATCGATTTGAGAGGAATTATAGTTCCACCGTTAAAAATAAACAGAAGAAAAAAACTCACACACTTACTACCTCTTGCTGTGGAAAGCAATTTTAGGTCTATTAAATTATTTAAGATTAAGAGAACTTCACTATGGTTGATCAGAATGCAATCATGCCTAATTTACATATGCAGGGTACTGGTAAATTCTGTTCTAACTATTAATTAAATTTCATTATAATAAAAACATGTTTTACTTTAGTGGAACTTTAAAACAAAGTAAGTATACCATTAAAAATATTTTCCTGGGGGTGTCTGGGTGGCTCAGTCCGTTAAGTGTCCGACTTTTGATTTCTGTTTAGGTCATGATCTCATGGTTCAGGATATTAAGCCCCTCCCCTGGCTCTGCACTGACAGTGTGGGGCATGCTGGGGATTCTCTCTCTACATCTCTCTCTCTAGTTCTCTTTCTCTCAAGATAAATAAATAAACCTTAAAAAAAATATATTTTTTCCTAGACTGCAGGGTTCGAGATTGAACAGAAAGGTGGTATCTGGCCTCTCTTCAGGAAACTGTTAAAACGAAAAAAGTACTCACTTATTTACTTCAATTATTTATTATGTTAGAGACAGAGAGAGCATGCATATGCGAGTAGGGGAGAGGGGCAGAGGGAGAGAGAATCTTAAGCAGGCTCCACACTCAGCATGGAGCCAGACGCAGGGCTGGATCCCATGACTCTGGGATCATGACCTGAGCCACACTCAAGAAGTGGACACTCAGGGGCGCCTGGGTGGCTCAGTCGGTTAAGCTTCCGACTTCGGCTCAGGCCATGATCTCATGGTTCACGAGTTTGAGCGCCACGTCAGGCTCTGTGCTGACAGCTCAGAGCCTGGAGCCTGCTTCGGATTCTGTGTCTCCCTCTCTCTCTGCCCCTCCCCTGCTTGTACTCTGTGTATGTGTCTCTCTCTCAAAAATAAATAAAACTTAAAAAAAAAAAGAAAGAATTGGACACTCAACCAAATGACCCACCCAGGCACGCTGGAAAAACACTATTTTAAATCAAGTGAGGAAATGCAGGAGAGCTTCAAAGACCTTTCCCCTTATCTCTCTCTTCCATTAAACTTCTAGATCTTTTAGGGCCTTTTTTTGGTGGTGGGCAGTTTGGGAAAGTCACCTTGGTTTAAACAACGAACAGCTGGATTTTCTTCCTTAAAAGTTATAACCACCACTCTGAGGGCATCAGTTCGATCCATCCAAAGAAAACTTATCTTGCTAAAGTATTTCCCACTAACATATGGCCTTTTTCTTTTAATATTTAATTTGTTTTTGAGTAGGCTCCACATCCAAAGTGGGGCTCAAACTCACACCCCTAGGGTTAAGAGCTAGTTGCATGCTCTGTCAAATGAGCAAGTCGGGTGCTCCTAACATAAGGCATTCTTTTTTTTAATTTTTTTTTAGTGTTTATTATTTTTGAGACAGAGAGAGACAGAGCATGAGTTGGGGAGGATCAGAGACAAAGGCGGAGACACGGGATCCGAAGCAGGCTCCAGGCTCTGAGCTGTCAGCACAGAGTCCGATGTGGGGCTCGAACTCACAAACTGCGAGATCATGACCCGAGCGAAGTCAGATGCTTAACCGAAGGGCATTCTTGACAGAATTTCTTCTCTAGGTGGCTCAGTCGGTTAAGCGTCCGACTCTGATTTTGGCTCAGGTCATGATCCCACTTTAGTGAGACTGAGCCTTACACTGGGTTTTGTGCTCACAGCATGGAGCCTGCTTAGGATTCTCTCTCTCCCTCTCTCTGCCCCTCCCCTGCTTGCAAGCAGATGACATGCATGCATTCTCTCTCAAAATAAATGAACATCTAAAAAAATAATTTCTTTTCTGACATGAAAATGGAATGAAAATGATGACCAAAATATATATTAAATAAAATAAAGAAATGAAGGCTAAGAGGTTGTGCCTCTTCTTTTGCAACGGGGCTGGAAATAAGCAACTAAACAATGGCTGCATGCGCCCTGAAGAGGGGCCCGCTGGGTAAATGACAGTACAAGGAAACATGACAATTCGAGAGCTTTCCTTACTTACATCGTTTTCTTTCCCCAAGAAGTTCTCATAGATCTTAGGTAGTAAGATCTCTTGTTAAGGAACAGCGGCTGTCAGGAGCCACCAAATCAGAAGCCTCAAACACCACGCAGTCCCTAGGGCCGTGCCCCTCCACACCTACCTCATCATCACTGTTGGACGTCTCAGAGTCTGAGGAGGCTGCAGGCTGACTCACAGGTGGCTCTTTCTCCTCGGAATCACTGCGCTTCCGCTTTGCCAGGGACAAGAGCTCCTACCAGGGCAGAAGTAGACACGTGAGTTTCGTTCAAAAGAGAAAAACATTCAAGAACAGCAAAATGCCCATGTTCCCTAGATCTCTTCTACCTCTTTGGGCTATCCATTATGGGAACTTTTACCATACAAATAGACTAAGTGCCAGTATTCCTAAGCACTAAAGAAATGTTTTCAAAATTTGCCCTTTTCTTAATGGGAAATGTATGTCTGAAATGGAAAAGTGACTAGAAAACTAAACTGGAGGTTACCCCCAAATTGTCACCATTTCCTTTAGATGCTACAAAAGCACCGAATCTGAGGAATTGATATAAGAATCATGTTTTCCAAGGTAATTTGCTCACTGATCTTACTGGTATAGCTACCTAATACTCAAAGGATCCCCTTACTGCAATTCATGGGGAAATTGACATTTGTGGGCTGTTCTGAATAAGGTGACAAACTTCCACGTTTCCAAGGTATTTTTATTTTGAATGCTTGAACCAGAAAAAAAGAGGTATATTTTTGGTGTTTAATCCAAAGTCTGATAACAAGCAGTAAGTGTACTGGCTTCTACATGAGAATCCTACTTTGACAACTCAAATGTTCCCATTCCTGACCTCTACCTTGTCCTGGTCATTTGTGACAGATTAGAAGGGGAAGGATGTGCCAATAAGTGTCATGACTACAAGCAGAATTTGCTCTCCCACATGGTTCCTTTCTCCAGTTACTTCTTGCCAACTCAGACCAGTCACCCAAAAATGCTACAAAAGGAAACTTCTCTGGTTCTTGAACTCTGTAATATCAGTACCAGTCCAAAATTATACTGTACTTATTCGGCATCAGGTACTTTTCTAACATTTAATCTTCATGACAACCTTGAGGTAATTGCTTTTATCATCCCCATTTGAACATAAAAAAAAACTAAGCAGCAGGAGGGGTTAAGCAACTTACCCTGGGAAACACAGCTAGTACAAGACAGAGCCAGGATTCCAACTAGTGGCAGATAGAATCCTAGCTCCTAATTCAGTCATGGTTTACCAGTCTAAAACATTTTTCCCCTCTGCCAAAAAAAAGAAAAATACAACTAATAAATACTAGCAGTATTACTTCTTGATGATGATGGTGCTATACAATTATAGGTCAAGTGCCAAGATGGATTTTAAAATAATAGACTGCTACGAAGTATCTATTTTCTTCTTCCAGTCTCTTTCTATTTTAGGAGTATACTCTCCTTGGCCAGAATGAGAAAATGACCTTCTCAGATTAACAGCTGACCCGCTCTCTTCTTCATAAGCAGTCATGAAATGTTACTCTTCTTATTTCATTGAAGACAGCTAGCACACCAACTTTGTGAAAAGGCTGAAGATCTTAAGAACTTTTTACTTTTTCACTCCAAAATAGCAACTTCTATTTACCAAATGCAAATTACAGCAACATGTGTATGTGTTTACGGTCTTTTAAAAAACTTGATGGGGCGCCTGGTTGGCTCAGTGAGTGGAGTAAGTGACTCTTGGTCTCAGGGTTGTGAGTTCAAGCTCCACACAGGGTGTAGAGATTACTTAACAATAAAATCTTAAAAAATTTTAAAAACTTGAGGTGTAATTTACATCAGGTGCATTTTATCCTTTCTTGGTATAAATTCTATGAATTTTGACAAATACATACAGTTTAACCATTCCCACAATCAAGATATAGGACAGTTCCATCATCCTCACAAATACTGCTGTAATTTGCATTTGGTCAACTGGAGTTACAGTTTAGGTATTAAAAAAAAAAAACTGTATTTTACAATCTTCAGCCTTTGCAAGAAATTAGTGCTCTTTATATCCTTTCCTCCATCCCCCAACAACCACAGACCTGTTTTCTGACCCTATAGATAGATCTACCTATTATAGAATATCATATAAATAGAATCATACAGTATGTAGCCTTTTGAGTCTGGCTTCTTTACTTAGCAAAGTGCATTTGAGATTCACCCATGTTGTGGTACATATCAATAGTCTATTTCTTTTTATTGTTAAGGAGTATTCCATCATGTGGATGTACCACACATTATTTACAAGCTGGAAAACATATGAGTTGTTTCCATTTTGGGGCAATTAATGTTCATATACATGTTTCTGTGTAAATATAAGTTTTTATATCAATTGGGTATATACCTACAAGGGGGATTTCTGAGTTATATGGTAACTGACACATGGCCTCTACTATCATCCCTCCCCCTCCGCCACATTATCTAAATGCAAATTTATAAAATTCATAAAGATTTCTGGTAAGTTATCTCTTTCCTAACCCTTTGAGGTTCACACATGCACTAGAAATCTGTTTTAACATCAACTCACTGTAACAGGGATTTGGATACCTAGCAATCAAATCCTACCCTGAAACATTAACTATTAGAAGCAGTAGGCATCCATTAAAAGTTACTATAACTAAACTATTAAAGTGTTAATACTGCCTTCCTGTTTAAGAAGTTTCACTCTAGGGGCGCCTGGGTGGATCAGTCGGTTGGGCAGTCGACTCTTGGTTTTGGCTTGGGTCATGATCTCATGGTTCATGAGTTCGAGCCTGGCATCAGGCTCAGTGTTGTCAGTGTGGAGCCTGCTTGGGATTTCGCTCTCTCCCTCACTCTCTGCCTGTCCTCTGCTAGAGTTTATGCTCCACTCTATACTAAAAACCTAACAAATTACTCTCTTTCATCAACAAACAATTGCATCTGATAGACACAGTCCCTCTTCTCCTAAGACATTAAATACTGTATTAACAACAGAATGATGACAGCAAAAACCTTCTTAACAATGTGAAAGACACCCTTTCCACAAGTTAAGAATCATACAAGAAGTTACTGGGGGAGCACACGGCAAGGCTACTCTATAGTTAAGTCCCTTAGTCTACTGAGGGCTTGTCAAGTACAGTTCAATGGACTTACGTGCACCGGAAAGGTCTTTCCAAATGCATACGTGAAGAGACCATCATCAGATTTTCTACTTCTAAGGGCTGACTGATCCAACACTTGGACTTGAAAAAGCCAATCTAAAACTGATTCATGCACAGGGCGTAGGTCCATCTGCAGCTCTCTCCTGCCAGCCCGATTCAACTGCACCACGCTGCCTCAGAGGTTTCTGTGTGTCCAGCGGTTCTCTCTCACCACTGTCCCTGTATTTCATCTCACCCAGTGAAAACCTTCCTTACTTATCTTGGTATTTGTCTAAGGGAAAGGCAGTCGGGCATGCCAGCATAGGATATCAAGTTTAAGATGAACTAAATTAAATTCAGGCCAATGTCCAACACACCATACATATGGTTGTGCCACATCTGGCTTCTAGAGCAGTTTCAGTAACATTGCTAAAAAGCCATATTTAATATTAAACTAGATTGCCAAAACCAAGACTCTAAAATAAAGCAAGTCTAACTGTACTCACGTAATGTTTATTAAAACAGCATCATTCTGGTTAAGGTTAGAATTCTAATCCATCAATACATGAAGACTCATAAACCTTAAGATTTCATTCCCCCACCCCGTCACTCACTGTGTACTTTTTGTGATGTCGTGTCAGGATCAATGGGTAATAAAGCAACTTAGCTCCCTCTTACTTACTTAAAGGAAATTAAACCTCCTCTCTTTAATCAAACCTCCCATAATCACGTGAAAGTGGGATACATAGACTGCACCCCAGAAATGAGAATAAAAGCCTTCAGGGATAAGTCTCAGAGTTTTTTATGGCTAATTAGCATGCTGAACTCTTTTTCATTTATTCATTCCACAAATATAACTACTGTAAATAATTACCAGTTAGCGTTACCAAACATCTTGGTCTGCTCAGGACTGTCCTGGTTTTAGCACTGCCAAGTCCTGAATTTTAGGGAACTCCTCAGTTCCAGGCAAACCAGGGCAGATGGTCCCCCTACTACCAGCACCTATTAAGTACCACCAAGCCCTGTAGACAGCCATCAAAAAAGATGGGGCACCTGGGTGGCTCAGTCGGTTGTGTCCAATTCTGGCTCATGTCACGATCTCATGGTTTGGGAGTTCAAGCTGCATCGGGTTCTCTGCGGTCAGCACAGAGCCCGCTTCAGATTCTCTGTCCTCCTCTCTGCCCCTCCCCTACTCTTCTCTCTCTCAAAAATAAGTAAACATGAAAAAAAAATTATTTTAAAGATATATAGTCCTTTCCCTCATGGAATTCAAAATTGAGCGAGGGAGAGAGAGAACAAACAAGAAGCAATTCATTACATCTTATAAGTGACAAGAAGGAAGTGAATCGAGTGAATGGGGAATGTACCTGTGACAGGGTGACCTGCGGAGGCTTCTCTGAGGCAACGGCATTTAGGCCGAGACTAGAAATTTTGAAAGAGCAAAGAGAGGTGCAGTTTTCTGGACAGAGCTCTCCAGATGGAATAGCTAAGGCCCTGAAGCTGGCAAGAGCTTGGCGTATTTGAAGAACAGAAAGAGAACCAGTGTGACTGGACCTTAGCAGGCAAGAGGGAGAATGGAGCAGGGCTGGTTAGAGGTAAAAAGAAACCAGATCATTTCAAGGTTTATAAAGCAGGATCAGAAGGCAATGTGGAGCTGTCAAGTTGTTTTAGGGGAGTAACCATCTCCAGACGGTTCTTAAAAGAGCACTCTAAATGACAGAGAACAGACCAAAGGGGCCAGGGTGGAAGTGCTGGAAGAGTCAGAAGGAATCCACAGCAGTGTCATCAGAGTGGATGGTGACCTGGACAAGGACAGAGAGAAGAGGGAGGACCAGAGAGATACTGAGGGAACAGTAGTAATTCACACAGGTTTAAATTTCTAATGTTAATTCTTATTCTTTACTTCCTATCAAAACTGTAGGTAGAAGAACAAGATTCCAAGGGTGGACACTGGTTACTTTCCAGGAGTAAGGAATGGAGCCATTGTGTGTATGTATGTTTTTGGGACAGGGAGGTATTTCTGGTTTGTTGGAAGTATTTCAACAAGCATCTACTATTTTTTTTTAAGCATCCACTATTTTTATTGAAAAATAACAAATCAAAACAAAGAACATATACACGAAAACCCTTCTGAAGGAATTCCAAAGTGGCAGTGTAACAATCCTTTGTTTCACATGATTGGCACTAAATGTGGCAACGTATCTTTCAAATTTCAAGACAAGTCATTACAATTGTAGATAAAATACTAAGCTCTATAATGCCCACAATGTTTTAAATCACTTTTCAACCCTTTCAAAATGTACATTAAAAAAACTTCTATTGTTACTTGTTCTTACTTAGTTCCCTCTTCTAATATACTTTCTAACTTAATACACATTTCTTCTACCTCTTAAAGGGGTATTAGTATTAAATTAGAGGGGTTGGAGCAAGAACTCCCAAACTGACACTATCTCCCAACTCTGAGTAACCCTTCTGCAACCAGAAAAAGTCAAAAACCTTTCCACTGTGGATATGCCAAGTAGCATCTGCATATTCAAAGGTTTATTAAGTGCCTAGTCTGTGTCAGGCAGGCATTAACACTATTATTTTTTAAAATCTTCTCATTAGTTGTGCCTGGGTGGCACAGTTGGTTGAGTGTCTGACTCTTGATTTCAGCTCAGGTCATGATCTTGTAGTTCATTGGGTTTGAGCCCCACAACAGGCTCTGTGCTGACAGTGCAGAGCCTGCTTAAGATTCTCTCTCTCTCCTTCCCTCTCTGCCCGCCCATGCACATGCTCTCTCTCTCTCTTAAAATAAATAAACTTTAAAAAAAAAATCTGGAGAGACAGGAATAAAGAGAAGATTTTTTAAAATGTTTATGTATTTTGAGAGAGTGGGGGAGGAGCAGAAAGAGAGGAAGAGACAATCCCAAGCAGGACCCATGCTGTTGGCACAGAACCCAACTGAAGGCTAGAACCCAAAAACCTGAGATCATGACCTGAGCTGAAGTTGGACGCTCAACTGACTGAGCCACCCACCTGTCCCTCTAGCTTTTTTTTTTAAAGTAGGTTCCATGTCCAACATGGGCCACCAACTCACCACCCCAAGATCAAGAGTAGCATACTCTACCAACTGAGCCAGCCACGTCTCAAGCACAGTATTTTCAACTACCTACTTGACGTTTCTACTTAAATATCTCACAGACAACTTTAAATTCTTCATCCAAGACTGAATTCATATCTTTACTTTTTTTTAAATGTTTATTTTGAGAGAGAGACAGACAGACAGAGAGAGGGTGTGTGCAAGTAGGGGAGGGTCAGACTGAGAGGGGAAAAGAATCCAAAGCGGGCTCTGCACTGAGAGCAGAGAGCCGGGATGCGGGGCTCAAACTCACAAACCATGAGATCATGACCCGAGCCAAAGTTGGAGGTTTAACCAACTGAGCCACCCAGGTTCCCCCCAAGCTCTTCACCTTTAAACCTGATCTTTCCCTAAGGTTCCCCATCTCAGGCCAGAACCTCCTCTTCCTCACCTTCAACATTCAATCATCAAGTCCTCTCATGTTATCCTTAACATTATGTCCAATCCAATCTACTTTCTGTTGTCTCCGTAAGTACCATACCAGTGCAAGTCAAGCATTCATTTAACAAACAGTGACAGGGTATCTGTGGCTTACCAGGCACTGTCCTAGGTGCAGGGATACTACTTAAAGCCTACTTAAAGCTCCTTGCCTTCCTGGAGCTTCCATTCTAATGGAACTTATGCTCTCTACCATCTCTCTCACCTGCACTCCTCTCTCTACCACCTAATTGGTGTCCCTCCTGCAGATTACTTTCCACATAACAGCCTAGGCAAACTTTTTGAAAGACGAATCTGAACACCTCTTCCAGCTTAAAGTCCTTCAGTGGTTTCTCGGCACCATCACAAGCAAGTCCAAAGTCCTTAACGTTGCCAACATGGCCCTACCAGTAACTAAAACTTTTTAACCCCAGCCCACGGTAAGATCAATGATACCTCAAGAGCCAGTATATACAAGAAACATAGGTTTCAGAAAACAATACTCCTTTTTACTAAGTCTGACACATGATATTTTCTTTTTTTTTTTAAGATTTTATTTTCTATTCGATTCAATTTCATTTTTAAAGCCGGTTGTGATTCATTAAACTGACTTTTCCATCTTCAAAGAGTCCAAATAGAGACTACTGCAGCTTCATTTGTACCCTCTCTCTCCAACTTGTTATATTCTAGTCGCTGTGTGTGTTTCTTTCAGTTTCATTAGGGTGCTAGGTCTTTCCTGCGCCAGTGCTTCTGTGCATTCTGGTCCCTCAACCATGAACACTCAACATGTCTCTATGCTCTTCGGTCTCCTAATCTTTTCCTTAATACACATTCCAGGTCTCAGTTTAAGTGTCACTCCCGCCAGGGTCGCTTGTCACACACTCACAATATCCTTGCTCTTCCCTCACAGCTTCTAGTAAAACTGAGGAAATGACTCTCTGAGCAATGCTCACCCTGCCCCAAGCTCAGCCCTTCTCCTCTCTCCCTCTCCCTCTCCCCTCTAAGCTCCTGGAAGGTGGAAACTCGTTCCATTTTGTTCACCTAACAGTAGCCCTAGTGCCTAGCACTGTCTAGCACATTTACTGAAAGATAAACAATCTCTGCCCTTGGGGAACTTACAGTCTAGGAAGGGAGCAATAAGTACACCAACAGATCCGGGGTTGAAAGATCTGTTTTGAATTTTTCTTAAAAGCCTCTCTGTTAAAGCTCCCATGGGGCTCTATCTTCTCTGCACAGAAAAGGTGAGTGAAATTAGCAAAGGAGTTACATCAAGCTGGATGCAACATTATAACACAAACTAAAAACCTTCAAGAGTCAACACTGACACTTCTCATAAGTTCTTCATCCTAGACTTCTACCAAATTCTGCTTATGACTAATATAAAGAAATTATATGAGGCACAACTTTTAAAGCCCCCAACTTTTATGGAGAAAGTTTATGGAAGGATACTTTATTACAATGGTATTTTTTACTAATGTCTAAAAATAACTCCTTAGAAAATACTTAAGGGCCTATTCATTCAAAGACAAACTTAATTATTGCTACTTCAAGTATCATGAGCAGAGAAAAAGAGGACATGACAACATAATCACCATTTTAAACAAGAAAGGAAATTATGAAATAAATCATTCTAGTAGGCATGTACCTCAATTTTTTTTTTTCTTGAGAAAGGCAGAGTCAAGTTTTTACAAATACTGAGTTGTATTGATTTGAATAAAGAACTTTTATTACTTTATTACCTTTGGATATTTTCCATTTTCTAAGACCTCTGCAAAAATATTATTTCATTAAGAGTGGCACACATTATTTCCATGGAAGTACATGATGGGGCAAACAAACCAACAAACCAACAAACCAACAAACTAGGTTTGTCTCAAACTCTTTTCCAAGAGGTGCCAAAAGCAAGTATCTTCAGGATTTGCAATTCTAAAACGTTGAAGAAAGGGTGTGCCCAACATAAAAAAAAATAAGGTCACTATCAGGTCATGTGTTAAAATAAATCCTTCAAATTCTCAAAGGTCTGAGTTTTTAAAACCTTTTACAGTTAAAACAATTTTAAACTACTCAGACTCCAGTTACCACACACCTTTCTTCCCATTATGAAGGAAAAAAAAAAAGGCCTCAATAAAAAGCATCCCAACAATTCAAATAGCTTCAGAGATTGAGAAAAGCCAACAGCTTTGCCATCTCAAACATCTCTGTTAAGTTCCTTCAGTTCTGCATACACCGTGGCTGGGCAGGAAGCTATTTCTCTCCCAAACTACTTAGAGCGTCTTACTAAAAAGATTAACTTGCACACAGACAGTGGTCTCAATCATTAACATAAATAAGTAGCTGGATGTACCTAGTAAAAATGCAGAGTCAAGGGCTCTATCCCCAGAGGGTCTGATTAAGCAGGTCTGGGATGGTAGCCCCTGCAACGTACATTTTAAATCAGCAAATCAGGCAGCTGCTGACACAGGTGGTCCTCCTCCCACCACCAGAAGAACCGGCATAGAAGGTTCACCTGCCTCACTTTCAGCAAGGGCTGAGCTGGACATACTTCTACCAGAACGGCTTGGGTTCCCACCTGGAAAATCCAGGGACAGGTTCGAAAGGACCTCCTTTCTAACTGTGCTTCACTCACACTAGACCTTAGATTTGTCACAGTTTGGTCTTTTCCATAAGAACCTCACATTAAACAACAAACATGATGCTACACCCCCAGTGAAGACCCAGAACCAGACGGAGCAGGCCAAGGTATCTTGGTTAGAAAGGCCTGGCATGCATTAATTTTGTTCTGAGGATCCCAAAGACCCCCAAACCAGCCTGACTTGGAAATTCTGCTAAAGGTCTCTGGTGAAAACTTCTAGAGGGCTGAGATCTTTGTTTTTGATTCCCCTGAGAGCCTGGCACAGCACTGAACAGACAGTGGAAGGCACTGGTGCCTCTGTTAGGATGTGCAGGGAGAGGGAATTTTGATCTGGTTCCCATCTGATAAAAGAATGCCAATCAGAGTGGTTGCAGAGGAGAAGGTTGAAATTGCTGTTAAATTGTATTAGGTATTACTTACAAATTTTATGCTAATTTCTTTTTATAAATAGATAAAGCTGGGTTTAATCCCAGGGGGACTGCAATCCCTTGCAATGTCCACTTTGGAAAGGCTCTTTGTGAATCAGGTAGAACGTCTCTATCACAAAACGAAGCTCTCAATTCATTTCATTTGTTAGAATTCTGTGGAAAATCACTATGGACAGAGTAATTTGCAGCTTAATTCTTTCATCATCAGTCTCAGAGCGCTTTACCAAGGAAACTCCCAAAATATCTTTTTAAGTGATGTAGCGATTTCCTCCGAACTATTCAAAAGACTTTACAGACATGAATTTTAGCAACATGGAAAACGACCATGAAACATCATTCTCATTTTGCGGTATAAAAAATTAAAAGACTAACAGATTAAACTGGTATAATGAAGAGTATGGGCCTTGCAGTCGTGCAGATACGAGTTCAAATTCCAACTCTACGACTAACAAGCTGTGTGAATCTTGGTAAATTACTTCTTCAATCTCCATTTTCCTCAAATGTAAAATAGAGAAAATGAAACTAACTTCCCCATCATTTGAAAACTTGACAATGTAAATAAAGCACACGAGGTTCACTAGTTCACCCCAAACACCATATAAATGGTAGCTGATGTTATTAGAAATACCTACATTTCTAGAACAGAAAAAAAGTTCTAATCCTCCAAAGTGCCAGTCTAAAATTATCAACCAAACTTTTCCAAAGCAAGAATATAGTTTTTATATTTTTGTAAATTTCAGGAGCCTTTCAATTCCTATCTCCAAACAAGGTTTTCTTCCTTTGATAAAGCCCCACTACTTTCCCACCTCCACACCACCATTTTCAAAAGTCCTCTTTTTCTTCAACACGTTTTCAGTCTCCCCAAAAAGTCCACCCCTCTCATGCCTTAACACAGAACCCCTCTCAGGCCCCTCTGGCCTAATACACAGAACTCCCAACAAGCCATTTATACAAAGGCGTTAGTTTCCAAGTGCTTGTACCAGTATTACTTCTTACAAATACTTGATCCTTATAATAGCCCAATTAGATACTCAAGGCTAATGCTGTATCTAGATTTTACAGTTACAGCCAAAAGATACACAGCTAGAAAACAGCATAGCCAGCCTAGAACTCAATTTCAGATTCTAAATTCACTACTCCCTAAAGCTACTACCCCTTGCATATTCTTTCTTCATATGTTTTGTTCACAAAACATGGCAAGAATCCTCTCTGAATCTTCTAGTATCACTAGAACACTGCTATAAAAGACAGTTTCCTCCTTAAAGTATTTTCTAGGGTAAGAAAACAGTTCAACCCTAACTCAGTGAGACCAGAAGTTACTTTCAATGGCTCCTGCACAATCTTCAAATAGGAAAGAATTCTGGGATGCTGCATGAAAAGAGCCCAGAGGACTCAGCCATAGTCCTTCCATATCTTCCTATATATTTCTCTACTCCTCCCCACTTTCCTCCTCCCAAGAGTTTTCTTCGCTCTGACATCTCAACAGGGACCCTTCTCAACCACAAACGACCCTAGCTGCCAAACAGATTTGTGCCCACTGCTAAGTCTTCCTCGTCAAGCACGACAGAGGTTCCCCGGAACGTTTACGAGTGTGCCTCCTCTCGGTCCACACCCCTTGTCTGAAAAACTTCATCTTTCAGAGCCCACACCTTCTCGCCCCCCGCCCCCACCATCCCACACTCACCCTTGCACCTCCTCCCAAATCTCCCAGCCTCCTGGGTTGGCGGGCGATACTTCCTATCTCTCCGGGCCCGGATCGCCCGGCCTGCAGCCCGCCGCTCCGATCTGGCCCCAGCAGATCACGGACCGGTCTGGTTCCCCGAGCCAGAGGCCCACCAGCCTGGTCCCTGCCCCGCCTCCCGGCCCAAGGCGCCAAGTCCTCGGGGCTCCTTCTCCAGGCCCCGGTCAGAATCCGAGGGCCCCGGGCGCTGCGGGGAACACAAGAAGGAGGTGGCAGAGGAGGTCAGGGCACGGGGCGGGCCGGGAGCTCGGGCCAGGAGGGCCCGGGCCCGGCCAGCTCCCGGCTCCCGTGGCCCGGACTCAGCCCTCCCGCTCCGCCGGCCCGCGCCTCCGCGGCCTGCCCTCACCTGATCCAGGTTCTCATCGCTGCCGCTGTCCTCCGTGTCCGAGTCGATCACGACGCGGCCTTTCCGCTTCTTTACCATGGTGGTCCCCCGGCTCCCACGCCGGACTCCGCCCGGACTCCCCTCTTGCCCGCCTGCCAGTGGGACCGCCACTGCCGCTGCCGCCGCCGCCGCCGCCGCCGCCGCTGCTGCTGCTCGACCCACACAAAGGCGACCGCGCATGCGCGCTCCGCTCCGCCCCTGGCCCCGCCCCCCGCTCGTCGCACGCCGTTCGCCGGCGCCCGGCGCCCCGCCCTACCCCTCCTCCGACGCAGCGTGGGAGGCGGGGCCCCGTACAGGGCTGGGTTCCGGGCTGTGTACAGTGGTATGGTACCATGCGCGGGCGCCGGGAGACCTTGGGTGGGTCTTCTCTACGGGACCGAAGCTTGGTGTGCTGCGTACCTCTAGTGGACCGGGGCTGCGAGTATCTGAGTCCGCTCTGACAAGTCTTTCAACTGGCCCACATCGAAGGAATCTCGAGGGCGATGTCAGGGACCTCCCGCCTGGAAGACACAAGTTGGCTGGACCATGTTGACGACATCCGTCGGGGATTAAGCCAGACTACCCGGGCTGTGAAAGTGACACCTGAGTTGGAACCTGGAGGATGCATCCGAGTTACCCAAAGAAGACTAGAAGGAAGGGTGTTCCAAGCAGAGAACCACGTGGGCAAAGGCCTGTAGATGATTGAAAAAATTGGGTTCAGGGAACTGAAAGTTCATTATGGAACACAGAATATGATGTGTATGGGGGGACGCAGCGGCCACATTATGCAGTGCCTAATAAGCTATAATCAAAAGTTTCAACTTCAGTATTGAAAAATTTTAAACTGAAGAATGACGTTATTGGATTTGCGTTTTAAAAGGATTACTCGACGCAGTTTGATGAATAAATTAGAAAAGAGGGAGCCTAAGGGCAAGGAGACCACTTAGGCTGTTAGTGTCATTCTGGCAGGAGATGATAGTGCCCCAAACTAAGGAAGAGTTAGGGAAAATGGAGAGAAGTGAATGGATTCTGGATAATTTGGGGGACAGAATTCCCAGGAATTGAATATTAGTTGGAAGAGGGGTAAGGCGAAGTCCCAAACACAAATAATGCTTAGAATTTGGGTTAGGAATCTAATCTTCCTGGTGGTGAGTGGGCCCTTCATCAAGATAAGGAAAATAAACCTAAAGGAGGCTTGGGAGACTGGCGTATGCAGGAAATAAGTACAGTTTTTTGCCTGTTGAAGTCAGCCGATTGAAAGGGCAACTTCAGAGGTGCCTGGCCAGCTCAGTAGACAGAGCATGCGACTCTTGATCTTGGGGTTAGGAGTTTGAGCCCTATGTTGGGCAGAGAGATTACTTAAAAAATTAAAAGGGCAATTTCAGAAGTGATTTCTTTGTGGGACTTGGAATATAGGGTAGGGAGCATAAACAATAATAATTTGAAAATGTTCTCAGAACTTTTTGGGAGTCCATTAAATCTTTATTCTGGTAGTGAACTTAGGAGTTAGAGCCCAGTCTTATCTTGGCATTACTGGGCACAGGCAAGCTGATGAATCCTTATTCTCTGGTTCCCTTTTTCTTTTCCCTTATACTGTCCGAATTTTACTTTCTCCAGTAAGTTACAATATATATCACAAATGTGTATGCCATAAAATGGCAATAAAAAATATATATCATACGAGGCTTAGTGGAATCCCTAGAAGTAAACATATACCTAGATGTTCAGTTTGCCTCCAGTTAGCTTGAAAATATGTTCAGGATTAAGATAAAGAAAACAACCTAAGGCCCAATTACCTCTTACTCCAAAAGATTTTTCCTAAGATACAACCCCTAGATCACTCTCCTCCAACCTATCCTTGGAACTGAACCCATGGCCGGAATGGCTCAAAATGACCAGGGTAGTTCCCTTGTTTCTAGCCACCCTAAATTTCGGTGGCTTTCTGTGAGGACCCTCTTCTAATGTGTTAATAGAAGACCAGGGGCGCCTCAGTGGCTCAGTTGGGTAAGCATCCAGACTTCTGCTCAGGTCATGATCTCACAGTTCATGAGTTTGAGCCCTGCATAGGGCTCCACTGGCAGTGGGGATCCTGCTTGGGATTCTCTCTCTATGCCCCCCCTCTCTTCCTCTCTCTAAAAAACACAAACAAACAAAAAAACCCAAAACTTAAAAAAAGTCAGTGGCCCTTGACTGCAATTAACAAAAATATGTTCTAAAGCACCTAACTTGCTTAGTTGGGATAATGTGTGACTCCAATCTTGGGGTCATGAGTTCAGGCCCCATGTTGAGTGTAGAAGATTACTTAAAAACTCACAAAAAAAGGAGGAGGGGGTTGTTCTTTCTTTGAGTGAAATCTATCGATGTCAATCTTTCTGCAAGTGATTTTTTTTTTTTAACGCTTAATTTATTTTTGAGAGAGAGGGAGGCAGAGAATCTGAAGCAGGCTCGGTGCTGACAGCAGAGGCTAAGTGGAGTTCAAAGACAGGAATAGTGAGATCACAACCTGAGCCAAAGTCAGACACTTAACCAACTGAACCACCCAGGTGCCCCTGCAAGGGATATTCTAATGATTCATGGACGGGAGTTAGTCCATATTGAGACTAGACAGTGTCTAAATTGAATGAATCAACATACTGTACTCTAAACTTCCTCTTAAGTTGGCTTCCCAGAGAACCCAACCTGTGAAAGTTTTCTCTTACTAAATGAGGATAATGATAATATCTGCCTCTTTGGATTGTAATAAAGTTTAGATTAGTTAACATATGTAAAAAAGTGCTGAGAATACTTCCTTGCATAGAGTAAGCCCTCAATAAATGTCAGCTAGAATATTTTTTTCTGATTGTAAAAATTATTCCTACTGGGGCACCTGGCTGGCTCAGTTGGTAGAGCATGTGAATCTTGATCTCAGGGTCATGAGTTCAAGCCCCACGTTGGGTGTAGAGATTACTTTTAAAAAAAGTATTCCTACTGGGGCGCCGGAGTGGCTCAGTCAGTTAAGTCCTGACCTCTGCTCAAGTTATGATCTTATGGTTGGTGAGGCCAAGGCCCACATCGGGCTCTCTGCTGTCAGCACAGAGCTCACTTTGGATCCTCTGTCCCCTGTTCTCTCTGCCCCTCTCTCACTCATTCTTTCTCTCTCTCCCTCCCTCAAATAAATAAATTAAAAACAAAAAACCTAGGGTTGCCTGAGTGACTCAGTCAGTTAAGCGTCTGACTTTGGATTGGGTCATGATCTCCCGGTTCAGGGGTTCGAGTCCCACATTGGGCTCTGTGCTGACACCTTGGAGCCTCAGGCCTGCTTCAGATTCTGTGTCTCCCTCTCTGCCCCTACTCCGCTCATGCTCTGTCTCTTTCTCTCAAAAATAAACATTAAAAAATATTTTTAGTAAAATAAAAATTAAAAATAAATAAAAACTTTAAAAAAGTATCCCTACTTATTGTAAATAAATTGAAGGACAGAAAAGTGTAAAGGAGGGGTGCCTGGGTGGGTCAGTCAGTTAAGCGTCTGACTTGGGCTCAGGTCATGATCTCACGGTTCCAGAGTTCGAGCCCTGCATCAGGCTCTGTGCCGACAGCTCAGAGCCTAAAGCCTACTTTGGATTCTGTCTTTCTCTCTCTACCCCTCCACCTGTTTGTGTTTTCTCTCTTTCCCTATCTATCTATCTATCAAAAATAAGTAAACATTTAAAGAAAATTTTAAAATAAAAATTTTAAAGAAAGTATAAAGCAAAAAGAACTATGTAAAATTCTATCCCAAGAGATCCACCCACTCTACCAAAACAACTGTTTGCATGTGCATGTATTTATTCAACATATACTTACCAAGTACTTAGTATATGCCTGACCTCAGGCACTGAGCTAGATACTGAACAAGATGAATAAATGATCAAGACAAGATCCTTGCTCTCGAGAGCTTACATTTCTACACATACACATTGCAAAAGGTGTGCACTTTTTAAAAAAAATTTTTTTAAGGTTTATTTGTTTTTGAGAGACAGAGACAGAGCAGGTAGGGGCAGAGAGGGAAACACAGAATCCATAGCAGGCTCCAGGCTCTGAGGTGTTAGCACAGAGCCCAACATGGGGCTCAAACTCACAAACTGTGAAATCATGACATGACCTGAAGTCAGACGCTTAACTGACTGAGCCATGCAGGTGCCAAAGGCATACACTTTTAAAATGTTGTGAGGACCCTTTTTTATGGAGACCACATCAGAGGACAAAAGACATTTTTAACATCTGTTGTTTAAGAAAATGCAAAATGACAAAAAATACGGATCTAACAGTTTTAAGTGAACTTGTATTCTGTTCCTTACAACCATATCTGAAAATATACTTGAAGATGGTGATACATAGGGTGCTTGGCTGACAAAGTCAGTGGAACATGTGACCCTTGCTCTTAGGGTTGTGGGTTCGAATCCCACGTTGGTTGTAGAGATTACTTAAAAATAAAATCTTTGAGGGGGCACCTGGGTGGCTCCGTGGGTAAGTGTCCAACTTGGGCTCAGGTCATGACCTCACAGTTCATGGACTCGAACCTGGTGTCGGGCTTTGTGCTGACAACTTAGAGCCTACTTGGGATTCTCTCCCTCTCTCTCTTTCTCTCTCTGCCTCTCCCCTGCGCTCTCTTTAAATAAATAAATAAATAAATAAATAAATAAATAAATAAATAAAATCTTTTTAAAGAAAATGGCAATGCATGTATGTATATAAACATGGAGAGAAGGACGGGGGAAGCCATTACTGGGTATGTTTGCCATGGTGTTGCAAGGTCCTCCTTTTGGTTACCTGACCACCTCTTAATTAATGAGTTCAGGGTCTGAAAACTGGCTCAGATCCAAAGGTGAGCAGGAATGCCACTTTTCATTGGGGCAACTGCCCTCAGCCCCCGATCACCCAACCTTGATTTCTTCTGATAGAAAATTGAGGAGTGCACCTGTCAGTCCTTGCAGATGCTGTATTCTGTTAACCAACTCCATGGTTCTCTGAGACTCAGGACACCCTGGCTGACACCCCACCCTTTATGCTTATTGTAACAATTGCATCTACCTGGTTTCTGGTAGTTAAGTACTGCCACCTGGCCTCTTGTTTCAAGTTCCTATCATCTCATTGCTATTAGTGAGCCTAGTTTTATAACAGTCTCTACTACTGTCAGTGCTGGCCTGCATTTTTTTTAATGTTTGTTTATTTTTGAGAGAGACAGAGTGTGAGCAGAGAGGGAGGCACAGAATTCAAAGCAGGCTGCCGGCTCTTGAGCTGTCAGCACAGAGGCTGACATGCGGGTCAAACTCACGAACGTGAGATCACAACCTGAGCCAAAGTCGTAGGCTTAACCAACTGAGCCACCCAGGCGCCCCCTGGCCTGCATTTTTAGTATGCCCTGAACTGAGTGATGCCCATGTACCTCTTTACCTTCTCATTCCCTATGGCCTTGGGAAGTGGAGTATCCTCTTATTTTTCCCATGGAATGGAATCATTCAGTGGGATTTCCAACCTTCTACAGTACATCTACTTCACTGTGGTTCTGTGAGTTTTTAAATCCTACACTATCTTGTCTTGGCAATTCTGACTTTTTTTTTAACTTCTTGTGGATTGTAGTTTTCCATGCTTCTAAAAGCCATTTTTTTTTAATGTTTATTTTTGAGAGAGAGAGACAGACAGAGCATGAGCAGAGAAGGGGCACAGACAGAGAGGGAGACACCTAATCCAAAACAGGCTCCAGGCTCTAAACTGTCAGCACAGAGCCTGACGCGGGGCTCGAACTCGGGAATGGTGAGGTCAGGTGAGCCGAAGTTGGACGCTTAACCAACTGAGCCACCCAGGCGCCCCTCTAAGAGCCATTCTTGTAGCACATTTGCACCATTTCCTGGGTCCTTGGCAGAGTGATAAATGCCGGAACTCAGGAGAATGCTCCCAGATCAATAAACTCTCCCTAACCGAATTTTATGATCTGGTCCTCGTGATCAAGCACCTGCAGAATCGAGTCCCTTGCTAATCTCCCAGCCCCTGCCATTACATGCTTGGCTAGTTCTTGCAACTTCTTTAGGGGATAGTGGAGTTCCTCCCTTCTGAGACACAATACGTCCCCCGCTGGGTTATGTAGTGTTTTAACCCTGATTATCAACCTAGTATCCATGATGGAGCTGAGAGCAGATTTTGAGAAAGGTACATGCAGTCCTACAAGGTACAGTCTTCTGCATTGTCTACAAACAAGAGGGGAGTGCCGGATGATGGGCTATTTCTACATGTTCAGAGGCTTCAGGAGAATCTGGGAATTCAAGATCTTCGGGGGCACCAATCAGATATCTCCATCCCATATATCATGTCCCATTGTTTCCCAGCTAGGGTCTTTAGCCAAATTACCTTACTTGGGAGTTTAACATTATTGGATCTTAGACTATTCTGATGATTGTTCTGGGCCTCAGCTTTCCCTGCCCTCCCACTGTAGGTGTTGAAGCCCTCTTCATACGCCATTAAGGAGGCCCTCTGGCTTTCATACTTGGCTTTCCATAAGTGACTCAGTTTCACTCTTCTTACAGTTATGATGGCCCCCATAGTTTATCTGATACATCAAACCAGCTAGTACATTGCCTTCTGCCAGCATGCCATCTCTATTCACCAATGATAAAATATTTAACAACTGGACCACCAGCTGTGGTTCATTTCCAGCTGTGCAGTATGTGACCCTGCTTCTACACGTCATCGTATTGCCTGCTTTCTCAGATCACTCCTAGCACCAATCGTTGTAGGTCGAGTTCTCCAAAAAGCAGACTCTGAGATGGAGTTTAGTGTGCAGGATATTTATTAGGGAGTGTCCCAGAATTGACAACTATGGTGGGGGGAGGGAGTGTGAGAAGTAGAGCTGTAGTGTGTACCTGACAACAGTGTCAACTAATCACATGGGCAATCTGAAGCCAAAATAGATGGCTGGTTGTCCCACACTGGGTTGAAATAGCCAGAACTTTATACCCCTGCCTCAGTCATTCATTAGATATAGGCCATGTAGGAAGGCTGTGACTTTGAACACAGGGTCTCTCTGCAGCATAGCCAAATGCTGAAGTATCTGAAAGCTAAAGGCCATCATTTGGGCCAGCAAGTCCCTCCTTACTGGATGTCAAATCTCTGTGTCCTTCCAGAAACTGAGGCATGGAGAGGTTCCCGAGGCCACACAGTTAGTAAGTAATGGAACAAGTCTGAATCTAAAACGTTTTTTTTAACGTTTTTATTCATTTTTGAGAGACAGAGACCGTCTGCTACCTGGGGAGGGGCAGAGAGAGAGGGAGACACAGAATCTTAAGCAGGTTCCAGGCTGTGAGCTGTCAGCACAGAGCCTGACACGGGGCTCAAACACACAAACTGTGAGATCATGACCTGAGCCAAAGATGGATGTTTATCTGACTGAGCCACCCAGGCGCCTCGCTAGGATGGTGCTCTTAACCACCATCAGCAGTTCTGTGCCTCTCCCTGATCTGGTAGACAAGCAGCTACTACCTGCTTACCTAAAGCGATCAGAACCAGCACAGGGGAAATAACTTTAGTGTAAAACAGGTGCAGGAGTGAGCTGGTATGTGTGGTCAAGATGGCGTAGGGGGGTATAAACAAGATGGGATAGTCAAAAGTCGGGCTAGGGATGGGAGAGCTTTCTAATGCCTTTCCAGAGCTGCAGTAGAGAGGGGCCCTCAGCCCCTAGTCACACTCTCCTGCCAGCCCACGAGTGACATTCTGGACTTCCACAGTTTGGAGGAAATGTCACTTCACAGCCTCCAAATCCATCTGCATCGAAGCCCCTGTTCTCCAAGCAACCCTCTAATCCAAGAAGGCGTCCCCTCATGGGAATAGGCTGTATTGCTTGGCAGACAGACATACTGCTTGCAGTAAATTGTTAGTCAATCTTATAAGCCATTCTGTCTTTGGTTAGTAGGAGCTGGTTCACCAGAGCCTGATCATTTTTCAGTGATGAAATGAGCAGGCCGACTTTGAGGAGAGGTGGCCACCTGGGGAGACTCTGAGCTCAGTGTTCCCTTCAGCATAATGCCATGCTTGTGTCCATTGGCTCTCTCCTCTTTCCCCCCACTCACCTCTCTGACTTGGAGTGGATGACTATCATTTTCAACCTAAAATCATCCTCTAATATCCCACTGTGTGAATGAAATCTTATTTTCCTACCCACTCCTCTCATGTACTTCTGTGTTTCTGTATTACTCCTGTAGTGTGGCAGGGTAAAACTCCTTTGCTGCAGTGTGCTATTTTATTTTGCTTTTTAGAGGAAGACGAAGAGCCAAAAGAGGAGGGGAAAAAAAGAGGCAAAGATGAAATCAAACGGGAAGGAAGAAGGTAAACTCCTGCCGTATTGAGGGCAGAGCTTAAGGCCGTGGTTTCTTTTAGGGTCTCCTCTAGGCTCTTTCTTTATTCATTCAACAATTGTTTTGTTTTTCTTTTAAGTTTTTATTTATTTTTGAGACAGAGAGAGACAGAGCATGAGTGGGGGAGGGGCAGAGAGAGAGGCAGACACAGAACGTGAAGCAGGCTCCAGGCTCTGAGCTGTCAGCACAGAGCCCGACACGGGGCTTGAACTCAGACAGAGAGATCATGACCTGAGCCGAAGTCGGACGCTCAACCGACTGAGCCACCCAGGCGCCCCTCAACAAGTGTTTTTTGTTTGTTTGTTTGTTTGTTTGTTGGATGCCAGGAAGTGCCACACCTGTTTCTAGGTTCTGTTCCCTTGAGTAAAGTGTAATTTGGAGAGTTGAGGGAGAACGTGAGGCATGTTTCAATTACTCCCAGGCCCTTTTAAATTAGTTTTTTGAAATGAAAAATGAACGTATACCGGTTGCAAATACGAAATACAAGTAAAGAAGAGTATAAAGTAAAAAGGAAGCTCTCATTCTCATTCCCCTTCTCTCCCAATCTCATTCCCCAAGAATAACTCCTAGGACCAGTTTGATATATACTGTTCCAAGCCTTTTCGGACACGTGTAAACACATCCAAAAGTAGGATCATACAACATGTACTATCCCGTAATGTAACCTCTCCCAGCAACGTTAGTCTGGCTTGACAGCCAGGCCAAGGGGGCATAAAGGAGTCAGAAAACGCTATGTGAGACTACCAGGTAAGGTCTACCACCATCAGCCTGAGTGCATGAAGGTATACATATCCAGTGAAACCGGGGCCTCCTTGCATGTAAGTGTTCCCTCTGGTGAGTGAGAACTGAGTTTAAGATGTTATGAGGCCATCCCTCTCTCTGGCCTCTCTCAGTATAGCAGTATAGCTGCATGTTTTATCATCTTTTGTTCCTACCTTAGCACACATAACAGATGTGTATATTTGATACGTACGTATCTGATGGGTCCTCCGTACTCAAAAAACCCCATAAAACCCTCAAGAAAGCATGTCAGAATGCCAGAAAGTGAACAGTATGTTTCCATAAGGAGAACCTTATATCTTTAAAATTATTTTTATAGGGGTGCCTGGATAGCTCAATTGGTTAAGCATCTGACTCTTGATTTCAGCCTAGGTCATGATCCCAGGGTTGTGGGATCAATCCCTGCATCAGGCTCATGCTGAGTATGGAGCCTGCTTAAGATATTCTCTCTCGTCTCTCTCTCTCTCTCTCTCTCTCATCTCTCTGCACCTGGGTGACTCAGTCAGTTAAGCGTCAGACTCTTGATTTCAGCTTGGGTCATGATGTCATGGTTCCCCGCATCAGGCTTTGTGTGATAGCATGGGGTCTGCTTGGGATTCTCACTCTCCCTCTCTCTCTGTCCCTCCCCTGTGTGCACATGTGCTCTCTCTCTCACCCTCTCTCTCTCAAAATAAATAAGTAAACTTAAAAAAACTAAGATTTTCTCTCTCCCTCTGCCCCTCCCCCCATTTGTGCTCTCTAAAAAAATTAAAAAATAAAATTATTTTTGTAATTATTTATCAACTTTTTTAGTATGATTAGTTCTTCTTGAGACCTATATCATCACTGTCATACTCGAAACACTAATACAAATGAATTCCATAATTTAAATTCTTTGCCAAAAGCCAAACTTGTGGCTTATTTAGCAACAAGCAGGATTCCCTGACTTACTACATTCAAGTGTCAAACATTCAACTGAGCACCTGCTCTGTGCCAGGCACTGAACCAGATGCCACGTAAACAAAGGTGAACAACACATCATCCCCATTTACGATCTAATAGAGTGGTTATCGAACTTCACTGAGAAGCACAGCCAAGCTTACTTTCACTCAGGCAAAGTTGGCTGTGGATCTCAGAGACGCACTAAGGCAACTGTCCTCTTCTTGTTGGATTAGTGATGCAGGGTGTTTCAGTGCTGTGGTACATCCATCTCAGTGTGTACTTTCACAGTGACTGCGGCAGGGGAAGAGAACATTGGATCGTCTTAAAACTGAAATGAGGGGCGCCTGGGCGGCTCAGTCGGTTGAGCGTCCGACTTCAGCTCAGGTCATGATCTCACCGTCCCCGAGTTCGAGCCCCGAGTCAGGCTCTGTGCTGACGGCTCAGAGCCTGGAGACTGCTTCACATTCTGTGTCTCCCTCTCTCTCTGCCCCCCCCCCCACTCATGCTCTGTCTCTCTCTGTCTCAAAAATAAATAAAAATTTTTTAAAAAATTAAAAAAAAAACTGAAATGAAACGCTTTGGCCTGAAATTGATAAATGTCATTTCTGTTCATAATCCATTGGCCAGAACTATCATATGGTATGGCTGCCTAATTGTAAAGAGGCTGAGAGGTATAATCCTCCAATATGCCCGGAGGGGTAGAAAAACTGGAGAGAAAACCCTAGAGGATTGTACTTTATTAAAATGTATGGATATACTTGCTCATAACAAATTTCATTTCTTTTTTTTTATTTTTTTTAATGTTTATTTATTTTTGAGACATAGAGACAGAGCATGAGCAGGAGAAGGGCAGAGAGAGAGGGAGACACAGAATCCAAAGCAGGCTCCAGGGTCTGAGCCATCAGCACAGAGCCTGACGCAGGGCTCGAACTCACAGGCTGCGAGATCGCAACCTGAGCCGAAGTCGGATGCTCAACCGACTGAGCCACCCAGGCGCCCCAAATTTCATTTCTTTATAAAAAATTTTTTAAGTTTATTTATGTTGAGAGAGACAGAGACACTAGTGGGGAGGGGCAGAAACAGAGGGAGAATCTCAAACAAGCTCTGTGCTGCCGGCGCAGAACCTAATATGGGGCTTGAACTCATGAAACCGTGAGGTCATGACTGGAACCAAAACCAAGTGTTGGACCCTTAACTGACTGAGCCACCCAGGCGTCCCGACAAATTTCATTTCTTACTGTGGGCCACAGTACAAAAATCTTTGAGAAACTACTTTACTGCTTCCTTCCCGCTGTCCTCACCACACCCTGCAATCCAAAGAAGTGCACAGAGTTACGAAACCGGCATTCAGAGGCCAGTACTACCACCTCTCTGCTTCTGTGAACTCAGTCGGTCCCCTAACCTCTCTGAGCTTCATTCCCTCCGTAAGAGGTAAAAGAGGGAAATAGTATTTGCCTTATAAGAGTGTGGGAAAGCATATGAGACATGATATAGTAAGTATCTGGATCTAAGCTTGACTGCAGGTGTGAATTTAGCCCAAAGGAATCGTCACCGTTCTGCCCAGCAGAACTCTTACGTATCTCCAGATATAACGTCTGTTGCATAACGCCATGCCTTTGTGCATGCGTGCTTCCTTCCCTGGCTTGATTTTCCTCCTCTCTGCCTCTTCAATGCTTTATCATTCAGTACTCATCATGTCTTTCCTCTCAGAACTGTTCCCTATGGTGAGCCAATAAGCAGATACGATACAGAGTAGTGGGTAATGAGCATGTACCCTGGAGATAACTGGCAGTCATGGTTTGAATCCCAGCTCCACCACTTCACCAGCTGGGACAGGCCTGCGACTACAAGTTACTTAACACCTCTAAGACTCGGTTTACTCACCTGTGAAATAGGTTTACTATTAGTACCTACTTCGCAGGATGATTGTGAGGGTTAAAAGGGAAAATGCCCCCAAAATGTTAAGTTCAGCGTCTAGCCCGTAAGTGTTCATTACACTCTTCATTACACCATCCCTGTGCCTGGTACCTGCCTCTGCTAGATTTCCTCTCAAACTGTGCTCTTATTTGTTTGGTGCCATGCCCTGTACCAGACTATGTACTTGCTGAGCACTGTCCCAGAATTCAACAGTAACAGCTAGGTTTTTTTGGACACTTATAACAAATCCTAAGAAATATGCTAAACACTTTACATATATTATGTCATTTAATGTTAACTGGAAACTACATCAGGGCCCTCCTACCTACGAAGGTTGGCCACGGCTGGACCACACACCTCTGCCTCTTTTCTCTCTGCAGCATAGGTAACTGCAGGTTACTTTACTTATTCGTATCCTGATGCACAGCACCTACAGTGTCCTCTGCCTGTCTTTGCAGTGGCCTGTTCTTGATCTGCTTCACTGTGTTTCCTTTGTCAAGTTATCATTTCAAGGCATTTGGCTGCCCTGTGTCTATAAAAAGATAGACCGTCCTCTGTTGGCTCCCTTTCTAATTTGGATGGGTTTCAGTTTTGTTATGAACAATCCTACAGTTAAGTTCTGGTGAAGCCCACTACCTGGGAGCTCCTGGGAGGGTAAGGAAGAAGACAGCGCGGACCTGGCTGGGTTAACCAAAATAATCATTTCTCTCAACCCTTTGTCTTTATTCTCTCCCATAATGCCTCCACCCTCTTTTACCTGCCATTCTCACACCCTTCCTTCTTGATTTGATCAAGTCCCCTCCTTTTCCCCACTGTTAATGAATATACATGGGGTTTCCCACACTTAAACAGTTAATGAATAGGGAAATGCAAATCAGAACCACAATGATATATTTCTTCACATACTTTAGGATGGCTCTTCTAAAAAAAGAAATACAAACAGAAAATAATAAGAGTTGCTGAAGAAGTAGAGAAAATGAAAACCTTTGCATTGCTGGTGGGAATGTAAGATGGTGTAGCCCCTATAGAAATCATTAGGGCGATTTCTCAAAACAATTTTAAGTAAGCTCCATGTCCAACGTGTGGCTTGAACTCATGACCCTGAGATGAAGAGTTGCATGCTCTACCAACTGAGGCAGCCGGGTGCCTTGACTCCTCACATCTTAAACACAGAATTACCATATGGGTTTAATAACCAAAAGAGTGAAAGCAGAGACTTGAACAGATATTTCTACACTTATGTTCACAGCAGCATTGTTCACAATGTGCAAAAGGTGGAAATAAGCCAAGTTGCCATCAATAATGAATGAAAAAACAAAATGTGGTAAGAACATACAATGAATATTCTTCACCCTTAAAGAGGAAGGGAATTCTGGCACATGCTCCAGTATGGTTTAACCTTGAATAATTATATCAAGTGAAGTAAGTCAGACACAGAAGAGCAAATATTGTATGACAGGCATTCCTGTCATATACTTTAAAATATAGATCTTTGGGGCACCCGGATGGCTCAGTCTGTTAAGCATCCAACTCTTGATTTCAGCTCAGGTCATGATCTAATGATGCATGAGATCAGGCCCTGTGTCTGGCTCTGCGTGGACAGCGCAGAGCCTGCTTGGGATTCCCTCTCTCCTTCTCTTCCTCTGCCCCTCCTTTGCTTGCACTCTCTCGCTCAAAATAAATACACATTTAATAAAATATATGACAAAATCACTACTTTCAAGGTTTTTATCCTCCTGTTCAAGAGAAAAAGACTTGTACACATAAATGAATGAGTCATGAATTTACTCATGGTTATAATCTAGTTTTCATTTGAACGTAATTAAGTGCCAATTTATTAAAGCATAAATATTATAGGGTGCCAGAAAGAGAGCAATCATTATGAGATGAGCCCATTAGGGAAAGTTTTTAAGGAAAACATGGGATTTAAGGTGTGTTCTTTTTTTTTAATATTTAAAAAAAATTTAACGTTTATTTATTTTCGAGAGATATAGAGACAGAGTATGAGCAGGGGAAGGGCAGAGGGAGAGGGAGATACAGAATCTGAAGCAGGCTCCAGGCTCTGAGCCGTCAGCACAGAGCCCCACGCGGGGCTCCAACTCACAGACCGTGAGATCATGACCTGAGCTGAAGTCGGCCGCTTAACCAACTGAGCCACCTAGGCGCCCCGAGGCGTGTTCTTTTTTTAAAGTTTATTTTATTATGTTGAGAAAGAAAGAGAGCACGCAGTGGAGGAGCAGAAAGAGAGAGAGAGAGAGAGAGAGAGAGAATATCTCAAGCAGGCTCCACATGGAGCCCAATGTGGAGGTTGTTCTCGTGAACAGCAAGATCATGACCTGAGTCAAAACCAAGAGTCAGACACTTACCCATTGAGCCACTCAGGCGTTCCTAAGGTGTGTTCTAAACAGGTGGAGTCAATGTATCAGTTAGGACCTATTGGTTGCAAGTGATAGAAACTCAACTCTGATATGGGTAAAAGAATTTATTGGTGCTTAGAAGTCAGGGAAAGACTAAATGGCCAAGCCATGAAAAGATAACAGATGCAGCTGGGCCGCAGGAACAACTGGAATTGACAATATAAATGCTGAAAGGGTCTTCATTTATCCTCCCATTACTGTCTCTCTCAGCACCTTGATTTTATTTTCTCTTGCTGCAAACCACTTTTCTTCACAGTATTACCAGTCAGCAAATTAGCTCTGCAGGGGCCACTAGGGTTAAAAAGACCTTTTTCCAGCTTTACTGCAGAAAAACCCTGGGAATGACCTGATTGACCAGATCAGGTGCTTACCACTGGACCAGTCAGCTAAAGTGGGAGAAGGGGAAGTCACATAACCACTTGAGATCAAAGTTTGGGAGGCACAAGAGGCAGAAATGCTAAGTAGTGAAAATGTTGATTCCACTATGTGGAGGCATGAGTGTGGTTTAGGTAGATAGGAGCTGGGATGAGAAATTGAGGATTAGGATGCGGAGCACAGATGGAAGAGGAGATTATGAATGGCTTAGAATTCATGCAGTGGACCGTCTGGAGGCCAAAGGAATTTGGTGTCAGCTCTGGGTGCCACATTTTAAAGTGGAAATAGATAACTGTAGCGTCCAGCGTAGGGCAATCAATAGATTTAATGTCAATTTGTAAAAGGGCAATAACTATCAGGGTATTTCTGGGTATGGAAGGAAGGAGTGAAAACTCAGAGACAGCAATGAGAATTCAGTAGGATATAGGGTTGATGAGCAGAGGTTTAAGAAGTTTTAAAGCAAGGATTTCCAGGTTCAAAGGATGTGGGCATTTACAGAAACAGAAACATAAGGGGAGTTAATATGGGTAAATATGATACATTCAGTTTTAGACATACTGAATTTGAGATGCCAGTGGTGTATCCCACAGCTGAAACTGCTATCAACAGTTTGGAAATGGGAGCACCTGAGTGGCTTTGTTGGGTTAAGTACCTGTCTCTTAATTTCAGTTCAGGTCATGATCTCAAGTCTGTGATTTCCAGCCCCATGTCAGTCTCTGCGCTGACGGTGTGGGACCTTCTTGGGATATTCTCTCTCTCTCTCTCTTTCAAAATAAATAATTTTATATAAATATAAATAAAAAATACAAAGCTCTTCCTTAAAAAAAGATTGGAAATGTATGCTGCGATTTAGGGAAGGAGATGAAATTGTACATAACTCATCTGAAACTACAGTCAGTGGTGGAGGCGGCTGTGGAAGGTTCAAGGTGGTAGGAGAACCAGGCAAGTGTCAGTCTAGAAGAGTCCAAAGTAGAATTTCAAGAAGGAAGAGGTGGTGGAGTGGAAACAAGTGGTGGAGGAAGCTTGGAAAAGCTAATTAATTGTATTTGGTGAGGTCTTTGGAAAAGACTGGAGTTAATTGCCAGGGGTTACAATTCATTCAGATACTTGCTGAGAGCTTAATTCCTGCTAGCACGGTGCTAATTGCTGGGGACAGGAGGAACAGCATAGTTCTGGACCCAAGAAGCTCACAGCGTGGCAGAGGAAGTGAGAAGTGAATACTTAAGATACAATGTTGAAAATGCTTAAACAGCGGTGTGCACACGATACAGCAGAAGTTCGGCAGAGTGGGTGGCCCCACTGGGTAGGATTTGGGGAGGACTGGTAGGGCAGTTTGCTCTCCAGGTGCGTGGTGGGTCTCCAAAGATTCCGCGGGGCGATTCCAAGGAGATCCGGTCCTCTGAGGCCATGGCAGCTCTTAGGTGGTTGCGGGGAGAGGCGGCAAGAGGGGACTCTGGCGACCGGGGGCGAAAGGACGTTAGCAGTATTTGGGTCCTATTTAAAAGATGCAAGAGGGAGTCTGCAGCCTGAAGCAGGGCTGCAGAAAGGAAAGGAGAAAAGCTTCTCTAAATTCTACCCCACTTTGTCACACAGGGCAGAAAAGATGAAGAGCGGTGGAAGGAGAGCCCTCTGGGGGGCTCGTCGACCTAAAACCTCAATTCGCCGGGTTCCGGAAATCTTATTACTCTTCTCCGGACTGCGCCTCGGTCGGAACCCTAGTGCCCTAAGACCTGGTTTGACGCCGGACTGGAAAAGCAGATGGACCCGCACGAAAAAAGTGGAGTACCCGGTCGGGAAAAGCTGAGACCCAAGTGGAAGTCACTCGCGCGCGCCAGCGGAGAGGCAGCGGGCGCCGGCAGGCTATTGACGCGTCCGGGACTTGGGAAAGCAACACAGTCCTAGCAGGTGAGGCCTGAGGGGGCTGCCGCGGCGAGGCCCGGTCCCCACCGCTCCCCCGAGTCAGATACGGAGTTAAAACATAAGGGCTCTAGGGTTAGTTTTGCCTCTTAATAGCTGTATGACCTCGGATAATTTATTCTTGGAACCTCCATTTCCTCGTCTTTGTAATGGGAACAGTTACACCTCCTCTCTCAGGGTTGTGAGGAGGCAGTGAAATAGACTTAGAACAGTTTCTGGCTCATGGTAAGCCCTGGATATATAATGTTTACTAAGACTATTCTCTTTTAGCTCATTGGGTTCCGTTGCCGTCAAAATTCATCGACTTTGGCCCGGGATCATCCAGTTAATGGGTTTTACTTTATGTTTATTGGTAAAAATACAAAGCAAAAATTTATAATTAATTTACATTATTAAAGAAGTAACAGCACTACTGAGGACTTGGAAAATAGGGTGAATAATGTTACTCATAATCCCATCCTATATAAGGCTTTAAGTCTTTTTTCGCCCTCCAAAGCTTTTTCATCTCTGCACTTTTATGCTTGTAATATTTGTATATATGCAATTTGGATTCCTCCTATTTGCCACTTAGTAGTGTAGCCTGTGTTTGGGGTCCCGGAGAATCTTTTATGATTGTACAGATTCCATTTTATAGGATTATCATTTGTTTCCCAAATTCTTTTATATGTAGAGATAAAATTAAGCACAACCGGTGAGGGAAATTGAAATATTACCTGTGATTCCAGGAACTCAGATCAACTTTTTAATTTTCTGGTACCCTTTTATTTTTAGTCCATATGAAAATATATAATGTTTACACAGTTTTCATTTATTCAGCAAATATTATTGGGTATTAGCTAAGTTTAAGCCATGGTTCTTATAATTAAGGAGGTCACACTAGTGAGGTAGACAGATAAAAGCAATAGTTATGTAAGGGCTGAAAGAGGGGTATGCACAGGTTCTTATGAGAATATAGAAAAAGAGTTATGTCATTGCCCCCTGGTGGAATGCCTATAATTGAACATGAGTTTATTACTTCTTACAGTGAGAGTGACTCAGTGGGTTGTGTCCAGACTCTTAACTTTGGCTCAGGTCATGATCTCACAGTTTGTGAGATCGAGCCCTATGTCAGGCTCTGCACTGTGCTGAGCCTGCGTAGGATTTTCTCATTTCTTGCTCACTGCCCCGCCCCTCTCACTCACACACTCTATCTCACACAAAATAAACTTAAAAAAGATATACCAGTTATTCATATTAGCCAAGTTAGTAGAATATTTGGTCACTTTTGTTCTTTCAACAGTGTTTCGTTTTTGGGTTTTTTGGTGTTGTTTTTTTTTTTGTGCGTGTACAGGATTACCGTTGGTCTTTTTTTTTATTATTATTATTTTTTTTATTTTAGAGCGTGTTCAAGTGAGGGAGAGGGGCAGAGGGAGAGAAACAGAGAGTCTTGAGCAGGCTCTATGCTCAGCACAGAGCCTCACACAGGGCTTGATCCCATGACTCTGAGATCATGACCTGAGCTGAAACCAAGAGTTGGGCACTCAGCTGACTGAGCCACGCAGGTGCCTCTACAGTTGGTCTTGATGAAGCTGAGGTTATTGCCCATGGAAATGAGGAGAAATTAGGCCGGGACTTGGGCACATTTTGGAGGGCCTTGGGTACTATTTTATAAGTTTGAATTTCTGGGCGGGAATTGCTGACTTACTGTAAGGGGAGTGTAGTATTATTTAGACAAATCCACTTTGTTGCCTGGCAAAGGATATACTGGGTGAGGTAGAGGAGATCAGTCAGGGAGACGTGTCAAAACTTTACTACTTAAAGAGTGTCCTATGGACCAACGACAAGGGCATCACCTGGGGGCTTGTTAGACATGCAGAATCGCTGACCTTATCCAGTACCTGCTAAATCAGAATCTGCATTTTAAAGTGATTATAAAAAAATTTTTAATGCTTATTTATTTTTGAGAGAGAGACAGAGCACAAGTGGGGGAGGGGCAGAGAGAGAGGGAGACACAGAATCCGAAGCAGGCTCCAGGCTCTGAGCTGTCAGCCCAGAGGCTAATGTGGGGCTTGAACTCAGGAACCATGAGAATCATGACCTGAGCCAAAGTCGAATGCTTAACTGACTGAGCCACCCAGGCACCCCCAGAATCTGCGTTTTAACAAAAATCTTGGATGATTCATAGGCATTAAAAATTTTTTTAACATATTTTATTTATTATTTTTATTTTTAATGTTTATTATTTATTTTTGAGAGAGAGAGAGCATGAGCAGGGGAGGGGCAGAGAGAGAGGGAGGCAAAGAATCCGAAGCAGGCTCCATGCTCCAAACTGTCAGCTCAAAACCCAATGTGCGGCTTGAACTCAGCAACCAGATCATGACCTGAGCTCAAGTTGGACGCTTAAATCGCCTGAGCCACCCAGGCACCTCTTTATTTTTATTTTTAAATGTTTATTTATTTGTTTTGAGAGACGGGGGAGCAGAGAGAGAGGGAGAGAGAACCCCAACCAGGCTCTGCACTGTCAGCCCAGCACGTGGCTTGATCTTAGGAACTGTAAGATCATGCCCTAAGCCAAAGTCAAAAGTTGGATGCTTAACCCACTGTGCCCCTGAGATATCCCCAATTCATAGGCACTTTAAAGTTGGAGAAGCCCTTTGTTGGGCAGTTCCGGCAGTGCTTGATAAGAAGCAATAAGACCCTGAGCCAAGACACTGGTTGAGGAGGTGGAGAATTGAGGTATTATGTAACAAATAGAACAAGTCTCCTGCATGCCTGACACCATCCTGCGAGCTGGAAGTACCACAGTGAGGATGGTCTCCCTCACCAGACTGGAGGTGTCTTGATGGAAGACACTAACAAGGAAGTTGGTCAGTAAACTGTAGTAGGGAAAGTAAGCCCAGGATGCAGTGAGATCACATCAGAGGGATGCAGGCCCTGGTGGAGTTGAATAGTCAAGGAAGGGCTCTTGGAGGAGTAAGGGATGTTGAAGCTGAGTTCCCAGTGATAAGTTAGCTAGGCAAAATCTGTGGAGGGCATTCCTGGCCTAGCAACAGGAATCAGCTAAAGACTGAAGCCCAGAGCAGGGAGTACTGGTGGCACTTGTTGGACCACAGTTGTTTGCCAGGATTGGAGTAGAGAGTGGGGTGTGACTAGAGGTGAGGTTGGGGATGAATGGAGGCCAGATGTGGAGGAGTCTTGTAGACCCTGTGGAGAAGGTTGGCCTTTATTCTGAAGAACATGAGGGAGCCCCGTAAGTGTTATAATCAGAGAAGATAAATGATCAGTTTTGTGTTTTAGGCCCTTCCAGATAACTGAGAGGTGGGATGAAGTAGAGGTGGTGGCTGCAAGCCTGGAGGCAGGGAGCAGAGTGCAGTGTCCTAGAAGAGAGAAAGTGGTGATCCCCCTGATTTGAGGAGTGAGGGAGGAGGGGCATTCTAGAAGGATGACCACTCCTCTGTGGTAGTTAGAGTGGTCTGAGCACCATTTAATGTAGACGCCTAAGCAGTTGAAGCAGGTGAGCCAGATTGTTGGATTTTGGCATTTTTGAGGCTTTTTTTTTTCCTTTAAAGTTTTCAGCGTTCTGTTTATTTCCTCATTCTGCACCATGTTCTGACTAGTGGGTGAATTTTTGTTTTTGTTTTTCCTTTCTCCTGGTATTTGGGCCAAGACAGGAGAAGGATAAAGAAATTGACATTGCATATTTCATTTCCTTTTAGGGGTAACTGGAGTAAGTAGGAGAGAGGGTCGTTTAGGCAAAGTTGTTACTTTACTAGAGCTTTAGAACTTGTATTGCTGATGTTTTTACTAGAGGCAGCAGCATCTAGCAGAAGGACTCAGGGCTAGGGTTCTAGTTCTGGCTTCCATACTGATTAGCACTGTGAGAGCTTAGGCAGATGACTTCACCTGTGGGTGTCTGTTTCCTAGAGAAAGGAAATATCTACCTGGCTTGTCTTACAGGAGCCTTGTGTGCCTTAAATGAGATAACATATGTCAGGTGGTTTGAAAACCTTATGGATCAGAGAATGCTCTTGTAGCCGTCATTTCATCTGATCTTCGGAAGAATACCCTATGGTAGGTAGAGGAGGTGTTAACACAGCTTTACGCCCGAGGAAATGGAGGATTCAAAAGATCAATAGCTTTACTTGAGGGTAAAGAGCTTTATTAGGTTTAGCTGTATGAAATCGCCAATATTCACAATACTTATAACCTAATAAATCAGCTTGTTTTCTGACTCCACATGCAATGTGCACTATAGTCCCTCTTTTTAAAAACACACGAAGTGCTAAAATGTTGTCTGTTAGCCTAGGTCCTGGAGTGAATTAGTTGAATATTTTCTTTTAGGAATCCATGATTTCTTTAAAAATCCAGCATAGGAGCGCTGGGGTGGGTCAGTCTGTTAAGTGTCTGACTTCGGCTCAGGTTGTGATCTTGTGGTTTGTGGGCTTGAACCCCATGTTGGGCTCTGTGGTGACAGCTCAGAGCCTGGAGCCCGCATCAGATTCTGTGTCTCCCTCTCTGTCTGCCCCTCCCATGCTCATGCTCTCAAGAGTAGATGCCTTAATGCCTCTTACTCATTTAGCCCACCCCTCCCAACCCCTCCAGTAACCCTCTGTTTGTTCTCCATATTTAGGAGTGTCTTCTGTTTTGTCCCCCTCCCTGTTTTTATACTTGCTTCCCTTCCCTTATGTTCATCTGTTTTGTATGTTAAAGTCCTCATATGAGTGAAGTCATATGATACTTGTCTTTCTCTGGTTGACTAATTTCACTTAATTAGCAGAATACCCTCTGGTTCCATCCACATAGTTGCAAATGGCAAGATTTCATTCTATTTGATTGCCGCGTAATACTCCATTGTGTATATATACCACATCTTCTTTATTCATTCATCCAAGATGAACACAATCTTTTGAAGCACAGACTTGAATTATTTTGTGGTAATAATTAACTCCATGAAGGAAGCCTGTGTTTCTTTTCCTCTTGCCATTTTTTCATGAGTCACTGGAGTGCTTTATATACCATGCAAACAATCTTATGCTCATAGTAGGCCCTGGGGAAGTGTTTGTAGAATTAGAAAATAAGTTCATGAATTTCACAATACATGTCTTTGTTGAATTTGAAATTGTGATGCAGTCATTGCTACCCTGGTGACTCTTCAATGTCTTTTCTTTTCTAGGTGGAATTGAACTATTTGCTGAAGCTTCTTTCCCTGGTAACCCAGGGAGAAATTTACATTTGGACTTTATCTTACCATGGCTTTGGTTCACAAGTTCCTGAGTGGCACTTATTATATTTTCAGAAAATGTCCTAATCCAAGTGTTGCTTCATGTCCATTTTTGGGTACGCACATTGCAAACTATTGTTCTAATAGTCTTCAGAAACCCATGGCTGCTCCTGGCAAAACCTCCTCTCAAAGGAGTACTGAAGGGGATTTGCAAGGACATCACCAGAGAGAAGTTGCTTTGGAGATAACTTCTCCAGAGGAGAAGCCTGAAGTTAGTTTTGATAAAGCAATTAAAGATGAAATAAAGGACCATTGTAGGCGTTTGAAGGATGATATTGTGAATTATTGGATAGGCCCTGAAGGCCGCCCTCTGCATGAGGTCTTGCTGGAACAAGCCAAGGTCGTCTGGCAATTCCGTGGAAAAGAGGACTTAGATAAGTGGATGGTGACTTCTGATAAGACAATAGGAGGCAGAAGTGAAGTGTTCCTGAAAATGGGCAAGAATAATCAGAGTGCACTGCTGTATGGAACTCTGAGCTCCGAGGCGCCTAAGGATGGGGAAAGTGGCCGCAGTGGGTACTGTGCAATGATATCCAAGATTCCAAGGGTAAGTGAAGCCCCAGAGCTCAGTTTTGCAGTGAAGGGGGGGGGGGCGCGGGGGGGGGGAATTTCATTGTAGCATGCACTGTAGCAGATAGCTTTTTTGGTCTGCTTTTTACTTTTTTTTTTAATTTTTTAAAATTTTACTATATTTATTTTTTTTGGTTTGCTTTTTAAACGCAACACTTTTTTTGAAGTTTATTTATTTTGAGAGACTGAGAGCACCACTGGGGGAGGAGCAGAGAGAAAGGGAGGGAGAGAGAATCCCATTGTGGGGCTCGAACTCACAAACTGTGAGATCAGGCACTGGGCCGAAATCAAGAGTCAGATGCTTACCTGAGTCACCCAGGTGCCCAACAGATAGCTTTTGTTTCTGTAAATGAAAACACCTGGCAGGTCGTCTGTGTCAATGGGGTTAAGTAACTACTGCGCACAGGTGTAAAGCAAAAGCATAAGGGGAAGTGGTTCCTGAGGAGGAGGTACTTGTTTCTGGGTGTCACTTTGGGTCAGCGTGGGGCATCTTAGGTTTGAGGAGCTCTGAAAAGCCAGACATTTGAACAATGATCTCGGGAGATTTGCATTTTCTCTAATAGACCACAGACCCTGTGATGGCCCGAGGTTCGTCAGGGTAGGTATATGGTCAGCATGTGGCTTTTATTTATTTATTTTGTAAATAAACTTTTTATTTTAGAATAGTTTTAGTTTTACTGAAAAATTGTGCAGATAGTACAGAAGGCTCCATATGCGCTTCACCTAGCTTTTCCAGTTGTTGCCATCTTACACTGCTGTAGTATATTTGTCACAATCAGGAAACTGACGCTGGTACATTACCATTAAACTAATTCCAGACACTGTTTGTCTTCCACTAGTTTTTCCACTTGTACTTTTTCTGTCCCAGGATCCTAGCTGGGACACCACGTTACATGTACTTGTCATGTCTCCTTAGGCTCCTCTGACATGTGATAGTTTCTTAGTCTTTCCTTATTTTTCCTGAGGATTTGAGAAATCATGGTCGGGTGTTTTGTGGACTGACCCTCAACTTGGGATTTTCTGTTGTTTTTACTCCTTGTAGGACCGGGTTTTTGTTTTTTTAGAAAGAATACCACAGAGTTGAAGGAGTGTTCTCATATCAGGAGTACATGCTAGCAATGTGACTTCTCACTGACGTGTTCACTTTGATCACCTGGTTAAGATGGTGTTTGCCAGGTTACTCCGTTGTTACCATTTGTTTTTCTTCTTTCCATACTCTTCTTTGGAAGCAAGTCTCTAAGTGCAGCCTACATTCAAGGCATGGAGTTAAGTTCTGTGTCCTTTTTTTTTTTTTTAATATTTTTTTATATTTATTTTTGAGAGAGACAGAGTGTGAGTGGGGGAGGAAAAGAGAGAGAGGGAGACGCAGAATCCAAAGCACGCTCCAGTCTCTGAGCTTCAGCTCAGAGCCTGATACAGGGCTCAAACTCACAAACCTTTAAGACCTGAGCCAAAGTTAGACGCTTAACTCATTGAGCCACCCAGGTGCCCCAAAGTTCTGTCTTCTTAAAGGGGTGGCATTTTCATAAATTATTTGGAATTCTTCAGAGAAGAAGTTTTGTTTCTTCTCCCACATTTTATTTATTTACTCAGCCAGTCATTTCATATGGACTCATACTTCAGGTTATAATCCAGTGCTCTGTTACTTATTTTGTTGCTCCAATTGTTCCAGCTTTGGGGCCTCTGGAAGCTCTTTCACGTTGTTTTTTGTCCTTTTGACATGACTCCATTTGTTTTGTTTTGTTTTGTTTTGTTTTAGCACTCTTTGGCACTAGGAGATGCTCTAAGTACATTTTGTATTTTCACTGTCCCGACCTTAGAATTAGCCATTTCTCAAAAGAGCCCTGATTCCTTATTTAGGAGAATGGTATTAGAAACCCAGATCTGGGCACTGAGTACGCTTGTTCCTACTGGGTTGACCATACTTCCAGGACGTCTCAGTGGACACAGCATGAAATACAGGGATGTATACCAACTTGTGGAAACACATGTCTGTAACTATTTCTGTAGAAGCCAAATATGGGTTCATACTGTGCTGACTCTATTATAGTACCATATAGTTCATTCTAAGCTTTCCCTCTTGCTTATCTAGAACATCCCGCTCCAATGTGCGAAACCTGTCTCCCATCATTTACCATCAGTTTACCTATTAATTCAACCCCAGTGTACATGCAAAGCAGTTTCAGAACTTTTTAATTTTTATTTAAGAAAATTTTTTTAAGTTTATTTTTGAGAGAGAGAGAGAGAGAGTGTGAGCAGGGGAGGGGCAGAGAGGGTAGGAGACACAGAATCTGAAGCAGCTCCAGGCTCTGAGCTGTCAGCAGAGCCTGATGTAGGCCTCAAAACACGAACCGCAAGGTCATGACATGAGCTGAAATTAGATGCTTAACCAACTGAGCCACACAGGTGTCCCAAATCTTTTTTAATGTTTATTTCTCAAAAGTTTGGAAGGGGCAGAGGGAGAGGGAAACTCAGAATCCGAAGCAGGCTCCAGGCTCTGAGATGTTAGCACAGAGCTGGGTGCTGGGCTCAAACTCAGGAGCCATGGGATCATGACCTGAATCAAAATCGGACGCTTAACCAACTGAGCCATTCAGGCGCCCCTGCGGTTTCAGAACTTTTAACCCATAACCCTGTGAGAAACAACTTTACCAGCTGGAGTACAGTGTTTATATATAGTTTTCTTTGTCTTTAGTTTTTCAGTTCCCCATCACAACACTATTTTCCAGAGTTCCTTTGGTTAGCTCCTTTGTCCCATCACCAGTCTATGGCTTTTTGCAAATTTGCTGACCGGGTGTTGTTTCAGGGCTGCCTGGACAGGCTCTCATGCCTGGGCCTTGGCTACAACCCTTGGGTGTTTGCTTGGATATTGTGCTCTAAGGAGAAAGGCAAGTGTTAGAAATAGTTACCAGGGTCTCTCTCTCCAGATAATAATGAGAAAGAAAGGTATGTGTTCTTTCACAGACAACAAGTATGCATACAAACTTTTCTTTTTTTGGTTCCTGAAATCCACAGAATGGATTTGGTCATTCCACAGTAGAAAATTATTCTATGGCGGATAAACACTGTGGAGTAACGAAATAGGTGATAAAATTTATTAAGTGTGCCTTGCCAGTTCTCTTGATACTTTGTATACGTTTATATATATGTATATATATGTGTGTATACATATATATACATATATATTATACACACACACACACACACACACACATATCCCCTGTGTGTATATATATATGTATACACGTCCCTTTAATTCCTCTCAACGGTCCTGTAAGGCAAGGTCATTCTAATTTTACAGATGAGTAAACTTGGGAAAGTTAAAAACTTGTCTGAAGTTACATAGCTAGTAAATAATAGTTGATATCACAGCACTGCTATTTTTGAAATCAAATTACCTTTGAGAATGCTGTAAATAAACACCTTTTGAAATTAACACTAAATTCCACTTTCTATGAGAGACAGTATAGATAGTTGTTAAGAATACAGATTTTGGAATTCTGTGGCACTGGATCTACCATTTCCTCGTTTCGTAAGCTGGAGCGCAATGATTACTACCTATCTCAGAGGGCTGTGAGGATGAAATTATGCATTCAGTGCATAATGTAGATTTTCAGTGGATGGTAGCTATTGTTGTAAAATAGCAGTTTTAAAACTCGAGCTTTTTCATAGTTTTCTGATTTATAGGAAGGCAGCTGTCTTGCCCACTCAGAATCCCTTACTCCATAGGACCAGGGGAAAAAAGGTACCTATGGTAATTCATTTCCACTCATTGATATATATGAGTGCCTACCACACATCAGCACTGTCCTTGGCCAATCATGTCCCAAACATTACCTTTGAAACATAAACACAGGGCGCCTGGGTGGTGCATTTGATTAAGCGTCCAACTCTTGATCTCGGCTCAGGTCAGGAGTTCGAGTCCTACATTGGGCTTTGCGCTGATAGTGTGGAGCCTGCTTGAGATGCATTCTCTCGTTCGTTCATTCATTTAGTATTTTATGCTAAAAAAAATCACCAGATTTATCTGCCTCCTTATGGTGGTAGAAAGCCACAATAGGTAGAAATATGACAGTGGTGCCTGTTGATACTTGAAAAGATGACTGATGTTGCTAGTGGTGGAAAACGAGATGAATTTAATTTTCCTTTTTGTACCTTAGGGCCCTTTCGAGAGAAAGAGGTCTTATGATTGGTCCCAGTTCAACACTCTGTATCTCCGTGTACGTGGAGATGGCCGGCCTTGGATGGTGAATATCAGAGAGGACACGGATTTTATCCAGAGGAAGAATCAGATGTACAGTTACTTCATGTTCACCCGTGGGGGGCCGTACTGGCAGGAGGTCAAGGTATCAGCACATGCCTTTGTGTATGAAATGAAGTCTTTTGAAGTCATGGTTACGCTGTAGTTTTTTTTTTTTTTCTTATTAATCCCTTTTGAAATGTATGGAAAGAGAAGGAAGATACTCTATGGATGAGATTTATATAAGTGATAATTTCTTTAATTAATGTTAGTTTCTGAACCAGTAAATATTTCTGATGAGGATATGGCCAGGTCCATGGTAAATCATGGGTACATCTCTGGTCCATGCCCAAGTAGATGTTTCTTCTTAAGTTCGCACCATATCCCCTCTTCGAGGCATCTCTGTTAAGCTAGGATCCCTAGCTTAGGAGAAAGGCTCCCTTAGGAGCAATAAATCCTTCGTATTTTACAATCATCAAAATTTTTATTCTTGGTAATATAAGGCAGCGTTACTTTGTGGGAGTAAGTTTTAAGAAGGTAAAAATGTTAACCTAGAAGAAAAGAAGTAGAAATCCAGGGAATGAATTTCAACTGCCCATTCTTTTCTTCTATCTTTTGAAGGTTTTTAATACATAAATTCAAAAGAAAGTCCCTGTTTTGCTTATACTTAAACCTGAGGGTCATTCTAGATTCCTTTCTCCCTTACCCAAATATAGTCTGTTAGCATATCCTGTCACCTGTACTTCTTTTTTTTTTAATAGTTTATTTTCAAATTGGTTTACATATAACACCCAGTGTTCATCCCAACAAGTGCCCTCTTTAATGCCCGTCACCCCCTCTCTCCCCTCCCTCACCCCCCTCACACTCAGTTTGTTCTTAGTCTTTGAAAGTCTCATATGTTTTATCTCCCTCCCTCTCTGTGTCTTTTTTTCCTTTCCCCTCTTCCCCTCCCCCATGGTTTTTGCTAAGTCTCTCAAAATCCACCTGTGCGTGGAAACATATAGTATCTGTCTTTTTCCTGTCACCTGTACTTCTAACCTGCACCCAGAGTCTAACCATTCTAGCTGTCTCTCCCCTCACCCTAGTCCAGGCCTTTGGATTACTATGGCACCCTCTTCATGTCTTTCCCTTGTTCTCTTGCCCCCTAAAATCCACTTCCACCCAGCTGTCAGAGTGATTTAACGCATAGTGCAGACTACATCAGTCATATGCTTAAAACCCTCCAGTGGCTTCTCCTTACAATTAGAAAAATCCCCAGACTCCTTACCATGGCCTACTGGGCCTACAGTACCATACCCCTGTCTTCATCCTCAGTCTCGCCATACTGGCCCCTTTTCTGTGTATCACACCCAACAAGCTCTCCTCCATCTCAGAGCCTTTGTACTTAATGTTGTACCTGCTAGTATGCTCTTCACCTACGTCCTCTTTCTTGTCATTTACCTCTCAGCTCAAAAGGCCTCAGAGAGGCCTGACCCCTGTAGCTAGAGTTGTACCCTCTAACCCAGTCTCTCTGAGTAATACTCCTACCCTGTTTACTTTTTTCATAGAACTCAGCACTAAGCAACATTGTTTTGTTCATTCACTTGTCCCTTTATTTATTGTCACTTTCTACCCTGCTCCCCTGGAACATAAATTGTAAATTCTGAGAGCAAGGACCTTGTTTGTATTGTCTCCCCTACACCTGAACGGTGGCTAGCATATAACAGGAACTTAATGCATATTTCTGCGTTAATATAGTTACATAAGCAAACAGTTATTACATATATAACACTTGTATGCAAATAATATATGTAACAAATTATTTTAAAATGTTTATTTTTGAGAGAGAGAGAAAGAACACGTGAATAGGGGAGGGGCAGAGAGAGAGGGAGATGGAGGATCTGAAGCAGGCTCTGTGCTATTAGCACAGAGCCCAAATAAGGGATCAAACCCATGAACCATGAGGTCATGACCTGAGCTGAAGTTGGATGCTTAACTGACTGACCCACCCAGGCACTCCGGTATAGTGAATTATTAAAACTAGGATTATAGAAAATTTGGAAAATGCCGAAAAGGAAAAAAAATGTTGTACCCCAGGTTTTACCACTACCAAAAGTAAAATACTTTTGGTGTGTTATCTTTCAGACTTTTTTTTAATTATTGTTTAATTTACATCCAAGTTAGTTAGCATATAGTGCAACAATGATTTCAGGAGTAGATTCCTTAATGCCCCTTACCCATTTAGCCCATCCCGCCTCCCACAGCCCCTCCAGCAGTACTCGGTTTCTTCTCTATATTTAAGAGTCACTTGGGGCGCCTGGGTGGCTCAGTCGGTTAGGTGGCCGACTTCAGCTCAGGTCATGATCTCACAGTTGGTGAGTGCGAGCCCCACGTCGGGCTCTGTGCTGACAGCTCAGAGCCTGGAGCCTGCTTCAGATTCTGTATCTCCCTCTATCTGTGCCCTTCCCTTGCTTACGCTCTGTCCCTATGTCTCTCAAAAATAAAATAAAAACGCTAAAAAAAAAAAAAAAAGAGTCTCTTAAGTTTTGTCTCCCTCCCTCTTTTTATATTATTTTTGCTTACGTTCCCTTATGTGCATCGGTTTAGTATCTTAAATTCCTCACGTGAGTGAAGTCATATGATATTTGTCTTTCTGTGACTAATTTCACTTAGCTTAATACCCTCAAGTTCCATTCACGTAGTTGCAGATGGCAAGTTTTCATTCTTTTTGATTGCCAAGTAATACTCCATTGTGTATATATATATTTAATATACATATTTAAATGTATAAATATATATATTCTTTATCCATTCATCCGGCAGTGGACATTTGGGCTCTTTCCATACTTAGGCTATTAGTGATAGTGCTGTGCTACTTCGAAACAGCATACCTGTATCCCTAGGGTAAATACCTAGTAGTCTAATTGCTGGGTCATACAGTAGTTCTGTTTTTCATCTTTGAGGAACCTCCATACTGTTTTCCAGAGTGGCTGTGCCAGTTTGCATTCCCACCAGCAGTGCAAAAGAGATCCTCTTTCTCTGCATCCTCGCCAACATCTGTTGTTGCCTGAGTTGTTAATTAGCCATTCTGACAGATAGGAGATGGTATCTCATTTTGTGGCTTTGATTTGTATTTCCCTGGTAATGAGTGATGTTGAGCGTTTTTTCATATGTCTGTTAGTCATCTGTTTGTCTTTTTTGATGAAGTGTCTATTCATGTCTTTTGCCCATTTCTGCGCTGGATTATTCAGTTTTTGGGTGTTGAGTTTGATAAGTTCTTTATAGATTTTGGATACTAACCCTTTATCTGATATGTCATACACACATATCTTCTCCCATTCCGTCGATTGCCTTTTAGTGTTGCTGATAGTTTCCTTCGCTTGCAAAGCTTTTTATTTTGATGAAGTCCACATAGTTCATATTTGCTTTCGTTTGCCTTGCTTCCGGAGAAGTGTTGGGTAAGAAGCTGCTGCGGCCGAGGTCCAAGAGGTTTTTTTGCCTGCTTTCTCTAGGATTTTGATGGCTTCCTGTCTTACGTTTAGGTCTTTAATCCATGTTGAGTTTATTTTATTTATTTATTCATTTATTTATTTATTGTTTTTTTTTTTTTGTAGAGATGCCACATATTGAGTTTATTTTTGTGTGTGGTGTAAGAAAGTGGTCCAAGTTCATTTTTCTGCATGTCGCTGTCCAGTTTTCCCAGGACCATTTGTTGAAGAGACTGTCTTTATTCCATTGGATATTCTTTCCTGCCTTGTCAAAGATTAGTTGGCCATATGTTTGTGGGTCCATTCTGGGTTCTCTGTTCTGTTCCACTGATGTGAGTGTCTGTTTTTGTGCCAGTACCATATTGTCTTGATGGTTACAGCTTTATAATACATGTTGAAGTCCGAGATTATGATGACTCCAACTTCATTTTTCTTTTCCAAGATTGTTTTGGCTATTGGGGGTGTTTTTTGGTTCCATACAAATTTTAGGATCCTTTATTCTAGCTCTGTGAAGAATACCGGTGTTATTTTGGTAGGGTTTGCATGGAATGTATAGATTGCTTTGGGTACTATCTACATTTTAACAATGTTTTTTCTTCCAATCCAGGAGCATGGAATATTTTTCCATTTTTTTGTGTCTTCTTCACTTTCATAAGCTTTCTATAGTTTTCAGTTTATAGATTTTTCACCTCTTAGGTTTATTCCTAGGTATTTTATGGTTTTTGGTGCAATTGTAAATGGGATGGAGTCCTTGATTTCTCTGTTACTTCATTATTGGTGTTAAGGAATGCGACCGATTTCTGTGATTGATTTTATATCCTGCAACTTTGTTGAATTCATCGATCAGTTCTAGCAGTTTTTTTGGTGGAATCTTTTGGGTTTTCTATATACAGTATCATGTCATCTGTGAAGAGTGAAAGTTTGACCACCTCCTGTCTGATTTGGGTGCCTTTTATTCCTTCGTGTTACCTGATTGCTGAGGCTAAGACTGCCAGTACTATGTTGAATAACAGTGGTGAGAGTGGACATCCCTGTCTTGTTCCTGACCTTAGGGGGAAAGCTCTCAGTTATTCCCCATTGAGTGGGTCTTTCTACTTTCTTGAGGGTTTTTATCAAGAAAGGATGCTGTATTTTGTCAAATGCTTTTTCTGCATCTATTGAGAGGATCGTGTGGTTCTTGTCTTTTCTTTTATTGATGTGATGTATCACATTGATTATTTTGCAAATATTGAACCAGCCCTGCATCCCAGGTATAAATCCCACGTGGTCATGATGAATAATTTTTTTAATGTATTGTGGGATCCACTTGGCTAGTATCTTGTTGAGGATTTTTGCATCCATATCCATCAGGGAAATTGGTCAGTAGTTCTCCTTTTTGTGGGGTCTTTGTCTGGTTTTGGAATCAAGGTAATGCTGGCTTCATAGAAGGAGGTGTAAGGTTAGGTTGTGCATCTGAGACCTTTCTTCCTTCCTCAGGAAGGCCTGATTGCTATATACTTCCCTCTTATGACTGCCTTTAGCTGCATCCCAGAGGTTTTGGGCAGTGGTATTAACATTTTCATTGACTTCCATGTACTTTCTAATTTCCACTTTAACTTCTTGGTCAGCCAGTTCATTCTTTCGTAGGATGTTATTTAGTCTCCAAGTATGTGTTATCTTTCCAAATTTTTTCCTGTGGTTGATTTTGAGTTTCATAGCATTGTGGTCTGAAAATATGCATGGTATGATCTTGATCTTTTTGTACTTGTCGAGGGCTGATTTGTGTCCTGGTATGTGATCTGTTCTGGAGAATGTTGCATGTGCACTTTCTGCTGCTTTAGGATGAAATGTTCTGAGTATATCTGTTAAGTCCATCCAGTCCAGGGTGTCATTCAAAGCTATCGTTTCCTTGTTGGTTTTCTGTTTAGGTGATCTGTCCATTGCTGTAAGTGGGGAGTTGAAGTCCCCTACTGTTACGGTATTAGTACCAATGAGTTTTTTTATGTCCATGATTAATTGATTTATATATTTGGGTGCTCGCACATTTGGAGCATAAATGTTTACAATTGTTAGGTCTTCTTGGTGGATAGACCCCTTAATTATGATACAATGCCCTTGTTCATCTCTTGTTACAGTCTTTATTTTAAAATCTAGATTGTCTGATATAAATATGGCTACTCTGGCTTTCTTTATGCGACCATTAGCATGGTAGATGGTTCACCATCCCCTTATTTTCAATCCAAAGGTGTCTTTAGGTCTAAAACGAGTCTCTTGTAAACAGTATATAGATGGATCTTGTCTTCTTAGACATTCTGTTAACATTGTATTTTGATTGGAGCATTTAGACTGGCGTTTAGAGTAAGTACTGAAAGGTAAGAATTTATCGCCATTATGTTCGCTGTAGAGTTGGGAGTTTCTGGTAGTGTTCTGTGGTACTTTCTAGTCTTTGTGCTTTTGGTCTTTTTGTTTTGTTTCATTTTTTCTCCCGTCAGAGAGTCCCCCTTAAGACTTCTTGAGCTGGTTTACTGGTCACGAACTCCTTTAATTTTTGTCTGTTTGGGAAACTTATTATCTCTCCTTCTATTTTGAATGACAGCCTTGCTGGATAAAGAATTCTTGATGCATGTTTTTCCGATTCAGCACATTGAATATATCCTGCCACTCCTTTTGGGCCTGCCAAGTTTCTGTGGATAGTTCTGCTGCGAACCAGATCTGTCTTCCCTTGTAGGTTAAGGACTTTTTTCCTCTGGCTGCTCTCATGATTCTTTCCTTGCCTAAGTATTTTGTGAATTTGACTGTGATACGCCTTGTTGATGATTGGTTTTTGTTGAATTTAATGGGAGTTCTCTATGCTTCCTGAATTTTGATGCCTGTGTCTTTCCCCAGGTTAAGAAAGTTTTTCGCTATGATTTGCTCACATATATTTTCAACCCTTTTTTTTTTCTCTGTTCATCTTTTGGTACCCCTATGATTCTGATGTTTTTTTTTCTCTCTCTCTCTCTCTTTTTTTAACGTTTAAAAAATGTTTACTTTTGAAAGTCAGAGACAGCACAAGTGGAGAAAGGGGCACAGGGAGAGGGAGACACAGAATCTGAAGCAGGCTCCAGGCTCTGAGCTGTAAGCACAGAGCCCAATGTGGGACTAGAACCCACAAATTGTAAAGTCATGATCCGAGCCAAAGTCAGATGCTGAACCCACTGAGCCATCCAGGTGCTACTGATGTTATTCCTTTTTAATGAGTCACTGAGTTCTCTAATTCTTAAATCGTGGTCTTTTGCTTTAGCTCCCTTCTTTTTTTCTGTTTTATTATTCTCCCTAAGTTTATCCTCTATATCACTGATTCACTGCTCTGCCTCATCCATCCTTGCCGCCATGGCATCCATTCAAGATTGCAGCTCAGTTATAGCATTTTTAATTACATCCTGACTAGATTTTACTTCTTTTATCTCCACAAAAAGGGAATCTAATCTGTTTTGAACCCCAGCTAGTATTCTTACTATCGTGATTCTAAATTCTGGGTCAGATGTCTTGCTAATATCTGTATTGATTAAGTCTCTGGCTGTCATTTCTTCCTATTCTTTCTTTTGGGGTGAATTCCTTCATTTTGTCATTTTGAAGGAAGAAAAGGAATTAATAAAGTAAAAAAAAATTAAAAACTTAAAAGCAACACAAAGAAAATAAAGGATCCTAGATCCTAGGTGTGTTTTGGTCTAGTTGTTGAACGAAGCTTGATAGAGAAAAATGGGAAAGATAAGAAAAGAGAAAAAAAAAAAGGAAAACGTTTGAAAATTTGAAAAAACGAACACAATAAAATAGAACAAAATGAAATGATGGAAGTAAAATAGAATTTTATAAATTTACCAGAAAAAGTAGAAAAAATGGAACAATATTTTTAATAAAAATGGAAAATAAAAATTAGTTTCTGTTTTTGTATTCAAGAATAAAAAAAGAAAGAAAAAAATTGAATAAAAGGACAAGCAAACAGAATAAAATATGATTGAAATTACTGGTTTCCTGTAGAAGTCAAACTATGAAGCACTTTACAGTCCATAAACTAAGCAAGAGGAGAGGCTTGTGGTGTTCCTCCTCAAAAGCACAGTTGACCCAGTTGGGCACGGTTTAGTGTAATGGCTCTTTCGTCTACTAGATGGTGCTGCTTGGTGTAATGGCTCTTGGTCTACTAGATGGTACTGGGATGGATTGTTGTGGTGTGTGTAGGCGTATGGGGTGAAAATGGCATCACCCAGCTACCTAGTCTCTCTAGTATTGGAATTCTGTTTTCCCTGACCAGCAATCAAGCACCCCTCCTTTGTCTCCGCTTCTGTCCACTCCCTGCTTCTACGCTGTCCGTGACCAAGCCGTCAGGCTGCCAGGTGGCACCTCCCTCCTGAGTTTTATCTCAGATGGGGCTGTTTCCCAACCCCTCACTTTTAAAAAAAAAATTTTTTTAATGTTTGTTTATTTTTGAGAGAGACGGAGTGTGAGCAGGGGAGGGGCAGAGAGAGGAAGACACAGAATCTGAAGCAGGCTCTAGGCTCCAGGCTGTCAGCACAGAGCCCGGCGCGGGGCTCGAACCCACAGACTGTGAGATCATGACCCGAGCCAAAGTCCGAGGCCCAACCGACTGAGCCACCCTGGCGCCCCCAACCCTTCAGGTTTTTTTTTTTTAATGTTTGTTTATTTTTGAAACAGAGAGAGCATGAGCAGGGGAGGGGCAGAGAGAGAGCATAGCAGGCTTATAGCAGGCTCCAGGTTCTGAGCTGTCAGCACAGAGCTCGATGCAGGGCTCGAACCCACAAACTGTGAGATCATGACCCGAGCCGAAGTTGGATGCCCAACCGACTGAGCCACCCAGATGCCCCTCAACTCCTCACTTCTAAGTAACCGTGGCTTTGACCCGGTCAGACCCTCTGGGGACGGGTCTTCCTGAGCAATGACTAGGTGCTGGCCTGTCCCCAGGAAGGTTCTCCGGACTGCTCCTGCTAATGTCCAGCAACTGTGGTCAAGTGCCAGCCCATCCCAGAAAAAGTTCACGTGATGGTGTTTAGGGATTATGGTAAATCACAACACACATCTGGCACCAGCCTTCACCCTTAACATCCTTGTTCCAACACCAGTGAATGTGGTTGTTCTCTGAGGCCTGCTGGGACCTTTGCCCCTGGCAAGGCCACACAGCCTCTATCAAATGTCCTTCCAGCAGAGGAACCACTTCTCTCCCTGTGGCCTGAGGACCTCTTGGACCTCATTCTCTGCTCCTGGGAATTTGATCTTCCCACCAGAGCTCCGCCACATATACATCTATGGAATTTCAGACACTATGCTCCCACTGTTGGTAGTCTTAATGGAATTTAAAACTTCTCTTTTCTCCTTTCTCCCTTTTTTGCTTTGACCCTTGTGGTTGTTTCCACTTTTACTTTTTCTCTCCAGCTGCTTTCGGAGGGGGTTGCTTTTCCTGTTGCTTTTTCTCCCTCCATCGCGGGTGCTCTCTCTGCAAGCAAAAACAGTTCCCTGCCCTCAGTGGCTTCTCTCTCCCCTGGTTCACCACTCTGCACTGGGTACCTGCTGAGTTTTGTGGTTCAGGTTGTGCAGATTGTTGTGTTGATACTCAAATCAGTTTTCTACGTGTGCAAGATGGTTGAGTGTTGATCTGGCTGCATTTCAGGGATGAGAGATGCAATAGAAACTTCCATGCTGTTCTGCCCTTGTGGCACTTCCCCCCAGATTTTTCTCTTTGCACTTAAGAAAAAATTTTTTTAACAAAAATGGTATTTGTCAGTGCTGTTTTATAACATGTATTGTTCACTGAATTTTATATACACCTTCCTGCTGAAATCTATTTTTATATCATTTTAAATTTCTGTATGATATTTTACTACATAAATAGAACACAATTTACTTCTTCCTCTTTTACTGGACATCTAGATTATTTTCAGACTTTTTCACTGTTGTACCAAACTCTGAAGTAAATATCTTTAATTATTTTCCTAGGGTATATTCTCAGAAATAACATTCCTAGAATAAATGATATATACATTTTTTAGGACTTTGCACACTGCCAAATTATATTATTACCCTTTAATTGTTAATAATTACTTTCTTCCTTGAAAATACATGTAGTCCTAACTTTGGCTGGAAAGAATAGTTGTTTGCAACAGCTCTCTTTAAATTATTAAAGGAAAGTGTTGGCAAAGAGATTTTTTTTTTAATCAAAGTGCTATTGACCTACAATGTTATATTAGTTTCAGGTCTACAACATAGTGATTCTCCATTTATATACATTAGTCATTGCTCATTACAGTAGGTATAGTTAGTCACAAGAAGTTTTTAATTAAATGTTACTGATTGCTGTTCACTTCTGCATGAATAATTCTCCTTTTAGAAGTGAAATCCTCAATTATTTACACTGATTATAGGGAGAAAACAGGAAAATGATGGAAATTATGTAATTTAGTTTACTGTCGTTTGTGAAGAGAGCAACTGTTCATCTTTTTCTTTTTATGCAAGCTTCTAATGCAAGATTTAATGTTCCTTCTTAGCTTTTTTATCCAGCTAAAAAATATCCAGTTCTCTTGTGTAGACAGTGGTCTTAGAGAACTGTGTGTCAAAAAGATAGAAGAGATTAGTTTGAGGAGACAGTTGGGTGGGCGACACGTGTTCCTTGAATGGCAAGCAGGTAGCTTTGATTCCATTTCCAAAATATATTTTGAATAATGAGGTGTAGATGAAGTGGAAAACTAGGGTAGAAAATGAAAAGTTGACGGCGTGGGGAGGAAGCCCTTCCAGGTTTGTCTGACAAGAATGAAGGGAGCAGGTGAAATGGGGTGTGACTGAATTTAAATCTGCTATGTGAGCAGTGGGATCATGTGCGGTGGTGGGTTGGATTCTGAGCTTTGAATTGAGCTTGTTTTTAAGTCTACAAGTGTTTCTGGTGAAAAGTAATCTTAACAGCACTTTAATATTTTGGTTCAAAAGTCAAAAATCCAAAATGATGTACAGTGAGAAGTCTCACTCCCACTCATGTCCCTGTTGACTTTTCCAGCCAACCCACTATAGGTAGCCGCTCTTAGTAGTTTCTTGTGTAGGTTGGCAGTTTTGTTATGCAAATATAAGCAAATGTGAATACACGTTCTTACTTTGTCCAATTTTACTCAAAAGCAAAAATAGCAAACTTTGTACATCTTTGGTGTTTTTTGTTTGTTTTTTTTTTAATTTAAATCCTAGAGCGCTTCCCTATCGCTTTGTGGAGTTATTCTACATTTTTTGTTATTTTGTTTGGCATTAAAAATTTTTTTTAAATGTTTGTTCATTTTTGGGAGAGAGAGAGCAGAGCATGAGCAGGGGAAGGGCAGAGAGAGAGGGAGACACAGAATCTGAAGCAGGCTCCAGGCTCCGAGGTGTCAGGTCAGAGCCTGACATTGGGCTTTAACCCACGGACTGCGAGATCATGACATGATCTGAAGTTGGACACTTAACCAACTGAGCCACCCATGCACCCGTTTGGCATTTAAAAAAAAATGTTTATTCATTTTTGAGAGAGAGAGAGAGAGAGAGTGTGTGTGTGTGTGTGTGTGTGTGTGAGTGCTTGCGCAAGTGGGGAGGGGCAGAGACGGGGTATAGAGGACCTGAAGTGGGTTCTATGCTGATAGCAGAGAGCCTGATGAGGAGTCAAACTCATGAACTATGAGATCATGACCTGAGGCAAAGTTGGACACTTAACCGACTGAACCACCCAGACACTCCTGTCATTTTCTGTTACATGGAATTCCCATAGTTGATTCCTGTATTAATAGATAATGGGTTGTTCCCAATTGCTGTGGCAAAATTTTTTTAAAATTTGAGAGTGAGATGAGCATGAGCGTGCAAGGGGCAGAAAGAGAGGGAGAGAGAATCCCAAGTGGGCTCCACACTGTCCGCACAGAGCCCGATGGGGGGCTCAAACCCATGAACTGTCAGATCATGACCTGAGCTGAAATCAAGAGTCGGATGCTTAACCTACTGAACCATGCAGGCACTCCCCAATTGCTATGATAAATTTTTTGGTTCTTTTTAAATTTATGTTTATACTCTGGATTCTTAGTTTTTTTCCCCTAATATATTGTAGATGTCTACACATTTCATCCTGTGTAGATCTACATTAAAAGAAAAAGTTGCACAGTATTGAATTGTATGGATGCAATGTAATCTTTTAACCATTCCCTTATTTTTTTTTATTAGAAAAAGCTGTACCATTATGTATTGGTCAGAGTCTATCTGTAACATAAATTCCTAAAAGTGAAGTTGGTAGTTATGGCATTTCAAATTTTGCTAAATATTGCTGTTTTCTATTGCTCTGTGAGACATTACTGTAAACTGAGCAGATTGAAATGACCCACATTAGCTCACAGATGGGTCATGAGTTGGGACTTGGTATGGCTGAGTTCAATGCTCAGGGCCTTAGAAGGCTGAAATCAAGGTGTCGCCTGGGCTATATTCCTTTCTGGAGGCTCTGGAGAAGAATCCACTAACAAGCTCGTTCTGGTTATTGGCCACATTCAGTTCCTATGATTGTAGGATTAATGTCCTGGTTTCTTCACTGGTTATCAGCTGAGCACCTCTCAGCTCCTAGGAGCTGCCTGCATTCCTTGCCATTTCGTTTCTTCCACCTTCAGAACCAGCAGTGGAGGATCTCCGCCTGCTGACTCTCTCTAGTCCTCTTAGGCTCTTCTGCCAGTACCTCCTGTGGGCTCAAGTGATTAAGTCAGGCTGACAGAAGATAAGCTTCCCTACATTAAGGTCTGCTGCTTTAGGGCCTATTCGTGCAGTCAGGGGGGACTCCTGGAGCTCCTCAGACTCCTGCCTCCCAGTTGCTAGCTACTCTTAAAAGTTGTACCAATATGCACATCTAGCCGCTGTATACAAGTGGGCCCATTTTTCCCCTTCCTTGTGTTTCCATTGGTTGTTAAATCTTAGTTATTTGTGAAAGCTTTGTTTTTAAGATATTGATTTATTTTATCCTTTGTTTTTGCTGCCAGAAGTTAAATTGTCCTCTACTGTATTTTTCCTTTGAGATTTCTGGCTTAGGTTTTTATCTGTTTCCTTCTAGTTCTTTTTTTTTTTTTTTTTTTTTTTTTACTGTTTATTCTTAGAGTGAGCAGGTAAGGGGCAGAGAGAGGAGGGGACACAGAATCTGAAGCAGGCTCCAGGTGGTCACCACAGAGCCTGACCCAGGGCTCAAACCCAGCAACTGTGAGATCATGACCTGAGCTGAACCGATGGAGCCACCCAGGAGCCCTCTAATATTTCATTTTTTAAGAATGTGTATCTATGATCCTAATGACTAGCCACGGTCATAACCGCATGAATTAAAATTATGTTAGAATTGAGTAACACTAAACTCTTATCGCTCTAATTCCATACAACTGCCTCAGTTGCTTTACATTTGATCTCCAAAGTAAATGGTTTCTTTTTTTCAGATTCCTTTTTCCAAATTTTTCTTCTCTAATCAAGGAAGAATCCGGGATGCCCAGTACCAGCTTCTGCTTGACAAGGTAACATTTTCCTGTACTTTGACTCCGAACTGTTCCTTTTAGTGAAATGGAACTCCTGTGAGGATCTTTGCCGTTCATTTTTGAGGGCTGGCACACGCAAGCTGAAAATTCTTACTTGAGGCCATCCATGTTATTCCCACACGGAGGTTGAGCCCTATCTTACGAGCCAAACCTCCATCCTGGAGGAATTTCCTATGGTTGTCATCATTTCAGCTTGCTTACAATTTATTTTAGCTCCAAAAGAAGTGAAAAATATTAGAGTTTAGGAGGCCTGGAAGGAACCTCCATTAGACATCTATGCTGACCTTACCAGTCTTAAGCGGCACTACTTTGAAGAGAGGGAAGAGAAAGTAGAAGTAGGAAATCAACCCTGCACTTACCATTTGCTAGAGCATCTGAGAACGCTGGTATACCTGCTAAGGGCTAAGGACCCAGCTATATTATATATTTTTTAATGTTTTTTTTTTGAGAGAGAGGGAGGACAGAGACCGTGTGTCCACACTAGCAGAGGAGGGGCAGACCGGAAGACATAGGACCCGAAGCAGGCTCCAGGCTCTGAGGTGTCAGCACAAGGCCTGAAACCCATGAACCTCTAGATCATGACCTGAGCCAAAGTCAGATGCTTAACTGACAGAGCCACCCAGGCGCCCCAAGACCCAGCTCTATTAATCACGTCAGGAACTTGAAAACTCCAGAAACGATATCAGTATATGAGATTCCGATCACTTTCTCTATTTTAAATGTAGATCTCTTCCATTGGATTCACCCTGGCTGATAAAGTGGATGGTCCATTCTTCCTGGAGATCGATTTTATTGGCGTTTTTACTGATCCAGCACACACAGAAGAATTCGCCTATGAAAATTCTCCAGAGCTTAACCCAAGACTTTTTAAGTAGTAGAGATGGTATGGTAATTTTGTACTACCCAAGTATTATTCATGATGACAGATAAAATGTTTCTTTAACAGTCTAATTGATGGCTGGTATGTATTCCCTGAAGACAAAGGTAAATGCTGTTGCCAAGAAAGGCCCCACGGAGGGAGACACAGCATGCAACCAGGTTCTAAGCTGTACTTCAGCTTAAAGAATACAGTCCTGATGTGGAGGTACTAGGTAAAAAACTCAACTGTTTTGGGTAAGAGTGATTCCTGTTAGGAACTAATCCTGCACGAGTTGGCATTGTCAAAGCAAGGAGTCTACAAGATGACTGTTGATGTCTTTCTCCCTTTCTGTTCCTTATAAGTTTCTTGTGTTTTCTAATCCTTCATTTGAGGAAAGGAGACTGCTAAAGATTGCTATACAATTCATTGATTTTTAGTATATTCACAAAATTGTCATTCCTTACTATAAGCTAATTTTAGAAAATTCTATTGAGCCTAAAAAGAAACCTTAATTGAGTGCCCTTTGCAGGCACTGAGTCTCCCACACTAGGTATCTACGGATCTACTTCCTCCGTAGGTTTGGATATGTCCTACAAATAGACTCCACTAATACGTCATCTTTGTCTGGTGACTTTTTACTTAGCATAATGTCTTTAAGATTTATCCATTTGTATCATGTTATGATGTCCTAAAAAGGAATAAAGTCCTCATTTTAATCCATTCATACATTAATGCACATGTGATTCTACTTCTCTTGGGTGTGTATGTGTGTATATATATGTTTTATATATATATATATATATATCTAGGAAAACTGCTGGCTCATATGGTAGACATATGATCTCTGCCTTGTTATTAGCAAAATCTTAATATATTCAGCACCCAGGACTACGTCAGTGTTCTCTGGGGCCACATTGTCTAACAGTAAGTATAACAGAATTGGACATGTGCTGTGAAAAAATGCAGTGGTCATTTTAGGGTGGGAAGAGGTGGTCAGGAAAGGATGCACAAGGAGTCCAAGTAGATGCCTATTAAGCTTAGCTAGTCAACTCAGACTTGGAAGCCAATTTATTTACAAAGAATCCATCTACCACCATGAGAAAACAATTATGAAAATATTGATTAGTACAAAGCTCAGAAGCTCCACTTAGGTGCAACAAGCATGAAGCTAAGCAACTGTAGTAAGTGAGTAAGAGGTCCGTTTCACAGAGCATAATGATCCTAGAAGCAGCAATCCTCAGGGTTCGGTACGGCCCTGTATGTTTTTAAATAAGCAAGGCTAGAATGAGCAATAGAGTTTTTAAGAATACATTGAGTGACAGATGGCAATTACATCAAGTGATCTGAACGAATGTGCATAGGTAACCGAAACTTCACACAGATGGAATATTAATGCCATGACCAACTCATATGGCCCCCAGTTTCATTATGACTACTAGATTCTCTAGAGGAGCAAAAGGTGAACTTTCTCAGCTTACCCTATTCATAACTTGGCGCAATTTCTAAAGCTGCTGGTAGAACTACTTGCCATCAGGGTAACAGGATTGCAGTTCCGTTAATATTAGAATCAGCAGAGGGAACTTGACATGGAAAAATGTCGGTCAAGAATCTATAGGAGTCTCAGCTCAAAACTGAATTGTATAGACTTAAGTAAAAACCACTTCAAAGAATATGTGAGCCTTAAGGTTAATGTCTTCAGAGATGTAACATGTTAACCCACCGACACTACATAGTGAATGAAGAACAGAAGATTTTTGACTAAAATAGGAAAGACAGTAGAAAAATATTTACAAAAAGGGTTCAGAATAAGGTAATATTTACAAGACATCAAAAAATTAATCTTCAGCCATAATGAGGCCTCTTCGAGCTCCCAAAACCTTTGCTTTCTTCTCCTTTCGTTTTTGCTCATGTTGCTTCCGTTGTTCCTCCCTAAAGAGGGACAGGTACACATTAGGCGCTAGTGAAGCTCTGCAAGAATCCACTTTATAGCACCTGTTGTCACGCTCCTGTCCAAGCTTACACTGACCTCCAGCACACTTGCATAGAAAGTTACCACCTATAGAGCTTTGGAAACAGTGCTGTTACTTGGGCCCCACCTCCCACTTACTGACACTTCTCATGACACCATCCCCGGCGGGCTTGTCTGATGGAAGCCACACCCATAAGTCAATTGTGTTAAAGGGCTAGAAACTGGTATTTTCCCTTTTATGTTAATGCAACAGCCTACAAGTAAGCATGAAACTGGGACAAAACGCACTTTGGTGCCTTAATTTTTTTTAAATGAGAAATTTCTACTTTTGGAAGTCAGGCTCAAAATCAGTCTGGTGAAAGTGCTTGAACTAGAACCATAGTCTACTGAATTAAGCCACTGTATTTTTCTGGAAGGGACTGGGGATTCAGACAGGGGGAGTCAGGATTATGTTAATGATTTTCCTGAAGTTTTATTAATGTAATCTCTACACCCAATGTGGGGCTTGAACTCACAACCTGGAGATCAAGAGTTGGATGCTCTTCCAACTGAGCCACCCAGGTGTTCTTAACAATCTTAATAGCAAAGTTAGTAAAGGTCTTGGTGGCAGCTGGCTATAGGCAATCCAGATGATGGGCAGCTCTGCATCAGGAGACTTTCATGCTGGAACTGACTCCACCAGCACCTGCCGCAGCCCACGGCAAGCGCGGCTTTAACTTGGTTTTCTTGCAGAAGGAAGCCTCTTAGAATCATCCTGAGATTTCCACTAGGGTAGGGCCTTGAAGCCTGGTAAGCTGGGTTTCCCTGGGAGTGAAGAATTTACATCTATCTGTTTACTTAGGTGCTCTGGGCACTTGGATTGGTGGCTAGAGGGATGTCCAGGTGCACTGTTTGGGCCAGTAGGTCCTGTGAGAGCAGGTCCCCTTCTGTTACCACCTATAGAGCTTTGGAAACAGTGCTGTTACTTGGGCCCCACCTCCCACTTACTGAATTAGAAACCACTGTGGTGGGATCTAGGCACACACACCTTTCGGCAGTTTTATATGTGATTCTACTACTACCCTTCTTAAACACCACTATTACCAAAACCTTCTGTCCCTCAGAGGCTTTCTTTTTATCTGTAGTCTTTCAATATTAAAAGAACTATAGACCTGCGTAATTATGTACTCACCTAGTCTGGAGAGGAGGTTGTTTGTAAGTTTTCTTGTGGAAGCTAACTCTGTTTACATGCTCCTTCAGAGAATTATTTTCTTTAGATTGTCCCCATGGTTTCAGTTTTCCTAATTTAGGAGAGACAAAGATTTAAGAAGATTCTTGTATTTATATTCCCAAATTTATTCTCTTTATCTGGGACTACTTGCTCATTATCAATATTTATACTTTGTTTTTATAAACATTTGCCAGTATAATTCTATAGCTTTAATTTCATATTCCACAGATAAAAACTGCATTTTCCCCCTAAAAATAATACATCCTTTTTAATCCTTGGAAAATCACAGATAGTCCTAATACTACAAAAAAATTTTAATACTAAATCCAGTTACATAGCACATTAAAAAAAGCGATCACAACCAAGTAGTTTATCCCAAAGTTGTATATATATTTAATATTATAAAGTATTCATCTATGCAGTATGTTATTACTAGTATTTGGAATGGAATGAGTGGGAATATTTTGTTAGCTTTAGAACTGGGACTGGATTTCCAGATATGTATGTTTTACTTTATTTGTATAGTTAATGACCTATCTCTGAGTGCCAAAGATTATTATTTGTAGTTTACCATTTTTTCTCAGGTTTTTTAATTCATTTTCAGAGAGAGGGAGAGAAAGAGAATCCCAAGCAGGCTCCTCACTGTCAGCACAGAGCCCAACTCGGGGGCTCTGACCACAAACCCCAAGATCATGACCTGAGCCGAAACCAAAAGTGGGACGCTTAACTTTACAAAAACTTTTTTATAAAATTTTTTTTTAATGTTTGAGAGAGAGTGTGAGCAGGGGAAGGGCAGAGAGAGAGAGAGACACACACAGAAACCAAAGCAGGCTCCAGGCTCTGAGCTGTTAGCACAGAGCCCAATATTGGGCTCAAACTCACAATCCATGAGTGAGCCCCCGCATTTGATCCTTTTAGTAACTGCTGATGTAGTATTTATTTTTCCTTTCCTTAAGGAACTAAGTGACTTGTCTAGGGTATAAAAATAATAAACAGCACAGATGAAACTCTAAGCCAGGTTTTCTATTGTTAGTAGAAGTTACTGGTGGCCAGAATTCATTCCCTAAACACTTTCTGAGCACCTGAGATGTGTCAGGAACTTTTCTAGGTATTGGGGACGTAGCAGTGAACCAAGCAGTCAAAAATCCTTGCTCTCTTGGGCTTACTTTCCAGTGGTAGAGGTGGATTATAGTCAGGTAGCATGTATCAGGTAGTGTATGTGCTCTGAAGAAACAGAAAACGGTGTGTGAGGCAGGTAAAGGAGGAAAGCCGTCTGAGCTGGTATCAGTTGAATGGATGCTGCATTAAAACGGAGCGAGCTGTGCAAAGGGCTGTCAGACTAGGACTCCAGGTGGACCAGAGGGATAACAAGTTCAAAGACCTGGAGATGGGAATGAGCTCAGTCTGTTTGAGGGGATGAAACACCAGTGTTACTGGCACAAAGTCAGGGGGGAAGGTGATAATCAACTTGGGGAGAGAGGAGAACCCTCAGGAAGTTCTGAGAAAAGCAGGGACATGCTCTGTTCTGCTTTTCAGGGCCAAGAGGCTATTCTGAAAGTCCAGGAGAGATGATGATGTCCAGGACGGAAGGGACTTGCAGTAGAGGGTAAAAATAGTTGAGGTCAAAGATCTGTATCAAAGGTAGAGCTGGAAGGACCAGCTGATGCACTACGTATGGGGTCTGAGAGTGAGGAGCCAGAGGACTCCTAGGTTTCTCCCTGACAACTCAGTAGATAGAGGTGCCAGGGGCACATATGCTGAAAAGGCGGGGGGGTGGGGGGGGCACTACAGGGTGAGAGGAAAGTAGTTGTTTTGCTTTCGGACTATAATTGACTTACCTCTAAGATTTGTTTAGTAATTTAAAGATAAACACTATTAGAAAAACATGGTTTGTGGGAAGTCTTATTGTTTAAAGTATTTTTAGAATTACTGAAAGATCACACTAAGTATTGGTATTTTAAAGGATTCTTTTTTTTTTTTTTTTTTTTAACGTTTATTTATTTTTGAGAGACAAGAGCATGAGCAGAGGAAGGGCAGAGAGAGAGAGAGAGGCAGACTCAGAATCCGAAGCAGGCTCCAGGCTCCGAGCCGTCAGCACAGAGCCCAACGCGGGGCTCGAACTCAGAGACCCTGAAATCATGACCTGAGCTGAAGTCGGCCGCCCAACCGACTGAGCCACCCAGGTGCCCTGGTATTTTAAATAGATACACAGATACATTCATGTATGCCCAATTTGTATGGGCATTTATATGGCCAGTAAAGGTCCCGGGTTGCTGGATTGGCAGATTCCAGCCTGGAATCATTTGAAAATTGTAAAGAAAACATTCATTTACCCACAGGTCAATCTCCAAGTTTGATTTTGCCTAAAATGTTATTTCTTTGCCAGAACACACCGATTAGAAATTATGTCTTTGATTAACAAAAATGTAAGTGAATCAGTTATTTAGTATTTGCTTAGTGGACAGTCTTTTAACCATGGATCATGTGGGCCCAAGGGGAAGGAATTCCAGGTGGTCCAGTATGGGAATCTTTCACATCCTCAGATCTGCACAATCATTTAATTTTAAGTCTTTTGTACATCTTGTATCTCAGAACATTCCCACATACCTTTGTGTGGCTCATAGTTGAGGGGACGAGACAGACTTGCTTTGAGATCAAATACTGGTTTCTTGTTGGAGACTGGAGTCTGCGCTGCCTCAGCTGTCAACTTGAATGGGGTAACAACTACAAAACCAAAGAACAAAACCCCAGAGCTTACTTAGAAAAAAGATCTATAAAGTTTTTATTGAAATACCGCTTCTCAATGTTGAGAATATAATCTATATCAACAGTCTCAAACATGGAAGGTTAAAAAGGAAAAGGGAAAAAAAGAATAACCAAGGAGAGCTAACCACTGAGATTTGTTTCTCTTGTGACCAGCTCCCCGAAATAGTCTCAATATTCTGGTATTTCCTACGATCAGCTGGATGTTGAAAGTCCTGTTTAAAGAATTGACTGGGTAAATTTTCAGGCTGTGTCCCTGATATTATTAACCCCTTAAAAAATATTATACATTAGTAGTAACATTTTCATTCACATAAACAGAAAGCCTGCAAGGAACCTTATCACATACAGATGTAAAGATCTGTGGCTCTGGTTGTCATTTAACAAAAATTGTTATTAAAAAATGGGAATTCTTATACCATCAATTTAATAAACCAAGATGGTAGGACTCAGCCAAATTTCTGCTACAGTTGGGCACATTTTATAATTCTTTTCCATCACAAGCTGTACCTAGGTTATCATCCTATGTTAGCACTTGTATGTATATGTGAATAAACAACCAGGATCTAATCTACGACCATTCCGCACAAAACCCCTGTGCTTAAGCAATCCCATTCTGTCACTATCAGGTGTGTGTGCAGGGGGAGGGGGACACTTGGGCCGTCCACAATGCTGATGAGAGTTTAAATGAGTACAATTCAACCTGTACAGTAGCCATCTAGAGCCCTGCTAACCAACAGTCCATCCTAGGTCTAGAGAAGCTCTTATACATGTACAGGAGACATGGTTAATAGGAATGGTCCTAATACTATATGTAAAGACAAAAGTTGGAAATATCCACATGTCCATGAGCAGTAAAACAGATAAATTGAAATACATCCGTGCTAGTCAAGATGAACAAACTCGAGCTCATTTATCAATATGGATGGCTCCTGAAACATCCTGAGTGAATGAAGCAAATCATAGGGAAAAAAAAAATCACACAATTTTATTTCCTTTACATAAAACTCGTATCTGATAGCTGAGGGAAAAACTATCCCATCCTAACTTGGCACACCCCTGAACTACCATGAGGAGAAAGCTCAGAATATGGTAAACATTTAGTTTCTGCCTCATGTCCTTATCTGTGAGCATTTGTGAGTCCTTTTCATTACGAGGTAAGTGGGTGCTACTCAGTGACCCCAGGTCTCTGTAGAATAACACAGTTGTATCTTAGCCAAGTCCACTCCATTTTTAGCACTGCCCTCTGCCCAGGCCCCTTTGTTCTATACTGTAAGAAGATTTTTAAAATATTTTTTTCTTAATGTTTGTTTATTTTCGAGAGACAGGGGGGGGGGTGAGCAGGGGAGGGGCAGAGAGAGAGAGGGAGACACAGAATCTGAAGCAGGCTCCAGACTCTGAGCCATCAGCACAGAGCCCATTGCGGGGCTCAAACTCATGAACCGCGAGATCATAAACTGAGCTGAAGTCGGACGCTCAACCGACTGAGCCACCCAGGCGCCCCTATACTGTAAGAAGATTTACAGTGTTACATGGATGGGTGCCTGGGTGGTTCAGTCAGTTGAGCATCTGACATCCGCTCAGGTCATGATCTTGCGGTTCGTCAGTTTAAGCCCCACATCTAGCTTGCTGTGGTCAGTGCAGACCAGCTTCGGATCCTCTGTCCCCCCTTTTCTTCCCCTCCCCTGCTTGCACTCTCTCAAAAATAAACATTTAACAACAACGAAATATAATGTTACATGGAGTGTTTGCTTGCTGGTGTAAATTAAGGGTTAGAATGGGAATTAGCTCATTTAGAGGAGGAATCATAAACTTACCATTCCCACCATTCTGAACTCTTTTAAAACGTAGTTGTCAGCCTCACTCTTCTACCTTTAAGGTATCAAGAAATTCTCAATAGTGTCCACACAGATTTTTACCGACACTATACTCTCCTCTGGCCTGAAGCTCCTGCTAGATTGCTCTAGTCTCAGGAAAGCTGGCAACTCTGTGTGATCAGGGCTCTTGTCTGACACATTCGGTAGGACTCTCAGGAGAATCTTGACATACTCAGTTCTAATACAAGCCTCAATCTGCTGGTGGGATTTTTTTTAACTTCATACTGCTATTGCAGTATTCTTTGGAAAACCAACTGATCATTGTAGGTACTAATTAAAGTAGACCGTGTGTGGAAGAGTATTCCTATGGCTTCGTCTGGCTTACACTAGCTACTGGTCCAGAGTGTGACATTTATTTCATGAACTCTGGCATCCTGTTAGTTTCAGAGTCCCGGAGGACCAAACAGAGGCTGTAATGAATACTCTGATCCTCCTTCTATTCCCTGAGTTCGAGAAGGGGCTGAATGCTCTTCAGAGAGGGTTACCATCTTAGGACTCCTCGTAGACAGGAAGGGGGTCTCAGGCAGACAACTTTTTTGGTGTGTCTGGCATTTTCCTCACCAATATAAAATGAAAACTATGCTATGGCCCAATTCTATGGATATGGAGAAGCTTTAAGTAAACAGATATCATAATTAATTTCAGGAAGTTACATGCTTAAAGATGAACCAGAGGTTTTGTTCTGTTTTACCAGAAGCAGAATTCCCCTTTGTGGTCTTCAGCTTGCATGTCTCAAGAACAGCCTGGCCTTTTGGGGTACTCCCAGCCATGGTCACATGTGGAGACTTCCTGGCTGGAGTCTTGGTCAGGGACCGTTTATGCTCATTATCTTTGGTAGAGGCTGAAAACCTAAGCAGGACAGCAGAGTACAAGACGTTAGTGCTTATGTCAAGAGTAACTTGTATCAAACACACATCTGTCCCTCACCAAGTAGCGAAAAGGGCTCAATAAATACTTATGTGAATGAACCTCTTTTGCAGAGTAAACATTTTGAAACACTGATACTAACATGAATCATTTATCAACTTTTTTGGTAAAATATAGTTTTGTATTCTTTGCTCTCCTTGCCCTGGCCAAAGACAGAACAAGGCAAAGCTCAAAGGAGCTGCCTGTGGGCCATAAAAGTATCTCTATGATGCATAGTTTTTCTACATTTTAATGTCTGAAATTGGGATGTGTTTAATAATTAGTAACACATCATGGTTAGCAGTGATTTTTTTTTTTTTTTTAACATTTATTTTTGAGAGGAAGAGAGCACAAGACGGGGAGAGGCAAACAGAGGGGGAGATAGAGAATCTTAAGCAGGCTCTGCACAATCAGCACAGAGACCAATGTGGGGTTCAAACCCACAAACCGTGAGATCATGACCAGAGTTGAGACCAAGAGTTGGGCACTCAACCAACTGAGCCACACAGGTGCTCTGGCAGTGATTTTTCTTAGTGGTTCATAAGATAATGGTGAATCTGGGGCGCCTGGGTGGCTCAGTGGGTTAAGCGGCCGACTTCGGCTCAGGTCATGATCTCACGGTCTGTGAGTTCGAGCCCCGCGTCGGGCTCTGTGCTGACAGCTCAGAGCCTGGAGCCTACTTCAGATTCTGTATCTCCTCTCTCTCTGCCCTTACCTTGCTCACGTTCTGTCTCTATGTCTCTCAAAAATAAAATAAAAACGTTAAAAAAAATTAAAAAAAAAAGATAATGGTGAGTCTCTGGTTGATGGGGTCTTAGCTTCAGTGAACTTCAGAAAAGACAGAAATATACACGGTGGTGGTGGTAGGGTTAAGAGACAAGAACTTCTGGACTTCTAACTAAAGATGTAGTGGTAACCCTGAATCAACACTCAAAATCATTACAAAACATTCTACAACACAGTTAAGAAAAGAGAATGTTAGGAGAGATGCTGTGAAGTCCAGGCTGCTCTGTACACTGTAGTGTAGCAAGGACTTTCCCCTGACGATGCTGTTCTTAAGCCGAATTACATACAATCAGAACTGCCAAGTATAGCTATGTCATATTCCAACCTAACTCAAATAGAATTCCAAACTTAAGTGCATTTTTCTAAAACCTACGTCAGATAATTTCATGTGTTGGGGGAAGTTTTTCCAGGTACCAGCTCTTTTAGATGCTGCAAATGCCCTTGAAAAAGGAAAGAACAGGAATATGTGGCTGGGTCAGTTAGTAGAGTGTGTGACTCTTAATCTGAGGGTGTGGGTTCAAGCCCCACATTGGGTGTGGAAATTATTAAGAATAAAATCTTTAAAAAAAAAAAAAAAAAAGAGGGCCCCCTGGGTGGCTCAGTCGGTTGAGCGTCCAACCTCAGCTCAGGTCATGGATCTCACCATCTGTGACTTCGAGCCCTGCGTCAGGCTGTGTGTTGTCAGCTCAGAGCCTGGAGCCTGCTTCAGATTGTCTCCCTCTCTCTGCCCCTCCCCCACTCTCAAAATAAATAAACATTAAAAAAAAAGAATAATGTTTTGGTATTAAAGGGGCCTGAACATCTTCATCTCTGTGATAGTTGTAATTGAAGCTATATTGCTATCAGGAAAGGCACAAGAAAATAGAGGGATCAATGAGGGGTGATAGCTGCAACACTGTAGTACCCACTGGGTTCCATTATTTCGACTTTAGGACAAGTCAATTTAGTTCACTGCATTGAGACATTCTGTAGGAATTTAGCTTCAACTTTACATTTAAGTCAACGGAAAAATTTCTCTTTACATATCTTTGCAGGCAAGCATTAAACTAATAAAATGAATATCCGTATATATCTCCTATCTTCTTAATTAAATATGAGCTTAGAGAAATTTGATAAAACAAGAAAACAGAACACAAATTAAAAAAAGATTAGAACTTGTAAAAACCATCTGATCTTTCTTTTCTGATCCTCTTTGCCTTCTTTTTCATCAACATTTAAACAAATTTGATGTCATCTACCTGAAATATACAGGAAGCAATAAAGCTTGAAGATCTTGTCCTCAATTATATTTTGGAGCTCTTCTTACCTGACGTTCATTTTAGTTGCTGATAGAACAGGACGCTTGGTGGACCCCTTCCCGCATAAGGTGCTACGGCCTGCGGCCCCCGGGGGCCGGCCCTGCGAGCGGCGCTGGCTGATGGGAGTACAAGCCACAGGGAGTCTTCCCCGGAGAAGAACTGGGGTCACCACCGTTCCCTTAGTGACGGGCAGCTTCTGAAGAAAGACACCCACAACCTTGTTCAAGTTTGGTTTCTTAGATGGTACTGTGTCCAGAGCACCCCCATTCATCCCCTTGTTCCATCCCCACTTTTAACCCCACTTGTTAGCTTTCCTTTTCACCACCTCATCCTATTCCAAGCTGCCATGAAGTCAGGTTTTTTCCGACTAGAGAATGTGGCTAAACAGTCCCCTGTGGCCAGAGAGCTGGATAAGTAGCTTCTCTTGGACATATGGTATCTCTGAAAAGGTGATATGCAGTTTATTAAAGAAACTCGAAGAACCACCTATTAGATAATTAGCATGTGGAATCTATAAATAAATCCACCCCTACCCCCAATTACCTGTTAGTGGTTTCTTAAAGTTCTTTACAAAAACAAACAACCAACAAACAAACAAAAACAAATGAGGGAGGGAGGGAAATGCTCCCTTTTAAATTGCTGGGGAGGGTCCTCATACCCTATCTTTTGTTTAGATATTGTCAAGGCACACAGAATAACAATGTCTTCTATCACTAGTTTAAGCTCTGTTTCAAGTGGAAGAAATACAACTTTGTTAACTGACAACAGTGGTGTGACTACTGAAATTGTTAAGATAGAAAAATTCTGAATATATCCTACAAAATACAAGCAGCAAGAGAATTACGTTAACTTCTCATCTCAACATACAACCAGAAGAGATTCTAATGTGAGAACAAAGTTAAAACCAAAATATTTAGTAAGTATACATCTATATTGTAAGCCGAGAGCCCAGGTTAGATGTAACAAGCACACTCTTCTATTTAACCACACTGTTCACACCTGCCTTCTATCTTTCTGCCAATATTCCGAGTTTCCATGCTGTGTCTCCCCACAGTTCACCTGATGTCAGGGCTGTCAACTCTATATCTTTGTTTGAGCAAATTATAACATAGAAATGATTCTATGAGGCCTTACCAGTCTTTCTGACTTTTTCTTCAGGTAGGATATTAAACCGTTGATTCTGGTAGTACTAATTCATTTTGTTAGCAATGCACGTAACCAATTCCTTTCTTTCTTTTACTAATAAAACTCCTTCAGTGTTAGCAAAGAGCTCAATCATATCTCTACAGAAAATTGTGGGTTAAGGATTAAACATAGAGGAAAATAATAAAAGCAGTAAAAATAAAAAGGAGCTCATTTTTGTGATTTTGGAACAGGATGGGCATAGCAAAAAAACTCGGACCCTTAAAAGGAAAAGGTGGGTAAATTTAAAAGGAAAAAAAAAACCTTTCACAAGATAAAAGACACCAATGACATAGTTAAAACCATAGGAAAGTATTTGCAATATACTATAGCAGTAATATAAATGGATAATAAACGGGTAAAAATTGAGAAAATTCACCAAAAAAACCCCACCAATTATAACATATATACATAGAATGATCCAAGAAATGCCAATTCAATTGGGATTTTTTCACATATTAATAAAGATTTTATGATTTCATCATTCAAACAGGCATCTCAGGGTATAGCGTTTCTGATGTTTGTAGAAAGCCTTTGGTGACTAAGTCAAATAGGTCTCATTGCTCACTCATCAAAGTCAAGACCCTGTCTAGGATCTCTGCTTGTTTATGATTATCCAACACTATCCAATGACCAATCTCAAAGTATGTCAACTGTCAAGAAAAACATCCAGTCAGCTATGGTGAAGTCACTGTAATTATTTTTTATTTTCCAGTATCCAAACAGATCATACCAAATTACCCACGTGATAGATCTATTCCTTCTACGGTGAGGAGTGGGCATGAGATTTTACAACTAAACTCATTTAGCTAGGGTATCACTAAAAGAAATAATTTACTCATGTATTCAACACATCTTCAGGGCTACACTCAAGTTTCTGATTGAGGTAGTTGTTCTGCCCTTATTTTTACCTGGCAATTCACTCACCTATATTGTGTAGTATAGAAAACTTGACTTTAAATCAAGATTTAAGTAGACCTAGATTCATAGTTAAGGAAAATGAGTGGCCCTGCTGCAGGCATATTTGCAGCCAGCTGCTGCGTATGCAAAAAAAAAAAAAAAAAAAAAAGGAACTAGAGGACTACTTTATGTAAAGCATCAGTATGGACCCATTGTCCAGGTATTCACCCCTTGGTAAAATTTAAGAAAATTTTATTATGGGCATACTGAGTATTTAGCCCTGTGTAAAATTTAAGAAAATGTTATGGGCACACCAAGTATCTCTTCTCTGATTATCCACCCACGCTGTCAGACGGAAGCATTCAAATGCCATGGCTTGGCTTTGTCGTTTTTAGTTGCTTCATAAACGGGTGTCTTCAACTATGTAGCAGTAGTTTTATAAATATTTAGAAAAAAGAATTTTTTTTTTAACATTTATTTATTTTTGAGAGACACAGAGACAGAGAGTGAGCAGGGGAAGGGCAGAGAGAGAGGCTGACACAGAATCTGAAGCAGGCTCCAGGCTCTGAGCCATCAGCACAGAGCCCAACGCGGGGCTCGAACTCACAGACTGTGAGATCATGACCTGAGCCAAAGTCGGCTGCTTAACCAACTGAGCCACCCAGGCGCCCCTATAGTTTAAATGAATGTTTCTTACTGTAGATTCAGCTTCTCACAGCTTATGGTTTTTTGTTTTTTTAATTTTTTTAATATTTATTTTTGAGAGAGAGAGAGAGACAGCGTGTGAGCAGGGAAAGGGCAGAGAGAAAGGGAGACCTAGAACTCAAAGTAGGCTCTAGGCTCTGCAGTGTCAGCAGAGAGCCAGGTGTGGGGCTTGAACTCACAAACTCAGATCATGACCTGAGCAGAAGTCGGATGCTTAACCAACAGAGCCGCCCAGATGCCCCATTAAAAAAATTTAAAATTTATCACCCCCGTGTGTTTCTCTATTGGCATGTGTATCAGAAAATTCAAAACTCAACGGAGTGACTGATATAGCAGACACTGTCCCTGCTAACAGTGTTCATGTTCTGCCCCTTTTATTTATTATTTTTTTAAAAACTACCTTATCAAAGTTTGAATCTTTTATTTATTTTGAGAGAGAGAGCATGAGTAGGGGAGGGGCAGAGAGAAGGAGAGAGAGAAAATCTCAAGCAGACTCTGCACTGTCATTGCAGAGCCCAATGTGGGGCTTGAACTCACCAATGAAAATCATGAAATCATGACCTGATCTGAAATCAAGAGTCAGATGCCACGGAAGCACCCATCTTGTTCTGCCCCTTTTAAATCAATTTTATACTGTTTTGTATTGTAATACCACAGATTGCCTCCAATTACTGGAGGCAATTATGTAAGTATTCTTAAATTTGAAAATAAGTGTCTCCCAGCCCTCTAAGCGGCACTTCTTTAATACCAGACACCATGTAAGGCAGTAACAGGATGTCATCAACTCACTGCTCTGCTAACTCAACCTTGAGGTTGATTTCTTCACCATGTTTTACTTGAAGGGACCTTGAGTCCAGCAGGACCTGCACAGAGGGACCCCCAGGGAGCTCCGCTATCAAGAAACCTCTAAGTTAGCCATTGCAAGCCATTCTTTTTAGATGAGCTACAGAGAGAGAAGGTGGCTTCACCCATTATCAGTCCATCCTCAACAAAGGTAATAAGTAAAACGTGTGTATGTTGAAAACAAAACAACTTATTGGCATTTTCGAATTTTTTTTTTTTTTTTTTACTTTTGAGACACAGAGAGAAAGAGAGACAGAGTGTGAGCGAGGCGGGGGGCGGGGGGGAGAGCAGAGAGAGAGGGAGACACAGAATCCAAAGCAGGCTCCGGGCTCTGAGTTGTCAGCACACAGGCAGATACAGGGCTCAAACTCAGACTGTGAGATCATGGCCTGAGGCGAAGTCAGATGCTTAACCAACTGAACCGCCCAGGCGTCCCTGGAATTCATTCTTTATAGTAAGAACTCCCTCTTTTATTTGGAGAGTTTTGAAAATTCTTATGGTGGGGGGAAGCAAATTCAGATAATAAATATACATTAAACTCATTTTAGGGGCACCAGGTTGACTCAATTGGTAAAATATGCAACTCTTGATCTCGGGGTTTTGAGTTTGAGCCCCACGTTGGATGGAATGATTACTTCAAAATAATGACAGCAACAATGACAAAAAGTAAAAAAGTGCACAATTTTATCACCATACCTTCAGTTCATTAAATGAATTGTGTTCTTCAAAATGTTTCTTTTTTCTCTCAATATATTGATCAATGGACTCCATTTCCTTAAAACGAGCCTCATGAAGCTTCTTAAAGTCTAGAATGTTCCCCAAAATATGAAAATTAATAACAAGATAAGTCCATTTATTCACCTTCCCTTGTCTTTCTGTTAACACTCATTCTCTTCTCTGCATCCCTGTCACCTTCAACATCATCTTTGCTAAAACTTTAATTTCAAATCTTTTAGTTCTTGGGTATCAGGGACAAATTATATTCATCTCAAAACCTATCAAAAACTTAACCATTTCTCTATTGTCCATTTTACTCCTGACATTTTGGTTTAATCCAGTAACAGGTTTGTCCTCTCCCCTCACCAATTAACTAAAAGGCCTCCTTTCCTTAATCATAAATTTCACATTTTATAATGCTTAGAAAGCTTGAGATCAAGGATTGGCAAACCTTTTCTGTCAAGGGTCAGATAGTAAATATCTTTCTTTGGGGCCACATATGGTATGCATATATACATGTGTATGTATTTTTATAACCCTTTAAAACCATAAAAACCATTCTTAGCTTAAGGGTTAGAAGACAGGCCAGGGTGGCCAGTACTTGGTGACCCTGCTTTGTGCTATTCTGAATAAAAATATTTTAGTGGCGCTGGTCAGTCAGAGATCTTGAGGTCATGTGTTCAAACCCCATGTTTGGTATATAGAGTCCTAAAAACTAAATAGTAAAAATAATATACATGAAAAAATTAAAAAAAAAAGGAATATTCTAATTAAGTATACACATTTCTAATATATGTTGAGCAGCATTCTGAGTACTGTAAACATCAAATATTCAACATTCTATGTACCAGGCAATAGAGAACAATTAATTACATGTCTAGATAGGGAGTTCCTCACACTTACTACTGAAAAAAAAATTTAGGGACCTCTGACTGGTTCAGTTGGTAGAGCATGTGACTCTTGATCTCGGGGTCATTAGTTCAAGCCCCATGCTGGGGGTAGAGATTACTTTAAAAAAAAAAAAATGAGAAAAAATTACAAGGTGGACAATTGTGCCAAGTACTTTATAGATATTCATTCTCAGATATTTACTAAATACCTGCTATGTGCTAGTTGCTATGTTAGGTAATCAGAAGTGGAAAAATAGTCTCTATCTATATATAAGCATAGATGGTACTATACTTATATACTATACTATATGCTCTATATATAAGCATAGGTGGTACTGTACTTTTAAATGCCTTTCATAAATACTGGGTTTTGTTTTGCTTTTTAAAAATTGAAGGTTTCTTGCAACCCTGTGAAGCATCTTTTTTCTATCCACTTTGGCTCACTTTCTGTCTCTGTCACATTTTGCTAATTATTGCAGTATTTCAAATTCCTTCATTACTGTTTGATTTGTTATGGTGATTTGTGATCAGCAATCTTTGACCTTACTATTGTAATTGTTTTGGGGCACCACAAAGTGTGCCCATATAAGATGGCAAACTTACTAAATGTGTGTGTTTTCACTGTTCCACCAACCAGCAGTTCCTCTCTCTCTCCCTCTCCTCGGGCTTCCCTATTCCCTAAGACATAACAATTAGGCCAAGTAATAACCCCACAAATGGCCTCTACGTGTTCAAATGAAAGGAAAAATTGCATACTTCTCACTTTAAATAAATAAAAAACTAGAAGTGGTTAAGATTAGTGACAAAGGCATGTTGAAAGCTGAGACAGGCTGAAATCTAGGCCTCTTGCACCAGTCAGCCAAGTTGTAAATGCTAAGGAAAAGTTCTTGAAGGAGATTAAACGTGCTACTCCACTGAATAGATGAACGATAAAGCAAAACAGCCTTTTTTGTGATATGGACAAAGTCTGAGTGGTCTGGAGAGAAAAATCAAACCAGCCACAGCATTTCTTTAAGCCAAAGCCTAATCCAGAGCAAAGCCCTAATTCTATTCAATTCTATGAAGGCTGACAGAGGCAAGAAATCTACAAAAGAAAAGTTGGAAGATACCAGAAGTTGGTTCATGAGGTTCCTAATGACTCCAAGACATAAAAGTACAAGGTGAATCAGTGAGTGCTGATGTAGAAGCTGCAGCTAATTATGCAGATCTAGCTAAGATCATTAATGAAGGTAGCTACACTAATCAACAGATTTTCAATGTAGATGAGACAGTCTTCTATTGGAAGACGTCATATAGGACTTTCATAGCTAGACAGAGATCAATGCTTGGCTTTAAAGCTTCAAAGGATAAGCTGACTCTCGTTAGAAGTTACTGCGGGGCACTTGGGTGGCTCAGTCAGTTAAATGTCTGATTTTGGCTCAGGTCATGATCTCACTGTTGGTGAATTTGAGCCCCACCATCAGGTTCTGAGCTGACAGCTCAGAGCCTGCTTCAGATCCTCTGTCTCCCTCTCTTTCTGCACCTACCCCACTGACGCTCTGTCTCTCTCAAAAATAAAAATAAACTTAAAAAAAAAAAAAGTTACTGTATGGGTTGCCTGGGTGGCTCGGTTGGTTACGTGTCTGACTCTTAATTTCGGCTTAGATCATGACCTCAGTTTTTGAGTTCGAGCCCCACACTGGGCTCCATTCTGACAGCACAGAGCCTACTTGGGATTCTCACTGTCCCTTTCTCTGCCCCTTCCCCTGCTTGTGCTCTCTCTCAAAATAAATCAAATTAAAAAAAAGAGTTACTGTAACTGGTGACTTGAAGTTAATTAAAGCCAATGCTTATTTACCATGCGAAAATCCAAGGGCTTCTATATCTCCTTCTCTCTCCCACTCCCCCGCCTTCAGTCTCTCTCACTTTCCTTCTCTCTCTCAAAAATAAACATTAAAAAATTTTTTTAAAATAATTATACTAAACTCTGCCTATAGTCTATAAAACACAGCCTAGATGATGACATCACATCTATTTACAACATGATTTACCGAATATTTTAAGCACACTCGAGAACCACTGCTCAGAAAAAAAGATTCCTTTCAAAGAGTGACTGTTCATGAGCAATGCACCTGTCACCCAAGATCTCCGTGGGAGATATACGACAAAATTAATGGTATTTTCTTTCCTTTTTTTTTTTTTTTAACATTTATTTTTGCAAGAGAGGCAGAGCATGAATGGGGGAGGGGCAGAGACAGAGGGAGACAGAATCTGAAGCAGGCTCCAGGCTCTGAGCTGTCAGCACAGAGCCCAGTGTGGGGCTTGAACTCACCAGACTTAAGTTCATGACCGGAGCAGAAACTGGCTGCTTACATGACTGAGCCACCCACGGGGTCCAGATTAATGGTATTTTAATGCCTGCTAACATACCATCCATTCTGTAGCTCATGGATCAACGAGTCATTTAGACTTTCAAGTCCTATTTGAGAAAACATTTTGTAAGCTATAGCTGCCATAGATTGTAATTCCTGTGATGGACCTGGCACAACTGAAAACCTTCTGGAAAAGATGCACCATTCTAGATGTCATTAAAAACATCTGTGATTCATGCAGAGTAATCAAGATACTGATACAAACAAGTTTGGAAGAAGCTGATTCCAACCCTCAAGGATGACTCTGAGGGAACTTCCGTGGAGGAAGTAACTGCAGATGTGGAAACAGCAAGAGAACTAGAATAAATGGAGCCTAAATACATACGACTGAATGGCTGCAATCTCATGATACAACTGTAATGGGGGAGGAGTCACTTCTTATGGATAAGAAAGTGGCCTCTTGAGATTGAATCTACTCCTGGTGAAGATGCTGTGAAGACTGTTGAATTGACAACAAAGAACTTAGAATATTCCATAAACTTAGTTGATAAAGTAGCAGCAGGGTTTGAGAAGACGGACTCCAATTTTGAAAGAAGTCTATTATGGGTAAAATGCTATCAAACAGCATTCATTGCAAGCTACAGAGAAATCAATCGTGAAAGGAAGTCAACTGATAAGGCAATCTTCATTGTTGTCTTATTTTTAGAAACTGCCATAGCCACCCCAACTGCCAGACCAACCATTCAACAGCCATCAATACCAAGGCCGGACTCTCCACCAGCAAAAAGATTACTACTTCCTGAAAGTCTAGATGATGGTTACCACTTTTTAAGCAATAAAGTATTTTTTAATTAAGATATGTATATGGTTTTGAGACATAATGCTCTCAACACACCTAACAGACTACAGTAGTGTCAACACAACTTTTACATGCACGGGGAAACACATTCATTTGATTCACTTTAATGCAATAATTGCTTTACTGCAGTGATCTGGAACTGAAGCTGCATATCAGGTATGTCTGTATCAACCTGATGAAACAGGTGGTATAACCCACTCTCACTGTAAGCGGAGGAACTGAGTTTATTAAGGATAAGTTGCCCACGGTCTCAGAGTTAGAAAATGGGAGAATGAGGATGCAAACCTGAGTTCCAGCATTCAACCTTTTGGCTGTTCTGATGCATTGCCCATCTGGCATTAGCCTGAAGGGCCCAACTATTACTTTGTTTCTTTGTGTGCAAAACTTACTTGGAGTAGTGCTTATAGTTCTTTTATTTTTCCCAGGTTTAGAAAATCCATCTGTGTAGAGAGGCCTCTTTCTTTCTGAAGGTACCTTTGAATCTTCATTACCTGAATCCAAAGATACACAAATGAGGAAAGATTTCAAAACAAATTCTTACAAAAGAAATATCTAGAAGTTAACATGGGGCATTTTCATTTGATGGGGCTGCCAAAATGATGGAAAAAATGAGCACATAAAAAGAGTTACAGCATCACTACAATTTTAGCTCATATGCTTTAAGTAGGCAGGTTCCTGTATAGAAGTTATATAAATACATCAGAAATTTAAGAACACTTTTTCAAAACTTTTGTTATGAATGGATTATTGTTACAACACGAATGATACAATCACACAATCCTGGGGCACCTGGCTGGCTCAGTCAGTGGAGTGTGTGACTCTTTGTTGTGTGGTAAGTTCAAGTTCCACATTGGGGTGTAGAGATAACATAAATACAAAATCTTAAAAAAAAAATTACACAATCCCACCAACCAAAGAAACACTGTTAGCATTTTGGTGTATTTCCTCAGGTCCCCTATAATTGTTTTGTTTTTGTTATTTAAATCCAGCTGAAATCATGGTGTATATATTTGTGATTTTCCCTCACTTATAACCACTTTCCATGTTCTGCCATCTTTTCAATTTGAGGCAATCTACTAAAAAATATCCAGGAGTGCCTGGGCAGCTCAGTTGGTTAAACGTCCAACTCTTTACTTTGGCTCAGGTCATGATCTCATGGTTAAGGAGTTCAAGCCCCACATCTGGCTTGGTGCTGACAGCAGGGAACCTGCTTGGGATTCTCTCTCTCCCTCTCTGTCTCTCCCTTGCTCTTTCTCAAGAAAAAAAAAAAAAGTATATATATATATATATATATATATATACACACCTATATATCCACCCAAGTGGGTTTATATGTATAGTATAAATGTATATATGTGTGTGTGTGTATATATATATACATATATATATATATATATGTATGTATATCTATATATCCACCCAAGTGGGTTTTCAAGAAATAGTACTTATAAATATGTCACTTATCCTGAAGGCCTCCCAATGCAGCCATAAAATATACAAGAATGACTGGACAGAGCAGGATGGACTACAGGGGCTTCTACTTGGACCTTGGCTCAAAACCAGAAAGGAAAATTTCAATGAAATACAGGATATTTATGGAGTCAGAGTCACTCCTCACCAGATACTTATTACAAATGGAAAAGTAGTAACTTCACAAAGGAGCAACTTATCAGGGTGATAACCTGCTAACAAGCCACCACCTGTGCCTTCTATGAGTGCTAATGGAGGACCACCCTGTGGGATTCCAACCCAAAGTGCATAGTCCAAATCTAACCGTCAGCACACATTAGACAAACCAAGACAGAGGACATCCAAAACTGGCCTGAATTAAGGGGCACCTGGGTGGCTCAGTCGGTTGGGCGGCTGACTTCAGCTCAGGTCATAATCTCATGTCTGTGAGTTCGAGCTCCTTGTCGGGCTCTGTGCTGAAGGCTCATCAGAGCCTGGGGCCTGCTTCAGAGTCTGTATCTCCCTCTTTCTCTGCTCTTCGCCTGCTCACGCTCTGTCTCTATGTCTCTCAAAAATAAATAAATGTTAAAAAAAAAAATGTACACATCCTCAAAAAAAAGTCAGTGTCCTCAAAGACAAAGGAAAAGTGAAGAAGGTCCGGGATTAAAGTAGACTAAAGAGATATGACAATGAAATGCAAGAGGTGACATTCTGCTTTGCTTTAATGGATGTGACTGGAGTAACTCCTCAAACCTAAAGAAGGTCTTCTGTAGAAGAGATGAGTAATTCTCACATTTCCTACCGTCCAGATCGGGTTATACACTCAAAAATTATGGAGGACTCCCCAAATTTTTGTTTACATGCTATCGATATGTACCATATTAGAAATTACGATTCAAACACTAAAAAAAGTTGATACACTAAAAAACTACAATACTCGTTATATGTTAACATACATATGGTTGTAAAAAAAGGCTAAAATTTCTACAACAAACATAGTGAAAAGAGTGATATATTTTCACAATTTACTCAATGTCTGACTTAAAGATAGCTGGAGTGTCTGGGTGGCTCAGTTAGTTAAGCATCAGACTCCTGATTTCAGCTCAGGTCATTATCTCAGTGTTTGTGGAATCAAGCCCCTCATCAGGCTCTGTGCTTACAAACTGGAGCCTGCTTGGGATTCTCTCTCTCCCTTTCTCTCTGTCCCTCCCCTGCTCATGGATGCATGCGCGCTCTCTCCCTCAAAATTAAAATAAATAAATAAAATGAACAAATGAATGAATAAAGACATTTGGATTCTTGTACATGCTTCTGCACACAGTAAGTTATGACACATTGTTTTGAGAAAGTATATATGAAAACAAATCTTGTCACTAACAGGTGGTTGAAAGGGAGGGAATGGGGGCCCTGGGTGGTCAGTTGGTTAAGTATCAGACTCTTGATTTTGGCTGAGGTCATGATCTCACAGTGTGTGGGACTGAGCACTCCCCTCCCCACCTTGTCGAGTTCTGAGTTGAGATTCTCTCCCTCTTTCTCTGTCTGTCCCTCCCCAGCTCATGCTCTCTCAAAATAGATAAACGAAAAAAGGGGGGGGGGAAGTATTGTCATATTAAACCTTTTCAGGTAACTGTGGATATTCTCCTTTCATACTATGACAAAACTACTTGACAAGTACTAGCCTCCTGGTTTTTTTTTTTTTTTTTAACATTTACTTTTGCCACAGAGACAAACAGAGCATGAGCAGGCAAGGGGCAGAGAGAGAGAGAGGGAGACACAGAATCTGAAGCAGGCTCCAGGCTCCACACGGTCTGCACAGAGCCCAACATGGGGCTCAAACTCACGAACTGTGAGCCGAAGTTGAACGCTTAACCAACTGAGCCACCTAGGCGCCCCACTGGTAGTTTCTTAAAGGTTAGTTACAATGTGGCATATGAAGCCATACCAGTGAACTTTTTGTACTCTGTATGTTTGTGACAAAGTTCTTGTTTGTTTTAAGCTCCAGGCCCAACATGTGGCTTGAACTCATGACCCTGAGGTCATGAGTAAACTCAGCCAGGCAGGTGCCCCTGAAGTCCTGCTTTAAGCAGGATGCGATTAAGTATTTAGGGGTCAAGAAAAACATTTCTGCAACCTACTCTCAGGGAACAAAACATATCCAACACCAATATGGATGTATATGTGCATATAAATATACATATAGAGAGGACAAAGTAGATGTGACAAAATGTTAACATTTCAGAAATCTAGAATAAGTACTGTTCTTACAACTTTAGTCTGAAATTATGTCAAAATTAAAAGTCAAAAAAACCTCTTACCAGAAACTACTGATATTTTTGTTCTTCAAACAGCCTGTGTTTATTAAGTGAGCCTAACTTAACACATTCTGCCCTTGTTTTTTCTTGCCATTAAAACCAGGTCCTATGGCTAAGTCTCCCTGATAATAGTAGACATTGGTAATTCCGCCCCACTTCTGACCAACTTTGCTGTATTTCTTTTTATACTCTCAAGGAACAAAACATATCTAACACCTATATGGATGTATATGTGCATATAAATATACATATAGAGAGGACAATGTAGATGTGACAAAATGTTAACATTTCAGAAATCTAGAATATACCAACTCTTGGTACTAAATCTAAATCAAGATTTTAAAATAGGTTTATGAGGTTTATGCATCCAAATCCCCCAGGGTGGGACACCTGGGTGGCTAAGTCAGTTAAGCATCCAACTCTTGATCTCAGCTTGTGTCTTGATCTCAGAGTTGTGAGTTCAAACCCCACAATGGGCTCTGTGCTGAGTGTGAAGCCTACTTATAAAGGAAAAAAAAATCCCTCAAGGTATTTATTGAAAACTGCAGGATCTCAGGCTCAGTCAGACCTATAGAATCAGAAACTCTACTTCCAGTGACTTTATACACTTAGTAAGATATTCAAAATTCCAGGGAAAAGGGAAGGCTCAGCATCAGAAATTCTGCATGTAACTCCATGATAGACATCAGAATGGATCATCTTCTATCTGTACCCCTCAGGCCCTGCCTCAGGTGCCCAGACAGGGTTGCGGGGAGAAAGCTAACACCAAGATACTGTGTCAGTTGGTAAGATTCCCGAGGAATGAAATCACAAAGCATCAAGTCCTGGTAGGTTTGGGGAACTCAGGTTTTCTGGTCTCACTGAAACAAACTTTTAGTTGAGAAAGTCTAAAAACCTCTTCCTTAAACCTTTTAAAAGGTTTTTAGAAGGTGAGAAACTAATGAAAGTATATATTTATCATAATAAAAGGGGCCACCCCACTGTGAAAGTAGATTTGGTAGCTCCCTTTTAACTGAATAGCCAAAAGGTCTTTGTACCCGTGTCTGGAGTAGGCTAGAAGGAGCTGATAGACAAACATGGGCTCTCTTCATCAAAAAGCAATCAACTTCTCTAAGCTCTCCAGTTACCACTCTTACTTGGTTTTTCCACAATAGTACTAAAGATGTGTTGAAGGCTTAAACTTGCTTTCATTTTAGACACTTAGGGGTTCTATGGCATGGTGTTACGGGTTGAACTGTGTTCCTCAAGAATGTTCCTTCTGAGGAACATTCAAGTTAATTCATTCAAGTTAATGTTGAAGTCTTAACTTGTAGTAACCATGATATGACCTCTGGAAAAAGGGTCTAGTTTGTGATACTTTGTTATGGCCATCCCAGGAAACGAGTGCACATAGCTACCCTAGGAATTTCAGGTTTCATTACTTATTTGGCATACCATCTGTTCTGCCTTCTTCTGAAGAAACTGGATTCTCCTCTCCTTGGCTCTCCTCTGGTAGTGAAGGAACTTCTCCAACAGTTCTGAGATTCTGGTTTTCCTGCTTCTCTTCATTCTGGAATTCAATGGGATCACTTATCTTTATCTCTGAATGATCCTGCTACAAACTTCGTTAAATAAATCACCAGTGACTTCCAAAGATAGGCACCCAAATTGAAAAGAGGCTAAAAGTAGGGGAATTAAGTTTCTGAGTGGTAGATTTGGCTCTTGAGAATGTGAATTTGGGAATAGGATATACTAGGGACCACTGAAAAGCGTAAATGGCAAGATTAGATCTCTTAGGGATGAGAAATTAACCAATAGTCTAAATAGTCTAATAACCGAGGGACTATACAGAGCTAGAAAATAAACATTAGGACTGGGTCTTTTAAAGTTACATTTGAAAGAGAAGATAAAAAAGAAGAAAATCTTTAAATCAGAGAAAATCAGAGTCCTCTCAAGGCAACTGAAGAAGCCCCTGGCTAATCATATGACCATTCTGCTGAGTGATCAATTAAAGAGTGATCACTAGGTCTGAGGCCAACTGAAAAAAACAAAAAACAAAAAACTTATTTGATGCTTGTTTTTCTTTCCTTATTTACTACACATCACTTAACTGAATACTTAATTAACTTTCATATTTATTCAACAAATACTTACTTTGTGCTTAATCCTTATAAGTGCTTCCCAAGTGCCAGTACCCAGGATGTGATGAGGACCAGCTTAGACTCGGTTTGGAGCTTAGGGCCCACAGAGTTTACAACCATCTGGTATAAAAGAATTCAAAGAGAAAGCTTCCTAACAATACACCAATTTTGACACTGGCATTGCCCAAAATGTGCACACTTCCATTCACCTGGGAGTCAGGGTTCCTGTGGACTGTCCGGCGCCTTCTCATTTTGGTGACATGGTCAACCGGCAACCTCTCAGCTTGTTCCTGGCTGCTAATCTGCATCTCAGACTCATCACAAGAGGATGTAGAAGTTTGACTTCCATCCTAAAGAGAAAGACATTAATCTGCCATGCCTTTTTTTTTTTTAATTTTTTTAAGTTTATTTATTTTTGAGACAGAGAGAGACAGAGCATGAGTGGGGGAGGGGCAGAGAGAGAGGGAGACACAGAATCCGAAGCAGGCTCCAGGCTCTGAGCTGTCAGCACAGAGCCCGACGCGGGGCTCGAACTCACAGACCGCTAGATCATGACCTGAGCCGAAGTCGGACGCTCAACGACTGAGCCACCCAGGCGCCCCATGCCATGCCCTATTCTTGGTGTTATAATGTTCAGGAAGAATTGGACTGAATAAAAAACTATTTTACAAAAGGTAATTTAATTCTCTCTTGAACTAAACTGTAGTCCAGGACAAGTATTCTAGAGTATTCAAAGAGAAACAATCACATTTAACAACCCCAGTTTGAAAGATCTAGTGTAGGAAAGCATTAAAAGTTTCCTTAGTATGAGTAATTAAGCAAATTAGCACTAATTTTTTGAGTACACACTATGTGCCAGGCAGTATGCTCTAACTAATAATTACAGCTAGTATCACATCTTCCCTGGGCTAAGTGTTTATATGGGTTATGGGTTATCTCATTTATTCCTCAAAGCCTAGGACATAGGTCCTAACATTATCCCCAGTTCACCGATGAGAAAACTGAGGCTCGGAGAGTCCAAAGTAACTTGTCAAAGGCCAAAATAAGGGAGTAAAGTAAGAATGGCACCTGTGCAACCATAAACTGAAAGAGCTAAATTATCACAACAGTGTGATACAGATACCAGAAGATTACATACAGACTTGCTTATATGAGAACTCATTGAGGGCCAGTTGAGTAAGCATCTAACTCTTTTGATTTCGGCTCAGATCATGATATTGATGTTAGGGAGGTCAAGCCCATGAAGGGCTCTACACGAACAGTTCATGGCCTGCTTGGGATTCTCCATCTCCCTCTCTCTCTGTGCCTGCCTGCCTCTCTTTCTCTCTGTCTCGTAATAAATATTTAGAGAAAAAAAAAACCTCACTGTATGATAATGGTTGCACTTCATATTAATGGTGGAAGACTGGATTCATTATTCAACACCTGATACAGAGAAAACAATGCTTTTTATCTTTGTGGGGAGGACAGGGAAGCTTGGTCTTTCACACTAAAATGAAATGTGGATGGGTAAGATTCAAATGTGGATGTGTAAATGGGTAAAGATGAAACTATAAAAGCACCAGGAAACAAAATAGGTGAATATATTATCATGGGTACGAGGAAGGCATTCTTTAAACGTGTTCTCTTACCTAAAGACTATACAGGAGAGGCTTGATTTGTTTTTGATGTTTTTGTTTTTAGACAAATTCTAAAGCTTTGAAATAAACTAGTATTATATACATATGGCTTAAAAAAAAAAAATCCAGTACTGAGGAGATTATAATGGAAAGCAATTGCTTCTCTTCCCTACCCTCCCCATTTCTAGGGCTTAACTTCAGGTAGCTACTTGTATATCACTCATGATTTGCTGGAATATTCATTTGTCTTTTCAGTAGCTATGGGTATTGCCTCTCACATGCTGAAATCTAGTTCCTCTGCCCCCTCCACCTCCCGTCTTCTCCCTGACAGCACTCTACCACCTCAGTCATTCTAGTCATCACCTTTGCTGCTTTAAAGATTCTGAAGCCTTTCAGGGGCGCCTGGGTGGCTCAGTCGGTTGGGTGGCCGACTTCAGCTCGGGTCATGATCTGGCGGTTTGTGGGTTTGGGCCCTGCGTCAGGCTCTGTGCTGACAGCTCGGATCCTGGAGCCTGCTTCGGATTCTGCGTCTCCCTGTCTCTCTGCCCCTCCCCCACTCGCACTGTCTCTCTGTCTCTCAAAAATAAATAAACATTTAAAAAATAAATAAATAGGGGCGCCTGGGTGGCTCAGTCGGTTGAGCGGCCGACTTCGGCTCAGGTCCTGATCTCACGGTCTGTGGGTTCGAGCCCCGCGTCAGGCTCTGTGCTGATGGCTTGGAGCCTGGAGCCTGTTTCAGATTCTGTGTCTCCCTCTCTCTCTGCCCTTCCCCTGCTCATGCTCTGTCTCTCTGTCTCTCAAAAATAAATAAACGTTAAGAAGAAATAAAAAAAATTTTTTTTTAATTAAAAATAAATAAATAAATAAATAAATAAAGATTCTGAAGCCTTTCAATCTTGTCTCACAACTGCCCAGTACATCCTGTAAATTCCTAGTGCAGCAACCTTATGCTTCTCTTCACATTCTGTCCTCCTTTTGTGGCCCAATGTCTGTCATCTATTCCTCTTTATGTTAACATTTATAGCATGTTACATAACCTTAATTGAACTATCTGTTCCTTGTCTGTGTAGCTGGATTCTAGGAGTTGATAAAGCATTAAGTTCTTAAAGATTTTGTTGTTTTCTTGGTCATCTCAGTCTTCTGTAGGGTCATCTTTTTATTTTATTTCTTAAGCTCTCTCAAATTGCAGGTTTTCCCTCAAATGTCTGGTGACTGTTGGCTGTCTATCCTATTTTAAAACAACAAACACCCCATTAGAAACTTGGACGTGTGGGAGGGCTTGTTACCTGGTGCGATCTAATCTACCAGGGCCCTTAGGTGGGGAGGGGGCCCTTGAATGCCAGAAGGCAGAGGCCTTTGCGTAACACACTGACTTTCCTTACTGAGAAACCTTCCAATATTATTAACTGTAGTGACACCTAGTGCTCTGCATGTAGAAGTGGTGGGTTGAATGCTTTGCATCCTGATTTTTCAATCCATTTCATTATGGTGTCTGGACCCCAACCTCTGAGAGCTGATTTGGTTGGCCTGGGTTTGATAAGGAGGAGAGAAAGGAGTGGGGGGGAGAGAGGGGGGGAGAGGGGGGAGAGAGGGGAGAGAGGGAGAGAGGGAGGGAGGGAGGGGGGAGAGGGGGGAGAGGGGGGAGAGGGGGGAGAGGGAGGAGAAGGGGGGAGAAGGGGGGAGAGAGGGAGAATCCTAGCAGGCTCCACGCTCGGTGCAGAGCCCCATGCAGGGCTCAATCGTATGACCTTAAGATCATGATCTGATAGGAAATCAAGAGTCAGACATTCAACTGACTGGGCCCCCCAGGCGCCCCCAATTTATTAGCATTTTTAAAAAGCTCCCCAGATGATTTTCCCATACATCCTGTGATGAGAACCACAATATAAAATAAATTCACTGGGAGGCAAAGAATAAGGAGGTTTTGAGAATGGCAGGTTTTAGAGGTAAAATATTACAGAAGTAAAATAGTTCCAAGTGATATAAGGTCCAGAATGTGCCAAGGAAGAGGATGGCTGATGAATAGTGGTAAGCAAAGTTACAGGAACTAAGGAACGAGGAGGCAAGGATGCTAAGGGACATCCAGATGGACCTGTGAATTCATGCCAAATAAGGTCAGGGCATGAGGTGATGAGGAAGACAACAAGACGACAAATAGCAGAAAGCAACAAGGGAATCAGCAAGTGACAGCTGAAAACAGGTAAGTACAAATTCAAAGAAACAAGGATACATGAGAATAGGAAGATGCTACCTGGATCCTACTTCCCAACTCCCTGGAGAGTCATGGAAAAGAAAGAGAAGCTGCTTCCACTATAGAAGTGGTGTCCTCAGGTTACATGTATTGCTGGAATCTCAAGAGATATTTTTTTTAAGTTTATTTGTGAAAGAGAGAGTAACCCAGAGAAAAGGAGAGGGGCAGAGAGGGAGGGGGAGAGAGAGGGAAAGAGAGAGAATCCCAAGTAAGCTTGGCCCAAGTAAGCTCCACACAGCACCATCAGTGCAGAGCTCCATGTCAGGCTTTTAACCAACTGAGCCACCCAGGTGCCCCAAGAGATACTTTTAAAGTACTTATTTATCCCTACAGCAGGGACTCCCTTATTAACAGAGTGCAAGACAGATCATTTAATTGTCCTGTTGATTTTATGTTTTAATGTTTATTTTTAAACAGGGAGAGACAGGAGCAGAGAGCATGAGTGGGGGAGGGCCAGAAAGGGACCTAAAAGTATCCAAAGCAGGCTCCAGGCTCCCAGCTGTCAGCAGAGTCCGACACAGGGCTTGAACTCACCAAGATCGCGACCTGAGCCAAAGTCAGATGCTTAACCAACTGAGTCACCCAGGCACCCCCTTAACTGTCCTGTTTAGAAGCCTGTTAGCCCAACTCCCAGAGATCGCTTGTTTTACTTTTTTTAATGTTTATTTTTGAGAGAGATATAGACAGTATAAGCGAGGGTGGGACAGACAGAGAAAGGGAAACAGAATCCCAAGCAGGCTCTAGGCTCTGAGCTGTCAGGGCAGAGTTCAACATGGGGATCGAACCCACAAACTGTGAGATCATGACCTGAGCTAAAGTCAGAAGCTTAACTGACTGAACCACCCAGGCACCCCTGAGATTGCTTGTTTTAATCCCATGCGTTTTATGTTAGTCTGGGAGGCTGACAGTGATCAGGGAGAGTATGTTCATTCCTGAATGCACCATGATGTACCTATAATATACCTGTCTAAATCCAAGACTGATGAGCCACATCTGGTTCAGACAAGGGAGTCCTTGGCAAACAGCCAGACTAACCCACATACAGCACTCCTCCAACCCATACGGTTAAGCCTGACCTATAGTGCAAGAATAAAGCTTCCAAAATGTGCCATGTCCCACTTACTCAGATGTGACCCATACCTGTGCACTTCCTAAGTGACGATTTGGGGGCGGGGGGTCTGGAAGTTTGCATATCTGTCAATCCTTAGTAACATTAATGATCTCTTTGCCATGCATTTGGACCGTGTTGACTCTTTCTGTAGCCTTACTAAATAACCTCTGTCTATATCAGGTCCTCCCATTAATCTAAGCTCAGTATTGATAGGATTAAGAATTCTGGGGGCTTCTGGATGGCTCAGCTGGTTGAGTGTCTGACTTTGGCTCAGGTCATGATCTCAAGGCTTGTGGGTTTGAGCCCCGCATCAGGCCTGCACTGAGAGTGTAGAGGCTGCTTGAAATTCTCTCTCTCTCTGCTTGCTCTCTCAAAAAAAAGTAAAAAAAAAAAAAAAAAAGAATTCTGACTTAGGGATTATTCTTTATCTGATTTATTTTTCACTATTCGTCATGCTTTTGCGAAATTTTTTCAAAATGAAATGGTCCTTGAGATGCAGAATTTGATATGTGATAATTTTAAATTTTATCTATTAATTGTTATCCCAACTAAAATCTTGATTTCAAGACTGGCACAACAATCAAGTATCCTATATATAGAAGTGGGGGAAGGAGGAGATGGGAGGGTGGAGAGAAGGGGGAGGGGAAGGGGCAAATGGGGGGAGATGGGGGTGTAGGGAGGGGGAGGGGGAGAAGATTGAGACTAATTTGATGTAGAATCTTAAAGCTGGAAGTCAAAATTAATCCCTTTTTATTTTGTTTTAAGTTAAACCAGGAATCTAAAGAATTTTAAATATTAATAGTTTTAAATGTTTATAACTTAGAATATAGTTATAGAGATATTTTTTTAAAAACATTTTTATTTATTTTTGAGAGACACAGATACAGAGTGTGAGCAGGGGAAGGTCAGAAAGAGAGGGATACACAGAATCCGAAGCAGGCTCCAGGCTCCGAGCCATCAGCACAGAGCCCAACGCGGGGCTCGAACTCACAGACTGTGAGATCATGACCTGAGCCGAAGTCGGCCGCTTAACCAGCTGAGCCACCCAGGCGCCCCGTTATAGAGATGATAAAGATGGAGAGGGTAGAAATTAGATTTGCAGTTCATATTTATATTTATCTTCATTTCCAGATAGATAATGGATGCTCTTCAAAGCCTAGGACCTTAAGGCCCTTCCCTATTTTCCTCCATTTCAAGTTTAGAATCCTGGCTCTGTCAAAACCTTTGGTGTAGGTATGAGACAGCCAGGACACTATCTCCCCCATTAGCTCTGGTGTATAGTTCACCACATAGGGCACTTTCACAGGCCCTACTTCCTTGACTCTTAACATTCAATTCAGACAAGCTCATGTTATTCCATTTTAAAGAACAGGAAACTAAGAATCCAGGCATTTGAGTTTTCCAAGATGACACAAAAAGAAATGCCAACTGCTATTTAACCTGGATTTTTTGGGCTTCAAATCCTATTCTCTCCCTGCTCATACCAGGCTAGTTCTTACAACGATTGGCAACTAGTTATTAATTAACCTTTGCATTTGTATGAGAACATCTTATTCAACAGATATGCAGTTTCCCTATAATGGTTATTATGAAAGGATTTATTATTACCAATAATGATCTCTTTGGGGATAAATAGCATGTCTTAAGTCACCACTAGTTGTGTTTATCACTCATTAACTATAATTGTTTAAATATTTAATAGGGGATAAAAATATTACTTACCTGATTCTCATTTTCTTTTTTTGCTTCGTGTTGAAGGTGGGCTTTCAAGGCTTTTAACAATTTGTCTGCCTGCAGGAGAGTTAAAGACTTTATCAGTAGGGCCAAAATTCAACTAAGCAAGAAAGACAGATTATTATCTTTCCCATTTTTGAGGACAATTATTCTCCTGGTCTTGTATTCCTCAAACGTCCTCTGGGCCGGCCCTGAGAACAGAGGGGTGATCAACACAGAATTGGCCTCATGCAGATTTCACACCGGAACGGGGAAGTGAGACAGAGCAAGAGGCAAGGACCACAGAGGCACAGGGCTAAGAGCCAGCATGGGGAGGCCTAAGCTGTTGTACAGAAACACGAATGGGCACAGCCACCAAGATCTGGACGGCCCATCAGGGTCACCTTCAGCAGGTAAACCAACACACGGGTTCTAAGACAAAGACATGATGTCTGTAGCTGCTGAGGTGTAAAGAATGAACAGGACAGCGATGGCCACAAGGAAGCGGTAAAGTAATCACATGGGAAGGTGAGAATGAGGACAGAGTTTGCAGAACTCAATTTCAAAGTGGCCGGAGCACAGAGCTGCTGGAGGGATGGTTAGAGAGGACACTAGGAGAGTGGGCAGGGATCAATCCTGCCAGGCCTTATAAGCCTCTTCAAAATACGAACTTGACTCTCAGCACTGTCGGGAGTCTGTAGCAGCACAGTGGGTTTTACCAAATTTGCTTTATTCCAAATTGTCCTACTCTGGTAGCATACTGTGCAGGATGCACTTGATGGCAGGAGGACAAAGTCAGGAAAGCATCAGGGAAGCTGTTGTAGGAAACCAGTAAGGACTGTTGCCTGAGCTAGAGCAGAGTTAAGGCAGTATGGATGATTTCAAAACATTTTTAGGAAGTAAAATCCATATGAACATAGGGGTTGAGGAAGAGTGAAACTTTATTACACCTAGGTTTCTGGCTTCAGCAGCTGATGGAACATGGTTGGGGGAGTCTCTCGGATGGAGAATGCCAAGTTAACAACCAGGGTTAAAGAGGAGGATGATTAAAGGGTTCTTGAGAAAGGAACTCCTACTTTCTCTTTCCACTCCAGGAGAACTTCCCTTCTTGAAAGAGAAATACTAATCTGATTGGTTACGTTTTCTTGTGCTTTAAAAGATCAAGCATGTTGGTTGTGTTGTCTTTCCCTCCTCCTCCACTCAGCTAGGCAGTTAAGAACCAGAGATTTCCTTCTCAAGGTGGGCTCAGCCACCACTTCTCATACCATTTATCATTGGCCATGTATCCAGGAAAGAATAGCAGAGATTCAGATTTGGTTTAGGCTTTAGAGGCTGTGCTTAGGGGGTGAAGCCCATCCACTAGACTGGTTCACCAGTGTGCCCTACAAGTTACCAGTCACCATACTGGCTAGTAATAAAGTGGTACCTATTTTCTATTTGCTGTTGTTTCTTGAACCTCTCTTAGGGTCTTATCTGTAAGAGGATGATTGGCATGGCAAAACTGAGGCATTCTTGGTTCTTCTATCAAATTTTTCCCAACCACTTGTTTTTTTGTTTTGTTTTGGTTTTGGTAGTGGTTAAGAGCACTTCACATACAATCTACCATAGCAAAAGAAAAAAAAAATTTTTTAAGAGGTAAAGAGAATGGGAGTTGGGGGAGAGGGGCAAAGGAAAGAGAGAATCTTAAGCAGGCTCCATGCTCAGCACAGAGCCTGAAGCAAGGGCTCCGTCCCGTGAGCCTGGAATCATGATTTGAGACAAAAATCAAGAATAGGATGCTCAACCAAGCCACCCAAGTGCCCCTATCTTAGCAAATTTTTAAGTATCTAATGCAATATGGTTAATCATAGTATCTGATATGATATTGTTAATCATAGGCTCAAAGTTGTACAGGTTTCCAGAACACCACCTTAAAATGCCATGAAAACCTTACCAAGCTTGTGATAGTGATGAAACCAGGTGCTTGTGGCAGAGCCAAGTCAGAGCATCTAGCTGATGTTATGGGGTGATGCTCACAAGAACTGAGCAGGAGGTGCAGGTGTTAGTATCTACACACATTTCCTCAAAGAGCACTTATCATGCTGCACACTGTCCCTGGCACTGGAGAGAGAATGATAAACAAGAGAGACAAGGTCTCCACTCTCCAGGAACCTCCACTGGAGGACAAGTGGGGAAATCGATTTTTTTAAAATTTCATTTTAGAGAGAAAGAGAGAGCTTGAGCGGGGCAGAAGGGAAAAGGGTGAGAGAGAATTTCAAGGAGGCTCCATGCTCACTCAGCACAGGGCCCCACATTGGGCTCGATCGCACCACCCTGTGATCATGACCTGAGCTGAAGAGTCAGACACTAAAATGATTAAGCCACCCAGGTGCTTCAGCTGTTTTCTTTTTTAAACATTTCCCTCCAAATCAGGATCAAACCAAGTTTCTCAGAACACATTTGCAGGAGTCTGGATTTTCTTTTAGGTGTGAGGGAAGTCAATCATCTTGATTACCAAGAGACTACTACTGTGAGGCAAGAGTAGAGGCAGGAGAGCAGCAGGCCAAGGCAGGGGTCAGGGATCAGGGTGTGGGGCCCAAGTCTGCAGCACTGGAGATGGTGTCCAGATGTCAGATTTCAGGAGTACTTGGGAGCAAGGAGCTACGAGGATGGATGTGGACGGCGAGCAGAAGAATCAAGAGTGTTCTAATGTGGGCCTCAATCATTACCTGAGACTGGGAAGAGATCTTAATTGTTTTGAAGTGACTATGCTGTTTCAGATGCACTTAAATACATGAGTCAGCAGCTGAGGAGAGCGGTCCCACCAGAGATATGGAGTCATCAGTTCAAGATGAATTTAAAGTTATGACAGTGGATAAGGTTACCTGGGGGAAAGCACAGTTAGAGAAAAGAAGGCCAAGGACAGAACTCCGGGGCATTCTGCATTTAGAAATTCAGCAGAGGAAGAAGAAAGAAGACTAGAAGGAAATGCTGCTAAGGTAGGAGAAAACTTAACATCAAAGAAGCCTAGAAAAAAAGTAGTTTAAGCAAAAGCAACATTCTATCTGCCAAACAGGAAAGGAAGATAGAGAAGAACTATAAGCTTTTTAAGGTGCAGAGCATGGTGGCCTTGGTAACCACAATTTCAGGGGAAAAGAACAGAGAAATCGGGCAGCAGATGAAGGACAAGGGGTCGGGAGAGAGCTTTGTTTTGTTTTGTTTTGTTCAGATGGGCGATATTAAAACTTGATTGCATGTATCATGGAAATGAGCCATCAGTGGGAGAAACTAATGCAGGAGAGAGGAGCGGACTGCAGGTGTACAGCTCTGGAGGGGGGAACAGGAGCCACAGCACAAATGGCAAGCCCGCCCTCACGCAAGGCAGAGTACTTGGGGATTGAGGGCAGGCGTGGGACAGCTGGATAGTTTGATGGTGGAAAGAGGAGGTAATTCTTAGCTGATTATGTCTATTTTTCCATAGGAAAAGTTATCAAGTGAAGGAAGGGAGCCAATTTGAGGTGAGAGGATATGAAATAATGGTCCTCAAAAATAGAGAAGTTAATGACTACCAAGGAAGTATAGGGGAATCAAATGCTCATTTTATATTTTATGATTTATGGTCATAAATTTAAGTTCAGTCAACAAGGTTAGGTGATTTTCTCCAGGCAGGATCAGCTGGTCAGGTACAGGCAAAGATTAAGCACCTAGCCAGGTTTAATCAGGCTTGGAGTTTTGGCAGGAGAGGAAGGGGAGCAACAAGACAATGGAAATAGTGCCAGTCTTTGTAATCTAAGCTTATGAGTAGGAAAGCCAGGGAAAGAGTGAGAAGGACCAGTGGCCACACAATAAATACCAGTAACTGACTCCTTCATTGAGACTACTCTTAATGGTAAGGCACAAAAAAAAAAAACACTAAGATTTTTCCTTTTAAATTTATTTTGAATATTACCATTCTGGTGGAATTTATTTAAATCTTATTCTGTTTAGTGTTTTAAAATAATCAAAAAAGGGGTGCCTGGGTGGCTCAGCTGGTTAAGCATCTGACTCTTGATTTCAGCTCAGGTTGGGATCTCATGGTTCATGGGATCGAGCTCCTTGTCGGCCTCTGTGCTTGAGATTCTCTCTCCCTCACTCTGCCCTTTCCCTGGTCGCACACTCTCTCTCTAAATAAACATTAAAAATTTTTTTTATAAATCATCAAAATGATCTAATATTGATCACTGCTTAGAGCAATTTGCTCTTATTTTTGCTTATATGCTCAGAATTTAAAAAGCTAACTGATTTAACCAGCTCCTGAGCTGTACAAATTGTAAATAATTTAAACATTTTAGTTAAGAGAAGTTTCAATCACATATACAAGTCGAGAGCATAGTTTAAGGAATTCTCATGTACCTATCACCCAGTTTCAACAATTATCAACATTCTCTTGTTCTTACTTCATCTTATCACCCTCTCTGTCCTGGAATATTGTATAGCAAATCCCAGGCATCATAACATTTCACCTGTAAGTACTTGGCATGTATTACTGAGAGAGAAGGCCTTACAAAAGGTGGGGGGGGGGGAGTGGGACATAACCACAATACCATTTATAATAGCCAACAAAATTAACGATATCTTAAATACCTAGTCCAAGTTTAATTTTCTTCAATTGTCTCAAAAGTATCTTTTTATAGTTGGTTATAATCAAGCAGTGTATGATCAACTTTGGGGAAATAGTACCTCTCAAAAAGTATTTATTGAGGGTGCCTGGGTGGCTCAGACAGTTGAACATATGACTCTTGATTTCGGCTCAGGTCATGATCCCAGGGTCATGGGATTGAGCTCCACATCCAGCTCTGCACTGAGCATGAAGAATGCTTAAGGTTCTCGCTCTCTGTTCCTCTGTCCCTCTCCCCTGTTTTCTGTCTAAAATAAAAAATTTTAAAAATTAAAATTTTAGGGTGCCTGGGTGGCTCATTCGGTTGAGTGTCTAACTTTGGCTCAGACCATGATTTCACAGTTTGTGGGTTTGAGCCCCACATAGGGCTTTGAGCTGACAGTGCGGAGCCTGCTTGTGATTTTTTTCTCTATGTCTCAAAAATAAACATTGAAAAAAATTTTTTTAATATTTATTGATACCTACTATGTGACAGATACTGTAGGCTGGACAGGCAATGGGGTCTCTAGTGAGCTCAAATACTTTACTCTGCCACTCTATGAAAACGGGTGACTAATCAGCTAATACAGATTAGGTGCCTCCAGAGGCTACAGGTGAGGCTTTTAGGAATCAATCTTTCTTGGAATAGCTCTCAGAGATCCAAATGGTTGTGAGGCCTTAATGTCGTCCAGAGCTCAGAACTTAGGAAGCCTCCACTGTAATTCTCTTGCCATCCTCTGGGGCATTATTCTAGCAATGCCAAGAAGTGACTGAAAATAGTTATTTAGCGTCTCCTATCTAAAATATATTGCGCTTAGTGTTGTAGACTTCCAACGTGCATGGATGAGATTCTTGTTCAAGGAACTTAGCTTTTAGTGAAGATAACATAATACACAAATAACCAGAGTGCAAGGTGAAAGCCTAAAAGTGCTCAAAGACAGTACTTGAAATTAAACTGTGTTAATAGCACATAGGGTTCCTGGAATTACTGGGGTAGAGGACATATGGCCAAGGGACTGAAGAGGAGGAGATGAAGTACCAAGTCAATGATATTTCTGATGGATTCTGAACAGCAACTAGAAGTTATTAATGCAAATAAAGAACAGGTAAAAAGAAGGGAATCTGAGGCCAAAGGGTCAAAATTAACAAAGACAGAAAGATGGACTCGTGTCAGGTGTTCAGAGACTAGTACAGTTTTGGATGCTATCTTGGATAAGATTGCAGCCAGACTGCAGAAAGCTGAAGGGATTTAAGGTAAGGAATTAAGGCTTTATGAAGTAGTATTGGGGAACCATTAAAAACTACAGATCAGAAATATCTCCAAAGACACTCCTTTATTATTAAACTCCAGCAAGTACCTGGGCACTGATTGTTTTGTTTTAATCACTTAAAACCATTTGTAGTACCTAATTAGGCATTCACTCAGTGTAAATACCACACTCAGAACCTATCTCCAGAGTACCCTAAGAATTTTGTGTGAAAACTCCACTAAAGAATATACAAACCCCACTCCCAAAATGAATCCCCACATTTCCCCCTCAACGTTTTACAGCCTCGGAGTCAAAGACAATACTGATTTTGAGACAGAATACTACCATAATAGTGATAATAAGTGAACGATCATTCTAGATCAGCGCTGAGTTATAAAAATTTATCCACGGGAGTGGTCCTCTAAGTCATCCTTTCTTCCAGGTCCCCCACGCCCCCAAAATATTAAGAGATATAAGCACATTTACAATTCACAGAATCGTTACGGTTTCGAATTTTCCAGAAGCCCAGGCAATTATTACCACAACTGCCTAACAATTAACTGGAATTAAAACACAGCATTCCTTGAGTTTTCTTGGCTAGCGTTTCCTAATTAATTCCAGAATACTTCCAATAAAACCAAACCAAACAAACCCTTATGAAGTCAACGCCTATTTGAGTCCCCACAAAAGTCAGCCTCAAAATAAGGTGAATGAATACTAGGGCTCCCTCTCGGTTTTGCACAGTAGGAGAGACAGCTGCCTCTTTCCCCGAAGTGCCCGTTTAGTCCCTTCCCACCACGTCTCTCTAAGAGCGTTCAGCCTACGCTTACCCTCAGGTTAGCCCGGAGACCCAGACTCTTGGCCAAATTCTGCAGGTCGCTGTATTTAAAGGAGTCCAGCTCCTCAAGGGAGGGTACGGTCATGTCGAGCTGCATCCAGGCGACCTGGAAAAGACGGACACTCCAAACTGAACTGCGCCGTTCAAACCTCTGGCGCCCCTTCGAGCGTTGACTAAACCGAATTTTACATAGAGTTTAAATTGAAAATGCTGCACTTCCATTGGTTAAAAATGCCTTGGAGGCGGGGTTTACTGGCGTTGACCAATAGGAACCAAGAATCCCCTCCCAGCAGAGGTACGGTTTTCCCCCACCGCGCACCAACACTTTGGCGCCGAAGGGCGTGTCCAGAAACCGTGTGCATGGCAAAGCCTCGGCTCACGCTGTCCAATGAGGATGCAGGAACCGTGCGTGGGCGGGGCCAGGTGCCTCTTCGAAGTTGAGGCGGGGGTTTCGGGAAGATGGCGGCTCGGCCGCGTCGGCGGTGTCGCTCGCTTTATGCGATGCTGTCGCCGGGTAGTTTTCCTGATGGCGCTAAGAATTCAACTGAGGAACTCTCCTGTACGACCTCTATGGAGTGGGACACGCAGGTGGTGAACGGGTCCTCGCCGCTTGGCCCCGCAGGCCTGGGGGCGGAGGAGCCCCCGTGCAGACCTCGGCTGCCGTCGTGGCTGCAGCCCGAGAGGTGCGCCGTGTTCCAGTGCGCACAGTGCCACGCAGTACTCGCTGACTCTGTGCACCTCGCCTGGGATCTGTCGTCGTCCCTCGGAACCGTGGTCTTCTCCAGTGAGTGGGGGCGGAGTCTGAAGAAGACGAGGAGGAAGGAGAAGAGGGTGTTCCTGCTTTGGCAAGGGAAGGTTGAGAGCAGGATGGTGAAGAAAATGGGGTGAAGATTTGTAAATTAACGCCTTTGCCATGACTGGGGGCAACTTTTCATGATTTTTGTGGCCGTGATGAATCTGTTTGTAGCCGGTAGGTTTTCCTTTTCAAGGCTTCACAGTTACTCATTCTGACCGCTATTTGTCTTCCCAGGAGTCACAAACAACGTGGTTTTGGAAACTCCCTTCCTAGTTGGCATTGAAGGTTCGCTCAAAGGCAGGTATGTACTGAGAGTTCTCCATTGGTTTCTAGCTCCTGTATTAATAATGTATTAATAAGACTGAGAAGCGTGGAACCGACATTCCCAAAGGAAAACTAGTTTTTATTTGCGCTACAGGAAACGTTTATTCTAACCATACAGTGTATTTGAGGGATGTTCCTTTTGCCTGTTTGAAACTTGTAGGAACTTGTTAATGAAATGGAAAGGTTGTATTTGTGTGCACCTTTCACATCTTTCTGAGGGCCACATCTCCCTAGTTGTTTGTGCAAGTGAAGTGAGGCTAAGCAAGTAATGCCCAGTAGGGAAAAAGGGAGAAAAGTACCTTTTGGTGTATAGTGAGAATCACTATAAACTACAATCCTCTGAAATAAGTAGGACTTTTAAATTTGCATTTTACTTGGAGCTTATAATAAGCCATGGCAGGACTAAGTCTATAACCTGGGAACCCCGGGGAAAAACACAAGCTGAATGTTATGTACTTGAATACTGCAAGGTAAACTTTGCATCCAGTCTCTGCTCTGATCTACAAGTGAAAATCAAATACTCAGAGAATTTATTATACAGGGCTCTTCAATTTCGAGTGTTGGCTTTAACAGCAAGACGATAATTCTGACTACAGTTTGGTTCAATTTTAGGGTTAAAGTACAGGAATTTTTGCTTTACTCAGTAACGAGAAAGAGTTTTACAGCTCCCTTTTCCCAATCGAAAGATACTCACCAGAGTGTCCTCTTCCCATCCAAAGGGAACTGGTAGGAAAAGAGTGGTGTCTTGCTTGGAAGTGGGTCATTTGGGGCCAGAAGCAGATACTCTCCAAATATCTTCTTAAAGTAGGATAAGGCATCTAGACACATGGTATCCAGTACTGTAATCATTAGCCACATGTAGCTCTTGAGTACTTAAAAGGTGGCCATCCTGAATTGAGAAATGCTATGAGTGCAAATATACACTAGATTTTGAAGACTTAATACAAAAAAATTAATAGTTTAAAAATGTCAATGACATGTTGAAATGATATTTTTGATATATTGGGTAGCATAAAATGTATTAAAACTAATTTCACCTATTCCTTTGAATTTTTTTTAACGAGACTAATAGAAAATGTTAAATTACTTACATGTCTCACATTATGCCCCTATTGGACAGTACTGATATATATGGTTTAGAAAATACTGGAGGGAAATTCCCATGGGTTTGTATACTTTTAGAATAAGGAGAGCCATGGAACTTGGTAGAAAGAGATTTATTATCAGGAAATGGTTCGTGTGATTATGGAGGGTGAGAAGTCCCAAGAGCTGTAGTTGGCAAACTGGAGACAGAGTAGAGCCAGTGGTTTAGATCTAGTCCAAGTTCACAAGCCTGAGAACCAAGAGAGCCAGAGGTGTAAGTTCCAGTCCAAAAGCCAGAAAGGTCTAGACAGAAAAGCCTACCTTTCAGTTCAAGTCCAAAGGATAGGGAAAAAACCAATGTCCCAGCTTAAAGCTGTCCGACGAGGAGTTTCCCCTTACTCCTGAAAGGCTTAGCCTTTTTGTTCTAGCTCATCAGACCTTCAGCTGATGAGATGAGGGTCATGCACATGGGGAGGACAATCTACTTTACTCTGTCTACTGATTCAAGGGTGAATCTCATTCAAAAACACTCTCACAAACACATTCAGAGTATTTGACCTAAGGGGGCACCATATGACTTAGTCAAATGGACACATAAAATATAACATCACTTGTTAACTTGACATCCACACGATTCCAAATAAAGACAAATACCAAGGTCATAATTCTGTCTAACATGTTACAACTATCCTGCATACAAGTGAAAACATACTAACCCCTTCTCTGGAAGAGGAAGTAAAGCCCTTGAGTGACGTTTACATTTCTCCTTGATACCTCATAATTTAAATACTGTGATGTAAAATTAATAGTTTCATATAGTATGATATAATAGTATGATCTTATGTTACACGATAAAGGGAATAAGAGAGAAGAACAGAGGTAAACATGTAGAAACAGACATACAACAAAGTAAGGAGGAAATACTCATGACAATTACAGTCCTCATTTCTGTAACTGGTCACTGGGTCATAGCTGATATTTATAACTAACTTCTTCCACTACCCATACGTATCCCCTTTGCCTTCAGCAAGCACTCAGCTGGTCATAGTTCTTTGGTGTGGTAGTGCAAACCTTCATTTTGAAGGGCTTGAGGCATTTCTTTGAATAGTATTCAAAGAAATATTTTATATTGCACACATAAGCATAATTTGGGGATTTTTCACATTTTGCTCTGTTCCACATATTAGTTTCTATGAAACATTTTTCTATAGGTACTGTGCTTTGTCTGATACCATTAATTCCTGCATAGGAATTAATTTAAATTAATGCAACTTTCTTTTTTTTTTTTTAAGTTTATTTATTTTGAGAGTGAGAGAGAGAGGGGGAGAAAAAAGGAGAGGGAGAGAGAGGCTCCCAAGCAGGCTTTGCACTGCCAGCACGGAGCCTGACGTGGGGCTCAAACTTCTGAATTGTGAGATCATGACCTAGGCCGAAATCAAGAGTTGGACGCTTAACCGACTGAGCCATCTAGGTGCCCCGATGCAACTTTATTTCACGGCTTGCTTTTTGGTTACTATAGTCACAAAAATACAGTACTACATGTGTGTTATGGGACTTAATTTACCAATGAATTTGGGATATTATGTTGCTTGGTCTTTTTTAGTATCCATTGACATGAGTTTTTTATTTTCAGTCATGTGATTTTTATACTCTATTAATGCACTTTTACTGCATAATACATCATGTTTACACAAATAATTCTTTCCCGTACCAAACCACTTTAAAATTATTTTCAAGGGGTGCCTGGCTGGCTCAGTCAGAAGAGCTTGTGACTCTCGATCTTGGGGTGGTGAGTTCAAGCCCCATGTTGAGTGTAGAGACTATTTAAATAAATAAAAACTTGTAAAATTTTTATTCTTTTTGAGATTGAGAGAGAACATGAGCAGTAGAGGGAGAGAGAGAATCTTAACCAGGCTCTATGCCCAGTGTGGAGCCCAAAATGGGACTCAAACTCACGACCCTGAGATCATGACCCGACCTGAAATCAAGAATTGGACGCTTAACTGACTGGACCACCCAGGAACCTGAATAAATAAAAAATTAGAAAAAAACTGTTTCCAGTACATGCATGATGGAACATACTTAATTTTTTCTTAAAACATTTCTTTGTATTATTTGGATATGTCTTATGTACCAGCAGATATGGTTAGTGACTTTCCCAAGTGGTATAACTAGAATCATTACCTGTTTCCTCACCCAGTAATCTTTCAGTGGATAAAAAAAAAAAAAGAAAAAGAAAATAGATGGGTTGCTAGGGTAATAGGATTTCTTTTTTTCTCTCTATTGGCATTTTGTCTGGGTATTTTTTTTAAGTTAATTTTTTGTTACATCTGCAAAAGAAAAAGTCTGATTTGAGCTCTATTGATTGTTTAGTAAGCCCCAATCAATTTAATTATTTTTCTTATACTAGTAGTTAATGTATGTGGTCATGTGTAATTTGTGGGGGTTTTTTGTTTATTTATTTTTGAGAGAGAGAGAGAGAATCCCAGTCAGGCTCTCCTCTGTCAGCACAGAGCTGGAGGCTCCTGAGATCGATCATGACCTGAGCTGAAATCGAGAGTCAGAGGTTTAACCAACTGAGCCACCGAGGCGCCCCTGGTCATGTATAGTTTTACATATTTAAATGTTAATCTGATTAGTTAGCTCTTTTTCTGCTTTTCAAATGTAAATTATTCTACTGAACTGACATGTACAGTATTCTGCTGTACTGAATTATACATCCATAATTGCTTTTTTGGCAGAATCCATGAGAGAATCTATAATCTAGGATGTAATTTTGTTAGAACTTGAGTTAACCTTTCTTGACTGTGACATTTCTTCAGTCTTAGTCCTATTACAGAACAGTTTTTAGGAGAACTAGTTCCAGAGACTGGTTATTTTATATTCCTTTTTTGATTTTCTTTCTTACCCATATTCCGTTTTTTCCTCTAGCACTTATAACCTTTTATTCTGTTCTTCCTGTGGGATTCCTGTTGGTTTCCATTTGTATTCTACCTATGCTGCCCTGGCTGCCTTGAGAGGTCACTTCTGCCTTTCCAGTGACAAAATGGTATGGTGAGTAGACTTATATATTCTTTATCAAATACCTGTTAAAAGAACTTTCTGAAAAGGCAAAATGTTTATACCAACGAAAATGCTAAAGCCAGGTATTGTCTCTTACACAAAAAGATGGGCAGTGGGACCAAAATATAGTCTCATAATGTTATGCTTATTTTGGATGTCTTATAATCATACCATGTCTTAAAATAATCATACCTTAGAATAAATGAGAAGATATTCTTTCATTACAGAAACTTCTGGAAGGTAAGCTTTTGCAAAATAATCCTGTAATAGACACTTATTGGGTTTGTGCCCAGCCTCTATTTCTCTCCCCATAGAGTGGGATCTTGTAGCCATATTTCTATCATGTGTGATATAGTTCCCAGGTGATGGGATCAAGAATAAATACCTGACCTAAGCTAAGCCAATCAGGCTTTCTTCTCTAGGAATTTGAAATAAGGACCCAGAGACATTGGTCATTTGTAAATGGTACTGGTGCTGAAGTTGGGAAATGAAAGCTCTAGGTTGAGGGTAGCTATTTTCTATGTTGTGCACGTAGATGCTGAGAAATCTTGTCTGCAGAAAAGAATGAGGCCGATAGATACCCAAAGGAAAGTAAAAAAGTAATGACTCTGTGGCTTCATAGAATCAGATAAAAGTACGCTACTGATTGTTCCTTCTTATGTAGTACTTTGGACATTTCTTTATCTTTCTAACACTACTTTCACTTAAGCTTACTTTTTTAATGTTTATTTATTTTTTGAGAGAGAGAGAGCGCATGTGTGTGCAAGCTCAGGGAAGGGACAGAGAGAGGAAGACAGAAGATCAGAAGCAGGCTTTGTGCTATCAGCATAGAACCTGATGTGGGGCTCGAACTCACAAACCCAAGACCATGACCTGACCTGACCTGAAGTCGGACGCTTAACCAATTGAGCCACCCACGTGCCCTTCACTTAAGCCTTTTTTGTTTATTATAACAAACCGAAGCATCTATTATAGTCTTTTCTTGACTATTGAAAAAAAGAGGGGGTGGTGCCTGGGTAGCTTAGTTGGTTGTGCCTCTGTCTCTTGATTTCCGCTCAGGTCATGTTCTCAAGGTTCATGATAGAGCCCCACATCAGGCTGTGTGCTAACAGTGAGGAACCTGCTTGGGATTCTCTCTCTCCCTCTCTCTGCCTCTCCCCTGTATGTGCATGCTCTTTCTTTCTCTCAAAAATAAATAAACATTGGGGCGCCTGGGTGGCGGTTGAGCGTCTGACTCTGTTTTGGCTTGTGGGTTTGAGCCCTGCATCGGACACTGTGCTGGCAGCATGGAGCCTATTTGCGTTTCGCTCTCTCGCTCTCTCTCATAAACAAACAAACAAACAAATAAACGTTTAAATAAATTAATTAATTTAAAAAAAACTCCAGCCATTGATGACCTACTTTATGCATTTATGCTAGGTATTAGGCTTACCTCATTTGAGTTCTTAATAGAAGAACACTGGGTCTCAGAGAGGCGAGCTGAGATTTTAATCTGTGTCTTAACTCTAAAACTCATTTTCCTTTCATTAAACATGAAGCTTCCTTTTTCTCTTTTTATGTTTTTATTTATTTTTGAGCTAGAGATAGAGCGTGAGTGGGGGAGGGGCAGAGAGAGAGAGGGAGACAGAATCTGAAGCAGGCTCCAGGCTCTGCACTGTCAGCATGGAGCCAAGTGTGGCCCAAACTCACAAACCTCATGACCTGAGCCGAAATCAGATGCTTAACCGACTGAAACACCCAGGCGCTCATCTTTTTTCTCACTTAATGTGGTTAGATAGGTGTTTCTAGGTGAGTTATGGGTGACTAAACAATAAAACTCATAAACCCATCTTTCGTTCATGAGGCTGTTCAGTGTGCATTAGGTATACTATTTGTTCCTCCGTGCAACTTTTTTTCTTCACTGCAAGTTTTGAACAGAAAACATATACTTGAGGTGGATTGATAATTTACTTTCATTTTCTAATTTCTTAAGTGTTTTTCTTTTTAAAAAAATTTTTTTTGAGGATTTTTTTTTTTTATAATTTATTGTCAAGTTGGTTTCCATACGACACCCAGTGATCATCCCAACAAGTGCTCTCCTCATTGCCGTCACCCACTCTCCCCTCTCCCGTACCCCCCATCAACCATCAGTTTGTTCTTAGTATTATGTTTTGTCTCCCTCCCTCTCTGTGGCTTTTTTTTCCCCTGTGTTCCCCTCCCCCATGGTCTTCTGCTAAGTCTCTCAAAATCCACCTGTGCATGAAAACATATGATATCTGTCTTTCTCTGACTGACTTATTTCACTCAGCATAATACCCTCCAGTTCCATCCACACTGCTACAAATGGCCAGATTTCATTCTTTCTCATTGTCATGTAGTATTCCATTGTATACATATACCACATTTTTATCCATTCGTCAGTTGTATGTTTATTTTTGAGAGAGAGAGAAAGAGATAGAACACGAGTGGTGGAGGGGCAGAGAAACAGGCAGACACAGAATCTGAAGCAGGCTCCAGGCTCTGAGCTGTCAGCACAGAGCCCGATGCGGGGCTCGAACTCACAGACCGTAAGATCATGACCTGAGCTGAGGTTGGACGCTTAACCGACTGAGCCACCCAGGTGCCCCATATAATTTCTAACTAGACCTAAGTTTAAAGAGGGTGAAAAGTATTTCTCAATGTGTGCTATTAATAACCTCAAATCTTCTTTAGAAAGTTATGTCGTTGTTCCAGCTGAGCTGTAATTGAATTTTTGCATAGGGAAGGTAAGTTTTTAGTAACAAAAATTTTTAATGTAAATTTTAGAAGTATGGTAGGATTTTAAGTAATTTTTTTAAAATAAGGAGTTGGGACTCAAAGGTCAGTATATTCTTTTTGATTAAGTAGAAGTTAGGAAAGTATTGATAGCATGAATCTGTGTCTTTGTGTATCAGAATGAATTTGGTTGCTAGGAAAAGTTAAATCTGACTGACAGTGGCTTTAAGTAAGGGATGGGGGTGGTTGGCCACGCCAGGAGTCTTCTAGTGGCTTAGCCACAATAAGGCTCTCAGCATCTCTGGTTTTCTTGGCCTTTTCCTCTTGCAGGCTGTGACAGTTAAAAGCATTACATTCATAGACAATAGCATCCCCAACTGGAAGGAAAAGGATATGGGAAATGGGAACACAGTGAATGGTCTCATTAGCAAAAATTTCCTTATTATTGGCCAAACTATGTCTCATGATTGCCTTAAGGTGGGAAAGCAAATTGACAGTGGAGAGTAAGATTGCACATTTGGCTTAGAGCAATTATTATTCATCTCCTAGGATTGGGCATACCCCTGCCCTAAATGAAATCTGGGTTCAGTTAGCCAAAAACAAGTTTGGAATGGCTACTGGGTAGGCAACCAACAGTGTTGTCAGAATATGATTACTTTTCTTGTAATTGCTACACGATTTACTGGTGGACTATGAAGCTTATATTCATCAGAGTTATTCATACGACCCTGGTTTTTGTCTTTAGTTTGTCATGGGGTAATTTTGTCTCATGTATTCCTGGCTGGCAAGGGGTAAAATAAGACACAGAATTTCTCTGATGATTTCTTAGTTCAGGATTTGTTTTTACTACAAGATACATTATGAATGTTGAAATGGAAATCTGTAAGAAGGCAGTCCTTGCCCAACATACCGTTTTAGAGGGGAAGTTTGATTCAATGATAATCTTATCTGTAGTGTGATACTAATATTTTCTCTATATATTTTCTATTCAGCTATCTCTTAAAAACAAAAGCCATAGTAAATGCATCTGAGATGGATATTCACAACTTACCTCTACCAGAAAAGATTGCAGAGGTAAAATTTCATGATGGTTGCTATATTTCCTATAATACAGGCATACCTCAAATATTGTGGGTTCGGTTCTAGACCACCACAGTAAAACAAATACAATAATACAAAGCAAGTCAGATTAATATTTTGGTTTCCCAGTGCATATAAAAGTTATGTTTATACTAAACTGTAGTCTACCTAAGTGTACAATAGCATTTTCTAAAATAAACAATGTACATACCTTAATTTAAAAATATTGCTTTCAGTAAGCTATAATCATTGATCACAGATCACCCTAATGAATATAATAATGAAAAAGTTTGAAATAATGTGAGAAACATGAAGTGAGCAAATGCTTGGAAAAATGATGCCAGTAGTCTTTCTCACACAAGGTTGCCACAAAGCTTCAGTTTGTAAAAAAACAAAAACAAAAACAAACCAACCACAGTATCTTTGAAGTGCAATAAAGCAAAGCACAATAAAATGAGGTATGCCTGTATAGACAACTCTTGGCAGTTTGTTCCAGTGAATTTGGTGTGATGAAATGGTTTAATGTTCCAATAATGCTTTATACCTTGTTCAGCATTCCATATTGAATTTTTGACACAAAGCCAAATACTAAAGCCATATTAAGAAGTCCGGTTCAGGAGGAAGAAGAAAGCTGCTTAGCTCCTCTAGTTCCTATACTCTCCCCTCTCTGCTGGGAATGGACACCATCATCTTTCATAAATTTGTCCTTTTTTTTTTAAGATTTTATTTTTAAGTAATCTCTCCACCCAATGTAAGGCTTGAATTTACAACCCCAAGATCAAGAGTCACATGCTCTATCTGCCGACTGAGCCAGCCAGGTACCCGTAGATGACAATTTTTTTAAATATATATATATTTTTAAAGATGTCATTAATTAATTTATTTGTGGGGGGGCACAATCTGAAGCAGGTTCCGAGCTCTGAGCTGTCAGCACAGAGCCTGACATGGAGCTCAGACTCACAAACTGAAATCATAACCTGAGCTGAAGTCCAACGCTTAACTGATTGAGCCACCGAGGCACCCCTTTTTTTAACATTTTTAATTTTTAATTAATTAATTAATTAATTTTAGTTAAAAAGAGAGCACAAGTTGGGAAGAAGGGTAGAGGGAAAGAGAGAATCTTAAGCAGATTCCACACTTAGCACAGGCCCTGTGACATGGGGCCCAATCCCATGACACTGGGATCATCACCTGACCCAAAATCGAGTTGGACACTCAACCAACTAAGCCACCAAGGTGCCCCCCAGATGACAAATATGTTAAGCTTTGTGACCATTCAGTCTTAACTCTCAACTCCGCCATTATAGTGCAAAAGCAGCAATAGCCAATGGGTGGGTGTGGCTATGTTTCAATAAAATTTTATTTACACAAATGGGCAGCATGCTGTCCTGCAGTCCTAGTTTGCCAGCCTTTGCTCTAAGCAACCAATTGATGAGAAAGGTCCATAACTATTTTCATTGGTAAGGGAGATAACTTCTGAAAAGGCAGCCTGAAGAGCTCTTCCGAGCAAAACTGCCATAACTGAATGAGATTACAAACAGCCATCTCAAGTCTGTAGGAAATTTTCCTCGAGGCGTAAAGCAAATGAAGAGACATTTATTTAAGAAAATCTGTAACACCTCAGTAAGAATAGTAAAAGCCTGTGGCATTTGAGCCACAACCTGCTTCTTCCCTCTTGTGTCTCTCTGCTTCAGAGGGAGAAGCTGTCTGGGCAGCTCTGACCAAGAACATGAGGATCCTTTTTGCCCAAGCTCCCAATTAAGGCTACCAGTATTTCTTACCAAAAGCTCAATTCCAGGGGCGCCTGGGTGGCTCAGTCGGTTGAGCGGCTGACTTCGGCTCAGGTCATGATCTTACGTTCGGTGAGTTCGAGCCCCGCATCGGGCTCTGTGCTGATGGCTCAGAGCCTGGAGCCTGCTTCAGATTCTGTGTCTGCCTCTCTCTCTGCCCTTCCCCTGCTCACGCTCTGTCTCTCTGTCTCTCAAAAATAAATAAACGTTAAAAAAAATTTTTTTTTAAAAAAAAAGCTCAATTCCAGTCAAGAAGCGGCATTTGTAGTGTGCAAGTTCTGCCACCGGCACAGTAGGCTGGGTACTGGGAACCCATTCACCTTGCCCCAACTAGCATGTAGGGCAGAGGTTTCACAATGGCAGAGGTAAAGCCAAGAAGAACAAAAGTTAGCACCTGTACCCAGCACTCTGCTCGTAAAGCAGGGGTGTCATTCTAAGAGACATTGGCCCTTAGGTTGGAAGGAACCAGGTTAAGAAGTACATTGTAAAACTGAACTTAAAGCCCTCCCCATCTCCAAGAGAACTGACTTTATTTGAAACAGTATGGGGATATTCTAGTCTAAGAGTGCTGCCCAAAACAGTGGAGATTTTGAGGTAAGCAATTAAGAGGAAGCTGGTACTTCAATGAGGGCAACAAGCTAAATCATGGGTTCATTAGAAGTTTGCCAGAATCGGGGAATAGACCGCTAAGAAGAGCCCACCTGGGGTCAGAATAACAACAAAAAAGATTGGCTACCATTCTTTTTTTTTTCCTTATAAAGAAAGATTTTATTTTTAAGTTTACTTACTTATTTTGAGAGAGACAGAGTGCGAGTTGGGGAAGGGCAAAGAGAGAGAGAATCCCAAACAGGCTGCTCCACACCTTCAGCATGGAGCCTGATGCTGGGCCTGAACCTATGAAGCTGTGAGATCACCACTAAGCCGAAACCAAGAGTTGATCCTTAACCAACTGAGCCACCCAGGTGCTCTTTGCTACTAGTCATTTAAAGACTAACCCTGCAAAGGAGTCTGAATTTAGGTAGATTAGATTGTTGAGCAATTTATGTCCCAGGCCATTGTCAAAAACAGTAGAGCTATCAGCCCAGCTCTTAGCGGAGACTGACAGCTGGGTGTTGTACCAACAGAGGCTGACAGCTTGACACCAAGATCAGGGAAAGACTTCCAGAGAGCCTGCTAAAAACCATTGTCATTCCAGGGGACTGCGCATGTTCGAAGCTGTGTTTTCCAAGGAGTGACATCAGAGTCTCATACTATGGGAGATATAGACATCAATGAAATAGTCTAGCCAGCTCACTAAAACAGATAAGTAAACAACAATAAGAAGCTGAAGAGTGGGTGTTTAGTTATCTAGAGTTGCTCTATTATCTAAAATGTCCAGTTTGTGGGGTGCCTGGCTGGCTCAGTCAGTGGAGCACATGACTCTTGATCTCAGGGTTGTGTTTAAGCCCATGCTGGGTGTAAAGATTACTTAAAAAAAATTAAATAAATGTCAAGTTTGCAAGAAAAAATTAGAAAACACTCAAAGAGGAAAGTATAGCCCATACATGTGATAAAAAGCAGACATCAGAAACTGCCTTGTGGAAGGGGCCAGATGTTGGATTTAGCAGCAAAGTCTTCAAAGCAGCTATTATAAATTATATCCAAAAAACTAAAGGAAACTACTTAAAGAAGTAAAGGAAGGTATGATGACAGTGTCTCATCAAATAGAGAATATCTGTAAAGAGTTAGAAATTATAAAAAAGAATCAGTTGGAAATCCTGGAGTTGAATGGAAAGTACAGTAACTAAAATGGAAAATTTACTAGGTAGATTCAATAACACATTTGAGCTGGCCAAAGAATCAGCAAACTGTACATTGATGAGATTATGTAATCTGAAGATAAAAAATGAAGGAAAATGAAGTGAGCTTAAGAAACCCCTTGGACACCATCAGGCACACCTAAATATTCTTTGGTAAGGGGACTAAATGCCAAAAGAAGAGAGAAAGAAGTAGAAAAAATACTCAAGGAAATAGTTGAGAAATTCCCAAATTTGATTAAAAACATTAATTTCCATACCCAAAACCTCAAAAAGCCCCAGGTAGGATAAACACAGAAGAGATTTATGTATACCCCAATACATCATAGTAAAAATGTGAAGAGAAAAACATCTTGAAAGCAGCAATACAGACATGATTCACCACATCCAAGGGTACCCCAATAAAATTAAGAGGCCCTAAAGTTACCTGTTTAAGTCACAGCTCCTGATGAATTTTGATTATGTTTGTATCTTGGATGATAAAAATGAGATTTAGTATATAGCGCAGATTATGTCAGAAATAAGAGGTTTTTTTTGCTAACCTGACTTCAGAAGATTGTTATCTGTAATTCTGTATGCCATATTCTGAATTTCTTAATTCTGTAATTCTGTATGCCATATTTTATGCTGAATAATACCACTAAGTTTGGTTCTAGATATAGCTATTTGTAGGTGAAAGAACTATTGAAAATTATCTAATTACACCAAACATTTGTTCTTAACAGGGCTACTTTTGAAGACCATTAGCAGAATATTGAACAAAGGCATTTGTTACTGAAAACAAAGAAAAAAATTTAGATTCTTGCCATTAGAAAAGGAGAGGAAGACTAGTTGATGCTTCTCCATAGCTTTCTTAATCCACCTTATTCTTGTCTTCCTTCCCAGAATTTGGAGTTTAAGCCTGGTGATAAGGGGTAGGCAAGAAGGAGACTGAAGCGGCGAAGCTCAGCATTGGCTGGTCTTTTTTCACATGAACTTTATACCTAAGGATTGTGCTCTGAGTTTGTACCATAAAGTTCTTTCAGAAATAGAACAAACATATTTATGAAATGTGTTGAGATGTTGCCAACTCCCAATCACTAGTGCAAATTCAAAGTGGCTTTTAGAATCACCAAATTGAGTGTTAAGCTTAAGATGCCCTGATACGTATTTATTTTTCTTCCTAGCTGAAAGAGAAGATAATGTTAACTCATACTCACTTAAATTCACTGATGAAGATTCTGAAGGAAGTAACTCCTGACCAGCCCAAGCCAGAAAATTGATCCAGAATCAGAGTTTAAGTATCAGGGTCAAAAAAAAAAAAAAAAAGTATCAGAGTCAGTCCTTGTTGCTGTCTTCAACAACAGGTGCTTTTTGATCAATTTGCAAGAAAGATTGGCTTCAAGAATGGATGAGAAATATAGTTTATTAGGATTACCTCTGGGCTGATTTGATTGTCCAAATGATTTATGAAGCCTATTCTAGATGAGAAATTAAGGAGCCTCTGTCGAGCTGTTTTTTGTTTGTTTTAATGTTTATATATTTTGAGAGAGTGAGCAAGCATGAGTGGGGGAGGGGCAGAGACAGAGAAAGAATCCCAAACAGGTTCTGCACTGTGCTGTTAACACAGAGCCTGACATGGGGCTCAAGCCCACAACCATGACATCATGACCTGAGCTGAAATCAAGAGTCAGACGCTTAACTGACTGAGCCTCCCTGGCACTCCCTATCCAGGTTTTATAATAGCTATTTGTCTTAAGAACTTATTTTAGCTTGTAAATTTCATACATGTTTATTTCTGAAAACATCTTTCACTGGAAATTTAAGTTGATGGGGAGGCAAAGTCCCATGATTGCTCTGATATAAAGATGTACAGTTGTTAGGTAAAGACTGTGAAACCACTTTTTTTTTTACGTAAAATACAGGTACATACATATTTTATAGGTAATATTAAGTTAACTGGATAATATACAACTTATCTTTCTCTTTTCATTTCTAACCTGAGCTTAACCAGGTAAAGATGAAAGGAATGATAAACATTAAACATTCACCAAAATGCTGTTTTTTCATAGTTTGCTTTATGTAGCACATAGGCTCAGTAGCTTATCATATTATTCATGTAATAAAGATATTATACTAGCTTCTGGGGATAACTGTTGAGCAGCCAAATCAGCCACTTTCTACCTGTACAGAGCTTATTGTCTCAATAGAGATGGACATTCAGATAACTACACCAATACATGTGAAATTACTAGTGTAGTAAGGATTTTGAAGAAAAGGGACATAGAGCTTACAAGTACAAACAGCAGGTAACAGACCCGGTCTGGGGATTAAGAAAGGCCTCTGAGGAAGTGACATTTCAGCAGTGGTCTTAAAGAGTAGGAGTTAATTAGGTAATGGAGGGAGAAACGTGTAAAGGCCCTATAAGGTCCGTAAAAGAAGGCCTCCAGGAGTCACACCAGTGGTCAGAAACCAGCGATGCAAGGACTTACTGTCCTCCTGAAAGATGTTTGTTTTTATCCCAAGAACGATGGGAGCCTTTGAAGAATTTTAGAGGAGGTCCTGTGGTAGGATTGGTTTTACTTTTGTAGAACCTTATTACGGTGGTCTTGTGGAAAATGGGTTATACGGTCAGCAAGCAGACCACTGAGGGACTGGCAGGGGCACAACTTAGACATGTCATAGCCAAGTGGTGGTGCATAGAAAAGTTGACTTGGCTGCTGTAGCTAGCAGCCTTTTTATTAAAAAATTTCCATTTTATACTGCATAAAGGACTTTTCTCTTTAAAAGTATTGTAAATTTGGGATACTTGGGTGGCTCAGTTGGTTGAGTGTCCAACTTTTGATTTGAACTCAGGTCATGATCCTAGAGTCATGGGATCAAGCCCCGTATCTGGTTCCACAGTAAGCATGGAGACTGCTTAAAATCCCTCCCTCCCTCCCCCCTCCATCTTCCCCTTCTTCTCCCCCCTCCCTCGCTCCCCTTCTGCCCTTCTTCTGTTTGCACCCTCTCTAAAAATAAAGAAAAAAAAAACATTTAAACAAGAAAATTCTGGCTTGCCTTATGCTTTTGAGTTGCAAAATTTGATTCCATAAACGATGAAAAACCTCGGCAACAAAAAATACCAGAAAAACTCGTACTTTCTACTCAAGAATGGGACCTAATAAATTAATACTGTATTGAATTATCTTGGGTTTTGTGTGTGTGTGGGTATGTTCTTACGTAGCTATTTTCCTTAACTTCTGGTTTTGCTGATTTGGCAGAAAGTTAAATAGAAAATTAAATGCTTGAACTTTACATCAGAATTAAACTGGCTGGTTTTAGTTTTTTTTTCCCCCCCAAGTTCAAATTACATGCTTACTCTAGGAAAAAATTCAGACCTAGATGTATGACAAACGGTGAAAAGTACACTTCCCTTTCCACCTTTGAGAGGTATGGGGTAGCAAGCTAGAAAGTGAGCAGGCTCCGGAGCCACACTATTTTGATTCCTATTGTGGTTTGGATATTTCCAGCCCTAAATGTAAAGAATTTACATAAGCTCTTCTTATAAAATGGGGGTTAAAAACTAGGGCTGATTTTTTCCCTCTACTGGGGATAGCATCCATAGGCACTCAGAATGGTCCAGCATTTGACGTCCCATCTTCTGCCGTCCTACAATATAGCCTCTAACAAAACTTAAGGTGTCCCAAACCCCTGGAATAGAATCATTTACATTTATACCACGAATATTGGGAAAGCATCAGAATCAGCGTGGGGCATGTGCTCAGGCTGGCTTCAAGGAGTTCATGCTGTGAGACCTACAGTTCTTAAGAAGTTGTCTACAAGGAGAAAACATCAGCAGGGCCTGGGGTCGTTACATGTGTGCTAAGTGTGTTTGTGACAGGATCAAGTATGCTTTTCTCATTAAGGAGCAGAAAATCATTGTGAAAGTGTTGAAGGCACAAGCACAGAGTCAGAAAGCTAAATTAAAAATGAAGCTTTTTGGGGGGTGTCTGGGTGGCTCAGTTGGTTGGGCGTCTGGCTCTGGACTTTAGGTCATAATCTCGTGGTTTGTGGGTTCAAGTCCCACACTGGGCTCTGTGCTGCCAGCATGCAGCCTGCTTGGGTTTCTCTCTCTGCCTCCTCTCGCTTTGTCTTTCAAAATAAAAATTTTTTTTTAAATCAAAAGGCTTATTCTGTTAAAAAAAAAAAAAAACAAAAAAACAACCTAGGATTGGGGGCACCTGGGTGGCTCAGTTGCTTAAGCATCCTACTCTTTATTTTGGCTCAGGTCATGATCTCATGGTTTGTAGGTTCAAGTTCAGGCCCCGTGCACAGCCTGCTTGGGATTCTTTCTCTGCCCCTCCCTGTGCTCTCTCTCAAAATAAATTTAAAAAAGCAAAAAACTACGGTTGTACTGAAGATTAAATGAATTAATGAATACATCTAATGTAATTACAGCAGTGCTTAGCACATACTAAGTGTTCAATAATCTTTATGCATGTGGATGTACACATAGAGACATAAAGGCAGTTATATCTTTCACATTATTCTACAACCTGCTCTTCTCAACTTTCCATACCAGCCAATACAGAAATTATTTAACACCTGCATGATTTCAATGATATATCAGAATTTAACAATTTCTTGTATTGGATCCTTGTATCTTTGCATAGTTGAATTGGTATTTCTATAGGAATGATTCCTAAAATGGGAAAGTCAAAGGGCATATGCATTTATAATTCTGATACTATGCCTTCCATACACTAATTGATACTCTCACAAATGGTTGACTTTTTAAACAACCCTTTTAAATGATACCTTTAGGTGGTATGAGTTTCTATAAAAGTCTAACAAACTGACATTAACAGATTCTAAGGCTACTTCGCTATAGCTTGATACTATTGAATAATGTACATATACTGAATAAAAGTATTTTCAAAACTCCATATAGTCGTAAGAACAATAAAACTATATACTAAAGTTTCTCCTGAGTTGTAAACATTTAAGCTCCAGTCAGCAGAAAGTATCTCCATTTTTGTAATCCCAACATCTAGCACAGTACCTGGGAATAGAGTGTATCAGTATATTTCTGTGTGTTATACGAATAGTCAAAAATCAAAAGGAACTATTACATTAAGTAACCACACCTCGAAAACCACATAGCTTTTGTTCCTCTCCATTTGACAATAGCCAATCCCAAATAAGTCTGTAACATCTACTTTATTTTTTAATGGTTTTTTTTTTTTTATTTTTGAGAGGCAGAATGCGAGTAGGGGAGGGGCAGAGAGGGAGACACAGAATCTGAAACAGGCTCCAAGTTCTGAGCTGTCAGCACAGAGCCTGACGTGGGGCTTGAACTCACAACCTGAGATCATGACCTGAGTCAAAGTCTCATGCTTAACTGACTCAGCCACCCAGGAGCCCCTACTTTCTTTAAACTTGAAAAAAACTTTCCCCTAAATCAAGAAGTATCTCTTCTTACAGTGTTTAGCCTCTTTAGTTAAGCTAACATTTAAATACTCAATGTTAAAAGCATTTTAAATGTGTTATATATTTCAAATAGGAAGGATTCTCTGCAATAGTTTTATCACTATTGTACTTAGCTCAGTATTTCCTTACCAGAAACTAAACATCTGTTCATACCTAGCCCTAAAAGTGGGAATCACAGAAGTTTGAATGGGATGCCTCTTTGTTCAACTGGCTGCCAGTTCCCTTGGTCTACAGCAGAAACTGCTACAACATGTTATCAACACCCAGGTCTTGTCTTTTCTGACATCGGGAGCCTACCTCAGCCCAGGTCTCTGGTTTGGCTCCTCCCATTTCAGTAATCTGCAATATTAGAAATCACCTATTCCAAGTAATGAGTGACACACAGTGAAGTTTCAGTGCATTCTCAGCCCATGCTGCTTTATTGCCAAAATATATATATATACACACACACACAGGTGCAGAGTTCCCAACTCATATAGCAGTTCCCTTTTACATCAAAGAATAAAATTTCTTCTGAAATCCCAAGGATGCATAGATTAAAAAAAGCAAGCTGCCTTTTGTAATACTTTAAACATTCCGTAAAATTCTTTTAACATTGTACCGATGGTGCAATTGAAGAAAATGCAGAACAGCAAGTAAAAACAACTGTATTTGTAGGACACTAAATAAAAATACATGAATGATACCCTAATATGACCGTAAATGATGAGTGGTTTTAAAGTAAGTGCCAAGACTATTTCTGTTGTTTAAGGACTGACGATAATGTATTGCCACATACTGTTCTTATCCCTGGGAGAAATATTGATGGTATGGCATACTATCACCAAAGGAGACAAAACCTTTTGAAAATTGCAAACTTAAGATATCTACCTTGATTGTAAAGGAGGTTTAGGAGTTGAGTTCCTAGAGAAATTTGTGATGCTTGGTTTTCTAACTATTTTAATATACTTTTGTGAAATAATGGTAACAGAGAGAAACTTTGTATCTTCACTGGTTTCATTGGTTGAAATTATCAATAAGTGGCAAAGAGAAAATTTACATACGGGATATAACCTCTCACTTCCTGTACTTAAGTGGAGACTAAACACTGCAATGACTGTAAGTATAATTCAGTTATGAACCACTAGAAAGTCACCATTTCCACTTAAGCATTCCTGTAAGTATTTGGACTGAAATCCCACAGCAAAGAAAACAGGCTAAAATGACTTCAGAAAAATTATTTTTCAATCAGAGAACATGAAACCTGGGAGAGGCCTAGTGAGAATCATCTAGTCTACATCTGAATTCTCTTCTGTTTAGGCACTCAGATATGAATTTCATTTGTACATTATTTATCATGATCACTTGCACTTACAAGGGTTATTTCTAAGGAATATTCTGAAAAGTTTTAAGCTACTACAATAAATTGATCTGTTTTCTGCATCAAGTAAGAAAATAAATGGCAAGGTTGTGTTTTGTTTTATTTATTTATTTTTTAAAGGGAAAACCTGTTCCTGTTTACCTGCCATCAACAGCTTTAGGCAACAAATTATGCAGTCTCAGCAAAAGATCATGGATAAAGCCCTGGCTATAAAATTAAAAAAAACCACAAAACATTTATATAATACAGTAACAAAAGAGAAACCAAGCCACAGATTTGTCAATATTTTTATCAGTTTCTACAAAATGAAATGGTCTCCTTTGCTGTAGGGAACCTTTATGGCTGATCAGTGCCAGTACCATCCAGAAGAGTTAGCTGGTTATTTGAAAATCCTGGAACATCTGAAATATGTGCATTCACTCCCAAGATACTAGTTTTAAGAGATCCAAACTTAAGCCACATAAATTTTATCAGACAAACCCCATACTTACATTATTTTATATAATCTACACTGGTATTTCCTACTCTCCTATGCTTTCTGAAACTCTGCACCTTTTTGATTACTAGAGCCATAGCAGCTTATTTATATTTATTCAACATGCTTAGTTTGTGCCTTAGTTTTGTTTTTAAACATGCTTGGGGACTAAGGGAAGCAGGCAAGAGGTTAGAGGGTGAGCATTGTCATGCTCTCTATTCCTGACAGTTTGAATGTCTTGTGGTCGCCCCTGTTTATCTTCTAGCTCCCATTTTCAATGGAAGTTATGATAATCTTTAATTAGAAAATGAAAATTAATAATCCAAACAGTAAATTCAGGCTATTGGTTTAAGTCTCTATTGCTTCATTAATAAGTGCATATATATATATATATATCTACTAGTCACCATATAACACTGGACATTTTCAATCATGCATTAGAATATTAGTAGTCTAAAATCAGAGTTATGGGCCTGCCACTATTGCTTCCACTTTCATTCAGACCCAGTTTTAATAAACATGCAGAAAAGTCCCTTGATTCAGAGAAATTAGGGGAAATAACAAGGACGCATGCAAAGTTTCAACTGAAAATGTGGGTTAATAAAGTGATTGGTTAGAAATGCAGGCATGGCAGGTGCTCCACATCACAATGCTGTTTCAGAATAGAGGTACAAAAGTCACACACACAGAGGTTAAAATCAGGACCACTAGTTAGTTATAAAAGGCTCAATTGCAAATCCTGGCCCTTTTGGGTAAAGAATGATGTAAAAACTCTGGGTAAAGAAAGAATTGAGCAGTAAGTTTTCTTGGCCATTTATTGACACCTATAGCACAGGAGAGAGCATAGGTGGTGTAGTGATGAAGATGTTTTTAGGCAGAATGGTTTCTGATTCACATTAATGAGCTTTATCTGCACAGCCCCCTGGGGAAAAAGAGTTTATGAACAGCAGAGCTAATAAAATGTAAACTCAAAAATCAATGCCCTGAAATTTAGCATAATGTTCTGCTTTTGAAAACTGTTGGCCAAGGGATCCTTCCAAATAGGGTATGGTTAATAGCCAAGCAATGTTCTGAATAAACTAGAAGCGATTTGCTTGCACCAGCAGCACCATGAGAATGTAAACTCCTGGAGGCCAAGGGTCTCTTCATATTTTGCATATCACAGGTACACAAAGAGTAAACATGAGACCACAACAACATTAAAAATAACCGCATACTCAGAGACTACAAAAACTTGTTATACATTTTAGCATTTACAACTATAACGTGGCTGTTAAGGGTAGTCTTTAATTGTTCTAAGTAATTAAATTGTTGACATCACTATAATACACAGCGGTGTCCTCATGATCATGCAGATGACTGAATATTGCTTGGTTATTCCAATGTCTCTAACACCAACTGTTGGCGTAAGACATTTAAAGAGGAGCTATAATCAGTTTAATATAGCCTTCTCCCTATCCTTTGGAGTTGCCATATAAGAATTAAATATTCAAGAGGCACTATTTTCTTAAATCCACTCCACGTTCAGTTTTTTCCCTGGGAATACAAGGGAACATAGACCCAATCTTTTCAAGGACCTTCAAGGTGCTAAATGGCCAAAATGAACACAAGGTAAAAGGGATTAAGAAGTCAGCTACCATTCCACTATTATATCCTGATATGAGGTGTGTGATTCCTCAAATCAAGAAACTAGTTTGCTGGGCTCTTATTAAATTAAAATAGTCACAGGCCAAAGTCCTCAACACATCTACATCAGACAGCGTTTAAAAAACCAATATACTGTCTTTGGCTATTCCCTTCAATCCTGTGCTTTACATCTTTAAATTCTAACTACCGTAAACTAACCACAACCATAAGGAAAAGCCAGCTACCCAAGTTCTTGGCTTGTTTTTAACCCAAACATACACACACAACAAACTTTTCCTTTTTTAAAATGCACCCAGAAAACTGATGGAGAAAAGAAGAAGTGACAAACAACAAAGTATGCTATTCTGTAGATGCCTGTTGCTGACAAGAACATCATAAGCAAAGTCCCCACACGATGGCTTCAGTGGAGCTACATCAGTAGTACATTTGTTTCCAGGTTAACCACTAAAAAATTTCATTCAATGGCTCTAACCCTCTGCTTTAGGAAACAAATAGGGTTTCTATCCTTTAAACTTACACAAAAGTTGCTACTTCTCACACAATGATATATTCATATACATTCAGTTTTATAAGTACCTTTTATATGTTCTTTGTCTAAAACATCTTTTTCCTTTTGTGCATCTCTGTTGATCGCAGAGCTTCACAACCTCAAGTAATATTTACTCTACTGTACAACTTTGCTAATACAATTTACTATACATGCAAAACTGCTATTGCTACTAAAATTCTACCTCTTGAAAATTATTCATTTTATGGCTTTTATTTTTTATTTTTTGCAATAGGAAGTATCCTTTCCTATATACTGTGCTATTTTGCTATTTTGCATTCATTACCTTTTCAGAGGTATTTTTAAAAATGTTTCAATGCTTTTGGGAAATGGATTCTCCCAGGTAATAAACTTCTTGAGCCAAGAGTACAACTACTTTAAATACACTATGAGAATCTAAACCTGGGTCCCTGGATACCTGCTGCAGTCTATTTGTTTAAGCTTGCTTCTGTACAGGAGACACACCACATTAGTTTTGCATTTCACATCATGGTAACTATAGAACCTGTGTCAATAAATCCTGAACTCTGAGAATACTGAGATTTAAAAATCACCTCAGAAAACTGCCCTTTCCAAGTTCTCAAGGCAGCTTTTACAGGTAGGAATTTCTTTTCCACAGAAAGCTATCTTACGCTTTCAGAACAAAACAACTTTTATTTTTACAAGGAAAGCAGAAAAAAGTGAAAGCTGTCTGAGGTGGCTTACTTTAACTTAGCAAAATATAGTTATTACACTGCAGCCAGGGTGGGCTCTATCTAGCTACATTCCAATTCTCGTGAAAAAGTCTGGAATCCCATCAACACACGATTCAGATTCTGAAATGGGAAAATTGTGCCCATGACAAAGTAATGTAGGGCACTGAACTACTGACCAGTGTTCTTCCATAACAAGTAGCATGCTGCAGACAGGAAATGTAAATGGTCTGCAGATTAGAAAAGCACTTGATTAACATAGCATCTGAATAAGACATGCAAATATAAAACAATTTCTTGAGGCAAAAGGAGTGGATTAAATAATAAACCTACAAGACATACAGTGTGAAAACAGCATAAGAACAATCTCATCTCAGACTGAAAGAGCAAAAAAGCAGAATCATGAAATGGGGACTCATTTTGATTTGAGGTTTCATAAGACACAAGGGCAGCTGGTTTCCAGCTACCTCAGAGAGAGCTTAAATAACCTCAAACATAGTATTTCACATTGTGATCCCACATTTCTATTCATAAATGAGTCTTTTTGGCCTTAATCGCCTTTCCCCAGAGAGAATATCACGATTGAGATATTTATGAAAAACAAAAAGGTCTCAATTTTCCACTCATTTTACACTATTGGTTATTATCAATAAATCATCCTGAAGTTTAAGTTATTACTAGGCTCATGCACTAACCCCTAACATGGCACTACAATATGCTACCAAGCACTAATGCTTACAAAACTATACACATCTCAAAATGGAAGACATTGGTGATTTTGTTGTTCTTAAACAACTTGTAACATTTGTCCACAAGTATTAAAATATACATATATATATTTCTATTGCACATATCCCGTTTTTGTTGAACTTTTTAAAAGAAAAACTGTCAGCTGACATGGAGCAAAGGGAAGGAAGTAGGCATATTTCTGCCTAAAATTAGAGCTTTTGCCATCAAGAAGGGGACAAAATAGACCAGGTTGGGGGGGGTGGGGGGGTGTAGGTGTATTTAGTAAACCCTGGGCTAGTACAACTGGCATATACCCATTTTGGTAGATGCCATCTGGGGACAACCATTAAAGCTGCAAGAACAACTTGAACAAGATCATTCAGCAGTGGTTCTTTTAGCTATGAAACAAAAAATACAAAGTAAATGGAAAAGATGAGTCTGATACATATTCAAACAAGAGGGCCAGAGATGGTTTCACTGGTGCTGACAGTATAGAGTCCCTATCCCCTGCGCCAAATGACCCTACCCAAAACGCTGCAAAAAGGACACAGGGAAGATGGATAACAAACAACAGAAGATATAAATTCTCAACATACCAATGAGATTCATGTATGTAGGTTCCATTCTATCTTTAACAATTCCAAAATACTAAAGGAAAATATCAGAAAGTTGGCTAAGAATCAGAGAGGTAACTTAAATTACCTTTATCCAAAGTTACTTCTATGCTTTGCCACTAGTATTTGCCCTCAAAGTAAAGTGTATCTATATTACGTATTTTCCTAAAAAGCTTTCTTATCCAGTTCAAATAGGTCGACCAATTTAATCATTAAGAGTGCTCAACATTTCCCATTTTTGGTCATTTCTATCACTGCTAAATTTTGGTAAATCTGCCCAAGTTTTTAGCATCACAGCATGTATGGCCCTAGACAAATTCCCTAAATAACAGATATGATGTAAGACAATTTGTTCTTAATTGCATCTAAGAAGTTTTAAATTCTTTCTCACAAAGACTCACACAGTTTTATTCTTATATAAAGACCTGACAATTCAGACACTGGTCCTCTGTTGATTTGGAAGCAAGAACACCATAGTCTGTTCATCACGTGGTGTAGGTTTTAAGGGAAAGAAGGAAGATCCATATTTCTTACTGAACTATTTTTCTTGTTTGAGGTTTTTTCCAGACCCTGAACTTCTTTTAAATCAACCACAAGTTTGGGAACACTGCTTTTGAAAAGGTCCATTCTCTGATGAGAAAGTTCAGTTTCAACTGGGGAACGTTACCTGAGTCCCAGCCCTGACAGCCTGACATTACCTCTCACCTAGAAAAACAAACCAAATATCCAAGTACGCATCTTAGATAAAAGGAAAAAGGTTATTTAAGTTTTTAGAAAAATCAAGCTACAGAATGTAAAATGCCATAAAGTGAGATGGAGCTGCATAAGGCATTTTTGCTTATTTTTCGCAGGAGAAAGGAATTTTATGGAACCTTTTCTCATTTTCCCCCCATTCCTCCATGTTCAAAAGTTGAAGGCAGATCATACTACAGGATCCACCATATTTTCTGAACAGAAAAACCACTTAGGCCACTCTTCTTCCTGCCTTAGCAGCATGGAAAACCAAGTCTCGAGTGTTATGTAAGACTGCACAAAAAAGAATGAAGTAATTTGCAATATAACAGCCTCTCATCTGAGCTAGATGAACAGGGTTCCATCAGTGGACGTGAAGTTGCTTGTTTCCTTTTCCAACTTTTCAGTAAACCCAAGCATGGATTCAAGCGTTAGCAAATGCACAATGTGGTCTTTCTTTAGAAGAATGAAAAATCATTAAAAAATACCAAGTGTCCAAAGACTTCTGAGACAGAAGCCAATAATAACTTCCTTCTTGAAGAGGAAAATCCCTCCTTATCCAAATGTAGATTTACACATGTAAAAATGTGTAGTTTACAGAGACTCTGTTAACCTTGCAGTATCTTGTTTTATGCTTCTTTATCACATCAAAGGTTTTATTGCAAAATGAGACCTTCGTTCTCGTCCAGCAAATGTACTTCACAGGATGAGTTTAGATATTTTAATATCTGTAATTTTTAAGCATTTCTTTCATTTCAAATTAGAACACATATTTGGAATTTACTCTTGCAGATTCAACTGTGCCTATGACAGTGGCTGGAATTGGAAGACATTAAAAAAAAAAAACCTGATGTCATCCATCCTTGCTATTTATTTAGTCTTCTTGTTTGGAACAAAAGTTCTTTAAAGAATTAAAAAAAAAAAAAACGCCAACATCTAAGCACCTGTTTCAAATTAAACATCAGCCCCAGCTTCCAAAATAATTTCTTTATAATTAAGCAAAAGCAGAACATGCATGTCAGTTGCTTCTTTCTTCCTGGAGCGCTGGCCAAGACCACTGCATCCTAGGAGCTTCTCTATGTTGAATCTGAGAAGTGGAACCAAAAGAAAAGCAGCCTTTTCCAATCCAAATCATGGAGGTAAAACTTGTAGAGGAGATATCCACATTTCAAGAATAGAGAAAGTGACTGGATAAAAGAAGAAGGATAACCTACTCCAGGAGAAACACACAATACCTGCAAATACAAAATAAATTAAAAACAGGGAGGGTAAGAGAGGTACTTTTGCATGAGCTTACTTTAAAAAATAATATTTAAAAACACAAAGAAAATATATTTTAGATTAAACATTGTCTAAAAGAAAATATCCAACCATTAACACCAAATTCAGGATTGTCATCACAAAAGCAGAAGCATTAGTCAGAAAAAATATATAAACACAACAAAAAAATTAGATTTATATAAAAACTTATTTTATAGAACAAGACACACACGTCCATTTCCTATTGTGCAAATGGAGTAATGTGCCTCAAGTTTTTATACCCATAAAATGATTCTACACAGAACATTTTCATTTAAAGCAAATAAACCTTAAAAAAAATAATAAGAAAGTAATAAAAACAGTTGTACTCCCAATTTGATATAACTACTTATACTCAAAGCCATATGAATCATCTTATTTTGAAAAAGAAAATTTTTTTAATGTTTAATTATTTTTGAGAGAGAGGGAGACAGAGACGGAGTGCAAGCGAGGGAGGGGCAGAGAGAGAGGGAGACACAGAATCCAAAGCAGGCTGTCAGCACAGAGCCCGACATGGTACTCGAACCCATGAACCACAAGATCATGAGCTGACCCAAAGTCGGATGCTTAACTGACTGAGCCACCCAGGCACCCCTGTATCATTTTTAGTTTGAATTATCGTCAAGAATGTAAGACTAACAGGGAACAATAAAAATTTTATAAAATAGGGGCACCTGGGTGGCTCAGTCTGTGGAGCATGTGACTCTTGATCTCGGAGTCATGAGTTTGAGCACCATGTTGGGTGTAGAGATAACTTAAGTAAATAAAACTTAAAAATTTTTTTTTGTAAAATATATCCACAATTAAAACAATGTGTACTATATACCATAGTCACAAAAGAGAAGTATATAAAAATATCATCAGTTCACTGCTAAACCTAACACCTTTAAACTGCAATATGTGCAAAAGCAAATCAGACAAACAAGGACAATATTATAAAATTCCATGTACATAAGGTACCTAAAATAGGCAAAGTAGAAGAGGTAACTAAAGACTGGGGGTAGTGGGGAGCGGAGTTAATAAATTTCTGCTTGGGATGATTAATAAATTCTGGAAGTAGTGGTATTGGTTACACCACAATATATACTTTTTAAAGACGTTTATTTATTTATAAATATACTTTAATACCATATAATTATACATTTAAAGGGGTTAAAATGATATATCTTCTGTATTACTTCACAATAAAAAACATATAATAAATGCTTATGAAAAACTGAAATAAATTACTTTAGCTTACAAAAATGGCCAATAGCAACTGGCTAACTAGTATTCCTAGGCCTCTGTTTTTACTGTGTCACATAAAAAAACAAAAACAAAAAAACCTCAATTCTTACTGAATTTGAGTAACCCAGATTGAAGACAAGACAAAGTTCTGAATCAAAAACAACAAAAGGAAAATTTTAATTAACTTTAACATGGGGTGCCTGGATGGCTGAGTTGGTTAAGTGTCAGACTTTGGCTCAAGTCATGATCTTGCAGTTCTTGAGTTGGAGCCCTATATCAGGCTCTCTGCTGTCAGCTCAGATCCCACTTGGGATCCTGTCTCCCTTGCTGTCTGCCCCTCCCCCTGCTTGTACATGCATGCTGTCTCAAAAGTACGTAAACATTAAAAAAAATTTCTCTAATATAAATTAATTAATTAACTTTCACTATTTGCAGATGACATAATACTATATATAGAAAACCCTGGAGCGCCATGGTGGCTCACTCGGTTGAGTGTCAGACTTCAGCTTAGGTCATGATCTCAAGGTTCCTGAGTTTGAGCCCCACATCAGGCTCTCTGGGTGGGCGCGGTGCCCACTTCAGGTCTTCTATCCTCCGCCTCCACCTCTTCCCCACTTACTCTCTCAAAAATAAACATTAAAAAAAATGCAAAACTACTTTTCTTAAAAAAAAAACTCCAAAGACTCCACCAAAAAACTACTAGAGTGTTATATGAATTCAGTAGTCTCAAGATACAAAATCAACATATAAAAGTCTGTTGCCTTTCTATATAGTACTAATGATATAAAGTAATAATAACATTTAATAATAATATTTAGTAATAATGAAGCAGCAGAAAGAGTAAGTAAGAATCCCATTCACGGCTGCATCAGAAATTAAGTACCTAAGAATAAACTTAACCAAAAAGGTGAAAGACCTATACTCTGAAAACTATAAAACAGTGATGAAAGAAACTGAAGACACAAAGAAATGAAAAGACATTCCAAGCTCATGGACTGGAGAACAAATATTGTTAAAATATCTATACTACCCAAAGCAATCTACAGATTTAATGCAATAGCAATAGCATTTTTCACAGAACTAGAACGAACAATCCTAAAATGTATATGGAACCATAAAAGACCCTGAACAGCCAAATCAATCTTGAAAAAGAAAAGCAGGTGCGCCTAGATGGCTCAGTCGGTTGAGCATCTGGCTCTTGATTTCAACTCCGGTCATAATCTCACAGCTCATGAGACCAAGCACCGCATCAGATTCTGTGCTGACACTGCAGGCTGCTTGGGATTTTCTCTCTCTCTCTCTTTCTGCCCCTCCCCTGCTCATGATCTTTCTCTCTCAAAATAAATAAATTAAAAAAAAAAGAAGAAGAAGAAAAAGAAAAGCAAAGCTGGAGGCATCACAATTCCAGATTTCAAGTTTTATTACAAAGCTGTAGTAATCAAAACAGCACGGTATTGGCACAAAAATAGACAAGTAGATCAATGGAAAAGAAGAGAAAACCCACAAATAAACCCACAATGATATGGCCAACTAATCTTCAACAAAGAATATCCAATGGAAAAGTCTTTTCAATAAATGGTGTCCGGACAATTGGACAGCTACACACAAAAGAATGAAACTGGATCATATATATACATACATATACACACACATACACACATACATATACATATATGTATGTATACATATACATATATGTGTGTGTATATATATATGTATATATATATGAGCACACACGTGTGCAAGTCAGGGAGGGGCAGAAAAACAGGGGGAGAGAAGAGAGAGAGAGAATCCCTGTGCAGAGGCTGATGAGGGGCTTGAACTCATGAACCGTGAAAACATGCCCTGAGCTGAAGTCAGACACTTTACCAACTAAGCCAACCATGTGCCTCTAGACTACATTCTTCCACTATACATAAAAATAAGCTCAAAATGGATTGAAAACCTGAAACCATAAAAATCCTTGAAGAGATTATAATTTCACTGACATCAACCATAGCAACATTTTTCTACATATGTCTTCTACAGCAAGGGAAATAAAAACAAAAATAAACTATTGGGACTATATCCAAATTAAAAGCTTCTGCAGAGCAAAAGAAATAATCAAATAATCAACAAAACAAAAGGCAACCTACTGAATGGAAAAATTTATTTGCAAATGATATATCCGATAAAGAGTTAGGGTCCAAATATATAAAGAATTGATACAACTCAACACACCAAAGAAACAAGCAATCCTATTAAAAAATGGGCAGAAGACATGAATAAACATTTCTCCAAAGAAGTCATACACATGACACATGACAAGATGTTCAACATTACTCATCATCAGGGAAATGAAGATCAAAACTACAATGTGGGGCACCTGTGTGGCTCAGTAAGTAGAGCATCTAACTCTTGATCTCAGGAACATGAATTCAAGCCCCATATTAAGCATGGAGCCTACATTAAATAAAAAAAATCTACAATGAGATATCACTCACACCTGTCAGAATGGCTAAAATAAAAAACACAACAAACAAGTGTTGGCTAGGATGTGAAGAATCCTCCTGCACTACTGGTGGGAATGCAAACTGGTGCAGCCACTGTGGAAAACAGTATGAAGGTTTCTCAAAAAGTTAAAAATGGAACTACCTATGATCCAGTGAGTGCCTACTGGGTATCCACCCAAAAAAGTACAAACACACTAATTCAAAAGGATATATGCAGCACTATATTTATAGCAGCATTATTTATAATAGCCAAATTATGGAAGCAGCCCAAGTGCCCATCAACAGATGAATGGATAAAGATATGCTGAATATATACAATGGAATATTACTCAGCTATAAACCTAACGAAAGCCAAAAAGCTGAATAAACGAAAAAGAAATGAAATTTTGCCATTAGCAACAACATGGATGGAACTAGAGAGTAATGCTAAGCAAAATAAATCGGAGGAAGACAAATACCTTGTGATTTCACTCATATGTGGAATTTAAGAAAAAATGAATTAGCAAAGGAAAAAGAGGGAGAGACAAACCAAGAAAGACTCTTAACTATAGAGAAACTGATGGTTACCAGAGGGGAGATGGGTGGCAGGATGGGTGAAATACATGATGGGGATTAAGGGGTGCGCATGATATGATGATCACTAGATGATGCATGGAATTGCTGAGTCACTAAATTGTACACCTGAAACCAATGTAACACTGTATATTAACTATACTGGAATTTAAATAAAGGCAAACATAAATTAATTCAGAATCAAATCAGGAGGAAGAGAATTACAGAATTTGCACTGTTGCAAAATTAGAAGTAAGAGTAAAAAACACAGAAGAACCACAGAAGAGCCTTTAGAACACCATGAGCAACACAGCTTGCAACAGTCATTAGACTGTTCTGTAGTTCAATTTTAATGACAAGATAACTGGTAGTAATGTTGGGGGGAAAGAAGATACAAGCTAGTTCTTTCCAGGAGTAAATATGCTAAAGAATTCTATGCAAACCAAGCACCAAAGAAGCCTTGAAAAAGAGCACCTTTTCTGAGAATGCGAAATGGTGTAGTCACTCTGGAAAACAGTACAGAGGTTCCTCAAAAAATTAAAAATAGAACTACCCTTTGACCCAGCAATTGCACTACTAGGTTATTTATCAAGGAATACAGGAATGCTGTTTCGAAGGGACACATGCACCCCAATGTTTATAGCAGCACTACCGACAATAGCCAAAGTATGGAAAGAGCCCAAATGTCCATCGACGGATGAATAAAGATGTGGTGTATATATATATCTATATACCTATATATAGATACACACACCCACACCCACACCCACACACAATGGAATATTATTCAGCAATCAAAAAGAATGAAATCTTGCCATTTGCAACTACATGGATGGAACTAGAGGGTATTATGCTAAGCAAAATTAGCCAGATAAAGAGAAATATCATATGACTTCACTCATATGAGGACTTTAAATACTAAACAGATGAATGGAAGGGAAGGGAAGCAAAAATCATATAAAAACAGGGAGGGGGACAAAACATAAGAGACTCTTAAATATGGAGAACAGAGGGCTCCTGGAGGGGTTGTGGGAGGGGGGATGGGCTAAATGGATAAGGGGCTTAAGGAATCTACTCCTGAAATCATTGCGGCACCATGAGCTAACCAGCTTGGATGTAATTATAAAAAATAAATTATAGAAAGAAAGAAAAAAGGCGCCTTTTCTTAATAGGGAACCATATAGATTGTCTTATAAACAAATTCCTTCAGAGGCACCTGGGTGGCTCATCAATTAAAGGACAGACTCTTGGGGCGCCTGGGTGGCTCAGTCGGTAGAGTGTCCAACTTCGGCTCAGGTCATGATCTCGCGGTCTGTGAGTTCGAGCCCTGTGTCGGGCTCTGTGCTGACAGCTCAGAGCCTGGAGCCTGCTTCACATTCTGTCTCTCCCTCTCTCTCTGCCCCTCCCGCTCATGCTCTGTCTCTGTCTGTCTCAAAAATAAATAAACATTAAAAAAAATAAAATAAAAAAAATAAAGGACAGACTCTTGATTTCAGCTCAGATCATGATCTCACAATTCAAGTCTCATGTTGGGCTCTATGCTGTTAGTGCAGAGCCTGTTTGGGATTCTTTCTCTCCCCCACTCTCTCTGACCCTCCCCTGCTCAAGCTCTCTTTCTCTCTCTCAAAATAAAATTTAAAAAAAATCCTTCAGCAATACCTACTAATAAAAATGTATAGGGGCGCCTGGGTGACTCAGGCGGTTAAGTGCCTGACTCTTGGTTTTTAATGCAGTAGAGTAGTTGGTGATAGTGATCAACTGAATGAGACGGAAGTGACAGTGAGGGACTTCTGAGACAAGGTCACAGAGAGGGCTGTGGCTTCTGCATTGTTCTCTTGGATTGCTTATTCTGGGAGAAGCCAAATGCTATGGACATTTAAGCAGCCTTAGAAGAGGCTGACACTGGAAGGGGTGGAGGCTTTCCACCACCAGCATGAATTTATCAGCCATGTGAATGAGCTACCATGGAATTAGACAACTGTCGCCCCCAGCCAATATCTTGACTGCAACATTAGGAAAGAACCTAAGCCAGAAAACCGCAGCTAAACTGCACTGTAAGTTCTGACCCAGATAAACTTCGAGAAATAATACATGTTTACTGTTGTTTTAATCCACTAAGTTTCAGGTAATGTGTTATGCATCAATAAATAACTAATACACTTTACTTCCTCTAAGGACAGCAGGAATGATGTATCATGGGCGTTTAATACTCCTTTCTTACTTTGCTATGTAAATTCAGAACACATGTTACAAAATACAATGGACATCTTTATTGTTCCAGTTTTATTTTGTTTTTTAATGTTTATTTATTTTTGAGAGAGAGAGAGAAAGAGCCCAAGTGGGGTAGGGGCAGAGAGAGAGGGAGACACAGAATCGGAAGTAGGCTCCAAGCTCTGAACTGTCAGCACAGAGTCTGATGTGGGGCCTGAACTCACATGCAGTGCGATCATGACCTGAGCTGAAGTAGGATGCTTAACCGACTGAGCCAACCAGGCACCCCAATGGTTGGAATTTTTACTTACCTTTTTCAATTTTCTTTTATTGTGGTAAAATACACATAATATAAAATGTATCATCTTAACCCTTTTAAGTGTTCAGTTGAGTGGTATTAAGGACAATCATATTGTTGTACATCACCAACCCAATCGTCTCAATTTTTTTCATTTGCGAAACCGAAACTCTGCCCCCATTAAATAATAACTTCCAATTTCCCTTCCTGAAGTCCCTGGCAACCACCATCCTACTTTTTGTCTCTCTGATTTTGACTACTCTTAAGTACCTTTTATAATCGGTATATAATATTTTAATCCTTAAAGCAGCTGTACACTGAGTGATTCCCATGTAATACAATCAAGGTATACCATTAAGTAGATGTACTGAGTTGAACTGTGTTCTCCCCAAATCCATAAATTGAAATCCTAATACCCAGTCCTTCAAAATGTGACCTTATTTGGAAACAGAATCACTGCAGATACAATTAGTTAAAATAGGTCATACTGGGAGCAGCTGGGTAGCTCAGTTAGTTGAGCATCTGACTCCTGATCAGCTCAGAGTCCTCAGATCAAGTTCTGCCCTGAGCTTGGCGCCTGCTTGGGATTCTCTCTCCCTCTCTGCTCCACATGCACATGTGCTCTCTCTCAAAAAATAAACAAACATTAAAATGAAGTGATACTGGGGCGCCTGGTGGCTCAGTCGGTTAAGCATCCAACTTTGGCTCAGGTCATGATCTGGCAGTAAGAGAGTTTGAGACCTGCGTCCGGATCTGTGCTGACTGCTCAGAGCCTGGAGCCTGCTTCAGATTCTGTGTCTCCCTCTCTCTCTGCCCCTCCCCCACTCACACTCTGTCTCTCTCTCTCTCAAAAATAAATAAACATTGGGGTGCCTCGGTGGCTCAGTCGGTTAAGTGTCGGACTTCGGCTCAGGTCATGATCTCGCAGTCCATGGGTTCAAGCCCCACATCTGGCTGCTGACAGCTCAGAGCCTGGTGCCTGCTTCGTATTCTGTCTCTCCCTCTCTCTCTCAAAAATAAAAAATAAACATTAAAAATAAATAAATAAACATTTAAAAAATAAAAAATAAAATAAAATGAGGTCATACTGGAACAGAGTGGGTTCCTAATGGAACATGACTGGTATCCTCATAAAAGAGAGAATTTATGACACAGACACACTCACAGGGAGAATGCCATGTGAAGACTGGAGTTATGTTGCCACAACCCAAGGAACCCCAAAAAATTAGAAGACATCCTTCTCTAGTACCTTTAAAGGAAGTATAGCCCTGGGGTGCCTGGGTGGTTCAGTTAAGTGTCCAACTCTACATTTCGGCTCAGTCATGATCTTGTGGTTCTTGGGATCAATCCCTATGCAGGGCTCTGCGCTGACAGCAAGGAGCCTGCTTGGGATTCTCTCCCTCTCTTCCTGCCCTCCCCAGCCCCCACCGCCCTACTTTCTCTTGAAATGAATAAACTTTAAAAAATTTTTTAAAAACAAATTTAAAAAGTGTACTGAAAAGCCTTAGAAATTAAAGATTAAAATATCAATATTTATCTATAATTAGAACTTAAGTAAATATATTCTAGGAGCACCTGGGTGGGTTAGTCAGTTAAGCCTCTGACTTTGGCTCTGGTCATAATCTTACAGTTTGTGATCTGGAGCCCCTCCAACTCTCTGCCCCTGTCCCACTCTCTCTCTCTCAAAAATAAACAAACTTAAAATATATATATATATATTCTAAAACTTGCCTAATAACATTTATATTTTATCAGTTGATCTTCAATCGAATTAAGTCTGTACCTTTTTTCTTTATCTTATAAAAATTACTAGTTTGGGCAAATGATTTTCTTTTTTTATACTTAATACACTGCTTTTGTTGCGAATATGAGATTTAACTTAAATGTATATAATTTCTAGTCACTTGTGATGTCACGTTCATTTTCTGTTGAAGCTTACTGTTCCACTTCTATCTAGCTGTTTTTCTAGCTGCTTAAACAGTATCTGGAAGCATTAGCCACTATTACTCACTTGCCAAATCCTGAGTTCAGAATTTTATTTTCTTCTTGGGATGAATATAAAAGCACCTGGAAGCCAAAGAAAATGTTCTTCCTGTGATAAGGAAAAATAAAAAAAAAGAGCATTACAGAAAGGATACAGTCCTCACTTGTGCTATATGCCTCTGGGGGCAAAACTATTCAAATGAATCAAGGTATTTTAAAAACAACACTATCAAAAACTACTCAAAAGGAATTGTCAGAAAGAAATTACTCACTATCTGCACTGGCCCTTATTTTATACATTTTATGATTTTGACTAATTTCAAAACTCCTGAATCAGTGGTTCTCAGGTTTTCATGCAACACTGTTCCCAATGAGAATCTGATGATGCTACCTTCCGGCTTCTCACAAAAGACCTGTGTTTTACTATAGATGACCACACCCCTCTCTTTTAAGGTAGGAAGGGATAATGTTCTGTTCCTTTCCTCTGTCCCACATACCTTCTTTCTACTTCTAGATGAAACTGAAGGGGAAAAAAACCATAAACTCCTGACAAAAGGAAAAGATAGGTCTCATTTAGAAGCCATTTCTTTACCTGATATTTCCAGCTTTGCTAAATCAAGGGCCAGCAAAGGGCATACCAGAAACACTGATTTGTACTATGACATGTCAGTCGAACTGGATCCAACTAACGTGCCAACTGTAAACAGTCTTCACCAGTTTCGAAACCTACCTGTTAGGTAACTTTCGAAGAATATAACTGAAAGACCGAATGAAGGGTTATAAAAATCCATATTACAAAGAGACTCCAGAAACAAGAACCGAATACTGACAGTATTATACTTCGCGACTCCACTTACGTTCTAGTAATATTTCCCCAAACTCATCCTCCCTATAAAAGATAAATAAATGAAAACTGTACACTGACTCTTTTAGCTCTGGAAAAACAACGGTGAATTCTACCGAACCTAGAATCAACCGAGATTAATGCGCCATTAAGCAATTACCAGGTCATGCAAGGACAAAGATGCTTACTGGCATCTTAAAAAAGTTTGAGATGGGAGTGGGAACGAACGGATAAGTAAAAAGAGAACGTGAATGATACACACAAATTAAATCCCGGGTTGGGGGACTTGTTACACCAAATCTCAAGGTCAAGGGAGAAGGGACACAAATTACTCAAGGCCGCAAAAAGCCTCAATATATGTCGGAGACTCACGCAAAATAGGGGGCAGGAAGCCGTGAGGGAGTGATATAAATAAATCAATAAAATAAACATTTTTAAAAAGATAAACCTCTGGACAACGCAGGGGCTGGCAGATATACACCCGCGTGGGTGCAATGACGGAGGAAAAAGCCGAAAACACAAAGGCAGCCAAAAAGAACTGAGGACAGCGGCGGGTCGAAGACGAAGTGTCGTTGTGACACACCCCGGAAGGCTTGTACCGCCGCCCTGAGACAGCGCGGAAGGAAACCCGTGTCAGGCCGAGGCCCGTGCCAGCTGCAGGCTGGCTCTGGGCGCTCCCGTCCCCCTGCCTGGCTGGGCCGCGCATCTCCTGCTAATTCTCTCATCGCTGGCTTTCTCGGCTTACCTCGCACCAGCCAGCGGAAGCACTCGACAGTCCGGGGGCCTTTTCGCCCCCGGCCCAAGGGCCGGCTCGCCGCCGTGCGCCTCACTCCGCCATCTTCACTCCTTCCCAAATCCGCCAACCCAGCGGCAGCCGTTTCCACAAGCCCCGCCTCCGCTTCTGCCGCTGAGTTCTCACTGGACACCGGCTTGCGCGCAAGCGCTCTTTTCTCGCTGTAGGTTGGATGGCATGTACGTCAATCAATAGCACCGGCCCATCTCTTTTCGTTTTCTCTTTTTGTCAGATTGGGTCCCAGGGTTGAGGTAATAGGAAAAAACGTTTTTGTAATTCACTTGTTAGGAATGTTAAATTATTTCCACGTAGAAGCTGTGTCATTTCGTGGAAAAGTAGTCTGGCTAGGCCGTATGACTTTTTAAAGCCACCGTTAGGTTCAGCTGTACTGCTAATAATTTCATTCTCGGGTCAGGAGCTTGTAATCCTGTACATAACACCACACCTAGGCAGACAATTTAGTATCTCCAGTTTCTATGTGACTCTGTCTGACCCGTTTCGACTCCTAAAGGGTTCAAACGTCAGACCGCTGTTTACAACTCTGGTCAATACAGGAGAGCAGATTAGGGTCCTTCTGCCGAATGTCATACGTTGTAACTGACAGTTTTGTTGCTTCCTACACTCAGCTGTAGGGCTCTTCATATCGTTTCTTCAAGGATTGTTCCAAGAGAGGCGAGTAGGGTAATTAGAAGTTACTTTTAGGCTGTGCGACAGGCGACTCCCCTGTAGGAGGTGTAGGTCCTCAAACACCAGTTAGACTGTCAAACAGGCTACTTTCTAGAATGGATTCCTAAGGTTGCACCTCCTTGAGATCCAATTCCCAAAGTCCTCGGACGAGGCCAACGAGTCTTATTTTTACAGAAACTTATAAAGGGCAACTACGGGAAAACCTACAGTTAATATCGTACCTAATGGTGAGATTTCATAGTTTCCCTTTAAGATCAGAAACAAGGCAAGGACACAGGCTCCCTTCACCTCTATTCAACATGGTACTGGAGGGTGTAGCCAGTGCAAAAAGGCAAGCATACAAAAGGAATCCAGATTGGAAGATATAAAACTATCTTTATTTGCAGGTGACGTGATCCTCTGTAGAAAATCATAAGGAGTACACACACAGAGCAAAAACAAAAGACTAATGGAACTTATATGTTTAGTAAGTTTGCAGGCTACAAGATCAGTATACAAAAATCAACTCTTATTTCTCTACACTAATAACAAAAATGAAATTAACAACATATTCACAATAGCATCAAAAAGAATAAAATACTTAGGAAAAAATTTAGTAAAACAAGTCCAAGATTTATACACCAAAAATATAAAACACACTGAGAGAAATTAAGATCTAAAAAAGTAAAAACACTTTCCATGTTCATGGATTGTTAGACACAATATTAAGATAATAGTTCTCAAATTGATTAGATTCAATGCAATACCTAATGAAATCCTAACACTTTTTTTTGGTGGAAACTAACATGCTGATAGTGAAATGTATTAAAAATGTATAAGGAAATATAAAAGTTTCAGAATAGTTAAGACAATTTTGAAAAAAAAAAAGTCTGAATTACACTACCAGATTCAAAACTGACCTCAAAGCTATAGTTATTGAGACAGTGTAGTATTCATGAGGATAGGCCTACAGAATCTGTAGAACAGAATTGAGAGTCCAGAAACAAACCCTTATGTTTATAGTCAAAAATTTTTAAGTTTATTTTCTTTGAGAAAGTGTGAATGGGGGAGAGGCAGAGAGAGAGGGAAAGAAAATCCCAAGCAGGCTCCTGACCGTCAGTGCAGAGCCCAATGTGGGGTTAGAACCCAGGAAATGAGAGATCATGACCTGAGGCTGAAGTTGGACGCTTAACTGACTGAGCTACCCAGGCACCGCTATAGTGTTTTCAACCAAGATGCCAAGATAATTTATTGGGGAAAGAGTAGTCTCTTATTTTATTTTTATTTTTTATGTTTATTTTTGAGAGAGCGAGCGAGCGAGAGCACAAGCAGGGGAAGGGCAGAGAGAGAGGGAGGCACAAGCCGAAGCAGGTTCCAGGCTCTGAGCTGTCAGCACAGAGCCCAACGTGGGGCCTGAACTCATGGACCGTGAGATCATGACCTGAGCCAAAGTTGGATGCTTAATCCACTGAGCCACCCAGGCACCTCTAGCATAGTCTCTTCAATCCAGGATATTGGCAAGGTTGATTGATATTTAGCTCAGTTATTAAAATATTAAAATACTTCCACACTTGCTCTAGAGTACCATTGTCCCAAACCCAAGTTTTCCTTGTCTTACACTCAGGACCTTTCCAGACATACCCGCTATCCAGCAGTCGAATGGTTTACTGCCCAGCATAGCAGAGGATCTCAAGGACTCAGCTTTAACCGTACATTCTGATAGATCACTGCAGTACTACTATTTTGAAAATCATTCCCCAATATAGATAGTTTTCTTCCTAGGGCACAGGCAAATAGAAAAGAACCAAACACAGAACCATAAAATAGTGTCAACAGGGATTACAGAGTGTTTCTCATTTATTTCCTCTTCCTAACAATAATGCCCTTCATGTTTAAAAATTCTGCAGATATACTGGTGTGTGTTCCTAAAAACAAACACACACACACACACACACACACACACACACACACACACACACACATAAAAAGTACTTTTGTAAAATACTGTTATGTATACATGGAGAACCTAGTAATTATGTTATGAACTAATTGGTTCATCTAGGTAAACCTCTCATAATTTAGTAATTCTGCAAGATTCCTGACAAAAATGTTCATTCAAGATTTTGCTAAGCAATTCTAGCAACTAAGGGCTAGGGAATGCACTAATATTGGCAATATCCTGTTCCTTATTTGAACAGTATTATAGTTATTAAGAAATTCTTCCTTGGGGCACTGGGCTGCCTCAGTCAGTGGAGCATGTGATTCTTGATCTTGGGGTTGGAGTTTGGGCCCCTTGTTGGGGGTAGAGATTACTTTAAAAATAAAATTTAAAAAAAATTCTAGGGGCGCCTGGGTGGCTCAGATGGTTGAGCGTTCGACTTCGGCTCAGGTCATGGTCTCACTTGTGGGTTTGGGCCCCGCATCAAGCTCTGTGTTGACAGCTCAGAGCCTGGAGCCTGCTTCGGATTCTGTGTCTCCCTCTCTCTCTACCCTTCCCCTGCTCATGCTCTGTCTGTCTCTCAAAATAAATAAATGCCAAAAAAAAAAAAAAGAAAAAGAAAAAGAAAGAAAAAGAAATTCTAGGGTTGCATGCTTGGCTCAGTTGATTAAGTGTCTGACTCTTAACTTTGGCTCGGGTCATGATCTCACAGTTGATGAGTTTGAGCCCACGTCAGGCTGTATGCTGACAGCATGGAGCCTGCTTGGGATTCTCTTTCCCTCCCCACAAACACTCTCTCTCTCTCTGTTAGAAATAAATAAATAAATAAATAAATAAATAAATAAATAAATAAATAAATATTTTTAAAAAAGAAATTCTTCCTTACAATACGCTGGAAACTGTAAACCTACCATTTCTATCCTCTGTTAATAAATCTTATATATAAAATGCTTAACGTGTCAGACACTCATTTAATCCTCATAACAACCTATGAAGTTGATTCTGTCATTGTCATCATCTTAACAGTTGAGGAAAAGGACATAGAAGGGATATGTGAATCGCTCAAGTTCATGTGCCTGATTAAGTGGCAGAACCAGGATTTGAACCCATCTAATCGTTTCCAAAGTCCATGCTTTTTTTCACTCCAAAGTCCATGCTCTTAAATTCTACATTCAACTACCTACTTCTGTCATCTAGAAAAATAACATTAGAGCCTTTCGAGGATATATCCTTAACTACCTGGATATAGCTACTTTCTTTTCTTTTCTTTACGTTAAAGCCTTAGTTTCTACTATTGCCCAAGACAGTAAGTTGTCCTGAACCCTTCGCCATATTGTTTCTTGGTAATATATCATTTTGTCAATGTCCTTAAAAGGTGATGGGCTTTGGGGAACCCTGCAGGCTCAGTTTGAAGAGCATATGACCCTTGATCTCGAGGTTGTGAGTTTGAGCCCCACATGGGTTATAGAGATTAAATAAATAAAACTTAATACACAGGTTTCTCTTTCTTGCCATCTCTCTTTTTGGTTTAAATATAGGAATTGATATTTATCCTTCAAAAATCTAGATTGCTGGGGTCACCTGGCTGGCTCAGTCAGAGGAGCATGTGACTCTTGATCTTGGCGTTGTGAGTTCAAGCCCTATGTTGGGAATAGAAATTACTTAAAAATAAAATCTTTAAAAAAAGTTCTAGATTGCTGGAGAGTAAAATTATTAAGAGTATGGACTCTGCCATCAGAGTTCCTAGGCTTGAATCCAGGCTCTACCACTAACTAGCTGTGTGACTTTGATCTTGGGCAAAAATCATTTAGCTTCTGTGTCTTAATCCCTTTGCCTGTAAAGTGGTGATAAGAATGATAACTTGCCTCCTATGGTTGCTGTGAGGATTACAGTTAACATCTGTCACACATATAGAACAGTACCTTGCAGATAGTAAATGCCACATAAATATTAGCCATTATTGATTGAACACAAATTCTTAAGATGATTTAGTCTCTATTCTTCCATGGAGGGACTTGTATTAACCATGTTTACAGCTTTGTTACTTAAAAAAATTAGTAAACATCACACTTTTATGTCTTTGTCCTTGGATGCTGGACTGGATGACAGAAAAGCACATGGCATGGCATGACAGATTTTCCTTAAGTCTAATACTTTTATTTTAAATCTTTCATTTTAAATAGCTATATTGAGATATAATTCACATACCATACAATCCACCTATTTGAAAGTACTATTCAATGACTTTTAGAATATTCACAAAATTGTGCATTCATCAACACAATTTTAGAATATTTTCATTACTCCAAAAAGAAACCGCATACCTCCTGACCGTCACTCTCCAATCTCCCATCCAGGCCCTGGAATCATACGGTATTTATCCTTTTGCGATTGACTTATTTCTTAGCATAATGTCCTCAAGGTTCATCTATGTTGTAGCATGTGTCAGAATTTCCTTCCATTTTAGGGCTGAATGATATTTCATTTTATGTATATGCTATGTTTTGTTTTTCCATTTACGTGTCAATAGGCATTTAAGTTGTTTCCACCTCTGGCTATTGTGAAAAGTACTATTATGAACATGGGTGTACGAATATCTCTTTAAGATCCTGCTTTCAATTATTTTGGGCATATGCTCAGAAGTGGAATTTCTGGATTGTATGGTAATTCTATTTTTAATTTTTTATGGAACTGCCATACTGTTTTCCATAGCCGCTGCAACCATATTACATTCCTACCAACAGTGCCCCAGGGTTACAACTCAACTATTGAGTTGTAATTTATATATTGTAGGTACAAGGCCCTTATCAGAGATATTATTTGCTAATATTTTCTCCCATTCTTATCTTTTCACTTTCTGGATGGTGTCCTTTGAACCACCAAAGTTTAAAATTTTGATGATGTCCACTTTATCTACTTTTCATTTGTTGTACTTTTGGTGTCATATCTGAGAAACCATTGCCTGATCCAAGGTCATAAAGATTTATGCCTTTTACATAGTTTTAGCTCTTACTTTTAGGACCTGGATACATTTTGAGTTACTTTTTTTTATTATAGTATGAGGTAGGAGTCCAACTTCATTCTTTGCATGAGGATATCCAGTTGCCCCAGTTGTACCAAAGACTGTTGTTTCCCCTGTTGGATTATTTTGGCATTCCTATTAAAGATCAATTGATCATATATGTGAGGATTTATTTCTAGACTCAATTCTAATCCATTGCTCCGTAATCTATTCTTATGCCAGTACAACAGTGTGTTGATACTATAGTTTTGTAGTAGGTCAAATTTTAAATTGGGAAATGTGATTCCTCCAATTTTCTTCCTCTTTTTCCTGAAAAAGAAGAATGTCCTCTTAACACCGATATTTATTTATTTATTTATTTATTTATTTTTATTTTTGACAGTAATCTTTTAGATTCTTGGTGCATGATTATTCAACTACCATCTTCAAATACATTTATAAACTAATCAAATGGTCTCTGTCTTAAGCATATGATTACTATGAGAACCACCCATATGCTTTGATGAAATCAACAACGCTGTATTTATCTCATTGATCTGATGTATAAATTTAATGACTCTTTGAAATAAGTGGAAGGAGAACAATTAGCTTCTTGGTTATCAACAAATTATTTTCCATGTCTTCACAAACCATGTAATGACACATTCGAATATCTTCCCAGGGAATAGCAGTGCCTGACTGGCTCAGTCAGTAGAGGATGCCACTCTTGATCTCAGGGTTGTGAGTTCACGCCCCACATTATGTGTAGAGATTCTAAATAAATAACCTTTAAAAAACAGTAAAAAGTAAAATAAAACTTTCCTAGGGAATAATGTCAAACAGATGAGTGGATCGCTAATGAAATCTCTTTTCCCCTTTTGCAAACTTTGCTGATATCTGCCTCTTTCTGTTCTTTAGCCATCCCCCTGTGTCTATGATACCTCATGATTAGAACTCATGGGCACAGGTGAGGAGTGCACAGAATGCAGTCATATTTCACATTTCATAAACACAGATTGTATGGTACCCCAGATTTGTGATTCTGTCTCTACAGCTGCCAGGAAGAAGCAGCAGGCAGCATAAAATACATCCAAAATTTAGCACATGCAATCTTCTGAAAATGAGTTTTATTCAGAAATTGAGTCAGTTCGCAAAAATGTTTCATAAAGGGGCTTCTGGGTGGCTCAGTTGGTTAAGCATCCAACTTCAGCTCAGGTCATGATCTGGTGGTTCATGGGTTCGAGCCCCTCATTGGGCTATGCACTGACAGCTCGCAGCCTGGAGTCTGAAGCCTGCTTGGATTCTGTGTCTCCCTCTTTCTCTGCCCCTTTCTCACTCATGCTCTGTCTCTCTTGGTCTCTCTCTTAAAAATAAATAAAACATTAAAAAAAAGTTTCATAAAATAATGGAAGCCCCATGACAGCTTTCTCCCAGCTGCCATCTTGCGGAGAATATTTAATAACAACTAGAAATTTTGCTATTTCCATTACTGGCAAAAGACCCACAACTCCTACCCTCAAGAAATTCAGCATCATGGAGAATAATGCTTTTTCTCTTCATAATCCATTTGGTTTTTTGTAGATACAAGCCTCTAACCCATGTCACCATTTGATGTCACTATCAACCATTTCTTTTTCCAAAGTGACAAGGAAAAAGATATGATTGATACCTGTATGAAACCAAACAGGAATCACTGAGCTCAACCAGGACATACAGTATTGAGAACTGAGATTCAAGTACAGCCTGAATGACATGAAGTAATGTTAAAAATTTCTTTTTATTGTCAGTGATGTTTCACTTAATTTCCATTTTACTGAAGTTTACACCCTTAAAAACCGGCACATTTTAGACCTTTCTTTAATGACTTGAGGTCTTTTTTATAAACTCAGGCTGCAATGCCTTCAGGGTTAATGAACTTTTTAGGATAATTTAGTCTACACTGGACTGTTTACTGAGCTATTTAGTTTTTTATATGGTCTCCTTTGTCAGGAGCCCTTCCTGGTTGTCAGCATCCCCACTTCTAGTAGTGTCCCCATTAATAAAATTTTCCATTTGTTATAGTCTGGATGACCAATTCACCAGGTTTGTTAGAATTTATAAGAATTGTTTCTAGGGGCGCCTGGGTGGCTCAGTCGGTTAAGTGGCCAACTTCGGATCAGGTCATGATCTCCCGGTTAATGAGTTCGAGCCCCACGTCAGGCTCTGTGCTGGCAGCTCAGAGCCTGGGGCCTGCTTGGGATTCTGTATCTCCCTCTCTCTCTGCCCCTCCCCTGCTCACACTCTGTCTCTCCCTCTAAAAATAAATAAACATTAACAATTAAAAATAAATTGTTTCTAAAGAATTTGTGTGTGTGTGTGTGTATGGGTACGCGCACGCACACACGCACATGTGTTGTTTAGGGACTAAGAGATTTTCCTGTGAATAAAACACCGAAAGTCTGGTTCAAGGTCCATCTATTGTAGCAGCCAAGAGACCTTCCTTGATTAATTCTTATTTCTGCAGCCACATTCAGAAGCAGGCTATAACAATTCTCCTATCTGGTTCAGTTCTTGAAAAGACTGTAAAGCATGGTGGGAAGTAAGACCATGTCTCCACATAAACTCTTTGTAGTTTTGTGGAGAGATCAGAATCTACAGCTTAGAAGAGTACAGAATATAGAGAAGAAAACTGAGTCTTGGCATCCTAAGACCAAGTCCTTGATCCGCTTGTACCTCATGTAAAGATGTCAGACTAGTTCCTTACCCCATTTTAAAAGACATGAGGCTCTTCACTGCTGTCTGCTCCATGCCAGAGCTGGAAAGAAACAGCCTGCAGTACTTCACAAACTTATAGGTAAATCTCCCATCACTCCTTGCTGTAGAGGAAAAGAAAAAGAATCTCTAAGGGCACCTGAGTGCCTTAGTCGATTAAGCGTCTGATTCTTGATTTTAGCTCAGGTCATGATCTCATGGTTTTGGAGCCTGCACCTTGCACTGGGCTCTGCACTGTCAGTACAGAGCCTCCTTGGGATTCTCTCTCTCTCTCTGTCCTCTCCCCCTTCTCAAAATAAATAAATGAAATTAAAAAAAATTTTGTTTTAAAAGAAATGTCTAAACTGAAGTTTCTACTAAACTGAATGTTTAGCAGATCTGTATTGGCAAATACCAGTCATCTGTAGTTTGAATGGTTTGTTGACTCAAAGCTTGGCCCAAATGAATTTAGGGAATTTCAGTCCACTAAAGATGACTTCCTTCCAAGAAGTTCTGCTCTCAGTGTTTGAGAAACGGGACTAATACCTGATATATAGTATAAGAAATCCAGTTTGAAATAATAGTGCTATTTGAGGCATCTCTACAATGAATGCTTACTCTATTTAGAGTAATCAACACAATCTACTCTTTAAGTTTATTTATTTATTTTAAGAGAGAGAGAGAGAGAGAGAGAGAGAGAAAGGTGTCAAGAATCCCAAGCAGGCTCCTTGCTGCAGTGCAGTGGCTAATGTGGGGCTCAACTCATGACCTGAGCTGGAATCAAGAGTCGGAAGCTTAACCAACTGAGACACCCAGGTGCCCCTCAATAAAATCTTTTCTAATAAGTATTTTAAATACAAAATTTGATAACATAATGCTAAAAGCAATTTGAAAAAAAAGATGACAATAAAGAATATTCCAAAAAGAACGCTGAAAGTAAAAGAAAGTAATTCGATTACTTGTGCCATTTTGGCATTTATTTTTTTGGAGACATATCAAAAACTTAAAGTATATGCCCAAATCTGACCTAGTAATCCCACTCCTGTAAAATTTTTGAAACTAAAGGATAACATGCAGAAAGGCATTCACTGAGTTGTCATTTATAACAGATAAAATTGGAAACACTAAACAAGTTAGTAATTATTATATCAAGTTAGTAAAATATTGTATAACCATTAATACAACCTAGGGAGAGCAGGTAACAGGGAAATATTACTATTAATATTATTTATTAACACATGGATAGACCAGAAAGGTACAAGAAATTGGTTAAGGGGATTTTTCTCTAACTATATTTAACGCTGCAATATTTTTATAACATTTTTACAGTATTATTTTTTACTTTAGCCACAAGACTGCTGTTCCTATGGCCATGATCAGTAGCATTAATTTTTCTCCAAAATGGGCTGCATGGTCACTTCATGTATTTTCCACTTTCATTGAATCCTAACATTAGACTCAAAGTGAAACGAAACTTAAACACCATGCAAGTCCTTTGGAACGGACTTTTGAGGCAGAGGGATGGTAAAGGAGAAGAGGGTATTGTGTTAGAATTTGTATGACACATTCCAGCTATTATTACTGCTTTGGGTATGTGGCATGCCACTAAACCTAAAAAGAGATATTCGTACCCTACAAACGAAGCAGTCACTGAGTCTTGAAGATGGGAAAAGCCAGGTAACAACGGCTGGGTATAATACATGATTAAGGCTGCACAGGCATGAGGGGGTGGACACCTTAATAAGTAACAAACACATAGCCTACTTTTAGAAGTCTTTTCTATATTTAAAAAGCCAAGGAGTCAAGAATAGAAATGGAATGCTACTTGGAGTGAATGGGAAGTGACTAAGGTAACAAAGCTGTGCCCAGAGACACACAGTGCTGGCCCCTAGACGAAGGCCCCCACATCCTATGTCCAGGCAGCAGCAGAGCAAACATGCATTTGATAGTGCAGATGTAAACCTGAATTAGGGAAACATGGTTTGGGATTTCAAACTTGAAAAGGGGACTGAGTTCTATAAAATTCTTAGAGACAGATGGACAAAATCAAGTTATTTTGTTTTAACCACAAGTATTTATTGATGGATCGAGGAATACAATTTTAATGGAACAGTAAGGCACAACCGTAGATTAAAACAGTTTGCTATACAGCCAAAAGGAGGAAAAAGCCATAAACTTAGGAACTTTAAATATGCAAGTTAAGTTAAGGAGCCTCTGAAGTACCTCTCTAACAGATCAGTGTCAGAAAACTCTTCCCTTTTATACATTTCCTATATTACATCACTTGATCACAAAGTTAGACTGATACTTCATTAAGAATTTCTCAGTCATTTATACTTGAGTCATCCAGTCTGGCCACTCCTGTTTCCCACCCTTCCCAACCCCTTTGCAGGATTTTTTAAAAACAATTCCCTTCTTGGATAGCTTTCCAAAGCAAGGAAGCAAGCAAGCAAGCAAGCAATGAGTCAGAGAAAATCAGCCAAGGGAAGTTAAACAGACATAGAGACTCATAAAGACAGACATTAGGATGACAAGAGCCTGACGCAGAGAGGTCGACACTAAGCTGGATAGGCAGAGAAGTTGCTCTGGCTCATGCAAAGGCCTGTAACGCCACTTCAGGTTGTGCCACTGGTGCCAGACTCCTTGTTTCTAAGAGACTAGTAGTGGTTTAGAAGAGGAGCTAGGAAGTCAACGTAACCAGGCAGCTAATGATAATAATACATTCACTGCTTTGGACCTCTTTTAGGAGCAGACTATGGCTTCCAGCATTAATATTTGCCAAGGGAAAAATTCGGAGAGAATTTTAATGCAAAACTTCAAGACACTGAAGATAATCTTTAAATCTCTTGGACTGGGATGAATTAGGCACTTCCATTGACACTACTCTTCCCATTTGGAACTGTGAAGAGAAAAACATTCTGGGGCACATAACACTGAGGTATAAACCATGTTGCAGAAGTGGGGATACACCAGGCTTTTAGAGTGCCCAGGCTCCCTGTTCAAAAAGCCATGAGAAAGGCCCCAGGCATATTGCCAGGGCAGCCATTCTGGTGGTGATGATGTCCCAAAACTAAGCAAACCTGCAGGCATATGGCTATTTTCTGAAAAGTCAACACTGTACTAATACGAGTTGCCACGTAGGTGTGTATGTTGATAATCAGAGGCCAGAGGTAGAGCAACCTGGGTAAGCCACCTAGCACACTTGGCTCTACACCTCTCACCAAGGCCACTACCTTTCAAGAGGAACATACCCAACCAACAGCCCTTTGATGACAGAGCAGAGTGCAGGGGACCAAGAGATGATCATTCTTCTGAGAGAAATGTTGGTCATGGAAAAGCTCCTGGAGAGGCAACATCCCAGAGACCCATTTAAGAATAAAGGTAGACAAAAACTGCCAGACCACCGCACTATCCTGCCAAGTGAGAAATACATTTAAGAGGCAGAGCTTGGGGTGCCAAGTAGAACAGAGGGACTGAAGCTTAAAAAAAAACAGGAGACTGAAAGATGAAGTGAATGGTCTGTTGGGTGAGAGAGGAGGAAGAAGCAAGGGACATATAAAAAAGGACGAAGGAGCATGCCAAAGCCTGGCTGGAGGGAAGGCAGCATGGTTTCATCTACATCCAGTGAAAGAGCTTTGCTGGTTGGTTCTTGGCAGGATTCCCTCTCTCACTTTCTCAGACTGGATGGACGGGTGGCATTCAGCAGCTAACCAGGGGAGATGGTATTTAGAAATGGAGACAACTGGCGAATGATACTGAACAGAAAGAGACCGGTGTACCATTCTGTAATGCCCTGTTTATACACCAAAGGCAGGTTTGTGTTGACAGACCGTATTTGGGGTTCTCATGCAACAGCAGTAGTACGTTGGGAAAAGGGGGAATGATGGGGTGGAGGCGGGGCTGGTGGATAGGAGGACTCTCAAGTTCCAGTTCTTAAATACTCGAAAGCAAGGAACAGTTTGGTCTCAGTCCTTTAGTGAAGAAATCGGATGCTCATTTTCTGTTCTACGTCCACCTTCTCCAAAACCTGGAAAAAATAAAACTCAATTACAGTTATGAAGGTCAAAACAGGGGATACTGTCCCAAGTTCTCTTATCTGAATGTTTTTCTCCTTCCCTCCCGTACAACAGAATTTTTAAGCTTTTCACGTTTTCAAACCACGAGGTGACTGACTGACCTTAACGAATTCTGTGAAAGAGATGGCGCTGTCCCCATCTTGATCAGCCTCCTGGATGGTCCTGTCTGCAATGCTGCCCAGCTGCTCATCTGAGATATTTACGCCGACCATCATACGTAGCACCTGCAGGACCAAAAGCCAAGAATTACAGGAGAATTGGGCGGTCAGGGGAATTCTTTTATGAAGATTAAAGAAAAATCCACCCCACCCTCTTCTCCTTTGATGTCCTTAAATATAATGTCCAGAAAGCTGAAACCCTGTCTTCTCATCTAGGCCATTCTAGATATAGATGTGAGCAGACCTCTCTGGCAAGGTCACTGGACAGGAAGGCAAAGTTTCACTGGGGGAGAATCCTTTGCCTCTTGTTCTTCCCGTTCTTCCTGTCTAGAATATAAATATGATGCTTTGGTGGCAGAGCAGCCATCTTGGGACTATGAGGTGAAAGTCATATGTGCTATGCATGCCACAGCAAGGATATAGAAGCCTGGTCCCTGGATGTCACTTAGGGACGGTACCAACCCAGATAATCTATGCCCAGATTTCTTATTGCATGAGGCAAACTACTTCCTTATTGGTTTAAGTCAGTTTGGTGGGGCTTTCTAGGAACCCCAAATGAATGTAGTAGTCCTCTTTGAAGCAATGGAATATATTAACCCAGCTATTTCTCAAGTATAACCAAGAAACATAAAGACCCTTGAAGGGTTAAATACTAAACCCTTCTTTTCAGAAAAATAACATGCATATTTAAAGGGCTGTAGTAAAGAGAATTTAACACTGTTTCACCAAATTTGTTTCACACATAACCAAGAACGCCCCTCCCCGCAATTCTGCTAAGGTCTTTAGGGCATAAATATATTCTGAAAATTGCTACTTTAAGCAAAATAAGCAACTATAGTGATATGAAACGAGGGACAAGGTGCTTTTGTGATCCCTCACATTACTGTAGTCAGCCACGTCTGTCTTCAGAGATAAGACTGAGCTTTTCCACAGGAAAGAAAGGCCTTCCAGCCCAGACATTCACAGGCCTTTCTTTCCCCCACCCCTTTACATCCTTCTCCAATCTCATGATACAGATTTTTAAATTTTTTTTTAATGTTTTTATTTATTTTTGAGAGCAGGAGAGACAAAGCATGAGTGGGGGAGGTTCAGAGAGAGAGAGGGAGACACAGAATCTGAAGCAGGCTCCAGGCTCTGAGCCGTCAGCACAGAGCCCGACGCGGGGCTTGAACGCACAGACTGTGAGATCATGACCTGAGCTGAAGTCGGACACTTAACCGACTGAGCCACCCAGGCGCCCCTGATACAGATTTTTAAAAAGTAAATTACGGGATTTTCTGAAAAGAAAAAAAAAGAGCTGAAATATTTATTTGCATCAACACTGGTTATTTCTTTTCATAAATTGATTCTTGAAAACTGGAAGGTAAACATTTGGGGCACAAATATTTGCATATTGAAGGATTAATAAAAAGAGGAAATCCTGGCAAAAATAATAAATGGCCAAGACATCTGCCATCTTCCCTAATTGTCTGTGGCTGACTAGACAAATTCATCCTCAAACAGCACCTTCTTCAGATCTCAGTCCAATTATTCTCTGAAGTGTTTTATTTTGAGAATTAGAGAACTGCATTGAGCATGTGTGCTCTGCGGGGACAGGAGTGGTGTTATCTGAGGAATCACTCATCCAATCTGTTCATGAGGACAAGAGGGTCTAGAAGTGGCTTGGTCCAGGTCCCAGCAACCAGTGGCCCGTGCAGTCATCCAGGCCTCTGTGCCTGGTCAGCTCTCCACAGTGTCACTGAGGATTCTAGTTGGAAGTTCATTAGCAAACGGGATTTTCATTATTTCTACTTGTTAGTATCTGCTAAGGTTTGTTATATATTCCTTTTATCAGAGTAAGAAAGCTCTCTTCTATTTTTATGTCTTTTTTGTTTTTTAATATGTAAAGCTTCACGAATTTGCACGTCATCCTTGCACTGGGGTCATGCTAATCTTCTCTGTATCGTTTCAATTTTAGTATATGTGCTGCTGAAACGAGCACTTTCTAAGACTTAAAAAAAAAATCATAAATGAGGGCACCTGGCTGGCTCAGTCAGCTGAGAATATGACTCTCAATTTCAATTCTTAATTTAGGTTTGGGTAATGATCCCAGGGTTGTGGGATGGAGCCCTGCAATGGGCTCTCTGCTGACAGCATGGAGCCTGGTTGGAATTCTCTCTCTCCCTCCCAAGTGTGTGTGCTCTCTCTCTTTCAAAATAAATAAATAAACTTTAAAATTTAAAAAAAAAAAGGATTTAGGGGTGACTGGGTGGCTCAGGTGGTTGCAGTTGGAGAGTTTGAGCCCCACGTTGGGCTCTGTGCTGACAACTCGAGCCTGGAGCCTGCTTTAGATTCTGTGTCTCCCTCTCTGCCCCTCTCTGGCTTGTGCTCGTCTCTCCCTCTCTCTCTCAAAAATAAACAAACTTAAAAAAATAAAGAATTAAAAAAATCATGAATGGATGACAAATTTTATCAAATGCTTTAATTCTGTGAAAACGACCAATTTTTCTCTTTAATAACTGTTAATATGGCAAAGTATATTGATTAATTTTCTAACAAAAAATGTTTTTTAATGTTTATTTATTTTTGAGAGAGATAGAGTGCGAGCAGGGGAGAGGCAGAGAGAGAGGGAGACACAGAATCTGAAGCAGGCTCCTGGCTCTGGGCTATCAGCACAAAGCCTGATACGGGGTCCGAAGTTGCAAACTGTGAGATCATGACCTGAGCTGAAGTCAGATGTTTAACCCACTGAGCCACCCAGGCACCCCTTTTAATATTCTAATTTTAAACTAACCTTGAATTCCTGATATAAACCCACCTTGGCCAGAATCCAGTATCTCTTTTATCCACTGCTGGATTCAATCTGTCAATATTCTGTTTAGGATTTTTACATCTATGTGAATGAAAGAGACTGCACCATAATTTTCTTTTCTTTTTATGAAGTTTATTTATTTATTTTGAGTGAGTGAGAGAGAGAGAGAGAGAGAGAGAGAGAGAGAGAGTGTGTGTGTGTGTGTGTGTGTGTGTGTGTGTGTGTGTGAGAGTGAGGGAAGGGCAGAGAGGGAGGGAGAGAATCCCAAACAGGCTCTGCCCTGTCGGCACAGAGCCTGACATGGGGCTTCAACTCCTGAACCACGAGATCATGACCTCAGCTGAAATCAAGAGTCGGATGGTTGACTGACTGAGCCACTCAGGTGTGCCTGTAATTTTCTTTTCTTATGCAGTATTTATAAGGTTTTCACATCAAAGTTATGCTAGCCTCATAAAATGAGTAGAGCGACTATCTTTATTGCAGTATAATTGGCATATAATAAACTATACATATTTAAAACATTTAATCTGTTAAGTTTTGACACATGTAGACACACATAAAACCATCACCATGATCAAGATAATGAACATATCCATCATCTCCAAGAGTTGAACCAGGACTTTTTATAAAAATCGTACTAGGAAAACGACCACTCAGCCTTCCCTTAGGATAAACTCACCACAAATTTTTAAACATTCACCAAAGAGTTAAGAACTGCATATCACCAAATGTTTTAGAAATGGAAGTGTTTAGGAAGGTGAAATTTGTTTTCTTTCCACTTTGGTAATATGTTCATATCCTCTTCCTGCTAGGGTAAAACTAGTTCTCTGTCATCTCGATAGCTCAGGAACACATCTGTCCTTAAGTCAGTTGGGGCCTGAGGAACAGTCTGGTGGCACTGACTAGCATTCTGGCCATATGATCTCCCCACTCACTGCCTCTGGCTTTTTTTAAATCCTAATATTAGAAAATAAATTAACCCACCACTCCAAAAAATCTTTCTGGCAGCCAGATCTGGACCACGGGATGAAAACATTCAACTATAGAGTGACCGCCTCTGCTTTTTCTCCTCAGAACTCAGAAGCCCGTATATAGCAATTTTAAATAAACTCTTCTCACTGAAGAAAGATATCCCCAACTCAAAAGCAAAGAACATTAAAACTAACCTGCAGGCTGTTTTGAATTTTGTTTCAGACACAGAAATAGAGAAATATCTTGGGTTGGTCCTTAATCTGGCCTGAGTTATCTTCAACTTAGGAGACTTCTCAAGCCACTGAATGAGTTTAGATTTACTTCGGGGTCAGTGGAAACCACTTTACTTAAGCTGATGTGACAATAACTGAACTATCTGACTTAGACCATCTCGCAGAGCGCATAGTTCAGCTCTGCCGGTAGGCACCTAAAAGACACTTAGTTAGCTTTTCAATAGCAGAGACATCTGCCTTTGAGAACTCAATGAGCCATTTCGAGCTACCCCAGGTCATCTGGCTCTGCCTTATATTTAGGACAGGATTTTCTGCACCAGCAAGTGGCAATAAATGCTTACTGAAAGAAAGAACAATTCCTCCCCAAAAGAATAAGCAGGCAGAGGCCCCAACAGTTGTTCGCATGCACGGCAGCTCTCCCACCTACCTGTAATAGCTCATCACGGGAAATCTTGTCATCTTTATCCAAATCATAGAGTCGAAAAGCAACTGGCAGGGAAAAACAAGAAGTTACTGGAAATTCGGTAGTGTCTTGCCCCTTCTCAAGGAAGTAAATATGTAAAAGACGCTAGACAGAAATCTGACAACAAACTAATAGTTTTGTTTAGAGCAGCAGACGTTACTTCTAGAGCTTTTAAAGACACTGTTAACAATTAAGAAATCGAAATACATCTCATAATTGACGGCATCCTAGCCCTGATAAAATATGGCCCTTCTTCAGGCAAATCAGAAAACTTAATAATAAAAAGACATAACTGAAGTGTCCTTTATCTTACCTTAGAATGTTTAAAAAACAAACAAGCCTATAAGTGGTCCTATACAGGAGGTCATCTCACAAAACCCATCAAGTCTATGGTGCGCTGCTCACGGGGAGCCAGCCTTAGGTGCCACGCAGGCAAAGGAGCTGACTACACAAAGCAGTGCTCTGGGACAATGGCCACTTTGGGAAATTTGTGCCAAATTTCAAATAAATTATCTGCCACGTTGGAGTCCTGAAAATAAGGAACTTCGGTTTCAAATAAAACTGCTAAGAATTTGATGGGTCTCCTGGCCTTACCATGTTTCTCTCCTGTTAATAATAAACACATTTTCTGGAAACTAGGATATGTGAGACAGAATTCGTGTTGCCGAAGGGCTACCACTGGATGATTTTACTGGCACTATGAAAAAGCATCACAATGAGGCGGTCACTGCCTTGTAATTATAGCCGAACGCAGTGTGGTTTTGAGGTTTGGATTCACTTACGGTACATCATTAAAGTTTTTCGTTTTCGGTAGGGTGCTGTGAATACTAAAAAGCCAAAATCCACTGCTCTAGGTATTAAGATACAGATTTAGATCTTGTCCTTAGCAGCTCATGATCTAGTAGAGGAGAGCAACACACACTACTCACTTCACTACATTTGCAGCCTTATCACACATATGAAATGCTGGGGAACAAAAAGTATGGCACATATGCCTTTCTGGTTCAGTAACATGTGAACCCAGTCCCGAAAGACAGACAAATCTGATGACAGGTGGCATTCTAGGCAGAGCTCACACGAGGTACAAAGGCATGAGAACATGGATGAATATCTACAAATACCTCCTCCATCCCCTACTCCTATCGCTGTCGAAAGGGGGGTGAGTCTACTAAATGTTAAAGTAAAAATTCTAGAAAAATTTAACTTACTTGTTGTGAGGTACGTGTTAGAATTCTAGAGGGGGAGGGGCGCCTGGCTGGCTCAATCGTAAAAGCATGTGACTCTTGATCTCAGGACTGTGAGTTCAAGCCCCACGCTGGGTGCGGACATAAATGAAATAAATAAACTTTAAAAAAATTCTAGAAGAGGAAATAACTGGGAGATATTTTCTCTGAAGTGTGTTCACCTTTAATTTGGTTAGTTGATTAACTATCTTTACCAAATTTTAGAATTTATACCTTAGGAGGTTACTTTTTTTTTAATTAAAAAAACCTGTTTTTAATGTTTATTTATTTATTTTTTGAGGAGAGAGAGACAGAGTGCGAGCGGGGGAGAGGGAGAGAGACAGGGAGACACAGAATCTGAAGTAGGCTTCAGGGCACAGAACCCAACATGGGGCTCGAACTCATGAACCACGAAATCATGACCCGAGCCAAAGTTGGCCACCCAACCGAATGAGCCATCCAGGCGCCCCACAGATGTTTTGATTCCAAAGGAAAGAGGACAAAGATCATTAGTATTTCTAAAGGAGTATCTGTTTACGATATTCCCCAAAGTGAACACATAGACACACCCCCCCCCTGTATACACTGTCAAGTTCCTAAAATACTTCAAAAGTGTTATCTACTAAGCAATCTTCAGGATGATTTCAGAATGGAAATCTATATATACCCCATATATAGTTATGCTATATAACCCACAAATAACTGTTTCTGAATTTTTAAACATTTTTTTGTTTCCTTTTTAAAACAACCATTTATTTTCATTTCATTTTTTTAAATAAATTCTTTTTAACGTTTTTATTTTATTTTTGAGAGACATAGAGACAGAGCGTGAGCAAGGGAAGGGCAGAGAGAGAGGGAGATACAGAATCTGAAGCAGGCTCCAGGCTCTGAGCCATTAGCACAGAGCCCGATGTGGGGCTCGAATTCACAGATCGTGAGATCATGACCTGAGCCGAAGTCGGCCGCCTAACCGACTGAACCACCCAGGGGCCCCTATTTTCATTTCTTTAAAAGTAATCTCCACACCCAATGTGGGGCTCCAACTCATGACCCTGAGATCAAGAGTCGCATGTTCTACTGACTGAGCCAGCCAGAATTTTTAAATCAGGTACATGTTATAAACACACCCCTTTCGGAACTCCTGGATGGCTCAGTCGGTTGAGCGTTCAGCTTTGGCTCAGGTCATGATCTCATGGTTTGTGAATTTGAACCTGGCATCAGGCTCACTGCTGTCAGCACAGAGCCCGCTTCAGATCCTCTCTCTGCCCTTCCCTGCTCGTGCTCTCTCTCCCACTCTCAAAAATAAACATTAAAAAAAAAAAAAAAGAAAAAAAAAAAAAAACACCTCTTTATGCCAAGGTATTTAGAGAAGACTGAACTGTTAACTCTTAAAAACCTAACTGCCAGGGACGCCTGGGTGGCACAGTCGGTTGAGCATCCGACTTCGGCTCAGGTCATGATCTCACAGTCTAGGAGTTCGAGCCCCGAGCTGGGCTCTGTGCTGACAGCTCAGAGCCTGGATCCTGCTTCAGATTCTGTGTCTCCCTCTCTCTCTGCCCCTCCCCTGTTTGTGGTCTCTCTCTCTCTCAAAAATAAGTAAACTTAAAAAAAATTTACAAGAACAAAAACAAAAAACCTAACTGACAAGGACTGAATGTTTCTATCCCCCCAATCCCCACCAAAATTCCTATGTTGGAACCCTCGATCTTCAATGTGATGCTATTAGAAAGTGGGGCCTTTCGGAAGTAATTAGGGTTAGATCAGGTCTGAGGGTGGGGCCCGTGCAATGGAATTAATGCCCTTATAAAAAGAGGTGTCAGGAAATCTTTCCTTCTGTCTCCACCTTCCTCCCCATGTGAGGATAGAGCAAGAAAAAGGGGGACCCTTCTGGGCGAATCAGGACACTGGCCAAAGAACTTGACTAGGCTGGCTCCTGTTCTCAGACTTCCAGTCTCCAGAAACGTTGAGAGATGTCTGTTTAAGCCACCCAGTCTATGGTATTCTATTACAGCAGCCTGAGCCGACTAAGACATCAGCAGAGAGGTAAATGCAGAGATTACCTGATAAGACCTTTTAGAAAAAAATGCAGCAATAGTAGTTATTTCTTAACTGACTTGGATTCCGATCAGGCAGCTCTGGCCCTGAACCAGCAAACACATTTTTCCCAAGATAACAAATGATCAAATGCGCAAACGACCAAGCCATTTTGTTAGCATGGTTCTATATCTCATCTCTCTCTCTCTCTCTCTCTTTTTTTTTTAATTAGGTAAGCTTCATGCCCAGTGCAGAGCCCAACATGGGACCTGAACTCATGACCCTGCGATCAAGACCTAGAACACTTAACTGACGGAGCCACCCCCGAGCCCTTCCTCCTCTTGTCTCTCTTTCATCTCCCTATTCTTGGTCCTGTGATTTGACTCCCCTAATCCTGAGCTGTCCATGGCTTTAACCAATTCCATGGCTGTAAATGCTTTCTAGCGCTCATGATCCCCAAATGTGCAACTCCAGCCTCAACTTCTCCTGAGCTCCTGACATGGATGTCAGAGCAATATGCTGGGGTGCGTGGGTGGCTCAGTTAGTTAAGCATCAGACTCTTGATTTCAGCTCAGCTCATGATCTCAGTGTTCGCGAGTTCAAGCCCTATGTCAGGCTCTTTGCTGACAGTGTAGAGCCTGCTTGGGATTCTCTCTCTCTCTCTCTCTCTCTCTCTCTGCCCCTCTTCCACTTCTCAAAATAAATATATAAACTTAAAAAAGACATTTTAAACAGAGCTGGGCACACAGTAGAAGCTCAATAAATGTCACCTCCCTACCATTACCTCTCTGCCATCCTTTCACACTACTCACTTCTTTCCTGGTACAGAGAACATATCAAGTACTTATGTACCCTAGTTGTTCCCTGTGCCTAGAGCTCTCTTCTGTTCTTTCCATGGCTGGCTCATTCTTAGCTCCTTGAATGAGTGAGTGAGGCTTTCACTCACCACTTCTTGACATGCAGTGACATTTCGTATCATTTTCTCATCTCACCTTATTCATTTCCTTCACAGAACTTGCCATAGTCATAAAGTTTATTGCTGCATCTTTTTCCATACAGTCTGACTCCCTTATGAGACCGTAAACTCTATGAAAGCCAAGACCTTCTCTGCTTTATGCATCATTGTACCATGGGCCTAAATGAGTACCTGGCATTTAGCACTTGCTCAAAATGAAAAGATCAAATGAATGATCTTAGTCAAATCTTTACTTTTTAATCATTGATTCTTCTTTATTTAATATTTATTTTTCTGAGAGAGTGAAAAAAAGACAGAGCATGAATGGGGGAGGGGTAGCTAGAGAGGGAGACACAGAGTCTGAAGCAGGCTCCAGGCTCTGAGCTGTCAGCACAGAGCCCGATGCGGGGCTCGAACCTATGAACCATGAGATCATGACCTGAGCTGAAGTCATCTGACTTAACCACTTTCCCTAACTCAACTTTACCAATACTCCTTATCATCCGACTAAGCCACCCGGGTGTCCCCAATTCTCCTTTTTTTAAAAAAAGACTGGTACAATATACACACAAACTACTATTTTCACCCTTTTACAATGTACAGTTAAAGTACGTTCACATTGCTGTGTGACCATCCCCATTAACTGCCCCAGAATTTTTTCATTTTCCTCATGAAACTCTGATCCATTAAACAATACCTTTCCATTCTCCCCCGCCAACCTGACAACTTTTTCTCTACGACTTTGGGCTACTTTAGGAACCTCACATAAGGATCAAACAATATTTATCCTTTTGTCTGACTTTTTTTTTTTTTTTTAGCATAAGTAGATTCGTACAAGTAGCACGTGGCAGAATCTCCTTTTTTGAAGTCGAATAAAGTTCCACTGCATGTATATAATGCATTTTGTGTACCCTTTCATCTGTTCATGAATATTTGGGTTGCTTCTACCTTTTAGCTATTGTGAATATGCTGCTCACTATTTCTTCTTGGCCACTTTCCCTAACTCAACTTTACCAATACTCCTTCCTCATCATCCAAATAAAATAGCTTCATGCAGACAACTTACTTCCCACATCATTCATTATGAAATCACTGGGGGGGCCAGATCGGCTCAGTCAGTTGAGCATCCAACTTCAGCTCAGGTCATGATCTCACGGTTCGTGAGTTTGAACCCTGCATGGGGCTCATTGTTATAAGTGCAGAGCCCGCTTTCTCTGTGCCCCTTCCCCAATCTCACTCTCTCAAAAATAATTAAGGCATTTAAAAAAAGAAATAATGAAAGTAAAAAACTGAAATCTTCTAAGAGGACAATTAGAACATCAACAGGGAAGCTTATAGACCTCTCCCCTACCTACCATGCCCTGGACCACCATGAGGTGGGTTGCACCTTTTAGGTAGGACATTACAACCTCACTAATCTGAAGAGGAGACAGAGCAATTAGGAACCGTTCCTGGGAGATAAACAGAGCAGTAGTACTATGTGTGCTTGGGCCTGAGCCTACATAGGTTCAGCCTTGGGGGTTGCCCTTGACGTTCTTTTACTGCAGCATAAAAAAGAAATAAGACAAAGTGTGCTCTCAGAGTGTAAAAGATGGATCATAATCAAACCTGGTTCCAGAAACTCGTATTTCAAAGTAATATACCCCCTCTGGAAGGGAAACGTGTCTTACTGGCAAATACATCGCTAGATGTACAATGTTCAATTGCTCTCAGTCTACACCAGGAAGTGCCATCTTGCTGCTTCCATAGCTCTGTGGGAAATTCAGAGAAAACCAATATATAAACAGAAGTAGACATCCAGGACTCCCCTGCAGCTTTGGTTTCTTCGATCTAATTACATGACTGTGATCTCAACAGAAAGACTACAATAGCATTTTTTTTTTTAAAGTAGGCTCCACACTCAGCGTGGATTCCAACACAGGATTTAAACTCATGACCCTGAGATCAAGACCTGAACTGAGATCAAGAGTCGGACACTTAACTGCCTGAGCCACCCAGGTGCCCCAGATTGCAACAGAATTCAATTGGTTTTCAGCTTCCTGTAAAAGTTGGTCTGGAGGCCAAGATTAAAGTAATGGTAAAAAGTATGGATAACTTGCATAGCCCTTTGCTATTATTCTATCTCATCCTAAAGTCTGCTATTTCTGTGGCATTCAGACCTTCGTCCTTCCACACGGACTCTCATCCTCAGCAGTGTGTCTTGATCTCGTCAGATATGAACAGGGAAACACATAGCCTAGTTGTTGAAAGCCATCATGTGACCATGAGGAGCCATGCCTTTGGATAAAGCAGATTCTAAGGATGGCAAAGTAAAGCAAAAGAAAACACAATCCACTCTGCCACTTGCCTCCCCTGACTTGTAAAGTGAGATAGTACATTTAACTTATTGTTGAATCCAGGTGAGACAGCTAAAGGTATCCTAACTGATATACCAAGTAACTTCCAAATCTGTTTGGAATGTTTTCTTTGGGGTCAGTGTAAACTAATGTACTTAGACCATAGCAATTGATAAAGGAAACGAACTACAAATGACTCTATAGATGTGTTGCATAAAACATCTGGATCAAGCTATGGGAATCCAAAGCTTAAGAAGTATAATTTTTTTCTTTTCTTACTATTAGCTGCTTGCTGACTAGAAGGCCTTTAATGCAGAAATTTAAAAAAAAACATGAGGTTCAATTTGCTTTACCTAGTAGTTTATCTTTTTTTTCTATTGTGGTAAAATACACCTAGAATTTACCATCTTAACCATTTTTAAGAGTACAGTTCAGTGGCATTAAATACATTCATTCACGTTATATAATCATCACAACCATCCATCCTTGTAACTCGTCTTGTAAAACTGAAACCCTACACCTTTATTGGTTTTTTAATGTTTGTTTATTTTTGAAAGAGAGAGACCTGTGCAGGGGAGAGGCAGAAAGAGGGAGACAAAGGATCTGACCTGGGCTCTGCACTGAAAGCAGAGAGCCTGATGCAGGGCTCAAAGTCACAAACCATGAGATTACAACCTGAACCGAAGTCGGACACTTAACCAACTGAGCCACCCAGGTGCCCCCCCATACCCTTAAATAACAACTCCCAATTCTCCCCTCCCCCTATCCCTGGCAACCACCACTATGTCTTCTGTCTTTATGATTTTTTTTTAATATTTTTTAATGTTTATTTATTTTTGAGACACAGGGACAGAGCATGAGTGGGGGAGGGACAGAGAGAGAGGGAGACACAGAATCTGAAGCAGGCTCCAGGCTCTGAGCTGTCAGCACAGAGCCCGACGCGGGGCTCGAACTCACAGACTGCGAGATCACGACCTGAGCCAGTCAGACGCTCAACCAACTGAGCCACACAGGCGCCCCTCTTTATGATTTTTGACTACCTCTACTCATATAAGTAGAATCATAAGGTATCTGTCTTTTTGTGAGTGGCATAATGTCCTCAAGGTTCAGCCATGTTGTAGAATATTTCAATTTCCTTCATTTTCCAGGCTGAATAATAATCCCTTGTATGTATATAGCACATTTTTGCTTATCCATTCATTCTTGGATGGACACTTGAGTTGTTTTCTCATTCTAGCTAGTTGTGAATAATGCTGCTAAGAACATGACTGCCTGTACAACTATCTCTCCAAGACCTTGCCTTCAATTCTTCTGGATATACACCTGGAAGTGGAAGTGCTAAATCATATGATAGTTCTATTTTTAAATTTTTGAGGAACTACCATACTGTTTTCCACAGTATGTGCAGTAAAATGGCTGCACCATATTACATTCCCGCTAACAGTGCACAAAGGTTCCAATTCCTCTGCATCCTTGCTAACGCTTATTATTTCTGTTTTTGTTTGTTTTTGATAACAGCCATCCTAATGGATATAAGGTAATATCTCATTATAGTTTTTGTTTGCATTTCTCTAATAATTAGTAATGTTAAGCATCTTTTCATGTGTTTGTGGGCCATCCACAAAGCCTGATGTGAAGCTCGAACTCACAAACCATGAGATCATGACCTGAGCCGAAATCTGACGCCCAACCAACTGAACCACCCAGGCGCTCCACGTATATACCTCAAAACATTCATTTTATTAGATTTAGTCCAACTTTTTTCGGGCTATGGGTATCTCTTTTGATTCTGATTCCGTGGTGTCTTGTATTCACTATGCCTCCAAGTTTACAGTCAACCAGAAACTTGATATATTTGCTTATTTCAGCTTCAAAAGTCACTGATGAAAAAAACAACAAAAAGCGAAAAGAGCCCTGCAGCAGACCACTGGGAACCTTGTTCTGGTCTGACACACATTCATACCATTTGGGTATTCTAACCTACTACTGCTCCACTGCATACAACAAAATACTGACAAAGACTTTATTAAGTGTTTTTCTGAAATCTATTTTACATTAACAAATGCCATGAAAGAAATATATACAGAGAAGCACATGAATGTGTTTCTTTATTGCTTTCACCAATGTACTATTGGTTGTTTCTTTTTTTTTCTTTTTACTTTTTATTTTGGAGTAGAGACTCACAAGAAGCTACAAAAAAAAAAAAACCAAACATAGGAAGGTGCCATATATCCTTCACCAGCCTTCCCTGGTGTTTAATATCTTGCGTAACTATAATATACCATCAAAATCAAGAAATTGACAGTGGTACAATCCACAGAGCTCATTCAAATTTCACTGTGTGTGCGCGTGTGTAGTTCTATGCAATTTTAACTACCTATGTAATGTTGTGTAATTACTACCATATTGAAGATACAGAGCTGTTTGAAAGAGATTCACAAATATAGAAAACAAAATGATAGGTGCCAGAAGGGAGATGGGTAAGGAAATGACCAAAACAGGTGCAGGAGAACAAGAAGTACAAACTTCTAGTTATAAAATAAATAAGTCACTGGCATATAAAGTACAGCACTGGGAAAATGATCAGTAATAATTGTAATAACTTTGTATGGTGACAGATGGTAACCGCACTGATTGTGGTGAGCATTTCACAATGTATATAAATGTTAAATCGCTATGTGGTACACCTGAAACTAATATACTGTATGTCAACTATACTTTGATAGTGAGAATAAAAAGACAGCTCTCATGTTACACAGCTTCGAATTTACAGCCTGTTATTTAATATGTAATAAAGAAGCACATAATCCTATATATTTGACTTTATGAATTCAAAACTATTCTGAGATAGCATCAGTAGGATTCACCAGACTGCGAAAGGAATTCATGACTTGAAAAAAGCATAGCTCATGCTAGAGAGGGAATTCAGGTAAAAGGTTTTTATTACCTCTGATGACCTTTAAAGTCTCCTCTAATCCTGGATTAGGAAAGCAAGCATAGTTTCGTGGAGCATGGAATGTCTCTTAACTGTCATGTCCTTAACCAACTCACTCGATTCACAGATACTCCCTTCAACCCTGCAAACTGTTCCAACAGACCGGTGGCTCACTGCATACTCGTAGCTAATGGGCAACACTTGAGTGTCTCCTCCACCAGCTGAATTGTATGGTGACCATGAGTCAGATATATCCAGTGCCCTAAAACTGTGCTATGTGTACTTAATTTAATAAAACTATATTATTAATAAAAAGCGAAACATGTATGTGAAAACAAAGTTATTGCTTTTATGAAAATTAGACTGATTACTTCTGAAAGGCTCAAAATTACGTTACTGAAAAAAAAAAACTGCTGCTAACCTAAGAGTGGCAGAACAACTGTAAAAGATTAAGGAAAAAATGTAAACCAGAAAGATTCTATTTTCAGAGTGCTTTACGAGTAACTTTAAATTCTCTTTCCACTTAAAAGAAACTGCAACCAGAAACCCAACTATACATTATGAATGTGCTCTATACAAAAACGTCACACGACTCCCATCTGTGGGCTTTTATGAAAACAAAACAAAAAGTCTTAGTCCTTCATCAAAAGATTGGGCAGTGAATGCGTTTTTAAATATTTTCAGGTAAAATAAAATGTTAAATCATGTATCCTCTACATGAGCTAAGCCATGCCATAGCTGGCTTTCTCAACTGTTAAGTCCTGGTCTGACCACATTGAGTAAGAAAATTTCTATTATGCTAATGCCAGAATCAGGCAAACATGTACTAAATAGATGCTGAAACTTAAAAATAAATGTTTTTAATGTTTATTTATTTTTGAAGGAGAGACAGAGCACGGTAAGGGGAGAGGCAGAGAGGGAGACACAGAATCCAAAGTAGACTCCAGGCTCTGAGCAGTCGGCACAGAACCATGAGATCATGACCTGAGCTGAAACTGGACGCTTAACCAACTGAGCCACCCAGACACCCTTATGCTAAAATTCTTAAAATGTTAAGACAAAGGCTTTGTCTCAACTAGTATTCAGTCTTGAAAGGAGAAATTACAATTCACTAATGAACATAAAGTATTCCATAAATTTGAGAACAATTCATTAAAGTTCTATTTTCTTCTGTACTGTTTTGTTTACACTTAAGTTTTCAGCTCTTCAGTAAGGTTCCTGATATTGTGGTAAAGAAGAGCAGTATTTTACTATTTTGGTTCAAAAGTCTTTCCTGTCCTATATAACAAAATTTATCTCAGTGCTTCTGAAACTACCTGAGATACCAAGAGGGCAGTGAAGTTATAGTTCTATAGCCAGGGAGATCTGAGGATGTAGCCCAAAGGCCACAAATTAAAAGTTCAAGTTTCAATTACCCATCTTTCTTTTTTCTTTTCTTTCTTTCCTTTTTTTTTTTTTTTTTTTTAAAGTAATCTCTGTGCCCCTCATGGGGCTGGAACTCCTGACCCTAAGATCAAGAGTCACACATCTACTGATGGAGCCAGTCAGGTGCCTCACATTTTTCAAATGTATGTAAATTTGGTATTATATTCTATGATTTATCTATATTTGTTTCAATATTGAAAAGCCTTTTATTTTACTTTAAATCAATAAAATCCAATATAAACTTGATAGGCCCCGTTTATTCTGTGGCTTCAAAGACCTCTCTGTATACCACTGTACACTCTTGGAAGAGAAGCTTGGGCTCAATCAATGCAATACAATTTCAATTTCCAGAGAAGTGTTGTTAGCGATTGGGCAATACCACACATGAGCCAACAAGGGCAGAGGGAAATCTAACAAGTATCCAAGGAAAAGAGGCAAGAGGCATGGGGACAAAAGTTTAAATCTTGCACTAAGACAGCTGTCTACCCCTACTTAAGTCACATCCAGTATCCCATCAAATTCTAAGACAGGCTGAGGAATGTCATTCTTCCTTACAGGTGGGGCTGTGTTTTATTCACTGTTGTTGTTCTAGCCCTTACACATTGCCTGGCACACGGTAGGCCTTCTATGAATTTTAAGGATAATATCAGCAGCTAACTCTTATTGCTGGGCACTGTTTGAAGCAGTTGACATATTACAATTCATGTAATCATTACAACATCCCTATGTGAAATCCCTTAATATCCCATTTTACAGAAGAGGAAACCAAAGCCCAAAGTTTTTAAGTCATTTGCCCAAAATCACGTGGCAAAAAAGTGGTAGAGCTGGGATTCAAACCCAGTCAGTTAATTCCAGGGTCTGAGCACTTAATCACTATACTCTTGTAAATGCTTGTTCAATGAATGAATGAGTAAATACATCATTTGTAAGAAATGAAAGCAAGTATTTTAAGGCAGAAAACTGTATCTCCTTACAGTGCAGTTTGTTGCTTCGGCTATTGAGTGGCTCTGGTCCATTCACATCTTTGCTCTTTTCATTATCCTCAATCGGTCGAAAATGAGCCAAAGTTCTCATGAATCCACGGAAGTTTACCTGGTCCTCTCTGATTGGGAAATGGAACAAACAGTATACCATGTCAATTGGGGTAACTCTTTCCTATGAATTCAATATACTGGCAACAGTTTTAGCTAGAGTGGTCTTAAAGTTCATTTAAAGAGATCTTTCCCCATATGCACAATTCTTTAGGGTTCATAAAATACCTTTATTAACCATCAACCCAACCTTGTGAGATAGGTATTTTTCCCACGTTATCAATGATTAATCAGACTTAGAGAGGTAACAGAACTCAGCAGGGTCAGAGTCACCTGTTGAAGTTCCTTGTATCTCTTTTCCCAAAGAGGATTTTGAATAGGACCAAGGCTACACTATCAGGCAAGCCAGGACTTGAACTCACTGCTTTAAACTTTACAGGGAGCACCAAATTAACCATGTCAACCCAGTGACTCCCCAGTGACTCCCACAGTTTCCCCTGTGGTCACATACAACTAAACCACATATTTTAAGGTTAAGGCATATTATGGAAGAGCAGCTTTTAAAATAAATATTTTTGTTATAAAAGCAATAAATACATTTTTGGAAGTTTGGGTGGAAAAATAGAAGGAAAAATACCACTCCTAGTTCTATCAATCAATTATAATCATCATTAATATATTTTCTTCCATTTATTTTTCTATGTATTTTGGATAACTGTGAACATACTGTATGCATACACAATTTTCTACCCCGCTTTTTTAAACTTTTGAGCATGTCTCCAATCAACATAAACACTTTGAAACATTTTAAACGTTATGTCTGTAAAGTAATTGTGTTACTTACCATGATTTTTTTATCCCCTCATAATTGGATAGATTTTTTTTCTCATTTCTCATGATTATAATGTTTGGAAGACTCGTGTATAAAGCTTTTCTGGTACTTAAGATTAGAGAAAATTAATCATGCCATAGGCAAATCAGCAACCCTGTGAGAATAATTCTAGGGGTGCCTGAGCCTAAATTATGGCTCAGTTGGTTGAGTGTCTGACTTTAGCTCAGGTCATGATATTGCAGTTCTTGAGTTCAAGCCCTACACTGGGCTATCTGCCGTCAGCACAGAGCTGGCTTCAGATCCTCTGTTCCCCTCTCTTTGCCCCTCTAGCATGCATGCTCTCTCTCTCAAAAATGAACATTTAAAATAAACTTATAAAAAAAGAAATAATTCTAAAACTTGAACGAACAATGTTATCTATTTATTTTTATTTTATTATTATTTTTTTTAACGTTTATTTATTTTTGAGACATAGAGACAGAGTGTGAGCAGGGGAAGGGCAGAGAGAGAGAGGGAGACGCAGAATCCGAAGCAGGATCCAGGCTCTGAGCTGTCAGCATAGAGCCGGACATGGGGCTCGAACTCACAGACTGCGAGATCATGACCTGAGCCGAAGTCGGACGCTTTACCGACTGAGCCACCCAGGCGCCCCTCTTTTTATTTTAGAGAGAGAGAGAGAGAGAGAGCGAGTGAGTGCACATGCATGCACAAGCAGAGGAGGGACAGAGGGAAAAGGAGACAGAATCTTAACAAGGCTCCCTGCTCAAGAGGGAGCCTGATGCAGGGCTGGATCCCGTGACCCTGGGATCACAACCTGAGCTGACTGAAGTCAAGAGTGGGACACTCAGCCAACTGAGCCATCCAGTTGCCTCCAATATTCTTTAATTAAAGGAGACTATCTAGTGTGATATGGTTATTTATCTAAGGCAGTCATGGAAAGAACAGGTTGTCTGGTTCCTGTGGCTACCTAAAAGTAAATCCCACTCTTTTCTTGCCCCATTCAATAGTTGTCGTCTGTCAGGTGTCTCAAGTGCCAGGCAGAAACACGCAGATGATATTTTCTAAGGATGTTCAAAAACTAGCTTGTGAGCTCACTGTACTCAAAAGAACGACTGTTAGTTTTTCAAGTTAGCTATATATTGCTAAAGGAGCAGTATCTCATAAAAAACATAAGATCTGAGGAATCAAGTAATGTGGAATAAAGATTTGAGTTATATGCCAGAACAAATAGGTTAATGAGTACATATAACATTGACGTATGACTCAAAGGTAAAAGGAAACTAAATAACAATGCTCCATTTTCAAATCTCACTTAAAAAAAAAAAAAATTCCACTTGTGTAGGAATAGAGAAGAAACATAAAAACCAGAAACCAAATCTCTGTATCTTATTAGAGTAAGAAGCAGAGTGCAGCTTGTAAGAGCTTACTGATGGAGCCCAGTGTGGGCCTCAGCTTCCTCATGTGCACCTGCCTACTGTCTCTAGCAGAATGTTGCATAGGATGGTGGGCAATACTGTAGTCACAACAAAGGTAAGGTCTGGCCTTATAAAACAGCTTCCCAAGAACCTCTTCGTCAAATAATCAATGGTCACTATGGAACTCTGAAAAAATTGGTGGCAAAAAGATTCTACTGGGCTTACTTTCCATTCCAAAAAGTTTGGATACAAAGCATAGTTGTGAAAGTTATCTCTGGACAGGGTCAACGCTCTGCATGGGCTGAAGAGGAAGTGGAAAAATGCAAGAATTCAGCACAAAATCCACACCTGAAACAACAGGGCAGTTCATGAAGAGAAGAAGGCAGGAGATTCTTCATGGTCAACATGAATCTGAAGAGAACAGGTCTCAGTTTGATTTGATTCCTGTCCTCACATAAACTAGCTGCTAGTCTTTCCCCTCTGTCACTCAAGTTTACTGAATGCCCAACTTCACAACTTGAAAACTCCGCTGCTCTCAATTCAGAGTTCTAAAATTTCCTCTCCAGGTATTTTATCTGGTAGTATCCTCAATAACACTTAGTCTCATTATTAAGAAACTGGCAACCACTGAACTTGTTAAACTCCTTTTGGGTCATACAAACAAGTCACAAGGAACCAGGAAGAAATTGTTAAAGAGATTACTTAAAACAATATAATAAGCTTTATTCAGAAAAAAGTACCTAATCAGATCAATAAATATTTACCCAGTACTTTGATGGCAGTGTATTAGGTAGTGAAGCATATCAAAAGCCATTAGATAAACTTAAAACTACTAACTGTGTGTGTGGTGGAGAGGACTGCATCCTTAGCCTATATGGTAAAAGAAAAATAAAGGCTGTGAAAATGTTCCACATTAAAGGAGTCCAAAGAGACAGGACAACTGACCCAGACAGGATCATGTACTGGAGTGAGGGGGGGGGTGGGGGGAAGGAGTGCTATAAAGGATATAAAAATTGGCATATGATTGATCTATTAGGATAAAATAGGCAATGGGAGAAACCGGTGAAGATGGTCAAAGGGTACAAACTTCCAGTTATTAGATGAATAAGTTCTGGGGATATAATGCATAGCATAGTGAGAATAGGTAATAATATTATATTGTATATTTCAAAGTTGCTAAGAGAGTAGATTATAGAAGTTCTCTTTACACAAAAACAGTAACTATGTGAAGTCATAAATGGATGAACTAACCTTACTATGATAATCATTTTTCAGTATATACATATGTAAAATCACTGTGCTGTTTACCTTAAACTTATTCAACGTTATAGGACAATTATATTTCAAAAAAGCTGGAAAAAAGAATAAAATACATAATATTTTATATTAATATTACAGCAGCTGATAGGTGCTATAGGTGTAAGTTACACATAAGATTTCAAAGACTTAATATTAAAAAAGAATGCAATGTATTAGTAATTTTAAAATACTGATTATATATTGAATGATAATGTTTTAAATATACTGGGTAAATAAAGTATATATTGATGAAGTTAATTTCACTTGCTTATTTTTTACTTTTTTTATGTGGGTACTAGAAAATTTATAATTATGTATGTGATTTGATTATATTTCATTGGCTTGAACTGAGAGAGCACCTGCAAATGAGGCAAAATGTTAACAATGTAATCACGGATAAGTCTGGGAGTTCTTTGTATTACTTTCAATTTTTGCAACTTTTCTATAAATTTGAAATTATTTCCAAATAAAAGTTTAAACAATTTTAGTTTTACATTATAGATAAACAGAGATTAAAGACGGAAGTTTGAAAATAGGCTCATATATCTATTTGAGGTTTAAAATAGGGAGGTGGGTAGAACAGAAGAGCTATTCTAGATACGACTAAGTTAAGGATGCCCAGTATAATCAGGAGGATCACGGTCCAAGATGACCCAACCAATATCATTATTCCAGATTAGCCTCAGAAAGGAAGCCCAACAACCGCAAGGACTCACCCCTCTGGAAAAAAGGCATTGATGATCCGGTCCCCCAATGGGTTGATGGCAAGTTCTGGAATCCGCTGGAAATCTTCCCGGCTGCCAAAGAATCACCTTGAGTTAGAGATTATTGGCCCTTAGCAGGAACTCGTTTAGTCATGCAAGAGTACAACCTTAGCAAGATCATTACCTCATGGAATTTACTTCTGTGGCAAATTACACCAAATAACTGCAAAGAATTGCACCTTAGTGGCTGCCAAGTGTTTCCCAAACCAATTCAGGAGTGGAAGAAGCCAGATTTGACTATGTCACATTCCACTGAATTCAGCACACAAGTTACGTCAATAAACCAACTGACAAGCAAATACTGAACTGTCCCTGTAAATCATTCTTTGAATATTACCATTTTGTGCTTGGTTATTAACTGTGGAGAGTGAACAGCAATGCAAAGTATCAAACACCACAAAGTCTGTGTGTGGTAGCAAAAATTCTGTACCCTCAGTAAGATCTACAGCACCTATGAAAGGCAAGGAATTCTGAGGCAATGTGCAAGGAAAGAATAAAATGTGACAACTGGCTGATTTTCATACTTCCTTGCTCCAATTCTGGCTCTTCCTCCATTGTCTCCTATATACGCAGAGCTAGAGAAGTATTTAAGCTTCGAACCTGGCAAGGGCAATCATCTTCTCACAACTTGGAAGTTATGCCAAAGTGAATATTATTAGCCGCCATGCACTGTATACACATCATGTGCCACTCTGTTTATACACATTATCTCGTTTCTTCAAGCCAACATTTTATCTGTACCCTTTTAGAGTTGAGGAAATTGAGAGTCAGTGAGATAAAGTAACTTGCCCAGTGCTACTGAGCTAGTAAGAGGCAGAACTAGGATTTAAATCTAAGTCCCTATGTCAAAGCACATGCTCTTTTTCTCTAAAAAAAAAAACAAAACAAAACACACTTCTTTCCCATATTAAACTTTCTGAAGGAAAGGTGCTCTCCCCAAAAATGCTCAATAAGTATTTTCTAAAAACTTCTTAGTTGATATCCTGTGCCAAGAACATAAAGCTGTCTAGTACATATCTGTGTTACATTCCTCGAAAATATGAATGTCAAGAAGGACAGAGAAAGGCAGAGGATTGTTCCAGATCATACGGGACTAAAGAAATAGGTAACTGAACTCAGTGTATGATCCTTAACTAGGAAAAACACTACTGTGAAGGACTAAACCAGTAAGGTAAAAATGCAACACAGGCTATATAGAATATGGAATTACATAATAGTACTATATCAAAATGCTAAATTTCTTGACTTTGACAAGTGACTGTCCTTGCAATAGGAAATATACACAGAAGTATGTGCAAAATGTTAACTGGTATGTCTGGATATCAGGTATGTAAAAGTTCTCTGCATTATTCTTGGAACTTTCCTGTAAGTTTAAAATTATTTCCAGATAATGGGGTACTTGGGTGGCTCAACCCTTAAGCATCTGACTCCAGCTCAGGTCATGATCTTACAGTTCTTGAGTTCGAGTCCTGCGTCAGAGCCGGGAACCTGCTTCGGATTCAGTGTCTCCCTCTCTCTCCGCCCCTAACCCACTCACAATCTGCCTCTCTCTCAAAAATAAACAAACATTAAAAATAAATTAATTAATTAAATAAAATAAAATAAATTTCCAGATAAATAGTAAAGAAAAAGAAAAAAGAAAATGAAAAATATAAACTTGAATAAACCTGATTCTTGCCTTCAAAATGTTTACTAACAGAAGCGATAGATCTTATTCCTCTACCTGCTTTGTACTAAGTGTTCCTTGTAGAATGGTTTAACATTTAGATGGTGCTGAATTAATTCAAGAAGCTGGTCTCCAGCACAACTGGTGGTAACACAGGTAGAAAGTGACGTAGGGGACTAATACGCACAAAGCTCTGGAACAATAACTCTGGATTCTAATCTTCCCCCTTCTTTTTAAGTTTATTTATTTTGAGAGAGAGGGAGACAGAGAGCGTGCGCGGGCCCCAGGGGAAGAGGGATAGAGAAGAGGGAGAGAGAGAGAAACCGAAGCAGGTCCATGCTGTCAGCACAGAGCCTGAAGTGGGGCTCAGTCCCACAAACCGTGAGATCACAACCTGAGCCAAGATCAAGGATGGGACGCTTAACCAACTGAGCCACTTAGGCACCCCCTGGATTCTAATTTTCCTTGATTCCTTAGGGTCATAATTTTTTTATCAGTGAATGAACCAGAAGAAGCTGTTCATAAGATAACTGGATTGCTTAAGATGATAAAAGATAAAAGAAATTACTGAGGTCTTGATTATTTAATTCAACAAATGTACTAAGCTCTTATTACATAATTTGTTCTGTAATACAAAGTTCACATTACACCAAAAGTGGTTCCTCTTCTTTGACACAGTTAGGAAACAATAACTACTCCCTTTTAAATGAAGAGTGAGGCTCATTTGAATTGCATAGCCACATACCTCAGTTTAATGTCTAACAAGCTGAAGTAATTTTAGCTGAGAAAAGGCACAGTTTAAATACCAGGTCTAGTATCAGGTGGATATTAGTACACAACCTAGGCTGAACTTCAGTCTCAAAGGGGATCTAGTCTTGGACTTCCAATGTCAATAAGACCTAAACCTGTCCTTTGACACTTTTTTTTTAAATTCTACTCTTAGAATTTAGATATATACATATATATAATGTAGATCTATACATATACATATGTAAAATTCTACTCTCGGAATTTAGATATATTACATATACGATGCAGTTCTTTAAGACCAAGAGTAATACCAGTGATAGTATCAAAATTAAAATGGAAGAATAGAAAGCAATGGTTTGTAAACTGTTAAACAATATATGAACAGTTTATTTTTATTAGTTGTTTTATAGTAGAATGGAGATTAGGGCAATTTCTCTAAAACAACTTCTTAAATTAGTCCACTAACACAAACTTAATAGAGAAAAATATATTCTCTAAGCAGCACACACCCTGCGTGTAGGATTTTGTTCAAAATGTTTGTACTCATAAAAAAGCATGCCAATATTATAGTCTATCTCATAGTATACCTAGGAAAACCTTCCTCTATTTTAAGAAGATGTATATTAAAAAAATTTTTTAATGTTCATTTTTGAGAGAGAGAGAGAGAGAGACGGACAGAGTGCAGCAGGAGAGGGGCAGGAGAGAGAGGGAGACACAGAATCTGAAGCAGACTCCAGGCTCTGAGCTGTCAGCACAGAGCCCAATACAGAGTTTGAACCCATAGAACCGCGAGATCATGACCTGAACCGAAGTCAGACGCTTAACCAACGAGCCATCCAGGCACCCCAGATATGTATATATTTTTTAAGGTTTATTTATGTTTGAGAGACAGAGTGAGGAGGGGAGGGACTGAGCGAGAAAGGGGGACAGAGGATCGTGGGCTCCGCGTTGACAGCAGTGAGCCTGATGCAGGGCTTGAACTCATGAACCATGAGATTATGACCTGAAGTCAGATGTTCAATTGACTGAGCCACCCAGGTGCCCCAAGAAAAGGTATTATTACTAGAAGAAGGTAAGGTTGTGAACAGAACCATATATAACAGCATTCTCTGTCGCCAAGAAATTTCCAGTGAACAGTGGTTTTCCAGATCTTCACGGGCACAGTGATGTTTGAGAGTTTTAGTAACCAGAAGTGCCAGCCCTCTACACTGATCTTCACTGTGCAGGTTCCTTCTCTTACTCGAGAATTAGCCTTACAGCTAACTGTTTATATTTCAGGACCCTGGGTCGATGCCTAGAGGACTTATACATAATGAAGACATTAAAATCTGTTAATAGGACACACTTGTGGGAACATATTAAAAAAATTAAAAGTGTTCCATATTTAAGTCATATAATATAAATAAATAATTTATTACGTGTAATTAACATAGAAATAATTTTCATTATTTAAAGCATGTAATCAATATTTTAGCTATTTATTTTTTTAGTAATCTCTATACTCACAATCCCAATATCAAGAGTAGCATGCTCTTCCAACTAAGCCAGTCGGGCACCCATTTAATTAATATTTTAAATTAAACTGATGATATAATTTTGTTGTATTGATAACAGAATTATTTTTTAATGGTTTATTTATTTATTTATTTATTAAGTTTATTTATTTATTTTGAGAGAGAGAGTATGCACAAACTGGGGAAGGGGAGAGAGAGGGAGAGACGGAATCCCAAGCAGGCTCTGCGCCATTAGCAGAGTCCAATGTGGAGCTCGAACTCACAAACTGTGAGCTCATGATCTGAGCCAGGCCCAAGAATCGGACCCTCAACCAATTGCGCCACCCAGGCTTCCCATAATAGAATTATTTTCATGTAAAGTGTAATAAGTGCCAACTCTAAACTTTGCTAGTTGTTTCAGCATTCCAGGGCCAGACCGGCTAATGTGCAAGGCTGCATGTGACCTTTGGTTGAATATGGTGGGCACGCACACATTTACCTTCGCTTATTCTCTAAAACCCCCTGAAATGTCAGCAGCAACATGCACGTCGTTGGAATGTATCTGTGACACACACAATCAGGGTGTGAGGAGTGTGCTAGTAACCAAGGAACTGTGACAAATTTTGGAAGTCAGAAAACAAGTGCAAATGTAGTGACAAGTAAGTCAGAGGAGGGGGCAGGAAAAGGCTGCAGCACAGCTGAGAGCCATTCTGCCCGGCAGAATCTCAGCAAGGCACCACACTCAGGGCTGCCAGGTAAGGGAAGCCACATTCAGGGCAATTAATTACAGGAATTTTGAAAGAACTGGCCAGCTGCCCAATGCTGTCAATGCCCATCTTAAGAATATAAAACCATTTGTCCCAGGATAGAAAACGAGATCTGTTATGGAAAGAAACGGAAAGAGCTACCTGGGCAGAACTGCTATCATATGTGAGAGGTTGGCCTCCAAGGAACACAGTCCTTTTATTTGAGGAAGGGGGGCAAGTCACAAATCTGTCCCCTTGCTCCTTGACCACATACCCTAAAGTGAGGTCTACCAACTGGTCCTGCTCAGAGAATAGAGGGCTTGAAGTCAGCCCTTCCATCCAAGGAAAGACCTGTGGTGAAAGCAACCCCGAACAAACTCATGCTAATTTTCTACAGTAATCCATGCAGGCTTTTTCATAAATATGAATGGACAACCAAAGCTCACCCAATATTTTGGGAAAATTAATTGCAAAAAAGAGTAGGATCAAGAGAAATACAGATAACAATAATTCAGGGAACACAAGAAAGTTCTAAAAGATTCTAATAAGTAACTCCATAGACATTTGGTAAGTTTTTGCATCTATAAAGCAAAAATAAGCTATTGGGATAGAACAGAGGTCAGAGAAAAGAGAGGTCCTTGGAAGTTAAAAATATATGGCTGTGGACTAATAAATCATCAAAAAAGACTGAAAAACAAATTCAAGGATTTCTTTCAGAAAGCAAAGGAAAAAGTCAAACAGCCAGGAAATATGAGTAAAAAGTGGAGTCTTGGTGATCCAGTAAGCAGCCAAGAGATCTGCCATAAAGATCAAAAAAGAAAAGAGAGGGGAGGAAATAATAAAAGAAATAAAATAAGAAAACTTCCCAGCTAATTAATGGATGTATTTTTAGATTAAGAAGGTTCACCTAATACTGAGCAGTGAATGATGAAAAATAACGCACAAAAAGGTACATCTTTGTGAAGTTTCAGAACATCAAAAGGAGATATTTGAAAGTTTTAGAAAAATTACTAAGATTATCTGCTAAAAGAGTGAGTATTAGACTAGCATCACAGTTCTCACCTGTGAAACCTATTCTGCAATAAGCAATACCAGTGTGTATAAAGTAACTGCTTGTCTGGGACTTTGAAATAATCTGTCCTCTGGATAAAGTCAAACAAGAAAATGAACCTCAAAAAGCACTCAGTGTTTAAGCAGATAAATGGCTACCATTCAGGACACAATTTCCTAAAATTTACAGGTATTCTTTTTTTTAAGTGATATGCAGCAACACAGCCAACCAGTAATAACTTCCTTGCAGAGTTTAGCAGGTTTGTACTATCCCTTGTAGTCAACCTCAACTGCATGATTTAACATCTGGGAATATTTTTCATCATGGGATTATTTGAGAAAAAGTATTATATGACAAAGAGTCGATATTAAAAATGCTCAAAACAGAGGCTATTTTTCAAGTAAACTTTTAACTGAAGTATAACATACCTACGGAAAAGACCACAAATAACAAGTATTTGGCATGATGAATTTTTACCAAGTGAAGATTACAACCAGCACCCAAATCACGAGACGGATTATGATCTATACCCAAACACCTTCATGCTCCTTTCCACCTGCCCTCCTCCACAAAGGGCAATCATTATGTGGACTTCAAACACCAAAGATTAGATCAATACAAAAGATATTTAAACAAAAGACATCATCTTTGTATTCAGGTGCTGACCAGGCTCTCATCTTGACCCTGAACTACAAAGGACCACTTCAAGACCCCTTACAGGATAGATGCCATTTCAGGAAGATCAATTTCAATAGCAGTGGTAGAAACATTTGACCCAAAACAATGGCCTCTGAAGAAAATATGATTTGTGAGGTTATGGTATATTTTTATATTCTATGAAATACCCATCTGAAAGATGATCCACGTAAAAAGGAAGTCTACAGGAAAATTCCAAAACTCAATTTGGTAAATACCGTTTATAATACTCCCTTCTTGAAGCGGCCCAATTCACTTGAGCATATTAAAGATGCTGGGAAAACCCATAAAAAAGAAGCCTGTTTAAATCTTGTTTACCAAGCTTTACACAGTTTATTTATCTAAAAAAAATTTTTTTAAACGTTTATTCATTTCCTAAGAGAGAGTCAGATTGCAAGCAGGGGAGGAGCAGAGAGAGAGGGAAACACAAAATTCAAAGAATGCTCCAAGCTCTCAGCTGTCAGCACAGAGCCTGATTCGGGGGTCAAACACATGGACCGTGAGATCATGACCTGAGCTGAAGTTGGGCGCTTAACCAACTGAGTCACCCAGGCGCCCCAAGCTTTGCACAGTTTAGTTGTTAATTTTTTTTCTTCGTTTTATACAACAGCTATTGGTAGATCAAGGAACTGGTGTTCCATAAAACATACTTTGGGGCAAATCACTGAAAGCACTTTGCAGAAGCTCCACTTCTTTTTAAAAAAAATTTTTTTTTAATGTTTATTTATTTTTGAGAGACATAGAGGCACAGCATGAACAGGGGAAGGGCAGAGAGAGGGAGACACAGAATCGGAAGCAGGCTCCAGGCTCTGAGCCTTCAGCACAGAGCCCGACGCGGGGCTCGAACTCACAGACTGCGAGATCATGACCTGAGCTGAAGTCGGCCGCCCAACCGACTGAGCCACCCAGGCGCCCCAGAAGCTCCATTTCTAACCGAAGCCTTCCAAAGTTTCTCCTTGATGTTCCCGCTGGAACTGACACTACAAAAGAATACAAATGCTGTGGATAGTACATGGTACAGCTTCTTACCCTGTTGAATTTCACTTCAGGTCCCAGACATAGAGCATCATGGAAGAGGAAAGTGAAGAAAATGTAGAAAGGAAAATATTTCTGCTTAGAAGCCTTGTTAAGAAAGTAGATCCTATTCCAGGGAACAAAAGATTGGTCACTTGCATTTGGCTGAGTACTCCAAGGGGTTCTGGAAAAGTCAAGACAGGACTTGAGCTGGATTTGGCAGTAAAGGGTTGAAAGAACTAAATCACGCTGTACTACAGAAGATTTTTGAGTCCAGCAGGTATTCTCTAAGGCTAGATGGAGCAGAAAAGATGAGGCTGGGGAAGAAGGGAGGTAATCTAAGGGATGGCCAGAGGCAGAGATGGCTGTGTCAGAAAGCATAGCCAGAGCGAACCCCCTGATGGTGGGTGGGTCCAACAAAATGATTTACGTATAATATGCTATTGATTTACTGTGTAGTACAATAGGGTAATTTCCTTTTACACTAAAGGTAGCTTGGGCTAATCCCGAATTTTAATTCACACCACATAGAGATCGAAGCACAAATTTAAGACCTAGGGCTTTGTAAAGCTGAATACAAAAAAATCAGTTAGATCCAAGTAACTATGAAATAAAAAAATATCTCATCACTTTCTACCACTTCTTCTCCAACCAAGAATATGTAGAAACCAGCACCGAGAACAGTGCCCAGCACAGCACAGAAAGTCAATAAATACCTATCAAAAGATTAAATTAGTTTACCGGCTTTCCATAGAGGATGAAATGGTGTTTTAGCAATTGAGCAAATCTTACCAAGAATTTAATGAGTAGGCAACACTAGCTGACACCTGCAAAGTTTTCACCTTAAGAAAAAACAGCTCCTTTTGTAAAATTCTTTCCATTGTTTTCCAGCAAATAATGAAAGTGATCAAAACACACACCAACATTTATAGATCACTCAGTTTCCACAAAGAAGAAAAGGACTCAAAATGAATGTGAATTCTAGAACTTTACGTAGTGGTTAAATCTGAATTTATGAGGAAGATGTAATCCTAAACTCAAGCAAATTATTCAAGTATTAGAACTGAAAGAAAAAAAGGATTTCTAGTTTGATTTCTTTTTTTTTAATATGTATATATATTTAAAGTTTATTATTTTTCACCATGTTAAATGCAAGAAGCCAGTCACAGAAAGCCACATACTGTATGATCCCATTTATATGAAATGTCTAGAGAGAGAAAACAGTAGATTAGTGACTGCCCCTGGAATATAAAGTGACTTGGGTGGCTCACTTGGTTAAGCATCTTAATTTGGCTCAGGTCATGATCTCACAGGTCATGTGAGTTCAAGCTCTGTGTCGGGCTCTGAGCTGACGGCTCAGAGTCTGGAGCCTGCTTTGAGTTCTGTGTCTCCCTCTCTCGCTGCCCCTCCCCTGCTCCTGCTCTGTCTCTCTCTCTCACTTTCTCTCAAAACTAAATAAACATTAAAAAAATTTTTAAAAAAAGAAGAAAGAAAGCTTAATGGGTATAAGATTTCCATCTGAGGTGATGAAAATGTTCTGGAACTAGATAGTAGTAATGGTTATATAACATTATGAATCCACTTAATACCAATGAATTGTTCACTTTAAAATGGTAAATTTTATATTAGGTGTATTTGCCTCAAAAAAAAAAAAAAAAAAAGGAAGAAGAAGCGGGAAAAGCACCTAGTGTGGTCTTTGCACATGGCTAGGTATTCCATAGTTGTTGACTTACTGACTATAAAGCATGGTTTGAGTCAATCCCAGCTTCTAGTGATTTTGCCCTGCACAAACACAGCTCTGTGGATTTACCAGAATTCCCTAGCTATTCTGCCCAAGGTTTGTATACAAAGGGTTAGCAACTGTATTTCTTCCCCCCTTTACACTACAACCCACAATTGTGCTAGAAGTCTTCCAAAGAAGTCCCAACCTACTTCTTGCTTCTTGTAAGCCACTAGAAAAGCTACTAGCTCTTGGTTGCTCAAAGCTACACTTGCTATTGAGTGTTAGGTTGGGAGGGAATGGTAATGAGATATTTCACTGGACTATAAGATAATTATGAATATGAAGTGGTACAGCACCACATTTCTCTGAAATCATATCCTTAACTCTAGACAGGAGTTTCTCAACTTGGGCATGTTTGATATTTAGGAAGAATAATTCTTTGTCATGGGAGGGCCTGTCCTGTCGTAGGACATTTAACAGCATTCCTGGCCTCTACACACTGGACATCAACAGCATGCCCTAGTCATGACAATCAAAAATGTCTCCAGACATTTTGTCACCCAGGAGCAAAAGAGCTCTCAGCTGAGAACCATTGCTCTAAAAAAAATTTTTTTTAATGTTTATCCATTTTGGAGAGAGAGAGACAGAGAGTCAGAGCGCGAGCAGGGGACCGGCAGAGAGAGAGGGAGATGCAGAATCCAAAGCAGGCTCCAGGCTCTGAGCTGTCAGCACAGAGCCTGATGTGGGGCTCGAACTCATCAATTGTGAGATCATGACCTGAGCCAAAGTCAGATGCCTAACTGACTGAGACACCCAGAAGCCCTAAAAACCAGTGCTCTAGACTAAAACATTGAACATCTTATCTAACATCAATATATATAAAGTGATGTACCCTAGGTTATGGAGTTGGATTGGGAAATGAGAGGAGAGGACAAAACAATCTATACCACCTACTATGTGGTTCCTAGGAGCAGGACTAGGGCCGGGCAGCCCAAACTAAGGGGAGTTAAGAGTAAAGCAGCAAGCACCTAGTGATAAAGGTTAAGCCATTGTTCTGCTTATTTAACTCCCTTGTGAATCAATGGTGCTCAGAGACAGTGAAGAACTGGTCCCTCCTCTCTGCACTCTGGATGCCTATTACCTCTGCCCTGTTCAGACATCGCAGGCAAATAAAGAGAAAATAAACACAGAACTGCCTACCTGAGAGTCCCGTTCTCTCCTTTGTCCAGGCTGGTGAATCGGCTGTAGAGGCGGGTGATCTGACTGTGGGAAACTAACGAAGACAAAATTAGTCTTAGTTGGAGAAGTCACCCTTCACTCAAACTTAACTCAAGTGTTGACCTTCAGAAACCAACTGCCCTTCTGGTTCCAGTGCACCATATGCTTCAAACAGAGTAAAATGGGGAGATGTCTCAACTGTAATTCATTTCTAGCGTCAAAACAGGAATTTTAAAAGCTAACGAAAGGAGTTAGAAAGTACGTAAATCAAGAGCAAAATGGACTCTCAGGAATTAAGTCTAGGCTTCATTAGGACTATATATTAAATGTCAGGCGGTTAAGATTTAACAAAACAAAGCCAAATTTAGTTTAAAAGGAAATTGTGGGGTGTCTAGGTGGCTCAGTTGACTTCTGCTCCAGTCATGATCTCATGGTAGTGGGATCAAGCCTTGTGTTGGGCTTGTGCTGACCAGAGCCTGCTTGGGATTCTAAGATAAAACAAAAAGAACAACAACAACAACAACAAAGAAACTGTGAAACTTTTACCTTTTCACCTGACTCAGAGACTATGAAAGCACATGGTTTGATTAAAAACACATACATATTAATCAGTATGATGTTTCAGGCTGGCAATGCCAGGTAGGAAATTTGTACTGAATTAAAGACTGGGGCAGGTTTTTTATTTTTTTGTTTTTATTTTTTTATTTTATGTTTTTATTTTTTTATTTTAGTTTTTAAAAATTTTATTTTTAGATAATCTCTACACCCAACGTGGGGTTTGAACTCACAACCCCAAGATCAAGTGTTGCATGCTCCGCCAACTAAGCCAGTTGGGTGCCCAGGGGCAGATTTTATTTTATTTTTTTAAATGTTTATTTATTTTTGAGACAGAGAGAGAGCATGAGTGGGGGAGGGGCAGGGAGACGGGGAGACACAGAATGTGAAGCAGGCTCCAGGCTCCGAGCTGTCAGCACAGAGCCCAACTCGAACTCACAGACTGTGAGATCATGACCTGAGCCGAAGTCGGACGCTCAACCGACTGAGCCACCCAGGCGCCCCCAGATTTTATTTTTAAAATCTAGTTTGCTCCAGCACAAAGCCTTAGTGGCTTTCTTTTCCCTCAGGACTGACATTTAGGTGAAAGACCACAGGGTCAGGTCAGCCTCTTTTCTGTGATTGCAAGAGCTCTACTGAGTTTCCAGTAAAGGAATGGGCTCTGAGAAAGCAAATTAGGCAATCTGTAAGAAGGTCTGGTTATCGTCAGATGACATCTACAAGGAAGCTACTTTGCTTCTCATTTTTTAACTCAAGCATGAGCTGGCAATTAAAATGAGGTAATAACCACAGGTATACAATAAGAATCTGAAAATGCAAATAGGAATTTCTGGGAAATAGTTTTGTTTCCTCGCTGATGGGAGGGAGCAAAGGGGAAAAAAGGAGAGTTATCAAAAGAGAAAAGACAAGAGCCAAAAAGGGTGTGGTAAGTGTGGACTTTGTCCTAGGCTGTGCATTCACTGGTTTCAAGGGGTGACGGGAGGCATTCCGATAGTAGTCCTCCTCCCCCAGCTCAACAAAATTTGCTCGCAGTTTTAGGAACAATGGGACAAAGTAAACCGGGGCACAGCGGGAGAAGCAGGAAGTGAGTGGCCTAGAGCTAGGATGAGAGGACACACTAAGGGCAGCTTGAATTCTTCAGCATCAGGTTTCACCCCAAGCCGGGCCCTTGTACTAGCTCTCCAAAGAGAGCAGAGAAAAAGAGACAATCCCAGCCAGCGCAGGGCCAGCAGAGGTCCAGGCACTGAGGAAGTGGTTGTGGACCTACTGCCAGCCGGTGCTCTCTGCTGAGGGTCAGGCTGACACACTGATTCCATTCGTGGCACCACCGCCTACCAGTGAGGGGTGAGCAAAAGGGGCTGTCGGAAGAACCACCGTCATCCTGGGGAGGAAACTGTTTGGCAAAGTGTCCGGCATGGGGTAAGCACTTCAGGTTAGCTACTATCATCATCATCCTCATGTTGTGAACCTGAAGGTACAGTTTTACTGCCGCACTAATTCATCTCTCTCCTGACTCTGGCAGCCATGTAGCCATTTTCTTCAGGAACTCGACCTGTTTACGGGGGCTCTGGCCCCGGGCCTCAGAGGCTGCTCTAGAACTGAAGTTCCCTTTCAGTTTAACAAAAGTAAGTCAGTTGAAGAATGACTAACTTTCCTCTAAGATTTTTTGAAAGAACAAAACTTGTTCACAATCGCAACACCACTGTTTTCATTTCTTTGTATACCATCTAACGTCAGCTACTTGTAATGAAAAGTTGTAACTTTTCATTTATTAACTCATAATTTTTCTATATTGCTTAGGAGTCCTTTTTAAAAACTGCAGGATATTTGGTCTACTGGGTCAGTTTTTAGTACTTACAGTACTATATATTTCAGATTATTTTCCTTTAACATGGAAAATATTCAGTTGTATTGTTTTTATACCAGTTTTTTTTAACATTTTATTTTTGAGTAATCTCTATACCTGACGTGTGTCTCAAACTCACAACCCCAAGATCAAGAGTTACATGCTATTCAGACTGAGCTAGCCAGGTATCCCTTCTTTTAATTTCAGAAAAAACCCATGCACATTATTGTAAAAATGCAAATAGTACAAAAGTGTACACAATGAAAAGTCTCTGTTGTAACAATCAAGTTCCCCCTTCTCCCATGCCAGAAGCAAACACTATTACCAGTTTTTTGTAAATCCTTCTAGAAATTCCATGTATGTATATATAAGTATGAATAGCTATTAACACAATTTTAAAAACTGGCAGGAGGGGCACGTGAGTGGCTCAGTCGGTTAAGTGTCCAACTTCGGCTCAGGTCATGATCTCACAGTCTGTGAGTTCAAGCCCCGCGTCGGGCTCTATGCTGACAGCTCAGAGCCTGGAGACTGCTTCAGATTCTGTGTCTCTCTCTCTCTCTGACCCTCCCCCACTCATGCTTGGTCTCTCCTGCTCTCAAAAATAAATAAAAACATAAAAAACAATCCTTTAAAAAAAAAACTGGCAGGAATGTTGTCATCTAGTTTAACCCCTTCACCTAATAAATGAGCTATCAGATATCTCTCTAATATAGATCATCTCAAAGAACTGGGCATTGAAACCTTTTAAAGTAGGATTTTGAGGGGCACTTGGGTCGCTATGTCGGTTAAACATCTGACCAACCCTGGTCATGATCTCACAGTTCATGGGTTTGAGGCCTGAGTAGGGCTCTGTGCTGATAGTTCAGAGCCTAGAGCCTGTTTTGGATTCTGCGTCTCCCTCTCTCTCTGCCCCTCTCCTGCTCGCACTCTGTCTCTGTCTCTATCTCTCTCTCAAAAGTAAATAAACACTAAAAAAAAAAGTATGATGTTGAAAATTCCCTTAGTAAGTACTGGTATAGTATTACATACCATATTTCAGAAAAAAAGATCAGCTTATGGCTGGTTTCCTTAAAAATATGGAATGTTTCACGATTTTCCGTCAACCATATAACTGTTACCTTCCAGGGGGAATGGAGCTATAAAGAAATCAGTGGAGAAATGAACAACCAAATGTTAACTTTTAACACAACTCAATATGGTCAGATCTCAATCTATCTCCTAAACTTCAGAAGTAATGTTTATTAACCAGAAGAAGGAGAAGAGCAAAGAAGAGAAGGAGGAGGAGGAGAAGGAGGAGGAGGAGGAGGAGGAGGAGGAGGAGAGGAGGGGGGGGAAGGGGGAATAGCAAGCATTAATTTAGATGCTAAATCCACCATGATACAGAATTAAAGCATGCTCCAAGGTGTAGAGCTCAGAGCAACTTCAAGGAGGAGAAAGGTATTGGAATTGTCACAAATGAAGGCATGACAAGTTTCCAGGAAACTATTTTCAATAGAAGGCACTAGGCTAACAGGACAGGTGTCCCGAACCTGCACCAATTCTTGGTAACCCAAAGGAAGTCTCTGGAGTTGATCTCTTAGAAAAGGCTGTGTACATGGTCACATCTTGAATGAAGCCATATTTTTCTCCACTAATGGGAATTAATTATTTTATATTGTTGAAAAATTACTTGAAAGACCCTGCCAATCTTCCTGACTACAAACCTCTTTATCATCACTGCCTTATGCTTAAAGGAGGAAGGCATTTCAGAGAAGGGCCAAGCACTAGGCAGGAGAGACAGAAGAAGAATAAAATGAAAAGGGAGTAAAAACAGTTATTTTTCCCTTGACTTTATCCTAAATTGTAATGCAGAAGAATTGACTGATAACTTAGGTAAAACATTCTAGTTCAACTAAAGGTAACTCCAGATAAAAGATAGAGAAGTTTAAGTCTGAACGCCAGCCATTCCTTCTGAACACTCCACACTCCAACACTACCCGTTGGACTTTGAGAGCCAGCCTATTTTCTTAGGGAACCTACGGATTAAAAGACACTTAAAAGACATTAAAAAACAAAACTAAAAAACCCCTACCTTCTTATAATTGGGAAATATTGAATATGGACTAAATGGTAGATAATGATAAAATTACTGTCAATTTTCTTAGGTAGGATATAGTACTGAGGTTATATAGGAAAAAAATTCCTATCCACAGGAGATGTATGCAGAAACATTTAGGGGTGAGGAGTACTGATATCTGCCTTTCAAATGGTTCACCAAAAAAAAAAAACCCACAAAACAACCATAAATACATATATATGTATATACATAATACGTATATTTATTTATTTATATAATGTTATTGTTGAATTGAGGTGGAAAGTATATGGATGTTCATTATATTACTTTAAGTTGGGTGGGAGGAGGACAGAGCTTTACAAATCAGTGAACTCCAAAGCAGCTAAACGTGTTAGTTATATGTGTATTTCCACTTCAAAAGGAACCAGAAGATAGCACCTTCAGGTGACAAGGCTTGGCAGGTGAGGGCCATGAAGGGGTCCTGGATCCTGAGATAGCAACGGCATGAAGTTGAATTTCCACTTACATCCTAGCCCAGGAAATTATCCTCAAGCAACTGCCTTTGCCAGGCTTGTGCTCTTTGTCAAAACTACAGAAAAACCTATCACTACACCTTTTCAAACAAACAAAACCTCGCCAGCCTGTAAAACTTACTTCCTAAACCTGTTCCACACCCTCTCCATACCACATGACACATACTAGAACTAGAGACTAAAATGACTGTGGGGTGCCTGAGTGGCTCAGTCGGTTAAGTGTCCAACTATTGATTTCCAGTTCAGGTCGTGATCCCAGGGTCATGGGATGGAGGCCCACGTCCGGCTCCACACTGAGCATGGAATCTACTTAAGGTCCTCCTTCTCTCCCTCTGCCCCCTCCCTTGCTTGAGCGCAGGCACGTGCTCTCTCTTTCCCTAAAATTAATTAATTAATGTGTATTCATTATTACTCCCTTGGTTTGAGTTGTTTCTCACAAATTAAGTGGCTATTTTTAAAAGATGGTATTAAGTAATCTACAGCCAGTTTACTGCTACAGTTCAAAGAATTAAGTGTGGAGATTACAGAAACTTCCAAAACCCTTTCAACTTTCCCCCATGACAAACTTTATTCAACTGAGTTTTAATTTACGAAAATACAGAACTGTGAGAGAAGGTAATAACAAAGAAAATATAGCAAATGTTTTATGCCAATACAAAATGCTTTATTCTTCTTTAATTTTTATTTATTTTATTAAGCTTTATTTACATAAGTGATCTCTATACCCAACGTGGGGCTCAAACTCACAACCCCAAGATCAAGAGGTAGGTGTTCTACAGACCGAACCAGCCAGGTGGCCCCCAACATGAAATGTTTTAAAGTTTTGTTTTTCTTTTAAGTCAGAACTTTTTTGTTATTGTTTGTTTATTTTGAGAAACAGCAGGAGTGAATGGGGGAGGGGCAGAAAGAGAGAGAGGGAGAGAGAGAGAATCCCAAGCAGGCTCTGAGCTGTCAGCCAGATGGAGGCTTGAATTCAAAAACCAGGAGATGGTGACCTGAGTTGAAACCAAGAGTCAGAGGGGCACCTGGGTGGCTCAGTCGGTTGGGCAGCCTGGAGCCTGCTTCGAATTCTGTGTCTCCCTCTCTCTCTCTGCCCTTCCCCTGATCACTGTCTCTCAAAAATAAATAAATGTTAAAAAAAATTTGTTTAAAAAAAAAGTCAGAAGCTTAACTGACAGAGCCACCCAAGTGTCTCGAAAGTTTTTTTTTAATGTTGTTTATTTTATTTTTTTTAATTTTTTTTTAACGTTTATTTATTTTTGAGAGACATAGAGACAAAGTGTGAGCAGGGGAGGGGCAGAGAAAGGGGGAGACACAGAATCCGAAGCAGGCTCCAGGCTCTGAGACATCAGCACAGAGCCCGACGTGGGGCTCGAACTCACAGACCGCGAGATCATGACCTGACCCGAAGTCGGCAGCTTAACCGACTGAGCCACCCAGGTGCCCCTGTTGTTTATTTTTGAGAGAGAGAAAGAGAGAGAGAGAGAGAGAGAATGAGTGTGAGAGGGGCAGAGAGAGGAGGGCAGAAGAACTGAAGCGGCTCCACACTGACAGCAGATAGACCTACGCAGGGCTGGAACTCACAAACCTCGAAACCTCACAAACTGTTAGAAACATCAAGATTTCTATTCCTTTAAAAGTTTTATTTCTATAGAGTTGGGAAAATGACATCTGTACTCGATTCCTAGTCCGATATCCCCTGAAAATAGGAAACGTGTAAAATGCTGTCACCTCCACACTTACATAGCTCTAGACAGTTTTATATTAGCACATACAAATATTTTCCCAATAAGAAGATTCTTATCTATGGTTCAAAATAATAGCTGACTCTTACTGGCACTTCAATATCAGGCACTATTCCAAGTAGTTTACGTAATTTATCTCATCTAATCCTCAGAAGAATCCTATAAAGTAGGTACTATTATTATTCTCATTTGAAGATGATGAAACTGAGGCTAACAGGTAATTCTTACCTAGATTTAGTTTGCCATCGCTTCTCGGCCTTTTGGCTAAGATCAAGTGTAGAATTAGTTTGCCAGACACTTAAGAGATTAAATTTCAAATACCGGCTAAACCAGTCATACATGAATTCTAATCAATTTAGACTTCTGGAAAATACGTTTAAATATAATCATTAATTCCAATGCAAACCTTTCATACTGAGTACAAAGTCAGTTTTCTTCAGTTATGCTACACTTTCTTACTGACGAAGGAAGTGGTGAAATGCCTTACTACTTGTCCTTAACTTAAAAGTGTTTCTGATTGGTAGTTCCCCAGATCCTTAATGGAACAAGAAGCAGATAAAAATTGGACAAATTCCACTTCTCCACCTCACCCTCAGGTATCTGTTTTTAGCCATCTAAACCTTTTGCATCATGTTAAAATTACTGCTTTAAAAATCAACTCTGCTAATGGAGAGTAACCAGATAAACTGATGGCTCACCTCCCAGGGCAGAGGAATGACTGTGAAGCAGGCTGGGGGAGAATGCTCTTGGAAGCCACCCAAAATACTCAAAAATAGGTTAATTTATCTAAATCTAATCCATTCATGCATTCATCAGGGCCCAATTCCTGTCCTCCCCACGAGCAGCCCGCAGACTCATCTTCCCTGACTGCTAGAGGTGGGTGGCACACAATTTCGGCTACCTTATGTCGTAATGCTAATCCTAATCTTAAAGGCATCTTTTGTCGCTATTTGCTTTGAGTACCTAGCATAGTACTAAATACAGACAATGCAAAAATTCAGTAAATGCTTGTTTCATTAGGCTTTCTGGTTCAACGTACATTTGCACTGGTTATGGCTGAGAACCTCAGTCAGGCTTGATTCACTTTTTGCCAACTAGGAAAACCGCTCTTACAGGAGTATGTAATTCTGTTTATCCACGAGCCACACAGCAAAAAAATTCGGCCGTCCTATAGCAGTCCAGGACCTTTCCATTTGGTCCAATGTAAATAAACCCAAATGGGATTAGCGCTCCCTTCATCTTGAGGCAAAAATAGCATTTTTCCCATCCTCACTATGGCTTACACTTCCTCATTATGTGACTTTCTATTTTAAGTATGAATGCTTTAATTCTGGTGTCACCTTAGACCTAAAGTAGTTCTTGTATTTATAAGTGTGGCCAGAGTTCATGGCCACAAAATTTGATAAAATGCTTGCTGACTCCAAACTGCCTGTATTTCTACTCTTGGGAGTCTGAGTCATGAAATGACCAAAAGGTCAAGTGGCCAAACAAGTATTACACATCATAACCAGCTAACTACTTTCTGTAATGCACCCAAACCGGTAGGTAGGGTGCTCATTATCCTTAAAGGTCTTTATGGAGAGGCTATTGGCCATATGTGAGGGGATGCTGAAAGAGGTAAACCAATCTGACAACGGCTTGATAACATCCCTTCCAACTTGAAGATTCTCAAAAGTTAAATTTGTCAGAAAATATGGGAAAGCATTTAATTTCTCTCGGGCTACCACTGCTTCAGTAATTCTGTAGTTCCCCTCAGCATCCTTCAACATTACCTGCTTATGGGCCACTGAGTTACTTACTGGTCACCTCATTATCAAAGAAAGACAGGTTATCATGAAGAGACTGAGCTCAGACACTTACATAACTGATGTAAAATACAAGAGTCATAAAGGATTATGGAGAACATATTCTGTGCATTGTCAAGGGCTAAACAAAAATGTGTGGAGCGCCTGGGTGGCTCAGTCAGTTAAGCGTCCAACTCTTAATTTCGGCTCAGGTCATGAGGTCATGGTTCATGTGTTCAAGCCCCATGTCAGGCTCTGTGCTGGCAGGGTGGAGCCTGCTTGGGATTCTCTCTCTTTCTCTCTGAAAATAAATAAATAAACATTAAAAAAAAAAATGTGATGGTGTTACACAGAGCTTCTGAATTCCCAAAGCCCTGTTGCCCCTATCTTCAGGTTAATGAGGAAGAGGCTGGAATATAAAAAATCAGTTCCTAGTACAAATTTGCACTGAGATTTTGGAGCACATCCAATTTCCATAGCGACTGCATAAAGTACACCAGCACAGTAGAAATCAATGTATCTGAAATTAGAACAATAAGCATCCTCAGTGTAAGTAAAAAACTGATGGTCACAGTATCCCTGCTTTTTTCTCCGCAGATTCAGAATGAAAGAAGTCTCACACTTTCAGATCCCTGATTCTTTAAAGGTCTCCTGTCACTAGGTCACGTCTTTCAAAGCCTTGCTATACGATCTTGCTTTCTGGATTTATTTTTACAATTGCGGCAAGAATTTATTTGTGATTTCTCACAATCGACAGTGGTTTTAAGTGCTTGCCCGGAATCGTCACAGGAACGGGTTATGTTTTCTACGGGATCCATCCAGGGCTCCTGAATTCGAAGTTGGTGCAAAGAAAGATAAAGCAAAGGGGTTCGGGGGTTTCATGAGCAGGAGGAAGAGAAAAGAGCGGTGCCTGTGCTCTGAGGGTGATTGGTATTCCCGTCTTGAGGGAAAAGGACAGCCCCAACAGGAGCCTGAAACCCGCTCTAAGTAGCCGTTTTCTTACGGCTCTAGCCTTCGGCCACAAAGCTCCAACGCTGGAGGCTGCCCAGGACCCCGGCAATCTCTGGGCACCCCAGCTCCAGATCTCAACGACAGCCGTCCTCGGTTCTGAGACCAGCCAGAAGCGCCCAGCCACGCTCCCACCCCCTACCCGAACTCACAGCCAGTCTCCTTCTTGATCTCTTCGAGCTCTTCGTCCCGCAGTAACGTAGAAGCCCGAGACCCCATCACCGAGCCGGGAGCTCCTCCGGGAGCAGGGGCGCCTGAAGCGACAGCAGCGGCAGGAGGGAGGGAGGGAGGGAAGGGAGAAAGGCCCAGCGGTCAAGAAACGAAGAGGGCAGCGTTCTTACTGCGGACCAGGGAGGGAACCCAGAGGTGGCGAGCCGAGGGGGGCGGTCCGAAGACCAACCAATTAGGAGCGAGGCTGCACCCGGCGCAGAAGTCGACGTTGGCGCTTCTAGCTCCAGCCCCCGAATGAATCAGCCGAGCGCAGGGTCGGGTATTCCTGAGGACGGACCACGCCCCCGGAAGTTTGATGCTACCGGCCTTAAAAAGGCAATGCCACTCTGGCTCTAGCGACCACAATTAAAAGGGCAACGTCGTCAACCCACAATTTTACAACCAACTAACCTGAGGCAGGCAGCGTAGCCAAGCCGTTTCTCACAGAACTCAAAAAGTGGAAATCCCACCCACAGGTGGCAGGGACTGCAGAGAGAAACAATAAAAATACAGACAAAACGTCTCCTGGGGTAACGTTAGGGTGTGTCTCTTGGGAACTGCATGCTGGGAGTTGCACCTCCTCCTTTTTTCTGGAGGCTCTTCCTCCTCCTGGCCGCTAGGGACGCTCGGGAGCCAGCCTCGGGTTGCGTGCCGATTGGCTCCTTGGGAAACAGCCGGCACCTGTGGTCGCGTCCGGCTGGCGTCCGGTCCTCGGTGCGGGTGTTCAGCGCCGCGTACTTCGGTTTGTTTTCGGCACTGTCTTTTGATAACCGCCAACACCGGCGTAAAACTCTCCGAGTTCTTCCTTAAAAGCATCCCTTTCTTTTTTAGTTCAAAACTGAAGCTCAAGGAAGTCACGATTTGGCTGAAATTGGGGGGCAGCATTTCCCAAACTTCCGTTCGTGGGGAAAAAATAACCTAACCGCGGACAAGTTTGAATTCTCAGCGTATGGCGCCATTTATTTGAGCTTTAATAATTTAAAAGTTTCTTATTTTGCCTTAAAAATGAGGAGTTTTGGATTTTATTTTTATGACTTTGTTTTTTTGAAAATGTTTAAGCCAACCGGTAAATGAGTACACCCTGTCCGGTGAACCAGTTCTTTTCCTGTGGCTTCAGTGCTTTTTCACCCCACCCCTACCCCCTTTGAGTGTCGCTTTTTACAGAACCTCTTTGAGATATGGAAGAACTAAATTTTGACCACTGTCACTTAGTATCTAAACTACTTTTAAGCTTTATCTAAGGTTTTGACGACTTAAGCAGGAGGCCAAGGTTCTAGTCTCACTGAGTTTTCATGATTGACTTGCCCTTGTCTGAGGTAGCGTTGTCTCATTTCAATTGCCCTGACATGGCAGCTGTATTGGTTCATACGTAAAATTGTAATAGTTGTCAATTACAATAGTTGTCAATGCGTAAAATTGTAATTGTAAGTCACTTAGGCGTTGGTTAATAAAACTGCCAACTTCTGGAAATTTTACTACCCTAAAAGAGGCCAGGAGAAGTTCGATCCCATACATTGCTGGGTGAGCAGTTTATGGCAGCATGTATTGGCAAGTATTTTGCCAGTAGCAGTTTTTCTCATTTGTTCTTGAAGGGTTGGTTGGTAGGTTGGTGTTAAAAAGATATATTTACGTGCCATTTAAAAGCCTCTAAATATTCTGCTTGTTTCATGTAGCTAAGGAATGAAAGGTGGTATTACCTCATCGTATAGACCAAGAATTCAAATCTTCCTTGCTCGAAGTTTTACGGTTCATGTATAAATTAGAGTTGGTGCTTGCAATGGTCCTTTTCACATTATCATGCTAAAAAGATGAGTGAGCAAAACTGACTTACTCTCGTGTTTTTATTTTTCTTCTCCCTTTCCAGGTATGGGGAAAGGGAAAATAACCTGATTCCTCCAAAACATTTTTGAAATCATAGATCTCTTTTATTTTCAAGTGGTTGGACACTTAAAGAAGATTATTTGAAGACTGCTTTTGGAATCAAATAGCATGGATCCCAGCAGTGACTATCACTTCCTCAATCAGATTTTGTGGAGAAGGGTGAAACTCACGTTGGTTTGTGGCATCTTTGAGGGAGTGCTCCAGCATGTGGACCCTAACAAGATTGTTGTCCTGAAGAAAGGTCTCATTTTACTTCTCATTATCTTCTGCTTTTTAAAAGATTAATAGCTAAACTTGGGTGATGGCTCTGGGCTTCGTTACCAACCGGGAGAGAGGCATTCCTATTCTAGGGAAGAAGTAAGAGGAAGATTAGAATGCTATTTTCCCTGACAGAAAACATGACTGCATATGCTGGCTTGTCCCCACTTCTATACTTTTATTGACATAATAGTGGAAACTTTCAACGTGTAGATTTCTTTTTTCATTTGGTACTTTTTAATTTCTTTCCATATGAAATCACTCTATTAGATAGAATTCCTTTTGGCTTCAACAGACAAATTCCCAAATTAATTTTTCTTACGCAAAAACAAGTGTAGAGATAGGCTGCTGAGGAGTAGTGCAGTGGCTCAAAGATGCCAGGAGGGACCAGGTCCCTTGTGCTTTTGCCCCCTCAGTGATCATCTGTCATCATCATGGTCACAAGGTAGCCTCTAGACCTCCCAGCTTCAATTCTGTTCATTTTAAGGGATGCAACTCAGGAACTGCCAAATGGAAGAGATACATAGGCAAAGTTATATGGGAAGGGGCTCAGAGTTTCCATGCCCTTTCTGCCTGTACCACCCGTTAGTTCCTACATGTGTTCACCTTGAAACTCCGATATATAGTTTTTATTCAGCTACAATACTGACTTGTTATGGTAGTTGTTTACCTAATAGAAGTTTCAAGTTCACAACTGAAGCCTGTATAGGTGGCATTGGAGAGATTGGAGTTATTCTTAAGCCATATTGTAAGTTAAAATAGACCTTTGTGGGTGGGGCTATACCAGACTTTTGCAATATAGTAACTCATTCAGTAATCATTTGGGGTTTTTTTTTTTGTTAATTTTGTTTTTTTAATTTATGTAGGCCGCATACCTAACATGGGGCTTCTACTCATGATCACGAGAGTGAGGATTCTGTGCTCTTCTGGCCAACCTAGTTAGGCACCCCTCAGTAATTGTTTATTGATAGTTTTATATTGCATGTACTATGACCGGTACCAGGGATATAGATAAGGGTTACATGGTCACTGTCCTCAAAAGCTTAGTCTAGTAAGGAGACAGATAAGCAGGTAGAAAGCTGTGATACAGTGTGATATCTTCTTCCCATAGAGGGATGCACAAGATGCCATGGAAACACAAAAGTTTCAGTTGATTTTTTTTAAGTTTATTTATTTATTCAGAGAGAGAGCTTATATGTGTGGGAGGGCCAGAGAGAGAGGGAGGGAGAGAACCTAAGCAGGTTCACGCTGTCTGCACAGACCCCAGAGCAGGGCTTGCACCCACAAACTGTGAGATCATGACTTGATCAAAAATCTAGAGTCAGATGCCCAACCGACTGAGCCACCCAGGCGCCCCAAAGCTTCGGTTAATTTATATGTGGGAGTGGTAAGGTTAGGATAGTGGGGAAGGTGTCCTAAAGGTGAGCAGGATTTAACTGAATGGGAAAAGAGTGGAAGGTGTTTCAAGCCAGTCGTTGTCAAACTTTAGCTGTGTGTCAGAAACACCTGGAAGACTTGTTAAAACACAGAGTCCTGGGCCCCACTCCAAGAGATTCTGATTCTTAAGGTCTGAGGTGGGAGCCAAGAATTTGCATTTCTAACAAATTTCCTGGTCATGCTGATGCTCAGTTGAGGAAACACATTTTGAGAGAACCATAGTTTTATGCAGAAGTGGCAGCATATACAAAAAATGTAGAGACATGAAAACTTGGTGCATTCAGAAAACCTAAGTAAATTCCAATAAGAGGATGTGGTGAGACTTAAGGCTGGAGAAGTAGACACGGGACTAGTCAGAAGGCCTTAACATATCATAGGTTTTGGACACTTCTGAAAGCAATGAGGAAAAATTTGACTTCTTTTTTTAATTTTATATAGGCTCTAGGCCTAACATGGGGCCTAAACTCACAACCCCAATATCGAGAATGGCATGCTCTACAGACCAAGCCAGCGAGGTGCCCTGTAATTTGAAAGATTTTTAAGTGGGAGACATCTAAGTTTTCAAGCTTGTTGCATGAAATTTTTAATGCTGTGTTAGTTAGAAAGCATGGTCCACTGCTAGAAACAAATTCATTCCAGTGGCTCAAACTAGGGGTTTATTCTCTTATTTAAAAGAAGACAGGCATCCCAGGGCTACTGTGACTCTCCCTCGAATTGAGGGGGATCTAGATTCTTCATCTTTCTGCTCTACCATCTTTTGCCCGTGGCTTCAGACCTCAAGATCATGTGATGGCTGGTAGAAGTTACAGGAGGAAGAGGACAGAGCTGTAGGGCAGTGTTCCTCCCAGCTGAGTCAGTCCCCTTAAAGAGATGCCCTGGAGGTCCAAGAACCACTGCTGTCTGTGCGGAGACTAACCAGTTTGCTAGCCTGAACAAATGGCACTGAATGGACAACAATCAAGATATGCCACATACTTGTTCAACAAAGCGTTCAGTCTAGATGAAATACAGACTTTAATTATACGGTCTTTAATTATACAGATTTTATATAGTTGACATAATAAGTTAGGTATGTTATATGCTTTTTTTAGTTAACATAATAACAAGCATTTGCTGGTGTTATTTGAAACTCCAATTTAATGGCTAAACATTTTAAAGCATAGTTTTTAAAAATATTTATTATAGGGCATCTGGTTAGCTTAGTTGGTGAAGTTGGTCTGATTTTGGCTCAGGTCATGATCTCATGGTTTGTGAGTTCAAGCCCTGTGGTGGGCTCTGTGCTGGCAGGGCAGAGCGTGCTTGGGATTCTCTGTCTCCCTCTCTCTCTGCCCTGTGCACACACTCGCTCTCTCACTCTCTTTCTCTCTCAAAAATAAACATTTTTAAAAAATTAAAATAAAAATATTTAGTATGTTTTATAATTATAAAATAAAAGCTTATTTGTATATTATATAATTATACGTTATAGCACATTATAAAATACAATTTAATCTTTGTTAGTATATATATCAACCTACATGCATATATGTATTATATACATAGATATCTACAATACATGTATGTATGTATTACATATATTTATATATAGATATATATACATAGATATATATACACACACATTTTTTTTAGGTAGGCTTCATGCCCAGCATGGTGCCCAGTGTGGAGCCCTGAGATCAAGAGTAGGGCGACTAAGCCACCCAGGTGCCCCAATACTTGTTATAATTTATAATTATTTTCTTAGGAATAGTTCCTACAAGTGAAATTACTAGGTGAAAGTTATAGATATTTTTAATATTTTCGATGCATATTTCCAAATAGTTTTTCCAAAGGGTTGTGCGTTTGTACTTTACTTCTAGCTATGTGTCAGTGATACTCAGTAAATAATCTAACATTGGATTTTTTTAAATGCTAATGTGTATCTTTCCTAAAGTTTTCCTGGTTTTATAGGTAAAAAGTGATATTTCATTTTGGCGTGTTTGTAAAATATTCCTAAAGAAGTTGAACATATTTCTTGATACTTGTTTACTAATTTTATGTACTATTGGAACAAAGGAGGGAGTATTTTCACTATGATAGCAGTTTGAAGGAAGGATTGAAGTAGGGAGAAACTGTAGGCAGAGAGCATAGACAGGGAACTATTTTGACTATCAAGGGACCCAGTAAAGGGAAGATGATGGGGTCAGAGCTAAGGTTCAGCAAGGAAAGGAAAAGAGAGAGACAGATTCTAGAAGTACATAAGAGGTGGGATAAGTAACCTGGTAATCAATTAGATAATTAAAGAGCAATGAAAAATGACTCCTACATTTATGACTCAGAAGATTATGTATATAGTACTATTATTAATTGATAGAAATGGGAAGAGCAAGTTTGTTGGTTATACTGGGAGAAGATTATGATTTCAGTTTGAAAATCTTACAGTCAGTCTGCTAGGAAATGTGAGTGGAACTTAGAGAAATAATCCATGCTGTAGAAATGGTGGATGTTGGGGTGCCTGGCTGGCTCAATTGGAAGAGCATGTGACTCTTGATCTTGGAGTCATGAGTCTGAGCCCCACATTAGATGCAGAGATTACTTAAATAGATTAAAAAAAAGAAATGGTGTTGGGATGTCAGAGGTGGTAGAGGCAGGTAAAGAGATTGAGAGGAGCAAGTGAGGGAGACAGTGTAACATTGATTAAGAGTTGTGTATTAAAATAACTGAGGCCCAGGTTTGAATCCTGACTCTGTCTTTTCTTAGCAGTGTGACCTTAAACAAGTTATTCAACTTTTCTGAGTCTCACATTCTTCCAAAACCGAGGGAATGAAATGCCTCTCTCCCTGTGTTACTGGAGAGTTCAACGTTGGCAAATAATTAGCATGGTGAGCTCAATATGCTCAGTGTGGTAGCTTTAGGAAATTGGTAGGAAAAGAACTAAACTTGAAGTATGTCCTATAAGCCGAAGAAGAAACGGAGAAAACAGTATTGTCAAAGGATACATGGGAGACAAGGGTGATAAGACTATAAACTATTTTGTTTTTTTTGGATTTGAAAAATAGGCAGTTGGTGATTTTTGACCTCAGTAAGAATATATTCAGTGGAATAGTGAGGGTGAAACTCAATTATTTTGGCTTGCTGAGCGATATGGAAATATATACTTGCTGGGACCATTTCCATCTAGAAAAGTAACACCAAGGGCGCCTGGGTGGCTCAGTCAGTTAAGCATCCAACTTCGGCTCAGGTCATGATCTCGTTTGGGTTTGAGCCCCACATCAGACTCTGTGGTGACAACTCAGGAGCCTGGAGCCTGCTTCAGATTCTGTGTCTCCCTCTCTCTTTGCCCTTCCCCTGCTTGTGCTTTTTTGCCCGCTCTCTCTCTCATATAAACATTGGGAAAAAATTAGAAAAGTGATGCCGTTTTGTAGCTAGGACATCTAAACTTCTCCTAACTCACTTACCTACTCACATAAGAGCCCTGTATTTGGGCTAGAAGTTGCATTATTGTCTTTACCAATGCTTTTGAGCATGTAGCATGACATGAAACAGAGTGTGGACTCTAAAAGTAGTCAGCTGCTTTAAATTTTAGCTAGAATTAGGTGGAGTAAAAAAATCACTAGAAATGTAAGTCTCTAAGGGTCTTAGAATAATTCTTGGGAGACGTTTAAATTCACTCTACTACCGCTGCCCTTGAAGTTCCTCTTGGACCATTCTGGAGTTCCTTCTGTTCTTTTTTTTTTTTTAAGTTTATTTATTTATTTGAGAGAGACCGTGTGAGTCGAGGAAGGACAAAGAGAAGGAGGGAGAACATCACAAGCAGACTCCGTACTGCCAGGTGTGGAGCCCAACACAGGGCTTGAACTCACGAACCATGAGAACATGACCTGACCCAAAGCCAAGCGTTGGTTGCTTAAGTGACTGAGTCACCCAGGCTCCCCCCCCACCCCCCGCAATCTATTCTGTATACTACTTGTTTCAAGGCTATAGCTTTGTAATTTATTATTGACTCTTTATTTCTTGGGGAAAAATAATTAGAGGATTTTTATAAAACTCAGATATGGCACTTTTGAGAGCCATTATTCTCTCAAAATTTTAGGAAAATATTACTTTTTAAATAACTAAATGAATCATTTTCTCTAACAGTGAAGAATGTGGAGACTGGTCGAAGTGTTCCAGGAGTGAAGATGTTTTTTGGGCACGAGATTGTGAACGGTGAGAGGTGCACGTTCCCGGACTGCAGGGACTGGGATTTGCAGTAGTAAACTCACGGCTCCACCTCATTCCAATATTTGAAAAAGTATGAGATGTTGTATTGCCTTTAATATTGCATTTATGAATTCATAAAGTTGGTATTTGAGAATTGACCCTCATCTTACATTTTTGGTGAGTACTATGAGCAGAATGGTCTTAGAGAATTTTAATCATCTTACTTTTACATTGTGAGGACTGCTTAGTGCTCGTTCCTAGAGACTCAGCCAGTAGGCAGTTAGGAATCTGAACAGAAAGGAATCATCTTGCTCAGTACATTCACAGTCCCTTGTTTGAAACCTGGGGACCAAGTGTTTCAAAATTTAGAATTCTTTTGGTAACCCTAACATAGACTATATACTGTTTAATATTACATTAACATCTCAAGCAGGTCTGGGAACAACTCTGTAATAAAACACATTTCTACAGGGAAACTAGATAATCCTCCTAAGTGAAATAAAATAGTATAAATAGTATGTCAGTTCAGGTTTTGCTGCCAAAAGAGTTACAATTTTTGGTTTTCAGAGGTTTTTGGATTTTGGAATTGCAAGAAACAGCTCTGTGTTTTTGTTTTCTGGAGTTTTTTTGTTTTTGTTTTTGCAGCTCTGTTTTTCATTTCTGCCAACAAAAGCCATTTAGCAAGAGTAGGTCCACTTGTTTGCCAAAAAAAGAGTAGACGTGGAAGCTCTTTTGGTCAGTGTGCCTAACAGGATAAGAGAAGATGAGAGCAAGGACTGTTCTTCCTTTCAAGAAGTCTAAAGCAGAAAGCCTTCCAAGGAGGAGTAAAGATCAGTGGGGTAGAGGGGTGGGGAGAATGGGAGACCTGGGACCTCGTGGAGCTGTTCATTTCTTTCCAGTGGGGCAGATATGAGGAAAGGAAAGGACTCCTGTAGAGGACAGAATACTGCTGTTTGAAAGATTACTTCGTTTCGTGAGAGTAGAATTGAGAGAGATTGATCAAAGTCTCACCAAATTAATGACTGCCAATCTATACCTACCTCAAGGCAGACAGGTCTAGTCAGCTATCTGTCCTTTCTCATTGAGTATGCTACTATAAACACTCTCTGTCCCTTGAAGACCTTTTTTTAATGGCTATGATGGTGGTGGTAGTAGTAGGATTCTTTCTTTGAAAAAAAAAAGAAAGATTTTAAGTAATCTCTACACCCAACATGGGGCTTAGACTCACAACCCTGAGATCAAGAGTCACATGTTAACAACTGAGCTAGCCAAGTGCCCCATAGTGGGATTCTTTTTTTGAAACTAGATTCTTTTTTTAAAGTTCATTGTTTATTTTGAGAGAGAGAGAAGCAACGAGAGAGGGATTCCCAAGCAGGCTCCTTGCTGTCAGTGCAGACCTGACATGGGGCTCAATCCGTGAGATCATTACCTGAGCCAAAATCAAGACTAACTGACTAAGCCACCCAGGCGCCGCTATATAGTGGGATTCCTAATCGTGTTCTAACTATTAGCCTTTGCACTGGATCAAAGCTCTGGACTGGAACAAAGCAAGGCTGTGGATGGTTTGCAAAAAGAGGCAAAGGAATCACTACTACTACCTCTATAACTCAAGAGAAGGCTAACCACTGACCAGCTTTGTGAACTGTGCACTTAGATTTTCATCCTTTCTCAAAACTCGGCCTTTGTTCATAATTTTTAAGTTCAAAGGACAGCCTTCTCCTCCTTTTCCCTGTGGTTCAATCAACCATGGATTGAGACTTTTTCCACTCTCAAATAAGAATTTGAATAAGAATTATTAAAATGAAGAATAATACTAACTAGAATTTAAATAAAACCTCGAAACAAACAAAAATAAATTTAAAGGGTCTCCTGAGTGTCTCGGTAGAGACTTTGGCTCAGGTCATGATCTCACAGCTCGTGAGTTCGAGCCCCACATCAGGCTCTGTGGTGACAGCTCAGAACCTGGAACCTGCTTCAGATTCTGTGTCTCCCTCTCTCTCTGCCCATCCACTGCTCATACTCTGTCTCTGTCTCTCTCAAAAATAAATAAACATTAAAAATTTTTTTTAATAAAATGAAGAATAATAATTGACTAGTCAATATTTTTAATGACTTTCACTTTCCTGCCCCAGACTCAACGTATCTAGATAGTGCAGGGGAAGGAGACATTTGGAACATAGTGGCCCCTTAGTGGATATTCTCTGACCAATACCTATGTATACTTAATTGACTCTAAAATGCCATTAATTATAAAGTGCACTATTACTTTTTGCATCCTAACAAAAATCTTCCAATTAAACTGTCATGTGCACTTACTATAAATCATATACGATTTCAGCACTGTTTAAAATGTGCCTCTTAGAATCAATAATATATAATATTGCCTGTACTGATAGGTTAAAAATAAGTTGTTTCAGAATCTGCAGAATGTTTCTCTCATATTCTTTTGGTGATTTCTAGTCTAGCTTTTACTGCTTTTCCTGTCACTGAACTATTAAGGTAGCAGTCTGTGACAGTGAAAGGGACAGATCTGTGAATGATTTGGGAGAAAACACCCTAAGAGTACACAGTGTGAGGGAAGATGCATCAATGGTGGGAATGAATAGGGAAGAAAATCTATCTCTGGAACCAATCTGCATGACCCCCAAGGTGCACGGGAACAAAGAGTAAAGGGAAAATGTAGAGTGCTTTCTACTCCTTCTAAACGACCAAAGAAGCTAGGTTGGTAGGGACATAGTATTAGGCATCTACCTTCGGATAGGCTTTTCTGCTCTATTTATTGCTGGCTGATGAAGGCCTCTGTGGACTAACATTTCATTTCCAATTACTGTTTGTGATACATCGTTAGACTGTGGGTGGAAGGGGAGTGGTTAATTGCTTTCAGATTGGAAACTCTGTTGGAATCCATTTGGTTATTTTACAGTGGAATTGCTGGATGAAGTGGAACAAGGTGCAGAGACAGAAAAGGCATCTTCCGTCAGGTATGATGGAGTAAATTTTCTTAATTGTGATTTTACCCTAATGTACACATTCGGGTAGAAAGCCTTATCCCTAATTCATGATCTGTGTAATTCCTCAGATGGCCTGAGGTAATAGAAATGAGAAGAAATAGTTGGATGTTTTCTTCCAACTTGGGAAGGTATCTTTAAATCGATATAAAAGCAGTGGATGAGTGGGTCCTCCATGAAGTGGAAGCCCAGATTCTCCACCACAGCTGTGTGCCAAAATCGGTGTAAGGCATCAGCAACAAAGAACAAGTTCACCTGAGTGTTGTTTTTGTAAGACTAGTCTAAATACAGAAAGAACCAGGATGGATAAAATGAAAGGTGAAGATCTGAACATATGTGAGCCTCCTTCTCCTACCTCTGAGTCACCAACCATCTCTCTGCTGAATGACCTCAAGTATAGCCCATTAGGTGAGTACTGGGGCTTTGAATTGTCTAGGCTCGCTTTATTGTGGTTCAGAACTCTTAAGAGTTGGCATAACTCTGAGTCAAGGTTCTATATGGAATTCTCAGCAAGGCCATTGCTTCTAGGCTCTGAATTAAGATAAAATATTGTGATTCATTTATTTATTTAATATTCGAGGATGCACTATATCCCAGACGTTGAGGATACTGAAGTGTAGTATCTCCGCCCTCATTGAGCTCTGGTACAGGAAACAGACACTAAATAAGATAAATGAGTATAACATATAGTATGCTAGTGCCAAATGCTAAGGAGAAAAAAAAAATAAAAGAAAGGGAAGAAGCATGTGCGGAGGGTGGTTTTACAATTTTAGGGTATTTAGGACAGGCCTCACTGAAATGGTGACATTTGAGCAAATGCCCGGGGAGATGAGGGATTGAGCCGTGTGTATCTGAGGGAAATGTTTTTTAGGCAGGAAAGAGAAGGAATACAAAGGCCCTGAGATAGGAATGTGCCAGGATCTTGAAGGAATAGCAAGATCAATGTAGCTGGAACAAGGAGAAAGATAGTAGATGAAGTCGGGTAGGCCTGTCGTGGAGGTCATTGTAGATCATTGAAGAGACTTGAGCTTGTACTCAAGAAAAGTCATTGGAAGATTTTTGGTTTTATCGTTTCTCTAATGACAAAGATTGTTAAGAATCTTTTAGTGTCCTTATTTCCCATCTGAATATCTTTGGTGAATTATCTGTTCATATCTTTTGTGCATTTTCTTTTTTTTTTTTTTTTTTTTTTTTTTTTTTTTTTTTTTTTTTTATTATAATAGTTTATTTTCAAATTGGTTTACATATAACACCCAGTGTTCATCCCAACATGTGCCCTTTTTAATGCCCATCACCCCCTCTCCCCCCTCCCTCATCCCCCTCACCCTCATTTTTTTCTTAGTCTTTGAGAGTCTCTTATGTTTTATCTCCCTCCCTCTCTGTGTCTTTTTTTTCTTTCCCCTCTTCCCCTCCCCCTGGTTTTTGCTTAGTTTCACAAAGTCCACCTATTCGTGGAAACATATGGTATCTGTCTTTTTCTGACTGACTTATTTCACTTAACATAATACCCTCCAGTTCCATCCATCTGGCTACACATGGCCAGATTTCATTTTTTCTCATTGCCACGTAGTAGTCCATTGTATATAAGTACCATAACTTCTTTATCCATTCGTCAGTTGATGGGCACTTGGTCTCTTTCCATGATTTGGCTATTGTCGAAAGTGCTGCTATGAACATTGGGGTACACGTGCTCCTATGCATCAGCATTCCTGTGTCTCTTGGGTAGATTCCTAGCAGGGCTATTGCTGGGTCATAGGGTAGCTCTATTTTCATTTTTTTGAGGAACCTCCACACCGTTTTCCAGAGGTAGAGGAAAGAGTTAGTGCCTTAGAAGACAAAATCAATGAAAAAGAGGAAGCAGATAAAAAGAGAGAGAAGCTGATCCAGGAACAGGAAAGGAGAATTCGAGAGCTGAGCGATGCAGTCAAAAGAAACAATATCCGTATCATAGGAGTTCCAGAGGAAGAAGAGAGAGAGAAAGGAGTCGAAGGGGTTCTGGAACAAATCATTGCTGAGAACTTCCTCAACATGAGAAAGGAAACGGGCATGGAAATCCAAGAGGCACAGAGAACTCCCCTCAGACGTAACTTGAATAGACCTTCTGCACGGCACATCATAGTGAAGCTGGCAAAATACAAAGATAGGGAGAGAATCCTGAAAGCAGCTAGGGACAAAAGAACCCTAACATACAAAGGGAGACCTATAAGGGTAGTAGCAGACTTATCTACGGAAACTTGGCAAGCCAGAAAGGAATGGCAGGATATCTTCAATGTGATGAGCAAGAAGGACATGCAACCAAGAATTCTGTATCCGGCTAGCCTGTCATTCAGAATAGAAGGAGAGATCAAGGTTTTTCCCAACAAACAAAAACTGAAAGAATTTATCACAAATAAGCCAGCACTGCAAGAGATCCTGAGGGGCATTCTATGAAAATAAGGAGGCAAAGAACACAAACTACCAGAGACAGCCTTACAAACATGAAACTTACAGATAATACAGTGACTGTAAGCCCATATTTTTCAATATTAACACTGAATGTAAATGGACTAAATGCGCCAATCAAAAGACACAGGATAACAGAATGGATTAAAAAACAAGACCCATCTATTTGCTGTCTTCAAGAAACTCATCTTAAACCTGAAGACACCTTCAGATTGAAAGTGAGGGGATGGAAAACTATCTACCATGCTACTGGAAGGCAGAAGAAAGCCGGAGTAGCCACACTTATATCAGACAAATTAGACTTCAAAATGAACGATGTAATAAGAGATGAGGAAGGACATTATATAATAGTCTCAGGAACCATCCAGCAGGAAGAGCTAACAATTGTAAATATCTACGCACCGAATTCAGGCGCACCCAAATTTGTAAAACAACTAATTACAAACATTAGCAACCTCATCGATAAAAATGTCCTAATAGTAGGGGATCTCAACACTCCACTCTCAGCATTGGATAGATCAACAAAACAGAAAATCTCCGCAGAAACAATAGCCCTGAATGACACATTAGGACAGATGGGCCTCACAGACATCTTTAGGGTCCTTCATCCAGAAGCAAAGGAATTTACGTTCTTCTCATCTGCACACGGCACATTTTCCAAGATAGACCACATTCTGGGGCACAGGGAAGCTCTGAATAAATATAAAAGAATTGAGATCATACCGTGTACAGTGTCAGACCACAATGCTTTGAAACTTGAAATCAACCACAGGAGAAAGCCTGGAAAATATTCAAGAACATGGCGGCTAAGAAATAACCTACTAAAAGATGACTGGGTCAACCAAGCCATCAGAGAAGAAATTAAAAAATATATGGAAACAAATGAAAATGAAAATACAACAATCCAAACGCTCTGGGATGCAGCAAAGGCAGTCCTGAGAGGGAAATATATTGCAATCCAGGCCCATCTCAAGAAACAAGAAAAATCAATAACACAAATTCTAACAGCACGCCTAAAGGAACTAGAAGCAGATCAACTAAAACAACCCAAGCCCAGCAGAAAGAGAGAAATAACAAAGATCAGAGCTCAAATTAACCATATGGAGACAGAAAAGGTAGTGGAACAGATCAATGACAAACCTCTAGCCAGGCTTCTCAAAAAGAAAAGAGAGAGAACTCAAATAAATAAAATCGTGAATGAAAAGGGAGAAATTACAACCAATCCCTCAGAGATACAAGCAATCATCAGAGAATACTATGAAAAATTATATGCCACCAAACTTGGCAATCTGGAAGAAATGGACAGCTTCCTAAATAGCCACACACTACCAAAACTCAAACGGGAAGAAATAGAAAATTTGAACAGACCCATAACTAGTGAAGAAATAGAATCCGTTATTAAAAACCTCCCAGCAAATAAAAGCCCTGGACCAGATGGCTTTCCTGCGGAATTTTACCAGACATTTAAAACAGAGTTAATTCCTATCCTCCTCAAGCTGTTCCAAAAAATTGAAACGGAAGGAAAACTCCCGGACTCATTCTATGAAGCCAGCATCACTTTGATTCCCAAACCAGATAGAGACCCAGCAAAGAAAGAAAATTACAGGCCAATATCCCTGATGAATATGGATGCAAAAATTCTCAACAAGATACTAGCAAATCGAATCCAACAGCATATAAAGAGAATTATCCACCATGATCAAGTAGGATTCATCCCTGGGTTGCAGGGCTGGTTCAATATTCGCAAATCAATCAACGTGATACATCACATCAACAAAAGAAAAGATAAGAACCATATGATCCTGTCAATAGATGCAGAAAAAGCATTTGACAAAATACAGCATCCTTTCTTAATAAAAACTCTCGAGAAAGTCGGGATAGAAGGAACATACTTTTGTGCATTTTCTTATTGGATTGTTTAATTATTATTCATTGTTGGGAGTCCTTTATATATTCTAGATATAAATCTTTCGTCAGATGTGTGCTTTACAAATATTTCTGCAAGTCTGTGATTTGCCTTTTTATTCTCTTAAAGTATCTCTCAAAGAGCAGACATTTTTAATTTTGATAAAGCATGGTTTATCCATTTTTTTAATTTTATGGGTTGTACTTCTGATATCATATCTAAGAAATTTTTTCCTGACTCAGTCACAGAGATTTTCTCACATGTTTTCTTCTAGAGGCTTCATGATTTCAGCCTATGTTCAGGTCTACAATCCATTTTTAGTTAATTTTTGTACACAATGTGAAGTGTGGATCAGCGTTTGTTGTTTTGTTTTGTTGTTGGATATGGATAGCCAATTGTTCTAGTACCCTTTTTTGAAAAGGCTGTGTTTTCTCCAATTACCTTTGCACTTTTGTCAAAAATTAGTTTTCCATATATGTGTACGTTTATTTCTGGACACTGTGTTCTGTTACATTGATCTATTTTTCTGTCTTTATACCAGTAACAGACTGTTTTGTTCACTGCTTTTTTTTAGACTGTTTTGTTTACTGTTGATTGATGATAGATCTTAAAATCAGGTAGCGTTAGTTTTCCAACTTTGTTCTTCTTCAAAGTTGTTTTGGCTATTCTATGTTCTTTGCATTTCCCCTTGAATTTTAGAATCAGGTTGCCAATTTCTATAACATAAAAAAAACCCTCTGAAATTTTTAGTGGGATTACAATGATATCAATAGATCACTTTGGGGAATATTGGCCTCTTAACATAATTGAGTATTCCAGTCTCTTAACCCAGTATATCCATCCCTGAGATCTTTAATTTCTCAGCAGTGTTTTGTAGTTCTCAGTTATAAGTCTTACACATACTTTGCTGTATTTATCCTTAAGTATTTCATATTTTATATTGTTATAAGTGGCATTTAAAAAATTTTCTGCTTCCTACCGGATAGTATTGAGCAGAAGAGTAACATGATCAGACTTCTGTGTTAACAAAGTTACTCTGGATACTATACAGATACTACGAGGAGGACAAAAGTAAAAGCATGAATACTTGTTAGGCTATTGAAATAATTTTAAGATGAGTCGATACAGTGGCTTGGACCCTAATGCCAGCATATCTTAAAAAGTGGTGGAATTCCAGATGTATGTTGAGGCGTAGCCAACACAGTGTACTAGTGTATTAGACGGGGATGTGAGAGAAAGAGGGGAATCAAGGGTGACTTCAGGGGTTTCGGTCTGAGTAACCTGAAGTATGGAGAGCGATTTAACTGAGATGAGAATGATGCTGGGTAGAACAGGTTTTGGGAGATGATTAAGAGTTTTGGTCCACCAAATTCTGAATGTAAACCTAGAGATGAGGAGAAAGGTCTGACATAGAGATACAAATGCAAGAGTTAGCCCATAGATGATATTAAAAGCCTTGAGACTAGATGAGATCACCAGGAGAGTGAGTATAGATAGAGAAAAAGAGGTGTGTGGACTGTGTCCTATGTCATTCCAAAGTTTTAGAGGTTGGAGATGAAGAGAAACTGTATATTATACCTCTGATTATTTAAATTACATGATTTAAAAATATGAGTAAGGACCCAAAGAATCCAAAAGTGTGGGCTATGGCCCATCTCCAGGATTTATTTTAAACCATTATTTTTTTAAGTTTATTTATTTATTTTGAGAGAGAGAGAGAGTGCAAGCAGTGGAGGAGCAGAGAGAGATGAAGAGAGATAGAGAATCTCAAACAGGCTCCACATTGTCAGCACAGAGCCCAGCACGGGGCTTGAACACACAAACCATGAGATCATGACCTGAGCCAAAGTCAAGAGTTGGTCACTTAACCGACTGAGTCACCCAGGAACCTCTAAACTGTTAGTTTTTGTTTTTTTTTTTTTAATTATGAACATCCTTTCAAAAAGGGCATGTCTAGGAGCACCTAGGTGGCTCAGATGGTTAAGCCTCTGACTTGGGCTCAGGTCATGATCTTGTGGTTCGTGAGTTCAAGCCCTTCATTGGACTTCATGCTGACAGCTCAGAGCCTGGAGCATTCTTCGGATTCTGTGTTTCCCTCTGTCTTTATTTATTCCTCTCGTGCTCGTACTATAGCTCTCTCTCTCTCTCAAAAATAAATAAAGATTAAAAAAATGGTTTTTAAAAAGGGCATGTCTTAAAATATTTAAGACAAAAATCTATGAGGAGGGAAACATTACTGGATTTTCACAGGAAATGACTAAATAGTCTAATTTACCAGATTATCATTGGTGGGCCTTTTGTTTATTCTCACTTGAGAAACAGGATGCTAGAGTGTTCACCGTGTAATGGGCTGATGCAGGTGATAATGAAATAACATTAGACCCCTGAGTTGCAATAAAGGAGGAATTTATGAGTATGGCTAAAATTAGTGGGAGGGCTATTCTATTGCCAGGGAAGACAAATATACCTATTACCATCATTCTCCTGCAGAGGAAGAGGAGGTGACATACACAGTCATCGATCAGTTCCAGCAGAAGTTTGGTGCTGCAGTAAGTATTGTCCTTAATCATTCCTAGTATTGTCTGCATGTGGATATCATGTTTATGTCTCATAAATTTCACTCTTATTATAAGATCATTGGTATTTCCCCTAATAATTCCACAAAATATTTGAGTGCCTGCTATATTCCAGGTATTGTTCTGAGGTCTGGGATAAATAATAATAGAGACAAAGTCCCAGCCATCAAGGAGTTTACATTTTTTTTTTAAATTTTTTTAATGTTTATTTATTTTTGAGAGACATAGAGGCACAGCGTGAACAGGGGAAGGGCAGAAAGAGAGGGAGACACAGGGTCAGAAGCAGGCTCCAGGCTCTGAGCCGTCAGCACAGAGCCCGACGCGGGGCTCGAACTCACAGACCGCGAGATCATGACCTGAGCTGAAGTCGGTCGCCCAACCGACTGAGCCACCCAGGCGCCCCAGGAGTTTACATTTTAATGCAAGAAAATAAACAATTGTGTATCAGCTGGTGAGAAGTGCATTTAAGAAAAATAAAGTGTGGTTTCATGAGTAGAGTACAAGGAGTTCCTATTTTATATAGAGTAGACAGAGAAAACGTCTGTGAAGACAGGACATTGGAACAGAGACTGGAAGGAAGAGAGCTAGCTATTGGATATTTAGGTAAAGAACTTCAAAAAGGCACAATTATCAACTGCAAAGGTCCTGAGACTGAAGCACACTTAACTTGTGTGGAGGAGGAACAAACAGTAGGGAGGCAGGACCACAGTGAAGAAGAGTGATAGGAAATGGAAAGGGTCAGGAGGAAGGTCGGGCAGGGCATTTTGGACATTATAAGGATTTGGGGTTTGACTTGAGTAGGATGAAAAGCCATTGGCAGTTTCAGAGGAGAGTCAGAAATGTTTTTACTCTATTTTAAAAAATTCATTCTAGATGCTCTGTTTAGGCATCTATAATCATATATTAATTTCAGACATAACAGTAACTACTCAACCTAGCATACAGTTCACACATAGACTTTAGGGGAGTCACTAAGCTTTCTATTTAGATGCAAGCTTATGCTTGTGTGTGTATGGATGCATTTTTTAAAGGGAGAAAGTTAACTTTCCACAGATTGTTTTTTCTTGAGCCACTTAATTGAGATATAGTTCACATACTGTAAGGTTCACCAATTTAAAACGTATAGTTCACTGGATTTTAGCATATCCATAGAATTGTACATAATCACAATGAATTTTAGAACATTTTCTTTTTTTTGAAGATTTTTTTTGTTCTTAAAGTAATCTTTCACCCAATGTGGGGCTCAAACTCACAACCTTGAGATCAAGAGTCAGACACTCTACCAGGCCAGGCACCCCTAGAACATTTTCGATACCCCCAGAAGAAACCCTGTACTTCATAGCTGTCACCTCCATGCTTCCCCAGTCCCCCAGCCCCTGGTAACTTTTCTGTCTCTATGGATTTGCCTGTTGAGGACATTTCATATAAATGGGATCATACAGTATGTGGTCATTCGTGACTGGCTTTTTTTGCTTAGCATATTTTCATGGTTGATCTATTTTTATAGTATATGTCAGTGTTTCACTTATTTCCATTGCCAAATAATACTCCTTTATATGGATATATCCTATTTTGCTTATCCTTTCACCATTTGAGTTCTTTCTACTTTTTGGGTATTAGGAATAATGCTGCTATGAACATGCATGTACAAGTTTTCATTTGCACATTTATTTTCATTTATCTGGGATAGATACTTATGAGTGTAATTGTTGGATTGGCCATTGTTTTCCAAAGATGGTATACCATTTCACATTCCCACCAGCAGGATATGAGGGTTTCAATTTCTCCACATTCTTACCAAAACTTGTTGTTATCTGGCATTTTGATTATAGACATCTTAGTGGTGTGAAGTGGTATCTTATTGTGGTTTTGATTTACATTTCCCTGATGGCTAATAATGTTGAACATTTTTTCATGTGCTTATTGGATGTTGATATATCTTATTTGGAGAAATGTCTATTTCCTTGCCCATTTTTTTTAAGTAGCCTCCAAACCCAACTTGGGGCTTAAACTCATGACCCTGAAATCGAGAGTCATATGCTTTACCAACTGAGCCAGCCGGGTGCCCCTCTTTTGCCCATTTTTTTAACTGAGTTTTAAGAATTCTTTATGTATCAACAGATTCTTCAAAGGGTCAAATGATAACAACACAAAAAATGAGTTAAGAACCTGCAAATTTGAAGAGGTAGTTGAAAACTCTTGTCAGTAGGGAAATAGAGCTTTTGTTTTCCAAGTTCTATAGGCTTCTTGCTGTTGGTTGAGGATGGAACTGAAATTCATTCCCTTTTTTTCATCATTGATGGAAGATACTTAATTCAGAAGACTCTGCTCTCTAGAGGAAGATATCATGCTAGTGCAAATTACCATGCCCTTCTAGTCTTGAGTAATTTATTGATTTGTAAAATGGGGAGAATCTTATATCATGTAGATGTTTAATAGATTATGGATTAAGGATTTCAGAATTGCATAATGTTTTGAAATAGGATAAGATTATAGATAATTGAAGGATCAGCATGTGTTCCTGGAATACTGTGACATCAGTTTTGAGGCACTTAATGAATCTAAGACTTTAAGGGACCTATTGAGTTCTCGTGTCTCTTATTCTGAACAGTATATACTCAGCCACCACATAAGTTCCCTTCGGGTATAGTAAATTGCCCTATGTTAGGGCAGTGTTCTTTGCATGAGGAATCCATCATAAAGACAGAAATCGTTTGGGGGTTCCTGGGTGACTCAGTTGGTTAAGCGTCTAACTCTTGATTTCGGCTCAGGTCACAATCTCATGGTTTGGGAGATTGAGCCCCACATTGGGCTCTTTGCTGTCAGCCTGGAGCCTGCTCAGGATTCTTTATCCCTCTCTGTCTCTCCCTCTGCTCACTCATACACACACTCTATTTCTCTCTCAAAATAAATAAACATTTTTAAAAAGATAGAAATCTTTTGCCATGGCATCAGTGATAACAAAAGGTATCTGAGTTTTCAACTCGTAGCGTTTAGGATATGAATGATTTATTTTCTAGTTATGTAATAATTTTGCAAAACCTAGAAAGAGGATTAGAAATGTTCGGTGTTGGGACACCTCGGTGGCTTAATCTGACTTCAACTCAGGTCATGATCTCATAGCTCTTGAGTTCAAACCTCGAGGAGGGCTCTTGCTGACAGCTTGAATCCTGGAGCCTACTTGTGATTCTGTGTCTCCCTCTCTCTCTGCCCCTCCCCTGCTCACACTCTGTCTCTCTCTCTCTCAAAACTAAATAAAAATTAAAAATTAAAAAAATTTAAATTTATGTTAAAAATAAAGAAATTTTTAAAAATTTTTTAAATTTTTTTTACAAATTTATCTTAAAAACAAAGAAATATTCAGTGTTGTGTATGTGTGTGTGAGTGCCTGAGAGAGAGAGAGAAGCAGACTTGTGTTTTGGATTAGTCAAATTTTGTAAGTTTAAAAAATATCATCCACTTTGTTAATTGCTAGCCATTTTACTTGTACCATTCATGATGTCATAATTACAATATTTATTCCCTGGAGATTTTCTTCCTTTTTCTCACCAGATGCTCCACATCAAGAAGCAGAGTGTCCTGAGTGTGGCAACAGAAGGTGCTAATGTGTGTCGTCATGGGAAACTGTGTTGGCTTCAGGTAAAAGATACTTTAAACTTTTTATTTTGAAATAATTGTGGATTCACTGGAAAATTGATTTTAAATTTTTATTTTTTTAATGTTTATTTTTGACAGAGACAGAGACAGAGCGTGAGCAGGGGAGGGGCAGAGAGAGGGAGACACAGAATCTGAAGCAGGCTCCAGGCTCTGAGCAGTCAGAACAGAGCCTGATGTGGGGCTCGAACCCAAGAACTCGTGAGATCATAACCTGAGCTGAAGACGGATGTCCAACCAACTGAGCCACCCAGGCGCCCCTGGAAAATTGATTTTAATTGTCTTCTTTGTGTAACCTCATTGTCACTGTCCTATAACTTGTTTGGAATGTCTTTCACTCTTCTAGTAGTGAATTTATTCCTTTCAAAAGGAAAGATGGGTGCCTGGGTGTCTCAGTCGGTTGAGCATCCACCTCTTGATTTCAACTCAGGTCATGATTCCAAGGTCGTAGGATCGAGCCCTGGGTTGAGCTCTGCGCTCAGCGAAGCCCACTTGGGATTCTCTCTTTCCCTCTGTCCCTCTCCACCCCCTACTCATTCTCTGTCTCTAAAAATTTAAAAAAAAAAAAAAGGACAGAGCTTCTCTCTATTTATAGGTTCACTTTGATAATCCTCACTGCTCTGTTCATCAAAGCTCTGTTTGAAGTCTTCTTTTAGAGCTCTTCTCCCACCTTAGATTTATGAAGAATTTCGGAGGTGGCTGGCTGGCTCAGTCAGTGGAGTGTGCAACTTTTGATCTTGGGGTTGTGAATTTGAGCCTCAGGTTGGGTGTAGAGATTACTTAAAAATAAAATCTTTAATTTAATTTAATTTTTTAAAGTAATCTCTACACCCAACGTGTGCTTGAATTTCCAGCCCCGAGATCAAGAGTCACATGCTCTACCTACTGAGTTATCAAGGTGCCCCAAAAATAAAATCTTAAAAAAACCCACAAAGAAACATGAACAATTTTCATTTTCCCTTCTGGTTGGTAGCATTCCATAGCAGTATTCTGCCACATCGTTTTCATTTTCCTGGACCTGGAGACGTCAGGTTAGGGTCCCCATTATGTCAATAGAAGTTTGTAATGAGCCTTGAAAAGCTACAGGATGAGCTTTGGATCAAACTTGGGAGCATCAGGTTTTAAGTGGGGGCAAGAGAGCAGGTTGAATACTCAACCAGTGTCTTCTATTCTTTGAGTCAGGACCTACCTCCACCTACTGAGATATATATTTTATTAGGTTTGGCTATCTGCCTGCTTCTCAGGGCTATATCGAGGTATGTATCCTAAATAATTCAACTCAAAATATGAAAAAAGTTTTCTGAGAACCTAGTCTCTTGGCATCATTTTATGGTGAAAAATCAGAAACCACTTAGTGAGTTAACAATAGGAGACAGTATAAGAGACATTGCTGTAGATTTGATAGATCTTATGCAGCTGAAAAAAAATTGGTGATGAGTGCAATGTAGAAAAATGTTTGAAAATCTATGAGTGGAAAACTGCAGAATATAGAATTGAATACATACTCTCACAACCATAGACATTTTTTGCATATGAAAAAAGGAAAAGAGCAATGTATGGCGTGCATTGGTTCGCTGAAGAAACATCTAAGCCATTCATGCTCCTGTGGTTCTGTTCTAGTTGATGCATGTGTAGTGGTGAATCCAGCATAATCTCTTCTCTCAGAGTTTATAGTCTAGCAGAGAATTATTCTTCAAACTTTTATAATGTGCCTGTTCAGTTTGTATAATTAAGGAAGTAGAGAAAACACAGGGAGTGACTATACTATTTTCAATGTCATATTCTAGCAAACAACATGAAAGATCTGAGAATGGGTGCCAGGTAGGCCTGGCAATTGTAGCTGTATCAACAGCTCCTAAAATGACAAAGATGGCATTAGACTGCTATGTCACTGGCTCTTTAGACCTTATTCTCTTTGCCTTCATTCTCTGACTCAGTAGATTATCCAGCTATATGGTACTGCCTTTGTGACCTTTATGATCAGAAACAGTCTGAAATTCTTATAATTGTATAAAATTGATCTAAAGAGCAATGTTTCACATCCTACCATTTATGCCAGTTTGTTTGTTGCCTATTTAAAACTGCTAACGAGCAGGGATCTTGTCTTATGAGTAATTTTTTTTTTCATTTTTATTTATTTTGAGAGAGTGCGTGTGTGCTTCAGGGAGGGAGGGGCAGAAAAGGAGGGAGAGAGAGAGAATTCCAAGCAGGCTCCTCACTGAGCTTGGAGCCTGATGTGGGCCTTGATCTCATGACTGCATGATCATGACCTAGCTGATATCAAGAGTCAGAGGCTCAACTGACTGAGCCACCCACATGCCGGTCTTATGAGTAATTTTATGTAACACCTAACACAACCATGCATATTATGACACTCAGAGAAATAGCATTTTGTGTCATTAACAATGGAATGCTGTTCATTCCCCTTAAACTTGTAATCCTTTGGTTATTAAAATGCCATGGGTGAGAGGTGCAACATTAAATTTGAGATTGTAAAAAGCAAAAAGCTAAATCCACCAGCTTGTCTGTTTCTGTCCTTTTGAAAAATCACAGTGATAGGTTTTCTAAGATTAATTTAAACTTGTTTTCCCTAAGAATCACTGAGTGCCTATTATTTACCTTAAAAGTGACGATGTAGGAGGGGCACCTGGGTGACTCAGTTAAGTGTCTGACTTTGGCTCGGGTCATGATCTCACAATTCATGAGTTCGAGTCCCACATCAGGCTCTGTGCTGACAGCTTGGAGTCTGGAGACTGCTTTGGATTCTGTGTCTCCTTCTGTCTCTGCCCTGCCCCTCAATCTCTCTCTCTCTCTCTCAAAAATAAATAAACATTAAAAAAAAAATGAGGATGTGAGGGGCACCTCAGTGGCTCAGTCATTTGAGCATCCGATTCTTGATTTTGGCTGGGGTCATGATCTCATCGTTCATGGGTTCAAGCCCTGCATTGGGCTCTGCACTGACAGTGAGGAGCCTGCTTGGGATTCTGTCTCTCTCCCCCTCTATCTGCCCAGCCCCAACTTGCACTGACTCTGTCTCTCTCAAAATAAATAAATAAAACTTAAAAAAAAAGTGACAATGTGAAATATTTTATCACATGTCTTTATTGATCCTCAGATCCCCTTCCCTAGTTCTTTTTTATCCTATGTGTGTCTGGATGGTCTGTTGTAGGTAGCCACAAATAGCCGAGTTTACTTATTTGACATTTTCCTTCTGGGAAGTCGTGCTTTCAACAATGGACTTCAGATGGTATTAGAAGACAAGAGAATTTTGAAGGTGAGTGTATAAGCCGATTCCTCTGCTAGTAAGATTACCAACCAGATTCTAATTACTCTATCACTGTCTTCTGATTCCTTAGGTTATCCATGATTGTCGTTGGCTTTCTGATTGCCTCTCTCATCAATATGGAATTTTGCTGAATAATGTCTTTGACACACAGGTACATGCAGGGAAACCATAGATTCAGTCCAGCATATATATTTTTTATAGAAAATAGGCCTCATCTGATGAGTGATTGACTTTTTGTGTGTGCCTCGTTCCTGTCCACTTGTCATGTAAGATGTCTGTACCAAAGGTGAGAATATTTGGTGAACTGTGAAAGCAGTTCTAAAAATTATTTAGGATTTTGGGGCATCTAGGTGGCTCAGTCTTTTAAGTGTCTGACTTTGGCTCAAGTCATGATCTCATGGTTGTTGGGTTCAGGCTGCATGTTGGGCTCTGTGCTGACAGCTCAGAGCCTGGAGCCTGCTTCAGCTTATGTGTCTCCTCCCTATCTCTCTGCCCCTCCTCCACTCGTGCTCCGTCTCTTTCTGTCTCTCAAAAATAAATAAAAATGTTAAAAAAAAAAAGATGTTTAAAATAATTTAGGATTTTTTTTCCTCATTTTGCTCCAGAATTTGTCAAATAAGCAAACTGGGGCACCTGGATAGCTCAGTTGGTAGGGCATGTATCTCTTAATCTCAGAGTCATATGAGTTTAAGTCCCATGCTGGGTGTAGAGATTACTTAAAAAATAATAAGAATAAAATCTCAAAATTAAAAAAAAAAAGAAGCACTCTTTATACTCTACAGCGTTCAAAAACTCAAAGGATTTGGAGGTCATTCAGAAGTCTGACGCGAGTCACTTAGTGTAAGGTGAATAATCACATCTGTGCCTTTAGCACACGTGCATCAGTTAGGGCTAATGGCTAGTTAGCATGTAGCTCAGAGAAGCAGGTTGTCCTAGATATGCCCCCAAAGCCTATCCTGGGGTCCAAATAGCCTGAAAATATGTGGGTTTTTTCTCTGCTCTACAGAACTCTAGAGAAATGTGAAATCCTTAGTGTATACTAACTAGCTCTTAGAGCTGATGTGAGTTTCTGGTTTGGCTGTGAGAATAGTAAAACCACTAGTTTTTATTAGGTTCTTCTAGTCTTCTAGGTTTATGCCAGTTAAAGGGACATGTTGATTACATAAGCCTAGTGCCTTTGCAGAGGGGTTAAAATAATGAGTTAGCCAGTTATCTTTTCTTTTCATGTTTATTTACTTTTGAGAGAGAGAGAGAGAGAACACGCTTGAGCCTGAGCATAAGTGGGAGTGGGGCAGAGAGAGCGGGAGGCAGAGGATCCAAAGCCAGCTGTGCGCTGACAGCAGAGAGCCTGATGCAGGGCTCAAACTTACGTACCGAAATGTGAGGTCATGACCCGAGCTGAAGTCAGACACTCAACTGACCAAGTCATGCAGGCACCCCTTATTATTATTATTATTATTATTATTATTATTATTTTAAGTAATCTCTATGCCCCTAGCCAATTTAAAAAAATTTTGAAGTTTATTCACACGGGCGGGGAGGGGGGCCCCTTTGGATCCTCTGTCTCCTCTCTCTGTCCTTCTTTACCACTTTCTCTTTTTCAAAAATAAATACATGTATTTAAAAAAGATTCTCTGCCTCTGCCCGTTGCCTGCATGTGCACACATATGCATGTGTGTGTGCATGCTCTCTTTCAAACAGATTTAAAGGGCACCCGAGTGGCTCAGTCAGTTGGGGATGCGACTCTTGATTTTGGCTCAAGTCATGATCTCATGGTTTGTGGGTTTGAGCCCCTCGTCGGACTCTGTGCTGACAGCATGGAGTCTGTTTGGGATTCTCTCTCTCTCTCTCTCTCTCTCTCTCAAAAATAAATAAATAAACATTTAAAAATTAAAAAATAAAAACTTCCTTAAAAAGTAAAATGTGGGGCGCCTGGGCAGCTCAATCAGTTAAGAGTACAATTCTTGGTTTTGGCTCAAGTCATGATCTCATGGCTCATGAGTTTGAGCCCTGCATCAGGCTCTACGCTGACAGCTAGGAGCCTGCTTGGGATTCTTTGTCTCCCTCTCTCTCTCTGCCCTCCCCCACTCATCCTCTATCCCTCTCTCAAATAAATAGACTTAAAAAAATTTTTTTTAATGTAAGAGAATTTCTCGTTCTCCTGAGGCCATTAGGCGGCGGCAGCGGTGGCTGCTGCTGCTGCTGCTGCTGCTTCTTTTTTATGTTTATTTATTTTTGAGTGAGAGAGATAGAACACAAGTGTAGGAGAGCAGAGAGAGAGGAAGACACAGAATCTGAAGCAGGCTCCAGGCTCTGAGCTGTCAGCACATTACGCTTCTTGATTAGACTCCATATGGAGACATTGGCATATCTTTCCATATTTTCTTTTCACATTTCCTTAGTACAAGAAGCAGGAATTCAGAATTTTTCTATTTTTTTCCCCTTTAACACAATGCATTAATTTCCGATTGCTTTTAAACAAATCACCATAAACTTAGTAGCTTAAAGCAAAAATAAATTTACTTTCTTACAGTGTTGGAGGTTAGCAGTCTGAAATCATTTTCACTGAACTAACATCAAGATGACAGCTGGGTTGGTTTTTTTTTTGAGGCTTTGAGGGGAGTCTCTTTCTCTGCCTTTTCAGCTGTCACCTGTATTCTTAGGCTTGTGGCTCCTACTGTTTTAAGAGTGCGCCACTGCAGTCTCTACTCTCATTGCCCAGTCACCTTCTCCAGTGATTGTAGTCAAATTTCTCTGCACTTCCCTCTTATTATTACATTTAGGGCCCACCCATATAATTCAAGACATTCTCCCTACCTCAATGTTATAAGATAACATTGACAGATTCCAGGGATTAGGATGTGGATGGTCTCTGGGGGCCGTTATTTAGCCTGCCACACACAGATTCAATAATTCATCCAATTCTTAATTTTTTTAAGATTTTATTATTTTTAAGTCATCTTTACACCCAACATGGGGCTTGAATTCACAACCCCAAAATCAAGAGTTGTCACATGCTCTACTAACTAAGCCAGTCAGGTACCCTTTCATTTCTTAATTTTATTGACTTTCCTTACCAAAACTTTGCCAGATTTGCTGATAAGTAATACAAATACTTCTTGAAATTTATTTTCCTTTTCCCATTGTCTAAAGGCACCAAAGAGTAATAGATAATTTTAAGGCAGGCAAATAAAAGGAGTAGAAGACAAAGTAGACAAAGATACATTAAAGTTGGGTGATCCTTTTCCTTTTTTCCTCCTAATTTTTAAGAATAAGTTGACTGAACATTTTTCTGTTGACATTATCTATCATGTGGATCTTTGAGGAAAATGGTATTTAATGACATTTTTGTAAATATATTTCTTCTTAAAAATTTTTTAAAAATGTTTTATTGTTTATTTTTGAGAGAGAAAGAGCTTGAGCAGGGGAGGGGCAGAGAGAGAGGGAGACACGGAATCTGAAGCAGATCCAGGCTCCGAGCTCTCAGCACAGACCCCGTGCGGGGCTTGAACTCACGAACTGGGAGATATTGACGTGAGCCAAGGTCAGATGCTTAACCGACTGAGTCACCCAGGCACCCCTAAATCTATTTCTATTTCTGCCATGAGATAGCTCTCTATAAATATTCTATATTCTACAGACAAGTCTTTTTTTTTTTTTTTTTTTTTATGGCACAGGTAGCAGATGTCCTTCAGTTTTCCATGGAAACAGGTGGCTTTCTTCCAAATTGCATCAGTTCTTTACAGGAGAGTTTAATCAGACACCTTAAGGTAGCTCCTAAATATCTCTCCTTCCTGGAAGAGAGACAAAAATTGATTCAGGTGGGTATTAAAGAATGTCCCACATGACATTAATGTTTTCAAGTGTTTCGCCAGCAGGGTTATCAGCATATTATATAGACAACTGACAGTTGCTATATAAGCACATGAGCATTGCCAAAATCTTAGTTGTTTCAAATGGAAACAGTTTGTGATCTCAAGTGAATAAAAGCCAGGATTCGGATTTGTACTCTGAAATAAATTTACAGTTCTCCAGGGAAGGATTTTGTTGGGAATGTGAATTAAGGTGATAGAACAAAAATCATCCCTGTTATTTCTCCAAATGTAAGGTAAATTTTCTTTAGCTCCTAATAGCTCTGCCTACAAACAGGTCATGACTATATTGCTCTGTTTTGGTCCTATAATCAAGTCTACTTCAGTTATGAATGAGAAGTCCTGATTGATTGATGGATCAGTTGATTGAACCATCTCTCTCTCTCTCTCCCTCCCTCCCACTCCATCTTTTCTCTCTAACATATACACACTAATATGTACATAAAGTGTGTGTATATGTCTGTATATTTTCAGAAGGGTAGCCAGAGTGTGAAAATAGAAGGTAATAACTGAAGAAAATGACAGTACCTCTTAAGCAACTCTTAGGTAAACAGTTACTTTCTTTAAAGTTTTGCTTATTATTCAGAGAAAATTGTTTTGGTATTTCTAGGAAAATCCAGAAGTGTGGTTCACACGACCTCTTTCACCATCTTTACTGAAAATTTTGGCCCTAGAGGCTACCTACCTTCTACCCCTTCGTTTGGTACTTTTGGATGAGATGATGTCTGACCTAACCACCCTTGTGGATGGTTATCTAAACACCTATCGAGAAGGGTCTGCAGATCGCCTGGGAGGCACGGAGGTAGGGACAGCTCTCTGTGACTGTGTTTTTAGGACTTCCACTTATGTCTCGTTCCTCATGGAGGGCACATTGATGCCTTGTATAGCTACAACAAATCATGAGGCCAACTTGGTAATAAATATTTTTGAAGGGGCTATAGCTTGGGCTTAATTCATCTCTTTGAGTACTTTTTCACAATATAAGTTATGTTCTGTCAAAGAATTACAAATGCATAGACTATCTTTGAGAGGCTACATAAGAAATTTCTTTTTAGAAGATGCACTTGCTAAGGAAACTGGGACCAGGTTGGAAGGAACGCTTACTTCTCATTGTGTAATCTTTATACATGCACACACACATGCATAACACATAACACACCACACACACACACACACACACACAACTGTGGATTCAAAATATTTAAATTAAGGGGCGCCTGGGTGGCTCAGTCAGTTAAGCCTCCAACTTGAGCTCAGGTCATGATATCATGGTTCGTGAGTTTGGGCCCTGCATAGGGCTCTGCACTGACAGGATCCTGCTTGGGATTCTGTCCGTCTCTCTCTGCCCCTGTCCTGTGCTCACGTACTCACTCTCTCTCTCTCTCTCTCTCATTCTCTTTCTCAAAAAAAAAAAAAAATAAATAAATAAACTTTAGAAAAAATAAAGTTAAAATATATTTAAGTTAATAATAAAAAAAAAATAGTACTACTATAGTCGAATACACTAGAGGGAGCTGTAAGAACACATTTGAGTTGATCCTCACTTGCTAAATACTGTTTAGGGTATTGGAAGTGATTTTAAGGACCATATTTAGAAGTTAAGTTATAGCCAACTTGTGTTCCTTTTCTTAGCCTACATGTATGGAGCTTCCAGAAGAACTTCTTCAACTCAAGGATTTCCAGGAGCAGCGCAGAGAGAGAGCTGCAAAAAAATATAGGATTAATGCACGGGGACTCCTAATGAGGACGATGGTACATTCAAAGAAATCAGCGCCAGAGATGTCAGGGAAAGAGGGAAAAGTAGGGGTTTCCTTACTTTGTAAAAATTCTGTACTAGATGAAACTCATCATGTAAATTTACTGAGAGAAGAATCTAAGAATAAACACACTTCAACAGAAACTCAACATCTACCTCCCACGAAGGAAGAAACCAGCAAGGATTCTATCAACAAAGTTGTTGGCCCTGAGTCAGAAAGGCTAGAGGACCAGAGAATAGCTCAAAAAGAAGACAGTAAAATACCCCAACAAGAGTTTCAGACAAGTTTATCTTCGAAAGAGGAGATAGAACAGTTAATAATGGTGCAAAACCAGGAAGATCTAAAATGCACAAAACAAGATATTTCAGTGTCTCCTTCTCTTCCTCAGGAAACCAGAGTGTCTCCAAGTGACACCTTTCATCTTTTTAGAAAAGCTGTGCTTCCCACACTTCCTCCCTGTCCAGCCTTGGAGAAAACTGATTCTTGGATAAATCTCTCTCCAAATCTGTCTTAGAAATGTGCAATTTGTTTTCGAGACCATGAAGGTGGCTCACTTCCTCTACCAATAGGACCTTGCTCAGTGCTGAAGTTTGTCATGTTGGAAACTTAGTTTTGCCTCAGTCACAGAGGAAGGAAGGCCTTAGGGAAAATGATATTCTCTTGATTATTCCTACATGCCTGGAATTCGATTAGGATGGGAATAAATAAGTTAAATAATGGAAGAAGTAAAATTTTTTATTATGTCACTGTGCAGAAATATTCCCAGTGGTCAGAGCAAATTATTTCTCATAATTTGGGTTTAGAGGATTTGAGGAGGGGAAAAATCTTGGGCTTAGTATCTGGAAGCATATGCTTTTAAACTTTTTTTTTTTTATAATGTAAGCTCTATGCCCAACGTGGGGCTCCAACTCACCCCAAGATCAGAAGTCACATGCTCTACTGACTGAGCCAACCAGATGCCCCTACTTTTAAACTTTTGTTGTATTTTTTGGTTTGAAGGAAGTTGGTAAAAATTTTACTGGTAAGTTTAAAAAAATTGGTAACATAACTTTCCAGTACTATTTTCCTTTTTAAAATATTAACTTTAATTTGTCAATTGTACCTCAAAAAAGTGAAAAAATACTTTGTTTTTGAACAAAAACAATGTTTTGTTTTATGTCATAGACAGACACTAGATAATGTTATTATAGGCATCAATATTGCAGTTTTAATTTCTTTTTATTCCATTTTAGGAGATTTTGTCTATTTTTGTAACAAAGCAGGGGCTTCTTTTGAGTATGTCTATTATGTAAACTTGAAATTTGCTTCCCCTCTTTTGCTTGAAGTTGGTATACTTTCTTTTTTTTTTAATTAAAAAAAATTTTTTTTTTATTTTAAGTAGACCACACCTAATATGGGGCTTGAACTCATGACCCTGAGACCAAGAGTCACATTTTCTACCAACTGAGCCCGTCAGGCACCCCAGTTGCTATACTTTCTTAGGGTGAAAGGAAGACAGCTTGTACTGAGCCCTTCTTACATTGAATACTTGCAAGTTGTTCCCATTCTATTGTGTACAATAACCAATAAACCTGTTTTGACATTGGATTATCTCTTTTCTTCATTGTATCACAGTACTAATAAATTGGAATATGTCTGGATTTCTCAGTCTGGAGTCCAGTTTAGAAATCTATAAGTTGACTCTCATACAGGGTACTATTATTTATTGTGCTTGTAGGAAACTTAGGGACATTCTACAGTTAGGAACATCCTTGTCTGCACTCACTGATTTTATTATGAGTGCCATTAAAAGAATAGCTGTGCCCTTCCAAACTCGAAAGCCTAGATCTAGTCAAACTCAAGAGAGGAAGTCAGGCCCAAGAACAGTCAGCTCAGCCCTGCTGTTGCTGTGCCTTACTTTTTCCTTAGTTTAGAAGGTCATTTGGGGTCAGGGTGGTTTCTGCTTCATCTTGGGTGAATACATCTTCAGGTTGAGCCCAGAATGTGGTTAATCTGGGTTTACTGTGGAAAGGGTATGATTTGTTGTAAAATTCCTAGAATTGATTTAACTTCTTATGGAACTATTAAATTACTACACACAACATATGTACACACAGGCTACAAACAAAAGCAAAATATTCTTTGTATTTAAAAAAAGGATTCTTGTTTCATTAGGTGTGGTTTGGCTATATTTAAAAAGAACCTTTTGACTGTGTTAGGCCTTTGCTGTGCTGCTTAATATGGTAGCCTCTAGCTGTATGTGTGGCTATTGTAATTTAAAATTAATTAAATTTGGAAATTCAGTTACATGGTTGGACTTGCATATTTCCAGTATTCAGTAGTCCCATGTGCCCAGCGACTATATAGTATTGAATGTCACAGATGAAGAACATTTCCATCATTTGAGAAAGTTCTATTGGAAAGTGCTAGTTGAGAAGTATTTTGACTCCCAGAACTAAATTAGCCTTTTGGGTTTCATCACAGTATTTTCTCAGTGCCTGGAACTGCAGTGTTCTCCATATCCTCATTCTAGTCTAGAGTGCCAACCTAAACTCCATGTATGTGTCCAGCTCCTACCGTGAAGTTCTGTTTTGGCTAGAGTGAAAAATCAATGGGGCCCCTGGGTGGCTCAGTTGGTTGAGTAGCCAACTTTTTATTTCCACTCAGGTCATGATTCCAGGGTTGTGGGATGGAGCACTACTGGGGCTCTGCACTGAGCATGGAGCCCACTTAAGATTCTCTTTTCCTCTGCTCCTCTCCCTGTGTGTGAATGTACTTGTGTGCTCTCTCTCTCTCTCTCAGATAGATAGATAGATAGATAGATAGATAGATAGATAGATAGATAGACAGATAGAGTGAAAAATCCCTGTGTAGTTCAAGCACTGTTCCTAGTGCTCTGGGCCATTACTCAGACTTCTTGTCTAAATTTGCCCAGAATTTTGGGAAATCATGGGTTCTTATCCCAACTCACCATTGAGTTATTTAGTTGTGTATTTTTCTAGTTGAGAGTTAATAAACTTACTACATGGTTTTCCAAACACTTGGGGTCTTGCTGCAGTTTATACTGATTTCTTGCTTCTCTTCTACTCGGGTCTGACTTTTCTGATCTCACCTTTCTGTACATGAACTACAATTAGAGCTTCTTACAAGTAATCTGACCCTTTTACTTTGGGAATTAGAAATCGGAGGTCAATGACTTCCCCGGACAAAAATACACAGGATAGAACCAGAGTTGTTTCTTGGTCTATTAAATATTCTTTCAACTATATTATGAAATGTCAACTGCAGCAGCAGCTTTGCTTCCAATCTAGCTATGGGCTTGGTAATTCCTAACATGACACAATACAACTTTAATGCTCTGTAGACCTCTTATTGTTTTGATACAAGGCAAGTCCCAGTAGCAAGCCGAGATGAGGCCTGAGGAAAAATAAGCGGCCTCTAGGTGATTACCAATGTATACTTATCAAAAAGGAATTTAGGGGCGCCCGAGTGGCTCAGTCAGATGAATGTCTGACTTCAGCTCAGGTCATGATATCACGGTTTGTGGGTTTGAGCCCCACATCGGGCTCTGTGCTGACAGCTCTGAGCCTGGATCCTGCTTCACGTTCTGTGTCTCCCTCTCCCTCTGCCCTTCCTCCATTCACACTCTGTCTCTCTCAAAAATGAATAAACATTAAAAAACATTTTTTTAAAACAAAAAAATTAAATATAATAGTAACACAAATAAATACCTTACAGGAAATTTAGAGAATAAGGAGAAAAAAATAACTATCATCTCACCTTATATAACCCTTCCTAGGATTTCAATGTTTTTCTTTTTCTTTTCAATTTTTAAAAATTGGGGCGCCTGGGTGGCTCAGTCAGTTGGGCGGCAGATTTCAGCTCAGGTCATGATCTCACGGTGTGTGAGTTCGAGCCCCACGTCGGGCTCTGTGCTGATGGCTCAGAGCCTGGGGCCTGCTTCCGATTCTGTGTCTCCCTCTCTCTCTGCCCTTCCCCTGTTCACGCTGTGCCTCTATGTCTCTCAAAAATAAATAAACATTAAAAAAAAATTTTTTTAATTAAAAAAAATATATTTATTTATTTTTGAGATAGAGAGAGACTGAGTGCAAGTAGGGGAGGGCAGAGAGAGAGGGAGACATAGTATCTGAAGCAGGCTCCAGGCTCCGAGCTGTCAGCACAGAGCCCAACACAGGGCTCAAACTCGCCAACGGGAAGATGATGACCTGAGCCCATGGCAGACGCTTGCTTACCTGACTGAGTCACCCTGGAGCCCTTGGTATTTTTCTTTTTTTTCTTCTTTAATCTTCTTTCATTCTTCATTCATTTTCTCCCTCCCTCTCTTTCTCTGCTCTCCGGGCCCACAAACTTGAAACAGTCATAACTATAATGTAAATACACTTACCGTGCTTTTTATGCCATGTATTTTTCCATTTCATTATCCTAACAGACATCATTTTTAGCAGATATTTAATTTTATTTTGAGAAAGAGAGCCTGTGAGGGGGATGGGAGGGATACCAGGTGGGGGAAGGGGCAGAGGGAGAGTGAGAATCTCAAGAAGGCGCCATGTGCAGCGTGGAACCCGATGCGGAGCTCAATCCCATAACCATAGGATCATGGCCTGAGCCAAAATCAAGAGTCGGATGCTTAACTGACTGAGCCACCCAGGTGCCCCAGTAGATGTTTACTTTTATTTTTACTTTTTTAGTAGATGTTAAATTTTAAAATTCATCTACTATTTTGGAAAATACAGGAAAATAAAAAATTTACTCTTACTTCTGTAACAGAAAAAGCAGGTAACATTTCCGTTAATTCCAGTGTTCATGCATAGGTTTTTTGCTCCTACACAGTTGTAATCATACATATGTGAATATATTCTACTTTATGAATGCCTTCCTATGCTGTTGCACAACCTTCATAAAGATTTTTTTTTTTTAATTTTTTTTTTTAACATTTATTTACTATCGAAAGACAGAGCCTGAGCAGGGGAAAAGCAGAGAGAGAGAGAGAGAGAGAGAGAGGCAGACACAGAACCCGAAGCAGGCTCCAGGCTCTGAGCCATCAGCACAGAGCCCGATGCGGGGCTCGAACTCACAGACCGGGAGATCATGACCTGAGCTGAAGTCAGCCGCTTAGCCGACTGAGCCACCCAGGCGCCCCCATAAAGATTTTTTAATGACTGCATAATATTTCAAGAAAAAGCTGTATGATCTGTTTAACTATATTGTGATACATTCAGCTTGTTTCCAATTCCTTCTTTCACACTTTTTAAAGCTATTGCAAAGCTTTTTCCATGTTTTGAATAATTTTGTTATTATTATTATTAGTGAAACTGCAGAAATAGAAACAGCAGGTCAAAGAGGTTTTCTTGTTTTTGTTATTACAAAATTTTTTTCAAAGCTCAGGCTAGGAGTGCCTGGGTGGCTCAGTGGGTTGAGCCTCTGACTTCATTTCACGTCATGACCTCGCGGTTTGTGAGTTCATGCCTGACATTGGGCTGTGCCCTGACAGCTCAGAGCCTGGAGCCTGCTTCAGATTCTATGTCCTCTCTCTCTGCCCACCCCCCTGCTCATACTCTATCTCTCTAAAAAATAAACATTAAAAACATGTTTTTTAAAGTTCTTCCTAAGTTACTTTCCAAAAGTGTTAACCAATTATATTGGCACCGCCAATTTTTGTGGTAATGATGCATTATTGAGAACATTAGATTTTTTTCTTGAGAGGCATGGCATCCTTGTGACCGTCAAAATTCTAACTTCTTCATTTATAAATGTGAAAAATTTCCTGGCAAATTTTATAACTTACCTGCTTCGCATAGTATGAAAATTAATGAAAACATAAATATTTGGGACATTTGAATCTCAATAAATGTCCCTGATCTCTAAGTAAGGACAATGTTACAGATAAAATATTTAAATCATAGAAACTCTAAAATAAAACCAAAGTCTATATACTCATGATAAAAAGTGTCTTGAAATGTCTTCAGAGCTCTCTTTCAGGGGTATTGTTGAAAGCGATGTTTACTGTTACAGGAAACAATCTTAGCTAAATTGCTAGGTTCACCTTAAGACAAAGTTTGATACATTCTATTCCACCTACTCCCAGAATTTGAGCTGGATTTGAGCCAGTGATTCTACAATTTGACAGACCTCCTCAAACAGGAAGAGCTGTCAAATTGTAATCAGGCATAATCAGCAATCTGATCTTAAAATAACATAAGTCATTGCAAAAAAAAAAAAAAAAGCCTAGACTATGCTTCAATTTAGTCAGTCATGAACAGCATTTCTTAAACAATGGGATAGAATAGAAAATAGCAGAGTGTATTGCACACAGTAAGGGAAAATATTGTTTTGTGAAACTCTTTTTCTGGGTTGTATGCCTGGGGTATGTGTGTTTCTATTGTTGGTTGTAGTAAACAAACAAACAAAAAAACAGCTAAAGATAAGCATAGAAGGAAATTTATATCTTTTTTTTTTTTTTGAAAGTTTATTTATTTTTGAGAGACAGAGCATGAGCAGGGGAAGGGCAGAGAGAGAGGCAGACACAGAATCTGAAGCAGGCTCCAGGCTCTGAGCCATCGGCACAGAGCCCGACGCGGGGCTCGAACTCACAGACCGTGAGATCATGACCTGAGCTGAGGTTGGCCACTTAACCAACTGAGCCACCCAGGCGCCCCATATCTTTTTTTTTTTAATTTTGAAGTTTATTTATTTATTTTGAGAGAGACAGAGACAGTGTAAGTGGGGAAGAGGCAGAGAGAGAAGGAGACCAAGAATCCCAAGCAGGCTCTGTACTGTCAGCATGGAGCCCAATACAGAGCTCCAATTCATGAAACCATGAGATCATGAGCTAAAACCAAGAGTTTGGACGCTTAACCAACTGAGCCACCCAGGCGGCCTAGAAATTTATATCTTTAAAAAACTTACCCAGTAAAACAAGGAAGATCTAAAGTCAATGATCTTAACTTCTATTTTAAACTGGAAAAATAGGGGCACCTGGGTGGCTCAGTTGGTTAAGCGGCCTACTTCGGCTCAGGTCACAATCTCACCGTCTGTGAGTTCGACCCCCACATCAGGCTCTGTGCTGATGGCTCATCAGAGCCTGGAGCCTGCTTCAGATTCTGTATCTCCCTCTCTCTGTGCCCTTCCCCTGTTCATACTCTGTCTCTATGTCTCTCAAAAATAAACAAACGTTAAAAAAATTAAAAAAAAAGTATACTAAACTGGAAAAATAGTAAACTTGAAGTAAGTAGAGGATAAAATGAATAATGATAAAAGAAATCAATACAATTAAAAGTAGACAGAGAAAAATCAATAAAACCAAAACCTAATTGGTTGAAAAGACCAATAAAATTGCTCAACTGTTAACTATATTGACCAAGATAAAAACCAAAACAAAACAAAAACACAAATCACCAATATCAGGAATGAAAGAGATTATCAATATAGATCATACATATATTAAAAGGATAACAGTGGACTACTGTGAACAATTCTGTGCCCTCAGATTGAACAACATAGTTGAAATAGGCAAATTCACTGAAAAACAAACCTCTAAAATTCAGTGAAAAGCACAAATCATTGAAAAACACAAATCACCACATAGAAAACCTTTATGTAAAGAGCGTTTATAAAATTTTTGTAAAATTTTGTTTTAAAGATTTTATTTGAAGTTGTTTTTGTGAGATTGTTATATTTCTTTTTTTTTTAAAAAGTTTTTTAACGTTTATTTATTTTTGAGAGACAGAGAGACAGAGTATGAGCAGGGGAAGGGCAGAGAGAGAGGTAGACACAGAATCCGAAGCAGGCTCCAGGCTCTGAGCCATCAGCACAGAGCCTGACGCGGGGCTCGAACTCACAGACCGTGAGATCATGACCTGAGCCGAAGTCAGCCACTTAACCAACTGAGCCACCCAGGCGCCTCGATTGTTATATTTCTATATGAATGTATTTTTTTAAATGTCTATTTAGAGAGGCGGGGGAGAGAGTGCACATGTGAGTGGGGAAGGGGCAGAGAGAGAGAGAGGAAGAGAGAGAGAATTCCAAGCAGGCTCTACACCAGCAGTGCAGAGCCCAGTGCGGAGCCCGAAGTCATAAACTGTGAGCTGAAATCAAGAGGTTGTTGTTTAACCAACTGAGCCACCCAGGTGCCTTTGTTTGAATGTATTTTTTATTGGAATAATATAAAAGAATTCTTATTTTAAAAAGAGAAGAAATAGAAAACCTGAATAGCTCTAAATCAATTAAACAAATTGTATTCATAATTTGAAACTTTCCCTAGAGCGAACTTTGTACCCAGTTGGCTTTACTGGTGAATATCTAAGGAAGCAATGATAGCAATTCTTACAGTAAATAAAGAAGGAGGAGTTACTCATTTTATGGGGCCATAAATATGTATTACTCTGATACCAAAACTAGACAATAATATTGCAAGGAAAGAAAACTATACACCAATATTCGTCACAAACGTAGATGTAAAATCCTTAACAAAATATTAGCAAATAGAATCTAGAAATATATAAAAAGGATAATACATCATGACCAGGTGGAGTTTATCCCAGGGACACAAATATAGTTTAATATGAAAATATAATCCATGATATTAACAGGATAAAAAGAGAAAGACTATATGATTGTCTCAATAGCTAGTGAAAAATACTTTGAACAAAAATATACATCAATTCATGGTAAAAAAACAAAACAAAACAAAACTCAGCAGACTAGGATTAGGAGAGTACTTCTTTTACCTAATAAAGTGCTTTTAAAAATCCAAAGGTCTAGGCAACAAAAGAAAAAATAGACAAATTGGGCTTTGTGATAATTTTTAAAATTTGTGCATCAAAAGACATTACAGAGAGTTAAAAGGCAACCCACAGAATGGGAGAATAGATTTAAAAATAATATCTGATAACGGGTTCATATCCAGAATATATAGAGGACTCCTAAAATTTAACAGTAAAAAAACAACCTGATTCAAAAACAGTCAACAGGCTTGAATAGACAGTTCTCCAAAGAATATATATAAATTTACGATGAATACATGAAAAGATGCTCAATATTGTTAATCATTGAGAAATGCAAGTCAAAACTACACTAAGATACCACTTCATTCCCATTAGAATGGCTACTATCAAAAGACAGAAAATAGGGGCACCTGGCTGGTTCAATAGGTAGAGTATGCAACTCTTGATCTTAGGGTTGTGAGTCTGAACCCCACAGAGGGATAGAGTTTGCTTAAAATAATAAGAAAGAAAAAGGAAGGAAGGAAGGAAGGAAGGAACGAACGAACGAACGAAGGAACGAAGGAACGAAGGAAGAAAGAATGAAAGTGAAAGAAAGGAAGGAAGGACAGAAAATACCAAGTGTTGGTGAAGATGTAGAGGAATTGGAATCCTTGTGCACTATTGATGGGAATGTAAAATTGTATAATTGCTGTGGAAAATGTTATGGTGTTTTCTAGAAAAGTTAAAAATAGAATACCAAGTCATCCTTCAATTCTATTTCTAGGTATATATCCAATAGAATGGACAACAGGGTTTCAAAAAGATATTTGTACCCCATGTTCATACCAGTATTATTCACAATAGCTAAAACATGGAAACAAACCTAAGTGTCCATTGACAGATGAATGGAAAAGTAAAATGTGATATACAATGGAATAAGATTTAGCTTAAAAACAAAAAAGGAAATTCTACTACATGTCACACATAGATGAATCTTGAAAGACATTACGCTAAGTGAAATAAGCCAGTCACAAAAAATAAATATTTGCTATCTAAAGTAATCAGAATCATAGAGTCAGAAACTAGATGATGGGTGCAGGGAGCTGGGGAGAGGAAGGAATGGGGAGTTACTGTCTATAGCTCTAGAGTTTCACTTTTGCAAGATGAAAAGAATTCTAGAGATTAATGGTAGTCATATTTCTACAATATGACTGTACTTAATACCAGTCCCCTGAACATCTAAAATGAACAAGGTGGTAAATTACATATGTATTTTATTACATTTTTTTAAATTTGGGGGAAACTCTATACCTAACATCACACTTATATTTTGAAAGCCTGAATGTTTTCCCCATATGATTGAGAACAAAGAATATATGCTTTCACTACTTTGACATGTGCTATAGTTACTAACTAGTGAAATAAGGCAAGAAAAACAAAAGCATATACATCAGAAATTGAAAAAGTAAAATCATATTTTTACATGACATGATCAGGTGCATATAAAATATTAAAGAATCTATGAAATGCTACTAGAACCCATAAATGAATGTCACAGATACACTGTCAATATACAAAGGGGAATATACAAAAAATACTATGAAAGAACAATCAGAAATTGAAAATTTAAAAGTAGTACCATTTATTATAATGTCCAAAAACAAGAGATCCATGATATATTTAATAAAATATGTTCAAGACCAGTGCATATTGAAAACTACAAAATGTTGCTGAGAGAAATTAAAGAAGATGTAAATATAATTTCTTTTTTCCTTTTTTTGGGGGAGAGGAACTTTATTTAGGTCTTAACTTCTTACAACAATATTTTATAATATTTTATAATTTTTATAATTTTCATAATTTTCAGTATACAAATCTTACACTTCTTTTGTTAAATTTATTTCTAAATATTTTATTCTTTACACTATCATAGATGGAATTCTTTCTTTTTATTAATTTATTTTCAAGTTAGTTAACATACAGTATAGTCTTGGCTTCAGGAATAGAACCCAGTAATTAATCTCTTACATGTGACCCCTCGTGCTCATCCTGAAAAGTGCCCTCCTTAATGGCTGTCACCCATTTAAGCCACCTCCTCCAGCAACCCTCAGTTTTTTCTCTGTATTTAAGAGTCTTTTATGGTTTACCTTTCTCTCTGTTTTTATCTTATTTTTCCTTCCCTTCCCCTATTCTCATCTATTGAGTTTCTCAAATTCCACATATGAGTGGCATCATAAGATATTTATCTTTCTCTGACGGATTTATTTCACTTAGCATAATATACTCTAGTTCCATCCACATTGTTGAAAATGGCAAGATTTCATTCTTTATCATCACCAAGTAGTATTCCATTGTGTGTGTGTGTGTGTGTGTGTGTGTGTGTGTGTTCTACATATTCTTTAGTCATTCATCAATTGATGGCTATTTGGGCTCTTTCCATAATTTGGCTATTGTTGATAGTGCTGCTATAAACACTGGGGTGCATGTACTCCTTCAAATCAGTATTTTTGTATCCTTTGGATGAACTCCTAGTAGTGCAATTGCTGGGACATAGGGTAGTTACTGTTTTCCAGATTGATTGCACCAGTGGGCTGCAACCACCATCAGTGCAAAAGGGTTCCTTTTTCTCCATATCCTCACCAACATCTATTGTTTTCTGAGTTGTTAATTTTTGCCATTCTGACCAGTGTGAGGTGGTATCTCCTTGTGGTTTTGATTTGTATTTCTCTGATGATGAGCGATGTTGAGCATCTTTTCATGTGTCTGTTGGACATCTGGATGTCTTCTTTGGAAAAGTGTCTATTTATGTCTCCTGCCCATTTATTCACTGGATTATTTGTTTTTCACGCATTGAGTTTGTTAAGTTCTTTATAGATTTTTGATACTAACCCTTCATCTGCTATGTCATTTGCAAGTATCTTCTCCCATTCCTTCAGTTGCCTTTTTGTTTTGTTGATTGTTTCCTTTGCTGTGCAGAAGCTTTTTACCTTAATGAGGTCTCAATAATTCATTGTTGCTTATATTTCCCTTGCTTCCTGAAGCAGGTCACGATCTCACGGTTTGTGGCCTCAAGCCCTGTGTTGGGATCCATTCTGACAGTGTGGAGCCTGCTTGGGACTCTCCTTCTCCCTTTCTCTCTGCCCCTCCCCTGCTCTCACTCTCTCTCACAGAAATAAATAAACATTAAAAAAAAAAAAAGATGAGAATGCTCAACCTACTAAGCCACCCAGATCCCCCAAAGAGGTAAATAAATAAATAAACATTAAACAAATTTAAACTATTTTTGATGAAGGTGCCGTGGTAAATTCTATAGGGGAAAGAACTGTCTTTCAAACAAAATTTGGCCAAAACAAGTAGATATCTATATGAAAAGAAAAGAAGAAGCCAATCCTTATCTCATAACGCACAAAAATTTAACTCAAAATGAATCACAGACCTAAATGTAAAAGCTAAAATTATAGGGGTACCTAGCTGGTTCATTTGGAAGAGCATGTGATTCTTGATGTCAGGATCATGAATTTGAGCCTCCCATTGCACGTAGAGGTTACTTAAAAATAAACTTTAAAAAAAAAAGCTAAAATTTTAAAAAAATGACAAAGAAAACATGGAGAATCTTCATGACACTGAGACAGACAAGAATTTCTTAGGACACAAAATGCCCAGACCATAAAGAAAGAAAAAAAAAAACATGACTTGGATATCATTTAAAATCTAAAAGTTTCCCTCTTTTAAAGATTCTTCAGGGGTCCCTGAGTGGCTCAGTCGGTTAAGTGGCCAACTCTTGACTTCAGTGCAGGTCAAAATCTCAGGCCTAACATTCCCACCAGCAGTGTATGAGCGCTCTAGTTGCTCTACCTCCTCACCTATATGTGGTGGTGGTAGTCTTTTGGGTTTTTAAAAAATTTTTAATTTTAGCCACTGCAGTGAGTGTGTGGTGGTATCTTGTGAGCTGAATTAGTAATGAGATTGAGTCATGCATCAGGCTCCTTGCTGGGCATGAAGTCTACTTATGATTCTCTCTCTCTCTCTCTCTCTCTGCCCCTCCCCTGCTCATGCTCTCTCTATCCAAAAAAAATTTTTTTAATATAAATAAAGATACTTCAAAGAAAATGAAAAAGCAAGCCACAGACTGGGAAAAAGTGTTTGCCATACATATTTTTTGACAAAGGATTTGCCTTTAGTATACATACGAAAATCTTATAAGTCACTAAGACAATCTAATTTAAAAATGGACAAAAGATTTGAACAGAAACGTCACAAAAGAAGATAAAGAATGGCCAGTAAGTACTGTATTATTATTATTTTTTTAATGTTTATTTATTTTTGAGAGAGAGACAGGCTGTGAGCAGAGGAGAGGCAGACATAGAGGGAGACACAAAATCCGAAGCAGTCTCCAGGCTTGAGCTGTCAGCACAGAGCCTGACACAGGGCTCAAAACCATGAAACATGAGACCATGACCTGAGCTGAAGTCAGAAGCTTAACTGACTGAGCCACCCAGGTGCCCCAGTACTGTATTATCCATTCAGTATTAATTATCAGAGAATACAAATTAAGCTCACAAAATACCACCACATACTCACTGCAGTGGCTAAAATTAAAAAACAAAAAAAACTAAACTAACACTACCAAATATAGGTGAGGATGTGGAGCAACCAGAGCTCTCACACATCGCTGGTAGGAATGTCACATGATACAAATACTTTAAAAAAAGTTCTGGCTATTTCTTCCAAGTTTAATATTCACTTACCATACAATCTAGAAATTCAACTCCTAGGTACATATGCATCAATAAAGTTGGTTTTTTTTTTAAGTTCTAAGAAAAACTGACATCAAGTGTTGTAGGATGCGGAACAATCAGAACTATAAAATGCTTATAACCGCTTTAGACAATGGTTGTCAATTTCTTATAAAGTTATTACCTGCTTCTAGAGATTTATTCCAAGAGAAATGAAAGCATATATCTGCACAAAGACTCAGACACAAATCTTCATGATAGTCTTATTTTTTTGATGTTTATTTTTTATTTTTTTATTTTTTTAACGTTTATTTATTTTTGAGAGAGACATAGAAACAAAGCGTGAGCAGAGGAAGGGCAGAGAGAGAGGGAGACACAGACTCTGAAGCAGGCTCAGGGCTCTGAGCTGTCAGCACAGAGCCCAACACAGGGCTTGAACTCATGAACCATGAGATCATGACCTGAGCTGAAGTCAGCCGCTTAACCGACTGAGCCACCCAGGCGCCCCTTTAATGTTTATTTAAAAAAAATTTTTTTAAATGTTTATTCATTTTTGAGAGACAGAGAGAGAGCGCATGGGGAGGGGTAGAGAGAAAGGAAGAGAGAAAATCCCAGTCAGGTTCCACACCATCGGCCCAGAGCTGGATGCAGGGCATTATCCCAGGAAATCTGAGATCACGACTTGAGCTGAAATCAAGAGTCGGATGCTGAACTGACTGAGCCACTCAGATGTGCTGATAGCCTTTTTCTTAATAGCTCTAAACTGAAATCCAAAGTTTCAACAACAGGCAATTTGATAAAAAAAAATATATATATATATATATATATAGTGGTATATCCATATAGTGGACTAGAACTTAGCAATAAAAAGGGACAAACTATCATGCACAAAACCTGATCAACTCTCAAATATTTTTGCTGAGCAAAAGAAACCCGATGCAAGAGTGTATATTGTGTCATTCAATTAAATGAAACTCTAGTAAAAACAAAATTGAACTGTACGTACATAAATGTTATTGTACATAAACTGTGCCTCAATAATTTATTTTATTTTTATTTATTTATTTTTTTAGCATTTATTTATTTTTGAGAGACATAGAGACAGAGTATGAGCAGGGGAAGGGCAGAGAGAGAGGGAGACACAGAATTTGAAGCAGGCTCCAGGCTCTGAGCTGGCAGCACAGAGCCTGACGCGGGGCTCGAACTCACAGACTGTGAGATCATGACCTGAGCCGAAGTTGGCCGCTTAACCGACTGAGCCACCTAGGTGCCCCAATAATTTATTTTATTTTATTTTATTTTATTTTATTTTATTATTTTACTTAATTTTTTTAACGTTTATTTATTTTTGAAAGACATAGAGACAGAGCGTGAGCAGGGGAAGGGCAGAGAGAGAGGGAGACACAGAATCCGAAGCAGGCTCCAGGCTCTGAGCCATCAGCACAGAGCCCGATGCGGGGCTCGAACTCACAGACCGTAAGATCATGACCTGAGCTGAAGTCGGCCACTCAACCGACTGAGCCACCCAGGCGCCCCTTTTTATTTTTTATTATTTTTTATTTTATTTATTTATTTATTTTTTCAATAATTTATTTTAAAAACATTTGGAAGCCACTGTTCTGGTGGGTATAGGGGAAACAATCATTAGGATTACAATGGTCTGTTAAATGATACCAATGAACAGAAGCAAATATATGTTGCTAATTGTGAGCAGTAAGGGAGATGATTCATTTCCAGAAATACCAAATAAAAGCTGTGCTGTCTAGTTAACAGTACGTTTACAACCTACTGGAAATAGGTACGAAAATATTGATCAATTAATCAACGTTCTTGATTGAGTCCTAAACCCTTAGACACTTCACTTCCTGGTTCTTCTTCCCCTCTCGGTTTCGCATGCTAGGATATTTACATGCTAGAAGATAAATTGTCTGCTGTAACTGCTCCAAGCGTGGCTATCCATCAGACAGCAGCTCTTGCAAGAACATTGATTAAAGCCTCACTTCACCGTGCTCAGAGTCTCGGCATCCCTCCTTTGATTAGGTCGATGGACCTATTTCTAACACTAATGTAATCAGATAAAATTCAAACAGAATTTAAAAAGAAATAGTAATATATGCACGTAGTTATAAAATAAACAGTATAGAAGGGCTTATAATGCAAATGAATATCCCCCTGCCTCATCCTCGACCAGCCTCAACACTTTTCCCTAGAGGCATCCACTTTTAATATTTTCATTCCCCACCCCCTTTTTCCTCAATGAACTAGAGTGTAAACTGGTAGATATGAAACAGTCGATGAAATGCACTTGTGATATAAACCAGAAGAGCTAATAACTTACGCAGATGCTGCTCATCTCTCTACGTTGCATCAGTAGCCTCTCTGATTTGAATTAGAGACTTCCACATTCTGGAGTTCTCAAATTCCCCAGAGTGCTAATTGTTTATAACTTGAAAGCCACCTGATGGCTAAACCCTGAATGTTTTAAATGAAAGCTTTGTAATGGAAACAAATTCTAATGAAAACATTCCTTAGGAAGAGCCAAAACTGCAAGTTCCAGGAATGAGGGAGATCAGGGAAAAGGCTCTCTTCATTATTGTGTAACTTGTTGGGATGCCATCCATAGTTTGCTTTTTAAGAAGCCATTGAAATAGCAAACTTTAGATAGAGTCAAGAAAACTCTTCCTCAGCCCTTCTTTCTGAGAAGAAAGACACATAAAAGAAGTAAAATATGAATGAAAATATTACATGTGTGAGTAGCTCATGCTCATGCTTGCCTCTAAAATATTGAAAATTGCACTCTGGCTGTAAGGCTCACTTACTGCAATGTTCAAATAGTGGGCTTTATTTTTGCATTCATTAGCCAACATTTTGGACTGCAGTTTTGGAGCCAGCCACTGGACTGGCTTGGGGAACCAGAGATAAAAAGACACATGGCACACTTCGGTGGCTCAGTGGGTTAAGTGTTGGACTTTGGCGTAAGTCATGATCTTGCAGTTTGTGAGTTCGGGCCCCATGTCAGGCTCTGTGCCTACAGCTCTGAGCCTGTAGCCCGTTTCAAATTCTGTGTCTCCCTCCCCTCTTGGCCCGTCCCCTGCTTGCACTCTGTCTCTTTCTCAAAACTAAATAACATTAAAAAAAAAAAGACACAGTCCCTAGTCTCAAAGAACAAAATCTAGTAGGAGACATGTACAAGTATTGTGATTGAAATAATAGTAACGTTCAAGGTGTGCCAGTGCATTGGTGGTGGCGGTAAGAGTAGAGGAGATGGATAGCACTCCCCTGGAACAGAAATGTATATCAACAGGTTTCTTAAGACTTAGGGGAAGTGTGCATTTTGGGTAAGAGAACTACTAGGAATTCACTGTTGCTAGAGGGGAAAACATACAGGCTATAATGGTGACAAGTAAGACTGGGTAACTGGGTCCATGTGTCTGTTAAGTTTGTTTAGTCATAAGCAAAAATCCACACTTGGCTAATGTGAACAAAAAGAGAATTTATTGGAAAGATCCGTGGCTCACAGAATTGACGGGAAAGCGGGAGAAACAGGATTGGAAATAAGATCAAGGGTCGCTGCAGAACTCTGGGCAGCCGGAACCACTCAACTGTCTGAGTGAATGAGTGCCAATACATTTTTTTCACCTTCCAAAACCCTGAGAGAGAATATAATTGACTTTATATCATCCACCCCCCCATCTAGGTTACCTGGATTTATTGTCCCACCAACATTGCCAACACTGGTGAAAAGGTAATTCCCAAAAGCAACCTTTTTTAATGTTTATTTATTTTTGAGAGAGAGAGAGAGAGACAGAGGGCTGGTGGGGGGGAGGGGCAGAGAGTGAGAGAGACCAGAGTCCAAAGTTGGAAGCTGAACCGACTCAGCCACCAGGGGCCCCACAGTTCCCCAAAGAGATCTTAATCGCACTGCCAAAGGAAGGGGGAATTGAGGATATGCCTTGTTGAATTTAGGTTTTATCCTGTAGGAAACCATTGTATCCCATAGAAAATAGGTTTTATCACATAGAAAACCGCTGAAGAATTATGAATAAGAAACTGAGATGATCAGAAAAGTAGATTTTAGATCATCCTGGTTTAAACTGGAGGATGAATTGTCACTATTTCTCTTTTGTACCTGTCCTCAGACATAAGCAATCACCTGTCTGAATATTTCGAAGAAATGTAATCATACACATTGTGGTATTTTGTGACTGACTCCTTTCATTTAGCATAATATTTCTAAGGGTCAAATATGTTTGTATCACATAGATGTACCATTTATTTATTTATCTATTTATTTTTAAAGTAAGCTCTAGGCCAAAAGTAGGGCTTGAACTCACCACCCCAGGATCAAGTGTTGCATGCTGCACCGATTGAGTCAATCAGGTGTCCTGTACCGCGTTTTATTTATCCAATTATCAGTTGATGGGCATTTGGGTTGTTTTTACATTCGGACTATTATGAATAATGCTACTATGAACATTTGTATGTAAGTTTTCACGTGGACAGTTTTCATTTCTCTTGGGTATGTATACCTATGGAGTGGAGTTTCTGGATCATATGGTAAGTATATGTTTAACCTTTTGAGGAACTTCCAGGGTGTTTTTCAAAGCACATCATTGGCCTCGAATTATTTTAAAAATTTCTTTCACTGATTTTTTAAATATTTATTTATTTTTGAGAGGCAGAGTGAGACAGAGTGTGAGCGGAAGAGGGAGAGAGAAAGGAGACACAGAATCCGAAGCTTGCTCCAGGCTCTGAGCTGTCAGCACAGAGCCTGACACAGGGCTCGATCTCAGAAACTGTGAGATCATGACCTGAGCCGAAGTTGGACGCTTCACTGACTGAGCCACCCAGGTGCCCCATTCACTGATGTTTTAGATGTATAATTGCTTTTAGGAGATATACATTTTATAAAAGATTTTAATTTTAAGGAGCCTCTATGCCCGATGTGGGGCTTGACCTTATAACCCTGAGATCAAGGGTCACAAGTTCTTCTGACTGAGCCTGCCAGATGCCGGTAAGAGATACGCATTTTTATAGCATAGTAAGATAAGGTGAACATTCTTGTAGCAAACACCCACGTCATGCAAAAGAACTTTGCCAGACATCTCAGAAGATCCCTGACATGCCACAACTCAATCACAGTCCCTAACTTCTCTCCAAAAGTAAGGACCATCCTGATGATTATATTACAGAATTCGGGTTCCTAAGGGCATGGGGGATGTTAGAATTAGACTATCCTATAACTACTCATTTGCTTTATCAACTTTACACATGCAGAGGTTTCATAATAGTGATACTAGTACCACCATGACCACCAAATTAAGATTACTAAAATCGAAGAATATTTTTCTGCATGTATTCTCCCTATCTCCCTATTTTTTTTGATAGTTGTATTATATCTACATTGTCCAATCATGTACCTATTACATCTGTAATCTAACTCTTTCACTTTCATTTAGTCTTAGTTCTCTAAGAAACCATATAATTAATGTTTACTAGCAGCTCTTATGTCAATGAGTCTTTAGTCATTTCGATTCTTTGAAACTCCTCTAGTAGATTCATTAGCAGGGGTTCGTGGGAGCAAACTTCCCTGACTTTGTGCATGATGTACTATATTTCTCTGCCCTTTATATTTACAACTCAGTTTTCCTGGATATAAAATCCTCGATTCTTGTTTTCTTTCTCCAAGTATCTTAAATATGTTACTCCATTTTCTTCTGGCACAGCATGTTGCTATTAAAGTCTAGGGTATACTAACCTAATACCGTTTCTAATTTTATATCACGAGGTCTTCTTGCCCGGATACCTAAAGGATTTTTTTTCTTTTTATTTAAAGCTAAATAATTTTACTTGATTATAGGTTTATGTTGGTCATCCTGGATGACCATTTTGAGATATACAGTGTGCTATTTTTTTATGATCTTATTTTTTTATTTTTAATGTAATCTCCACTCCTAACGTGAGGTTTGAACTCACGACTCTAAGATCAAGAGTTGTATACTCCACTGACAGAGCCAGTCAGGCCCCCCTAGAGCATGCTTTTTTTTTTAAATAGTTTTTTTTAAGTAGGCTTCACGCCCAAGTGGAGCCCACGCATGCTTTTTATATATGTACTTTTAGTTTGTTTTTTAAATTTCAGGAATGCTTTCTTGAATCACATTTTTAGTATTTATTCTCTTCCCTTGCTTTGTTTTTATTCCTTAAAGGCTTCTCTTTTCCCTGGGGCACCTGGGTAGCTGTCAGTTAAGCATCTGACTCTTGGTTTCCTCTCAAGTCTTGATCTCCTGGTTGTGGGATGGAGCCGCACGTCTGTGCTGTCAGCACAGAGCCTGCTTGAGATTCTCTCTCTTATTGTCTCTCTGCCTCTCCACTGCATTGCGTGTGCATGCACACGCTCTCAAAAATAAATACACTTAAAAAAAAAGGCTTCTATTTTCCATGTGTTGGATTTTCTTTGCCTGTCTTCGGTATTTGTCACTTTCAAATCCTTTTATTTTCTTCATTTCTTTTTTATTAAAAGACTGTTCCTCCTTTTCACCCTGTTAATACATCACTCGGGTTTATTTGCTTATGTGTTGCTTCTACTTTAGTCTTTATTTTTAAAATTGTTTATTAAATTGTAGTTTTAATTCTCTTTTGGGTTCTGTCACCTCATTTCTGAATAGTTCCAATTCTTATGTTCTTTCTTATCTTGGATAATACTTTTAATGATTGTTATGCAATAGTACATTTGAGTGTTGATCTGTTTTTGAGTATGTCTCATTGGCATGATTTCATTTGGATGTTATTCTGCTTTTTATTCTCTTTTTCTCTTATAATAAACTTGTATGTGATTTGAGTGGCATGCTTTTTTGTTGCCTATATTTATATGCAAGCAATTTTCCTGAAATTTCGGTAGGATGCTTGATTCATTTGGTTTATTAACTTCACAGAGCTCCTATTTTCTTGTTTTTGTATAATGTTAAGACTATTGTGATTTGCTTTCTGAGATTTCCTGGCTCTCTTTTCCTGCCCCACTTTTATCTTGACTCCTGTTGTCCCCGTTGACTCCATTTCTAGCAGTTTCTCCTCAGCATAGGATGCTGTCCTGGAAGGGAGCCGTGGCTGGTTATTTTCTAGAGTATAGGGTCTAGGCTGTTCCAGCCAATATAGACCTTCATATTGTATGACCCTTACACTCATTTGCTATTGGATTGGGCAAAACCCTCCTGGTTTCAGCCATTTTCTCAAATTGGCCCTTAAACTTTATTTTTTTTTAAACATTTATTTATTTTTGAGAGACAGAGAGAGACAGAGTGTGAGCAGGGGAAGGGCAGAGAGAGAGGGAGACACAGAATCTGAAGCAGGCTCCAGGCTCTGAGCTGTCAGCACAGAGCCCGACACGGGGCTCGAACTCACAGACCGTGAGATCACGACCTGAGCTGAAGTCGGCCTTTTAACTGACTGAGCCACCCAGGCGCCCCTAAACTTTATTTTTTTGAGAGAGAGAGAGAGAGAGAGAGGGAGAAGGAGAAGGAAAGGGAAAGAGAGAATCTTAAGCAGGCTCCACGTCCATGGCAGAGCTCAACACTGGCATGATCCCACAGCCATGAGATCATAACCTAAGCCAAACCCACAAGCTGGATGCTCAACTGACTGAGTTGCCCAGGTGCCCCAAGGCCCTTACTTTCTAATGAATAACTATTGGCTATTTTAGGGGTTTCTTTTTAGGTCTGTCAGATGTCCCATTGTTCCTTTTTTTTTTTTTAACTTGGACCCCAATAGCTCTTGGTGGTTTATCCTCATCTGATTGTATGTTTTACAGATACGTTGTCACCAAGTTTTGTTGTAAACATTGTTCAAGTGTTTGAGATTTTGATATTTAATTATTCTGTTTTTGTGTGGGAATTTGGGAAAATTTAAAAACCGTGCTACCACAACCATGACTGCCACCTCCCCAGAATCTTAGTATATGCTTTTATTTTTGCTGAAAATTCCTCCTGTGGCTCCCTTTGTGGGTGCACTCTCTTTCAGATCACTCTCTCTGAGGTTAAGTCAGCTGTCATGTCAGTAGAACACTCAGGCAGCCCTTTGGAGAGGTCGACCTGGCAAAGAAACTTAGAACTCCAGTCAATAACTTATGGGGGATTGTGTCTTGCCACCAACCGCATGAATAAACCTTGGAAGTACACCCTCCGCAGTTGGACTTCAGATAACTGCAGCCCCAGTCAACAGCTTAATTGAAACCTCGCGAGAAACTCTGAACTATAACTACTCAGTTAAATGGTTCCTGGATTCCCGGCTCTCAGAAATTGTGAGATAATAAATGCTTGCTGCTTTAAGCTGCTAAGTATTTGGGTAATTTGTGATTCAGTAATGGATAACAAATATACTTATGAACAGATGATTCCACTTTGTGGGCCTAGATGTCTTGATGAATTCAGTGATGTTTATCCGACACCTTTTTTTTCTTAAGTTTATTTATTTATTTTTGAGAGACTGAGAGTGCGAGTATGAAAGAAAGCAGGGGAGGGGCAGAGAGAGAGAGGGAGAGAGAGAATCCTAAGCAGGCTCTGTACTGTCAGCAGAGAGCCCAATGTGCTGCTCAAGTTCATGAACTATGAGACATGACCTGAGCTGAAACCAAGAGTCAGACATTTAACTGACTGAGCCACCTAGGTGCCCCTTCTAAACATCTTATTATAGGAAATTTCAAACAAAATTTGAATTTGAGTCAAAAGATTTTTACAGTGAATACCCATAGACCTACCACCTAGAGTCTAGCAACATTTTGTTGTGGCTTTTAATGACATCATACAGAACTTGAAGGAAGACATTCCATTTATAATTGTTCAAAATATTTATAGAATTATGGATTCCAAGTTTCCCACTTTTCTTTTTTTTATGTTTTTATTTTATTTTTGAGACAGAGACTGAGTATGAGCAGGTGAAGGGCAGAGAGAGAGACACACACAGAATCTGATGCAGGCTCCAGGCTCTGAGCTGTCAGCACAGAGTTCAACGTGGGGCTTGAACTCATGGACCATGAGATCATGACCTGAGCCGAAGTGAGATGCTTAACCAACTGAGACACCCAGGCACCCCCAAGTCTGCCACTTTTCAAGATAATCTGTTCCCCTTTGTAAATAGTTCTATTATTTAAATGTTCTTCCTTATTTTGAGTTGAAATTCATTTTACTAAATTTTCCATCTGTTGATCCTCCCATGGTACAATGGAGAATAAATCCTTTCCTTTTCCCAAGTGGTAGCTCTTTGTTCCCCCAGCTCTTTGTTCCCCCTTGCTGTTGATAATCTCTGGACCACCTAACCATCTACTGTTAACTTCCCTCTCCTCCATCAGCTGTGTAATTAATTTCCTGCATTAAATTTCCTCCATTCCAAATACTTGAGTGTTTTCTGTTTACCAATTAATCCTCACTGATATAGGGGTATACCACATAATTTTTGAGATATGTCATAAGAGGGTATCTGTAGTGCTTGCACAAGCATGTGTGATTTCTCCCTGAGACAGGAAATGGTATTGTGTGGATATACATTATATTATCTGTGCCCTGCCAGTCACGTCATGACTGAAGATATAAAGAAACCTTATTTTCAGAGATGCAGTTGGAATTACATGAGGAAAGTTTGAAATGATGATATTTTAGAACATGGTTTATTAATGAGTTCTAACTGTTGGAAAGGAAGTGGTTTTTGGAGTGATATCCTATAAATGAGATTAGAAGGAACTTGATAACCATAGGAATTACAAAGGGAAAGTCAGGTAGATGACTGAAAAGCCGAATGTACATTGAAAATCTTCCATCGGTAAGAAGACAAAAGGGCCCAATCATGATGGAAGGCAAACACTATTAATATAGTATGACTCGTGGCTCATATGTAAAGAACAACAGGGAAATCAAAGCATTGTCCATTAGTAGTGCTTCTTATCACATGACATTGGTTAAATTTAAAATTGTAATTTTGGGAGGTTCCTGGGTGGCTCAGTTGGTTAAGCATCCTACTTTGGCTCAGATCATGATCTTATAGTTTGTGAGGTCCATGAACCCGCATTGGGTTCTGTGCTGACAGCTCAGAGTCTGGAGCCTACTTCGGATTCTGTGTCTCCCTCGCTCTCTGCCCCTCTCCCCCCCACACTCTGTCTCTGTCTTTCAAAAGTGAATAAACATTTAAAAAGTTGCAATTTTTCTAAAATATTAACAGTATATCATTTTTATTTTCATTCATCTCTCTCTATACTGCAGGTGCTGAATGGATAATAGGAATTAGGGAAGAATGAGAAATAAATACATGAATTTCAAAAAATGTTTCTGGGAATTACCATCATGCAACTATGATCGCAACACTACATAAAATAGTGGAATAAATATTTTAAAAGAAAAATATGTAGTCTCTAAAGGATGAAGGAATTCTGACTAATAACAACAGTGATGAATTATAAATAGTGGACCTTGCCAGACTGGTGCGAGTGGTTTTCTGGGGGGTTTTTGGATTATGAATTCCAGGAACAAGAGAAGAGAAGTGTTAGATATTCTAGATTGGGCTATCAGTAAAGCATTTTGATCTAGCATCTTGTGAAATCTCAATTACGAAATTAACTTATAGTGATTTCCAGGTGAGAGGGGTAACTGGAAAATTTCAAAGAAGACTTAGAGGAACAAATGAGCAATGACAGGGAATTTTTTAAAACTTTTTTGTTGTGAAACATACATAGAAGTTTACATAATGAAAACTCACCATTTAAAGAAAAACCTAAAAGGAACACCCATTTCAAGAACTAGAACATTTCCAGTACCATAGACTCTTACCTTGTAACCGTTTTCTATCACAACACCTTCTACAAACCCACCCCTGGAGGTAACCATTATCCTGACTTTTATGGCAATCACGTCCTTGCTTTTCTTTACAGGTTCACTGTCTGCTGATGAATTCCCCAATAGGCAAGAAGCTTTGCCTGGTTTTGAACTTCATATGCATAGAATCATAAAGTACATGTTCGTTTGTATTGGCCTCTTTTCATGCAATATTATTCTGTTGTTATATGTTGTCCGTGGCTATGTCGCATTAATTTCACTGCTGTACGGTATTTTATTTTTGGTGTATACCACAATTTATCTATTGTTGTGTCTGTGATGATACCAGTCAGGAGGGAATGACAGGAATTTCTATAGGTGAAAATATGATTTCTCAAGTCAGTGTTTTTCAGAGTCTGTCCCAGACCTGGCAACATCACAACCACTGTGTGCCGATTTATAATCCAGATTCTGGAGTTCCTCTCAAACCCTTCTGAATCAGTCTTTGGAGCTGGGCTCAAGGAATATGCCCTTGAAAAGCTAAAGTGAGCTCCCTGTAGCAATTTGCTCCACAAAACTGGCTGTGTGTGAAGCTTCAACCCACTACAACGAATAGACGTGTGGCTCTGTTCTGAGAGACTGATATTCAGTAAATTTAGGGCAAATTCTGAGAATACATGTCATTAAAAGGTAGGTGCAAGTCCAGCAGGCACAGAATATATTTGGACATACCAAGTTATCCAGTGTGACTGGCAATGAGAATTTTTCCCCCCAGCAATTTATGAAAATATTCATGGAACCCTCTTATTTATTCTCTATTTGACCAGTCTATCATTTATTTACTCTATGCAAACAGTGTGCTAAGTACTGTGAGAGTGAGAAGATAAATTAGACATAGCTTTTATGTTTCAGGCTTAAATATTTAATTAATTATTAATCTTTGTATCCAACTTGGGGCTCGAACTCACAATTTCGAGATCAAGAGTCGCATGCTCTTCCAAGTGAGCCAGCCAGGCACCCCTATGTGTATGGCTTGTACAATTGGAAAAATAAGATGTGTGGAAATAATTGTTGTATTGACATGGCCCTCAGATTCACATGCTGGGACCTCCTAGAAAGGACCTTAGAATAGGGGAGACCAGGATGAAGCATGGTGGGCTAGGAGGAAGTCCCATCACTGAGTCCAAATAAAATCATTTTGAGGTCAGTCTCCGCAAGTCCCCAAGTGAAGGTTTCTGGACATGGTTACAGGATTTCTCATCAGCAGATACTGGTCAACAAGTAGAAGAGAAAGAATGATATGAGTCCATGTAAGTAATGCTGCATAAAAGGATAGTCAGAAACTTTGTAAGGGGTCAGAACATTGACTAAAAAAATGGGCTCCTGGGGCAGGATGCAACCCTGGAAGGAAACTGGAGTGAGAAGCAGGGATCCAGGCCAGAGTCTTTGTCTAGACTGGTCATGCACATTGGAGGGGTAAACAGGAAGACTCAATTCGGTGTTCCTGCAGACATCCAACACTATTCACACCAGGTCAAGGGCAGCAGACTACATCCTTACTAGAGGAAAAGGAACAGGAATTGTGCCAGGCAAGGACCTTATGGGGCTGATGGTGCAGAATCTGCAGGTAGCAGACTCTGAGTGCCTACAAATGTCTGGAGCAGAGGCTGGAATAAGCAGGAAGCAGTTCGTAAGAAGGTGATTTGATCCAATTTGACTAGGTTAACAAGAGAGGAGAAGGAACCACGTAAAGTTTCATGGAGAAGTGAGAATTTGAAAAAAGCTTGAGAAATCAGTGCAAAGTGGGGAAAACGAAATTTACTGGTCAGAGTTAGCGAGGTCACTTCTGGAGCCCTTCTCAGGATTTGGAATTATGTTGCAATTTATCAAAATCTTGGCTCAGTGACACAGTTAAATATTTTCAATATTTGTATGCAATTGAATCCTAGAATTTTTTCAGAAATCTGGAATGTATGCCATTTGATTCCTGAGACCTTTTTTCCCGGTATCTTATCATAAACAGGTCAAACATACAAACTGTCTTATAGTGAACACTACATCTACCATCTACATTCTATAATTGCCATCTTATTTGATGCTTTTCAGAGTAAGTTAGAGACAATAGAACTCTTCACCCAAACACTTGAGCATACATAATATTAAGTAGCATTCAGTATTTATGTTTTTTTAAGATAAAATTTACACACCATGAAATGTATAATTGTAAATGTACCATTCAATGAGTTATGACAAATGTTCATAACTGTATAACACCAAACTTCTATGAAGAACTTCTATCAGAAGATCCTGAATAATTTAGAAAGTTCTCTCACACCCTAAGAAACATTGCCCCACCTTCCAGAGACCAACCTCTGTTCTGTTTTTTTCCAACATGGTTAATTTTGCCTATCCTAGAGTTTCATATAAACACATTGTACAACATGTACTCTTTTGAGTAAGTCTTCCTTCATTCAGTGTAATGTTTTTGAGATTTATCCATGTTCTTCCATGTAGTTTGTTCTTTTTTTGTTGAAGAACAGCATTTCATTGTATGGCTATACCATGGTTTTTATGTTTTCTGATTTGAATGTTTTTTGGCATAATTTCAGATTATAGAAAAGTTATAAGAATAGCACAGAGAATTCTAGGTATCCTTCACACAGGTTCTCGAAACATTAACATTTACCTACACTTGTTTTACCTCTTTTCCCCTTTCTACTTTTTTTCTGAATTATGTCAAGTTGCATACTTGATGCCCCCTTCCTCCTTAATACTTCAGTGTTTATTTCCTAAAATAAACAGGAAATTCTCTCCTACTACCAGAGTACATTTAACAAAATCAAGAGATGAGAGGGAAACAAGACTATTTTATAATCTTTAGGCTTTGTTCAAATTTGCCAATTATCTCAATAATATACCTGATAGCAAAAGATAATCCAAAAATATGAGTTGTCATGTCTCTATAGTCTTCTGTATTCTAGCTCAGTTCCTGAAACTTTGTATGTCTTTTCTTTTTTTAAAAAAACATATTCATTCATTTAATCCATAACAACCTGGTAGATCGAGTACAATTTTATTATTATTATTTTTTTAAGTTTATGTACTTTTTTTTTTTTTAGTAATCTGTATACCCAACATGGGCTCAAACCCACAAGCCTGAGATCAAGAGCTTCATGCTTTTCTGACTGAGCCAGCCAGGAACCCCTGTTTATATTTCATGACATTGACATTTCTTTAAGAATATGGGCAAGTGATTTGTTTATATATTTATTTTTTTATATTTTATTTTTAAGTATTCTCTTTACCCAACATGGGGCTCGAACTCACAACTCTGAGATCAAGAGTTGCATGCTTTACTGACATAGCCAGCCGGGCACCCCTCTTTATTTTTTTAAAGTAGGCTCAATGCCCAATGGGGGTTTGAACTCATGACCCTAAGATCAAGAGTCACACACTCTAGGGCGCCTGGGTGGCTCAGTTGGTTAAGCACCAACTTGGCTCAGGTCATGATCTCACAGTCTGTGAGTTTGAGCCCCGCGTCGAGCTCTTTGTTGACAGCTCAGAGCCTGGAGCCTGCTTCGGATTCTGTATCCCCCTCTCTCTCTCTACACTTCCCCTGCTCGTGCTCTGTCTCTATGTCTCTCAAAAATAAATAAACGTTAAAAAAAAAAAAAAAGAGTCACACACTCTATCAACAGAGCCAGCCAGGTTCCCCTAGACAGTTATTATTTTTTTAAGTTTATTTATTTATTTTGAGAGAGAGAGAGAGAGAGAGTGCACCCATATGAGTCCCGGAGGGCCAGAGAGAGAGACAGAATCCCAAGCAGGCCTTGTGCTATGAGTGCAAAGCCCGATGTGGGGTTCGAACTTACAAACTCTGACATCATGACTTGAGCCAACGTCGGACACTTAATTTATTGAGCCACCCATGCACCCCATAGGCAAGTTATTTTTTAATTAAGCTTTTAATGTGAGATAATTATTGAGTTGCATGCAGTTGTCAAGAATAATACAGAGAAATCTCGCGTACTCTTTACCAGTTTGTCCCAATGGTAATATCTTGTAAAACTATAGCATAATCTCAAAACCAGGATATTAACATTGATAAAGAACATTTCCATCACCAGAAGGATCCTTCATGTTGTCCTTTTATAACCACCTTAATTTGACTCCCACTCCTATCTTTTTCTTAGCCCTGGAGAGCAGTAATCTGTTCTCTATTTCTATAATTTTGTTATTTCAAGAAATTATATAAATAGAACCATACAGTATGTAACCTTTTGGATTAGCTTTTTTTTCACTCAACATAGTTCTCTGGAGATTCATCTAGATGGTTGCATGCAGCCATAGTTCCTCTTTGCTGAGTAGTATTTCATGGTATGGATCTACTGAAAGACATCTGGGTTGTTTTAAATTTTTTACTCTTATGCATTAAGCCACTATAAACATTTGTATACAGTTTTCATGGGATCATAAATCTTTATTTCTCTGGGAGAAATGCCCAAGAGTGTAAATGTTGGGTCTTACGATAGTTACATGTTTAGTTTTTAAAGAAACTGTCATATTATTTTCCGAAGTTGCTATACCATTTTGCATTCCCAGCTGCAATGTATGAGTAATCCATTTTCTTCAATCAGTAACACTTGGTATTGTATTTTTTATTTTAGTAGTGTGAGTTGGGTGAGGTGGTATCTCATTATGATTTTATTTTGCATTTCCCTAATGGTTAACGATGCTGAATATCTTTTCATGTGTTTGTTTGCATCTGTATATCTTTCTTGTGAAAATGTCTCTTCATGTCTTTTGTTCATGGATTCTTTGCTTTTGGATTGCTTGCTATTTATATTGTTTCCTGTTTAGGCGCGCCTGGCTGGCTCAGTTGGAAGAGCATGCCACTCATGATCTTTGGGTCATGAGTTCAAGCCCTATGTTGGGCGTAGAGAATACTTAAATAAACTTAAAAAAAAAAGATTGTTTCCTATTTACCATTTAGTTTGCTGTTCTTGTTGTTGTCTCTGTTGTTGAAAGTATGAAGAGGGGTGCCTGGGTGGCTCAGTCGATGAAGCGGCTGACTTCGGCTCAGGTCATGATCTCGTGGTCTGTGAGTTCGAGCCCCGTGTCAGGCTCTGTGCTGACAGCTCAAGCCTGGAGCCTGCTTCGGATTCTGTGTCTCCCTCTCTCTCTGCCCTTCTTCTGCTCACGTTCTGTCTCTATGTCTCAAAAATAAATAAACGTTAAAAAAAATAAAAATAAATAAAGTATGAAGAGTTGGCATTGTTTTTCTGTTTGTTTTGTCACTAGATGTGTCGATAAGCCATTCAAGGAACATCACTTAGTCCAACTTAATGTAGCCTATCCCTTTACACAGTGATGCAGACACTGGTGGCATTTAACTGAGGCCTTTTCTCCAGACCAGATCATGCAGATTTGAGCAAAGGTGGCAAGAGCGAGAACCTTGGCTGAATTTTCATGAGTAGCTTCAGTAGAACTGCTGGTGACCCATCTTGCATTCATAGATGGGACAAGGCAAAAGGCTACTACTGAGTTTTGAGAATTGTTAATGTATTTTAGATACTTGTCCTTTGTCAGATATGTGGTTTGCAAATATATTCTTCCAGTCTGTAATGTCTTTTCATCCTCTCAGCAAGGTCTTTCACTGAGTTTATTTCATCAGTTTGTTATTTTTTTTTTCATGTTTATTTTTTAGAGAGATAGGGAGAGCCAGCAGGGGAGGGGCAGAGAGAGAGGGAGACAGAGAATCTAAAGCAGGCTCCACAATGTCATCGCAGAGTCTGACACGGGGCTCAAACCCAAGAACCGTGAGATCATGACCTGAGCCAAAGTCAGATGCCTAACTAACTGAGCCACCCAGGCCTCCTTTATCAGTTTATTTTTATGGATAATGCTTTTGGTTTCAAGTCTAAAAACTCTTTGCCTGTCCTATATCCCAAAGACTTTTCTGCTAGAGTTTTGTAGTTTTACCATTTACATTTAAGTCCATGATCCATTTTGAGTTGTTTCATTATGTAGTGTGAGACTTAGGTCAAAGTTCATTTTTCTGCCTATGGACATCCAGTACTCTAGCACCATTGGTTGAAAAGGTTACTTTCTTATATTAATTTGCTTTTGTAATTCAGCTCTTCTTTGTGACCTTGGATTAAGCAATGGTTACCTAGATACCATATCGAAAGCACAAATCTCAAAAGAAAAAATATATATGAATTGGACTTCATCACAATTAAAACTTTTTGTGCTCCATAGGGCATAATGCTAGATTTATACCTAAGTATTTTTTTGAGTGATTTAAATGGTATTGTATTAAAACATTTTTTTTAATATTTATTTATTTTTGGGAGAGAGAGTCCATTTGGACTACTAATAGAAAATAGCACAGAGTGGGTGGCTTCTAAACAATAGAAATTTATTTCTCATAGTTCTGGAGAATGGACGTCTAAGATCAGGGTGCCGGCGTTGTCAAGTTCTGGTGAAGATCTTCTTCTGGGGTGCAGTTTACTGACTTCTCACTCTGTCTCACATAATGGAAGGGGCTAGGGAGCTCTGTGGAGTCTTAAGTTTATTTATTTGAGAGAGTTAAGGAGAGAATGAGTGGGAGAGGGGCAGAGAGAGAGGGAGAGAGAGGATCCCAAGCAGGCTCCTCGCTGTCAGCACATAGCCCGACATGGGGCTCAAACTCACCAACCCTGAGTTCATGACCTGAACCTAAATCAAGAGTCAGAGGCTCCACTGACTGAGCCACCCAGGTGCCCCTGTGGGGTCTTTTTTAAAAAGGCACTAAATCCATTCATAAGAGCTATGACCTCATGACCCAATCACCTCCCCAAACCCCCACCTCTTACTACCATTACCTTGTGCTTTAGGTTTTCAATATAGGAATTTTGGAGGGACACAACATTCAGCCCATAGTAGTAATATAATAAAATTTTTGCTTCAGCTGTCAAGCATAATCAGGAGGAATGTACATGGCACACATACCACAAACACTAAACCAAACAAAAGCAAGAGACAAAATAAAGCCTAAGGTTATTTACCTGTATTTTTATTTAGCGTATTCTTGTTTCTTTCTTGATGTTTGAAGGTTCCTTCTTTTATAATTTCTTTTAGTTTAGAGAACTCCTTTAGCCATTCTTTTAACAGAGATCTGATGATTACATAGTCTCCTAGTTTTTATTCATCAGACAATATCTTGATTTCCCCTTAAACCCTGGAAGATATTTTCACTGAGTACAGAATTCTGAGTTGCCACTTCTTTCACCTTTGGAAAAATATTATGCCACTTTCTTCTGGCCTTCATGGTTTCTGATGAGAAATTCACTGTTAGTTAGGGGTGCTTGTCTGGCTCAGTGAGTAGACATGTGACTCTTAATCTCAGGGTTGTGAGTTTGAGCCCATGTTGGGTGGAGTTTACTTAAATAAATAAAATTACAAAAAGAAAAAGAAAAGAAATTCACTGTCATTTGAACTAACTTTCCTGAACAGGTAATGTATCATCTCTGTCATTTTAGTGTTGGCTCTATTGATTGTCTTTTTTCCTTCAGTTTGAGTTCTTTTTTTTTTTTTTAATCTGTTCCTCTTCCTTTCTTTAACGTTTTTTTAATTTAATTTAATTTAATTTTTAATTTTTTATTTTTTATTTTTGAGAGACACAGAGACAGAGCGTGAGCAAGGGAAGGGCAGAGAGAGCGGGAGATACAGAATCTGAAGCAGGCTCCAGGCTCTGAGCTGTCAGCACAGAGCCCCACGCGGGGCTCCAACTCACAGACCGTGAGATCATGACCTGAGCTGAAGTCGGCTGCTTAACCAATGGAGCCACCCAGGCGCCCCTCAGTTTGAGTTCTTGACTCTTAGCGATTCTCGCTTGAGACCTGGACATCTTCATATTATGTCTTCAAATATGATTCTGGGTCTTATGGCTTCCTTTGACACCACTCCAATAGGGGAAGGGGACTGTGCCATCTTATTACTGTCAGGTGGAGCAGGTTCTTCACTTGGTTTCCATTGCTATCTGAATGTGGGGGCTCCCTGCTATGCTGGTGGGAGGTTTGAGTTCCATATCTCCACATGGTCTCCACTTTGAGACTGTGTAAATATCCTTTTACTCTTCAAACTTTCACCTGGTAGTTTTCACCTCATACATTGATGATACTTGCCTGAATCAATTATTATGATGATTTTCAAATGATGATTTTCTAAGCTTATCATTCCTTCCTCATTTATTAATGTACATTTAACTGAAAGAAGAGGTCTCCCTTCTCTACCATTCATTCACTAATTCATTCATTCATCTATATATCTATTCATATCAGCTTATGGAGTCTTATAAATAATAATTCTTTACTGTCAGTATTTATTTTGATGCTCGAATTGTCCCAGATTTAGCCAGTGGGATCCCCCTTTAGTTATTCTTATGTCTCTGTGACATGTCTTTATCCAAAGAGTAACAAGACTAGGTTATCTGATTGGTAGAGTAGGTGACTCCTGATCTTGGGGTTGGGAGTTCAAGTGCCACGTTGAGCATAAAGTTTACTTTTAAAAAAGCTAAAAAATTGGGGCACCTGGGTGGCTCAGATGGTTAAGTATCTGACTGTCTCAGGTCACGATCTCACAGTTTGTGGGTTTGAGCCCTGCATCAGGTTCTCTGTTGACAGCTCGGAGTCTGGAGCCTGCTTCAGGTTCTGTGTCTCCCTCTCTCTCTGCCCGTCCCCGCTCTCTCTCTGAAAAATAAACATTACAATTTTTTAAAAGCTAAAAAATTAAATTAAAAAGAACCCTAAAGACAACATGATCATCTACAGAGAAAATTTTAGAAGCCCACAAAAAAGCTACTAGAACTGTAAGTGAGAATAACAATGTTGTAGGACACAGATAAATATGTAACAATTGATCATATTTCTTTTTTTTTAAGTTTATTTATTTTAAGACACAGAGAGAGAGGTAGGGGCAGACATAAAGAGAGAGGGAGAATAGAGAATCCCAAGCAGGCTCCGAGCTGAGAGTGCAGGGCCAGACACAGGGCTTGGACCCACTAACCGTGAAATCTTGACCACAGCCAAAACCAAGAATTGGACACTTAACTGACTGAGCCACCCAGGTGCTCTCATATTTCCATATAATAGCAACAAGCAACTGGAAATTAAAGTGCTAAAAATACCATTTACGAGAGCAAAAATAACATGAAATAATTAGGGATAAATCTAATATGTGCCAGAATGTATTTTGCAACTATGATTGACAGAAATTAAGGAAGACTTAAATAAATGGAGAGACCCACCTTGGTTATGTATTAAAGAGTTGCTATTGGTAAACTATTAATTCTTCCCAAATTTGGGGGTAGAAATTAGTCAGCCGATTCTAAAATGTATATGAAAAAACAAAGGTTCTCAAATAGCCAGAACAACTTTGAAAAAGAAGATAGTTGGAGGATTTATACTATTTAATTGTAAGACTTATTCTAAAGCTATAATAAGACTACGTGGTATTGGGGCACCTGGGTGGCTCAGTAGGTTTAGCTTCCAACTTCAGCTCAGGATATGATCTCACGGTTCATGGGTTCAAGCCCTGGATCCGGCACTGTGCTGCCGGCTCAGAGCCTGGAGCCTGCTTCAGATTCTGTGTGTGTATCTCTCTCCCCTTCCCATGCTTATGTTCTGTCTCGCTCTCTCTTTCTCAAAAATAAACATTAAAAAAATAAAATAAATTAGGCATAGTAAGAGATCAACAATAATAAAATAGAACAATTATAACAATATACTGTAATAACAATTATATTAATTTGGTCTTTCTCTAAATACTATAACTGTCCTCACCCTCTTGTAATGATGCAAAATGATAAAATGCTTACCTAATAAGATGAAGTGAGGTGAATGATGTAGGCATTGCGAAGTATGTAGTTAGGCTACTATTGACCTTCTGAGAATGTGTCAGGAAGATCATTGGCTTCTGGATTGCAGTTGACCTCTGGGAATTAAAACAACAGAAAGTGAAACCATGGACAAAGGGGGACTATTGTATAATCTTTTTTTAAATTATAAAGAGTAATAATAGATACTTAACAAAACCTCAAACACACCATGATAAAGTAACAAATGAGAGTCCTTTAAAAAGATGCTGCCAAAGGGAACCTGGGTGACTCAGTCGGTTGAACATCTGACTCTTGATTTTCACTTGGGTCACGATCTCTAGGTTTGTGAGTTTGAGCCCCATATTCGGCTCCGTGCTGATGGTGTGGAGCCTGCTTGACATTTTCTCTCTCCCCCTCTCTCTGTTCCTCCACTGATTGTGCCCTCTCTCTCTCTCTGAAAAAAAAAAAAAAATGAATGATGCTGCCAATTTAGACTTCTTTAGGGTATAGTGGTGCCTATATCCCCTCGGCCTTACCTGTACTAAGCTTAATCTTTGGTAATTAGGTAAGTGAAAAAGAGTATTTCAATTTTTAAAAAAGTATTTACTTGTTTTTAAGTGAGGTTGAGAATCTTTTCATATATTTATCAACATTCGATATTTATTTATTTATTTTTTTAAGATTTTATTTTTAAGTAATCTCTACACTCGATGTGGTGCTTGAACTCACAACCCCAAGATCAAGAGTTGCATGCCCTATCAACTGAGCCAGACAGGCCCCCCTTCTTTTTCTTTTTCAATTATTTTTTTTAAGTTTATGCATTTATTTTGAGAGAGCGAGCAAGCGAGCGTGGGAGGTGCAGATAGAGAGTGAGAGAGTGAGAGAGAATCCCAAGCAGGATCTGCACTGTCAATATGGAGCCTGAAGTGGGGCTTGATCTAATGAACTGTGAGAACATGACCTGAGCTGAAATCAAGAGTTGGACACTTAACTGACTGAGCCACCTAGGTACTCCTTTACTTACTATTTTTTAATTTATATGTGTATATTTTTAGGCGGGCTCCATGCTAGGCATGGAGGCTTGAACCAAGGCTTGAGCCAACATGGGGCTTGAACCAAGTCCCTGAAATCAAGACCTACACTGAGATCTAGAGACAGATGCTTACCAACTGAGTCACCCAGACACCTAATTATTTTTTTAATTGTGTGTGTGTGTTTTAAGTAGGATCTATACCCAGTGTGAAGCTTGAACTCAGGACCCTGAGATCAAGAGTTGCATGCTCTATGGACTGAGCCAATCAGGGACTCCTTTTTTTGTTTTTTGCAAAGCCGTATCTCCAGGGCCTAGAACTCTGCCTTGCAAACATTAAGCATCCAGCAAATACTTACTGAACAAATGAATGAATTGTGTGTTTTCTTCTTTGTCTGTTCTATTAGGCTGTTACTTTCTAAAATTTGGTATATAAATGCTCCTTGTATAATAAAGAAATTGGCTTCTTTACATGACTTATGGTGATTTCTAGGTCAGGTTGTACTGTTTATGTTATGTTTATCAGCCTTTTTATTTTATGACTTCTTTATGTCATCCTTTTATGGCAGGCCTAAAAGGGAGCCTTCACTATAAGGTTAAGAAAATTAATCAGTACTTTCTTCTAGCACCTTTATGGTTTTATTTTGCCATTTGACACTTATTGTTTTGGGTACCTAGAGGAGCACCCCACATTTTTGGATACTTGTTTTCCCCCTCTCCAATCTGATGGTGCCTGTGTTGTAACCCACTGCTCCAGTTCAGCCTCTTGGGGATTTGAAGCTCCTTGTACATGTATAGGAATATTACCCAGCATACTGTATGTTTTATTACTGATGTTTAGCTCAATCACTTGGTTAGGGTGGTTCTGCCAAGTTTCACCATAGTAAATTTACCACCTTTCTCTTTTGTGCTAAAATGTATCTTGGGTGAGACACTCTGAATCTATGTAAATCCCTAAATTTTCACCCACTAATTTAGCATCCATCAGTGGATTTTGTCTGCAACAGTTACTACTGTAGTGTTTGTTTAATGGCAATTTTTGTTAACTCTCTTACCTTCACATTTAGTAAATGGAATTCTACTCTAAGAAAGAGCTGTCTTGGGGTGCCTCACTGGCTCAGTCAGAAGATTGTGTGACCCTTGATCTCAAGCCCTACGTTGGGCGTAGAAATTATTAAATAAATATAAAAGAGCTATCTCTTCTCCCTCTTTAATTTAAATAACCAACAATTGGGGTGCCTGAGTGGCTCAGTCGGTTGAGAATCTGAGTCTTGATTTCCGCTCAGGATTGTGGAATCGACCTCATGTCATGCTTTGCAGTGAGTGTGGAGCCTGCTTGTGTTTCTCTCTCTCTTTCTCTCTCTCTCTGACTCCCTCTCTGCCCCTCTCCACTCACGCTCTCTAAAAATAATAAATAAAATTAAAAAACCCCAATTACTATAGGAGTATAGACGCATGAATATTAAAAATAAATATAGGTTGGAATGTAATATTATTATTATATATCTTCTGTTTTGGGTATTAAGAGCTCTTTCAGGTTGTCTCCTGTTTTTGTGATGTCCTTTTTTGAGCATTGGTTTCTTGCATCACAAGATATTCTAGGCTCATCTTGAATCAATCATTTCTCCGAGGTTCTCCTTGTTCCTTTTATTGGAGAATGGAGTTTAGAAAACAGTATTTGTGTACTAGGTGTCCTTATTGCTTGGAGATACTCTCAGCAGACAGAACTAGCAGATATATTTATTTAATTTTTATCACATATATTTATATTAATCCACGCATACTCACTGATCCATATTTCTGTACTTGTACATATATTAAAAACCATAAACTTATACTAATACCTCAGATTCCAACAATCCAACGCCACAGGCTTAATTTTAGCTTTGCCCTTTTTGTTAGTTAATAACTTTTTCCTCTAACATTGAGACATTCAGCTCATGATCTACAATATATTTATGTTTCTTTTTCTTTTTTTAATGTTTATTTTTTGTTTTTTAGCATTTTTATTTTATTTTTGAGAGACATTGAGACAGAGCGTGAGCAATGGAAGAGCAGAGAGTGAGGGAGACAAAGAATCTGAAGCAGGCTCCAGGCTCTGAGCCGTCAGCATAGAGCCTGATGCGGGGCTCGAACCCACAGACTGTGAGATCATGACCTGAGCTGAAGTTGGCCGTTTAACCAACTGAGCCACCCAGGTGCTCCATATTTATGTTTAATTCTAATGCACACATTAGTTTCAAATTGCTAAACTACCTCCCACACCTCTGTGAAAAATAGTACGTGGACCACAGCATTTATGTACAATTCACTTGGTCTTATTCTTTTTTAAATGTTTTGTTTAAGTAATCTCTACACCCAACATGGGGCTTGAACTCACGACCCTGAGATTAAGTGTTGCATGCTCTTCCAACTAAGCCAGCCAGGCACCCCCCTCCAAAATTTGGTCTTATTCTTAAGTATCCAGTCAAGATACTATTAACCTCCATTACTTAGGTGAGTTCCTTTCTTCCCTATCCCCTGCAGAGTGGCTATGTTACTCATTTGTAAAACAGCTGATTTCTTAGTATATTCAGTTTGAGTCTCATCTCGAAACCCACACATTGTGGGTTCTGTGTTTATTGGTTTATTATCAGAAATAAAATATATATCCTAAATCAACTGCACAAAGTTTCCTGGAAATGATCATTAAAAAATATTCTGTATGTTTTTGGGGGCCTGGCTGGCTCAGTTGGTAGAGCATGTGACCCTTAATCTCAGGGTCATGAGTTCAAGCCCTACATTGGGCATGGAGCCTACTTAATTAAAAAAATATTCTGTACATTTTATTTTCTAATGTGTTTTATTTTTAACCATTTTATTTATTTACTTTGTGTTTGTTTATTTTTGAGACAGAAGGAGAGACAGTGTGTGAGTGGGAGAGGGGCAGAGAGAGAGAGAGACGTAGAATTGAAACAGCCCCCAGGGTCTGAGCTATCAGTGCGGGGCTTGAATTCACCAACCTGTGAGATCGAACCTGTGAGATCGGGACGTGAGCCGAAGTCAGACATTTAACCGACTGAGTCACCCAGGCACCCAGTGTATTTTAAACACTACTCTAATAAAATTAAATACTTCATATTGAATGATTGTGAAAAACATTAAAGCCAAAGAGACTCTTCCATTTGGATAGTAAACAAAATGTTACAATGAACTATAATATAAAATCAAGATATTTCTGGAAAATATTAAATCTCAGTTGAAATCCAAACTACTGAGAAATTGTGAATTAATTTATATGATGTGCTAAATCTGAGGCAAAGAATGTACATACTTCTAATCAAGAATGTAAGACTGTAGGGGCGCCTGGTTGGCTCAGTTGGAAGAGCATGCGACTCTTGATCTTGGGGTTGTGAGTCTGAGTCACAAGTTGGGTGTAGAGATTCCTAAAAATAATAATAAACTATTAAAAAAGGAATGTAAGACTGTATTAGAGACTGGAAAAAGCTGGACTTTAGTGTGAAAATCAAAGAAGAAAACAGAGTTGTACTTAACACGTTTTAGGACAGATGCAGGGAGCAGAATAATGCCCTATGCCCAAGGATGTCCACAGAACCTGTGTATGTTAGGTTACATTGCAAAGGGGAATTAAGGTTGCAGGTGAATTTAGGGTTGCTAATCAGTTGATTTTAAAATAGGGATATTATCCTGGATTATCTGGGTGGGCCTGATATAATCATGAGGATCCTGAAAAAGGGTGAGAGTTGGCTGGATACGATGTGAGAAGGACCCAACCTGCCATTGCTGGCTCTGCCCAAGGAGGCTTTGGAACTGGAAGCCAAAGAATGGGAGCAGCCTCTGAAAGGTGGAAAAGGAAATAATTCTTCCATAGAACTTCCAGGAAGTAAGGCAGCCCTGCCAACACCTTGAGATTTTAGCCTAGTTTGAGACCACTGTCAGTCTCTGGTCTCTAGAACTGTAAGTTTGTGTTATGTTAAGCCACCGCATTTGTGGTAATTAGCACAGCAAAAGAAAAGAAAGAAAACAGTCAACCTACACTTGAACTTTAAGACTCTACTACCTACATCTTGGTCTCTCTAAGGGATTACTGACTTTCTCCCCTTTATTCTTTTCCTTTTGGTCTATGCTACAGTCAGCTCATTGTTACTCAAATATTATCCTGGTTGGTTTTAGGTGTTTAATTTTTGGGGTATGTGAAACATAACTATGGTTTTAAGAATCAGTCCTTTACAACAACATTTGCCATGCCCTCTTAAATCCTGCTACCCTGTTTCCATTCCTCCCCTTATTCCCACCCTCCTCATGTAAAACACCAATCACTTTAATTTCTAGTTTATTAGCTCCACCCCCCCCCGCCCCCGCCCCGCCATTGAGCAGATACTAGTGTTTCCTTTTGCTCCCTTTCTTACACAAAGGGTACTATACTTTTGCCTTTAAGCAAAATTAACTTTTTTATTTTGTTTTTTTTTTACTTTTTTTTCAAAATTAACTTTTTAAAAGTGCAATGAGTTTAGCACATGTAGAAGACTAATGACTTTAATGAAATGCTGTTCTGCTTAAACGCTAAAGGCCAGATCTAAAGTATTTAAAGCATTAAATGTGAGGGAACTAAAATACTGTACCATAGTTCTCTTTTAGGAAAACCTAACCCTTATCTTCAGTTAGGCTTTACTAGGTACTTCTAATCACAGATCCTGTTAACTAACTTTAGTGAACGCGGCTAGCAGAGAGGGCTTGCACTGTGGAATTGGCACAGACACATCAGCTCATTGGGTGGATATGAGAACAGAAAGACATTTCCGATGACAGGTTTATGTGTTTCCAATTCCTTGAATCCTAAAGCCTGCATTTTGGCATTTACCTCACTATGCCACAGCATCGTGATCTTGGTCCCTAAGCCTTAAAGGGAAGCCCAAAACTGTACCGTATTGAATGAGTGGCTCTACACAAGCAGGCACTTTCCCAACCCGCCTAAAGTGGCTACAAACAGGATAAAATACCACACCCGAGCCTAACCTTTTCCTCAAGTGATCTCAGTGTTCGGTGGCCTCTAACAAACTAATCATAAGCACCCTCCCAACTCCTGCCTGAGGAAACAAATATTCCCAGGATCCCAGGTCGTTTCGATTGACGTTACTTCCGGGGAAAGTAACCTTTCTCCGGCGGTTGCAGGACTGGAGAGGTCTCGCGACATTTGCTCCCGCGAGATCTGCTTGCTCACTCTAGCGATGACATCCTCCTCCTCCTCCCCGCCGCCTTTCGGCAATCTTCGCCAGTCCCAGCCCCGACCAATCTGCACTCAGATGGCATGGATCAGGGTCTCCCCCCGAACCCCAGTCCGCTCTGGGCGTCAGGCGGCAGCGGCGGGGTGCGAGCTGCACGAGGCCGACGGCAGCGGCACTACGGGAGGCCACGGGCTGGCGAGGAACAGTGAGCGTGGGCGGGGCGGGGGTAACCTAGCTGAGTAGCGGCTCGATTGTTCTGGCCTGGCTATGGCGCCTCTCCTCCCCCCCGCCATGGCTCCCCGTGTCCCTGCTCCGCTCCTCTCAGTGAGTGAAAGTGGCCGCCGCCGCCGCCGGCCCAGCGCCCGCAGCCGCCTCAGCGCCGCCGCCATCTTGGGGTCCCAGGAGCCGCCGAGGGAGCGAGCTAGGAGCGTCCACGCCCAACGCAGTCACCGTCCCACAGCCTCAGAGAGCGAACCGCGGCTCCACCGTCGGCGGGGCGACCCCCCCCTTCGGACCCCGCCCGCACCCCGCCCCCCCTCCGCCGCCGCCGCGGCGGCGGGGCCCGGCGGCCCGAGGTGAGGCGACTTGACGTGGGCGGGCGAACGGAGGGGGATTTGTGTAGGCCCCGTTGCGCCCCTCTCTGCGGGCGACGACTGGGCCGCGTCTTAAAGGGGCCGTCGCCCCCGGCCCTTGGATTTGTCGGGGCTAGTGGGGAGGATGGGTGTGGACACTCCCCGTAGGGCTGGGACCTCAGGGACCTGGGCCTTGTCCTTCCCCCTTTCATACCTCTAGAGACCTGGGGTCACGCGATGACCTCAGATAGCCGAGGAAGCCCGTGGGGCGCCCACACGTGGGGAGTGTGTTAGACCAGGTGCACGTGGGACCCGGTGGGGCGGTGTCGGGCTAACACGTGTGTGGGTTTGGGGGTGGGGTGGGTTAGGGTGGGACTGAGCTCTAGTGGGAACCCCGTGAGGGCTTTATCTGCCCTCTTAAACAAATGAGATCTAAGAACTTGATAGTATGTCAGTTTATGGGGAGCAAGTTGGGATATGGGTGAATGGTACGTGCTGCTTGTTGGTGTTAGGTGGGGACAGTCTAACACGTGCACATACTTAGGAGTGTGTAGGGGACACCCATTGTGATTTTTTAGGCTTTTGTAGGGCGTCTAGGCAAGTGTCATCCAATTTTGACATTCCTTCTTGAGCTAGCTGATGAAAACTACTACTTCCGTAATCAGCGAGGGTGGAAGCCCCCTACAGTTTAGGAGTGATAGAGCCTAAGAAGGCACTCACTATTTTAGTTTGCAGCCAACTGTGTCCAAATTCTTTGATTCATACATACACTGCCTAGTTTCCGGTTCGAGTACCTGTTGTTAGTAATGGGAGATGGAGTTAGCAGGTTACTTGTTGGGAGGAATGGGAGAAAATTAGGAGGTTGACCTCGCTAAAATCACAGGTAACCAGCTTACTTTTCCAGTCAGTGACTTTCATGATTTCCTTTCCCAAGGAGATTTTCATTGTGGTTTGCTAGTAGTGGTGTTTTCTTTATTTTCAGTTAACAGCTTTATTACAATATAATTCACGTACCAAAAGACTCATCCTTTTTAAGTGTACACTTCGTGATTTTTAACATACTCAGAGTTAACTGTACAGCTTTCAACACTTTGTAATTCATCACACCGAAAAGCCCACTTAGCAATCACTACCCCATCAGCCCTTCCCCCAGTTCCTAGGAACCACTAGTCTATTTTCTCTTTGAGGTTTGTCCTTTATATTGGGTATAAAGGGAATCATATAATATGTGTCTTTTCGTGACTGGTTTCTCTCACGGAACATGCTCTCAAGGTTTATCCATGTTGTAGCATGAATCAGGACTTTGTTTCCTTTTGCTGCCAAATAATATTCCATCCCCTTTGTGTTTTATGCTTGAAATTCTCAAGCTCTTCCTATAAATCAACAATTTGAGATTATTAAATGTGGTAAAAGTCACATAACTTACTAGATAATAAAATAAATTTGTGTTTTAAGGGTTAAATTCTGTTATTTTACTTTACTGTGTTCTTTTCCTCTTTATTTTGTTTCTGAAGAATCCAAACTAATTTTTAAAGATCTGTGTCTTTTAATAGGAAATAACTGTAAAGAGCACAAATGTGACTAGAAAAGCTTATGATTAATAGAAAAAAATTTTGAGTACATCAAGGTGGATATTTGACTAAGTCTAAGCAACAGACCATAACCTATAGTGTTACGATTTCACATGATGAGAGTTTGTCATAGTACTACCAAGGAAAGGTATCATAACAGTTTTTGACTGCTGTTGCTTGTGTAGACATAGGGCTAGAGAGGGAATAGTAGACACTATTAGACCTCCTTGCTGTCTTCAAGAAGATTAAAACTGGCTTGCAGGTTTAACATGTCAACACACAAGTTCACACAAAATGTAAATGCTGGGGTGCAGGGAATTTTCAAAAGTTCAGAATGGGATAGGGTTAATAGGAAACTGAATGTGTAGGAAAATAAGTAAAGTTGATGACAAGTTTTAAAATTGAATCTTAAGCATAAGCATTTTTATATGATAGGCTGTAGCATACAGAGAATGAGAAGAGCATAGTTGCTAATACTTACTAAACACCTACTTTGGGTACTAATCCTAATCTTGAGGGCTCTGGTCCCACCTAATACTATCTTTGGATAGTACTAATACTAATACTTTGGAGTTAGGATTTAAACATATGATGGGGGGAGGGTCACAAACATTCAGATTATGGCTGTACATTAAGGTAGAAATTCATTTATGGAAGCATTGGATTCATTTGCTCATCATGATATGGTTGGTTTGTTAGGGTTGAAAAGATCCCAAAGCTTAATGCCTGGATTTGGTAAGTACATAAGAGATTTCCATATATGTTAGGTCAGAAGTAGGAGATTAGTAATTGCAAATGTAATTGACAAATTAGATATTTAAAAAATCATTGGAGGGGCTCCTAGGTGGCTCAGTTGGTTGAGTGTCTGACTTCGGCTCAGGTCATGATTTCGCGGTTCGTGGGTTTGAGCCCAGCGTTGGGCTCACTCTTGTCAGCACAGAGCCCGCTTTGGTTCCTCTGTCCCCCTCTCTGTCTGTCCCTCCTCCTCTTGTGCTCGCATGCTCTCTCTCAAAAATAAATTAACGTTAAAAATAAATAAAAAAATAAATCATTGGAACTAAATGCTCTCCATATTTTTAAGGGACTGAAAGACTGTGAATCAATTGTGTGACGTGATTTTATAAGCCTTCACTACCAAGGATTGACAGGCTGTGTGATGGTCTATTGAGCAGGGTTCTTAACATTTTTTATGTGCTCTGGATCCCTTTGCAGTCTAAAGAAACCTGTGGACACCTCAGAATATGACATTTAAAAGTACAAAATATAGTTCATATATTTATGATGTAAAAAATACGCTCTTTATTACTGAAATAAATAGTGAAAGTTGGAGTGTGCTGCTTACAATCAGAATTGAAGGAAACGCTATTTTCAGGAATAGTTTAGCAAAACTAAGAATGTAAATTTTTCTCCATCCAAGTTTATGGTTCCTAGTTTAAGATCCTTTGTGTAGAGAGGCCTGGACGCATAGGTAAGTGATTTTTCATACAGAGCAAACCAGTAGTTTCCATAACAAGGAGTAGGATGTGGACTCTTAAATTCAAGTTCACAAGAACATGACTTCTTATGGGAAGAGCAAGTGATAGCTAAGGGGAAACCTGGTAGTGTGATGGAAAGACATTGTTTTTAGACTAAAAAAAGATTTGGATTTGAATCCCACTTAACTACTATGTAAGCTACTCAACATTTCTGAGTTTCAGTTCTCCTTATCTGTAAAATGGGAATAATAATTTTCACTTCTGCGATTAAATGACATGTTAACTATAAGACAGCATATTGATGAATCTTGGTTCACTTTTGTGAGGAAATAAACACACCAAAAGCTATGACGTGCATTTATTAAAAAAATTTTTTTAGTGTTTATTTTTTGAGAGAGAGACAGAGAGACAGAGTGCAAGTGGGGCAGGGGCAGAGAGAGAGGGAGAGACAGAGTCCGAATCAGGATGCAGGCTCTGAGCTGTCAGCAGAGAACCTGATGTGGGGCTGGAACCCATGAACCAAACCGAACTGAACCGTGAGATCATGACCTGAGTCGAAATTGGACGCTTAACCCAGTGAGCCTCTCAAGCGCCCCATACATTTATTTAAAAAAAGTTTTTTTTAAAGTTTATTTATTTTGAGAGAGAGAGAGCATGAGCACGAGCAGGGGAGGGGCAGAGAGAAAGGGAGAGAGAATACCAACCAGGCTTCTCCGTGTCGTCATTGTGGAGCCTGACTTGGGGCTCAGTCCCATGAACTGTGGTATCATGACCTGAGCCGAAATCAAGAGTTAGACACTCAGCTGACTGAACCACCATGGTGCCCCTGTGACATACGTTTGGTTTTGATTTGGGAGAAGGGAAACTATTTGTTATATAGTAGGAATAACCTATACGGTATATAGGATTTTCTCTGGGTATTCAAGTATAGAGTCATCTTTTGGTAATGGTAGTGAGGCTATTCTTCTTTCTTGTAAAAGAACAAATAAGGTACCTTTGGGTTCGCATGTGACAGCTCTTGTGTAAGAGGTTAGTAGTTAAGTAGAATAAACTGGATAAATCTTTCATAGTTTTGTGCAAGAACGGACAAATGGCTAGTGAACATTAATATGGTAAAAAGAATGTTCAGGTGCTTAGTTTATTCCTGAGAATGTTGCCTGAGTATTGTCAGAAAGGTCGACAAAACGTTAGTCATTCCCTGGAAAGGCGTGAAAAAAAATGGACTGCATTATCTTGGTACAAAACTGTAGTACCTCCACTCTTAGACTATAGAATGGATTTCAATTATTGCCCTTCAGGAAATAATAAGTTAAGAAGCACCTAACTGGCTCAGTTGGTAGAGCATGTGACTCTTGATCTCAGGGTCGTGAGTTCCAGTCCCACATTGGGGTTAGAGATTACTTAAAAATAAAATCTTAGAATAAATTAAACAGGAGGGATGTTTCCAGAAAATGGTAGTATAAATGATGAAGGCAATGGTAAGGCTTTCATGTGAAGAAAAGAAATTTGACTCCATGATGAAATGATGAAGACTGGGATGGACTATGATTAAATTAAATTGAATTAGGTAAAAACATGAATTATAATACTGGGAAATTAGAATTAGTTTGAAGGATGAATATTGTTTGACAATGTATAATGAGTGGTTTGTTTATGAAACTGATTAGCACAGAAGATGGTTAAGGCTTAACATACCGGACACAATGTAATGGTTACAAAGCCAGAGACTTTTATGATCCAGTCCTAGTTTATTTCAGGTCAGCAAACTATTTAATGATGCCCATACCTAATGGTTTGTGAAACTGCTTATTTTGTTCATTCAATAAATATTAATTGAACCCATAGTAAGTGCTTTTTGACCCTCCCAACACAATTTGTTGAGCATCTGCCACTTTCAGGGGACTGTGGTAGATTCTGGAAATGTACAAGAGAATTAATTAATCTAGTATGTGTATGTATGGAGAGTACAAAAGGGCTCTTCAAAGATAAACACAAGGTTATACAAACTCTAGGTGCCGTAGAGAAGTATAAACCTAAATATTTCTTTTGAGTTGTTGATACAAAATAGTAGTACTTAGTTTTTTGTCTTTTAAAAAAAAATGGACATTCTTTTCATCTGTTTAAAGGCCCTGATCTGCCTTGTTACCAGAAGCACTGTAATCCAGTGACAGTGTATCATAGCCTACCCCCTTCTAGATCCTAGAGCTAGATAACTTGAGTTCGAATTTTAACTCTCCCTCTTATTAACTGTGTGACCTCTGGAAAGCTATTTAAGCCTCAGTGTCTTCATCTATTAAATTAGGGGAATAATGGTACCAACTTCATAGAGGATAATTGTGAGAAATAAAGGAGTAAATTGCTTAGAATGGTTTTTGGCACATAGTTCACTCAACAAGTGTTAGCTATAATTATAAATGACATTCTATTTTGACAGTTTAATTAGTTTAATCTAAAATTTTAGTTTGTAAAGTTTTAAATCAGACACTTTTGAGTAGAAAATATCTCAAATCTTTTTAAAAGTAACGCAAGGAAAAATACATCAATAAAGAAAACAGTTATAATGCATTAACCTTTGTGTTTATGCAATGAATACCACTAGATGTCAATAGAAATATCTATTTAAGATAACCCAGACAGAGATGTGGTATTTTGCAACATGAAATGTTTTAGTTGACGGTCTAAAATATTTCTGTCCTGGATGTTATTCTAATGTTAGTAATAGTTCGCCTTTTTTAGAATCATTCTTAGAATATAAAAGTAGACCAGGCTCTAGGGTAGGGCTCAGGAAAGTTTTTCTGTAAAGGGTCAAATAAATCCTATGCTTTGCTGGTCATACCTTCTCTTTTGGAGCCATTCAACTCTGCCCTTCTACAATGTGAAAGCAGGCATAGTCAAAAGTGAATGAGTGGGGCTATGTTCCAATGAAACTTTTATTTATGGGCACTGAAATTTTATTTCATAGAATTTTCATGTGTCTTGAAATAATGATTTTTCTCCCCCACTTATTTAAAAATGTAAAAGCCGTTCTTATTGATCAGGAAAAAACAAAAAGTTGGTAGGCTGGATTTGACATGTAAGCCATACTGCTCCGACTCCTGCTCTAGAATCTTTACAACTCCTTGGCTAGGAGATTTTTTGCAAGTTGTTATAAAGCCTTAATGCCATCTTTTAAATGGGGATAATAGTATCTACTTTATATGATTGTTAGAAATAAATAAGATAACCTGTTAAGTGCTTAGCATCGTCTTTGACACATAGTGTTAGTAAATGCTACATATTATCGTCTGAGTAAACCCCCTCATTTTATAATGAGGCTTTTGGGACCCTGAGAGGATAGCTGATAGTCCTAAAGTCTGTCTTGCTTATTGATAGCCTTAAACTCACAGCTCCTGACTTCAGCTTCTCTGCCCAACCATGCTGCTTCCTTAGAGGATTGTAGTACCTTGTCATTTATTTATTTATTTATTTATTTATTTATTTATTTATTTATTTATTTAAATGTTTATTTATTTTTGAGACAGAGAGAGACAGAGCATGAATGGAGGAGGGGCAGAGAAAGAGGGAGACACAGAATGTGAAGCAGGCTCCAGGCTCTGAGCTGTCAGCACAGAGCCTGACGCGGGGCTCGAACTCACAGACCGTGAGATCATGACCTGAGCCGAAGTCGGACGCTCAACCGACTGAGCCACCCAGGCGCCCCTATTTATTTATTTTTGGCATTTATTTATTTTGAGAGAGAGAGACAGAGCATGAGCAGGGGAAGGGCAGAGAGAGAGGGAGACACAGAATCTGAAGCAGGCTCTAGGCTCTGAGCTGTCAGCACAGTGCCTGACGCGGGGCCCGAACCCATGAGCAAGATCATGACCTGAGCCGAAGTCGGACGCTTAACCGACTGAGCCACCCAGGCGCCCCTATAATTTATTTTTAAAGTAGGCTCTATGTCCTGTGTGGGGCTTGAACTCACTACCCTGAGATCAGGAGTTATGTATTCTACTGACTAAGCCAGCCAGGTGTCCCTATAGTTAAAATACTGCCAGATAAAACTGTTTTGGATATACTGTAATGGTGGGTACATGATATCATGCATTTTTCAAATCCCATAAGGCTTTACAGCACAAAGTGACGTTTATGTGTACAAATAAAACAAAAATCATTTTGGAGGTAGAGAGATCCCAGGAAGGAATGTAGACTGTGACAAGAGATTCTAATTGTGTTAGAAATGTATGAAACAACCTTACTAAAAAGGGAAGAAGGGAGGTGCCGACCTAAGTAACTTTGGAAGTGAGTGGAGTCTAAGACAAAGGAATTGTACATAAGCACTGTAGTCTGATTGATAAAGTTGTATCGCATGAAGGTGCAGGTTAATTCTGATACTGATAAACATGTATATTGCAATTGAACAATTAAGTAATTGGCAAGAGACAGGCTGCTTCTCACTGAGTGTAAATTTACGGATAAGCAAGAGGAGGAGGCTAGAATAAGTCATTTGGTAATAGATTAGAGTTGGGGACATCAGCATGAACTCATATTTAGCTTAACACAGATGGTTATGTATTGAAACAGTCATATTATGTATGTGTATACATGCTTGAGTTTATACTCACATATACTTCCGTGCTGTGTCAGCTGAGAAGGTTGAAAGAAACCCACTAGCAACACCTAGTACCTAGATCTTTATTTCCAATACCATTTTTTAAAAAGATTTTTTAAAAGTTAATTCTTGAGAGATGGGGGGAGAGAAAACAAGAGGTGGAGAGACAGAAAGAGAGAGAGAAACAGGATCCGAAGCAGGTTCTGTGCTGACAACCGAGAGCCTGATGTGGGGCTTGAACTTTCAAACTATGAGATCATAACCTGAGCTGAAATCGGACTGAGCCACCTAGGTGCCCCGAAAATCCCCCTGGTATTTTAATTGGAATTGCATTGACTCCATAAATCAATTGTGAATAATATCGTTACTACAAGGAACAAGAGCTCAGAGAAATGACTGATTTTAGGACTGGGCAGGAAATATACAAGATGAGCCTGGAACATCTTGTAGTGCCAGAAAGTAAGGAAGTGCTCTGACAACAACCACCCATCACCACAACAACACAACTCCATGATGAGGAGGGTATGTCAGAGGAGAGCCGGAACCTGCTGAAAAAGTTCTCAGTGGCCAAAACTGGAATGATTAGAGCAGCAAAATAAACTAAGTTGCATTGGATTGTAACCTATAGTATAAAATCAATATTTCCAAGTCTGTAATGTTCTAACTAAATGGATAAATGAATATGCTGCTTAGAATACTCCATTAGCATTGTTTTATGCCCTAGGAGCCTCTGGTTCGCTTGAGGTCCTTCTGACAATACTGGAGTTTAAGTATGTGGGACTTTGGAGTCAGACTTCTTGGATTTCAGACCTGGCTCTGCCACTTCTGGCTGTGTGACCTTCGGCAGGTTACTTAAGCTCACTTTATCTGTAAAATGGAGGTTATAATAGTGCCTATGTCATAAAAGAATTAAATGAGTTGAGGCATATATAAAGTGCATGTGCGTATAAAATATTTGACACATAGCTGTCAATAGAATGTATATATAGCCTCCTTATTACAGTAGTATTTGATATACAGTCAAAAAATTTGGAATCTCATTTGGAATTGTTTGTAATTGAGTCTCCCTCCCCACCCCCCCAAGCTTCTACTGAGTAGAGGAAAAAGTCTAACTTCAATTAACAAGTGTTTTATTGAGCACATAGTTTGATGTAAACATACCTACCTTGCTTGTTCTAATTGACTGTAGACAATGTAGACTGTATAGTGACTGTGTAGACTGTATAATGATTGTATAATGAAGGGAATGATAGTAAATATAGTTAGTGTTGGTAAAATCATTACACATCTAAGTAATGTTATTAAACAGTTGAAAAGCAAGATTAGTATACAGTTCAACTCATGCTTATTTACAGATGTTTGTCCCTAAGATGAATTACCAGAATATTTGAACTTTGATTGGAGAACATAGTTCCACAGAACTTCTTTGTTAGTGTCACTTCCAAAATGAAAATTGACTTTTAGTATAAGAAAACTAAATACTGTGAATTTTGGAATATTCGCTGTTTATGGATGTCTTACTTTTTATTCCCAATAATGACCTTTCACCATCTCCTATAATAATGGAGGATTAACCGTATGGAACTGATAGCTGAATTTTCCCAGCAGTTTGTGAGGCATCCCTCTTTTTCATGAGTAACTATTAAGCAAGCTAATGCTATCTTAACTTTGCTGAGGAATGAACTGAGTTGCTTAAGATTTCCGGGTTGTTGATCTCTGTCCTTTAATTTCTCTCTTGTATGAGAGCATCTTTTCCTCAGCTATTTCATTTCTGGAAAAGGTAAGTGTTTTCATAGATCTAACTATAAAAGTTGTTAAACTCACTGGTTCAGTAAGATCTCTTCAGTTATGTTTTCAAAAAAAAATTTTTTTGAGTTTTATTTATTTTGAGAGGGAGGGAGAGAGAACGTGTACGTGTGCGTGCGCACACGTGGGAGGGCAGAAAGAGAGGGAGGGAGAGAATCTCAAGTAGGCTTTGTGCTGTCAGCATAGAGTCTGACACAGAGCTTGAACAACACAAACTGTGAGATCATGACCTGAGCCAAAAATCAAGAGTCAGACACTCAGCTGACTTAGCCACCCAGGTGCCCCTGTTTTCAAATTTTTAATTTGATGAATTGTTATTAGTTTCAATTGGGTATTTTTCACTAGAAGAAAAAAAGAATGGGCACCTGAGTGGCTCAGTTGGTTAAGCACTAACTTCAGCTCAGTTCATGATTTCACACTTCCTGAGTTCGAGCTCCATATTGGGCTCTCTGGTGTCAGCATGGAGCCTGCTTTGGATCCTCTATCTCCCTCTCTGTCTCTGTCCCTCCCCTGCTCGCTCTCTCTCTCTCAAAATAAACATTAGAAAAAAATTTTTTAAGTTACCATGTGGAAAGGTCCACTAGATACCTCAGGAAACATTTCCTCCCTTTTGGATTTTTTGATTTAGTATTATGTAAACCCTAAATGCTTAATAAATAGAATTAAACTTGTTTGACTAAAGGTTCTGTCTGTAGTGTATACTACGGAATTCCATAGAGGCAGTTGTGCTAGTAGGCTTTTTTTTTCATTCTGATAAGGTGTTTTTATTCCCTGTCTTGGTGAAGATACTCTTTATCTTTTTCTCATACTTTTCTGTAAGAAATCAAATGCATTTTAATTATTTTCTTTTCATCTTTGGTAACATACTTCATTTTGTCATAATAGTAGCCCAATTTCATTAATGAAGAACAGTAGGAAAGGGAAAATGTGGGTAAGCATTTTTTCCTCACTCATACTACACCTGTGGGGTAGACCGAACTATTTTCTCTTTGCCTTTTTAGAAATTTATGAAAGAGCTATCCTTTTTTTTGGCCAGGAGTTCTTCATTCTATTTAAAATGGAGATGTTGGGGCGCTTGGATGGCTCAGTCATTTGAGTGTCTGACTCTTGATTTCGGCTCACATCATGATACTAGGGTTGTGGAATTTTTAAAAAATTTTTTTTTAATGTTTTATTTTATTTCTTAGAGAGAGAGAGAGAGAGAGAGGGAGATGGAGCACAAGCAGGGGAGGGGCCGTGAGAGAGGGAAACACAGAATCTGAAGCAGATTCCAGGCTCTGAGCTGTCAGCACGGAGCCCGATGCGGGGCTCGAACTCACGAACTGTGAGACCATGACCTGAGCCAAAGTCGGTCGCTTAACCAACTGAGCCACCCAGGCGCCCCAAGTGTTGTGGAATTGATCCCCACGTTGGGCTCTGTGCTGAGCATGGAGCCTGCTTATGATTCCCTCTCTCCCTCTGCCCCTTTCCCCTGCTTGTGCTCTCGCTCTCTTAAAAAAAAAAGTTTAAAATGCAACTATTAATTATTTCTGAAACTTTGTGCTTTGGGTAAACTCTGGGCTGGTTAAATTGCTAGAGTGTTCCCAGGCTCTTGTAGTGATCCCATTGAGCAGATTGTTTCTGGCCTGCTTGTAGAGGGCTCTGTCAGCCTCTGTTCCTTGAGGACAAGGTCTTCTCTTTCAGTTTCTGGTATATGATAACCTTTTAGTGAATAATCGATGGTCTGAAAGGAAAGTTTTGGTTCAACTAGGATTTTATTTAAAGAGTGCTTTGTGAGTGATTTACTTCTCATTTGCCATATGTTAGGGTGACCAAAAGTGTATTGTTCAGGGGCGCCTGGGTGGCTCAGTCGGTTGGGTGGCCGACTTCGGCTCAGGTCATGATCTCGTAGTCTGTGAGTTCGGGCCCTGCGTCGGGCTCTGTGCTGACAGCTCAGAGCCTGGAGCCTGCTTCGGATTCTGTGTCTCCCTCTCTCTCTGCCCTTCTGCTCACTCTATGTCTCAAAAATAAATAAACATTAAAAAAATTAAAAAAAAAGTTTATTGTTCAAATGTGGATACTTTTGAAAGTGAAAGGAGAAGGATTGTTAGTAATTTTGCTTAGGGACAAACAACCGGTATGAACTTGTACTGTCTTGGGCAAACCAACTAGGAGGTATGGTCACCCGATTTAGGAGGCTTCTTTTCTTTGTTTTTGTTATAGCAGTCTGGTGGTGAAGAGTTGGGAATTTGGTGCCACCAATAATAGATCTGAGTTTTATTCTAGCTTGGGCAAATTATTTGACTTAACTAAAATGAGAATAAATTTTGGGGCGCCTGGGCGGCTCATTTGGTTAAGTGTCTGACTTTGGCTCGGGTCATGATCTCTTGGTTTGTGGGTTTGAGCCCAGAGTTGGGCTCTATGCTGACAGTGTGGAGCCTGCTTGGGATTCTCTCTCTCAGCCCCTTCCCCACTCACGCTTTCTCTCTCTGACAGAATATACTTAAAAATAAAAAAATATTAAAATGAGAATAAGATTTGAATTATTGTGAGGATTAAATGGGCTAGAATTATGAAAGCATCTGAGACAGAAAAGCCCCCCATGTTAGGGTGCTCTTATTCAGTATAGGTCCCTCATCCTGTCCTCCCATCATGCTGTAACTAGAGTTTTTGCTTTAAGATGAGGCTGGTTTTGAGAGCTTTTTTAATGGTTATGATGAACTGAAACATTTTAGTGAATGCAGAAATGTTTTTCACTTGAGCCATTGAGTTTATTTTTTGTTGAATTATATAATTTGGTGGGCAGGAAATGACTACCCCTTGAAACCTAATTACTTTTACTCTTTCTCAAAATATTCATGAAAAGCTTTTTTTCCCAATTATTTTTTTGTAGAATTGCTTAAAGATATTTTAATAGTTTTGATTTAGCAAAATAGTCACTTGGTAACCTTTATGTCAGCTTAATGGATTGATACAGATTTTACAGGATAGGTAAAAAGTGGTTTAAATGAGAATTTCATTAAGTTTCTTGTCAATATTTATACTGTGCAGAATTATGTTTCCTCTTTAGGTATTCGAATTATTTTTCTCCCTGTATTTCTTGATATTTTGCTAATTTAGTCAGTTTTAATTTGTAGCTTTTAAAAAAGGAAACCAAGTAGAAGCAGTTTCATAGACTTTGTGCATTAGTATTTGTATCCACACATTTTAACTCTTAAAACTCAATAATAAAATAGTATATAACCCAAATTAAAAAAATTTTTTTTTAATGTTTATTTATTTTTGAGAGAGAGAGACAGAACACAAGCAGGGGAGAGGCAGAGAGAGAGAGGAAGACACAGAATTTGAAGCAGGCTCCAGGCTCTGAGCGGTCAGCACAGAGCCCGAAGCGGGACTTGAATACATGAGCCTTGATATCATGACCTGAGCAGAAGTCGGACGCTCAACCGACTGAGCCACCTAGGCACCCCAACAAGTAACCCGGCTTAAGCATGGAATCTACTTAAGATTCTCTCTGCTTCTACCCTTTCCCACTCTCTCTCTAAAATTAAAAAAAAAAAATTTGTCACCTTTGAGTAGGTAAAAATTTCTTAGGAAACAAAAAGCACTAACCATAAAAGAAAATATTGGTAAAATGGCTTAATGAAAATTAAAAACTTACAAAATTGTTAATCATTCTTTGGTTTTATTGTTTATCAGTTTGCAAGAATATTTTTTAAAAAATCAGTCTGTAGAGGGCCTTGCAAATACTGTAATCAGGCCTAAGCACCCCATTTGCAACTCCATACCAAATAAAAGTACAAATTCCCTGTAACACAAATGTCATAACCATATCAGGATTCTTATGGAAGTTCCAGGTCCACCCAGAATTATTCCAAAAGATCTTGGTACTTGTTCTCTTTTGCAGCTCAAATTAGGATCCATTTTCCAGCCATGGCCCTTAAAAGTATTTTTTGTGCTCCTCTAGTACCAGGTTAAGGTAAATACTGAAAGTTCTCATAACGTATGCGGCCCTTAACTAGTATCCCTTACTGATAAATAAGAGTGTCTTCCCTGACTCTCCAATATCTTACAGAAAGCAACAGTTTAATGTATTCTAAAAGGAGTAAACTAAGTAATCCCCATTTCTCTTTGTTGGATCTATATCATTGTGACTGTTCTTAACCCTAGAACTTTTTCTACATTATCTTATCTTTTGTTTGGTAAGTACGGAATCATATGCAGTACCAGAAGCAGCTCGAAGTCTTAGTACCAGAATATGTCCCTCTGGTTTATAGTGTGGATGCCTGTACTAATGCGTAGAGTCTATGAAAATACATATTCCGGTTATCACTCCCTCATCAGATACATGATTTGGAAATCTTTTCTCTCCTTTGTGGTTTTTCATTTTCTTGATAGTTTTGTTTATAGCACTAAATTTAATTTTGATGAAATCCAGTTTATCTTTTTTTTTCTTTTGTTGTTTTTGCTATTTTAGAATATCTAAGACACCATTACTTCATTCAGGTTATGAAGATTTATCCCTATGTTTTCCTTCTGTAATCTCTTCTGGATTAATTTTTGTATGTAAAGAGATCCAACTTCATTTTTTGGCATGTGACTGTTCTAGTAGTCACAGCACCATTTGTTGAAAAGCTGTTCTTGGGGCGCCTGGGTGGCTCAGTCGGTTAAGCAGCCGACTTCGGCTCAGGTCATGATCTCACGGTCTGTGAGTTCGAGCGCTGCGTCGAGCTATGTGCTGGCGGCTCAGAGCCTGGAGCCTGCTTCAGATTCTGTATCTCCCTCTCTCTCTGCCCTTTCCCTGCTCATGCTCTGTCTCTATCTCTATGTCTCTCAAAAATAAATACACATTAAAAAACTTAAAAAAAAAAAAAAGAAAAGCTGTTCTTTTCCCATTGAATTATCCTGACAGCCTTGGTGGTAATCAGTTAACTCTTAATGTAGGGTTTATTTCTGGACTCTCAATTCTGTTGCATTGATCTCTTTGTCTAGCCTTATGTTATACCACACATCTTAACTATTGCAGCTATGTAGTAAGTTTTGAAATTAGGAATATGAATCCTCCAGCTTTATTTTTCATTGTCAAGATTGTTTTGGCTATCTTAGGTCCCTTGTGCTTTCATACGAATTTTAGGATCAGCTTGTCTATTTCTGCAAAAAAGCCAGTTTGGATTTTGGTAGATGTTACAGTTAATCTAGGTACATTTCTGTCTTCAAAATATTAAATCATTTGATCCAAGAACTATGGGATATCTTTTCATTTATGTAGTTCTTTAATTTTTTTCAATAATGTCTTGTTTTCATTATAAGTCTTGCAATTCTTTGGTTAAATTTATTCCAAAGTATTTTGGCTTTTTTGTTTTGCTTTTTGCTTGTTTGTTTGTTTTAGTATTTTTTTTTAAAGATTTTATTTATTTTATTTTTTTTAATTTTTTTAAACTTTTTTTTTAAAATTTTTTTTTAAATGTTTATTATTTTTGAGACAGAGAGAGACAGAGCATGAGTGGGGGAGGGGCACAGAGAGAGGGAGACACAGAATGGGAAGCAGGCTCCAGGCTCTGAGCTGCCAGCACAGAGCCTGACGCGGGGCTCGAACTCATGGACTGCGAGATCATGACCTGAGTCGAAGTCGGTGCCCAACTGACTGAGCCACCCAGGCGCCCCTAAAGATTTTATTTTTAAGGGGCACCTGGGTGGCTCAGTCCATTGGGCAGCTGACTTCGGCTCAGGTCGTGATCTCGCGGTTCTTGAGTTTGAGCCCTGCGTTGGACTCTGTGCTGACAGCTTGGAGCCTGGAGCCTGCTTCCCATTCTGTGTCTCCCTCTCTCTCTTTCTGCCCTTCACCTGCTTATGCTTTGTCTCTCTGTCTCTCAAAAATAAATTAAAGAAACGTTAAAAAATAAAAAAAAATAAGTAAAAGATTTTATTTTTAAATAACCACTACACCCAACATTGGGCTCAGACTCACAACCTTGAGATCAAAAGTCACATGCTTTACTGTCCAAGCCAACCAGGGGCTCCTGTATTTTGTTCTTTTTGTTGCTATTGTAAATAGAATTATTTTCATTTCATTTTCAAATTGTTGAAAGCTGTATATTGATCTTGTACACTGCAGGATTACTGAGCTTCTTTGTTAATTATAATAATTTTTTAGTGCATTTCTTAGGATTATGTATTTATAAGATCAGGTCATCTATAAATTTTTATGTTTATTTTAATTTTGAAAGAGAGAGACAGAGTGTGAGTGGAGAAGGGGGAGAGAGAGAGGGAAACACAGAGCCCAATGCGGGGTCTGAACCCTCAAACCGTAAGATCATAACCTGCGCCAAAGTTGGACGCCTAACTGACTGAGCTACCCAGGAGTCCCCAGGTCATCTATAAATAATAGTTTTATTTCTTTCCAATCCGGATGTTACTTGTTTGTTTTCTTTGTTTTCCTAGTTGCTCTGGCTAGAACTTTAAGTACAGTTTTATTTATTTATTTAATTTTTACTTTATTAAAAATTTTTTAATGTTTTATTTATTTTTGAGAGGCAGATAGAGACAGAGTGCACATGGGGAAGGGGCAGAGAGAGGGAGACACAAAATCTATCAGCACAGAGGCCAGTGAATGAGGGGCTTGAACCCAAAACCATAAGATCATGACCTGGGCCGAAGTTAGACACTTAACTGACTGAGCCACCCAAGCGCCTCTAATTTTATTTTTAAGTACGGTTTTGAATATGAGTTGTGAAAGTAGACAATCTTGTCTTATTCCTGATTTTAAGGGGAATACCATTCTGTCTTTCACGATTAGAATGATGTGAGCGTTTTGTGAGTGCCCTTTATCAGATGGAGAGAGTTCCTTCTATTTCTAGTTTATTGAGTATTTTTATTTTGAGATGGTATTAGATTCCATCAAGTCATTTTTCTGTGTTAGTTGAGATGCTCAGGTTGTTTTTATCCTTTGTTCTATTAATGTGGTATACTACATTGGTTAATTTGCAAATGTTACACAAACCTTGCATCTTAGATAAATTCTACTTGTTAATGCTATATAATCCTTTTTATATGTTGCTAGAATCATTTGTCAACATTTTATTGAGGATTTTGTTTCTATAAGCGATATTAGTCTGTAGTTTTTAAAATTTTTTTAACGTTTACTTATTTTTGAGTGACAGAGCACAAGTCTACAAGACTACTAATGCAGTCAGTAGTGACAAATTCCTTTTTTTTTTTTTTTTAAGTTTATTTGGGGAAGAGAGAGAAAATGAGAAGGAGAGAGGGAGGGAGGGAAGGAGGAAGGAACAGGCAGGGAGAGAGGGAAAGAGAGGATCCCAGGCTGGCTCCACACTGTCAGTGCAGAGCCTGACACATGGCTTGAACTCAGTAACTGTGAGCTGAAATCAAAAGTCAGATACTTAACTGATTGAGCCACCTAGGCACCCTGACTTTTTTGTTTTTAAGTAGCCACAATATCATATGTTTATTGCCTTTCCTAAAGCTCTTTAGTTCCTGAAAATGTGTCCTTACAACACTCTTGGGGAGAGTTGAGGCCAGGACAACTCTGCCCACATTTGGAATAGGGAGCCTGAAACCCACCAAAGTGCATTAGCTGGAAGTCACGACGATGGGAAGGCAGGGCCTAGAAGTGAGTCTCTACTTCCCACTTGTCAGAGGTCAGCAAGCTAAGCCAGTTATTGGTTCCTAGCCATTTGGATTTCCTGGTCCAGTAGAATTTCCAAATAATTTTAGTGGCTGACATAGGTATGCTGGCCTTTTTTTTTTTTTTTAAAGTAAGGATATTAAAAAAAAACCTACTATCACCATTATGGCTTTATTATAATAAAGACATTTTAATGCCAAAATTTTTAGGAAAAGTTATCCACCTCAGAATAAAGGACCCTTCTTCCAAAGAAATTACAGTTGGAGATAAATTTATTATATGACACTGAACATGGTCTAACACTCACAAATAATCATTTTTTCCTGAACTCCAGTGGCACATTATCTGTATATCTTTTAAGTGACTTCCCAAGTGTACTTTTTATTGTTGTTATTTATGTGTGAGTCTTACCTCTTCTATTAAACTGAATTCTCTGAAGGAAATACCTTTTTCTGCACTGCACTTTAGAGGTCAGGAATTCAATGCCTGAGTGAATGAAATGTTACCCTAATATTCATGTGAAAATTACATCTCACTTCTTTTTGGTCTTACTTCCATTTATGAAAGTATTACAGAGTTCATTTACTTGCCCTGGTCCTTCTATTTATGCTGTAGTCCTGCAAATTATCAGTGTAACCTGTGGATCTGATGCAGTAGATTACTTTCAGTCATAAGTTGTTTGGGCTACAGAGTGTCTGAGTTACAGGGGAGCAGAGGTGGGAAATTCAGTTATTTTGTTCCCTTAATGTTGGGCCTTTTGTATAATCTACAGCCCATAACCTACAGGCTGTCTTTAGTCCTGGAAAGGCTTCAAAGCTATAGTTCTGTTCCAAAGAGCTATACTTTATTTGGCCTTTTCTGTGTTAGTCTTGGTAAATTTAGGAATTACTTCTTTTTTTTTTTTAACGTTTATTTATTTTTGAGAGACACAGAGACAGAGCATGAGCAGGGGAAGGGCAGAGAGAGAGGGAGACACAGAATATGAAGCAGGCTCCAGGCTCTGAGCCGTCAGCACAGAGCCCGACGCGGGGCTCCAACTCACAGACTGTGAGATCATGACCCGAGCCGAAGTCGGCCGCTTAACCGACTGAGCCACCCAGGTGCCCCAGGAATTACTTCTTAAAGGCAGGTATAATTGAACTCTTTTTAGATATTTGATTGGATCATTGATGCCCTGTCTGGTCTTCTCTGGGCTATTTTGATAGGTATTTTACCCAATAAGTCAAATAAGTTTGGAATGCCTTTTAGAGAGAGATGATGACCACATTAGCATATTGAAGACTAAAAAATCTAAGACTAAAAATTTGAAGACAAAAAATTATTTTATTGTTATTTTTAAGTTCATTTTATTTTGGAAGAGATAGAGCGTGAGTTGGGGAGGGCCAGAGAGAGAGGGAGAATCCCAAGCAGGCTGCCTCCTGTCAGCACAGGGCCCATGCAGGGCTCAAACCCACTGAGTCAAGAGATCATGACCTGAGCTGAAGTAAGACACTCAGCTGACTGAGCCATCTCTGGTTCACAGTGCTGAAGATTTTATTTTTAAGTGATCTCTATGCCCAAAATGCGGTTCAGACTTCCATCCCTGAGATCAAGAGTTGTGTACTGTACTGACTGAGCCAGCCAGGTGCCCCAATATCTTGATCCTAGTGTTCAGAAAAGCAAACTTTGGGAAGTGCTTCTGCAAATGATTGGTATGAAACCAATTTGGGCAGTGTCTATAAAGAGGAAATCAGAAGTGAAAATGTTGTTAAGTGTGCAAAGTTTAAATGGGTAGGTCTTAGGACAAATAATTGTTAATGGCCATCATTGCAATTTGTGGTACTTTATGAGGTGATCATTATATATCACATTCTTACCATTGCTGTTAGGCAGAAAGATTAAAAGTCAACCCTTCTTTCTCTAAAAATTAAAAGAAAAAAATTTTAAACCAAACTAAAATCTGTGTAGACTAGACTGTCATTTGAATAGTGCCTCTTAGCTCATGTCCATCTAGAGATAGGGTGACTTTCTCTCCCAAGTAGTTATTTTTGTCAGGCTTTTCATTTGGAAGAAGATAAAAATCCTATCTTCGGGTTAGAATTGGTATTTGGTGCAAGTATCCTTCAGATTCTTGTCTAGCTGTAACACCTTCATCTCCTCTCACCTCCCAGTATTTATCTAAAGCTTGTCTGAGAGATGATTTTTATGTGGAATCGCCTAAAAGATTTTTCGTACATGCGTTCTCCTGTTCAAGTGTAGATAGTGAATGATTGAACCCATTCTGCTTAACTTTCTGTTACTTGACTACTTTTTATCTTTTCTTTTGTTTTATTCAAACTTTCATTCCCAAATCATGTGTCCACGATGGAAGTAGAGGCCTAGTATGGTCATAGATTATAGATGATCTTTATGTAAAATGTAACATTAGAACCTAGAGTTTTGGGGGCTCCTGGGTGGCTCAGTTGGCTAAGCATCTAATTCTTGATTTCGTCTCCAGTCATGATCTAACAGTTCGAGCCCTGCATCAGTCTCCGTGCTGACAGAGCAGAGCCTGCTTGGGATTCTCTCTCTGCCTTTTCCCTGCTCATACATGCATTCCTTCTCAATAAATAAATAACAACAACAACAACAAAAAGAACTAGGGTTTTGTAGCCTTCACCTTTGAGACTATGCATAAAGAGCAGATGTGGTCATTTGTAAATATCAGAAACAAATAGGTTCATAAGATAGGGACTATTTACTCATATAGCTCATAGTTTGGGAAGGGAGATAAGGCATGCATATGTACAGTAAGTAGACTGTAAGATCATGTAAATACCAGGCTTTCTATAAATAACCATTTAGAACTTCAGAGAAGAGAGAATAGTCTTAACTTGAGAATAATCTACTGGGGCGCCTGGGTGGCTTAGTCGGTTGAGCGGCCGACTTCAGCTCAGGTCATGATCTTACGGTCTGTGAGTTTGAGCCCCGCATTGGGCTCTGTGCTGATGGCTCGGAGCCTGGAGCCTGCTTCGGATTCTGTGTCTGCCTCTCTCTCTGCCCTTCCCCTGCTCGTGCTCTGTCTCTCTGTCTCTCAAAAATAAAAAAACGTTAAAAAAAAATTAAAAAAAAAAAAAAAAGAGAATAATCTACCAGTGTTTCCTGCAATGAGATATTTCATTTTGTCTTTGAAGGATTCTGGTTCAACTTGGTAAGACTTTTCCTACGGAAACATTATTCGTAGAACAAGGGCAAGGCAGCTTCCATAAAAACATTGTGTAACCAGACAGTGCAAAGCAGTCAGTCTAGGATCACACATGGCTACGAAGGTAAGGAAATACGATGTATGTGAGTATGATTCAGAAGTAGACACTTTACCATGGATATCAAACTGTAGTCAGAGCCTCTGAAGTATGGTCAAAGTCCAGTTGGAGAATAACCAGGTTTAAAGAGCCAGAGTTCAGGTTATGGAGCAAGCTAGTCAATGGTGAATTGCTCTAACGACATGTATTAATAATCCTTTCAGTCTTTGAAATGGCAGTATGTGGTCAGATGAATTTTAAAGAACTCTTCACTTGAAGATGAGCCTGGGAGTTAAGAAACATCTTCAGGGTATTCTTAACTTGCCTGGAGTGTAGGAGGGTAATAAAAGATTAAATTGGATAGGTGACTTGGAGCCAGATGATAAAGGTCTTTGAATTTCAGGCAGAGGAATTTAGACTTTATTGATTTTTGGAAAGCTGTTGAGGGATAACAATATAATCAGAGCAATGTTTTGGGAATACTGATCTAGCAGTTGCTGTGAGGAAGGATTAGAGTGAGAACCTGGAGGTGGGAAGCCAAATTAGGAAGCAGTAATCTAGGTGTGAGATGATAACCTAAATGAAAACAAGGACAGATTCCAGACATCATCCCTAAAGAAGAATTAAGTAGACATGGGGATTGATTAGCTATAAAGAGAGAAGTAGAGAGTAATATAAAAATGATTCACAGATTTTGAATCCGAATAGCTAAATGTTGTATAAATAGGAAAGACAGATTGAACTAACTGGTATTGGGGCAGATGAGAAGTTTTGAGTTTGAAGGGTTCTATCAAGGATGAAATCCAAGAAGCATCTAGAAATGTAGATTGTGTACTTTGTAAGATGGAGGCCAGAAAGTCAGCCGTATACAGCAGTATTAATCCAAGTCTTGGAAGTAGATGAGATTTTCTAAGGGATAAGGATAGACAACAGATATTTGGTGGACTCCACATATTGAATACAGTTTCTATTAAGGAGGTAAAGAAGGATTAGTTCCAGAAGTTGTCAGAGACATGGAGTGTATCCAGAAATAAGTGTTAGTTGACTTCTGTTCATCCATTTTGATAAACAGTGCTTTATCAGAGAGAGTGGGTTTTTCAGCTTTTTCAGACCCAACTCTCCCTTTCTATAAAAATGTTTTATAGTGTTCTTTTTTCTATCCTGAAATGAAATCTTCAGGTAATATTTTATATATAAGTATATAAATTTATATGTACATATAAATTTAAAAAGTAGGATATTGTTCCAGTTACAATATATTGGAAAAAATAACATAATAATATGTGTATTCTATGTATTTTAAAATGTGACTGCATGGGCATGACCCACAGTGGATGACATAATGAAGTAGTCCTATCCTGTGCACCAGTATGTAGAGTCACCTTGACTGAAGTGTTAACAAATGTAGATTGATAAAATCTACTTGTATTTGTGGCTCAAATACTACAAAGAATAAGTAAAGAAAAGAATGAACTACAGTGGAATAGAAAATAATGGAGAGATTTGCTTCTCAAGCCCTTTCAATAAAGAGGGAATGAGTTCATAATTTTGAGGAAGACGGAAACTGAAATAATCTTTGTAGGGAATGAGAAACAGTTGGTAAGAGGTGGGTAAAACGGTTGTTGAGAAATGTCATGTGCTCTGTTGAAGTTTTCTGTTGGATAACAGCTGGTGGGTCAGGTTTGCATGGCCCTGTTGTTTCCTTTTGGAGAATGAGAGACAAATGTAGGAGATGAAAGTATAGGTTATTAGAGAAACAGTTGCCTTTTTTTTTTTTTTTTTTTAAGATTTTAGTTTTAAGTAATTGCTACACCCAATGTGCGGCTTGAACTTATAACCCTGAGATCAAGATGAGATCAAGAGTTACAAGCTCTACTGACTGAGCCAGCCAGGTGCTTCAGGGAGAAACCCCTTTTAACAGACTGGCCAAGGCATCTGGGTTGAATAAAGAGGCCCCCAATGTTAAAGGCAATTAAAAAATAATTGAGAATGGTTTTGATGGATGATCGGTACTACTGTGTGAATGTACTTAATGCCACTGAACTGTATACTTAAAAATGATTAAAATGGTAAATTTTAGGTTATGTATATTTTACCACAATAAAAGGAATCTAATTGAACACTTGAAAAATATTCCCTTACTCTCCAGGTATCATCATCAGACTACTTCTTGTGGACATATATCAGAAACTTCATACTTGTAGCAACTCCTCTTTTTAGCCCTGTGGAAATAAGAGAGTGCATTATGCCTTGACATTTCAGCCATCAATGGAGATATGCTACAAAGTCATTCTGGGAGAATCAGACTACAGAATTGATGATACTGGGAGTCACATGGGACCACATATTGAGCATTGTAATAGAAGTAACTGTGGTCTTTCTGGGATAAATTGGTTTTGGCTCTGTGTTCATGTACAGCTTAGTTACTGAGGAATTATATTTGAAAATAGTTCTTTTTGAATCACTCAGTATTACTTTCAGTCATACCTGCAAACCTCCAATTATTTAGGACCATTTTCATTATCAGCCAAAATAAATACATGAGGTCAGTTATTTTTTTTTAAAGATTTTATTTTTAAGTTATCTCGACACTCATTGCGGGGCTCAAACTCACAACTCCGAGATCAAGAGTCACATGCTCCTCCCACTGAGCCTGCCAGATACCTCGAGATCACTTATTTTTTAATAAAACCTTAGGAAGGAGCCAATTAGCAGTTTTATATGCTTTGATTTATATGTATGTACATCAAGATGAATTACATTTATTCTCTTAGAGAATTTTGCTGTATTTTTAAAAACAGTGTTGTTTCCTTGAAATCTTTTGCAGTGGTGCATGTTAGGTCTCAATGAAAAGTAGAACCTATTAAAGCCTTTAAAAAAAGAATTTTTAACATTTTTTTTCTCTTTGTGTTACCAAAGATTGCATTTTACATATCATGAAATTTACCTCATTTATATGTACAATTCAGTGATTTTAAACAAACTTACAGAATTGTATAACCAACAGTACAGCATGTGTTTAGCACATTTCCACTTTCCCTAAAAAAAGATGTCTCCTATCCATTTACAGTCAGTCTCCTTTTGCATATCCAGCCAACCACTAATCTACTTCCAGACTCCATAGATTTCCTTTTCTGGATATTTCATGTAAGTGGAATTCTATAATATGTGGTCTTTTGCATCTGGTTTTTTTTTTTTTTAAACTCAGCATAATGTTTTTGAGGCCCATTCATGTTGTTGCATGTATCAGTTTTTCCTTTTTATTGCTGATGATATTCCATTGTGTGAATATATATTTTGTATCTGTATATACTGGTTGGTAAACATTTGAATTGTTTCGCTTTTTGACTGTTAGGAATAATGCTGCTGTGAACATTCACATTAAAAGCTTTGGGTGGACATATGGTTTTATTTTTCTTGAGTAAATAAATAGGAGTTGAAGTGCTGGATTATATGGTGGCTCTATATTTAAAATTTTAAGCAAGTGCCAAACTGTTTTCTATAGTGGCTATAGTATTTTATATATAAAAAAATGTTTATTTTGAGAGAGAGAGAGAGCAAGCTGTGGAGAGGCAGAGAGAAAGGGAGACAGAGAATCCCAAGCAGGCTTCGCACTGTCAGCAGTGAGCCTGATGTGGGGATTGAACCCATGAACTGTGAGATCATGATCTGAGCTGAAATCAGGAGTCACACGCTCAACTGACTGAGCCACCCAGGTGCCCCTGTAGTATTATATGTTTTAACCAGCAGTGTATGAAGACTTCAGTTTTTCCACATCCTCTCCAACAGTTGTTAGAATCTATCTTTTTTATTACAGCCATTCTGGTGAGTATAGAGTGGTATGTCCCTGCCATTTGGATTGCATTTTTTGATGTTGAGCATCTTTATGTGCCTATTAGCCATTTGTTTATCTTCCTTTGTGTTCAAAGTCTTCTGCCTATTTTTTAGTTTCTTACTGTGTTGTTGTAAGAGTTCTTTATATATTGTGAATACAAGTCCATCTCCCCTACCCCCTATTGAAACCTAGTGATACTTACTGATATAATTCACTTGAATACAAAGTTTAGATTAAATAGGTTATATAGTGAAGATTTTTGCTCTCAGAACAGTTCAGAATCTTAGCTTTATGAGCTTCAAGCCTTGCCACCCTTATATTTCTTCAATTCTGCCAGTGAGATTGTTTTGAGTGAACATGCAGTAGTTTCAGCCTAGCATCCAAAAAGGTTTTCTTCCAACATGCAACGGTATAAACATATTAATTTGTTGCCTATTTCATCTAAAAATTATGACTGTTTCTTCTTTAATAATTCTAAATCTAATTTTTAAAATCAATATTGAATTGAACTTTAGCAAGACTATTCCACTATTAACCTGTTATTCGGCGTTAGTGTCTTTGTAATGAAATTGGTTAAAAAATGGTGATTATTGACGGCTTACATTGGCTTTTATTGACCTTGAACATGAGGACTAATCTGTTTAGCTCAACATAAATCCCTGGTTTTAAAAAACCCTGCACTTCAATGAGCAATAATGGTTTCTAGAAGGCTATTTCAGATAATGCCAATAAAATTCTAAGTCACTTGTAATCCTTGTGCATTTTCTTTAAATTGTCTTGCTTTTTCAAAACTCGCATATTTATTTATACTCTGCAGAATTGGTGATTTAAAAATATTTGGTTCTTGGGATTGCGTTCTTCACAACAGAGTATAAACCCGAGCAACCTGAGTGATAGATCCTGCCTAGAGAGACAGTTTGCTAAGATTAAAAAAAGCACCAGTTTAGGAACCAGGAAACCTGGCTCTGCAAAAGAGCCCTGTAATTGTGAACAAATTATTTAATCGTTACGGTTTTTAGTTTCCTCATCTGTAAAATGACCCAGTTGGACTAGATAATCTCTACGATCCCTTCCAACTCTGAATATTTTGAACATAGACTGTTTGAAAATACCCTGGCATATTTTGTTTTTAATTTATTTTTAGAGAGAGAGAGAGAGAGGGCACAAGCAGGGGAGGGGCAGAGAGAGAGAGAGAAAGAAAGAAGAGAATCCCAGGCAGGCTCCCTGCTGTCAGCGCAGAGCCCAACTGGGGCTTGATCTCACGAAAGCGAAATCACAACCTGAACCGTTAAGAGTTGCACACCAAACCGATTGAGCCACCCAGGTGCCCCAGTACTCTGGTATTTCTTATAAAGTCCTTTCACATATACTTTATCATTTTATTCTTAAAAGATTCCCTGAAGTAGAGAAGGCAAATCTTTAGAGGATAGATAGAAATGTTGGGTATCATCTTAAAATTATTATTACTATTTTTAGATTTGCATGGCAATTTATTGTTCGTTAGTCTCACAACTTTTTCATCAAGATTCATTTTATTATTTTCTATATTGAAGTATAGTTGATAGACAATGTTATATTAGTATCAGGTGTGTAACGTAGTAATCTGACAATTCTAAACATTAATTAGTGCTCAACCACTATTAGCTGTAGTCATTATCTGTTACTATTAAGATATTATTGACTGTATTCTCTGTTATACTTTTCATTTCCATGACTTTTTTTATAACCAGATATTTGTATACAAGTCTTTTTTTCTAATATATTTTTTAAATGTTTAATTTTTTTTGAGAGAGAGAGAGAGCACGCACACGCATCAGCAGGGGAGGGGCACAGACAGAGAGGGAGACACAGAATCTGAAACAGGCTCCAGGCTCTGATCTGTCGGCACAGAGCCCAATGTGGGGCTCGAACTCGTGAGATCATGACTTGAGCCAAAATCGGACGCTTAACTGACTGAGCCACCCAGGCGCCCTGTATACAAGTCTTCTATCAGATATACAGCTTGCAGATATTTTCTTCTGTGGCTTGTATTTATCTTTTTAATAATATTGCTTAAAATACAAAATGTTTTAAATTTTCATGGCCTAATAATCAGTTTTTTTTTTTTTTTTTAATGGATTGTGCTTTTGATGTCATATCCAAAGACTTTTGGCTTAACCACGATCATGAAGATTTTCTCCTGGGCTTTTTTTTTTTTTAGAAGTTTTACAGTTTGGGGATTTACATTTAGGTCTTTGATCCATTTTGAGTTAATTTTTTACATAGTGTAAGATAAAGGTGTAAATTAATCTTTTTTTGTAAGTGGATATCCAGTCGAAAAGACTATCTTTTCTCCTGTTCAACTGCCTTATCACCTTCACTGAAAATTGACCATAGTGTACGGATTTATTTCTGGATTCTCAGGTTTGTTCTGTTGGTCTGTGTGATTATCCTTATGCCATTATCACCGACCTGATTATTGTGGCTTTTTAATATGTTTGAAAATCAGGAAGGGTAAGTCATTCAACCCTGTTCTTTTTCAAAATTATTTTGGCTCTTTTGGTTTCTTTGCATTTCTTTTTCTTTTTTCTTTTTTTTTTTGCATTTCTATATAAATTTAAGAATTAGCTTATCAGTTTCTGAAAAAGAAAAGTGTGATTTTGTTGGAGATGATGTTCAATCTATAGATCAGCTGGGGGAAATTTTTTTTTTAACATTTCCTTAGGAAGAAAGACTATATTAGGAAACTTGTAAAGACTATAAAAAAGAGAAGACAACTCAAAAATGTTATGGTTTCCCTTAACACTGTAAGGTAGCAAAAAAAAAATGCAGACTTTACCTTCGTTTCTTGCTCTTATATTCTCTTTGCTACATTTTTCTAAATCATTTCTATATTTTTTTCACTTTAAAGACTTTATAAGTGTGTAAAATGCTCTGCCAATATATCTATTTTCTTGTAAATGGAATACCTCACATATATGTACAAGTGTAAATAAAAAATGAAAAAGGGAACAGCTGTTTTAAAGGTGATGCTGAGAACAAGTGTCCTCTATGAGGTGTACAAGAGAGAGCTTGTGGTGTAGATTTAGATAATTGTGAATAATTGTTAATTGTAGGACAAAAATGAAGTGGGTGTAAATTTTAAGGTACTATTTCAAAGAAGCATATGAACTTTTGTCATGACATATGACAGTATTTCTATACTTTGATGTTCTCATTCTTTTAACTTCTGCCTTTGCATTTAGTGCTACCGAGAACTTTATTAAGATCTTTCTACAGACTACTGTCTTCTTGTCTTATGTTCTAGAAGGTCTCATTTCTCTTCGCATTGATAGCACATAGGCAAAATAAAGGGAGAATGAACAGTATTCTGTCTTTTACTGCTTCTGCAGCCGTGAAGTCGGAGACCCTTGTGCATGAAGACAGATTTGTTCTATGGCCTCGGAGTTGGGTGCCGGGGACGATGGCGGCTGCACTGAGCTGGCAAAGCCCCTCTATCTTCAGTACCTGGAGAGGGCCCTCCGGTTGGACCATTTCTTGCGACAGACGTCAGCCATCTTCAACAGGAATATTTCTAGGTATGCCATTACATGTTCTCAATGTTTGACCACTCTTCTGATACCCTTTATCTCTTTACTTTTAGTATTTATGTATTCTATGGTTTTTGGTGTGTGTGATATTTTTTTCTTCTTTCCTTCAAATAGAGCACAGTTAACTTATTTAAAGGATCAATTTCTTCTGTCTACTAACCATAAATGAAAATATTTTGCTGGGTCAACTGTGATTGTAGATTTATCATTCTTCAATTTATAGTGATGAAAGTGAAGATGGACTGGATGACAGTAATCCTTTATTGCCCCAGTCTGGGGATCCCTTAATACAAGTTAAGGAAGAACCTCCAAATTCATTGCTTGGTGAAACTTCTGGAGCAGGCAATTCTGGAATGTTAAACACATACTCACTGAATGGAGTTCTGCAGTCAGGTCAGTGTGGTATGAGGTCCCTCTTTGGACTATCCGTTCTCTTGGGGCAGTCGTCCTTTCATTTTTTGTTGTTCTTTATGTTTCTTCACACAGAGTCAAAATCTGACAAAGGGAATTTATATAACTTCTCTAAGTTGAAGAAAAGCAGAAAGTGGCTAAAGGTAAGAGATAAGGCAAATGTTTATAATTCAAATAACCTACTAAAATTACAAATAGAAGGGAAGGTTATTGACTCCTTCTGGCACGTTGGCAGAGATTTTTCTAGACAAGAATATTTTATTCTGGGTATGGTTTTTTGAAGAGATCGTGGAGGAAAATCTAAAGGCTTCCATGAAGTTCACTTTAGCAAACATTTCTGAATATAGAGCACTGTGAAGAGCAAAGGAGAAAAACAAAATATGAGATCTTTGTCCTCACTGGTTTACATTGAAATCAGGGTTATTAATGTCCTTTTCATTAGTTACTGAGTATTAAACAAATGTTGATTGAGTACATTGTATCTGCCTGATACTGTTGTAGACAGACAGCTTTCCTGCCCGGTAGAGCTTACATTCAGATCTGGAATGGGGGGGGAGGTAGTGCCTAGTAAGTCTGTAAACAAATGAAGAAATAAAAATGGCTTTTTTAAAGAGGTAACATTTCAGCTGATTTCTGAATCATCAAAACTATGAATGTTTTACATAAGAGCATTTAAAAAAAAATGTTTATTTATTTTGAGAGGGGATGGGGGAGAAAGAGAATCCCGAGCAGGCTCCCCATGGTCAGTGTAGAGCCTGACCTGAAGCTCGAACTCATGAACTGGGAGATCATGACCTGAGCTGAAATCAAGAGTCAGTTACTTAACCAGTTGAGCCACCCAGGCTCCTCTCAGATAAGAGCATTTCAGTCAGAAGGGACACAACTGCAAAGTTCTTGAGAAAGGATGCAACTCAGTATTTTTGGGGGAGAATGAAGGTTAGCATGGCTGGAGCACATATGAGAGAAGGGATGATAGAAGATGAGGTTCAAGAACCTAATTGTATAGGGTCTTGTACAACAAGTTAAGGAATTTGTGTTTTACTCTGGTGATTTCTGTGAGTGTTTATAGGTAAAGAAATAATCTTGTTTACACTCTTACAAGATAACTGTCACTGGCCCAACTGAGTTAAGGGTAGCATTTCTTCTGTTGAAGCCAAATATTTCTCTGTTGTTTAATTTTCCTGCGAAGAGCTCAAAGTAATTTAAAGGTACTCTTTCATTATTATCACTAGGTCTTTTAAACGGCTTGTGTTTAAAAGACCTAATTTACTTCATATCAGTGTGGCTTTTGGAAATGTAGAAATCTTTGTTTAGCCATCACATTTGTAAAAATCGAGATATAATTGATATGCCATAAAATCTACCTGTTTAGAATGTATAATTTAGTAAGTTTTAGTATAATCATAAAGTTTTGTGCAGCCCTCACCACTAATTCCAGAATATTTCATCACTTCAAAAAGAAACTGAACTTATTAGCAGTCACTTCCCATTCTTTACTTTCCCCAGCCCCTGGCAACCACTAATCTGTTTTCTTTTCCTATGGATTTGCCTCTTCTGGCCATTTCATATAAGTGAAGTCATTGTATACGTGGCCTTTTGCACCTGGCTTCTTTCACTTAGCGTAGTTTTCAAGGTTCATTCATGTTGTGGCACAGATCAGTACTACTTTCCTTTTTATGGCTAAATAATATTTTATTATCTGGATAATAACACAATCAATTAATGACTTTTTGGGTTGTTTCTCTTTATTAGCCATCATAGCCTGCTTTCTATATTGCTTCAAACCCAATAGGTTGTTTCTTTGTTTTTAGTTTTTTTGCCTTGGTATTTGACAGTTAAAATATTTTATGTTAAATGTAAGTACTTAGTGATATCTAGCTTTGTTGCTGTTTATAGCATTTCCATGTATTAGTGCTCTCAAATTCCTGCCCACTAGGTTCAGTTGGTACCTTTTTCTTTTCCACTTGAATTGGTAAAGAATAATGTAAGGGGAACTGAAATGACTGTCTTCCAGCTATTTCTGTCCTTGCGTTGGGGAAAAATGCTTGGATTATGAATGGAATTATTTCATAGCGAGAGATTCCATTTCCATTTCGTCCTGTTTGCAGAGCATTCTGCTAAGTGATGAGTCCAGTGAGGCAGATTCTCAGAGTGAAGACAATGAAGAAGAAGAAGAGGAGGAAGAACTCAACCTCAGCAGAGAAGAACTTCATAACATGTTGCGGCTACACAAATACAAGAAACTTCACCAGAATAAGTATAGCAAAGACAAGGAGGTAAGAATTTCAGGAGAAATCTCAGACCTTCATGCTGGCTATTTAGCCTTTGGTTAACATTCATTGAAAATACGTCATTTTACCTTTTTTTTTTTTTTAATGTTTGTTTATTTTTGACAGAGAGCGAGCAGGAGAAGGGCAGAGAGAGGGTTACAGAGGATCCCAAGCAGGCTCCATGCTAACAACAGAGAGCCATGTAGGGGGCTGGAACTCACAAACCATGAGATTGTGATGTGAGCCAATACTTAACCAGCTGAGCCACTCAGACGCCCCATACATCATTTTACTTTTAAATTTAGATCTTGATGGTGGTGGTTCTAACACAAGCTTTATTGAATTATATTTCACATTCCAAAAATATTTAGCCTTTTAAAGTATACACTTCAGTGGTTTTTAGTATATTCATAGAGATGTGTAACTATTGTCACTATATAGTTCCGGAATGTTGTCTCACTCCAGAAAGAAACCCCAGTCCCCTTAGCTGTTGCCTCTCATTTTCTCCATTCCCCTCAGCCCCAGGCAGCCACTTGTCACTATAAATGTGACTGTTCCAGACATTTCATGCAAATGGAACAGTATGTGATCCTTTGTGTAGCTTCTCACTTAGCATGTTTTCAAAGTTCGTTCATATTGTAGCATGTACCTATACTTTATTCTTTTTTATGGCCAAATAAGATTCCATTGTATGAATGTACTGCATTTTATTTATCCAGGTATCACTTAACGAATTAATTGGATTGTTTCTACTTTTTTGGCTTTTATGAATCATAGCTATGAATAGTGAGTTGTTTCCACTTTGGGCTGTTACAGATAATGCTGCCAAGTAGGTTTGTATATAAGTTTTCGGTGTTGACATATGTTTTCATTTCTCTTGGGTATATACCTAGAAGAGGAATTTCTGGGTCATATGATAACTTTATGCTTACCCTTTAGAGGAACTGCCAGGCTGTTTTCCAAAGTGGCTGCACCCTTTTAAATTCTAGTGATTCCTTTTTTAATGTAGTTGTTCTTCAGAAGTGTTCCTATCTTGAAAAACCTCCCTTTCTTCACATACTAACATTAGGTTAATGATAGTGGCACCAATTTGAGTGCTGTTACTTCTGATTTTTGTCAGAAGTGTGGCACTTTGTACATAATGAGCAATAGCATATTGAAGACCTAAAAACTTTCCAGCAATTAGTTACCATCCAAAGTTAGTTCAGAAAACTTTGAATAATATGCTGAAGGTTATAAACCTGCAGAAATAATAAATAGTGAGATAGCTGGCTTTTTTGACTTAGAGTTCCTTCTTAAAGTACAGTGCTAGGCATTTGGTGCTTGAAAAAAAATTTTTTTTTTTTTTTTTTGAGTATAGCCGACATATAGTATTATATTTCAGGTGTACAACAGTGATTCAACATCTCTATACATTATGTTATGCTCACAAGTGTGCATATCCGTTACTATCCGTTACTGGATAACAGTATTACAGTATCGTTGACTGAATCCCTGTGTTGTACCTATTCCATGATTTACTCACTTCATAACTGGAAGCCTGTACCTCCCACTCCCTTTCACCCATTTGCCCAACCGCCATCACCCACCCCTCTGACAGACATCAGTCTGTTCTCTTTACAGGTCTGATTTGGCTTTTTGTTTTTTAGATTCCAATTATGAGTGAAATCATGTGATATTTGTCTTTTTCAGTCTGACTTATTTCACTGAGCATAATACCCTCTAGGTCCATCCATTTTGTCACAAATGGGAAGAGTTCATATATGTATGTGTATATATACATATATACATACATACACATGCATGCACACACACATAGAAATATATATGCTACATTTTTATTTATTCACCTATCAGTGAACACTTAGCTTGCTTCTATATTTTGGCTATTGTAAATAATACTGCAGTAAACATAGGAATGCCTGTATCTTTTTGAATTAGTGTTTTTATTTTCTTTGAGTAAATACCCAGTAGTGGAATTATTGTATCAAATGATATTTGTACTTTTAATTTTTTGAGGAACCTCCATACTGTTTTCCACAGCAGATGAACCAATTTGCATTCCTACCAACAGTGCAAAGATTCATTTTTTTCCATGTCCTTGCAAGACCTATTTCTTGTTGATTCTAACCATTTTGACAGATGTAGAGTGATAATCTCATTGTAGTTTTGATTTGTATTTCCCTGATAAGTGATGTTGATCATCTTTCCACATGTCTCTTGGGCGTCCGTATGTTTTTGGACAAATTGTTTGTTCAGGTCCTCTAACTATTTTTTAATCATATTGATTGGTTTGTCTGGGTTGAGTTGTACAAGTTTTTTATATGTTTTGAATATTAACTCCTTATTGGATATATAATTTGCAGAAATCTTTTTTCATTCATTAGGTTGCCTTTTCGTTTTGTTGATGATTTCCTTCACTGTGAAAAGGTTTTTATTTTGAAGTAGTCCCAGGAGTTTATTTCTGCTTTTGTTTCCCTTGCCTTGGGAGGCACATCTAGAAAAATGTTGCTATCTATGGCTGATGTCAGAGAAATCGCTGTCTATTGGTCTCTTCTAAGATTTTTATGGTTTTAGGTCTCACATTTAGGGTTTTAATCCATTTTGAGTTTATTTTTGTTTGTAGTGGTAGAAAGTGATCCAGTTTCATTCTTATGCACATAGCTGTCCAGTTTTCCCAGCACCATTTATTGAAGAGACTGTCTTTCCCCATTGTATATTCCTGCCTCCTTTGATATAGATTAATTGGCCACATAAGAATGAATTTATTTCTGAGTTCTCAATTCTGTATTGTTGAAATTTTTAAAGTATGTTCTACACACAACATGGGGCTCCAAGTCATGACCCTGAGATCAAGTCATGTGCTCTACCAACTGAGCCAGCCAGGCCCCCTTTATCTCTGCGTTTTCTTTTCTCTTCCATTCATCTGTATGCCTCTGTTTGTACCAGTACCATACTGTTTCGATTACTAAAGCTTTGTAGTATATCTTGAAATCTGGAATTGTGATACTTCCAACTCTGTTTTTCTTTCTCAATACTGCTTTGGTTATTTGGGGTGGTTCTATACAGATTTTAGTGTTATTTTTTTCTTCTGTGAAAAATGCTATTGTTACTTTAATAGGGATTGCAATACTTGGCCTTTTTTTTTTTTTTTTTTTTTTTGAGAGAGAGAGTTAGAAGGAAGGGAGGAAGCAGGACAGGGATAGAGAGAGAGGGAGAGAGAGAATCCCAAGGAGGTTCCACACTGTTCATTGCAGAGCCCAATATGGGGCTCAAACTCACAAACTGGAAGATCAGGACCTGAGCTGAAGTTGGGTGTTTATCCGACTGAGCCACCCTGGGGTGCCCTAGGTTTTTGGTTGTTTTTTTTCTTTTAATTATTTTTGAGAGAGAGAGAGAGAGAGCAAGAGTGTGAGCAAGGGAGGGGCAGAGAGAGAGAGGGAGAGAGAAAATCCCAAGTAGGTTCTACACTATCAGCACACCTGATGCGGGGCTTGAATCCACAAACTGTGAGATTGTGACCTGAGCCAAAATCAAGAGCCAGGTGCTCAACAACCTGAGCCACTAGGCACTCCTACTAGGTCTTTTTTTAATTGAAGTAAAACATACATATGGGAAACTTTATAGATTGTGTTAACTATGCAGCTCAATGAATGCTCATTCAATTTTGACCATTGAAAGAGGATCTTGTGATAGTTCTCCATGTCACTTTTCTGTACTAGTTTCAGTTCTTGAACTGGCTGCAATCTAGGAAAGAGATTCAACAATGGACTGCTTAATTTTAATTTATATTCATATTTATCCATTGGAAATAGGTAAAACAAAATGAATGTAAGCTTTGCGGGTCAATTGAAATGCAGTGCTTGAAATAATCTCTCTGCACAGAAAAAAAAAATAGATTATTCATGTGTTAGAATTTTGGCAACATAGACATTATCCATAGTGCCTCTCCAGTGGGAGATAAAGAGTGAAAAGACTTGAAAGACAAGAGAATTGGGATGGTTGGTGACTCTCTGAACCAAATAGAAGACTAAAAGCCAGAATAACAGGTATCTGTTAGTAAATCTGAGGACCTGTTGATAATAGAAATATGGTTTATTTCTTGTTGATGAATACCATGAGGAGCCCTTTCTGCAGTTAATTGCATCTCTCAAATATGTATTAGGACCAAGTAAATATTCTGGTGGAAATTCAGAAGTATGAAGCATTTTCCTTTCTTAAGTTATTTTCAGCAACTTGTCATGTACATAACTGATGAACCCATTTCATTTTGAAGTAAGGACATAACTCACTTTGAAGTACTAAACGTTCGTGGGTCTTTTTGTGGAAAGAACAACATATTTAGGAGGTATGGTTTTTCTCTGGCTCAACTTTTTGCAGTAAAGATGATTTGAAGGCAGGCTTAGAACATAGACCAGCCCTTCTAAGCCTCACCACTATCTTTGCCTGCTTCAGTTGCAGCAGTACCAGTACTACAGTGCAGGCCTGCTCTCCACATATGACCCTTTCTATGAGCAACAGCGGCACCTGCTTGGACCCAAAAAAAAGAAATTCAAGGAGGAAAAGAAACTTAAAGGTGAGCATACTGACCTGCCTTCCACATTTACTCTTTTTAGTTTCAGGATTGTATATAACCTGTTGGTACATTTAGACTTTGAACATAATGAATGTAGTAGAAACTTGCTTTATCTGAAAAACCCTAGTCTTCCCTAAGTTGTATTATTAACCTTATTTCATATTCGGTTTATGATTTCTTCTAGAGTTGTAAAGACCTAAAAATACAGATTCCTAGCCAGAGGTTGAAATCAGTTATTCTTTCTTTCTTCTATACAGTCTTTCAAATGTTGAAAATGTTCTGGGAGAGAACAGGTTGGTTATGCACAGGGAAGTATGAAGAGCAAGCTGAAGTGTTAGGAATAAATTATGATTGTTGCTGTATGTGGAAATTTAAAACAGATCATCTCTTTATCTTGTGTAGTGTTTATTTGTATGTTTGCCAGGAAATGTGCTTTCCTCCCTTACTGAGTTCTAAGCTGCTAGAAATCAGGAAGGAAGTAGGAAGGGAAAGTTTTAAACTCTCTGTACAAGTCAGATTTTGTTCATCTGAAAGTATGAACTCTGCTCAGAAATTCTTTTTTTTCATATAATTTATTGTCAAATTGGTTTCCATACAACACCCAGTGCTCATCCCAACAAGTGTCCTCTTCCATGCCCGTCACCCACTCTCCCCTCTCACATATCCCCCATCAACCCTCCGTTTGTCCTTAGTATTTAAGAGTCTCTTATGTTTTGCCTCCCTCTCTCTCTGTGACTTTTTTTATTTTTCCTCCCTTCCCCTCCCCCATGGTCTTCTGCTAAGTCTCTCAAAATCCATCTGTGCATGAAAACATATGGTATCTGTCTTTCTCTGACTGACTTATTTCACTTAGCATAATACCCTCCAGTTCCATCCATGTTGTTACAAATGGCCAGATTTCATTCTTTCTCATTGCCACGTAGTATTGCATATATATATATATATATGCATATATATATGGAATACTATATATATATATATATATATATATGCACACTACATCTTCTTTTTCCATTCGTCAGTTGATGGGCACTTAGTCTCTTTCCATGATTTGGCTATTGTTGAAAGTGCTGCTGTAAACATTGGGGTACACGTGCCCCTATGCATCCACTCTCCTGTATCTCTTGGGTAAATTCCTAGCAGTGCTATTGCTGGCTCAGAGAGTAGTTCTATTTCCATTTTTTTGAAGAACTTCCCCACCGTTTTCCAGAGCGACTGCACCAGGTTGCATTCCCACCAACTGTATGAGAGGGTGCCTGCTTCTCCACATCCTGGCCAGCATCTATAGCTTTCTGATTTGTTCATTTTAGCCACTGTTACTGGTGTGAGGTGGTATCTCAGTGTGGTTTTTATTTGTATTTCCCTGATGATGAGTGACGTCGAGCATCATTTCGTGTGTCTGTTGGCCATCTTGATGTCTTCTTTGGAGAAGTGTCTATTCATATCTTCTGTCCATTTCTTCACTAGATTACTTGTTTTTTGGGTGTGGAGTTTGGTGAGTTCTTTATAGATTTTGGATAGTAGCCCTTTATCCGATAATGTCGTTTGCAACTATCTTTTCCCATTCCTTTGGTGGCCTATTAGTTTTGTCGATTTTGCGTGTAGAAGCTTTTTATCTTGATGAGGTCCCAATAGTTCATTTTTGTTTTTAATTCCCTTGCTTTTAGAGATGTGTCGAGTAAGAAATTGCTGCGACTGAGGTCAAAAAGGTTGTTTCCTGCTTTCTCTTTTAGGGTTTTGATGGTTTCCTGTCTCACATTCAGGTTCTTCATCCATTTTGAGTTGATTTTTGTGATGGCGTAAGAAAGTGGTCTAGTTTCTTTCTTCTGCATGTTGCTGTCCAGTTCTCCCAGCACCTTTTGTTAAAGAGGCTGTCTTTTTTCCATTGATACTTTTTTCTGCTTTGTCAAAGATTAGTTGGCCATGTATTTATGGGTCCATTTCTGGGTTCTCTATTCTTTTTTTTTTTTTTTTAATGTTTTTATTTATTTTTGAGACAGAGAGAGACAGAGCATGAGTGGGGGAGGGGCAGAGAGAGAGGGAGACACAGAACGTGAAACAGGCTCCAGGCTCTGAGCTGTCAGCACAGAGCCCGACGCGGGGCTCGAACTCACAGACCGCGAGATCATGACCTGAGCCGAAGTCGGACGCTCAACCGACTGAGCTACCCAGGCGCCCCCTGGGTTCTCTATTCTATTCCATTGGTCTGTGTGTCTGTTTTTGTGCCAATTCCATACAGTCTTGGTGATTACAGCTTTGTAGTAGAGACTAAAGTCTGGGATTATGATGCCTCCTGTTTTGGTTTTCTTCTTCAATATTACTTTGGCTATTCGGGGTCTTTTGTGGTTCCATACAAATTTTCGGATTGTTTGCTCTAGCTTTGAGAAGAATGCTGGTGCAATTTTGATTGGAATGGGATTGAATGTGTAGGTTGCTTTGGGTAGTGACATTTTTAACAATATTTATTCTTCCAGTCCATGAGCATCGGATGTTTTTCCATTTCTTTGTGTCTTCTTCAATTTCTTTCATAAGTAAGTGTTTTATAGTTTTCAGCATAGAGATCTTTTACATCTTTGGTTAGGTTTATTCCTAGATATTTTATGGTTTTTGGTGCAATTGTGAATGGGATTAATTTCTTTATTTCTCTTTCTGTTGCTTCATTATTGGTGTATAAAAATGTGACCGATTTCTGTACATTGATTTTGTACTCTCCTAATTTACTGAATTCATGTATCAGTTCTCGCAGGATTTTGGTGGAGTCTTTAGGGTTTTCCACGTAGAGTATCATGTTGTCTGCGAAAAGTAAAAGTTGGACTTCATCCTTGCCAATCCCGATGCCTTTTATTTTGCTTTGTTGTCTGATTGCTGATGCTAGGACCTCCAACACTATGTTAAATTTTTTCTTTTAATGTTTATTTATTTTTGAGAGAGAGAGAGAGACAGAGTGTGAGCGGGGAAGGGCAGAGAGAGACACACACACAGAATCCAAAGCAGGCTTCAGGCTCTGAGCTGTCAGCACAGAGCCCAACGCGGGGCTCGAACTCACGAACCGTGAGATCATGACCTGAGCCGAAGTCAGACACCCAACCAACTGAGCCACCCAGGTGCCCCTCCAACACTATGTTAAATAGCAGTGGCGAGAGTGGACATTGCTGTCATGTTCCTGATCTCAGGGGGAAGGCTCTCAGTTTTTCCCCACTGAGGATGATATTAGCTGTGGGCTTTTCATAAATGGCTTTTGGGATGTTTAAGTATGTTCCTTCTATCCCGACTTTCTCAAGGGTTTTTATTAGGAAAGGATGCTGTATTTTGTCAAATGCTTTTTCTGCATCTATTGACAGAATTATATGGTTCTTATCTATTCTTTTGTTAATGTGATGTATCACATTCATCGATTTTGTGAATACTGAACCAGCCCTGCAACCCAGGGATGAATCCCACTTGAGCATGGTGAATAATTCTTTTTATATGCTGTTGAATTTGATTTGCTAGTATCTTGTTGAGAATTTTTGCATCCATATTCATCAGGGATATTGCTCAGAAATTCTTTTAAGCCTTCTTCCCTTTCTCCCACATCCTCTGCACTCTCCTGTCCCCCCTCCCCAAATGAGTTTTTTGTTCAATGTATGATTTTCTCTTCACACGTCATGATGTCCTATCAGTTAACACATTTTTTCTTTCTTTGTTATTTCTCTTTAATCATCTTGTGTTGCCACCAAGTAGAAATGTTTCCTTCCTTTTGGCCGTTACTTGAGATCGTGGTACTTCATAAGTCTCCCTTCCTGTTGTTAGGTTCAACAGAAATTCAGTTTTTAGGTTTTATTCAGTGTTCTCTTTCAGGTTGACATAGGGAGTTGACATAGGGAGTATCCAGTGTTCTTTTCCAAGGTAGTGAGATCTTCCTCTTGGAATATTAATGGACTTGAATAAAGATATAAACATTGCCAGCCTCATGTGGAATGAGGAAGGAAGGAAGGAATTTTCTTAAAGCCATGAGGTTTTTTGTGGCTCTCTTCTGTGCAAGGGCAGAAATGCAACATTCTGAGTCTGTTTTTTTGCAGCCAAGTTGAAAAAAGTGAAGAAAAAAAGGCGAAGGGATGAAGAACTTTCCTCTGAAGAATCTCCTCGTTGCCACCACCACCAGACCAAAGTCTTTGCCAAGTTCTCTCATGATGCACCTCCTCCTGGCACCAAGAAGAAGCACTTATCCATTGAGCAGCTTAATGCTCGTCGCAGGAAAGTATGGCTCAGCATTGTGAAAAAGGAACTACCAAAGGTACGTGAGTGCCGCTAGCATAGATGGCAAGTTTTTCTCCCTGCCCTCTAAAGAGGAGCTGTGGGAGCTAGGTAGCTTTACAGTGTTCAGAAAGGAAACTAATCTGATGGAATTAAGATAATGCTGAATAGTACTCTTGTCAGTTAACTATTTTTTCTAGATTTTGATCAAAATCCGCAAGACAGTTAGTTGTTGTGTGGTGTTCTTTGTCCAAAAAATGGAGGGAAACCTCTATGAGAAAGGAAAGCAGTTTTCTTACATATAGCATTAGAGGTTGGACAGCAAATTGATAGGTGATAATGGAGGAAATAAAAATGAAATGGTGGAGTTCTGATTCTTACAGAATTTATAAATACTTGTTACTGAATAATCATAGGCATTAGAGAAACTGTGAATGATTCAAGTGAAAGATATGTAAGCATTCTTTTTGCTATTTTAATTTGGTTTTGATAACATTTTATTTTGGTATAATTTTAAACTTGAAAATTTCAGGAATTGTACAGGAAATGTTGTTATACCCTTTGCTCAGTTGTTTTCTTTTTACTTAGTTAATTGCATTATAAATTGAGCACAGCCTTAATAGAAATATGAATAGGATATTTTCTGAATTTAGGAAAAGTGATACTAACCTCAAGGAAAAAATCAATATGCAAGAATTGTTAGAGAACACTGACAAAGCTGCATGAAACATTAAAATACACTGTAAAGTCTCTGTAATTAAAAGAGTGTAGTACTGCCACATGCATCGTCAAATAGATCAGTGGAATAGACTAATAGACTTAAAAAAAGGTTTTTTAATTAATTAATTAATTTCGAGAGAGAGAGAGAGAGAGAGAGAGAGAGAGAGCGCGAGCGCGCGCGCGCCTGTGAGGGGGGGGCGGGAGGGGCAGGGAGAGAGAGAGAAAATCCCAAGCAGGCTTCACACTGTCAGCGCCAAGTCTCACATGGGGCTCAAAGTCACGAACGAACCATCGAGATCATGACCTGAGCCTGAAATTAAGAGTCAGACGCTTAACTGACTGAGCCACCCAGGTGCCCCTAGACTAACAGACTTTTTAATAAATGGTGCCGTAACAAGTAGGTAGCCATTTAGAAAAAGATAAAATTAGATCTGTTTCTCACACATACTAATACTCTAAACATATTAAGGTTCTTAGTATAAAAAAATGAAACCAAATAAATACTAGAGGAGAAGGATTACATTCCTTTTTAACCTTGGTGCAGCAAAAGTATGACTCAACTTCCAGAGACAATGAAAGAAAATTTGGTAAATCTGACTATATACAAGTAAATTTTTTCATGACAAAAGATAGCTGATGAAGTGGGAAAAATTATTTACATTGTATATCACAAAGGGCTCTTTCTTATCTCCAGTATATAAAGAACTCTTGAAAATTGAGGGCCAAAGGACCGAAAATTCAGTAGACAAGGAAAATGATGGGAATAGACAATTCACAAAAAAAGATACAAAAATGGCTCTTAAACATTAAAAAGATTCAAAGTCTCATAATTAAAGTAGTCTAAAATAATACCTAGATACCAGTTTACCAGTTTTCACTTACCACAATGGCAAAAATTTGAAAATATGATAACACATTCTCTTAAGGAAGCTATGGGGAAAAGGGCACTTTCATACATTGCTGCTAGAAATCAGAGAGCATTATTCTGGAGGGGAAATTGGCAATACCTAACAATCTCCATATGCACTTAACCTTTCAAACCAGTGCTTCCGCTTCTAGGAGTTATCCTGAGGCTAAACCTCTAACAGTACAAAATAACAAGTAAACAAAGTTACTCATTGCAGCATTATTTTTAATTGCAAAATAAAGTAAACAACTTTAATGCCTATACATGGGGCTTGAATTGAATTCTGGTAGATATACAGACTGGATTATTATACTGCTATTAAGAAGAAATAATGAGGATGACCTTTCTGAAGTGACATGGAGTAATTTCTGAGACATACTGTTAAGTGAGAAAAGCAAAACAAAAGCAGGCATCTATAGTATTTATCTTTCATATAAGCAAAACAGGAATATAAGAAAATATACAAATTCTCATTCATGAACTTGAAATTAAAGTGTTGATTTCTTATAGTGAGCAGGTAGAAAAATGTAGAAAAAAAGGAAGGAATGGGATCAGGTTAGCAGGGATGAGGGGACAGTTTTCGAGTAGATCTTTTTGTATGTAGGGCTGACTTTGAGAATCATGGTAATGTTTCATATACTCCTCATATACCCCCATAATAAAACAAAAGCAATCAGGGTGTGGGAAGGGAATTAGGTTGAGGGGATATGTGGGCAAAGTGGAATAAAAACAGGAACAAATGGGGTGCCTGGGTGGCTCAGTCGTTTGAGTGTTTGACTCTTGATTTTGGCTCAGGCTATGGTCTCGCAGTTCATGAATTTGAGGCTTGTGTCCAGATTCTGTGCTGATATGTGGAGCCTGCTTTGGACCCTGTCTCTCCCAGCTTTCTCTGCCTCTCCCTGGCAAGCCACGCACACGCTGTCTCTCAAATAAACTTAGGAAAAAAAAAAAAAAAAGAACAAATGTTAACTGTATTAGAAATGAGCAATGTATAATCAAGTTGCAGAGATTGGTGAAGAAAAGGACTCCCCGAAGAAACTGAGGAAATCAATATTTTGACTTGATATGTAAGGCTAAGAGACCATAAGAACTGTACATAAATGATATGATTAACGTAGTAAGTGTTTCTTAAAAAAGAAACTTAGAATTTTGAAACTACTCTGTATGTGTACTAGAACTGAACAAAGTAAGTATATATGTTGTAGATGACAGCCAGTTTCTCACTGTTGGAAACACTTAAAGTGAAGCCTTTGAAATTTGATTGGAGTCAGAGTTCTCAGTATAAATTCATGATTTTTATGTGTGGGTGTATACACACACACAGATGTGTACAGAAATATAGTTGTGTGTTTATGCATAGGTTTGTATGCATGTATACTTATTTTCTAGCTAGCTCTTTGCTGAGAGTGCCTAGAAGTAGTGATACCCCAGTAACAATGAAGTTATCTAGTACCCAGATCTTGATTTCTCAACATCTTTTATTCTCTAATAAAGTTAAGGAAATGCTTGAAGAAAGATGGGAACAGGAGTGTCAGAAGAACCCAGGAGCCAGTCTCAAGGAGCTCTTCATGGCCAAAGTTAGAATAATTGAGCAACGAAATCAATAAATCCATAATAATAATAATAATAATAATACTGAATTTTAACACATAGAATAAAAGAAGTATCAGTGAGTCCATACTGTTACAAATAATGAAATAAGCAAACAGGTAAGGTAGAAGGAACAACTCTTCCTTGCAGTAGAATTCCAGTTAAACGGGAAGAAGGAAGTAGAGAATCATCATTAACACAAATATCATGGTAGTAATTGTTGCAGGTTGGATCCATTGATGAAGGCTCAAATCAGGACGAAAGTTAAGAGGAGAGCCAGAGCTTGCACACACTGAAAACATCCAGCCAGCATATACATCTTAGCACAAAAACAAAGATAGTAATTATCATGGGTAGTTACATGATAAGGTGGTAGAATCTACCTTATCCAAATGATCTAAGTAATTACTAGTAATATAAATTTCTATACCATGAACATGATGTGATACATTGAGAAGAACACATCATTTCTGGGGTATTCTTTCCAAAATGCGTATTGTCATTCCAGTCATGAGAAAACACCAGAAAATCACACCCTTTGGGAAATTCTACAGAATAACTGATTGGTGCCTTTCAGAGGTGTCAAGGACATAAGAGAAAGATTGAAGAAATGTTCTATACAGCAAGAGACTAAGGAGAGAAGCAAATAAATACTCTGTGGGATCCTGTTACAGGATCCTGGAACAGGAAAAGGATTTTAGTGGAAAAATTGTTGACGTTCAGATAAGACTTGTAGTTTAATTAATATTTTACCAGTGTTATTTTCCTTTCTTAATATAGTAAAACCTTGGTTCGTGAGCATAATTTATTCTGGAAACGTGCTTGTAATCCAAAGCACTTGCATTTTAAAATGAATTTCCCCGTAAGAAATAATGGTATATGTGCTGCTGAAGTGAGCACAGATGATTTGTTTCATAACCCAGAAATATTCATATGAAAATAATTATAATACTATAATATACAAAATAATAAAGAAAATACAAAATATAAAGAAAAATAAACAAATTAACCTGCACTTACCTTTGAAAACCTTTGTGGTTGGTTTGAGGGAGACAAGAGAGAGGAGCGTTATTGTATAGGGTGACTTTCACTGTCACTAATAGAATCACTGCTGTCTATTGGTCCAGTGGAATCTTTTTCTGCACGGGGGGCCATCGTATATGCTCGCATAGGTGTTGACTACACTACAGTATTATTAAACTCTTATATACTGTATTTAATGGAACTGACAAGAAGGCAGCAGAGGAAAGGTCTATATGTGTAGGCAGCCTGACCTAGAATGAAGCAAAGCATTCCTAAGCTTACTCTTGTGTGGAAAGCAAAGGACTGTCCATAGGTGCTTCGATGTGACAAAAAATATACTAGTGCAAGTTGTGAGCACCTTCCAACATTCTGAAAAATTGACCATTTCTTCCAAACACTGTGGCCCGAGAGTGAGTACGAGAGACGATCACCCACAATCTCATAGAGAGAGAGAGAGAGAGAGAGAAGGAGAACCGTTGTCTCAGTAGTGATCATGTGACATTCGACATCGTGTACTACTTGTATTGCACGACCTCACTTATTTATCAACTTAAAATTATTAGAAATGTTTGCTCATCTTGTGGAACACTCGCAGAGCAAGTTACTCTTAATCCAAGGTTTTACTGTAATTGTATTCTGTGGGGCTCCTGAGTGGCTCTTTCGGAATCTCGTTTGGCTCAGGTCATGATCCCATGGTTCGTGTTGAGCTTCTTGCTGACAGTGGAGAGATTGCTTGGGATTCTCTGTCCCTCCCCTGCTCGCTCTCTATCTTTTTCTTTCAAAATAAGTAAATAAACATTTAAAATAATTGTATCCTCGTTATATAAGATGCTAAACTGAGGAAAGCAGCAGGAGGGATATAAGGAAACTGCATTATTTTTTGCTACTTTTCTGTAAGTCTAAAATTAGTTCAAAACAAAATGTTTTAAAATGATATGGCAAGAATAATGCACATCTTTTACTCATATATAGCAATGTTTGCTTGTTGGCTTTTGTTACATAAATGTATACTTTTTTCTCACCCATTTTGAGGGTTAGTTTGACACTTCGTATTGAACTTCCTTGTAGTAATTCAATGGGTGTTTCTTTAAAAAATGGCATTCTCTCATACAGAACCACAGTGCAGTTATAAAGGTTATTATCTGATCCACAGACCATATTTAGATTTCATCACTTGTCGCCGTAATAAAGGACTTTTTTTCCTGCTTCAATCCAGGATCCAATCTGGACTACATACTTCATTTAGTTGTCACAGCTCTTTAATCTCCTCTAAATCTGACATAGTTTCTCAGCCTTAATTTTTCATAACATTTTTATTTTTAAAGAGTAGAGGCCTGTTATTTTGTACAGTGTTTCTGAATTTGAGTTCATATGATTCCTCATGATTAGATTTGGGTGATTCATTTTGGGCAAGATTACCAAAGGAGTTATATATCCTTCTTGGTAGGTCTCATTAGGAGGCACGTGACCCATTGTCGCAGTTTGATATTAGCCTCAATCTCCTTGGTATGTTTGTGCTTCTTTCCCCCCTGCCAATTAATAAGTATTTTTGTAGAGAGAATTTATAGAAGAACATTCTTTATGAGAGAAGCTATGGGAAACCCTCTTTGTATCTGGTAAATAGACTTCAAAATGATGCCTTTCTGGGATGCCTGGGTGGCTCAGTGGGTAGAGCATGCAACTCTTTATCTCAGGGTCATGAGTTCAAGCCCTACATTGGGTGTAGAGATTACCTTAAAAAATAAATAAACAAAAGTAATTTTTAAAAAATGATGCCCTCCTGATAATCAAGAATCGACTAGGAATATTTGAGATTCTGGTGTTGGTTTTTTTTAAATTTTGTAACGTTTTTATTCATTTTTTGAGAGAGAGAGAGAAACAGAGCATGAGTGGATGTGGGGCAGAGAGAAAGGGAGACACAATCTGAAGCAGGCCCCAGGCTGTCAGCATAGAGCCTGATGCAGGGCTTGAACTCATGGATTATGATATTGTGACCTGAGCCAAAGTTGGGCACCAGAAGGACTGGGCCCCCCAGGCACCCCAAGATTCTTGTCTTTTAAGTGGTAATAGCTTCTCAGGCATTTAATAGGAGAAAGTTTTTATAAAAGGCCTAAAAATTCCCCAAAGGTGGGAATTCCAAAAGGTGAGGTAGGAATTTTATAGAAATGGCTTTTAGGCCATCTGTGTAACTTTGTACCCACCCTTTCTTCAGAATTAGGGGGAGAGCTCTTTAACAGTCAGAGTCACCCAGCTGTGCCTGCTGTGTCTTTTCCGTTGTCAACTGGATCATCATGGGAACTCAGGGTTTTTTATTGAGGTTTTTTTGTTTTAACTGAATTGGAATACAAAATAAGCAGCTCATGACTGTTGGCTGCTGAGTCATCTTGTGTTAGGTCTGCCTTGGAATTTTTTTTGGTTGGAGAAGATGAAGCTTAGTGAAGCTTAAGTGTTGGCAGAAATTAATAGTGGCAGCAGGTTTGTTCTGCTTGGAGGATAGAATCACCAACCAGAAGGCTATTTTACCCTTCTCCTAACAATTCCTGTATGTCAACGCCTGCTATCTCAGCCTGTTTGCAGATGGCCTCTGCAAAGTGGTGTGTGTTAGTCACTGTGGTGCTGGGGTTTAGGGCATGTTGTTATATTTTCCTAGTCCACTTCGGGCCTGAAACATAACTTAGATTCTTTCTAAAGTATACAGAAGACTCTATTGAAGGCAGCCACAGCACTAGCTTATTCTTCTTAATGCTGCTTTAGTAGCTTGTGTGTGGTTCTGAGTTTGTGCATTTGGATGACTTTATTTTTTAACCTTTGAGGAGTTGAATAAAAGACAGTGTCAGTCTACACAATCTTATTTCAAAAGGACTCCTAAATGATATAATTGTTTTTAAATATTTTAGGCCAACAAGCAGAAAGCTTCAGCTCGTAACCTGTTTCTCACCAATAGCCGAAAGGTAAATTGTAGTTTTATATTTCCCATTTTATATTATGTTGGAATATATCTACGTTTGCTGTTTTTGTCTCTTGTGACCTGGTTGAATACCTCAGGTACTCTAGTAGTACCTAAGAGAATTTCTAAATGTTCTCTATTTTATAAATAAAATTGCTCTTCCTCACACTTCTAGTATTTGAACCTTTTTGGATGAGACCATAGCCTGCTCTGATTCCTTAGGCAGATCATGGAAGCTTCCTGTGCTCAGTCTCTTTATCTAAGAAATGATGATTATTAATATTAATACCTTCCTTTAGAGAGAAATAACAGAACTTCCTTTGAAATCTGTGAGATCAGATGAGGTAATGTTATTGGTTCTGTTTTCCTGGGCTAATCACTCATGCTCAGTTTCTTCATCTGTAAAATGAGGATGTCGATACTACCAACTTCATAGAGTTTTTGTGAAAAAATAGTTTAATGATGTTAGACTTAGAGTGGTGCCTAGCATATAATCAGCATTAATAGCTAATATTACTAATGTGTATGACAATACTTTGTAACTTCCCAGCATATCTCAGGTCATTATACTTTGTTTTTTTTTTTTTTCCATCTAAGGTGCCAATATGTGTATAGATTTTTCATTCCATTTATTACCTCAGGATCTGTGTCTGAATCTTAGTACTGTGCAGGGACATTAACCACATGGTGGGAGAAGAAGATGTGGCCGTAGAAAGACTGTGTGCACTGAACAGTCTGAGGAATGCTGTGGTTTAGAGCTAAGGGAAAACTGGCCATGGTGTTGGGTCCTTCTCCTTTGTGAGAATGCTGTTGTCATCTGCAGCTCGCCCACCAGTGCATGAAGGAGGTGCGTCGAGCCGCCTTGCAGGCCCAGAAGAACTGTAAGGAGACCTTGCCTCGTGCCCGCCGCCTCACCAAGGAGATGCTTCTGTACTGGAAGAAATACGAGAAGGTGGAGAAGGAACACCGCAAGCGTGCAGAGAAGGAAGCCTTGGAGCAGCGCAAGTTGGATGAGGAAATGCGGGAGGTAGGGCAATATAGTATAAAATTTTGAAAACCCTGATTGTTCAGCCATATCAGGAGATTTGTGTGTACTACAAAAATTATAGGGCGCCTGGGTGGCTCAGTCGGTTAAGTGGCCGACTTCAGCTCGGGTCATGATCTTACAGTCTGTGAGTTCGAGCCCCACATCAGGCTCTGTGCTGATGGCTCAAAGCCTGGAGCCTGTTTCGGATTCTTTGTCTGCCTCTCTCTCTTCCCTTGCTCATGCTCTGTCTCTATGACTCTCAAAAATAAATAAATGTTAAAAAAAAAATTATAGTTAATGAAATCATTGAAAAAAATTTTTAAGACATAATTTTTGAGTATAGTAATTTTAGTCCAGTAAATCGATTCTGTTTTTATCCCTCAGTAAGGCCCTCTCTCTGGCCTTCACCTCTCATTGTATGGTAAGGTTTTCTGTTTTTTTTTTTTTTTTTTTTTTTTTTTAAGCCTTATTCCTCTTTATATTTCTGGAGGACCAAAAAAAAAAAAAAAAAAGGAATAGGGATGAACAAAAGAAAAAGAAAACAGCATACAGCTTATCTTGGCTTGTTTCCAGGTGCTGGCTGCAGATTCTTCCTTGTTGGAAGAGCAGGGCTGGTTGCCAAATTTAGGTCCAGATAGGAACAATAGACAACTAGTCCAGTTTTGAGACCCATCCCCCCAACTCTGACCTGCTTCACTGTTTTAACTTTCAGCCAGTACTCTTCTAAGCCTGATGTTAGTTAATATAGGTGAGTAGATTATTCAGGGAAGCAAGAGGAGAGAGTAAGAAGACAAAGTCATTGTGTTGCCAGTGGCAAACCACTGTGGGCAGGAAAAATTGAGATCTGGAGAAAGAAGGCAATCACAGGATGAGAGGATGTTTTCTTTCAGGTATAGGTACTAAGTAGTCGTGTCAAAGCCGAGCTGTGGCCTCTTCTGAGCTCTTGATCTTCTATCTTTTATCTTGCCTTCTTGGGTGAATGTGGATTTTGCGCAGATTTCTTAAGTCCCCTGGGTAACTTTTATCTTTGCAAGATAAAAACGTATTAGCGTGTTAGTAAACATTTGATGGTATCTGGAATACTTAACTGAATTTAGAGGCGTTTGAGAGTCGCAGATCTTGAAGTTTTGCAAGCAGCCAGACAGGTTTGTGAAACATTCTCTCAGTTTTGTTGATAATTAACTGATAAGTTTCATTCATGTTTATGTTTTATGTTTTTCTCCGAACCTTCAAAAGAAAACAATTTGTGATGGAACTTTATTGTTCTTTAGTTTATCTTGCTCATTTAAACATGTAGTGGTTGACGTTTTTAAAGTTAAAGGAGATGTTACACTTTTTTGTTTTAATTTAGAAAAGTTTTCTTGATGGTACTTTAACTTTGGAACATGAACACCTATATCCATTGTGAAAAATAACTCCCAGTTTCCCTTAAATTCTCTTTCAGATATTCTTCTCATTTGAATCTGACTCAAGTACTGTAAAACCTTAAAGAGAAAGTACAGTTTTATATAACATACTATAGGACTAGTCTCCTTTCTTGGCTATGGTTCCTTGTTATATTTTTGTTTTTCGTTCGGGAGGTGGATCAAGGATAAATCAACTCTACTTGATATGAATTTTATTTAAAATAGTTAATGCAAGGTAGTGACTATGTGTTTGTGTCTGTGTATTTGATCTGTATTCATATTTTGTAATTCATCATAGATGAGCTACACATTGTTTTTGGGAGTGTTTTCTTCCTTTGACTATCATCTTATTCTCAAATATCTTCTGTGGTGACTTTCAGAATAAGTTTTAGCCCCTAGTCACTTATTTTCACTTTTGGTGATAAAGAAGATCTTTCGACATGTTTACATTTTTTAAAATACTAAAGCTGTATACATATATCTACCTTCCTAGGTTATGGAATAAAGAGCATTGGTTGAGTTCAGTTGGTGTCTCTCCACTACTCTAGGAAAGTGATACAGTAAAGAAATAAGTATTTTAGACAGAAGCCTAATGGAGAAAAGATTTCATATTGTAAATGAGAGCATAGCATTATGTTTTCATTAAATATAAGTGAAGGCAGTTCCTTGCTTTTAGTATCACTGACTTGGTTATAATAAAGATGTGCATTAGCAATTCTTACCTTTCTAACGGTAAAGAATATATAAAAGAATTATATGCAAACTATATATAATAGTGAATTCTGGTAATCACCTCTTGTATGTGATTGATGATTTGACTCTGTTTTCACTTTCAACTTTCTTTCCCTTTAGGCCAAGAGGCAACAACGGAAACTAAACTTCCTAATCACTCAGACAGAGTTGTATGCCCATTTCATGAGTCGCAAACGAGACATGGGTCATGATGGAATCCAGGAAGAAATCTTAAGGAAACTAGAAGACAGTTCTACCCAAAGACAGATTGATATTGGTGGAGGCGTGGTAGTTAACATCACACAGGAGGATTATGGTGAGTCCTGAATCAGGAGGTAGAGGAAGTGGGTACCCTCTATTTTTTTATACCTAAGGTTATACAGATTATTCTTGCAAGTTTTGTCTTGATGGGTAGGTAATGATTAGTAAAGGGGAATTTATGCACTGGAATAGGGAAAATATGAATAAAATAAACATATAAAATGAGTTTTTTTAAGTAAAAATTTGAAAAGGGTGTGTTTATATGATCTTGTAAGTTTGGGAATATTTTATATGTTGATTTGTTAGTAGGAATGGAGGCTATTGAATCAGAAGAATTCTCGGCAGAGAGAATCATGTCTCTCATAACAAGATTCTTGGTGATAGAAGTCAAGCATGAGAAAGAGACTGTTGAGTTTTGGTATTTTTGTGTCCACAAAGGGAGAGATGAATTAGGGAATCACAGGGAATAGTGATAAAGATCATGTTGAGCTCAGAATAAAAAGAATGAGCATTCCTGCATGGGTCTTAGGGGATACACATGTCTTGATTTCTTTTTTTGAGATAGTTTCACCCAGCAAAATCTATCACATTTTTAAATCCCTATTATGTTTTCTTTGCTTTGGAATTGCTTTGTGCAAGAAACCCGGGATTGGGAGACTAGAGCTCAGTCTTCTGGTGGTTTCTATGAGCTGGCTTTGACTACTGGAGACATGGCACCCTCTGCCTTCATTGTCACTTCTAGGTCATTACCTTTGTCATATAATTTGTGCTTTTCTGCTCTCCTACCCTCTGTGAATTTAGGGATGGGTAGGTTGGGGGAGTTAGAGATTGACAGTGTTGATGTAAATTGCATCTTTGAAGGAAATCAGTTAATGACTTGTGATAATCTACAAGTTTTCCTTTTCAGATAGTAACCATTTCAAAGCCCAGGCCCTGAAGAATGCTGAAAATGCTTATCATATTCATCAAGCTCGGGTGAGTCTTACAGATGAAGAACCTGTAATGGACTCTGGAAATACCCTACAACCTTTCAGTTGGGTGATCTTCCTTTAGTCTTATTCCTTTTTCCAATGAGGAACACTGGTAGGTGTGTGTGTATATGTATGTGGGTGTGGACTGTGCCTCCATTTGGAACAATAGGAATAATTGAGGAAGGGTGGAAAATAAGCATTCACTTGTCTGAGCTTTAGGAGTGTATTGATTGAAGCGAGAATAGTTTACCTTTTTTTGTCCTCTTGAGTAATCATGGGTAATATAGTGTGAAATGCATCAGGGTTGTTTAGTGAAAAAGACCATACTGGTGCTTGTTAAGAGAGCTATATCACTGCCTTAAGAAAACTGCTAAGTTAGGACTTTCTTTCAAACCTTAGTAATAGGTTACTTATTCATGATGTAGTGATATTTCCTGAAATCAGAAGGAAATGGCAGTTAGATTCAATTAAAGTAAGTAAAGAAAGTAAAGAATATACTGCATAGGAACCCTGCGTAACAGGGTCCATGTCAGGATGGATATAAACTTGACCTTCTCCCCACCAACACCAACCAAAAATTTTATGTCAGATTTTTTTTTTTAAACAGTGCTCATCCCAATCATTGCCCTCCTCTGTGCCCGTCACCCACTCTCCCCCCTCCCACACCCCCCTCACCCCTCACTTTGTTCTTAGTCTTTCAGAGTCTCTTATGTTTTTTCTCCCTCCCTCTCTTTTTTTCCTTCCCCTCTTCCCCTCCCCCATGGTTTTCCGCTAAGTCTCTCAAAATCCTCCTATGCATGGAAATTATGTCAGATTTTTAACAAACTCCTTGATGAAGTGAGTAATCATGTAATATGGCTTAGTATCTGCTTATCATAAGCATATTTTTAATATAATTGTTAATTTTAAAACATTAGTACTCTTTTGTAATTGTCCTAGATATATAATACATTACATAATATCAGAAATTTTGTTCCATTTACCACACGTTAGATATATTGTCATTATGGATTTGATTTGAATTCCATTTTTCCCTCTTATTTTTTTCTAATATGTTTTTATTTTCCAGACAAGGTCATTTGATGAAGATGCGAAAGAAAGTCGAGCAGCTGCCCTCCGGGCAGCCAACAAGTCTGGCACTGGGTTTGGGGAGAGTTATAGCCTGGCAAACCCATCTATCAGAGCTGGTGAAGATATTCCACAACCTACAATTTTTAATGGCAAATTAAAAGGCTATCAGCTAAAAGGCATGAATTGGTTGGCAAATCTGTATGAGCAGGTGAATTTTATAACTGTGTCATACCCAGTCTCTTTTGTTACCTGTTTTCCTAATGTCATTGGTTCAGAGTATTGTGAAATGGGCATAAGATAATGTTTTAAATTTCATCCATTTTAAAAAGTTTTATCAACTCTGACAAGAGTCAAAAAGATGTCTCTATATTTTTAACCTGAAATTTTGTTGGAGAATATTTGTATCATGTACATAGTTTGCCTTAGATGGTCTTGATAAACCTGATTGATTGTTTTTTGCCTGAATTAAATTAGCTGGAAAACTGGCTTTGGCCTGTTTTTCATCTCATGATAACACCTCAGATATCATGATTCATAGTTGTAGCTGTGGAATTGGCAAAAGGAGTCATTTTAAGCAGTGGGTAAATAGTGCAGAAATGGTATTTCTAGTCATTTTTGTTTAAACTTAGTATGATAGTTTGGTTAGTTCTTTGGGACAGTATGTTGAACTCCTCTGCGATAGGATATGAGAGGTACTGACTGTGTTGTTGTTGTTGTTGTTTTTTTTTCCAGGGCATTAACGGCATTCTTGCAGATGAAATGGGCCTTGGTAAAACAGTACAAAGTATTGCCCTCCTGGCCCATCTGGCTGAGGTGGGTAGATGTAGTCTTTCTGTCTTCCCCACTCTAAATTCTGGGATGAGAATCAGCCATTATCAAGCATTATTCCAGACTCTGTAGCATACCAGGACCGTAGGACTTATTCCTTGCCTTCAAGGTCATTACAAGGTGACACGGTGCGGTGTAGCATTTTGGTTTTCAAGAGCAGAACAGTTTTTGAGAATGTGTAGTTGGAAATTTTGCCCCTCACCCCCGTCCAGAACCATTAGTATAATGGCAAAGGAATGGTAGTTAGGTCAGAAGACCCAGGTTCTTGTCTTAACTCTATGTTTACTGAGAATGTAAACTTGGGCATTCACCATTCTTTTTTGCTCTGATTTCACTTTTCTGATGTTTGGTTTCTACTTCTGCAGTATGGGAGATAATATCTACTTAGAGGAATTCTGTGAGAATTAAATGAGAAAATAGGGGTAGAAACATTTTGAAAAAAGCAAAAGCTCTGATACTAGTAACATTGTTATGAACATCCAGTATATAGGGGAAAGCAGCACGTACAAGTCAGGATGTTGTAAGTGCTTTGGGAATGATATAAATTAGGACCTTTAAATGGTGGGGGTTGGGAGTAATTGCTTGGTGTTTTTCCCCAAGTTTTTGTCTGAGCCTGTGTTATTATTAACATAGGATTACTGAGTATGCAAATGTGGGAGCTAGGCACTATTTCTCTTGTTATAATGTATTACGTATTCTTAACCTGCTCTTGTTGTTAATTATGATTTTGAACTAAGTATCTTCAGTTTTTCTGCAGTTAGCTGACCCAGTTTTTCTCTTTCAGAGAGAGAACATCTGGGGACCTTTCTTAATAATTTCACCTGCTTCTACACTTAACAATTGGCACCAGGAGTTTACTAGATTTGTTCCTAAATTTAAGGTAAAATTCAATCCAACAAAAATTTCTTTTGTTTTTTAAACTTTGTGACTTTTCTTTTTCTGCCTTATTTAAATTGTTTATAAGAATTTTTAGTTTCTTGCCTTTTTTCCAGAATGCTTTGGAATGTATGCATTCCATTGTTCCACTTGAAAGATACTCATTGGAGCAATAATCCTTACTTTTCATAAGTGAGAAAGCCAAAGTCCAGTTGAAATGATTTGTTGGATTAGCCTCAAGGATTGATGCTCCTGGTCAAACTGCCATAGTAGAAAATACCTACCTCGTTTAATGTAGATTTTGGCAGATCATATCATCAGGGCACCTATCCTATAATTTATGGCATTGTCATAACGCCTCCCAATATATTCATAAATAATGCATTTTCTCAATACTCCGAAGTCAAATCTTTAGCCAAGTTTAGATAGTAAGAAAGATAGTAAGATTGAGGTTAGAAGTGATCAACAGAGAAGTATGCTGTATTAAGTTGGTTAAGATGTGAACAAGATTTATTAAACAGACTTTAATTGTGGAAAGTTAATGGGATATAAGAAAGAATGGGTAGAAGCACCTGAATGGCTTAGTTAAGCATCTGACTTCAGCTCAGGTCATGATTTCAAGATTTGTGGGTATGAGCCCCTTGTCAGGCTCTTTGCCAACAGCTCAGAGCCTAGAGCCTGCTTTGGATTCTGTATCTCCCTTTCTCACCCTCTGCCCCTCCCCTGCTTGTGCGCTCTCGCTCTCTCTCTCTCTCTCTCTCTCTGTCTCAAAAATAAATATTTAAAGAAAAATAAAGAAAGGGTAGGGTTTATTATAGTGTTTGCAAGTAAAAATGGGGAAATTAAATATGTGTTCTGTCCCTAAAGTGACATAATGATAATGAAGTCGCATGGTTAGGAGGATTTTATGGAGATTGTGTATCAGGAATTGTAGAGGGTCTCCTGAGTGGCTCAGTCAGTTAAGTGGCGGACTCTTGATTTCAGCTCAGATTATGATCTCGCGGTTATGAGATCGAGCCCCACGTTGGGCTCCACATTGACGGTGGGCTCCACACTGGTCCTCTTTCACCCTCTTTCTCTCTCTGCCCCTCCCCTGCTTGCACTTGTTCTCTCTCACAATAAGTAAATAAACAATATTTTCTTTAAGAAAATTGTTGATATGATCTCTCTGATTTGGGGTCTCCATAATCATAGGTTCCATGCAATTTAAAGGAGGATGTAGGAGTCAGACGTTTTTCGGGCATAGACTTTGTAAGGAATAAGGACATGTGTGAGATATCCTACTTTGGGATACCTTTGTGGCTGTGGCTCCACCTTATTGCCTCAGTTGTAGATTTAGAAATTGTTTACAAGGCACATTAAGTATATAGCTTTTAACATGGTGGACTCATTTTTATTTATTTTATTTCATTTCATTTTATTTCACTTATTTTTTAGTTTATTTTGAGAGAGTACATGAGCAGGAGAGGGGCAAAGAGAGGGGGAGAGAGAGAAGCAAGCACTGAGAGTGCAGAACCCCATGCCAGGCTCAATTTCACCAACCCCAAGATCATGACCTGAGCCAAGATCAAGAGTAGGGGGTCCAGCTGACTGACCACCCACGCCATGCGTCCCATTGGCTGACTCGTTTTTAAATTTGTAGGGAAAAGAGATCATTCTAAGGCAATGTCGAGTATTTTCTCTAGAGTTGTTTGTCATATGGAATATGGAGCTGCTGTGTTTTCATTCATTTTTTTTTTCTTTTTCAGTAGGTGTTGAACAATCAGGAGTTGAAAAATTAAGTCTTAAAAAATTTCCACCAAACCGCTCAAGTTTTCAGTGTTAACTTCACTGGCCATTAGGTGGCAATGTCAAACTACTCACATCACTGATACCTGTCCTTTTATGCCTCTGCCTGGAACTGAGTTTTCATGTGCATGTTGAGCTTCCTTTAGAATAGGCCTATGGGCTATTCCACTTGCCCCTTTTTTCTGGTCTCAGTTTTTAAAAATTGTGATAAAGTACACATACGTGGTGGGCGCACCTAGCTGGGTCAGTTGCTAGAGCATCCAACTAGATCTCAGGGTCATGAGTTTGAGCCCCATGTTGGACGTAAAGTATGCTGATTTTTGATTTTTGTTTGTTTGTTTTGGGTTTTTTTTTTTTTTTTAACGTTTTTTATTTTTGAGAGAGAGACAGCCACAGTATGAGCAGGGGAAGGGCAGAGAGAGAGGGAGACACAGAATACGAAGCCGATTCCCGGCTCTGAGCTGTCAGTACAGAGCCCAGCGTGGGGCTTGAACTCAGGAACTGGGAGATCATGACTTAAGCCAAAGTTGGACGTTTAACCAACTGAGCCACGTAGGCGCTCTGGGTATAAAGTATACTTAAAAAAAAAAACAACATTAAACCACACATTCATAAAATGTGCCAGTATAAAGTGTACAGTTTAGAAGTAATAAGTAGATTTACAGTGTGCAGTACAATGATGGATACTATCTGATTGCAGAATTTTTTTCATCATCCCAAACAGAAACCTCTTCCCCATTAGCAATCACTCCCTCTTCCCCTTTCCTTCCAACCATTGGGTACCACAGATCCGCTTTCTGTCTCTGAATTTGCTTATTCTGGATATTTTACGTAACTGGAATCATAAAATAGATGCAGTTTTTTTCTTTGTTTTTTTGTTTTTAATCTGGCTTCTTTTCACTTAGTATGATATTTTCAGAGTTCATCCATGTTATAGCATATGTTGGCATGTCATTCCTTTTTATGACTGAATAGTATTTCATTATCCAGACAAACTATATTTCATTTATCCATTCATCTCAGTGGATATTTGAATTGTTTCCACCTTTGGCTATTGTTAATAGTACTGTTAGGAACATTCATCTACAGGTTCTTATTTGAACACCTGTCATATTTCAGTTCTTTTGGTATATATCTAGGAATGGAATTGCTGACTCATTCTGTATTTAATTTATTGAGGAATCTGGCGCCTGTTTTTTTGTTCAGCTTACGAGCTAAAAATAGTTTTTGTGTTTTTAAATTGCTGATTTAAAAAGAGTAATATTTCATAACAAATGATATATGAAATTTAAACACATATACTTGTTATTTGTCCATTTACCGAAAAGCTTTGATGACTTCTACTCTATTGATTCATTGTTTCAATTGCCATTTACTCTTTTAGATTGTCAGAAATGTGTTCACTTCTCTACAGAACATAGTTAAATGTAGACTCTACTCAGGTTTATAGTTAGTTTACATTCAGAAGATATTTAGGTATAAGATGTTAACATATGAAAGTTTATTTTATGTAGCAAATATCAGAGCAACACTGGCTTTATGATTCTAGTATGACCAGTGCATCTGACTTCTTCTTTTTCCCCATGAAATATGATTTATGTTTTTTCTGTAATGTACCATTTTCATTCTTGAAGTTGGGTATTTTGTGTGTTTCTGTTTCATTCATTTCTACTCTTTTATTATTCTTGTCTGCTTTTTTGTGAACTTTTTTCTTTTTCTAACATCTTGAAATGGAGCTTAGATTATTGATTTTCAGCTTTTTTCAGTAAGTGTCTTTAAGGGTATTTATTGCTTTCTATGCATGACTGGAGCCATCCAAAGTTTTGATGTGTCACATTTTCTTTATCTTTAATTCAATATAATTTCTAGCTTCTGTTGCAAGTTTCGTTTGATTCATGGCTTAATTAAAAGTGTGGTTCTTGGGGTGCCTGGGTGGCTTAGTTGGTTAAGTATTCAGCTTCACCTCAGGTCATGATCTCGTGGTTTGTGAGTTCGAGTTCTGCATCAGGCTCTGTGCTGACGGCTCAGAGCCTGAAGCATGCTTTGGATTCTGTTTCCCTCTCTCTCTGCCCCTCCTCTTCTTGCACTCTTTCTCAAAAATAAACAAACATTTAAAAAAATTTTTTTAAGTGTGGTTCTTAATTTCCAAACAAAGGAATCTTTTGGTTGCTAGATATCTGTTACTAATTTATAGCTTCAATCCACTGTGATAAGAAAATAGGATTTGTATGATTTTGATCCTTTGAAATTTGTTGAACTTTGCTTTCCCACTGTATGGTCAGTATTTATAAAAGTCCTATATCTGTTTGAAAATAATAGTGTGCAGTTGTTAAGTGCAGCAGTCTTTGTGTGTTGATTAGGTCAGGTTTTTTAGTTCTGTGTCTTTACTGATTTTTTTCGTCTGCCTCTTCAATTACTGACTGAAAGAAGTATGTTAAAATATGCCACAATTAAGGATTTTTTTCATTTCTGTTCTATTTTGCTTTGTATTTTGAGGCTTTGAATTGTATATAAATTTACATTATTTTGTCTTGCTGATGAATTGAACCTTTTATCATTATGAAATCCCTCTCCTTAAGACTTTATGCCTTAAATCTGCTCTCTTTGGTATTAAGCTCTCTCTGGATTAGCTTTCTTCTGGTTTTTACATGGTATTGCTTTTTCATTTAACCATTCTGTTCACATTTAAGGGTTTTTTCTTGCCTTTTATTTCGACTATTTATGCTTACTTTTAATGTAGTTACTGATACATGGAGTTTAAATCTACCTTGCTGTTTGGTTACTACTTCTTCCCCTTCTATAACTTTCCTTTTTTTCTTTCTTTTGGCCTTTGGATTGATTATATTTTACTACTCTTTTCATTCTTTTTATATTATATATATATTCACTTTATTCTTTAGTAGATATCCAGAAGAATACCCAGGAATCCAGGAACATGTACCTTTGATTTTTAAAAAAAGTAGTATAAATTAATACTGTTGCTGCTTTCCAGATAGTATAAAAGGGCTTTAGTATACTTTTAACTACATTTCCCTTCTCTACACTTACATGCTATTGTATATATTTTATCTTTCAAACCCTACAAAGTATTTTATTATCATCTATACATTTTAAATTTATTTAGACTTACTCATATTACTCACATATTGTGTTTTTGTTGATCTTCATTTCTTCTTGTATATTTATACTTCATTGTGACTAAGATTTTTCAAAACAACAAAAGCTAGAGCTCCAAGAAACAATTTGAAAGGAAACTGTACCTAGAGATATCACAGAAAAAGTGCTGAATTTCACATTCTTTTCTTTCTCCATGCTTTCCTAAATATTTCCTTCTGACCTATCATCGGTTTCACTAATTTTCTCTTAGCTGCATCTAATCTGTTATTTAACCCATAATTGAATTCTTAGTTTCAGTTACTGTTTTTCTAGTTATGGAAATTCCCTTTGGTACTTTATTGTTTTTAGTACACTACTGAAATTCTCTAGCTTGTCTTTTAATTCTAGGAACAAATTAGCCTCTTTTTAGAAGTGTGCTTTTGATATTTCGTTGTCAAGGTCTCCTCTGGGTTTATTTCATATATCTGTTTCTCATGCTGGTTGTCAGTCATGTGATCTAGTCTTTCCGTATATCTGGGTATTTTTGTTGTGGATTTTTTGTTTTTATTGTATACCAGATATTATATAGGAAAGATTGTAGAGGTAATTGTGGTCTCTGTTTTCTTCTTCCAGATTGTGGATTTATAGGTGTTTTGGGTTGGCGTTTTGTTTGTTTTGTTTGTTTTGCCACTAATAATGGGGGGACACTAATAATCCAAAAGTCCCCCCCTTAATCTAGTCAGGAATTGAGATGATTCATGGCTGATTCAGTATTTGTTAAGGCAAGTCTATATGTAATTGACTTTTACTACCCGTGTGTATGTATCCTGTGATTCATACCTTAAGGCCAGAGCGGTGGGTGGTTATCAAATCTTTCTTCCTTGAACTAGTTTTTGTTCTGTAGGCACTATGTCTCTTAAAAAAGAATATTCTGTTCAATTTCTTAGCTTCACAACTGGAACTTTTAGAAATCATCAGCATCTTTAGGAAAGACATGTACTGTGTTTTAGGCTTTTCTCTCTGCACTTTCCTTCCTGGATCTCGACTCTGTTGTTCTCCACTGTCTCAGTAGCTTTCTGATGCCGTCACACCAATGTTTTGTATGCGGGTTTTAATTCAGCCAGTAGGAAGAGGGCTAGTGGCAGTGAAAGAAGAGGAACTCCTATATTCATTCTTTTTAAATCATCTGGAAGTGCCAGACTGGCTCAGTGAGAAGAACATAAGACTCTTGATCTCAGGGTTTGAGTTTGAGCCCAACATTCAGTGTAGAGATTACTTAATAAAGTTTAAAAAGGAAAAATTAAAAAAATCATTCTGAATTAACATTTGTGATGATACTTTTAAGATTATAAGTAGGAAATAGTTTCTTCTCCGGGAAGATTATAAGTAGGAAATAATCTGTATAATGGTCCTTTTTTCAGGTGCTACCATACTGGGGAAATCCTCATGATAGAAAAGTTATCAGGAGGTTCTGGAGTCAGGTAACTTTCAGCTTATTGTATATATACATACACGCATCCATACACACACACATATATGTGCAATCGTTAGTACTTTAAAAAACAGTAATGGTTTCATTCACTGCACATTTACCATATAGGAGAAGCACGTTTTTAGGACACTCTTAAACTTCTTAGCCTTAACAAATGAAGTCCATTCCTCATTATCTTATGAATTATTCGGTAAGTATTTTCATTCTTCCTTTCTTATATTTGCAGAAGACCCTCTACACTCAGGATGCCCCCTTCCATGTGGTAATTACCAGCTACCAGCTGGTGGTGCAGGATGTAAAGTATTTCCAGCGGGTCAAGTGGCAGTACATGGTATTGGATGAGGCTCAGGCGCTCAAGAGTAGTTCCAGGTAACATGATTAATAGAAACCAAATTCTATAGACTGAGGCTGTACAAATGTATAGATATATGGTAGAGACATATGATATATACACACATAAAGGTGAATAAAGGTCAGAGAAGTTTCAGCACATAGCACAATACAGTCTCTGCATAAGCCATGTATCTGACCAGACGGCAAAAATTTCCCTTTTGCATTTTTCTTCGTATGCAAATATTAATGTTTAGAATACAAGGATTTTTCTTCTATTTCTCTACTTAATGATTGCTATATCTTAACAAGTCTTCGTTTTTCAAGCAGCATTTTTTTAAGTTTATTAATTTATTCTGAGAGAGAAAGAAATCACAAGACAGGGAGGGGCAAAGAGAGAGAGGGCCAGAGAGAGAATCCCAAGTAGGCTTTGCACTGCAAACCCACGAACTGCGAGATCATGATCTGAGTTGAAGTTGGATACTTAACCAACCAAGCCACCCAGGTACCCCTTCAAAGGAACATTTTTATGAGAAAACACTTGTCTTTGTTTCAGGAAAGGAAACAAACAAAATCAAGGAAAACACTTGTCCTTTGATTCAGGGATTATTTTAGACAGGAGGTCTTAGTAGGAAATAGAATATTTCATTATGTAGATTGTAGGTCGTCCTAGTCCCTGGAGGGTTATTAGAGCCACAAGAATCTTTTTGTTGAAAGTTACATGTTTAAAATATTGTAGGGCACCTGGGTTGCCCAGTCATTTAAGCATCAGGTCATGAGCTCACGGTTGGTGAGTTTCAGCCCCGCGTTGGGCTCTGTGCTGACAGCTCAGAGCCTGGAGCCAGCTTCAGAGTCTGTGTCTCTGTCTCTTTCTGCTCCTCCCCTGCTTATGCACGCTCTGTTTCTCTCTCAAAAATAAACAATAAAAAATTTTTTTTAGTAATAAAAGAAAATAAAATACTACCTTCAAAGTCACAAACTAAATAGTACGTCAGTGCTTGACTTTAAAGTATTACTCAGCAGTATTACATTTTGCATTTCATGCATTCTTACTAACTGTTGGTGAGCCCATCAGACTTTCTTAGAAATCCATGTTAACTGATAGGATGGTACTTTCTGTTCTCTGATGGGCATTAATTACTTCATATTATCCTCTTTTGAAGTAGGACATGCTTACAGCCAGGAGTGGTAGACTCATTTTTCATTATCTTCTCATACCCTTCCCCTTTCTCCATTGATCTCTCTAAACTCTCACTGTAAGTGCACAGATTAATAATTGTAAAGCTTTTTACTATAGATAAGTACCTTATAATTAAATGGCTTGTGGCAACAAAACTGACCAAAGGCAAATAGAGCACTTTGTTAAGCCAGAAAGGATCCTACTCTGCCTATGTGAGAGCTATTTTTCCTAAACCCTAATACTATATACAGGAGTATTTTATAGTATTTTAAATATACAGGAGTCATTCTTGTTCTCAGTTTTGTTGAGTAATATTTTTTAGTTTTGTCTCTGATCAAGTACTTGATTATTCTGGGTGTTTGTTACCTTTTTGGAAAGCGTTTTTAGAAATACAGGGTCTTCGTAGGGTGAAGAAACATTTACTGCTCACTTGGAATTTGTAATTCACTTTATTGGACAGTGTTCGTTGGAAGATCCTCTTGCAGTTCCAGTGTCGGAATCGACTTTTGTTAACTGGGACCCCAATTCAGAACACCATGGCAGAGGTAGGCATTAGTAAAGGTTTCAGTTTTATGTCTGCATTAAACAGAATGGTTCTAAGCACAGAATAGAATTCTTTCCCATGCCCACCTGGAGTGTTACTGCTCTGTACAAATTATAATCCATATATAAAAGAAAGAATTTGTCGCTTGCCCTACGTGGGTTTTCTGGGCATCATTCCTATTCTCTTATTCTCTGGCATAGGCAAATAATTTTCCTCTGTATTTACGGAAAAAATAATGAACACGTTAGGAATGCTACCGATCTAATGCAGAGATGTTTTTATGATAGAATCTTTGAAAAGGTATTATTCTTTGGCACTGAGAGGAACTAAAATTTCTTATTTCGAAAAGAAATGATTGATTTCTATAACAATCTATGAAATGTTTGATTGTCTATAACAAGGGTTAGAAAACTTCCTCTAAAGAGCCAGATAGTAAATATTTTAAACTTTACAGGCCATATAGTTGCTGTTGTAGCTGCTTAACCTTGTTGTTATAATGTGAAAGTAGCCATAGATGATAACAGAAATGAATAGGTGTGGTTATGTCCTAGTAAAACTATAAAAATAGTTGGCAGGAAAAAAAAAAAGTAGCAGACCAGACTTGGCACCATAGGCCATTATTTACTGACCCCTGATTAAGAGTTATTTTAAGCAAGTTATGCTACCTCAGATTATGTTCAGTTGTGAAATGGATTTTCTAAATACATGAGACTATTTAAAATTATCCCACTGCAAGATCTGAGCAGTACTTGTACTTTCAGACTTTTAGTGTGAAATTAATTGAAAAATAATCTCATTGTGGTATTGCACCCTATAGAATTAGGTTTGGTTGATGAGGCATATGTGTACACACGCCTCCTTTCTCACCCGCTCACCCACACTTACAGCTGCATCTAGACACACACACACACACACACACACACACACACACACACGCCTGCAACTTTCACTCTCTCCACCCTCATTATATTCTTACTGTCATTTTGTTGTCTTAGAGTTACTTCACTTTTCTTTTGTTTCTAGCTCTGGGCTCTGCTACATTTCATTATGCCAACATTATTTGATTCACATGAGGAATTTAATGAGTGGTTTTCCAAGGACATTGAGAGCCACGCTGAAAACAAATCTGCCATTGATGAGAGTGAGTACTTTTATGAACTTTCTTTTCTTTCTCTCTGTCAGTGTAGGGAACCACATAATTGAATATTTTCTACTATGAGAAGAATTTTTCTTTCGATATTCATAAAAGAATGTGGGGAAAAGTTTTTTCTCTTACAAAGTAGTTATGTGCTTTGTTCAATGTTTAAAAGAGCCAAAAGGACTTAATACAGGTGAGGCTGTTGTCCTAGTGATCATTTAATCAAGGTAGAACAGGCAGAGTTCATAAAATACCACATTTTGGCTTGCAAAATCCTTATTTTCCATATAGATTCTGAAAAATTCATATCAGAATTATATTCTTTATGGAATGGAGTAAGGCTTTTATCCTGTAATAAAAACAGACATATCAGAGGGTCATTTTTGTTATCTTCTATCTATATTAGGATTTGTTTCTATTTTGAACATTTTAAATCTTACTAATCAGTGCTTTTGACCTTGTTGAATAATGCCTTTTAAGAGAGTTATGAGGGATTTATTACATAGAACTGAAATCTACCAAGTATAGAGAAGTCCTAAAGTAATTTCTTATACTACTACTTGTTAATTTGCTGACATACTTTGAAAAAATTGTTTTGGAGAAACACTGGGAGTCATAGATAGCTTCCATTTGACCAATATGAGAACTCTCTTACTGACAAAATGACCCTAAAACACTCTAAAGGTGAATTCTAGTAAAAATAAAGTATTCCTTGATGTTCTCAGTAAATGATAGAAAAATGCATTTGCCCCAATGACTATAGGCAGATGCTGTGAAAATTGACTCCTTGGTTTCCTACTTAGGGAAAAGATTAAGACTCAGTCTCCTTCCAGAGCTTCATTAAGCCAAAAGGTTTAAGAACAATTTAGTCAGAGATGATCATGATATTTCTTTTGTTTTTGTTAAATCAATATAATGTATTATTTGTCTGGTGTCCTCCTATCATTTCAGATCAGCTCTCTCGCTTACACATGATCTTGAAGCCATTTATGCTGAGGAGAATCAAGAAGGATGTGGAAAATGAATTGTCTGACAAGGTAAGAAAAGAAGACTTCATTACGTTGACAGGCCACCACCTTAGGGTTCTAGACAGAAAAAAAATTCCATGGTAAATGTTTAGTTGAAGGTAATTAATTTGATTGAGAGAAGACTTACACTTGAATGGATCAAGGAATACTTAAATTAAAATGAGTCAGACAGCCAAGACAGGTAATAATTTTTTCTTCTTTTTGTTTCATCTTTCATTATGGTGAATTTGAAGCATTACAAAAGTGGAAAAAATAATATAATGAACCTCTTGTAACCGCCATATAGCTTCAACAATGATCAACTCACTGCCATCCCCTCCCCTCTAGATTATTCTTTTTTTATTTTTTTTTAATTTTTTAACGTTTATTTTTGAGAGATATAGAGACAGAGCGTGAGCAGGGGAAGGGCAGAGAGAGAGGGAGACACAGAATCTGAAGCAGGCTCCAGCCTCTGAGCTGTCAGCACAGAGTCTGACATGGGGCTCGAACTCACAGACTGTGAGATCATGACCTGAGCTGAAGTCGGCCACTTAACCAACTGAGCCACCTAGGCGCCCCTCTCTAGATTATTCTAAAGCAAGTCCCAAATGTCTTTTATTTCATTTACAAATATTTTCATATGTATGTCCAAAAAATTTAGTCTTTTTAAAAATACATAACCATATATTAACACCTTTGCTAAAAAAGACAATTATTCCATTATAGTATCACATATCCAGTGATTTCTCAGAAATCCCCATTTGTCTTTGTGTGCATGTTTCTCTTCCTCCTCTCTCCAACGTCTCCTGCTTCCTGCCTCCCACTTTATCTGCTAGAGAATTAAAGATTTTTGAAATAAGAATCCAAGCAAGGCCCACACATAGCATTTGGGTGATATGTATCTTAAGTATCTTTTAATCCCTCCCTACTTTTTTCCCTTATTGAACGAACTGAGTTATAGTTATCCTATAGAGTTTTTCACATACAGGATTTTGCTAATTGCGTCATTGTGACGTTGTCTAACATGTTCGGCAGTCTCCTGCATTTCTGTAACCTGAAAGATTTAGATGTTTCATTTGCTTCTGGTTGTAATATTTTTTTTCATATAAGCCAAAAATTTTGACTTACTGGGATGCCTACCTGACTTAGTCAGTGGAGCATGAGACTCTTGATCTTGGGGTTGTGAGTTTGAGCCCCACATTGGATGTAGAGATTACTTAAAAAATAAAATAGTAAATTAAAAAAAAACTTATTTTGGTTTATACCCTTTTTTGAATCCTTACCAGACGTCTGTTTTTTGTGTGTGTATGTTTACCTCCTAAGAATTCTTCCCATATTCTCCTTTTTTTCCTCCAGTTCCCAGTGTGTCAGAGCTTTTCCCCATCTTTTACAGATTCCATCTATTTTCATATTTCTACTCTCTATCTACAAGGCATCTTTTAAGGGTTCTTGATAGTATCAGGTGATTCTCTATCGCTACCAGAAGTTTGGATTATTTTGAAATTAGTAAAGCTCTTTGGAAGATTATGGGAGGGGTGTACACCTTTATTAATTTTTTAAAGCTTATTTAGTTATTTTAAGAGAGTGCAAGCAAGGGAGAGGCAGAGAGAGAGGGAGAGAAAGAGAATCCTAAGCAGGCTCTGCACTGTCAGTTCAGAGCCCAATTTGTGGCTTGAACTCGGGAACCACAAGATTGTGACATGAGCTGAATCAAGAGTCGGACGCTTAACCAACTGAGCCACTCAGGTGCCTGGGGATGTATACTTATAAAGAGAGGTGTATCTTTGTACCTTTGTTTTATTTACTTTTAAGAAATCTAAATGTTTGTTTTGTGAAACTAAATAGTAGTGTTACACAGGTATATCTTATGGAAGGAAAATACTTTATAAAACAGTGAATCATATATCAAAAAGGGCTTAAAAAACATATTAGTGTCATAATTTCTGTTATTTGGTGGTGAGTAGGGAGGTGATCAGAAGATGTAATATGGTTCTTAACCACTGTGAATAGTTTTTTTTTCTCAGAATTTCTTAAATATCAGTATTGTTTCTAATTTATTTTTAGATAACATATTCCTTTATCGAACTCATAGTCCCTGCTAGCCACTCGTATATAAAGATGTAGTCTCCAGGTTCCATTTGGATTTCCAAGGGAGATGAATACATCAATAAGTAATATTGTGTCTTAAGAGAAATGATGATTGTCTATGTGAAGTATAATGGGAACACAGATAAGGGAGTAGTTCTGTTAGGGAGAATTAGAGAAGGCATCAAAACACAGATGACGTGAGCTAGGTCTGAAATAATGAATTGGCATTTACTAGGAAAATATGGTAAGAAGGAGGGTGCTAGGCCACAGGAGCAGTGTGAACAAAGGTAGAACAATATTCAAATATGCAGCATGTTTAGCAAACATTATTCCGAGCATTGTTGCTAAGGTATATAGGAAGACATGGCAATGAGGAGACTGGGACAGTAGGTGGGTTAAGAGTATGGGAGACCTTCTCTGCCTACCGGCTACTGGAGAATTTTTAATATTTTAATATAGGCAGTAATGTACATTGAAGAATATCCAGCAGTTGGAATTAACTTACAAGTTTCGCATGGAAAATTTCTTAGAACCAGTAAAGAGTGTAGGCAGAAAGATTCGGTATGATGAGATTATGCAGTAAAACAATGGGAATGGTCAGTAAGGCTGATTAGAGGTTAATTTCCTGGATTAGAGGTTAATTTGAGGGACTTAGGAAATGACAGAACATGAGTATGAGAGAGAAAAATCAGAGCTGATCGAAGTTTCTTTTTGGGCAGCTAAGTGAATCGTAATGCTGTTAATCAATTTAGTAAATTGTGGAAAAGATTTTTTTTCCTCCCGGCTCTCTGAGTTGCACTATTATAGTTAGTAGTTGAAAGTTATTTGAACGACAAGAAACTTGGTCTCCATTTCATATTTCCCTAAAGCCATACCAGATTTCAAAGTTTGGGAATATGTTTTTGCAAGTCACTGCAGTGGACAGTAGTTGGTGCTTTTTGGAAATGGAAGAGATTTCCCAGGGACAGAATATGGAGTGAGTGACAGGGAAGAGCATCAAGGAAAGAATATTTTTCTGGATAACTAACCATATGACATGCTTATAGAGAGATACTGTGTTTCTAGAGATATGAATATTGTCTCTTATACCATAATCTGGCTTGCATGTGTTTTCAACTTTATGCTGATACTGAATTTTCTTACAGGTTTTCAATATATAAATGTCTTTATCGATTTTCAGATTGAGATTCTAATGTATTGCCAACTAACCAGCCGACAGAAGCTGCTATATCAGGCACTAAAGAACAAAATTTCTATTGAGGATTTATTGCAGTCTTCTATGGGCTCTACCCAGCAAGCACAGACCACCACCAGCAGCCTCATGAATCTGGTCATGCAGTTTAGGAAGGTAAGGTTTTAGGTCAGCTGCCTTGAAGTTGTCTTCATTAACCCATTTCAAGGAAAAGGCTCTAACCTTGATGCCAAATAAACAAAGCCTGTTAGAAAGAGATGAAATGAGAAACCATGTATTCATAAAGGTAAACATTCAAGGTTTGAAATACCCCATGATTTCATAGAGTGATGCATACACATGACAGTGCTGTCTTATCACTTCCCTTCCTCTTAGGTGTGTAATCACCCAGAGTTATTTGAACGACAAGAAACTTGGTCTCCATTTCATATTTCCCTAAAGCCATACCAGATTTCAAAGTTTATTTACCGTCATGGACAGATCAGGGTCTTCAACCATTCACGAGACAGGTGAGCAAAAATACTAATATTAAGCGCGTTTTTGTAATTTAGGGTTTTGTGGCTTAGTGCTTTTGGGATTTTACTGGAGAGTGTTTGAGTTCCTCAACGATGAGGTATTTAAGCAAAGGGTGGACAGCTATTTATTGATGGATATTGTGATAGGAATCTGCAATATCGAAGGTTTAACTGGATGGCTTTAACATCTCTAGCCACTTTCAGATGCCTTTCTGAATGAGGAATGTGCATGTGTGCAAATATGTACTTGCACCAGTAGAGGTCACCAAAGGCCTCTGCCTCAGGCTTATTTTACACTTGTGTGGGAGAACTGATTGGATTTCAAATTAATCAAATTTACCTCCCTCCTGGAATCAGCAATGACAGATGTGGTAAAGGTAAAGGTAATATGCTAGTTCTATTCAGAAAATAGTTGTGTAGGTCCATTCTACACCTGTGAGTGAAGGTAGCCCTAGCTTCTGCATTTTTTAACAAGCTCCCAAAGGATGCTTAAGCACACCAGCATTTAACAAATATGGACTTAGGAAGTTCCTCCTGTAGAAAAGCAATGTAAGCGATGTTATCAAAGTATCAACTAACCTAATGAAACTGAAATTCAGACACATTTCTTGGGTTTAATTTTTTTTTTTAATGTTTGTTTGTTTTTGAGAGAGTGTGAGTGGGGAGGGACAGAGAAGGGAGGGAGACAAAGGATCTGAAATGGGCTCTGTACTGACAGCAGCGATCCCAACACGGGGCTTGAACTCACGAACTGGGGCTCCAGTTCATGAACCGCAAGTCCATGACCTGAGGTGAAGTTGGACACTCAACCAACTGAGACATGCAGGCGCTCCATCTTGGGTTTAATTTTAAGAATTCTTTGTGTTAACTCCAGGCTTTTTATTCAACTAGATAGGCAGGGGGAAGTGGGAAACATATCACAGATATAACATTGTTTGTTTCGTGTAGTATGTGGTAACTTACAGCTTTGAATTGTGATTCTCTGAAATAAAATGCGACTACTTTGAACTTGTTTTACCTTGTTATATGTACATTAGTTACTTAGTACTTTTTGACATTTATGCCATGATTTCTGTGTGGCAATAGGACAACAAACCTCTTAAATGTAGAAACAGTTTCAAATCTAAAAGATTCTCTCTAGTTTTGAACATCTAGTTCTCTTCCCATTATTTATATTTGAGTTTGGATTCATTTTATTGTACTTACTTTACAGGTGGTTAAGGGTTCTTCTTTCTCCATTTGCACCAGACTATATCCAACAGTCTCTCTTTCACAGAAAAGGTGGGTATTTTGATCTTTGGGAAGGATTATATACCAGGGATTTACCAGAATTTTTTTTTTTTTTTTTTGCTGAGTGACTGATTTACAACTAGTAATGGTTTTGCCTGAATGCTGGGTCTGTATTTATGAAGTCTTGATAAGCTTTAAGTAAATTAGTTGTCTTCATCTGTAGATACTATGATTTGTGGCTATAACAGGAACCAATAAAAAATTATTACATTGACCTTCCATCTTTATTTTATATCTGCCTTTTAAAGAGTTTCTTACACCCTTGAAACTTGACAGAGACAAGGCAGGACTGTCATTAATGTGACTTAGTTCCTTTCTCCTTAGTCTAAGAGAAAGGAGCATCTCAGCTTTGAGCATTATCCAGAGTATTAAGGCAAAGGTTCAGAATCTTCCAACTCTGTACTTTTCTTTTTCCTGTCATGATAAAAAGAGAAAAGCAATTACACAAGGATCCCAAAAGCGCAAAGGTAGCTCTTGTCAGCCAGCTCCATTCTGCCCCATATATGCCATATCTCCTAGGTCTGCCTCTCCCACTTATGCTTCTAATACAAAAATATGACACTGTGACTTCCATCGCAAGTGGCCGAGTCAAAACCTTTCGATACCTTTTCATTAAATAAAAACTCAGCAGTTCAGTAGGCTTTAGCTGACTTTCTTGCTATTGGGTTTAACTTTGTCCTTTGATATTCTAGGTGTTAATGAAGAAAGCTGTTTCTCCTTTCTTCGCTTTATTGATGTATCGCCAGCAGAAATGGCAAACCTCATGCTTCAGGGACTTTTGGCCAGGTGAGAAGTTTGCTTAATTTGATGAGAGAGCAGTTGGGGATAAATAGGGAGAGAGGTTGGACTGTGAAATTAAAATTTAATATTATATCATCTTAGTGAGCCTTTTTTTTCCTTGTTAAAAGTAAAAATTTTTATAAGGGAATTGTAATTTTCTTTGATTATTTAATAATTGCATGATGCTTCATGATATATCTTAAATAAAAATCTTTTAGGCTCCCTCCCCCTCCCCCCCAAATGCTACCAGAAAGTCTTTAAGTCGTCTTAATTTCTTGTTAGTCTGCTATGTTGTATTTGCTTCCACAGGGCAAATAATAGCCGTTGAGTAGTTAGTAGTGATTACAGCATAGCCTGCCTTAAGTGTTCTGGGAAATTTAGTTCTCTGTTTTTTTTTCCTTTGGAATAATGGCTTTTACTTAATGTTATTACTTGTATTTACATAATAAATAGTGACCTTGTGAGAAAAGGCTTTCTCCCTGACATGAAGATGTTGTTATAATAGAATTTTTGTGAGAAAGTAAAATATTCTTTAATAGAGGAGCTTTACGGAGGATTTTAGTTTTCATAGTAGCAAACCAAGTCATGCCAAAGATAGAATTTACAGAAGAAAAGTACAAAACAGCTTTATCTGAAAGAAGGAAAGAATGGTTTCTAAAATGTTCAAGATTTACAAAAGAGACGTGTGAATGAAAGGCAAGGTTCCTCGCTGCTATGAACTACCCTCAAACCTCCATGGAGCCCTGAATAAGCATGTCTGCTGTGGTTTGTTTCAGATGGTTAGCTCTTTTCCTGTCTCTGAAAGCCTCCTACAGGCTCCATCAGCTGCGCTCCTGGGGAGAGCCAGAAGGGGAAAGCCAGCAGAGTTATCTGAGAAACAAGGATTTCCTTCTTGGGGTTAATTTTCCACTCTCCTTTCCCAACCTTTGCAGCTGCCCTTTGTTAAAGGTAAGCAATTATTTCATCATCACTTATCCGTGTTAGTACTCACTTCCCTTTTCTTTGCATCAGTAAAACTAATAATAAAGTAAGTGATGACCCACCAGGACCAAAACTTCCCATAGGATGCAGTGTACGGAGTTATAGCTTACTATATAACTTAGTAGACATTTTGTGTGTGTGTGTGTGTGTGTGTGTTTGTATCATGGGCTTATGCATGTGTGTATGTTTAATATGTATTTTTTACATAATTTTATTGTAAAGCACACCCAGATCTTAAATGTACGACTCTGAATTTATCCGTTTGTATACACTTGTGTAACTAATAGATTATACCTAGATTAAGGTACAGAACATTTCTAGCACCCAGAAGTCTCCCTTAGACATCTTCCCACTTGGTACCTCAAGTTCAGAACAAACCAAAGATTCTTTCATCATAGGTTATTTTTGCCTGTGTTCTTGACCTTAATGTAAATAGAATCACCCAGTATGTGCACTTTATATCTAGCTGCTTTCCCACAACATTATGTGATTCATCCTTGTTGCATTATAGCATTCCTTTTTAATATCATGAAGTATTCCATTGTCTGAATAGACCACAATTATCTACTGTTGGTAGATATTTAGGTCGCTTCCATTTTGGGGCTATTGTAAATAAAAGTGCAATGTATATTTTTGTACATGCCTTTTGATAAATGTAAGCACTCATTTCTTTGGGGTTTATATCCGGGAATGACATTGCTATATCATCAGGTATATGTAGGTTTAGATTTAGTAGCCACTGCCAGATGTTTTTTCAGAATGATTTTAGAAATTTATACTACCACTAGCCATGTGAGAAGTTTGCTGCTGTTCATCATCCTTGTCTTTACCTGATATTGTCAGTCCATTTTGTTGAATTTGCAATGTTATTGTGATTTTAAGTTCCATTTCCTTGAAAAATAATGATTTTGAACACTTTATGTAATTGTTCATGCCATTGGAGAGTAGGTAAGGAAGAAAGTGACAGGAAATAAGGGTATAGACGTAGGTCCATATCATAAGGGACATCATCAGTTATTGCAAGCATTTAGATTTTATTTTGAATGAAATGGGTCACACTGGAGAATTTTGAGAAGAGATTTATGTATTTATATGTTATAGTCCTTCAACAGAATTAAAAGTTTAGAAGGCAGGGCATTAACGTGTCCTCTAGAAAATTTAATGGGTAATTGGTTTTATAGTTAATTGCTGTCGAATGCTGGATATTCTTTGGTTGGATATGGTATTTGCCCCCCGTACACTAAAGAACCCATATGATCTCCTTCCATTTCCCCATTTGGTTTCTCAAGCATTGCTCCATGTGTTTTTTAGGACTCTGGAGATAAAATTGGTAATGTAAAAGAAACAGTAGAATTAGGTTCCAGTTCTACTGAAATAATGTAGTCAGTGGTAGCAGGGTGACTTCCTATTAGTGAGATACTGCTCTGTCTGATAGAGTTGCTTAACTTCCTTTTGACTTATTGCACTTACATTTGGTAGTTTATATTACTATAGTTATAAATAGGTGCTAGTTTTGCTTTTGGTACAGAAAGCACCATTTTCCTAGGGGTTTATTGTGTCTTCTAATGTAGATACTTGAATCTTAACACTCACATATACCTTCTTTTATTTGTGTTCTTGTTTTCTGAAGATACAGTAGTGTGTTCAGTAAAGTCCTTGTATCAATTAATGAATTTCCTGAGGGGCAGCTGGGTCAGTTAAGCATCTGACTCTTGATTTCAGCTCAGGTCATGATCTCACGGTTTGTGAGTTCAAGTTCCGCGTCAGGCTCTGTGCTGAGAGCGTGGAGCCTGCACATGCGCTTTCTCTCTCAAAATAAATAAATAAACTTAAAAACAAAATGTATATCCTGAGAAATTCAGATGTGGGCGTATGCCATTTACTCTCATAGTGGCTTACCATGTACACTAAGTTGCTCATCCCCAGTAGGTTGCCGGTAGCCAAAAGCTAATCCTTTATGTGTAGAAACACCATTCTGCTTTCGGTCTGCTTTCCATCTCATCATCCTTATCCCCAACATGTATACATTGATAATATCAACTAGGCAGTGTATTTTGCCAGAGTTTGTTGATCTATTCTAAGAAATTGCTGCTTTCAACTAAGCAGAACGATCTTTACATGGTATCTAGCCTTAAAGCTTAACATAATTTCCGAGTAAAGAATTATTTTGTTGAGACTGCATATGTAACAATTAATACAAATATGATAAAGCCCATTATATCCATGGCTTTTGAAATGTGACCATAACTCAATATTTTTTCTTAACATTTTATATCACCACCTGCTAAGTGTGTAGATATACAAAATATTACATACACATACATAAGTTTGTAACGGTATTCACAAAATAGTACTTAACCTTCATGTACAATGTACTCTGAATTTTTTCTTTTTTTTTTTTTTAACGTCAGTTGGAACCTACTAAAAAAGGAGTTTATGACTCTCTACTCACAGTGTGAAAAATACGGCTTTATATGACTCCATAATATTAGAATAGCCAGAGGACTGGGTAAAGAGAGTCACCATGTAGAAATTTCTAGATCATTCTTTTTAATAGTAATAAAAGAAAGAAACTGACATTTGGAGCTTATGAAGAGTCTCACTTCTTGAATATGAAAGAGAAGACCAGATGTTGCTCAGAGAGCAGTATGCACATTTCACTGTGTAGTTACCCTGACCTGTAATTATTTGTCAAGGTCCATCTCTTGGTATATTCTAGTATGCACCTATTATGTTCCTGGTATTCAAAGATTGTATGAATAAAGATAAGTAATTTTTAAAAAGTTTTTTAAATAAAAATTTTTTTAATGTTTGTTTATTTTTGAGAGAGAGAGGGAGACAGGATCCCAAGGAGGCTCCATGCTGTCAACACAGAGCCCATTGTGGCCCTCAATCCCATGAACCATGAGATCATGACCTGAGCCGAAATCAGTAGTCAGATGCTTGACTGACTGAGCCACATAGGTGCCCTGAAGTTAAGTAATTTTGAAATAACCTAGCTGATTCAAACTTGAGCAAAGTAGTTTATTATGGGAACTATCCCCCAAGAATGACTTTGTTAGAATGTACTACTATCCTGTTTCTCACACTGGTTTCTGTGAACTGATTTTTTTTATTCAAGAAGCATTTATCTAGAGAACATTGGTTTTGTCTGTTTTACAAAGTAGAGTAGAGAAGGAAATTTGGGGTGCCTAATCTTTTATTTTTATTTATTTATTTATTTTTGATGTTTATTTTTGAGAGGGGGGAGCACCAAGCATGAGTTGGGGAGAGGCAGAGAGGGAAAGGGAGACACAGAATCTGAAGCAGGCTCCAGGCTCTGAGCGGTCATCACAGAGTCTGACACAGGGCTCAAACTCATGGATTGTGAGATCATGACCAGATTTGAAGTCAGACAGTCAACCTGCTGAGCCACCCAGGTGCTCTGGACACCTAATCCTTTAGAACAGATTTCCAAAATTCATTAGTTACGAATATAAAAGTTAAAACTAAGGCGCATGATATTTTAGCATACATACACACACCTACATACACTTTGAGGAGTGTGTGGATGGCTCAGTCAGTTGAGTATCCAACTCTTGTTTTTAGCTCAGGTCATGATGTCATGGTTTGTGGGATTGAGCCCTTTGTTTGGCTCTGCTCTGACAACACGGTGCCTGCTTAGGATTCTCTCTCTCTCAAAATAAATAAATAAACTTTAGGGAAAAAGACCACACTTTATAATTTCATAGTCTACTCTGATCCTGGCGGTTTCCCATTAAAAAAAAGAAGAAGAAAAGATTGACAAAAATGAGTCTCTTTTCAAAAGATACCTCATTGAATATTGGATAACCGTGCTGAGGTTTAAATGTAATGATTATATGCTGTGCTAATGTTTGAATTTTTCAATTGATTTTTAAATACAAGGTCTTGGGCTCTTTTGTGTGGGATAAATGTATCATGTGTGCTTTGTTCCTTTCATTCATGATATGACTTGTTTGCTGTTTTCAAGGTCCAAAAAAATACTTCTGGCATGGTGGATATAATTTACAAATCCTGTAGAAGGCCATTTTGTTTAAATAGGGATCCTACTAATGTGGAATCTGAGAATTTTTTATTTTCACAGAAAATAGACTTCTAACTGTGCTTACTATTTTCAGTAAATGTTTTAATAGTAACTTGAGATGTATTTGCTATAATTCAGATGGTGAATTACAAACTTAGGACGAGAAAAGTCTCAAAAGATTAGAAGAAGACTGACATAAATGTAGAGTCCATCTTTAAAACTCAGAGTGGGAGGAAGAAAATTTAGGAGTGATAAGCAGTAGCCTAACAAAGTTATTAGGGAAGTTAAATTTTTTTCTAACAAAATTAATTAGTGACTGAACTCAGTGATTCTAAGAGAAGCTGATTTGATTCTGAAAAGAGCTTTTGCTTTGCTTTAGTAGATAACAAGCCAAATAGATTAGAGAGATGAAAGTAATAGGTATAGTATATACTTTTTATACTTTTTATGTCTTCTTTTTTGTTGCTTTGGCTGTCCTTCTAGAGATGTTAACATGCATATGGGGAAGTCCACAAATCTTAGTGTACATACAGCTGGATTACTTCACAAAACACTATTGGAACTCTATTCCAAAAGTCCCTTGTGCCCACTTCCATTCCCTGTTCCTCTCCATTGCCTTGCCGTCCCCATAGGAGTTACCGTAGGGAAATATTTTGATGGTTTCTAGTTTTCGTTATTACTCCTTTTCTGAATATTGCTCTATGCACCTTTAATGAAAATTCATATGCATCTTGTGGGACATATAACTGGTAGTCTGAATGCTAAATCATGGAGTATGCATATGGTCATCTTTAATAGATAATAGCAAACAATTTTCTAAAACAATTACACCAGTGTTTTCATTCCCATTAACATTATTATAGAGTTTCTAGTTGCTCCGCATCCTTGCCAAAATGTATTATTGTTTGTTCATTTTAGCCCTTCCGTGTGGTGGTATTTCATTGTGGCTTTAAATTACATTTTTCTTATGAACAATGATGTTGAATATTTTTTCTATTGCTTATTGGCCATTTGGATAACCTCATTTATGAAATTCTTATTCAAGACCTTGCTTATTTTTCTATTAGGTTGTCTGTATTTTCTTAGTGATTTGTAGTTCTCTACGTATTGCAGATTTCTCTTCAGCTTACTTTTGCAAACTCAAGCGTCTTTTGTTAAATAGTTAGCATTTTTGTGTCCTGTTGAAGAAATCTTTGCCTATACAAAGGTCATGAAGATAATCCTGTATGTTCTTCTCCAAAATATTTTTTGATGTACTTTTCACATTCAAATTACAAGGAATTTCAGTGGTTTTTTAGTATGTGGTAAGGGTTATCTTTTTTTTTTTTTTTACATTTATATATCCATATTCATTTGACCCAACTCTATTTATTGAAAAGACCAACCTTACTGCACTCAGGATTGCTTTTGCCAGATTGGTGGCTGTATCTATGTGGGTCAATGTTCCATTAGTCTATTTGTCTATCCATGAACCAGTACCACTCTTTTTTTTTTTTTCTTCCTGGAACAATTATTGCTTTTATTTTATTGTATTGTGTCGTATTTATTTTTTAAAATACTTTTTAAATTTTTTAAAATTTAAATCCAAGTTAGTTAGCATATAGTGCAACAGTCATTTCAAGAGTAGATTCCTTAATGCCCGTTACCCATTTAGCCCATTCCTGCTCTTACAACCTCTCCAGTAACCCTCTGTTTGTTCTCTATATTTAGGAGTCTCTTATGTTTTGTCCCCATTCCAGTTTTTATATTCATTTTAAAATTAAATTTTTAAAAAATTTACATCCAAGTTAATTAGCATACAGTGCAACAGTGATTTCAAGAGTAGATTCCTTAATGCCCTTTACCCATTTAACTCATCCCCCCTCCCACAGACCCTTCTGTAACCCTTTGTTCTCCATATTTAAGAGTCTCTTATTTTTTATCCCTCTCCCTGTTTTTATATTCTTTTTGCTTCCCTTCCCGTATGTTCATCTGCTTTGTATCTTAAAGTACTCCTATGAGTGAAGTCATATAATATTTGTCTTTCTCTGACTGACTAATTTCGCTTAGCATACATAGTACCCTCTAGTTCCATCCATGTAGTTGCAAATGGCAAAATTTCATTCTTTTTGATTGCTGAGTAATACTCCATTGTATATATATGCCACATCTTCTTTATCCATTCATCCATTGATGGACATTTGGGCTCTTTCCATACTTTGGCTGTTGTTGATAGTGCTGCTATAAACATTGGGGTGCATGTGTCCCTTCAAAACAGCATAGCTGTATCCTTTGGATAAATACCTAGTAGTGCAATTGCTGGATTGTAGGGTAGTTCTATTTTTAATTTTTTGAGGAACCTCCATACTGTTTTCCATAGTGGCTACACCAGTTTGCATTCCCACCAGCAGTGCAAAAGAGATCGTCTTTCTCCACATCCTCTCCAACATCTGTTGTTACCTGAGTTGTTAATGTTAGCCATTCTGACAGGTGTGAGGTGGGATCTCATTGTGGTTCTGATTTGTATTTCCCTGACAGTGAGTGATGTTGAGAATTTTTTCATGTGTCGGTTGCCCATCTGGATGCCTTTGGAGAAGTGTCTATTCATGTCTTTTGCCCATTTTTGCACTGGATTATTTTTGGTTTGGATGTGGAGTTTGATAAGTTCTTTCTAGATTTTGTATACTAACCCTTTATCTGACAAGTCATTTGCAAATATCTTCCCCATTCAGTAGGTTGCCTTTTAGTTTTGCTGATTGTTTCCTTTGTTGTGCAGAAGCTTTTTATTTTGATGAGGTTCCAATAGTTCATTTTTGCTTTTGTTTCCCTTCCCTCCAGTGACATGTTGAGTAAGAAGTTGCTGTGGCCAAGGTCAAAGAGGTTTTTGCCTGCTTTTTTCCTTGAGGATTTTGATGGCTTCCTGTATTACATTTAGGTCTTTCATCCATTTTGAATTTTTTTGTGTGTATTGTGTAAGAAAGTGGTCCATGTTCATTTTTCTGCATGTTGCTGTCCAGTTTTCCCAGCACCACTTGCTGAAGAGACTGTCTTCATTCCATTGGATACTCTTCCTTGCTTTGTCAAAGATTAGTTGGCCATACATTTGTGGGTCCATTTCTGTCTGGGTTCTCGTATTCCATTGATCTGAGCGTCTGTTTTTGTGTCAGTACCATAGTGTCTTGATGGTTACAGCTTTGTAATATAGCTCGAAGTCCGGGATTGTGATGCCTCCTGCTTTGGTTTTCTTTTTCAAGATTGCTTTGGCTATTCTGGGTCTTTTCTGGTTCCATACAAATTTTAGGACTGTTTGTTCTAGCTCTGTGAAGAATGTTTATGTTATTTTGATAGGTATTGCATTGAATATGTAGATTGCTTTGGATAGTATTAACATTTTAACAATATTTGTTCTTCCTATCCAGAAGCATGGAATATGTTTCCATTTTTTTGTGTCTTCACTTTCTTTCATAAGCTTTCTGTAGTTTCCAGTGTATAGGTTTTTCACCTCTTTGGTTAGATTTATTTCTTGATATTTTATCGGGTTTTGGTGCAATTGTAAATGGGATTGATTCCATGATTACTCTTTCTGTTGCTTCAGTGTTGGTGTATAGGAATGCAGCTGATTTCTGTGCATTGATCTCCTATCCTTCGACTTTGCTGAATTCATGGATCAATTCTAGCAGTTTTTTGGTGGGATCCTTTGGGTTTTCCGTATAGAGTATCATGTCATTGGGAAGAGTGAAAGTTTGTCTTTTTTTTTTTTTTTAAGTTTATTTATTTACTTTGGAGAAAGATAGAGACAGTGTGAGCAGGAGAGGGGCAGAAAGAGAGGGAGAGAGAAAGAATCCCAAGCACGCTCTGCACTGTTAGCACAGAGCCTGATGCAGGGCTTGAACTCACGAAACCATGAGATCATGGCCTGAGCCAAAACCAAGAGTCAGACACTTAACCAACTGAGCCTCCCAGGTGCTCCAAACCAGTATCACTCTTTCTTAACTATAGCTTCATAATAAGTCTTGATAACTGGTAACACAGGTCCTCTAGCTTTGGTTTTCTTCAGTATTGCTTTGGCTGATATCGGCTATTTACATTTTTATGTAAATTTTATTTTATTATTATCATTTGTTTACATTTTAACATAAATTTTAGATCAACTCATAAATCTTATTTTTTTGTTGAATATTAATTTTGAGAGAGAGAGAGAGAACATGAGCATGGGAGGGGCAGAGAGAGAGTGGCGGAGAGAGAGTTCCAACCAGGCTTTGTGCTGTTAGCTCAGAGCCCGATCTGGAGAGCCATCCCACACACCACGAGATCCCAGCCCGAGCTGAGATCAAGTTGGATGCTCAACTGACTGAGCCACCCAGGTGCCACTAGAATCAACTCATGAATCTATTTTAAACTCTTTAGCTTGTAAATATACAGGCCACTGGTCCCCAAATGTTTTTTCATTATGTCCCCCTATTAGTTAAATGTACCTAACCCATTTTGCTAATATGTATATATTATTTTATTTAAAACGATAAACATATACTAACAGGTTAATGTTGTTTATACTGTGAATTTTACATATGAAGTGTTTTTGGAGACTATTTGGACAGTAAAAGAAGCCTAATTGAGTAAGGAATGGTGACAGAGGGGAAGACCCAGTATTTCCATGAGGAGATATTCCTTTTTCTTCACAAACCCTTCTCTCTTTTTCTCTTCATGAGATTTTTAATTGTAGGAAACCAAGAGCCAGTTGGATTGAGTATTGATCTATATGTCAGAAGAACTTATTGATTGAATGAATCTCCAGTGGTATAACGTGATTTTGGCTTAATGGTTAGGAGTCTAATGCTCTTTTTTTCTGCTGATTCAGGCTGCCTTCAGAGTATCCTCCACCCAATATTAGTCTACACCCACAGAGAGTACATGTAATCAGTGTTGTTTACCACCCTGCTAGCAATGTCTGCTGTGAGCAAGGCATGTTAACAGGTTAAAACCTGTTTTCTGGTTTGAAAAATTATTTAGGTATGTAGTAAAAACATACACAAACTTAAAGACTTTAAAAACAAAAGGTTCAAGAGTTGAAAGAAGACAATTAACTGCCAGATTGATGGTAGATGATTAGCAGAAAAGTTTAGAATGGAAAATCACCGTAGATTGAAATGGACAAAAAGTCTTTGATATTATTGTTTTAGTTGGATTTTGAGTGATAGGGATCTGTGTGGGAGGAAGAATATTCCAAGTTAAAGACTGGAACTAAAATAAAAGACAGTAGTGCAAGAAAGGGCCAAAAAGGTAAGTCGTAGGAGGCTTTGAATGCCGGTCTATTGGGTTTAGATATTAACCCAGGAGACTCAGCCTTTTCTTGGCTTACTTTCTTGAACAGATGGTATAGTTATAGTCTAGAAGAAATTAACTTTTGGTGGCTACTGTCAGGCCATTGGAAGTAGTAATCTGGTAGCCAGTTTCATGAAGGCCATTTGATCACTCAAATCACTAAGCACACAAGTGGATGATCTCTGTCATTAGTATTTGATGAAAATTAATCTTAGAGTGTGATGTCAAGAAAGATTGGACACAGGTGTCCATGTTAAGGAGAATGTTGAACAAAAGTTGTGACTATCAAGTACTAAGGACTCAACAGAAATGGTTGTAACTAAAAGATTATGAAGCAAGGGTCAAGGGATTCTGATTTATTTCAACATGGATGAGCACTGTCAGTGAAAGAATCACTTCCAAAACCCAGAGTTCAAAAGAAGATCCAGAGAGAATCATAAATTCGATTTAAATTTAAAGCAAACACACAGGAATAAGATTTCTAGGTCTTTGTTGTTATGAGTGCAGATAGAACACAAAAGCCTAGGTGTAGGGATTTACAGGGAGAAGGATGCTGGTTAGAAATTGTGGAGAGTATGTAATGAAGTGTGACAGTCAAAAAGAAGAAAAGGGAGGTATTTCAGGAGGGACACTTGGGTTTAAGGCAGAGTTGAGTTTGTAGGAGAGAGGAGACTCAGATTTGAAGACTAAAATGGAAGAAGGCATCAAAGAGGGAGATTTAACATGCAAGAAAGATGATTGAATGGGATGCAGAGTGGTTAGGTATCCTTTTTGTGTGGTAGAAAACTCCAGTAAATACTGGTAGGAGCTCTATAGTTAATAGGAAGGTTCTCTCTACCAGAGAATGTTTTACTCTGAAACTAAAGTTAACATGAAAAAAGAAAGTGTTGTTAAGCAGTCGTATCCATTTATTTTTCATCATTACTTTCTCTTGACCAAGTGAGAGGGCAGTATAGCTGTTTGGATATTTTATATAGTCCCTCTTGTCTTTGTGGTCTTGCACTTATAAAGTTAAATGAATGTTTCCTGAATGACTTAGTATAGGTGTGTTGTGTTTGTATGGGTTTTCCCTTTGGAACTTGATGTGTATTCTCATCTGAGAAAATGTCCTCCAGGATGAAATTAAGTATGATCTTAACTTCAGTATTTAAAACAGAATTTTGTGAAGAGTTCTAACATTACCCTGGAGGTTGAGAAATGTGGTGGGATTGGTAACTTGTTTGATCATCCATTGATTTTATCAGTGGATACATGGATTGTGTATCAGTTATTTTCACCCTGCAGTTGTTTTTGATCAGGAACTTGGGAGCAACATAGGTCGGTGGTTCTGGCTCAGAAAATCTTAGAAAGTTGCAGTCAAGATATCAGCTAAGGTTGCATTTATTTGAAAGATTGACTAGAGCTGTAGTAGCTACTTCCAAGGTAACTCACTTACATCCCTAGCAAGTTGGTACTGGCTGTTGGCTGGAGGCCTCAGTTCCTTTGTGGACTTTTCCATGGGGTTGCTTGAGGAGCCACATTCCAGGGTAAGTGATTCAGGAAAGAGAGAGTGCAAGGAGGAGCCACAATGCCTTTTATGACCTAGTTTTGGGAGTTCTGCAAGGAGAGCAAAGTAGGCTTTACCTTTTGAATAGAAAGATACCAAAGAATTTGTGAGCATACCTTAAAATGACCAGAGCCTCTTACTGCTGGGCTGATGCCTTTATATTACTTATTTCATTATAAAGTTTGTTTTGGTATTCCCCATTCCGAGATTTTGGCCTGGGCTTGTGATGGGTTTGGACTGTGATGTGACATCATGAAAGTTCTTAAATTATTTTGTTAAGGATATTGGTATCTCTCCCTGCTCTCTGTATCACTTATCTTGTTCACTATTTTATTAGCCACAGTAAGTGTCAACTGTGGAATATACTAAATACAAGATGGTATCTGGCTTTCCTTTTCAGCAGGAATTCATTGCTCAAATGCCCTAAGTCCTTGTAAGCAAAATTTTTTTCATTGCAAGCTCTGTTGTATTCTGGATCTTGCATTTTCATTTGATTTGCCAACTTAGTGCTGATTATGGAACTTTGATTATTTGTAAACATAATGGAAAGATGATATTTCTCCAACTCTTTGTTTTGCCTTCGTTTGTGGTACTAGAAAGTGGAATAAATAGCCTTGTTTTACTGTGTAAAGTAAACACAAATTATGTTTTAAAATTTTGTTGGACGTGGGATGCCTAGCTGGCTCAGTCAGTGGAGTATGTGATCTTTATCTCGGGGTTGTGAGTTCATGCTGCACGTTGAGTATAGAGATTACTTAAATAAAATATTTAAAAACAACGAAAAGGTTTGATGGAAGAACATGCAACTTGAATCCAGATTCCATGTTCAAGATCAGTTTTGAAGGTGAATTTTTTTAAGTAATCTTTATGCCCACTGTGGGGTTCAGACTCATGACCCTGAGATCGAGAGTTGCATGCTCTACCAACTGAGCCAGCCAGGCACTCTTGGGATTATTCTTGAGTGGACAGACCTAAGAGAAAAGACCAAGGAAAATGCTAATATTGGAAACACGTGTCAGAATTCTTTTTCTTGTACTGTTCAAATAGTTTCAAATAAAATTCCTTTGGAGCTACCAAATTAGCTTTGAATTAATTTTCCAACATTCAGCTTTGTCCTCTTAATGCAAAATATTCTTCATTCTCTTCGGTGCCTCCATTTGTTTTATAAAGAGTAGTAATTATTGTTCCAGCAGCCTGTCCTCTAAGTATCCCTTCTTGTCATCATATCCAGGTAAAGGCTTTGTTCTTATTCCTCTAAGGAGATAGATAATGAGTGTTGACTTAGCTACATGTTGTCATCTTTTTTCTGGTAAGCTACCCCAAATCTCATACTACTGAGTCATTTAGCAGTCTAACTCAGTCCTTGCCTTATTTTTTTCTATCATGGATACGAATGAATCTAGATAGTGAGAAGCTTTTATCCCCGCAGTATGCCTGTAAAACCCTTGTTCTCACTCTGCAGTGAATGTTAGGTTTGAATTCTGTGTTGCAGAGTTCAAGGAAGTACCACATTCATAATACTGGCTTTGGGATAATACATAAACATGAAGGAACTAAGAACTAGGCTAAGGACACAGATCAGATGACACGTAGGGGTGTTTTAAACAAAGTTTAAGGCCTTTTAAACTCTCTCACTTAACATGAATGCCTGTCTGGTATTTCTTTCTCTTGTGATACTTGTGTAGCAGAAGTCAGCATAGTTTGCTATGTTCCACTGGATTTTATTGTGCTCCACCCTGCTTTACTGGTGAGAGTTTTAAGAAGGAATAATAAGTAGTTAGTTCAAATTTTTCATAAATTCGTTCTCACACACCTCCCTCCTGGAGCACTGTGGTCTCTGGCCAGATCTCCTTTCTCATACAGTTTTGCAGGGGTTAAAGAGTACAGGTCTTACACATAGGAATCTTTTTCTCTTTCTAATCTTGTTTTGTTTAGAAGAGTAAGGACAAAATCCAGAATCTGTAGGATATATGGCATTTAGTCATCTTTTGGGGGGGACAAAATAGATTTTATGCTATATCCACTTAAAAATGATGATTGGCAGAAGTAGAGTACAAGGTATTCCCCGCTTTTCAAAAGCTCAAGCTTATGCCACTTCACTTTTAAAAAAGACATGCATTCGTACCTGTTTCACTAACCAAAAGAAATCTGAAGATTTTTGCTTTTACAAAAAAAAGGGCAAAAAGCGGAAGTAGCGTTCAGTATTTGTTTCACAGTGAGCCATTACAGAGGTGGTGTGCACAGGAGCAGAGCGTGTCGCCGCCAAGCTCCTTCCCTGGGAATGATATTAAGCCTCAAGCCTCCATAGCTCTGAGCTATGTCTGTGAGCATCTGTGCTTCATTCAATTTATTTTGTACATCTGTTAGCAAGATGTGTTCTAAAGTATCAGAAAAGCTTAAGAGGTTATTTTTTGGGTCCAGGAATGCTCAAAAACTTTTCCATATAGATTAATGGTGATTGCTGCTTGACTTTATGCCATTTCAGCTTATGAAAGGTTTCACGGGAAGACTCTTTCGGGTGGCAGGGGAAAAACCTGTACCAGCATTGATTCCATCTCCTGTATCAATTTCAGTGAAACTGTTGTCATGGTAATCGTCTATGTAGGCATCATATATGTTGGAAGCTTACATACTTCATAGCTCTGGTGAGCTAGCTCATAAAACTTAGGGGCATTTCAGATATTACGATTCAAAATATGTAAAAAAAAATATGCAAAAGGATCTAAACATAAAAGAGTGGTTTTTGAAAACAATAGTGTGTAAGTTTTAAACACTGTTCTCTACTAAATGCTTAGAGAACTTCGCCTATTGATGAAGAGTCCCCCAAACAGGAAGTTTTCAAAAATTCATCTGCTAAACGTTAATTTGCAACTATAGTATTTATATCTGTCATTATTTCTTGAATCCTGAAAGCTGCCAGAGCCTCTTGTGGAAAGCCCTGGAAAGCTGTTATTTTCAGCGTTTTTCTGTACTTTATTTTTTCCCTTTTTGTTTGGTCACTTAAAATATCTGAAAATAGAATACATGTAGTCTAGCAGTTGATCTCTAAAACACTATACCCTTTCATTTAAAGTGAGACCTTTGCTCACAGACTCTTAATTACAGAGAACAAACTGATGGTTACCAGAGGGGGGAGAGGTTGCGGGAAGGATGATGGGGATTAAGGAGTTCACTTGTCATGATGAGTACCCAGTGATTTATGGAATTGTTGAATCACTGTATTGTATCCCTGAATCTAATATAAAACTGTATGTTAACTAACTGGAATTAAAAACTTAAAAAAAAAATAAAGTGAGACCTTTTCCTCTATATCTATGTTTGATATATTCTTTAAGAACAAAAGCAGAAAATTAATTTCTGAGTCATGAAGACCCAATATTAACATAAATGTTCCTTTTAACTTTAAACAAGAAATGGAGAATAAAGTATGGCCCCTTGTTAAATGGGTAAGTCTGTTTCTGAGGGGAAAGCATCTATATGTTTTGTGTGCTACACTGTGGCAAGAAGAGTACAGCTGTGGAGTCTTTCTGCCCTACTTATTTCCACTTGAGACTTTTGCATGGTACCAAAAGACTTTACAAAAGCCTGACTTCTCTGCTTTGTACATATTGTGGTTCTCGTAGCAAGACACACACAGCTGCCAGTGCCTACAGGGTAGTGAAGACACTCAAGAGCATGAGGAAGAAAAACAGAAGAGCAAAACCTGTGACCACATCATCACCAAATCATATCTCCCATGTTGTGACATTCTGTTTCTTTTTTTCTAATTTGTTTTTGGTCAAAACAGACTAAAGAAGAAGTGAACCTTCTTTTGTGTCCCTCTTTCATCTATCCACCCAAGCATCTTATGCAGTGCTGTTTAAGGTGTCCTTTGTGGTCTTCTTTGTTAAGCATTAATTTTTTTTGTAGGTGGCAGTGTCTAGCAGTTAATGTTGTTCTGTGAAGGGAGTGTGGGTAGTGTGGTATTAAGGACTACCTGTACTAAGGGAGAATTGATGGAACCAGTGTTAAGAGAAAATAACCAAGAAAAGTATAAGTTGAGTAAAATATACTAGGAGTGATCAGTTTTTCTCTAAAGCTAAGACTGTGAGTGAGCATTTTAAGCTAGTGATTTTTTTTAAAATCTAGAATCAGAAAGCTAAAAATCACCTTACCTTAGCGAATTCCAATGAGAATACCATCTTAACCTAGCTCATATAAGACAAATGGACATGTTCTAATTTGGGAATGAGCACTACCAGAAGTAGAATTATCATTAGACTTTTCCCAGAAACTTATCACAGATAAACAGACTGTGTTAAAAGGACTCCCTACAGTGAATGCCATAACACTTTCTTACTAATAACTACAGTGTTGAAGAGAAAATAATTGAAGGAAATGTTCATTCTTTCATCTTTTACTTTTATATTCTAGGCATGAAGTAAGAAACAGGCTTTGTTGAATTTTGCCATTTGAGAGTACTTCAGATGAAGGTGATTTTAAGAGATCCCTGACATGAGATGCCCGGGTGACTCAGTTGGTTACGCATCTGATTTCGGGTCAGGTCATGATCTCATGGTTCATGAGTTCGAGCCCTGCGTCAGGCTCTGTGCTGACAGCTCAGTGCCTGAAACCTGCTTCTGATTCTGTCTCCCTCTCTCTTTCTCTGCCCCTCCCCTGCTCACTCTCTCTCTCTCTCAAAAATAAACATTAAATTAAAAAAAAGAGGCGAGATGCCTAACAGAGACATTGTTTAGTTACTGCTCATTATTTTCTTTTTTTTTTTTTAAGTTTATTTATTTTGAGGGAGAGAGAGAGAATGTGCATGCATGGGGAGGGACAGAGAGAGGGAGAGAGGGTGGCAGGCTCCTCGCTGTCAGTGCAGATCTGGATACAGGGCTCAGTCTCACAAACTATGAGATCATGACCTGTGCCAAAATCAAGAGTCAGATACTTAACTGACTGAACCACCCAGGTGCTTTTAGTTACTGCTCTTTAGAAATTAGTAAACAATTCAGAAGTCTTTAGGTCAGCTACTACTGCTACCCTCAGCCACCTGGGCAGTAGTAGACATAGTATCTAGCATCCCTGAACTACTCCTGTTGTATCTCGTTGACATGAGCACTAATTACTAGACTCTTAGCACTTCTCTCCACCCCCTAGGAGGGGCAAGAGGACTTATCACCAATAATAAAAATGTGCTTACGAAAAACAAGAAAATTGAGTACCTTTATTTATGCATTAGGAATTGGGTTTTTTTTTAAGTGCATTCTCTTAGCTATCCAGTGTTCAGTATTGGAAGAACAGGGTGATACTCAGTCTAATAATCTTTGTAATGATCCTCACACTAGGCATTCAGAAGGTAATGGACATAAATATGTTGCAAAGTGGATGTAACCAACATAAAGCTGAGAATACAGATATTGTTGAAAAACTATTAGAAGGTTAAAATTCTTTTCTGGGTAATGACAGGGACCTCAACATCTAGAGAAAAATATTAAATACATCAAAGTTGTGTTGGCCCAGTGTTATAATAAAGTATTGTAAATGCTTCTATGCATTGTGGTTAGAAACCACTGGAGATGACCCAACTGTAGTGAAAACAGTTAAAGCCTTTCAGTTTGTTTAGGACCATTATTCTGAATGTGCTGATTGGTTCATGGAAGCCAATTATGATACACATATCCTGCTGAACAACTTTAAGTGACTTCCCTCAAACCGTGATCCTGAAGAGCGTATTTATTTTGAGACAATAATGAACAGACATAACTGAACAAAGAAGCCTTGAAGAGATTTGGTTCTGAAACTTTTTAGTACCGGAATTATAAGTATTATTCTTCTGTAGAGGATTGTAGTTAATGTTCATCTTGCAGTTTGTTTTCTTGACCTTGTACCAGTGTATAAATTTGACTGTTTTGTATTATCTTCATCTATATGGTTATTTAAGTTACCAACCTGCCTTATCTGAGAAAGAAAACAAGTGAAGTCATCAAGAATGAAGATCCAAAGATCAAGTGTCTAACATTTCACTGAAGAAAGATTTGCATCTGCAATAAAAAACACTCAATCCCACTGACACATTCTTTTATGTGAACATTCCAGACTTTTAAAAAATCTTTCACAGAAATGGCTGTAAACTGAAACTTTAACAGGAGCTTTTAATCTGATTAAAATGTATTGATACAGTAATAGAAATGAAGAATTTAAGTAGAGCAGTATTATTCTCTTTTCCTGACCACTTGTATTGATGTTACCAAATAAAACAGCTAAACTTGCTTTAACTATAATTGACCCTTGAACAACACAGGGGTTAGGGTTGCTTATCCTCTGCAGTCAAAAATATACATATAACTTTGGACTTCCCCAAAACTTAACTACTAATTGGTAAGGTGGTTGACAGGAAGCCTTGCCAATAACTTAAACAGCCACTTAACACATGATTTGTATATGTATTATATACTGTATTCTTATAATAAAGTAAGCTAGAGAAAAGAATGTTAAGAAAATCGTAAGGAGGGGTGACCTCCTTCTGGCTGACCCAGTCAGTTAAGCGTCCGACTCGATGTCAGCTCAGGTCATGATAGCAAGCTTCGGGAGATTGAGCCCCATATCGGGCTTCATGCTGACAGTGCAGAGCCTGCTTGGGATTCTCTCTCTCTGTCCCTCCCCCACTGGCACGTGCATACGTGTGTGCGCGTACGCTCTCTCTCTCAAAATAAACAAACTTTTAAAGAAATCAGAAAATACATTTGCAGTATTTTTCTATTACTACTGAAAAAAATCCATGTGTAATTGGACTCACACAATTGAAACCCATGTTGTTCAAGGGTCACCTGTACACTGCACTGTTAATATACACACATAATGCCAAGCAGATGTACCTTAAAAATTTGGAAGGAAACATTGATGGTCATCATAGGCTTTTTTTTTTTAATAATGTATTTTTTTAATGTTTGTTTTTGAGAGACAGCATGAGTTGGGGAGAGGCAGAGAGGGAGACAGAGATTTGAAGCAGGCTCTGTGCTGAGAGTGGGAGCCTGATACAGGGCTTGAACTCACAAACCATGAGATCATGAGTTCATGACCTGAGCTGAAGTTGGTGGCCTGAGCCACCCAAGCGCCCTAGTTGTCATGTTTCAACTTAAGACATGAGTTTGCATCCATGGTAGAACAAATGAATCTAACTTCCCCCTATATATGCATTGTGTCGTCTAATGAAAGTTATATTCTTAACTATAATTAATAGTATCTCTCCCAGGAAAAGGTAGAATCAGAAGTGCCACTTGCTTATGGTATATTAATAAAGCCATGTTTTAAAATTAGCATGAACCCTGATTACATTATACATTTGGTTCTAAATACTGGTTAATTGTTTATTAGGATTAATAATGTTTACTAGAATAATGTCCACAAGTCAGATGTTTAATATGTGACATTTTTTCCATTTTCCTTACATTAAGCGTCATTGCCAACGGCACTAATTTGCATTTTTGTTTTGTAGTCTCTGGTTTTCAGCAGCCACTGCAAAGCAGTGAGTGGCTACTCAGACCAGGTCATCCATCAGCGGAGATCAGCTACCTCCTCACTTCGTTGCTGCCTGCTCACTGAACTGCCATCTTTTTTGTGTGTGGCCAGCCCACGAGTAAGTGCCACAAGAGGGAAGAGACAGAATAGATGATACTTGAAGAAATAAATCAACTTTTAAGAGATCCGTTTCTTAAACACAACTGTTTAAGCTGTTTGGACCTTGAGAAACGTTAATCCTCAGTATTTCGAAAGCATACATGGTCCTGGCTTTGCCAAGACAGCACTCCTGTCTTTAAATTGTGTTGGTTTGAGAACTATTGTATAGGAGATAGGAATGGCTTCTTTGCCTGACCATGTCTCTCCTGTGTGCAATTCCTCTCATTTAGTCAGGAGTTCTGAACTACCATGGGAGCAAGCCATCTGTCAGGTAGATTATCACCAGACAGCAGGGTCAGGGACAGTGGGATATTTGAAGAGGAGAGGGAGCCGTTTGTTACCCGCATTGAGGTTTTTGAGGGTTTTTCAGGGGAGGGGGCCACATTGGGAGGGAGATTTGATCTGGCCTTATCACTTCAGTGCTGTCTCCAAATAACAAAAGGAAACATAACACTCCAGCATCAAGAAACTTCTTAGTCTGATGTCCTCTCTCTTTCCTTAGCAGCCCTGCTGGGACTGGTTCACAAGTATGTTCCCTCTGAAAAGTGACTGTTGTGCTGTGTTTACCATTCAGCGGTCATGGTCTTATTTGCAGATTGGGAAGCAGTTTCTGTTATGGTTTCAACATTGAGCAGCTGTTAGATCCTTCTTAACATCCCATTTATCAAAACATGGCATTCTGGTGATTTCTGACGGCATCACTGCAAAGGCTCCCCTTGGCCCAGTGTGATGTTTTACTCTGTTTACCTCTTGTACTCTTTTGTCTTTATTGATCAGAGCCAGACAGCTCGCTTACAACACCAGAAGTGTATGAAAGGAGAGGGGCAGAGTAGAGACGCTCTAGACTCTGGCTAGAGGAGAGAACAGGTATCTGTCTTCCTGGCTCATTTCTTTTTGCTCTGGGGTATCTTTCAGTTAGCCAGAAAAACTCTTAAGAGGCTGACTCTTTCTTTCTTTCTTTTTTCTTTTTTTTCTTTCTTTCTTAGCACAGGTTGGGGGAGGGACAGGGGGCTATCCAAAGTGGGACAGCAACAAGCCCAATGTGGGTCTCAATCTCTTGAATAATGAAGTCATCACCTGAGAGTCGAAGTCAGACTCTGAACTGACTGAGCCACCCAGGCGCCCCAAGAGGCTGACATTTCTTTCCCTTCTGTATTTTCTCTTGTTTTCTGCACTCATCCTAGAAGGCCTACTGTTTTCACAGTTCTCTTTAAAGAAAGTGGAACCTTTTGAATCTTCTTTAGTGATATTTTTCTGTAATTATTTACATCAGCTTGCATCTTTATTAAGTTACCAATCTGGCAGAGGGTCCCAAGAAAGTTGATGAGTGGAAATGAGATGGTGATACTGAGTCCCACTGACTCCTGCCTGCCTTAACTTCTTTTTACTGATCCTTTCTACATGACCTTAATTCTTAGGCCACAGTTAACTTTGATTTATATTGGCTATCTAAACAGAAAGTATTTAGGTTTTATATGTATCCAGATTTTCTAAAGGATTTTTGGTCTTTGAAGCTTAAGTTGATGCAGGGTAGTACAATTTTTCTAGAAAACATCCAAAGTCTAGTGTTTCTATGGAAAGCAATCCTCAATCTTCATAGTTGTGTGGTTCATTTCCTCCTCACTCTCTCAGTCTAATATATATACTTAGAGGCCTAATAAGAGGAAGTCTAGATTTCAAAGAGGGAGGTCCAGACATTTTTACTTCTCATATCCCCAGTGTTTTATAGAGCCAATTAAAAAGTGAAGTGTCTTGGACCATCATTGCATTTACAGGCATGAAAATTCCTCATTTGTTCCACTCAGAGCTCTGTAGCCAGCCACTCTGAAGAACAACCCCACTCTCCCAACACACTCAGATATGCATACCCACACTGTACTACTGGAGACTTGTTTTCTGAGGAGCCCCAAATCTAAACTGTCATGCCAGATGCTGCGGTTTCCCTAAAGAACAATAAATAGTGAGTAGCTTGAAGAAGACGGTAATATCATAAAGGTGTGGTGGCAGACAAGGAACTGGAGAAAACTTTTTTTTTTATCATTTGGCTCAAGGGCTCCTCCCCAGCACCCTTCTTTCTTACTCAGCCCCGCTTTCTATAATTGTGTGTAGAGTTTCTTCATAAAGCATGTGCTAAACTTGAAATGAGTGCAACACCATGGTTATGAGGATAGGAAGAAGAGTTTTAAATATGTCTGAATATTTTATACAGTCATACACAAGCTTTTACCTTGATCAGGCCTGGAGTGTGAATGATCATGAAATACCTTAATTATCTTATATTGATTTCTAACCCGTCTGTGGTGGGGAGAGACTGATTTCCTTTGAAGTCTTAACCTTAGGCTTGAGCTACAACAAATTAATGTCCTTGGCATGTGCTGTGGAAACTTTAGGGTCAGTTCAGGAAGAAGTGTGCCATTAAGGAAGGAATTATAGGAGTTGTTTTCTCATTAGCTAAGGAAATAATTCTGCAGGGTTAATAAACTAAAACCCTGGAAATCCATCTTAACAAAAAACTAAAAAAAAAACCTGAAGCGCTTGGAGTGGTCACGCTTCTAGAGCTAGAGCGAGAATATACATGTCATTGGAAAGGACGCGCTTAATGCCTGAGGAGATAGCCCTTGAATATCCTATAGTTTAGGAAGTTAATGAAGCAAGAAACAGAAGTTAGCTCATGTGAGACTAAAGGGAGTATGCATTTCCATTTGGGGCGGGGGGACGGGGCGGAGAATGGTATGTCATGCTTCATCTCCCCATTTCTGAGCAGTCAGAAAGGCCACTTGGGGTTAGCAGAATGGGTGGAGGCTGTCTAAGGTAGAACTGACTTGGGAAGCACAATTTAATTAGAACTGGACTTGTTTGCCTCTCTTTTACCTCATGAGTTCACTGCTTACGTACTTATGGCATGACATTCTGTGATTCTGCATATATCTTGATCCAGGGCTCTTGCCAAAGAAGCTTATTAAAACACTAAAAAATATTTCACTAAGAACTGGGCCCCACAAGCCTCCTAGTTTTCAATCCTGGACTTGGAAAGATATCAGCAAAATGAAATTGGAAAATAGGTGAAAGTTTATAACTAGAAAAAGTTGTTTTGGTTTTAAACTGTAAGAGTGAGTGGCTCAGTCAGTTAAATGTTTGACTGCGGCTCAGGTCATGATCTCATGGTCCGTGGGTTCAAGCCCCACACAGTGCAGAGCCTGCTTGGGACTCTGTGTCCTCTTTCTCTGTCCCTTATCCGTTTACTCTCTCTCTCTCTCTGCCTCTCTCTCTCTCTCTCTCTCTCTCAAAAATAAACATTTAAAAAAATAATAAATATAAGAGTGCCAGAGAGTGAGTCCTAGGCAGGAAAAACATTTTCCCTGTGTCACTCTTCTCCCCCTATTCCTTCATGCAGAGTTTTTAGCTTTTTTTTTTCACCTGGAGCACTTGGGCCCAAAGTCTTATATACAATTCCAGTGTAAGGTCTGGTTTTCTATAAAATGAACAATAACGATAAAAACAAAGCAGTTATATTTGAGGGTAAAATTGGACAGTATGAGTCTCATTAGAAAAAAAACATATATGGTTTGCTCATCCAAGAGCATATATCGTGTATAGAGCTGGTCATACTTCTGTAGTCCGTCCACTGCTGCTTGTACCATTGTTATGAAAGTACAGCTTCTATTGACTAAGGTTCTAACTCATACCCTAGATGGTAGATACCTGCACTGGTCCAGTATCTGCTGAGCTGCTGCCAGGACAGGCTTTTTATCTATGTCTTTATTTGCCTATGCTCAGCTTTTGGTGGGAAAAAGGAATTACTTGAAAGCAATAAAACTCCTTTTAGAGTGGGTAAAGGTAATTTGAGATTACCAAAACCTGCTCCTAGTACTGTGTGTGCAAGTGACTTATGTGTTGAGCCTATCTGGGTTTTGGAGCCGTGGGGGCCTTGCTTGCTCTGATCCTCCCTGTAGTTTGATGTCTGCACTGTAGATGGCACTGCTCTCTAGCAAACTCAGTTCAGCTTCATCTGTAAGCCAGAGTAGAGTACTCTTGTGGCTATTAGTAAATGATGCGCTTTCTCGTTTTGTTATTCTGTAGTCTTCAGCAGAGGCACTTACAGCCCCATAGTCAGCGAGCTGACTCTTAATGTACCCCGAGGCAGTATTTATTTTTTTTTAATTTTTTAAGTATTTATTTTTTTTAAAAACTTTTTTTAATGTTTGTTTATTTTTAAGAGAGAGAGAGAGAGAGAGAGAGAGCTGGGGGGGTAGAGAGAGAGGGAGACACAGAATCTGAAGCAGACTCCAGGCTCTGAGCTGTCAGCACAGAACCTGATTTGGGGCTCGAACCCACAAACCACAAGATCATGATCTGAGCTGAAGTTGGATGCTCAACTGACTGAGCCCCCCAGGTGCCCCGGCAGTATTTCTTAAGGCTTAGCCTGAGGTGCTTTGGTACTCTTTAAAAACCTAGAGCTTTTGGCCTTTTCCTTAGACCTTCTGGATCAATATCTGTGCTTTAGATAAGCTCCTAAGAAGGTTCTTAATGCATCCCAAAATTTGACAACCATTCCATTGCCCTAAAGATTGATGGGCATGAAAATAGAATATTTAATAGCAAGATCTATTTTCCTAAATGTCTAACTTCCGGGAAGTAATAAACAATAGGTATTGTTGCTAGGTTGCAACAATAAAACTACCTACCTAGGTGCAGCCAGTGTTTTATGTTCTTATCTCTCCTATACCTCTGCCCTTGCTTCTTATACCCAGTTTCTCCCCATCTCTTGGTCTCGCTCCAAGGTTTTTCTGAGCAATTTACTGCATATAATGGAACTTTAGCATTTTTTTCATCCTGAGCTTACAGATAATCACAGCCTCTGAATTTTAACAGAAGGTAACTTGGGCTCCTAATCAGATGATTTCACAGCTATCTGAATACACAGATGCTTATTAGCAGCGGGAATAGACCCAGATCGCTAAAGGATTAAAAAGCCTCTTTCTAAATTAACACGGGCCATCTTTTCCTTTGGGGGCAGCACATCAGTGTTGTCATACCTTGTGGTGAGATAATTTGTGCATAGCCTTTGTCCTAGCCAAGAAATGAATCTACTACACTCTGGCAGTTGCTTTCTCCACCCCCCTCCTCCATGTCCCAGCTTATGGCCTAAAAGAAAGGTCCTCTTATTTTCCATTAGATTTGTCACTTAGCAACCTGGTCAGGGAAGAGAGAAATAGGTATTGATAAACACAGGAGCTTTGCCACAAAAGCATTAAAGATAACTTGAAATGCGCTTGGCTCATAACTCTTTAGTTCTTTACTAATGACTGCGGCGCTCCAACTCCCTTTCTGATCGCACCATTTTGTGGATGGCTGATAGAACTTCCCCCAAAAACACTATCCAGCAATGAGGGGAGGTGGCAGAGTAATCAGATCTATATACATCTGTGATAGAATTCTTCCTGACCTGATATCCCAGTTTTTCTGCAAACTCCCAGCACTCTTTGGATCCTTAGTTTGCTGCAGGTTCATGTTATAAGAGGTTGGCCTTTTACCTGAGCCAGCTCACTGAGTCATTAATAAAGGCAGCCTATTTGTCAGAACAAAAAAGTTCAAACCACTAGCCTAAAAACTATCCACATTTGTCTGATTTCAAAGGCGAAGTGAGGAAATATGAAAGCTATCTCATGTGAATCTTCCACTGTAGGTTACCGCAGTGCCATTGGATTCTTACTGCAATGACCGAAGTGCAGAATATGAGCGGCGAGTGCTGAAGGAAGGAGGGAGTCTGGCAGCCAAGCAGTGTTTGTTAAATGGGGCCCCTGAACTGGCAGCAGATTGGCTAAATCGACGATCCCAGTTCTTCCCAGAGCCAGCTGGAGGACTGTGGAGCATCAGGCCTCAGAATGGCTGGTCTTTCATCAGGATTCCAGGTAAGTTCTCTGTTCTCTTGGAATGTGTTTCCAGTTCTGGCAAGTGGGGGAACTAGGGACTCACTCCATGGGGTAGTTTCAGATGCTTGAAATTCAGAGTTCTTGGGGTTTGTTTCCTGTTTTGCCTTTAGTAACTTTATAAGTAAAAATACTTAAGTAATTTATGAGTAAAGAGAGAAATGTTTTTTAGATTTGTGCTTACGTACTCTCCTTTGACAAGCTTACAGCTGAGAAAGGAATGCTCCACTTTAAAAGGGGGCGGGGGATAGAAATAAACTTGGTAGGAAAGGTTCCAGGTCGAATGAGTACAGTTGTCTTTTGCTGTTGCCAGTAGAGTGAATGAGAATGTCGTCACTCACAGAAAGCCTCGTCGAAGTAGCATAAACAGTGTCCTGCACGGAGCACTAGAGATCTGAATGATAACCAGAAGAAAAACAGTATGTTTTGTGCCAGAATGCTAGCAGATTCCCAGACCTCCTAGAGGCAAGGTCGAGGGTTGAAAGGAAACTAGGTTTTCATCTTTGCTTTAGTGAGACTCCTGTTAAGGAAACTGAACACAGAGTTCATAGGCTTATGTTCTTTGCTTACACCTGCTGGCAGACTGGTGTAGTAGTTGAGAGCTACCGTGTTAGTTTTGGTTGTCCAGATTCTCTGATATTTTAACTGTATTCTTCTTACTGGATATAATGGAAGTAAACTAGAGCTAAGCATTCAAAAGAGAGAATCTGCCAAGTGTCAAGGGACTTTGGGTCAGCCTGGTAGGAGCTGTGGGGGTGCTTTGAACTAGAAGATGCTGTTTTGAGTTTGTGAGAGCAGTATTGTATGTGGCCTCGTAGCAGTCTTAGAACACCTGAAAGCAGTGGAGGAAGGTGTACTGTAGGAAAACAAAAGGAAAGCCCAATTGTAAAGTAGGCCTGGTTTGTAGTGGGAATAGAGGAATAAAATCTACTTAGTCTGGAAACCATAGACTCCCAGGCAGAAGATGAGCTCAGGTGTTGTTGAAAGAAGCAAGACAACACCTTGTTACTTCTTTCTCCTTCCTTCACTGTGGCTCCTAAGTTCCCAGTAAAGGAGTAGAAGGCTTATTACTGGCGCTGTGGGAATCTCTTGTGGCTTTTCCTGTTCTTTGAAAGAAAAATGGACCTTGTTTAAATAGCAGGAAGTGTCTGAGTTCTTTTCGCATCGATAAAAAGCGCCAGCCTCACTGGCTGTTTACTGTGAGAACCAACCAGCTCCTCACTGACCCCATTGTGCTCTATAGACTGGCTGGGGCAGGGCAGTGGGGGGTGAGGGTGTAGGGTCACTAGAACCTGTATTTTATCTCTTTTTTTCTCTAAACTTTTACATTTTCTGTTTCCTTTTAAAGGATTGTTCCATTATAGTCCCCGAGAGACTAAAATCTGGATTTCTTTCACACCTTGAATCCATCTTCCTGTTTCACCAGGAGAAAGATGGACAGTCCTTTAAAAATTCTCTGTTTGGAAAAAGGAGATATTATTTCATCTGTCACTCTAATTTTACTACCATGGGATATATTAATTTTCTAAGTAGGCTCTTACCCAGCTGCGATCAGTAAGAACTTGTGTCTAAGTGAATACTATAAGACTATACTGTAGGATTTTAGAAAATATCGCAGGAAAGTCAGATCTGTTCAACGTGTTTTGAGATCCTGTTTTAAGAGAGGTTCGACTTGGCACAATCAACTTAATTTCTAGGGAATCGTGCTCTTCTTGGCTCTGTGCCCTGCTTAGCAACAGGTGGTGCTGTTGTTCAGTGTAGCTTTGGTAGCTCCTAAAAAACTGGGTAATGGATGCCACGCCTAGGAGATACCAGTGTGTGCATGAAAAGAAACCCATTTTTTCCGCTTATCTTCTAAGGACAAGTACTGGGGGATGACTTCTCTGTCTAGGATGCTTAACAGAGAAGGAGAAATTACTGTTCATTGCTTAAGTATTTTAAGGCTGTTGCTGCAGTCTCTTTCTTCTTAGGCCTTTTCTTTCAGAGCGGTCCAAAGAAATCCAGTCCATCCACATTCACTACCCATTTATACAGTAATAGCTAACAATAGGTGCCACTCTTGATTCTTTTGGGTGCATCAGAGTTCCGTCCTTCTGAGTCTATATACGTCTTCATCTCTGAGCCTTCCTAATCTTAGCATCAGTTTGCTCTAGTTAGCAAAGTAAAGTAGATGTAGGAAGCAGGAATGTGTGAGAACCATTGAATCATAATTTTGAGATGACGCTTCTCGATATGTAGACACAAGAGATTTATATATGCTTAAATATTTGTGTTGAGGGAGTGGATGTGAATGGAGAGAGAAGATAAGCAGGCTGCAGAAATCTGATGAGCTTAGCTTGCCCACTGTATTCAATGACTGAAAAATACATGGACTTTTTTTTTCACCATCCTGTGCTTTTAATGAAAAAGAGAAAGAAAGAAAAGGAAAGAAAGAAAGAAAAGAAAGAAGAATCTTTTGTCTAAAGCTGATTGGTAGCTCTGTGGGGAATGTTTAGGAGCTATCAAAATTGAGGAGGGATCCCAAGAAATCCAGTTAAAGGAGAAAGGTGATCGTGACAAGAAGGAAACATTGAAGTTGTTAGGAAAGCGTTGCTGCCTGATCAGATTTGGAATTTGTACAGGCCTCCTCGTCTGGTGCCAGGGAGAAGCTTAGCATTCGTCTCTGTCCCAGCTGCAGTCCTTTGATTGTGTTGGTAAGGAGACCAACAAAAAGAAGAGCATTTCAATAATCTAAACAGGACCAAACAAAGAGGCTGAACAAAGGTGTGTGCCATAGAATCGGGGCGGGGGCGGTGGAGGGAGAGATGTGTCCTGGCAGCATTCCGAAGGTGGGAAAAGGCAGGCTGCAGTGCTGAGGAGTAAACATCCAGGGCCTGTGACTTTGTTGCAAAAACAGAGTGGCTGATGATTTGTTATGGTGCTGTCAGCACATCCGTTCTTGTTCGGTTTATACAATAATTGTGCACTTGGCAAATAGTGGCGAGAACAGAGAAATCTCCATTCAGAACTCTTGGATTGCTCTCAACAGTCAGCCTGTGCAGTTCTGAGAGGAAAAAACCATGGGTTCAAACCCAGAAACTCGGGATAGACAGCATGTTTTTTTAATTAGTTTCCTTTTTTACTTTTAGTGTTTAGTCGTCTATGTCATATCTCTGTCCTTAGTCTCTTGTTGCATCCCACAGCCACTTCCACATGTACTCTTAACTCTCCCAGCCCCTAAGCCTCATTTCTTCCCCTCTTACTAGCAGCGATTGTTCGGGGCATGTTTATGGACCAGTCTGCAAACAGGAAATTCTACTTCCTGAAATGTGATGGGAGTTGAATGATACTGAATGGATAAGATGAATATTTGGGAGTTAAGTGTTCTGTAAAGATCTCTGGCTAAAATACTTTTTTTTCTTTAATGGGAAGAGGAAAGAGAAAGCGCAAGTTAGTGAGTAAAAGCAGTTTCCATTTCACAGAAACCCAGTCAGTCTTTATTAAATTACAATTTAGGATAATGACATTTACCAACCAACCTATTTGAAATCATCCAGGAGAAGGAGTTTGGATTTAAACAGAGGGGCAGAAGTGGATATGTTTGTTCGCATTTCTCAATATTTAAGTGTCTTCGGGGACAAGCAAGAGTAGCGCTTGTTTTTCTACATTCTCATGCTTTTAGGAGGTGTAAATCATATAGCAATAGAGCCAGCAGAAACAGATATCTAGAGATAGGATGAACAAGGAAAACAGGTCACTTACAGCAGAGATGACATGGTCCTCTTGGATGTCCATGTGTACCTGCTGTCTCCTGAATAAGGACATAGAGCAGGGAAGCTTTCGAATGCCTTGGCAGCAGATATCTGATTGGGAACTGTCAGTTGCAAGGGAACCTACACCTCCGTCTTTGAGGATACTGCTTCCCAGAGCACTACTGGGCCATGATTTCATCAGTGCTTTGGATTCTTCTCTAAAGCACTTTCCTGCTCTCATGATGATAAGCATCCTGGTTGTAGTAATTTTGGCTGCATACAGCTTTGCAGTGAGTGATTTTGCTGCCTCAATTAAATACAGTTTCCCCCTCCTCCCTCCCTTTTCTTCTCCCCAGGCAAGGAGAGCCTCATCACTGACAGTGGAAAGCTGTATGCCCTTGATGTCCTCCTGACTCGGCTCAAGTCTCAAGGACATAGGGTCCTTATCTACTCCCAGATGACCAGGATGATAGACCTGCTGGAGGTAGGAGAAGGAACCTTGGGGACCTAAGACACCTTGACATTTAACTTGCAGAAATCAGATGTCTGTGACTCATGTCAGTCCTGCCTAATGGGAACCTAGAACTTGTATTTGTGATTTTACTGTCTGTAAAGGGAGAAGCAGCAGCTCCTGGCAAATGTGAGAATATTCAAAGGACTTTTACCTCCTTCTCTACACAAGTGAAATAGAACTCTCTCCACTCCTTCCTTTACTAGGGAAAAAATTCCCTAATGTTAAAATAGATCAGAGCCTAGGAATTACTTAAAGGTCCTCTGAAATTCTCTATGGAAAACAAGATTTAGGATTAGCTCTCTAAGTAAAAAACCAGAGAACAGCTATTCAGTCTGAGTTAATGTAGTGGTCTCAACATGACTACATACTGCATTCTCCTAGAGGGGCTTTAACAAATACTGATGTCTTGTCCCTTCCTCAGAGATTCTTATTTAATAAGTTTGGAATGAAGCCTAGGCATCAGGATATTTAAAAGCTTATAAGGTAATTCCAATATGCAACCAAAGTTGACAACCACAGGGTTATGGTGAAAGATAGAGTTCGTCTTACTATACAGAGCGGCTTGTTTCTTTAGTTACTTCTATGTTGACCTTTTCTCTACTTTCTTGTTGTCTCAGTGGAGACTAATTCCTTGAGAGAGAGGAAGTCACGGACATGGAAACAGGAGAGTGAAAGTGAGGACAAATAATCACAAACCACCAGTGTTAGTGTTTAGAGCCAGAAAGTTGGATAGCCACCGGTTAGGTCAGGAGGCTAAAGCACCTGGTTGTAAGTAGTGTATAAATTTTCACATGTTTTTCCATGGGCTTTATATTCCAAGGCTTCACATTCTAATTCTGCTACCCTATGGGGTATTGGACCGTGATTATCCGTATCTAGGAATAAGGGAATAGGGATCATATCAGCACAGGTGGAATGAAGGGTAGCATAGGGAAGAAGTTTTGGTTCTTTGAAAACCAAACCTGGCTTGCTGAATTTTGCAGTGAGTAATTTGTTAATTTGCTAGCAAGCTCTTTTTAATAATCTGGCAACTTCTTTTAGCAAGAGACATAACAAATGATATTCGATGTTACTTTAATCACTAAGTCTGGCGTTTAATACAGTGTTCAGCCCCTTGAATGCTGTTAACAGGTTGAACTTTCTGGTTTGTCCTATGGAATAGGTCACCTATTTCCAAATGACAGAAAAATGTTGGTGGCTGTAAGTCAGTATAACAGAAGTAATTAAGCCGTTGTGTTTGATGCAGATCTTAACCTATGTTAAGGGTCCTAACAGCAATAATCCAAAATAAAAGGAACTACCTGGATCTTTAATGTTCTGTTCAAACCAAATGATGCCAACAGCCAAAAGAAGATGAGTAACTTTACTTTAGTGGGGCTCTTTTTAGATGAAGTGCATTTGCCTTCTCCTGAAGAGTAGGGAAACATAGATGAGGTGTAGTGATCTTGTACTGCTGCGAATTATAGAAAAAGCAGTATGCTAAAGAATTTGCAAGGAAAGTGATGATCTTTTTTTCCCAAGGCTATGCCAGTATGTTATAGAGTCCTAAAAGTTGCTTCATATTAAAGGGAAGTTCCAATAATATGGGGAAGTACCCATATTAAAGGGTAAGTGGGGTAAGCTACCGAAAAATAAGCTAGCTCCGGTAGATGAAGGTGAGTGTGGATGGTTTAAATTTGATACAGTCCTACATTGTAGTTCCTCATTCTGTATATTACATACTTCCAGGTACTCATAAATATTACCAAAATAAGTGATTCAAAGTCTGATAGTTTTGTTCAGGATGAGTGCTATAAACCCTACCATATAGTGTCACTTCCTGTCTCTCTGTAATGCACAAGGGTTTTTGGAGTGCTTGGGGGAATGTGGATGTGGTGGGTAGGTTTTGCAAACGTGGCAGGCTTGAGAACCTCCTCTAAATGTTGTTGCATCTCTCTTTGGGGAATTCTAAATTAGGGAAAACCGAATTCAAAGCCTGAATTTCATAACGGCTAATAACGTTCCTTAGCTGTATGGGTAACATGCATCTAGGATGATGAAGCCAGAAAACATTGCAACTGTTTACATGTTTTACTGGAAAACTAAAATGAAATTCTTACCTGATTTCCTTAATACAATACTATTCTTTTTTCTGTTTATTTGTTTTTATATTATTTACTCAAATGAACCACATTCTGTATTTCAAGAGGTTAATCCTCAAAATTTTATTTTGTGGGCATGGAATTAAAATGCCCGCAGTGTTTAATATATGTCTAACCATTCATTAAAATATAATTCTATTGTGAAAAAAATATATAATTCTCTTGTGGATCTTGGGACAATGCAGGGTTAGGTCTATATTTCTTTACCTTTTTAAACAGTATCATGGGTTTTTTAGTCACTGTCATAATAGAAGCTTTCACTGTAGGGGCGCCTGGGTTGGTTCAGCTGGTTAAATGTCTGACTTCGGCTCAGATTATGATCTCATGGATTGCGAATTCGAGCCCTACGTCAGGCTCCGTGCTGACAGCTCAGAGCCTAGGGCCAGCTTCAGATTCTGTGTCTCCCTCTCTTTCTGTCCCTCCCCTGCTCACACTCTGTCTCCCTCTCAAAAATAAATAAATATTTTTAAAAAAAAAGAGGCTTTCACTGTAAACATTCATTAGAGCCACATATTAGCTTTTTTTTAAGTTTTATTTATTTATTTTGAGAGAACACAAATGGAGGAAGGGTAAAGAGAGAGAATCTCAAGTGGGGTCTGCACCATCACCACAGAGCCCAATGCAGGCTCGAACCTATGAACCATGAGATCATTACTTGAGCTGATGTCGGTTGCTTAAACTTAACAGACTAAATCATCCAGATGCCCATAGTGCTTATCAGCTTTAAAACCTGACCTGGCACATCAACCCTGAGGATTATGTTATAGAAAGGCCCTTCTGTATAGATGCTTTCCCTTGAGTACACTTGACCTTTTCTTTAAAAAAAGTACCTTGATCCTTGCCTTGCTGCTTCATTCTCAATGTGGGTCTTGTTTGTTTGCTTAGTTTTAGATTAAAAAAAAAAATCCCCCCCCGCCCCCCGCATTCTGTTTTTACCATGGCATGTCACACCTTGTGTATCAAAGAGGGAAAGAAAAGCTTCCATTAGAGCAGGAGTTCGAAACTCACATGGGCGTACTGAAGGTCTGTTCTGTAACTGTGGAGCACATCAGCATCTCTTTCATCCAATAGCCTTTTTGGGCTTTTTGTTCAGTCCCTTAGCCTTGTCTATCTTTTTGACTATTTCTAGGACTCAGAAGAACCTACGGACAGTAATAATCCACATACTTCTGTATGACCAGGTTTCCATTTTGTGAGAAATACTAGTTCTGAGCACTTAGTATTTGCTCAGTAGTTTTTGAAGTAATCAATAGACTCTTTCTCTTGGGCAAAAATCTGATTTTAATTTAACTTTCTTGTGAATATATCAGATCTTATTCCAAATAGAATCGTGTATTCAAAAATGTTTTATTCTTTCCCATGGTATCCAAATGCCATTTCTCGATAGGGGATAAAAAAGCAGGCTGCTAAACTTCCCGGGCCAGGAATTTTTAGTGCATCACAGGCAGAAGTCAAAGCTGTGGATAGGGGAGAATATTTTAGATCACTGAATATTGTGTTACGGATTTATTTTATATTTACTGAATCCTGTAGGATCTTTGCTGGTGAGGGTACTGGGGAAACAGACATGGCCCCTGTGCCATTAGGGTGATGGCATCCAACTGGATGTCAAACAAAACTTTTCCTACCCACCACCATTTTTACCCTAGTTTGGAAACTCCCCGATCCCCCACCCCCACCATATTCTGTTAGTTGCCAAAAGCTTTTAACTCACTACAGATGACTTACATCATCTCTGAGGTCTCATTTGAGGTTCATTCCTGTTACATCAAGCAACTGAGTCTGTACTTTAAGGAAATAAACTTCAGTATTTTCTATGCAATACAAAAGTACTTGGAAAGGGTCAGCCAGCTGGTGCCGTATGTGGTGTGACTGTTAAGTACCAAAACCCAGACAAATCTTGAACTGCACCAATACATTGAAATAGTGCAATACAGTATTAAATCCAGATAATCTGTACCTAATGATGACATTTGAGACACTAGGTTGTATAACTTGCCTGGTCAGCAAGTACCTCACTAGAGAAGGATTCATCCTGAATAGATGTTCTGCCATTTATGAGCTGGCTTCTCTTAGAACTCCCAAGTTACCTTTGGGAGCTGTGATTCTGAACATACTGGGAAGTTGGGCATTCTAAAGCTGCCACATGGAATGAAAAGCAAATTAGGATCACTGTTAACTAGCATTTTGATTAGGTTTTAGGAATGATGGAAGGAAATGTGTCAGCTTACACCCACACTATATTTTTTCTGCTACATTCATTTCTTTTCCATGCTGACTATGAGCAAGGCACAGTGCTAGGCAGATGTGAATGTAAGTTAAATGTGGTCTTTGACTTCACAGAGTGTATCTAGTGGAGAATATATACCCCATACAACACACACACACACACACACCTATATCAAGTGTACCCTGATACCTGTGCCCAAAATGAAGTATAAACAGAGCTGAAGATAGCAAAAGGGATACATTTATTTCTAGCTGGGTCATTTGAAGAAGGGTTCACGTAGAGAGTGACATCTGAACTGAACTTAAATAGAATTTCAACCATCAGGGAGAAGGAAAGTCCAGACTAAGGAAGCCAGATGTACAGAGGCATAGAGATGGGAAGGTACAAGACATTTGGGGGAACTAGCTCAGCGTGACTGGATCATATGGTGTGGGAGAAACTGGAATAACACAAGTATTATGAAGACAGATTATGGTGGGCCTGTGTGTGCCTTGTGATTAGATCTAGCTCCAAAGGGCTCTTTGTATTAGATAAGGGAAGAGTGGCTGCCATATTTCACTCATTTTGCAGTTTGCTTGGACAACAGAGAGGTTGTAATAGACATTGAGATGAGCCTTACTTTTTGCTGGTGACATGCCCCAAAGATGGAAGGGGGCATGTTCAGGAAAAAAAACTTACACCAGGTCTGCAGGTTTGTGAATCATCCCAAATTGTTTTGGGGAGAGTGAAATTGGGTTCAAATGAACAGCAGAGGCAGCTTTGAAATAGAAAAGACTCAGAATGGAAGGTTTATGTTAGGGATGTATAAACATTTGCCTTTAGTTTTTCAAATGCCCAGTTATCCTTTCTTTATGATGATAACTGATGGAGGTTATGGACAACATGTTTAAGAACCATATAGGGGGGCGCCTGGGTGGCTCAGTCGGTTGAGCATCCAACTTGGGCTCAGGTCATGATCTCGTAGTCTGTGAGTTCGAGCCCCGCGTCAGGCTCTGTGCTGATGGCTCAGAGCCTAGAGCCTGCTTCGGATTCTGTGTCTCCCTCTCTCTTTGCCCCTCCCCCACTCATGCTCTCTCCCTGTCTCAAAAATAAATAAACATTAAAAAAAAAAACTATAGCATGGCCCCTGCGCAAGGATGACACGCAAATTCATGAAGCATTCCATAATTTTAGGGCACATGTTGGGATGAACACTGGGTGTTATATGTAAACCAATTTGAAAATAAACTATTATAAAATTAAAAAAAAATTAAAAAAAAAAAAAAGAACTATATAGGGGCACCTGGGTGGCTCAGTTGGTTAAGCGTCTGACTTTTTGTTTCAGTTCAGGTCATGATATCACCGTTCTCAGGCTCTCTGCTGAGAGGCTCTCCCTCTCTCTCTCAAAAAAAAAAAAAACATTATATGGTTTCTCCCCAACACCTTACCATCACCTTTTTTTCCCCCTACTGGTGGTGAGCTTCTGTTCCATGGGAGAAGCAGTCCAGCGGTTAAACCAAAGGCTCTGGCACCAATTAACCTGAGTTCCAATACCTACTGCCTTTGTAACTTTAGAGACTTAACATCTGTAAAATGGGAGGGACAATAATAACACCTACCTTAATGGCTATTGTAGTAAGGATTAGATATGCAAAACCAGGTAAAATGTACAGAATAGTTATGGTCACTTAGTAAATGCTCGGTAAATGCTAGTCATCAAAGGAGCGAGAGGTACTTGCTGAAAGAAACTATTTTGAGTTACGCTGATACCACTGCAGCTACTGCTTTAAATGTGGCTTTTTTTTTTTTTTTTTAATGTTTATTTACTTTTGACAGAGACAGAGTGTGAGCAGGGGAGGGACAGAGAAAGAGGGAGACACAGAATCTGAAGCAGGCTCCGGGCCCTGAGCTGGCTGCACAGAGCCCGATGCGGGGCTCGAACTCACAAACCATGAGATCATGACCTGAACCGAAGCCGGTGCTTAACCGACTGAGCCACCAGGTGCCCCTAAATGTGGCTTTATAGATATGATCCAGAACTGACCTGTCTTCTCAATATATATTCCAAGGTTGGTTTTCAAACTGGTAGGATCGAGTAAAGGACAGAAGACCTCGGTAGAGATGAAGCAGGTGGGGCCCTGGACTCCCCCTTCTTCATCAACCAGAATAATAATGCTTTTTATCTGTTTTATATTAGAGGGTTTTCATATAAGATTTTGCTTGGTTAAAACACTTCCAGGGTTTTTAAGATGGTTTTAAGGATATGTTCTGCAACAGTATTTCTCGAACTTAAATGTACTTACAAGTAATACGTGTTGAAATTTTTTTTAATGTTTATTTATTTTTGAGAGGGACAGAGAGACAGAGTATGAGCAGGGGAGAGGCACAGAGAGAGCAAGACACAGTATCCAAAGCAGGCTCCAGGCTCTGAGGTGTCAGCACAGGGCACAAGATCATCACCTAAAGCCAAAGTCAGATGCGTAACCAACTGAGCCACCCAGGCACCCTAAGTAATACATGTTAAAATACAAATTCTGATTCATTAGTTATGGGATGGATCCCTCAATTCTGCATTTTTTTAAGTTTATTTATTTTTGAGAGAGATGGCGGAGAGAGGGGCAGAGAGAAAGGGAGAGAGAATCCCAAGCAGGCTCTGCACAGTCAGCAAAGAGTTGGATGCAGGGCCCCAACTCACAAACCATGAGATCATGACCTGAGCCAAAATCAAGAGGTTGGATGCTTAACTGACTGAACCACCCAGACACCCCCCTCAATTCTGCATTTTTTGTTTTGTTTTTTAATGTTTATGTATATATTTTGGGAAGGGGGAATGCACAGAGATAGGAGAGAATCCCAAGCAGGCTGTGCACTGTCCACCCAGAGCCTGACACGGGGCTTGATCCCACAAATCGTGAGATCATGACCTGAGCTGAAATCAAGAGTCAGACACTTAACTGACTGAGCCACCCAGGCGTCCCCCTCAATTTTGCATTTTTAACAAACTGCAGAAGTTGCAAAGTGCTGCTCTTCTGAGGGCCATGCTGCACTGGCAAAATTCTAAGGGACCCTATTCTGCCTTCTCTTTGTAGTGGTGATTCTCAGCTGCAGATATAGGTTATCTATTGCACTCATCTTTGGAACTTAAAAAACAACAACAACAACAAAAAAAAACCACTCCGGGCCCTAGCACAGACCTACAGTCTGAATCCCTGGGGTGGGTCCAGGCACATGTAATTTTAATCCTGGTTGAGAATCACTGCTCAAATACCAAGAGTACATCTTGTCCATAACCCGTTTGGCTTCTTCAATAGTTTTTAAAAATAGTATCAACTAGAACTATGTAGCTCTCAAGATTTCCTTAATGTTAAAAGCCATATTTTTTATTTTATTAGTTTAAGCAGTATTAGAATTTACTTTGGTTAGTAGTTATCGATCCGCAAGAATCCGTGTGAGAGTTCTAATGTTTGTATTCGTTTATAAAGGAGGATACTAAATTAAGAGACCTGGAAGAGGAAGAAGGTCTATATTTGGTTTCTCTTCTTTTTTTGCTTCTTTAAGTAGAACAAAAAGAATTGTTTTACAAGGCTGTAGGAAATCTAATCATTCTGGTGGATCGTTTTCTAAGTCTTTCCTAAATACCAAAAGGGACTTGAGTGAGGGATATCCTTGGTGTATACAGAGTATCATGTATAAGGAAGGAGTGGATAATGGTTGGTCTTTCTGTCCCATAGCCCACTTTAATGCACAGGAGTGCTAAGCATGACATAGTTCCTACAAACCACAGTAAAGTCATCCAGCAAGTGGAATTCAGTCAGCAGTGGCCCTCAGACATGGACACGAATGAAGTACAAAGAGTTGGGGCATGACTGAAAATGTTTAAGATGGATCTTAGAAAACATTTTGATCGGGAGTACCTAGGTGGCTCAGTCGCTTGAGCATCTGACTCTTGATTTAGAGATCGTTAAATGGAAATAGATATATACATACATACATTTTTTGGTCATAGATTTTTTTTTCCAAGTAGGCTCCATGCCCAGCATAGAGCCCAGTGTGGGGCTTGAACTCACAACCATGAGATGAAGACTTGAGCTAAGATCAAGAGTCGGTTGCTCAACTAACTGAGCCACTGGTGCCCTTGGAGATAGATTTTTTAAATAAATTTTTGAAAGTGCTGGGAGTTCCTTATCAAACCCTTTATTGTTAGAATTTGTATTTTGATTTAACAAAATAGAATTCAATTTTATACTAAATCATTAGATGTTTTTAAGACCATAGAAAAACTGAACTAAGAATAAAAGTGGGCACAGGTCTTGAAATTAGTGGTTGGAAGAAATTAGTCATTTCTTTACAGATTAAGTATCTTTTCTAAACCACCTAGAATTTTAGACATCTAGAATGGCTTTGGTATAGGCAAATGAAGGAAATACTGAATTGCTTTTTTATCTCCACCTTTATCTTTTAGCTGTTTTTGTGTGGTATAAGAATGTAGACATTCTTCTTTTCTGCGTTTAACTGCTTTTTCCATGTCCATTTACTTGTTTTGAAGCTTTTACTGAAACCGGATCTAAACTCATCTAAGCCTTCTGAAATCCCACTGCTCCCTGGGTAGGAGAGCAAATGCTTAAAACAGTAAATGGAAAAGATTCGCTTCTGTTGCCTCAGTAACAAGCTCTCTGTGATCAGTGTTGGTTTGAATATGGTCTAGGATTAATATCTCTGGGGTTGTGCTGACCTTGATATATAACTGATGTTAACAGCAAGACCTACAAGATTTCATTCATCAGTGCCCTCACTAAGGTTAAAAGTTCTGGTTCAGAAGGCAAGAGTGCCCATGCAGAAAGCCCACCTTGTGGTTAAAGTCCAACCTAAGGGATATCTGTGTGTTTAATCTACTTATTTGGTTGTTCTGGATGGCAGCATCCCCTGATTGTATTAGCTGCCAAGGTATAGTGAGCTTCTAAAGACTATCATCTTGCTTTCATTTTTTCATCTTTTATCCTGAATCCCTCCTTATTTAAAACACCCCCTACTCTTCTGCCATTAATCCAGTCTCAACAGGGCTATACCACTACATACGAAGCTCTTCATTGAATATGTTCTACCCTTCTTTGATTATCAAAGCCTGTGAAAAACCACTTGAGATGGAAATAAATAGTAAAAAATATATACAAAACCCAGTGAGGGTTTGTGCCTCAGTGAGCTTGTCTACTTTGTTGACCAGCTTCACCTCATACCCTAGCCAGAGTCCTCTGCCAAGCCATTAAAGGGTTTTTGGTATTCACTTGCTTTAAGAATAGGCTGCCACATTCACTGCGTCAACCCCACCCAACTGTAGCAACCTTGTGTGCTGCAGTACCCAGCCAGGTATGATACGAGCTACCTATGAGAATATTATAATAAAAGAACATTTGACTATAGAAAATTGATGAATGCAGACATCTCCCAAATGTAGAAATAACTAGTCTTTTTCAGTAGGGAAAAGTTATTATTTTTTTTTAATTTTTTTTTTTTAGCGTTTTTATTTTATTTTTGAGAGACATAGAGACAAGAGAGTGAGCAAGGGAAGGGCAGAGAGAGAGGGAAATACAGAATCCGAAGCAGGCTCCAGGCTCTGAGCTGTCAGCACAGAGCCCAATGCGGGGCTCGAACTCGCAGATCGTGAGATCATGACCTGAGCTGAAGTCGGCCGCTTAACCGACTGAGTCAACACCCAGGCGCCCCGGGAAAAGTTATTTAAGAACTGATCATTGTTTCATGGTGTTTCTTATAAATAGGCAGCTGTGTTGAGTTTTTGATAATGGTTCCTTTACAGATGGACTTTCTGAAGTGTAATCCATGTTATTAGAGGTGAAGAAAGAAGAAATCAGTGCTCCATTTAAACATCATCTGTAAGAGGAATTGCAGCTTGTAAGAATGGCAATATGTTTTCTCCATTGCATCTCTTGAAGTTTCTTCTCCGTTCTTAAAAGTTGTAATTCCTCTTCTAGATGACGTTAAAAACATTCTCTGCCATGGAAAGTTACCTTGTCTTCTATTCACTCTGATGCTTAAGCCTCCCTTAACAGTGATGCATGCTCTGCTGGGAGAAGGAAACTTAGGCTGTACGTTCAAGGATACTGGTCAGCACGGATATGATGGGGAGAAAAGCACTAGGGTGAGTGTTAGTTAATGGAAAGAAAAGTGGATATTCCATAGCTCTGAGAAACATCTGGTTGCTGACCAAAAGGCCATTTTTGTTTGGAAATTTCATTTTGTTTGTTTTCATGAAATCTGCAGGAATAAGATGAGTTTCCAAGTTGAAATTCAGGATGTCTGTAACCTTCACATTACCCTCAATTTTCACAGATTGGCAGTAAATTCATTTACAAATTAAATTCTTGTACTTTTAAGATTAGTCTCTCATTCTGGATATAATGATTTACCCCCAGTATGGATGAGGTGATAGGTAGATAGATGTTGTGGGAATTAGAATACAGTAATTTGCATCAGACTTATATTTTTTTTACTCTGATTGGCAGGAATACATGGTTTACAAGAAGCATACCTACATGAGGCTTGATGGTTCATCCAAGATCTCAGAGAGGCGGGACATGGTTGCTGATTTTCAGAACAGGTAATACTAATGGGAATTACAGAAATTCTCATTTGATTTTCCTCTAGTGCTTAAGATGATGAGTTTAAAGGAAATGTCAACACATCTCAGGTTGTTAAACAATCGTGATACAGTTTCTGCCATTTTAAAAGGTAGCTATATCTGTTTATAGTGGTTCAGATCTATGCGTGTGGGAGAGAGAAAAAATGAATACTTGATAATTCTTTTATTCAAAAATATACCTTCTTACCAAGTCAGCACCTTTTTCTTTGGGCAATAAAAGAAATAATTTCTGAGTGTAAACCAAGATCCTCCTTTATGTGGAAAATGTTTGTATAGAAAGAAGTCCACAAGGCTGTATTCCTAAATGTTAACAATGGCTATCTCTGGGTATTGACTTACAGTTGATTTTTACTTTGTTTTGCTTACCTCTTTTGTGTAAATTTAAAGAAAAATACCTTCCTTTTTCCGGCTTTCCTTCTAGCATTGTAGTAATACAGTACAGTATGATAAATTGCAGTGCTGTGCAATCTATTTAGCTGGCAGCTCTCAGTTACAGTACTTCTCCCACCTGATAATGAGCCTATGAAATTTCAAATACTGCCTGCTGGATGCTGATGGCTTACAGAGCCATAATTATCCTAAGTGCAGGTTCTCATGTAATAAGCAGAGTCTGATTACTGCTCCCTCCAAGGAGAAAGCGAAGCTCCACTAGCTACTAACAGGGCTGCTAAAGTCTTTACACTCTTACATTTTCTTCCCTAGACCTGAATAACTATAGAATGTGCTGCTGTAAATCACAACAATTCTGCATTTCTGGACTTTAATTTTGTAGTCTGTTAATATCTAACTTTTGAATTCTTGGAAAGAAAATTTAGGCACATAGCCATTTGTATTTAGGTTACTATTTTTAATTTTTTTCATTTCACTTTTAAAGCACGGTTTACTTCAAATGTAAAACAATTTAGCATAAAACAAATTCATAATTCAACATAGAGTGCCCTCTGACTGATAAATTTTGCTATTGTATGATCTTTTATAATGAAGCACAGGTAAGATCAGCCTGTTTTGGTTTATAGTCTATACTGAATCCAGTAACTCCTAAGTTGAAATTATACATCTGAATTCAAATGGCTGTTTATCCAACAATGGAGGGGAAGATCTGCTTTGGACCTGTTTCACTTTGTTACCTTGGAACAACTGTGTGTGGCTGGCCTAACCTAGCTTCTTATGTAGCAGAAGCTAAGGGCACATTCTTACATTGATTATTTGAGACATGTATATCCATAGTACAGTTGATCCTCAAATAACATGGGTTTGAACTGCATAGGTCCACTTATACATGGATTTTTTTCGATAAATATAAAACGCTATTGTAGATATATTTTCTCCACCTTATGATTTTCTTAAGAAAATTTTCTTTTCTCTAGCTTACTTTATTGTAATATTATAGTATATAATACACATAACATACAAAATGTGTATTAATCAACTGCTTATATTATTGGTAAGCTTCCAGTCAACAGCATGCTATTCATAGTTAATTTTGGGGAGAGTCAAAAGTTATACCCAGATTTTTTACTGTTCCAGGAGGTTGGTGCCCCAAACCCCCTGCATTGTTGAAGGATCAGCTGTAGTGCCTCTCAACCCCATCATATTGTTATCCCCCAGCCCTAGAAAAATTTTGTTACCTTCATCTTTTCTTGATTCTGAATTCAAATGAAACACATTTTACTTTGTCTTTGCCTGCTTCAACGTAAGAGCTTCAACTCTTAGGTATATCCCTCTAGTCTTTAATATGTGTGTGGTTATGTTCACATGTGATACCATATTGTAGATGTGATCGTGTTTCCTGATTTCTTCCCCTTAACATTCTATCATAAACATCTTCACATATCATTTAAAAAATCTTTGTAATACATTTCAGTCACTAATACTCCATTATACTGGATTTTTATACTGTATTTCTTTTGTTAAAACGTTGAGTAAATATCTTTGTTTACAAAGCTTTGTCACCATTTTAGTTTTCTTAATAGTAATTCAAACAAGGGAAATTACTGAGTGTAAAGGGATATGAACGACTTTGCAGGTTGTCAGATTGCTTTGTACGGAGTTCTGATTTAGAGTCCAACCAGGGCTGTAGTATGTTGACATGTAATGATTTGGTCTTCTGAGTTGTAAAGGTACGGCTCTTCTTCTAGCTGACCCAGTGGACATGAGATCTCAGGCTCCATATATTTTACAGTGACCTTCTAGTGGAAAAAAATCAGTAGATTTTTCTCCTAAATTACTTCTAAAATCTTTTATTTAACTTGTGGACAGTCGTTTGGGCAGTCTCAGTATCGCATTATAGTTTTGGAAACCTTAGCTCTAAAAGAATGGTATTTTCACTATTAAATTATACTAGATCTGCTTAGTAAATACACAGTTTTCTTGGGGAACCTTCCCTGAGCTTCCAAACCCTACAGCTGTGAGTCATTAGGGAGCAGTGAGTTTTATTTAGATTCAGCATTTGAGTAACCATCATTTTAACACCTGCGTCTAATATTAGGCAAAATGAAAAAAACAGATGAGTGTCTCTTTCCCTGCCTACATTATGAGCTAGACAGACGACAGAGTTGGCATTGTGGCTAGAACACAATCTCCTTCTTCTTGTATTGGAGTCCAAACTGTGCCAATGCTGATGAGAAGCTTATCAGGCAGACCCTTCCAAATGGGAAAAAATTCCCAACTTGTAAATTTGAGTGGCCGAGGTAGCCCAATATAGAGAAAAAGACAGGTGTTTTTGAAAATGAAAAAGTCTGCCTTGCCAAATATTTCCATTATTATTAATGAAAAGACATCAAAAGAAAAAAAAATGGAGTTTCAACTAGAGAGCCCTGTGGCTCAAAGGTCAGCCAGAGTAAACAAGAACTCCTATAAAAAGCCATTTACATTCCCTTCATACAAGATTTATTTGTGAGGGATCCTTCCAGGAAAGAGTCTGACTGAGACTAAAGACTGTTTGGCCAGGATGTCCTGACTGGGCAACATTCAGAACATGTGATCAGTGCATGATCCTAGAAGCCATTCACAAGGTCTTTGCTCTGGAGTGCCTTGGCCTTTGCTTCCCTTCCTCCTACCCCATGACATTTACAAGATAGATTCCCCCCGCCCCCATTATCTGATCACTCGGAGTGACCCTTTGGAAAACAGGAGAAAAAGTGAGTGTAGCATCAATTTTTCTTGGTGAGAGTATTGTAGAGTTCCAGTGTTGTCTTTCATTCTGGCTCTTTTTCATTCAGCAAGTCTTCACTGCAGTCGGTCAGCCTACACGCCCAGCACTCTGGGTATTTTGGTGCAAAGTAGCCTCACTGGGTCATTAAATGAGAATAAGAGTGAGACCTGAGCATATCTTTGCTACGTGATTGATTTCATAGGATCCTTCACAGACCACCCAGGAGCCTGGTCTCTAAGGCCTGTTCCAACAGAGACCCTGAGTTGAAATTCTTTTTCAGCCCCCTAGAGGGCATCCAAACCATCATGATGCTTCAGGGATTCTGTTTGCTTCTGTTTTGTCAGTCTCCAAAACATTAATTCACATTATCAATACTAGATTTATTAAGTTGAAAGGAACTTCTCAGCAGTTTTATTTAGATGTTCTTGTTTATAAATTATCCAATACTATTATCTAGAATAAACAGTAATTTATTTTAACAACCCAAGGTTTCCATAGTCCTTATTTTTCCATTACAATGTGATAAAATTATATTGAATACAGCCAAAAACTTACCATGTGCCTTATCATTAAAAGGCATCTTCTCAGTATATAGTTAATATCAAAAAAAAAATTGTCTTCTACCATTATATTTCTAAGTTTTGCTGCTGACTTATTTTTACCTAGATTTCCTTCACTGTTTTTTCTCTACGTGGTCCCTGTTTATAAGTCATTACCATATCTGGGAACTTACCTCTCTGGCTGTCCAGACTATGGAAATGACCCATCTTTCTACCTCTACCCTTTTTTTTTTTTTTAATGTTTATTTTTGAGAGAGAGAGAGCGCGAGCAAGGGAGGAGTAGAGAGAGAATTCCAAGCAGGCTCCTTGCTGTCAGGTCTGAAGCTGTGAAATCATGACCTGAGCCAAAATCAAGAGTCAGGAGACTTAACTGACTAAAACACCCAGGTCCTCCTTTCCCTCTGCCCTTCCTTATATTGCAGTTCTCAGCTGCTTTCTATCACCCTCCCTGTCTTATCCCCTTTCCCCTGTTCCCATCCCTTGCTCAGAGTCTGGACTTCTTTAGGAATAACCAAAAGAGTTCTAGCCATTGGGTGCTTCTATCAGCTCTCACACAGATGTTGGGAGAGAAGCCTCTGACCCCTGCTTCTGTATCCACCGAAGTAGGAGAGAGAAGTATGTGGAAGAGCAGTCTTCTCAGGGCCAGAGTTGGGAAAGCTTTTTCTGTAGAGATTCAGTTTTTATTTGCAGCCTCATTGTGGTTATTTTCCTGTGGGCTGTAAGGTGTCTAACTTCCATTTACATCATCTCATAATATGTTTGCAAACTAGTGTGTGCCTTTTAACTTTTTTATTCGCCCTATATGTATTAACTGTAAAAGAGAACTTTGGTGACTCAGTTGGTTAAGCACCCGACTTCAGCTCAGATCATGATCTCACGGTTTGTGGATTCAGGCTCCATGTTGGGCTTTGTGCTGACAGCTCAGAGCCTGGAGCCTGCTTCAGATTCTGTGTATGTGTCTTTCTCTCTCCCCCTTCCCCCTCACAATCTGTCTCTCTCTCTCTCTCTCTCAAAAATAAACTTAAAAAAATTTTTTAAAGAGGATTTTTATAAATTAAATAATTAAAACTATGAAATAATTAAGTTGATAATATAATTTAAGGATAAACCAGTAAAGTGTTAGTGAGAGTATAGAACTTTTGGAATTCTGCCTTATAACAGGCCTGCAGGCATAATTTATTATCATGCCTGCCTCTAGAAACCTCATGTTTACCTAAATACAAGTAGTGGACAGATTTCTACTAGAACCAGCACAGCTTAGTAATTAACAAGGAGGCTTATTTCAAAATAGTTCCTTCACTGATACTCATGTTTACTGTTGATATGTCATCACTTAGTCACTTTAGCTATATTCAGAGCATCCTCATTTTAAAGTCCAGGAAACAGACCTTCAGCAGTCAAATGACTTTACCAAGAAAGGACAGTCCTTGACAGCATCCTGATATCACGGTTTCCTATTTTTTGAAAATTTATTTTACCTTGGGATTTAGTACCTCTATGCCATATCTGAAATTTGAGTCGCCTGCTCTTCAGACTGACCCAGTCAGGCACCCCTATATTGTAATATTTTCTAATCTGTTCTATTCCTTTAATTTATTTCTTTAATGCGGTTCGATCCACCAACCTGATTTCATGACCAGTAATAGGTGTGATCTGCAGTTTGAGTAACACTGGTTTAAATGAATTTCTAGTTGCACTTTTCATTTTAGTTATGAAGAAAAGGGATTAGCAGCTTGATTTGAAGGACTGTAAAGTTTATTTACCAGTATAATGCCGTCCTTTTCCCTCAGAAATTTTCTAGAAAATAACCTCATGTGGCAGGGAACATGAAAATGCAAGATAATCTTAAAATATATGCAAGAATTGGGTTTAAATTGAGCCCCTAACTGTATGTGTCTACATAGATAAATCTTGCAGTCCAAGCCTGCTCACTGTGATCTGGCACAGTCCTTGGTCCTAGAAGGTATTCAGTAAATATTTGTTTTCTGAATGCGTGACAGTGGCACCTACTGGTTTATTTGTACTTCTGGGTTTCTTTAAAAGGATGAAGGATGTAAAGGAAAACTAAGATAATTACATCTGATGATTTCTGAGTAAGGGCTATGTTGCCATTCATTCAGAAGTACTTTAATTCTACCCTCTCTTTGTCGATTGATCTTAAGCTCAGCTTAATACATAGAAGGCATGACCTGGGTCTTAATCCAGAACTCAGGTCATTTTTCTGGGACTGACTTTATTCATCTAAAAATGAGACCTTTGGGAATTATAATCATTAGTTCCCAAATTACTGGACGTCATGATTCTCGGAGGAAGCATTAGGGGAATATTGATTTATTTATCCACCTCTGTATGAACTAGGAATGACTTGACTTGTTTAAAATATGACTATTACATGACAATTTCCATGATAACTTATATTTCTGTTATATTTGCTAAATGTTTAAGTATATTGCCTATCAGGGTTAGTGTGTTGCAGAAGTATATCTGCAAATTGGAAGATGACAACCACGGTTTGATTTTTGTGTCAGAGCACCTTGGTACAACGTGTCAAGAAATTTGGATGAGCATGGGTAGCCCTTTCTAGCCTTAGATACTGTTCTGTCTTTTGTCACATGCCATTTTTCTTTTTCAGTTTTCCCTCTTAACGTGTCTACTTCCCTGTTCTGTAGGAATGACATCTTCGTGTTCCTGCTGAGCACTCGAGCTGGAGGACTGGGTATCAATCTCACTGCGGCAGATACAGTAAGTGATGAGAGCACAATATGCCAGACGTGCAGGTTCTCCACTATAAATATGTTGTCCAGTTGGCGTTACCCTTTGCTTTGTGTCCCACTTGTTCTTTGCCTCATTATGTTAAAAGACAGTAGTTGTATTTTGCCTAGAACTAGGACACTTTAACTTTCCTTCTGGACTTTTCTGTCTATTCTCTTAAAATAAATTTCTTACACATTCATTCAGCAAATATTAAGTGAGTGCCGACTATGTGTCTAATACTGTCCTAAATACTTAGGGTACATCTGTGAATAAACAGAGCTAAAAAAAAAATAATCTGTAAATCCAGCCAAACTGTTTTAGGAGCTATAACTGAACAAATCAGAAATCATTGTTTTGTTATTCTTATGCATTGATTCCACCATGGGGAAAACTCATGCTTTTGTATCCCAAACTTTAAAAAGTGGTGGAAAGCAATGTAATTGGTAATTTAAAAAATAAAGACATTCTATCAAATTACCTATCCTTTCATACCCAGTCTCCTTGGAAGAATACCTCAGTGACTGAAATGGAAAAGAGCATTCCTTTTGAATCTCAGAATTATTCCTAGGATTCAAATAAATAAATAAAAATATATATAATTTTTTTTTACTTAGTTATTTTTTGAGAGAGAGAGATAAGGAGAGTACAAGTATGGAAGAGGGCCAGAGAGAGAAGAGAGAAAATCCCAAGCAGACTCCATGCTATCAACGCAGAGCCTAACTTGGGGCTCGATCTTACGAACCGTGAGATCATGACATAAGCTGAAATCAGGAGTCAGACACTTAACTGACTGAGCCATCCAAGCACCCCCAAATGTATTTAATAACACTTTCAGTAACCTTGAGACATAAAAATGCATAAATGGGAAATTGTTTTATAGAAGACATGACTGTAAAAATGTCATTTTATGTGGCTGTGGTGCCTCTCTGTGAAACACAGAGCATGAAAATTCCCAGGAATAGAAGGAACATGCAAACCCTAGAGAGTCCTTGAGAAATGAAGTGCGTGGGGGAAGAGCCTTGAATAGACTCATAGCTGCAGAACTAGAACCAGAGCCCGTGTTTCCTAGTCTCCACCCTGAGGCTGTGTCCACTTTCTCCCTATTAACTAGTATACCATAAAACTGTCTGATATGAAGAATGAAAAACAGATTCTGTAACAACGCTAAGTACAATATCAACTGTAGGACTCAACTATACTTTCCTTGGCATGTAAACCTTAGCCAGTTAACCAAGTTTGGACAAATCTTAGCTAGTTAAAGTTTGGACAAGTTTCCAAAACTAGAGGACCACCGAAAGGGTCTTCGCAGGGTAGGTGCTGTATCTAATATGCACATCATCAGCCTCAGTTATCCTAAGGGAAGGCTGTCGGTGGTGCTAGGTGTGTTCTTGTGGGTTCTCTGAGGCAGTGCCTCACTTGTGTCACATTAGATAACAGAAATTTGGCTTTCACTTTACCCCTGTTTTTCTGCTCTGTTTTTTAAGCATTCCATACAGCCCCAAATTAGTCATACTTAAGTGTAAATGCAAGAGTCACCACTTTCTCCTAGTGGATCTTTTGGACTCCAGTCTCAGCCCCTAGCCCCATATTTATTCTCTTGGTTTATTTATACCCTTCTTTATTAACCATGCCACTCCCTTTGCCTAAAACTCTTGAGAGAATCTCCATCATCTACAAGGTAAAGGATAAACTCCTTCATTTTGTGGCCTTTATTTTTCTTTCCAGTTAATTGCTACATTAGTCCCCCCTTCCAAAATTTATGTTCCAGAAATAATGATTAACTAGTTTCCTGAACATACCATACTGTATCACACTGCTGCATGAACTGTTGACTCAGCGCCTCTTCTTCCACCTGGTAATCTTCTCTTTGTTCTTCAAGACCCCATTCACAATCAGGGGTTGTTTTATATGCACTGGTACAGCTTCTCTGATAAGGTGACACTTGAGCCGAGATCTGAAAAAAGTGAGGAAGCAAGCCAAGCATATATCTGGCAGAAAGAAGAGCATTCCAGGCAGAAGAGATAAGTGCAAAGCCCTGAGGTGATAAAATGCTTGATGGGATTAGGAAATAGCAAGTGGCCCTTTGTAGATGGGACACAGTGAATGAAGGAGGAGAGGTTGTGAGATGGGTGTTGTGGAGCCGATCCTGTAAGGCTCAGTGGGCGGTAGTAGGGATTTTGAGATGGGAGGCCACTGGAAGAATTTGGACAGAGGGGTGACATGATTTGGCTTGGGTTTTAAATGTGTACACCCCCCCCCCCCCCGCTTTGGGGGAGTGGGGTGGGAAGAGCTATAGGGAGAAAGGTAGAAGCAGAAAATTCAGTTAGGAGTTAGACACAAGACGATGGTGACTTGGACAAGGGTTGAAGCAGTGGAGATGGGGAGAGATAATAGGAATCTGCATGTATTTTGAAGGCACGGCCATTGGGGTTGGCTTTTACACTGGTTGTGGGATGTTTAGGAGGTGTCATGGAAAACTCTGGGGGATTTGACCTAGATACCTGGAATGATGGAGACACCACTCACTAATTAAGGGAAAGGTAAGGAGGAATGGGTGTGAGCGGGGAAATCAAGAGTTTGGTTTGAGGTGTATTCAGGTCAAGATTCTTAACAGATGTGAAGGGGCTAGGGCACTCAGGCAGCAGGGTCTGGAGTTCAGTAGAAAGATTAAGGCTTAAGATGTGGTTTTTTAAATCATCACGTCCTAGATCATATTTAAGGTCATTGGGGTTGGATGAGGTCACCTGGGAGGTCTAGTATAAGTTCATGTGATTAAAATGCATTTCCCTTCTCAACCTGGCCGATCAAAGGTTTGGTCTATGGTTTTTAAGGAATAGTTCTTCTAGTGGTTTATTTGCATGGTCAAAAAAAACAAAGCAAATTTGAGCGGGGTGGTCTGCATTATGCTTCCAGTGTTAACAGTTTGCCCTGTGGAGGTAAGGAGCTCCTGCCAGCCGCAGAGAACCAGAGTAGGCGTAACCCATAGCTAGAAGAGAAGTAGGAATTCCCTTTTCATCCTAGTGGCTAGAGAAAAGCTCTGAATATTCTGAGTTCCCAATTCCAAAATAATTTACATTTAATTTTGAGGGGAGGGCTTGGGGACTCACTTGTAAATTAGAACCTCCTGGAATACTTCTCAGTAAAATGAGACAAGATCGAAATGAATTTCTAGTTATGCTTTGTGTGCAGTCAAGGGGTGTGTGTGTGTGTGTGTGTGTGTGTGTGTGAGAGTGTGTGTGAGTGATTAGAGAAACAATAGACTTAACTGCTTGCCTGGCATTCTTCCTTTGTCATGAGATTTATTTAGCTTTGTAAGATCCCCAGAACCATTTATGGACAAGGAAGAGGTTAAGTCAGCCTAAAATGTCGGGAAAAACTTAATGTCTTATGATTGAGAATGCATACATAAACATGTTTTTGTAAATAATGGGACTCTGGCCCATTCTGTTAGTAAAAACATGATTTTAGCATGTGATTAATGGCCTCTTACTGTGTATGTTCTTTGTGTCTTCTTTCTGAAGTAGGCATCGCTTTGCATTTGACTGTCTTTAGTGAGGAGTTGTTATAAACTGTACTATTTATTTTGTTCCTGTGTCAGACCTGTTTTAAGTGCTCACATGTGGAGAGAGAAGGGGGAGCTTTTCTCCCTTGGTAGCAATGTGAGAATTCCTGTATGTCCCATGAGACAACATGAGACAACATGGGACAACTTTTAGCCCTCCCATTCTCTTGGGTCAAAGAGTTTCCCCTCCAAGTTTTGGTCCAACTTTTTTTAGTTGTTCCTCTCAAATTTTTCCTGTTTTCTATTTCACTCCATCATCCCCTGAAACTCCCTGTCATTGACCTATAAAGCCAGGCGCCTCCACCCTCTTTCAGCTCTGACCTTACCCCTCTCCCTATACTTGTCCAGCTTGGTGTGTACAACTTCATGAAGGTGCTGTCTAGTAATGTATTTCCCCTTAGTCATTGCTGGGTCATGCTTTGTGGCCATGCATAGACTTGCTTTAATTTTTCCTGGTTAAGTTAGTTCTTGTCCTTTAATTGTTATTTGTTTTTCTCTGGAATGTCTCACTGAGCTCCATAAAGCCGATTACCAAATATAGGTGTCATCTGTTTCCCACTGTGGAGGGCATTGTCTCCCCCAGCATCCCTCCCCACCACCCCCAGTTCATGTCATGGTTGATTCAGTGTTCATTTTCTTTTCAGATTAGATAATAACCATATTATTGGCTTGGTTTTTAGTTCTCTCATTCTTGTTTTTGTTTTAACCTTAGAACTTATACATCATACTCTTTTTTTCCTGGGTATTTTTCTTAATATAATCTTACTTTATTCTTGTCCTCCCAAATTCCCCACTCTTTTAACCCATTTAAATGATAATTAGCCACCAAATGTGTAGGGGTTGTTTTGAAGATAAATTGCAGACCTGTCTCCTTAGCTTTAAATTTTTTACTGTTTACGAGTTCAGAAAAACTTAAGTTGAATCAGGTTTGGTTGCCACTGAGACTTCCAGGAAAAAATGTAAATGGTTAAGGAAGCACCTATAAAATGACTCATAATATAGAGTTTCCCATTGTGAATTGTTGCTATACCATTGCCTCAGGCTTAGGTAACTAACTAAAGGTACTGTCTTTTGGATGTGACATCAGCTCTCATTTTCCACATACGTAGTAGCTATTTTAGGTATGTTGGGCAAGTAGTCTTTCCCCCCAGTCCAGTCGGAGGCCTTCTTTTCATTAACTCTGTCTTCTCTTCCTTATTCTCTCTGAAAATTTAAAGTAGGTTTTCCAGAATGTTGGATATCCTATTGAATCTCCAAAATATCCTGTGGTCAGTTTTGCTATGCTCCTTTACAAATGGCAAGCATTGTGTACTTCGAAATCCTAGGTCTGAGTAGGTTTGCACACTGATTTTTTTTCTTTGGCAAGCAGTTTGTACTTTTCTCCCCAATGATTCTTAATGATAAAAATTATGGGATTGTACCTCATATAAAACCAAGACAAAGGAGCAGCATAAGAAAGAGCTATAGGAGGTTTAATTATTATAAGCAAGAACATTGAAAATGCCAGTACCTTTTGGCCGTCTTCACTCAAAGTCTGAATTCTGCAGAGAATGGCAGAATCGCCTCCAATTTTAAATGAGAGAACAAATAAATTACTTTGGAGTGAATCATTCTTCCGTTTACATTTTTAGGTTTAATCTAGTGTTGATCAATCCCCTTAGAGATTCTGGTATCAGTTGACTAGTATTTGTGGAATTCTACTTGGCAGTGATGGGTGGTATCTTCTACAGTAAGACTAGATAGGGAGATTTTGTTTGTTTGTTTTTTAAAATAGACTCCAGGGGCGCCTGGGTGGCTCAGTCGGTTGAGCGTCCGACTTCGGCTCAGGTCATGATCTCACAGTCCGTGAGTTCGAGCCCCGCGTCGGGCTCTGTGCTGACAGCTCAGAGCCTGGAGCCTGCTTCAGATTCTGTGTCTCCCTCTCTCTCTGCCCCTCCCCCACTCATGCTCTGTCTCTCTCTGTCTCAAAAATAATAAACATTAAAAGTAAATAATTAAATAAATAAATAAGTAAGTAAGTAAAATAGACTCCATGCCCAGCCTGGGGTTTGAACTCGTGACTCTGGGATCAAGAGTCAGATACTGTACCCACTGAGTCAGCCAGGTGCTCCTAGACAGGGAGATTTTTTAAATAATACACATGAAATAATTGGTTACCCGTGGAAGATAGTAATTAAGTGGCAACTTGAACCAGGATTGGCAATGCAAGGTATTGTTAATAATGCAGGTTGTGGAGCCAGACGGTTAAGATTGTGAGCTCAGGCTAGTCTCTTCCTGATCTATAAGGTGAAGGAAACACACAGGTTTTTGTGAAAATTTGGTGAAATATGTATGCACACTAATGCCAGATACATTGTAAGTGCTGAACAGATTTTAGCCATTATTATGTCTACTCAGTATCCATGAGGAGTAGGAAAAAGGGACATTGTTATAGGCAAGAGAAATCAGAGAGACTGGGGCCCCTGCCTGGCTCATTTGGTAGAGCATGAGACTTGATCTCAGGGTTGTGAGTTCAGGCCCCACTTTGGGCATGGAGCCTACTTTTAAGAAAAAGAAAAGAAAGAAAATAAATCAGGCCTTCCTGAAAGTGGGAAACTTTAACTGAACCTTTAAAGGCCTAATACAGAAGAAGTAAGGGATTCCAGATCAGAAAAGCAGCTTGAGCAAAAAGTGGTGCAAACAAACATAAGTTAGAGGAACGCTGAAGAGACCTGTCTGACAAAAGGGAAGGGATGCGTTTATTTTAGAAAAGAATGGAGATGAAGTTGGCTCCATATAGGAGAGTCTGATTATTGAGGGAAGTTTGGACTTGGTGTGTTACCACACAACTGGCACAAAGATGGCGTGGCCTACAGTGGTACCCAAAGCAGACTGAGGAAGAGAGAGACTGAGCTCTAGAAAGTCTGCTGGTCTGACGGCCACGTTGAGCTAGGCGTAGGTGGTGAGGGCCATTCCATGATAGCGACAGTGGACTGTAAAAAGGATTAGTTCATTTCTGAAGAAGCAATGGCTAGATTTGGTGACTTTCTTCAATATAGATGCAGGTACATAGGAGAGACCATTAAGGACCATTTGGAGGTGGCTTTCTTTCATGAGGTCCCCTGTATTCAATAGTAGCCTCAGGGCTGAGGATTTAGGAGTCTGTTAATTGTAGGATCATCACTTGTGGGATAGAGGAGAGGGGAGTACATTTTGTTATCATTTGTGTTTGTTGTTTAGCAAACTAAAAATAGCTGCCAGGGAGTCCTTTTTATTTATTTTTTTTATTTTTTTATTTTTTTTTAACGTTTATTTATTTTTGAGAAACAGAGAGACAGAGCATGAGCAGGAGAAGGGCAGAGAGAGAGGCAGACACAGAATCCGAAGCAGGCTCCAGGCTCTGAGCCATCAGCACAGAGCCCGATGCGGGGCTCGAACTCACGGACTGTGAGATCATGACCTGAGCTGAAGTCGGCTGCTTAACCGACTGAGCCACCCAGGCGCCCCCAGGGAGTCCTTTTTAAACATTTCTTTGCTGAATTCAAGGGACAGGAAATGGGTGCTGGAGAATGCCAGGACATGCCTCTCTCTCTTACCTCCGTAGGCTTAGTGTTAAAAAGAAGGCTTTCAGGAGCATTTGGCTGGCTCAGTCAGAAGAGCATGTGACTCTTGATCTCAGGGTTGTGAGTTTGAGCCCCACCTTGGGGTTAGAGATTACTTAAATAAATTAAAACTACTTAAAAAGGTGGGGGAGGGGAGCAGAGAGGACGCTTTCATATCCCTCACCTCCCAGGCCTACCTATCACTTACTTAGGCTATGTGATCTTGGATAAATTTTCTAATTCCTATGTGCCTCAGTTTCCTCATATATAAAATGGGGGTCTCAGTACCTAAGTCAGTGATTATGGCATTTAAATGAGTTAACACATATAAAGCATCTAGAACAGTGACTGGCAAATGGTAAACACGAAGAGTTAACTATTAATAGTATTGCTGTTCCCTCTTTTTAAATGTGAAAACCCTGAAAAAAAACCTAGAGTGTATCTATTTTGCCCAGGGCAAGTGAAGGGAAGACTTGGTTTTATGAATGGATATCGGCTTATCTTACTATCATAGAAAAAAATCTGGCATCAAACTGTTGCAGATGAAGAGCGGCTGGGTTGGTCTCAGAATTCATGGTTTTTCTGTGAGAGTGCCTCAGCCTTTGCTGTATTCTTGTCCTGCCTGTGCAGGTGATTTTTTATGATAGTGACTGGAACCCTACTGTGGACCAGCAGGCCATGGACCGGGCCCACCGCTTGGGGCAGACAAAGCAGGTTACTGTGTACCGGCTCATCTGTAAAGGCACCATTGAAGAACGCATTCTACAGCGAGCCAAGGAGAAGAGTGAGGTGAGCACCAGGCAGAGCGGGTACTGTACTGGTTGGAGAGATTAGAGAGGCCAACCACATTTACTGGGCTAAGATGCTTGCCTTTCATTGGTCAGGAAGGAGCAAAAATTTCTGCTGAATAGAAAATAAAATCAGGGCCTGTACTGCCCTGGCTCTTCATTCCTCATTCCTTTTCTATCTAAATGGCTTCTACAGCTTAGATTGGGGTTTTTGTTCATGCGGAGGCGACAGGCATAGCCCTCATGTTTCACATACTTTCACATTCACGGGAAGAAGGAGCTTTCATCGTAGGACTTTCGATTTGACAGCCTCTAATTTGTATGCCAAATTTGTTAGTTTCCAAAAGAAATTATTATTTGGGGTTTGTTTGTGCATTTTTTTTTTTTAATCCTGATTTCAGTATTGAATGTTCTAGCTCTCAGTTACCAGTCCTAAGCAAAATAAGTTCTCATTGTTCTTTCTTTTGGACAAATAATCCGGATGATCCAGTGAGATGAATGAGAAAAAATGGGACTCTAAGTACCAGAGGAGCCAATTGAGAAAGATGTTGCCTTCTTTCTAGATATTTACCATAAGGGAATGGGTATCTGGTAGTGATGTTTCAATCTGCTTTGGTACAGATTCAACGGATGGTGATTTCTGGTGGGAACTTCAAACCAGATACCTTGAAACCCAAAGAAGTGGTTAGTCTTCTTCTAGATGATGAAGAGCTGGAGAAGAAATGTACGTACTCTAAACTAAAGCTCTCTCCTCCCTACAAAAGATATTTCTCTGGCCCCACACATCTGAAAATGGTAGAGGCCCTTGGCTGTGTGCCATGGGTAGGCAAAGCCAAAGACTGTATTCGGGGGGAAACATTTTTTATGTTAATAACTTGTATTAGAACCCAAACAAGAATGTGTTATAGAGTAGAAGGCAAAATTTACATGTATTTTAAAAGTAATATGACTTTGAATAAATTTACATCAGGGAAGCTATATCCCTAGACTCCTCAGCAGTGACAAATTTACTCTTTTCTGCCCAAAGAAATGTTTTTATGGAGAAGTTGGAAAAGCATACTTCTGTAACACTTTTTCCATGTATTTCTGGCTTCTGAGAACAGTTGGTTTCAGGATTACCTTATGAACCCCTGAGGATTTCATAGCATCATGTTAGAAAGTATGAAGTTCCTTTCTTATAGGGCTCACATTTGCTACCATCTTCTAAAAACCTTTCAGGACTCTCCAACCATCCTTGATCTGTACAGTGCAGAGATACTAAAAGGCTGAAAAGAAAAAGAATAAAGGCAAAGAAAGGCCACAACGATTAAACCAAATAATAGTTTTAAACCAAAAAACTGTTAAGAATCCAAGAGCTCTGTTCCTTCTCCAGGTTAAAAAAAAAACACCAGTTATCTGCCTTAGACAGAAGTCATACCCTGGGACACAAACATCAGAGGGTATGGCCACCTTAATTTCAGAGAATGAGGATTATAATTAACACAGGTACTTCATCAGATCTTTTTAATTTTCTCGATAGTGAGGCTGCGGCAAGAAGAGAAACGGCAGCAGGAGGAAACCAACCGTGTCAAAGAGCGCAAGCGCAAGCGGGAAAAGTATGCAGAGAAGGTATCTCAAGATTGAGGTGGCCAACAGGAACCGGTGTGGGGCAGGGTGGTACTTACAAAAAGGCTTTGGGTACATGGCTTGTCATCTTGGTTACTGGTTGGTATCCAGCTCCCGCTGTATGTGCTAAGTAACAGTTCAGTGCCGATGGGCATTTGAGCTGCAGAAACGAAGCCTTGGTAGACCAGTACCCGCACCCCCCCCCCCCAGACATGCCCTGTCTGTGGTCACATGTAATTATGGAAATCATTTGTTGGGGCTGTTAGAAAGCATAAGGCTAAATGTGGGTAAGATGGATCGATCTTACGTTATCAAATTCCATAGAATCATAGGACCTAAGATGTCATTATGTCCAATCCTACCATAATTCTGCTAGTGTTCCATTCAGTGTCATTTACTGTTAGCAAAATAAATCACTGCCCAATCTGTTCATCTATTTTCCTCCAATTTATGCCAAAGATTCAAGCTGTTTTTTGTCTCCTTTGCGACATTTCCACTTAAGCCCCTCAGACTAGCTGCTAAGTGGGATGTAGTTCCCCTACATTTCTCCCAATCTTGCTATCTCTACCAGAGTATTATTTCAGTGATTTTTTTTAATGTTTATTTATTTTTCAGAGAGAGACAGAACATGAGCAGGGGAGAAGCAGAGAGAGAGGGAGACACAGAACCTAAAACGGGCTCCAAGGGGCACCTGCGTTGGTTAAGCATCCGACTTCGGCTCAGGTCATGATCTCACCGTTCCCGAGTTCGAGCCCTGCATTGGGCTCTGTGCTGACAGCTCAGAGCCTGGAGCCTGTTTCAGATTCTGTGTCTCCCTCTTTGTCTCTGCCCCTCCCCCGCTTGTGCTCTGTCTCTCTCAAAAATTAAAAACATTAAAATAAAGAAATAAATAAGCAAATAAACAAATAAATAAAACAGGCTCCAGACTCTGAGCTGTCAGCACAGAGCCCAATGTGGGGCTCAAACTCCTGAACCGTGAGATCATGACCTGAGCCGAAGTCAGATGCTTAACCGACTGAGCCACTCAGTCGCCCCAGTGATTTTTTTTTTAATATTTATTTATTTATTTATTTATTTATTTTTATTTTTTTTTTTGAGAAAGAGCACAAGTTGGGCAGGGGCACAGACAGGGGCAGAGGATACGAAGCAGGCTCTGCACTGACAGGCTGACAGCAGTGAGCTCACTGTAGGGCTCAGACTCGTGAGCATGGAGATCATTACCTGAGCTCAAATCGGATGCTCAACTGACTGAGCCACCCAAGTGCCCCTATTTCAGTGATCTTTATTCCTGGTGTTTATTGACAAGTAAATTGAAGTGAGGCCTTTAGAATTTATTCTTGTTTCAGGAGTCAACCCATTGGTTCTAAGTTCCTAGAGTTACACCAAAGATTATTGGTTCGGAACCACTTTACTACCTTCCAGAAAGTGCTTCCTGATTTTTTCTAGTGGGCCTGGCTTACCATTTGGTAAACCCTTCATCAGCCCTCATTGAGACCCTTGTCTTGAGCAAGATAGCTACCGTGAGCTTCAGACATATTGATAGCTCTAGGCCCTCAAGTCCAACAGTTGTCCATGCTTCATTTCCCTGGACTGTTGGTTTGTCTGAAGCATATTGTCTGGCCACATGTTTAAATCCATTCTATCTCAAGTGGAGGTTGACTTCTTCCCCTTATCCAATCTTGTGTTGGGCCTTATGTCCCTTGTCCCTTCTTTCGTAAAATCTATACCCTCAGTTTTACCGTATGCTAAGCAGAACTATTTCTAACCTGAAAGTTAGAAAGTGCTCACTAAATATAATATTCACTATATTTACAAAGTTGAAAAATTCAAGAACTATGACTCCATCCTCAAATTTCTACCCATTCTTACTATGGTTTAGTATTTAAATAGCCATCACATTCAGAAACATCAAAGAACAAAAGGTGTCTTTCTAATACAAGACATTGTAGATTTTCTGAGTTTGCTTCAGAAGCCATCCGCTCTCTGAGCACAGAAGTTTCAGATAAACACTCAGTGGTAGAATAAAGTACACAAAGACATTAACCGTAATATAGGTGTAGATACAAATGCAGTTAGATGCAGTGGCTGAATGTGATTCCAGAATTTTCCAAGCACATTCTGTGATTTCCGTTTCCTAATCTGTGACGGCACCCTACTGAACTTGGTTCTAGAACTGCTTAATGTAGCTCAACTCATAAGCAATTACATGTAAACCGAGAAAATAATGACCAAAAAAACAATTTCTTTAGTATGATAAGAACTTTTGTTCTCCGTATGCATATATATATATATATATGTATATATAGATATATATATATATATATGTATCTATATATACATATATATATATATATACACACACACACATATATATATATATTACTGTTTATTTTTGAGAGAGAGAGACAGAGCGTGCATAGGGGAGGGGCAAAGAGAGAGGGAGACACAGAATCTAGAGCAGTTCCAGGTTCCGAGCTGTCAGCAGAGAGCCCAGCGTGGGGCTCGAACTCACATACTGTGAGATCATAACCTGGCTGAAGTCAGACACTTAACCGACTGAGCCACCCAGGCGCCCCTCACCTTATGCATGTTTAAAAAGGAGACAGAGTAAAAACAGATGTGCAGAAAATATACTAAAGATACTGGCCTCCCTCTTGTAGGACTGAATCAGTTCAACCCCTGTAAATGCTGCTGCTTGGACATGCCAGAAGCTGACCATGCAGCTCACCCCCAAGGGTCAGGCTTGGTGCTCTGGTTCACTGTGACTGGCCTACCTCTCAACTCCATGTTATTGGGGTAGAATATACAAAAACTCTTCTTCGAGCTGTTCTTTTCTCCTGCCGTAGGAGTTTTTTCTTTCCTTAAAAGTATGCTGATTGAAAACAAAAAACAAAACCTGAAAGTTTACAGAGAGTCAGGTTTCTGTCATCACTTTCTTTTCCAACTCAGCTTTACTTTTGGTGCCTATCTTCATGCTTTTTCTGTATTTCTTGATTTGTGTGTTCCCAGAAGAAAAAGGAAGATGAATTGGATGGGAAAAGGAGAAAAGAGGGTGTGAACCTAGTAATCCCATTTGTTCCCTCGGCTGATAACTCCAACCTTTCTGCTGACGGGGACGACTCCTTCATTAGCGTGGACTCGGCCATGCCCAGCCCTTTCAGTGAGGTGAGGCTCCTTTTAGATGCCTTCATCACAGCAGTGGAGACTGCATCCTGACCTTGTAGCCTTTGCTTCTCCTGGAGTTCTCCTGCCTTGGGAAAGGGGGCTGCACATGGAATCCATAAGGAGAAAAGGAAATGAGGACAAGCTGGCTTCTCTGGAGCCAAAGCAGGGGATCTCACCCTCAGGAGCGAAGCCAGGCAGGAGAGAGAGATAGCCTGAGAATCATGTCCTCACATGGGTACAAGGGCCATGGGCTGTGAGTACTAGGAATGGTGGTGATCTTGATCTTCTTCCTCCAGATCTCCATCAGCAGTGAACTGCACACTGGCTCTATCCCCCCGGATGAGAGCAGCAGTGATATGCTGGTCATTGTGGATGACCCCGCCTCCTCAGCCCCCCAGTCTCGAGCCACCAACTCTCCTGCTTCCATAACAGGCTCCGTTTCAGACACCGTGAATGGTGAGTGATCCTGCTGTCTTATACAGCTTGGGCCTGGTCTTCTGCCTCGTGAGAAGCATTGGTTTGGTGCTGGCTAAAGTCCCAGCTCTGTCTAAGATCATGGCATTTTCTATTTTCTGTAAAGAAGAGTCGAGGAGAGTAAAAAAGGAAAATTTATAGGCTCATTTCTTTTAGTAGCCCTGTCAACTGAAAGGGAGAAAGAACTTTATATATAAAGATTTCAAACTTCTTTGTTTTCTAGTCAACCCTATCTTTTGTATTTCACCTTCATTTTTGTTAGTTTTTTAATTAAAGTTTGCCTTTCTGGGCCTTCCGCTGTTTGTTCTGTGGGGCCCAGTGTTGTTGCTATTTCTCGAGGAGCTCTAGATTTAAATCTTGGGAGTAAAAGTTGACTCTCCAGGACAGGAGTATGTCGAGGTGTGCAAGTGAATCACAGAGAGTATGTTCCTGGGGTTCATTTAGTAATGAACTAGTTTTAGCTGTTTAGAATTCATACTAACTCTGTGACTCGTTGGCCCACCCATTAAATGGGGACAGAGACCTCCCTGGAAGTCCAGAGATACCCTAGAGCCAGCCCTCCCTGTCAGAGGAAGATTCTGTTAACATGTGAGGAGATTGACTTTTTTACCTCTTGGTCCATTTGTTCCCACAGGAATTTCCATTCAGGAAATGCCAGCTGCAGGACGTGGTCACTCAGCGCGAAGCCGAGGCCGCCCCAAAGGCTCAGGAAGCACAGCCAAAGGAGCAGGGAAAGGCCGGAGCCGGAAGTCCACCGCAGGCAGTGCTGCCGCTATGGCAGGAGCCAAAGCAGGGGCTGCGGCAGCGTCCGCAGCCGCCTATGCTGCATACGGGTACAACGTGTCTAAAGGTGCGGAGGCCTCAGGGGACAAGGGTGAGCTGCAGGCTCTCTTCTGGTGAGGGCCAGTCTGGAGGGTCTATTGAGCATTCTGCCAAGGAGAGCAGGTAGGGCACCCCCAGGCCAGAAAGCTCCTTCCCAAAGGCCACCTTGGGTTCTGCTTCTGCACTGAACAGTCCTGACTCTGCCCTTGCCCTTGTGACTTAGTATAGTTTCACCTTTGAAGTGGAAGTAACTATGAAAGGAGAGAGCTCAATTTCTGGACTGTACTATTTTAAACAATCAGAAATCTTCCTGATTCCATTTATTTTCTTCATTCAAAAAATATGAAGTATAACAGCCTAGTCCAGCATTTCTCAATCTTTTGCCAGCTCATCACATCCTTCAAAAACAACAGTCATACCAGCAGTCAATGCTGCCATGGCAGGGTCTCAGAGCCTGGGATGGGCAGAGCATAACACCCATCAGGCTTTCTTCTGAAGACCTGGTCCAAGAAGGGGCAGGAGGAGTAAAGGTGACAAGAGGGGTAGAGTGTCACAAGAAAAATAGCAATGCTTGGTTACTGGGAATGGACTGATCCAGAGGAGTGCAGCTCCTCTGTGGATGGAAAGAGATAGCTGTCTGCCCACCGAGCACTTAATATGCTTTTTTAGGAAAGTAAATTCAGTCCACAAGAAACAGTTGATGCATATTACACAGTGTGTTGTCAGGTGTAAATGGATTCGGCTCGTACGAAGGCAAAAGAGTTGTCACCCAGGGAAACATCACTGAAGATGAGCAGTTTGAACTGGGTCCTTGAAACTGCAGGGCTTGGGGAGTAGAGGACATCTTGTGAAGTTAAGAAGGAAGCAGCTAATCACAAGCGGTGTCCCAAGAAGGAAGAAAGAATGCGTAAAAGAATACGTTAGCGCCTAGGAAGTTACACACCATGCTGCAGCCTTGGCTTCTCCACATTGTGTAAAGTGTGCTCTGTCCTTGAGCACCAAGGAAACATCTTATCCTTGTCGGTGAGGTGCTGTGGAGAAGGCTAAGTAGGTATCATTTTTCCCTTAAAAACACATCCCTCTTATTGAAAAGACCGTTGACAGGAAAGCAAGTAAGAGGTTGTACTAAGAAGAGGTTGGCAAGGAGTGGCAGGGAGAGGGGTTCTCCACAGCCTCGCCTCCAGCCCAGACTAACCAAGATCAGGCACCAGGACACCTCAGACAGGCCTGCTGCCTACACTCTTCTTGTCTCTTTCTCCATTCCCACAGGAATCTCGGCCAGCAGTCCTCTGCAGACATCCCTTGTTCGGCCTGCTGGCCTTGCTGACTTTGGACCTTCAAGCGCCTCTTCTCCCTTGAGTTCCCCTTTAAGCAAAGGAAATAATGTTCCTGGGACTCCCAAGAGCCTCCATTTGACCAGCAGCCTAGCCCCAGATTCCCTGGTCCGGAAACAGGGCAAAGGCACCAACCCCTCTGGAGGACGGTAACTACCTGAACCCTCTAGCTTCCTTCAACCAAACGAGGGGCTAGAGTCCTGGCTCTCAAGTGGTCTTTGGATGGCTTGCCCAGTGCAGCGTCTTACATCCCAGGTCAGAGGGCAGAGATGACCAGTTGCAGCAAGGGAAGGACAGGCAGGTGGTTGGTGTGAGCACTTTTGTCACCTGTGTCTCAAGAGGAGTGCTCTGGGGTGGCCTATAGGAAGAAGGCCCAAGGACAGAGATCAGCCCCGCAGCATCTCAAATGAACTTTACAGCCACGTCTTAAACCTCGCACTGGGGAAGGGCCTGACATAGACCCCGTTTAGATGCTCAGGCACACAGTCTCCATCCCCATTCCACTCTTGGGCTCTGGCCATGTCCTTTGCAAAAGCTGTGCAAGTGCCGTGAAGAACCTTCCACAGTGGAGACCTCTCTTAGGGCTGTGATTTCCCGTAGGGCTAAGAAGGGAGGAAATCATGTACCTGGCATCCTCAGTCTTTGGGCAGCTCCCCATGTCTCTAAGACCCCATTCGCCAGAGTGTCAGCACTGAAGAGAACAGTGAGTGCGAGAAAATAGTGGCTTCTAAGGGTGACAGAGGCTAGAGGAGGCATGCCTGGAGGCACTTGTTTTCCCAGCATTTCCTCCCCTGTCCTGCATGGTTCGCGCCAGAGAACCTTCAGGTCCCACCAGCAACTGTAGCAGCAGCTTTCACCCCGGGACTCCCAGAAGCCAGTAAAGAGACCAGGAGCCACCTCAATCAGCAGGACATCCTCACTGCCCCTCTTGCAGCTCCCCTTGCCCTTCCTGAATGCACAGTCTCCCCACCCCTGCCCTTCAGCCCCCTGCTTGGCTGTATGCACTGTCTATATTGCACTGAGAAAGGAAGGGACAGCAGGAGTGAGGCGGAGAGGATGGAGAAAGGGCAAAGCTCAGCACCGACCCTCCCGGCCCTAGCCCCACCCGCCTGAGCTTGCTTCCCCCCGCAGAGAGGCAAAGGGGTGGTGTTTGCATGGGAGGTGTTCTGCCTGCCCCCCAGCCTGATGTCCCTGGTGGAGCGGGTGCTTCCGGGCGGGCCAGCCTCTAATTTGCACACCTGAAAATCGCGGAATTGAGTTTAGACAGATTGATTTTTAAAACTTTTTCTTGGAGTAGGGGTAGTAGGGGAATCATTTAATTTAAATCATTAAGGTTCCCCTGCCTAAACCCAGACTCTTGTGTACAGATGCTATTTAGAGGGAATCAGAAAAATGCCAAGCCTTTTTTCTCTTTGAATGTGCTGTCTATTTTTATAACTGAACTTGTATATATGTATAAAGAGAGACACATCTTTCTTTTACTAACTGGAGAAAAAAATCTTAAATAAAATGGAGTGAGATAATTTTATGTAAATCAGGATGTCTGTGGTCTTTGCAGCTCCCTCGGGGCACAGTGGGGTTCTTGGAGGAATGTGACAGGGTAAAGGGGGCACAGAGCCCCAACATCATTCCTGTGGTCGGAGAGGACAGGTCATCATTGGGACAAGAAGTGCTGTGTGGACATTACCTCGGTGACATTTTTAATCAGGCTTAGGAATTTGCCTCCAGCCATCAGAGAGGAGGTTGACTGGTGCCTGGCATGCCAAGGCCCTTGGAGTGTGAACTCATTATGACTCAGTATCTAGACTCTGTAAAACTCAGAGGTGGACAGCTTGGCCTGCCACCGTCAGGTAGTTTCATGATGTCAATCTTAACACAGGTTCTTTCTCCAAAATCCACAAGTGAGACATGATCCTGGCAGTGTGTGATGTATAAAATTTCTAACTACTAGGAACAAGTTCATGGTCCCAATTTCTAAAACCGAGGTGTATGTACAAAAATGTGTATAGAAACCCCAGAAACCAGCCCCCTCGCTGTTTTAGTACACACTATCTTTGGATCTGTTAGCGAAAATACTAACAGATTATGAGTACTGACAAACTGTAAACGGAATTTAGTATTCTCAAAGTTAACCATGTTTGTAAGAATCATGAAAGAAAATAGTGAAATATGTTACAATGATTCCAAAGACATCTAGGCTTTGGGAATTTAGCTCTCCCATCAGTTCCCAGCCTAGACTGGCAGTTGGTGTTTCTCTGATTGAGCTAAAACACTGATATGCTCTTGCGTCACCTCTGAGTAGGGCTCGTGCTGTTCCCAAGCGTGCTCGCCATGTGGCCTCCCGAGCCTTGGCTCACCCTGCCACCTGTGATCGGAGAGGGCTGGCCACTGAGTGGCTGCCACTCACCCAGTCACAGAGTCAGCCTTTGTTTCGTTTTGTTGATCTCAAGTAGCACTGTCGTGTATGCTGGCTCTCGTTTTCCCTGCTGGCAAATTTGACCAATGCTTCACACAGAACAAACCAGCATCATTCTTCCAATTAACCAGTGTTCTCTTGTCATCACCACCTTGGCTTCTGGTCAACAAGCCCTCTAGGATGGGTCCTCTCCAGTTCTCAGCAAGGCCCCCAATGACATTCCTGCGGGAACCTTGCCAGGGTTGGCAGTGGCCACCTCTCCAGAGACATGACAACTCAGATTCTCTCACAGCTTCGTCCAGATGTGGTAGGCCAGTGCCCTTGCCTGAAAAACGTGTAAGTTTTGGATCAGAGACCTCTAGTCTTCTCCGTCCCCAAACATGCTACCATACTCCCCTTTCACCCATTTTGAATGCAGTCCCTAAAGGAACACAGCTAACATTTCGTAATGAGAAACACTCACAGCCCTAATGTTCCTCCTCACCCGTCTCTCCCTTCCCTGAGGATAGATGGATGGGGCTTGAACCTTAAAAGTGAAGACTCCACGCTCATTAACTGGTCCCCAAGTTATGACTCATGCTCTTTCTACCCACTTTCTGAAGACTTGTACATCCTCCATGTGAGAGAGCTCAGCTCTCAGGAACCCAGGGAGCCAGTCCACTAAAATGGAAAAAGACTGGGGGAGGGCTCTTGCCTGCTAAAAGAAGCATCCTTCAGGAGGCCTTGAAGCCCAGGCCTTAGAGTGCAGATCTGGCATGGATCACAAGTGAGGGCTGTCTCCTTGGCCAGGGTCACCTTGCCACATGAGCCAGTTCTGAGATACCCCAGGTAAGTGAATTTTAAGATGGTGAGTGTGTATGAACAGCCGTGGAAATGCAGGGTGTGCAGTGGGCTTACTATCCCTGTTCCTGTGTATAGGGGCTTGTTGAGGCACCCAGGACTCCGGAGACATACCCAGGGCTTATTTGTGTCTGTCTGATCCTGAGGTTGGGCTGGGCAAGAGACAGGGCAATGCGGAGTAAGCAATGAGCTGGGTTCTTCACAGCCTTGCCCTGGTGTCTGCCGGCATGTTCTTTCAATAAATCCTTGCTGGCTTGCAAGTACAGTCCACGTGCCCTCACCTGTGTCCCTCACAGCAGACCATCTGCCATTAGAAACAAATCTCCTCAGCTCCTGTCAATGCCAAACGGAGCTGAGGTGAGAGTAGGTTTTAGGCAGTTTCAAACTTTTAAAGAAAAGTTTCAAAGGCTGCTGTGAGTGAGGAGTAAAGCGGCATGGCCACCCAAATTAGCCAGCACAGCTCTGCTTTTACTGCCACAGATTTTGTGTGGAGTTCAACTGTAAGGAAAAAAAGGATTTGAAACCTGAATCATCCCTTAAGGCAGTATTTCTCAAACTTAACATGCATGAGTCACCTTGGGATCTTGAAATGTAGATGGAGGTTCAGCAAGTCCAAGGTGAGACCTGAGACTGCATTTCTACTAAGTCCCAGGTGATGGCCATGCTGCCCGCAGTCCTTGGACCACACCTGGAATAACAGGGCCTTCGAGCACGTTCCAGCTCTGCCAGTCCGAGTAAACTACCTCTGTTTGTATGTCACCACTCCAGCCAGGAAGCCCTGTGCAGGAAATAACAACTTTGTTTTGTCTCTTATTCCGCTTCATCCACCTGATGACAGAAAGTGAAATCCTAATATTTCCAGGAAAATTCGGTCTCATGTGTTTTCTCAGGTGTTGAGTTTTTGTTTTTAACTTTTAATTCATGATCATCTTCAACACCTTTCCCCTCTGGGTAGCACCTTTGTTAAACACATTAGGTATGAGAGGTCTCATCTGCTGCTGTCCCTCTGTGTGGTGTGGCTTCCACCAAGAGGTATAGCCTCTTTAGTTGCTGGCAGTCACTGGAGAGTCTGATCCCTACACTCACTATTTGCTGCTGCCTGTCCTCTTATCATGGCCACCAGACTCCTCGGGGTCAGTTAGCTTTTTTAGCTCATTGCTAAACCCTTCTCAAGTGTGTGGGGAAATTTGGCCATTCCCCCATGCTTCTTAGAGACCCCTGGCTTGCGGTGAGGCCGTGCGGTTTGGGAGGCAGCTGTGGTCAGTGCTGGCTGCCCAGGGCATCTTCACAATGCTCGTTCAGATCACTTAGATGGGGAAAGTGTGTGGAGGGCAGAGTCTGATCCAGAAAACTCAGGGCCTCTGGCTGCCTTGAAACTATGTGCCTGTGTACTTGTTCTGTGGTGGTAAATGGTGCTAGAGCCTGGGCTGTTCAGCTCTCTTGGAAACAACCCACCCGTTTGTCACCCTGCAAGCATCTGGGCCAAACAGTGCCAGGCCTGGGCTATGGAGACATGAGTCGCAGGTGACAGTCACTGGGGATGGGTATAAATGATGGAAGGGAAGGGGAGGAGGAGAGAAGACCTTCCTGAGGCCCACTTCCTGGATGTTGAGGCTGGATGTCTCACCAATCACCAGGCCCCCAGCCTCTTCCTGTGGTCCCATTTCTACCTTGCTTCAGGTCCACAGACTTGGTGGTTCCCCTTTCCTCTCTGAAACTGCCATCACGGGGGTGCCTGGCTGGCTCAGTCAGTAGAGCATGTGACTCTTGAGATCGGGATTGTGAGTTTGAGCCCCATGTTGGATACAGAAATTAAAATTCAAATTTTAAACTGCCACCACCCACTCTCTCATTCCTCCACCACCCGCTCCCCATTATGGCAAGCTTCTAGAGGATGTACTCCTGGTTTTCTCTAGCTACTGCCCAAAACGAACCTCTTGCTTTTTTCTACGTTAAGGGTTTTCTTGCTCATCGAAACAAGGACACCAGGTAAAAGCAGAACTGGACATAGGAAGTCACAAAGCTCAAGATGTCGTCTCTCACAGTTCTCACGGAGCCTTTGGTTCCTAGTTCCTGGCACCTGGGGGAAAGAGACCAGATTCCAGAGAGAGAGGCTCCCCAGCTCTTTCCCTCCTCTTAGGTAAGAGTTTCTTCCCAAAAGGCAGGAGAATGTGCTCCTGTGAGCACCCCTGCAGGGCCCATGCCTCTGTTCTCCTCCATGGGATTTCTATGTCTTGGAACCCAAAGCTCGAGAATGAAGGTCTGGCCCCAGGGGCTAGAGTGGCCTCTCTGGGTCCAACCTGGACTGGGGACTGGGCCGTAGGAGGCAAAAAGGAAGCCTGTGACTATCACAGGAGACCGTGGCAGTTTTTCTGAGCTCCCCCACTCCCAGCTGGTGATCCCCCAGAGAGCAGCTCTGTGAGAGAATAGCTCTCTCTCTCAGAGAGAACAGGAACATTCCAAATATTTTACTTCCATCACCATCACAAAACCACAAACCCCTCCCTAAATCATGCCTACCTGTGGCTGTTCCTTCTACCGGAGAAGAGAGAAGGGGGTTCCTTCCCACTTTTCAGGTGTGGGAAGCACCTCATTCTAAACAAGATAAAAAAAAAAGTTTTTTAAATGTTTGTTTATTTTTGAGAGAGACGGAGAGAGAGGATCCCAAGCAGACTCCTTTGCTGGCAGCGCAGAGCCCAATGCAGGGCTTTAACCCACGAACTGTGAGATCGTGACCTAATCCGAAGTCTGACACTCTCAACCAACTGAGCCACCCAGGCATCCCTAGAACTCTTTTTAAAAGGTTTTATTAATGTCACTGCTTAAAGACCCCTAGATACATACTAAACCTATCTTAACATTTCCTGAGGCCCGGAGTCATGTGAGGATCTGGCGCCCAGGCTCACTGCAAAGGGACTACCACGTGCCCAACACTAAATAGCACTGGCACAATTCTTAAGTCTACTTTGAAGAGGGCCTGTGCCCCGTCACTTTTTTATGCCCATATGAGATAGTCCTCTGTCTTCTTACTTTTTCCAAATTCTGGAGGGCTCAGAAACCATTTTACCTGATTTAGAACTTCTGAACCAAAGAAAAGTACTCTGAAGGAAGACTCGTGGGGTCTCCTAGGAATGATATAATTGAGCTTCAGTACATGCCTCCTGTTTGGCCTGTTTTCTGGCCCTCCCAGGGCCTCTAGTAACTGAGCTCTGGATAAGCCAGATGTGTTAGATAAGCATGTTTTGGTTTTTAACCAGTTCACTAAAGCTCACTGTATTTTTTCTCTCCTTTTTTTTTATTCCTTTTTTTTTTTTTTTTATTGTTTATTGATTTTGAGAAAGACTGGGGAGGAGCAGACAGAGAGGGAAAGAGAGAATCCCATGCAGGCTCTGTGCTATTAGCACAGAGCCTGACCCTGGGGCTCAGTCTCATGAACCTTGAGATCATGATCTGAGCCGAGATCAAGAGTCAGATGCTTAACCGACTGAGCCACCCAGGCACTGCCTCCCCCTCCCCTTTTTTTTTTAATAACCCTTAAAAACCAAAAAAATGTACTGATGAATGACTAGGAACAGCTCTGCCAAGGGGTGTAGGCAATAGATTGGTGCAGCTCCCTCTCCGGCAATCTGAAGGCAATGTAAGCAAATGTAGTCTGTCATCCTAGGTTAGGGAGAGCAGGGAAAATGAAGTGGGTGACCTCAAAGGCCAGTGTCCTTCAACCTGATCTGATGTCCTCTCCTGTGTGCCTTCTCTTTATGGGAACAGGGCAGTCATCCCTAGGGACTAATTGCAGATGTCCACTGGTTTGGCCATAAATCCTCTGACCAAATAATATCATTGCTTATGTTAGGGTAGCACACACTGCTATAACAGAGACCCCAAGATGCAACTGTTGAAATAAGTTACAAATCCATAGTTCTCTCACATAAGAGTTTGACTTCATATCTGTTCTACACACTAGTTTAAGGTCCAACGTGCCTTTCATCCCTTTTCTTGCCATCTCTATGCATTGTTCTCATCTGCATGGTCAGTCAGTGCTGGTTTGTTCAGGAAGGGGAAAGACCAGGGAGGAGGTGAACCTGCTGTCTTGAGAGTTAGACCCGTAAGTAGCTTCTAGCACTTTGGCTCACATTCTCAGAACAAGCTTTAGACCCAAAGACCCACCTAAACTGCAAAGGAGGCTGCCATACAATTTAAGAAGAAGAGAACAGATCTGAATGGACAGCTGTTAGTCCTGGACACAACACTCCAAAGGAAAATGGGTAAAACCATTTATTCAAGATTTATTTATTAAGCACCTTCTATGTGCTGGACCGTGTACATGCATAGAAAATGTACATACACATATGCAAGTGTTAACAACCATACAGGAAAATGTTCAACCCCATTAATAAGGAAAGAAATACAAAATAAAACAATGAGATTCCATGCTTTTTCTATCAGATTGGCTGAGTTTTTTTTTTTTTTAAGTTTATTTACTTATTTTGAGAAAGATCGAGACAGCACAAGGAGGGGGCAGAGAGAGAGGGAGAGAGAAACCCAAGCAGGCTGCGTGCTGTCAGCTTAGAGCCCAATGTGGGGCTCATACTCACGAAACATGAGATCATGACCTGAGCTGAAACTGAGAATCGGACACTCAACCGACTGAGCCACCAAGGTGCCCTGGCTGAGATTTATTTATTTTTTAATTATTTATTTATTTTTAAATCTTTATTTTTGAGAGTGAGAGAGAGAATGGGGGAGGGGCAGAGAGAGACACACACAGAATCTGAAGCAGGCTCCAGGCTCTGAGCTGTCAGCACACAGCACAACGTGGGGATCGAACTTGTGAACTGTGAGATCATGACCTGAGCCAAAGTAGGCCGCTTGACCAACTGAGCCACCCAGGTGCCCCTGAGATTTATCTTTAAATGACAGTTGCAGGAGTTAAGGAGGATACAAGGAAACAGGCTTTGTTACGAATCCTGGTAGAATCAGAAGCTTGTTTAATGTGAGATTCTGTAGTTTAAGCTTCAGGACACCTTGCTTTGTATGGGCCTCCTTTGCACAGATGGCATGGGGCACTGCTTCAGCCTAGAGGAACCCCTCTGCCTTAGAAGAGGTGGTCCTGGGGCCGTTCCTCAATCTCCAGTGAAACTCTGCCATTGGCCTTCATCTAGTGTTCAGATCCCATTGTTAACCCCAAGGAGAATGATCTGAACAAGACACTGTTCTACTTTGATCTCAGCTTCTTAGCCAACAAGACCCCCAGGACAGGCATGGTGGGTGGCACCAGAACAGTAAGGCTGTGGCTGCCTGGACCGTGAGAAACCATGTTTACTGAGATCAGTGAGCGAAATGCCTAGACTGAACAGGCATCTCTGAGGAAGTTAGAGGTAGCAATAGGACACCCGAAACTATCAAAAAATGTATATTAAACATGCTATAAAAAAGACATTTCCTTCCTATTTTTCCTATAGAAACTGCAATTGCAATATCATTATTGCTTGAAAAGGCAGTCAAAGAATACGCAGCCCTTCACACTCAATGACTGTAATAAAACCGATAATAACAAGTGACAAGGATTTGGAGAAATTGGAATCATTCATTGCTGGTGGTAAAGTAAAATGCTGCAGGTACCTTGGAAAACAGTTTGGCAGTTCCTGAAAAAGTTCAACATAGAGTTACTGTGATGGTTGATTTACCCTGATATTTGGTCAAACATTATTCTGGGTGTTTCTGTGAGGATGTTTTTGGATGAGATTAACATTTAAGCTGATAGTCTGTGTAAAGCGGACTGTGCTTGCTCAGGAGGTGGGCCTCATTCAATCAGCTGAAGGCCTGAATAGAATAAGGCTCACCCTTCCTCCAGTAAGAGAGAATTCACCCTGACTGACTGCCTTTGAAGTGGAATGTTGGCTTTCTCCTACCTTCAGATAGGGAACTGAAATGTTAACTCTTCTTGCTAGCTCTCACACCTAACTCCACCATTGGCTCTCCTGGGTCTCCAGCTTCCTGGCTCACCTGCAGATCTTGGGACTTGTCAGCTTTCATAATCACGTGAGCCAGTTCTGCTAGATCTATCTTATCTATCTCTCTATATGTTAGTCAACTAGATAGATAGACGGACCTATTGGTTCTGTATTTCTGGAGAGCCCTGACTAATAATATGACTTGGGAATTCCATTCCCCGGTATAAACCCAAGAGAAATGAAACACATTCACACAAAACCTCTACACAAAGGTTCACAGCAGCATTATTCTTAAATAGCAAAAAAGTAGAAACAACTCAAATGTCCTTCAACTGAGGAATGGGTAAATACAGTGTGGTATGTCCATATAGAGCATCATTAAAAAAGAGTGAAGTACTGACACATGCTACAACATGGATGAAGCTTGAAAACATTATGTTTAAGTGAAAGAACCTAAATACCAAAGATCATGCATTATATGATGATGAAATTTCCAGAATAGGCAAATCTATAGAGACACATTTAGCCGTTGCCTAGCGCTGGGGGGATTGGGTGGTAACAGGAAAAGGGTATGAGGTTTCTTTTTGGGCTAAAGAAAGTGTACCAGAGTTGACTGTGATGGTAATTGCATATCTCTCTGTGAACCATTGAATTATACACTTAAAAGGGTGATTTGTGTGGCATGTGAATTATATTTCAGTAAAGCTGTAAAGTAGGGCAGGGATGAGGGGGGGAATGCTGCCAAAAATATAGGGGAAAAGTGTCATGTTGAGCAACATGAAATTGCTTCTTAACCATATGTGACTTTTTTACCTACAAATATGGCAGTTTCATATGTTTCAAGCTATTGATAATTTTAAATATTAGAATTTTTGAGGTATTTTCAACCCTTTTTTATTAATATTTGCTTTTGTACTTAATTTTCTATTTTTTTTTCTAACGTTTATTTTTGAGAGAGAGAGAGAGTGCAAGCAGGGGTGGGGCAGAGAGAGAGAGAGGGAGACACAGAATCTGAAGCAGGCTCCAGGCTCTGAGTTGTCATCACAGAGCCCTATGTGGGGATCGAACTCACGAAACTGTGAGATCATGACCTGAGCTGAAGTTGGACATTCAACCAACTGAGCCACCCAGGCGCCCCCCTGTATTCTTTTTCTTAAAGAGAGGTTTTCCCAAATTGCTTTAGCTTTAGGCCTCACACACCCAGATCCCAGGATAGGAATGTAAAGTGATAGAACATTATTTATATGGGACAGGTTAACCATATGTACCATGATTTTTAGAAATATCCACACCCTTTGACCCAGCCACTCCATTTATAGGGATCTGTTTTCAGGGAATAATCAAGTTTGCTCTAGGGCAGGGCTCCTCAGTTTTAATGAGCAGTCTCCTGAGTGGGGCTCTTATTAAAATGCAGACTGCAATTCAGTAGGTGTGGGGAGGTCCCTAAGATTTCTGCATTTCCAATTAGTTCCAGATGATGTGGAGGCTGCTGGTTCACAGACCCCAATCTGAGTAGCCAGGCTGCAGAGGACATTTTTTGGCTGTCTAGCCAGCATTTTCCCATCCTGCTTTTGTGCAAAAACCACAGGGGTCGGCCTAACCCCCCACAGTACCCTGCCACCATAACCTGGGCAAGAATGGCCCAGAGCCAGCCCCAGGGCAATCAGCCTAGTTTCCCTCCAGCCTAGCTATCTTGTCATAAATGGGCCAGTCAGAGGGAAACAGGCCCTGAGCCCTCTCTCCCACCCCCTTGGGTGTGAACTTGAAAGCCTGTTGCCCTGGGGGCTCAGAAGAAGCCAATCTAAGGGAGAGGCAAGAAGTGAAGCAGAAGTGGTGAGGGAGCCTTGCCTGAAGCTCTCTTCCTTTTAACTTTTGGGTTTTGCCAGTAACTCCTCTTAGACTTAAGTAAGCCCACTTGACTGGTTTTTCTGTTAGATGCTACTAACATAAGAGGTTCATAGCATAATCAAACCTTGCAAAAGATTGGAAACAACCCAAATGGAAACTATAGGATTGGTTATATAAATTTTTGTACATTGATATGGTGGAATATTAGGTAGTCATCACCAATCATATTTTCAAAACTATTTGAGGACATAGGAAAATCCTCACAATTTAATCTTACTTAGGCAAAAAGGACACAAGGTAGTAATGTGTGACCAATTTTGTCTTTTCACTTACCTATATAGTGAAGGTTTTTAGTAGAGTAATAAGAGGTTAGACTAGAAGGAAATAAACTTCCCTGGATAGCAGAATTCTGAATGAATTTTTAATGCTTCCTACCATTCTATATTTTCCAAACTTCCACTGTGATTATGTGTTCTTTTTATATATAATTATAATAAGTTCTATTAATAAAAGAAGGAAATGTTTCTCCGGGAAATTCAGGAAAAAAACTCAAAAGCAATAAGAAATACTTCCCAGGAACTAAAGCTTTCTTACAAGGTGTCTCCCTGTTTCATTCGGCTCATGTGATAAAATGAAAACATGGTAACCCCCCTGCACACACACAGTGATGTTTTCAGGGGACTGTCGGAAAGCCGCACTTCAGGCGAAGGCATGGACTGCCATTTCACGGACCATCGGGAGATAGTTTAAGGCAGCTGTGTCCTTTTTCATGCTTCAAATTAGATTCTGAGCATTGATACGGCCCCTACTTCTGCTTGCAAGGCCAGTGTTCTGGTTTACCGGGGGCATAGGGCTAGCTTTTCTCCTGGGTAGGAAAGGGAGCCCCCTGCAGTGGCCCACCACCCAGACAAGTGCTCTCAACCTCTCAGGGCCGTTTCCACCACCTCTTTATGCATAGCCCCCCTTTCTTTCAAATCTGCATTTTATTATCATTTGAGTTATTTACTTATGAATAAGTAACGAATTTGCATCGTTCAAAATCAAAAACATACAAAAGGGCATAAGAAGAAGTCTCTCTCTCATCCCATCCCCTGGCCTCCAGTTCCCCTCCTGGAAGGCAGACTGTGTTGACAGTTTTTGGTGATTCCTTCCAGACATTTCTATGCTTTTTGAAAGACATGATTGTATTCATACTATGTATCTAACTTTGTATGCTTTTTTTCTCAGCATTATATGGTAATGTTGAGAGAGTAAAGAAAGTAATAGTAGTAAATACTCTTCCTAGATATTCACAGTGACTGCAAATATGCCATCAAAGGGGGTAAGCCCTTTGGTTGTCCTACTGCTGGACGGTTAGGGTTTTCCCCCCAAAAGTTCTCTGATTCTGTCCATATGAAACTACCCACCTGTTCAGCCAGTAATTGCATTTGGTTTGGACACTGATTGGCTGTTTGCTCCCCTGGGACACAGGGCTCCGAGGTGAGGAGGAGACCCAGGGCTCAACCCAAAGGGATGAGCGGGTGGTCCCTGGCCTTCAGAGGCTGGCTGTGTGGTCCTGGCCAGCAGAGGAGCTATATTTAGCTGGGTCAGAGGCTACTTACTATGTCATAACCCAAGAGGACTGTGCTGTTGGTAAACAAACCCGAATGGAGTGAACTTAGCCAGCCCTCCTTCCTCCTTCCTCCTTCCTCTCCCCAGGAAGAGGCAGGGCAGGGCCTGAGAGAGGTGGAGGAGGGCCCTGACCAGGGAGAGGGCTTACACAGGGGGGCCTCCTACCAGGCACCCAGCAGTGAAGCGGCCTGTCTCCCTGCCCGAAGTGTGTTTTTGTCATTTCCCCCCTTGCCTTTCTTCATGCGCCCTCCCCAACTTGGCAGAGCCTGGACAGCCCCAGCAGCACTCCCTTCCTCCTCTGCCTCCTCCCCCGTTTCCCTTTCTCCCTCCACGTGGTCAGCCTGATTTGTCCTCAGTGCTCCGCGAAGTAGCTGAGTTCATTCATGTAGTCGTTCATCGAAGTCAGTTCATTTTTCTGTTTATTTGTCCAGCAACTGTTTTTGAGGGCCTGAGAATAAGCCAGCCTCTGTGCTGGGCACCAAGGATATAGCAATGAACAGGAAGGTGCCAGCAGTGGCCCTCCTGGAGCTTACCCTCTAGTGATGTTAGAGACAGTCCGGTACCTGATTAGGTGTTGGCAAAGAATAACAGCGTCAAATAGTGAATTAGTTTAACACTAATAATAGTGTTAAACAATAAGCAACATTCGCAGAGTGCTTTCAAGTGTATAGTTTTTCACCAATAGCACATCTAGTTCAAGAATGTGAGAGATAGTTAGGATTCTCCATCTCATGTCAGAGATGAAGAAATGGCAGCTCAGAGATACTCAGTAACCTGCTCAGGGACTCGCAGGATACATGGAACCTTTCTTGAACCCAGTCCCTCTGACCCCAAGCCCATGTCTGTTCTGAAAAAGGGAAGCCACTGGAACTGGATGGGAATTGGCAGCTCTTCATTTTGCATTTGCTAAGAGAAAGGCCCAGAGAGAGGAAAATGCCTTGGCCAAGACACAGCTTAAAACAGGGATTAGAGGGACGCCTGGGTGGCTCAGTCAGTTAAGTGCTGGACTTCAGCTCAGGTTGTGAGCTTGCAGTTCGTGGATTTGAGCCCCGCACTGGGCTCTCTGCTGTCAGTACAGAGCCTGCTTCAGATCCTCTAGCCCCCTGTGTCTCTGCCTCTTCCCTGCTTGTGCTCTCTGTCTCTCTCAAAAATAAATAAATAAACTTTCAGAAAATAGAATAATGGGAACCTGGGTGGCTCTTCAGCTCAGGTCATGATCTTGTGGTTAGTGAGTTCAAGCCCGCATCCAGCTGTCTGTGCTGACAGCTCTGAGCCAGGAGCCTGCTTCAGATTCTGTGTCTCCCTCTCTCTCTGCCCATCCCCCACTTGTGCACAGATGCACGTGCACGCTCTCTCTCTCTCTCACAAATAATAAATGAACTTAATAAAATAAAACAAAACAAAACAGGTACTAGAACCTCTGGATCCCAGGTCAAGTCTTGCTCTTTGCCTCTGAACAGCTATTCAGTGCCCTGGCCAGGCCCTGGCATCTTCAGGGTGGGGAGTGTCATAATAGGTCTGTCCCCTTCCCTCGCCTGCACTCCTACCCAGCTCACACCCTCCTATGAGGAGACAGCCCCAGAGTGCCCTCCCCAGCCCCATCCTCCCCTCACCAGTGCTTGCCTCTCCAAGACTTTGACTTAGTAAATGCAGTGTGAGCACCTACTGTGTGCAGTCTCTGAGGGGTGCTGGAAGGCAGGCAAGAAACAGTGCTGTCAAAGCTGCAGGAGAAAAGTGTCTCTGACACCTGACAGGGCCCCCACAGTCCGTCCTTGGCAGGTGGGTAGAGGAGAGTCAGGGAAGGCTTCCCGGAGAAGGTGACATCTCTTGAGCCCTGAAGTCTGAGTGCAAAATCCCCCAAGCCAAAGATAGCGCAGGGACTTTCAGGGTGAGGGAACGGAGAGCGCAGGACAAGGTAAGAAATCACCCCTCGTGTCACAGGCGTGCTGCAGGTTTCTGTCGGGTCAGCTCCCATCTGTTCAGTGTGTGTTGTGCTCCCAGGCCTGCAAGTGGCCTGTGAGCAGGAACTGGGGCTCCCTTCCTGTGGAAACCCCCATGGGCGAGGGCCTGCTCCTGTGGACAGATGACTCAGACACCCCACGTAAGCAGCTCTTCATCAGCTTTCACCCCCAAGGACTCACCGTCCCTCCCAGCCAGTGCCATCAGCATGTCTGACACTCCCCGTGTCCTGCACCCTCCTGACCTGACGCTCGAACACGACTAGGCCCAGGAGGGGCTGTGCCAGGCTGGAGGCTTAGACTGCAGTGGGGGGAAGCCGCAGGTGGATATAGTACTGTCTGCTTTCTCCCCGCCCCCACCCATCACCAGTACCCTCAGGCTGTGCCTGTGAAGGCCAAGCTCCCCCTCCTGTGGGGACTGGGAACAGCACCCCGTGAGAAGCACAAACAGCCCTCTGGCTTAGCGCTCAGAGCAGAGAGGAGGAAGCAAGAGCATAGAAGCTGCCCCCTACCATGCATGCCAAAGGCTAGCCCTTCTCCTCTTGTGTGTTTAGGGCCTGTCCTCTCTCGGGGGAAGGGAGAGGGAAAGTGGCCAGGTCAGCATGGCAGCCACCAGCACGGGTCAGTACTGCCCCAGTCAGGTACATGCTGGGCTGACCATGTCTGGCTGGTCTGCCCTTGTCCTTGTGGTTCCTTGTCCCACATTCCTGGGCCGTGCATATAAATATTCAGATGGAATACTGGCAAGGGGAGGCAGCTTGGCACTTTCCCTTGGCTACGACTGAGGTTTTCATGGGGTCTTTCCCTCCAAAGGGACATTGCTTTCAGAAGGGTGTCTCATTAAACTCCCTTCCCCACAGGTCCCCTGAACTCTCATGGGACTGTGTGTTGTGCTGTGTACTGGGATGCACACAGTAAGTGGGGGCAGACCTGCGAGCAGAGCATTCCAATACAACATATTGGGTGCAAAACAGAGGTTGGCCGGGGGATAGGGGGTAAGTGAGAAGGGGCACCAGCCAGGGAGGTCACCAGCAGCTTCTGGAGGCATGATGCCGGGACTGAGTTCTGAAGGATACAAGAGGCATGGGCAAAGTTTTCAGGCAAGGAAAGCAGTGGGAGCAAAGGATTGATAGCCAGAAATAACATGAGGTGGGGGTGGGGATGCGGGGGCAGCGCCAAAGCTGCCGGGAAGTTTATCCTGAGGGCCAGGAAGCCCTACTGAAGTTTGTTAGTGCAGAGGGTCGGGGCCAGAGCTGCATTTTACATTATGGAAAATGAATATCCAGGGAGAAAGTGGGAAGGTGGATCAGTTTGGACATAAAACAATCTAGGGAAGGAGGCCACACGTTAGGGCAGTGGTGGTGGGGCAGACTTAGGAAGGCCTTATATCCCCGGAACATGGCAAGGTTTGAGGAAGAAGGCCGGGCCCCACATTTAAGCTTGGGTGAGAGGGAAGCATTCACCCTGGGGATACCTTACTGTTGGGCCAGTGGCCCAGGGAGGGGTCGAGCAAAGGATCCCAAACAAAGCCCAGAGGGACTGATGCGCCAGGGGATGGAGCAGAGCATGAGAGGTGAGCGTGTGGGGCTGAGTCCAGGACTAAGGAAGAGAGTCGTGCACAGGAGGAAGAGGGTGTGCGGGTGCAGAGGTGCCCTCTCCCTCTTGCAGGGGAAGGACCAGTGACCAGGGAGCAGTTTCTGTGGCTGAACCTTCAGGATGTGTCAAGTTCTCTCTCATACCCTAGGAAATGCCCAGGCCAAGGGTAAGGGCAGGTGCAGACCTAAAAGAGGAAGGGCAAGCCTCGTGGGGACTCTCCAAGGGCAAACCAGGAAAGAGCAGAGGAGAGAGACCATCCTAGGCCTCTGGGTGAAGGGTGAAGGTCCAGGAATAGGCTGAGGAGGGCAAAGGGAAGGCTGATCAGGGGCTTTGGTCAACCCCCGCTGACAGCCACCCAATAAAGCGAAACTGCTCAGTCTCAGTTTCCACAGCCACCGTGCTATTGTCGAAACTGGACGCTTTTGAGAATGAAAGTGATAATTATTCCAGAACGACAGGAGTAAAGCAGGCCTGTCCTGGTCAGTAGGATATGCAGTCACCCTAGCCTGGAGCACTAGTCTGGTCCTTCTGCTCTGACTCTGGCCCACGGGGACATCCTCCCTGTGACTGTTGTCTCCCCTAATTTGGTCGGGGCATTGAAGCTGGATTCACACCCTGGAGCACCTCAACCCTCCTCAGAGCCAGGCTTGTGGAAAGGCAGGGTCTTCCCCATTCAAGGTCCTTCTCCCCATACCCTCTGCTTTTCTGATGACTGACATGGGTGCCACCACTGTCTTCAGGGAAATAGTAACCCCCAGAGGAACGTGGTCCTTCCTGGTGCCCAGTGGGGAGCAGCCTGGAGAACCCCTCGGAGCCTGTCCACCCTAGAGGGGTGCATGGAGGCCAGAGTAGGGTTCACCCACGTCCGCCTGCCTGTCCATGACCCCTTGGCAAAACCCTGGGATCCCAGCCTCCTCCCTCCTGCTTGCCCCCCATTTCCAACCGGCTGTCAGGAGGTGTCCCCACATTCCCAGTTCCTGGGTCTAGCTCAGCCCTCCCCAGCCCCTGCCTGGGTACATGGCAACAGGTAGACAGCACGTCTTGCAGCCTTCAAACCATCTTCCCCGACACAAGACTTAAACCCAAGCCTGAACACAACACTCCAAGTAGACAAAACAAAAAGAACAAAAACAAAGACCCTTCCGTGGGAGGAAAAAACAGATCAAAAACAAAAACATCACTACAGAACTCAACTTCCCTACAAGATAAAGTCTAACACTTCCTCTATGAATTGACTGCAAAGTAGCTCTCAGCCTTGTCCCCAACACTACAAGGCTTCTCGCACGAGGCCACCTACCAGCTGCTCTGTGTCCTTTCCCCCTTTGCTTGTGCCATCCCCCCACCTCCGGAATGCCTCCTCTGCCTGATGGATTCCTGCTACTTCTTTAAGGCCCTCCTAGACCTAACCACCCTCTGCCCAACCCCTGAGCTCCTGGAGTTGCCCTTACCCATACCAGGTGTGAGGGCACTTCTATGCCTCCTGTCTTCCACAGCGAGAGCTTGGCCTACTGTAGACTCAATAAACAGCAGTGCAACTGACCGATCCTTCCTACTCACTCCTGGTTCCCCAGAAGGGTGCCCTTGGGGATGGACAAGATGATTCCTGAGTTCCCTGCTAACTCTGAAATTCCTTACTGCTGCAGCCTAGGCCTTGGCACTCAGCCATCACTCTGTTTGAATCGCACCAACAAAAAGTAATTTTTTTCTAAATGCTGCTACACCAGAAGTCCTAAGAAATGGCCCAGGGATGGCTGTGGGTCCCTAAAACCCTCTCAGGGGTACTGCAAGGTCAAAATTATTTTCCTAGTCACACTAAGAAGTCATTTGCCTTTTTACTCTCATGTCCTCACAAGTGTACGGTGGAGTTTTCCGTAACTTTATGACAGGTGGATTTGCAACAGAATGAATGTGAAACAAATGAGAACCCAGCTGCTTTCATCGAGCAAAAAATTAAAAACCTATGCAATGCTGTTCTTTTCACTAAATTTGCTTGTTTTGGAAGATAGAGTTATTTTTTCTTTAAAAATGTTGAAGTTTATTTAAGAGAGAAAGAGAGCATACTCAAGCAAGGGAGGGACAGAGAGAAAAGGGAGAGAATCCCAAGCAGCACCACGTGGAGCTCCAGTTCCAAACTGAGATCATGACCTGAACTAAAATCAAGAGTCAGAACCTTAACTAAGCCACCCAGGCACCCCTAAAAATACATTAACATGTAATGGATTGTTTTTATTTTAATTTAATAATAAATACACTTTAAACTTCTCCGTTTTAATCTCTAATACACTAAATGTTGCCAACTGTTATATCCCATGTAAACGATAATCCCTGGGATCCTCAGTTTGTTTGTTTGTTTTTTCTTTTAATGTTTATTTACTTTTGAGAGACAGAGCGTGAGCAGGGGAAGGGCAGAGAGAGAGAGAGAGTCAGACACAGAATCTGAAGCAGGCTCCAGGCTCTGAGCCATCAGCACAGAGCCCGATGCGGGGTTCGAACTCACAGACCATGAGATCATGACCTGAGCTGAAGTCGGCCGCTTAACCGACTGAGCCACCCAGGTGCCCCTCTCAGTTTTTAATTTGTAAATAAGTCCTGAGACCCCTACATCTCCCTCATACCTTCTGTCACCCCTTTGCTGTGTGTCTCAGGATTCTCTTTCGTTTCTTATTTTATTTTTGATAGAGACAGAGTGCAAGCAGGGGTAGGTTAGAGAGAGGCAGGCTCCAGACTCTGAGCTGTCAGCACAGATCCCAATGTAGGGCTCGAACTCACGAACCACCAGATCACGACCTGAGCCGAAGTTGCACCCAGGCCCCCCCGCCTCTTTTTAAGGTATTTTTGAGAGAGAAAAAGAGTGAGTAAGTGGGGGGAGGAGGGGGGGTTAAAGAGAATCTGAAATAGGCTCTGTACTGATAGATGAGAGCCCAATGTGGGGCTCAAACTGAGCCGAAGTTGAACGCTTAACTGACTGAGCCACCCAGGTGCCTCAGACACCCAAGTACCCCAACAGTCAATTTCTTGAGAGTGATCTCCTCCCCTCCTACAGGCTCCCCAACTCTGACTTATGGCTTCCTGCCACTCTTCTGAAATTGCTCGGAGACCAGAGAGGACCCCCTGGTGTTTCAGGTAATGGAAGGCTCTCCTTATTGCTCTCACCATTCAGTAGCATTGCCTGGGTTCTCCTGTCTCTCCAGCGGCTTGCTCTCCACTCTTCGTGCTTCACTCAAGCCACCAGGGCCGAGCGTGGGTCCCGTTCTCTTTTCTCTCCACCTCCAAGGTTTTCAAGTGCCGTCTCCATGTGTATGGCCCCTGGATCTCTTACTCCAGCTCATATTTCTCTCTGAATTGCAGTCCCGCATCCCCAGCTGCCCCCTGAACATCCACGTGGGTGCCACTGCCCTACACAGGAACCCCCAGATCCAACGCTCCTGCAGAGCTGATCTCTACCCCTGCCCTTCCAGGCCTACAACCGTCCCAGCAGCCCTGGCCCTCTACCCCTCGCTCACTCTCCCCTTCAGCCAGCCTCACCCCCTGAACTAGTCTCAGATCCATCCTCTCTTCTGTCCCCACTGCCTCACCTCAGCTCAGGCCACCTTCACTCCTCCCCAGCCTGTCTTTGGCCTTCCTGCTCCAACTCGACACAGAAGCCAGGGCCTCTCTTAAGCAGTCTCTTCTCCACTCAGAATTCTCAGGATGTCCCCACTGACCCAGGAGGGATGCCATTCCACAGCACAGCTAATCAGGCCCAGCCACAGGATATCGTCCTGCCACCTGTCCAGTCCTGTGTCCCATCCCCCATGCCACTCTGTCCCAGCTGGCCTGACCTGGCTTCCTCCTCTGGCACAAGCTGTTCCCTGCCTCTGTTCACTAGAGACCTCTTCTCAGGCTCACGACTCAACCTTCCCCTGACCACCTCCCCCGTGTCGGGAGCTCACTCTTGGCCTCTCATCACAGCACATTTCATGCTGAATGGTCACCATTCAGAGTGTCTTAGTTCCCTAGGGAGGAAGATTGCTTCACTGCTGCATCTCCAGTGCCCAGGTCAGGGTCTGGCATATAGCAGTTTAGTACTAAATACTTGAATGAATTGCCTAAAGAACGGGAGCCCATGGACAGCTGGCAGGCAGTCCTCCCCAACCCTGCTCACTGGAGAGCAGGGCTCTGCTCTGAGCACCCAAACTGGCTGTCTTGCCCTGCCCTGGCCCAAGAGGCACTGCCTAAGCCCCCCTGCCACCTCCTCCCTCCTGCAGTCCTCCTGCTGTGTTGCCCTGACGAACTCCCGAAAGAACTTGGCTGGACTCCACACTTCGCCCATCAATGGCCAAGACACGAGGCCACCCACACCAGGCACCACAACAGCTGCCCAACTTGGTCAGACCTGACCCCGCTGGGGACATCCAGACCAATCCAGGGCACCAGCCACAACAGCAGCAGCAGCAAAACGTACCACACGGCGTCCCAGTGTAAACTGATGCTCAGGGGACTGAAGGCCACTGGGCCTTTGGAGGTCACTGGGCCAGTGAAGCTGCGGTGTAAGCAAGCTCTTCTGCTGCAAAAAAGTTGTCACCTGGGCCCTATACCCATTCTGCAGGCCCAGGACTAGAGACTGAGCCCACTGAGGAGCCATTCTGAGATCCTGGGGCTGGGATTTGCACCCGCGGACCAGGGTACAGAGGAGGAGCCAGGGCCATGCAGCAGCCAAGAGGGCACCCTGGCAACTCATTCCATTGGGAGCAAGACTCCTGGCAGGTCCGGTTAACGGAACACACAGACCGTACCGCAGCCCCAGGAGACAACAATATCTCAAAATCACAGGGTCCGGTATGTCCTCCAGTCCACAGGTCTCTGCTGTCAGCACTACTAAAGTCATCACCAACCTACTCCAACACACCTGCTCCTTTAGCAGGAAGCCAGGGGTCTAGTCATGCTGTCAGCAAGCGGCAGCGTGAGACGAAGACCTAGTGTGACCTCCAAGCCTGCCGGCCTATTTGGGGCAGCTGAGAGCAGGCACAGGGCATCAAGTCCGTGGGAGGAGCACTGCCTACAGGACTGCGGAGTAGAGCCACACGGGCTGAATTCTGCCTGACACTGAGATGTGAATGGTGCCCACTAGAGTACTGCGCCCTGATCGTTGGTCCTGCCTGTTCAGCTGCCCCCTCCTTGGTAGAGAGGGATGGAGACCAAGATAGAGCCCCTTCCCTTCTCATGAGCCTTCCAGGGCTTTGCCGTCTTATTTGCCCCAACACCCCACCTGAATAAAGAACCACATTACAGCACAACACAGATAATAAGGAATCAGTTTATGGGTAACAGTGTGGGTCAGACTGAGAAGGTACCAGGCCTGTAGTGAGGAGCTTCCCACGAATAGACCAACAGACAAGCAGACAGACAGAAGGACAGGGAAATGAAGCCAAATGGCTAAGAGACCCAGACAGCTGTGCCTGGGCTCCAGATCCAGTTCTACCCTGGGAATGTAGACGGAAGAGCAAGACCCGCAGGTGCCTCAGTTCTTCTAAGGCCCCCTTCTCTTCAATCCCTCCTGACCCTTACCAGCAGGCTGGGACACTCTTCACAGGTGGTATATTTCCAGAGCTAGGGAACAGTTGGTCTGGGGGTGGGAAGGCAGTGGCCTGGGTGGTATGGGGTTAGCAGCAGCACTGGGGGGAATCGAGTCAGGCACCGCTCAGCAGGGCCCGTATGTCCAGGGCAGGCCCCCCACCCTGCCCACCACACCAACATGGTGCAATAAATAGTTTCAAGTAGTAAGTCATTGTCAGGCAGGAAAGCTGGAGACCGCTGGGATAGGCAGTGGCTTAGGGAGAGAAGCTCCCCACCACTCACCAAGCCCTCCCAGTAAGCTCCAGCTGTATCAAGTCCACTGTGTGCCACAGGAGTAGGGACGTGGCCCCATGTCTACATGGGCACTCCCTGCAGGGGCTCAACCCCTCAGACCAGTGCCAAAGCCTGCTCGGTGGGGCAAAAGCAGGGCAGCATGGTGCCCACAGCGTCCACGATGGCTGCCAGGTGCTCGTCCTGTGCCTGGGGGCCACAGAGCTGCATGAAGTCTGCCAGGCGTAGCAAGTACTCGAGGTTGTGGCCAGAGAAGCCGCGGCAGGCCAGAATCTGGGTTGCAATGGCCTCTTCAGGTGCAGGACCCAGGTAACCAGGATTTTGTGGGGTGGCCACGTAAGCCAATGCCTTGAGTGGTTGGTCAGGGGTATCTTGGGGGTAGAAGGTGACTTCCTTGGTATCGTAGCCACCGAGCACTGCCTCCCGCACGTTCAGGTACTTCAGGGCCTCGCTCACCTGCTCACCTCGAACCTGGTATGCCACACCCCAAGTGCAACCCTAGGAGGAAACAGGGACACCGGGGTCAGTCAAAACAGCTCCTGGCTGGTCCCACCTCAGGTCTGCGCTCTATGAGGAAAGTGGGCAGAGGACTGATGAGTCATCTAGTGGCAATACATCAAGCTCATTCTCCCTTTCTTAACAAGGGCTGACAAGGTGGTCTTGCCCCAAGGCAGAGGAGGATTCCAACGCAGAATGTGGTTTGAGAACCAGAGGCATCATCTGTATCTTAAATTAAGGAATGGGAGTTTCAGGCCCCACCCTAGTCGGCTTAAATGGAAATCTGCATTTTAGCAAGGTCCTCAGGTGATTCCTGTGAGAAGCACTGAGCTAGACCACCCTTCCCCTCTGCCAGAGCGGCATCTCATCTAGCCTGCAGCCAAGGACCCATGAGCTCTGTCTTAGACCCTCCATGCTAGGCCCTATGGGATCTCTCTGGACTTGGGCACTTACCTCATGATCTTCAAGGAGGGTCACCACACGGCCAGGCTGAGGAAGCAAAGATTTTGAAAAAGACATGTTAGAAATCACCTCTGCCACCAGTACTAAAAGAAACCCTTATTAACCCTGCTGGCCCAGGCCTCAGAGAACCCACTCATCCAGGGGGAAGTGGAGACAGTGATGCACGGCTGCAGAAGAAATAGATACATGGCAGTCGCCCAAACTGATAATCAGAAATATTCATCAACATGGTGATCCACAAGATCACAGATTCCAGGCATCACTTTGATCTACTGGGCACAGAAATTCAAGCCACAAAGCCCAGGCACAGGTTTACACACTTTCCCCACCAGCACGGAATCACTGTCTGCCCAGAGAGCCCCAGGGCCCTGGTGCCCACTACCCTGCCCCCACCCCGTGCGTTCTCCTGGGCATGGTCAGATGCTCACCATCTTGTCGCTGCCCCGGTGGAAGGTGTCTCCCTGCCAAAAGCGGCGGCTATAGCCACGCACGAAGCCCACACGGCTGTCACTGTAGGCGAAGTCGGGCCTCCACACCAGGGAGCCGTAACCGAAAATCCACAGAGCTTGGGAGTCGTCATCATACCGGGGGTGCTGCAACGGTGGCGAGGGGGGCGGCGAGGCGGGAGGAGTGTTCTGGGCTGTGGACTCCTGCTTCATGGTGCCGGGCACAGGGACGAGCCCGGCGGCCTCCGGGGCTGGTCTCCGGCGCGGGCACGGAAGGACCAACGGACGCGCACACCTGGCCTGGCACCGCTTGGTCGCTCCAGCTGCGCGGCCCCTTCGGAGGCGCCTTTTAAACCCTCCGGCTAGGAGGGTCCCCGCCCACCGCGCCAGCTGCCGCGGTGATTGGGGTGGGGCAAATCCCCTTTTGACCAATCACCTTCGTGCTTTGCTTCCCGGTTAACCGCGCCGCCCTCTGAGTGGGTAACTGAGCTGCCTGCCCCGGACCCAGATCGCCCTCTGATTGGCTCGGCTCCACCTCTGTAGCAAATCTGGCAGGAGTGATGCAACCGCGAGGGAGGTTTCCCCAGCTTCGGCATGCAGCAAGGGCACCTCGGATTGCGTCAGGCGGCGGGCACTGGGCACTGGCGCGGGCACTAGTCGTCTCTCCGGCAGCCTCTCCATGGCCTAGGCCCTTCAGGAACCAGGACCGGCGGGTCCCAGGTAGGCGTCTCCCCAGCAGTCCTGCGGATGCACCTGGTCGCCTCACTGCCAGCCCAGGTAGCACGGACTCATTACCAGGGCCAGGGCAGGGCAGGTCCCACGGGAGCTCTATGGGCGGGGTAAGCGCCCGTCTCTGGGGCTCCGCCTCCGAGCACGTATTCTAGAGAAGCAGTCGGAGACATCTGCATTCCACACAGGTACCTCACGCGGTTGTCCTGCATGAGCAAATGGAGAAACTGAGTCATGGGGGCTGACAAATGGTTCTGCAGAAGCTGTGAGGCTGAGTCAGGCCAGGAGCTTATGAGCCTCACGTGATGGCTACGCCCAGGGCCAGATGTGGAACCCCCTGGGCCCAGGTAGGCTTGGGGTGGAGCACTTGCAACCACCACTGTCACTTTGGTGGTGGTGTGCAGACCTGGGGAGATAGTCCATAAGGACAGGCCAGTTTTGCCCTGAGGGAAGAAGTGTAGTTCTGCGCAGACCTGAAATTTTTGCAACAATGATTGGGTTCATCTTAGGCACACAAATTCCAGAACCTTCTGTGAGCGGCAGGCAAGGCGGCCAAGTTGAGGCCCCCAGATGACTGTGAGCAGCAACCAGCTTGCTTTCTTGGCTCTTGGCCTCCTGACCCACGGCGGGCCTGCAGGCTGTCTGAGTTGAGCAGGGGCAAAAGGCTGCCCCCTGGGGATGTCTCTGACTGGAAAGGGGGAACAGAGGCAGCAGCAGGCCTGCCCCGGGGACTGCAGAACAGGCTTGGGGAAACTGTTAATGAGGTCCGGGGTGAGCCCTCTGGCAGGTGAAATGGGCAATACTGCTTCTCATTAGATTCTAATTAGATATTTAAACTAAAAATTACCTGCACGCTAAAAGTAGTCATTCCAGAAGTGTTTAAGATACACACACAAGTGTGTAAGTTGCACTATAGTGTGTATAGTATGAAGCTAGTTCTGTAAAAACAAAATAAGTTACACATTAATATTTGTAAAAGTTACCTGGAAGAATATACCTAAACTGTTAACAGAGCCTGTCACCAGAGAAGAACTTGCAATATTAAATATAAACGTTTATGGAAAAGTTTGTTGGGTTTTGTTGTTGTTTGTTTTTGTTTTGTTTCTTACAAGGAGCATGAATTATTTTTCCGGCTGGAAAAAAACACAGGCAAAATGGTTGTTTCTGGTCATTTCTTTCCCTCCATTCTCTATGTTCACTCTCCCCTAATCTCCTCTACCCCTTATCCTGTCCCCTTTAGCCCATATGGCCACCTCCTTTGCTACTAGTTTCTTCAGGAGGATATCCCCACTTCCATCCACCACCTTTCAGCAGTGGGCTAGGAGGCAGGAAACTGGTACCAACATATTCCTGGAAGTATCTAAATTTGCACAAACAGTGCTTTGAAAAAGCTTAGTGATACAAATCAAAAATCAAAATGTTCCTAGCCTTTGACCCAATATTTCCACTCCAGGAAATTATTCAAAATATGGGAAAAGTCATATGCCTACAGATTTTTCAATGCATTGTTATTTATTATAGCAAAACAAAAGAAGAGAAACTACCTAAATATCCCAAAATAGCTAACTTATGTGATCAGTCCACGTGGTGGAGAAATACACACAGAGAATGACTTACGTATGTAACAATAGATGATTAGTTAAATAAATTTGATATGGACATAAAATTAAAGCTGTGTGGTCATTAGAACAGATGTATGCCTATACTTGTTCACATGGAAATCTATCTGTGATGTATAATTCAGTGAAAAAGCAAGTTGTAAAATAACCTAATATAACTGTTGTAAGCTTCAAAAGTCTATAGTATGTGTTTGCATAGAAAAAAATCCCGAAGAACACATAAAAAGTTCAGTGATTACCTCCGAGTCGTAAGACTACATGAGATTTGCACTTTCTTTTTTATGCCAATTCAGATGGTCTGGGATTGTTTAAGAGAACATAAACCACTCCTATTTAGAAAAGAAAAAGTCAAAATAAAAATCCATTACGAGGGGTACCTGAATGGCTCAGTCAGTTCTCACGGTTGTGAATTCAAGCCCCACGTTGGGCTCCGTGCTCGGTGTTAAGCCTACTTGGAAAAAAAAAATCTATTAGGAAAACAATGTAGTAAAAATGCCTAGGACTGCATAGCCAGGCAAAAATGCATAATAACTGTCACATGCTCTATGATTAAAACTATTAAAACAACAATAACAAGATACATGAGGAAAAAGATGGAGGGCATCATAGACTGTCGTGGGTGATTCTTTGTTTTTCAAGGCTTGTGAAATGTCATTTGTAATAATCAAAGTTTACTTTTAAAGAGTAGGTAATGGTCTTCTGGTGGCGAAGAGGCAGAGAGTATATCAGAATTACCTGGGGAACATTTTCAAGAGCAGACCGCCTTCCAACGGAACAAAGCCGGCTGATGAGGTCATCAGCAAGGAACTCTCGCTCCGGTAAGTTAGGCACTTCCTCCTGTGTGCGTCCACGATCCCTTACCTCGTTTCTGTTTATCTGTCCCCTCTACCTCGTGCCTATAGAAACAGTCATGTCTTGAATGCTTACCATGAGCTAGGTAGTTTGCTAAAAGCTTTACATTCATTCTAATTACAAAGTTCTCCCCTACTTTGTGAGTTAAATGTCATTTCACAGGTGAGCAAACTGAGCCTAGGGAAGTTAGGTTACCCATTCATGGTGATGCCACAGCAAGGCAAGTCGTGGAGCCTAGATCCAGAGTGCGGTAGTCCCACCCCTGAGCCTCCTTGCTGGTAAGCTTTGGACATCCTATATCCTGAGTACCGGAGAGCTCCTTGAAAGCAGACTTTATCTTTTAAGTCCCCAGGGGACCCACACAGGGCTGGCTTATGGAAGGTTCTCTACAAAAGTAGGGAGAAGTAGAGCTTTTTCTTTCAAAAGGCCAGGGCACCATGGGGTTCAGAGGAGGAGGAATCCTGCAAGACCCAGGTTCGACCTTGACCCTCTCAAAGTAGGAATCCCCACAAAAGTTGATCCAGGGGTCTTGGCCACCCTCCTGGGAACATGTCTTGCCTGTTCCCAGTCCTCGCTTCTCCTTGTCAACATGTGTCTCCTTCGGTGGGACACTCCCAGGCAGTAACCTGTCCCACTCAGCGGCTGCCTCTCTAGAGTCTGCAGCAACCATCCCAACTTTCTTAAAATTCCCTCAGGAAGGGGCTGCAGATGTCCTACCCCCAGAAGTACCAGCTCATGAGAGAATCACCTACACCTCGAAGAGCGGCACATGAGGCTCACAGGGCGGCTTCCTTTTTTGGACCTTTCCCAACTTAATCTTTCCTTATTGTTCCCATTCAGGCAATCACTTCTCATTTCCTTATAATCTGTTCCTTCTCACTTCTCCTTCCAGTCACTGCAATCGACTTCTGGTGTCAGCAGGCACAATTATCTGAAACCAGGGAAGGGTGTGTTTAGAAGCTAGGGGATCATACTAATTTATGCTAACTGATGAGGTTGCTTTAGAAAGCCGCTGACTCCCGAGGGATGAACACCCTTCCTAGACTGGGGCTCTAAACGCAGCTTGCCCAGATTGAGCCCAGCTCCATCATTTACCATCAGGCTCACTGTCTCTGGTTCTCAGTTTTCTCAACTGTGAAATGAGGAATCATAGCATCCACCTTGTAGGTTCTGATGAGGATTAAAAGAAATAACACCTCAGGGGCACCTGGGTGGTTCAGTCGTTAAGCGTCTGACTGGCTCAGGCCATGGTATTGCAGTTTGTGAGTTCGAGCCCGCATCAGTCCCTGTGCTGACGGCTCAGGGCCTGGAGCCTGTTTCTGATTCTGTGTCTCCCTCTCTCTCCCTACCCCTCCCCTGCTCCCACTGTCTCTCTCTCAAAAATAAATAAAAATTAAAAAAAAATTTTTTTTGAAAGAAAGAACACCTCAGCCAGCACTTGGCATGTGGAAGTACTCAATATACTTGGCTCCTTATTATTTTTACTTCAGACTTTACACTTTCCATTTTATCCAGGATAGAGCCATAGTCTACTATTGTGATTTATAATAAGAAATATATATTTGGTCTTCATCCTGTTCCTTGGTACAGAGCTCCTCAAACCCTTGGAATTTCCTAAGTGATAAGGGTAATAATGGTGATAAACAAGCTCGTATCAACCACACCTGAGTTTAGTTCACGTCGTCGGGGACTTTTGGGAAGTTCCTAAGTACTGAGGAGGGGCTGTTACCAGCGAAAGCAACCATGTGATTCGAGGGTTGGAACTCTCAGCCCCAACTTCCATCCTCTGGGTAAGGGAGAGAAGGGCTAGAGATTGAGATCAATCACCGGTGGCCAATGATCTGGTCAATCAATGACTTAATCAATCACACCTATGTCGTGAAGCCTCCATAAAAACCCCAAAGGACACGGGTGTGGCCGGCTTCCCGGTTGTTAAATTCAGGGAGCTGCTGGGAGGATGGCCCGGCGAAGGAGGACGGGGAAGCTCTAGGTCCCTTCTCATACAGCTTGCACGAGGATCTCTTCCTTCTGGGCGTTCCTGAGTTCTGTCCGTTTCTAACAAGCCAGTAATCTCGGGATCTGAGTTCCGTCATCTACTCCAGCAAGTTAATCAAACCTAAGGAGGGGGTTGTGGGAACCTCTGGCCTATCGTGGCTAGCAGCACAAGTAGCCTGGACTTGAGACTGGCATCTGAGGTGGGGGCAGTCTTGTGGGGCTGATGCTGTCTCCAGGCAGTTGGTGTCAGGACTAAGCTAAATGGCAGTGTGTCCCGCTGGTGTGGCAGAATTGCTGGATATGTGGAAAAGCCACAGGCCTGGTGTCAGAAGCGAAGTAGTGTCGTAGCAGAGTACTGAGAATAGATGAGAAGCACAGGAAGGGTTTTCTTCACCCTCCCTCTCTGTCTGACACAGTTCAGAAGAATTGAATGGGTCAGGAAAGTGGTCACGGTATTTTTGATTCAATGGAGGAAACCTCCAGTTATCTCACCCTCCATTCTTGTCATGCACTTCACAGATTGTTCTAGCAAAGGGTGCTAAAGGAGTGTTTTTAAAAGGCAGAATGGGTGACAGTCTGCCCTAAGCCCATTATTAATAGAACAATTCCTTGAGCTAAGAGACTTTCTGTGTATGCTTGGATGGGAGAGATGCTAAAATAAATGAGGGGCACCTGGGTGGCTCAGCTGGTTAAGCGTCCGGCTTTTGGTTTTGGGCTCAGGTCATGATCTCCCAGCTCGTATGTTGGAGCCTTGCATCGGGCTCCGCACCAACAATATAGGGCCTACTTGGGATTCTCGCTCCCTCTCTCTCAGTCTCTCCCCTGCTGTGCCCACCCACACACACACTCTCCCTCTCTCTCTCAAAATATATAAACTTTAAAAATAAAAAAATGGGGGCACCTGGGTGGTTCAGTCGGTTAAGCGTCCGACTTCGGCTCAGGTTAAGATCTCAACGGTTTGTGGGCTCGAGCCCTGCTTCGGGCTCTGCGCTGACAGCTTAGAGCCTGGAGTGTGCTTTGGATTCTGTGTCTCCCTCTCTTTCTGCCACTCCCCCACCCATGTTCGCTCGCTCGCTCTCAAAAATAAACATTAAAAAATTTTAAAAATAAATGAATAAGGGGCGCCTGGGTGGCTCAGTCGGTTAGGCGGCCGACTTCAGCTCAGGTCATGATCTCGCGGTCTGTCAGTTCGAGCCCCGCGTCAGACTCTGTGCTGATGGCTCAGAGCCTGGAGCCTGCTTCTGATTCTGTGTCTCCCTCTCTCTCTGCCCTTCCCCTGTTCACGCTGTGCCTCTATGTCTCTCAAAAATAAATAAAAAATTAAAAAAAAAATAAATGAATAAAATAATCCACAATCTATGAGGGGCTACACCCCTCAGACTTCTGGGAGATAAGCGTGTCCTCACTTCCTTGGCCCATGTACAAGGACATAGATCCTGTCAACACGGGCAAAAGGATAGGAAGAAGGAAAAGCCGAATCCTTCAATACAGCCTGCCTCAGATGAGGGAGAAAAGACAGCTGTTGTGCTGGTTATGCCAGATGGATCCAGGGCCATGGAGGGAAGCCTAATTGGTCCCCTGTCTACAAAAAGCAGAGACTAGAAGGATTCCCCCTTCCTGTGTCTTGACGGAAGGGTGCGTGGAATGGTGGGAAAACCTGGCTCCACTTCTAGCTTCTAAGGAGGGAGGTAGACACAGCTGACAGGGCACCCTGGTGTGCCTAGGGTTCATATTATTCAGACCTTGGGCCTAGACCACCTGGAAGGGAAGGGGCCTGGGCTCCAGCAGGGGGCTGGGATGGTGGAGACTCTTTCCAAGGAGTGAGGAAGGTGCCTTTTGTGGAGGTAGGAAATAACTGGATGCAGGGCTGAGGAGAACGGCAATAAGGAGCATTTCAGTGGAGTGGCAGTGATGCTGAGGAGGCCCATGCATGGGGTCAGAGTCGAATGTCAGATCCTGCAGAAAGGCTGCAGTGTGGTAGGACCTGGCTTAAGAGAACTCTAGAAAAACAGCCTATGTGGAGAAGTATATGACTCAGGCCCATAGAGGGCCAAGGAAGTAAAGCCCCTTAAATGAGAGCAGCTGGGGCACCATCCCCCATGAGCCTATTGCAAATGGGAAGGAGATTCCAGAACCTTTTAGATAGAGGAGGAAGCACAGAGTAAAGGGAGTCATTGGTGGAGAGGATACTGAACAGGCTGGGGCTAGGAGGACGGGCCTGGCCTGATGTCTGCCAGTGTGGGCAAGGGACAGCAATTCTTGGACAAGTGAAGTGGCACGCGCCTATCTGCTAACCCCAGGGCTTGTTTTGCCTCCAAACTGAGCGAGGAAGCAGGAGCACTCGAGTCAGACTGGCCATGTCTGGCAGGCCTTTGGCTCTGCCCTGCAGGGGGTGCCATGACACAAGACAGCTCCTGCCCAGAGCCAACTCGATGCTAAATCCAGACTCTGGAGATGCTAGTTACTTTGTGTCTGCCATAGCTTTGGCTGTCTTTTTGGACCCTGCATTGTGGACTCAGAGGGTCTTTGGGCATGAAGGGAACAGGCTGAGTCCGCTCTGGGCTATAGCGTTAGAAGGGTGCAGGGCTCCCGAGGCCAGGGGAAAGGTGGCAAAAGACACTTGTGACAGATCTCCAAGGAAAAGAGGACTATTGAGGACTTGGAGTCCTGCCATCCCTTCCGAGAGCCAGGGTCCCCCTTCCCCTATTCTCACATTAGAGGCTGACCTAAACTAGTAGTGTTCCTTAAAGACAGGGGCACATCAGGAAGCAATGGTGGAGATAACCTGGGATCTCGGTCGCCTCCTGGGTCCTAAGGCTACTGCTGGGACTATCCAGCCAGCCTCCAAGCTCCGTTCTAGCCCACCGCCCATCCTGTGGGCTGGGGGAGTGGAAGCTCCAGAAAATGGTTTGTTGGCAGGCATAAGCTTGAGAAGGATTAGCCAACCATCGGGGAACTCGTTGCTGACATTTTCATACACCAACTCATCCCAAACTCATAGTTATGTGCAAGAGTAGTATTAGCATCCTCTGAGAGTTTAGAGATAATTAACTGGATGGTTAGCCTCCTTGGGCAGAGACGATGTTTTATCGCCAATGACCCCCGTATAAAAGGTGCTCGATCAGCATGGAAGGAATGCAGAAATAGATGGACTTGTGTCCCAGGTTACCTGGCAATGAGAGGTGCTGCTGCAAAGGAGCTTCAGCCTCCCAACTCACACCCGCCGCCCTTTCCAGCCTGTCCCCATTCCCTAGCATTCAGGGTGCTGCGGGGCTGGGGTGGCTGGAGGACTGAGTACTGGGAGGTGGTGAGGGAAGCTGGCTGTACGCGAAAGAGTCTCGCTTCTCTGGATACCCTGAGGCGTATTTAGAAGCGGCATTGCGCTGAGTTCTCTTCAGTTTATTCCCTCGGGGTCGGGGCCTGTAGGGAGCTCCGCGCCACAGAGACAAAAACTAAACTCGTGGCCGCCGCCCCCTCCCCTGGCTCGTCCCGTCGGGCCCCCGGACGGAGAAGAACTGATCCCCGAGACCCAGCGGGGGACTGCGGCCAGTAAGCGTGCGCAGCCCCGCCGGCCGCGCAGCGCCCTCTGGTGCCAAGCAGCGGGGACTCGACCATCCCGCCCGCTGGCCCGCCGGCGACACCGGCTTCCCGCGGCCGTGGCCGCGGCCCTGGCCCCGCGCGGGCTCCCAGGCCGGGGGCGGGATTCGGGGAGACAGGAGGCGGAGCCCAGCGGGTGGGGGCGTCTCCAAGAACCTAGCGGCCTTCGGCGGCTTCCCGGCCCGGGAAGTGAGCCGGGGTCGGGAGGCCGCAAACAGGAAGTCGGGCTGTAACAAAGAGCGTGGGGGGCGGGGAGCCGCGAGACCTCCGGGGCGCCTGGCTGCTGCGGCAGGTGGACGGCCGATCCAACTAGAGCGCCGCACCTGCCTTTTCCGCCGCTCGGGGCTCCGGGTCTGCCGGGATCCGGCGGGGCCAAGGGGCCGAACCATGCACCCTGGGCGCGGCTCTCGGGGAAGTCGCATCCTCTCCCCGGGAAGGGACAGTCACAGTTCCCTGAGTGAATCACTTCCATCCCCTTCCCGGAATGCGGCAGGCCACGTGGGACGAAGGGCTGGGTTCGCCGATCCTGGGAGACCCACAAGACCCACGAGGAAGGGCTGGGAGAGATGCAGGGACGGGAGAGCTTTGTGTGTGGGTCCCCATCAGAGGTGGAGCATCCATCCATACTGCCTGAGTGTGGCGGCCTTATCTAGCCTGAGATGGAGGGAGCGGGTAGGAGCCACTATCTTTCCTACCCCCTAACCAGTCTGACCTTGGCGCTAAGGCAGGAAAGGGGGCTCTGGTTGAACAAGTAGGATAAAGGCATTCCTTCCTTCACAGCCTCTTCCTGACTCATCTCCCCATAGAGATACGCAGGTGGTTAGCAGCCAGTGGGCCCTGGAACAGCAGCTGTCCCCAGAGCTGGAGGTCACCGTGGGGCCAGATTAGTAAAGGCTGGGCAGTGCCTCCAGGCTATTAAGGAACCACTAAACTCTGAATTCTGTTATGAAATACTCCTAGGAATGTAACAGGCGTTTGCTAAACCATTGAGAGGGTTTCCCAGTGCTTTGTTTGGTTTTGTTTCTGTTTGTTTCAGGGACCTCTCCTGAATACCTGAGATCAGGAAAGTTTTGGGTACCTTACAAATGAGAAAGGGTTGGACCCTCAGGGCACGACCTCCAAGCTAGGATAGGAGGGCTTCTGCTGTGGCCTGTTCACACCCCAACTGGTTTGCCCAGCTTCTGCCATGTCACTAGAGGTGGAGACACAGGTTGGAGCTGCCTAATCCAAACCTGTGCTTAGATCCCCTCTCTCCCCAGAAAGCACATGTGGTGGGCTCTTCTGGCTCACTGCCTAGGGTATCAGCCAGTGAGTGGGTTTGGCTAGCCAGCTCCCCTCCGAGGCTCTTCACAGAGGGGCTGGCAGCTGGTAAAGCTCTGCACAGCCTGGCCATGTGGACGTGCAGGCTCGCGGGTGTCCTACCTGTCCCCCACATGGGAGCCTCGTCATCGGCCTTGTGTCCCAGCCCAGTTTCCCCAGCCCCCAGGGCCCGGGAGCTGCTTTCCTGTTTCATTTTGGGCAGGAAGAGTGAGGTCGTGTTGTTCTTCCCCCTGCTGCCGGCTCAGGCTGTGGGAACGGTTCCCTGAATGCCTTCCTGTTTGATACCCTGTGTGCAATGAGGGGAACAGGGAGCAAGAGCGGGGCGTGGAGTGTGTGCATGTGGTTGAGTGTGGGTGAGCTGAGGTCCCGTGCTCCCAGGTCTCTGGCATAAGCTCCCAAGTCAGGCAAGAGCCCACTGCAGGAGGGCACTGCACATACTTGGATTCCGTGGGGAGCATCTGGTGGGACTATTTTGCTTTACTGGGGACAGGCTGAGAGCTGGGAGCATCTGCTTGGCTTTTTGTCAGTAGCTCAGTTTTTTCGTCATTTACTTTCCATGCAGTATGCTATGGCTGTAGAGAGAGGACTGTGGCCCCCATCTTGGAGGAAGATACAGATGAAACAGAGACTGAAACTCCCTCATCAGTGCCTCAGCCAGAGAAACCTGGCCCCAGGGAAGGCTACCTCCTCCTTCCCCTCCTTTCCCTGCAGTCTTCAATAAATTCCTGCAGCTCCGGGCGGACCAGGTGCCCAGACTCAGTGCCCTTGCCTGGCTGTAAGGAGTGCAGACCTAAGGTAAGGCCCTCCCCACCGCCAAGACCAGTGCCCCACTGGGACTGAAAAAAGAGTGTGTGGGTGCCAGTCCATCTAAAACCCTGCAATGGCAGGAGGAAGGACCCAGATGTCATTATGGTTCAGAGACCCCCATTGTCCAATAAGTGAATCCTTTGGAAAAGAGGAAAACAGGATTATCCCATCCCCCAAATTCCTGAATCTCCCAGGCTGTCTAAGGAGCCCCAAAACTTTCAGGCTTAAGGAGAGAAAGGGGGATAGATTCAGGTCAGGGGGCATATCCCCCAAGGTATGGTGGAAGCACAGGGGGAAAGCCAGCAGGCAGGGAAGGCTGGCGCAGACCTGGGACTAGATGGGGAGATGGGGCTCTGCAAGGCCTGGAAGGAGACCGGCAGGCCAAGCCCAAGTGCATGCACAGGTCCTGGGTGTTCTGGCAGGGCAGCCAGCGGCAATATGAGAGGGGGAGTCAGCGAGGATAGAGAGAGGATTCCCACTCTGCCATCACAAAGACAGGACCCAAGAAGTAATAAACTCCTGTACACGTCTGTTCCATATTATAAATACACATTATATACAAAATAATGTTATAAAATGTAGAAAGGTCAGTGCTTCTGATTCTTAAATTATCGAAATACTAGACTCCAAAATAAACTACAAAAAAACAAAATAAAAACTCATATTATTGATTTCTGAAGATCGGCTTCAAGGGTGGTCTGGGGGCAGTAGTGGGCGGAGGCCCAAGGCTGTAGGAATGGTCTGAGGGAAGAAAGGGCCTAGGCGGTAACAGCACCTCACTTCTCCCTCGCTGGAATTTCCAACATCACTGCCCTGAGCTCCCCAGTTAGGCCTGGTGTCCCCGGCTGACAGATGGGGCGTGCCCTCCAACTGTCTGCTCACAGGAACCCAGAGGCTCGCAAGGCTGGAGGCTGTGGAAGCCAAGTAAGTCTTACCAACAGCCCTTCCCAGAGGGTCCTGGCCCGGGAGGAGCTGGAGCGGTGTTATGAACAAGGCCCATGTGCAGTGGTTGGAGGCACGGGGCAGAGAGTGCTCCTCCCGCTTCAGGCGCTCACCTCACCTGCAGGGCAACTCCTGCCAAGAGCCGCACCGGGTGGTATCCTGGCCCACAGATGGCCCTGCCCATACTGGCCTCCTCTCTCCTCTCTGATTTGGACCCAGCTGTCACCATGGAGCCTGGGCCAAAGGCACTTTTGGAAACACAGATGCCAGTGGAGGCCACAGCAGCTCCAGGCCCCAGGGGGCCACTGCCTCTCCCTCTGGAAAACAGGCCAGATCCCCAGAGGAGCCCCTCCGAAGGCCACTGCTGGCAGGGCGGGTCCCAGTGGCACCTCTCCTCTCTGTTTCTCTGACTGGCGCGGCTGCCAAGCTGATGCCAGACAGACACCCCAAGGCGTGGAAGGATACTGCATCTCTTGGCAAGTTCACAGTCTGTCCAGGTCATGCCATTCCCTCTTCCTCCTGAGAGCAGCACGTTGCATATTAAAAATGTCCCATCCAGGATGCAATGTAAACAATGCAGAAGGAAGATCCAGCTGCTGGGGCAAAGCTGGGATGTCCTGGGAAGGCTCCTGCCTTATACCTGGGGATCATGCGGAAAGCGGGGAGGGAGGTTATCCTGGAGCACTGGCACTCCCTCCAAGGCTGCCCTGAGTCTCCCAGGGGTAAAGAGGAGAAGGTGGGGCAGCCCTCCCCAGACCTCTGCCCTAATACCTGCGTTGCCTGGGAGCCTGTGTTCATGAGGTGGGCCGGTGGAGGAAGCAGCGAGAAGGGGCAGGAAGGGGACACTCTCACCCACCAGCAGCTGGGAAGCAGTGCTGGGGAGCTGGCCGGGTGCCTCGGCCACCCAGCACAGCACGAATACAGCAGGAGGAGGTAGGCTCAGCTCCTGTTTCACACCCTCTGTGGCAAGGAGGCCAGCCGGGACCCAAGAGCCATTGAACCTGGCCTGCCAAGGAGGGGTTCCGACCCACCCTGGGGTTGAAAGTAACCAGGCCTCTTTCCCATCCCCACATGGCAGGTGGGGACACGCTGGAAGGGAAAGCGAGCCCAGCACTCACCTCTGTGGCAATGACACACTCGTTCCTCTCTTCTGATATCAAACACACAGACTGGTACATGGAGTCCCTGGGGGAGCATATCGCTGATATCCGACACTCTGGCTTTTCACTAAGGGAACACAAGACAGGCCGGTGAGGGAGGGAAGGGGAGAGGGATGGGGGGCAGGTGGGGCGCTAACCTGGATGATGGAGAGCCAAAGGGCCCTGACAGGGGTGGCTCCGAGAGGACACAGGGACCAAGGATGCCCACTGCTAGCCTAGGGGAGCAGTTAGGAGAGCCCCTTCAGAGAGCCACAAGACCGCCAACCTTACCAAGGTCTCAGGCTTGAAAAAAGGCAGCATTGCCTCTATGGGCAAGCCATGCCATGGAGAGATGGAAGTCCTAAGAGACACAGTGTGGACGCCTGACATTTGTGAATGAATGGATGAATGAATGCATGAGAAGGAGGGATGGGGGAAGGACCCGTGGCAGGAATCTCGTTGGAGGAGCTTCCTGTCAGTAGTAAAACTCCCTGTTTGTTTAAAAGTCAGGAGCCTCATGCCAGCCTTCTACCTGCCCTTGGGAGCCCAGGGAGTACCATGCAGGGCCCTGTGGCCAGGCCCTGGGCCTCTAGGCACTGCTCACCTGTGTAACCTCAGTGGCGCCTTCTCTCCTAAGCTCTTATCACTGTGGGAATACTTCCCCGCCATGGTCCCTCGCCCCAGAGGCCCTGGGGCCAGATTATAGTCCAATGTGTGGTTCTGCTGTTTCCCACAGTTGGACTTGTCCAAGCCACAGTCCACTTCCAGCTCCTTCTTCTGGTTTGTGTTCTTGAGCTGGGCGGCAGGGATCAGGTTGTCCTTCTGGAAGTCTGACAAGTTGTTCATGGCCTCCCTGCCACCATCGTCAGGCCGCCGAAGCCGCAGCTGCCGCACCGCCACTGCCACCATGACCAGCAACACCAGCACCACCACCAGTCCCACACCCAGAGAGACAGCCACCCAGGGGAAGCTGGGTGGCATGCTCATAGGGAACTCGCAGCGGCTGCCCACAAAGCCATAGGGACAGTTGCAGACGAAGCTGTCTGGGGAGAGGCCGGGGTAGCAGGTGGCCCCGTTGAAGCAGGGTCCCGAGTCACAGGCATTACTAGGAATCCGCACCTCGCAGCGCCGGCCAGAGAATCCAGCAGGGCAGGTGCACACGAGCCCATTCTCTAGATCATGGCAAGTGCCGCCGTGGGCACAAGGGCTTCGGGCACAGTCGCTGATGTGGAGTTCACAGTGGAGGCCCGTGAACCCAGGACGGCAGCGGCACATGCGGTTAGGACCACGGTTCACGCACTGGCCCCCTGTGGGTACATAGGGGGCACGAGTCAGCAATCACCTGGGACCCTCCTGGTGCAGCGGGTGAGTGCCCCACCCCAGATCCCACCACAAAGAGCACCGTACCAAGGGTCGGGAGACCTGGGCTTGAGGGTGCCTCCGGCCCTGTATGCCTCAGTGAGCTCATGCATAAAAACTACTAGCATCTTACAGAGCTTCACAGTAGAATCGAACAGCTATGCTCGGGGTTGAATCTCAGCTGTCTCCCTCAAGCTGAGGGGAATCTGGCACCTGTTGCTTTGCCTTATTCTAAGCCTCAGTTGCCTCACTCGTTAAAGTAAAGTATAATGCTATCCCCCCCCCCCCAAAGGAGATCTCTGAGGGCTAGGTAGAATGACGCATGAAGGGAGGAGCACATGCCTGCTATATAGTAAATGCTCAAATAAATGTAATTACCAGTTAACAGAATTAACACAGTGATTAGCTAGAGAACAGACTTCATCTCAGCCCTTCCAACTCCTCTCCAGCTCCTGAGGCTTCTCTCCTGCACAGAGCTGTCTGCCTGCCTCACGGAAGGTCACCAGGAGGCCAAGAGGACAAAGATAACCAGCATGATTTGCACCCCTAAAAGATGCTGAAGATTTTACTTTAAAATTTTTTTTTAAGATTTGATTTTTAAGTAATCTCTAGGCCCAACGCGGGGCTCAAACTCACAACCCCAAGATCGAGAGTTGCATGCTCTACTGACCGAGCCAGCCAGGCGCCCCAAGACGCTGAACAGTTTAGATGCCTTGTGCCATGCCAGGTTCCATGTGGACACAGGGCAAGGTGAGGCCTTCGAAAGTAGGGCCCTGACTGTGCCAGCCTCCCTCTAGGAGGGACACAAGACCTCACATGTCCCTTTCCTTAGCCCAGGACTTCCTGGGGAGGGCCAGAGGCCACCCAGAGCCAGGAGAGGGCTCTGATGTGGGGCTAGGAAGTGAAGTAGGGTACCCATCACTCCTTCTGAGGCCTACACCCACTGCCAACCTGCTCCTATTCCAAAGCCACCCAGCTGATTACACAGGCTTTTCACCATCCAGAGCAAGGTGGGACCATCTCAGCCTGCCTAGAGGGACAAACCTGGCCTCTCTCGTCTCCTGACCCTCCCTCACCAGAACGCTCTCTCAGTCCAAAGACTGGCCCACCAGGTTAGCAAGGCGACAAGACTCACCATTGGCACACGGGTTGCTGGTACACCTGTCCACCTTCTTCTCACAGTTGGAGCCCATGAAGTTGGGGGGGCATTCACAGGCATAGCTGGCCCCCTGGTTGCGCTCCCGGCAGGAGCCCCCATTGAAGCAGGGGGAGTCTGCACAGCTCAAAGTGCTATGTTCACAGTGCAGGCCATAGTAGCCCGGGGGACACAGGCAGCGGTAGCCATCCTCCTGGTCCTGGAGAGAGACCGGAAAGGGGCAGAAGTCAGACCCTGGGGGGTAAGGATGCATGGCTAGGCGCTAGACCCCACCTGCCCACAATATCTGCCCATCGCTGTGCATCCACTGACCGCCTGGGGTAGGGATGCCTGGGTGCGACCTGGCCAGACCTCCATCAGCCTGAAGCTCACCTTACAGCTCCCTCCATTGCGACAGGGGTTGCTATCACACTCGCTGAGCTCTAGTTCACAGTCCACGCCAGTGTAGCCTGGGCGACAGGTGCAGGTGTAGCTCCGCTGCCCACTGTTGGAGCACGTTGCCCCATTCTTGCATGGAGAGTGGTGGGTGCAGTAATTGAGATCTGCAGAGACAGGAACCAGCCGGTTGAGGAGGGCTGTAGAATGCTCCCTACCTCTAGGCACCATGTAGTGCAAGTTCACTGTCTGTGCTTGGCCCAGAGGTTTCAACTCCAAGTCGTCCTGACCCAACTACCCTCCCTCCTCCTCCGGCCATGTATACCATGGCACCTTGAACCACATCTGACCAGTGCACTCAGCCAAAGTTGAAAAAAAAAAAAAACCCACAGACGGGACAACTGCCTGCTAAGTAAGCTTAAAACCACTGGCCACCAGGGTAGAATGAAGGGAAGGGAGAGGAGTGGACGGCAAGGCCACAAGTTGAGGGGGAAGTCAGGAAAGGTTTCATGGAGGAGGGGCAGCCGAGATAAGCCTGGAAGGAAGGATAAAATTTTAACAGGTGGAAATGGTAGAGAGGAGCCAAAAGCCACCGTAAGTAGCGGCCGGGCATTTTAAAAAAGGAAATGTGTTACGAGGGTGTTTTGAAATATAAGTATTTGTTTTCTTATTTGGGAAGGACAGGGAGGGCGCGAATGTAGAGCAAATATATAGAGACTGTAAGGGCTCTGTTTACATATGATGAGTATATGACCGTGTCACAGGGGAGCAAATGTGGGGAGAGGAAAGAGAATGGGCAGGAACCAGGTGTGTATGTGTGCTTGGGGTAGGGGAGAGGAGGGAGAAAGCAAGACACACACACACACACACACACACACACACACACACACACACACAATGCAGGGGCTGAATTCCAAGCCCCTCGTTGCCAGCAAGTCAGGGCCCAGACAAGTTCTTTCTATCCTGGCAAGCCCCCTGCCCACCCTCCCAAGCCTGGTGCTGGTGTCTCCATGGCAGCAGCCACCCTGTTTGACCCTGAAAATGGGAGACACATGCTGCAGCTGGCTCCCAGAATGGAGGAGAAGAGGCTCCCTCCCCCCACGGTTGGGGCTGGCAGACTCCTGTACAGCCAGAAGAGTGACCAGCCGCCCTCCCAAACCCAGAACTTGACTGTGGGCTCAGGCAGCTGCCTGGCAAGCGCATATGGGGAAGAACAAGGGAAGCTGTTTCTGCCCACAGCAAGAAGTCGGTTAGATGTCACTCCGCCCAGAGGCGCAGCTCACCCACAGCCTCAGGGCAGCTGGTGGGCACACCCCACCAGACAGCTGTTTGAGGGAGAGCTGCTCAAACAGGGCTGGCAGGTAAGCAAACACTTAGGGGGTTAATAGGTAACTACGAGATAGAAAGAGGAACTGAGCCCTGCATCCCTCCTCCTTGGCCTTGCTGGAATTTGAGTGCAACTTCCAGGCTGCCAACTTGTCATCCTCCTAGCTTCACCAGCCACCCTGCCTCCCCAGCACCGGAGCAAGAAGGACCCACAATCTCCTTCTAGGCCAGTCGGAAGGATCCTGAAAAGCCCCACACTCCTTAAAGGATAATGGGAAAGCCAAGTCGGTGGTGGCCAAGGAAGAAGTGTGACCCCTCTGGCTCCTACCCCCTGCGCATCTCTCCCATGCCCTCTGCATCTCTCTTTGCCCTGACTCACCCTGGTCACAGAATAGGCCTCCCCAGCCCTCATCGCAGGTGCATTGCCAGGGGATGCTGCAGGTGCCATGGCGACAGCCATTGTGGGGGATGCACTCGTTGCATAGGCGTCCCTGCCAGCCTGGGCGGCAGCTGTTGAGCAAAAGAAAAGCTGAGGGTGAGGTGAGGGCTTGGCCAGGAGACGGCTCCCTCCTCACCGGCTCCTGTCCCCTACTCACATGCACTCTGCTGGCTTGCTGCAGTAGCCATTCTGCTCATGACAGCCAGAAAGACAGATGGCTGAGGAAAGAAAGCAGAGTTGGGTGAGGTTGGAATGCTAAGGATTCCGAAGCCCCACTCTCCTTCTCCTGGGCCTGGGGCTGCCCCCGCCCCCACATCTACTGGGCTCACTTCCCACTCCTGGCCTCCCAGGGGAGCCATGGGTGCATAAAGGGAAATGGTGGCACAGGGAATGAGAATCCGGGCTGGATGGGATGCAATAACGGGGTCATTTGGGCTCTGGCAAGATGGAGAGGAGCACTAAGAAGAGAGAGGTCAGAGTCCACACTTGTCCTAAGCATCCCCACCTGTTCCTGAGGCCCAGTTAGTGGGCAGCCCAGAGCTGCTCAGGGAGGGAGGTAGGCTGTGACCAGAAAGAGGCCACTGTGTTTGCTCCAGGGACCCCCCCGCCAGGTAGGCAGGAGCTGGGCTGCTTACGCTGTTCGCAGTACTCCCCAGTCCAGCCGGGCAGGCAGGACAAGCTGCCGTCTGGCTGGCACACGTAGTGGCCGAAGTGGTCATTGCGTTTCTTGCACAGGCGTGAGCAGCTGTCCCCATAGTAGTTGTCACTGCAGATGACCCGGTAAGAGTAGCGCAGCCTCGTGGGAGGGCTGGTCTGCTCATCCAGTAACCAGTTCTTGCCCACAGCTAGGGAGCCCTGGATGGCGATCTTGCTGATGAGCGCGTCTGGTGGCAAGGCCTCTGAGGGGGCAGAGGGCCAGGTCAAGGAAGGGCAGCCAGTCCCTGAGAGTGCCCGCAACTGCTGGATCAAACCAACTGTCCAGATGACCCCCACCTGCTAGCAAGCACAGGCCAGAAGAACCCAAGCACCCCAGTGCTTAGCTTCTGTGTGTGTGTGTGTGTGTGTGTGTGTGTGTGTGTGTGTGTGTTTGTGTCCGCAGGAGCGCTCCTGGGCGCTGAATGCCTGATACCATTCAAAAAAGGGACAATAGAAGGATGTTAAGATATCCCAGTGTTCTGGAGGCAGATAGACCAGGAAAGAGGAAAAGAGGTCAAAATGAGGAAGAAAAAAAGAGAGCGAGAGAGAGTGAAAGAAAAAGGAAAAAGAAAGAAAAGAAAGCCAGGCTCAGGAGGACACTGTGAGCAAGGGGTCCTCTGGTGCCCATTCACGGGTTCTGCCCTCAGAGATGGGTAATGCTTTTCTTTTTCGTTTTCAAAGTGAGAATTGTTGTGCTGCTGAAATATCCTTTTCCTCTGTGTCAGAACAACATCCCAAAGCCATTATTCCCTTTCCAAAGGAGCGGAATTCGCAAAAGGTGTAAAATACAGGAAGGGGCCCGTCAGCGGCGCTGGCAGCTTGGGCCTTTCTCACCGCCGTGCTCCCCGCGTTCCCACGCCAAAAATAACCCGCAGGAAACGCAATTGTGCTCGGAGTCCAGGCAGCGGGCGGAATCCGAGCGTCCAGCGCGGGGCGCAGCTCCAGGCCGGGCTTAGCGTCCTGCCCCCCACCCCCCGCCACCCCGCACTTCCCCCGCCTATTAGAGGTTAACTCTTTCGGCTCTGCGCTGTGTCGCCCCCCTGTGGCGGCGGAGCGAGCTACTCACCTGGCCTCAGGTCGTCTCCTGGCGCGTGCCAAGCTTCAATGATGAGTGAGAAGGTACCCTGGAGGCCAAAGGAGGGGGAGGGGGAAGACAGAGAAAGAGCGAGATGAGCGGAGGGGGGGAGGGGGGAATGTGGGGGTGCCTTGCGGCAGCGGGTTTAATTAATCTAATTGCAGGATACAGTTACCGCTCCAGGGTCAACTTAACGTGTCTGCGCGCAGCATCGCGCGAGCAGGGAAGGTGAGAGGAGAACCCCGAGTGGGACAAGGGTTTAGGAGATAGGACGATGTTAGCGAGGGTCATTCGAAGGTGGGAAATGCGCCAGGGTAGGAGATGATAAAAATCATATCCCAAGAGTAGGGAGAAGAGAGGCCTTAGAACTGGGAAGAGGGCGCCTGATGAGAGCCTTCCTGAGGATAAGGTCTCAGGAGAGGTTCGGAAGAAAGTATCAAACGAGAGCGCCCTTTGTTTTTTGTTTTGTTTCGTTGGAAGCGAGGAAATATGGGGAGAGGGCTTTGGTCCCAGGGAGCCCCCTTCTCGTCTTTCGTGACCTCCCAGTGCTCCCAGGCTGTGCTCACCGGCCAGGTGAAATTGAAAGGCAGTTGAAGAGGGTTGCGTCCCCCGCCGCTACTGTCGTCCCCGACGGCGAAGGAGTTGGTGCCCAACACAGGCGTGGAGACGCTGCCGAAGGTGCAGGGTCCAGGCGAGACAACCGCCTGGAAGTGCTTAAGGCAGACTCGGAAGAAGGTCCTGCAGCCGGATTCGCACGGCCGCCCGCTGGCCAGTACGCCCCGCTCGTTGGCAAACTCCTGCAGCTGCAGCTGAAAGACTCCGGAGCCGGCCGCGCGCTATTGCACAGGGACCGAGGGAAGGAAGGAGGGGAGCCGTCAGCTCCGCAGACGCCCAGGGCTCAGGCTCAGGGAGCGACGGGAGGGGGTAGAGGGGGCGCGGGACGTTACCTGCTGCCAAAGTGCCACCAGCAGCAGTAGCGCCCAGCCAGAGGCGCTACGGGACGCGGCTGCCATCCCCTGGAGCGTCGCTCTCTCCCCGCGCCCGCCCTGTAGCTGACTTCGTTTGGGACGCCGCTTTCCCGCGCGTCTATCTGCCAGAGGGGTCCCTAAAAAACCAGGCTCTTCTGGGGCTTTCCTCCCGCTTCGCCTTCTCGCTAGCTCTGCTCCAACTGCGGCGGTAGGTAATCCAGGTGAGGGCAGCTGGGCGGTGGCCGGACTGGATGTGTCCTCGGGCTAATCCTGGGGCTGCAAGCGGGCTAGTGCCCGGGTACAGTGCACTGAGGCGGCTCGAGCTGCGGCTCTTGGCCTCGTGTTCCCAGCTTGCGCTCTGCGCCGCTACTGAAACCTGCGCGCTCGGGAGCCTTCCTTATATATATTGGCTCCTCTCTTCGCCGCCTGTCACTCAGAACCCATGGTCACTCTCCCCTCCCCTCTGGGCCTCTAGCGTTACAGCCCCAGCACGGCCTGGAGGGGGCCTCCGCCCCCGCCATCCCCAGTCTCCGTCAGCCAGTCAAGCACAGGTCCCCGCCCCTCCGTGGCGCTCTCAGCCCCTAGGTCCCCTAAGTCTGCGCGTGCCAAAGTGACCAGTTCTCCGCGACCAAAGGGTTACGGGTCGAGACCCCGGCGATGGGAGGAGGGGGAGGGCCTGGGGAAATGGGGCGGTAGGTGAGCGAGTGGTTCCCGGATGGTCGCGGAGGCGGAGACACTGGGGAGTCCCCGTGGGCGGTCTGTCCGCAGCCGGTGGCTAGTTACCTTCAGCCTTGGAGAAGGTAAAATAAACTTAAGCTCGGAAAGCGAAAGCAGCACGGAAGGACTTGGATCTCCCCGGAGCTTCGGAAGCTGTAGTCTCCTCGGCCCGCAACCTGTGAGCGCCCACCCACCTCGCGTCCCCAGCGCAGCAGGGAAGCCAGCGGACGCTTTAACCTCTCAGTGGCCACACTGGGCAAGGCGAGGGACTTGAGTCTAAGACTCGTGGGCTCTCGGGGGCTCTCACCCTCCTCCTGGTGGGCGTCTCCCTCCCTACTTGCGGGGGGCGTGTCCAGCGCGTGCCTTCTCCCTTCTACCCCCAGCCTGGGCTCCCCGGGTGCCAGCCCCTAGACGCGTGGTCCGGGAGAAGAGGGAAGGGGGCGTGGTCCCCGAGGTAGGAGAAGGGGAGCGCGTCCTCAGCTGTATGGTAATGAGGGTCTGGCCGCGCCTCCAGCGCCTCACCTCACCTGGGTTCTGCTTCAATTCCACTGCCCACCGTCTCCCCCCCACCCCAGCAACCCCAACCCCCTCCCGCGTCCTGTCGCTCCGTTGGGGCAGGGAAGAACTTCCCCAGCTTCAGCGTTGGCTCAAGCCACTGGAGAGTCCTGGTGAGGGGCTTAGGTCGGGCAGACCCGGGTCCTCTCCTCATAGGGGCAAGATGCAGGGTGGAACTGAAAGCGCACGGACTAATTTGAGTTTCAGGCGGCTTCACCCGTCTCGCCTTCGCGGCTCCCCTGGGTGGCCCCTCATCTCCGAGCGGCGGCAGTGCAGCTGCTTTCCCGGAACCCGGCATGATCCCCGGAGGCCTTAGACCGGGGAGGGCCGGCTTCTCCCAGTCTCGAGGGTGCCGGAGATCTCTCTCTCTGCGACGCTGAGGGCAGCGGGGGCCCGGTGGCTTCAGCTGTCAGCCCGCCCGCACAGCGATGGCTGTCGTCGAGAGATAAGATCGGCGCGGGGCGGGGGTGGGGGGGTGGGAGGCGGTAGGCAGGGACGCGGCGCGGGCCCGGGGGAAGGCCGTAGCGGGGGAGGCACGGCAATGGAGCACAACAGCTGCCTATGCCTAGCATGGTCTGATTTTTTTGACTTGGGGGTGGTGGTGGAGGATTGGGGGGAAGGATGAGAAACAAGAGGTTGGGAGCGTGGGTTGGGGGAGGGGCGAGATGAGGAGATGGGCTCCGGGGTCCCCCACGCACGGCCACCCCTCCCAGCCACCATCTGGCGCGAGCGGGTTGGCGTGGGGAACCGAGGTAGGGCGGGGGCCGGCAGATGGGGCCAGGCTGCGCTCCAGAGTTAATGTAGGTTATGGGCAGGCGGAGTCCCCAGGCCCGAGGGAGGGGGGAGCCCAGGGCTTGCCTCCCAGCGATCCTGACGAGTGGGTTCCCCTCTCTCCACCCTCTCTCCACCCATACTCTATGATCCCTAGACCTGCCTAGGATGCCAAAGAGTGTTCCTGGCTCTCCTCTGAGCTGGCATCCATCCCTGCCTCGTTCTGTCTGCTTCCACCTCCGAATCCTAGCCTAGGAGTTCAGAAGAACTCCTTTTCTGACTCTGGCACTCACCTGACCCTCAAGGGACACATCCAGCCCTATGGGATGCATCTTGCTCAATACTGGTAGATCTGGAACACTCTCTCTGGAACATCCTGACTAATGTGCCAAAAGCACTTTGCGAACAGTCAAGGACCAAACAGAAGTGTTATTATCCTCAGAGACACAAAATGCAAGGGACCCCGGAGACCTAGAAATCCTTTTTGAGGAGGAAAGGGTTAAATTCTCCTTACCATCAAAAGGCATTTATGAAACATCTATTTGCCACGTGGGCGCTGTCCCAGAAGTTCATTATCCTGCTAAGATGCCACCGTTGGCCCTGAAAAGCCACCAGCACTGCACTCGGCTGGAGTCCTTCTTTGCCCACATTTGCTGAGAGAGAAAGGGTGTCCGCTGCAGGCCCAGAGCTGAAATTCAGGTGTCCACACTTGGGACTCCTCCCTTCTTTCACTGGAGACGGGAAGAACCCAGCATGTGTCCTGGGGGCCACCAGGAGCAGGAGGCCGCAAATCACATGGGGTTGGACCTACCTGGGCATCTACTGCCCCTGCCCCTGCCCCTGTGCTGACACTTGGCATGGATGCAAGCCTCGGCTGACATAGGCTCCCCTGGATTGACTGTGAGCCTTCTAAAGGTCCACCGGTCCTCATCTCGACTCGCAATGACAACGTCAGGAGCCAGAGCAGGGTCCAGGCCTGGCCTCTAGCAAGGCCCACAGCCTCCCCGGCAGGGCCCTTCTGCTTCTGTTATCCTCTCCATTTGGCCGCTGCACACAGCCCCCCAGCAGGCGCAACCCGCACCTGGGGCTTTGAAGCGCCAAGGCTCTCTTCCAGCCGTGCCCCTAAGCTGACCCCCGGGTTATTGGGGTACAACAGGGGCTGCATAGAGCCTCGGGACCCCTCCCCCACTAGGTAGCCTGCTCGCCCCCGGTCCCCGAGCCGAGAGCGCAGTTCCGAGGCTTCCGGCGTCGTTTCGCCCAGTCCCGACTCCCGTTCTCGGCGGGACACACTGCGCCCAGGTAGGAGCGCGGCGGGGGGCCGGCCACGGAGCCCGCTGGGCAGGGCGGGGGCGGGGGAGCGGGCCTGGCTTGGGCGGGGCGCTTAAGCCTTGAGGGGCGCCGCTGCGGTCGCCGCAGAGAAGGGGCCACGTGCAGGGAGCGGCGGCCGGGGAGCTGCACAGAAGGCGGGGAGATTTGCAAACTGTTGCTGCCACATGGCTGCTCCTTTCGATCCATTCACATTGAAATGAGGCCGGCGCGTGCCTCATCTGCCGCAGGGCGCTGCCACGCGTCAGCCCGGCCCGCCGCGTGCCAACTGGGGCAGTGGGGCTGGCAGGGCCTGCCAGCCGTGGGGGACGCAGCCCGAGCCCTGAGGCCAGAAGGGGGGAGGGGAAGGGAGCCGAGCTATCCTAGCCGCTCAGGCGCCGAAGTTTTTCGCGGACCTTGGCCCTGCAATTGGGAGCGAGCCGACGAGAAAGGACCGGGACGGACGGGTTTCGGAGGGGGGCCAGGATCGATGCCGCCGCTCCCCGCAGATGCGCCCCGGCAGCGCTACTCTCCATCTGCCGCTGCTCGCACCTGCCGGTCAATAAATCGATTTTACAATTTAATGCAGCAGCTTCCCGCCCGCCTGGGACAGATGCCGCCGCAGAACCACCTCCGCCCTCACCCCTCCCCTCGAGGGGCGCCAGCGGTTAGGGCAGGGATTCCCGCTCGGCAGGCGGGGCCCGGCGGGGCCCCGCGGGGCCTCCTTCACCTTTCTCAAGTCCCTACAAGGAACTGCCTGCTCTGGGTCTTTCCCGCGAAACAGAGTGGGTTTCCCATAGGACAGGCCTGAGGCTGGTGGAGGAGAAAAGTAATGACTTAGCAGTGGCCTTGAGGACTCGTTTGGGGGCTTCATGGAGGAACAGGATGCCGTGGCTGATGATAAGATGTGAGAGACCTTGTGAGAAGAAAGGGGTAGGACCTGGGGCATGGTCGTGGAGGGACACTGAGTCCTGAAGGCTCTCCATGACATCGACGGGGGGAGGGCTGAGCTGGAATGGGGCCTCTCCTCAGTGCCAGCTCTGGCGGGGTCTGGTGAATAAGCAAAACGTGACCCTGGCGTTTGGCACTTCTCAACCATGTGATCTTGGGGCTTGTAATTTATTTTAATTTAATTTAATTTAATTTCTGTAATGTTTATTTTATTTTTGAGAGAGAGGGGGGAGGGACAGCGAGAGGGAGATACAGAATCCGAAGCAGGCTCCAGGCTCTAAGCTGTCAGCACGGAAGCCCACGCCAGGCTCGAACGCACGAACTGCAAGATCATGACCTGAGCCAAAGTTGGCTGCTTAACCGACTCAGTCACTCAGGTGCCCCTTATTTTACTTTTTAATGTTTATTTATTTATTTTCGAGACAGAGAGAGAGACAGAGAGTGAGTGTGAACAGGGAAAGATCAGAGACAGAGGGAGAGAGCATCCCAAGCAGTCTCCACAGTCAGCACAGCCAATGTGGGGCTCTAAGTCACTCACCGTGAGATCATGACTTGAGCCGAAATCAAGAGTCCAATGTTTAACCGATTAAGCCACCCGGGGCCCTACTTTTATTTTATTTTTTAAAAATTAGTTTTAAATGTTATTCTTAAGTAATCTCTACACCCAACATGGGCTCAAACTCACAATGCCAAGATCAGGAGTCACATGATCTACTGACTGAGCCAGCCAGGCACCCTCTTGGGGCTTGTAATTTGACTCTACCTCCTCAGTTTTCTCATCTGTGCAATGGGGATAATAATAATAGTGACTAGGGAAGGTGACTGAGAGACTATATCCGATTACACATTTGCAGGGCGCAATAAACATTCATTTTTTTTTCCCTCAGGTGACATCCTGACAGCCAAGGGCAGACTTAGAGTAGAAGGGAGATCCCTGACATCAGTGAGGTCCAAGAGGAAGGGAAGGAAAAGGAATGGCTGAAGGCAAACAGTCATAAGGGATGAGGCAAAAAAGCAGAGGAGAGAAAAAGAGCGAGGAAAGTCAGGTGGGGCATGGAAAGGAGGTGGGCCTTGTGGGAAGCCTTGACTGGAAGGGCCTTTGGTGGGAAGAGGATATGATAAGGTTCTTGGCTGGAGGGAGAAGCCTGAAGCTTGGAGAATGGATTTGGAGAAGAGATGAAGGTTGGAAGAACCAACTGCCCATGGCCTTGGCCTCCCAGAGATGATTCTCCTGCCAGGGCCAAGGGTGGGTCTTAAGATAGCAGCCCTCCTCCTTCATAGTGGTGTTTCAGAGCAGAGGTGTGTAGGAGGAAGGAGAAGTCAACTTCTGAATTGCCCTGGTCATTGAGGCTCCTGGCAACTCAGGGGTCTCAGGCCTCCCCACATCACCAAGAGGGCTGGGTGGTCCACAGACTGGGCTGGACTGTCCGCTGGATGGTGGCTTATGACTGATGACCCTACGTTTCGAAGAATGGATGTCTGCGTGGGTAAGGTCATTGAGCATGAGGCAGAGTGCCTGCTCTGGCTCCTCGTGAGACCAGAAGGGCCTCCCGCCTTCAATCTCCTGGGTTCCCAGGAGCCCGACGGCTGAGAGACTAGCCCTGCACTCTGTCTCCTTTGCCTTCTTGGAAGACCAGGGCCGGTGGCATCTGGAGCTGGAGTAATTGGTGTGGACAAGGCCCTCGCCTTCTCAACGAGAACACTCTAGCATGCAGAGACAATGGGCTCAAGAGACGAGAAGCTGAGGGTCCTTGACCTGAGAAGCCCCTCTTAATTGTATAAGTAGGAAGCTCTCCTCGGGCCTCCTGTGTGCTGAGCAAGAGAAAAGGAGAGAAAGGAGGAGCAGGGTGGAAACCTCTGAGCTGAAAGCAAGGGTCCTCACTGGTGGTGATCCAGCAGCTGCCCCAGCTTCCTTTGCCAAACCCAGGGGATGCCTGGAAAGCTAGGGTCAGGAGCCATGCAGCGGGTATTTCCAGACACAGAGGAGTCCGGGGTTTATGGTAGCCTCCACGGCAACTTTCCCAGAGCCCCTGGCTTCCCCTTCCCTAGCTCCTTCCTGTCCCCACCCTAGCGAATGAACAGGGAGGCTCAGGGGAAGAGAGGGAAGGCTCGGAGAGGACCCTGAGAGGTGGTTTACAGGGCTAGCGAACAGAGGGTACAGGGCAAAGACGTTGCCTAAGCATGATGGGACTGAGAGAACCTTCTGCCAACTTGTGCTGAAGGATGGAGGGAGCGGGGGCAGAGCCTGAAAGCAAAAGTTCAGGCACCACCCCCTGGGCCCTAGATCTTGGACTGCCGTCCCTAGCTGCGGTTTTTCTTCCCCCATCCTCACGCCCTCATCCTCTCTCCCCTGGCTGCCCTGCCTCCACCGTGCCCTCGTCTTGCGCCCCCCACCCTCCCCCACAGCAAACAGATCACTCATCTCTGGAACCTGTCTTCTCTGTAAACTTTGACAGGTGAGAAGCTCTCCCCAGCCCCAGTCTCCTGCTCGGCCCTCAGTCCCCTCCTCTGGCTCTGGCCTTCCATTACCATCCAGGCTCAGCGTTGTCCCTGACCCCTTGGTGTCCCCAGGTCCCTGTGTGCTCTTCACCTTCCTCCACGGAGCAACAACTCATCTCCTGGAAGGAACTCTGACCTCTCATTTCTCCACACAGCCTCTGATCTCTGACCCTAGCTGCTACTTAGGACTCGAAGCAAGCAAGAGATAGGGGACGGGCAGCCCTAGGAACCCGGGAGTGGGAGCTGCTCAGACAGCCTCCCTGGAAGGAAGGGTCAGGCCTGAACCAGGAAGTGCTGTGTTTCAAATACTCTCATAGAGAGAGAAAGACATCAGGGACAGGTGCCAACTCTGAACAGCTGCCTGAACAGGCAGGGCACGGCTCCCTGGAGAAGGCTGAGGAGGAATCTGGCTGCCACGGTCAAGTAGGTGATGGGTCTTTAGCAAAGGATGGTGACTGGCTGTCTCCTTCTCCCCCCATGGTCAGAATGAGAGGAAATGGGCTTCCATTGTGGCAGGAAGGACTTAGGTTAGACATATGGGAGAACTTCCTATGACAGTGTCTACACTGTGTATCCCAGTTGTTCATCCAGGTTGAACTCTCCCCTGGCGTTGATGAGAATTGCGTGTTGATGCTTGCTAATGAGTAACTTGCCTTGCCTGTGATTAGCAAAGAACCTCCAGCCCAGAGAATTCTTGTGTCCAGACTGTCCCCAGGGAAGAAGTGTAGAGAGGCCTGGGAGGCACCAGGACCAGAGCATCCTCTCAGCCCCGAGAAGTGTTTTGGACACTCTTAGGCCACTGTGAGCCAATGCCACTTCGCCTCTCCTGCCCCCAGCCCGCTAGCCACCACTCTCGAAAAGCAAGCCTTGTGGAGCTGTCCAGCCACACAAATTTTGCAGCAAAGGGGCTGGCTGGAATTTAAGGTCTGGGAGCTCATAGAGAATTTCCAGAGAAATGGTGAATACTCAGGGTCTCCAACACCAGGGCTTTCAGTAACAGCCTCAGTTAACTCTATATGTTTAGAAATAGGCTTTGACTATTGTGCCCACTCGCCCCAGTCTCCTGAGTCCTGCTTGAGCAGCATGAATACTCCTGTCATTGGAGCCATTCTGCCACCAAGATCCCTGTGTTGCCTTGTGGCCAGCTTCCCCCTCTCTTGCTTCCCCTTCTCTCCCGAGTGGCTTCATCCCCTACCACCATTACCATAGCCCTTCTCCACGTAAAGAGAAAGCTAGGAAACCCAGGACAAATCTATCGAACTGCCCTCAAAAGAAGAGAATGCAGGGGTACCTAGGTGGCTCAGTCAGTTAAGCATCCGACTCTTGATCTTGGCTCAGGTCTTGATCTCAGGGTTGTGAGTTCAAGCCCCAGGTTGGGCTCCATGCTGAGTGTGGAGCTTACTTAAAAAGAAAATTAAAAAGAAGAAAGAGAGAAGGGAATGCAGGCAAAAGGTGTATGCACCCTGCGGCTGGCTTTCTCAGGGCCGCGTGTGTATGCGAGTTTGGGTCCATCAGACAACTGGTTTCGGATGAAGTCTACCGTGTGCCTAACACTAGGCTAAGGTCAGTGAGGCCAAAAGGAACATGGGAGGTGGAGATGAAATCAAGGCCCGTGAAAAGAAATGCGATGACCTTTGGAACCAGGATTCAGAAAGGGAGTGGGGTTTCAGGGGTGAAAAGAGGCTTTGTGGGAGAGGGGGATTGCCCTGGGGGTGGATGGGAAAAAAAGAGTGGATGTTAGAGAAAGAGAGGGCATTCCTGGCAGGGAGAATGGAGAAAGGAAAAGAATCAGGGTGGAAATGAAGTAGGTAGAGTGAGGAGAGATTTCACCTGTGGAGGGTGGGACGTGAGGTTCAATAGTTAGGGTATGGAGACCTAGCAGACAAATTCAGACTTGATTGAGGGGCGCTAGGGAACCTGTGGGTCCTTGAGCAGGGGAGGGCGGTCACCACCATCTGACAGTGGCATGCAAGGTGGTCTAGAGCAGGGAGGTACAAAGGGAAGGCTAGAGGCAGCTAGGAGACTATCTACCTCTGGCTGGTAGTCAGGCGTGCACTGATGCCTGGGGTCCCGCCCCTGAGATGACCGGGCACCTGAGAATGCCAGACCCCTGACGACCTGCTGGGATGGACCCCACAGTTTTCTTACCAGCATCTGGTTTCTCCTCTCAGCCCTCGCTTTCCATCCGGATAGAGCCCTGCAGACATGACCAGAGTCAGGGCTCCCTGGCTCCAATACTGAGGGTGAGGGCCACTCTGGCCATGCCACTCTCCCTGTAAGTTCTCCCCCCGCTTCCTCCTTTTTTTCTCAGAGATCTGAGGCTCTGCCCAGACTTGCCTGGAAGAGAATAAAGGGTTGGATCAAGCCTGGGTTCCTCCAAGCTCCAGCCTGGAACCCATGAAGGGAACCCATAGGCATCTCAAGAAGCTCAGGGTGAGGTGGGCTCTCAAGGATATCCAGACCGACCCCATAGTCTGTAGCCAAGAGCTTGAATACCTCTGGAGACAACATCCTCACCTCCTCCCCAGGCTAAACCTGTTCTGTTCTTTAGATAGTTCTAGTTACAGAAAGTACATCCACTTATTGACCCCAAATTCCTGCTGTGGTCAGTGTGGGCTGGTGGTGTGGGAGGGCTCTGTCTGGGCTGGGCCTCCCTGAGGAGGAAAGGCACTGCCACAGGGAGGGTCCGCTGGCCTCTTGAATCGGGGGCGGCTCTGCTGTGTCCTGTGAGCCCCCTGCTGCGTCTGCTTGGCGCCCTGGGCTGGAGCAGCTTAAGCGTGAGAAGCCCCGGTCAGTTCCCAGCTCGGCCGAGGGGTGGGGCAGCCAGGGTGAGGCCAGCCCCGGTCAGCCCTTCTCAGCCTCACCGGAGAGGCCAGGCTCAGGTCAGCCCGTCGCAAGGGCCGTCCCTCCCCAAGCTGAGATCATCGCCCTCCGGCCTCCATGGCAGCCCCCACCCCCAGCTGAGCTCACTGCCCTGGCCCGCTGGGGGACATTGTTGTCTCCCGGGCCCCTCCCCCGGGCTCAATGAGCTGTTTGTTGGCATGTCCGGCGCGGGCAAGGGGAGGGCGGGCACAGGGCGCCCGCACACAATGGGGATTCCGTCCATTCTGAGGTGGCTGCGGGAACCAGGCTGGCTTTGTCCCTGGGACCCTCATTCCCACCATTTAGTGGAGCCGGAACTCCAGGCGGAAGGCCCCGTATAAGAACAACAATGTCGTCACCCTGTCTGTGGGGGAGGGTGCTGCAGGCCACGGCTCCTGGGACCCAGAGGATCCACAGTCTGGAGCAGCCTGAGGGGCACTTGGGACAGGTCTTAGGGCTGAGGCTGTGCCTCAGATCTGAGGGAGACTGAGGCGGATGGGTACTCCCCTACTTGCCCTGCCAGTCCACCTGCAGCCTGTGGCAAGCATGGAAGGGGGCTTCCTGACACCTCCAGTCATGCTCAGCTCCTCCATGTGCAAAGATGACCCCTAAGGTGCAGAAGGTACTGGTGCACCCTGTAAGCCCTGTTCTGCGGTGTGCCACAGAGGGGCTGAGTTAGGGGCAGCCTGACAGGCAGGCCTCTATACATCCAACTTTGCCCAAAGGCCTTTGCTCAAAGCTGGGCTCAGGCCCATTTCTGGGCCACTAGCCTGGCTAGCCTGCCCCTTCGGAAGTGGCGCTGGCTGCGCAGACAACAAGTGTTTATTTTGTAGTTGGGGGGGCGGGTGGACGGGACGTCATGGCGTTTCCCTCCTGCCTAGTTCTGCAGTGGTTCTCACAGTCTGGGCACTGGTGACATCACCAGCCTTTCCTCCTCTGCCCTGGCCTCCTTGCCTCCCCCTCCCACCCTGCCCCATGGTCTGGCCAAGCTATACAGTTCTGAAGCTCCTGCTTCCGGTGCGGGCACTTCTGAGCGGGTCCCCATAAAGGGTGCGAGCAGCCAGGAAGTATCAGACCATCCCCTCGTCACTGTCCTTGGCATTCAGGCTGAACCTAGAGATAGCCCCTCTGTGCTCACCCTCACCGGAATGGTCGGTATCCCACCCGAGCACGCTCCTAGTGCGATGCTGGCCCTTTAAGGGTCTTGGGAAGCCAGAACAACAGGAAATCCAAACGGCCTCATTAGGCAGCTCGGAGCTCAGCACAGTAATTAGTGCCCTGAAAACAAAACAAGGAAAAGCAGGTGGTGGTGCCCCCCCTCAATCTCGGCTGCCCCCGGCATGGCCTGTTAGTACCCAGAGCTAGGCAGCTGGGATTGGAGCCCCTCCCTTCTAAGCCCCCTCACCCCAAGCTCCCGAAGCCTGCTGCCCACTGCCCAGGCCAAGGGTCAGAGCCAAAGCTTCTGGGGAGCAGGCAGCAGCTTCTGAGCTAACCGTTTCCCCTGGGGAGATTGAGGCCCCCGGGGCCTGTGGGGCTTCCCCTCTCCCGCAGCCAGGTGGCCACTTGTCCACAGCATCCTCCACCTGTTTGGAAAATGCTGTGGTGGGGGCTGGGAGCTAGGTTGGGCTCCTCCATCGGGAAAGGGGGGACCCCTGGGAATCCCAGGCCAAGAAGGCCCCCTTAGGAGAAAGTAAAAGCCTGCTCTGTGGTCCTGTCTCTCAACATCTCTGGTGATTCTCCAGGTGGGCAAGACTACTTGGGCAGAGGGGATGGTACCCCACAGGTCCTCTAGACAGACCCCGGGGACTTCCGAGCCCTCTCATTTGGAAAAAGCCTAGCCAGGAGCACAAAGGGACCCTAGTCCCTTCGAGTTCTCTTGAGCCAGGCTGCAGGCCCTGGCTCATTTATCCCTTCCCCGCCCCATCTGATGCAATTGGAGCCTCACACTGTCCCTGACCCCTGAGATAGCTCCCTTTATTTGTACAGCTAGGGGAGGGACACACTATGCTCCATTTCAGGAACAGATATTCATTTGACACACATTTATGGAGTAGTTGCTATACTCCCTACACCATGCTGTAGGGTGTTCCTGAGGCATCAGAGAACTCATTGTGATAGCTCATTACAGTCCTTCTCTATCTCCCTCTCTTTTTTAAAGTAATTTTTATGCCTAATGTGGAACTTGAACTCACAACCCTGAGATCAGGAGTTACATTCTTGGGGTCCTCGGATAGCTCCACTGGTTAAGCGTCCGACTCTTTGTTTGGGCTCAGATCATGATCTCACTCACGGTTCGTGGGTTTGAGTCCCACATCGGCTCTCTGCTGTCAGTGCGGATCCAGTTTTCAGGTCCTCTGTCTCCCTTTCTCTGCCTCTCTCTCTCTCTCTCTCTCTCTCAAAAATAAACATTTAAAAATTTTTTTAAAAAAGTATCTGCTTAAAAATAAAAGAGTCACATGCTCTAATGACTGAGCCAGCCAGGCACCCCTGTCCTTCCCTGTCTTGAGAAGGGCCTTTGAGAGGAGGGACTGGGGCTCTCTTCAGGTGTGTATCTCCCCATAGACCTAGCACTTAGGTGATTGGTACATGTTTATGAACAGTCAAAAATGAACCAGGAATGGTCGTCCACTTCCAAGGGTTTACCACGTAAGCCCGGTATTTGGCATGGCACAATGGCAGTGCCCTGGCGAGGCCCCCAGCCCTGGTCGATAATTATGGCTCCTGTGCTCACAGCCCAGACCTCCAGGAGAGCCCTAGGCTTTGTGCAGGGCAAGGGGCTGAGGGCATATGGAGGAAGGAACCTCTGGTTCTCCTAAGAGGAAAGCTGGCTCTGACCCTGGGATGTGGGGATGAGTTGCCTGGGCTGCAGGCTACGTGGTCTAGGGGGATGCTGAGCTCGAGAGCCGGCAGGTTGAGTGTGGAAGGTAGCCAGCCTACGACCGGTGAATGGGGCTGTAATTAAGCTGTGGGTAGGTTTCTGGTCACACTGCTGTTGGCTGAGAACAAAGGCCCCGGGCTTCATTGCCCACGGGGGAAAAGGAGCAGAGGGAAGGGGCAGTGATAACCCAGAACCTTCTATTGAGTTAGGCAGCTGGCCTCCAGCTGGTCAGGGAACTCGGCCGGCACCTCTGGAGGCCATCGGCTAGGTGATAATTTCTGAGGAGCTTCAATCTGGAACCAAGGGGCCAGTGCCGATGGCAGGGGTGGAGGGGACCAGCCAGCAAGTGACCAAAGAATCACAGGGTCATGGAACAGGGGTTCTTAGCCCTGACTACACACAAGAATCCCCTGAGCGACTCCCTAGAGGTTTTGATATGATCGTTCAGAAATGAGGCCTAGGATGCACTGGTATTTTCTAAAAGCTCCCTAAGTGACCCCATGTGCATCGCATATAGGGTTGAAAACCACTTCTCACAGGGAGCACAGGGCCCTGCTTTAAATCCTGCGGCCTCATTTGCCCCTCCCCAGAGCCCCTTGTGCTCAGAGGCCACACCCACTGGACCAAACAAGGCAAGTGCCCTGGGAAGTGGGCAACAAAGTCCTGTAGCCGTTGGAGAAGTCCTCCCCTTCTTGGACCTCCAACCCGGGTGGAAAGTTACCCTGGGAAGCAACTGCGGGGCAGATTAGGTGAGAAGCCTGGGGGGAGGGGTGCCCGTGGGGTGCCCGAGGCCTCTCCAGGCCCCCTAGCAGACACCCACCTGCCTAACCCGCTAGTACCCGAGGCCCGGGACAGCGCCGCCGCCGCCGCTGGGGAGAACAGGCTGGGAACGAGGAGGGAAGAGAGGTAGACTCGAAGCACCTGCGCTGATGGGGCCTGATCCCGTTTGGGACGTGAGTGCTCCTGAATCATTTCCCGGATATAGCTCAACGGCCCAGACTTCAAGGTTTTGGGGGGGAAATCTTTTTTCCAAGTTCCTCGATCTGTCATCCCCCTCCCCCGCTGGCCGGATAGGCCTGGACCAGTGTCCTCTCTCAGCTCCCCCTCAGCCTCCCAGCTCGGGCTTCTCCACTGAACTCCCTGGACATTGTTTCCCGCCTCAGGAAGTCTCTGATGCCCTGCGCTGGATTTTGTTTTCCTTGTTATCGGGACAACTAATATTTTTTCCTGTGCGGAAAAAAAAAAAAAGAGAGAGAGAGAGATTTTCCCAAGCAGATTACAGCTGTCGTGAGGGGGGAGGGGGCTGGAGGTTGAGCCCTCCGTTCACCCTCCCCTTCTGCCACCCTTACAGGGCTGAGCTCTTGAATGAAGCAGGAAGCCCTGGCTCCAGAGCCCGCCAGGCGCCTTGGAGCAAGGGGCAACTCTAGCCTTGGCAGAAAAGTCAGACCCCGACCCACTGCCTGTGGGGCCCCTGCTCCATGCTAAGGGGTTTTACCGATGGCTGAGCCACATTTCCAAGGCCAGGGAGAGGGTCCTGGGCTCACCTTCTTTCTAGGGAACAGAGAACAGCAGGCTGCCCCACAGCTGCAGGACGTGAAGAGAGACAACCTGGGAGGAGCGGAAGCACACAGGAGGCCCAGGGCCGTCAAACTGTGTGACTTTGGGCAATTCCCTTTCCTCCCTGTGCCGTGGGCTCCTCCCCTCCAACAGGGACCGATTGATACCTGCCTCACCTGTCTAAACGGTTATATTGTGAGAATGCAGATGAGGTGAGATAAAGTATATGATTCAGTATCAGAGGTTCTTATGACTCAGGTCAGGAGGGTTAATGGCAGGTGTCTCAGTACCTGTGTGACCTGCATGAGTCCCCAACGGCCAGCAGACCAGCAAACAGAGGCTGTCCCTGAGCAGGCTCTGTTGGATTGGCACGCCCCGGGTGTGCGTGCACCATGCACACAAACACGAAACACACACAGGCACACAGGCCTATGCATTCTTCCTTGACAAATGCTCACTTTCTGCAGTGGCGTGCTGTGGCCCTAAGGACAGGCCGCCTGGGCCTTTGGGGTAGGGAGCTGAAGCATGACTGCCACTCCACCGAAAGAGCCTTACTTGAAGATGACCAAGATTCTTTTCAAGTTAACAACAAATAAAAGAGCTTCAGATGTGAGTTACTCAGTTGTTTGTGGTTTGCAAAGTATTAAGGAAACGAGCTGCCCCCCATGCCCTGTGCTTTCCTGCAAGGTGGGGCGGTCTACTCTGAAAGAGGTTGTCCTGCCTTCATCTATCAGTCAGTGTGGTGGGCTCCATAGTGGGCTGAGTGCAGGAGTGGCCAAGGTCATCTGTCCAGAGGTGGGAGGAAGTAGGAAGATTTCCACGGAAACATATTTTTTACCTAAAAAATAAATCGGGGGCGCCTAGAAGGCTTAGTTGGTTAAGCATCCGACTCTTGATTTCGGCTCAGGTCATGATCTCACGGTTTGTGAGTTCCGGGCCCTGCGCTGGGCTCTGCCGCTGAGAGCAGAGCCTGCTCGAGATTCTCTCTCCCTTTCTCTCTGCTCCTCCCCTGCTTGTGCTCATGTGCGCACACTCTCTCCGTCTCTCTCTCAAAAATAAATAAACTGTAAGAAAATAAAAAAAATAAATGGAACTTTACTAATATTTCATATGTGTTTTGACCAGAGTGTATAGTTTATACATAAATATTCATAATCAAAACAGTTTGGAAACCACTACGATGGGAGACCGAAGCCCTGTGAAAGGCTTTGTATCCTATCAGAAGCCTGTTTCAGATTGGGTACTGGGTGAGGGAAGGGAGCTGTGGGGGAGGGGCTGGGGAGCTCTGGGTACAGAACCGCTTGGGCTCTGTCAGAGAACCGGATGCCACCAGCAGTGTGGACCTTCTTGGCCACACTGGTCTCCCTTCTCCCTGCCCACACTTTCAGGCCAGCTTAAACCCCTGGAGGGCTCTAGGACTTTTGGCTGCCATGCTTTCTGCAAGGGAAAGAGTGGTCCTGTGTGCTACTCCCCTCACCCCCGGGGCTGGTTGAAGCGTGCCTGGGGTCCCTGTAACTACCCTGTATGCTGTGTCACCCCTAGGAGAAAAGTCCCTGGCGGGAGGCGGCCTTTTGCCGGGAGGCTGTTTCCTCAACCAGCCAAGGTAAGAAGTGGGGGATTTCCAGCCCTGTCCACGGGGCTGACTTTAGTACTGGGGGCTCCTCTCCTTGCTCATGCAGCCCAGACCAGGGTGAGGACAGAAACTCCAGAGTTAGGCCCGCTTGTTGGCAGGTGGGCATGGGGGTAGCAAAGTCAGCTCAGCCCACAAGCCTCCAGCTTCCGAGGAGTGGAGCCCAGGACAGAACCCCAGGGCTGCACCTGGGACCAACAGGAACCCAGCCCTGGAAGACCCCGACGGGCATCTTGCTGGGGAGGGGGCGCTGGAAATCCAGATCCGCACTTACTCATGGGCCTGTGGGGAATGACTCAAATCGATGAATGCCCCTGCCTAACCCCAGCCTGCCCTGGTTCTGGCGGTAAGGGGAATGACAGGTCTTAATCTCACCCGTTAAGTCTCCCCTAACTGGCCGGTACTTCCAAGGATGCCGGAGTCAAATGAGGCCATACGAGCCCCTCAGGAGCTGGGGGCCATAAGCCTCATGTTCCAGACATCCTGCCCTGAAAGCTGGACCCTTAGGAATGGAGAGCCATACCCTAGCAGCATCCCTTGTATTCCTGCACAGTAGTCAGCTGGGCACGGTGGGTGGGCGCAATCCTGGAGGCTGAGCGGAGGGAGAGGTAGGCACTTGTGATGACCTGGTAATGGTGAGACAACGCTGGCCCACTCAGGCCCAGATACGGGCTTAAGAAACTAGACTCGGGGTGCCTGGCTGGCTCCGTCGGTGGAGTTGTCCAACTCTTGATCTCTGGGTTGCGAGTTTAAGACCAAAGTTGTGTGTAGAGATTACTTAAAAAATAAATAAAATCTTAAAAAAAGAAAAAAAAAACTGGAAGAAACAACTAGACTCTAACTCCACCTTCATGGAGATTCAAGACAATTGCAAGTTTTATTTCATTACTTGGCTTGTATGTGTTCACTGTGTGTCCCAGTGGATATACTTTGTACACACATACACATGCTTATAGCTCGTGCGATTGAAGCGTGCCAGGTGGAGAAGTAGGTTGGGACTCATGCAAAGTCCCTGAGCAGGAGAGTATCTGAGGGGTGAAATAATAAATCCATCTCCCCCCTTTGCGGGCTAGCGGCTGTCACGATAATGTACATACATTACCACCAGCCTACACAGCAACCCATCCTCTGAGGAAGGCGTTATCTCCGTTTTACAAATCAATAAACTGAGTGAAGCTTCGAGAAGTTAAATGACCAGCCTGAGGTCACACAATGAGCACAAGCCGGCCAGGGTTTGAACCCAGGTCAGTCTAAAGCCAAGCCAGAGATCTCTGTACTAGGCTCTCTAGGCCTGGTTCTCCTTAATTACACTCCATCGCTCCTAATCTTAAGGTCCTGGCTGTGGTCTGAGGTAACAGGTCTTTCCCCTCCCCTTCTTTCCTCCCCTCCAGTCCGGGTGGCCAAACAGAGGCTGTTCAAGGCCGTTTGGAGCCCAGGACGCTGTGTCCGGACCTTCACATCCAGCCTGTCCCCACTTCAGAGAGGGTCTGGCTGGCCCGGTGCGGGATCAGCTAGGGCTGGGCTAGGGCAGCTGTTTACAGTAAACAGAAAGCTCCTGAGGAAGGAAGGAGGGGAGGGGCTGGGGTCGCCATGGAGACACAGACGGAGCAGCAGGGCCTCGGGCCTGATCCAGTAGCATTGCTAACGCATCCCTTCCCCTTCTAGAGCCAGGGGAGGCCCAAGGAAGGTCCAGACAGGGCAGTCTGAGCAGGAGAGGCAGGGGCAGACAGGCTGGGCCTCAGAGCTGTGCCCGTCGAGAACACATTCCCACCTCATTATATATTTCTACTTATTATTATTAACAACAACTAATGTTTATTGAACTTTTAAAGCATGCCTGAAACTAGGCTCTATAGAACATGTTTTCTTATTTAACCCTAGCAACAACCAGGAGGTAGGTACAACAATAGTGTCTAATTTATAGATGAGGAAATTGAAGTTCTGGAAGATTAAGCCATTTGTCAAGGTCACAGAGCGCATAAGTGACAGAACAAAAATTTTGGATCAAGAGCTCTTTTTACCAAGGCAGGTAGGAGAGGAGCTAGCCGGTAACACTCTGAGTCCTTCAGCTGATGGGGAAACTGAGTCCCTTGGATGCCAAGGGGACTTTCCCAGGCTTCTGGCGTTAGTCAAAGAGATTGCTGGGGACAGAACTGATGTGTTCCAGCCCTAACCACTAGACCACACGGCTTCTCCATGGCTTGAGCTGGGAAGGTCCAAAGAGAAACTCCCTTTCCAGCCCCAGCCTGGAGTGTAGACTCTTCCCCAGCTGACAGGCTGCCCCTGCGGAGGCCAGGCTGGGCCAGGGTGCCGTGGGGGATGCTGGGGGGTTTCTGCCCACACATATGGTTTCCAGATTCTAGGGGATGAAAAGGAGGCCCTTAGAGGCGGAAATGGGGGATGTGTGATGACAAATTTAGACTGATTGCTTAAAAAAAAAGAAAGGCCAAGAAACCCTAAAAAATAAAAGCAAAAATTCCGCTAGAAAACCAAAGGGAATTATTTGATTGTGAAACCGAGTGCCGCGAGGTGCCGCATGGTTTAATGTGGAACGGTATCAAGGATCCTTTCGACTTTGCGCAGAAGATGGCGGGAGAGAAGGAGGCTCTGTCTGCTGTTCTTGCCTTGGCCCCCGAGCTTTGGGACAGGGATGGAGTTGAACGAGATGCCTGGGAGGATGTCTGGAGTTCGGGAGTACTTGTGGGGGTGCTCTCCAGTTTGCCCATCAGGTAGCCAAACTCCAAGGGCCGTGCTGGCTTATGGCCCAGGGTCCCTGTTGCCCGCATAGGCAGCTACCCCAGGGGAGGGGCCCGCTGGTCTGCACCAGAGAGGTGAGGTGTAAGGTGGGGGTTTGGGGTATCTCTGAGTTCCAGCCTTAAAGGGAAATGGCCAGGAACAGAAGGTAAAAGACAGGCCAGCTGCCTGGAATTCTGGCCTGCAGCAGGCCCAAGGGGTCAAAGGTCAAGGGGGGGACAAGGGGGACTTCCTGAGGTTCCCAGGGGAGTGCCAGCCCGCCAGCCCGCCAGCCAGGCTGTTGTGCAAGTTCTGGGCTGGACCATGAGGGCAGGCTGGCAGAGGAGTCACGCCTGGCCCAGCTCCCTCAGCCTATCCTATCTGTCCCCTGGAGCGAGAGTAGTGTCCTCTCTCCTCCAGGAAACCAGGACCCCATCCCCCATCCCTCCTGTCCCACCGCAGCGGCCATATTCTACATGCCTATATTCCTTTCTCATACTCATCCCAAACCTCTCCCCCAGAATCGCCATCTTTTAAGAAACCAGAAAAGCCTTCTGAGGCAAGCCTCTTTCTTCCAATTCCACTCTGATTCCTGAAGAGGAGACCAGAGTGTTGTTTTTTTTTTTTTTTTTTGAGGGAAGAGCCCAATATAGAGCTTACAGGGTCCCAGCCTCAGAGGAATAAGGCACAGAATGAAGTGGAAGAGAAACAAGGCAACAGGGTCTGGTCCTGGGCACTGGGGCACTGTTCTTGTCTAAGCTGCACTCCTTCAAGTGCTGTTACATATATATATATGTAACATTTATATATATATTAAAGTTTATTTATTTATTTTGAGAGAGAGAGAAAGAGATCAAGCAGGGGAAGGGCAGAGAGAGAGAGAGAGAGAGAGAGAGAGAATCCCAAGCAGGCCACACACAGCCAGCGCAGAGGCCGATTCAGGACTCGAACTCACATACCGTGAGATCATGACCTGAGCCAAAATCCAGAGTTGGATGCTTAACTGACTGAGCCACCCAGGTGCCCTTAAGTTCTGTTATATTTGTTCGTGTTTTTCAGTGAAGAAATTGAAGTTCTGAGGGCAGGATTAGACTGACCACTGTTAAATGGCAGAGCAGAGACTCTCACTTGGCTCTTTACAGATCACCTCCCTGTCCCTCGGCTCAGGGCACTTTAGCTGGAGATGGAGAGCGAGAATAGTGAAGCCTGGAAGCGCACTGGCTCCCGATGGGCACAGGGTCACTGTTGTCTGGTGGTGGATCTCATGGAGGAGAGACAGGATGCTGGCTGGAGCCTCACATCAGCCACCAATTTCGCCTCTTAGATGCAGCATCTGTAGAATCGGGAGGTGGGATTGGCAGCTCAATGGTTTTCAAACTGGGTTCCTCAGCATCCCGGCATCCCATAGAGATTGGGGTGGGGGAGGAAAGGACAGCAAATAGGGGCGTGGGCCTCCCCGCCCAGCTTCTACCACGGAAACATTGCATGTCAATTTCGGGCACTGGACATCCACGAAGACTTTTATTTGAACAAGAGCATCGGAGGTCTCTGCAGCTCTCACCTTCTGGGAGGCATGGTCTAGGTCGTCCATGTCCTCGGCTGGTGCGAAGCCAGAGGATCTGGTAAGGGAAGTGGGGTAGACCACGTCTGGGCTTCTAGCCCTGTGGGAGGAAGCAGGTTGAAGTCAGAGCCGTGAGATTAGGCAGAGGAGGTGAGCTGCAGGGATACACAGCACCTGCCTCCACACCTGGGAAACACAAACACACTTTTGGCCACGGCAGACTGGGAACGAAGAGCAGCACCCGTTTTCCTGGGGCCACAGACCAAGGCCCCTTTCTCGTCCTCTGCCGGGCCTGCCTGGGCTTGTTCTCATTGGACACCGGTTACTGGTCACCAACCAAGGGCCACCCTAACCTCCCAGTGACCTCATGGTTCCTGACTACTCGGCTCAAGAGCTACTTCAAGGCGAAAACCGAGAGAAGGTAAAGCAGCTCAGGGACGGGAAAGCCCCCAATCAGAGAGCATTCATCGAGAAGGGCTAATCCCCTTAAGAGAAGAAGCCTACTTGGTGTCCCCTTTATCAGCCATCTGGGACCAAAGTTAGCCCCTCTGCCTCACTTTTCCCTTTTGGAAACTGGGCATAAGAAGGGTGTCCGTCTCCTGGTGGTGTCAGCAGGTAGAGCTCCCTGAGTATCATCATCTCCGGACTCTAGGTGCAGGAGAAAGCTGAGGGCTCTGGCTGCCCACTCACTAGAACTGCCTCACAACCTCCATCTATCCCATTGCCCGGCCCCGGCCTGCCTCTGACCACCATTCACCCTCAACCTGCTGCGGGGCCCAGCCTCACTCCACATAATCAAAGCTGCCAGCAGGGTCCTTTGTGGTGCTGCTCCCGTGTGGCACTGCCTAGGGGCCCCACCATGGGGCAACAGATGGACCTATGGTCTCTACAGAACAATGGTGGGGGAGGGGCTCTGGCATCGCCTGCCCCAAACAGGAAGCACTGCATGAGCTTCAAAGAACTGGCAGGGCCAAGGGGCTGAGTGGCTGGAGCCTGTGCCAGGACTGGCGGCTGCCTGAAGAGATGCCTGCCAGCCTCAGGATGCCCAGCCTGCAGCGGGGGTGGGGCTGCAGTGGCAAGGGCAGCTGGGTCTTGGACAGAGGATGCCTTGCACCCTCCTGGCAGCAGCCTCTGCCCTAGGAGCACGTCGAGAGAAGGGGGCCCCAACGCTAGGCTGTTTCCCGGGCTCGGCTGCCACTCGCCAGCAGGGCTGCGGGTTCTTTCCCAGGCCACGGCGGCTCTGGCCCTCCAGCAAGCAACCATGAGGGGCAGGGCTGGCACCAAGCCTGCCGCCCACTCCCTGCCTCCTGCTCCCAGCTGCTCTGCTCGGAGCCTTTTCCTCTCCACTTCCTGTTCACACAGGGGGGGGGTGGGAAGTGGAGGGAGGAAGCTGGGGGGAGGCGTGTAGGGGGGACCCATTGAATAAAAGGAATTAACCGTTTCCCTCCTCTGACCTCTGGGAATTTCCGCCTGTGAAAGTGTCTCGAAGAATCTGCAGAGCTGGGGGAGTGGGGAGGAGGTATGCCCCTCTTGGCCCCTTCCCCCTCCCCTGGTGGTGGTGGGGCCAGATAACTCCCTCTGGGCCCCCTAACCTTTTGTTTCCCTGGCGCCAGGGGGGCAGCGCCAAGGGCAGCCTGGAGCCCGGTGGCCTCTGAGCCCCCTCCCAACCAACTGGGTTGATGAGGGCCCAGCCTGCAACCTGAGAACTGGGGTGGGAGAAGGGGGGAGATTCAAGACTTGGTGGTCCTGGGAGAGTAAGCTTACACCCATGCTGGCCAGGCTTGGAGCCCCATGCCCTCCCTGCCAGGGCTGGTGCCCTTGGCCAGTCTGCGTTGGGGACAGAAGGGAGGGCTGCCCGGTGGGAAAGCCAGGCCTCAGACGCTGGGCTGTCACACCCTCCGAAGGCCACTCCCCATGGAGCTGTGGAAAGGAGCCGGTGGTTTCAGGAAGCCAGTCGACAGCGCCCCCTCGTGCCAGCTGATGACTTGGCCAGGCAGCCCCCCAGAGCCCTCTCAAGGGCGGGCCTCAGGAAGCACCTGCTCCCCAGGACCAGTGACCGCCCTGATTCTCCCCCAGGTGGCTTCCTTGTTTACAGGCCTCCTGCCCTGATCTCAGCGTCACTGCCTGTGGCCACTCCTCCTATTTCCAGTGACAGCTCCAGGAGCAGCTCATTCATCTTGGCTCCTGCCCGTGCAGCTGCTCCCCCACTCCACCCCCTTCTGGCCCTCCCCAGGCTTAGGGCCAAGGCCCTGAGGGCCTCCCCTCTCCCCTCCATTCCAGGCCTTGCTTGGTTTCCAGGGATCTAAGGGCTGTGGCTTCCCGTTGCCCTGACTCAACGGAACCCCATTCTGTCAGTGCCAGGGAAGCCTGGGGCCTTTTTTTTCCAGGAAAGAGGAAGCAGCCTAGGGCCAGATGGGCAGGCTCAGAAGAAGACAGAAGGGGGCAGGGGCATCCCAGGCCATCTTAGCCAAGTCCGCTGGGAGGAGGGAGCAAGAGGGCAGTGTTTGTTTAACTAACATGTATTAGGCACCCATTGTGTGCAGAGACAGAAGACCCAAGCTGTTTTAAGTAAGCAAGTGACCATGCAAGTGCCAGGTCAAAATTTAGACCTGATATTCACTGACAGTGGGAACCCGTAGGCCACATGGGGAGAGGAAGGGAGCAGGAGCCTCCCCATCTTCTTGGAACAGAGGGAACAAGATTAGGATGCTCTCTACCCACCCAGTGATTACCCACCCCTCCAAATCTGCTCCCTCTTGTTTTTGGGAGAAGACGGAGAGTCTGAGGCTCATCAAAGACGGGCAGCTTCTAGCCTGTCCACTGGCAGAGGCCATGAGGAGACCGGGCTGTTCTAGTGGTTGGGAGAACTTGGCAGGGCAAGACTCCACCAGGACTGCAGGAGACGAAAGTCTTGGAAAAGGCTTAGGCTGCAGGAGAGAGAAGAGCATGTAGTCACCAGCCAGGTGGCTTGACCCCAGCCTGATTCCGGGAACCTACACTTGTTGTTTTGTTTCAGTCTGAGCAGCTGATAGACCACACCTATATAGCTGAGCAGTGGACTGTGAACCCCAGTCCAGAGGACAGAGGGTGCCCGCTGATGTCACGGGACGGCCCTGATCCAGGACTCCTTGGGGCAGCCACGACTAAAAGAGTGTATGTAGTCTGGAGGGGGAGGGGAGGCCACAGGAGTTAGACGAGGAAAAAAAAGGTATCTGCCAAATGCCACGGACGGTGGCAGTGGCAGTCTTACCTCCACACTGGATCTGAACATTATGGTTAAATGCCAGACAGGGGTAGGGCAGGATCACAGCTGGCAGAAGCTGGGAATCCGAGGATCCAGGCGGGCAAAAAGAAGCACAAGCAATCTAGCATGTATAAGGGCTTATGAAGGGAGGAAGAATGAGGGCTTAGAGTCACGGTGACGCAGTGCGGACTCCCAGAACATACTGGGGAGGAACAGACTGAGGAAGCACTGGTGGAGAAAGTGACAAGAAATCAGTGCCCTTGCTGCCTGTGTGAAGGATTCTGCGGGGAGCAGCACCACCTGCTGGCCGAAGGGAAGGACAGTCCTTGGGCTGAGAGGATGGTTGGTGGGCCATCATTCCCAGCTGGAGCCTGGAGTCAGAGAGGACGGAGCAGAGGGATAAGCGAACAGATCGCAAAAATGTCAAAACCAATCAGTCACCTCGCCAGGTGAAGAAGCGAGGGCCAAGGCTGGAAAGCGTTCGGGGTCCCAGCAGCCTCCCTGTGGCATCCTATGCCCCCTGGAGATCACTCACATGCCACTCAGACCAGCATCAACAAAGCCATCGACTCAGGGCCACCAGTGCAGCGCGGGCAGTTTAATGCTCCCACTCCATCATCATCTCCCACTGTCCTCCATGAGGCCCTCTCCCCCAGGGCACCCCCCCCAGAGCCCCAGAAGGTGTACAGGAGACACGCCCACCAGCACCACCTTTCCCACCCTCCATGCCCAGGACTTGGAGGGGCTGCCTCTTCTCTCTGGGACCTAGGGGCAGGCAAGGGAGAGGCCTTCCTCTGAAGGGAAAGAGCCACACAGTGAAAAGGGCGAATGGTACTCTCGCTCTAGAAGGTGAACAGGATGTCCGTGGGGAGTAAAAAGGAAAACAGGACTGTTAGAGGGGAGATGGTGACGAGCTCAGAATTCTGACTCCTCCAGGCTAAGGCCCTCTGTCGGGAGGCAGGCAGACGGCCTGGCATAAGAGCGGCCCCGAGGCAGCTCAGAACAGCATGGACAGCGGCAGAATGCTCTCACAGATGACACCTCCCGGCGACAGCTATAATTCCACTCTCCCCAACACTGGGGAGAGTCTCCAGACGACTGAGCACAGCCCACGGTGTAGCCTTCCCAAGAAGGGGCAATTGCCCCCGACGGCCGGCCCACCCACCCAGCACAACACCCTCCTACAGCCAGCTGAGGTGCTCCTCCTCATAGCGCTGGGGGTCGATGAAGGGCCGGTCGATGGAGCGGATCATCAGCTCCCCACAGTACACGCACTCGGCGGCCACCAGTTCATCCAGGTCAGCCTTGAGCTGTTCCCGACTGGGCCCCCCAGCGGCAGCCCCACCCTCGGCCTCCTTTGCGTGGGCAGAGCCCTTGGTGGGGGCTGGAGCAGCCCCCAACTTTCGCTGCAGCTCCTCGAGCCGGGCCTGCTTGTAGGCCGGCAGGCCAGGCCGCACGGCCTGCAGCAAGCAGTCAGCGTGGAACATGTGGCCACAGAGGAAAAGGTAAAAAGGGCGGTTGAGCAGGGGGAAGTCGCAGGTAGCACACTTGTCCTGGGGCTCCACTGTGCCGTAGCGGCCCCGCAGCTCCTGCAGGTCTCGCCGGATGCGCTGGGCGCTGGCTGTGGCCTCTTCCATCTCCCGCTGCAGCTCCTGGATGTGGTGGTTGTAGGCCTTGAGCGAGCTGCAGATCGCCTCCTTGAAGTGGTCGATGGTGACAAAGTCAGGAAAGAAGGGCAGCACGTCCTCAATCTTGAGCAAGGGGCAGCTAGCCAGGCAGGCCATGGCCGTCTGCACATCCTCCTCCTCCTGTACCACGTGCCGTGCGATCTTCAGCCACAGTTTCTTGCGCAGTTCCTCATCTTCCTCAGGCAGGTCGGCACACTGTTTGGCCAAGTCCACGTCCACCTGTGGGGAGACCACGAGCGTTAGGGTCAAGCCCCTGCCCTCAACGATAGAGACTGTGGGAGAGACAGGTGCCGCGGGAGAACCTGGGCCCGAGGAGAGGCCCCAAGGCAGGATTCCCAGCACTCCTGGCAGCAAGCAAGGTGGAGGCTTCTGGAGGCCAGGTCAGGAACCGGTCTCAGTAATGGGTCCGTTCCTGTCACACCTTTGTAAAAGCTAATTACGACGTGGGGCTTTGATTTTAGCGAATTTTAAAATCACCCAGGGAGTATATTCAAAACACAGATTTTTGGGAGGCACCTGGGTGGCTCAGTCGCTTAAGTGTCCGACTCTTGATCTCAGCTCAGGTAGTGGTCTCTCCGTACATGGGATTGAGCCCTGCGTCGGGCTCTGTTCTGACGGCACAGGACCTGCTTGGGATTCTCTCTCTCCCTCTCTGTCCCTCCCCTGCTCTCTTTCTCGCTCTCAAAATAAAGAAATGATCTTAAAAAAGAAAAATGAGAAGAAAAAAAAGATTTGGGGGGTTCACCTCAGACTTTCTGATTCAGTAAGTCCTGCGTTCAGACCCGGGAATTGGCATTTTAAATAGCACTTCGTGTGATCCTAAGGCAAGTGATGACTCAGGATTGAGAAGTGTAACTCAGCACCTTCCCCTTCTGCAGTTGTGGCTGTAACGCAATAGCTAGCACGTAAGTAGAACTTACTGTAGAGCAGGCACTGTTCTGAGCGCTTTTCATACACATTGCTTTCACCAACCCTACGAGCTAAGTACTGTTATCATTTGTGGCCGAAGCATCTGAGGCAAAAAGAGGGTCACAAATCAGTCTGAGGTCATCGAGCTTAGTAAGTGGCAGAACCAGATTTCAAACCCTGACCTCCAAGTCCACGTTCTTAACCTCTACACTAGAGCACCTCTCTGCAAGAGATGCCAGCGCCCTCTAGCCACAGACCCCCCGCTCCGAACCCTCAGCATCTGAAGCTACTGCTCTCCAGGCCCCTCTCCTGGATGGGGTCCAAACTCTTTGGCTCACCTGCAGGGCCAGGTCCACAGCCTCCTCATACAGCTCTAGGACCTTGTAGACATGGACACAAGCACGGTGGTGGCCGTGCTCAGCGCAGAGCCGCAGCGCATACTTGAGGTCGTAATGCACACGGTGCGGGCTGGCCCCGGCCTGCTCCAGGTAGGCCAGTAGTGAGGCGGGCTGGCCTCGGGCATACAGCGACAGCAGGTAGTTGTGAATGGCCTGCTCGGTCTCGCCCAGCTCATTCACGCAGAACTCCATGTAGCGGATGGCCTGGCTCACCTGCTGGGCCTCGCCACCCTGGCTATAATTCACCAGGGCGGGAATGAGCTGCCGGGCATCCAACCGGCTGCCCAGCTCAATCCAAGCATCCACCAGCTGGCGGGGGATGTGACGAATGAGGATGGGGGAGAACTTATAGAAAAGCTGAGGGTCACGGTGACGAGCAAGCACGGCCAGGGCTTCCTCGTAGGCCTCGTGCTGGCAGTGGTACGCCACCACCCGCTCGTAGTCCTGCATGATCACGGCAAAGTACACCATGTGTTCTGTGTCCCCATGGCTGGCAAGCAGTTCGTGGATGGAGGCCCGGCTGGCAAAGAGCCACTCCTTGTGGCGGGGGCTGCTGAGGAAGGCCCGGAAGCGCTCCCGTGTTTCCCGGTAGAAGTTCAGGGCCTCAGGGTCACCCTGCAGAGCCCCGAGCCGGCTCAGGTAAAGCTCTGTCAGCCAAGTGGTAAGCAGCGTGGCCTGGGTACGCTCGGCTGGCTTCAAACTGGCCAATTTTCGCTGCAGGAACTCAGCCAGAGCCTCCTCCTGTCGGGCCTCCAAGAACTTGAGGGCAATCTCTTCAAAGTAGCTCTGGGTCAGGGCGTAGCAGCGGGCGCTCTCCAGGTAACGACGCTGGCGAAAGCAGAAATCAGCCTCCCGGGCCAGGACTGTGTCCAGGCAGTCAGGCCGCTCGCGACAATACTCTTTGGCCAGGTCGAAGCGGTTCATGTCCAGGTAGGTGCGCCAGACATCTCGGGACTCCCGCTGCACGTGGTAGCGGAAGACGGCCCGCTCGGTGTAGGCCCACAGGTGGCCTGTGGACGAGTCCTTCACCATGTGCTTCAGTGGCCCAAACTTCTCCAGGAAGTGATCCCGCAGCACCACCTGCCCTGTCAGCGTGCACACTGCCTCCACCCGGTCCGCCAACAGCAGCAGGAAGTGGAACTGGGTCAGGACGACGGCCAGGGGCGGGCTGGCCCCGGGACCTACCCCCTCCGGGTACTCCCAGACTCGCTCCTCACTCAGCAGGGAATCGGGGCGCCCACAGTCCAATGCTCCATACAACACACCATCCCCCATCATCCAGGCGAAGGCCCGAGGTGCAGAGCGCAACTTGGGGGTATAGAAGGCCAACTCACTGTAGCCCAGACTGCTGGGGAACTCACGGAATGGGGGTGGGTGGTCAGCGTAGGCAGCGAAGAGCCCTGAGAAGCCCTGGGCCTCTGCCCCCTCTGCTGCTCGACTTATGAACTGGAAGAGCCGCTGCCGAGTTGTGGCAATAACAAAGCCGCGCCCATCAGGACCCCGCTCAGCCTCAAGGGAGCACACAGGCGCTGGACCCCCTTCTTCATTTAGTACGTACAACGGGCGGAAGTAAAGATCTGGGGCAGGGCCGAAAAGCCCACCCTCACTGGCTGAGAGCTCTGCTTCGAAGATCTGGCCTTGGGCAGTGCCCACCAGGATGGGGCCTGTGCTGCTCTCGGTGCCCAGTGCCTTGTTCCAGCCCACGCTCTCCACCAGCTGCCCTTTCCAGCGTGCCAGTGGCCGAACCTTCTGTCCATTACGGTTCACGTAGAGGACCTCAGTACTGCTCAGAGCAATCAGCAGGTGACAGCCTGGAGTGGGGGGACAGTATGGCACTCTACAGAATGCCGCCATTCCCACCCTCAGCCTCCTCCTTACCCCCACCACTCTGAGCTCCCACCCACCCAGGCAATGACTTACCCTCCGCTCCACCACCCCCCGCCCCCGCACCAACCTCAGACCTCCGCCACCAGTTACCAGTGTGGTCTAGAAACATCTTGTGAACTCTGGCGTCATCCTTGCGTCCCAGCTCCACATGGTTGGGTTCATTGGCCTTGCCCAAGTCAATGCTGTCGGGACAAGAGTCATAGCATCACTCTGGAGAAGGGCGGATCCTTTTTTGGAATCACAGACCTCTGTATGATCTGAGGAAAGCCTCAGGCTTTCTTCCCTGAAATCTATATACACATATACAATTCTGCACACAGTCTCAAGGGAACTCTGAAATACATACAGGATCCTACTTAAGAACCTTCAGCTCTGAAAATTTCCCTACCTCATTCTGAGAAGTCACTAAATAGAAGTCTTTTCCCTCTGCTCAGAAGATCTACAGTGCATCTGGGAAGACAGGCAGGGGTATCCCAGATTGCTGGGGTAAAAAAAGAACAAAGGGTAGCTGATGGTTACCGAGCACTTTCTATATACCAAGCACCATGCCAAGAGTTTAACCTAGTATATGTCAATCTTCACAATAACCGTGAGGGCGCTCCTATTTAAATTATAACTCCCTTATTAAAATTATTTTGAAATTATATGCCCATTCTAACTAAAGACTCAAAGCAAAGATGTATAAAGAGTTAATGACTTGTTTCTTAAACCCATCATTCTCCATAGACAAAACCGATTTTAAGGTTTTTCTCCATTCTTACAACGTAGACTTGTTTTGTTACCATCTTTATATTTTTACAAATATCTCTTCATGTTGTGCACGTGTGTATATACATATGTAAATTTATAACTTGTTTTTCTCACTTTAATGATACTTCATGAACATTCCAGTGTCAACAGATACAGCTCTAACTCATTGTATCAATAACTGCATAATTGCCCCTTTCATAGCTCAACTGTAATTTTATCACCATTTTCCTGTTGATGGGCATTCAGTTTGGGTCCAGTTTCTGCTACCATAAATAATTCTGCAATCAACATCCTTGTATCTTGTATCCTTACAAAGTGATACTTTTCTTTCCATGATTATGTATTCTCCAAAGTGGGATTGTTGGGTCAAACTTCTAGGTATCTTAAACTTTAATGGACATTTCCAGAATATTTTCCCAAAAGATGGTGGCAAGTTATACTCTCACCAACAACGTGTGAGAGTCTACTTCAGTGTATCATCACCAGCACCATATATCAGTTTTTAATTTTCGTCAATCTGATAGGTTAAAAAAAAGGTACCTTACTGTTATTTCCCAAAGGTTGAAAATATTTTTAGACGTTTACTGGAAATGTAGAGTTCCTCTTCTGTAAACTGCTTATTTATATTCTTTGCCCTCCCCTTTCTACTGAAGTGTCTTTTTCTTTTTTTTTATTTAAATAAGTTTTCAAGTTTGTTTATTTATTTTTGAGAGAGAGACAGCACAAGTGAGGGAGGGGCAGAGAAAGAGAGGGGGACAGAGAATCCCAAGCAGGCTCCACACTGTCAGCTTGGGGCCCGACACGGGTCTCGGACTCACGAAACCGTGAGATCACGACCTGAGCCGAAACCAAGAGTTGGATGCTTAACCGACTGAGCCACCTAGGTGGCCCTCAAGTGTCTTTTTCTTACTAATTTGTAAGGGCTTTTTAAAGAATAGGGATGTAAATCCTTAGTCATATGTAGAAAAACATCAATTTCCCACCATCTTTGGTTATGACAGATTCAAATGGGGTTTTTTTTATTATTAAAAAAAAAAAAAAAAACTCCACGCCCAACGTGGGGCTCAAACTCATGACCCCAAGATCAAGAGTCACCTGCTCTACCAACTGAGCCAGCCAAACACCCCTCAAATGCTTATTTGTTTTTATTTTGTCATTACTAGGTAGTCAAATATACCTATCCTTTTCTTAATGGATTTTCTAGCTTGAGTAAGGTCTCCCTTCCGCCCAAGAACACAGACATGTATTAAATATTCTTTTTTATTAAATATTCTTTTAATATTGTTTATTTTCATATTTAAATAATTATCCCACCTAGAATTTATTTTTCTGATACAAAGGCTTAGCTGTTTTATTCCAGATGGTTATTCTAGATAAGCATTTTTTCTGACACCCTCGTCATACAGTATTCCCACTTCCATTTGTATGATTGTGTTTATTTCTAATTTTATTGAGATACATTATTTCCCTTTATAGTGGATTTACTTTAGGACTCTAGACAGTTCCTCTGATCAATGTGACTAACTTGTGGGCTAGTACTCTCTTTAACAGATGACGGGACACATTTAGAGAGACTGGGTGACTTCTCAACATTCCCAAGCTGGTAAGGAGGAGAGTTGACCTCTGATTCAGATCTACCTGATTTTAACTACATTAGTTCTCTTTGGGAATGGATATTTCCTGAAAATTCCAAACCTACTGTTTCACCTGCCCAGAGTGAAAGAAAGGCCCCAGGCAGTTAATAATCCCCAAATACTCCCCACTCCCTACTCCTAAAGCCTTCCGAGCCCTCACTTACCGCAGCAGTGTGTCCTTGCCCAGGCTCATGCAGAGCTGATTGCAGGAGACCACGAGACTGGTGATACGCTCAGAAGGGGTAAAGTCAATGCGCTGCTTTGTGAAGATGGGCACTTCCTTCTCTAGCTGGGCATTCACATACCCTACAGGAAAGGAGGGAATTAAAAGTTAGCTATGGAAGAGAAGGAGGAAGGATGAGGAGAGGCAACAGAAAAAACTGTTTTCCTCTCCATCTTCCCAACATATTCCTACCCCAAGCCCTTAGTTAAAAGTTTAACGTCAACATATCAAGTAGTTTGCTAATCATCTCTACATTAGGGCCCTGGGCTCCTTCTGACAGCTGTGAGGGGTGGGTTCTTTGAACCCTTGTAATGCTGTTGCACCCTCATGTACCTTTCCCAGTGGAAAGGGTTGGGCATTCCCCCTTATCAGTCTTGGGCCCAGCAATCCCAGCTAAATTAAAGTAGTCTTGAGCCACTCTCTCCCCTCCACCCTGCCCAGGCAGTAATGCTCTCAGTGGTCTCCAGAAGAATGAAGGCAGAGGAAGCCCTGAGGAACAGTTCCAATCAAACTGAAGCTTCTTTCTCTCTAGGCTTTATTCTCATTTCTTTACTACTGCAAACCTAGCACTTCAGGCCTCCCTGCCAAATCTGTTCTACTTTCTACAAAAATTTCCCCTCAAGGCCAGCCTGCACCCAGATCTTGCAAAGGCCTAAAATAACTTCATTTATCCCTGTTCAGTGACAAGGTTCCATCTAGGACCAGCCCTCCTATCCCTACAACATTCCCCTTCCACCATTTTCTTTGCCCATTCTCTTCCTCCCACTTCCAGAAGGGGCTGGTAGGAAAAGCACAGGTTCTGGCTGAAGCCTGGAGCCTATTCTCAGTTCTCTCAACTGGGGCCCTGTAGGCAAGTCACTTCCTTATCTGGGTCCCAGTTTCCTCTTAGGACCCGAGGGGCAGGGCCTAGATCGCGAGGCTGCTCTTTAAACTTCGACCATCCACCAGTTGGGGGCCAAGAGAGCCTGAGAAGGATCAGGGGCCTAGGGCTGGGGTGGATGTCCCCGCGGTGAACCGGACCTCTTGGAGCTACTCTCCCCGATCCTCCCCCGCAGGTGCCAAGTGTGCGGATAGTAAAAGCGGCGCCCTCCCCTCCCTTACCAGAGTGGGGGATGCCCACGCTAGGGCAGCCGGGCTGCAAGACGGCTGAGCGGGACAGAGAGTCCTCGTATTCATCCAGGATGGACGCCATGGTGCCCGGCCTCTGGGCCCTCCGTCCCGGGCCCAGGGATTACAACAGCGCTTCCCCCAGCGCTCCCGTCGCCTTATATTGGAAACTGCGCCTCCCCAGCCTCCACAAGGCTCTGACAGATCCTGGCAATCCGCCGCCCACTTCTCTTTAAAATCCTGAGGATTTTCTCGCTATCGCCTTACAATGAGTGAGAAGACTGGGGAGCCCTCCCCCTTGAATCTGGTGCAGTCCCGAACCCCGCTCCCACCCCCCAAAAAGATCACTGGCTTCCTTTTGCAGATCCCAGAAGATCCAACCTCGCCCCAGCCGCTCAGCTGACTCCCGCCCCCGGGGCGCGCGCGTATAACGTAACTTCCGGGTTCTCAGAACCCCGCGTTTGCTAGCGTAGGAACTTATCCCGGCCGGCCACTGGGAGGCGCAGCGAGGGCTACCGGGGCGGAGGCGGGGCCAAGGCGGGGGGCGGGACAGGGACCGGGACCTGGCCCTGTCCGGCCTTGAGGGCGGGAGCCGGAAGTGCTGTGGCCGTTTTCGGCTTGGGGCGGAGCCCCGGACCCGTCAGAGCTGCAGTCCCGCTGGGTGGTGAGCGGGCGCTGCCGAACACAGGCCTTTCCCTCCAGGATCCTGCTGCAGTTCTGAGTTTTAACACCAGGAGGCAATCCCGGCGCTTTTAGGCCCTTCCCCACCGGCGCAGCGCATTCCAGCCCCAGGCTCGGAGCCAGCCCTCAGCCCCTTTCTTGCCCAGGCTTTCCTCTCTCAGACGACCGCTCAGCCTCCATGTCCAGCTCTCGCCCCGACCTCTCCAAACAGGCCGCTACCCTAGGTCCTCAGAGGAACCTCCCGTTCCTCAATCGAATCGCTCTCTTGATCCTACCTTCACAGGGCATAGGCCAGCAGTTGTAGCCTCTCTTCTCCCGTATTTAAAGGACCACCAGCTTTCAGGAAGTGACAGAGCTGGTGACCTGGCCGACGGAAGCCAAGTGCTACCTAACCTCTCTGTAGCCAGGTCCGTAATGGCTCCTACATGTGGGGAGAGACAGAGGGGCGGCAGAAAAGACCAAGCACAGGTAAGGGGTGCCGGAGTGCTTCCATTCACTCATTCAGAATAGTGTTGAGCACTTACTTTGTGCCTAGTCTTGGGCTTAGGTGCCGGAGTCATAGAGATAAGTACGATTTCGTCCTTGAAGGTCATAAACCAGCAAGGGCAATGGACTAGTAAACAGATAGTTAATGCTAGAAAAGCGATGGATGGATTTGTTCGGAAGCTCACTTATTCCACAAGTGAGCGCACACTCTCTGCCAGGCCCTTTTCCGGGCCCTGGGGCCCTACAAACGGACAAAAAGTCTCAGCCCTCTTGAGGCTTACCTAGAGACAGGGACACAGCGCTGTGGGAGCACAAAGGAGCAAATACCTGCAAAACTTGGCCAGAACGTGGGACAAGTGACCCTGAAGGCCGGTGAGGAGTCCAAAGCGACAGAACGCGGAGGCTAAGAGTGCGGCTCCAGTTCAGTTTCCCTCTTCCACCGCCTAGCCCTCCCAGACGGAGTCTGTTCCCTTCTGGGCACAAGGACTCTATCTTGTTAGTGGGAAGGCTATTGGCCAGGGTCACCACCTTCCTGGCTTTCACAGGTAGCCTGCGCGAAACGACTAAAAGCGCTCCCTTTACTCTCTTAAGCATCTAGGTTTGCAGCGTGTATTGTGTGGTCACGCTCCTCTTGCCGAACTTCCCTGCCAGGCACAGAGGACTGAACCCTCACCAGCTTCCGGAAAGGGCTGTGTGGACCTGGAGTGGGCCCTGCCCAGGAGGGGGCGACAAATTACGGCGTCCCAAATAACTTCCTGAGGCCCCGGAGTCCCGCTTCTCCCACCCAGAACTTGCAGGAGCGATGCTACTCTTCCAGTCGGGGGCACTGCCCTTCAGGCTAGGTCCAAGGAGGCAAAGTGTCAGAGCTGAGCTGGGGACAAGAAGTTACCCCCCTGCGAAAAGCGAGCCGGGCTGGGGAGCAGCCCTTCTCGGTGCGTAAGGCTTCACCCCAGAGTGCATTAGGGAAATACAAATGGGTCCAGCTAAAGGTCAGATCATAATAAAAGGTACATTTACTGAGCATCAACAATGTGCCAAGCACGACTAAGATCATAATAGTCATCGTTATTTCATTTTGCCCTTCCTCTAATGCTAGGAAGCAGGCACTGCTCTTTCTCCCAGGTTACAAAAGCGGAACCTGACATTCAGAATGGTGAAGCAATTTGTCCAGGATTCGGGAGGCCAGGAAATGGGGAAACCAGGAGGCAGTATTCAAATAAGAGCTGCCACGCTCTCCATTTCTCCAATGCAAACCGAAGGGAAGAAGGTAGGGCTGACTTCCCAAGTCTGGACTGTGCAGAGGAAGTGTCTGCCTTGCATGGAGCCAGCCAGGGTAGGAGGGGTGTGTCAGGGACACAGAGTCCATCCAGCCACCTCCTCACTGTCCCCAAAGCCTCCCTCCTGAGTTTCACTGGTCTCTGGGATGTACAGGGTGGAGCCGAGGTGGGCTTTGCTTACTACAGACTCGGTACACACTCCCTGTTGAGTTGATTACAGCAGTTTTCATTCTCCCACCTTACGTTGAACTTCGGAGTAAGAGCAAGACCAGCATTCTTATCCCTGCCCAGTCACTCATTAGCTGGACGCTGTGCGCAGGTGATGCACTGAGCTTCGGTTTCCTCATCTGCAGAAATACTGTAGATATAATAATACTTACCTAGGAGGTCTGTGTCGAAAAGTAAATGAGGTAATCTAGGTGAAAGCTCATTGCTATAGCGTAGCATAATGTCCAACAAAGGGAATATGCTCAGGAAGCTAAAAATGTGGCTTGAATCTGACAGTCACTCCTAAGTCCACCTCCTCCATGAAGCCTCTCTGGACCACAACTTCCCCATCAGAACTGCTATGGCTTTTCTTGTCCTGGCCATTTACTGGCCCTTAACTAAGAAGCATGGGCATTTTGCTTAGCTGTAACAGAAGCTGATTGTGGAGAACAGCCCAGACAAAGCTGAGCACAGAATACCGAGGTGTCCTAGGGAACTCACAGCTGGGGATACAGATCCACCAGCTCCTACCCCTCACAATCTGTGTGCTAGGGGCCGCAAGATAGGTAAGGGCTGACTGCCGGGCCAGGGAGAGAGAGGAACAGTGTACGAAAGCAGGTGAATTCGAGCTAAGACCTCAAGTGCGTGTATGATTTCCAAGGGCAAAAAAAAAAAAAAAAAAAAAAAAAGATAGGCATTTGGCAGACATCAAGAAAACCAAGAGAATAGGCCTGCAAACATTGTCAAGTTTGGCGGGCCGGGGAGCTGGAGCTTCAGGGGGTAGGGCAGTGCAGGAAATGGGACCAGTTGTGGCCAGATTATGAAAGCTATTGAATGGGCCATCAGAAGGCTGTGGTTGGAGATGAGATCATCTGATGTGGGTTCTAGAAAAATGGGTGGCGGCTTGGGTGGAGTCCACATCAGAAGAATGGGACCCGAGGCAGAAGCAGGCTGGTGAAGGCCCAGCCCGGAGCGAGAGTGGACTGGGGAGACATTTTTCAGGGAAGAGCCCGCTGGACTTAATGATAAGTTAGATGTGGGGATGAATGAAGGGTGCAGGACAGCTTCTGGGGAGACCTGGCCAGTAGTGCGGTGTCACCACTGTCCAGGAGGAGGAAGAGCTGGATGGAGGTGTGGCAGAGGTCACATGATTGAGCTACATCTGTACGGTTCCACATGTGGCCCCTGCAGGGCTTTTGCTTGAAGAGGCCCAGCATCATGAAGCAGTCATAATTTACTAATAAATATTCATTAAACAATTGCATGAATAACCTTTCCCATGCTTTGGTTTCTACATTTGTAAAATGAGAAAAATCTACCTTATGGCATTGTGATTATAGGGTATTCTGCAAATCACTCAGCACTATGCCTATATCAAGAAAATGCTCAATGCAAGTTAACTATTAGTAGTAATTATTGACCGAATGAAGACCCAAACCAAAAGGAGTGATATAACTGACTTAAGTGAGTAATTAAAAAAAGTTTTTTTAAATGTTTGTTTATTTTTGAGAGAGAGAAACAGAGCACAAGCAGGGGAGGGGCAGAGAGAGCGGGAGACACAGAATCTGAAGCAGGCTCCGGGCTCTGAGCTGTCAGCACAGAGCCCAACGTGGGGCTCGAACTCATGAGCTGTGAGATCATGACCTGAGCCGAAGTCGGATGCTTAACCGACTGAGCCACTCAGGCACCCCAAATTGTTTTTTTTTAAAGTTTAAAAATTTTTTTAGTAATCTCTACACCACGTTGGGTAGAGATTACTAAAAAAATTAATAAACAGATTTCCCCTGTTTTATTTTATTTTTTCATTTTAAGTAGGCTCCATGCCCAGCATGGGGCTTGAACTCCTGGCCCCACAATTAAGAGTCACATGCTCTACTGACTGAGCCTGCCAGGCATCCCCAGACTTAGCTTGATTTTGATGACCTTGACAATTGTGAAAAGTATTGAGCAGGTATTTTGTAGGATGCTCTCTATTGGAATTTGTCTGATATCTTTTTTGTAATTAGATTGGGGTTATGAGCTTGGGGAGGTTAAGTACCATTATCATCACAGCATATCAAGGGTATATACCATCAGCATGACTCATCACTGTTGATGTTGACCTTGGTCACCTGGCTGAGTTGGTGCTTGTCAGATGTCTCCACTGAAAAGTTACTCTTCCTCCCCACCTTTCAGTACTGTCTTTTTTGGAAGGAAGTCGCTACACAGAGCCCGCACTTAAGGTTCGGGGGTTTATGCTTCCGTGAGGGTGAAGTATAAGTCATTTGGAATTCTTCTGCATGGGAGATTTAGGAATTTGTTTTAAATTTAATTTTTATTTTAATCATCATAATATATGTATACATTTTATTTATTTTTAATTTTTTAATGTTTATTTTTGAGAGAGAAAGAGAGAGCACAAGCGGGGGAGGGACAGAGACAGAGGAGGACAGAGGATCGGAAGCAGGCTCTGCAATGACAGCAGAGAGCCCAATGTGGGCTCGAACTCATAAACCGTAAAATCATGACCAAGGCCAAAGTCGGATGCTCAACCGACTGAGCCTCCGAAATGCCCCTACGTATACATTTTTTTAATTTTATATTTTATTTTAAATGTTTATTTATTTATTTTGAGAAAGAGAGAGCAAGCACAAGCATGAGCTGGAGAGGGGCAGAGAGAGAGGGAGAGAGAGAATCCCAAGCAGGCTCTGCACTGTCAGTGAGAGGAGCCCAATGTGGGGCTAGAACTCACAAACCGTGAAATCACGGCCTAAGCTGAAGTTGATATTTAACTGACTGAGCCACCCAGATGCTCAGGGCCCTCCTAGGTGCTCCTTCAGCCCCCTGTACTGATTGCCCACATTATAATCACCCTGCATGACAATTGTCTGGTAGTCTCTCTCTCTCCCTCTCCTCTCCAGCCTCTTCACTCCCTCTTGCCCATCCCTTCCTCCTCTCCACTTTCCCTTTCTCTCTCCTTCCTCCTCTCCCTCCTCCACTTCTCACCTCTCCCCCTCCTGCCTCTCCCTCCCCTTCCCAGGGGGTGACTCTCTATAAGCTCCCCAAGGCCAGGGACTGGTGTCATACACACCTTCTCCTAGGGTGTGGCCCTGGCACATTGTTAATAGGTTGAAGGAAAAAAATGCCTCAGCTGGGGTGGCTGTGTGGCTCAGTAGGTAAAGCATCTGACTCTTGATTTCGACTCAGGTCATGATCTCACAGTTGTGAGTCCCGCCTTGGGCTCCTGTTGATAGTAAGGAGCCCTGCTTGGGATTCTCTCCCTTCTCTCCACTCCTCCTCCCACTGGCCTGCGCTTTTATTCTCTCTATCTCAAAATAAATAAACATTTAAAAAACGAAAAGGCCCCAGGCGCTGAGTGGCTCAGTTGGTTAAGCTCCCACTCTTGGTTTTGGCTCAGGTCATGATCTCATGGGTTTGTGAATTTGAGTCCTGCTTTGGGCTCTGCACTGGCAGCATAGAGCCCAAAGCAGGATATTCTCTCTCTCTCTCCCTCTCTCTCTGCCCCTCCCTTGCTTGCACACTCTCAAAATAAACAAATAAATGTTAAAATTTTCTTAAATAAATAAATAAATAAATAATTTGGTTCCCTTCCAGATGTTTCCAAACCTATCTGAATGGCCCCAATGTTCCAAAAGCCTTCTCCCCTCCCTGCTACTGTCCTCCCTTCTTTCACCGAGTGAATCTCAAAGCCCCACCCAAGGGCTATATGGATCCAAGCTGCCTTCTTTCTTTCCTGCCCCCTTCTAGGATTACAGGTTCAATGGTCCCAGAGAAGACATGGGGGGCAGGGTAGAGGGATTAGAGACTCTTTTCCCATGTGTCTAGGTGGGAAATGGAAGCCGCGTCAGGTCATTGGTTCTCAAACTGGGGTTCACATGTCCTAAAGGTGATGAGCAGAAGGAGGAAACCTGAGAGGAAGAGGTAGGTTCTCTTCCACCTCCCCCACCCCTCTTTTTCAAAGGAGAGCACACCACTCACCCCCTGGGATGACAAAAACCAAAACCCTCCACGTCATTGTGTTTCCTTCAGGATATTAACCTGTTTGTCGGGAGCCCAACAAAAAGACCTGTGAAATTATTGTTGGTATTCCTACAAAGAACAGGTAACAAGTCCTTTACACATCGAATGGTTTCTGGTTCTTTAATCTGAATATAATTTGAGAACCTCATCAGGTTTTGGCTTATCGACAACTAAAATCACTAACATTTTTGGCATTTAATTTGGAAAGTGGTCACATAATCAAGTGACATTGCTATTTCAAACCTCCTTCTGTTCCCTTCTAACATTTATGTGAACAAGTTTTTGCCGTATTTAGATCAACACAAACCAAAAAAATATAGGAAGATAATTGATGCTGAACTTTGTCTCATTCAAGCATTCTATCTACAAATACATGAAGTAATTAAAAACAAAAACAAAAAAAAGGCCTTTGCATCTCATCAAGAGATGTATTCCTAATATAATTCTAGGGGTGCCTGGGTGACTCAGTCGGTTGAGCGTCCGACTTCGGCTCAGGTCATGATCTCCCGGTCTGTGAGTTCAAGCCCCGCGTCGGGCTCTGGGCTGACGGCTCAGAGCCTGGAGCCTGCTTCACGTTCTGTGTCTCCCTCTCTCTCTGCCCCTCCCCCGCTCATGCTCTGTCTCTCTCTGTCTCAAGAAAAAAAAAAATATATATATATAATTTTACTTTTTATGTATAATTATTTTTATCAAAATGTATATTTGTTTCAATTAGTTGAATAATAATTGTAATGATAACGTCATTCAAAATAAAACAATATAAGACCTAGATCCTTACAGTAACAAAAAATATAACAATATGGTGTTCAAAAACATGTATATACTAATTAAAAATAGGGGCACCTGTCTGGCTCACTCCGTAGAGCATACAACTCTTGATCTTGGGGTCGTGAGTTTGAGCCCCATGTTGGGTGTAGAGATTACTTGAAAATAAAATCTTTTTTTTTAAGGTTTGTTTATTTTTGAGAGAGAAAGCATGAGCCAGGAAGGGGTAGGGAGAGAGGGACAGAGGATCTGAAGCAGGCTCCATGCTGACAGCAGCGAGTGCCATGCAGGTCTTGAACTCACGAACTCACCAACCATGAGATCATGACCTGAGCCGAAGTCAGATGCTCAACCAACTGAGCCGCCCAGGTGCCCCCAAAATAAAATCCTTTTTTTTAAGTTTATTTATTTATTTTGAGAGAGAGAGAGAGAGAAAGCACATGCAATCATGGGAGAGGGGCAGAGAGAGAGGGGGAGAGAGTCTCAAGCCGACTCCGCACTGTCAGTGCAGAGCCCAATGTGGGGCTCAAACTTATGAACTGTGAGATCATGACCTGAGCCAAAACCAGTAAGAGTTGGATGCTTGTCCAGCGGAGCCAGGCAGCCCTAAATGGATCCATTTTTAAATACTGCTTTAGTAATTAGATTCCAGGGCATACATATAAAAGAATGAGGTGATCATTTTCTTTAATGTCAATATTCACAGTATGCTAGAGGTGACATCCTTTGCAACTTTTTGGCCTTAAGATGAAAAGTTTTAATAATTATTATATTTTTATGAACTTCTTTTTAGGGGGTATTGGAGTCTTGATGGGGTTCATGCTTTGTCTTGTCACCACCTCTGTTGAGGTCCCCTCCCAGGCTGGCTTTTGCTCTCCCCACCACCACCCTGCTGTTTCTCCAGGCACCCCTCCTTTTTAAGATATGGGACTTAACTCGGCCAGATGCTGGTGGACTAGTCACCTACCCCTCTGAGCACCTCTCCTTTCCTCGGCTGTCAGCTATGAAGGTAGAACTAGACAGTCTCTAACATTGTGATTCTCTGAGAGCCAACCTTTGCCACGCTCCATTTAGGGACAGTGCCCAGAGAATAATAATTTTCAGGGCACTGTCTCAGAGCCGGTTGCTATACTTCTTATCTATCCTTTAGTCTAGGAGACATTTCAAAAGATGCCTCAGCCAGTGAAACCCAGTAAAATCTAACTACCGGCCCTCACCCTTCCTCCAGCTTTTTAGATCGTAAGACCTAACCCCCGTGAGTACTTGGGAAATACCTGTTGAATTAATGAATGACTCGATGTGTTAATGTGCATTTAGAAGCACACGTTACATCACTCTGCATGTGTCTGAGTTAAACTTGCCTGTAGACTCACCCATACGGCCTCCGATGGAAGCTAAAAACAATAGCAACAACACAACCACAGCTATAAATCCAAAGTGTGTAAAAAGACCGCTGATACTTGGTGTTATGAGGTTGCAAAGCAACTGGAACTCACTGGTGGTGGGAATATAAAATGGTGCAACCATTACAGCTACTTAACAGGGACTCGCTCTATGACCTGGGTCGTATTTACCCAAGAGAAAGAAAACATCTGTCCACACACGGATTTATACACAAATATTTATAGCCATGTTATTCTTTTCTTTTAATTAAAAAATTTTTTTAATGTTTATTTAATTTTTGAGAGACAGAGCATGAGTTGGGGAGGAGCAGAGAGAGAGGGAGACAGAATCCGAAGCAGGCTCTAGGCTCTGAGCTGTCATCACAGAGCCTGACACGGGGCTCGAACCCACGAACTGTGAGATCATGACCTGAGCCGAAGTTGGACGCTTAACCGACTGAGCCACCCAGGTGCCCCTAGCCACGTTATTCTTAATAGCCCCAAAGTGGAAACAACTCCATGTCTATGAACAAGGGAATAAACAAACAGTGGTACATCCATACAAGAGAATACTAGTCGGCAATAAAAAAGAACGAATTACCCTGACGCACAACCACATTAATGAATCTCAAAAACAGGCTTAGCACAGGCAGCCAGACATAAAAGAGTCCACAGAAGATCCTTTTGTTTATTCGCAATTCTAAAACGGGCAAAAATTAAGCTTTAGCAAGAGAAAAGCTGATCAGTGTTTTCCCGGGACCTGGTATAGGGGGCAGGAGGATTGACTAGAAGGGAATAAGAAGGAACTTTTTAGGGGAGATGGAAATATTCTCTCTCTTGGTTGTGGTGGTCACTATAGCGGTGGATACATTGGTCAAAACTCATGGAACCACACCCTTAAAATGGGTACAACTTCTATGTAACGATATCTAAATAAAGTTGATCATAACACAGAATTTTAAAAAGATCTCTGACCAAATGTCAGAATGTAATTATTGCCTGTCTCTCTGCCCCTCCCCCCTCAATCTCTCTCAAAATAAATAAATTTTTAAAAATTTTTTAAAAAGAATGCAGTCAGTGTTTATATGGCAAAAGATAATAAAACAAAAGATAACCTGCTTTGAACCCATAATTCTTTTTTATAATTAAAAAATTTTTTTTAAGTTTCTTTATTTATTTTGAGAGAGACAGAGACAGCATGAGTAGGGAAGGGGCAGAGAGAATCTCAAGCAGGCTCCACACCGTGAGCGTAGAGCCCTATGTGGGGCTCAAACTCCTGAAACTGTGAGGTCATGACCTGAGCTGAAACCGTGTCTGGTGCTTAACCAACTGAGCCACCCACATGCCCCCCTCTGTAGCTCATAATTCTTTTCATTATATAATTTTTAATGTTTATTTATTCTTGAGAGAGAGACAGAGAAAGAGCATGAGCAGGGGAGGGCAGAGAGAGAGGGAGATACAGAATCCGAAGCAGGCTCTGGGCTCTGAGCTGTCAGCACAGAGCCCGACGCGGGGCTCAAACCCACAAACCGTAGGATCATGACCTGAGCGGAGGTCAGACACTTAACCGACTGAGCCACCCAGGCGCCCCAAGTAGCCCATAATTCTTGAGGGGAGGACTGGAAAGAGGGTGGCGTTGGGGCGTAGACCTGGGTTCCCCAGACCTAGCTTTCTCTTAGCTTCGAGGCCTTGGGCAAGTCACTTCACCTTTATGGAGACTCCATTTCCTCATGTGTAAAATAAAAGTAACAACAATACCTGTATATTAGGATGATGACTTTAGTAAAAGCTCATTTCTTTTTGTGTTTCCTATCTGGGTCACAGAAGATAAAATTGTGAACCTTCCCTTACCCGACAAATCCGTATTATTCATTCTCAGGCAGGACCATGACTTCATCTGAAAAAATTGCCCTACCCGGGGAGAAGATAATTATAATAATAGAGCACCCTTGCCGAGCACTCTCTATGGGCACTATTCTAAGCATTCTCTATAATTCATTTAATCCCCACAACATTCTGTGAGTTAGGTACTATTCTAATCCCATTTTTCAGACAAGGAAACTGAGGCCCAGAGAAGGCAACAGCTAGTAAGTAACACGACCTGGATACTAATCCAAGTGTTGTGGCCCAGAGTCCATGCTCTTGACCGGCAAGCAAATTTGTCTCTTGTTGACAAACTTGTAATTTGAGATAAAACAGGGGAAAGGAATTTGATTTGCAAATACTAGCATTATATGAATTTATTTTTTTTAAACGTTTATTCATTTTTGAGACAAAGAGAGAGAGCACAAGCAGGGGTGGGGCAGCGAGAGAGAGGGAGACACAGAATGTGAAGCAGGCTCCAGGCTCTGAGCGGTCAGCACAGAGCCCGATGCAGGGCTCGAACTCATAAACTGTGAGATCATGACCTGAGCTGAAGTGAGACACTTAATCGATTGAGTTACCCAGGTGCCCCTATACGAATTTAAATGTGAACAAAAACCCATACCTTTCATATTAGTACTTTCACAAAATAGCGAAAGTTGATTTCGTGTTGGTCTGGAAAAGCCAGCTCTATTTCTAGGTTCAGGCGCTGCGGTCTTTCTGAAGAGCGTGCTGGGCTGGAACTGCTAACAGGAGCAAGTACAGATCCGGTTGGGGTGATTGGCCCTCCCCATTTTAGCACTCGTAGTTCGGCACCCCAAGACATCCCTTAGTCCTGGTCATTCTAGGCCTAGCTGCTCCCCCTTGAAATAAGTCCACAGGACAAGAGCAGCTCTGGTGCGACCTGATTGGGCTCCTGCTGCCAGTTCCTTGCGCATCGGTCTCCTCCCTTAGCCAGGCTGAGCTGGTTTTAGATCCAAAATGGACCGTGCTCTTTCTTCCCTGGGACTGACGCCTGCTGTTTCTTGAGGTTGTTTCCAAGCACTCTCTGCTTGGTTTGCACTCATTCCGAATCCAAACAGTCCCGTGAAGCTCAGCAGGTACACACCAATATGACCACACCAGTTGTTAAAATACCCACTTCCCTGAGTGCGCCCAGCCCTGTCACTCCTGACCAGGATCCAGCCACTATGCGGTTAATGTGAGGCATAACGGAGTCTTCGAAAAAGCTGCTACAGCAGCACAAGGGCTAGCATCGTTCTGAGACTATGGCGATTGCTGAATTATTTACCCATCCCTATTTAGGAGTGTGTAAAATGCTAGTTTATGTAAGCTTTGCACAGGTGCTGATGTTCATCATCACCATCATCATCATCAAAGGGTAACACATGCTCTAGGGGTAACCATGGCAACGTGAGTAGACCTCATTGATATCAGGCCCAGCTTCAGTTCGAGAAGAGGCTTTGTCCAGCAGACCCAATCTCTGGGGAGAAGGAACCAAGGATTCAGCTGAGCCAGGGTCTCAGCCATTTGGACAAATGCCGTGGCCTCAGGAAAGGAAGGTGGTGCTGCCTGCCGGTCTTTTTATCGTTCGGCAAGTCATGCCTCACCATCCATTTATTCATTCCGCAAATAGGTAACAAGCTCCTACCACGCGGGGTGCCACTGGACTGGGGTAGTAAAAGTCAGGCATTGTATAAGACCTTCCCTGTCTTCTAGGTGCTTGAAGTGTGAGACATACACCGAGGAAACATGGAGTGTTCCCAAAATTAGTGAAACAGACAATGGCTTCAGGGAAGGGGGGCAGTTAGTGTAGGGTAGAGCAAAGTGGGGAAACAGAGATGCCCTGTTTAGCTCACTTCACAGTGCCTGGCCCGCAGTGGGTTCTCAAAGAACCTTATGGAATGAATGAAGGAAGGGAACAGACTATTCATCATCCTGCCATTCAGAGGTAATCCTTGTTTACTTGTTGACACATTTCCTCTTTTTTTCATCCAAATACACAATAAATACATATTTTTAATTTCTATAAGTTTTTCTGTGCAAAAGTAACGAGTTCATTGCAGAAAAAGGAGCAGATGCTGATAAGCAACGTAATATTATTAATAGCTGACAGGTGCTTGGTGCTTGTTATATGTCAGGCAAAATAAGCTTCTCACCTAGTGGTAATGACTCCATATTTTAACATACATCCTTCATATAGGACTCTCTTTTTAAAAATTTTCTATTATTTATTTATTTGTTTGTTTGTTTGTTTATGAGAGAGAGAGAACAGGGAGAGGGACAGAGAGAAAGAGAGAGAATCTTAAGCAGTGCAGAGTCTGACGTGGAGCTCGATCTCCTAACCCTAGAATCATGACCTGAGCTGAAATCAAGAGATGGATGCTCAACTGACTGAGCCACCCAGGCACCCCAGGACTCCCTTCTATTCTAACTGTATACTTTTTTTTCTTTAATACTTGGACTCAAATGGTTTATATAATTCTGTGTCATTTAATATTATCTTTTAACATTTCCCCATGTCAATGAAAATTCTTTTTTTTAATTTTTTTAACGTTTATTTTTGAAAGACATAGAGACAGAGTGTGAGCAGGGGAAGGGCAGAGAGAGAGGGAGATATGGAATCTGAAGCAGGCTCCGAGCTGTCAGCTCAGAGCCCGACGCCGGGCTCGAACTCACAGACCGTGAGATCGTGACCTGAGCTGAAGTCGGCCGCTCAACCAACTGAGCCACCCAGGCGCCCCTGAAAATTCTTTAAAGGATCATTTGCTGGGGGCTGGGGGTGTACTCTAACTGCAGGATGTGGGATCCTATGTCGACACTCATGTACTATCCAGTGGCTAATAGGGATTCATTGTAGGATTTGAGTAGGAGAATGACACAGTAAACTTGTTGTCTTAGGAAGCTTGGGTGCACTAGAAATGAACAAAGCAAAGATGGGAGGCAAGCGGGAGGTGATTATTGTGGCAAAAAGGATGCCAGAAGGAAGAGGGGAGTCCAGTACTGCAAAGAAAAGACTAAAAACTGAAGATGAAGGAGAGAAAGAAGTCACAATTGAATTGTGAGGTTTGGAGACTATTTGGTTCCAACTCCTTCCAATTCATTAGCTTGAGAGACTCATGCTGCCGTTGTCAGAAATAAGGAAGTTAGGAGCAGAATCCATTTACTTTTTTATTTTTAATATTATTTTTTGAGTTTTTTTTTTTTTAATAATCTCTACACCGAACTTGGGGCTCAAACTCATGACCCTGGACTCAAGAGCCGCATGCTCTTCTAACTGAGCCAGCCAGATGCCCCAAGAGGGGAGTCCTTTTAGATAAACTTTTTAGGTAGCAACGCCTGCAGGCCTTTAAAAACTACCGGCCAGTGGGGCATCTCGGTGGCTCAGTCAGTTAAGCATCTGACTCTTTCCACCCAGGTCATGATTTCACGGTTCATGAGTTTGAGCCCCATGCAGATCTTCCTCTGCGCTGACAGTGCAGAGCCTGCTTGGGATTCGCTCTCTTTCCCTCTCTCTGCCCCTCCCCCACTTGCACTTTCTCTGTCTCTCTCAAAATAAAAAAAAAATAAACTTAAAAAAAAAATACAGGCCAGGGCTTGAGTGCAAAGTCTGGGCAGGAAAGAGAGGTATGAGGGTGGCAGTAACAGTTGGGATTAGCTTGATGGAGAGGATGTGGAGAGAAAGACCAGGAGAAGCAGGAGTTAAGGCTGAGTTAGGGGGAGGATGCAGGGCAAGGAGGAAGCCCTGGAGGTAGCCTGAGCCTCGGGACACAGATGACATGGATGACAGGGACAACATAGATGGGGTTGGTCTGGAGGGTTGGCCAGCAAGATCTGGTCCCAGGGAGACACCATGAGGCCACCTCAGCCCAGGCTGCTGAGTTTGCCGCAACTCCCTCCCAGGACGCAGGCACACCAAGGAGAGAACCCAGTAACCCAATTAACTGAAAACTCAGACAGTGTGCAGTCTCCTTATTGTGGTAGCAGCAGCAGCAGTAGTAGTAATAGCAGCAGTGATATGTTGGTAATTAAGTGACATTTCCCCCAGCTCTTCTGAGGTATGGTTGACAAAGAAATCAAGTCTTCGTCACGATTCTTTTCCCGGATTTCTTCTGAGTGGCAGGCCTGACATGGAGGCCTTGGAATAGATCGTGCGGCGGAAATGGAGAAAGACTGCACGAGGTGTGTGTCTCTCACAGAGAGCCTGAACACTGACCTTGTCGAGCAGATGCTACCCTACAACCAGTGTTTTTTTAACCCCCTTTTCAGCAGTAGGAAAATCATGATGGTGGGGTAGGGACCACCATTTTGGTTTATTCTTGTCAAAGTTCTGCTATAGGTATCCCAGCGTATGCAGCAATTTAATTGTTTTTAAATGTTTTTCTGTTTTTTTGAAAGAGAGAGACAGAAGGTGAGTGGGGAAGGGGCAGAGAGAGAGGGAGACGGAATCCGAAGCAGGTTCCAGGCTCTGAGAACTCATGAACCGTGAGATCATGACCTGAGCCGAAGTCAGGCGCTTAACCAACTGAGCCACCCAGGCGCCCTAGTAATTTTAAATAAGACAAGGAAATAACAGAAATCCTTAAGAACTTGACCACACCTGAGGGCGAACGTGTGAACTGTCCACCACTTACACTTACTAGCTTCTTTTTATTTTTTTCCAGAATCGAGTTTCTTTTTTTAAAAATATTTATTTATTTTTGGGACAGAGAGAGAGGGCAAGTGAGCATGAGTGGGGTGGGGCAGAGAGAGGGAGACAGGATCTGAAGCGGGCTCTGTGCTGATTGCATAGAGCATGATGCGGGGCTCAAACTCACTAACGGCGAGATCATGACCTGCCCCGAAGTCCGGCACTTAACCCTGACTGAGCCACCCAGGAGCCCACTAGCTTCCTTAATGTTGGGCGAGTCCCCCAGCTCCTCTAGGCTCCCGTATACTCACCCTCTCCCGCAGTACGCTCACTTGGCTTCCTATGAGACAGGGAAACAAAAGGACTTTTACGAGTCTATAAAGCCCCGTACAACTGTGTTGGACATTTTGGAAACAAAATGTTATTACTGCCATGACTGAATGTCAGGGCCATGTTTTAGTTTTTGGGGTGTTATCTTTTTTAAATTTTAGGAGAGTTTAAATTTACCGAAAGATTGAGAAGATGGTTTCCATATACTGCCAACCCAGGTTCCCCCATTACGAACATCTTACCTTACATGGTACATTTGTCACCATTAATGAACCAGCATTGACACATTATTATTAACTAAATTCATATTTTATTCAGAATTCCTTAGTTTTTCCCTAATGTCTTTCGGTTCCAGAACCCCATCCAGCTACATTCTGGAACCCGAACCACATTACATTCAGCTGCCATTCTCCTTAGGCTCCTCTTGACTGTGGCGGGTTTTCAGATTTTCCTTGTTCCTGATGGCCTTGACGGTTTGGAGGAGTACTGGATAGGCCATTTGTAGAATGTCTCCCAGGTGGAACTTTCCGGATGTTTTCCCCCTGATTAGCCTGGGGTTTCTTGTAGGGAAGACCACAGAGGAAAAATGCTGTGGCCATCACATCGTATCAAGGGCACGCACTATCGACTTGACTTATCGATGTTGATCTTAATCTTGATCACCCAGTTGAGGGAGTGTTTGTCAGGATTCTCCACTGCGAAGTTACTCTCCCCACCCTCTACCTTTTTTCGTACTGTCTTCTTTGGAAGGGTGTCGCTACGTGTAGCCCACACTTAAGGAGCGGAGGGGTTATGTTCCTCCTCAAGGTATGAGTGTCTAAGTACATTTTTTAGAATTCTCCACAGATTTGTCTATTATTGCCTATTTATTTATGTATTCAATCGTTTATTTATATCAGAATAGACTTGTAGATATTTACTTTATACTTTGGATTATGATCTAATACTCCTTTATTTTGTTGCTCAAATCTGTCCCAGATTTGCCCTTTGGAAGCTCTTTCAACTAGCTCTGTGTCCATTTGATGTACCTCCATCTTCCTGTTGTTTTGTTTGCTTAGGACTTCCTTACTTTCTGTACCACAGAGCTCCAGGCTCATCTTGTACATTTCCTGCCCCAGGCCTTCAAATCAATCATTTCTCCAAAGAGAACATTAGGGCCAAGATTTTTTTTTTAATGTTTATTGTTGAGAGAGAGAGAGAGAGAAAGAGACAGAGCACAAGCAGAGGAGGGACAGAGAGAGAGGGAGACACAGAATCTGAAACTGGCTCCAGACTGAACTGTCAGTCAGAGCCCAACTCGGGCCAGAACCCAAAAACTGCAAGATCATGACTTGAGCCAAAGTCGGACGTTTAACTGACTGAGCCACTCAGGTGCCCCAAGTCTTTTTTTTTTTTTTTAATGTTTATTTATTTTTGAGACAGAGAGAGAGGAAGAGGGAGCAGGGAAGGGACAGAGAGAGAGGGACGGGGGATCTAAAGCAGGCTCAGTGCTGATAGAAGAAAGTCTGACATGGGGCTTGAACCCATGAGCCCACAGACCCAGGAGCCCTGAGATCATGACCCAAGCCAAAGTCGGATGCTTAACCTACTGTGCCACCCAGGTGACCCAATGTTAGAGCCCAGTTTTAATCTGAGCAAGTGTGTGTCTGGTTGGAAGTTGGGACAGATGATCTGTCAGGTGGACAGGAATAAGACACAACCCACCATTAGGAGGGGACTTTCCCAGCAGTAGCAGCTACAATTGCAAGTCCTTAGCTGAGAAACAGGTGACTCACCAGCTCTCAGGGTTGTCTCCACCCTCCCCCTCTCACTGGCAAGACTGTTCCTAAACCAGCTCAGACAGAGGGACCTAGGTCAGAAAGTGTCCCCACCCATGGGGCCTGTCGCAGACCAAGTCAGGGCTTTTCTCCACGCCAGGCAGACACCTCCCCCTATTTGTGTGTTATTTATATACGTCCTTCCTACCTGCAGAAAGGATTAAACAGGATTTCCATCAAATTTACAGCTATCGTAAAACTATTATTAAAACTTGGGGAAAAGGATAAGACTTTCGTGAAGAAGAGCCTCTACGTATGTGTGTAGTAATTTTGTCCCAGACACCTGGTTCCCTGAATCACAGATTGCTAGCACCAGAAGCACTTTCAGAAATAAACACGCTTCACCTGTCATTTTGTAACTCCGAGATGGATCAAGTAATTTCTCAGGAGTCACACAGCTAATGAACTGAAAAACTAGGAATAGTAGGACAGGTCTCCTGATGTACATGTTTGTTTGTTTTTTAATTTTTTAATGTTTATTTATTTTTGAGAGACATAGAGACAGAGCATGAGCAGGGGAAGGGCAGAGAGAGAGACACACACAGAATCCGAAGCAGGCTGCAGGCTCTGAGCCGTCAGCACAGAGCCCGATGCAGGGCTCAAACTCACAGACCGTGAGATCATGACCTGAGCTGAATTTGGCTGCTTAACCAACTGAGCCACCCAGGCGCCCCATACGTGTTTTTTTCAAATCCTCATTCTTACCTCCCTTTCCAGGAGAGCAAAAAAGAATAGCTTTTGGACCTCTTGGGGGATACGATGGCAAGACAAAATCTGGGGATCTCTTTCACTTGCTAGATGAATAAACTTATGTGGATATGTCTGAGAAGTCTTTGGGGCTATACTTAGGGATTATTAGCATCCCCAGATATTTGATCTTAGGAAATATAGCATGTAGACTTTGGGATATACAAGTGGATATTGGGGAGGATCGTACCGTTTCCCACACAAAATTTTTTTTAACTTTTTTTTCCTTTTTTCTTTCTTTTCCTTTTTTCCTTTCTTTTTTTCTTTTCTTTTCTTTTCTTTCTTTTTTTTTTTTTTGAGAGACAGAGAGAGCAGGAGCAAGGGAGGGGCAAAGAGAGGGAGACACAGAATCCGAAGCAGGCTTCAGACTCTGAACTGTCAGCACAGAGCCCAATGTGGGGCTTCAACCCACCAACTGTGAGGGCATGACCTGAGCCAAAGTTGGACACTTAGCCAACTGAGTCACCCAGGTGCCCCAAACCACAGTTAAGATTTTAATGGTTAAATTAGCAACTTTCTAGCTGGTGTCCTTAACTGTTTGGTTTTTTTTTTTAAGTTTATTTATTTTGAGAGAGAGAGAGTGCTCACTTGAGAGGGGCAGAGAGGGAGAGAGAGAATCCCAAGCAGGCTTCACACTGTCAGCACAGAGCCCAGGCTCGATTCCAGGAACTATGAGATTATGACCTGAGCTAAAATCAAGAGTAGGACGTTCAGCTGAACCGCCCAGATGCCCCTGTCCTCAATTTTTGACAAGGAAGGGAGGAAGGAAAAAGCAAGGAAGGGAGCGAGGAAGGAAGGAAAAAAGGAAGGAAGGAAAAAGAAAAATCTTCAGGGATCCTGAGACTTTTTTTTTCAAGAATTTTAGAGATTTGGATTCAAGGATTTTTATACTACCAACTATTTAAGAAATAGGATTATCTCTTTTCTTTAATATTCACTGCCCTCTCCCCTCCCAACACTCTCCCTGCAACATCTCATGAATGAGGTGTTTTCAACCACCTATGTACCTAGGCTGAGATGAAAGACCACCTTGGAATTCAGAGAAAGGATTCTGGGTCTGGTGTCACTTGTGTGGCTGCAATAAAGAGATGAAATTAGCTAGCTCTCTTGGTGACCTTCCTAGAGCTACCTGGGATATCTTGTCTCGATCTGTAAACTCCTTCTGGGTTAAGGACAGTGGGTGGCCCAGAACAGCATCAGCAAATAGGTAATTACTGTGTGCGTTTTTGATGATGATGATGATGGTGATAATATGAGGCACTTTAGGGATGTAGAAAATATTCAAATGTTGAATTGTCCTTGGAGATCCTCCCCAGCACCCTGAATTGCTTTAGCAGAGCATAGTGAAGGTGTCTACAGCCTGCCTTCAAGCGCAATCTAGAGGAAGTTCTTCCCTGGGAGTACAGTAAGTTCCTGCCTGGTGAATTCATGCTTGAGTTTGTCTTCTGGCTTTTCATGATCCGTATGGTTGTTTTGTTTTGTCTTTTTTTAAAGATTTTATTTTTTTAAGTAATCTCTACACAAATGTGGAGCTAGAATTTACAACTCTGAGATGAACAGTCTCAAGCTCTAAGGGTTAAACCAGCCAGGCACCCCCACGATCTATATATTTTAAAAACCCATTCTTTAATTAAGAAAATTATTATCCAGACTTTCACCTACTCGTGCAAACATATATCTAGGGTTTTGTTTTAATTTGAACACGCTGTACTATGTGTTCTGCAACTCGCTTCTTCCTCCTAATAGTAAATCCTGGATATTATATATTTCTCTGCCTCATTTTGGTGCTTCTTTGTCCTTGTACGTGCGTGATTCTCTGAGCGCCAATTTTTGGCCTGGCTCTCTTCCCTCCCGGAGTATGTATGTGATCGCCAGACCTCATGGAGCGCGTTGCGCTGGGAGGCCCGGGACAGGGCTTGGCGGGTGGGCGGGGTCCCGGGCCGCACGGGACATGCAGATGAGGTGGGCGGAGCCCGCACATATACCCGGGGTTAGCGGCTGGCCGGCGCGCCGGGCTTTGGCGGACTCAGAGGCACCCTGCGCGACCTGCTTCCCTCAGCGCAGCGGAGCCTGGTCCCGGGCTGTCCCCGGAGCGGGCCATGCCCCCGCGGGAGCTGAGCGAAGCCGAGTCGTCCCCGCTCCGGGCCCCGACCCCTCCCCCGCGGCGGGGCAGCGCGTCCCCGGAGCTGGGCATCAAGTGCGTGCTGGTGGGCGACGGCGCCGTGGGCAAAAGCAGCCTCATCGTCAGCTACACCTGCAATGGGTACCCCGCGCGCTACCGGCCGACAGCGCTGGACACCTTCTCCGGTACGTTCAACGGCCCCGGCGGCCGCGTGGTTGGGGGTGGGGTTGTGCACCCGGGGGCTGCGGCGGGCGTGGGGACTGGAGGGCAAGGAAGCCTCCCGGGAGGGGGACGGGAACAGGCCCCGAGGTGGCGCTGGTGAGGTCTGGTGGGGCCCGAGACGCTCTTCCTGACTGGCTGTCTCTCGCCCTGACCCTGCAGTGCAAGTGCTGGTGGACGGAGCCCCGGTGCGCATTGAGCTCTGGGACACAGCGGGACAGGTGAGAAGCTGGGAGCGGCCTCTGATGGTCTGGGAGAAGGTGGGCTGGAGGATGGATAAGAAATGGAGAAGGTCTTGGGCCCTTGGAGTCTCAGGTCTGCAACCCCAGGTGACAAGCAGATTCCTGTTCCCTGTGGCAGGGAATAATCCTGCTAAAGATCTGGCCTTCCCATCCTAGGAAGATTTTGACCGCCTTCGCTCCCTCTGCTACCCGGATACCGATGTCTTCCTGGCCTGCTTCAGCGTGGTGCAGCCCAGCTCTTTCCAGAACATCACAGAGAAATGGCTGCCGGAGATCCGCACTCACAACCCCCAAGCTCCCGTGTTGCTGGTAGGAACCCAGGCCGACCTGAGGGACGATGTCAATGTACTGATTCAGCTGGACCAGGGGGGCCGGGAGGGCCCAGTGCCCCAACCCCAGGCCCAGGGTCTAGCTGAGAAGATTCGGGCCTCCTGCTACCTGGAGTGCTCTGCCTTGACGCAGAAGAACTTGAAGGAGGTGTTCGACTCTGCTATTCTCAGCGCCATTGAACACAAAGCCCGGCTGGAGAAGAAACTGAACGCCAAAGGTGTGCGAACCCTGTCTCGCTGCCGATGGAAGAAGTTCTTCTGCTTTGTTTGAACAGCCAAGGCAGTTAGGGAGTAGTAGGCATAAGACCACAGACTTCTGGAAACTGGGGTACTGGGGCCTTTGAGGAGGATACTGGCAGGGCCAGGCCGCCTCATGGGACTTAGTTCCATCTGAACACTGTGAGGACATAGGCCTCTAATTGCCCACTGTAATATGCGAGGGTGGGCCCAGGGCCTGGAGGAGGCAAGGCTCTGAGTTGGATTTCTGTGGTCAAGGATCACAGAGAAATCCCAGCACTTTGATTTTCGTGGGTTGGTCCTAACAGTGTCATCCACCACTAAGCAGTTTGGGATCCAATTCTCAGTTTCTTACCAGGAGCCCTCAGGTCAGCCTGGCTGAATTAGGACTACTTGTGGTGGTCTCCACCCCTTCCTTGGCACAGGGGTGAGGAAGAGCCTGGCAAGAGCGGGAGGGTGGAGAGAGGTTAGAGAGACGTTTGGGATGGACTGGGTAAGACAGAGGTCAATGAGAGATTGGAAGGGAGCAGAAAGTGAGGCCTTGGAGCCTTGGGACTGGAGTGAGGCTGGTGGGGAGGCAGGTCAGAGGGCTAAGCTTGGAAGGAGGAAGAGCAAGGAGAGCAGCGAAGTGGGCAGCTGAGGAGCAGGACTGACACCTGGGCTGCCCTCAGCCCCCAAGGCCACGGTGGGCGGGGCTGGTCCCTGGGAAGAACTGGGACTCAGGGCTCCCTAGGCACTGCCCAAACTGGCTGGGCCAGGAGCAGGGCAGGAAGTGAGAGGCAAGGCCCAGCAAGAGGAGGGGGAGGAGTTGCAAACGAGAGCCTGAAGGAAGAAGGGGCTGGGGTCGTCCCTTTCTCTAAGGCCACAGCCTCGAAGGTAGAGCAGTACAGAGTCTGCAAATAAAGCCTTAAGTTTCTGAAGCTGCTGTCTCTTTGTCGTTTCCTGGAGCTGTCTGCCCATGGCTCTCCCAGAGTCCTCTTCAAGGCCCAACAGCCAGGATATATGGGTTGGGCACTGAAGGACTGAGGCTAGACCGAGAGGTGGGGGCTGGACTGGATGAGACAGAGTGATGGGAACTGGACCAGGGGGGGCAGGTCTGGGGCTCCCCGCTTGGAGCTTAGCTGGTTCCCAGGAGAGCTAGCGTGGGAAGCAGCCTAGGAACGGGTTTCCCCAGGTGTCAGCGCCAGAGCTGCTTTCCCATGACCTCACCAGGCGGGTGGTGCCCCTCCCCTCTCCTCCTCCTTTCTAGAGCACCTCGATCAACACTGGGGCTCTGGGCAGTGCTGGGCCCTCTCACCTTCCCGCTCTGATCCTTCTAACTGTCCACAGGGTCTCAGGGTAGGAGGCCACTTGGCTCAGAGCCTGAGCATGACAGAACTCCATACAGCCTAAACTTCAACCACTGGCCAAACTTCTGAGTCAAGTTGGTTGGACCTAGTCTTCAGTCTTGGGACTCGAAGTCCATATAAGGACCGACTGAAGGTCAAGTTGCTGGTTTCCAGTAATTTAAATAACAGTTTGGTCCCAGAAATCCTGCAGAGTGAGGGTTTATTTTTATTGGGTGATGACTTAGAGAGGAGCAGGGATCCAGAGAAATATTCCCTGGAATTGGAGCTGGAAGAAACTTTTACCCACAAAGAAAGGGAGACCTGGAGAAAAAAGGTAATACCTCAAGTGAGATATTATTAGCAAGTAGCTCTAAGAGCACTTTGCAAACTAGAGTTCCGGACGTGGGTAAGTGTTATTCCTATGGAGAGGTATTTCGAAGGCACACCTGGGGCACCTGCTAGGCAACTGCTGGGCCAGGTGAGTGCGCACCCTTGTCCCAGCCCAGCTCCCTCTGCAGGAAGTAACAGCGGCCTCTGTGTGGGCAAGAGCAGGGCTGAGGGACAGAAATCCTAGCCAAGTGAAATCTTAGATAATCCTTAAATTCGTTTAGCAAAGACTGTCCAGCTCCTGTCCCACCAGGGCCCACCCCCTAGAGCTCCAGCCATCCCGTCTGCCCCGCAGGAGAAGTTGCCGGAGCTGCAATCTTGCAGCCAGGTTCTGAGGGGTCTCACACCCCAGCTCCACAGCCTCCGTTACCTCCACCCAGCCTAACACACTTCCCTCTGGGACAGAGACCTGGGTTCGAGTTCAGGCTGTGGCATCAACCATGACCTTAAGCGAATCATTTCCCTTCTGTGTGTCTCGATGTCCTCATTTGCAAAATGAAAGACTCAGGATTCTGGGGGTGCCTGGCTGGCTCAGACAGTGGAGCATGCAATTCTCAATCTTAGGGTTGTGAGTTCAAGTCCCATGTTGGTCAAGGAGTCTACTGTAAAAAATAATAATAAGTGAAATGAAATGAAGTGCTCAGGATTCTGGATTAAAGGTTTTCAAACTGCTCCAAGGGGACTTAGAGGGGCCATGAAACGGGAGAGTAAGCCTAATCAGGTGATCTCCAGCTTCTTCCCTGATCCTCTGATGGTACCAGCACATCCAGGGCACTATCTCTTCTGCTGGGTGACTGAGCCTGGTCGGGACCTCTGCCGGCCTTGCCCTCTCCATCCCTGCCACCGCTGCTCTCCACCGAGGTCCTCCAGTGCCGCTGCCTTCACTTTGGCACCACTCCGACTCGAGACTGTTACCAGCTCTCATTGGCTGCAGTGAACTCCCAGACCCTCCTTTCGCATTCAAGGCCTTTTCAAATCCGACACCACCCTGGACCAGGCCAGCTGGTCCCAGTCATCCCATTCCCTGATTCCGAATTGTTTTTTGACTTCTGACCCCCAAGTCTTTACGCTTGCCAAATCCCTTAGTTTGCAAAGTGCACCCCCCACCCCCGCACCCTGTGTCCTGTTTCTCTTCTAACCCTCTGTCTGTAATCCCCTTTTCCAGGAAGTGTCTCTTACTTGTATTAGTGTTTGCGCTGCCCTCTTGGCATTTCAAGGGCACTCTGAATTTGGTGACTTACTCAGGCTGCATCTCCCCAGTGAAATAGAGAGAAAGTCCTCTTCAGGCCCCTGTCTCCCACAGGATCTTGGGCTCAGGCAGTGTTTGCTGCTGGCCCTTAAGTGCTTGAGATAAAAAGCCAACCAGTGTGCTGCGGAGGGGACCATGAGGATCAAGCTCAGCTCCAGATATGTGTGGTTGAAGCCTGGAGGTAGGCCTAAGAGCGATGGGCCCTCCGAGAGCCAGGGCCCAACCTCATGCAGGACAGGTGGGGTTTATCTCTGGTTCCAAACCTGCCGACTCACTCTGCTTCTGTTTCTCTCTGTTTTTATCTCTTTTTCTTTCCTTTACCCATTTTCCCTCTCTTCCAGTCTTGAATCTAAATTTAAAAGTATTGATTATATTAATCGGATAAAATTTTATGTTTCTTACATTTTTTTTCATTCTTCCATGGCCTTATGGATGTAAATTGCTTTTTTTTTTAAGTTCATTTATTTATTATGAGAAAGCCAGAGACAGTGTGAGGTGAAGGGCAGAGAGAGACCGATGCATGGCTCAGACCCATGAACCATGAGATCATGACCTAAGCTGAAACCAAGAGTCAGATGCTTAACTGACTGAGCCACCTAGGTGCCCTGGATGTAAATTGTTTCAATGCCTATGTAATCAACCCTTAGCTGATTTTTTAATGTTTATTCTATTTTCCCATAATAAATACTCATAGGAAAATTAGAAAATCCTAAAAACTAGAAGATTAAAACTTTAGATTATAATAGTCTTAATTCCCAGAGATCATCAGTAGTAACGTATTGATGTACTTCCTTCCAGCCTGTTCTTCTGTGCATGTTTGGAAATACTTATTTTCTGGTCACGCTGTATATAAAAAATTTTTTTTTCATTTAAAACTTCAACAGCAGTGCCTAACCGGCTCAGTCAGTGCAGCATGGAACTCTTGGCCTCAGTGTCTTGAGTTCAAGGTCCACACTGAGGGTAGCGCTTACTTAAAAGAACAATAGGGGCACCTGGACAGCTCAGTTGGTTAAGCATCCAACTTCAGCTCAGGTCAGTGAGTTTGAGCCCCACATTGGGCTGTCTGCTGACAGACAGCTCAGAGCCTGGAGCCTTCTTGGGATTCTGTGTCTCCCTCTCTCTCTGCCCCTGCCCCACTCACACTCTGTCTCTCAAAAATGAATAAACATAAATTTTTTTTTTAAATAGGGGTGCCTGGCTGGCTCAGTTATTGGAACATGTGACTCTTGATTTCGGAGTTGTGAGTTTGAGTCCGTCATTGGGTGTAGAGATTACTTAAAAAAAATAAAATATTTAAAAAAGTAAAAATTTTTCTAATATTTAAACAATATATACCCAACGTGGGCCTGGAACTCATAGCCCCAAGACCAAGAGTTGCATGCTCCACCAACTGAGGCAGACAGGTCCTCCAATATATAGAATTTTAACAGCGTTTTTTACATTATAAACTCTGACCATAAGCTGTACCCATATTTGTATATTTGCTTACTATTTCACCCTGACCATAATTTCTTCAACTAGATCCCGATTTGGGAGCACTTAGGTTGTTTTCCTTTAATTTTTTTCTATTATAAATGATACTAGGTCAGCAATTGATTATTTTTTCCACCATGGGTTGGTGGCCATCTACAGAAAAAACTTCGCCTTTGGTTTGGAGACTGGATCCCATATAATTCCAGGCGACTCTTAAGAGAGAGCTTGGGTTTCTGTGTACATATGACTCGGGTTGGGGGGGGGCTGCTCTTTTTGTTGGAGCATGACTAGCAGATTGTGGGTGTTCAATAAATACTAAATGATGACAAGGTGCATGTATATTATATACTCGTGTTCACGAACATTTCTCTGTGTCCCTGTTTTTGCTTTTGCCTATTTAAAATGGGTATTGTTTTTGTGCAAAACTCGGAATAATGCCATATATGTGCAAGTCTGTGTATCTATGTCTCTAAATGTGGTGCTTCTCTCTAGGCAAGATGCATACAGCCCTGCGTGTGTATGTCTGTGTATCTACGTGAGGTCTGCCCTTAGATGAGTGTGTATTATACACAAATGTGTGTGTCTGGGTGTGTATGTTGGTGTCTGCACCTGTATGTGCACATCTAGGTTGGGCCTAGTTTCTTGGGGGCCATGTGTCTATGTGTTCATGGGTGCCTGGACTCAGTTCTGTGTGGATCTGTGAGGGGGGGTGGGTCTGTCTCCGCGGGCATCCTTGTGCTGGGTGTGAGTGTGTGCGCACCCAAAGGAGCTGCACCCTGCTTGCTTTCCTCCTGGGAGCAGAGTGGTGCCCAGGGCAGGCGTGACGCACCCTCCCTGAGCTCCCCATTCTCCTGGGAACCAGCTTGAGAGAGTGAGCGAGACCGAGAGCAGACTGCGTCAGGAGCACCAGCCCCTTTTGCAACCAGCCCAGGCCCCAGGCGGTAACCACGGCTCTCACAGGTCAGACCTGCCCACTGTACCTGGCTGCCAGGAACCCAGCTCCCACAGGGCTGCACCGTCAGCTCCCTCCTTGGGCCTGAGCCAGATCCTCCAGGGTGAGCAGGACTCAGCCAGCCAAGGGGCCACATTAGTCACCCTGTGACAACACAGGGAGTGACTTCCTGGGCCTGGGCAGCACCCGGGTGTCCCAGAGAATCACTGCTTTCTGCCCCTGATTGCAGCAACGATGAGGCAGCCTTATCTTCTCCATTATCGCCTTCTGTTCTTAGAACTGAACCTCAGGATAGGCCTGGTGGCTCTCATCAGCTCCAATTTTAAATGAAAAGACTGAGGCACAGAGCCCCCTGACCAAGGTGAAGGCTGAGCTGGGCCTCAGATGTGGGTTTCCTGACTCTGGGTCCAGGCCTCTTTCTGGTGAGCCACCCAGAGCTCTAAGTTTCTGCCCCCTAGAAATGATTCTCTTAGAGGGCAGGGCTGGGAGTCACGGTTTCTGGGACAGATTTGGTTTTCCTAGGCTGGGGAGTGGGGCAGAGAGGGACAGGGCTGGAGGTGGGATGTGGGGAGAGATGTTGGCACCGAACTAGGACTGCCCTCCTAGTCGAACATTTTCAAGGCTTTCTCCACTGAACAGAGGATTTGTCCACAACTGGGATGACCCATGAAATTCATCATCAGATTCAGGACTTTTTTTTTTTTTAATTTTTTTAATGATTTTATTTATTTTTCAGAGAGAGAAAGAGAGCCAGAGCACAAGTGGAGGAGGGGCAGAGAGGGAGAGAGACACAGAATCTGAAGCAGGCTCCAGGCTCTCAGCTGTCAGCACAGAGTCCGATTCAGGGCCTGAGCTCCTCGACCACAAGATCGTGGTCTGAGCTGAAGCCGGACGTTCAATTGACTGGGCCTCCCAGGCTCCCCAGATTCAGGGTATTTTTAAGATTGAAAAGGACCTCTGTTAATACCTGTCCTTGGGACACCTGGGTGGCTCAGTCACTTGAGCGTTGGACTTTGGCTCAGGTCATGATCACACGGTTTGTGGCTTCGAGCCCCACATCAGGCTTAATGTTGTCAGCACAGAGCCTTCTTCGGATCCTCTGTCCCCCTTTCTCTGTCCCTCCCCCACTCTCTCCCCAAAATAAAAATAAACATTAGAAAAAAATACCTGTCCTATGTTCACCCTACTTGTAACCCCTTTGGAAGACAGAGCCAGTCATTGTCACCAGCAACATGGGCTCCTTGACTCTCACCTGTACCAATCTGCCTCTCTCCCCAGGTGTCCAGATGACTCGCTCACCCCTTGGCAGTGAAGGGCAGCAGGGGGCCCATTGGGCCTAGTAGGGGCACAAAGGTTCCCTCGGAACCCTTGAAGCTGGCAGAAAATCAGGCAGCACAGACCCCACCCAGGGACACCTGGCCCATGATGGCTTCCTCCCTCAGACCGGTGGCCATGTTCTGCTGCCTCTGCCCATCTGCTCCCCCCTCGCCAGTACACTGCACCAGCAAGCAGAGCCTGTCCCTAGAGGTCTTCCTCTGGGTACAGTGAGATCACTGTCCTGGCGAGACAGGGAAGCCTTCATTCTGAGGCACCGTCCCACCGCTGCCCAATAGACCACGGGCTATGCTGACCACCCCATCTCCAGGGGGCCCTCCTGTTTCAGGCCCATCCCTGACTTGCTGGGTGACTTGGGGCAAATTACTGCCTTCCTCCTTGCCTGAGTTTCTCTCAGTTGTGAAGTGGGGCTTATACTTTCTGCCCCTCCCTGGCTCCCAGGGCACCTGCGGGGATAAGCAAGATAATAGCGGGGAACTGATTTAGAGGAAGCTATTGGGAGCCAAGTAAGAGGTATCAGTGCTGGCCTGTGTTTACATGGGTGTGGACCTTGGGTTCCCAGCATTCTGGGGCTTGGGACCAGCCCCGACAGCTCCTTGGCCTGGCACCTGGCTCCTTTGTCCCACTTCCAGAGAAAGGACCAAAACCAAAGCTCTTTCTCTCTCCCTCTAGGCTTCTAGAGAAGATGATGTCAAGCAAAAAGTTTAGGGCTCAGGAACACTGGCCTAGCTCTGTCCCCAACCACTGGCTGCTTGACCTTGGCCCGGTCACTGCCCCTCTCTGGGCCTCGACACTTTGACGGCCTCCCTCAGCTGTGCACTCAGGGATCCCGGGTCTGTAATCAGAGGCCAACATCCTGGTTTGGGGATGGCAAGTACCTTGTCATCTAGTCCTTTACTTTTCGTAGGCTACAGTGCACCTCTCTTTGAAGGCCACAGGTCAACCCTGGTCAGCCTGGTTAACGCAAGTCCTAAATTAGTTGCAAAAGGGATCATTTGGGAGAACGCTTAAAACCTGGCACAGGCCTCTCCTCCACCCACAGCTGTCCATGGAAAGGGTGCTGGCCCTTGTCCCCTCCCCCACTACACCTGCAACTGCCTCCACCCGCATGTCCACTCCCTGCCTCGACCAGGTTTCCACCTGGCTCCTCTCCTTAGCCGGCTCCTTCCTGACCTTGGCAGGCTTTGAAACTCTTCACCTTTGAACCACTCTCTTCCAGGCCTCCCGCCACCCCTCCGGGCACTCTCCTCTGGGTCCTCTCCCTCCAAGTAGAGTCTCTGTCTCAGGATCCAGAGTGTTTCTCTCTCCAAGCAATCTCCCGCCACTCCGTTTCCCCCTACCGAGCCTACTCCAGGATCCAGGCACTCGACCCTCTCCGCCAAGCCCCGAGCCTCGCCGCTAGAGTGTTAGGGCCTCACCACGATGCACCTGCGGCGACAACACGCGGTGCTGACTGTATGGCCCGGAGACGACAAAACTACTATAGTTTTGCCTCGTTCCTGGCTTTTCCAACCTTCCTTCTTGCCCTTTCTTGTCTTCTTCCTACTTTATACTCCTATTATCTCCTACTTTATCGATCCTTTTAAGCTGCCTTTAAATCCTTCCTCAGGAAGGCAAGGCATAAGCAAACAAAAACTAAGTAATCAACATTAAAACCAATGAAACCAGTCTCCAGCTGGTACCTGGGGCCTGGTTCTCCGGAAGCCGCCGCTCCCACGAGGCCCTCTCTCTGCCGGTGGCATCGGCACCCATCTAGGCTCCCGGGACAGAAAACCTGAAGGCTCCGCTGACTCGGCTTCTCCCTCTGCACGCTCCAGGTACTGAGCTTTCCAGCTTTCCCTCTCTCCGGATCTCAGAAGCTCGCTCTTTTTTTCCCTCCCCACTGTCTCCATCTCGTCACAGAACTGCGTGGTTTGATGATTTGTTTCTTTCTGGAATATAAATACTTTTTCAGAAGAATGACTTTTTCTTATTACAAAAGCAATAGACATTGATTGTAGAAAGTTCAGAAAATGCAGTCTGACAAGAAGAAAATGAAAACCATCTGTAATTTTATCGATGAGAGATAACACCGTGGACATTTGGGTAAATATCCTTTTCCAGTTTTGTTTTTAAGTTTTTAAAATTTTTTATTTACGTTGAGAGAGAGAGGACAAGTGGAGGAGGGGCAGAGAGAGACAGAGAGACACAGAATCTGAAGCAGGCTCCAGAATCCAAGCTGTCAGCACAGAGCCCCATACAGGGCTCGAACTCATGAATCACGAGATCATGACCTGAGCCGAAGAGTCAAATGCTTAGCCGACTGAGCCACCCTGTTTTGTTGTTTAAAACATATAGTCTTTTCGTTTGTTTGTTTGTTTTTTTAACCCAGCAACACAGCGACTCTCCATTTCGTTCCTGGTTTATTTTCTTGGTCCTCATGGTTCCAGGCTCCCCTGATTGAACCCCCAGGAGCCACTGCAGTTTGGGGGAAGAAAAGACAGGCACTCTGAGGGAGCCTGTGGGAGTGTTTGGGCCACCTCTCCTCCACCCCCCACTGAAGTTGGCCTTCTGGATTTGGGACTATCAGGTGGTGCTATTGACAACAACCCCTCCCAAGGGGACCTGAAAAGCGCCTTCCCAGGTTCTAGTCTAGGGTGGGGATGGGAGTGGTCTTGTGCAACAGGGCAAACCATTCCTCATTCAGGGCTGTTTGTATAAGTGGGCAGGGATGGGTTTGGGAGAAAACCCAGTTTTTGTCAGTGTTTATTTGAACTGTTGGGACAATAGGTTTTGGAGAAAACTCCCCAATAGGGGAAGAGAGGTTGGGTTATAAGGGACAAGATGATGGGGGGGGGTGTCCCAAAGTTGAGCCTGGAGCAGCAGGCTGGGCGGGGGCTATGGATGGGTTACTGCCTGCCCGGCTCGAGAGGACCCAACTCAGTGCCTGATTGCTGCAGGAATGTGAGCCCCAGATTGCCAGTCTCCCGAGTTTTCACATAAAGCTGGAAAAGGATTTTTTTTTTTAATGGAAGTGTCTTGACTCTTTAAATGCTAGTAATCAAAGAAATTAAACCACTGACTGTGTCAAAGCATGATTGGCTGCCAGCATGCAACCTTTTGTTACTACACGTCTACTATGTACTTTACACAGGTTACCCTAATTTAATTAGTGTGGCTTCCGCTCTCTTTCCTCCTGTGGTCCGGCCTCCGGTGATATGGCCTGCTTACCTCAGCGTTCCTTCAGTGGGGTCTGAACTGCTCCTTCCCCTGCTCGAATCTGTCTTCACCAATGTGTCCATCAGTGCTGCCTCTGCCCACCAAGTTCCCGGCTTTCCCTCTCAGCGTCTGAGCCAAACTGAGCAGTTTGTTGGTCCCCAGTCAAAACAAGACCCGTGATCTTCACTGCCTGTTTTTTGCTCACTCTGATTTTGTTATGCTGGAACACCCACACCCGCCTGCTCATCTCTCTTTATACCTCCCCCGTGAAGCCATTTCTCAACCTCCCTCTTGATTTCCATGGCTTGACCAGCTTCTGCTTTATTCAATAGCCATTTGTTGGGATACCTCGAATCCACAAACAGGGCCTCGCATGGGGAATACTGAGATAAGCCAGGGCGCCTGGCTGGCTCAGTCCGAGGAACGTGCAACTTTTGATATTGGGGTTGTGGGTTCAGGACCCATGATAGGTGTAGAGATTACTTAAATAAACTGGAAAAAAAAAAGACCCCATCCCCATCCCTGCCCTGAGGAGTCTCCTCCAGATGAGGGCAGGCACATGCTACCGTGGGCCGCGTGCATGCAGCAGAAAGGACAGCTATAGGCTTTGGCTGAAGAAACAAGGAAGGCTTTATGAGCTTCATCACAGGGTGTGTAGAGGTTTCCTGGGGCAAAGAGACATTGGAGGTAGATGCTACTGCCTGTACAAAGGAATGGAGGTGTGAAAGTTCTAAGAAAGGGAGTCACTTGGGTGGGGATGGCTGGTAAGGTCACAGAAACAAGCGGTTTAGGGACAAGAAAAAAAATTTTTTTTACAGTATTTGCATTCCTTCTGCCTGCACTCCACAGCGTAAGCTCCAGAACAGCGGGGGCTGCGTCTCCGCTTTCACTGATGCACACCTGCCACCTGCCTGGGACCCGTATACCCTTTTCTCAAACCGTTGCAGCAAAACACAGCACCAGGTGGGTGGTGAGAGTGCCCCCTAGCGGCCCCAGTGCAATCCTTCCTCCCAGCACCATAGCTGACCTGGCTGACTCCTCCCTCCATCCCAGATCTTACTGGGGATGGCGCTTTGCCTGCCATTGTCTCACTTCAGCTCTACCCCTCCCTCAGAGGAGGATGTTCCTTTCTGTCCAACACTTATTAAGCATTTATTTTGGGTTGTTCCAGGCATTGGGATAGAGCATTTAATGAGTCATTAATCACTTCTGCTTTGTAAGTGCTTCAGAGATCCAAGGGATCTCAGTGCTAGGGGGACTAGAGGGACCAAATTCATTTTGAGGCTCGAAGGATGGATGAATGGCCAGCCTATGAGATGGTAGCAGCCAAAGCACAGTAGCAAGCCCCACCCCTGCCATCTATCCATTACCATTTACTAAGGTCATGGAGGGGCTGTGGGTGACGGAGACCCAGAGACTAAGACACCATCTGTTGTCTCCAGGAGCTCACAACCCAGAGGGAAGACAGCTAAGCAAACAGAAAGGAGAAAGGGGCACTCCATGCTCAGGACCTGAGTGTGTGCGGGAGCATTTGGGGAGTAAGTGTTAGGCTGAAAGGTGAGAAAGGAGTATGTGATCCTAGCTGAGTACCACAGGTACAAAAACACAGAAGTGTGAGAGTTAGCCATCAAAAGGATGCTAGAAAGGTTCTGCTTTTTGATCTGGCTGCTGCCTTCTGGGTGTGTGCAGTGACAGAAATCGATCGAGCTGTCACTTGTATGAGTCAAGTATGTACATTCACCCTCAGTCATTTAAAGGTGGCCTCCAACCTCTCACATTCCTGTGTTATTTTCCTGCATAGCAATTATTACAATCTAAAAGTACCTCTTTGGTAACACTAGATTTGGGAACCATGTTCATGTTAGGGTTTGAACCTGGCCCTCCAGTACCAGCTCGAGGACCCTGGGAATCCAGCTTTGCCGAGTCAGCTTCCTGTAAACTGGGGATAATAGTACCTTCATCATAGGGCTGTGTGTGCTGAGACAAGGACTTGAGATACATAAAGCATTTACATAGGTGCTTCCTATGTGCTTATCTTGACAAATAGCAGATTGGCGGTACCTGGCACACAGAAGCTCTGTATATAATTTGAAGAAATGAATTAAAGAGGGCGCCCAGGTGGCCCAGTCGGTTGAGCGTCAGACTCGTGATTTTGGCTCAGGTCACGATCTCAAGGTTTGTGAGACTGAGCCCTTGTCTGGCTCTGCATGGACAGCACAGAGCCTGCTTGGGATTCTTTCCCTCCTTCTCTCTTTGCCCCTCCCCCACTCAGGTGCACAAGCTCTCACTCTCTCAAATTTAAAAAAGATGAATTAAAGGATTTTTTTTTTTTTTTTTTTTTTTTGCACCAAACAAAAGGTGGCTTAGGCAAAATGGAGGGATGTGGGCTGGAGCAGGATACCTCCTGGTCAGGAGCTCAGCTTGGGGAGCAGCTATACTCCTGTGAAGAAGCCAAAGCTTCTGTGGGTGAGCAGGGGTGATGGGTGACCTGGGTCCCCACACCAAAGGGAGGAGAGAGAAGAACCAGGGTTCAAACCTGTGCTCCCTCCCTCACCTGAGTCCTCCACTACACACCGCAGCCAGGTCTGCCCCAGCCACTGAGCAGGCTTGTTGACAGCCTCAAACCAGGAAGAAATCATGCTACCCAGCAGCACTGCAGCCTCCCTGGGCCCCCTTCTTGCACGGCCTCTCACCCTCCCCTCTGGTGGTCAAACTTGGCAGTTCTTTCCAGCCTCAGGGGCTGGGGCAGTTTCGGGAAGGGTGGGAAAACCTGCTAAACAGGGTGGCCAAAGCCTGAACCGGTTGTACGGGGCAGTCCCATCTCCCCCCCGCAGCAGCCCTGTCCCTCTCCTGGCCCGCAGAGCAGAGGCAGCAGCCTCACAGAACCAACTATTTTATTACACTGTGGGTGGACTGGGGCCTGAGGAGGGCAGGGGGACGGGTGGGGGTGTGATGCCTGAGAGCCCTGAGGCACGTGGGGAGGATACAGAGCATCAGGCTCTGGTAGGCTGGCTGGGTGCACTCTTGGGGGAAGGGAAGAGGCGGCCCCTTCTCACTCCTCTCACCCATCCCCATGGCATTAAATAAACAAAAAGGAACTCTATACAGCACAAAATATACAGGGAGGTCCTACCCCCCAGCCCTTGAACGTGCAGAGTGGCTGGGCCAGCTCTGGAGGGCAGGGCTGGGACCTCCAGCTTTGATATGGCAGCTCTGAACTGGAAACAGAACTCCAAACTTCTTCTGAAATCCCAGGCAGACAGGTCCATTTGTGTGTGGGACTCCGGGTTCAAAGGTTTTCTGCTCCTCCCAGGCCCTGGAGCTTTCTCAGGAACGAGAGGCCTAAGCTTACCTGAGACATCTCCCAGAGGGGTTGGAACCCTGGCCTCAGAAGCAGAGTGGGCCTGGGAAACAGGCTAGAGGAGTCTGGTCCCAAAGTCTTCCCCAGCCCAGGCTTCCCTCTTGGCAAAAAGGAAGGAGGGCCAGGCTAGAGCTGGAAAGAGCCTGTGAGAGCCCTAGACCGAAGGGCCAAGGCAGACCCAGGCTCAGAGGGGCCGGGTCGTGTGGTTATAGACCAGGTGCTCCGTGTCCTCTGTGGTTGAGACTGTGGAGCTGGCGGGGGTAGGGGGTTGAGGGTGGTGGTGGTGGCGGCGGTGTCTGTGGAAGTCCTTCCTCTGGTTCTTGAAGAAGCAGTAACCCAGTATGGATACCACCACCACGATGCAGGTGGTCAGGAGTACTGCAATGGCCACCTCCACGGAGCCTGGTGGGGAGAAGAGGCCTAATGGAGGAGCTCTCGCGGCCTGCTCAGCTCTGATGCCCTCCCCCCACCCTTGGTGCAGAGGGGACCAAGTCAAATGGATGCCAGGTGTGGAAAGACCTCCAGCGTACAAGCAGCTGAGCTCCATGAGGAACTCGAGGAAGGGCCTGGGACTCTGACAGCAAACATATGACACGCACTTTACTATGCTTCCCTCCTCAGCCCATGGCAGCTATCGCGAGTGATTGTGGCTCCCGGTCCCGTTAGCCAACCTCAAGATCCTTCGGATCACAGGTTTAGGCAGGCACATGGAGTTGATCCTTGAGATGACACTTACTCATTGGCGAGAGGGCAGACGGGGCTTACCTACGTTAGGAATGGGGCCTTCCCGCCGCAGACCAAAAACATCTTTCTCTACAAATGAGGAGAGAGACAAGTCAGTACTAAAGGCTCTGAGACTCAGCTGCTGCTCGGTGCCCCAGACCACCCACCCCCATTCCAGCACTCTGAAGATACGCTGTGACCAGCCTGGGCCCTTGGGACAGGGCAGAGTGCTCTAGCTCAGCCTTCCCCTGCCCCCCCTTCCACCCCCCGCCGCCCAGCTCACTGGAGATGCCACGACAGGACTCAAGACACTGCTCCTCCTCCTCAAAATTGTTCTTGTTGCCGTAACAACCACCGTAGGTAAAGCGGGCGCAGCGCTCACTGAAGGGGTTGTAGTACCAGCGTGGGATGTTCTCCAGGCAGAGGCCTGTGTCTGGCAGGTCCACACAGTGCCCTGGGAGGTAAGGAACAGGCCAAAGGGTGAGTGAGTGAGTCCAAGGGGGGCCTCGTGCCTCCATCCACCAGGCTCCACATGGACGCTGAGAGCCCCCTCCTCACCCACCTCAGGCTGAGGAAGGCTGAGAGTCAGTCAGGGCCTCCGGGGCCCCAGAAACACACAAATCCTGGACAACAATCTTAGGCACAGAAATACCCCACACTGACTCATGTAACTATTTTTTTCAATTTCCCTTCAGCTTTTCCAATTGTGTCAAGGTCTCGGTTTTCTCTCCAGCACTGGACGGACAGCAAATGTCCGGCGAAAATTAATTAATGTTTTATTATAGTTATTGTAATAGTTAATCTCCATCTGTAGCATGTAACGGTGGCTTCTCATGTACGCTACTGATGTGAAATTTCTCTTAACACGTTAAAAACGTACTTGATTTATAGGAAAAATGGTAAGGAAATAACCCCTCAGTGATACGCAGGCATGGTGTTAAGAGGATGACCGACGCCTGGGAAACATGAAGCCGAAGAGAGCCTAGGAGCCCGCCAGCTTTCTACCTGCAGCCTGGCACACACAGCAGGCCCCTTTGGCACCCTGGAGGGTGAGGACGGCAGTGCCAGCCTGTCTCCTGACCCAGGACACCTGAGGAGGACCTCACCTTTGTCACTGGGGAAGTGGATGTTCTGGAGCTCCTCGAAGCCACCGGTGTCTGCACAGATGGAAGATCAGAGGCCCAGGCCCAAACAAGGGTGTCACAGGGGTGCAGGATGAATGGCCAGGCCCTCCCCCTCCGCTGCCCACCACCCCTCCCTCTCCCGGGCCTCACATTTTTCACAGGTGGCCTCGTCGGAGGCGTCGGGGCAGTCGGGAGTGTCGTCACACTCCAGGAAGCTGTCGATGCAGCAGCCATCGCTGCAGCGGAACTCGGTGGGGTGACAGGTGCCAGAGCACACTGGGTGGGGCAGGACGGTGGTTGAGGGTGAGGTCAGGCTCGAGCATAGGTCACCAAGTCCCAGAGTCCATCATCTACTTGGCCTTCTCTACCCCAGCAGAGCCTTATGACATGTTCCCTGCTCCCCTTCTCGCACCCCCCACCCAAGCCCTCCTACACACAAACTGGGGAGCTCATGACAGGGTGCTGGGCTGCAACAGGTGGGGTCTGTGGTCCTTCACAGGGGGCCTGTGGTCCTTCCACATCCTACGAGGGCAGGAATGGGTTGGGCAAAAGGAGCTCGGACAGGGGCAAAGACATGACCTGGCGAGGGTGAGGGGAACAGAGAAAGGAGCAAAGCCCACCTGGACGGTGCCTGTCCAATGAGGGGCCTGGGAGAGAGAAAATAGACAAGTGAGAGGAGTCAGGGCCAGGTCCCAGCAGGGATGAACCGATGGGGGGAAGGAGGGGGCTGGGAATCCAGGCCCACTGCCCTGGGGGAAAGTCATCTGAGTCCCCAAGCTACATGGTAAAGGCCCACCTTGCACATCCCGGCAGGCTAGCTTGCACTCTTCTTCCCGAAGGTAGTTGTTCTTATTGCCCAAGCAACCTCCATAAGTGAAACTCTTGCAAATCTGTTCTTTGGGGTCGTAGTACCAGCGGGGGAAGGAACCGCGGCAGCGGCCCACCTTGTTGGATGCGAGGCAATATTCTGGGGAGAGGAAAGCTTGTGAGGGGGCTCCGTGGGGGCCCCATCATCAGAGGTGGCCGCTCCAGGTACTGCCTCCCCACTCCCTCCCTTACCTTCTGTCTGCTTGGCAGACAACACAGTAATTGTGACGTTGGTCGTGCTTTCTGGCTGGTCTGAGTCGGCTGCTGTCAGCTGGAACAGGTAGGTGCCTTCCTTGAGTCCCCACAGCTTCACCTGGTCCGGCTCATTCTTCTACACACAGGAGGAGCCATCAGGCTGGGACCCCCGATGCCCCTCAGCTGTCCCAGGTCCTCCCAGCCACACCTCCCACCCCCACAGAGACAGCAGAGGGACTCGGTATTAAATATATCCTTAGCTTCTCTCCACCCCAACCATCTGGAACCTCAGGTTGGCCAACGACCCTGGAAAGGGAACCCTGGAGAGCTGAGGTGGGAGTCAGGGAGCCAGCCTAGTGTCTCACCTCTACTCTGACATCCGTGTCACCCTGCAGTAGGTACCAATCTGTGTTCTCCGCATCCTTCAGCACCAGGGGTTCCTGGGGCTGTACCTTCAAGTCTATGCTTGCCCAGGTCTTGGGGATCCGGGACCCTGAAGGGGAAGGTAAGGTAAGATCGACTCTCACTGAATGGACCAGAGCTCTCCTGGAGTGGGAAGCAATACGGGCCACACCTAAACCAACCTAGGACTCAGCAGCCTGCATGGGGCACAGGCAGAAGCTCACAACTAAATCATCATCTTGCTCTCTATTTAGACAGTCTTTGTTACACTGAAGATGTCTTTAATGTCGTAAAACCTACTTTCTGATGAAAAATATTGAACAGCATGTGCTCTTTGATCCCATTTAGGGGGAAAATATGTATAGGAGAGAAGCTTATTCCTATTTTTTTTTCTTTATTTCTTTATTTTGAGAGAGAAAAAGAGAGAGAGAGAGAGATAGCATGCACGCATGTGAGTCGGGAAGGGGCAGAGAGAATCCCAAGCAGGCTCCTTGAAGTCAATGCAAGAGTCTGAAGTGGGGCTTGATCCCATGAACCGTGAGATCATGACCTGAGCCGAAATCAAGAGTCGGACACTTAACTGACTGAGCCACCCAGGTGCCCCTATTTGTTTTTTTAAGTAGTCTTCATACCCAGGGCAGAGCCCAACGTGGGGCTTGAACTCATGATGCGGAGATTAAGAGTTGGACACTTAACTGGCTGAGCCACCCAGGCGCCCCCTCCCCCATTTTCTACAATAAGCAAGTACTTGTGCTAATTGCTTTAAAAAGTTCAAGTAACAATATTTTTGAAAAGCCAAATAAGTGAATGTGTAATTAACACTACTACACCCCATTCTGCTGGTCTGGAATGCTGCTGAGAAGCCTGTCCTGGTAGGACCATAACCACAGGTGGAGGGTGCCTCTGCCACTTCAGACGGACTCTGCCTCCTGTTACAAGGGGTCTTGAGGCAATCACACCCTCTCTCAACCTGATAATGCCTGTGCCGAGGCTTCCTCCAGTCTCAAGTTAGGGGCTGGAGAGAATCAAGTACAAAGCAGAATTCCTGCCTGTAGTAGGTTGAACTGTTAGACCCAGAAAACATAGTTGTGTCTAACCTCCAGAATTTGTAAAGGTGACCTTAACTGGAAAAAGACTGTTAGCAGAAGTAAGGAGGCTAAGCATCTCGATATGAGATCGTTCTGGATTAGCTGGGTAGGCCTGATGCAATGACACATGTCTTTATAAAAGACAGAAGAGGAGAAAACAGAATGGAGGCAGGCCAAGTGAAGACAGGCAGAAACTGGAGCCTGATGGAGCCACGAGCCAAGGACTGCCTGGAGTCCCCAGGAGCTGGAAAGGGCAAGGAAAGACTCTCCCTTAGGATCTTCAGAGAGAGTATGGCCTTGACGACACCTGGATTTTGGACTTTTGGCCTCCAGAACTGTAGACAGTACATTTCTGTTGTTTTGAGTCACCCTGTTTGTAGCGATTTGCTTCAGCAGCCATAGGTAGTTATACACTGCGTCGGAGAGGACTCCAGTCCAGTTGGGCAGATAAGACCCAACACCAGGAAGCAACATGGGAGAAAAGCCCCAACAGGATGAAGCAATATGTGGTGCGTGTACAAGACAAGGAAGCAGACATGCAGGGAAGGGGAGAGGCCACAACAAGTCAGAGGAATAAGGGAAGGCTTTCTTGAGAAGGGAGAAAGGACTTTTTTTTTTACCTCTTTAAAAATTAATTTTATTATTATTATTTTAAATTTTTATTTATTTTTGAGAAAGAGGGAGGGAAGGAGACAGAGGATCTGAAGCAGGCTGTGCACTGAGAGTGGAGAGCCCAGCATGGGGCTCAAACTCATGAACTGTGAGATCATGACCTGAGCCGAAGTCAGACGCTTAACTGACTGAGCCACCCAGGTGCCCCAATTTTATTATTTTTTAATGTTTACTTATTTTTGAGAAAGAGAGAAACAGGGTGAGCAGTGGAGCAGAGAGAGAAGGGGGAACAGAGGATCCAAAGCAGGCTCTGTGCTGACAGCAGAGAGCCCGACGCAGGGCTCGAACTCATGAACCACGAGATCATGACCTTAGCTGAAGTCAGACACTTAACTGACTGAGCCGCCCAGGCACCCCGAGAAAGGATTTTTTGATTCTTTTGTTTTTTCTTGGTTGGTCGTAGGGAAGAATGTGCAGTGCTGTTGATAACAGCAGAAAACACGAGCCAAAGCAAGGAACTGGGAATTTGCAAGGCAGGTCTGCCGGACACTGCAGAGACTGGCTAGGGGGAGACAGACCTCAAAGGGCCTTCAATGCAGGGCCAGAACATGTGGACAAAGCAGAAATAATATGTAAATATTTAACAAAACACACAGTTCTAGAGACCACAGCTGCACCAGACACTGACCTCCTAGCTATATGACTGAGAACCAGGAGCCTGTAGGGTGGGGCCGAGGGCCCAGGCAGCAGGGGCCCTCCTGAGCACGGGGCAGCCGCTACCTATCCCCCTGTTTGGGATGACTTCTATGGAGCGAGGCCAGTGAGTGGATCAGAGCAACAGTTCAGCGCCTGTGTGAAGAGAGTTGTTTGAATTAAAGGGGTAGCTAAAGGGATGGAAAGGAGGATGTGAGAAGAAGCTTTCTGTGTCTGACAGGAACTGGGAAGAGTCAGGGTATAGAGAGAAGAGAAACCGGATCTAGAGGAAACCCGGAATTCAATCATAGAGAAGTTGAACTTGAGGGAGGGAAGACCATTGAGGGAAGTGACTAGCAGGCAGCTGGAAGTCTGCGTAGGGGACTCCTGAGAAGCCAGAGTTGGAGACAGATATGGAGTTGTCTTATTAACAGAACTGCCCATAGTTTATTTTGTGACATGGGAAAGTACTTAAAATTCAAATTTGTGTCCACAAATTGGAATACGGTTTCACCTACCAATTTACATATTGTTGACAGCTGCTCTGATGTTACAACAGGAGAGCTGAGCGGCTGGAACAGAGACTGTACGGACCACAAAGTGTAAAATATTTCCTATTTGAACCTTCACAGAAAATTTGCTGACCGTGGATCTCCATCACCTGGCTTCCTAACCACACTGCCACGGCTGCATTCTTGCCCCTTTACAGATGAAAAAATTGACAAAAGAGAGGTTAAATGACTTGCCTGCGGTCACTCGTTTCCTGAACAGCAGAGCAGGGATCTGAACTCTGGTCTATCTGACTCCATAGCTCATGGTCTTTATAAAACACCATGCTGCAGGTCACTCACCTATTTGGAGGAGTGATTTTGATTGCTTTTCATTATCTCAGGGTTGTTTTTAACTTAGGTAATAAATATACATGATATCAAATTCAAAAAGTACAAGAGTAGTACTCTTGGGGTACCTGGCTGGCTCGGTTGGTGGAGCATGAGACTCTTGATTTCAGGGTTGCAAGTTTGGTTGGGTGTACAGATGACTTAAAAAATAAAATCTTGGGGCACCTGGGTGGCTCAGCTGGTTAAGTGTCCGACCTTGGCTCAGGTCATGATCTCACGGTTCATGAGTCTGAACCACGCTGGGCTCCCTGCTGATGGAGTGGAGCCTGCTTGGGATTCTGTCTCCCACTCTCTCCGCCCCTCCCCAATCTCTCGCTCTCTCTCAAAATTAAAAAAAAAAAAAAAAAAAGTTAAAAATAAATAAATAAAACCAAAACCTTACCCCCCAATCCCCAAAAAGTACAAAAGAGTAGTGAGCATTAAGTTTTGTCTTTTCTTAACCTTTTCTACTTAATCTCCCAGGGTCCTCTCACTAGAGGCAACCATTCTTACTATTTTATATGTGCGTGTGTGAATGACAAGAGACAGTATTGAATTTATAAGCATGCAAGTTCTTCTTCCTGTTTTTCTCACGATGTATTTTGGAAATCATTCTATAGCAGCATGGAAAGAGTTTCCCCTTTTTGGGTGCACAGTACTCATTATATGACTGCATCGTAATTTATAACTTATTTAATAGCCAGTACACCAGTCTCCTCTTAACTTAGAGTCTTTCTTTTTTTCTTTCTTTTCCTTTTCCTTCCCTACTAAGAACCAAATCATATTGCCTCAGGGCTTATTATTATTACTATTACTATTATTATTGTTAAAACAGCACTGCCATATCCAATTATAAGATGTGTTGACAGATATTGAGATTGTTTCCAATTCTTTGCTATTATAAATAACGCTACAATGAGTAACTGGCTGGTAAGTTGGTTTACACACGTGTAAGTGTAGTCGCAAGATGAATTCCTACAAGTGGAACTGTGTTGAGGTTTATGTGCATTTACAAGTTTTTTTTAAGTTTGTTTGTTTGTTTGTTTGTTTATGTAATCTCTCCACCCAGTGTGGAGCCTGAACTCACAACCCCAAGATCAAGAGTTGCATGATCCTCGGACTGCGCCAGCCAGGTGCCTCCATTTACAGTTTGGATGGACATTGCCAAACTGCCCTCCACCGAGGCTCTTCAGATGGTTATGTCAAGCGTAAGTGAGTTGAAAGGATGGAGAGAAGGTAAGAGATAAGGACAGCTGGTAGGAGGCTGAGTCACAGAGATTCCTCCTTGAAGAGGCGGAGAAAGCGAGCCAATGGGGGGCTCACAGAGGGTAGACCCAACGGGGAGAAGACCAGGACACACAGTGACAGCAAAGGGATGGGAGGGGAGAGCTTCCATAAACATGTCAGATGCAGGTGGAGAGGCCTAGAAGGATGAGAAAAGAGGACCTGGGTTGCAGGGGTTGAGAGGAAATAAAACCGAAGAGCAGGAAAGAAAAGTGCCTGTCTGGGATGAACCGTACCCATGTGGCTTGGCTGGCAATAATCAGTAGAGGGTCCAACAGGGGCAGGTTCTGAGGTGACCTCTAAGAGCCAAAGCCACAGGGGCAGTGAGCCGAGGGGCACCCATGCCTCCCCCCTTGCATCTTTCAGAAAGTAATCAGCTGAAGATAAGACTACTTGGGAGTCTACCCGGCAGACAGGCCAGCCCCACCAGCCCCCAGGGTGGAAGTGGACAGCAGAGTGATGCACCTTGGGCCAAGCCAGCAACATCCGCCCAGCCCCAGGCCCCAGGAGCAAGGGGCAGATGCCCCACCCTACCACTCCTTACTTCCCACCCCCAAGAGAGCAAAGGGCCAGAGTGGCAATAAAGGAAGTCCTTCCCCAGCTGCCAGGCCTCAGGACATCTCCAAGAAACAGACTCTACCTCCTAAGCCACTCCTCCAACAGAAAGAGGGGGAGGGCAAGTGAGGGGAGAGAAGGAAGGAGCAGGGTGTTCGGGAGGCCACGGGAAACTGGACTAGACTGGCCACAAACAGGGAAAGGGGAACAAGTCAGCCCACCCTGGGGAGCATTTCTATACCCAAAGAAAGAATCAAAGGCTTAAATGCCTTGAGCACCTAAGTGCCCACCTTGCCTGCCTTGGTCCACTCTAGCCTCCAGGAGGGTTTTATCCTGCTCTTTCCCATCTCCAACCTCTAGCCAGGCTCAGCTGAGAACAGACTCCTTGACACCCATCAGCTCCCCCACCCCCCAAAGCACTGAGGCACCCTTAAAATGGCCTGGAGTTTGCACTCAGTTCACGCCCTACCCAGTTCCCTAAATGACCCAGGAAATCCCCACTCCACCCTCTGTCGTGCCAAACAAGTCGGCCAGTCTGGGGTAGGGGCGTTTCCAAATGAGGAAGGCTGGTTGCAAGGCCCTGTGGCCCCATCCGGCTCATCTCCCCAACCAGACCCCAGAGATTCAGGTGCTGGACCTGGTAGAACTCCCATGGACCCTCTGTCAGAGCAGGAAGGCACAAGCAGCTCAGGTCAATTAGAGTCATCACCACCTACACTCTGCTGCTTCCTTGTGGAACAGGCTCAGGCCCTGGCCCAGTGGGACTCAGGTGGCCCAGCCTGCCTCAGGGATGGTGCCCACTTTCCCCCACCCAGAATCCCCCTCCCACCTTTCCTCAGAGACTCAGGAGAGCTACTGGAAGGATAGGGAGAAGAGTGGGTCCTTAATCTGAGAGCGTCTGGCCCAGGAAAAAGCTGCAAAGTCCATTTTCCACTTCCCAGAACTGAGACCACCCCTAGATTGAGTACCAGCCCAGACCTGGCCCCTGAGCTCCCCAGCCTCTGGTTCTATTATCTGCTGGGCTATCTTGGGTTAGAGTGCTAGGTTTCTACCAAAAAGGTGGTCTTGTGTGAAAACCAGCACAGGACTTTTGGAGATCCTGCCTGGGTTGAGTCCCACGTCTCCCATATAGGGGCAGTACTATCCTGGGCAAATTATTTAACATGGGAGTCAGTTTCCTAATCTAAAAAGTGGGATGCCGACTAATAGCACCCTTTTCAGAAGTGGTTGTCATGAGGCCTAAGTCAGAGGCTAAGTGGCAAGGCAATCAGTAAACTATAAAGTGCTAACAGAGGTTATCACTTGTGACCCATCCCTGCCCTGGAGCCCCACCTGGCCGGAACATCAGACAGAGAAAATGGAGAACGAAGGTCTCTGGAGGGGCCTGATCCCAGTTAACTGCTCAGTCCCAGGAGGAAGGAGGAGGAGGCCCCACTTTGCCCTTATCCCTAGAAGTAAACAAGGCGAGCAGACCTTGTAGCTTGGCGATCACATCCTAAGCAGGGAGAGCCCTGCCTGGCTCACCCGCGTACACACACACCTGCCAGGACAGCTGACATCCCTCCCCTACCAGGTACACATACCAGTGGGCTGACTCACTTAGCAACCCTCTTCACCCCCACCCAGAGCCTCTGGCTACTGTGCCCACAACACCACCGCTTCCCCTTTTAGGTCAACCCCAGACGGCCCTTGTTCTTGAGCATCTGGGGTCTTGCAGTTGTTCCCACACCACCAAAAGGCCAATAGGTGGGAAGAGGGGGTGCAGAGAGATGCTAACCAGGCCCAAGCCCAGCAGTAGAGAAGCAGACTATCCTTCCCCAGGCTCACTTGACAGGGCCTCAAGGCACCTAGCACAGTGCTCCGCCAGGGGTGTCTAGCTAGTCACCAGGCGGCCTCCAGACTTTCTGACTTAGCAAATGAGGGCCAGCAATTGGGACTCCGTAGGAGCTGCCTCCTCTCTCCCAAACACACATCCCAGAGCACCAGCCCACTCAACAGCCCGAATTAGGGAGCCAGAGTCTGGGTTCTAGGATGTCGCGCCCTCCCACCCCCCCACTCTAGTAGCCTGTCCTTTGTTTACTGTTTATACTGCCTACTTCTAAGGAGGAGTCAGGCCTGAGTGAGACTGTCCTCCTCACTCCTTTCTGATGCTCACCTCCCCCAGGACTCCACTACCAGTCCCTTTTCTGAGTCTCCCCAAATCCATCCAACCCGGCCCTCTCGTCCTTACCTCCAAAGCCCTGGGTCCGAAGCTCGCGGTAGGAGCGGTAAACCTCCCGCGTGAGGTAGTTGATGAAGCCCTCCCTGGGTGCGAACTTGCACACGAAGTTCTGCTCGTAGAGGCAGTTCATTAGGAAGCAGGCGGCAATGGCGTCCTCCCCACGGTCGCGCTGCAGCTCTACCAGCGCCAGGTTGCAGTCCTGGGTGGTGCAGCAGGCGCGCACGCAGTCCCAGCCGCGGCGTACGGTGGGGGAGCCCAGGAAGGTGGCCCCGTTGCCGACCGAGGCCTCGGTGTCGAGCACGAAGGCAGGCACCCCGGCGGTAAAGCGATCCAGGCAGGCGCCTCCCGCGGGCAGCCCGGGGGGCACCGGCGGCGGCCCCGCCTCGGTGCCCAAGAGTTCGAGGGCGCACAGGAGCCACATGGTGACTGCTGGGACGCTGGCCTGGAAGAGGAGGGTACGGGTCATCATCCTTCCCGGTCCGTTGCCCTCCTCACCACGGGGGTCACCTTCACTGTGCGGGCCTCTGGGCTCTAAAGGTGCTTGAGACCTGAAAGAGGGGAGGAGACGGAGGAGGAGACACACCGGATCAGCCGGAGACTTCAAGGGAGGCGGGCAGGCCAGGAGGAAGTCGAGAAGAGGGCTGGGAAGCACCTCGCGCCCCGGGAGGGAAGAGGGGTACGGGGGCCCAGCCCTCCCACGCCCACTCCGGTGACCCGGCCGCTCGCGCACCCCTAGATGGACCGCTAAGGAGCTCACGTCCCCCGGCACACGCAGCAGCGCAGAACAAAGGGCCACACATGCTCCGAGCCCGCTCTGTCCCCGCCTCGCGCTCTGGGGCCCGGGTTACCTGCGCAGGTGAGTGGGGTGGGGCCGCCCCTGCCGAGGTTCCGGTCCCGGCTTCCTGCGCGGCTCGGGCCCCCGCTTCCGCCCCGGTGCCGGGTGAGCTCGGCCACCTCCTCCCCCGGTTTCTGGTGAAACTGAGTCAGTGTGGCCGGGGCGGGGCGGACATTAACCCCAGCGCCGCCGGCCCCGCCTACTCCCGGTGCGCCGCCGCTCGCCCTGCCCCGCCGCGCTCCGCGACCGCAGCCCCAAGTCCCCGGACCCTTTCCCCGCGGGCTGCTCCCGGCACCGTCTCCGATTCCGGACCCTGGGCGGCGCCCTTCGAGGCTGCTGCTCTTCGCCGGCTCCGCCGAGGCCAGCCTCGCGGTGCGGTCCCGCACCCCAGAAGTGCAGCAGAGTCGTCCATTCGGGGGTCCGGCACTCCAGCCTCCCTTTCCGGTCGGGGGCAGCACGCCCAGCTCCAGGCCTGAGGCGCTTGAGAGGAAGCTGGGGGAGGAGAAATGGGGCAAAGCCCGACGCAAACAGCAAACGATCTCGCCGCCGATCTCGCCGCCGTCGTCAGCCCTCGGAAAATCATTTTCATCTCGTGGCGGGAAGAGATCCCTGAAGGGGCTGCAACCTTTGGTAACTGGAATCCCGGAGGCCTGCTCCGGCGTCACTGCCCTTGCCAGCTCCGGGAAGCCCTGCATTCTGCCAGAGTGAGCACCTGAGGCGATTTTCCTCTTCCAGGTTTCCATGCTTGACCTGCAGTGGGTCCATTTTGTTCGAGGCCCTTCCTTGTACCAAGTTTTGCATTCAGGCTGGTCTCTGTCAGAGCTGAGTCCCGGTTAGCGCTCATTGGTCTGCCGCCTCCTTCCCTGGAGCACAGGTTCTCTCTCACTAAGAGAGTGCTCCTGGTCAAAAGCTGGACATCCTCTTCCAGTAGAATGCCATCCTGGGAAGCTCCAGCTCACCTAAGTAGTTGAGATAATGACCTTCACAGAACCGTGGGGTCCTTGAAGCCATGAGTGAAGAACACCTCTTAAAGACCATTCTTACAGAGCAAGGTTGGTCCTCTTACTGCTCTCCCAAAAAGAGATTCACACCTTTTCATGATGATCTAACACGTCCCGCCCAGTGGGAACGTTCTTCCTAATTTCTCATCTAGAGCAGCTTTACCTACTAGGTCCTGTAGCCAACCCTTTGATCATTTTCCTGGCTGACCTGCAACACTCCCCAACTGCCTACATTATGAGTGTTAGGGGCGGGAATCTGGGGTCTGTTCCCCTCTCTGGATTTTCTGCTTTTTGTCTCACTGCCGCTTGCACAGTGGTGGACCCGGGACGATGACGTTATGTTGAGAATGCAGCAAAAGGTTGTGCATTTGCTGGGGGGAAAGGGTTTTGTGGTGAGCTGGTTTCTGCCTCCCCCGATACCTCATACATAGAAGAATCCTATGTCCTATCCTATAGAGACTATGACCTTATTAGTGACGTGACTTAACCATAGATTTATCATTACATCCACCTACACCATTACAAAAACCTGTATTTATCAAGGACTGACAATGCCCAAACGCCGTTCTTAAGTACTTCCCACACATTGCCCCATATACTCAAACCAAGAAAGTAGGTACTATTTTTATCTCCATTTTACAGATGAACAGACAGGCTCCGACTGGTAATGTAGCAGGTGGCAGAGTGAGGCTCAGAGTCTAGGCAGACCAATTCCATTGCTTTAGCGCCTAAACCCTGGGGTTTACTGCACTTGCAACTCTGACTTCAGCTAGACCTTCTACCCTCCCCACAGGTTTAACTTGCCAAAAACAAAAACTCATTTTCAAGTGCTGGGCAGCCCCCTTTAGTTAAGATGCTGGCACAACTTGATATAATTGCTAATGCTCACAGCTACTCTGAGAATAGTTTCCGCCTTGCAGAGATGGTCACTAACTCCATTGAGGTCACATAGTGAAGAGTGGGAGGCAGGGCTGGATAGGGCTCAAGTATGTGGACTCTGGACTCAGGCTCCTGGGTTTAACTCTCACCTGCCACTTACTATCTGTGTGGCCTTTGGTCAGTTATTTAGCCCACTGTGCCTTAGTCTCCTTGTGTATGAAGTGGGGCCTCATAGATTATTATAAGGATTAAATGAGTTAATACAGGTAAAACATTTGATGCCATGAGTGCCCAATAAATGTTACCTGAAAAAAGTAACAGAGCGAGATTTTTATTCCAAGTCTCTCTGACATCAAAAACTACACTTTTCCTACTACTTTATACTGCTTCCGACATACTGAAAAGAAAAACTACACATGAGAGGAATAAAGACTAAGATAGTCCACCCAAGCAGTGAAAGTGATGGCATTTGAATGGCGGAAATATGTGGTAACATTTTCTTCTTTCTAGTTCTTAAATTATCTTCCAAGTTCCCTTTAGTGAGCTTCCACAATGAAGACAGAAATATATCCTGACAACGTCCACATTCATCATATTTAGCCCCAGATTGCTTTCCTCTTCACACTCTCTCCTGGTCTTGTTGTCCCTGCCACTTTGGAGTTATCTGTGCCCCTTGCCTTTCCTTGGGCTTTCCCTGCAGCCATCCAGCAGGCTCTTGGGTCCTGACAGTCTTCCCTGGTAATGGGTCACATCTATCTCTTCTGTCTACTGCCATCGCTGCCCTTGCTCTGGGCTCTGTGCCAGCTTCCTGATGAACTCCGGGCCGCCTCGCACAGTGCATGAGGTTCCCTCCTCCAGCCCTGCCTTCATCTGCCCTTTACCTGTTTAGACTCTCAGTGACCCCCAGTAGCATCTCTGGCAGTGTGCACAGAGCCAGCTGTTCCCTGGATGCGTTAATAAAGTACGCTTTGTAGAGAAGCAGAGTGTTACACCTGTTGAGGGCCTTAGCTAAAGGCCTTCCCCTTACCTACAGGAATCTGAGCTCAGAGACTTGTCCTTGATTTGTTCAGAGACACAGAGCTAATGTGTGGCAGAGGCCACCTGCAGACTTAAGGTCTCTTGATTGCCAACCTTGTGCCCTTTCCATGATTCTGTCCTGCTTTCCTGCAAAGCATTTCCCAATGATATGGTTTTCTAATTGTTTATTGCAGGCCCAAAGGAGCTGTCTGGATGGGTTAGCTCTTTTGTTAGACCACGTGGCTCACCCTCCCTCTGTGAGCTTGGAGAAGAGTAGGCCTCGGTTTACGCTACTGACTTCATTCTTATGTGCCATATCACCAGTACCAACCATTACTCTTAGGATTGAGTGCTTCGGTGAGAATATTCAGTCCTTAACACCACTGCTAGAAAAGGAACACCGACTACCTTATCTCGGATGGTGATCTGATGGTTTCTACAGTAGGTGTGGTGGGTTGTCTACAATGATGACCAGCAAAGATGGTAGACCCTACTTCACCTTCCCGTATGTGCACACTGCTCCTCCCACCAAGAGGTGGCATCCGTATTCCCTTCCCTTTTGAATCTGTAACTTGCTTTGACCAATAGAACCTGCAGAAGTGGTGCCCTGTGACTTCTAGCCTGTAGCCATATAGCTTGCATTTTTCCCTCTTAGAACCAGTCGTGATACAAAGAAGCTTGACTGCACTGCAGGAGAGAGGCCACCTGAAGAGAGCAAACCCCTGGAGGATGTGAGGCAATGATGGGAGAGAGAGAGGAGTCCAGCTATCCCGCAGCCACCCCCGATGAGTAGCTATGTGAAGCCATCTTCTATCCTTAGCCTCAGTTGAACTGCCTGGCAGAGACCAGCTGCACCTGCCAAGCCCCGCCCAAGATGCAGATTCGTGAGTAAATCAATGACAGTGTTTGTTTTATGCCTTTGTATTTTGGGGTGGTTTGTTATGTGGCAATAATAACAAATGGAAAGATAATATATTTATAGAAAAAGTTTTCATTTTAATTATTTAATGATCATAAACAATACATTTTATTTTATTTTACTTATATTTGTATTTTATTTTATTTTTTATTATTTTCGCCAAAACTCAGGAATGAATAAATAATAAAGTTTAGAAATAAATTTCATGGGCGCCTGGGTGGCTCAGTCGGTTGAGCGTCCGACTTCGGCTCAGGTCATGATCTCACCGTTTGTGAGTTCGAGCCCCGCATCAGGCTCTGCTGACAGCTCGGAGCCTGCAGCCTGCTTTGGATTCTGTGTCCCATTTTCTCTCTGCCCCTCCTCCACTTGTGCTCTGTCTCTCAAAAATAAATAAATGTAAAACAAAAAATTTTTTAAAAATTAAAATAAGAAATTTCAGTTTTAATGATCTAACTAGTCAAAGCCCGTGAATTCTCTTGATAATGTAGAACCAACAATTTGTGGTAAGGAATTTTGGGGAAAGTAATGCAATACTTTTCAGGGTGAGACCACTGTGATTGGTTCAGTCTTTATTTAAGGAGACAGGTCTTCTTGGATAATACTACACCCTTAAAGAGGCATTTTAATTTTTTTTTTAATGTTTATTCATTTTTGAGAGATGGAGACAGTGCGTGAGTTGGTTGGGGGGAGGTGTGCAGAGAGAGAGGTAGACACAGAATCTGAAGAGTCTGGGCCTCTGAGCTGTCAGCACAGAGCCCAGTGTGGGCCTTGAACTCACAAAGCATGAGATTATGACCTGAGCTGAAGTCAGACGCCCAACTGACTGAGCCACCCAGGCGCCCCTTAAAGGGGTATTTTAAAAATGTTTTATTTTTTGGTTTTGAGAGTGAGAGAGGCAGAGCACAAGCAGGGGAGGGGCAGAAAGAGAGAGGGAGACACAGAATCCAAAAAGGGTTCCATGCTTGCTGACGCGGGGCTCGAACCTGTGAAACACAAGATCATGACCTGAGCTGAAGTTGGCTACTTGTGCTCGCTTCGGCAGCACATATACTAAAATTGGAAGTTGGCCTACTTAACTGACTGAGCCACCCAGGCGTTGAAGGGACATTTAAAAAGAATTATAGGGAGGGGCGCCTGGGTGGCTCAGTCAGTTGAGCGGCCGACTGCAGTTCAGGTCATGATCTTACGGTCTGTGAGTTCGAGCCCCGCATTGGGCTCTGTGCTGATGACTCGGAGCCTGGAGCCTGCTTCGAATTCTGTGTCTGCCTCTGTCTTTACCCTTCCCCTGCTCACGCTCTGTCTGTCTCTCAAAAATAAAAACATAAAAATTAAAATAATAAAAAAATAAAAGAATTATAGGGGCACCTGGGTGGCTCAGTCAGTTAAGCGTCCAACTTCAGCTTAGGTCATGATCTTGCAGTCTGTGAGTTCGAGCTCTGCGTTGGGCTCTGTGCTGACAGCTTGGAGCCTGCTTCAGATTCTGTGTCTCCCTCTCTCTCTGCTCCTCCCCTGCTCATGCTCTGTCTCTTTCAGAAATAAATAAACATTAAAAAAATTTTTTAAAAATAAAAGAATTATACTAATGTCAAAAATGCTCACACAGTATTCTAGTGTGCTAGGTGACTTCTAAATTGCCGCCAGTGGTCTCGACCTTCTGGTCTTCATGCGCTGTCTCATCTCCTCCACTTCAGCGTGACTGGGCCTAGTAACTGGCTTCTGATGAACAGAAAACAGCAAAAGTCATGGATGTCACTTCCTAGACTAGGTTACGAAAAGACCGTGACTTCTATCTTGCTTGCCTACCACCTTCCTCTCGTGCCCTGGCTCTGGTGGAAGCTAGCTGCCATGTGGTGAGCAGTCCTCTAGAAAGGTCCTTGTGGCAAGGGACTAATGTCTCTGAGCAACAGCCCTTGACAGCACCTGACTTGCAGCCTTCTGAGAATCCCTTACCCCGAGGAGCCAGCCGTACTGAAACAGTGATATAATAAAAATGTACTGTTTTAAGCTGAAAAATGTTGGGATAATTTGTAATGCAGCTATATATAACTAACATATTCATTAACCAAAAAAAAAAAAATAGGATATCAAACTATAAACAGTTTATTTGGTACAACTTTTCAGAGAGCTAATATGATGATAAGTATCCAACTCCCCTAACATTTTACACATCCTTGTAGCTCCATCTCTAGAAATTTCTCTTAAGGGAAAAGAAAAATCATGGAATGCTAACAAAGGAGTAGTTACAGGGATGTTCAGAACAGTACTATTTATAATGGCAAAAGACTGGTAGCAATCCATGTATCTAATGATAGGGGAATCGAGTAACTATATCATGGAATTGCTGCTAATAGAACAGGTTGGAATCCATCAGCGAGTCTTGAAAACAAAGTGACTTGCTGTCAGCATTTGAAAAAATAAAATAAAATGAAATAGAGCTAAGAATATAAAAGTAAAGGTAAGTTTTTCTTCATAAGAAAATTTTCATTTCAGCAATCCCTATCAAAATAACACCAGCATTCTTCACAGACCTAGAACAAAGAATCCTAAAATTTGTATGGAACCAGAAAAGACCCCAAATAGTCAAAGCAATCCTGAAAAAGAAAACCAAAGCTGGAGGCATCATAATTTCAGATTTCAAGCTGTATTACAAAGCTGTAACCATCAAGACAGTATAGTACTGGCACAAAAACAGACACTCAATGGAACAGAATAGAGAACCCAGAAATGGACCCATGAACATTTGGCCAACTAATCTTTCACAAAGCAGGAAAGAATATTCAATGGAAAAAAGACAGTCTTTTCAGCAAATGGTGTTGGGAAAACTGGAAAGCGACATGCGGAAGAATGAACCTGGACCACTTTCTTACAGCATACACAAAAATAAACTCAAAATAGATGAAAGACCTAAACCTAAGACAGGAAGCCGTCAAAATCGTAGAGGAGAAAACAGGCAACAACCTCTTTGACCTTGGCCACACCAACTTCTTACTTGACATATCTCCAGAGGCAAGGGAAACAAAAGCAAAAATGAACTGTTGGGACCTCATCAAGATAAAAAGCTTCTGCATGGCAAAGAAAACGATCAACAAAACTAAAAGGCAACCTACAGAATGGGAGAAGATATTTGCAAATGAATTATCAGATAAAGGGAGTAGTATCCAAAATCTATACAGAACTTATCAAACTCAACACCCTAAAAACAAATAAATAACCCAGTGAAGAAATAGGCAAAAGAAACGAATAGACACTTTTCAAAGAAGACATCAAGATGGCTAACAGACACATGAAGAAATGCTCAACATCACTCATTATCAGGGAAATACAAATCAAAACTACAATGAGATACCACCTCATATCTGTTAGAATGGCTAAAATTAACAACTCACGCAACAAGGATGTTGGCGAGGATGCGGAGAAAGAGGAACCCTTTTGCACTGCTGGTGGGAATGCAAACTGGCGCAGTCGCTCTGGAAAACAGTATGGAGGTTTCTCAAAAAATTAAAAACAGAACTATCCTAAGACCCAGCAATTGCACTACTAGGTATTTACCCAAGGGATAAAGGAATGCTGTTTCGAAGGGGCACATGCACCCCGGTGTTTATAGCAGCACCATCAACAATAGCCAAAGTATGGAAAGAGCCCAAATGTCCATCGACGGATGAATGGATAAAGAAGATGTGGTGTATATATATACAATAGAGTATTACTCGGCATTCAAAAAGAATGAAATCTTGCCATTTGCAACTACGTGGATGGAACTCGAGGGTATTATGCTAAGTGCAATTTGTCAGAGAAAGACAAATGCCATCTGACTTCACTCATATGAGTACTTTAAGATACAAAACAGATGAACATAAAGGGAGGAAAGCAAAAAATAATATACCAACAGGGAGGGGAACAAACCGTAAGAAACTCTTAAAGACAGAGAACAAACTGAGGGTTGCTGGAGGCGTTGTGGGGCGGTGGGGGACGGGCTAAATGGGCAAGGGGCATTAAGGAGGACACTTGTAGGGATGAGCATTGGGTGTTATTTGTAAGTGATGAATCACTAAATTGTATTTCTGCAATCATTATTACACTGTATGTTAAATAACTTGGATGCAAATTAAAAAAGAATAATAAAAAAAGAAATTTTTCATTTCATGTTTATATATGTTTGCATTATGATATTAAATGAATTCCTTACTCTGAGTCATGGTCAAATATTTTCTTGTGGCCCAAATTTTTAAAAACTCTGCAATGTTAAAAAAAGATATGTACAAAACTACTTATTGATACAAAAAGTATTCAAAAGGTATTAAGTTATAAAATGACTTGCGTATGTTACAAAATGATCTAATTTCATAGAAATCCAAAACAAGCAAAGCTCTATGAAAAATGAAAAGTAAATTTACCAAACAGATCATTTATACTTTTCTTCTTTATCTATATTTAAAAATTTTCTACAATGAACTTGTCTTCTTAAACCTATTTCTTGAATAATAATTGTTTTTAAAGTTTCATATTGTATATTAGCTTTTTCTTAACTGTGTTATATATGCATAGAGAAAAGACTAGAAGAAATTTGCCATAATGTCAGTTAGCTGTGGTGGTTTTATGTGGTGGCATTGTGGGGAATTTTTAATGTCGTGGAAAATTTAGAAATGTTGGAGCACCTGGCTGGCTCAGTCAGAGGAGCACGCGACTCTTGATCTCAGGGTTGTGATTCGAGCCCCATGTTAGGTGTAGAGATTACTTAAAAATAAAATATAAAAAAAAAAAGAAAAGAAAATTTAGAAACATTTCTAAAATGAACGTGTTTTTCTTTTATAATAAAAAATTTAAAAAAAATTAAGTAATCTCTATGCCCAGCATTGGACTCGAACTCATGACCCTGAGATCAAGAGTCACATGCTATACTGATTTTGCCAGCCAGGTGCCTCTATAAATAAAAATGTTTAATGAGAGGAGGAAGAGAAGAGGCATTTAAGAACAGCCTAGTTCTTTTTTTTTTTAAGTTTATTTATTTTGAGAGAGAGAGAGGGAGAGTGAGCACAGGGGAGAGGCAGAATCCCAAGCATGCTCCATGCTGTCAGCTGTCAGCGCAGAGCCCAACGTGGGGCTTAATCCCAGGAACAATGAAATCATGACCTGAGCCCAAACCAAGAGTCAGCTGCTTAACTGACTGAGCCACCCAGGAGCCCCACGAAGGGTATAGTTCTGATGATACCTTCCTGTTGCCCACTTTATCCCACCACTGAATTCAGTGTAGGCCGGGGCGCAGGGCAGACACCCTCACCTCCGCCCAGGGAAACACCCTCTTTATTTACCCACCCCGATGTGGCCCTGTAGTCCTTGTGGTTTTTTTCTTTCCATGTTATTTTGGGGCACAATTCCCTTATCTCAGGCAAACTAATTGATGAATGGTGACGGGCATAGGGCAGTGAGTTGTGTGTGAATGCAGAAATGGAAGAATGTATGTAAAGAGCCTTACACATAAATAATGGGCAGAACTCATCGAACTTCACAGGGGCCATGCTGCATGCTTTTGCAAAATCTCCCCAACCTCCAGTTTACAGATGAGGAAATAGGCTCACAGAGGCTCCGTGCATGAACCTGTCTGTGTCGCAGTGTAGGCGTCTATGAAGTTTGCATATTTTGTGTCCCCCATCCATCACCAAGTTCTATTAACTAGGACCTCCAAATAGCTCTCCAATCTATCCCTCAGTACCCTCTCACTGCCAACAACACTACCTCCCCCGGTCAAGCCCTACAGCAGTGGCCTCCGAACTGATCTCCTTCAGGCTTTTTGCACCCTCTGATTCTCTCTCTGTCTTTTGGAAATTTAAATCTGAACATGTCAGCCTACCACACCACTATTACTTAAGATTTTGTTGTGACTCCCAAAGCCCTTAGGATAGAGACAAAATCCCTTAAGGTGTATTACAGAGCCCTGGGTAGATACCTTTACCTATTCTGCCTCATGACTCATGATTTCTCCCCTCCTCTCTCTGTTCTCGCCCCATTGGCCTTTTAGTCCTTGTACTCAACATCCCCTCCTGCCACAGGGCCTTTGCATTTGCTCTACCTCCTGCCAGATCCATTCCTGCTGGTCCCTGTGCCTAGTTAACTGCTATTCATCCTTCAGAACTCAGTTCAAACTGTTACCACTTGCTAGGTCACACCCACAATAGACATTCTTATAGCACCGTTTACCTTTTTTTCCAGATCACTAAGTACAATTGCAGCTTTTCGTTGTTTGATTAGTTGATGAACACTTGTTTATTTCACCGTAGACTGTAAGTTCCATGAAGACAGGGATTGTGTTTCTTTTGGATCACCAGTCTCCAGTACTGAGCATAATTCTTGGCCTGCTGGAGGAGCTCATAAAATCTTTGTTATTAAGTGACTAGGTTAATGAACAAAACTCATTGAGTCTTCTGATCTGTTTCCTTTTCCTGAAAGGGCTCCCAAACTCTTCAAGAAGATAGGATGGCGGAACTATCATAATAATGCTTGCCATTATTATGTGTAACAGGTCATCAAAGTAACAACTGAGTCTATAGGCTGCATATTAGAGGCCTCCCTACCACTCATTTCCACCCTCTTCCAAAGAGGCCCAGGAGGAAAGCCACTGCAGAGAAATCCCAGGGCCAGCCTTTGGCAGACAGAGCCTCACCAGGAAGGCAGGGAGAGTGAGAAGGCAAAGGAAGGGAATGGATATTTATTGAGAAGGGACTCTTTTGGACATCATGTTTGCATCTATCAACTCATTTATTCCTCCCCCAACGCCCCATGTTGCAGATGAGAAAGTAGACTCAAAGACGTTGTGATGTGTGAGGGTTATAAAACCAGTGCAGGGCAAAAAGCTGAGTTTGAACTCACATCTGTCAGCCTTCCTCTAGAGTCTGGGCTTTTCCAGGCTACTTTCCTGGCCTCCAGCCCTCAAATACCTCCTCCACTCTGTCATCTTGGAGCTCCAAAGTTTTTTTTTTTATCATTAAAGACTCAACTATTGGCCATTATTTAAAGCTCTCTTTCCGGAGTCAGTGTATGATGGTTGAATTTGCTACTCTGGAAACAGAAACTCCACATTGGAAAGACAACTACTGCAAGACCTAAAAAGAAATATATAAACAAGGTCGCATATTGAACTCGAGGTGGAAGAGGCAGTGCGGTCTCAAAATGGAGGTAAAACCGCACCCGGTCGCCCCCAGCACAACTCTGGCTGTCGCCACCACCGCCAGGAGGAGGGCCATGATCCAAAGGAACAAGAGGAGTTGAGAAAACTGTTTACTGGTGGTTTGAGCTTTGAAACTACAGATGATAGTTTATGAGAAGGTTTTGAAAAATGGGGCAAACTTACAGATTGTGTGGTGATGAGAGACCGCCAAACAAAACGTTGCAGAGGTTTTGGTTGTGTGACTTACTCTTGTGTGGAAGAGGTGGATGCAGCAATGTGTGCTCACCACACAAGGTTAATGGGCGTGTAGTGAAACCAAAGTGAGCTGTTTCTAGAGAGGATTCTGTAAAGCCTGGTGCCTATCTAACTGTGAAGAAAAATTTCATCAGTGGTATTAAAGAAGATACAGAAGCATATAATTTGAGAGACTGCTTTGAAAAGTACAGCAAGATGGAAACCATAGAAGTTATGGAGGACAGGCAGAGTGGAAAAAAGAGAGGATTTGCTCTTGTAACTTTTGATGATCGTGATACAGTTGATAAAATTGTTGTTCAGAAATACCACACTATCAATGGGCATAACTGTGAAGTGAAAAAGGCCCTTTCTAAACAAGAAGTACAGTCTGCTGGATCCCAAAGAGGTCGTGGAGGTAGATCTGGCAACTTTATGGGTCGTGGAGGAAACCTTAGAGTTGGTGGTGACTTTGGTGGAAGAGGAGGCTATGGTGGTGGAGGTGGTAGCAGCAGAGGTAGTTATGGAGGAGGTGATGGTGGATATAATGGATTTGGAGGTGATGGTGGCAGCTATGTGGTGGTCCTGGTTATAGTACCAGAGGAGGCTATGATAGTGGCGGTGGACCAGGATATGGAAACCGAGGAGGTGGATATGGTGGTGGTGGTGGAAGATATGATGGTTACAACGAAGGAGGAAATTTTGGAAGTGGAATTATGGTGGAGGTGGGAACGATAATGATTTCAGAAATTATGGTGAATTAGGTGGATGACAGCAATCAAACTACGGACCCATGAAAGGGTGCAGTTTTGGTGGAAGAAGCTCGGGCGGTCCTTATAGTGGTGGTTATGGATCTGGTGGCGGAAGTGGTGGATATGGTCGCAGAAGGTTCTGAACATTTTCAGAAGAAAAGGGCTACAGTTCTTAGCAGGAGAGAGAGCGAGGAGTTGTCGGGAAAGCTGACAGGTTACCTGGAGATAGTTGTCCCAAACACATTAGAGGAACTGTAAAAATCTGCCACAGAAGGAAAGATGCTCCAAGGTCAGAAAAGTTACTGCAGCTTAAACAGGAACTTCTCATTCAGGACTGTCAGAGCCACAGTTTGCAAAAAGTGCAGCTATCGATTAATGCAATGTACTGTCAATTAGATGTACATTCCTGAGGTCTTTTATCTGGTGTAGCTTTGTCTTTTTCTGTTCATTACCTCAGGTATATTGCCCTGTAAATTGTGGTGGTAGTACCAGGAATAAAAAATTAAGGAATTTTTAGCTTTTCAATAGTTGTGTAGTTCAGTGCTTCTACATTTTAGTACAGAAACTTTAACAAAATGCAGTTGTGAAGGTGTTTCCTTGTGAGTTAATAAGTAAAGAAGAAGGTCATTGTTAATTACTATTTTGTATGAATTTTGCTAAAGTTAACTGTAAAGAAACACCAGCTGACCTGAAATTTAAGGGGAATCTATTCTCCTCATTTCTAAACTATGAAATGAATGGGCTTTGACATGTGAAGAGAATAGATATTTGTGCATTTGCAATGTATGTTTTAGATAAATAGAATTGGTATTTAAATTAGCAAATTAGTGAATTTAATAGCATTAAGATTTACCTTTAAATGAAAAAAAAATCTCAAAATGAAAAAAAAGATATATATATATATATATTTATATATATAAATAACAAAAATTGGAATGCGGAAGGTAAAAGGGGATGATGAATTTCCCATCCTTCATACTGAAGACACAAGAGATACTGTCTAAAATGGACAAATATATGATACGACACAAAGGGATAATGGTGATTATAGGAGAATTAAAATCGAAAGCTGTCGATGGGGTTGCTTCTGGAGAGAGCCACTGGGGCAAGAAGAGAAACTTTCATTTTTCATTTGTTTGTCCTTCTGAGCTGTTCATCCTTTTAAAATATTATAGTGTTTTTCTGTAACTTTTGTAAAAAGCTTAGAATATTTTTGTTACAAAAGACTAAACAAACAAACAAACATACCCTTCCTTTAGAATGCAGGTACTGTGTGTTTAAAACTATTAGTTTTGGGGCGCCTGGGTGGCTCAGTCGGTTAAGCGTCCGACTTCAGCTCAGGTCGTGATCTCACGGTTTGTGAGTTCGAGCCCCATGTCGGGCTCTGTGCTGACAGCTCAGAGCCTGGAGCCTGCTTCGGATTCTGTGTCTCCCTCTTTCTCTGCTCCTCCCCTGCTCATGCTCTGTCTCTCTCAGAAATAAATAAACATTAAAAAAATAAAAATAAAAAACAACAACAACAACAACAACAACAACAAAAAACTATTAGTCTTGACACCTGGGTCGGAGGTAGGTCTTCCTCTGTGTCAGAAAGGACTTGAGTCAGGGGAGGGTCATGTGATGAAAAATATGGCTTCCCGAGCAGTTGCCTTGGGGAACGGGCATGGGAGACAAGCTTGATAAATTTACCTTTGCAAGCACAGGGCCAGGCTGACAGAGAAGCACCTTTTCCCTCACATATTTTGTAAGGCAGCGCACATTCAGACACACCCAGACACAAGGTACTGACCCTATGAGGGCCAGAGATAACCAGCCCTCCAACTACCTCCGTTAGACTCTGCCCCTTCCAGTACCACACTCTGAGCAGGAGCTCCTACCTGCCTGGAACCCTGCTTCTGCAGGATCCATCTGCTTCCAGCTCCTCAGGGACTAGAAGATAGAGTGTTCCAGACCTGGCCATAGAGCACTGAGCAGAGCCCCGCAGCCCTCAGGACACAAGAATCCCTTCTTCCTCCCGAGGATTGGCACCCTCTTGACCTTTGCTTATTTGAAGTTTATTTCACTTTCGGCAACAGCAGCTGCTAAAAAGGAGGGCTGGGGCACAGCTCGGGAGTGCCACTCACTGGCAGCCAAGAGCCAGAAGATTGGCATTCCCAGCACCAGAGAAAGTCCTGTTGATCTTTGACCCTCCGCCCCTCCCTCCCCCTTCCTTTCTTCCCTGCTGGCCTCTCCCTCTGTTCTCTGTCTCCGCACTTCTCTTGCTCTGACTGGCCGTTTTCTGCAGGGTCTTGCTCACACCAATCCTTCCATGCTGTCTTCAAGCCCTACTTCCTGCACATCTCCCAACCCTGATGGGGAGAACCCAAGTAAGAAGGTCCAGTGGACTTCTGGGAGGAGGAGGACGTCATCCACAGACTCAGAGTCAAAGTCCCACCCTGACCTCTCCAAAGTACCCAGGTCCCGGAGACCCAGCCGGCTGACGGTGAAGTATGACCGGGGGCAGCTCCAGCGCTGGCTGGAGGTGGAGCTGTGGGTGGACGCGCAGGTTCAAGAGCTCTTCCAGGTAAGGCACACGAGGCAGGGTGGAAGGCCACGGGGGCCCGGGAGGGAGCCTGCTGGGAGGCCTCAGGAGGAGCTGGAGGGCCAGTGTGAGAGAAAGCTGCTCTCAACAGGTGAACGTGGGTTTGCAGTCCAGAAACCTGCCTCCCTCTGATCTGGGCTCTGCCTGTATCTTCAAAATCTGGGCCAGGTCTTTTAACATCCCTGAGACTTAGTTTCCTCATCTATAAGATGAGCCTATCAATGCCTTTCATATCTCCTTTGTAGGACTTTTTGAAGCTCAAATGAGACAGAAGAGTGATTTTTATTTCTTTTATGTTTTTACTCAGTCATCCTTAACGCACATACATATCAAGAGCTGCACTGTCCAGTACTATAGCTACGTGTAGCTATTTGCCTTTATATTAATAAAAATTAAATAAAATTAAAGGTTCATTTCCTCAGTCACACTAGCCACATTTCACGTGCCTGGTAGCCCTACGTGGCTCGTGGGTACCGTACTGTCAGCACACATATAGAACATTTCCATCCTCTTAGAATGGACAGCACTGGACTAGAACAAGTCCTTGGTCCCGGCTCTGACAGACTCCCCTCAAATCCACCCTGGGAAAAGGATGACTCTCTGTCCCTTGTCACGAGAAGTGGCTCTTTCCTCTTTAGATAACTAAAAATCGGGATCCTAGAGTAGTCACAACTGCTGCTTCAGCGACAAGAATAACATGCTGAACACTTAGCTCTGTGTTAGGCACTACGCCCAGCACTTGGCATGCATTACTCCATTCGGCGCTCCCCACACCCCCCTCAGTAGCTGTGTTTTACCTCGAAGGAAATGGAAGCCTAGAGACGTTGAGTAACAAGTCCAAGGTCATGTAACTAGGAAACCAGGAGACCAGCAGCTGCGGCTGGGGCCCTGCCTGCAGAGCCTGCGCACTTGCTCGGGCAGCTTTGTGGTTCTCCAGCCCTGAAGTACGTCAGAAAAAAACAGATGACCTGACTATGCCTTAAGTGACTTTAAATCAACTAGGGTGAGACCCCGGCACTGGTCTTTTGAATAAGCCCCACAGTTAATTCTAGCATGTGGCTGGCTGAGAACCACTGCACCAAGCCAGAGACCAGGAATCTTTCTTGTTCACATACCGTGGTCCTTCCTTCTCCTCCTTCTTGACTCAGGTCCTTTCTTTTCTTTCTGGGGCAGCAAGGGGCTTGTCATTCTTTCAGGTAAGGGCTGTGTCAGTGGCCCTGTGGTTGGGGTGGGGGAGAATGATGCACGTGGCTCAGGCTGTCTGGTGAAGCTCACTGGGTCACGTATCACTTTGGCCCAGGTGTCGACCACGTCCCCTGCAGCATCCTGGGCTCGCTTGTTCAGTGTAGGGAGATGCCCTGGAGCCTTGAGCAGGAAAGACACATGTTCTTGGCCTGTGTCTGCTCTGCCCTTGGAGAACACCTCTCCTGCCCTTCCATCCTGCCGGCGCCCTCCCTCTCTGGATCAGTTTCACTTTCAGATTGTTGTACACTTACATAAAAAGTCTCATATTTCAGACACCTCAGAGCAAATTTTCCGGGCATCAGAGAAAGAGACTAGACAAAGGACCTGGTTTTGCAAGATCAGTGCAGGGGGGAAAGCTGTACGATGATGAGCTCATAATACTGGAAAGCAGGCTATGTGGGAGGACCACTCCCAGGCAATGACCGAAATAAAATACCTGGCCTGCAGTTGCCACGGCAATTGTCCAAAGGTGCCAGGTGGCAGTTCCTCTCCCAATCCCAGCGCTTTTCAGCAGGAAGCAGCCAAGTAGCTGGGGAAGCCCCAGGTGGCTGGTCATCTTGGGCAGAGATGGAAGCAACAACGTCCAGGCTTACCTTGCCCCAGTTCTATCTATATAGAGTCTGTCTCCGCCCACCAGGCTCTCCTCGATATGCCCACCTTGGAAAGCACTGCTGGGAAGGATTCCAGGGATGCATCACTACTTGTTTAGTTTGGTTTCATGGGTTCCAGCCTTACTCTGTTGGAGGGCCCCACCTCGTCTCACTGGGGATGCAGCAGCTCTGTTGTCTTCACAGGGACCAAGTCTGGGTTCAACAAAACAAACAGACTTGGAGCCCTAGAGCTCCTATTGTCCAGAAGTGGAGTGTAGATTTGGCTTCTAAGGAAGGATATAAACACTCATGAGTTGTTCTATTTTAAGGAGACTCCTGGGGCGCCTGGGTGTCTCAATTGGTTAAGCGTCCGACTTTGGCTCAGGTCATGATCTCTCAGTTTGTGGGTTCGAGCTCCCTGTTGGGCTCTGTGCTAACACTGGGGGCCTAGAGCCTGCTTCAAATTCTGTGTCTCCCTCTCTCTCTCTGCCCCTCCCCCACTCACACTCTGTCTCTGTCTCTCAAAATAAATAAATATTAAAAAAAATTTAAGGAGATTTGCCCAACAATGTGCCCTTCCAGTTCTCACCCCTGATTCCATGTCTCCTTTAGGAAAGACTTCTTAAAAGTTTGTCTACACTCACATCCTTTCTTTAAAATGTTTATTTATTTATTTATTTATTTATTTATTTATTTAGAGAGAAATGGAGAGAGAGAGAGAGAGGGAGAAAGTGAGCACACAAGCCAGGAAGGGGCAGAGAGGGAGAGAGAGAGAATCCCAAGCAGGCTTTGTGCTGTCAGCACAGAGTCAGCCTTGGGGCTTGGACTCACAAACCATGAGATCATGACCTGAACCGAGATCAAGAGTCACATGCTTAACTGACTGAGCCACCCGCCCCCACATTCACATCCTTTACTTACCTTTCCCCTTCCTTTCTCTATTCAAACCACTGAAACCTGGCTTCTTTTCCCACCATTCTATTGAGACCTCTTGCCAAGGTCACCAATCACTGCCTTGGGGCCAAATCTGTACACATCAGCAGGGGACACAGTTGACCACTCCAGAGTTTTGAAACATTCCCCCACACTCCCCACCAAAAAGAAACATTCCTTCCCTATAGCTTCTATGACACTATCTTTTCCTGGTGGCAGCTGGCATTCTGATGCAGCCCTTCTGATTTGGTGACATTTTAAGAAACAATCTATTAGACTTCCAACTTAATGTTTATTTATTTTTGACAGACATAGAGACAGAGTATTAGCAGGGGAAGGGCACAGAGAGAGGGAGATACAGAACCTGAAGCAGGCTCCAGGCTCCGAGCCATCAACACAGAGCCCGACACGGGGCTCGAACTCACAGACCATGAGATCATGACCTGGGCCGAAGTCGGCCGCTTAACCAACTGAGCCACCCAGCGCCCCACCAAGGCTCTTTAGTCTTCTTCCTCCCGCCAGGTTTTTTTCTTTCTGTGTTTCATTTTGACTAGTTTCTGTCTGTATATCTTCAAGTTTAACTGATCTTTATTTTGACAACGTCAAATACGCCGCTACCTCCATACAATAAATTTTTCATTTAAAATACTGTATTTTTCATCTCTGGATGCTCCATTTTTTTTCTCATATATTTCATTTTTCTCATTAGTATGTTCACGTTTTCCTCATCTGCTAATTCTGTCATGTGTCGGTCTGCTTGTATTAACTGATATTTCTCTTGGTAATAGGTCAATTTCCTGTTTCTTGTATGACTAGTGATTTTTTGACTGGATACTGGACATTTTATGAGTTTCATGTTACTGACTAACTGGAGTTTTTTCTTCCTTTAAAGCATTGGGTCTTGTTTTAATAGGCAGTTTAGTTACTTGTGGCTCAGTTTGAGCCTTCTGAAGCTTATTTTTAAGCTACATTGAGTCTAGAGTATCCTTTAATCTAGAGAATAATTCAACCCCCAGTAAAGTATGGCCCTTCTGAGGTCTCTACTGAATTCCTGCATGATCAGTGATGACTCTCCACTCTGGCTGGATGGAACTTTATTTGTCTCCCAGTCCTGTGTGAGGTTTGGGAATTGTTCATCTTGCCTTTGGTGCCTCATAATGCCTGGCCTTGTGAAGCTTTATCCTATGAATGTGCATCTTGTGTTCAGCAAAGACTCAAGGGAACCCTTATACAGATTTCTGGTCTCTTTTTATAACACCCTCCTCTCCAGAACTTTGTCTAGCAATTTCCAGTCACCTCAGCCCTGAATTCTGATCTCTGTCATATCAATTTAGCAAGACCACCATGCTCTCCTTGGGACCTCCCTCTCTGCTCTGTGTTCTGGGAATTGCCTCTAGGAATAAATACAGGGCAATTACAGAGTTTGTCTCATTTGTTTCCCTTCTCTCTTAGGTAGTCCTGAGCAACCTTTATCCAATGACTGAAAACATTGTTCACATATTTTTGTCTAGTTTTCTAGTTACGTTTAAAAAAATGTTTATTTATTCTTGAGACAGAGAGCACGAGTGGGGGAGGGGCAGAGAGAGGAAGACAGAATCTCAAGCAGGCTCAGCGCTGTCAGCAGAGAGCTCCATGTGCAGCTTGAACCCACGACTATGAGATCATGACCTGAGCAGAAACCAGGAGTTGTATGCTTAACCAACTGAGCCACCCAGGTACCCCTAGTTTTCTAGTTACTTATGTTGGGAGAATAAATTCAGTCCTTGTTACTCATTATAAATAGCTGGTTAACTCTTACTCGTCCTTCAGTTTTCAGATTAGAGGTCACTTCCTCCAGGAAGCCTTCTTAAATCACAGACTTGGTTAGTTCTCTTTCCGTGTGTTCTCAAAGTATCTCATCAGAGTGCTTATCACTCTGTATTATAACTGCCATTTAACTTGTTGGGATCTTTCAGGAGACTATAAACTTTTCAAGGGCAGGATTGTGTCTGTCCATCTTGCTGTTATGGCCCCAGCACTTATCACAATACTTGGTGCATAGCATGCACCCAATACATACACATTAAATGAATGAAGGCTGAACTAGATGAGCTAGAGACTAAGGAGCAACAAGTAAAGTCTAGAGTTTAAGGTGAAAGAGCTAACTTAGAATCCTAGTACTATTTATTTTTTAAAAGGCATGGAGGGGCGCCTGGGTGGCTCAGTCAGTCGAGGATCCGACTCTTGATTTGGGCTCAGATCATGATCTCATAGTTTGTGAGATCAAGCTCCGCATCGGGCTCTGTGCTGAGCATTGGGCCTGTTTTGGATTCTCTCTCTCCCACTCTCTCTGCCCTTTCCCTGTTCATGGTCTCTCTCTCTCTCTCAAAATAAATAAATAGATATTTTTAAAAATGAAGAATAAATTAAAAAATAAAAAGACATGGAAGGACCAAAAATGTTAACAGCGGTTACCTGTTGGCAGTTGGAGGAATGAGCGGGCAGGTGAGGCTTCTTTTCCCTTTTTCTTAACTTAAAAAAAAAATCAACTTTGTTGAGGTTTAACTGACAGAGAATAAAATTTGAAGTGTACATCGGGATGTACTTTTTCATATGTAACCATTACTACCCCAGTCAAGATGTGGAACATTTCCATCATCCAAAAAGTCCCCCAAATAACCTTAAACAAATTCTACAGCTCAATTACTTATTATATATGTTTCTATTTGTCGCCTTGACTGCCTTTAATCTGTGGGCTCTTTGAGGACAAGATTTTTGTTTTGTTCACTGAAGTTCCCGAGTTCACAGTGCCAGGTTAATAATAGTAGTCACTGAACATGTATTTGTTAAGTAAATAGATCTTAAAGTATTAAATAATCAGGGGCGCCTGGGTGTCTCAGTCGATTGAGCGTCCAACTCTTCTTTCAGCTTACGTCATGATCTCACAACTCATGGGTTCAAGCCCTGCATCAGGCTCTGCGCTCACAGCACAGAGCCTGCCTGGGATTCTGTCTTTCCCCCCTCACTCTGCCTCTTCCCCACTTGCTCTCTCTCTGTCTCTCTGTCTCTCTCTTTCTCAAAAATAAATAAATAACATCAAAAAGGATTAAATAATCAACAAGAAAAGGTGAAATTATCAAACCTCTAGAAAACATAAAGGTGAATATCAAGTATTTATTCAAATCAGTATGGAAAGAACTTGCTAAGCATTAGAAGAAGGAGAAGGAGAAGGAGAAGAAACAGCAAAACCCAAACTGGAGGAGTGCCTGGGTGGCTCAGTTGTTCAAGTGTCCTACTTTTGATTTTGGCTCAGGTCATGATCCCAGGGTCATGGGATCAAGCTCCACCTCAGACTCGGTGCTGAGCTTGGAGCCCGCTTGAGATTCTCTCTCTCCCTCTGCCCCTCACCCCTGCTTACATTCTCTCTCTCTCTAAAATAAAATTTAAAAAAATTTACACCCCCAAACTGGAAAAGACCATTAGTTACATTTAGCTATATAAACCCGTGTATTTCTGCAGCCCCTTCCCCACACATAAATTTCCATCATATGTAGAATGAATGCTAAGCCTAATCTATGTTAAAAAAAAAAAAAGACTTCTTAAATCAGTAAGAAAAATTCAAACAACCCAGTAGAAAGATGAATAAGGCAGCAGTTGAAATGTATTCTGGTGACGCTGGAGGTTTCCAAGACCCTTTCAGAAGCTTCCTGGTTATTTTGATAATAATACTGAGATGTTATTTGCCCTTTTCACTATGTTGACGTTTGTACTGATAATGCAAAAACAATGGTGACCCTTAGTATGAATCAAGAAAGTGTCACCAGGGGCTCCTGGCTGGCTCAGTTGGTGGAGCATGTGACTTTTGATCTTGGAGTTGTGAATTTGAACCCCATGTTGGGAGCAGACAGTAATTAAACAAACAAACAAACTTAAAAAAAAAAAAAAAGATAGAACCAACCTGTACTAGGAGTTATGTTCTTTACCACCAAGCCGCTTTCACTTAAGAAAGTTCTTGATAATGCAGTAAAAAATCACCAAGTTTATTAAACCTTGGCCATGGAGTTCACATATATATTTTTCAATGTTTATTTATTTTTGAAAGAGAGACCACCATGAGGGGGGAAGGGGCAGAGAGAGATGGAGAAACAGAATCCGAAGCAGAATCCAGTCTCTGTCTGAGCCGTCAGCACAGAGCTCTACCTGGGGCTTGAACTCACAAGTCATGAGATCATGACCTGAGCCAAAGTTGGACACCTAACCAACTGAGCCACCCATGTGCCCCACATCTTTTTTTATTTTTTTTTTAATTTATAGTAGTTTATTTTCAAATTGGTTTACATATAACACCCAGTGTTCATCCCAACATGTGCCCACATCTTTTTTAAAAATATACTTAATTTTTAATGTTTGTTTATTTTTGAGAAGAGAGAGATACAGAGTGTGAGTGGGGAGAGAGGGAGACACAGTACTGAAGTAGGATCCAGGTCTGAGCTGTCAGCACAGAGCCCGATGTGGGGCTTGAACTCATGAAGTGCAAGATTAATACCTGAGCTGAAGTTGGACGCTTACCGACTGAACCATCCAGGTGCCCCTACACTTTATTTTTAGAGCAGTTTTAGGTTCCCAGGTTCCCCCGTCCCCACGCACTCATAGCCTCCCCTGTTACCAACATCCCCAACTAGAGCAGTACATTGTTACAATTGATGAACCTACATTGACACATCATAATGACCCAAAGTCCATAGCTTATATTAGGGTTCATTCTTGATGTTGTACATTCTCAGGGTTTGGACAAATGTGTAATGACAGGTAGCCACCATTATAGTATCATACTGTAAGTATTTTCTGTCCTAAAAATCTTCTGTTCTCCGCCTATATATCCCACTTTCTCCCTTTATCCCTACTGATCTTTTTACTGTCTCCATAGTTTTGGATTTTCCAGAATGTTGTATAGTTGGAATCATACAATATGTATGACTGGCCAGATTGGCTTCTTTCACTTATTCTATGTGTTTACAGTTCATTTAGTGTTTTCATGGCTTGAAGCTCATTTCTTTTAGTGCTGAATGATAATTTCATCATCTGGATGTGCCATTGTTGATTTACCCATTCACCTACTGAAGGACATATTGGTTGCTTTCGAGTTTTGGCAATTAATAAAGCTCCTATAAACATCATGATGCAGGTTTTTGTATGGATATGTTTCCAACTCACTTGGGTAAATATTAAGGAGCTTGATCACTGGATCGTGTGGTAAGAGTGTGTTTAGTGTTGTAAGAAACTGCCAAAATGCCTTCCCAAGTGGTGGTACTATTTAGCATTCTTACCAGCAACGAATGAAGGTTCCTTTTGTTTCACGTCCTCATCAGCTTTCAGTGTTGTCAGCATTTTGGATTTTTGGCCAGTTTTGTAGGGATGTAGTGTATCTCGCTGTTGTCTTAACTTGCAATTTCCTGATCACATACGATGTTGAACATCTCATATGCTATTTTCCATCTGCATATATTCTTTGGCGAGCTATCTGTTCAGATATTTTCCCATTTCTCAATTGGGTTGTTCCTTTCTTATTTAAAAAAATTTTTTTAATGTTTATTTATTTTTGAGAGAGAAAGATAGAGCACGAGTAGGGGAGTGGCAGAGACAGAGAGGGAGACACAGAATCTGAAACAGGTTCCAGGCTCTGAGCTGTCAGCACAGAGCCCGACACGGGGCTCGAACTCACAGACCATGAGATCATGACCTGAGCTGAAGTCGGCCACCTAACCAACTGAGTCACCCAGGCGCTCCTCTTTCTTGTTTTTGAGTTTCAGGAGTTCTTTGCCTATTTTGGACAAGAGTCCTTTATCAGATACATTCTTTGCAAATATTTTCTCCCAGTCTATAGCTTCTCATTTTCTTGAGCTTCTTTCATTTTTAATTTTATAAACTCTGTATTGTTTAAATTATTTCACTGACTATAACTTTTATTTTTTAAAGTTTATCTTGAGGCGAGAGAGAGAGAGCATGTGTGAGCACGGGCAGGGCAGAGAGAGAGGCAGAGAGAATGCCAAGCATTTTCCACACTGTCACAGCAGAGCCTGATGCAGGGCTTGAACCCACGACCCACGAGACCATGACCTGACCTGAAATCAAGATTCAGATACTCAACCAACTGAACTACCCAGGTGCCCCTGATTGTAATAACTTTTAAAGACAGCTTTATTAAGATATGAGTTACATACCATACAATCACTCACTTGCAGTGTATACTTCAATAGTTTTGCATATCTTTGGGGTTATACAACTACAATTTAATTTTAGGACATTTTATCACCCCAAAAAGAAACACTGTATCAACTAGCAGTCACACCTCATTCCTTACTACCACCACTCCCAGCCCTAGGCAACCACTAATCTACTTTGTGTCTCTGTGGATTTACCTATTCTGGACATTTCATACAAATTGAATCACAATATGTGGCCTTTTGTACCAGGTTTCTTTCACTACCATAATGTTGCCGAGGTTCATCAATGTTGTAGGATGAATCTATGCTGTGTTCCTTTTATTGCTGAGCAATATTGTATGGCTACATTATATTTATTTATCCATTCATCAGTTGATGGAGATATGTGTTGTTTTTACCTTTTGGCTATTATGAGTAATGCTGCTATGAATATTCATGCAAATTTTTGTGTGGACATGTTTTCATTTTTCTTGGGAGTAGACCTAGGAGTAGGATTGCTGGGTCAGATGATAACTCTATATTTAACATTTTAAAGAACTGCGGGGGCGCCTGGGTGGCTCAGTTGGTTAAGCGTCCGACTCTTGATTTCGGCTCAGGTCATGATCTCACAGTTGTGGGTGTGGAGTCTGCTGAAGATTCTCTAGCTCCTCTCCCTCTGCTCCTGCCCTCTCTCCCTCTCTCTCTCAAAACAAACAAACAAACAAACAAACAACAAATAAAAAAGAACTGCCCAACTCTTTTTCAAAGCAGCTGTACCATTTTAGATCCTTACCAACAGTATGGATACACCTTTGAAATTAAACAGGCACTTTTTTTTTTTAATTTTTAAATGTTTATTTATATTTGAGAGAGACAGAGAATGAGCTGGGTAGGGGCAGAGGGCGGTGGGGAGGTTGCAGAGACAGAATCGGAAGCAGGCTCCAGGCTATCAACACAGAGCCCAACATGGGGCTTGAACTCATGAGCCATGAGATCATGGCCTGAGCCAAAGTCAGATGCTCAACTGACTGAGCCACCCAGGCTCCCCAAATAGGCACTTTTTTTAAAGAACCTGTTTCAGATAGAAGATAGTAGGTACTCAGTAAGTATTGAACGACAGAATGAACACATGGTTTCACAGGAGACAGACTGAACATGGGAATAGGGTAGGAGATGGGTGAGCCCCTGACAGTAACTTTCACTCCAGCACCAGCTGGCCAGGCCCCTCTGAGCCCCATGTGATTCTCAAACAGGGTCAACCAACTCCTCCTGAGCCTGAGATTGACCTGGAGGCTCTCATGGAACTATCCACAGAGAACAGAAGACTCACTTGGAGGTAGAACGTGGGCCTGGTGTTGGGGGATGGAAGCTGAGTTTAGAGAGGGAGGAGCCCAGTAACCCCGGTTTTGCCTCCTTGAATGGCATGGGGAGAACCAGTTCAGAGATGATTCCTGGGAAGCTGAGTGGAGGCTTGTGGGAAAGTGCTGTGGCTCGGAGACTCACTCTTTGCTCTCTTCTACCAGGCTCTTCTCCAAAACTGCCCCCGCCCCACAGAGGTAAGGGATGCTCTGCTGCCCTGGGGGTAAGAGGGGCCTAGAGGGGAGGCAGCTAATGAAGAGGAGTATTTAGAGGAAGGCTTTGCCCTAGGTCCTTCTCACCTTCCCCAGCTCTGGAGACATGGGGTAGGGGGAGATTAAGAAGGGCAGTGTGGCGGGTGGGCATGACCCCATGCCTTGATCTCACCCCTGTTTCTCTTTCAGCCTTTTATCTCTGAGCTGCTCAGTCAACTTAAGAAACTCCGGAGACTCAGTCGGCCTCAGAAATAAGACTTGTGAGACTACCTTCAGCAGCCTTAGCACTGCCAGGCCTGTCCTGAACCTCAGAATCGTGGGCTGAGAGGGAAATGGCCCCTTGGGACAAAGACAAGGAATGTGGAAGATGAGGAGAGACATTTGGACACTCTAGTTTATGTGTAGTTACAGCTGGTTCCTGTCAGCTAGGCTTTCTGGAAGCCATTCATGGCCGTTGCCTGGTACTTTCCTTGGCAGCCAAGTGTATAAAACCTTTGGGAGCCCCAGCTGAATGGAGTGTGAAGCATATCTGTCCTGAGGGCTAGGGGAGGGGAGGGTGAAGTGATATATCAAGGGTTAGCATCTTGAGTCACCAGATTCTATCCATACTTCATCCACCCACCCACCCACCCATCCATCCATCCATCCATCCATCCAGATAGGCCTTCAGAATTCAAAGGTGAAGCCTTTAGAGCTCTGCTTTAGAGCTCACGATCTAGCAAGGCCCAGAGGCCAAGCCGAGGGTACCAGACTAGGACATGCAGCATCCTGCATCACCAATAGGAGCCCAAGTGGCAAAGACTAGTTCTGAACCTGAGGAGAGGTAATAGGGAAAACCTAGCTGGGTCTGGGGACATCAGGGAAAGCTAAGCCCTCCTCTTCCCCTAAATAATTCAGGAGGCATCAGGCTGAGGACTATCATGAGCTGGAGCTGGCTCCAGCCAGCAACGGAAAGAGAAAAGGCGGAAGCTAAGTAGAGGTGTGTGGAGAGTACTGGTTGAGATGCTAAGAGCCAGTTCAGGAAGGTGTTGCTGGGAACAAGACACTAGGTCTGAATGGCAGGTAGGTTGGGACAGGAGCCTGGGGAGGTCGCATCCTTTGGGAGTGAGGCAGGAAGCAGGGCATGCATCCACTGTTTGTGCAAGCACTGTCTCAGTGCTAGGGAGCCTGAGGAATCTAAGATGGTGGGGCCTGGGCGCTACGCTGGGCTGCCCGGAACAGGACACATAGTTCAGATCAGGTGAATGGATATCCATGCCTACTGCATATGAGGCTCCCAGGGTAGAGGGGCTGTAGGATGGCCCAACCTTTCCTCGCTCCACGGGACTGGACTTGTAGTGGAAGACCTGCTCTTGCCACCCCTCTAGGGTTCTAGAGATAAGACATCCTGGGCTCAAGGAATCAGCATTCTTTATTAGACCCATTAAGTGCCAGGGGAGGGCCCTGGGCCCTCGAGCAAGTTCTAAGGCTCATCACCCTTAGATTCAGTCTCGTCTTTTTCCTTTTCCCCACCATGTCTCACTCCCAGTCGAGGCTTGGCTGTTGGGGGCTCCTGACTTCTGCCTTCCCTCTGTTTCCCCTCAGTTATCATCCTGAATGGAGAATCTTTCCTCTTTCCAGAGACACTGAGGCTCAGGAAAGGACAAGTCAATGAGCAGTCTAGCTTGACTTGTGCACCAGCCTGCACGACTGCTCGTGGGATTGCCTCCCTGGTTTCCTCAGTGTTTTCAGCCAATGTGCCGGGGGCAGTAGGCAGATGTCTGATGCTCTTTAAGTTCAAAGGCATCGTGGCCTTCCCTGTGGAGCAAAGAGAGACAGGTGAGGGATCAGAGAGGACCTGCGATTTCTCCCAGGCACACAGAACATCCTACCCTGCACCCACCGGAAGCAGCGGGCGCAGTAGAGGTCTCCATCGCAGCCGGCGCAGCGCAGGGTGGCATCCTCATTGCAGATGCAGCACCAGGGGAGCTCCTCTTCCTCAGCCTCATGCCTGGGGGCCTTGGCCTTCCAAGGGCAGAGAGGAGTAGGGAAGGGAGGTGTGTGGGAACACTGCCACAGGAGCAGTCTGCTGGCAGGGAGAGGCCGTGGCAGCGGCCTGGGGCTTTTCTCACCTCAGACTCTGCCCTGCAGGACTGGTTCCGGGCTCTGAGAGCTGGCTCCACGGGGATGTTGAAGCCACTTGCCTCATCCAGGGCAGCTTCTTCGGTGAGCTATGGACAGGGCGCAGAGGTGCAGCTTCCTGTTCTAGCCCTAGACCCTGACCTCCTGCCCTACGAGTATTTCTTTGCTCTGTGGCCTTAGCTTCTCAACCCATCTCCCTTGATCTACTGCCTGTGGCTGCTGATACCCCATCTCAAAGGGCCAGTAGACGGGTCTGGGTCATAGGGACACTGGGGCCCCAGGTAGAACAGGAGCTGTAGAGTGGCCATCCAGTGAGAGAGTGGAGGCAGGGTGAACAGGGCCAAGTGGGTGGTGAGGCAGTGAGGTGGGGACGGGATAGGGGGTGGTCAGGTGGGCAGGGCAGGGCCCACCTGCTGCAGGACTCTCTGGATGGCTGTCTCCTCATCCTCATCATCATCACTGTCTGGGAGGCGATAGTCCTGGAGGGTCACTTGAGAGGGAATGACAGGAGCAGGGGACGAGGAGTGAGGTTGAGAGAGTTCGCTTGAGTAGCTGTAATTTTGCCTGCAGGAGCTGGTTTGCTTTCCAGGGGCACTTCTTCCAGAGCTAGGCAGCCTCTGTCATCTACGATTACATCACATCCTGCCCCTCCCTGCCCCACCCTGCAGGACTGGGGGACAGGAACAGAAGGATTTGCACCTGAAGGGACTGAAGGTCCCTGGGCCCCTGATGGTCGCTAATTCCCTATTCCTTTGCCCCAGTCCCTTCCTCATGGCTCTGGGCAGAGCTCGACAGACCTCTGGACATAGCAATCCCGGCACCTGGCTCAGCGTGGCAGGGAATACACCTATTTTGTAGAGCTTGGCCTCGGGTGGGAGCGGGGAGCCTGCCCAATGCACGTAAGGGAGCTGCTGTTTCCCAGCCTCTACCTTTGTCAGGGTCCTGTCCCCGCAGCACGGCCAGGCGCTTGGCGAGGGCCAGGATCCTCTCTTGCCTCGTGTTCTCCTCCCGCAGTTCGACTGCTGCCTCAGCCAGCAGCCTGCTCTTCTCCTCTTCCAGGGACTGGGTGGCCCGTCCCTTGGAATTAGTGCTCTGGCCCCCTGGGCCACCTTGGTTGAGATCATTCTGGATAGGGGCAGCTGGAAGGAGTAACGCAGTCAGGGAGACAAAGACATTCCAAGATTCCTGCGCCCATTTCTCAACTTCCTTTAAAAACCATATATTTCAGCCTTAGATCCTGTGGTTTATATTACAAATAAAATGAGTCTTTCCTCCATTTTTCCAAATGTAAAATACTAGTAATCTTAGACATGTTTTTTCCAACTACATCTATCCCCACTCCTGATATTTTTACATGCTGCCCTTAGAGTAGGTATCCCGTGGTAGGAGGATCATTGCCCCAAAAGATAAGGGGATAGGGAAGCCAAGCCTCAGCCAGTCTCTCTGCTTTACGGGTTGAATTAGTACTTCCAGGGAGCAGCACGGAGAGGACACGAGAGAAGCTGAGGTCTTGTAAGGCACTAGGCAGGAAGAATTCTACCAGAGAGGGTGTGGCTCTGACATGGTCCCCTTTAGATCAGCATTTCAGACCAAGTGGTTCAAAATCAGACAGCTTTGGGTTCAAGTCCCAGCTCTGCCAGTTAATGTGTGACCTTGGTCAATATCCTTCAGGTCACCAGGCCTCAGTTTCCTCATTTATAAAATGTGGATAATAATAGTATGTATAAGATCACGGAGGATATTCAATGAGATTATGTCTCTAAAGCAGGGCTTCTCAGGCTTGGTTCTTTTGATATTTTGGGCAGGATAATTCTGTGTTGTGGGGGCTGTCCCGGGCACTGTATGACGTTTAGCAGCATCCCTCGACTCTGCTCACTAGACGCCAGTGGTATCTGAGTTGTGACAACCTGAGAGTCTCCAGACATTGCCATATGGGCCCCAGACGGAAAATCATCCCTAGTTGAGAACCACTGCTCTGAAGCATTTGAACAGCAGTGTCCAACAGAATTTTTTATGATAATGGAAGCCTTCCATATCTTGGTCTGTATTTGTGCTAAGATTGTAGTTCAACAGCACTTGAATGTGGCTGGTACTATGAGGACCTGAATTTTAAATTTCATTTCATTTTAATTAAATCTAAAGGGCCGCTTCCTCATCCTTATCCTCATCATCATTGCAGAGAACATTCACTGAACACTTACTGTGAACCCGGCAGGGTCTTAAGTGCTTATTAATCTCATTTACTTCTCGTGACTTCCCTGTGAGGTAAGTTCTTTCATACCTCCATTTTACAGATAAGGAAAGTGAGGCTTAGGCCAAGTAACTTTCCCAGGGTCACGTAGCTAGTTTAAGTGGCAGAATAAGAAACTGCTGTCTGGAAGCACCTGGGTGGCTCAGCCCACTGAACATCCAACTCTTGACTTCTATTCAGGTCATAATCCCAGGGTCGTGGGACTGAGCCCTGTGTTGGGCTCCAGGCTGAGCATAAAGCCTGCTTGAGATTCTCCCTTTCTCCCTCTCTCTTCTCTCCCTCTCCCTCAGCTTCCCCCACTCACACATTCTCTCTCTCTCTCAAATTAAAAAAAAAAAAATTAGAAATCGTTGTCTGATTCTAAAGCCCACACACTTATCCACCAGTAATACTGGCTCCTGTTGGGGTAAACTGTAGCTTCTGATGTTGATTGTTTTCTGATTCATTTTTGCACTCCAGAGGGTGGGGCAGCAGAGCCCTTCCTACTTGGGGAAAGAGTCGGGGGGCAGGTCCCTGGGGGATCCAGGTGGAGAAGTTACCTGGGCCTCCTTGTTCCCAGCTCTCATCAATAGCCACCTCCGCTGCCAGCTGTGTCAGCAGATCCTGCGCCTGCTGGGCCTGGGTCCTCGTGTCTGGTGGCTGATGTGCCTGCTCAGAGGAGGGAACTTCAGTGAGGAGCAGGGTAGAGGGGAAGCGACACTGTAAGGCTCAGAGCAGTCTAGGTTACGGGTGGATGCTGAAGAGTTTCCAAAGCTCAGGGAAAGGGGGCTGACTAATCCAGGGCTCACATTATCGAGTAGATCCGGCCACTCTTTCCTGCCCCACCCCATCCTGCTACTTGTCCCCGGATCCTTGGCCTGGCAGCAGGCCTGAGAATCAAAAGGTGAGGGTGGGAGATTTTGCCAACTCCTGCAAAGTACATAGGCGTATATGTATCTGGACTTCTGCTGGGTCTTTGTCCTAGGATCCCTGGCCCCCGAGCACTCACCGCCTGGGAGGTCTGGGAAGGCGGAACTCTGCCCTGCAGTGCAGCAAGCCGTGCCTCCATCTCTTGGGTGGAAGGGATGGAGCCCTGGGTTTCATTCCTCAGCGCAGCTAGCCTGGCTTCTATCTCTGCCTGTGAGGCCACCGACTCTGAAATTGGTACGAGCCTTGTAAGATCCAGAGGAATCCTAGTCCCAGGAAGCCTGGATGGTATGTTTTAGGTCACCCTGCCTGTCCCCACTCACTGGGCTTGTTCTGCTGGCGGAGCCGTGCTAGGCGCTCAGCGATGACTTGGTCTTGTTGGGTCAGTCCCCGGCTCTGGGGAGTGCTGGGCTTCTGCTTGGCTTCCAAGGCTGCCACACGCCTGGTAGGGTATGAGATAAGGTTCTTGAAGAATGCAGAAGGGAAGGTGAAGGCATCCACTCACCGTTTCCCATTGAAATCATTTCTAGGCATCCAGGGAGGCCTCCAGTGGACAATAGTCTTGTGGTTCTCATTCATATTCCCCTGAAGTCCAATCCAGCTGACCGAACAGAGGGTCTGGCTTAGACAGCAAGATCTACTAAGAACCACTTCTGGGGCGAGGGATGTTGAGTTGCTTTCTGAGCTCAAGAGGGCAGTCAGGAGGCTAAGAGATGATATTCTCCTGACCCTGTGCTCATCTGATCTAGAAGCTGGGAAGAGAGTCCTACTCTATGGCTCTTTTGTCTTTTCCCCACCCCTATTTGTCTCTGTCCCTTCAGCACTTACTTCTTATAGTTCTGAGGTGGTGACCACTTGGAGGCATTGGCAGGAGAAGATCCTCTATATAAAAGAAATCTGGTATCAGAAGTCCCTTTATCTGCCAGTCAGTACCTCTAAATCCAAACGCTTCCTGAGCTGACCTCCAGCCACAGAGCACAAAGCTGTGGGCTGGCCAGCTGCCTGGTACCATGCTTGGCTAAACCCTCACCCACGAAAGCTTCTCACCTGGTCAGGGCTTCGTGGCACTGCTTGCAGACCTTCTGTTGGGTATTCCCAGTCCGGGGCACCGCTGCACTGAAGCTAAGGCAGCCAGAACAGAAGGCCCGGCCACAATTCTTACAGCCATACTACAAGAAACATGAAGTAGAGGGATCCATCTCTCACCCACCCCTGCAGTCTCCTCCCTGAGACTCTCCAAGCACATACACAGAGAAGACACTGAAGATTTGAGCAGCTGCTGGGAGAAGGATGAGGAGTGGGGCCCCTAAGTCCTGGGAGAGACAGGGGTGGAGGGTAAAGCGATTCCTCAGTCGCCAGTCTTTTATTCCAATCAAGTAAAGCTTTATGCAAAACTCTCCCGCTTTCTATCCTGTCTTCAATTCCTTGACACTGGGGTGTAGAAAATACATAGGCAAAACCTCATGTTGCAGGTCATGGGCTCTTTAACAAAGGAGAACCAGAGAGAGTGCAGAGCCCCTGCCTTCTGTGCTCTAGCTGAGATGGAGGGTGGTTTGGCTCAGGATGGGACAACAATAGCCTCCATTTATTAAGCACTTACTGTGTGCCAGGCTCTAAGCTCAGTACTTAACATTCATCATCTGACTTAATCCTTACAATTTATACACACTACTTTACTCAATCCTGATCACCACCATTATTATTCCTATCTTAGATGGGGTCAGAGAGGTTACATGACTTCCCCAAACCAATGTCATTCCATGAATAAGACTGCAGAGCTCAAATTTGAACCCTGACCACCCCGATTCCAAAACCCAGGTTTCTAAGTGCTAGAACAATCTGCCTCCCTACCTGCTATTCATTCATCCAATCTGCTTCCTATCTCCTGGTCACAACTGATCAGAGGAAGCCTATAGTTTACCAGGAGAACTTGGGGGCTTGTGCAGAGGACAAAAGAGACTTTGCCATGGTCCCCTGAGAGCAGGACAAAGGGCGGTAATCTAACTCAAGAAACCTGGGAAGGGCAGGTTGCATGATGGCGACGGTTTCAGAGCAAAGGGCATAGTGTGATGGAGAGTGGTCACAGGGTATTAATCAAGACTGGGCTGCGGAGGAGCAAAGTGGAGGGAAGGAACCGGCTGTATCCTTCACTTAGTGGACAGAAAAGCCTACTTTTCTAGAAAAGACAGGAGCATGCTCTCCAGTTATAGGGCACTTTCACCTCCAGCACCTCTCTGGACCCTCAAGCTAACTCCCAAAGCGAGAGAGAGTTATTCCCATCTTACAGTAATGGAAACTGAGGTTCAGGGACTTCAACAAAACCAACACAGCTGGAAAGGGGCCGTAAAACCAAGTCTACGGACTTCAAGTCCAGTGCTTTTCCTCCACTCCGCGTTCTCCCTGACCCTCTAGCCCACGGGGAGAAGACTCGCCTCCTTCTTGAAGAGGGTAAACTTGACAGCGCAGCCGTAGCACCTACTGTCCATTCTGGTGGCCGGCGCAGTGCCGAAACGTCCACAGAGCCGAGATCACGCTCGCCGAGTCCCGGGCCCCCTGGACCTTCTCTAAGCCCCACCCCCGCCCCCGCCCCCACACCCTCTCTCGCTGGCTAGCTGCGGCCTCCCGCGGGAGAATCGCTATCGCCCACACCAACCAGAGAGCGGTGGCAGAGGGCGCGGAGGCTGCTGGGAGACGTAGTTCATTCACTGCCCGCTTCCCTCATAGGCAGCAAGCCTGACCCAGAACACGACATTTCCCAGGGGGCTAAGCGCCATTCAGCCCGCTGGCGATGACAGTCCCCGGGAATCCCTACGCACGCTTAGACTCTTGGGAGTTGTAGTACGAATCCAGTCAGGATTGGAACCATGGCGGTGACCAAGGAGCTCTTACAGATGGACCTGTACGCCCTGCTGGGTATCGAGGAGAAAGCAGCGGACAAAGAGGTGAGAACGGTGGTGGGAGGGGCCGAATCTGACCCGCCTAGCGGCCCTTACTGCCTCGCCAATAGCGGGCATCCGCTTTCCAGGTTGTGTCGCGTCCTGGGCGCGGAGTGAGGGGCGGCCCGAAAGCCTCAGAAGGTGGTTTCCCAGACATTTCCTGGCCGGTCTGAGGGCCTCACGAGGAATTGGGGTGCACAGAAGGAAAGCTCCTTGCGCGCGGTACTGTGCTCTCCCTATGGCCCTTGTGTAGAAGAGAGGTAGCTGAGTGAACTGAGAGGAAACCCTAGTCCCCTCCCTGCGCCTGCGCAGTGTCAGCCCCTGAGCCCGCTTCTGCGGTGTTGGTGGCTTGAGGTACTTCATGTAGTCACCTTTGAAGGCTGGTTTAACTCAGCCTTGGGCGGGAAAAAAGAGCCGAGTCTCAAGGTTCCTCCACCCCCTTTTCATCGCTTTCTTGACAATGTGACCAATGACTGTCATCTCTATTTTCCACCCCAGCCCGTTTTTGTTCTCTGAAAACGTGCTAAGGGGCTCAGAGCCGGAGGATCAGAAGAGTAAAGGCAGATGGCCTTAAGTTCCAAGGGAAAGTGTTGATCAAGGTGCCAGGGAGATCAAGCCGTTATTAGGATTTTGGTTATCTTGCCTTGGATAATGGTAGAGATTGTAGCAATGTAGGAAGAGGAAGCAGATAATTCATCAGACAAAAGTTAATGCCTGCGAATATCCCTGTACTTCCTGGCCGTCTTGCTCGCGGGCTCAGTGAGCTTGTGAGAAGAGGAGGCTCTGGGGCAGAAAAGCGAGGAGACCTACAGGGTTCTGGAGGAGAGATGCTATCAGCCTGCACATCACTGTCCCCTGCAGCTGCCACTGAAATCAGAAGCGGGCCTCGGGTGTGTACACAGCACCAAAAGCATCTGCTACACCCGTCTTCTAAGTCCTAAACTTTCAGTAATAATAATGCCCAACACCTATATAGTGCTTACTATGTGCTGGACCCTATTCTGAGTGCTCTACGTTTGTAAATTATTTCATTGTATTTCATTAATAGTGAGAAATTACTTTGGACGTTTTGCACCAAATCCAGCCAGTATGTTGGAACCCTGAAGTTGAGAACTTCTGAGGAAGGCATTTGGGTAGCCACCGATGTGTATATTACTCAGAGTTGGAGGTGGATGGATGAGCTGCCGCTAAGGGCGTCAGGTGAGGCTATTGTCTAGACAAGAGACCAACGTCTCAGCAGGCCAGCATGGTTGGGATCCATTTTTCACTCAGAGGAGATAAGGGATATGTGAGAAGGCCCTTGCTACAGGGTAAAAGGTGCTGTTCCATCTTTTGGTAGGCGAGGCACAACTGTAATATAAGGAAGAACACGGTGAATTCCTTAAGAGGGGTACAGACAAAGTACTGTGGATTTTCAAGGTAGGCTGAGGTGGCTTCTAGTTTGGGAGAAGGCGTGGGGGAAAGCAGAGAAGGCATCTGAAGCCTTGAAGAACAGGCAGAGTGTGGATGTGTGGAGATGAAGGAAGGATATTCCAAGAAACGGGAGAACGTATATAGTCCACTTTGTCTGGAGCATAGGCCTAGAAGAAAGGGTAAAATTAGATTAACTTCGAAAAGTAGATTTGAAACTTTGGATACACTGGCTAGCTTCATTGGTGATGGATACTTTTTAGTAGAGACCAGGGAGCCCGAGACCCTGATATTCCCTCTCTTTCCTTGGTTCAATGCCTGTCATATTTTCTAACAGTGCCTGGAGGACTTTTATATTCATATACATATGTAAAGCGTGTAGAAAAAAGGCCTTGTAAACTTTGGGTGTATGGGTCATATAGTCTAGGAGTTGTTACTTTGGTGTCCATAGAAAGGTGACATGATGGAGTAAACCCTGAAATCACATTCATTTTTGAGGAGAGGAGTTAATTCTTACCCCCCAAAAAGACAAAAGAAGCCATGATCTAGACCAATCTCCTTACATTAATGATGGTCAAACTGAAGCTCAGAGAGGGTGGTGAGTGACAGAATTGGAACCGGAACCCAGATTCCCTGATGCCTGGACCGGGTCAGTGCTCCTTCTGCTGCGTCATTTTGACCCTTGTCCAGCACCATACAGCTCAGCTCATACCAGTACCAATTATAACTTTCCTGCAGACCACTTCTCTGTGTATATCTGTATATCCATCTGCTGGTTGGAGCTCTCCATTCAGATGCTTCACGGGAGTCTAAATCTTCCTACATCCAAAATTGAATTCTGGAACTTCTGTCTCCAAACCTCCTCCTTCCTTAAACTTCTCCGTCTCAGTAAATGGCACTGCCATCCATCCACTTGAACTAGGACCCTGGAGTCATTCTTCTTCTTCTTCTTTTTTTTTTTAATTAAAGTAAGTTCTCTGCCCAATGTTGGACTCAAACTCATTACCCTGAGGTCAAGAGTTGCATTCTCCACTGACCGAGCCAGTCAGGCACCCCTGGAGTCATTGTTGATACCTTGTCTTCTCACTCCTGCCATCTAGTCTGTCACCAGGTCCTAATGAGTTAACATCCCAAATAATTCTCAAAACTGTTCACTTATCTTTGTTTCCACTACTGCCAGTCCAGCCCAAGCCCTATCAACTTCCATCTGAACAATTGTAGTAGTCTGCCAACTTGTCTTTTTACTTCCAATCTATTCCACTTTGATCTGCTGTACACTGCCTTTCTATTCTTTTCACGGAAAATGGAATGATCTTGGTAAGAGCCCTATACACTTTTAATAATATACTCAATATAATTTCTTTTTTTAATGTTTATTTATTTTTGAGACAGAGAGAGACAGAGCATGAGTGGGGGAGGGGCAGAGAGAGAGGGGGAGACAGAATCCGAAACAGGCTCCAGGCTCTGAGCCGTCAGCACAGAGCCCGACGCGGGGCTCGAACCCACAGACCTCGAGATCATGACCTGAGCCAAAATCAGCCGCTCAACCGACTGAGCCACCCAGGCGCCCCTCAATATAATTTCGTAACCCTTCATGCATGTGTTTGCTTCTGCCAGGAATACTCCTCCGCCACTTCTGTTAACCTGGGTTACTTAACAAACATTTTTTGGGGAGCACCTGGGTGGCTCAGTCGTTAAGTATCTGACTTCAGCTCAGGTCAGATCTCGTGGTTTGTGGGTTCGAGCCCTACGTCGGGCTCTGTGCTGACAGCTCAGAGCCTGGAGCCTGCTTCGGATTCTGTGTCTCCCTCTCTCTCTGCTCCTCCCCTGCTTGCATATTATAAAAGCGTTTTTAAATTTTTTTTTAATGTTTATTTATTTTGAGAGAGAGAGACAGAGTGCGAGCAGGGGAGAGGCAGAGAGAAACGGAAAGAGAGAATCCCAAACAGTCCCTGCGCGTCAGTGTAGAGCCCAACACAGGGCCTGAACCCACGAAACACGAGACCATGACCTGAGCCTAAATCAAGAGTTGGATGCTGGGGCGCCTGGGTGGCTAAGTCAGTTGAGTGGCCGACTTCAGCTCAGGTCATGATCTCGCCCTTTGTGAGTTCGAGCCCCGCATCAGGCTCTGTGCTGATGGCTCAGGGTCTGGAGCCTGCTTCGGATCCTGTGTCCCCCTCTCTCTCTGCCTTTCCCTTGCTCACACTCTGTCTCTATGTCTCTCAAAAAATAAAATAAAAATACTAAAAAAAAAAAAAAAAGAGTTGGGTGCTTAACCAACTGAACCACCCAGGTGCCCATAACCTAGGTTACTTTTATTTATCCTCCAGAACTCAACTTAAATGGCATATCCTTAGAGAGGCCTTGTCTATTATTCTCTTTCATAACAGCTGGCTTTCCTCCTTGCTAGCACTTATTTCAGTTTGTAATTACATATTTGCTTGTGTGATTATTTGTTTGGTGCCTTAATCCCCACTGTACTCATAGTTCGAGGAGTGGATCTGGTCCATTCACTTCTGTAGTAGCCCCTTCTGTGACTGGCACAGAAGAGACTCTCAATCAATCTTCGTTGAATGAATGAGGTAGTGGCTACAGAGACTACTATACCTTGACTTGAGAATCAGGAGACTTGAGACAGTCCCTGCCTCTCTTAGGGGCTGACTTTCCTCAAATGTAAAATGAGGGAGTTGGGCAAACTCTGGCCTCAGGGGTCAAATGGCCCATGACATACTTTTGTAGTAGGCCATGAGCTAAGTTTTTACGTGTTTAAAGGATTGTAAAAAAACAAACAACTCAACAGCAAAAAATCAAACATGATTAAAAAATGGGCAAAGGACTTGAATAGACATTTCTCCAAAGAAGATATATAAATGGCCAATAAGTACTTGAAAAGATGTCCAATACCACTAATCATTAGGTAAATACAAGTAAAAAACACAACATGATGCCATTTTACACCCATTATGATGGCTGTATTTATTACTATTATTTTAAGTTTATTTATATTTTGAGAGAGAGAGAGAACAAGCAGGGTAGAGGGGCAGAGAGAGAGAGAGAGAGAGAGAGGGAGAATCCCAAGCAGGCTCCATGCTGTCAGCATAGAACCCGATATGGGGTTGAATCTCATGAACTGTGAAATCATGAACTGACCCAAAATCAAGAGTTGGACACTCAACTGACTGAACCACCCAGGTGCCATAGAGAGAGTACATGGAGCATGGAGCCTGACTTGGGGCTCAATCCCATGGCCCTGAGATCATGACCTGAGCCAAAATCAAGAGTTGGTCACTCAACCAACTGAGCCACCCAGGTGCCCTGTAAGTTTTATATATTTTATAATGAAAACAACAAACTAACCAAACCAAACCAAAACCAGAACAAAAAAGAATGTTTGACAAAGACCATAAGTGGCCTCCTAAAATTTTTGGCCTTTTACAGAAAAAGTTTGCCTACCCATACGAGAACTAGGGGCAAGCTTTGCCTTTCTATGCATGGCACTTACCCCTTCTGCTAACTTATCCCTAATGCGGCAAACCTCAAAGGTTCAGAAATAGGCTAAACACCACTTTTGGTGGAAATTTAGAGACTCAGCAATTCCCAGGTAGACATTTTTGTTCCTATTCCAGCCTCAGAGGAGATGGGCTGGGCATGATGGGCTATCTTCTTGTAGAAAAGCTTTGAGTCAAGGACCTGGATTTGGTGTGGAAGTGCTCCTGGGAATTCAGTCCCCTGCTAAAACCTAAGCAGTGAGCCCCTGATTCTTACGTGCTCGTGCAGCATAGGTCTGTGTGTGCGCGTGCGTGCTCCCCCCATCTCCCACTCACTCACTCACTCACTCTCTGCCGGGGCAAGGCCCCCAAGGCCTGCCGAATTGAAGAGTAGGTCATGAATTCATGCCATTTGCAAGCCCTCAAGAGATTCTGAAATAATCTCAGAAATTACCTGGCCGACTACAGTGGCCTCCTAGCCCTTTTCCTAGTTCTGCTCTTCCCCCTTGAGCCTCTTCACACAGCAGCCAGAGTGAGTCTTTAGAATATGAAACAGATTGTGTCACTTCTGCCCCAACTCCCCAGTGGCTTCTCATCAGTCTTAGAATGTTACCTGAAGGCCTCTCCTGGCCCGTGGGGCTCTTGTTGCCTTTCCTTCATGTTCCCTGCCATTCTCCCCTTGCTCACTAAGCTCCTGCTATCTCAACCTTCCTGTGATTTTTTAAAAAATATGCATAACATAAAATTTACCATTTTAACCCCTTTATTTTTTAACATTTATTTATCTTTGAGAGACAGAGACTGAGCAAGGGAAGGGCAGAGAAAGAGGGAGACACAGAATTCGAAGCAGGCTCCAGGCTCCGAGCTGTCAGCACAGAGCCCGACGCGGGGCTCGAACCCACGGACCGTGAGATCATGACCTGAGCCGAAATTGGTCGCTTAACTGACTGAGCCACCCAGGTGCCCCTATTTTAACACTTTTTAAAATGTTTGTTTATTTATTCATTCATTCATTTATTGATTGATAGATTTTTGAGAGAGAGAGCACAAGCCAGGAAGGGGCAGAGAGACAGATGGAGGTACAGAATCTGAAGCAGGCTCCAGGCTCTGAGCTGTCACCACAGAGCCCGATGTAGGGCTCGAACCCACAAACTGTGAGATCATGACCTGAGTGGAAGTCATACGCTTAACTGACTAAGCCACCCAGGTGCCCCAATTTTATTATTTTTTAATGTTTACTTATTTTTGAGAGAGAGTGAATGACAGCAAGCGAAGGAGGGGCAGAGAAAGAGGGGGATCAAGGATCCAAAAGCAAGCTCCGAGCTGACAACAGAGAGACTGATGTAGGGCTCAAACCGACAAACTCCAAGATCATGACTTGAGCCAAAGTTGGACAGTTAACTGACTGAGCCACCAAGGCATCTCCCATCTTAACCCTTTTTGAGTGCACAATTTAGTGACATTAAGTACATACCCCTTGTTGTGCAACCATCACCGCTGTCCATCTCCAGAACTTTTCCATCATCCCACACTGAAATTCCCTAACATTAAATCCCCATTCCCTTCTCTACTATTCTTTTTCTTCCTGTGTGAACTTGAGTTTTCCATGTATCTCATGTAAGTGAACAAACATAGAAATGTCATATATTTGTCGTTTTGTGTCTGGCTTATTTCACTTAACAATCTTCTCAAGTTTCATCCATGTTGCATGTATTAGTATTTCCTTCCTTTTTAAGTTTTTTTTAAAGATTTTATTTATATATTTTTTTGTTTATTTAATTACTTTGAGAGAGAGAGAAAGAGAGCACACGCACACTTGGAGGAATGGCAAAGAGAGAGAGGAAGAGAGAGAATCCCAAGAAGTCTTCACGCTGTTAGTGCAGAGCCTGACGCGGGGCTCCAGCTCACAAATCGTGAGATAGTGACCTGAGCCGAAACCAAGAGTTGGACACTTAATGGACTGAGCCACCCAGGGGCCCCTAAGATTTTATTTTTTAAAGTAATCTCTGTACCTAGCGTGGAACTCGAACTCACAACCCCAAAGTCAAGAGTTGCATGCTCTACAAAGTGAGCCAGCCAGGTGCCTCCCCTTTTTTCAGTGTGAATAATATTTCACTGAATGTATATGCCACGTTACTGTGTTTCGTTTATTCATTCATCTCTTGACAGACATTTGGATCATTTCCACCTTTTGACTATTGTGGATAATGCCACTATGGACACAAGTGTTTACATGTCGGTTAAAGTCCTGCTTTCAGTTCTTTTGGATATATATGCATAATATATTATGGAATTGCTGGATCATATGATAACCGTATGTTTAATATTTTGGGTATACTGCCTTCCCCAGCAGCTACGCCATTGTACATTCCCACCAGCAGTGTACAAGGGTTCCAGTTTCTCCACATCCTCCGCAACACTTGTTATTTTCTCTTTTTTGGATAATAACCTTCCTACTGGGTGTGAAATGGGCCTCGGGTGATATTTTTCAAACTCACCTAACACATTCTTGCTTCAGGACCTTTTTATGTGCTAATCCTTCTGCTTAGAACATTCTTCTAGGGCAGTTGTGTGTTTTATATCTCACTCCCACCCCTTCTTCAGATTTCTGTTCACATATAACCCCCTCAGGGAGGGTCTCCCTGACCACCAATTCATATTAGCTACCTCCACACCCTCACACTGCTACATACATTTCTAAGTATGTAGCTTCTCACTAGTAATGCTCACTGCCATATTATAGTACGTACCCATCTGCTTGCCATTGGTCTCACCCATTAGAAGGTAAAAAATCCAGAAAGGAAGGGACTTCCTCTGTTTTATTGCTACACTCTAGCCCTTGATTGGTGCTCAGTCAGTCCTTGTTGAGTGATTGGATGAATATGCACTATTATTTTCTTAGACAGTAATACTTTGCGACAAAGTGAGTATATTTAAAAGCTTTTTTTTAAAACTATTTTATTTATTTATTTTATAATTTTTTTTAACGTTTATTTATTTTTGAGACGTAGAGACAGAGCGTGAGCAGGAGGAGGGCAGAGAGAAAGGGAGACACAGAATCCGAAGGCAGGCTCCAGGCTCCAAGCTGTCAGCACAGAGCCTGACGCGGGGCTCGAACTCACAGACCGTGAGATCATGACCTGAGCCGAAGTTGGCCGCTTAACCCACTGAGCCACCCAGGTGCCCCTAAAAGCTTTTTAAAAGAATTTTTTTAAGTAATCTGTACACCCAACATTGAGCTTGAACTCACAACCCCCAGATCAAGAGTTCCATGCTCTACCAACCGAGCCAGCCAGGCCCCCCTAAACGCATTTTCAGTTTTCTTTCAGAAAGTAGTACCAATTTATACTCTTGCCAAGTAGGCAGGATTGCCCATGTCTCTGCTCACAGCCCCCAGCCTGACTCTTGAAAGCAGCACACCGTGTGCCCAGTGTCCTGCCCAGAACAGGCAGACACTGGACCTTTATTAAATCAAACTTTATAGTGTTCTCCCTGTTTCTTTATGGTTTCCTTTCCCATTTTCCATGTGTGTTTCAGAGGAGAATAGAAACATTTCCCATAAACATTGGATTCCACAAACTTTTTTTTAATTGAGGGTGGATGCAAGTGAATGAGAGAGAGAGAGAGAGAGACAGAGGTGGAATCCCATGAGGGAGAGACAGAGAGAGAGAGAGAGAAGTGGGGCTCACCAGAAGTGGGGCTCGAGCTCTGCCAACATGGAACTCGAACTCAGGAACCACGAGATCATGCCTGAGGCGAAGTCAAATGCTTAACCAACGGAGTCACTCAGGCACCCCTGATGCCACAAACTTTTATTAAGTGCCTAGCATGTGTCAGCATCAGAGTTGATGCTAGGGATACAAATATGAAAAGAGCAGGGCCCTGTAGAGTTGCCCCCTCTTGCCTGTTTCCTTTTTCCACCTTTTCCATCTCTTGCTCCTGTGGCCCATCTGTGTGTGTGTGTGTGTGTGTGTGTGTGCTCGCGCGCGTGCGCGTACGCACCATCATTCTGGAATGCAGAGGTTAAAGTCGATAATTCTAGAAGTTGAAAATTTTTTTAATGTTTATTTATTTATTGAGAGAGAGAGAGAGGGAGAGAGAGAGAGAGAGAGAGCAGGGGAAAAGCAGAGAGAAACTCTGCACCTTCAGTGTAGAGCCTGACTGGGGGTCAAACTCATGACCTGCGAAATCATGACCTGAGCCTAAATCAAGAGTCAGATGCGATCAAGAGTCAGATGCTCAATCAACTGAGCCACCCAGGCACCCCTGGAAGTTAATGCTTTTTAATCAGAGCATCATTTCCTGGAGAGTGTAACTTGGTATAGAAAATAACAGTTTGGGGACACCTGGGTGGCTCAGTTGGTTAAGCATCTGACTGACTCTTGATTTTGGCTCAGGTCATGATCTCACGGTTCGTGAGTTCAAGCCCTGTGTTGGGCTCTGCACTGACAGTGTGGAGTTTGCTTGGGATTCTCTTTCTCCCTTTTTCTGCCCCTCCCCAACTCATGCTTGCACGTGCACACTCTCTCTGTCTCTCAAAATAAATAATAGAAAAAATAACAGTTTTTAAAAGTAGTCTTTAAAAAATAAGGCCAGGAATTATTGTTTATTACATCTACCTTATGTCAAAAGTGGATGAAAATTATAATACAGAGCATTGAGCAGTATTGGGAATTGTCAGTGTGCTTTTATCATCACCTTTGACTTATTAGCAGTGATACTTAAGAAAGTGGACTTTGACTCCAAAGTCATTATAAGTCATTGAGCCCATAACTTACCTAGTTTGTGACCTTGAGCAAATATTTAACCTCTGTGTGCCTTGGTTTCCCCATCTGCAAAATGGGAATGATGGCAGTCCCTCCCCGCCAGCATTGTTGTAAAGCTGGATCTAGGTAAAGCATTTGGCGTGGTGCCTGGTACAGAGTGAACGCACACTACGTGTTAGCTCTTGCTGTTAACATTGTCCTTCCAGCTTCCTTACACTGTAAGCACTAATGTCAAATACACCTCTCCCACGACTCACATCTAAGGTTGCTCTCTACCCCTCAGCCCTTCTCACTCATTCCAGTCCTGACAGACTCCGTGCTGACTCAGTGATTCTCACAGCAGTCAGGGTAGAAAGGAGGTGGGGAATTAGGTGGATAGAGCAAAACCGAGGGTCAGCAGAGTTCACTGTTCAGTTCAGATCTACAGATGAGTGGAGTAGATCACCAAGGACAAGGTACCATGTGGGCACAGCGGGGTTTTAGAGCTGAATAAGACATCGGTTTGCTTTTGCCAGCTCACACAGAATAGTGAACAATGAATTTTGAGGTAGAATGAAAGAGGTTCCATTAAAGTATTTAAGGAAAATGCTATAGGAATAAAGAAGGCATGATTCAGGGGCACATGGGTGGCTCCGTTAGTTGAGTGTCAGACTTTGGCCCAGGTCATGATCTCAGAGTTCATGAGTTCGAGCCCCACATCCGTCTCACTGCTGTCAGTGCAGAGCCACTTCAGATCCTCTGTCTCCCTCCGCCCTGCCCCTCCCCGCCCCTATCTCTCAAAAACAACAACAACAACAACAAAAATAAACAATAACAACAAAAAGAAGGCGTGATTCATAGAATGGCATGATCTGGGAAGACTCTCTGAGGAGGTGTTTTTGTGTAAGACCTCGAGGGGAGAAAATATATTACAGTAGGGATCTTCATGGTCGTTGATTCTCTCCATTTTATAGACAGGAGGATAAAGGTCCAGAGAGCTTCTGGAACTTGCCCCAGACCACCCAGAGAATGAGCGTCGGACCCAGACTGGAGCCCCAGTATAATGTTCTTTCCACCCCTGTGTGGTTGGCACAGGTCTCTGTTGTCTATTGCAGCCTCATCTTTCATTTGAAGCCCTTTACAGGGTATGTAACTCACTTTATCTTGACAAGCATTACTTGATGAAGCCAGGTACTTGAAAATGCATTTTGATTAGCTCTTTCAAGACTCAAATTTTAAGTCTGTTTACCAGGAAAACGATCAAGGACACTTAATATTGACGTTTTCAGAAAGGAAGGTTATATTATACTTTAAGGAAAAGCCTATTTTACCTGTATACTAGCCAATACCTTTATTTAGGCTCCATATTTCTGGGGCACCCGGGTGGCTCAGTCAGTTAAGCATCCTACTCTTGATTTTGGCTCAGGTCATGATCCCAGGGTTGTGGGATCAAGTCCCACATCGGGTTCTGCGCTGACAGTGCGGAGCCTGCTTAGGATTCTCTCTCTGCCTCTTTCTGCCTCTCACCTGCTCATTCTCTCTCTCTCAAAATAAATAAATAAACATAAAAAAAATAAACTCCATATTTCTGTTATACTCTAGAAGGTGATACACTAACATTCTTCCAGAATTAAGAAGAGTAAGCCTTTGAGGACAGAGAATAGAGAAGGGCTTCAAGGAACAACATGAGTGTGTAGGTATAGAAGTAAAAGCGCCCGGCCTGACAAGGAACGGGGCACTGCCTTGGGTATGTTGAAGATATGGCAGGGAATACAGCTGAAAACTGTGGTATCTTGGACCTCTAGGTGCTATAGTGGTTGAACTTGATTCTATGAACATCTGGGAACCTTTTCTGAATCTGAGGTGTGCCTGACTCAATTCACTGTCTCCAACAGGAGCCTTTCCCCAAGTCTCTTACTTCTAGACCAGGCATTGAAGACTCAAGGTTGGGCACCAAGTCTGGTTTCTCTGGACGACAGTCCTTCATTCACCAAGGGCCTGACTAGCACTAGACGGCTCTGGGAGCCAGGCCTCAGCCCCATCTGCATCCTTCTGATGGTTAAATCACTCCCAGGTTTTATTGTCTGGCCAGAGCTCTGGATTTTTGAAGTTACTTGGCTGCCTGTTAAGTCAAAAGGAATGATTCATTTGTGTTTGTAAGCTCAAGTTATTCATTAGCATTTAAGATAATACCTCACATTTATATGACACCTGAAGTGCTTTCGCATAAATTATCTCATTTGATGTGATCTTCAAGACAGGCATACGAGATAGGCAGGCCTAATTTATAGCTGAGAAGACTTAAGACTCAAGAGTTTAATTGATTTTCCCAACGTAAGGTGGCTAATAAATGCAGAGTGCTTGCCCGAACCCGAATTTTCTACTTTTATTTCAGAGCTTTTTCCATGACCCACACTTCAGGAGCAATTAGGGCAACAAGAAACAGGTCTGTGGGCCCCAGAGAGCCTCATGACTCCAGCGTGACACAGATAGAGCTTTGACTCTGAGTAAAGCTGCCTGACCCGGGTGAACCCGACAGGTATTAAACTGATCTAGACAGCTTGAGGAAGTGCATTAATATGTGTGTTGAAACTACCACAGTGCGGTTTCCATTTCAACTAAGACAGCATTCAAAATATTCTCCAACCAGGGATGTCTGGCTGACTCAGTCGAAAGAGCATGTGACTCTTGATCGCAGGGTTGTAAGTTCGAGCCCCACATTGGGTGTAGAGATTCCTTAAAAATAAAATCTTAAAATAACAAAAAAAGAAAAAAAAAAGCAAGTATTTTCCATCTGAATAGTTGCTTTTCCAGTTTTTGCTGTTCCTGAGTGCTATTATCTAGTTATTATTTTTCTTTAAATTGACTCACTTGTTTTTACTGATATAAATTTGTTTTTACAGGAAACCACTGTATTACAGGAAAAAAAGAAATAAGTAATATGCAGGAAATACCAAGGCCTAGAGAGGAGGAGTTTTGCACCCTGAGAGATGGCAGAGATGGGGCAGAGAGAATGTTTTGGGGGTGGAGACCCAAGTCTGCAGGAGTTGAGGGCGACAGCAGGCAGGGGGAGAAGTGTGGGACAGTCAGACTCAAGATATCTGGTAGATGTGAGGGGTGGGAATCTACTGCCCGAGGGAAGAAGGTGGGCAAAGATTTTGGAGTCTGAGCCTGATGCAGGGATGCTTAGGGTAAGGATGGAGGGGAGGGCTATAGACGGGTCTCCTTGGGTAGCTAGTTTGGGAAAGTTGGCTGAGAAGAATGGTAGGGCTGGGGTTGAGGCCCAGGAGGCAGTGCTGAGAGGGCTAAAGGAAGACAGGGGACCCAGAAGTGAGAGCCTGAGGGGTAGGAGTGACCTCAAGGATGGTCCAAGGACCCAGATCCAAAGCGTGCATAAGGCGACATTTGGGGAGAAGCAGGTCAGGCCCTGTGGATAGCCTCAGTTGTTCCAGGTTGTATAGGTCACCGAGTCTGGGCCTTGGGCCATGGTTAGCAAGCAACCCGAGAACGATGTTGGTGTGAAGTCTGAGTTCCCCCCGTATCATCTCAGTACCACCAGCAGGCCCACATCTGGGAGCACTGAGCTGAGGGGGCTGGTCTGGGGGCTGGCTGGCACCTGCTTGTATTGAGTCTTAGGAGCAGTGTGGTTTTTGTAACGACCCGGCATTTAGGGATTTCTTTGCAGTGCTGTTGCGATGTGGGCCAGAGGCTGTCAGGTATGAAAATGACCAATATGTCGGGCAAGAGGGACTTCTGCGTAAGTGCCCTGAGCTCTGTGGTTTACTTTCTGCCTGTGACATCAGGCAGTCACATAACTTCTGGTGTTCTAGCTGGTGTGGGGATGCGGAGATGTCTGCCTCCCCCAGGCTTGGGGAGAAATTCAGTGAGTGCCTGGGCGGTGATTATGTGCTGTTCCCATTCCTGGAACCAGGCCTGATAATAGTTTTCAAGTTCATTCACCGGCATGGTTTAGTACCTGTTGTCACACAGAGTGGTCTCCTTATCTGTCCTCTATCTGAGTCTGACCTATGAGTCTAGCTTTTGAGAACTGGGCTTAATTACCTGTACCACTTACTTACTTGGTTCCAAGTTTTATCATAAGGGACAGCAGGCTTTAAAAAAAAATAATGATCTCTTCTTTGCAGGGCACCTTTCTTTTAAGTTAATGATGTCTGTTTTATATTTATGGGACCCCTTAGTGCCTTGCCTTTTTGTGAGTCAGGATGCCGCTTCCCTCAAGAGGTGAAACTGGAGACAAGTGGATTGTCAGAGGCCCTGCTGCGTGCCTGGCACAAAGCCTAGTGGAGATGGTGGGAGACCCACTTCCCAACCCACTCCCCTGCTCTGGGCTCAAGTTGCTGCAAGTGGCAGAACCAGTTATGGGGCCTCCAGGAAGGGCTGGGTGGCTGCTAATTCATGATTCATTCTTTTCCTCTGTGATGTGGGCTCTGGGGGATAACATTTAGTTCCCATCAAGGTTCTCCTGACAGTCTGCCCTAGTGATTTTTTTCTCTTTTTCAGACTTGGTTTCTCAAGAGACGGCATTAGCAGGTAGAAGGGAAGATTGCGAAATAGTGGTGAGATCTCCTAGGGTCAGGTCAGCGCCCACTTCTACTCCTCACTGGGCCTGAAGTAGACATAGTTGGGGCTTTCCGATTGTGTTTTGGTTGAGAACAAATGAATGTGTGCCCCTTTCATTCAGTAGGTACTTAATTGTGTACCTACTAAGTGCCAGATGCTGTTCAGAACACTGTTCTGGGACCTGGGCATCAACAAAACTCCCTGCCCCACAAAACACATTCCCTTTATTTGTAAGGGGAACTCCCAGACTTTCCTATATCTGTGGGCTCTCATTTGAGGCACAATTATAACAGTTGTAAGATTTAAAAATTTTTAAATTTAATTAAAATTTAATTAGTTTGTTTAATTAGTTTTTGATTAGTTAATCTTAAAAATTGTAAAGTTATTTTAAAAGAACCACAATAGTTTATCTGTTTTTCCAGACCATATCGGAAAAGAAACAGCAGATTAGAAGCACTTCCAAGTAAGTGCTGGCATCTGGCACAGACTAGTAGAGACTGACTAGAGAAGAGACAGAAAAACTATAGAAAGAACAGGATTTAAGACCATCAGCCACCTTGGGAAGCATAGGAAAAGCCTCACTCTTTGCCTTCAGTAGTGCCTAAGGGGTTACGCTGTTCAGTAGTTTATGTTCCGGATGACAGCCCTGAGACATGGACGTCAGACTAAACCCCAGTAGTGTCCCAGCATGGAGAAGGGGAGGAGGGAGGCAGTAACGAGTAAGAAAGACCACACTTCGGCAAACTGGAATTTTAAGTCCTTGTGGAGCTTCTGTTCATCTGAGATCTTTGTCTTTCTGGGGTGGGCTTTGGAGACAGACTAGTCCTCTGAAAAACCATGGTCTGTGCAGAGGCCATTGGGTGGGAAGCTACTCTACTGTCACCTGACTCCCCCTCTGTGAAGTCTCAGGAAATGCAAATGAAGGTTTCCAAGTGCTAGGGAGACCAGGGGATTTAGGGGAAACCTACAGGTAAAGAAAGAAAGCTGCAGGGGTTAAGACAAGCTAGTAGCCTTTGGCAGCTTCTTGAGGCAACTTCAACCCTGCCTGACTGACCTGCACCTGCTGACTCAGTTTCATGGAGGAGCTGCCGCCCCCGGCGCCTGGGATTAGACAGTCCTTAGTATTATCCCCTACCATTACACATCGGGCTACTTCTCTCTTCTGCAAGTCCCTCTTCCTTCCCAACTTTATCATAGTTAGGGAACACATTTTGCATCTTTTTGCCCTGAATCCAGCCTCTTGAGCTGTTAATAAGGCAGGGTTATTTCATAATAAACAATATTGACACCAGAAGCTTTTTCAAAGGCCTGCTTCAGGAGAGTTGTGTTTACATGATGAGAAATTCTTTAGGCAGCAGTCACTTCAGGAGGGCTGGGCAAAGCTGGGAATCCAGTTTGTAGCACAAAACACCAAACTCCAGGCCAACAGGTTCAAAGACAAAACTAGCCTTCCAGGCTAAAACCCAGGAATGGGCCCTGCCCAGGGGAGGCGAAACAGCTAAAAATAGTAATAACTAGTTAATCAAGACAGACACCCTTGAGCAGCATTCTTAGGCCAGGTGATTGGTTCATGGCCACTCTTAGAAGATCTCAGGCTCTCTACCCTGCCCTCTATTCTTTGAATGAGAGTTTCTCAGAGCCCCTGGGAGCTGACCACAGATTACATTTTAGAACTACAGCCCCAGCTGACTTGAAATCAGCCCTCTCCATCTCGAGAATTGTAACTGGGCTGGCCTGAGCCCACTGTGAACCCATGTCCATCCCTGGAGTTGCTGTCAGGCTGGCATCATACTCAACTGGTGTCACAATTTACCTCCCTCCTGGAAGTGGATAGGCAGGAGGTTTGGGACTTATCTTGAGTGCCCAGTTTTTGTCAGGGACTTCACGTGGATTATTTTCTTTAATCCTCACAACTATCCTGTGTGTAGGGGATTCTTTCCTCACATTGCAGTTGAAGAAGCCAAGGCTGAGTGAGATTCAGTAATTTGTCCAAAGTCATGCTGGTAGTATGCAGAAGATTCACAATTTTAAAACACATCAGTTAAGGGCGCCTGGGTGGCTTAGTCGATTGAATGTCCATCTCTTGATTTCAGCACAGGTCATGATCCCAGCGTCATGGGATTGAGCCCCTCCTTGGGCTCTGCCCTGACAGTTTGTTTGAGATTCTCTCTTTCTCTTCCTCTGCCTCTCTCTCCCACTCGAATACCCCACCCCCTCTCTCTCAAATTAAAAAAAATAGGGGCACCTTGGGTGGTTCAGTTGGTTGAACATCCCACCTCTTGATTTCAGCTCAGGTCATGATCCCATGATTTGGGATCGAGCCCTGCCTCGGGCTCTGCCCTAAAAGCGGGAGCCTGCTTGGGATTCTCTCCCTCCCTCCCTCCCTCCCTCCCTCCTCCCTCTCTCTCTCTCTCTCTCTCTCTCTCTCTCTGCAGGGGGGTGTACTATCTATCTCTCAAAATAAATATTTTTAAAAATTAAATAAATAAAATAAAAATACGTCTGTTAGATTCCAAAACTTTCTCTCTTTCAGTGAACCATTCCAGTTTAGAATAGTAGAAATAAACTGAATATCTGTTTTTTTTAAATAATTCTTTTTTTTTCAGTTTATTAATTTTGAAATTTAAAATTTTTTTAATGTTTGTTTTTTTGAGAGAGAGAGAGACAGAGACAGAGCACAAGTGGGGGAGGTGCAGAGAGAGAGAGGGAGACACAGAATCCCAAACAGGCTCCAGGCTCTGAGCTGTCAGCACAGAGCCTGATGTGGGGCTTGAACCTGCAGACAGCGAGATCATAACATGAGCCAAAGTTGGGCCCTTAACCAACCGAGCCACCCAAGCACACCTTAATTTTGAAAGAGAGAGAGTGCACATGTGACCAGGGGGGCAGAGAAAGGTGGAGAGAGAGGATCCCAAGCAGGCTTTGTGCTGCCAGCACAGACTAAGAGTCAGAGATTTAACTGACTGAGCCACCCAGGTGCCACCATCCCTGTTTTTTAAGATTGAGATATAATTGACATAACATTTTATTATTATTATTATTATTATTATTATTATTATTATTATTATTAGAGAGAGAATGTGAGAAGGGGGAGAGAGAGACAGAGAGAGAGAATGAATCCCAAGCAGGCTCCATGCTCAGTGCCAAGCCTGCCGATGGGGACCCAGTTCCACGACCTTGGAATCATGACCTATCCGAAATCAAGAGTTGGGGACGCTCAATCGACTGAACCACTCAGATGCCCCGTAACATTATGTTACTTACATAATGACTGAATACATTGTGTACATCAATGTACACCAAAATAAGTCTAGCTAACGTAAGTCTATCACCACACATAGTTACACATTTTTTTCTTGTGATAAGAACTTTTCAGATCTACTCTCTTAGTAACTTTCAAATATACAATACGATATTATTAAATCTATCAGCTTATCAGCTTATGTAATCTACATTACATTCATGACTTATTTTGTAACTGGGAGTTTGCACCTTTCGACCCCCTTCACCCATTTCATCCACCCACCCCGACACCTCTGGCAGCCTCCAGTCTGTTGTCTGTATCATGAGTTTGGGTCTTTGTTTTTTGTTTTGTTTTTTTTTTAGAGTCCACAAATAAATGAGCTCATATGGTATTTGTCTTTCCATCTGACTCATCTCACTCAGCATGATGCCCTCAAGGTCCATCCATGTTGTCTCAAATGGCAGACTTTCCTTTTTTATAGCCGAATAAGATTCCTCTGTGTGTGTGTGTGTGTGTGTGTGTGTGTGTGTGTGTGTGTGTGTGTGTGTACCACATCTTTGTCCATCCATCAGGTTGCTTCCATTTCTTGGCTATTGTAAATAATGCTGCAGTGAACATGGGGGCGCAGATATCTTATCAAGTTAGTGTTTTTGTTTCCTTTGAATAAATACCCAGAAGCAGGATTGCTACATCATATGATAGTTCTATTTTTAATTTTGTGAGGAATCTCCATACTGTCTTCCACAGGAGCTGCACCAATTTACATTCCTACCACACTGCATGAGGGTTCCCTTTTCTCTACATCCTTGCCAACGCTTGTTATTTCTAGTCTTCTTGAGAACAGCCATTCTAACAGGTGTGAGGTGCTATCTCGTTGTGGTGTTGATTTGCATTCCCCCGATTAGTGATTTACCTTCTGGCCATCTGTACTTCTTTGGAAAAATATCTCTTCAGATCCTCTGCCCATTAAAAAAATCAGATTGTTTGGGGTTTTTTTGCTCTCGAGTTGTATGAGTTTTTTTCATATTTTGGATATTAATTCCTTGTCAGATATATGATTTACCAATACTTTCTCCCATTCCTTTTTTTTTTTTTACTTTTTTTTTTAAACTTTATTTATTTATTTTTGAGAGGAAGACAGAGAAAGTGAGAGGGGGAGGAGCAGAGAGAGAGGGAGGGAGAGAATGTCAAGCAGGCTCCATGCTGTCAGCACCGAGCCCGATCCAGGGCTCAAACTCACAAACCACAAGATCATGACCTGAGTCGAAACCAAGAGTCCGATGCTTAACCTACTGAGCCACCCAGGCGCCCCAACTTTCTCCCATTCTGTAGGTTGTCTTTTCATTTTGTGGATGGTCTCCTTTGCTGTGCAGAAGCTTTTTAGTTTGATATAATCCCACTTGTTTATTTTTGCTTTTGTTGTTTTTGCTTTTGGTGTCAAATCCAAAAAGTCATGGCCAAGACCGATGTCAAGGAACTTACTGCCTATGTTTTTTTCCAGGAATTTTATGGTTTCAGGTCTTACATTTAAGTCTTTAATCCATTTTGAATAGATTTTTGTGTATGGTGTAAGGTAGGAGTCCATTTTCATTCTTTTGTATATTGCTGTCCAGTTTTTCCAACATCATTTATTGAAGAGACTGCCTTTTCCCCATTTTATATTCTTATTTCCTGTCATAATTTAAATTTTTTTAATGTTTATTTATTTTTGAGACAGAGAGAGACAGAGCATGAGTGGGGGAGGGGCAGAGAGAGAGGGAGATACAGCATGTGAAGCAGGCTCCAGGCTGTCAGCACAGAGCCCGACTCGGGGCTCGAACTCACAGACCGTGAGATCATGACCTGAGCGGAAGTCAGACGCTCAACCGACTGAGCCACCCAGGCGCCCCCCTCTGTCATAATTTAATTGACCGTATATGCATGGGTTAATTTGTGGGCTCTCTAGTCTTCCATTCTATTGATTTATGTGTCTGTTTCTATGCTAATACCATACTGTTTTGGCTACTATACCTTTGTAATATAGTTTGAAATCAGGAAGTTCTTCCTTTGTTCTTCCTTTTCAAGATTGCTTTGGCTATTTGGGGTCTTTTGTGACTCCATACAAATTTTAGTATTTTTTTTTCTATTTCTGTGAAAAATGCCATCGGAATTTTGATAGGGATTGCACTGAATCTGTAGATTGCTTTGGGTAGTAAGGATATTTTAACAGTATTAATTATTTTAATCCATAAGCACAGAATATCTTTCCATTTATTTGTGTTGTCTTCAGTTTCTTCTATCAGTGTCTTATATTTTCACCTCTTTCTTTCACTTCTTTGGTTAAATTTATTCCTAGGCATTTTATTCTTTTTGATGCAATTGTAAATGGAATTGTTTTCTTAATTTCTCTTTCTGGTTGTTCATTATTAGTGTATAGAAATGTAACAAATTTTTGTATATTGATTTTGTGTCCTGCAACTTTACTGAATTCATTTAATAGTTCTAGCAGTTTTTTGGTGGAGTCTTTAGAGTTTCTTGTTTCTTAAAGTAGGTGCTTATCACCGTGAGGTTCTTTCTTAGAACTCCTTTTGCCACATCCCATTAGTATTGGCATGTTATATTTCTACTGTTATTTATCTCAAGGTTTTTTTTTTGTTTGTTTCTCCTAGATTTTTTTTACCCATTGGTTGTTCAATAGTTGGTTGTTTAATCTCCACATATTTGTGAGTTTTCCAGTTTTCTTCCTGTAATTGATTTCTGGTTTTATCCCACTGTGGTCAGAAAAGATACTTGATATGATTTCAGTCTTTTGAAATGTATTAAGACTTATTTTGGGGGCGCCCGGCGAACTCAGTTGATTAAGCATCCAACTCTTGATTTCGGCTCAGGTCATGATCTCATGGTTCATGAGTTCAAGCCCCCAGTCAGGTTCTGAGTTTCAGACAAGGAGAATTCTCTCTCTCCCTCTCTCTCTGCCCTTCCCCAACTCGCCCTCTCTCTCTTTCTCTGTGTGAAAATAATAAATAAACTTAAAAAAAAAGACTTATTTTTGGCCTAACATGTGGTCTATCCTGGGGAATGTTCCATGTGTGCTTGAGAAGAATGTACATTCTCTTGCTTTGGGATGGAATGTTGCGTATATGTTAAGTCCATCTGGTGTAACGTGCAGTTTAAGGCTGATGTTTCCTTATTGATTTTCTGTCTGGATGATCTATTTTGATCATTGATGAAAGTGGAGTATTAAAATCCCCTACTATTATTATATTGTTGTCTATTTCTCCCTTTAGGTGTATATATTTAGGTGCTTCTATTTTGGGTATAGAATATTTACAAATATTATATCCTCTTGATGGATTGACTCCTTTATCATTATATAATGGCCATTACCTCTTATTACAATCTTTCTCTTAAAGTCTTTTTTGTCTCAATATAGCTACCTCAGCTTTATTTTGGCTATTTGTGGGGAGTATCTTTTTCCATCCCTTTACTTTCAGACTGTGTGTCTCCTTACCTCTAAAATGAGTCCCTTGTAGGTAGCACATGTGGGGATGGGGCAGAGAGAGAGGGAGGCACAGGATCCGAAGCAGGCTCCAGGCTCTGAGCTGTCAGCACAGAGCCCGACACGGGACTGGAACTCACAACCCATGAGTTCATGACCTAAGCCCAACTCAGACACTTAACCGACTGAGCCACCCAGGTGCCCCGATGGGTCTTGTTTTTTAATCCATTCGGCTACTCTATTTTTTGATTGGAGCATTTAGACCTGTCTGGTTTTTTAAACAGTGATTTTCTTGGGGCGCCTGGGTGGCTCAGTCGGTTAAGTGGCCAACTTCAGCTCAGGTCATGATCTCACAGTCTGTGAGTTTGAGCCCCGCGTCGGGCTCTGTGCTGATGGCTCAGAGCCTGGAGCCTGCTTCGGATTCTGTGTCTCCCTCTCTCTCTGCCCCTCCCCTGCTCACACTCGGTCTCTATGTCTCTCAAAAATAAATAAACATTAAAAAAAAAAAAAACCTTTTAAACAGTGATTTTCTTGACAAGTAACACAAGCTCATTATAAAAAGTAAATATCAGCTATAACCCCTCTCTTTCAGGGATATATATATGTATATATATGTATATATTTTTTAACATTTTATTTTTATTTTTTAAGTTTATTTATTTATTTAGAGAGAGCGAGAATAAGCAGTGGAGGTGCAGAGAGAGGGAGAGAGAGAATCACAAGCAGGCTCCACACCACCATTGCAGAGCCTGACATGCGGCTTGAACCCACGAACCTTGAGATCATGACCTGAGCTGAGACCAAGAGTCAGAAACTTAACTGACGGAGCCAGCCGGTAGCCCCTAACATTTGTTTGTTTGTTTGTTTGTTTATTTTTCGTTAGAGAGAAAGAGTGTACGGGCGAGCAAGGGAGACGGGCAGAGGGAGAGAAAGAATCTCAGGCAGGCTCCATGCTCAGTGCAGAGCCCAACATGGGGCTCATTCCCACGACCCTGAGATCAGGACCTGAGCCAAAATCAAGAGCCAGACACTCCACTTACTAAGCCACCCAGGTGCCCCTTCAGGGATACTTTTATTTATTTATTTTTCTTCAAAAAAATTTTTTAATGTTTATTTTTGAGAGAGGGGGGTGGGAGGGGCATAGAGAGGGAGACACAGAGTCTAAAGTGGGCTCCAAACTCTGAGCTGTCAGCACAGGGCCCACCACGGGGCACGAACCCACAAGCATTGAGATCATGCCCTGAGCTGAAGTCGGATGCTCAACCGACTAAGCCACCCAGGCGCCCCAGGGATGTTTTTATATTTTCATCCGATGAGGGTGAGCTCCCCACTTGGCCTTTCCTGACACCACTCTGGTGAAGGTTTGAGGTGGTTTGTTACAGGTGGCAAGGGGAGAAATCTAGACTTCCCAGATGGCCTTTGGTGGCAGGGGTGGGGTGGAGGCCACATTTTTCCCGTGGTGTTTGGGCTGGAGTAGAACAGTTATTGTCTGCAATAATAATTGCATGCTTTTTCATTGAATGGATTTTCAGTATCATAATTATCGCTCATTATGTCACAGTTTCCTCATGTGTAAAATGTGGATTATATTAATTTCTACCTCATAGGGATATTTTAAGGGTTAAATAAGTTATCATATGTAAAACACGTCAGACACAGCTTGCCGCACAGTAAGCTTTATATAAGTGCTAGCTACTGTTGTTTTGGAATGTAAACGATTTCTGACTTTCTCTAATATAAATAATGCTTTAAGTGAATACCACTTTTTATAGAGATTGAATGAATTTCTAAATATTTCTGTAGACAGACTCTTAGGAGAGGCCTTGCTGGATCAAGGGGCCTGCACTCTCTATAGCCTCCTGACATACAGGCCAGATTACTTTCCAGAGTCTTCAGATCAGTTTACATATTCACCACAAAGCCGCCAACATTAAATGCCATCCTTTTTTTATCTGTTGTCAATGGATAGGACTGAAATTGTTGAATTTTGAAAAGGACTTAATTTTTGTGTGTGAGGATATTTTTCATGTTATTAACGGTTTCTATTCTATGCATTATCGCTTCTTGTTTTTTCTCTCTTGTGGTTTATTCTGGGTTTTTTTTTTTTCCTGTATGAGTTCTTTAAATAGTAAGCATTGTGTTATCTGTCATATTTCATGCAAATACTTCCCTTAGTTTTCATTTCCCCCATCTATTAATTTCGTCTATGATTTTTAACTTGGAGACATTTAAATTTTTTTCATTATAAATTTATTCATTCTGTGCATACAGGCATGTGGTTTCTTCCCTTGCTTTAATGCTTAGGAATCTCTTCCCAACCCCACAGGCAGATTAACAGTCCCATCATTTCCTTTCTTTTAGGTTCTTTTAATTAATTTATTTATTTATTTATGTATTTATTTATTTCGTGTTTTGTTTTATTTAGTGTTTTGATCTATTTGGAGTTATTTTGGTATATGGTTTGAGATGAAGATTTCACTTTTTCTTCACTCAGTATAGTACATTTTAATACTTTTTACTATATGTTGAGTTTTTATTACATTTATTATTGTTTGTTTCTTGGCTAGTCTTATATGTTCCATTAATCTTGCTGTTGTGTTTTTCATGATACACTTTCATAGCTGTGGGAGAATGTCGAGGTTTAAATTCTTTGGACGTGGAGATCCACAAAACCTCCTCAGTCCTTCATCCTTGGTAGAGGCTCACTGTCTTGAACTTGGTGGATTCATCACATCTGGCCCTGCTCAGACACATAGTGGCGTTTTCCCTTCTAATTGTTCTACTTTCTGTTTTGTAAATCACACTAACTTTCTTACATTTTCAGTATCATCCCTGAGTAACTTTATCATTTATCAACCTTGGTTTTCTCCTCTTCTCGGCCCAGTGGGCAGTTCTTTGCCTCTTGTTCTCCTTTCCCAGCATTTCTTCATCCCAGGTCTGTGTTTTAAACCCTGTTTGTATGAATTTGTTCTTTTCCTATTCTTCTTTCATTACTTTTCTTTGGTCGAAGTTTTATTTTTGTTTTGTTTTCTTTTAAGATTTTATTTTTGAGCAATCTACACCTAATGTGGGGCTTGAACCCACAATCTGGAGGTCAAGAGTTGCATGTTCCACTGACTGAGCCAGCCAGGTACCCCTGGTTGAAGTTTTTTAAAACCAAAATATCCTTTGACAAAAACATTCTTTTTATTTCCATGCTTTACTGCAACCATGTCTCTTTTTTCATGTCCTTTTCCTGTTCTCAGTACCTTTCCCTCATTAAAGCATTTTTTTTTAATTTTATTTTTAAGTAATCTTCATAACTAACGTGGGGCTCAAACTCACAACTCCGAGATCAAGAGTTATATGCTCTACTGACTGAACCAGCCAGGGGCCCCTAAAGCAAAACTCTTCTATTTCTCCTGTAAGCTGGCCCGGGGCTCTAAGAGAAGTCAGATCCTTTCATACCCTCTGTCTTGAATGTCCTTTTCCAGCTCTCTGCTCACAGAACTACTCACCTTTCGGACTCAGCTCAGGTAGCGCCTTCTCTAGGAAGTCTGCAGAGCTAAAATTACTCACTCCCTTCTCTGTGTTTCCATTCTTTTTTTTTTTTTTTTTTTTTAGTTTTTAGTTTTTTCTTTTTTTATTTTAGAGAAAGAGAGTGTGTGGTGGAGGAGAGGGGTAGAGGGAGAGAGAGAGAATCCCAAACAGGCTCCATGCTCAGCACGGACCTCAGTGCGGGGCTTGATCCCAGAACCCTGGGGTCATGACCTGAGCCGAAATCAAGAGTCAGATGCTCAGTCAACTGAGCCGCCCAGGTGCCCCTTTTTTAATTATTTTATTATTTTATTTTACTTTTCTATTCTATTCTATTCTATTTATTTCATCATGATAAATGTACTCTTTAATCCTCCTCCCCTGTTTTCCCCATCCCCTTACCTACCTCCCCCCTGGTAACCATCAGTTTGTTCTCTATAGTTAAGAGTGTGTTTCTCGGTTTGTCTTTCTCTTTTCATTTGCTCATTTGTTTTGTTTCTTAAATCCCATGTATGAATGAAATCATATGGTATTTGTCTTCTCTGACTGACTTATTTCTCTCAGCATTATACTCTCTAGTTCTAGAACTCTGGCAAGATTTCATTCTAATTTACAGCTAGAAATATTCGATTATATATATGTATATATACATGTGACATCTTCTTTATCCATTCATCAGTTGATAGATACTTGAGCTGCTTCCATAGTTTGGCTAGTATAGATAATGCTGCAATAAACATAAGGGTGCTTGTGTCCTTTGAATTAGGGGTTTTGTATTTTGGGGGTAAATACCCAGTAATGGGATTCCTAGGTTGTAGGGTAGTTCTAGTTTTAATTTTTTGAAGACACTCCTGTGGCTGCACCAATTTGCATTCCCACCAACAGTGCTTGAGAGTTCCTTTTTATCCACATCTTCACCAATGCTTGTTGTTTCTTGAGGGGTTTTTGTTTGTTTATTTACTTTGATTTTTGTTTTTTAAGTGAGCTCTATGCCCAATGTGGGGCTCGGACTCATGACTCTGAGATCAAGAGTTGCACGCGTTACAGACGGAGCCAGCCAGGTGCCCCTGTTTATTGTAATTAAAAACATTTTAATTAATGTTTATTTATTTTAGAGAGAGAGAGAGAGAGAGAGAGAGAGCAGGGGAGGAGCAGAGAGAGAGGGAGACATCGAATCCAAAGCAGGCTCCAGGCTCCGAGCTGTCAGCACAGAATCCAACACAGGCCTCGAATCCGTAAACCGCAAGATCACGACCTGAGCTGAAGTCAGATGCTTAACTGAGCGACCTAGGCGCCCCCCTTGTAAATTTTTAATGGTGAAAAGCTAGGCTGGTGAGGCAAGCACGGGTGGATGATTAGGAAGGTGGGAATGTAGGTACATCTACACACTGCTCAGGCCTGTGCTGGGAGTGGATTGTTTGCTGGGCTGAGCCGGGAGAGCCCTGGGAGAGCGAGCCTGATAGGCTTGGTCGCCCTGGCGGTGATGGTGTAGTGCCAGTCATAGCCCAGCAGATGGCAGCACATCCCAGAGGTCCCGGGCTAGGTTACTTCCCGCCCTCCTTGGCCCTAGAAGTGATAGTGGAGTGAGGCACCTGTCCATAGGCCTTCCCATGGTGGTGCTGGCTGCGTGCCTCTGAAGGTCCTTATTTAGCAACTTTGGGTAGATGTATTTATTGGCTTCCTCTGAGAAGCCTAGAAAGCCGGTCTGCTTAGCTGCTTGCGGAAGTTCTGGGTCCAGAGGCTCCTCCTCGCAGGTTTGAAATACAGGTAAAATGTGCAGACACAAATGAGGGCAGGGCAGATTCTGGATTTTGTGCCCTGCCTTTCCTTAAAATAGATGAGTGGGTAATATGTGATATCGAATCTTGGTAGCTGTCTTTATTTTTACTAATATAAGAAGTAATACTTTTTTTCTTTTTAATTCAGAGAGATACAAGATAAAAACTAAAGATGGACCATAACCTGCCTACCATGATAACTCCTGTTGACAATAAAAAGTTTTCAGTTAGCAATAATCGCACCTCAAATAAACCTCATTGTCTACAATACTGCCAGTGACAAAGCTGACAATAAAAAATGACAATAAGACCAGTTTAAGATTTCAAAATTTGAACTACAGAAACGTCTGAGAAGTAAATGAGGGCACCCAGCAGGCTCTATTGGAAGAGCATGAGACTCTTGATCTCGAAGTCGTGAGTTCAAGCCCCATGTTGGGCATAGAGATTACTTTTTTTAAAAAAGAGGTTGAAGCGCCTGGTGGCTCAGCTGGCTAAGCATCTGAGTTTTGATTTTGGCTCGGGTCATAATCTCACAGTTTGTGAGATTGAGCCCTGCGTCAGGCTCTGTGCTGATTCTCTCTCTCCCTCAAAAATAAATAACTTAAAAAAAAAAAAAAAAAGAAGTAAATGTTTCCCTTGCCTCCATCTTTAACCCCTCTCCAAAAGAAACCACTGTTAGGTTTTGTATAAGAAACTTTTTTCCTCATAAGTTTCTTATAAAAAAGAAAACAAAGGCTATGCACATGTCCAAATATCTCTAATTATAGTTCTTTTATCTGTTTATTTTATTTTATTTTTAAAGTTTATATATTTATTTATTTATTTATTTATTTTGAGAGAGAGAGTGCACATGCACATGGGTTGGAGAGAGGGGGAGAGAGAGAATCCCAAGCAGGCTCCCCACTGTTAGCACAGAGCCCAGTGTGGGGTTCGAACCCATGAACCGTGAGATCATGACCTGAGCCAAAATCAAGATTTGGACACTTAACCAACTGAGCCACCCACGCACCCCATTATTTGTTTACTTTAAGTACCAAACATATTATATGCACTGCTCTAAGTCTATACCTTGAAGATCTTTTTCTTTTTCTCTTTTTGAGATACATTGACATATAACATTGTATTAGTTTCAGGGGTACAACATAATGATTCGATATCTGCATATCTTACAGAACAATCACCACAAAAAATCTAGTTAACATCTGTCACCATATGTAGTTACCATTTTTTTTCTTGAGATGAGGACTTGAAGATCTTCCTAGTCAGCACATAATAGACTTCTGTCTACCATAATTTTTTTAATGGGCCTCCCTGTTGATGGAGGTTTTGATTGGTTTCAGTGGGTGCTAATATAAACACTGCTGCAGTGGGCCATCTTTGTATATTTGCTTTGTCATACTTGTGTAAGTCCAAATTCCTAAGAGCAATCAGAGGGCAAATACATTTTTTTAAGTTTATTTTTTATTCCTTTTTTTTTTAAAGGGAGGGGGAGGAGCAGACAGAGGGGGAGAGACAGAATCCCAAGCAGCCTCCATGCTGCTCACACAGAGTGTGATGTGGGGCTCGAACTCAGGAACTGTGAAATCATGACCTGAGCTGAAGTCAAATGCTCAATCACTCAACCAACTGAGCCAATCATGCACTCCTATTTATTTTTTAAATGTTTCTTTATTTTATGTGTGTGTGAGAGAGAGCGCTCAAGCAGGGGAGGGGCAGAGAGAGAGGGAAACAGAGAATCCCAAGCAGGTTTCGCGCTGCTGCCAGTGTGGAGCCCACTGCAAGGTTTGAACCCATGAACCGTGAGATCATGACCTGAGCCAAAAGCAAGAGCTGGAAGCTTAACTGACTGAGCCACCCAGGTGCCCCATGGGCAAATACATTTTAAAACTTGATGGCTACACAGAAAAGATGAACATAAGGGAAGGGAAGCAAAAATAATATAAAAATAGGGAGGGGCACAAAACATAAGAGATTCAAATATGGAGAACAAACAGATGGTCACTGGAGGAGTGGTGGGAGGGGAGTGGGCTAAATGGGTAAGGGGCATTAAGGAATCTGCTCCTGAAATCATTGCTGCACTATATGCTAACTAACTTGGATGTAAATTTTAAAAATAAACTAAAAAAAAAAAAAATGAAATAATTAATATACAAAAAAAAAAAAAACCTCGATGGCTAAATTTTCTTCCTGAAAGGAGGCCCCAGTTTACCTGCCGACGGAGAGCGCGTGAGTGCCTGCTTCCAGGTGGCCGTAGAGAAACCTGCCCCTGTCCGGAGCCCTCTTCCATCCTGTGTGGTGAGGCTGGTGCTCCACAGGAAGTGGGCCCAGCTCCTCTGCTACAGGGCTGCCGCCGGCTCCCTCCTTAGCCTTTGCCTCACCCACTGCAAATCTCCTCGGGTGGAGGAGACACAGCGTGGGCGCCCGCAGCCTTTCATTTAGCGACGGGGCGTACTCCCCGGGTTCCTTTATTGCTTTAGTGAGATTTTCTCGCCCATCTGAGGGGAGAGAGCGAAAAACCACATCTTCTGACTCTTCCAGGTGAAGAAGGCATTTAGGCAGAAGGCCCTCTCCTGCCACCCAGACAAAAATCCGGATAATCCCAGAGCAGGTGAGACCCGCTTCCCTGGCATGGTGTCCTCCCGGCCTCTGCTCCCGTGTGACCACTGGGGAGTGCCAACGTGCCCAGCCCCAGGCCTGCACTTCGCATGCGAGGGGCGTCTGGTCGCTTGTCTGCACACTCACTTTTCCTGGCCAGTCTGTCATCTGTGCATGTCGGCCTTCCTGCCGGCGTGCGGCTTCTTCAAGGTGCTTTTTCGAGAGAGCACACCGTATCGAACCTGACTTCCTTTTTCTCCTCTCTTTTTTGACCCATATTTTTAGCGGAGCTCTTCCACCAGCTTTCTCAGGCCTTGGAGGTACTGACCGATGCTGCAGCCAGGGTAAGCTCTCCTCCTCTATTTGAACTGTCTCCTGTGGTTAGAGACCGCTGTGGCCCTTCAGCCTCAGTCCCTTATACTACGCCAGGCAGCACAGGCCTTGCCGCCCTAACCTGGAGGTCTGGTCACCAGGCTGCCTCCCGACGGCGCCGGGGCTCCACGGCAGGGCCGGGACGATGGATGCGCGCTTATCCTCCAGCTGACTGCTCCTCGGTGTTCCTTTCTCCTGCCAGGCTGCGTATGACAAGGTCAGGAAAGCCAAGAAGCAGGCAGCAGAGAGAACCCAGAAACTTGATGAGAGAAGAAAGAAAGTGAAGCTTGGTAGGTGACAGTGTGGTGCTGGGTAGCCTGTGGTTTCCCTGGGCCATTTTCATGCAGCCCTCTCACTCTTCTTCCTGGAGCTGCACCTCAGAGCTTTTTGGCCCCAGCTCTGGGCAGATCCCTGCTGTCAGGGGTGGGTCCGGAAGGACACTCTTAGGAATAACGACAGCGACTAGATTTACTACTGGCAGGCATTGTGGCAAATGCTTTACAGCCTCCTTTAATTATCTAAGGAAGTGGGTGTTACTAAACCCATTTTTTATAGACAAAGAAGCTAAGGCACCAAAAGAATGAGAACTCGCTGGAGCTGGGAATTAAACCCATGCGGTGTGAGGAAAGTCTTGTTCTTGTTCAGGATCCCGTCCTGGCTCTTTTGATTCATCCCAGCCTCACTTCTGCACAGGTGTTCACTCCGAGGAGTCCCCTCAGAAGGATCCAAATAGGTCCAGGCATTTTTTTTATATAGCTTTCTTATGGTGTGTTTTGATTATCATAACATCTACCCGTTTCAAGTGTATAATCTATGTTTTTAGGAAATTTACCAAATGGTGCAACTATGCCTGTTAATCTATTTTAGAACATTTTCATCACTGCAGTAAGATTGTTCCAGGCAGTCCCAGGGCACCGGGTGGTTCAGTCGGTTAAACGTCTGACTTTGGCCTCAGGTCATGATCTCACGGTTCATGAGTTCAAGCCCCATGTTGGGCTGTGAGCCCTGACAGCTCAGAGCCTAGAGCCTGCTTTGTATTCTATGTCTCCCACTCTCTCTCTCTGCCCCTCCCATGCTTGCGCTCTCTTTCTGTCTCTCAAAAATAAACGAACATTAAAAAATTTTTTTATTTAATAAAAAGATTGTTCTAGGCAGTCTTTGATTTTTCTCCCCTTCTTCTGGCCTATTTGATATCCATATATTTAATATGCATATATACCATCCCTGTATATCCATCTTTCTATCAAAAACAAACAGAAAACCCTGGAGATTCTAGGTTAGTAGAGTGCCCAGAGAAGAAAGCAGTGAGTCCCAGGCCTGAGAGAAGGGTTTGTCACAGCAGCTGGCCTGGCAAAGGGCCACAAGCAGGTTTCTCTTGGAAGGCAGGAAGGGCTCCAGGACACGGGACAATGTCCTCACACAGAATCTGCCATCCCGGGAGGAACTGCCATAGTTGGGTCCAAAGTGAGGCTTGGTAAATGTGAGCTAAGAGGGAGGTGTAGGAGGCAGTGGGGACTTGCGCTCTGTGGTGGAAGAAGCATCAACACCAAGGTCGAGGTCAGGCTGTTGTGCCAAACCACAGGGACAGGCCAGCAGCTCCACCCTTGGCATCCCTGCCACATGGCCCTGGGCTGCTGACATAAGCACCCACCCACACCCTGTTCACTGATCGGAGAACCAGCTTGGTCAGCATGAGCTGCGGATTTAACTCTTCCAGACCCCGGCCACTCAGCCGGAACCTAGACTTCTTCCACATTATGACTTTTCTCAGTGCAGATTAGCTTGAGAGCACATGGGCATGGAGGGAGGGCACAGAGGCACTGTATGGTTTCATCCTGTGTGAGACTTTGGGCTGCTGAAGCCATGTAGAACTGCTTAGACCATGTAGAACATTGGGTCACTCAACTCTTGTGCCTAGACCTGGAGGCCCGGGAACGGCAGGCCCAGGCCCACGGCAATGAGGAGGAGGAGGAGAGCCGGAGCAGCAGGACGCTAGAGCAGGAGGTGAGCGTCTGGGCATGCTGGCCTAAGGCCGTCTGCAGGGGAAGGAGGAGGGTGAGCCTAGGTGGCTGTCGTGGCTGTCTTCTTCGGTGGGATCTGGGTAATCTGTCCAACCCGCAGGTTGCTGAGCCCTAGCTTGCAGGTGGAGCCTCCCGGGGACCTTCACAAGGTGAGCCAATCTGGAATCGGATCTGCACAGAATTGTCACTCCCCCCAACCCCGCTCTGCAGATCGAACGCCTTCGAGAAGAGGGTTCCCGGCAGCTGGAGGAACAGCAGAGGCTGATCCAGGAGCAGATACGCCAGGAACGGGAGCAGAGGTTGAGAGGTAGGCGTCCATCACGCCCACCCGCCTCCCCTCTGAGGCAGCTCCAGATGCCCAGAGCGGCCACGCGGGCTGCTTGGTGGAGTTGCTTTGGAGGCTTCCACCTGCTCGGAACCCTAGGGGCACCTGACTCAGACATACGCCACCTCTTCCTTCCTCCTACCACTTCTCTGGGGCCTATGTGTTTTTCACTCACCCTCAGATCTCCTGTCCCTGTTTGTCTTAGTCCTAAGCAGAGCTGGCTCTATTATGGAGGAGATCAGTAGGGGAAAGGCTCTGGCTACTGTGTTTCAGTAGAACTGTGTGGTTTATACCTCTGCCTTACGCCCCTGGGTTCAGAACCCTTTATTAGCAGAGCGCTAATCGTGGCCTTTTGCAGGCGGCTGGGCACACCGCCCTGGAGGTGGCAGCTCCTCAGGACGGGAGACTCATCAGCAGGCGGGCCAGATACGCCTTTGGTCAGGAGTGCCCTTTCCTAAGCCCTTCGAGCTCTGGGCTGTGTCACCTTTAGAGAACCTTGTGCTCCCTCCTATTTTACCTTGCTAATTTTCCCAAATTTTCTAGGAAAGGCAGAACATCCTGAAGGCAGAGGAACCCCCAAGCTAAAGGTGAGCCTTGCGGGATCCCTGGGCCACCTCACCCCACCTCTTGTCAGCAAGAGCAGATGCTCCGGTGGCTCAGGGGGCTCTAGCGGGGACACTGGGTCTCCAGGAACCAGCGCCACTACCCACTCCTTCCATCCTCTCACTGCCTGGGGATCTGAATGGCCTCTCCAGGCTTGCCGTGAAAGGCCACTCTTAGCCCTGGCAGTTGCCAGGCAGCAGTCCTCAGAAGCCCCAGAAGGAGAGCATCTTCTAGGTCTGGACGTGTGACTGTGTGGGTGAGCAGGCCGCCCTGCCTGTCCGTTTTCAAGAGGAATACATCTTTGCGGGGGGGGGGGGGCTCCCTAGATTACAAGTGCCCGGGAGACCATGAGGGTGTCACTCAGACTGTGAAGCTCAGGTGTGAGGCTGGGACTGTTCAGGCTGAGGTCCGAGTTTAATGGTGATGCCCACTGCCATCCTTTCAGCTAAAATGGAAGTGCAAGAAGGAAGATGAGTCAAAAGGTGGCTACTCCAGAGATGTCCTCCTACAGCTCTTCCAGAAGGTCTGCCCTGCCGCCTTCCCTCTTTCCCGTCATCTCTGTCTGTGTCTCAGCCCAAACGCTGGATCTCCAGGCCTAAACCCCCTTAACATCCCTACCAGCCTCTTTTTCTGTCTCACAGACCGTATGGCAGCGTAGAGGCTTTCCCCAGTCACCTGTGTTGCCGTGTACCCTCCAGCCTGGTCTCACCTTCCCTACCCAGCTCTAGCCCTTGCCATCTTGAGTGTGTGGGGGGAGACGAGGTGGGCAGGTTGCACAGAAGCCCCGTCCCCTTCCGCACCTTTGGTCCCTGAGGCAGCTTTGCGGCTCTGCCAGTCTATGTTCTCAGTCCTTTGCTCAGGTTTCCTTTTGCTATCCTTCTTCGTCCTGGCAAAAATACCCTTTCTTTCCCATCTCTGCTCCCTCTCTGGGAACTTAGCAACAAAACATTATCCCCAGCCAAAAATGCCCCAGCAGGTCTCAGGGCAACCCAGGCTTGTCTTGCTCCTCGCCATGCTTACTGGGACCCCCTTGTCCTCACAGTACGGAGAGGTGCTCAACCTGGTGCTTTCCAGCAAGAAGGCTGGCACCGCCGTGGTGGAGTTTGCGACCGTCAAGGCTGCGGTGAGTGCCATGTGAGGCTTTGGGGGGCCACTGGTGGCCCTGCCATTCCAGACTACGGACCTAGTACTGTGGGCCCTCTGAGCTTAGGTATCTATACTCCTAGGGGACCTCTGGGCCAGCCAAGACTCCCCAGAGGCCCCCCTATTCCTGGGAGTAGAGGCATAGCAAGTGAAGGTAAGACAGAAGAATGCTCTGGGGATGAAGGAGAGCATAGACTGACTTCATTTCCTGCTGCCTGGCTCTACACCCTCCGCCTTCTACCGTCCTATGGAAGCTGGCACACCTCATGGCAGGCGTTGCCTCTTCCCCCACTCCCCGGTTAGAAGGCTCATACCCCCCACTCACCTGTGAGGAGGGTCAAAACTTCAGCGCATCATAGTGTGAAGGTTGCTTGGTTTTGCCTGGAGGATGAGAGTGCTGGTGCGGCGGGGGGGGGGTGTAGAGAGAGCCGCTCTGGGGCCCGTTAGAGCCATGGGACCAGGACCGGGTGCTGTGTCCGGCAGGAGCTGGCTGTCCAAAATGAAGTGGGCCTGGTCAATAACCCCCTGAAGATTTCCTGGTTGGAGGGACGGCCCCAGGGCGCAGGGGGCCCCAGCCACCCAGGACTGTCACAGGTAAGGAACTACGTCTCCCCTAGCTGGGTCTCCTCGGGATCCGAGGGGACTTTCCCTGTGTGGGCTCATCTCAGGGCCCTTTCCTTGCAAGGAGCACAGTGAGGTTGGCATGTTTGCCAGCCTTAGCAGAACTGCGGCTCTGTTCTGACTTTTCTGTCCCTGAGTGCCGAGCCCACACAGAATTCTTAGATTCTCTCCACTTCTTGCTCTCCTGCCGGGGTTCTCACCATCACCCAGAGGGGCTTTCCTGGCCCACGGGTTGCTTGGTTGTGGCGTGAAGCATTTGGCGCTTAGATTACCAGGTACCGCAGGGAGGGAAGGGACAGGCAAGGTGAGCGGCTGCTTCCTCCCCAGCTCCAGTTCTCCAGGTGTGTCTGCGGCTGCGGCACAGGGGCCGCAGGCGCCTACCGTCAGGAGGCAGCATCTCCTTAGAGAGAACACTGGCTACCCTGCTGGCCCCGGGGCTCCCCCTGGCCCCCCAGGGGCGCGCCTCATGGTGAAGCACAGATTTCGGCTGACGTGCTCCTGGCGTTGGCTTAGTCCTCACAGCTCCATGAGGGCTTTTGTTCAGCACGCAGACACCCAGACACCCGGCCCTGTTTGCACCGCCCCACTTTGGTGGGACAGAGAGCTTTCACACCCGGAGCTTTCCCATCTCTGAAATGGCCTTTGGGTCTATGCGGGAGCCGCAGGCTGCTGTGTGCACGGCCCGCTCTGGGGGGTGGGGGCAGGGCCCCGGGGTTTCGCAAGGGCTTTGCTCTTGTTGCCTCAGTCGTGCCACCTCTGCTCGCCTATGTGCTCCTCACCTGGCTTTGAGGATGGGAGGCTCTGCTCACCCAGATCCTGGGCAGAGGAGGAAGATGAACTGGTGTGAGCCCGACCCTTCTTTAGAGACCTCATTCCCCACTGTTAAGTCCCAGCATTTCACAGCCCCAGAGGACACTCCATAGGCCGTGTTATAAAGAACTTTATTCATTATCTCTTGCATCCGGAGGGGAGCCTTTCAGCTCAGCACGTCCACACATAGGAGAGGAGAGAGGGGTCGCAGGTCTGGGTATGGAAGCAGTGTGTGTCGAAGCTTCCTCTCCCCCTCTGCCATGCTTGAAAGGGCCTGGAGTGTCAAAACCATGTGGCCCGGCCAATTTGGGCTCTGGTTTCAAGTCTTCTGGCCAGGCCACAGGGCAGGGCAGTAGCAGAGCCTATGGCCTTGACCGCGGTGGGCTCAGCCCTGCATGGCAGGCCCCCATCATCAGGGGGTTCGGGCAAGGCAGAGCTCCCGAATCCTGGAGATGATTCTGGAGACGAGCCGAGCCTCTTCATGGTAACAGCCGTGAGTTTCGTGTCCATCCTCTGATCCAGTCCTGTGCTCCCAGGGCAGGAAGGAGGGAAATCTGCCACTCTTTCTGCTACAGTTCCCAAGGGCTCCTGTCACTAGTAATTCTGGCAACTCTCCGAGCACCCCGTCGCAAGCTGTGTCTGTGCCTTTGGCTGGCATTCCCACGGACACCAGGGCTTGCTCTGGGCAGCTCTGTTGGCAGGTTGTCTCTCGTGTCCCTTTTCTGGAAATGATTTATTTGGCCTTTTTCCTAAGTCTACTCTGCACTTCTGTATGCCTCGCTCTTCCTACTCTGCCAGCCCCTCCCTCCCCCAGATGCTCTCCCACCCCCACCCCACCATGGCACTGGTGGCTCAGGGCCCTGGTCTATGCCATTGCTGTCCAACAGGACTTCCTCCAGTGATGTTCGCCTTCAACTTGCACTGTCCAATGTGGTAGCCATTAGTCACGTGTGGCTGCTGAATATTTGAAATGTGGCTAGTGCAACCAAGGAACTAAATTTTTTATTTTACTTCATTTCAGTCTGAACAACCACATGTACCTAGTGGCTCTCCCCTCAGGTCTCCCCACTTTCCTCTTTGGCCTGGGTCAGACCGCTTTTGCCTAGACCCGTCCTGTAACGTCTCTCTAGAAACAGTTGCTTCAGAGGGGGCTGGTGCAGGGCACCCATCTGATCTGCTCCATGTGCATGTCCTCCCCTCCCTGACTCACCCCTTGTGCTCCCCTCCCCCTCTGCTGGCCTCTGCCTTGTCCCTGTGGTTACAGGCACGGCCTCCCGTTCCCAGCCTAGCCAGCTGCCTTCAGGGCTCCTGCCAGCAAGTACCCCCTCACAACATTTCCGGCTCGCCTCTGTGTCTCTGGCCGTCTGCTCCAGGGTGATATGGAAGACTGTTCAGGACCCAGAGAGCAGGCAGGATCCTGGGTTTCAGTCCCTACCTTTTCTTTTTAATTCGCTGGGTCTCCAGGCTTCTAGCTCTTCCAGTGCCTTCCACGCACTCCATTCAGAAACTAAGTTCATTGGGAAATTGCTCCCTCAACATCTGTAGAACTTCCTCAAGAAGTGAAATCCCCAGGTCCACTTTGAAGGAGAAGAAGGGATCACTGAGGTCCGGGGCAGGCGTCCTCTGGAAGGGGGGAGTGTCCAAAAGGTCCTCTTCAGAGTAGTGGTGGAGGGTGCCCGCCAGGGAGAGCGCCGAGGGCAGGCTAGCCCCGTAGGCGGCAGTGTAGGCAGGTGGGGGCTCCAGGATGTTGGGGCAGCTGGAGCTCTCTCGGTAGAGGCGAGGAGGCTTGGGTGGGGCCAGCAGGGTGGCCCGGGGCTGTTCATCCCCCCACAGAGGCAGGCGCCGGCCATCTGGCCTCCCTCGCAGCTCCCGGATGACCTCTCGGTTGCTGTACTCCTCGTGATCCCCGCCAGCCGTGCTGGCCTGGCTGAGCACGCTGCCCTGTCTCTGGAGTCGCCTGGGCCGCCCCAGGCTCAGCCGCTTAAAGAAGGAGGCGTTGCGGAAGGAGCCTTTCCGCCAGGTCTCCATGGCACCCGGGGGAGCCAGCAGACAAGCTCGGTACCTCAGCAGCCCAGGTCCCACCGGAGCGGTGAATGGCAAGAATCCGGGAGACAGCCCTAGTGGGCTAGAAGCACAGACCTTTGGCCAGCATCTTGGATGGTGGGAAAGGGTCCTGGGAAGAGGGCGCTTTTGTCCAGGACAGCAGAGAGGTGGGAGTTCCCGGTGACAGGAGTTTCCCAGAGGGACAGGAATGGACTGGTTACTTGATAGGGCAGTGGGAAAAAAAACCCCAAGAGGAAGAAGCAGCACTTACTGGAGCCGGAGTGCGGGCAGCGCCTGTGGCGCCAGAGATGGATCTCCGTGGTGAGGGTGGCCTGTGCTGCTTCCCCGGCGCCTGGCTCCTGGTGGTCCTGGGTTCACCTTCTCTCCCTGGCCCCTGCGCCTGGCTCTAGGGCAGCGCAGGGCCAGGCCTCTCTGCGGCGGCTCCCGGACTCTGATTAGTGGCTTGGCTGTTTGTGGCAGTGTGTGGCAGTGGGGACGTGTTATTGTTTTCAGGTGACTCAGTCAGGTGGGAAGCCGGGTTTCATGCTCTTAGGTAATTGTAGCATCCGCATGCAGGGATTGGGCCAGCCGTGGCCAACACCCCAGGGCACTGGGGAGCTTAGGATTCCCCTGGGGACTCTTGGGGGGCAGCCCTGGTTTGTGTGTCACAACGTTGCCTCCTTTTTCCCCACAGCCCCACCGCCCTGGGCCCTAGCCGGTGGGCCTGGCTCCCCAGCCGCCCCTCCATGTGTCTGGGAGGGAGGAGCCCAGGGAGGGTGGGAGTTAATTGAAAGGCAGGCTTGTGGAACAGTTGTTGGGGAAGGAAGAGAGACCTGTTACTGGTGTGTGTGACTCAGTCCTGCGGCCTGGTGACAGGCCCTCATTAGCCGAGCCTGCAGGTATGGGGGGTGGGGCAGAGGGTGTGTTAACGGGAAGCAGCCCCATGCCTATAAAGGGCTGGCTCCTCCCAGGGCTGGGCCCAGGGCATGCCGGGGTGACGCTTCAGTTTTCTCAGCAGAGCAGCAGTACCTTGGGGAGGGAGAATTGCCCTCTCCTGGGCTTGACACCCCTTCTGGCGGTTCCTCGTCTTCCTCCATTCACTCCGACAGCCTCAGGGCCAGAGAGAGCAGTTGAGGGCCAGGGTCCTGCGGCCTCATCTCCTGCCATGCTCCACGCCTTCCCCTCAGGCCTCTTGGGCCTTATTTGGGGTCCCTCCTCTGTGGAAAGAGCTAGGCCACCTAGGGCTGCCCTAAATTGTCATCAGTACCCTGGGCCAACCTTAGGTAGGTGGGGGGACAGCTCTCCTGGAAGCAGGAAGGCTGGCACTATTCCGAGAAGCAGGGGGATCCGGGCTGAGTAACACTTCCTGGTTCTGTACACCCTTCACTTCAAACCAGTTGGCCAAGGCCTGGCATCTTAACCGCAGCCACTCCCTTCTTATCCCCCAGGTCACTGACCACTGAACTGTCCCCCTGGATAATTCCGTGAGCGCACACTCGCGTGGTATACAAAAGACCAGGCCTCAGCAGTTTGCTCTGCCTTGCCACCCCTGGCCTGGCTCACTTCTGGGCCAACTGGGGTGGGCTTCACGCTTCACACCACTCCAGCTGTACTGGTGAAGAAGTGATTTAATTCCCACTGCAGACCTTATCAGGGTGTGGGCTTGGTGGATCAGGTCTCCTCTGTCGAGCTGCCTCTCCACCCTACAGCCTTGGCCCATCAGGTTGCTTGTTTATTATTCTTTTGATTATTAATATATAGCACTCTTTAATCCCCCGCACTGTGCTGGCAAGATCATAAAAGAAAAAGGCACAGGCCCTGCCCTCCAGCACCCCCGGTGTGTATTTTTAAGAGGCAAACGGCCTCATGCTTGTTTCTCTCTCCTTCTAGGGCGGGCTGACAGAGGCTGGGTCTAGGGTAGGGCTCTCTTCTCTCGTGTCCCCCAGGAGCCAGACCGCAGGGCGGTGGGCAGCTGGGAGGGGGCAGTGCTCTCGGCTCGGCCTGGCCAAGTGGAGTGGACTTCTGCACCTCAGACAACCTCCTCACTGCAAACCTGTGAGAAGCAGGAGCCACGGGTAGAGGAAAGGAGTCCCAGAGGAAGGGCGGGGAGGAAATGGAGGGAGACAGGGCCTGGCTGGAGCATGAAAAAGTGATTCAGCCCGAGAAGCTGAAGCAGGGCTGACTGTTGATGGAAGGCCTGCGGGGAGGGGGCGAGAGCTGCTGAGATGGCGCAGAGGGGAGCCAGCTGAGAAGGCCCGGGCATCCTCACGCCTTGCCTCAAGACTAGCTCTGCGGAGGCCCGGCCCTCCAAGTCTGGACTCTGTGGTGCTGTGCCTTGCTGCCCTGACCGTCGCCCGTCCCCCTCTGTCCACCAGGGCTCCGTGGTGTCCGAGAGGGACTATGAGAGCCTCGTCATGATGCGCATGCGCCAGGCGGCTGAGCGGCAACAGCTGATCGCCCAGATGCAGCAGGAGGAAGAGGTGGGGCCGCCCACGTAGCCTCCTGCCTCCAGCCCACTCCCTCCCCCCCCCCACAGCCCTTGTCTTCAATGTCACCAATAAAGTTTGAGGTTTTTTGTTTGTTTGTTTGTTTTTACACGAGTCTACCTCTATTGCATGAGTGGATGTAGGGTGCTGGCTTGCCCAAGTCTGGCCCTGGTTTCTGGGCTCTGCCTGAGAGAGTTCCACCCAGACCCGGCTCCCCTCCCCAGGAGTGGGCAGACCCCCGGGGAGGTGCTCCACACAGTGAGAGTCAGGGGGCCAGCAGCACAGAGGAGCAACCACTCATCACAGTCCTTTATTGGCTTGGACTAGCTACGCAGGACCCTCCCGCCCAGTCCTGGGGCCACGCTCCTTGTGGGCTCCCGGTTTCTGGCCAGGGACAACCTGGCTCTTTCGGGTCCCTCGGGCTGCCCACGGAACATGGCCTCCTCCAGGGCTCTCAGCCAGGCCCAGAAGCTGGAAGGGCGGCCGGGAGCACCAGGGCAGGGGTGCTGCCCTCTCCTCCTGGCTGAGGCAAGTTTCAGAAAAGGCCATTCACTGCCCACTGGTGCTGGGCTAAGGAAAATGACAGTTTGGGAAGAGAGGGGCCGGACAGTGAGTGAACGGGGACTCAGGATCGGGGCCCATGCCAACCACTCAAAAAAGGGGTGCGCCGTCTGCTCCTCAGTGTGAGAGGGTCACTCCTTGTGCAGGCACCACACCAGCGTCTGGCCCACCCCTGTCATGCTCAGCACACGGAAGCCCTTGCGTTCCAGTTTGTCCAGGACTATGCGAGGAGGGTCATTAACAAAGTACTCACAACTGTGAAGAGAAGAGGAAGAGGGGACGGCATGAGGGGGTACACAGCACAGGTTCCCCAAGTACAACTAGTATCTGCTGATGACTAGGCCTGCACAGGAATCCTAGGAGCGACTGACATTTGCTGGGTGCCCTCCAGGTGCCAGGCTAGGTGCCCGTTCCCTGCCCCCTCCCCTGCTAAGCACTTGGCTTGCATATCTTCTTCCTTCCTCCCAGTAACCTAAGGAAGTACCATTATTGTTCCCGTTTATAATTATAAATATAAAACTTGGAGGACTGAGTGACTTTCCAAATGTTATTGAGATCATAGAAACCGTGTCAGTCTGATGACTGCCCCACCGGCCCTGGGCCGCTGCACTATTCAGGAGGGGTGGCCTGTTCTCTCCGGGGTCCTCCCCCAGGGCCCTGCCCCCTCTCGTTGCCCTGTCTGTCCTGCAGTCCTGGAGCAACAGGTTGGCCCCTAATAGCTCCTGGCTCTGGGCGCTGCTCCCCACCACGGAGAGTGCTTGCTGTCCCTTCTTTCAGGGTTAACCGATCGTGAAGTGCTGCCGATCACATAAAGGGCTCAGGCCCCACGCTGGGCATCTCGAGACCATGGTAAAGGAATGGGACTGGCTTCAGCCCTCTGACCCCGACCCAAGGGGCTGGGGCTTGTCTCCTCTTTGCCCTCTTTGAACTGGGGCTCATTCTGGCAACCCTTCTCACGAGTTCCAAGGCAGCAGCTGAGCCAGAAGTAGGAGGACCCAGGGTGCCTGCTGCCTGTTTCTAGAGTAGCTTTCTTACTCAGCCAGCTCTTCAAGAGAGAAACGTTTCTCTGTGCCTGTCTTCACCTTGATGGGGTCCAGCTCCAAGATGAGAGGGCAGAGTAGAGAACAGTCTACTTATGGAGTCCTCTACCCAACCGGACTTGGTGTCGCGGCTCCCTTGTGAAGGGAGGGCCAGTGAGAAAGCTTTCAGAGCAAGCCTGAGGGCTGCGGGAAAGCTGCGGACGGGACCGACCCTGTAGAAGACAGAGCCCCAGGATGCAGGCAGGGCCTCTGAGGCTGGGTGGTGGCATCGTCCCTGGGCTTCGTTTTGTAAAGGAAACAGGGACAGGTCTAGGGGCTGGCAGGGAGGAGAGCCTTAAGAACGCCAGTACTTACAAGTTGTTTCCCAAGACGCTTCTCTTTGAGGCCCCCAGATACCCCATCAGCTCTGGGTCAGAGTGCTCATCGCCCACCATGGTCGGGCCCACCTCCTGCAAGGTAAGCCACAGTGGCTGCTTGGCGGGCGGCCTGGGAGAGGTGGAAGGTCTCTCTCCATCCTCCCCTGCCTGCTGGCCCTGAGCCAGCTTCAGTTCAAGGCTAAAGAGGGCGGTGAGGAAACTCACTGGCCCTTAGTGATCAGGCCAGGCCATGTGAGGCCTCCCCAGCCCCTCCGGGCTGAGCTGGTCATTGCCCAACTACTGGCAACTTCCCGCCAGGCATCACTACCCGTGTCTGCGTGTATCAGAATCACCTGGAAAACAGAAATGAAGACATGTCCACACAACTTGTACAGGAATGTTCTTAGCATTATTCACAAGACCAGAAAGTGGAAACAATCTAAATGTCAACAGATGAAAGAAAGAAGGACAAATACATGCTACATTATGGACAAACCTTGAAAGCATGTAAGTTTTCAAAAACCAGACACAAAAAACACTAACATAGAAATGGTAACCTAGTGGTTATCTAGGGCTGGGGGATTTGGGGGAAAATGAGGAATGACTGCTAACATACATGGTATGGGTATAGGGTTTTTTAAGGTGACGGAAATGTTCTAAAATCGATTATGGTGATGGCTGCACAACTCTTGAATATGCTTTAAAAAACACTGAATTGTACACTTTAAATTGGTGAGTTCTGGGGCGCCTGGGTGGCTCAGTCGGTTAAGCGTCTTGAGTTCGGCTCAGGTCATGATCTCACTCATGGTTCATGGGCTTGAGCTCAGAGCCTGGAGCCTGCTTGGGATTCTGTGTCTCCCTCTCTCTCTGCCCCTCCCCGTTTGCACTCTGTCTCTTTCTCTCTCTCAAAAATAAACAAACATTAAAAAATAAAAACCAATAAATTGGTGAGTTCTATGCTATATGTATGCTATGTATCAGTAAAGCTGTTATATGTAAACAAAAACAAAAACAAAAAAACCGACCACCTGAAGAACACTGAATTCCTAAGCTCCCAGGCTTAGTATTTGGGGAGATCTGGGGAGGGGCCCAGGAGTCCACATTTTATCAACTGCACAAGTAACTGGTTCTCAAACAACTGCCCTAGGACGCTGCCAAGACCTCTCCTGGCACACGGTGAGCTCCCCTGTTGTCTTCACCTCCAGAGAGCTGTGCACCTGCTGATGGGTCATCCATGCACTGGGGAGTGGGCAGGGGCAGAGGTGCCCCGCTGGGGTGCCCAGTCAAACTATTCTGAAGTTAAAAGGGGATTCCTGGAGCCACCAGCATTGTCTTGGAAGAGGAAATTGCACCCAGAGAAAGGGGCATCACTTCTGACTCCGGAATGGTCTCTAACCACAGGGCCTGTCTCCCCCTTCTGTCTTTCCTAAGGGCTCAGGGATAGCTCTTTCTGGAAGTGCCTGAGGGCCGGGCACTTGACATAGGTGTTTTAGCGTATTAGCACGTCCTTTTCTTTTTCGAACCTCTTTACCCCATGTATTTGCACTCTCAACACCCCCCACCCCCAACCCCTGCGGAGCGGCTCCGTGTAGGGCCTTGGGTGCTGCACCATGAGGCCAGGGGTCCCTAGCTTCCTCGCGCGGACACGTAGGACAGGAGCCGCAAGCGCCCGGAGTTCGCTCCGCCGCGGAGATGCACGCACCCCGCCCCCTTCCTGGCCCCAGAAGCACCGCGCGTCCGCTCCCGGGCAGAGTCCACTCCCAGCCTCGGCTCCTGCGCCCGAGGGGGCGTGTCCCAGGCGGCTTCCGGACCCAGTCACTGGCAGGCGCTGCCGGAGAGGGAGGCGCCAAGGTGCAGTCGCAGCCCCCTCGGCCCGGGCCCGGCCCCAACTCCGTCCAACTCGCCGGGCGGCGGGAACTTACCATGCGGATCTGGGTGCTGATGAGCAGGTAGGGCATGGTGCGCGCGTCCCGGCCAGGCTCCCACCCAGGGCTTTGGACTTGGCGCCGTCGCCAGCCCCTCAGGCTCCGGGACTGCGACTCGCCGCCGTGAGTCCAGTTACTTCAGCTCTGGCCTCGGGCGGTGCCAATGCCGGTGCGCCCGGCTCGAAACAGCCGCGGCCGGCCAATCAGGAGCGGGCGCTCGTGACGCGCCCCGGGTCTTGGCGATTCGGGGCCCGCCTCCTGCCCTAGAGGCCAGGCTATAGGACCCCGGCGCGCCTCTCTGGTTCTGCGGGTGGTCCAGGCAGACGGAGAGGTGCGAGTTGCGGAGGACGCTCCCGCACCCTCGACCTGGAGTCAGGGGTGACTTGCAGGGCTCGGCTGGCCGCGGCGAGCCGTGGTGCCAAGCGTGCGTGTAGACTGTGCGCCCTCTTTCTTGCCACACCTCCAGTACTAGGTTCCAAAGTCCTGCTGGTCCTCGCCCCCGTCACTGTGAAGCCGAGGCGGGAGCAGTCGCCTATCCTGCTGAAGCCTCCCAGGCTCCAGCCCACCCCGCCCAGGCACACTTCTAAAGCTTTTAGCGGATCCCCACTTTCTGTCCCCAGAACACGTTCTCCGTTCACTCACAGGAGAAAGCGGTGGGAGGCTTGTGCCTGCAGCTAAAATACTACCTCGTGTGCACTGCCCATTTCCGCCTCCCTGACTGTAATTCCTATTACAGCAGCGGAATCTTGCATTTCTGTGGCCCCACTAGTAAACGTGTGAAGGAACTGAGCGCTTGGCCGTGTGCCAGTCCCGGAGGGATTTGAACCGACGGAATCTGGCTTTCGCTTCGGAGAGCTTCCGCGAAGCTGGAGAGATGGCAGCGCACGCTGAGGCAATCACAGGGCAACACCTGGCGCAAAAGAAAGTAGTACGTCCTTGGCACCAAGCCACCAATGAGGGAGCAGCAAGTGCACGTCGGTGTGTCCACGCCCTCAGGCTAGATGTTTCAAAATCTGAAAACTCAAGATGCTTTATCTGCCTCGTGATTGGTTCTCTCAAAACCAAAGCAAAAGGAAACAGCCTGTGACCTTTCTTGGCCTTTGAACAATCTTCACATCTATAAAGGGCACTTAGAGGACGTGCTCTGTGCCTCCAAGCACTTTGACAGATGTGGAGCACGCTGTAAGGGAAATAGCTGTTGTAATCTTAAAGGACTCTTACTAGTCTAATTTATTCTTTGGTACTCTCTACCCCTATTCTACACCTCCAAGACTAACAACTTAGCTGGAGAGAGAAGATATTCATGCCTGACAAAGGATTTGTTAAACTGACAAAAGAACTCCTGCAAATCAACCATAAAAAAGATAAATCAATAGGAAAAAACATGGGCAAATGACTTGAATAGGCACTTTTCAAGAGAGGGAATGGAAATGGTTAAGAAATCTATAACGTCATTAGAAATCCCAGAAATGCAAATCAAGCTACATTTTATTTAAGTTTTTTTTTTTTAATGTTTATTTATTTTTGAGAGACATAGAGGCACAGCGTGAACAGGGGAGAGGCAGAGAGGGAGACACAGAATCGGAAGCAGGCTCCAGGCTCTGAGCCGTCAGCACAGAGCCCAACGCGGGGCTCGAACTCACAGACTGTGAGAACATGACCTGAGCCGAAGTCGGCCGCCCAACCAACTGAGCCACCCAGGCGCCCCTATTTAAGTTTTTTAAGTAAGCTTCACACCCAGCACAGAGCTTGAACTCACAGCCCTGAGAGCAAGACCTCAGCTGAGATCAAGAGTCAGAGAGGCTCAACCTACTTTGGCTCTGGTCATGATCTTATGGTTCCTGGGTATATTCCTGGGTCCCCGCTTGGAACTTTCTGCTGTCAGCACGGAGCCTGTGTGGGATCCTCCGTCTCCCTTTCTCTCTGCCGCTTCCCTGTTTGTGTTCTTTCTCTCCCTCTCTCCCTCAAAAATAAATAAAACATTAAAAAAAGAGAGATGCTTAACTGAATGAGCCACCCAGGTGCCCCTTAATCTACAGTTTAAACCACAACAAGATACTACGTTATTTTTTTTTTAAGTTTTTTTATTTTTGAGAGAAAGAGCACGAGGTGGGGAGGGGCGGAGAGAGAGATACAGAATCTAAGCAGGCTCCAGTCTCCAGCTCAACCAATGGGGCCACCCAGATTCCCCAATAAGGTACTACTTTAATGATTTGCTAAATAAATAAATCTGTAAACACTGAGTATAGGCGAAAAAGTCTAACGACAGAAACGCTACTGTTGGGATTGCAAAGTTATGACTGATACAATCACCTTGGAAAACGATAAGGTATCATCTAGCAAAGCTGAAGTTGCGCCTTTGTATGACCCAGCCAAACCGTTTCTGGATAAACCTCAAGAAAACTCACTCATCAGGATACATGTGCAAGAATCTTCATAACGGCACTGTTTGTAATCAGCCAAAAAATGGCAACAGTTCTTAAGTCCATCAAGAGTGGCGTTGACTCATACAGTGGAAACCTCATAGCAATGAAAAATGCTAAATGAAAGAGTAAATCATAGAAAAATATACACTAATTCTACTTAAACCTCTAAACTTGCAAAACTAGATAATATATTGTGCGGGGATGAAAAACATATGGTTAAACTATGCTTCTGTTAAAAATATGTGGTTAAATTATAAAGGGAAGGATAAATGTAATATTCAGAGCAGTGTTTACCTTTGAGAGAAGTGAAAGGAATGGGGTGGGGACAGCCATGTAGGAAACTTTTAAGGCAAAAACGATGCTCTCTTTCTCACACTGGGACCAGGGTGCTAAGGGTTATATCTGTCCTCAATCTTTATTGTTTTACACGTGTTGTACATATTCTTTTGGAGCCATTAAATATTTAATAAGAACAATTTTTTAAAGTTTATTTATTTTGGAGAGAGAGACAGCACACAACTGAAGGAGAGAGAGAGAGAATCCCAAGCAGTTTCTGTACCATTAGCACAGAGCCTGACAGGGGCTCGAACTCACAAATGGTGAGATCATGACCTGAGCCAAAACCAAAACTAGGATGTTTCACCAACTGAGCCACCCGGAAGTCCCTAATAAGAACGATTTTTTAAGTGTCAAGTACCTTGGTGGTTAGACACAGGGAGTGGAGCCACGGTCCCAAGACACTTGGCTGTGTTGCCTCTCTTGGAAGAGCCAGGTAGACGAGGCTTGCCTATTCTGGGCAGCGAGGAGAACAGGAATTTGGGATGTGCTCTGCCGTCCTCTCTCAGGCTGGGCTGGGGTGGGGAGGAGACGGGAAGGCAGTGCAAATCTCAGGCTGCCAGGGCTTTGTTACATTTGCAAAACTGGTCTGCAGATGCCATATAAGATAGAGAGCTCCGTCCAGAATCACCTACCCACTGCTGATTGCTCCGGCAGCCACATGCCCACACGATAACATCTTTAATTTCCAGGGGGAAATGAATCCCCCTGCTTGGTCTGCCCATCTGGCCTCGCCTCTTGCCACAATCCGTTTATCCGGCAGATCTTCCTCCCCTGCAGAAAGAGGAGAAATTGTTTTTTCCACAATGCCGCTTTTCATCATGAAAGCATTGTCTAAGTGGCAGGGCTGGATATTGGTTATTCCTTCTTTCCTTCCTTCCTCCACATTCGGCTTCTGTGCATGGTTTCTGCATTGGAGCCATGCTGGGCGCAGGGGGTGTGGAGATGAATTGAGCGCGAACCCTCTCCTGGAGGAGTGAACACTCCAGTTGGGTAGTCAGACTAGAAAGCAAATAATCGCGGAAGCAAGTGTAGTAGAGGTAACGAAATCTCAGGAGCAAAGACAAAGAAAAAGATTAAGTCCCCCAAGGTGATGGGCTGGAAAGAGGCCCCAAAGGAAAGAAATTTTTATTCTCTCCAAAAGTTAACATATTTTTATTACTGAAGAAACACGTGATTATCTCAGAAAAATGAGAAAAAATAATAGAAAAAGTATATTAAAAACACTCTTCTCACTACCGAGACAATTACCGTGTTAGTGTATTTCAGGAGATACTACTTAAACTAAATCCTTAAAAATGAGTAGGATGTATTGGTAAATTTCTATTCCTTAAGCTGTGGGGTGGGAACCTTGTTGCCTTTAAACTGTTCTTTACAATGTACATATACATTAAATGTACTCTCTTATTTGTAACCTATCTCATAATTAAAAGGTAAATAAATATAATATCTAGTCAAGGGGCACTTGGCGGGCTCAGCTGGAGGAGACTGTGGCTCTTGATCTTGGGATTGTGAGTTTGAGCGCCAAGTTGGATGTACTTAAAAATAAAATCTTCAAAAATATATGTATATGATATCTAGTTAAGGATTTAAGGAGGGCTGGTGTAGATATTTCCGTTGTCGCTAAACTAAATTTTAACTCGTAAGAAATGCTGATGACAAAATTGGAATTATAGTACTGTATTTTTGTTTAAAAAATTGTTTTTAATGTCTATTTATTTTGAGAGAGAGAGTTCGAGCACAAGCAGGGGAGGGTCCGAGAGAAAGAGAGAGAATCTCACGCTGACCGTGCAGTGTCCGATGCAGGGCTTGTTGTACTCATGAACTGTGAGATCATGACCCCAACTGAAATCAAGAGTCGGTCGCTTAACCAACTGAGCCACCCAGGTACCCCACGTATTTTTAGTTTTTAAAGTTGCAAGAAGTTGCATAAAATCACAAAGTGGATTAGAGAAATCAATAGGCCATGGTGGCAGTCGAACTTCAAAAACAAAACCGCCAGTTATTTCCCCAGCAAAAACAGGTTTATTCAGGAATTGCAGAGAACTGCAATCCAGGACGAGCAAGCTGCTGCCAGGGGTCTTCAGGGCTTCCGGCTGGTCCAGGGTTTCACCTGCGTGAGGGTTGGTCTAGGCGCGAGAGATGACGCGAAGTCAGTCTCTTGGAGTCAGCCTCGTATCAGGACTGGTCCAGGGCTCCCTGTGTAAGGGCTGAGACAGAAAACATAAAGACAAGACAAAGACCAACGACACGCGACACGGAGACAGCCTCTGATCCGGACTGCTCCAAGTTTATTTTTTCTTTAGGGTTTTTATGCATTTTCTCTAAACACAGCAAGCATACATCCTGCAAAGACTGGCAGGATGAAAACACTCCAATTTCTCAAGGTTCTTAGTAAAATAAAAGAAACTGATTAAAACAAACTTCACTTCAAAGAATCCTAGTTTCTCAAGGTTACATAGACTGTTTAAACAATTAGTATATGAGGGTAAAAAACAGCACACCTGCAGTCAAAGGATAACTAATGGATACATTCTGGTGAATATTATGGGTTACAAGGATAAGAACAAAGTATACAGATACCAGTTAAAGGTTCTAACTACAATTAGAGGATTGTGTGAAAAACATGTTTTTCTCTAAAGTTACTCTTTAAGATTATTTATTATCTACTGGCCATTAATAATGTCTTAACCCAAAAACTACAGCAATCACCACATTTCTGAGGGTCAGTCTGCACTCTTAGGTTTAATAGAACAATTAGAGATTTATTTTGTTTTTGAATTATTTCTATATTACCTGAGGCAAACTAAAGCCTCCTAAATGATTTTCGTATTATTTTCATGATGATCAACATTATATCTCTCTATATTCTAAACCTATTAAGAGGAATAAAGCCAGCAGCATTAATTGGCTAGCGGAGGGGATGCCATAAGACCCCCTTTTACTTCACCCTGCAGCTACTGCTGGCAGGGCCTTTTCTTCAATATTATCATCACCCTGAGTGCAGGGATTCTTACAGACCCAATGTTCTTATCGTAGGCCTGGCACGAATTTATCTACTGATGGCCCTTTTGTGACTGTGCTTGTCAGGTTGTCCCCCCCTCTGAGGGATCTTACCTGTCACTGGCTAACCGGCCATCCTTTTAGGGCCAAACAAAGTGAAGAGATCAAAGGCCATAACTTTTATGGCCTCAGGCCTAATACTTGCCTTAGGACACCTCCGCCTGCTAGCGGGGGTCTGTGCTCCGGGCTGCCTGGGCCTGGGGCCTTACTTCTTCACCCTGGGCATCACTCCCAGGGCCATGGCCTCTTGGTCCCCGGCAAGCTGCAGCAAAACCATAGGCAAGTTCAACAAACAAAGGAAAGGAATATTACTTTATGGAGAAGAAGTTGGGAGTTGTTTTGAACATGAATCCATTGGAAAGAAGCAAGAGCTTAGGTGACGATGGTTTCTCTTTGGCCGAGTTGCAGGGGTGACCGATTTACTGTAGGAGACCCAATCATTGTACATCTTTCTCTGTTGCAGCCTGTATTCGATGATTCTCTTCTGTTCCTATTCTTCTGTTGTATGTCTGTAATTGACAATTCTGCCTGTAATTGACATCGAGTGGTATGGTTCCCTCTTCCAGCCTTCCCCTCTAGCATCCTGTGTCTACCTTAGAGGTTTCCCTTTATTAATTTTCACAGTTGGCACAGAAATCCTGATGAATACAGATTTTTAAAAAATGAAATGGTATCTGAACCAATTTAAGCAATTAGAGATCAGCACAAGTTTCAGCTTTAAACCCAAATGTTAAAAAAAATGTTATCATTAGAGGAATGAATGTCATTTACATTCTGGAAATGGATAAACAGTTTATAACCCTGTTGTTGCTTAAGGTATTACAGATAATGCAAGGCTTAAGATTTTTTTAGTGCTGGGGTTTGCATCTATTATATGAATTTTTGTTTGTTTGTTTGTTTGTTTTTTATTTTTGAGAGACATAGAGACAGAGCACGAGCAAGGGAAGGGCAGAGAGAGAGAGAGACATAGAATCCGAAGCAGGCTCCAGGCTTTGAGCCGTAAGCACAGAGCCCGACCCGGGCCTGAACTCACAGACCGTGAGATCATGACCTGAGCTGAAGTCGGCCGCCCAACCTACTGAGCCACCCAGGCGCCCCCCTATTATATGAGTTTTTAAGTGTCAGCCGGAAGAAGCTGGCCCTGGTGACTCAGGGACCTCTTGTGAGTCTAATTCGAACTGCCAAAGGTGCTATTGTCTAGTATTTAGTAAATGATTGGAGTAAAAATTTATGAACAGAGGAGCCTGGGTGACTCAGTCCCTTAAGCTTGGGACTCTTGATTTTGGCTCAGGTCATGATCTCCTGGTTTGTGGGTTGGAGCCCTTCATGGGGCTTTGCGCTGACGGTGCCATCCTGCTCCAGATTCTTGCTCTCTCTGCTCCTCCTGCTCTCCCTGCCCCCACCCCCGCCAATAAAGAAATAAACATTTATAAGAATGCATGAACAAATTAAGTCGAAAGGAAATAAATTCTGAGTTATGACAGAGTGTCAAGGAAAGGTGGGAAGGGGGTGGTGTTTTCCAGATAGGTGATGGGTCAGGCAGAAGCAACAATGGACGCAAAAAGACATTCGGGAACAGCGGGAAAACTGGTGTGACAGGAGGAAAATGGAACCTCATCTGGCCAGAACGTGGTACTGCTGGAGTATCTGACCCAGAAATCTCTCGGCTCTCTCCCTCCCCACCTCCCTCCTTGGTTCCCCTTTCCCGCTCCCAGCTGGCACCGCCCCCTGGAGAGAGAAAAGGCGGAGGCGGAGCCTCAAGCGGTCATCTCCCCGCCCATTACTGAAGGTGCGTGGGGCTGCTGGCGCCGCTTGATGACGTCACGGCCATTGACAGTGTGAGGCCGTGGCTGCTGCCGCCTTGGTTTCCAGCGGTCGGGTAAGGGTCTGAGTTGGTCTGCTGCCAGCCAGGGTGCCTTCCGAGGGCGCGGGGGAGGCCCGGAGTTTGCAGCCGGGGTGGCAGGCTTGTGGTCTGCAGTGTCGTGGGCCTGGGGGAGGGAGTCGGAGGCCCACAATCCTGACTCTGAGATCAGGGCTGCGGGTGTGTTGGACTGGAGGCTGCGTCCAGGTCGGGTGCGAGGCGCGGCAGTCCCGCACAGGAGTCTGGCGGAAACCTTAGGGTCCAGACTGGAGTGAGGGTAGTCAGGAGCTCAGGTTCTAGGCAAGGAGATATCTCCAGGGGGTCGGCCTTCGGGGTGGGTGGACCACGCTCACGAATCTCTCTCCCCTTTGCCCCCGCCCGCCTGCTTCCAGTGGCTCACGCGGGCTGCAGATGCAGCATGTCTAGACTGGGGGTCTTGGGCAGCGCCCAGGCCGGGTTGGGACTGTTGCTGGGCACCGCCGCGGGCCTTGGGTTCCTGTGTGCCCTTTACAGCCAGCGGTGGAAACGGACCCAGCGCCACGGCCACAGCCAGAGCCTACCCAACTCCCTGGAATACACGCGGACCTCAGAGCCAGGACGCCAGGGTAGGTAGGAACTGGTCCCCTGAGGCCACAGTCATGAGTGACGGATGGGCCTAGGGTCCGGGCTGCCTTTAGTAGGACAACAGACGGGGGTGCCTGAGAGTTTGACTTTTTTGTAAAGTTTATTGAAAAGGAAAGCAGCCTTCCTCTTCTCTCCTTCTATAATCCCAAGGAAATATATTGTGAAATTGTTTCGCTTTCACTCTTAGTTCAGGCCACAACAGTGCTATGTGTGTATAAAAGGTACTTGCTTAGTAGTGGGTGAAGTGTTTAATAAACAGAGAAAAAGTCCGAAAGAAGGAAAAAGGGAAAACTAATCTTATGAGAATTAAGTCTTGAGGCTTATGTATTAAATTACGTATTAGGATTTGAAGGGACCTTGGAGACTACCCAAGTTTTTTTTTTTTAATCCTTCTTAGGAGAAAATTGAGATTCAAAAAGATTATGTAACTTTACCAAGGTTGTCACAGAGCAATTAAGTGGCAAGATTGGGCCTGGTCACCTGGTCCTGTGGACTTCTACGGCATGGAACTGGGAGTGCATTTACTGCAATTGAAACTGAATGTGGGGGCGCCTGGCCGGCTCAGTCGGTTAAGCGTCAGACTTCAGCTCAGGTCATGATCTTTTGCTTCACGAGTTCGAGCCCCACATCGGGCTCTGTGCTGACAGCCTGGGGCCTGCTTCGGGTTCTGTGTCTCCCTCTCTCAAAAACAAATAAAACATAAAAAAAAAAAAAGAAAAAAAGAAAGTGAATGTGGCTGGCTTCCAGCCACAGCTGAAATGGGTAGTGCTTTTGTTTTGCAAAACTTTGACCTTAAGTCATTGGCCCAAAGTATCTAGGGCTGGGTCAGGCCACTCTCCTCATGTGTGTGTAATAGAAGGGCATCCTCTCACCCCATGTTAATTGGCAATGAGTGTTTTCTCTGATTACCAAATGCCAGATGGATTGGAAAAGTTAGTTTTAGAAGAGTCTTCTAAGAATTATCAACTTACTTATTTTAAAGTTTATGAATTTTGAGAGAGAGAAGGGGGGGGCTGAAGGGGCAGAGAGAATTACAAGCAGGCTCCACACCATGAGCGCAGAGCTCAGTGTGGGGCTTGAACTCACGAACCGTGAGATCATGACCTGAGCAGAAATTGAGTCAGACGCTTAACCGACTGAGCCACCCAGGCGCCCCAAGAGTTACCAATTTCAATTGCAGCTGGTGGTCAGCATTTTATAAGCTGATAGTAACCTAGTGTTGGGAGTGTGCTAGTCTTCCCTTATTTTTCCTTGTGGTTTGTTTGTAACTTCTTAGCAGTGGTTTTTCTTCTGCTCTTTGGAGAAAGTGGTGTGTTCCCAGAGATCTTCCTTTTTTAAAAAAAAACTTTAAGTAATCTCTACATCTAAGGTGGGGCTCAAACTCAACCCTGAGATCAAGAGTCGCATGCTCTTCCTATCAAGCCAGTATCCACCCCTCCCCCATCTTTCTTGCTCTACACTTTTTTTAAAAAATGTGCTTTAACATTTATTTATTTTTGAGAGAGAGAGAGTGGGCGCGTTCACACAAGTGGGGGAGGGGCAGAGAGAGAGATCTGAAACAGGTTCCAGGCGGTCAGCACAGAGCCTGATGCAGGGCTCGAACCCACGAACCGTGAGATCATGACCTGAGCTGAAGTTGGTCGCTTAACCGACCAAGCCACCCAAGCGCCCCTCTCGCTCTTGAACATTGTTGGGTGTGCGTTGTAATCAGGGCCTACACTGTCACTAGATTTCCTTGAACACCTTTAATGCTTGCCTGGACTGCGGGTCCTGCCTTCCGCGTTTCTTTCCTGTTTTTAAATTTTCCAGTCCAGTCGCTTTAGGTAGCTACCAGGTTACTAACATTTATTGTTGGAATTTACCCAAGCTCATTTGAGGGCTTGGTAATGGGGTTTTTCCCATGGGAGGTGGATGGGCTTTCCCCAGTGTACCTTTTCTCTTAGTACCTGCCTTTCTCTTTGTCCTTCTCTGATGATATTAAATGAAGAGGAGTGAAAGGCCGTAATTTGAGTGAGCTCGGTTTTAGTTTTGCTGTGTGGTATTGACTGCCTGGTATTTGGGAACTATATAGGCATGGGAGGGATTTTTGTTTTCCTTTTGCAGGGCGGGTGTCCTGCCTTCTGGGTACTGAACTCTTGCAAGCATTTTATATTACCTGCCATGCTGTGGAAGGTTCTTGGAACAGAGTGGTCTCTAGTTTAGAGATTGAGATCTTGAATTTTTTTTCTTTGAATTGTCACTTGAGACTTGTTACCAGGACCTACCTGTGAACATACACTATCGGGGCCTCAAGGGTTTTTGTAAATTGAGCTCCAGTGAGAAGCAAGTGTTCTTGAATTCCAGGTCCAAGATCTTTTCCTCACTCTCTTCCATGAGCGTCACTGTCTGCTGTCGTTCCCCCAGTGAGGCCTTTGCGGGCAGTCCCAGGGGAGGCCGGAGATGCGGCGGTGCTGCCCAGCCTTCCACGGGAAGGGCAGGAGGAGGTGCTGGACCGCCTGGACTTTGTGCTCAGCAGCCTGGCGGCCCTGCGGCGGGAGGTGGAGGAGCTGAGGAGCGGCCTGCAGGGGCTTGCCGGGCAGATCGTTGGGGAGGTCCGGTGAGTGATGCAGCCTTCTGCCCCGCCTTGCCCCTGCCCCTCAACTTCTCCCCGCCCCTCTAGCTTCTCCAGCTGAGCTGTATCCTGGCCTTTGCTACCTGTCCCTAAGGAAGAAGCCAGTTTTACAGCTTCTGACATAACTGGCAGGGAAGCCATATGCTTGGTACCTTGCCTTCTGTAAGTTCCTTGCTGCTTTTGGGCCCTGGTGGTCTGTTGGAGCAGCTGGAAAGTTTTGTTCTGACTTAGGTGGTCTACCCGAGCGGCTGGGTCCAGGGAGCTGCCCTCCTTGTTCTCCTGGGGGTAGAGACCCAGGATTTTCTCCATTCTTGGCCCTTAAGTGAGCAGCAGTTAAGAGCTTCCCTCGTGGGGAAGGGAAAAACAGGCTGGCTGGGGCCTGATGGCAGCCTCTCTAAAGGGGCCTGCTTTTCAGGTCCCACATGGAAGAGAGCCAGAGAGTGGCTCGGCGGCGGAGATTCCCTTTCGCCCGAGAGAGGAGTGACTCTACTGGCTCCAGCTCTGTCTACTTCACGGCCACCTCAGGAGCCACGTTCACAGATGCTGAGAGCGAAGGCGGGTGAGTTGTTTCTCCTGGAGACAGTTGTGGCTTCATCCGGATTATGTTTTGGGAAAGTATTGTTTATCTAGAAAATTCACACTGAGCTGCTGGGAATAATTTTTGGAACAAGGTAAGGGTATAAATGAATAAAATACAGAATTGGTTAAACATGAAAAACCATCTACCTTATGTCACCCAGGCAAAGGGAGTGCTAACTCTGCTTAATGCTTGCATCTGTTGTTTTCCTCTGAGTAGGTTTTTTGCACAGTTACCATAATGTATTTTTTATTTTCATTTTTCCTGTAACATTAGTTGGGCATTGCCCCAACTAAATAATTTTTTTTAAGTTTATGTGTTTATTTTGAGAGTCGGGGAGGGGCAGAGAGAGAGAAGGAGAGAGAGAATATCAAGCAGGCTCCACGCTGTCACTCTAGAGCCCATCGTGGGGCTTGAACTCACGAACCATGAGATCATGACCTGAGCTGAAAAAAAGAATTGGACGCTTAACTGATTGAGCCCCGCGGCATCCCTGAAATTTTTTTTTTTTAATTAAGTAGGCTCCATGCCCAGTGTAGGACTTGAACTCCCAACCCTGAGATCAAGAGTCGCTCGCTCTCCTGACCGAGCCAACCAGGCACCCCTATTACAAGGACTTTATAAGCATTGTGTTATGACTTTATTTCCTTCACTCAGTGGCCGAGCCAGGTTTACAGAGCCCTCCAAGCACTAACTGCGCTCCCCTCTCCTGGAAGCTTCTGGGTTCTCACCCGGGAGGCTTGCTTATGTTCCCTTGGCATCTTCACAGGTGGGAGCTGACCGTTCTGAGTACTCGGTAGCCCAGTACTTCTGACCATAGGCAGGACTCTGGTGGACAGCCTCCAAACTTGGTGAGGCTAAGGGCTTTATGATTTTAAGGCACTAGTGCCATTTTGAAACTTTTGTCGCAAGGAAGGAGTCTGAATGAACATCTTCGTCGTGGTCCTGATGCTGTCATCGGCAGCTTCTGCCCTCGTCTGCTGCTGGCTCCAGTCATCTAGGCGGCCTCTGTGAGATCTCGAGGCTTCTTCCTCCTCAAAGAAAAGAGTAGCACGTAGGGTAGCCCAGCCTTGTGTTGGGGCTGATTTAGCTATAAACGTGCGCACAGCCATTCAGGCTGATCTTTGCAGCAGTGATCTTTAGCTGAAACGCCTTATGATACTAACTACTGTTTATTTTCCCCCTGTTTTAGAGGGGAAATTTTAGAGGCATTTCCTCACCTAATCCTCACAGGGATCCTCTGAAGTAGGCGCTGCTCTTCTCCCTGTTTCTCACATGGGGACTCGAGGCTTAGCGAGGTTTGATGCCTTGCCCAGGGTTATACCGCTACTGAGGGCAGGCTCCGCCGGGCTCGTCTGCAGGGGTGGGAGATTCTGTGATCTAAGGCCTGGCTTGGCTGTCCAGGCATAGAAGGGCTTTTTCAGGAAGGCATGTTCCATGCAGCCCTTGGGAGTTCTTCCCATGGAGTCAAGAGTTGCCGCAGCTCACTGCCCGGGAAAGACCTACCCACAGCTGTACGGTCTGTTCAGTACATCTTCCTCAGAAAATTTCAGCCTCCTTTTCTTGTTTGCGCCATTACATTCATTCTCCTGTCTCTCATTGGCTTCCTGAGAAAATTAAGAATACTATTCTCTTTTTCCATATTCCTGCCATTAGGCATCTGTGCTGGATTTGATTATTGCTCAGGCGCCCCTCGCAACAAGCTTTAGTCCTCCATTTCTGACTACTCTTGCTGGGGTTATCTGATCCCCGTTATCTGTATTGTCAAGGGCTCATGGACGTGGCCCCTTTCCATTTACCTAATACTTCTGCCTGAGAGATATTTCCAGAAAGCTGTGTTAGAGGAGGGGGCAAAAATGGAATTCATTTTTGACACATCTGGACTGAAAGAAAAAAGGACGAAGTGGACCCTGACACTTACGGAGTATCTCTGTGCAACCCATTCATAGCAGGTCACTCCAGGTGGGGAAACTGACATTTGTAAGAGGGTAGAACAGAAGGAGAGGTCGCAGCTCTGCCCAAGATCCGGATCCAGAACTCAACTCTTAATGATGATTTAAGAAGTCGTACAAACTTCTAGGAACAGTGAGAGCCAGGGTGGCCTGTGGGTACTTCACTGCTTGGAGTGCTCACTGGGGCTCCGAAGGCCATGCAGGGAAGGACAGGCCCATCAGCCACCTGTGATGGGACAGGAGGAAGGGTGGCTTGCTTGATCACAGCTCCAGCAGGCTCAGCCCAGGACCGATCCTGTGGCATGTAGAAGCTGATGGCGGCTCGTGGTGCAAGGCTCTGGCTTACCTTGCTGCTCTCTGGGGCAGTGGCCGTGGATAATTTTTTTTGCCATGGCCAGTGCCATATAGGCCAAGGGGGGGACTTGGGGAGGAGACCACAAACTCTAGAATGGCTTTGAACATGCGGGACCGAGGAAGGAGCGCTTCTTTGAGGGATGAAAGGCTAAGAATATTTGATGCCTTACTCCCTTGAAAGCTGTATTCCCCTTTTCTTCGAAATAAAGTAGCAACGTTGAACTCCTAGGGTTCAACTGAATGTGGCAGAGGCAGAATCGCCATGTGGGTCCGTAAGCTTGTTCTCTGAGCATTGTGCCAAACACGGCTTTAGTTCTCTCCTGGTCAAAACCCAGCTTCCCCTAAAACACCAGCTCCTCCAGCAAGCCTTCCCAGGCATCCCAGCAAAGGACTCCCTGCGACTGCACTGGCACCCCTCTTTGGGCGTTTATCACCTCATTTAGACTGGTTTTATCTTTCTCACCAGTTAGAGTCTCCCATGCCTGGTTGTCTTTGAATACCTCAGCTCAGCCCCTAATGGGGCTTAGGAGGAGTCAAAAGAAAGAAAATTGTCAGAGGAAGGGGGTATGTGTGGAGCTGAGTCCTTGATCGCTGACTTGGGGGCTCTTCTCAAGGGGTGGAGTAGGGTAGCTCTGGCTGCCTTGCTCCGAGGGAGCCATGGATCATCCACCCTGTGTGGGAACTGTGTGTCCCACCCAAGGGCACAGCTCCAAAGAGCCTTCTCAAAGGTCCCTGCCAGTCCCTGGTAGATCTTAAAAGCCTCGGGGCATGTTAAACCAAAGGGACATTTCTCTCTCTCTCTCTTTCTCTTTCCCTTTCTCTTTCTCTTTCTCTTTCCCTCTTTCTCTTTCCCTCTCTCTCTTTCTCTTTCCTTCTCTCTCTTTCTCTTTCCTTCTCTCTCTTTCTCTTTCCTTCTCTCTCTTTCTCTTTCCCTCTCTCTTTCTTTCCCTCTCTCTTTCTCTTTCCTTCTTTCTCTTTCCTTCTCTCTCTTTCTCTTTCCTTCTCTTTCTCTTTCCTTCTCTTTCTCTTTCCTTCTCTCTCTTTCTCTTTCCTTCTCTCTCTTTCTCTTTCCTTCTCTCTCTTTCTCTTTCCTTCTCTCTCTTTCTCTTTCCTTCTCTCTCTTTCTCTTTCCTTCTCTCTCTTTCTCTTTCCTTCTCTCTCTCTTTTTCCCTCTCTGCCTCAGGTAGATTTCTTCAAGGGCTGAACTGGTGGTCTCAGAGGTGTGAGAAAATGGTGTGAATGCAGAGCCGCAGCCCCTGTAGCTGCGGAAGGCCTGGTAGCTCACAGGGCTGGTGTCCGTGCTTGAGCAAGAGTGTCTGGCCGCCCCCTGCATGCCAGCCAGCCGGGCTGGAAGTTAGTGATGCAGAGCAGAGATCCCTGAAGGGAGGCCGAGGTGCAAAAAAAGGACTCACTGTTCAGCCTCACCGGAGCCTCCCTGCCTCACAGGCACCCACCAGCTCTCCGTGGGTGGCAGCACAGTCCCTTCTAACCACTCCTTTTCCTCAGCCACATGAGCTCCCTGGAGAGACTATGCCGATGCCTCTGCTCTAGGAAGGGTAAGAGTAGGGGTCCCTTCCTGGGATACTCCTGATTAGAACTCCTAATTGGAGGGAATTCAGCAGGCAATGGTGTCCCCCCTTCTTTCTAGCAACAGGAGACATGAGACTCTAGCTCTTTGCCCCAGATAACCCATTTACCCATCTTGCCTTTGGGCCTGGCTGGGCTGAGTAGAGGCACTCGTAGACTGATTGATTTTCTCATTTGGGGCATGTTACTGTCCAAAGTTAAGAATTAAGGGAGTTTCTCTAGACTGCCTCTGTGTGCTCTTGTTCATCACCACCCAGGTAGGTTTGTAAAATCCAGTGCTACTCTTCCTTGTCCCTTTAATTTCTAAAGTTTTTACTGCATATTGCTAGAGGGGAAAGAACTTGGGGGCAAGGTGAAGTTAAGGTTTTCAATACCTTACAAGTTCCCATAGCAGCCATTCCTGGGGCCCTTTGTTAGATGAGTCTGGAAGCTCCTCTATAAAGCAGCATGGATTGGGCACTAGGTCTTGTTGCTCATGTGGTACCTTCTGGATGGAGCTTCACTCCTTGTTGCCTCTGGCTTTCTGACCTACAGCTCCCATGGGGTCTGACTTTAAGCAGTCTTGTCTTGTCCTTATTTGTAGGTGTCCCTCTCCTCTCTCATTCAGCCATAGGTGTCCTGTCCCTATCTCATCCCTACGGGATGGAGGAAGGCTTATCCCTAAATGACCCTAAGATCCTCCTTGTGCCTAGGAACCTTCTGGTTCTCACAGAACCTGCTTTGCCTTCACTCAAGTCTGGAGGTTTCTCTTGTGTCTGGTTCTAGCCCCTGGAAGTCGTACCTTCTCCCCTGCTCAGTTTTTGTCTGAGTCAGCTATCAGTTAGGGAGAACACCCCAATCAGCAGTTGGGGAAGCCAAGAGGAACTTGGCCCCCTCTTCAGTGAGTGCATCTAGGTTGGGGGCTCCTACGAGACACTTCTTACGGTGGCTCCAGAGATACCTTCCCAGGGGGTTCTGTTTGTGTCTTCCTCGTCTCCTGATTCCAGCTGCAAAGTGGCCTTTCCCCACCCCCTGGCAAGTTCCTAAGGTTTCCAAGGGCTACTCCTGTTATGGTTTTGGTTTGGCTACTGACTTAGGACAGAGGTGTATCTTGAATTGAGAAAGAAAACGTAGATATGTGGGCTGCCCATGGCCTCAGGGAGTGGAACCCACCCGCGTTGTTTCTGGCGGGTGCTTTTGGCTGATAAAAATGATTGACAGAACCTTAGCCTGGTGAGTGATCTAGCTCAGGAGATCAGTTCTACCTACATTATGGTTTTTATCTTAAGTATGTCTTTATTTATAAGACTGTATGCTCACTCAAGCAGTTATATATTAAAAAATACAAAAAAGGTTACCTTTCTTCTACCCTGAGATGTACTAGCAACATTTTGGTATACTCCTTTCTAGGCAGCTTCTTTTCTAGGCTTTTTCTGATTATCTGCCTGACTTGGTGGTTGCTCAGCAAGGGGTTCTCACATCGGCCCCTGGCTGCCACAGTGCCCCCTTCCCCCCCCCCCCCACTGGTTACTCTTTCCCTCCAGGAGGCATTGTTTTCCCAGCCCATAGTTCCCCCTGGCAAGTTTTCTCTCAAGGACTAATTTCTGCCCCTAAATGATAGAAATGGTTTTTACTTGGTGCTTTGGACAGCAGTGCCACACAGAGTCCTTCTTTGTGGTTGGGGGATAGACCCTAGGGCTCTGAGGCTAAATAATCTCCCTTGACCCTGTCACTTACATTTCTCTGCCACAGGTATACAACGGCCAACGCCGAGTCTGACTACGAGCGGGACTCTGACAGGGAAAGCGATGACGGGGAAGATGAAGTGAGCTGTGAGACTGTGAAGATGGGAAGAAAGGATTCTCTGGACCTGGAGGTGGAGGTGGAGGTGGCTTCGGGCCTGGTGGCCAGAGCCCTGGAGGCTGGAGGCTCCCCTGGCCTGGAGGATGTGCTGCCCCTCCTGCAGCAGGCCGATGAGTTACACCAGGGCAGCGAGCAGGACAAGCGGGAGGGCTTCCAGCTGCTGCTCAACAACAAGCTGGCGGTGAGGCTCCCGCTCCGTCTGCCCTTACTGACCCCCTCACCCCCCGGGAACGAAGGCAGGCCCCTGTCGTTTATAAGCCCGCAAGGTGACGCAGGAAGGGAAGGGAGAGTGAGATGGCTGGTTCTGCATGGACCCCCCAGGGTTGCACATCCTATTCAAGTAGGCCATGACTGCCTCCAGGGCCCTAGGTGTGCCGCCTGCCCTAGAGTTCCCCACAGTCCTCTGCCTCCTGTAGAACTACTGCTAAAGAGTTCCACCTCTTATAGTAGAGAGAAATGTGGAAAGAACCAGAATATTTTTTCCTCTTTTATTTCCTGTGAGGCAGAGCCTAAGCTGCCTGCCCTACTTGAAGCTTCTGTGACACGTGTGTAGGTCACTCAACCCAGTTCCTTTCTCTGGTTCACTACTAGAATTTATGCTCACCTGGGTATAAATGCCCCAGTTTGAATTTTTCCTTGGGCATTTTTCACTTTCTCATTGTGTCAGAAAGCTGTTCTCCCATTGTGCCTCATTTCATCTTGGAGTTGACCTTGACTCCTCATGGTGTCAGGCCAGAATGCCCTCACTCAGGGTTGTGCAATCTGCTGTCTAGAGATAATGTGTCCTCAGTTAACTAAGTGCAGGTGGGAGGTGGTGGGGGTGAAACACTGTGCATAAGGCTGGACTGTCAGTTTGTAACACATTAGCTTGGAAACTCAAACCTAGGGCATGGGGAAGAGGCCAGGGCCACGGTTCTCTGCAGCTGAAGGAAGAGGGACCTCATCCATCCCTTTGTTTGGTCTGCAGTATGGAAGTCGACAGGACTTTCTCTGGCGCCTGGCCCGGGCCTACAGTGACATGTGTGAGCTCACTGAGGAGGTGAGCGAGAAGAAGTCATATGCCCTAAATGGTACGTGCTGGCAGATTCCTGGTGGGAAGGTGACTAATTCTAGAGGTATAGCTGGCTCATCTGGGGCTCAGGAAAACCGCGGAGATAAGACGTAGGCTGTCAGGGCACTTATGGCTCACTCTTTCACTCAGCACAAACTCTGGTTCCTAGGGACTTCTTCGTTCTTGAGACAGCACAGTGTTTCACTGCACATCGTGATTAATACAGGTGCAGATGTTTTTAGGGATGGTTGTATCATACTAGCATAATTCTTTGTTCTCACTCCCCAGATGTAAGAGAGGGCAAAAGGCTTCTTTGTTAATCTGAAGAGGTTTTTTGCTGTTGCCTAGGAATTTGGTGTATTATGGAGCCTGTGGAGTAGGTGTTTTAAGGACATGAGTGGAATATGGTGAGGGCGTGTAAGTAGGTTGGAAGACTACTGCTAGCTTAGGAGTCTTTGGGATCTACTTAGCAACTCTGTTGCCAAAGTGTGTACCCTGGGGGGTAGGATGCATCTGAATTATGCCAAGTTTAGGGCTCTTCCCTGTCATATCACTGAGAATCTTGTGACTTTGAAAAATGACTGGCTTTGTGGGGGAAGATAGGTCCTGCCTAACCACACACCCCAAGTCAGGCACCATCAATGGACTTCTGGGTCTTAGTTAGTTATATAAAGTCAACTGAACTATCCAAAGTGGACATGTCTACTTCCTCACTTACAATGAATCTTTGCTAATGTAGAATCTGATATACCTCAAGGTCATTGTTGTAAGCATTTGTAGAATTCTGTCAATATAGAAAGACCAGGCCAGTTGAGTGGAATGTTTATTGATACAGATCTTTAGAAAAATCTCTAAGTTTTAATAGAAGGTGCTCAATTTCTGTTTGCTTCTTCTCAAAAGTTTCTGCTCTCCCTCCTAAATTTCAGGTTAGGATTCTGATCAGCTTTTGGGCTGGTATTTGGACTCCTGGGATCAGCAAGAACCTTTCCTTTCTTTTTGATCATTGATCATCTCTTATTAGTACCAGTAGTCAGGATGAAACCTGAAGGTGGAGGTAGAGTAGTGGTTGGAGCTGCCAGAACGAGTGCTCTGGTTTGGTCTGCAGAGCTTAGCAATTCTGTACAAGTCTACTCCTGCCGAAGGATAGATGGAGCTTCTTTGGAGGCCCTGCTTCTAGAATCTTTCTTTTTTAGGACCATCCTCGACGGGTCTAAAGTTCTTGATTTTGTTAGGTCTCTAAAAGTTGGACCACCAGGAGGCAACCATTCTGTGGGATCTTAGGCAATATCTTTTCACCGTTATGTCTACTTTGACAGGAAGGAACTCTCAGCTCTTATTTTTCTATTAAGAGTGTGCTTTGAAGTGGACAGGGAAAAATCCACTAAGAGACCATGTCCTCACTGATGGGTCATTGTTTAGAAAGGGGAGGTTAGGGGATGCCTGGGTGGCTCAGTCAGGTGTCCAGCTCTTGATTTTGGCTCAGGTCATGATCTCAGGGTTTGTGGGATCAAACTCCATGTTGGGTTCTCCAATGGAGATGTAGAGGCTGCTTGGGATTCTCTCGCCCTCTCTCTGGCCCTCTTCTGCTCATGCAGGCTCTCTCAAAATAAAAAAGAATGGTCTTAAAAAGAGGTGGAGGGAAAGTTATTTGGGGGGAGGGGTGTTAGTTCTCATCAGCGTCTAAAAATTACTTGCAACATTATACCATGATTTCAGCATGAAGAAACATTTCAGATTAGCCAGCCTGTCACCTCAGCCCATTACTTTGTTCCATTTTCTCCATGTTCCCTGCTTTAATGGAAGAAATGTGCTCTTTTCTCCAATGTCGTAGGCATGATGTTCTTCACCTAGATGGCTCCAGGCTCCTTGTTAACCCAGGAGATCCTTGTCAAGAGCCTTCAAACGTTTAGGCCTTGATTTCTTTATAAGTCTTAGTGCCTAGAAAACTAAGTTAATGTCATCTCTGGTCAGATGTTGGTCCATTTGGCTCTGGTGAGGAGCTTTGATCTAGAACTGTGTTATATTCTTGGAACATAGATCCATTAGAGAATTTGATCAAAGCTATAGGCCCTCTCCTCAATAAAATGCTCATGTAGCTAAAATTTTATACAACTTCAGAGGAATACATGGACACCTTGAAGCCTGTCCACAACCCTCTAGGATAAGGTCTGTTGGGAACAGTTTGATTGCCATTGGGTTGTTTTATATTTAAAATGCTTTGAGGGGCACCTGGGTGGCTTGGTTGGTTAAGTGTCTGACTTCGGCTCAGGTTATGATCTCACAGTCTGGGTTCGATCCTGTGTCGGGCTCTGTGCTGAGTGCTTAGAGCCTCGAGCCTGCTTCAGATTTTGTGTCTCCCTCTCTCTGCCTTTCCCAGCTTGTGCTCTCTCTCAATAATAAAGTTAAAAAAATTTTTTTACTGCCTCGAGCATATCAGATGGATGCTGTAAAAAGAAGGTAGCTGGGCAGCTGATGACAGGGAGAGGGAGGTGAAGCAAAATTACCCTTGAGAAGGTATTTACAGCTTTTCATTCTGTTCAAATTCAAAATTACTTCAGGTCCATTTGGCGTAGGGATTAGAAAGAGCTAGAGCAGTCATTCTTGCCAGAGCCCCTGCCGTGGAAGTATGTATAGAAGCCCTTATTAACTCTGCATCACCTTTGTCCTACAGGAAAAGAAGAAGCGGAGGCTGCCCTGGAGAAGGGGGATGAGAATGCTGAATGTCACCAGTGGTAATAACAAGCCACGGGGTTGTGAGAAGAGTTAGCATGAGTTAGAGTGGAAGAGAGCCATTTCTCTGCCCTGACCCATAGAGGTGCTCGCCCGAGGAGATAGAAAAGGGGGCTTTGGCCTTTGGGCCTACCCCAAACCAGACACCCAGGGGGGTTTTCTTTGGAAAGTGCCTTGGGAGTGAGGCAAGGGATAGTAGGAGGATTTTTTATTGTTGTTGGGGCTTAGAGAAATGCATAGCTTTTTAATTTGTGGGTTCTTGGCTCTTCAGGGAAGCTGGCACAGTTTGTAGTTCCTCTGTCCTGCACAAGCTCTTCCTTACCCTAGTTGCAGTCCCTGGCTGGTGGTGGACTTTGGCTTCTTGCTTGGCTTGCAGGAGTTAGTTTATTAGCTTATAAAAACATCAGCCCTGTTTGTGGTCTATGTGAGGCAAGGTCCCTTCCCACCTCTTCCTTGCTTTCCATGTGTCTGCCCTCTGATTGTCTCTGCAAGAGCTCCTCTCAGAGATCAGGTCATTGGTGCCACTTCCCTGTGTTCCTCCTTGGGGCTCCTGGACTCCCAAGGATAGAAAATAGTCTTCTACTTTATTCTTGGGGAACACTGTTTGGAGGAAATATGGAAATGAGTATCTGAAAGTATCTGATACAGATATGTAAGTAAATGAAAAGGCAACTTAGGTCTTTAGACACTCATTTAATGTCAATTGTGCTTTTAGAAACAATGCTGGGGAGAGGGAGTAGGAAGATCTTTGTTTTTGAAGATGGGAAGCTGGCTGGCTTTATTCCCTCTTCGGGTGGGAGGATGTGGAGAGGACATAAATCTGAAGCCTTTCTTCATCAGCTTCTGTTGGTTCCCAAATTAACATTAGAATTTCCTAGAGTATCCCATCCCAATTTGTCCACAAGTACAGCTTCCCAAGGACATACTTCTAATGTAGACCTTTTTTTAGTTTGTGCTGAGGAGATAAGAAGCAATGTACTTAGGTCCCTTATGTTTTGATGATTATTAGATGGGCTTTTTAAGTTTTTATGACCCTGGCTATACTTACATGGGGCAATTAGTGGAGTTTTGGACTGAGATATTGCTTAAATGTTAAGTATGAGAACTTTACTGTGGTGGACCCCACTTTTTTGTATCTAGCATCCTCTGGAGAATTGTGAACCTACCAGTGTTTGTTAAAGAATATGAATTGGGACCACAGATCTATGGAAAGAATTTTATACATATAGAAATGCTATTTTCAGCTCTACTTGAGGTGGGTAGAGGGCAGTTGATGAGAAGCCCATTCCTTGTCCCTGAGCTTGCTGCTGCTTTCCCCCTTAGGTATGCAGTGCTTTGTGGTCAGCTGGCTGAGCATGAGAGCATCCAGAGGCGCATCCAGAGTGGCTTTAGCTTCAAGGTGAGGAAAGGCTTCTTTTCCTTCCCTTGTACTGCTCTATTCCAGATTCCTGCTCTGTCCTAGCTCCTTGCAAAGGGTACTCCTACAAGTCTACGACTTGCTCTTCTTCCTGTAGCAACTCTGATGGCCGTTTATACTTAAAATTTTTTCCCCTCAGGAGCATGTGGAAAAAGCCATTGCTCTCCAGCCAGAAAACCCTATGGCTCACTTTCTTCTTGGAAGGTGGTGCTACCAGGTAAGCTAAATTCTGGGGCCTGATATCAAGGCCCTAAGTGTCCTGTGACACTGATATCCTTACAGTGAAAACCTGCAAGCAGGGGCCATAGCCTGATCTGGCTCAAGTGCCATTTCCTCTGCATGGTTGTGTTATGGGTGATTGTGACCCAGCCCTCTCTGACCATGTTTTAAGTACAGAATATTCACTGCTCTTTTGGTGGCAGGTCTCTCACCTGAGCTGGCTGGAGAAAAAAACTGCCACAGCCTTGTTCGAAAGCCCTCTCAGTGCCACTGTGCAGGATGCCCTCCAGAGCTTCCTAAAGGTAGTGGGAAGGGAGGGATGGATTTCTGGTCGGGGGCAATTTTCTATTACCTGGGTGGCTCAGTCGGTTGAGCATCCGACTTCAGCTTAGGTCATGATCTCATGGTTCATGAGTTCAATCAAGCCCCACATCAGGCTCTGAGCTGACAGCTCGGAGTCTGTTTCGGATCCTGTGTCTCCGTCTCTCTCTGCCCCTCCCCTGTTCCTGACCTCAACAGGGTAATCCCTTTATTGAAACACCTTCCTCCCTTTTCTAGGCTGAAGAACTACAGCCAGGATTTTCCAAAGCAGGGAGGGTATATATTTCCAAGGTAAACTCACCTGCCTTTTTCCACATAGATGAAAATATGCATGTTGATATTTGTGGGAAGTCCTGAAAGTCTAGTCTCCTGGTGGTGTTTCTCCCAGGTTTTCACTGTTGCATCTTTTCAGTGCTACAGAGAACTAGGAAAAAACTCTGAAGCTAGACAGTGGATGAAGTTAGCCCTGGAGCTGCCAGATGTCACCACTGAGGTAATACTTTGAAGAGCTATTGAATTTTCAGGAACAAATCTTCCCTAGAAAATTGCATGTAGGCTCTTTAATATATATCTCACCTAGGGGAAGGGGAGGAGGCAGATTTCATAGGCTGACCTGCGAAAGTAGGTAAAGACTGTAACATGGCTCAGAAAGGAGGTAAAATGTTGGCTTGGATTTTGAGTTCTGGTCTAGTTTTGATTTTATTCTTTTTTTCTCCTTAGGATTCAGCTTTCCAGAAGGACTTGGAAGAATTGGAAGTAATTTTAAGAGAATAATCACATTTTGATGGCTTTCATGACTTGAGGAAGACTGCCCTGCTTATTAGATCAGGAATCTAAGACTGCTGAAGTGAGGGTGCTGACTCCCGAGCCTGACTGGTATCTATAACCATTCCCCAATTTCTTTCCTTGCCCATTGGTTAATTTATTCTAATCCCTTATCTAATCTGAAATTGGGGAAGTACTTGAGGCCTGGATTTCTGTAGTTCTCTTAAGTGAACTCTTGAAAAACCAGGACTAGCACTGAAGGCTGCCTTCAGCCTGCGGGTGGATGAACTTCAAAGAGCTATAGGAACAGAACACAGAACTTGTACTCTTTTCTACTGATTTATATTCAACACCAAAGTATATAATCCTAAAACCATACCGTATTAGGGTAGAAGGAAAGGACATAGCAGCCCAAGGAAATTGCCCTCTTCTCCCCCATCATGTGAATTCTAACTGTATTCCTGGGCCGAGGGGCTGGACTACTCCATCATGTGAATTCTAACTGTATTCCTGGGCCGAGGGGCTGGACTACTTGACTTCAGGTTCCCAGCAGCTTTTGGAAGGGCACTAGTGCATAAGACTGTGAAATGATGATCTGAGAAGTTGCCTGGAATATATTTTGGTACAAACTTGAAATAAACCAAAATTGATTAGAAGTGACTATATTCCCCATTCTATGGTTGCTATCACCTCCTTTCTTGCTTGACATTTCCATAACTATTTCCTACCAGAGACGCTATTTTAGACGAGTAGAAAAATACCACCTAATAATTTAAGCTCTTTTCAGTGGAAACTTTAGTTACACATAAAAGAGGCCTGCCAAGGTCTATTCCAGCTAGTTGATTCTTGTGGCCAACAGCACAAAGCCTAACCTCACCTGATAAGGGGAAGAAGAGGAGTATCTCATACCCCTCAAGTTGAATAGTCTGGACAAGTATCAGGACTCTATAACATAAGACTTATTACAAAAGCCACACGAAAGTTATCTTGTAATAGTATCCATCAGACTGAAGGCTAATAAGCTCAATTATCTGAATGTAGGATTTCCCTTTAAAATTCTCAATTTTAAAGCAATAGAAACTTATCACTTAGTGCCAATAAATTATTTTGAAGGCCCTCTCTTGAAATATTCAGCTTACACCAGAATAACTCCTATAAACAGCACAAAAAACTACTTTATTAGTAGCCCCACACTAAATCTACTTAAAGAGCTTCTGAAATATATAAGATTCCAGAATTATCTTGAGTTACTCTTAGCATTTAAAAAACAAGCACATAGATATTGAAGGGCTGGTGGCCCATTATGCCTGCTCAGTAGCCCTTACATAAAAACAAATTCTTAGATAATTTAGGCAAACTAAAAAACCTGCTTCTGATGGAGTTGTACTGATGAAAAATAAATCTGTAAGGAGACCTAATTTCTTTGCCACCAAGGCATTTCAACATTATTCAGATAGAGAAATGTCCAGTCTCCCCAGCTTTTGTCTGCAAGAGAACTAAAGATTGTCCAGGAGACAGTTGTTAGTCCTGAGTCAACCCTAAAGCACTACGTCAAAGGTACTCCTTACTTCCCCTCAAATAATTCACTTAGAGATTAATAAACTCCAGAAAGAATAAACATTTCAGATCAGTTTGCGATTACTGACCTGTCTCCTGTTTACACCATCAGAAAAGCTGATATAATAGCTGTTTTTCCGGAAGTCTTTTTCTGGCAGTCAAAACAGGAAGAGGCCTGTGAAGCACCCCCAGGGAGCAGTCATCTCCATTAGGGTGCAGCACTTTATCACAGGAAAAACCCCAATGAGTCAGTCAGTCTTTGGCATCTCCCACTCCATCTGCATTGATGGCGAACATAGCTTCAGCTTCAGGAAGACAGGGAGAGTCGTAGATTTTGCAGATTCTGGTTTCCCCTCTTCCTTTCCTCAGATATAGTCTGACCCAAAGAAACAAACCAAAGTTATTATAATTAAAAATGTTTTTCCTATTTATGGTAGATGTGAATTTTATTCCCCAGACATATATACTTTCTAGGACTTTGGGGATCTTTCTGTATTCCTTAGGGACATTTCCAACCTGGAGGAATCAACTTCTATCCTGGCCCCACCTTAGTGGATTCTCCACTTTGAAATAATTTTTTTTTTAAACTTTTTTTTTTAAATCTTAATATTTCATATTCATTCTTCCACATTTGTGGGCTTTGAATTCCTTTGTAAACTAAAAGCAAACACCTGTACTAACCAGGGCATGACAATTAGGTTTAGCAAGGGCTCCTGTGTCTAATTATACAACAAAAGCTTTAACTGGGTTTATTGGAAATGTTATATATTCATGTCTACTTGAGTTAATATGACAGTTGCTTATCCCGTCACTTTACCTGGTTGTTGAGGCATGAGCAATGATATTTCCTCCAATAGGTTTTTTAGGATCTGCAGCAAACATGGCTGCTCCATCCACTTGGGCTACCACCTGGTTGGTGATCACCACTGCTACACCAAACTGATAGGGAAAAGATAAAATGTCATTTTTTGTGGCCAGATATTCAAAGAACCTTACTGCTGCCACCCCTTTCCCCACAAAGTAATGAATGATTAATGTATATATCTCTTCCTATCTGTTATCTTCTTGACACCAGGCACTGATGTTCTGACCTCCAGCAAGGGCCCTGAAAATTAGGCATTGTCTGTCCCTATCCCCTAACTTACCTCATCAGCAAGTCGCAGAAGCATCCGCAGAAACCTGGCCAAGTGCATCTGCCTGGCTGAAAGCTCCCCTCGACCCGAATAGTCGGTTCTGTAGAGGGCAGTGGCACTGTCTACAATTAGCAGTGCGTACCTATAGAGAACAAGGACTCTATGAAGCCTATTTCTAGCATGTGTCAGATTCTGCTCCCTTCCTTATTACCTTAAAGTTTCATATTCATAGTTATACATAAATGTTTTATTAAAATATTTGTACAGTACTCATGTCTGAGGCACTATATAATAAGTAAAATTTCCAGTAAGTTCAAATGGACTATGGTTCATTTTTTTTTTCTTAAGTAATCGCTACACTCCACGTGGGGCTCGAACTCATGACCGTGAGTCAAGAGTTGCATGCTCCTCTGAGCTAGCCAGGTGCCCAATGGCTTCATTTTTTTTTTCAACAGTGACTTGACCTGAACCCATAATGCAAGAATGTGGAACTAAAACTTACATCTCCCTTTTTCTAATTCAGGTTACTATCAATTTTATCAAATAGCCTACATAAAATTCAGGGTAAGGGCTCTGGGAACATATTCCATGTCTTCTACCAGCACATACCTAGATTCTACCATCATGGCTGATGCTTGATACAGGAGCTGGGTCTGGTGGTCTGTATTGAACCCTCGAGCATATGCTACATTATCCAGGACATCACTGCCAGAGAGACCATATCTAGAAGGGAATACAGAACATTTTTAGACTGCACACAAAACCCAGGCAGGCTGCAAATTAATCTCTAACAAATTTACTTGGATTATTAGGCAAGAAGTGTTGTGGCTAAAGAATATTAATTCCCTTTCTATTAGAAATAGAAGGAGTAGATCTACTGGGCAGGACTTCAGGATAAATGAAATTTAGTCTCTGAGGACTCCTGAGCCAAAACAAGAAATTTCCAAATATAATGTCCCAAATGTTCTCCTGGAAAAACCAAAGCAACATGACAGAATTGGAACTGAAACAAATTATCACTCAAATCAATTAAATTCATATAAACTATTGTTATATAGGAATAAAACCTTCTAAATAGACTCAATTTCAAGAAGTTCAAGAGAAACAAGTGTATTTCCTTTTTTTTAGATAAAAGTTTTCACTTTTTAAAAAAAGTTTATTTTGAGAAAGTAAGTGAGCAGGGGAGGCACAGAGAAAGCGGGGAGAGAATCCCAAGCAGGCTCCACACTGCCAGCATGGAGCCCAACTTGGGGCTCTATCTCACAAACTGTGAGAGCATGACCTGAGCCGAAAATCAAGAGTCGGACACTTAACTGAGTCACCCAGGTGCCCCTGTATTTCATTTCTTCTATTTTCTTGATAGTAACCAGTTACAGTTTAGATTATGACATATATCCAGTATGGTTAAATAAGTAAACTTAAAAAAAAAAAAAAGGCAAATAAGATATCTTCTATTTTCTTAGAATAATCTTTTTTTTTCTTATATCTCTATAACTGCTACCCTAAGACTTGAATGCTCAAACTGGTATGAGTAAGACACAATTTTCATTTTCATTAAATATACCATAACAGAGCCCCATTTCTTCAAAGATATTTTGATTTTATCCGTCTAACAACAAGACACAACTAAATGCCTGCATTTTTACAAAGCTTCCCCCTGCACTTCTCAAACAGATGTGATTCTCCCTCTTTTGCACTTCCAGAAAATTTGGTTTAGGACTTTTTATGGCATTTTTGAGGAGCCACCCTACCATTCTTTTACTAGACTACACATTTCTGGAGGGAAAAAGCTAGGCCTCTTACCTAGCACATTTTTTATACCCAGTAAATTCTGAATAAATGTTATTGAATAAAGCTGTTATCCACAACCCAAACATAAAGAGAATCATATCACTTTACCCAAGTATTTTATATTAATGTCACCTAAAATCATTACAGTTCAAAAGTACACCACTAACTCCCTTATGTCATAGTTTAAAAGAGAATCTGTTTAAACAAAATCAAGGCACTGTAATTCTTTGAGAACCATAGTTTCTATGTTTATGATTCTATCAGGTTTTTATGGAAGCAGTCTATGTGGAGACTCTGATCTTTACAAAAGCATACACTGCATTAAACCTATTCTTCTGAAATTTAGCTTAACAGTTTTCCTCTGGCTTTTCCTTCCCAAAAGAATAGAAAAACAAAGGAATATTCTAGCATTTGGATAGAGCTCTGCAATGAGATGAACATCAGTATCAGGAGATCTCATTCTAACCAAATGAATTTTCCACATCATCTTTGTACTTTCACGGACACTTCACCTGCTATTCTTTGTCATTATCAACACAAGTACATGTTTAGCTTTGCCATTAAGTGGATTGACGATAATGAATTATTAAATCTGAGTATGAAGATAATGAGATGAAATAAGGATAGAGTTTTGCCTTGGAATCCTGACCAATTAAACTGGGAATAAGGAGATAAAATTTTCCATATTTAAATCATGGCTATAGGAAAAAAAGATTCAAGAGGCCAAAGTACTGCACAGCCTAGATTTGCTCAAGAAACATTAATATCTATCAGGAAAGGAAATTATCTTTTGCTATATAAGAACAGGGATGGTTCACCAGAAACACAGAGTTATCCTGGCCTGTCAGCAGCATTCACAAGAAACACTATAGTGATCTCTATGCTTACATTCCTGAAGCAGCACATGGGATTTTCAATTCCCACAACGTGGAAAAAGTTGGCTGGAAATAAGTATCAGCTCTCATAGTGTTTCTAGAACTTCCTAAAAGAACCTGGAACACCTATTAAAAAAAAATTCCTGGGCCTAACAGAGACTTAATAAATCATAATTTGGTGGGAAGAGGTGTGGTAATTTGTGTATCTAACAAATACCTCAGGTAATTCTTAACATGTAAGTATGAAAAACAGCTATACAGCTTCAGTGGGGTTCTGGCATTCTTTCAGAGTATTTAAAAGAGCTTTCAAAAAAGGTGGTGACACTGTAGGTAGCAATTATGGCAATGGCTTTTAAGTTTCAGCAGGCAACCAGATCACTTGGAGAGCTTGTTAAAACACTGTTGGACCGTATTTTAATTCTCTAACAGTTTCTGATTCAGTAGAATCTGGAGTGGAGTCAGAGGATTTGTACTGTGAACAAGTTCCCAGGTGATGCTAATGCAGCTATACTAAGGACTGTGTTCTGGAGAAGCCCTGAGCTTCTGGATGTGGGTCAGTATTCTTCAACAACTGAAATTAATGAGGGTTGTTCTGTTGTGATGGGAAATTAGGTACTAGCTTAAGGAGGCACGGTTAACTTTCTTAGAACTATAATATAAATACAATATACATAAACAGAAATTCAATTACAAGAAGTTTTCTTGATAGGTAGAAGTGATAAAATGGACTGACATTTCTATTAAACATATTTTTCCTTGCTTGCAACTCTTGATCTGGGAGTTTGAGCCCTATGTTGGATGCAGAGATTACTTAAAAATAAAATCTTTAATAAATACTAATTCATTCATTAATAAATGCCAAATGCCCTTTTCTAGGGCTTAGGCAGACAGTGAGTGTTCAAAACAAAGCCCTGTTCTCATAGCCAACATTCTACTATCTCATCTATCCTGTGTGAACACTCATTTATGTTACTGGGGAAAATTCTAACTCAAAAAACTCAGCCACTAAAACAGTGTACTTAAAAGTGTGATTTCTGTATAAGAACAAAAATAACTGGGAAGGAAGATACAGTTTAATATACTCATCTTTAAAAAATTAAGATCAAAGTGCCTCAGTGGCTCAGTTGGGACAGTGTCTAACTTTGGCTCAGGTCATCATCTCATAGTGAGTTCGAGCCCTACAATGGACTTGCTGCTGTCAAGCTTTGGATCTTCTCTCTCTCTCTGCCCCTCTCCCACTTATGCTCTCTCAAAAACAAACCAAACATTTAAAAAAAAGAAAAAAAAAGAAAGCCTAAGATCAGGTTGCAAAAGGAGTGATTCTTTTTTTCTGATGAATTTTTAAGGAGATACAAAGAGCTGCAGTTAAGGTTCCAACTGAGTTTTCTGCCTCAATGGTATATGTTTGATAGCTTGGATTCCTCAAATTGTAAATTGGGAAAGAGAATTTGGTTATAATTCTAAAACTAAAAAAGAAAATTCTCTTCATCTTAGCCAGTCAAGTTCCAACTTAAGTCTGATGTCTCAACATGCAATTAAATTATATTTAATCACTAGGTTTCAGTAAAATGTGTGGTAGGGACCAAATTATCACATTTGACTCTAGACAATAGAAATAAGTAAAACAATCACGAGTTTATTTGAAAGGTGTATTAGGGGACAGAGAAACTTAGACAGTTGTTACCAATTTTACTGAGGTATAATTTACATGCTATAAAATTGACCTGCTTTAAGTATACAACCGAATGACATTTTAGTAATAAAATTTGCAGAGTTGTACAACCATTATCACTATCCAATTTTAAAACATTTCCATCTTCCTGAAAAGATCTATCAGAGTTATTTCCTGTTCCTACTCCCTGCCCAGGCATTCAGTTATCTTTTATCTCTATAGATTTTCTCCTGGAAGTTTCATATAAATGAAATTATATATAAGTGGTCTTGTGTGTCTAGCTTTTATCATTAAGTATGGCTTCTGAGGTTCCTCTATGTCATAACATGCATCGGTACTTCATTCCTTTCTATTGTTGCCTAGTACCCTACTGCATATATAAGCCAAATTTTGTTTTTTCATTCAAAAAAGTTGGTTGAATTGACAATTGGGTTATTTGCAGTTTGGGGCTATTATCACAACACTATAAACATCTATATACAAGTCTGTATGTGGATATGTTTTCATATCTCTTGGGTACATAACTAGAGTGAAACTGCTGGGTTACGTGGTAATTTTATATTTAACTGCCACACTGTTTTCCAAAGTGGCTGGACCATTTTACATTCTTATCAGCAATTAGGATTGCAGTTTCTTCACATCCTCCCTAAAACTTGTTACTACCTTTTTTATTATAGCTATCCTGGTGGTGCTATCTCACTGTGGTTTTGTTTTTCCCCTTGACTAATGATGTTGAGTATCTTCTCATGTACTTCTTGGCCATTTATCTTGTTTGGAGAAACAGCTGTACAAATAGTTTGCTCTTTTTAATTGGGTTGTCTTTTTATTGTTGGATTTTAAGAAATCTTTGCATACTCAGGATATTAGACCCTTGAGATACATGATTTGCAAATATTTTCTGACATTCCTTGGGTTGTCTTTGCACTTTCTTACTAATGTTCTCTGAAGCACAGTTTTAAATTCTGATGAAATAAAAACCAATTTTTTTCATTCATGGACTCCATTTTGAAATCTTTGCCTACCTCAAGATCACAAATATTTTTGCCTGACCTTCTGTTTTATAGTATTAGTATTGTTCTTTTATTTAGGACCATCATCCCTAAAATAATATATATGACATATAATTGACCATTTCAACCTTTTTTAAATGTACAGTCCAGTGGCAATAAGTACATTTCCATGGTGTACAACTATCACCAACATCCATCTCCAAAACTTTTATCATCCTAAACTAAAACTGTATCCCTTAAATAATAACTCCCAATTCTCCTCACCTGCTCCTGGGGACACTGTTCTACTTTATGAATTTGACTACTTTAGGTACCTCATATAAGAGGAAGAATCATATATTTGTCCTTGGGTAACGGGCTTATTTCACTTAGCATGTTTTCAAGATTCATCCATGTTGTATCATGTATGAGAATTCCCTTCCTTTTTAAGATTAAATAATATTCCACCTTGTGTTTATGACATTTTGTTTATCCGTTCATCTAGTGATGAATAATTGGGTTGTTTCTACCTTTTGGCTATTGTGACTAGTGCTATGAACACTAGTGTACAAGTATCGGAATCCCTGTTTCAGTTCTTTAGAGCATATATTCACAAGTGAAACTGTTGAATTATACTATAATTCTGTGTAATTTTTTGAGGAGTCACCAGACTATTTTTGTTAGTAATACACTATTTTTGTGTAAGGGTCTAAATTTATCTTTTTGCATGTTGATATCCAACAACATTCGCACCATTTATTGAAAAGACTTATTGGGGAACCATTAAATTGCCTTGGCATCTTTGTAAAAATCAAGTAATTATAAATGAAAGAGCTGATTTCTGAATTCTCAGTTCTGTCTCACTGATTCACATGTCTGTCCTATGCCAGCACCACAGTCTTAATTTTTGTTGCCTTATAGTAAATTTTAAAATTAAGAAGGCAATTTTCAATTGCCTTCAATTTCAATCAACTTCCAATTTTGCTCTTTTTTATATTTATATTATATCCACCTCACCCACCTCAAGAATGGTTTGGCTATTCTGGATCCTAGACATTTCCATATAAATTTTTAATAATCAGCTTGCTGATTTCTGCAAAAAGCTTCCTGCAATTTCTGTAGGGATTGTGCTGAATCTATAGATTAGTTTGAGGGAAAATTAAGACTTTAATAATGTGTCTTCCAATCCATGAAGATGGATTGTTTCTCTATGTAGATCTTTAATTTCTTTCATCAATGTTTTGTAGTCTTCTGTTAAATTTATTACTATTTTGATCTTTTTGACAGTGAATGGAATACAGTGCTGTGAATGATGAAACTGCTATCTTAATTTTTGAAATGTTCATTGCTTATGTATGAAAATACAATGGATTTTTGCATAGTGACATTGAATACTATGACCTTGCTGAACTAATCTAGTTCTAGTAGTTTTGTGTGTATGTAGATTCCTTAGGATTTTCTACATACAGGATCATATCATTGGTGAATAAAAATAGTTCTACATCTTCCATTTCAATCTGGATGCCTTTCATTTCATTTTCTCACCTGACTTCACGGACTAGGACCTTCAGTACATTCGATATATTCTACCTTCAGTGGAATAGAAGTAATGAGAATAGACATCCTTATCTTGTTTCCAATCTTCAGGAGAAAGCATTCAGACTTTCACCATTAAAAAAAAAAGACCTGCTAGCTATAGGTCTTTTGAAGTGAAATATTGGTCCCCAACCACTATGGTTAAATTGTCTGTTTTGCTCTTTGATTATGTCAGTTTTTGTTTCACATATTTTGGGGCCTGATAATAGGTATGGATATGTTTATAATTTTCTATTTTCCAAATGTTCCTTTTTGTCTCTAGTAATACTTATTTTTTGTCTTAAAGTCTATATTATCTGATATTAGTATAGCCACTCCAGCTCTCTTATGGTTAGTGTTTGCATGCAATATCTATTTCGATCCTTTTTCTTTCAACCTATTTGTGTCTCTGAATCTAAAGTGTTTCTCTAAAAAACAGCATATAGTTGGCTGTAGTTTTTTATCCAGTCTGACAATAACTCATAGATTTTAAAGAAGAGCACTTTCCTCTACTAAGGAAGGTCATTCTTCTGAACTACACATAACACTGGGGTAAGTAAGAGAAGAGACACTCTTCACACATACTAACCCTGGCAATCACTACAGTGACAGATGAGGTCAGATTTATCTTGAGTAACCTACCTCTCAGCCACTGCTAGCAGCCGTTCTGGCCTAAAGGTACCTTCAGTGTCAATGTACATGGCCTTTCCTTCTCCTCCACCTCGGTCAATGGGAAGCTAGACAGGACAAAAAGAACAGTGTGGAAATGAACACTGTACTTCTGATATAACTCATCAACTTCCCCACTAACCCCAATTAGGCAAAGGGGAAAAAACACATTAAAGAGACAATCAGAAGTAGGGAGGAAGCATTCCCTTCTAATAGGAAGGGAATTCCCTTCTAAATATGAAGCTCATGGTGACCCACACAATGTGAAGCCAGAGTCCTGCCAGAGTTGGATTGCTTGGAAATATGGTCCAAAGTAGATGATAAAATTCTATGACTGTATACCAATACAAGACTGAACGAATCTCAAAAGAATACGAACATTAAAAAAATCTTTTTTTCAGATCTCAGGTTAAAATTTTTTTAATGTTTATTTTTATTTTTGACAGAGAGTGCAAGCGAGAGCACGGGGCAGGGGCAAAGATTGAGGGAGACAGAGGATCTGAAGCAGGCTCTGCGTTGTTAGCACAGAGCCTGATGTGGGGGTCAAACCCACAAACTGTGAGATCATGACCTGAGGCTAAGTTGGACGCATAACTGACTAAGCCATCCAGGAGCCCCTAGTACAAACATTTGAAAGACTGTTGACTACCTTAGCTTGTAAGTTTAAAGCATGACTGAAAAAGAAGAAAAAACGTGTTTATTCCAACAGTATCTACAAGGCATTAAAAACGAACAAAAGGAAAACAACGGAAAGTAGAATTTTAAAAAATGTGTTTAAAATTTTTTAATGTTTATTTATTTTTGAGAGAAAGAGACAGAGCGTAAGCAGGAAAGGGGCAGAGAAAGAGGGAGACACAGAATCCAAAACAAACTCCAGGCTCTGAACTGTCAGTATGGAGCCCAATGCAGGGCGTGAACTCATGAGCCGTGAGATCATGACCTGAGCTGAAATCGGACGCCCGCCTGAGTCACCTGGGTGCCCCGGAAAGTAGAGTTTGGGGAAAAAAAAAAAAAAAAAAAGGAAAGAAATGAAACAGTCTTATGAGCTACTTAGGGAAATCTCACTTTTAGGCTACCCATACCATGCCAGACATCTCTGAGTTCTATAAATTTTAAGTAAATGATACTAAAGCGTAGTTTCCACCCTAGGAATATACTTTGGAGCCATAATTCACTTTTAAATTCTGAGGAAAATCTTTTAGGACATTTTACATTAAGGGCCTAGTATCATTGGAATTTCTTTTTTTTCCTATTACTGAGAAAATTCTTTTCAAAATTATGAAAGTACTATATGCTTGATTTAAAAGTTCACACAATATAGAAATAAGTAGAGTAAAAATTGAAAGCTCTTCTTTATCATCACTCCCATCCCAGAAGTAATCTTCCAGGTCATTACCTATGCATTTTCTTTTTTTTCTTTTTCTTTAATTGTTTTTTAATGTTTATTTATTTTTGAGAGAGAGAGAGAGACAGAGCATGAGCAGGAGAGGGGCACACACAGAGAGGGAGACACAGAATCTGAGCCTGTGTCTCCCTCACAGACACAGAGCCCGACGCAGGGCTCAAACTCGGAACAGTGAGATCATGACCTGAGCCGAAGTCGGACGCTCAACCGACTGAGCCACCCAGGCGCCCCTACCTATGCATTTTCATACAAACGCTTTTCATATCTGGTTCTGCCATTACCGTGTGACTTGAGAATATTAATCTCAGTTTCCTTTTCTGTAAAATGTAGATAAACCCACCTTATGGGATTGTTCTGAGCATTAAATAACTTGCATAAAGTGTTTAGCACAGTGCCTGACATATGGAAAGCACTTTGAAAACTGATATGTTCCACCCCTATGGCACTGACCTTAGATCTCAGTTACGGAGGCTTTGTTAATTTGCAAAGGGGAAAAAGATTGTTTTCATTTAGTAAGTTGGCAGATAAATCTTTCGAATCCTAAGAATCCATGGAGGGAGAAAAGGATAGGTATACAACAAAAGAGGGTCTCAACAGAGGAAATGTTTGGCATCACTGGCCAAGAGGACATCAAAGGCTGACTTCCTTTGGGAAGGAGAAGATCTTGAGACTCAGGGCCTACGAAATTAAGATGAATGAGGATCCCCATTTTTCTCACTGTCTGTTATCTTTAGTGGTAGATGAGAAAGAATTCTTTTCCAGCTACACGACCTCTGCACTCCAGTCCATTCTGTCCCCTCCATCTTGCCCTCCAGTGCCACTGCAGTCATCTTGTGGTACTGGACTAGGACAATACCACCAAGTTAGCTATTTTTAATAACTGCTTAGTAACGTAATTTCACTCTTCTTCCTAATTCAGTGATGCAGGTTGTTTTGAACTTTCACCATTTTATAATGCTGTGGTATAAATTCTTTGTACATTTATCCTTGACTTTATGTGAAAAATTGTGGAAGCCACATTAAAAAAAAATTTTTTTTAATGTTTATTTATTTTTGAGAAAGAGAGAGCATAAGCGGTAGAAAGGCAGAGAAAAAGGGACACATAGAATCTGAAGCAGGCTCCAGGCTCTGAGCTCTCCGCATAGAGCCTGATGTGGGGCTTGAACTCACAAACCATGACATCATGACCTGAGCCAAAGTTGGACACTTAACCAAGCTACCCAGGTGCCCCATGGAAGCCACATTTTCTGTCAAAAGGCATATGCGTTCAAAATTGCATTTTTTGATAAACTGTCTTCTCTGAATTTTAAAATTTCTCTAATACTTTGAACAGATATGGGCTGTTCATTTTTGTAATCTAACTGTGGCTCTCAACTTTACATAACTTCATTATTAGATAGAAATCTAGGGTAATAGAATTTTACTTCATGAAGTTAAGAAAATCTCAACAAATGAGAGCAGATGTTTAGATTCAAGCAGTAATCTAACATCTTCTCTATACTATTCTCTAGTTCCACATCTTAGGCTGGTAAAATGTAATCCTTTGGGTTATTAATGAATTAGCATGATTTGTCTCTCCAAAAAAAAAAAAAAAAAATCAAAGCTCTACAGGTGTTCAGCCAGCTGTGAATGCTCAGTTATTTTTACAGAGGATATGATAGAGAATTTTGTTTCACTTTATTGTTCACAGGCAAAATCTGACTACTTAATAAATAGTGCCAGGATAGGATTCTGTTTGCACAACTGAAGAGCATAAGTGTGATATACACAGTTGCCCTAGCCACTATAGACACAGTGTACTGTACTCTAAATAATTATTTATTCCACATAAATCTGTCAAAACAACGTGCAGAAAACATTTTTACTTTAAAAAGTCACATTTCATGTAATGACCCACATCATGGTGCTATTTCCCTTTCGCTAACAGTTTTCTAATGGTACCCAGGCAATAAGGTATAGCTTCCATAGCTCGCTACCACCCTTCTCAATGCGTCCCCCTTTATAAGCCTCAGCCTCAAAGTTCTCCTCTATTCCCAATCTTTTCTCCTCAGAATTCTTTATGAGGAGAAACAACAATGGCTCAGGTATACCTGACAGTGGAATCCTAACTTGGCTGTCTCATAAGATATAGTGACATTTGGTCTGCAACAAAAAGATCGCTAGAGCAATCAGGAAAAGATGCAATTAAAATGAGAATTAAATGACAATTAAAATTAAAATGGAGACAATCATGGGGGGTCTGGGTGGCTCAGTCAGTTGGGTGTCCAACTTCGGCTCAGGTCATGATCTTGCAGTTTGTGACTGAGCTCCCCGTTGGGGTCTGTGCTGATAGCTCACAGCATGAAGCCTGCTTTAGATCCTGTGTCTTCCTCTCTCTGAGCTCTGCCCCTCCCCTGCTTGTGTGCTCTCTCTCTCTAAATTAAATAATAAAACACTAAAAACTAATAAATAAAATGAAGACAACCAGCTTTACAGTATGATTTTTTGCCAGTATGATCAGCTATTAGAGAAGCACTGAAAAGACAGTTCTCAGATAAGACTAAGAACAGTTCATCTAAAACTGGCATCTGTTCTGATGGGGAATATAAATATGAGATGTTTGTAAAGGAATGACTTCAATGATGAATCATAAAATCTAGACTAGTGAAGAAGGCAGGTGAAGCCAGGGGAGGCCTAGTGGATGGTAAGAAAGTATCTGAAATTAATAATCTGAAAGTTACCTGGGGGCTCAGTTGGTTAAGTGTCCAACACTTAGTTGAGTCTCTCATGTCATGATCTCATGGTTTGTGGGATCGAGCCCTGTGTCGGGCTCTGTGCTGGCAGTGCGACGCCTGCTTGGGATTCTCTCTCTCTGCCCTTCCCCTCCTCGTTCTCTCTCTCAAAAATAAAAGTCAACTTTATAAAAAAATAATAATAATAATAATCTGAAAGTTAGTACCACAGTGAAGAATTCTGCAATATGAAGTCTACCTTCTAATTAGTCTTAGGGATAAAGTGCCTTTTATTCATTCCAAAAGATGCTTGAAAATAACAAGAATCAACTTTTTTTTTGCTGATTTGATTAGAGCCCAAAAACTCACCTGGCATGTCACAGCCAATGTATGACAGATTTGAGTCTTCCCAGTTCGGAATTCTCCAAACATCTCTGTAATGGATCCAGTCTCAATTCCTCCTAAAAGAGCAGTAAGAAACATCCCTTAGCAAAATACAAACATTCAGAAACAATAATCATAGAAATGTCCTTAGAGCTCATCAGAAAGATGTACACATAATTTGGAAATTCATTTTTCAACAATCAGTAACTCTTAAAATATTTTTTATCTTGGAATATTTCTAGATTTATAGAAAACTGCCAGAGTGCCTGGGTGGCTCTGCTAGTTAAGGGTCCGACTTCTGCGTAGGTCATGATCTCACAGTCCGTGAGTTCAAGCCCCATGTTGGGCTCTGTGCTAACAACTCGGAGCCTGGAGCCTGCTTCAGATTCTGTGCCTCTCTCTCTCTGCCCACCACCCCCACTCATTCCTCTGTCTCTCTTTCTCAAAAGTAAACAAACATTAAAAAAATTTTTTTTTAATTGCCAAGAAATGTACAGGGAGGTCCCATGAATTCTTCACCCAGCCTCCTCCAATGTTAACATTTTACCTAACTATAGTACAGTATCAATATCTGAAAACTGTCAATGATACAGCCCACAGTTCAGATTTCTCCAACCATAGGTGTACTCATCTCATTTGCGTATATGGGTACAGCTCTATGCAATTGTATCACGTCTGTGGCTTTAACTTCCACCACAGTCAAGATACAGAACTATATCATCACAAGTCAATAAGCAGTCACTTAAAAAATATATCCAGAAATAATATCATCTAATACTTTCTAATTGTTTGTGTACCTGGTATTGTGCTACACATATATATGTACCACTTCATTTAATTCCAGTAACCTATAAGGAAGGAAGTCTTTTTACCCTTATTATGAAGATAACAATAAAATTGAGGCATAGAGATATTAAGTAACTTGCAATGTAATACATCCAGTAAATGCTGGGAGGAGGTATAGAAGGGAGGGCTAGCACTCAAATTTGAGTGTGACTGCTGAATGCATATTATTTTGCCTCCCTCAAAAAAGAAAACTTTAAATATTTGGGAAAGCACCAAGAAACAAATCTTTTAGGATAGCAATGTTTTCGAAGTTCAAAACCTTTACAGATTTCCATAAATTTAGTCCTAAAGATTAGTGTGTACTACCATGGATTGATATTATAAACTAGTCTTCAAACATGGAGGGTTTTAGATATCACATTTTCAAGCCAAAGTAGGTTAGCATTCTTTAGGCAGGGGGAGCTTACTCTCTGAATGTGATATTAAATGGAGACTGAATTATTTCATTGGCAGATAATTTTTATAAGTCAGATCCCACCCTGCAGCAGTCTTATTTCTTCAATGTGGATAGTTCTCTTATCTCTTAATTGTATCTAACACACAAATTCTACCCAAATACTTTTGTTTTGTTCTGTGACCTGGAGCTTTGCTAACTGTAATTTACAACAGAGGGTAAGGGATTACTATACCTTGAAGTAGTTTGTCAAGTTCTTTAGAGCCAGTAGTAATCTGTATGATCTCTGATCGCCTTTGGTGGAATTCAGTTGCAGTAGTGAAACCCATTGGAACTAACTTGGCTGCCTCAGTCTGGGAAAAATAAGTAATGTCAAATCAGCAAAATACGATTATTAATAAAGCAAGAACTAGACATACAGCATGATGAGACAACATCTAATAAAATTTCTAGAATGATTTCTCTTTAAAAAGTTAGCAAAATACTAATAGTTTTAGTTATAGGATTATTTTATCTGTCTGGCAACTAAAGGACAAATTATTTAGGAACTCTGTAAAGATTAATTTTGTAATTACTAATTCAAGTAATACATCCATGTAGTTAAATAAAAAAAATTACAGAGGTGAGCGCCTCCCTGCCCTCTCGCCCCCCTCCTCCAGGAAACTGAGGGGTCGGGCGAGGGGGTCCAGGTTCCCACAGAAGCGGGGTCTGGGGAGGCCCTGCCCATTGGAATGTCCTGAAAAGTAGGCAGGAGCTAGGTCATTGGCACATCCGGTCCTTCACTGGAGGTCGGGCATTGTTTGTGTTTTACGCCAAAAAAAAAAAAAAATTACAGACCAACACATGTGTACTTCATCTGACTTAATGACAAATGTGACAATATGGCACGAAGTCTAATATATTTAAGCCTTCATTTCCTGTTTCATCAACCACAGACCATATCTCTTAACTTTCTTTGTTAAATGAGTACATTTGTCCTTCAGTCTCTTTTCCCTCCATGTCTACTTCATCATCTGTCAGTTGTACCTTTTTTCTTATACTGTCAAGGTTGAAAATGTTTATATCCTATTTTGCAGTCACTGGTGAAGTCTCCAATCATCTATCAGTTAATTTCAAAATTTAAAAATAAATGCATCCACAAATACATGGAAATTAAATGATACACTCCTAAATAACCAATAAGTCAAAGAAGCAATCACAAGGGAAATTAGAAAATACTTTCAGGGGCACCTGGGTGGCTCAGTCGGTTGGGCGGCCGACTGTGGCTCAGATCAAGATCTCACGGTTCGTGAGTTCGAGCCCCGCATCGGGCTCTTTGCTGTCAGTGCAGAACCTGCTTCCGATACCCTGTCCACCTCTCCTCTCTGCTCCTCCCCTGCTCATGCTCTATCTCTATCTCAAAAATAAATAAACATTAAAAAAAAAAAAAAAGAAAGAAAAGGTTTTTAGGTGAATGAAAATGAAGACACAAAACTTACGGATGTAGTAAAAGCAGAGCTTAAAGTGAAATTTGTAACTGTCAATGCCTATAAGAAAGATCTTAATACACCAATAACCTAACTTCCACTTAAAGAAACCAGAAAAAGAATACACTAAACAAAGCAAGAAGAAGGAAGAGTAGAGTAGAAACTAATAGAGAATAGAAATACAATAGAGAAAATCAATGAAACCAAAAGTTGGCTCTTTGAGATCAGCAAAACTGATAAACCTTTAATTAGATCAAGAAAAAAAAAAATAAAAAGACTAGGTGGTGGTGGGGGGTCTCTGTGCTGGAGTCTGATTCAGATTCTGTGTCTCTCCCTCTCTCTCTGCCCGTTCCCTGCTTGTGCTCTTTCTCTCTCAAAAATAAACAAACATTAAAATAAAAGTAAAATTAAAATAAAAAAGACTCATCACAAATCAGGAATGAAAGAGAAGACATTACTATCAACCTTACAAAAACAAAACTCTGTGCCAACAGATCAGGTGATTGATGAAATAGGGAAATTCTTATTTAACAAACTATTAAATATTAAAATTCACTCGACTAGAAAAATAATCCAAGTCAAGGCACAAATGATTAGCTGAACCCGAATCTAAATTCAGTAAAATAAACTGTGTCAGTCTAATTACAAAAAAAAAAAAAAAAAAAAAAGCGGGGGAGGGGCACCTGGGTGGCTCAGTCGGTTAAGCGTCCGACTAGACTCAGGTCATGATCTCGCGGTTTATGAGTTCCAGCCCCGCATCAGGCTCTGTGCAGTTCAGAGCTTGGAGTCTGCTTCGAATTCTGTGTCTCCCTCTCTCTGCCCCTCCCCTGTTTGCACTCTGTCTCTTTTTCTCTCTCGAAAATAAACATTAGAAAAGGGGAGGGGAGGGGAGGGGAGGGGGAAAGAAAGAACTGAACACATTTATAGCAAGTATTAAACTTGTAATTTAAAAACTTTCCACAAAGTCTAATACTATTTCACTTGAAAACTCATTACAATGTTTATATTATAGCTTTGTAAATTTAATTAATTGCAGAACCAAACAGTGTGCTAGAAATACAGTTCTTTCACTAAAGTTCCAGTGTTAACAACTCAATGTCCCTTAAAGGTTTCTGCTGTCAAATTCAAATGAATTGTTTTATACGGCAGCGGTTCCAAAATCATGCTCATGCTCCATTTTACCTTGCTTTTATATCTGAGTCATGTCTTTCTCTAATATTTTCTGATTTTATCATTTCTCAAATTTTCCAACCTCTCAATCTTACCGTGTATTGTATTGAAACCCTCTGCCTGAATGAAGCTCCTTTTCCTTTCCAAACTGGGCTGTTTGCTCTCTAGACTAACTGTCTAGGACCCTCCTTCAGTGAGTTCTTGATTTGGAGTCTAACCTAGATCTTTGGTTTTCCACCTTCGCTTTGTTAAAAGAATATTCTTAAGTAACTGTCTAAGAAAGTGGATAAGAGAAAAATGTTTTGAATTCTTGTGTTTCTGGGGCCTAGCTGGCTTAGGTGGTTAAGCATCTAACTCTTGATTTCAGCTCAGGTCATGATCTCACGGTTGGGGAGTTCAAGCCCTCTATCTTGCTTTGCGCTGACAGTGCAGAGCCTGCTTGTGATTCTCTCTTGCTCCCTCTCTCTCTCTGCCCCTCTCCCACTTATGTGCTCTCTCTCTCTCTCAGAATAGATAAACTTAAAACTATTTTCCCTTAGAACTTTGAAGGCATTTCTCTACTAGCTTCTACCAGCCAGATTTCTGAGAAGAAATGTGGTCTTTTTGATTTTCTGTTCCTTTAGAGTTGCTTTTTCCCCACTCTTGATATCTTTCAGAATCTTCTCTTTATGATTGATATACTGAAATTTCACTCACATATCTAGATGTGGGTACTTGACACTCCATAAGGCCTTACTATATGAGACTTTTGCTTCCCTTTAGCTCTAGGAAATTTTTTTAAGTAATTTTAACATTTATTTATTGAGAAAGAGAGAGAGAGAGAGAGAGAGAGAGAGAGAGTCAGAGCGTGAGTAGGGGAGAGACAGAGAAAGAGAGGAAGACACAGGATCCAAAGTAAGCTCCAGGCTCTGAGCTGTCAGCACAGAGCCTGATGTGGGGATCTCGTGAACCATGAGATCATGAACTAAGACAAAACTGGACGCTTAACCCACTGAGCCACCCACGTGCCCTGGAAATTTTCTTAAATTATGTCTTTGAGAATTTCTTTCCTTCTTTTTGCTATGATCTCTCTTTCTGTAACTTCTACTAATCTTTAGGATAAATGAAGATGAATGAAAAATAGAAAATAAAAATACCAAAGCAGGGAGGCAGGTGGGACTATAAGCTAATGTTGCACCCTAATATATGCTAAAATATTTAGGAGACAATGTACTGACACCTGCAAATTTCTTTGAAATCAGATCCAAGATGGACTGATTGCTGGAGAGAGCAATGAAGAGGCAGGTGATAAGTCAAATATATTAAAATGTTAATGGCAGATTCTAGGTGGTGGGTTTATGAGTTTTCATTCTAAATTGTTTCAGCATTACATTAAGTTTAAAAATTTCACTAACAAAATGCTAAGGAAAAAACTTATAGGAGATGCTTTCCCTGTTTGTCATTTTAACTCCTTTCTAGTCAATAAGCTCCTATGGGAACAGAATATTATAATCAAAGGGAAATGTTAAGTAAAAACCATGCAGCTGCCTAATCTAGGAGAACTTTACTTCTACTCCCACACTTGTGTAAAAAGTTTACTTTCATATATGCTAGGTGAACTCTTAAATCTATAGGCTTTTTTTTTTGTGCAACATTTCAGCAGCTTATTGATTTATTTTGAGAGAGTCGGAGAGCACAAGAACATGCATGCACGAGCAGGGGAGGGGCAGAGAAAGAATCCAAAGCAGGTTCCATACTGTCAGCACAGAGTTCTTGATTCCAAGAACTACGAAATCATGACACTTAACCAACTGAGCCACCCAGGTACCCCTTAAATCTACAGCAAGAACTACCAAACTCTTGAACTTAAGACACAGAATGGTGAATAAAAAAATATCATAGGGGTGCCTGGGTAGCTCAGTCAGTTGAGCGTCCAGCTTCGGATCAGGTCATTATCTTGCCATTCCAGAGTTTAAGCCCCAGAGTTGGGCTCTGTGCTGACAGCTCAGAGCCTGGAGCCTGCTAAGGATTCTGTGTCTCCCTCTCTCTGTCCCGTCCCCTGCTTGCACTGTCTCAAAAATAAATACACGTTATAAAAAAGTTTTTTAAACATATTACAAAAAGTATCTGTGCTGAATCTGTCACTGTTCATAGTATACTAAGAGAACGTAGTTCAATAAACGCCAATTACAAATAAACTCTAAAAATGTGTAAACACCACATAAGAATTTTGCACCTTCTGAATGAATTCATTCATAAAATCTTTTTCTCTCAACCACTGTGACAGATATACTGAAAATGGATTTTATTTTGCTTTCTCCACTGTGACAGATTAGACCCATCTCCATATCATTCTGCACATCTCGTTTTACTTTATTATAGGTCTGTATTTGTGTTTTCATGAAGTCAAAACAATGATTTGATTTCTAAAACTAAGGTCCGATAGGCATAATCAAAGATCCTGTCAGGATCTGTTCTGTCACAAATATTAATACCCAGAAAGAAAACAAGAAATATGCTTTAGGGACACCTATTGGTTAGTATCATAAACACTCTTTAAGGTATTAGGGGCTCAGAACTCTAATTTCTAATTAAGTTATCAATTCAACAAACATATTTGAGTAATACAATAAATGACAACTTTATACTTCCATGAATAGCAACATCATTCCTCTAAAGACTTAAATTAAGAATTACAATTATTTTAAATGTTTATTTATTTATTTTGAAAAAGAGAAAGTATGCCTGCACATGTGCATGCATGAGCAGGAGGGAGGGCGGCGGGGGGGGGGGGAGGGTGAGGAGGGGATGACATCCCAAGAAGGCTCTGAGATGTCATGACACACAGAGTACAACGTTGGGGCTTGATCAGAGGAACCATGAGATTGTGACCTGAGCTGAAAACAAGAGTCGGAAACTTAAATGACTGAGCCACTCAGGCACCTTAAGAATTACAATTTCTGAGCCCTGACTGAATTACTATTACGGAATGGTCTAAAAGTTAACACTTCCCCCCCAAGTGCTTAAAAATTCGAAGCTCTTAGTATAATACCCAGTAAAACAGAATTCATCAGGTTGTGTACATATTAATGTATGATAATAAGTACTCACAAATCTCAGATATTGCCCATTTGACAAAGTTACATAGCAGTACACAACACTGAAGCTACCTAATAACAAAGGTTGCAGTCTTTCTTGAAGATTCTTTAGCCTTTGAAGATCTCTTCAGTGAAAAATTTCTGTGAAACTATAATAATAATCAACATAAAGTATGAATTTTATAGATATTTACTTTATGCTATATAAAACTTCAAGGGTGGGGGGTGCTGGGGTGGCTCAATCGGTTAAGCATCTGACTTCAGCTCAGGTCATGATCTCAAGGTTACTGGTTCGAGCCCCACATCGGACTCTCTGCTGTCAATGCAGAGCCCGCTTTGGATTCTCTGTCCTTGTTTTGCTCTGTCCCTCCCACTCTCATGCTCTCTCAAAAATGAATAAACATAAAAAAAAAGAAACCACAAAAAAATTCAAGGGTAAAGCTAATCAAACTATGTATGTAAATACCAAAGGATAAGCGCTTAAAATAAATGTAATCATGGGGCGCCTGGGTGGCTCAGTTGGTTGAGCGTCCAACTTCGGCTCAGGTCATGATCTCATAGTCTGAGAGTTCGAGCCCTGCGTTGGGCTCTGTGCTGACAGCTCAGAGCCTGGAGCCTGCTTTGGATTCTGTGTCTCCCTCTCTCTGCCCTTCCCCTGCTCATACTCTGTCTCTATGTCTCTCAAAAATAAATAAACATTAAAATTTAAAAAAATAAATAAATGTAATCATGAAGAATTATGAATACTGAAGAAAAATGAATAGTAGCTGTAAGACACTGGTCAGAGATGAGAAAAAATTAGAATAGAATAGGATGAAAATAACTGGATTCTAGTCTTAGTTCTGCCATTGCCTGCATGGCCTTGGGTAAGTAATTGAACAACTGTACCTTAAGTTTCCTTATCTGTAAAACAGAGATTAATACTGGCCCTACCCATCTTTCTCAGCGTTGTTATGAAGACCAGATGAGAATATATATGAAAGGGATGGGATTTCAAAGTTAAAGTGCCATATAAGGGGTCATTAAGTTACTACCTCATTTCTGTTAAGCCTTATGTCATTAAGGTTAAAAAAACAAAACAAAACTAAGAGCATGATTTGAAATCACATTCTCTTGCCATTATTAAAGAATCTTGCCTGTGTTCTGTGCTGACAGCACAGAGCCTGCTTGGGATTCTCTCTCTCCCTGCTCCTCCCCAACTCATGCTATCTCTCTACATAAACTTAAAAAAAACAAAATAAGAATCTTACCTGTGATTAGTCAACTAACAGATTATACACACTTACAGCCTAATTAACATGGCTTTAATATTCGAGGAAAAAAAAAGTTTTTCTATCTGAAAGTAAAACATGTTTATTATGGAAAAGGCAGAAACTTCAGAAAATTGAGGCAAAAATAAAAACTGCTTACATTCTTACCATACAGAAATAACATATTTTAGTGTACTTATTATGTGTATGTACTATACACAAATACACACATTTTTAAAAACAAAAATCAAGCAAGTATATATACACTTACATATTAGTCTTTCTTATATCATGAACATTTTCCTATGTCAATGAATATTTTTTGGAACTCTTTTAGTGGCTACATACTAATGAATATATTTCTAAGGCATGAAATCATAATTTCTAGAAAGATAAGGTACATACCACTCACTGCTAGCAGGAATGCAAACTTGTCAATTTGGCAGTACTTATACCATGAAATTGCAGTTTCCTTGACAGAAAATCCTAATTTATCCAAGGAGACACATATAAAGACAGTTAACTAATGAAGTCACCTCTGGAAAGGTGACCAGGATGACACAATGAGGGATGGAAGGAGGAACACTGCCGTCTTTCACTGTATATTGTTTTATTCTATTCCCACTAATGCCTCCCTAGGTCACATAAGCAGTACTTACAAGAATTTTATCAGCTTTGGCTTCGCTAATCCCCTTAATATTTATTAGTTCCTTCTTCGGTGCATAGGCAACAGCCTCCACAGTATGGAATCCAGCTTCTTCCAATTTCTTCACATCATTGGCATTTATGCCACATTGCTGCAAGTGAAAACCATGGATAAATATAAGCTTCAGTTCTCTCATCTGTCTAATATGGATATTGGCCCTACCCATTTCAGAGCTGTTTTGAAGAACTGTGACATTGTATGCAAAAGCTGTGAAAAGTATGCTCTGCACTAGGAGGTATTTAATAACTAATTATCAACCTTTTCATTCTGAAAACAAATTTTTAAACTAGCACTATCACATGTACATATTCTCATCACGAATGGGACCAAACCAATAACTCTCAGGCAGTGGGAATAAACCCGTAACTCTCAACCTTTTATGACTGGAACTCTAAATACCAGTGTTTCCCAATATTTTCTACATCAAGCATGCATAAAAACTGATTTTTTTTTACACTAAGTTGGGGTAAACAGGTAAGTCTGCCCCAGAGCTGAGGGGAGCACTATTTTGGCATATCAATATCCTTTTGGTAGCACAATGACTGGAAAGCTCTGATCTAACAACTGGCATTAAAAATGGGAAAATTACTTTTGGTCAGGGACTCCTATACCACTCTCAAAACAAACCACCCAAAGGCACCTCTTCCTCCCTATATTACAAAGTCAGTTTTGGTTTTATTAGTCAGTCACCAAAACCATGACTTCTGGAATAATATTGGTTAGTGGCAGATATGTATGTATTTGCAGGTCAGGGAAGGTTTGAGAGAGGGGAGAGAATATTATCTGCGCACAGAAACAAACTCTATTAATATTTAAGCAATAAGCAAAACGCATGTGTGGGGTATAAGGATACTCATGGTAACAAAAGTTGACTTTGAACCCTATAATGTTTAACACAAACCTATTTAAATTAACTTCCAGAGTCTTGAAACTTAGCTGGGGATGCCAAGAATATGTGTAAAGGGAAGAACGAAGGCTTTCTCTGCTTTCCCTCCTACTTCTTTCAGCCTATGACAGCTGCACTCACAATGGGGCCTCTGCACAATGGGAAGAAATAGTACAAGGCCACAGCTCTGGTACTGGATGCTCTTGTGTGGTCTTGAATTGGAGCGTGGCTCTTATACTTTAATAACCACAAGCCCTTCTCCCTGACCATGACAGCTGTCTTGCTAGTAATTTCAGCACAGATATGGGTCAATGGAGAGACACTGTTCCTCTCTCTTCCCTACATAGCAATTTCGTATGTAGTACAAACATCATGGAGACTCCGTCATGGGACTCTAGAACTCTTAGGTTTTGAAAACCCAACTCTGAGAAAGAAAAATGATAAAGTAGAAGAATTCTTAACAAAAGAGATCTGGCCAGACATGCTTAGCAGCCATCTTAAACTTTCCTCAGGATCCTTGACAATACTTTTAAAAACTCCAATCTGGGTCTTGACCTTAGGCAATAAACCAATAGTTTATATAAAAGTTGTAATTTCTCCCAACAGGTAGAAGACTCTAATCCTGCATTATAATTCCAAAATTAGCAACTAAGCACATACCTCTAATCGGGAAACAGGTTGTGGGCCAAAGCTCTCTTCTTCCACTGAAGTATCTGCATTTGCTTCAAGCTGCATTTGCATAGCCATTACTCAGCGTTCAATACTGAAAAATACAGATGGCCAGAGAAAGTACAGAGCTGCAAACTTAGTTTTGCAATAAATCTCCGAAGAATTACTTGTTAGGTTTTTGGTCTAATCACTGACCTACCCAAGGCAGGAAAATGAACGAGTATCTCATCACCTTTTCCCTTCCACCTACCTAGTTGTATCAAGAAGAGTTTAGGAAGAGCCAGAACTAGTCTGCTTCTTAGAGATGAACAGCTTAACTAGACCAACTATGTCCCTAGTTCCCCTGCTTCACACTCCTTGAAGGTAGGGGCCAAATCTTATGTATATACACCCCATGATACATTAAACTTTAGGTGATTGGTAAATATTTGGTAAATGAATGCACACTTTCCAAGACTCTATTTAAAATAAAATTTTAAAAAATTGATTAAAGTTTGTTCAGCTGTTTAAATCCCATTGTTCCCTTCCAGCAAGTAGGGTTTCGGGGTGGTGGAATAGGAGTGAAATGAGGGCCAGTGGTAAGACAGTGGACTGAGATGAGAGACCTATTTCCCATCTTACCCAAGGAAAACTTGTAGTCACATATTCTGCTTCTAATAGGAATGTATGAAACTTAAATATCACCATTTTAATCATTCCAGACCTCGGTGAATGCATAAATGAATAAATAACATGCAAGTACCCTGGTCAGTCTGAAATCTTCCATATGAGTGAGCATTAGGCCTATACCTAGTGAGGTTTTTATGATAAAAGAGTTAAGATTGCTCAAGTTGAAAAGAACTGAGAATAAAAATTTTTAATGATCTTCAGATGTGTTAGTAAGAGTGAAAGTCTTAATGTTCAGAAGAATAAATGAACTTAAATCACACCAAAACAATCTGGACAATTTGAGTCAGGATTAATTTAACTGAAAGGAAAACACATATGAAATCTCCATTCTTCAAGACTGGACAAAAGATGACTATTTGTTCTTTTTCCTTTTTTTTAAATTGAAATATAATTAACAGGCAATGTCACATTAACCATCTGGCACCATACAACACAATTACACTACCACTGACCATATTCCCTATGTCGTACTTTTTATTCCTGTGATTTATTCCATAACTGGAAGCCTGTACCTCTCACTCGCCTTTATCCATTTTGCCCATCCCTCCTCCTCCCGTCTGTGAGTCATCAGTTTGTTCTCTGTATTTATGGGTCTGTTTCTGCTTTTTGTTTATTTTTGTTTTTTAGATTCTACATACAAATGAAATAATATGGTACTTGTTTTTCTCTGTAGGACTTATTTCACTTAGCATAGTACCCCCCATATTGTTGCAAATAGGAAGATCTCATTCTTCTTAAAGCCTGAAAGTAATATTCCATTGGGTACACACACACCACATCTACTTTATCCATTCATGGGTGGACACTTGGGTTGCTTCCATATCTTGGCTATTACAAATAATGCTGCAATAAACACTGGGGTGCATATATTTTTTCAAGTTAGTAGGGTTTGGTTTGGTTTGGTTTGGTTTCTTTGGGTAAATACCCAGTAGTGGAATTTCTGAATCATATGGTATTTCTATTTTCAATATTTTGAGGAAACGCTATACTGTTTTCCACAGTACTTGCACTAATTTACATTCCCACCAACAGTGCAGAAAGGTTCCTTTTTCTCCACATCCTCACCAACACCTGTTATTATCTTTTTTAAGATTTTATTTTTAAGGGGCTCAGTCGGTTGGGTGGCCGACTTCAGCTCAGGTCATGATCTCGCGGTCTGTGAGTTCGAGCCCGGCGTTGGGCTCTGTGCTGACAGCTCGGAGCCTGGAGCCTGCTTCGGATTCTGTGTCTCCCTCTGTCTCTGCCCTCCTCCCGCTCACGTTCTGTCTCTATGTCTCAAAAATAAATAAACGTTAAAAAAATTAAAAAAAAAAAGATTTTATTTTTAAGTAATCTCTATACCTAACATGGGGCTTGAATTAACAACTGTGAGAACAAAAGTTACATGCTCCCCCGACTAAGGCTGCCAGGCTCCCCTATTTCTTTTCTTCCTTTTTAAGTTTATTTTGAGAGAGATGGGGCGGTGGGGGGAGGGAGAGGGAGAGAGAGAAAATACTAAGCAGGCTCTGCACTATCACTTCAGAGTCAGAAGTGGGGCTCGATCCCACTAACAGTGAGATCATGCCCTAAGCCAAAATCAAGAGTCAGATGTTTAACCAACTGAGCCCTCTTTTTAATTGTAGCCATTCTGACAGGTAGGAGATGATATCTCATTGTGGTTTTGATTTGCATTTCCCTGATTAGTGATTTGAGCACATTTTCATGTGTGTTTGCCATCTGTATGTCTTCTTTAGAGATGCCCATTTGTTCTTTTTAATGTTTATTTTTGAGAGAGTGAGAGAGAGTGAGAGAGAGTGAGAGAGAGAGAGAGAGAAAGCGAGTGCGAGCAGGGGAGGAGCAGAGGGAGGGGAAGACATAGAATCTGAAGCAGGCTCCAAAGCCCAACACAAGGCTCAAACTCAAACTGTGAGATCACCAACTGAGCCACCCAGGTGCCCCAATGGAGATGACCATTTGTTCTTGATTATTTTAGGTGCAGATCTCTTAGGTGGCAGATTTAGCATAATGTGTGTCTATGATAATGCTAAATATCAAAATCACCTGAATGCAATTTAGATTTAAACATCTTCCTTCAGAGGTGCCTCGGTGGCTCAGCCGGTTAAATATCGGACTTCAGCTCAGGTCATGATTTCACAGTTCGTGAGTTTGAGCCCCAAGTCGGGTTTGGTGCTGACAGCTGCGAGCCAGATGTGGGGCTTGAACTCACAAACTGTGAGATCATGACCTGAGCCAAAGTCCAATGCTCAACTGACTGAGCCACCCAGGAGCCCCAGGATAAAGATTTCTTAAACCAGATATATAAGGCAATAACCAAAAAAGAAAAGACTGAAAAACTGGACTACATTTAACCTTAGAACTCTATCCAAAAGACACTATTAAGAGTTCCAGGGTGGATCAGTCAGTTAAGTTTCAAACTCTTGATTTCAGCTCAGGTCACAGTATCACAGTCCGGGAGATTAAGTCCTCTTGGGATCCTCTCTCTGCCCCATTCCTGCCCCCATCTCCTCCCCAAAATAAAAACGTCAGAGGTGCCTGTGTGGCTCAGTTAAGCTTCGGACTCTTGATCTCAGCTCAGGTCATGATCTCATGCTTCATGAGATCAAGCACGGAACCTGTTTGGGATTCTCTCTCCCTCGCTCGTGTGCATGTGCGTGTGCTCTCTCTCAAAATAAATAAAAGAAAAAGAAAATGAAATGTCAAACTATAGTTAGGAGAAAAAGTACTTACCACATATACAACCAAGGACTTATAATCAGAATATAAAAAGAACTTCAAATCAGCAAGAAAGACAACCCAATAGGAAAACAGACAAGCTATCTGAACAAGCACTTCACAAAAGAGGATATCCAAATGGCCAATAAACATATGAACACTCAATCTGATTTATAATCAGGAAAGTTAAAGTTAAAACTATGAGATATTAGTATATGCCACCAAAATAGATAAGATTAAATAGAAAACATCAAGAGTTGGCAAGCATAGTGAAGCACCTACACTACTGGTTCGAATGTAAATTGGTATAACTTGGAAAACTGCATTAAATGTGAAAGTTGAATATAGAAAATGCTATGAACCAAGAATTTCAATACTCTGTATTATTAACCAACTGAAAAACATACCTGTGTGCACCAAAATGTACACAGAAAATGTTCTCAGCAGCCTTTCTCATTAAAAAAGCCAAAGACTGGGGCACCTGCGTGGCTCAGTTGGTTAAGCCTCGGACTCGATTTTATAGGATAAGGCTCCACACTGAACACGGAGCCTGTTTAGTATTCTCTCTCTGCCCCTCCCTCACTCATGCACTCACTCTCTCAAAATAAATACATAAACATTAACAATATAATAAAGTCGGGGCACCTGGGTGGCTCAGTCAGTTAAGCGGCTGACTTCAGCTCAGGTCATGATCTCAAGGTTTCTGAGTTCGAGCCCGCATCGGGCTCTGTGCTGACGGCTCAGAGCCTGGAGCCTGCTTCAGATTCTGTGTCTCCCTCTCTCTCTCTGCCCTTCCCAGCTTGCTTTCTCTCTCTAAAACAAACAAACATTAAATTTTTTTAAATAATAAAAATAAAATAAAAAAACAAAAATTAGTAACAACCCAAATGTCCACCATGGACAGAATGAATAATGAATTCAATATAGCAACAAGAAAGAACTACTGCCACATACAAAGATAAGGTACAGACCTACAGACAGAATATTGAGCAAAACCTGACACAAAAATATAACGAGTATTACTTACAAAAAATTCAAACACAGGCAAATTTAGTGAGCGGCATTAGAAGTCAACATAGTGTGGTTACCTTTGAGGAGAAAAGGAGACATACTAGAGGGGTAACAAGAACGGCTTTTGGGGTGCTGACGACATTCAAGTTATTGACCTGAGTAGTGATTACACACGTATATTCTTTTTGAAATAATTCACGGAGCTGGGTACGCGTGTGGATTTGTGCATTCTTCTATATGCATATTACACTTCACTTTACAAGGTAAAAAAAACAAAAACAAAAAACTTCACTCAGACCATTCTCTAGGAATCACGTGAACGGCCTTCCGCATTAGGCAATAAAAACACCTTTTTGGAAACTGGAGGCTGGTACTTGGTAAGCAAAGCACCGTGTAATGGAAAGAGGACTGACCAGAAATCCGGCAATGACATTATTAAATCACTACACCTCTCTGGATCGCGACTTTCTCGGCTCTCCCCCCACGCCCGCGCATAAAACGGCTGTGAGAAATGAAGGCTTCTAAAAGGTTCCTCCCAGCCTTGGAGCCCGGAGTCCGCTACCGTGTTCGTCACAAGCTCTGACGGTGCGTTGCGCCCGGGCATGTCCCGGCTCCACCCCGCCAACTCTAGTTTCTCACTGGCGCCGAGAGGCCCCGTAAGCCCGCCGCGGAGGCTCCGGCCCGGGACCCGCTAATGTCAGGACTTACCCTGAGGCAAAAGGGGGCCGAGTCCGCGCCCAACACACTCACCTCGTTCGGCAGCGCTCCTCGCTCCAGCCGGCTGCGCGCTCCGACTTCCGTCCGCTGTCTCGGTCCACACCCGACCGGGGCGGACTCCAGACTCCTTCGCTTGCGGCCCACTTCTTTACTCCCTTGTTCCAGCCTTCTGCACACAACCCAGGCTAAATTCGGCTCCCAGCTACGCCTCTACGGGTGCGCCTAATCTCTCCTCAGACCTCGGTTTCAGGCCACAGAGCGCGCTAGGGTCTGCAGACCCCTTTCGCAGATCCCGCCAAATTCTCGGGCTGGGTCACGCCAGCGTCAACGTAACGTCTCGCCGCCCTCGTCAGCTCTACTTTCTAGTCCGCTCCGACGCTGCTCACTAGCCCGAGAGATAGACCTAGGAAACTTCACCTTGCTTGATGTTATGAGCTTCTCACTCTGGAGAGCTTTCAGAGATCCCGCCAAATTCTCGGGCTGGGCCACGCCAGCGTCAACGTAACGTCTCCCCGCCCCCCTCGGCTCTGCTTTCCAGCCCCCTCGGACGCTGCTCCCGAGCCCGAGAGACGGGCCTAGAGAACTTGAACTCGCATGATGTTATGAATTTCCCTCTTCCATTTGCCTCTGAAAACTAATTCAAAATTTGGGAGTCACCGCCTTCTTTTCTTTTACTAGACCGAGGACTACAACTCCCAGGAGGTAGTGGGGTCGCCCAGAGACTCCATCTCCCAGTATGCACCGCCGGCGCACGTCTGTTTCAGGGCCTCAGCCCGTCTGGGGAGAAGCCTAGCTCCAGAGACAATTCTTGATTTTGTTGTGAAGTATCTAAACCTGGGCGTTTGGCACTTTAGATTGCTCTGAACTTCCGATTCAGTCAAATTCCCGGAGCCTGGCGTTTTCTAGGCCCCTGGAGGTGGTGGGGCTGAGGATGCTCGAGTAGGTGAACTGGAAAACAAAGCTAGCGAAGGTGAGGAAAATGGGTGAAATATTAGTCAAGCCCTGGTACTTCACTGGAGATTTGCAAGACTCCAGAGGAAGGAGGCATTGATTTTGAGAAAGTAAGCCTTATTATGGTTTACTAGAAAGATTGACCTGTGATTCTGATTTTTAAAGAGTGAATGGGGTTTCCTGGGCCAAGAAGGGGAGATGGAAGAAGCCAAGGAGATCAGAATAGGCGTGGAAATTAACATGATCAGGGAATAGTATTGTCTGATGAGGGGAGAAAAGTATCGTGAAGGCGCTAATACTGGGAAGTTAACGTTTAGTTCAGGTTATGAAGGAGCTGGAGCTTTTTGGTCTTTATTCTTTAGGTAATGGGGAAATCATTTAAAGTTTTTGATGAGACGAGTCCTATGGGGTTTTTTTCCCCCATTTTCCCCCCACCACTAGTTTATATTTGTGGAGTGTTTTAAAGTTCGTAAAGTTTTTATTTAATCCTCTCATCGTCTTGTGGCAATGAAGGAGAGATTTTGGGAAAATGAGACTTTGACTTTTCATTAAAATCAAATTCCTGTGGTTGTGTGGATGTCAAACCAGAGAGATTCCCCTATCTGTAGAAAGATTAAGAAATTGAGAACTGGGGCGCCTGGCTGGCTCAGTCGGTTAAGCGTCTGATCGTGAGTTTGAGCCCCGCCTTGGGCTCTGTGCTGACAGCCCGGAGCCTGGAGTCTGCTTCGGATTCTGTGTCTCCCTCTCTCTCTGCCCCTCCCCTGCTCATGCCCTGTCTCTCTTTCAAAAATAAACATTAAAAAAAAATCTTAAAAAAAAAAAATTGAGAACTGAGAAAGTGAGACAAACAATTCTGAAATCTGATTTCCAGACATTTCCAATTTCTCAAGAGTCCCAGCAGCACTTACTGTTGTTGAGATCTATGAGATACTACTGCATTCCAGTAAATGTCCCTTCCATTTCTTCTGCTTAAACCAGTTTGAGTAGTTTTTTGTTCCTTTCTTCCAAGACAACCCACTAAACACTTGGAAATAAGAAAACTAGATTTCTTGCCAGCAGTTTAAGTAATCCATGTGAATATTTATAAATGTGTGCTGAAAAGTTGTGGATATGTCCTAAGTTATAATCAGAATGACCTATTTGAAATCTCAAGGAGGTAACCTCTAGTAAAACCAAAACTTAATAATCAGAAACATAATCTTTTGTATCAAGGAAAATAATCTCATGGCATAGGCAGCCTGGAGCATAGAAACAAATCCACTGCCATGTCCAAGTGATCCAATTGAGTAGTACAAGGATGATCCAGTATTAGGAAATCTTTTATAATTGACCATATTAATAGGTCAAGGAGAAAACTAATGTTAATTTCCTCATTTTGAAAAAGCATTCAATAAAATTCAACATAAATTCCTGATTAAGAGGAGGAAAAGGTAAAAAGGAATTAGAGAGACGCCTGGGTGGCTCAGTCAGTTAAGCATTCGTCAGTTTCAGCTCAGGTCATGCTCTCATGGTTTGCGAGTTCAAGCCACATGTCGGGCTCTGTGCTGACAGTTCAGAACCTGGACCCTGCGTCAGATTGAGTTTCTCTCTCTAAACATAAAAAAAAAGTTGAAGGAAGGGGTACCTGGCTGGCTCGGTTGGTAGAGAATGCTACTCTTGATCTCAGGGTTTTGAGTTTTAGCCCCATGTTAGTCCTAGAGTTTATTAAAAAAAAAACAGTTGAAGGAAGATACCTACCTTATGGAACAAAACTGATTAATCAAACTTCCCTACAACCTGGATGAAATCACTCTCAGAACTATACTACCTTTAGTTAGTCATCAAGCAAAGCTCTTTTTATTTCCAGTTTTTTATTTTGGAAAAAATCAAGCCTACAGAAATGTTTAAAGAACAGTGCAATGAAACACTCTTGTTTTCATTGTCTCTCTCACACACATACATGTACACATACACACATATACACTTTTAAAAAGCCATTTGAAAGTAAGCTGCAGACATGTATTTTCTAATAAGGACATTCTCCTATATAACTACATTATCACACCCAAAAAATTTAATATAGTTACAAGAATATTATCTAATATATGGTTTACATTCAGATTTCCAAGTGTTCTCAAAATATCCTTAATAGGTGTTAAAAAAGAAGCAACAGACCCAAAATGGAGTCATTTGTGCTAAGCTCCATGTTAGCAAATCAAAACTTAATACCTAACCTAATTTCAGTTTTAGCTTTTCTGGAATGTAACCTTTAACTGGTCAACATGGAATTAGCTAGTTAGCACTTGTGAGATAATCCACCTTATCCCTTCCCTTCCTTTCAGAAGGGCAACCTTGCATGAAATAATGCATTCTTTACTAATAATTTATTTTCCCTGTGCCCTTTTGGCCTTTAAAAAACCTTCCACCCTGTATAGCCCTTCAGAGTTCCTTTCTATTGCTAGATAGGATGCTGCTTGATTCATGAATGGTTGATTACTTTAAGTGTAAATTTAAATTTTAAAATTCAATTTCTGTTGTTTAATATCAAGCTCCTCTGATTGAGCCAGCCAGGTGCCCCTGGGTTGCAGGTTTTTTATTATTTATCTATTTATCTTTTAATGTTTATTTTTGAGAGAAAGAGAGACACACACACAGAGTGCAAGTGAGGGAGGAGCAGAGAGAGAGGGAGACACAGAATTTGAAACAGGCTTGGGGCTCCAAGCTGTCAACACAGAGCCCAACGTGGGGCTCGAACTCACTAGCTATGAGATCACGACCAGAGCTGAAGTCAGATGTTTACCCAACTGAGCCACCCAGGCACCGCTTGTGTTTTTTTTTGTTTTGTTTTTTTTTCAAAATTTTAACATTTATTTATCTTTGAGAGACATAGAGACAGAGTATGAGCAAGGGAAGGGCAGAGAGAGAGGGAGACACAGAATCTGAAGCAGGCTCCAGGCTCTGAGCCATCAGCACAGAGCCCAACGCGGGGCTCGAACTCACAGACCGTGAGATCATGACCTGAGCCGAAGTCGGCCGCTTAACCAACTGAGCCACCCAGGCGCCCCACCGCTTGTGTTTTTAAACAAATGATTCAATCAAGGATGAAGCATTGCGTTTCAAAAGTATCTTTAGTCTCCTGTAACCTAGAAGAGATCCCCTGTCTTTTTGTTTTGTTTTGATTTCATGACATTGACATTGTTGAAGATGCCAAGCCAGCTGTCCAGAAAATGTCCAGTAATCTGGATTTGGCTACTTACTTCCTCATGATTAGATTTAGGGTAAACATTTTAAAAATAATATTACATAGGTTATGTGTATCAAACAATGCAATCTGCTTCTTAGTAATTACATTTTCTGAGTACTCTGTATGTATTAAAAAATATTATATGTTTACCATTTGTTGAGTACTTACTTTGTGCAGCACTTTATATACAGGAACTCATTTAATACTAATACTATGAGAAAGAGCCTGGAGCCTGCTTCAGTTTCCGTATCTCCCTCTCTCTGCCCCTCCCCTGCTCATGCTCTGTCTCTCTCTCTCAAAAATAAACAAACATTAAAAAAAAAAACCCTAATATGTGAGAAAGTACTACTACTATTTTACCAGTGAGGGAAATGAAAGTCAAAGAGGTTAATTGCTGCCAGCAATCGCCACAGAGAAGATGCTAATCCAGGATATTTATAGCAGAAACTTGGGTCAGACTTAGCTGCACTGCTTCTTATCAGTCTTAACTCAGAAAAGGCCTCCAGAGGAAAGCAGGAAAGGGAGAGAGCCTGCTCTCCACTTTCATCAGGGCAGAGACATGGCAGAGGCAATGGAATCTAGGTTCTGTCGGAAGATGGTGAAAATCTTCAGCCTTATCTCAGCCACAGCTAGCCTTGGACACACTTCCAAAGCAATTTTTATCCAAATACAGGAGAAATTCAGAGGAATCGCTGAAAAACTTGATTGGATTCAATAAATAAACCATATGTACCAGATAGCCTGGCACATAATCAGCTCAGACTAATTACCTAGAAGCTGACCATTCTGGACATATTACCAGGCACACTGACCAACTGGACATTCCAATTATCCCAAAAAATGAATGTCCCCAACTAACCATCTTGAATTAGAAAGACTTGCCCTACCTCCAGGATGCTGGGAGCTTTTCAGTCATTTTGTCCATTTGTGGAGTATAGGAATGGGAATGCTAGAACCCAAGCCCCTAGCAAGCAGTCTTCTATTTATATAAAATACTGATGACTTTCCTTGCTCCCACTGGTCGTGGTGGCTGGCATCAGGTAGGTCCTGTAGCCAGGCACAGGTTCTGCCAGGGCTCCCTCCTGGCAGAACCAGCTGCGCCCTCCACATGCAGAATGACTCCAGCCAGTTCATGGGCCTGTATGTGCTGCAGGAATACTCAGCCAGCAACTGTGTCATCAATGTCAAGGACCACGGGTCCCTCCAGGTGAATAAGGCTGAAGTTGACAAGGTGACAGGCAGGTTCAATAGCCAGTTTAAAACCTTCGCTATCTATGGACCCATTCACAGGAAGGGTGAGTCAGATGACTCCATTCTCTGACTGGCCAAGGCCACATCTCAAAGAACTTTTGTCTGGAGAGAATCACAGATGCAGAGTATTTGTCATAAATAAACTGAAAAATCCGAAAACACATAAAATACTGATTAGTGTTTTCTTGGACATTCAGCTGTATGAGGTTATCTCATGATCACTCTACCAGCATCCTTGGGTGACTTGAAAACCATACTAGTTAATTATAAATACTGATATTGACAATTGACAGTGACTGCTTCTGAGAATTTGTGCTTTAGAGTTTCCTTATTAAATATGACATTATTTTTAGAATTTCTACAGGTAATGTTTAAAATGACAGCATTTGGGGGCACCTGAGTGGTTCAGTTGGTTAAGCATCAACTCAAGCTCAGCTCAGGTCTTGATCTCAGGGTCATGAGTTCAAGACCCATGTTGGGCTCTGTGCAGGGCCTGAAGACTATGAAGAAAAACTAAAATGACAGCCTTTTGAACTTAAAGTTGCATAGAAGTGTTTAGAGAATTGTATGTGCTTCTTAGTTTCACATTCCCACCAGCAATCGCAAGGTTCTGAATTCTCTGTATCTCCTCCAACACTTACTTTCCATTTTATTTATTTACTTTGAGCGAGAGAGAGAGGGTGCATGCAGGAGTGCAAGCAGGGGAGGGGCAGAGAGAGAGAGAGAGAGAGAGAGAGAGAAAGAATCCCAAGCAGACTTTGTGCTGTCTTTGCAGAGCCTGACCTAGGGCTCGATCTTACAAACCTGTGAGGTCATGACCTGAGCCGAAATCAAGACTTGGGATGCTTATACTCACTGAGTCACCCAGGCGACCCTATTTATGTATTTTTTGAGTAATCTCTATGCCTAACACAGGCCCAAACTCACAACCCTGAGATCAAGAATTGCATGCTCCACTGACTGAGCCAGCCAGGGGCCCCTTATTTTTCATTTTATTACTTTTTAATTTTTATTAAAAGTTTTTTCAATCTTTTTTTTTTGAGGGGGAAGAGAGAGAGGGAGACAGAGAATCTGAAGCAAGCTCCAATCTCTGAGCTGTCAGTGTAGAGCTTATGAGCTGTGAGATCATGACCTGAGACAAAGTTGGATGCTCAACCGACTGAACCACCCAGGTGCTTCCTTATTTTTCATTTTAAAATTACCCATTCTTGGGACTCCTGGGTGGCTCGGTCGGTTAAACACCTGACTTCGGCCCAGGTCATGATCTCACAGCTCGTGAGTTTGTACCCCACTTAGGACTCTGCGCTGTCAGTATGAAGCTTAAGAGCCTACTTCAGATTCTTTGTCTCCCTCTCTTTGCCCCCTCCCCTACTTGTGCTCTGTCTCTCTCAAAAATAAACATTAAAAAATTTTTTTAAATAAACCATCTCTGCTTGATGTTAGCTTTTTTTTTTTTAATGTTTACTTATTTTTGAGAGAGAGGAGAGAGAGAATGTGCAAGAGGCAGAAAGAGGGGGACAGAGGATCCGAAGTGGGCTCTGTGCTGACAGCAGAGAGCCTGCTGATGTGAGTCTCAAACCTGTGAACCGTGAGGTCATGATCTAAGCCGAAGTTGGATGCTTGACCCACTGAGCCACCCAGATGTCCCAAATCTGACAATCATTTCAAAAAAAATTTTTTAATGTTTTTATTTATTATTGAGAGACCGAGAAAGACAGAGCATGAGCATGGGGGGGGAGGGCGGGCAGAGAAAGGGGAGACACAGAATCCGAAGGAGGCTCCAGGCTCTGAGCTGTCAGCACAGAGCCAACACAAGGCTTGAACTCACAAACTGTGAGATCATGACCTGAGCCAAAGTCGGACACTTAACCAATTGAGTCACCCAGGTGCCCCACTGACATCATTTTTAAGTGTACAGTTCAGTATTGTCAAGTACATCCATTGTTGTGCCCACGATCTCTAGAACTTTTTCATCTTGCAACAGGGAAATTCTATACCTATTGAACAGCTCCTCTTTTCCACAGCCCCCCAATGAGTTTGACTACTCTAAGTATCTCATAAAAGTGGAATCGTATTTTTTTTTTTAATGTTTATTTAATTTTGCGAGAGAGAAAGCGAGGGAGGGGCAGACAGAGAGAATCCTAAGCAGGCTCCAGGCTGTCAGCTCAGAGCCAGTCATGGGGCTCAAACTCATGAACTGTGAGACCATGACCTGAGCTGAAATCAAGAGTCAAATGCTTAACCGACTGAGCCGCCCAGTCACCCCCAGGATTTATCTTTTAGTGACTGGCTTATTTCCCTTTGCATAATATCCTCAAAGTTCATCTACATTATAGCATGTCAGAATTTCTCTCCTCCTTAAAGCTGAATATTATCATTGTATGTACATGCCATATTTTGTTTGTCCACTTATCTGTTGGTAGGGATTGCTTGCACCTTTTGGTTATTATGAGTAATGCTATGAACATGGGTACATAAGTGTTTTCACTTCTTTCAGGTATTATACTCAGAAGTGAAATTGCTAGGCCATACAGTAATTCTGTTTTTTCATTTTTGAGGAACTACCATGCTGTTTTCCATAGCAGTTGTACCATTGTACTTTCCCACAATGGTACACAAGGGTTCCAATTTCTCTGCATCCTTGTCAACACTTGTAATCTTTTTGGTTACATTCACTGTAGTCGGTGCAAGCGGTAGCACATTTTGGTTTTCATTTGTATCTCTCTAATACAAATGATGAGCATCTTTTCACATGCTTGTTGGCCATCTGTGTATTTCTTTGGAGAAGTTTCTATTCAAGCCCTTTGCCTTTTTTTTTTTTTTTTTTAAGATTCCATTCTAATCTCTACACCCAAGGTAGGGCTTTAACCCACAACCTCGAGATTAAGAGTTGCATGCTCTGGAGCTCCTGGGTGGCTCAGTCAGGTAAAGAATCTGACTCTTGATATCGGTTCAGGTCACAATCTTGTGGTTTCATGAGTTCAGGCCCCTCGTCAGGCTCTGTGCTGACAGTGCAGAGCCTGCTTGGGATTCTCTCTCTCTCTCTCTCTCTCTCTCTCTCTCCTCCCCTCCCTCTGGCTCTACCCCTCCCTCGCTTGTGCTGTCTCTTTCAAAATAAATAAATAAACCAACAAAATAAAAATAAAAAAAGTTGCATGCTCCACTGATTGAGCCAGCCAGGCACACCCCTTTGCTCATTTTCTATTCAGTGGTCTATTTTATTATTATTGTTGTTGGAGTTTTTTGTGTATTCTTGGATATAAACCCTTGTCAGATACACGATTTACAAATATTTTCTCTCATATATATATTATACATTGCTTTTTTGTATTTCACTCTGTGATTTTTTATTTTATTTTTTAAATAATTTATTGTCAAATTGATTTCCATACAACACCCAGTGCTCATTCCAACAAGTGCCCTCCTCTGTGCCCGTCACCCACTCTCCTCCGTCCCACAACCCCCTCACTCCTCAGTTTGTTCTTAGTCTTTCAGAGTCTCTTATGTTGTTTCCAAAGATGAGGGAATTAAAAGCAAATATGTCCTATTTTTTAAAGTTTATTTTGAGGAAGAGAGAGAGTGTGGGTGTGCGCAGGAGGGGCAGAGAGAGAATCCCAAGCAGGCTTTGCACTGACAGTGCAGACAGTTATGTCCTATTTTGATGTACAAATTTTAAATTTTGATATAGTCTAATTTATCTATTTTTACTTTTGTTGCCTGTACTTTTGGCATCATATCCAAAAATTATCACCAAATCCAATATGGCAAAGCTTTTCCCCTATGTTTTTTTCTAAAAGCTTTATAGTTTTAGCTCTTACATTTAGTTCTTTGATCCATTTTGAGTTAATTTTTGCATGTGATGTAAGATAAGAGTCCAGGGGTGCCTGAGTGGTTCAGTCAGTTGAGCGTCTGACTCTTGATCTCGACTCAGGTCATGATCTTAAAGTTCGCGGGACTCAGCTCCATGTTGGGATCTGTGCTGACACAGCGGATCCTGCTTGGTATTCTCTCTCCCCCCACCCCCCACATGTGTGCACTTTCTCTCTCAAAATAAATAAATATTAAAAAATAAAAGGTGAATTGTATGGTATCAATTATGTTTTAGTAAACTTATTAAAGAAAAAAAACAATAAAAAGAAAGTTAAAGGGTGCCTGGGTGGCTGAGTGAGTTAAACATCTGGCTCTTGATTCTGGCTCAAATCATGATCTCATGGTTGTGACTTTAAGCCCCGCATTGAGCCCTGTGTTGACATCGCATTGAGCCCTGTATTGACATCGCAGAGCCCGGGGTTGGAATTCCCTCTCTTATCTCTCTCTGCCCCACCCTTGCTGCACTCTCTATCTCAAAATAAATAAATGAACAAAAAAGAAAAAAAAGAAAGTTAAAAAAAATAAACACAGTACAGAATACTGGTCCTCACCCCTAGTTTTTCTGATTCAGCAGATCTGGGGTGAAGCTGATGCTACTTAGTCTAGGGAATACACTTGGAGAACCACTCCATTAGCTCTTAGAAATGATCGTTTCCTAAGAAACTTCAAATAGTTTTCTTTTACTGTCTTTCAGAGACATAGGGATAACTATAGTTTGTATCTCATTCTTACACTCAGGTCCTGACATTTTTTAATCTTATCTGAGTTTTCAAGTGAGTGTGTGTTTCTAGAGGGAGCTTCCTTTTTCTATCTTCATTGGTCTACTGAATACATGGTAAAAACAACAACAACAACAACAAACCTCTTCACTTCATAAACAGACACTCTTAAAAAGATTTCACATAACAGGGGCGCCTGGGTGGCTCAGTCGGCTAGGCGTCCAACTTCGGCTAGGGTCATGATCTCGTGGTTCGTGAGTTTGAACCCCATGTTGGGCTCTGTGCTAACAGCTCAGAGCCTGGAGCCTGCTTCTGATCCTGTGTCTCCCTGTCTCTCTGCCCTTCCCCTGCTCATGCTCTCTCTCAAAAAAAAACAAACATTAAAAAAAAAAAAGATTTCGTGTAATAAACTTATTTTAATAGTGCAAAAACCAATCTGCTTCTAATCAGTGAAGGAACAACTTCCAAAAAAGTTTTATAAAAATAGCCAATCCTTTGAACAAATACAGATGCAAATAACTAGGTAAACATTGTATCTAAACCCAAGAAAGCAGAGACCATAATTATAAGCCAAATCATTCTTGAAGCTGGGTATTCCAGTTTACCAAAATGCATAAACAAAATTTCTACTTTTTAGCCTTACAGAAAATAAAGAAAGAAAAAACTAATTTAAGTTTCATGGAAAACAGTCCACATTGGTGACTTTAAAAGTTTTTCAAGAGTGTTACATCTTGATTTTTATGGAAAATAAATTTTATGTTCGATTTGAGGCTTAAAAGACCATGTAATCTTTCTGATCAATAGCTCAGAAGCAAAGGCCAATTTAGGAGCGAAGATAACATCCATGGGACCCAAAAGCTTCAACCTGATGGTAAAGTATAAAGCAAAATTTTAAGATGAATTAGTTTGAATACAGATATACTTTAGTCTAGAATTAAAATAAAAGAAACAAAAAAATTATCATGATTAGGATTCAACTAAAGTTTGGGTAAAAATTTTCTCATGTTTATTTATCTCACAGATAAACTGATCATTCAATTATCAATGGATATGGCTTATTTTTGTGTATGAGAAGGGTGTGGCTTCAGAAACCAATACTCATATTAAATTCATTACTACTACCAGAACTTGACAGAACTGGTGTTTGAAATACAATTATTTGATAGAAAGAAACTGAGAAGCTTGCTGTAAAGTAAAGCATCCTTCAGAAAGATGGAAACTGCCTAGGCAGAAACGTATCTCTCTATACATCTCTATGATTTCCTTATATATATCTCCTTACTACATCACAAAACCAAAAAATATTAATATATTTACATATATGTACTGGGACAAAAATGAATTAACTTTCTCTATAAAATTATACTTACTGAGAAAATATTAATACACATTATGTAATAAAAGGCAATGCCCTCAAGAAAAGGTGGCAACCATTTGAATAGCTGAGTGCTAGTGCTTTTTCTTAAAAAGATTTTTGGAATGGAGCAAAAGGAGGATGAACAGTTTGTAGAAAGATAAATCTCTATCCCAGAAATACCTACAGACAGAAGCCCAGCAACCAAAAAATCAGAGCTGTACATATGAGGAAATGGCTAATGTTTTTGTCGGTGGTGACAGCTCCTCTTAAAGTTACTCTAAGTGTTCTACTATTTAAACCTTTTATAAAAAGATGAGCAAGTTGATAAAAGGCTATTTGAGGCCTTTCATCATTCCTGACTGTAGAGACTTAAAAACCATACAAATTAACTATAAAATCATCAGAAGGAATTTTACAAGGCTTCTTTCTATGACCTAAAGTCACAGATTAAACAGCAATGGACACTCTGATGTAATGTCATTATGATGTGCACTATGCTTGGTTACTATAGCTGTAGTCCATAGGTCTAGTGGTAGAAATGGCAGTCCTGAAGCAGATCTCGGTGAATTTGCTTGACTACATTCTTTAGGTAGTTGTCCTCCAGTGGCACTTTAGATACAATTGCAGTGATTTCATCTTGGCTAGAAAGAACAAAAGGTTCATTAATTTTTCTGGAAACTTATTTATCTCCATTTCAGTGGAATTCATGTTTAAGGGTATGGTCTCTGAGTCTTTTAGGAAGCACAAATAGGCATTTCTAGAAATAGACTGTCCAGTTTGAACTGAGATTTCAAAAACAAGGCCTAAGAGCAATTCTGTATACACTGGGAGGTATCTTGACTTAGCTAAAATCTAAACTGCTGGTGTTTGCTGATGGATTTGAGGTGACTGCACTCTAAACTCTGCCATCTTACAAACTGTCAACAGTATATCTGAAAGGTCACAAATAGGAATGAAATATTGTTATGGCTGGTTAAAAAGACTAATTGAGAAAAGCATTATGACTGCACAGCTTTTTAAGTGATTATTAAGCAATTAAGTGATTATTCTGTTTTTAAGGCCATAAAAGTTGTTTATATATCATCTGGGCTAAGCTTATACCCATTTTTTTTTCCTTTTTGGGCTCCTGTTTCAAGTAAGATTATTCATAAAGTGGAGCAAGTTTAAAATAATATATCAATGGTCTCCAGTATCCACTGGGGCTAGCAATGAAGGTCACTGACTTATAAGAACAGATTCTTCAAAATGAAGACAGAAGTGACATTTGGCACTCAGTATGGATTACCCATTATTCATGTATCCAATAATGGTATATAGCCATTATTTCTGATCACTTTGAGAGATTTTTCAAATGATAGAGCAGAGGCAAAAAAGTCATTAGGAGCCCTATCCTGCTGGCCCTTTACTTACCCAATGTTTCCAAGGTAATTTTGAATGGAGAGAGGTAATGGGACAGTTGGGAAATGAACTGAGAGAGGTAAAGTTATCGCAAACTTTGCAAATGCTGTAGAGCTGGAGAATAAAAGCCTCAATCTGTAAAAGACAAGATCCTCAATTAAAAATAAAACAACAAAAATACATTTTCCTTTTACACTGGTTTGTGAAACTTAGGTGGTACATTATTTCTTGCCTTATTAAATGGACTGACGGTAAGACATCTGGAACAAAGTATTATCACGGTTGTTCATTTTCATTGTTAGTCATAAAACTCATTAAAATAAATCATCTTAGTAAGTTTTTGATTACTTACTATTACAGATTGAATTATGTCCCCACTGCCATTCATTTGTTGAAGCCCAAGCCCCCAATATCTCAGAATGTAAGATCACTGCAGATTTAATTAGTTAAGATGAAGTCCTACTGGAGTGGGATGGTCCCCTAATCAAAAATGATTGGCGTCCTTATAAAAAGGGGACATTCGGACACAAACATGCATACAGGAAGAACATCATGTGAAGATGAAAGCAGATACTGGAGTTAAATATTTATAAGCCAAGCTATGTCCATGACTGCCAGCGAATCACTAGAAGTTAGGAGAGAGGCATGAAACAGATTCTCTTAGCTCCTCTGAACGAACCAACCCTGCTGACATCTTGATGACTTCTAGCCTCCAGAACTGTGAAACAATAAATTGCTGTTGTTTAAGCCACTGAATTTGTGGTACTTTGTTAAGGCATCCCTGGGGAAGTAATACACTTACTCAGTATTAGTCACATCTATGTTCATTAGGTTATAATTTGGTCCCCATCTCTTTAAAAACTCAATTTCCTCTCCAAGGAGTCTACAATGGCTCACTACAAGTGAGATTTCTTGAAGCATCTGGGAAAAATAGGGAAAAAAAATTATGAAAACATTTCAGTTTTTAGTGGCTCTTTTATAAAGAAATTCCCAAAGTTAAATAATTTAATATATTTATACTTAAAAAAATTTTTTAAAGTTTATTTTTGAGAGAGACAGAGACAGAGTATGAGCTGGGAAGGGGCAGAGAGAGAGAGAGAGAGAGAGACAGAATCCAAAGCAGGCTCCAGGCTCTGAGCTGTCAGCATGGAGCCTGATGTGGAGCTTGAACCCACGAGCCATGAGATCAGAACCTGAGCCGAAGTCAGACACCCAACCGATTGACCCATCCAGGCGCCCTTATACTTTCATTTTTCTTAATGTTTATTTTTGAGAGAGAGAGAGAGAGAGAGAATGGGGGAGGGGCAGAGAGAGAGAGGGAGACAGAATCCAAAGCAGGCTCCAGGCTCCGAGCTGTCAGCACAGAGCCCTACGCGGGACTTGAACTTATGAACCGTAAAATTATGACCTGAGCCAAAGTTAGATGCTTAACCAACTGAGCCACCCAGAAGCCCCAATATATTCATAATTTCAGGACCCATTCTTTTTTTTTAAATTTTTTTTTTAACATTTATTTTTGAGATACAGAGAGACAGAGCATGAGCAGGGGAAGGGCAGAGAGAGAGGCAGACACAGAATCCAAAGCAGGCTCCAGGCTCTGAGCTATCAGCACAGAGCCCGATGTGGGGCTCGAACTCATAGACCGTGAGATCATGACCTGAGCTGAAGTCAGCCACTTAACCAACTGAGCCACCCAGGCGCCCCTCAGGATCCACTCTTACATATATAAAATCTCAGCTCTTCTATTTATTTTTGAGAGAGACAGAGACAGTGTGAGTGGGATAGGGGTAGAGAGAGAGGGAGAGAGAGAATCCCAAGCAGGCTCCATGCCACCAGCAGAGCCTGATGTGGGGCTCTAACTCATGAAACCATGAGATCATGATCTGAGCCGAAACCAAGAGTCGATGCCTAACCGAATGAGTCACCCAGGCGCCCCTCAGCTCTTCTTTTTGTGACAGAAAACATAATTTTCCTTCAAAATATTTCAATCAGATTTACCTTGGGAACCTGATGCTGTGTTTTACATTTCTTCTTCCAGGATTCTTGTTCTTCAATGTACTGGAAAATAAGCTTATGAACTAAAAGGGAGGAAGGAGGAGCTTTATCCTCTGAGGAAGGAAAAAAACAAAACAGGATATTACTTACTTTCATTTACCTTCTTTACATAAATTAGAAAACTATATAAACTAGAAATATCTACAAACTACTAGGTGTCTAAGCATCCTCTCCATTTTATTTTCAAACACGTAAATCAACATATATACTGAACACAGACATTCTTATAAAAACTCAAGCCTTTGGGAATGCAAACTGGCACAGACACTCTAGAAAACAGTCTGGAGGGTCCTTGAAAAATTAAAAATAGACCTACCCTATGACCCAACAACTGCACTACTAGGTATTTATCCAAGGGATACTGTTTCGAAGTATCCTGTTTCGAAGGGGCACATGCACCCCAATGTTTATGGCAGCACTATTGACAATAGCCAAAGTATGGAAAAAGCCCAAATGTCCACTGACTGATAAATGTATAGAGAAGATGTGGTATATATATACAATGGAGTATTACTCCGCAATCAAAAAGACAGAAATCTTGTCATTTGCAACTAGGTGGATGGAACTAGAGAGTATCATGTTAAGTGAAATTACAGCAAGACAAATATCATCTGACTTCACTCATATGTGGAATTTAAGATACAAAACAGATGAACATAAGGGAAAGGAAGCAAAAATAATATAAAAACAGGGAGGGGGACAAAACGTAAGAGACTCTTAAATATGGAGAACAAACAGATGGTTGCTGGAGGGGCTGTAGGAGGGGGTATGGGCTAAATGGGTAAGGGGCATTAAAGAATCCACTCCTAGATCACTGTTGCACTATATGCTAACTAACTTGGATGTAAATTAAAAAATAAATAATTTTTAAAAAACTTCAAGTCTTTATCATATACAGAATATAAGCTGGTTAAAAACATGGGCTTAAATATAACATAAACCCAAGTTTAAATCTCGCTTTTCCTTACAACCTAAGCACAATGCTTAGTTCTTTTGAGTTATAGTTCCTTAATTTGTAAAATGAGGACTAATACTTACCTCAAAGTGTTGAGACAGAGTAAGTACTTATGATGGTAATTTTTCAATTATGGAAATGGCTATTAATCATCAATCATTGCTTAAAATCTAGTAATAATTTAAAAAATTAAATCCTACCTAATATTTGGAACATTATCCAAGCAATTTTATGTCTAATAAACATTTCTAAGGACAAATTATTATCATTGTTTATATTTAACTATGGATGTAAAAGAGCTTTCAAGGAGCGATTTATACTTGTAATTATTCACCAAGTGTTTAGTGGATAAATGTTTGGACTTACCATCTAACAGAGACTGAAAATTCAGGTCAACAATCTTCCTATAAGCCTTGTCCAGGAAAGGGAGACCAACTAGGAAGAACCAGAGTAAGTGCAGTATTTCTCCTTATTATCTGATTTTAAGCCACATACAACTCAGTACTTTACAAGCCTACTCTTTCTGGGTAGCAGGGTTTTTTGTTTTTGTTTTTTTTTTTAGAGAGAGAGAGAGAGAAAGAGAATCTTAAGAAGGCTCCACACTCAGCACAGAGCCTGACATGGGACTCAATCCCACCACCCTGGGATCACGACCTGATCTGAAATCAAAGGTCAAACGCTCAACTGACTGAGCCACCCAGGTACCCCAGCAGGGTTTTTTTTATTAAGCAGTTAAAGGTATATTCTTGAGGGATGCCTGGGTGGTTCAGTCGATTAAGCGTCCAACTTTGCCTCAGGTCATGATCTCACGTTTGTGGGCTCGAGCCCCATATTGGGCTCTGTGCTGACAGCTCAAGAGCCTGCAGCTTGCTTCGGATTCTTTGTCTCCCTCTCTCTCTGCCCTTCTTCTGCTCGCACTCTCTCTCTCTCTCAAAAATGAATAAACATTAAAAAAAAAAGTATATCCTTGAATCATATTATTTTTTGTGAAAGGTAAAGGCCCCCCTGAAGCTGCTAAACTACACTTACGGGCAGGCCTTTAAAAGAAATTTAAGGTGTAGTACCTTTATTTTAAATTTATCAAGGCCTCCTCCTTTAACTCCTAACTTTAGTGCAAAGATACTACTTTCAGGTACCATATAAAAAAATGACTATGATCTCTTCACAACTACTATCTTTTTATAAATACAGTGAAAATGATTTATGCTGTTAACATTACAGTAATGAGTTTTAGGTACCCAGGAGAGCTGCCTGCTCCTCCAAACTCTAGAGTTATCTCATGTCTCTCAAATTCAGATTCTTTTCACTTTATTATTTTCTGTGTTAGGCACTGGGACAAAAAGACACAATCAATTTATACTCTCAAAAAGCTGACAGCTCAGGAAGATACACAGATAATTGCCCAAATAAAAACAATAAAAACAACAATTGGTGATAGGCGCTATTAAGGAAAACTACGGGAAGCAATGAGAAATTATATAATACGAGGGTAAATAGTAGAGGGAGTAGGTAAAAGAAGAATCAGGGAAAACTGCCTGAGAAAGTGATAACTGAGCTGAGCTCTTAAGGATTATTAGCAGAAATTTATTTAGTGGAGAGGGAGTACTATGGTCTGAATGTTTGTGTCTTCCCCTCAAATGTGTTTTAAGAAAATATTTTTTTTAATGTTTATTTTTGATAGAGAGTGTGAGCAGGAGAGGGATAGAGAGAGACAGAGACACAGAATCCAAAGCAGCCTCCAGTCTCTGAGCTGTTAGCACAAAGCCCGATGCAGGGCTCGAACCCATGAACGTGAGATCATGATGCGAGCCAAAGTCAGAGGCTTAACCGATTGAGCCACCCAGGTGCTCCTCTCCCCTCAAATCTGTATGTTGAAATCCTAATGCCAGGTGTGATGGTATTAGATGATAGACATTTGAGAGGTATTTCGGACATAAGGGTAGACCCCTCATGAATGAGATTAATTAGGGTCTCAGAAGAGACCCTAAAGAGCTAGCTTGGACTTCACATGTAAGGATACAATGAAAAGTATGCAGCCTTAAAGAGGGCTCTCACCTGACCATGCTGGCACCCTGGTCTTGGATTTCCAGCTTCAAGAAATGCAGAAAATAAATTTCAGTATTTCATAAGCTACCCAATTTATTGAATTTTTGTTACAGTAGTCCAAATGGACAAAGACAAGGGAAAGGGCTTCCAAGCATAAAAAAAAAGATCATTATGAAAGTCCTGGGGTAGGATGGAAAATTACCTACCAGGAAAAGACCATGATCTTTTAAGTAAATGGAAGAGAGGTGCCTGGCTGGCTCAGTCTTGAGAGCATGAGACCCTTGATCTCAGGGTTGTGAATTTGAGGCCCACATTGCATGCGGAGCTTACTTTAAAAAAAAGAAAAAAAGGAAATGAAAGCAATCCATGTGCCAAAGTGCACAGAATAGTTTAAGATAAGGCAGGAAACAGAGGAAAAATTCAATTCTTGCACGATGTTATAGTCCATAGAAACGTTTTGATCATTAGTCTAAGAGTATTTGGTGCGTGATCAGATTTTCAACAATCCGCATAGCTGCAGGAAGGAAAATGAATTGGAGAGGAAAAGGAGAAGATCCAGAAAGGTCACCTTGAATGTTATTGTAGTCATTTGGTTAGAAATGACTATTGATAGGAAATGAAGAAAATTGTATCAGTATTAAGAAATTAAAATCAGTAAGTCCTACTGACAATTTGATATTCCTGAAAAGGGATAAACAGGTATAGAGTGATTCCTAAGTTTTAATTTTGGACCTAGGCTGGGGCACGTGGATGGCTCAGTCAGTTGAGTGGCAGACTCTTGATTTCGGTTCAGGTCATGATCTTATAAGATTGAGCCCTGCATCTGGCTCTGTGCTGACAGCACAGAGTGTGCTTGGGATTCTCTTTCTCTCTCTCTCTGCCCACCATGCCGCCCCGCCCCCCCGCCCCCCAGCTCTCTCTCTCAAAATAAATAAATAAAACATTTAATTTTGGACCTGGACTGAAGTTGATGATATTCTTTGAGAAAAGGAACTTTTAAGGAGAATCAGGTGTGGAGTCTGGAAAACTGTGAAGTTTGGTTTGCTATGCTGAAATTGTTTCAGAGAAAAGACCTAAAGACACTGACAGGAGACTCAACAAAATAGCTAGGACTGTGTCCAGTTACTGTATAGCTACCTACCTACTTTGTTAAGTCTACCAATACACACAGAACTTCCAATTAACTTATTAGGTTAATTTAAGTACAAAAAAAAAAAAAAATCAAAGGGTGCCTGGGTGGCTCAACTGGCTGAGCATCCAACTTCGCTCGAGTCACGATCTTAAGGTTCGGTTTGTGAGTTCAAACCCCACATTGGACTGGCTACTGTCAGCACAGAGCCCACTCTGGACCTCTGTCCTCTTCTCTCTCTGCCCCTCCCCTGCTCACGCTCTCTTTCAAAACAAAACAAAAGTCAAGAGTCACCAGCCATTAGAGTAAATCTATCACAATAGATAGAAAAAAGGAAGTCAGAATAAAGATGCAAATAGCATGTTGATCCATTATTTGGATATGTAAAATTTCTATCACCTAATGTAATTCAACAAAGGTCAACTTTCATTAGTTTCATTAGTCTAATAAAATAAAATGTTATCACAAATTAAAATGACTGCCTCTTTTAAGATTTTCAGCAGTGCTTTCGTTTCATTATGACAATAGTTATTATTGTAATAAAATAAACATTGGACTCTTTAGGAAGTTTATCCATACATTTTTCTGCAGAGGAATTACTTTTGCTACTCACCTGCTGGCTCTCCGAAGGTGATGGTAAGTTCTATTGAGTCATAAAGAAAGGTGAACACAGCTTGATCATCACTCCATTCAATGACTTCCCACTCAGATAAGCTGGAGAGAAATAAACAAGACAAAAATTTTTTTTCTGAAGTAAAAGAAGAAAGTTAACTTTCAATACCACACAAAAAGTACCAGCAATAGTTGCTGAAGTTTTTTTGCTGGCTTGGGAGATAATCGAATATTTTGATTCAAATACTGTGAATGTACAAATATGCTTTTGAAAGAATTGAGTCAATTTTGAGTTCTGTATCAGAGAAAACCCAAGTGTAGGCAATATAAAGTGTTAAATATTTTTAAATGACAATTTCATAGCTTTCCCACCTTGTATACTTTCAGCTTGGTGTTGAGTACATTGACTCTTTTTGAGGTCGTATTGTATTATAGGTTAATGATAGTGATACACAAGGGTGCCTGGGTAGCTCAGTCTGTTAAGTGTCCGACTCTTGATTTTGGCTTGGGTCATGATTTCATGGTTCAGGGATTCAAGCCCCAGGTTCAAGCCCTGGTTCGTGGTTTCGACTCCAATATCAGGCTCCATGCTGGCAGTGCAGAGCCTGCTTGGGATTCTCTCTCTCCCGCTCTCTCTGCCCCTCTCCTGCTGTGTGCAGGCTCTCTCTCTCAAAATCAATAAGTAAACTTAAAAAAAAAACCAAAGAGTGGTGCATGTTACAAACACATGTCAACTGCTGTAATAGGTTAGATAACTACAAAGGCACAGGGTAAAACAAAAAGTCATGATATCTGCTTTTCCTTACCTCAACTGATCCAGTAGCTCTTCAGTTCTCTTTGTTTGTTTTTGCACAAAGTCTATTTGAGCAAGGGTCTGCTCTTTCTGTACTTCCAGTTCTGAGAGATTTCTGTAATTCACAGCAGGTATCACAGAGATATAAGGCTGTTGTCAGAGAATTTGGACCCCATAAAAAAGGTTTATGAGAAGAAGTCACATGCTAGATGGCTCTCCAGTGAAATGAATGGCATCCATTTTTGTTTTCTTATTTTTTTTTTTTTTTAATAAGTATTAATCTGGAAGTGTGGGTCTAATTAGGAAAGACTTAAATCAATGGTCCCCAAAATTAGGATCTATGAAGGTATCGTTGACGGTTTGCATATTCTTTAAGATTATTATTAAAATTTACTTTTCATTTGAGGTGCGTGGGTGGCTCAGTCAGTTAAGGATCTGACTCTTGATTTCTGTTCAGGTCATGATCTCATGGTTTGTGGACTGAGCCCCATGTTGGGCTCTGAGGTGACAGTGTAAAGCCTACTTGGGATTCTCTCTCTCCTTTCTTTCAAAGTAAGTAAATAAACTTAAAAAAAAAATACAATATAAAACAGTTTAATGCTAGGTTTATTTTCTTTAAAAGGATTCTGATATTATTCAAGCTTGAAAAATACTACCTTGGATTAATGCCCTGTAAGCAACAAGTGCTTAGACAACATTGTTAACTACGATGGGTTGAGTTCAAGGTGGAACAGAAGCCCTGAGTCAGTCTTAATTCAATATTCATGTGCCTAATCTTGTCAGTTTTTAGAGGTAGGAAACCATTTAGCCTTGTAAAGTTTAGCCTATTTTCTAACACTCCAGTTGAAGCTGACCTTTGAAGCTCTTCTTCTTCAGTTTTCAACTGTTCCAGTTCTTTAGGGAAAAAAAAAATCTGTCAGAATGGACACATTAAAATGTTGCTACAAAAAATCATCCGTTCTACTGAAAATTCTGTATCACTTTATCTCACCTAAATAGAGAATAGCTTGTTTTTTTCCCATTTACCTCTTTAATTAATTCAGTTACCTTTCTCTGCAGCTCTCATTTCAGAATTCCATTCTTCCATAGGATTGTCATTCTCTTCATTCTCCAAATTCTTAGTTTCTAAGTAGGCAATGTGCGTTAGAAGAACTCAGTCAAAAATAACCAGAGATGAGAAAAAAAGATGGTCCCAAAATGAAGTGTTAACAGTATTTCACAAATACTCATCATTCCCCACCTTTCCTTGCCAATAAAGCACTGAGCTATACTTATAATTTCATACAAAGACTTGCTTGTAGTGGCACACAAGTGAACTTTGAGCCATATGCAATGATCTCCAACAGCAGCTTCTCGCAGGCCACTCTGAGGTAGCTAGCAATTGTTTATATATAATTGCATACATTGACGTTATTGTTAGGCGACCCCCTGGACAAGAACCAGGAACAGATACACATATACAAAAGCATGCACGCACATTTTAAAATTTTGCTTTTGAAATCTTGGAGTCTTCCTTAAAATCTCTTTCCCTCCCCACATCCAAACCAAGTTTAGATTTTTACCTCATAAATACATGAATCTACTTTTGAATCTACTTTTTGCTTCGCCAATGCCAGCTTCCCTTAATATAAACTACTGTCCTTTGTTAACCATACCAATCCGGTAAGTACTTAACTTCTTACATTTACTCTGGATCTATTCGAATTCAATCTCTATATTGTAGCCAATGCTTAATACTCTTCAAGGTTGCTCACTGTTCTCAGAAAAAGTCAAACCTCCTTAAGGGGCCCTCCCTGGCCAGGCCCGCAAAGCTGAGATCTCCACCTTTATCCGAATCATGTTCTCTTGTGCTCTCTCTATTCTAGCCAACATTGGCCTTATTTCAGACCCTTGTACTTGTTATATTCTTTCCCACAGAAGAGCTTCTGCATGTGTTATTCATATTAAATAATCTGCTCTTCCATCCTCTTTTTAACTCCTTCTCATTCTTCAGATCTTAGCTTAACCTGCCACTTCCTCAGAGAGAAGCCCCTCCTGACCCGATTAGGTTAGATTTGTTTCAGGACCTTACAGCTCCATGTAACCTCTCTCACAGCACTTACCATAAAATTATTATTATTTTTAAGTTTATTTATTTATTTTGAGAGAGAGAGAGCAAATTCGGGAGAGGAAGAGAGAGAGAACCCCAAGCAGGTTCCACACTGCCAGCGCAGAGACGGACACAGAGTTCGAATCCATGAAGCCGTGAGAACATGACCTGAGCTGAAACCAAGAGTCAGATGCTTAACTAACTGAGCCACTTATGTACCCCAAATTATTTGTATAATTATTATATTCTTTCCTAGATTAGAAGCTCCACAGGGCCATAAAATTTTTGTGTTTAATCCCCATAGTATTCTAAGCATTGAGCACTATAAATAGCGCAACAAAAGTACTCAGTATGTTTGCTCAAGGAATAATGAAGGAGTGAGAAATAAATAGAGAGCTATTTGTCAGTGGTATCTAGAGAAAGAAGAATGGTTTTTGGTATTTTAAAAATAAGAGAGAGGTGAATATATCCTTCAGAGAGGAGGCAGAAAGGTTAAATATATGAGATAAGGGAAAATCAGTGATATGAAATTCCTGAGAAGACAAGAAGGAGTGCAACTAAAGTTTAAGTGGAAAGATTGGCCTTAGGGAAAAGAAAGGAATGATGAAAGAATGGATATATAAAAGTTTGATTTGTTTGGGAGTAGGAAGTTCAAAAGTTCTGGCCTAATAGCTTGTTTTTCAGACGTGAAGTAGAAAGAAAGGTAATGAATAAAGGGGTAGGGTGGTCTAAGATTATGGAATTCATATACTCATTATCAATGCAATGTAGGATGTATGTACTAGGCACCTTGCTCAGTGCAAAGCATACTGCTAAGAACTCTGAGGGATATGGAGGAAAAAAAAAGCTGATTTTGCTTCCATGGAACTTACAATTGAGTTAGGGAGATAAACTATACAAAAATAACTATAATTACAAGTAGATGTATATCTACTATAAGAAAGACTAATAGGGGCGCCTGGGTGGCTCAGTTGGTTAAGCGGCCGACTTCAGCTCAGGTCATGATCTCACGGTCTGTGAGTTTGGGTCCCACATGGGGCTCTGTGCTGACGGCTCATCAGAGCCTGGAGCCTGCTTCAGATTCTGTATCTCCCTCTCTCTCTGCCCTTCCCCTTCTCACGCTCTGTCTCTATGTCTCTCAAAAATAAATAAATGTTAAAAAAATTAAAAGAAAAAAGAAGAAGGACTAATAAAAAAGCTACAGGAGCTCAAGGGAGATAAGGGCTACCTCCTTTGGTAGAAAACAGAAGAATGCATTAGAAAGGACAAAATAGCAGGACTGCATAGAGATGACAAGATTTGGTTGGAATCCCAGATTATGTACGTATTATTGCTACATAATAGTAAATCATGTAAGAAAGGAACACCTATAAATGATTGTAGAGAATGTAAATGTCACATTCAGGTGTTTGGACTTTATTGTTATCAATGGTAAGAGAAGTTTTTGAAGGGAGTAACATAATGAATATCATAATTATTTAATCTGGCAACGATGTGCAGGTTGCACTGAAAGGAGACAGAATGAAGTGAACAGTACACAAAGATTGCAGGGTGCCTGGGTAGCTCAGTCAGTTGAGTGTCTGACTTTCGGTTTTATCTCAGGTCGTGATCTCATGGTTTGTGAGCTCGAGCCCCAGGAGGGGCTCTGTGCTGACAGTGTGGAGTCTGCTTGGGATTCTCTGTCTCCCTCTCTCTCTCTCTCTCTGCCCCTCCCTGCTCACTATCTCTCTCAAAAAAAAAATAAATAAACTTAAAAAAAACCAAAAAGAGTGTAGAAATATTAGTTAGTTAGATGATAGCCTTAATGGGAATGGAAAAGAATACAAGAGATGCTCAAGAAGCAGGTATGACAGGACTTGATAAAGTAATGCCATTAACAGAGATGAGAAACATCATTAGGGAGAGGAAATTTTCAGATTTTATTTTGGAAATAAAAATGTCCTTAAGGTGCTTAAGGACATATTTGGATAGAAGTTCAGCAAGAAGCTAGAAGTGCTAAGTTTGGAACTCAAGAGAGAGGCTAAAGATGCCTTCACTCAGAATAATTATAAGCTACTTAAGGGCAAAAATCTGTGTTTATAATATCTTTTTTTCTGATGCTAAGCACAGTATCAGGCATGCAGCAGATGTTCAACAACTGATGAATTTAACTGAATTTGGCAATCATTCATACAAACACAAAGGTTTAGGCAGATGAAAGCATGAGAGAGAGAATATAGAAATGAATAGATGATAAAATCTAAAGCCCTACACAAGAAGTCAGAGAGAGACCAACAGAGAAGCTAAAAGGAATAGTCAGAAAAAAAGAATAGGGTCAGGGTAGTACAATGACACAGAGGGAGATGAAAGGTTCAGAAGGAAAAGAATAATCATCAGTGTCAAATGCTCAAAGATGTCAAGATAGCTATGGACTAAGAGCTTCCAAATTTAATGAGTATGTGGAATTTTGAGAAAGCAGTTTCAGGACAATACTAACAATTTGGGATTATGAGAGGTCAAACTAAAAGGACAGATACTTTTCAAATGGAGATAATAAGTTCATCTATTAAAAAAATAAGATTATAGTGTAGGTTATGAAGAGGTTTCCAAAGAGGTTTATTATCTTGGCCTTCTCCTGCTGATTGTGTTATGAGTGACCACAGGAAAAGAGCTTTATTTTGCTCCAATGTCTCAAATTGTTAATATAAGGCTTCAGCATAGTGACACCAGTAATCCGTACTGTAGGGAAGCATTTAGATAAAATTAAATTACCTTCTGGGAGAGAGTTCAAAATACTTTACCTATTTCCACCTCAGTGAGACAGTTCTCAATCTTCTTAAGTATGATGTCCATTTCATCTATCCTTGTTTGAAGTTTCTCCCTCTCATTCTAAATATACAATATTATATTGTTAAGTTAAACCTCTAAACAAAACGCTTTAACATTACAAATGGTTAAACTTACTGACATACTGCTTTGCCTATACCATGAACAGGCAAATCTTGAAATGAAGGTCAAAGCTTCAAGTCTGGACTTAGGATGTTTTTAAAAAGCATACATAACAGGGGTGTCAAGGTGGCTCGGTCAGTTAAGTGTTCAACTTTGGCTCAGACAATGATCTCACGGTTCGTGAGTTTGAGCCCCACATAGAGCTCTCTGCTGTCAGCACAGAGCCCACTTTAGATCCTCTGTCCCCCTCTCTCTGCCCCAACCCTGCTCTCATACACAATCTCTCAAAAATGATTAACATTAAAAAAAAGGCATACATAACAGATTAATGTAAACCCATTTTTTGTACTTTATTCTAGCATTTCCATGTTAATATGTATTACTTAAAAAAAAGTAATCCTTTAAAAAATGTTCTATGGTCAAGTAAGTATGGGAAACATTGAACAGAATTAAAGCATTTTTTGTTCTTTTTAGACTTAAAAAAAATATTTCTGACTTTTGCCTTTAATATGCTATTATTTCTCCAAAGGGAGGATATAGCATGTAACATTCCTCAGAGTTATTTGCCAATGAAAATTTTGCTTTATGCAGAGTCTTTCTTAAAGTACCATCGTTTTGGGAAATGCTACTTTAAACATGCACACAGAGGGCACCTGGTTGGCTCAGTCAGTAGAGCATGCAACTTTTGATCTCGGGGTTGTGAATTCAAGCCCCACATTGGGTATAGAGCTTGCTTGCTTACTTACTTACTTACATACATACATACCTAAAAATAAACATGCACATACACTCATAGCTGGATATGGACTAGGAGGAAGATAATACTACAGCACAGTCCTTAGCAATGGAAGGTCAGAAACCTACATTGTTTTATTCCAACACTTGAGACGAGACATAGGCCCATATTAGTAAATATATTCTAGAATTACTCAAGATGCCAGACTCCCTCCACCCTTTTTTTTTTTTTTTTTAAGTAGGCTCCATGCCTAACATGGGGCTTGAACTCATGACCCTGAGATTGAGAGTTGCATACTCCACTGACTGAGCCAGCCAGATGCCCCTAGATTTCCCACTTTTGATAAATTGAACCCCACCTCTTATGAACCATGGTAAAATTATGCCCAGTCTCATTCACATGTCTCCCCTAAGGAACATTCTTCATATCCTACAACCACTATAAAGTAACTTTATTGTCTTTTTTTGTTGTTGCTGTTTTAATGTTTATTTACTTTTGACAGAGAGATAGAGTGTGTGCAGGGGAGGGGCAGAGAAAGAGGGAGACACAGAATCTGAAGCAGGCTCCAGGCCCTGAGGTGTCAGCCCGGAGCTCGACGCAGGGCTCGAACTCAAAAAGAGTGAGATCATGACCTGAGCTGAAGTCGGTGCTTATCCGACTGAGTCACCCAGGCGCCCCTAAAGTAACTTGAATAGACCTTTCTTTCTATGCTGTTAGCTACGTCAAATTACCTGAGCTGACTGTACCAGCTTGCTGTAGAGAGTCACTTTTCCTTGGTGAGTAAAGACTTTAGTCATCTTGGTAAAACGTGATTTTATCTTGTTCAGGTAAATTCCAAAAGCCTTCAGCTGCAAGAGAAAGTCAAAGGTTATAATGCATTAAAAGAAGTGAGTTAGAAAAGGCAAATGGGGGCACCTGGGTGGCTCAGTTGGTTAAGCGGCCAACTTCAGCTCAGGTCATATTCTCACGGTCTGTGAGTTCGAGCCCCATGTCGGGCTCTGTGCTGACAGCTCAGAGCCTGGAGCCTGCTTCAGATTCTGTATCTCCCTGTCTCTCTGCCGTTCCCCTGCTCATACTCTGTCTCTATGTCTCTCAAAAATAAATAAACGTTAAAGAAAAATTAAAACAACAACAACAACAAAAACAAAAACTCATTCATTCGTTTAAGTAATCACTGTGCTTAATGTGGGGCTTAAGCTCCTGACCCCAAGATCAAGAGTCACATGCTCCAAGAGTCAAGAGCCAGCCAAGTGCTCCCTCATTTGCAAATTTAATCACATTTAATAGTTTAAGAACAGAACCAAAGATTTCAGTTTTAATACCTGTTTAAAAATTTTTTTTAATATTTATTTATATTTGAGAAAGAAAGAGACAGAGACAGAATCTGAAGCAGGCTCCAGGCTCCGGGTTGCGAGTTGTGAGTGGTCAGCACAGAGCCTGACATGGGACTTGAACTCACAAGCAGTGAGATCATGACCGGAGCTGAAATCTGACGCTCAACCGACTGAGCCACCCAGGCGCCCTAATTCCTGCTTTTCATTCATTTATTCATATTACAAGTTAGAAAGTGACAGCCCCTGAGTTAATTTTAAAAAGTCTTGATATATTAGAGCACATATAAAACATGTTGGTTATTATTTAACCAATTAAAGTAAATCTTTTCCTCATCTAAATCTAAGTGAAAGGAAAACAAGTAGGAGGAAATTCTAAATAAACTTCAAATATATTTCCTAAATTAAATTAGTCATTTCAGGTTTGAAAAGATTATATATTAATAATTACTCATGTATATTTAAATAAAAACTTTGGTAACATATTATACATGAGAAGTTAAAAAATTCACCACTAATTACCAAGTCACAGTTACTTATTTCACAATACTCTGTTCAAAATGTCTATACTGATTCCCATTCAGAAAATGAGACAAAAATACCTCCTCATCAGAGCAGTGTCTCATTTTTTCCCACAGGTTCCTATTTACATCAGTCAACAGCTTATCCTGGTTCAATGCAGACAGCTTTAACCTAAAATATAGAAAAGTTAATTAATTAGCTCAGGGTTCAGAAGTCAGCTTGAATGAATCAACACAGATTTACAGGCATACTTAATTTAATTCTTCTTAGTTCTTTTCTACCTTAACAAAAGGGGAATTTACTGGAGAATAGTAGCCAGCCTGATTATTTCAACACTTGTAGAACGGTTCAAGAAAGCTATAAATCATAAAAACTTCCCTCACAAACAGAATTCCCAAGCAATTTGTTCCAAAATGAAAACATGTTGCTTTTAAAGAATCTTTAAAGCCTATCCATATGTAATTATTGTCAAATTGTAGCTATTATTTTAAGTAAAAGTTCTCAATTCGGCTTATCTCACCTGTATATGATAGCATTTATAAAAGTAGCAAAGTTATATATTAGTCTCTTGTTAGTAAGTAGAAGAAATACATTTCTACCAGAGTTAGAAGATATTATATACAGGAGTATAGGTATAAAATCAGACAGTAAAGCACATCTAAACATACTGTGCCTTGTATGCAAGATCTTATTTTATTCAAATAAAACATTCTCAGACAAATCTTGAGGCACTCGACTCTTTTAAACAACATGAAAATAAGAAACCTTTCTGTCTTGTTCAGTGATGAACCCCAGTACTTTTTCTTTTTTTAAACTTTAAGTAGGCTTCACACCTAGCGTGGAGCCCAAAGTGGGGCTTGAACTCGCCACCATGAGATCAAGACCTGAGTTGAGACCAAGAGTCGGACACTAACCTATTGAGCTACACAGGTGCCCCGAACCCCAGTACTTAGTATAGTGCCTGGCACATAGTAGATGTTTAATATATAGTTGAATGAAAAAACAGAATCAGGCAAACCTGTGGTGTTATAATTTGACAGCATCTTAAGTTTCCAGTTTTAAAACTACATAATTCTTTAAAAATTATTTAAATTTTTTTAATGTTTATTTATTTTTGAGAGAGATAGAACATGAGCGGAGGAGGGGCAGAGAGAGAGGGTAACATGCAATCTGAAGTAGGCTCCGGGCTTCGAGCTGTCAGCACAGAGACCAATGACCCAATGTGAGGCTTGAAGTCACGAACTGTGAGATCATGACCTGAGCCAAAAATGGACAAGTTGGATGTTTAACCAACTAAGTCACCCAGATGCCCCTAAAAATTATGTTCTTTTCTGCTTGATAGATTGGTTCAACTTTAGTTGAATAGTTCTAGATAAGTATGATATAAGTATATTTTGGGTTGTAAGTCCTAATTTACCTGAGGGAATCTAGATATACCTAATTTGTAAATTAGTGTGCCACATCTACATACATCAAAGCACTGAGCAACAGTCTGAGTAATATCATGTTCTTCCATACATGCAAATCAAGAGCAAATCGGATAAAATTATAAACCCAAAGGCAATCTTGATTTCTGGCACTATATATAAATTTCTAAAGGGTATTATCTATCTTCATTTGAAGATGTTCTTCTGCAATCGATTTATGATATCACAATCTAATAATTATTGTTTATTGAGGATGTACTTTTTGCTAAGAATGGCATGAAGATATTTACATACACTATTTCCTCTGCTCATTTCTGCCTGCTGAGTAGGTATTGTTATCCCTAATTTATGGATGTGGAAATGACAGTTAAATGACTTACAAAAAGTTACACAGTTGGTGCTGTAGACAGGATTGAGCTTTAATCTGTCTGACTACAAAGCCGACTCTTTCCTACATACCATATGACGCTGCCAATTAATGCCATGAACTTTTTTTGATGCCAGTGTTATTCTAATCAAAATCTTACCACACAGATTATTCACCCATCTCATGAAACACACACAAACATGAAAACTTTCATACTCTTCAATCTTTTGGCGAAGAGCCTCACAATCTTCTCTATAAATCTGTATCTTGGGTCGGTAAACATATTGACTTAACATCAGGTCTTCTGGAGTAGGTGGTGTATTTATAGTAAACTGGAAAAAAAAGAAAATTAGTCCCTCAAAACTGGTAGTTTGAGGACAAAACCATGTTTAAAAACTGTTTCAAGTTTCAGAGTGCTTATTTTAAAAAGTCATAAAAGAAAAATTTGATTACTCTATGAAACTGATATACCCAATACGCTAGTAGCTGGAATTTGAATTCAAGTCTCTGACATCAAAGTCCATTTCCTACGTTTGTTTAGTGGATGTTCCGCTCACATGCGATTCAAAGTGGTTTGAAAATGGTTATGTGTTGTTTTAAGAAAATCAATACCTAAAAATTCAAACTTATTAGGAACTCTTTCATTAAAAGAAAGAAAAAAGATGCCAGTTTCTCAGATTATTCTTTTCTACTTCCATTCTCTAGCTCTAATCCATACTTCTGTCCCAGTTTGGATTCAAATTTTTCTGGGATATGTAAAATAAGGTGGTTTGGCTCAGGTCATGAACTTGCAGTTCGCGGGTTAGAGCCCTGTGTCGGGCTTTGTGCTGGCAGTCTGGAGCCTACTCGTAATTCCCTTTCTCCTTCCTGTTCTCTCTCTCTCTCAGAATAAACAAACTTAAAAAAAAAAATTATTTTTAAGATTTTATTTTAATTCAATTTTTTTTTGAGAGACAGAGAGAGACAGAGTGTGAGTGGGGGCAGGGCAGAGAGAGAGGGAGACACAAACTCCAAAGCAGGCTTCAGGCTCTGAGCTGTCAGCACAGAGCCTGATGTAGGGCTTGAACTAATGAACCTCAAGATCATGACCTGAGCTGAAGTTAGATGCTAAACTGAATGAGCCACCCAGGCAACCCTATCTTTATTTTTTAAATGTTTAGTTGTTTTTGAGACAGAGAGAGAGAGAGCGAGCATGAGTGGGGTTGGTGCAGAGAGAGGGACAGGAGCTGAAGTGTGCTCTGTGAGCTGTGCCTCGACAGCTGTGACCATGTTCCTAGAGATTCACCAGGAATGCAAGCATCAGTGGGTATCAGGCTCATGCACTGTGGGTACATATGGGCTCCCACCCATATGCATGCCATATGCGACAGTCAGATTAATTTGCTGCACCTTGAGCCCAGGACCATGTGCAGCAGCTACCCTCTTCCCCTGACTTATCTACTGTGATTAAGTACCCAGTTTATGCACAATTAGCTCTTGGCTATTTCAGGCAGGGCTACCTGCAATAGTTTCTTGATCTAACTGAGGAGGTTGTAAATTATAGTGCTTCTGCCTGAGGCACTCCCTACACATGCCAAGAGTCATGGGACACTACAATATCACTTTTGCTGGTGATGCCTGCTGAGCGCAAAACCCAGGCAGGGCTTGAACTCAGGAACTGTGAGGTCATGACCAGAGCCAAGATCAAAACTCAGATGCTCAACCGACTGAGCCACCCAAGTACCCCTAGGTCCTCTTGACTACTTTTTAATTGGGTTGTTTTTTTATTGAGTTGAAAAAGTTCTTTATATATTCTAGATACAAGTCCCTTATAAAGGTAGGATTTGCAAATGTTTTCTCCCATTCTGTGGGTTGTGTTTTCACTTTCTTGATGGTATCATTTGTGACACAAAAGTTTTTTTTTTTTTAAGTTTATTTACTTTAAGAGACATAGAGATGTGTGAGTGGGGGAGGGGCAGAGAGGGAGAGAGAATCCCAAGCAAGCTTCGTGCTGCCAGGGCAGAGCCTGATATGTGGCTGGAACCCACAAAGTTGTGAGATCATGACATGAGCCAAAACCAAGAGTCAGATGCTTAACTGAATGAGTCATTAGGGGCCCCAGTAGCACAAAAGATTTTAATTTTGGTGCTACGTAGACTTAATTTTTTTTAAGTTTATATATTTACTTTGGGGAGGAGAGAGAGAGAGAGAGAGAAAGAAAATGCATGCAAGCACAGGAGGAGCAGAGAGAAAGGGAGAGAGAGATTCCCAAGCAGAGTCCACGCTGTCAGTGCAGAGTTGGATGTGGGGCTTGATCTCAATTGTTAGGGTCATGAATTGTGAGATCATGACCTGAACCAAGATTAAGAGTCGGACACAACCAACTGAGCCACCCAGGCACCTCTTAAACATGATTTTTGTGTATAGGGTGAAGTATGGGTCAAGGTTCATTTTCTTTTTCTTTTTTTTTAAAGTTTATTTATTTTTGAGAGACATAGAGGAACAGCATGAACAGGGGAAGGGCAGAGAGAGAGAGGGAGACACAGAATCAGAAGCAGGCTCCAGGCTCTGAGCCGTCAGCACAGAGCCCGACGCGGGGCTCGAACTCACAGACCGCAAGATCATGACCTGAGCTGAAGTCGGCCGCCCAACCAACTGAGCCACCCAGGCGTCCCTCAAAGTTCATTTTCAAAAAAAATTTTTTTTAATATTTATTTTTTAGAGAGAGTGGTATGCGTGCATATGCATGGGCTGGGGAGGGGCAGAGAAGAGGACAGAGGATCCAAAGCGAGCTCTGAGGTGATAGCAGAGATCCCAATGTGGGGCTTGAACTCATGAACCATGAGATCATGACCTGAGCTAAATCAAGAGTCGGACGCTTAACCTAATGGGCTACCAATAACCCCTCATTTTCCAATTTCTTAAAGTAAGCATTAAAAATTCCTTTATTTTTAGGTTCTCTTCTATAATAAAGATAGTATCTAAGACTTTTAATTTTCTGCTAAGTATAATTTTTGCTGTATGTCCCCTAGATTTGGTATTAAATATTCTCCTTTACTGTGCTTTCTTAACAGTCTTGATTTCCTCTCTGATCTCACAGTTATGTACAAGTGTATTTCTCAATTTCTAAGAAGCTAAGAATATTTTAGTCCTCCTATTAGTTCTAATTTTTTTGGATTAATAAGATCAGGTGATACTGTACATAAAAATCTTTTTTTTTCAGTCCGTTAATATTTTCTTTGTGGCCAAGGACATAACTAATTTTTATAAATGTTCAACAGACTTAAGAGAAAAAAATATTCCTATTAAATTTTTCTATTAATCTTTTAAATTGACCTTATGGATTGTCAATTCAAATACTGTATAATCTTTTATAATTTTGATTTTGAAAAGTGTTTATTAAAAATTTCTGCTATACTTGGATTTTTGTAATAGTGTGAAAACACATATGTTCAAGAAAAAGTATCAAAGACAAAATACATGGCAGGGAATGAGAAAAAATAAAATTCCACTTTATCAGAATCTATGATATTACAAAAAATCAGTTTTTATGATAAGCACAATATACCTACTATAGAAAAACTTTCTGCAGGAAAATATGTTTTCTTAGATTCTTTCTCTGTTTTTCTATAAACACATGTTTTGATGCAGTCTAATAAACAAGTACAATACATTTTAACTGAGATAACTATTTTGCCAAGAAACTGCACTTACTTTGGCTGGGAGATTGCTCTGTCGGGGTTTCTGTATCAAAATATGGACCTGAAGAAGTATAAAGAACTCCTTTATTGTAATTTTCCCATCTTTGAGTTTCTGAGGAAAGAAAAAAAGTTTGCACAACTATTCAAGGTGAGTTCTTTTTGACTATAACCACCTCACTTTGTTTCTAAATAGTTTACGATATATTTGTGGAAATATCCAAATATCTGTAAAGCTATATAAGAAGATATTTTATCTAATATTATTTCTTAATATTATTCAGTAACAATAGAATTGAGAGCAAATTATAAAACGAAGGTCTTCTAATTGTGATTTCTACTCCACATGACTAATGAACATGCTGGATCCTTAATAAAAAACACTTGTCTGTATAGTTGAAATATTTCATAATTAAAAAAACATTTTTTTAAGTTTCTGATTTTGAGAGAGAGACAGAGAGAGCAGGGGAGGGGCAGAGAGAGAGGGAGAGAGCTGATCAGCCTGGGGCTTGATCTCATGAACTGTGAGATCATGACCTGAGCTGAAATCAAAGACCTGGACACTTAACTGAATGAGCCACCCAAGTGTCCCTAAAAAAATTTAAAAACAAAAGGAGGAAAATAGTTGCATTAGAGACAGAAGTATTTTAACATACCTCCTTCAAGCTCTCCTCACAAATAGTGTCTCTGAGAAACTGTGATTCCATTTGACTATTGTGGTGTGCTACAAGTAAAGAAAATTCAGGAGATAAACATGTCAAAACTGAATTGTAAGCTTAATTTTAACCATCATTCAGGTTTATACGTGGTTCATGCTATTGAAGATACCCACTAGGATCTTTTGGGGAACAGAAATTTTAAGGTTTCATTCAATGTTTCTCTACCAATTATGAGCTTCTTACAGTTTATCACTTCTCAATTATTAAAATAATTAAGAATTAAAGAGACTAAATATTATTTTACTTATCAATTATGTGTAACTCCCAAAAAGCTTAAATGAATTTCAAGTATCTCCTAAATTGAAATACATTTATTATTAGTCAAGTAAGCAGATGACTTCTATTATTTAGCCTTCATAAAGATCTTACTGCTCAAGTCCAGAGAAGTCCCATCGGCCTTGATTGAATCCAGAGAACTGCTGCAACTAGATGGTGTCCTGCTTGGGCTTTTTATAAGTACACTGTTGGCATTTTTATCTATATCCCCTTCAGCGTGGTGATCAAAAATCTGAAATTATCAATTAAGGAACATCATCAGCATGAAGTCATGACTTTGTATACTTATAAATAACTAAATGTTTGTTAAATGCTAACAAATACTACTTCTTAACATAAAATTTCTCTATAATGTATATGAAATACCTTAGTAACAAATTAGATTAAGTAATAAGCAACTTATTAGGCCTTTAGAGTTCAAAGTAATTTTATTTAAGAATATAGAGAAATCGCCTTGTGCATTTTGCATAAGCAAACTGTTTCTCAATCTAAGTTAAAGACAGATCCTATGAGCTGACAAATGTTGACCTATCCAATTATTTAACTACTAGCCACCAGGGTCGGGGTCACCACACTGAAATAAACCAGCATAGAATACTGGCTATACATAGTGGCTCTGGGTAGAGCACAAAGAAACTTACATCTAGGCTTTAGTACCTCTTTTCCCAGTTGATCAACACTCCTTTGGCTGATGTCAAATAAGTGATGTAGTCTTACTTTTATTATTTTAGCCATTTGACTTTACAACCTTAAATGCCATTTTCACCTATTACTTACATAAGGTTTTTGAGTACAACATGTTCTTTGTCTAAATGTTAGAATGTAATCTCCATGAGAACAGATTTTTTTTTTTTTCTGTAAATTCCCATTGATGCATTCCCAGCTCCTACACAATATCCAGGACACAGCAGATACTCAATATCTACTGAACAAAATAATACTAATTTTTATAGAATCTGTTAAGTTTTAAATTTTCTATCACTGATACTACTGTCTCAAAGCTTCAAAGATGAACCATTTCCTCAGGACCTCATATTATAGAACTACAAAAATAATTTTCTAAGTTCACTCACATATTTCTTAATAGACTTTAAACTCTGTTTTCTATCAATCTCCGATTCTTTCTAATCTTTATTTCTCTACCCATACAACTCACTTTGAGTGATAGATTTTATTCTCTCCAAGTTATCTAAATGAGTGTTCCCTCAACTTAAAAAAAAAAAATCTATTACCTCTTCCATAAATTCAGAATCTCACTTACTTCACCTTCAGATAGTGGACTTGACCTAGGTATTCCCTCATTCACTAAAGAAATGGACTCTCAGCTTCCACATATCCTCATTACCCAAGTAAATTCAAGCAAGCTTTTCTTTATGCAATTTGTGTAACAAAAGTTTTTTATCCTCTAGATACTTAGAACACTAAAGATCATTTTTCAAACGACATATACCCTGCCTAGTGATTCTCATATGCAAAACCATAATGACAAATTACACAATTTCAACATTAATTTTTATACTACTTTCCATTTCATTTTTTATGATGATCTGTCACTTCAAATTGTTTTTGTTAGTCAAATAATTTCTTAACATTCCACATACGATTATTTCTCCAACCCTATAATTGGAAATAAACAATTCCTGCTCATCAATTTCTGCCCTAAAATTAAAATTCAAGGGCTGTCTGTGTGGCTCAGTCAGTTACTGACTCATGATTTCTGCTTAGGTCATGATCTCAGTCATGATCTCAGGGTGATGAGATCGAGCCCCGCATTGGTGTGGAGGCTGCTTGGGATTCTCCCTTTGCCGCTCCCCTATTTGTGCGCATGTGTTCTCTCTCTCTCTCAAAATAAATGAATACATATTAAAAAAATAAAAATTCAAGAACACTCATAATTAAAAAAAATATCAAACATTCCTTAGTTCAAGACAGAGCTTACCTCCTGATCTTGTGCAGTATCACTAAACCTAATCTCACTTTTTCTGATTTTTGTCTCATTCTGAATATCACCTTCTTCTTGTGTCCAGGTTCTTTTTTGGCTATTACAGGTTTCTCTTAGTTTATTTTCAGATGGTGAAATCTCTTTTTGATATGTCTCAATCAAAGCCCTTTCCTCAGTTTCTATGGTAATAGAGTCTGAGGAATTAATCTCACCAGGGTATATAGGAAGATTTTCCTCATTTATATATTGAGATGGACTTAAGTTCAGCTTAGTTGCAACAAATTCAATGCTTGACTCCTTACTGAAGACTGGTTGAGTTTCTAAGTGATTTAAATCTGTTATATCTGCTTGAATCTGGTTCAGGTCATCAATACCAGTGACACTACAATTTCTCTTATTTGGCAACCTGGGCAAAAATATTCCCAAAGAACGTCTCCTTACTTTATCTTTTACAGCTGTGAGTGGTACAGAGATGGTTTCAGTTCCATTATTAGCAATTTTGTTTTCTTTATCATCTTCAACATTGCTGGGCACTGTGTTAATATTACGTATTTCTATAGCTTGCTCTATACTCTTATGATTGTGTGCCTTATGTACCAATGCAAGTAATTGTTCTGGAGAAGGTGGTATATGAGCAGTTTGGAAATCTGAAAATTCTTCAGTTTTTCCATTCAAATTATTCAGATTTGATTTGACACTATTAAAACTTGCAGTATTAGATGAAATTGCAGGAGATGTTGCTTCTCTCGAATTAGCATGAGTTTGAATAACTTGCTTAGTCAAGTCAGAGTTACTGTGGAAATCAGTATTACATTTAGCTGCCTGAATATTTTTTCTCAGCTCTTTTTTACAGGCTATAGTAAACTGTTGGCCCTTATCGAGCATTTTGGACTCATTTGCACATGTGGGTACAGAAGAATTTCCCATAACAATATTTAAATTCTTATTTCCAGTGTTAGACAATATGGTTTCATCTTTATTCACAATTATTTGTCCTTGTTGAGATAATGGAGGTAGCTGGGTTGAAAGATGAGGCTGAGAAGCAACACAAACATCATCAACAAAGGTGGTCTTTAAGTTATGTTCTGCCTTATCAACAAAGCCCTCCATTTGATCCTTTGGGAGCTTAAAAGATACTCGCTTTGAATTAGGTTTAGTTACCTCCCCCAGATCTTGACTATATATTAAAGTTTGATTAGCTATCAGATTTTGGGGTTCCTTAATCAGATCTTGATCTTTGAGCACTGTTATAGCACAGTCTAAGCGTCCTTTGGTATTCGTTTGAGTAACTTTTTCCTTCTCTAACAAAGAACAAGAAGCAGAGAGAGGCGGTCCCTCAGATTTCAAGTAATATTCATTGGCTAAATCATTTGCATAAACAAGATTGCTTTGCATTGGCCAGTTACTGGCTTTCTCATCTTTATCCTCTGAGGACATGACATTCCCCTCCAAATTATCAAAGTAGGAAACAGCATGTGGTAAACAGGAATAATTATCACTGGATCCACACATAGCAGTTGTATGACTGTTTGTAAAATCCATGTTTCTTCTATCTGTACTATTTAATGGACAGTTTTCGGTTTTGGCTTTTTCCAATATATAGGCCTGGTCTACAACTTTTCCCATGACCTCTTCATCCACAGTGCTATTGAATTTGATCATTTCTAACTGACTTTGACCCCCAGACAATGTATTAAAAGGAACAGACGGTGTCTCATGATGCTTTTTCTCAGAGTACAGAACAATTTTGTTTTCTACAGCCAATGCTTGTTTTTTAGCGATTTCTTGAATAGAGTGACCATCATTATGAAAAGAAATACCCAAGGTTTTTCCTTTAGCTATTCCAAATTTAGAGCACTCTTGAAGAATTTTCTCTGTGGCTTGACAATCAATGAAAACAGTATGGGATTTGGTGACTTCCAGATCACAGTGATTATCTACAAACATTACAGTTTTGTCCATAGGCCTAGTGGTTATTTTATCTGGTGAGACAGTTTCACATTCTAAGGCAGTTGTGTGACTTCTAGTCATTTCCATGTCATCCTGCCCACATGCATACAAAACAGTTTTAGAAGTTCCTGCCAAAGGCATGAAATGGGAATTCTCTCTATCTTCCAGGGCACTTTTGTTATTTATTTTCACTGCACAACTCTGGGTGATATCCATATCATTTTCATCATTTTTGGAAAATGTAGCAGTCTTGTCATTTTTGAGTCTAAGGCTTTTCCTTCTCTGACTTCTGCCTGATATAGTTTCATTCAGAAGTTCAGGCTTTTGTACATCTTTGTCATTTTTCCAAATGGTTGATTTAGACACTTCTATGTTATCACCAGCTATAAATCCTACAGCTTTCTCTATAGGACCACTGTTAGGCCATTCTGTCAGTAGTGTTAGCTTGTTGACTTTTGCTGCTGAATGGTCACTTTCACCAATCTCTGTAAAGAAAACACTCTCCTCAGCAGAAGTAAATGTCACTTTTGGCTTTTCTGGGCTTTTTCTTTCGGATAGTTCAAAGTCAGGTCTGTCTGTAACCACAGTCCTATCCTTTGCTTGGTAGTCAATGAAAACAGTGTGGGACTTTGTCATTTCCAGTTCATTGTAATTATCTACAAACATTACAGTTTTATCAACAGGCCTACTGATTTCATCCAGTGAGACAGTTTTACATTCTATAGCAGTTGTGTGACTTCTAGTGACCTCCATGTCATCTTGCCCATGCGTATACAAAACAGTTTTAGAAGTTCCTGCCAAAGGCAACAAATTAGAATCTTGTTCCTTTAATAAAGGTTTATGATTTATTTCCACTGTAAAACTCTTGGTGATATCCATATCATTCTCATCACCTTCTGAAAATACAATAGTCTTATCAACTTTTAGTCTGCCAACACTTTTCCTTCCACAAATTTTGACATCTTGCTTTTCATTCAAAAATCCAAGTTTCTGTATGCTTTTGTCCTCCAACACATCTATGTTATCATTAGAAACAAATACTCCAATTTTCTCTGTAGGAATTTTACATTTTTCAACTTTTACAGCTATTTGTTTGTTTACTGTTGTTAGCTGGCTGTTAGTATTTTCTAAATTATTCTTACCCAATTCTTGTACTTCAGAAGGACCAAATCCAATGACAACAGTGTGACTCTTGGTTAGATCCATATTTTGTTCCTCCTCTGAACAAATAATTGTCTTGTCATGAGAACAGTCAAGGGTGGGATTGCCTGAACTTTTCCTTAGTGGCTGAGGCAGTTTAGAATTCTGGTCTGGTATAGATTTCACTGTGTAACTGTTAACAGCAATATTATGATTTTTCATGGTAGACTGTCCTTCTAATAAAGATAATGACTCTGTGATAGGAAACAAAGATTGCTCACATAAAACTGTACTTCCATTATTTTCCAGCATTACTTGTTTTTCAAGGTTTCTACCAAAGTGTACCATATTATGGCTTGTTGCTATGTCTTGATGAGTATCACATGAGTGAAGAGAATCTTTGTCAAGATAGGGTGCAATCTTGAAAACTTGATCTTTGTCTTTGTCCCAGGTGTCAGTTGGGATGTCTTTAGATATTTTGTCTGGCCGTTGGGAGGGTTCAATATGACTTTTGGCCATTTCTTCCCATTCATTTGAAGGGCTTTTGCTGTGAGAGTGAAATTTACTGGTATTCTCAGATGTTAGACTATAAGATGCAAGAGGAGCTTGACCTCCTAGGTTAGTTGTGTGGCTCCTAGTCAAATCCATATCTTCATCTGTGAATATTTCAGTCTTTTTGTCAGTCAATGAAATAGATGAAGTTGTTGCCAGGCTCTGTTGTAATCTGCCCTTGGGTTCATGAGGAACTGAGCTACAATTTATATTCATTTCCCCATCCTCTGACATGGTTTTGAGATTTTGGAGCATCATTTGTTTTTCAGATATTGGTGTGGCTGCTCTCTGTGTATCTGTCTGATCTTGTTTAAAAATCTGATTATCTATTGCAACTGTATGACTCCTGGTAATGTCCATGCTATCCTCCCCTAAATAAATAGTTTTCTCTGTGACAACAGACATGGTATCTAGATTGGGATATATTTTAGAATAATTACTATCATTCTTCAGTAAATTTTTCTCTTCTCTCATACCTGAGAGACACTTGGTCAGTTCCATAGCATCATTACTGCTAGAACAAAAAAACGTCTTATGAGCTTGAAAAGCTGGGCTCGAACATATAGATTCTGGGATCATGGCCAATGTTCTGGCATCTTGGTTAGAAGTCTGTGTGACTGTGTGAGTTTCTGTCTCTGTAATATGACTTCTGGTAATATATATCTCACCATTAGGGTTGAGAGAAGGGTCTTGAAAAGCAGAAATCAGTTTATTCTTTAAGATTGTCTTCTCTCCTGGAGCTTTAGCTCCATAAGCTGTTGGAATCTCCATCATGACATTCTGAGTATGATTTTCTGTATTAGATAAATTATCTGCTGAGGGTAAATTCTGGATAGTGTGATTAATTGTCAAGTCCATGAAGTCATTGCCATATATCGTAATATCATCTCCTTTAAATTCCCTTAAGCTGGTCTCACTGGATGTGGGAACCAAAGTCTGAATATTGGCTGTATGACACTGGGTGAAATTCATCCCATCATCTTGTTCTCTAAAGATTCTAGTCACATTATTGCTATTTTCATCTACCCTAAGAGATACATGCATTTGATGTACAGAAGAGGCCCTATTTGATTCTTTGGGATGAACAGATATCTCGAAATTTTCTTTATCAGGTCCTATTAAAGCATTAGATTTTCCTGTTTTCAATCTTTTTATGAAGTCATTAAAATTTATTTTCTTTTCTGAAGAAGTGCTTTGATCCATGGAAAAATTTAATTCTTTTTTCATTCCTAAATCCTTAGTATGGAGCTTTAAGTTCGCCAGAAATGATGTGGTATCTATTTTAGTGAATTTTTCACTTTTGGTACAATCTAAAAGGCCTTTGGTAATCATCACAGTGTGACTTGTTGTTAGATCCATCTGGTTTTCATCTGAAAAGATGACGGTCTGGTCATTTGCAGGTTTCTTTTCCTGGCTGTGTTCTGCAACTGAAATCTATAATGAAAGCAAAATATAGGAGATTAGATGAAATACAAACTTGTAGAAAGGTACTTTATAACATGCACTATATACAGAGTACAACATAAACAATCTTAACGATGGTTTCGTGATACACTGGTGGTTTGAATCAGTGACGCGGTATGTAGCATGTAATTAGTTATTGTATTTCTTCCCCAAAGTCTGTGAATGCTTTGAGTGTTTTCGGACAAATAAAAAGTCAAGGTTAATTATATACCTACTAGAATGACTAAAACATGAAAAAGACTGACAATGTCAAATGTAACTATAATAAAAATTCTAATTACTATATTAGATAGGTCATTCTCATTCTAAATAAAAAGACTTAGAAAGGGATAAGTGCATGACAGCTCATTTCTAGTACACTCTACTCTTGGAAGTTGGGTTCTCTTTGAATCTTAAAGCAGTGGTTTTATTTGTAAGGATACAGCCTAACTTCTTGCTACTCAAAGTATGGTCTGTGCACTAGTATCATCAGGAGAATATTAGAAGTAAAGAATCACAGAGCCTGCCTCAGATGTACTGGGAAAGAATCTGTATTTTAATAAAGTCCTGAGATGATTCATATGCTCATTACAGTTTGAGAAGTCCTGATATAATTAATTTATTTCCTTATTATTTAAACTGGTTGTGACTAAACTATCCTTAGTTAACAGAAAAGGTAGGAAGTTTTCCAGTCTATGCTAGTCCACTTTGGGAAGTAACCTCTAAATCATGCCATTACCATTAATATTTTTGTGTGTTAACTATCAAGGGAGACTAAAATATGAAGGCACATGCATGAACTCATACCTCTCTCTGTTGCATCTGAGTCTGAATAGGAGCACAAAGCAATGTGTTCATTCCTATTGAAAAAGAAGAAAAAACTAAAGTCAGTAAGAAAAATATATATTACCAAGAGCCTAATTTTTCTTTCCTTAGGTTCTCCTTCATTTATGAGTATTCACTTAAGTTTTATCAGTTACTAAGCCTTTCATAAGGACTTAGGTATTAAATTTCATTAAGACTTCCAAATGTCCTATTTTAGGGACAGAGAGATCGGTGATTATTGTATTCTCTATGTGACTGAAATATTTATGAAATGTGGTAATTTGTTTTTTCAAAGTTTATTTATTTATTTTGAGAGTGAGAGAGAGAGAGCAAAAAAGTGAGGGAGAGGCAGAGAGAGAGAGAGAGAGAGGGAGAGAGAGAATCTCAAGCAGGCTCCACGCTCAGCCTGGAGTCCAATTCGGGGCTCAATCTCACAGCAATAAGATCATGACCTGAGCCAGCATCAACAGTTGGACGCTTCACCAAATGAGCCACTCAGGTATCCCTAGGATGTAGTGATTTTTAAAGGGGGGACTGTAAAGTTAGAAAGTCTGGACTATTTTTTTTCTCCTCTATTTATTTTTTTCTCTGGATTGTAGAGGTTACATGAGAAAGAGTACCAACTAATGAGACAGATATGTTAGAGTAAAGAGTAACTGGGCGGCTCAATTGGTTGAGTGTCAGACTCTTGGTTTCAGCTCAGATCATGAACCCAGGGTCATGGGATTCAGCCCCACATCAGGCTCCGAGCTGTGCAGCGAGCCTGCTTGAGATTCTCTCTCTCTTTCCCTCTGACCTTCTCCCCTACTCATGTGCATTCTCTCTCATAAAAGTAAAAATAAAATAAAATAAATGAAATGAAATGAAATGTTAGAGAACGATTTTGAAGTATCTTTTATTCTATGTTAAAGAATCTAGATGCTCCCATGATGGGATGTGCAATTTATAAAAATAACTCCAGAGAAGGAAAAGACAGTAGGTTTAAGAAAAGATGAACCATGAGGACCTGCTATAATAGTGCAGATACGAAGAGGATGAAAATTTCTGTTTGGGTAAAAGAAAATGAGAATGGAAATAAGAGATTAGACTCAAGACATTTTAGAAGTGAAATATAAAGATTTAGGTCACAAATGGACTTTGGAAATAGGAAGGGATTGAAGATGCCATAATAAAACAGAAAATACATTTTATAATATTTAAATTTAAAGGCAAATCTTTAGACCATTTTTATAAGTTTGTTTTAAATTCCAGTTAGCCAGTTGGTTAACACACAATGTAATATTAGTTTCAGGAGTACAATATAGTGATTCAACACTTCCATACATCACTGGTACACATCACAAAAATCTGTAGAACATTTTAAAGAGTTTATAGCAGGGTACCTGGGTGGCTCAGTTAGACATTAAGCATTGGACTTCGACTCAGGTCATGAGCTCACGGTTCGTGAGATCAAGCCCCACATTGGGCTCTGTACTGATACCTTAGAGCCTGGAGCCTGCTTTGGATTCTGTGTCTCCCTCTCTCTGCCCTTTCCCTGTTCATGCTGTTTCTCAAAAATAAATTAACATTAAAAAAAAGTTTTAAAGAACATACTTAAACATTATAAAAGCCATTTATGAAGAGCCCACAGCTAACACTGAGAAAACTGAGAGCTTTCCCCTTGAGATCAGGAACATGACAGGATGTCTGCTCTCACCACTGTTGTTTAACATAGTGTTGGAAGTCCTAGCATCAGCAGTCAGACAACAAAACAAAATAAAAGGCATTGGAACTGGCAAAGATGAAGTCAAACTCTCACTTTTCACAGACGACATGATACTCTACATGGAAAACCCGACAGACTCCACCAAAAGTCTGCTAGAACTGATACATGAATTCAGCAAAGTCACAGGGTACAAAATCAATGTACAGAATTTGGTTGCATTTTTACACACCAATAATGAAGCAACAAAAAGAGAAATAAAGAAATTGATCCCAATCACGACTGCACCAAGAATCATAAAATAATACCTAGGAATAAACCTAACCAAAGACATAAAAGATCTGTATGTTTTATTTATTTATTTTTGTGGACTGGCTACTTTTTTTTTTTTTAAGATTTTATTTTTAAGTAATCTCTTTACCCTGTGTGGGGCTCAAACTCACAACCCTAAGTTCAAGAGTTGCATGCTTCACTGACTGAGCCAGCCAGGTACCTTGGACTGGCTATTTTGAATAGTACTAAAGTTAAGTAAAAAACAAAAGTTACGTGAAAAAATCAGAAGACAGGCAATTTGGAGTAGGAAAGTCACTTCAGATAAAAGAAACAATATACAAATGGATACAGGCAACATGGAGAACTATAAATACTTTTTCATGGGCTAGAGCATAGGATGTCTGTAAAGGGCAGGAGATAAGATTGGAGAAGTTGGGGCACCTGGATGGCTCAGTTAGTTAAGCGTCTGACTTCAGCTCGTGCCATATCCCATGGTTTATGAGTTTGAGCCCCCACATCAAGCCCCACGTTGAGCCCCACATTGGGATCCATGCTGATAATGTGGAGTCTGTTTGAAATTCTCTCTTCTTTTCTCTTTCTGCCTTTCCCCAACTCACGCTTTGTCTCCTTCTCTCTCTCTCTCTCTCAAAAATAAATAAATAAAACTTAAAAAGAAAAAAAAGATTGGAGAAGTCAAGCCCAATTACAAAGAGCTAAGTCTATGCCAAAGAGTATGGGTTTTATCCTATAAGCAAAAAAAGTGTCATTGAACAATTTTAAGTGGGGAGGTAATATCAGATTTAGAAATATATAAAATGGTTCATAAGGATAAGAAACTAAATACAATAGCCCACAAAAGAATAATGATTTACAGGTAACAGAGCTGCAGGATATTTAGGAGAAAAAATAGAGTGAAGCCAAATGGATATGGGGAATGAGGAAAAGTTCAAAAAAGACTCAACTCCTAACTGGAGTGAATGACTGAATGGGAATCCAAAAATAGAGCAAACGAGAGGAACAGCAAGTCTGGCAGAAATAACAGGAAGTTTGTGAAATACCAAAGTGAAGATTTTGTGTAAAGAACAGAGTTCTCTTTATATTTCTTTCCACAGTTCTTTCACACATTACTTTGTAAGAAATTTGGATGAAGAGAAAGGTATGTGGTAAGAGAAGCATTGTGGTCATACTCACCAGTAATCTCACAGTAGTTATCTTCTGGATTCTTTTTCCTAAAAATTAAAAATTATTTTCAAAATCTATACCCCAAACGATTATCAAAAATCACAACAGTTTGAAAGAGTAAGGAAAGTTTTAGGTTTTCATCGGGTTGGTCACTGGCAGAAAGATACAAAGACAGCCTTTAAAAAGACTCCTCTGACTCTGACAAGGCAATTAAAGGATGCTTTTTAGATTGGTCTTAAGGCCTTGTTAATTTTAAGCATACTATAAAGATATGCTTAATATATGCTGTTTTTTTTTTTAAAGAACAACCTATTAAAGCAACTCATTTCCTACAAATACAGCCAGAAAAAAAAGGTAACTACAACAACCCAAATGTCCATCAATAGGAAGCTGACTAAATGCTGATGCAGACATATAACAAATTATAAAAGATTGAGGTATATCTATATGTAACAACATGGAAAGTGCTACAAAGACATAAGTGCTCCCATTTTTGTCTTAAAAAAAAAAACTAAAGATAAACATCACTTGGATATACATTGAAATTTCTGCAAGACATCCAAAATTATGTGAAAAGCCTAAGCTCAAAGAATTTTCTGCATTGGTGTATAAAAAGAATCTTTTTTTCCAGCTCAATGGTAGTCAATTACATGGAAAATTTGTGATTTATTTACCAGTCCTTTACTGATAGGATCTTTAGGATCTTTCACACCTTTTGCTATTACAATAAATGCAGTGAATAACCTTCTATGTTTATCATTTCAAACATTTACAAGTATCTTGATGAAATAAACTCCCAGACATGAATTGCTGAGTCAAAGGGCATGTATATTTAAAATCTGAATGGTACTGCCAGCTGCCTTCTTCAATTTATCACTAGCAATGAGTGGCTTTTTACCTATATTCTTAGCTGATTAGATGAAAAATTATATCTCATTAATAGTCTAACTTCGTATTTCTCTTATGATCAATGAAAACAAACATCTTCTCATTTGTTCAAGAGCTGTTGGTATTTATTTTTCTATATATTAATATTATAAGATAAACTAATTAAATGAAAAAATCTGAAAACTTGGAATTGTCTTGTATTAGCTATTGTATTTAAGAATTTATATGTGAAAGAGTGTTTCATCACTCTGTTAAAAAGATAAGCTGTACAATGCATACACTTATGAGAGACAGCAGTATATTAAATTCTGCAAAAAATATGTTTTCTGAATTAATCCTAAGTATTCCACAAAAGGGACACAAAAATAAAAACAAAAAAAATTAATTTAAAAAACATTGTATTTAACAAGGATAAAGAGCTTTTAAAATATAATTTGAATCACATTTTCTTTACTTACTGTATAAAAAGAACATTTTCTCCTGCCTCTGTTTCTAAAAATAAAATAAAAATTAAATTTGTTCAAGAATACACTGATAAAGCATTAGAAAAATTAATAGCAATAACAAAAAGAAATTACTAACTACCCACCTTACTTTCTGCCTCCCATGGCTCGAGTTGTACTTTTTTTTAATTAAATTTTTTAAAAAATATTTTTATTCATTTTTGTGACAGAGAGCATGAGCAGGGGAGGGGCAGTGAAAGAGGGAGACACAGAATCCGAAGCAGGCTCCAGGCTCTGAGCTGTCAGCACAGAGCCCAATGCAGGGCTTGAACCACTAACTGTGAGATTATGACCTGAGCCAAAGTCAGATGCCTAACCAACTGAGTCACCCAGGTGCCCCTCAAGTTATGCCCTTTAAGCAGTGAGAAAGACAGTAAGTTCAGTAAGTTTTACAATTACCTGGTTAAAGAGTCACAGTAAAAAAAAAAAAAAAAAAAAAAAAGTCACAGTAAAATTTTAAAGTTCATTTATTTTGAAAGAGAGTGTGTGCATACACAGGTGCGCACAAGCAGGGAAGGGGCGGAGAGAGAATCCCAAGCAGGCTCCACATTCAGCGCAGAGGCCAACTCAGGGCTCAGTCCCATGACTGTGACATCATGACATGAACTGAAATCAAAGTTGGACACTCAAAAAACTGAGCCACTCAGGCGCCCCAGACACAGGAGAATTTTATAGAAAACAGATTTAGCAGGGATTGCAATAACATATTTACCTGCAATTTCTGACTTTCTTACTATTTTCATATGAGACTCTGTCTGGAATACTCTAGAAAAGAAAATAAAGATTAATGAAAATCTGTAATTTTTAATCAGAACCCTATGGTGTTAACTTATAGTCTTGATATAGGTAAAGGTAAGTGATTTCAGCTTCTTCTTTGCTATATTATGTACTATTAATTTTTCAAATGTCAAAATTCACTTACATTAAAACCTTATGGTTTTTTAATGAATTCTGACAAAAATCATTATTTTATCCCTTTCAATAACCTAAAATATTCATTTTATTCAACAAAACATTTATTAAGCACTTACGATATGCTTGATGCTATAGATGATCCTTGACCTCAAGGAGCTTTCACTGTGAGAGCTGGAACAGTGATTATAAACATCACTTTACTGACTTTTTTTATTAACAGTTAGGATAAGTAGCATGGACTCCAGAGAAAGGGATCTCTTTTCATTGGGATGATTAAGCTTCTGGGGAAGTAGCATTTGGTATCTGTCTTGAATAATCTGGCTAGTTCATTTTTATTTCATTTATTCATTACTGAGAAGTTTTTTTATTATTATTATTATTAGAGAGACAGAGAGGACATGTGTCCCAAGAAGCTCTTAATAATAAAACGTCAAAAATTTCAATTACAAAAAGCAGTGAACATTTGCATGCATATAGTGTGACAAGAACTCTGCTACATTGTTTATATGCATTTTAATGATTATAACAATTGCCATGTTGTTTTACAGATGTATATATTAAAGATCATAAAAGTTAAGTAACTTCCAAAGTCATATAACTAATGAATGGCAGAGCCAAAATGCAAACCCAAATCTGACTTCAAAACCTGAGCTTAGAACTACCAAGCTATACAATACTTGAAACAATTTTTCTTCAGATGATTTACAATAGAACATAGAAGCCTTTTTATTCAATATGAGCAGGATCAGTAGTTGGCCAATTAATCAAAAAAAACTTTTAAAATAAGGAATCATAACTGATCCATATATACCTTAAACATTGAATGTCAATCTGAGGACTTTACTTTGAATGGATCTATTGATTCAATTTTAGTGTATTTATAAAGTAGCATAAACAAAGAAACTTTCAAATAATATGAACACAGAATCCTTCTAAATTTTCATGAATGATTTCCCTGTATATGTCTCAGCCATACCAAATTTGAAAGTACTTTAAAAAAAATAAATTCACCTTTATCAAAGTTTTCCCTAGCTGTTCATTACAATTTTCATAGAAATAACTATCTTTGTTTTTGAATTCATTTTCATAGGTTTATATATTAAGTTACACAATTACAACAACTTTAAGTAGATAAATAAGACAAATACTTCTTGGAAAGCCTACCAATCAACTCTCAAGATCTGAAGTTTATGGACAGGAAAGATCAGTCAGTATGCTGTAGTTATTAGTATATTTTACAAGGAGAATGGAGAATATAGGTTATTCTAACAATTTAGTGAGGTGGGAGTTATTAAGAGAGTTTTTACTATGACTGTTTCTACATCTAGAATTCTGTAATTCTTTTTCAATTAATCTGTTTAACAAAGAATACTTTTTTGAAACACTACTTAAACAATGTTTAATAGTACTCAAATTGATACTGTCTGTGCTAACATACACACCTTATTTTGGCCATGCAATAACACTAACAGATATGTGAGGACTATTATTTGCATCCTAACAAAGTAGGAAACTGATTCTCTGTTAAATGACTTGCTAGGGACTATGTAGTAATAAGCAAGAACTTGTTCCAGGTTTTTTGGTTTTGAATCTGAAATTCCTTTTTATAAAAAAAATTTTTTTAATGTTTATTTATTTTTGAGACAGAGAGAGACAGAGCATGAGTGGGGGAGTGGCAGAGAGAGGAAGACACAGAATCCGAAGCAGGCTCCAGGCTCTGAACTGTCAGCATAGAACCCGACGCGGGGCTCAAACTCACAAACTGTGAGATCATAACCTGAGCTGAAGTCGGATGCTTAACCGACTAAGCCTTCCAGGCGCCCCTAAAATATTTTCTTCAATATTACCTACAATATTGACAAGGAAATATAATATTTCCTTGTCTATATTCCTTGACAATATAGACCAGGAAATAAAAAAAGAAACATTTTAAAATAAGAAAAAAAATGAAGACAATATAGAAAAAACCTAACAGCAAACAAATTACAAATTAAAATTAGGAGATAACATTATAATCAATCAAATCAGCTAAAACTAAGTGCTAAAATCTAATGTTTACAATGTATTATGAAAAAAATGTACTTACTGGTAGTACTAAAATCAATAATAAAAATGTACTAAAGGCCACACAACTGCTTATTACTTTAAGGCCAGCAATTCTACTTTGGGAAATATAATCCCAGACAAGAGACTCAAAAGCAAAGAGGTAAATTTACACAAAACAATTTAACAAGCACAAAGAACAATAAAATGTCCACCAGAAAGTTAAAACTGTTTATTTTTACATTAACAAGAAAACATGTGAAAGAAAAGTCAGTCTGAAATAAACAGGAGAAAATAAGTTATCCAATCAATCCTTGGCCATACCTATTCAAGGAGTATACAGACAGAAGCATTCAATGCTTTGCAATGGATGTGTATGTGTCTACTATGGAGATGGATTAATTACATTTCAGAGCCTGGAGCCATTCAACGTTCAGAATCATTCAAATAACTAATACCTCAAATTCCATAATCGGCAAGCCACGTTTACATTATAATTTATATTTTTAGGTAGAACGCCTATAAGGAAAGTACTGACTACTCAAAGATTGGTCTGATTCATCTGTTTCTCATGGTATTTTTAGTAGTAGCATTCTATTTCTATACAAATTTCTACTGAATCTGTTTAGTAAGCCCATTTCTAAGAGATCAACCTATTTTTTGGTAGAGACAAAAACAATATGAAGACTGCAAAGCCATGGGCAAGATCCAGAAAGACAGTGGCAACTTCACCAAGGAAGATACCTCTCAGGGAAGTCTACTACCAATCAACAGTTAGTCTTCTCTGATTATACCAAATCTTTACTATACTTTTTCTTTTTTGCAAAACTCAACACACATGAAATATTGACAACTCATGTATATCCAGGAAGATGTTAACTGATTTATGGATAAAAGAGTAATAGAAAAAAGTTATGAAACAATTAAAATTACTATCAATCAACAACAAAAAAAGAAGGTATCTGTTTGGAACTACCCGGCAACCAAAAGATGTCACATACAGAATATCATTCATTGCTCATACATGAACACAAAAGTATACCACGTAAATGAATATAAAATATAGTAGAGACAAAAATCTTATTATTAATCAGTCAAGGTAAAAAAGTAATAAACAAAGCAATTAAAAAAGTAATTAATCAGTCCAGTCAAAAAGTAATAAACAAAGCAAAGATGATTTCATTAATGCTGGAAAGTATGATTCCGAATGAAGATATAACAAAGATGACTATGTGTCAATGAACATACAGAATCAACATTCGTAATGAAAAACTATTAGAAATATAAAGAGAGATAGAGTAAGACACACTATCAACAAGAGACTAACTTACTACTTTCTTACAATTCATGACAGATTAAAGTGATTAAAACTAAACAAGATTATAGAAGTTCCAAATCACGTAAGGTAGAAGGTGGATATAGTTGATATATATCAAACTCTACACCCTAAAGTACAAAATACGTCTATCTTCTTTTTAAGTACTTATGGTTCATTGACAAAAATTGATCATATAAAAGGTCACAAAAATTTTTCAATAAAAACCCAAATAATACAGATCAATGTTCTCTGCAATATAACTAAAAATTAATGATGAAACGTTCTTACCACCTGGTTATTTAAAAATTCTCTATTAGCTTTTGAATCAATGAGGAAATACAGATATACTACTGAACATCACAAAAATATCATGAAAACAATACATCTAAGCATTACATTAAATTAGTAAATTATTTTGGGGAAAAGTAATATCTTTATGAGGTTGAATCTTTTTATTCAGGAACTTGTTATATTTTCATTTGCATAATTCTTTAGTATCCTTCAATAATGGTTTATCCTTTATATGCTTTTATTATTAAACACATAGCAACAAAATAGAATACAATGGGAAAAAAGACATTTATCTTCTATCTGGTTATTATTTATATATAAGAAATATACTAATTTTCATATATTAATTTTGTATCCTGCTACCTATTGTCTGTAGAGGTACTTCAACTGATATTCTTGGATTTTCCTAATATATAAATAGCATTTAATCTGCAAAAGGTAATAGATTCACCCACATCCAATTTTTATAATTCCACTTTCTCTATTTTTATTGGTTAGCACCTTCAATACAATGCTAAATTAACAGTGGTAAGAAACAGTTGTTTTGTTTCTGACTCTAGAGGTGATGCTTTCAATGTTTCTCAAGCATAATGCTGAATAACAACAATAACAACATTTTTATGTAATTATAACCCAGACTATCAAGTCATTTAGTACCAAACTATTCAATTTGATGCACAAAAAAAATTATTACCTGTGACATTTTAATTATTTCTCCTTTCAACTTACTTTATAGTATCTGCAAAGCTGACTCGACGAGAGCTTTTCTTATTTCTCAAAACATTAGAGTCCTAAGGGCAGAGAATATATGGTATGATTCTTTTTTTTTTTTTAATAGTTTATTTTCAAATGGTTTACATATAACACCCAGTGTTCATCCCAACATGTGCCCTCTTTAATGCCCGTCACCCCCTCTCCCCCCTCCCTCACCCCTATATGGTATAATTCTTAATGAAACTACTGTGAATTAGGTCTCCAGAGTACTATAGACAAAGACTAAGTCTTTTTCTTAGTTACTGTGATGTTATTAATTGTGGTAATTATTTATTTCTCTGAAATATCTTAATGCATTTAACAAACACGAGTATGATCTTCCACGTGAGTGATAATAAGCATACTGACAAAAACAACATATTTAAGGAAGGTGATTACAGTCTCTTTCCTTTTCTCTCCCCTTTTAAATGAATGATTATTTTCCATCAGGAAGAACAAAGACTTGAGGACAAAGTAAGTGATATGTGGCCTGTTATAGTAACCTTAACTATCCTATTTTTAGGATTTAAGAAAAAATTTTAACTGTGGTAAAATACATGTAACAAAATTTTCCATCTTAACCGCTTTTTAAATTTAAATTTAAATTTTACAAGTGGTAAGAAACCTTATTTTAGATCTACTTTCTCAACAAATTTTTAAGTGTATAATACAGTATCATTGACTATAGGCACGATATTATACAGCAGATTTCTAGAAATTATCTTGTTTAACTGAAACATCCTACCTGTTGTTAGCAACTCCCCATTTTACCCTTCTCTATGGCCCTGGCAACCACTGTTCTGCTCTCTGCTGCTATGAGTTTGACTATTTTAGATAGCTTATATAGGGGTAATCACACAGTATTTGTCAAGGGAAGAGCTAACTTCACTTAGCATAATACATCTTAACCATTTTTAAAATGTTTTTATTTATTTTTGAGAGAGAGAGAGAGAGAGGGAGCATGAGCGGGGGGTGGGAGTGGGGAGGGGGCAGAGAGAGGAGAGGGAGACATGGAATCTGAAGTAGGCTCCAGGCTCTCAGAGACTAATCTGAGTCTCCTAGAAGTCATCATTTTACTTACTGTCTCTATGAATTTGATTACTCTAGGTAACTCATAAGTAAAATCATAAAGTATCTGTCTTTTTGTGATTGGTTTATTTCACCTAGCATAACGTCCTCTTTATTGCGATGTACATCAGAACTTCTTTTTAAAGGCTGACTAATATTCCATTGATATCACATTTATTTATCCATTCATCTGTCAGTGGACACTGGGTTGCTTCTAACTTTTGGGTACTGTGAATAATGCTGCTATGACAGAGGTATATGTCACTTCAAGACTCTGCTTTCAATCCTTTTGGGTATATGCCCAGAAGTGGAACTACTAGATCATATAGTAATTCTATTTTGATTTTTTAAATTTTTTTTTAACGTTTATTTATTTTTGAGACATAGAGACAGAGCGTGAGCAGGAGAAGGGCAGAGAGAGAGGGAGACACAGAATCAGAACACAGGCTCCAGGTTCTGAGCTTTCAGCACAGAGCCCAACGCGGGGCTCAAACTCACAGACCGCGAGATAATGACCTGAGCCGAAGTCGGCCGCTTAACCGACTGAGCCACCCAGGCGCCCCCTAATTTGATTTTTTGAGGAACCACCATTCTGTTTTCAATAGTGGCTACAATATTTTACATTTCAACCAACAGTATACAAGGTTTCAAATTATTCCACATCCTAGCCAGCACTTGTTATTTTCTTTTTATTTTTTTTTTAAAGTTTATTTATTTATTTTGAGAGCACAAATGGGGGAAGGGCAAAGAGAGAGGGAGAGAAGAAGAGAATCCCAAGCAGGCTCTGCACCATCAGTGCATCAAATGCAAATCAAAACCACAGTGAGATATCACCTCATATCCATTACTGTGGCTACTGTGAAAAACAGAACGGGCACTTGGCTGGCTCAGTTGGTAGAGCTTGTGACTTGATATTGGGATTGTGAGTTCATCTCCTATGTTGGGTATAGAAATTACTTAAATAAAATCTTTGGGATGCCTGGATGGCTAAGTCCGTTGAGCGTTCGACTCTTGATTACAGCTCAGGTCATGATCTCATGTTCGTGAGACTGAGCCTCATGTCGGGCTCCAATCTGGGTGTGGAGCCTGCTTAAGATTAGCTTTTCCTGTCTCTCCTAATTGCTCTCTCAATCTCTTTCTCAAAAAAAAAAAAAAAAAAAAAGATGGGCCTGGGTGGCGCAGACGGTTAAGCATTGAACTCTTCATCTCGGCTCAGGTCATGATCTCACAGTTCGTGAGTTCAAGCCCTGCATCAGGCTCTGCACTGACAGCGTGGAGCCTCCTTGGGATTCTCTCTCTTCCTCTCTCTTTGTCCCTCCCCAACCTATGCTTGCTCACTCTCTCTCTCTTTCTCTCAAAATAAATAAACTTAAAAAAATAATAGTAAAATAATAAAAGGAAAAAGAAAAACCAAAATTTTCTGGCATACTGGAAAGGGCAATAAGCTAGAAAATAGGAGATTAGAACTCAAATTTGAAGTCTGCCACTAACTACGTGGGCTTGGACAAAAATTTAACCTCTTTGGACCTCATTTTTCTCATCTATAAAAATAAGTAATTGGGGGCACATGGGTGCTCAGTCAGTTAAGCATCTGACTCTTGGTTTTGGCTCAGGTCATGATCTCACAGTTCATGGGTTAGATCCCCATGCTGTGGTGCTTACAGTGCAAAGTCCACTTAGGATTCTCTCTCCTTCTCTCTCTGCCCCCCTGCCCTTCTCACTCTCTCTCTCAAAATAAACATTTTTTTAAAAATAAGGAATTGGATTTAAGATTACTGGTGAGGTCCTATTGGTTTTAAAGCTTTATGCATCTATAAATCATTTAATGTTCATTAAATTAAAAAAAAAATTTTTTTTTAACGTTTATTTATTTTTGAGAGACAGAGACACAGCACAAGCAGGGAAAGGGCAGAGAGAGAGGGAGACGCAGAATCTGAAGCAGGCTCCAGGCTCCGAGCCATCAACACAGAGCCCGACACGGGGCTCGAACTCATAGACCGTGAGATCATGACCTGAGCTGAAGTCGGCCGCTTAACTGACTGAGCCACCCAGGCGCCCCAAGTTCATTAAATTTTTAAAACACACACACACCAAGTCCTATGATGAGTGATGAAAAAATAATGGTAAAGGAAACAAATATAGTTCCTACACTATACTGGGGATTAATGGTGACAAAGATATTAAAACTAAACATCTACACAAATATAAAATTCAAAGTGTGGTGAGTGTTATGAAGGAAAACTATATTAAAAAAACTAATCTAGCCTAAGAATCAGGAAAGACTACTTTGAGGAAGTATATCTGAGACCTGAAGGATCAGTTAAAATTAGTCAGATGAAGCACTGAGTAGAGAGAAAGCAGTGTAGGTGGAATGTATGCAGAGGCCCTGAGGCAAGAAAAAGCTTTATGTATTTGAGAAATAGATTAGAGAGGCTGAAGTAGAGTGAACATGCAGAATTATATGGTGTCTAAAACTGTATGTATTTCATCAATCAATAAAATGTACTGAAAGTCAACTACACCAGGCATAATAAATTGAAAAAACACATGATAAAGTACCTACCCTCAGAGAGTTCTCGGTTTAGAATGGACATTAGCAGACAATTAGAAGGTATCGAGGGATGATTTTCTGAGAGAAGTGATACCTAAACTGAGTCTTAAAAGGTAAATAGGAATTACCAAATAAAGAGGGCTACAGGGGCGCCTGAGTGGCTCAGTTGGTTAAGCAGCCGACTTCGGCTCAGGTCATGATCTCACGGGCTGTGAGTTTGAGCCCCGTGTCGGGCTCTGTGCTGATGGCTCAGAGCCTGGAGCCTACTTCAGATTCTGTGTCTGCCTCTCTCTCTGCCCTTCCCCTGCTCACGCTCTATCTCTCAAAAATAAATAAACGTTCAAAAAAATTTTTTTAAATAAAAAAAAAAGAGGGCTACAGATTTACAATAAAGTAAGTATGATAAAATATTAATTGTAGAATCTAAGTGATGACTATATGGAGCATTCACTATAAAATTCCTGCTACCTTTCAAAATGTTTAAAAAAATTTTTAATAGAATATTGGGAAGACAAAGAAGAATGAAGGACTAACCATCGAAATAGAGGAAATATCACATGTAAATTCTTGCAGCCTTGCAGAATAGTCTGTGTCATGTTTGCAGAATAGTAAGCAATCCTGAATGGTGAGATACATGTGTGAGAGTGACAAGGAAGAAGGTTGGAAAAGTAAGTGGGGTAAAAATCAAGAATGCCAGCTTATTCAAGAGTTTGGATTTTAACCTGAAAGCCATGGGATGCTTAATTGAACACTTCAACTAAAAATCATTTATGATGTCTTTCTTCATATAGCTAATAAATTCCTGACTATTAAAATTATTACTGAAAATAGTCAACTATGAAGCATTTGCACTAGATACTTACCTGAACTGTTTCATTTCCACCTCTGAGGTCCTGAAGAGGACTCCTTGGGGGTTTCAAAATCTAGAAGAATTAGAATTATTTAAAAAAATATGGCATATCTATTAATAACCAGTTCAAATTATATCATAAGGAGAAAAGTAGAGATGTTAAAATTTCTGTGAAAGCCTCTAAAACTCCTCAAATTCATACTCTTCATTGCTATACTCTATGGCTGGTTTAAATACTCAGCATCTACTCCCTTCTTCCTGCCTACCTACCTCAATTATTTTACCCACCTTCATCCTCTGTAGTCTAGGTAAGCTCCACCCCAACCATAGGGTACAACATGTAGCCCTGATCTACAATATGCACACGATATTCTCTCATCAATAGTGAGTGGTTCAGGAATGAGGACTTGACCTATAACAAGAAAACTGAGCCAATATGTTTTTGTTTTTGTTTTATCTTGAGGAAATAGACACTTTTTCATTTAGGACCTGAAACTGGAAGTTGGGAGAGCTCTATGTACTGCAGCAATCACGGGGAGAGAGCCTGTCTGACACTGGAGATTACGTAGAGGAAGCAATCAGAGTAGAAAAGTGAGAAAAAAATCCTAGTATTGGTGATATTATTGGAACACCTGGTCAGTTAGGTTGTGCTAACAGTCATCATTATCTTTGGATTTTTCAATTTCAAAACCCAATAAATTTTGTTCTTAAATCGGTTTGAGTGGGATATTTTGTGTCTTGCTACATTGGTTAAATACATTTTTTAACTTCATTGAAGTATAATTTACATAACACACAATTCGTAAAATTACTATGAAATTGATAAAAGACAAATTTTGGTATATTAACAGAATTGTGTAACCAGGTTAAAGTATTTCAGTCTTTTATCCAGAGAGTAAAGTGGAGCCACTAGGGGTGGGATGTTGATGCTATAGTCAAAATTATTGTGGCATATAGTCATCATTCAATAAAACGTAACAATTATTAACTTAAGTGTTTCTTACTGAGGAATGTCTTCTTCTAAGAGGTCTCTCCATATTGTCACTGAAAAAGGAAAAAAACATTTACAGACACATTGTTGAAAGACTAAATTTTCAAAAGCCATTATCACAGCATCCTTTATGTGCTTTTAAATTATATATCACTCTCATTTAGCAAAATTTGTAAGATATTAAATTCAGTATTTAGAAAGTCAGTGTTTTAAAATACATATTGTATACTATAAGAATATCTTTTGGAAAACAATCAGTATAACATAATGTACCATATGTACAGAGATATGATCAAAAAAAATTTTTTTTAATGTTTATTTTTGAGAGACAGAGCATGAACAGGGGAAGGGCAGAGAGAGAGAGGGAAACACAGAATCCAAAGCAGGCTCGAGGCTCTGAGCTGTTAGCACAGAGGCTGACATGGAGCTCAAACCTACAAACCATGAGATCATGACTTGAGTGGAAGTCAGACACTTAACTGACTGAGCCACCTGGGTGCCCCTAGAGGTATAATTATAAGATAAATAGGTCATAAACCAAGATACTCCAGATCTGGTTTTACTACTATGTGAGTTTTAGATCAGGTTTTGAAAATTAAAATGCCTTTGGAAGTCAAACATAACTTAAGTAGGTGCAAGAAAAATAGGTGGTGTTGAGATGAGAATGTAGAGTTACTGCTTGGTCTAATGGTCACAGTTATTACTCTGATTGGGTTAGTGGTTGCCACAAGAATATGAGCCCAGTGTTGCTACACTCAATTTTTCAAGAGAAAATTTTAGCAACTAATTAAAAAATGTAAAAACATTGTTCAAGGGGGAAAAAAGTGTGTAGGCTATAAACGGGCCACCAATTTGTTATGCCAATTTTAGACCAATCATTTTATTTCCTTGGGCCTCAATTTCCCCATCCTTAAATTGAAGGGATGGAGGTGGTCTCTAAAGTCACTCTTAATTTTGACACTAGATATACAAACTCAAAGATAAGGCAAAGAGAGCTGTGACTTTGTAACATTTACTTCTTTTCCCTTGGAATAAAATAGAAAAAGATTTCAGAAGTTATCAATTGATCTTACTAGTAGGAAAAGTATCTTTCTCTGATAGAGTTTAACATTTTTAGTTACATTGCATGAACTTACTTTTCTTCATTAGCTTCTGAAGACATTCCATCCATTTTTTGAAGAAAATCTTTTTCTGAAACAAACATACAACATTAGAAAAGTGAGAAAGAAAGAAAAGAAATTAAGAACTATGAAGAGATTAATAACAAAGTTGTGACTTCAGGATTACTTTCTGAAGGAAGACCAAAAACAGAGAAGCAAAAGCTATATACTATGGGGCTATAAAACAAGAGAAATTTTGAGCTTAAACTACCCCATTATAATAAAATTCTAAGTGACTAACTTTGGGATGATACAGGCATTAATAGTTTAAACAAAAATTTGCCTTAGTATATAAAAATCTGTGAGTTATATAATAATTCAATCCCTAAATGAAAATGATTAGGTATCAAAATACAGTGAATGCATAATATACATATTTATGTTATGAAAATTCAACTATAAGTACTCAGAAAAAATCTTTAAGACATGAAAATAACATTTTAAAAAGTATAGCTTGACGGGAGCCTGAGTGGCTCAGTCGGTTGAGCATCGACTTCGGCTCAGGCCACGATCAAATGGTTCATGAGTTGGAGCCCAGCATGGGAATCACTGCCGTCAGGGCAGAGCCCACTTCAGATCCTCTGTCCCCTGTGCTCCTGCCCCTCCCCCACTTGACTCATACACACATTCATTCTCTCTAAAAAATAAACAGTAAAAACTAAAAATAAAAAGCAGCTGATTATGCTTACAATTCTACTCAGTGAATATTTGTCTTTCCGAATGTGAAATAAGAGACATAGCTGAAGTTTCCTCAATTGCTCTTATCTACACATAACTATACCAAATGCATTAACTTTATTTTTTAAATTTTATTATTTAATTTATTTTATTTTATTTAATATTTTATTTATTTTTGAGAGAGAGAGAGACAGAGCATGAACGGGGGAGGGACAGAAAGAGAGAGGGAGACACAGAATCCAAAGCAGGCTCCAGGCTCTGAGCTGTCAGCACGGAGCCCGATGTGAGGCTTGAACTCACAGACCTCAGATCATGACCTGAGCCGAAATCGGGTGCTTAACCCACTGAGCCACTCAGGCACCCCTAATTTTTTTTATTTTAGACAGAGAGGGTGTCAGGCACATGAAAGGGGCAGAGGGAGAAAGAGAAAGAATCCTAAACAGGCTCCACGCTCAGCACGCAAACCAACAAGGGACTGGATCCACGACCCTGGGATCATGACCTGAGCCAAAATCAAGAGCAGGACACTCAACTGACTGAGCCACTCAGGTGTGTGCCCCTATGCACTAACTTTAGAACCTCACCTCTTGGGTAAGAAAAAATTCTACTGCAGACTTCAGAAAACAGAATAGCTACATATTTTTACCCAACAATATTAGCATTTCTACCACATCATTAATATCATAATACATAAACTATTAAATCAAAGTCCTAACTTTAGAAGTAAAACAAAATGCCAAAAATCCAGGTACTTAAACAATATTTTACATGCTTTCATCATACATAACAAAAACCAACCAAGTTAGGGAACGACAGTTCATAATGAATCTGAACTTCAAACTGAAACAAAAATCTGCTTTTTTTTTAGTATCAATTTATTCAATTAGCTGCCAATATGGCAAGATGATGGGCGTCTACTAGGATTTGATTTTGGACCCTCTCCTTTCATTCTCCATAACTTTCTCAGTCTGTTTATCTATTCTTCTGGGTTCATTTACTTCTGCTCACATATAATACCCATACCTACTTACAGTATTTTTAGAAGTTGATTTTTCAAGATTTTTTTTAAATAGCCACCCCCTGCACTCCACTATCCTTAAAAGCAACCACTTTTACCATTTTAGGGTAATTATTTTGTATTTAAAGAAAGCTCTTACCTGCAACCATCTCATTCTCACATACATACCCACCCCCACACCAAATAAATATAGTAGAAGAAAGGAAATATCACAAGCCAGTTTAAACACCATAAATATAAAAATCCTAAGTAGACAGCACAAAGGAGCCAACAATTTGCAAAGAGAATAATACATCTTACTCATATTGGTTTTATTCCAGTAAAGCAAAACTTGTTCAACATTAGAAAATCAATTTTGTAATTTGCCATACCAACAGATTAAAATGGAAAAATCATATGATCATCTCCACAGATGAAAAAGTTTGATGAACTTTAACATTCTTTCATGTTTAAAAAAGAAAAGCCTAACAAACTTGGAAGACAAGATAAACTCCTTAATCTAACAAGCAGTATATTTAAAAAACCAACAGCATACATCAACTTAATGGTGAGACCGAAGATCTCCCTCTGGGATTAAACAACGGGGACACCTATTTCCAATTCTGTTAATCACCAAATCTTAGTAGTTCTATTTCCAGTATATATCCCACATGCATTATATATATTCAAATGCATTCACTTCTATCTTCAGTGCCCCCACCAGTTCAAGCTACAATTATTTCTCACGTAAACTACTGCAAAATCCACTTAATGGTCTCCCTACTTATATTCTGGTCCCATAGTCCCTTCTTTACATAGACAGTTATCTTTTTTTTTTTTTAAGTTTCATTTATCTTGAGAGAGACAGTGAGTGAAGGGGGAGGGGCAGAGAGAGAGAAAGAGAGAGACAGAAAGAGAGAGAGAAGCCTAAGCCGACTCCATGCTGTCAGTGCAGCAGCACACAGCGCAACCAGGGGCTTGTTCTGATGAACCGTGAGATCATGACCTGAGACAAAACTAAGAGCTTAACCAACTGAGTCACCCAGGTCCCGGGGCGAGTTATCTTCTTAAACATATGTTACAATTAAGACACTCACCTACTTAAAACCCTTCAGTGGCTTCCTATGGTACTGAGAATAAACTCTTTACCAGGACTTATAATGCTCTACAAGATCTGGTCTCCACTTAACTCTCAGACTTCACACTGCATCTCATGCTACTTGCTACTGTCTAGCCACAGTGGCATTTCTATTCCTGAACACACAAAGTTCTTTCCCAAGCCATTCTTTTTGGCAAAAAAAAAAAAAAAAAAAGCCAAGAAAAGCAGCCTTCATAGCACTGTGTATGTCTCTTTTGAAACATTACCGCAACTGCAATTTAAAAGTCTTTATGTAAATTAATTATTCCTGTTACTTCCTCAAACTACCTGTGCTCCAAGACTAAACTCTATGAGAATAAGGCTGGTGTCTCTTTTGCTCACTGTTATATTCTGAGAAACTAGCACATGTTTTGTAAATAATAGGAGCTCAAAAAATATTTGCTGAATGAGTAATTAAGAAACAATTCTTTAAGTTACCTTTACCATCGCTGACTTGGATTTTCTCCTTTTGGGAATATTTTCAAAATCAGTGACATATTCCAAATTCACAGATAAAAATATTAAATACTATCAAATCAAGATCACCTAAACATCTTCTCTGTTTGAAACAGTCATTGAACACCATTCTTATCTAACCTACAGATCAGTTGGCACTTAAATGATGAGATTCAAAGCTTATTTAGGTCCTCTTCTAACAAAAAAATTCTATTATATAACTATAAGTTTCACTTTAAACAGAAATAGAGGACCCAAGATCATCATGTTAAGCTTCATTTGTAAAATGCTGTTGTGGTTGAACTCTTTATTAGTGCCACGTTAACTCATTACTGAAAGGGTGTAAAAGTGTGCACCTGGCATCCAAGGGTGCTACAGCATATTCATAGAAGTGTCCTAGGATTTTAAATTTTTGACAGAAACAGCAATTCTTGACACCTGTCAGGCGCCATGAAAACTACTAGTTCAAAATAGTACCCATTTGTATTACGTTAGTTTCAATAACATATTATTGCAAAGTTGGAGTTGTGACAGTTGCTATGATATGAAGCAGTTGCTATGATATGAAGCACATACTTTTTATCAATGTGGCACAGGAAATGAGTGTGGCAGTGTCCAGTGTGATTCCAAGATTTGAGAAGTTGTATAGTGTTCAACAGGCAGACATATTCAATTAGTAAAAAATACAGATTTAAGAAGAAAATATATTTTCCTTCAATTTATGCAAATTATTTTTTTTCAAATGGCTACTGAGCAGTTAGGACATAAATTTGTTACAACTTAACTTTTTAAGTTGTTTGGACCTAATGACTTAATAAATGGAACTCTTAAGGTTTTATTTTGTTTTGTTTTGTCCTAAGGGCACCGTGAGCCGAAAGTTTGGTAATTATCAAATAATCCAGAGGTCTGCAAACTACAGCTACTGGGCCAAATGAGCCCTTATATGAGTGTTTTCTCTAACATTTTCAATGGGTTGTAGAAGACAAAAGCAAAAAGAAAAAGAACATAGAACAAAACAAAAAAGAACATGCAAAAGAGACCCTGCTGGTGATCAGGTGACCATGTAGACTGCAAAACCTGAAATACTTACTATCTGGCTCTTTGCCTACTCCCGCGTTTACACTATCAATACCTGGAGTTAACGAATTCCATTGTGTCCCCCTGATATAGTCTCTAGACTTGTGCTGTCCAATACAATAGCTATTTAAATTTAATTTAAAAGAAATAAAATTGAAAATTCAGTTCTTCACTCACAATGTCCACATTTCAGGTGTTCAGTTGTCATTTGTGACCAACGGGTAACCATGTTGGGCAGCGCAAATGCGAACATTACCATTATCACTGAAAGCTTTATTGAACAGCATTATCAATGCCTAGGGCATCTTCCACTATGCTGTCTTATTTAGCATCCACGACTTCGACGATGCTACCACTCCAAACATTGTATCTATCTGTCATCTTGTAAACATTTCCAGCCATTCACCCACCCAGTTAAGAAGAATTATACTGCTTTGAACCCAACCTTTAATTAGCAAAATTTTAGGCTGACTCCACTCCGCAAAGCATCGTTCTCTACAAGGTCCACCTCAAATGCCCATTCTCCACCAAGCCTCCTTCAGTCTCCAGTGCCAAAAGCATCAAATAAGCTCTTCCTTTTCTGTGCCCCCATGCCACCTCACAATTTCCTGCCATCCTTTACATTGTCTTGTATTCTAATTATTTGTGTATATTAATCATTTCCCTTTCTGGACTGTTTGTAAACTCCTCCAGATTAGGGACTCTGAATCATTCGCTCCCGGCCCTCGCGCAAGATGGGGAACGCAATAAATACCTGAGGAATTCGAGTGATCCAATTCAATTGAAGTGAAAAGCTCTGCTCTGGTTTTCTCTGTCGTATCTCTACGATTTTATCTCTAAAAAGCTAATAGGCAATATTGTTTTGAGAAGATTTTTTCTTAAACTCTAATACTAAGATAAGCAGCAGGAAAAAGGGGCTTTAACTCCGAGCTACAAATAACGAAAGGAGATTTTCCAAAACTCGTCTGTGGCGTACTGATACTGGCTTTACTTGTTAACGTTCTTGTTAACTTCAGGAAACCTAATGTCTGCTCAGTGCTGCTAGCACACGGATCAGACACTGCAGGTAAACTACGACCCCTCTAGCACTTTTAAAACCACTCATCGCTCTCAATGCATTTACAGCTACGAAATGACAGTGGGAAATACAAACCAGCGGGAGTCGCAGCGGGCGTGGAAGAGTCCGGGAGTCCTGACAGAAGATGGCAAGGCGGGGCGCCGCGGACCCGCAATCCAAGCAGGTCCGAGGGGCCCGGGTGTGGAGGGAGAAGTGCCGGGGAAGAGAAAGCGCAGGCCCGGGTGAGCAAAGGGCCCCGCAAGCAGGCAGAAACTTCCACTCCCGCCCCAACGCTTTCGGAGGCCGCCAGGCGGAGGCAGGGAGCGTCCCCACCTCCCACCGCAGGGCCTTCAGAGCGCCCAGAAAAAAAACTAAAGCCTCCGACCTGGGAGCCTGGAACGAAAGAATCTTCTCTTTACCCACCGCAGTCCAACTGCTTGACAAATGCTCCTCAGACTTTTTTGGGGTCCGCGCGCTCCTGAGAAAGAGCCCGCAGCCACCCACCGTCTTCCCTTCACAACGCCCAGACTGCCTCAGTGAAGTATTCAAATATAACCGCCTAGCGGTTGCACATGCGCAAACCTCCTCTACGCGTCGGCTCCGCCCCTTGGACTCCGGAAAAACCCTGTACCTGACTCCTTTAACTAAACTTCTTTCCCAGTCTGTATATCAGTTTTATTTCCTTAAAGGTTATCTCGTTTTCAACCGAATTATCCTTGGTCCCTCCCTATTGTACATCCCTCACATCACGGGAGTAGCCATCTTCTTTTGATTACTCGCTATAAAAAGGATCGCATCTTTGTTTCCGTACAAAATGGCGACCTCCATAACTTTGCGTCACATCCCCCTAGTGTTACTCCCTATAGCCACCAGGAAACAGTAGGCTTCTGGGACGAGGTGGCCGAGTGGTTAAGGCGATGGACTGCTAATCCATTGTGCTCTGCACGCGTGGGTTCGAATCCCATCCTCGTCGAAATGTGGCTTTTGCCTCGGAAGGACGTATATTTATGCGAGTGAAAATAGTTGATTATTCCAGTATATTTATGCGAGCGAAAATAGTTGATTATTCCAGTAACGGACTTACTAGTCAATTTGCTCTGGCTCCACCAATGTCAGGCTTGTCCAAAAGCTGTCCTTTGCAGGATTTTAACTACACAGGGAAAGAAACATTCCAGAACACAAGTGTGCTTGATTTGGTTTCTTTTTGCATGAAGCAAGCAACACTGCACAGAATTCTACCATCATTGCTGTCCCTATATATATTCCAGTGCTGGTTTGCTCCGTGTTAATTAACCTAACTTCTGAGTGAGGGAGTTTAATTGCTATAAACTCTTACCCCAGGGTTTTTAATACCTGTCCTTGTTATGAAATACCAGGTTTCACTGCAAAAGCTACTTGGAGGCACGGTGTTGAAGATGCTCTTCCAGGTCCCAGCAGGCTGCATGTTCTCAAGGAAAGTATACACTGGGATACATTAAAAAGATGTTGACAACATATGGAACCTTGGCAGTATCTAGAAGCCAGAGACGGAAGACCTGAAACATGGTTACCTTTCCAGAGAAGGTGTTAAACCCCCTCTCAGACTTAAGCAGAGAGAGAGGCACAGGGGACAGAAAAAGGATAGAGGGGTTCCCCTCTTCAAAGGTCATCAGGCAGATTCATTCAACTCATATTTAACCTTTGTTTATCCTCTATTTATTATCTACAGGCACCGCAATGAATTACATCACTTTAACTCATCATAACCCTATAATCATGATAGACATTTTTATTACTCCTTTTTACAGATGAAGACACTGAAAGATAAATTTGTCGAAGATTATACAGCTTCTATAACTGTGTAAGAAAGGGCAGTGTAACCCAAGTGTGTCGAACTCTGGTGGGTCTTAATCACCAACCAATAAATACCGTGATGGAGATTAGTATTTACTGCTCATTAATCCCTTGCAGAAATGATTTACATGTTCTCTCTCTCACAAGGCTGAGCACACTGCATAGTGCCACAGAGCCTGGCACCTGCCTGGTGCTTCTGCAAGGTTTGCAGCACTGAGAGTGGAAGGCAGAAGCCCCTGCTCTGCTGGCACCACTGGTTCCTCCCTCCTTCAGTCCAAATCCCTTGGGAATGATGATGCCTCCCTGAACCCAGGGCTTTGACTCGCCGCAGCACCTGTCTTCAGCCTTGCTCTTCAATCCATTCACCACCCTGCTGTTAAGGTTTTGGGTCTGATTTCCACACACTCATAAGGTGTCCATGGATAGAATTCAATGGGTATTTGGTTGGAGGAAAAAATGCATCTTTATTTTCACTAATCTATCATTGAAAGCACTGCCTTCAATAAAAGTAAGCAACAAACTACAGTAATATTAACCTTACCTGTGATTTTGTTACCCAGGTAAATCACGGATATTTTTATATTTTTCTGTATCCCATTACCTGCTCATAACTACTTCAAAATAATCGTCATTAGGCTTGCCGTTGGATATTGTAATGTTATGCATTCCTAAGGAAGTATATATATTATTATATTATTGTAACACAGATCTTAAAAGATTTTGATAACTGTATTCCAACATAACTGTTGCCTTCGAATTCCAACAAACTTAATTTTATGCATTTAAAAACAATATTCTGAGAAGGGACCCAGCAACTTCAGCAGACTGCAAAAGGGGTCTATGTCACAAAAAAGGTTAAGAATCTCTGAGGAGACTTTTCTAAAGCACCCTGAAGATACTGATCTTAACGTGTTCTGAACTAGGCTTTTCTCTATCTACACAGATGCTGTTCCCACTCCTCTCCCCAGAACGTGTTCCTACTCCACTGTACCTCCTTCCAATTCCCGCCGCCGGCCTGGCTGGCCCTTGCTCCTCCTTCGGATCGCAGCTTAGATACCCTCCACATCGACAAGCCTCCCCCTTGCCCTACAACCTGCAACTCCTTGGATTCCCTGCAACTAGTCCCTGTGCTCTCTCTCTTGCTTCCAGGCCTTTGCACTCCTCCTAGTTGCTCCGGCAGCTCCCTGGATTTCCCCCAGCACTTGCCAGACAGTATTTAAATTGCCCATTAGGAGTGCAACCTCTCTAAAGACTGGCAAGCCTGCATCATTTCTCTGAGTTTTGCCTGCCCTGGTCGTGACCAGTGCCCATGGAAAACTGATAGTCTATGTGTCCAGTCTGTACAAATAAAGAGTGGATTACTTTCCCAAAGGAAAATCTTCATCTGTAGAAATCCTGATAACACAAAAGCACTGAAAGTGTCTAGAGAAGAAAAAAAAAAAAAAATTGTGAGTGGAAGCTCACTTTTCCATTCCTCAGTTCTTTACCTGTTTTCATGCTTCCTTCGTTGTGGTGTCTTTCATATAAAATTGCAGTGACACTCGCCATGACAATCCTAGTTTTTGCGTTTTCTATAATCTCTCGACTGTGCTGTAAGAACGGTAAAAACTGTGCTTATTTTAACTTTTTCTAAAGGAATCAAAATAATCAAAAACGTCTCAGATTATTTAAAAGGCCACGATGGGCCCTGTGAAGGGCGGGGGAGGTGGGGGCGGGATGGACCTTGGGTTAGTAATGGAAAAATAAATTTGTAGTCCGGCAGTAAAAGAGTTAGAGGCGCCATCTGCTGGCGAAGCGGCAACTGCAAGACTTGGACAAGGTATTTCTACAGGAACGGCCCCTACGTTTGGAAAGATCCCCATCCTCCCAGAAATTTGTCAATACACCACAGGTCGGGGAAACCATTCCCTATCGACACCTATATTGCAGGACTCCTCAACCTCTGGAAGACCACGAGAGAAAAAAAAATCACTGCACAGTCAAAAGCACTACCAAGATATTTCAGCTTTTAGTTTTCAGTGGCAGGAAGTGGTCTTCATTCTCCAAATCCAGCTTCAAGAAAACCCACTCTCTTCCGAGAATGAGGTGCTCTGGAAAGAAATGTCCAGTGTTTAGATGGTGATGGTCAGCAGCCCTTCCAGGACATAGCTTTGAAGGAAGAATTGAAATCCAATGAAAAAAAAATATTTTTTGGTGTGCCTCCAGTTTCTTAGCTCTTGCAAGAAAGACCCAGACCTTGAGCTGCAAGGTTCACAAAAGTTGGTTTGGAGAGGCAGGAAATGACAGAAGTGAGTTTAGTCTGTTCCTCACCATTAGGAAGTCGGTCTCACTGGAGAACCATTTATAGGAAAACAGTCATGACAAGGCCTGAAGAAGTTCAAGAGTGAATCCAGATATTCTCTGTGCCTGAAACACCAACCAGAAACGTCTTTCTTTGCTCAAAGAATTCCCTGAGCTGCATGCTATTATGTGAAAGTAGCCCCCTTGCTATAACAGCTTCTGGGAATGTCTACTAAGTTGAAAACTAAATAATGTTTTCATATTGAAGATTAATAGAGCAAAAATTGAAAGTTTTTAGTAACCTTTCTATAAAACTCCAGTTTATAGTAACCTTGCTTAGGAAAGAGAACATGAATAAATGCCAATAGACTAGGGGATCCAAATTTGCTATATCCCCTTGCTTTGTGCCTTCTGCTGAGGTAGCTATGGATAGTTAGCAAACAACAACCAGTTACACCTTTCCTTCCCATCACATTGAGGAGGAACAATGTCCCAGGTTTCTGAAAAATTTTTAAATATTTATTTATTTTTGAGAGAGAGAGGGAGAGAGGGAGTGTGTGCATGTGTGAGTTGGGGAGGGATGGGTGGGAAGTTGGGGGAGAGGAGGACAGAGGACCCAAAGTGGGCTCTTTGCTGACAACAGAGACCCAACTCGGGGCTTGACCTCAGGAACCATGAGATCTCAAATTCAAGAACCGTGAGATCATGACCTGAGCCAAAGTTGGAAGCTTAATTGACTGAGCCATCCAGGCACCTCCAGATTTCTAAATTTCCATATGAAATCTTCCAGAAAGTAGTAAAACTGGATCAAACCCAACCCTAAAAGTGCAAAGTTAATGGATGAAGGCAAGACGTGGGAATGTGACCAATGATTCCAAGGAGTTAGCAGCAAGCGATCGTTGTTTTTTGATTGTGATACTATAAGTTGTTTTTTTTAAGGTTTTTAAAAGTTTTTTTTTTTATTTTGATATATATATATATAGAGAGAGAGAGAATCCCAAGCAGGCTCCAAACTGTCAGTGCAGAGATCATGATCTGAGCCAAAATCAAGAGTCAGATGCTTAACCAACTGAGTCACCCAGGCATGTGCCCCTGGGGCAGTAAGTTTTTTATGTTTCTCTTTGGGTCATTGATTCTGAGCATTTTTCCCCCTTTGGCTTTCTCAAAGATTCTGATTTTCTTGAAATTCTTTTTTTTTTTTTTTTTAAGTAGGCTTCAGGTCCAGCACAGAGTCTGATGTGGGGCTTGAACTCACGACTCTGAGATTAAGACCTGAGCTGAAACCAAGAGTCAGACTATCGACTAACTGAGCCACCCAGGCACCCTGATTTTCTTGAAATTCTTATCTAAATGTTTCGGTTTATCTTTATCAATTCCTTTAGTAAATACTTAGGAGTGTTACTGATGGACAAATGAAGACTGCACTTGTTCTGAACTGACAGCATAGTGAGTGATTAAAATGGACTATTAAGAGACACAAAGTCATCTTGATTATCAACTTTCTGTTGATAACTAATATAGCTATGGATTTAGAATTCTTATTTTTAAATTCTTGAATGACACAGAAAATTCACATGTGAATTTGAAAAAAAAAGTTTTTTTCTAACTTTTAAAAAGTTGAGGGGCACATGGCTGGCTCAGTTGGTGAAGCATGTGACTCTTGATCTCAGGGCTGTGAGTTTTGAGCCCCACATTGTATGCAGAGATTCTTAAAAACAAAATCTGGGCACCTGGGTGGCTCAGTTAGTTAAGCATCTGACTTCAGCTCAGGTTATGATCTCAAGGTTGGTGAGTTTGAGCCATGCATCGGGTGAGCCCTGCTTCTCTCTCTCTCTCTACTCTTCATGGGATTCTCTCTCTTTCTCTCTACCCCTCGCTCACTTGTGCCTCTCTCTCTCAAAACATACATAAATAAATAATAAAATCTTTAAAAAAAAGTTGAAACGGATCCTTGACAATGGTTTGTGTGTACTCACTGAAAGGATCGCTGCCAATAAAGTCTCCCTTTAATGACTGTCAGCAGTCACTTTTGGTGTAACTTAGCTAGTAACAGAGGCAGCCTTTATTCCAGCATCATGGGCTAAACAGAATTGTCTTGCAGTTCTGGAGACTAGAAGTCTGAAGTCAAGGAGCCAACGGGGCTGTGAGGGTGAATCTGTTCCACAATATTTTCCTAGCTTCTGGTGGTTTGCTGGCAATTCTTGGCATTTCCTGGCTTGTAAAATTCTTAATCCTTAACAATTTTGCCTCAGTTTTGATTCTGGAAAACTTAGCACTTAGGATGAGATAGAAAGCTATTCTTTTTAAGTTCTCAACCTACCTTAACTTCAACATTTAGAATGTTATAAAGTTTATAGGAACAAGAACCAGAAAAATTGTGTCATTTATTATTTTCTCGAATTAGTGAAGTATTTTCAAGAATCTGTGTCTAGATGCCATGATATGAAATGTTAGGAAATGCAAGGCACAGAGCTCTATGTCTGAAAGTATGCCAGATCTAGAACACAAAAGCCATAAACTGCTTTTAGATCCCTGCTCTTTATGATAAAGAGCAGTGTTTGAATCTGCTAAGGCATATTAAAGTGGTCACTTTCATTCACAAATTATATATTGCTTCTCATTATATTCTCTCAAATACCTGACATATGGTGTTCTCTTTCTATCCCTGGTGAAAGTGCCCCATGGCCTAGGCATGTAGGAGTGGTACCACCAGCTACACAGAGGTCAAATAGACCTGAGGAGTTAAGTGGTGGGGGACTAATAGAGGAGGGTCACTATTTCAGAAATAACCAAAGGTTAAAAAGACAAAAAGAAGTCTTTTATTAACTTTTAAATATTTCTTATTTTGAAAGATATTATACAGTGGTATAATACATATATACATAATATACCATGTGTCCAATTTAAAGGAACAATAATAAACCCAATGTCATGTAAACATGACCCAGCTTAAGAAACAGAACATTACCAGCACCTTTGAAGCTTCCTGTGTGCCGCTCCCTGCTGGAATCCTCCCACCAGAGAAAACTGCTGAATTTGGTGTTAATCGTCCTCTTGCTATTCTTAACCAAATATACATGTATATATCTCTGAAAATGATTTGTCTCACCTGTTTTTGAATTTTATATAAATAGAATCATATTATATTCATTCATCTGTGACTTCTTTCATTCAAAATTATATTATCCATATAATCCATTCATTTTCATTGCTGCTTAATATACAATTGTCTGAATATACAATTAGATATCCATTCTCTTATGGATAGATATTTTGGTTGTCTCCAGTTTTTTGCTATTTTAAGAATCCTGCTGTGAACATTCCCAATCGTCTCCTGGGGTACGTGTGCAAGTTTTTCTCTAGTTACATAACTAAAGAAGTGGAATCATTAGTTATGTGCATGTTCAACTTTACTAGGCAATTCTTAACAGTTTGGTGTGGCTAATGGCTGATAAAAATGTTATCAAAAATGTTGCAGTTTTGAAAACTTGGACAAGCTTCAAATGAAAGGAAAAGAAGAGAGTACCCAGAGGATTTGGAAGGGAAGAAAACAATAATAATCATAGACACTATTGTTTACCATGAACAAAGCAAGTGTTCTTTTTTTATTTTCAATTTTTTTAAATTCACATCCAAGGTAGCATATAGTGCAATAATGATTACAGGAGTAGAATCCAGAGATTCATCCCCTTCATCTAACACCGAGGGCTCATCCCAACAAGTGTCTTCCTTAATGCCCCTTGTTCATTTAGCACATCTCCCCACCCACAACCCCTCCAGCAGCCCTCAGTTTGTTCTCTGTATTTAAGAGTCTCTTACGTTTTGTCCCCCTCCCTCTTTTTATATAATATTTGTTTCTCTTCCCTTATGTTCATCTGTTTTGTATCTTAAATTCCACATATGAGTAAAGTCAGATGTTACTTGTCTTTCTCTGACTAATTTCACTTAGCATAATACCCTCTAGTTCCATCCACATAGTTGCAAAAGGCAAGATTTCATGCTTTTTTATTGCTGAGTAATACTCCATTGTGTGTGCGTATATATGTATATATATACGTACACCACATCTTCTTTACCCATTCATCTGTTGATGGGGATTTGGGCTCTTTCCATATTTTGGCTGTTGTTGATAGTGCTGCTATAAACATTGAGGTGCATGTGCCCCTTCGAAACAGCACACCTGTATCCCTTGGTTAAATAACCTAGTAGTGGAGTTGCTGAACTATTTTTAATTTTTTGAGGAACCTCCATACTATTTTCCAGAGTGGCTGCACCAGTTTGTATTCCCACCAACAGTGCAAAAGTGTTCCTCTTTCTCTGGATCCTCGCCAACATCTGTTGTTGCCTGAGTTGTTAATTTTAACCACTCTGACTGGTATGAGGTGGTATCTCATTGTGGTTTCAATTTGTATTTCCCTGATGATGAGTGATGTTGAGCATTTTTCATGTGTATGTTAGCCATCTGGATGTCTTCTTTGGAAAAGTGTCTATTCATGTCTTTTGCCCATTTCTTCACTGGATTATTTCTTTTTGGGTATTGAGTTCAGTAAGTTCTTTATAGATTTTAGATACTAACCCTTTATCTGATCATGTCATTTGCAAATATCTTCTCCCATTCTGTTGGTTGCCTGTTAGTTTTGCTGATTGTTTCCTTCGCCATGCAGAAGTGTTTTATCTTGATGACGTCCCAATAGTTCGTCTTGCTTTCGTATCCCTTGCCTCCGGAGACATGTTGAGTAAGAAGTTGCTGTGACCGAGGTCAAAAAGGTTTTGGCCTGCTTTCTTCTCTAGGATTTTGAGGGCTTCCTGTCTTACATTTAGGTCTTTCATCCATTTTGAGTTTATTTTTGTGTATGGTGTAAGAAGGTAGTCCAGGTTCATTCTTGTGCATGTTGCTGTCCAGTTTTCCCAACGCCATTTCCTGAAGAGACTGTCTTTATTCCACTGGATATTCTTTCCTGCTTTGCCAAAGATGAGTTTGCCATATGTTTGTGGGTCCATTTCTGGGTTCTCTATCCTGTTCCATTGATCTGAGTGTCTGTTTTTGTGCCACTACCATACTGTCTTGATGATTACAGCTTTGCAACACATCTTGAAGTCCAGAATTGTGATGCCTCCAGCTTCGATTTTCTTTTTCAGGATTGCTTTGGCTATTCAGGGTATTTTCTGGTTCCACACAAATTTTAGGATTCTTTGTTCTAGCTCTGTGAAGAATGCTGGTGTTATTTCGATAAGGGATTGCATTGGATATGTAGATTGCTTTGGGTAGTATCAACAGTTTATCAATATTTATTCTTCCAATCCATGAGCATGGAATATTTTTGTATTTTTTTTTCTATTTTTTTTGTATCTTCTTCAATTTCTTTCATAAGCTTTCTGTGTTTTTCAGAGTAAGTGTTCTTGTTTTTTGAGAGAGAGAGCGAGAGAACATGCACAAGTGGGGGAGGGGCAGAAGAGGCTCAGAAGTGGGCTCTGCACTGACAGCAGTGAGCCCAATGTGGGGCTCAAATTCACAAACTGGGAGAGCATGACCCAAGCCAAAGTCAGACCCTTAACAGACTGAGTCACCCAGCTGCCACACAAAGCAAGTGTTCTAAGCAGAATGAGTGCCTTGGTGATGGTATCTCTGACTGTAGTAAGCTTATCCATCTAAAACCTGGTCATATTCCTTAGGCTGCTCAGCTTTTGGTTTTCAATAATTCTATGTTCTACAAAATCCTCAGTCCTGGTTACCAGTGATCCAAAGCCCAAAGAGGCTATGAAATGAGCCTATTTTCTCTTTGGGAGAAAAGACTGACTCAAGCAAGTTTAGGTCATTCATTGAGAGGTGCAGAGCATTCCAGGAAACCACGGTTCAATCCACAGTTGGAACTAAAGCCAACCTCGAAAACGCAACTGCCAGACCAGCTGTTTTAGTCACTGCATTCACCTGCTTCTGCCTCTCACACTACTTAATGGAAGGAATGCAAATTGGTATAATCTTTTTCGGAGGCAGTTTGGTATTACCTATCAATGAACACTTAAAACTTTCAATCTCAAATTACACTAAAATTTTATTCTACAGAAATACTGGTCCAAGTACAAACAAATGTAAGGACATTCACTATAGTTTGTAATGATGAAAAATTGCAAACACCTAAAATTCCACCAATAGGGGATGGTTGAAATAATAGTGTAGTACACGATGTGATGCGATGAAGCTATTAAAAAAGATGTCCTACCTGAAAAGCATGTTGCAGAACAATTTTATGGCATGATCCTACTTTTATTAAAAAATACATAAACATTTATGCATCTATAAATAGAAAACAGTCAGGAAGAGACCACTTAATTATTAATAGTGGCAACCTCCAGAGTAGGAGTAAAGAGAGTGGGGCTATAATAAGAATTAAATATCTAAAAAGGATATTATGGGGTGCCTGGGTGGCTCATTCAGTTAACTTCGGACTCCTGATTTCGGCTCCGGTCATGATCCCAGGGTCATGGGATGGAGTCCTACATTGGACTCCGCACTGAGCATGGAGCATGTTTCAGATTCTCTCTCTTCCCTCTGCCCCCTCCCCCATTCACATACTCTCTAAAATTAAAAAAAAAAAAAAAGAAAAAAGAAAAAAACTTAAAAGGAGGCACCTGGGTACCTCAGTTGGTTAAACATCCGACTTCAGTTTATGTCATGATCTCATGGTTCACGAGTCTGAGCCCTACACTGGGCTCTCTGTTGTCAGGGCAGAGCCTGCTTTGGATCCTCTATACCCCTGTCTCTCTGCCTCTCCCCAGCTCTTTCTCTCTTGAAAATAAATAAACTTAAAAAATAATGTTAAAAAACATAAAAGGATACCTTTTTTTTGGTGCAAAAAGGTGATTTTTATTAAATCATGGGGACAGGACCCATGGGCAGGAAGAGCTGCACCTAAAAGGATATCATTTTACAAGGGGGCAAAACTAAAGGAAAGATCAACTGGATTCAACCTGAGCTTCCGTAGGGCGATACCTTTTTCACCAGTCTATATATTCTAGCACCTAGGCTGGTATTTGACTGACACAAAGACCAATTACTGCTATGTGCAAGATGCACGAACACATGCATGTGCATGGATACACACACACATAACCTCTGTTTTTTAAGTATCTGCAGTGGAATAATTATAGTCAGGAACTCTTGTTTACAATAAAGGCCCTTTGAAGCAATGCTGTTCAATAGAACCTTGTGTAATGATGGAAATGTTCTATATCTGTGCTATCCAATATGGCAGCCACTAGACCAAATGGCTTTAAATACTGGATACATGGCTAGTGCAATGGAATAACTGCATAATAAATTTTATTTCATTTTAATTAATTTAAATTTAAACAGAATATATATGCCTAGGATTAGACAATGAAGATTTGAAGGCTCTGTTGAAATAAACAGGAAAATATACACAAAATTTTGCATACTATTTCAAGATTTTCAGGGACGCTCCAAGACCATCCATGTGCCCTTACATCAAAAACATTTGAGGTTGACTAAAAGAAGGAGAATAAGATAAACAGGACTAGAGAGGGAAAGACGACAGAACTAAAGAGCCAAGCTGGAAAATGCTACCATTCAGAACCCCAGAAGACAACAGACAAGGTATGAAGATAGCTTCTGCCTCCTTCCTCCTCCCACCACAGAGAACATTTACCTTATTGTATGTTAACTGTTTACTTGTCTTGCCCACAGTGGGCTGTACACTGCAGACTATATACTCCCTAAGAACAGGGACCACATCTATCTTATTCACCATCATATAGAAAGAGCCCAGTATAAACCTAGCACCCAGTTGGAACTTAAATATCTGCTTAATGAATGAGTTTTCCCAGGCATTCGATTCTTGCCCGTCCTAGGAAACCAGAGCTCCTGAGTTAAGAAGGGTCTCAGTGATAAAAGGAATTGGCTGACTCACGAGAGATATAGGGTTTTCACAAAGTTGAGCAGAGTCTTAGATCCATGAAAATCTTGTCTCACCCAGGCCGTTCCTATGCCTTCTAGTTCGGAGTCCCTTGTCAACATACAAGTCACGCAGACTTTAATAGTCAATGACAGTACACTGGGGTCAGAGGGCCAAATGTCCTCAAAGCCTTTCTCCTTCGATGTCTCCTCTATTTCTCCACCTTTGGAATTTTCCTGCCTTCTCTCACATTGCCCCTCCACCTGCAGTCCTTCTCGTATAGGCATATTCTATTCCATTCTCTGGGTGAATTCTGACTCATTGTTCGATGCTCTCTGCCTCTGGGAAACCTGTGCTGGCACTTCCAGACAGAATTTTACCACATTTCCACTGGTTCCCTTTGTATTTTGCACATCTCGTCATGTGTGCTCTGCCAAGGCAGGGCTAGTTATTCATTTTGTATCCCAGGATTAAATAATGTTAGGCATATAACACGGAGGCCAACCAGTGTGGAGCACTAAAAGAATAAAAACTCATTTGTTTTTCCCCATCTACACCACCACTGCTTAGTGTGTGCTGATCAAAGTCTACAGATTCAACTGTCTCGTTCACACTGAAGAAGCCTGAAAACAAAAACTTAGGGGTACTTGAAAAAAATTTGGGAAATACATGACAGAGAATAAAAGGAACAGAAAGGAGAAAACATCCACCTGAACAGAAGTCAAAAGGCTGACAGGCAGAACTGCAGGGCAAGAAACAAGCAATAAGAACATCCTGAATATGGTAAAGGGAATTTATGAAAAGCCCACAGCTAACATCATACAATAGTGAAAGACTGGAAAGCATTCCCTAAGCCACGAAGAAGACAAAAATGACCACTTTCGCTCTGCTTCTATTCAACATTGTACTGGAATCACAATGAGATATCCAGAGCAATTAGACAGAAAAAGAAATAAAAAGCATCCAACTGGAAAAGGAAGAACTAAAATTATCTCTAGTCCCAGGTGACATGAAAAAAATACACCCCCCACACAATTTAAGAATCCACACACAGGGACACCTGGGTGGCTCAGTTGGTTAAGTGTCCAATGTCGGCTCAGATCATGATCTCGTGGTCTGTGAGTTTGAGTCCCACGTTGGGCTCTTGCTGACAGCTTGGAGCCTGGAGCCTGCTTCAAATTCTGTGTCTCATGCTCTCTGCCCCTCCCCCGCTCATATTCTCTCTCGAAAATAAATAACTAAAAAAAAAAAAAGAAGAATCCACACACACAAAACTATTAAGCTAATAAATTCGACAAAGTTGCAGGATAAAAAACCAACACAAAAATCAGTTGTAATTCTATACACTAACAATGAACTATCCAAACATAAAGTTAAGAAAATGATTCATTTTCTTATTTTTAGTTCATTTTAAATAGTATTAAAAAGAATGTGGGCGCCTGGCTGGCTCAGTCAGAGGAGCACATGACTCTTGATCTTGGGGTCATGAGTTCGAGCCCCCTGTGGAGTGCAGAGATTATTTAAATAAATAAAACTAAAAAAAAAAAAAAAAGAATAAGATGCTTGAGAACAAAATTAACCAAGGAAGTGTAAGACCTGTACACTAGAAATGACAAAACAGAAGAAATTGAAGATCTAAAAAAATGGAAAGTGTTTCCATTTTCATGGATCAGAAGGTTTAATAATGTTAAGATGGTAATACGACCTAAAAATAATTTATAGATTCAATTCAATCCCTATCAACTTCCTATAAGCCTCATAGTCAACAAAAGGAAAAACAGATGAAAGGGACTACATCAAACTTAGAAACTTTTGTGGATCAAAGGACATAATCAATGGAACAAAAGGCAGCCTACAGAATGGGAGAAAATATTCAAAAGTCATATATCTGATAAGGGGTTAACATCCAGAAAATGTAAAGAACTCCAACAATTCAGTAACAATAATTCAAACAATCTGATTGAAAAATGCACAAAGGATTTGAATAGACATTTTTCTAAATGATGTAGAAAAGGTCAACAAGCAAATGAAAAGATGTTCAATGTGTCTAATCATTAGGGAAATGCAAATCAAAACTACAATGAAACAACACCTCATACCCATATAAAAAGAAAACCCAAATGACAAAAAATAACAAGTGTTGGCAAGGATGTGGAGAAATCAGAACATTTGTGCATTAACAGGATTGTAAAAATGATCCAACTGGTAATGGAAAATAGTATGGTGGTTCCTCAAAAAATTAAAAATAGAAGTACCATATGATCTAACAATCCTATTTTTGGACATATACCCAAAATAATTGAATGCAGGGTCTTCTTTTTTAAAAGCTTATTTATTTATTTTTGGGTGGGGAGGGGCAGAGAGAGGGAGAAAGAGAATTACAAGCAGGCTCTGTGATATCAGCCCAGAACCTGACGCAGGGCTTGATCCCACAAACCCATGAAATCATGACCTGAGCCGAAATCAATTCAGACGTTTAACCGATTTAACCACCCAGGCACCCAAATGCAGGGTCTTAAAGAGATATTTGTGCACCCATGTTCATAGCAGCAGTATTCATGATAGCCAAGAGGTGGAAGCAGCCCAAGTGTCTATCAGAAGATGAATGGATAAACAAAATGTGGCATATACATACAATGGAATGTTATCCACTCTTAAAAAGGAAGAGATCCATCACAAGGATGGATCTTGAGGACATTAAACTAATGAAATGAGCCAATCACAAAAAGACAAATATTGTATGATTTCACTTTTTGAGGGATCTAAAATAGTCAAGTTCATAGAAACAGAAAGTAGAATGGTGGCTGGTTGCCAGAGCCCGGAAGGAAGGGAAGAGAGGGGAGTTGTAGTTTAATGGGTATGGAGTTTCAGTCATGCAAGATAAAAAAATCCTGGAGATCTGTTTCAAAACAATGTAAATATAATTAACATTATTGAACTGTACATTTTAAAAATGGCGAGAATGGTATGTTTTAGGTCATGTGTTTTTTACCAAAGTAAAAAAATGTAATTTTTAAAAATATTTTTGAGAGAGAGAGAGAGATGAGTGGGAGAGGGACAGAGAGAGGATTCCAACCAGGCTCCGTGCTGACAGCCCAGAGCTGGATGTGGGACTCAAACTCGTGAACCGTGAGATCATGATCTGAGTCAAAGTTGGACGCTTAACCAACTGAGCCACCCAGGCGCCCCCAAAAATTTGATTTTTAAAATCTCATTAGCTTTTTTGCAGGAATGGAAAAGTTTATCTTAAAATTCCTAAGAAATCACTAGAGACTTGAATAGCTAAAACCATACTGAAAAGGTTGTAAGACTCACTGCTCCCGATTTCAAAACTTACTACAAAGACATCTGGGAGGCTCAGTCAGTTGAGAGTCCGACTTCCACTCAGGTCGTGATCTTGCAGTTCGTGAGATTGAACCCCGAGTTGGGCTTCCCACTGGCAGTTCAGAGCCTGCTTGGGATTCTGCCTCTCCCTCTCTCTCTGCCCCTCCCTTGCTCACGTGGATGAGCGTCTCTAAATAAATAAATAAACATTTAAAAAAAATCAAATCCAATGGCAAGGACTAAACCAATTGTGCCTAAGTTATGAACCATCCATAAAGGTCCTAAATGACTAGGTTCAGAGAGCTCCTGGGTTGGTGAACAAGAAGGCATTCACGTGGCACATTGCAAAACTTTACAGGATCAGAAGCTCCTGTGCTCAGGACCCTTCAAGATTTTGCCCTACGGTGACTCTTCATCTGGCTGTTCATTCATATCCTTTAATATCCTTTGTAATAGTAAACTGTTCTTAAGTTCCGTGAGCCATTCTAGTAAATAATTGAACCCAAGGGGCCTCTGATTTCTGGTTCATCAGGTGCACAGGTGATAACTTGGACCTGCAATTGGCATCTGAATTGGAGGCAGTCTTGTGGGACTGAGTCCTTAACCTGTGGGATCTGATGCTGTCTCCAGGTAGAGAGTATCAAAATTGAGTTAAATTGTAGGATACCCAGCTGGTGTAGGGAGAATTGCTTGATATGGGAAAACACTCCACAAATTTGAAGTACAGAGTATTCTGTGAATAGTAAGTAGAGGAAAACAAGTTTTTGTTTTTGTTTTTTTTTTTTCAGGTATCTAAAATAGTGAAACACATAGAAGTAGACAGTAGGGAACGGGGGTGGGGGAATAGGAAACTACTATTCAATGGGTATAGAGTTTCAGTTATCTAGATGGGTAATGGGTATTAAAGAGGGCACTTATGATGAGCACTGAGTGTTGTGTGTAAGTGATGAATCACTGAATTCTACTACTGAATCCAATATTGCACTGAATGTTAACTAGAATTTATTTATTAAAAAATTTTTTAATGTTTATTTATTTTTGAAAGAAAGAGAGACAGAGCATCAGCAGGGGAGGGACAGAGAGAGAGAGGGAGACCCAGAATGCAAAGCAGGCTCTAGGCTCTGAGCTATGAGTACAGAGCCTGATGCAGGGCTCAAACCCACCAACCGTGAGATCATGACCTGAGCTGAAGTTGGACGCTAAGCCAACTCAGTCACACAGGTGCCCTAGCTGACTAGAATTTAAATAAAAATTTGAAAAAAAGTTTCAGTTATGCGAGATGATTAAGTTCTAGAGATCCGCTGTACAACATTATGCCTATAGTTAACAATACCGTACTGTACACAGAAAAATTTGTTAAGGGGTAGATCTCATGTTGAGTGCTCTTACTGTCTTACTGCAATAAAAAAAATTAAAACTTGTGACTCAAAGGACACTATCAATAAAATATATAGACAACCTAAAGAATGGGAGAAAATATTTATAAATCATTTATCTGATAATGGTCTTGTATCCAGACTATATGAAGAACTCTTATAACTCAATAACAAAAGACAAACAACCCAATTCAAAAATGAGCAGAAGACTTGAATAGATATTTCTCCAAAGATATATAAATGGCCAGGAAGCACATGGAAAGAAGCTTGGAGATGATCAGTAGGGAAAAGCAAATCAAAATCACAATGCAAGAAGTTTTCACTTCACTAACAGACTATAATCAAAACAAGAGAAAGTAACAAATATTGGTGAAGTAACAAGAGAGAAGTTAAAACCCTTGTGCATTGCCAGTGGGAATGTAAAATGGCTCAGCCACCATGGAAAAAAGTTTGGTGATTCCTCAAAAAGTTAAACAGAGACGCGTCTGGCTGGATCTCAGGGTTCTGAGTTCAAGCTCCCCGCTGGGTGTAGTGATTACTTAAATAAATATGAATGTTCACAACAGCACTATTCACAATAGTCAAAAGGTGGGAACAACCCAAATGTCCATCAACTGATGAATGGATACAGAAGTGTGGTATACCCATACGAGAGAATATTATTCGGCCATAAAAAAGGAATGAGGTACTGATATACGCTTTTATAAATTGGACAAACCTTAAAAACAGTATGCTGAGCAAAAGAACGCAGACATAAAAGGTCACATATTGTACAATTCAATTTCTATGAAAAGTTCAGAATAGCCAAACCCAGATGGACAGAATGCAGATTAATGGTGACCAGGGCTGGGAGAAAGGGGAAATGGGGAGTGACTGTTTAAAAGTTATGGGTTTCCTTTTCGGTAGGGGAAATATTCTGAAACTAGGTTAAGAGGTGGCGGTTGCACACCCTTTTGTATGTAACAAATGTCACTAAACTGCCTATCTTAAGATAGTTAATTGTATAATATATGATTTTTACCTTAATTAAAAAAAAAAAAGTAAGAAAACCAAGACACACAAGGTGTTAGAAAAAGGGATATATTTACAAACCAACAAGCTCCCTAACTCTAGCTAGAGGGAGAAGGAAGAAGGAGGTAGCAAGTATAAGCAAATCCTTTACAAGCCCAACCTCACTCCTGTAGAAACCCTGCGTACCAACCCATGAGATCAGCTCCTACTGCATGGCCCACTCTTCTTCCAGTTCAAGAAGCAGTCCCTCGGCCAAAGCCGTTAGTCTTCTTGCCAGTCATCCTGTGCCCAGGCAGGCATGGGTGAAAAGTACTCAAACCCAGGCCCTTTATAACGCAGAGCATGCAAGAACATCAAAAGGTCCTGGGGCAAGGGGTCCTGTCGCACCAGCCGGCACTCTGCACAGAGAGGGTCTATCTCTTGATTCACAACATCTGTTTCGGCTGCCTTCTCTGGTGCCAAGGCCATTGTGTCCAGATCCCGAGGGGCTACCTCAATTGCTCCGTCCGTCTTCTGGGCAGATACAGCCAACTCTTCTAGGTGGTCCTTACCCAACTCTGAGGAGGGAGCTGTAGAGTCTATGAGTCCTGGGGACAGATCACCCTCACAGAGATCTAGCACATCCAGGCTCTGTCTGGCCTGGTGCTCTGCCACAAGGTCCCGAAGCAGTTCCTCATCCGTTTTGGGAACGTGGCCACCCCGGCCCCGGGATGGACCCCAGGCAACCGAGTTGTAGATGGGGTCATTGAGAATGGGGTGGCCCAGGAACTGGAGGTGGACTCGGATCTGGTGAGTGCGGCCTGTGAGGGGCCGGCATCGCACCACACTGGAGTGGCCATTGTAGCTCAGTCTCTGGAACACTGTCTCACAGGGCTTGCCCCGAGTATCTACACGGCACACCCCTACCTTGTAAGATACCACCAAGATGGGTTCCTTGCAGGTCACTTCCTCAGTGGGGAACGCCCCCTCCACACGGCACACATACTCCTTCTCTAGCTACATAGGAGGGAAGAAGGAGAAAGTCAGCACAAAGCCGAAACTCATGAAGTTCAGACTCAGTACAGTGATGAGAAATGCAGAAGTATCAGACAGAAGAGGATTCAAACCCCAGGTCCACCATTTGCCAGTTACATGATTCTAGGTACATTACTTAGCCTCTTTAAATCCAATTAACTTGTCTAGAAAACCCAAGATTAGGAAAGCATTTGGGGCGCCTGGGTGGCTCAGTCAATTAAGCGTCTGCCTCTTGGTTTTGGCTCAGGTCATGATCTCAGGGTCTGAGTTTGGACCCCGTGATGTCGACAGGGGGCCTGCTTGGGATTTTCTCTCTCCCTCTCTCTCTGTCCCTCCCCCCTCTCTCTTTCTCTCTCTTAAAATAAATATACTTAAAACAAGTTATTTTTTAAAAAAGCATTTATCTCACAGGACTGGTAACAAGGATTCAGCGAGTTAGACTCCAATGTACTTGGTACTGGGCCTGGTACACAGAAAACAATTAAATGTATTGCAATCAGATCCAAAATTAGAAGCCTCAAGACGTTAGTCAGTACCATTTCACTCTTCTCAAGCTTTTTCCAACTTTATCCAGGATTTTTCTACCAAGTAGGCTTTCCCCATAATCTTAAAAATCTTAGTCATAAAAAAACAAACAAAACCAAAAATCATCTTGATCAGCCTGTCAGCACTTTAAAACTTAAAAACGGCAAGCTACCAAGAAAGGCAGTATATATGCCACCTCGAAAGATCTTTTGAAACATAAAAGATAATATCCTGTCTTTGGCATTTTCAGTGTTGACCTTCCTGAAGATAAGAAGACTGGCCAGATAACATGAAGGGCCACTTCAACAGAACTCAGTGACACACGTTTGATACAAAGCATTCGTGAGCCCAGGAAGTGGCATGCAGAAGACAAAAGCCCAGCTCACCTGCCGGTCCCGAACCTGCTCATGAATTCTCTCTGAGACAGCCGCCGTCTTGGCAAACATGAGGACACCTGAGGTAAGGCGGTCAAGCCGATGCAGTGGATGTAGCTCCTTGAGTTGGTGCTCCTTGCCCAGGATGAAGATGACAGTGTTGTGTCGGAAGCGGCCACAAGGGTGGACGGGAATGGAAGAAGGCTTGTCTACAACCACCACATCCTCATTCTCCGCTAGCAGGCGGACAGGTTCTGCTGTGACCGGTGGCTCATGCCTGTGCACTCTGTTCCGCAAGAAGTCATTGTCCTGCCAATGACAAAGGCAACTCATCAGCCCAGAGGCCAGCAGCCTGTACTCAACTTCACACACAGCTTCTGTTCCTTACTGACACACAATGGTCACAGCACACCCTTACCCAGAAAATGCAGTGTGCATAGTGTATTCTTACTTTGCAAAAGTAAAAACAGACACACAGACAGACAGTAGGCACTGAAAAAGTACTAGAAAGATATACACAAAAATGTTTTGGTGTTATTTCTGGGTGCTGGTATTATGGATGTTTTTTTGGTTTTGCTCACTTGTATTTTCTCTACAATAAAGTTATATTTAAAAGGTAAAGTTTTTTTTTTTAATAAAAGGTAAAGTTTTCTAAAACAGAGGGAAAAAATCTCCATAAAATCATCACTTACTGTCACCTTGAACAAACAACACCAAGACCTAAGTCCAGACATCTGGCCTCTAGACTTGAACTGCCACAGGCCCACTGTATGTAACTTAACTTCTCTGGGCCTCAGTTTCTTCATCTGTAAAATGTGAGGGTTAGGCCAGATCTGTACTTCTCAAAATAGGGATAGGAGAGGGGATTGAAACCACTCATTCTCCCAATGCTTATTACATCTTCTTGTCTCCCCTCACAACCTGGTGAGTCAGTGTTACTGATGGGGGGGGCGGGGTTTCTGGTACCTCTTAGCTGTGATGGACTTTTAAAGGGTCAAAGCACTGGGCCAGACAATTCTAGTCTCTACCCTGACATTTCACAATTCTACCATATCAGGATCTACGATAAATAATTTTTTTAATTTTTAAAAAATTTATTTATTTACTTTGAAGGAGGGGGGAGAGGTAGAGAGAGAACCCAAGCAGGCTCCCTGCTGTCGCACAGAGCCTGACTGAGGCTCCAACTCAGGAAGTGTGAGATCATGACCTGGGCCAAAATCAAGAGTCAGAGGCTTGGGGTGCCTGCGTGTCTGACTTGGTCCGTTAAGTGTCTGACTTTGGTTCAGATCATGATCTCCCAGGTTGTGGGCTCCCACTTCAGGCCCTGTGCTGACAGCTCAGAGCCGGGAGCCTGCTTCAGATTCTTTGTCTCCCTCTCTCTCTGCTCCTCCCCTGCTGCACTCTGTCTCTCAACAATAAATAAAATGTTTAAAAAAAAAAAAAAGTCGGAGGTTTAACCCACTGAGCCAGCCAAGCGCCTTTCTATGATAAATAATTTAAGTAGTAGTTATAAGACACAGGCTTTGGAGGTGACACTGTTGCCTTATCTCTCTGTAGTCCACTTTAGTTCTATTTCCTCACAGGCAAAATGAGGTGGCAATACCTACCCCACAAGGCTGTCATTAGAATTTAATGTTAAGTACATAAAATGCTTACCCCTGTGCCAGCACACAGTAAGGAGTCATAAATCAGAGGCTCTATTATCACTATTTGTTCAAAGATCTATAATGTAAGATAGCGATCAGTGCCAGTGCCACAAGACAGTGCACGAAAGGAGCTTTGAAAATTCCAACTTCTGTCCATTGGAAACAAGGAAGCCGCCTGGATGGAAGGGTAAATGGGCTGAGTTTTGAGGCACAGAAGCTACTTCTGCAGAGATGGGATGAGAGGAGGGGGCTAAAAGAGTGTTCCAAGTGAAAGCGAAAATGCTTCAGAATTACCTCGATTTTACTCCAGTAACTAAGCCCTGTTAACTCGGAAAAGACCCCTGCCCCCTTTCCTCGCCCTCTTCCGGCCGGCCCCATCTGGACTCCACCTTGAGCACAATGCTGAGGTCCTGTACTGGCTCCTCGTTGAGGTGCAGGCGCCCCGCCCGGACCGCGGCCTCGTAGTAGGCCAGGGGCTGGGCTCGGAATTCGGTGCTGAAGACGTGCAGCAAGCTGTGGCCGACCCAGCGGCCTTTGCAGTAGGTTCGGAAGTCAAAGTAATAGGGCCGCACTTTGCGCAGGCCGCCCTCGAAGTAGTAGCTGGTCTCTGCAAAGTGCTCATCGCTGAAGCTCACCCCTGCCCGCCGCTTCTTCGGGGGCGGCACGACGCGCTCCCTGGTGGCGTCTCGTCGCTTCTTACGCTTTCCGGGGCCTGAAGCTGCAACTGGGGCCTGCTCCTCGCTCGCTTGGGTCTGCTTCCCGTCCTCCCGGGCCGGCTGCACTCCCGGGCCCACCGGCTCCGGGCTGCCGGAGACCCGCTCACCACTCGCGTCGCCACTAACGTCTCCGTTTTGTTGAGGCGGAGTCTTCGGCTCGGCCGCTGCCTCGGCCCCAGTTGAGACTGTTTCTGCCATTGGACCCCTACAACCACCCCAAGTACTGGCAGCACTGAGACGCCAGACGTTGAAGAACCCTTGTAAGAGACCTGGAAGCCACAGACGTCCGCTCAGCCGCATGATCTGCTGGCCCCACGTTCTGCGTCGCGATCTGAGGACGTCACTGGGCACCAGCCAGTCAGCGAGCCCCAGTTCTGAGGCGGGGACTGAGAAGGGAAGCATTGAGTGAGGGAGCGAGTTCAAGGACTGGAGTTGCGAGTTGGGAGGCAGTGGGTGAGAGTAAGGGAGTGAATTGAATTGAGAGGCTGTGAGAATGACTCACCAAAGGTGTACATTCCGTGTAGATATGCCCAAAGTCCCTTGGGTCTGGAAAAACGGAAGGCGCTTTACTCAAATCATAATGAGGATTGCTAAACTCCAACTCTACTAAGAAGCGCCATGCTGTATACTTTAAAGCGTGGATATTATAGTATGTAACTTGTAACTCAATAAAGCTGTTATGCATGTATTTAAAAGCGCGTGGGCGGGGCACCCGGGTGGCTCAGTAGGTTAAGCGTGGGACTTCGGCTCAGGTCATGATCTCACAGTTGAAGAGTTGGAGCCCCATGTCAGGATCTGTGCTGACAGCTCAGAGCCTGGAGCCTACTTCTGATTCTGTGTCTCCCTCTCTCTGTCTCACCTTCCACTTGTGCTCTGTCTCTCTCTCTCCCTCTCAAAAATGAATAAAAACATTAAAAAAAAAATAAAAGCGTGCGCGCGCGCACACACAGACACACAAGAAGCAATGTCTTCACACCTATCCTTCCCGCTAACAGTAGAATTAGAGAGCTCCCTTTTGCCTTCCATATACTGCAGTCCTGAGATTGAAACCGCAAGTGGATCCGTAGATGCCTTTGTCAGAGTTCTTAAATGCAAAATATGAAACCAACTCTGGTTAATTTCGTCAGAGAGGGAATTGTTGAAAGGATATTAGTACTTCATAGAATAGAAGCTTCACATAAGAGAGCTGGAGAAAAGACTCAGAAACAGAGCCAAATTCAGGGAAGACAAGGCCTCTGAAATGAAAGGCCAGCCACACCACATAAGGGTGAATAGAATGGAATGTGAATTATATTTTAATAAAGTAGTTTTTTAAACAATATTTTCAGAATGTATATGAAGCACAGACAAGGAATGAGATATTAGAATGTTATAGAGAGGGAGTCCTTGTGGGGTTGTATAAAGTCTTGCTTCTGAAAAATGTAGTGTCTGGATGAGCAACATGGGAAACACCTGGCAACTTGTTGGAAATGCAGAATCTTGTTCCTTCCTCCCCCTTGACCTACTGAATGAGAATTTGTATTTTTTTAATGTTTATTTCTTTTTGAGGAGGGGTGGCAGGAGAGGCAGAGAGAGAGGAAAACACAGAATCTGAAGCAGGCTCCAGGCCCTGAGCTGTCAGCACAGAGCCTGATGCAGGCTCAAACTCAGAGACCACAAGATCATGACCTGAGCTGAAGTGAGTCGCTTAACCAAATGAGCCACCCAGGTGCCTGAGAATCTGTATTTTTTAAGGGGGCCGGGGGGCAGAGGGAGAGAAAGAAAGAGAATCCTAAGCAGGCTCCACACCCAGCACAGAGCCTGATGTGGGGCTTGATCCCATGACTATGAGATCATGACCTGAGCTGAAATCAAGAGTTGGACACTTAACTGAGCCACCCAGATGCCCCTAACTTTTTTAAATTATTTTTCTTTTTAGAGAGAGAGAAAGAAAGTGGAAGCAGGGGAGGGGCAGAGAGAGAAAGAAAGAGAGAATCTCAAGCGGGCTCCACACTGTCAGCACAAAGCCTGATGTGGGGCTCAAACTCATGAACTGTGAGATCATGGCCTGAGCCAAAATCAAGAGTTGGATGCTTAACCACTGACTCAGCCACCCAGGCACCCCCAAGAATCTGTATTTTAACGAGATTCTCAGATGATTTGTCTGTATATTAACGTTTGAGAAGCACTGGTATAGACTATAAAGAGTAGACATTTGTCATACTCTTTGGATATCCAGCATCTTTTTAATACTCTTCTTTTGTGTAAGGAATTTCCCACATTATAAGTTCTGCCTCCAATGATGTGGATGGAGCTAGAATGTATTATACTAAGTGAAATAAGTCAATCACAGAAGGACAAATACAATATGATTTCTCTTACATGTGGAATTTAAGAAACAAAACAGATGAACATATGGGAGGCAGGGGGAGAGATTAGAAGGAAACAAACCACAAGAGACTCTTAATGATAAAGAATAAAATGTGGGTTGATGGAGAGAGGTGGGTGGGAGATGGGCTAGATGGATGATGGGTACTAAGGAGGGCACTTGTGATGAGCACAGGGTGTGGTATGTAAGTGATGAATCACTGAACTCTACTCCTGAAGAGTATTGCATGGTATGTTTAGCTAAAATTTAAATAAAATTAAAAAAAGGGGCGCCTGGGTGGTTCAGTCGGTTAAGCACCGACCTCGGCTCGGGTCATGATCTCACGGTTTGTGAGTTCGAGACCCGCGTCGGGCTCTTTGCTGACAGCTCAGGGCCTCGAGCCTGCTTCGGATTCTGTGTCTCTCTCCTTCTCTGCCGTCCCCCGCTCACACTCTATCTCTCTGTCAAAAGTAAATAAACATTAAAAAATTTCAAAATAAAATAAATTAATTAAAAAAAAAAGTACAGCCTTCAAGAGGTGGAAGCCAGAAACTAGCCTTCCCAGATTCCCTTGCAGCTTGGGCATTCATCACCTGGGCTCCACTGACCAGGCAGGGCCTTTGGTTCAGAGGCACATGGCAGAGGAAGGAGGCACAATGTAGAACCCATGTGTGACAAGATAGCCCTGGGAACATCTGACTTGTTTCTTTTTTTTTTTTTAATTTTTAAATGTTTAATTTTGAGAGAGAGAGAGAATAGGGAAGGAGCAGAGAGAGAGGTGGACACAGAATTCAAAGCGGGTTCCAGGCTCTGAGCTATCAGCACAGAGCCCGATTTGGGGCTTGAACCCCCGAACCTCGAGATCATGACCTGAGCTGAAGTCAGACACTTAACCAACTGAGCCACCCAGGTGCCCCTGGAAACATCTGATTTGAGGACCAACAGTGGGGGATTCTTGTGTCCAGCGCTCGGTCAGCAATGCCAGTTGCGGTGTCTATGTTGAAAAGCATTGGGGTTTTCCCTCAGCAGAAGTTTCTCAGTGAAGTTTAGACACTGTTCCTTGCTGTATAGACCCCACGTCTCACATGGTGGCCCATCTTGAGATTCTGTGCACTATTTAATATCCTTTAATCCTGTACTGTATATTGGCCACATATGGCTATTTAAATTTACATTAAGTAAAATGAAAGAAATTTAAAATTCAGTTCTTTGGTTGCACAAACTGCATTTCAAGTGCACAAAAGTCACATGAAACTAGTGACTACCTTTTTTTTAAAGTTTTTATTTATTTATTTAGAGATAGAGAGCAAAAGAGTGTGCATATGCATGCAAGCAGGGAAAGTGCATAGACAGAGAGAGAGAGAAAGAGAGAGGGAGGGAGGGAGAGAGAGAGAGAGAGAGAGAAAATCACAAGCAGGCTCCATGCTGTGAGCACAGAGCCCAGCACAGGGCTCAATCTCATGAAATGTGAGATCATGACCTGAGCCGAAATCAAGAGTTGGATGGTTCACCACCTGAGCCACCCAGATGTCCGAAACTAGTGGTACCTTATTGAACAACTCAATACATTAAATTTCTATCACCGCAGAGAGTTCTATTGGATAGAGCAGCTTTAATCATTTTTTTTTTTACTGCTTCTACTGGTTGAATGAATTCTATTGTTTGAACCAAGAACTCCAAGTAACTTACTATGATAAGGATTTAAGTTTTTAAGAGCAATGGGAAATCATCAAAGAGTTTTTCGTGTGTGTGTGTGTGTGTGTGTGTGTGTAACATGATCTGATCTCCTTTTCCAGCTCACCTTGGCTGCACTGGGAAGAAGGAACTCAAGAGGGAATCACACCAAGCTGTGTGGTCTTGGACTATGAGAGTTCTAATTCAAACAGTCCCATACCAAACAAATTTTGAACATTTGCTAGGCATCATTTGGTTCTGGAGATACAGAGGTAAAAAAGACATGGTTCCTGATCTTAGTGAAGGCCTATGCTGGTCAAGCATACAAATAAAAAACATATTTGTGCTCGGTTACGCTGTGGTTAATGCAGATTCTGAGACAGAGGGATACGACTGCCCTCACTTGGCTTCCCAGTAGGAACAGTCCTTGGGAAGTGGCAGATCACCATGGCTTTTGCAAGTCCAGGATCTGGTTTCGATTTATTCAGTGCACAAACTAATTAAACTCAGGGGACATCAGTGAATCTGTAAGGGTATCAGTTTGTTAATTTACAACTGTAACTTTAAGTTAGAAAATTATTCCATTTCATACAGCGACTATTTGTGCCTACTGCTAAAGGCACCCTCATGCTTGTTCAAGATATCTGAGAGGCCACGTCTGAAATCAAAAGTTTGTTCCCGAGCAGAAAACCAGAGAAAAGGGCATAAGTGAGTCGAAAGGTCATGGAGTAGCTTGATGAAGTACCTGTAAACCTATGGCAGTGACTCTTCCTATGAATCAGATGCTTTCAGATTCATGTCGTCAGTTCTGGTGGCAGTTGGAGGACTCTGGGGATCCGTCACTGGTAGACTTAGCTCCGGACTCCCTACTTATTCCCTATAAATAAGCACTGAAAAAATCTTGCCTATTATATGCTCCTTTGTTTTCTAATCTTCTTGCCTTCCACTTCTGTCTGTTTGCATATGCTTTCTAAGGATGGTGTTAAGGGAGCAATGGAGTTCCTCATAGTTCCCTCTTACATGATGGTAGTTATTACCACCATAGCCACTTGGGCTTTGGAAACATCTAGAGGCTTTATCCTCAGCCGAGTTACATCTACTGATGGTTGGCTGATGTCTTTTCTCACATGTTTGTTTGAGAGAGAGTAACCACCCTGGGAATCGGGGGCAGAGAGGTGAGAGGAGGAAGGGTTGCATTTCAGCGACCTGATAATCCCTGAAAAATATCAAAGGTCATCTTCTTTTTTTTTAATTTTTAATGTTTATTTATTTTTGAGAGACAGCGAGACAGAGCGTGAGCAGCAGAATCCGAAGCAGGTTCCAGGCTCTGAGCCATCAGCACAGAGCCCGATGCGGGGCTCGAACTCACAGACCGTAAGATCATGACCTTAGCCGAAGTCGGCCGCTTAACCGACTGAGTCACCCAGGCACCCCTCAAAGGTCATCTTCTTTTAAAAAGCCTTCCTGACACACTCCCAGGACGCTCTCTCCTTTATGCACACCGGCCACTTTTCTGTCATATCTTCTGTAACTCTTTGCTGTTATTTGTAAAATTGTCCGCCCCCATAGCGCATCCTATGCTGTAAAGACCTTTTGGACCCCTACCAACTCCTATTTGTCTTGAATTCCCGCTCAACACAATGCCGGGAACGCAACAGGGGCTCGGTGTCTATTGACTAACTGAATAAGAAAAAGCTCCATAACTTGGCTAATGGAGCCTAGGTCTCATTTGAGAATAAGTAGTCGCCTCCATCCCCATCTGAGCCGCCGAAGTACTCCAATTTGCGTAGCAAAGGGCTGAAATTTTGCAGACAAAACACAAGCCCAGAGAATTGCCGAGGCGGTGAATTTGCTCAGAGAACCAAGAAAATTCAAAAGGCCTCGGCAACTGGGCTTCCTTATCCGTGAGGGTGATGGGCGGAGCGCGCTGTCCGCTCACCAGGAAGGCTCAGATGCGAGTGGACTCTACCTGTCCCAGCGAAGGTAGGAGCCCTGGGCAAGAGACTCCCCTATTTCCCGGCAACAAGTCCCGCCTACCTCTTTCTCTCGCTCGGCTCCTCACTTCCTCACTTAGCTGAACTCCCCTCAACCAATCGACGCCCAGAACATCGTCAGGTTGGACGGTGGTTGGAGAACTCCCGGGATCCATCACTCGGAGACTCCGCCCCCCTATTTCTTCACAGCCTTCAGCGACGGAACTGAGCCGAGCGTTTGTGGGCTGCTGGGCAGGCGGTTGCGGTAGGTGAAGAGGGGCAGGGGTGCCTCGCGTTTTAGATCTTCGGCTCGGGTCCTATCCCGGGATACCACAGAGGAACTTCGGGGCCTGACTCATATCGCCCAGTCAGTCCATGAGGTCAGAGTGACGGAGGCCCGGGTCTGGACCCTGGGATTGCCGGCGCTGTTCTGGACTTCCTAGAGAGGAGGGGGCGCGCCGGTGCGAGCAAAGTTTTGGTTTGGGTGGGTTCAAGCGACTTCGAGATGGGCGTGGAGGTTCACTGGGACCCTGGCATCAATTCATCCAGGGCCGCTGTCCCTTTTACTTCTGGGCCCTTGCTCTGGCTGGGCTCTCTCTCCTGGAATAATTCAGACCTTACCCCAGGCAGCCTTCCTAATCTCAAAGGTCCTTCCTGAAAGAAGGTGTCAACCCATCCTGTAAGACTAGATAGTTATGAAAGCCCCAGTAGCGAGGTATTGGATAAGAGCATGGATTTTGGAGTGGCAGAGGTGCGGTTTCCAATCAAGGAATCCCCATACATATCGGTAGGGTACCCTAGACTTTTGTTATCTTTGTGATCTTCAGTTTCTTCATCTGTAAACGGATGGAAATGCCTCTTCCAGTGTTTCTATTAAAATAAGACCTTATAAAATAAGGTATATAGCCCAGCTTCTACATGTAATGAGCACATAGGGCTTTGCATATGACATTACTCTCTGACAGTATTCACCAAACAGCATTTTTATTATCCTAGTGTCTATGGCACTGTGCAAGGCCTTTAGTCCATGTCCTATGGAAACAGAATTTAATTGGCTGAAGACACAGTTGATGCGTTTTGGAGATCTTTGGAGCAAAGTGCAGAATGGTTGTCCCCACTGGAAATGTCCTAGACGTTTATTTGTGTGTGTTTGTTAAAACATACATGATGTAAAATTGGCCATTTTAATTATTTAAAAATTTTTTATTAAAAAAAATTTTATTTATTTACATATTTAGGGAGAGGGAGAGGGGAAGAGGTAGAGAGAACAAATAGGCTCCATGCGACTTGGGGCTCAATCCCATGACGGTGAGATTGTGACCTGAGCTGAAATCAAGAGTTGGACACTTAACTGAGTCACCCAGTATCCCTAAAATTTGTAAATTTTTGTTTTTAGAGAGAAAGCGTGAGTGGGAGTGAGGGGCAGAGGGAGAGAGAAAGAATTCCAAGCTGCCTGGGTGCTGTCAGCTCTGAGCCCAATGGGGGATTCGATCCCACAACTCTGGGATCAGGGACCTGAGCCGAACTCAAGAGCCAGACACTCAACTGGCTGAGCCACCCAGACACCCCTCATTTTAACCATTTTTAGATGTACAATTCAGTGGCACTCACATGGGTGTGCAACCAACGTGATTATCCATCTCTAGAACCTCCCACTGAAACTCTGTACCATTAAACAGTAGCTCCCATTTCCCCCTCCCCCAAACCCCTGGCAACCACCATTTTATTTTCTGTCTTTATGAATGTGACTGCGCCAGGTACTTCATATAAGTGGAATCATTCAATATTTGTCCTTTTGTGTCTGGTTTGAGAAATTCCCTTTTTAAAAACAAACTTTATAATGAAAACAACTTGAGTACCTAGCCAGAAGAGGACCCCAAACTGCCCTTTTGTCATCTTTATATCTGTAACATAGGAATTTAATAAAAGACATTTTAAGTTTAGAGCAACTTCTTAAAAGCCTAGTACCTTCCTTCAGTAGGTAAACAAATATCTGAGTACTGCATACTTATCCCGTATCCTTAAAGCCAGTCCTTATGGTTCTGTTTTTCCAGCTCAGATTCCAAATGAAAATGTTTGAGAGCATTGACTCTACAGCCACAAAATCTGGCCCCGATCTTTGGGCTGAAATCTGTTCCTGTCTGCCAAATCCTGACCGAGAAGATGGTGCCGACAATGCCTTCTCAGACTCCTTTATGGATTCTTACCCTGCAGGCACAGGCCAGAGGGAGCCCCCAGAGTTTGCCGATCAGCCAGCTATAAAGCCTTGGGCTCCCTTGCAGGATTCAGAAGTATATCTAGCATCTCTAGGTGAGTTAAATCACTTTTTTTTTTTTTTTTTATCAGAAGCTGGTGGTTTTAAGGAAGCATGTTGAAGTTACATCAAACCTGGTGTCTTTTATTTATTTATTTTTTTTACATGTATTTATTTTTGAGAGAGAGAGGGAGACAGTGTGAGCGGGGAAGGGGCAGAGAGAGGCACACACACAATCTGAAGCAGGCTCCAAGCTCTGGGTTGTCAGCACAGAGCCAGCCCGTCGCAGGGGCTAAAACTTACAGACTGCGAGATCATGACCTGAACTCAAGTCAGACGCTTAACCGACTGAGCCACCCAGGTGCCCCTCAAACCTGGTTTCTAATCTTAATTATTATCATTATAATTTATTATTATTATTTTATTAATTTTTAATTTTTTGATGTTTATTTAATTTTGAGAGAGAGAGACACAAAGAGTGTGAGCAGGGGAGGGGCAGAGAGAGAAAGACAGACGCAGAATCTGAAGCAGGCTCCAGGCTCTGAGCCATCAGCACACAGCCCGATTTGGGGCTTGAACTCACGAACCGTGAGATCATGACCTGAGCTGAAGTCAGAAGCTTTACCTGCGCCCCATTATCATTATTTTTTAATGTTATTTATTTTTGAAAAAGAGAGAGTGCATGTGTGTGAGTAGAGGGAGGGACAGAGAAAGAGGAGAGAGAGAATCCTAAGCAGGCTCCATGTTGTCAGCACCGTGCCAGACACAGGGCGCGATCTCATGAACTGTGAGATCATGACCTGAGCCAAAATCAAGAGTCAGTTGCTTAACTGACCGAGCCACCCAGGTGCCCCCTTAATTAGTATTACTTTTAGTCCTCACTACATGTATTTGTGAGATGTAATTTTAGGGAGTTTCGGGCTGGTCGTTGGGATGGAGCACCCTTTTCCTTGTATATCCTTAAAACTGTCTTTGTTACCTCCTGCCTCTGACTGTATCATCTGAATTCTGCTTCATTTCTTGGCATTCTGTACAACCCTCTTGCCTACTCTCGGTGGCCCATATATTCAGATAACTCAAAAGTGTCAAACATTATGCCATCTTGAAAGAAAAGGTGATGGCCCCAGAGCTGCATGTGGATTTCTGATGAAAGTATTATATTGAAAAACTGTTGTACTAAAAAACTGTTATATTAAGTGGGTTGATTGTTGGAATGGGACCATGTTGACATAAAATTCATTCTACCTCTTGTTAGTCATTTAATTTTTAAAATACTTCCTGAACACATCTTCTGTCTTGTGGCCTTAAGTATTAATATTTAGAGAGACTCCAAATACAGGAAAGAGATTCAGATTGTCCCATGCAAGGGGAAAGAAAATTTTCAGTCTAGGGCGGTGACTGCTTTAGAATTGTGGTATCCTTTTATTATTAAACACCCATGAGACTCATCTGTGTATCACAAAACCGAACCTGGGAATAATTATTTAAGAAAGGAAAGGCAGTTCAGGAAGAAGCTTTTGAGGAAGGACAGAAAGAAGACTCAGAATAGAGTTTACATGATCTATAAGAAAAAGATACGAGAAAAACACAAGTGGAATGATGGATAATGAGAAACATAAGGGTATAATGTGAAATTTATCAGGAAGCCACCAAAGTTAGGAGAGTAATACTCGCAGCCTGCAGCCCTGGCCAAGGAGGTTGATAGTTGTGTTCCCTCCCTCCCTCCCTCCCTCCCTCCCTTCCTTCCTTCCTTCCTTCCTTCCTCCCTCCCTTCTTTCCTTCTTTTCTTTTTGAGAGACAGAGAGAGGGCACAAGTGAGCAAGGGGTAGAGAATGAGAGAGAGAGAGAGAGAGAGGGAGAATCCCACAGGGAGCAAAGAGAGAGGGAGAGAGAAGCAGGGCTTACCCAGCGCTCATGTTTTACCCAAAGCAGGGTAAAATCACCCGATGTGGGACTCAAACTCATGAACTGTGAGATCATGACCTGGCCTAAAGTCAGATGCTTAACGACTGAGTCACCCAGGGTTTTCCTCCTCCCCTTTTTTTAAATGTTTATTTATTTACTTTGAAAGAGAGAGGGGGAGAGAGAGCCCGACATTGAGCTTGATCCTACAAATCGTGAGATCATGACCTGAGCAGAAATCAAGAGTCAGATGCTTAAACGACTGAGCCACCCAGGCGCCCCAGACAATTCTGTTCTGTGGTAGTCAGAACATGTGCTTAATGATGATAAGGGGACAAAGCAATCGTCTGAGAAAGCTGGAGAACCACATCCTGCACTTTGTTGGTACTCTGTGCTCAGGGGATATAAGAAACTTTGATGGATTTGGTGATGATTTGATTGGTGAAATCTGCTTTGGAAAGTTAAAACTCCCCTGATCTTTTCTAAAATCAGTGAAGAAGATGATTAAGGGGCTCCTGGCTGGCTCAGTCGGTAGAGCAGGGACTCTTGATCCTCATGTTGAGTGTAGAGATTACTTTAAATAAATAAATAAAATGTAAAAAAGAAGAAATGAAAACAGAATCGTAAAGTTTCTGTCTGGGTCTGGGCTTGATATTTCCCACTCCCCCCTCCAAAAGGCCATCACTGATGCATTTATTGTAGTTGAAAGCAAGACTAAATTAACGCAGAAAGCAAATGGAGACACCCTTCCTTCTATTCTTCAGTTGTTCAACAATTATACTTAAAATGCAAAGAAGGATAAGTAAACATCTGTCATCAGGAAGCCATGTAGACCACTCATTGGAATTACAAGATGTTTGTTTTTATCAGGTTCCAACATCCAGGCCACAAGTTCAGTAACTTAGAAAACGTTGGGAGATTGTTTTTCTTTTAAGAAGAATTTAATCACACATAGAGATCTTTAAGGTTTTTGATTATTGAGTTCCCATCAGGTCAATTTTAGCGTCTAATGAACCATCGGGTCTTTCATCATTTTCTCTAATTCTTTCTCGCGAGGTTTGGAAACTACTTCATGTCATTGTAACAAAAACAAAAACCATTTACTCCTCAGAGACACTGTTTTCAAGGAGTTGACACATGTCAAGCCAGGGAAAACAAGTAATTCCTTCGAGAGATACCTGCTGGCTTCTGTGATTTCAAAGAAGACACGCCACTGACTTATTTATGAGAGCCTATGGCTTTTTCCCTCTCTGGGGTTAAACGTTTATTCGATACAATCCAGAGTTAAGACACGGTGAAGGAAAAAGAAAAATGTACATTTCCTTTTACCTGTCCTCGAAAAAACAAAACAAAACAAAAAATGAGCTCTTTTGCAGGGAATGTGAATATACTCATCGGTGAGAGAATTTTTAAGTTGTCATGTTGCATTTTAGAGCTAGTTTCATTTTATACTCACTTTCCTTATTAATTTCTTCTCCTCTCCTCTTTTTAGAGAAGAAGTTGAGAAGAATCAAAGGTTTAAATCAGGAAGTAACTTCTAAGGACATGCTTCGAACCTTGGCCCAAGCCAAGAAGGAATGCTGGGATCGATTCCTCCAGGAGAAGTTAGCATCAGAGTTCTTTGTGGACGGATTTGATTCTGATGAGAGGTAATTGGTTCTCAGTCCAGTTCCAGGTGACAGTATTTCACCGAGGGCATTTCTCTTTCTCTAAAGAATTCAGGGAGAGTGACATTTGAGTCCAGATATTGGGTGATATCAACATCATCTTTTCTGAGCTCAAAATCATCCTTTCTAAGGTCGCTCCCTTGCTCTTGGTCCACTTGCCGATTTCTGACAGTATTTTTGCAAAAAAGCAAATACCCCACCTACTTCTTGATCACAGATTGAACAGAATTGAGGATAAAGCATTGTCTTCATTTCCAAGTGTATAATGTGCTTGAGAAAGTCATAACCAATAAGCAACTGGACCTTACCTGTGACTCCCCATTGCCTTACAGAGTTTCTGTCACAAATTCGTATAGACTAAATGAATGAATTTCTTAAGTGTCTACTATGTGAAGGCATTGTGCTTGATGCTGTGGGTCTGGGGGTCCTGGGGTGGAGGGGAGATGTAAAGAAGTTTTAGAGACTCTTTTTTTTTTTTTTGGTCCCCACAACTATTTGGGGAGAGATGACAAATAATACGTAAAGGTGAACCTAACAAAATAAGGCAGCCTAAGAAAGAGCCGGGTGAGTAGAAGTGACAGAGCGTGCTTTGGGCATCAAAAGACCACCGAGCTCCCTGTGGGCTCTGGATGTTTGTGCCAGAGAAGAAGGCAGGACTATCTGCAGGGGGTGCCGGATGCAGAGAGGAGGAGAGGGCATCCTGTCACAAAGAGCCCGACTCCCGGAAGAGTGGCTCTGCCACTTACTGGCTGTGTGTCCTTGAGGAAGTAACCTGTGTGCCCCTCAGTTTCCTACTCTGTAAAGCAGGAATAGTAGCTCTTACCTTTTGGGTTGTTAGGAGGGTTACATGAGTTACTGTGTATAAAGTGCTTAGAACAGACCTGGCCCCTGGTAAGTACTCTGTAAGTATTAGCTATTATCATTGGTCCTGATGGAAGTTTAAACTTCAGTAAGAAATTATTCAAAGTAATTGGTGAGGGAAGTAAAAATCCAAATATTAAACAAAAGGTCTTATTGAAACATGACCTAAGTTTACAACCTATCATTAACGTTGATTTTAAAGAGCCCCATGGTGTCAGATGATGCTATGGCTGCTGAAATCATGGGCAGTAGGGAAATAAAACTTGATAGTTACATTTTACTTTTTTTTTTTTTTAAGTTTATGTATGTTTGAGAGAGAGAGAGAGGGAGGGAGAGAGAGAGAGAGAGGGAGAGAGAATGCCAAGCAGACTCCTCACTGTTATCGGAGCCCAATGTGGGGCTTGAATTTTTTTTTAACTTTTTTTTTTAATGCTTGTTTATTTTTGACAGACAGAGAGACAGCGCGTAAGCAGGGGAAGGGCAGAGAGAGAGGGAGACACAGAATCTGAAGCAGGCTCCAGGCTCCGAGCTGTCAGCACAGAGCCTGACGCGGGGCTCAAACCCACAGACTGTCAGATCATGACCTGAGCTGAAGTCGGCCACTTAACCGACTGAGCCACCCAGGCGCCCCTGTGGGGCTTGAACTCACTAGCTGTCAGATCGTGACTTGAGCCGAAGTCAGATGCTTAACCAGTTTGAGCCACCCAGGCACCCCTACATTTTGCTTTTTAATTTCCAAAGTACTTTTACTTACATTATCTTAAATAATGCATTGGCATGTCCCCAGATTCTTCAGAAATCAACGTGGCATCTGAAGTTAGGCCGACTACCTACCCTCTGAGGGTTCAGAGAATAATACACATTTTGCTTTTTTCTGTCTCTAAAGACTCAACTCCGTTGACCCTTCAACAGCCCCAAACACCAAAGACTGGAAGATGTACACATTCCTAACCCACGAATAACTTGGTATTCGATTCTCGCTCCCCTTGAATGTTTGCCTCCTCTCCAATTCTGAGAAGAAAAGACAAAATTTTCTCCTGTGTAATTCTCAAGTAGGAATTCATTTTCTCTGAAATGAGATCAGCACCAAGGCTCAAGTTCATGTTTCTGTGTGTTTATCAATACCTAAAGTGATGTGATGTTCCCTTGTCTATAGAAGCAATTGAAACAATTCTCTGAAAACTGTGGTAGATGGAGATTAAATGCCCTGGAGTACCTTAGCCCCCTGAGCTGTGGGCGCCTGTTCCCAAGCTCCTTCTGTGGGAACACTTTTTTTCTATCAGGGTTAGAACAAGCACACCAGAAACAGATTTGCATTTATTTGCAGACTTCAATGTTTATGCTTTAAACAGAGGCCATTTTGTAGTGGAATTGTGTGGTTCTTCACTTACGTGAAGGCCAGGTGGTGACCCTCGTCATGGCGTGCTCTTGGCACAGGAGTAATGGACTGAAAAATCCTATTGCCTACACCAGGATTCCCCCATTTTAGGTGTCTAAAATCTGCTGGGGATGGCTTTACTTATTGGCTTGAGACTTTGGGCTATTGAAGAGCGTAGAATAAGGTTTCTATTATTTGTGGTCATTTACCATGAGTATCTAATAAGCTTTAGAGTGGAGGATCTTGGGTAATTAAGGAAGGTGGGAGGGGGCGCTTCCCCCCCTCCGCACAGATGCAAATCAAAGAAGAGCCCTCTGGCATAGCGGCTATTTCTTTGTGGGAGAAATTGCTGTGCAGATGTTTCCGTCTTGGGGACTTGCTATAGGATGAAGTAAACAAACAAAAAACCCACAAAAATGGTGCTTAGTGCAACTAAGTGCTCTAAGTATAATCGAGTCTCAGACTGCCTCAGGTATGGGAGATTTCAAGATGCTCCACTAATAATTTGGTATTTATTTGAACATTTCTTCCCTCTGACAGTTTCTCTCCACTCCAGTCTTGAGGAAGAAAAGACAGGACTGAGGCATAAGCTCTTCAGCTATTCTCGTCAAGCGTTCGGAGGCTCTGCATTTGAAGGGGGCTTGGTGCCGCTTATAGCCCAAGTGCCCACTAGGGGGTAAATTATGCCGCTGAGCTGCCAGGATGCACAGCTGTCAGAGGAGGATCGGCGTTCTCCCCGTTCGCAGTGAAAACCAATTGTAGGAAGAAATTGGTGGTGGGCGGGAAGGCAGCATTTGAGTAACTGAGATAATCATTAAGTAATTAATCATCCGGGTCTGATGCGGCTGCCCTTTTCTCCTGCTTTCTCCTAGCACCTTGGAACATTTCAAGAGGTGGCTCCAGCCAGACAAAGTAGCCATCAGTACGGAGGAGGTCCAGTATCTGATTCCTCCGGAGTCCCAGGTTGAGAAGCCAGCGGTCGGGGACAAGCCAGCGGCAGCGGAACAGTAAATTGCACACACACACAGGCCAAGCAGCTGTCTCGGGTCCAGAGGGAACAGCGGAGCAGCAAGGAGAAATCTAAGGAGGGAGGGTAGCCCACCCTCCCACTCAACAAAGCAAACAGCTGTGGGCCCCTGAGGGCTCGCTTGGGGCTGGCATGTGTGACTGTCCTGGATAAAGTGACTGACCCAGCACATGCTGGATCAAAATACCGCTTGCCTCTGTGTCTCACACCTTGCCTGAGCTCTGTTGCTACAGGTGAGAAGTCTGCTAAGAATCTAGTGAAGGAGCAAGCATGAAAGTATCTGGAGAAACTGATACCCTTGTGTAGAATATATAAGCTAAGTGAGCCATATTTTTTCTTGCCTCTTCTGGATGTTCCTGCCTGTATCCCAAGCGTTCCCTTGGTTAATTGTCAGGGGTGAGTGAGGCCAAGAGAATCAAGTCTGCCCCCCTGGATCCACACCGCATGTGGGGCTCCTCTGAGTTTGTAATAAATATAGGGACTTAAGGAAAAGAGGCCGCACTTTTCCTTCCTCTGATTTGTTCCTTGTGGAGAAAAGGGACAAAAGTGTGAAAACTTGGGTGTTTGTGTGTATATGTATATTTTTTATTTCATGCATGGTTTCTCCCCTAACTTCCTCTTGCATGTAAAAAGGGCCAAGCTTCAAATTAGACTTGTAAATTTGCTGTTGGTATTTGACACCCCTTCTGAACAGTTCCAAGCCTCTGGTGGCAGCTTTCCTGGCGGAGCCTGCGCTTCCCCATTTATAGCGTTCCTGTTCAGTCCGTGTTGTCTGCATAAAGCTTCTCTGATGAGAATACCTGTGTGTGTGGTGCTCTTGAACTGCTTCTCCCCCAGAGAGATGCTCCCCGGCAGTGCGGGGTAAGACAAGTATTTGACGATGCAGCAGGGCTGATAACCTTTGCCAGCCTTCTGTTTTCGACATGAGCCCTCTGACAAGCCAAACCTCACCTCGGTGCTCTTAGCATAGGATTCCGTGGCCAGGTTTCTGCAGCTCTGGCTTCATGGAGCTTCTTCCTGGTAATACGTTTCAAATCCCTAATGGTGAGTGGGCTGGCCATAAAAATCTTCAGAGAACATGTGGTCGTATCTAAATCAAGTAATTGTCTTGTCTGAAAGGATGGGAATCAACCAGGTAATTCCATGTACTTGCTGAATTATACGAGTTGAGGGGGAGGTGGTAATTTCCAGATATATTTTCCTTTTTTAAAATTGATAATGAGGGCACTGGGTGGCCCAGTCGGTTGAGTGTCTGTCTCTTAATTTCAGCTCAGGTTGTGATCCCAGGGTGGTGGGATCGAGCCCTATCTCTCACTCTCTGCCCCTCTCCCCCTCCTCTCTCTCTCTCTCTCTCTCAAAATTAAAAGATGGGCACCTGGGTGGTTCACTTGGGTAAGATTCAGGTCATGATCTCATGGTTCACAAGTTCAAGCCCCACGTCGAGCTCGGTACTGATGGGGTGGAGCTCGCTTGGGATTCTCTCCCTCCCTCCCTGCCCCTCCTCTGCTCTCTCTCTCTCAAAATAAATAAAGAAAAAATTGGTTAATGGTGTTAGCTTTATTCCTACCGCTTTTTAAAAAATGTTTATTTATTTTTGAAAGAGAGCATGAGCAGGGGAGGGGCAGAGGGAGAGAGACAGAATCTGGAGCAGACTCAGAGCTGTCATCGCAGAGCCTGATGTGGGGCTAGAACTCACGAACTGTGAGCTCCTGACCTGATCCAAAGTTGGACGCTTAACTGACTGAGCCACCCAGGTGCCCCCTACTGCTTTTTAATAGTAGAATACCTTTGACATAGAGAGCCACCCTTTGTGTTCCCCAGACACTTTGGAGAAGCCAGACACTGACAGTCATCTGACTCTAGATTGAGCTTGCAAGTTTCCGTCTCTGCCTGGGGTTCAGGTGCTGGACCACACTTCCTACAGGGCCATCTGATAGCTCTCATCGGATAGATTTTTTTTTAAAGACTGAGTTTTCTTTTCCCTGCATGATAAACAAAAGTTAACTCTTCCTCAAGTAACAACAATTTAAGGAAAAAAGCAGTAAGGTCCCCAAACACTCCTAAAGAGCAGTCGATCATCAGACAGAGAATCTATCTGTACCAGAAAATAGTGTTTCCGTAATTCAGGCAAGATTCTAGCTTTGCCTTTTTCCTATCTGAGAAATTTTTGTATGAGAAAGTGGCAAATTGAGTTAGAGGAACTGAAATTGAGTTAGAGGAACTGTAGGACTGGAAGGCTTTTAGCCCCAGTGAGAACCTGGGTGAGGTACCGGACGCAGGCCCTACATCCTCAGCTACCTGTTCACTTAACTTTTTAATAGAGGTAGATTTCACCAGAAGGGAGTTCAGCGAGTTGCGACTGTGGTTTCTTTTCTTCCTTTTTTTTTTTTTTTTAATTTTATTTTTGAGAGCGACAGAGAAAGCACAGCGGGGGAGGGGCAGAGGATCCAAAGCGGGCTCCTCGCTAACAGCAGTGAGCCCAGGGGCCCGAACTCAGGAACCATGAGATCATGTCCTGAGCCAAAGTTGGACGCTCAACCAGCTGAACCACTCAGGTGCCCCACAAGTATGGCTTCTTATTTGGTTTAGAGGTGACAACCTATGTAATGGCTCTTAAAACAAGTGAAGCACAATTTACCAAAAATAATTTTTTTTTTAGTTTTTATTTGTAATCTCTACACCCTACATGGGGCTTGAACCCACGACCCTGAGATCAAAAGTCACATGCTCCTCCAACTGAGCCAGCCAGCTGCCCCATAGCAAAAACAAATTTGATACTAGCTTCCAAAGCCAGTTTAAAAGAAATTTTTTTTAATCTTTATTTATTCTTGAGAGAGAGAGAATGACAGAATGCGAGTGGAGGAGGAACAGAGAGAGAAAGAGACACAGAATCTGAAACAGGCTCCAGGCTCTGAGCCGTCAGCACAGAGCCTGACACGGGGCTTGAACTCACGAACCACAAGATCATGACCTGAGCCAAAGTCGGATTCTTAGCCAACTGAGGCACCCAGGCACCCCCAAAGCTAACTTGTTAATATAGACTTAACTTAGGCTATTAAAATGGTACTAAATTTGAATATAAGAGTCTCGGGTGCTATCTTTATCTGTCTTGTGGTCACAAGTCAAATGACCTCTTTATATTCCAATTCCCTTTCAGAAACTGGACTAACTGTAGGAAAGATTATATTGGCCAGAAATGCTGATCTTTTTTCTTTGACCCTGGAAAGTTCCAAGGAACTCCAGTTCGCACGTCCTCAAATCAGGAAAATTTGAGTTGAGAGGGCTCCCTCAGTGAAACAGAAAGAGCAAATGGAGCAATATTTAATGCTAGCCCACAGAGCCAAGGAAGGACAGTTACCAACAGGGCAAAGCAGAAATGTGGTATACCCAAAGGAGGCCGGGTTAGAGCCAGGGAGATAAGCTAAGCGACTGCTACCATTCTCTCTTGCCATGTGGCACGCTCGTCACCCAGGGCTTTGGTAGGATCAGTGCCGGAATGGCACAGGCTTGCGTCCAGTACCTGTTCCAGAAATAGGCTCTGGATGTAGAGACAACAAGTAAACAAACAACCCACCAGCCGTTGCTGAGGTGTGTCCCTCCCAGGCAGGCCTGCCCACAGGGAAGGACTATTGCTGGAAGAGGGAAAAACGCCCTGGGGCCACTCCCTGGCCCCCGCCTTGGAGTGGCTCCCCAAGATTAAGAAAAGCTCCAGCCACACAAAACAGACAATATTTTCCTGAAAATTCCAAACCATCCCAGCCAGCTTTGGCCCTACTCGAGTTATAAAATACATGACAGCACACTGCCATGGCAATCTGAAGTCTGAGGGAGACTTGCTTCCCTGAACCCAGAAGTGGGTTATTTCAGGCACGGATTCATTCACCTAGCCACTATTTGTTGAGACCCTGCACTGTGCCTGGTGGTGAATACAGCAAAACCACATCTTACCACACAAGGACAGAAGGAGAGAGATGGCCTAACTCATGAGTGCTGTCATCACTGGTGCTGCAGAGTCAGGACAGAAGCACGGGGTGCTTTAGCGTGGAGGGGAGGATAGGAGAACCCTAGGTCATTCAAGGTGGGAGGCAGGAGAGAGGCCGTGTGAGGGAAGCTGAGTCCAGAAAAATGAGTAGCAGCCAGACCATGAAAATAGAGGGAGAAGAACACAGGAACAGAGAAAAGTCCCAGAAGAGGAAAACAGCATGTACGTTGGCCTAAAGGCAAAAGAAAGTTTGGAGACTAGAAAGCAGTTAAGTGTAGGACAAAGGAGGAAGCATCCAAAGGTGAGGTTGGAAATTAATAAACAAGGCCAGAAGGTGTGAAGGGCTTCCTAAGCTATGTTAAGGAGCTTGGGTTTCACTGTGGGGACAAGAAGGAGCTAACGGGTCATTTTAAGAGGGGTAGCGACAGGATCAGATTTGTATCTAGAAAGATGCAAATTACGGCTGCCATGGTATGATATGATTATACCAATTAGGGGAGCACAGATTCACACTTGATAATGATAAGTCTGTATGAAATAATGCAATTGATGGTTTGTGGTCTTATTTTCTAGCTTGATTTCTTTGAAGCTATTGTTTCATTTTACAGAACAAACAGAATCATGTTTGGCAGACTGCAGAGGTGGCCATATCAACATAACACGTCCCACCCTTTCATCTTAAAAGTATGATGGGGACATTCCTCTATTGGGTTGTTGGCTCAGTACTCCCTCCCTTGGAACCTGGGTAAGCCTATGTAAGTGCCTTGCCAATCGGTACAGTGCAAATAATATGACTTCTGAGGCTAGGTCATAAAAACATTCCACTCTCTCTCTCTCTTTCTCTCAACATGTTCCTTGGTAGTTCTGAGCCAACCTTGAAGCCACCATACTATAGAAACACCACGGAGAGACAGAGGGGCTCTCCGCAGTTTAGCCCCCGGTTGCATGAATCTTCCCACCCAGGCATCCGACATATGAGAAATTCAGATGATTTCAGACCCCAGCCATCGAGCCACCCCAGTTGACACCAAGTGGAACAGAGACGAGCTGTCCCTGAAAAGCCCTGCAGATTTATGAACAAAATAAATGTCGTGGCTTAAGCCATTGAGTCTGGGGCTGGTTTGTTACACGACAATAGGCACCTGGCACACCATGACCTACGTTTCGGATTGTATGTAGCTAATTTCAAGCATTTTATTTTTTGGTCCCTTCTAGTTTCTAATGGTTACAGAATTTTAATACTTAATGCTCAATGCAGTATGGAGAGGAGTAAAATTGGATGCAGGGGTGAGGTGGCTGCAGTTGTCTAAGAAAGAGGTAACTGGGGCACCTGGGTGGCTCAGTTGGTTGAGTGTCTGACTTTGGCTCAGGTCATGATTTCACAGTCTGTGGGTTCGAGCCCCGCATGGGGTTCTGTGCTGTCAGCACAGAGCCTGGAGCCTGCTTTGGATTCTGTGTCTCCCTCTCTCTCTGCCCCTCCCCCGCTCATACTCTGTCTCTCTCAAAAATAAACATTAAAAAAAGAAAGAAAGAAAGAGGTAACTGACCTGAGGGCTTTCATTTCTACTTAGGGCCGAGAATCTGCAAGAAAATGCCACTCCCACCCTGATGATGAGAAAGAACCGAATAATCTACAAAACCCTAGCTTTTCTGGAGTCCGCAGGAAGCTGAGGTCCCAAGGCCATGAAATAAAGCCTCTTAAGGAGAGAGAGTGACCCATGAACAGTTTCAATGTTAGCAGAGCATGGAAGAAACAGGTGGCCACCATACAAACGGGTAAGAAGAAACCAACAAAAATTTTAACAAAAACTAAAAGGCTATACGTGGGCTAGTGTGTCAGTTTAGAATAGCTGGAGACTATTCCAGACAGAGGAGAGTTTGTACTCACGGGCTTTTTTCCAGAGGCCTCCCCGGAGGTTCAGAGAAAAAGTAGCAGCAGGGCAGGAAGTGGGCGAGGGCTTCCCTCCTCGGTGGTGCAAGCATGACGAAGTTGATTAAGGCAGCTGCTTGGCAAAGGCAAAAAGCCTCAGCTGCCTCCAGAACCCCTCTCTCTATAAGCAAAAGCCTTAAGCCGCTGAGGAGGGGGCAACAGATTCTTGCTTCAGGTGGAGTAATGAAGGCAAAACTCACCTGCTTCTGGGTGAGGAGTAAAAACATTTTCGTCCTTCTTTAACACAGGCAAAGAGCCACTGCTTCGGTGAGGAAGAATGGAAGCAAAATCCCTCTATCCCAAAGGGAGAAGCGGGAAACCACCCGAGGCGAGGATTCGAGCATGAGTCCGCTCTGTTGGGGGAGAGGGCGAGAAACTCTGGTCACAAAAACCAACCGCAGACATAAGGCAGAATTTGGCTTTCAGAGGGAACAGGGGCAAAAATAATGAGAAAGCCTCACCTTCACTCCTGACTTTGGGATGTGCCTGACACTGAACCTGAACGAGGATAACAGAGACACGCCCCCTCAACCCACCCCCACTGCGTGTTTTGTCCCTCCAGGAGCCTGGCTCCACACGGCGAGCAAGAGCACTCTACTGCTGGTGGAGGGCAGGCATGCGGATGGCTGACAAGCTGCGGTCCGTGGAGCAGGAACCCAGAAAAATCCTCTGACACCCCAGTCCACACTCTAAGCAGCCCACTACTAGAGGGATTCAAAGCCTGTGATGCACTGTGGTAATGGTGGGAACCGACACAACCCACACCCTGTCTGACCCTGAACTAAATGGACTCAACCCCTCAGACCAACACAAGAGGCATGCCCACTTCCAGCCATAAATACCATTTACCTCAGTCTCTGCTGTTTACACGCGATGGGCATTCAATAAAAATTTATGACACAGACGAAAAGGCAAGGAAAAAAAAACCCCAATCCATCGAGAGAAGTTACAGAAATCAAGGCGCCTGAGTGGCTCAGTCGGTTAAGCGCCCGACTCTTGATTTTGGCTCAGGCCATGATCTCATGGTTCATGAGTTTGAGCCCCGAGTGCACTGCCAGTGCAGAGCCTGCTTGGGATTCTCTCTCTTTCCCTCTCTCTGCCTCTCCCCTGCTTGTGCACGCGTGCGCTCTCTCGATCTCTCTCTCGCAAAAAAAACACAAAAAGTTACAGAAATCAACAGAACCAGATTCACAGATGACACAGATTTTGGAATTGCCGGATTAAATAAAATAATATTAACTAATATGTGAAAGGCTTTAGAGGGAAAGGGTGGGCAACTTGCATGAACATTTAGGGAGTCTCGGCAGAGACATAGAAACTATGAGAAAGTCAAATGGAAATGCTAGAAATAGGCACTCCTGGATGGCTCAGTGAGTACAGCATCCTACTCTTGTTCCCAGGGTCATGAGTTCAAGTCCCATGTTGGGCATGGAGCCTACTTAAAAAAAAAAAAAAGTAAATGCTAGAAATAAAAAAAATGTGATATCAGAGATAAATTCCTTCAACAAGCTTTTCCATAGTAGGCACAGTTGAGGAAAAAAACCAACGAACTTCAGAGAGGTCAATAGAAACCATCCAAGCTGAAATACAAAGAGGGGCAAAAAGGAGTGGGAGTAAAAAAAGAAAAAGGAAAACCAAGCTTCTAAGATCTGCGGGAAAGTATCAGTCAGTCTGATATACGTGTAATTTGAGTCCCAGAGAGAGCGAATGGTGCGGAAGAAATATTTGAAGAGATGATGGTAACACGAACGAGGATGTGGCTCTGAGCCTAGAGAGAAGTGGAAAAAGGAAGCATTTGGAGGGGAAGAACCACTGGATTTCGGTATCCCAGTGGAACGAAGTGTGAGAGAGTTGGAGTGGAGCATGGCACCTGGGTTTGGCACGAGGAAGTGGCGGGTGGCTAGTGAGTGGTGTTGCTGGGTTTGAGATTTTGAGCCCGGCTTACCTCTCCAGAGCCTGAGCTCTTTGGGTGCACCACACTGCTTCCTGTAGGCTAGACTGGAGCGGCAGTGGGTGGGTCTCTGCTCCTTGACGCCCCGCCCTCCCGCTGGAGGCGGCCTTAAGCAGTGGCGCCTCCCACCAGGAGTCAATGTGTGGCTAGGAGATAAACTCATCTCCTATCATTCTCCCTACCTCCTTTTCCCAAGTGCTACAGGTCACAGATTGTTCTGAAGTAAAGTTTTTTTCTCTTCCCAAACAGATGGACTCTCTTCTCCCTTAAGGCTGACCTGATCCACTTTAAAAAAATCAGTTATTTTGCAGATAAGCAGGGAGCAAGGAGGCAGAGGTGGATAAGAGGGATGGTACCTATGTGTGCATGCATGTGCGCACAGGAAAGGAGATGGGTTACTGAGTTTATCAGCATTTTCTTTTTTTCCTTTATTGTATTTTATTATTTTTTTTCAATAGGCTTCATGCCCAATATGAGGCTTGAACTCATGACCCTGAGATCAAGAGTTGCATGCTTTACCTTACTGAGCTAGAAGGGCACCCTGAGTTTTGGAGCATTTTAAAGGATAAGACCAGGGAGGCTGGGTGGCTCCATCGGTTGAGCATCTGACTCTTGATTTTGGCTCAGGTAGTGATCCCAGGGTTGTGGGGTCAGGCTCCACATTGGGTTCCACACTGAGCGTACAGCCTACTTGGGATTCTCTCCCTCCCTCTCTCTCCCTCTCTCTCCCCACCCCCGCCCTACTCCCCTTCTCACATGCTCTTTCTCTCTCTGAAATAAAGAAAGAAATAAAGAAAGAAAGAAATAAGATAGGACCACTTTTGGTTTTTTATCTTATATCTCTTCTGGATGAGATTATCAATTGGTGTCTCAGCAGAATGCTGAGGTGCAGCATAGTCTTCAGCAGAGTGTTTGATCAACTAAATCATGAGATCTGGGAGACAGGATGGAGGGTGTAGACTGGAGAGTACAGTAGCATAAATTCACAGTTGTTTGAACAACCATTTAAAAGTGTACTCAGGGGCGCCTGGGTGGCCCAGTTGCTTAAGCATCTGATTTCGGCTGAGGTCATGATCTTGTGGTCTGTGAGTTCGAGCCCCCCGTCAGGCTCTTTGCTGATAGCTCAGAGCCTGGAGCCTGCTTTGGATTCTGTTTCCCACTCTCTCTCTCTGCCCCTCCCCCATTCATGCTCTGTCTCACTCTGTCTCTCAAAAATAAATAAATGTTTAAAATAAATAAATAAAAAGTGTACTCATTGGCTAATAAAAGTGACATGATGCTCGTTTCTTGTTTCCTTTTCTTCCTCTTACCCTCCCCCTCCTCCCCCACCTCCCTTCTTCTTCTTCTTCCTCACTCTGCCAAGCTGAACATTTTTATCAATGATTTGAATAACCACATAGAAGACATCCTTACCAAAAGTGAGATGATAGGTAATTGATTGGCCAACAGAATCGGAGTCTAAATTTTTTTATAGACTGGAATGATGGGACCAAGTATGAAATCTAACAAGGATAAATATGAAGCCCTTCATTTAGGATTTAAAAAGTAACTACACAATTAGAGGACAAAAAAAGAACTGTGTATTAGTTTGTTCTAGTGACAGAAGCCAGACTCCACCTAGAGTAAGCCATAAAGGGACGTTGATTGGTAAGGACAGAAGTAGAGCTGGCCTCAAAGTCAGCTGGATCTGAGGACTCAGATAATATCTTCAATCTCTTCTTTCTTTCACTCTTAACTTCTCTATTTCTTTGTGTGTAGGTATAGCAGGTATAGACCTGGGAGTTCTGTATATCATCCCAGCTTAGCAAATCCAGCCCTCCCAGGTAAGGACTCTGATTGGTCTGGGCTGAGTCACATGCTAATCGTCAAACCAACCGCTGTGACCAGGGAAAGGATAACTTCCTTGGCTGAGCCTAGGTCACAGGCCCAAACCTATGGCTAGAGGCACAGGGTACTGTGGTTGGCAATCCCACCAGAACCATTTGAGAATAAGAAGTGGGGGAGAGTTGCTGTTACTTGAAGAAAAACAAAAGGGATGCTGAAAAAACAAAACAACAGATGTTCAATGTCTTTACAGTTTAATTGAATCAGTAGTGTGGTGTACCTGCCAAAGTTTATAATGCTAGGAATCAATAGTGGAAATGCACTTAGGGCTATAATAGTATAAAAATAAATTTACACTGGCCATACAGCTCTGAAGTATCATTTGGGCACTATGAAAGAGGAACACTGACAAACTCACAGAGCTTCCTGGAGTAGGGGCCCAGGGTAAGGAGGCCCAGAAGATCATCTCATTTGAAGAAAGGTCAAGGCAATAAAATTTGGCCTGGAAAGAGAAGATACGATAGACATGGTTGGCCTTAAAATATTTGGAGGAGTCTTGAGTAGAAAAGTGAAACACTCACATACAAAGGACAAACTAGGACCACTGGGGCTAAGTTTCAGGGACAGCAATCACCATTCAGTATAAGGTAAACTCTCTAGTAGCTGTCCAATAATAGATGTTCAATTGGGCATCAGAGATGTTGTAAAGGGATTCCTTTATTTCATAGAAAGTTGGATCAGGTGACCCCTAAGGTCCTTTCCAGTTATGAAAGTCTATGGTTGTCCATTGGAAACCTACAGGTGCTTGCTGCTAATAAGTCAGCCCTGGACTCCCCAAAATCTGGGAGGGGGAGCTGTTGAGCTCTTTTCCCTCCCTAGATGATAACGCTCTTCCAACAAACATCTGATCACTTACCAACAATCAGTCAGAGGCAGAGCCCTCCAACAATTCTTATCTTAGCCCAGTCCTGTGGGACAGACTTTTTGGCAGGAAAGATCACAGAAAGACAGCCCTTGTGCTATTTTATGTGTTTTTTTTTTCTTAATTTTTTAAATGTGTATTTACTTTTGACAGAGAGGCAGAGTGTGAGCAGGGAAGGGGCAGAGAAAGAGTGAGACACAGAATCTGAAGCAGGTTCCAGGCCCTGAGCTGTCAGCACAGAGCCTGACGTGGGACTCGAACTCACAAACCATGAGATCATGGAGATCATGACCTGAGCCCAAGTCGGTGCTCGACTATCTGAGCCACCCAGGCGCCTCTATTTTATGTCTTCTGAACACATACCATCAGACAAGGTTTGGATGTAGGGGGTGGGCAAGAATAAGGGAGCAAGGAGAATGAGACGGGAAAGGGTCTATTGAGTGGTTCCTTGTGGGTAGTTAGGGCTCAGTCCCTCTGGGATCACTCTGAGGCACATTAAAGATCGCAACTCAGAATTTCTCCCACTGAGCAATGGGGAAATCTGGGCTATAATTCCACCAGTCTCAATCCCTCAGTGGTTGAGGTTTGTCTTTTGGGAGTGTTAATCTCCTGCCATTTCTAGCTGCCCTGCAAGGGCTGAGAAAAGCCTCCCACAGAGAAGGAGAGGGATGGTCTATTAGGATTCTTGGACCCAATTGCAATGGGGGTGGGTGGGGTTCTCACACACACACACACACGACATCAAGCAATTCTCACACATCAGCAAGGTGTCCAAGAATTCAACTCAGTTTGGATACTATCTTCCTGGAGATTGCATCAGATTCACAGGTTAAGGGTTCAGTCCTACAAACTGCCCCCCACCCCCCAGTTCAGATGCCAGTCCCCAGGCTGTTACTTGTTCTTCTGACCAACTGGCTCCAGACTGGAGGTTTCAACCACCTCTTCCTTAGGTTCAATTAATTTAGTAGCGCAGCTCAGAGAACTCAGGGAAACACTTAACATTTATTACTTTACTAAAGGATGTAATAGTCAACAGTCAGACGAAGAGATACATAAGGTGAGGTATGCACTAAGGGCACAAAGCTTCCATGCCCTCTCCAGGCACGCCACTCTCCAGAATCTCCATGTGTTCACCGACTCAGTCCTTTCAGGTTATTATGGAGGTTTCATTGCAGAGTTATGATTGACTGAGCCACTGGCTATTGACTGATTCAGCGTACAATCTCGCCTCCCCAGAGGTTGGGGTGGAGGTGGGAGTAGGACTGAAAGTTCTAACTCTCTCATCACAAGGTTGTGCCTCCTGGAAACAAGCCCCTGCCTTTGGATGGGGTCTAGGAGTCAACTTCAGTAATTACGAGACACCCATTTCACCTTTATGGCTGTGAGGTATTTTCAGGAACTGTGGATGAAGACCAAATATACCTGAGAAATATATTCTGCTCATCTGAACGACCAAATATACATTTCTTAAAAACCATATCATAAATGGGAAACTGCGAACATGCACTGGAACTGGCCACCACAGCTACAGCTGGACATGGAGGTGGGCTGAAGGGATGTGGGGCAGGGCATCGGCAACGTCTGCCACAGTCCCTTTCCCATTCAGTCCAGGACCTATCTTCCAGGCACAGCGTGGGGCCTTTGATTTTCACATTCTAGTCTCTGTGGCCCAAGGAGTTCTCTAAGCTGGCTAACTCGGCATAGCCTTATCTGATGTCCACCCACAGCTCTCTTAAGCTGAAGTCTCCCTTCTGGGCCAAGTTTCCTCACTGGGCTGTCTGCTCTGAGGCTACCAGGGCATTGGGCTCTCTAGGCTGCCACCTGTTCTATTCTACACCCACACGGGAGCTTGGAACATGGTGACATTAGGGACGCTGGCTGTACCGTTCATGCTACAATGGTCAAGGCCAGAACTGGTCAAAGCCTGGATGGACTCCAAGCTTCCTCTGCCAACAGGCTATTTTTCTTAAGAAGAAAAGGCTAAGAATGACTGAGAATTCAAACACCCTGAGAGACCTCACTCAAAGCCTCGGAGACACTTCTAAGATGGGAAATCAATGCACTAATGTTGGAGGCAAAATTCCTGGCCACCCCTGGAGGACCAATCCAAGTTGGTCTGTGACTCCGGTTACTGCTCCTCTGGCTTCCTTGGTAAGAGCTCTGAATACCGGCCTTCCCCCTGCCCCCACTAGCCATTCCTCTCGCTCTCTCACCCCTGCATTCCTGATCAGTACTTAGTCTTTCCAGCCGACTCTTCTCTCCTGCTTCATATTAGTTAACCACCCCCCCACACCCAGGGGTTATATCACCTCTGATGGTCGTACTTAAACTCCTTAATTTTGCCTCATTTCTTAAGATCCTACTCAGTGCTCTGATAACCATTTCAACCCCTGGGAGAAGGGGGGTGGAGATGTAGGTATTTATGGTGAGTTTGGGGTGAAATGGAACCAAGGGCCTCCCTAGGGCAAGGAGGGGGTGGGGGTGGGTGTGTGTTGGGGTGGGGTTCAACTTTACAATTGTTAGCTTAGGGCAAGGCAAATGGATGGCAAATATTACCCAGAAAGAGGAAGCGCCTGGCCAGCAAATCAACTGAGACCCCAACTGAGACCTTGGGGAGGTGAGACAAAATACTGGATCTGAGCTGGCTCAGGACAAGGCACTTTACTGGGATGGAAACAAGGCAGTGTGGGCCAACTTGTCACACTTGTCCCCTTTCCCCTCTTTGCCTCCTTTGGGCCATCTCCATTACTCTTCGGTCGGGGCTTCTCTCACCCCTGTTGTCATGAGTCCCCTGTGCCTCTCTGTCTCTTTTCTTGTTTCTGTCTCAGGCTCTGCTGTGCTTTGTTCACCATTCCTCAGTCTTGCGTCACTGAGACTCTGTCACCATCTCACTTTTTTTGCCTCTTCACATTCTCTGGGTCCCTAAATATGCTTTGTTTCTCTTCGTCTTTCTCAGTGTGTGTGCCTCTGACTTGGTCTGTTTTTCTATGTCTGTCTGTCTGTCCATGTTCCCAGAAGCCCTGTAACTCCGGAACAGCTGGCTGGAGTGGCTTTTCTGAGAACGGAGCCTGGGACAGTCACCCAACATGCTGGGTAGAGGTGGCTAAGGACATTTCCAGCCCAGGAGTCGTCATGGTAACAGTCAGGGCGGGCCAGGCAGGGGATGTGCGGAACCACGTGGGCTTGACCTTTCTGCGGTGTCACGTTTGAGCGGGAGCTGGGGAAAAACAGCAGCAACTGCTTCCCTCTGGCCAGCTCTGGGGCTTCCGGGCTGGGCGAAAGGAGAGAGGGAGAGAGGAAGAGAGGAGAACTGGACAGCTGGCAACAGAGCGCGAGGACAGACGCCTTAGCCAGAGCCATCCAGAGAATCCGCTGGAGAGCATGGCGAGCACAGGCACGCACACACAGCTCCCGGTCGTCACCGAGACTCCCGGTCGTCACCGAGACTCCCGTTGTGAACTGACCTGTGGAGGGCACCAGACATCGTCGCTGCAGGCTCAGCTCGAGCTTTGCCAGCCTCGGCTCTGGGTAGGTGGTTAGCAAAGGTCAGTCCCCCACACTCAGAGCTCCCCTCCAGACTCCTTCAGATCAAACGTCACTTTTTCCATATTGCAAGAGCCTCCATTGCTCTAAGGAAAAATATGCTAAAAGAAAAAGGAACCAAATGATTGTTTTAAAAATAGAAATATTATCAATGCAAAAGTCCAAAGAGAGATAAAATAAAAGGCAATCCTCCCTCTCCTTCCCCCTGCTTTGAAGGTCCCTCCACAGTTGCTTCCCATGCCTACCCAGTCAGTAGGGGAAGACGAGGCTGGGTCCCAGGTCCGCTTCTCTGACAAGGGCACGAGCTTCCCATGTATGAAGGAGGCTTGGACTTAACAGCCCTCCTCCCCGCCCAGATCTTTACCATTCCACTCCTTACATCTTTCTCCTCTAGTGTAGACACACAGGCACTGGGAAGAGGCGTCCACAGGTGTCCTGTTGACCCCATGACATGACCCCTTAAGGGAGAGGCAAGAGATACAGGGCAGCCTCACGCTAGCACCAGAGAGAACACAGCTCACCTGTGGATCTCATTTCCAAACTTTCCAGTCATGGCCATGCAAGAGATCTCAAGCCCTTTGGGAAACAGTGCCTTGGAAAACAAGACCACCAACTCAGAATGAAAAAGAAGGTCTTGTTGTGTATTGAAAAATCTACGTGCAGGAAAGACATGAAGTGGGCACTCACCAGCCAGGAGGTGGCTGACTTCACACAGCAGCTTTCCGGGATCCTTTTATTCATCAGTCAGCCCAAAATACCCTTGGAGAACTTCATCGTGCCACTCAGATCAGGGAGGAGGAAGTCTTTTGATTCTTGGCAGGAGAGGGGACGGCAGACCCAGCAGTCATAAGCTAGCATGCTTTGGGAGGCCTGAGTGGCTCAGTTGATTGAGCCACTCTTGATCTCAGTTCAGGTCTTGATCTCAGAGTCGTGAGTTCAAGCCCTTCATTGGGCGCTGTGCTGGGGGTGAAGCCTACTTAAAAAAAAAAAAAGTTAGCATGCTTCCAAAAGGTTATTTGAAATGAGTCTTGATTATATATATTTGAAAATGGTCACAATGTTCCTGAAGCTTCAGCATGTTTGAAGCTAACCTTTCTTTCTCTGACTCATGGGTTTATGTGTTGTGGCCCGGTTTGGGAAGTGATTGACAAAACCAGTTCTGCCCCTTCAGAATCATCACTGAACACTCCTATCCCTTCCCTGGGGACACAGTAGGTTCTGGGGACCTTCAGGTACCTGTGACTCCAGAGCAGTGGGCAAAGGGCAGGTGACCACCACCCCACATGAGGCCCAGGCTCCAGCCTAGCACACATGCACCTCTCTCTCCTGGCTGCAGCTGTGTCCCTGTGTGAGCGTGGGGCCTGTTCCTTCTGCCTAAGTCCCTGCCCTCTAGCTCTGGCTTTTTTCCATCAGCTCCTCAACTCACCCCTGATCCCTCTGCTGCTCAGCACCTGGGGGCGGGACAGGTCCCCACGGATTCTGATAGTCTGGGAGCATCTGTGCCCCTGAAAGTGGGGTAAACCGGGGAGTGTGAGTCAGACTGGCAATTGCTCCCGCCAGGCCTGTGACCCCTAGAATCCATCCCTCCTCTCTCCACTCATGCTCTGTGCCAGGTCTGCCTCATCTTCTGGATCTGGATGCTCACTGCGCTAGGATGGGCCATCAGCTATTTCATGCCCACGTCTTTGCTCGCTCTGTTCCCTTTGCCGAAAAGCTCTTTTCTGGTGAATCTGTGTTCTGCTTCAAGACTCGACTCGAATGCCACCATACAAGCAGAGCGACCTTCGATCTACCCAGGCTACTCTGTTTCCCTTGGAATTTGTTCTTACCACTATCATAGCAGCCATATCTCTGGCTCTGCATCTGCCTCCTCACTGGAGGGTGTGCTGTCTGAACAGACTGGGTCATACGGATCTGCGGATCTCCAGAACTCGGCTCTGTGTTGCTCACTGAGTGTTTGTTATTGCTGTTGGTCCTTACCCAGAGTGGATCCTTGGTCTAGGGTCTGAGCCAGAGAAGTTCTCAGAAGACTCCCCAGAAGCAAAGGTATATCTGCATGGCAATGAATAGTGGGTGGCATATATCATGCGGCCCCTACCTTGGGAGACCATAGTCCCATCCCGACGCAGGTCCTATAGTGCCAGGCTGGTTGCAACACAAGGGAGTTCTCACCTCAGACAAAACCACAGCTCTGGCCCACCGGCGCCTCACAGGATGGAGAGGCAACACCTGGCCGGCAGCTGGATGCTTTCTCCCTAGCTTTGGACTGCTTAATCCTACAGTTATTCCCTCATTCTTTGGCTTTGCTGACGCCCCTTGCTGCGCTCAACAGAGCCCTGGAGAGTGGGCTCAGAGTGGGAAGAGAGGGCTGCGGGCATCCTTCGTGTCCTCCTCCTTCTCCCTCCTCCTGGCTGGCTGCAGCTGTGCTGTGTGATGGGGAGCTGAGCACAGTCTTAATTACCGCTCAGCCCTGCTCATTAGTGCCTCTGGAAGCCAGAGAAGCCCCGAGTTAGGACGTCGCGATCACAGTGGAGGCCAGGGACCTCAGATTTCCCGGGTGATCACTAGTCCCGTTTCTCAGGGATTGGGTCTGGGTGACTGGGGATCCCTTTTTGGGCCTCCAGAGGGAGACGCCCCTCCCGGGGATGGGAAATGGGCTGGAGGTAGAGAGAAGAGAGGGAAGGCCAGGCCCCCTCATGGGCTCTCACTTGTGTGTGCAGAGCATCACGGGGACAACATATGGTGGAATGTGTGAAACTCCGGTGCAGAGAAAAATGAACACATGATTAAATAAACCAAATGTGCTCGAATTCAGCACACTGATGACTTACCCACCTTCTGGGGGACTTAAGTGGGGGGCATTGTTCAGCTGCTCTGTTTTTCTTTTTCTTTTTTCTTTTTTTTTTTCTTCTTCTGCAGCGAAATGGAAAAAAGAACTGGAAAGTGCTGAATACTGAACAAAAGGAAGCTGAGGGAAGTAGAGGAGGGGTGGACCCTGGAAATTATAAATGAATAGGCCTGCCACAATATCTGGGACAAGTCCTTCACAATACCAACTTGTAAACACCCTAGAAGATCATATGAGATAATACACATGAAAGTACTTTTTGAACTGCGAAGGGCTTTAGAAATATAAGGTATTATTAGGTAATATTTCTGCTCAGTGCAGGCTATAAAACAGATGCTTCGGGGAGGCAGGAGATTTATGCTAATGACTCATCACCCACAAAGTACTCATAGAGTTTAGGCTGCTTCATTTAATTAGTCATTGCCTCTCATACACACTACTGCAGAAGCCTTCTGAAGGGCCTCCCCACCTCCACCTTCTCGCTGGTTCCATATATCTTATAGGCCACCACCAGGTTAACTTTCCCGATGTGGAGCTCTGATCAAATGCTTGCAGTGTTCCTCTTGCCCATTTCAGAGCCTGGAGACCTTGGGTTAGCAGTCAAGACCCTCCATACTCTGGTCCCACGTGACTCTCCCGGCCTGAGTCCCTCCTTCCATCCTGACTGACTCAGGGAGATCAAGTCACTTATCCAACACCGCACAGACACTGGGAGGCAGATCCCAAGATCAACCCATCAAACCCCAGACACCTGACTCCAAAACCATCGCTCTTTCTAGCCCGTCACCTTTTTCCTTTGATGGATACAGATGAGAGAGGATCTTTCCACACAGAACTTTTTCTCTTCTTTGGAAAAAATTTCCTCAGGACAAATTCCCAGGAGTGGGATTACCGAGTCAAAAGACATTAATATTTTGGGGTGCCTGGATGGTTCAGTCAGTTAAGCGTCCGACTTCTGCTCGGGTCAAGATCTCACAGTTCGTGGGCTCAGGCCCCACATGGGGCTCTGTGCTGGTAGCTCGGAGCCTGGGGCCTGCTTCAGATTCCATGTCTCCCTCTCTCCCTGTCCCTCCCCTGCTCTCTCTCTCTCTCTTAAAAATAAACAAACATTAAAAAAATAAATAAAATAAAAACCATGTTAGAAATAACATGCTTAAAAAAAAAGTCGTCAATATTTTTATGGCTGCATGAATTGACAGTTCCCTGGCCAAAGGGCTGAGCTGATTTTAGCCAGTGATAAATACATACAGCTTTCATCAGACCCTACTTGCCACTGGTGGTAACCTTTGATCAAATTGCTTATTAAATAAGGTATTTCTTTGTTTTCATTTGAGTTTCTTTGACTATTGAGGTAGAATATTTTCCATGATTCTGTTTACTATTTGTACTTTACCTCGTGCAGAGTATGTGTTCCTATCTGTGGCGCATATAATTATTAAAGTCTTTGTGTTTCCAAAGCGGCAACTAGGGGAAAAAAAAAAGAAGAGAAAGAAGAAAAGGCAATCTTTAAGAGGAGATGGTGGCCTCTGTGAAAACAGAACAGAGGTCCCTAACTGATAAAGTCATGTAAATAAGCTGTACCTTGAGTAAATCTGTAGAACGAAATTGAGGTCAACTGATTTAAAATACAGCCTGCGGGGCGCCTGGGTGGCTCAGTCGGTTGAGCGGCCCGACTTCGGCTCAGGTCATGATCTCGCAGTCTGTGGGTTCGAGCCCCACGTCGGGTTCTGTGCTGACAGCTCAGAGCCTGGAGCCTGCTTTGGATTCTGTGTCTCCATCCTTCTCTGCCCTTCTTCTGCTCACTCTCTGTCTCTACGTCTCAAAAATAAATAAATGTTAAAAAAAATTAAATAACATAAGAGACTCTCAAAGACTAAGAACAAACTGAGGGTGAGGGAGATGGGGGGGGGAGAGGGGGTGATGGGCATTAAAAAAGGGCACATGTTGGGATGATCACTGGGTGTTTTATGTAAACCAATTTGAAAATAAACTATTTTAAATTAAAAAAAAAATTAAAACAAAACAAAACAAAAAAATAAAATGCAGTCTGCAATTAAAAGGAGCACTTTGGAGAAGGCATTTCCTGGACTCAGTCAATACTTTTCCTGACCCTGCCAGTGTGTCCTAACATTAACATTCACTATGAATGTCCGAGTCATTTTGGCGACTACATATTTGTCCTGAAACAGCGATGCTTTATTTTTTTATGTTGTATTAAAGAGTACTTTACTTTCTGACTAGGTGATGTATACACATGGTACAAAGGTCAAAAGATATAAAAGGATATGAAGTGAAAACAACATCGCCCTCTTCTCCTGCCTTCTAATCATCACGTTTCTTCCCCTGGGGATAGATGCTATTTCCAATTCCTCGTGTATCCTTCAGGGACATTCTATGCATAGATGAGCCTGAACGTGTATATTCTTAATGGAAATGATAGCATATGATACAGCATACGATATGTGCTGATCTGTACTTTACTCTTTTGAGAACATTCCGTATCGTATCGGTATATGGAAAGTTTAAATACATTGTTAAAACTAGAATGTCAAGTGGGTGTGCTCTACTCTAAGAAAACCCAGTAAACAAAAATCTACATACATAAGGCAAAATTTCAGGAGGTATTTACTTCACAAACGAAGCTTCTGTTTGTATAGGAATCCTCTAAATATTAGGCCAACCTCACATATTTCGGTCATGATTCATTTCATTGATATTACGTTTATGTATTTACACAGGAACAGTCTATGAAAAACAAAGGCCATTTAACTAGGAAAATATTTCCTAAGCAAATAAATTGTTAAAGATTATACTTTGGTCAAAACGATATACCCTGACCCAGTCAGACAGTGCGATTATATGTTTGAAAAGTTGATTCTACGTAATTCTTGTATTAAAAAAAATTCCCAGATGTAATAATTCTAAGTGTAATAATTCCACCTGCCCAGTTTGCAATTTGTTCAACAAACGTCAGCTGCATGATGTGTAAAAGAAAGGGCTTTCAATGTTAGCTGACGTGAAATGTGCAGTCCGGGGACATCAGGACCTCTCGGTGGCATCCAGCTCACCAAGGCCCTGGGTCCTAACATGGCACAAGACTGGACTTTTGTCCTGGATCACATCAGACGGTGGGGCATCCCCTGCAAATATCCCCAGCTGCTTCCAATCGCTGACCACAGGGCTGGTGTCTTGGTTTACTGAAACTGTCCTGTGCTTTCGGCCTATGCCAATTTTAGGGATTTAAGGCTCAGGTGTTTACCTGCTGTGTGTAAAGAGCTTTTCTTGTTCGCTCTGTCATTACTTTAGAGGAGCCAAACTGGCACTGTTTGTGGAATGAGCCACTGTCCACCCTATGTGGGTATGTGGGGGTGGTATGATCTTTTATTTTATTTTTATTTTTTTTTAATGTTTATTCATTTTTGAGAGAGAGAAAGAAGGACAGAGAGAGAGAGAGAGAGAGAGAGAGAGAGAGAGCAGGGCAGGAGCAGAGAGACGGAGACACAGAATCCGAAGCAGGCTCCAGACTCCAAGCTGTCAGCACAGAGCCCAACGCGGGGCTTGAACCCATGAACCACGAGATCATGACCTGAGCCGAAGTCCGACGCTCAACCAACTGAGCCACCCAGGCGCCCGGTATGATCTTTTAAACTTTGATCTTATCTCTCCTTGGAATTGATTTTTTCAGACTTAGGGTTCTAGCTCTTCTAATGCCCACTTTCTAATTGTATAGATAGAATGCATTGTAAAGGGAACTTTATTCCTTCATGTGTCCATTCATGTAGTATTCACTCTAGCCTCCTTCAAATCTTTGCTCAAATGTTCCTTCCTCAGTGTGGCTACCCTAATGACTCCACTGAAAATTGAAACACCCTCTCCTCCTGTAACCCCTTATTCTCCTTACCAGGCTCTCTTTTCCCAAATTACTTGGCACTGACTCACATAACACGCTTTTCTTATTTACTACGTATGTTTTGATTGTACATCTTCTTCCCCCAGGACGTAAGCTCCATTTTGTCTGTTGAATTGCTCATGTGTCCCAAGAATCTAGAACAGTGCCTGGCACAGAGCAGGTCTTCCATACATACAGCACGTGTTGAATGACACATGGATGCGTGACATCCACAGGGTCCACGCAAGTTGAGGCCTCCAAGGATGAATCTGCCATGAGTCCTACCCTCAGAGGGCCCATAGTCTGGCCTCAGTGTCGGCACATGGAATTAATAGCTACAGTGCAAGATAGAAACTGCAGTACAGAAAAAGAGCCATGAAGTTAGAGGACGAGGAAGAGAAAGCTCTCAGCGGTGGAAGAGCAGAGGGAAGGCATGAGCAGAGGAGTCTGAGAGACTGGAGTTGAATGCTGAGTCTGCCCTGCGTGAGTGAGGTTGGCTTGTTGTAAGCTCTTTACGCACAAGTTGGGGGTAAAAATCTTCATCTTAGTATGATTGTGAGGGTCAAATAAGATAAGGCCTGTAGACAATAGCACCTAGGACCGAGTTCATAATGAAAGAAGATCAACCCCTTGCTTTCGTTGGAGCACCCACCAACGGGGAAGCATGCATGATGACCTGTAATGGAATTTTGTAAGTCATTTAGATGAGAGTTAGCACGACGGTGTGACAGCAGAGACAACAGTTTGCACCCGACATGAAGTAAAAAACAAAACAAAAACAAAAACAAAAACAAAAAACAGACTACAAAATTGTCCGTGATTACAGCTGGGAAAAATAATTTGAAATTTACACAAAAATTAAGTCCATTCTGGGGCTAGTCAGGTGCGAATGAGAATTAATTTACCTAAATATGCTTCTTTGATTTTTATAATTCTACTTTTTGTCATCATTTCATTTTGATGCCGTTTTAAACTTACAGAAAAGTTGCATGGTATAATGCATTCCAAATAACCTTTTACCCAGATTCACCAGTTATTTGCATGTGCAGATCTCTCTCTCTCTCTCTCTCTCTCTCTGCATAGATATGCATTACCTAAGAATAAAGATATTTCCTCACATAACCACATGATAGGTTTCTTACTGCTTTTACAAATAAAAAGGTGGAGAGACTATACCTTCCTGAGATCCTGGGCCACATTCTCACTAGGCTTAGAATGCAAGACTCTTCTCTGTAGTCATCGGAACTCTCACACCTGAAAACACCAGCCAACTACCCGGTCAGTCATGCCTCCAGTGGGCAGAGCCCCCTTCGCATGGCTGGCAAAGGGAGTGGTGCATTGTGCCCAGCCCGGCTGTGTTGGGGAGGGGCTGAGATGGCACCACTCTGAGGAGCCTCCTGTGTGGGGACTAAAATCCTGATGGCGTAAGGCCACAGGGGTTTTTGTGACCCTGGAAGTGTGTCCACTGGAGGTGAGTTTCCCTGGGGAACAAATACACTCTCAAGGGAAAGACGCTTAGCTGCCTGCCGGCTCCCCGCGTGGAGTCTGCTGAAAATATTTCTTCAAACCACTGAGTTCTGAGGACCAATCTGCAAATACTGGAGCCAGAAGTGATTAAACAAATCTTCCCTTGGAATTCCTAGGCTGAGAGCCACGGTAATGCAAGGATTGTTTAAGGGGATGCTTTGCTTGGAGGAACGAAGCCTGCTGAGGGCCCTGGGCAGTGACTGGAGCAGCGGACAGCTGGGAGGCTGGAAGAGGTTTCTCGTGAGCTCGTGGACAAGGTCTGCACACATATCATCCGTTCATAAACACCTCTGCCAGCACCAGGGTAACAGTCCTTTCCACTCCTCCCGTGATCCCTTTGAGTTACTAGACTCAGGGCGTTCCTCTCTCCATATGTGTAGCCTCCACCTCATGCCCAATCAGGACAAGTGCAGGCAGAACTGATGGCACACGCCGCAGCCCGTGGGAAGGAATGTAGCACCATTCCAGACCACAAAACTGGTCTGGTTCTGGCCTGGAGACCCAGGTCAGTACCCAAACTCCTGGGTTAACAGCGGTCTCACCCTTGCTGCTCTTTCCTTCACCCTCAGGCCCCTCCTCCCTGGCTCTGTTACTTGTTAACTTTGTGGTTTGGAGGAATCAGTCACTCTGGGCGTGTTTCCTCACCTGTAAACAAGATAATGGCATTTACCTTAGAGGGTGTGGCGGTGAGGGAGAAAACAGATCGTGGTTATAAAAGTACACAACGAATCTGAGCAAGTGTTGGTAATAGCTGAAGCTCACCCACGGGAACAGCTAGAGCTTGACCTTTCTGAATCTGTATCCCCGAAGTGCCCTGTGCTGAGGGTTGTAAGCTGCTCAGTCAGTTTCAATGGCTGAGGTTGGTGATTATTGAAAAGGTTATTGCCCATTTTCACCTATCAGTTTGATAATATTAACTTCAAGACCACAGGGAGGAGAGTCCTCTCTACACTGGTAGTAGGAGAATAAATGAACACAATCTTACTACCTGGGAACAATCAGACATATTCAGCACATTCTCTTTAATTAAGCAATTCTCCCCATAGGAGTCTACCAGAAATATTCATAAATACGCACAAGGTCATATGACAAAGGCACTCACTGTAGCATTATTCGTAATAGAAAAGTATACGGAGACCATCTGAATGCCCCAGATTAGGGAACTAGTTAAAGAAACCATGGAGCTGTAATGCTGCCATGCTATGGGGTGCCATGCAGCTGTCGAAAATAATGACAGATCCCAAAGCAATCCACAGATTCAAGGCAACCCCCATCAAAATTTCAATGGCATTTTTCATGGAAATAGAAAAAACAACCCTAAAAAATCTGTATAGAGCCATAAATGACCCCAAAGAGCCAAAGAAATCTTGAGAAAGAGGAATAAAGTGGGAAGCATCATACCTCCGATTTTCAACTATATTACAAAGTTATAGTAATCAAAACAGTATGATATTGACATAAAAACAGACACATAGATCAGTGGAACAGAATAGAGAGTCCACAAATAAACCCGTGCTTGTACAGTTAGTTAATTTATGACAAAGGAACCAAGAATATACAGTGGGGAAAGGACAGTCTCTTCAATAAATGGTGCTGGGAGACCTGGACAGCTACATGCAAAAGAATGAAATTGGAACACTATCTTCCACCATACACAAAAATTGACTCAAATGAATTAAAGACTTGAACTTAAGACCTGAAACCACAAAACTCCTGGAAGAAAACATAGGCAGTAAGCTCCTTGACATCACGCTTGGCCATGACTTTTTGAATATGACGCCAAAAGCGAAAGCAACAAAAGCAAAAATAAACACGTGGGACTACATCACACTAAAAGGCTTCTGCACAGCGAAGGAAACCATCCACAAAATGAAAGGGCAACCTATGAATGAGAGAAAATATTTGCGAACCATATAACTGATAAGGGGTTAATACCCAAAATATATAAAGAAATACAACTTAAGAGCAAATAACAAACACTATGATCACAAGATGGGCAGAGGAACTAAATGGACATTTTCCCAAAAAAGGCATACAAATGTCCAACGGGTACATGAAAAGTGAGCCTCCACCAGGGGCTCGGTATCACTAATCACAAGGGAAATGCAAATCGAAACCACAATAAGATACCTTACACCTGTTAGAATGGCTGTCATTCAAAAGACAAGAGGTAGCAAGTGTGGGAGAGGATGTAGAGAAAAGGGAGTCCTTGTGGAATGCTGCTGGGAATGTAAATTGGTGCAGCCGCTGTGGAAAACAGTATGTAGGTTCCTCAAAAAATTAAAAAACAGAACTACCATATGATCCAGCAATTCCATTTCTGGGTATATATCCAAAGGAAACAAAATCACTATCTCAAAAGGATATCTGCACCCACATTTTCATTGCAAGGTTATTTACAATAGCCAAGAGAAGGAAACTAACTAAACGTCCATCAACAGATGAATGGGTAAAAAACCGTGATATTTATATGCAACGGACTATTATTCAGCCACGAAAAAGGAAGGAAATCCTGCCATTTGCAACAACATGAATGGGCCTTGGGGGCATTAAGCTAAGTGAAATAAGAGAGAAAGAGAAAGAAAAATACCGTATTATCTCACTTATATGTGAAATCTAAAAAAACAAACTCACAGAAATAGAGAAGAGATTGGTGATTGCCAGAGCCAGCGAAAACGGGAGTAGGGGAAATGGGGAAAGGGAGTCAAAAGGTACAAACGTCCAGTTATAAGTTCTGGGGATGTAATGTGCAGCATGATGAGTATTGTTAACAATAGTGTGTTGTATATTTGAAAGTTATTAGGAGAGTAGGTCTTAAAAGTTCTCATGATGGGGCACCTGGATGGCTCGGTCTGTTAAGCATCCAACTTCAGCTCAGGTCATGATCTCATGGCTTGTGGGTTCGAGCCCTGTGTTGGGGTCTGTGCTAATAGCTCAGAGCTTGGAGCCTGCTTTGGATTCTGTGTCTCCCTCTCTCTGCCCCTCCCCCGGTCATGCTCTGTCTCGCTCTGTCTCTCTGTGCCTCTCTCTCTCTCTCTCAAAAATAAATAAACATTAAAAAAAAAAGTTCTCATCAAAAGGAGCCCCTGACTGGCTCAGGTGGTAGAGCATGTGACTCATGATCTCAGAGTCATGAGTTCAAGCCCCACATTGGGCATAGGGCTTACTTAAAAAAAAAAAAAGTTCTCATCACAAGAAAAAAAAAAAACAGTAAAAATGTAAGGTAATGGATGTTAATTAAAGCTAATGTGGTGATCATTTTCACAATATATACCTATATCAAATCATTATGTTGTATACCTTAAACATAATGCCATGTTATATATCAATTCTATCTCAGTAAAACTAGAAAAAATAAAATTCCAATCTTGCTCCTGTTTAAAACCCCACCATGACTTCCATGGTTCTTTACATGGCTTCCAATATCCAGGTGCTCATGGCCCTCTTACTTCCCCAGCCCTATCTTCCCTCCAACATGCTGTCCTCAAACCTCAACGAATTCTTTTAGTAACAGCAATCCCAAATGTGTAGATCAAAAATAGTTGTGGGGCACCTAAGGGACTCAGTTGGTTAAGTGTCTGACTCTTGATTTCGGCTCAGGTCATGATCTCATGAACAGCTCAGCGGGCTCTGTGCTGAACTGTCAGATTCTGTGTCTCCCTCTCTCTGTCCCTCCCCAGCTCGTGCGCTCTCTCACTCTCTCTCTCTCTCTCAAAAATAAAATAAACACTTGAAAAAACTTAAAAAAATAGTTGTACCAATCTAACTAATTCTTTTTACAGATCCCAGTAGAAAGCAAAACTGAAAAATACACTTTAACCCATTGGGAGAAGGATTCTATGACTTAAATTCACAACCCTGCTTGTGTCTGATTCCCTAACCTTAGGAAATCTGTTCATTGCATTCCACCCAATAGTGGTGATAGAAATAGCTGGAGGTAGTTCGATCCTTTGTATTTATCAGAGCATTAAATACATAAAAGTGCTAAGTGTGCTAATGTTTTACAATGATGAAAAAAAATGACAGAGCGTTATATATTGACATGGAAAGATTTTACACTTTTAAGCAAAAACTGCAAGTTGCAGATTTGCAGCGATCTAAGAGTGCCTAGCATATAGTAGGTAATCAGCGAATACTTGTTGAATTGGAAGAAAATGATCCCACTCTATTGAAAAGAAAAAAAAACTTACCACCCCAACACACACTCATAAACAAGTTCATATATTTTCAGGTGCCTAAATAAAGTTCCGGAAGGACAGTGGCCACTGTCAGCTGTGTTTATCCCTGGGTGTGAGCAGCTTTAAGTTTGCCTGGCTCTGGTCTCCGGAGCCCACATCGCACAAGGTGAGGTTGCAGTGGGCAGCCCACACAGACACCAGGCAGCTCACAGGAGACGTTGTTGTAGGGGGTCTCCAGTTCTGCTCTCTCAGTGGGAAGGAACAGGAAAGCCCAACCTACTCCCAGCCACTATTCAAGGTAACTACAGGGTCAGGGAGAAAAAAAGCTAAAGACAAACGTGCAATTATTCGGGACGGCGTTTTATTTATATCTAAGCAGAGACACTAGAGTATGAACCCCCAGGGGCCTCGGTCTTGGGTGGGCCAGACATTGTGGGTGGGTGGCTTCTAAGATTTGGAGAACCCATGCCCTGGGCAGGGGGTCATGCTCCACCCGCTGAATCTGCAAAGTCCTAGGTCTCTATGTTCAAAGCTTAAGGGAGAAACGAGAAGTCATGCGGGGTCAGCTTAGGTGACCATGTGAAGCGACGGTGGCATGAGGGGGAGGTCAGAAGAGCACTTGAGTGTGGGTAAGAGGTAACTTAAGAGCAGGAGGGTCAGTGACAGGGGCCTGAAAAGGATGGGTGGACCTCCCTGAGACTTTGGGAATGGGTACAAACAGTATGGCGGCTTTGGAATATTCAGGAGGAAAGTTTCTTTTCTTTTTTTAAATATTTTTTAATGTTTATTGATTTTTGAGACAGAGAGAGGCAGAGCATGAGCAGGGGAGGGGCAGAGAGAGAGAGGGAGACACGGAATCCGAAGCAGGCTCCAGGCTCTGAGCTGTCAGCACAGAGCCCGACGTGGGGCTTGAACTCAGGGACCGTGAGATCATGACCTGAGCCGAAGCCTGACGCTTAACCTCAGGAGGAATGTTTCTAAATTTAGGAGACATAATGTAGTTCAGGAGACTTTTAGAGGAAAGGGCCACAGTTCATCTCCTATTTGCCAGGGTGAGGTTTGTCTTGGTCTGCTCGGGCTGCTTTCATAAATTACAATCAACTGGGTGGCTTAAATAACAGACATCTCTCCCAGTTTTGGAGGCTGGGCAGTCTAAGATCAGGTTGCCAGCATGGCTGAGTTCTTGGTGAGGGTCCGACTGCTGGTTTCCAGTCACCTTCGTGCTGTGCCCTCACCTGGTGATGGCAGTTGGGGGGAAGGGCAGTGAACACACTCTGGTCTCTTCCTCTTTTTTTCTTTTTTTTTTAATTAAAAAAAATTTTTTTCAAGTTTATTTATTTTTGAGAGACAGAGACACAGGACACGAGCAGAAGAAGGGCAGAGAGAGAGGGAGACAGAATCTGAAGCAGGCTCCAGGCTCTGAGCTGTCAGCATAGAGCCCGACGTGGAGCTCGAACTCACGAACCATAAGATCATGACCTTAGCTGAAGTTGGACACTTAACGAGCTGAGCCGCCCAGGCGCCCCTGGTCTCTTCCTCTTCTTACAAAGACACTAATTCCATCATGAGGGTCCATCTTCATGATTACATCTAAGCCTATTTGTCTCCAAAAGCCCCACCTCGAAATACCATCCCATTGGGAGTTAGGGTTTCAGCATATGAATTTGAGAGGGCACACAAACATCCCGCCCATAAGAAGGTCCAAGGGACTGCGGTGCAGCTGTCTTGACTGCTTATAAACTCCCAGGCCGGTCAAAGCATGAAGCATCCTGGGGCCACAGGAAGGGTGAGGAGGGAAAAGTCAACCCCAATTCCAGCCAGGCTCTCAGAGGCAAGGCAGAGCCTAATGATTTTCCCACCACGCTCCAAGGGATCAGGGACCTTCAAAGGTGAGGCCTAGAGGTGACTAAGCAAGCCAAGACCCTGGCAAGGGACAGCCAGAGGGACCTCTCAGGCATTTAGGTCAGGATTGTGGGGAGGCTGAAAAACCTGGAAGACTGGCACGGGGGTGGGGTGGAGGTGGGGGCGTGGATCGCTGACTTACAAGCCAAGACTTAACTTGTAAAGTCCGTTAAGCTGCACTTGCATAGATGTTAGCACATTTGATCCTCGTTACAATACTGAGGAAGGCATTTGTTAATTTAGTGATCATTAAGCCTTTTTGGTCTTTACAAAATCTTTAGAAGGTTTTAATGAAAACCTATTTCTAATGTTCATTATAATAATTAGTGGAGCGCCTGATACAGATAGGATTTAGACATAGCAGAAATTCTTGTAAGAGCCAAGTCTGGGGTGTGGACTTCTCTTTTAATCAACTTTGTTGAGGTGTGATTGACATATAATAAAATGTACCCATTTTAAGTATATCAATACTTTTAATGTTTACTTTTGAGACAGAGAGAGACACAGACAGAAACAGAGCCGAAGCAGGGAGGGACAGAGAGAGAGGGAGACACAGAATCCAAAGCAGATTCCACGGCCAGCTCGAAGCCCAACTCGGGGCTCAAACTCATGAAACTGTGGGATCATGGCCTGAGCCAAAAGGAACAGTCGTACGCTTAACCGACTGAGCCACTCAGGCGCCCCTTTAATTTTAATGTACATCAAGGACATTAAAAGCAGCTTGATGAGTTTTTCCAAAGGTCTACACGCATATAATATGACCACTCCAAAGAAGATGGAGCATTTGTCACCTCAGAAAATTCCCTCAACACTCTTTGCACTCGGTCCTCTCTCCCCCATTATCCCCAGGAAACCACTGGTCTGTGGTAACCATCGCTTGTTTTGACTGTTCCAGAATTCATCTAAATGAAATCATCCAGTATGTACTCTTTTGTGTCTGGCTTCTTTCACTCAGCATAATATTTTTAAGATTCATGCATGTCGTATGTGTCAGTAATTTGTTCCTTTAAATTACTGACTTGTCTTTAATCGTATCAAATATGCCACAGTTTAGTTACCTGTTCTTCTGTCAATGGATATTGGGTGGTTTCTCCCGTCAATGGATATTGGGTTATCTGCTTATTGCAAATAAAACTGCTATGTAAACATCCATTTACAAGCCTTTCTGTGGATATATATTTTCATTTCTCTTGGGTACATACCACAAACTGGAATTACTATTCTGTTGTTATGTATGTTAATTTTATAAAGAACTACTGATCAGATTTCCAAAGCAGTTGGACCATTTAATACTCCTACCAGCAGTGAGAGAGAATTGCAACCCCTCCATATCTTCACCAGCACTTGGTATTGTCAGTCTTTTAAGTTTTAGCCGTTCTGAGGGGTGTGTATCTCATCATGGTCTTAATTTGCATGTTGGCTAATGTTGGCTAATGATATTGAGCATATGTGCATCTGTTTATTAGCCATTTTTGTATATCTTCTTTAACAAAGTGTTCAAATCTGATGTCTATTTTTATGCTGTATTTTTAAAAATCATTTAGCAATATTTTACTGAAGTGATTGAGGTAATTATGGCTGTTTCTTTTTCTACAAGTAAGGAAAGTAAGTGTATAGGAGAAGTGTTACCCAAACTTTCTTTTTTTTTAATTTTTAAATTTTTGGGGGGGAGAGAGAGTAAGGGGGAAGAGGGGCAGAGGGGGAGAGAGAGAGAGAATCTTAAGCAGGCTCCATGCTCAGCATGGAGCCCTATGTGGGGCTTGATCCCACGACCCTGGGATCATGATCTGAGATAAAATCAACTAACTGAGCCATCCAAGTGCCCACCAAACTTTCTTTTTTTTTTTTTCATTTTTTTTTCATGTTTTCATCTTATTTTTGAGAGAGAGAAACAGAGACAGAGTGCGGGCAGGGAAGGGGCTGAGAGAGAGGGAGACAGAATCTGAAGCAGGCTCCAGGCTCTGAGTTGTCGGCACAGAGCCTGAGGTGGGGCTCGAACTCACAGACTGTGAGATCGTGACCTGAGCTGAATTCAGATGCTTAAACGACCAAACCACACAGGTGCCCCTCCCCAAGCTTTCTTAAAGTAGAAAACCAACAGTTAGTGGTGGCAACTCAAAGTTTTTCTATACAACTGTTCTGCACAGGGATGGCCTGTTATCCTCAAGCTGTGCTGAATAACATCCACCTGCTTAGTAGGTTTTATTCATAGTACCCTGGATGTTTGAACGTGATCTAGAACCATGTGAAATTTTAGCTTCCTGCCTAGTAAAAATAAAATAAAAAATCAGGGATGCCTGGGTGGCTCAGTTAGTTGAGCATGCAACTCTTGATTTTGGCTCCAGTCATGATTCCAGGTCGTGGGATAGAGCCCCACGTTGGGTTCCGTGCTGAGTGTGGAACCTGGTTACGATTATCTCTCTCTCTCCCTCTGCCCCTTTTCTGCACTCATTTTCTCTAAAAAGAAAAATTCAAATGTGCCCTTAATAGAAGACATCCTATGTTTGTGAGTCAGAAGACTTAATATGGTTCAGAAGCCCATGCTCCTCAAATAGATCTACAGATTCAACCTAACCAAACATCAAAATCCCAGCTGGATTTTTTTATAGAAGTTGACAGGCTGCCTCTAAGATTCATATGGAAATTCCAGGGACCCGGTGTTGCTAAAACAATCTTGAAAAAGAACAGAGTTGGAAGACTCATGCTTCGTGATTTCAAGACTTACTACACATTCATAGTAATCCAGACAGTGTGGTACTGGGATAAGGATAGACATAGAGCAATAGATAGAAGTAAGAGCCCAGAAATAAACCTTTACATTTCTGATCAATTGATTTTCAACAAGGGCGCCAAGACAATTCAATGGAGGAAAGCCTTTTCAACAAGTGGAGCTGGGACAACTGGATATCCAACTACAAGGAATGAAGTGGACTGCTACCTCACACTATGAACACCATATATTTCTTGTAAGAAATATATGAGCATAAATCTTTGTAACCTTGGAGTGGACAAAACACAAGTAACAGAAGAAAACAATAGATAAACTGAACTTCATGAAAATGGAAAACTTTTGTGCTTCAAAGAACACTAATAAGACTGAGATAAAATATTTGCAAATAAGGTGTCTGATAAGGGGCTTGTATTTAGGATATATAAAGAACTCTTCCAACCCAATGATAAAATGACAAATAACCCAACTAAAAACTGAGCAAAGGATCTGAACAGAACTTTCACCAAAGAAGATACGCAAATGGTCCCTAGCAATCAGGTAGATACAACTCAAACCACAATGAGATATTACTTCACACCTAGTAGGATGACTATGACTAACAAGACAGGTAACAAGTGTTTGGGATGTGGAGAAATTGGAATCAACATATATTGCTACTGGCAAACAGGCTGATAGTTCCTCAAAAAGTTAAACATAGAGTTACCTAGGGGAAAAATGAAAACATGTACCCACACACAAAAACTTGTATACAAATGCTCACAGTAGCATTATTCGTAATAACCCCAAAGTGGAAACAACATACATATCCATCAGTCGATGAGTGGATAAGAGAAAGTCCACACAATGGAATATTAGTCAGCCATAAAAAAGACTTAATTACTGATATAGGTAACAACATGGATGAACCTTCAAAACATAATGCCAAGTCAGTCACTAAGGAGCATATGTTGTATGATTCCACTTACTGTACAGGAGAGGTGTAGAAAAGGCAGATGATAGAGAAGGCAGAGCAGTGCTTGCTGAGTTCTGGGGAGGGAATAGGGGGGTAAATGGGGAAAAGACAGCTAACGGGTTAAACTGATTGTGGTGCGGGTTGCAAAACTCTGTGAATATATTAAAAACATTAATTTTTACCCTTTAAACAATTAGATGAACTATAAAAAATTGTGCCAATGTCCACTTTTGTAAATGATTAAACGTGTTTAATTGGGAAACAATTTTATAAATAGTTACAGTATTGTTTTGTAGATAAAGCACCTTTTCTGAGAAGGCCACAGAGCACAACACAAAATGATACCATTATTCAATTCATTTCATACTGCTTAGGTCATCTGCTGAAATTATATCTGTATCGTGCATTGATCCTACTTCAAAGGAAGGTATAGCAAGGATTTCCAGTAAGATGAACAACGTGTGGACTTAAAAGCAGAAGAAAACAGGCACAGAATTGGGTATGAAGTAAATATTGTGTTTTCTCCAACATTCTATCCATAGTGTTGCTTTGAAATAAAAGAGCATATTCTAAATATTTGCACACACACAAACAAGAAAAATGGCATAATCAGTAAAACATGCAGAATACATTCTTAACACATTCTCCCCCTCCCCCGCCGCCACACACACACACACACACACACACACACACACACACACACTCTCCCCCTCTCTTTCTCTCTCTCTCTCAATCTGGCCGTCCTGCCACATCTAGAAACAACCAGACAACTGTTTGCGGGGAGGCTTCCCGGTATCCCCAAGGAGAGGAACATTTCCTGACTTGCCGTCTCCACTGCGGGCACTAGTTATACTCCTAACCCAGGTGCAGAGAGGGGAGGAGACCCCATATACACCAGGTTGCCTTTCTTTTTTCAGGGGATGCTCCTGTGTTTTTCAGGTAAGAGACTGAGCCGGGGGTAGGGGGCGCGGAGGAAACTCGGGGGCGCGTCTGTAGAGGGTGCTGTCTAAGGAGACGCCCTCAGCGAGCAGCACTGCCACCTTGTGGCCTGGGATGGTCCCACCTCTGGGTGAGGCCCCAGGACCCCTCCGTGGGGCTCTTTCATACTAGGTAGAAGAAAACACTGGGTAATTCAGTAACATTCCTTCAAACAAGGTTTTTGTCTTCTTAATATAAAGGCAGTTCATGCTCACTCTATAAATTTTAGAAGGTTGAAATAAGAGAAAATAAAAACTACCTGTAAATCCAACCAGGAGAGAGAACCAAGGTCCAGCACTTGGATGTACACTTTTCCAGCCTTTTTTTTTTTTTTTTAACAAAAATTGGATTAGACAGTACCTACCATTTTTCCTTCTTTTTTCTTTTTAAGTTTACTTATTTATTTTGAAAGAGAGAATGAGTGCAAGCGAGCAGGGGAGGAGCAGAGAGAGAGGAAGAGACAGAGAATCCCAAGAAGGTTCCACAAGGTCAGCTAGAAGAAGCCCTGTTTGGGGCTGGAACTCATGAACTGGGAGACCATGACCTGAGCTGAAGTCAAGTGTTGGTAGCTTAACTGACTGAGCCACCCGGGTGCCCCCATACCATTTTTTGATAAACTAAATATATTGTGCCAGTATCTTTCTGCTTGTTAAACATTGTTCTGCAATGTTTTTTTTTTTTTTTTAATTAAGGAAAAAATAATGGGCTCCTGTATACAAGTCATCCAGCCTCAAGTATCGTCAACACACGGTTGATCACACAACATTTTGGATGCCTGAGCCACATTTCTTTCTTTAGGTGACTAGTTTATTTAACGGACAATAAAGAGTTGCGCATTTAAATTATACATGATTTCTTCAGCGATGTATTATCATACTGGCATGAACAACCCTGTTGCTGAATCTTTACAGAAACCGACGGTTATTTTCTTGGGTAAATACCCCAGTTAAAGTAGTTACAATGTTTGTAAGTTTCTCATATATTACCCAGACGCTTTCCAGAAAGGCTGAATTAGGAGTCTTTTTTTAAAGCTTATTTATTTATTTATTTTGAGAGAGAGCGAGAGCGATCGATGGAGGGGCAGAGAGAGAGGGAGAGAGTCCCAAGCAGGCTTCTCATTGTCAGCACAGAGTCTGATGTGGGGCTTGAACTCACAAACTATGAGATCATGACCTGAGCTGAAACCAAGAGTCAGCTGCTTAACCTACTGAGCCACTCAGGCACTCCTAAGAGCCTTTGTGAATATAAAAAGTTGGGGCGCCCAGGTGGCTCAGTCAGTTGGGTGTCTGACTTTGGCTCTGGTCATGATCTCGCAATTCGTGAGTTTGGGCCCTACTTTGGGCTCTGTGCTGACAGCTCGGAGCCTGGATTCTGCTTCAGATTCTGTGTCTCCCTCTCTCACTCCCTCTCCCCCATTTGTACTTTGTCTCTCTTTCTCTTAAAAATAAATAAACATTAAAAAAAATTAAATACAAAAAAACTGAGGACGTTCTCCATATATAACAGTGAAGAGAAACTAGCAGAGAAAACTTACAATAATAAAAATACTATAAATTCAGCAACATTTTAAGGGAGTTTTAGTTTTATTAATCACAATTACACCTGTATATTTTTCCTTCATATTTTTAATTTTCAAAAATCCAAAACCACAGAAAAGTTGAATCAACAGTTCTATGAGCATCCCTATATTCTCTATCAAGCTTCGACAATTTTTAACATTTCACCACTTTGCTCTTTCTCACTCATGAGTATGAACGGATTTTCATGGAACCTTTTAAGTTTTACTTATTATTTTATTTTACTTTATTTTATAGAGAGAGCACACACAAGCAGGGGAGAGGGGCTGAGGGAGAGAGAAAATCTTAGGCAGGCTCCACACTCAGCCTGGAGCACCACCCAGGGCTTGGTCCCACGACTTTGGGGTCATGACCTGAGCCAAAATCAAGAGTCAGGTGCTCGACCAACTGAGCCACCCAGACACCCCTAAAGTTTTATTTATTTAAGTGATCTCTGAACCCAAAGCGGGGCTCGAACTCACAACCCCAGATCAAGAGTTGCATGCTCTTCTGACTGAGCCAGCCAGGCCCCCCTTGCTGAACCTTTTGAAAGGAAATTGCAAACATCACGCCACTTCACCCCTGAATACATTAGCATGCATCTCCCAAAATAGGGCATTCCCTTATAAAATTACAGAACCATTATCATACCTAAGAAAACTAACAATAATTCCATATGTCATCTAATATTACTCTATACAAAAATTTCAATTGTCCCCAATTATAGTTTTTAACGAAATCAGATTCGATCAAAGCTCATAAACTGTTGCCGCATTTAATCCAGATTCGTCACTCCTTTCTTTTTCAAAGACAGCATCCTTTTGTAGGCCAGCTTTCTTACAGAATGTTCCACATTCTGGATTTAGTGATTGTTTCCTCATTGTGTTGTTCAACTTGTTCCTCTGTCTCGGTGTTTTCTGCAAACCTGAAGTTTTGGCACAGAGGCCTTGAAGAAAAGAAGTGTACCCTGCCTGATCACATGGTGTCCTGACCGCATACTGTTCTTTCCTCTGAGGCACAAGGCATGTATAAGTACTCAAGTATTTGTCAGATAAATGAATAATTTGCTTGCATCCTTGTGCAGCGATTTTTAAGAGGCACTGTATGAATCAATGGTGATCTTGAAAATATTTTCTTTTTTTTTTTAAGTTTATTTATTTGAGAGAAACAGAGACAGCATGAGTCGGGGAGGGGCGCAGAGAGGGAAAGAGAGAGAAAATCCTAAGCAGTCTCTGTGCTGCCAGCGCAGAGCCCGACTCCGGTCTTGAACTCATGAAACTGTGAGATCGTGACCTGAGCCGCAAGCCAAGGGTCAGATGCTTAACCGACTGAGCCACCCAGGCGCCCCTGGAAGATATTTTCAACAGACATGAACAAATGAGGAAAACAGGGACTATGGAATGAGTTTTCCAAAAAGCCAATTTTATTTCATTTAAAAGACTTGTTAATTCACCTGCCAAATTACTTACCAGACTCCAAAGGGAAAAACAATAATTTAACAGTGGGGAAACACAGTCGCCACCATTCTAACCAAGTGATCAAAATTAACATTTCTCAAAATAGGACAAAGCAATGTCATGTGCCTCTTGATGTGATATACTGAGAAAGGACACATCACTTCAGTGGTATTCTTGGCAAAAATGCATTACCTGAATATAATCATGAGGAAACATCAGTCGAACTCCAACGGAGGGACAGTCTACATAATAACTGGCCTGTACTTAAAAAAAAAAAAAGCCAATATGAAAGAAAAAAAAAAGCCAGTATCATGGAAGACAAAGAAAGGCTGAGGAACTGCTCAGATTGAAGGAGACTAAAGAGACATGACAACTAAATGCAATATGAGACCCTGGACGGGATCCTGGACCAGAGAAAACAATAACTATTAGAAGTAGGAGGAGGGGAAGCAGGGGGCGGAGAGGGAGGAGGAGGAGGAGAAGGAAGAAGAGGGGGAGGAGAGGAGGAAGTGGAGGAAGAGGGGGAGGAGGGAGAGGAGGGAAAGGAGGGGGAGGAGGGAAAGGAGGGGGAGGAGGAGGTGGAAGGGAGAGAGATTTGTAGCAGCGGGGTAGGGGGGACATTATTGGGACATCCAGCAAAATTTGAAGGAGTTACAAAGATTAGAAAATAGTATTGTATCAAAGATGCTAAATTTCCTGATTTTGATAATAGTACTGTAGTATTTCAGGGTTAAGAGATGCCATATCTACAATTTACTTTCAAATGGTTTAGGTAATACATTTATTTGTATAGAGACTACTCTCTCTCTCTCTCTCTGTATTGGCATGTGTGTGCATGTGTGTACAGAGAGAGAGAGAGAGAACAATAAACCAAACATGGCAAAATGTTAGACTCTGTAAATCCGAGTGAAGGGTATATACGAGTTCATTGTACTATGCTTGCAATATTTCTGTAAGTATGCAATCATTTCAAAACAAAAACTTAAAAAAAATCCCAACCAGGCTCCATGTCATTTGCACAGAACCCCACATGGGGCTCAAGTTCACTAACTACGAGATCGCGACCTGAGCTGAGCTGACACTTAACCAACTGAGCCACCCGGGCGCCCCTCAAAAAAAAAAAAAAAAAAAAGGTTTAAAAAGCAAAATCTGTTAGTAATGCATCTATGTCATTCTCATATTACTGGAATTAAAGTTTATCGATAAATGAAATGATGGTGGTAGGAGATGGTACTTACTGTCAGTCAACTTCTTGGCAAAGTAAAAAGTTAGAAACTCAATGCTTTTTTCCGGTGTATAAAAATCTGGAAATATGAGAAGCACTGTTTTAGTGTGTATCCCCGAAAGGATGGACTCCTGTCTTCACCCGGAGGCAGGACACAGTGTGTCCTCAGTAATGGGCCAAGGACAGCCCTGTGGTGACCTGCATGCACATATTTTCTTGGGGCCCATCCACAGCACACATCCCGAGTGCCCTTGGAAAGGGGAGTCCTGCCTCCCTTGGCACGTGACTGGCTGTCTAGCCTAGGGGTGGTGGGGGGCACCGGAGCCGATCATAGGGACAGAGTCGACATCACTGTCTCTTTTCGGAGACAGCAACAACAGAGTGAGAAAACCATGGCAAGTGATGGCTCTTACATTATGCCCTTGGCTACATAGGGCTTGAGTCTTGATGGAGGGGTAGGATTTAGCTCAGCTAGGGGGGAGGGTGATGAGCTTCCCTCGGGGGTCCATGAATACAGTCAGTAGGTGCCCAGAAAGTAGAATGTTGCCATCATAAACTCCAGGAAACGGGCAGCCAAGACTCTGAGAATTCAACCAGCTGTTGCTTCCTTTACCAGTTTTTGGCGGGACTGGTCAGCTGACCAAACAGCAACCCAGGGTGTACCAGAGGGAAGGATGAGGTAAGCTCCCCTCCTCCTCCACCATCCCGGAGGTCCTTGTAGGTTGCTGGACCCTCAAGAGCAGGTGAGATCAGGAAACCCGGCTCCATCCCTTTGGGAGAAAAAAGCAGGAACTTGAATCTGCTGTGAACCCCAGCGGGCTTGCTGGGCAGGAAGGGAGGTTCCTGCCAGGCCTCTGGATTCCACTGACAGCTCTGGGAGCACAAGAGAGGGCACAGACTGGGGGTGGGGCCCAGAGCAGGGCGGAAGCTGGGGTCTCAAGTGGGGACACATGCAGATCCCATAAACTCCATGAGGCGGGTCAGGAGAATCTTCCCTGCTGGACTGGGAGAGTGATCCCAGATTCAAGGAGGGGTGGGGGGCTGAGTGAGGGACCGTGATGACAGCAGGGAGAGGGCAGTGTCTGGAGTCCCTGTTAAGGATGGATAGTAGTGACTTGGAGAAATAGGAAACCAGAAACAGCCACGAGGTTGTGAAAACAGGGGAACAGGGATGAGTATGGGGTTGCGCGTTGAGCACCAGTCTTATTACTGAAAGAGCTAAGTGAACTTGAGCTGTGGTGAGGGTCAAGGGTCAGGGTGGAGCTGAGGAAGGGTCTGAGGGAGACTGGGTCACTGGGGAAGACAAGGTGATGACTGGTGGCGCGGGGCGGGGGAGGAGGAGGGAGGTCGGGGAGGACAAAGACCAAGAGGGAAACCTTAGGTCCCTACAGGTGGACACTCAGCAGGTGAGTGTCAGAGGCAAGAGAGTTCACGCCTATCCTCAAAACAGAAGTTGGGGGAGCAGAGGGTCACGGCGGATGGGATGTGGTCCTGGGGAGAGGTCAGGAACTCCCGACGTCCTCCGTGGGTGGGAGGCTGCCTGCCTGACCTTGCCTGCAGGAGTGCTGACTCTTGTCCACTGCTGTATCACCAGCTGAGCGCAATGAGGCGGTGACCCTGTCTCACACAGGCCTGTCCCAATCCAAGCAACGCTGGGAGCGTCGTTTTAGAGCCGGCGGTGTAAAACGTTCTGTTCCGACCAAGCAGAGCACAGGCCCCCGGGGAGGCACACGGCCGCGCTCTCCGCCCGAGGCGGTTACCCGGCCGGTGACACCACCACCCCGCCCGCCCCTCCCCGGCCCGCCGCGGTGGCCCAAGAGGGCGCCCAGTCTCCGCCCCGTCGGCGGCGGCGGAACCGGCTGCGCGAGATCCACGCTGCGGCGGCCGGCACGTTTCCGCCGGCTCGGCGCCAGGGGGCGGTGCGGCGAGCGCGCGGAGCCGAGACCTTGACCCCGGCCCGGCCCCTGGGGGAGAGAGCCCTGGGCCCGGGAGCGCGTCGGTTCGCACTCCCCCCCCCCGGCTCGCTCGGTGGGGAGTCCGGGTGGCCGGCGGAGTCCCGAGCCGAGGGCCACAGTGAGGACAGCTCGAGGAGAGCACAGGGTCCTGTCACCTGCCCGAGTTGTGGGCCCCTGCGGCCAGATCCCGGGGAGGACGTGGGCGAGATTCACGGCGGGTCGCGACAGCTGAGAGGCTGCTCGGGGCTCACTGCGCAGGGCCTGCGACCCGCACGAAGCTAAAGCGGCGCGTGGGAGGGAATCATTCGCGCCCCAGAGAGGGAGGTTTTGCTGGCGCACGGGTGAGGCAAACTGGAGCCCACCTCAGCCACGTCCCCACCCCACGCGCCCACTCCGGGGCGCAGAGACGCTGCTGTTGTCATAGAAACACTTGCTTTGGAGCTCAGACCTCAGCCCACCGCTTGCAGTGAGGCAGGTTCTTCCGCCAGTCCGGTACACACGACGTAAAATGTCATTTATTAAGCCTGTACCCTGCACTCAGGACTGAGCCAGACACACAGATAAACCAGATTTGGGTGTTGCAGCCTCCCTTTCCTTCTTGTGCCACCCTTGAAGCAAGATTTACCATCTCCTCTCACTCCTCCGAAAGATGCACTTACACGAGAGCTTTATCTTGTAGATTTTTTTTTTTCTTTTTGAAAGCTTATAGAGGAGCGCCAAAGAAAGGGATTTTTACACATACAGCAGGGTGCAGTATTTCCTTCTAGCAGACAGCTCTTCCCTTATTCACCTTTTCGGATATTCCTCATCTACCCCTTCTCTGAGAGTCCTCTGAGACTTGCCCAGTCCCAGGCCCTCCCTCCACGATCTTCCTCTTGACTTCTGCATCTCTGCCCCTTCCTCATGCAGAGAAGAGCAGCTGGGTCCCGCCTTCCCAGAACTGCTCGTGAAAGGACATGCCCTCACCACACGGGAGGTGCTGCTGAACAAAGACCCTCACATCGCCAGCTTTCCCCTTCTGCAGAAATCAGTAGTTTTCATTTCTGAAATGTGGTACTTTCTCTCATACAATTGTCCCCCCAAATCCACATGGGGTAGGTGTTATTCCCATTTTACAGATGAGGAAACTGAGGCTTGGAGAGGTTAAGTAACATCCTCAACATCACATGTAATAAGGACTGAACCAACACTTAAATGGAAGCAGTCAAGCTCTTTCTCCTGCCCTAAGCAGGAGGTAGTTTAAATAGCTCAAGGTGGGGCAGTTTAAATAAGCTACATCTGGGGCACCTGGGTGGCTCAGTCGGTTAAGCGTCCGATTTCCGCTCAGATCATGATCTCCCCATTCCAAAGTTCAAGCCCCGCGTTGGGCTCTGTGCTAACAGCTCAGAGCCTGGAGCCTGTTCCAGATTCTGTGTCTCCCTCTCTGTCTGTGCCACTCCTCCCCCGCTCATACCCTCTCTCAAAAAAAATAAATAAACATTTAAAAATTTTTTAAAAAATAAACAAATAGCTACATCTGATGTGATGTCTCCTGACCACCTAAGAGCATTCATCACAGAATTGTTGCCTGTGTGGTGTCCTTTGCATTATTCTGTGCTTCTTTGGTATTTGTACTCAAAACGCGATTTCTCAGATATAGAAATTATGTCAGAGGGGCACTTGAGTGGCTCAGTCGGTTAAGCATCTGACCCTTGGTTTCGTCTCAGGTCATGATCTCGCAGTGCGTGAGTTCGAGCCCCTCCATCGACTCTGTGCTGACAGCTCAGAGCCTGGAGCCTGCTTCAGATTCGGTGTCTCTCTCTCTGCCCCTCCCCTGCTCACACTCTGGCTCTCTTCCTCTCCAAAATAAATAAACATTAAAAAATAGAAAAAAAAAGAAATTATGTCAGAAAGTTAAATTGGATGACTTAGCCCTCCACATTTATCTTATTAATTAAATACACATGTAGCTCAGCTACATGCCCTCACTGAATCCTCACAAGTCCCTACAAGATTAGGACAGTGGTAAAGTAATTCCTTCTCATCCAATGCGAACTCCTTCTTGGAAAATTCAGACAGTATTTTAAAATGTACGTCCCCCAATGTCATATATTTCAGGCTAATTATAAATACTATGTGAAAGTGGTATCTATACACTATACATGCTCATACTGTAAACACTATATAAATACTTCTATGGTGACATCTATGTGCCAGGCGCTGCTCTAAACACTTTACATATTCACTCGTTTAGTAATTACAACAACCCTATAAAGTACTATTATTTTTTCCAAATGTGTTTTTTTCCAAGGGTATTTTAGAATTGAAGTTTCATTTACATAAAATAAAACATACAAAATTTAAAGTACAATTCTATGAGTTTTGCCAAATGTAGGTACTCATGTAACCTTCACTTCAATCAGAAAATATTTCCAGGGCGCCTGGGCGGCTCAGTTGGTTAAGCATCCAACTTCAGGTCAGGTCATAATCTCCACTTGTGGGTTTGAACCCTGCGTTGGGTTCTGTGCTAACGACAGGTCAAAGCCTGGACCCTGCTTTGGATTCTGTGTCTCCCTCTCTCTTTCTATCCCTTCCCTGCTCGTGCTTTGTTTCTCTCAAAAATAAACAGGAAAAAAAAAGATATAGAACATTTCCATCACTCCAGGAAGAGTTCCCTCTGCCCTCCTCAGTCTACACCATCCAACGATACCGCTGTTTCTGATTTCTTATACCACAGACTAGCTTTGTTTTTTTCTTTTTTTTTACAGAACTTCATTTAAATGAAATCATAGTCCAGTTTAGCATAATTTAGCATAATTAGATAGATTTAGCATAATCCATTTGAGATTAGTCATGCTTAAGCTTGTAGGTATCATCAGTAGTTTGTTCCTTTTATTGCTGAATAGTATTCTGTCATATGGATACATCACAGTGTGTTTTCAGTTATTTTTTGATGGACATTTGAGTTGTTTCTAGTCTTTGGCTATTGTGAATTAAGCTGCTATAAACATTTGTAGGCAAGTGTTTCTGTGGACAAAGATTTTCGTTTCTCTTGGTACTTACGAGTCGAATAGTGTATATTTAACTTTATAGGACACTGCCAAATCATTTTCTAAAGGTCATAAAGGTTGCTATTATACAAAAGAGGAAACTGAGGCCCTGCCAGTTTCATTTATTGCCCCCCCAAAAAACTTGTCTAAGCATGTGTATTCTGGAGTCTTTCTCTAGTTGGGAATGAGGGAGAAGAAGAGAAAGCTGGGGCTGGGAAGAGGAAAGGCTGTGAGGTGTGAGGGAAGAGGACGCTAAACACAGGGGCAGCCAGCTTGAGGGGCCCACTCTCTGTCCTGCGGGAGGGACCAGAGGGACCGTGTGCAGTCCAGCAGAGCCCCTGGGATCCAGCCTGGGGTGTGGCAGACCACACCCCTTGGCCGGCCACAGCTCCCTCAGACTTCCACACCAGGAAGCAAGGCGGTAAGCTAGTTGCCGTTTCCACCGGGGCTTGGGGGAAAACGCCAGCTAGAGCTCTTTCCTTGGGATGATTCTCTGCGGATTCTGCAGGGGGGAGCCATTCCACCTCCAGAGGCTGGTGGAGGGGTTTCCACCTCTTGGAGGAGATCCGGGAGCCCCCTCCGGCCTTGGCCAGAGCCTTGCAGCCTTGGCTGCCCCTGCCGCCCGCTGAAGCCAGCAGCCTGCACAGCATGCGCTGGGCTCTTACGTCTTTTTGTCTCTTCTCCACTAAGTGATTTTTCAGGAGGCAGCTCACATGGAGAAGCGAGATCACATTTGTATCATAAAATCAAACATCTCAGCTGAATTATCCTTTGGCTGGAAAGACACCAACTCGAAGATTCTAACAATAGAGTTGTTGACATTGAAACAGGAGTGGAGGAAATAGATTTTTTATAGAGGGGAAATCGATTTTTAAATGTCGGCATTTGATACAGACAGCCATTTGAACCAGAAAATACCATCCAACGTACAATAGGTAATTGACTAAATAGAGAGCAAACACATTTTCATCAATGAGATGGAAACTGCCTTTTTAAAAAAACCTGAAGATACACTCTCAGGAGGCCCCATTTACCTGGCAACTTTCTATCTTACTTGTCCTTTCATGCTAATATTTTGATTTATCTGGAAGGAAGAAGTGAAAATGCATAAGAAGTGCTCATGATGAAAAGAGATGAAAGTCTGAGAGGCCCAATCAATCAACAGGTTGTCCTCAGACCCCTGGGTGCCCAGGTTAGCCGACATGGAAGCTCCAGCAGAGCTGAGGGCTGGTGGTTTTGCTGGGGAGCCAAGACTTGGGCGGAAGAAGCGATTACTGAGTCATACAAGATGATCTATGCCACACAATAAAGTCACCAGCCGTGAAAATTCACGTTTCCCAAGACCATCATCATCCTACCAACACTGCATTCAAAGTTCTCTGAGATCTCGTTACTTTTTAAAATTTAGCTTCTTGAACAGGCAGTACATCACCCAGGTTGGAACATGAGGAGATGTTTGAAACATTTTCACAAAAGCCTCCTTCCTGTGGTATCTCTTAGCTACTGGTTCTCGTCTGCCCCTCCTCCACTGATGTCAGTCTCAATCCAGAGTTTCCTTACCTGCCAATAAGGACACAGGAATAATCTCCTCTCTTTTGCACAAAATGTAGCACACAGTTTACTCGGTTCTGCATCTTGCTTTTCCCCCTTAGTGTATCTTGAAGATCTTTCCATGTCAGCATACAGAGAGCTTCCTTATTTAAAAAAAAAAGTACTTTTCATCGTATGATAGTGTTCCACTGTATGAATGAGCCAGGATCGAATTATCCAGTCCTCTTATCTACGGATTCAGTGTTTCCAGTGTTTTTGCTGTTAAAAACAATAAGGCAGGGCACCTGGGTGGTTCAGTCATTAAGCACCTGACTTTGGCTCAGGTCACGAGCTCATCGTTGTGAGTTCCAGCCCCACATTGTGTCGCGCTTTGAGTGAGCCCCACTTCTTTCTCTCTCTCTTTCTCTGCCCCTCATGGAATTCTCTTTTTATGCCCTTTGCTCACTTACGCGCCCCCCTCCCCAAAACAAAACGAAAAACCAGTAAGGCAATGAGTGACCTAGTATATGGGTGATTTTGCACCTGTTCTATTTTTGAGACACGGTCCTTGAAGTGGATTTGCTGGGTTTGTAAAGGTAAGTGCATTTCCGGTTTTCAGGGATATTGTCAAATTGCTGTCTGCAGAGGTTGTCGCATGTTACTCTCCCGTGTTTCCCCACACCCTCGCCTACACAGTGTCTTTTCAGAAGGTTAGATTTTTGCCAAGCTCTTAGTGAAGAATGTTCTCAGTGTAGCTTTAACTTGCGCTTATGAACGAGGTTGAGCGTCTTGTTGTATAAGGACCTTCATATTTCTTTTCTGTGTAGAATCTGTTATATCCTTTGCTCATTTTTCTACTAGATTATTAGTGGGTTTTGTTCCTTGTTTTTGTTTTATTTTGAAGAGTCCTCTGTATAACAGGGAAATTAGATTTTAGTTATTCAAGTTGCAGATATCTCCCCAAAGTTTACATTGTCTGTTGAAGCTTTGCTTATAGTATCTTTTCCATGCAGGAGTGTTTTTAATGTGGTTAAAGATATCAATCATTTCGTGTATGTGTGGCTGCTGGGATTTAGTCATAGATAAAACGATCTTCCCACTTTAAGGGGGGAGCTTATTAAAACAACAGAATATGTTATATTTTTAAAGACTTTTTAAAAGTATATTGATTTATTATTTATTTAAATAATCTCTCCAACCAACATGGGGCTTGAACCCACAATCCCAAAATCTAGAGTTGAGTGCTCCACTGACTGAACCGGCCAGGTGCCCCTTTATAAGATTCTTTATAAGGCATTTATTGCATATTGTTGATTCCTTGCCTGCCCCACATTAGTACATAAGATAAATAAGCAAAATATATCAAAAGCGACTGCTCTTTTAAACAGAAAAAAAATGTCCCTATTCAGATATTTTTAGACTGTTTACTTATTATGTTTGCACCACATAAAGAACAGAGATCTACTTCCTTGACCACTTGCAAGATTCGGAGCTGGAGAGCAGATTCAGAACTGGGGACATGGGAAAATCTCAGCTTAGGGTACATTTTTATAGAATGTGCCCTTTCCCATCAAAGGAAAAAGTATTCGTGAAGGGAATTGATGCCTCTACTCTACATAAAACTATTACAATAAATATTTTTGAACAGAATACTCAGGTAAGGCACAGTCATAACAAACCCTGGACCCACCTCAATCCATCAAAAATCAATACATATTTAGCAGGTGCCCGCTGTGGTGAGGCCCTGACTGCTAAGCACTGCGGGGAATATAGAGAAATTGAAGGGTCATTGTTCATGCTTACCCTTTAATATTTTACATAATTTTGCACATATTTTTATGACAATTTAGGTATTAAGTCATCTTTCTAAAGTACTTATCTGGCAAATCGTCTAGAAACGTTGGCCAGGAGAGAGAAAGAATAACGATGTTTCTGTTACTAAAATTAAAAAAGGAAAACAGTTGATACTTCACTTCTCTTTTACCAACTTCAGGGGTGATACGGAGGAGGCCAGACTGCAGGCTCCCTCAAACTGATGTATCTTGAGTTCCCTCTACATCTGCCCTCCTAATGGGGGGGGATAGCCGCAGTGGTGGTCATCTTGCCACGCCCTCCTTCACCCTCCAATGCCTAATTCATTCTATCTCGAGAGAACGCTTTTATGACCATCGCCTTTGGGGCAATAATGTAGTATCCGTATAAAACACGAGTAATTACACGATCTTTTATTATCCCTATTTTTTATGCGGTGCAGCATAAGTATTACTGAATGTACTTGGGGGGGCAGTGACAATAGGTAATGTTGAGTGATGAAGTCTCAAAATACATTCAGACATTTTTGCATTCATCCTTACGGAAATAATTTCCATGTATCAGGTAGTAGGGATGGAGAGCGGTCTACTAGATGTCATGCTCCTTTTTCATCATCCAGTGTTTTTCTAGAAAGGGGCTTCCCATCCAGGAACTGTTTTTCTAGCTCCTCTTAGGTCTAGGAGGGACCATGTGCTAAATTCTCACCGATGGAATATGAACAGAAGTCACTGTCTACCACTTTCAAGCCAGGTTTAAGAAAGGTAGGTGCTTTCTCCAAGTTCTTGGCTGACCGGCTGCAGAGGATAACGAAGCCCTGGGAAAGTGCTGTGATGGTTTTGGTGGACGGGGGTGGGGGGAGGGCGGGGGGGGGGTGGGGGGTGGGGGATGGGTGGGGGGAGGCTGGGCCTAAATCACCAGAGGAAGAATGGATACCAGCTGAGCGGGACCATTAGCACTGGACTGTTATGAGGGAGAAATATACCTCTGTGGTGTTAAATCACTGAAATGTTGGGGTTCAGGCATTAGAGCAGCTAGCCTCCCCGTAACCAAAACAAAAACCCTTTCATTGTAGAGTGCTTCTTCCTGGGCTGTCACTTCAATACGGAATGTAGACCAGTCAACTATCTCAACTACTACCATTGGTCCCACGGTCCTCATGAAGGTTATCATTAAGTTGAATGTTCTGTCTCTAGCCATGTTCCCATTTAGTGACCTGGATGCACGATAGAAAGTCTAAAACCAAATTTGCAGACAAATACACAGCCGAAAGGGATGGCAAGATGCTCAATGAGAGAATCAAGATCCCCCATTTTCTAGATTGGAATGATGATGGGTCAAAAGTAACAAGTTGAAAGAAGGAACCTTGACATTTGCAACTACGTGGGTGGGACTGGAGGGTATTATGCTAAGCAAAATTAGCCAGATAAATACAAATATCATATGACTTCACTCATATGAGGACTTTAAGATACAAAACAGATGAACAGAAGGGAAGGGAAGCAAAAATAATACAGAAAGAGAGAAGGGGACAAAACACAGGAGACTCTTAAATATGGAGAACAAACGGAGGGTTACGGGAGGGGTTGTGGGAGTGGGGATGGGCTCAAAGGGGCTTAATGCCCCTTAAGGAATCTACTCCTGAAATCACTGTTGCACTATATGCTATCTAACTTGGATGTAAATTAAAAAAATAAATTAACAAAAAGTAACAAGATGAAATTTAGGCACATATTGAAATGATATGTTTTCAGGGGCGCCTAGGTGGCTCAGTTGGTTAAGCGTCCAACTCTTGATTTCGGCCCAGGTCATGACCCAGGGGCGTGGGACTGAGCCCGGCATCAGGATCCACACTCAGCACAGATTCTCTCATCTTAAGGTTTTCTCTCTCTCTCCCTCTGTGCTTCCCTCTATCTCTCTCTCAAAATTAAAAAAAAAAAAAAGAATGATATGCTATGATATTCATAGACGGTGGTTTGAAACAATTACAGTGATTCATACACTACGATGAATGAGACTATGCAACAAAGGACGAGCAATGAAAGAAAAAAAGGGTCATTTCTGCCAGGTGTAAGGGAAAAGTGAGTTTTGTGCTCCTTGAATTGTTACCTACGTACTTTGAGTGGCTTCACTTCTCCAGACACGGAGACTTCCCTCCACCTGGAAGACCTTGTTTATGTCAAGAACAAGACACGCATCAGAAACACTGGATTCAAAAAGATTAAACAACCTACAGCTTGTTTTTAAGCATCAACGATATTCAAAGAAAATAAATAAATAAAACCTACAGCTTTTAAAATGCATTAAAACTCACACTTATAGAAAGATGGGAACTCGTTCTGTGTCAGACTGTCGTGATCTCACAGTTTGTGGGTTCAAGCCCCACATTGGGCTCTGTGCTGACAGCTCAGAGCCTGGAGCCTGCTTCGGATTCTGTGTCTCCCTCTCTCTCTGCCCCTCCCCCACACACGCTGTGTCTCTCTCAAAAATAAATAAACATTAAAAAAAATTAAAAAAAGAAACAGGTGAAATTAATTCCAGGAATATATCTTATTTAACCTGATATATTATCATTGCTATATATATATTCCATATGAAAAGTTATTTATGAGATTCCTTGCATTCTTTTTTTTCATACTAACCGTTCTGAATCTGTCTATTTCACACTTGCAGGACATGTCAATTCAGACTAGCCACACTGCAAGTGTTCAGGAGCCACATGTGGCTAGTGGCTGGTGGATTGGCACAGTTTTAGTGAGGGCCGCTGTCTCCTCTAATCCTCTGCTGTAGATATTATTATTCACATTTTACAGATAATAAAACTTCTGCAGATGTGAAGCGATTGCTCCAAGACACAGGGCCCTAATGGAAGAATCAGGGCTCAAACCCAACTTTCCCGATGGGCAGTGTATCCCGGGGGGTTAGTGGGTTGACGTGGAGTCACATGGAACTGGCTTCGAATCCTGACTCTGACAGTTACTTAACTATTACCTTTGGCACATGTTTTTACCCTGACACTCGGTTTCCTTATCTGAAAAAAAGCGCTCATCAGAGCCCTCACAGGCTACTGTGGGATTAAATGAGACAATGCATGCAAAGTGCTCATCACAGAGCCCGCCCGTGGCAAGCAGCATGGCCGCTACCTTGACAACACGCCTGGTGCTCTTTCCACCTTCCCCACACTGCTTCCCAGGCGCGTCCCTTCAACAAGGGTTCATCGCAGCTGCTTTGCTGTCGGTCTTGTTTAAATACATGTTGTCATCTTCCAACAGCCCCGGGTGTGATGACTTGACAAACCACAAAGCAAACCCAGAAATGTTGGATGCCAGTTACACAGTCCCGTTCTGGGATCTGCCACCGAAGAACCACCTCGTGGCTGTGGGGGTCACAGGAATCCCTGTCACTTGGTTCTGCGACTGTTCACTCTTTCTTCAAGGCCTCTGCAATCTGCACAGCGGATGGGAGGAGGTTGGATGTCCCCAGGCAGGACCTGGGTGTTCTCACAGCCTCCTCCCTGCCTGGCACTGATATGCTCACTTATCTGCAGTGTCGTAACATGACCCCTTCCCCCAGAGCCAGGTTTAACTGCCCGCAAGCCAGTAACAGAGTGTTTTTCACCGGCCCGAACGAAATACTTGAATAAAATATGGGGTTGGAGTATCGAGCCCACAAGTAGAAATATTGTGGTGCTCACACAGGCGATGAGCACTGGTGGGGAGCGCCTCCAAAGGTGTTTTCTTCGCCATCATAGAGCAAGGAGTTTGCCGAGGACAGGCTCTCAGAAGCTTGACACTTAACGAAGTGAATCTAGTTCATCCACTCATTCAACAGATACATACTGAGCCCCTCCCACAGACCAGGTGTGCCGGATGCTGGGGACGCGACAGTGGGCAAAAGACAAAACTGCTGCCTGGATTCCATGACCTTATCTTCTCGAGGGGGATGTAGATATAAATCAAATATAGGATTACAAACTCTCGTAAGAGCCACGGGAGGGGGGGGAGGGAGCAAACCTCCCAGAGATCTGATCTGGTCTGTGGGTCAGAGGAGGCTGCCCTGAGAAGTAACAACTGAGCTCAGTTGGGTGCAGCCCATGGGAGGGGAGGTGGTGGGGGGTGGGGGGTGGGGGGGTGGAGGGATGTGGGGGTGAGGGAGGTGTCTTGGCAGGAGGGAGAGTGTAGCAAGTATCATGCTGGAGTCACCTCAGGGTCCAGAATAACAGAGCTGGCTATCAATAGCCTCTCTTGTGCAAAGGCCCACTCTGTGTCCTGGGAAAATGGCAGAGAGATTTGGGGATCCAGCTTAGACTCTGGGAGCTCCACAACCAGCACCCCTAAATAAGAAAAGTAGAAAAATGCTGCTCCGAGCTTCTGAGAGAAGCAAGCCCGGTGGGCAGGTTGGAGAGGGCTGGGCTATGTGACAGCATCCGGGGAAACTAGCTGGTGGCCCACTCACATGCCAGACTGTTCAGGATTTGGCTAGACTCGAGAGACAGCTAGGCTTGGTGACGATGGAGGAAGCCCTTACCCCCTGGATTGAGAGGGGATGGCAGCTGCAGCTGAATGTTACAAGGGCTGGGGTAGTGGCCCTGGTCTCTTTTGGCACTCAGCGGTGGGCGGAGCAGTAGGGAAATGGCAGCTACAGAGAGGGACGATGGGAAAGGCCAGAGTAGCTGAGCTTAAGTGAGTGGCATTTACCCAGTGGAGAGGGTGGGCTGGGGGTGCTGGGGTCTCACCCAGTGACGTCAGCGTGTCAGGGCCTGGCCACCAGAGATCATTGCATTTTTGGGGCACCCTGGGTGGCTCAGTCGGTTAAGCATTCGACTTCAGCTCAGGTCATGATCTCGTGGTTCATGAGTTCGAGCCCCACATCGGCCTCTGATGGCCGATGGCAGAGCCTGGAGCCTGCTTCAGATTCTGTGTCTCCCTTTCTGCCTACCCCTTCCCTGCTTGCACTCTGTCTCTCTCTCAAAAATAAGTAAACATTAAAAATTTTTTTTAGAAATCGTTGCATTTTTTAATGCCCTTGACTGACCTCCAGATTATCACGTTGTGGAAATATGACGATAAAACCCCCCAACTGTGCACAATTATGGGGTATGTGTGGGGCACACAGCTCACGGGCCCTTCAAGCAAGGAAGGGCAAAGAAAAGAGGTGAAAGGAGGGAACTTTACATTTGTGGTCACCTAAGGAAATGTAAATACAAACCCACTAATTACTTTCCTAAAGCAAAGTTCGAAAAGCCACTTTTATTTTTTTTTAATTTTTTTTTTAACGTTTACTTTTTTTTGACAGACAGAGAGACAGTGCATGAACAGGGGAAGGACAGAGAGAGAGGGAGACACAGAATCCGAAGCAGGCTCTAGGCTCTGAGCTGTCAGCACAGAGCCCGACGTGGGGCTCGAACTCACAGACCGTGAGATCATGACCTGAGCCGAAGTCGGACGCTCAACCGACTGAGCCACCCAGGTGCCCCATGAAAAGCCACTTTTATTATTAAACCACTTAACATTTTCAGTACTGTACTAAGCTAAGCCTGCGGGGCTGAACCAAGGGTTGGACAGAGTCCGTATCCTCATGAAGTTCCCTGGCTAGTGGGGGAGAGAGCTATCAATTCAATAACTGCACTCACAGATATGCAATCATGCAGTGGGGGGGGGGGGAGTCATAACCTTGAGGTACGTCTCACTGTGGGAGCTTATGACAGGCCATTTGATCTACTGCGGGGGGTGAGGGGAGCTGCTCCCCTGAGGAAGTGACAACTGAGAAGATCCGAATGATGAGGCGTTAACCAAGCAAAGTGGGGTGGAGGCCGAAGAAGGAGAACATTTCAGACAGAGGGGACAGCATGTGCAGAGGCCCTGTGGCGGCAGGGAAGCAGGGGTAACTAAGGAACTGGGAGTGTGTTCTAGGAAAGGGAGGTCACAGAGGAGGACAGGAGCTGGGGGGACCAGGCAGGGCCTACAGCTGTGTTGGGAATGCGGGTCTTCACCTTAAGAACAGAGGGAAGCTATAAGGTGCCCGGGTGGCTCAGTCGGTTGAGGACCCAACTCTTGATTTTGGCTCAGGTCATGATCTCACAGTTCGTGAGCCCAAGCCCTGCCTCCGGCTCTGTGCTGACAGCTCAGAGCCTGGAGCCTGCTTGAGATTCTGTGTCTCCCTCCCTCTCTGTCCCTCCCCCGCTTGCACTCTGTCTCTCACAAATAAAATAAACATAAAATGTAACAGGAACAGAGGGAAGCTATCAAAGGATGTAAGCGAAGTTGAGTGGGAATGGTGCAACCGAGGTCTGGGGAGAGAGAAAGGAGGCTTACTGCAATCGTCCAGGCACAAGATAATGTTAGTCGTCCCCTTACTTTTGGGACTAGGGAGATGGAAGGAGAGAAGCGGAGGCATTCTGTAGGTAGAAGGGACAAGACCGGTGACTGACTAGAATCTGTACTTGGGGAGAAAAAGATACGAAACGGGATTTCCAGGCATGTGGCTGCGGAACGGGGCGAATGGTGGTCATGTTCATTGTCACAGGGACGGAGCACGAAAAGCAAGGCTTGCTTGTTTGACCATTCCCTCCTCTCTCCCCTCCCTTCCTTACTACTCCTCTCCCTTTTCCTTCCCTTCTCCTTCCCTTTCTCTCTTCTCCTTTTTCTTGGGGAAAAATCATGAGTTTGACTATGGAGATCGTGATGTTGGTTAGCAGTTGGATACAAGAGTCGGTAACTTAGAGGGGGAGGCTTGGGCTGGAGGTCTGTGTGTGCGGTCATCGGCATATGTGGTACTGGACACAGAGCTGGGGAAGAGAGCATACAGGAAGAGGGAGAGCGGCCCAGGAAAGCTCTTGATGAGTTTCAACACTCACTGGCTGAACGGAGACGAGCCCACAAGACAGCCAGAGCAGTAGGGTCTGAGAGTGAGAAGAAAGCCAGTTAGAGGAGTTGTCTAGAAGTCTCAGGGAGAAGGGTGGTTCAGGAAGGAGAGAGCAGGGCGCTCGGGTGGCTCAGTTAGTTAAGCGTCTGTCTTTGGCTCAGGTCATGATCTCGCAGTTCATGAGTGTGAGTCCCACATTGGGCTCACCGCTGTCAATGCGGAGCCTGCTTCGGAGCCTCTGCCCCCCTCTCTCTGCCCTTTCCTCGCTCGCTTGCTCTCTTTCTCTCTCTTAGAAATAAACATTAAAAAAAATTTTTTAATAAAAAAAATTTTTTTAAAGTAAGGGGAAGTGGTTCACAGGACCGAATGAGTTTGGGAGGTCAAGCTAGACGCCCTCTGGACCTCGTGAGTCAGAAGTCACCAGATTTTGACCTTTGGGGACAGATGTGTCTGTAGAGTGATAAGGGCCAGGGTGAGGAATGAATAGGAAGTTAGGAAATGGAGACAGCGAGTATCAACAACTCTTTCTAGAAGCTTGATGATTCTGTTAGAACATGCGATGGTGAGGTCGAAACCCGTGCATCGGGATTCACTGAAGCAAGTGCCGCATTTCAGTGGAAAGAGAGCTAGCATTTGTCAACGGGAAATCCACATGCTAACAAAATTGGCGCTCCCTCCCTTAATGAATCTGGGGAGCAGTGATTATGGTGGGATTGCTACATATATCAAGGCAGCAACAAGACAAATGCCCTTCATTCTGAGTATGCGTCGGTAAACCTAATAAACACCATGACCTGTCTGTGCAGGTGGTCTGGTAAACAATTACCGACACCAGGGCATTTTTAGCCCCTTGATCTGCTAGAAAACAGGAAGTGCCAGGGAAAGGGACTAATCACAGTGCCGAGCCGAATGCCTCACTCGCGGCGTGTATCAGCATCCAGGTCTCCCTCCCCCCTCCATTGCCTGTGACGCTTCAAACAGCATGGAGGCCACCTGAAGACCAAGAGGAAGGGTCTGCTATGGAAACCCAGGTATGTGACATTCATTCTGCCCTGACAAATGAGAACCACAAGGGGCTGGGATTTGGAGACTGAAACATGCACTAAGACCCCAGCTTTGATACCCAAAGTCAAAGGCAAAGGATTATTTCGGTTCATTTGGATCCCAATACTTCAGACATTTGGACCCATTTAAAGACATCGACAACACTCGCTTGATACGAAATAGAAACAGCGCAGCTGTAATATCTGACTCCCAAAGGCTCCGTTTTAGAGGCTGGTACCCCTCTTTCTATTTTATTCTTTTTACCTGGAAGGAAGCAGATCCTGAAAAGCTGAAATGCACGTCAGGAGAACAGAGAGTGTTTGAAACTTTCAAACAGTCGTCCATCGAGGTGAGTATGTATGCTCGCACGACAGCAGAGACACTATACCCCCAGAGCGTCGGTGCTTCCTTGAAAATGGCTTGGGGCACACTTGAAACATATTTGTTCACAGACCGTGCGTATATTAAAGGGAAGAGTTTGCAGAGACAGTCATTTGAGCGACAGTTATCTGTGCTCAGACGTCTGGTGCTTGTTTCTACTCTTGCCTGAGCTCCTCGTTGGGTTTAAGAAAGATGCCAGAGCTGCCAACCTAGCCCGTTTGGGTCACAAGTCATTCTCATAAATACTGATGTCTCTACATCTTTGGAGGAGGAGAATTGGACAGGCGAGCCCAGGCAGGACGCCCAAGTGGACAGGACCAGAGGACCCCAGGGGCTCCCGGCGGAGCTCACCCATTAAAAGAGGTAGAAGGCAACCTCCTGCCCAAGCGAATGTGAGTGCCCGGAAAAGGTCCCCCGGGAGGAGGGTGGCAATGGTGACAAACTGCAATCACCAAACTCCCCCAGCGTGCAGGTCAGGAGTCCTCTAATGGGAGTTAGAGATAAAAATGGAAATGCAAATGGCCCTGCGAGAGGTAATTCTGAGATTTAAATTCACCCTCCGGTGTAAGTGATGCTTCCAGAAAACCGGTGGGGCTTGAAGGAGAGTGGGAGAAAGACCCGAGCCAAAAAGGCCGAGGGTGCTGCAGGTAGGGGTGGGGTGGGGCTTTTGTCCGTACAAGGCAGACAGAGTTCACATCTTGGTGTTGTTAATTAGCTCAGGGTTGCATCCGACAGGGAGGGAAGGGAGAGAGAGGGAGAAACCGTCAGAGACGGGAATGTGTTCTTTCCACTCTGGGGCGCCCTGCCCTGGGCTGTCGGATAGTGGGCGTGTCCAGGAGGCGCCACCCTGGGGCTGCCCTCTCGGCAGTCATTAGGCACTTGTTTGCACGAGGCTGCCTCCGATGTCTTTTCATCGGGTCTTGACAACTACCACGTCAACGCAGGACCTTAAAGTTTGTTGCACGACATGGTTTTTTGGAGCCTCTGCTCGGAAGAATCAACCCTGTCCACCACTTGACTTTTGAGAGCATCAAGGTGATACGTGGAGGGCACCAAACCAGATTCAGGGGAAGGACCCCACGGAACTCTTCTATCCCTACTTTAATATTATGGTTTTAGCATTTGCACATGCCTTCTTAAATAACATTTAGAATCTTAAAAGTTTCCATGTGTCTGTGTATGCATGGACTTCACACTGTTGTCACTTTTATTTCTTAGGAAAAAGAGTTTTTATAATGAGAGGGGAGGTAATAGAACCTAGTGTTTAAGGGAGTAGGTCTTAGAGCCAGATGGCCAGAGTTCAAATTCCAGCTCGTGTTTGTTAGCTGTGTGACCTTGGGGAAATTACTCAACCTCTCTGTGCCTCACTTTCCTGATCTATAAGTTAAGCATGATAATCACACCTGCCTCATGGGGTTGTTACAAAGATTAAGTGAGATCATACACGGAAAACCAGGACAATGCCTGGTATGTAGAAGCACCTAATAAAAGTAAGCCACTTTTGTTGAGAGCTGAGGGGCTTTGCTTCCATATCCTCCCAGCTCCCTAAATCACAGTTCAAGACGGTCCTCTGTCCTTGTATTTCCTGCAAATTGGCAGCTGGTCATCTCCCGTTTTGTGATTTTAGCAGCTGTTGAGGCTCAGTGCCTAGATCTATTTTCATCAGGGGTTGCAAAATGATGATATTCTATCATTGTATTTTTTTTATTAATTGGGGTACTTTATTTTAAAAACGCTTCATTTCATCTACTCTTTGGTTTACCCAGAGGTAAAGTTCAAGAGAAAAGCAAGATCAGTGCTCGATTCTTTCCTTTTATTTACCAATTTTAAAGATAATGACTCTCACTGTCTGAAGATGACTGTTTTTCGAATAGCAGTATGAGCTCGTAAATTTGAACACTGCTAATGGCTTTAATCCATTACAATTATCATCCTTTTTGAAGGGAAAACTTGTTAAGTCGGCTCTTGCATCTTTCGACCTGACAGCAATAGTTCTTGATCACTTCCTTGCTATCTAGGAAAACAAGATGTCCAGGCTGGCCTTGTACATTTCCTAGCTCATGAATGAAATCGGCCATTTCTCCAAGAAGCTCTGCTTTCTTTTTGTAGAAAATGGTATGTCAAGACTACAGTCTAGATACTATGGTGGGGGTGAGGGTAGCGCCTGGGGGGGCGGCTCGGTTGTTGAAACATCTCTTTTTTTTTTTTTAATGCTTATTTTCATGAGAGAGAGACAGAGCCTGAGCAGGGGAGGGGCAGAGAGAGAGGGAGACACAGAATCTGAAATAGGCTCCAGGCTCCGAGTTGTCAGCACAGAGCCTGACGCGGGGCTCGAACACACAAACCGTGAGATCGTGATCTGAGCAAAAGTCAGGACACTTAACCGACTGAGCCACCCAGGTGCCCCATGAAGCATCTGACTCTTGATCTCAGGTCAGGTCTTGATCTCAGGGTCGTGAGTTCAAGCCCCATGTTGGTCTCCACACTGGCATGGAGCCTACTTAAAAAATAAAAATAGGGGCGCCTGGGTGGCTCAGTCGGTTGGGCGGCCGACTTCAGCTCAGGTCATGATCTCGCGGTCTGTGAGTTCGAGCCCCGCGTCGGGCTCTGTGCTGACAGCTCAGAGCCTGGAGCCTGCTTCAGATTCTCCCTCTCTCTCTGCCCCTTCCCCTGTTCATGCTGTGCCTCTATGTCTCTCAAAAATAAATAAGCATTAAAAAAAAATTAAAAATAAATAAATAAATAAAAATAAATAAATGGATACTACAAATACCTCTTGCTACTGGGTTAGTCATTGTTTCTAGTCCTCTTCAGGTGACAGAGCTAGGATGGCTAGATCAATCAATAGATCAATCAAAATATAAATATAAAATATCTCATGAATTTCTAATGATACTTCCAATTCAAATTCAGGACTAAAAGTTTTGTTTTTATTTTTTTAATTAAAAAATTTTAATGTTTTTATTTATATTTGAGAGAGAGAGAGAGAGAGAAAGAGAGAGAGAGAGAGACAGAGCAGAAGCTGGGGATGGGCAGAGAGGGAGACACAGAATCTGAAGCAGCTCCAGGCTCCAAGCTGTCAGCACAGAGCCCCAAGCAGGGCTCAAACTCGTGAACTGTGAGATCATGACCCAAGCTGAAGTCGGACACTCAATTGACTGAGCCACCCAGGAGTCCCGAAGGTTTTTTTGTTTTAATCTTAGGGAGCTTTATTAGTCATGTATACTCTAGTAAGAATTAGCTAGATTCTTCCCAAATTGACAGGTGAGAGCAAGTTTTCAAGCTTATGCAGAAAAGGGAAAATTACAGGGATACACAGAGCCCAGCACAGGCATTCAGGCAGGCCTTAGGAAAGAAGTGGAACTAGGGACAAGAAAGTTGTCAGAGATCAGGGGTAGCCCTTCTCTGTGGGGCAGCCTCTTGCTTTTCTTTCTCCAGATCTGCTTTCTCTACTTCATCATACACGTGGTTAAAAGGTGTCCAAACGCTTCCAGCTAGCGGGAATTTTTGTGTGTTACGAACATGGGCTACCGGGAGCGAAGAGCGAGGAGGGAGAAGGAGGGGCCACTCCTGGGCAACAGGGAACCTCGACAAGCTGGAGTCCATGTCATGCTGGGCGTGAGAACCTAAAGGGTGTAGGCACAAGGGAGGGCGACTGTGGTTTCTAGAAAGAATACGAGACTACAGGGTTTTCATTTCACTTTTTCTATATTACATCTGTATCTCTTTTTCTGCACTCTAAGAAGCCTGGTTCTCAAAGACCCAGGGCAGGATATAATTAGAATACCACATTAATAATAACTGACTTTATCCCACCTCACACACACCATAATCTCAGAATAACGTGAATGCTACCATCGCTGATGTACTTTCTGAGGACAGTTAAAATACTTTTTGCGTTCGCTGTCCCCATTCTCCCCTCATTTTTATAATTGTGCCCTGGCTACGTTATATGAGCATGTGGCCCTGGCACTCTATATTATCTCCGTGTGAACCCTTAGAATCTTCAGCTTCAGTTCTTTTTTTTTTTTTTTTAGTTTTTTTAAATGTTTTATTTTCTTTTTGAGAGAGAGAGAGAGAGATGGATGGAGCACAAGCAGGGGAGGGGCAGAGAGAGAGGGAGACACAGAATCTGAAGCAGGCTCCAGGCTCCGAGCTGTCAGCATGGAGCCCAGTGCGAGGCTGGAACCCACAAACTGTGAGATCATGACCTGAGCCGAAGTCGGAGGCTTAACCGACTGAGTCACCCAGGCGCCCCGAGCTTCAGTTCTATGAGGAACTGCGTATTTGAACCTCACACCTGTCTTACATTGATGTTTTCTGGTCATTTTGATTGTCTTAATTGTGAATTTTTACGAATAGCTACCAAAATTATATTAGTCACAGTTCTCTAGAGAAATAGAACCAATAGGGTGTGGGTGTGTGTCTGTGGGAATGTGTGTGCATGTGTGCGTGTGTGTGTGTGCGCTACAAGGAAGTGGCTCAGGCAATTATGGAAGCTGAGAAGCCCCAAGATGTGTGGTTGGCAAGCTGGAGACCCATGAGAGCAGATGGGTGTAGTTTCAGTTCAAAGCTAGCAGGCTCCAGACTCAAGAAGGGCCAACGATTTATTTCAAGTCCAAAGGCAGGAAAAGACCAACGTTCCAGCTCACAGTAGTCAGGTAGGAGGAGTTCCCCCTTACTCTCAGGAGAGTTGGCCTTTTTTTTTTCCTTTTTCCTATTCAGGGCTTCAACTGATTTGGTGAGGCCCTCCCACATTAGGGAGGGCACTACGCTTTACTTGCTCTACTGATTCAACTGTTCGTCTCATCCCTGAACACACAGAACAGTGTTTGTCCAAATACCTGGGTACCCGAGACCCAGGTAAGTTGACACATAAAATTAACCATCACGAAGGTAGAGGGCAGAAAGGCTTTTTGCTGCACCACCCCCCGCTTCTGCCTGCTAGTTCACAAGTCTGGACCCAGGAAGGGTGCTGGTTTGTACCTCATACTATGTATGACTACAATTTATAGAGCATTACATGCATTATCCCATGTAAGTCTTCATGCAAATCTCGTTCTATAGATTCAGAAACAGAAGCTTCTAGAAGTGACTCAGTTACCCAATGTCCTACAGATGAATAATGAAATGGGGATTTGAATATACATCTCCTTGATTTCCAATCTTGTGCTCTAAACCACTATGCTAGATATTTGGGGGAAAACAGGGGCTTACAAAGTGAGACTTAGAAGGTGACATTTTCTGCTCCGTGGCACAGTTCACCTGAGTGATACAGGCGTTCCAAGCCTCACCATCTCTTTGTGTATGTCTTGAAGAAAACAGATGTAAAATGGTAGATAAGTGAGAAAGTAATCAACTCATTCTGACCAATTTTTAGATTTGCTTACCCATTTCTAGAGTCAACAAATAATGGTAGATGGATTATAAAGGCTCTGGTACTTAGTATGAAAGCAAGAAAGCAGGAAAAAAGCAAGAAAAAAACTTCTGACAAAATAATTTACAAAATAATATACATAAACTATATGTACAGTTCAAAGAGTAATAAAATACTCACATACCCACCACTCATCTTTCTACTTAAATCATACCTACTAATTTCTGCTACGTCTAGAAACGAGAAGTAGATGGAAACATCTAGTCCGTGTGTTTATCTAGAAGACAGAGTCAAAATAGCAAAGCTGATTTAGGAGCTGGTTTGAGTCTCTACAGATTTGTCTTTCCGAAGTGGACTCGGATCTGTGAAAAAGGGGATTATGCTGTCAAATAAGTTCAGGAAGAAGAGTTCCACTGTCTCCATCTTCCGCTCAGATCCGTAAGACACATTAAATATCAGGAAAAAAGTCCCGCAGGGATCTTTTAAATTCTGTGTCCCTCTGGATTTCTCCACCATATTTGACCATCGAAACTTCATGAGGCTTGTTCTCATCTGAATGTGACTTGTATTCTGCTGGGAGAAATACCAGCACAGTCCTGGCCTGAGGTAGGCGCTCGCTCATGAGCCGGGCACAAATGGATGGTTTCCCGACCAGAGATGATGGGGACGGCACACTCTGAATGGCAAAACACTGCAGGCCCCTGTGTAAAGTGGAGGTTCAAGAGGAAGGGGGAAGGCAGACAACGTCGTAGAGGCTCTAGCCAAAGGAAAAGGCAGAGGAGGGAGCCTACGCAAGATGGGCCCATTTGCTCCGCAGGCCCAAGGAAACATAACCTTCGAGTTTGTAATCCAGGTGGTAGTTTCCAGGACAAAAAGGGTGCCTTGGATTATGAAACATAAAGTATAAGATTCTGTTATTTGACTTGTGTTTTTATCAGTAAAGAGTCTCTGTCTCTGTCAGTTCAGGCTTCTATAACCGAAAACCACAGACTGGTGGCTTAAATGATGCACCTTCATTTCTCACAGTTCTCGAGGCTGGGAAGTCCACGGCCAAGGTACTGGGAGATCAAGTGTCTGCTGAGAGCTCTTTTCCTGGTTTGCAGATGGCTGCCTGCTCACTACACAGTGAGGAGGAGAGAGAGCTTCTGGTCTCTTCCTCTTCTTATAAGGACACTAAATACCATTACGGGGGTTCCCCCCTCATGATGTCATCTGAACCTAATTACCTCCTGAAGGCGCCGCCTCACTAATACTATTAGTTTGGGGATTAGAACTTCATCAAATGAATATTGAGAGGATACAAACATTCAGCCTTAACAATGATTACATCAGCAAGTATTGTGAAAAGTGTGTTGTCCCATTATGCTTAAGTATACAAGCTACTAGGGCACTTGACTGGCTCAGTCAGTGGAGCATGTGACTCTCGATCTTGGAGTTGTGATTTTGACCACCATGTTGGGTGTAGAGATTACTTAAAAAAAAAAAACTTTTTTTTCAAGTTTTCTTTTCAAGTTTATTTATCGATTTTGAGAGAGAGAGAGAATGAGCAAGCACGAGGGGAGGAGAGGCAGAAAGAGAGGGAGAGAGAGAGAATCCCGAGCAGACTCCATGCTGTCAGCACAGAGCCCAACACAGGGCTCGATATTGTGAACTGTGAGATCATGACTTGAGCTAAAATTAAGTCAGTTGCATAACCGACTGAGCCACCCAGGGGCCTCCCAAAAAACTTAAAAAAAAAAAAAAATACCAGCAGCTGAACAGAATGTGTCTACACATTGTGAATCTTCTCCCAGCCTGGTTGGACACCAGCAGGAAACGCGTACAGTAACAACTTCATTACCAAACTCCCATAATACAATGAGGCAGGGACAATTAAACATGACGCTTGTCCTTAAAGCCATGGAGGGTTTACAGTTGGAGATGGTAGGCCACCAGAGACACAAAGAGAAGAAAGGACAGGTTGTGAAAAAAGGAGACATCCATTTTAGGGCAAAACAGTCCTGGAGCTATAATCGATTAACGGAACGTCGCTCTTTATAACAAAGCCTGCTTCAAGGGCATGGATTAGGGCAGCACTTATCTTTTCCAAAGTGTCGGTCATGGTAACTAAAACATCAGCAACAATATTAAGTAACACTAAGGCCATATTTGTATTCCCTGGGTTCCTTTGGATTTTATGCCTATGTATAGTTTCTCCTTGCATCAAGAGAAACTGACTGCCCCTGGCAATCACTCTTGATCTTTGTAGAATGAGTGGTCAGGGGGCGCCTGGGTGGCTCAGTCGGTTAAGTGTCCGACTTCGGCTCAGGTCATGATCTCACAATCTCAAGGTCTGTGAGTTCGAGCCCCGCATCGGGCTCTGTGCTGACGGCTCAGAACCTGGAGCCTACTTCAGATTCTGTGTCTCCCTCTCTCTCTCTGATCCTCCCCCACTCATGCTTTGTCTCTCCTGCTCTCAAAAATAAAGTCAACGTTAGGGAAAAAAAAAAAAAAAAAGAATAAGTGGTCAGGAGCCCAATCTGTAGGCTCCTGAAAACCCTCAGATGTCTGAGCCGAGACCAGATACAAATGTTCGGAGGGAGACACACACAGTTCCAAGGGGCGCTCAGAACCCCAAATGCCATCCAGAGATTCTGAGATCACAGGTTAAGAACCACTCTACCCATGGCATTTTTTTGCAGAAATAGAAAAAGAAATCTTACAATTTATGTGGAATCTCAAAAAACCCGAAACAGCCAAAACAATCTTGAGAAAGAAGAACAAAGCTAGAGGCCTCACACTTCCTGATTTCCAAACATATTCAAAGCTATAGTAATCAAAACAGTACGGTATTGACATAAAGACCAGAGGAACAGAATAGAAAGCCCAGAAATAAATCCTCACATGTATGCTTAAATGTTTTTAATGTGTTTTCATTCATTTTGAGAGAGACAGATAGAGAGTGGAGAGAGGGAGACAGAGAATCCCAACGAGGCTCTGCAGCTGTCAGTGCAGAGCCTGACACGGGGATCAAACCCACAAACTGTGAGATCATGACCTGAGCCTTAACCAAGAGTCAAATGCTTAACCAACTTAGCCACCCAGGCGCCCCTATGCTCAAATGATTTTTAATAAGGGTGACAAGACAACACAATAGAGAAAGGATAGTCTTCCGAGAGTTGAGAAAACTGGATAACCATATGGTGAAAGAGTCGGGACAGACTCTTACCTTATACCATCTACAAAAATGAACTCAAAATGGGTTAAAGACCTAACTGTAAGTCCTGAAGCTATAAACCTAGGAATAAGCCAAGGGGGGAAACCTTCATGATACTGGACAGGCCATGATTTCTTGGAGACAATACTAAAAGCACAGGCAAAGCAAAGCAAAACAAAACAAAAAGCAAAGATAGACAAATGGGACTATATCAAACTTAAAACTTGTGTGCAATGAAAGAAACAATCAACAGAGTAAAAAGGCAACCAATAGAAGGAGAGAAAATATTTGCAAAGCATATATCTGATAAGGGGTTAATATTCAGAATACAAAATGAATTCCTACAATTCAACAACAAAAAACCAAATAACCCAATTTTATTAAAAATTGTTTTAAATGTTTATTTATTTGGAGGGAATGCAGAGAGACAGGGAGACACAGAATCCGAAGTAGTGTCTAGGCTCTGAGCTGTCAGCACAGAGCCCGGCATGGGGCTTGAATGCGTGAACCATGAGAACATAGACTTGAGCTGAAGTCGGATGCTTACCCAACTGAGCCACCCGGGCGCCCCACAAATAACCCAATTTTAAAATGAATACATGGGGTGCCTGGCTGGCTCAGTTGGGTAAGCTTCTGACTTCGGCTCAGGTCATGATCTCACAGTTTGTGAGTTGGAGCCCCACATTGGGCTCCACAACGACAGAGTCGAGCCTGCTTGGGATTCTCTCTCTCGCTCCCTCTCTCTCTCTGCCCCTCCTCTGCACTCGCTTGCAGGTGCTCTCTCTCTCTCAAAATAAACTTAAAAAGGAATAAAATGAATAAAGAACTTCAATAGACATTTCTACAATAAACATTTCTCCAAACAAGATTTATAAATGGCCAACGAGCACATGCAAAGATGTTCAACATTGTTAATCATCCGAGAAATGCAAATCAAAACCACAATGAGATGTCACTTCATACCCATTAGGACAGCCACTGTAAAAACAAAACAAAAACAAAAGAGAAAATAAAAAGTGTTGGTGAGGATGTGGAGACATTAGGACCCTTGTGCGCTCCTGATGGGGCTGCTATGGGAAACAGTGTGGAGGTTCCTCAAAAAAATAAAAATAGAACTGCCTTATTATTCAGCATTCCTACTTCTAGGTATATATCCAAAAGAATTTTAAATAGGATCTTGAAGAGATATGTGCACATCCAAGTCCACCGTGGCATTATTCACAATGGCCAAAATGGGGAAGCTACCGCAATGTTCAGCAGATGAATGGATAAACAAAATGTGGTGTATACATACAATGGACTATTATTCAGCTTTAAAAAAAGAAGGAAATCCTGGCATATGCGACAACAGGGGTGAACCTTGAGGACGTATGCTAAGTAAGCCAGCCAGCCACAAAAAGACAAATGACACATGATTCTGCTTAAATGAGGTATCTGAAGAGGTCGGACTCAGAAACAGAAAGCAGAATGGTGGTGGCCAGCAGCCAAGGGAAGGGAAGTAGGGAGCCCTGTAGTTTAATGGGTTTGGTTTCAGTTGTGCAAGATGAAAAATTCTCGAGATCTGGTGTACAGCAATGTGCATACGGTTAATGGCATTGAATTGTCCACTGAAAAAATCGTTAAGAGGGAAAATTTAGGTTATATGCTTTTTACCACACACACGCACACACACACACACACACACACAAGAACTCCTTGTCTAGGGATGTTTTCTGATACTGCTCTGAGTGCTGTTCCTTGAGCAGTAGCCTCCAGCCATGCCCTGGGAGACTCCTTGTCCAAGTTCTTTCTAGAAAAGGAATGTAAAACTGAGCCTTCTGCGCACGTCAGCTGGAATGATAGAAGAAAACCTATCCCAACCTCGAGGAGTCAGGTGTGGTGGCACAGGAGGCTGCTTTGCAGGTAAGGTCACAGGCGGCACAGAGTACATACCAGTAGGGTGGGCGGAGGCAGTAGCAAGAGGAAGCCGCCCGAGGAAGGTCACAGCCGAGGGCAAGGGCACTGTCCAGGGCTGGCTGCACTCCCCAGGCTGTTGAGTAGGCTGCGAACATAGAGTGAGGTCACCAGGACAAGTGGAAAAGCGCCCCCAGCCGTGCAGAGGCAATGCGAGCAGCTGGGACTCTCAGAGAAGGTAGCCTTTGGTTCCGGGAATGACATGGCCGCATTGAATGGGACTCTGACGGGAGTTACGTGCTATTTTAAAACACCAACACTGGGAAATTGCTTGATATTTGATCCTCCAGAGGGTCAAAGTTAATCACTGCTTTTGACTCTTTGAGACTGACTTTAAAGCTGAACCCTCTGAAATTTTGTAGGTTTTCTAATGTTCAGGCCCTGGTACCAGAAAAAAATATATATAGCATATTTAGAATAGCTATTGATCGATCGACTGAACTGTAGAAAACATGACTGAAATGCTTTCCAGAGCAGACTGGGGAAGGAGGACTATTTTACACCCACCGTATGTTCAGCCTGGCCTCTCCCCTTGACTTCACGACAGTGTGGGTTCCCTTACTTCATGATCACTGCTTACATCCCAAGGAAGCCTCATCTTGAGAAAGTCAAACACAGTCCAAAATGCTCACGGAATAAAACTACCTGTATGCTTCAGTCCTCACAGTGTGGGAAAGTGATTTTGGACAATTCAAGGAATCGCACGCACGCTTGCTGTCTGCAGAAATTACCAGGTAATTTACTGTTTAATCCTGTATCTGGGAAGCCTCTGAAATTGAGACATTCTAATGTCTCTGAGACCCTAATTCAGTCATTCTTCAAAAGAAAACGAGATAAATTAGAGAAGGAAATACGAAGAGCTATCGGTGAGTACCGCAGCCCGGCATTTCTCACCCTTGAGGAACGTCTCCCGCCATTAAAGGAGGAGAAATGCCCAGATCTCTGGCGGCAGGGTGTTACTCAAGCGAGTACAAAATATGAAGCTATGGACGCTTCTGCTAACTGTTATCGTACAACTGCGAAAACCAAAACAAAATTACAAGTTCAAACAAAATTTCAACTATCAATGATCCAAATTGAAAGCATTAATTTTATGGGATAAATGATACCGTGTTCCTGCAGCAGAAGTCTACGGACCTGACTCTACTGCCAACCAATGGGGGGCGACTTCTTGGAGTTTAGCACACTTTGTCCTACTGACTTCACAGACACTTTTCTTCTTTTTGGTATTACCACATTACATCTGTCTCTGTTTGTTTTGTTTTGTTTTGTTTTTTTAACTTTTTTTTCCCCTTAATATAAGCTCTACACCCAACGGGGGCTTGAACTCACAACTTCGAGGTCGAGAGTCGTAGAGTCTACCAAGTGAGCCAGCCAGACCCCCATCTCTGTTCTTTTCTAATCAGAATGGAACAATTTGGGTGGAGCTGCTTGGCACCGCCACTGCCGTAAATGCAAACTCATGAGCTGATATGGCTGGTGTGTCCGTACTCGATTCTAAGGCAATTGTTCAAACACTCAGGAAGAATGTGCAGTAATTTGTTTATGTTACCATCCACACCGAATGTTCACAATGAGAAAACTCCCAAGAATATTTCCTTGGGTCTTAGTTTGACGAAACTTCCATAGGTTAGACCTGAGGCTTTTAACCTTTTTTTGGGGGGGACTGCGGCTCCCTGTGGTGGCCCGGTGCAGCCTCAGAATAATGTCTTGGATTAAAAAAATGGAAGGGGGGCGCCTGGGTGGCTCAGTTGGTTAAGTGGCTGACTTCCGCTCAGGTCATGATCTCACGGTCTGTGAGTTCGAGCCCCGCGTCGGGCTCTGTGCTGACAGCTCAGAGCCTGGAGCCTGCTTCAGATTCTGTATCTCCCTCTCTCTCTGCCCTTCCCCTGTTCATACTCTGTGTCTATGTCTCTCAAAAATAAATAAACGTTAAAAAAAAAAATGGAAGGAATTGCAAAGGAAGCCAATTATATCGACATCAAAGTATTAAAAAATGAAAGCGTGACCTATATTTGTGCTTCTTCATGAACACATTAGGGGTCTACTAATGACAGGTCTAATAACTTGTAATTTTTAGGTAGTGATGAGTATAATAGATAGCTTGTAATACCTTCAACAAGTGTAGAATGAAATAAAACTATCTGTGATTCCCATGACAAAGTCACCAGTTTTACTATTTCATAAAACTATGAATGTATAACACCTCATAAAATATTTCATATATTTCGGAAGAGGTTTGTGAAACCAAAGATGTCACTTTTCTCCCACAGACCCTTAATGCGTCCTGAGGACCCCAGGCAAGAACCCTTGGCCTAAATCTTACCCCCAAAAATGGTTAAAGTTATACACACATTAAAAAAAAAGTTACATGCACGTACTCAAGATTAACTGTTGGCTTGGAAGTTTAATGAGCTTTCCGGTACATAGATTATCCATTTCTCTCCTTTCAAGGAGGCAGACGGTCAGGGCCCAAAGCCAGCGCTCTTGGCCAGCGGGTCCCTCAACCTCTGTAGCACCGAACCACAAGCAGCTTAACTGTCCTGGCGTGGGGAGGCTCTTACCTGGATCTTTTCCTTTCACTCTCTGCCCTTCGAAGATTCACTGCAGGGTGAGACACGGGCCCTCCTTTTTAGCTCCCTGGAACCCCTCCCTGGAGGAGCCCCGCATTCTACGGTGGACCTGTGTGGCTCTCCCAAGCCAAGAGGAAAGGCCCTAAAGAGGTTCTGCTCATCCCCTCTGAGGAAGAGGGGGACTCCCCAGAGCACAAGGACCCCTTTGGTTGTTAGGCAACTAGACGCAAGGAAGCGGGGCCAGGAGACCTCCAGAACAAGAGATACCCAGCCAGTCACATGGTTGCCCTCTCTACCTACCCTCCAGCTGGGAAGGGTTGAAATGCCCTAGGGTTGCTAGGCAACGGGACAGCATTCACTGATGACGGTCTCCAGAAGATCATTATATCCTTGGTAGTGTATGGCATGTGGCGTGTGAGTGTGTGTGCGTGTGCGTGTGTGAGTGCGTGCGTGTGTGTGTGTGTGTGTGTTGTGATGTGTCATTTCCCCTGGAGGCCTAGAAGGATGCAGAAAAACTGAAATTTCTAAAACAGCCTAAAGGAAAAAAAATAAAACATAAAACACCCTAAAGGAACTTTTGGGGGTTCCAGGCTGGGCTGACCTGGAGGCTAGGGCTCACTGCAGAGTGTGTTGGAAGCGTCCCCTCCCCTGGGGTATACTTCTTCTCTTACTAGCTCCTGTCAAAATCTGCTCTCTATTCACGGTCAAGGTGCTAAAGGGGGGCGGGGGTGATAACAAATCTGTCATAAGAACCCAACTGATAAGACTTCATAGCTGCTCCTGGCAGTGCGGAGCCTGAGCACAGACTGAAAACCAAGCTCTCGGCTCCCAGTTCTGGGTCAGCCTCTCGGTAGCTGTGTGGCAGCCCTTGTTGAGCTAAGCCTCCATTTCTGTAAAATGGGCTAGTAAAATCCATCAGAGAGCCATGAGGAGGGTCAACCACGCATGTCGGCCTGAATCTAGCCACGAGGAAACTGTCAGAAAATCCGAATTGAGGGACATTCTGCAAACACCTGGTTTGGATGCTTCGAAAACGGCATGGAAGACCGAAGAGAAAAAAAGGTGGGAAACTCTTGTTGATGAAAGGAGACTAAGGACTAAGGAGTCAGGACAACTAAAGGCAATACATGATCCTTACTAGATTTAAAAAGTAAAAAAAAATCATAAGACATTATCTGAACACCTGGAAAATTTGAATGTGGACTTAAACTGTTGTACTAATGTAAAGTGCCTTAGGTTTGATTATATATTGGTTTATATAGCAGAATGTTCTTTTCCTTAGGAGACACCTAAATATTTTGGGGGAGAAGCACTGGGATGTCTGTGATCTATCCTGAAGACATCTGGTACAAAGAAGCAGTTAACAAATGATAGCTTCTTATGATTATTTGAATTTTGCATCTACGTGGGAATGATTTCTTAAACCAAAGAAGGGCCGTAGCGTGGCTGAATGACTCTGGCCCAGGATGGTGGCAGGACTCAGGGTGCTGGAGCCTTGCCGGAGTCTCCCCTACTCTGCCTGGTCCCTCAAGGGCTGATGACAGTGTTTCCTGACACAGAGAGGGAGGAGCTCCGGGAGGAGGAATTCGGAGCCCACCCAGCCCCGGTCGGCGGCCATGTTCGGAACCCGGCCTGCAGACTGCTCGTCTGTGGAAGGGAAGACATTAGAGCTGGAAATGACACTTTTAATCTCAGGCTTGCTGGAGGCGGCCTTCCAGGTGCAGACCTCGAAGAACAGATGGTACTTTTGTGAGAATGAACAAGAGGTGCTCCTTCCTCCGGGAGACTCCGTCTATGTTTGGGCCCTGACTGCCCAATCGCACACAGCAGCCTGACGAATCCTTTCTACGTAATACACGCTTCCGTTTACTGAGTGCCAGGCATGTTCTATGACCAAGTTTGAAACATCGCCACAACTCTTTGGGATAGATGTTATTTTGCTCATTTCACTTGTGGGGAAACAGGCTCAGAAAGGATTGTTCGTTTGGCTCAGTTGGTAAGTGTCTGAGCAAGAGAGCAAGTTTCTCAAGACCTCCTGACTCCTAAGCTCTTATCCCCCTGCTGTCCTCCAGTCCTCTGTTCTGAGTTTCATGCCATGGAAATTTCCTTTCCTTGTGGACCACAAGTCCTCATAGTAGTGAAGGTGTGATGTGAAGAAACTGAGGCTCAGACAAGGGACTTAGCAAAATCATCAGACGCTTGTGACAGAGTCTGGACTGCAATGCAGGAATCGGGTTATTCCTTATCCTTAATGCCTCAAGGGACTCCCTCCCTAATAACCACTGGAGATTGAACCCACTTCCTCTAGGCAGCCTGGATGGGTTGGGAACAAACGAATGCAGACATCTTTTACCTCTGCTTTAGCGATGCCATTTTTGATTGTTGGAGGTCTTCCTTTTGGGGAATTCCCATGTCTGCTCCTCTCCTCATGGCTCCCCTCTTGCTTCCACTTTTCTTCTCTTTTTTAAAAAATAATGTTTATTTATTTATTTAGAAAGAGAGCAGGAGGAGGGGTGGAGAGAGAGGAGAGAGAGAGAATCCCAAGCAGGCTCCGTGCCATCAGCACAGAGCCCCATGCGGGGCTTGGCCCATAAACTGTGAGATCATGACCTGAGCCGAATTCGAGAGTTGGATGCTTAGCCCACGGAAGTCCCCAGGAACCCCTCTTGGCTCCACTTTTCAGGACACCTCTCTCTTACCTGGCTATGTTACTGCCAGTTCGGGTGACACCCCTGGTCTCCTGCTTGTCTGGCCGCTTCCTCTGCCTCTCAGACCTTTGGTATTGCTTCCTTAGTGGAATATCTCTCCTTCCTTCCAACCTTCTCCTTTTAAGAAGCAATATACTAGGGGCGCCTGGGTGGGTCCCTGAGTTTAAGTGTCCGACTCTTGATTTGGGCTCAGGTCATGATCTTACGGTTTGTGAGATTGAGCCCCACATGGAGCTCTGTGCCGACAGCACCAAGCCTGTTTGGGAGTCTCTCTCTCTCCCTCTCTCTTAGCCCCTCCCCTGCTCACGCACTCTTGCTCTCTCTCTCAAAATAAATAAATAAACTTTAAAAAAAAGCAACATGCTAACTGCCAGATGTCCATTGTGATTCCTGATTTCTTTTTCTGCAAAAGTTCCTTTTCCTCTATTCCCCTTGCTGCCGTTTACCCATCCATCCATCCATCCACTTATCCGCCTAGTTATCCATCCTTCCATTCACACGTGTACACACACACACTATCCATGCCTCCATGCACTCACTCATCCCCTAATCCACCCATCTATGTCAGTCCGTTCATCCATCCGTCTATCCATCTATATATCTCTGTCTTTCCTTCCATTCACACACGTCCATTGATTCATCCATCCAATCATCTGACTTTCCACTTATTCAGCTTTTATTGAGCAGCTACTATGTACCAAATACAAAGCGAAACAAGGCCTGGCCTTTTTCTTTGGGAAACCTTCAGTCTATAGGGTAACACCATGGGTTGGAAACTTTTCTGGAAGTGTGTACTAGGGACTGTGGGACTTCAGAGGAGGGAGGGGTTAACAGGTCAGTAGCTGAGAAAAGCCTCAGAAAGCGCCAGGTATCCAAGAGGTGACTGATCCCCTTCCTTGTGGTTTTCCTCCTCTCTGTGCCCATTGCTTCCCCAGTCCCCCATCTATTCATTTTGTTATCTGTGGGTATAGGGGCTATGGCTAGGCTCAGAGACAAAAATCAAAGACTCCTCCCTAAAAGCTGCCCAGGGGCTGGCTCTTCCCTCCTGGCTTTCCTGCTTTAGTTAGGCCAGCTCTCTCTTTCATCTCTCAGAACAGCTCTCTTTTTATTACTGGACACTTGCACCCGGGCAGAGAGACCCCTTTTGCAGGGGACTGGCCAGCCACTGTGTCTAGCAGCTTCTGTGGAAGATGCTCATTACAGCTTCTCACTGTGGGGTGGGGAGGCATGCCAGAATTGCCAGGGGACAGCTGACCCCCAATTTGGCTGAGCTCCTCAACCAGAAAGCCTCTCCCCATCCCTCCCATTCCTGCCCAGCCACATCCACTGTCCTTGGGCCTGCCTCAAGTACTTCCCTCCAGAAAGTCTGTGGCCCTTTGCAGCAACGCGTTCAGGAGCCCGCCTCAGGGAATCTTCTGTGCTGACGGCCCCTCTGGCCACAGAGCTTGGACTCTTGGGACTCTGCTACCTTCGGGATTCTGGCAGGGTCCCAGGGGCAGCTCGGTCTCTCTGCGGCTAAGGAGAGAAATAATCCGGTGGATGCTTGATGACCTCCCTCTCCACGGGGAGGTGGGTATCTGGTTCCCTCCATCTCCAAACACTACCAGGTGGCTGTCTAGCAGGTCTGGGGGCACTGCTGGGGCAGTGACGGAATGACACAGCAGCCTCCTCCTTCGCAAGCTCCTGAGCCCCTCATGTCTTTCTGCCCCATAAAACTGCACCCAAATGTTGAGGACTGGCACAGCTTTCCTACTGGAGGGCTGAGCGGCAGGAACGACCTGGCCTGACCTTGATCCTTCTTGTCCCCTCACAAAGGCACAATCAGGACCGATGCTGTGATTCTCCTTGTCTCCGTGCAGTTGGGTCAAGGACCAGGCAGTAACAAGCTGAAGAGCTCAGTACAGGGAGGCTATGGAAGACATGGTACTCCTGGGCATGCGGGTCCCTGGACGCTCCCCTGAGGGCAACTTCGCTTCCCTCTCAGCCTGCCCCTCGGGTTTAAGTCCAAGTGAATGACCACACTGGGAAGAAAGCGGACTCAACCTGTGGGCGAGCTGTTCTCAGCTGAGCGGATGCCAGCCGAGGCGAGCTGAAAGCTAGGTGACGGTGAGTATCAACAGCGACCCAATGAACGACAGTGACACAAACCAAAGATAATCAAAACTTGCAGTGAGTTGGGTCAGCTGTGGAGAAGACACCCTGAAAATTCCAGTGTGGGCATTTGGGCATGGTGATGGTACACGTCTTCCAATTTCCAAAGGAAAGGCAGGGGCAGTGGTCTTGCTATAAAGCCAGGGAGAGGCCACGGGGCAGAGTTTTAGCTCAGGATCCTCCCCGCCCCCGACATCTACAGGCTCTTGCAAGGCCAACAGCTATTTTCTGGTTGTTGAAAAGGTCATCACAGAACCGAAGGGAAGTGATACCCATAAGTCAGAGTCGTCAAGTTGGGGCTGTGTGGCAGCCACGGAGGTGCCCGGCTCACACCTCTCTTAGAGAGAACCAGCTGTAGAAGCACAAAGCCCCCAGCTGTACCTTCCAGCCTGCCTCCAGCCCCCACCCCCCCTTTCTGCCCCATGGAGGGCTCCGCCAACAGGCAATGTTGGCAATCTTTGCCCAGGATTCCCCACTGGCCTTGCTGGGACCTTCCTAGAGCTGCACTGTAACCTGAGACTCTTCTCACCCAATTCTTCCTTCCCTCTCTCCTTTCACAGATGCCAGCCTCTTCCTGACGACTCCTGCTCCTTCCCCCTTTATCCTTCACAGCTGTTTTCTCCTATAAATCTCTTGCTTGTCTCATTCCATCTTGACATCTGCCGCTCGGAGGACCTGACCTGAAAGTCCAGCATATCTGCAATCCGGGTCCAGCACTGCTAGCAAGTCGATTCTCAGGGTGGGCAAATCGGGAGAGTTTTGTAATAGCTGGAGGGAGGCCCGGTGGACAGGATCCCTTGAGGGATGTTGGGAAAGAAGGTTGCTGAAGGGTGCAAAAATCCGAGAAAATGAACACATGCAAGGGGCACATGCAATGTGCTAGAGAGCCGAAGATGCATGCCCCCTCTGGGAGGCACGAACATTACAGGGAGCTGGTTTAATCCCAACTCCACCATCTCTTTGGGAAGGTTTCCTCATCCATAAAATGGGAATAATTTACTTACCTTGCTGGGCTGTCAGAATGAAGAGAGACTTGGGGCGCCTGGGTGGCTCAGTCAGCTGAGCGTCTGACTTCGGCTCAGGTCATAATCTCACAGAGCATGAGTTCGAGCCCCAAGTCGGGCTCTGTGCTGATAGCTCAGAGCCTGGAGCCTCCTTCGGGATTCTGTGTCTCCCTCTCTCTCTGCCCCTCCCCCACTCACTCTGTCTCTCTCTTTCTCTCTCCAAAATAAATAACCATTAAAAAAAGATAATCATTTTTAAGAAAGAAGAGCGTGTCGCACGCAAAGGACTTGGCGGCATCTGGGCGCGGGTGCTCTCAATTCAGAAAAGCTTTGCTAATTATTTGTATTTTCCTTTAGGAAGAGAAGGAATGCCCCTCCTGTTGCTTGAAGCCATGCAGGCAGGGACTGGTTCGGGAGAAAAAGCACTGGACCCACCCTGGGAGGAGCCTGCAGGGTCCCCTTGCCCCCCACCCCTTGGAAAAGGGGAGGGTTCTGTGTTGGGGGGAGGTGTCAGCTCCTGCAAAGGGTCTGTGAGGCGGGACCCTCCTGGAGGGAGGGGCCAGGGGTGGGGGAGGGGAGGCAAGGGAAAAGGACTTCTGAAATTCAGGTGAGCTCATTTCTGACCTGAGCGGAGAGTGGAAGGCCAGCCCCCTCGGGCTCCTCCCCTTTCCTTTGTTCGTTGCCCTCCGCTGGTGAGAGAAGTTAAAGTGCCAGCTCCATCCCTGTGCCCAGGGGACGAGGCTGTATGGACGGAGCCAGTTTGAAAGGGGCCCCTTGCCCTCATAGGCGCCAGGCGGTGGCAGTAGCTCTGTGTGGGGATGAGCGCAGACCGACCCAGTGAAAAGGAGGGATTGCAAGAAGACACGGTCCAGGTGTCCATTTCTGTGAATGCCCCTGCCCCACCCCTGGTGGCCCAGAGCTTGCCACGTACGCCTAGCTCTGGCCTGGGTACCCAGTACAAGGCAGGCCCTCCTAGGGCTACCTGGACCACCCACAACTCTCCGCCATCTCCTTTTAAGAAGTCCATTTTCCTGAATACAGGGGTAGATGACATATTAAGTTGCTCAGGGCTGACTCTAGGGAAAAAATAGTGGTAGGTGACAATTTGTCTTAGCAGGCCCTCTCCCTCTTACCTCAAACCCTCCTGCCCATGCCACAGGTGTTTGGTTCTGGCCGTCAGGAGGCTCTGTGGCCTGGCACCCTTTTCTGCCTGGGAGGAGAGTAGCCAATAAGCTAACCACATCAAGGACTTCATGTGTCCCCCACTCCTCCGGGGCAGGGGCTGGTAAATGTTCACTGGGCTGAACTGGATTCTCCGAAAATGAAGAAATGAAAGAACTGAGGAGGGAGGACGTGTGCAAATGCCCCCAAATACAACCCCATCCACCCTTCATCTTCGTTCCTATTCCCTTCTCTCTCCACCCTCCGGGTGCACAATCTCTCTCTCCTGCACACAGACCTGGGTTGGACTTCTTCCGACAAGATACTTTCTCTCTCTGGGCCATTTTCTCTGCCTGTACAACAGAATAAGACCTCTGCTACCGGACCCTGGTGAGATTTAAATGAGGTAAGCACAACAGGGCGCCGGCATTCTCTGCCCTCCCCCCTCCCCAGCCCCCTTCAGAGCTGGACTGAATGGCTGCCATAGGTCCGGGGCAGCGGTTCCAAGACAAGGGGGAAGTAGCTGGGGGGAGAGGGGGGAGGGGGCTGCAAGCTCAGAGGAGGCCTGACCAGGTGGCAGGGGAATTGAACCCACAGGTCAAAGGGGCTCTGCCCAGAAGCGGCTCTGGTCTCCAGCGCTGGATGGACACTCTGTCCTGGCTTCTCGCCTGTCTCCACAGGGCTCTGAGGGATCAGGTGTTCAACTAGCGTTTCAAAGAACATCCACTGAGCCAGGTGCTGGGATGGGCCCTTTTCCTCATTTTGTCTTCATTGATCCTCACAGGACTCTGCACAGGACAGGTGCTGTTATTCCTACGATGAGTGGAGCACCTGGAGGCTCAGAGCGGCGATCCGGCAGCTGGGGGAGTGGGGCTGGCACTCGGTCGGTCTGGATGACTCCAAGCACAGTGCTCTCTGTTCTGCAGGAGGATGCACGCCTTGGTTTTGCCTGGCCATCTGCATGCCAGCCCCCTGGGCTAGGTTCTGGGAAGGTCAAATGAATGAGACAGACATGGACTGAAAGTCCCACAATCACATTCTCAATGAGGGAGACTGATAGGTAACTGGGCAGTTACAGCAGAGCAAGTAAGTGCTATCAGAGGTGAGGTTCCAGAGCCAAGGGGACCTTGAAGAGGGACATCTGACCCAGACCAGGAATCAAGGGAAGGCCTCCTGGTGAGTCATGGCAGAAAACCATGAGTGCCCATAGAATCACCCTCCCATGATTTCTCTTCCGAAGGCAGGCCAATAGCACGGCTGGGTGTAAGTGCTGTCTGCAAGGGGGCCCTTCCTACCTCCCTCCTCCCCTCCCTCCCTCTGGCACCACCTCTCACCACTGCCTCAGGTCCCTGAGGTACAGCAGTTCCCGCTGGGGGGGTAGGAAATAGGACTAACAAGGAAGGGCCAGCTCTGGCCTTGCATTTCTCCCATGGGCAGGGCGGGCCCAGCCTCCTATTCTCCATCCCACATTGGTCCCAGGATCTCTGGACGGCACTGGGAAACAGGTCACACCGAGGCCTGTCCTCTACTGCTCAGACTGTATTCCTCCCACATTGCCCACAACTTCCTCTCGACCTAAGGTAGCAAGACCCTGCCCCTCACTCAACCTCTTTGCCTTCTTTGTAATTCTCAACGCCAAGAATAACCTCCCCTGGCTCACACCACAATCCCCTTTTTCACCTGGGGCCTCCTCAGTCAAGAAGTATTCCTGGGACACCTGGGTGGCTCAGTCGGTTAAACGGCCGGCCGACTTCAGCTTAGGTCATGATCTCACAGTTTGTGGGTTCGAGCCCCGCGTCGAGCCATGCTGACAGATCAGAGCCTGGAACCTGCTTTGGATTCTGTGTCTCCCTCTCTCTCTGCCACTCCCCCGCTTGCAGCCTGCCTTTCCCTCTCTCTCAAAAATAAATACCCATTTAAAAAAAAAAAAGTATTCCTGCCTAAGAGGAGGAGGAGCCAATGTCTCATACCCACCCTCTTCTTCAGGGAATAATCCATGTAGGTGTGCTCTAGACATGGGGCCATTCCTAACGGGGCCTGTCCTTTTTGGTGCCATCCCAGAAGCTGAGTTTGTGATCTGGTATGGGGATGCGCCAAAGGCTCCCTGGAATGGAAATGGCCCACTGGACTGGCCCAAGCAACTTATACTTGGTCTCACTCTCTCTACGTGCAAGCTCCCTGTTTCGATGTAGACAGGTATTATGGAGAATTCTGGATATGCGGGAGCTCAGAGGGAGAATTACAGATGCTGGCTTTGAATACAAAACGGCTTTATTAAAAATTCAGCAATTTGGAAAACAAAGCCTTCCACAAGGGTTCCATTAAAAAGTACAAATTTTAAATAAATGAGTCAGAAAAGTGGCAGCCAGATACACCAGCCACAGTTACAACCTTGGGAGAACGGAGGGGGTGCCCAGAGCCCCCCCTAAAGGCTGGGCACAGGGGTCTTTGGACGTGTGCAGGGCCAGGCTAGGGCCCTGACTCAGTTTTCCTTTCCTTGGAAAAAATGGAAAGAATCTGGAAAGTGTAGGAAATTGTCTGAAGCAAAAAGGTACAAAAGTCATTTAAAAGGCACGCCTGCTGACTCCAGCCCTGAGGTCATGGAGTGGGTGAAGAGGTGATCAGAGCCACGGGGCCCCTGGCTCTGGTCATTCTCCTGATTGGTGTCACCTCTAGGTTTTGGCCACAGGTTGAGGTGGACCAAGTGGACGGCACAATTCCTGTAGCCCCCGGGGCCTGCAGCCAGTCTTTGGAAGGGATCTGGTATTCACTGGCAAGCCGGCGTCTAGCCCTGCCAGGGCAAGCAGGGTCACATGGCCCCCTAAGAAATTCCCTCAGTGGGGAACTCCTGGCCTCTTGTCCAACCCTATCCTCTGAGCCACGGTGGGCACCCTCTCTGGACATGGAACTTCTGAGGGCAGTCCTTGCCATCCAGGCATCTGGAGAAGCCCCAAGTCCCGGGAGCTAGGGTTTCTCTGAATGGAAGGCAGCTGGGATTGTCAAAACCAGTCCCCAACAGGTGCTGACCCATACCCAGAGTCACTGGTGACAGGCCTCCCTCGTGACATTAGGCAGTGGGTAGGCGAAGAGGGAGAAGTCTAGGATATACTTAGGAAGCACATCCTGCAGGAGGGCCCGTGGGGCACTGCACAGGTGGTAGTGCAGGCTTTCGGGGCTGGCGGGCCGGTACCAGGCCTGGCGAGCCGGGAATCGGACATGGGGTGGTGCCCGCACCCACTCCAGCACCTGGTTGGCATCAGCCTCCAGCCTCTCATAGGAGCCTACAAAGTCGTAGTGCACCGCACAAGGCTGGCACAGGTGGTACACGGGCATCCAATGCTCATTCATCCGCTCAGGGTCCTCGTCCACCAGGTATCTCAGGAACTCAGGGAAGGTGACATCGTCCCCTGCAGGGCTGGGCCCCGCCCCGACCCTGTACCGCCTCACGATCTCAGCCCCATAGCGCTGCTGGTACTCTCGGATTTCACCAAACTTGTTGCGGTAGGCAGAGAGAAGACGTTCCAAGGGGTCCCGCACAAACAGAAACTTGAAGTAGTGCTGTAGGCGGTAGCGAATCTCCTCAGGCCGCAGGTCTGCCAGGAACACCAGGTCATTGCGGTGGTCCATCTTGAGGCGGACATCCACGCTGTCCAGGACGCCTGCCAGCACCTTCAGCACCCGCTTCCAGTTGGAGCAGGCCACCTTGGGGACGTAGCAGTAGAGGAAGCGGTAGCGGTCACTCACGAGAATGTGGCGGAGTAGGGTGCGCCGCTGCCCCACTGGCAAGTCCCAAGGGTCCCGGGGCATGCCTGGTTGTCCGCACACTGCCCGCAAAGTGCGGTTCCGGACGTCCTGCCTCACCTGCAAGTCCGAGTCCCCGGCCTCCAGGGACAGCCCCCCAGGCCTGGGGAGGGACCGGCGCCAAGCCGCGCCCTCGCGATTGGGGGGGTGCAGGGGAAGGGGCTTCATCTCGGCCAGGATGCCCCGCTCGATCATGAGCAGCAGCCCGCTGGAGGCAACGATCACCGCGAACATCAGCATGGACGGCAGCAGCAGGGGAGGCCCCCCAAGCCCGGCCCGGGCCCTGCCCAGTGGGGCCCGCCTCAGCGCCCGGCCCAGGGGCTCCGCGCCATTTGGGGCCGCCAGCGGGGTCAGCGGGCGGGGGAACATGGTGCTCCTGGGGTGGGGGCCTGCGCCGGCCCGGCCGATCCGAGGGCTGCCTGGGAGGCGGGCTCGGGCTGGGGGCGGGAGCCAAGGGCTTGGGCCCGCAGCGCGGGGAGGGCTCCAAGTAGGGGAGCGCCCGCGGGAGGCCCCAGCGCACGCGGGGGGTGGCCGGCTCCCGGGCTGCGGTGCGGGAGCGGGCGGCGGGTGGCGGGCGGCGGGCGGCGAGCGGCGGGCGGGCGCGGCGAGGGACCGTGGCCGGATGTCCCGCCCGGCAGCTCCCCGCCCCCGGCCCCGCCGTGACACAGGCGCGGGGGCGGGCCCAGGCCGGGGGCGGGGAGAGAGGAGGGCGCCCCTGCACAGAGCGGGCCAGGAGGGCGCGTGCAGACCCCCACCCGGGAGAGGGCGCCGGAGCCAGGGCAGCCCTGGTGCTCCCGGCTTCGGAAACAAAAGCTGCTGACGCCCAAAAGGCAGAAGAGACCCAGGCCGGGGCTCCCCTCTCGCGCAGCGCGTGCCCTCGGGGAGCTGCACGGAGAGGACCGGCACCCAATGCCCTGCCGCACACTCCGGCCTGGCTGAGACCTTCCTCCAACAGCGTGTCGGGAGGCAGAGGGCACCCGCGGCGCTGTGCGAGAGTCCAAACTTTCGGGAAATCCTTTCCCGCAGGAAGCAGAGTCCCCAGTGTGCTCCTCCTACCCACCCTGCCCTAGCCACTCCAGTAAAGAGGAGCCGGATTGTCAGGCACTGACCAGTGGCTCATCCCCATGATGACCATTAGATTTAACAGTACCTGGCGGATTACAGTGTTCATCCACTGGGTTATGCTGAAATGACTGGAAATGGAGTCTTCTCCCTTCTGGTCTGCCCTTCCCCAGACCTGAAGAAGTGGGATAACTGGGACAATCTCTGGTGAGGGGCCAAGGACCAGTTTGTGCCTGGTGATCACTAGTGTGATCAGACACATTTTGAAGGGTGAGGAGCTGGGGGCCCAGAGCAGCAGCCTCCCTGCCTGGGGCCAAACATGCCTCAATGGCACCAGGCCAACCATGTGGGCTAGAGGCAGATACGGAATGCCTAGGATTGCAGTGGCAGGCCTTTACCCACCAGAACTGGGCACCTAGCTAAGGGCCCTGACTTCACCCTGTTATGTATGTGTGGGGAGCCAGTGAAGCCTCAAAGGGGAGTAGTGATATGATCAGAGTCTACATTTACCAAGGCAGGTGCCTGCTCAGCGCTTGGTATGCGGTCTTCCAGTTGTCACAGTGGCCCGGGGAAGCAGAGACTACAGGCATTCCCACCACACAGCTGAGGAAATAGGCTCAGGGAAGCTGATACTCTGTATGGATCGGTCTGATTCTAAAATCTACGTGTTTTTTTTTTTTTAATGTTTGTTTATTTTTGAGACCGAGAGAGACAGAGCATGAGTGGAGGAGAGGCAGAGAGTGAGGGAGACACGGAATGTGAAGCAGGCTCCAGGCTCTGAGCTGTCAGCACAGAGCCCGACGCGGGGCTCGAACTCCCAGACCATGAGATCATGACCTGAGCTGAAGTCGGCCGCTCAACCAACCGAGCCACCCAGGCGCCCCTAAAATCTACATTCTTAATCAAGATTAATGGACCATTAAAATGCAATGGTTCGGAGCAAGCAGCTGAACCTAGGTCACAGGACTGAAGGGGTGAATGGAACAGGAGTAGAAGACGCAGAGGCTTTGAGTTTAGTGGGAGAATGGAGGTAGCAATGATCAGATGAATTCATAAGCCTGAGGGGTTCTGGGGGATGAGACGAAGCTAGAGGGCTCATGGAAGGCCCTAGATCCCTAGCAACGTGAGGGCACGTGGGATGAGCGAGGGGGAGGAATGGGAAGTGTGGTGGCTTTCCAGCTTCTCAGAGTAGGCTCCAGACAATCTCGCTGCCCGAGTGCTGGGTGCATCTCAGGATGTACCATCCACCGATGTATAAGTTTGTATCAAGTTCAGCCTCCACTGAACTCCTTGCTTCCAATAGCAGCAAATGTAGATTTCTGGTGTTGCGATTAGATTATTTTCGACTGTGTTTTTTTTTTTTTTTAACAATAAATGTCTTTTCTACTAGAGGAAGGAAAAAGAAACCTTTGAAAAATTTCTGATAGATAATATGGCCACATGTGCTCATTCCTCTGAGGAGTTTTCTGTGTTAGCAATCACAGCAAAGCAGTCTGAAGACAGAACAGCCAGTTACTCTGGGGGAGTCCTTGGGCCAGGTACTTGTCTCCACAGCAGTTTCCTAACTGTTAAATGATAGGACACTGTTCACCTCATGGGACTCTTGTGAGAGCACACTGATGGCAGTGTCTGTGCCACTAACACCCTCTTTCAAAATGCACCAGCCCAGATGTCCTTACTGAAATGAAGAGAGTGGGGCAGCTATGCTGTGCCTCCTAGGGAACCCCATGGTCACAGAACCTGCCCCACACTGAGCATGGTCAACACTCAGGCTTTGGGACTGGGGTGAACCAAGGTCCAGGAAGTCACAAACCCGTGGCCTGGGATGTGACCTTCATTCCCTCAGCAAGGAGTGCCAGTTGCTAGATACTGAGGCCCTAGGGCAGTTTCTGCTAGCCAGTTCCCCAAGCACATGACCCAAGGTGATGAGGTAGTATCTGCATCACGCCCCAGTTCCCAGGTCACTGGCTAGGCGAAGGCTGGCAATCCAAGGACTTCGCACTGTCCGGTTGGTAGCTCTGGCCACCATGATGCCAAGAAGTCAACCCCAAGTTCTCACTGCCTCTGTCTCCTTTCCTCTGTCTGCTTTGCCTCTGCTTTCCTGCCCTTTTTATTGGCCTTGGTTAGCTCCTGCACTGCAAGGGTTAAGAGGAACCCCCAACATAAAGATTCATGAGCCCCCCTGCATGCACCCCCCCAACACAGATGACAGGACACACAGGAAACAATCCTTTTCTAAATCAATACAATTTTTCAAATTTATTTTTTTCTTAAAGAAGTACTTCTAATCTCTGTCAAAAGAGAGGCGAGGAAAGGTCCTCCCTCCCTTGTAAACACTGAAATACAGATCTGAGAAACCAGGGTCGACACACACAAAAAGTGCATTTTACAAAATATCAACTAAAATATATTTTACATGAATTATGCTTCCATTGAAATTCTACCAGCTGCATTTTCAGGTTCGAAAAAATATTTCGACATCTAAGAGATTTCAAAAGCAATGAAGATCTGGGCAGCAGACCCTGCCTCCTGGGAGGAGGGGCCTTGATCTCCTTTCGTGCCGGGTGAGGCCAGGCTCCTCAGCAGCAAGGGCCAAGCACCCAGGGAATGAGCAGGCTCCAAGGCTGGCTCTCCAGAGGCCCCACGGCCACTCTGCCAACCTCTTTTACCGCCCCACGCCTTCCTCCAAACAGCTTATTCAGTACAAGGGCACCCTAGCCCCTTCCCTTCAGGTTTGGGAGTGGGCTCTCCATATGTAAATTCACCTCTGAAGCCTCCAGGCCTCCCCTAAGCCCAGTGACCAAATGGGAGCAGCCGAGAGCAAGGGGCTGGGAGTGCCTGCAGGATCTGCTTCCGCCTCCCTCTCCAGACCCAGCTTGACGGTCCTCACCCAGTGTCACCTCCTTAGATACCGGGTCTGTGCCTGCCCCTTCCTAGGGGAGAAAGGGAGTGCTGCCCTCCTTGGCTTCTACCCCCAGGGGTGTGCCCTGTGTAAGTGCTCACAAGCAGGGCCCAAGCCACACTGTGCTCCTCTCCCCCTCCCCACCATGCTCCTCTTTGGTACAAATAGGAAAGAACCAGGCTGCTTCAGCCCCCTCACGGAGAGCCCCAGGACGAGGGCCTAATCCTGACAAGGACAAGAGGGGGTTCAGCCTCCTAATCTACTCTGGGGAGCAGCATGAGGTGAGAACAGGGCCCCTGGGCAGGAACAAACTGAAAATGCAGGTCTTTAGCTCCTAGAGTGAGTGGCTGCAGCTCAGCAGGTCTGTGGACTGATACAGTGTTGATTCTCGCAGGGATGTAAATTAGTGCAATCTACAAAAGACTAGGGTAAGGGTGGCAGGGCAAGGGGAGCCACAGCACTCCTTTGGTTTGATTTCAGGTGGGTGTGGCTTGAAGAATCATGTATGAAGTTCTGCAAGAGGTTTCCTAGAACCTCCAAGTGTAAGGCAAGAGGAAAAGTCTTCAATAAATCAGGTAGCAATTTTCCTTGCCCCCTGCCCCCCACCCCCTCCCAGCTCCCTTTCTGCTCTCCCAGACATGACAAACCTCATGTTGACCAGTTAGCTTCTGGGAAGCCAGACCTGCTGGGTGGCCCTCACCAGGAGGCAGACAGGAAGCTGACTCCCACAAGTGGGCCACACCCATGACTACACGCACTGGGTACTTGTCCCAGCACCAGGGGCTACTGCAGGGGCAAAGGAGGAAGCCAGGGAAAGGCCCCGAGTCTAGAAAAAGAAAGTCCATGTTCTGGAAGCCAGACTCTGGCTCTCCATGCCTCAAAGGAAGGAACTCGGAGCTGTGCTAAAATCTGGGAGAGCCTGGTCCCAGGCTGATGGGGAAGCAGCGGGTCACAGTGGGTGAGGTAAAGCTGGCTCCCATTCCCCCTTGAAGGGCCCAGGGGTGGCTAAAGAAGAGCCTATTGGGCCTTGTTCCTGAAAAGACTCTCCCCTCCCCCCAGGGCCCCATGCCCCTCCGGCTTGGCCCAGTCTCAGGGAAGACTGCTTCTTCAAGTCTCCACCCAGGCAACCATCGAGAGGTACCTTGGGCCAAGCTGAGGGTTGTGATGCTTTCTCTACACCCTGGCCTCCCCTTCCCGCCCAAGGGCCCAGTACCCATAGAGGTCCCTGCCCTCCCCCCCAAGAGAACCACAGGCCAGCGAACTCAGGCCCCTGTGGCCCCTTAACCAAGTGCTGTGCTTCAAGCAGTACCCCCTGCCCCGAGCCCCACTTGCCCGTGGGCAGCCCCAGTGTGGGCCTGAGGAGGCTACTGAGGGTTCTTGAGGATGCGGCCATGGCGGAAGTCATAGACATGGCGGCAAAGAAACACCAGCTCAGGGTCCGTGTCCTCGGGCACTGTGCGGTGTGGTGGCGTGGAGTAGTCTGCAGACGGGGGCACCAGTGCTGTCTTTCGGCTGGGGAGGCCTTCTCCTCGGCGCTTGGCCATGGCACAGAATCTGCAGTGACACACCATTTGCTGTCTTTACCACAGGCACCTTTGCAGGAAGATCAATTCCTTCCCCACCCTGCCCAGAGAGCTGGGGCATCCCCTTCCACCCTGACAAGGGCTGGCGCTGCCTCCGTCCCTGTCCTGGGAGCTGTGCCCTCTCTGCCAACCACCAGTCCATCTTCTGTGTCACTGGGGAAGCACATCTGCTAGGACTTCCCTCCCAACACCTGCCAATTCTCCTCGATGGTTCTCTGAGAGCCGTACTGTAACCATCCACAACTCTGCCCCAACCACTCTGTCTTAGAGGAAGAACAATTTTTCTTTCTTCTACAAACATCAGAAGGTGAAAGAAGGCTGTGAGGGAGAACATTCTGGGAGGTCAGGCCCAGGAAATGAGATCCCCTTGGGAATCTCAGATAGCCCCTGAAACAGCCTTGGGGAATCTGACCGGAGAGGCTAGCCAGAGGTGCAGGGCACCACCCACCTGCAGTACTCAGCAAAGGTCAGCACGTAGCACTTCTCTTCGATGCAGGCCACACTGTTCTGGTCCTGATGTCTCGACGCAAAGACTTCATTCTGCAAAGGCTCAAGGAGAGAGAGCAGGTTGTTGGTACCAGGGCTAGAAGCATCTACCTCCAGAAGCAAGGCGGACATTAACTCTTCTACTGGGACTCGTGACCTGAGATAACTCCAGCTAGTGCCCAGAAAGCCAGGGAGCGTCCCTGGAATTCTGACCTAACTGCTCCTCCCCGAGCGCCCACCCTAAGGTACTCCTCTGGTCCCTCCCTAGGTGCCTCCTACTCAGGAATAGCCAGGGGTCTGTTACAGCACGGCTCGCCACCCCAGGTCATCAGCCTGCTGACTCCCAGCTCAAGGCAGGAGAGGGGAACTCCTCATGAGATGAAAAGTCCCAGCGAGGGAAACAAAGCGAAAGGGAGCCCAGACTGCAGGCGGAGTGACCACACCGACGGCACTACCTCTCCTGGCACACGACTAGGTCAAGTGCCCAGGGGTGTCTAGAGTCTCTTCTCTCCTCCTCACGCCACAGTGTCAAAGGTGCCTAGGTGTGCAGCTCCACCCCGCCCCCTTTCCTGCTGCGAGGAGGACACATCCTCTTGCTCCCATTCTGGCATGCCCTTGGGGGCTCCCTTTCTGTTCCCCTTTTAAGACAAAAGTTACTTTTCCCTTTAAAACATGAATTGGGTCAGTGTTGGAAAAAAAGGTTAAAACCCCAGCCCTTCCATGGCGTCCAAGGTGACAATCACTCGACTGCCCATGGCTGCCTCCCTAACCATGTTCTTGGTGCCGCAATTTCTCCCTCTGCCACCCCTACCCTCCCCAACACACTTGCCGGGCGGCTCACCTCGTGCATGCTGGGACTGCGGCCTCCCTGTAAGTGCTCTGGTCTGTAATACCACAAGAGGCTCATCATCAGCTCTCCTACGGGGACAAGAGAAGTAGTCATGGCTTGAGCTGACAACCCCGGAGTTACTTAGGCAGGCAGGCAGGCAGGCTGCCCTGGAGTCTCTTCCGACTTCCATGCCTGGGCCAATCCTGCAGGCTCTAGCCACTCATATCCCCTGCCTCAGGCCGAGCCTGGCAGCTCAGTGGCCTGGAATGCTGTCAGGCATGGAGGAAGAGGGGGGAAAAGGCACTTACAGGTGAGGTGGGGGGGGGGGGGGCGGGGGCAGGTGCCTAGGCGCCGGTGGCAGGGAAGGTTAAAGAGCTGATCTAACCCAAGCCAGAAGGCCATCTGCAACCCTCAGCAGCAGACAGATGCCGGCTGAGTGGAAGGCAGACTCTGTGCCAAGAACATGAGGAGACTAGTAGCAGGTCAGACTCCAGGCAGGGGGTACCTGATTCGGGGTTCTCCCAGAGGGCAGAGATCTTGGCCACATAAGGAGTGGACGTCTTTCGTGGGCCTGACTTGAGGAGGACAGTGTCCCGGACCCGGATGGTCTCTCCGTGCCGCTCCACTGCCTGGTAGCTCTTTCGGATGGCTGGTTCTGGTTCATCCTAAGCAACAAATCAGTGACACAAACAGGCTCATGGGGGCCGCATTCAGAGTGAGGAGCGGGAAGGGAGGGAGCGAAAGACATTCTCTTTGTGTTTTCCTCAGGGCAGTCAAACCACTGAGGACAGGAAACCGTAAAAGCAGTTTGCACAGAGGCCTCTTCTCCCTAAGCCTGGCTTTTAGGAGCAAAATAGGGATGGGAGATCCCCACGGCTGGAGAAAGAATGAAAAATACGAACAGGGCTGGGGAAGTAGCCTAAAGCTTCTGGGGCTACGCTATGACCACCACACCCCAACAGCCAGCTCTCTCGCTCCAAGCCCACAACATTGTCAAAGTCCTCAAACTTCCTATCGCGGCAGTCTAGGTTTGACGCGTAAGCCCTTAAGTGGGGTAGCCCTGGGCAAATTAATCTGCTGCTATGCCTCAGTTTCCTCATCTGTGAGATGGGGATAATTACTGGAACATGGGATATGTACCTCCTGTGGGTAGTAGTGAGGAATACTGCATTATTTACTTTCTGCCACTCAGGAAGTGCTCAATAAAGTTTAGTCAAGTGTTTTTGTCATCTGTCATCTCCAACATTCCTGCATCGCTCATTTTCTCTGCCTATCCCAATGATCCTTAGGCAGACTTATCCAAGGAGCCTCCATGAAAATCCTCCATTTTGTAATCCAGGATGGAAGGGACAGCATGATCAAGGATGAGATGTGAAGACACTTCAGATGGCTTCCCTGAGAGTCAGCGACAGAGATGGCGGCCACCAGCTCTGAGAGACTGTGCATCCCCTGACCTCCCCAAGGCCCAAGGTACAGGATCGGCAGGGCTGGGGGAGGAGGCTGGGCCAGCATGATTGGTTCCCAGGGTACAAGCCTGGGAACCAGGCTAGAGCCAAACGTTCCTGGAACCCACCTTAGAGCAGGTCCTGTCCCAATGGCACCTTCCCTCCTCCCGATCGGCTAACAGCTGGCACTCACCAAGACGTAGACAGCCTTCTCACAGGCAGCCCCAACAGGCACCCAGCCGTTAGTGCGGCGGCGGCGGCGGCGGCGGGGGCGTGGGCGCTGGACTCGAGGTTGCTTGGGGTGGCTAGGCCTACAGGCAGCCTTGCTTCTTGCAGTGTGCCTACAGCTGGAGCCCGTGCGCAGACCTGACTTGGAGCCGCTAGGAGGCTTGGCGCTCTGAGGGCACGCACGGGCTACCGTCTGGGGCTCCGAGGTGGGTGTCTGAAGATGCGGGACGGGCTCTGCTGCGGGTGGCACACTGGGCACAGGGCATCCCAGGAGGGGGTGGGCAGGTGAGGCAGGGTGGCCGGCTTCCGGGAGAGGAAATTCCAGCTGGCCTAGGGACCTGCAGCCTTCTGGGGAAAAGAAGACAGGGGGTTAAGACAGGTAAGGACAAGCAGTAACAACCCTTCTGGCCCCCCTGCTCTCAGAACCTGCTTCTGTCTTAATTCAGAGTGTGAACCCAAGGGTCACTGAGGTGCAAATAGAGTCAGGGGCCTGTGAGGTAGACTGTCAGAGTGGACGGTCAAGGGTGCTTCTTGATCTTGGAGACTGGCCCACAGCCATCTCCATCTCCCCCTTCTAGCCTGACAGAAGGGGCGGTAATGGGAACAGAGTCTCTAGCTCTGACTTATTTTCCTCCAGGTTTCCACAGTGCTGAGGAGCAGGGGAGCGGGAGTCAGCCCAGGATAGCCATCCCAGACCTGCCACTCACCGACTGTGTGACCGCAGGCAAGTCACGCTACCTCTCAGTGCCTTGCAATAGAAGTAGGAGTGGCAAATATCATAGTGTCCCAGGCGTTTTTCTTATCAACGTATTAACTCATCTCATCCTTACATCAACCCTAGGAGGTAAGTACCATTGCCACCATTCTAAATTAAGGAAACCAAGACACAAGCAGTTACTGGCTTGTCCCACGGTCACGTGACTGAGGAAGTGGGGGGAGAACATTTCACTCTAGGCAGTCTGACTCCAGAATCTGTACTCAATTATGTGCCATGTGGCCTCCCATATGTAAAGCGCTGGAACAATACCTGGCACGTGGTGCTTACTGGTGTTCCAGAGCAAGGGGGTAGGGTCTTGGGTCCCATGGTTTAGGTGTCTAGATTTGGGAGGGTGGTACAAAAAAGAAGAAAAAGCCCAAGAAGAAGCCTGATCTCATTTCTCAGTGCTCCTCACACCAAAACCTGCAACAACCAGTCGGGCCAGAGTCAACTGGTCTATAAAGTTGTTTTATAGACCCCCACAAGACAGGGTGTGGGGTAGTAGCAGCGAGCGCCCTGGTAAGGCCCTGCCTCTCACTTCATCAGCAGCAGGGTAACTTGCTAGACAGGATGGCTCTGGTCACCTCATTTCCACCCAGGAGCCAGGGACAGAGCCTGGAGAAGCATGTGAGGACACGCCTGCCAGTCTGGGGGAAGAGCGATCACTGTGGGGGTGTCTCACTGGCTACAGCACAAGCCTCCCTGGTGTCTGGACCTTGCTAGGAAGGCAGACACCAAAGCCACGGACCCTGTCAGCACCTGTCTGTGCCAGGGAACTCTACTGGTCTGCTCTTGGAGTGTGCCCCCTCTGTTAGCCCCCAGCAGGTAATGCTAAGTCTGGATACTACCTCCCTCTCAAGGCCTATACGGCCAGGGCAAAGCAGTTCTACCGAGGCTGGCACCACCTACTGGGCCGGTACCTGCCCCCTTTGCCATGAATGCTGAACTAGGCCAGCATGCAGATGGAATGGGCTCCTGGAAAGCAGAATCCTAGCTCTCCTCGAGGAAGGCAATGGGACAAAGGAACAATGTGGCCAAGGTCCTAATTTCAATACCTAACTTGATTTCAAGAGTCTGAGAATGGGTATTCCAATGGGGAGGAAGGGATGGCCCTCCCTGCTCCCTCCGCCACCACAGTGCTACCTAACGACCAGGCCAAGAGATCTCCATACGCAGTGGAGCCGGAGCAAAGAGCTAGACACAGGCCCCCTTTCTGGGAATACTCCTTGGCTTGGGGCATGAAACTAGGGGAGTCTTCCCCTCTCAAAGCCCCCTACCACGCATGCTGTAGCTACACCTCAAGGAACCCCATCCCAATCCATGGCCCACCCTCCTAGGACACTACCTGACTCCCTGGGACATCCCACACCTAAGGAGGCTTACCTGCCGCAAAAGGCATTTTGTAGGGGCAGCCGCCACAGGTAGTGCCGATGTGGGTAAGAGACGGGGGCAACATTTCACAGATGCTGTAGCCATTCACTCCAGTGTCCTCGCTAAAGCAGTAGCGAGAGCCCCAGGGAGGGTGTTGGAAAGGGGTGCCCGCGGGCACTGAGCTCGGTGTCACGAGGAGCCCCCCGTTAGGTGCAGCCACTGGGGACAACTTGCCCTCGGGAAGCATGGGGCAGGGGGAATAGCCTCCACACTGCAGCCCGTCTTGGCTGCAGTACAGGTAGACGCTGTCTAGTGCAGTGAGCTCAGGCCGACCACAGAGGCCACTGTAGTGGGCAGGGTTGCCAGGCATCGGCAGCGGGGACAGCTGGGGTGCAGGGAAAGAAGGCTGGTGCAGTTCCTGTTTGGGGGCAGGTGACTCCTCGCCTGGGCGCCCAGGCTCCGGCTTCAAGGCTGCCTGCCCACCCATCAGCAGGGGCAGGTGGGGGCGTAGCTCCGAGGGGTTCTCCAGAGCCTTGCTCAGGGGCTGGTAAGGTGGCTGGCTGGCTGGCCCACGAGGGGTGACAGATGGCCATGGCTCCTCTGGGTGCTTTTGCCAGCCGGGTGGACCGACAGCCTCCCCGGAGCCAAGCCCCTGCCGGGCCTTGGGATAGTTCTTGCCATTGACCTTAGCCCACTTTGGCCTTGGAGCCCTCAGCGCTGGTGGCTCTGTGGAGCGCCCATCTGCTTCTGGGTGGGCACGCGGTGGCCTCAAGGGGAGCTCCCGCTCCTGGCTCAGCTTTAGGAAGGCAGCTGCATTCAGGCTGGCCAGTCTCTTGGGAGCTGGGTCACCATCTCGACGGGCACCCTCCTCAGGTGCTGGCTCTGGGGACAGGTCCCGACTTCCTCCTCCAAGTTCCTCTAGCCGGGGCCGCTTCTTGGAGGAGGACCAGCCCCCACTGGCCCGGTCACGGTCCCGACTGCGGTGAGGGTCGCCCCCTCGACTGCGGCGAGTGCCGGCCAGGCTGCTGGCATCCTCCCGCTCCAGGAGCAGGTTATTGAGGGCCTCCGCATTGAGGGAGGCCAGGCGCCTCTTGCGGGGCTGGGCAAGGCCAGTGTCCTCACTGGATGGGGCTGGGCTGGGGGGCTTGGGCAGGTCAGGGGGCAGCTCATCAGCCTCATCTGCACTCCGTGGACCAGCTACATTCTCCAGGCGGGTCAGCAGCACTTTGCAGGCCTTGGGCTTCTCAGGAACTAATGGGCGCTTACGTAATGGGTAGTTCTTGCGGCGCCCTGTGAGATGCCCTGGGCTCTCGGGCATGCCTGCTTCCACACTCTCTGCACCCTGCTCCATATTGCTGCCTTCCACCTGCAGGGGCTCCCGGCGGCCAGTGGGGCCCGAACTCAGCATGGGAAGGGACTTCCTCCGCGTGTGTGTCATGGAGTACTTTCGGTCTGCAGGGCAGAAGGCAGGCAATGAGAGAAGCCCACCCTGTCCTGCCCACTCTTTCCTCTGCTGCAGCCCATCCAGGGCCACCCCCCACCCTTCAGTAGCACTGGCCTACCCTCATCCCATCTACAGCCTGGATTTTCCCTAGACCCCCCTTCCAGAGTGCAAAGGTCAGGTGGGGCAGGCTACCAACAGCTGTGCAAGGACTGGCTGCCCCAGTCTTCTCTTAACCTACGGTCTTTGTCTGAACTAAGCCGCTATGGAAGGACCCCGGGATGAGAAGACAGAAAGTGTAGGGGGCAAAGTTCTCAGTTCTCTCTACCTGTTCTTCTCCCACCAGATACTCAACACAGGTTAAGAAGGGGCTCTGAAGACACCAAGCCAGGATGGGGGCTTGGATGGTGGGAGCCCATCTCTTCCTTTAAAAACATCACCAACCCTTCCCCCATCCTGGGGCTTCTGAGATTGGCCACAGGAGGATAAGGACACGGACAGTCAGGAGCTACGGTGAGGGAGCTGCCTGCCGGACTGTGGAGGAGGCAAAGTTCAGCTTGTGGGGACACCCTGTCGGACACATACAGCAGGATAGCCATCACCTGGGTTTTGCTGGAAAAGCCCCCTGAAAGGGAAGGCCCGGCCTTGAGGAGTCCGCGGTCAGGGGAGGTCTCACCCAGCCCTGGAGCCAGACCCACCTTGGTTCAGATTCCAGGGAAGGGCAGCCCAAACAGTGCCTGTGCCCAGAGAAGGGATGTCCATAAGGCGACCTGTCTCTGGGTAGGCAACTCAGGGAACACAAACTAGGCCATGGTATAGCTTTAAACCCTCACCAGCCACTAAGAGGGAAATAAAGTATCAAAGGAAAGAACTAACTCAGGAGATAAACCGGGCTGCCTTGCTAGCCCTGCCCTATTTCTCAGGTCTCCTTCCTGCTAGGCAAGACTCTGGGCAGAGAAGAGGACTGGGGGTGGGGTGGAGTGGAGTGGAGTGGGGGCAGTGGCAGGAAGCCCGAAGCCCTGGAGAGAAGATGCCCACTTGACCAGGCATCATCCCCTAACTTTATTTGGCAAATACTCCCCCTGCCCCCAACATTTCTGGGGCAGCCTGGGCCCCCTCCTGAATGAGAGGCCAGAGCTGGGCTGTATCCTGGAAGCTGGCATGGCCAAGGCAATGGAGAACTGGCGGGGTGGGGGTGTCAGTGTCAGTGGTCAGAGACTACTGAGCTGTTCACTCCCTACCTTCTCCCCAAAGCAAAGCAAGGTGCTGCCAAATAAGGTGTCAGACAAGGTTCTCCCCTCCCTGGTAGCCTGCGACCCCCTCCCCACCCAGCAAGCCCAGGCTTTTCAGCTTAATTTCCCCACTGCTATTGTTATTCATACTCACTCTCCCCAGAAGCTGGGAGCAGTCCCTGCTGGGCCAGGATTTAACCCTGGAAGTCCCAAGCCTGACAGCTCCCAGGAATTCCTGAGCCCTTCTCAGCTAGCTCCTGTGGCCTTGGGCCAGCGGCTGGGGTCACTGGATACCTTCTCTCTTGACACATATTGCACTAGTTGAGAAAGTGTGCTCAGAAAACGAGGCTGAGGGCATCGTGGGTGTCCCTCACCCTCAAGAAAGGACTCGGAAAACTGGAAAAGGGAGGCACTGTGCCAGGCATTGCTCTGTCCACGTGCGGGGACCTGCCACTGCCCAGAGACCAGGCCGGGACAAGGCAGAGTCACAGGAGACAAATCCGTTCCTTCCTGAAGCACAGACAGGAGAGCTCCTAAAAAGTCCCAGGCATCTGCTAGGCTCCCTAAGACTTTTTCCTGCTTCTACTGCTTCTAATCAGGGTGACCACCCATCCCTGTTTGCTCGGCGGGCTTATTAGCAATGCCTCCTTTCACTCTCAAAAGCATCCCAGTTGCTTACAATCCACAGACCCTTTTCTCAAATGCAGGGCACCCCTGTGCTGGAAGAGGCGCAGCAACAAGAGGCACATCTGTACTTCCTAGGAAAGCCTAGGCCCAGCCCTTCCCCACCCTCAAGGGCCTGGAGACAGAGGATTTGTGAACAGACTGCACAGCTGAGCAAGAACCGAAGCCCCTCAACAGGCCCCAAGTTACCAGAGGAGTCAGGCCTGGGAATGGCTGGGGGCCAAGTCTGAGGTCACCTGGGTTTGTGGCCTTTAAGGACATGGACACCAAGTACAGACCAAGTACGGGGCCAGATGGAAAAGAGAGGGCGCTCAGGGAGGTGCTTTCAAGCCTGGCAAACAAAAGAGCTCTTAGCTGAGAGGTGACTGGCCTGTCCCTGCTACCCCCCCCCAACCCCAGTTTGCTGGTGGACCAGCTGCAAGAGTGGACTCTGGGATACTTGTCTCCACCTCAGTCTTAGCAGGGAGAGGTTGGGAGGGGAGCCTTCCGCTGCAGGGAGCCTGGCCCCAGAACTTGGGGTTGCTTTCTCTGTAGTATCTCACCCACTGTCCCCTGATCTCAGGAAGCCTCTAAATCAACAGGGTGCAAGCCACATTTCTAAATCAAGTAAAAGAGCCTCCTGCTAGCCTCCCTCAAATCCACCAAATTCCCTCATCACCAGCAAAAGAACTCCTAGCTTTCACGTGCTGCCTAAGGCAGCAATGTCACTCACCGTCCCGAGGCTGGGGTCTCTGCTGCCTGCCTCGCTGCACTCCAGTCGGAGGAGAGCGAGAATGAGTCATGCTTTGAAGCCAGACTTGTGAGAACTTCAGCTGCAGCTTTTCCCTGGGGTGGGGCTGGGTGGAGGGGGCTCCCAGCCTGCCAGGCCCCTCTAACCTGCAGGGGTGGCCCAGATCAATGGGGGAAGAAAATCCTGGGAAAGCAGGAGGCGTGGTTCCCATTCCAGCTCTGCCAATGCTCCTGCTGTCCTGTCCTTACACACTACCTCAACCAGAAACTTCCTACCACTGCCAAGAGACGAGGGTGCCTGGGTTCTCTCAGCACCACCCTTCTCTCTGGGAAGCCCTGTCCTCCCAGCATATGTGGTCTGGGCCCCCTCGAGAGAAGGTTCCCAGGAGGGACTCCCCCCCGGGGCACATTACTGCTCACCTAGACTGTGTCAAGCTAGCTGGCACTGAAGAAAACCAGTCTGATTGTCCCCAGCCTGATCAGCCAACAGCCAGCTGCCATGCCAGACAGTGGCCGGCTGGTGTCCTCCATACCAAAGATCCAGCACACCACAGGTTGTATCTAAAATCACAAGTGTACTCTAAAGACAGCAAACAGGCCATCACACCCCAGGCACTTTGGGTCACAAAACTGAGCTGAAATGTCCATATCCTGTACCCACGTCTGCTCAGGACTAGAAGTCATTTCTACAAAAGTAAAAAGGGAAGGAAGACTTGACTTTTGCCCGCAAGCTGCAGCAGCATCATGCACCACCCTTCACTCTCACAGGCAGAGCACACCCAAAGTGGCGTGTGCAAGGGAGGGTCAGAGGCATAGAGGAATGTAGACTGTGGGCACCGTCAAAGGAAAAACCAGTGTGTCAAGTCCAGATCACTTCAGCAAGTGGAGGCTGCCCTCGGGCAGGAAGGGGTTCTCAGCTTTAGCCACTGCTCTCCCCCCACCCTTATTTACCCATCTCTAGAATATACACCCACCCCCATTCTCAGGGGTTCAGGACCCAGGACTCTGTCCCACTACCTTTCCTGAAATTTCTCTTACCCACGGCATTTTAAATTCTGCTTTTCAGGCTTTTTGGTTTATTTTTCATAGAAGGAAAGTATGCGGGGGCGGGGGGGAGTTTTAGGCAAAGGCAGACTAGTTGGTCACCTGGGTGAGGGTCAGAAGGTCCCCGACCCACCTCCTACCTCCAATTACACCTAAAGCCACGTGACTGGCACTGAATTAAGCACTTCCTTCCTTTGCGCTCTCTCTTGGAATAATTTCCTCACTCCCCCAAAGGAGTAACAGTTTTCATGAGTGCTGAGTTTCCTGACTCTTCCATCAGAGAAAAAACACAGCAAGAGGACAAATGCAGGCTCCTGTTCATTGAAATTTAGTTGGTGTTACTTCATGGAAAAACAGACAGGTGAAGCTGCTGAAATTCTTATGGTGAAGCCAGGTTAAGTCGTGGCGGGGATCTCTCGAATCGCCCATAGCTGGTAAACTGGAAAGAACCAAACCTTCAACTGAGGTGGACCTGGATTTGAATGCCAGCTCCCCCCCCCCCCCCCCCGTTAGCAATATATTTAACTTCTCTGAACTTGATTCCTCATCTAAAATGGATAAATCAAAAGGAATTTTAAGCATGGTGGTGAGGATGACACTTGTCTCTGTGCAGAAGCCTAGTCTGGTGGGAGGCAGGCAGACCAACCTCTCCCCCACCTTCCAGACTCAGAGACAGAGGAAGGCAGCGTGCTCTTGGCTGGGGGGTGGGGGGGTGGGGAGGGGGCTGGTTTCCCCACATCAGGAGCCCAGTTCTGCTGGAGCTGAGAGTGATCTGAAAACCCAGCCTACACCTGGACTCTGCTCTGCTTCTATTCTGCCAAAGACACCCAAGTGTCAACCCCAGGGAAAGATGGAGACGCTGTGGCAGGACTTGTGTGTGTGGGGGCGAGGGGTTCCATTAACACCACAGAGAGAGGACAGGGGCAGAAACTGTATCCCAAACTGGGGGAGGGTCAGAAGGTCCCCAACCCACCTCCCACCTCCAATTACACCTAAAGCCACGTGATTGGCACTAAACAACACCTCTGTGCCTCTGAGAAACACTCAACTGGATGGTGAAAAGCCCAGAAGAGGGGGTCGGGGGGTGTGCGTTTGCCAGCTCCCACCGTCTGACTGCTGCTTCAGCATGGGCACCCACAGACCGCAGAAGTGCCCGAGCCCCTGAGGCGCTGCCCTGCAAGAGGAAGCAGTGGCCTTGGTCACCACCGGCCCCACCTTTCCAGTGCCTGCTTAGCCTCACCTACTGTGGGCATCCAATTCACTCTGTAGTCCAGCTGGGATCCTACAACCCTGGGCGGGAAGCACCCACTCCACCAGAGGAAATTGGCCTGACCCATCTGGATGTAGCTTGTTTTTACAGACTTGCCTTCAGGTCTAGTGGCCAGACCACCTGCCCCTCACACTTCACACTGGAGGCTCCCACGAACCTAGAGAGGTGGGAGCAGCTGCGCAGCAAAGGTTCACACCCATCACACATTGGGTCTGGTATCTCAGCCAACCCAGCCCAGCATCTGGGCCCCACCTTTGGCTCCTTCTGTCGACTCTGACCATCCCAGCAGGAGGGCCCAGGCATACAGGTCCAGAGCAGCACCCAGGCGTCCAGAACCCCCACTTACTTCTGGCTCCAGACACAAAGCCAGACACCAGCCTCTTGTAACTGTAAAGGAACACAAATCTCGGTGGGGAGGGAGGGGAGTTTTGACTTAAAGTATAAAGTGGACTCCCCAATTTTATACGAGAATTACAATTAAGTACATGAATATAGTTAAGAGTAGGGCTGGTGGAATCTCAGGAGAAAATACCAGTGCCCTCATTGTGGGGCAAGTCCTTTCTTTTAGTGGGGCCTGAGTGAGAGAGACAGTGTACCCCTAGGGTCTAGAAGTCAACATACACACATGGACCACTGCACTAGGACAGTGGGCAGAAAGCACTGTATTTTAGTCACACCTTGGTGCTCTGCTTTAAGAAATTCTAACCTGTAAGCATCCGACTTCAGCTCTGGTCACGAGCTCACAGTTTGTGGGTTCGAGCCCCGCGTCGGGCTCTGTGCTGACAGCCTGGAGCCTGGAGCCTGCTTTGGATTCTGGGTCTCCCTCTCTCTCTGCCCCTCTCTTGCTTGCATTCTGTCTCTCTCTCTCTCAAAAGTAAGAAAAGAAAATTCTAACCTGACAAATTGGAAGGTAATCACATGCAATACAAAACTGATCTTTAGAGCGTTTCCTTAAAGGCACATGTACCTACTTTAGGCGATCTGCCTTCCCCAGCTTCTTTCTGGTGCACAGCTTCTGCGTGCAGGAGATAGGCCTGTAGCTGCAGGTGCCAGTCTCGCGAAGCCAGAGCACCTGCTACTCATTCCCAGGCACGTGGCATCTCTTGTCACCTTTGCTCATTCGGCCAGCATCTGCTGAACTCTCCTCACGGCTCAACACACATGTGAGACCTGCAGGGGCTGGAAGCCACTTCGTCCTGCTGCTAATCCTAAGTGGGCTTCGTCCACAGCCTGAACTCTGAGCCTTGGTTTCCCCGCCTACACAGCAAGGCTGTTATGAGATCAAGTTGAATGCGAATGTGTGTCAAGTGCCTAGCAGAATACCTGGTATCAGATAGGTGCTCAACACAAGCTCATTCTTTTTCCCTGCATGTCAAGTATTAGGCTAAATGCTGAAGAAAAATGCAAAAAAAAAGACGAAGAAATTAGAGCTTGGGCTGGTAGGCAGTACGCGGACAAGAGTGTGACAAGGATCGTAACACGGTGCTTAGAGCTTGATGTGGAGAGCTCTGGCTCCACGGCAACTTCACTAAGTGAAGTTTGAGCCAGGTCTTCATTTATAGACGCTTACCGAAGGCTTGCTTCATGCCAGGCATACTGAGGGGAAAAAAGTCTGAGAAATTTGCTTCATAAATGTTTGAAAGTAGGAAGGAGCGACAGACAAAAGCTGAAGTCTTGAGGCAGGAGACAAATGTAACTGTTCCCAGACTCACCCTTATTAGTTCCATGTAGGATTACTCCTACCTGGGCGACAAGACAGTTCCAGGCTAAGGCTCCCTCAGACCCTCCCACCCAGACTCCACAGTGCCCAGGCTGAGCCAGGGGCAGATCTATTCCCAGAGCAAGACCCATTTGCTCTGGGCAGTTAAAAGTGTGGGAGAAAGATACAGAGCACCCCAAACCTCAGCAACGGGTTCTCTGCAAGACCAAGAGGAAATGTCATGCTACTGACACACAATTCTTCAAAAAGCACAACAATATCTTACCAGCCTGCTCTGGGCACCTGCCCAGAAGGGCAAAGGACATGTGTTGGTTCATCCACCAGGACACTCCAGGAACCAACAACTTAGATTTCTAAAGTGCCTTGCCAAGACTGGAGGTGCTATCTCTTGTCCTGAACAGAAGAAACTGGCAGGCCAGGCCAAGCCGGGAGCTCTGCCCTCAGCCTCCCGAGCAGAGCGCTAAACTCCTGAGTGAGCCAGCCACGAGGAACAAGCCCCAAGACCAGGCCTTCCCAACACTCCACTAGCACACGCAGAACCACAAGGCAAACCCTACCGGAGTTACAGGCACCCCAACACGAATACCTCAGCGGTAACTAATTAACTAAGTGATTAGTGCCACCCTCATTAGGATGCAAGCTCTATGGGGACAGGGGGGCTCAGCCTGCCTTACCACCAAATCTCACCCACAGGGCTTAATAAAAGCTTGCTGAATGAACAAAGATCTGGCTGCCCACCTGCTCCACCCCATTTAACATTTCTACCCTAGACTGATGGCATCACTTGTAGCCCAGGACAGGGAACTCTGACCCCCTAATTCTCCCCCATCCCCAGGAGTCCACTGTGCCTCTTCAGTGTAATCAACAGTTCCACAGAGCTACTTTAGGAAATCTTTCATATTTACATAGCACGACGCTCTTTCACTGCTATCCTCTTCCTTCTCTCTCCCAACTAGCCCAGCTATTTCTCAGAAATACATTCCGCTCACTCCACTTCGTACCCTAAACCATTAAGCACCTGGTATAGCGGCACACTTGAATCAACACAAAGAATGCCACAGATATTAAGGTGAACTCAGCAGCGAAGAACCAGAGTTAGCATTATCAGTCCCCAAATCCCCTAAGTGTGCAGGGTAGGGAATTCCTGATTCACCACAGAGGCTTCTAGTCTAACAGGATGCCTAATGTTTGTCAAGCACTCACTACGCGCCCAGCACCACCCTAAGCATGTACCATTCACTCTCATGTATCCTCACAACCACCTCATGACGTGCTTGTTATCATCTCCTCCTAACAAGGAGAAAACAGGTAGAGACGGGTGAAAGAACTTGCCCACACTCCTGTGCTGTCAACGGGAGAGGCAGGGCATCTGGTGTCAGTCCCCAAAGCCCACAGCCCCACGGTAACAAAGGACAACTGTGGGCTCACAGACCAACATTCAAGATCAACGTGCACATTCAATTTTGTTTTTCTGTGTTGTTCTAAATTATTGGTATTAGCGTCTTATTTATTTTTCCTAATTTTTCACCACAGAGGAACTAAAGATGTATTCCAATTAAACAGCATTGGCGGGCTGGCCAGAGAACATAACCGTAATTTTACAAATTGTTTCTACAGCAAAGTCTGCTCAAAACTCCCAGCCAACTCTTATAACACTTTGGAAAGAAATCCATTTTATATCCCAGAAAGGGGTGAGGGCTTCAAAAATATGTTGTATTGATTGTACAAAAAATCCAGAAACGAAGGCTATAGACCTCCCCGACGAATCTCACCACATCGCTTCAATGAGATGAAGTCTTCCTCCAGGCTGAACTGCAATCTGGCCATCCTACTCTAAACAGTCATCTTAACATTCAAAGATGTGTTAACTGCCCCTTGGCTACCTCCCTGTGGGCTGAGTAAATCTAAGTCCTTTCAATTTTCTCTGAAGATCATCTCTTATAGTTGTTTCCTCCTTTTTGTAATTCCTTTCTACATTGTCCCATCTGTGTGAACCCCTCCAGGCACGCGGCAGGGGACGCCCCTCACTTCTTGATGACGGCGTGCCAACTTTGACTACAGGAGGAACGTGACTCCATCTTCCCTCCTGACAGACCGTCAGGGTACCCTGGCATCAAACTGGACCCTAATATCTTTCCCATGATTTCTCCGAAGATCCTCTAAGCCCTGATTCGCCTCTAAACCACCTGGCCAAATGAGAATGTGATTAACAGCCCATCTCCTCTCCACTCCCATTTGAGACAAGGAGGCTAGAGCTGGAGAAGGGCCTACGAGTGGGCTACCCCTCTGCTCTGTAGGAAACTGAAAGAACTCCATGGGGGTTGCAGATAGAAAGGAAGTAGGAACAGCCAACACCACTCTAGGTGAGATCCTGGGGTGACAAGGCAGAAGCATACCAGTTCCCACCTCTTTAACCAAGGATGGGGGGCGGGGACAAAGCCACCTCCCCTCCCCGCCCCACCCCACCCCCTGCAAACCACTGGAAAAGAAACTAATGTGAGAAAAAAGATGTAGACACTAAGTTCCTCTTCGGCACTGATCCTGTTAACTAAGAGTCACTTGTCATTTTTTTCATTCAAGTAACTCGGTCACGGTGCCTTGGAAAAAAATTCACATTTCAAATCTCAGAAAGGCTCAGAGAAACCCATTCTTCTATTCCTGGTGGATCGGGCCTGCAGGATCTCAAGGACAATGTTTTTGTTTTTGTTTTGTAGGATGCTGAGTCAGGTGAATAACCAACCAACCTCTGCAGGTGTTTCCCGCTGGGAAAAATGGAATCTGGCTGAAAATCCTTCCCAGGACACAAGAAAAGTCTTGGGCAGGACTCTGCTCTGAGGTCTGCTCACCAAATCCAGTCCTCTGGTCCTGACCTTCTTTCTACACCACACTGCCTAAGGCAAGGGCACCAATCCCCCCACCAGAACCCCAGGGGGAGATGGACTTCAGTGGAGCTGAGGGGGCTTGTCAGGCCATCTGGACAGGCCTCTGCAGCCTCGGCTGCTGCTGTTCCTCCTCCTCCTCCTCCTCCTCCTGTTAGCTGGGTTACTGCTCATTAGTGGTAGTACCAGGAGGTGGGCAGGGGACACATTAAAGGAGCTGAAATTCAAACCAGCCCATTTAATTCGGTTAGATGCCTCCCATAAAACTAGGCAGGATTTCATCGTTCAAGTTCTCCCCGTCTCCTGACCTGGGGAAGTCGTTCCCTTGTCCTGGGGAGGCTGAAGGAGCCACAAGTTTAGGAGCTGCGGAATCTCAGGACCCCAGGCGTCAGGAGCCTAGGTTTCTAATCTTTGTGAGCTGTTGACTATTCTCTGCATTTTCTGTCTTGTCACAGTTAACAGACCCTCTAGCCATGAGCTGATCCACAAAGTCAAGGCTGTGAACCTACAGAGCAGGAGAGCTAGGGCTGCCCTTAGTATCGAAGCACTCTCCTTGTCCCTCCAAAGGCCCCGGCACAATGGCAAGTTCACAAAGGAAGCGAGTCTTGCCAGACTGTGCTAGCAAATTCCCATAAATACTTGGGCCGGGGTAGTACTGCTTATGTAAAATGCTTTCCCATTGAGAGATGCTGCTTTATTTACATTCTTCACAACCCATTCATAAAAAGGAGGCCCTTTAATGTTGGGGCTGTTCGTATAATGCTCCATAAACCCGCCACTTCGGTTGGCAGCCTTAGTTCAACACAGGCTACTTCTCAACTCCAGAGACTTTTTTCCCTTAAGATTTTTTTTCTTTAATGACTCACCTTGCGACAGGGCGCTGAGGCCAGATGTTGCCGGAGTAAGGCCAAGAGGAATAAGGACAGATAAAATGAAAACACACAAGTTCTCCTGAAAGCCGGGACAGAGAGGTGAGGAGAGATGAAAATCAATAACTTGAAAATCCCCATACAACTTCAACATGATGTACGTATTTTGGGACGTTGAATTCCTTCCAGGTTTACTGAAACTGCCCTTAGGGATGTCAAAAGGGTCCCCAACTTACACTTCTACATACCAGAAGTGGTGTGGAGGAATTTTTTTAAACCCCGAAACAAAAGAAAGATGAAGGCTCATTCTGGCTTTTAACTTGCGTTACAGATAAATAAAAAACAGTAATTTTCTCTGCTTCTTCACAGACATGTTCCAGGGGCTGCTGGATCCAAGAGGGGCACAACTGGCTCAGGGTAAGGAAACTCAGACAAACCCCAAAAGAGAGGAAGGGCTGTGTTCAAGGATGCACAGCACAGCAGCCTGAGCAGCTGAGGAGAGCGCCCAGGAGATGCGTCCTGAGGTAGCCTGTCTTGCTACAGTGGAAGCAAGGAGGAGAGAAGTAGTAGGGATTTTTTTTAATTGACGGGGAGCGGTCTGCATTGCCATGGCAACTGTGAGGGGTGGCCTTCCCGCTTGGAAGGGAAATGCTGGTCCATTAATCATCAAACTGGGGCACAAAAGGGAGGTTTGGGGGAAAGGGGATGGATGCAGAATTTATTTTTTCACTGTCTAGACTCAAACCAGTCACCAGCCCTCTTTCCCATTTCCCCATGGTCCAAGGTTTGATGGTAAACAAACTCGGAAGTTCCAAGAGAGCTGGGATCATAGCTTTCCCTTCCGATGGGTCCAGTGTGGGGCTGATCGTGCCTCCATGTCAGTGACAAACACCTCTTCCAACGCCTGTCCCCAAAGTCCCGTCCACGGGCCAGACTAGGAATCTTTTTCTTTTCTGTTCTCAAAACCGTGTTCTCTCCCTCATTTACACCCAGGATTGAGAAGAGATAAAACATATGGATTCATTTAGCATGGACAACAAGGAAAATTGCATAAGAGCAGCAAAGCCGGGTGGAGAGAACGGCCTGGTGGGGTAGGAAGAAAACAGGATTCCAGCCCTTTTCCAACTCACATCTATACGGTGTCACATAAGCAATCCACAGGACAGACTCTCCACCAGCTGGAGTATCAGAAACAACAGCTAAGTTTCATTTGTTTCCCACACTAAAGCAACCCCGACCCCAACGTGCCCTATCTGTGTGCCTTGACAGATTTGTTGGAAACCACCAAGGACTCCATACTAAGCATTTCTTGGGAAGAAGGGAAGGTTTCCCCTGTTCCCAATCAACTAAGCAGTCAACTGCATTTATTTATTCAACAAAAACAACACATGCTGTGCTATACCAGAAATCCTGAAATATTCTCTCTCTCTCTAACACACATACACAGATTTAACTCTCATACTGTCCCTTGCCTTAAGAAACTTCCAACCTATACAACCACTCAAGAAGACGCCATGTTATAAAATCCAGGGTCACAATCTCAGAGGCAAGCAATATTGGCCTGGAGCGGCCTGAGTGACAGCAAAACGAAGATGAGTAGGGTTCAGGTGGGAAGAGACGAAGGCCAAAGGCTCCTCACTAGGGACCACTGGAGAGAGCAGTAGAAGGAAAGATGCAGGGAGAGAGCTGTGCCCAGCACAGGCCAGGGGAGAGCCGTAGGGGATGTGTCTTGGGTCAGACTGCAGGAAAAGGAGAGCCACTCAAAGTGGGTGGACAGGGGAGTGACATGGGGGAAGGAGTGCTTTAGGAAGAAGGATCTAGCGGCTGCGTACGGATTGGATCAGAAGGGCCAGATGAAGGAGAGAAAAGGAGGCCAAGACAACACAGGCCTGCCATAGGGACAGCAGAGCAACAGAAAGGAAGAAAAGGAGCGAGATACAAAAAAACAGAGGAAGTCTTAACTGGCGTAAACTCTCCAGAGCAAACCCTCCTAAACACCTGAGCTGACTGACTCCAGCGCCAGGCAAGAGCCTGTCAAAGAGGGAAACACTGCTCTGGTAACTCCCCTTCATGTCCCAGTGGCCGGATCAGCTCACCCCCTTCTGACTGCTACCAAAAGAAGTCACATACTGTGTGGCTCTAGGGGAGGCAAGAAAGCCTTGAAATTTTTCACCATTCTCTGAATCTTAGACGTACAATTACACCTTCTCAGAATAAACTTTAGTCTCTTGCCTGAGGTAATACCTCCCTTTCCCATAAGCTTCAACTCCACTCAGGTTGGGGTCTAGACCCTCCTGAGAAGGCGGCTCGGGGGCGACCATGAATTAATTCTGTGCCCATCCTAAGCAAGGCTGGCAGGCAGCTTCCCCAGGATTACAACCAACCACAGCTGGGAGCAGCCCCTAACCAACAGCTACCTTAGGTGGGACTTGAACCCAGAAACTCAGCAAAAGCTGACATTCAAAACAGCCTCAGCCTCCCTTTCTTTGTGATCACCAACTCTTCAAAGGCCAGCGAGTTCTGAGTGGAAAACAGCATCCAGCTTAGAGCAGATCACTGGTGGGGACAGAAGCACTCAATAGCTTAAGCCACTGGTTCCCAAGTGTCCTCTAGCTAGCCAAGGACAGTGGTGTCCCTCCAGGACATGTGCTCCCTCTAGGGTCCTTCTCTGCGTTTTTCAGAAGACATGGGAGGGGAGATGGTGGTGGGAAAGTCTCTCAGGCGGCATAAAAGACTAGAAACCTTTTCATTTAATCATTAAATTCCTGCCTGGATTTATAAAACCCAGCTTCTCATTTCCCTTTGTAGGTACCTTCCTGGCTAAAGAAAAGTGCGGCAAACAGTTGTGGATGGGTTGCTGGAGAACACTGGGGTGGGGTGGGGAGGCATCTCTTAGTCTCCAATCCAACTGGTCTTCTGCCCTCTTAAGAATGTCGACAATACCTGACTAGGAGAAGTCCCAGGTGGGACTAAACCTCTGCCCATGGAGCAGACTCTGCTTGCTGAAACCCCTCATTCCTGGCAGGCTCCAGAGTGGCTCACCAGACTGTCGCCTTGGTGAGTCTACCAACACGGTCGCCACCGCCAAGGCCCACCTTGTGCACAACCCCATCTCTGCCCCTCAGCTCCGGGCGGGTCGACCCCACTCTTCCCAGAACCCGGAGGCGATCGGCGGCTGGAGTGGTGAGCCACTGCCGCAGCTTCTCCCCGCCGGCACCCCGGCCCCCGCAATCCCTGGGGCAGAGTCCGGCCCGGTCGCCCTCCCCGACGCCACCACCTGCGCCCGTTCAGGCGCCGCCTTTGTCCGGCGCTTCACCGCGGAACGGGCCCCTCGGGCCCGACCTGACCTGGCCCCCGGCCCCGGAGAAGAGGCGGCGAGGCGGGCAGGGCCAGAACAGGCCGGGCCGCGAGCACGGGGTCCCGCTGTCACTTGGAGGCGGTCTGACAACTTCGATCCCCCCGCCCCACCTCGGACTCGGCCGCCGCTCCGCACGGTCTCCGCCGGGCCTCCCGCGGCCCACACTAGCTTCTCGAACCGGTTCCCTTCCGTCTTCGGCGCCTCCCTTCCTCCCCGCACGATAGGTTCGGGTCTACACTACTCCCCCGCCCCGGTGTGGCCCCCATCCCCAGCCCCCCATCCAGCAACAACCGGTCAGCTCCCAGCGCGGGAGGGCGCCCCCCACCCTGAGCGGGCGATCCCGCGGCGCCGCCCCCGGCCGCGGCCCCTAGCCTCGGGGACCGCGATGGGGGAGGGGGCGCGGCGGGGGGGGGCGGCGGGGGCCTTGCCGCCCGCGCACTCGGAGGCGAGCCCGCTCCACCGCGGCGAGGAAACGACCGGCGTCCTCCCGCCCTCCGCGGCCCGGGACGCCCGCGCCGCCGCCGCCCGGCCGAGCTGCCACCCTGCGGCCGCCACCCACCCCGCCCCCAGCCTGAGAGGCTGGCGGCCCCCGGGGGCTGTCACCTCGAGGCGCGCTCCGCTCCCCGATGGCGGGACCGTGGCGCCGGACCCGGGGGAGGGAGGCGGCGCGAGCAAGCGGGCGGCCGCACCTGCTTCGCGTCGTCCGTCCGTCCGTCCCTTCCCGGGCTGGCGGGGGCGGCGGCGCGGCGCGCTCGGTGGGGCGCGCTGACGGGCGGCCGGTCCTCTCCCCTTCACTCGTCTGCCTCCCTAGCTCGCTCCCTCTCGCCCGCTCGTCCCTTTCCCCCCCTTCCTCGACCCCGGCCCCTAGCTCACCCGGACAGCGGCGCGGACGGCGCGGCTCTGGGCGCCCGCAGGCCCCGGCCGGGCTGGAATCCGGCGGCTGGAACCCCCCGGGGGCGCTCAATTCCCGGGCTCCACGCTGCTGCGTCAGCGCCTCCTCCTGGGGGCCGGGGCCGGGCGGGCGGAGCGGGGGCCGCGGCCGGGCGGGGCCGTCGGGGGGGCGGGAGCGCCTGGCCGGGGCGGGCGGACGGCGGGGGCCGGACGGGCGGGGCAGGCAGCCGGACGGGCGAGCGGCGGGGGCCGGGCTCCGGGATCCGCTACGCCGCTCGCGGTTCCCCCACAAACTCCCCGAGAGCGGAGCCTCCGCCGCCCTCCTTCCTGCTTCCTCGTCCCCAGCCAATCAGCGGAGCGCCCCTCGGCCAGCTCCGCCAATCAGCCGCCCCGCCCTGCGCTGGCCCCGCCAGCCAATCCGGCCTTCGGCTCCCCCTCCCGGTCTCCGACCAATCAGAACCGTGGGTCGGTCGTCCCAACGCAGGGGGCAGCACGAGGCGGCCGGGGGAGGCGGTGCGGGGAGTGGTGGGGCCTGGGGGGAGGGGTACGGTGCCAAGGGTGGTGGCGGGGGGTGGTTTTCTTTGCCGGCTTCTTGGATTTTTTCTTCGGCTGCAGAGCCTAAGCCGGTATCCCATGGTGACCCGACCCAGGAGCCCCAGTCCCCCAGCTGCTACCCCATCCCCCGAGGAATCTTATCTCGCCCCCGCCCTGGTCGTCACCCCTCTACGTCCCCTTTCCCCCTTCTTCTTAGCACACACTGTAGAAAACTGCTGACCGAGAAACACCCCACCCTCGCCAGCGGCTGCTGCCCCCAGGGCAAAGCCTCGAGAAGACCAGCCGAAAAATCAAGCGAGGACAACCCCCCTTTCCTGCAGAAAGGGCCCCAGACTCCAGCGAAAGGGCCCCGACTGCTGAGAAGCCCCTCCCGCCCTTGCCTCATCTTTCCGACTTCCCTGCCTGCCACGTCTCCTTTCCTTTCAAGCAAGGTCGGTCCTAGCTCGGTAACCCCTCACCCGCATCTCTTTTTCCTCTTTCTCCCCTTCACCTACCGCCCCCCACTCCAGCTCCTAATTCACCTTTCTCAGAAGCCGAGTGTGGAACCCTCATCCATTCCCAGCTGACAGCAGAGCCTGGTCTGTGAGTCCTTGACACCCACACACCCTCTTCCACCACCGCGGGCAACATCTGAGCTCTCCGGGGGAGGGGGGAGGGGGCGGGCAGCCTGACAGCCCCGACTGGACTCCCTCCCTGGCGTCCCCAAGCCGGGATGGGACCAAGCGTGGACACTTACCTGCCTTCCCCGTAGTCACCGAATGCTGTGGCTCCGTCTCACACCCACAGACGTGCCTTTCCAAGCCCGAGCACGCTCGCGGGGTCAGCGGGGTGGGTGGGCACAGCAGGCTGAGGTCACACGGAGGTGTGGGAGGTCCCTGGGAGGTGCGGGAAGGGGCTGTGTCTTGGACAGCTGGTGTCGCCTGAGTCGGCATAGGGCTTCACTTCAGTTAGCACTGGCTGTGCACATAGTAGGTTCTTGAGAAATGCTGAGTCCACCCCAGAACAAAGCCTCATTCCCAATTCAGGCGGGGGAGGGGAGCTTTGGGAGGTAAAAGGAGCAGCAGCAAAAAGGGTAGTGTCAAGTCACCAGAGCTCCGGGAGCAGCCCAGGGAGGGGCTGGGCCGAGGACTGCCTCTGGCAGAGAGAAGCACCCTGAGTGCTGGGGCCGCCTGAGTGCGAGGAGAAAGGCAGCCTCGGAGTGTGGCCGAGGGGCTCCTCCTGCACCACACATGGTGCCTAGCGTTTCCCAGCCCTTGAGACTCCAGCACTCACCAAGGCAGCCTTTAAGACAATCAGGGCTGTTAGCCCCTATGGCGGGGAAATAGAACTCTAAAAGATGGTTTCCCCATCTGCTTCCAGAGCTGTCAAGGGGGCCCAGCCAGTCTAAGCTGTGTTGGGAAACACGTTTAAAGGACATGGTCACCCAGCAGGGGAGGTGTGGGAATGAAAGCTAAAAGCTAAGACCATGGCATGGAAACTTCTCAAAGAGCCATGTTCTCCTAGATAAGTGTCCCTACTTCTCCTACCTCCCACCCTTAGGGAAAGCAAATTCCCCAAACCTATAAAAGTAGGACACTAAAGGGTTTCTCCCCTCCCTGAGCCTCCCAGGACAAGGATTCCTAGCAGTATCCCCCACCTCCAGCAACCAGGCCAGCCCCACCTACCCCCCACCTGCCAAAATGCCCCCCTTTCCCTGTCCCTGTCCGTCTCGGGGCTGATGTTCTCCCCCCCCCGCCACCCCCCCCACCCCCCCCGCATCGGAGACTGGTGGTGGAAGGTAACAGCAGCAGCGGCCACTGGAGCTGAGCCATGCCATTCTGGCAGCCTGGAGCCAAAGCAGAAGAGGGGACAGGGCTTCTGTCAGCAGCCCAGCCTGTGCTGACCTTGGCTTCATGCCCACTAATGGGTAGGGATAGAGGCCAAAAGGGTCAGAAGAGAAACGTAGCTACTCACAAAGAAGGAGACCCAGGGGCAGGAAGCCCATGCTTGGCCTAGAAAGTGGTTGCAGGGTGAGGTTGGAGGAGTGGACTTCTTCCCCCCTCCCTGCCCCCACTTTCTCAGAGTGAAGATCCACTGGCCCTGAGTTGGGGGGTGGGGGGAGAGTTGTCTTTGTTTGGGGTCCTGATGGGAGGGAGAAAAGGGAACACTGATCAGAGAGGAGGCTGAGTGGTCAGGTGAGCCCATTCCAGCCCGCCCAGCCCGCCCAGCAGCTGGAGGAGCTCTACTCTCAGAGCCTCCCCCATGTGGGTGGCTGTCTCCTTTGCCCCAGGAGGCTCTGGCTGAGTGGGCTACAGATCGGAGACACAGACTGGCTCAAGGCTCTTGGTGTTCCTCCTGTGCCAGCCCACTGATCTCCCCCAGTTCCCTGCCCGTTTTGTTACAGCGCCTCAGCAAGCCAGCAGAGGCCGGGGGCTGCACCCCTGCCTGTCCCCCAGGGGACCTTTCCGCCTCTCCTCTCCTCCTTTACCCCAGGACCTCTTTGCCTGGGCCTCCTTCCTTCCCAGTCCAGAGTCCTTCCACACCTGGAAAGGCCGCCACCTCTTCCTTTTCTAACCCTTCAGCTCCTCTAACCTTGGTTGAGTGAGTGCTCCCACCCCACTCCACCGAGGTGGTGGTACCAGTGCCTAGGCCCCCGCCACCTTTCTTCACCCCAGCACACCCAGGTGTCCCCGGGCTGAAAAGGACTCGCTGCTTGGCCTGGGGACAGGAATGGATCCATCAGGTCTCCTGAACCACCTCTCCATGCCTCCAGTCAGGGGGCTCTCTCTCTACCCAGACGCCTCCAAGACCCATCAGGAAGGGTTAACTGCCTCAGAGCAGGAGAGCAGAGAGAGGGAGATGCAGAGAGGAAAAACATCCAGGGCTGAGAGAAAACACGCTGCACGCCCCTCCCCCACTGTGCACGACCGGACTGACAGCCGGGACAGACTGGCTGCTCCGTCATCTCCAGTCTAGCCGCTGGGCACCTCCCCCACTGCCCGCCGCAGTCCCTGCAGACCGCCTGTCCTCGGTTCTAGCTACCTGGCACCGGGCAGGGCACCCCAGCAGGGCAGTGCAGTCCTTGCAGTGATGTTAGTACCCACTTTCCTCTTCCTCCGTTCAGGCTCTAGTCCCCTCTCTCCTGGGAGTGGGGCAGCTGCTCCCCTCCCCCATAAAGTGCCTAAACTCTAGGTCCCAAGAACACTTACTGAGCCACCTGGCCCCTCAGCCCCAACAGACTAAGTGGAGGGCATAGCTTCTGGGGGCACCAATCAAATTTGGCTGCGGGCGATTGCCCCCTCCCCCATCATAGGAACCCCCCCCCCCAGGGGTCGGGGAATAAAGAAAGCTGGACTTTTATAGTACTTTTATCTGACCCACTCCCTCTTAAAGGGATGGAACCCTCTCCTTAAAGGGATCTCTTGAAATTATTTGCCCCCAAGCAAATCCAAGTGCAGGCGGCTGTTTGGTCTTTACCTGCCGTGGCCCCTTTCCCTAGAGGTGGGGAGGCAGAAGTGCTCTCCCTGTGACTCTGAACTGGAGGGTCAAGGCCCCCTCCTGCCAACAAGGAGCCAGCTGTTGAGTGCCCAGCAGAGAACAGGACCTCTCTCTCCTCTAATGGCATTCGCTGCCACAGCCTGGGGTGGGGGTGGGGATGGATTCAAGGTGAGGTGGGGGCCTGTGTGGGCTGAGTCTCTGGTAAGATGGAACAAGGGGGGCTACATGCACTTAAATTTTGGGGAACACATGTCCATGGTGCTGTGTCCAAAACCCCCATCTGTCCAGTGCAAGCCTCCAGATTGCTGGCAGGGGAAGTCTTTGCAGGCTGCCTGTCCCCGAAAAGGCTGCATTCTCCTTTCCACTTTCCCAATTCCTGACTCCTACTTTCTTCCGGGCCCCTGGCCTTACCCTTGGGGTGCCCTCTCTGCCCCTTATCCAAGTCGCCTCTACCACAGCCCCAACAACTGCAAACCACACCCCATTTCAGGTTCTTTCCTGCCCTAGGGCTTGCCCCTGGAGTCCGTCTCACCCCCTTGAACCCTCCCCCCACCAACCAAGGGGTGGGGGATGGGCACACCTCGGCTCCGGGGAGCCCGGCCGAGCCGCATCCTCTCCCTCCTGCTTACTCGGCACCTCGTCTCACCCAGCCCTTAGGACTGCAGGATTCGAGGAAGGGTGGGTGTGAATGGGGGGAAGGAGGGTCCGAAGGCACTCCAGACCGACCGACCGAGGGACAGAGTCGGAAGCAGGCACTCATTGAAGCCACCTCTTCTGCCCCTCCTCCCTTCGCCCGTGGAGGGTCGAGGCTGCCAAGGGAGGGCTTCCCCGGGCGCTTGGGAACTCGCCAAGGCCCCCACGCCTGCCACTCCCTTGAGGAGAGGCTCCCCCCCTCCAGGGCTGGAGCTCGGAAGCCTCCCCCCACTCCACCCCCCCTCCCCTCCGGCAGCTGCTGCAGCCTCCGGCTGAGGTCAGGCTCCACCTCCTTTCTCCGGAGGGAGAGCGCGAGGGTTGTTTGTTGTTGGGGTGTGAGAGGGAGAAGGTTCGAGATCACCTGGGTGGGTGGGCACGGGCTCCGAGGGCGCGATCGGGCCGGGTGGGCTGGCTTCGGCAGTAGCCTACTGAGGAGGGTGAAATGCTAACCTCGCCCTACCCCCACCCCTACCCCCGCGGGTTCTAAAAAAGCAGCCCCGGTCCGCTGCTCTAGTTCTTCCATCCAGCCGCCCACTGGCCCGAGCCCCCGCCCTGCTATCCACCCTTCCGGAGGGCCAGAATGCCCCTGGCAAAAAGGCAAGCCCTTGGGTTAACCGAGAGGAACAAGACTGTTCCTACTCTCAAGAAGCTTCCAGTCGGAGGCTGGAATGTGTCGTGGGTAGAAAGACAAGCAGACAGAACAGCGTGATTAACACAACTTCAAGACAGCAAAACGTAATGGCTGCTGAGGAAGCAAAGGGAAGGGTGCCATGGTCTGCCCCTGGTGTGGGGCTGGGGTGAGGTGTGAGAACGTTCGGGAAAGAGCCAAACTGTGCGCACGCTTTTTGAAGGAGCAGGCACACTTCACGCTGCCGACCTGTTGTCGGTAGGGTGAAAGTTGAGGAAGCCCCCGGTGGGGTACCGGCTCTAGCAAAGGCACAGAGCTGTGAAAAAGGGACTGGAGTCACCGGGCTTTGTAAGCCTTGTCAGGGCGCTTCATTCCAAAGGCGCGCGGGGGGTGGGGTGGGGGGTGGGGAGGGGGGGTTGGACTGGAGGATTTTAAGGGAAGTTCCTGGTCAGATTTGTGTCTGACCAGGATCTGGGGAGGCCAGTTGGGGGAGTAGCGGAATATGGCTCATGAGGGGAGAATGTTGCGCCTCGGTTTCCACTCAGCACCGGCTTGCCAGAAGGACGTTTAACCTTGGGTCTGTGCCCTCCCTCACAGGTGCGGGTTGGGCGGTAAACGGTCCATTTTTGGGGAAGAGTCCTCTGGAAGCACTGCTCTTCCGGCCATGCAGGGGCTGTACCTTGTCTCCCCGCTGGGAAGGGATGTGGGGGATATCTCCTTCTCCTCCCTCACTCCTTCTAGGGAGTTCTACCCTCCCGGAATTGATGCTATTTCCTGGAGCAGCAACAGGAAAGAAGACGGCAGACATGGGGACCAACTTTCCCCTCTGGGTGCTCTTTCTGCACCTCACTTGGTACTAGAATTCTCAGGTGGTGGGCATTGGTGTTAAAAACCGTATAGAGACTCTGGCAGATGTCCTCAGTTGGTGCCCTGGGGCTGCCATAACACTGAGCATTTGACTTTCCAGAGCTAGTCCTGCCCTCACCCAGATCCCAAAACGTAGGCATGATTACTGTCGCCATTTCACAGATTTGGAAACTGAGGCTTAGGGCAGTTAATGTCTGTCCCAGGTCCCACAGGTTTAAACCCCAGCCTGCCTGACTCAGGTCAGGGTCAGACTCCCTGGCCCCACTGCCTTCTATGAGCCTGGAGACCCTTGCGCTGCTCACTTACCTGTTTCCCTACAACCGCGACCACAGTTGGGATTGCAGGGAGTAGGACAGGGTGTGGGCGTGTCAGCAAAATCTCCTACTATAGCCCTGCCCTTTCCAGCAAGCCTTTTCCTACATCTGGAAAGAAACTCTTTGGGGCTCTTCTTTGGAGTCTCTAGCATAGGTCATACCCATTCATATTTGTTCCTGGAGCTGCCTGGACTCTGCCTCCAACTCTCAAGCCTGACTTTCTGTAAAGGTCTTCTGAAGCTCTGGTCCACCTTGCTCCCCGAATTCCCAGGGGGTCCACACAGAATTCCGGGGGGAGGGAGGGGTTCTATACTGTCTTCCAAATGATCTGTCGCTTTCCCTAGGTCTCTGATGAGACTGTAGACCCCTGGAGGACACGACTATGCATTCATCTTCCTCTTTATGGCTTCCTATGTGTCTAGCACCTCCCTGGACCCAAGGAAGGATAGCATTTTTAGGTCCCTCAGAACCTACCTAGCCTCAGGATACACAACTCTCTACTTCTCTCCTTTCACGGACCCACTTAGGAATCCCAAACTGGCAATCTTTCAACAGAATTCGGCAGGCAGACACGTTCTGTTTGACAAGTTCTTTTTAAAACAATTATTCATTGAAGTAATTTCTACATGCAGCACGTGGCTCGAACTCACAACCCCAAGATCAAGAGTTGCATCTTCTTCCGACTGAGCCAGCCAGGTGCCCCAGTTTGACAAATTCTTACCCCCCCCCCCCGGGGGCTTTCAGAAATTTTAAAATTAGGAGGCAATGCTGAAGTTTTCTGAGGTTTAAAGTAAAACACTAAAATTTAAAGATGTAAAAATAATTAAATAAAAAAATTCCAGTTTCTCTCGAAAAGTCAGAAAATCTGGCTACCTTTGGCCCACATTACCACTTGCAACAATAGGCTGGTGCCCATAGCAAATGCCATCTTTCTGGGACAAGCATGCTTCAGTTGGCCACGGCCCCACATGGCCCTATTCGGGCACTCGCAAAACCTGCCTGACGCCTGAAGGTTTCCGGACTTGTGATCCTAGCATTGTGGCCACGGCATCACAGATGGGTGTTATGGTCAAGGCCTTTGGGGGTGTCTGCCTCTCTTGGACCTACCTGGAGAGCCTTGCTACATTCTCACCGGCCATCTCTAATAGTACCTTTATTATCGCCCCAGGTGCAGAAGCCACAGACTCAGGCTGGAGATGAAAAGGGAAAGTCAACATGGTTCGGAATTTGGGGGCTTTTCTAAATGACTACTCACGAGAGCATGGTATGATGTCTTGCAAATAGTAGGTGCCTAATGTTTGACGAACTGCATAGGAAACGATTAGTAAATAGTAACCGACTAAATACATGAATGGAGAAGGGAAAGTTGTTCCAAGAAGCATGAAATGTCTGAGATGATCTGGGTGTGGGTTGCTTGGGACCTCATCTTCCCCAGGGTCACTGCTGTCATGGCACTTGTCTGCTCAGATATCAACTGGGAGTATTTTAAGGGCGACCCCTCCCTCGAGGAACCCGACGGGCTGTGGACTAGAAGTGGAGGGGTGTGCCCACTGTGGTTCCTGGAACCCAGACCTGCGGACTCCTGGGATGAGGAGGAAACTCAGATCTGGAATGGGCATTGACTTGAGAGCCCCCAAAGCCAGGGGTCTTACGGAAGGCTTGGGCAGGCGCTAAACACCTGTTTCTCTCTTTAATCCTCAACAACCCTATTAGATAAATCCTATGCTCAAATTTACAAATGAACGAGAAAACTGAGACCTGGAGAGTCTAAGTAACTCCTCAAGATCACACAGGTTTGGAGTGGCTCCAAACCTTTGCCTTTAAAGTACAGCAGTTCGCATAAAGGTTAAGCGAAGGTCTAACCCTTTGTGGATCTAAAACCTTTACTCTTTCTACATTTCACATAGTGCAGCGGTTAAGAATAAAAACTCTTTAGCCAGACTTCCTGAGTGGAAGTCCTGGCTCTACAGCTTCCTAAAACATGCAAAGCACTTAGAACAGTGCCCGACCCATAGCAAATGCCCCCAAAGCATTAGCAGTTATGAAGCTACTTCATCATGCCTCCATCGGGCCATTCCTGCAGTATGCCCTGTTCCTCTATTGGAATCTAGTCCTGCAACCCCTGTTTGCATGCTCTCTCCCCTGTGGAGTCCCTATTATGTCGTGCCCATGGCTGTGTTCTGTCCACTCAGCTGCAGTGTGTCCTACTCTGGCTTCAGCCAGGCGGACGCCTTCCTTTGCTGGGTCTGAAGGAGGGACCAGCCGCTCTTCCTAGGCCTTTTCCACCTCACCCTCCCAACACCAGGGTTGTCTCTGTGACCCTCGCCATTTTCCTCGGCATTTGGAAAAATTTCCAAATCACATTCCCCGAGGTGAAGTGGCTCCATCTCCTCCAGGCTTTCAGCCACAGCCACCAACCTCTCTAGTCTTCTGAAGCCAAGAGCAGAAGGTGAGTCACCTGTGGCTGTTTTGCTATCTTCCCCAACCTCAATGAACGCCTAAGAGCCAGCACCAGCCCGCCCAGCAGAGACACTCCCTGGAGAGGTCTCCGAACTACAGTCTGAGCCACAAGTACGGTGCTAACCAACTACGGCACTACTCAAGCTCAGCAGGGTTCAGGCACCAACGGGACCTGGTAGGTGATGCCAATAACATTGCTTCTGACCTTGGAAAGCTTCTACTCCACCCAGTAGTGGACCTTCTGAAACTGAAGAACTTGACAGAGTCTATGACTCAAGCGAGACTGAGTCAGGCAACAAATAGCTAGGCAGGTGACACCAAGACTCAGGCATGAGATCTGACAAATATTTTTCCCCGATTCATGAATATTATTCTATTTTTAAAAATCTTACAAGGGGATTTGTGAGATTCACATTTAGTTATACGGGCATCTCTTCTTTCTTCAGAAGTATTCGGGGGAAGTCAGCAATTGCCCTTTTCACTTCTGTCTCTCTGTTGGAGTGTGTTCTGTGATGATAGGTAACACTCCTAGAGAGATTTCATGTGCCAGGCAGTGTGTTAAGTTCTTTCCTTGCGCCTGTTTAAACCTCAACCAGTTTATGAAATCAGTTCCGTTATTATTCCCATTTTACTGATGAGGAAACTGAGGCTTAGAAAAGTTCCATAACGTGTCCAGAATCACACAGTTAATAAGTGATGGAGACAGGGTTCAGATCCCAGCCTTGTCACTTTTAATTATTCCTCTATCACTTGTTCCTAAATGAGCTTCCCCAAACTATTCTCTATTCTTACGTTTTCCGAACGTCTGTTAGCAACTCATTTGGATTTTACACATGAAGTTGCTGTGAGTAATATCCGTCTATTAGATGTGGGGCAAAATGTTGTGAGCGTATTGTCATAATTCTTTGTAAGAAGAATATTCTTTTTGCAAAGCCTCATCAAAAGTACCCTTTCCCCGCCCTCTGCACTCATTTTGACACTGAAATAACAATGTGGTCTTTCAGGAACATCAGATACACTTCAACCAGTTTCCAGCTACAGGCAAACCCAGTGCTCTCCTAGTGTGTTGATTTGGGGGTAAAGGCACCACCTCCCACTAAGTTTCCAAAGCCAGGAATATTCTAGTCTACTCTGGCACCTCCCTTTCCCTTGCCAGCCACGAGCCATAGCTAATCCATCACCGCAGCCCGACTGTCATTTACCTCCACTTCTACTACCTTCTCCTCCCCCACTCCAGGGACCGCAACCCTGTCATGGACGTCATGCCCCCCCCCCCCCAACCATGTCGGTGTCGGTCTTCCACACAGCAAACAGAAGGTCATATCATTCTCCCACTTCAGCCCTTCTGAGGCTCCTGCTGGCTGTCAGGATAAAGTTCTGAAGCTGGGACCCACACCTGAGGCTGCCCCAGTGGGGAGGCTCCGTGATCCCTACCCGTCCTCCCCACAATCGCCCTCCTGAACCAGAGATGCTCCCTCTCTCTCAAGCCAGGCTGAGTAAGTAAGTAGTTCCTGGGTGAGGTCTGTCCCTTTGACTGGGCTGGGAGGGGACCACATCTGTATTGGTCCCGCTGCTTCCCCACAGCCCGGCAGGGTACCTGCACACGGTAGGTTCCCAGGAACAATTACTGAATGGCGAATGAATAAATGACTGGCAGAGAAATTAAGCCTTTGCCTGGGCCAAAGTGGCTCTGCCGTTCCACTGCCTTGCCACGTGGGCACAGTGCTGAACTTTTGCGTCAACTTAGAAAAGTGTTTCCTGTAGCCACACTGTGTGCCAGGCCCTGCCTGCTGCCCTTAGACTCACTCCTCCCAGCCCAGTTTGCCTGTTTTCAGGACTAATTATGATGTTACCTTGGCCTCTGAGTCTTCACCGTTGGTGGGGTTTGTGATTTGTGTATATTTTTACTATAAAATTTGCTGGCTTGATTAATTCAGTGACCGGAATACAATAGTTACATTTCCGACAGAGCAGACTGAAACCTAAACACATAAAAGTCATAGTTCTGGCTTCGATACTCCAGATGGCTTCTCCAAGAAGCTAGAGTCTCTGGCCCCCAAACCCTGCTCTTTCAGCTGCTACTAAAAAGATTGGAGAATTTAGTTCAAGGCAAAGCCTTGGGGTTTCCTCTGCCCACTTCTGTCCCTCCCCGCTGCAAATCTGCCCGTTATGTTTCAGTTAAATCTGATTTCATTTAGGGGCACCTGGCTGGCTCAGTCGGTTGAGTATCCGACTCATGATTTGAGCTCAGGTCATGATCTCACAATTTGTGAGTTTGTGCTCTGCGCTGACAGTGTGGAGCCTGCTTGGGATTCTCTCTCCCTCTCCCTCTGCTACTCTGCTGCTCACTGTCTCTCAAAAATAAAAATAGGGGCGCCTGGGTGGCTCAGTCGGTTGAGCGTCCGACTTCGGCTCAGGTCATTATCTCGCGATCTGTGAGTTCGAGCCCCGCGTCGGGGTCTGTGCTGACAGCTCAGAGCCTGGAGCCTGCTTCAGATTCTGTGTCTCCCTCTCTCTCTGCCCTTCCCACACTCATGCTCTGTCTCTGTCTCAAAAATAAATAAACATTAAAAAAAATTTAAAAAAATTAAAATAAACATTTTTAAAAAGTCTGATTTCATTTAGATAAGCTCGGTGGAGGTCTATAGGAAAGAGGTGGTCCCCTCCTGCAGCCCCCAGGGCTGGCATTCATTATGCAAGTATTTATCGGGTGGGCACCTCTATTTAGCCAGGTGCTGGGGATACAGCACCAAGCCAGAGACAGGTAACGTTTGGGTGAGCAATGCTCAGCACTGGGTCTATAAAGAATAGAAAACATTAAAATTGATCGGGGTAATGGAAATGATCTGTTTTATGTCTGCCCCCTCAACTGGATTGTAAGCTCCTCTGGCCCCACGATTGTTACTCTCCTGGCACACAGTGGCCCCTCAGTAAATGACAGCTATTCTTAACTGAGCTGGGCATTGGTGTGGATGGAGGGACAGGAGGCTGGGTGGGGCAGGAGGTCCATCCATTGATTGAGGGCTGGGTGGTGGGCCCGGGTAACCCTCGCAGACTCTGAGGTGCAGAGAGATGAAGTTTCTAGGAGGCAGCATGGAAATGAGTCGGGTTCCTGGTAAGAGGAGCAGGCTGGGGGTGGGGTGGGTGGAGGAAAGGGGCTTATCAGAGGAGCTTGTGGGGAAGCATAAGATGGTTGAGTCCATACGAGTGGTCACTTGGGGCTTCCAGCCTTGGAGCAGAGGGGACGTAGAAGTTTATGGAATGCAGAATATGGGATAGGGAAGGGTACCCATCAGTGAGGGAGGTGCCCCAGAGCTACCACTGAGAAGCCAGTGTCTCTCTGTCTGCTCATTCTTGGGGATGGCCAACAGCCTCACTTACAGATTGTCTTGTTAACTATTGACAACAAACCGCACACTCCTGGGGCTCTTGCCACCCCTGCTCCACAGCTTACTCCAGGACCCAGGAGTCCAGGACACGAGGCCCCAGGCCGCTTGGAGGTATGGGTGATCAGGTGGAGAGAGCAGAAAAACCGTAGCACGAAGCTCTCCGACAGATCCCTAAGGGTCAGTGAACAGGGCCCGGGGTGGGGATGGGGTTTGAGGCAGGGTTCCAAGCACCTGGGAAGCCCGCACAGAAGACTAAAGAAGGCTCCACTTGCTTTCCAGTGAGGCTTCGCCTTCCTTCACTCTGGAGCCAGGCAGCCTCCCAGGGAGGGGAGATACTCTCTCCCTGAGAGATAGAGATACCAAAGGCCGACCTACTTCCCATCCCCTCCTTCTCAGCCTTGCAGAGCCATGGGCCATATAGTCCCAGGGGTGCCTGGGAGGTGGGAGCAGGGAGAGGGGTGGTGAAAGGGGCTGGCCCTTGCTGGGTCTGAACTGTTGCTGGCTCTGGGTGTTGGAAGCCTTGTCAGCCTAGGAGATCCCCGCTCTCCCAGGCAGTGCAGTCATACAGAATTCATAGGCCTTCAGCCTTCATTAGCACTTGCAGTGGCCCCGACCCCACCCTTCCACGTTGGGCCAACAGCAGGAGGCTGGAAAGCAAGGAAGGACCAGGTAGGCTGCAGGCCAATGATGAAGGACAGCAAGTCTCACCTCCATACGGCCTGTTCTTTCAGATTCCTCCTTCCCCTATTTTATTTTTCTTGAAGATTTTATTTTTAAGTAATCCTTACATCCAACGTGGGGCTCGAACTTACAACCCCAAGATCAAGAGTCACATGCTTTACCGACCGAGCCAGCCAGGTGCCCCCCCTTGCTTTATTTTAAATCTTAATTCACCTCACAATACATTTAATTAAACAATTTCAACAAGTAAAGGGACCTCCTGCATAGCCAACCCTACCCAGCCTGGCGGCGTCAGACAGGACTCCCATACGGACTAAGAGACATTCCCATAAACAGAACAAGCATTTGGAGTGGGCCCCTGGGCTGTCCTGAAAACACTCAGCTTTGCAGAACCTGCGTGTCGGGAGCCCAGGCAGATGCACCGTGGGGACGCTCAAGGCAGGGCCGCTCGGCTTATCTCCCAAGGGCAGCTGCAAGCTCCCGCTTCTTGCCTCTGCTCCTACGGCATGTCTAACAGCCTGTCTCTTGGTGTGTATGGCCGCATGCGTGTTTGTGTGTGTGCGTGTGCGGGCGCGCACGCATCTGTGTTTGGCCCTGGACGGGCACAAGGGCACAGATGTATCTGGACAGAGAGGCGTCCATCTGTGTGGTTCCAGGCATAGCCCTGGTCTTCTTTCCTTCTCCCCTCCTGCTGCGGGCAAGGGCGGCCCCCTGTGCTTCCTCCACTGATTCACTGCCCCTCCCGAGGGGGTAAGACACTGCCTGTGCTGTAAGGGCCCGAGGCATACCGGGGCCGGAACATAGTTCCTCTCTTCAAGAAAACTCCCACCGGCCTGTCTGGCCCTTATTCTGCCAGGGAAAAGCTGTGTCAGATGGCTTGGCAGAGTGGGCGGAAACATAACTGCCTCTGAGGCGGATCTGCGCTAACTCAGTGGTCTCTCCTGGGCTGTAGCTGGTGCGTGGCTCTTAGCTTGTCTAAAAAGGTTTGTTGACCATGTGGTTTATGGGCCCGGGCGGGGAAGCAAGGATCTACACACTCTTTTGCCAACTTCTTTCCCTTGCTGGAAATAAGCTCATGGAGGGTTGGCCCCGGGGCTGGCATGCCACCTCTGCCCCAGGTCACCTCTGGTGGCGTCAATCTAAAAGACATAGACATACGACAACGTTGGAAGACAGTCTGGAATTACCTAGTGAAGCTGATCACATGTATGCCATACAACAGAGAAATTCCGTTCCTAGGAATGTACCCAGGGAGCCTCTTGCACACATACACCAGAAGACACACACAGAATGTTTTAGAGTAGCCTCAAGCTGGAAACCACCCAAATGTCCGTCACCACCAGAATGGATCATTAACTTGTAGTATTTTCACACAATGGAATCCTGTACAAGAAAAAAACTTGACCGAATTACATCTCCACTCATTAACATGAATGAATCTTCGAAAACTATATAGTGATAAGCCAAGGAAGCAAGACACAGAATCTATTTAGGACGAGTCCAATTGTAGAAAGTTAAAAAAAAAACAGGCAATCTAAACAACAGGATTTAGGGATATGCATAGAAGTAGGAAAACATAAAAAACAAACAAACAAACAAGAAACAGGAGGAGACTGTCACTAAGTTTAGGATGGTGGCTGCTTTGGGGAGAATGTGTCAGGGAGGGGCACACAGGCTTCTAAGATACTTGGAATATTCGTTGAGCTGAGCGCTGGGTGCATAGGGGGTTATTATTCTTCTTTACGCCACAGTTATGCATGTTACAGACTCTCTTGTAAATATCATACATTGTACACAAGAAGAAAAAAAAGGTCGGTATATGCTCAGCTCTGCCCTTTTTCTCCATCAATCCCCATCCTTGTCCTCAGCTGCCAGAGGAGGGGCCGGGGTCCCTCATCACAGTTCTTTTCTGTTCCTCAGTGGGTCAGGGGAATACGGGGGGTGGGGGCCTCCCCTCTGCAGCTGGGCCCTGGCTACTACTCCAGGGTGAGAAGGCCTGGGGAAAGCAGGGCCAGGCGAGGCCGGCTGGCTCTGCTCTTTCTGCCAACTCTGGGGATTAGGCCAGGGCTCTGGCCCACCTGTTACTTCACTCATTCGTCATGAACATAGCCACTGAGTGCTTACTGCGAGCACTGGGTGCTGTCGGGAGGGTTCAGATAAGTGAGAAATGGTCTTTGACCTCAAAGATCTTACGGTATACTCAGAGGTAATCATGTATACAAATAACATGGTACTAGAAAAAGGCAAGCCAAGTGTCACATGACTACACATCTACTCTTTCAACAAGCATTTGTTGAGCACCTATTATGTACCAGGAACCATGCTGGACGGTGGACACAGAAAAGGCGGTTAAGTCATAATCCGGGCCCTTAAGTTCTTAGCCTAATGCAGAGGAAACACACATACAAGATAAATACAACAGCGGGGCAAGCCCACTGATGCAGATCTGCCCAGGGGGAAGCAGGAAGGGCCCCTCTGCTTAGGAGAGGTGAGATAGGGGTGGAGGAGTGGGGAAGGTTGGAGTAGAGAGGTCTTCCTAAACATTCAGACCCTGAACGGAGACTTTACGGATGAGGAAAACAAGATCAAGATAAAGGGCTGGAAGGGTATCTTTTACAGAGGGACCAGCTAGGGCAAAGGCACAGAGGTAAGGAACAGCGCGAAGGACTATTTGCAACTGAAAAACACAAGTACTCAGCAGGGCTGAGGGGGATCAGAGTCGTATTTGCCTTGCAAAACCTTAAATTTTATTTTATTAAAAAATTTTTAAATTTTTATTTATTTGAGAGAGAAAGAGAGAGACAGACAGACAGACAGACTGCAAGTGGGGGAGGAACAGAGAGAGAGGGAGACACAGATTCCAAGACAGGCTCCAGGCTCTGAGCTGTCAGCACAGAGCCCGACATGGGGTTCGAACCCATGAACAGCGAGTTCACGCCCTGAGCCAAATCAGACGCCTAACCGGCTCAGCCACCCAGGTGCCCTATAAAACCTCAAATTTTATAGGTGCTGAGATCCACTGAAGCATTAAGGGGGAGCTGGAGAATTCACTCCAGCTCAGTACAGAGGAAGGGTTAGAGGGGCATGGATTGGAAGAAGGCAGGTCAGTTGTCAAGTTATGTTGGATCCAAGAAATATTTAGGCAGGCTAGCTCTGAGAGTAGGTGGGTGGTGGGTGTAGGAGGCACCAGCTTCCTGCCGAGCGACTTGGTGAAGCAGAGGGAAGAAAGGGCTCCGAGCCAGAACTAGTGCAGTTGCGGGCTCGGGGCACTAAGGAGCACTAAGTGTGGGCAGAGACGGCGAAGAATGTCCACGGGACTGTGCACCCCTTGATCCCAGGGTTCCCAAATGCTGGTTTGTGGACAGGACTGGACCGAGGAAGTGAAGAAAATACAGGCAGGTAATGAGCTTCTTACGACTTTGGTTTCTTTTCTTTTTTAAAGTAAGCTTCAAACCCAGCGTGGTGCCCAACATGGGACTTGAACTCAAGACTCTGAGATCAGAGACTCTCTCTCCTTTCTTTTCTAAGTCTCCCAGACACTCTATCTGTATCTGCTCTCTCTGTACCTTCAATAAACTCTGCTCTCACTAAAACAAAACAAACAAAACAAAACACCTGAGACCAAGACCTGAGCTGAAATTAAGAGTCAGATGCTCAACCAATTGAGCCACCAGTGCCCCTGTAATGAGCTTCTGATAAATTAAATGTATGCACATTGAAGAACGATCCTTAGAAGTGTTTGCAGTTAAATCAATAAAGAAGCCTATCACTTAGAGGCATAAAGTGAATTATCAAGAGAAATCTCTTCAAGAATCAAGAGTGGTTTCATTCTGAGAAGAGAGGTAGGGAACAGAGGAGTTGTTTTTCTTTTTTAGTTTATTTGTTTTGGGAGAGAGAGAAAGAGAGAAAGTGCAAACTGGGGAGGGGCGGAGAGAGAAGGAGGAAGAGAGAGAGAATCCCAAGCAAGCTCTGTGCTGTCAGCACAGAGCCCAACGAGGGGCTTGACTCAAAACTGGGAGATGGCAACCTGAGCGGAAATTGAGTCAGAGGCTTCACCAACCGAGTCCTGACTGAGCGACCCAGGTGTGGCGAGATTAAAAAATATAATAAACCTGTTAAACTATCGTATATTTTAAAACTCATTAACATAAAACATATACAAAAATTTAAAAGGGAAAAGCACTGGCTTTTGTTCTGAGTTTACATCCCTCTACTTTAGTTGCTAAAAGTGTTGTTTTTGGTATGAAACTATACAAGGTGGAGGATATTCAGCTCCTCCTCCGCTCACCACCATGTCCTCATTTGTCAAAAACACCAAAACCCAGAAAATGTCGCTGGGGTCCTGTGCCGCCTGAGGTCTGAGACTGGGAGCCGCTAGTCCAGGGCACCTGGCCTACAGCCCGAGAACGGTGCGCCTGTAATCCCGCTGCCGGCCAGCAGAGGTCAGGCGAGTTCCACGCAGGCCCTGCGGAGCCGCGCCCCAGCCCCAGTCCGCGAGTCCCGGCAGCGCTCTCCGAAACGCTGTCTCTCCGAGGAGCTGGGCACAGGGAAGACCCCGGGCTGCCCTAGCCTAGGGGTTGCGATCCACGGCCACTAGGGATCTGGGTCCCGGCTCTGCCCGGTGGGGCGTAGGCCGGGCGTCCGCTGCCGAATCAAAGAGGGTTCCCCACCCCAGCTCCCGCAAGGCGTTGACACCAGCTCTGGCCCCACTTCGCGCCTGGGCGTGGCTAGCTCACGGCCCTGTGTTCCCTTCTGTTCGGTGCCTATGGGCCACTCACCTTATCCGTCTTCTGGAAGGCAGCCCGGCGCAACACTGTCTTCTGCACCGGGTTGTGGCGAAGACCAAAGAGCTAATATGTCAAAACGAGACTTGAGAGTGCTACCTAGGCAAGCAACGGTTACCACTAGATGATATTAGAATTAGGACTCTGGCCTCTGGGGGAGCGTCCTCTAGGCCCCAGGTCAGTTATTCCAAAAGGTTGCCCGTGCCTCAGAATTGCCCCTGAAGACGTGATAGGGTCTGGGGTTGATCAAGGAGTCTGCATTTTACGAGTGTGCCTGGATCACACTTGGACGACCATTCTCAGTTTCTGTTGCCATCCCACAGGGCAAACAGTAGGAAAACAAAGAATGGGATGGTAGTCAACAGGAGAGCTGAGCTGATAGTGTGACCCGCCTAAAATTGGAGTGGAATTAGAAGCAGCCCCAAGAAGGAATAGTGCCGGCAGCTGGCTCTACAGTTACAGACCGCACGGGAACCTCAAACTTTACCAGAACCAACGTGGAAGGGCCCCTGGCTCTTCCATTCATGACTCAGGCTGCATTCTTTTATTTATTTATTTTTGGCTTTGTTTTAAAACATTTCTACTTCACACAGAGCACCGGGAGAACAATCACATTCTCCCCATGTTGGTAGCAGGGGTCCTTAACCCACACAGACTGGAGGGAACATTCCATTCTGTCACATTCCGAATATCTCCAGACTCTCTGTTCCAGCTACACTTTAAATCCAGCAAGACCAGTATTCTGGCCACATTCATCTCCGACACAGCAAGGGGCAGGGTGGGGACGTACGGGGACAGTGCCCCAAGCCCTGGGTCCCCCCCGCCCCGCTCTCCCCCCCCCCCACACTTCGGATGGAACTGGGCTAGGATCGGTAAGGCGCTAACTCCACCTGTCTCAAGCATCAGGCTGGAACGGCACTTGGCTACAGGCCAGGACCAAAAGTCAGCAAGGCACCCCTGGGCTGAGAGCCAAGAAAACCAGCTCTTTGAAGGAATTTAGATAGTGTGGAAAGACCCAAACCCATTCCACTCTTGACTGTGCGGTGGGGCCCCAGGCTGGCATTCTCACTTCTGCTCATCTGGATTCTAGCTCCAGCTCTGACCTTGAGAAAATCGAATTGTCTTGATCTTTTTAAATACCATGGGGATGGTGTCCAGAAACTCAGAAGCTTCCTTCTAGCTCCAAGACTCTTAACCTCTCTGGGAGACCTGGGAAAGGGAGGTTAAAATCTCTTCTAAGGCAGATGCCACCTCTTTGTCCCGCATCACCAGTGAGCAGGCCGAAGAGCAGGGGGATAGCACCTGGACTAGCCATTCTCCCAGGACATGGGGTAGAGTTGGACGGGAGGCGGTAGCGAGTAGATTGCTTCACCCCAAAACACCAGTTTGGAAGCAGATGGGTTTGCTTCCTAATATGTTTAACACAAAATGGCGGCAGCTTCTGTGCTGCTGTAGCAGAACTAGCCATAGGGTGTCCAGAGAGATGTACCCAGGCAGCCTTGGGTGGAGTTGAGTCGCCAGCCCAGGGCTGTCATCCAGCCAGGACTGGACAGAGCAGTGCTCGAGGAGGGCTCAGAGGTGCTGCCACGGAGACCGGCGCTGAGCCGATCCCTCCTCAGCACACTGACCTCTGCTCTGTGGTGGAGTCCGGGTGGCACAGGTGTTCTGAGATGCCTTTTCCCGGAGCTCCGCCCCAACCTGGTGGGATCTCAGCCCTGACAAACAGAGCCCTGGGGGAACACGAGCTGTTGCAGAGTGCGTGCCTGCTCATAGGCTGCTGGGAGCAGATGCCTCTAGAAATCGGCAGAAACAAAGGCTAGGTTTTGGTGTTCTCCCCCGCTCCCCTCCTCCCCCCACTCCAGAAAGAAGAGGCTACCAGGTTCAAATACATGGAGAGGAGCAATGCTTCTTGTGTCTCGGGCTCCCTGCCAGAGATATAGTCAAAAAAAGGGGTGGCTGCCTGCCTGCGTGCCCCCAAGTGCTCACCCAGAGAAGTGGGGGGCTCAGAAGTTAGAGAGTCACCAAAGGCTTCCCGACAAACCCCAGAAAAGCCAGCATTACGCTTCCTGCTGAGTCTGTTTTAAGCCACTGAACACTTTTCATTTAGGCCCTCCACCGGCCACAACCTTCATGAATGTCCCACAGCATCTTCAGACCAGAAAGTGTGGCTAGCAATGCCGCTCCCCCCCCACCCCCATGCCTGCCACAACTTGCCGCGTCTGGCCTGGCTGGCTGCCCCAGCTCCCAGGCCCGAGCACTCGGCCGCCGAGCAGCAGGAGAGCTGCCGTATCTCTACTTCCAAAGAAAGGCCTCTAGGTGCTGGGAAAAGGGGCGAAGGGTCTTGGGGTTAGCGGAAGTCTGCGTTGAAGGCTCTGCCGATGACCAGCCGCCTCACCTCACTGGTCCCAGCCCCAATCTCATACAGTTTGGCATCTCGGAGAAAGCGGCCCATGGGAAAGTCGTTGATGTAGCCATTGGCACCTGCAGCCAGGGTTTGGGCAGAGAAGAAAGGACAATAAGGGGTGATGGGCAGGGAGGAAAGCAAACAGAAAGCCAAGTATATAGAAACAGGCCAGAGGAGGAGAGATCGATTCAAGAGCAGCAGCTAACTTTGGTGAGAATGTGGGGAATGCCTGGCTACCGGGGCGGGAGGCGGTGCTGGGAAGGGGCGGGGGAGGGGAGGGGGTTAATGCAAGGGTGCACAGGGCTGGAAGGCACCCGGAGTGCCGAGGATACCAGGCAAATGTCGGGAGAGCCACTAGCAGACCTAGGAAGGGAGACAAAAACATACTGCTGAGCACTTACTGGGTGCCAGGCCCGTGGAAGTTAAGTAATTTGCATGAGTCCAATTACCACAGGCTGGGCAGTGGTTCAAACCTACACCTTCTGACTCAGGTCTGTGTTCTTAACTACTGTGCAGCCATGAAACAAGGCCGATCTGCCCCTGAGTCTCGTCTCCCTCTGCATTTCCCAGTGTTCACAGGACCAGGCCCGAGGAGGGAGAGGGGGTATTGCTGAAGGTAGGAACAGCTGTGACCTCTAGCACTTTTTTCCATTTGCTTTAACATGTCCTCCTAGTACCTGGAGCTGAAGGAGCGTAACGGTCAGTCAAAGCACAGAGCGAGTGAAGAGGAAGTCTCTTTCTGTGGCTGGGAGTAGGGAGTGGGGGCCACTCACCAAAACACTGAATGCCATCCAGGGCTACCTGTGTGGCGCACTCCGCCGAGTAAAGAATCACCCCCGCGCAGTCCTGCGGGAGGAGGCTCTGGGTCAGCGGGGCCCTGCCAGGCCCTGCAGGGAGGGAGTCCCGACAGCCGGCCCTTACCTTGGCAGTGCAGTGGCCCTGATCACAGGCCTTGGCGACATTGTAGACGTACTGCCGACACGCCGCGAGGCGGGTGTACATGTCGGCCATCTTCCCCTGCATCAGCTGGGCACAAGGGGAGGCCACGAGTCAACATGCCAGAGCCACATTCCTCTCAGATGCGCCCCCTAGTTGCCACAAGCAGGTCAGCAGTAGCAACCTGACAGCCGGGCACCGGATACCAGGGCAAAGAGAGGGATGGCGCTTTCCTAGGATGACAGGGATGGTCGGAGAGCTGCCATCGCTGTGGACGCTGCATACTGAAACGGTCCTCCACCTACCTCGACCCACAGTAACATGGTGGCTTCGGACCAGGAAGCGTGACTAGAAATGCTGGTCCCTCTCCCCATGCCTGCCTACAACCTGCATGTTTCGCCGTGCAGCCTCACAATGTCTAGCTCATTCACCTCAAATGGGAAGTGAGGTGGCCTGTGATCACCTTCCTGACAAGTTCCAAAGCCAGGAGGCATGCCAAAGAAGCCTGCGTCCCAAGCATTCAGACTCATGTTGGTGGCAAGAGACAGCAAGCGTCCTTCTTGCTCATTTGTTAAAGAAGATTTGAGCCCGGTGAAAAAAGTATGTTTTAGCAAAAGCATTTCCACTCACCTGGAAGTGGCCAATCTTCTGGCCAAAGGCTTCCCTCATGTGCAGGTAGGGAATGGTGTGGTCGAGGACAGCCTGCATGAGCCTGCCAGAAAAGAGAAAGACACTGGGGAGGCGCCTTGCTGTATCCCCATTGCCAGCTGGGGCGGTGAAATGCCGACGTGGGAAGGCTTAGGGGGATCCAGCTGGGTGAGACACGGAACTGGAGTCCCAGGGAGGAGAAAAGGAGCCGGAGGACTCTTATCACCCCTGCTCAGTCACTTCACTGACCGCCCAGGACTTGGGCCCCTTGCCCTGACACCAGATAGAGAGGCAGGACCTGTCTATAGTTTCTACAGGGAGATAGATAGTGCATGTGGGCCGTAGAGCCCTGCGCAACCTGTTCCCGCCCGAGTAATTGAGCAGGATGGTCCCTCGGGCCTTTTGTCTGTCATCTAATAATATTTCCCTTCATTGTGAGGAAATTAAATGTGGGAGGAGGAGGTTTGTTCGTTTCACTTCCAGGGGAGAAGGTGCGTCTTCCAGGAGGCAGCTCCCATTGGCTCCCAAGGGGAAATCTGCCATGGTACCGCCTGCCAAGGAGGCTAAAAGCTCAGCTCTGCCAAGCCTCATACTCACCCGAGGGGCCCACCAGCCAGCACCAGCCGTTCCAGGTCCAGCCCACTCATCAGCACGTAGACGCCCTTACCTAGATGGCCCAGGATGTTGGCAGCTGCCAGGAAAAATGCTGGTCAGAGTGAAGAGGGCTGTTCATAGCCTCTTTACTTTAAAAAAAAATTTTTTTTTAATGTTTATTTAATCTTGAGAGACAGAGACAGAGCATGAGCAGGGGAGGGGCAGAAAGAGAGGGAGGCACAGAATCCAAAGCAGGGTCCAGGCTCTGAGGTGTCAGCCCAGAGCTCAATGTGGGGCTCAAACCCACGAACCGTGAGATCATGACCTGAGCCAAAGTCGGACGCTTAACCAACTGAGCCACCCAGATGCTCCCAGGGTCTTCCCTTTTATAAAAGTTGCTAGGTTTGGTACCAGAGCTTTCACACAGGCAGTAAAATGTCACCTAACCTTCAACTAGGATTCTGAGTGAGAGAAAAGGATGAAGTTTACCGCTTCCAGTCAAAAGTAGAGCTTGCTAGAGAGACCTCCACACCACCAACCTGCCAGACACACACACACACACACACACACACACACACAACCATCCACAAGATCAGACACAAAGGCCCCATCCTTAGATCTTTCCCTTCTCTTCCTCAACTGCCTTGGATGGGAAAGAAAAGCTAAAACTAATTTGGTCGAGAAGTCATTCATAGTTCTTTTTATCCATGCCCATAAAGGAAACCTAGAATTAGTGTCCCCCAGGTTGAGTCTGCTCTGTTCCAATATCACCAGCCCTCACCCCTCACAAGAGTGATCTATGGAAGAGTCTTTGCCCAAGAGATGGGTTATTCAGTGCTAGTTACAGAAACTGCTAGGGGCGCCTGGCTGGCTCAGTCAGTAGACCATGCGGCTCTTGATCTCAGGGTCATGAGTTCAAGCCCCACATTGGGTGTGAAGCCTACTTATGAAACAGTACAATACAATACAATACAGAAACTGGAGAGCATCTCTCCACCCTGGAAGTCAGGACACTAGATGGCCTTGGAGGTGTGAGCAGAAACCTGAGTACGGCATGAACACCACTGACCTACCTAATTGCGGTGGTTGTTTCCTGCTGACAGAAAGATCTGTACTGATTCCCCCCACTCCCTAGATGCTCCTTGTAACCAAAGCATCCTTTTCTGGGGTCCTGGATCTTGGGGGAGAAGGATGGTCTATGGCACAGAGCAAACCTAGCTGGTCATCGAATCTACGCCCTTGGTCTCCTTAGCACATGATGGGTATGCTGGCTCTCCCAGGATGTCATGTTTTCAGTTACACTTCAGGGGTGAAGATACTCAAATTGGATTGCCTGGTCTTCACTGGGTCTGGCTTCCATCAGTTGATGTGAATGGCTTTTTAGCATTGTTCATGATTACCTCACATGGGCTGTTCAGGGAAACATACAAACGAGGATGCCTGAAGGACACGAGTGAAGGCACATCTTACCTGTCTATTCCAGACACTGGAATACCACCCCGCACAGTGTGTTATCCACAGAGGAAGAAGCGCCCTTCATCGCAGCCACGGTCAGGCCCACAGTTCTGGCCAGAGGTTGCCTGGCAGCCCGAGTCCCACATGGACAGGCCGCTGGGCAAGTGGGGCAGTGGAGGCCCACCGTCTAGACACATGTCATCGGTAAGCTGACAATGGCGAGCGTCTCTCACCCAGAGATGGGCTTTCTCAGCTTCTAAAAGGATCAGGGCAGGGGCTTGCCTATTTGAGACTCACCGGGAACCTTGCAGTCTTCAAAGATTAGCTCACAGGTGTTAGAGCCCCTCATCCCCAGCTTGTCCAGCTTCTGGGAGGTGCTGAAGCCAGGCATACCCTTTATAGGAACAAAAGGTGGCCCAATTACAGACCAGTCACCAAGGAGGGCTAGCAAAAGGCAGACTCCTGGGAAATGCCCACCTTCCCATCCAGCCCCTGAATTTGCATGACACACTGCCTCCTGCTCTCATGGCCTCCGCTCTGTATGACTGCTCCACTCCTAGAAGCTCCAGCCCCAGCACTCCCCGAACCCCCACTCTGCTGCTAGGTGTGTTCTCCCCACTTCTCACGGGAGCAGTTCTATCTCAATGAAACACCTGCTCCCTGACTGTTGCCAGCTTTGTTTCGTCTCCTCAGGAGAAAGCACTTCCAAGACCTTCTCTCCAGACCACTCATTTCCTTTGCCTCTGTACCCAAGTCCCACGCAGGATCAACTGAGCCATCCAAGCGCTTTGGCTTGGCTAATCAGATTCAGAATGTACTGCCAAGTGACTAGCAGAGAGTGCCTGATGGGCAGGCTGACGGGAGTGGGGCCACGGGACCTTGAGATTCCCAACCTCAGCCAGGCCCTTTGGACTACTCACTTTTCTTATCCTCCAATCCTGGTCCCCTCTCTCCATGGAGGGTATTGCAAACCTCTATGATACTCATTCAAGGAACTCTCTACCCAGTCCCTCACTCCTGTGGTTCCCAGCCCTCACACCTTGAGGTCAGGAGGCAGATGGTTCCTCCAGCATCACCTGTAACCCGGCCTTACCTCTTTCCCACGGCTCACCGTTGGCCTTTGCTCACTTGCTCCCACACAGCTCAATTTCTCCCTCTCTTCTCTCTCTACCAAATAATGTGCTCAGTTCTCTCCCATTCTTCAAAACAAACGCCCACCTTTTCATTCCCACTCCAGCTCCATCTCCCCCTTGCTTTGCTGCAGTCTTCGGTCACCCCCCACTTGCATGCTCACTCATGCTGTGGTCTCCACAGCTGCTCTCTGCGAGGCCACCAGTGACATCCTGGTTGTCAAACCCAGTTGCCTTTCAGTCTTCGTCTTCCCAGACCACTTTGTGTGGCCCGGCTCTACGGATGGCTCCACCATCCTCACACTTGACCCATCCTTCCTGGGTTCCACTTTGGCCACCCTCCTTTCTGTCAGCTCTTCTGCCTCACCCCTGCCTCCGAGAGCCTTGGTGGAGCACACACTGATTGTGTCTGCCACCAGCCAAAGGGAGGCATCTCTAGTACTGCTGTCGGGAGACAACGGCCTTCCGTCATGCACTGTCCCCCACTCACCTTCTCCACGATAAAGGCCGTGATGCCTCGAGAGGGTGGCTCAGCAGTCAGATCGGTTTTAGCATAGACAATAAGGATGTCAGCGTCGGGGCCATTGGTGATCCAGAACTTGTTGCCATTCAGGATGTAGTGATCGCCTAAGGACAGGAAGGTGGCTACTTGCTCAAACCGTGGTGGCCTCTCTCACCACTCAGTTCACGGACCTGCTGCCGGGAAACGGTTCTGGAAACCCCGATGGGGCCACCCCCGATCACTGCTCCCTCACCCTGAGAAGGTCCGTCCCTCTGTCCGTCTCAGCTCCCACTCCACAAGCTTCCAAGTCAAGAAAAGACTCACCGTTCTTTTCTGCTTTTAGCTTCATGGAGACAACATCAGAGCCAGCATTGGGCTCACTCATGGCCAGCGCTCCGACGTACTCGCCGCTGATCAGCTGCAAGGGAAACCCCAAGGGCTGGTTACGACTCAGAAGTGCCCACAGGAGCTCGCTTGTCCTGCTTTCACCTGTGCACGTGACACCCCTTCAACCTGCTCTCAGACCAGGTATTGGTAAAGTCCTAGAAGAGAAGCCAACTGTCTACAAAACTGAAAATATCTCTCCTTTCCCATTCCCTTTGCAAGGGAAGCAAGTCCTGGTCTCGCGTTTCTTAAAATGCCCTGCAGACGTCGAGGGACCGACTCAGGACTTCTGGTCCTAGTTCTAATTCTTCTGATGGGATTATTTTAAAGCAAATCCCTGACCCTTTACTCACCGTACCCGGTTGAGGGCAGCACGCTGTAGGGAGCAAGTCTGACTGGCCCTTGCCAACAGGGGAGGGTGACTCAGGGTTGGTGGTGGCACTGTGACACTGGCGTGTTTCTCCATTCCCATTTCCTCACCTTGGGGAGGTACTTTTCTTTCTGGGCCTCATTTCCATTGCGCACAATTTGGTTGACGCAGAGGTTGGAGTGAGCACCGTAACTGAGCCCCACTGCTCCGGAAGCTCGAGATATCTCCTCCATCACCAGCACTTGTTCCAGGTAGCCCAGGCCAGAGCCGCCGTACTGAGCTGGGAGAGGAGGTGGTGCAGCGGAGTGGAAAAGGGAGCCCAGATTAAATTGGGACTTTCACAGGAAGGTTTATTGGCAGCAAAGAAACGCCCTCCGCAGCACCCGTTCCAGGTTCCCCCTAGCAAGGTTGACAGGCTGATGCCGTGGGCTCTGCTTTGCAAGCTCACAGAACTGGTTTTGTCTGCTGCCTCTGGTCAGTCGAGGCGTGGTTCAGAAAACAGTCATTGTAATGCCTGCGTTATCCCAGAGAGTCCGCTTGATGCAGACGAGACAGCCTAAGCACCTGCTATTTGGAAAGCCATGGAAGTGCACGGGCAGATGAATAAATGAAAGAGGACCTGGAGTTAACCAAGAAACAGAGAGGGAGGGTCAGGGGGTCAGAGCGCTAAGAACAGGTATGAAGCAAAGGATCCCGTGTGCAAAAGGCCCAAGGAAGGTGGGATTTCCGTAGCATAGGTGTGTAGACTTAACGGAGCAGGATTATCAGATCGACACATTGAACACCTTAAGCTCACGCAAGGTTAGAGGTCGTTGTATCTCAAAAAAGTTAAAACAAAACAAAACAAAAAAGCAAAACTAGTATCTGAGAGCAGGAGAGCCACAGCTAGTGAATTTCAGAACTCCTCACCAAAAAAATGTGCCTTTTCTTTGGCAACAGATCCCAAATTGAAGTGGTTGGATCATCTGGTACTACCGCCCTCCCACCTCCCCCCAGCCTTGCCCTTTGGGTAAATCTTGGTAAGACCCTTTGCACACAGGAGTGCCTGGCTGGTGCAGTCCATGGAGCGTGTGGCTCTTGATCTTGGGGTTATGAGTTCGAGCCCCACAATGGGTGTAGAGATGACTTAAAAAAATAAAATCTTGAAAACAAAAGAAAAAAGAAAAGACGCTTTGCACACGTTTACTCTGACCAAGAAGTCAGGCTCATCCTAGGCTCTAGGGAAAGGTTAGCCCAATTCTTGCAAGTCCGGGAAGGAAAGACCACAGGTGGGTGACACTAGAAATAGCCACCAGCACAACCAGGTGGAAACCAGAGCTCACCAGAACTGGCTTTCTTCGGGGGCTCCTAAACCTCCAAGACACAGTGGAAGAAAGTCTTGTTTGGGAGTTTCCAGTGGCCTTCCTCCCTATTGTTTTACTTTTTTTTTTTTATAGTGGGCTTCATGCCAAGTGCAAAGCCTAATGCGGGGCTTGAATTCAACCCTGAGATCAACAGTGCTCCGCTTAACTGACAGAGCCACCCAGGTGCCCTGCCCCTACCACTGTACATTAGGATGGTCTAAATTTTTAAGTCGTTCCATTTTGTCATTACTCTGGAATCAGCTCAACCCCAGGAACTGCTTCCAAGTGAGGTGTGCTCCACCTCTGTTCCAATATGAGTACAACCTGAACCAGTGTGCGCCGTCCAGGCTTTGGCAGGTGAGGCCACAGGCTTATTTCTTCCCTGGGTACTGCAAGCCACACCCGGCCTCTCCTTCAGAGGCCAATATCCAAACCAAAGTCTGCCAGGTCTGTGCTCTCTCCCCCTGGAAACAAGTAGTAAGACCCATAGGGGACAATGGGCGGGCCCTGGGAGAGCCTATTAAAGACATCATCCGGCCACCTCTTGGGGAGGCTCTCAAAATAAGCTCCAGGGTCAGCTGTGGGTAGAGGACATAGGCAGTCTCCACAGGGACACACCTGTCCTGAGTGGTCCTGCCTAGATGCTTGTGGTAGGTTAGAACTTAGGGAGTAGGGGAGACAGTAAGACAGTAAGACGTGTGAGACAGCTGTGTGATAATGGAGTTTTCTGAACTCCCAAAGTCACCTGGGGGAGCTTAGTAAGCAGAGTTCACGAGTCTGATCCTCAGTCGTGTGGACCACCCTGGCCTCATCCGTTTGCCCTCTCGATGTCACTGCCTAAAGGAATAGAGTATACTCACTCACCTCTGGGCTAACAGTCTGTGGGTGCTCTCTCAGGTCCACGAGGAAGTTTCTGTCCCTGAGCTTCTTTGAGCATGATCTTTTCCCTCCCTTCCTGTTTCTTTTGGGAACAGTGCTAAAGGGCAGGTAAGAAAAGTTCTCACTGGGGAAGGAAACTGTACTCACCAGGGGCAGTGATGCCTAGGACCCCCAGGTTTCCCAGCTGCTTCCAAAACTCCTGCCAACAGAGAGGAGCGAGCGCAGTGAGCTGGGAGAGGGCAGCCAGTCACAGGTGTCTGGCGCATCTGGAATGAGACCCAGACGCTTCGCGAAAAGGGGCTGCATGCTTTGGGAGGTTTTATTTACCGCAAGACTGTGTGAGCCCTTCCAGGCAGGAGGTCGATTCCCAGCCCAGCCTAGCCCAGGCCCCCAAACTGCCCCCTTGTCGCTCTGCACCCCCCACCCTCTAGCGTGGGCATCATGACTCACTCGAAGGTTCTTGAACTCATTGCTCTGATCAATCTCCTGGGCCTGGGGAGCTAGATGCTCCTGAAGAAACTTAGCCATGGTCTGACGAAGCTAGAGGGAGAGAGGTGAACAGATGCCACCGAAACACCACATTACTGCCCCTAATAACAGCATCTTCACTACCGAGGACGCATTCAGGAAAACAGGCTACAAACAACCCACCAAACAGCATCAGATTGAAACTTAGAGGCCATACTAGTTTACACTTCCTCAGAGATGATCTTCATCAGTTAAAAAATAATTAAAAAAATTTTTTTCAATGTTTTTATTTATTTTTGAGAGAGAGAGAGACAGAGTACTACTGAGGGAGAGGCAGAGAGAGAGGGAATCCGAAGCAGGCTCCAAGCTCTGAGCTGTCCGCACAGAGCCCAATGCAGGCCTCGAACTCACCAACTGTGAGATCATGACCTGAGCTGAAATCGGATGCTTAACCGACTGAGCTGCCCAGACACCCCAACAGCTGAGTATTTTAAAACATCACTCCCCTAAATGAAATCATTCCATGGCTTTTCATTATACCTAGAAGACTCTTTACTCAGGCCTATTAAGGCCCCACATGAGCTGATCCCTCCTGACTCTTCCGGCCTTCTCCAGTACCTTCCTCACTCCCACTCCCTGTGCTCTAGCCTACCCTCTTCAGTTTTTGGCACACGCCAGGCTTTCGGCCCCTGTGCCTTTGGCTAAAAAGGATTACACAAAGAGATTAGAAACTATAGGCAGAAACATTTGAGAGCTAGAATTGAACCCTTCCTGTCTGAGGTGATTCGAAGCTCTGTCTACTGACTGCAAACCCAAATGATGTTGGAGCTTCTGGAGGCTCAGGCACTTGCTTAACAGGAGAATCAGGTTCCTGGGGAACTCTGTGCCAGCATCCAAGTAAACACAGTCACTTTCCTCCAGGAAGGCTCTGGTTCAGCTCCATGCTTAACGACCTTTCAAGTTACTGTTCCACTTTGTGCTCTGACCCAATGGGCTGAAGAATTACAGCAGATAACGCTGTGCACTTCCAAGCCCTTTAGGTGTGTATTTGAAAAAGATTCCCTGGTAAGGATGATTAACCAGGCTTGAGAACCATAGTCTTAAGGCATTGTTCAGGTGTAAGTAGACTTCGGATAGATTATGGATCTTTTTGGCACACGCGGGTGGCCCTGCCAATCCTCCACCAAAACACCATCAGTCTCCCAGCAGCCTTCCTTGTCTCTGACTCTTTATCTAACTCAAAAGCTAGGCTTTGCTGCCTCCATAGAGGTGAGGTTGAGGCCAGCCCCCACTCCCGCGGTCCCGCTGCCACAGCTGGCGGGGCACTGGGCAGAGCAACGTTGAGGCGACCAAAGAGCAGGGCCAGCAGGCCTTAGGGACCGGAAGTGGATTCAGCCTCCCTACCTGCTTCTGCTCCTCGCTTAGCCCGTTGATCGCATCGTCCACAGGCAAGAGGGAGTGGGCCCGCTGGGACACTAGGCCGGCGAGCGGCGCCAGCGGAGTCCGCAGCCTCCAATTCGCGATGCGCCGTCCCAGAAGCCAAGCTGCCACCGCCATCTCTGCCCTGGGCTAGAAGCTGAGGCAGAGCGCTAGAGCAGCGGCGAGGAGCCCGCCCCACAGGCTCCACCAATCCCAGGCTTCGCTGCCTCCACCCAATCGGGGAGGGGGTGGGTCTCCAGGAGCCTATCACCCTTCGCTGCTGGTTGGAAGGCTAAGCTCTTGGCCACCACACGAGCCAATCAGCGGCGACGCCCGACTACCTACACCCGGTGGGGTTGGGGGCGAGGGCGCTGGAGCTGCTACGGAGGTCATTCGTAGGTTGGGAATTTTTTTAGTAGAAGACCGAGAAAAGCTTCATCTGAGTGGAGGAGTAGTATCTCCCTTTCGTTGAAGTAGCAGTCCGTAACTACAAAAGCCTGTAGTTCCTCTGCGGGAAAGGAAGTGTTAAAACAGCCTGGGATGCCCAGGGCGTTGAAATAAATTGTTAAAGCCACTCTGAGTTAGCTAAGGTTCAGTAAGTAGCGTTGGCTCTAGGGTGCACAGGGTTTGTCGATTTTGGACTTTTATGGGAAAGAGTTGCTGTCTTCCAGATTATTTAATGAACAATAAGAACAGCAATCAGAGCGCCTGGGTAGTTCAGTCAGTTAAGCCTGGGACATTTGATTTTGGCTCAGGTCATGATCTCATTTGTGAATTGAGCCATGCCTTGGGCTCTGCTCTGGCACCTGGGAGCGTGCTTGAGATTCTTTCTTTCCCTCTGTCTCTGCCCTGTTCACTCTCTCCCCTACTCACTCTCTCTCTCTCAAAATTAAAAACAAAACAAAACAACCCCCCCCCCAAAAAAAAAACCAACAATCAGGACTTTTTAAAAACAGGGTTGGGTGGTGAGGATAGAGAAACGGAAGAGTGGTGTGTTACAAGTATTAAAAGAAAATCACAAAGCCATAGTGGAGCCACTTAAGACTCTAAGTCAGTAAACCAAGACTTAACTGCCTAACCTAGGCTGTTTCAGCTCCCCAAGAATGTAACCTTTAGCCACCCAAACGTGGGAATTTCCTAGTGTTGCCTGGAAAATTTATTGATAGGCCCCTTGTGTCCCCCTTAGGATAGACCTTGCCTGGAACAACCGATTCTTTGCTAATAATTTCCTTTTCTTGTTCCATTACTACCTTTAAAAACCTTTCCTTTTTTATAGCTCGATGGAGCTCCTTTCTATTTGCTAGATGGGATACTGCCTGAGTCATGAACTGTTTAATAAAGCCAATTAGATCTTTAAAATTTACTCAGTTGAATTTTTGGTATTTAACAGGGGGAAGAGGGGAGCTGATGGAATTAAGCGTCTATCCCCCTTTGCTATTTTCCTCCTCCAATGTAGTGGACCAATGCCCTGAACAGTTCTTCTTCAAGTAGTTTAGTGCCCTGAGTCTTGTGATGAAAATGAGAGGAAATGAAAACAATACCACCTTGAAATGAAAATGAAAATACCACCAATACCACCCCCTGCAAGACTCTTGGGAGTGTTGAAAGGAAGCCATAGGCCCAAGGTGGAGTCACTTGCCCCAGGACAGCAATCAAGACTTAACTGCAGTTTCAATTTCTCCAGGAGTAGAATTTTTTTGTTTGTTTGTTTTTGAGAGAGAGAGAGAGAAAGCGAGTGCACGCGCACGCACATGAGTGGGGGAGGGGCAGAAAGAGAATCTCTAGCAGGCTCTAGGCCGATGTTAAAAATTTTTAATCTTGGGGCGCCTGGGTGGCTCAGTAGGTTGAGCGGCCAACTTCAGCTCAGGTCATGATCTTGCGGTCTGTGAGTTTGAGCCCCACATCGGGCTCTGTGCTGATGGCTCGGAGCCTGGAGCCTGCTTCGGATTCTGTGTCTGCCTCTCTCTTTGCCCTTCCCCTGCTCACGCTCTGTCTCTCAAAAATAAATAAACGTTAAAAAGAAAATTAAAAAGAAATTTTTTTAATCTTAAAAAAAAAGGGGGGGGATGCCTAGGTGGCTCAGTCAGTTAAGCATCAGACTGTGCCTCAGGCAGGTCATGATCTCACAGTTGGTGGGTTCACGCCCTGTGTGGGGGTCTGTACTGTGACAAGTGGAGCCTGGAGCCTGCTTCCGGTTCTGCGGCTCCCTTTCTTTTCTCCTCCCTTGATTGCACTCTGTCTCTCTCTCTCAAAAATAAACATTAAAAAAAAATTGAGAACAAAATTATTTTCTAGTAATCTCCACACCCAGAATGGGGCTTGAACTCAGACCCAGAGACCAAGAGTCACATGCTTTACCGACTGAGCCAGCCAGATGTCCCAAAAACAAAATAAAAAATAAAAATTTGCCTGTGAATAGAAGATGGACTGTAGCTGGAGGGGATGAAAGTTGGGAGTTCCAATGAGAGGGAAGCTGAATATCCGAAGCTTACAAAGGCATGGGTAAAAGCAGCGCGACAAGGGTAGAGACTGGGAGCCAGCACTGCAGTGGAAGCTGAGGGCAGGATTATTAGGGGAATCATTTGAAGATAAATTGTGAACTTCGATATACTCTTTGTCAGGCACTGGGTTAGGTGCAGGACATAATTATTAAAACAATCCATTACGACAGGTGTTATCTCTAGCTCACTGATAAGAAATGAGACTAAGGGAAGTAATTTGCCAAAGACCACTTTCTAGTGGGTGGGCTGGGATTTCAACCCATAACCATCTGGCTAGGATGGGCTGGAAACTGAAGTTTTCGCATCCTTATTTTATAAAGAATTCGTACTCTGTCACCCCTGCTGAAAACCTCTAAGTATGTAGATTTCTTCCCCCTACAATCTGTGCCATACATTACAGTTGGCCCCTGAAGAACATGGGTTTGATATTGCATGGGTCCACTTATACACAGATTTTCAATACAGTATCGTACTGTAAATGTATTTTCTCCTTATGACTTTCTTAATAACATTTTCTTTTCTCTCGCATACTTTAAATATACAAATATACAACCATCAATACATATAACACACAAAATGGGTGTTGACCGACTATGTTATTAGTTAGGTCAAGAGGTTATTAATAAGGTTTTCGGGGAGTCAAAAGTTCTCTGCAGATTTTCAGGGCTCCTAGTTGGCCCAGATGGTAGGACATGTGACTCTTGATCTCAGGCTTGTAAGTTCGAGCCCCACGTTTGCTGGAGAGGTTACTTAAAATAAATAAATCTCACCTAATAAAAATGCTTTTTTAAAAAGTGATATGCAGATTTTCAACTGCACCTGTGCAAGAGAGGTCAGTGCCCTTTACCTCTGCCTTGTTCAAGGGTCAACTGTTACTCGTGTAACTTTCTTGTGTGTAAATCTTCCTTTACGCCTTTTATGTCATGGCCCTAACACATTTCATTTCTGTTTTCCTGATGTCCTTGACACTACTGTCTCAATCCCGGCATCCATCTTCAACATCAATGCTGGATTCATTTTTCTACAACATTACGGTGATTGTCTGTTGAATATTTATCAGCGATTCATTATTGCCTAGATCTGTGGTTTCCAGAATGTGAGCCAAGGTACTTTGGGCAGGAAACTCAGAGGGATACCATGGATGTTTTAAGCTTTGGAGTGACTCACAGCGATTGGCATCTATTAGAATTTACAGTTACTGCTAGCTTGAAGTAGGTCGGTTTCAACATTAGATCATTTACGTTCCTTTCAGTGTCAAACGGGGAGTGAAGGTGGTAGTGTCCAATCTGATTCCGACGTTTGAGAAGTTAAGGCGTGCCTAACATTCTGATGACAGAAAAAATTTTCTAAAAGCCTGAAACATAAGGGAAGATACTTTAGATTTATAAATCAGCACGTACATAAACTTCATATAAACTTTCATATAAGCCTGACTTATGGCCCACCGTGTACATCTGCAGCCCTGAAGGAAAAACATCTTAAGATAATAACACTCCTCCTCTCAGTTCTCCTTGACAGTAAAGCTCATGATTCATACCTGTATGTCAAGCTATCCTCTTTTGAACTTTTAGAATGTAAAAAAAAGTGTAACACTGCAAAAACGGTTCACTGTAAAAACTGTTCATTCTCTGGAGCACTTTCTTCCCTGTGAAGAGCACGTCTCCTGGGCAGCTGTCCTGACTTGGGCTCTAATAAAACTCCTTGCTTTTAGAGATTCTTAAAAGTTTGTTCATTCTGCATTGACGATTCCATTAGTGAATAACTATAGTTAGTTAAAAATGAAATAAAGGGCGCCTGGCTGGCTCAGTGGGAAGACCAGGTGACTCTTACTCTTGGGGTCATGAGTTCAAGCCCCACGTGGGTGTAGAGATTGCTTAAGTACATAATTAAATAAAATTTAAAAAAAGAAATGAAAAATTTTCCCTTAGATTTATGTGCATTATTTTTTCAAAGGCTACTAAGTGGATGGATCTAACTACTTAAAATAGAACCATTAGATATTTCTTCGGGTGTCATAAATATTACTAAGACACTCTTGACATCGTGAACTGAGAAAAGTTTGGAAACCTCTGGCCTAGATGATAAAGACATAGACTGGTTAGCATGGCGTTCAAGGATCTTCAAGACTTCTACCACCATGTACCTCCCACCCCCATTATTCCCTGGCTCAAATCTTTCTCCAGTATTTGCTTATCATTTGACCTTGGGCAAACCAACTTAACTTCTGTGCCTGTTTCTCTGGCTATAAAAAGAGCTGATGGTGTTTACCTTGTGATGGTAATGAAGGCTACCTGAGAAGTACAGTAAGGAGGAACATGTGTAAACACCGTACGGCACATCACAAGTGCTCACTTAAGTGTCAGGCATAAGCCCCTCTCATCTTGAACCCTCAGAACAAGACTAGTTTCCCTTACTCATTTCTCCAAGATTCATCTGGATATCCCTTTGACTTTTTTATTCGTCAGCATTTCATGACTTCCCCCCCACACCCCGCAGGTTCCAATGATACCCCCTCCTCGGGTTTAGTTTGCTAGAGCAGCTCAGACTCAGAGAAACATTTTATTTACTAGATGATCGGGTTACCACACAAGGCTAGAACTCAGGAACAGCCAGGCAGATGAGATGCATAGGGCAAAGAGTGGGGAAAGGAAGTGGGGCTTCCATGCCCCGAGCTTGCTACTCTCCCCACACCTCCACGTGTTCACCAGCCTGGAAGGTCCTCAACTTTCTAGCTAGCCTCTCCAAATGTTACTCTCCCTTCAATCTTCATTCTACCTCCTCCATCAAGCCTTCTCCAACCAAAGTAGCCCACGGTTAACGACTAGAGTACACAATTCTATCACACCACCCAGTTAGTAAAGTACTGCTGTTTGTTATGTAACTTACGTGTCACCAGCACATTGTTTTACCAAATAGATTGCAAGCATCCTTGAGGTTAAGAGTGCCATGCTACATTAAAGTTTCTTATAGCATCCAGCAAAGTGGAGGGTACAGATCACTATTTGCTGAGTTAATAGAACATATATGAAATCCATCCAGGCTCCAGACCAGATTAAACACCGAGAACACCTCCACATGTACAAAAGCCAGATGGAGCGATAGAGGTCGGGGGAGCGCGCAAAGCAAGAGTGCACAAACGCCAGCTGGGGGTGCAAAGAACTGTGAGATGAAGGGCCCTTGGGAGCCCAGGCCACAAGTGAACAGGGTTTCTGTGCTAGGAAAGATGAGCAACAGCCATTAAGTGACATTCCTGGTGTTAACCAGGGAGGCCCGACAAGGAGGTGAGGATCCCACAGCTGAGTCTCCCTGCTCTCCTTCTAAGAACTACTTTTGGGGGGCCAGAAATGCCAATTATAAATTATTTGGATAAACAATCTTTTAAACTGTCAACATTCTGAAAATGGGTAGAATATTCAGCCTTTGTCACTGGTGAGAATTCTGTAACTGGGTTTCCCCCTCGTAATTTTTGGGACACATCCAACTGTGGGAATGTTTTTGTGTGAAGGCAAAGAAATTTAGCCTTCCCTGAAAGTTGGAGTGGAGGCGTTACTTGCTCTGATTGGGTGGCAGACTCAATGCTGAAGAGCGGAGGGGGGTTTGGTGAAGAAATTGGGAGATGCAGTAAAAAATGGAAGCTAGCCGAGGCGCCTGGATGGCTCAGTTGGTTAAGTGTCTAACTTCCACTAAGGTCATGATCTCATGGTTCCTGGGTTCGAGCCCTCTGTAGGGCTTTGGGGTGACAGCTCAGAGCCTGGAGCCTGCTTCAATTCTTGCTCTCCCTCTCTCTCTCTGTCCCTCCTCTACTCACACTCTATCTCAAAAATAAAACAGACATTAAAAAAAAAGTAAATAAACATTAAAATAAAAAAAAAGGAAGATAGCCAAAGCCAAAGTCAGCCTAGATCAACTAAGAAATGAAATATAGCTGTGCCTTTAGTAAGCCAGCAGGGAAGCCTGCCATGGGCTTCAGCTGACTCAGGATCCACGGGGCCAGGGCCAGGAATGGCTGTGCAAACAGCAGTCCATAACCATGCCTAAGAATATAGGGAGGACACAGGCGGCTAGTGACACACGCCTGGTGGATGGAGTCTGGCGCCCACTGCTACAAAAGGGACACCCCCTCGGAAGACCAGCTACTGCTCCTGGAAGACAGCAGGGTTATCCACACAGCACTTAAGTAGAAGAAAAATATTCTGGGTTAAATCTGTGTCTTGAATGTGTTAACTAGATCAGGTGAAGAGTGTTCAGTGGTCATATTTAAGTTAAAAGGCTATTTTCATTTCTCAATGTTGTAGTCCGGATAGTTCCAGAAATATTTATTTTAAAAGTAGCACTGTATAAAAAAACACCAAAACCAAAACGAAAAAAAAGAAGTGATCTAGATTAAAAGCTCCAAGGTGTACTGTTTCAGGTAGGTGTTATTGCTATCTATACCTTCACCCCCATTTATTAAGCCATTTTAAGTAACTTCATTAATTTACAATGAGGTATAGAGCCCAACCAGGATGAGACAGAATGTGTTCCAAGTTAGAAGGGGACAGCATGGCTTCTCACTGGTGTCTCCTGTGGAGCATCTGCGCTCCGTTGTACAATTAAGGTTTTCTTCCTACGCATCTGAATGTTAGCTTTGGGATCCTCTGGCCAAGGCCAATTTGGTCTCCTGACTCTCATGGCGTGCCGTCTTGTTGCCTAGAAGGTTGGTCCAAGCTTCCAGGTGCCCCTCTTTGTAGGCCTCAGTTATGTACGTGTGAGGTTCAGGAGAGCCGACCTCTCTAAAAGGCTGGAACACTTGTCTGAAGGAGGAACCGCCATTCCGGCATCGACTGTCCTTAATCCTACTGCAGAAACTGTTTTCATTCTGGGGATGGTGAGTCCTAGAAGGTCATGGCCAAGAAGAAGATGTTCTAAGTGGCTTCCTCTGAGAGTTTAACCCCAAGAGGGAACCAGCTGGTCACTTGCTTTTGATCACATTTCTAATAGCTGCTCCATTTCCTCAAGGGCTGTTGTAAAATCATTGACTTGACTGTTACATAACGTCTGCTGCTCTCGGAACCGGGCCCGCTCTTCTTCCTTCATCTTCAACTTTACTTTTAAGGCCTGCGTGGAAAGACATTGAACAAGAAACAAACAAAACAAACACCAAAACTTTGATTCACATGAGAGACAACACCATCCCAGGACACTATGCTTCTCTTCCACTGAGGAAGACCATTAGAATACTGACAGACACCGTCGTTTCTACCTTAGATTTATACATCTGTGCTCGTTTTAGAAATGGTCTCTCTCCTATATCTAAGCTGGAGCCATGAAATCCTCTAGGATTCAGTGTACTATTCCATGATTCTTCCAAGCATTCCAAGACAGTCCAGACCCCAGAATCTGGGTTTCCTATTACAGGTTTCCTTGAGATACCATGTTTCCAGAGCATGGCTTTCACACGGGCCCACCTCTTACTGTGAGCCACCCAGTTGTTTGCACATTGCCTCAAGCCCTGTGGCTGTGAGCGTTTCTGAGCCTTTAGAACAGAAAATCAGTTGAAAAAAAGTGATGAAAACCAATGAAGTCTTGGAATTTAGTTAAGAGTAACGCGTCAATGTTGGTTTTTTAATGCTGACAAATGTACTAGATGATAATGTATGATGTTAATATGAAGGGAACGGAATTCTCTGTATTATCCTGGCAACTCTTCCGTAAATCTATTATTATTACAAAGTGGTTTATTAAAAATAAATAAATAGATTAATAAGAAAGAGTCCTCCACAGATGCACCTCTTGTGGTAGGAAATGGTAGTCCTGCCTCAGGGTGATGTCTGTCTCTCACCTGTAACTCCTCCATCTGCTTTTTGGCTGTTTCGTTAAAAAGCTTCAGCTCATCTTGCAAAGTTTCTAACAGCAACTAAAAGGAAAGTGCAGTGTAGTAAGAAATCTTTACTGAAGTGTGAAAACTTGCTTTATATAAACTAATCTCTTTATACAAAACGAAAGTTGGTTAGAAGACTGCTAGCAAAAGGCTTCCGTTCACTCAGTCATCTGTTGAGTGCCCTTGTGTGTCAGGCTCTTCCATGTGCTCTATGTTACACAGGCAAAGTGGGCAAAACACAGTAGCCACCGGAGAGGTGACTACTAGCCTGTGGGACTGGAGGAAGGCTTCCATCTCTGGCCCTCTACGATTCTAAGATGACTATTGATCTTCCCGGTGAAGAGGTCAGAGAAGCTCAAAAGACTTAACCCCGAACAACTACCTTCCTGCTTTGGGAGGGAACCGAAGAGAGGCTGAATTTAATTCAGGCTGGATCTTTCCATCATACAGTTCTCAGTAAATGGGTAAGGGGAGAAACTTGGTAAAGTGGAGAAGCGAGAAACCAGAAAGTTCTCTATACAGGTTCATCCTGTTATGTGTCTTAAAGTAGCATATTTTCAACTCAGACTCACTCATATCTATAAGCACAAAGTTGCCTTCCAAGTAAAATATGCTATTTTGAATACTTGTCCACTGCTCTCTTCCACTATCATGGAAAACAAAGGCTGCTTCCTGGGGTTTGCTGGGCACATGGCAGGGACTTTCTTAGCTGTGCAGAGACCCATGGTCACTTGGCCCCCGTGTACTCGCACGCGTGCCCTCACCATAGAATCCGTGTGATCTGTGGTAGCTTCCTGCCGTGACACCAGCGTCTCACTGCCTGAAACTGATACAAACGACAGAGTCAGCCTTGCGTAGGGAGCTGCGCCTCAAACAGAAACCAAACACCCCTCCACGGACAACTACAGGAACACTCGCGAGGAAACCTGCTCCGAGCATCTGGTCCCTGACTCTCTCCTGAGGTTTCATCTGGGCAGGGGTCACCTACACCTACCCTCAGAGCTTTATTTTACTTCCCTCTGCTCGAGCTTTGGAGATGGTCCAAAGTTCGCCCTGCTTTCTCTTCAGCTCAGCAGAAAATCTGCCTAAAGGAAATGAAAGGTTGGAATTTTCCATTTCGTTCACAATACAAAAAACTATTTTTAAAAGCTTTTCGGGCTTAAAAATTTATTATTTTTGGGGGCACCTGGGTGGCTCAGTCGGTTGAGCGTCCGACTTCGGCTCAGGTCATGATCTCACAGTCTGTGAGTTCAGGCCCCGCGTCGGGCTCTGTGCTGACAGCTCAGAGCTTGGAGCCTGTTTCAGATTCTGTGTCTCCTCTCTCTCTGCCCTTCCCCTGCTCACACTCTGTCTCTCTCTCTCTCAACAATAAATAAACATTAAAAAATTTTTTTAAAAATATGTAATTAAAAATTATTTTCGGAAAAAGCGATGCATACATATATTAAGTTAAAAGTATACAAAAACGTATACAGTGACTATAAAGAATATATACTCAAATGCACAGGTTAATCAGCAGCATTCAAAGCCAGTGTTCCTGAATTCAAAGAAGCCTGGGCCCCTTCACTTGGTGTTCTTGGGCTCCTCAACTTGGTCTGAGGCTCTTGTACAGTCTTTGGGCAATTCCTTCCTCTACTCCCCTCTTTGCTACAGACTCTGCTTTCTAGGGACAGGGTCAGAATAGGAATCACATTTAAGGGGCGCTTGGGTGGTTCAGTGGGTTAAGTGTCCAACTTTGGCTTGAGTTGAGCTCATGAGTTTGAGCCCCATGTATGGCTCTGTGCTGACAGTTCGGAGCCTTGATTCCACTTCGGATTCTGTGCCTCCCTCTCTCTCTGCCCCTCCCCGCTCATGTGCTCATACGCGCACGCTCGCTCTCTCTCAAAAATAAACAAACATTAAAAAAGAAATCACATTTAACCATTGTGATTCTGCTGGTCAGCCAGGTTTAGGAACCCCTGAAATAGTATCACCTCTGTCTTTTCTACCCTGGGAAATTTACCGTTGGCTCTCTACCTTGAAAGAAATGAAATATTTCTAGTCTCTTTGCAAGGTCATACTTGTTGGCATCAAATGAACGGCATGGCATGAAGTATTCAGATAAGAGATAATCCTCTCTCCACAAACATCTGAAATTCTGTTGGTTAAAGCCAACATCACAAGGGAACAAAGGAAAGCTCCTCCCGGGGCTACTGACTGGCTCTGTCGGTAAAGGATGTGACTCTTGATCTCTGGGTTATAAGTTTGAGCCACACGTTGGGTGTAGAGATTACTTAAAAATAAATCTTTAAAAAAAGAAAGATGGGACGCCTGGGTGGCTCAGTCAGTTGAGTGTCCGACTTCGGCTCAGGTCATGATCTCGCGGTCTGTGAGTTCGAGCCCCGTGTCGGGCTCTGTGCTGACAGCTCAGAGCCTGGAGCCTGCTTCACATTCTGTGTCTCCCTCTCTCTCTGCCCCTCCCTCACTCATGCTCTGTTTCTCTCTGTCTCAAAAATAAATAAACATTAAAAAAAAAAAAAAAAGAAAGAAAGACAAGCTCCTCCAAATCTTTAGGGTTTTGCTAACTAACCCCTGCCCTGAATGGGCCGGCTGGTGCCATGCTGGACTCTTGACACCCAGTCCACGATCAGCCCAGGAAGGGGCAGGTGCACTGACTCCTCTGAAGGCAACTGTGGACTGTCTCTTACCTGGGTTGAGGCCCTTGCTCTCCAAAATTGCCAAACAATTATCCTGAAACTTCTCCAGCAGCTCCACCTTTTGGGTCAGGTCCTTCAGCTCTCCCTGTTGGGGTGCCATGCAGACAGATGAGGCCTGTTCCACTCTGCAGGGGTGGTCTTTCTGCCCTTACTCTTGGGACAGCCACGGCACGAGCCCTGGCGTCTTCCCTTTCTGTCCTCGGGCACCTGGGCATTGCAAGCTTGCTCCCACCCCCGGGGCCATCCCTCGGGATTGCATGCATTCCCTGGTGCAGTGACCACAGAGGTCTGGTGGGCCTCCTACCTGAGTTTCAGTCAACTTCTGGTGCAGCTGCCTGTTGACAGCCTCTAAGAGCTGGTTCTTATCCTTGAGCTCTTCCTCTGATTTCTGCTTGCTCAGTGGCTTGTAGCTATAATGACAATTGTGCTTATATGAAGCGGTGGAGGTATTAAGAAAATGGGCCAAAGGTTCACACAAACAGGAGTTCGAAGCTTGGCCTCATTATATAGTGATTTATGACCTTCAGTAAGTTACATAACCTCCCTGAGATTTGGTTTACTCATTTCTAGAATTAGTGTAATACCCACATCTTACAACATTGTGAAAAATGAGAGAGAACACATGTAATAATTCTTAGCACAGCTACTGATATGTAATAAATACTTAATAAATATTAGCTACTATCATCAATATTAAACTTTCTTGTCAATGCCCTCAGAGTTGTTCTTGAATAGTATTTTCTCTTCATAACTTTTTTTTAAGATTTTATTATTTACTTATTTATTTTTGTTTTCTGGGTGGTTTTTTTTGTCTATTTATTTTGAGAGAGAGAGAGAGAGAGAGAGAGAGAGAGAGAGCGAGCATGGGGGAGGGGCAGAGAGGGAGAGAGAGAATCCTAAGCAGGCTCCACGCCATCAGCATGGAGCCCGACATCGGTCTTGATCTCACAAACTACAAGATTGACCTAAGCCGAAATCAAGAGTTAGCTGCCTGACTGAGCCACCCAGGCACCTCTGTATTTTTTAGAGAGAGAGAGAGAGAGAGAGAGAGAGTACGAGTAGGGAGAAGGGCAGAGGGTGAGAGAGAGAGAATCCTAAGCAGGCTCCATGGTGAGTACAGAGCCCAACGTGGGGCTTGATCTCACGACCCTGGAACTTGAGGTTAGGGTGACCTCAAGTGACAACTTGAGCCAAAATCAAGAGTCAGACGCTCAACCAACTGAGCCACCCAGGCACCCTAAAGATTTTATTTTTATGTAATCTCTACACCCAACGTGGGGCTTGAACTCACAACCCTGAGGTCAAGAGTCACATTGTTCTACCGACTAAGCTAGCCAGGTATGACAATCTTCAGAACTTTTAAGACATGCCCAAATTAATAGATTTGGAATTAGAAACTATTTCTACAAACTTTCCAGCTTGCACTATTTCTGTCTTCAGGACTGCAAAACATACAAGCTAGCCTCAAACAGAGAGATAGATCGTTCCCCAGGATTTTAACACCACCACCACCCCCGCCCCATGTGGAAGTCACCCACCACATGCGGGGCCACCTATCCTGAAGCCTCACAAGCCTATTGATGGGCTACAACTGGGTTTGATTTCCCGTCAGCAGTGGGCCCGGCATGGAGCCCAGAAAGCTCCTCTGGTTCTCAGGATGGTAGCATCACAGATCCGTGCCCTGACAGTGGTTCTCAAACTTGGCCGTGCTGCATCCCTGAAAACTCCACTCGGCTTTCTGGGACGGCACCCAGACTATACCACACCACAAGAACCCATGAGCAATTCTGCGGTACGGCCCTGAGATCCACCGCCCTAAGATAGTGGCCAGCCTTCCCGGGCCCTGATGCTCACCTCTTTCTCACGTTCCTCCTGATGGCAGCGTCTGCAGCTTTTACCTGCCTAGAGAAGCAAACACAAAGAAACTGGGATGTTAACTAGTCTCACTGTGGTGATCATTTTGCAACATATACAAATATCTAATCATTATATTGTACGCCTGGAACTCATATCATGTGTGTTCATAACACACCTCAACTAAAAAAGGGAACAACAAAGAAATCAGGGACTTGTGGCCTTGTTATGTGTGCTGTGAACGAGGTAGAACAAAGAGCCTGGTTTTCTGAGGAAGGAATCAGAGACTGTATATAATGCCAACAGCAGACGCTTGAGAAGCTCTGAGGGCCATGCACTTTTGTCTCAGCCCCGATTATTAACAGGGACTGGGCTCCTCTCCGGAGCACCGCAGCCACCCGATGGACCTGCTGCTGCTCAAAATGGTGTGATTATCTCATGTCAACCTCGCTCCTGTGAGAACTGAGAAGAGGAAGACGCACGCACTTGCCTGGGCTGGAGTGCGCTCACACCAGCAACCTAGGCTTACGAGCAGCCCCACCCACCCCGACCACCACTAGGGCTGGTGTTTGGCCACAGTACTGCTGTTTGCGCACTCAGCAAGTGGCAAGAAAGGAAAGAGTACCTCTTATCCTAACCCTTGCTGGGCCTCTTCTGAACCAATCAACTGCTCTGGGGCACTGACTCCAGCTGCCCTGTGCTCTCAAAAACCCTACTTCCTAAACCTTGACGCTGAGCAACTTCTAGAAAGATGTTCTCACTGGATACCAATGCTCTCACCCGTTCTCTCGTCTTGGTTTGATTTTTGTAACATCATTCTCTGAACCTCCTGAATGAAGCCTGGAAACATCCACTTCTTTGGACTTCACTGGTAACAGGCTCTTCGATGGCGCTCGAGTTTGTGTGTCTGCAAAGGAAAGCAAGCAGGTGAAGACTCAAGCACCATGACACAACAGCTGCCACTCTGTGACACACAGTTCCGTTCCAGGTTGTCAGACACCTGGATTCTCATCCTGGCCAGTCTCAACTTGTGGAGATCAACTCAGAAGAATAAGACTTCGAGAATAATCGGGGATGGAAACCAAAACTCTTTGAATGTGACAGGGCCATGTATTTGAGGACAGCCAAAACTTGATGCCGTAGACCGAACGGCCAGAGGGGAGAAATATCAAAGTGGAGGCTGATAACAAGCAAAGAGCCAAATGTGAGGCAGCGTGGCCGTCAGCAGGGCAAAGCACAGTGGAATCCTTCACCCATCTCCAGCGGAATCGAACCACCTTGTGAAACTCCTACACATACGGTACGCTCTCCCAAGGCTACACTCGAGCTGCTATGAGGTTCTCTTTGAACTGCTGCAGACTTATTTTGATCAGTCTCCCTAAATACTCTGAAATGTTTTTGTGTCCCTAGCCTAGAAGAGTACCCACTTGCTGAATAAATGGAACACTTTACAGCTTCACAGGCTTTTTCACACACCACTTCTGAATGATCTTCTCTAGTCTTCTTTCCCCTTTTTAAAAAAAATCTTTAATGTTTATTTATTCCCGAGGGGGGGGGAGCAGAGACAGAGAGAGAGACACACACACACAGAATCCAAAGCAGGCTCTAGGCTCCAAGCTGTCAGCACAGAGCCTGACGTGGGGCTCAAACTCATGAATCGCGAGATCATGACTTGAGACGCTTAACCCACTGAGCCACCCAGGTGCCCCTTCTCTCCCCTTTTCATGCTGACTGCCTTTACTGTCAGCCCTTTTAATTTGTTTATTCGTTATTAAGTTTAGAGGTTCCCTAGTTGAGATTCTGTTCCGATCTTGCTAGGGTGCTGCCAGATACCCTGAGAAGGGGCCCTGCCGTGACATGCTCCTGCCCCAGAGAGGAGCGTTTCCCCCCAGTCCCCATGCCAGCCCTCCACCACACACACAGTCTTTCTACCATTTGTAGTCCACAGCAAGTTCAAGTAACATGTTCTACACACTGCCTCTCCACCCCTCTCCCCCACGGATTTTTCTAGTTTAAACCAACTTTCACTTTGTTCATTGTAAAATGGTTTCTTTGGCTTGAACTAAATTAAGGGCCGAAAGAAATCAAGTTGAAGAAATGAAGTACAAAGCACTGGATCACAGGGATTAGGAAATTGTGTATCTGTATTTGACACAGATTCTGATGTGATGACTTAAGCTGCACAAGAGCTTGCACTAAATACGATTTCTCAGGCTAACAAACGATTTCATTTATAGGTACCCTCACTGGGCACTTACACCCTATTTTCCATTCTCTTACCCACAAAGCAACGATTAAAATGGTTCTTTTTGCAGCCTCTGTCTGAAGTAAGCATGTTTTTATTTATTTATTTATTTTTATTTTTAAAAAGGGCGCCATGCCCAGTGCGGGGCTGGAACTCAGAACCGAGCTCACGAGTCACAAGCTTTACCAATGTGAGCCAGTCAGGTGCCCCAAGTCTTTGTCTAAAGTCAAAGGTAATCCTGGGGGAATGTACTTACATCTTCTTTCAAGTATTAAGTTATACGCAATAACAAATCTATCCCAGGGGAAAAGGTGTTAATAGTAAAGTGATCAAAAGCAACACTCTTCGTTGACTGCAATCAGTTCCAATAATCCCTACTTGCTAGAACCTAAGGGCTGCATTGTAGGAAAGCTTTAGCGGGATTTAACAAAGACTGTCTTCTTGAAACCAGAGGCGCTAAGGAGGGGTACTGGATGGCTAGTGTCAAGGAAGGGAGATTCGTTCTTTACCGCATATTGTTTTCTAACTTCGGATATTTTACATGTGTATGTTACCTAGTCAAAAAACTAGTCGATGCCCAAAATCAAAACAAAAAAACCTAGGAGATAGCCTTAAAACGTTAAGCTGTTTAGGTCATATATGATCAAAAAGCTGGGATAGAAAGCTGAGATGAAAACGCCCAGCCTGTCTGGGGAGAGCCAGTCACTCTCCACCAAGAACAGTCACTGCTCTCCAAGGGAAAGGCAGGGTAAGAGGGCGAGGCTCCAGCTCCCCCTGAGACTCCTAGGTCCTGCTGAAGCCAGATTACCATTTAGGTGTTCTGAGGTCACATAGGACAAACAAAAAACGCTTTAAGCCTTTGGAGATAAGCCTGTTTACTTCACAGATCAGTCCTGTTACTGTTCATCCACCAGCGGCACAGAGTCTCCTGGAAAGGAGTCTTAATAAAGCTGGTTCAAAATCTCCCACCACAGGTTCTGATGTTTGAAGCTTATATGATGCTCTCCTCTCCAAGTTAGGCAGCTGGACAACTGCGGATTGTAGGAGATGACTTTCAACCACCAGCCCAGTAACACAAAGCAAGATGTCAAAGCAGTCAAAAATTGTTTTTAATCCTCTCTCTCCTCCCAAGGTTGGGACGCCTGGCCCCCCTCTCTCATTTCCCCCAAGAGACATTGAGAACAAACTACATAAGAGACACTGAACAGATAACAAATGTGAACTAGACCTGTCGGGAACCCTAGGACCTCCCTCTAAGAATCGGGCTTCTCAAATGACTCTCCTCTCTTCTCCGTGGTAACAAATTGGGTCCCGCCAGATAGCCCAGATCTGGAAACGAAACGAGCAAACTGCTTAACAAGGGATTCCTAGCTTGAGGAAATAATATTGTGGAACAATCAGCAACTTAGACAGCCTGGTTCCGGGGGGGTTAGCTGGTTGTCAGAGCCAATGGAATGCCCTCCCCCTTTCGGGACACGGATCTAAACCCTCATACTCCTAGGCTAGACCTCCGCGGATCCGCAGGGCGGCGTTTATACCCACCTGTCGGCAGGCCGCCGTTCTGCACAGCGGGGGGCTGCAGGGTGTACACTGTCTTAACCACGCTGGTCATCGTAACGAGGCGGCAAGGCTGGGCTCTGGAAGGTGAGAAGCGAATGTTAGCATGTGGTGGGCCCCAAGAAGGTGGAGGGGCCCGGGAGAGAGCGACCTGGCCTCTCTGGGCGCGGGGAAGAAGTCGGGAGAAAGAAAATTCTCCATTCCCAGTCCATCCCGCCCGCCCCCGACATCCGACCCTGTCTCTCGCCCCGGGAGAACCAAACCCAGGCGCCTGCAGCTCCTGCCCGCAGCCCTCGTCGCTCTGGTTCAAAAGCTGCTCTGCAGTAACTGCCGCACCAGCAACCGCGTCTGCCGCCGGGCTTTCAAATGGAAACTTCCGGTGGCCGGGCGGGAGGGGTTGCGGTGTGCTCCCCGTAGGCGGCCATGTTGTACGGCTATCCGTGCCCTGGGCCACGCCTTCCGGGGCTGCCATGCTGTACGGCAGGTCAGAACAGAGGCCGGAGCCTGGGCTTCTAGGCTTTGGGTGTCGGAGCCCCCAGGTCTGGGTGGGGGAGGGGAGTGGTGCACTTTGCGGGCCTGAAAGGAGCTATGAGCTGCCGGTGTCATATTCCTGGCTTGAGACGCAAATGCGGTCGCGTTTAGGGTCCATGTCACAATCCTTCTCTTGGTCCATGATTGTTACGGAGATTACATGTTGCCTGATTGGCCACAAGGCAGAGTATTTGGATAGGTAGAGTGGTGAGTGGTAGGTGAGGTTTAAAGAGGATCTGTGGGCATAAATACCTCAGGCACTTACCCTCAGTCCTAATTTTAATAACACATCGAGATTTTTTTTTCTTTTTTAAAAAATGTTAGCTCTACGCCCAACCTGGGGCTTGAACTCACGACCCTTGAGATCAAGAACTGCAATCTCTACCAACTGAACCAGCCAAGCACCCCAACACTTACCCAGATTTTAAGAAGAGATTCAGAGCTACTCCTAGAGAACAGGAGAGGGTGGTACTCAAGCTCCTAAAGTACTCATTCATTTCACTCCATAAATATTTATGGTGCACCTGCTGTGTGCCAGACCACTCTTCTAAGAAGACAAATGGGGGTGGAGCAACAAATATCCAAACCCGACTTTGGCTCTGCCCTACTGGAGTTTACAATATAGAAAATGGTAAACAAATAATCACACAAACACTAGTTACACCTCAATTAAGTGGGAAAAAAACCCAAATGAATACATATTTACCAACTGTAGTAAAACTATGAAGGAAAAGTACAATGTGAAATTGATGTGGGAAACAAAGGCAAATGAAAAGTTAAATTTCCTCTTTGCCTACAGCCCATTGACAAGTCCTTGAAATAGGCAGAGTGACCTTCCTCTAGGAACTCAGCAGCCTCAATGATGACTTTTTGCTAAGGGTGAAAGGCAGTCTTAGCTTAACATTACCTGACCTCTAAGATCCTGTACGTCCACTCTAACATATAAAAATTCCTTTGAAAATTTCCTCTATCTCTACCCCCCAGATGTATGTTAGCAGTCATCCTCCAAAATTATGGCCCACTAATATACATCTGAAGGGTCTAATGACTGAGATTTTACTAAACTGTAATGAACGACCTTTTCCTAGCCTCAGAATCCTGAAAACGACCAACGTTTTCAAAATCCTTTGGAGGCTTGTGCTATCCCTAACCCCCTCCCAACTAGGAAGTATACCATTGGCCACGCTCACAACCCCAGGGCAGCTCTTTCTGCCCACAAGTTCTGTCCCCGTGCTGCAATAAAACCATCTTATTGCACTGAAGATGTCTCAAGAATTCTTTCTTGGCCGTTGGCTCTGAACCCCAATGTTTTCTAAATCACTATGAGAGAGAAAGCCAGGGAAACTTGATTGAAATTGGGTAGCGAGGGAAGACAGTTAAGGTGATGTTTGATTAATGAAAGATGAGTGGGAATTAATCCGATGAACCATAGGGGGACTGCAGGGGCAGGGGGTGGGTAGAAATGCAAAGTCCCAAAGCAGGATTGACTAAGCAAGGCTTACATAGGGGAGGAAAATGGTACAGATAAAGCTGGAGAGATAAGAAGTCAAATAGCAAGCTTTATAGGCCAAAGGTAAAGAGATTAGATTTTATCTTAAGAGTAATGGGAACTCATTGAAATATTAGAGCAGTAGAGTGTTATTCATTTTATATTTTAAAAACCTCACTCTGGCTACTTCATGGAGAATGGATTGAAGGGGGGCAAGGGCAAAACTAGGGAGATAACTGCAAGGCTACTGTAATCATTCAAATGAGAGATGATGTTGGCTTGGCCACAAGGCTGGTGGTGGCAGTGAGGATTGTAAAGATCGCTTCTAGGCAAACAGGCTTGAGAGATGGAATGTGGGAAGGGCTCACAGCAACCACCTGGCTGAATACAGACAGGCCCAACAGGTGACCCACTTCAAAACATCCATAGGCCCTAACTAACCAATGGGCTGCTTAAAACTAGGCATGGTTACCAAAAAAGGGAAAATCCCATAGCCCATATACCTCCTCACCTTCTGCCTTTAAAAACAGCTCCCACCCACTGCCTTGTTTCAGAGAGCCTCTCTGCTGTCCTGCCCATCGCTCCTTTGCTGTGTGTTCCAGTGTATTCCATAACCTTCTATCTCCTTCGTTCTGCCTTGGGTGCATCCTTTTGATGAGGGAGGATGAGGCAGGTCGAGGGCAAAATACAGGCTGGCACACCTGCCCCGCCCCCCCGGTGGAATATGTGTGATATTCCTCAGACACTACCATCTAAGGAAAGGGGTTTAAGTGCTTACCATGGTAATGTGGGAAACAGGCAAATGAAAAATTAAATTCCCTTACTGCCTACAGCCCATCGCTAAGTCCCTGAGACCAGCAGAGTGACCTCCCTCTAGGAGCTCAGCAGCCTTGATGATGACACTTTGCTGGGGACAAAAGGGAATCTTAGCTTAACATTATCCCAACCTCGAGGTTCCTATAAGTCTACTTCCTTTATCTCAACTGCCCCAAAACATGCTGGCAATCATACTCCAAGCTTATGCCCAGCACCACCTCCCGCCCCCATATACATCCGAAGGGTCTCATGACAGAGCTTTTATTAAGTAGTAATAAATGGCGTTTCCCTAGCAACAGGTAGCCCTTCAAGGTCCTGGAAACTTTGCTTCCAAAATTCCTTAAAGGCTTACTCTGTGACCCCCTCCCAACCGGAGGGTATGTAATGAGTTACCAATCAGGATCCCAGTGAGGCTCTTCCTGCCCATGGGTCCCGTTCTCATGCTTTAATAAAATCACCTTTTTGCACCAAAGATGTCTTCAAGAATTCTTTCTTGGCCACCAGCTCAGTACCCCACGAACCCCCCATCATCCCTAAACTTCATTACTTTCACTTCCCATGCCACTGGCCCCACATTTGGGGGCCCCCATCTGATTGGACAGAGACCCCATTTAGACACCACAAGGATGGAAAGGAAGCATGCACATTTAAGGCAGCTTTTTATGGGTAGACTCTCAGGACTCAGTGTTGGACTGGATGTGGGGGGAGGAGGGGCAGGGGAGAGGGAGATCTTAAGGATAATCCCAGGCTTGAATAACTGTGGATAGAGTCACTATTTTGTGTTGCTGGGAGATTGAGAGCTTAGTTTCGAACGTGGTAAACTTGAAATGCCTCTCAGACATTCAAGTGGAGCTGTCAAGTAGGCAGTTTGAAATAGGCTTTGAGCCCAGAGGACAGTCTGGGTTGGAGATAGACTCTTAGGAGTCATGGGTGAATGGATATATTTGAGGGGGGAAAAAAGTCATAGGGCACCTGGGTGGCTCAGTTGGTTGACCATCTGACTTCAGCTCAGGTCACGATCTGGCGGATCACAAGTTTGAGTCCAGAGTCAGGCTATGTGCTGACAGCTTGGAGCCTGGAACGTGCTTCAGATTCTGTGTCTCCCTCTCTCCCTGCCCCTCCCTCACTCACGCTCTGTCTCTCAGAAATAAACATTAAAAAATAAATAAATAAAAGCTGAGCTATTGACTGAGATCACCAAGGGGAGAAGTATATAGGGAGTCTTAGGCCAAGGATAGGGATAGCAGCATTTAGAAGTTGTAGTGATAAGGTGCCAGCCAAGAAACCTGATAAAGAGGTGCCACAGAGGTGACAAGACAACAAAAAGAAGATGGGGTTTTAGAAGCAGGAGGAGGAGGTGGTAAACTGCCAAAGGAGGGCGTGCTAGGGGTGCCTGCATGGCTCAGTCGGTTAAGAGTCCGACTTTGGCTCAGGTCATGGTCTCGCAGTTCACGAGTTCAAGCCCTGCCTCGGGCTCTGTGCTGACAGCTCAGAGCCTGGAGCCTGCTTCGGATTCTGTGTCTCCCTCTTTCTCTGCCCTTCTCCTGCTCATACTCTGTCTCTGTTTCTGTCTCTGTCTCTCTCTCTCTCTCTCTCAAAAATAAATAAAAACATTTAAAAAATAAAAAAAAAAGGAGGGTGTGGTAAACTATTAGAAATAACTAGTGGGGCGCCTGGGTGGCTCAGTCGGTTAAGCAGCCGACTTTGGCTCAGGTCATGATCTCACAGTCTGTGAGTTCGAGCCCTGCATCAGGTCTGTGCTGACAGCTCAGAGCCTGGAGCCTGCTTCGGATTCTGTGTCTCTGTCTCTCTCTGCCCTTCTCCTGCTCACACTCTGTCTCTATGTCTCAAAAATAAATAAACGTTAAAAATATTTAAAAAAAAAAAGAAAGAACTGGTAAAGAAGTCGTTGCCAAGTATAGCAAAAGGAACTCTGGCAGAGAGATAGGTCTGAGTGGAAGCCATATTGAAATGGGTTAAAGAGCACATGAGAGATGAGGAAGCAGCAATGGCAGGCGTAGACATGAGAGAATCTGTGAATGGCATTGAGCAACTGGGCAGTAACCAGAGGCGGGTTGTGGGGGTCAAGGAAGGGTTTTCTCGAAGATGCGGCTTCTAGTGGATACATATGCTCATGGGAATGTGCCAGCTGAGAGGAAGAAGAGGATGCTTCAGGGGGAGAGGTGGTGATCAAAGGAGCAAAGTCATACAGAAAGGGGGAAGGAAGATGGAATCTGGAGTAGCATTTTCAAAATCTTTTTTGTTGTTGTTCACCCACCTCCACAAATAATTAAAAAAAAAAAAACCAATGTACCCTCTCGCCCATTTTTAGTTGATGCCTACATTTTTTCATAATTTTAAATATTCGTAAAGGACCAATTTTCTACCTATTATATGCCATGTAGCTCTTTATTAATTTCTTTTCTTTTCTTCTCTTTCTTTCTTTTTTTCTTTTTTTAAAGTTGGCTTCACGCCCAGCACAGATCCCAACGCAGGGTTTGAACTCATGACCCTGGGATCAAGACCTGACCTGAGATCAAGAGTCAGATGCTTAACTGACTGAGCCACCCAGGTGCCCCTATTCTTTGTTCATTTCTACACATCTTTCCTTTCGGTGTTTCATTTTGGACAATTACTAATGTCTGAACTTCAAGTTCAGTAATCTTCTTTCTGCAGTGTCTAAAGTATTATTATTTCCATTCAGTGATTTTTTTCATCTCAGACAGCTCTGGAAGTTCAATTTTGTATATTAAAAAAATATATATCCCAAGTCTCTACTTAGTTATATGAACATATGGAATACAACTATAACAATGCCTTTGCTAATTTTCACATAGGTGTTGGTTCTAGGTTCGTGTCAATTGATTTTCCTCCTCACTGTGGGTCATAGTTTTTTCCTTCTTTGCATGATTAGTAATTTTTTTTAAATTAGGCCTCAGACACTATAAATTTTGTTTTTGGCAGCTGGTTTTTGTTTTTTTTTTTTGTATTCCTGTAAGTATTCTTGATGTTTGTTCTGGGACACAGTTACATTACTTAGAAACAGTTTCATCCCGTCAGGTCTTGCTTTAAAACTTATTAGATGGGAAAAAAAAATTATTAGAAGGGATGAGCAGTGTTGAAACTAGGGCTAATGAGTCCCACTACGAGACAAGACCCTTCTGAGAACTCCAACCAATGCTCCATAAATTACGATGTTTTCCCGTCTGGCTGATGGGAACAGGCACTACTCCAGTACTCTGTGATGATGAGCTACTGTTCCCTCTAATCATTTCGAAAGGTCCTTTCCTTAGTCTCAAGTAGTTTCCTCACTTTGACACGATGAGTAGTGCTCTGCAGAATATTCAGGGGGGGCCCTTTGCAGATCTCCAGAATTCTCTCTCTCTGCACCTTTTTTCTCTCTGACGCTCTGTCCTGAGCACTGTAGTCTGGCTTGCCCCAAACTCTGAGCTATCTCCTCAGCTTAGGGAGTCGGTATGGCCCTGTCTGGGTTCTCCTTCCATGCACTATGTCGTGGAAACTCTCTTAAGCAGTAAGCTGAGGCAATTACAGGGCTCACCTCATTTGTTTCTTGTCTCTCAGGGATCACTGACCTTTGTTGTCTGAGGTCCACCATCTTAAAAACTGTTGTCTCGTAGTTTTTCTATTTAGCTGGTTGTTTCAGGAAGGAGGGTAAATCTGGTTCCTGCTACTTCATCTTGTCTGAAAGGGAAAGTTGTATATGTACTCTAAACGTATTTTTGTTCAATCCATGGAGTTGCAGAGGTAAATGATCCCATTTTTGGAAAATGTCCACCATGTACCCTATCTGCAAAGCCAGTCCTCTGTCAAACTCGTCAGCCCAGTCAGACTGACTTTCTTTCAGAAGAGTCTGAGACTGTCTTTCAGTTCGAACAAATGGGGTCCATAGGCATCCTGTATCAACCTCTCACTCTTGAATTTGAATGCCTAAATGAAGAAGGCATAGAATTGAGCGACAAAGCCGCCCCCTTCAAAATTTCTCATGGAAGCTCTTAGGTTTTGCTCTCTTAGGGGCTTCCTCAAGCAGAGCAATATCAAGTAGTCCTTTTATTTGTTTTTTATATTGCAGAGTGAGGTACCAGAAGAGGAGTCAACTGGGAAAGTGGAGGTCAGGAAGGAGATTGGCTGACCTAAGGCTCTTTCTTAGGCTGACCAACATGAGGAGAGGGAATGTATGAAGGAGGAAGCTCTGGAAATTGGTTCTCTTAAAACTATCTGTGCCTACTTACCTTCTAGAAAGTGTTCAAGGGGCGCCTGGCTGGCTCAGTCGGTTAAGCGTCCGACTTCGGCTCAGGTCATGATCTTGCAGTCTGTGGGTTCAAGCCCCACGTCGGGCTCTGTGCTGACAGCTCAGAGCCCAGAGCATGCTTCAGATTCTGTGTCTCCTTCTCGCTCTCTGCCCCTCCCCCGCTCACACTCTGTCTCTCTCTCAAAAATAAAATAAAAACATTAAAAAAAAAGTGTTCATGTCCTTGTAGGAATGTAAGTCCAGTTTGAAGGCCTCTGATGCAAAGTGTGTGAAGCCACTGATGGGGCCATTATTGCTTCCTTTGTTGTAATAGAAGGAATGGGGAGAGAAGCAGGCAGGACCAGGGGTAGGTAGGTTGGGGACTTGATCCATGGAGGTGAGGAAATTTCTATCTGATGCCTCCAGTTTCTTTATGAAGAATGAGGTTTTTTGTCTACTGAAAGTAGGAGTACAGGGAGGTGAAGGGCATCAGATGTTTGAGGAAGCAAGAGAAAGTGTTAAATGGTCATTTCAAAGGATAGAAACTAGTAACTAGAATGGAAACAAGGTAGGCAGGGCTGAAGGTCCATTGAAGGCTGGTGGTCATGAATGCAAATCCACAGCAATCTGCCCAGCTGCATGATTTTCTTTAGCATGCTGAAGCTCTTATTAGATGTTTGTGAATGTGGTAAAACACTGATCTTTTCCCTATGTTGAGGTAGAATATGAATAATCACACGGAGACCTGATAATGATTATAACTTTACCAAGGTCCTTCCAGGGCTTTCCAGCACAGAGCGGCTTAGGACAACCAATCACATAGCACATAATGGCTTTCTTTTGTTTCTCATCTTCCCACTGAACTGAGTTACAATTTCTTCTCTTAAGCATAAACACCTACAGACCTTGAGTTATAGTTGTCCCTGGGAACAAGGGTGTAGGTAGAAAGGGTGAGGAATGCCTGTTCTTTTTCTCTCCCCAAGTAAATGGAATCTTGATGGATGTCGTGGGGTGTCAGAGAGCTTGTCACTGCCTGCATGTATTATCAAGGGCTGAGATAAGGCCACCACGGAAGGAAAGGTCAGAAACTCTCTGGACGAATGGGCGAAGGTTGTAAACCAATGAATCTTCTTTCCTGATACCCTCCCTGTCCTTTCATGCACTGGGAGAAGAATGGAATGAGTTAGAGGGGGCTGAGGAAGTTTGGTTTATAAATCTCTTGTGAGATGTCTCTCAGAATCAGGCTCAAGCTGGGATATTGCCTAAATATCATGGTATCAGTTATGCCATGTGCCGGTAAAATCTAAGATTCTGCCAGTCAAGTCAATCTCTAACATTGTCAACAAAGCACTGGAGCCATGGAAGGATGGGTTTCCACACAGTAACAAAGTATACCAAGTCACATTTTAAAAACATACAGCACACATACTCATACTCTGAGTGTGAGTTCAAGGATCTGTGGCACAAATAAGAGAAATGACCTTCAGTCCCAAATGGGTATTAACGTAGTTCTATTTTAGTGTCTCAGTGTTAAGAAACTGTTTCTTGAATTTTTCAGAGCAAACGTAAATGCTTTAACTGGGTTTCCTCTGCTTCACAGCATGCTTCTAAGCCATATACTCATTGTAACCACTGATGATAATAAGAAAGTGAATAGGTCTGAGGAAACTCAAAGGAAATTGGAAATGCTTTAAATCTCGCTTTCCAAAGTTGGGGCTGGAGAGGCAAGCTGGATTACCCACTGATGTGAGTTGTCTGCTGTTGGTATGGGCCCCTCTAGGTGTAAGGAGATGTTTTAGGTCACTACTGGCTTCTTCCAGTCTTTTGGGCCCGCGGTATAAAGAACAGATCCAGTTGGTACCTTAGCTACTCTGGCTCATCTGCCTTCGTGTAGGGTTTCGTGGCTGTGGCCTGCAAGAATGGGACCCAGAAATCCCCGAGGAGGGTCCTCAGGTGTGCCCAAATCCTTGATGCCTGCCCCACCCACCCCTCCGTATTCTCTCTAACATTTCAGTGGTTGTGGTCAGACAAAGTTTTGAAGCTCCAGTCTTAGACACTGTGTCTCTTCTTGCAAGACACAACAGAGGAGGAACGGGTAGAGGAACAGGTTCTTTGGGTCCGGGTCCCTGCCGCCCTCCCACAATACGGGGCAGAAGAGCCTTGGTGAGCTGCTCAGAAGCAACTAAGATGCTGGTCTCTCTTTTGAATCAAGGCCAGACTTCCGCTTATGCTCAGGAGGAAGGGCTCACCGTGTCCTCCCTCTGGCTGGATTGTGCCAGAAGAGACCAGAGGTCTCTTGGTAACAGAAGGACATGTCTGTGGTGTAGAGAAGCCAAGACCCTGATGAGCAGCCACAGGCCAGACAGGTGGAATCCACTTGACATGAAGATAGAGTGGTCCCAGCAGGCCTTCCCTGGGGGACAGGTCCAAGTTAGGTCCCGGTCATTGCCTCCTCTTCCCGATGTCAGGGGTCAAATGGGTTTGATTTTCTTATTTTGCAAAGGAGCCAACATATCCCGTCATTCCTGCCCATGGTCTTCTCTCCGTCCCACAATGCCTGTTGCCATCTGGGTTCCTGCTCCACCTCTGGGCTGCCTGGGGTAGATAGGTCTCAACAATATAGGGAAAACACAAAACCAAAAACGCCCCTTGATTTGCCTCCAGCTCGGTCACAGACTGTCTGTTCGGCCCTAGAAAAATCCCTTTCCCTCTGTGATACTCATCTGTAAGATGGCAGGGATCAGTGTTTTTCATCCTACATTCCGTGGAGCTGCCAGGTGCTTGAGCAGTTCCTCAGGGCCCCTCTGAGAGGCATAGGAGAAAGGGGGGCTCAGCTGGCTCTGTATGTCCCCACCCAGAATCCACTAGAGTCACTGCTTGTTATCTGTTTTATATGCTGCGTTTTCACACAAAGGATTCTTTGAAGAAAGGGTCCTGAGGATACACAGCTGAAAACCACTGGGATTGCGGCGCCTGGTTAAGTGACCGACTTCAGCTCAGGTCACAGTCTTGCAATTCGTGGATTCGAGCCCCGCGTCGGGCTCTGCGTGGACAGCTGGAAGCCTGGGGCCTGCTTCGGATTCTGTGTCTCCCTCTCTCTCTGCGCCTCCTCACTTGGGTCCTCTCTCTTTCAAAAATAAATAAACTAAAAAAAAAAACAAAACTCTGCTGGAATAAATGATCATTAAGGTCCCTTCTAGTCCAAGATACTTAGGCTTCTGAAGCCCAGCTTGAGTCGTTTCCCTCCCGGAAGTCTTCCTGGTTAGCCAGTCCTGGGTACTTGACCTCCAGCAATACTAATGGTGACAGGCATTTGGCCCTAGCATGCACTGCATAGCGCTGTCAGTGACCCATCTGCTCCTGTGTATATATGTGAGCTGTTTCCCCAGCTAGAGGGCGGGCTCCTTGAGGGCAGGTGTTTGATTTTCCTTCCACACCTCCATCTCCTTGTAGTACTGTATGAGAGGAGGTGTTCAAGTAAACGTGCTCCAAGTGCCATAAGCTCTCACGTGGGCTAAAAAACCTTGCGGGGAGACTCTTTGCTTTGGGGAGGAGGAGTCATCTTTTGGTTTGCTGAGTGCCCCCAGACAGACATGTCCGTAGGAAGCTGGGGACCCTGACCTGGGGAATAGGTTTAGACTCACACACTCCCAAAAAGGGCAGGCCTGGGGTCCTGCCTTAACTGAATTCTGTTCAACCTCTACTACCCTCAGTGCCTCTCCTGACAGGGGCTCTCCATACACTGTGGCCATGGAAGAAGTGCGTCCCTGGCCCTGAACCCGGGAAGCACCCCAGAGGCCAATAGGTTCTCAGGGGATCTGAAGGGAAGCACAGGGCAGATGTGGAGCAACTTCCAGCTTGCTCTGAGCATACTCTCTCTGGAGACGGAGGCCTCAAGGGCGGAGGGAAGGGAGTGTTGTACTCAGGGACACCTGTGAAGGCAGGAGGTAAGAGGGTGCCAGAGGTGAAGGATCAAGTTAGCCACAAGCTGACGTCCCTGGGGCAGGGAGCCAGGACACTGAAGTTGTAGGGGGTCGTGAGCCAGGAAAGCTGCTTCCCTAGATACCAGCTCTGTGACTGTGGGTAAATCACTTAACTTTACTTACTCTCAACGACCGTACCTATAAATCAGGGGCAGAAGGACCAGGCTAACTGCGGGTTAACCCGTAGTGAAATGGTGAGACTCTAAGGAGAAAATGGGTGTGCCCGTGTTCTGTAAACTAAGAGATGCAGGCTGTAAAGGATTCTTATTGTTTGTTCACAGGGGAGAGCATGCTTCCTGTGCCAGAGCAGCTCCCCACGAGGGACCATCCTGTAACTGAGAGACACTCTGAGGCTGCCCAGCTCTCCTCCTCCTGCTTCATTCCCAGCAGCCATCTCTGCTGGGCCCTGGCAAATGTCTGGCAGGCCTGGGGAGTGTGGAGGGTAGAGCTGTTCAGGAAAGAAGCCTCACCTAATTCTGGCCTAGAGAAGCTCCCCAAAGAGAAGGAAGTGTCCTGATAAAGAGCCCCTGAAAGGTGCGAGGCCCTGGAGGCTGCTGAGGTTCCCTAGGGCTCTTCTGGTTGCACCGAGTCCCTTCGTCCCACTTGGCATGGGGGCTGGGTCAGCCTCCCCGATACCTGAAGCTACACATCTGGCCTTCCATCTTCCAGAGGTCCTGGCTGGCCTCTGGGGACAAATGAGACCTCAGCAAGTTACAAGGAGAGCTTGACATTTCTCTCCAAAGACCCTCTCCCCTGAATCCTCCAGATGTGGGGAGTAAGTAGCAGTCTGGACCAAGCCTGAAACATCTGACAGGGTTTAAAATCCACAGGTGGAAGGGGAGACCTCTCCATGCTGATGTGGGGAGACACTATCAGGCTCCAGTCTGGGGCTGCCCCCCACCCTTGTCACCTCTGACAGGCTCTGTGCCCCAGTCCTGCCTCCCTGGGCCTCCCTCAGCTACTGTAGCCTGAAGTGTGGGTGCTGGGCCTGCGTAGCCAAACGTCTGGCAGATCCGGCTGGCTGTTGGGCAGCACCACAGGGCTGCCATCCCCTGGTGCCCCGCGACCCTTCCAGGATGAGCTGCTCTGGTGGGAGGCAGGCAGCGACGGATCATACACGGTCTCCCTCAGTGCCAGCCACAGGGTGTCTCGCTTCTCATTCAGCTGGCCCCGCTCAGGTACTGTCTGCTCAGTTTCGTCCAGGTCCTCTGGGGAGGCGCCCACAGAATCTGGCACTCGGGCACTGGGCTCAGAGGTGCTTAGGCAGGTCTCATCAGAGACGCTGAGCCCCTCCAGGGTGCTAGCTGAGGAGCAGAGGCAATCGGGAGGCTCCACGGCCTTGGGCTTGGGAGGGTGGGTTGAGGCTTCTGGTGAGGCCTGCACGGGCTCAGCCTTCTGTCCTTGGGAGTCCTGCCTGGCTTGGGTTTTGGGGCTGGGGCCAGCCTGCTTATAGGGGGAGGAGGTCTGTAGGGCCGGGCACTGGCTGAAGACTGCCTGGTGGTCCAGGAACAGCTCCCTTGGGGAGGCAGGGGGCGGTGGGGGCCGGGGGCAGCAGGGGCCATCATGCAGCTGTAGATCCTCAGAGAGCACCGAGGGCCGGTGGGACAGTTTGCTAGTGGCTGTGCTGGTGTCAAAGCTGGGACTCCGGCGCCGTGCCAGGGGCTGTAGCTCGTACTGTTCTGAGCAGGATCCAGGTGCCCTTCCCACTGGCCCTGATCGTGGGCGGCCTGCCTTTTCCCCACTAGGCTCCCCAGTTCCAGTCCCAGCATCCCAAGGCAGGTGGGCACAAGGCCAGAGGATCTGCCCACAGTTCTTCTCTGGTCCAAAGAAACAGCACAGCGATTGGAAGAAGAAGCTGGCAAAGCCACAGCTGACGCACTTGACCATCATGAGGACGATGCCCAGCTTGCGATAGAGCAGCACCGTGGCAGGCAGCATGAGCACACCGGCGGCAAACAGGGCCGCGGCCCCCACGGCTGTGGCACAGCTGGTCTGGCGCAGCGAGAAGGCCACGCGGCTCAGGCGGTCCGGGTGTGGGCACAGGTGATAGGAGATGCAGTAGTTGACAGTGAAGTCTACTGAGAGGCCCACGGAAGCAGAGAGAAAGAGGGCTTCGGCAGTGTTGAGCTGCCATTCGAGCAGAACCAGGAGCCCCACGGTGAGCAGTACAGTGCCCGCCACCGCCGCCACAGAGAACAGGCTTAGAGGAACGTTCCAGGTGCCTAGCAGCAGCGTGGCAAAGGCCAGCGCCAGAGCCAGGCCCAGCACCACAGCAGGTTCTGTGCTCAGGCTGTGCTGCAGGCTGTATAGCTCCAGATGGCTGGTAAACCAACCCCGGTGGAGGCCGGGCGGTGCCCTGCCCAGCTCAGCCGCCAGCCAGTGACTGACTTCAGTGTAGAAGTGGTGCGTTTGGGTGTAGTCCGGACTGTACTGGAAGTTAGTCTGGAACTGCAGAACCAGGGCAGCCAGGCTGCCCTGGCTATTGAAGCGGGGTCCTAGGTCACGGGTACTGTTGGGGCCTTGCTCCAAAGCCATCATCTTGAGGCAGTGCAGGAAAAGCTGGGGTGCCCAAGGGAAGCCTGAGTGGCCACAGCAGAGGCCAGGCCCCAGGCGGGCACAAGCGGGGCTCTCCACCCAGCGCTGGAGGGCCTCCACAAAGCACAGCGTGGGCCAGCCCTCCGGCTGGGCACCAAAGAAACTCTGATTCCGAGCTCCGTGGCAGAGTGTCAGCAGCCAGCGCTGGGCCTCGGGACCGCTGGCAGAGAAGGCGGGGTCACTCACCAGCGAGCTGTTACTGCGAGGGTCCAGCGGGTCGCCAGTGTCCACGGGCAGGATGCCCCACACCAAAACCACGGGCATGTGGCCGCCCTCGCCCTGAGGTAGCCGCTCAAACAGGAACTGCTGGCGGTACTCCGCGTCGAAGCGCTCGAAGGGGTGGCTAGGCCTGAAGACCTGGCCCCGCGGCGGCGGCAGAGTGGGCAGGCGCAGGCGGGGGCTGACGCCGGCGATGTAGGCGCCCCCTGCCGCCAGCGCGGCGAACCAGCAGATCCAGATGTAGCGGAACTTGATGACCCCACAGGGCAGCAGGCGCTGGAAGAGCAGGCGCGAGGTGCTGGCCGCCGCCCTCCGAAGGCCGCGGAGCCGCCGGTGCAGCGCCAGCGCCAGCCGCCGGGGCGCACTGCCGCCCCACGGGCCCTGCGCCCGGGACGCACAGCCGCGCGCCAGGTAGCGCTCGTGGAGCACGGCGGCGGAGGGCAGCCAGGCCAGCGTGAGCGCCAGGTGCGCCAGCACAGCCGTGCCCATGTAGAGGGCGAAGCAGCGTACGGCCGGCAGGCGGCTCAGGTAGCTGGCATAGAAGGCCGCGGCCGTGGTGAGACCCGAGACCAGCAGCAGGTAGCCGAAATGGTGCATGGTGCGACCCACGCGCTGTGCCAGCCCCCCGGATGGCAGCTGGCTCTTGCTGAGGCGCCACAGGTCGAAGAAGATGAGGGTGTGGTTGGCGCAGACGCTGCTGAGCAGGACGAAGGCTGCCAGATTGACGAAGGGGAAGTAGGCCATGCGGAAGGCCACCCGGTAAAGAAAGAAGGCAACCAGCAGGGAGCCCAGCACTCCCAGCAGCACCATGAGTGTGAGGAAGAGGGAGCGCAAGTAGAGGGCGATGCTGAGGAAGATGGCAGCCAGGGCCAACAAGGGGTACACCGTGTCCTGGGCCAGGTAGTGCCTCAGTAGCTCCTGCTTGAGGCCCAGATCCATGCCAGTGATGGATGTGTAGTTGTCAGAGAGCCCCCAGGGGGTGGCTAGGCGGTCCAGGTAGATGCCCATCATGGAGGCACCCTTTGGAGTGGGCAGGAAGAGCAGGCTGTACTTGAGGGAGGGCACCTGGTAGTCAGCAGTCTGGGGGCTCAGGAAGTCCCTGTCCAGCAGAAAGTGCAGGAGTTGGTAGACGGCACTGCTCCGAGAGCACTTGGTGGGAACCTGGGCGCAGTGCGGGGGCTTGTCCTGCCCGGGGCCCAGACAAGAGGGCACCAGGGCACCCCGGTGGTAGTAGATGGCACAGGCTCGTAGAAGGGCCAGTGTTCGGGCTGCATCCGCTTGGGTAGTGTCCAGGCAAGAGGAGCGGTTGGAGAGCACGGCCACATAGTTGCCCAGGGACCAGCTGGGGCAGCACTTGTTGGCTTCCGTTCGCTGGCACAGAGCCCCGAAGCGGGTATGGGAGCGGATCTGTACAGCAGAGAGAGAGAGAGAGCTCAGGAGCAGTGCAGGGGCCCAGGTTTCCCCAGCCCTGTCCAAAGCCCCCTCACCTCCTTTCAGGCTATAGGGCAGAGGCAGAGAGGTATCTCCCAGCCCAGGAGAAGTGGCTTGTCTCAGAGCTGCATTTGGCTCTGGACTATATCTTGACTCCATCAAAGAAGAACCTCAGGGATGCTGCCAGAGGCCTCAGCTGAGAGGTCCTGCCCTAAGTGCCCCTGCAGGTCACACACCCCAGCTCTTCACTGCCAGAGCCACAAGTGCAAGTGGAAGTGCCAGCCACAGAGGGGTCAAGGGTCCAGGGGACTGGAAGCAAATGGTGGGAAAAGTGAGGCCAAAACATTCCAGGATCAGGGTCAGCGCCAAACCTTAGCCCTCTATCTCTGTCCACTGGTCTGCTTAAACCCTCTTAGGGACGGGGCTATTTCTTTTACAGATCTCTTGTCTCCTTTTCTCTCCCACCTGCTATTGACACAACACATCACAACAGTTTTTGAGGGCACTGGCCTGGGGAATCAGAGGCCCTGTTTTGCCACCAACTGGCTATATGGCCTTGGGCCTGAGACCATGGTGACAATGGAATAAATAATAAATAAATAATTAATAATAAATAAATAAATAATAATTTAATAAATAAATGTTACATTTATTAAGAGATTTCTATTGCTAGTCACTATGACAAATTCTATCTTGTTTAATTGTCACAACATCCCTATGAGAAAAGTACCATTATTTCCCCCCAATTTATATATGCAAAGCCTGAGGCACTGAGAGTTTAAGAAACGTGCCTGCGGTCACACAGCTAGGGAGTATTAGAACTGGCCTTGACTTCAGGCATCTGACTCCAGGGCGCATGTGAAGGCATCTTTTGGTACTTTGGATACATTTGTATGGACTGCCTTGGGCTACTCTTTGTATGGACTGCCTTGGGCTACTCGGTTGTGTTCACACTGTTTTTAGCAGCAAATCTTTCTTCAGATGTTATGGTATATGGCTCCCCAGTTAGCATGATTGGACTGGCATGACTGCTTGGGTTGATGCAGGCTGGGGATCTCGGGCTGGGCCCTCATCAGCAGCTCTTGAAGCTCCTCTTCAGGACCTTTTGAAAATCCCCAGGCTCCACATAGTCCCTGTGTCCTGGCTCTTCTAAGAACACTTGACTCGTCTTTCTCCACCCCAACCTGGAGCCTCTCAACAGGGTTGGAATAATTTTCTAAGCAGTCCACCCTGGCAGTCCTGGCTCGGCTGTATTTCCTTGAGATTAGGTCCCTGAAGTCCTTGCCCAACCCCCACCCCTCCAACCCCTGACACCTCCCCAGTCTGCTCACCTGGTCCTGTTCCATGCGACACATGGAATGGATGGCGTGCAGGTTCCAGAGGCTGCCCGCTGAGGTGGACATGAACACCAGCTGTGCATAGCTTTTCGCTGCAACACACCCCCCAGAGCTCAGCTCTTTGGCATCAGGTCCTGGGCCCACCAGAGGGAAGACGCTTACCCAGGGCCATGTGAGATTCAGAGTCTCAGGAGTCTGAAACCTGTGCCTGGCTGCCTGACCCAGTGCTCCGCCCCCACCAAGCTTGACCCTGTGTGGCCGGAGCACCTGAGATCTGTCTCAGCCTCACAGCTGTAATCCAACTTCCTTGACTTGAACATGGCCAGCCAACCTCCTTCCTTTTCTGTCTGCCCACATTTGTTCTCCTAGGCCCTCCTGTTCTAGTAGGCAGGATGGGGACCACCATTAAAGGCAAGAACTGGCTAGGGTGCAGCTTACCAGGGGGACCACAGAAGAAGTCCTCCTGCCCTCTGTCTTCCAGCGGTTCCACCATCCTTCGAGGCCGGACCAAGCCCTCCTGGGCACTGCTCCAGGGTGTGGGGCTCAGAGTGGTGTGGGGGTTTGAACTGAGGTAGAGAGAAAAACCTATGCCAATGACCATCAAGGGGTAGGGGCTCAGAGGAGGCCAGACACCATTTCCCAGGGGATCCCAGCAAGTCCCTCTGACCTGCATTTAGGGCGGTCACCCCATGCCCCGTCTCTCCCCCACTCGCTTCAACAGCAGAAAGGTGGGAACCCACTACCTGTTCAGCTCAAAGTCTGGGGAAAGAGAAAGCAGCTTCCTGGGGCCTGTGAGCGCTTGCAGTGCTCTCCAGACCACTAGCTTGCGCCCAATGTCTGTGTCTCGAGGCTCAAAACCCTGCAGAGAGGAGACAAAGGAGACCAGGCAGGAGGAGGAGTGCTCCATCTGGCCCTTCTTGGCTCTGCCCCTTTGCATCCCTGGAGCAGAGAAGGCCAGCCCACCTGTCTGGATTGTTGGATGAGAGTATCACTTCTGTACCATCTCCCACCCTGCACTGCCACCCCACTCCAGCTGCGCCGTCCAACTTTCTGCCCTAGACTGAGCTGAGGTGGCCAGACCTGGGGGCCCCCATCTCTCCCCTTAGCCTCTTACCAGCAAGGGCTTGGAGAAGTCGGGTAGCTGGTCCCCCAACAGTCCAGCCAGGGTGCAGAGGAGGATGACAGCCAGACACAGCAGCAGCACGGCCACTGGCCACTCAGCAATCAGCTGGGAATAGCTGGGAAAGGGGAAGAGAACCCACAGGAATTTGTGTTGGGTATGGTAGCAGGGCGTGGGGAGCTTAGGAGTCCCCAAGAAGGGGTGGCGGTGCCAAACTTGACACCAGTCTAGTCACCCCAAGGGGGCCAGAGAAGGCCCAGGCCTACCTCTTTGGCATCTGGAAGGCCCGTTCTTGCCTGTGGAAGAGAAGAAAAGAGACTTGCTCGTCAGAGCCCTCTTGTAGGGTGGGAGGTAGGGTGTGGGGATAGAGGAAGATGGCACTAACCCTTGCAGGCTGTTCTCCTTCCAAGCTCCAACCCATACTTCCTCCTCTATCAGAGGCAGGGGACATCCTGGGCTGCCTCCTAATGAAGGAGTCCTGAGCTCCGGGGGCTCACTCCACTTTCAAGCCTTGCCCCACATCCCAGTGGCAGCTTGCAGGCTGCTGAACCCCTCCTTACCTGACGCTGACCACATGGTGCTGCACGGATGGTGGCTTCCAGGCTCCATCTCTCTGTGAGGGGGCTGGGGAAGGGCTGAGGCTAGAGCCATGGGAGCATAGAGCTGCCCGGTCTCCAAGCCCCGGCAGAGAACTGTCTCCCCGGTATTCCTGTGGTGCCCGGGGATACGTGAAGTGTGCAGGGGCCAAGGGGCTGGACGGGCCCACAGGCTGGAGGGTGGAAGTTGCTGGTGGGGGTCCTGAAGAACTGGAAGGTTCTTCAAGGGGGCAGCTGTGGAGGGAGCAGCTTTTCTCTGGGCTTGCCTCAGGGGCCACGGCCTTGCTCTGGGACCTGGGGAGAGAGGAGACAAGGATGATGGGAGTGGGGGGTGGGGCCACCCCATGTCCCAGTATTGTTCAGTAGTCTGAGCCAAGGAGTCGGGGGCTTGGGGTTGTTCTATTACTAGTCCTGGGGGAGAGGTGAGGAGGGTGCAGACTCCAGCCCTATGTTCCCAGCCTACCTCTTGGGTTCACTGTCTCATTCACTCATCTGTCCACATGCTCAAAAAACATTATTGGCAGCCTGCTACCTGCCGGACACTGTGCTTTCACATACATGGTCTTATGTACTCTTCACGAAAACCCTACCGGGGGAAATACTTTCCTTGTTTCATAGATTTGAAAGTAGGTTCAGTGAACCATGAAGTGCTGGGCCTTAAACCCGGTTCTGGTTCTGACTTGCAGTCCTGTGCTCTTCCTCCTGCAGTCAGCTATTCATTCTCTTGTGAGACATTTATTGAGCACCTGCTGCAATCTTGTTCCCACCTTAGAGCCTTTGGACTTTCTCCTCCTTCAGCTTGGGGTGCTCCTCCCCCGGATAACTGCATGGCTCTTTAGTCTCCATTCAACTATTACCCCCTTAGAGAAGCCTTTCCTGACCACTCTTTCTAAAGAATCACCCATTAGCTCTCTGTCTCCTTACCCTGCTTTATATTTCTTCACAGAATTTGGCAAAAGCAGACCTTCTACTGTTGTCATGTTTATTGCCTGACTCTCACATGGAATGTGAGCTCTGAGAGAGCTGGGTCTGGTGCTTCGTTCATCTCCGCAGCCCTGGTGCCTTGAACAGTGACTTGCACTCAGAAGGTGCCCAGGGAATGTTTGTTGAATGAATACTGAGCATTAGACAGGCTGCTAATAGTGGTCCTGGGATGAATAGGGCCTTTGTCTTCCAGGCACTCATAGTAGGCAGGAGGTATTGACAACAGTCCAACGTGCTGGGTGCTGTGAGAGAGGAAGTCATAGAGGGCTGAAGGAGCCCAGAGGAAGGTCCAAATTTGATAGGGGTATGAGGTTTGGGGTATGCCAAACCTCAGGGAAGGTTTGACAGAGGCAAGAGCTGCCCTTCCACCAGCCTTCTGCCATGGGGCAGAGGGTTTGCTTTGTAAGAGTGTGCACAGTTGGGAGAGGGAGTTGGGGCCTCCAAGGAATTTGCTAAGGAGGATTCAGCAATAGATTCTTCTTTCAAAATTACTTATGAGAGCAGCTCTCAGTGCATGGACTCAGCCCCACTCCTTGGGTGCAGGGGGAGGTGGAGTCCCACCCAGTGGCAGGATTGTCAGACCTAGGACAGGAGAAGATGGCCACTGAACAGAGACCTGAGGGCTATGGATGGTTGCCACAGTGGCTCCAGACTGGGAAGCCCTGGCAGAGCCCTGTCTCCTCTCCCCATTCACCTGACTCACCTGGCTGGCCAGAACTTGCGTAGTTGTGTAGTTTATGCTGAGCCAACCCTGGCTTCCAGCACTGCCTGCTGCACTGCTGAAGGGGCTATATGCTGGAGTCCCAGCCATTGTGGCAGGCAAGTAGACATTGTCCGGGGAGGCTGGGTTCTGCCCAGAGACCAAGTAGTGGAACTGGATAGAATAGGCAGGTTCTTCCTTTTCCACCCAGAATGACGGCTGGCTGGCATAGCTGTCTGGGAAAGAACGAGCCCCATGCTGAGAGCAAAATGGGGGAGCACTGGAGGTGGGCCCCTGGCTCTATCATCCTTTAGCTGTGGGGCCTTGGGAAAGACACACAGTTTTTGGAGTGCTGGCATCCTTGTCTGTTGAGTTCGAGAGTATGTTGATAATGCCTCCTTTCGAGCTGGGTGTGGGAATTAACTGATACGACATCTGTGAGGTGCATGGGGCCTGGAATGTGGAAGACATGTTTGCTTTCCTGCCCCTTCTCACACTCAGTGCTTCAGGGAGCATATAGTTTAAGAAGTATATTTATATTTACAATTTCACCTCTTTCCGCACCTCAGATAATATATCTCCATTTTAGAACTTCTCTCACCTTGAGAATCTCACTAGCTTTCGTCATCCAAAAGCTGCATCAGAATTTGATCTCATGATTTAAATCACTGATACTTATTGGGGCATCTGGGTGGCTCAGTTGGTTAAGTGTCTGACTCTTGACTTCAGCTCGGGTCATAATCTCGAGGTTCATGGGTTTGAGCCCTGCATCAAGTTCTGCACTGACGGTGCAGAGCCTGCTTGGGATTCTCTCTCTCTCCCTCTCTCTCTGCACTCCCCTGCTGGCTTCCTCTCCTTCTCTCTCTCAAAATAAATAAATAAACTTAAAAAAAAACACTGATGCTTATTTTTAAGCTAACTCAAACTTTAGAAAAACAGGAATCTGACCAAAGATGTTCTAAAAGAAGACCTCAGATGACCCATAAAATTGATATAGCAGCCAGCGTCCTGGCAGATAAAAGACCTTATTGGCCCCTCCCCATGGGCCGAAGGGAAGCTGGATAAATGGCCAGGGTTTATGTGCATAAGTGTGGACATTTACTTCTTTAAAATTTTTTTCTGCAGGTCTTTTTTCAGCACCTACCACATGCTAGGCACTGTTTTTGGTCTGGGTTAAATCCTGAAGGCGTGAATATGACCCATTAGTCTTGGTTCCACTCTTTATTTATTTTTTTTTAAGATTTTATTTTTTTAAAGTAATCTCTATACTCAATGTAGGGCCCGAACTCACAACTCCAAGATTAAGAGTTGCATGCTCCACTGGCTGAGCCGGCCAGGTGCTCCTTGGTCACCCTCTTTCCATCAAAGCCTGCCTTCCAGAGGTCAGGAGGGTGGCACAGTCAGGGTGCCTTTCCAGCTGCCCGTGGCCTTAGAGCACTCACTGAGCACTGGGCTTCTCCTAGGAGCCAGGCCTTTTCACTTGGAGTGTCTGGTTTTGTTTTGTTTCTTCATTAGGGGAAGCTAGCACTTTGGCGGTACTGGAGGAGAAAGGGAGCACTCTCCCTTTACCAGTCTGCCAAAGCTCATCGTTCTTTAGCTGGCTTCTGTTCAAGGGGGATTCCAGCCTCTACCATTGGTTTGCTCCTCCCAGGGTCTCCGTGGCCCCAGGCCCTTCTTTTACACTCCCCACCCCCTTATCCCTCTCCAGGGACCCAAGATCAGCTGGTTCCAAATCTCATCCTTCTCGACAGTGCCCATTATTGTCAGTGTGGCAGAATTTGAAACCCTCCACATTCCAGACTTAACCCTCCCAAGGAGAAGAGCCAAACTCTTTTGAGAATAAAAGATTTCTTCTGCCAGCTCCTGCTGCCCTCTGTTCTCAGGAGACCTAGTAAAAATACAAGTTAAATACCCCAGGCCTTGCCTCCCCTCACAGCTTTTATTCTTACCCCCTCAGTTTCATGGCTCTGACGAGGGTGAACAACTTTCTAGGCTGGCCTGTAACTCGAGTGACTGGACAGGCAGGGGGATGGAAAGGGGCGACACAGGCTTTATCAAGAGGCCAGGGCTAAAGCAGCCAGGGCCTGGCTGACAGGGCCCCAGATCCAGAGCCCCCACAAGGGAGACTCATAAGAGGTAAATGTACATGTGCATCAACGGCACCCCCAGGCCCACAGACACATAGCCAATATGGACGGACATCCATGTGATCCCGCAGACAGGCCAAGACAGATGAGGGAGTAATTCATGCCACTAGGAAAATAAAAAGGTAATTAAAAAAAAAAGCAGAGAATGAACTATTGCAAATTGCTCTGTAGTTAATGCATTAGTAAAGGACTGTGTGTGCTTACACACATGCACTGTTTTATTCACTGTGTCTCTAACCCCAGAGTAGCACTTAGCTCAGCAGGAACATATTTGTGTTTCTTGAATTGAACTGGGCACCTTTGCCTGCTTAGTGTCCAGGGTCTCTGGGCAAGTACAGAGAGAAGCCAGAGGTCCCAGGGAGTTGCAGAAGGAGAGTAAGTGGTTCCTGTGCCCAAGAATGAGCCTCATGTGGTCATGACAGGGCTTATCCTTCGTAAAATAAATATCCAAGGCAGCAAATGACTCTCCAGCCCCTTCTAGGGATGCTCCTTGGCCCCAGGCCCCTGCCCTGCTGTGTCCTGTTCCTGTCATGTCTGTCCCTGGCTCCTTGGTCAGGCCATAGTCCCAGCCAGCACCCTGGTCTAGGGAACACATCCATCCTGTTTCCCCTCCTTGAAAACAGCTCTGTGCCTTCAGAGTGAAAGGTGGCTAAATCTCTTCAGGCTGTTGTGTTAACAATAGAGGGAAGAAAACATTTTTCTCCACTTGTGGGTCCTCCTCTTTGCTCTGAGGTACAGAATGTACATTTTAACTGGGGCAGTGTACAGATATATCTATCTCTGTTTTTTGCCCCCAAAGAATACCTCTTATTTCAGTCCAGGTAGGAGAGAGACAGGCAGTATCATGTCAGGGGAGGAATTCTGAGGGTGGCAGACCAGGCAGGGCACAGAAATTGCGCCATATTGCTACCTGGCTGGGCTGTTCTCTCACACATATGGAGGAGGAGGGTGGAGGAGAGGCACCAAGATCTGGGCCCTCAGAGATAAGGTGTTCATCTTGTCCCACCAGCCTGGGGCTTCTTCAGGGACAGTACTGACTGCAGTCTGAGCCTTAGAGCCTGCCCACCCTAGCTCCTCCAGCGCCTGTAGGTGGCTGCCACACGCGGGCACTCAAGCCCACATGTGCGCATCCGGCCGCGCAGGGCAGACTGGAGACTGATGGTGATGGACAAAGACAGTCCCTGGCGTGGCGGCGAGTGTCTGCTCTCCCCAGGACTCACACCTTGGGGATCCTCCTGTCTACTCTGCACGCGCACCTTCAGGCACACTGACATGCTGGAATCCAGACTAAGGTGGCTTGCGGGCTTGGGGCTTACTGAGAAGATGTGGGGGCAGGGCCTAGACGGAGGGGTTCAAGGGGGCTAGAGGGACGGAGGACCTCCGGCCTTAGAGGTAAGGTAGGAAACAGTGGGTGGGGCAGGTACTGGGCAGTGAGGGTGATGGAGACTGACAGTAGGGGGTATCAGGGAGAGAGAAAATTGACCCGGCAGAATGAGGGCGTGGCCCAGGGGGCCAGTAGCTCGAGGGCGTAGAAGGGGCTCTGGGAGGGGCTGGGGAATGAATGAGGGAGACATATGGCGGCTACGGGGATACCTGGGGCGGGGGTGCTGGGAAGGTCTGCGAGCTGGGTCCGCGGAGCGGTCCGCCCTACCTGTCCGGGGAGCTGCCGTCTGGGTCCAAGGGTTCCTCCTTGGGCCGCTGCTCCCCTTCAGGACCCGGGCCGGGAGCCGGACCGCTGCTGCTGCTGCCGCTACCAGCGTCCATGCCCGTGGGCGGCGCCGCTGTCCGGGCGCTGGTGCTGAAGCGGCGGCGGTGGCGGGCTCCCGCGCATGCGTCAGCGCCAGTCGGACCGATCGGTGGGCGGGGCTGAAAAGGAGCCCAGCCAATGGCCGCGGCACTGGGGGGCGGGAACAGAGGCTTCTTGCCGCGCGGCTGCCTAGCGCTGGAGGCTTCGCAGTCTCTAAGATCGCGGGGCAGGTAGTGGTGGGCCCCTCTGCCCTGGCCAAGTCTGAGAGCTGCTGTTAGGACTCCGGCTGTCCGGCTGTAGTCTGCACATTGGTCTTCTCCAGGGGGACATCAGTCTTCCCGTAAGGGACCAGGAAGTGCGACTCCAGTCACCGTGTAGAGAGCCTCACAACTTTAAACGCACTCTTACAGCCGGCAAGAGGGAGAAGCTTCCACATCCACGCTTCACTGTGCAAGAAGCTGAAGGACTAGGAGGTCTGGCGGCTTAAGTTCCTCATTTCTCTCGGCTTTGCTCAGCAACCACCCCCAATGGGATTAGGCACTATTCAAGTTGGGTCTTCATGTTTCTCTGGACCTGGACCTGTGTTTGCAACCCTCGGGTGTGGAGCCCAGCTTCTGTTGTTCAAGTGCTCAGTGTGGGGTGAAGGAAGAGGGAGAAGAGAGAGAATTCGCAGCTCCTTTTTTTATAATCACCCTCACTTCAGCCTGGGAGGTACTCAATAGCCACTCACTTTGGGACACTTGCTGCCTCCACCATCAGGGAATGAATATCAGGGAGGGGAGGTATGATGGGCCTGGGACAGTTCTGGGTAGAGGGCTAGTAATATATAGGTGGTGTGAGAGGCCTGGGAGTTGAGAAGTGGAGAGGGTACCGGATGTGGGATTTGAATGGACAGAAAGGGCTTCACAGCAGGCAGGCTGGCTGTGAATGCAGGGAGGTGCCCTGGCTGAGGATTGGGGCTGGGGAGAGAGTCAGAATCTGCAAGCATTTAGAATATAGATGTCCCTAAATTGTGTGCAAATGCCACTCCATGCAAGGCACGGGTCACTAGCAGATGGGGTGGGAGAATCTAGAGGTATATGTAGAAGTGGTGGGCCTTCCTTGAGTAGTTTACAGTTTGGCCGGAGATACAAAAAGCCAGCTCATAAATTGGTGCCAAGTGGGTAGGGTGAGGTCAGGCCAATGTGATGTTTGGTATAAACTGCAGAGAAGGGGGCAGTGTACAAAGAGGACCTCTCTCTTCCTAATGGGCTTTAGGGAAGGCTTCATTTTGATGACAGAGTTTCAGCTGGCTGAGAGGGTAGGTATTCTTGAACTGGGAGTGAGAAAGAGGTGGTGGTGATGAAATAGGCAAAGTTAAGGAGGCTGGAAAGTTCAATGTCTTTTCAGAGAATGGTGAGAAATACTCTGGACAGTAGGGGTCTGTTGAAGGCTTTTGATTTGTAGAGTGAGGCATCTAGATGGAACCTTGGAAGGCCCATCAGGTCTAGGTTGGTGTATATGATGGGGTTAAAGTGATGAGGACACAGTTGAGGCTGTTTAATGGGAGAGGGCCGAAGTGAAAAGGAAAGGAGGGGTGGTCTTAGACAACCATATGCTATGGACACCACGGAGCCAAGCTTCTAAGAGTGTCTAGCTGGGTGCTCATTTTTATACTTAGAAGACACCAGGCTGCCTGAGTACCAAGTTGGATATGAAGGAAGACAGGCTCCTTAAGAGTAAAACATGGCCTCTGGGAGGCTGTTTATTAGAAAGAGGAGATTCTGGTTCAGGCTCTGCGCCAGGTCAGCAGGGCAGCCCACTCATGCTCTCCATTCTTATATCCTCCTTCTTCTGCTTCCTTAGTGAGGTGGACCAGGTGGGGGCCCACCGGGCCCTGGGGGGTGGCCCCCCCCAGGACAGTGCCCTGGGCCATGGCCAGGGGGGTGCCCACCGGGCCCTGGGGGGTGGCCCCCCCCAGGACAGTGCCCTGGGCCATGGCCAGGGGGGTGCCCACCGGGCCCTGGGGGGTGTCCACCAGGCCCTGGGGGGTGGCACCCCCCAGGACAGTGCCCTGGGCCATGGCCACCATGGCAGTGCCCCTGTGGAAAGCCAAATGAACAATGTTAGCATCAGAGGTCAGTGCCAATCTTACCCAAGATCAACTTCCCCCTTCCTCCCCCCTTTCCTTCATCCTCTTTGTAGAGGACTCTAGGTTCCTGGGCACTAGCAAGGGATCATGGTAGAGGGCCGGAAGGCAGGGACAGCAAGTGATGAAGCCAGAGCTCTAAGCAGACAAAAGGGGAGGAACCTAGATTCAGTGGTTTCTATTCCTTGAGTCAAGATATGACTCCCACTCTCTGGACCTTGGTTTATTTCATCTCTAAGTAAGAAGCAAAATAATCTCGTCTTCTCCCTTCTCTCACCCAAGAACCCTCACAGAGTGATTAGAGATTTTGCCAGGCTAGGAACTGCAGGCTGACTACTGAGGATGGGGCTGGGGGAGGAGGAAGGTGGGGCTATAGAGGAGCTTATACTGAGGGCCAGGGGCAAGGAGGCAACAAGAGGCAGGGTCAGGGGAGAGGCAGGATTTGAGGAGGAAGAAGAGGGTAGCTGGAGGGTGGGAGGAGACCAAAAGTGGGAGGTAGCAAAGTAAGGGTGTACATGTTCTCTCTATAAGTACAGTGTGTATGTCTGTGTGTAGGTACAATGGCGTGTGCTCCATTTACATGAAAATAGTTCTATCTGTGTACATGTGCACGGGTGGGTACATACACATGCCTGCTGTGCACACAGATACATGCATATGGGTGCCTGTGCATGCTTGTGTGTGCATGACAGTGGGTACGTGTGTGAGCCCATATCTGTCCCTGAGTAGGTGCCAGACTCAAGAACCCAGGAAGAATAAAAATAGTAAAATCAAGGCTTTATTGCCTTAGCCAGAAGAGGCTGGAAAGAGTGTGACTTAACCTTCTGTCTTTGCTGGAACCACTCCTAAGGCTCCAGGGCCAGAGGAGTTTCTTTGCCTCTTGCATAGGCCCAGGGAAGAGAAAAGAGACACCAACCACCTTGCTTCTGGTGTTGGGACACTGGGGTACCTGGAGCCCTGAGGAGGCAGGGGTGGGGCTTTGCCCCTACCCCCAATCTGCTTCTTTTTCCTAGGCCCAAATAAGGGCTTGGCATGGATGAGAAAGATGCAGGCTCCAGGGTTAGGGCCCTTCCTGTGACCCTGTTAGAGCAGCCCCTTCCTCATCCCGGCTCAGTGATGCCTGGAAACAGCCACTTCCCACCCTGCCTGCCTTCCCTTCTACGGATCTTTGCTGTGGGGCCAGTTCTGCCTAGGAGCCAGGTCTGCTGGTGGTGGCGGGTGGAGAGAGGAGGGTGGGCAGCCTCTCTTCTCTGGCAGAGGCAGGTCAGTGGGGCCCTGCAATGTGGTTGGGGTTTGGGAGCAAGCCAGCCAGGGAGGCTGTGGGGGTAGTCAGGAAAGCAGAGAAACATGGAACAGGCGGGGAAGCAGCAGGAGAGAGGCTGAGATGGGGAGGGGCTGTGAGGAAGCAGGAGAGACAGATGGGAAAACAGGAGAGGAGCCGAGGAGAAGGCTGCAGCCGGCAGGGGGTGGAGGAACACTGTGGTGCCCCTGCCTGCCTGCCAGTGGGGCTGATGGCCGAGCCTGCTCCCTACTCTTCATTTCAGGAAGGTCACCGTTGTCCCCTGAAGGTCTAGGAAGGGGGCTGGAGGTCTGGAGGACACAGCGGCAGGGAGGAGAAAGGGGAGACGGCTGGAGAGATTTCTTACCTTCGGACCTGTGGGAGAGGAAAGGAGAAAAAGCAGCGGCTTTGGTCATTTGTTTCTGCAGTGAGGTACCTGTCTTTTCCCTGCTGCTGATTTTGTGGTCACCGCACCCCAGCCCCAAAAAGGCTCCTCAGACTTGGTCCCTTGCCTGACCATCATTTCTTCTGTCAACAACAGATACAGATATATTGAAAGTCAGAACAAAGCGCAGTTGTGTGTCCCTGTTTGCTCAAGAGCTGGCCGGGTCCTCCAGCATGCGGTGAAGTCAGAAAGTGTGTGTTCTTAGCCCCAATCTGTCAGCTATCTGCCCTCTCAACCTGGGCCAAATTCCATGACACTAAGGGAGGCACTCCACAATGACAAATCCCGAATCTTTTGCTTTCACTTCTGGACAGGACCTACTCCCCAGCTCCGCCCATCCCCGTATCCACCCCCTCCCCTGAATCCTACTTTCCCCAACCCAGTCTCCGCTCAGACCCTTGGTTGTCGGTGGGTTCCTGCTTATGACCTTCTGGTCCCAGCTCTTAGCCTTTGCTCATGTCTCCTCCCACTTGGAAATCCTTCTTGCTTGATTCTGTGTGCCTTCCTGCGGGAAGTACGCTGATACTGGGCCATCCTGACTGCCCTGCCTGCCCACTTTGGGTACAGAAGGCTCATTCTGCAGTGACCAATCTGAGGGGCTAGGGCCCCTCTGAAGTGCTCCATTGGTGGGAATCATTTACTTCATGAGGTTTCTATTTCTTGAGGGCCAGGATAGTCTTTTGTTCCTTTTTAGGGGAGCCAAGGGCACAGCTGCCAAGAGCTGAGTCCTGGGCTCCAGACCCTCCATGTCTCCATGGCCTCATGAGCATGATCCCTAAATTCCCTGGGCCTTGTATGTACAACAGGAGAAGCACCTGTCTGTTTTACTCCTGAGGTTGAATATCTAGTGAGATGAAGGATGTAGGAGCATGTTTCTTAAACTGTAAACAGTTCTACAAAATATAAGAGTCTGTTTTCATTTTGGAACCCTCCACCTTCATGCGAACACACATTCTTGTCGTGCAGTAGATATGGTTGACTGACGGCCTCTGCCTTCACTACTTCACCCCACAGCCTCCCAGCCACAGTACTTACCTGGCTCCATCTTGATGGGTCAAGCACAGGGAGTGACAAAAGGAACACCTGTGATTCGACAAGTCAAGTTTAGTTTGCTGTAATCTAAATCTCAGTCTCTCTTCTTCCCTCCCAGGAATGTATACACAGGCCTTTCAAAGGATAAAACTGCTCCTGCTGACTTAGCTTTGTACCCACTATGGAGTTGGGCACTGAGTAGGTGCCAGGCATTGGTGTCGAATGGATCCAGTGGGTTCAATAATATGGTAGGTAGAAAGAGACATGAAAGCACCATGCACTGGTCCCTTAATCCCACACTCTCACACTTGACCCCCAGAACCACCCCAGACTCACAATCATGTATTTATTCGATTCTACTTGGTCAAGGTCAGTCATGTTATACATGTGTGTCTACCATGTGACAGGCCATGGTACCCAGTCCCTATAGATTCTTGTCTCTGTGTAGACACCTGGCGTAAAGGTGGGAGAGGGAGGCTTGATGAGAGCACTGTACCCAGAGCAGAAAAAAGCAGGATGGGGCCTGCGGGGGACTCAGCACAAGTGAATGGAAAGCTTTCCAGAGCCCTAGCTGCTTGTTCCTACCTCCTCCCACCAGGGCTGGAAGTGGGTGGGAGGCTTGGGGTCTGAGTCAGTTAGCCATTCTCCAACAAGTACACTCTCATTGGATGGAGCTGCTGATATGCCCTGGTGCCAAGCCTGGCTTCATCTTGCTTGGGCACACAGGTCAAATGGACAACCCCACAATAGACCCTGTGCACACACAATACCCCCACCCCAGAATGGACCCTATGCACACACAGTGCCTTCATTTTTTTCTGACCCATAAGTCAGACTATAGTGTGTGACAAAAGGACCAAATATCTACAATCAGGGCTCTCTGGTACTCATATAATCGGTAAACATGCAAGCACAAATGTTCATACACACACATACACACACACACACCCCTACCTAATAAAACAGCCCCAGCCCCTTTCACCTCTTGAGTCACCTGCTTTTGTTGGCTTCTACTTGTACCACAAATGTTCAGCGGATGTCAGCCTCTGAGCTATGCCCAAGGTCCTTCCCGACACTTGATCCTTCCCCTTAGTGAGTAATGAATCTGGAAGAGATTTATGAGGTTGTGGTTAGGGAAGGGAGTGATAAGGAAAACCTTAAGGCCAGTTAGGTTGGAAGAAGGAGAAAAGACAGGCCCTGGAGGAAACAGAACCAATCCTTTTAAAAAATGGGCAGTGGATATGAATAGACATTTTTCCAGGGAAGACATCCAGATGGCCAACGGGCACATGAAAAGATGCCCAACATCGCTAATCATCAGGGAAATGCAAATCAAACCCACAATGAGATACCACCTCATACCTGTCAAAATGGCTATTATCAAAAAGATAAGAAATAACAAGTGTTGGCGAGGATGTGGAGAGAAGGAAACCATCAGGTACTATTGGTGGGAACGTGGATTGGTGCAGCCACTGTGGAAAACGGTATGGAGTTCCTCAAAAAATTAAAAATAGAACTACCACAAGATCCAGAAAGTGCACTTCTGGGTATTTTTCCAAAGAAAATGAAGACACTAACCGGGAAAGATATCTGCACCCTATGTTTGTAGCAGCACTGTTTATAGTAGCCAGCCATGGGAGCACCCTAAGTGTCCACAGATGGATGAAAAGACAAAGAAAATGTACACGTACAGTGTTATATTATGCAGCCATAAGAAAGAAAGAAAATTTTGCCATTTGCAAAAAGTTGGATAGACCTTGAGGGCATTATGCTAGGTGAAATAAGTCTGAGAAAGACAAATACCATATGATCTCACTGATCTGTGGAATCTAAAAGAACAAAGACCAAAACCAATGCCAAACACAAAAATCCTCAAAAACCCCACAGCTCATAGACACAAAAAACTGCGGTGGTTGGTGGCAGGCGGGTGGAGGGGGTGAGGGTGGGAGGAGGTGCAAAGTGGGTGCAGGGGGCTAAAAAGTACAAACTGTTGTACACCCAAAACTAATATAATGTTATGTCAAGGAAACTTTGATTAGAGAGGCTCCTCTGGGGCTCAGGGGCTTAAGCGTCTGATTTTCACTCAGGTCATGACCTCGAGGTTCATGGGTTTGAGTTCCCCATTGGGGTCTGTGCTTCCAACTCAGAATCTGGAGCCTGCTTCAGAATCTGTCTCCCTCTCTCTGCCCCTCCCCCACGCATGCTGTCTCTCAAAAATAAATAAATGTTAAAAATAAATAAAATAAACTTCGGTTACAAAAAACAAGACAAGGCTTGGACTTTCTCTGCCCAATTTCAAGGCCAAGATGCTTGAAGGACAGGGGTTGGTGTGTAAGTTCCTCTGAAAGGGAACGAATGCAATCCCTTCAGTCCTCAGTGAAACCCCTCTGCCTGGCGTGACGGAGGCACGGGAGCTGGGCCTGCGGTGGCGGCAGGGCAGGTAGGCAGGCACGTATGCAGATACACTGACACATAGCACATAGACCTACACTGTGCTCATGAGAGACACGGACCAACACACACAGATGGACGACACCCACACAGACAGAAACAGAGGCACAGATACCAATTCAGTACACATGCACACATACTCAGAAAAAGCATGGCCGCACAGACCCGCAACACACTTTCATAGAGAGCCCCTCCTGTCCCCGGTCCACAGTCAGCAGATCCTTACCTGAGAGCGTAGAGCAAGGAGTGGGAGTAAGTCTGGGGCTCCGTCTAACCTCAGGTGTATTTGTATAGGGAGGGGAAGGGCTAGATGGGTCAGGTACATGGGGAGGATCATAAACAGAGGGTGTGGAGGGATGAGGGGGATGGGCTAATCGACATCTGGGCAAAGAGCAGCTGGAAGCCGGACATGTGAGTGTGGGTGTGGGTGTGGGTGTGGGTGTATAGGTGGGGAGCAGGTGGGGGGATGGAAACTACCCCATCAGTCTGGTAAGGAGATGCAGTAGAACCAAGGAAGATCCCAAACCTTGGCAACTCTCGGGCTTACAATGCTGGCCCAAACTGAAGCATGCTAACACTCCCACCCTCAGCTAGACCAAAGGGCTCTGTTGGCCCATTTCGATCAAGGAGAACAAAGTACCACGTGAAATAGGAAGTATGCAAGAAGAAGCAGAGAAGTTAAAATGGCCACTGGGTGAACTGGCTGCAGCTGAACTGCATTAAATTCATTTTTTAAAAAAGTTTATTTACTTTGAGGAGAGAGGGCAGAGAGAGAGAGAATCCTAAGCAGGTTCCACAATGTCAGTGCGCACTCACAAACGGTGTGATCATGACCTGAGCCGAAATCAAGAGTCAGACACCTAATTGACTGAGCCACCCAGGCGCCCCTAAATTCATCTTAAAAAAAAATTTATTTCTTTATTTTGAGAGAGAGAGAGAGAATGGGGGAGGGGCAAAGAGCGAGGGAGAGAAAGAATCCCAAGCAGGCTCGGTGCTGCCATCACAGACCCTGACCCGGGGCTCCATCTCATGAACCGTGAGACCATTGACCTGAGCCAAAATCAAGAGTCCAACGCTCAACTGACTGAGCCATCCGGGCAGCCCATTAAATTCATTTTTAAAAAGTAACACACCAGAGAGAAATGAAAACAGGTCCTCACGAAGGATTGTACTTGAATGTTCACGGTGGCTTTGTTTGTAATAGCTAAAAACTGGAAATTTCTCAAATGTTGATCAATCGGCCAACTGGCTAAGCAAACTGTGGTGCCTGCAGTCGACGGAACACCAGTCAGCAGTGAAGAGGGGACAAACTGCCGACACACACCAAAACACGCCCGCGTGTCAAAATCACTCCACTGAGTGAAGGAAGTGGGACGTGGAGGATACACAGTGTATAATTCTGTCTAGCAGATTCTAAAATTTTGTAGAATTCTACATAATGTGAACTAATGACAGCAGATCAGTGGTTACCTGGGGACAGTGTGGTGGGAATTGGGAGGAGGTAGGAAAAGCATTGGAAGAGACATGCGGACGCTTGGCTTTGATGGATATGTTCATTATCTTGGTTGTGGTGATGGTTTCCTGGAGTGGACATGTGGCACAGAACAAATTGCACAATTTGTGCAGATTATGGTATGTTGATCTGGTCTCTGTTAAAAGCTGTAAACACAGAAGTAATGTAACCACATCAGAAAACGATTTGAAAAATGGAGTGGACAGGAAAGGAAAGTATTTCTGTGTCAGGTGCTTTTACACTATCAATGATCTCATATCGGCTCTTGGAGAAAGGTATGATTATTCCCCCCTCTTTCCTTCTTTTATAGATAAAAAAAGCCAGGACTCAGAGAAGTTAGGAAACTTGCCTGAGGTCACGCAGACCAGTGTGTAGTTAGTCCCAATCAGGACCACCTGATCTAGAGTCTGGGTCTCTTCTCTTCACGTTGCCTTTCCTTTCAGGAACGCTCTTTTGAAAAATTCCAGCCTGCTCTGGAAACATTATGGGCAAAGGGCTTTGGTTTATGGGAAGGTGTGGGTTACTAATCTATCATGCACACAATTGTGCGCCTGCAGGGCTCCAGAGCACAGAAGGCAGCCAGAGTCCTGGGAAGTTTACAAAGGTGTGTCTGCAGCGTCCCACCCTCCACCCCACACTGGGAATGGCACTACCTGGATTTACCCCTGCCCCGGCCTCAGCCTCGGCAGCCCTGTAAGGCTTCCTCTTCCGGGAATCCTTTACCCTCTTGGTGACCCTGGTGGCATGACTTCCCTACCTCCACCCCCAGCCTTTGGCCCGAAGCTGAAAGGAGAAGCCTGCATCCTCCGGGACCTCCAAAGGGGGCAGTGGGGCTGCAGAGCTGAGGGGGGCAGTGGGGGTCCAATGCCCTGGCTCCAGTTTCAGTTCTCACCATCTCCGGAGTCAGGGCCTGAGCTCGGGGCCCAGGTCCTACAGGCAGGTGGTGGGCGGCAAGGAGGCCTTGCTTGGGCAGAGGAGGTAGGCCTGTTTTGACGGGGTGGACAGAGAACCTAGGACAAGTCTGAGTGGTCTGGGGGGCAGGAGGCCTGCCGTAGGTGAGGAAGCCCACAGCAGTGGTGGACAAGGCAGAGCGAATTTACAGCAGAGAACTGTTTGGATTCTCCCCTACCCAACCCTAAGATGTAGCTGAGCAGAGCCTCAACCATGGGTGTGTCCTCTCTTTCCTTGGGTACTGTGCCTTAGAGATGGTGACCGCTCACCAAGAGCTTGGACGTACCATCTGGCTGAGAGAGGTGGTCTTCCTTGCCAGAAAGTCACGAGTAGAGAAAAGGACTCTGAGGAGCAAGTAGAGATGTTTTGGGGGGAGCGGCTGAGCTCAGGGAGAGGAGAGGCTGAAGGGAGTCTCCCATAGTGGTAAAAGCTGTGGGTGGGTGGTCTTGGGGAGGGTGCTGACTGACAGTGAAGGCCTAGAAGGCAGGATATCACTCTCTTTGACCCTTCATCCCTGCCAGCAGAGCCAGTAAGGTGACCTGGTCCTGGTCCTGGGCTGCTCTAGGGGGTGGGGAGGGAGGCAGGAGAGCCGGGGGTCTTTCTTTATACAGTTTGGGTGGACAGGTTTCTCACGGTAAAAGGGCAAAGGTAGTGGTCTTGGGCATGCGCTGGAGAGAGTGTGCAGGGCAGGGCAACAGCCTCAGTGATTCAGCACAGGTGCAGTGGGGAACCCCCCCCCCCCACCACAGAAACTTCTGGGCAGGTCACTGACCCTGATCTCCAAAAAGAAGATAATAACACCCGCCCTGCCTAATTCACAGATTTCAAAGCCCGATGAGATCAAATGACATCACAGGTGTGAGGCCTTTGGCAGTGCCGTCGGTAAGTGCATGGTGTTCTTACCATTGTCAGTATCAGCACCGATGACCTATTGACTTCCTGGCCTCAGCCTTCCTGCCCTTGCTCACACTGAGATCTTTCTGCGGGACGTATCACCATTTTTGGCTTCTGGCATCCCTAAGTATTTTACTGAGAGGCTCCTGAGACATCTCCTCCCAGCCCCAGCTTCTTGCAATGCCCTCCTTCCCCCTAAGGTGACCAAACTTTCAAGTTTGTCTAGGACTGAGATGTATTCTGGAGTTGGGACCTCCAGTGCTAAAATGGAGTCCGTTCCAGGCAAGCTGGTATAATTGGGCACTCTACTTCTCTCCCCAGCCTGTGGCGACCATGGAACGTGCTCTCTTTCACCTGGGTTGTTCTCTCCTGCCTTGAAGTGTCTAGGCTGGGTGATGCCACCTGGAGAGGAGGCATGTCACCCTTGGCCATTCCAAAGGCCCTTCCTTCTTCTCAGTGGGACAGGTCAGGTCTCAACAAGCCCTCTGCCTTCTGTTGCACTTCTGTCCTTCTTTCTATCCCTCAAAATATGAGGTCTTTTCCCTATGCCTAGAGGGTATGACCCCACCCGCACCTCACCCCCATGAGAGACCCCTGTGATGAGCTTCAAGTGGGCGGGAGAGCCTGTCCCATGCCAGCATTCCAACCTCTCTGCCTGCCCAGAGGAAAGAGCCCCCCGGGTGCATGCAGGCAAGCCTGGCCTGTTCCCCACATTGGTGAGGGCCCCCAGGCCTGAGTCTTGGATGCCGTCTTGGTTCCTCCCCTCTCCACTCCGCACCCCACCCATGCTAGTGCTCTGAGGCCTCCCGAGGCTCCCCTGCTCACTATTCCCTGGACCCTCGCTGCTCTGCCTGACCCACACCCCTCCCTCTGGGATCTGAACACAGCCCCCTGCTCGTGCTGCTGCCACTTGCCATCATGCATTCACGGGGTCCCCTGTCACAACCACCCCCTTGCTAAGTCTTGTTCATCCCCTTGAGTCTCAGTTGGAAAACTCTGGTTGGCTCGAACTGTGTGCTGCCCTGGCTTCAGGCTAACACGGCCTGGTGTTGGCAAATGCCTGTAAGATGGGGTCTGGATCGTTACCTCTTGGATCCCTTGTTGCCTCGGCCGGGTAAAGTACGCAGTACATACCCTGTTCACATTGCGGGCAAGCACTTGACAGGGCAGCACTCAGCTTCTCGTCGTGGGCAGGTCTGGGCTGGGGGTTGGGGGCAGGGGTGGGTCCTGGGTCCTAGGAAAACACTGTGAGTCACCTTCGCACCCATCATGGAGAAGAGAGCCCCAAACAAGAGAGACCCCAGGGGTTCATCTCTCACTGTTGGGCCAGGAGCTGGAAAGTGTGTGAAGTCCCAGCCTTGGGTGTGCCTTGGAAGGCAGAATGGAGGAGTGGATCCCCAGATAAGCCTTCTGCCTCCTGACGCCTCAAAGGGCTTCAACCCCACCCTGCTCTGGAATGTGTGTTCTTGGGAAAGGCGAGGCCCAGACTGCCCCCGTGGCTGGATCCTGACCAGAGCCTGTCCTTCAGGCCCTACTTCATGTACTCTGAGTCCTCCCCACCCAGGGCTGGGCCTGGCCTGCCCTGAGAGGCTTGCCCATAGATCTCAGGTCAGGAGGAGTCAGGAAAGCAGTTTATTGAGCCAGAAATGGCCCTGATGGAAAGTGGGTTGCAGGAAAGGAAACCCAGGACTTTAAGCCACCCTCTTGACTCTTCCCATTCGGAGGGTGGCCTGCCTATTGTCTGGGTGCCCATGTAATCTAGCCTTGCCCGCCCCTCCTCCTCAATACTCATCCACCCACCCAGAGTGGGGAAAGTGGCTCCGGTGCTCTCTAAGGGTTTGGTCCCAGCCAGGAATCGTTCCCAGACACTGGGATGTGAGCCTGGAACCAGCCCCGGTGGGATCCAGAGGCAGGGGAAGCACGGAGAGCTGCTTCTGAGAGCACCGGTGCTAGCTGGCCAAGATGGCCACCAGAGCCTGGGACATCAGAGGGGACGAGGCATGGGGGAGGGGAGCAGTCAAGGTCAACTCACTAGGGTAGGGCAGGAGCCTGGCCGTGTAGGATTCCCTGGGCAGGGGTCATCATGAAGGGAGGCTCAGAGAGGATGCTGACAGGGTGCCTCAAGACCTCCCTACCAGGTCACAAGTGGGCCTCACACTTCGGAAGCCTTCAGTGTGTTCAGGTCCCAGCAGGTTGGCAGGAGGCAGCCGTTGGGGCCCCTCAAAGGACACCATAGTGGTAGCATCCACGATGAGGCTGTCACAGTCACCGGAGGCAAGAGAAAACTATGTTGAGCTTTACTCTGGGATGCATGTTGTTCCAGATGTGGATATGACATGTCTTTCCTTTCATCTGCCAATGACTGGGGGGAGTCGGTACACCTCATTTTATAGATGAGGACTGGAGCGATAAGGGACTTCCCTACAGTCATACAGCCAGTGAAGGGGAAGTTAATTTGGATGCCCCCATCCCACTCTGCCCCATCTTTTGTCAAGGTTGAGGAAGGGCAGGGATTGGAGTGCTTATATTTTATTAATCAGCCATGGGCAGGGGTGGCCATTCTGGAAACAGTGAATGAAGCCCATGACTGGGACCTCTGTTAGGTCGGGGCTCCCATCTCGGTGTGTGGTCCAGAGAGTCCCTTCCTTCCTTGTAAGCCTCTCTCCTCTTTCCCCCTCAGTGACAATCCCCAGATTTGCAGCTATCTTGTCCTCTGGATGGGCTCCGGGTCTGTATACCACGGACCGCGAATACCACCCAAATAGAATCCACTCCAGGTATGTGGCCATGGGCCCAGCTGTCAGTCCACCTGAGAGGGTGGGGGACCAGCCAGGGAAGAGATGTGACCGGGACCCATGGCTGAGGTGCCAGGGCAATGGGCTCACCTCAGCACAGGGAAGAGGAGGGCACAGAGCCAAGTAACTGCAGAAACAATGTTTTGGGGGCCCCTGGGGGTGAGGGGCAGGAAAGTGAGGGGCAGCTGGATGGCAGATGCCTTTGGCTTCTAGTCTCATTTGTGACACAGATGACTGTGTGGCCCGGGCAGGTGATACTACCTATCTGGGCCTCCTCATCAATAAAATAAGGCTTCTACAACTGTGTAGCTTCTCTAAGATGGCGGAGTTGGGAGTTCTCTAGTCTGGAGATTACAGAGACTTGAGGGACAGGAGCTGGGGAGCTGGAGAGTAGAAGGGGAAGAGAGCCCACACCTCATCAGGTTTTGTGACTCTGCTGTCCCCTAGTGGTGGCATGGAGTAACAGAGACATGGTATCTCCCACCTCCCCCAGACAGGGGTCCTGTCTTCACCCTTCATTGGGGCCTTTACCACCACTCAGCGCTGTGTGTGTTCTGGGTGGAGAGAAAGGCAGTCAAAGCACACGCATAGCACACCCGCAGCCACGCACAGGATAACGCGGGTTATTCACTCCTGTATTTGGTCTGTGAGCGCCAAGGGAGGGTCTATAGTTTACAAGGGCGCTATGCCAGGCCCTGGGGATCCGGAGGTATTCGGTACACCGTTTCTGCCCTCGGAGAGCTTCTGTCCAGTGGGAGAGCAGACAAGCAAACTTCAGACTCTGGAGAAAACAGGAGAACGTAGGGGCTGCTCTAAGGGACGGCGTATTGTGTGAGTAACACTCGGCAAGCATATGGCCCGCAGCTGTCGGGCCCTATGTGATCATTGGTTTGTCCTGGAAAGCGCAGACCTGCAGCCCAATGGGTCTGGGGACCTTCCCTAGGTTAGGAGGGTCTGTTTTTGTAGGCCCTTCCAGAAGAGGGGGGGTCACCCTCTCTATGGGATGGCCAGATTGCTACCTGTGCTTCCTGTCACCCTGCTGCTGTCCTGCCCTGATCCTGGCTGGGAACAGGAGTGAGGTGCACAGCCTCTCCTATCTGCACCCCACTGCCCCAGATTTGGTTTGGGAGCCAAAGATGACGGAGTACACTAGCTGCTGCATCTCTCCATCCCAGGCTTGTGCTGGGCAGACCTCCCAGTTCAATGACGCGGTGTGAGTAGGTGGTGGGAAGCCTGGGGGCCACACCACCAGGGCCCTGCTTCTGGCCTTTGGAGGCTAGGATGAAACTCAGCAGCCTGTGTGAGGTAGCACGCGGAGAGGGTGGGAGAAGGAGAGAGAGAGAGAGAGGCTCAGGGAGAGGAGACTGGGTACGTCACCATTGCTGGGAGTCTGACTCAGTGGGAACATCCGGCAGGAAAGGAAGAGAGGCTGTGGTGGCATTTCCAAGCAGGATGGGAACTCTGGGGCTGTGGAGATTGGCTGTGGGGTCAGGGGTGCCGTGCGAAGGCCTGGCCAAGAAAAAGGCTAACGATGGTAGGGATGGGAGCGGGACAGGAACAGAGGGTTCAAGGGGAGTAGAGGTTGAAACTCTGGCTCCCTGGGCTGGTCTGGGGAGGAGCAAGAGGGGAGTGAGGATTTCTGCTCTGGAGACAGAGCATGGGATTAGGGAAACTGAGGCCTGGTCAATCAGAAATGTGGGAGATACAGAGGCTTCGGACCCTCCTGTCAGGTCTTGGAGGTTGGGGCCCTATAGCTATTGAAACAGACCATAGGTACCCCTGATACAGAGAGACCACCTGGCCTCCCAGCATCCCAAGCCCCAGCTCCCGGGGGCTCTAAGAGTGGGACTACCAGGCAAGCCGCTTCACTCAGCCATACTGGGAAGATTTGGAGAGAGATTTCCCTGAGAAAGGGTGCTTCCTTTCTCACGGTGGGAGAGGCCAAAAGGCCAGTCCTGGAGAGCAAGGCCAGGAAGGGCCCAGAGTTAGGACACTGGGTGGCCAGCTCTGAGCTGCGGCAGTGTGGGCCCTGCAGGAAGGTCCATCTCCCCGTATGAAGGGGAGACTCGGGCAGCTGAGCCTCTCTGGAGTGGCTGTACTTTAAAACACAGGAAAGACACTGTTCAACCTAAAGGAAGGACTAACGGTGTTATGTCCGGTATGTAGAATAGTATTTGGTGGCCTAGGGGAGGTGAGCTTCCTGGTCCTTTCAAATTCCTCAAACCAGAGCTGATGAGGACAAATAAGGGGAGATTCATTTGAGGTGGGGGCCCTCAGCTGCATCCCCTAGGCTTTTCTTTACTAATGGGAGGGATGGAGGCTTATGTTAGCCGCCCATCCATGTGCAGGTACGTCCAGGCTGGGGCTTTGCTGGGCATGGAGCCTCAGAGAAGGCAGGGCCTGGGGCAGCCAGGCCCCCTGTGTGGGCTCAACCCGCCAGAGAAAGGTTCTTGCCTGTGTCTCTGGGGACGCTGGGGCGGGGCAGTGAGAGGTGCTGGGCAGGGCCAGTGCCCTGGTCCTTGCCCTGTGAGAGTGGATGGGTGGGGGCGGCGGCGACAGCATTCCTGGCTGGGAGCCCAGAGGAGTCTTTTGTAATCACAACATGATCTCGTGTGCTGAGCAGTGAAGCCGGCAGGGAGAGGCCAGCAGAGGCCCGGCTCCAGTGGCTCGGTGGCTCCGGCGGCTCCGGCTTCCCTCCTGCTTTGGCTCCCCTGGGGCTGTTCTGGAATTCTCTCGGTGCCCACTGTTGCCATGCACTCGGCTGTGAGTGGCACCTCACCTTTGGCGGGGGGCTTCTTGGGGCTGGGAGGAGGCCGGGACACCAGGCAGCCACACTCTGGGGGCAGCTGGGGACAGCTGGGCCTGGGAGGAACAGGCCTGTGCCTAGGCCGGCAGGGGGCTGGGCTGGGGCATTTAGCTACAAGGGAGACCCTGCAGCCAGACTCTAGGGAGAGACCTGGGGATTTCAGGGCAGAGGCATGGCTTGTTTGGGGTGGCTCCCTTGCTGGCCCTGCCCATGGAGCTGGCTCTCTCCTGTCCGACTGCCAGAAGCTCGGGGCCTAGAAAAGCTAGGCTCGCGACAGCAGCTCTGTCCCACAGGCTGGGCCACAAGGCTGGGGAGTGGGGCCTGGGGCCTGGGAGCCCAGGACAGAGCGCGGGCTTCTCTTTTCACTGTGGTTCTGGGCCTGGGAGCCAAACAGCTCCCCTCCTCGACCTCCTGAATCCCCTGGCAACTTCCCAGTCATGGCAGGTTCCGCTGCCAGAGCCATTTATAACTCTCTTTCTTGCTTAGCAGGCTCTCGGCAGTGGAGCTCCCTGGAGAGCCCGGGGGAGGGGCAGCCCACTGCTGGGAGCTGAGGGCCTGGGTACGAGGCCCTGAACACCGGAGGAGGCAGAGAGATAGGCGGACAAGCCTAGTAGGGTGGGGACTTGGAACCTTCTGTGTGCCATCCCCCCTTGTGAGCCTAGCTCTGGAGAAGTGGGGTCCATTCGTGGTAAGAATATGGTTCTCAGGTGAATGTGAAAGATAGGGGCCTGATAAGGGATGGGCCAGCAGTCAGGAGCTTGGGCCCCCTGCCCTCTGCAGGGGCCTCACGGAGCTGAGTCACCCACGAGCAGGCAGGAAGAGAAGGATGCAGAGCTGGATCGGAGAATAGTGGCCCTTCGAAAGAAGAACCAGGCCTTACTCCGCAGGTACCAGGTGAGTGGGCTGTGATGGGCTGGGAGGAGCAGCTGGGTTGGCACTCCCTGTCTGTCCTGCAGACCCCCTGCATGGTGGTCTCTCCCTGCAGGCTCTAGGCCCCGGGGCCGGGGTTAGGGCGATGTGGTTCATCTCAGAAACTCTGTGAGGGTTTTGGGGACTCTGTGATGCCGTGCCTCTGCCCCCTGGCGTCCCACTGGTGTCTCTCCGTGTAGGCCTGTCTGTGTGCGTCTGGGGGGTCATGGCCTGTGCTGACCCCGGGCCCTCCCGCAGGAGATCCAGGAAGACCGTCGGCAGGCGGAGCAAGGGGGCATGGCTGTAACCTCGCAGGAATTCCTCCGACCTGATGGCCTCACTGTCACTATCAGCCAGGTTCCCGGCGTAAGGCCCACCCCGGGGGGTGATAGTGTGGGTTTTTCACTCCTGTATCTGCTCTGCGAGCACTGAGGGGGGTCTGTAGTTTATAAGGGCACTATGCCAGGCTCTGGGGATCCGGGCCTGCGACGAGGGGGAGACCCAGCCTGCGTCAGGGGGAGATAACCGCTCGTGCTCCTCTGTTTCCTCCACTCACAGTTCTGGGGCTCACCCTTCAGTTCCCAGTCTTATGTAGCCCAGCCCACTGCAGTCCCCCTGAGCCCAAAGGGCCACAGCTGAAAGACCACCGAACAGAAGCCTCCTCATACCTTTTTCCAGCCCCACAGCCCTGCGCCTATGTTGTAAACCACAAGCTGCTCCTAAACCCCAGACCCTACGGGGACGGAGAAGTGGGGCCAAACACTGGGAGCAGTATCGAAGGGACAAAGCCCCATTGTCTGAGTGCTCTGGATTTCCCAGCTCAGAGATGACAGGCTGCTATGGCATCTTGGGGCCCAGGGTGGCCCCAGGGCCTGGATAACCCAATGCCACTGGCATGTGAGTGCCCCATAGAATCAGCTTCTCTATAGGCATTCCAGGGAGGTCCAGGGCTGGCTGGCAGCTAGCCTTGGGGAACCTCCCAGAGGACTCAGTGCCCAGCTCTGCTCAGCACTGCCCATGCGGCCTGAGGACAAGGCATCCCATTCCGCAGGAGAAGCGAGTGGTCAGCCGGAACTGGGTGAGATCCTTTGGACCCGGAGCAGCCAATGCGACACTCGAGGATGAGGAGGCGGAGGATCATACCGGTACCTTCTGCCTGGGGGACCGAGTGGAGCTGGCAGTGACCATGGAGAACAAAGCTGAGGTAAGCAGGGTAGGTGGGGGAAGCCCAGGCACCAGGCCCTCAGCCTCTTCTTACCTGGCTGTGCCACACTACCCATCCTCACCTCCTCCAGGCCAAGCGGATTGTAAGTGAGAAGCCCACCAGAGCAAGGAACCAGGGGACAGGAGGGCCACCTGGAGGGGGCTTGGGCCGGACCCCCTCCACGCAGATGGCCATCAGCTCGGATTCGGCACGTAAGGTACATCTTCAAGAGGGGATGGGGACATGAAAGTGGCAGTGCTCCTTTGGGGGAGGCCGAGAAGCTGAGTCACATATGTCCCTCATCTGTGGGGACAATGCCCACGAAGCATCAGCAAAAATTCCCACCCCATCTTCCTTTCTCTGGCCAGTCTCCAAATTGGGCAGGCCTTGCGTGAGAGACAGGAGAAGTCAGAGGTTAGCCCCTAGCCCTAACTGGATCTCTGACCGGCCTTGGGGTGGGCCGGGGAGGCTGCAGCGGACTGGCCATGTGCCAGGTGTGACCTCTAGGTGGCAGCAGCCCCTAGTCCTGGCTCTTGCTCACGGCTGACAGATGCCTCTCCACTCTGGGCCAGTCCATACCCCTCTCCCCCAGGACCCTGTGGATAGGTGCTATTATTATCCCCATTTACAGATGAGAAAATGATACACAGAGAGGTTAAGTAACTTGCCCCAAAGACACAGCTAACAGGTGGATGGAAACTGTGCCTGTGGCAAACAATATGTTAGAGAGAGCATAGATTTAATTTTTAGACAGGGATGTTGAAACCTGGAGAGGAAGGGGTTAGTAGTACCCAGATTTCCACTCCACGCCCAGGCCTTCCTGCTTCTACCCCATGGTGCTGAATGTCTTCTCCTTGCAGGGTGCTCGGGAGCCCCAGAGTCCAGGCTTGGTCCCAGGCCCGGTTCCCCGCCGGCCAGCGGGGGGACCGCTGGAGATGGGGTGGGACTACGCCCAGTGGAAGCAGGAACGGGAACAGATTGACCTGGCCCGTGTGGCCAGGCACAGAGATGCACAGGGTGACTGGCGCCGCCCGTGGGACCTGGACAAGGCCAAGACCACGTGGGTGGCAGGGCTGGGCAGCTTGTTGGACTGACATGCTTGTGGGGCTTATGGTAGGACTAACTGTGGGTGCTTCTTGGAGGGCTGGTAGGACCTTCTCCAGGGTGGTTAAGAGTCTTCCTGGGCCCTCTGGTTGGGCCCTGGGCTCAGGGTGGGCACCAGGTCCCCCAGCTTTCCCCCATCTGTTCTGGGGTTGGGGCTGGGGGAGGCGGTGGTTGTGTGGGTCTTGCCCTAGCTCATGTCCACCCCACAGCAGGCTGACTCTCTGGCTCCACAGGCTACAGGACTCCAGCAAGCCATGGGAAGAGGGCCCAGCCAGGGCGGGCGGCCCTAGGGGTGAGCCAATACCCACCTTACCCCCTTCCCCTCCTTGGCTTTTATCACAGCCTCCCCCCACCTCCTGCTTCCTCTCCTTTCTCTGTCTCTTGGTATGCCGCTTATTTTTGGAGCTAGAAGGAGGCATGGAAGAACATCTTCCTTCCTCTCCCTCACTATCAGAGCAGGGCACCTTCCCTCCCCCTAAACCAATAGCTCCTACCCTGGGTTCTGACCCCAGCCGTTCTGGGAAGGAGGCTCACAGGAAGTCTGCACTGGGATCCTTTTGGAGCTGGTCCCTCATGGGTGAAAGCTTGTTTCCCTGTCCCTGGCCTGTCGTAGGAACAGAGCTCTTAGAGCTGCTGGTCCCTTTATTTCACACATGAAGAAGCTGGGGCTGGAGATGCTCAGCCAGTTACCTAGCCAGGCATGGCAAAGTGAGCACAGGCACCCAGCTCTCTCCATCCCCAGGCCAGGGCTCTTTTTGGGAGTCAGAAAACCCACGACTGGACTAAGAGAAAGACAGACAGCTTCCTGGTCCTGGAAAAACTGGTGTTCCTGCTTTGGATCCTTTATCACCCCACTCTTTCCCCCTTTCCTTTGCCCCGCTTAGGTCCCAGGAGCCACCAGAAGCCACAGCCCCCACCCTTGTTCCTTGATGGTAAAGGTGAGTTGGAAGTAAAGGAGGAGCAGGGCTGCAAGAGCTGGTGAAGGAGCTGAGCCGCTATACCCTCTTCTCTCCTTGATTTGTAGACCATCTCTTGCAGGTGGTGCTTCTCGGGGTGGACAATCCAGCAGATCCTCAGTGGTGTCCGCCACACGAAGCAAAGCCCGGGGGACAGAGAGGCTGACTGGCAGGGCCCGCAGGTAACAGGTGGCAGGGGGCACAATTAGGAGAAGCATCTGGGCTTCCTGATTTCCTGGATCTCCCTTGCCCCTGGGAGGTCAGGACGGGCACCGGTCCAGCTTCCTGCTCCAGCCCTCGGGGCCGCTGCCTCCTGCCTGACGGCTGCCTGGTGGCAGGTTAATGAGGTTCCGGGAGAGGCCAGCAGCAAAGGCAGCAGCAGCAAGAGCCTGGTGCCCAGGGAGGCCGCCAGTAATTACAGCAGTTGCCTTCCCCCAGGAAGTCGGGCATGCCTTTCCCAGGCGGTGCAGGCAGGGACACGTCCAGAGTCCCCATGGAACTCAGGATGCCGCAGGCCTGGCCATAAACAGCAGCTGGGGACCTGGAATGGGGCTAAACTGGGTGGTGCTTGGAGGAAATGGCTGGATTTGGGGAACAGGGTCGGGTTGGAAGGGAAGCATCCTGGAGCCTTGTTCTGTCTCTGACACTCCTCTGAGACCCTTGGGGTCTAGTTGCTCCCTGGGAAAATGGGCCCCAGGCTACAGAGCAGCTGATGTGAAGGGCGTGGGTAGAAGTAGGCCCTGCCACGTGTTGTGTTTCTACAGGTGGGAGACGAAGGAGGGCAAGGAGGAGCCGGAGAGCCAGGAGGTGAGTGTTTGGGAATAGGATGGGGCGGGCTAGGGATCTGAGCTCTGAATTTGCCAGCCAGCAGGGCCAATCTCTTGTTTCAGGGAAGCCAAAGCACCGGAAAGGCTCGGAGCGAGGAGGATCATTCAGAGAAGCAGAGCGAGTTGGAGCTGGGCAGCCCCACAAGTGCCCCAGCAACCAGCCCAGCCCCGGGATCCCCAGAAGGGCCAAAAAGGGAGTCAGGAGCCTCGATAGCCAGTCCAGAACCTGCCTCTCCACAAAACACTGACTTGGTTCCCCTTGACCTTTCTCTAGGAGGGCCCAGTAGCCCTGGGCCCGGGGAGAGTGTGTGCGCGCTCCCTCCAAGGCCTGGAGTCCAGGAGAACCCTGTGTCCCCACCAGATGGTTCTGAGCAGCTCCCGGGGAGGAATGACCCCCAGGCTGAGCCAGAAGTACAGACCTGCTCCAAGCCACAAGGAGAGCAGGGCCCCTAGAACCCAGACAAGACAGGTCTGGCAAGGCTGGGGCCCAGCAGGGCTTGGCACAACGAAGCAGGCCCACCAGGGGAATGGGCCAAAGAGCAAGGGGGACAGGAGGTGTGAGAAGCAGGACAGGAGGTCCAGGCCCTGCAGGAAGATGCTGAGCAAAGCTTCTGGGAGCAAAGGGGCCAGGCTGGGCAGAGGAAGAGGGAAGAAGGCAGTCAGGACTCGTGTGTGGTGGCTGTCTGGTTGCTGGTGGCTTGTGGCAGTCCAGCTGAGCAGCTGGGCAAACTCTCCAGTGGAGTGACATTGTGAGGGTGAGGAGCTGCCCTTCCTTATACCTCATGTGTACATCCCTGGGCACCTCCATGTGTTGGGGTGTGTTTTCTCCTGTAGGTAAAGCTCCTGGTGTATTCCTATGTCACACCTGGTCTCTGAGGCTATTAAGCCCTGTCCTAGGTCTATGGCTGCCCAGGCCACAAGCTTCTCTGCCATGGCAAGAAAGCAAGACTTGGAAACACTCAGCACCTGGCTCGCCTGGCCTCTGTCACTCCTAGGGCCTTCTCTTTCCAGCTGTGGCTTTGGAGATGGAGGCAGCCTCGGTAGCTGGCAGGGCCAGCACAGGCCTGGGACATTTCTCATGCCTCTGCCTTGCACCCAGGTGACTCACAGCCCCAGACTCAAGGGATGGCCAAACGAGTGGAATGTCAGCCATCGGCTGGCAGCCTCCTGCCTTTCTGGAAGAGGAGGCTAAGGCCGAGAAAGGGAGGGCACAGCAGGTAGGGACTGAGCCAGGGACAGGAGAGCAGAGCTCAGGTCACCTCTGCAAAAGAGAAGGTTCCTGGAAAGGCCTCTTCTCTGAAATAGAGTTGGGAGGTACGAGAATAGCCTCTTTTCCCCACAGGAGGGTGGGAGAGCTCACCATGAGGGACACCCTTCCCCCCCTCCCCCCAGGTCAGACTTCAAGTGTACCCGAAGGGGAGGGAAGGGGGCAGCCCTGCAGCCCAGGGCCATTTCCTGCCATCTCCTACTTCCTCTTCCCCACCACCTCCCTGCACCAAGGTCATACAAAAGCAAGGACTCCAACGAGGGACAGAGAAATAGCGACTCTAGCAAAGCACAACTTCGGGACTTGTCTTTCCTACTTAGTTTCTGTTCCTGCCCCTCCCCTGAGGCCCACGGCTGGTGAATTATTCAGACTCCGCACAAGCTGTGGCTTCCTCTCAATTCAACAAACATTTCCTGAGCACCCACTACCAGCAGTGCAGCCGGTGGGCGATGGTGACTCTGCCAGCAAGAGGGAGGGAGACGCTCTGTCATCCAGCAGCCCCAGGCTGCACAGCAGGAGCCTTTCTCGGCTGTAAGAGTCTGACAGGAGCTGGGGATGGTGGGAGGAGCCCAAAGGGAATCATCTCACTTCTGCTCCAAAAGGCAGGTACCCCTTCCTTTCTCACCACATGTGCCTTTTTGCCCCCCAAGCTCTTGCCGGATCTCCCCACGTGGCCCCCTCTGTTCTCCTCCTCTTTGGCTCTGTGGTAACTGCTCCTCTCTGCTGAGGGTCCCGGGCCTCACCTGCCTCTCTGGGTTCTCCAGGGAGCGTTCAGATCATCCTCAGGGGTTTTCTACTGCGAGAGGGAAGCGTGAGGAGGGGGTGTCCTTTCAGCAGACCAGATTGTTTAGAATGGTGCTTCTCACATGTTAAGGTGCAGAGTAATGCAGGTTCTAATTCGGTAGGTCTGTGGAGGGCCTGGCAATGTGCGTTTCTAATCGGCTCCAGGTGACAGCTGTGCTGCTGGTTCCTGGACCACAGCTAGAGTAGGAAGGGTTTGGACTAGGAGATATGGAGGGCTAGGGGCACAGACAGACTCTAGACTCTAAGGACTTGTTACTGGCTATGTCGGGGACCGGGCGAGGGCTGCCCAGGCCCGGTGCGAGCTTCCGGGCTGCAGAGTTGGGTGGGTGGCTGAGGCACCTGGGAAGGTGCTCAAGAGGCCTGTGAGTGGGTGGTGCCAACTTCCTGTCGTGGGCAGTGAGGAAACTGGTTAGCTGGTTGGGGATGGGATAAGGTGAAGGGGGTGGAAGAGATTGGTGTGGAAGTTTGAAAAGGCTTGGGAATATTCTTATGCATGGGGGAAGAAGACCCTTTTGAGACATGAACAGGTGAAGGGTGAAGTTTTCCTTTTGCCCTCCAGTCACACATGTACGTATTTGGAGCATGGGCCTGGGCCTGACCCATGACTCCCAAAGGATGGAGGTGGGGAAGAGTGGATTCAGGCAGAGCCCTGGAATTGAGAGGTCTTAAAAAAATACTAATAATAATCATGATCAAGAATCTGAATTTTAAGATTCACAAACTGCTCCCAACCCCATGCCCTACCTCCCACCCCTCCACACTACCAACTGTACACATGGGCCTCCATTAGAGGGTATATGCCAAGGAATGCCTGACTATGGGATGGGGATGTAGAGTTGAGGCAGAACTCTGGTTCGGCCCTCACAAACAGGTGGCTCAGTTGGGCATCCAAGTCTTGATTTTAGCTTAAGTCATGATCTCATGGTTCATGGGATTAAGCCCAAAGTCGGAGCAGAGCCTGCTTGATGTTTCTCTCTCTCTCTCTCTCTCTCTCTCTCTCTCTTTCTCTGTGCCCTTATCCTGCTCAGGCGCCTTCTCTCAAAATAAATAAGCTTAAAGGAAAAAAAAAAGGAAGCTGGGCAGAAGGGCTATGGACAAATAGGGTTTCTCTCTCTGAGGGTAACATCCAGAAGGACATTAGGAGAAAGGACATCATGGGAGTCACTGGGGGTTGGAGAGTGCAGAGACTGGCACAGCACGTCTTCACTATAGGAAGACTGTAGTGTCAGGAAAGTATCACAGCTTTTCTCAACAAAGGGGGAGCCCTCCTTCAGGGCAGCAGCTATGGGGGCCACCACCCCCCCTCCCCTGGGTTGGAACCAGCCCTAGAGCAGGAGAGAAGCGTAGACACCCCTCCACAAACCTCAGGGTCCTGGGAGCCTGGCTATAGCAATTCCTGGCTCCTTTGTTTAAAGACCTGGCTGCGAGACTTCCTCTTAGACGCTCTTGCTTCTCCAACCAACTGACAAGACTCACCTCAAAGGTGGGAAGCTCTTCATGAGATAGCACTACTGGGAACCCAGGCAGAGAGCTGGAGTTGCTGAGAAGGAAGGTGCCTGCAGGGTAGTAGGGCGATGACAGCTTTACTTTAAGGCCTCACAACATGGAGGGCAGAAGGGGCAGAAGGTCTCTTCGTCCTGAGCCCCTATCATCCAGGCAGAGGCGAGCAGCAGACCATACTGCAAAGGGAGGTATGTTTTTGGAGGATAGGCAGCACAGTAGGAACAAACATGGGCTAGGTCTGTCATTGGCTAGCTTGGTAAACTTGGTCAAGTATAACCTCTTAGGCCTTGGTTTTCTTATCTGCAAAATGGGGCCAGTAACACCTACCTTGATGGGTTGTCAGGAAAATTAAAGAGAATGCAAAATGCCCCCAGCCCACAGCAGGCGCTCTATGAGCTGGCGCTCAGTCAACGTGTGTTGAATAAATGGAGTAGCTATTTGGTTTGATCTCTGTCTACTTTGTTTCCTGTCCTCCCTTTACCTTCTTTTTCAGTCTCATCTTCACTAGGATCAATATACTTCAGGGCAACAAGGGATGGTTCGTAAAGTTTCCCCAGCCTTCCGGGACGGTGAGCTTCCTTTACTCTCCTGGGGGAGTCAACTGGAGCTCGGAGCCTCACGCAGTGACCCTGCTCTTACCGGGGGTGCACTTTGCCCTCACTCACCAGCTGGGTCGCAGGGATTCCTAAGCATCGCCCCTACCCCCCTACCTGCTGCACACCAACTTTCACAGGTCAGCGCATTCCCCCTTCTTCTGTTTCCGTCAGTGGCACTCTTGTGACCTCCCGCCTCGGTCTTTGCTTAATATTTTCCCCAGAAACAAACTCCCTCGTGGGGTTTGCTCAGACTTCCCAGAGTCAAGGTTTTTTTCACCCAAAGGAGCAGCACGACTGTATTTCCTTTTGGTCAAGGAGGAGGCAGCTGGGGATCCCCAGCTATCTAACAAGGGGCAAGTTTGGAGAGTTTGACCACCAGTCAACTCCAGCCCCAATCCTGGCCTCAGGGACAGGAATAACAGGAAAAGATGGCAGTAACCACCCCCCCCACCAACCCACAAAGGAAATGGCAAAAGTGCCCACATGGCCATATCTTCTTGTTTCGGGGACTAGGTTGGGAAGGGGGTGTGGTCAAGGGAATAGGAGAAACTAAAGATACCACTTCACTCCACTTCACTCTGCCTCTCCAGCCACTTATCAGTGTCCACATACCCGGCAAGCAGCTCTGAGTGAGCACTGCCGGTGCTTTTGCGGAAGGGCTGACCCAGGGGGGCCGCGGCCTCACTGAGGGAGAACTCGAGCCTGGGCAGGCAGGGAGAGGAGCTGCGTGAAGCACAGACTGAGGCTGCTTTCTCTCAAGTCAGCCTGCCTACGTCACGGCCTCTCATTAAGCATCCACTTGACGCCGACGAAGTGAAATAGCACAGACCTGGCACCAGAAAGAACAAATGTGGCACCCACTGCTCCTTTTAAGGCCTGACTCAGGAGCCGCAGGCCCAAGGGCAGGAGGTGAGGCAAACACCATCAGTGGGAGGGGAAGAGAGGCCTCTTTCAGGCCTGCCTCCTTCTTAACGAGCTCTCCAGGCCAAGTTCTCCTGGCACCTTTAAAAAATAACCAATAATGCAGTAGGTTTTTCCCCTTTTTCTTACAAACTCTGGGGATACAGCGTTTGCTTTCCCTTCAGCAGGGCAGCTGGCTTCAACCGAGAAAAAAGGTCAAACGTCACCTTGTAGCCATCTGTCAAAACAGAAACACCTAAACCCTAAGTTACAGAATCAGAGGGAAAGTCTGGGCCAGTGGTTCTCAGGCTTTACTGAGTGTCAGAATCACCTGGAAGCTAGTTAACACACAAAGCCGGGCTCCACCCTCCGAACCTCTCATCCAGTTGGCCCGGGATGGGGCCTAAGACATGGTATTTCGAGCAAGTTCTCAGGGAATGCTGATGGTCTGGGCACTGCTGTGATGCTTCCCAGCTGCCCCTTCGCATTTCTTTCCAGACATCACTTATGCCCAAAGGGACAGACGCTCCCTTGAAAATATATTACCTTCTATGAATACGCTGTACTTTTATTCCCAACATCTCCAAGCCCTGTCACATCTGTTACCTCCAGTTGCTCTCATAAATTCCCATTTGGTTAGGAGAAAAAAGCAAGGTCAAAGCCCTAACCAGTGCCATTACTGAGTCTGCAAGGTTCCTATTTTCCAGTTCAGGGTCCGAGAGCACACTGCCTTCCCCCCCGCAGCTCCTCGTGATGCTGAGCTGCCCACGCACAGAAGCTGACTGTCATGACGAAATATCGCCCAGACTACTACCAGGGAGCTAGGGGGCAGGTGGCCTCTGGGTCACAAGCTGGGCAGAGACCTCAACTCATGACTCTGAACACTGAGGTCAGTAGAGAGAGGTTTGTTTATTTGTTTTTGAGAGAAGTATATTTAAAAGGAATTTCTTGGTAATCAACATAATTGCCTTTCTGGACATGTTGGCTTGAGGACTTTTGAGTCCTCAAAAGTCCGGCACCCTGTAGGCACTAAATAAATAGTTCTTGAATTAAGGGTAGTGATTAGTGGAAAATATTCTAAGGGAAGTTAAAATCACACTGCTGTTTAATTGATAACCTATGGTAAAAGCAGATTACTGAAGTTAAGCAAACAGGGCAGTAACGAGGGTAGGTTCTTGTTGGCCTATCTGTAAATTTCTTGAGGACAAGAATTGGGTGGGAATTTTCTGGTCTCTTAGTAGTACCTTAGCCAATGTTTACACAATGTTTACGTGGAACTGGTTTGGCCCAGGTGCTCTTTGCTGACCAGATGGCTCATGTACATGGTGTACGACTTTGGGAGCCATGGCTATTTGTGCACTTAGGATGGAGAGCCTGGTAGAGTCTGGGCATGTGGTATAAAAAAAAAAAAAAAGGTCTTGCTTTTGTACTTGCTTTAAATTAGCTACTGGAGGGAACAAAGAGTGTACACAGGTTTTCTGGCAACAGAAACCCACAAGCTATGTCAGCAAGTAAAACAGATGTGACCAAAAAGTGTCGATAAAGCAGGTATTTTTATAGCTCAACATTAGGCTGTAGGGTCAGGACAGAGGGGACAACGAATGGCTCACATAGTCTATGTCGCCTCTGTTGACTACCACATGGACTACAGCTGTGGACTTCTTCAGCCTGGAAAGAACAGGCAGGCGGAGCCCAAGTCCTTCAACTCGGACATAAAGAAACTGTGGCCAGAATGGCTGGTGCAGCTGCGATTTGCAGGGCTTCTCTTGAGCCATCTACTCCCTCAAACCAGATTATGGGCTGTGGATGTGGGTACCCAAGTGGATTACGACAGTGACCCCGCACTGACACTAGGGCCATTCTGTCTAACGCAGTGATCGGCCAGATGATCAACACACTCTGGGCACCTACGACTACGCGCCAGGCACCGGGCTTAGCGCGGGCCCTGTGAAATGAGCAACGCCATTGTGGTCCCTCCCTCCACTGAGAGAGACAAAAAAAAAAAAAAGTATACAGCTGTGGCCTTTTTGTTATTGCATTGCAATTCCAGAAATACCTCCATTCTCCGCAGACAGGAAGGGTGGGACAATTATTACCCCTTTTAAATAGCTGCGGTAGCCCTAAAGCTCAGGACCTGACCTTTCAGTTCCCCTTAAAGAAACATGTAGAAACAAGTAGATGCTCTCCACCCAGCATTTCCCATATCCAAACAGGATATAAATACTCAACTGAAGAACACAGTATCTTAGAATTCCCTAGTGAAAACTGGAAAACAAGGTAGACCGAGTAGCTTCCAAAGCTGTGCTCTCATCTTGTGCAGAAATCTAGAACTGTTAGCAAGAAAAGTCTTTCTTAGGATTAAAACTTCAGAGACACATTTCTCTGCACCTCAGCATCCTGGGGGAAAGAAGTGATTCCAACACAAACTCAGTCTTAACAGCTTAGCAAACTCCTGATCCTTCACCCTCCAAAACTTCACTTTCAAAAGAGGATTATCTCCTCCTTCATACTCAGGCCACCAGGGTGTAAACGCGCACAGTAATTTCTAGTAGAAGTAAACGCCTAGAAATGGTCCTAATGGTGGAAGCAGTTAAAGGAGAGTAACTCCCCTTTGCCCAGACCTCTCTTTCCCGACGGGCAATTTTGCAGCTCCTTTCTACAGCTCATTTCTAACCCGTGAAAATAAAGCCGTTTGACCACTGCTCCCCGCCAACCCGGCCGTTCTGGCGGAACGGTGCCCTTCTCTCATCGGCCAGCAGGCTCCTGCTGCACACACTACTGTATGTGCCCAACGCGTGAAGCCGTGTGCAACTGCAAAAGCTGTGTGTCACCGTCTACACAAAGTGGGGGTGGGGGTGCGCAACTAGAAGAACCTTGGAAACTCACTTCGCTCCTGCTCTGCCTTACCAAGCCCTCTCACAGAAAGCCATTGTGTAGGCTGAAGAGGGAAATAAAAGAAGGGCGGACTTTTTCCATGCTCCCCTGCAGACTACAAGGTGAGGTAAAAGCACAGAAGCCACCCCCAACAGCTCTGGAGAAGTGCAGGCCTCAGGGGGCCCCACCAACACGGCCTCTCACTCCACTTTGTACTGGGCAGCATTGTCTAATAATGAGCTGAGCTCAACTGTGTGCCGTGTATTTCGCAGCATAACGAATCCCTTATTTTTGCTTTTCACCCACCTGTCTTTTATTGTTTGCTTTAGGGTGAGAGAAAGCTTCACCTTTGAAGCAACCTACACCTTCTCTGAGCCTTTTGGCCCTCTCGCCTGCTCCACTGCGGACATAGCTCTGACCAACCACTGCAGGTGCGTCAGCACCTCTTTCCCAGTGTTAGCACTTCTTGAATTATCTAGGGGCCAATGGTTTAAAGGTGAGAAGAGGGATGCTATCGGGCGGCCTATCCTCACCGCAGCTCTCAGCCAGCTGTGTTTGTAATCATTCTTAATATGTTGGCTAACTGGTCCCTTAGCTTCCTCAGCTAGGTATCTGCTCAGCATCCCTAAAAGCCAAACTTTTTTGAACCTTTTTAAGGTTGGTAAAGGGTGGCTCAGCTAGGTATCACTGTTCATCTGACCCCACGACTGCTTCCCCACTAAGATGCATTCCTGCCACCCTTAACTAATCAGTTCGGTCGAGCCATCAGGCACAGAGAACAGCAGAGCAAGTGTTTTTTCCTCTAACACCTACTCATCAACATCAGCCCACCACACCTCAGACCATGGCTTCTTCCGACCTCTACTCCTTCCCCAAGAAGCACGAAAGAGAAACGGTCAACTTACACAGGCTTATGTAGAGTTCTTAGAATGTATTTTTGTTCACCTGAAAAATAAAACTTTTAAAAAATATACAGGACTTTTTGAGTACAGGTATATCTTAAATGGCTGAATTATAAATAACGTCTCTGGTCATGTTCACAGCTAGAGCTGGAGCTAATGTCTCAATTCCAGTGAAGGCTTTAGAGTCAGGAGGCCAGCAGCTGGACCTACGAGTGGTCTCTCTAGACTCTTTGATCCATCCCAAAGTGGATTAAACAGTCCAGATTGCAGGGATGGGGACAGGGGACTTGGATTCCCAGATGTTCTCCTGCAAGTTCAAAGGATTCTTGGAATAAGAGATCAATTTACAAATTATTAAAATATAGGACTAAAAATTCACACAATAAATATAAATTACAGGCTATTATTGAAGTTATAAAGTGGCATTTTATGTTTCTTCCCCACCCCCAGATCCCTCCCCCCCGCCAAAAATTTAAAAACGCCTCAAAGGCTTCCTAATGACCAAAGTCACATCAGCTGCTGAGAAATCTCCTCCAGCCAAGACACCTTGGGGGTGCGACCAGCCTGCTCCTAGGCTATGACACCTCAGCTGCTGTTATCTTGCCCACAACAGAACATGCCTTAAAGCAAGGTTTGTCCTGTAAACTTGGATCAGAGCTAACTAGAGTGGAGGCCGAAAAACTGGAGAGACCAACTGTTTCAAAACTCAGGTGGGTAAGTTTTTGTTTGTTTTTTAAAGTGCCTCATTTCCCAAAAAGGAAACACTAAGGGGTCTGATATCTTGTCACTACCCACACTCAATTGCCTAAAAGCAAGTGGCAGAAGGAGATGGAATCCAAATTGAGGATGGAGAATTCTTGCCGTCCCAGAACTATACAGATGTCATTTCCCTTGCTGTTTTTCATCTCAGTAAGTATAGGCTGCAAATAAGTAGGGTTTATCAGGAGATATAAAGACAAGCCAATGTAGCCTTCCCACGGCTGGTCTATGAACCAGCTATCCAAGCACAATCCTGAGTTTGAAACCCACTTTTTAGCCTTTCTGGTTCTATAATACAACTCAAAACCGGAAAATGTGCTCAAAGCTCTGGTTTCCCAACAGATTTGGCCCGAATTGTAGGGCTACATTGTCACAGGTTCAGCAAAGAGGGAAGACAAGGGTGATACTGGAACAAGACAAGATCTTGAGGAGCAGAAATATAAAAACACTTGTGAGCCACTCTACTTACAAAAGCTTGCTCTTCCTAAAAGCACTCTGTGAGGAGAAGGCCAAGGATGGAAGCACAGAGGCATTGCTCTCTCCCTTCCTTCTTCCCTGGCCCATATCCAGATACTTAGGGCCGCAACAGGAAGCCTCTTCCGTGGGGGCACTAGGGTGGGAAGAGGAGGGGATTAGTTGGTTCTCCACCCTCCCTAAACTGCTTCTACTTCTCCTAAGGTTTTCCACTGTCCCTTCAAGTCTCAGAATGATTATACTCTTTTGGGTCATAAACCTATCTTTCTGAAACAGGAGGTGATAAAAGGGAAGGGATGGGTGATGAAGAAAACAGTGTTTGTGCCCTTCTGGCTAGCTGCACTTTGGGGGCCAGCAAATAGCCCTTGCATGACCCCATCGGTGGAAGCTACCCAGGGTTGTGGGAGGATACATATAGTTCTGTGTAATTATAGCCTCTAGTGCATATGTCAACAACTATATACAGGGATCTATAAATTAAATGCATCTGTGGCCACTGCAACTAGGTTGACGTACCTGAGCTCCACTACTTTTGGTGCTCTCCTCCTTGCGAGAGCTTCAGCTTATTAAAGAAGAGCCCCTACAGCTTCCTCCTTCCCCTGAGTCTTGGGGGAAAGCCCGAGTCACTCCTGCACACAGGATACACAAGAGCTAGCGGCGAAAAAGGGTTCGGAGCTGGGATCTCCCCACCCCTCCCCCCATTCCCTTTATGGCTCAGAGCCCTGGCGCAGCACGGTCCTGGGAAGACCAAAACCCGAGCCCCCGGCGAATCGTGGTCCCTTGGCTTGAAGATCGGGATGCAGGCCCCCGGCTCCCGGGGCGAGCTGGCGATCGTTGTGGGGAGAGAGGGCGTTCACTCCCGTGGGGGTCACTCCCGTGGGCTCCTCGCCCCGTCCTGCTGCAAAGTCCTGCCTCCGGGCGTGGGGAGGCGAGAATGGTTCCCGGCCGCCCCTGACGCGGAGGGGTTCAACGACTCCGGGGCGCAGCCGCCGCTTCCTCCTCGTCCTCCTCCGGTCCCCGTGGTCGCTCCAGCGGCCGGGCCAGGGGACTGTCTGCAGAGGGCTCCGGAGCAATGGGCCGCGCCGCCTGCAGCGGGGGCGCATCGCGCGGTGCCTCGCGGCGGGACGACCCCGTGGCATTGGGCCCGGCCGCCGCCCCCGAAGTCCCGGACGGGCCGGTGGCGTTGGAGCCGCCGGGGGGCGGGCCAGCGGCTCCCCCCGAGGTCCCGGCACCCACCGGCTGCCAGATGAGACTGTAGTAGACGGCGAGCACGATGGCGGCCAGCGACACGGAGAGCACGTAGGCAAACACGGTGGCGAGCCGGACCCACTTCTTGTTGGTCTTGGCCGCCATCTTCGCCTTCTTGTCCCCGGTGTAGGTGGCCGGCTTGCCCCGCTCGGCCGGGGCCGCGTCGCGCTCCTTCATGGGGGGGCCCCGGCCTTTGCCCCGGTGCTCCACGGCCCCGGCTGGAGGGGGCCTGGCGGCCTGCGAGAACTGGACAAAGGGCGGCCCGGCGCCCTCGGCTCCCGGCAGCTCCGCGATCCTCCGCCGCTCCTCACGCCGCCCGCCCGCAGCCCTCCACCGCGTCGCTGCAGCCGCCGCCGGGGCCTGGACCAGTCACTGCCGCCAGCGTCGCCGCCGCCGCCGGCCCGTCAGCTGCTTCCCCGCCGCCGCCACAGCCACAGCCGCCACAGCCGCCCGGCTCCGCGTCCCCATCCGCCGCCGCCGCCGCCTGCCCGGCCGCCGGCTGCCCGGTCTCCAGTGGCCGCGCGGACGGCGCGCTCCGCTCCAGCCGGGCTCCCCCACCTCGCGCGCCGGCAACAGGGGGCGGAGGGAGCGCTGCTGGGGGCTGCCTCTTAAAAGGGCGACGCCGGGGTCCGGAAGTGCCGCGAGGGGAGGCGGGCTTGTGTCGGGCGCCGCGAGCCCCTCCGGGACGCCCCGTTAGGAGAGAGTTAAAGGAGGCTGGTTCTTAAAAGGGCAATGTCGCCCCAGCCCCGCGCGAACTGGAGCGGAGAGGATGGGAGCCCCGGGCGCTTCTTTAAAAGGGGAACGGCGCCGTTTGGGGCGGGGAGCGGAACTGGAAAGGGGGCGGGGAGGGGCGGTCAGAGCAAGGAGCTGTCAACTCTGGCGCCCCTGCCCTTCTCTCCCCACTGTCCGAAGTGACAGGTGGAACAGCAATAACGGCTGCGGCCCCCAGGCCTCAGTATACCGCCCAAAGTGGGGGTGGTACCGCGCTCAATGCTGATGCTCTCCGCGGCGCCCTGCTCCACGTGCCCATCGGGCGGGTCTCCTGAACCCCTTCGCTCCTAGCGAACCTGGCCCACGTCCTGCACAGGCAGCTAAGCAGCCTGGAAGACTCGCTGTGGTCACAGCTAGTCCCGCTCGTTCCCTACTTCCCCACCCCTGGCCCGGGCTGGGCTTTGGAGCGGTGCCGAAATCTTCCCGATTCCCTCTCTTATTCTCTTAGAGCCCGGAGTCAGACTGCGTAGACCTTTGGAAGTTTCTGGGACAGAACCACGTCCTGAGGTGGGCTCTCCAGACTCGCCTATCTTAGACCTGAAGTTTGCAACAGGTTCCAGATCCCGCTTTTTGGGGCGCCCGACTCCCAGCTTTGGGCTTGATTTGGACTCAAGGGGCTGCACTGAACCGGTGGAGTGTGGCTCTCAGAGCTTTACTCCTCTCTGATCCCCTCTGGGCCTCAGAGTCTGGGCTCTTGTCCTCCTTTCGCCCCCCCCCCCCCAACTCCGTCCCCATTCTCTTGTGAGGTTTGTCCTCCCTACCGTCTGGTCGGTGCCAACATCCCCTCGCCAAGCTCGGACTCTCAGTAGCCACTTTCCCCTGTGCTTTCCCCGTCCTTCTGTCTTCCTCTCTCTCTTGCCTTCTGTTTTCCCCCACTCCCCTCCGTGTAAGGATTTCCAGAATTTCTGGTTCCCTCCTCCTTGAATTCTACTTCCTGTGTTCCCAGAGCTGGGTGCAAGGACTGCCCTGGTGTCTTAATGAGTATATGAGACTGTGCCTGTGCGAGGGTGTGTGGGCAGAAGGCTGTGGTGGTGGCGGGGTCCTGTGGTGCCTCCCTCTCCCCAGCATGTGTGAGGCTGACTCCTGGCTTCTGACTCTGCGGGGCAGGACCCTCTTTGCCCTACCGTTTTCCCTCCTCCCCCACAGGAACCTCCGCCTTTAGGACAAGGAAGCTCCTCCCCAGCACTGGTGCCCTGCTACCTCAGCCATACAGAAGTCAAGCAGCTACCAGAGTTAAGTGTGTTAACTCTCCCTGGTGCCTGAGCCGTTAAGAAACCATTAGTGCTTAAACCACAGGCCTTTAACCCAGCCTCTCTCTCTCTCTCTCTCTCTCTGTCTCTTATTCCTGAGATCCAGGTGTGAGTCTGTCACTAGCAGTGGTCAACTGGATGCTGTCTCCAGGAATAGCCTGCATTTGTACTTTCTGAGAAATTTTAAGGACATCGAATATTTGGAATGTTTATTGCCTTTTGTGGACTGATGGGGGAAAAGACAACTATCCTTCCCCATCCTGCTCCTGGGTTGGCCAAAGCCCGCCCTGCAGGGTGACCTGTTAAGTTAAAATCTCTGAATTGTCTCTGGATGTTATTCTCTCTTTTCTTCCCTGCTTCCTGGTCTTCCTGGCAGAACTGATCAGATGAACTATACTAAGGTGAATTATTTTAAAAGATTCCAGGTAAGGCCAACCCAAAACCTCTTTCCATCCTCTTTCTTGAATGCACTCCGTATTTCTTCTGTTGTAAAGTAAACTTTCTTCCTGCTTGCTTCCCAGTAGGGTAGGAAAACAGCATGTCACTCTTTTCTATGCTAAGGAATACATATACTCAAAGCTCCTTATTCAACTCCTCTCACCCTATTCTTCTCCAAAGAAAACAGTGCCAGATTCTTAACCTGTCATCAATAAGCCCTATTTATTATCTGGATTTACATAGTGTCTTTTACCCTAGGAACTCAAAATGCTTTCAGATATAATTGAGCCTGATCTCCCTGGTGCCTGAGCCATTAAGAAACCATTAGTGTATTCCTGTTGCAGGCAACTAAATGGCCCCCTAGTGGCCTGAAAGTGAATATGCTTCTCTAAGTGCCTCTCCCCCACCAAGGGTAAGCAGAGTTAGAGAAATTAGAGGATCAAGGCAGCTTGGAGACAGAATGGGCCCCCGAGGTCATCTTTTGTGAATACTCCCACGGACCCTAAAGCCTCCTCCACAACATCTCTGTGGAGCTCTCTCCAGAGACAGCTAAAAGACTCTCCATGATGGCGTACCTTACTGTCTGTTCCATAAGACAGCCTTTTCAGCTTTGGAAAGGTCTGACCGGTTTTAACAGTAGCAACATCCTTGCCCTTATTATGCGCCGGCACCATATTAAGCACTTAGGTTCCTCATCTCATTTGTCTCATACCAATCTATCAGGTAGTTACAATTTATCTCCATATTGGAGATGAAGAAATAGCCTCAAAAAAGTTAAGTGACTTGCCCAAAGTCACATAGCTAGATAGAATTCAAACCTGAGCCTTTCTGACTTGAAGGTCTTAGGTTCTGATCCCTGCTCTCCTCTGCCTCATAGGCAGAGCTGAAATTTGTCTCCATAGTGAGGGTACCCTCAGATCGGGGCGGAGACACTCATTCTTCCAGCTGCCAGGAGTGTTGGCTACTGATGGCTCACAGCTTCCATTGTCTCTGGGAATGGCTCTCAGGTACCAAAGGAAGCTGCCTCTCTCTCTTGGCCTACAAGACCAATGCATAAGGGCCAAGTTGCAACAAAATCCAGCCAGAGATGTTCAGGAGGGCGATACCTGCAAAGGAGCTACAAAAGTTGCCAACTTGTACTGGCGTGAGGCAGGAGAGGATGTACAGGCTGGATGGATGGGGAGCCAAGTCTGAAAGTTAAGTTAAAAAAAAAAAAAGAGAGAGAGAGAGTTTATTGATATGGGAGCACTCTCAGGTGAAACAGGATTTAATACCCTGACATGGATCCTGGGAGACAGGAGAAAGGCAACGGCCAGCCAAGGGAAAAGAAAATGCCAGAACTGCCATAGCAGAAGATGGAGGAAGGGTTCAAAAAGCTCAAAGAAGTGAGCCTGCTATAGCCGGTATTCTATGTATGGCCAGAAATCTCCTTCAGTTCCCCAGGAAGGCCCAGAGGATACTCTGGTCATCAAAGCAAAGAGGAATGCACTGGGAGAAGCTGTTTGGCTGTCCTCTGTAGGCCAGGGCTGACAGCAAGAGGCCGCTACAGAATTGCCTCTTTGATAGCTATGGCAATGATGGACCACGCAATAGTAGAAGCCAGAGGATGGTACGACTACTGTGATGAGCAGCAAGTAGGAGTGGCAGTAGAGGGTCCCGACAGTAGAGCTAGGCAGCTGGTGAACAGAACATAGCATCCCTGGGCCACGCTAGGTGGGCAGCCAGTAAGGGTTTTGCTCAACCTGTACCAGTGGTCCTACTTTGGTCTCAACTTTTTGGTTCAACTTTTTGGCCTCAAGATCACTTTACACTCTTGAAAACTGGCATCTCCAAAGAGCTTTTGTTTATGTGGGTTATATCTATTGACATTTGCCATATTAGAAATAAGACTGAGTATTTATCAACTCATTAAAAAATAATTAGCCCTGGGGTGCCCCGGGGGGCTCAGTGGGTTAAGCTAAGCATCCATCTTCAGCTCAGGTCCTGATCTTGCAGTTGAGGAGTTCGCATCGGGCTCTCTGCTGTCGGCACAGAGCCCGCTTTAGATCCTCTGTCCCCCTCTCTCTTTGCCCCTCCCCACTCTTCCTCTCTCTCAAAGATAAACATTAAAAAAATAATTAGCCCATTATATGTTAACATCAATAGTATATTTTTATGAAAATAACTACTTTTAATGAGAGAAAAAAGTTACTGAAAGAGTGGCTTTTTAGATATATTTTTGTAACTCTCTTAAGTGTGGCTTTATAGAAGACAGCTGGATTCTCATATCTGCTTCTACTGGCAATATGTTGTTTTGGTTAAAATATATGAAGAAAATCTGGCCTGACCCAGATAGTAGTTGAGAAAGAGAGAAGCATTTTAATAGCCTTTTCACGTAACTTGAGACTACACCAAAACTCAACAAGTAGTATTTTCTTAAATGATAGTTGTAATGTAGAATATGAAACCATATTAATGAGTTTTTTTGTACTCAATCATATTAAAGTCTGTTAATCTGCCCTGAACTATGAATGGCTCTGTTACCCATGCATGGTTTTATAACATCCTGCTTCAGTCATTTGGGAAATATTGGTTCATTGGATTATACAGATCTTTCAAATATTGATACAATTCATTACACAATAGTAAAAATTATATTTGTTAATATCAGAAAGTTGAAATATTAGAATCTATCAAGTCATGATAGTGCACGCAAATTTTCTAGAATTGTAATTTTTGCTGAGAAGCTCAAAATTTATCATTAGTAAATACTATCGGTTGTTTTCCTCAAAGTGACAGGCTTACTTGACTTGAATTTGAGAAAACATCTGCAAATAACCAAGTCTTAACAACCAGAGTTTATCTGCCCGTCATTCTTTCGAGTAAAAATGGTGTTCCATGAAAAAAGTGGGTTAGTTCAACTGGTAACTCAGTTGTACTATGGTTCTTAAGAGAGACTCATTCCTTTTTTTTTTAAGTTTATTTATTTGTTTTGTGAGAGGGAGAGAGTGCAAGGTGGGGAGAAGCAGAAGAGAAGGAGAAAAAGAATCCCAAGCAGGCTCTGTGCTGGCAGCTCAAAGTCTCACATGGAGGCTTGATCTCACGAAGCAGATCACAACCTGGGCCAAAATCAAGGGTCGGACCTTAACCGACTGAGCCTCCCAGGTGCCCAAGAGACCCATTATTTCTGTTTGCAGTACAGTACTTTACACTGAATCACAGAGAATATTTATATTTATTTTTAAATTATTAAAAAAATTTTTAATGTTTACTTTTGAGAGAGAGAGAGAGGGAGACAGAGTGTGAGCAGGGGAGGGGCAGAGAGACACAGAATCCAAAACTGGCTCCAGGCTCTGAGCTGTCAGCACAGAGCCTGATGTGGGGCTCAAACTCACGAACCTCGAGATTATGATCTGAGCTGAAGTCAGATGCTTAGCTGACTGAGCCACTTAGGTGCCCCTATTTTTATTTTTAAATAGATTTTTTTAAAGTAATCTCTACACCCAATGTGGGGCTTGAACCCACAACCTGAGAATATTTAAAAGACATGTATTTAAGGGTCTTGATTTAATAAATTTTAGCAATTTTTATTGCTTCATTAAGGACATTTTTTTTCTTTCTCTCTTCTATAGTATAGTCTTTTTTTTTTTTTTCATTAAGTGCATTCTTAAGTGAAACTGATTCTTCTTTTCTTCCTTTTTTCCCTCCTTCCATCCTTTTTGTCTCCTTTGTTTCTTTCTTTCTCTCTTTCTGTCTGTCTGTCTTTCATAATAAAAAAGAACAAACTGTTTTAAGAACAGTTTGCTTCCACTGCCTTGGTTTATTAAGGTGCCAGAAGATTTATTTACCATTGCTTTTACACCATCAGTGCAAATGTCTAGACAGATAAGAAGGCAAATAACATCTTAGTATTATAATGCAAATATTCTGACCTTGTGAAATCTCTGAAATGGCTTCAAGGACCTCCAAGGATCTGTAGACCACATACAAAATTGCTGAGCTATACAATGAAATCAAGAGTTAAAGGCCAGGAGACTGATGGCAGTTGCTCTAATAAAAAGTCACAGTACCTTGTCCAGTTTCCAGACCTGATTCAATTTTCATATCTAGAACCTGTTGACTGAAGGAGTCGCTAGGTCTCTAGGGGGAAGGCTTTTGTAATACTGTGGCAATACAGCAATGATTTCGCTAGTCTTTCCCCCAAAGGGACCCATGGGCATTTACTTGGGTAACTGCACACTGGGGAAAATGAAATGGCCAAACATTTTAAGGTCACGCAGTGTTTGAATTATATTGATATCTGGGGACTTCAATCATCACAGCTCCCTGGAAGACTGGTCCTATGTAAAATTTTGTATAGGATCATGGGCTGTAGCAAATGGGCTCAGTTAATTGGCTAGAGGCCTAGAAAGAGCAACATTGGGAGACTGGAAACAAGAAGGCCTTGGGGAGAGGCATGTTGGTGTAGCTATGACAGTGAGCACAAAGTGTGAAGATCTATCTATTGAGGTATATCTGGTTAATGTTTGCTAGCCTCTGTTATCGACCACTCAGGGTGGCACAAGGAGCACATGGATTAAGTGGCCATGTTGGCATAGATAGAGGCTACACATAGGCATATTATATATGGTTGTAGGGGTGGGCCCAACAAAATTGACTCCCACTCACCACGGCTGATCTAGCCATTGTTGCTGCCAAATGTTGAACCTGCCAGCAACTGATGACCAACCAGCCGCTTGGTAACAAGTTGACTGTTCTTCTCTGGAAAGGTTGGTGATTAATCTTTCCTTGAATCAGCATATTCTGAACATGGATTTCTCTTTCCTGCTAGAGGCCTCAACCAGCATCACTCCCTGAGGGCTTAAATAGATTTGATTTACTGATATGGAATGTCACATAACATTGTAGACCAAGAGTCCCACTTTACAGCAAAAGAGTGGACATAGGATCATGGAATCTTCTGAACCTACCACATACTTTAGCACCCACTGGCAAATAGAGCTGATAGAGTAAAATAAAAGCCTTTCAAAGGTGTAGCTGAAGGACCATTTTACAGATGATGAGCCAACATGCTCCAGGATGAAGTTTGCACCCTATGCAATAACTATATGTTGCTATTTCCCAGTGGTTATGATACAGAGGTCTAGGAAACAAGAGGTGAAAGTAGGAATAAACCACTTATCATCACTCCCAGTGAACTTTTCGGGGGTAATTTGTGGTTCTAATTCCTACAGTCCCAGGCTCTCTAGGTTTGGAGAATCTGGTAGGTAGAACACTTTTACCAAGGGACAGATCAAGAATCCCATAAACTTTAAGTGTGACTGCTTTCTGTCCTTCAAACTCCTTGTGCCAAGAGACCAGTAAGTAAAAAAAGGAGTCACATCCTCATAGAGGTACTTGATCCTGATCCTTCGAAAGAGATGGATTTGCTGCTACAGTGGGGTCAGGGAAGAATATGTTTGGCACCGAGGTCATCCACTAGGGTATCCCTTGGTACACATTGCCCAATTTTGATAATAAGTGGACAAATCTAGCAGCATGATTTGAGAAGGACATAGTGATAGGGGCTCAGATCACTTAGGAATGATGATCTGAGTTATTTCACCAGGTAACCCACCTAGACCCATACAGGTACAAGCTAAAGGTAAAGAGAATCTAGAATAGGTAATGGTTGGAGAGTAGGGGACACTGAATATCAGTTGCGCCACCAAGACAAGCTGCAGTAGTAGGGGCCATAGTTCTTCCACTAACCTTCTTGTAAATTTCCCAGGGAAAGCAATCACTGGAATCCTGGAGGAGTTATTCCAAGTAGAGTGAGCTTAGCATGTGGAGCAAGTGAGTCTGAGCTGTGCAAAGTGAGTATTGCCATGGTTGCTATGAGGCACTACCCAGATCCTGCCTTTGGGAAAGAGAAGCCTATCCCCAAGTTGCCAGAAGTGTTGGCTGCTAATGGCTGACAAATGAGTCTTTTCCTTGGCATTTCCTTAAGCCACCAAAAGAAGCCCCCTTGCCTGACTTCATGAGCCGTTCCTAGGGAAAATGTATCTGGCCAATGTAGGGGTTCAAAGGACCAGCTCTCTTGCCTTCCACCCTGCCCTTGTACAGTTGGGGCCATCTCAACTTGCCTCTGAAGAGTTATCTCAACCCTAAAGCTCCCTGTGGAGGTGTCCTTTGTTGTGACTATATCACTGATCGATTTCTCTCCCCCCACCCTAATCCCGAGTCTTTCATTTCCGCAGGTGTGCTGTGTTGCTTCTGGGAGCACCTTCCAATAAACTTCCTGCAAGAAAATCTCTTGATGTTTCATGAGAAGCCTGGCCTAAGACGGTCACCTAAGATCTAACCTTTAGGACCCCAGAGAATAAGTCTAACCTTCTGAAGGTGGACCTCATGGACCACCTGTGTCTTCTATGCTGCGGTTTTCTCTGACAGTTCTCACCGTGTATTGTGTGCTTCCTATATCCCGGCTGCCCCTCACCAAGTGTTCTCCAGCCTGTGTGTTTCCCTATGATAAAGCAACCTAAACTGGGTCCCTGAGTACATCAGCTGTGGTCTGACATGTGTGCCAAGAATGAGAATGGACTGAGTCTCTTGGTTCTCGAGCCCTGGCTGCACAATGGAACCATGGGGGAAACTCTTTAGAAAATCAAACTCCTCACCTTCCTTCCCTCTGCCTACCCACCAGACCAGGTCCTGAATCAGAGGGTCTGGATGCAGCAAGTTTCACGGTGTTCCCAGAGCTTCCCAGGCAATTCTGATTAACATCAAGATGGAGAATCACTAGGCTCGGTACTTGACTTCAATTTAGCAGCCCAAGCGTCTGTCCGCGTACTTAGCAGCTTTTCATTTGACTCCTATGGACTTGGCTGTGAGCGAAAACCCTCAGTTTTATTCACACATGCTTCCGCTAAGCTGCCACTTCCACCCTGTCCTTGTACAGTTGGTGCCTTGGAGCCAAGCCCGGATCTCTCAGTTAAGCCCTGTTCATTTTACCTTGTGAGGTTGAGGTCGTTGCTCGAGCAGGCTAGGATGTTTTGGGATCCTGAGTGTATCTCCCAACATATTTCCTGTTTTCATTGGCTTCTTGCTATTCACAAAGGCTTGTTCACTGTGGCTTTATCCAGGCCCTGATAAAAAAATGGACCAGCACAGGGGCAAGGATGAAGCCACCAGTCAGCTCTGAGGGCATTCTTTGTGTGTAATGCACCATGTCCACCCAGAGAAGGACATCACCTAACTTACTTCCATCACACTTATAAAAACTCATCCATTTCACAGATAGATAAACAGAGGCAGAGAATATAAATACTGTGTCCAAGAATGTCCTGCTGGGGTAGGAGCCAATCTTTTCCTGCCATCTACAGCTCTAATCTCTAGGTTTGTCACCTCTCAGAGGAAAGGCAGATAAAAGTGACGAGGTTGCCCTTTCTAGTTGTAAACAGATTTTTTTGAGTTGGAAGGAATCTTAGAAATAATCAAAAGCTTAATGGATCAGGGAGCTCAGGTAACTTGCCAAGATCTCACAGCAAACCTTTGCTCTGGTTGAGACTAAAATCTGGGTTTTTGAGGCTGGGTCCAATGTCCACCCAGTTATACCTTCAGGTAACTTTGATCCAAAATGGCATTTCAAGGGGAAACTCTTATTCTAAGTCCCAGATGTTTCCTTCTTTGCTTCCAGAAGGGCTTGGCATAAGAGGACAGGCAATGTCTTGCTCCTGAGCTTCTGCGAAGAACTCTTAACAAGCTCTCCTCTCCTCCCGAAAGGATCAGAACCTCAGCACCAGCCTCCCAGCCTTATCTGGGCCTCCACCCACATCTAGCTCTCAGTGTGCAGAGAGTGGCTGGATTGGAGCCACAGCCGGACATTCAGCTAGACGGATGGACAGCTCCTCACTCTCATACCTGTCTCATCGGCTGTGGAGGCTATGGTGGTTAAAGATGGTAGGAGGTTGGCTCTTGCCCATGGTTTGAGTCCTCATACTCTTGACTTCATGAGTGCAGGCTGCCTGCTTGAATAGAAGATAGCCTGCTTCAAGTCTATAACCAGGAGCACCCCTAACTCAGCTTGCCCTTTGAGAATGGGTCAGCCCCTGACCCCCACAAACTGCTGAGAAAAAAAAAAGCAATCCAAAAAGCAAGTCAGTGAAGATACTTGTTGTGGAAAGAACAGTACATATACGGCAGAGGAAGTAATCAGAAATTGTATTTCCCCTGCCAGTGTCTACGAATAAATAATAAATAATGAGAACAATACTACGGAGCTCATGTGCAGGCACCATATTATGTACTTTACATACATATTATTAAATCCTTACAACAACCACAGGAGGTACTATGATCCCTGTTTTATAGGTGAGAAAATGGTGGCAGAGGAAGGTTAAGTATCACAAGATAAACCCGCTGGTAAGTGGCTGGGTTCATGAAAATTGAATGCGGCCCCCTATAACCGACTGGGAAATAGGCGCCAGAGAATGCAACAGCCAAGGCATCTTCATTCCAAAGTAGCTAACCATTGGCCTAAAATGCACCATAGGCCTCCGGGCTCTTGAACTACACTGCTTTATCAAGTAAATCATGGCATCGGGTAAGAAATCAATGTCATCTGACTCTCTTGTTTGGCTATAACCTGAAGATCAGAATTTAACTTCCATTGCTAATCTTCTCTGATGAACAGGTTGGAAAACCACAGCACAAGGCCCCTAACACAAAACTGCCAAGTGAGCAAGAGAATTCAAGACCTGCCTGCTGGGTTCTAGGCACCGGCACCTCCTTGGGAGGCATTATGTTGAGTGTGGTTTCTCACTGCCAAAGCTCACACATGCCAAACTCTGCAGCAAACATGTCTCCATGAATCACCATGACACAGACCCTCCAGTGACTTCCCTGAGAGTCTGCTCTCCCTGGATCTCCAGCCTTTCCCTAAGTGGCAGGTGCTTTCCAGTGTGCCCAGCAGGGGGCATCCTCGCCCTTCTACCTTCTGCCCCGGGGGTGAGATTGGCAGCCGGCGTGGGGTGCCCGCTACTCAGCTCAGCCCAGGAGCTGCACTTCCCAAACCGGTTATTCGTGTGACCTCTCTGATTCTCTCCATATCCACTCTACCATTATTTACAGGGTTATTTTTCTTAATCAATTCACATTTCAGGAAGCCTAAATGTAGTATTAAAAGAAAAAAAGTCCCCTTTGATGAAGGTTTTCCTGGCTCTCCTTGCTGCGTGGATTTCTTGCATTCTGAAGGCCCCTAGGTAGGATGAGGACAGGAGAGTACAGGCCCCACTGAAGCTACAATTGGGAGCCTGAAGAACTGAGTCCAGGCACTGCCATCACTGGGAGAAGATGGGTGAGGCTTTATTCTGTGGATTAGAGCCTCCACCTTCAGAGCCCAAGATTGAAAGGATCAGAGTGAAGAGTACTGAAATGCCCGCCTTCCTGTGGCACCCCCAATCTCATGAGATGAGAGGAGCCATCTCTTGTCTCTCCCCAGGCTGAGGGAGAGGGAGGGGGTTGTCTTTCTAGGCGGACAAGAGGGAGGGACTTGGGTGCAGGACTTGGGTGCAGGTGACAGGTGTAGGGTCTTTGGGAAAGGGCAAGGATTTCCCTTGCAAAATGCATTCAAACAGACCAAGAGAGAACCTGATCCCAGGGAGGGAATGGGAATTGCAGGGGCCCCAGAGGGGCCCACAGCTGGCTGAAAGGAGGGCTGATGACAAACAGAAGGCTTGGGGGGAGGGGACAGGGGATGAGGCCTGAAGGTAGAGTGGCATGGAAACACGGAGGAGTTCCACAGGCTGCTTCCACAGGCTGTCAGGCCTTGCTACAGTATCTGCCCCAGTGGTCTTAGAATCACTTTTCCAGGGATTATTTTTGTGCTAGGAATCCTCTTAGCTCCAGCCCTCAGTGGTCCCCATCCTCCTGCCCTGGCCCAGACTGGCCAGCAGAGGCAGTTCTTAGGCCTGGGTGAGGGCCCCACGGGTGGAACAAAGGCTCACAGTGGGACCTGTGGCAGAAAGCCAGGCCCTCAGAGGGGAAGGAAGTCCTCGGCAGAGCTCCCTGCTCCCCCAGCTAAGCTAAGAAGAGTGATAAAGAGGAGCAGGTTAGGCAAGAGGAAGTGGGCGGGCTGAGTGAGGCTGGGACTGAGCTCCCTGGGCCCAGTCATTGTTAGGTCCATGCACCCTCAGTAGGCAGCCAGAGCTGAGGCCTCTCCCAGCAGCCTCCTGCCCCCTGGTGTTCTCCCCCCAGGCCCTGGGCACAGAGCAGAGGAGAGAGCTGGGCAGGAGAGCACAGTGGAGGCTGGTGGCAAGGGTCGCTGTGTGTGGAGTAATCTTTGGTTTGTGGGGGTTCTAGACCTCTGCCAGGCCCAGAGGGCCGAGAGGAGGTATGTGGGGTGGGTGAGGGGCCTGATTGCCTCACTGGTACCTCATTTTCATGGGAGGAAGCATTGAGAAAGAAGAGCCGGGTGTTCAGCAAACTTTGCTTATTCAAAATACCAAATCCCAGTTGGGCCCAACCCCGCCCTCGACTCCTACCTCCGGGGTGATCCTAGCCTCCTCAGCCTTGGGGAGAGACTCCTATGCTTTAGAGCCCACCTCTGTGGAGGTCCCTTCCCCTGGGGAGCTCCTTACACCCTCGCCTCAGGCCCAACTTGGGCAACAGCATCCCCAGGGGGTCCTCATATTGTTCCTTCTCCAGCTCCTCAGCTGCATCTGAACAGAAATGACTCCTGGGACTGAGGCCCCCAGCTCCAAGGTGACCAGTCCTCAGGACCCGCCCCTCCGTCCTGAACAGCACATAGAAGGAAGCCCTGAGCAGGAAGTGCTGAGGCACAGGGTGAGGGCGGGGGCTTTGTGGAGGGGAGCCTAACCTCCCTGGGCAGGAGCAGTAACCACAGCCCCCCATTGAAGGCAGGGGGGAGGAGGCCGATTTAAAAGACAGATGGGCCTCTGGACAAAGCATTCAGCTCTGCCCCCAGCCACTGCCACCCGTGGGCTCTAAGAGTATCCAGACTTCCGGACCCGCTCGGGGCGGGTGCCATGTGAGCCCAGCCTGGCTCTCCTCCTGCCGGCCTTCCTTCCTTCCCTCCTCCTACCCACGCGTGCCTGTCCAGCCTCTCCAGAGTGGGACTCTTAGCAGCATGTCTCTGCTCAACCCTGTCCTGCTGCCCCCCAAGGTGAAGGCTTATCTGAGCCAAGGGGAGCGCTTCATCAAATGGGATGACGTGAGTGGGGCAGAGGCCGTGGGCTGCTGGGGCACTGGGGGGGGGGGTGGGAGCCCTGCTGTCAGGGGCCTTGTTGGGGTGGGTGGGTTGGTTTATGTCTGCTGGGACCAGGCGCCTGTGTGGCTTGGCCAGGCAGCTGACACAACGGCCTGGATAAACAAACCTGGGGGTGAGGGTGTGTGCCCCTGAGCGTGTGTCCCTGGACTCCCGGGGCTAGGGCTCCGTGTCTACAAGTAAGAAGAGGATGGGCTGCTTGGGGGCGGGGGTGGTCACAGGAGGGTTTCTTTGGGTTTGGGTCTGTCCTTCCCCAAAGGCCCCAAGACAAGCAGGATTTGTTGTTCCTGGTCTCAGCATTAGTGGGAGGAAAGTGCCCCAGAGCTGAGGCAGGGCCAGAAGCAGAGGTGCCCCTATTCTCAGCAAAGATGCCCCCACTCTTGCTTCTCTCCATCTAGCCCTGCCCTGGCTCAGGGGAGCCCCCCTCTTCCCTGAGCTGCTGTGGGGCAGCCACACAAGGCCGGGGGACCCCAAGTGAGAACTGGAGGCTTCTGCTGGGAGGGAACTGATTGACTTCTGCTTCTGCTGGCTGTTTTCAGTCAGGCTCCCTGCCACCCGCCTGTCTGCAAGGAAAGGGGGAAACCACTGCGTTGCCTTGTATCTTTGTTTCTGCTGTCTCTTCCTTCCCAGACTGGGGCCTGCTTCCCAGACTCTGGTCCTCCTGGCCCCTGAAAATGTGTTGCAACATGCCAGGGATTCTCTTAGGCAGTGAGGAGAACAATTTGGGGTGCCTTGTGAGGCTGCTAGGTGGGCCCAGTATTGGAGCCACAGTGGGCTGGTCCCAGGAGGGGAAATGGAAGGCTCAGGGGTGTGTGTGTGTGTGTGTGTGTGTGTGTGTGTGTGTGTGTGTGTAGGCCTTAGGGCTGGTTCATTCTCCTTATGGGTAGGATGAGGGGGTTCTGGGTCTGTGAGTTAAGGCAGTCCAGTGCTTTACATTAGGCTGAATAATCTGGTTGCCATGACTATGGGTAGGAGGCCCCTGGCTAGATGCTTTCTGTTTCCCTAGGAGTGGTGTGGGGGATGTGGCATGGTGGTGACATGTCCCAGGAGACTGTGGAATGGGGGAAGTGGCTCAGAATGAAAAGTGAAGTGGCCTCTCTCGGTTCCTCTGGGAAGTGTGTGTAACTTGACTGGGCAGAGGGTCATTAGGGGTGGGGACACGCTATCTGGACTTTTCTGCAAGCCAGTACCTGGTAGCCCCACTGGTTACACTTGCAGCTGGTTGCCCCACTCCCTTCCTTGAGTCAGGGCATGGCATGACCCCAGGATCCTGACCTCCATGAGCAGGAATCTCCCAAACATAGTCACGGGGTACATGCACCCGTGAGGCACGGCTCTGCTCGGACTGTCTTTAGCCCAGTTGGCCGATAATTTGAGTATGTTGTGTCATGTTGAATAAGCACAATGCAAAAGATGTAGTCAACTTCCAACTTAATTTTGCCTCCCATGGTCCCTTTACAATGTATTTGGTGGGAGAAGCTCTTCTCCTGCCCATGGAAGGAAAGTCAGACAGTCACAAGACATTCCATTTGCTCCTGGGGAACAGACAATCCTATGGTCACTTCCTCTCATAAAACCCAATCTTATTTCAGAAACTAGTTATGATTCGAAACTTGAATCTTACTTGGGATGACATCTTCTGCCCTCCTCCTTCAGGAATGGTTTTAAGTGGGCTACACATTCTCTGCGAAGGCAGGATTCCCTAATCTTCCACCAAGCCCTCCCCACCATGGGGTGCAGGGAGAGACAAGAGAAAAGGGTACCAAAGTCCTTCATGAACAGGTGCTATCATCAGTTGGCTCAAGCTTTCTGGTAGAATGTTAGGCTTATTCTTTCTCTAGTGGACACTTTTGAGGATTCTCCTCAAAGAGACCCTCCTTCCCGGAGCTGGTGGTCCCCTACATAAGGGTCCTTCTGCCATTTCTGTTTCACAAGGTCACTCAAAATTACTTCTTCGGCCTTTTGGAATCCAGTTACCACCTTCAGCTAGTGGTTTTAGATTCTGCCTCTCTTTCCCACAGGCACCCTCTGGACCCCAGTACATACTCTTGTGTTCACTGCCCCAACAGACTCTGAAGTTTGGGTTCATCTAGCACAACCAGCATCCCAATGCCTCTGACACTCAGTTTCCTGGGCAGGAGTCAGACTCCAGTCTGCTTTGCCCCACAACTGCAGGGGTGACCAAAGCTTTCTAAGTACAGTTGAAACTCATCATTAGATTTAAGGTGAGGGGTTGGGCAACCCCCAACCCTCCCTTTGGGAGGCAAGGGAATGGAGCTCATAACATAGCTTTCTCTAAAATTAGCCCCCTCCCAAAGTGTTTTCCCTCCCGTACTCTAACCACCCCTAACCTGAGAACCTTGTTTTAACCATTTCCTTTGTAAATTCTGCATTTGGTGTGCAGCAACTACCATGCCTTTTTGGAAACTTCAATTTTATTATCTTTGTGGTATATGCATACGAAGATGATTAAAATGTAAGAGCGGTTGTGTGCTCTGTGAATGGAACAAGAATTTAGAGCCATTCACTGGCTCTTCGGCAAACATGGAGCACTAAGCTAATGGTCTAGCACACAAACTTATGGCCTAGCTTACGCCACAGCACAAGCTTGTTTCCCTGGAGTCCACAGCCCTTGGGGATTTTCTGCATGGGCTGGTAGGTGTGTGAACCACACACACACTGTTATAGCAGGTTTCAGGGAAGGCTTTTCAGAAGAGGAGAGACTTGGAGTGCTCTTTGAAGGTATTTCAGGCAGGGAAGGGCTGGGTTCTTAGGCTTGGAGGTGGGAATGCACTTGGTGTCTATGGGACAGTTGGATGGACTGGTGGGGAGTTGTTTGTGGAGGGAGAGCGGTGGGCTCTGAAACCCCTGGCCGAGGCCAGGGAAGCTTGGCCTGATGTCTCAGAGTAGAGAGATAACCCCTTCTGTCTTTTGTTTTTCTTCATCCCTTCCTTCCTTCTCCCTTCCTTCCCTTCCCTCCCTTCCCTCCCCTTCCCTCCCCTCCCCTTCCCTTCCCTTCCCTTCCTTTCCCTCTCCTTGCCTTGCCTTCCCTTCCCTTCCTTCCTTTACCGCTTGTATCTATAGGAAACTACAATAGCCTCCCCGGTTATCCTCCGCGTGGATCCCAAGGGCTACTACTTATACTGGACATATCAGAGTAAGGTGAAGCAGCCCCTACCTACCATGGCCCTGAGCCCCTGCTGATCCATTGAGTCAAAGCAGCCTTTTGATAATGTAGGGGTGGAGGTGTGAATGCTCAGGGAGTACAGAAAGACCTGGAAGGGTGGCTCTGCGGGGGGGTGGCGGGTGTCTCCTGTGGGCAGGGGTTATTTGCTTTGGGAGGGAGGATGCAGTCACTCCAACCATGACTGCCTCCAGCCAAGATGTTCCAGACTTAGCATCCCTTGGAGAAAGAGAGAGAAAGGAAAAAGAACTGCCACTGAAGGCAGATTCTCTACCTGTGGTTCTGGGTAAATTGGGGGCTCAGAGAGATCATATAGGGTCTCAGTACCTGGATGGAGGGAAGGGAGGGGAATCTGGGGAGAGCCCAGGATATTATGGTCAAGACAGGGCACAGCTCTTGAGTAACTTGAATGGCCAGGGAAGGAATGGACAGAGGAAGGGAGGAGGCTCCCATGAGTAGAGAGAACCTGACTGGTGGGAAGGAAAGGCTAGGGTCCAGCCCACCCCAGGTAGTCTTGGCATCTACAGAAGGCAACTGGCCAAGACATGAAGGGGTGTTGGAAGTTCCCTCCTCTCTGCTCTTCATTCTTGACTGACCTTTTTGTTCTCATTCCTTCTTTGCTCCTACCGGGCACCCTCCAGGAGATAGAGTTTCTGGATATCACCAGCATCAGGGATACTCGCTTTGGGAAGTTTGCCAAGATACCCAAGGTAAGTGGGCCCAGTGGCATCCCAGGCTTAGCATGGCCACAAGCTCCGTGGGGTCAAGGCAGGAGTCCTTGTGGTGTGGGAAGCCTAATCTCTGGAGGAAGGGGAAGATTTCCCAGGCTGGACAGCAGGGCCTCCTGACAGAGCGGAGGAAGGGACATGGCTGCTGTGAGCTTTCCAGAGCTTTGGTACCAGGGAACCACAAACAGAGAAGCTGTGTGGTCAGTTCCTGCCCCTAGAGCACCCCGGACTGTCTGGGACGTATTGCTTGTGGCCATGCCACCTCCCCATCTGGCTTGCCTATATTTGCCTAATGCCGGTAGGAAAATTGGAGGAAGGGATTGGTGGGAAGCTGGATTCCATGAGCCTGGGACTTAAGAATTCATCTTCAAATGAAAAGTAGCAAACAAAATACACAGGACTCCCCATCCCCACTGCTGGGTTAATGTCTTCCTGTGGGCTTTCCATCTCTAGCCTGGCCCCTGGAGTCAGGGATGGGAAGATGCCGGGGCCCATGGCTCCTCAATGGGGATGGGACTCGACCCTAGGTGGCCATAGTTCAAACGCTGAGTGGGAGGGATAGGGAGAGCCACAGCAGGCAGGGATGGGGGCACACTTCTGACCCTGTGTCACCGTTTGCTGCAGAGCCAGAAGCTCCGGGATGTCTTCAACATGGACTTTCCTGACAACAACTTCCTGCTAAAGACGCTCACTGTGGTGTCTGGCCCTGACATGGTGGACCTCACCTTCCACAACTTTGTCTCCTACAAGGAGAATGTGGGCAAGGTGCATGGTGGGGGCGCACCTGGCCTGGGGCTGGGCACCTGGGGTAGCCTGAGCTTCCTGCGAGACAGGCCTGGGTTGCAGGGGGTGGGGGCACCTGTGTGGTCAGGGGTCTGACTGCCGTGCCCTGGGGTCCTGCAGAACTGGGCTGAAGATGTACTGGCTCTGGTCAAGCACCCGCTGACTACCAATGCCTCTCGAAGCACCTTCCTGGACAAAATGTAAGTGTCTGCCTGCCCGGCCTTGGTGTGCAAGGTTAAGTGTGCCAGCCCCAGGGCCTAAACGAGCTGCTTTCTGCCCCACCAGCCTGGTAAAGCTCAAGATGCAGCTCAATCCTGAAGGGAAGATTCCCGTGAAGAAGTGAGTTTCCCCAGCTCTCTTCCCACACTCCCACCCAGCCTCCTCAAAGCCTTTCCTCGCCGGGTCTGACCCCTCTCTTTGCCTGGTACCCTTCTCTCCTCCTTCAGTTTTTTCCAGATGTTTCCTGCTGACCGCAAGCGAGTGGAAGCTGCCCTCAGTGCGTGCCACCTCCCCAAAGGCAAAGTGAGTGGTTTCCCTGCCCCAGCCCACCCCCTCTCACCTGAGCTGGTTGTGACAAGAGGCCAGTGTGGCTGGGCCTGGTTGGGGGCGTTGAAGGCAGGGATGAGAACACAGCCCAGCCAACAGCCCAAAAAGCCAGTTAACCCTAGAGCACCGGTTCTGATACTAGGCACAGAGACAAGACCAAGGCAATGGGGGTGAGGTGCCTGGGTCCAGAGCAGGTTGGTCTACACCGCCTACTCTTGAGTGGTTGTGCAGGCAGTGGGTGGTGGACTGTGTTCAGGACAAGTAGCCGAGGTGGGTGCATCCCCATTCTAGCCTTGGAATGAAAGTTGTGAGTGAATGTTCTCACCTAGAGGAGGGAGATAAGGTCAGCAGGGATGGGGGCAATCTGCAGGGGTCTGAAATGTGGGGAAAGGGTTATTGTGCAGAGTGTGCGGAGTGGAACGGGCCGAGCGAACATGGAAGCTGCCAGGAACCAGCCTTTAGCTTAACGCAGGGAAACATTTTTTCCCCTTCCGGTTAAATAATTTTAAATTACAAGTTGTATGCAGGGTCACCCCAGGAGGGGCCTTATGTGAATTACAAAAAGGAGCCCTCTGGGGTGCAGCCTGAGCCCAGTGTTCATGCCTGGCTAAGGGAGTGCATCTCAGTCCCCGGTGCCCCTGGGGGGGACACAGTCTGTTCCCCATGGAGTTTTGTCTCCTGATAAGACATTGTTATGTTAAATGCATATCTTCTTTGAAGAAATGTCTATTCAGATCTACTGCCTGTCTTTCCGTTGGGTTATTTGTCTCTTTACTGTTGAGTTGTCCATTTACTGGACATTTGACTATGCAAATATTTTCTCCTATTCTGTGGACTTTTTCACTTTCTCGATGGTATGCTTCGAAGCACGAAAGTTTTAAATTAGGATGAAGTCCAATTTGTCTTTTTTTGTTGCTATTCCTTCGGTTCTTTGGTGTCTCTAACTACTATTGTTGAACTGTCTATTTCTCCCTTCTGGTCTGTCAGATTTTGCTTCGTGCATCTGGGGGCTCTGCTGTTCGGTGCACTGTTCACATTCAAGTCGCGTCTTTTGGAAAATTTGTCCTCTGCTTAAAAGAAAGACAGCCCACTGCTCTGGCAGCAGCACCACTTGCTCCTAGCCTCTTTTCCTTCCTGCTCTGGACATCCCTTACTTCCGATCCTGCCCCAGCCAAGGGACTAGCCAGTGTCCAAGTTCAGGGGCTAGGCAAACCAACTAAGCATGCTCTCTGCTCAGCAACCAGCACCTTGAGAAGCAGGTGCTTGGGGGCGTACCTGAAGCTGCCCGGCCAGCCCTGAGCCCTCCCTCTGACAGGCCCCCTTGCGCAGGCCTGGGCCTTATTTGTGGTTCTTAGCACTGAGAAGGTGGGACAGGAATGATCAAGTAACTATCCCCCCAGAATGATGCCATCAATCCTGAGGACTTCCCAGAATCCGTCTACAAGAGTTTCCTCATGAGCCTCTGTCCTCGGCCAGAAATAGATGAGATCTTCACTTCCTAGTGAGCTTCCTTAGCTGGGCTGGGCGTGGGGAAGGGGTGGTGGCTAAAATCCCACTTGCCATGCTGGGAATTCGGTGGCTTCTCTGGAGTAGGCAGTGGTCTGTGCTCCCTGGCCCAGGGGCTATAGACCTCTCTGGCCTGCAGTCATGCCAAGGCCAAACCCTACATGACGAAGGAGCACCTGACCAAATTCATCAACCAGAAACAGAGGGACTCCCGCCTCAACTCTTTGCTGTTTCCGCCTGCACGGCCTGACCAAGTGCGGGGCCTCATCGACAAGTATGAGCCCAGTGCAATCAACGTGCAGAGGGGTGAGGACTAAGGGAGCCCCTCATTCCCATGGGCCTGACCCACTCTGGTAGCTGGGCTGCAGCCCTGACGGCTTTCCATTGCCTCCCAGGCCAGCTGTCACCAGAGGGCATGGTGTGGTTTCTCTGTGGGCCAGAGAACAGTGTGCTGACCCAGACAAGCTGCTACTCCACCAAGACATGACGCAGCCACTCAACCATTACTTCATCAACTCCTCACACAACACCTACCTGACAGGTGACCAGGGTGACCTCCTTGTGACCTCTCCTTTTACGGGAGTTGCTCCTGTTCCCCGAATCCATCCCTTGTAGGGGTCGCCCACGGGCTGCAAAAGGACAGACTGCGTTGGAGAGGGCTGGGATAAGCCGGACCAGCCTCCGGTGAAGCCCCCTGTCTCTCCCTTTTGCTCTGGCTCAGCCGGCCAGTTCTCTGGCCTTTCCTCCGCCGAGATGTACCGCCAGGTGCTGCTGGCTGGCTGTCGCTGCGTGGAGCTGGACTGCTGGAAGGGCAGGCCCCCTGATGAGGAGCCCATCATCACCCATGGCTTTACCATGACCACAGACATCTACTTCAAGGTAAGACTCAGCGTGTGGAAGCTGGAGGCAGTGGCACTAGGGAAGGAACCTAGGGCCATAAGTTTTCTGGGAGTTCAGCTGAAAGGACGGAGGGCTGGGAGGCCTGGACCAGTGAAGGGACTAGAGGGGACCAGAGGAGACAGCGCCAGCAGTGGCCCTCTAGTTATGTGTGTCCTGAAACTGGAGGGTGGGGAAGGGTGCTGCTGGGGGTTGGGGGCCTGGAACACTGACTGCCTCTCGGCTGGGCCCCCTTCTCCTCCAGGAAGCAATTGAAGCCATTGCAGAAAGTGCCTTTAAGACCTCCCCCTATCCTGTCATCCTGTCATTTGAAAACCATGTGGACTCGTACGTATCAGATCTGTTCAGCCTCAGTCTCTCTCCTGTCCCCATCTCCTGCCTGCAGTTGCCCTCCCCCAACTGTCCCCCACCTCTAGCCATGCCCTCCAGCTCTCTCCCGGGTTTCAACACAAGCTCCTTGGGACTCCAGGCTCTCCTGCCTGTGTCCCTGCCTCCCTGGCCTCCTGTGCCCCTGACGACCCAGGCCACAGGCCCAGAAGGATGGACAAGAGGTGGGTAGAGCTGCTGAAACCTACCCCACTTCTGCTCCCTGCAGACCCCGCCAACAGGCCAAGATGGCTGAGTATTGCCGGACGATGTTTGGGGACATGCTACTCACAGAGCCCCTGGAAAAGTTCCCGGTGAGTGGACTTTGCTGTGGGGCATCTGGGCCTGGGGGCTGGGGGCCCAGGGCAGTGTCAGGGCCAGGTTAAAGAGGCAGATGTCCCCAGAGGATGTTGGGGGTTTATCTGGGAGGATTGTGGGGCCAGGATCTTATCATCTACCATGTGTCAGGCACCATGTTGGGCTTCGGGGCTATGTAAGTGACAAAGACACAGTTCTAGCCCTCAGGTTGCTTACCCTTTAGTGGAGAGACAGACAAGTAACCAGGCCATCACAACCAGGGGCTGCTATGCGAGTACTTGGGGATCAGGGAAGTCTTCCAGGGAAGGGATGGCTAAGCTGAAATCTGAGGGGGAACTGGATTATTTTGGTGAGAGCGGGGAAAGAGTATTCTAGGCAGCTGGGTGAGAAGAGTGTTGTCTGAGGAACTGGATAAGTTGGGTCAGGCAGGAGCACAGCACATGACGGGAGACAGTGGGACACGAGGCTGGAGAAGCAGGCAGGGCAGATGGAGCCCAGCTTGGTGTAGAAGAGCTGAGGCTGCACCCTGAAGGTGACGAGATGGTACTGACCTTCTCCTCTCTCCCCTCTCCCTCAGCTGAAACCAGGCACCCCCCTGCCCAGCCCCGAGGATCTCCGAGGCAAGATCCTCATCAAGAACAAAAAGAACCAGTTTTCTGGCCCAGCATCCCCCAGCAAGGAGCCGGGTGGGGAGGCTGAGGGTGACTGCCCACCCAGTGCCTCTATGGGTGAGGGCACAGGTAAGTTGGCCTGGGAGGGGAGGGATGTGGGAGGGGGAGTGTCTGGAGGGGGAGACAGGGCTGGGCCTGGAGGTCCCAGTGCTGATGGAGCTGTGTGTGGCAGTGTGGGCTAGTGAGGAAGGGGCAGAGCCTGAGGAGGAAGAGGTGGAAGAAGAGGAGGACTCGGGAAGCCTGAATGAGGAAGAAATCAAGAAGATGCAGTCGGATGAGGTGTGTAGAGGGCGGCCCCAAGCCCCTTCTGCTGTGTCCCCTGCGGAGCCCTCCAGGTGCGGGCATGGGGCCACCTCCCTGGGTTCTGCACCTGCCCTCCTCTTCTCCACCTTCCCCTCTCTTCCCTAGGGCACAGCGGGCCTGGAGGTGACGGCTTATGAGGAGATGTCCAGCCTAGTGAATTACATCCAACCCACCAAGTTCATCTCCTTTGAGTTCTCTGCCCGTAAGTAAGCATGAGGGGGGCAGGGGCTAGTAAGCTGGAGATGAGGCTAGACTCAGGAGAAGGCCCTTAAAAAGTGCATCCTGACAGCAGAGCAGCTTGATCGGTGGGGAGGGGGAGAGGAAGAAGGATCCCCCCTTCCTTGGACTCGGGGGCCCTGTCTATAAATAGCCAGCAGAGGCGTCAGGCAAAGGGCTTGTTTAAGTGGCAGTGGCTCCCAGTTTCCCAGCACTGTAGTGAGGAACTTGGCACCTACCAGAATGCTCTGGAGTGTGTCCGTGACAGGCAGGCCACTTATGACAGACCATCTTAGCCCCGTCGACCTGAGGCTCCTGCAGGTTCTGTGGCTCTCGGGGCTGAATGGTGCCTTGGGCTGGCCCGAGCCCAGGAGCCCTGTCCGCTCCCCCACCTCCCACCTCCGGCCCCAGGCGTGAGAACTCCTGGGAAGGGCCAAAGGCAGAGACAAAGGCCAGGGCACATCTGCCCCTTGCACCCTTCCCTTCCTGTGCACACCCATGCTACTTAGCTTCACCTTCTCCTGACACAGGCATGGTGCCTTCCCCTCATCCTCCGGGCATGTCCCCCCAGGTGAACACCTCTTTCCACATACACTTGTGCAGTGTGTACCTCTGCGACACTGACTCCTCACCCCGCACCCCGCAGCCCCACCTGTGCCCGGCCTTGGCGTGTCTGATCCTTGGTGCATACCTCCCACCCCTGCCCCCACCCCTCATGTTCAGCCATAACTTGCATGCTCACTGTTTGCACATCATGGCACATTCCTGTGCCATCCAGGGCATGAACCCCTCACTCTGCACGACTGTGGCACACACCCCATCCCTGTGTGTGTCTCCCACATATACCCTTTACCCCCAGCACACCGTTACCCACACAGATCTGCACATCAGCTTGGCCCCCTAAGCCCTTGGGCCTCAGTGAAAATGTCAGGTTGGAGGGATCTCTGTGCTGGAGGGAGCTAACCCAGAGGGAGGGGAGGGATGGGGGAGGAGGATGGCCTGACATGGGCCCCCCCGCCCTTTCTCTCCAACACAGAGAAGAACCGAAGCTATGTCATCTCATCCTTCACAGAGCTCAAGGCTTATGACCTGCTCTCCAAGGCTTCAGTGCAGTTTGTGGAGTATCCTTGAGGCCTCACTAGCCAGGGTCCCTGGTTGGGCCCTGGTTGGGGTGGAGGGATGGGGAAGGCTTGGGGGACAGGGCTCCCAGAGGGAGCTGTTGGGTTCTCTTGGTGTGGGCGGCCTTCGGACAGGCTCCTAAACTCTGAGGCAGCTACAACAAGCGCCAGATGAGCCGCATTTACCCTAAGGGCACCCGCATGGACTCCTCCAACTACATGCCCCAGATGTTCTGGAATGCTGGTTGCCAGATGGTTGCCCTCAACTTCCAGACGATGGGTGAGGGTACTCCTAGGCCCCTGAGAACCTTCCCCTGCCCCCTGCCTCTTCCACCTTCACCCCATCCCTGTGGGGGGGTGGTCTTTAGCACAGATCGGGTGTCCTGATGTTTGTTCAGGCTGTGGGAGAACGTGCAGGTGTGTGAGCGGTTAGGGATCTAAATGCATTAGCTCATGCCTATATGGCTGCACGTGTACGGGTGTGTATGTGAGGATGCCAGGGCGCTGGCATGGGTTCTGGCTGCTCTGCCTGAATGGGCCCATGGAAACACCTGCTTCACTGGCCTCAACTCCCACGGCGAGCTGTGGCCTGGACGTGGCTTTGTTCCTGTGGACTCCAGGCTGTGGAGCCTTCCTGAGAGATGAGACCCCCCAAGGAAACAGGCTGGGTCATGAGAGACCCTCATCCTCACAGTCCACCCAAGCTCCCCATTCACAAGATAGGAGAGGCTGAGAAATATAGGAAACAGAGACTGGGTGCAGACCTAGGGCTAGGCCTTCCTCACCGAGTGCCCTTGTCCCCCCAGACCTGCCCATGCAGCAGAACATGGCGCTCTTTGAGTTCAATGGGCAGAGTGGCTACCTCCTCAAGCATGAGTTCATGCGCCGGCCAGACAAGCAGTTCAACCCCTTCTCAGTGGACCGCATCGACGTGGTGGTAGCCACCACCCTTTCCATTACGGCAAGGCCCTGAGGTGGACAGGTGGCCGGGAGGGCTGGGGTCTTGAGGAGAAAGACATGGGAGCCCTACTCCTCCACTCCCAACCCCCTCCCCTGATATCTTGAAAACTTCAGCCCAAGCCGGTTTGTGCGGTAGCAAGTTGCCTTGGAAACTGCCTCCTCCTCAGCACTGGAGGCTGCCTCTTGGTCCCCATGGAAACCAAGGGGAAGGGCTGAGGCTGGGGTGGGGGAGGGGAGAAGAGTAGGCAGAGTGGGTCCACTGGAGCCCCAGGCCCTGGGGGAGGGCAACTGTTCCTTCTTTGCCTGGGGAGCGAGGTGGGGAGGCCTACACTTCTTCCCTGAATGCTGGAAGCACCCGGTCGCCAAGAGCTTAGCTGTAACCCTTGAGCCACACAGCCCCAGCTGAACGGGGCACTTCACAGTAGGCAAGAATGGATGCTTTAGCCACAGGAGCTGGAGGCCCCAAGTGCTAGGGAAGGGCCTCGGTGGGAGCGCTGACGCCAGCCTCCCATGGGCCCCCACCCCTAGGTGATCTCTGGGCAGTTCCTGTCAGAACGCAGCGTGCGCACCTATGTTGAAGTGGAGCTGTTTGGCCTTCCTGGAGACCCCAAGAGGCGCTATCGCACCAAGCTGTCGCCCAGTGCCAACTCTATCAATCCTGTCTGGAAGGAGGAGCCCTTTGTCTTTGAGAAGGTGGGGAACTAGGGCAGGGGCCGGGGTCTGTCCCTACTTCTTGGCCTCTACTTATAGAAAAGAGGAACTACATAAAGGGACTTTCTTCATCCTCTCCCCTCCCCACCCCTCACCCCATGCCTTCCTGATTTTTAAGAGTACAACATTCACGTTTACAGAAATGTACTTTGTGAGCAGGTGTGTGTGTGTGTGTGTGTGTGTGTGTGTGTGTGTGTGCGCGCGCGCACATGTTCATGTTAGGATGAGAGGCAGACACGTGAACTGCCAGCCGAGGGTACAGAATCCTATGAATGATGAAGGTCTTTTGCTCCCATTGGATGCTCACCGGCAAGGCTGGCAAGGACTGCCCACACCAGGACCCCTGAGCCCTGGGCTGCATACCCAGCCCTTTTCCCCTGTGTGCACCAGCCATGGCATGAGCTGAGAGGATGCCTACGTGTGTGGCCTGGAGTGTGCCAAATCTGGTAACACCTGCCATGTTGTCACACTGACGCTAAGACTTCTGAAGCTACGGAGGTGGGTAGCTTGGCCACCTCCTAGCTGTCCTGTCCCGAACTCTCCCTAGATCTTGATGCCTGAGCTGGCCTCCCTCAGGGTGGCTGTAATGGAAGAAGGCAACAAATTTCTTGGACACCGCATCATCCCCGTTAACGCCCTGAATTCTGGTAAGGTTAGAGTCCTTTGCTGTTGCCGGCCGGTCTGAGACAAAGGCCAGGATTAACACCCTGTCCAGAGGATGGGGCTGTTTCAGGGAGGTGGCCCTGAGACCTTACCTAACCCTTTCATGTTATCAGCCCTAAGGAGTGTGGCAAGGATAGGAACATGACAGGGGTGGGGCCTCTGCCCACCTAACAGAATGCCTGTAATATTCTGGAACTACTGGGGCAATTTCCCAAGTAGCTGATACTTATTGGGGACTTAAAATGAGTTAGGGTTTATAACACGCTCTCACTGAACCCTAACAATAACCACATGGGTAGACCCAGTCACTCCATTTCACAGCTGAGGAAGATCTCAGACATTTAAACTAAACTGCCCAAGGTGACACAACCAGGAAGGTACAGAATCAGACTCAGGCTCTGGCCTCTCTGGCTCTAAAGCCAGAAGTCTTGAGTACCTAGATGCCCCTGCCTGTGCAGCGCTGGGGGGCAACGAGCATGGCTTACTGCTCACCCTGTCATGCCCAACAGGCTACCACCATCTGTGCCTGCACAGCGAGAGCAACATGCCCCTCACTATGCCTGCGCTTTTTGTCTTCCTGGAGATGAAGGACTATGTACCTGACACCTGGGCAGGTAGGAGGCCCTTAGTATGCTGGGAGCTGGGATCCATTCCCCCTCCCCCTCCTCAAGCCAGCCTCCAGAGAGGGGCAGGACAGGGCATCCTGGGGTGGGTGAGGATGGGGGAGGCTTCCAGGTCCATCTCCATCCCAGGCCCGTGATGCCTCTATGCACCCAGATCTCACCGTGGCTCTTGCCAATCCCATCAAGTTCTTCAGTGCCCATGACAAGAAGTCTGTGAAGCTCAAGGAAGCCATAGGAGGTCTGCCTGAGGTCTGTGTTGCCTGGTCCAGGAGCTTTGCCCTCTGGGAAGGGCCAGGGTCCTAGGTTGAGAGACCAAGAGATGTTGGTGCTATGTTCCTAATCTGCTCTCCCTACACAGAAACCCTTCCCACCTGGAAGTCCAGTTGCCGGCCATGTCAATGGGGCGCTGGCCCCACTGAGCAACGGGTCTGCAGGTACGCGCTGCAGGGTCCTCCCACAGACTGGAAAGGGCCTCGAGCTCTCCAGCGGTACCCACGGCATCCCCCCCAGAACGGACTTTCACCTGGGATGGGAACAACTGTGCCAGAAGCCTCAGCGCCGATAGGGGGCCCATAGTGCCACCCCCCAGGGAGCGGGGAGGAGCCGACAGTACTACCTGCAACCTCCCCCTCCCCCCACCCACACCTCTCAGCCCACCCTGTGGCTCTTGCAGCAGCCGGGGCCAGGGCCAGGGAGGAAGCGATGAAAGAAGCTGCGGGTAAGGCCTAAGTCCGAGTGATCTTGGGAACGAGCCTGGGGAGGGTCCTAGACTCCTGGAGGGGGGAAGGAGGGCGTCTGGGAGGCAGCGCACCTCACCCCGGCCCCCGCAGAGCCACGAACCGCCAGCCCGGAGGAGCTGCGGGAGCTGAAGGGCGTCGTGAAGCTGCAGCGGCGGCACGAGAAGGAGCTGCGGGACCTGGAGCGGCGCGGCGCGCGGCGCTGGGAGGAGCTGCTGCAGAGGGGCGCGGCGCAGCTGGCCGAGCTGGGGCCGCCGGGCCCGGGGGGCTGCGGGGGCCGCAGGCTCGGCGCGAGCAAGAGCTCCCGCAAGAAGAGGTAAGGGCGGCGGCGGCGGCGGCGGCGGCGGGCGGGCTCTGCCCTCCGAGGCGCTGGCGGCGGGCGCGGGCGGCCGAGGGCTCAGGGCCTGTCCCCACGTGGCCTCCGCAGGACCCTGCCCTGCGAGGAGGCCGCCGGGGCCGCGCCGAGCGAGGACCCCGAGGGCCCCGAGGGCGCGGACGCGCGTGCGCGGGAGCTGAAGGACCGGCTGGAGCTGGAGCTGCTGCAGCAGGGCGAGGAGCGTTATGAGTGCATCCTGAAGCGCAAGGAGCAGCACGTGGCCGAGGTGCCTGGCTGGGGACTGGATGGGAGGAAGCCACAACCCAACCAACGCCACCCCACCCCCACCCACCCCCACCCCCACCTTCGCACAGCAAAGGGCTCCTCTAGCTAAGCCCATCCTTGCACTACACCCCCACCCCTCCTCCCACAGCAAATCGCCAAGATGATGGAGCTGGCGCGAGAGAAGCAGGCTGCCGAGCTGAAGACCCTCAAGGAGACCTTGGAGACGTAAGTATGATTGCCTCCCGCCCATGCCTGACTCTCACCTCCCAGGAGGGCTCAGGCTCCTCAGAACATCTTCCTGATGCTTGTCTCTCTGCAGTGATACCAAAGAGATGAAGAAAAAGCTGGAGGCCAAGAGGATGGAGCGGATCCAGGCCATGGTCAAAGTCACCTCCGACAAGATGGCTCAGGAAAGGTGAGCCCTGGAGGGAGGCCCAGGATTCAAACTCCAGGGCCAATCTGAGAGAGGACCACTCCAGGTGGGAAGGGGCCTCCCTGCAAGTGGATCCTGACTTGCTTCCCAGAGATGTGCCTGTCCCTTGGCTTTCAAAAGTTAATCCCATTTCCATCATCTCTGATCAGAGTGTCCTCCTTAGGCAAAACACAGAAGCCATCACCCTGAGCAGAAAGGAGAATTTAAGGGAAAACCAATCATGCAAAGAGGAACGTGAAATCTTGGGACAGTAGCTACCCGCCTGCACACCTTGTAGGATAGTGCACTTTAGCGAGGAAGCCCTTTCCTCAGACAGCCCCTGGAGCTCCCAGTGGCCTCTCAAGTCCTCCTTGTGTCCCCATGATTACCCCCTCTGGCTGGTTCTGCTGTTATGACGGAGTTCTCATTTTGTCTACACCCTGAGGAGACTTGGTCTCCTTCAACTCTTCCTAGGGGCCTCCTGCCCTCTCTGAAACTCTGATCACCCCAACAGGCTGAAGAGAGAGATTAACAACTCCCACATTCAGGAGGTGGTGCAAGTCATCAAGCAGGTGTGTAAGAGCCGTGTCCTTCACACACGCCGCCCCCCCCCCCCCCCCCCCCCCCATACACTCACACTCTACTTAGGAGGTAAGGGGTGGCCGCAGGCCTTTACTTTGCCTTTAGGAGATGCACGGTCAAAGCGGGCCAGCAGTTAGGGATGGGAGGAGCCAATGAAGAGGAGGAGGAGCCCCCAGGCTATCCCAGGGTTCCGGCTTTTGTGGGAGGCTGGGGTACCAGCCTCACGGGCTCCATCTCTGGCCAGTTGCCCTGGATGGAATGATAGGGGCTAGCTGGCCAGAGGAGGATGGGATGTGCGGGAGTGAGGGGGGCTCCTGAGGCTCCAAGGAGTCAGAAGAGGAAGGAAAACCCTGCGGAGAAGGGACCTAAAACTCCCCTGGGACCATTAACAACACTAACAGAGCTCCCATTCACTGAGTCCTGACCTTGCGCCAGGCTCTAAACCGGGTGCTTTACTTGCGCTGCCTCAGATACTCCTGCACAATCCAGCGAGACAGACTATTCGTTTTACAAATTTGAAAGAACTGTTTGAAGGGTGACAAATTTGTCCCACGTCTTGCAGCTGGTTAACTGGGACTGTAGCTGGATTCCAAGCCAGGTTGCCTGTCTGTGCTATCCTGACTCCCTGCCTCTCACTCCCACCCAGATGACAGAGAACCTGGAGAGGCACCAGGAGAAGCTGGAGGAGAAGCAGGCGGCTTGCCTGGAGCAGATCCGGGAGATGGAAAAGCAGGTGACAGGGACCACCACCCTGGCCACCAGCAGAGTTGGCATACCCCAGGGAGCTGCCAGTCAGGGGATGGGGTGGGGGGAAGGGGACTCAGCCCTCACCGGTGGACCACAGGCCCTGGTTCCCACGAGATCCTGGGGCCCTTTAAGAGGAGGCAGTTCTACACATCTCTTTGCCTGGTTGGCACCCCCTTCCCTGAGAGGCTCCCTGCTGGTCTCCACTGCCCCCCACCTCCCACCCCAGTCTCCTGGGAGCTCTGAACAGACTGGGCATCTTCTTGTTTGACTGTCCAAGGGAGGGAGAATGGGCGGTTGGCCCCTTCTGAGACAGGCGGTGGTCTTCGCTGTCCCCACAGTTCCAGCAGGAGGCACTGGCAGAGTACGAGGCCAGGATGAAGGGCCTGGAGGCTGAGGTGAAGGAGTCCGTGAGGGCCTGCCTCAGGGACTGCTTCCCCTCGGAGGCAAATGACAAGCCTGAGAAGTCCTGTGGGGCCTTCAAGGAGCTGTGTGAGCAGGACCCACTCACAGCAAAGGCAAAGGCCCAGGAGAGCCGCCTCTGATGCCCACATCTCACTGGGACATTCTGTAAGGACATTCGCTCTTCTTTGGGACGTGGCTCCATCGCCCCCAGAGGAAAGGCCCCAGCATTCTAAGGCTGTGTGAGGCTGGGGCTCCCTTGGACTCTGGAGCCCCCTCCTCAACAGCTAAGCTAGAGGAGGAGGCAGGAACCTGGTATCGTCAGGGCAGGGGACTGTCTGGAGTGTAGAGGCCCTCTCCAATCTGACTTCCTGCTCTTCATCCTTCATTGCTTCCTCCGAATGAGTGTCACAGATTCGTCGAGGGCAGAAGAATATGTACTGGGAGGCAGGAAATGGGGTCCTAGCTCCACTCTACCTTCCCTAGTGTGCAAGCATTGGTGCCCCACTCTGGATTCACTGTTCCCACCTGAAGGGGTTAGGCCTGGCCACCTGGAATCTCTACTCTAGCACCTCTAGTTGAAGCAGGACCAAACTCCAAACCCTCCTGCTGTGAGGCCCCATCTCAGACCTGTCCTGAGTTGGCCTCCTTGTCAGCTCCCTGATATGGAGCCTGGCACCACCTCCAAGCTTCCTGGGGACAGCTGTTTCCAGGATCCCAGGCTGAGGTCCCTTCCCTGGCTTCCTGCCTGTGGCGGATGGGAGGACTGACATGGAAAAGCTGCCTCAGATGTCTGGTCTCTGAGACACTGGGCCTCTGGCTGGTAGGGAGGGGCCAAGGCAGGTCTTTGGGACACTCTCCTAGGCCTGGGTGGGGGGTTACTTCCTAGTATGCACCTCCACTCAGGCTGCCTGACAAGGTCAGCATCATTTTCTCTCCTGACTTATTGAGATTTATTTATTTTTTCCCTTTCTTAATGATACTAAAGAGAACCCTGTCCCAATATCTCCTGCCTAAGCCTGGCCTCTGTTCTACAGTTAGGAAATGGGAGGCAGAGGGGTAGTATGCTTCTGAAATAAAACAGCCTGGAGAGGGGGGAAACCTTTGGGAGCTGAACCCCAAGATGAAGTCCCTTCCAGAGCCCAGTGGAATGGAATGGGATTCACTTCCCCTTCTGCCAGCTCTGATGCCACACACACTGGAAAATGAGGTCACTCCTTTTCTCCACCCGCCCCCAGATGTGGCCCTTCCTCGTCTCCACCCTCAGGGCTTGCAGCGGAAGAGCCTATTGCACAGGTGCCTCCCACCCTCTAGGGGAGCTGTGAACCTCCAGGCCACCTGGGCCCCTTTAGGCAGACTTAGAGTGGTCACATTCTTAGGCCCCCCCTGGTAGTTACGGTTGAACCCAATACTTGCTTGAAAGGGGCTTGCGGGCAGCTGTTCACTGCATCTACGGCATGGTCCCAAATCCCAAATGGGAACAGGCACGGGCTTGGGAGAAGCCAGGTGGGGGGTGATTCCGGGAAGAGGTTGTTTTCTTATCAGAGAGTTATAACAAATGCCATTAGCTCTCAGCACCTGTGCCTTCGGAAAATAAACAGAACCACCACCACCACCCTCCATTCCTCTGGGGGCCTGGCCTCTGGGATCCAGCATTCCCTGGTTGCAGGTTGAGACGAGAGGTCCTGCGCATTCACAGCAGTAAGGCCTGTCATTGACACGTCCAGCTTGCATACACACTGGATACAGCCAGGGGTGGGACGCTCGTACCCCAGAGCAGTCTTTAGCTCTGTTGCTGGGCACTCAACTGCCCCATCGTCCTGCCAGCGGTAGAGCCCTGTATGGATGTGGATCCAGGCTCGAGGAACTCGCAGACCCAGGCACGTGGGCATAAGCCAGAGCCAGTGCCAAAGAGAGCCCACTAGGCAGTCCCCAGTTTTTGCCCATGACCGCTGAGGGGAAGGAGAAGCCGCCTTCGCCTAGCTTCTCAGCCAGACCAGGCAGAGTTTCTGGGCTCCCCAGTGTGGAGCTGGGAAGTGCAAGAATGGGAAGGAAATGCGATCCTGGGTCTTGGAGAGGCCTCTGCACAGCAGGTTGGGGGCCAGGCCCAGATACCCACCTCCCTGCTTTCTGCCCTCTGGAAAAAGAGCAAGGTGCCCCCTGGGAAAATGCCATAGTCTTTGGGCCCTGGAAGTGAGTTAATCTCTGGCTGTAGGGGATGTGCAGAGGAGGGGTTGTTGCCCTCCCTCAGAGCCCTGAGCAGGTGAATTCCTGCTATGTATCTGCGGGCTGGGGCAAGGTTCCCTGCCCATTCATCATGCCTCAGTTTCACCTTTTACATGAAGAGAAGGGTCCCTACCCCCTTCCTAGTCCCATTGCTGACTCAGATACCAGAATCCCCTGCTGACTCACCCCACCCCCTGCACCCCCCACCCCCCTCCCCAGCTCTCTGGATCTCCCAGGCATGTGCCACCAGGCCCAACCCTGCTGAGCTGCTGCAACGTGACAGGGTGAGGGGGCTGGTGACACTTGAGGGGGAAAGAAAGGGGTCTGGCGGGGGGGATGGCTGCAGACAGGATGACAGACTGCAGACCTGAGCCTAGCGCCTCTGGGAGGAGGCTCTTTTGCCAGCTTGGGGCCTGCCAGGGGAGAGGCTCAGCAGGTGGAGGGGAGGGGAGTGTGGAGTGCCTGCCTGCTCCCTGCCTCAGCTCCATCTCTTGTCAGCCTTTAGCTCCCTAAGCGACAGCTTCTAATTCCGGCTGTCGGGGCCTCTGTGCTCTGCAGCACAGTCTCAGCTTTTTTTTTTTTTTTTTCCCTCCAGTTTTGCTATTTCTTTTCTGCTCAGAACATACTGAGCCTACAGAAAAGTCAGAGCTAGGGCTCCAGGGCCGGACACCTGCCACAGGCCTGGCTGGCTTGGTGATGCCAGGTGGGGCAAATGCACTGGCTGCTCCTTCTAAAGAGTAGCCAGGGGCGCCTGGGTGGCTCAGTCGGTTGAGCGTCTGACTTCGGCTCAGGTCATGATCTCGCGGTCTGTGAGTTCGAGCCCCGCGTCAGGCTCTGTGCTGACAGCTCAGAGCCTGGAGCCTGTTTTGGATTCTGTGTCTCCCTCTCTCTCTGCCCCTCCCCCATTCATGCTCTGTCTCTGTCTCAAAAATAAATAAACATTAAAAAAATTTTTTTTAAAGAGTAGCCAGCATGGCGCTGTCTGCCAAGCCAGGGTTGAGGCGCTGACAGGAACCTCTGGCTCCTGTGCTTCCCTGGAACTGTCTCCACCCACCCCAGGAAGAGGCAGAAGCCCCAGGGAGGAGGGGGGCCATGGTTCTTTAGGACAGAGCAGGTACCCATTCCATATTCCGCCGCTTCTCTCCTCTACCTGGGGCAGTGTCACTGCCTGGCTTGTCAGGCGCGCCTGCCACACGCAGATCCCAGGGTTACCTCCTTCCGTGACTCTAGAAACAGAAAGGAGGGAAGAAAGCAATTTCCCTCATGCTGCAGAAAGGGGGATTGAGTCATGAAGGGAAGGAAAGCCTTTCTTCTGCCGAGGAGGGGGAGAGCTTTCCTGCGCCCCCACGGGGGTTGGAGAGTCTAAACTCACCCCGAGGTGGCACCCTAGGAGGGGATCCCATGTCTGGGGCGGGCGAGATTGGGGTTTCTACACTCTGAACAACCTGGTAGCTCTTTTCCTGACACTGTCTAGCTTGATCTTGCCAGAAGTAGGCAGGGCTAGTATTGTCGGCTTCATTTTGCAGATGAGACAGTGCAGGCCTGGAGCCACACTGCTAGTAAATGCCTTCAAGCTGTGACTTAACTCCGATGTCAATTGCTGTGGACTTTTTGTGACACCAGGAGAGAAAAGGGGCTGAGCAGGGTAATTAAACAATGAGAAAAGATAAAGGGGGTGGGGGCTTGACAGTGTATACATATATATATCACGTGCACCCTCCCCCCCAGAACAGAGGAGTGTGGTAACCCTTGCCCCACAGCTGGGCTCAGGATGCCAGGTGGGCACCCCTGAAGCTTGGGAGCTGGAGAAAGGCAAGAAGCCTGGAGTGCAGGGCCTGGCGTGCGCTTTGCCACTCACGCATCTGGGCCCACTGCCTTCTTTCCGGAAGGGCAAATCCTCTCCTTGCTCGGCACCTTTCCCTAGGCTGCTGCTGCTGCAAAGCGCGCTATCAATGCTCTGCCCAGGCTCAGGACGCCTTTATTATTCCCTTAATTTCCTGTCTTCTATAAGAAGGTTCTGAGTCAAGCAGCTCTCCATACTGTCCCCTACAGGTGTTTTTCTTGCTTCCTGTCCTGGCCTCAGTAACCCCGTCTGGAATGTCTTCCTTAGTTCCTAGCAGTCAGATTCCCCCACAGGCTTGAAGACCACCTCAGGAGTCCTGTCTTCACACAGGACCCCACAGCTCCACCTTTTCCTCTAAGCACTGTCTCGGTTTTGTATTTAACCTATGTATTGAGCCGTCGGATGACAGCCTCTACTTTTTTTGTCCCAGTCTTGTCTTCCTGCTTGGGAAGGAAGATCTCTTCTATCCAGAACTGAACTTCTGCGTCTGTATTTCCCCACAGCTGAGAACACAATACTTGACTCATGAAAAGTCTCAGTAAATTCTGTAGTTGATACCTGATTCTCTTCATACTTTACAAATATTCATCCCCCCCAACACACACACCTACCCTCCCAGCCAACTTCCCCCACCTGCAACCCACGGCGCTCCGAGGAGCCCGGAATCCCCTCAACCGAGGCCTCAGGAGCCAGTGGGTTGCGGTGATTTTTCAACACCCCACTGACTCGAGCTCTCTTCTTCCGTTTCAAACGGGTCAGCTAGTAGTCAAAATCAGAGCCCTGTGGTCTGGGGGTGGTTTTGTGCTCAGGAGGGAGGCGAGGACCGTAGCATTTCCCGGGGTGGCAGCTCCAGGGAGCTCTTCGCGGGGCTGCAGCACTCTCGGATCTCCAGGCTCCCGCTCCGGCAGCCGCCTCTCGGCTCCGCCTGCCTGTCAGCCGCCGGGAGCTGGCAATCGCGCGCGTGGTCGGGGTTGGAGACGTCGGAGATTGGAGAGCGCACTCTTCCCACCACCCCCGCTCAGAGTGAGCGTGTGCGGGGAGAACAATTGTGTGTGAGTGCGTGATTCGCTACACTTCGAGTGGCAGTTCTCAGCCAGAATAAGCGCCCCCCACCCTATGCGCAGCGCAGATACCACTCCCCACCCCCGGCAATTACTTCCAGCTCGCCTTTCGCCGCCACCTCCCAGCTCGCTTATGGTCCAGTTCTGCCCTCTTGGGGTCCCTTTTCCTTGCACCTGGACCAGCCCTTCCCCGACGGGTCCGAGGTCTCAAGTTTCTAAGGAGCCAAGAGCACAGGCTCTGGTGGAGGCGGAGGGCGGGGATTGGCCTGGCCTGCTGCATGTGGCCCCCAGCAAGCAGCCGCCGCCCCCGCCCCGCAACTGCCGCCGCAGCCCCAGGGGAGCGCGGAGGAGGAGCCGCTCCCCGACTTCGTGGCCCACAAAGGGGTGGGGGTCAGAGGCGGTCTCCCCCGCCTCGTGCGTTCCTGCCCTGACGGCTCAGCCCGCTTCCAGGGCAGCCATTGCCATGGAGACCCCCGAGGCTATAAAGCCAGGTGTGCAGGCTCGCGGCGGCTCCCGCGCCTCTGAGCCCCCCAAGTAAGGAGCAAGCGCCCCGCCGTGGCCCGGCCCCCGCTCGCGGGGAGGAGGCGGAGGAGCGGCGCCAGCAGCTTGAGGAGCGGCGCGCCCCGCCAGGGCTGGAGGCAGGCGCGCTCGGCGGGCGCCACCGTCTCAGCAGGGGAGCGGGGGCTGCCTCGGGTGCGGGTGAGTGGCGCGGCTCCAAGCTACAAGGGACGGAGGGGCACCGGACACGCGGAAAACAGCGGGACAGAGAGAAAGGTGCGGAGATTTGGCTCCCGTAGTCTTGTAGCGGGCCAGGAGCGGAGCCCAGAGTAGCGAGGAACCTACACTTCCAGGCGGGAAGCTCAGGGAAGGAGCTGCGAGACGCCAGGCGTGCAGCCCAGGATCGGCGGGGCAGCGGGAACCGCGGGGGCAAAAGAGTGGGAACATCAGGACCCTCGGCTGCAGCCGCCCACGCGCGGAGGGAGCCAAACCAGAGCACCAACGCGGCCCAGAGCCCGGCGGGGCGCGGGAACAGGGGCGCCCCCGTGCGGAGCTGCTGGGCCGCCTGGGAGTGGCGGCCGGGGCCATGCTCAAGCCCAAGGACCTGTGCCCCCGAGCGGGTACGCGCACCTTCCTGGAGGCCATGCAGGCGGGCAAAGTGCACCTGGCTCGCTTTGTACTGGATGCGCTGGACCGCAGCATCATCGACTGCCGCGCGGAGCAGGGCCGCACGCCGCTCATGGTGGCGGTGGGCTTGCCGGACCCCGCGCTGCGCGCGCGCTTCGTGCGGCTATTGCTGGAGCAGGGTGCAGCAGTGAACCTGCGGGACGAGCGCGGCCGCACGGCACTCAGCCTGGCTTGCGAGCGCGGCCACCTGGACGCCGTGCAGCTGTTGGTGCAGTTCAGCGGCGACCCGGAGGCGGCCGACTCGGCGGGCAATAGCCCAGTGATGTGGGCGGCGGCGTGCGGCCATGGGGCGGTGCTCGAGTTCTTGGTGCGCTCTTTCCGCCGCCTCGGCCTGCGCCTCGACCGCACCAACCGAGCAGGTCTCACGGCGCTGCAACTGGCCGCCTCTCGTGGCCACGGGACCTGCGTGCAAGCCCTCACCGGGCCCTGGGGCCGCGCGGCCGCCGCCGCCGCGGCCCGGGGCTCCAACTCCGACAGCCCCCCTGGCCGCCCGGCTCCCGCGCCCAGCCCTGAGCGCCGACGACCCAGTCCTCGCCGCTTACCTCGGCCTCTCCTGGCGCGCTTTGCGCGAGCCGCCGGCGGCCACGGTCACGGCGGCGAGGCTGGGTTAGGGGGAAAGGGCTCTGGCCGGCACCGAGCGCAGGGCAGCGACAGGCCAGAGCTGGGCCGGAGCATGAGCCTGGCGCTGGGTGCTGTAACCGAGGAGGAGGCGGCTCGACTGCGGGCAGGAGCCCTGATGGCCCGACCACACTCACCCCAGTCTTCGGGGACCGGGAGGTGGCGTTCGCAGGAGGTGCTGGAGGGGGCGCCTCCGACCTTAGTGCAAGCCCCCATTGGCCTTAGCCCCCACCCGGAGGGCGGCCCCGGCTCTGGCCGTTTGGGTTTGCGCCGACGCTCCACAGCTCCAGACATCCCTAGCCTGGTCGGGGAGGCACTTGGGCCCGAGAGCGGCGCGGAGTTAGAGGCCAACGCTCTGCCCCACTCGGGGCCTGGGCCTCAGCCTTGGCAGGCGGGCACGGAGGCCGTGGTGCTGCACGCTCAGCGGTAAAGAGCGTCGAGGTTGAGCCCTGCTCCCCCTGCTCTTAACGTCTCTCCTCCACTGGGATTTCTTTCTTCCAGGTCCTTCATTTAACTGGCAGTTTCCCAGCCTGTGATCCCAGAACCTGTCCCGACTGCCAAGGCGAGACCTTTACCAACCCTTTCTCTGAAAAGAGCCCCTATTTTATTTCTTTTCTGTGCTTGTAGGTATTCCCTGCCTAGATCTCTCCTCTTCCCTACAGCCTACCTTTCTTGTCCTGGAAGAGGAAGTTTAGAAGATTGGTTCCATATGCTACAACCTTCCAGTCAGGAAGATGGACCCCCTACTCGGAGCCCTAAGGCTCAGTTCCGAGTCTTATGGGACTCCTGCCAGGTCTCTTCCTCCTGGCCAGTTTCCCACACCCTAAGTAGCCAGGCAGCAGAAGAGTTGATTTGTAGAACAAAGGCCTAGCCTCCCCCACCCCCTAGTGATAAGACAGCAATGCTGCACATAACCTAAGTCTCCCTTCCTCTTAAGTGTTGGGGAAGGAGAGCAAGGGGACCGGCCTCTGAGCCCTTCTGGACAGGAGGGCTGACCGGGAAGGAATCTGAAGGTTACATTCTTCTGGGGAGAAACTTCTGCCTCAAGACAATGAAAGCATATTTAGGGGTGGCAGAGGCCTTGGTATTGAATGCAGGTTGCCTCCTGAAACAGCTTCTGGGTGATTCCAGCTCCCTCTGCCTCGGTGGACCCAGGATGTAACTTCATTGATGTTGTGGCGTCATTGCCCCACACCAACCCCTATCCAGCCCAGCTCCCAGGACCTGAGTCTGCCTGTCTTCATTCAGCTCGACTGTATTTGAGTTTGATCTTTGAGGTCGTGTCCCTCCTGGCCCAGCCTTACTTCTGCTAACTGTTAGAGGCCTGAAATGAAAGGACTTGGCACTTCCCCGCCCCCACCACCTCTGAGCTTCCCCATCCCGCAGGTGGGTGCGCCCGCAGGGTGGAACGGTTGCGAAGGCTTGGCTTAATTGTATTTCTTCCAATCCTCAAAGAACTCGTGTTTTGAGTCTTTGTATATGAAGCAGAAAGCAGCGGGTCTGATCCGAGGCTTAAGAACCTGACAATGTCTCTTTAAATAGAAGCTCTGCGAGGGGGATAATTGACTAAAGTGTTTGCCACGTTAAACGGCGGCGCGAGGGAGGCGGGAAGCCCACACGAGCCGCAGGTCCGGGTTTAAATTACATCAAACTCTGGTGAGAGCTGGAAGGGGGCTGTTCAAGGGCTCCTGTTTCTCGCTGGGCTGTTAATGGAGGGCAGGGCGGATGACGGATGCTGGAGGTCGAGACCAAGGACCCCTGCCTCTGCCCCAGCTCGTGGGACGCAGGCCGGGCAAATCTTCATTACTGGGCAGATTAGTGAGTCAGAGGCAACCGTGGAGAGGTGGTTAAAAGCCCTTTTCCGGCGTGGTCCTTCCTCTCCTCCCCTCCCCTCCCTCCTCTTTGTGCTGGCCTAAGAGGGGGACTCTAGGGGGTCTGGTGAACGCGTGCCCTAGGACTCTGCGGAAATTCTAGCACAGGTGTCAGTGCGCCCAGCCCGCGGGATGGCGGCGCTCGGGGGCTCTTTTTGTGAACCCCGAAGGTTGAGCGTGCAGTGCCTCATCCGTCTGAGGTGGGGGCTTTTCAAGACGTCGATCTAAAACGCCTTGGCAGAACGGAAGGTTTCTCACCAGAAACTCTAAGGGAACTGTCCAGAGAATGATCTCTGATGAGAAACTTGGCCTGGGGGTGAGCGGGCCTTGTGTAGGTGACAGACACCTCCCCAATCTTTCCACCCCTCAAAAGTCAGCAACACCGCCCCTCTCACCGCACCCCGCAACTGGACGTGATCTCTGGTGCCCCCTGGTGGCAGCGCTGCGCTTTCCTTCCGGCGCCCTGGCTCGGAGTTCAGACTTCTGGTTTTACTTGGGATCACCGCAATGTACTTCTCCCTCCGTGTGCATTTACCCATGGAATCCTCTTCCTCTTGTAGTATATCAAATCTGGATACTTGAAGTCATTTCCCAGCATTGGAGTGAGGGACAGTAAACAAACAAAAAAAAAAACCCCTCGGATTTGGAGTAGCAGGAGCCCAGACCCTTCTTCACTAAGGACCCCAAGATCTTCCAAATTAAGCCTCCCATGTCCAGAGAGTTCCTGCTCTCTTCTGAAAAACAGGGGGTTCCAACCCCTTCTTTATAATTTCTGAAACTTGGGACCTGCACTGTTTTCTTCTGGTGAGATTTGCTTTCTGTTTGGGGGTGTATTGCCTTCCCCTCACTCCTTTCTCCCCAGACATCTGCCTCTCCTTAGTCCCACTGTCTGGGTAGTGGGTGAAGGATACAGAAGCACCTGAAAAACCACATGGAGAGCATCTGGGGTGGGATGGGGGATAACTGGACATCCCAAGCACAAACTTTTTTGTCCCCCTCCATCCCTGCTTGCTCATGCATTCCCTGTGTTTGATTTCCACGGCATTTTTAATGGTGTAAGAATACAAGTATTTTGGCTTCTTCAAAACACCGTAAGGCCTGGGTTGAACATTGGATTGATGGTGCTGTCATCTTTCAAATGTTGCTGACCTGTGGCTTTCTGGCTGAATGTCACCCTGGGCCCTCCTCATTGAGTAAACGGTCATGAGGGCCCCTCTCCACGGAGGTGCCAAAGGCTTGGTGGTTAAAGGCAGTGTTTCTAAAAACAGCACAGCAAATCTTTCCTGTCTGCTCTGAACTGTGTGTGACTGACTTGCTGGTCTTGCAGATTTCTTACTAGGCCCAGCTCCGTGCAAAACTTCTACATCTCAGCACATTTTGCTCTCCTGCACTTCCTTCTCATTGTCAGCCCCAGGGCATCGAGGCTGGGGTCCTCTCTAGCTCACTCCACTTTAGAAGATACCTTTCGAAACAGTTTTCTTTTCCGATCCTTGTTGCTTTCATCGTTGTGAAGAGTCACCCAGGCCGCTGGAGCTCAGTACTCTAAGATCAAGCTCAGAACTAGGCTGTGTGGGAGGCTAAAATGACGTCCGCACGCGCTTTTGGAATGACACTGTGCGGTGGAAGGACTATTAGAACTCAGAAGAATAGTTAATAAATCCAGTATTATTCAGTTGCAAGAACTGGCCTCTCTTTGCCTCGCCAACTCCTCCTGATTCTGGGCTCCCTATGGAGTGCCGGGAGGGTGCGCTTGCTTCCTGTGAAGCTTCTGCCTTCTGTCAACCTCCATCGCTGCCTGTCCCACTGTGCACTGTGGCCACCTCCTGAAGGAAGGACTCAGGTACTGCTTCCAACTGAGCTGGTGGGACCAGAACCCTTAGCTCTCCGGGTGGGGCTGGTGTGGGGAGCAGGAGAAGGTTTGCACGACTCCTGGATGCTACTGGGTAAGAGGTGTCAGTGAACCCTGGGGCTGGGGGTAGGATGCACTGTGAGGAAGGAAGTGCCGGAATCAGTGTCAGAGCTGGAAGCTTAAAGATCGTGCCATCCCCCTCCCCTACCTGCAGGGCCAGAACCAAGGCCTATTGATTTCCAGTCGCTGCCCTGCTCCTCCACAACCCCTCAGTTGTGAGAACTGAAACAGACTGCTTTCTCCCTGGAAGCGGTTCCAGGCCACTTTCTATGGACAGCTGGAGGAGAGCGGCCTATGAATATTCCTTGGAGTGGGAAACAAAAGGGAGAAGGGAGACACCGATGCAGAAAGTGGCCATCAGCTCCAGTGTCTGCTCGCAGAGCCCCTGTGGTACCAGCAAGCAGAGCGCACGGCTCTGGTTTTCCTGGCTGGGTTCTTCTCCCCGGGGAAGGGCAGCTCTGTCTCTTTCTCAGCTCTTTCAGTCCCAAGGGCCTTTCACTTCCTGTTTCCCTCCTTATCTGCCCTCGTGGGCCCACAAGCCACTAGGGAGTTGGGTTTTCTGTTGACTTGAGTGACCGCCGGGGAGCTCATATGAGAGGCGGGGCACACCAGACACCTGCTTGAAGTGGCCAGCTCCATTCTCAGAGACCGCAGCCCAGAGATTTTGAACACTCAGTTTAATTTAAAACAGGCACAAGTGCAAACAATTCACAAAAGTTTCTAGGGAAGATGCTTTTGTTTTTAAAACTCTGACCCTTAAAAAAGTCCTTGCAATTTTTTTTTTTTTTTTTGGCCCCAAAGCAGGCCACTGGGTAGCAGAGGAATCTAAAAATATTATCTAGATAGGGTCCTGACACCTGGAGTTCTTCCCTGGATTCCCTGACTCACAACATCCCTGAAGGTGGGGAGGGGAGGGGGACAAGGAGACAGGTGTCTGAAGAGGCAGCTAGGGCAGATGGTTTGCACAAAGGGGGTGCCCATTTTCTTGACAGGATGGAGCCCCAGGGGGTGGGTCATCTCCCGCAGAGCAAGATTTTTTAAAAGAATGGGTCCTTGATGACCTGATTATTGACATGAAGCTCAGAGGCAAAATGGTTTGGTCCTTTACCGTTCCCATCTCTGGCTCTCAGACTCCACAGTGCAGGAGAAACTTGGAAATCTGCGAAGCCCCTGGGATGCATCAGATTTGATGCAGAACTCTTACTGTTCAGGTAGAAACACGGGACTTAGGAGGTGGGAAGCCAGGCCAAGAAAGCAGGTCCCTTCAGTGTAGAATGTAGTGGCAAAAGGATGGGAAGCCTTATTGAAGTAAGTGACCTGTGAGTGACCTGAAGGGAGCGAGGCTGTCAGGGTGACCGTCTTCCACTTACTTACACACACACACACACACACACACACACACACACACACACACGACGTTCTCTCCATCCTGTAAAGTGAGACCATATTTATCACCAACTCCATTCTTTCTCTTCAACCCAGAAAAATGGCCTTCCTCCTCCCCTGGCCAAAGAGCAGGCTGTTCACAGTTCGGAGCAGGCTGTGCAGGGAGAGTGACGTCGGTGCAGGTGGGTCGGGAAGCAGGTGCAGGTCGGACTGTACCTTCAGGAAGTCAGACATAAAGGAGGAAGACAGCTTCAGGCAATAGAAACCTTCCCTGTGGTCCTCTGGAGACCCCAGGGTTTAGAGCTGGAGCTGAGAACAGCAGGTATCCTGGTGAAGACGGGCGGTCTGCCCTCTTGGGCGGCCTGGGATGCTAGTGTACAACTACCTTTAAAAAACGGCAGCGGCTTTTTCTGCTGTGGTGGCCACGGTGGCCAGGAGTGCTGGTCTCCACGTTTCTTAGAAATACCCCTGTGCAAATAACAGAGGGCCATCCTGTAGAAGGGGGTCTCCACCATCCCGAAGGCAACTGGGGACTCTCTTGGGAGGGAGAGAGACCGAGGGGCAGGTCCGGCCTGGCCCAGTGGGCTGAGGGGCAGAAGGGGATGGGTGGGGTTTCACATTCAATCTTTGGAGAGAATACTGAGAGAATGAGGCAGGCAGGCCCTGCCGGCAGGCTGGCTGCTCAGTGTCCCCTGCCTGTGGGCATAGGTGGCAGGTGCACCCTGGGGGTGGGCTCAGCAGGTGGAGGTCTGCTTGCGGTAGAGCTGGATCAGGGGCACCAGGCACTCGGGCAGCCCTGTCTGCAGCAGGAAAGGGTGGTCCAGGAGCTCCTGAGCCGTGGCTCTCTCCTGGGGGTCCCGCACCAGCATCCGCTCCAGGAAGTCTCGAAGCACGGGGGAGACCTGCAGAGACAGGGCATCACTGAGAGGAAGCCACAGCACGGGGTTGCTTTGGGGTGATTTGTCTGCCTGGCCCCACCGTCATTTGAAAGTCTTGAATTCTCTCGTTTCTTACTTCCTGGTAGTAGATCCCAGGTTCAGTACTGACTAAGGGGTAGGTAAAGAAAATCGGCGTTAGTCCAGGAAAAGTGGCTAGATCACCTCTAGGGGGTGCTACTGAGCAGTGGAATTACGAATGGCGTCCTGGGGAGCTGGGCTCCAAATACAGCCCATTCCTCAACCTGCTTCTCAGAGCTCTCAGCCTTCAGGCCCTGTGGCTCTGTGGGAGGAGCCTGGGATTCGTATTAGTGATCCGGTCCTGGGTCTACCCCTGATCTTGGGAAAGTTGCATTTTCTCTAGACCTCAGTTTTCTTATCTGCCCAATGGGCTAATAATAAAATGTACTCTCCCTGTCTTTAGTGAAGATAAGAAAGAGGTCAGGGATGAAAGAATAGAAACGAACAAAGTGGGACCTGAAAAGGAAGATTTCTTTATTGCTCTAAGCCTTAGAGTCTAAGTCAGGGGCTTATTTTAGTTCATTCTGAGCCATTATCTTGGGATTAAGCTAAATCTTGGGCTATTACAGAAGGGCATGTCCTCTGGGGAAATAGCCAATTGGAAATCTCCCCTATATGTTAATCTTGGGGCTGGCGGTACAGGCTCCAAAGACCAGCTGTCTCAGAAGGTGTCTTCCTGTGTGTTCTCCCATCCAGCTGTGGTGGGGCCACAGAACTATTATCATTCAGGGACTGGGCTTCAACCCTCTGGGACATTTCTCACTCTGGCCACCAGATGGCAGTGCCATTTTGCCGCCCTGTGCTGACCTGCCCACCAGCAGGGAGTGTCCACTGGTAAGGCCTGTGAGTTTGGGTGGATCTGGCAGAAAAGGGTTAAACACACACACACACACACACACCACCTTTAAGGGAAAAACCTGTGGTTCAGGTGTGGTCAGGATGTGCACCAATGGAGGACAGACTCGGAACACTGTCGTGGTGTGGCTCCCCTGACAGATGGGGTAGAGGGGTTCCTGCTCAACTAGCTTCTCTAGATTCCTGGCGGACTTGCTTTCCCTTCTCTCAGGCTCCTGTCATTTGCCTGCGGGTGGAAACTTGTCTGAGTGACCACAGGAGCTTGTGTATAGATGTGGCTCCACACCCAGGTGCAGGTTTTGTGTGGAGAGAGAGGAGCCTGTGGCTTCTGTGGGAGGGAGAAGCTGGGCTTGGGAGCCCAGGCTCTGGTCCTCTAAGCCTCACGAAGAATGGCGTCAGCAGGGTCACAGCCTGTGTACCGACTGACCTTGTGAGAGTTTTTCAGCCTGGGTGGGGGGCTGTCCCGGAGCCTCTTCATGGCTTGCACTGGGGAGTCGCTGAAGTAGGGCGGCTCCCCATCCACCATCTCAATCACCATGATGCCCAGAGACCAGATATCCACCTGCGGGAAGAGAATGTCCCTGACTCCACCGGCCAGAGCTGACCCCTTAGTAGCACTGTACCGTGGGGGGATGGGAGCAGCTGGTCCCGGCCTCCTTCCTGGCCACCTGCCTTGTGGTCAGTTCCTTTCTGCACAAGTGCCCATTGCGTGCAGGGACATAGCTGTCAGCCATTCTCTGAAAATGGCTATCACACATGGGGAAGCCTGGCCGTACTCCACCTTGCCTTTGAGCTTCCGGGGGGAGCAGTTTTGGGAAGCAAGGTAACAAGCGAGAGCAGACCCATCTAAGAGCGAGCAGGGTGTGATAGGCAGTGGGTTAGGGTACTAAGAGGGAATCTGAAAAGTAGGGCTATTTTGAGGGTGGGGGGCGGTCTCTGCAAGGGCCACAAGAACTGTTTATTCCCAAGCTGCTTTTGGGAGGACGGCAGGGGGCTGGGGATGAAGGATCAGTTACCTCAGTCGCGTACAGAGACCTGGAGATCACTTCGGGAGCCATCCAGTAGGGGGTGCCTACCAGGGACTTCCTCTTAGGGACGTCTTTGCTGATCTGAGCACAGAATCCGAAGTCAGAGAGTTTCACCTGTGGTTGAGGTGAGAGGTGGTGGAAAAAGGGGGTGAATGGTGGAGCAGGAGCAGAGCTGGGAGTAGGGAAGCAGGGGGCGGGGCGTGGGTGTACCAGGTGGGGGAGGGCCCTACCCTGCCATCCAGGGTCAGGAGGATGGAGTCACTCTTGATGTCCCGGTGGATGACACCTTGGGCATGCAGGTAAGCCAGGGCCTGCAGCACGGCCTCACACACAGTGGCGATCTGCTCCTCATTCAGCCTGGACGGGGAAGGCCAGGCACAGGCAGAAGAGAACGTTAGCTTTGGCGGGGCAGCTGGGCTGGGCACATTAGGTGTCTCTGGTACCGGGCCCCACAGCTCCTGGGCAATATTTGCGGGGATGCAGTCAGGCCAGAGCCCTGGAGGAAATGGGTCTGGACCTAGGCTGGAGACCTTCTGGTGTTCCCCACCCCACTCCCCTGAACCCCATGGGTCTGTTAACCCAAACACACAGGGGGGTGCTCATAATGACATGACAGGTACCCCAATGTCCTTGGCCTGAGGCTGCCCAATACTCCCTCCAGGACAGTGGTGGGGGCGGCCAGCTCTCAGAGCCCTGCCCTCCCAGCTGCCCACCTGACTTGGGAGACGATGTCCGTGAGGGCCCCGCCCTGCAGGAACTCCATAAGCACCCACAGCTCCTCGCCCACCAGGTAGCTCTTGTACATCTCCACCACGTTGAGGTGCTGGTAGTCTCGCATGATCACCACCTGGGGAGGGGGGTGGAGGGGTGCCTGAGTGCCAGGCACAGTTCCCCACTGCCCCTGCTCCCAGACGTTCATCCCAAGTGCCCCCCCATGTCCTTGCCCTCTCCTCCCACCTCATTAAAGAGCAGCTCCCTGCGCTGCTGCTTCCTGAGGTCCATCATCTTGACGGCCACCTGGCGGCCTGAATGCTTCTCCCGGGCCAGACAGACGATGCCCGTGGAGCCCTCGCCGATCTTCACGTAGCTGTCCAGCAGCATCCGGGGGTCACCCTGGTCCACCACCATCCTGAGCGCAGCCTTGAACTGCTCGTGTGTCACAACACCTGTGTCCTCACCAGCCAGGGCACCCTTGGCCACCGCAGGGTCCTGGGGCAGGTACAAGTTGCTGGTGCTGATCTGGGCTTGCCTGGTGCGTGGGGAGCCCGCGGGGGACGACCGGCCTGGGGGTGGGCCGGCAACTGGGGCTGTGCGGAGGGACTTCTGGGGGCTGCTGGTATCCGAGGTGGTCAGAGGGCTGAAGGTCCCCATGGGCTGGTCTGAGGGCAAGGACTGGGCCTTGGCCACCAGGTTTTGGGTGGGTTCTTTCTGCAGCGGTCGAAAAGAGGAGGTGGGCTGCAGGGAGGAAAAAAGAAACAGAAAGGGGTTTGGCTGTGGGAGCGTTTGCTGCGACCTTCCCAGAAGCAGGGGTTGACCTCTGGACAGGGGCAGGTCTGGCAGGGCGTCAGACCAAATAGGGTAGATGCTATGGGCAAGGATTTTGAAATGGAGCAGAAGCCAAAGCTTGGTCCTGCTCCGCAACCAAGCCCCCAGCATTCCCAGGTGAGCAGTCCAACAGCAGCTCTTTACATCTGCTCCGCCACGCCGGGGAAGCTGAAGAAAGCAGAGTCCCTGGGGTGTCCTCTGCTGGGTATTTCTTCCTGGGTAATTGACAGCCAGACCCCAGGGAGGCCATCCAGAGGCATTCTTCCCTCTGTGCTGCTGGGCTGTGCGGGGAATCTGGGTCAGAGACATTCTTCATTCCCCGGGCACTCCCACCCCAGGGGCCACGTGGATGGAAGAGGCCCTGGGTGGTGGGGTGGGGGTGTGGACAGCGGGGCAGCCGTGACGGGCTCCCAGCACAGGCAGGGAAGCCACGGCACGGGCTTTGCTAGCCCCACGTGTGCCTGACAGCGGGGAGTCTGCGTGTCTATGCTGTGAGAGTGTGTCTCCAACAGAGGAGCACAGAGCCATGCTACCATCTGAGGGCTCTCAGATATGCTTCCTGGGCTAGAGATCTGAAATCAGGAGGGTAGGTCTAGCCAAACCCAAGCCCTGGGGCCAGGGGTGGGGAGGTTTCCTAGGGGCTCCACAGAGCAGCCTGTCTACTTGCTCCCAAGCATGAAACTCCTGGCTGATGACCCCCACAAGGAAGGGAAGGCAGGGGGCCTATCCTTATGGCCTCTGGTGGGAAGGAAGGGGAAGTGGAGTTGGGTGGCAGACTGGAAGCCTCTATGGCTCCTTGCCTTCCAGGGCCCAAGCCCTCCTGCCAGGCTGGCAGGAAAGGGTCCCGTTCTTGGGTTCTCTCCAAGGAGCTGGCGATTTGTGACACAACTCTTCCCAGTATTATATGATTTTAAAAGGGGCACCTGGAAAGGGTCAAAAGTAACCTAATGAGGGACACTTCAGGAGCTGCAGAGAACTTTCGGAACACCTCAGAACCCATCATAGAGCAGCCGTCCAGGTGCCCTGTGGGTCCTAGTCCAGATCCCCAGGCCTCCACTGACCTCCAGGAAATCTCCTCAAGCACTCAGCTTGGGCTGACGGACCCCAAGCCTGGGCCTTGGGTCCTACTAAGGTCAGCAGAGCCTTGTCAACCTCTTCAGCACCCTCTCCTCAGGCTTTAGAGCACTCACACCATCCCGCTCAGCCCCCGGACTTGCCTAGGGGTGAGCATGTGTGCCAGTGCCCCTGCCGGCAGAGCGCCAGGCTGTGGCAGACTCTGCCCCCCTCCCCCCACCAAGTGTGCAGCAGCCTCGGGCATAGCCTGCACGGGCGAAGGAGCCAGGAGAACCTCCCAGCACCTGTTGTGACTACTCCATCCTGCCCGCCGAGCACATCTGGACAGTAAACAGATCCTCCCACGTCTTGGCCGGCACCTGACCTGCACCCATCTTTCCCCACTCTGTGTGGTGGAGCAGTGGGACCTCTGGACTGGGGGTCACGACCTAGGTTTCGTTACCACACTGCTCTGACCAGCGATGAGTCTTAGGCACCTCACCCTCTCTGAGCCCCAGTCTCCTCTATAAATGCACAGTGATCTGGGGAGCTGGATAACATGTAGATTTTTGCCTTGGTAAGTCCCTAGAGCAGTGACTCTGCATTTTAACGAGGCCCCTGGATTCTGATGGAGGAGGGCTGTGGGCCACACTTGCAGCAGCTTTGGACAAACGGGCTCTGTGATTCCATGGCCTCAGGGAGACTGTGGGAGGACTGGGATGGGGGTGGACGGGGCAGGGCCACTGCTGAGGCTGTGAGGCCATGTTCCAGGAGCAGACGGTTCACAGGACTCCAGCCTGCACAGCTCACTTCCTCACAGGATCACCAATCACGAGGTAGCCCCCGAGGCCCTGTAAAAAGGCTGCCTGCTGGCGTGTGAGGTGTGGCTCCCAGAAAACACCCAGAGCATCTGGGTGGGGCTGGACAGAGCTTGGGGGCCCTAAAAACACCTTGAGCTGCCCTTGAGGTTGCTCTAATGGCCCTGTGACCTCTCCCTACCTGGATTTCTAAGGAAGGCTGTAAAATGATTCCCTTCACCTTCTGGCCTCTCCTCTTGGCCTCCTATACAGGCTATCTCTGCTCTGTGGTTGAGTGGGCGTGGTCAGTGGGGGGGGCGTGGAGGGAGTGGGTGTGGTAAGGACAAACCATGTGGAGAGGCCGAGGAGGGGATTCACTCCCCATCGCCTTTCAAAGTTCTCAGGTGCTGGCTGAACTCAGGGGCCAACGGTTCAGGGTGGGTGGATGGGTGGGCTGAGAGCCCAGCTCCAGTGTGGCCTGGAATGTGGGATACGGGGTGGTGGGACTGGGCTCGGTCTTCACCTCAGCAGCATCTGGTCCCAAGCGTCCCTTTGTTGGCCTTGCTGCCTATCTCCACAAGGAGGGAGCTTTTACTTAATGTCACCACAAGAAAAAATCAGAGGAAACCTATTAAGCCACACCTGAGAAAGAGAAAGGGGGACAAAAGATGGAATTCACTGTTGTGGGCTCTAGAGTTCTTGTGTGATAGAGACCTCTTGGGTAGGAAACCACCAGAAGAGTCGTGCATAGTTACAACAATGCGTCACTTTCCTTTCCCAGGCCATGGTGACAGGACCAGACTCTCCAGCTGTAGGCTTGGGGGCTGTACTGTAAGTGCCCCAAAGGCAAAGGCCATGTCATAGTATTTTAAAAAATAATAAAGTCGTTTATTGGGGGTATACCACTCTGACAAGGCTTTTAAATGCATTTTCTAATTTAATTCCCACAACCTCGTGGCTCGTTTTATTATCCCATGGGTACTATTATTATCTGTATTTGTAGAAGAGAAACAGGCTCAGAAAGGTTAAGTAACTTGCCCAGCATCACTAAGTAGTGAGGAGCAAGGCCGATGTCAGCCCTGCTCAACCTAACCCCTTACTCCTATGCCGTGGTCCTGTTGGAGGTCCTTGGCATATAACAGAGTACAGGTACACAGTAGGTGTTTAATCATGGTTTGCTGATTCTTGAGATCTTCTGATCTGGCCTTTCTGCCTCTAAGTGGAAGCACTGCTAAATCCCCCAAGATCCTGTCTTAACTCTTTGGCCTCCAGTCCCCACTCAGGTCTTTTACTGTTTAGCCAATGTGACTGACTGCAGGCCAAGCTCCCTGGGGCTGGGTACAAAAGCCCTAGAGCCACAGACCCTCCTTTTCCTTTGGAGGTGACAATTGGTGACCTGACCTCCTAGGGTATCAGTGCATGGACAGCTGCTGTGAGCTTCCTGAGCAGGTCCCTGGGATGTGCTGAGGTGCGGAGGGCTGGCTGCTGGTTTGGTTTGGTGGTTCCTGGGGCCGTCGGAGTGGAGTAGGAAGCCGGATGTAGTGGTTCTCAACTGGGGTTGATTTTATCCCTCAAGGGACATTTGGTCATGTCTGGGGAGATTTTTGGTTGTCCCATCTGAGAGGTGCAACCAGCATCTAGCGGGTCGAGGCCAGAGATGTTATTAAATCTCCTACAATGCACAGAAAGGCCCCTACAGCAAAGGATTATCTGATCCCAACGTCAACAGTGAAGGGGTTGAGAAGCCATGGCCCAGAGCAGCTCAGAGAAGTCTCGGCCCTGCTTTATAGAGGCCTGGCTTGAAAATATTTATCTAGAAATGCATGGCCAAGGTGTCTGGAAGGAAACCACTCCCCTGGAATTGGAACTGTGGCATCTCCAAGCCCCAGATGACTCCCACCTGCCTCTGGTGCAGGGGACAGCCCCACACACCCAGCAGTGGTGGCCTCCAGCAGGTACTTGGTGAAGTACGCAGGACTGACAGGCCGACAGAGGCCAGGTGGACGGCCTGTTCCCTGCTGTGGGGTGCTGGCCCGGAGCTCGGAAACAGGCAAGTCAGTGCCCAGCCCAGGGCTGACACCCCTTTTTCTGAATCCCCAAAGCCTCACCACAGGAATCCCAAGAGGCCAGAGGGTGATCAAGTTCCAGTTCTCACCTCCTGGCTGGGTGCACTGTCTTGCTCCCACCCTGGTTTTCAAGGAAGTGTCTCCCCAGGGGATGGCCTTCCAGAGACCTCTCCGCTTACAGACGTGTCCCTCATACAGATACATCAAGCCACATCTCATTTGTTCTACCCCTAAACCCCCACCCCACAGGGAGCCCAGTCCATGCCCTTCTTCCCAGTGGGTGCACAAAGCCCAGAACCTTCCCTGGATGCCTTAGGCTGGTGGTGACTTGGAAAGGTTGAGGGTCCAGGCCACTCCCCACTGACATGGGAGGAAGCAGGCTTGCTCTGAACGCCTTCCAGGGAGGGGAGCTCTGTCACTCGTGTCACTGCTGCCAGTTGTTTCTTAGGTCTGACTCCCCACCCTCATGCTGCAGTATGAGCTCATTTCCACCGGCCCCTCAAGAAGGAGCTAGAGATGCCATGATCAGATACCTTCAGGAGCAAGAGGCCTGAACCCAGAGGGCCCTCTCCCTGCTTCCTTCCCTGACTCATTCGAGACACCTGGGGCTTGTCCTACCCTCTCTGAGTCCATCTTCTCATCTGCCTAATGAGAAAGGCTGGTGCCATGGACACCATGGACAGAACATCTAAGCGCATGTAAGAAGCAAAAACAGTCTCCTCTGCCTGCCAAGAAATGTCACCATTAGGGCTCCCTTCACTGTTTCCTATTTCACAGGAACAACATGTGCATTTGAGGCTGCCACACATGCCAAAAGTCAGCTCTCCTGCTGCTCCCCAGCCCAGGCAAGCTCATTCTTCTAGCTTTTCACGGGGCACATGGACTCCAGAATAAATCGTTACAGAAATGTTCAAACAGCCACTAAAGGAAAAGGGGAGGAAGGAAAGCATCATCGCCAGAGAAGGGGTTAACCTGAACATTTCCGATGCCTTAGGGAGCAGCGGTCCAGACGGGGAGCCTCCGCAGGACCTCAGGAAAGCCCTGGGGCAAGCAGGGGGTGGAGGCAGAAAGAAGCTGACAAGAGGGAGGCCGAGACCCTGCCCCTGCCCAGCACCAGAGCACCTGGCTCTGTTGTGGCCTGGGTGAGGGGTGCCGGGTGCTGGGGGCAGGGAAAGGTCTGGGCTTACAGTTAAAAGTGTCTGCCTCCCAGTATGGCCCACCTAGACACACCACAAAGGGCAAGAATGTAAACTGGGATGTCCCAGGGGCGCCTGGGTGGCTCAGTTGGTTAAGCGTCTGACTTCGGCTCAGGCCATGATCTCATGGTTCATGAGTTTGAGCCCCAGGTCGGGCTCTGTGCTGACAACTCAGAGCCTTGAGCCTGCTTCAGATTCTGTGTCTCCCTCTCTCCTGTCCCACCTGCTCACACTCTGTCTCTCTCTCTCTCTCTCTCAAAAATAAATACATATTAAAAAAAAAAAACTGGGATGTACCAAAGGCCCCTCTGAGCCCCCCATCCCCCGGAAAATGAGCTGGCCTGAACCTCACTCACCTATGCTAAGCCTTTCGCAGACCAGAGCTCACTTGGTTCAGGGCAGAATCCTCAGCTGAGGCTGAGCTGGCTTCTTGATCACTATGTTCCCTTATCCCCTCCTTAGCCTGACCCTGTAAGTGAGGAAGGCCAGCTCCCACGCCCTGCTGACAGGGGCCCCAGAGGGTGGCCCCATCCCAACATACCTTGCTCTGACAGGGAGGGCCTGGCTTGCTGCTGCTCGCAGGGGCTGTGGCAGGAGTAGACAGGAACATGCTTCGGAAGAGCCTGCGCTTAAGGCTGCTCTCCTGGGTCTTGGGACTGGGGCTGCCCTCCCCGCCTGGCCTGCCGGTCGCTGAGCCCACCAGGCAGGACTGTGGCCGGGCCTCCTCGGAACCATGCCTGGCAACCTTGGTCCCACGCCTGCTGGTGGCTGCGGGGGGTGAGGTGCCGGGTGGGGAGCTCTGTAGGCAGGCACCCAACTGCAGGCAGCGCTGTGTGGCACCCTGGAACTCCGTGGGGCCTAGCGAATGTGCCTTCGTGGCCAGCCCATTGGGTAGGACTCTGGGACTCTGTGGCTCCGGCCACGGCATCTGCCTTCGGCCTGCTGGTGTGCCCCCGTTGCAGCTGAGGTAGAGGCCATGGGGGTCAGTGTGCTCAGACTGGGGGCTCTGCAGGTACATGTCCGGGTCAGTGGCCCAGTGCTCATCCCCCAGCAGCCCCAGGGACTGTGCCCGCCGCCGGCTGGTGGGGCTGCGGCCACGCAGAGTGTTGGAGCTGATGACCGACAACTTCTGGATGTCATTGAGCAGCCCTGATATGTAGCCGTCTGTGGGCACCGAGCTGCCCCGCACCACTGTCTGTAGGGGAGGGAGAAGAGTGTGGGTGAGCAGCCTGTTCGAGGTGGCAGAGGGGTGGGGGGGTGGGGGGCGGCTCTGGACCAGATCAGACAGCCTTCCCAGGGGCCTTCAGGAGAAACACCTAAGGATCTCGCTTGCTGTGTCATCTATCTGTTTCTTAATTTTTCAGTCACTCACCAGGGTCCACAGCAAGTTGGGCCTATGTGGGGGCAGAAATACAGAGAGAAGGCCCAATGTCACAGGGCTGACAGTCCAGCAGGGCAGACAGGGGGTCAGCACGCCAAGTGGTGTGGGCATCTGAGCTTCGGGAGCTTCAGGGGCACAGAGGTGGGGTCCAGACCCTGCCGGGAGTCTGCTGTCATTCTCTGGCTCTATGGCTCTATCCGTGGCCTTATGGGAGACGTCAGAGCTCCAGAGGAAGGAGCAACCAGTCTAGGGCTCTCCTCCACATTAACTGGCTTTGTGGCCCCCAAACCCTGGCAGGGCCCCTGACCCCAGCCCCGACCAATCTCTTGTCCTTCTTGACCCACACAACTAAATCCCCCTGGCCTGGGAGCCCCAGCCCCAGAGGGGCTGCGGGTCCACATATTGCATGGGATACACTTAACACTGAAAGGTTATTGGTTGTTATCTGAAATTCAAATTTTGCTGGGCATCCTATATTTTTCTTTGCTAAATCTGGCAACCCTAGCAGCCTGCAGAGAGGGACTCCCCAGGCTCCTCCTCCCTGGAAATTGAATCCTCACCCAGGGTGAGGCTGATTAGCAGGGAAGGCAAACAGCCAGCTAATTGATAGCTGGTAATTAGGTGGTTCCTCCAGGTGCCTTTGTGGTTTTGCCAGGCACGGGCTTCTGTGGAGTGGGAGAGGCCACGCTCTGCGGGACCATCCGTGCCGCCGCCTCCCTTACCTTCATGGGCTGGAGCTGCACCCGCGTGATTCGAGAAGGGTCCACCACGGGCTTGGGTCGCCGAAGCGTGTCCAGGATGTTCTGCCATTGTGGTGGGAGGCCCACAAACTTGCCTTCTTTGGGGTCGAAGGAGGTGTGGACACGGTGCTGGAAGTTCTGTGGGGCTGAGATCTCAGGGCGTTTCTTCTTTTTCTTTCGGAACATGGTGCCTGCGTGGGGAGGGTCAGGCTGACTTCCAGGGAGGGACTTCACAGGAACCTGGGCCAGGGAAGCAGGGGTGGGTGCTGCCCCCTCCACCCCCAGCTCAGCACTCCCTCTCCCAGCCCCGGGCTTCCCTCACCTCTCAGCCCTACTTCCTCAGGGAAATGGCCAGCTCCCAGCAAAGCAGTCCCAGAAACAACCAAAGTGCCAGAAATAAGCCGACACAGACTACAAACAAGGAAAAGAGGTGTCTGTCTGCTTGTCTGTGCCAAGTCTCCTGCCGAGCAGGCAGTCTCTGGGGGTGTGTTTTTATAAGATCCAAAGCCCATTACAAACATCATTCCACTGTCAAATAATTTAAAAGGGGAAAAAGGGAAGAAAGCAGGTAAATGCATTTTATGAAGCAGGTACATACGATCTTGATTCTTAAACCACATAAGAACAGTACAAGAAAAAGAAAAGCTGAACCAATCTCAACTGTGAACAAAAAGGAAAATCCTAAACAAAACTAGTAGGTCGAATCCAACAGCATGTTAAAGTTTTTTGTTTTTCTTTCAGATCACATTCAACTCCCGTTTATCCCACGATGGTTCAACCACAGAATCCCTGTTTATGTGACAAATAACATTTATAAAAAAGCCAACATGTTATCCAGTCTGGGACCACTTATAGGACCAGGAACCCCAAAAGGGCCCTGCTGGTCACCAAGAATTTGGCCCTAATTCCAGAAAGGTCCTGAGTCAAGGGCACAGCTGGTGTGCATGTGGACAGCTGTACTAGGGGTAAGTCTCCCCAGGGAAGAAAGCACCCCGCCAGCTAAGGCCTTTCCCCTTGGGTCTCAGAACTCTGTGCAAAACATCACTTGTAGCCAAACCTCCATTCTTCTCCTTGCTAATCTGGGCTTTGCCTAAGGCCCTGTGAGCAATGTCAATAGCTACTAGGGACATGGGCACACAGACTCAAGATGGGAGACTGGAGCCCCAGGGTAGAGTGATGACTCCAGCCTGCCCTCAGGGAGCCCTGGGGGGGACCACGTGTTGATGGAAGGCTGGTCGGAAGTGCTCATTTGCATGCTTTTCTACCTGAAGCGGCTCAAAACTGATTGATGTGGGGTTTTTTGGTTGTTTTTGGTTTCGTTTTGTTTGTTTTTAATTTATTGTGGCCAAATACACTCAATGGGCTCTAATGTCACCTGGAAAGGTCACTTCTAAGTTTCAAGAAGTAGACATGTTCGTTTTTTGAATCGAATGCTTGGATCATTCATCTATCCAGAGATTTGGTGTTGTGCTTCTGACCATTTTCTCTCTTTCCCTAGCTCTCTTCTTTGGTGTTGTGTTGTGTTTTTGTTTGCAATAAACATAAGTTCTTGTATATAAAACGAACAAAGAAGCCCCAAAGATTTGGAATACAGACAGAGCCGTGGCATTCTCTTTTGGTTCCTACTCTGGAAATAGCCTTTTCCCGGTCACTTTAGCAGGCTCTGGAGGAGGTCACAGATCTGGGAGGGAGCTGGCATCCACTCAGAAAGGGAGGGAGCCTTAAACGGCCACAGCCTTCCCATGAGGAACTCACCACATACGAATCAATCTGAGTCCATGTCACTCCTCATGGAATGTCAGCAACTTAGGGGACCTTGATGTTGGGAGTCTGCCAAATACTCCCTCTAGACAAATCCACATGTGCAGGACACCCAGGACCAAGGCCTTAGGAGTGAAATACACCTGTTGAGTTGCAGGTGCATTGTAGGGAGTCTCCCACTAATTTCAGGAGGCTTTGACCAAGCTACCCAAATGATTTGTGCCTCAGGGCACTTCGTTTATAAAACAGGGTTAATAAAAGCTGCTTTACAGGCCTTCGGGAGGCTTAAGTGAGCAGACCTCCCAGTGAACAGGGGCTATTTCTCTTGCCATGCTACCTCTCTGTGTATCTCTGTCTCTGAGCTCAGGGCCCTGCACATATTGGGACGTGAGCAGATACAAATCCAGGAGAGATGTCCAATATCTTTCCTCACAGATTCACTGGTCAAGGGACCATGCCTAATTTTGGGGGCCTGGGAACCTTACCACCTCTCCATTATATAGACCCTTTGAGGTTTGGTAAAACATCTTCCTCCCTCTCAGCCTTTGGCCCCCAGGGTCTTTATTCTGCAGTTCTGTCCTTACAGCCTCACGGATAGACCCTTTGTCCCTCGATTAGCTACACTGCTGGTTCCACCTTCTTGCCTCACTCTGTGAACTTAAATTCTGCAGTTGTAGGGGCGTACCCTAGAGCTGAAGAAGAGCCAGCTAATACTTTTGTCCCCAGAAAATCCCTCTCCCCAATTCCCCCAGCCCCACCTGAGTGCCCAGTTTTTTCTGTAGGAATGCACAGGGACAGCATCTTTAGCAAAAGGGAAAAGGCTCTAGGATCCCCCTCCTGGGAACAAGTTTTTTCCCAGAGACAACAGGAAAGGCCTGAGGAAAAAGCACCCCACAGAGTTCTAGGACCCAGAGTTGTGGTGGCGAGTGTGGGGAGAAGCTGGAAGCAATGAACTGAACTCAGGTTTTGGAAGAAGAAGGAAGAGAGTCAGCAATCAGAGCCAGGGGTGCCTGGGTGGCTCAGTCGGTTAAGCATCCAACTTTGGTTCAGGGCATGATCTTGTGGTTCATGAGTTCAAGCCCTACATCAGGCTCACTGCTGTCCACACAGAGCCCCCTTCAGATCCTCTCTCCCTCTCTCTCTGTCCCTCATCCACTCATACACTCTCTCTCTCTCAAAAATAAAATAAACATTAAAAAAAGAAAGAAAGAAAATAGCTGTTGTAATCCAGCCATCACATCCAAATAAAATAAAATAAAGAAATCAAAGCCAGTAGCTGAGCTAGTGGGAAACCCCCACCTAAAGAGAGGCTGTTAAGACTCATCCCAAATGTGGTGAGCCTGACACTATCTGGGACAACATAATTGTTTACATAGAAAATTGAGAAAGGCCTACATACAAACTGTTGGAATTAGATAAGTGAATTTAAGGTCAATATAAAAAAAAAATCAGCTGTATTTCTTCATACCAAAGACAAACAAATAGAACATAAAATTTTAAATGTGTACATACAGTCAGCTCTCTGTACATTAAAAAAATTTTTTTAATGTTTATTTTTGAGAGACAGTGCAAGTGGGGGAGGAGCACAGAGAGAGGGGGACAGAGGATCCGAGGCGAGCTCTGCACTGACAACAGAGCCGACAGTGAGCCAAAGTCGGATGTTTAACTGACTGAGCCACCCAGGTGCCCTGAAAATAAAATTTTAAAGTTTCTGTGGTACCATGGGAAATAGATACTTGATTTTAGTTTCCTGTTCCTGGCACACAACTCCCCAAACCCTTGGAATCCGAAATGGAAAGAATGTTCAAACTTTCAGCCCTGCCCCACCTCTGGGGAGGGAGTGCGGCTGGAGATTGAGTTAATCATCAATGGCCAATGATTTAATCGGTCACACCTGTTGCGATGAGGCCTCCATAAACAGCTCCTAAAAGACAGGACTCAGGGAGCTTCCGTGTTGGCGCGTCCATCAAGGTTCTGGGAGGGTGAAGCACCGAAAGGGCTTGGGAGGTGCTGGTGACTCCTGCCCCATAACTGGCCCTAGGCATCTCTTCCCTTTGGCTGTGCCTGGGTTGTATCTTTTTTTAAGTTAAAAACAAAACTTTTAAAAATTTATTTATTTTTGAGAGAGAGAGAGTGCAAGCAGGACAGGGGCAGAGGGGAAACACAGAATCCGAAGCAGGCTCCAGGCTCTGAGCTGTCAGCACAGAGCCTGATGTGGGGCTCGAACTCTTGAACAGGGAGATCATCACCTGATGTGAAGTCAGATGCCTAACTGACTCAGCCACCCAGGCACCTGAGGGTTGTATCTTTTATAATGAGTGAGTAATATTAAGTAAAGTGCCTCCCTGAGTTCCATGAGCCTTTCTAGTAAATTATAGAGCCTGAGGAGGGGCTCATTGGAACCCTCAACTTATAGCCAGTTGGTCAAGCCACACCTGTGGCCCAAGATTCACAACTGGCATCTGCAGTGTGTGTGGAGCGGTGGAGGGAGGTTGTGGGACTGAGCCTGTGGGGTCTGTGCTGACTCTGGGTAGTGAATTGAATTGTTGAAATACTTAGTTGGTGTCCAAAAGTTGGAGAAATGGCCTCAGGAGGGGAAACGCTTCTTTGCTATCAGAAGCATTACCGGGGAAACAACCCCTCAGATACCATTTACCATTTTACATTAAAAATGTCAAATACCTAGGAATAAATCTAATCAAACATGTGCAAGGCCCCTATATTAAGAAGTATAAAACATTATTAAAGATATTAAAGAATGTTCACAGATAGGAAGACCTAATGATACAAAGATACCAATTATTTCCAAACTAACCTACAGATTTGTTTCATTCTCAAGCAAAATCCCAGCATATTTCTTTTGGTAGAAATTGACAAACTGATGACAAAATGTACAGAGAAACTTAAGGGGGCACCTGGGTAGCTTAGTCAGTTGAGCATCTAACTCTTGATTTTGGCTCAGTTCATGACCCCAGGGTCCTGGGATTGAGCCCTGTGTCCAGCTCTGTACTGAGCATGGAGCCTGCTTAAGATATTCTCCTTCCCCTCCCCCAAAACAAACAATGACAAAGGAGAAAAACAGGCTTTGGGGCACCTGGGTGGCTCAGTTGTTTGAGAGTCCAGCTCTTGATTTTGGCTCAGGTCATGATCTCACGGTTTATGAGATGGAGCCCCGTGTTGGGCTCTGTGCTGATAGCGTGGAGTCTCCTTGGGATTTTCTCTCTCCTCTCTCTGCCCCTCTCCTTCTCATGCTCTCTCTCTCTCAAAAGAAACTAAGAAAAAGTCAATTAAAAAAAAAACACCAATGTACAGAGAAACACAAAGAATCAGGAATAGCAAAGATAATCTTGAAGAACGAGGTTGAAGGATTACCCTACTAGATATCAAAGATTTATTATAACAGTACAGTAATTGATATGGTGTGGAATGGCACAAGGATTGACAAATAGCCCAATGGAACAGAAGGGAGAATCCAGAAATAGATTCAGTCGTATAAGGTCACTTAATTTATGACAAAGGTGACACTGCAATATGGTAGGGAACAGATGATCTTTTCAATAAATGTAGCTGCAGCAATTCGATATCCATATGGAAAAAAATTAATTCATGTCATACCCCAAAATTAATCAGATCTAGATGTGAAAGGTAAAATAATAAGCTGGAGGCAGTACTGGGGGGATGGGAGAAGGGGAAACCCATAGACTGGCCATTGCCTGCCCCAGGTCCCTTGTGGGTGACCGCGTGGGGTCCCAAGTTTGGCGGGCTCTCCTGGAGCCGCTGACCTGCTGGGGCCAAAACCTCCACACCCATGGGTCCCAGAGATAAATTAAACTACCAAGGTTTCCTTTGTCTGAAGCATAATTCTTGATGGCAAAGCTTAGGGGTAGGGGATTCTTTCTAGGATCTCCTTCTAAAGAAAACAAAACATCTTTAAAGAGAGATCATGAGAACTGAGTTTCTCAGAGACACACTCATCCACTCAAGTGTCCGATGTTGCCAAGTCCTTGGGTACGGAAACACCTGAGACAAAGACATCCCGCCTCTCTCCACGTGGCCTGTGTCCTTGGAGCACACCACCTGCCCAGACAGGGGCCTTGCTTTGCCATTTCTAGGTCTCCATCTTCTCCCCCAGTTTCCTACCTTCTGACCCAAGCAAGACCAAGGCCCAGGGGCTGAAGGAAGGTGGTGGCTGCATTGACCATGAGGCTGTGGTGGTAAATCAGCCCATGCCAGCCTTTAAAGTCATCATCCTAGCATCTCCACCTCTGTGCATCCACACTCCATTCACCCAGAAGAGGAGCTTTCCTCAAAGAAGATACCTCTTAGGAGGGAGGAGGAAGGAAGAAAGAGGATGATTTTCCCTCTGAGAGCCAGCCCCTGCCTTTCCTTCTGCCTAGCCCAACGGAAACCCCCTGGACCTGACACTCTGAAGGGCAAATGGGCAGAAGCAGAGCACCAGCTGGGGTTCAGGGTGGCCTTCACTGCCCCAGCGCCTCCTATCTGACACCTCATCCCAGCATAGGGGAGGGAGAGGCTGAGGGTTCTTTCCTAGGCTGGGATCCATCTTTGTGACTGAGGAATGCTTTGAACTTTCCTCTTCTCTTCTTCTTTTTTAAATGTTTATTTATTTTTAAGAAAGAGAGAGAGAATGAGCAAGTGCATGCATGCATGAGCTGGGGAGGGGCAGAGAGAAAGGGAGACAGAGAATCCCAAGCAGGTTCCGCACTGTCAGCACAGAGCCCGATGCGGGGCTCAAACCCCTGAATGGTGAGATCATGACCTGTGCCAAAATTAAGAGTTGGTCGCTTAACCAACTGAGCTATCCAGGCACCTCTGGAACTTTTCTTTTCTGAATGTCTGCAGACATCACCTGCCGGCTGGCTGGCTGGCCCCTGACTGGACCAGAGGGGGATGCCCAGCACCAGGAGCCGAGAACCCTGCCCAAACCAGTTTGAGAAGGAAGCTCTCCAGACACAGCTCCTGCTGAGGCTGCTTCCTCCAGCCAGAGTCTGGCAGATGGGGAGCCTGTCAGTGCCTGGCAGAGGCGTTCTGGAGGAAATGCTGCCACGCCCAGTAAACCCGAGGGTGGGGCTGGTGGGAGAGTTCAGGGAGCCACAGGCCCAGCGTCACTGACGGGTATGACTGTCATGTCAGAGGACAGGAGCCAGAAAGGGAATGTGCTAGGCTCTTTCCAAGGATCAATTCACTTAATTCTCACTACAACCCGAGAGAGGTAGGAATTATCATTATTACCCCCAATTCTAGATGAGGCTCAGAGAGGCTACACAACTTCCCCAAGGGGGACAGAATTAGGAAATAATTGAGGTGGGGTCTGAACCTACATTTCATTCCAAAGCCCCTGCTCTGTCCGCCATGCTTGACCTGAGGGAGTTGGGCTGTTTTAATCTCTTTCCTGGGGTGTCTATGAACAGGCATGGGGCTGAGCAGCCCGATTGAACTCATGGGAGTGTGGAGAAGGGGTGGGCCAGGGCCAGCTCCCTCCATCAAGATTGCTAGGTTTCTTCCCTGGGCTGATGTGTGAGTCAGAGGCCAGAGGAGATTAGGGCTGTCCTGACTTGCAGGCTGACCCTTACTTTGTTTGGAACCAGGTTTTGGTTTTGCCCTACAACGGGTGGGTAAAATGCTCCAAAGAGCTCACGGTGATGGCTGTGATGTCAGGGCCTGGTGTACGTGAGAAGAGCTACAGAAGCAGCAGGAGTGTATTCTCTCCAGCACAGGGGCTCAGCCTAAAGCCAGGCAACCTGCAGGCTCGGCTCAAGGAGTGGCGGGCAGAGCTTTGTGGCTGATGCTACTGTTCCATGCATAGAAGGGGTTTGTGGGGTGGGCCCCCCAGAGCAGGGCACTGTGGCTAGGCTTGTCTAGAGTCCACAATGGGGACAAGCAGGACAGCCGTAGTGGGCGCGGTCACCCTTGAAAACTGCTTCTCTAAGACATCCATCTGCTGGGTTGGGGGGAGGGCCAGGCCCATGGAGCTGTTTCACCAGTGGTGAGGTGGTGTCCAACACAGTCACCTACCTCACCTTCCACAGCCAGCTTTGAGTTAGTCTTGGCTGTCTCCACACAACAAATCCCTCTCAAGGCAAAGACTTGTAGCCTACTGAAGGAATCCACAAGAATGGGCTGCAGGCTTGGAAGGCGGCTTCCAGAAAGTGAGTCCAGAGGGGTTTGCAGTGACTCTGAAGGGGGAAGGATTTGGCTGGTTGTGTCAGTCCTGAGATATTGGTAAATTCTTAGGAATGAGGCTGGTAGAGGGGCCCCTGGGTGGCTCAGTCGGTCGAGCATCCGACTTTGGCTCAGGTTGTGATCTCACGGCTCGTGAGTTTGAGCCCCACATTGGCCTCCATGCAGATGGCTCAGAGCCTGGAGCCTGATTTTGATTCTGTGTCTCCCTCTTCTCTCTCTCCCCCTCCCCCGCTTGCGCTCTGTCTCTCTCTCTCTCTCTCTCTCTCTCAAAAATAATAAACATTAAAAAAATTAGAAAAAGGAATGAGGCTGGTGGGATTCCCCTCCGTATCTGGGCGACGGGGAAGTGAGAAGGCAGCTGCACCCTGGGCCCCACTCCAAGTGCTAGTGAGCCAGAGTGGAGAGACACATGGGCTTCCTCTGAGGGAGGCTCAGTGCCTGCTTGCAGAGCTGAGTGCTGGCTTGGCCTGACCCCAGGGCGTGGGGTTCCCACGTTCCTTCTTGTGACCTTGGCCTGCTCTCCTCCTTTCTAGGCTGTAGCATTTCTGGTGGTGACAAGGGAGCGGACTCATTCACCTCTGCCAGCTCACTACTCCAGGTACAGTGAGGAGAGAAACAGTCCCTGTTCCGGGTCAAGGAGCAATTTTAGGTATTTTTAGTAAATACCCACTCAGTCACTCAGCACTCAGGGAGTGTGTACTATAAGCACCAGGCTCTGGGCTGATCATGCCACACACAAGCCTACAAGGCAGGACTATTACTGTACCCATTATGCAGATGAGGAAACCCATGTCACAGAGATTAAGTCATTTGTTCAAGGAGAGCTGCAAAGAAGGGTGAGACTCACGTCTATCTGACCTGATGTGAACGCGGGTGCAGGCGGCTGTCACCCCCCACCACAACACCCTGTGTCATTCTCAGGCCCATTCACGAGGCCTTGGAAAGGAACTATTCTAGAATCGTGGGGCCGACATAAAGGTAAGCCCCCTCAGTTCCATAGCACTTAGACAGGTACGCCACCACTGCCACCATCCAGTCACGGAGTGGCCTTCAAAGGACCGCGTCACCCCACAGGGCTGGGCCCTTCCACCCAGGGATTTGTAGCCGGGTTGCCTAACCTCTTTATAACCCGCTTTGGGAACTGTCATCCCACACATCCTTCTGTGAAGAACGACCGGCCTCCCTGGCCCCCTGCTTGAGAAGACCACGCACAGAAGCCAGGGCTTCACTGAAGGATTCTTATTGGCCAGGAATATTTTTCTCAAATTTTACTTTCTGGAGTTCATTTCGATATAAAATTATGTTATCTGTTGATTCGATAAATTCATTTACTGTGCATTGATGCTGCTCCGGGATCTAGGGACCACGGCGAATCCTCCGTCTCTTGCAGTGTGGCTTGCTTTTCCCAAGAGATGTGGCTAGAGCCCACCCTGACCTGCACCGCCTGCCAGGAGAGATGGTGATGCACGTGCTACGGGACTTGCTCAAGGGGTTGGGCCTCCCCTCCAACCCTGGCCAACTTTCAGTCGCTCGGTGGCATTCCTGACAGGGAGGTGTCTGTGCCCTGTTCTTGGGCCCTGCTTGAATACATTCAGTGATGGGAGCTCTCCCTCCTTCCCGAGGCCCCTGCCTTCGGTCCTTCTGTCCCCTCCCTGCTCTTCCTTTGCATGAAGCTGATCTCTATCCTCCCTCGGCCTCTAGCAAGGGTCTGGGCCTGCCTTCTGCCCCGTCACATGAAGCACATCAGAAGCGGCATCCCAGCACCATTTCCTGGCCCCCAAAGGTTCACCAGGGGGAAGGGCCTGAAAAGAATTTCATTCGCATTTCTGCCCAGCTGTCACCTGCAGGATGGGTGGGGCCTAGACCCAGGCTGTGCCCCTCGCCGCCAGTGCTCCAAGCACAGTATCTCCAGGATGCTGAGCAGTCCCCCTCAGGTTTCGCTGTCCCACTGGACAGGCCCAGAGAGAAGCTGAGTCTGCAGAGCAGAGGGCACTGTGCACATAAGCCAAAATGTCTGGGCTCCCTGCTCTCATCACCATTCCCACACCACAGGTCCCAGTGAATCACCAGGGGAGAGATACAGGGGCTGTTGTTGAAAAGAATATGATAATAAAGCTCATTCAATCTCTTATGTCAACACTCCAACTGAATGAGAGGCCAAAGAGCCAGGCTGGCCAGCCAGGAAGGTCAATATTGACTCAGGCCCGCCGCGGGGTCAGCTCCAGCCTGCTAATGCAATGTTGCGGTCGAGCAGCGGCTCAAGCCAGAGCAGCCCTCTGACCTGTGTTCGGTGTGCTTAGAATCCACAGCACCGGGCTTTCTTGGGCGTGGGGTTATCTCCAAGAGAAGAGTGAAGCATGGCCTTCCGGCGAGGGCTGCGGGCCAGGCATCTCTATCACTATTCCAGATTTTCGGCAGCCTGCACATGCAGAGGCCTGAGCCCTCATCACAGAGTCCTTAGGGCCTAGCCAGGAAAACCCCTAGAGTCCCCTAGTCACAGGAATAAGGCCCCTAATCACACAAAAAGACAATATTTTACAGCCTTTAACTTTCTATGTCTCTGTCTTGTTCCCCTCTTCACTTGAAGCTCACAGTACTGTGAGATGGCTCAAACCTGCTTTACTGGGTGCATCTTAAAGATGGAAGTGGCTGGGAGAGGGAGGAGGAGACCAGAAAGGGAATATATACACATGCGGGTACAAAGTGCCTAGCACCTGTCAGACACTGTTCTAGGTGCTTTTTATTAGTGCATTTAATGGTCAGGACACGACAAGTTAGATATTATGAGCTTTGTTTTACAGGTGAAGAAACAGAGGCTCAGAGAGAAAGATTGTCCGAGACAGTAAGCGGCGGAGCTGGTATTCAAACCCCAGGTCTCTGACTCCGAGCGCCTCTAACATGCCTGGTGCCCAGAAAAGTCAAACAACCTGTCCCAGATCACGCGGCCACTGAGGGCAGAGGCTCCCTCTGCCCCAGGCAGCCCTGTGGCAACAGTGTGTCCAGGGGCACCCATGGACATGTGAGCACATATGACAGGTACGGAACATGCCTTTATCTCTGTCCCCAAAGCTGGACCCTCTTCCAGAAAGGGCCCCTTCCCTGGGCCACCTCACTACCTGCCCTGTGTGAACCATCTACCTTTACTTTTTCCTTGTGGCTTGCTCTAACCCCTCACAAGCTCCTGCCACAGAGTCAGACCATTCTCAAAGTTCTCCAAGGGGGGAGGGCTCAGGTAGTTCAACATTTCCAAAGTAATAGCTGCAGGCTGGGGAGGTGGCTCACTGCTGGGGGTGGCCTACGTTTATTATTTATCACTGTGACTTCTCACAACTATCCTATGAGGAAGGGATGAATGCCTCGTTTCATAGGACATTAAAGTTTAGAGAGAAGTAAAACAACTTGCTGAAGGGATAAAAGGCCAAGTCAGAATTCGAACCAAGCTCTTTCTGGTTCCAAATGTGTTCTCAGCTACTGTCCTAGGTACGGCCCGAGGAGAACTCGCAGTATGACTATTGTATATGCTGCCAGTTCCAAAAGACCCAGGGACAGACATAGACCTGACCTCCCTCTCTTCCTCTACCTAGAAACACAAGTCAGGGGAGCCTAAAACACACCAGAATAGGGAAAGATGCAGAAAACACAGCCTGCACCCCGGAAGCTCTTCATGTCTTAGCCCTCGGTGTTCCCAGCAGTGTCTCCGTCGCAGATGGGATGCCACTCACCCATCGTGAGAAAAGCTGGATGGATTTTAGCAGGTTGGAGAGCTGGGGAATGAGCTAGCAGGCTGGGATGTGCCAAACAGTACCTCTGCCTCGGGCTGCCTACTGGCCTGCTCAGCACAGACGCTGGGCCTGCTACTGCCCTTCCTGTTTGGGAGCCTCCTTCCCAAGCAAAAATTCAGCACACCAGCCGTGGTGACACTGCCTTGCCCCAGACAGGCACATCACACCTGACGACAGCAGAGGCTGGGTCAGGGGCAGGCGGGGCATGGGGGCTGGGCTGGTGGAAGGAGCAATGCACTCCATTAAGGACTGAGAAATGGCACCTAGAAAGGACCACTGCCCCTGCCTAACAGTACCAAGAATGGGCCATCCCAGGAGGGCCACCTGCCTGCCCACTGCCCCTTCCAGCCTGTCTCTCAAGAAGGTCTTGAGAAGGCTGCTGGACACCTTAGGAGAGCTGAAGGTTCCTCACTCACCTCCTGGCTGCCTTCCTCACCTGCTCTTCCTCAGACTCCTTACCGTTCAGTGGGCAGAGCTCTCAGGCACCAGGAGAGGGAAGACTGAGGACTTCCAGGGCCCGCAGTCTGAGGCCTGGTAGAAACAGAGCAGAAATTCATTGTGACAAATGTAGTATATGTCTCCACGGATTTTGCGACTGGCCGGAATTCGGAACCGCCCCAGGCCTGCCTCCAGATAGAGCCACCATCTCAGGTACAAGGGGAGGTGGCGGGCTCCCCGCGCAGCGCACGGGGAGGAGGGGCAGTGGGCGCAGCACCGCTTCGGACCCCTGTCCCTACTGCGCTCCGAGCCAGCGCGGTCACCGGCCCCGCCTCCCAGGAGGGAGTGGGGTGCCCTCTGGGACGCGAACCCCCCAGCCCTGCGCCTCGGCAGCCGCGGCAGCCGGGCCGGAAGCGCCGGCGCACACGCTGAGGTCGGTCGCGCTCCCGGCTGCGCCAGCTCTCGGTCCCGGCGCTCAGGGCCCCTCCGCGCGGCGCCCTCCCACGGCCGCCCCTGCGCGCACAGCCCCAAACTTTGGGGAATGAAAACCCGCGGAAATGGGGCCCTGCGGGCGGGGAGACCGGTCCGCGCGTCCTGGCCCCCGCCCCGGGAGGGGTCGCCAGCCTCGCGGGGTGGCCAGGGCACCCACCTGCCGAGCGGGAAGTCCCTGGAGAGCTCGGAGAGGCCGCGGGAGCCGGGCCCGCCCTCCGCGGGAGGGACCTCGGCGCCGGCAACGACGAAGAGAGGCCGCGCTTACTTGTTTGTGCAGCGCCGGCTTCACCTGGCCGCGAGTTTGATTTCAGGGTGTGGCCTCAGGTAGGACAAGGCGAACACAAAGCCCGGGAAAAGTCGGCAAGGGGTACAGGGGTTGCGACCAGAATACTCTGTGCCCAAGGGGCACCCCCTGCTCGACCCTTTCCCTCTAAGCGCCCCGCTGCAGCTCCGGCCGGTACTTCCTCTCGGGGTCCTGATCCCGGTTGGCCCGCTGCGACCTGCCGGTGGCGCCGTGGCCTCCTGGACGGCCGCGCAGAGGCCTGACCTGGATTATCCGGTGAGCGCTTCGCTGTGCAAGTAGCTCATTAATTTGCATTGCAGATGCACATCTGGAGGCCGCCGTGCCTACTCCTCCCGGATACTCAGAGGTGCAGCGGGGCTGAGTGCACCCACCTACACGCCCTGGGGAGCCTCAGCTGGAGGCCTAAAATCTGGCATCTTGGCCTGTCAGTCCCATCTGGACAAGGCAGGCAGGAAAGCCAGGATTTAAATAGATTCCAATTCCCTTGTCAGAACCTGCTCAGTTCTGAGAACCTGTGGCCTCAGGATTCCCCGGTAGGGACCTCTGGGCAAAAGAAAGCTTCCAGGAGCCCTGCCCTCCCAGAGAATGTGCCTGGTTAGAGCTGGCATCCCCTGGCTGTCCCCAGTGGTCCCCAACCGTGCCCTGGCCTAGGAGCAGGATGGCCATTGGGAGTGGCTCACTCCTGCTTGCCCTTTACCCTGCTTCTTTTGAATTAGAGGGTGTATTTGTTGTGGGGGAGGGGCGGGGGCCAGGTGCCTGTCTTTCCCTAAAGGAGGGACTTGCTGTCCTAGACTTGGGCCCCCAGAGACGGCTGTATCCGAGGGAGTGGTGAGGCCATTCTGGCTTGGAAATTCAGTATATCTAGACCCCAAATGGCTGCCCCCAAGCAGTGGCTGGGTGACTACCAGTGTCACAGAGTGGGGACAGAGGACAGTGCTGGGATTACTGTCATTGTTGGGTGCCTCATACTTTAGCTATTAACCGAGGTCACTATTGCCGTGCATCATGTTTCTTCACTGATTCTTTAGATGTATCAGTGCAATTTATAGATGAAGCATTTGCACTCGGGATCTATTGCTTACGCACGGTTTACTACTGGCTCCTGCCAAACCGAGCCGAGGTGGCTAGTGGGAATTCTCCAGGCCCAAACACCTGCCCTCTGGCCACACCCCCCCCACACACACACACACACACCTCCGCCCCGGAGAAAGCATGGTGGTGATGCTTGTGGAGATGCTGTCGCTGTGAGCCCTGGGTTGGCGGTGTGGAAGCTAGCCAGCTAACTGCTGGTACCCCTGCTGCCCTCCTCCATGCCCTCTGCTCCTCTCCTTACCCTCTGTCTCCCCTCCTCCTCTGTGTCTTTCCCAAGCGGATTCTTTCTCCTTCCTCTGACAGGGTCACACTGAGGCCTGACCCCATGAACCAACCCTTGCCCCCAGGAAGCTGCCTGCTGAGCCCAGGTTGCCGGGGCCATGTGTGGGCAGGGGGCGCTGGTATACGTATGACTTTCCCCACAGATTAAGCACCTAGCGAGGTAGGAGCGCTGGCTGACTGCCGGCTACTGGAAGCAGGTTGTGCTGGGTGGGAGGGTTCCGGGAAGTGGTTGTTGAGGATTTGAAATGAACCATGAACAAAGCTAGAAAGAACTGCGCTACGTTGTTGAGCCTAGAATCAACACCCTAAGTTATTTTTTCCTAACTCACAAATGCACGCATGAATTATTTTCTTTTAAGACAGATAACTTCTATACCCAAACCAGAGCTCCAAGCAGTACTTTTGAACTGTTGAACTACAATAAAGTGTGAGCATTAGGATATTATCAGAATTGAACTGGTACTTGATTTGGTTTGAGTCCAAGCTTGGGCGTCGCAGGAAGGCTAGTAGTCAAGTCCCATCCTCACCCTGTAGGAGTGAGACTAGGAAACCCTGGCGTCCTTTGGGAGCAGAGATGGGGTTTGGGGCCTTAAGAAGAGTGGAGACACCCAAATATAATTGACCTGGGAGGCGACGAATGCCCCATCTCTGGAGGTATGCAAGAACCCAGATAACTATCAGTCAGATATGCTAGAGAAAAGGTTCCCATCCTGGATGCTAGCCGAGACTAGGGGACCTCTTGGGCCCATCCCGACCCCAAGTTTTGCACTTCCAGTCACATCTACAGGTGGGTCTGCTGCACTGGGTTCCGTGACCATTTGCAAATTGGGACGACTGGTATGTGCAGAATGGATCCTGAGTGAGTACCCCCACTCCCATCCCATCCTCTTCTGATCCACGCCCGACTCAGCCTTGCCCAGGCAGTGGCAGGAACACTCTGGGGAACCGTGTCTCCTCCAGCGTCCATGTGCCTCCCTCTGGCCCTGTTCCCAGGTTGTAGTGCTGAGCGCAGGGAAAGGGACCAGGCACACCCTTATTTGAAGAGCCCTGGTGGCTGGCATGGGCCTTCTGCTTGTCCACGCACTGCCATTCTACAAATTGGGCAGGAGCTCTGGCCGGGGACACTGAAAACTGACATTTCACCGTGGGCAATGCTGCTGGAGCCTCGCCAGCTCTGGGGCATTGGCCAAGCAGTCCTGTCTGAGAGGGCATCAGGGCGGGCACACGGGGCTGGGCGAGTGCTTCCCAGCTAGCTAGCTCTCAGCTTTTGGCTGTTGAGGCCTGTTGTAACATCTGAGCACCTAGAGCCAGGGCTGGGAGCCCAGGTCAGGGCCAAAGAGGAAAGATACGGATCTACTTGTGGTTTAGAAACAAAAACACGTTATCCTTCCCCTGCACCTTTCTGCTCCGTGACTCGAGAAGCTTCCTAGGGATCAAGCATTGCTGACAAGCTCACTTCTTCCTTCCCGGGCTCGTTTCTCTGGGTGACTCTGGCCTCCTCTAATAATAGAAATAATAATGCCTGCCAATTAGTGAATGCTTCCAATGGGCCAGCCCCGTGCTAAGCTGTTCACACATACTATCTCACTCAAGTCTTTGTAACAACCCCAGTACAAAAGCACTATACTATTTTTTTCTCAGTTTACACACAAGGACACGGGCTCCTGGTGGTGAAGGAATTAGCTCAAGGTCTTGTAGTTACTGAGCGGTAGAGCCAAAATTTCAACACAAGTGCATCTGCCCCCAGCCCCTTCTCTTATCTATGCTGCCCAGACGAACTAGGGACCTCTGTCCCTATGTCTGATATGAATTGTCTGATATGACTTGACCATGTGGGGTCCAAGTGCCAGTGAATAGTTGGTGGGGGAACGTTTGTCTCCTTGTGCTAACCCTGACCGCCACCCAGACAGGGCCAGTCATGTGACACAGAGCATCTGCAGGGAATATCCCATTTCTGATCAGGGAATGAGGGCCCCCACGTGGTCCTGGGCTTGTGGGGCGGAGGGGGCTTCCATTTCCCCCACCTTGTCACTGAGTCCCCTACTAGGAGCGAGGTGCTAGATTTTCCCTGTCATCAACCAGCACTCTGCCTGAAGTCCTTGCATCAAACCATCTGTCCTTCACAGACCTGGACGAGGCCTGGCATTATCAGGGCCACGTGCAGCACCGCTGGGGCAACAGGCGCCAGTGTGTCTGCTTGCCACTTGGCTGGAGGATCTCCTGGAGCCTGGGTTCCAGGAGGGGTGGCTGCACTCGACCTGCAGTTCTTAGCCCTAGGAGAGAGGCACACTTGGGAAAAGACCCCTTCCTCTCCCTCTCTTCCAGGGTACCCAACCCCTGTCCCTTCCTGCTTGCGGGATGGCCTGGGCCAGTGCCGCTCACCTGATGAGACTGCCCACATGTTTCTGCTGATGAGGCCAGGAGGCAGGTGTAAACCCCTGAGGGAGGGTCTGGGGGTGTGAATGGAGAGAGCCGACATCGCCAAGCCCTTGGGGCTGCTAGGTGGGGGAGAGGGAGACAGCCTCGCTGCAGAGACCATGGGTTCTTGCAAGGTTGGAGCCCTCTGCCTCTCTAGGCTTCCAGCATGCCTCAGTATTGGTTTCTTGATGTGTAGAACAGGGGGGACAGTGTCCCTCTCTCCTGGGAAGGTGATGGAATGATGAGGTCCAGAGCACTGGGGAACCAGAGTCCCAAGGACCTGCACCCCCAGTCAGGGTGAAAAGTTGTTGATCCACGGCCCTCGTAGCTGCTAAAGGGACCAAGGCGGACCCTCCCCTCTCTCATTCCATGTGTGCTCCCAGCCGCCATAGGGAGCAAGAGAGCCCCGTTTTGGTGCCAAAGGGGCAGAATCCCAGGGATCTTCCAGGAGAACTTGCTACTTCATCAACTCAATAGGTGTATCCACTACAGATCCAGCGAGAAAACCCTAGCCCTAGGTGGCAGCACTGTCTGGGCCCAGTGAGGTGTCTGGGAAGAGCCCATCTGCCCAGCTGCTGGAGAGATGCGTCCTTGTGCTATCTTGAACCTGAGCAGAGGGAAACCACCACACCCAGAGGCCTCCGGTCTCTCTCTGCCTGCCTTTGTCTCAGATTCTGCATCTGTACTAGGTTTCCTAGGCCAGAGGGAGTACATAGGCCTGTCTGCCCCAGATGCAAACGGACACTGGAGGCTGAACTTGCCTGCCAGTCCCAAAGGGCCTGGCGATGCGGACAAGCCACCAGATACAGAGGCCACTGTCTACCCACCTCAAGGGGCTGAAGCAGGGACACAGCAGGTCAGTACCTCATGACCCCCTTCCCAGTTACATGAGGTCATGAGGTACTCTGGGCAGGGCTGGAAGCAGAAAGAGCCACCTAGATGCCAAGGACACTCATTTCAGAGACATGATGAATTCATTTAATATCTTCTCACTATGAGCACTTTGCAGCCCTTGCTCTTAATGGGCTCCAAAGTTCCATCCAAATGTCTGTTGCTGGCAGTTCAGCCCTCCGGCTGGCATTTTTGCTGGCAGAACTAACAGCTGGAAGCTGCTTGAATGGAAACCCTTCATTGTCCTTTCCTCTCCCTAGCAATCGCCCCTCGTCTGAGGCTGGGGCAGGGCCGTGACTGGCACTCATGTCCTAGATCCCAGGGCCTGACTTTCAGGAAGGTCAGGTGAGTGGGGGAAGCAGAAGGCTTCTACCTGACCGGGTGAGGGCACAGACCAGAGCCCCAGGAAGGGAAGAGTTTGAGGAAACAGATGTTGGTGTCCCAAGCCCCATCCATAACCCCCTGGGGACAACACCGTTGCTCTAAATGCACAAAGGTCACACATTCCGGGCTATGTCTGCTCTTGTGAGAACTGGCCATCCGGCTGTAGTGCTCTTAGAACTCTGCCTTCTGCATCTGCCCTGGGTCAGTGTTAGAAGGCGTGGGCGCCTGGGCGGCTCAGTTGGTTGAGCGTCCGACTGTGGCTCAGGTCATAATCTCACAGCCCGTGAGTTCGAGCCCTGCGTCAGGCTCTGTGCTGACAGCTCAGAGCCTGGAGCCTGCTTCAGATTCTGTGTTTCCCTCTTTCCCTTCCCCTCCCCGCTCCTGCCCTGTCTCCCTCAGTCTCTCAAAAATAAATAAACATAAAAAAAAAAAAAAAAGAAGAAGGCATGGCCTATCTAACTGCCACTTGGCTGAGCTGGGCTGGCCTGTGTTTAGAGACGCCTGGAGGGACCCAGGCAGCTACTGCTGTCTCTTCTCAGGGTCTTTCCTTCCTTAGTCTCTGGCCCTACACCTTGATTACCGCAGGGATGGTGGCCCGTGGGAACTTTATGTGAACACTACCATGGCAGGGTCCTGGTGTGCGCTGGCACGTCGTCACCAGCGGCTGCCACAACGGCCTTTGCCGGGATGATGGACTATGTGGGGGCAGCTCCTCCTGTCTGATCATCCTCTCCTCCACGGGAGCTCAGACCGCACTCCGCACGCATGCTCGCTCCTGGCCTTGCATTCTTGCCCTCCAGTCCTGGCTTCGTCCCTCCCCAGGGACCCCAACTTTCTCTACCCTTCTGGATCCCAGATGTGCCATCTTCCAGCAAGACCCACTGTAGTGGAAAATAGAAGTCCAGCTTCGGCCTGGGAACAGGGTGATGGATGAGAAGCAACAGGCCTCTTGCTTCTGGGATCTGACCTCTGATGGTGGCCACTGGACATTTAATTTCCTGCCTGTGGTCATAGGATATGCTGGTGAAAAGACCAGTGGAAGTGAAGGGTCTCCTGTGTGCCTCCCCTGATTTCTGTCCCAGAATCTCTCATTCCTAGACGCATTCATCATTCCTTTCTTGCTTGGCTTAAGACACTGCCAGCCGTATGGTTAAAATGTAAGATGCTTCCTGGGACAAGGAGATCTTGAGTCAATCCTTGTATGAATTAGCTGGATCTGTTTATCAGAGAGTGTCCAGGAGTGGGGGTGGAGGGGGACGGGCAAAGCCTCTCCTCGGAGGGCACCGATGAATGAGCACGGGCCCAGCTGGGGCTGCCTGTTGCATAAGCTGCTGGAGTGGGGTGGCCCGGGTGGGGTGTGTGTATGTGTGGCAGGGCCAGGCCCCTGTTAGGGCAGGAGGCACAGAGGAGCATCAGGACCTGGCTGGCCTCCTAGTGTTTTGGGCCAGGCTGCCTCCTTAAGCCTCTGCAGCTTTTGTCTGCCCTTGCCTGCAGGGTCACCTTTGATGTCCCTGGTGATAGAAAGGCAGTCTGGGCAGTGAGAGAGTCCTGGACTGGGAAGTGGGGACCCTGAGGGCTGACACCAAGGCTCTGCCACCAGTTAGCTACGCGATCTCGGGACCCACTTTCCTTCTCTGGGCCTCTGCCGCCCTCTGTAATCTTATGGGGCTTGACTGAACATTCTTAGGGACTCCTTTTGGCTTGAGTGTGCTACAGCGATCTAAGGTGGCCATCTCCTTTTGGGGGCAGTCCTTTCCTCCTCTGCACCCCAGCCCCTTGGCCCCAGATTGCACTCTGGATGCCTGTGAGGCTGTGGAATAAATGGCCCCCTGGATCCCTCCACCCTCTGTGACTTCCTGTGCAATTCTTCATTTGAAGCTAAAAGAAAGAAAATGGAGGCTGGAGGCTCCAGGCCAGGAAGCCGAACCAGAGAACCAGTCTTCCCAGTTCTAATTCTGCTGTTGCTGCTGTAGCCTTCAGGAACCAGGGCAGGCACGCAGGCACCTTGAGTAAAGGTGACCAGCTGGTTGCTAATTGCCCTGGGGTAGAGGTGGCTGGGTCCATGCTGCCCGGGGATCAGAGATCAGAACAACTCATTAGCTGACCAGACCTTTCTGGACCTGCTTCTCTGAGCACCCAGAGGCCCCCTCTCCATGTCCCGAGCAGCCTGAGTGTGCAAGAGAACACAGATCAGCCTCCACCCCATTAGCTGGAGGCCCAGGGACCTGAGTGCTTTGACATGGGTAAACCAGAGCCAGGCCGAAAGATGCCAGCGTTTGCTGATTGAGGGAGCACTTCGGAGGAGGGGGGGAAGGTTGCCACAGAAAACCCACAGATGTACCAAAAGGGACATCGTCCTCCCTCTGTAAAGACCTGGGTCTCTGCACTGCCTGATGTGTTATAACGAGGTTTTATAGAAAATGCTGGCCCGCATGCGTGTCCCTTTGCTGGGGCTAATGGGGCTCTATACAGTTATGCGGGAGCCCTTTTTTACATGCTAATTCCCCCCAGCGTATGAAAATATGTCGTGTTTTGGATTTACCTTGTTCTTTCAGGTGAAAAGAAACCTGTGATTAATTTTCCTAAATCCATAGAACTTTGGCAGAAAAAGCAACAAGTCTCTGAGTCTGAACCTTCTGGTGAATGGGCATTTCTAAGTCATTTGCGAGAGTGATCAAGAAGTCCCCTGGGTCTCTGGTCTGGCCCCCTGCATGAAGCCCCCCAGATGGGGCTCATGAGTCCACAGTTCCTCAAGGAATCGGGGCCACCACATGACAAAATTTCAAGTGCAAAGAGGAGTGGGACCAGGCCTCTTGATGGCTTCACTGTCTACAGCCGGTGTTAAGTCCTCAAGACCCGAAACTAGACCTCAGATGGAGAAGGAAACTTAAGTTTCCTTGAGTGACAGACTCCAGTCATTCCTTAGAGAAACTCAGTGGTGGACAATTTGCTCTTTGGGAGAAACCGGAGCTGGGACCGCATTTCTTTTCAGCCTTCTCCCTCTTCTTGCTCTTGTCTGTCTCCCCCATGCGTCCTCTGCCCATTACCCTTCAAGCGGCTTCTTCCTTTGCTTTACTCTCTTAACTAATCTGTCTTTGTCCATCTTTGTCAAGTTCTATGTTAAGAACCGTCTCCCAGTATTGGTCGAAATTTATGAATGTTCTGGACTGGATGGGTCACGGCTGACCGCTTCAGCAGTGAGTCTGGGGCCCAGGGTGGGCAAGAGGACACCACCACCCTGTTGCTGATCACAGCTCTGCGACTCAGCTGGTTTCTGGTGGGGTGGCCTCCGTGCTCACTGCCCTTTGCACTCTTGTGTGGAAGAGCTGTCAGCTCCCCAGGGCAAGGGCCTGGTCCTTCATTTCTTGGCACTTTCCCCTACACCCTTTCCCCACCACCGGTAGTGTTTCATAGTCAGGCAGTCCTGTTCCCTGCCTGCAAGTGAGCGAGCCAGATCCAGGTGCCAAGTGCCATCACTAAGTGTTGCCTGGAGCCCACATCTTGCCAAGAAAAGACAAGTATCTTACATCTCATACATCTCACCGTAGCCCCGAGAGGGCCCTATGGCAGAGCTCAGAAGGGGACAGCTTCCAGTCAGTCTGCTTACCCCAGGCAGCAGGGCCAGCTGGGCTTCAGGAAGCTGAGAGCTCTTTCTGCTTCTAAAGCTTCCATATTCCATGCGCCGTTCCAACCTGTTGGCTAGGTGGGCCCACCTCTTTTAGGGGTAGGCTGCAGAATGCCTGTTGATGAGGTCTGCTAGTACTGCCCTCCTCAGGAACTGCTCCCAAATCCTGGGCCTTCCCACGTACGGTGTGCAGGGCATCCTACGGGGAGGGCTCTGCTTCAGGCCACAAGACAGTTTCCCATGAGTCCTCCCTGCCTTCTGCACCCGGGACACAGCGCATTCGAGGCATCTCTGGGACTGTTACTGAACAGTCTCTCAGAGTCTCTGCCTCCTCCCTGCCCAGCCCTCCCATAGAGGTGGGCAGGTATAAGAAAGCCAGCCATCCAGAGCCCTTTCTGTGCCCTCTTGAAACCCCAGGCTGCCTTTTCCTCTCCTGCTCCCTATGCCCTCGCCTCTATCCTCTCCTCCCTCCTAGCCCAGCCAGCTGCCACTCAGCTAGCCTGCTGTTTGGCACTCCGTAGCCTTTGGGTACTGGCTGCTGCTCAGCTCTGCATTCATGAGAGACCCCTAGACTTGGAGTCACCTTCTGCAAGAGGGCAATACCCCCACAGCTGGGCCATTTTCTTCATACTGGAGCCAGGAAGGGGGGTAATTGAATGGGAGACACTTCTGGGATCATCCCAACTCTAGTCCCATGTGCTCCCATAGGACACAGAGTGCATTCCTGGTCATCACTGGGCTTTGGTGTGGCTAGAGACCTCAGACCTGCCTGCACCTTCCCTGGACCTGGGATGTCCCAGAGAGCTCAGCTCACCACGAATCTGTCTTCTTGGGGCCCCCATACTCCCATCTTGTGACCATTATCAGGAGGCACAGAGCTTTCCACCCCAATCAGGTGCTTCCGGAAGCTTTGCTGCTAAGTTCCAATGCCCTCCTGACTAGACACCCTTGTCAATGGGGTTCCCAGGCTTGCCACTCCTAAGCTGCAGAGGGGATACTTGCTTGGCCCAAAGGCCTTATTCCGAGCCAGATGAGCTTCCATGGGGGCTGAGTCAGATGGCCCTACCCAGGTCCCACCAGAACCAGCTTAGGGAAAGACCGCAAGCAGGCCCCTCCAACCTTGGTGTGTGACACCAGGGAAAGAAGAAGCCGCATATGCACTATTAGCCTTGCTTCTTGGTGGGGCCCTGGCACTTTAAACCTCAAGCTCGCTGGGCCTGGCCCCCGGGAGCCAACCAGGTCATTAACCCTGCAGCACAGGTGGGGAGCCTGAGGCCTGTGAATGGGATGGTGCTCGGCCAGGCAGCCCCCTGAAGCTGACCTGACTCCAGGTTTCAGAGTCAGAATCTCTGCCAGGTCAAGCTCTGCAGAAGGGCGTGACTGGGAGCTGGGTCCCAGCGATACTCCATAAATATTTGTGGGCTGAATAGGCGAGCGGACCGTCCTGGGGTGGTGGGGTGAGAGGGGCCTTCCCGAGGGGCGTCCTGGTGGTACCACACCAGCTTGGCCCAGCAGGAGGGGGAGGTAAAGGCAGAAACAAGCGTTTCTTCCTGTGGCCGGGAAAGCCAGAAATTGGCTTGCGCCGGGCTGTTTCCAAATCAACCTGGAAAGGGAGCGGCAGGTCCGGCGGGGCGCGGGGCTACCGATCCTAGAAACCGGCAGCTGCCGCCCCTGTCCCAGGTGGTGGGTGGCCCGGACACCTGGGTGCCCCAGCCCCGCCCGGGGAAGCCCGAACCCACCGCGGCAGCAGGGATCTTACCGTGGCCGCTCCTGGGGCGGCTGGGCCTCGAGCTCCTCACTGCAGGCTGGGGCTTGTCTGGAGCCCAGGAAGCGGCACTCCCTTCAGGCAAAAAAAGAGAAAAAGGAAAAGAAGAAAACCTCAGTGCTTTTCTCGCCCAGCCGCTTCTCCTGAAGGCTCCTGGATGGTGTCGTCCTGCCTCTGTGGGCACACAGCCTCCTCCCTCTGGCAGCTTACTCACCGGTGTGCCCGTGAGGCTGCCAGCTGTCTGGGGGAGGCGGGGGGAGGTGGCCCACGCCCCTCTGCCTGACACACTGGAGCATGCTCTATGGGGGCCAGGGGCTCCAGGGTCCGGCCTGGGCGGCAGGTGGCCCCCAGCGGGGTCCTGAGTATGGGGAAGCCATGTCCTGGCCGGTCCCTGTGGGCTCGGCAGGGGACACACAGAGGTGCTGACTGGTGCTGCGTGGTCGAGTGACAGAATTCCTTGATAGGAGGCTGTCTCCTTAGTACCCGGGGCTGTCACAAGAGGGAGCAGCCAGTGTGCTGTCTGGCCCCCTGGCAGGTTGGCTTCCATCCTTGGGCTACCCTTCTGGACCATTCCCTACCTTGAAGTCCTCCCGTGTCTCTGTTCTGTGGACTCATATAGGGCCTGGGTCTGTCTGAGGTGGAACTTTTCCTCATCCTGGTTAGGGCCAGGCGCTTGGTGTCCCTTTGCCACAGCACCTGTCTCGGGGCCTGTGTGGGCCCAGCATCAAGATGAACTGCTGTCCCCAGCAGGGGGACGACACACATGCTCTCACACACACACGTGGGGCCACACCCAGCACAGAGCCACCTACCTGCCCCGGCCAGCCTAAGCCAATCCAGCCTTGCTCTCCAAACGCCACTCTGACCCTAGAAGCCACTCATGTACAGCAATATCCTGTGGGAGGCGAGTTCAAAGCCAGCCCGGGAGGACTCCAGTTAGCACGGACCAGTCTCCCCTTCTCTCCTGACACCTCCAGAGGACACAGCAGCCTGATCACCATATCTGCTATTGCACTTGGCCGGCCAGCATCTCTCTCCCGGAATCTCGGGCCCCCACAGCATCTTCCATATCCCGGGGGGGTGGCAGCAGACTCCTGATAGGTCCCATCTTCCTCGCAGCCCAAGGTAGAGAGGGGAGAACTAGAAGGGGTGGGACTCAGGTGCAGCTCCAAGTTTCCAGCTCCCAAAATAATCAGATGCGAAAGGGAAGGAAGAAATCTCCGGGCCAGCAGGTGACTCAGTGCCAGTGGGCCGGCTTAGTCACCTGGAGGGCTGCTCCCAGCTCCTGGCACATCAGCCAGGGAGCAGTGCCCTCCCCCATCTGCTGTCGACAGCAGGGCTGTCAAAGGGAGCGTGGCCTTGGCCGAGGAGCGCCAGCTGGCCCGAGGCTGCCTGGCAGGCTGCACGGGCGAGCTCCGGCCTCCTTCCCAGCCGCAGCACGCCCCTCCTCCTCTGCGCACCCAGGCTCACTTTGGGATTTCTCCATTAAATCCTCAGGCAGCGACCTGCTCGTTTGGGGCGCTGAGCTGCTCCAACGTTGCTTGGCAATTTTGATATCGTCGGGGGTTGCTATGGGGAGGAGGGTGATGTCATTGACACAAAAAACCCACTGAATTTACAAATCAGCTGGGGCTGGAGCTATTTATAAAAACACGTTTTTCCCTGCCTTCCTTTACTGAGGGGGAGGGAAAGGAAGGGCTGCCTGCCAGGCGCAGTGGGAGCTTCCCCCAGCCCCGCAGAAGCCAGACCCTCCCACCCGGGCTCCCAACACCACAGAACTGGCCAACTGGCGACCCTGGCCACAGCTGGGCTGAACTCCCCTTCAGGGTCTCAGCTGCTTTTGCTGTGAAGGGCGGGGACAGCGGCATACGGTGGGTGGGTGTTGGGCAGGGTGGGCGCCAGCTTCCTGGGTTGCCAGGGGCCAGAAGCCAGCCACTCAGTTGGACCTTTGAGGAACAGGGCTGCGTGTAGGCAGCCTGAGGTCCCCTGGGTGCCTGCAGGCCAGCACCCCTGAGCGCAAGAGGTGGAGCCCAGCCCTCCTGTCTTAACCCCCTGCTCCTCTGTTACCACACTCGCTGAAACACCCTCCTCTCCGCGGCTTTGACTGTCAACCTGGACATGCTCCCCCCAGAGCCCATGTCTGGCTGCCCTGCTGCAGGCGCCACCCCTGATGGCCAGCTCCTGCTCCGAGCGCCCACTGTTGCTGACAGTCAGAAGGAGAGGCGCTCCTTGGCTCTTCCCACCGCTAGCCCCTTAGATCCAAGGTAGCACTGGGCTGCTTACCTTATTTTTGAGAACCCTTTCATGAATCTTCCAAAGTGAAGCAATGAGGGGTCTGGTTAAAAGCCCAGGTTCTGGGTTTTCACAGTCCTGAGGTCACCTCCCAGCTCTGCCGTTCACCAGTCGAGTGACCTTTGGCATGTTATTTAACCAGCTGACTCAATTTCCTCATCCATAAAATGGGTTGTGGGAGTTAAATGAATAAAGCTCCTGGCAAAGGGACTGCTCATAAACATTAATCTTTGTCTACACTTTCATGACTGTGCTTTTTGTTGCCCATCCTTATCCTCCCACCAAATGTGACGGGTTAATCTTCCAAAACCATGACCTCCCCCCAACCCCACCCAGTCACCTCCCGGGCTAAGGTCTCAAGCTGAACACAGAGACATGTTGATTGAAATGCACTGTATCGGACCTCATGGCATCAAGCATAAAAATTTCAATTAGTCAGGTCCTCTAACTACCAGCCATGGAACCCACCTGAGCTGTATCCTGAGCAGGAAAGGAATTCTTTGATGGCTATCAGGTAACTAACTCCCAGCACTGATGAGAAGCCTGGAGATTCAAGTCCAGGGCAGAAGCCAGCGCTCGAGGCCTCAGGATTGACTCTGTAGCCTCCATACTCCCCTGTACCTGGATGGAAGGTGCCCGACCACACGCTCCGCCTAGCGCCCCTCTGTACCTAGTTGGCAGGCTCAGGTCACGTGCGGAGGGGAGGGGACGCTGGGCACGGTGCTTCTGTTACCACACATGATGTGAGGAAGAAAACTAGGGTGCTATTACTGGAGGAAAGGGGAATGGGTGCCGGAGGTCAAAAAGCAGCTGGTGTTCGAAGCAACATCTTTGCTATTTTTATTCATTTTTGATTCCTGAGCGTGATAATCAGTAATTGTTGATTCTTTTATTCTTCCTGTCCAGAGACTTCTGCAATCTGACAATCTGCACCAACTGAGACCTGGTCCTCTCCTCTCTCATGTAGCGTGACTTCTTGATTTGGTGAGACTATCCACAAACTTAGATAGAAACCCGTCTCTTTCGTAGGTTGTAGAAGGGGAAGGGGGGACGTGCCAGCTTTTTGAAGAAACCCTGGGAAGCTGGACTGCCTGTTGCAGGGGACAGGTGGGCAGATGCCCCGTTGTTCCTGGGCCAGTGGGTACGCCCTGTGCCTTTCTTTATCCCGCCCGGCTGGGCCACCTCTCTGCTAGTTCCAGCAGGACCGAGACCTCTCCGGGGCAGGAAACCCAGCGTGGTGCTTGGCACATGGTAAATGCTTCTGTAAACTTTGTTGAATGAACGAACGTCTGAAGAGGCTCTGTGCTCCAGCCATCCTTACTTAGAACACAGTGAATCACGGAGCTGAAAGGGACTCTAGACTCCCCAGCCCCTCCCCCCGCCCTTCTACAGGTGTGAAGACTGCAGCCTAGAGAGGCTGAGTGACTCAGCAAAGCCACGGTGGGGGGGGGGGTGCGGGGAGGGGGGATGAGAGGCAGCGTTAGGACTGGAACTCCGCTTTCCCTCCTCACAGGCCCGGATTGTTCCCTTGGCTGCCCACACAGGCCTGTTCTAGCTCAAGCCGTGAGTGTGTGCCGTATCCGTGGTTCAAAGGCAGCGGCCGGTGTTGTCACCACGGGCGTTCCTGCCTTTGAATCTCGGCTCCCTGAGAGGCCGCGGCCGATATGGGTCCGCCAAGACGATGGCCTTCCCATTTCTCAAGAAAAGTTTTTCGCTTTGTTCTTCTGTTCTCTAAAGTGGAGATATACTTACAGCCTCAAAAGTGACTTGCCTCAACCGCACTTTTCTGGTTCCGTCCGGTTCAGCTGGAATGACTGCTTACACGACAGTGTCCCGCTGACTGCATGGTTTAAGCCAATCACTGGGGGTGTGCTCCGAAAGGCCATGTGACAGCGAAGTCCTAACGTTTTTATGAACTAATGCGTCCTGGGTTTTCCCAAAGAATAAAAACTTTCGGAAACCAAGCCTAGGGCTCTGGTGTGGGGTAAATGTTCCTTTTTACAGACAAGGTTTTCCAGATACTCAGGTTCTTCCCCACACTTCTTGCCTCCCCTTCGTGCTGCCGCGTAACAGGGTGCTTTATGAAGACCTTCCTAATGGCTGTGCGGGCCTGCCTCTACCTGCCTACACTTGTCAGCACCTCTACTGTAGGGCCAGGAAGGGAGGGACAAATTCTTCCCACTTTTGGCCCCTGCCGGGAAAGGAAGGGCTTGCGTTAATGAGCAAGTGTTGTCACCAGAGGCCTGTGTATCCTGCATTCCAGGGCTGGCACTACCTTAGAGGTGCTCCTAAGCCTCCGGCCTCCAAGAGAACTAGACCAGAGGCAGAGGCCCACCGGCAAGGGATTTTCCCAAATGGTCCTGCATGGCAGGTGGGGTGCCTGGGAAGCAGGTTTCCAGGGTACCTGCCCGTCCTCCAGGGTGTTGGTAGCAAAGGGGAGGATGACCGGGTCAAATCCTAGGGGTCCTCAGTGAGAAGGAAGCTTCAGGGTCATGTCAGATAGGAATGCTCTGGGTCCCTTTTGTGCCCACTCCTCTGGCCCTGGTCCTCTGTCCATACTGTGTGGAGAGGGGGCGGGGGGGGGGGGGCAGAGAGTCCAGGGTAACGAGATGCCCTAGGGGCTGGGCAAGGTGTGTGGAGGATTGCTGGCAGGGGAATTTTCTCCACCATGCTCCAGGGAGTAGGAATGCCTGCTGGGCTGCAGATAAGGGAATTTCTTTAGGAACTCTTTTCCTCAACAGAAGCAAATGGGAAAAGCCCAGGTGGAGTCGCTGTTGCTGCTGGCTAACAGCCTTGCTGCCTGGCCACTGACCCTCTGGCCCAAGGCGGCCTACAATTGAAGAGGGAATGACGAGGCCCTCCGATAGCTAGCCCAGTCTGGGCTGCAGAACCTGCCCGGATCCCAATGGGCAGGGGAGTGGGGAGGAGGCCAAGGGGCCATAGTGCAGTTTGAGGGAAGACAGGGAGGATTCCCTGAGAAACTAACTGGTTTGGCATTCCCCATGCCTCTATCTCTACAGTCCCCCTGCCTCTGGGTCAACTGGGGGCGTCAAGAAGAGAGGGTGACAGGGGTGTGGCCAGTGGGGAAACAGACCCAGAGAAGAGGCCAGTGGCAGCAGATGGCCTGAGAGGGCAGAAGGTGGGCACCATTTTGTATGGTCTTCCCTTCTTGCCATCATGCCCTGTCACAATGCACTAGGGGACGTGAGAGAGGGAAGGACAGACCAGGATCTCACAAGGATTAGGAGTGACCCTGACTAGGGACTCTGCTGTTGTCCTGCAGGAATTTCTCTCAGGAGAAACACGGGGACCCTTTCCGGGGAGCAGCCTCTGTGACAGGGGCTGGCCCACCTCCGTCAGAAACTGGCTGGGACTTCACATGAGACAGAGGCAAAAGGAAAAGCTTTGTTAGGGTGAGACAGCCGCCCCTCCCCTCTGGCCACGGGGCCTTGGAAGTGAGTTGAGCTGGTCCCAGTCGGGGGGTTCAGGGTATTGACCCTGAGGAGTTAACAGCAATGTGAAGGCCGGCTCAGAAACTGGTCAGAGCTACAAACTGCAGAGTCCCAAGTCTGGGACTCACAAGCGTTATCTTCTCTCCAGCAGAGGATGTGACCGGCCTTTGTCATCCTAGCCCCCATCCACCAGGAGCAGAGCCTTCGTGACACACCACGGCTTCTGCATGAGCAAGGGCTTAGTGATAAATCTGGCACCCAGGTGACACAAAGCAAAAAAAGGACGCGTGTGGAGGAGGGTTCCCATTGTCTCTGTAATGTGGCTAAGAACTAGTTTTCTTGGGCACAATCTATAGTCTATGCACTGTGCTAAACCCTTCCTTGCCACGTATTAGCTCATTTCACCCTCACAACAATCTAAATTATGATTCCATTCAACAAAGATCGATTGAGTCCCTGCTAGGTGCAAAGGTCTGTGCTAGGTGCTGAGGGCAACTCAGGGAACAAGAGAGGTCGCTGTCCTCACAAAGTTTACAATCTAGGTAGGAACTAGTATCCCATTTCAGAGATGAGAAAACTAAGGCCTCCTGAATTTAACTTACTTGCTCAGGTCATAAGTGACAGGGCAGGGCTTTGAACTCAGGCAATCTGTTTCAGAGTCCAGGATGCTATTTGCTACCAAATGGTTCCTTTCTTCTTCCCAACGCCACCAAGGGGCAGACACTATTATTTGCCTCTCTGAATCCATACTTTTTACTTGCTGGAAGAAACCAAATTCATATGGCTGTACACTTTTGTATCTGTGTGCTCAGGGAAGGGCCCCTTCCCAGCCCCGGCCTCAGAAGTGAGTCTTGATTCGTTTGGTCCAATCTTCCTAATTCCCTCCTTTTGCTAGGGATTAGTTTAGGCCCCAGGTATGCCCCTTATGGATGACAATCTTAGTAAGAAACAAGAAGGGAGGTTTGCTGGGGAGGGTTTTTGGGCAAAGTTTTCCTGTGCTGTTCCAAGTCGTTGATCTTGGAGCTGTGGTAGCCAACTTCAGGTGTGACCAGCCTGAAGTCACCACGCAGTGACCGTTCAGTGACGTGCTGAAGGTAGAGGAATAGAAACTTGGGTCCTTTATGAATTGCTGGGCTCCAGGGCTTGTTATGGGAGATAACAGATATTCTCACCCCTTATGAGATGTTGGACTGTTTCTTTCTGACTTTTGTAGCTGAAAACTGCCGATACAAACCAGCTCCAATCTCTGCCATGCCAGGACCCCCCAACCTAGGCTGGCTCTCACTTCCTCTGCGTGTCTTAAAACACATATTCTCCACTCCTTTGACTCTTAGTTGCTTACCTTGAGATGTCCTTTGACTTATCTATGTTATCTCTTGGCTTTCAACCTGTAATATCCTGTTTCTCTAACTAAATGATAAGCTCCCTGAAGGGAGTAAGCATCCTTCCATCCCTTGACGCCGTTTGTGGTGCCTGTCATTAATGCGGAACACCAGTACAGCTTAATAAATATTTCTTGGCTAATCTTCTTTGACACATTCCAAGAGATTATTTGCTGCCCTAGAGGGGTTTGTTGAACACGGTTTAACAAAGAGTAGAACGGGTGTCAGCAGGCTGTCGCTGGAGGCCTGAGTGAAGAAGAACCCGTCAGGCGTCTCCACAACGGATCACACCAGCTCCAACTGCCTCCTGTGCCCCCAGCTCTGGGCTCCTGCTGGGGTGACACAGAGGGACCTGCGGCCTGCTAGGAGCCAAGCAACTTCCATCTTTAGCAACCACATCTTGGGTTTTAATTCTCACCATGGCCCTGGGGGTAGGAGCCGTCCGCCCCAGTTTCCAGATGACAAGATTGACCTGCCCGGATCAGGGAGCTGGCAAGGAGCAGACCTAGGGTTTGAGCCCAGGTTTTCTAGTTCCTGAATTGAGTTTATGTTCCCCCTTTTCTTTTTCTTACTAAGCAAGTGGTCATCTTTTGCTCACTGGCACAGGAGAGGGAGATAGCAGAGCATCAAGTAGAAATCGTTCCAAAAGCCTAAACTCTAGCAAGAAGGAGCGTCGGAAAGAGACTAAATGTCTTCGCCTTAAGTGGGGGTGAGTAGGCCCTGCTCCCTAAGCCGGACAGTCTTTCCCCTGGTCAGAGAGAAGAGTGGGTGGCCTCTGTCAGCAGCTAGAGAGAAGCAAATCTGCATCCTGCTTCCCACCAGGGCAGCAACGCTTCCTGATGCCTCAGAGCAAACTGACCAGAGGCAGCCTTTTAAGGATTCTGTGCTTTGAACACAGCACGGAAACAGCAGAGAGCTGGGGCAGACCCTCCAGGACTGAAATGACCTTGCGGCCTGAAGACTGGCGACCAGACGCACCTTCCTGACAGCTTGGTACTTGGCTCATCTTGAGACTGTCGTACGGACAAAGATTTGGTTCCCTGAAGGTCACCTCCAACAGAAACAACTCCTTTCCCCTTATCTTTAGATAACAGACACCATGCTTCTTTCACCTCCCTTTAATCATACTACAGATTTGGCTATATGCTATACTCTAAATTGACTTTTAAGACAGTGAAGCTCCAACCAACTGGCTGGGATCCCAATCTACTCGAGAGGCTGCCAGAGAACTTTAGATTGCTCACGCAACATTAGCACTAAACCAATACAAGTATCTACAAGTTATGTGTACTAAAAATGTTAATTTACAATAGTCGGTAAAGCAGGCACTCAGGCTGGCCTCATTGTACAGAGAATACTAACTCAGAAAGGATAAGTAACTAGTTCAACTCCGCGTAGCCGGGATTCAAGCGCAGGCATTCTGGCTCTAGAGGCTGCATTTCTAACCACCACGCTACTGTTTGATTTGGCACCATAGGCAGGGAGCCACCTCCACCCTGAGGAGGTACCAGCAGACCCCGGGCCTGTGCGGTTGACCCCTTGTAATGTGAGCACTGCATGCAAGTTATAACTAAAGTATAAAAAAACAACCGCCACACAGATCTTGTCTGCAAGAGCTTATGTGAGTGAGAGAGGGAAAGCATGTTCATGTGCCTGTCCAAGGCAGCTAATGATATAATGCGGCAGGGGAAGGTACAGGGAGGAGCTACCGGGCGGCCCCTAGTGGCCTATACCATGGAACCTCAGCCATTGGTCCACATGCTAGGATACTGGATGGGACTGTCTGGGGGAGTCCTGAGCATGTGGAGTGACTTCTCTCATCTGTTCAGTGATGGGGTACAGTTGATGTGTGGAAGGTCGCTCCCAGCAACACTAGTTAACTTTCATCTACTCTGCCCAGCTCCTATTTCTGCCCACCTGACCCCCTCGATTTGCTGGGACTCCTTGACTCACTGTACCACACACGCACTCATCCTTAGCTCGTTTCCTTGAGTGACCCAATCTCACTGAAACTTCATGTGTCACCTTTTCAGTGCCTTTATTACTTTACTCTAGCATTACCGGATTTTTCAATTTTGTTTGGAAAATGCAAAAGCAAACAAATACATGTATATTCGTCTTTTTGTTCACAGATTTTAATGGGTATTTGGTTTTTATGAAATGCCATCCGTGCTTTGCTAATTGCAGGACTGAAGCAATTAAATACAAATGCATCGCATGACTAGAATAGTAGGATTAAACTACTGTGAAACTGAAGCTTATGCTGATTCACATCATGTTTCAAATGAAGGTGGGGCTGAATTAAACACGTGGGAAATAAAGTACACATTCCAATGAAATAAATACACCTGTGAAAATAACATTTAATTGTGAAAGGAGTCAACAGGACAATGAAGTGCCTCACAATGTAAGGTCAGCCGTCAATTACAACAGAAGGTCACAGGAACATACATAAGGTGCCACACTGGAAAGTGAGATTATGATTCCACGCGTACCTAGAGCCTACGATAGAGTTTATCCCCTTTCCCCAACGCTCGGGTTTAACTAGTTTTTGAACTCGGAGCTGCTCTTTTCCAACATTTTAATTCACGACTTATTTTTGACAACCATGTGCTAGTATCTGGGAGTATATAAAATTAATACACACATAGTCGTTTGTTCACAGAGTTTGAAAACTAGCAGTTTGGGCAACCACTCCTTTCCTGTGCAGTGGCCACTGAACTTCTGGGACGGTCTGCTCAGCAGTTGAAAGTCTGCCACAGACGCCAACAAGGAACGAAATTATTGGTAGTGGTATTCTTTGATAAAAAAGAGGTATGTGTTTATAGAAGTTTAGCCTAACTTCATCATGGTCTGTCTGTTCCTTTCTTAATCATACAATGTCAACTTTGCAGAAACTCAAGTGTTTATATGAAAGTCATAAAATGAACTTTGTTTTGGAAAAAGTCAAGTTTTATGTAATTCCTTGTTCATAGACATAGGAAATTATAAGGAAGATGGTAATCTTGGAAAGCATATATAGAACTGAAAAATTACAAAACATTTGAACATATATTAATTTTTAGCATACTAAAAATAGAAGTTTATATAGATTATCTTCAATGATTTAAAATTATTTTCACTCTAGGGGTGCCTGGGTGGCTCTGTTGGTTGAACAACCGACTCTAGATTTCAGCTCAGGTCATGATCCCAGGATCATGAGATCGAGCCCCGTGTCAGGCTCTGCGTGGAGTGTGGAGCCTGCTTAAGATTCTCTCTCTCTCCTTCTGCCTCTCTCCTCTGCTTGTGTGTGTGCGCACTCTCTCTCAGATTATATATATATATAGTTATTTTCACTCTCGCATTTTAATTCCAAATTAATCTCGCTTTGATATTTGGATGATTAAACTTTCCAAATTTCCCATTAACAAAACAAAACAAAACAAAACTAACACTTATTAGGCTTTTAATTTTTTTTAATAAAGGAAGGGAAAGGATCACAAAACCATGGCCCATAATTTCTTAAACAGACAAAAAAGTAATCCATGTACATGCTCAGAAAATTCAAAATGTTTAGAAATGCACAAAGTGAAAAGTAAAAGCCTTCATTCTTTCTTCTCTCCACTCCTATACACTCTCCCCAAAAGTAATCACTTTTCCCCTTCGGGTTTTTTGTTTTTTTTTTAATTTCTAACCTAAGCTGAAAATGTCTGGAACTAATCTCTTAAAGCCTAACGCAGGTTTCTGCCATCTCTATGGGCTCACGCCAAATTGGAAGACTGGCTTTCGGCACCAATGCCAAGGCACCCCTACGGTCTACAAAAATGGTCTGATGTCACCTCTGGATGGTTCCAGGATTCGCATTTTCCTGGGGTCTGTCATACTGATCATCCTTTTGAGACCAATGTGCCTTGGAAGCAGGGAAGACAACAATATAAACAGTGCTTCATCTTTGAGTACCTGTGCCAATGTTTCTGTAAGACAAATTCTTAGAAAATTTTCTCAGCCGGAGGGAATATTTAAATTTAGTACATATTGCCAAATCACCTTACAATGTGTACTCCAACTAACAATATAAATGAGTACCTGCTTCCCCTCACACTCACAAACACAGTTTCAACAATTTCCTATGTGAATGATAAAAATTTCAGATTTATTTCGCATTTTATTTAATTCAGAATGAAGGGTGAACATCTCAGGTAAGCTGGTCATTAAAATATTTTTTAATGGATTGTTCATGTCCTTTGTCTATTTCTATCGGTTTTCAAAAATTCTTAAAGAGTTTCCTTGTACTTTTAGGGTTAAATAGTGCTTTGTCATATTTTATTCATTCAGGCATTGGGGTTAAAATAGGAAACAAGTAAATCCTCACCCTTAAGAAAGTTAAATTCTAGTAGCAGGATACAGAAAAAAAAATTTACACATACACACACACACACACACGGTTGTGATACATGCTTTGGAAAAACAAAGCAGGCAAAGAGGGACAGAAAGTAGCAGCAGTGTGGGGGGGAGGGGATGTGTGTATAGAATGGCCAGGAAAGACCTCTGTGGGAAGGTGCAGGGGGAGTAAGGGAGTGATCCACGTGAAGAGACAGGCAGAATGGTAAGCAAAAAGGCCATGAAGAGAGAAACTAGCTGGCATGTTTAGGGAGGAGCGAGGAGGTGCACAGGCTAGAGAGGGGGCAGCGAGGAAAAGCTGAGTCAGGGAAGAGGTCAGGGGAATAGTGGGGTCAGACTGGTTGGGTCTCAGGCTGTGATAAGGGTTCTGGAGGTGGGTGGGGAAGCGTAAATATCAGTCATGAGAACTTGAGATAATGCAAGTGAAAGATGATGCAAATATATGTTGCAAGTAATTTTTCCTAGTTTCAGTTTACAGTATTTGTTTTTTGAAGAATAGAGATAGGTAGTCAGATTTAGGTTTTTATCTACTATAGTAATAAATAGCAATCTTCTTGCTTTTATCGTAGTGTTATGCCACAAAGACAAAAAGATTACAAAGTCATCTAGTATTTTATATTTTCATTTTCTTACAGTAACATTTTTGATCTATCTAAAATTGTTTTGCAGCTATGCAGTGAAACAGGCAGGACCACTGCGTGTGGCTGTGCGATTTTTTTCCCTGCACAAGGGCACCCGGCTGACAGGCTAAGTGCGGGCTGACACCCGCCAAAGCTACAGTGCACTGTGAGGTACAGAATCCACTAGAGGAAGGGGTCGTCTTCTAATTGGCACGGAAGTATGAAGTAGCGGTGGCACGGCGATAGAGTTCAAACTCTGACCCATTATTTCAACACCAGTTATTGAACACCCTACCTTTTCCCATACTGACTTAAAATGCCACCTTTATCCTATTAAATATTCATGGCTTCTTATGTCTTTGGTGGAACGAGGACCTCATTAAGGTCGAAGTTTATCATATTAAGAAAATAAAATTTTTTAGGGGCACCTGGGTGGCTCAGTCGGTTAAATGTCTGACTTTAGATTTCGGCTCAGGTCATGATCTCATCGGTTTGTGAGATTGAGCCCTACCTTGGGCTCTGTGCTGACGGCACAGTCTGCTTGGGATTCTCTCTCTTCCTCTCTCTCTGCCCCTTGCCTGCTCTCTCTCTCAAAATAAATAAACTTAAAAAAATTTTTAAGTAAATCTTCCTCAGTAGGGAAGTCCATTTTAGGAGCCAGATTGGAAGCAAATTTTGGCATGTTATAAAGAGCTGGTACAGGGGTGCCTGGGTGGTTCAGTCAGCTGAGCCTCTGACTCTGGATTTTGGCTCAGGTCATGATTTCACAGTTCCTGAGATCAAGCCCTGTATCCAGCTCAGTGCTGACAGTGGGGAGCTTGCTGGAGATTCTCTCCACCTCTATCTGCCCCTCTCCTATACGTGCACGTATGAGCTCTCTCTCTCTCTCAAAATGAGTATATAAACTAAAAAAAAAAAGAGCTGGTGCATTTGGGAGGAAGAACTTTGCCTTTTCTGATGCAACAGAGAAGGAGCCTTTCTTTGGTGTCTTTACTTAAAAACTTTAGCTTAAACACATCAACAAGAGTCATTTCAAAGAGGCTTGTGCTAACCAACTGGAAGGCTTTCTTATTTGTCTTGAGGTAATAGCTCAACTAACAGTTTAAAGTCTTACTGCTATAGGAAACCTTTTTAGTTCCAGGTTCAGGTTTGCCATCAGTTAGAGCACTCTGACTTGGGAGGAAGGTTTCTTACTCAATTGGCACAGGAAGATGAGGGCTCTAACAGTGGTAGAAGATTAGTGGATGCATACTTTGTGAATGGTGAGAAACTATATGTTCCATGGTGTCTTTTCAAACAAAAGTAAAAATCCTGTCTTTTCAGCTGTTTCCCCTACCAGGCCCATTGTTACGCTACTTCTGCCTTAGTAAGACGAGAAATAAAAACCATTTGAAGCTTCTGCCAAAAGACAGGTTTCCTTCTCCAAAGATGAAAACAAGCACAAAACACAGGGAAATGGAAGCATGCCCACTTTGTGGTTGTATGCTCAGGCAAAGAAAAAACTAAGACATCACACAGGGGTGCCTGTGTGGCTTAGTCGGTTAAGCTTCCAACTTCAGCTCAAGTCATGATCTCACGGTTTGTGAGTTCGAGCACCGCACTGGGCTCTGAGCTGATGGCTCAGAGCCTGGAGTCTGCTTCAGATTCTGTGTCTCCGTCTCTTTCTGCCCCTCCCCTGCTCATGCTCTGTCTCTCTCTTTCTCAAAAATAAACAAACATTAAAAAAGAAATTAAAAAGAAAAAAAAAAAGAGACATCACAGGTCCTAACTGTCTTCTTCCCTATGCAAAGAAAGGTCAGGGCTGGAGGGGCTGGGGAAAGGAGGGAGAGGTGGCAAAACAGTTCCAAGGTCTCTAATTAAGGAACTTCCTCAGATTTTCCGCTCTCTTCTCAGAGTGGAATTTCAGAGACAAAGCTTTATCTATAGAGCAGTGATTTTTCAGGCGTGCTGTCAAAGTTCTTGAAGAATTCACTAGCTGGTAGCTAAGTCTATGTTAAGAAAGAATCTAAATTTACCGTCCAGCCTCAGACTAATGATTTTAACGTGTCAAAGCAGTAGATTGAGAAATGAGGAGAGCAGAGGTGTAGAAGGGCCCAATTACATAAAAGATATAGATATATAATTTTACGTCATCAGTTGCATGAGAAGCAAACATGAAAATGTTTGAAAAGTCACATTTTGGTTAAGAGCAAAAATTTCTAAGTTGATTATCTTTCAGATTCAAGTCATATTTCAGTGCTTCAACTATATATGCTTAAATATTTTTAGTTGAGATATACTTAGGATTTTCTGCTTTCCAGCAATCTTATAGCAGTAACGGTGACAACTAGAGTTTAAAAAAAAAAAAAAAACAGAAAAAAATCAGGCACCGTCATGGAGGGTGGCACATTTGAGAATTTTTATATTCAGAAATGAAACAGATCTTTCAAATTGCCCCATTCTTCCCATTTTCCTCCCTATGCCCGAGGCCAGGTCTCATTCATGCTTCTGTTTGGGGGTCCAGCACTTCATCTAGATCTAGTCTCTCCCAAATTATTACATGCTTCAAAGTTATCTTTTTATTCTGGCCTTCTATCTCTTCAAATCTTCCAAACAACAAAACTTGCTTCCATTCTTTCTCTGAGCTCCACCGAGTCGTTCTGCACGCCACAGAACAGTGATGATTCCCCTGCTGAAAGGCTGCTAACCCTGTTCGACACCTTTTCTCTCTTCCTTTCCAACAGCCATAATCCTAATCGAGAGACCCGACAGCCGCAGCACCACTAGATTATCTAACAGACCAAAGGGTCTGGTGGATAAAAAATGAAAACATTAAAACAGAAACAAAACACACAATTTTGCCACTTGAAATTTAAGAAAATTTGGCCTTACATAAATAATTTTGTTTACTTTTAAATCTAGACCACCAGTGGAAGGTGAGGAGGACCCGAAGGAATGGTTGGCTATTGCATTTTATTATGATTCTATCATAGCAGGTCCATGTCTGGGATATATAAATTTCCGTGGTAAAACAGCTCCTGTCTGCGAAATCAAGCCACTTATTATCTTAGTTGGCAAAAAGTAGATGAGATATTAGAAGCACAAATTCAACAAATACTATTTTATTACTTAAAAATACATAGCGACCATTAGGGTACATGTCACAAATTACAAAAGAAAAATGTACAGGGAAAAGTAGAGACAAATGTCTTAAATGACAACAAGGTACCCATTCATATGGAGCCCATTAAGAATAAAACAGTTCTTTGTTAGTTAGACAAGGCCAAGAATAGATACAGTGCTACGTAAAAAATGCGAGTTACCTAGAAGTATACGTCTACTAAAAAGTAGAAATGTGTTGGTAGTGTATCTAGATGTGTCCTAAATTAAATTATAGCATACACAGGCCCAGGGTTCCACAATACAACCAGTGGTTTTAGGTAGGCATCTGAGAGAGACTTGATTGCCTGTCTTGCTGAAAGAGCAAAGCCCCAGGACTGATTAACTTCCCTACCTTCCATAAAGCTTTGTTCAGGTGATTTTGGAATGCGGTGTCAAACACCCCATTCATTGCTGCTGCAAGTTCCCTCAGAACAGACACTGTGGACTCATCACTGGCATTCAGAATCCGCACAAAGAATTTATTCCACAATTCACCATCTTTTAGCCTAAAAATATATAAAACCATTTCCATCAAGATTAGGCACATAAAAGAATTCTAGGTTTAAATCAGTGGTACATTTATGCACTAAATAATTTAAGGTAAGAGCTAGAATTCTAGGGTTAGAGCTCATTCAAGTAGTCCTTTCAAAGCCCAGGAAGAACTAAAAAAAAAGACTACGGTAGTGGGAAAAGCCATGATACAATGCACGTAAAGAGAAAGTCTCTGATCTGAATCTATAAATGTCCTCTGTGTACTACGATGCGGCACCGCTCTGCAAGAGAAGAAATGTGCATTTTGCTCCTCTTCTCGAACTTTCCTAAAGTCTAGTCATTACAGAGACAGCAGTTCTCCCTCTCCTCCGGCCCACTGTTTTATTATCTTCACAATCTTCTGAGAATACTAAGCTTGACTGAAGTAACTACTGCTTAAGTCTATGATGTTTGTACCGTTGTTTTCTTAATCAGAGGAGATTCCATTACCATATAAGGCAGGGTTATTAGGAAACCCCAGCTGACCCTACCCGTTTGTGTTTGTGTTAGACCCACCTAGGACCATAACTAACTAGAGATACTTGAATTTATCCTACAGGTCTTACATTATATTTGAAGCCTTTATTAAAGTACATTTAAGAGACAAGTAAGACGGCAAATTCTGAATTAAATAAGAAAAAAATAATTCAATTTGTTGGGAGCTGGAAGAATGGAGAAGGGATGTTAAATTCTCAACATTGTCTTTTTTTTTTTTTTAAGCCAAAGAAGATACTATTAAGTGATAGACTGGGAAGCTTATTCTGGGAAGTTATTAGCTATGATAAGCTAAAGTGGAACATGGGATATTTAATAAGTTTTATGAGTAGGCTTAAGGGAATACTAAGTTCTAAGACCAAGCAGCTCTTATTACGGGAGCATTTACTTCTCCAAGGAGATTCAGTTCACTGCTTTGGTTCTGACCATTCATTAAATAAATAATGGCCTAAAATTAGTATATAATTTAGAAATTCAATTCTCTTCAAGAAATGCTTATTAACTTTGAGAACAATAGCTTTTAAGACTAACATCAATTGGTTAGAAATTATTCTCACAAAATGTTTCTATTAACACTTCTACATTGAGAGGCTTCCTTATCGCAGTCACAGTCTCTATGATACATCTAGGTCCAGAATGATGTCCTGAAGTCTGAATAGTTTGATTCTTATTTTTAATTAGCAATTCCTTTGTCCTGCACTAGATGCTCCACTGATACTCTAATGGACACTGGGTGAAGTTAATGGAATCATGATATTTGGACTAAGAAAACTAAGGCTGCCCAAGCAGAGGGCATCCAAGAGAAAGAGAAAACTATTTGGACAGGCAAAGACCCTGAAATCACCAATACTTACTCAGAAATATTTTGGCTAAGTTTCCAGAGAGACCCGTCCCAGAAGACCTGTAGATGTTCCTTGAACAATAGGAAATGTGCTAAATCTGCTATACCAAACAGATCTACCTGAAATCACAAAAAGCACCATCAGCTAAAATAATTCTCTGCCACTATCATGGCAATTTATTTATGTAGAAAGTTGGAAGTTATTTAAATGTTTAAGTTTATCTTATGACATACATTTTAGTAGACTGTTCCCTACCCTTACCGTAAAGGGAGATGCTCCCCCAAAGAAGTGATCAACAGAGCTAACTCTAGGAATTACTCTTGAGAACAAAAGATGAGAACAAAATTATCCTGAAGGACAAAAATATCTGGACTGTCCAATTCAAATTTGTAGACCTGAATTTGCATGGCCTCTGGCTGTGATCTAAACGTGGTTCACATGATAGTTCAAGTTCATGCTACATATTCAATCAGCGAATGCCAAATGTTCAGAGATGAGTCAGAAGGGATTTCTGTGTGTAGAGCTAGCATGTAAAACACTTTACACTCATAACATTCTTTTTCTACACATTATTCTCTCTAATCCTCACAACAATTCTGACATACACGGAGCAGACTGTTCTCCTTATTTTACAGAGATTACAGAAAATGACTTATAAAAGACCACACAGAGAAGCGATAGAAATGGCCCCGCCATTTAGGTTACTGAGTTAGTCATGTGTCTGCACGTGTTATGTGTATAGTCTTCAATGTTGTGACAGAAAAATGGTACATTTTGCTTGACTTGGTGCTATTTGAAAACTAGGTCATCTATTCCAGGGGAGACAATATCAGTAAACAGTAGCTTTCATGGCTTACCGAGATAAGAAAGAGATTAAGAAACCCTTTCCATATTTGCTCAGGCTTGTTTTACACTTACCTGGTAGGGAGAAGAACAGTTAGCCAGGATCTTTTGTCCTTCCAGGATCTGTACAGTCCGAAAGCCGCTGAGGACAAAAACATCTAGCTGCGCCCTAAGGTCGACACTGTAGGAAAAGTCCACTATCTTCAAAGCTTCATTGTTCTTATTACAATCATAGGGATCATGGATTCTAAGCCCAGATTTAAGAGAAAGAGATAATAAAAATAGGCCATGAAAGAAGCTGCAGAGCTGGTCTTTAAAAAAAAAAAAAAAAGAAAGAAAGAAAAGGAAAAGAAAAAAAATAGGTACTGCAGGTGTGTCTTAGCTGTGCCAACAGCTCCCTCCAGTGGTTAGCTATGAAAATGCACCTGTAAGAGCAGCAGCAGAGTCCACCTAAGTGGGGAATGAGATTAGTCCAGTGACAGAAGTGCATCTAAATTGTAATGTATACCCACCAAAGAACATTTACCATATTATTACACAAAATAAGTACGGAAAGTAGAGTGCAATTCTCTGTCCTACTAGACACAGAAATACATACAAGAGCAATGCTTTACATACTGATGAGAATTATGATGTTAGAAATTAAGCTTTTACAGATGTCATAGCCCTTCTTGTTCATTACTATAGATTAGGCTTTCCAAGTGTCATTCAGATTCCTCCTCAGAATTTAACTGAAACAATATAAGGCTGTTTTTTTGGTAAGGTGCCACCTATACTGTAAACTGTCCTGTTTTATTAAACTAACACCATATTCTCTTACTCTTATCTATAATTCCAATGGTTATTTACTTAAAAAAAAAACACCAAAAAACAAACAACAAAAGACAATTTTATGACACTAATTCACTATTATATTTCCTTGTTATCTGTTCCATGCAATAAAGCTACTGTCCAAAGAGATACAGGAACTATTTGTGTGAGAGAAAACGATGAATTATTTTCATGTGTTCCTTCTGTCTCTGCTTCTCAGTTCCTTCAAATCCCTGATTAGTATCAGTGATAGGTGCTATATTCTTAAATATAGGCTTTGACTAATCCCATCACGGAATGATATATTTTACTTTAAAATTTACATTTGCTCCCATTTTTCCTTGGCACAAGATACACAACATTTTTTGGCCACCATAAAACTATATATTTCCTGCTCGGTGCTCACCCCTTGAACGTGATGTCTAAACTGGGTTTAATTTGAACACTAAGCCCTTTTTCTTGGCACAGTTTGCATTTGCACTCTGGTTTTACCCACTTTTCTTGGCAATTACCTCAGTCTGGCTTGGCTTAATTAAGCTTTCGTTTTGAAACCAAGAAGTGCCTCGGTTTTGCTAGCATCTTCACTAGACCTGCACTGGCCCCACTCAAAGAAAGACTATGCAATCTACTTCACATTTCTCCAAATATTCGTATTTTATATCTCTTCTTGACAGTAATCATCACAATACTGAGAGAGGTTAATTCTTTTTTATGAATTAGTATGTTTCCTCAATGTATTTTTTCTTTGAATTCTTTTAAACTATTCCAAATGATTATTGACTTTTAGATAGCAAATAACTCTCTCAACATACTGTGTTCCTCATTATGGCATTTATGGCATTTATCAGAAGACAAAGGAATTGGAAACTATCCAGTATATCTTTTTTTAAAAATGTTTATTTTTGAGACAGAGAGAGAGAGAGAGAGAGAGCGAGCGAGCATGAGTGGGGGAGGGGCAGAGAGAGAGGAAGACACAGAATCCGAAGCAGGCTCCAGGCTCTGAGCTGTCAGCACAGAGGCCGACATGGGGCTCGAACTCACAGACCACGAGATCATGACCTGAGCCGAAGCCGGATGCTCAACCGACTGAGCCACCCAGGTGCCCCCCAATATATCTTTTTTAACAGTTATTTATGAGAGAGAGAGCACTCGCGGACATGCGTGGGGGTGAGGGGTGGGGAGGGGCAGAGAGAGAGGGGAATGGAGGATTTGAAGTGGGCTCTGCACTGACAGCGGAGAGCCTGATGCAGGGCTGGAACTCATGAAACATGAGATCATGACTCTAGCCAAAGTCGGCCACTTAATCAACTGAGCCACCCCAGCACCCCAGAAACTATCCATATTTTAAGAGAAAGTTGACAGAATTATAAGGGAATGAAAAGGACCAACCTGTTTCTAAGAATCAGACTCCTTGGACTCAAGTCACCATGGACTATTTCTGCTCTGTGTAGTTTCTCCACTATTGTCAAAAGGTTATAAATAACCAACACTATTATTTCGTGGGTAATAAGTTCACTATGTTGAAGAAGATCCTGGAAACAAAAGGACAGAAAATTCACTACTTCTGAAGTTGGGGTGACTGTACTTAAACTCAATACCTCACTACCTGCTGCTTTGTACTCTTCCTTGTCGTTCTGTACTAGAATGTGGGTTCCTCTGTAGGTTGGGTCTTTGTCCCATGTTAACAACACCACTCTCCTATAAGGTTGTAAGAGTTTAATGAAATAGTGGATGGAGAACAAGGATTGGCCAGGCCCATCTAGGATCTCTGTAAATGGTAGTGTCATTCCAACCATTTTAGAGAATTCATATACCATCAAAATATGCAACAAAACCTTCTTAAGAACATTCCAAAGAATAGAATGATATATTGTGTTTGGGTTAAAAATAATCTAGTAGGGGACAGCATAGATAAAACAAGAGCAGCAAAAATAGAATATTCCTTATGTAAGGAGTTTGGAAGTTGCCACTCTGTCCTAACAAGTAAAAAGCTTAACAGACTGAAAAATCAACTCTTCTAGGATCTATAAGCATGGTGGGGGGAGGCGGGGAAGTCCCTCAGACTTCTGTGAGTTTTATGTCTAGGAGCTAGATCCGGTTCTCGCACTAAATATTGGAGAAAAATTCTCATTGTGCTTCTAGAGGGGAGCGGAAGAGGAGCCATTTTGAAATGGGCCAGAGTGCTCCGCTCTTAAAGAGCTCTGTCTCAGGAGAAACTACGGGACTGAAGCCTGCCCTGCTGGAGTATTATCAGAACCTACTTGACCTGTGGAAGGGAAATAGCCAACTGCAGCCCACTCTAGCCATCCTGTCCCATTGAAGGGAGGAGAAATACTTGTGAAGTACACAGTCCAGAGGCACAGGCTCACTATAAAAGAACATAAATCAAAGAACTATATATGATACTTTCCTTCTCCTCACACCTCATCACCACATTATTAAAGGCCTATTTATAGCAGTTCTTTTTACCCAGTACATCATGTCTGACTATTAAGAAAAATTATAAGACACACTAAAAGGCAAAAAACACAATTTGAAGAGACAAAGCAAGCATCAAAACCAGACCTGGAATGAATATTGGAATTATCACACTGGGAATTTAAAATACGAGTGGTCATGAGCTGATGATGATCACAGTTAGATGACTGGGTCGTTGCACAATTCTATTTCTGCCTATGTATGAAAATTGATAAAGTAAAAAGTTAAAAAAATACCAAACATGTTCTTGGTCAAGATAACTTGGGAAAGGAAAATGATCAATGCTTGTAATTTATAATTTTTGTTTTGTTTTGAGAGAGATATAGAGCACACATGAGTTGGGGAGGGGCGGAGAGAGAGTGAGGAGCAGAGAGAATCCTAAGCAGGCTCCACAGCCTATGTGACCCTGACGTGGGACACAATCTCACGACTGTGGGCCCATGACCTGAGCTGAAATTAAGAGTTGAAAGCTTAACCAACTGAGGCACCCAGGCTCTCTATTTCTAGAAGATTAACAGGAATCTTGCACTAATTCATTTGCTAAATGAAACACAAATATGTTTTTATATTATTCAAACCTGAAGGGTGAAGCAGTTTATATATTGGTGCCAAACAATACAACCATCTTGGTATTGGTAACAGCTGCACAAGTGATCATACTCCTCCTTCAAACGTTCCTTTAACTTGAGGTTGATATAAAAGTCCCATGGGACAGGTTGAGAGGACACCTGTAAGAAATTTTAAAAATAAGAGCTATCAGAATCTATGGTTATGGTTGGCAGACTGAAAACATTCCCTCCAGCCCTTATGATACTGGAACAGAAATAACAATAAAAGAATGTTTTAAAAGTCATAAATCTATAATAAAAAACACAGCAGCAACAAATTCTGGAAGCTGGAAGGAGAACAGTAAGAGGCAATCCATTTAGCAGACCCAGGGAAAGCTGATTCTAGCAGCGGAGAAAGCTGAGAGCAACCAAATTTATGCTACAAACCCATCTCCCCACAGTATAAAACTGATGTAAGGGTGGAGGTGGAGCCAACACAGGAGTGGATGAACTCTATTAACGTGGAAATTAGGCCCAGATTCCCCCTGCTGCTCCTGTAACCCTCTCGTCCATTCTAGAAGACCCAAAGTTAACCCGTAAAGAGTATAAAACAGAAGGGCTCTGGACTAGAGGACACCACGCATTGGTGAGAGTCAGGGGGGAAGAGGAAAAAGTTTATATATCAAATGTTAAGATGTACCTTTCCACCCCTACACTTTCCAGACTAAGTTTCCCACTTAGTTTTCAGGAAGCTAGCAGCCAGGATTATATGATCTAGGTAGGAAATTAGAAGTTTTCTCTGAAGGATCTGATCAGCCTCAAGGATTGAGGCATTTTATTGAATGGACATGTGAACTCTTCTTCCTAAGGTGAGGCCCGACAGCTGTCAAGGTCCTGTATCAAAGAGCTTTCAATTAGCTTTTAGAGTCCCACACTTATATATGAATAGAGAGCCAAAGACTAGAAGAAATCTTCTAATATGAAAGACTGAGTTCAAAACAGACAAAAGGAAACAGATGCTGCAGGGAGAAAAAAAATTTAAAGCATCATAAATATACCCAGAGATAAGGAATATTCTACCTCTGAAGTGAAGAACAGAATGTTACAAAGAAGAAAAATTTGAGAATAAAAAAGAGCTCTTGCAAATCAAATGCATGACAAAAGAAATGAAAAATCCAATAAAAATTCTGAAAATAAAGTTGACAAAACATTCAAGAAAAAAAAAAAAAAGAAAAAGAGAAAAAAGGTAAGATTTTTAAGGGATCTCTAAGAGACCCTATGTCCTAAGAAAAAGAATTCTAGAATGAGAGAACAGAGAAGACTGAAAAGAAGAAATAATTTATTCTTTGAAGAAAATTTCTCAAAACTGAAGCAGTTTCCGGAATGAAATGGCCATCCAGTGACTAGCATATGGGTGATAATAGATTTTTACCAAAACATAATATACTTGTGGAATTCCAGAATACTAGGGACAAACGTAAGATCCTACAAGGATTCCCAGAGAGGGAAAAACAGTCTCACACAAGGAATGGCAAAAGACTTTAAAAAGCAAGGCCTCAAGCCAAAAAATAAAGCCTATCTTCAAAATTCTAAGGAAAACAAGTTTTGAACCTAAAATTCTAATATCCAGCCAAACTACCAATCAAGTAAAGATGTGGAATAAAGAATTTTCTGACATGAAAGATGTCAAAAAAAATGTATATCCTAAGCAACGTTTCTCAGGAGCTACTAAAATATGAGGGCTTAAACCAACAAAGAAAAAATAAAAGTGGCAGCCAGTGTTACTGGGCATGCAATATAAGAAAGAGGTAACATGAATCCCTAGGATAATGATAAATGGAAATGTCAAGGTAATACTGGGTGAGTGAGTGAGTGAGTGAGTGTGTCTGTGTGTGTGTGAGAGAGAGAGAGAGAAAGAGGAAGAGAGAGAGAAAGTGTGTGTGTGTGTGTGTGTGTGTGTGTGTGTCTGTGTAGCACAGAATGTAACTTATCCAGATTGAAGCAGGCCAGAAAATTTCAGGATTATTTCCTAAAAAAGATAACACTGATAGAATACTTAGTATGTTTGGACATACTAAGAGATTTACACAATAGCTTCTCCTTTTTGATACCTCATCCGGGCATATAATGGTGAGTGATTTTTTGGTGTCTCACTGACTTTTCTATCAGGAAGCTGATGGGCTATTCAAAGGATCTGATGGTACCATGGGGCCACAATTACTGCTTCAACCCACATTATTTTTTTTACAAGGTAACTGAAATGACAAAGAACCAGTCCCACCTTTATTATGGTTAATTCTGCAGAGTTTCTTGGTGTCACCCAGAATAATTTATAATCTTCACATATTAGGTATTCTTGTTTAATGCAATAATCCTCATGACCTGTTGAGAAGATATGATTCCATTTAAAAATCGTTGAGAATATGTATAGCTCCTTAACTTTTACTCCTGGTTTAAGGGCTAGAGGCACTTTGTATTTGCCAGTTAGTAACATCTAGAATACTTTTCAAAATCATTTCTTACAAGTTCAAAAAGGGGAAGACAGAATTCCTCTTGTTACTGGGAAATGAACTTATCAATTCTACAATGCTGTTTCTCTTTGTTTTTTTAAAGCATGAGTATTTTTTTTTTTAAGTAAACTCTACCCCCAATGTGGGGCTTGAACTCATTACCTGAGATCAAGAGTCACACGCTCTACTGACTGAGTAGGCCAGGAGCCACTATAATGCTGTTTCTTATAATCTAAAAATATTTATTGTGCTCAAACATCAAGCTCAAGTACAAATAATCACTTCCTTGTATACCGTCATACAAACAAACCCACGCATTCAACGATACTTACCTAATTCAATTTCCTTTTCTATTTCCAACTTAGGCATTGGTCTATCTTCTACAAAAAACTCCGCTGAGGTCCTCAGCTCTGATAGAGACTTTAGTAGTTGTCTGCGATACTGTGGACACCAGGGTGACTGAGTAGGGTTGTCTGGAGGAAAAAAAAAGTTGACAGCGTAGTGTTGTCTGGGGGAAAAAAAGTCGCAAAAAAGATCACCCCAAAACCTAAATGTGTATTACAAACAGAGGAGAGGGGAAAAAAACAAAACAAAACACCAAGATTGCACAGTCAACACTGCTAACGTAAAAACACTCATATTTCAGGTCTTCATGCTATTCAGTTGGTACTGATTCATCCTAGAAGTTTCATAATTTATGGCAACTTTTCTAAAGAACAAAACATGAAGCTCAGTTTGCTGAGATAAATAAGTGTTCACTAGACATGGATGCAGATATATGTTTGTTTACAAGTGGTATATATGAAGCTACCTGCAGTCTCATTAGTAAGCTCCAGTTTCTCAGGAATTTGAAGACATTTGATGGAGGAGGAACTTGTAACTGAGGCAGAAGACCCAGAGAACCCAGAGGAGTGTGTGGCTTCTCGGCTGTCTTCGATAATTGGGCTGAAAGAACCACAAACGAGTTAGTCCTCACGGGGATAATAGGCATTAACTAATCTTTGTTACTTTATTTAATATTCATTAGTTTAATTTTCAAAGTCCATTATTTTCCTGAAACAGATATAGATTCATAATCAGAATCTAGGTGACTTTATCTACCTCAGCTGACAAGCAATGCTCAGCATTATATTTTCTAAATTTATGCTTTATTTACCTAATCCATACTAAATGCCTAGTCTACATCTATTCTGAACTACTGGGAAACACTGACTAAGATTTCCTGTTTATCTTTTCTGTGGACTTTTTACTCTTCAATAAGAAAAGGTCAAGAGAGAAAAAGGGAAACCCAAATCACTCAAGGTAATGCTAGCAAATGTGATAAAAGTTTGTTGGGAAAAAAAATCTAAAAATGCAGTTTTAAAAGTAAAAATTGGCAAATTAAAGACTATTCCTAAAACTAAAATTAGTTTGTTTAAATTTGCCAACTTTTAAATAGAGTTAGCCCATGGCTCTTTATGTCATCCCCTCAACACCATGCTTTATTCATTTCTATCTCTCCGTTAAACGATACTTTAAAAAAGTACATTTCTACTTGCTTATCTGAAATCAGTGTATCAAGCTATTCTACCATTATTTTTTTTAATTTTTTTAATGTTTGTTTATTTTTGAGAGATAGAGACAGAGCATGGGCGGGAGAGGGGGAGAGAGAGAGAGGGAGACACAGAATTCGAAGCAGTCTCCAGGCTCTGAGCTGTCAGCACAGATCCTGGCATGGGGCCTGAACTCGTGAACTCTGACCTGAGCCAAAGCCGGCTGCTTAACCGACTGAGCCACTCGGGAGCCCCATATTCTACCATTATTTAAAACTCGATATTAAAAGAAAAACAAAATCTCTCCCAAACAGGTACACTTTGCCAAGTTTCCTCAAAGATACAATAATCCTGCTGAGCCTCTCAGTCTCTTAACCATCATGATTACTTCTTCTGACCCTCATATTCAAATCAGCTGCTAAATTCCACCAACATTTTCTCACGGGGAGTCTTACTGTCATGTAAAGCACTGAGCACAGTACCTGGCAGGTAGTAAGAGCTTGATAAATGATGGCTATGACTGACAAGCATACACAGAATAAAAGCTCACTCAAACAATCTGGTTTGTGCAACCTACAATCACCTGAGCTTCTTGATGCTGAGACTTGGATTAAAGATGGTGCCGCAGGCGGTCTGCTGGTCCTCAGGGATCTTCACGTCTAGATCCTCCTCCTGCAGCTGTCTCTCAGGATCGGAAGGGAGATCTTTCAAGGACATTATCTCATGAAAAGGAGTGGACACAAATCGAGCTGCTCTGGCAAAGTCGCAAGTGTCTTCTGGGTTAGGGCATATAGTTACATTCCTGAAACCTGTGATAATAGCATCCTCACTCAAGGGCTCAATTCCTGTAAATTCATCCTGAAATAAAAACCACATAAAGTTTAGCTGAAATATTTCAATGAGCATATGGAGGACTTATCTTTTTTACCTAGAGAGACACACATTAGATAAGTGATTTTCAACACCGGGTACAGAAGTAGCCTATCAGAATCTTTAGGAAAGACTATTTTAAAAAGCACATCATAACATTTGAGGAAAAAGGTTTTGTATCATGAAAATAGCCAACTATGTATTACCAAAAAAATACAGTGAAGATTCTGCACACAAAGGAAAAATATTGGACAATGTTTTTTCCCCAACCAATTTCACCTAAGAACTAAAGGAATAATACTTTTTTCTCCTAGCTTTGGCCTAGAAAATGTTCTGATAATCTGCTAGCTTCCTACCTTTTGAGTCTTCTTCTATGCCAAATACTGAATTTTTATTTATTAAGGATAATTCATGGGGATAGTAGAAAACATGGAAAACAAAGCATAAAATATAAAAAATAGAAAATATTCAGTTAAGCCTCTGACTCTTGGTTTAGTTTTGGTCATGATCTCACAGTTCTTGGGTTCAAGCCCCAAGTTAGGCTTTGCGGTGTCAGCATGGAGCCTGCTTGGGATTCTCTCTCTCTCCCTCCCTCTCTGCCCCTCCCCCACTCACTCACTCATTTAATAAACTTTATTAAGAAAAGTAATACATCTATATGGTTTGAAAAGTCGCCTAGTTTAAAAGGACATATAGTGAAAAGATCTCCCTCCCTCACTTGACCCCCACACCTCCACTCCAATTACTCCTCCCCAGATACAACTGCTGTTACCACATACATCGGGTAGATTACACGCATAAGCATATTCTATACATTTAAAAAAGGGGTTTTACGTAAGAGACTCTCAAATACAGAGAACAAACTGAGGGTTGATGGAGATGAGGGTGGTGGGGGGAGCAGGGAAAATGAGTGATGGGCATTGAGGAGGGCACTTGTTGGGATGAGTACTGGGTGTTTTATGTAAGTGATATATGTTGGGAATCTACCCCTGAAGCTAAAAGCACACTGTATACACTGTATGTTAGCTAACTTGACAAATAATTATATAAAACATACATACATACATACATACATACATAAGGGGTTTTAGGGGTGCCTGGCTGGCTCAGTTCATGGAGCATGTGACTCTTGGTCTCAGGGTCATGAGTTTGAACCCCACGTTGGGCAAGGAGTCTACTTAAAACATAAATTAAAAAGTGGTTCTATAACAAGCGAAATTATAGCATATATGCTAGTATGTATTATTTTTTCTCATTATACTTTTAGCCTACTTTCTGTGCTATTAAAATAGTTTTTAAAAACATGATAGTCACGCTGTGGGTCTATCAGAAGTTAACCAACTTTTTTAGGTTATTCCCATTTTTTACTTTTATAAAAAAAATTATTTTAAATATCCCTGTACATTTAAATCTTTAGGAGTATCTCAGTTTTCTGAGGAATAATTCCTAAAAGTAGAATTATCAGGATAAAAAGGTTATGAGCAGTAAGGTCCTTTATACATATTGCTGAGCTGCCTTCAGGGAGACTATGTCACTTTACATATTTACCTGCAGTATATAAGAGTGCCTATTTCACTTAACCCTATGAATACTAGATATTAATTTTCTAGATCATTATAAATTTGACATATATTTTGAATTTCTGACTCAATGTTAGTAAATAGAGTTGAGAGGTACATCTAGACGAAACAATAAAGGTAGCTAAAAATTTTTAAGATCAAAGCAAGATAGATGTCTATGGTCTAGGAATATATTTTATACAAATACTACTTGTGCCCTATTAGTTTAGATATTTTATATAGAAATGCTTTTTCAGAAGAGAAATTCTGGTAGGTACCTATTTTTTTTTTTTAATTTAAATTCAAGTTAGTTAACATACAGTGTAGTCTAGGCTAGTTTTTAGGAGTAGAACCCGGTGATTCATCTCTTACATATGACAGCCAGTACTTATCCCAAAAAGTGCCCTCCTTAATGCCCATCTCCCCTTTAGCCCATCCCCCCACCCATCTCCCCTTGGTAGGCACCTATTAACTAAATTCAAGTAAAAGGCTAAAGACAAAAACATATTAAAATTGACTCCTGTAATAATTCAGTCTGGGGGCACCTGGGTGGCTTAGCTGGTTAAGTGTCCAACTTCGGCTCAGGTCATGATCTCGCGGTTTGTGAGTTCGAGCCCCACATCGGACTCTGTGCTGACAGCTCAGAGCTTGGAGCCTGCTTCGGATTCTGTGTCTCCCTGTCTCTCTCTCTCTCTGCCCCTCCCCTATTCGTGCTCTGTCTCTCTCTCTCAAAAATAAACACTAAAAAAAAAAATAATAATAATAATAATTCAGTCTGTCCCTGAGCACCTGAACCTAGAACCACCAAATCCAGCGACGTATTCATTGTGTTGTCTGGTGTGTCTCCAGGACACAGTATGTAATTCACTAATCTCCGACATCATTTTCTTTTCATAGCAGTTGGTTTGCTAACAGAATCATTTGGGCAAGTATTTAAAATAAACAAAAATCCATTCTTGGACTTTATCCCTGGATATTCCAATTTGGTACAGCTGGAATGGGGTCTCAGCACCTTTGGCCATAAGCAACTGCCTGGGCTTTTCTGGGCTGCTGGACATGTTCTGTATCTTAATCTGGGTGGAGATTGCATGGATATTCACATATGGAAAAATTCATCTAGCTGTACAATTAATATTTGTGCAGTTTACTGGATATAAAATATACCTCAATAAGTAAATAAAAAGAAAGACATGCTTAAAAAAGTTACCCTGAGGGATTCATTCCTTTGAATATAGAGAACACATTGATTTAAATCATAGCTACTATTCACATCTCCCCTTAAAAAGTCTTCAGAAAAAACGATCAGTTCTCTTCAACCTCAAGACAAGTTTCCAGATGCTGGTTTGAAGAGAGAGATGATCTGCTTCCCTAGAACTTTAATGAGATGCCGATGATAAAGGTTCTTTGACATGAATTCTATGCAGGGTCTTTTTACTCTAAGGATTATCATGTCACTAGTCCATATTAGTTAAAATAAAACATTAGTAAAGAAAAATGTTTGGTCCACATAACTCTTCAAATGCCACAAAATGCATCTTACATAAAAAGAATAAAGATCCTTTGCTATGCTGGTTTAAAAAAATGCTAAAGGCTTTTCAAAGACAGTGATTTTTCTCACCACTTAAAAAAATTGAGATGCAATTTACATATCAAAAAATTCACCCCTTTAAAGTATATATTCCATGGTATTTAGTATATTCACAAGGTTGTGCAGCCATCACCACTATCTAACTCCAGAACATTTTTAGCACCCCAAAAGAAACCCCATACCCATTAGTAGTCACTCTCCAACCCTCTCTTTCTCTGGGAATCCCTAACCTACTTTCTATCTTTATGGATTTGCCCATTCTGGACATTTCATATAAATGAAATCGTAAAATGTGTGGTCTTTGACTTCATTCACTTGGCAAAGTGCTTTCTTTTTTTTTTTTTTTAAGTTTATTTATTTTGAGAGAGAGTGCGTGCATGCACACATGTGAGCAGGGGATGGGCAGAGAGAGAAGGAGGGAGAAAGAATCCCAAGCAGGTTGTGCACTGTCAGCCTGACCTGGGGCTTATTCCCACAAACTGTGAGATCATGACCCCCAACTGTGAAGTCAAGAGCTGGACGCTTAAGCGACTAAGCCACCCAGGTGCCCCAGCAAAGTGTCTTCGAGGTTCATCTATATCATAAGATTTATCAGTATGGCATTTCTTTTTATGGCTGAATAGTACTCCATTGTACAGATGTTTTGTTCATCTATGCATTAGTTGATGGACATTGCATTGTTTGTACTTTTTGGCTATTATAAATAACGTTGCTATGAACATTCATGTACAAGTTTTTTTTAATGTAAGTATGTTTTTAATTCTCCTGGATATATACCTAGGAGAGAATTGCTGGGTCATACACATGGTAACTCTATGTTTAACATTTTGAGGAACTACCAAGCTGTTTTCCAAAGTGGCTGTACCATTTATATTTCTACCAGCATTGTATGAGGGTTCTAATCTCTCCACATCCTCACCAACACTTATTATTTTCTGTCTTTGATCATAGCCTTCATAGCTATAGATTACAGCATGTGAAGTAGTATCTCACTGGTTTTGATCTGCATTCTCTAATGACTAATGATGTTAAGTGTCTGTGCATGTGCTTAAATTTCAAGCCAGTGATTTTAATTTTAAGCCTAACTTTGTGAGAATTGAATGAAACAATTTACCAGTCTATTTACATTAACTTAGGAATACTGTTCCTTACACAAATATCTGGAGACATCTCTTCATTTGAGTTGATGCTTTCTGAAGTTTTGAGAATTGCAAGGGGTCTTCGCTGGGCTAAACCCCGTGGGGGATCTGCAGGAGGACTGGAAAAAACATTTAACAATTTAATTTATCCAATTTAACAATTAATTTTTCTGTTAAAATAGATAAAAATAAGCCCCTAATTCATCCTCATTTATAATAATAGAAAACTTTTAAGTGTCAAAACAAAACAAAAAACTTCAAACCTGTTATTTTGTTTTTCTGAAAGAAGAAACTCATCAAAAATGGAGAAAGGTAGACTGGGACCTACAGAAAAAGAGAGCAGATTTATACTCTTAAGAGTAAACACCTATTTTTCAAGACAACTAGGTCAATTAATATTTTGTGCTATTTGGAAGCAGAAAGGTAATCTGTCTTTTATATGAACAATTTCAAACATAAAAAAGTAGAGATCATTTAAAAACAATTATAGATGATTGTGTTTCATCTTTATTCACCACCACTGCTTTGCAAACCCAGCCCCACTCTGGATTGTTTTATTTTACTTAAAAAAAATTTTTTTTAATGTTTATTCATTTTTGAGAGAGAGAGAGAGAGAGAGAGAGAGAGAGAGCATGAGCAGAGGAGAGGCAGAGAGAGAAGGAGACACAGAGAATCTGAAGCAGCTCCAGGCTCCAAGCTGTCAGCACAGAGCCCAAGGTGGGGCTTGAACCCATGAACCGTGAAATCATGACCTGAGCCAAAGCTGGCCGCTCAACTGATTGAACCACCCAGGCGCCCCTGCTCTGGATTATTTTAAAGCAAATCCAAGATATCACATCATTTCATCTGTAAATATTTCAATATATATTTTTAAAACAGACAGGCTCTTTCAAAAGAGCATAATCTCAAAACGTACCTATAGGATTAATAATTTCCGAGTATCGTATATCCAGTCAGAAGATTCACATTTTACCAAAATTATTTAGAAAGTCGGGATTGGGAATGCAGAGTAAGATTTATATACTGTGTTTGAAATGCCTCTTTTTTTTTAATTTTTAATTTTATTTTAGAGAGACACAGAGGGGCCATGAGTGGAGAGAGGGACAAAGGTGGAGAGACAGAATCCCAAGTAAGCAAGCTCTGCGCTGTCAGTGTGGAGTCCAAGGCAGGGCTCGAACTCAAGAACTGTGAGATCATGACTTGAGCCTAGATGAGTTGGACGCTCAAGGAACTGAGCCACCCAGGCGTCCCTTAAATGTCTCTCAAACATTTTGATTCTATAGGGTTTGTTGGTTGTTTCAGTAATTTTTTGTTGAAGAGACTACATTGTTTGCTCCATAATGCTAGATATTTTGCCAATTACATCCTCCTATGTTGTTTACGTGTTCCTCCAGGCTTTGTATTTCCTATAAACTGGTGGTTAGAATTAGAGGTTTAATCGGATTCTTTTTTTTTTAAACTACTTATAGGTAGATATTTATCTTTTGCCACTTTTAACATATTTTTAAATGAAAAGAGGACAAATGTGAATATGAAATAGCTTTAGTTTTAAGTAGTTTAATGGAAAAACTACTTTCTTGGCTGTTGGATCCTACTGAGAGCTCAGTGTACACTAGCTAAGGTGGAAGATTATCTGGTAGCTAATATAAATTTAAATTTACATTTAAACTAAACATTTCAAAGCACTGAGGAATCTCACAAAAACAAAAAACACTCTCTTAAATGTCTATCCTGTCCTAAATCATATGCTTATAACTGAATTCCATGGTTCCCTCTATCTTCTTACAATTCCCTTTACCGTAATTAAGAAAAATATATACTACTTATTATATAATGTGTTTGCTATCAGCAAGTTTTTCATGAGATTGTCAAATACAACTCACCTTTAGAATGAGGTTGCTCTTGCCAAATGTTTTCTGCAAGTGAACTCACCCTGGAAAGAAACTTGTTTTAAAACATGTGCTAAGTACCCACAGAAAGAATTATCTTAAACGTCAAAGAGGGTTTTTCATCAAATATAATCTTCTTCACTCTATAATAAAGAAAATATTCTAGTACTGTCAATCCAAATTCTTTAAGATAAAACCTTCAGTCATTAAAATAGTTATACAAGTATATTTGATAATAGATATAACATTAGCAGTATAAGTAGATTATAAAATAGTAAACTCTCATTTTCATCAAACAAAACAAAAACAGAACACAGAAGGATATACTGATGTTAATAGCAGTAATCTCTTGGTGGAAGAAATGGGTGGTTTTATCTTTTAAAAATTATATTTGATTGTTTCTTTAAGAAACATGTTATTTTTTTAATGGAAAAAGCTCTGTACTCTGTCTTCCTTCATCAGCATCAGAGTTTATGTTTTGACAAAGACTTGCAAAAATTGTCTTGATACTCTAAAAGACTTCAAGTCACTAGAGTCAAAGATTGGTTCTAAATGCCCTCCTATAACCATTATCCCATCCACCAATGTGGTCCTACCTGGCACAGGAGTTTACTGGACAAACAGAATTGGATAGAGCCATTCCTCGTATTTCCTGAGACTCTGATGCAGTTTGCAGTTCAGCCATCTCCTTCCGAGGCATCTTCTCTTCTTGCTATTTGCATTAAACAAACAAAATCAATGTGTCCCTCCTATCTATAAAATTCTACCTATTTTCAAGCATTAGCTCTGAAATTAGGTTTACCACACTCTTCCCCTAGATATCCACTAACCATATCAAATATCTATACTATAAAAGTTCTTTCTAATAATTTATGTTCCTAGTATAAACTGGTTCTGTTTTACTCAGCTGGGCAGTGCCAAGATAAACTAAATTTCTTTGGGTAACCCTCTAGGGGAACATGACTGGAATAAAAAGTTAAAGTCCAGAAATTACAAAATAATAATTTAGAATATAATTAAGAAGTCAATAAATTGTATAACTTCTTGAGACACAATTTCCATTTGAGGTCTTCACCTGTTATATTACTTTCCTGATGGACTTAATTGCTATTAATAGCTACGAAACTACCAGAAACCGAATGGAGTTGGGAGGACTTTAACTTTCTATACTTTTATATTTTAAATTTGTTTCAATAATCATAGTTTTCTATATTTAAAAAAAGAGAAATGACCTGATCACCCGTTCTTTCTTGCGGAGTAGTTTGAATCTCTTTTAGCTTCTTTTCCATCTCTTCAATCTGTTTCTGCATTTCTGCTCTCTTCTCTGCACTGGTCAGCAGCTCGGCTAGAAATGTTAAGGTTGGCTGATGCATTACTCCTCATAGCAATTTATTGTCAAAAACTGTCTTTGGACTCATGGCCTCAACAAACATAATAATATTACAGACAAGAATAATATAGATGGAGCAAAGTCCTCTAATTGAGGTCTAGGTCTCTCTTTGTTCAATTCATTTATTTAGTCAATAAAAACCAGAATATGTGTGATGTGCCAATCACAACTCTGAGCACTTACATTTCAGTGGTGATAATACAAAGTCCTTGGTCATGTGATGCTAACAGCCAACTTGAGGGACACACACACACACACACACACACACACACACACACAAATTAACAAGAAAATCAGTATTAAAAATAAAATAGGTGATGTAAGCATGTGTGACTGAGTGGAGGAGTGGAGGTCAGGAGCTACTTAAGACCAATAAGCAAGGAAGGGGCACCTGGGTGGCTCAGTTGGTTAAGGGTCAGACTTTGGCTCAGGTCATGATCTCGCAGTTCACAAGTTTAAGCCCCATGTTGGGCTCTGTGCTGACAGCTCAGAGCCTGGAGCCTACTTTGGATTCTGTGTCTCCCTCTCTCTCTGATCCTTCCCTGATTGCTCTCTGTCTCTGTCTCTCTCTCAAAAATAAATAAATATTTTTAAAAAATACCAGGAAGCAGGGAAGATCATTTTAACATTATAAAATGCTCATCTGCTGTGAGCAAAATGGGCTATGGTAAGGCCAGAATGAGGCAGAAGGTCTAGCTGCAGTAGTCTACCTAAAAGATGGTGGTTTGGATTAATAATGACAACGGTGATAAAGAAAAGATGTGGGAAATTTTTGGTGGTAAAGTTGATAGGCTGAATTATTCATTACATGTAGGGGAATGGTACAGAAAGAGGGATCAGAGATGACTTCTAGTTTTTTTTGGCTTCAACCTTCTGGGCGCATGGTGTTGCCTTTTACTGGAATGCGGAAGCTTGTGGTATGTGTGTGTGTGCTGGGGTGTGGTTTGTGGCAGAAATCAATAATTCTGTTCTGGCTATGTTCAGGTTAAAATGTCTATTAGAATAGCCAATAGATACAGGCAACTAAATAGGAGTCTGGAGTTGAGATGAAATGTCAGGGATGGAGATATAAATTTGAGAGTCCATGGCTTGTAAACAGTATTTAATCCATTACTTAGTGATATCTGTAGAAAGAGAAGATAACTGGAATATTCCAAGACTCTATCCTGGGCCTCAGAAAGAGGTCTTTGATGAGAAGAATAGCAGTAAAGGAAACTGAGAGGCAACACACACCAAGGAAAAAGGCAAGAGAAGCATTTCGTGAAGAAGTGTTTCATCATCTGTTTCAAATGAAGCCAAAAGCTCAATAAATAAAGATCAGGACTGAGAAATGGTCACTGGATTTAGCAAAAAGGAGGTTTCTGGTCATGATCAGAGCTGCTTCACTCGAATAAAGGGAATGCCTGAGAAGATAATGGGCAGTGAAGAAGAAATTTTGCTGTGAACTAGATCAATACACATACCTTCCCTTTGCTCTTTTAATTTCTTCCGGAAAACTTCAGCCCGGATCTCTTCAAAGGAGAACTCCCCTACTCCTGCATAAATCTTCTCCTTACAATACATCATCTTCTCTTTCTTCTCCTGAGACTCTTGCTGATGGTTCTGAACTCTTTGCAGGAGATCTCCTTCTTCCTTTCCAGGTTTTCTTGTGCTTAGAATGTGGTTTATACTGGGTTCAATTTTACATGGTGTCCTAAAGAAACAAAATAATTACAGACCAAATGAATTATTTCTTACATGTTTTGACAGAACATAGGAACAATGTCAGTGGCAAGACTATGTATAATTTGATTTCAAAAAATAAAAACAAAGAAGATTAAGGAAAGAGACTAGAAAATAATTCATATGGGTCATCAACAATTATGTTCTGAGTACTACTCTGTTAGGATGAGGAAGGAAATTAACCATAAGTTAGGGTCATCAAATAGTTTATATACCTTATAGGTGAAAATAAATCTGGATATCGTATCTTAATCAAACCCAGTGTATGAGGGCTTCCCGGGTGGCTCAGTCAGTTGAGTGTCTAACTCTTGATTTCAGTTCAGGTCATGATCTCATGGTTCAAGGAATTCAGACCCGCATCTGGCTCTGTGCACTGTGAGTGTAGAGTCTGCTTGAGCTTCTCTCTCTCCCTCTCTCTCTGCCCCTTTCCTGATAGCAGGCATGCACTCTCTCTTTCACAAAATAAATAAACTTAAAAAAAAATTAACCCAGATGAAATAAAATTAACCTATACATTATAGCCCATTTTCTACTGTTTCACACTAAAAACTAAAATTAGAGTTAGGAATATAGCATTTAGGGAATTGATGATGTGAACTTCAAGGTTCTCAGCTAAGGGGGAAGAATGAGAGTAAGAATACAGGTTTGAAAAGAATGAAGCATAAAGTACTTCACACAAAGTGGGGCAGACATTCTCAATTCTGGCTACGGATCAGAATCACTTACATATCTTTTATTTCCTTATGTGCCTTTGTACAACTAAAGACATCTGATCCCTACACCAGATCCACTAAATAAGAACCTTTAATGGTAGGGTCCAAGCATCTACATACTTAAAAGGCTTCCTTAGCTTGTTCAATCCGGGAAAGGACATCTACAAAAACCCTACACAAACATCACACTTAATGATGAAAGACTGAATGCTTCTCCCCTAAGATCAGGAACAAAATAAGAACATCCATTCTTGTCACTTCTATTATAAAATTAAAATATAAAGATCAGTTGTATTTTAAACAATGAACAATCTGAAAATGAAATTAAGAGAACATTTCTATTTACAATAGCACCAAAAGAATGAGGTATTTGAGAATAATTTTTAAGAAAGAAATGTGACTAGACACCAAAGAAAATATACAGATGGCAAACAAGCATATAAAAGATCCCTCATCACATATTATCAAGGAATTATAAACTAAAACAATAATGAGATGCCACTACTCATCTATTAGAATGGTTAAAATCTAAAATACTGACAACACCAAATTCTGACAAGGATGTGGAAGATTATGAACTATCATTCATTGCTGGTATGAATGAATACAAAATGGTACAGCCACTTTGGAAGAGAGTTTGGCACTTTCTTACAAAGCTAAATTTAGTCTTAAAATCCAGCTCTATGAGTTGAAAACTTATGTCCACATAAAACCCTGCACTCAAGTATTTATAGCAACTTTATTCATAATTGCCAAAATTGGAAGCAACCAAGATGTCCTCCCATAAATGGATAAACATCCATACGATGGAATATCACTCAGCACTAAAAATAAATGAGCTATTATGCCACAAAAAGACATGAAGAAACCTTAAATTCATACCGATGAGAAAAGCCAATCTGGAAAGCTTACATACCGTTTTTTTCCAACTATAGGACTTCTGGGAAAAGACAGAACTAAGACGACAATATAAAGGTCAGTGGTTGCCAGGGATTTGAGTGAGGGATAAATGAACCACATAAGTACACTACTTACATGACACTGTAATCATGGACACATGAAAAACTCATAGAACTGTAGAACACACCAGAGTGAATCTTAATGTGAATTATGAACTTTAGTTAATAATGTATCAATACTGGTGCGTCAATTACAACAAATGGACCACACTGATCCATGATGTTAATAGGTTAAACTGTGTGCAGGGTTGAAGAGGAGGAAGTATATGGGAACTCTGTACAATTTTTCTATAAACTTAAAACAGCTAAAAAAATAACATCAACTAATTCTTTTAAAAAGTGTAAAACTTTGGGGCACCTGGGTGGCTCCGTCAGGTGAGTGTTCTATTTTGGCTCAGGTCATGATCTCGTGGTTCGTGAGTTCAAGGCCCACATTGGGGTCGCTGCTGTCAGCACAGAGCCCACTTTGGATCCTCTGTCCCCTTTCTCTTCCCCTCTCTCACTTGTACTCTCTCAAAAATAAACATTTAAAAAATATTTTTAAATGAAATAAAAAGGGTAAAACATGTATTCTGAAAACTGTTGTTGAAAGAAATGAATGAAGATATAAATAAGAGATATTCCATGTCCATAGATCTGAAGATTTAATATTATTAAGATGGCAATATTCATTAAACTGATCTACAGATTCAGAGCACAATCTGTGTCACGATTCCAGCTGACTATTTTGCAGAAATTACCAAGATGATCCTGAAATTCAGATGGAATTGTAAGGGAACCAGAATGGTCAAAACAATCTTTAAAAAGAAGAACAAGGGGACGGCTGGGTGGCTCAGTCGGTTAAGCGTCGGACTTCGGCTCAGGTCATGATCTCACTCATGGTTCATGGGCTGGAGCCCCCCATCAGGCTCTGTGCTGACAGCTCAGAGCCTGGAGTCTGCTTCGGATTCTGTCTCCCACTCTGCCCCTCCCCCGCTTGCTCTCTTATCTCTCTCTCTCTGTCAAAAATAAATAAATAAACATTAAACGAAAAAAAAGAAAGAAAACAAAATGTGTCTGGTTACTTTCATCTCCACAAAGAAGGAAATGCCCCTGAGCACCAAGATAGATGCCCCTGCTCACTCCATAATTCCCATCTCAAAATGTCTGGAAATCCAACTCACATAACTGGCTGTTGTGCAGTTTCTTCAACATATGGAGTAAAACTGGGAAGCAGAGAAGGTACTGCTGTCACAGAAGCCGTACTGCCACGAGGCTGGCGATGAAGAAGAAAATGAAAATTACCAGTGTTCCATCCTAACACAATATATGCAGACCGTGCCTAATTATTCAAGAGGAATTAAAAGAGATTCTGAAAATACTCCTCTACTTGAAATGTGAAGTCCTTGTTATGTGTGCAAATACACTGGATCCAAGAGTCCTTACCCTGCATTCCAAAGGCCTGCCTGTGTTCCATGGGCCTGGTTGCAGCTCATTCTCCTTGGCCCTGGACACAGGGCGTGCTATCCATGGTTGAGATGCAGGCTTAGACAACTCTGCTCTGGAGGCTTCATCAGCATTTTCATCAAAAATAGTAATTCTGGAATTACTTTGCATCTGTTGAGGAACTGGATTTTGGAGCCCTCTGTTCTGGTTTGAAGCTAGAGAAAAACATTAAAACTTTACATAAAATCTTTAATTATCAATCTAAATGCCAGGTAAAGTATACCCAATTCTTCCTAAAATCAAGGAGATTACTTCTACTACCATAGAAACAAAGAGATTTTCTTTAAATAGTGATTTTTTAAACCTTTAAGTGAATTCAATTACTAACTTTTTAATTCATTTTGTTACTTATACTGTCTCTGCTTTCCCTCACTTCCAATCTTTTATTTATAGATATTTAAAAAAATTCTACACCTTCCTTCAGTCACCATTCTAACATTGTCTAGTTTTCTGAGAGATTGACCTAACCTAAATTTTTGTTTTTTAATTTAAAATTTTTCTCTCAATGGAAATAAGCGGAAATGTTTTGAATCTAGAGAAGACAAATTAGCCAATTTATTAGGGCTGTTCTCTGTTATGGGGCTCCTTATTGCAATCAAGTTTTAGTATGATCTGGATGAAATATTCTTTAGGTCTAGATACTCCCTATACCCTAATTCTAGGATACATTTTGAATACTGGTAAGTTGATATGAGACAAGGCCGAAGAGATTTTTCGAAATTCTGGTCTATATTTCTAACTGCTATGAATGCAGTTAATAAAAGCTTATTGCTCTCTGTACTTTCTGCTCAATTTTGCTATAAATCTAAAACTTCCCTAAACATAGTGAATTAAAAAAAAAAAAAGCTTATTGTTAATCATCTTTACGTGTACAAAGAAAGTCTAATTTCTGGCCCTCAAAAGCTTGAAGACCATGTTAATACATTCTCTGAGGCTTTGGCATATGTAAGCTTAATTTGACAATACTGGCTATATTATTGCATATCTTCTTTCAGCCAACAACTCAACTTAAGAAACTCTTGATGCTTATATACTAGGTTTTTCTTAATTAAGACACAAAGTTGCTGACATGTTTGGTTTTACTGCATACTGTAATCTCAGCTCTCTGAAGATTTCCTTCTTTTTGCCACCTAGTATTCAGAAAACTAGGACAGTGTCCACATATATATTTATACATTATCTCTTTACATAATTTGCCTACCAACCGAGACTAAGGGCTTCCCGTAATAACACTTAACCAACTTACCCTTGAGAGCACCTCCTACACGGCTGATTGGAGCTCTTGCTGTCTTTTTCCCTTTGCTTTTTAGTTCAGCCAGTGTGCTTCGTTGTGGTATAGAAGATCCAAATACTTCTTCCTCCTCTTCTTTCTCAAGTGCCAACACAGTTTGCCGAGACACTCGAGCTTGGAATTGTCTAAAGTAATAGAATGGACAATTAACTTTTGGAAGATGGACACTACTCACCAGAATCAAAATATCTAATTTGTTAAAACAAGGGAGAAGAAATATAGAGAAATAGCCCACAGAAAATGTTTATTATGTCAGAAATAAAGACAGCTATCTTGAAATCAGAGAGAAGGTTTAGAATAGAATGATTTAGCTTCCCCTTTAAATATCCAAGTTTGACCAATTAGCACACTCTGAAGAGCACCACTAGGTTGATCAGAGGATCAGAGCAGGGTGACTAAGATTAAAGAATTTATTAAGATCAGAGTTTCCCATCAACATTTTATTATAAAACTTTTTAAACTTACAAATTATCGAAAGCATAAATGAGCACCCATATACTCTTCACCCAGATTAACCAACTGTTAACATCTTGCTACATCTATTTTGTTACTGTCTATGTCTCTTTCTTTCTCTATGCACACTGCTTCCCTTGCTACCATTTTTTCCTAAACCATATCAAATGAAGTTATATCCCACATGACATTTTACTTTAGCAAGCTGGTAGAAGTTTGAAGATTAAACTTCCTGTCCTGCTGCCAAAGCCTTAAGTATTGCCAAAAGGGGGAAAAAAAAAAAAAAGAATAAGCTGCGAGTACTGGCCAAGAGGAGTAAGGCCATGATAGCCTCTCTCTCGCTGGGTAGAATTAAAAACTCTAAACAAACTACAAAAAAAGAAACTGAGGCTTCTGCAAAGTAAACAAAAGCAAGTGGACTGTAGAGAGGAGTCAAACTTGAAGAAACAACCCACACAGGGTTGTTTCCTGTTTTTTTTTTCTTCTTTTTTCTCTTGTGGTTTAAAATTGTTGCAATGATGGTGTGGGAAGCTAAAACTTCATCTTTCTGGCCAGAGTACTGGGAAAAGGGGACTCTGTGGGTCAGTGAATGTGGGAGAGATGTTGGAGAGGATGAACTGAAGAAGGGGATCTCCTAATTCTCTATATGAATTGGCACAAGCTCTGGACTCAGTTCTGAGCTATACATGCACAGGGCAGGCCCAAAGCAGCACAGAAAAGTCTCTGAGAACTGAACTATGTTCTCAACTAACTGAACTAACTTTAGTATGCACTAAACCATTACCCAAGTCCTAGACTAACCCCTGAGCAGCCTACACCTGGGATAGACCCAAAGGTCACGAAAACCGAACTGACAATGGAACCATTATCCACATGAGAAAGAACTTAAGATATCTGAAAGTTGGTTGGCTACTAAGACAAAAATATCAACAATCCCCAGAGAATACAACCAACAGACTCAGAGTCTAATAACATGGTATCAGGATCAATGTCTAAGATATAATCCAAAATTACTTGACAGATCAAGAACCAGTAAAATACGATCAATTCTCAAAGGAAAAGGCAAGCAACATGTATCAATATCGAGATGACCTAGGTGTTGGGAATTTTCAGATAGAGATTTAAAGGCAGTTATTTTAACAGTGCTCCATGAAATAAAGGTAAAAATATTTGAAATGAATGAAAAAAAAACATAAGTTCTCAGCAGAGACACAGAAACTATAAAAAAGAATCAAATGGAGAATTTAGACCTGAAAAACACATTATCAGAAATAAAAAATTTACTGGATGGACTCAATATCAAACTGGAGATGTCTGAGAAAAGAGTAAAAAATCCTGAAGACAAATCAGTAAAAACTAGCCACTCTGAAAAACAGAAAGAAAAAAGGTTAAAAAATTAAAAACTAAAACAACAAAAAAGAGAGCTTCAGAGACCTAAGGAACAATATCAAAAGGTCTAATATATGTGTAACTGAATTCCCAGAAAAAGAGATATAATAAGTACAGAAAAACCATTTTTAAATAATGACTAAAAATTTTTCAAATTTTGTGAAAGGTATACATTTATAAATTCGAAAAGCTCAGGAAACCCCAAATGGATTAAATGCAAGAGTAATCACACCTAGACACACCATAATCAAACTTCTGTATAACAATGTTAAAGATAAAAATCTTAAATGCACCCAGAGAAAATCGACGCAATAGAGAAGGAATCAATCAAATGACTACACATTTCTTGCCAGAAATCACGGAGTCCAGAAGACAGTGCAACAACATCTTTAAAGTACCAAAAGAAAAGAACTGTTTACCCAGAATTCGACATTCATTGAAAATATCCTTTAGGAATGAAAATGAAGACATTCTTAGATGAAGAAAAACTAAGGGAGTTTATTGGCCATAGGCTCACTCTAAATGAATGGCCAAACATCTTTGGGTAAAGGGAAATTATACTAGAGGAGAACCTGGGACTTCAGAAACAAATAAAGAAGAGAAATGATAAACACAAAAGACCACTTTCCTCCAAAGTTCTTTAAAATATGTAAGGCTGTTGAAAGCAAAAATTATAACATTGTCTGGTGAGGTTCTCAGTGTATTTAGATGTAATAATACATATTACAAGTATACCAAAAAAGTAGGGAAAATAAAGGGACCTATATGGTTATAAAGCTTCTATATTTTACTTGAAGTGGTAATATATTAACTGTAAGTAGACTATTAAAGGTTAGGTATGTTTATAATATACCTTAGAGCAACCACTAAACAACAGTAACAGACAAAAAAAGCCAATAAAATAAAATGAAATACTAAAAAATATTCAGATAATCCAAAAGAAGTCAGGAAAGGGGCAAGAAAGGAATAAAAGAGAACGAATTGAAAAACAAATAAAAACTAATAAATCTAAATCCAATAAAAATAATAATTAAAGTTGGGGCGCCTGGGTGGCTCAGTTGGTTAAGCAGCCGACTTCGGCTCAGGTCATGATCTCATAGTCTGTGAGTTCGAGCCCCGCGTCGGGCTCTGTGCTGACAGCTCAGAGCCTGGAGCCTGCTTCTCTGCCCTTCCTCTGCTCACGCTATGTCTCTATGTCTCTCAAAAATAAATAAACGTTAAAAATTAAAAAAAAAAAAAAAAAAAAAAGAAGTGTAGGGGAGAAACAATGTTTAAAAAAATAATAATAATAATTAAAGTAAACGTTCTAAATACACCATTTAAAAACAGATATTGTGAGAGGTGAGAAAAAAAAACAAGACCCAATTATTTGCTGGGTGTAAGAAACACACTTTAAATATGAAGACATAGATAAGATAAACATTAAAGAAAATCCATACAAAAACCTGTATCATGAATGTTTGCAGCAGCATTATTTCACAATAGCCAAAAAATGGAAACTACCTAAACGCTCATTAATTGAGGAGTGGATAAACAAAATATGATCTATCTATAGAATGGAATATTACTGAGCAATAAAAAGGAATGAAATAAGAATATACATTCATCGGTGAAGAATACACTTGGATAAATCTTCAAAATATTAGGCTAAGTGAAAGAAGCTAGTCACAAAAGACTATATAATGTAGGATTCCATTTATGTGCAATGCCCAGAAGAGGCACACCTAGAGACAGAAGTAGGTAAGTCGTTGCCTGGAAGTGGGTGAGAGGGACTGGGGAGTAACTGCATATGAGGATGGGGTTCATGCTGGAGTGTTAAAAATGTTCTAAAATTAGATTGTGGTGATGGCCACACAACTCCAACTCTAAAACTATTAAAAAAAAAAACAAAACAAAGGGAAAAGCTTATGTCATATAAACAAAAGAAAGCCAGAGTAGCTGTATTAATAATCAGACCAAGAAGACATCAGAATGTATATAACCAAGGATAAAGATACTGTAGTTATTATATCATGATAAAGGGATCACTTCTAAATGTGTATCCTTCAGAACTTCAAAATATATAAAGCAAAAAAATGGAACTTAAGGAAGAAAAAGAAAAATTCACAATAAAGGGAAATTCAAAATCCCTCTCTCAGTAACTCAGAGAACAATTAGACAGAAAATCAGCAAGGAAACAGAAGACCACAACAGACCTAAATAACATTTAAAAAACGTTACACTGCCAAACAGCACAAAATATGTATTTTTCAAGTGTCCATAGAATATTCACCAATGACAGACCATATGACAGAACTTAATAAATTAAAAAAAACTGAAACCATACAAATTATGTTCTCTAACCACAATGGAATTAAACTAGAAATCAGTTAACAGAGAGACATCTGAAAAATCTCTGAACATTTCCTAACTAGATTAAAACACTTTTAAACAACCCATGGGTCAAAGGGATAACACATGGGAAATCAGAAAATTTTGAGCTGAGTGAAAATGCACATATTGTATTGTATCAAAATTTGTGGGGTATAGCTAAAGCACTGCTTAGAAGGAAATATTTTATATCAGAAAAGAAAGATCTAGACCAGTGATCTAGGCTGTCACCTTAAACTAGAAAAAGAGCGAGTTAAACTCAAAGCAAGCACAAAGAAGGATATAATAAAGAGGAGAAATCAATAAAAATAAGAGAAAGTCAATTGAAAAAAAGCAATAAAACCAAAAGCTGGTTCTCTAAAAAGATCAATAAAATTGAAAAACTTCTAGCCAGACTAGAAGAAAAAGAAAAAGACACAAATTACCAATATCGAGAATGAAAAAGAAAGACACAAATTACCAATATCGGGAGATCACTACATAACCTACAGATATTAAAAGGAAAGTAAAGGAATACTATAAACAACTCTATGCTCATAAACTCATTGATGAAATGAATCGAGTCCTCAAACAAATACCACCATGGGGCGTCCAGGTGTCTCAGTCGGTTAAAAATGCCACTTTGGCTCAGCTCATGATCTTGCCATTTGAAAGTTGGAGCCCCGCATCAGGCTCTGCACTGCTCTCTGCCCCTCACTCCCTCTCAAAAATACTTTCAAAGCTTACTCAAAGAAATCAAAGATCGAAATAAATGAAGAAATATACCAAGTTCATGCACAATACTAATCAAAATTCCAGAAAGCCGATTCTAAAATTTATACAGGAAGTCAAAGGAACTCTATTTAAAAAGAAGTCAAAAGAAGCTAAAAAGAAGAACAAAGTTGTAGGTCTCATATTACTTGATTTCTAGACTTACTATAAAGCTGCAGTAATCTAGATACTATGGTATACACTAATGAATACATAGATCAAAAGAACAAAGTAGAATAACAGAAATAACTACCCAAATATGATTTTAAAAATGTTTACTTATTTAAGAGAGAGCACGTACATGCACTTGAGCAGAAGCATGAGCAGGGGAGGGGCAGAGGGAGAGGGAAAGAGAGAATCCCAAGCAGGCTCTGCACTATCAAGTGCAGAGTGTTATGCAGGGATCCATTCGACGAACTGTCAGATCATGACCTGAGCCAAAGTGGAACGCTTAATCGGCTGATCCACCCAGGCACCCCTCAAATATGATTATGACAAAGACGAAAAGTCAATTCAATGGAGAAAATCTTTTCAACAAGTTACAAGAACAAACGGAGGTTCATATACAAAAAAAAGAACCTTGATCAATACCTTATACAAAAATTAACTCAAAGTGGATCAGAGATCTACATGTAAAAAGTAAAACTACAAAAACTTTAAGATGAAAATAAACTATTGGGACTACATCAAAAAAAAAACAAAAACGTTTTGCAGAGCAAAGGAAACCATCAAAAAACAAAAAGACAACCTACTGAATGGGAGAAGCTATTTGCAAATGATATTTCTAATAAAGAGTTACTATCCAAAATATATAAAAAACTTACAGAACTCAACACCAAAAAACAACCTGATTTTAAAATGCAGATAGGACTTGAATAGACATTTTTCCAAAGACCTATAGATGGCCAACAGACACATGAAAAGATGCTCAACATCACTCATCATCACAAAAATGCAAATCAGGGGCGCCTGGGTGGTTCAGTTGGTTAAGTGTCCAACTTCAGCTCAGGTCATGATCTCACGGTTCATAAATTCGAGCCTGAAGCCTGCTCTGTGCTGACAGCTCAGAGCCTGAAGTCTGCTTCAGACTCTGTCTCTCTTTGTCACTCTCTCTCTCTGCACCCCTCCCCTGCTCATGCTCTCTCTCTCTCACAAAAATAAATAGACATTAAAAAAAAATAAAAATGCACATCAAAACCACAATGAGATATCACCTGACACTTGTCAGAATGGCTAGAATCAAAAAGACAGGAAATAACAAGTGTTGACAAGGATGTGGAGAAAAAGGAGCCCTCACACACTGTTGGTGGGAATGTAAATTAGTACAGCCACTGTGGAAAACAGTATGGAGGTTCCTCAAAAAATTAAACACAGAAATACCATACAATCCAATAATTCTGCTACTGGGAGTTTATTTACCCAAAGAAAACGAAAACAGTAATTCAAAAGAATATATGCACAGCTAGCACAGCTATGTTTACAGCATTAGTTACAATAGCAAAGATATAGAAGGCAACCTAAGTGTCTATTGATAGACAAATAGATAAGGAAGATATGGTGTATATATGCATAATGGATTATGCAGCCATAAAAAAGCAGGATGGTGCCATTGATGACAACATGGATGGACCTACAGCCTATTATGCGAAGTGATCTGAGTCAGACTGAGAAAGGCAAATACCAAATACCATATGATTTAACTCATATACGGAATCTAAAAGGGGAAAAAAAAAATCAAACGAAGAGCAGAATCAGACCTATAAATATGGAGAACAAACTGATGGCTGCCAGAGGGGAAAGAGTTGGGGGAAACGGGCAAATGGGTGAAAGGGAGAGGGAGACACAGGCTTCCAGTTATGGAATGAATAAGTCATGGGAATAAAAGGTACAGCATAAGAAATATAGTCAATAATATTATAATGGCTTTGTATGGCGAGCTACGGTAACTATACTTGCAGTAAGCACAGCATAGTATATAATCTTGTCCTATGTTATACATCTGAAACTAATGTAACATGTATATCAACTATATTCAAATAAAAAAAACCTTTTTAACTTTAAGATGAAAACATAGGAGAAAATCTTTGAGACCTTTCGCTCAACAGAGCTGTCAGACATACCAAGAGCATGATCCATACAAACCATGATTGATTTTAGAATTCTCCGAAATTAAAAACTTTTGTTCTATAAAACACACTGTTAAGAAAAAATAAAGCCAACGGTTAAGCTGGGAGAAGAGACTTACAAATCACCTATCTGACAAAAGATTGTATTCAGAACATACATATAAAATCCATCTTTAAAGTAGAACCAATTTAACAACTGAAATGCATTATGCTAAATGAAAGCAGACACACTCAAAAGGCCACACATACTATACGATGTCATTTAGATGATATTATGGAAAAAGCGAAACTACTGGGCGGGAGAACAGATCAGCAGTTGTCAGGGTTTGGGAGTGAGCCTAAGTGTTGAACTACCAAGGGGCAGCATAAAGAAGTCCTATGGAGTGATGGAACTATTGCGTGTTTTGATCAGGGTAATGGTTACATGTCCCTATTCAATTGTGAAAACTTACAAAACTAAACACCAAACAGTGAATTTTACTATATGTTAAAAAAAGTATTTAAGGACTTTTAAAAAATTAAATAGTAACTAAGTAAACTTGTCATGGGGAGAATTTTATTCAAATGCAAAAACAACTATTTAGATGTATTTGTTTTAAAGAGTTAAGACAAGCTTCAGAGAAGTTTACCGGTGCTGCGACTGCAGTCTTTCCAGCGGCTCAGCCTTCTGTTGAATCCCTTCCTGAAATATCTTGTCTGCTTTCTTAAAGTTTTCTCTAGCTTCATATTCTTCAGCCCATGAGATATAGAACTGAGCAAGTGAAACACCAATCCCTTGGTTGTGTAAATAACTGTACATATCCAAAGGCTCATTGCATAAATGCCCCTGTAACAAATTAAAAGCATTAATAGTTAACCAATTTCTGTTAAGCATTTACTGAGTGTCTATTATGTGCTAAACAATCACTGGAGTTACTGTGTGTAGTTTCTGCATTGAAGAAATATGTATCTACTACGATGTTACAAGGACTATACTGGAAAGACCTAAAAAGTAAACAGAAGAGATTAATTTGTAAGAAAAAGGGATGAGAAGACTTCAAGAAGGTATGACATTTGAGTGTGGCCCTGAAGGAGGAACAGACTTATAACTGGTAGAGAATGGGAATGGAAGGGCATTCCAGACAGAGAAAATAGTATAAGCAAAGACAAAGACTAAAGTTTGTGGGGATACAGACAAGACAGGAGTTTGGAAAAAGAAGTATGACAGGTCTTAAATGTCAAACAAATCAATTTTTAATTTACCTCATACCCAATGCATGTGCATTTGGGTGGGAGAACTATAAGCAAAGGAATGATATGGTTAAATCTGCATTTTAGAAGGGATCTTTTAAGACCAGCTATAATGTAGACAATTCTAGTAGTAAGAAGGTAGGGGAACATGTCAATAAAAATCCCATATCATTAACAGTTTGATATATTTTCGTCAGTCCTTTTTCCCCTTAAGGAAAAAAAGGAACATGTATCATTTTACACAGGAATTTTATCATTTATAAAGTTTTAATCATAAGGGAATTTTAATTCCACTTAACAGTTCATCATTGGCTTTTCTATGCTGCTACTTACTCTATTATTTTTAGATGGATGGATAATGTTCCATCTAGTAATCTTCCATCACTTAACCATTCCCCTATTTTCTGGATATACGGCTTCTACTTTACCCAGGTATAAATAATTCTATAACAAATATCTTATTTTTAATATTTTCTTTTAAGTCTTTTTGAGAGAGTGACAGCGAGAGCACGTGCAACTGGGAGAGGGGCAGATAGAGAAGGAGAGAGAGAATCCTAAGCAGGCTCTGCAATGCCAGCACAGAGCCTGATGTGGGGCTTCAACCAACAAACTGCGAGACCATGACCTGAGCCAAAATTAAGAGTCGAATGTTTAACCGACTAAGTCACCCAGGCGCCCCTATAATAAATATCTTCATGCACAAAACCTTTCATGTTTTATATTATCCCCTTAAGGTAAATTTCTAGAAGTAGAACTATGTTAAAAAGTAACAAATTGCTTTCTAAAAGAGTTATACAAATTTAAAATGCTAGTAGTTATTCCCAAATACTAATTTCACAGAAAATACCTATTTTTAAGTTGCTAATTTCATATAAAAATGGCATTTCAGTGTTCTAATTAGGAGTTCTTACACTACTAAAGAGGCTAACATTTTCTCCTGTTTATTTACTAGATATGTTTTCTCTCATCTCTACCTGTTCCTGATTGGCTTACATTAAGTCCTTCTCTACGTATTCCCTTCTACACAACTCAATACTTTCTCTTTTGTGACAGCTAAATGTTTTAACATCTGTCCTTCCCAATAAAGTAAGCTCCACAAAGGAACAAAACATTGCTATCCACTATATCCCCAGTTTCTAACCAGGGTCTGGTAGAAAAAGGTTGAATAAATGAAATGCTCCACTTATATCTTTGACAAAAACAATTAGTATTTTATATAGTTTAATTTTGTAGCAATTCAGTAAATGGAGTTCTCTGCTTATCCCAATTAGTGCTGTCTTCTCATATGTGATGGCAATTCAAGCAAAGTGTAATTCTGAGTATGTTATCAGTATCAGATCCAGTCCTCGGTATCTGTTACTACACAAATAAAGGTTAACATTGACTGCACTTGTTAATGGCTTTCTGAACAGCTCTGGTTCAGCATAAAACAGCCAATAAAGATCAGGTTATTCCAGAGTGCTGAATAAGATTACTTAAGATATAACATAAATAAAATGACCACATGGTTAGATTAATATATCCAAAAGTTAAATAAATCTTTTTGGTAATCCCTAACAAGCCAACTAAAACAATTTTATACATTTAACTAAAAATCATGGATATTTTCTGAGAACAAATTTCTCCTTAGCTAGATTGTAGTCATTCCTTATAAAAATAACTCTTGGAATGAAGAAATTTTTCTGCAAAGCAAAAGAAAGGAGTAGAGTGAGGAACCCAACTGTTACTCCTCTTGACCATAAGGGAAAAAATAAAAACAGCAAAATAGTTTAATATGCTTGCTAACTATCTACTATGTTCCAATTATTGCTGATCATTTGAATATGAGAGCTGTCTAGACCAGTACTTCTCAGATTGGCTGTGGTAAAGAGGCCAGTTTCGGTGCGTGCGTGTTTAAAGTTTCCATTTCATTGTTGACTGGTATTTTTAAAAATTACAATAAAAATAGAAGTCACTAGAAAAATGATGATGTGTTTGGATGTTGTGGCAGTGTCAAATTTGTTAACCAAACCTCTAAATGCTTATTTGGAACTTTTACACTGACCTCGAACAGTCCACAGACCATGCTTTCATTAGCACTGGTCTAGACTATGCTTTTTATGTTATGACAATATCATTACTCTTTAGTATCAGCACCAGGTTATCATTTATGAACAGAAAAATTATTCCAATTGTTACTTTTAATAGTTCCAAGTAAATATAAGCATAGAATCTTAGGATTAAGAGTTAGAGATTTACCAGTCCAAATCTTTAGTAAATCATATATAAGAACATTATTTAGGTTAAGAATATTATATAGGGTAGAAGGAAAAACAAAATCCATCAGTATGCTACCAAGGGCCATAGTACCCATGCTAAAAAATCTGTTTTGCATTCTTTGGGTATCATCCTTTGTCATAAATTCTGATCACTAATATTTCTAAGATAATTTCTCTAATTTGTCAATAATGATGCCAAGATATGTCAAATGTCCTACGGAAACCAAGACAGAGTAAGCCTTCAGGATTTACCTAACTTCCTTTATTAGTAATATATTTTTTTAAATGTTTATTTATGAGAGAGAGACAGAGCACAAGCAGAGGAGGAGCAGAGAGAGAGGGAGACACAGAATCTGAAGCAGGATCCAGGCTCCGAGCTGTAAGCATAGAGCCCGACGCAGGGCTCCAACTCATGAACTGCGAGATCATGACCTGAGCTGAAGTTGGACATTTAACCAACTGAGCCACCCAGGTGCCCCCCTATTTTTTATTTTTAATAATTTATTTTTTATAAGTGTCTAATTATCTATTATCTAACATTCTAAATATTTATCACTTTTTCTAATCTCTTTTAGGATAAAGTCAATGAAATAAATATCTAAGAAACCCTTGTCATTATATTATTTGAAGATGTTTTCATAAAAAAATTCTCAAAATAAAAGAACTACATATCAAATGAGACGGTACAAAGTGGTCAAGCAAATATTTTTGGATGTAGCAATATTCTACATAAAAAACATTTAACTTTTTATGGTAATGATTCTCAAAAAGGGGACAAAGGAATACCAGAATCACCTAGAAAAACTTGTTCCCAAATAATCACGCTACTGCCATGTGTTGGCTCCTACACATCCTCCCCCAGCACAGTTGTATGGCCCAACTATGTTTGAAATAAATAAATAAATAATCCATTCCCAGGAGGAGACATACAGACCTTTATGATCACTTTTAAAGGGGCAAAAATCCCTTACATTAAAATCTATCTTTAAATAGAACCATTTTAACAAATATTGAATATTCATTAAATGTTTAGTATCTGTTAAATGTTTCAAGTGTTGCCATTTTCTGGTGTGTAACAGACAGCTCTAGAGAAAATCTCTTCATTTAATATTTTATTTAAAAAAATTTTTTTAAATATTTATTCATTTTTGAGAGACACAGAGACACAGAGTGTGAATGGGGGAGGGGCAGAGAGAGAGAGAGAGAGAGAGAGGGAGGGAGTCACAGAATCCAAAGCAGGCTCCAGGCTCTGAGTGGTCGGCACAGAGCCAGATGCAGAGCTCGAACTCACAAATCACAAGATCATGACCTGAGCTGAATTCAGCCACTAACCGACTAAGCCACCCAGGCACTCCTCTTGGTTTAATATTTTAAACTCAGATGGCACTTGACAATGACTTACCAATTTAAGCCAGAGACTAAGAAATCGAGGATCATTGTAGTATCGTTTTTCTCCTTGTAGTGCTTCAACAGCTCTTTCTAATAATGTGGACATATTACTCTCCTTCCCCCCCTGAGGATAGTTCTGCTCTGTCCAGTTAATATACCTGAATGGAAAGGAAAAGAATAATTTTAAAGTTTAATGTGAACTTTTTTCTTGCACCAAGACCCATTCTTGACTTTCTTAGGCAGAAATATCTAACATATTGGAAGCGTGTTTATTTAGAGGTCCTCAATGACATATCCTAAGCCTACATCCCTCAAGCTTCACCAAATATTGCTAACATATACCTCTGGGAAATAAAGAAGATGGGGATAAAAGGGTGTAGCTCTCAGCCATGAAATTTCCTCAGTCCTGAACACCTCAAGAAGAAACACTATGATTATTCTGTCTTTCCATGTCCCCAAGACACCACTCTGTACTCTGACATACTTCTGAATACCCTAATTTGAGAAGTATGGTCATAAGGACTCATTTATTAAGTTTCTGTTGCCCTTCTTAAATAAAAAAAAAACCCACCTATCCCAAACATCGAGAGGATCATTTCCAGTGTAAAATCGAATTTCAGATTCGAATGCCCTGAAATTTAAACAGAAAATGTTAGCAGAAGCAATAGTGAAAACAGCCAAATAAATACATTTTTATTAATTTTTTAAGTGTTTAATATCAATTTAAATAACTGTGCTGGAGTTTGAGGGTTTGTTAAACAGAAAGAAAAATAGAAATCATCAAGAGTCTGCCAGATAACATTATAGGAGGGACAAAACATGTAGAAATCAGATAAAAATTCTAAGACAACATATCAAAAAACAGAGTTACACAGCTCTGGAACAAGACTCCCCCGGTTCAAATGCAGCTCCACTAATCACTAGCAGAGTGACATTAAACAAGCTGTTTAAATTCTATTTTCAGTCTCCTTATCTGTAAAATGGGGACAATAATACACAGAAATTCCCCCTTTATATGTGGGGGATACTTTCCAAGACACCCAGTGGACGCCTGAAATCCAGGATACTTCCCAAACCTATGTATACTTTGTTTCATTCCTGTACATACATACCTATGAAAAAGTTCAATTTATAAATTAGGCATAGTAAGGGATTAACAACAACAATAACAAAATAGAACAGTTCTAATAATATACTATAAAAAAAGTTATGTGAATCTGGTCTCTCTCTCAAAATATCTTCTTGTACTAATGCTCCTCTTTCATCTTCTTCTTGTGAGGACGTGAGATGATAAAATGCCGACATCATGAGATGAAGTGAGGGGAATGATGCAGGCGGTGTAACGTAGCATTAGACTACTAGTGACCCTCTGACAATATGTCAGAAGGAGGATCATCTGATTCTGGACCCAGCTGATAGTGGGTAAGCGAAACCGAGCAAAGTGAAACCACAGATACGGCGGGACTACTGTAGCATCTATCTATCTTATTGGTTGATTACTTTTAGTATATGTGCTTAGACATAATAAGTACTCAATAAACCAGAGCTATTTTTTATATGTATATAATAGTATTGAACTACATGCACACACGCACACACACACGCAAATACAAAGAAATAAGAATTTTAAAGTAAAATTCCATGGGTAACATTAGTCAGAAAAAAATAATACCAACATATACTTTGGAGAGTGCTTCAAAGAAAGTGGAAAATTTGACTTTGTAAAGAGCTGGGAAAGGCAGGGCTAAGATTAAGTTAAGATTGACCAGTTAGAATAGAGGCAAATACTAGGTAATAAACCACAATTTAGATAAATGTTTCATCGATAAAAGCTGTATAAAGGGTTATGTTAGAATCACAAAAAAGTTCCTGACACAAAGGAATTTATAATCCAATAAGACAAAGTATAGGGGTGCCTGGGTGGCTCAGTTGGTTGAGCATCCGACTTTGGCTCAGGTCATGACCTCATGGTTCGTGGGTCCATGGGGGCTTTGTGCTGACATAATGGAGCCTGCTTCAGATTCTCTGTCTCCCTCTCTCTCTGCCCCTCCTCTACTTGCTCTCTCGGTCTTAAAAATAAACAAATATTAAAAAAAAAAGTCAAAGTATACAAATGAAAAATTAATTCTCAATACAAAGCGGTATAGTATATTACAGTTGCCAAGAATGGATAGCAAAGCCTTTGAGAGGCAAAAGGAGGTATCACACAGAAGCAGCTTCAGAAGGTAGGACTCTGAAGGAACCATAAAATTTCAAAAAAAAAGTAGAGTTTTCCAAGATTTCCAAGAAATCAGTATTGAATAAAGTTGTAAAAGTGGGAGAATTTATGGAGAGGAAATTGAGCTAAAAGATATGGTTAGTATTGGTAATAAGTGGAGATATTACATATAAGATATAATTTACAATTATATTTAAATGTAAATTTAAAGGCTTTGGGCACCTGGCTGGCTCAGTTGGAAGAGCATGCAACTCTTTATCTCAGGGTTGTGAATTCAAGTTTCATGTCAGGCATACAGATTATCTTAAAAAAAAAATTAAAAATAAAAACTTTGTGTTCCATCTGCTCAAGTTACTGCTGGCTCTTTAATTGGAGAATATCTTGGGGAGCCTGGGTGGCTCAGTTGGTTGAGCATCTGACTTTGGCTCAGGTCATGATCTCACGGTTTGTGGGTTCGAGTCCCACTTCTGGCTCTGTGCTGACAGCTCGGAGCCCGGAGCCTGTTTCGGATTCTGTGTCTCCCTCTCTCCCTGCCTCTCCCACACTCATGCTCTCTTTCTCAAAAATAAAAATAAACATTAAAAAAAACTAATTGGAGAAAACTTGAATATGAGAAGTGAAGATTTCAAAAAGATCAATTAAGTAACATTTTGGGAACAAAATAATTTATATAAGAAACTACAATTATGAAGCTAATATGGTGATTTAAGTATGACATAAAGAAGGGATTACTTGAAGGAATGGTGAGAGAATAAAATCTAAGACACTACTAAATAAAAATCAGCAACCCTCCAAATTTATCTACAGATGCAATGCAATCCAACTAAAATCTCACAAGGCTCTTGAAACTGACAAGAAGAGTTTAAAATTTGTTTGGAAAAGGAAAGCACCAAAAATAGCCAAAACAAATTTGTTAACAAACAACAAAAGTCAGAGAACTCACACTACCTTAAATCAAGATTCACAATATAAAACCAAGACAATACATAATTGGTGAAAGGATAAGCAATTAGATCAATGGAAGAGAGTAGAGTCCACACATACAGTCAAATGATTTCTTTTTCACAAGGGCCCCAAAGCAATTCAGTTGGGGAAAAGAAAAAAAAAAATCTCTTCAACAAATGGAGGCAGAACAACTAGAAATCCATATGGGGGTGGTGAAAGAACTTTTACTACAGCCTTACAGTATACACAAGGATGAATTTAAGACGAATCATAGACTGAAACATAAAAGGTAAAATAAAATAATAAAGCTACTAGAAGAAAACAGAGGAGAATATCTTTGCAACTTTGGATCTTTGCAAAGATTTTCTAAAGACACAAAAAAGCACTAACCATAAAAGAAAAACTGTAATTCATTAAACTTCATCAAAGTGAAAAATGTCTGCTTATCAAAAAACACCATCAAGAAAACAGGCAACCATGAACTGGAAGAAAATGTTTGCAGCACATTATCTGATAATGGTCTTATACGCAGACTATGTGAAGGTCTCCCGCAATCCAACTTTAAAACTGGGCAGAATGTCTGAACAAATACACCAAAAAAGAAGAGATTTAAAAGGCCAATAACGAGGGAGCCTGGGTGGTTCAGTTAGTTGAGCATTAGACTCTTGATTTCGATTCAAGTGAGGATTCCAGGGTTGTGGGATTGAGCCCCCATGTTAGGCTCCATACTGAGCATGGAGCCTGCTTAAGATTATCTCTCTTTTCCTCTGCCCCCCTCCCCAACTCATGCGCGTACTTTCTAGAAAGAAAGAAAAAAAGAGTAAAATCTATGATCTATTAATTAAAAAAAAAGGCCAAGAAGCATGAGAAAAAGTGCTCACCATCATTAGTCACCAGGGAAATGGCAAGTAAAACCACAATGAGATATTATTACGTACCCACCAAAATGGATAAAATGAAAAAGACTGGCACTATGAAATACTGAAGTAGATTTGGAGAAGGCAAACTCTCATACATAACTGATAGAAGTGTAAAATGTCATAAACTCTTTGGAAAACTGCAAGTTTCTTAAAAAGTTAAACACACATTTATTTTATTAAGTTGACTTTTGAGAGCGAGAGTGCAGGCATGTGGGAAAGGGACAGAAAGAGAGGGTGAGGAGAGAGAGAGAGAGAGAGAGAGAGAGAGAGAGAGAGACTCCCAAGCAGGCTTCACGCTGTCAGCGCAGAGACCGATGTGGGGCTCAAACCTACGAACCTCCAGATCATGACCTAAGCCAAAGTCCGGTGCTTAACCAACTAAGCAACCCAGGCGCCCCCAAAAGTTAAACATACATTTATATGACCCATCAGTTTCAATTCTATTCTTTTTTTTTTTTTAATGTTTATTTTTGAGGAAGAGTGCACACTCAGGGGAGGGGCAGAGGGGGAGGAGGGACAGAGGATCCAAAGTGGGCTCTGTGCTAACAGCAGCAAGCCCGATGAGGAACTCGAACTCACGAACTGCAAGATCATGACCTGAGCCAACGCTGGATGCTTAAACAACTGAGCCACCAAGGTGCCCCCCAACAGTTCTAAGAGAAATGAAAATCTGTGTCCGCAAAAATCCTTGCACAAGAATGTCCACAGTAGATTTATTCATGAAGCACAAAACTGTGAAGGATCGAATGCCCATCAATTAATAAATGGATAAACAAATGAAATACTACCCAATAATAAAAAGGAACAATCTACTGATACATGCAACATGGAAAACATGCTGAGTGAAAGAAATGTATGACCTCATTTACATAAGCTTCTAGAATAAGTAAAAATAATCTATGAGGATAGAAATCTGATCGCTGGTTGCTTCATGAGGGAGGGGAAGAACAGTGATTGGAAACGGGCATGAGAGAACTTTCAGACGTAATAAAGATGTTCTGCGGCTTGAAGTGCATGTCAAAACTGGTTAAATGGTATACTTAAAAACCTGAGCATTTCACAGCGTGTAAATTATACTTTAAGAAAAAAAAATCCCCAGACCTTAGTAACTGACTAAATACAATTTGGATGAGAGGGCAATGAGTAAGATCATTTAAGTGAGTTTTGGCATCATTAACCAAAATGGAGTAGAAAAAGGAAGATCATTTAGGAGAGAAGTGATTCAGTATTTAATACATTAGTGATTATATGTTACAAGTAGATAAAAAGACATTTAAAAGGCAAATAAGACATATAAACACCAGTTAAACAATCCCGGAGAATGTGAATATGTAAGGATACACAGTGCAATGAACAAAGACTTAGATAAAATGTAGTAGGAAGCCAGTAAGAAAAAAGGAAGGTTGGAGAAGTGGAAACACTAGTACAATATCACGAAACCAGGAAGAGTTAACAATAGAACACCACAATCTTCTGATACTTTTAAAGATACAGTGAGATGGGGACGCCTGGGTGGCTCAGTTGGTTAAGTGGCTGACTTTGGCTCAGGTCATGATCTCACGGTCTGTGAGTTCGAGCCCCGCATCGGGCTCTGTGCTGATGGCTCAGAGCCTGGAGCCTGCTTCTGATTCTGTGTCTGCCTCTCTCTCTGCCCTTCCCCTGCTCCTGCTCTGTCTCTCTGTCTCTCAAAAATGAATAAAGGTTAAAAAAAAAAAATTAAAAAAAAAAAAAGATCCAGTGAGATGAACAAGGACATTCATTACATTATAAGCCCAAATTATGGTAATTTGCCTATGATGGTGAAATTTTTCTGTCAGAGATTCAACGTGGGAATTCAAATTCTACTTTACCGTTTTGAAAAAAGCATATTTATCAAAACATCTATTAGTCAAAGGAAAGCAAGATCTATAGGTCCATTTGAATAATGTAGTACAGTCAACCTTTGAACCACCTGAGTTTGAACTATGTGGGTTTATTTATATGGAGATGTTTTCGGAGTAAATAGCGTATAGTCCTGTAAATATATTTTCTCTTCTTTTTGATTTTCTTTTCTCTAGCTTACTTTATTGTAAAATAGAATTTAACACACATACAAAATATGTATTAGCTGTTTATGTTATTTATCGGTCAGGCTTCCAGTCAACAGTAGGTTTTTATTTTTATTTTTTTTTTAAGTTTACTTACTTATTTTTGTGGTGGGGGGAAGGGCAAAGAGGGAGGGAGGGCGGGAGGGAGGAAGGGAGGGAGAGAGAGAGAGAGAGAAAAAGAGATTGAGAGAATTCCAAGCAGACTCTATGCTGTAAGTGAAAAGCCTGATCTGGGGCTTACCCACCAACCGTGAGATGATGACCTGAGCCAAAATCAAGAGTCAGAGGCTTAACCAACTGAACCACACTGGTATCCCAACAGCAGGCTTTTAATGGTTAAGTTTCTGGGGAGTCAAGAGTTACACATTGATTTTCTACTGCTTGGGGAGTTGGCGCCTCTAACCCCTGTTCTCTCCAACTGTAGTATTTTTCAGCTTTTCTTTTTTCAGAGTTTATTAAATCATGAATGAGAAACTTTCTAGTATAAATTTAATTTCTCTCAGGTTTTTATTTTTCTTTGGAGATCACTATTTCTCTTTTGGCACATTCTCAAAAATACTTTTCTAGAAAGTTAAAAATTGAGTACACATACAAGATAGCAGATCTCCTCTCCCTGAGTACTCAGAATTCAAGGAAGCAATTTCTTTACCTGGTTACTATTAAAGAGTTAATTCTATTTAGGGATCCAGAATGACATGATACTTTTGATAAATATTTAATACGATACTTGCTTTCCTTTGCTTCTCATTGTCCCCTGTGCAAGATGTAATTTTTTATTTTATTTAAAAAAATTTTTTTTAATTTATTTTTTGAGAGAGAAACAGAGAGTGCGAGCAGAGGAGAGGCAGAAAAAGAGGAAGAGAGAGATTCCCAAGCAGGCTCCACACTGAGCATGGAGCCCAATGTAGGGCTCAAACTCATGAACTGTGAGACCATGACCTGAGCCGAAACCAAGAGTCGGATGCTTAACCAACTAAGCCACCCGAGTGCCCCAAGATCTATTTTTTTTTAAAGTTTATGTATTTATTTCGAGAGAGAGAGAGAGAACAGAAGAAGAAAGGCAAAGAGAGAGAGAGAGAATCCGAAGCAGGCTCTGCGCCATCAGCGCAGAGCCCAAAATGGGGCTCAATCTCACAAACCTCGAGTCATGACCTGAGCTGAAACCAAGAGTCAGAGGCTTATTAACCAACTGAGCCACCCAGGCACCCCAACAGGTATTTCTATTGAAACGAAGGTTTGGCTGCTCGACAACATAATGAAATGAAATCCTACAGCTCTTCTTCATCGCACTCAGGGAGATCTTTAGGGAGCTGCCGTGTGATGAAAAAGCAGGTGGAGAACGGAGTCCCACACTATCAACTTTGGAAAGTACTTCTTATGCCAATCTGCATGGATCCACACCTACACTACTAACCACAGTTGGGGATGAACGATGACAGGCTGACTCCAAACCGTTCTACACACCGTTTCTGTTGCTGAAGAGTAGTGTTACAGGCAGATTCTTGCTGTGCCAATGCTCCCTGAAGTGTAGACATGATCCGCCCCTGCCTTAAGGGTTGGACATTTTCTTTACTCAGCTCCCACTCATCTCCCTCCAAAGACATGGCTTCACTGTGAAGAGAGAAACAAAAGTAAAGTTCATAGTAAAATTGCATTATTATATCACTAGATTATTGTAAATGCTTTCAAATAAGTGATTATTCATGATGTTTGGGCTGAATATGGTGGGTGTTGTAGGTTAACAAACCTGAGTCAATAACGGAAACGATTAACCGGCTGTTTTGGCTTCTGTAAATTGCTTTGCGACTGCATCTCCCCATTCACTGTTCTGACCAACTGTATGGTAACTGCTAAAACATTGAGATAAAAGCCTATGCAGTTCCCTGTTAGAGTTACCAGAAGGGGTTAAGTGCCCGTCTCACTCCTGCAACTTCGCCTACTTGCTACATAGCTAACTTAGATTGCAGTGAGCTCTCACCCTACTGTTTTGAGCTGATAAAAGGCAGGCCAATATGCAAGAAGTCACGTAACTGCTGTCGCGTGGTGTCTGAAGTGTCTAACTATAATTGGTCATTTCAAAGCTCACTTAAGACAAAGAATCTTGAAGCAATAGGCCCCCGCCAAAGGTAACATCTATGTAACTGGCTACCAAGGAATGTTGTAAATTATAATTGGTTAACTAATTTATGATGTACCCTAACTTGCTAAAATCCATATAAGCCCACTGCTGCCTTTGTTCGGGGCCATTCTCTGCATTTTCTCCTTAACATCAGGAGATCGGGTTTGGCCCGGCCGTAAATAAAATCTTGCCTCGCTTCTATTCGGCGTTTGGTGGTCTTTTTCGACAACAGCCTGCAACAGTGGGCTGGCACATTAGTAGTATTCTTATACGCCTAAGCTTCTGAGCCTTTCTGTGACCTGGTTTCCAGGTTTATGGCTGTAATATTGCCTAAAAGAAGAGAAAATGTGACTAGGATACTGTAGACAGTTATAAGAGTAAAGTCTAAGGCAGGAAGAACAGGGGAAAAAATTATAAATTTGGCAAGGTAGATAAAAAGCAGTTCTATGCCTACCACTAATGCATCATCTCATTTAAAGTCAGCCAACAGTTTGTCGGACTAACATCCCATGTTTCAACTGATGACTTAAAACTGAAACTGGATGGGTGCCCGGGTGGCTCAGTCGGTTAAGTGTCTGACTTCGACTCACGTCATGACCTCATGGTCCATAGTTTGAGTCCCGTGTCCGGCTCTGTGCTGGCAGCTCAGAGCTTGGAGCCTGCTTCAGATTCTGTGTCTCCCTCTCTCTCTGCCCCTCCCCCGCTTACTTGCACTCTCTCTCTCTCTCTCAAAAAAAAAAAAAAAAACATTAAAAAAATTTTAAACAAACAAACAAACAAAAAAAACCTGAAACTGGAATCAATAGTTCTCTCCTAAGCAGGAGATAATTTAGTGATCAGAACTGGTCCCCACCACTCCACTTCTATTAAGCCTATTGGTGGCGAAACTTCCACAAGTTTTTTGGAGGCAATTAACATAGGGGGTGTGTGCTCTGAACTTCGGAGCTCTGCAACCATCAGATAGAAGCCTACTTCTGGCTGTGAGACATTATCTCTGAGTTTAAAACAGAAACAGGCGCTAATCTTCGAAATAAAGTGAAAGTTAGGTGACCTCAGTCTAGATGAGAACAGAAGAAAGTAAACTGTGAGTCATTAATAATTTAGGTGGTAACTACTCACAACTTTTTAACTATATTGTGTGAATCCTATAAACGGAAGAGCTGTGCCAGTGTGTTTGTTTGAGAGAAAAAGAGTGCAAGCAGGGGAGGGGCAGACAGAGGGGGACAGCGGGCTCTGTGCTGACAGCAGAGAGCCGGATGTGGGGCTCGAGCTCATCGAGCTCACCAACTGTGAGATCATGACCTGAGCTAAGGTTGGACCCTTAACCGACTGAGCCACCTAAGTGCCCCACTGTGTCATTTAGTTTTATATCCCCATGGTCTAATACAGGTTCTGACGCTAGTAAGCACTGAATAAATGTTTGCTGAGTTCATCTGAACTTCTCTTCATTTTGAAATAGCAATTAAACTATCTCAACTAACGCCCCCAACTGAGCTGGGGCTGCTCCCCCCTCTTCCTGCTCATCTTGCCTCTTCCCAGACCTGCTCCTCCCAGTCTTCCTTCATCTCAAATAAATAATATAAATAAATGGCAATTTCATTTTTCCAGTTACTCAAGCCAAAAAGCTCAGTGCCAACCTTGACACCCCTCTCGCTACCACCCTACCTCCAGTCAGGCAGCAAATCCTGTTGGCTCTACCTTCAAAACAGATCCAGGAACCAATCTCTCATCTCCACTGTTTCTAGTCTGGCTCAAGTTACCATCTTCCCTTGCCTGGATTATTTCAATAACCTCTTAACTGGTCTCCCTGCTTTCAACCTTTTCTGCCTTAAGTCTTTTCAACACTGCAGCCCATGATCGCATTTAAATCCATATTGGATCATGACTTTCCTCTGCTCAAAACCTTCCACTGATTTTCAAACCTGAGTAAAAGCCGAGTCCTTAGAATGCCTGCGTCCTCGCCTTCACCTCATCCTTCATATCCTTTTACTCTCCTGGAGCCCTCGGCTCCAGCTACACTTGCCAGGTGCAGCTCCCTCCCCTAACCCTCCCCCTCCAAATCTCTGTACTTCCCCCAGATACATGCATGACTAGCTCTTGAGTTCCCTTCAAGTCTTGACCCAAATGACACTGTCTTAGTGAGGCACCCTGTTCAAAACTATCTAAAATTGCACCATCCCCCCCACTCCCCACCATTTTACTTCTTTTAGTACTGACCATCTAACTTTTACTGATCTTGTTTACTGTCTGTTGCTCCAACCTCCGAACTTAAATTTCACAAGGGCAGGAACTTTTTTGTTTTTGTTCATTTGCCATACTAGAGCTTAGTAGGTGGTCAATAAATATGTGTTGCGTGAGTTACAGAGCTCTCCATATGGCATTCATCTAAGTGTTGTAGACTCCCTAATGAAAACGCATATAGAATTCCAACCTAGGAGTGCTCTATCTTTATATAAGGAAAAGCAGCCAGCACGCAGAGAAGGGCTTTTTAGATTTCTGACTATGCCATTGACATGGAAGCACCTAACACTCGTTGGGCACTTATTTGGAGGCTGCTAGTTTACAAATACTTTGAATTCATCAGCATTTTCCATATTAAGACGAGTCCAAAGTCAAAGAGCTAGCAAATGACTGACCTGAGAGACACAAACCACCCTACAAATTCCAAGTTCCTTGTCCCACTGGGGTCGCACAGCCGCTTTGCTTTGAAGCTGGACGCAGCGGGGTTCTCACGTGCCCTCACCCCACTGAGGTCGATGGCTTTTACCCGGGCTTCACCTCCAACCCTTGCTTTCGACTCCAGCAGGAAGGAGGCGCCGGTCGGGCCCGCTCTTCTCCCGACCGTGTTCCCCTTAACTGCTCTTGAGCCGAGCCTCTGTCACCGACTAGACACAGGTGTCGCAGGCCCAGTTCCCGGTAGCCCGTCTCGCGTACCTACCTCGGAGCACCCCCTTCCTTCTTCATCGCCGCCATCCTGCATTCCCGGTTCAGGCCCTCGTCCTGCCGCAAGCCTTTCCTCAGGGCCACAGACCACCTGGGCTTCCTTCTGCAACCCGCCCTTAGAGATAATGAAGAGACGAGGACAAAAGCGTGCACCTGACTCCTTCGCAAAGCAGCCACCTCAAACCCTCCAAGTTTCAAATTTAACGGTCCCGCGCGAACCACGTCAATACGCCCCTCCGTCCCTTCGTACGCGCGTCTTTCTCCCAAGGAATTCTGGGGCTTGTAGTTTATCCCGGGTTAGACCACGCAGTCGCTATGCATAATGGGAGTTGTAGTGTCCGCGGAATCCGTGACTGCTCAGTCTGCGCAGGTTGAGGCGGTATAAGTTGTCTGCGAGTGCTCTAAAGCCGGTCTCGAACCGAGCGAGGGACGCTTTAAGCACCAGAATTTCTTGGATATTTTGAGCAGAGAGATATCTTTGAGTGCTTGCACTAGGGTGGACTCTTCTTGGGTGGCCGGCCAGGCTGTGATCACCCCTTGCTGTCCGACTCAGCTTGCTCACATGTCCACAGCTTAGGGCGCTCTGACCCAGCTGTTTCCTGCCTAACCTTTGAATTCAGAAAAGCTGAACTCTAATTCTGTTAAAATCGTACCAAGTGCGCAGCCTTAGGCAAAGTCACATACTCTCTCTGACCTTCATATTTCATCTATAATTTGATGCATCGCCTTTCTCTATTGCACAGTCCACAGGCAGAAAATACAGCTATGCCTTGGCTGGGAAGGTTTGGCCTCTTTTCCTCTTCAGGACGCCAGCCTCCACTGGCATTGGACTCTTAGTCCCAGTTCCAGTTTCCTGAGGAAGAAAATATGATGGGTTTTGTCGTGGCCAGGGGAGTGATCTTTTGGACAAACCCAGGTACGGAGGAGTCCTCTTCCTGTGAACTTGGGGGTAGTGAGAGGTGGCCCTTCCTAGAGTAGGGAGTTGGGAATAAGTGTTCACTACTCCTTGCCTCTGGGTTCTCAGGTTTCTCCAACATTTTTTTTTTTTAAGATTTTATTTTTAAGTAATCTCTACATCTAACATGGGGCTTGAACTTAAAGCCCTGATATTAAGAGTTGCAGCCTTTACCAGCCTCCTCCACCATCTTTTCCTGCTATGTAAGCTCTTTTTCCTTCTGCATCATCGGGACTCCTGATTGCATTGGAATGCAAACCCAGCTCAAACCGACCTACTAAGAAAAAGGGGCTTATTGGCTCACATATAAAAGACTTTAGATGATACTTAATCCAGGACTCATGTAGTTTCATGAGGCCTGTCATCAGAGCCATCAGACCGTCTCCCTTTCTCACCTCTGCTCTTCTTATATTAGTTTATTATCGTTCTCCATTGAGTAGTAGCTCCAGGACTTCATCCTTCCATGTTGAAGTTCAGACTCAGAAGTCACTCTCTTTAGCCACTTCTCCCCAGTTACTGGAACTGGCAGATTCAGTACTCTAATTGTTCAGACCCAAATCACGTGTTTCGGCTTGGGAGGAGAGAAGAGAAGGAGTGGTTCCCCACTGGAAATTTTGGCTTCTCTTTACTTCTAAGTCCTCTAGATCCAAGAAGACTTCCTTGATTCTGGGAGAGGTGATATATAGGATTATCTCTCTGGCTCATTTTGCTCTCACCTCATACCAGTGCTGACCTAGTCCCTCATTTCCTTTCCCCAGGGTGTCCTGTTCACATCCGCAACTCCTTATTTTCTGTTGCTTCCTATAAACCATCTTGGAAGTATAGCATTCGCTCTCTTGATCTCAGTCTTGCTTGTAGCCCCACAAACTGTGGGACGACATGAAACACATTCAGGTTGAACTCTGCTTGTTTCACCAGAGAGGAAGGGAGATAGGTGTCTTAAAAAGGTATGACAGGGCTGCCTCGGTGGCTCGGTCGGTTAAGTGTCTGATTCTTGGTTTCGACTCAGGTCATGATCTCGTAGTTTGTGGGTTCGAACCCCAAATCGGGCTCTGTGCGAACAGTTTGGAGTCTGGAGCCTGCTTCAGACCCTGTGTTTCCCTCTCTTTGCCCACCCCCTACCACCACTTGCACTCGGCACCTCCCCCTCTCAGAAATGAATAAACATTTTAAAAATAAAAAATAAATAAATTAAAAATGAGATCTATCACATTCCGGCTCACAATCTACTATTTAAAAAGTAATTAAAAGGTATCAGAGAGGTATGGATTTATTGGGAACATGAGTTTTGTTGGACTGGACTGTAGCTGAGTGGTGATTTGGGTCTCAATAGAACCCACCAGTCAGGAGGGAAGTCAGGATTAAGTTCATATACATTTCTGGTCCAAAGAAGGTAAGACAGAGGCTGAGCCTGACATACTTCAATGTGCTGAGTATGGGTGGGACACAGAAAATCTGAACAATGAACCAGACACAGCTCTTGTCTTCTAGCAACTTCAGGCTGGTTGGAAAGACAAATAAACAGGCAATTTCGGTCCATTGCTGCCATAACTAGAGGTAAATAAACACAGGGGGGCCTGAAGACACATAGGAAGATCTTCCAGCCCAGGCCTGAGGGAGAGAAGGAGGTCAGGGCAAATTTTGTAGAGAAGATGGTAAACCTGACAGGCAAGACTTGGCACAAACTATTGAGAACAACAACACAAGCTGTGTAGCAGCTGAAGTCTTTCTTCAGTATGTGTCCACTTCCTTTCCATTCCCTGCTCTTTCCACTGACTTCCTGTACCCAGGTCTCACTTCTTCAGACCTCCATGCTGGTACATCAAAACTTGCCTATCCTGTGTCCTGTTCTCTCTCACCTAGCTAGCACATTGAAAACATGTGAACTGGGGCGCCTGGGTGCCTCAGTTGGTCAAGCCTTCGACTCGATTTCTGTTCATGATCTCACGGTTACGAGATCCAGCCCTGTGTGGAGTTCTACACTGGGCACGGAGCCTGCTTTAGATTCTCTCTCTCCCTCTCCCCCAGCCCCTCTGGAGCATGCGCACGATCTGTCTCAAAAAAAAAAAAAAAAAGAAAAGAAAAAAGAAAGAAAACCTGAAGTAAGTCACACCAAGATGTTAATAATAGATCATGCTTGAATTATTCAATTCAAGAATTGAACTATTTTTGAATAGTTCATGCAGTATTTTTCACATGATATTCCTTTTTAATATTTTTTTTAATGTTTTATTTAGTTTTGAGAGAGAGAGAGAGAGACAGAATACTAGTGGGGGAGGGAGGGGCAGAGACAGAAGGAGACACAGAATCCAAAGCAGGCTCCAGGCTCTGGGCTGTCAACTTGTGAACCTTGAGATCATGACCTGAGCCAAAGTCGGACGCTTAACCGACTGAGCCACCCAGGCGCCCCTTTCACATCCTGTTCTAAGATGCTAGTAGATGTTATAGGGGAATAAAGGTTCGGTTTTCAAATAAACTTCTGAAATGCTTACTTAAATGGGTATCTTTACTGAAAGTCTCCCTAGAGCCCTTAATGTGCCGAAGTGCACTATGAATCTCTAAGGGAAAGGGTGTTTTAGTTTTTGATTGCTGCTGTAACAAAATACCGTAAACTTGGTAGCTTAAAACAACACAGATTTATCATCTTACAGTTCGGTTAGTCAGAAGCTTGACTCAAGCCTCGCTGGGTTCAACAAGGTGTTGGCAGGACTGTGTTTCTGGAAGCCATTTGGGAGACTCTGTTTCCTTTTTTCCAGTTTTTAGAGGCATTCACTTGTATGCCTTCACTTCCTTCACTTGTGGGCCCCTTCCTACAGCTTCAAAGCCGGCAAGGTAGCGTCTGTCTGATTTGGCTTCTGTCACCACAGCTCTGACCACAATCAGGAAAATCTCCTTGTTTTTAAGGGCTCATGTAATTATATTGGATCCATCCAGATAATCCAGGAATAATCCAGGATAACCTGTGTACCTCGAGGTTCTAAATGTTAATCACATCAGCCAAGTCCTTTTTGCCGCAGGGTCCGTGGATTAGGACATGGACATCTTTGAGGGTGACGATTCCACCTATCACAGGGGGTGCTAAAATATGCTGGTGTGTCCGAACACGTTTGACCGCGAAGAAACCTTTCCCCACATATTTCAGAACAGATTTTGGGCTCTTTGTATTTTAACAGTAGGTCTCAGGAGAAGAAAATTCATAAAGGAATAAATCTTAATGGTGGAATTTCAGGCACAGTGGTGACTGGTAACAGTTGGGGACTAGAAAGCTACTCATTTTTATACATTTGCTTTACATGCAAAGCCCTACCTATCAGCATCAGTGGCTTTTAGAGGATTTAGTTGTTAGAAAATCTATGATCTCTTGCTCGGTCTTGTGGAGATGGGCGTGTTCTTGACGATCAAAGGCTGATTCCCCCCAACTTTGCCTTCATGGAATATATGAAAGCCTACTTCAGCAGCCTAAACACTGCAAAGATGAAAACCTCTGGGTCTCCAGGGAACCCTTGGATGGACTGATTGTTTACTGTGCAACCACAAGAGGAAGGAGGGACTATCTGGGGGTGGGAGGAAGGTCAAGAGACACTGAATGGGGGTGTGTATCTTGGGGGCCTGAAGGAGACCACATCTGGGAAAGCAGAATCACCATGCTGGCCTTTACCCCAGCAACAGATCAGCCAATCAGGGCAGCAGCTGCATCTTGTATTTACCAGTGATGAGGTGTCTTGAGGTAGAAGAACCAATGAGAAGGAGGCATAGTAATCCAAACCATCTTGTGTTTGCAGGAGGAAGGGAGGTGAAGGGTGAGAAGATGCAATAGCCTAGGGCTGGGGACTACTGGCTGCTACCCAGTTGCATCTCACAGTAGCTGTTGCTAACGGGGTGTTAGCTCTCCAAGGAGCTGAGTTTCTGTCTCTTCGATTCCACAGAAACCCTTTTCTGGACTATGTTTCTGCTTTTCTGCAGAACTACCTTACTTGTCATGGGTCTTCTCAAACCATTGGAAATTGTCTGACTCAGAAATTCCACACTGATATGCAGAAGATATACATGCTGAACGAGGCAATACCAGTTATCAACTTTTCTGCATCTGGCAGGAAAAAAAATAAAAGGCTGGAAGAGACCACAAGCTGAGAACAGAAGCACTCATATGGCAGGGCTGTTACAAAACGAGGTAAACTATGTAGCTAATGAGAAGTACGAATTTGGGCTCTTTTGTGCTGGCATTATCCTGACCAGAGTTTTGTGCTCCGAGAAGGTCCTGGAGAATCTACAGAGTGCCCAAATATTTATCATTGTGCTCAGTTTATGTATTAGGTGATCTGAACTCAGGGAAGTAAAGTGATAATGAGTGTCATCCGTGAGAGCAGGTCTGAATGTCACCAGCCTCTCACTTCAAGTCCATGGCTCCGGGTGCCACAAACCTCAGCTCTACATTAAGCAATTTAACCGATTCTAATGTTTAATAAACTTCAGCTTTAGGGTGCCACATTCTGGGGGAGAAGCAAATTCAGGGTCACCCAGCATCATATGGGAGAGCTCCACTCACTCCAATGTGTTAGGTATATCCCCAAAACTATTGGGTGGGGCCCTGTGGCAGGCAATCTCGAATAAGAGGAATGGTGGAAGCAGGAGGGTTTCCCGGTGGGCTCAGAGGGAACTGGAATGGGGAGGGTCACTTGCTATTTACCCTGACTGGTGGCCCTTCCTTGGCCTGGCCCCAGGGACGCCTGGCCTTATAGAGAGATGGCCTGTAGCAGCGGCTATCAGAGTGGGTTCTGTGTGATGCTGGCCTCCAGGAGCCCTGCCTTCATTCCCAGGTGCTGAGGACACGGCCAAGCTCCAGCATCTCAAAGACTGGCCTGACCGTTCTGAGAGCCCTGGGGCCGGGGACAAGGGGCACTCCAGGTCTAGACATCAGCACCCTCCCAGCAGGCACCAGCAGAGGTGAGATGTTGTCCAGCGGCCTCAGAGGCAGAGCCATCAACCAGGGAACCGAAGCAGGAAAGGAAGGCTGATGCAGGACCGCATATACAGTTGTACAAATTATGCCCTGACCAAGAGTGCCAGTCTAGAGGGACAAATGCGGACGCTTTTTTCCGGCTTTGCTCACTCAGAGGAGGTACTTCAGAAAGTTCTTCTGCCCAGAGAGGCCTTCAGTTTGTAATTCACAGAAAGTGCTGCGTGTGCTCGCTGTGGCCCTGGGCCTAGAGATTTCATAGAAGAACCGGTGGAGTCTTCGTCTTTGGCACTTGCGTTTGTGTGGTTCCACAGCGGTGAGGCCTGTCTTTCCTTATTTGAGGAGGTGGTGACCCCCTGATAGGTGAACAACAGTTGGGTTGGTTCTTGGCAGAGTCATGCAATGTGAGGAAAGCTGCCAGGAGGATGGAGTGGCTGGGGGGGGCGGCGGGTATGTGGGTGCTCCCATCGTTTCTTTGCCGGGCAGGCTTCCTTGCTCCGTCTCCCAACATGTTGCCTCTGGGGGGCCTGGTGCAGCCTGTAGAAAGTTTGCTTCTGACATTCCGAGGGACTGAGCCGTGGGAGGCATTCCTGCAGATCTGGCCTGTGCATTGTTCGTCCAAGGAAAGGCCAGAGGACAGGGGCCCCCAGGCTGGGAGAGAATGGGATGTTTGGAAACAACTCAGTTTGGCTGAATGGAAACAACTCAGTTTGGCTGAATGTGGGAGCCAAGAGAGAGACGTTTGGCTCACGCTGTTGAGAGGCTGACCGTGGCTAGAGGCGAGATGATTCAGAGAAGAATTAAGTGAGGTGACAAGCTATTGGGCCTCTGTTCCCACCTCTACCCTCCTCCCTACCAACTTTTCTTTTTTGACCTTGTCTGGAAGTGTGGGTCCTCCCCAGGATTGGCCAATATTCTTCCTTGCTTAAAATGATTCTGAGACCGAAGGCTGGTGGGAAACCTGAATTTGGGACCCTTCTAGAGCAACATTAGAGGAATTCTTCACATTTGAGAATCTGAGGCTCACTGCTGGGCTTGAACTCGCCAGCGATGAGAACTCCAGTCTCTTGAGCCAGGACAGAACCACACGAGCTTCCCGTCTCCACAGAGGTCTTCGGGACACACTGCCTCTGGGAAGTTTCGATGCCTTGCTTCCAACACAGCTTCCCAAACTGAAGCAGGGAAAAGGGAATCCAAAGGACAGGCCAAGTTAGAAAAGCATCATCCCCTAAGAGCCAAAGACAGAAGCGGATCAATTTGATCCTGTTTCTGATTTTCCATTCAGACCCCCCGTGAGGAGTTAGAAAGGGCGGTGGGCATTCTAGAGCAGGGGCTGGGGCATTTGCCCAATGTGGTCCCTGTATTTTCACCGAGGGAGCTGTGGTGTTTGAGAGGTTGGCTTCTGCCCCCTGGGAGCTGCCTGCCAGGAACATACCGGGAGGGGACAACGCTAACTACGGGGCTGTCATGGGGAAGACGCTGCCGCCCAGGCGAGTCTGAGAGAGGTGTATCCCTCCCATCTATGGGCTGCAGTTTCCTTCTCAACTGCAAACAAAGAGATTGGATCTGCTGGCTCCTCATAGCAGCCACAGCCATGCCGGCCACGGCCACGGCTCCACTGAGTCCCTCACTGGAGTCTAAGAACAATGAGGCAGGATGTGGTAGTTCTTGCTCCTCATCGGCTTCTCAGGACCTAGCCCAAGGCTGGTGCTCAGTAAACACTGGTTAACTGACTGACTGACAGAAAGGAACAAAAGAGAATGGCTAGTGCGTGACCTTGTTAGACCAGGCACTCTAGAATGTCCTTCATTCATTCAACAAACATCTATTGACTATTTCATGTCAGGTGCTGTGCCAGGCGCCAGGGATATAAATATGAAAAAGAGCACAAGTCCTGTGCCCAACAAAAACAGTCTATAACATGGCAGCTTATGAGTTATAACTCAGTGTGTGCCTGGAGTTAGGGGCGCTAAAAAGAGATTGCTGCCCCTTTTCCATCTGAGTCTGGAAGCTGAGAGTAGGGAGGTCAGAAAGCGCTTCCCAGAGGGGTCTTAGAAAATGACTAGGAGTTATTAGAAGGGAAGGAAAGGTTTTCCAGGCAGAAGGAACAGCATGTCTAACGCAGGCTGGCAAGAGAGTGAATGTTCTGGGTGTCTGTGGGGCTGTGGGGAGTCATAGCAGTAGGAGCTTGGAGGAGATGTGGGAACAGCAAGGTTGGAAGGCCAGCCCAGCTCCTTCTGCTCCCAGAATGTGTCCCGCTGCAGCCTAGAAGCTGGGTCGCTTCCCCCTGTGGTCTCAAGCTTTCCAGCCTATGCATGGAGCCTCCTGATCTCTTGGCTCTGGGAAAGCCTAAAGATTCTTCTCCCTACCACCCTGGTGAGAAGGGCACGGGGCAGGGCACAGAATGGGTACCTCCCCCACCCGAACCGCATCTCAGACTCACCTCTCAGATGCCAAGCTTTTTCACCCATTTGCTTGATCCTGAAGAGGCCATCCAGGACCAGGGGGAGCTGCCCCGTGGGCTGCGGGTCATGGCTCCTGTCTCTCCCAGAGGGCTCCCGAGTCTCCCTTCTCCCCTCTTCCCTGTGCCCAGTTCTGATGTGTTCCCTTTGACCTCGGCGGCCAGAGCTCATCACTTGGCACCATAGCCCTCCCGCCTTGAGGATGTGACGGAGAACCCTGTGCCGTTTTCACTTCTGCATCATTTCGTGCCTCCTGGACGCATCTGCGGATGCAGCCCTACTGACAGACAGAGTGCTCCTCTCCAGGGGGTTGCACGCCCAAGGTGGCTCTGCTCCCCAGAGAGCGTCTGGAGGATGAAGGTTTTTCTCATTGTCTTGGGGGCTGGGGAGCACTGTGGGCATTTAATGGGGACGAGGCAGGGATGTCCTGCAAAGCAAGGGGCAGCCCCGCACGACAGTGGACTGTCCCACCCAAAACAGCAGTGACTTCTGGCCCTGAGAAACACGGCGTCTGGGCCCGCTTTATTCAGAGAAGCAGAGTTTGCGTCACCTCTGCCGCAGATCTTCTCAAACTTCATGAATCAGCTGGGGAGCTTGTTAAAATGCGGACCCCGATGCAGCAGGGCTGGGGTGGTGCCCGAGATTCTGCATGTCTAATGGGCTCCCAATGGTTATGCTGCTGCTTCTTCAGGACCACACTTCCTGTAGCGAGGCTGATAGCACCAAGGTGCATGTATTTTTCTTTTAGGGCTTTTGATCCCCTGAATGTGTTGAATCGGATATTGCCAAGTATTTGCTTAGGTTGATAGTTTCAACCAGGAGTGATTTCTGTCTCCTCTCCCGGGAGACGTTTTTGACTGTTACAACTAGGCGGGCGGGGGCAGGGTGCTCCTGGCATCTAGTGGGTAGAGGTAAACTGCTAAACATCCTATGACAGACAGGACAGTCTCTCACGACAAAGAATGATGCAGCCCAAAATGTCAGTAGCGCCGAGGCTGAGAAACCCTGGCTTAGAGACAATTTTTAAACCATGTGAAATGTATTTGTGCGCAGTGTGACTTCATTGCAAGCTGGTGACTCCAGCCGTAATGCTGCAAACACATATCATCGACTGAGGCTCAGGCGTCTCTGAGCATGAACACATGCACCCAGTTAGAAATCAAAAGAGGGGCGCCTGGGAGGCTCAGTCGGTCAAGCGTCGGACTTCGGCTCAGGCCATAATCTCATGGACTCCCACAGTTCCTGAGTTTGAGCCCCATGTCAGGCGCAGTACGGAGCCTGCCTGGGTTTTTCTCTCTCTCCCTGTCTCTGCCCCTCCCCTACTCACACACTCTCTCTCAAAATAAACAAATAAACTTAAAGAAAAGAAAAGAAATCTGAACTGGGTGTGCTCCCAAAGCTCTGGTAGTAGTTGTGATACTTTATAAACCTTGGAGAGCAAATTCAAAATTTTAAAAATTGATAGTGGAGAGTGGGGTGGCCGGGAAAGTGAGAAGATGAAGGAGGAGCTCATAGGTAGATGTGGGTATGTCCATATTTTAGTTCTAGCCCTGGGTGTTCATGGGCGCTTCTTATATTATTTCGAAATCAATAATTAACTGAACACAAATAACCACAAAGGTGAGCCAGACCTGGATCAAAGAAGAGAGAGGGCTATAGACCAAGGGTTGTGACTAATCCAATGTACTTGGAGTTTAAAAAAAAAATGAATTACTTAAGGTGAGTGACTAATAATAAAGTAATACCATTATACTCAAGGCAAAAATATCTGTGAGGGGGAGAGAACATGACAGGTTATGCAAAAAGACAAAAAGTAGGCGCCCTGGGAAGAATGCCACTTGCCTCAGGTCTGACTCTGGGCACACGCTCAGCGGAGGGGAGATCTGGAAGGCACGGAAGACAGGTTCTTCCCTCTTCTGTTCAGCTTCAGCCCTGCAAGGACCCTGAGGACTATCAGGGGTCCGGGGGGCGGGGGCGGGGAGGGGGGAGTCACAGTGGAAGGCCAGGGTCTCCAGGCAGCATCCTGCCGACCTGCTGCCCCAAGGGGGCTCCCATCAGGCTGCTAGCCAGGGTACTGGCCCCATCCCCGCCCACTCTCCCTCTGCGATCCACAGCCTGGCTCCTCGTGCTCAGCTATGGTGCTAGACAGACAGGGGCAACTGATGTTTTCTCTGGTGACTTTCTGTGTCTCCACAATTCCCCTCTGTCCTATGTCCCATATGTTCCAGTTATCCAGGCTCCTTGTCCCCTCTGTATTTCTTGCAGCATTTCAACCAGTCCCAGAGTACCTGGACAGTACACCTTGTTTCAGACTTTCTTTCCCATCTGAATCAAAACTTACCTCTTCTATGTCCGCCCCCACCCCCACCTCTAGACACTTTTCTCTGAGAGTGGCCAATTGTAAACACCAGAGAATTTTCCTCAGTAATGTCAATGGTTTTTTTATTATGCTAACTCCCTGCTCCACCCCCCCTCCCCCGCCCATGGTGTATGTGTGTTTTAGCAGGAGATACCTGGACAGCTAATGTCTCAATCTCAAGAAATCAGTCCTGGGGCGCCTGGGTGGCTCAGTGAGTTAAGTGACCTACTCTTGATTTCAGCCAAGGTTATGATCTCAACATTTGGTCCCCGTGACCAGCTCTGCTCTGGCAGTGCAGAACCTGCTTGGGATTCTCCCTCTCTCCCACTCTCTCTGTGCCCCCTGCCCCTCCTGCCACCCACCGCACCATGTGTGTGCTCTCTCTCAATAAATATATAAACATGAATAAATTAAAAACAACAACAACAAAAAGAAACAAGTCTGGAGGTGTTCCTTGATCTATGGTGAGGGTTAAAAATCCCCAAATGTCTGAAGGAGAAGAGGTCTTGCATATCTTCCAGGGCAGCTCTCTCAGTTGATAGGCAAGGAACCAAGGTGCAGAGAAGCTATTTGCCCAAGGTCACACAGCGAACCGCAGGCAAGACGGAGAGCACAACCCAACTCCGGAGCCTCTATTTAGTCTGTCACTTAGTCACTCAGCCAACAAATCTTTGTTGAGTGTTTGCCATTACATGCCAGGCACTAACTGGGCAGCAGGGTCACAAATAAAATGAGATTCTTCTCCTGAGTCACCCGCCTTCCCCATCCCCCCAGCCTAGAGGGAAAGAAAACTGCGATACAGCGGGGTCAGTGATTCAGGGGAAGTTCCCTGTGCAGCTTTACTCCACATTGCAGGGAGGAGCTCTGAGGCGGCTTAGGAGGACTTTGCTGAGCAGTTTTCTGATTGTGTCCTCCAGGGTTTCTCCCTACGACTCTCACCAAAGGGGGACAAGGGGCACCAGACTGTTTTAGGGACAGGGTTTTTAACTACCCTCCATCCCCATCCTCACCTTTTCAATTTTTTTTAATGTTTTATTTATTTTCGAGAGACAGAGCATGAGCAGGGGAGGGGCAGGAGAGCGGGAGACACAGAATCAGAAGCAGGCCCCAGGCTCTGAGCTGTCAGCACAGAGCCCTATGTGGGGCTTGAACTCAGCAACCATGAGATTATGACCTCAAGTTGGAAGCTTAACCAACAGTGACACAGGTGCCCCATCACATTTTTTTTAATGTTTATTTATTTTTGAGAGAGAGAAAGAGAGAGGGAGCAGGGGAGGGGCAGAGAGAGGGAGACCGAGGATCTGAAGCAGAGCCCCATGTGGGGCTCAAATTTGCGAAATGTGAGATCATGACATGAACCGAAGTCCTAGGCTTAACCAACTGAGCCCCCCTGGGGGGCCGCCCAATCTTCACCTTTAACTGCAGACACCAGTGTCTACCAGCTTGTGTCAGTTACCTGTTCACCATCTCCTTGGGCCCAGGGCACTCACAGCCGAGTTAACTTCACTGCAGTCATCAGTAGTCATTGTCCAAACCAATCCCCTGCTCTGCTTTGCGAACAAGATGATTTCCTGCGATGATGCCATGAGCTGACCCAAGCAGCAGCTCGTGATTTTCCCAACCCAGTCATGACAATTCTTTTCCCCAGTCTCTCAGCTTCCCTTGCATCCGAGAATGGCCATATGACCCAGCTGTGACCCAAATAGAAGTCTGGAGAGGATGGAGGTGGCAGAGACACAGCTGGCATGGCCCTGTTGCCCAGGTTCCTAACTTGGAGTATGTGATGTTTGGATCTGGGCAGCCTCTTGTGACTGTGAAGTGAAATTAGGAAGATAAGAGACAATATGCTAAAGAAAAGCAGAGGAGAAAGCCAGGAAGAGCCTGGCTTTATGATAGCACCATACACAGTTTGTCCTGGGAGGGAGAACAGTTCCAAGGAAACTCATCATGGGGAAGCTGATGAGTATTCCATTCCATTTTTTTTTTTAAGTTTATTTATTTAGAGAGAAAGAGATAGGCAGGGTAAGGGGCAGAGAGAGAGAGAGAATCCCAAGCAGGCCCCAGCAGTCAGCACAGAGCCCAGCACAGGGCTCGATCTCAGGAACCATCAGACCATGACCTGAGCTGAAACCAAGAGTCAGGCGTTTAACTGACTGAGCCACCCAGGCGTCCCACTGTCCTTACCGTGAAGGGCAGTAAAAAGTTAAAGAATCTTGGGGCGCCTGGGTGGCTCAGTTGGTCAGGTACCAACTTTGGCTCAGGTCATAATCTCATAGTTCGTGAGTTCGAGCCCCACATCAGGCTCTCCTGGAGCCTCCTTTGATTCTGTGTCTCCCTCTCTCTCTGCCCCTCCCCTGCTCATGCTCTGTCTCTCTCTCTCAAAAATAAAATAAACATTCACTGTATTATCACATTTCACGATCGTCAACCAGCTCCCAACAATTCTAACCTTACTGTGGTTGCCTGGAAACTGAAGGTGAACGAAGAGTTGATCTTTGAGTTTCACCAGTTATTTGGTCTCAAGAAAGGGAATCACAAATGGATTTGCTCTCATGATGTTTTTGGAGCGGCTTCATGTAATTTTCACACGTCCATATTTTGTACATTGACACTGCACCCTATTCACAGCTTGATTTGGCTTAAGAAAAATGTAAAGACAGGTTCCTGGGTGGCTCAGTCAGTTGGGTGTCCGACTCTTGGCTTCGGCCCAGGTCACGATCTCAGGATCATGTTGAGCCCCATGTTCAGCCCTGCACTGAACATGGAGCCTGCTTGGGATTCTCTCTCTCTCTCTCTCTCTCTCTCTCTCTCTCCCTCTGACCCTCTCTCCTGCTCATACTCTTTATCTCTCTTTTTCTCTCAAAATAAATAAATAAATTTAAAAAAGAAAAACGGAAAGAGCACACTGTTTTGTTTTAGTTTTGTTTGGGAGAGTTTAAATAAAGGAAAATGGATGGTTTCATTAAAAAAAAAAAGCTATCTCACCAATCTCATTATGTGAAAAAAAAAAATACCCTGTATTGTTTAAGCCACTGTTTGTCAGGCTTTCTGTTACTTAAAGCAAAATTCATTCCTTTTTCTTTTAAAAATTTTTAATGTTTTTATTTATTTTTGAGAGACAGGAGTGAACAGGGCAGGGGCAGAGAGAGAGAGAAGGAGACACAGAACTTGAAGCAGGCTCCAGGCTCCAAGCCATCAGCACAGAGCCTAAGGTGGGGCTCGAACTCACAAACCGTGAGATCATGACCTGACCGAAGTCAGATGCTTAACCAACCATGCCACCCAGGCGCCCAGCAAAATTCATTGCTAATGGCGATATCATCTGTTAATCAGTTGAGCTCCTAGCAGGAAACAAGTGACATACTGTAAGTGAGATGCATGGAGGAATAATTTACAATGGCAGGGACAAGGTTAAAGGGGGCCAATAAAGGATGGTGAAGTGATTGAGGACTGGCAATAGGGGGAAGCTGTTACCCCTACTTCTGATGGGATAACGGCTGGAGTCATTCCTGCAACCCATCGGGAATTATAGCAATGACAAGAGATGTGGCTGAAGATCAGGGAACACATCGACGCCCAGGGGTGACACTGCCGAAGAATAAATATCCCAGCATCTCTCTCTTCCTATCTTCTGACCCCCTGCCTAGGGCCTCCCCAAAGCCAAAGCACCTGGAAGTCAGAGGGCAAGAGCACTGGTTGGTACAGTCCCTGTAGAGCAGTACTGGGGAAACAGTAGAGAATGAATTTAAAAATTTAAAAAAAGGGGGGGGGGGTGACGGACAGCCTGGGAGGCTCAGTTGGTTAAGTGTCTGACTTCAGCTCAGGTCATGATCTCACAGTTCATGAGTTCAAGGCTCTGTGCTGATGGCTCAGAGCCTGGAGTCGGCTTCAGATTGTGAGTCTCCCTCTCTCTCTGCCCCTCCCCCACTCGCACTCTGTGTCTATCTCAAAAATAAATAAACATTAAAAACCTAAAACAAAAAAAAAAAGAGAGAGAATGAATGAGTTGGGGTAAATGGGCAATATGTAGCCCACCATCCAATGCAATTCTGTGGGCTTTTTTTTTTTTTTAGGATTTTATTTCGAAGTAAGCTCTATACCCAACGTGGGTCTCAAACTCACAACCCCAAGATCAAGGGTCACGTGTTCTACTGACAGAGCCAGCCAGGTGTCCCTCCAACGCAGGTTTTTCATTTGCTTCCTGGTTGCGGGATAAATCTATTGAAAGCAAAGAGCTTGCTTTGTTACATGCCAGCGGTAGCCCTGGTACAGCCTCGTTCTCCCGACCACCCACACTGCTAATGGGAGGTACATTAAGTCACCAGGTATCCCTTACTTGACTTGGCTGCCAGGAAGTTAGATGTGAAATGTTGCATGCAGTTACAATCATTTCCTTCAATGTACATTTTCTGGAAAAGCTGTCACCCCATTTTTATTATAGGTCTTTTATTTCTTTATTCTTGCTTGCATGCTTCTATCATTTATTTGTCATTTACTGTGAGTTGTCTCAAATTATTTTTGGAAATAAGTGGAGTGTGAACAAGAAGTCTTAACACACTTAGTCAGGATTAGGTTTGGTTGTGGGCGATGGATATTTAAAATAAGCATGGCTTAAAGGAGATAGAGGCTATTGCTCTCTTAAGTGACTGCCTGGGGGTAGGCAGGCCTTACCCGGCTTGGTGGCTCTGCTCCACAAAGTTCTCAGGGGCACAGGCCTCTGGGTGCTTGGCTGCCAGTTGCAACTCAGCCCTCTTGAGGCCTCCTGTTAATTATTTGCCAGGAGCTAAATGAAGGGCCCTTCAGCTGAGCAGAGGCACCAGGCCCAGGCCTCACCTCCTTAGCTAACCCTAACTCCTTTAGCTCGTGCTCCCTCACACCTGTTACAGGGAGGTTCCTCCCTGAGGTCCAGGAACCCTCTGGACACCTGGGCTCCAGGAACATTTGGGGCTTGGATGGAGTTCATCTCCTATCTTGGGGAGCAGCATGTCAGAGTGGAGAAAGGGAGGAGAGAGTTGAGTCATGGCCCCAATCGGCTGCCATGGAAGGAGGAGAATATGGCTCCTTTAGAGGCAAAGGCTCAGACTGGGCCCCTTAGGAAGGCCAGTCTGGCTATAATTCCTTGGAATGCAACCTCCTCAGAGGCCTGTAGATGAATTGTGCTGGAGCCAGTCCCCATGTATAAGAAGTTGACCTGCAATGATATTATGTAGTCAATGAATAGTGTGACTGTAGTTTTAATTATCATTAATTGATTACCTTGCCTTGGTGTAGTGTCATGGCTTCCTGGTTTCTCCGTTGTACAGTCCTTGCTGTCTGCCTGGCCTACCCAGGAGGGGAAAGTCGAATATCACGGTGCAATTATCTAGAAAGTGTGTGCTGGGTCCCAAGCCCTGCTCCTCCCTGGCAAAGGGCTTTGAGTCTGCTTTAGGACAGGCCTGGCTGGGGCTTGGTGTTGTCTTCCATCTTGGATCGGCCCCAGAGTGGTTTCTGGCCCTCTCTCTACCTTTCTGGAACTGCCTGGAGGCCAGGACAAGCCTCTCAAGGCCTCCCACAGGGTTTTGAACCCAGACATCTACTCCTTCTGGTGCCAGGTACTAGAGCTGTGTCCAGAAGACTCAGGGTGGAGCAGGGCAGAGAAGGAAAGCCCCGTGGGCCAGGGCATGGTGTTTAGATTCCCACCCCTCAGCCTTTGCCATCAGAGAGGGAGCTATACCAGATGACCACAGAAATTACTGTCTAAAACAGTAGTAGTGGTGGGTAGTGAAAAGGGAAACTTTTAATAATTTTGCTTGCATCGTAAATATATATTATATGCTGGGACCATCCTAGGCAAACCTGGACACAAGCGTTTCTAACTGTGGGGGTGGTACCAAGTGGACTTCCCCTACCACTGGACGTCCATCCTGCCTTGTTAACAGTCAAGGTTAACTTCCATTGTTCTCAGTAGCCAAGTAGTGGGCTTTTCTGCTTGTTCTGCCTCTTGGGGCTGAATCGCCAAGCACACAGCTCTGCCAACTGGCCTCTGAGGATGGCTCCAAAGATGACAAACCAGCCCTCCTCACCCTTGACCCTCCACCCCAGGCAGAGGATGGGTCTCTCCTGTCTTTGTCCCTCATGCTTTGCTGAGGGGTATGAGGAGAATTCTATGGGAACTGTAGAGCCTCCTTGATGGAGGCAGGCGGGAGGAGGGGAAGGGTGTCTCAGTTCCAGGGAAAGAGAAACACCGTGGGCTATTCCAGAGAGTATTCAGCCTAGTTGTGACTTTGGTGATTCCTTACCTTAAAGGGCAGGTATTGGGCCTGAAGAAGGAAATTCCATCTCTAAAATCCCATGATTTTATGGTGGTTCCTGCTCCGTTAGATACTGAGTGAGGAGCCCGACAGCAGTCTGAGACCTGCATCACCATGGCAGGTGTTAGATTAAGGTTGTACCCAAATCTGCACCCCTCAAAGCAGGCCCAATTGGAAAGAAGCAAGCAGGGTTCCGTGCTTCGAAATGACAAGAATTCAAGACTAACCCACAATGAGTTATACTCTCGCTGGCTGCCTGTCCTCTCTGCTTGCATTTTTCCCTTTATAAGAAGGGTCCACACCTGGCTCCTCATACACCTCCCTCTGATGCTCTTCTAGCTCATTTCCTGAAAGCTCCCCACAGCCAATCCTGGGCCCTCTTTACCTATCGGAAAACAGTCTTCACAGTGGCTAAGCCACGATGGTGATCTCTTCCACACCAGCAATCTCCATCAGAATGGAGAGAAGCGAGGATCCCAATAGCGTGTTCCAATCCGCAGCTCTCTCATTTGCCAGATGCCCTTAGACATTAAATCTGTCTAGTGGCTTGAGATCTGAGATCTCCCAAAATCATGCTTTTTTTATTGAAACCAATGAAATCATCTCTCTGCTGTCCTCTCTGCTGTGCCTCAATCGTGGCTCTTCTCATCATTTCTCTCATGCTATAGTGTCTGGATTTTAAAGAAAGTGAGGGCAGGAACCTTGTCTTTTCCATCTTGGAGTCCTCTGCAGACTTGCTACTCAGAGTGTGGTTTGCACTGTAATAAGAAGGGCAGGTGATATATGAAGATGTGAGCAGCACTGTCCTAGGCATCCAGCATGGCCCTCTTTAAATGTTGGCTTGAGCTGGGAATCGGGCATGTAGATGGATGGATGGTAGAGGCCATGCACTTTTGAAATGAAAGGTTTTGTAGGTCTCTTTTACTGTCCCAGTTAAACCATAAGCTCTTCAGGGTGGGGACTCTGGATTTCACACATTTCTCCCAGTTCATATTCAGTTACTTACCATTGCCCTGGGAGCACAGGGCTTGGCACCAGGGCTGGGTAACTGTTTGGCTCCAGTTACCTTGTCTTCTGCCTCTGATGAGTAGATGTCAGCAAAGAAGGAGAGAGAAACAAGTGACCTGGAGAGCCAGGAGCCCTCAGAGGTAGGGGAGCTCACTCAGAATGGAAGAGTGTTTATAAGAACAATTTGTAGAGATGGTAGCTCCTTCTCCTGTCCTTCCTAGTCCCTGTCCATCATCTACCTTCTCCTCTTGTACTCTCCAGCTCTCCTGGCTGCATGCTCAAGTCCTCAGTGACACCTGAACCTTTCAATCCACATCCCACACTAGTTGTGGCTTTCTAATAAATAAAGAGGATCATGAGAAGGCATCTGGCACCTGGTGTTGTTACTGCTCTTGACAAGCTGTTTGGGTGACACCTTTCCAGAGGTCTCAGGCCTCAAGCTCAAGCCAGGAAAGAGTGAGCACATCCCACATCTAGCATACAATTGCCTTGAGACCATAAAAAGAAAACTAGGAGTTGCTCTGGAGGGGAGGCACAAAATAAAATAAGATAATCAGGGAAGGTCCCCTAAGAAGGTGACATTTGAGTAAAGACATAAAGGTTGTGAGGAAATAAGCTATGTGGATAGCTGAAGGAAAAATTATTCCAGGGACAGGGAACAGCAAGTACAAAGTCCTGAGCATGCCCAGATATTAGATTAGGCCCAGCATATAGATTACCTTGGTGAATGTTCCATGTGTACTTGAAAAGAATATACTTTCTAAAGTTATTGGTATAGTGATCACCATATGTCATTTAGATGAGGTTGGTTGACAGTATTGTTCAAATATTCTATATCTTTAGTGAGTTTCTGTCTCTTGGTTCTATTGAGTGTTAAACTCTCCAACTATAATTAAGGATTTGTTTATTTCTCCTTTTAGTTCTGTCAACTTTCGCTTCACGTATTTTGAAACTCTGTTATTAGGTGCATACATATTAGGATAGTTATTTCTGTTGATGGATTAATCCCTTCATCTTTATGAAAAGTTCCTCTTTACCTTTGTCAATACTCCTTGTCCTGAATCTACTTTGTGTGTTTTTTTAAGTAATTTACTTATTTTGAGAGAGAGAGAATCCTAAGCAGGCTCCACATTCAGCACAGAGCCTGACAGAGCCTAACTCAATCCCACAAACCTGTGATCATGACCTGGTTTTGGCGTGAGCCAAAATCAAGAGTCAGACACTCAACTGACTGAGCCATCCAAGCACCCCTAAAGTAGATCTCTTGTAAACAAATTTAGTTAGATCTTACTTTTTAAACTAGTTTGACAGTTTCTGCCTTTTCTCACAGACTGTGAGATCATGACCTGAGCCGAAGTCGGCTGCTTAACCAACTGAGCCACCCAGGCGCCCCTGTCCATTTTTATTTAATGCAATTATTGGTATGGTTGGGTTCATGTCTCCCATTTTGCTATTAATTTTTACTGGTCCCATAAGTTTTTCGTTTCTTTGTTCCTCCTTTTATGCTTTCTCCCAGATTGATTACTTGGTAGTATCCCATTTTGTTGCCTCTTTTGATTTTTGATTTTTAGCTATACATCTGTTTTTAATGATTGCTCTAGGGATTACGATGTGCATCTTTAACTTCTAAAAGTCTACTTTGAATCTACATTCTATCACTTCACAAATAATGTGAGAAACTTAGAACATTATACTTCCATTCACCTCTTCCCACCCTTTACTTCTACTTTGCTTCTGTATATACAAAACATCCCATAATACATGGTTATTACTTATGGTTAAACAGCCAATTGTCTTCTTAAATAAATTAAGAAAACAGTCTTTTCTATTTACCCACTCATTTACCATTTCCAATGCTCTTCATTCCTTCTGGTCAATCTAAGTTTCCAACTGATATCATTTCCCTTCAGCTCGAAAAACTTCCTTTACTATTTCTTGACATACAGCCCAGAGGAGCAGCAAGGAGGTTTGGCAGGAGGAGAGTGAATGAAGAGAGGGGGAGGAGATGGAATCTAGGGGGCAATCAGGAGTCAATTAAGCTCAACCTTGTAAGCCACTGGAGACTTTGGCTTTTACTTTGAGCAAGATGGGAAACAACTGGATGGGTTTGAGCAGGGGAATGACACCATCTGGTGTGGGTATGGGTGTTAATAGGATTGAGCTGGCTGCTGAGAAGAGAACGGACTATAAAGGGCAGGAAAGGCAATAGGGAGGTGGGTTGTTGTAACAGTAGAGGCAAGGGGTCGTGGGGGCTTGGGGTAACTGTGATATAGTGAAAAGCGGGAAAATCTGGATACATTTTGAAGACAGATTCAATGGGGTTTACTGACAGATTCAATGTGAAATATGAGAAAAAGAGGAGTTGAGAATGACGCCAAAGTTTTGGCCGGAGAGACCAGAAGGATGGAGTTGCTGGTTGCAATGGGGAAGACTGAGGAGGAGCAGGTTTGGTGGAAGTATCCTTTAGGCATCCAAATAGAGATGCTGAGTAGGTCTTTGGTCTGCAGTTAGGGGATGAGAAGTGGACTGGGCTTTTCCTTTTTGGCGGGGAGGGTGGTAATAAGTGAATGAGTGGAGGTGAGACAGTTTTGTCTGTTTTAACACATAGCGGCTAACATTTATTGAGTGCTTATTCTGCCAGGCATTGGACTTCATTCTTACATTCTTACTCATTCGATCTTCATGACAACCCTTGGAGTGAGGTTGCATTATGACCATCCGCAAAAGGGAGGTGTATTATTCTGCTGGGGCTGCTGTGCAAAATGCCACAGACTAAGAGGCTTAATTTTTTTTTAATGTTTATTCATTTTTGACAGAGAGAGAGAGGAAGAGAGAGCAGGGAAGGGGCAGAGAGATGGGAAAGACACAGAATCTGAAGTGGGCTCCAGGCTCTGAGCTGTCAGCACAGAGCCCAATATGGGGCTCAAATTCATGAGCCGAAATCAGAATCTCAATCCACTGAGCCACCTGAGCACCCCATAGACCAAGTGGTTTAGAAAACGGGAACTTCTGTTCTCACACTTTGGGAGGTTGGAAGTCCAAGATCAAGATGTCAGTCAGGTGTTGGGTCTCAGGCAGTTTGGTTCCTCCTGAGGCCTCTCTCCTTGGCTTGACATGGCCTTTTCTTTGTACACATGCATTCCCAGTGTCTTCCGTCTGTCTTAATCTCCTCTTTTTGTAGGGACACCAGTCAGATTGGATTAAAGACCACCCATATGACTTCATTTTAATTTAATTACCTCTTTCCACATAGGTCATATTCCCAGGCGCTGGGAGTTAGGGCCTTAACATATGCATTTTGGGGTGGAAACAATTCCATTCATAACAGGAGGGATGGAGAGATTAAGCAATATTTACAAGGTCACACAGCTGGGAAATGGTGGAACTGGGATTTGAATTCAGTAGGTCTGAGTCATAGCCTACTTTCTTAACATAGTCCAAATAGTCTCCTGAGCAGTACTATTCTTACCTTGGTATAGTTTATTCTCCACCTGTAATAGCATAATGTACGTGTCCCCAATCCCTTATCTGAACCCTTGGAGCCACCTAACCTAGGTCACATGCCATGTGGTTTGCTACCACCTCCAGTAGCGGCCAGGTGAACACTCCATAAGTAAATACTTGACTAATTTGGTGGAAAAATATAGTAATAATCACTCTGAATGAGACAGAAATCATGAATCATTTTAATCATGAATCACATCATTTTAATAGGTTTTGTTGCAAACTATGTTATACATGGGGGGTTTTTTGTTGTTGTTCTTGGGGTTTTTTTGGTGTTTTGGTTGTTTTTTTTTTTTTAATTGACTAGAGCCAAATTCCACCCCCCCTCCGACCAGGTCTGCCCCTCTGCTTCCCTCCCTGGAGATTTCCTCACAATGTTCCATGTTGTTGGCAAGCTACTGCATGCCTGCCCCCCTGTAGCCGCTGTGTAGATTCTCTTGGGAGGTGAGCACTGCTGAGGGGGTGCCCCCTCTTCATACACGCGGGAGTTCTCTGCAACCCCAAGATCCTGTGAGGCTCAGGCCGGCCTTAACTCAGTGCTTTCGGGAGGGAGTCACTGAGCCATGGCCTCCCCTGGATCTGGAGGGAGAAAAAGGAAAGGCAACTGGATCTGGATCTGGATTGGGGGGAGGAGAAAGTTGGGAGGGCGGAGAGATTAAGGGAGGACACCCGGTCTCTGTTGCCCGGGACTCTGGTCCTGCCCAGAGCGGTAGCTGCTTCTAGTCGCCAGCATGGTCTGCCCTGTCGTCGAGTTATTAGCTTCCCACAGGCCAGTTTTTAATACTGGGGTTCATTGCCATAGCCATAGGGCACCATAATTAATTCATTGTACATGTTTGTTTGTAAGTGTATGCAAATGTATGCAAAGAAGCACAACATATATGGCTATTCCAAGTGTCCTGGTGTTCTTTTTGTTCAGATTTCAGGGCTGGGAATGTGGGGTTCGTGTGGGCTGGAGGCATTTAAAAATTGGGACTATTTCCTTTTTTAAAGAAAACAGCCCTTTCCCTCTACTTCCTTTTCTTCTTTAAAAATTCAGCCCTAGATTCTGTGAAAGAATGGAGAAATGTGCACCCAAACCCAAAAATGAAAGTCCAGAAGAAAGCCCCAACCTCTCATGTGCCTGCAAGGCACTCTTTCCCCTGTGAAGAAACGGGATCACCAGACTGTCCTATTATTTTTACATTAATAATTATAAAATTAAACTTTATGTTCTGTTATTGGAGTTTCTAAGTTATGTACTGGGAATGTAGATGATAGTTGAAAGTGGGTTAAACCACCTGTTTGCTGCAGCCCCAGCGGGGGAATTATCAGAGAAATATTTAACATGTAACTCTTACCCTGTTCATAATTAGCAAGAGCTCTGAAAGACAGACACTGAGTCACAGGGACACTGGTGGCTCTGGGGGATCACAGAGGAGACTCGGACAGCTGACCTATCATAGCCCTGCCACTCCTTCCCTTTTCTGGGAAAGGGAAGGGAAACAAACATTTCCTGAGCATCTATGTGGTTGGCAACATGCTAAAGGCTTGCATGTTTGTCATCTTGTTGAATCCCCATATTTTATAAACAGATAAAGAAACTGGGACTCAAAGAAGTAGTTTACAAGGGGCGCAGCGGGATCTCTGTGACTGAGGCTTCCAAACCCCACCCTCTTTAACTACTAGCTACTTCCCTAAAACAGCCTGTGGCAGAGGAAGCTTCTGCTTCACCAGCAAGCACAACTCAGGAGCCTGGTGGCTATTCCGCCTAAATGCAGGCTAGTTTAGGGGTGAAAAATCTGCTCCCAGAGGCCTCAATTTGTACAACCACTTACATAGGATGGCACGTGGGGGCGCCTGGGTGGCTCAGTCAGTTGAGCGTCCGATTTTGGCTCAGGTCATGATCTCACCATTTCCGAGTTCGAGCCCCGCGTCTGGCTCTGTGCTGACAGCTCAGAGCCTGGAGCCTGTTTCAGAGTCTTTGTCTCCCTCTCTATGCCCCTCCCCCGCTCATGCTCTGTCTGTCTGTCTCTCTCTCTCCCTTTCAAAAATAAACAAACATTAAAAAAAAGAAGATGGCACCTGGGCCCTAGGTTACCCTGGCTACCCTTTTACTTCCATACCTGGCTAAACTCTGCACCAAATTCTCTTTCTGCCTGAGAAATTGTCCTGGTCCTGGACTTTAAAGGCACTAAAGACGTGTTGGGTCAGGCAGAGTGTGGCCCGCACGTACATTGTGGACAGCCTGCATCTTGGGGCAGGCTGGATCAGGCTCCTGGGGTTCATGATGATGGCTGATCAAGGATCTTCTTGGTTTCATGAATAAGTGGAGAATTTGGGTGACATGAGACCCCCTTGTATTCAAGGCAGACGCCCCCGTGTTCTCCAGAGGGAATTTAACACTGAATGATTAATGAACATGGGCTCAAACTTTCAGTGTCTGTTCCCTGGGATGATCTTCCTTCTAAGGGGAGGGGGCTGGATATGTTGTTTCATGACCCCCAGCTCAAGCTCAGAGTAGGAAAAAGGCTCTGTTTTCGCCTGTGACTCCCTTTTTGTAGGGCAGATTTGGGAGGAGGGGGCAGAAGATGAAAAGGGGTATTTTAGGGCCTCTTCCATAACCTGCCTTGGTAAATATTAATTTTAAAGTTTGAATCTTCTCTTCTAATTGTTAATGCACAGCTTTACCTAGAGGTATAGTGCTAAACCCCAGAAATACATTGCATAACCTAGGGAGCGCGAAATAATTTTAAGGCCTAGATCCTGTCCCCGAGATTCTAATTGATCTTGGGAGGAGCCTGGGCATCAGAATTTTTTTTTAAGCTCCCCAGGTAATTCTAATGTGCAGCTAAATCTAGAACCACTGCATCCAAATAGATCTGGCAGAGAGATCAAGAATTTGCATTTCAAACGAATTCCAGGTGATGCTGATAGTGCTGGACCAGGGACCACATTTTGAAAACCACTGTTCTAGAGAGACTCCTGAGGTGAAGGCAACCATTGATAATAACTACTACCATTTATCAAGTGCTTACTATATGTCAGGCGCTTTAGTGTCAAGTGTTTACATTTTATAGTTTCATTTATTCCTGTAGTAATCACTTTCGGTATAATCAATTTTTAGGTAAATTAAATGTGATTTTTATAATGCTACAGTTATTTGTATGTACTAGGTTTAACTCCCCAGCTAGAACAGGCACATTCTGAAAATAGGGCCACTGTTGTTTTCATTCTTCTTCTGACCTTTATTTCCCAATCCTAGAGTTGTCACACAGTGTTGAACACATAATAATGGCTATGATTTGTTGAGCATCTACGATATTCCAAAGCACTCTACTAGGTGCTTTGCATAGTTTATTACAACAACCACATGAGGAAGGTACTATAATTATTTCTGCCTGACAAGTGGTATAGCTAAGTTCAGAGAAGTTAATTTACTATTCCCAAATCACCAGTAGGTGCCGATGCTGGGTTTTGAATTCCCATTTGTCTGACTCTAAAGCCCTGTTCTTATCCTGTTATTCTGGCTTCTTAACTGAGTCACAGCATTATCTCTAGCCATCTAATTAAATCCCCAAGGAATCCTGGCTCCTTTTTCAATGGTCCCTGGGTGTGAATAGAGTGGAAAAGTGCCTGGGGGTGTCTTGGTGACTTTGAGATGCTGGCTAGAAGGGAGGGGAAGGCACTTACCAAGGCCCCCAAACCACAATATCTGGCACAGAGTTGATGCACAATAGATGTTTATTTAATAGAATAGCCCTGGTTGCCTGTATCTTACAGTACCTGGTTATATACTGTTTTGCCTTAATATCCTCTATTCCTTCTTCTGTGTTAATTGTACCTCCTGAAAAGTCTATAAGACAAAATATTAGCTAACTGATACCAGCAACACACAACAAGGGATTATACACAAAGTGGATAGTGTCCCAAGATTGCAAGTTTGGGTCAGCATATAAAATCAATCCATGTAATACACATTATCAGTAAAACAAAGGACAAAATCACATATTGTCTCAAAAGACACAGAAAAAGCATTTGACAATACCCAGTATGTTTTCATTATAAAAATGCTCAATAAACTAGAAAAAGACAGCAACTTCCTCAATCTAATAAAGGATATCTACAAAAAACCCCACAGCCAATTTCATACTTAATAGTGACAGACTGAAAGCTTTTTCCCTAGAATCAGGGATAAGACAAGGATGTTCACACTTGTCACTTCTATGCAACATTGTACTGGTGTTCCACCCAGGGCAGTTAGGCAAGAAAAAGAAATGAAAGGCATACAGATTAGAAAGGAAGAAGTAAGACTATGTCTATTTGCCGATGACCTGATTTTGTATGTAGACAAGCCTAACGAATCCTCAAAAAAAAAAAGGGGGGGGACCTATTAGATTAATAAATGAGTGCAGCAAGACTATACAAGATCAATGTAAAAGAAATTTGTATTTCAATATACAAGCAACGAACAGTTTAAAAATAAATTAAGAAAATAATTATATTTACAGTAGCACCCAAAAAGAATAAAATACTGAGGGATAAATTTTTAAAGATGTGCAAGATATGTACACTGAAAACTATAAGATATTGCTGAAAGAGGTTAAAGAAGATAATACATGGAAAGACATCCCATGTTCATGAACTGGAAGACTTAATATTGTTAAGATGGCAATACTCTCTAATCAATTTATAGATTCAATACAATCCCAATTAAAGTCAGCTGGCTTTTTTTCCCCCCAGAAATTGGCAAGCAGATCCTTAAATTTACATGGAAATTCAAGGAACCAAGAATATCCAATGATCTTGAAAAATAAGAATAATCTCGGAGGACTCAAGTTTCACAATTTCAAAAGTTACTGTACAGCTACAGTAATCAAGACAGTGTAGTACTGGCATAAAGGATAGACATATAGATGAAAGAAATAAAATTGAGAGAGTCTAGAAATAAACCCTCACAATATGGTCTATTGATTTTCAACAAGGCTGCCGAGACTATTCAGTGGGGGAAACAATGGTCTTTTCAACTAATGATGCTGGGATCACTAGATATTCACACACAAAAGAGTGAATTTGAACCCTTTCTTTATACCATACACAAAAATTAGCTAAAAAGGGAGCCTAAATATAAGAGCTAAAATGATACAACTCTTAAAAATATAAGAGTGAATCTTTGTGACCTTGGATTAGGTAATGTTCTCTTAGATATAATACTAAAAGCATCTGTGACATAAAAAGAATAGACAAATTTAACTACATCGAAATTTAAAACTTCTGTGCTGCAAACGACCTCATCAAGACAAGTAAAAAGACAACCAAAAGTATAGAAGAAAATATTTGCGAGTCACATATTTTGATAAAGGACTTGTATCCAAAACATATAAAGAATCCTTACAACTCAACAATAAAAAGACACAGAACCTAATTTCAAAATGGGCAAAGGATTTGAATAGACATTTCTCCAAAGAAGATATACGAGTGGCCAATAAGCCCATGAAAATATACTAAGCAGTATTTGTCCTTAGGTAAATGCAAATCAAACCCACAATGATTCTTTAAAAGATTAAACATAGTTACTATTTGACCCAGAAGTTCTACTCCTAGGTGGGTACTCAAAAGCATGGGAAACAAAAACTTAAAAAAAAAAGTTTATTTATTTTGAGAGAAAGAGAGCAAGCAGGGGAGGGACAAAGAGAGAGGAAGCGAGAGAATCCCAAGCAGGCTCCACATTCAGTGGAGGAGGCACCCAGGTGCCCCATAAACAAAAACTTGTACGCAAATGTTTATAACAGCACTATTCATAATCGCCCCCAAATGGAAACAACCCAAACATCTATCAACTAATGAATAAACAAAAGGGGATATAACCACACAATTGAATATTATACACCCATAAAAAAGAATGTAGTACTGATACATGCTACCACATGGATGAATCTTGAAAACATGAAATGAAAAAAATCAGTTACAAAAGACAATATAGTATACGATTCCTAGCATGTAAACAAAATGTCCAGAATAGTCAAATCTACAGAGACAGAAAGTGGATTAGTGGTTACTTGGGCTTGGGATGGCTTGGGGAGGGGTGTGTGTGAAGAATGGCTGCTAAAGGGTATTTCTTTTTGGGGTGATGAAAATGCTCTAAAATTGTGATGATGGTTACAAAACTTTGGAAATATTTTTAAAAATCATTAGTTTGTACCCTTTAAATGGTTGCATTTTATGGTATACGAGTTAAATGGCAGGCAGTGGGGAAGGTAGGCAGGAGATGTGTCTTATACCTGTGGCTGCCTTAATGCTCCTGTTATGGTTTGGAGTACATAGTATGTGCTCAGTAAACACTATAAAGTAAATAGTTTCTTTTCAGAGAAGAAGTAATGATTTCAGCTAAACTTATTGGGGACATGTAGAAATAGGAAGAGACCCCCATTGCCAAAGAACCAAAAGGGATCAAATGAAACGATGTCCTCAAAACATAAGACTAAATTATTTTTTAATTGCGTTTCAAAAATAATGGCACACACTCTTTCTTTCAGTGCCAAGGAAATGGAATACAGAAGGTCTCTGCCTTCAAGGAATATTTGACCAATAAACATTTAAGCAAAGACTTCCTGCAGACAAGGAAACTGCTAAACTGCAGAATGCTTTTCAAAGAACTACATTCTAAACCCAAAGCCACATCAAGATTCTTTTTCTCCTCCCCTCTGAGAGTTTACCTAGTCCAAAGGCACAGTGAAGGTCATAGTCTATGACCCTGTCTCAGAACTGATATAAGCTAGGGAAACAGTTTCGCCCTGAGGTTAATAAGAATTTATGCTAAGGGCTTATATGAAGGTCAGTTTTGAGAGAGGGGTTAGGATTGAAAAAAATGATTCTACTTGGAAGCATCTGGGAATTTTTGGTGTTTTTCTCCAGCTATGAAGTCCAAGATTGAACCTGATATTTAGTTTCTTCATCAAGAGTTTGTATAGGGGCACCTGGGTGGCTCAGGCAGTTGAGTGTCCAACTTGGGCTCTGGTCATAATCTTGGGGTCCGTGAGATCGAGCCTCACATCAGGCTCACTGCTGTCAGTGCACAACCTTCTTTGGATCCTCTGTCCCCCCTCTCTCCCTGCCCCTCCCCCGCTTGTGTTCTCTCAAAATTAAAAAAAACGTTAAAAAAAAAAAGTTTATGTAGATGCATATAGTGCTTAGGAGTCTATGAAACCAGGAATAGGTTCCATAACCTGGTCTGATTTGCGGGGAGAGCTCAGAGTTGAGGTGCCTCTTTTTATTTCTTGGAGGTTTATTACATCTAGAGCAGGTTTAGTCATCCTGAAGCCTTAGGAGAGGGCCTGAATGACGCTATCAATTTCCAGTTTCATGTTGCAGTTTGACATTTTTTTTTTAAACAAAATAAACCAGCATTGGTAATTTAAGACTGGACTGGTCCCAAAAGAACAACTCGATATTTATCTACACCATTGTTTCAGGTGTCCTAACCCCCGCCAAGGAACAAGTCAGGTTAGTGGTGCAAAGAGCATCTGAAAGCTGGAGAGACCCATATAGCAGTCACTGGGTTAGCATAGTGCTCTCTCTCTGTCTGTACGGGTGAAGACACGGTGATAACCTCGCTCACAGAGCCATTTAAAATGTCACTCAGTCTCAAACAAACCATTTTCAAATGGGGACGATAGCATTAGAGGAAGCAGCCTCTCTACACAGGATGATTTCTGCTAAAACGCTGCACATTTTATAAGTCCATTTTATGAGCTGACTGTTGTTGCTGTGGACCAAAGAGGCCAGACGGAGGTGGCAAATGCAGGAGGAAACCAGGGTAGGAAGAGAGATTAAGGAGATAAACAGTGCTGCACTGGGGAGAGGGAGAAGAAGGTTGGCAGAGCCAGAACGAAAGTCCAGGATGAGCAGGAGCAGAACGACAAGGGTGAAGATCTATCCTCAGTTCCAGATGATTCGACGGTGGTGTAGGGAGCGAAGCCAAGCCAAGTGCAATGTGTCTGCCCAACGTAATGGGTTTGAGATACAACAGACATCCCGGCTATGTTGGTAGGCTCTTCAGCACCTCAGGGACCAATCTGTGAAAGGCTGGTGCAGGGTGATGGTGGCTGCCTGGGATGTGTCTCCCGCATCCAAAAGGACTTTTTCTTTGAGCCCATTGGTTGATCTCCTTGGCTAGGAAAGCTCCTTCAGCCTGACCTCCCCTCCCCCATCTGTCAGTGTTCAGAGAAGGGATGAGGGGCCCCTACTGGTGCTGTCCAAATCCCATCCAAGCAAAAGATGGCAGTCCCTTGGCCAGGCATGCACATTAGCCTAAACTCACAGGGCCAAAGCAGGCGTAGAAGATAAGGCAGCAGGCTCAGTGTAGGCAAGGATAGAAGTAGGAACTGAAAATGTGCCCCAGAGCTGATGCCGGGCTGCTGGACCGCTTCCTGCGGGTGATGCAATCGCTTCTGCAGCAGGTGGTGGTGGTGGGAGTGGTAGCGACTGAGAGAGGCTGGAATTTACCTCGGTAGGCTGCCTCAGGCCCTGCCTTCCTGTTCTGGGGGCACTGGGGACAGTGTGTTATTGATGGGGGAAGGGGAGTGAATTCTGTCTGTGGGGGAGGGACTGGGTGTGCCTTTAAGGCAGTAGATGTAAGGGATGTGAGCACTGGCTTTCACTTCACACAGATCGGCCTCAAATCATGGCGCTGTTGCCAGTTTGACTATCTTTGGAGAAGTGACCTTAGTTTCCTTGAGTGTAAAATGGAACCGATGGTGACAGCTCCCTCTTGGGGCTGTTTAGGATTAAGTGAGCTCCCTTTTGTCCAGCGTCTCGCATTCCGTAGGTGCTCAGCAGGTGGGAGTTGTTTTGATTATCGCCCAAGATCCTCTGGCAGAATTGGGATGAGAGGCTGGTGTTGTCCCCAAAGTCCTAAGTCCTGCCAAGCCAGCCTGTTTAGCCAAGGTGTGCCACCTCTGAATCTGTAGGGTAAGGACATAAATATGGTAAAAGGTCACCTGTTGATGGCAGAGTGGGAACTGGACCCAGATCTCCTAACATCTTTCTACTTGACCTAATGATGGGTGAGCCTTGGGGACAGAGAAGAAGTGGGGGCCTTGGACATTTCTAGGGTAACTCTGTGTGAGGACAGACAAGACTCCTTTGGGGGAGGCTCAGCCTCCCTGGGAAATCTGTTTACCTTCAGTGGTAGCTTTCCCTGACAGACCTTCCTCCTGTCCCTAGTTTCTCTTTGGGGTGGGTATATGAGGGTTTATGTTTGGGAGAAAGGGTGTGGATGCGCTCAAGGACCCCCCAGGGGAATCTGTACCTCCAGCCTTTACGTGGCAGATGCTCAGGAGATGTTTGCTGAACTCACAGCTGGGTGGCTGAGCCCCTCCCTCATCGCCAGATAGTGACCCTTCCCCATCCCCATTCTCTGGCCTCTGCTGAACATTTCTGAGGGTTCCCTGCCAATCCCAAGGAGAAGTATGTACTGACGTACTGGTGCACCTGGAAAATGGCCGCATCCTGGGGGAAGTAGAGTAAAAGGAGAGTCTTTCAATTGGATTTCTCCATTCCTTGGCAGGATAAAGCTGACTTCTTTTCCGTGGGCTGGGCATGCTGAGCCCCAGGCTGGAGAGGAGGGGGGGAAGAGGGGAGACGAGGACAAGGGCCACGCTGGTAGTTTTTCGTAAATGGATTTCCACAGTCTTAGTTCCAGCAGATGCCAAGCCGGGAGGAGGGTGGTCTGAGGGTACCTGCTCCCCAACATGAAACTACCCAATTTTTAAATCTGGAAATGTATATTCATCCTTTCACTGAAAACTGAAACTGAACTTGGGCTGAATGTCATTAAGTCATGGGATCCTGGACGTCACCTTATCTTTTAGGTTCCACTGGGCTTTAGCACGGCAGCCTCAGTCTCTGCATTTTCCTTTACACCCAGGTCTGAGCTCCCCAATGTTTTCTCTCTGGCATCTGCTTTTTGTATTTGAATCCCACTGGACCAGTGACTGGCAAATAGTGAACTCATTGACTGGGAAATCAAGTGTCTCCACTTGCTTACCCAATTAGCAAAGCCAATCTATTTTGTTTTTTTTTTTTTCTCTCTCCTCCCTGCCCCCCCCATCTCTTCTGTCTCTCCGCAACTCAGAAAACAGAGATTGTTCCTTTGCAGACAGATGGAATGATGCTCCGAGAGATAAATACATTCTGTTAGACCAACACCAGCAAGGGAAGGACACTCAAGTCTTCCAAGTTCCTGGTCTTTCTTATGGACACGATCCCTCCTGGAGGGAGTTAAAGGCAAGGGGGTCAAGCACTATGGCCTCCCTTACCAAGACCCCCACGTTATCCATAAATCAGTTTCCAATCTAACCCCTCCCTGGGGGTTGGGTTACAAACCTCAGCCACCCCAGGGCAGCCTGCCTGGTAATTCCTATTATTCAGCTGTCAGCTGGTTTTTTAAAAACCTCCCTTCCCAGTGATCCAGTTACCAGAGTTTTAGAGCCCATTCCTTGTCTCAGAGAGAAATCCTATAGCCAGGTGAAACAATGGAGTGGGCTGCTGCCTGCTTTCTATAGGGAGCTGGGTTTTCTCTTCTGTTGAAAGCAGCCTCCCTTTAACTCTTTGCATCCCTCCCAGATTGTTGGGAGGGTCTGACTCTGTCTCCGGTCCTCCATGCTGATGCCTTTCAGCGCACAACTTTGCCTTTCTCAGGGGACCCCACAGCCAACGTCAGTCAGCGGAGGAGAAAACAAACCAGTGCAAGGGGTGGGAAGAGACTGAGAGAGAGGGGAAATTCTCCAAAATAAAGATGGCTGTGGCCGCAACTAGGGTGCTGCTGTTGGTTAGGGATTCAGAGCCCAGATCTCCAGCCAGGCAGGTCCTGGCTCCGCTGCGTCTGCCTGGTGCTGGAAGGGTAGGAAAGGCACAGAGGGAGGGCTCTGCTTTAACAGTGATGAGAGGTGGGGAGTGAGGCTCCTGACCTCCCTGACCCCTTTATCCCTGACAGTCTTTTCTGGTCCCTGCAGCTCAGAAGGCTGGGCCCCTGCTGCCTGACCTTAGTGGCTGAGACCACAGGAAGCCAAGCCCCTGGGTGTCTTCGGAACCAGCCTGAGAGAGCAGACTGGGAAGGCCTGGGAGAGAGGCCTTAGAAGAGGTGTCACTAGAGGGTGTGACCCTCCTCCCATCCTGCAAACTACCAAGACCTACTAAGATGATCCCTTTTGCTCCTAGCCCCACTCCCCCTACATTAGTGATTTTAAACCTTTTTGGGAAACTTCGTAAGCTATGGAGCCACCCCCCCAAATGTTTGTGTGAGCCCACATACACAATTTAGCCAATTTCAGGGGTTCATAGACCCTACGGCTGAGGAGACCCTGGTGAGGGGGCAAGGACGTGGATCCCAGGTGAAAAGCGTGCTCTACCAGCTTCCCTGCCTGTGGGCCCAATTCCAACAGGCAGGGCCGCGATGAAGCAGAGCAGTAGCAGCCTGGGGCAGAGGGTACGGAGGATTAGTACGACCTCTGTCCCCCAGGGCCTGTGCTGCCCAAGAGGACAGATTCAGAGCTGGTTTGTCCTTCAGTTCCATCCTCGATCCCAAGTAATACCCATGGTCATCACTGGCCAGCTTGAGACATTGGCCCAGGAGGAAAACCATTAAGAAGAGAAGGATGGAAGGAAAGGGGGGAAAGAGGTCTGTGCTTGGTGAACGTGGTAAGTGCCCTGCATGGTGGCTGGGCTTGGTTTCTTCATTTCCCCAACATGTGGCGTGAATGCGAGGTCACCCTGACCAGCTGACGCTCCCTCCTGGCCAAGGCTCCTGGTAAAATAATATACCTGCTTTTGGCTCTAGTACCTCTTTGTGGACATCTGTCAATTCGTGGTGGACTGGGCTGCTGGCCAACCTTGACTCTCCCCTCTTTCCCTTTTCCCTCTTCTCTGGACTTTGGGTACAATGTTTTCCTGCCCTAATAACCACAGCCCTCAGTATGCCTGGCTGGCTAACTTTCAGGTACTCTTTGAGGAAGCTAAGGAAAGAATGGGTAGGAAAAAGGTGCAGGGAGACTTCGGGCTCCTCTGGGCTAAGAGTCCCAACTCCACTTAGCTTAAATCTGTCTGAGTTTATAACCAGAGAGAGCAGCCTGGTGGCAGAGCACTGCCAGTCCCTACTATCCCTGGGGTCAAGTCCGTCGTCGATCGCCTAGTCTGGCTCTCTCACTGATTTCCGGCTTCTTCATTCATCTTTCCTAAAATGTAGACTTGGTCAAGTCACTCATCTTCTATAAAATCTTGCTGGCTCCCCCTTTGCCTCCAAAATAAAGTAGATTCTCCAGCCTATTATTGCAGGGACACCTATGTACTCTCGACTTGAATCTACCTGTCCATGCCCACCCTTCCGAAATCTTGGGGTGCACCCCATGACTCCTCCTCTAGCCTGCTGTGCTCCCAGGACATTCTCCAGTTCAGCACTTTATTCTGCTGCGCTAGGCCTGGGCTGCTTGGTCTGGTTCTCTTTATTGAAAAATGTCCCCATCCTTCAAGGCCCACCTCAAAAGCCATCTTCCCGAAGCTTTCCCCAGTGTTTTACATTCTGAATTTTTCTGCCCCTTCCAGGTAGTCACTGTCCCTGAAAATTAACACATTTCATGCCACATTCCATTACTTTAAGATCTTCCTCTCTGAGTAAACTGCAAGCTCCCTGAGGGCAGGCACCAGGTGTTTGGCTCCTAACTCAGTATCTGGCATAACGTAGGTATTCAATAAATGTTTGTGAAATGGCCTGGGGACTCCCTTACTGAGAGTACACGATCTGTAGGACATACTACTCTCTTGGCAGCAACCAGCACCACGTCTGGACGCTGCCATAAACAGGATGTGTGTCAACTGCTCAAGCAGCCCTTGCATTCTTGGTCTCTCCTCTCCTCAGCCAGATGCTCAAGAAGAGGACACGAGGGTCCCTTTGGATATGTTTGATCGGAACGTCACCCAGTAACAGCGCCAGACACACGTGTTCTCATGCTTCCTACAGATTTGCGCCGGGAGTTTTTTTGACAGCGCAGGCGGTCGAGCCGGTGCTTTGCTACCACGCCGGGATCCACAGGGACCCGCACCTTGCACCCAGCCGACATCGCCAGCCGCGTCTAAAAGCTTCCGGCTTTCCTCCCCTCCGGTTTGGCCGCTCCGTAATTATTCCGGCCATTCCCGAGAAAAAGAAGATAAAGTCACTTTGGCGCCCCCTCTCTCCCTTCTAATAGAGAGGACTCAGGGACTCTCCAGTCTTTCCCGAGCTGGCGTTAGGAACAGAATCTGCGCCGACTATGGCGCTCCAATTGCGTTTCTGATGGGAGCCGGAATTTCGCTCGGCCCCTTGCAATGTTTCCAAGGGAAGGTTCGTACATTCGTGACCGTCCCTGGCAGCCGCCCAGCCCGGGACTTGGGGCTCCACTCGCCATTGGCCAGTCGTGGGCGTGACGCGCGGGAGGCGGGGCCTCATCAGCTGTTTGCGGGATGCCCCGAGCGGGCGTATTTTGGAAACAATACCGCGCGGTGCACCGTGGCCTCCTCCCGCGCCAGCCCGCCAGCTGCCGCTGCCGCCCCTGCCAGCGCCTCCCGCCACCCGCCGCTGCCCGGTGAGCGCGCGAGCGGCCGGGGGCCGGGCGGAGTTGGATCGCACCTCCTCGGGGAAGTGGGGAGTGGAGTCGTGCTGCGCGTGGGGGCCCGGGAAGGGTTGGGCTGCGGGCGTGTGGGGTGACCATGAAGGACTGGAGCGCTGGGGTGCGGGAGTGGGGTACAGAACCCTCATCTAGTGCGCTGCTCCACGAGGGAACTTGAGGGTAGTAGCATTTCAGAAATGCAAGGAGTTGGGTCCAGGTGGGTAGAGGAACCTGCGGCGCACTGCTGAGCAGACCTGGGCTCCCGCGAACGGCCCGGCCTCTGGATCTGACTCTGGGGTAGGACAGGGAGTTGTGGGGCGTCCTGCCTCCCTGCGGAGTCTGAAGGAGTCCTCTCCTTAACAGCTGGGCTCTTTCCCTCCTTCCCTATTGAGTCCGGGCGCCAAGCCCCCGAGCGCTCGTCACGCTGGACCCTGGCGCGAAGCCCTGGCATCACGACTCGGAGGCGGAGACTCTCTCCTGGAGTCACCCAGGTCTGCTGTGTGTTGTGTGGGTGCGTGAGTGTGTATGCTTGTATGTGTGCGTTCCCAGATTTTAGCTCCTGTCGAAGTTCAGAGTGCGTGACTACTGCCTTCTCCTAGGAGAGGAGTCTTAAGTTCAGCATCCCTGTTAGAGCCCTTAGGGGCTGGGATGGCTCCAGCGGGCTTTGGTTCCCCTTGCTAGGAATGAAGCCTCAGGAAGTGTGCTCCTCCTACCAGTTTGGACATCAGCTCCTCAGCAAGGGGAGAAGAGGGTCTCTTCACCTATCCTACTTTACACTTGACCTTGCCCAGCACCCCTCTGGAGGTTCCCACTTACAGAAGAGCCACCTGCAGTTCCTGTGGAGAATGGGTCGGGTCCCCAGGGCTTGCAGAGACACACCCTATGGCCGCATTTCCCCCACAGTCCAGTCCAGGCAAGGTTTGAACTTTGGGGCTTTGCTGGGAGGGGGAGGGGGAGGTGACCGGCTTCAAAGGAAAAACCAAGACAATGACTCCTGCTTGTGATTAGCTTTGGAGGGCCCCTTGGTAGATTGGGATTGCCAGCTTGTAGAGAGAAGGTTGAGGGGCAAGAGGGGAGCCCCTGCCAGGTGACTGGCAAGACAGCCCTTGGTCCTTTCAGCCAGAAACTTCGTTTCCTTGTGCTGATAAGCTGAAGATCTCCTACCCTTCTTTGGGAAACACCTTCCAAAGAACACCGTGTGCCTGTTTTGCCATCCAAGTGGGTGTCTCCTCACCAGGGAAGAGGACAGAGATAGGATCACACATTGCTCATGGACTGGTTGGGATGGAGGGAGTTGAAGCAAGCACCTCAGAGAGAGCTTGCATTTGGGAAAGCCAAGATTCTGAATTTCACTGAGATTCCTTTAAGTACTTTACCAAGCCACAGACCATTTGTCTTATTCTTCAAAGGCAAGAGACCGAGAGACAGAATTCCCAGGGGATCTCTAATTGAGTCTGGCAGTGACAAACAGTGTCTCTCTGTACCCTTAACCATTCAGGTAGTTGCTGCTTCTGGCTGCCCCAGGGGCCCTAACAGCTTCCTCCTGTGTGTATAGGGAGCTGAGTTGGGAGCTCAAGATGCTGGGTGGCTCCAAACTCAGACTTCCAAGAGCCATCAGGTGGAGCAAGAGGAACTTCTTTATCGCCAAGAAACTCATATCAACAACCTGAGTAGTATACAGGCAGTGAGTGAGGTCACAGAAAGAGGGCCGAATTTCACTTCCTTCTGTGAGGAAGGTTATGCCAATCTCAGGTTCAGCGCTGACAGGAATGGTAGGCTGTGGGAAAGGAAGATTGAAGTCATGGAGACTAGTGAGTAGTCTTGGAGGCTGGTGAGCTGGGGGAGACTGGGCACTTTGCTGGATGGTGGACCTGCCCTCTAGGCCAAGCTGTGGTGGGCAGACAGCTCCCCTTTGCTGGGCCGACAATGACTAACTTGGGTCTTTCTGCCCTTTCTCCCAGGACATACTCTTACCACACCGTGGAGCCTGTTTGTTGTGTTGAGCAAGCAGGGGGTGGAGACTAGAGGAGATGGGCAGCTGGGCGGGGCTTAGCAGGTTTGGAGGGAACCTGGCTGCCCTGGGATTGCTGGCTTTTGTTTTTGCTGCTGAGCCTGGAGCTGGGCTCCGACTGAAATCAGAGCTTGGTGGTTACTTCTCAGGGCAGTGAGTGCATCTGTGTGTGTGTGTGTGTGTGTGTGTGTGTGTGTGTGTGTGTGGTGAGCACTGTGTGTACAGCCAGTCACAGCGCCCTCTGCCCTCCCACAGCCAGTCACAGCGCCCTCTGCCCTCCCACAGCCACTCACAGGGCCCAATCTTGGCTCAGGGTGTCCTGAGTACTTGTAGTGGTTGATCATACCCCTGCTATTGCTCAGAGTCAATAGCACTCACACTTCATGACCAGAACTGGCCTGGGTCAGAAGAAAAGGCCAAGGTGGGAGTGGCTCTGGGAAGGCCCAGGGAGGAGGTGTGGAGCACCCTTGAACAGCGAGGCAGGCCACATTTGGGGAGGGTGTCATCCTTGGTGGTACTTGATCACCAGGTTGTCTGTCATCAATACCCGGCTCCACTTCCCCAGATAGAAGGGAAAGGAGGAAGGCAAGGGAGTCTTGTAGGTTCGGCCTTGGGGCGGAGGGGGGCGGGGGGCAGCACCCCAGATGCCTGCATTGCGCCCTCGCAGGGGAGATGGAGCCGCCTCAGTGTGTGGAGGAGCTGGAGGATGACGTGTTCCAGTCAGAGGATGGGGAGCCAGGGACCCAGCCTGGGAGCTTGCTGTCTGCCAACCTGTTTGCCCAGAGCCAGCTGGACTGCCCCCTCAGCCATCTGCAGCTCTTCCCTCTCACCCACTGCTGTGGCCCTGGGCTTCGACCCACCAGCCAGGAAGACAAGGCCACCCAGACCCTTAGTCCGGCCTCCCCGAGTCAGGGTGTCATGCTGCCTTGCGGGGTGACCGAAGAACCCCAGCGACTCTTTTATGGTGAGTGCTCTTAGCCTCAGGACTCCTCCCATAGAGACTGGGGGAAAAGAGGGGACTTCCCCTCCCCAGACCTGCGCTTTGTTATTTCCTTCCCCAAACCGAGCAGCAGGGGCTATCGATTCCTCGACTCTTGTCACCGTGCTTCTCTGCTTGTTCTTGCTCTTCACCTGTGCTCCATGGGCACCAACAAAGGCAAACTGCCGTGCCATTATTTCTGCCTTTTTGTCCCTTTCCGCAGGGATCCTTGGGTCCATGGTGTCTTCTTGGGTTGGAGAGAGGGTACCTGGGCCTCGGCTTTTACATCCTGTGGCCCGTTGTGTGGCCCAACCTTTTGTGTCCTGGTAGTGAAATGACTTCCGTAAATTGGCCAACATTGCCCCGGAGAGGGTTGGGGGATCTGTGACTCGCTGTTGACACTGAAGGGAAAAACCCAGCCCTTTCTGGGAGGGAAGGTTTTTGAAGGCACAAGGTATCACTTGGGACTTTCTGGGCTTTGGAAGGGGAACTGGAGAAAGAGGTTGGGCCTGCCGGGGCTCGATGCCAACAGAGGGGCTGTTTCCAAGGCTCAATCAGACAAGACCCCTTCATTTGTGGGCTTAAATGGTTTGTTTTATGAGTAACATGTCCCTCGTCTGGCAAAGGGACAGCGCGAGACACTCAGTCTGCTTTCTTCTTTTAGCACAATAGCTTATGGAGGGAGGGGAAAAGTTCAGAAGCTATCGTGCTATGTCTGATGGAGCATACTGGGGAGACACTACAGTTATTCCTGGAGGGAGCAACCCCCTAGTTCTTTCGGGAGTCTGAGAAGATGGTTAAGGCAGGCCGGCGGGGAAGAAGGAACAGAGGGAGGAGGAGGAGGGCACCCCTAGCGGCAGCTCGATCGCCAGCATTTGGTTAGGGTGCAGCGCCGGTCTCGAGGTCTTGCGGTTTGGCCTGGGGCTCCTCCAGAGAGGAACTTGGCTATCCATTGGGTCTGAGGAGTTTTCTCTCCCTAGCTTCAGTTCCATTGCCTAGGGCTCCAGGACCTGAGCCCAGCCAGAGGCAAAAGCGAAGGCACGTTTTGGTTTTCTCTTTCTCTCCCTTGCTTTGCTCAGCCTAGGGACCCGAGAGAGCTGCCTCCAGTGCTTTTCCAGAGCAGAGCTTCAACCTGCTACTGCACGAAATATAAATTGTGGTCACGCGTAGCTTGGTAAATAAGGACAGAGGGCTGGCAAGTTCACCCACACATAGTAACTTCTGCCCTGGTGTTGCCTGTGACTAGAGAACTACAGGGAAGGCTGGGACCATTTCCTCCTGTTCTCTAAGCATCGGCTTTTCAACCCTTGGGTGGCAGGCAGGTCAGGCTCTCCAAACGAGATGGAGCATTCTGATAAAGGCCTCAGCCAGGAGTGTTAGGCACGGGGTAGGTGGTACAGTTATGGAGAATGCTGAAATATGGGCCCTCTGTCTTTTGCAGGCAACGCTGGCTACCGGCTCCCTCTCCCTGCCAGTTTCCCTGCAGGCTTGCCCCTTGGTGAGCAGCCCCCTGAAGGGCATTGGCAGCATCGAGCAGAGGTACAGATTGCCCGCAAGCTTCAGTGCATTGCAGACCAGTTCCATCGGCTTCACATGCAGCAAGTAGGCATGGGGGCTTGGGGCGGGGTGGGGGGCAGAGTCTGCTGGGGCTGGGGGGCCAGGACCTGCCTCAAGCAACTCTGTCTCTGCCAGACCTTGAGGATATGGTCCCAGAGTTTTGGCTTCGGCTATTATGATTCCCACGAACTGCAGGGGCCCGACTGGCTGAGCACTCTGGCCCTCCTCTCTGAGCTCCACGTTGGTTACCTGCCCTCTCTCAGCTCAGGCTTCCTAAGAGCACTTTGTCCCTCAGTTTGTCAAGAGACGCTACAATCTCTCCTGGGGACCGGGGTGGCTTTCCGCAGCTTCGCTCGACGAACTGTGTCTTCTTGAGGCCGGGTTGGGAGATTGTCCCTCACACACCTACAGGGAAGATTTTCAGGGTGCCGCAGTGAAACTGGACAGTTGGGGGTGCCTGGCTGGGGTGCAGTGGGAACTGGCTAATCAAGGCCAAGGGATGGGCCTGAGTGGGGGAAAGTGGTGGAACCGGTTGTAACCTGACACTTTCCAGCTGGGGAGGCTGCTCCTCATTGTCTCTGTCTGGGAACCGGGACCTGGGACTCTGGAGAGCGTACCTCGGAGAGTCTCTCCAGACTGGCGGCCGGGCGCTTGGCCGGCAGCCTGGCACCAGCCCCGCCAGGGCGGAGCATCGCGTGTCAGTGGAGCATGTGGCAGAGTCCATCAACAAAGGCGGCGGCTGGCAGGCTCGTGCTGAAGGAGCCCTCCGTGCCACGGGCTGGAGGCTGCCCTGCTCTGCAGCCGCTGTCTGGGCCGGCCCCCAGGCACTTAACCCTTCCTCTCTGGGCTGCCTTTCTGGATGACTGCCAAGGCAGGGAGAGGAGCCCAAGGCTGAATCCGTGCTAGTACAACCACCACTGAAGCAAAGGCACGCCACCTGGAAATGAACACGTTCTCCACCTCTGGGACTGTCCCAGCGGGCTGTGTGTGTGTGTGTGTGTGTGTGTGTGTGTGTGTGTCTGTCTGTCTGTCTGTCTGTCTGTCTGGAAATCAAGAGAATAGATAACTCATCACTATTGGGCAGACTCTGAGGTTAGATGGGTAACTTCAGATGATCAGAGTAGGTTTGACTTAAGGGCCAAACCACTGCCAGCACCAAGGGAAAGAGAAGTTGTCTTTCGGTCTCCTGAGAACAGACCATCGGGGGTTAGATATGGTTAGTGCCCTTCTGAGGGAAATCTAGGGCTAGACCTGGCCCTGGTCAGCTCTCCCAGTCCCTCAGGGATCTGGAAGAGAGGGTGGCCCAATGTTTAGATAATAAGGGAGCTTAGCTTCCTCCTTTGGCCCCACGCTCCAGTCCCAGTCCCTCCGTTGATTGTTTTCTGGAAACTTGGCTTCGAGTCTCCCCTTCAGTCCACGTGTGGGCTCACTCTGATTCTGGATTTCCGGCCCTTGGCCTCCTTCCTGCCCATTCACTCTAGCCTGGTTGTACAGGCCTATGGCTGAGAACTGCTCACAGCTTCCAGTCCTGGTGCTGGAGCTGCGAGAAGACCCGGGAGCTGGGGGTCTCCTGGACTCATCTAGAGGACTGTCTAGAAGGTAGCTTTCTTCATTCCCGGTAGACCTCATCTCTCTCAATGGTTGTTTCCCAGAATATTCCTCCCTCCTTTGGTGAGCCCCTGTAGGCTTGGTGGCAGGCTAGGAGGACAGGACTAGAATATAGCCCAGGGCCCTTTCTCGCTGACTCAGTCCTGAAAGAGAGGAGAAGGCCCTCGTCCCAAGGCCTGACCCCGTACTTTGCAGCGTGGCATCAGTTCCCCCAGTCCAGGGCGGCCTCTCTGAGGGCAGCTTTCAGCTATCAGCCAGAGCCACCCAGCCTGGGGGAGGGGCAGAGCAGCAGAGCCGAGGAGAACCGTTAGGAGAGTCCCCCCTCCTCTGCACCTCACCCAAAACTGGCTCCTGAGTTCCCTGTGCCCCGCACCCTCCTGCCTGCTGTCTACTCCTACCTCAGGGTGGCAGGAGGCTGGTCAGCTAAGCCTTTCCAGCCCAGGGCAGGGGTTTTCCCAAATTTTCCATTACAGAGAACCAGTCTTTTTGTCTGTGGAGTCCTCTTGCTTTTAACCCTGTCCTCCCCACTCACCCTGCTCACAGACCTTCTCCAGGAGCTCATCCTGCCGGGAAGGGTTAGGATAATGGCCACAGGCAGATGGAACACTGACGTGCAGAGGAACTTTTAGCAGCTAGGTTTTTTTTTTTTTTTTTGAAGTTTATTTATTTTGAGAGAGAGAGAGAGCACTCGAGAGAGTGTGTGCGCGTACACAAGAGGGAGGGAGGGGCAGAGAGAGAGAGAATCCCGAGCAGGCACCGCATTGTGGGTGCAGAGCCCAACATGGGCTCGAGATCATGACCTGGGCCGAAATCAGGAGTCAGACGCTTAACCTACTGAGCCACCCAGGCGCCCCTTAGCAGCTAGTTTTAAGAAGTGAGTCATTTTCTGACCTTGATTATTCCATAAACACAGTCTAATATTTCATATCTAGAAAGTGCTGTTGTGACTCTTACATTCTTTTATTATTCTTTCTCTGTTCCCTTCCCTAGTCTTCAGGCAAGGAAACTGAGGTACTAGGATTTTTAAGATTAAGTCTCTAGGCTTTGAATCCAGAGTCGAAAGGCCCGGCTTTGAATACCAGCTCAGCCACCTGCTAGCCATCAGAAAGGCACTTGACCTTGCCAAGTGTAGCACTTCTGTAAATTAGAACTAATACCGTAGAATTTTATTGTGAGGATTAAGTGAGAAAATACCAGTGAAAGTTCCAGGCACACAGTAGGTACTCTTTGATGCTAGTTTCCTTTTGTCTGTCTGTAAGCCTGATCGTCTCTTACATTTGTTCTTGTCAGTTCACAATGCTTTTCCCACCCGTCCCACCAGGCTGACCCCTTAGCAGAGCTGCCTCCCTTGAACTCCCCTCCACCCACCCCGGACAGAGGAATTGGTGTCCAAGCTGTTCGATTGTAGGCCTCGGCCTTCTACATTTCTCCTCCAAGAATGACGGTCATTCCCCATCATTATAGGCTGAGCTTAGAGAGCCAAGAAACACAACTCAAGAGGCAGTAAGACATTGAGTTGGCTTGGCCATTTCCTTTCTCCTCAGGTATGAGATGGTGTCCGAAGACCAGACAAGGGCCATTGGCCCCTGAGTCCTGTAGGGAGTGTGAGCTCCCACTTTTTGTCCCTGGTCACGGACCTCAGTTATTCTTTTTCTGTATCAGGGGAAACCTCCCTAGGAGATGTGGACCAGAGGGGGTGGAGGTGGCTATGATGATGGGGTAGTGCATTATAGGACGGCATTATGGCAAATTGAGTGCCATGAACTCAGATTCCAAAGGCTGCAAATTCCGCTGGATGTCAGTTGTTGCTGGCCACAAGCCCTCCCAGCATGCTTCCTAGGGAGCATGCAGGGTGGGGTGCTAGCCCAGTTACCCAAGTGATCAGTTCTGGGTGGCTCCTTTGGATGGAAAGGCAAGGATTTGAAGGCAGAAGATCAGTGTCAGTGAGGTGCTTGCTGTCAGCTCTTCGGGTCTCCAAAGCAGCAAGAGAGATGGAGGCCAAGTGACTGGAGGTGAAAGCCTTTCCACACCTGGTCACATGCCCCAACCTCTTTTGACTGGGCCAGGAGTGGAACGTTCCTGTCTTTGTTCCTCTGCAGCAGGTGACCTCTGGTGATCTGCCGACCATGGCCTACCTTGACTCAGGCTCTTTGAAGGTGCCCTGGTGTGTTTGTGTCTGTCCAGCTCCAGCAGCAAAGAGGAGGTACACGTTTGCTTCCTGACTGCATTCATGGGCTGCTCTGGTCAGAAGGTGTGGGTTCTGGTTTCTTTCCATTCCCCCTGCCATGGTCTCCTCCAGCCTGAGCCGAAGAATGGATAGTAGCTGCTGTCCTCTCTTGTCCCAGTGGTGTCATCTTGAAATTTATGGAGGGCATTTCTGAGCAGTGTTAAGAACCCAACAATCCTTTACAAAAGTAGCTATCGTAGACCACTGAGTGAGTAAAGCTACAGGAGCACTGGAATTCTTTGAGTCGGAAATGGCTTTTTCACTTGGACCAGGAGTGGCTTCATTCAGAATAGTCAGATTTGGAAATTCTTTGAGTAGTAATAAGACTTTCTGGCAAATGCCGTCTGAGGAAAATTTCAGCCACTCACTAAAATCTATCTTCAGTTACAATATCACAGAAAGCATCCTGGACTTAGAGGCAGCCCTGGGTTCAAATCCTACGTCTGTCACTTGTGAGTTCTATGTCTGTAGGCAAATCACTTAACTTCTCTGAGCCTTGATTTCTGATACCTAGCAGAATAGATGTGAAAGCCCGTTGGAGATTGTAATACATGTAACTATTAAGGTGTGGGCAGCTTAACACTTTGGGAAATGTGTCAAAAGATGATGTTAGGATTTCGCTTGGACCTGTCTTTATAGCCTCGGGGAGCTCATTTGGAAGTTGTACCCAGATGGTGTTTACATCTGCCAACAGCCTGGATCCCTTGTTCAGGGGGCCCTCGACTGCTTCCTGACCCTTTGGGATGCCCTCCTTGTTGCTGAGTGGTTTTGGGGGCTCAGACTGTGGCTAATGAGGTTGTTCAGGCCCTAGATGTGGCAGCCCTGGACAGGAGCCCCAGAGATTTGACCTTATAGCGGGAAGGCCTCTGTGGAGCCAGCCTCTGTTCCAGCAGTGGGAGGTCTACCTAGGAGGGCGCCTGGGGAAGAGTGGGCTGGGGGAGGAGCCGTGGAGGGCCTCTGTGCGTGAGAGCCAGGCCGGGGCTTGGGGGCCCTGTGTTTGCTCTGTGGCTGGCTCTGTTTATATCGCTCACTATATTTAGCTTCTGAGTCATCAGCGTGGCTGACTAGAGGCCGAGTTCCCCACACAACTCTGCACCTGACTACTCTCTCTTCCAGGAGAAGGGCCTTATAGCTCCGGATAGTTCATTCCGTCTCCACCAAAGCCAGGCCTTGGGAATGGGCGTTGTTTGTTTGTTTGTTTGTTTCCTTAGGAGTGAAGGCGGGTGATGGAAGGAGGGGTTGAGAGAGGTACTAGAAGAGGGGAATAAAGAAAAATGTTTGGTTTGCCTTTTGATCATGTCTGGCAACCAAGAGGGCATGTTCCCTGACCAGAACGAGAACAGTCAGTGTATGTGGTGAGGAGGAGGGTCCGGCTTTCTTCCATGCTCAGCTTGCCTTGTCCTGTCCAGGGAACTGGCCCCAGGCAGGACAAGAACAGCCAGCTGCCAAGGCCCCGATTTGGGAGTCAGAGCCTTGGGGTTCCTTTTCCACAGCCTCGTAGACCCACAGTGGATCTGCCACTCCTCAGCCCCCTCTCTCCCTCACCCTCGGCCAGAGAACACACACCAGGGTTGCTTCATGAGTTCTTAAGAAGTTGTTCAGTAGTTCGGTGGAGCAGTTCTCAGGCTGAGGGAGCCAGAGCCATCGCCGTGGGAAGCCAGGTGAGGGCCCCAATAGTTCCCTCCCCCAGAGGCTGTGGAGATGTAGCAACAAGGCTCTGGGGATGTGGGAGGGGCACAGAGCCCTGTCCCCACCTCCCCATCCCCCACTGGCTGAAGTTGCATTAGAGGAAGCCCTCCTGTCTTCGACTGACTGAGAGCCCGAGAGCCGGCTGGCCCCAGGCTGCCCCCAGGCTGCCCTTTCTTCCTTGAAGAAGTGATTGGTGTTGCCATGGTGGCAGCCAGTGGCTTCAGCGTCCCAGTAGCGCTGCTGGCTGCGCTGAGGAAGCTCTTGGCAAGGGGTATTTTTTTTTTCTTTTTCCGTTTTGCCACGTTGCTCTTTCCTCCTGCGTCTGGGTCAGAAGCTTTCTGGGGCAGTGGGCCACTGGACCCAGGGGGCTGCCCTGTGGGTTTCAGAATCCTTGCCTCAGCTTAGCAGCCTGGAAGTCTGAGTCTAGCTGCCTCTAGCTGCCTTGGCCCATCGCAGAGTGAAAAGTCAGGGATTTCCCCAGGACTTTCTAAGTCTGTTGAGAAGATAGCGCTCTGGGGCGGGCGCTCTGAGCACAGGGTGTTGAGGGAAGTGCTCAACAAGGTTAAGTGTGGCCCACGTTTTCCTTGTCCTCATCCTTGCTGTGGAGAGTGAGCTGCTCTGTGCGGCCCCCAGGCCCGAGGCCGTAGGTATATTTTTCTCGTTTGATCACCACAGCCACCTCGTACTTCTAGACCCTGTTATTCCCATTTTATAGGAAACTGAGGCTCAAAGAAGGGAGGCAGTGTGCCCAAGTTACACTCCCAGTGGCTGTGCCGGGAGCGACATAGCTCTGACTCACCCTCAAACCATGGTCTTCCCGCTACCTACCTCTGCTCTCAGCAGGCACCTCCTAGAAAACAAGAGCCTGAGGGGCGCCCACTTGCTGCCCTGACCCGGCTCTGCCTCCTGTAAAACTTAATTCTCTGCTCTTGTTTTCTTCCCTTCCGACTGTAAAATAATTGAGGACAGTTTACATCTTGCCCATCTTTGTGTCCTTCCGAAAGTCTTAGCTCAGTTGGGTGCTTGATAAAAGCTTGCCGAATTGGACAAAAATGTCTTCTCGACTTCTTTCAAGTGGAATTTTCCTGAAGTGTCTCTTATCTCTGTGTTGCTGTTCTCGGTGGCAAGGCTCTTTCCCTCCGCCTCTGCCAGGGTGAGTTGAGAGTGTGATGGCTAAAGCGAAGAGGTAGGAAAGCGTCACTTTGGAGAGCGTGTGTCTCCCTGGAAAACAGCGTATGTGAAACTCTGCATTTTACAGAAACGGAGCATGGTTTCAGAACATGATCTGAAGTTATCATTTCAGAGCAGTTTTAGCTTTATTTCTGTTTGATCTTCCGTTAGCTCTGCCTCTGGAAGCTTTATTTTTTTCTGGTCCACAGCATCCTTACTAAATAGTTAATGATCTGGAAACAATGTCTTTAAGCGTACTAGGGGAGCCGTTCCGTGGCGATTCTCTTTGAAAAGTCGGTACTGTTTTCATGATGTGAATAAACACACTGTAATATTTTAGTGAAAAAACTAGCTCTGGAGTCAGAAGTTGGGGGTCCAAATAACGCCCTCCCCCAACTAACTTGCTTAGGGTAATGTTTCTGAGCCTTTGCTTCCCCATCTGTAAAATGGGATTGATCATACCTGTCCTTCCTGTGTCCCAGATCTTTGTGAAGAGCAAATGGGAAGATGGGAAAAAGCATGAGATATTATAAACTGCCGTCTGTGTGGCACATTGGCAGGGTCTTTTCAGGCAGGGCCACAGCACAGATTTGCTCTTTCCTCGAGTTCTTTGGAGGTGAACTAGCTTTTCGCTAGAGCATCTGGAACACTGGTGACACACAAAGCCCCCAGAGGGTGTGAATTGGATCCAGAGGGAGAGAGGCCGAGGGAGATTCTTATCCGGGGAAGGGAGGGAACGCTCTTTGTGCTTAGGGCAGAGGCCACGTGGGATGAAACAGAGTTTGATTTGTGTAATCCAACCTTGTCAGACACCACAGCCAGCTCTTTTAAAAAAAAAGAAGAAAAAAAGCCTTTTACTGGTTGGGCCTCTCCCCAGGCAAGAGGCTGATCCTATCGCATCAAGTACATCTTTAGACCTGGCCAGACACCAGTTGTTCCTGGCCTCAGACAAGTGGGTTATCTCGCACGGCTGACTCTTCTGTAGTTGGTCCAGCGTGCGCTTGTTGAGGACCTACTGTGTGTCCCTGCGTGTTCCCCGTTACACAGGCTGCATGGCTGTGCAGTCACTTACCGTACCTTGTACACGGTGGGGGTGACTTGAACACTTGTCTGCTGATTGCCTTCCTCCGCCGACCACAGCCAGAGAACAGGACGGAGTCAGAGAAGAGCCCTAGGTGCTCCACTGCCTGGCTGTGCTCTCTTAACTAAAGAAGATACTTTTATCCACTGTGTTGAGGCCCTTTCCCTCGGAGCCATTCACCTCCGTTTTTTCCCTCCATGCCCTGGTCCTACCCTCCGGACTCTGAATTTGAGGGCTGCTGGTGTAACCTAAATTCCCAGCAGTTTCCCATCCCCCGTGCCTCAACCCTCTATCCCTGAGGGTACCCTGACTATGCATTCTTAGAACCCCCCCCTTTTTTTTGCAGGTTCCCAGACTTAGAGGGGTGCGCAAGCTGAGTCTGGGAGAGTTGGGCCTCGCTCCGGGCGGGGAGTTACAGTTGTTGATCTCAGATTCTGCGCTCTGCGCCGTGCCAAGTGCCTGAGAGTCAGAGGCCAAGCATACTCTTCCCTGGGTCCCCCTTCCTTCTCCCCTTCTCCTCCACATCTTCTCCTGGAAGGATCCACGTTCTCTGGCAGCCTGGTGTCTTTGTGTTCCTCATCTTGTTCAGTGAATGTCGATTTCCTTCCTCCTTACTCTCTTGCTGGCCTCCCTTTATGTCTTTTTTCTCTCATTTTGTTTAAAATTTTTTAAATATTGTATTTATTGTTGTTCCTCATAACCAGGGGGCTCTTTAATAGTCTTGGTATGAAGCAGCTTGGTTCGTTTTAGAAAAGAGCCTTTTGGGGGCACCTGGGTGGCTCAGTCATTTAAGCGTCCGACTTCGGCTTGCGTCATGATCTCACAGTTTATGGGTTCAAGCCCCACGTCGGGCTCTGTGCTGACAGCTCAGAGCCTAGAGCCTGCTTTGGATCCTTTGTTTCCTTCTTTCTGTCCCTCCCCTGCTTGCACTGTCTATCTCTCAAAAAATTAATAAATGTTAAAAAAGAAAAGAAAAAGAGAAGGGCCTTTTGGGGGCTGCCCTGTGGCAAGAGAAGGGTAGGTGGAATTTGTGTGGCATCTGCTTGTGCCCAGAGAAGGGACTTCTGAGGCTGTGCGCTGGTTAGTAGGCCTCGCTCTTGCTGGTCTCCAGCAAGACCCTCAACAGGCCGACTGGACTCAGCTGTTGGAGCTCTGAGTTACGATCCTGAAGGTAATCGTGGATGACAAACTTCACGTCACAAACCTTCGGGTCGGAAAGCACCTCATTGTTTTCCGAATGCCTGTCCGTGGCCTGACTGCCTCAGAACCACCTGGGAAGGATTTACCTCTGGCTTGGCCAAGTCATTATTCTGATGGGAAGAGATTGAAAGAGACTGAAAAAAAAAAAAAAAAACCCAAGTCATGAAGTGTTTTCTTCTAGGCCATAGGATCACGAGTGATTTTATTTCCTCCTCTCTCATTTCTTGTAGGTTCCGGTTTTTCTGCAGTTAACATGTATTACTTTTATAACTAAAATATACAATAAATGTTACTTCTAATTTGAAAAATGTCAACCCAGGGAGTTTGTTCAGTGTACCAATTCCTGGACCCCTTCCGTGGGGATGCTGACCCAGTTGGTCTGGGTGGAGCCCTGGGGCTCTGTATGTCTAACAGCTCCTCAGTGGACTCTGTGACACGGTCAGGTTTGGGAACCACTGATCTAATACCATGCCTGGATTTCACTTATTAGGGAAGTGAGGACTCACACACGGGCTGGTGGGAAATCCCAGCCTATGGTTAGGTCCTCTGGTTCCTGGCCCAGGGAGCCACCCACCGCCTAGAGTGCCATCCTCTCTGATTCAGGTACCGTGAGGCCTGTCACAGGCAGAAGCATGGGATCTGGGTCCTTCCCGAGGGTGGGCCTGTGTGCCCCGCCTCCTGTACCCAGGCCTGCCTGCATTTCCCGGCGAGACCTCAGCCTTCCACTCTGACAGCACTTTCCGGCCCACGGCTCCTGCCGGGTGCCCCAACACCCCCAAATGATGAGAGTGAGGCTGCCTGCATTGCCTCATCCCCAGACGCCTCAGGGCCCAGGAAGTTACCCAGGCAGCAGGTGGCTACCATTAGGGGAACTGGGGGGGAAACTCAGGCATACATAAATGGGACTGGCCTAGGCCCCAAAACAGAATTGTAATCTCCCTTCCTTGGCCATTGAGCCCTTTTGACATGATTTAGAGAAGGAGAGGAGAGAGGGTCTGCTTTGGCATAAAGAAAGGTGGATGCTGGCTCTCAGAACCTAATGATAATGCGATAATGCGTAAGGACATTGCTTGAGGGCCAGGTAGTCTGGATTTAGTTCAGTCCCTGCCACTTACTAGCCATGTGGCCAAGTTGCCTAACTCTTTCAATGTCCTCATCTGCAAAGTGGGGATGATTGTATATAGCAACCTCATAAGGTTGTTGAGAAGGCAGAGGGGTTTAATGTGTCTCCAGGTCACCCGGGGATCTTATTAAAAACGCATGTCCTGATTCAGTAGGTCTGCATTCCTAGTAGACTCCCAGATGATGCTGAGGCGGCTGGTCCATGGACCACACTTTGAGAAGCAAGGGTGTAAAACACTCAGACACAGCCCAGTCCACTCAGCGTTACTATTCTCATCATGCTCGTGGTTGTTATTGTTACTCGGCCTTTTCAAACAGGCACCTGAAGAGACTTGGAATTCCGGCAGACCGGCCTCTCCGGGGACCAGTTTTTTCCTGGATTTTCCTCCTGTTCCGCCAAATGACCTTTGCACCTGTCCTGGGCAGCAGCTGGGGGCTGGAAACAGGAGGAGGGGTGCTCTGCCCAGCTGCTGCAGGCAGGCCAGAGTCTTCAGGTCTTGCAGCTGAGTTCGTTTTCACGCTGCTTTACTCTAACCAGATTTTGTTAAGCCGAGTGTGTTTCCTCTTTTTACTCATCTTTGTTTACAAAACACAAGGAAGCCATCATTCTCCTGCACAGTCTGCCAGGACTCCTCTGTGGCACACCCCGATTTCCCCTCTTGGCAGTAGCCGTGACTCCCAACTTTCTGGGTTGTTTTCCAGGCTCTCTTCCTCGGGGAGGGGGGGTGGGGGCGGGGAGAGGCAGGCTGTTGCCCCAGACAGTGTCTGGGGCGCGTTCTGTTCACCTACCTTGGCAGGGCCCTGAGGTCAGCCTCAGTTGACATCTCACCTCCCTTCCCTCTGTGGCCCAAGGTAGGGAATGGAACCCGCACTGTAGGGAACCCACACGGGTCCCTGGGGGAGGGTCCCTGGAGGCCAGGGCCAGCCGCGCCCATGAAGCTATGAGGGGGCCGGAGACCTGGGCTTGCTTTCCATTCTGCCACTGACTTACCCTATCCTCTTCATCTGAGAGGAGTTGCCTGGTAGAGGCTGAGACAGTGATTAAAGATGGCCTAAGAAGGGCCCCCGGCTCTGCTGACACTTCACATGAAGGCGCTCACTGCCAGGGCCCCTGAAGGAATCCAGGTCCAGCCGGTGCTGGCTTCCTCCTGCACACTAGCTTTTTATTCCCCTATCCACCGAGCACCCTGTGGAGAGGGCCCCCATCCAGTCCTCCTGCCCTGGCAGACAAAAAGAGAACAAAGACAGCCTCTTCCAGCACCCCAGTCCCTTTGGGGCCTCTGCTGGCCCCCCTAGGGAAATGGTACCTGTGTGGGCGGGGCACCAGCCACAATCCTGACAGCCACTGACCCCTGCCCTTTGCCCCCAGTTTCTCTGCCTGACAGTAGGACCTGGGATAACCCCCCCCCCAGAGTAGTGTGCATTCTTTGTTTTTGTTTTGTTTTCAAGTATGTTCTTGCTTAACGTTTAATTGGCTCCAGTCAGTAGGAAAGCGCTCCAAGAGGGATTATTTATGGCTTACTGTCAAGAGCAGCTATAAAAAGGGCAGCACTGAGCTGGAGATGCTGGGAAGGGAGAGAGGGCAGGCGCACAAGCGTGTGTGTGTGTGTGTGTGTGTGTGTGTCCGTGTCCGTGTGTGTGCGTGTTTGCACTGGATGAAATCAGATTTTTGCTGCCTCAGCAGTGTGGTTTAAATTGAAGATTAACCCTTTGACCTTCACAGTGTCAAATCACTTGCAGATGGAGCCCCCCCCTCTTTCCCCCTTGTTCTCTGTGTTACTTTGGAGTCGGGGGAGGGAGGGGGCACTTCTCTTTCTTTCTGAAGAAAGTTTGTTGTTCATGCAGCTGAGGTTGGAGGGGCTCAGGAGCCAATCTGATTAAAAGCAGCACTTGGCTAAACTCTGGAAAATCCTGCAAGCAGGGGAAAAAGTTTAATCCTCTTGTGCCCAGTGCATAAAGAGCCTAGTCTTTTCTTTTTAATGTTAAAACTGGAATTGTTTTTTGGAGAACTCATTTATCCCCCCATCGGCCACTCCTCTCATCACCCCCCCTTCCCCCCCCCACCCCGCAGGGTTTGCTGTACTGATAGGATTAAAGTGCTGCTCCCAGACTTGTGATCTGGACACTTATTGGGGATGATAAGGAGTTGTCAAGGCTACAGGCTACGTTTAGGAGTTACGTTGATTTTTTTCCCCCCTTTCAGCACCAGCAAAACCGAAATCGAGTGTGGTGGCAGATCCTCCTCTTCCTGCACAACCTGGCCTTGAATGCCGAGGAGAACAGGAATGGGGCAGGTCCCAGGTGAGGCTGGGCCGCCCTCTTCGCATGGGGCACCACAGGAGGGACATCGGCGAGGACTGACCCCGCGCTTGTGAAGTTTATTTGATGCTGTTTTGTGTTTGCATTTTAAAAGTTTCTGTGTACATAAGACATACCCAAGCGAGACCTCTTTCCCTGTTCGGAACCTCACCAGGAATGAGGGCCTTTGTCAAACACTGTTGAAGTAGAGGCTGATGCGTCTGTGACGTGGGACCTTCCGAGGGCTCTGACAAGTCAAGTCTTCGGTGAGCCGTTGAAGATGACCAGGTAGTGAGACATTCTCCAGCGAGTGGACTGTAGTTTTCCTATAGGAGCTTGGTTAAGAAATTAGGAGTCTGGATTGGACTCCTGGTTGTACCAAAACTATGAGCCTTCCACCGTGGACGGGGCCTCGACCTGACAGTCACACTGCTTTAATTCCCCAGGGCCTCGGCCAGGGGTTTTCCAGCTGAGCACCTGCACGAGGCCAGCCCTCCAGCTCCGTGTCCGGGTCTCCTTTGGCCCAGCCAGTGCCTGCCCCAAGGGCTCAGGGATTCTCGCCCAGCCCCTGTCATCTCCAGCAAGACCTCAGGGAGGGTTGGGTTTCTCCAAGGACCCCCTCAAACATGGCGCAAAATGAACCAAACTTCCGGGTAGGCCTCATGACTTACTTGGTCCCACTCAGAGGCCCCAGGATGGGTCCCGAGGTGCAGAACCCCGCCACCTCTGGCTTCCTGGGACTGGCTGGGTGTCGACCACGGATGAGCCAAATAACCAATGATAGTGCCATCGACGGCAGCTTGTGCCTTCGTCAGCTCTTCTTTCAAATGACCCAGCCGACGGACTGCTTCCCTCCAGGATCAGCCCTCTAGTGCATGAAGGGGCAGGATGACAGTGGGCTGGGAAATGTGGGGGCCATCCCGCCTGTAATAAGAGGCAGCCCTCGAGGAACCCAGACCCCCTGGTTTCCTTGGAAACAACATACCTCCTCCCGCTTATCCCCCTTCCTCTTTCACACCTGTGGGAGACAGGCAGAAGCCAGCACAGTGGCTTCGTCAGCTGAAATGTGTCTTTTAGAGTAACAGACAATGATCAGAGTGTGGAACCGGCAAAGCCGGGTACATGTTTCCTGTCTTCCTTCAGCTTCCTGCTAGGCCAGAAGGGCGTGCTCCGGAGCTCAGCGGGACCACAGCTGCCTCTGAACTTCCCTTCTCTCCCTGCTGTGGCACTAATGGAGAGAATTTAAAGCAGCCAGTCTGGCAGCTCTGATAGTAGATGTGGGGAATCTGGAAAGACACAGGGAATCTGTTAACCAGACACCGTAGAAATTAAATTATCATTGTTGCATATGTAAGAAAAGATAACATTGGTGCTAACGTGAAGCAAGGCCCAAAGAAAAGGCAGAGAAGACCTCAGGGCTCCCCAGGGAAATTGGAGGAGCCCAAGTAGACTCTTAACTCTAAACAAATCCAAGCTCCTCCAGTTCTACAGAGAGGAGGTCTTCAGTACTGTTGAAGGAAGCATTAATCTACTGGATGTACAGTCTGGCAGGTTGTTCACTGCACAAAGACACCTGCAGAAGATAGTGGATGCTAAAATCCAGCTCATGCTCTGCCCGCCAGGCTACGTGCCCTAGTGTCGGGCTATGTCTGCTTAGAGGAAGGGGTGCCTTTCCTAATTTGCACGAAGGTGCCAGATGGGCTCACAGCGGCCCTGAGGTGAAGGACCTCCAACTGTGCATTAGCCTTTGTTTTGTTCTGCTTGGATGTTCTGAGGTATTACCTCTTCTTGGCTAGAATTCCATTCTCAGGGTGTGTACCATGGTTTGTCTGCTAAGAAGATGGGTTCCTGCTTACCAGAAGGAGCCCAGGGAACAGGTGACGACCAGCTCTGGGGACACGCTGACCGTTGTGAAATGCAGCCCTCCTTGCGTGTCTCCACACCGTGTGATGAGGTGCGTTGGGCGTGTGTCGGTTCCCCCCACTCTCCTGGACCAAGGCCGTGCTGGGCAGGGTGCTGGCGTGTGCTCCAGCGGCACACGTAAGAAAATCGGGATTATTTCCCCAGCCGCCTTGAACCCCTCCTATTAGACTTCCTGCGTAAGCGGAGTGAGAGAGCAAAGCAATGGTCTAGGTGCCGAGGTGAAGCCATCAGCCTCAGAGAGCTTGCCAGGCCCAGGCCTGGAACTAGCTCCCTCTCCTAGGCAAGCTGGGGCAAAATTTTAAGTCTGCTCCTTCCTCTTCCCCCGAAAACACCCAGGAGGTAAATAGCCCTCGGGAAGGAGAGAGGTTCCTCCTGGCTGGCTGTTTTTAATTGGCTAGTGAACTAGACTGGCCCCTTCCCCCTCTGCCTGCTGAGTTGGTCTGAACATTCCTCAAGTCCAGCCTCAGGAGACACATCCCTCCCTCTGGGCCCCCTTTGCCCATCCCCCCACCCTCGGGAGCACCGCTGTGTGTAGTTATGGGGTGGAGAATCAGATTTGGAGGGAGGGAGACTCTGACCTGGCTCCTGACCTGTAACCAGCTGAAGACTCATGGAGTTGTTGTGGTTTGCTGAGGGCGAGGGGTGAGAGAGGGGCTGGAAGCCTTCCTTTCATTGTAGAAAAGCCCTGGAGGGAGGACGCCTGATATTCAGGGTCAAAAAAGCCCTTCAAATTCAGAACCCTAGAGTAGGAGTTTCTGGAAGCTGGTAGACAGAACTGGGGAAAAAACCCCACCCAGGCCAGACATCTGACTCCCTCAGTGGGTTGGGGGACCTGGCCTGGCCTCTCTGCCTTTGTTTGCTTCAAAGTTTGGGCTGTTGGAGAGCTGTCCCCGTGGCTTTTCTTGCTTCGTCCAAGGGAGAGAAAGATCACCTCCTAGTGACCTCCCCAAGCCCTGAGGGGTGTGGGTCTGTGTCCGGAGCTTACGTGTCAGGCATGCGCAGAGGGACCCAGCTGACTTGCCTCACTGTCCCCATGGCCCAGCCTCGTTCAAGGATGGCTCCAGCCCGGGCATGGCAGGGAGGGAGTTGTTTGGGATGGTCCAGCCGGGGCCTCCCCTGGGGGCTGGAGAGCCACTGTGCCCGTCCTGGTCAGCCAGGAGCGCACTGAGAGCTGGCAAGCTTGTGTCGTTTGGTGGACTTGATGAAGAGGGGTAAGGAGAGTGGAGAGCAGCAAAAACAGAAAGACGTCTGCTTTCACGGCTCAGCGGGGCTTCTGGGAATCAGTGTTCAGCCTGGGCTGCAGAAAGCTACAGGGCCCTGTAGGTGCTGAACCCTGGCTGGACTTGGTCCAGGAAGGGGTTAACTCATCAGCCTTCGAGGCTTCTGGGCACGCTGTGGACAGGGGGCACATCGGCTGGTGGGGACTCTGAGCTTTGAGGGAGTAACACAGAAAGCCAAGCTCTTCCATAGAGGCACCAGCCTTGCGAGCACAGGTGCTGGGAGCAGGCTCCAGCTCTGCTCTGCCCTTCCTACCCCCACTCCCCCCCCCCAAGGCCTGCACAAGTGGTCAGCGCCTCTCCCTGCTCTGTGAGCGTTGCCCAGTGGGCTGCCCCATCCCTGGGTCACAGGGGCTGTCGGGGAGACCCAGTGAGGATGTAGCATTTTGCTCAGCCGGGTTAGTCATCCTGGGCTTCTAGGCTCTCTGCCTCTAGGAGAGAGACAGGGAAAGAGAGGGAGGGGAATGGCGATCCATTGTTTTTTTAACCTGTACAGAGTATTTGGCTTTATGTTCTTCACGTGCGTATATGTGGGTGTGTATATTTTCCCCCATCAATTGGTACCATTTTTAATAAAACCATTTAAAGCAAAGCTGGTCTGTCTTTTTGAAGGTGTGGTAAAAATGCAAAGGGATCCATCAGGGAATGAGACTCCTGTCCTGAGTTCCCCGCCAGACCCCCTGCTTTTGTCAGGACTTCCATTCTGCTCTCAGGAGTGGAGAAGAGCCATGCCGATGTCACCACCTCTCCATAAGCAGCACAGGGGGGGCCCCATGAGGTGGAAAGACCTGGCGGGGGAGGGGCGGGGAGCTTTGGATCCAGACCCGAATTCGGATCCGGTTGCAGCCTCCACCAGCAGAATGATCTTAGCCTACAGCATTTTGGTGTGCATGTATCAGGGATATGCCTGTCTGCAGGAGGAGAGGGGAAGTGCAGAGGCACTCAGCGGTGGCAGCCTCGGTGAGAGAATGCCCTGGCAGCCCCTCGGCTCCGCCCTCCCGGCCCATGTCAAGCTGGGCTTCGGTTTCCTTTTATCAAGGTAGCATCTCAGCAGGGATGCTAGTTGTAGGGGAACTTCTGGCTTGCCTTCGTGGCTTCACAATGTGTCTGACTCCAAAGGGTAATTTAAGGCCCTTGACAGAATGCTGAAAATCCTGGGGGGAAGAACCACTTTTGGTCCCATCTGCAGAAAGCTGTGAGGCCAAGGTCACAGCCAAGGTCACACCTTATCTGCGCGCCGGGTCCCCATGATTTAGGAGAACTTCAGCTCTCTGAGGGCCAGCTTTGGACTCTAGTTTCTACTCTCATAGATAGTGGGAGCTTGGAGTCCCGTCGATTGTTTTGCCTTACCTCTTCAATTTATGGATGAGTAAACGGAGGCCCAGGAAGGGGTGTAAGTTTCTATTTGGGCTGTTTAAGTAGCTGAGTCCGTGGGAGGGGGCCTACCCTATCCATCTAGGTTTCCATTTGGAAATTGCAGTGCTCTTGCCCAGATTTGCAGGGAAGCTAAAGCTTGTCTATTTTTAATGCCAAATAACTGCCTCTTATCCTGTAAAACATGGCACTTCTGACCGCTCTATATTTGGACGGAGAGGTTTATTTTTACTGGAGTGTGGTAGAAGCAGGGGCCTGGTGCCACATCCGGATGTTATTGTACATTTCACGTGCTGGGTTGTAGTCGAGCCCGTTAAGCAGCTCCTATGGAGAACGCAGGGAATTAGTAGGTGATTGGTGATGGTAATGTCTTTCAAGTCATCTGCTGCTGCTTTGGGTAAGGCTGCACTCAGCTGTCCAGGCTAGAAACCTGAGAGCTCACCTTGTGCCCGCCTCTCCCTCCCTTTCTCTCACCGATCCCTCCAGAAGTCCCTGGACATGTTAAAGGCACAGTTGCCCAAGTTTGAACCCAGGCCCTGCTGCTTAGCAGCCACGTGGCATTGGGCAGGTCATTAGAGTCTCTCTGCGCCTCAGTTTCCTCATCTGTAAAACGAGAATAGTACTTACCTCATAAGGCTGTTTCGAGCATTAAACATGAGAATACATATAGGAGGCTTATAAGAGTGCTTGGTGCATACTAAGTTTTCTGTAAATGTTAGCTGTTACTTTTATTGATAATATTATTACTTTTATTATTATCTGTAGGCAGCTGATCAATAAGCTCTGAGCATTCTTGCTCAGAAAGATCTCTTGCACCAATTTTCTTACTATCTCTTCCACATCAGCTTAACATATGTCTCTTCGTCTGGACAATGCAGAATTCCCTAACTGGTCTCTGCGTTCATATCCCCCATCCTTCACTGCTGCCCGGGGATCGCAGATCCCCTGTTGTTCTGTTCTTTTCTTTTTCTTTCTTTCTTTCTTTCTTTCTTTCTTTCTTTCTTTCTTTCTTTCTTTCTTTCTTTCTTTCTTTCTTTCTTTCTTTCTTCTTCTTCCTTCCTTCCTTCCTTCCTTCCTTCCTTCCTTCCTTCCTTCCTTCCTTCCTTTCTTTCTTTCTTTTCTCTCTTTCAGTTCAAGTTAGTTAACATACAGTGCAATATTGAGTTCAGGAGAATTCAGTGATTCATCACTTAACATGCAACACCCAGGGTTCATCACAGCGAGTACCCTCCTTAATGCCCATCACCCCAGACAGAGTACCTGTGGCTGCAGTTGTCTTTGCAACCCTTCTAGCTTATCCAGCGTGAAGGAGGACAATGAGCCTAGGTGCCTTTCCATAAACTCGGGGAGGAAAAGGGCTTCTGACTCAGATGTTCATGCTGAATGAGCTGGTAGGAAGCAATCAGACGTTGAAGGTGAAGGAGAACATGGCCTGTGGCTGTGGGAGACCCAGAAGCTGTCAAGGGCAAAGGCCTGAGAGCTCTATGTGCCCCAGATAAAAGGTTCTTGCTTTTCACCTGAGTGAGCCCAGGGTTCTGCTCAGTGATTCCACCTTTGAAGTGGTGAGGGTTCAGTGCCTGGCGGCAACGTCATTTCTAACACATCATTACATTTGCCAAGTGCCCTTGAGCATGGGGTATAAACTTCATAGATACTGTACACACACACATACACATTCAAGTGGGCTGGGTACTGTTTTAAACAGCGACCACAGAAAAACCCATTAGCCCCCAAATCTGGTAGATCACGCCTTGGGTCAGTGAGCCCCTTGCCTGAGTGCTAGGGTTTGATACTACCTCAATATGCAGCTGCTATTGCCCTTCCAGATACAGAACTTCAGTGATATTCTCCTTGAAATGTAGAGAAGAGCTGGTGACATTTCATCGACTGGAGAAACCGGAAGCCACCTGGAAGACTGGGTTTCATACCGTTAGCACCACCTCTTGCCACTGGCGGTCACCCTTAACCCATTAACACGATCGCCATTTTCTTCACCCCCAGTGGGCATTGATATGTGAATGGCTCTTTGCATGTCTAGATAGATTAAAGGCTCCTGGTGTCAGGAAATGGCCTGTCTCATTCACCACAAGATCCTCACTATCCAGCAAAGACCTTGACATCTGCGAGGCGGTCAGAAATGTCCGTGGAAGGAAGGAAAGTGGAATAACAACCGGAGGAATGAGATGAGTACCACTGTGATGTTCAGCAAGATAGGCCATCCGCCGCCATATTTATTTCTGAACTCCTCCTGAGGGGGCCCACGGGCCCAGGCTCTGAGTGGCAAAATCAGCTTTGTTTCCTTTTTCTCCCCCAGCCAGAGTCTGGAAGACAGATTCCGCAGACTTTAAAGAAACTTGCCTTGCTCACTTCAGTAGGATCCAAAGCAGTAATTTCTGGGCAGGGGCGGGATGGGGGAAAGTGCACCCCGGCCCTGTGCCAGGTGGGCCGTGACTAGTGTAGCATGGTGGACCAGGCAGGGGGCCACCTGTCTTACTCAGTGTTGGCTGCGAGCAAAGCCCAAGCTCACCGAATATCCATGGGTCCCCAGCACCTTGGTGCCAGTGATGCTGCCAATGGCTGCTGGTGCCCGAGAGTGCTGCCAGGGCGGGCTGAGTCCGCAGCCTGTCAGCTTCCCTCTGGCACTGCTCTGCCAGCCACAGCCCTCCCCTTCCTGAACAGGAGCCATGAGAGGGAGATGTGGTCTAGGCTGCCCCGGTTCTCTTCTCTGGCTCACCCCAGCAGCAGCCGGGATGAGAAGGGGAGGGGCCGCAAGAAGCCCTGGCACAGGAACAGCCTGCCGTGTTTAGATGTTAGGACTCCGGGGAAGTTCTGTTGGGTAATCTATCAAAAATGCCCCCTCGGACATCGCTCTTGCTTCCAGTGGCTTTGCCCTGCCTCATCCCGACACTGGCTACAGGAGCACGTGTGTCCCTATGCGAGCCACGGAAGCTCTGATTTTTGTTGAAGTTCTCCGCTCTACCATGAGGCAGGGACAGGAGCTCCCCTAGGACGGCTCGGAGCCTGACACAAAGAGGGAGCCTCCCTCCAGTGGTCTCCCCTCAGACCCTTGAAACCTGTGTCAGCGCTCTTTCCCGCTCCCCCTGCGTGTAGCCTCAGGACTGCCAATCGCTCCCTCCCCGTACACAAAGACTTCTCTGTTTCTGGCCAGGCTGGAGTCACATGCTTTCACTCTTAACCCCAGAGCTTTAAAACTAAACACCCACCCTCTTTGGCCCCAGATGACCTTGTTTACGTCTGCTGAGCCAATGGCAAACAGCAACAGTAGTGACAACTTCTGTCGGGAGAGACTTCTCGACTATTGGTGTGAGAGGACAAATCTTCAACTTTGTCTAACGTGAGGACTTTGAGAGGTTTTGGGAAATGACTTAGAGGGAAAAAAACACGAGGAAGCCAGCAGCCTGACCCAGCTTCTCTGTTTTCTAAAGCGTCTCTTACCAGAGACCTCGGGGGCTCAGGATAAAGCTTGAAATAAACAGAAAATGTGAGCAGAGTTTTCACGGCTGAGGGGGAAAAACAGTCCGGATTTTCTTTCTGAGGTCCTACTTTGTTTAACCCTTCAGAAGGAGATTTTTATGAAGGATATTCTCTTTGCTCCGTGTCACCGAAGATACGAAAGAAAGATTCCTTTCTTCGGTTTAGGGGAGTAACCTGGGAAACTATGGAGGCTTCTGGAGAGGAGGTCTGGATTGATCCATTTCAAAGTTTTGGGTCAGAACGACTTGCATTTCTGTTTTCCCCTAGAGATTCCTTTCTTTCAGTCTATGTGGTAGCCCGTGTTAGCTGTGAAGGAAGTCAAGTTTCCTTTGATTGTTCTTACTGTGATCAAAGTGGTAGAAGCTGAAGGGAAAATACCAGCGTCCGAAAATGCTGGTAACATTGGAGACTCCAAGTTAGGTTGTGGAGGGAGGTGGAGCCAAGCAAGCCCGTTCTACGTCCTGGGTTGGGGGTGGGGGGTGGGCAGTGAAATTCTCTAGGCAGGGAATGGCAAATAGATTTCATTCCTGGTGATGATACTGAGAAACGGGGAGCCAGCTGTGTTGAGAAGGATTCTGAGGCTACGTCTAGGCTTAGCAGAGAAGAGTGCCATGACCAATGAGCAATGTCTGCTGGGCACAGGAGGAGGAAATGACAGCACGCGTTTGCTATCCCCGACGTTCCTGGTGCATTCTCAGAGCATTAGATTATTGTACATAGGTAAAGATAAGTAGTGAAACAGACAGGAAGAAATGGTGGACAGGAACAGAGAAGGGGTAACTATGGCAGAGATGGAGGTGGTCGCAAAACACTGTATTAGTCCTGCATGTTAGGTGGGCCCGTGACAATGAAGTATGAATGAGCAGTGAAATATAAGCAAAAATGACGTGTGTCACCTCCAGGCTGGGGCAGAGAATGGCCTTGTGCCATTCTTTATTCTCTCTTCCCATGTCCAGTATTCTTGTTCCAGATAGGACTGCTAAAACATGGTGCAACCTGTCACCCTGGGCCTCTGAGGACTACGTGGAGTGGAGCCCCTGGGCCACTTGGAAAGAACACCCAGTATAAGAGAGAAATAAACTTCTCTGTTGTCCATTGGAATTTCTGAGTTACTTTATTACTGCGATATACCCTGCCCTATCCTGGATAACATAGTTACCAGGGAGAACGATTCTCCTCTTTTCTTTATCTTTTCTTTTTTCCTTGTCTTCCCATATTCAAGATCACTATTTAAAAAAATAAAATAAAATCAGGGTGCCTGGGTAGCTCAGTAGGTGAAGCATCAGACTCTTGATTTCAGCTCAGGTCATGATCTCAAGTCGGGCTCCTCACTGGCCATGGAACCTGCTTAAGATTCTCTCTCCCTCTGCCCCTGCCCCTGCCCCTCCCCCTCCCCTGCTTGTGCTCATGCACATACTCCCCCAACCTCTCTCTCTTTCTCTCTCTCTCTCTCTCAAAAAAAAAAAAATGAAATTAAATGAAAGAACCTTGATGGGGTGCCTGGGTGGCTCAGTCGGTTAAGCATCCAACATCGGCTCAGGTCGTAATCTCACAGTTTGTGAGTTTGAGCCCTGCGTCGGGCTCTGTGCTGACAGCTCAGAGCCTGGAGCCTACCTCAGATTCTGTCTCCCACTAATAAATAAACGTTAAATTTTTTTTTTAATGAAAGAACCTTGAGAGTCAACTCTGGTATGGGTGGGAGTCACCATTCTAAAGTTACTGATTTTGAGGTAGAGATTCTAATCTGCAAACTAGTGAAAGTGTATGAGAAAGTAATTTGAAAGTATAAGGAAAATACAAATATAGTATGTATGTATGTATGTATGTGTGTATTTAAGAGAGAGAGTAAGAGGGGCAGAGGGAGAGAGAATCTTAAGCAGGATCTTAAGATCCCATGACCTGAGCCCAAATCAAGAGCCAGATACTCAACGGACTGAGCCACCCAGGCACCCTCAAATATAACATCTATTAAGCATAACTTCTAGTACTAGTACTTCCTCTCCCAGTATTACCATCACTGCCTGGGGCCGGACGGGATGGTAAGAAGGATCACTTATGAAAAGGAAAAGACAAGACTTCAGATTTATGACAATACTAGCATCAGGGCACGTGGGCTAGAGAAATCTAGATAGAAAAGGTGAAAGAGACTGTGGCATTTTAATCGAATGTCAAAGGATTTCTTCGGAAAAAAGTGCTGATTATTCCTAGTCACAATTAACAAAGTATTTCCATGCCAGGATCCACTCACCAGTCTCTGCCCAAATGTTTGTACAGATGGTCCGGTTTACACACGTGCTAAACACGGGGCTTATTGAGCAGTTTTCTTATTTTCTTCTCTGCTGCTCTTCCTTATTCCCACCGCAACAATTAATATTTGCACTACTGTGCAACTGCCCGGTTTATTTTCACTCTGCTGCAGGCCACTTCCCATCCCATTATTTCAGAGGCTTGTGCAGCATTCCCTGTGATTATAACCAATTAGAGTTTTGGTTACTGTTCTTTGGTTCTATAAATCTTTGCATCTCTGATGATTTTTTACGGAAACATTCTTTTTTCTTCTCTTTTCTTTTTTTAAGTAGGCTTCATGCCCAGTGGGGAGCCCAGTGTGGGGCTCAAACTCACAACCCTGTGATCAAGACTGGAGACGAGATCTAGAGTCAAATGCCCAACCGACTGAGCCCGCCAGGAACCCTAGGAAACATTCTTATAAGAGCAATTTCTGGGTCCAAGACGGAAGGAATACTAACTGCTATATTAGATGAGCCCCCAGATCTCAAAGGTTTAACATAAAAAAGTTTCTCACTCACACAGCTCTTTAATATGGATGTTTGGTGGGTGGCCTTCACCACGGTGATTCAGGGATCCAGGCTCCTTCTAGTTTGTCACTTGGTCAACTTCAGCATGTACCTTCAAAGCCATTACAGATGGGGAAGAAGACAGCGAAGAAGGTACACTGGCTCCTTAGCCACGTCTGTTTGGAAACGATACACGCCACCTCCATTCATTTTCCATTCGTGAGTACTAGTCACGTGGTCCCACACTTACTGCAAGGGCAACTGGGGAATATAGTCCCTGCTTGGGAGTGGGCACTTCCCAGCATCACCTGCACCCCAAGGAAGGGCGCATAATTGGTATTCCATCTGTGGCCACAAACGGTATTCCGAGTCCATCTACATTAATTCTGTAGGGAAAGTCCCAGGTACTGTTGGGTCACATGATTGACTAAGGTAGTTAAACTTTGACCACTTACTTGACTCCCTTCCTTCTCTTATGCCTAGGCTCGGAGCTAATCACTTGGATTCCGATGGGGTGATTTTCCTGCCCTGTGTACATCTTTCCCCTTCCACTTTTAACCAGCCTCTTGACAATTTTTCTTAGTGGAAATTTCCACCCTTACTCCTCTTCCCTTTTAGGGAGCAAGAAGTAATTTTTGCTGACTGCCCTCCTTTGCAACTCTGCCCTTCTCCCGCCGCAGGGTGCCTTCCCCCTTTCCCCAGAGCCTCACCCTATATCCCTCTGCCATTGCCTTCTCCAAGGTCCTCCCTGGAAGCCATCCCCCTCTAATCTTTTGGGATTTCCATTTTTCAGAGGGTGTTCCTGCTCATTCTGGGCTTACTGTTCACCTTGTCTCCTGACCTGCTTACAGTCTTACCTGTTGAGTCCTGCCCCCCAGATTCAGGGACGGTGCACAGTTTGTCTCTGGCTGGCTTCAGTGCTGACCTTCGAAGGAAGACTTGGAGCTCTGGGCTTATCCTTGGGCCTGGTAGGCTCCCCTGCAGTGGGTGGTTGTGTCTGGCATGGCACCTCTACCCCCCAGGTCCCGTGGACTCATTTTAATCGGGAGGGAAGAGGGAGAACAGGGACAGAGGAGTGATGTGAACTGTGTCTGGACACTTTTCTGAGCACTGCACTAGGTTTCCCGGGGCAGGTAGAATTGACTGAGTGCAGTGCTGAGCCTTGGGAGAAGCAGAAAACTCTCGATCTGGGCCAGAAGTGACTGCCACACATTCTCAGCTCAAAGGCTCCTTCCACGACCCTTGGGATCCAATAAGGAATAGCCTCAGCTACTAAGCTTCACCCACGGGAAGGCAGCAGGTGCGGCAAATTCCTCTTTGTCACCGGCCCCTAGGAAGTGGGCCCAGAAGCAAGTTGTGAACTACCCATCACCTTCTTTCAGATTTGGTGACTGCAGGTGCGTTAATGAGAGGGGCTGATGTTCTCCGAGCCCCTCTCTTTCCCAGCTTCTCCCTCCCAAAACCTCTGAGAGTCTAACTTCACCCAGGGCGTTGGCTGAGATCCCACAGCCAGGGCTGGCTGACTTCTGACCTGCCTTGTACTTCGGGTGCTCCCCCCACCTGCTCTTAGTATAACCCTCAGGAACAGACTTTTCTTGGTGGGGGGGAGGAGGAGGAGGAAAGACATCAATTTCCTCGAGAGAGGTGGGGCAGGGGAGCGGCCGAGAGAAAGCTTCTCTGTCTGGAGAGGAAGCCAGAAAGGAAGACGGAGTCTCTTTGAACTTCTCCCACCGAGCTGACAGGAAAATTGCAAAAACACCATCAGACTGGATCAGGATGCGAGGGAGCAACCAGGAAGCCATGGCTGCTTTGATGGTTTCTCGCTCTGCGTGAGGTACAGCTCCTGGAGGGGGACGCCAGCTGCAGAGAGGCGCAAACCTGGCCGCTCACACAGACCCCACGCTGGAAGTGGGCCCAGTGGTTGTAGTGTTCCTGACGGGTCACCGGAGCCAGAGCACAGGAGGATGTAAGAAGTCGATGATGATCGGCTTCCCCGGGGATGGGGAGGATGAGGCAAGGAACGCAGGGGCCTGCAGAGAGAAAAAGGAGTTAAGCAAGGACAAGGGCCATCCTGGGTCCTGGAGAGACTGTGCCAGTGAGTCCCAGTAATGGCCCAGAGGGACCGGGACCGGGAAGGTCAGCCCTGGCCTCAAGCAGGGGGCTTGGCGGGGTGTGAGCAGAACCCTCTAAGTCATTTGTGGGACACAGTGCAAAATGAAAATGCGGGACCCTTGTTGAAAAAGTATGATGATTTGGGCACCTCGGTGGCTCAGTGGGTTAAGCAGCCGACTGCAGCTTAGGTCATGATCTCACGGTTCGTGGGTTCAGGCCCTGAGTCAGGCTCTGTGCTGACAGCTCGGAGCCTGGGGCCTGCTTCAGATTCTGTGTCTCCCTCTCTCTGCCCCTCCCACACTCATGCTTCTGTCTCTCTCTCCCTCTCAAAACACAAGCACTAAAAAATTATGACAAATTTATTATATTTTAATGTTTTATTTATTTTTGAGAGAGCGCAAGAGGGAGAGGGACAGAGAGAAGGGGACAGAGGATCTGAAGCAGACTCTGCTGCGCTGACAGCGGAAGAGCCCGATGTGGGGCTCGAACTCACAAACTGTGAGATCATGACCTGAGCCGAAGTCAGATGCTCAACTGAAATTATGACGAATTTCGGTGCCCAAAATTATGACAAATTTCAAGACGGCAACAGCAGATATTAAACCGAGTGCAAGGCCGTGTGCTGCTGGCTCCAGTCACACACGCACGAAGCCAGCCTGGGGCGTGAGGTATCCAGTGTGGAAGGGCCGTAAGCAACTGTGTAAACGGACATCAAAAGGATGAGTCCAGGCTGCAGAAGAGAAGGCCAGTAGTGGGGGGACCAAGGGGAGTGGGGAATCAAACTCTCTGAGGAGTCTTTTGGTTTAAAAAATTTGAGGAAAAATAAAGACTCTCCATTAACAACACGTTTTTAACTGTCGAACAGGCCTTCACATCTCTAAAACCATATAACAAAGGTGACAATTTTACGAGCCAAGTTATGCATAGCACGTTTTATGTTCCTAAACGACCTAAGCGATTTTTGTAGGTCCTCGAAGAACACTAAAAAAGTAAGTGTAGCAGAGGAAAAGAGAGAGAATTGTACGTATTTCCATTTCTCCATCAAATGGCCATATTTCTCTACTGGAAAAGCCGTTCCTCTCCCCCATTTGTCCTTTTGTCCGAAACGTCGAGATGTTTCTCGTCTCTAGTCCAGACCAGTTTTGTGTGTGACATGTCACTGCATCGTCTCTTATGACTTGGAGGCCGCGACTCGCCAGTGTGGCTGGAGCTGGGGTCACTTGGTGGGCCACGCATTCTCCCCACCCTCAGGTGGTCAGTCAGTCCATATAGCAAACTCCCTCTGAGAACAGAGCTCCCGGAAAGGGTAAGATCTGGGCCTGGAGCTTGAGGGAGCCGGGGAAATAGGACTAGAGGCGGCAGCGTGCACTGCTCTCAGGGGTCTGTTTCAACTTCCCTCTCTGGGTTAGGAGGCAGGGGCGGGGTCATACCTGCCTCCTTGTCTGGGATGCTCCCCTCCACTCACAGCTCTCCAGCTGTGGCCTCAGGGAGCAGGGGCTGTCACTCCGGGCCTGTGGCCAGGTGTTTTCTCCTCTCACAGGGACTTCTCGGAGGAGTGAGGTACTGACCATCCCCCAATATTTGGAGACACTGCCAGGCGGAATGAGCTGTCTCCTCTGAGATCAGGCCAAATCAGCAAAACCTTTGCTCAGCAAGACTCTGAGACCATGGATCTTCTCAGCATAGGATGAGGGGTCAGCTTGAGAAGAGACGTGCAAGGATACTATGTTCCATTGCCCAGGGGAGAGTGTCCGAGGAGATTCGGGGGGCTAGAGATAAACTTTAAAAAGCAAAGAATTTCCTTTCTACCCAGCCAAGCCACGCTTCGAACTGCAGCATGAAGAGCTTCATAGCAGAGGGACTGAGGAGAGTCCTCGGGTTGGCTCCCCTGACACTCCTTTCCACTCCCTCCTCAGGGCAGGCTTGCTGAGGTGGAGCAGAGCCAGCGGCCCTGAGGAGTTCCTGAGGGACAGGAAAAGAAAGGCCCACTGGGGACTCAATCTGAAGGCCAGAAATGAGGCCTGCTTCACCTGCTCTTCCTGCTGACAGACACCAGCGGAGCTCAGCTACCTCCCTCATTCCTGGCCACTCGCCCCCCACCCCCACTGCCCCCCTCCCCCCTCCCCCCTAGTCTGTGAGGCCACATAGCAACCTGGAACAGGAAGAGGCCCTGTCGGGGACAGTCCCCTGGGGGGGACCAAAGGTCAGGGCCGAGGGTCTGGGGGCCCAACAGGCCCTTCGCCACTAGCAGTGCCAGCAGCCAGCAGGAGTGGGGGCCAGCGGGTGGCAGCGGCCCCGGGGGCAGGCCTCGTGCCCTCACGGCCAGGGTGACTGAATCTGCCAGCTGTGGGGCCCGCCCGTGCCAAGTCTGCCCTGGCTCCGTCTAGTCGTAATCGATGCTGGCGCCAGGCCAGGCCCCCTGCCAGCTCTGGTCACACTCGGCTAACGCGAGAGGCCCAGCCCATTAACTCCTCGCCAAGGCCCATTGTCTGGGTCCCTGCCTGGTGGTTTATTTACGTGGTTTATTTACTCCAAGGGCTGGCCGGCTGGGGTTGGGAGGAGGGGAAGGCAGGGGGGCAGTGAGGCTGGAGGCTGCTGGCGGGGAGGGCCCAGCCACAGAGCCCAGTGGGCCTGGTGGACAGGACTGCGGCATCCAGAGCCCCAGGGCAGGGCACACTGGGGAGGGTGGTTTTTTGTTGTGTGTGTGTGTGTTTTTTTTTATTTTCCAAGCCACATCAAAGATTCCCTGTAAAGGCAGAGGGGGACAGATGCTGTAGACAACTGGATGGATCCTTAACTCCCAGACAGTGACCTTCCAATCCTCTCAAAGAATTTTTAACATTACCTACCCTCTTGCATTTTTTTTAAGTTGTCATTTGAACTTTTTCATCACAAGTTTAAATAGTTCCAAAGGATATGATTTCTAGCATTTTATAAACATTGTTTTTATTTCACCTTCTGTGTGCCTTTATTTGACTATTTCCCCTATATGACAGTCATTATGAAAATTCAAAGACAAATGAATTTTGATATATTTATTTTATTTTATTTTAATTTATTTTATTTTTAGAGAGGGAGAGAGAGAGTGTGCATGAGTGGGGGAGAGGGTCAGAGAATCTTAAGCAGGCTCCACACCAAGTGGGGCTTGATTCCGTGACTCTGGGATCAAGACTTAAGTCAAAATTGAGAGTCAGACGCTCAACCGACTGAGCCACCCAGGCGCCCCAAACATAGAGATTAAATTTTTATTGGAAATACATCTCTTAATGAGATGATAAGGGTAGGTTTTCTTCCCAGTTAATGTGTGTATATGTGGAAGACAATTCCTTATTACTAGACTGAAGGTTCAACATTTATTTCACTCCAATGACAGATTTAAACACTGAGAAACATTGTTCACATAGACAAATACACAATAGAAACCAATGAGTTTTGTTATAGGCTGTCATTCAGTTCTTTGAACCTCCAAATTGTATGCCTCATATTACGATCTCATCGGTTTTAATAATCTGCTGACAATTTGTTTACCATCTCCTTCCATTTCGTTGAAAGTAAAGAATTGGAAGCCACTTGACTTGCAAAAAGACTTGTTATCCCGCCCTTAGAGTCCTTCAAATTCTCATACCTTCTCCACGATGCCGCACCCCAGTGGGGTCACATGAGTGAGAGGTGCAGCTTCCTCTGGTAAAGCCCTGTTTCCTCTGGTTGTGAAAGGGAATGCCTGGTGTTAGGTGCCTTTGTAGGAAGATCACTTTTAGGAAAAAGCATAGAAAATGGAGGATGAGAAAATAGATTCTCTTTAAGCTATCTCAATTCACAACTCCTGGGGTGCAATACCCAACTTGACGACTAAGACTGAAAGTTGACTTGAGGACCAGAACTTGCATTTTGATTCCTCTGTTAGGGGTGAGCTCAAAACCCAATATGATTTAAATACTCAGATGCTTGTGGTCACTGCTCCAATTCTTCATGGCCCTCAGACTGCGCTTAGCAGAGCTAATTGCCCTTTAGTCTGACCTTCCTCAGGCTCGTTCCTGCAACCTGCTATTTATCGTTACCACTTATTGAAAGTCCCCTGAACTAAAGGGAGAAAAGCAGCTGGAGGTTGGGAGAGACCCTGTTCATCTGAGTTAGAGACATTTGTCTATCTCAAGCTCCTCCCAACTGGTAGAGACTACCAAAATATTGAGAGGCATCACCCCCATATTTATTTGTATATTTATAAATCATATACATGTACTACTGTGAACCCATACATTGTGTGGATTAAGCTTTATTTGAGATTTTGCAAACATGAAGTTTATTTTATTCCCTACTCCCCATAGATTGTCTCAGGAATCTTCTTTGTAACCCCTTGCTTAAGAGTTTTCACTCAGGGTTGCTCTCAAAGCCCCAGGGAACTGGTGGGGGAAGGGTAGGAGCGGCACTGGGACCTTTGCTCTGCTCTCTCCAAAGCATGAAGCTCCACCATCCTCCAGCCAGTATTTACCAGTATTATGTGCCAGGCACTGTGCTGGGCTCCGAGAATACAAAATAACACAATCTCTTGTTGCACAATAGCTCAAACATAGTGAATACTACTGAAGTATACACTGAAGAATGGTAAAGATGGAAAATTTTATGTTGTGTGGTTTTTTCCCACACACACAAAAGACACAGTCTCTGCTCTTAGAGAGACTATAGAGTAGTGAGGGAAACGGAATTCCCTCACTTGTGTATCTGGCAACTCTTAATTAATGGAGTGCCTGCCAGTCACGTTCTAGGCTCCGTGTAGGTGCTGGGGAGAAGCCTATAAGCAAAATCGGGCACAGTTAATCTCATGGAGCTGACAGTCCATGGCCTGGCAGGAATATGCACCCACACTGCCCCAAACGGTAACTACTAGCCACACATAGCTCTTTAAATTAATTAAAATCAAATGAAAGATAAAATTCAAACCCCGGTCTCACTAGTCAAATTTTAAGTTCTTGAGAGCTGTAGCCAACTAGCGCTACTATATTGGCCAGCATAGAGAACATTTCCAGCATTGCAGACAGCTCTAAAGCACGGAGCTTGGTCACTACAACAGACGGGATGAATCAGATGATCAGGTAGGGCCCCTGTCAGTCTCTCCAGTGCTTCGTGGCCGTTTGTAAAAGGCGTTTCTTCTGGGCTGGTGCAGCACCATGCCAGGAATAAGAACTGTGGAGCAGAATGTGGTCCTGGGCCTGAGAGAAGTCAAAGTCTCGAGAACAGAAAGTGTAAATTCCCATGTGGTTACCAGGTCCCCAGAGGTAAAAGACTTGGGAACTCCAAGTTATGGTCTAATCTCCAATCCCGCCAATATACCATACTTGCTCATGCTGTTTCCTCAGCCTCTCCCCCATCTCTGCACCAACTAAATTCCCTTTAAGGCCCCAGGTAAAACATCACCTCCATGCTTTCCAAAGCCTTTCTTGAGCCCTTTATGGGGGCTAATTAGGATTTATTGAGCTCATACTGTGTTTCTGTTACAGGTGGGCACAGGGAGGCAGAGTGTGGTGGTGCAGCCACAAGATAAAGATGAAGCCCCTAGGCTTTCAGCGTCGTGGTTTTGAGTCCCCGAACCACATGGCTGGCCATGGTAGGATCACCATCAGTGGCACACGCTCATCAGGCAATAGAAAGCTCTGGCCTCTGTACCTCTCCTCTCTTAACCCATGACTTGTCCTAACTGTGCCTGACATATCTTTGTCCTCACCTCCTGCCTCATGTCATACATAAAAGACACCGGATTCGTTGAAGTAGTCTACCCTTCCATGCCTCAGCTATCTAACCTGAGTCATGGTGAGGCTAAGCCTCACTAGAAGCCTCCAGAGATTCTCTGAAGAGGTTGGAATGTAAATAACCACTTACTCAGGCTAATTCTCACAGAAGACAGAGACATGGACAGGTCTCACTCTCCCAGGCATCCAAAAATCCACCTCTTCTTCTTCTTCTTCTTTTTTTAATTTTTTAATGTTTATTTACTTTTGAGAGAGAGAGAGAGTGTGTGTGTGTGTGTGTGTGTGTATGATCAGAGAAGAAGCAGAGAGGGAGGGAGACACAGATTCTGAAGCAGGCTCCAGGCTCTGAGCTGTCAGCATAGAGCCCGACTTGGTGCTAAAACTCATGAACTGCGAGATCATGATCTGAGCCAAAGTCAGGCACTCAACCGACTGAGCCACCCTGTTACCCTGAAAATCTGCCTCTCCTGGGTAAGTTTCAGGAGGGGTAGGTACTGCTGCCTGAGCTCTGGAGTGATGGAGATGTATCTCAGCAAAACACTTCCTGCAAGCATCTGGCCAGCTGCCTCCCCAAACCTGCAGAACCTGCCTGGAGTTAGACTACAATTTCTTCTCCTGTTGTCACAGCTGGGGCCTCATGCAGGCAGCCTGAAGACTTGTCCTGGTGCTGATGCTGGGGGTGATATGGCCCAGTGAGAAGAGAATCGGCTTTGCGGTTGGGCCTGGGTTCAACTCCTGATTCTGCCACCAGTCAGCCCAGTGACCCTGGGCAAATAATTCAACCCCTCTGAGCCCATTTTTCCATATTTGCAAAATGGACAGTAGTCTCTACGTCACAGGTTGTGGAGGGGCCTTAAAAGACAATAAATCTCTAGTATATGGTTTACAAGTTAAGATCCTGGCTCTGTCACTTACTGGCTGTGAGACTTTAGTCAAGTTACCTAAATGTTCTGTGCCTCTGTTGCCTTTTCTCTAAAGGGGGACCATAGTAGGGCCTAATTTAGAGGGTTGTTGTGAGGATTACTTAATGTCTGACACACGGTGAGTGCTCAGTGAATGTTGGCCTCTATCACCTTACGTTTCCAATGAATGAGATAAGCATAGTAATTATTACTACCCTTTCCCCGTGGATCAGGGAGGATCACACACATACTTGCTGTTCGTGAAACCTAGAGGAGACGCCCCCACAGCCTGTCCAGGCTTCGAATCAAGCCCCTGACCAAGACCTTGTGCTGGGCTTGCCAGTTCCCTAGGCCGGGCGTCAGGCTCACAGAGCTGCTAGAATGCGAACAACTCATCCCTGAGCCACAAAGCTGGCTTCATTCCCTTTTAGAGGGCCTGAGGAGGCTCTCCATGTCAGTCTGTGGCTTTGTCGCTTGTCCCTGCTAGAGTCTTCCCCATTGCCTGTGGGAAATGTCCTCTCCTTACTCATGCCTGAGGTTCACTTGAATGCCCAAGGGAGGGCATGCCTAACCCCCTTGGTTTTTTGGGATCAGAGTGGCATGGGACAGAGCAAGGAGCATTTTGGAGCCAGGGAAGAGGAGGAGGAGGAGGAGGAGGAGGAGAGGCCTTGGCTCTGCGTCTCAGTTATTCTGACAGCAGGAGTGTGGTTAATATAAAGCGAGGGGCCCAGGAAGAATTAAGCCTTGGCTAAATAGTGGGGAGGCCGAGACAAGAGGTCAGGGAGAGGAGAGAAAGACCAAGATTTTCACAGGTAGGACAGACCTTCTCCCATTTCCATCTCACAGATAAGGAAAATGATGTCCATTTTGCCCAGAGTTACGATAATTTAGCCTCTTGAGTGCTCACTTAGTTTTCCTTCCAGTACTCAGTGTCCGCTCACCTCCCAGTCTGAACAGTTGGTGTCTGGCAAGACTTCTCCTCCCCTAACCCAACATGGGTGCCTCACTACAACCCAAGGGCCCAGCCTGGAGAAGGAGACTAGGACGAGACCTGTTATCCCCACTTTCCCTTGAAAGACCGTCAGGGTAATCCCATCATGCCTTGGCAGTTCTTATGTTCCTGGTCACCACCAGAAGCCTGAAAATCTTGGTGACCCTCATCCTCCAGACTTTCACTCCCATCTAACTCTGTAATCCCCTGACCCGATCCTATCTCCCCCCATAACTAATTCCTAGAACCCAAGGCTTGCTATCAGCAAAATCTCCTCAGAGGGGCGTCTGCGTGGTTCAGTTGGTTAAGCGTCTGACTTCGGCTCTGATTATGATATCACCGTTCGTGGGTTTGAGCCCCACATCGGGCTCTGGGCTGACAGCTTAGAGCCTGAAGCCTGCTTCAGATTCTGTGTCTCCCCCTCTCTCTGCTCCTCCCCCATTCATGTTCTGTCTCTCAAAAATAAGTAAATGTTAAAAAAAATTTTAAATAAACATAAAAAAAAAATCTCCTCATATACTCAACTTTCTCTCTGAAAATTCTTTCACCTTCTTGCTCTAATGGAAACCTCCCTGATCTGTAAAGCAAAATTTCCTTGCAGCCACCTCCTTTGGTGTCTGTTTCTTCTCCCAAATCCCTCATGCCGATGTGCCTAGAGGTGGGGAGTTGTCCTTCTTGCTCCTGATGGCTATTTCTAAAATTTTTCTCCTTCTTCCTCCCATTTTTAAAACCTGTCTTTGGGCCACCTGGGTGGCTCAGTCGATTGAATGTCCAAATCTTGATTCAGCTCAGGTCATGATCCCAGCATCATGGGATCGAGCTCCGTGTCGGGCTCTGCGCTAAGCATGGAATCTGTTTGGAATTCTCTCTCTCTCTCTCTCTCTCTCTCTCAACCCCTCAGCCACTCTCCCTAACTTGCACATGCTCTCTCTCTCTCAAATAAAAGTAAATAAATAAAACACTATCTTTTTGAAGTCCATGCCATTAGACTAAAACAGCCACCATCCCTTCCAGTTGTACGCATTTATCATAATCTAGGCCATTCTCACTCATTCACGGAATATTCTAGTGCCACCATTCCTTCATTATTTTTCAAGATCTTAACATTCATTCCTCATTCAACAAATATTGTTGAGCACATGTTGTACAGCAGGTACTGTTCTTAGAATTGAAGATACAGGAGTAAACCAGAGGGAAAATGTCCCAACCCTTAAGATTCCTCCATTCCCGAAAGGAGCAAGGATAATTAATAAATAAATAAGTGGTGCATAATATAATGCGAGGTAGAGACGCTGCGAAAGGAGAAAAGGCAGGTGAAGGAGTAGTGGCAGGGGATGAAGGAGCTATCTTAGAGATGGTGGACAGGAAGGTCATCTACACAGATGACCCACCCAGCACCCACTGCTCCTGTGTGTCTGTGACCACCTCCCTCCACCAGATTCCACTCCTATGACCATAGCCTAGAACTGGGCACCGCTAAATCCTACTCTCTGACCACCACCTCTTGTGTTCGAGTTCGTTTCCTCAATTGCCTCTACTCTATTCTTTGTCCCCTTTGGGATCTCCATTTCACTGAACTCACCCTCTTTCACTGTCCCTCTGTCCCTTTATCTCCTCATGAACCTCCCTCTCCAGCTTGATTCTGTGGCCTGTGACGATAATCACCCCTTTGCACAGGCTCTTCGCTCTTTGGCCCTTTCCCTTCGGTTGGACTCTGCTGACACACCTCGACCTTGCTTAACCCCAAAGCCCTACCTACTCTGCACCTGCACCGAGTAGCTGAACATCACTGGGGAAAATTCTCAGCTGAGCTGACTAGCCGCACTTTACATTTCTGACCACAAACCTCAAGTGGGCACTCAGCTTGCCCAGTGATCCTATTGTGTTTCTCTACTAAATTCACTGCCCCACTTTCCAGATGAGTGTTTCACATCTTCTTCTCTCTTCTCCAACCCTCAACACCTCCTCCTTATTCCCCGCTGTTACTAACCACCTCACTTCTTATTTCACTGAGGAAATAGATGCGATCGTATGAAAAGTACCTGTCTTGTCACCATCGCTGCACCTGTGTTCCTTTCTTACAATAGGTGGCCTCCTCTCCGATTCTGGGCCAGCCTCTCCACTGAGCACCAGATTCTAATCTTTTATTCCGCCAGGACTTTGCCCCCAATCACCCTTCTCCCGCCTGGGCTCCCCAGCCGCCCCTCTCTATCAGATCTTTCCCTGCAGTGTATCAGCATGCTGTCATCTTTCACGCCTAAAAAACCAAACTCTCTTCTGACCCTCTTTAGCTCCTGCCCCATTTCCTTCCTCTGCATATCCTCACCCCCATGCCCGCTTAGCCCACCCCAGCTAAGCTTTTGTCTCTACCACTCCATTGAAACTGCACTTGGCCAAGTCACCGATGGGCTCCTTGTCAGCATATCCGAGGGTTGGATCATCTTATTCAGCTCCTCAGCAACATCCGCACCCTAGAGAAGTTGCTCCTCCATTAAACCTTAGTGTCCAGCGCTCCACACTGGTCTGGCCTCCTCCTATCTTGATAGCACCACTTTCTCAAGCTCCTTCACTGGTTCCTCCTCTTCTTGATATCTCAATGTTAGCATGGCACAGAGACTTCTTCCCTACTTACCATCTCTCCCTCGTTAGATGCCATCTAGGTCTACGTCTTTAAGTTTTTTGGTTTTTTGGGTTTTTTGAGAGAGAGAGAGAGAGAGAGAGAGAGCATGAACGGGAGAGGAATGGGGGGGGGGGACAGAGGATCTGAAGCAGGCTCACTGACAGCAATGAGCCCAATGTGGGCTCAAACTCACAAACCGTGAGATCATGACCTGAGCTGAAGGCAGACATTTAACCGACTAAACCGCCCAAGAACCCCAAGGTCTTTAAATGCCATCAAGATGTTGGAATTTTTAAGAGGCAATGGGGAACAGAGTCGAGGATGAAACAGCAGCTCCAGTTCAGGAGCTCTTGCCTGGGTATAAATCCTTGCCCCGCACTGATGTACTGTGTGATGGAAGTTGTTAAATTATCCTCTGTGCCTCAGTAAGATGGAACCTTACATAGGTTCTTCCCAAAGTAGAGCCTGAGATAAAGGCTTAAGTGTGAGTAGTTTATTTTTGGGGATAGACCCCGGGAATGGAAGTGGGGGAGAGGAAGAGTGAAACACGGGTAGACGGCTGATCAAAGGTGTGGAGACAAAGGTGGCCTTCTCTATTGGGTGACTGTTGCTCAATCCAGCAGGACCTTCTGAGAAGCTTTATGAGACATTTCAGAACCTGTGGGAAGAAGGAGAGGCACTTATCCACAGGCTTCTGTCAAGTTACTCCATGGACATTAACTCCTCTGTACTTCTGGGTGGCTTATGTGTCAATGCCAAGTGGGTTCCATGGACGTCCCCCACATCGTGGAGTCAGGAGGTAAGAGACATGTGGAGGGACACTGTAAAGCTGTATTGTACGACACTGGTCAAGACCTGTGCAAAACTGGTAACAACAGCAGTGAGTGGAAACAGAAGTGAGACGGTAGGGGATCTGAAGTCATACCTAAGACACGCCCAATACACACAGGAACAATGATGGAGCCCTCCTCATTGGGCTCCTGGCCCTTAGCATTTGACCGTCTCTATGGTGGTGACTCTGACCCTCACATTGCCCCTGCCTGTAGACATCTGAGAGGTCTATCTTGTCCAAAAGAGAGCTCTGATTCTCTGTCAATCCCCCATCCAAGTTTTCTTCCAGTCTTCTCCACTAAAGTTTATTAATTATTTATTTTTGAGAGAGAAGGCACAAATGGGGGAGGGACAGAGAGCAAGAGGGAGGGAGAGAGAATCCCAGGCAGGCTGTGCACTATCAGGGCAGAGTCTGACACGGGGCTCAAACTCACAAACCATGAGATCAGGACCTGAGCCGAAATCAAGAGTCGGATGCTTCACTGACTCAGGCACCCACGCGCTGAAGTTTAAGTGGCCTGATTCCATCTCTCTCCCTCACCTCTCATGTCCAATTTATTATCAAACCATAGCTTTAAAATATACCCCAGTCTAACCTCCTCATTAACTTTGCTCACAAAGCCACCAGCCCAAGCCAAGTCACCATCCCCCTTTGGCCTGCCTCCCAACCGCTCCTGCCTCTGTTCTTGCTCCCTTACAGCTTATTCTCCCGCAGCAGACCAAACGGTAATGTTACTCCCCTGATTAAAGCAGCCCTCCACTAGCTTCCCATTATCATTTTTAAATAACAGCTTTATTGAGATATAATTCACATACTATATAATTCACCCATTCAAAGTATACAATTCAGTGGGTTTTTTTAGTATACTCACAGGATTATGTGACCATTACCATAATCAATTTTAGAACATTTTCACCACCACCCCCTTCCCCCAAACCCCTGTATCCATTAGTATTTTCTGCTCATTTCCTCTTGACCCTCCTGGCCCTGCGCTAATCTACTTTAGAGACTAATCTAATTTCTTTCTTTCTTTAAAATTTTTTTTTAATGTTTATTTATTTTTGAGAGAGAGGGAGACACAGAGGGTGAGCGGAGGAAGGGCAGAGAGAAAAGGAGACACAGAATTGAAGCAGGCTCCAGGCTCTGAGCTGTCAGCACAGAGTCCGATGTGGGGCTTGAACTCACGAACCTAGAGATCATGACCTGAGCTGAAGTTGGACGGTTAACTCAAGCACACCTAATCTACTTTCTATCTCTACAAATTTGCCTATTTTGGACACTTCACGTAAATAGAATCATGCAACATGTGCCATTGTGACCAGTTTCTTTTTCTGGTTATTCTTAGGTTAAGACTCAAACTCGTTGCTGTGGTCTGGTGCCCACCTGAGGCTCCCCAGCTTGCTCTCTGCCTCTCCTGGCCCACCTCCTCCATCCTCACTAACTGTGCTGTGAACAGGCCCCACTCCTTCACCCTCGGGAACCTTGACCCTTGCCTTGCCTTTGCCCCGAAATATCTTTCTCAGATCCGTGAACGGGCTGCTCGTGATCCAGTTGTCTGCCCAAATGTCACTTCCCTTTTTTCAATAGCACCTCCCTCCATTTCTACCCTTTCTCCTTACTATCTTAAATGTTTACTTATTTGTTTTTCTTACTTGTTTACTGGCTTTCTCCTCCCCTAGACCTCCATAGTGCAGGGATTTTGTCCTGTTCACACTTGTATACTCAGCACCTAGAACAGCACCGGGCACGCAGTTGGTGTTTGGTTTTTGCTGCACGAATGATTGGATAATGCTTCTGAGAATCCCATTGAGAGGTTCCCACACTTCCTTACACTCACCAAAACTGCATGCGATACCTTCAAAGTTACAAGTTGCTCCCTAGGTCTCATGAAAACCCAGCATGCTGTAGTTTACATTTATTCTTTTTCTGCTGGGTCTTCTGGTCCTCGCTCACGTATACCCCCCCTCCTCATGCACACATGCCAACCAAACTCACTCCCCTCAGGCTCTCCTCATAGAATCTCTTCCTGGAGTCCCTTGTTCCCCTAGGGAAGAGCACCCTTCTTATTGGCTGTGGGGGTTACTGCTCTAACACCAATAAGACACCATGGCCAGAGACGCCCAGTCCTCAGCTATCTGCGAACCATCGTCGGCCAAGCTTAGTGCTCTGGGCTTTTGCTTTGGACTTGGCCTTCTCCTTCGCTCGCTGGTTTGGTGTCCTGATATTGATTCCTTCCTTTTTCTTTAAAAATCTCAGCCTGGTGGGAAAACAGGACTATTTCCACATTGCCGGTGGGAATGAAAATGGCACAACTCTATGGAAGACAGTTTGCAATACTTCTCTACATTACAAATGCACGAACGCTTGGACCCTGGTGCCTGGGCACAACTAAAGGGACACATTTGGCACTGACTGAGAGTGGAGACCGACAACCTAGTGCCATTCATAGAGGAGGGGGTTTAGAACAAGAAACATTTGGGGCCCCTGGGTGGTTCGGTGGGTTAAGTGTCCAGCTTTTGATTTCAGCTTAGGTCATGATCTTACCGTTCATGAGATCGAGCCCCATGTCAAGGCTCCATGCTGACAGTGGGGAACCTGCCTGGATTCTTTCTCTCCCTCTCTCTCTCTGCCCCCTCCCTGCCCACACTTTCACTCTTTCTCTCCTCACAATAAATAAATAAACTTTAAAAATAGAATAAGGAACACTTTGCAGCTATAAGAAAAAGGTGGAGAACCTTCTATGCGTGGATATAGTGCCATCCCCAGAACATATTATCAAGAAAAACCATGATTATACAGAAGTAAACTATCTATTGAATAATAAAGAGAAAGACTAAGAAAATATATTTACATAAAGAAATACTGGAAGGATATGCAAATTTTTATATGAGAAATGGGAACTGTTAGGGGAAAATTAGAAGGCAGACTTCTCACTGAGATTTTTTTATATCAGTTTTATACTGGAACCATATGACTGTGTTACATATTTTAAATTTAAAAAAATGTTTATTTTTGAGAGAGAGAGATAGCACGAGCAGGCGAGGGGCAAAGAAAGAGGAAGATGGAGGATCCAAAGCAGGCTCCACGCCGCCAGCAGTGAGCCCAGTGTGGGGCTGGAACCCATGAACCTCGAGATCACCACCTGAGCCAAAGTCAGATGCTTAACCGACTGAGCCACCCAGACGCCCCTGTATTGGATATTTTTAAAAAAATAAATACATAAAAATATATTGAAAAAATCACAGTCCTATTTGCCGGGGTGGCGGGGGGGAAGTTCTCATTTTCTAAGGATTTTAAGATCTTTTCTTCAAGAAATCGAAAGTGCTCACTAGTCATGTTTGGGTGCCCGTAGTAACTTCCCCCGATGTTGGCTGTGATGTGAGCTCACCAAGGACGAGTCTTGCTTATTCATCAGTGTGTCCCCAACAGCAGCACAACGACTGACACCCAGCAGGCACTCACTAAGTATTTGTTGAGAGAAATACAAAATATATGCGTGAAGAGACAGACCCCTAACTCGGTAAGGGAGCATTTCGGTCTTGGAGAAGGGCCCAAATGGATGAATCGGAGCAAGGTGGAAAGCAACGCTGTTTAGGTCAGAAGTCAGAAGGTGGTACTCCCGATGTGTGCTGTAGCTCTCCCAACAACAGAGTTCCTGGAATGTTCCTGACACCTGGGGTCTGGATGCCAACGCGAGGAAACGCCGAATAGAGTGTAATAACAGCAATGAAAGCATCAATCAATAAATAAACGACCCAGCGTAGGCAGGACCACCTCATCACGGGCCTTCTCGCACTAGCTCCCTCTTCTGAGTTCTCTCACAGGGCTTTGCCTCCGTATGCCTGAGGGCAAACCGTAGTGGGCGTCTGACTCCTGGCCAGCACTCCCCGCTCTCGGCCACGTGGCGCTGCAGCAAACCGGCCAAGCACAAGTCTGGAGTACACGATGGACTCCTGGCACTGGCACGGGTGGTTGGCATCGGTTATACCCTCTTAGGAGTGTCAGGTTACAAGAGAGCCAAGAGCAACGCTTGCCTGGTGGCGGCCCGGCACGCACCCTCACCTCCTGCAGGCCTGGCTGCCACCTTGCAGCAGGCCACATTCGGGCTTCTGCTGGGCCCTGTCTCTCCCTCCTCCCCACGTCTGACTCAGGGGTTTCTGCAGATGGGTAGCTCTGTTTCCTTTCAAGCCTCCTTTGCCAAACAGCCCTCCCTCTTTCCATCCTAGGTGGAGGAGCTGTCTCCTAGGGGAGGCTGGGCTTTTTCTGCAGACTCGAGGCCACCGAAGGCCTGAACCAGAGGCCACAGGGCCTCACAGGGAAAGTGTTGAATTGAAGCAATTTGCCTGGAGCTGGATATGAGAGAAGCCAGAGCACTGGGCGCTGTCCTCGCCTGTGCCTGTCAGATTCCTACCTTCCCATTCTTCCTCTTCTGCCATCTTCCCAGCCTTGGCTCTGGACTCGAGTGAACAACCTTCAGCTGTGACCTGGGGTGGACTGCTCCATATGGCGTCAGCCAGATGCCCCCTGGGATTTGGGTACATGCCCAGAGGCCAAGGGTGGGGCACTGGGCAGTTGGGCTCTGGGCTGAGCCTCAGGACCTTCTTAACTTGTCCTGGGAGAAACATCCTAGCAGGAAAGCTCCACACTTGTTGCTTCGTTATCCCGCGAGGAGTGGTCAGAGGTGTCCCTTGGACACATGTGTCTGGCCTAGATGTCAGCTGGGTACCTTCCCAGGCTCCGTGGCAACCTGCCTTTTTCTAGGCTAGGTAGAGAACAGAGACTGTCAGAGTCCTGGCATGGTGAGTTCAAGGCTGTCTTGACCAGCAGAGGCCTGGCTCTGCCAAATCTCACTTCCTCCTCTTCCTTCCTGTCCTTCCCTCTCACCTCTCACACTCAACTCACCCTGTCCTGCCTCCAGAGGAGCTCTGCTCCTCCCCCCTGCCCCCAGGGAGAATGCCAAGCCCACACTAAAGAGACCATCAGCTTCTTCCAGAAGTCAGTGGAACTGAAGCATGGGAGAGGCTGAAAGTCCCTGTGGAGAGGTTCTTGGCCACCTCCTGTACTGGAGTCCGTGCCTTTGGCTTGAGCGGGAAGCCCTGCAGACCCCTCCCAGGTTTGGTCACTCAACCGGAGGCCTCCCTGCGTCGGGTCCAGGTCAGAGGGCTGCAAGACCCTCCCATGCCACCCCCGGCAGCCTGACCCAGGGTGAGGAGCCCCTCTCGGGCGCCTTAGGCCAGGGGCCTCTCAGGTTCCCTCCAAGGGAGGGGGCCGCTGCAGAGCCAGCTGCAGCTGTGGGAAACCACACACCGCAGCCTGCAGGTGCAAGGGGCCTGGGGGAAGGGGAGAGGATTAACTATTTCTTGGGAGCAGGCCTTCTCCATTCCTTCCATTCCCAGACGGTGGCTTCCCCAAGATGCCAGGTACCATGCTCGGGAGCGTGGGGTGGGTACACGATCACACAAAGCTCAAAGAACTTGTGACCCAGGGGTGCGAGAGAAAACCCCCTGCCCGAGAGTCTCTGAAGCCTGCAGAGAGAGGCCAGTGCACCATCACCGACTCTGGCCCAGCTTCGGAGGCCACTGAGAAACCTTGGGTATCATGTCCCTTTTCATGTCGGGCTTACTATGTCACAGGACCCTGCTGGGGTGGCAGGAGGGGACCCTCATCCTCAGAGCATGGCACACAACACCCCCAGCCTCTGGGTCTACCTCAGAGAGCATTAGGCTTGGCCTCAGAGGAGAGACCTGTGCTGAGCTGGCCTGCTCTCTCTCAGCCCGGGGCCTCCCAGTGGTAACCATTAGTGTGGAGTAAACCATGGTTTGGACAGAGCTCTGAGGTTGTCAAGGGGCTGGAAGCCAATCAAGGGGAAAGCTTTCACATGGCTCCTTACAGCTACGCCTGCCCCCAGAGGTTACTGTGGTGCTTCATGGTGCCTAGCTGCCTGCCCGCCTGCCCGAGCTCTTCTCATCCTGCCAGTCCCCCCGGCTGCTGACAGAGGACCCAGCAAGAGCCGGCTTCTGACAAGAGGCCCAGGAGGTGCAGGCTCCTGTGCCAGCCTTATCTCTGTTGTAAGGCCCCCTGCTTCTTCCTGGTATAACTTGTCCCCCTACTCTCTTAATCTTTCCTAAATCTGAGCAAGGTGACATTTTCTAGGAGGAAGTGAATTCATCCTGCACACGTGTCTGAGCACCCGCGACCTGTAAGCTGTGCTAGGGCTTGGAAGGTAGAGATGTACGCTTGCCTTGGAAGAGCTCAGAGTCTGGTGGAATAGACCTTCGTGCTCTGTCATTCTCCATTCGGAGAGACAGGCATTCACACTCTCTTCAGAAAGACAGGGCCCTTCAAGGGAAGGCACCGCGTTCTTCAGGGAAGAGGGCTCAGTGACGACAGTGAGTGTCTACAGAGAGCTAGCAAATGTTGTACAGAACACACAGCGCTGTTTGAAGCAGAAAGGGGTAAGGCAAGGTGTTTAGGATCAAATGGGGGAGATTATAATTATGTCGCGACATAGGGCAGTAGGGGCCTGACTGACCCGGAGGGCATTTGGAATTCAGAGCAGGGTAACTTCCCTGGGGAATCAGGGAAGGCTTCAAGAAGGAGGTGGTATCTGAACTGGGGGGAATGACAATAGGCTGAGTTGAGAGAAGGCAGACCTATGTCGTGTCGGCCTTGGTGTCAGTGAAGAGACTGGGGGGTGCCTCTTCTTTCTGGATGAAACACCTTGGGGTAAACTAAACATATCATTTAAATAAGATGAAAGATTGTCAGGATACTAAAGTCAGAGAGCTGTCTCTCGTTTTTCTCTGCCTCCACTTCCTTAGGAGGAAAGTGGGCAGTTCCTCCTTCTCTTACCCATTAATCTCTGACTTTATAAAATTGCCCCTTCCTACCTTTCCATCCTCAACTCCACCTTATTTGCCCCACAGGAATGGTCCATTATATCCGTGGTATAATAAAAAACATATATTTGGTCTTTGTCCCCCTTTCCTGGCACCGAGCTTCAAAAACACTTGTTACTTCCTGAGTAATAGGGGTGTCTTTTCTTTTTCTTAAGGAGCCCTTTCCACCATCCCTGTTTGTGGTGATAAGATGACTTAGGGTGGGTTCTTGGATAGTTTTCAGGGAGGTGCTGGCCCTGCCGGAAATGACGGTGGGAAGACCAGAGAGGTGTGACTAGAAGGTTGGGGATTTCACCTCCACCCCACTTCCGACCTCAGGGGAGAGGATGGGACTAGAGATGGAATTCACTCATGTGGTTAATGATTTAATTCATCATGCCTATGGAATGAAACCTTGTATAAAAACTCTGGACTCTGAGGGGCACCTGGGTGGCTCAGTCAGTTAAGCATCCAGTGCTTGATTGATTTTGACTCAGGTCATTATCTCATGGTTGGCGTGATCGAGCCCCCATTAGGGCTGCGTGCTGAGAGTGCAGAGCCTGCTTGGGATCCTCTCTCTTCTCTCTCTGCCCCTTGCTCTCTCTCTCTCAAAATAAATAAACTTAAAAAAAAACAAACCTCTGGGGCACCTGGGTAATTCAGTCGGGTAAGCGCCCGACTTCGGCTCACATCATGATCTCACAATTTGTGGGTTTGAGCCCTGCATGAGGCTCTGTGCTGACAGCTCAGAGCCTGGAGCCTGCTTCAGATTCTGTCTCCTTCTCTCTTTGCTCCTCCTTGACTTGTGCTCTGTCTCTGTCTGTAAACAAAACAAAACAAAACACCCTTTGGACACTGAAACTCAGAGAGCTTCCTGGTTGGTGAACACACTAATGTGCTGGTAGGGTTACATACCCAATTCCACAAGGAGCGGGCATGGAGCCCTGCACCCCACCCATCCCAGACCTTCCCTAGATCTCTCTTTCCTTTGGCTGGCACTCTCGAGTTGTATTTTATAACAAAACTCTGATTATAAGTATAGCACTGTTAGTTCTGTGAGTCATTCTAGCAAATTATTGAATATGAAGTGTGGTAGTGGGAACCCTAAACTTTTAGCTAAGTCCTGCAAAAGTGTGGGTAGCCTGGGGACCCAATTTTATCTGGCCTCTGATGTAAGAGCAATCTTTGGGGACTATGCCTTTTTTTTTAATTGAGTTTTGTTGTCATTGTTGAGACAGAGAGAGACAAAGTGCGAGCAGGGGAGGGGCAGAGAGAGAGGGAGACACAGAATCTGAAGCAGGTTCCAGGCTCCCAGCTGTCAGCACAGAGCCCGATGTGGGGCTTGAACTCATAAACCGCAAGATTGTGACCTGAGCCGAAGTCAGACGCTCAACTGACTGAGCCACCGAGGTGCCCCAATTCTGCCCTTTAACTTGTGGGATCTGACGCTAACTCTGGATCTAACACAGCTGACACCAAATTGAATTGCGGGACCCCCAGTTGGTGTCAGAGATGTGTCAGAACAACTAAAGGGGCCTCCTTATAACCTTCCCTATAAGTCACGTGCACTCCCAACCCCTCCTCTTGCCTGAAATGTCACTCTCACTTCCTGCCGTACTCGTCCAAAAGTCTTGATTTTCCCAAACCCTTTCTTCTTTCTTCCTTTGGAGTCTGCCTCCCTCACAACTTGGTACTGGAGGAGCTGCCCTGAGGCCCATCCTTGTATGCTGAAGTCTTCCCTTCCTGCTGGACAGCAGATATTTTGAGGTGGTGCTTCGTGAGTGGCTCAGGCAAAGGAGTGGCTCAGTAAACGCTGCTGGGTGATTAGGAAAGGGCTGTACTGCGGTGAGGGAGGCTGCCAGCCTGGCCGGTAGTCCTGGAAGATGAGGCCTCTGCTGCAGACCTCTCTACCTCTCTTCTTCCTCTGTTTCTATGAGAAGCAGGTTTTGGGGATGGGCAGGAGGCTGGTCATGGAGGCACTGCTCTGGAGCTCCTGGCACCATTGGCCTGGATGGTAAATGCAGAGTTTCGGCATCTTCTTTTCTCTGATCGTCAGTACACACCCGGGTCGACAAACACACCCCCTCTTGTTGTGCATGCGTGCCTATGTGCCTGTGTGGGTGCACGTGTGTATGCGCGCACACAGGTGGGAGGACGCCAAGCCCATGTCTACATCGCTCTGGGCCACGGTGGAGAAGCAGGACACATCATCTTGGTTTGGCCTTCCGCCTCTCTCCCTTTGCTTTTTGCTAGCATGGGTCTTGGCAGTGCGCAGCCCTGCAGACTAAAGGCCAGTAGAGAGTGGCGTGTTCCCTTCTCCCACACCCTCACCACCCTCCCTTCCACTCCACACGCTCCACCCTGCGCCGAAGCTGCCTTCCAGAGCCTCAGGTTGTGGTTCCTTTTTAAACAGCCCCAGGCAGAGTCTCTTGCACCTAAGCCATGTGGGTGATCTGATGGGAGGCCAGAGAGCAGCGCTACCCACCTCTCCCCTACCCCCACTGGAAGCCCAGCAGGTAGCAGATCTGTGGGAGCTCAAGTGGGCTCTTCTTCTCAGGGGCTGCTGGGGCCCGGGAGGTACGTTTTGGAGGGTCAGAAAGTAAACCCGACACATTAAGGAAGCCCAAGGCCTCTGCCACAGCACTGCCCGCAGGGAACCGGTCTGAGCCAGCGGGCCTAGATCTGGCTTCAGAAAAAGCATGACTTCTGTGATATTTGGACCTCCCCTTCTCTTCCTCTTCCACTCCTCAGTGCCTCTAAAGCCTCTTCCCGGCATACCCTGGGGCTGAGAAAGGTAGGCTCTTGTCAATTACACTATCATGAGAATTTAAATGCTCCCAGGCAAGATTTAGCTGTAACTGTGGCATGAAAGGATTGGTCCCCAGTTGAGAATTTTAAGGAGCAAATTCTGTGGGGAAGAATATTGGGAGAGCTGGGATCTTTCCTTTCTGGTATCTTCACACCCCATCCTCAGTTCTCAGGCTGCTGCCCCTTCTCCTAGTTTCTAGGAGAATTGGGCGGGAGGGGCTCTGACCGAGGAAGACCTCGAACTTTCTGGAAGGATTCTAACTCGTCACCAAGCGTTGGGGAATCCTCTATAAAATTAGCTCTTCTTGAGGTATTCTCAGTCCAGCAGCCCCACATTGCTTTATCATGGGGACGTGGGGAACCCAAACCTCCCATCTCGGGTCCTAAATTGAATCCGATTCCATTTTCTGTAGGCCTCAACTGGATTCCCATCCTAGCGTCTCTCCCAGCACTCCCAGCCCCAGACAGTCACTCCAGCAAGCCCACAGCGGTCTCAGCATACCAGATTCTCATATTTTAAAACTGGAAGGACCTCAGAGCTCACCAATTCCAACCCCCCATGTTACAGGGAGAAGACCGAAATCCAGCCAGGGGCCCTGACGTATCCATACTCACACAGCTACTAAGTGGCAGAATTATGATGAGAGCTTCAAGTTTTGACTTTTAGCCAGTGTTCTTTCTGCAGACACTTAATTCAGAGTTGGGGACCTGGAGTTTAGGTCCTACTTATTATTATTTTTTAGGTCCTAATTTTAGAGACATCCTGGAAGTCCCAGGATGAGGTCCTTATTAAGAGTCAGTCCTGTTTCCCCACAAAGGTCTTGTTTTGGGTTTTGTTGCCTCAGTGAACCACAGCAGGGCTCCAGGGGAGGAGGAGGCGGGGGCGAGGGGGGCTGCTGAGCCGTGTCATAGCTCTGCCGGGCTCCCAGCCTGGGCTGATGGGGGCTTGTCCAAACCGACCTGGGGAGCAGGTGTGGGCCCTCTGTCCCCAGAGCGTCTCAAAGAACAGTTTGTTCTGCAGGAGCTGAACCGAGGTGGAAGGAGAGTGACAGACACCGGCACAGCCCTGGAGCCTGCCGCAGCTGCTTCCTGTTGTCAGAGGGCTTCTCCAGGGAGGGGCTGAGCTCCTGGGCACCCCCACGCCCTGGCCAAACTCTCCACGTGGTCCCATGCCTCAGTAGGCCAGCCGCGTCCCATGGACACAGAGAAGGACTGCGTTCAAGGAGTGAGAGCACAGAGGAAGGAAGCAGCTCGCGGCCAGGCACCTTTGCAGTCTCACTACTGTGCAAACAGGGTCCTGCCCCTTGAATGTACATGTGCATTCCTGCCTTGTCTCCCCTTCCCTGTCTTGGAGACCCTTCCCACCATCTCTTCAGGGCCATTCTCCCCCAACCTGTGGGCCCCCTCGGCCTTGTCCATAGGGACTGCCCACCAGTCTTCCCACCAGGCGTCTGGACCGTCCGGCATGAGAATGTGGGTCCTGACCTCTCACTACCTTGTTTTGTGGTTTGACATTTTACCTGGGTTTGTTTTGTCTGCTCTGTAAGACTTAAAGACAGGAGAATTTGGGTCCCTAACCACTGCCTCCTTCTTTAAACAAGATCCCTTATGAAGCTGAGCTCAGAGCCGAACCTGCTGTAAGGGCACAATAAATCTCCACTGAAGGTCCCAATGTCTCGGTCTTGATTCCTGCCTGAATGGCAGTCATCCCTGACTAAGGCATGTTGGGAGGAGCAGGAGGATGACTTGGGTTCCCCTCTCTGGAATTTTCTGCCTGGTAGTCATGATGCCTTACAGGAAGCTGAACTAGGCCTTGTCCCTCTCCCAGCTTGCTTCCAGGTTTCCCTCTGACTCATAAGAAGAGTGTTATGAGCGGGTCTGAAGGGAGCATCTCCTGCCCTACAAAGAATTTCCCCAGTATGACTGCTTGCTGGTATGTGGGAGAAGAAGGAGGGGTGGGCACCTGCCGGTGGGTAGCTGCCAGGTGGCCCCCATGACTGACTGCAGGGCACTGCTCCCAAAACAGTACCAATGGGGGCTTTCCAATCTCCATCTCCCTTCCTTACTCCGAATCTCAAGAGAGGCCTCGCTTCTTCTCCCCAGGGGGTCTAAGAGGGGCTGGGGTAGGGGTGGAGTGAGCAGTCACCCGGGACTCTCAGCCCAGCATTCTTCCCCCCATTGTGAAATGGCCTTGGATGAGGGCCAAGCAGGAAGCCGCCTCCTATAGCCTCTAATCCGAGGCCTGGCGCCGGGGGTGTGAGGATGGGCCCCAGGCTCTTCCCTCCCCAAGGGGGGCCGAGACTGACACTGAGCCCACCGGCCAGGAGACAACCTGAGCAGCCCTTGGCTAATCATGAGGGGCCCATGCCTTCCCTCCTGCCCTCTGTTCCAGCCCCGTGGGGGCATTCGCAGGGGTATAAAAGGAAGTGCAAAATGCATGGGTCTGGGACTCAGGGCTTCCAGCCTCTTCTCGACCATTACCAAACTTCGTGCCCATGGGCAAGCCACTTTCCCTCTCTGGGCCTCAGTCAGTTCTCTTACTTCTGAATAACAAGATGGTAATGGGTTGGACTAGAAAGATCTTGGAACCTCTTGCAGTTTGATATGGTGACTCACTAAAGTCAGTGATTCATTGATGTTATTACCAGGACTTGGCTCGGATCTGACAGGGAGTCTGTTCATTGTGTCTGTCTAGGTTTCCCTATATAAATCTGCATCTGTTGGTCTCTCGGAGCGGTGGAGTGCGCTTCCCTGGACAATCGAGGATGAATGATGACAGAGGCCAAGAGATGAACAGCATCTGTTACTTTGGGGAGTTAAGACACCTGGGTAATTTGTGCAGAAACTCTTGCCATATAATTATCTGTCCTTGACTTCCAGGCAGGAAATTAAAAATGTTGGGACCCGTAATCATTGTGAATAAAGGGGCTCCTCCTCCCACTCACTAGACCCATGGAGGAGGAGGAAGCCTGGCTGGGACTGATTGAGCAATAACCATGCTTGCTTTTCTTGGTCCTGGTTTCCCCTGGACAGTATGGGGAGTGGAGGCCCTCTCCTTCCTGAGGTTCAGCAAGGAAAGAAATTATTGATGAGAAGGGGGGAACCTGTTAAAGGTCACTGTTTCGTGAGTGTCACCACCCGATTCTGTACACAGCAGACCTTCCAGGCACGTGGACCAGGGTCATAGTCCTGGAGGCACTGGGAATTCCTTTGCATGTCCCCAAAGTCTCAGCACCTGAAATCCCACCATTAGAGTCTTTGTTTAATGTTGCCCAAGTTTCTTCCAAAAATGGAGTGTGACATATGTAATCATTTGTCATGAACCTGTTAGCATGATTTGGCTACCAGATGGGTTGCCTCTGTGTGGTTAGCTGAGGTCAGTGAGAGACTGGGGTTTTGGTGGGGGTGGAGGGGAGGGTGTTTTGAAGGACTGAAAATTTGTACTCAGGGCACTGCCTGAGTAGGAGGGGGGAAATAATGATGAAACCCAGCCTTCCTACCAGGTTTTCTCACTTACGAAGTGCTTTTCTGTACATTATCTCATTTAACTCCACCATAGCAGTGTGAGGAAGATATTCCCATTTTACTCTTGAGGAAGTGGAGGTCATAGGGCTCAAAGAAGGGACTTACCTTTAGAGAGAGCCAGAAAATGCTGAGTTGGGCCTCGAATCCAAGGATCAAGGACCAGAAGGCAGGATTTTGCCAGTGCATGTGGTGGTGGGGTAGGGGCTTGGGATGGGGACCCAAAGCAACAAGGAGGGGGGCGACGGGGAGAGCTGGAGAGTGGAGTCCCAGGTTTATCTACTCTGCCGGAGTTGGTCTTGTTTCCAACTTCCCTCCCTTCTCACCATCTCCTGCCCCCTTCCCAGCACCACTTCGGACATCACAAAGGCCTTGTCTCCACCTGGCTGCCTTCAGGCTGTGCTCATTTGTTTCTTCTTCTCCTGCGCAGAGGCTGAGCTTCAAGATGGGTGGCTCTGAAGGCAATGGACCCAGGTTCAAATCTTCATTCCACCCCTTACTGGTGTGTGACCAAGGCACACCATTTCGCCTCAGCCGGAAAATGAGTGTAAAACAACGCTCACCTCACAGGATTATTACGAGGGCGCAAGAGAGTATTTAATGCACCTAGAAATGAATCTGGCACTTAGTAAATTCTCAATAAATGTAAGCGAGCTGTTATCTGAGAAAAAAGTAATCCCTCCCCTAATGCAGAACGTGGTCGGCTTCTTGTGACCCCAGCACCTAGAGTAGTGCCTGGCATGAGTGGGTGCTGATTTAGTCCTTGTTCAATGATTGATGAATGTTCGTGTCCATGACACAGATGCTTCTAGCCTCAGCGGAAGTGATTTTGAAAACTTTGAATGTTCTTATGGCCTGAGGTGACGGGACCAGGACTGAGAAGTCTGGGACCGCCTGCGGCTGTGCTTATCTGGCAAGGTCAGGGCGTCCCCTGCTGGCCCCAAATTGCCACTGCATGCAGGGTTCAGTGGGGCTCTCTCGCCCCTGAGATGCCCACCTGGAGGGGGGGGCATGGTGGCAGTGCCTACTTTTCCTACCTCGCCACGGGTAAGGGGAAGGCCAGTGCAGTTTAACTACTGACACTCGTGTCCTCTCGAAACCTCCCCAGGGCACCTAGGAGAGAAGCAGCAGTTCTCATAATTTTGGAAGTGGAAGTGACCATAGCAATCAAGTATAAGTCCTTAACCTATTGGTGAAAAACTTTTTTAAATATATCTTTTCGGTGCTTACTGAGTCAGTCTCTTATAAAGATTATCTCACTGAAACCTGAAAACAATCGTTTGGGGCAGGTACTATGCAGAGGAAACTCAAGGTCTCACACAAAGTAAGGGACCAGCGGCTGACCCAGGTCCCCTGACCTCCAGTCCTGTGCTCTCATGCTCTTTCTCCAGGACGCTAAATCCAGGACTTCCCCGGAGTTGCACAGGAAGAGCAGATGTCCCCGGAACCCAAAGTCTCTCAAGAAGATACACACTGAACACTTGTCAATGGACTGAAGGAAAGAATAAAGGAATGGTAGCTCCAAGTGTCTGGTTGGACTCGGTCCAGGAAGTGTGGTTGCCATGGCTATAGGGAGGCTATTTGCTCATGCTGGCCACTATACATAGACTCCCAGGACACACCCCCATCTCCTTTTGGCTACCCCTGTGGCCATCTCTAGGATGCCTCCGCCAGAGCTAACCACCTCCAACAGACTCAGGGAGTCTCCAGGCCTTAGGACCACACTCCTGTCACTCTAAACCCAAACCCACCTAATTCCATTCTCCACTGCATTTTCCCTCATGCTGAGCTGACCTGAAAGTCAGCACACTGTGCCTCTGTGAGGCAGTTCAGAACCTGTGGCCCCTCCTCAGAGTGAAATTGGAAAACAGTCAAACTAACACATCATCTGGCAAGGTGGGCACTATTCCATGCACGTTGTGTTGTGATCTACTTGCATGGAATGAATCCGTCTTGACAAAGAGGAAGGGAGAAAAGCCCAATTCCCATCTAAGTGACCAGAGTGTAATAATGCATACCTTAGCTCATTTACTCCTCCCCATGGCACAGGGAGGTCGGCACCTGAATTACATCCTTATTTTACTGGTGAGGAAATAGAGGCACAGAAGAATTTAAGGAAATTTGGAATAAGCAAAAGAAAATTAATGGGGTGTTTCCAGTGGAAAACTATGTACTGTTTAGAGGCACACCCTTCTGTGCCATTCAGTTATAGCCTTCCATTGCCTTTCAGCTAGTTTGCGACTCTGTAGGTTATAGAGAACTGTTGGCAAAGATTCTTGTCTATGGATATGTAAATGTATTCTGTTCAACCGTCCCCTCTCGTGGAAAATTCAAATTTTCTTCCAGTACAAATTCATTTTAATATTTCTGTTCTATAAATATGTCTGTTCTTTGGATCCTCCTTTGAATGAGTTGCAGTATCTACCTGGTTCTCTCAGTAATAATAAGGTAAGTAGAACTTGAATATGTGTAGGAGAGTCATGACTTCCCTTCTTTTTTTTTAAATTATCGTTGGGGCCCCTGGGTGACTTGGTTGTTAAGCGTCTGACTTCAGCTCAGCTCATGATCTCTCAGTTCTTGGGCTCGACTCCTCGTTGGGCTCTGGGCTGACAGCTCAGAGCCTGGAGGCTGCTTCAGATTCTGCTTCTGCTTGCAAAAACAAACATTAAAAGATTTTTTTAAAAACTACTTATAAAATGATCTTTTGGGGCGCCTGGGTGGCTCAGTGGGTTAAGCGGCCGACTTCGGCTCAGGTCATGATCTCACAGTCTGTGAGTTCGAACCCCGCGTCGGGCTCTGTGCTGACGGCTTGGAGCCTGGAGCCTGCTTCAGATTCTGTATCTCCCTCTCTCTCTGCCCTTCCCTTGCTCACGCTCTATCTCTATGTCTCTCAAAAATAAAATAAAAACGCTAAAAAAATTAAAAAAAAAAAGATCTTTTAATAGGGGTCATGTTATTTGCCTCCAGTCACTTAGACAAGGGGAGGATAGAACTGAGATTTGAACTCAGGCTGCCAGAATGTGGCAGCTGTGTTTGTCGCCATCATGCTATAATCTAGGCACCTCAAAGCTTAATTGCATTAAGTAATTGCACCTGTAAATTAATCAATCTTAACTTAAAGAAGGCCCTTGACCCTAAGTCAAACCCTAGCCCTAAAGAAATTCTAATAAATAAAATTGTAGTCTGTCTGAGGAAAGGACGCACGTGACCAGAGCATTTGGGAGAGACGATCTTAGGCGCCATGAGCAGGACACCCACTTCTCCTCACCCCTGGGCCCCTACGCTGCTGAGGAGCATGGGGGATTTTTCTCTCCCAGGTTTTCCGTAGCAGCTAAGGCTGGTTAAGTAGATGCCGGTGTTCTCTGCTAGGGAGTTCCGTGATGCTCTTGGTGCCGCTCGGACCTTTGCTGAAGGATGTGGCGGCGGATTTAGGAGACATTTTTATTTGCCAATTCTCCTTGGGGTGAGGGAGAAGGAGCAGGAAGGTGTCTGGCCGCGCGATTGGGAGACAGTGACCCAGTTTCCTGCCTCTCATGTTCCTCTGCTCCAAGGGCCGAAAGCCACCGACTTAATTGCAAGGTAGGATTTTGGGTGCTTGAAAACATTAGAATTTAACCATATCTTGTGACATAGTCTTTTAATTTCATTGTTCACTGGGCTGATTTCATTCCTGACTGACCATAAACAGTTCCATTTGTTTCTCATTGAGAAATTTGTTTTCAGATATATATTTTTATAAAGCAATTCATTTTATTGTTGCTTTTTTAATTGTTTTAAAATTATTAATCTGAAATTTTTAAATTTAGTTGCGTTATTTTGTTTCATAGTACTTATTTTTGTGCTTCCTTCCTTTTATTATTTAATGATACTGGTTTTCCACTTAGGAATATGATATTACCTACACTTGTTTGTAAAATGAGTCGACGTAAAGAAAAACATTAGGGGCACCTGGGTGGCTCAGTCAGTTAAGTGTCTGACTTCAGCTCAGGTTGTGATCTCATGGTTCGTGAGTTCGAGCTCCATGACAGGCTCTGTGCTGACAGCTTGGAGCCTGGAGTCTGCTTCAGATTCTGTGTCTCTCTCTCGCTGCCCCTGCTCTACTTGTGCTCCATCTCTCTCTCAAAAATAAAACATTAAAAATTTTAATAAAAAACAAGAACATTAGCTAATAACACAGGTGATATTCGGATAATGGCAGAAATCAAGAGGGTGGTGTCCAAATGATGGAAGGTGGCTGTGAAAACAGTAACACTGTTGGTTATTACCATTATTGAGCATTCATTACTGCAAACATCAATGCTATTGATATATCCTGTAGTGCTGTCTGATAGAATCTATGATAAAAGAAATGTTCTATATCTGCACTCTCCAAGCCACATGGGGCTATTGAATCCTTGAAATGTGGTTAGTGAGATTAAAGAACTGAATTTTTTCTTGTCATTTTAGTTAATTTAAATTTAAGTATCCAAATTTACCCTATTAGAGCAAGCCTCGGGCTCTTAAATTTAGTATTTTATAAAGTCTTTATAACATCTATGAGTAAGTATTATTATTGTCATTTTGCTGATGAAGAGATTTGCAACCTTGAGAGGTTGTCTGAGGCCACATATATAATAGGTAGCAGAGGCAGGCTCTGAACCCAGATCCACTCGACTTGAGAACAGGTGCTCTTAGTCACTTCCCACAGAAAAACAGAGCCCAAAGAACACCCCGTCAGTAGCTGAATTGTACTGGGCCAAGTGTGATGCTAAAACTGGAAGACTTGGGTATTTCTCTTACTGGAGTGGTTTGTTCTGTCATGGGACAGGCTTGAGATGTCATGCAGGACTGTTGACTCTCGAGTAGAACTGAGGTGTGAGTAAGCCCATGGGAAAATGAGGTTCCAGATGCATAATGGCTTTCAGTGCTCCCTAAGGGCAGGGCCATTTCTTTCACCTATGTGCCCCCAGGACCAACCTCATGGTTCTAAAGAACATTGCTCGATGTACAGTGAATGATAGAATTTCAGAGCACAGCGGTCATCATATAGACCAACCCATAGATCAACACAGCACTGTAACTGGTTCCACCTAAACTGATGACACAGGTATCAGGTGGGCCTTCACATTCCCTGGCAATCTGAGAACACATCTCAAATATGTTCACTCTCTGATGATTTCACACTTTCTTTGAAATGTCCACCACCCTTTGCCCACTTCTCACCCTAGGCTATTGATTTTGTGTAGCAGACCTATGCTGGCTTTCGGTTCTCTAGGATCTGAACCTATTTGTAATTCCCCATTACTGTGGGTCTTGGTGAAAAGCAAGTAAAATAAAAGGGTCAGGATTTGGGCTCAGGCTTAGACCTATGGTTGGCCAATAGGACTCTGACATCTAAACCAGTGATACAAGAGCCAGGGCTTTTTAGAGGCTATTCATAGTGGTGGTCATCACAGAGTGGTCCTGTGCTGGCAGCACAATAGGAGGGATATTCACCAGACTATTCCTGTCTGTTCCAGTCTCATGACACATGAAGATGATTCCCTAACTTTTATGTATAACTTGCACCTCTCTGCTGAGCTCTAAACATGTATATTCAGCTGCTTATTTGACAGTTCCACTTGGATATATATGATGTAATGTTTTGTAAGAAATATATATTTGGTCATTCATATGACCAGAATATATTTCTCAGATATATTTGGTCTTCATCCATAGTTCCTGAAAACACCTCAGAGTCATAATGTGAAATGGGCGTCTTGTTATTAACATTTATCATATCCTTTAAGAAACTGATAAATATAAGTAAATGTTTCCTTGAGTTCTGTGAGCTGCTCTAGCAACTTTATCAAATCTAAGGCGGAGGTTGTTGGAATCCTTTGGGCTAGTGACTAGCATTTGAAGTGGGAGGCCAGGGGACAGTCTTATACGACCGAACTCTTAACCTGTGGATTTCGATACTATTTTTGGGTAGATAGTGTTAGAATTGCTTGGTATTGTGTGTGTGGGAACCCTCCACTGCCCTGCTGATACTGGAACTGGATCTGGGAACCCTAAAAGGACACATAATACACATCTCAGATATTACACAACCAAGACAAAACTTTTAATCTTCTTAGAAAACTTGTTGGGTCTTTCCTATCTTAGTAAACGGCACCACCATCCACCTAGTTGCTCCAATCAAAAACCTTTGAGTCATTCCTGATTTTTTTCCTTGCAATGTTCCCATCCAATTGAGCATGAATCCTGTTGACTCTACCTTCAAAGTACATCCTAAACAGACTGCAAATGTGCTAGTACCTGGACTTTTGTGGTAACCTCGGTGGTAGCCCCTCCCACTCAGCAAAGGTGTCTATGTCCCAATACTGGGAACCTGTGAATATGTCACCTTACATCTTAGACTTTAGAGGACTTTGCAGATGTAATTAAATTAAGGATCTTGAGATGGGGAGATTATCTAGAAAGACTGAAGGTAATTACAAGGTCCCTATAAGAGGGAGAGGCAGTAGGATCAGAGTAAGTAGTAGGAGACGTACTGGAAGTAAGAGGTTGTAATGATGCATGGAAGGGACCACAAGCCAAGGAATGAGGTGGCTTCTGCTAGGACAATGGACAGGATTTTACCCTGAGGCTTCCAGATGCAACGCAACCTAGCAGACTCATTGATTTTAGATTCCTGACCTCTAGACCTATAAAAGAGCAAATTCATGTTGTTTTAGGTGTTCCAGTTTGTGTTGATTTGTTACAGCAGCAATAGGAAGCTAACACAACCCTCTAACTGGTCTCCCCATTTCCTGCCTTGTCCTCCACAGTGCATTCTCCACACCACAGAAGGGGTGGGGTGGGGTGGGAATCTTTTAAATTGTAAATTCAGTTGTCCCTGTCCTCTTTAAACCTTCCTTAACAAGAAGCTTCTCTTTGTGTTTGGAACAAAATCCAAACTTACATGGTCATAGGCCCTGTATGAGCTGGTCACCTGCAGTCTCTCTAAGCGCTCCATATTCCTTCACTCCTTGTGGACACAGGGCAGTTTGCTTCCCTGTTGGGGCTTCTGTTCTAGCCATTCCCTGCATCTGAAACACTCTGTCCTCAGACCTTTGAAGGACTGTTCACTTTAGCTTTTGACTCAAAGTTCTCCTCTAGGAGATTTCCCTGACCCCAACCTCACCCTCATTTGTGTCATCTTTGTTGTCTTCACAGCACTCATTATCTAAAGCTATTCTTACTTATTTCCTGCCTACTCTTTTTTTTTTTAATGTTTGTTCATTTTGAGAGATAGAGACAGACTGTGAGCAGGGAAGGGACAGAGAGAGAGAGGAAGACACAGAATCTGAAGCATCCTGCCTACTCTTAACCCAAGTTCCAGGAAACCAGGAACTTAGTTTTAGTTTATCTTGCTGAATCCCCAACACCTACAACAGTGTTTGGCACAGGCAGGAGGCTCTCAGTAAAGCCCCTCGCATGATTAAATGCTTGACTTCACAGAGGGCCTAGGGTTCAACTTGGCTACTGGCAGAGCAGGGCCTAGAATGCAGGTCTCCTGACTGAATTCAGAGGTAAAACCAAGACTGGACTCAAGCCCCTCAGGCTAAAGCTCGGGTCAGCCTTTAGGGCCACCCCGAGAGGTCAGAGTAGAGGAAGAGTTCAGAGGACCGCAGTGGGAATTTATTATAATGATGGCAATGATAATGGAAACAACAATAACAAAAACATCTAATGCTTATCGAGCATTTTCTGGGTGCCAGGCACTATTTCAGGTTAATTCCAATAAGCTCATTTACTCTTCAAAACCATACTGTGAATAGGCTACCATTAGTATAGGCTGAAGAAACTGAAGCACTGAACTATCATATAATTTGCTCAACATAAACTGAATACACAAAACTACCCGTTTCCATCAAACCCCTCTTCCGCGCTCCCTCACTCCCACACTGTGACCGGACCCAGAACTTCCCGTCACTGAAGTCCCCAGCTGTCCAAGGGCCCTGAGGCTGGTCCCTCCCCTGGGAAGGCGGGGGTGGTACAGAGCGCAGGCGCGGGCGGAGGGAGAGGCGAGAACAGAGGCAGGGATTGGTGGAAGAGAGTTGAGACCGAATAGCGGAAGTCCCGCCCAGCCTGCGGGAAGCTTCCGCCTCCAATTACTTGGGCCTTATGCTGACGCAGGGGAGCTAGCGGCGCCGGAATGGTGCTGCTGGAGAGCGAGCAGGTAAAGCGAGAGCTGGCTGGCCGAGGAACGGATGTAGTTTGGGGCTTAGCTCGGGGCCTCTGTCTCCTACTGCGGGAGGGACTGGGATTTGACGCGGAGAGGATTCGGGACTGCTTAATGGGGCCTGGCTTATGTTCCAGTTCCTGACGGAGCTGACCAGACTCTTCCAGAAGTGCCGGTTGTCGGGCAGCGTGTTCATCACCTTGAAGAAGTGTAAGCAGCTGTCGACGCGGCAAGGCCAGAAAGAAGCTGGGGTGGGGGGGGGCGAGTGATGCCCCGGCCGGGGTGCCTGGTGTTCCAGTTTCGGGAGCCGAGGGCGGAGTCTGTCTGCCGCGCATCCCCTCGCTCCCCTACCTTCCTTTTCCTGTAGTGTGCACATTCAGGAGGAGGAACCGGAGCATTAGGGATTGTGGCGCGTGCGACCCGCAGCACTTAGCCACCCAGGCTGGTTCTGGTTACAGTGTGCCCCAAGCAGAGAGGGCCTTTTTTTTTGGCGGGGGGAGGCGGTCAAGGATTCCGAAGCCCGACGTTAGTGAGATTTAATCTGCTTTTATGTTCCTATGTTCCTTTTGTGGAAGTAGCAAGTTTGGCCAAGGTTTGGCCAGTCTGTTGTGATAGCGGATGATGTAGTTATCAGAACTAGAGCAGTGGCGGTGAGTTAGGTATCGTTTTCGTATGCCTTCCCCACTCACTTTTTGTCTTCCTGTTAACGTCTGTGGCTGCGTTCATCAGGATGTATTTTTCGTGCAGATGACGGTCGAACGAAACCCATTCCAAGGAAAGGTTCTGTGGAGGGCTTTGAGCCCTCCGACAACAAGTGTCTGTTAAGAGCTACTGATGGGAAAAAGAAGATCAGCACCGTGGTGAGTTGGATTCCTGATCCTACGATTTCGGAGTTAGAAAACTTGAACTTCATGGAGGATGGAGCTTATCTGAACCAGGTTTTTGTTTTAAATAGAGGGTTGTTGTAAGTGTTTAGCTCCCCAACTGTTTCGGGATGGGGCCTTCATTTATTACCTTAGTGTAGTGAGAAAGTCAAGAGCAAAATTAAATTGAAAAAGTCAGACACTTAGTCCACTGAAGTTTTTGTGGATGTAAGATTAGCAGATTGGTCCTTACTCATAGTGGCGTTGTAAGGAGGAATTGGCCCAAATATTTGATGCCTAATTCCTTTACTGTGTTGGGCCTTCAGGGAACACTTTCTTGGTACCAGATGATCTTACTTTTAAGCTGATTATTCCCTTGTATTTGTGGTTGACATAGCAAATATGTAGCAACAAGACTTCCTGGATTCTGAATGAATATTTCTTTCCTTTGCTGGGCCACAACCACCCTGCCCTTGGATTACCTCATTATTGGATACTCATGAGAATGTAGACGTAATTGATAGGTTTCCCTTTGTCAGTTATCTTGAGAGGGCTTTTATAGGAAAGCAAACTTGGGGATTTAAAAAATAAATTCGGTATCATTAAATGCAAAAACCTTAGGAATCTTCAGAAGTAGAATTTCTCTTGTGGTAGGTTGCATTTCGTTTAAATAGGCCTGAATTAACGGAAGTAGGTTTAAAATAATAAGATGGGGAGGGAGTAGTTTAAATGGATCTCGCACAGAAGATTAAAACGAAGTTCTCTGACATCTCCGGAAGTCAGGGAGAAAGTCAGTGCTATGTGTGTAAGAAATGTCAGAGGGGAGAAGCATAGCTTCCTTAGGAGCCCCCTTCTACCTCTTTTCTCATCTTGGTACAGTTCTCAGGTGGAAAAAAAAGTGCAGAGCTGCTTCACTTCTTCCTCTGGTCGTAGAAAAATAGCCGTTGGTATATTATGACCCCTAAGTTGGAAGGAGATTTTTTGGAGATTACGATATTATGCTGTTTTAATGTGGTTTTTGAGTTGGCGCAGGGGGTGAGACAGAGGATTCCTAGATGAATAATAAGGGTGGATCTTTTTTTTTCTTCCCTTTTCCAGGTGAGCTCCAAAGAAGTGAACAAGTTTCAGATGGTGAGTTTCTGGTGTTCCCTGTACCCGCTTTGTCAGGGCAGGGGCGAGCATAAATTGAACACTGGGTTAAGAATGACATTTCTTTCGTTTTGCCAGTAGTTTGAGTAAAACTGCCAGGCTCCGAATTTTACTTTCAATACTAGTATTGTCTTCCACTTTAGTTTTTTAAGGTAGATTTTGCTTTCAGCTTCAGATATGTTCTCTACTATAGTGGAGTTAAACAAGAAGCAGCCTGCAGTTTCCCTTTTTGCTTAAAAAACGTCAGAAGGTGCCTTCATGTGAGAGACTGTTTTCCTCTTACACCGTTTTCCATAGTATACACGTGCCCCACCACCTGCTAATCAGGTAGGTGGGCTTTCTGATACTGACCACGCTGATTCACTATGGAAATGGAGGCAGCTGCACCACCAGTTGGCAGCTCTGCCCACTAAGTACGTGCCGTGTGTCTTTTAGGCCTACTCAAACCTGCTGCGAGCTAACATGGATGGGCTGAAGAAGAGGGACAAAAAGAGCAAGAGTAAGAAGAGCAAAGCAGCCCAGTGAAGGGCACCAGGTTTCCTGCTGTCCCCAGCTAACCGCCCAACTGCTATTTTTCCTTTGGGTTTTACTTTTGGCCACAGAGCTCGGTTTCTGGTTCCCCTATGATAACTTTTCCTGGGAGGTTAGGGTCATTTTGGGTGGAAGAAGGGTTGCAGTGTTTACAGGGTAGTTGTAAGAAGCCAAGTTAATTTTGGAACTGGCTAATTCGTCTGTGTTGCATGGTTATATATCCCGGGATTATAAAGTCTCTATAGCTATCTGTGAGAAGAACAATGGATCATTAAACTTATATTTATCTGCACTGACCATCTCTTATTTATTACTTTCCCACCCGCTGTTAATAGTCTGGCAATGACTACTAACCGGTGTTCTAGGTTCTTGGAATTGAAACCTGACAGTTTTATAAAAAGTTGTGTTACCTCATTGGTAGTCTTCCCACCTGGCCGTATAATTTAACATCATGGTTCCTTCAGCAAATTTGAATGAGTTCTCATAGCCAAGTGAAACTTTGCTTAATTGCCTTAAGGATCAACATATTACAGAATAATAGCAGGAATAATGATTCCAAGTTAAAAATGGTATCGGATTTCTTTAAGCCCTTTGGTTTGGACATTTTCAAGAGAACAAGTTGCACAGTGGGTTATTGAACAAACCTCTGTTTATTAGATTTCTTAATATTTACCTATATCTGAATGAAAAAATTTTTTTTTTAATGTTTATTTGTTTTTGAGAGAGAGACAGCATGAGCGGGGGAGGGGCACAGACAGAGAGGGAGACACAGAATCTGAAACAAGCAATGGGCTCTGAGCTGTCAGCACAGAGCCCGACACGGGGCTCGAACTCAGGGATGGTGAGATCATGACCTGAGCTGAAGTCGGATGCTTAACCGACTGAGCCACCCAGGCGCCCCCCAAATGAAAAATTGTGTAAAAATTCCAGGATAGTTAACATGCAGTAGTATAGTTATTTCAGGTGTACAGTATAGTGATTCAACAATTCTGTACATTACTTAGTGCTCATCAGGATAAGTGACCTCTCAGTCCCCTTCACCTGTTTCACCCTTCCCTGCATCCCCACTTGCTCCTGTCAGTTTGTTCTCTGTAGGTAAGAGTCTGTTTTTTGGTTTGTCTCTTTTTTCTGTTTGTGTCGTTTCTTGAATTCTACACCTGAAATTGTATAGGTCTTTCTCTGATTTATTTCACTTAGCATTATACTCTCTAGATCCATCCATGTTGTTGCAAATGGCAAGATTTCACTCTTTTTTTGTGACTAATACTCCACTGTGTATGTATATACCACTTCTTTATCCATTCATCTATCTATCAACACTTGGGCTGCTTCCATAATTTGGCTATTGTAAATAATGCTTCAGTAAACCTAGGAGTGCATCTGTCTTTTTGAATTAGTGTTTTGTGTTCTTTGGGTAAATGGTAGTGGAATTATTGGATCATAGGGCAGTTCTATTTTTTAGTTTTTTGAGTAACCTCCATACTGTTTTCCACATTGGCTGTACCAGTTTGCATTCCCACCAACAGTGCAGGAGGGTTCCTTTTTCTCCACATCCTTGTCAACACTTGTTTCTTGTGTTTTTGATTTTAGCCATTCTGACAGGTGGGAAGTGATAAATCTCATTGTGATTTTGATTTGCATTTCTTTTTTGTTTTTTTAAAACGAAGAGTTATCTTCTTATTTTCTTTTTAACGTTTATTTATTTTTGAGAGACATAGAGGCAGAGAGAGAGGGAGACACAGAATCTGAAGCAGGCTCCAGCCTCTGAGCCGGCAGCACAGAGCCAGACGCGGGGCTTGAACTCACAGACAGCGAGATCATGACCTGAGCCAAAGTCGGCCGCTTAACCACTGAGCCACCCAGGCGCCCTTGATTTGCATTTCTTTGATGATGAGTGATGTTGAACATTTTTTGTGTGTCTATTGGCCATCTGTATGCCTTCTTTGGAGAAATGTCTGTTCATGTCTTATGCCTATTTTTAATTGGGCTGTTTTTTTGGTATTGAGTTACATGAGTTCTTAGTATATTTTGGATACTAACCCTTGATCAGATATGTCATTTACAAATACCTTCTCCCATTCAGTAGATTGTCTTTTAGTTTTGTTAATTCAAAAATTTTTTTAATATTTATTTTGAGGGAGGGAGAGACAGAGTGCAAGCAGGGGAGGGACAGAGAGAGAGGGAAACACAGAATCTGAAGAAGGCTCCAGGTCCCGAGCAGTCAGCACAGAGCCCGATGTAGGGCTCGAACTCAAACCACAAGATCATGACCTGAACCGAAGTTGGATGCTTAACTGACTGAGCCACTCAGGCACCCCTAGTTTTGTTAATTTTTAACCTGTGCAGAAGCTTTTTATTTTGATATAGTCCCAATAGTTTATTTCTGCTTTTGTTTCCCTTGCCTCAGGGGACATATCCAGAAAAATGTTGCTACAGCTGATGTCAGAGAAATTACTAGTTGTGCTCTCATCTAGGACTTTCATAGTTTGAAGTCTCATGATTAAGGTCCTTAATACAATTTGAATTTCTTTTTGTTTATGGTGTAAGAAAGTGGTCCACTTTTCTCAACATCATTTGTTGAAGACACTGACTTTTTCCCATTGCACATTCTTGCCTCCTTTGTCAAAAATTGACTATAAGCATGAGTTCATTTCTGGACTGTTTTGTTCCATTGATCTATATGTGTATTTTTGTGTCTGCGCTACACTGTTTTGATTACTACACCTTTGTAAGTGTATCTTGAGATCTGAGATTGTGATATGTCCAGTTTTGTTACTTTTTCACAGTTGCTTTGGCTATCTCGGGTCTTTTGTGGTTCCATATAATTTTAGAATTGTTCCAGTTCTGTAAAAATGCTGTTGGTATTTTGATAGAGATGGCATTGAATCTGTAGATTGCTTTGGGTACTGTGGGCATCTTAATATTTGTTCTTCCAATCCATAAGCATGGAATATCTTTTCATTTGTGTCATTTTCACTTTCTTTTGTCCGTATTTTATAGTTTTCAGAGTATAGTTCTTGCACCTCCTTGGTTAAGTTTATTTGTAGGTATTTTGTTATTTTTGATGCAGTTGTAAATGGGATTGTTTTCTTAGCTTCTCTTTTCTGCTAATTCATTGTTGATAGAAATGCAATGGATTTCTGTATATTGATTTTGTATCCTGTGACCTTACTGAATTCATTAATCAGTTGTAGTTTTTTGGTGGAGGCTTTAGGGTTTTCTATATATAGTAGTTTCATGACATCTGCAAGTAGCGAATAGTTTTACTTAATTTCTTACCAGTTTGGATGCTTTTTATTTCTTTTTTTATCTGATTACTATGACTAGGACTTCCAGTACTAGGTTGAATAAAAGTGGTGAGAACGGGTATCCTTGTCTCTTTCCTGATCTCAGAGGAGATCTTACTTTTTAACTATTGAATATGATGTTAGCTATGGGTTTTTCATGTATGACCTTTATTATGTCATGGTATGTTCCCTCTAAACCTATTCTGTCGAGTATTTTTCATGAATGGATATTGTACTTTGTCAAATGAGTTTTCTGCATCTGTTGAAATGATCATATGGTTTTTAATCCATTCTCTTGATGTGATGTATCATTTGATCATCAATTAATTTGTGAATGCTGAGCCACTCTTGCATCTCAGGAACAAATCCCACTTAATTGTGGTGAATGATTTTTTAAAAATGTAATGTTGGATTCAGTTTGCTAGTATTTTGTTGAGGATTTTTACATCTGTGTTCTACAGAGATGCTGGCCTATAGTTCTTGTAGTGTCTTTATTTGAATAGTTTTGGTATCAGGGTAATGTTGGCTTCATAGAATTTGAAAGCTTACCTCCCCCATTTATTTTTTGGAATAGTCTGAGAAGAATAGGTATTAACTCTTCTTTAAATGTTTGGTAGAATTCACCTATGAGGGGCACCTGGGTGGCTCAGTTGGTTAAGCGGCCGACTTCGGCTCAGGTCATGATCTCAGGGTCTGTGAGTTCGAGCCCCGCTGTGCTGACGGCTCAGAGCCTGGAGCCTGGTTCAGATTCTGTATTGCCCTCTCTCTCTGCCCTTCCCCTGCTCATACTCTGTCTCTATGTCTCTCAAAAATAAATGTTAAAAAAAAAAATTCACCTATGAAATCCTCTTGAGAGTTTTTTGATTACTGATTCAGTTTCATTGCTGGTAATTGGTCTATTCAAATTCTCTATTTTTTCCTGATTCAGTTTTGGGAGGGTATATGTTTCTAGAAATGTATCCATTTCTTCTAGGTTGTCTTAGTGTGCTGGCATGTAATTATCATAATATTGTCTTGCAATCCTTTGTATTTCTGTGATGTCAACTCTTATTTCTCTTTTTCTGATTTGTTTGAGTCTGTCTTTGATGAGTCTGGCTGTTTATCAATTTTGTTATCTTTTCAAAGAACCATCTCCTGGTTTTATTGGTCTTTTCTATTGTTTTAGTTTCCATTTGGTTTATGTTTGCTCTAATTTTTATTGTCTCCTTCCTTCTGCTTTTGGGTTTTTTGTTTTTTTTTTTTTTTTTACTAGTTCTTTTAGGTGTAAGGTTAGGTTATATAAGATTTTTCTTCTTGATGTAGACCTTTCTTGGTATAAACTTCCCTCTTAGAACAGCTTTACCTACCTCAAAGTTTTTGGACCATCGTTATTTTCACTTTGATTTCTCTCCATGTATTTTTGATTTCTTGATTGAAATCACTAAACCATTCACTGTTTAGTAGCATGTTATTTAACTTCCATGTATTTTATGCTCTCTCTAGACTTTGTTTTGTGGTTGATTGAATTCTAGTTTTATAGCATTGTGGTTGGAAAAGATTCATGGTATAATTTATTTCTTGAGGCTTGTTTGTGGCCTAATACGTGATCTGTCTGGAGAGTGTTGCATGTGCACTTGAATAGAATGTATATCTTGCTATTTTGGGATGGAATGTTATGAATATATCTGTTAGATCCATCTTGTCCAGTATATCATTAAAAACAACTGTTTCCTTGTTGATTTTGTCTTGATTATCTGTAGATGTAAGTGGGGTATTAAAGTACCCCACTTTAAAAAAAGTATTACTATCGACCACTTCGTTATCACCTGCTTTTTATGTTTTTGGGTGCTGTTATGTTGGGTGCATAAATATTTACAATGGTTACGTCTTCTTGTTGGATTGACCCCTTTATTATTATGTGGTTCTCTGTCTCATTATGGTCTTTGTTTTGAAGTCTATTGTCCAATATAAGAATTGCTACCCCAGCTTTCTTGTTACTTCTGTTTGCGTGATAATGTTTTTCATTCCTTCACTTTCAGTCTGGAGGTGTCTTTAGGTCTGAAATGAATGTCTTGTAGGCAGCATATAGACGGGCCTTGCTTTTTTATCCCATCTGTCACCCCATATCTATTTTTTTTTTTTAACTTAAATTTTTTGTTTACAGGGAGAGCCAACAGGAGCAGATGAGGGGCAGAGAGAGAAGGGGACAGACGATCTGAAGCAGGCCCTGAACTGATAGCCTGATGGGACTTAAGCTGAAGTCAGACGCCTAACTTGCACTTCAGGGGAAGGGGAGTGGTAGAGAGAGGGAGAGAGAATCCCAAGCAGGCTCCTTGCTCAGGACAGAGCCCAACATGGAGCTCCATCTCACAAACCATGAGATTATGACCTAACCCAAGATCAAGAGTTGGAACTTAACTGAGTGAGCCACCCAGGTACCCCAACACCCTGTGTCTTTTGATTGGAACATACAATTCATTTACAAAGTAATTGTTGATAGGTATGTACTTACTGCCAGTTTATTATTTATGGTTGCTTTTGTAGTTTCTTTCTTACTCTTTTCTCTACTTTTTGCCTAACCCTGGTTTTTGATTTCTGGTTACCATTAGGTTAGTATCTAATCTCTTATGTATATAGCAATCTATATTAAGTTGTTGCTCACTTAAGTTTGAACCCATTCTTAACTCCTCTCCCCACATTCTAGGTATTTGGTATCAAACTTTCCATCCTTTTGTGAATCCCTTTACTAATTTTTATAGATTAACTTATAATTTTAATGCTTTTGTGCTTCCTGATTTTCTTCTATCTATATGGTCTTTCCTTTCCACTGAGTCCCCTTTAACACATCTTGTAGGGCTGGTTTAGTGGTCCTGAATTCCTTTAACTTTTGTCTGAGAAACTCTAGCTCTCCTTCTGTTCAGAAGGATAGCCTTGCTGGATAGAGCATTCGTGGCAGCACGTTTTCTTTCAGCACTTTGAATATATCTTGCTACTCCTTTCTGTCCTTCAGAGTTTTTGGTGAAAAAGTAGCTGATAGCCTTATGGGGTTTCCCTTGTATGTAACTTTCTTCTTGATGCTTTTAAAATCCTCTCTTGATTATTACTTTTTTACTGTTTTAACTACTATGTTTCTTGGTGTGGACCTTTTTGGATTGATGTGGGCATATTCATTTGCGTAGTCTTTAGGATTGAGGGTAAATATGGCTGTTTTCTTGTGTTCTAGCTCCACAAAACCTTCAATGTTAACAGATTTGCAATTTAAAAGCAGCAGATATATGAAAGCATTTATTATATTCAAAAAGATAAATTTATATATTACACATGAAAAACTTACAAAGCTCAACTTTATGGGACACCTTCTTAGAATGTAAAGTTAAAATTACAGTGAATGTACAACATTTCATAGTATAAGCTCCTGTCTTTGAACAAGATGAGGACCATTCTTCAGGATTAAAATAAGATTCTGTAGTAGTCATCTCTGTAGCTATACAGGAATAGCACAGATACCCTGCAAAAGAGAAAAGCTAGGATCAATATAATGGGTGAAGAACAAAGCTGTTAACAAATCTAGAATACTTAATGTAAGTGTTTTGATAAAAACAAGACAAGTTGAGTCACTGAAAAAACTTGCCTAAGTTTTACAGAAGTGGTGATGTGGACAAGGGTCTGTAGTATAGGATCCTACATGAGGGGAGCACCATGCCTTTTAAGCAGCTGGTAACAGGAATGACTGGCATTCTAGCATGAGGACGTACACAGTAAAGCAGTCACAGCAGTTCCCTTTCACTTACACATTGGTAGGAGTTACCTGGGTGATGAAAATTCTAAGTGAGATCACTACCCCTGGGACTGCTGGGTTTTGTTATTGACAAATTGTGACTGATTCATAGTCCTGAGCAAGATTTACTGGTTATCAGGTACAATTCCAAAATAATCACCTATCAGCCAGCAAAACTCAAAAAGACAATAAAATATGCCATTTTGAAATCCCCCCTCGAGTTTTAACCCATGTTGAAACCTGCAACACTTCAGTGATAACTTACTTTTTTTCTACTTTGATGTTATAAATTTCATCACAGACTAATTTGAGGTATCTTTGCTTTGGCAGGCGTGACAGCAGCTGCTTCACAGTCGTATTAAATGCCTGTTCATCAGCATCCCACTAGGAAAAAGTAGATAAGACTTAGTGACAGATACTAGTGTTTATTAACTGGCTTTTTCTGGGTCACTACTGAAATGCCAGTGCCATTTAAGTGTACTATTAACTGGCTTATTAAATGGACAATGCCATTTAAGTGTACTGAAAAAAAATCAGTTACAGCTAGAACTGGTGGTGAGATTTTTGGGGCTTCTTCCTGTGAAGCACTGATTTTCTTTATAAGACTCCTTTTTAGGGGCGCCTGGGTGGCTCAGTCGGTTGGGCGGCCGACTTCAGCTCAGGTCATGTTCTCGCGGTCTGTGAGTTCAAGCCCCGCGTCGGGCTCTGTGCTGATGGCTCGGAGCCTGGAGCCTGCTTCCGATTCTGTGTCTCCTCTCTCTGCCCTTCCCCTGCTCATGCTGTGCCTCTATGTCTCTCAAAAATGAATAAACATTAAAAAAGAAAAACTAGTTATCACTGCTGATTTGTTTTGCGTAAAATGTAAATAACACCTCTGCATGCATCCATTTGAATGGCGCATAAAGCGGTAACTGCCAGCACAGTGGTACAACAGAAAAATGTAAAAAAGTTCATTTTTTTTCATCTAATTTAATCTGTGACTAAACACTCTTGAGTAGACAAATTCTTTGATCGGACATTAAAAAATTCACCTGTAGCTATGATTGTAGTTTGCTATCTTTGCTATTAAGAATGGTTTTTCAGGGGCATCTGGGTGGCTGAATCCATTAACCGTCCTACTGTACCTCAGGTCATGATCTCGCAGTCTGTGGGTTTGAGCCCCACATGGGGCTCTGTGCTGACAGCTCAGAGCCTGGGGCCTGCTTTGCATTGTTTCCCCCCCCCCACCCCTTCCCCACTTGTGCTCTTTAGCTCTCTCTCTCAAAATAATCAACATGAAAAAAAAAAGAATGCTTTCTTAAAAATTTTAGGCTATTTGATAATAAAGGCTACCCATAAAAAAAACTTTTTGGGGGGGATGCCTAGGTGGCTCAGTTGGTTGAGCTTCTGACTCTTGATTTCTGCTCAGGTCATGATCTCACTGTGAAATCAAGCCCACAGGGATTCTCTGCCCTGTCCCTGATTGTGAGCTCTCATTCTCTCAAAAAAATAAAATAAATAAAATAAACTTAAAAAAAAAAAACCCAAAAACACCTTTTTAAAAAACTCTAGTATGGTTAACATACAATATTAGTTTCAGGTGTATAATATAGTGATTTAACAATTCTATACATATTCCATGCTCATCATGAGAAGTGTACTCTTTATCTCCTTCACTGATTTCACCTACCCCCTCCCCCACCCCACTCACTTCCTTCTCTTTAACTATAGGAGTTTCTTAGTTGTCTTTTTTTCCTTTGCTCATTTGCTTTGTTTCTTAGATTCCACATATGAATGAAATTATGAAACCTGTCTTTCTCTGGTTTATTCCACTTAAAATTATACTCTCTAGCTCCATTCCTCTTGTTGCAAATGGCAGGATTTCAGTCTTTTTTATGGCTGAATAATACTCCATTGTAAATAATGCTGCTGTAAACATAGGGGTGCATGTAATCTCTTTGAGTTAATGTTTTTGTATTTTTTGAGTAAATACCTACCAGTGCAATTACTAGATCACAGGGTAGCTCCATTTTTCACCTTTTGAGGAACCTCCATAGTGGTCTACCAGTTTACACTCCCACCAATAGTGCAGGAGGGTTCCTGGGTTGTTGATTTTAGCCATTCTGAGAGGAGTAAGGTCATATTTCACTGTAGTTTTGGTTTGCATTTCCCTGATGATGGGTGATGCTGAGCATCTTTTCATGTGTCTGTTGACCATCTGTAGGTCTTTGGAAAAATGTCTACGCGGGTCCTATGTCCATTTTTAAATTAGATTGTTTTTAGTGCTACCCATAAAATTAAGTATGTATATGTATATATGTGTGTATACACACACACAATTTTTGGCCTAATTTTTATAAAAATATATTTCATATAGTTCTAGTTCTACAAATAAGCTTCCCTAGTTGTAATGAAAGTCTGAGACAGCATTGTATGCAGGTTAGGAATAGAGATTCCACTAGTCTGTCTAGGTTCAAATCCTATCTCTGCTAATTGCTAGTAGGTATTTAGTATCTCTGGGCACCTGGGTGGTTCAGTCAGTTGAGCGTCCAACTCTTGATTTTGGCTCAGGTCATGATCTCAGAGTCGTGGGATCAAGCCCCACGTTGGGTCCATACTAAGCATGGAAACCTGCTTAAGATTCTCTCTTCCTCTGCCCCTTTGCCCTGCTTGCGTGCTCTCTTTTAATAAAAATTTTTTTAAGGATACTTAATGTCTCTTCTTCCATTCTCCACGCAATGCTTCTGCTTCTGTTTATATAATGGGGATAACAGTACCTACCTCTTGAGTTTGTTATGATTAAATGAGTTAATATTTGAAAAATGCTTAGATCAAGGCCTGCCAGAGGCTGATACACAGTAAAAATAAGAGGTGTTGAAATATTCTCTGAAATTTACAAGAAAGAAACTAGACAAGTATGACTCTCTCAAAATCTGATTCAGTAACATATATGATACGTAAAAGGAACAATGTTATCAAATTCCTGGAACTGCCAAAAAATAACCAGTATCACTAAGAAAATAATGCCATTTTAATTTTGTTTTGGCAAATCAACACCCAAGCTTTGGCATTTTAAAGGCCGAAATGTACTAGAATTCATCTTGCTTACCTCTAATGATAAAAACTGTAGGATGGTTTCTTTGGGTAGATCCACCTGTTGATACACAAAAATGTAGGTTATCTGTCAAGGAACCCAAGGCAGCACATACTGACTTGGGACAATGGTGTCATTTTGGAGGGAGCAACATGATTAGGTCTGGCCGAGTCTGGGACATGTCTGTGCTATAAAATCAAGCACACTTAAATGAACCATGCAGTGGTAAGAGGTCCACACTGGCAAATGAGTATCTCTGGTCCTCACGCATTGCACCCCAGAGGCTTGATGCTACTTCCTGTCCTTAGTATATATATATATATTTTTTTTAATGTTTATTTTTGAGAGAGAGAGATAGAGTCAAATTGGGGAGGGGCACAGAGACGGAGACACGGCATCTGAAGCAGGCTCCAGGCTCTGGGCTGTCAGCATGGAGTCTGACACAGGGCTCAAACTCACGAACCATGAGATCATGACCTGAGCCGAAGTCAGACGCTTAATCGACCGAGCTACCCAGGCTCCCCTGCACTCCGTATATTCTTAATGAGGCAAAGGTCTAAAACAATTTAGAAAAGTGGTGATTTTGTTTTTATGTCCCCTCCCCTCTTTCAGAGGAAGAAAACAGGGGTAACAAACACAGAACGTTCAATTTTCTCCCCAGTTTTTACAGATTTAGATTGCATGTGGTTCATATCAGTGATAAAAGGTTTGCATCCCATACTGTGCACATTGAGCAAAACTGGCCTGACCTCTGAGGAAACAACTTTAACAACAGGGTAATTCTCAAAATTTTGAAGAATGTGACTTACAGCCAGAATTTCAATTTCACCGCTTTTCTGATGTAAGTTGGCAAGGGAGGTCTGAAGTCGGGTTTGTACCTAAAACAAGAAGACCTGTCAGAATTCCGAACCTGCCAAACCAAACCTTTTTTCTTGTCATTTTATTTCTTATTCTAGGAAACAATCACAAGTGACAAACTAACGCCTAGAAGGGCTCCCAAAGATTATCTAAGGACTTGCTCTCAATCCACCCCGGAAAGATGAATGCCTATTCTATCCTGATCTCAAGGGAAATGAGATTTTATAGTCTGTTTTGATAACTTAATACTCCACCTACTTACTTATCTATCATAAAGTTCAGGGCACTAAAAGTGCACGTGGAAGCAGGGGGATTTTTAGTATTAAGCTAAATTTGGAAAAAGGAAGGTGATAGCAGTGAGGACACAGAACTGAAGGGGAATGAAAGCAGCAGAAAGATATGAAAATGCGCCTCCATCCAACATCCTGAGAAACCGCTAGGAGCGCATACAAAAATGAGGTAATACTTTCTATTTCAGTCTAATCGCATTTCTAAATAATGACTGCTCTCTAACACCCACTTCCCAAGTACGGCCAGTGTCCTGACCGGACACTTGAGGACTGCCCCGATTCCTTCCCCGCCCCCTCCCACCTATTTAAACCCCTCAGGGTTCCCCTCCAGGAGGCCTTCGTCTACCGTCCATGCAGACACTGCTCTCCACCCCGCCCCTGGGTCTGTAGCACACGCCTACCTACGCTCATGTGCAGCGTGTCTTAATTCAGCATTCTGTTACTTCTCTCTGTTGTTCGCCAACTGTACGCTGCATATGCTTCTAAGGTTATAAACTCTGAGGATTGGGGCCGTGCCATATGTCTTTTAAATTTCACATGGCATTTCACACATAATCTGGCATATAGCAGATACCAAAAGCATGTATGTGGGAAGAAACCTGCCTCAAGTCTTGGAATAGATCTCGTGTGCTTTGATATTCAGAACAAAACCCAACCCTGTCTGCCATTAGATACAGATCAGAAAATCTTTGTTTACATCTAGTCATTTTGAAAGTAGGTGCTTCTAGGTGCACACAATGTACACATGTTCCTCTCTGGAGGACAAATGGGGCAGAATCCTCACACCAGAGAGATGCTTTGTGTTACGAAATTTTCGGAAGCCACCAAGTTAAGGAAGTGAGAAGGAAAATATTTCCAGGAAACTGTTTCTTCCTTTCCTATTTCCTTCCTCCTTTGTAGCTTGCATGAGAAAGCTGAGGCAACTGTGTACCTGAGTTTCATACCGCCTCCTAGTGCTGGCCGACAGCTTCTCTGGGGCGATCACACTCACGATGGGAACAACCGCAGCTCCATGGATTTCAAACAGACCTGAAACAGAGAGTTTCAGAATTTATGGTCTTACCTGCCTGCACTCCCTGTCACATACCACAGAGATGGCAGGGGTATTAGTAGAATCCACTCTGGTGTAACTCTATGGGCTAGATTCTGTCTAGGCTTTGTTTTCCATCTCTGCAACTACTTGCACGTGACCTGGAGAACCCTTATGCTTCTGTCAAAACTACCAGGCTTCTCTCCTCAGGTGGGAGGTGGGGTGGAAGGTGACTAAGGCACAGGGAGACTGTATGAGTCACCAAAACTTCGTGAACCTACGAGAAAGAATCACATTTACTATCCCTCAAACTCTAAATTCCTCAAAGTATTTGAAATCCAACAGTGGCAGAAAGTCAATGTTAGCAGAAACAAACCAAAAAGACCCAGTTCTGTTAAAAGCCAAATATGCTGTGGACAGTGCTTGGGACGCTGCTTTTTCAATAAGGCTGGGAGATGTGGTGAAACTAAAGATTTAACTTTCGCCACTGTTCCCTCTTCGCTTTCAGGAAAACAAAATGTATATACAGTGTCTTTATCCAGGGATTTCAGTATATTATTCATCAATCTTCTGTGTGGGGGAAATTTCCAGGAAAATCATCTACATTTAATCTGTACAATAAACTGAGTCAAAGGAAGATTAAACCAGTTGTGAAAATAAGACAGTAAGACAGAAATTATTAAGATCAGAGGAATCACCAAACTTCCAATCATTTTCTAGGATGTGGGTTTCAAAGCACAAAGAAAAATTCCAGTTGGCACATTTAACAGTACATGTTACTTCAAAGCTGTATTTCTGATGCAGCATGGAGTCAGCACAGTCGTTAGTGCTTACCGCAAACGTGCACGCACACGCACACACACACACACACACAGCACGATCGTTTAGATGATAATTAGTGAATACCTGAAGCATTAGAAAATGACCCCTTCAGATTTTGCACTGCAAGATTATCGGAAGCTTCTCTAAAAACAAACAAAAACAATTACAAAACAGTCAATAAAGCAAAACACAGATAAAGTGAGCCATATTTTCTATTAAATGTAAAAACTAAATATTGGTGATTAGTAGAAGAAAAATAACAAAATTTGAACGTAATTATGCCTTTGGTCAAGAGCAAGTAAAAATTACAAAGGAGGTCATTTCAAAAAAGCAAAATGCCTAAAGACAACCTTTTGATTTATTCAGCTGTGTCTGAAATCCTGGCTCAACATAAGAAGCTAATTTCAATGAAATATAATGGGTGTTCTTTCCGCTCCCCTCACAATACAAGGAAACATTAGCAATGGCATGCCCCACCTTTATTGTCACAGCGACCTTGGTGATCTCCCTCAGGAGAACATTTAGTAAATAAGGAGAGTCTTTCAAAAGCTGTGAATGGATGTTCTTTTAAAGACTGAATTAGTTTATAGCCTTTGAGAGACACAATAGCACTCTCTTTCTCTCGGGGGAAAACATGGAAGTAATCCTGCACTTGGAGGAAAGATTTTAAACCTTTCCCTGCTAAACCTGAATCCCATCTGGCCTTCTAAGTGTCTTAATGTTCACCTGTACTATTAATTAGTGGAGTATTTTATGCTTTCTAAACTTCTGCTTACTTCTAGAACATTATATTCCTTCAGAAAATGTGTGATGGTGAATTTATTCAAACTAGATGCAGATAGGAAGGAGCCCAGGGTGAGGGAAGGAGAAGAGAGTAAGAATGTTTATTTTATATAAGCCAGGATATTTCACTGTTGGCACTATTGACATTTTGGGCCAGATAACTCTTGGCTGGGGATATGGGGGAGGGGGGTCAGTCCTGTGCACTTTAGGAGTAGCACGCCCCAGTTCTGACAACCAGAAATGTCTGCAAACAGTGCCAAGTGTCCCCTGCTTGAGAATCACTGACAGAAGCCAAAAAAGGTAGTTTTATGAGCATATATATAAAAGTTACACATTTATAAAAAAAGCTTAAAGAAAATTAGGGTCCCTTGTAATCCCACTAACCAGAAATAACTACAATTAAAAATGTGCCACGTCATTCCAGCCTACATAGGGGCTGTGTATTTTGATGCAGAAAAATAGGAGCATTTATTTTGTCTATGGACATCCTTCCATGTCAATAAATTCAGCTTTACTGGAATCATCATCAAAAAAAATTTAAGTAAACTCTACATCCGTTACGGGGCTGAAACTGATGATTCTGAGATCAACAATCGCATGCTCTTTTGACCAAGCCAGTCAGGCCTGGCCCCTAGAATCATCGTATCTGAAGGCTGCATAGCATTTCACTGTATTACTATAACCCAAACAATCGTCTACCAATGGATTTTGTGATATTTTAAGTGAGAGATTCTCAAAGTGTGGTCCAGGGACCTCTGGAGGCCCCTTCTTTGAGAGGTCTGTAAGGTCAAGACAATTTTCACCACATAATCCTAAATTTTTTTTTTTTATGCTCATCCTCTCACAAATATGTCATGGAATTTTCCAGAGACTGTGTGATGGGTGATAGCACAGCAGATCGAATGCAGAAGCAGATGATAATCTAGTTTTTTCTATCAAAGCATTAATGCATTTTTTTCCATTTTTGTAATCTCTTTATCTGTAAAAACATGAAAGTGTTGCTCCTCTTCAATTTCTTCGGTTTTGGAAAATAGTTATTTTTCAATAACTATTGAAATGCAATAAATAAATAAAATGTCAGCATGTAACGGGTTTATTTTAAAATAACTATTTTTAAAATGTTCATTTTAATTTCTAACAGATTACTGATAGATACGACCCACAAAGTTCTTTCATGCCCTCAAATAATTTTTAAGGATATAAAGGAGTCTGAGGCCAAAAAGTTTGGAACTGCTGTTGTCAACAATGCCTTGATAGACATCTTTGCACTTACCCTGATGGAATAATTTTTTCTATAAATTCCTGAAAGTGGAAATATGGGTCTTTCTTTTTAATTTTTAAGGCTTTTAACTTACTTCGTTAAATGCCTGTCCAGAGTGTTGAGCCAGTTTACATTTCCATTATGAGTCTATGAGATCTTTTCCCAGAATATATTAGATCTTTCAAATACATTCACAAAATACTACCTAAATTCACTGAATAACAGACCAAATAAGATATACTTCTGGCTCCTGAGGCCTTTCAAACTGATAAAGTATTCTGTGACATATTATGAGAAACAAACATTGAAAGTATGATTAGTCTTACTTATACAGGCGGTCGTATACTTAAAATGTTGAGTTCTTCAAAAGCAATAGAATGATCCATTAAGAGTTATCCCAAAAAGGATCAAGTTGATTTTTTTTTTTTTTAAAAAAGGCATGGAAGTTCTACAGGTAGTCACAGCTGGTTTTCTGGGCCTTTGTTACCTGATAGTCCTTTCATCACTGACTTTAGTCCTGAGTTTCTGCACAACATATTCTATAAGATCAGACTCCAGCACGCATTTCTCTGTTTGCCTTTCCTTCTCAAAAGACTTAACCTTAAAAAGAATGAAATAGATGTATCAATTTCTGAAGTCAACAGGCTGAACCCGAGTACAAAATGAAGTCAACAGTTCAGGTTGGTGGTTCTCGACCAGGGGCAATTTTGCTCACCACAGGACAGCTGGCGGTGTTTGGAGACAGTTTATGTTGTGACATCTCTAGATGGTGCTCTCTAGAGGGTGCTACCAGCATCTCATGGGTAGAGGCCTGCTGTTCAACATCCTCCAGTGCCCAGGACAGCAGCCCCCACAACTATCTGGCCCCACATGTCACCGTGGCTTTGAGAAACTCTGGTATAGACTAGAAAAGCTTATCATTGATGATAGAGTTTTTAAAAAGGGGGGAGGGGGCAGCCAAGACTAACCAGCTCCTATTTCATTTGATTCCTTCACATATTCTTCCCCTTAAGTATCCCTTGGTCAGTCACCAAGTTTCCACACCCCCCCCCCCGCCCCGCCTCCGCCCCCATTCCAAACCTAAGTCCTATCATCCCATTTTTATGGTACCTGCCCTTTCATCTCACTGGCCATGGAGCGGCCTTGGCTTAGAATAGCCTTATATTCTTCCCACTGCTGTCCCTGTCTTCGGTTTCCCCTCACTCCATTCCATGCTTCACATTCCTGCAGATTAATTTTTTTCACATACAACTCTGATGTCCCCTTCTGTTCAAAACATATGCTCTGGAGGCCCCCGAGACCCTTTCACACGTCTCTAGCTGCTACACAAAGTCTAAATTCCTTGGTGGGCATTTAGCTCTCCATGACATGGCTACAACCACTCTCCTCTGCTTAAGTACCCTTCTTTGCCATCCGTCTGCTTCACCCAAAGTGCACTTATACAGGGTAATACCAGAATAGTTCTTGCTGGCTTCCCTTTGACTTTGGAATGGGCTAGTCAAAGAATTACCATTACCTTTGCTATCTATTCTGCTTAAAAGGTCCTTTCAGCACGTATCCATATCCTGCCCATCCATGAGGTTCCAGCACAAACCCCACCTCTACCCTGAAGACTTCTCTGCTACTTCTGAAGTCATCTCCCGAGGTGATCACCCTCAGAAAACTTTCTCTGTAGGACTCTCATGGCATTTAGCATTTTCTAACTCATAATCATGCACAAATGTGTTATGTTCCCTACCAGATTATAGGATACTTGACAGCAAGGCCTGAGCCTTAAATGTCCCTGCACCCTTTAGGATCTTAAATTCCATCCCTTCTACACGGTGAATACTTAAAATGCATTTGTTGAATGGGTGAATGAAGTGATGTCTTGCCCTTCAAATATGAAGATGATACAGAACTGAAAAGAGGTGGAGGGGTGCCTGGGTGGTTCAGTCGGTTAAGCATCCGACTTCAGCTTAGGTCATGATCTCACAGTCCATGATTTTGAGTCCTGTATCGGGCTCTGTACTGACAGCTCAGAGCCTAGAGCCTGTTTCAGATTCTGTGTCTCCCTTTCTGTGCCCCTCACCCGCTCACACAGTCTTTGTCTCTCTTACAAAAATAAACATTAAAAAAAAAAAAAAGAGGTAGACAGGCTGAAACAATGTTCTAGAATGTACAAATCACATTTAATGGAGATAAATATGAGGTCCTGTAATTCAAGCCTTCACTGTAGATGGCCACCTAGACATGGTGATCACTGTGAGAAGGCCAATGAATTTTAGCTGAGAAGTTCAGTATAGGCCAAAGAGCCACATGGTTGCTAAGAGTTCACTAGTAAACTGGATTAGGAGAAATATGGTATCTGGATTGAGGGAGGTCAGAGACTATTCTCGTTTAGTCAGAGTATACTTAGAGTGTAGAATTCTAGGACCACGTTTAAAGATAGACATTAACCGTGAGTCTAGAGGAGCTTAACTAGGAGGGTCGAGGATTCGGGAAATCCAAGATGTTATGAGAAATGGCCTAAGTAACCAGAATGTTTAAACCAGAAAAGAGGGGTGCCTGGGTGGCTCAGTTGGTTAAGTGTCCAACTTCAGCTCAGGTCACAGTCTCACAGTTTGTGGGTTCAAGCCCTGTGTTGGGCTCTGGGCCGACAGCTCAGAGCCTGAAGCCTGCTTCAGATTCTGTTTCCCTCTCTCTGCCCCTCCCCAACTTGTTCTCTCTCAAAAATAAATACATGTTAAAGAAAATTTAAACCAGCCAAGAGGAGAGAGTGGCATGGCAGTCTGTGGTCTCCTAGAATTTATTTGAAGGTAGTTCAGAGAAGGAGGAAGAATGAGACTTGCTATTGTGACTGCTCTAGAAGCCAGAACAAAGACCACTGAGTGTTAAATTTTAGAAAGGAGACTAATTCAGCTTTTTAGAATTTGCTCATCACTATAGCAGTGTGTTAGGACACGAATTATCCAGCAGAGACTTGATGGTCATCTCTCGGTAATACTGCAGGAACAATCACTGCTCTGGAAGAGGCCTGATCAGTATTCTTAGGGGCATTTATAAATTTGTGACTAACCACCAGACTACTAGTGGGGACTTGCAAATCTTCCCTAAAAGGATAAGCTACTCCAAGAACCGCGTTCCTGCCTTCAATAGCTAGAAAACCCAACAAACCGCATGAAAAGATTTTTCAGACATTGGACATAAGCAACAGCTCTCTCTCGAAAATAAACATTAAAAATTTTTTTAATTTTTTAATGCTTTTTTTGTTCATTTTTGAGAGAAACAGAGCACAAGCAGGAGAGGGGCAGAGAGAGGGACACACAGAATCCAAAGCAAGCTTCAGGCTCCGAGCTGTCAGCATAGAGCCCGATGTGGGGCTTGAACTCAAGAACTGTGAGATCATGACCTGAGCCCAAGGCAGATGCTCAACGAACTGAGCCACCCAGGTGTATGCCTTATTAGTAATGGGTTAACTCAGAGCTAGACTAAAGGCCTGGTCTCCCCTAACAAACCTTAAAACCAAACCTGGAAAGGATTAAACAATTCGAGGATTTTAACTAGACTCTAGAACAAAGCCTAGCAGTTTTTCTAGGGACATAAAGCTGAACACCCAAAAATGTAAAATTCATAATGTCCACAACCAATCCAAAATTACTGGGCATGCAAGGTGGTAGGAAAATAGGACTGACAGGAGAAATGATAGAACCAGACTGAGAAATGTCTCACAAATGAAGGAATTAGTAGACAAATATCTTAGAATGACTGTTTAAGTCTTGTAAAAAATATAAAGGAAACAAAAACCATATGAGAGAAATAGAAGACCTAAAGATCCAAATTTAACTTATAAAGATGAAAAAACACAATAAAGCATGGGGGCAGGGGGGACAAAACAAAGAGCCTCAATGAGGGGTGGGGCAATATCAAACAATTAACATACTGTAATTGGAGTCCCAGAAGCCAAAGAAAAGGGACAGAAAAATATTTGAAGAAATAATGTCTGAAAATTTTCTAAAATTTATGACAACTATAAATCTACCATTGGAAGAAGTCCTAGCTATGAATACCAAGTATTAGAATATAGAGAATACCACACTGAGGTAAACCATATTCAAATTACAGAAAACGAGTGACAAATGAAAATCTTACAAGCTGCCAGAAAATAAAAAAGATCCTATACAGAGGATCAAGAACACTTTAACACAAACTGTGATCAGGTCAGAAGACAATAAAACACCTCTTCAAAGTGCAAAAAGTAAATCTTGAATTTTCTATCTAGCAAAAATATCTTTCAAAAATGAGGGTGAAGACTTTCTCAGACCAGTAACAACCGAGAGAACTCATGACCAGCACACCTGCAATGACGAGAAATATTAAAGGAAATTCTTCAGACAGAAGGAAAATGAAATCAGAATGATGTCTGCCTCAACAAAGGAATCAACAGGTCCAGAGATGGTAAATATGTGTGAAAATATAAAAGACACCCCCACCCTTATTGTAAAAACCTCTCTTAAAAAAACAAAACAAACCAACAAAAACCTCTTTAAAAAATAACTAATTAAAGCCAAAATAAGAATAATGTATTGTGGACTTTATAATGTATGTTAGAAAGGTATTTGGCAACAAACAGCACAGAGAATGAGAGAAAGGAAACAGAAGTATTGTTATAAGGTTCTGAGATGGTATGTGAAAGGCACATAATATTTTGTGGAGGTAGAAGATGTTGAGTTAAAGGTGGATACTGTAAACCCTAGAGAGTAAGGGCCAGTAAACTAATAGTAGATATCTAAAAAGGCGGCATGAAAAGACAAAAATGGAAAAAGAACAGATGGAATAATCAGAAAACAAATAGTAAATGGCAGATTTAAAACCAACCATTTCAATAATTGAATTACAAATTAATGGTCTAACAATTCTAATTAAAAGGCAGGGATTGTCAGAGTGGATAAAAAAGCAAAACTCAACTACTGAGTGTCTCTAAGAAACCCACTTCAAGACACAGGATGGAAACAGACATACCATGCAAACACTAACCAAAAGACCTCAGAATAAGAAAATATTATCAGGGATAAAGAAGAATATTTCATAATGATAAAGAGGTCAGTTCATCAAAAAGATATAAAATTCTAAATGTGCATTCACCAAATAACGGGGCTTTCAAAATGCAAAAACTATTAAAACTAAAAAGAGAAATAGATTACAATGATAGCTGGGGATTTCAATACTCCTCTCTCGGTAACTGACTGAACAAGTAGACAAAATGATAAATACACAGAACACCTGAGCACCATAATCATCTAATGTGACCTTTCTCGAACACTCCTCCTAACAATGCAGAATACACATTCTTTTCAAGTGTACATGAAACATCCCAGTAACAGACCATTATGTTTTACTAAACCATGACTTGGTAAAATTAAAAGGACTGAAATCATATAGAATATGTTCTTTGATCACAAAGGAATTAAATCATTAGAAATCAGGGGCGCCTGGGTGGCTCAGTTGGATGAGTGTCCGACTTTGGCTCAGGTCATGATCTCATGGTCTTTGAGTTCGAGCCCCGCGTCGGGCTCTGTGCTGATGGCTCAGAGCCTGGAGCCTGCTTCAGATTCTGTGTCTCCTTCTCTCTCTCTGCCCTTCCCTTGCTCACACTCTGTCTCTCAAAAAAATAAATAAAAACGTTAAAAAAATTTAGAAATCATTAAGGAAAGATAGCTGGAAAATACCCAGATATTTGGAAGTGGATCAAAGAAGAAATCACTCAAGAAATTAAAAGTATTCCGAACTATTAAAAAAATAAAAGTGGCTCCTGGGCAGCTTAGTTGGTTAAGCATCCAACTCTTGATCTCAGCTCGGGTCTTGATCTCAGAGTTTTGAGTTCAAGCCAGGCATTGGGCTGCATGCTGGATGTGAAGCCTACTTAAAAAAAAAAGAAAAGAAAAGAAAAAAGTACTCTGAACTAAATGAAAATGAAAGCACTACATATAAAAATGTGTGGGAATCAACTAATGCAGTACTTAAGAGTGAAATTTATAGCATTAAATACTTGGATTTAGAAAACTAAAATCTAAAATCAGTGGTCCAAGCCAGGGACTGTTTTTGTTTTTTTTTTTTAATGCTATGACTCGATAGTATCTTAGGCTTTGCAGGTCAAACAATGTCTCTGTCACATACCTTTTTTTTTTTTTTTTTAAACAAAGAATATAAAAAAGATTTGTAGCTCATGGGCCATAAAAAAACAAATAGGCTGTGTGCCAGATTTGGCCTATGGGGTGTAGCTTATCTGCCCCTAATCTAAAGTTCTATCTGAAGAAACCAGAAAAGGAATAAACTAAATCCAAACTTAGCAGAATGAAGAAAAGAGCGAAAATCAATAAAATAAAAAACAAACGAACACAAAATAGAGAAAAATCAATAACATAAAAAACTGGTTTTCTGAAAAGACAAGTAAGATTGATAAACCTATAGCCAGTCTAGAGGCTTTTTACCTCACCAGTGGTTAAAAAAAAAAAAAAAAAGAAGTGGGGGTGAGGGGGTTGGGAGGTAAAACCTAAATTACCATATCAAGAACGAAAAGAACTGCATATCCCGCAGGCAGTGAAAGAAAATATTGGAAAATTTAGATGAAATGGAAACATTCTGGCAAAGATCTACACTACCGAATCTCACTTATTCAGAAACAGGCAACCGGAATAGCTCTCTACTCAGGGCCATGTGGCTTTATACTGGGGAATCTGACCACACACTTGAGGATGAACTAACACCAATTCTGCACACAATCTTCCACAAAGTCTAAGAGGAGAGAACACTAATTCACTTATGAAGCCGACATTACACAGATACCAAAACCTGATAAAGATTTAAAAGATTAAAACAGGGAGAAATATGTTGATTTTTTTCTTTAAAAATAGAAATAAGGGTTAGGAGGTGGTATATTTATGAGCTTTGTAAGTTAAATGCAACAGAGCAAAACTGATTAGAAAATAGCTGTAGAATATCCCAACCAGCAGATCAGCGTAATTATTATTCATGTTTTCTTACATGGAAAAGAGGAGCAAAGGGAGAAAAGTAGGAAAAAACTGCTGCCACTGTTTTTGAATGTTTTAAGCTTGAAGGGAAGGATTCAGATTCAGATTCTGATTCTGTTTATAGTCCTTCTCTAAGAATAGGCCCAGCCAATAAAATAATGGGTTTCTACCCACACCCAAGGCCAGGGCCTCAGTGCGAAGTCAGGGGCTCCATGGTTAATATACACAGTTTGGAAAATCTGTTGAATTGTGAAAGATTTCCTTGGGTCTGTACCTTGACATAGCTTCGTCCTTTATCTGAGACAAGGGCCACGTAGGTGATTTCGTGATGTCTGCAGTATTCCTGTAGTTCTTCTTGGGACTGAAACCAACAAACCACAGCGTGTGAAATAAACATCTACAGCGGCTTCTAGTAATTAAGGAGACTGAAAATACTGTGTTCAACTGTATTTCCAACTGGATTACTAAACATGCTGACTCCAGGAGATACAAATATTGAGCCAGAAGAGAAAGAATTCAAAGGAGAATAAAACCTTGTGCTTCTTACATTTGCTACTGTCCTAAGGGGCCATGAACAATCAATGTGGTCAGGACACGATAAGAGGCTTTCAAAAGCTTCGAATCTTGACGGAAGGTGCCAAAAATTGTACAATACACATACACACAATGAGAAGGCCTCTGAGGAAAGCAAAGGCAGCAAAAATAGTGCAAGGTGAAAAGCAGGATTGAAGCATAAAGTGAGCATCCGAGCGGAGATGCCTGCAGCGTATGTCACTGTGCAGGACGGAAGTCCCTGTTTCTGTAAGAGCTCTTCTCTAACGATTTCTGAAACAAGGAAACCAACGGGAGAGGATGCTCGCTCCAATGATTCAAAATTACTGCTCAAAAGACTTGTAACATGAGGTTTTTTACAACGCGCACAAAAATGGGACAGCAGCAGCCTCAGAAACCTCGAGGCGGGCGATGTGCAAGGGACAGGAGGAAGGGCGGAGGCTGTCTCCCGGGGTGTCTCTGCATGCTCCGGGGACCCGAGTGTGGGTGAGCGTGTGTACCGCCTGATCACCTGGGATTGCGGGCCCTTCTGTGATCTGCTGGTGGCCGTGCAGACGTGCTCTGAAGGGCCGGCAGATTTGGGGGTGCCCCTTCCCTCACTTCCATCCCCCGGGCAGGCCGCTGTGGGAGGTCTGAGTATATGTAGCGACACACACGCTCAGCAGGAAATGCCTTCGGGAATTGTGGTGGGCTGGGGAATGGCCCTGCAAAGGTGTCCCAGCCGAGTCCCTGCAAACTGTCAATGTGTCGCCTTCTATGGTAAAAAAGGAACTCTGAGTTATGGATCTTGAGAGAGGGAGATTACCCTGGATAATCTGGGCGGAATCAGTGTAATCATAAGGGTCCTTGTGAGAGGGAGACAGGAGGGGCAGAGTTACAGATCTAAGGATGGAACGGAAGTAGAAAGGAAAGAAAATCTGACATCGCTGAGCTGGGAAGCAGAGGAAGGGACTAACACTGAGGGGTGCAGGAGGCCTCTAGGACCTGGAAAAGTCAGGGGAATGGATTCTTCCCCCATAGCCTTCAAGAAAGAACCAGCCCTGGCGGAGAACCTTGATCTGAGCCCGGTGAAACTGGTACCAGACCTCTGAGTGTCAGAAATGTGAGGTAATCAGCCTGTATGGTTTTAAACCACTAAGCATGTGGTAACGTGCTACTGTAGCAATCAGAAGCTAACGCAGGACGTAACTAACCAGAGAGAAGCAGAGTCTCAGAGAACTCTACTCCAGGCTGGAGGGGGCGATTTGCCACTGCAGCCGTGACTACACGCACTCGACTCACGGCATTTTTTTGTCTCATTACCTGCGACCAGTCATACATGATCTGTGCTGTGATTCCCACTGTCCAGAGTTTCTGGGTTAGGTTGATGGCCCTGGACATGGACATCTGGCCAACACTTACGACCAGGAGGTCGCAAGAGCTGATTGTAACCTGGATCAGAAACAGAGTGGTTACATTTAGAGGAGCGAAACCAGCACCAGGAGGGAGGCACCACTCGAGTGAAGAAAGCACCCTGAGATCTTGTAAAGCAACAGATCTACACAAGGCTTGGCTTCAAAATGACTTAGTAAAAAAAAAAAATGACAGTCAAAAAACTTTTATATTAGTTTTCTTAGAAGGAAATTATTTCAAGTATCCTGAGCTGTGAGGAAGATCTTTTTCTCTGGGAAAACTAATCTTGTCTGAAACACAAAGGAAAACGCACCATTTATAGCTCTGTAGAGTAGAGCGGGATTTCTGAACAAGCGGCTTTGGTGGGGGTCTGCTAACAGCTGGAACACGTCGCATTTACATGGCGTGTCACAGTCGAGTGAGGCCAGGAGAAGACGGAGGAGCTGTCTGAGGTCCCTCAGCTACAGCTAAGGACATATACGCAAGGATGGATGCCAAGTCTTACTGGGCTATCTGGCAAAGATACCTTCCCAAAGCCTCGGGCTATTGCTGCCCCACCCGGGGCTGCACAGAAGTGAGGAGACGAAAAGACCACTCAGAGCCCCCTGGAAAGCAAAACTGAACTTACAGGTTCTTCCATGTTGAGGATAGCAGCAGATATCTTGTCTATAGCTATGCTGACCCCAACGGCAGTGGGGACTGGCCCCAGAGCCTGAGGTCCTCGAAACTGGGGAATCTGCGAAGAAAGACATAGCTCTGGTTAGGAAATAGAGAAGAAACTGTGATCATGAGCAATGACTGAAGGGCACACACTCCTCAGCAACTTAACATCAAAGGGTTCACAGCAAAGTACGGGTGGCGGTGGGGGGGTGGGGGGAGGGAGAGACGGGAGCAAGCACACATGCCCTTTTAGGAAAACATGCCGTGTTGCATCCAGAGCCGTCCTGTTCAATATGGCAGCCGCTCAGCCACGTGTGGCTTGGACGTTTGAAACGTGGCTATTCCAAACTGACACGTGCTGCGTATGTAAAATACACACAGGTTGTAAAGACTCAGAATAAAAAAAAGGATGTAAAATAGCTCAATAATATTTAGATGTCCGATGACATGTTGCAATAGTATTTTGGGTACACTGGGCTAAATAGACACTGAAGGCAAAGGTTTAGGAAAAAAAATTAAAAAGCTTAAAATTTTCGTTCTATGTTGAATAAGAGATATTATTAACATAAATTCCACCTGTTTCTTTTTTTTGTTCTTTTAAGCAGGCTCCATGCCCAGTGTAGAGCCCAGTGCAACAGATCAAGACCTGAGCTGAGGTCAAGAGTCAGACACTTAACCGACTGAGCCACCCAGGCGTCCCCCACGTGTTTCTTTTTACTTACTTTATGTCATTAGATAATTTAAAATGACATATGTAGGTTCTGACTCTGGACCAAGATGGGTAGGAACACTTCCATTTCTCCTGCTAAGTACAGCTAAAAATCCTGGACATTGCTTCTAAAACAAACGTAAGAAGCCTGTGAAGTGGAGACAGGGTGGCAGACAGGGTCTGAGGAATAACACACGGTGACCTGGACTCGGTGTTTGCTTCATGTTTCTTGGATTGGGTGCTGGAGAAAGTGACGACCCGGAAATGCCGAGGAGAACAAAAAAGCCCCCAGGAGAACCTGCTCTCTCTAGACCAACAAAGGGGCACACTGGCAGGGCAGAAAATGTTTAGAAAACCCCTGCCCTGCTCCAGCCAAACACCACAGGGAAAAGCACAGGCCCACTCCCACCAGCCAAGGCTGAGCAGGGGCCTGCACGGTCACCCAGATGTAAAGAGCCTCTTTCTCCTACTGAGTCCCAGCAGGGTGGCAACAGAGCCTTTCTTATCTACCTGAGGTAGTGCCCCACCCCCCACTGTCACTGGAGGCCAGGAACCAAAGGATTTCAGATCCCCCACCTCCACCCAAGTAGTAACAAAGCCACCCTCCCTGTAAGAGTGGAGGAGGCCGAGTCGGAGACTGGAACTTTCCCTGCTCTCCAGCAGTAACAAGGTTGCCCGCCACTTCCCCCACCCCTCACAACAGTACCTGGAGAGGCTTGTGGGACCCAGTAACAAGGCACCCCTCCCACCCTAGGGATGTCGAAGAAAGCTGAATAAGGACCCTGAATCTTCACCCTGAGCCGATAGGAGCAAGCACCCCCTGCCGCTGCCGGGTGCTACCAGAGGAGGCCTGCTAAACCAGATGTGGCTAAGCTCGAGTCTTATGACAAAATACTTAAAATATCCAGGGTCCAAGTGAGAATCATGCATCGTGGCAAGAACCAAGAGGATCTCAAAATGTGTAAGAGAAGACAACAGGATGCCTGGGTGACTCAACTGGTCAAGTAACTCAATGTGGCTCAGGTCATGATCTCATGGTTCTGGAGTTCGAGCCCTGCATTGGGCTCTGTGCTGTCAGTGCAGAGCCTGCTTTGGATCCTCTGTACACCTGCCCTCTCCTCCCCTGCTTTCGCGTGTACATGTTCTTTCTCAAAAATAAATTAACATTAAAAAGAAAAAAAAAGACAATCAACAGGGGTGCCTGGTGGCTCAGTCAGTTAAGCATCTGGCTGTTGATTTTGGCTCAGGTCACGATCTCATAGTTCATGGGATCAAGTTGGACGTCTGGCTGTGTGCCGACAACACAAAGCCTGCTTGGGATTTTCTCTCTCTCTCTCTCTCTCTCTCTCTCTCTCTCTCTCCCCACCCCCTCCCTCCCTCTGTCCCTCCCCGGCTCATGCTCCCGGACTTGCTCTCTCTCTCAAAATAAACATAAAAAAAAAAAAGACAGCAGACACCAACACCAAGATGACAAAGATGTCAAAAATATCTGACAAGGATTTTAAAGCAACCATCATAAAAATGCTTCCAGCATTATGAAGAGGCTTGAAACAAACAAAAATACGAAGTCCCAGCAAAGAAGTAGAAGGTAAAAATGAATGAATGAATGAATGAATGAATGAATGAATGAATGAATGAATGAATAAATAAATAAATAAAACCCTGTATGGGCTCAACAGCAGAATGGGGACAACACAGGAAATAGCCAATGAAATTGAAGATGACACAATAGAAATGACTCAATCTGAAAAAGAGAGAACACAGACTAAAGCACAATGCCCCACAGCCTCAGGGACAGAACAAAAACTCAAACATTTGTCATCAGAGACCTAGAAGGAGAGGAACAAGAGGGCTGAGACTGAAGAGATCTTGGAATAATATGCCTGAGCCACTCTCCTCCGGAGTGGTGGTGAGGGGTGGGAAGTGGCAGGAGATAAGACCACACTTCTCATCAGAAACCAAAAAACTCTTCTCCTCTTGAGTTTCTCAAGAGTTTGGCAGTTGAAGTAAAAAGCCTAACACTGTCTGAAGTGGATCAGTGTTTGGAGAGGAAATATTTAAGACAATTATATTGTAAGGAGCGGGGGATGGGTATAGGGACTTAAAGGGAGGTAACGGTTCTATACTTCATTTGAATCAGTAAATGTCGGCACCAGGGGATCGATGTGCAGAGCAGCTCTGCGTCGCAGCTGTGGTGGTGGTTACGGGACTCTGCACACGTGATAAAACGGCCCAGATTTCCACACGTACTGTGTGCCAGTGTCCAATGTCCATTTCATAATTATGCCAGACTTAGCCATTCAAGGAACTGAGTGAAAGAGACGTAAGTTCTCTCTGTCCTGTCTTTGCAACTTCCTATAAACCTGTAATTCTTTTAAAATAAAAGTTAGAGGTGCCTGGGTCGCTCAGCTGGTTGAGTGTGCAACTCTTGATTTCGGCTCAGGTCATGATCTCAGAGTTTGTGGGACCGAGCCCCACCAATGGGCTGCCGTGCTTGCTTGGGGTTCTGTCTCCTCTCTCTCTGCCCCAAATCCCGCTTGCTTGTGCCCATGCACACTCACGCTCTCCCTCTCTCAAAATAAACAAACATTTAAAGATAATCATAAAAGTTAAAAACACTACAAATATGGTTCATAATACATTTCTATTCCTACATAAAAAGCATGCAGGTGTTCAGTTATACCACTGGTTCAGTGTTTCTGAACGTTTGAAATATTTCAAAATACCAAGTTAAGAAAGATGAAATGATGCCAGAGAAGTCAGTTAACACAGGGCAGGCTCTCACCAGCAGGTCGTATCTGCCGCCAGCTGCAAGGATTTCAGATACAGCTCTTTGCCTCCGTCTGATGACCGCCACAAACTGGAAGATGACTCCGTTGTGCTGCTGCACCTTGTAAACCAAGCCCAAGTTGATCGAGACCTGTGAAGTGCAATCCCACGGAAACGTGTCAAGGGCACTGGTTCTCCATCAATAGCATCACGGCAATCAGTAGGATGTGGTACACAGCACAGCCTGCCAAGTATGAGAAACTGCTCTCTTCAAGAATCACCACTTTAGGGGCGCCTGGGTGGCTCAGTCGGTTAAGCGGCCGACTTCAGCTCAGGTCAGGATCTCACGGTCTGTGAGTTCGAGCCCCACGTCGGGCTCTGTGCTGATGGCTCATCAGAGCCTGGAGCCTGCTTCAGTTTCTGTGTCTCCCTCTCTCTCTGCCCTTCCCCTGCTCACGCTCTGTCTCTATGTCTCTCAAAAATAAATAAAAAACATTAAAAAAAAAAAAAAAAGAATCACCACTTTGGGGCGCTTGGGTGGCTCAGTCAGTTAAGCGTCTGACTTTGGCTCAGGTCAAGATCTCCTGGTTTCTGAGTTCAAGCCCCGCGTTGGGATCTATGCTGACAGCTCAGAGCCTGGAACCTGCTTCAGATTCTGTCTGTCTGTCTGTCTGTCTCCCTCTCTCTCTCTACACCTCCCCTGCTTACCCTCTGTCTCTGTCTTCTCTCAAAAATAAATAAACATTAAAAAAAAAATCACTACTTTGCTGAAGCAGAATTGCTAGCGTTCAATAGGAATCAGGATGCTTGCAAGGAGATACCAAAAGTTCCAAAATATAGATAGAATTCTGGAAAAATAGAACCCTTACTCGCATTAACTTGAAAAACCCATTTCCCCCTTGTGCTAATGCTACAAATCTGTAATAGAATCCAACAGTTGCCAAACCTGTAACTTTATGCCGAATTTCTTCAAAAGTCCAACAATCTCCTCTAGGTCTTTTAAGCCATACTTCACCAATTGGGCAACACCTGTTTTCTGTTTTATTAATGAATTTATTGCTGGCGTTAGATCTTGCAAATCTCCCTTCTGCTCAATAAATTTGTTAAGTCGATACAGCTGGAAAGCAAAGAGGCACATTTAGCTTCTAGTCCGCGGTGGAGAAGATTCACTTTGTGTGCTGTTTTCGACACACGGGGGTCATGGCAAAGCTTCTGCACCTCCACGAGGAAAGATTTTCTGGGCAGAGGCAATTTTAGCTTTTACTGGGATCCTAAGATTATCCTTTTCCAACAACTTGGAAGCTCCTCACACAGGTGCTTCTGGCACCTGCTCCCAGTCAGTGCTGACCCTGGCAGAGCAGAGCCTCATCCCTAGTAGAGCTGCCATGACAGATTTCCAATCCAGTACTGTTCCCCGTTTCCTTCCTCATTCTCGTCCACTCCTGTTACTGAAGGCCCAGAAATGGGGGGCCGGAAGGTAAAAGTCTGACTGGTTCTCATTCTACTCTGAAGTCGCCAGAAATTCCCTCTCCTCCCTCTACTGGAATAATTCCTGTTTGGAGCACTGGGGTGCAGCTTGGGCGTTACCTCCTGCGGGCAGCCTCCAGATCCTTTCCTCCCTCTGATTCACACCTCCACCCCAGCTCCCAGCCCCTGCACCCAGCGTCTTCCACAGGAGGGCAATGGCCAGAAATTGTCCGTGGGCCCGGCCTAGTCCCTGGCACACAGCAGGTGAAAGAGGAAGTAACTATGGTCATAAACCAGAAAGAAAATTCCCACTTTAGCTTCTGGGAGTTAAACAAAAATTCTAGCTATTTTAAGACTAAAGAAGTATAACCTGGTTCAACAATAAACTGGCATATGGAAACTAAGAGCTGAATGAAGACTCAGCTTAATAATGTTTAATAATCACATGGTGCAGCCACTCTGGAAAACAATATGGAGGTTCCTCAAAAAATTAAAAATAGAACTACCCTCCAACCCAGTGATTGCACTACTAGAAATTTATCCAAGGGATACAGGTATGCTGTTTCGAAGAGGTTCATGCACCCCAATGTTTGTAGCAGCACCATCAACAATAGCCAAAGTTTGGAAGGAGCCCAAATGTACATCAATGGATGAATGGATGATGGATGAATGTGTATATATAGACACACACACACATATATATCACATCTTCTTTATCCATTCATCCATCGATGTATATACACACACACACACACATACACACACCGACAAGGAAGTATTATTCAGCAATCAAAAAGAATGAAATCTTGCCATTTGCAACTATGTGGACGGAACTGGAGGGTATTATGCTAAGTGATATTAGAGAAAGACAAATGTCCTATGACTTCACTCACATGAGGACTTTAAGATACAAAACAGATGAACATTAAGGAAGGGAAGCAAAAACAATATAAAAACACGGAGGGGGACAAAACCTAAGAGACTCTTAAATATAGAGAACAAACAGAGAGTTACGGGAGGGGGGTTATGGGAGGGGAGGGTAGGCTAAATGGGTAAGGGGCATTAAGGAATCTACTCCTGAAATCACTGTTGCACTCTATGCTAACTAACTTGGATGTAAAGTAAAAAATAAATAATAAAATATATATAATAATCATAAATTACTTGTTTTTAAAAATCCAAAAAGCATTATAATCTCAATTTCTTTACTAGATTATTTTTCTTCTTCAGATAAATAAGACTATTTTTTCTCAAATTTTAAAATTACCTCGTGAATAAGCTACAAGAAGCAGTAGAGTCGATATCCCCAGATGTGGGTCCTTCGCCCCAGCATCAACCAACTCCACGTGACTGTGAACAAGTCACAAAATCTCTCTGCGCTGGAGATGCTCCATCGGTAAAATCAGAAGACTGGGCCAGACACTGGCGTGCAAGATTTCTACCTTCTTTTCTAATATCCTTAGGGTTCCATTTTTAAATAATGAGAACACTAAATGTCTTAATTAGGTGCTAATTCTTCCATTTTTAAGCTAATCCAATGTGGAACAACTAATTAATGCTCATCATCAAGTAAGCAGAGATTTCACAAGAGGAGGCTGACGTTTCGGCCGCTGATGCAGCTACCAGGTGCGAATGGGAAGTATTTTTGAAATGTGACATCCATTCTAAGAACCTTTTGGGCCTGAACCTTCAGGTAAGGAATCAGTGGACTCGGCAGTTTCTGGAGTCGATTCTTCGTGCCATTTATGTATGGGATTGTCTCTGCTCGTCGGTGTGTGCTGCATACCTGCCGACAGTATTATGTGCGTACTGTGCTTCGTGTTAAAATATTACAGCACTGGCCACGTGGTGTTTCATCAGTATCTCCTCCAGTATTTCACATCTAAAATTTTTTTTTTTCACGCATCTAAAATTTAAGCTGGCCTAATTTCTAGAACTCCTCGTGCTATGTAATCTGGTTCACTCTCCCTACAGCTGCCAACTGTGTGCTGATTGGTCTGAGCTGTGGTCTGGGTGTGCCCCTGTGTGTGCAAGTTGTGTTGGAGAGCCGCGGGTAGATACAGGCTGCACGGATCCCCCCAAGGCTTTTTGCAGGCCGATATGAATTGGGGTGAAAGCAGTCTGTGGACTCTTCACCTGACTCCTTTATACCCCAGCGCTATGCCTGCCTGCCTGCCGGCCACACTGCAGGGGTCCTAAGGAACGAGCACCTCTGCCTGGCTTGCATACGATCATATTTTAATCTATCTCATACATGAATCTGCTGATCATCACAAACTCATGTAATTGAGTGCCCGACCAGGGCTAGAGGGGTCCTGGGGAAATTTAAACAAGTAGCTCTTCTTGTATAAATATTCAGGAAAATGTCAGAAATCCCTGTTGTCTTGGGCTACTTGGTGACTCCATGAAGCGTGGGTTACTGTGTCAAAGGTCAGAGGCCAATCTGAGGGCTGTCGAGAGCACATGACAAACCTGTTTACCCCGTGAGATACATGGGCACTGGGATCAAATGTAAGATTTCAGGAGTAGGAAGTGTACCAGGAAGGCAGGAGCCGTGACTCAACTCTGAGGTGTTAGGAGATGGGGGGAAGTGGTGGTGGTGGGGGGGGGTGTATGGTGTGGGCGGGGGGGACCCAGATGATCTGCAGAGCTCTGTGCCTCATCCCAGTCCCAGAGGATCTATTTCAGAAGAGGACAGCTCGTGCTAGACCCGCTGGGCAGGAGGCCCTGGCAAGCACGGCCCCTGCCTGGTGTGCACGCAAAGCATCAGGGGATGGAGAAAGAAGGGGAGGATGCCAGCATATTAAGCAGCAGCGGGGAGAGGCCAACTTTGATCACGGCGCTGGGCTCCCTTCCCCAGTCCTGGAGGTTGCCATGGTACCTACTGACACGCGAGGAAAACCCGTCTGTGAGGCGACAGGGAGCGCCGCCGCCTCGCTGCCGTGAGAATTTGGACACGCTCTCTGGTATCACGAAGTTACAGAGACAGATGGAGTAGCACCGTGACAAGGTACTTACACTATTGGACGACAAAGACAAATTACAGAACTTGGCTTCCACTTCTGTCCTTGTCAGCTTTTCTGTCTAATGTGGAGAGAAAGTAATAGCGAGAGTCACCAAATTTGGCCCTGAACAAGATATAATGTCCAGGCTAATTGTGACAGGTATATCCTCTACTCTGGACAAACCGCTTTCTAATCATGAAGGATGGATTAATTCTGTGATTAGAAAAAACTTTTTTTTCAATTCACATAAAAGAATTACAAGGGGGAAGCTGCACCTGCCGAACGGTGAGGAAACCCCGAGCCGGACAGGCCGAACCAGGGTGTTTCTGTTTGGATGGCACGGGAGTACCTGATCCGTGTTCCCCAAACAAAAGCCACGCGTGGACAGGCTCTGAGCATTGTGTCCCCATGCCGGCAACGCGGCCGTGGCTGTGGGACAGGAACCAGAATGACGTGAAGCCCCCCGGCACAATCCCGGGGATTCCTGCCAGTGTCCGACTGACGCAGTATGTCTGCTACTGCCCAAGGCAGCAACACGTGGGGGTAAAGCACCACTGAGAAACGGACAGTAAAATTAGGGCCCTTGATGCACACCTGTCGGATAAGAGAAAACCTAGTTAGGCTTGGCAGGGTGGGGTTGGGGGTGGGGGGTGGGAGACACCTGGGTGGCTCAGTCGGTTAGCCATCGACTCTGATCTCCGCTCAGGTCATGATCTCACCGTTCTGAGTTCGAGCACCACATTGGGCTCTGGGCTGACAGCGCGAAGCCTGCGTGGAATTCTCTCTCTCCCTCTCTCTCTGCCCCTCTCCCATGCAAGCTTTCTCTCTCCAAGTAAATAAACAAATTTCAAAAAAAAATTCCTTAGGCTTTTTGGTGTACAGAGAACAGTAAGCCAGCAGACTTCCACTATCTGTTCTGCCTTAATCACATACTATTTGGCACTGTAGATTACTGCATGTCCTCGACGCCTCTATTATAAAAACAGCATTTAACGTAAAAAGAAATTACAAAAGATAAGCATTCGTTTTCAACCCAGCACCATAACACTACGTAAAATCTTCAGTGGTTCCCCTCCAGGCTCTGCACACATACTGTGGAGTATCTGCACACATTCTAGAGTGTAATGAATACTACGATGCAGCTAAATTACGAAGAGTAACTGGACGTGGCTGCTCCAGCCCCACAGGAAGGAGGCGCTAGATGAGGCCCAACGCTGGCAGGCCTAGACCACTCTCGTCCAATTCAGCTGGTCCCAATCTGTAAGCTTACTGATAAATTCGGGTGGGTTGGAAGAATTAAGGGCAGGCATAAGCCTTTTATTCTCAAAACAGACACACCCTCCAACTGGTTTTTTTACCTTAGAGAAATGAGGGAAGGAGATGAAACTCCCAATTCAGTTTTATGTTTACATCACTAAGAAAATACTTATGAACTATCATTATCATCCAATCTCAAAGTAATGAAATGCTTACCACGGCATCATAGAGAATAACGTAGACTTGACTGAGTTTATCTTCTGGGATCCCACAGTGTAGGAGGATTGCTTTCAATAACATGGTATGGTTCAAGTAAATACTGTAATTTCTTTCCTAAGAGACAAGAGAAAACATGTTAGTTTCATCCTAACGGCAGTGTAGGTACATGACCAAATCCAGACTCTTACCACCAACTCACCATCCCTGCAGGGCATTGTGGGAGGATCGAATTTTAGCATATTGCCTTCTAGTTTATTTTTTTGTTAACATTGCTTTTACATTGTTATTGTTATAATCAGTATAATATAATCAAACACCTTTTTTTTTTTTCCATGTTTATTTCTGAGAGAGAGACAGAGCCCAAGCAGGGGAGAGGCAGAGAGAGAGGAGACAGAACCTGAAGCCGACTCCAGGCTCTGAGCTGTCAGCACAGAGCCCGATGCGTGGCTACAACTCACCAACTGAGAGATCATGACCTGAGCTGAAGTCAGACACTTAACCAACTGAGCAACCCAGGGACCCCATGGTAAAACACTTTAATATAGAGATCCAAAAAACTTTGGTTTTCAGCTATGATGAAAATCCTGAGTGAGTTCTTACAGATTCCTTTTTTTTTTTTTTTTTAACATTTATTTATTTTTGAGAGACATAGAGACAGAGCGTGAGCAGGGGAAGGGCAGAGAGAGAGGGAGATACAGAATCTGAAGCAGGCTCCAGGCTCTGATGAGCCGTCAGCACAGAGCCCGATGTGGGGCCCGAACTCACAGACTGTGAGATCGTGACCTGAGCTGAAGTCAGCCGCTTAACCAACCTAGCCACCCAGGTGCCCCTCTTACAGATTTCAAAGAGGCAGAGGATCTGGTTCAATAGTAACTGATATTTAAGAACACGCTGGTGGAAGAGCTGTCATGACTTCTGTTCACATGAGGTGACTAGCAAGTGATCACAGGGCAACGAGCTACGTGCGGCGAGGTATACGGCAAAGTGGACACCAGAGCTCTGCCCTCAATGAGCAGGTGGTGTGTCACCTCGGGGGCTGTTCACCAGCCGGTGAGGGAGCAGTCAAGCTTCCAGGGCGGAAGGGGTGCAAATGGCAGCTGCGAAGAGAGGTCTTTCTAGACAAGGAACAACATGACTGGCGCCGTGGTGGGGGTGAGCGGGCCCATGTGCAGGACGCGGAGGGAAGGCTGAGGAGAGCAAACAGTTATGCCAGGAGCAGTCTCTACTAGCGAGGTAGGTTGCAAGCTCGATGAAAAGTGAAGTTGGGGAGCTGAAGACAGGGTGGGGTGTAGGAGGGGTCACAGAGAGTTCTGAATAGAGTGAATGTAGTAAAACCATCCTAGGAACCTTAGCTGATTTCTTGCATTTTGGAAGAAAGGGCAAAGAAACAATGCCCTTCCCTCAAAATAAATAAAAACAAAGCCCATTGCTGTCAAGGGAGAGGGAAGAGCCTGAGATAAACCCAGAAGTAACGTCATCAGACTCTTGGTTATTTTAGTAAAAAGTGTGATCCCTGCTTGCACAAACCGCCCCCCGCCAGGGTCACAGAATCTAGCGGGATGAGCTCGGCATGGTAGATTCTGGAAAGTCACCTGAAGCGCTGGGAACTCCTGGATGATTTCACAGATCGTGTAGATGATTTCCGCAGTGGGCAGAGAGCTGTTGGTGGTAGACGTGACGATATCAAATGCACATTCCAGAAGTTCTTTGGGATGAAATCGGTCTAACTTGCGAGGTCTGAACACACGTTCTATGCAGTATCTGCAGAGAGAAACCCAGCTTTACAAGGTCCCTGCTTCCTGGAATCAAATATGCGTCAGAGGTTGTGGAACAAGAGAAAAGAAATCCGAGAAAACGAACCCGTGGCAGGATCAAGAGGCCTTAAAGAGAGATTTAGGTGCCAATTCCTAGGGTTGCCACTATTATACTACGGGGCTTGATTTGTCTTTTAATATTTGAAACAGATGAAGTTGCGTGCAAGAAATAATTTTCCCTTTAGTGCTCGCTTTCTACACAGTGACGCACCTTAGGACTCTCACTGCTAATTAATTGTTCACTCGCAGCTCAGAGTAAAAGCACGTGTAAAGGGCTCTGACTTCCTTTGAAGAAAGGCGCTTTAAAGCAGGGTGCCTCGTTGGCAACCGTACCACTCCCATTTAGGGGCATCTCGCTGTCTGACCCCCGTGGTGTCTGAATGTTCAGAAACCCCTTTTCCACTGCCAAGTGCCTGGAGGTCCTCGGCGTTCAGCATTCCCGCTGGGTTTACTCCACTTCTCTACGAGCAGCTTTTGTTCAGTTACCTGCGTGGGCAGTTTTCACACAGAAACCACCGGCCCTTTGTCCCTCCAATTAAGGTTTACAAGGGGCCATCTGTGATTTGGAGCCGCCAGATGTTTTTGTCAAGCAACCGTTTGTGAAAATAATTAGTTATGTTGCTTGGAGACGTTAGAAGGCACAGAAGAGACCGCGGGAGCTTTGGGGTACCTGCCCAACTGCTACGTTTGTTCTAAAGAGAAGGCCGACAGCCTGTGACACCCTTTATTAAAAGGGGTACTGTGGCTGGGTATTTTAATCATACTCCAAGCTCATGACTTTAAACCCAAAATTCAATCCCCCAATTCTTTGCTGTGTAAGGAGCACAGATGATAAAACATTCTTTGGTTTCTTTCCAACGTCCACCAAACGAAACCGAAACCCCAATGTTCCGTACCGTTTCAAATTCAATATATTGTTTCTCGCAACGTATCTTGCAAAAGGAACCTGAAAAGCAAAGATTCAAAAGTTGATGTCAAAATGTGCCAAAAACCACTCCTTTTGGTTTTTTAAGAACAACTTTGTTGAGATATAACTCACATATTATAAAGTTCACCCTTTTTAAAGTGTACAATTCAGTCAGAGAACACAAATGTCATATGACTTCACTCATATGAGAGCTTTAAGATACAAAACAGATGAACATAAGGGAAGGGAAGCAAAAATAATATAAAAACAGGGAGGGGGACGACAAAACATAAGAGACTCTTAAACATGGAGAACAAACAGCGTTGCTGGAGGGGTTGTGGGAGGGGGGATGGGCTAAATGGGCAAGGGGAATTAAGGAATCTACTCCTGAAATCACTGCTGCACCATATGCTAACTTGGATGTAAACTTAAAAATCAGTTATAAAAAAAAAATAAAACGTATGAGTCAGTGGTTTTGAGCATAATCCAGAGCTGAGCACTGCTCACCATTCACATTCCATGAAATGCAGCTGAATCGGTCAGTCAGCAGTAAACCCTGCTGTGGGGCTTGCTACCAACCCTATTCACTGTGGCATTTCTTAGGTTTTTAAATTTGAGAAAACCTCGCTCTTTTTTTTTTTTTTAAGTTTATTTATTTGAGGGGAAGGGCAGAGAGAGAGGGAGAGAACCCCAAGCAGGCTCCAGCAATCTCAGTACAGAGCCCATGTTGGGCTTGATCCCATGAACCCTGAGATCATGACCTGACTCGAAACCAAGAAAAAAAAGCTCAACAGACTGAGCCACCCAGGTGCCCCGAGAAAAACTCACTTTTAATTAAATACACTCTGTCCAATTTTCTTATGCCAAATTACAATCAGTAAGATCAGCACAGGTTACAGCACTTGGTTTGTGACCATAATTAGTTCTGGAAACAGGTTTGTAATCCAAAGGACTTGTATATCAAAGCAAATTTCAAGAACTATTGTCTCAGTTATGATCATGTGACATTCGGCATGAGGTACTACTCATGTTGCAAGACATCACTCCTTTATCAAGTTAAAATTTGTTAGAAATGTTTGCTCATGGGGTGCCTGGTGGCTCAGTCAGTTGAGTGTCTGAATTCTGCTCAGGTCATGATCTCACTGTTCGCAGGTTTGAGCCCCGTGCCGAGCTCTGTGCTGATAGCTCAGAGCTTGGAGCCTGCTTTGGATTCTGTGTCTCCTTCTCTCTCTCTGTCCCTCCCTAGCTCATGCTCTCTTTTTCTCTCTCTCGAAAATAAATATTAAAAAGAAAAGAAAAGAAATGTTTGTCTTGCGGAACACTCACAGAACAAGTTACTCACAATCCAAGGTTTTACTGCATTTGGTTACCTGTGAATTCTTCTCCTTTATATATTTTGCCCATCCCACCCCTCCCCCCTGCCTCCCTGCCTCTGGCAATCACCAGTTTTTTCTACTTAAGAGTCTGGTTTTTTTGTTTTGTTTTGCTTTTAGATTCCACATATAAGTGAAATCATATGGTATTTGTCTTTCTCGGATGTATTTTACTTAGCCTAATACCCTCTAGTTCCATCCATGTTGCAAAATGGCAAGATTTCATTCTTTTCATGGCTGAGTAATATTCCACTGTATTTATATACCACATATTCTTTATCCATTCAACTATCAGTGGACACTTGGGCTGCTCCCGTATCTTGGCTAATATAAATAATATGAATTATATAAATAATTACATTTTTAATATTTATTTATTTGAGAGAGAGAGAGGGAAAGCACAATAAGGGGAGAGGAGCAGAGGAAAAGAGAGAATCATAAGCAGGTTCTATGCTCAGTGAGGAGCCCGATGGGCGGCTGGATCCCATGACCCTAGGATCATGACTTGAGCCAAAATCAAGACTTGAACTCTCAACTCACTGAGCCGCCCAGGCACCTCTAAATGTTTTTTAAAGTGTCATTTATGATAATGCAGTCAAAATGGGTCTAATCTCTTATGATGAATTTCCGGATTTTTCCATGATCTTCTAGAAGTTCTTAATCACCCACTAATGATAACCACAACTTAAATAATCATGGTCTGATGTTCCCAAGAGATCTGACCCAGTATCATTAACTATGGATCAAATTCTCAAAGGTACTTTTTTTTTTTTTTTTTTTTGCGAGGACGGAGTATTAACTTGCAGAAAGGGAGCTCGAGTTTAAAAATCTGTATGGTAGGAGCACCTGGGAGACTCAGTTGGTTAAGCTTCCAACTCTTCATTTTGCCTCAGGTCATGATCTCACAGTTCCTTAGTTCAAGCCCCACATAGGGCTCCACGCTAATAGCACGGAGCTTGGGATTCTCTCTCTCCTTTTCTCTGCCCTTCTCCAGCTCTCTCTCTCAAAATAAATAAAAGAAATTGTATTATTTTTAAAAATTTTTTAATGTTTATTTTTTGAGAAAGAGAGACAGAGCACAAGTTGGGGCGGCGGAGGGGGGGTGCTGCAGAGAGAGAGAGAGACACAGAATCCAAAGCAGGCTCCAGGCTCCAAGCTGTCAGCACAAAGTCCGACTCAGGGCTCGAACTCATGAGCTATAAGACCATGACCTGAGCTGAAGTTGGACGCTTAACCAACTTAGCCACCCAGGTGCCCCAATATAATAAACTTTTAAAAAAGATCTGTACTTTAGTCTCCTAACGTATACAGAATAAATAGCCCAGTTTTAAGTATAGCAATTTAAATATTTTTATCAGTCTGTTGGGTGAAGTTGAGATAACTTTTCTCTGCATTTCCTTATTTATGCATGAAGCTGACCATCTTTCCTGAAGTTTGTCAGCCCCATGCATTTTCTCTTCCGAGAACTGACTGGTCACAGCCTTCGCTGTGCTTTCTGTGCTTTCTGTGTGTGAGGAGAATCACACTCTCGTCTGCCTTAGGCGCCTTCAGGGCTGCAGGTGGCTTGTTAGCAGCCGGCACTAGGTGAGTCCACCGCCAGTCAGAGCGCTGCTGTCAGAGGGAACCCTGGGGATCAGGAGCCAACAGGCATGAGCACAATTCAGCACACCTAATTAGCAGATGCACTTGCAATGAGAAGAATTTAACTGTTCTCGACATTCACACGTCAGAAAGTTAATGAAGATCTAGTTAGGAGGTAATGAAAAAGAAAACTGCATTCATTTGTCTGACTTGGCCAGGTCAGCCTGGTCCAGTCACTCGGCAGAGCTCAACACTGCGGTGCAGATGCGGCGTCCGAGGGTCACAAGCACTTGCTCTATAAGTGAGGTGGACATAACAAGGTCAAACATGTATTAAATTTCAGTAATGCTCTCACCTCAATAACTCCCTTAAGAATGTGTTTCTTGGGGCGCCTGGGTGGCTCAGTCGGTTAAGCGGCCAACTTCGGGTGAGGTCGTGATCTCACAGTGTGTGAGTTCGAGCCCCGTGCCCGGCTCTGTGCTGACAGCTCAGAGCCTGGAGTCTGCTTTGGTTTCTGTGTGTCCCTCTCTCTGCCCCTCCCCTGCTTGCTCTCTGTCTCTTTCTCAAAAATAATAAACATTAAAAAAAAATGTATTCCTTAAAGGTGATATTTACAACAGAAGCTTAGGGGGAAACATGACTGGCAATGGTAAACCTGTAACACAGATGCTACCCGTGACCAGACATGACTTCTGGCCTGTCCCAGGGCATTCCCAGGCTCACCCGCAGGTCGAAAGGAAGCATCACCAGCATCCCGCTGTGGTCCATGAATAAGGCGGCTTCGTTGTGCTCATATATTTGCCTATTTTGGGGAAGCAGGAATGGGGTGCACAACTGGACAGCTCCTATACCAAGTCAGAAAAAATAACTAATCATCATGGTCTCATTCTTCCTAGGAGGCAACTGAAAACAAACACGAACTTGACCGTTAAGTACTCTGCTACTGGCCACTGAAACCACCACCAAGCTGTCTCCGGTCTCTAACTTCCCTAATGGACCAGCTCATCTATTAAGTTTGTTAAGGTAGTCTGTCTCCTCTCCTTCCTTCCTTTTCTTTCGTTCTTAACGTAATCTTATTTCCGACTCCACCAACCAACTGTATTGTAGTAGTAAGCTATAATATTCAAATTGTACTATTCTAATGTTTTCCTTTCAATAAGCTGAGTGTTAAAAATAAGCTTAAATTTCACAAGATATCAAGTGCCTGTAACTGAATTTAAAGGTAAAATACAGCTGCACTCAAATCTATTAACAGTTTTTTTTTAATTAACAGTACTTTCTAATGATGAACCAGAACACCTTCTGAGAAGGCCTGGGATTTTTTTTTTTACAAAGGACGTACCATGTCTTTTAAAGATGCGGACGATGGTGTCACACACATGTTGCTGTATCTTGGCTGTACGGATCGAGAAGCTGCCCTAAAATATGACCAATGAACACATCATCAAAAGCCAAATCAAAAGGTTCCCTTGAAATGTTTATGTGTAGCTTGCAGAAAGCATCGCATTGCTTATGCCTAGGACCACAAAGGAGATGTCAACAAGTGAGTTGCTTTGTGAGCATGCTCAGGAAGGGCAGAAAACGGCCCGTCTTGAAGAAGGCCACCTAAAGCTCAAAGGCCAGACTCTTAACCATGTTGAAATACACCTCTCGGATAGAGCTAATCACACAACACGTTCTCCCCAAGGATTCGCAGGGATGCAATTCTCACAGAGCAATCAAACATCAACGGCATCAGGCCCACCCCTCCTCCCCACACTAAGGTGATCCATGGGGGGCCCCTGGAAAGCTACATGGCATTTATCTATTTTATAAAGATCCTTCTTTTCATTAGTTTCTTATTATACAAGTAATACCATTCCACTAGAGAAAATTTAGAAACAACTAACAAGGAAAATGACAAAAATAAACAAATCACTTACAATCCTCTAAGCAGCTTTCTCATATCGCCAACCAGCAAAAACTGGTTCGGCCTCTGATGAGCGCACTGATCGTCCACAAACCTGACCACTTCTTTCTCTACTACTCTTCTAAAACTACATCATTATTTCAAGCATAAAGAAACATACAAAGAATATAACAAATATCTGTTATTCATCCATGCAACTTATTGAAATTTTAACATTTCGCTATACTGTTCCAGACTGTTTTTGTTTAAAATGGAATGGGACGGGGAAGGGAGGGAAAAATGAAAAAGTTGAAGGCTGCCAAGCCTGACAATGTTTCAGAAACCACCTGGGAGATTTTAAAAGGAGACACTTGGAGGGCCTCATCTGGAGATTTCCAAGTCACCTAGATCGGATGGAGGGCCCGAGCACTGGAACCTGCCCAAGGGCGTCTCAGGTGTACCAGGTGCAGCCAGCCTTAGGAGCGACTGACCCCGTGATATGGATTTGAACGGATTAGATGTTTTGGTCCAGGGTTCAGTCTCTAAAAGTACCACTGCTTAATCTCCTAGGTGGATGGAGAGGGGCATGGGTGGGAACTCCTCAGAGTTAAGTAATTAAAAGCATGGCTCCTCCCAGAATAATGCATATGCACATATTTTGCCTATACGGATATGCTGAGGCATTAAAGGAGTCCATGAAAACTCAGGAAGAGGCTCGACCCTTCCGTGAACCAAGCTGAGCTCTGGGCTCTAGCCCACCTTCAGCATGTTGCTGTCGTAGGTGTAATCGATGGCGGGGGAGACGCGCTGGGAGAAGATCTGGGCCATCATGGTGCGGTAGGCCTTGCCGTCCACGTTGGCCAGGGTGTGGTGCAGAACTTCGTGCAGCTCCGACTCCTCCATCTGGGGTGGGGGCAGCAGCTCACTCTTGAGCAGTTCTGTGGCCGTGGGCCGCTTGGCGGGATCGTGGTTCAACAGCCAGGAGATGACAGATTTCTGTAATGAAACCCAGGCACGCTGGTGACCGGATGCACCAGGTGACGCCCCGGAATCGTGACAAGCTGACGGTTGGATAAGGACAAAGAAAAGACGCCACACTTCTTGGACTTAGGTGGTGCACTGTAATTGGCAGTTCTGAAATCTCTCAATCTGTCCTTTCTCCCCCTACACTTCCTTATGGCCACAGAGTTGTGAGAGAGTGGAATCGGAGTGTTTCTTAAAAGGCAGAGGCCGTTTTTATATTTTATTGTTATCAACAACCAAAAGATCCTCAAATTCAAAAACAACACAGAAGCAGAACTGTATCAAAACAGGTGGAGGAACATAAAACAATTATCCCTAGATGCCTAATTTTGGTAAAAATTATAATGCGTAGTGGCTGCTGGGTGGGATCCTTACATCTTGTTCTCATTTTTTCTTCTCCATTTATGTTATCCGTATTAATGGCATTCCCTGGAATTCTCTTGATTTACGTGACTCATTTATTATGACCTCATAGCCACGGCCTCGTTAAGCAGGGAACTCTTTGAGAACACCCTGAACCTTGGAAGATTCCTTCATGAGTCCTCAATTCTCTCGTTTACACTACAGACTTATAAAGAGAGGAATATTCGAGATCAGAAAAATGTCAATTTTTAGATGAATCTTATTAAGCCTTTTTAAATTCAGACTCTTAATATATTCTCTCCCTGTAGTCCTCCCAACTCCTACCTCTGTCTTAGGCTGAAAGAAAAACACATGTAAAGAAAGGAATGAACAGGACACCGTTTTAATGAAAAGTTAAATTAAACTGGTAAAGGAGATGCCCAGTTTAAACTGGGTGGCTCAGTCAGTTAAGCATCCAACTTTGGCTCAGGTCATGATCTCACAGTTTGAGAGTTCGAGCCCCACATCAGGCTGTGTGCTGACAGCTCAGAGCCTGGCGCCTGCTTCAGATTCTGTGTCTCCCTCTCTCTCTCTGCCCCTCCCCTACTCATGCTCTGTTTCTCTTTCTCTTAAAAACAAACATTAAAAAAAAAACAAACATAAAACTGGTAAAGACAATTCCCTATTCAACAATACAGACCCTATTACAATGCTCAATTTCTGTGGTGTGGCAACAGTTGTGTTATACCCAGCACATAAGCATTTTCTATGCTGCTTCCTTTCAGATAAAAAGTAACAGCTATGACATGCGGGGCAGTAGGGGTTGTGGTTCAGGGACGTTTATCTGCCCAAACACAGACGCTCAGGAGTACCAAGTGTGTACCTCTGGGAGGCCAGCAATCACTATTGAGAGAAATGGTTTGTACAGTTGCTCTTGTGTTTGTGGCTTAATTAAACAGACCCCACAGCTGCCGACACGTGGAAATACTGAGTAAGACTGACCTTGTTATAGGGAAAGGCTCTGAAATGAACATTTATTTATGACTCCAGAAACAGAGAACACGACTCAGTTCCAATAGACGATAATAGCTAACAAAAGCAGCAGACAACACAATGCAGTGAATTTTCTAATGGTCCTTCACGAATGGAACAGACGAGGCAGAACAGGTGCCTCCAGCCAGAAATAAATGTCCTGTTAAATATTACCAAATTACAGAATGTTAGTGTTCATACAGATAAAGTGGCACTTAATCCTTTTGACAGGTGAGGAAAATCAAAGTCTAGATAAGTGACTTGTCCAATCAGATACACAACCAGTAAGCAAGAAAGAGCAAACTAATGCCGTGTTCTATCGAGGCTTCTGTTCTCAACATGAATAACTTAAATAAGGGATTTTGCCTTGATAATAAAGAAAAGTCCGTTTCAGGAAAAACTTCCATATGCCAGGAGCGTCAACCACAGAAGGCTTTGCCAAGGTAAACCACCAAACACTAAGAAGAAACGCACACCAGAAGCACAATACACAAGTTCACTAATAATTACTCATTCAAATTAGCTCGATGCCAAATAACCCATGTCATGACTTACATATACATGTACTCATATTTATAGTATGGAGGAGAAATTATTTTACTTTAAAGTACTATTAACATCAGACTATCTAGTCTTCCCCTTTACAATCTGAGTTTTTTTTAACTACAAAACCGAACAAAATCATAGTTTTAAATTGTATTTTTCTTTTCTTAAAAAGTTCCAAGCTCTATCTAAATTAATGAAACCTAAAAGCATTCTCTTTTTTTCCAACAGCTAAGCCAAGGTTCCAAATAGCACTGCAAAAGCACAAGGAACCACACAAAAGAACCCTGTAGCTGGTTAATTTTCTGTGCCAGTCCTTGGCATTTTTATGGTGTATGTCGAGTGTAATAACATTTTAAGCATTTCATCTTTTGCTATTTCTTCCCCACATTGTTCCCAGGGCACGAGAGAATGAGTGGCAGAAGAGCGCTAATTGAAAAAGAAGAAAAACAGTAATTAAAATCCAAGAGTGAAGACACGGTAATGAAAGTGTCAGAGAATTACCTGCTTTGTATGCTCTCCATCATCGAAGTCTTCTGGAAACTTAGGCGATGTGGGCTAGAAGAATAATATATTCAAATCAGCAAGTGCTTGGCAAACTGCCACAATGAAAAAGCACTTATTCACCAGAAGTAAGAAAATCAAGTACGAAAATGAAAACAAGGAAAGACTCAAGTGATACCTTCTTGAAGCCCAAGGCCCATTGTTCCAAGCACATAAACAGTATTCTAATACAAATTTTACCCAAATGACAGCCAGGTGATAGAAAGCACCTCATCTGAGGACAGAGTATTTTAAAATCTAATGGCTTCAGAGGAAGACAAAGTAGCTTTATTAAACACTCAGATGAAAAGAGCCCCCACCCCCCCCAAAAAAAGCATTAATATTGAAACCTGTGTTTGCTGAAAAGCTCCCACCTTTATGGTATATAAGATTTCAATCATAACACCAACTTGACAGCTTAGATATTCTTGAAATGAGGGAACATGAATTTTAGATTAAAGAAAGGCACTTCATCAAGGACATAATCCTATAAGAGCATTCCAAGCCCAGGCAAGGACATGGTAATCACTCTACTTCCTTCCATACTTGGTGAGCATTGTGGTCCATGCTGTACTGGCAATAAATTATTTCTAGTTTTCAGAAGTATCTTGAGGAATATTCTCAGTTATGGTGTACAGGATTTCAGCTCAGGAAAAAAGAAGGCTCTTTGCTTTACTCATGAATATGCAAATCTAAGCCACCCTCAACTCACCCAAACCTTACTCCACTTTGTCCTAAAGCTGTTTGTAATGGGCATCCTTGGCCTCACACACTTTTAACATCAGTCCCTTCTAGTGTGGGCAATAACTGAGGTAAGGATTAATCTCAAGATCACAAAGGGAAATTTCACTGGGGAGAAAAATTCAAGCAGCTGCCATATTCCATAGACCCTTTTAAATTTCTGGTCATTAGGGTATTCCTTAGGCATCACTGCCATGTCCTTTTGGCTGGAACCTTTAATTTCTAGAACTAAATCTCCATTATCCTTATAATCCATTCCCACTATTGCAACTACATCAACATCATGCAAAATGTTTGCATTCTTCTTCTGTTTTAAAACCAAGAGTAAATCTGTAAGAATAATTTTTTACAAGTTAACTATGACCTGCAATCTCTCCAAGTAGGATTCCCAAAAACAAACAAAACTGGGGAAAGTTTCTTATCACTGGAAGTCTGTAAGCAGAGGTAGATTTCCTTTTACTAGAAATATAGATTATAGTAAAACCACCTCTTCCATATTATAAATACCAGAAAGATACCCTGCATTAAATTCTGATGTCCGCTCTAAGATTTGAGTTACTGGAAGTTGAGGCATTAAACCATCTGATACATACATCTCTGAGTTGGTTGAGAACAAAGATCCTTTCTGAGGCCGTGACCATGGGGTGATAGGACATCTCAAAGAAGATAATTCCCAGGCTGAAGAGATCCACTTTCTACGAGTAAAAAGAACTGTGTTTAGACAGCTTTGACGTGAACACACCATTTACCAGGAAATTATATGATGGGCACTGTTAGTTGGAATACAGTTTGCATAAGGGAAAAAACAAGCCACCGTAGAAAAAAACTTGCTTTCTTCTAATAAATTATAGGTATAAAGTATAGATAAAATACTTGTCGTGACTTCTCAACACTTTCCTTGAAAATTCATTGAAACTGGTTTAGCAATATACACAGACATAGGCCACTGAGATATTCACACTGACGGACCACTGAGGGATCCCTCAAGAGCAAGGACAAGCGAGATCTGGTAAAGGAATTTGCTTTGCTCTGCTTCCCTCCCCTTCATCTCACAAGTGAAATGCAGACCAGAATCTGCAGTTGATGGCAGAGGTCAACCACTGACTGCAAAGCCACACCAACGAGGGCAGAAAAATGGTGCAAGAGAAAGATCATGCGACTAATCCCAACAGAATATGGAAGTGCAAGTAAAAAGGAGAAAGGGCAAGTCAGCGCACAGAGTCTCAGACAGGGATGCGGCAAGGGGAGAATGGAGCGCGGAAGGCAACGTGCCCGAGGCAGCCGGCACAACTCTGCTGAGAGGGAGACTGTACGTGGCAAACTGGCACAGAAGCCACGTTCAAGGACAACTGTTGCATGAATATGGACTCAAGGATTAGTAGGGGAGACTCTAATTATTACCAGTGATCTCCCAAGTCTTCAAATCAAACACTGGCTGTGGCATTTCCTGTGTGCTGGCTGTAGAAAATGTGGAACACGCACCAGGAAAAACAGCAGCCACCCCTAATCCCACTGCTCAAGGATATTTACCACTAATGTCTAACTAAGAAAGGCCTGCTGTTTTTTAAATGCATACACACACACACACACACACACACACACACACACACACACACACACACCCTATAGAAGTACAACCATACTATGGTTTGTAACTTTTGTTCCCTTAAGATAACGAGAGTATTTTTCAATGTTATGTCATTTTTCTAGAACGGGCTTCTAAAACATGATTTTAATGACATACAGTATTCAACTACACGGAAGTCCCAGAACTTATTTCACCATTTATTTTTAAACACCGTTATTTTTCACTGTTCTAAATAATGCTGTGATGAACCCCTTTTACACCCATCTTTTTGGACGTCATTGTGTCCTCTGGATAGGTTTCAAAAGGGGGAGCTGCTGGGCCAAAGGGTGGATACAGCCCCTTTAAGGATTTCATTATGGCTTCCGAACTGAACTCAGGTGGCGCTAGAGGTGCACGCACCTCCGCACCTCCCACACCCTCGTCCCGCCGGGTATTTGGAGGTATCTAACTCTAGGTCACTGCCCAGCACTCCCTGTCAGAACTGAAACCCAGACTTGGGTTTCACTGCAAGCCTGAAAATATGCTCCGATGTGAAAGGCCTAATATATTTTTGAGATTTAGCTCTACACTCTTGCCCTAAGTGATCCCATCCAGTCCGATGGCTTTAAATCCCTCTTGTGCTGAGGACCCTCACATGCATACTTCTGAGTCTGAACCTTCTTCTGAACTCAAGTCCCAAGTCTTCAACAAACTACTGGACATCTCTAACTGGATCTCTCATCAGGCATTTCCAACTCAACGTGCCCTCCAAAATGGAATTTTCCTGCTGTCTCCTCCTTTGTCTTTGCCCATTTCGGTCAGCTAGCCTTCCCCAGCTGCTCCAGCAGAAGCCCGAGCACGATCTTATCACACTTCCTTTCCCTGACCCAACATCCACTCCATCAGTAAGGCTGCCAACTCCCCTCCACAGTGTGTCTTACGTGCACACTTCTCCCCACCTCTACTGCTCCCGCTCCAGTTCCAGCTAGCAGCCACCCCACTGGGGTGAACTCTCTGGCTCCAGACCCTTCAGCGGCTCCCTGTGCACACTCGTATCATAGCTGAGATGGCCCTCCATCATCTGACCCTGGCCTCCTTTCCAGCTTCACTTCATGCCTCTCTCCCCCATAGCTCACCAGGCTATAGCCGCATGGATGATCTTCTGGATTGTCTCAAAGATGCCAAGTGAGCTCTCACTTAGTTTTCTCCTTATGCATGCTCTTTCTTCTGTTTACCCTTTTCTTCTCTCAGCTCCCAGCTTCTTGTGGCTTGTCCCTTATCCTCAAAGCTATCCCCTTGGGGAAGCCGCCTGTGGTCAGTTTACCTAAAGATGATGCCCCCTATTGTGCTCTGGTCACCAGAGTCCATTTCTTTTCTTTACAATTTGTGATTCTTTCTTTTATTTTTTACTTGTTTATTGTCTATTTCAACCACCAAAGGATAAGCAACCCAAGGGCTGCAATTCAAGACACCTGTCTTATTAGTCAACCGTACGGTTCCCTGTATTCCTGGGGCATAGCCCAGGATCAGGTTAGTGCAAATCCTCTTTGGATGGATGGACTGTAAGGTCCTTGGCAGCAACAGTGCCAGCTTCAGTCACTGTCCGTGGGCACCATGTGTCCTGTGTGGAGTAGCCAACTCAAGAGTACTATGTTGTGGATACACAGCAAGGGAATGAATGTTCCTATTTCCGTTGGTAACTAAACCCCAAATGCTGTGATCTTCATGTGCTTACTAATGGGGCTCCTGGGTGGTTCAGTCAGTTAAGCGTTCTGACCTCGGCTCAGGTCCTGATCTCACAGTTCGTGAGTTCAAGCCCTGCATCGGGCTCTGTGCTGACCGCTCAGAGCCTGGAGCCTGCTTTGGATTTTGTGTCTCCCTCTAGCTCTCTGCCCCTCCCCCACTTGCACTGTCTCTGTCTCTCAAAAAAATGAATAAATGTTAAAAACACTTTTTAATGTTCTTACGATTATCTCACTCTTGAGACCTTTCTTCTTCCCCAGAAGGCTTCCCCTTTACCTGGTTGTACGTACGTCTGGTGCTTCCTTGGACCTCTGGGCTTACATACAAAGCAGTGCCAACCATCCCAGTCAAATGACCTACATGGAAGAAGGCAGAGGGAAGGCTTTATAATTATAGGCCTTAGGAGTGAGGCAAACTTTCATTTAAAAAAAAAAAAAAAAGGTTTCTTAAGAGTGAGGCATGATCTGTTAACTAGTCACTGTATTCGGAGGAAGATACAGCATGCGTTTCACCAAGGGATTATGCCTAAGTCATGTATGGCCACACATTCTGTTCCACACAGGAGGTCTTTCCTGTTGCAGAGGGGCAGTGCCAGAAAGAACACCCCAGACGGCCCAGGTCATGAGGTAACCTCACATTGTCATGTGGGGTCAGACAAAGTGTAACTATCTACCTATGGGAGCCAATTGTTCTAACTAAAGCTCTAATTTCTCAGAGTTCTGAAGAACAATTAATATAGTGAGAAGGGGATAAAATTAAAGCATTTTCATCGTTTTGTTAATTTAATGAGTACCTATAATTTGCTTTAGAATAAAATCTTTACAAACGAAAAACATGTTCGGATTAAGAAATTTTATACTCTATAGTATACTTAAAATTCTCCAAAGAGCGGCGCCTGGGTGGCTCAGTCGGTTAAGCGGCCGACTTCAGCTCAGGTCATGATCTCACGGTCGGTGAGTTCGAGCCCCGCATCGGGCTCTGTGCTGACGGCTCAGAGCTTGGAGCCTGCTTCAGATTCTGTATCTCCCTCTCTCTCTGCCCTTTCCCTGCTCACGCTCTGTCTCTATGTCTCTCAAAAATAAAATAAAAACGCTAAAAAAAAATATTAAAAAAAATTCTCCAAAGAGAGTAGATCTTATGTTGAGTGTTCTTAGAACAAAATGAAATTAATAATTATAATAGCTATTATTATTATTACTATAAATAAAAGGGCAGGAAGGGGCTGACTTCCCCTCAGGTCATGATCTCAGTTTGTGAGTTTGAGCCCGGCATTGGGCTCTGTGCTGACAGCTCAGAGCCTGGGGCCTGCTTCGGATTTTGTGTCTCCCTCTCTCTCTGTCCCTCCCCTGCTCACGCTCTGTCTCTCTCGAAAGTAAATAAACATAAAAAAAATAAAAATAAAAATAAAAAAAATAGGGCAGAAGTAAACTTGGAGGCTATGAATATGTTCATGACATAGACCGAGATGATGCTTTCATGGGTATAAATGTATCTCCAAACTCCTCAGGTTATATACATTATATTTGCCACAGTGTTTATATTTTAAAAAGAGTGAATAAGGGATAAAACACCTTTGTGGTCTGCTTTTTAATATGCTACATACACAGTCTTCTGGATTTACCTGAAGGGTCGGGTTTAATCAAGTGATCGGCTATGCCATCTTGCTTGCCGTCAGCCTAAAAAATATAAGCCAGCCAAATACCACTCTTAAAATGTTACGTTATTTCACAGGAAAGGCTTCTTCATCTTTAAATGCAGACCAACTGAAAAATTACACACACAACACGGACTCAGTCGAATAATGCTTTTTCTGAGCCTTAAATCTTTTTTGTTTAGTTAGCCTGCTAATGTAGGACTCGGTGGAAACCGCATGAGATCAAGGAGAAGGGCACTTCGCTGTAGAATTCTTTCTTCAAGGGAGAAAGCTCCAGCAGCTTATAGAAACCAACTTATTTTCGTCTTGCAAATACCAAAACAGAATCTATTTACTAAGAAAATTAAGGTGCCAAAAACAAAAAGTTCACGTTAACTTTCCCACCGCTGTGTCCTTATCTGGGTCAATTTTCACTCCTTTTTCCTAGAGGCTGGTCACCAAAGCTGTTCCCACTGTCCCTGCTAGCACCCCTTAGGAAGCCTCCCCTTTCTCAACCGTGCCTGTGACAGCGCTGCCTCACGTATTACCCTACATCACGGTCTTCTGGTAGCACTCCACAGGTTCCTATCACAAGCACCGCCATCCGTAACAGCATCTCTGACACTGATGCCAGGCACTGTTCCAGGCGCTCTCCCTGTATTCTCATTTTATCCCGCCAGCAACTCTCTGAAGTAGGTACTGGCATTAGGCACATTTTATACAGGAGGTAGTAAGAGGTGAACTAACTAACTTGCCCAAGGCCACAAGGGAGGGCAGGGATAGAATTCTAGCCCCTGTCGGCCACCAGAGCCTGTGTCCTTATCTACTCACTATAGTATAGCCTCCAGATATCAAGTTGAATTCTTTCATTTGAGGATCTGATGATCTGGCCCTTCCTTGGTCTTAACACTCTTCAAAATGCCCCAGTGTTCTGGTCAGGCCCACACCCTCACCGTCCCCTTCCACTTCCTCCCTCTCCTCTCCTAACCTCACCTTCTAGTTTTGCTCCTATGGCTGTCTCATCATTGACCCAAATCCTGTCTTCTTTCTCTGACCACCCTGAGAATTAACTGCATGCACTGGAAATTTTGTGCCTAGCAACTCTGGCACTTAAGGCTTACCAACTAGAAGATTCCCCAGCTTACCAGCTTCATCGCTGCTCCCCTGTCCCTCATAGCTGTAACCAACGAGACAGCATGCTGGCCTCCAAACAATCATGTCTATTCACCCCAGGGCCTTTGCTTATGCTGTTCTCTCTCTCTGGGATCCCCTACCCTGCTCTGCCCTCAATCTCAGCCTAAGACTCCCACCCATCCTTTAATGCCCATTTGAAATGATCGTTTCTTTATACTGCCCTTCTGAGTCCTCATACTCATATTACTATTTCTCTTACTACACATTATTTTAGCTTTGCATATTACAGAGCTACTCTATAATGGAAGAATAAAATAAATACCCTCTGAATTACATGTTGTCTAGGACTGGTTGTTCTGTTTGTTTTTGTTTTTATTGTTGTTGTTGTTTTTTAGCTTTGTTTCCCTAAATTAACTAAAAGCCCCTCAACTGTAAAGCTTCTAGCCTAGTGCCTGCATGGTAGACCAAACTACCAAACTATTTCACCAAGTATTATATGCCTTTGACTTAACTTTCATCCACAAACCAACAATCTTAAGTCTTTCCAGTGGAACATCCTCACTAAGATGTATTTGCATTTTCAAAGCCTAAAAGATCATTGGTAGCTCGCACCTTCAGATCTGCAGAATTTCCTGGAAATTAGACAGCAGGGTTCAGTGAACCTCGTGACCATGAAAGTGCTGTAAGACAAGATAATCAAGGCACATGGGGCCATTTTTCAGGAATAGCCTAATCTGAAAAATACTCACCGTAAAGGCTAGATGGTCTGTCGCCAAACCAAAATCCCCTATTTTTACATGGTCATCGGAATCCAAAAAAATGTTGACAGGTTTCAAATCCCGGTGAATCATTCCCTGATGGAAGAGAGCAAAGAAGTGTTTCCCAAACACAGTTTATAGTTATACCTGTTTCCTAATTTCAAAGGCCAACCTAGTGACGAGAAGCAGATGAGGTCTTGCCCCACAGACCACGCCGGTCCAGGCCATCTGGCCTCTGCACTCTCTCTTGACTGTCCTGCCAATGAGCTTGCCACCATCTCCCAGTCTATCTCCTGGTCCCGGATCAGATCAAATCCAAATGGTTCCATGGGGCATTCAAGGGCCCCTTCCACTAGGTTCCCAATCTTTCTCGTTTTGGCACCACAAAACCCTTGCTCTGGTTGCAGAGACACACACCATTTTCATCCCGTCTCCAATTTTCTTCACTATTTCTCCTGCCTGAGAAATTCTTTTCTCCACTCATTTCAATTGTGCCAACAGTTCCAAGTGGCAGCTCACCCACAAGCCTTCCACGGTGATTCTAACTCAACTTACACCCCCAGCACACACCGAAGCGCTCAATGATTATCTGTCAGTGAACTCGGGTTTCTCTCCTTCCTAATGGCATCATCACGATGCTTATTGTTTTAGGTACTCTCACGTAAGACATAATTAAAATGTAATAAAAACACCTAATTATATCATCTCTTCACTGGTACACGAAGGTAAATTTCGGCTCCTTCAAAAAACAGCAAGTCCCTTTCAAGTATGGGGTTTATCATACCCTCGTGCCTGTCTGTATTCTGAGGGGTGGCACAGTATTAGACACCCAGCGGTTGATTAGCAGATGCTGAACAGATTAGACGGAGAGGAGGAGAGTGCTTGGGGCGCGCTTCTAGTAACCCAGGTGACCTCACAGCAATAGAGTCCTAATGGCCGTCATGAGAACTCATTATTTCCAACCTTGCAAATCTTGCTCCACCAAATCATTTATGAACTAGATGTTTAAACGACAGTCCCAGCTTTTTGTTATAAATATACTACAGTATAAATATCTTAAAGAAAACTGAAGCAAAGGGGAAAAAAAAGTATTTACAGTATTTACACTGACTAATGCATTAGATAATCCCATTTTTAAAATGTAACCAGTGTTCCATCCTAAAGCTAGGTCCATTAGCGTTTACACTGACATGACAATTTCTACCTTTCTAAAATGACAATTTATACCATGTGGTGAGCTATGTTTCTGTCTCATTTCTACCCTTGCTAGGTGGCTTTCTGGTTTCTCTGAGTTCCTAGGAAAGACAGCATTAAACCAATTAGAATCAAATAACTGGGCCTGTATTAATCACTCTCTTACTTTATTTTAAACAACTCAAGGAATCACGTGTTCAAATATTTTGACACGTGTTCAAATATTTCCACTTACACCAGAGGTGGCAGAAATATTGGTAAAGGGTCAGATAAATATTTTAGGCTTTGGGGGCCATACAGTCTCTGCCACAATTACTCAATTGCACAGTTGTAGCGTACACACAGCTATATGTAGTATGTAAACAAACAAGCATGGCCCTGTCCCAATAAAACTTTATTTGTGGACACTGAAATTTGAATTTCACAGAATTTTCTGGTATCATGAAATACTCTTCCTCTTTTGATTAAAAAAACAACAACAATTAAAAAAAATTTAGACAGAGACACAGAGAAAGGGCGAGAGCAGGGGAGAGGCAGGCCAAAAGAGAGAGAGAATCCCAAGCAGACTCCACTCTCAGCACAGAGCCTGACATGGAGCTTGATCCCACAACCCTGGAATCATGACCTGCCCCGAAATCAAGAGCCAGATGCTCAACCAACTGAGCTACCCAGGCACTCCTCTCTCTCTTTTTTTTTTTTTTTTACAACCTTTTAAAAATATAAAAGCCGTTCCTAGCTCACAAGTTGTATAAAAGTAGGTAGTAGCCACCGTTTGCTGGCCCCTGCCCTAACCTTCAATGTTTTCTTTGAACTTTGATACTTTATACCCTCTGTTTCTGTTTTTCTCCAATCTCACAACATTTTTCGTCATAAGTTTCACACAAATGTAAGTTTTCAGGTATGAAATGTTACAAAGTTTACTTTCTCATGAATATAAGCCAATCCATCCAGAATCTCTCGAAAAAGCCTCCACAGTCTGGTGGCATCCTGATACAGCCCCTGGTCAATGGTGTCTCGCAAAGTGCTCTTCTCACAGTACTCCATCTGGGGGCAAGAACAGACCAGGCAGCGTTTGATTGTCCCAGGTTTCAATTAAGGACGACAAGGGCAATTAACATAATCTTTCATGTTAAAACACGTGCTGTGGATTTTAAGTAGTTAAAGGAACGGTTTAATTTTTTTCAAATTGAAAACAGAAAACAACGGTATTAAAAAATTGGGAAGAGGAAAAATCGTAGCACCCCAGCATCACCATTTTAATTTTCACATTATTGTTCACTTAAAAAACAAACGACTTGTTTAAAAACCTTGCGATAATAAATAATTTCATTATTTTTCAAATAATGAAAAAACTGAGAATTATGTAAAATTTTATTGGTTTTCCAAGACTGTTTCCAAACCCAAATTTCCAAGAAAGGCTCATTAAAAATCTAATGATGTCGTTAGCTTTAAGATTTTATTTTTAAGTAATCTCTAACCCAACGTGGGGCTCAAACTCGCAACCCCAAGGTCTGGAGTCATATGCTCTTCCAACTGAGCCAGCCGAGTATCCCTCTCATTTTTACTTTGAATTAACGACAATGACCTTCAAGTCTAGACCCAAACATTCAGGATAGGGCTCTTTCTCACCCTTCCTTATATATTAATGTATTGGAAAACAATGAAGTCTCATTTAAATATCTTAGATCAACACACAGCATTTGATTTATGAAACTAGTAAAACGAGCCTATTGGTTTCAAACCACTGCCAAAGCTGAAATTTCTAACGAACAAAGATTTTACAGCTTTTAAAGAGAGGAACATGTCATATTAAATGAGAGGAATACAGTCTCATTCTCAGATTAACCGCCGACAGATCCTGATTCCTCCTCTAGTCTTCACGAGGGCCTGAGACTCCCAGACCATGATCCTACCGCACCTCAGATGCACCTCCCTTATATACTTCTGACTCCTAACTGTCTAGAGCCTGATGGCACATAATACACACCTCACAGTTAGTGACTTGGGGGACAAATGTTTTATCATGTGTGAGTGGTACCTCAAAGATACTTCTGTTAGGGAATACTTAAAACCAGCTCCAACTGTAGGAAAGCAACCACCTAATTAATCTCTTTGGAAACACTATACTTCTGGTACACAATACCGCATCTCACAATTGAAGATCTGCCTACTTATAGATATGACTGAAAATACCAATAACGACACATGGCCCTATTCACTTGAGGAGAGACAAGTTTTCTTCGTTGGGGTGTGGTTGTCCCTCTGCTGGCAGAGGCCACCACTGTCCAGCACTCTGTCTCTCAGACATGTGAACAGGCTTCCTTTAAGGAAAGCCTCACCGAAACTGGTTTCCCTACAGTGCGTGTCCCACAGAGGTTTGAGGACACTTGGCCTAAAGCCATGTTGGTGTTTCTTCCGCACATACAAGGATGTGTGTGCCTCACACCTCACTTGTCCAGATTCAACTGGTTCGAGTGGAATTTCTGTCCATGCAGTCTAGCATTTATAGAACTCAGATGGTTCTAATTACCTTAGAGATGTTATTTCTTTTATTTTTCACAAGGCATTGCGACAGACAGATGGGAAACTGGATGCACAGAATGTGGAAGAAACTCGCCTGAGCTCACACTGCTGTCACTGGGGAACCCAGGAGGAGAACTTACACAGTCTGAGTCCAGAGCCCTATGCCGTCTCCTGCTATGGTACAGAAAGCAGGAGTTCAAGCTAGGGGTAAGGGCCCCCAATCCTCTCCAGCCAATTAATCTTTGGCAGTGCCGGTGAGCCCTCTTCTGCCCGCTGTCTTGCTCCAGCCTCCTGAAACATACCCACCAGCAACCACTGGCAGTTGCCGTGTCACCAAGTTGCAGACATGCCAGGCCCTACCTGGATATATAGGTAGTGCACGGCCTCAGTGGTCGCCGATGGCTCGCTTTCATGGTAGCTGTTCTTCCCATTGCAGTCTTCATCCTAATCCAAGAGGAACACATGAGAACTCAAGAACGGGAGCTGCAGCGTAACAGGAGCATCACCCCATCACGTCAGAGGTGCCCCCACCACACACATGCACATCCTTTTAGCGGGGAGGTCTGAGGAGGACACAACCACCGTCCTTTAGATACTTAACAGCATTTAAAAGCCAATTGTGCTGTTACCAGAATATACTGGATAGTCTGTAGGGTCTGTCACCATATAGAATAATGATGGGGAAAATAGGAAACAGGCAGGTATCGAAGTTGTGCGATCCGCAGAAATATTCGAAGTCAATTCTCTCTTGCACACTGGTATCTTTTATGCATTAAGAAGGGAAGAACGTATACAGGCTAATACTTTCAAGTTTCCATATTTTTAAATTTATTTTTAGGGGCGCCTGGGTGGCTCAGTCGGTTAAGCGTCCGACTTCAGCTCAGGTCATGATCTCACAGTTCGTGGGTTCGAGCCCCGCATCGGGCTCTGTGCAGACAGCTCAGAGCCTGCAGCCTGCTGCAGATTCTGTATCTCCCTCTCTCTCTGCTCCTCCCCCGCTCATGTTCTGTCTCTCAAAAATTAAATAAATATTAAAAAAATCATTTAAAAAAAAAATAAATAAATAAATAAATTTATTTTTAAAAAGTTTTTTTAATGTTTATTCATTTTTGAGAGACAGAGAGAAACAGTGCAAGCAGGGGTGGGGCAGAGAGAGAGGGAGACACAGAATCCAAAGCAGGCTCCAGGCTCTGAGCTGTCAGCACAGAGCCCGACATGGGGCTTGAACACACAAACCATGAGATCATGACCTGAGCCAAAGTTGGGTGATTAATCGATGGAGTCACCCTGATGCCCCCTAAGGTTTCCATATTTTAATGGAATGTCTTTCTGGGATGGTAGGCTTACTTTGGAAACTGAAGACGAGAGATCCATCTTTAGCTAAAACAACTCAACAGGTGATCTTACCAGAAGGCACACTGCCATCTGGGCTATGCCACCGAGGGGAAAGAACCCAGCTGCCCCTTATCGTGGCTGATCTTCCAGACCGCTTTTCCACAGGGTAGTCTATTCTTCCCCCACAGCTTCTTTTCTAACTTAGGTCCCTTTTTTTTTTTTTTTTTAAGTTCTTTTTTCCTTCTAAGAAGTGTATTTAAATACTCCCCCCACCACCTGGGGAAACAGCATTGGCTGAAAAAAAGGTATTAGGCAGCATTTGACGGTTTCTAATTTAGAGTTAGTGGGAGCATCTTTCAACATTTTTCCTTTTTATGAAAGGAAAAAAAAAAACAACCAACCTCTCTGTTCTGAGAACCCTCAGGTTCTACTTTGATTCATTTACATATCCCAAGGATTATCGGCAGGAGACTGTTAATCTCTTGGAGGCTTTTACTCATCAAGTCGAATGCTCCTGGCATGCTGCCCTCAACTAAGCAAAACCAGGATTGTGAATTTGGTGCTCCTGTAATAATTAAATGCATGACTAATACTAAAACCAAAGCAGTAGGTTAGATTACTTATACCATTATTCCCAGTTAAATTTATATCTTTAAACCAAGAAGAATTTAAGGCGATTTTAATTAAAAAAAGGAAGTACCTTAAAAAAGCTGACTCATGCATTCAACCCTCCTTCAACTCAATTTAACTGCTTATGTACAGGGCCTACACGTAGACTTCTTTACCTATGCTGAACGCACCCTCATCACTGCTTATAATTCTATTTTTATTCCTGGAAAATAAAGTCATGGTACTCGACGCCCTATTGCGGAAGTTTCCTCCATTCGACAACTGATAGCTCTAGTTGTTAAAAAGCTTCCTCCTGCCCTCCACGCACCAGCATTCAGGGGCTCTGGAGGAAGACGCAGAACTGAGTGGGGTTCAAGGGCTGGAACAGTTTTTCAAACTTTTCGGACCATGACACATGCGGAGAAACAGATTTATCACACCCAGGCCACATACTCAGGACAGACACATTGTAGAGCTCGTCTGTACTACTGTGATGCACCCCCGTATTCTCTACAGCTTTAAAAATTAAGTAAAGCTGGTTGGGGCCCTCAAAATTGATTTCGTAACCCGTTACAGGATCATGACTGAGTGTTAAAACACAGTTCTTGAGGATGGTTTATGAGAATAAAATAATCAAGATTAATTGATCATAGAGACCAACATAATTTCACAATTATGCTATTTAATTACTCAATTCAGCTGTCATCCCCAACCACATAAAGTTTCCCCAAATCCTCTAGGAAATGGTTTTCATTTAAAAAAACAAAACAAGGGGCGCCTGGTGGCTCAGTTGGTTAAAAGCGTCTGACTCTTGGGGCGCCTGGGTGGCTCAGTCGGTTAAGCGGCCGACTTCGGCTCAGGTCATGATCTCACGGTCTGTGAGTTCCAGCCCCACATCGGGCTCTGTGCTGACAGCTCAGAGCCTGGAGCCTACTTCGGATTCTGTGTCTCCCTCTTTCTCTCTGCCTTTCCTCTGCTCATACTCTGTCTCTATGTCTCTCAAAAATAAATAAACGTTAAAAAAAATTAAAAAAGAAAAAAAAGCATCTGACTCTTGATTTTGGCTCAGGTCATGATCTCATGGTTTGTGAGACCGAGTCCCTTGTCAGGCTCTGCACTGAGAGCACGGAGCCTGCTTGGGATTCTGTCTCTCCCTCTCCCTCTGTCCTTCCCTTGTGCGCAGGCACAGTCTCTCTCCCTGAAGAACAAAACAAAATAAAAACCAGCAAGTCCATTTACTCCTCTCTTCTACAAGAGAGCATGTTTGATTGTGTGGATAAATTAAGGCCTATAAATAAACATAGGAGTGGCACAGAAATTCAGTAATCGTGTTATAACATTGACAGTTTCTACATGTGTGTATCAGAGTAAGGCTTTATTATTCCACCAGAATAATAACATCAAACGTTAGTTTTCTTATAAGCCCACCCATGATAAAATGGTGTAATTTCTGACACAGTTACCTGGTTCTGACTCTTACTGTTCTCATCTTCAAAGATGATATCGCTGTCAGAATCTGAAGCAGGTCTTAAAAAAAGAAACAGAGAAATACTAAAGAAAGCATATTCCCTGTTAACGATTCAACTGCTAAGACTTATGATCAACTATACCTAACTGGATAGAATGAAATCAAACCAGGAAAGTAAAGATGACCAGGGTGGCTTCTGAGATGCATCAACTTGAGGATCATAATTACTAGCTTGGTAACACTTTTCAGAACTGCAGTTGGTCCCATGTCAAGACTCCAGGTTAGTTTTTCAATGTTCCAAAATTGGAAACCCTCATCCAAAAGAATGCTCTCTAAAAAACTTTCTATCCAATGTACTAAGATGAGGTACTGGAAGGAATTTCTCTTTTTCCTTTCTTTCAGGGCCTGGATTTTGAAGATCTTTTGACAACAACGGGGGAAAAAACACTTCTGGACTGAACCTGGTTGCTTTTTCAGCACGCACACGTTTGTGTACGTAAACACTGTGACGGCTTGGGTTTCTCACTGAACCCCCTTCCCCCCAGGTGGGCCGGGCGCCCCCGCGCATGCTCTTACAGGAAGGGCTGCGAGAAGACCCCTTCATGCTCATCCTCGTCGTCATCGTCCTCCTCGTCGCTGCTGGAGCCTGGGCCGGCGGCAGGGAAGCGGGCGCTGGCCGAGCGCTCGCCCGAGGTGCTCCACTCCACGGAGCTGAGGATGGGCGGGGGCGCGGTGGCCTCCACGCTGCCGGGGGCGTCGGGGCCACTGTCCTGTGTGGGCGGCCGGGACACACCTCGCCCGTCCCGGGCCTGGGGCGTCCCCGGGCCAGACTCTGAGTCCGAGGCCGGCGTTCCCAGGCCCACCGGCCGCTCGTATCTCTCGATCCAGGCGTTGTAGTAGCGCACGATGTTCTCGTGGTGCAGGCGCGACAGCAGGGTCACCTCACCCTTGATCCTGCGGAAATGCCTGCTGGCCGGGTTGATGGGGATGCGCTTCACCGCGTAGCAGCAGCCGTCCAGCTTGTTCTGCACCTGACGTGAGAAGAGGGGGAGGAGTCCAGCGCGCGTCAGCGGCTCAGAGCCACGCGCTGACATCTGACATCTGTACCGCCTCACCGCAGCCCCTCCCAAGGGAGCCCGCAGTTCTGAGGGATGACCAACAGCTACAGTGGAGAGGCACATAATTCAACCTCTTTTTTTTTTTAATGTTTTATTTATTTTTGACAGACAGAGAGACAGAGCATGAGAAAGGCAGAGAGAAAGAGGGAGACACAGAATCTGAAGCAGGCTCCAGGCTCCGAGCTGTCAGCACATAGCCCGACGCGGGGCTCGAACTCACAGACCGTGAGACCATGACCTGAGCCGTCGGCCGCTTAACCGACTGAGCCACCCAGGCGCCCCTCAACCTCTTGAGCTGAACAAAGTCAGACTGCCAAACACCAGAAAATCTCACCTCAAGCGACCAGTGTATTTAGCTTAATAATAAGAGACCTGGAGAAAACGTGATCCCCATTTGAATCATTAATTTTACTGACAATCACATTCTTGCTTTCCCAATATCACATCTGCTATCTCAATCTAAGAAATTGTTGTTTTAACCTTGTTTTTAAAATACTAATTATTTTCCGGATGCCTGGGTGGCTCAATCGATTAAGCATCTGATTCTTGATTTGGGTTCAGGGCATAGTCTCATAGTTTGGGAGTTTGAGCCCGGAGTCTGGCTCTATGCTGACAGCATGGAGCCTGCTTGGGATTCTCTCTTTCTCTTTCTCTGCCCCTCCCCTGCTTGCACTTAGGATCCCTTTTTCTCAAAATAAATAAATAAACCTAAAAAATATACATACCATTTTTTCTTTAAAACTTTATGTTTATTAATTTTTGAGAGAGACAGAGCATGAGCAGGGAAGAAACAGAGAGAGAGAGACGGAGATACAGAATGTGAAGCAGGCTCCAGGCTCCGAGCTGTCAGCACAGAGCCCAATGTGGGGCTTGAACTCACAAACTGTGAGATCATGACCTGAGCTGAAGTCTGACGCTTAACCGACTGAGCCACCTAGGCACCTCTGAAGGTGCCCCAATACTAATTATTTTCTAAAATCAGTATAAAGTTTCAGAATTTTAGTTTCTCTCCAAGTTTTTTTTTTTTACACTTAAAGTCACTAAACACAAACTTAACTCCAAAAATGTTAACTCGAATGCAGATTCCAATTCTTGACTTATAAAGCTGTGTAAACTTGGGCAAATGACTTAATTTCCTTAAAACTCAATTTTCTCCTCTATAACATGGTATGCCTACCACTTCCCTTACCTCAAAGATGACTATCTGTAAGGATTAAGTGAATGAGGTGAGCAAAGCACTTATAGCCAAGGCCTCACGGAGAAAGGTGCTCAGTAAAAAAAATAATTGGTATTAACACAATTACTGCCTGCTGATTTTGTTACGAAGACTTATGATTGAGGGGTGCCTGGGTGGCTTGATGGTTAAGCATCTGACTCTTGGTTTCGGCTCGGGTCATGACCTCTCAGTTCGTGGATTGAGCCCCATGTTGGGCTCTGCACTGACAGCTCGGAGCCTGCTTAGGATCCCCTCTCTTCCTCTCTTTCTGCCCCTTCCCTGCTTGCTCTCTCTCTCTCTCAAAATAAATAAACATTAAAAAAAAAAAGGTTTGTGACTGATGACATGTATAAAGACTAAAAAAATGTGACTAAGAACACAATAAAATAAAAACAAGAAAAATACAAGAGAAAGTTTCGAAGGCAAGTCTCTACAGCCTGCACAGAGCTATCTTCTCTTCGGTAGCGGCACTCTGCCACTGCGAGCTACCTGCTGCACCACCTGAAATATAGAATGTGCTCCCAAAAGCTCATGCAGCCCTGTGTTGTTTTACTGCCACGTTAATAGAGCAGAAGACTGTGCAAAGTCTTGGCATGGTCTTCAGCCTCGAGTCTCAGAACACATCATGAACACCTGGACTCACTGACCCGGGTGTGAAGTTCGCCATAGTGTGGACTTCTAGAAATTCACTTATTAAAATGGAAAGGTACATGAACCATACTCAGGCCGACTGCTATTGAAATGCCAGATCACTGAATAGAATGCCCCACCCTAACCTGGAAATAGAGTGGAAGTTAAAGAAATAACATATACACCATCCATCCACTCCCCTGAAGGTCACTGTCATTACCCAATCAGGGTATCTGTCCGTGGTAGGTCTATTTAACCATCTAACTAGAATGTCTATACTTTCACGAAGAAAGCTGAACATTTTCCACGATCCTCTAACTTCCCTTCGGAAAACTCAAGATTGTCTTTCTCTCCCTGATTACCACAGAAAAACCTATTTATTTATTTATTATTTGGGGAGTGTAAAAGGCCTTCCTGAGCAATCCTAATAACCCTTCCTAATAACACTCTCAGAATCCTAAATAGGCATATGCCCTCTTGATGGTGGGCCATTTTATTCTGTGAAAGAAGACATGTCTTATATGGATTTAACAGCACGATATTAGCCTCGGTCTCTTAAAAGTCAAAATGCCGAAAATTACATAAGAGCAGCTGAAATCTCTTTCTCAAGGGGCAGGTAATCATGAGTCACTCAAACAGACCAGAACACAGAAGGGAAGAGCTAACCACGGTGCGCTCTCCTAACACACTAGTTTTCTCTCTCAGAGCAGCTGGAAGATACAAGCCAGGGAGGCCATCTGGGGCCATTTCCCAGGGAACTCCACCACAGCGCTAACCTCGCAGCCCTTTTATCCACAGCACCTCTGAAAAGCACACGGGACAAAAGGGGCAATTTTCTTTTTGAACCAAAGCGCAGAAAAATGGTCCTTCACGGAGAGGTCCTGGCTCCACTTGAAGTGGCGGTGCAGCCGTGCGGTTTTCACGTTAATGGACTGCATCGGGCAACGGAAGAGGCATGATACGTTCCTATCATGTCCAGGGTAACTTTCAAGCCTTTAATTCTGCAAAGGTCATGACGGCCACAGTTTCAGATGGCCATGCTCACTTCTCTGCCCACTCTCAAAAAAGAACTCCCAATGGAAAAAAAAAACAAAAAAACACAACCAAAAAATGAAAAACAAAAAAACAAACAAAACACAGAAAACTCCCCCTGTGCGGAAATGGACAGGGAAGGCACTCTGAAGGCCCCGAGCACAGCTCTGTACCACACCTTGATGACGGCCCCAAAAGCTCCTTTGCCGAGAAGCTGTAATTCTTCAAACTCGATGAAATACCGGGAAAACTGTCTCTGTGTCTCCGTGAAGAATGCTGCACTGGGTAGCTGCTTTCTAGGAATAACGGTCTCAACATAATCTTGTCCTCCAGAGTCTGAGAGAAAACAAAATTTGAGAGGCAAATGGGGCATTAGGAAAATGAGCAACGAAGCAGGGGCTGGAAGAAGGGGTCCCAACTGGTAGTTTGAAAAAGTGCCTCTTCCCTGGCACAGACCCTTGAACGCTTTTCTTCACCTTGTAGGAGGAGGTAGAATATACATGAGCCCAGGTTAGAGGTGGGGCTGGGACAGCTAATAAGGAAATGACTACGTGACAGAGCGAGAACCCAAACCCCCGTCTCCTGCCCCATCCCCAGCTCTGCTGAGGATCCCTAATCTGCTACCTGAGTAGCAACAGGGACATCTGTTTGCATGACAGACGTGACAAGAAGGGCTACCCAACACGAAGAGAGGCTACCCCAATGGACACTTCAATTAGCCAAGGCTGGAAAAACCAGGAGGGCAAAACAGTTCCATGTGCATGGGACACATTCGATGAATGGGTTTATGTACAGTTCAACATAAAACAGATAAAAATCTATGACCCGTGCAGTCCGTTCCAGTTTTAGGTTTACTTTCAAAATAACTGGTGTCAGGTAGGTTTTCAAAAAAGAGTGGTAACAGACTCACCCTCAGGACTTTGTTCCAGTAGAGACATTTTCGGCTGAGGATTGATAAAGCTGTGTTTCAACAACTGCTGGGGACTCCATCTTTCCTTGTCATCCAAGCAAACGCACCTCCAGGAGAGGGAAGAAAGGATCTCAGTGACACGCAAAACGAGCCCTGAACTCGTTAATGCAGGGTGGTTGTTTTTTAATGCATTTATTTTAAAATAAATACACATTAGAGAATTCATGTTGCTTATGGACCAAAATGCACTCAGAAGCGAATACATTTCAACACCAGCCTGGGCATGAGTGGGGAGTCAAAAAATATAGTCTCTACAGGCAGGAAGACTTATCTCACGAACACTTTTTTCTTTTCCTTTTTTCTTTACAAGATAGCACAAGTTATGAATTTTCACTCCCATTAATAGTTCAAAGACTTGCTGTACTAAACCAAACCTCTCCAGGACCACTGAAAAACAAAGCTTTCCAAAGGAAAAACAAATCTGAAAGCTGAGGCAGGATCGAGGCCCAACAGGACAAACTTCAGAGGAAGCCTGTTCATCACAGTGTGATGTAACCTGGTAACAATTAAGGACTACCTTTTAAAAGATCCCACATTTTGTCACATACTTTCTTAAAATTCTCATTCCTTGAACCTTGCTTGGTGTTCTAGTAATTTTGGTTTGTTAATGAAGGAAGACGAGCCATACCTTTAACCCAGTGGGTCTCAAGATGGCGTCCCTGACCAGTAGCATCACTATCGGCATCACCTGGGGCTTTGTTACAAATTCTATTCCAACCCTGTCCTAGTAACTCAGCACCCCTGGTGGTCTGGGCAGTCATCTGCGCTTTACCAAGCTGTCCGGGTGGTTTCAATTCAAGATAAAATCTGAGAACCACTGTTCCAACTAATCTCAGCTGGCTGGTTGTATTGGCAACATCCAAGTAGCACCACTTGGTAGCACCTGACCCTACTTATCAACAATGTATCTAACAGAACCAACCGGCACTATGAATTCTGTACTTAAAATCTGTAGCTACCAAGAGGTGGCAACTACCACCTTAAAGGGCGACATTTTAATTTTTTATGTCAGCACTAATATGCAAAGCACTCCTAATTTCGTACCTTGAAAGGGACAAGAAAAAAAAAATCACAATAAAAGCACTTGTGTGTAAGATACTGTTTTCCCCCCTAAATTTAAGGTTAATTTTAATTACCTTAAATTAAAACAAGAATACCTTCTCCTTGCAAAAGTTAAAACCTTATTACGATAAAGTCTTCCACCAAACCCCCACCTCTCTCCGATTCCTCCCCCCTCCTTTAGTGTCTGTCACTCCAGACTTTTTATTTTTCTATGCAGGTAACACAATCATACAAAACAGAGTTTTGCTTTGCGGATACTTGTTTTCATTTGATCATGTAAAAGGTTCTGTACTCAACTCCACTGTTGGGGAACTAGTGGGGAAGGGGACCAAGCAATTCTCTAACACCAGCTGGGTGTCCTACAATTCAACTCGATTCTGACGCTACCTACCTGGGGACAGCATCAGATCCCACAGGTCGAGGGCTCGGTCCCGTTAAGACTGCCCCCCAATCCCTTGTAGATGCCAGTCACAACCTGTGCTTTCCACCATAGATTGGAGGTTCCAACAAACCCCTCCTTGAGTTCCATTAGTCTGCCAGAGCGCTTCCAGAACTCAGAGAAATATTCACTAGCTTACCATTTTGTTATGGAAGAATATAACTCAGGAACAGAAGAAATGCATAGGGCAAGAGGTGCCTGGGTGGCTTAGTTAGTTAAGCGTCTGACTTCAGTTCAGGTCATGATCTTGCAGTTCATGAGTTCAAGCCCCATATCCGGCTCTGTGCTCACAGCTCAGAGCCTGGAGCCTGCTTTGAATTCTGTGTCTCCATTGCTCTCTGTCCCTCCCCCACTCATACTCTGTCTCTCTCAAAAATAAATAGAACGTTAAAAAATTAAAATAAATAAATGCATAGGGTGAGGTGTGCAGAGATATTACAGGGGTTTTCATGACCTCCCTCCAGGCTCACCTCCCTCCTAGCATTCCCATGTGCTCACCAAGCTGAAAGCTTTCCAAGCCACGCCCCCTCCTGGGTTTTTATGGAGGCTGCATTACATAGGTATGATTAATTAAATCATTGGCCACTGGTGATTGGTGAGAGGGGTAGGTTCTCGGGTCAGCCCCATCCTCAGGTGAGGTCCAAAATTCACCTCATCAACATAACAAGGGACACCCTTACTGCTCTTCTCACCTCAGAAATTCCAATGGTTTCAAGAGCTCTGTGCTTGAAACATGGAAGAAGACCAAATATATACTTCTTATTGTAATACATGAGACTACACCACGTGTCTTAGAGATCTTTCCAAGATCTTTTTGATGTTACCAGATTTTATTTACATTACATACACCTTTTCCCACTGTTGGACATTTAGATAATTTCTAATTTTTCACATGCATAAAAAAACTGCTGAAATGAACCTCCTGTCAGGTTTCCGAAGCACGTTGTCAACTCTAACTCAACTGTGACAGTAATCAAGAAAAACGGTAAAGCCTACCTAGAATGAATTGTATCTTTGAGAGATTTTATAGACTCCAAGATCTCAGTTAAAAAGGCAAAATTTTCTGGGGCGCCTGGGTGGCTCAGTCATTTAAGCATCTGACTTTGGCTCAGGTCATGATCTCGTGCTCTATGGGTTCGAGCCCCGCGTCAGGCTCTGTGCTGACGGCTCAGAGCCTGGAGCCTGCTTCACATTCTGTCTCCCTCTCTCTCTCTGTCCCTTCCCTGCTCATGCTCTGTCTCTATCTCTCAAAAATAAATAGACATTAAAAAAATTAAAAAGATGAAATTTTGAAAGCCACTAATTTTGGCACCATGGTAGCCATAAGTAGCGGAGGCAAATGTTAGGTGCAGCTCTGAAAAGGGATGAAATGCCTGGAAGCTTACCGTTCTCTCTGCGGAGACTGGTGCTAACAAAACCTCAGCACAGGCCACTGGCTAGGCATGAGCTCACTTAATCCTCCCAACTACCTCGTGAGGGAGGCAGTGCTCTTATTATTAAATTACTAAATTAAAAGTATATTATGAAATTAAAATGATCCATTTTACAAGGACGAAACTCCAGGTAGAGAATTTAAGTAGTCAGCTAATAAGGGGAAAAGGTGGGATTTAAATCTGGCTCCAGTTTGGTCTCTTTCCTATCAAAGAGAGTTAGATGAATAAAATCTTTCTCCAGGGATTCACCAATAAGTAAAATAAAAAAATGAAACGTAGCCATGCTGCTGATGTCTGTGAATGATTTCTTTCTTTTTTTTAACTGGGGCTGGACAGCAGAGGTAGTACCATATGTGCAACTCCTTCTTCACCGAGCGGTCCATCAAGCCAGCCTAGGATGATGGAGGAATATACAAAAAAAAAAATCTAGAAGCCCATGATGTTAAAGAGTAAGAAATAAGGGCACCCGGGTGGCTCAGTCAGTTAAGGGTCCAACTCCTAATTTCGGCTCAGGTCATGATCTCATTGTTCTGTGAGATCAAGCCCCGCATCAGGCTCTGCACTGTTGAGATTCTCTCTCTCTCTCTCTCTCTCTCACTTCCCCCTCCGGCTCGTGCTTTCTCTCTCAAAATAAACATTAAAAAAATAAACAAAATTATTAAAAAAAGAAGAAGAAGAAATGTAGGGAGTGGATAAAAGTGAATGGTTGGAAAAAAGAAATACAGGGAGAAACAATGACAGAGTGCAGGAAAGGGAAGAAACCAGTCCAGGTCAACTTCTGCAGGAAGGCAGGACCAGGGGAGTAGCTAGAAAAGTCCAGACTGAAGGGATCTTGGTTTCCATTTCACAGAGAAACCGAGAGCACCTAGGGCTGGCTTGGACACAGCACAGAGGCAGGGCTAAGCTGGAAAGCACTAAAGGGAAGGACCCGGACAAAAACTGTAGGCCCTAGGTGAGCCCTTAAGTAAGGATTCTCTCAAAGCAGTTAGACCTGGTTCTACAGTGAAATGTCCACCTGGAACTTACAAGTATCGGAAAATCATATGGCTAGTGCGAGGCAGTCACTGCAGTCTATGACTTGGCTGAATGACACACTGCCAATGAAGAATGTTTAAGAAGAACAGAAGGCAGAATCACACTCTTACACACAAGAGGGCTTGACTTTGACCCTTTGGGAACCAGCAGCAGAGGTAGACAGAGAGGGTCTTTGATTTGGAATTTTTGGGGCATTACTCCCTGTTAACTTCCTAGATATATAAGGCTTTCCCCAAAAGCAGTTTGAAAATCTATTACTAAACCCAAGTGAATTTAAGATGATGGGTGAGTTAAGGGAATGAAAATCGTAAGCAAGAAAACAGAAGCTATGTGGCTGGGAAAGGATCGGGAGACGGAAGAAACAACTCCCATCCTGTTCCTCACTTTTCAGCTTAAACACATCCCTTGCATGATGAGCACATTCAAGCACAGTTTGAAGTTCTGGAGTAAAGTGCAAGTAGAGAGAAATCTCCATGATACTCACTTCTTTAGAAAATCTTGGAAGTCGGCTGGTAAGTCACTAGGGATGGTCACAGGGTATTCTCCACATTCTTGTCCTTGGCTGAGGGAGATCAGCAGAAGGCCAAGACACCAAACATCTCCTTTCTTCCCAGTTTTATACGGTAGGGCGCTGTCACTAAAACTAACCCGGCTTTGCTCAAATACGTCTTCCTTGCAGATGTCCGCTAGGCGCTTAGAAATGCTGTAGTCTGTAATCTTGACGTTGCCCTCTGCATCCACCAAGACACTGGATGCGCTCAGAACCTTGTGTACCACGTCATTGCTGTGCAAATAACTGAGGCCCGACAAGAGCTGAGCTGCGTACTTGCGGAGCTGATGAACGGGGATGGGGCCCGAGTGGCTCAGGTGTGCGGCGAGGGAGACCCCGCTAATGTGCTCCACTAAAATGTCTACCACGATGGAGTCATCTTGCTCTTTGAGATTCATTGCAAAGTACCGTACTACATTTGGATGGCTCAATTTTACCAGCGAGTTGAATTCCGTTTCTGTCCCTTGAATCTGATAAGGAAAAACACCACTAAGATAATACTGTATTGGTCAGCGTTAACTTGTACTTCACTTCAAAGGGAAAATATTTAACAGAAAATGTACTTTCAAAGGGGAACAAATATGTTCTGAACTGTATCCTCCCCTAAGTTATATGGCCAACCTAACGGTTCATGAAGATGGAAGCAATTTAATTATCAACATCTGTGATCTCAAAATCTAGTGTACAAATTACTATAAAATTGGTGAATGGCTCTTAAAGGCAATTTATTTTGCCATAAAGCCAGCAGAAAAAAAAAACAGTAATTTTTTTAAAAGACCTTTCTTGATTGGGGTGCTTGGCAAGCTGAGTGGATAGAGCTCCATGTTGGGTATAAAGATTGCTTAAAAAGAATAAAAAGAATCTTTAAAAAAAAAAAAATGGGGACGCGGTGCCTGGGTGGCTCAGTCGGTTGAGCGTCTGACTCTTGGTTTCGGCACCTGTCATGATCTCATGGTCGTGAGAGCGGGCCCCATGTCAGGATCTGAGCTGAGCATGGAGCCTGCTTGGGATTCTCTCTCTCTCTCTCTCTCTCTCTCTCTCAAAACAAAAAAAAAATAAAAAAAAATTTAAAAAAATGGGGTGCCTGGGTAGCTTAGTCAGTTAAGCATCTGTTCTTGATTTCAGCTCAGATCATGATTTCATGGTTCGTGAGATTAAGCCCTGCATGGGGCTCTGTGCTGACAGGGTAGAGCCTGCTTGGGATTCTCTCCCTCTGATCCTCTTCCACTCATTCTCTGTCAAAATAAATAAACATTAAAAAAAGAGAAAAAACAAAAAAAACACATCTCTCCTGATTATAAGGATTCAATGTCAACATTTTAATAAGTACTAACACAAAAGAGAAACATCCACAAATTATCTAGATGGTCACCACCCAAACCATTACGATTTCAGTGTATTTCCTTCCGATTTTTCTATCATAAATACACATTTCTTTTTCATGGAGATGGCTATTAATACCATAATAGAGGCTGAGTACGGAGGTGCAGAAAACAGCCTCAAAGTCATGACCATGTTTGTGAGAGTTATGCCAGAGTCAGCAAAGAGCTGAGGAAACTCTGGAAAGGGGGCGGGTCCCCCACCATCCCCTCTGGTTAACCGGATCTCATATCATTCTGTCACCTTTGCTAGCCAATCAAACACATGGCCTTTTTTGTTCTGTCATCTCCTCATTTTGAGGTGAGGCCTCTGCTCAGAGGCCCCCTCAGATGCCCCCTCAGATGCCCCCTCAGATGCCCACCTGCTTTTTGCACTTATCAATCTTCTCCTTCTCTTGACTGGTAAGGAACGGACCCATTTTTTTCTGCCACTGAAGGACCCACTCATACAACAAGACAAAGTTGCCAGTGGCCGTTTCCAAAGCATTGTAAACTAATTTTCCAAGCTGCTCATCACTGCCTGCACATTGAAAGAAAATATAATGAAATCTCACTGGTATATTTTCTGTGGGGGTAAAGAAGGAGGGGATATATCTTCATTCATTCATTCAACAGTGGATACACCATGTGCTAACTATAAAAAACAGGATTTCATGGAATACATGCTCTTTTGTAGCCAAACTTGTAATATTTAACAACATACTCGACCCTTAAATATTACTATTTATAAAGGGGAAATAAACAAGATTTTAGTATCGGATCTGTATTTTCCTCTACTAGCCATTATTTACAAAGTTACTTTTATAACGGTTTCACTTCTGATGACTATGCCTACTTGGGCGACAGCTACTAAGTTGATGGAAGGAATTTGGAAATAGGGACACTCCATCAAGATAACTCTGTCGATGTAGATTAGTGTACACAGTGAAAAGAAGTTTTAATAATTTGGAAATTTTAAGACATCAGTGATCTTCTTACTACAAAATTTGAGTATAGTCACCAAATACAAACTGGCCAATGGTTTTGAAGGAAGGAACCAGAAATGACAGTTGAAATTTGAAGCTAGAAACAGAGACACATTTATTTAGTGACTGGCTTATGGTTTCCACTTGTGCCTGGGAGAGCCAAATTTCTGTAACACCGATTCTCTTTAAAGGCTATAATAGAAAATTTCCCAAAAAATTGGAAGTGGAGAAAAGTATCACCTACAACATCACCACTTTGTTTTATTTCTCTTCCTGCTCCCTCTATTCTTTTTCTACTTTACCAAATGATAGCATATATAACCGGGTTTCTCACCCTTAACACTGTGGACATTTTGGACTAAAATCTTTTGTTGCAAAGGGCTGTCTTGTGCACTGTAAGATGGTTGGCAGCTCCCTGGGCTCTACCCACTAGATGCCAGTAGCATCCTTCCCTAGTCTTAACCATCAAAATATGTCCAGACAGCACCAAATGTCCCCCAGGGGACAAAACTGCCCGTGGTTGAGAACTACTGATATAAAGTATTTTGTCTTTTTCTCAAAGTATATACATAGTATCTCTCCATGATGCTACACTGTCTTCATAATGGAAAAAATAAAATGTTTTAAAGAAATAATGATAATTGTTTTTTCCACGTGAAAATGAAAAGTAACCTGTATTTACGAGACAAAGTGGTCTCAGCAAGGGTGAACTAGTTCGCCTAGACTTTTTATCTGAGAGGCAGTTTTTATCTCATAGAAATGCTGGCAATTTAAGAAATTTTAATTAAGGGGCACCTGGGTGGCTCAGTCGGTTGAGCGTCAGACTTTGGCTCAGGTCATGATCTCACGGTCTGTGAGTTCAAGCCCCGTATCGGGCTCCAGGCTGACAGCTTGGAGCCTGGAGCCTGCTTCGGATTCTCTATCTTCCTCTCTCTCTACACCCCCCCACCACTTGCACTCTGTCTCTCAAAAATAAATAAATTAAAAAAAATTTTTAATTAAAATGATTGTGCTAGTTATAAATAATTCCTGACATTCTTAGCCTAAGGGGGAAAAAAACCCTTGGTGTTTGAGAATTCGTCAACCAAAGGAAGCAACCTGTGGAATCTGGGGACTAAGCAGTGCACATTGGGAAACACATATTAAAATGTGTATGGGATGGAATGTGATGTTATTTACACAAAGCCTAATGAGATGTGTGCATTACACAGTACAATGTCTTGCAATATTTGTCTCCTCAAATGGAACCAGGTGGGTATCATAATTGTTGGTTGGAATTTGTGGGTTTTTTGGGATTCTATTTTGTTATCATCACCCTCCTCTTGTCACTTTTTTGTTCTGGGGATAATCAAAAAGACAAAAGAACACACTGCAATGAGGCTGAAGGCAAATAGGTAACCAGCAGAATTCCAACTGGGACTCTATTATGTGTTAATGGTCATTGGTACACACGGTCTCTATAGTGCTTTACCCTTCAGCTTCTCTGCTTCTAACAGCTTTAAATTGAAAAACAAAGGCCAGTCAGTTCATCTTTTATAAAAAGATTTTGTAGAAAATCAGGACGCATTTTAAAAATTAGACCTGTTGTGGAAAGCAAAATAAATAATTTACTCGACCGTTTTATAAAAAAAATGTTCCGATTGCAAATGTGACGCCTAATGGGAGTATTAACTAAGGTAAATCGATCTAATGAGTACCAGGGAGACTGAGCTACGGTAATAAGCAACTGAATTAATTTGCCTTCCTGATTTCCCCAGATTATTCAAAGTAGTGAGTTTTATGTTGCCAGAGTCTGAAATGCCTCTGAATCAAGGATGTCTCAGGTCCAAGGTCATGAACCTGCCTGAATGGTTGCTTTGTGTGAACATGGCACACTCTGTGTCCACACAGTCCTGTGCGGTTCAGGCTGCATTTCATCAGCCAAGGTTAAGTGTCCGGTTCATATACTATTCGGATATTTGGTTTCTTCTCCCTCTATCTGCTGCCGGCTCCCTGGCTACTACCTCGCTTATCTGTATCTCCTTAAAGGGAAAAAGACACCAAAAGAAAGTAAACTCCATTTAGATAATTTGGCTGTTAGTTTTGGCTAAGAATATTAATGAGGGGCACCTGGGTGGCTCAGTTGGTTGACGGCCGACTTCAGCTCGGGTCATGATCTCACGGTCTGTGAGTTCGAGCCCCGAGTCGGGCTCTGTGCTGATGGCTCATCAGAGCCTGGAGCCTGCTTCGGATTCAGCGTCTCCCTCTCTCTCTACACTTTCCCTACTCATGCTCTGTCTCTCTATCAAAAATAAATAAACGTCAAAAAAAATTTTTTTTAAAAAAAGACTATTAATGAGATTGAAAATTAAATTCCCAGATTCATTATATGCAAGTAACCCCTACACCGAGTAGTGGCTGTATCCGTATGGCTGATAGAAGATTTACATTTAGGGCAAAAAAGTAGATAATGAAAGTGTGATTTTAATATAAACAATTCAAATCATGAATTGCTGAACCAGCTTCACCCCAAGTAGCCATTAGTAGGCAAAACTGCTAAAGATGACATAGAAAATGAAGTGCTTTCCCTGATCAGGTTCAACATCCCAAGGGAAATATGCTATTCAGATGGATATCAACTTCAAAAAATTAGACTTTGGTCATGAAAGACTACAGGCATTAGAACTCATTTTGTTACACATATTTTATCAGCAATAGATGTGCACGATACAAAATTCTACTGATTCACAGTTCAACCATTTTGTTTTCAAAAAGCTTGACTAATTATAAAAATGACACATTTAAAAAAAATAAATAAATAAAAAATAAAAAATAAAAAATAAAAAATAAAAAAAATGACACATTTTAAACTATCTTTAATCTAGCAATATTTCTAAGAGCTTAGGTTTTTTATTTCCATCTTCCAGAAGGGGAAACCTGAGTGCTTTCTCATTTTGGTCACTAGGTAATGGGACCCAGAATGACTTATGGACTTAATAGACTTCCCTGGACCACACCAGTTTAGACGACACAGTCCGTTCCACTCTGTTCTTTCATGGTAACTTTTGTTGGTAGAATAACTGAAATGAAGTTAGCAAGTTTACTCACCAGTGCATTTCCCTTTGTAAACCATGAGCTGATCAGGACTACCCATAGAGAAATATAGGACTTCGCAAGAGCCAGGAGAATCTTCACTACTACATACAGAATACTGACGTTCTCGCCTTAAAAAATAAATGTGGACAATGATTTAACTTAAGATTAATGTAGGAAATTCTTGCCCTTCCACTTTCTCCTGTTTACAAGCCCATTCACTGTCTTGCATCTATCTCTACTAGGAACTGAGGTGAAGTGCTAATGGGAATGTTGTTCAACTCCTGCCCCCATTCCATTGAGGTCTTCTCCCTATGAACTCTACAAACCCCTAACTCTAGATCTGTGCTGTCCAATATGGTGTACACTAGCCACATGTGGCTATTTAGATTTAATTAAAATGAAATTAAAAATTCAGTTCTTCAACTGCAGTAGCCCAATCTTAGTAGTCAGTAGCCACAAGTGACTAGTGGCTACCATATTGGACAGCACTGACAGGGAACACTTCCATCACCACAGAAGTTCTACAGCAGTGAATTAGCTCAGTCCCACATTGATCCCGCATCTCTGCATTCTCATGCACCTGCACAACTGGAGAAACCTGCAAACGGGGAGGTAGGGTGAGGTGGGGGTAAAGGGAACACTACAAAATCCTAGTCTCCAGTAGGGGTCCCCAACCATTGCATGCTCTCATTCATTCTCTCATTTGTCTTTGATAGAGGTGCTCAGCCAATCCCCTTTATGACTTCTCCAAAATGTTCAAAGCCCATCACCTCCTCCCTTCTTTCCCTTTCCCTGCTTTTTTTCTGAGCAAGGAGCAATAGCTGGGAAGCTAAATTATAATGCAAAAATAATAACCAGGAAATATAAGTATAAATGAATAAACTGGTAGACGCTGCAGGAAAGAGGCAATGGAGAGACAGTCAGGATTGGACACTGGCACGAAATGCTTTGATGACGCACAAGGACAGATCTCTGGAAAGGGCCCTCTCATTCAGATCAATGAGCATGATCTTGACTTCCACCTTCACCAAGATCATGAAGCAATGGGCAGTGAAGCCCACTCTATCATCCACCTATAAGGTTTCTTGGCATCTGCACTGTTCTTCCTTTTTCCCAGACACTGAAGGACAGCAACCCTGTTCCTCAGTTCCATTCCCAAGAGTCTCTCTGAGACCTTGGTCCATCGGCTAGTCTCTCTCTCCTATACGTTCAATCTGCCCCTCCATCCAGGCTCCTTCCCCTCTGACTATAGCTCTCTCCAAGGTCCACATTTCTCTTCCTAAATCCTGCTCCCACCCCTCTTTCTTTCAAACTTCAACACTTGGCTGTCTCCGCTTCTGTGCCATCTCTTTACTCCTCATGCTACAGTAATGTCAATAAAACTGCCATTCTCAATCTGGTTTTTCCCCTTAGTTCTTGTATTTTGGTTAGTGGCACAGTCATCCATTCTGTCTCTAGTTGGAAACATGCGAGTCTCTGAGCCACTAGATCTCTTATATGTAGTTGATCCCTGAGTACCACCCTCTCCTCTCCAATTCCCCTGCCTCCTTCAAGTCAAGTCATCACCAACGTTCTCCTGGACACATGGTACAGTCCTTTATTAGCTAGTGTCTCCACCTCCAAGCCCTTCCCCCACACTGCTGACAAGACGTATTAAGATTTGAGTCTCTCCTATCACACTTGTGTCTACATATTCTAAACACTAGGGAATGGCTGATACAGTGTAGTTCTGTTTACATTTCTACTTCTAAAGTTCTTTGTGCAACCAAGGGCATGCTGAAATTTATGGAAAAAAAACATAAAAGCAAAGGTTTAAAATGATATGGTCAGCTTATTAACATAAATGATCCAGAAGCACCTCTACATTTGCTCTGCTCCCTCCAACAGATGGTGCTAACAGACATTTTAGCCCGTGTCATCTTTAAGTTGTTTACAGTGTATAAATGCTCGATTTAAAGGTGTGTTAGAATACTGAACATGATTACATCATGACTGCTGAGTATAAACACGATGAGGGTGTTAAGAGTGTTAGTAAGAAAAGATGTATCATGAGGATTGAAAAGAAAAATAAAGATAATTTTAAAAGTGAAAGTGTCAAAAAACAATAAACGTACAAACAGAATAGGCCGTGTAACAGCAATTACAATTCTGAAAGATACAAAGTAAATCACACGAAGTTCCAAGAGAAGGGATAAAGAGGCAAAATCCAGTGTCATTGATGCTTCCTGTTTTCACCCAAGAGATGTATATATATATACTAGGTGCCCGTATGGTCTATTTTGGACTCGTCCAGAATTGAGTTTTAGAACAATCTTAAGAATTGAATTCATTCATAAGGAAAACAGCTTCTGAATTCCATCAGATGTAGCCATTCCAAAGCAAACAAATGGAATTTAGAAGCAGTCACACTGGTCTCATAGAGGAGCATCTATTCTAGATTATGGAACGTTCACAAGGGTTGCAGTATCATTAGGAACATCACCCATTTGCATCCATGTTGAGGGGATTACGCTGAGTGAAATAAGTCAGGCAGAGAAAGACAGATGGCATATGTTTCCACGCATAGGTAGGCTTTGGGAGACCTAACAGAAAACCAAGGGGGAGGGGAAGAGGGGAAGGAAAAAAAAAAAAAGCCACAGAGAGGAAGGAAGACATAGCATAAGAGACTCTCAAAGACTAAGAACAAACTGAGGGGAAGAGGTGGGTGTGGGAGGGGAGAGAGTGGGTGATGGGCAGAGAGGAGGGCACTTGTTTGGATGAGCACTGGGTGTTGTATGGAAACCAATTTGACAATAAATTATTAGAAAATCAAAAAAAAAAAGAAAAGAAAAGAAACATCACCCATGTTATCGATTTTTCCAAGAAGCTGTGGGAGTATGTAAAGATAAAAGGTGTTTTAAAACTGCTAAATATTATTAACTATGTCTTATAAAAGACAGAGAGTTACAGATCATTCAATTTTAGAGACTAAATTAGATGTCTGGGAACTTGATACCTGAACAAAGAAGGAAAGATTAATTTAAAAAAAAACAAAACAAAAAAACCCAAGTAGCAAAGGGGTGCCTGGGAGGCTCAGTCGGTTAAGCATCCGACTCTTGGTTTTGGCTCTGGTCATGATCTCATGTTCCCTGAGTTCGAGCCCCACATCAGGCTCTGCACTGATAACATGGAGCTTGCTTGGTATTCTCTCTCTCCCTCTCTCTCTCTACCCCTGTCCCACTTAGTCTCTCTCTCTCAAAATAAATAAACTTAAAGAAAAAAAAAAGACACGGGTTTTGAAAGAGTTACTAAAACTATAATCTGAAAATTCCATCGCATGGCACTACAAGTTATTTTATTCCTTCTACGACCTTCTCCTTCCAGATCAGAAATCCTAGAGACTTACTTAGACCTTCCAGAGGAGTTGGTCCGATGTTTACCATTTCCTACAAAGTCAGGAGAGCCTCCATGTAGAATGGCAGGTGTTCTATGTCCCCCTGGGTCTTTCCTAGAGTTTTGATCTTGGTTTGACAAACTAGCAATTTCCAAACGCTCCTAGAACATAGAAAAAGAAAACCGACTTTAGATACAGGTCATAAATAAGAGACAATCACGATACCTAATCATTAATTCAGCAGAAGAGTGCAAATTTTATTTAAGCTGAATGCTTTCAAGTGGAATAAAGGTGAACTTAACTTTTAAAAATTTGACATCCAGGTATATACTGGTTCAAGAACTGAAGGCCAGGGTTACAGTTTCAACAGAAGGGTGAATTTTATAAATGAAAATGCTCAGAATCTCAGAAGATGCATGAAAAGTTAGGGAGAAAAGCAAGAGGGGGTAAGGAGAAGGAGGAGATATTCAAAGAGAATGCTGGCGGGCTGGTAGATCGAGCAAGACAGAGCTGGAGGAAACCGTTCTATCATACATTTGTGTTCGGCTCTGTACTTTACCTGTGGGAATAACTACATGAGAAGGAAGAGAGGCATCATCAGCCCCATTTTAAGAGATGACGAAAATGACTTACATTTAGTGTCAGCTGTCAAGGTCACAGAGCCAGCAGTCAAAAACACTAAATAAAGCTTTAAGCCAGGTGCATACATCAGTGCCTCCTCCCAACAGCCCCCCACAGTTGCCTTTACGTTTAACGCCGCTATTCCACAAAGCGGAACAAGTAAAATTTTCTCTGGATTTCTCCAAATGTGTGTAACTGGTTTTTTGACCAAGCTGCATTTGGGAAAAAGAGAGGAAAAGGGCTTTCTTCTTTTCCACCAATGCATTTTACACCTGCCCTGTGGGATCCTTCTTTTCCATCACTGAATGAAACCTCCAGCAGAACCCTATGATTTCTATTCAGTCTTCAGTTGAATCGTTGTATTTTCCCAGTACTTATTAAGAATTAAAAAAAAAAAAAAAAGGAATGCTAGTTTGGGTTAATTACCAAAGCTTCATCTCTGCTCTCCCTTGACTCATCTGATAAAGTAATTCCATCAGCCTCTGTCATCTACAGATAACACACAACACTAAGTTCTGCTTCCTCTTTGGGGAATCCAAAAAACACAATGAGGCAGCTAGGTGTCTCAGTTGGCTAAGTAGCCTTAATCTTGGCTCAGGTCATGATCTCGAGGTTCCTGAGTTCGAGCCCGCATTGGGCCCTGGTAGCCTGCCTGGAATCCTCTCTCTCCTTCTCTGCCCCTCCCCCACTCACTCTCTCTCTTTCTCTATCTCAAAATAAATAAACTTATAAAATAAAATACACAATCAATACTACTTGGGGGATTTTATTAGGGCTTCATTTTCAGTTTTACTACGGTTACTAACACTGGATAGGAAAACATCATCAATGGAAAGAACAACATTTTATGTTTAGCAAAATGTAAAATATTTTAGTATGGTACAACTGATAGGGTACCTGTTTAGCCATTTCTTTCCTTTTTCTCTCTTCTTTTATCTCTTCTTTCCTTCTCTGAATCTCATGAAGGATTTCACGTTGCTGAAATAAATCATACTGTCATCAAATGCCAATCTCCGAAACCCAGACAACATATAAATTCTACGACCACAAAAAAACCTTCTGCATTTCTGTAATGCAAGCCCTCCTTTCCTAAAAGGCCCGAATGTACAGAACCTGACAACAAATTGTAGTCAGGCCGGCTTCAGCACGTCTCCTGCAGTAGGTGTTCCCATTCGGTAAGGTTTCGAGACTACGGGGAGGGGCAGTGACTCCCCACTCTTCATGGTTCCATGTAAAAAGACTTTCATTACAGCATCGCCAGTGACCTCCCACTTCTCCGCACTTTGACCTAGTCCCTCCTCTTTGATGTCTGCCTGTCTATGGAGAACATGCATTTGTGTCTGCCCTCTACCACAGGGGTGTAGGGCCAACATGGAAGAGGTGGGCTGAGCTGTCTTCAGGGCCTTGACCGGGGATGGCGACGGCCGAGGCACCAGTCCCACAGGCTAGAGACCTTCAGCAGCATTCTCTAGCTTGCTCAGTATTAAAAGTGGTATTTTGAACTTCATCCATTTGACTCCTGTATCTATCACTCAAGTGGATCTGGATTAAGGTTGAGAAAAATAGTGGGTTTTTTTTTTTATGAGTCCCCTAAAATTCCAGGTGTCGAGAGTTCAAGCCCCACATGGGGCTCGCTGCTGTCAGCAGAGAGCTCTCTTCAGATCCTCTGTCCTCCTCACTTTCCGCCCCTCACCTGCTTGTGCTCTCTTCTCAAAAAGAAATAAACATTAAAAAGATTCTCTCTCCTGTTGCCCCCCTCGCCTACTCGTGCTCTCTCTTTCTAAAATAAAAAAAATGAAAATAAACAATAAATAAAATTTCAGTATAGATATCAAAACCACTAAAAGACTCACCAAAAACTTTATCAGCAATAATACAAAATGAAAAAAATACCCCAAACCTATAAGTAAACAGTATACCAAAACAAGATTGTTAGCTAAATATTCACTATCTAATAAAAATGTACCTTCCTAAAAATAATGAAAATAAGTAACTTTAAACTCTAAATGATAACAAGGCTACACAATCAAATAGGAGATAAGAAGTAACAAATGAATTGGGCCCACAAAGAGACAGGTGTTAACATAAGCAGAGGATGAACAAAATGAAGGGAAAAAACAAAACCCAAAAATCGGGAGTAAGAACCTAAGAAAAGCAGAATAACAAAACCTTAGTAACTGCAAGAAATAGTAATATCAGGGGCACCTGGGTGGGTCAGTCTTAAGCATCTGACTTCAGCTCAGATCATGAGCTCATGGTTTGTGGGTTTGAGCCCCTCATCAGTCTCTGTGCTTTGAGCCTGCTTCAGATTCTGTGTGTGTGTCTCTCTCTCTCTCTCTCTCTCTCTCCCTCCCCCACTCACACTCTGCCTCTCTCTCTCAAGAATAAATAAACATTAAAAAAAAAAGAAATAGTAACATAATAACATCTACAAGAAGAAAACTAGAAAGCCTCACCAAGAGATAAAAATAAATGGAGAAGAACATTCCTGGATAGGAAGTCTGAATACTGTCAAGACGTCAGTTCTTCCTAAATGAATACATAAGTCTAGTGCAGAGAGTTTGTTTTGATTTTGTGAGAACAATCCTGCAGTTCCCCTGTAAGGATAAGTGGGTGGGAATGGCTGAGGAAGAAAGAAAAGCATAAATAATGGAAGATGAAGAGAGGAGGACTTGACTTTCCAGATATTAAATCATTATAAAAGAAACAGTAATTCAGAGTCTGGTAGGGACTCGAGAAAAAAACCTGAACAAAATACGTAATTCACAAATAGAACTTAGTATATATAAAGAGTTTAAAGGAAACATTACAAATCAACTGTGGAAAAAAAATGCCTGGAGAAAAAAAACTTAGGATGTTCATTTTTATAACCCACACCAAAATAAGTTCTAGTTAAGTTGATTCAAAGACTAAATAGAAAAAAAATTAAGTTAAAAATCAAGAAGGAAACTTAGATACGTATTATTTTCTTTGATTAAAGGATTTTAAAAATAACACAGAGTGTACACACTTGTGCAAAGAGATTAAAGAAAAAAATACAAATGGTTAGTGAACACAAAAGAATTCAATCTCTGGCTTTTACTACTCATTTGGGTAGGGGATACTTGTTCCACAAAATGAAGAACAAAATATCCTCTAAAACTCAGTAAATTCCTGGGTGGCTCAATCGGTTAAGCGTCTGACTTCAGCTCAGGTCATGATCTCAAGGTTCATGAGTTCAGGCCCTCCATTGGGCTCCACACTGGTGGGGCAACACTTGCTTGGAATTCTCTCTCTGTCTCTCTCTCTGCCCCTTCCCCACTTCCACTCACTCTCTCACAATAAATAGATAACTTAAAGAAAGAAAAAAATAAAAATCCTCAGTGAATTTGTATACAGGTTAACAAACTCAGAAAGACGGTGAATAAATAAAAGAAGTTTGGTTCAACAAACCTTCTTCTTTCTTTAAAGATCTGGACTAGACTGAGGGTTCTAAGGGCAGCATTAGTATTTATTGGGAGGAAACCTTTCATAAGATTTCCCAGTTACTCTTTGGGCCTCCTCTCACTCGAATCTACAGTTCTTGAATCCAATGCCGAGTAAAACTTAAATAAAGGTAAGTGTGTACGCAGAGCCAGAGTAAGAACCCAGAGGCGCTCACAGTCTTCTGGGCTGGGCCGCCGGTAGGGACAAGGGTCTCACCTCCTGCTCCACTCTCTGCTTGGCCTCCAACAGCCTCCGCTGCTCCTCCTGAGCCCGCCTTTCCAGCATCTCTTCATGGAAAGACTTGGGAGGGGGCTTGTTATGCTCGCTGAGAAACGACTGCACGTGGTCGGCCAGTTCGAATATCATCACCTAAACATGTAGATGAAAATCAATCACCGAGTCTTAACGTGGCTGTCCATCGCCACCCGCCCCCTCCCCTTGCTCCCCTCCCTGCCCAAATTTGCTACTTAAAGAATAAAATTTTGAATAAAAAAATACAAAAGAAAAAAAAAAGAAAATCAACCACAAATGGTCAAATGACCGGAAGACAGGGCCCAAAGGAGACTACAGAAAGGCAGGCGGGCAATCGGAGGCCTGCTTACAACGGTGACGCTCACTTTGCCACGCCGCGTTCTGAATTAGGTATATACAATGCAATCATGGCAGGAGAACGCTTTTACGGGACTCACCAGACAAATCAAAAGCTTCACTTTTCCTATTTCACTTTATTGGCATTTTCTGTATAATAAATCTGACAAAAATATTTTTCTGGGGGCGCCTGGGTGGCTCAGTCGGTTAAGCGTCCAACTTCAGCTCAGGTAATGACCTCATGGTCTGTGAGTTCGAGCCCCGCGTCGGGCTCTGTGCTGACAGCTCAGAACCTGGAGCCTGCTTCGGATTCTGTGTCCCCCTCTCTCTCTGCCCTTCCCCTGCTCATGCTCTGTCTCTATGTCTCTCAAAAAAATAAAATAAAAATGTTAAAAAAAATTTTCTGTATGAATATATCTGATAAAATATTTACTAACACTGCATAAAAATAAAGTACCTTCCCAACTAGAAAGCCTATCTAGATAATGATAGCCAAAAAATCATTGCCAGCTTGAGAACCTTCGTTGTCCATACCGTGTAGTGAAAACATTCTCTGGGGTATACAGAGACAAATACTTCAAGGCCTTACTATCTCCCTGCTAATAACAGGTGAGTAGGAGACTGATCGATACTAAGAAAGCACTTCACTCCCACTGAGGGAAGCACTCATGGATAGTACCAGAAGGAAAAGTGCTCCCCTCTCAGACATTCTCTGTGTGAGCACAGGGGCCACTTTCCCATACCTCTAGGAGTCATAAATCATTCCTAAGGTTAGTAAACTCACAGGACAAGAGTTTCTGGGACCCCCCGCTGACTACTCTGATCCACCCCAAAGAGGTCAAGAATGCCAAGCTCCTTCTGCAGATGAGAACCATCACTCTGAACTTTTTTCCCTCAATTACAATAAAGTAGTTTAAAAATTCTTATTTTTTTTTTTTAATGTTTATTTATTTTTGAGACAGAGAGAGACAGAGCATGAGTGGGGGAGGGGCAGAGAGAGAGGGAGACACAGAATCTGAAGCAGGCTCCAGGCTCTGAGCCCGACGCGGGGCTCGAACTCACGGACCACGAGATCATGACCTGAGTTGAAGTCGGACGCTGAACCGACTGAGCCACCCAGGCGCCTCTAAAAATTCTTATTTCTAAAGGATTTGAGAGGGTGATGATTAGTAATAAAAGTCACTGTACATAAGAATATAAAATCAGTTCACTTGGTGTTCATCTACCTTTCTCTCAAGGAGCAAATACAGAGAGACCACAGCTATGGTTGGGGGAAGTTAGTGTATTTTCTTTTTTAATTTTGTAAATGTTTATTTATTTTTGAGAGAGAGATAGAGAGTGCAAGTGGGGGAGGGACAGAGAGAGAGGAGGACACAGAATCTGAAGCAGGCTCCAGACTCTGAGCCGACAGCACAGAGCCTGATGCAGGCCTTGAACCCACGAACCACAAGATCATGACCTGAGCTGAAGTTGGACATACAACTGAGCCACCCAGGTGCCCTAATGTATTTTCTGATTATAGCAGAAGCTGTGGCATTCACTGGATATGCTTCACTTTATAGTTGAAAAACCTGAGTCCGGAGTCTAAGACGCAAATTAAATTCCTCAAAGAAAAGCTGGGGAAAATAGGCAGTTTCTGTTTTATGTCAATGAGAAACTACTTCCACACCAGAAAGGAGGTGTAGGGTGTTTCTTTTGCCAGCTGATTTAATTTAGTAGCATTTTCTGTACAAACACATTAGATATAGAGATATAAGACTAGATGAAAATTAGAACTACTTCCCACGGTGGTTCCTGTGTCTCTCTCCCTCTGTATCTATATGGGTGACTGTCTTGCTTCTCTGAACACTCTGCTCAAATGTGACCTCATCAGAAGCCTCACCTGACCAGCCACCCACCATCACCTTATTTATACCAGCTACCCACCATCACCTCACATCACACCTGTATTAGCCAGGGTTCTCCAGAGAAACAGAACCAATAGGATAGGGTGTGTGTATACGTGTGCGTGTGTGTGTGTGTATGCGCACATGCATGTGTGTGCATGTACAGAGAGAGGGACTGATTTTAAGGAACTGACTCATGCAATCACAAAGGCAGGCAAGTCTAAATCTATGGGGTAGACCAGCAGGCTGGAGACCCAGCAAAGAGCTGAGGTTGCAGTTCTGGTCTGACAGCCATCCTCTGACAATTCCCTCTGCTTCCAGGGAGGCCAGTCTTTTTCTGTTAAAGCTCTCAAGGGACTAGATGAGCCCCACCCACATTTTGGAGGCTAATCTGCTTAATTCAGTCTACTAATTTAAATGTTAATCTCATCTAAAAAATATCTTCACAGACATCTAGAATAATGTTTGTCCAAGTATCTGGATATGTGGTCTAAGCATGTTGACACATAAAATTAATGACCATGACATCTATTAGAACACAGCTGAAATAAAAGATATGACAACATTGGGGCACCTGAGTGGCTCAGCCGGTTAAGCATCCGGTTCTTGATTTCGGCTCAGGTCACGATCTCACGGTTCATGAGATGGAGCCCCGTCTTGGGCTCTGTGCTGACAGTGCGGAGCCTGTTTGGAATTCTCTTTCCCTCTCCCTCTGTCCCTACCCTGTTTGTGTGCCCAGAACATTCTCTGTCTTAAATAAATAAATAATTTTTTTTTAAGTGACAACATCAAATGCTGGCAAGGATGTGGAGAAAATGCATCACTCACATATTGCTGGTGGGGATGTAAAAGTGGTACAGCCAATCTGGCAATGTTCAGCAGTTGCTTAAAAACTTGAATATGCCAATAACATACACTCACAGTTGCATTCCTGGGCATTTATTCTAGAGAAATTAAAATTTATGTTTACATAAAAACCTATATACAAGGGGCATCTGAGTACCTCAGTTAAGCATCCAACTTCGGCTCAGGTCATGATCTCGCGGTTCGTGAGTTCAAGTCCTCCAATGGGTTCTCTGCTGTCAACACAGAGCCCACTTCAGATCCTCTGTCCCCCTCTGGCTGCGCCTCCCCAGCTCATGTACACTATCTCTCAAAAATGAATAAACATTAAAAAAACACACACACAAAAAAAAAACCCTATGGGGTGCCTGGGTGGCTCGGTCGGTTAAGCATCTGACTTCAGCTCAGGTCATGATCTCAGTTTGTAGGCTCAAGCCCCGTGTCAGGCTGTGCTGATAGCTCGAAGCCTGAAGCCTGCTTCGGATTCTGTGTCTCCGTCTCTCTCACTAACCCTCCCCTGCTTGTGCTCTCTCTCTCTCTCTCAACGACAAACATTAAAACAACAACAAAAAATCTATATATGAATCCTTCAACAGCTTTCTTTTTAATAGCCAAAAACTAGAAACAACTCGGAAGTCTTTCACCTGGTGGATGGCTAAACCAACAGTGGTATATCTGTACCATGGAACAGTACTTAGTAATAACAAACAACAACTACTGATACATGCAAGTATCTGGATATCCTAGTGAATTATGCTAAGTAAAAAGAAAGCCAAGGGGCACCTGGGTGGCTCAATGGTTAAGCAACCAACTCTTGGTTTCAGCTCAGGTCATGATCTCATGGTTCATGGAATTGAGCCCCAGATCGGGCTCTGCACTGACAGCATGGGAGACTGCTTGGGATTCTCTCTCTCTCTCTCTCTCTCTCTCTCTCTGCTTCACTCCCACTCTCACTCTCTCTCTCTCAAAAATAAGTTAAATAAACTTAAAAAAAAAGTCAACCTCAAAGAGTACATACTATATGATTCCACTTATATAACATCCCTGAAACTGAGTAAAGGGTACATGAGATCTTTTAGTATTATTTCTTAAAACTGCAAGTGAATCTATAACTATCTCAAAATAAAAAGTGTAATTTAAAAGAAAGCCCAAGAAAGGGCACCAAAAGCACAAATAAACAAGTGGGAGTATATCAAATTCTAAAACTTCTGCACAGCAAAGGAAACCATCAAAAAAGTGAAAAAGCAACCCATGGAATGGGAGGAAATATTTGCAAATCACCTATCTGATAAAGACCTAACACTCAAAATATACAAGGAACTCATACAACTTAACAGCAAAAAACAAAACAAAACAAAAAAACAAAACAAACAAACAAAAAAACAAATCCCAAATAATCCAATTAGAAAATGGGCAGAGGCTCTGAGCAGACATTTTCTCAAAGAAGACATCCGGAAGGCCAACAGGTACATGAAAAGATGCTCAACATCACTAATCATCAGGGAAATGCAAATCAAAACTACAATGAACTATCGCTTCACACTTAGAATGGCTGTCATCGAAAAGATCAGAGATAACAAGTGATATGGAGAAAACAGAATCCGTGTACACTGTTGGTGGGGATGAAACTGGTTCAGACACTATAGAAAACAGTGAGATAGTTTCTCAAAAAATAAAAATAGACTACCATATGATCCAGCAGCCCCACTTCTGGGTACCAAAGGAAATGAAAATAGGATCTGGAAGAGATATCTGCACATCTGTGTTATTGCTACATTATTCACAATAGCCAAGTTATGAAAACAACCACAATGTCCATCAATGGATGAATGAATAAAGATGTGATACACACACACGGACATTATTTGGGCCGTGAGAAAGGACATCCCACTGTTGGCAACAACAGAGACTGACCTTGAGGGCATTATGCCAAGTGAAATAAGTCAGACTGAGAAAGACAAACACTGGATGATCTCGCTTCTACGTGGAATCCAAAAAAGCCAAACTCCTAAAAACAGAGACTAGAATGGTGGTTACCAGGAGCTGGGGGTGGGAGAAGGGAGGAGAAGTTGGTTAAAGTGTACGAACTTCTGGATATACAATGAATCAGTTCTGGGGATCTAGTGTACAGCTCAGTGAATATAATCAATACTGTCTTATAAAAAATAAAGCAAAAACATTTTCCAAAAAAAAAAAAAATTTTCACACATCATGGATCCAAGAAGCCAGAAGATTCTGTAGTTGAATTTTCAATATAATCCCACATTATATTGAAGACATTCAATTGTCCACATTATATGTAGACATCAGACTACTTAGAAAAAACTTTGGAATAATTCACAGGGACTAGTTTTTTATCTAGACTGTTCTACAATCACCTCTGTAGTTCAACAATCGCTGAAGATCTTAGCAACAGCACTGGGCAGAGCGAGGGAAGGGTGTCACTTGTGACTTGCTGTGTTATAGAACATAACTGGAAAACTGTCCAGTCCCTTTACCAGAAGTCCAAAAGAGACACAGAGGCCTAGGATGAGTCCTTCCTTAACTCCTCTCCGTTTTTACAGGATGGGATACTTAAGCATGAGCTGCCACGGTACAAACACTGAGTGATTTTACACAAAAGTGAGGAAAAGATGGATCGTACTTGAAGGGAACTGGTCCGGGCTAAGAAACCCAGAGTGGGGCACCTGGGTGGCTCAGTCGATCATGTGTCCGACTTCAGGTCAGGTCATGATCTCATGGTTCGTTGGTTTGAGCCCTGCGTGGGGCTCTGTGCTGACAGCTTGTCGCCTGGAGCCTACTTTGGATTCTGTGCCTCCTTCTCTGTCTCTGCAACTGCTCCCTCCTCATACTTTGTCTCTCTCTCTCTCTCTCAAAAATAAACAAACATTAAAAAAAAAAAAAGAGAAAAGAAACTCAGAGTAATACTGTGCCCTAAGAAGTCATCTAGTCTAGCTCTCCAGAGAAATCTACCATGAGCAGAAGCTCATGTGTATCTCGATGTGCAGAGGATTAAAAGATAATTAGTACTGAACTAAATGGAAATGCTCAGATACAAAAGGGACATTGACAGAGTATGTAGCTAATCACTAAGAAGAAAACAATTAGCTCTTCTGTTACGAAACAGGGGGAGGTGGCAAGGTTTGGTCAGAAATTACTTGTCTGAGGCACCTGAGTGGCTCAGTCAATTGAACATCTGACTTCAGCTCAGGTCATAATCTTGCGGTTCCTGAGTTCGAGGGCCACACTGGACTCACTGTTGTCAGTCAGTGTAGAGCCCACTTCCAATCCTGTGTCCCCCTCTCTCTGCCCCTCTCCTACTTGCACTCTCCCAAAAAGAAAAAAAAAAAGAGAGAAATTACTTGTCTGCCAACATTTTCCAACTTTCTTAGCCCGGACCAGTTCCCAAGTCAAGATCAGGTTATGATGCCAGGTCCCAAGGGTACGAACAGTATGGCCAGGGTCACATGGACTCGTCAGAAAAACTCTGAAGCATCAACATACAACTGATGCATACTCCATGAATTATCACTGATGAAAACTGTAAATTAAAGAAATACACTTAACAATGTGCCTCTTTGTACATACCAGTAAGAAACAAAACATTGTAGTCAAAATTGGGTTTGAGGTGCAACGCAACAGCCTCTAAGACAAAGAAAAGGCAGGAAGGTGAATGGGATGAGACTCCTACTGTTCCTCTTGTAACTCCAGTTAAACATAACTTACCTCTCCACAATGTTTTTTGGCCACTTTCTCTAGGTGGGATTTTAACAAATGAACACTCTCATTTGACAGACCTTTAGCATTCTTTAACTCTATTTCAGGGACTCTGGAAAAGAAAAAGACAAAAAGGAGTTACTCCAAAAAAGTATGGCCTCTTTGCCTTAATATTTGCTAAATGCAATCTCGGGACACAGGGATTTCATACAAGCCTCTATACCCCCAGCGGTGTTTCCCTTCATCTCAAAGGATTTCAGCGGCATCCTAGCAACTCTGCTGACACAGTGCTTGACATAGGGTCACCTGTAACCCCTGGAGGAGATGCCGGTCCCCCAGGGGACCAGATTTACTGCGCTCCATCCTGGACTGCCCCCAATAATTACCCAGCTCTCACAGTTTACCCGCGAAAGTCCAGGTGCTCGGGCTCGTTTGCTCATTGGTGCGCTCCTGCATAAAACAGGCCAAGCACAACCAGACAAGATGAAGCCTCAGATGGGGTGCCTGGCTGGCTCAGTCAGTAGAGCACATGACTCTTGACCTCAGGGTTGTGAGTTTGAGCCCCATGTTGGATGCAGAGATTACTTAAAAATAAAATCTCAAAAAAAGCCCCAAAACAGATGAAGACTCAGTGATCCATCAAGCATCCCCACTACGTGCCATGTTGTGTCACTCCTTCTGATGGCCAACGAGGTGGAAATGCTCGCTCACCCACTCACATCTGGACTACCTGTGCGTGCTCTGCACACTCTCCGTCTCCCTGCAGACCGCGAGCGAGACTCAACACTTTCTGTGGGAGGTACGCAGCCGCTCCTCAGTTTCCCCTCGGTTCCCAGTAATAGATATCCAATAACAGTTCACTGACGTCAAATAGACTTTATTGAATTTTACTGAAGAGAAGACGACTCTACTTTCTACGAGGCATTTCTGAGTACCTGATGGTAGGTAGGTTAGTCTAGAAAAGCCTTTACTATTTCACTACCTCTGCGTTCTCTCAAAGCTTTGGTGCGCTAAGTTGTTACCCCATTATCTACTTGGATAGATGGAAATCTGAGAGGAAGGAGTTTATACATATGAGAAAAAGAACGGGAAGGCCATATGGACCTGAGTACGGCCCATCTAACCCAGGACTCTCACAGTGGCATCAAAGACTATTCTGCAGAAAAAGAAAGTTTTCTTGTACCGTATCATCTCCAACAGTAAGAATGCTCCCCCAACTCAAGCCTTACATAACTTCTTTTTAATTCAGCAGTCATTAAATAGCAAACGATATTAACAGAATGATGAAAAACCCATCTACAATACTAATTAAACCTTAAAAATTTTTTCCAAAATTTTTTTTCCAGCTTTCTCTTTATGTCTTGGCACATAATTTATAATTTTATACAGCTGATATTATAATGTCTACTTTATAACTCTTCTATAATCACTTCCATGTTGTTGTTGTTTTTAAAATCATCCCAGCAGGGTACCTGGGTGACTCAGTTGGTTGTCTTTTTTTTTTTTTTTTCCTTTTTTTTAATGCTTATTTATTTTTGAGAGAGAGAGAGAGAGAGAACACAAGCAGGGAAGGGGCAGAGACGGGGGGCAGCAGAGAGTGGAGGACAGAGGATCCGAAGCAGGCTCTGCGCTGACAGCAGTGAGCCCTACATGGGGCTTGAACTCACAAACTGTGAAGTCATGACCTGAGGCAAAGTCACACACTCAAATGACTGAGCCACCCAGGTGCCCTGAGTGTCTGACTCTTGATTTTGGTTCAGGTCCTGATCTCACAGTTATGAGATCAAGCCTCCCAGTCAGGCCCCATGCTGGGCATGGAGCCTACTTGAGATTCTCTCTCTCCCTCCCTCTGCCCTTCCCTTGCTGGCGCACATAAACACACTCTCTCTCTCTCAAAATAAAAGCAGGGGGTGCCTGGGTGGCTTAGTCGGTTGAGCGTCCGACTTCGGCTCAGGTCATGATCTCACGGTCTGTGAGTTCAAGCCCCGCGTCAGGCTTTGTGCTGACAGCTCAGGGCCTGGAGCCTGCTTCGGATTCTGTGTCTCCCTCTCTCTCTGCCCCTCCCCCACTCATGCTCTGTCTGTCTCTGTCCTAAAAATAAACATTAAAAAAATAATAAAAATAAAATAAAATAAAATCAGTTAATAAATCATCCCATAATATTTTTACCAATTAGACACATTAAGATTTACCAGAATGGTCCCCCTAGTGCAGTGGTTCTCAATTAGGGGTGACTGTGTGCCCAGGGAATACCTGTCAATGTCCAGAAGGCAGAGAAAGTCCACGACCCTCTCTACATTCCTTGCCGGCATACCACTTTCATTTGGCTGGTTCCGTGTCATATCGTTTATAGTAAACTGGTAATTAATCATAAGCAAAGTGCCTTACTGAGTTCTACAAGCTGTTCTAACGAATTCCCATACCTGAAGACGGGTTGAAGGAGCTCCCATATTTATGGCTGGTTGATCGCAAGGGCGGTACATGCAACTGGGGCTTGAAGTTTTGTGGAACTGAGCCCTTATCCTGAGGTCTGTAATAACCATGGCTAGTTTGTGGGGCACCTGGGTGGCTCAGCTGGTTAAGCATGTGACTTTAGCTCAGGTCATGATCTCACGGACCATAAGCTCGAGCCCAGTTTTGGGTGACTTCGTGCCCCAGTTCAGGTGAGCACGAGACCCACCTCTGGTGAGGGCAAGCCCCTCATCGGGTGAAATCTGCTTCTCTCTCTCTCTCTCTCTCTCTCTGCCCCTTGTGGGATTGTCTCTTTCTCCCCCTCTCTCTCTGCTCCCCCACTCATTTGCACCCTCTCTCTCTCTCTCTCTTAAACAACAACAACAACAACAACAACAACAAACCATAGCTAGTTCATGTCAAAACTGAACCCAGCTGTCAAAAAAGACACTATCTGGTGTCAGGCAAAATAAAACCTAGACAGATGCCGCCTTATTTTTCTTTCATAATTTTAATTGCCTTTTAACTAATTCATTAATTAACTTTCTGAATACCTACTATATCTACTCTAGGCACAGTGTTAGAGGCAAAAGAGGGTTACTAAATTCAAGAAACGCATCTTGACCTATCTATATTTCCATCTTCTCCATCTCCTGTGTGGATAACCAATTCCCATAAATTTACCACCCACTCTGTGAGGCACTGCTTCCTTTGATTTGTCACTTTCCTTCACTGGTTCCTGCACAGTAAGCTCAAACCACAAATATCATCCAAGCCAATCTCTTTTCTGTGTGGAATATCTCAGGAAAGATTACACGGAATATACATATACTTCAAAAAGACAATACCTGGGGTGCCTGGGTGGCCCAGTCAGTGGAGCATCTGACTCTTGATTTCGGTTCAGGTCACGATCCCAGGGTCGTGAGATCAGCCCTGCATTGGACTCTGCCCTGACAGCACGGAGTTTGCTTGAGATTCTTTCTCTCCTTCTCTCTGTCCCTCCCCCACTTGCTTGCGTGTGCACACGCTCTCTCAAAATAAATAAACATTAAAAAAAAAAAGACAATACTTGACGACTGATTGCCAACGCTTTTGCTCTATCAGTGGTTCTCATCCAGAGGCAGTACGCATTCAGGGGGAGTTTGAAAATATGTGGGGTTTTGCGGTTGTCGCACAGACTGAAGAACTCTTCTGGCATCACTGGGTAGGGCCAGGGATACAGCGCCCCCTGCAGGGCACGGGCCAGCCCTGCATAGTGGACACTCATCCGCAGGGCCCCTAGCAACAGGGTGACTCAAAACTCCTTTTCCCTCTAGGGAGTAAAACTCCCATTAGGCCCAGAAAGCTACTGCCATATTTTATTTAATTTTTTTATGCCAACCATATTTTAAAACTAGTATACAAGGGCTCTACTGGTTCTCACACCTTCATTTTTTTTTTTTTTTTTGAGAGAGACAGAGCATGTGCACACACACATGCAAGCAGGGGAGTGGAAGAGGGAGATGGAGGGAGAGAATCCCAAGCAGGCTCCATGCTCAGCCTGGAGCCCGACATGGGACCCGATCTCACAACCATGAGATCACGACCTGAGCCAAAATCAAGAGTTGGATGCCTAACCAACTGAGCCAGCCAGGTGCCTCTATCCTTTTCTTCTAGACTGTTCTCTTTGTAATTTAGGAAGAATTAAACAAAAATTAACACATCAGAAAAGAAAAAAAAGGGGGCGCCTGGGTGGCTCAGTTGGTTAAGTGGCCGACTTCAGCTCAGGTCATGATCTCACGTCTGTGAGTTCAAGCCCCACGTCGGGCTCTGTGCTGATGGCTCATCAGAACCTGGAGCCTGCTTCGGATTCTGTGTCTCCCTCTCTCTCTGCCCTTCCCCTGCTCACGGTCTGTCTCTATGTCTCTCAAAAATAAATAAACGTTAAAGAAAAAAATTTTTATAAAAAAAAAAAAGAAAAGAAAAAAAGAGAGAGAAAAAAATAACCCATCAGAAAAAGCAAATAATTAGTCATGGAGAAAAATATTAGTATCTGGAGTGACTATTCTACAACTATAAGCAGACTTAACATGAGACAGGTTTCATAAAAATGTTTACTGCTGACTAGTTTCGACGAAATGTAGGTGATAGGAAATGAAATTTTAAGTGGAATGGAGGCAGGAAGCAGAAGATACCATTAAGGTCAATCTGTTTCCAGGATGTCACATCAAAAAACATTAATAAATATACTCACACATCTGGGTAGGTTGGTGGGCATTTGACCCTCAAATCCACTTTCACGTATACTTCTTCACCAGTCAGGCCCTGAGGGTACAGAGCTAAATTGATTTCAGGGGGCTCATTGACCTAAAAGAGAAAAAGAAAACATTTTGCCCTCCTAGAAAGCCAACCATGAGCAATTACGATAATGATCATTTAGCTCAAATGTTCTACTTTCCAAATACTACGTGTCATTGTACTTTTATATAGGTGCTCAGTCATCTTTTCCTAAAGTGTGGCTTGAAAACAAAACTTGGGTCAGAGAGACTGCATTTTCCCTTTCAAAGTTATCTAAGGAGTGAACCAAAACACTCCTTGTAGCTGCCATTCATTCCATAGAAGTGAGTGCTGATCACGTGATTATGCATGGGCACTGACCTAGAGGCTAGGAGTACAGGGGTAAACTCAGACAGGCGGGGGCCCAACGGGCCAATACGATAAGAAGGCAAATGAATATTCTCAGCAGTGATGAGTGCTGTAAAGAAAATAAGGCAGGGGCGCCTGGGTGGCTCAGCCGGTTAAGCATCCAGCTTCGGCTCAGGTCATGACCTCATGATTTGTGGGTTCGGGACCCGTGTCGGGCTCTCTGCTGTCAGCAGAGCCTGCTTCAGGTCCTCTGTCCCCCATTCTCACTCTGCCCCTCCCCTGCTCTCTCTCTCTCAAAAATAAATAAATATTAAATAAATAAATAAACATTAAAAAAAAAGAAAAGGCGGCAGAGTGACAGCATCAGACAGGTGCCTCAGGGGCCTCTTGAGTAGGTGGAGTTTCAGCTGGAATTTGAATAATGAGATAAGAACAAGTGAAAACCTTATCATGGAAATCTGATGGCTCTTCTAACTTGGACATGCTTTCACCCAACCGCTTTCCACCAAATAACTCAATATTCTATTTGTTCTTCGTTAACTTATTATGTGTGCTTTTTCCAAACAAGGTCTGAAGCAGCTGATATTATCTATGCATCCTGAGAGAAGGGACGCTGAGGGAACAAACGTGTACTCTCCTGGTCCAGGCACGTCACCCATTCTGCCAGGTAGGCCCCATCTCCGTTCTACAGAGCAAGCATCTTAGGCTCAGATAGTTTCCGTTTCTTGCCCAGAGACACAGTGACAAGGCCAGATTTCAGATCCAACCTTGACTCCCAAACCTGTGTCTTTCTCACCAGCTGCTCCCTTGCTAGTGCCAATCCTGAGCTGCTGTGGCTGAGCCTTGACTTGGTCTTGAAACATACAGGGAGCCGGGGCAAAAAGGGAAAGTGTGACATTATTCCACATTTCACAGAAAAGAAAGGCATAAAAATTCTTTTAGGGGCAAGAAAGCTCTTAGCTACACTAAATTCTAACAGATGGGTGCCTGGGTGGCTCAGTCGGTTGAGTGGCCGACTTCAGCTCAGGTCATGATCTCACAGTCTGTGAGTTCGAGCCCCGCATCAGGCTCTGTGCAGACGGCTCAGAGCCTGGAGCCTGCTTCAGATTCTGTGTCTCCCTCTCCCTCTGCCCTTCCCCTGCTCATACTCTGTCTCTATGTCTCTCAAAAATAAATAAACGTTAAAAAAAAATTTTAATTCTAACAGATATTTACAGTCTATGGTACCCTGAATTAAATAATAAACAAAATTCTCATCAACTACGCATATAAAATACATAAGGTCAGTTTTCAGGTGGCTTTATCCTAATCCTTGCTAAAAGCTGCAGTCAGGCACAATTCTGCGAAGGTGGTCCTGGAAAAGGTTAAACAGCCCGTGAGTCAGGAGGTCATTCATCTACTCGTTCACCCGTCACCCATCATGCCTCATCACCCACACTTATTGGGCACCGCTCTGTCAGGCACTGTTAGCACACAGAAGTGAGAAAACAGACGTGGTTCCAGCTGTTGCAGAACTCGGGGAAAATAAACGATAAATATGTAAGTTCAAGTTCAGAAAGTGCTGTCGAAGAGAAGGTGTGATGCCCTTGAAGGGTGATGGAAGAGGCCACCCCAAAATCTGCCACGCTGGCATAAGCGTTATGTTGAGCTAAGGGTTCTTAAAAACAGAAGGTGTCAGAAAGGCCCTCTGACCTCCTCTTTTCTTTCTGAAAGCAGACGATAAAACTCTCATGTGAAAGATGCCCTCCTCTATCGGGAAGAAGGAAATCTTCTCATTACCAGAGACAGAATATCGAGGCCGAGAGAATTCTCTCTTTGTTTAACCTACCATCTAAACACTTAGGCCCGGCCGCTTCTTTGGGTCTTCCTTTTCCCCTGGGGTTTCCCAGAAAATCTGTATGCTATTCTCCTCTTAATCTGTCTCATCTCCTATCAATTACACTCTCGATCTAGCCAGAGACCCCGAAGAGACAAAAGTAAAACCCTGTCTCCCTATACTCTTAGAGAATGACCGGCAGTGGGTGTGAGGGACATACTTGGACGTGGTCATCAGGAAGACCTATCTGAGGACACCGCACTTAAGTGACAGAGACGGAGCATTCCAGATCAGGGAAGTGCACGTAAAGAGGTTCAACGTGAGCAAGAGGGTGGTGTGTTCCGAAAACCAAAGGAGGCCAGCGTGTCTGGAACAGAGGAGGGGAACCGGGGGAGGCGGGTGTGACAGGGATGGGCTGGGTCACAAAGGGCCTGGTCAGCCGGGAAAAATATCTGTCAGGGCTTTAAGATGGGAATGACGTGATCTAACAGGTATTTTGAAAGATCACTTTGGTGGCTGAGTAAAGAATGAACGAGGTGCAGTAAGAGCACAAGTCAAAAGCTACCGTAACAAGTCCACCTGTGGTGGCGGCAAAGGAGAAAGAAGGTGTATGTGAGATGAAGGGGACAAAAAGACTGGGCCTCCAGGGAGGGAAACAGAAGGAAAGCGTCTTGTCCCAGGTGCTCCTGAGGGTGAGGAGGAGGAGAGAACATCCACGGCTGGGTAACGGGGGACTGTGGGTGACCGTGCCAAGGGCAGGCTCACCGAATGCAGACCCTGGTGTGATGAGGAGTGAACGCGAGGTGAGAAAGAGGACTCCGGAGGCCTAGACAAGTCCTTCAACGCGGTTTCGGCGTGGGCATTAAATGCACGGAGAATGGGGCCACAGACAGAGGAGGATGTGACATCAAGGGAGGCATCTCCTGCTCTGTCTTTATTTATTTTTTTATGTTTTATTTTTTTTTTTGAGAGCAGGAGAGACAAAGCATGAGCGGGGGAGGGGCAGAGAGAGAGAGGGAGACACAGAATCTGTAGCAGGCTCCAGGCTCTGAGCTGTCAGCACAGAGCCCGACGCGGGGCTTGAACTCACAGACCGTGAGATCATGACCTGAGCCGAAGTTGGACACTTAACCGACTGAGCCACCCAGGCGCCCCTCTTGCTCTGTCTTTAAAGATGAGAGACACTAGAATATGTGAGGGTGTTGATGGGAATATCACAGAAGAAGAACTGGAAAGAGACAAAATTCAGATCTGTCAGAGGGCAGAGAGCGATGGATCCTGGGCACAAGAGAGACAGACAGGAGGAGGGGCCTTTCTTTAGAATGACAGAGGAACATGACAAGAAAAAGCAGGGAGAGGCTGGTGGCTTTCCTCGGAGGAGCCTCAAAGGTTGGAGGGTGAGACTGAACTAACTAAGAGGGCTCCAGGCCTCCCGATCCCCCTCTAACCAAGGCAGGCCAGCCGATCCCTGCTCTATACATTAGACAGAACTTTGCAGAGGAAGCATTTAGCAGCTAAGAGCAGCTGCGGTACTTAGTTGCTGGGAAGAAAAGGAAAGATTATTGCTATGACCAGTCAGTCTTCTTCACCAGACTCGCTTTTGGAAAAACTTTTTATGATGGAAAATTTCAAACAAGAGCTGGTAAGGATACAATGAACTCCATGTGCTACCCTACAGTTTCAACAATTACCTATGTACGGCCAATCTTGGGTGTCTATATGCTACCCCTACCTGCAAACACCACCTGAGATTATTTTCAGGTAAAGCTTACCAACCAGTCTTTGCTGTGTTACTGTTATTCATTTTCTAACAACAAGCCAGCACAGGAGGGATGTAAAAACGGAGAGAAAGGCTAGACTCAAACAAAACTTTACCAGTGCTTTCTCCACCAGATCGAACCTTTACAGACTTTCTCATCTCACCGACCACAAAGTTTGGAGAGACGTTATGATCACTAACTTATAATTTTGTCATGAGAATACTTTTCTGGGGGGCATCTGGCTGGCTCAGTCGGTAGAGCATGCGACTCTTGATCTCAGGGCTGTGAGTTCAAGACCCACATTGGGCATAGAGAGCTTACTTTAAAAAAAAAGAAAAGAAAATACATTTTTGCTCCTTCTTTATTATATATTCATTTCAGAAAACAGAGAATGCTTTAGTATCAAAAATAGGAGGGGGGATCAATTTACCTTACACTAATAAATCTTCACTTAAAAAAAGAATAAGGGGTGCCTGGGTGGTTCAGTTGGTTAAGCATTCAACTTCGGCTCAGGCCATGATCTCATGGTTCATGAGTTCAAGCCCCACGTCAGGCTCTGTGCTGATGGCTCAGAGCCTGGAGCCTGCTCCAGATTCTGTGTCTCCCTCTCACTCTGCCCCTTCCCTGCTCGTGCTGTCTCTCTTTCTCACTCTCTCTCTCAAAAATAAACGTTAAAAAAAATTTTTTTTAACTAAGAATAAAAATTTAAAAAAATCTTCACTTACACATTATTCTGCCTTTCATTTTCTCACTTGGCTGTTGACCAGTGAAAATTTTATTTCAGAACCAGAGAGAATATTACTCTAACTCCATATTGACTGACAGCTTACAAGAGGCAAAAGAACTAAGAAGGTAAGAAAACGAGGGGAAACGCCACTCAGACCGTTTCCTTAAAGTCAAATACTGACGAGCCCAGTATACGATGTCAAGTGAGTCAAGATGTTATAATACAAGCACCCCACCTCGGAGTTAACAGTAGATCTTCCATTTTTGAAGCAACAAAATGAGAGTAGCCCTCTATAGCTTCAAGGAGCAAGAATTAGGTCAAGAGAAGTAGAACTAAAATTATTAGCCAGTGGTGTAAGTAGAAACTACAACTGCAAACCAAAGGACAGGTCTTTCCTGGGCCCAGGGTGGAAATGAACGTACAGCATACAGACAACATGCACCACATGAAGTGAGGTATCCCTGCATAGGTGCGACAGCAAATCTGGGTTAACATTCCCTTGTGTCTTCACGTAGGAAGTGCAAAGCCTATGCGAACGTAAGTAGGCCTTACAGGAAAAGGTACAGAGAGCCCTTCACACTATGCCCAGAGTCACGGGAACAGGAAGCGAGCTGCAGAGAAAAGAGGCCGACTGGGGGATTACACATGTTGAAGATATTCTTTACTAAAGGGAATGCTTATTAAAGCTCAGTGAATCCAGTTAAGGACTGCTGGCAAGCCTCAGGAGAGGAGGCCTCTGGGCCAGTCCCTGGGACCACGAGGGGGAACATCGTATATGGAACACTGGGGCCTAAAGTTGTAAGCACCCTGCAGACCCTCCTGGGCTGGACCAGCCATATACCACCATGCAGGTCTAGTGTTACCGTTATTTCCATAACACAACGCCGGTCGGGTGGCAGTGACCATGGCGATGAGCCCAGGTAATGCCAAAACAAACTCTGAGGAAAGAGGAAGGAGTTTTGTAGCCAAGTGAAGAGACTCCTGGATGCGTCAAGGTCGCAGAGCTTTAAGAGGTGCCCGAGCCCAGTGATGGCGGCTTGGACGAAGGAACAGACCAAGGCCACTGAGGAATGACACCATATTGGACAAAACCTAACAGCTTGTCTGGATCTGAGTACCAGGTAAAACTAATTCAAAGAGCAGGACACTGAGCTGCCAGGTGTCTACTGTCTTTTATTTTATTTTATTTTATTTTATTTTATTTTATTTTATTTTATTTTGAGAGAGACACTGCAAGCAGGGGAGGGGCGGAGAGAGAGGGAGACTCCCAAGTAGGCTCCGTACTGTTAGTGCAGAGCCCAACGTGGAACTCAAACCCACGAACCGTGAGACATGACCTGAACCGAAATCAAGAGTCTGGTTCCCCAATGGACTGAGCCACCCAGGTGCCCCCAGGTGTCTGCTACTTTTAAGGCCTTTATCTTTGGCTCACAATTTAACTGAACCAGAATGATATTCTTCTCCATAGGACATAAACTTCAGGGTATTTCTCAACAGACTATTAATTGTCCCCCCAATATCTATTCTCTCCCTCTTTCTTGGCAAAAGAGACTCTGATTTTTTAGTTGGATGCAATTCCTTTGCAGATAAGTGTGGCCACTGGGTTAATCTCTGGCCAATAAGATGAAAGAATTCATACATACAACTTCTTCATCCCTATCTCCTTCCCTCTGACTGGAATGCAGGTATGATGGCTGGAGCTCGGACAGCCACTTTGGACCATGAACAGCAATTTAGAAAAAGCCCTAGACCCCAGACATCTGCTTGCAGAAAGTCAAATTTTGTTAAGTTTTCTATAATATGTAGCCAAACTTAATCTTACCCAATACAGGAACATTAGGGGAGGAAAAAAGAACAGTCAGGGAACAGTGACTTTAGAGATAAAAACAGACTATTTGCCCGATTTTCCTTGAGCAAACTGACAGGCTTCTCAACATGAGAAGAGACTTTTATACTAGCTGTGTTTAGACTGTCAAGCATTAGTTCCCATTAGAACGTTCAAGAAGTCCTGGAGCTGAACAGGACTCCATTAAAAATGACGTCACAATGAGGATGTGCTGGGGAGAGGGTGGGTAGGTCTTCTCCATACATTTGGAAGATAAATGGTCATTAGAACAGTGTTGGTAAAGTTCTCTGGCTTAACCTGCACAAGGAAATAACGAAATCCTGGAATATGTGCAGGCAAATAAAGTAAGGGATAACCAAAAAATTTTGAGAGCACTTAACGAAGAGGAAAACACAATGCAGAATGTATCAGATATAAAACATACATGAGAAAAAAAAACAATTTGTTTCAAAGATTAAAATGCAAGTGAGGGGCACCTGGGTGGCTCAGTTGGTTAAGCATCCGACTCGGACTCAGGTCACGATCTCACGGTTTGTGAGTTCGAGCCCCGCGTCGGGCTCTGTGCTGACGGCTCAGAGTCTGGAGCCAGCTTCTGATTCTGTGTCTCCCCCTCTCTGCCCTTCCCATGCTCGTGCTCTGCGTCTCAATAATAAATACAAAACATTAAAAAATAAATAAATAAAATAAAATGCAAGTGAAATGAAAGCAGCATAAAAAGTAGCGATGGTGGCAATGATAAAATAGAACTTGTATGTGCTTCTCCTCGGGATGGTGAAGCCAGATGCTCTCCTACACTGTTATAGAGGAGCCCACAGCCAAATCTCCCAGACACCCCTGCTGCGCAGTCTGATGTGCTCTTCTCTGGCCACTTCCTAACACTCAGGCCCAACAAAATAAACTGGTTTAAGAATGTGTCTCTTTTCTCCTCATTAAGATAAAAAGCTTGGGCACAGCGAAGGAAACCAACAAAACTACAAGATAACCAACAGAATAGAATGCAAGAACATATTTGCAAAATGACGTATCAGATAAAGGGTTGGTATTTAAAATATACAAAGAAGTTATCAAACTCAACACCCAAAAATACAAATAATCCAGTGAAGAGATAAGAAAAACTACATGAATAGACACTTTTCTAAAGAAGACATCCAGATGGCCAACTGGACACATGAAAAGATGCTCAACATCACTTATCATCAGGGAAATGCGAATCAAAACCACAATGAGATACCACCTCACACCAGTCAGAATGGCTAAAATTAACATCTCAAGAACTCACAGATGTTGGCAAGGATATGGAGAAAGGGGAACCCTCTTGCACTGCTGGTGGGAATGCAAACTGGTGCAGCCACTCTGGAAAACAGTTTGGAGGTTCCTCAAAAAATTAAAAATAAAACTACCCTATGACTTGGCAATTTGCACCAAAGGTATATATCCAAAGGATACAAAAATGGTGATTTGAAGGGGCACATGGACCCCAATGTTTACAGCAGCACTATTGACAATAGCCAAATTGTGGAAAGAGCCCACATATCAATCATGGGAGCAATTCAGATTCTCTCCCTCCCTCTGCCCCTCCCCGCTCTCAGAAATAAATGAATGAATAAAAAATAAAAAATAAATAAAAACAAAGTCATGAAAGAATTAAAAGAAGAGGCACCTGGTAGCTCAATTAGTTAGGGGTCTGATTTCAGCTCAGGTCATGATCTAGCAGTTAGTGAGTTCGAGCCCCACATCAGGCTCTCTGCAGTCAGCTCAGAGCCCACTTTGTATCCTCTGTCTCCCTCGCTCTTTGCCCCTCCTCTCAAAAATAAATAAAAACATTTTAAAAAAGAATTAAAAGAAAACCTTCAAGACTTCAGTTTTTGGTAACACTGGAGTGGGCAAGTCTTTTCTAGAAAAAAAGGGAGACTATAAAACAAATAGGTCATGTAAACGATATTAAAAGGGTCTTTTGAATAAATTACATAAATGTTAAAATGTACACGGTTCGTTAGGAGAAAATATTTGCAATATATGACCCATAATGCTAATTTTTAAAGCATAAAATTGGGGTGCCTGGGTGGCTCAGTTGGTTGAGCAGCCGACTTCAGCTCAGGTCATGATCTCACGGTCTGTGAGTTTGAGCCCCACGTAAGGCTCTATGCTGATGGCTCAGAGCCTGGAACCTGCTTCGGATTCTTTGTCTCCCTCTCTCTGCCCTTCCCCTGCTCACACTCTGTCTCTATGTCTCTCAAAAATAAATAAAAACGTTAAAAAATTTTTTAAAAAAAGCATAAAATAGCTGACAAATGAATAAGAAAATAAACAATACACGAGGTGCCTGGCTGGCTCCGTCAGTTGAGCATGTGACTGTTGATCTCAGGGTTGTGAGTCGGAGACTCACATTGGGGACAGAGATTACTAAAATAAAATAAAATAGACAATACAGCAGGAAAAAATGTTTCACCCAGCTACTGGCAAAGATGAAAAGGCCTGACATTTACAATACTGGTGAAGATGCAGGGAAACAGGCACTCTCATATACACGACCGGGAGGCCCAGAGACAGAAGCAAGCTTGTGGAAGGGAACTTTGCAATAGATAGATAATCAAATGATAAACAAAGAGACCTTTGCTGGCATGGAAAATAGGCCAAAATAATTAATAATAAATGTATAACTCTAGAGTGCATTAAATTTTAACCTAGTAGTATCCAATCTATAGCATATAATTTCTAGAATTCACTCCCAAACTGTTTATTTATCAACGATATACATACGCCTGTAAGCTGAAATCTACATAGTAACACATCCCCCCGAAAGAAGTTAAAGAAACCTGAAGCTTACTCAGGTCAATAAATTTTGATGTGAATTTACTGGCAGCAAAATCGGCAGCAAACTGGCAGCCTGACACGAGGCTATTAAAAGTCTTTATGTACCCCAGTCAGTGTGAATAGGTGAACATTCACATTTCATTGTGTTTAATTCTGGACGCTGCCCCGCCACCTCCCACACCAAGTAAGGTGTTAGCTAAGGTGTGGAATGTGCACACAGAGACGTGAACACAGACAGTTCTGAATTTTGAAACCCAACAGGTCTGGAGGGCTCTGTAGAAAGGACTGTGGACCTGCAGAAGCCTGCCTGAAGACTGGCGAACAGCAGGTGCTAATCAGTACTTGTTGAATGACTACACTTTTGGTTCTTGTTAATGGCCATCAGTTATTTGCCTGCAAGGCCAATGAAAGTGTAGAGACTATTATTCACCCTGGGTGAGGAGCCACAGACAGCTATCTGAATTCCTCTCCCAGCCTTTTATTGTTTTTGTTTGCTTTTGTTAATCTTCTATTTTGTTACAAAGACCACCAACTGTAAATTCTGGGATTACTGATACCGCCCCCCCCCGCCCCCCCCCCCTACAATGGCTCCTTTCTCCTTTCGTTTTGCTGCACAGCCTTAGAACCTGTTAACTAATAAGCACGTATAAAGTAAATAGCGTAGCTTTGAAGGGAAGTCTTACAGGCTTTGCCTGGAGTCCAGGGGGTACACTTTGTAACTCCCATTTTAGCTGTTTAATGGGCCTACTTACTGATTCTCAGTGTTTAGAAAGACAAGTTACCAGGTCGCCAGAGAGTTTTGTTATTATTTTAGTATAAGGATGTATAAAGGGGATACTAACATTTTTACTTCAGTTTTTTAAAAAGTCTTGAAATTAAGCACTGGAAAAGTAAGGTCCCTGCGGTGCATGGGTGGCTCAGTTGGTTGAGCATCTGACTTCGGCTCAGGTCATGATCTCAGGGTCGTGAGTTTGAGCCCCACATGAGGCTTGCAGCTGTCAGCAGAGCCAGTTTGGGATCCTCGGTCTCCCTTTCTGCCCCTGTCCCATTCACACCCGTGCTTGCTGCGCTCTCTCTTTTTCTCCCCAAAATAAACAAACATTTAAAAAAGAAAAAAAGAGGGGCACCTGGGTGGCTCAGTTGGTTAAGTGGCCGACTTCGGCTCAGGTCATGATCTCACGGTCTGTGAGTTCAACCCCACATCGGGCTCTGTGCTGATGGCTCAGAGCCTGGAGCCTGCTTCAGATTCTGTGTCTCCCTCTCTCTCTGCCCTTCCCGTGCTCATGCTCTGTCTCTATGTCTCTCAAAAATAAATAAACAAAAAAATAAAGAAAAAGAAAAAAGAAAAAGAAAAAAGAAAAGTAAGCTCCCTGAGGACAGGAAATTTGATCTGTTTTGCCCTAGGCTGTTTTCCTGATGGCTGGAATAATAAATATTTAATGAAGGAAGAAGCCCTTTGAGAGAGAGGGAGGTTTGGCTCTGAAAGATGCAGAAAAGATTCTGTTTGTTGAGGAAATCCTGGATGTGTCCAAAAGGTAGATGTGAAATGCAGGAATTATAGGCAGATGAAGAAGGAAGGTCCTACTTGTTAAATGGCAATATTCAGAGATAATTCTCCAAAAAATGAGGGAAACACCATCAGTGTCAACAGCTTATAATGAGCCTTTACCCCATGACAGAAAGGGAAATAATATTTTAAACCAAACGTCATTTAAAAGGTCTAAATTCAGCGCACTCCTTCTGCCCTCTCCTTACCGCTAAGACGAATATATTCTACATACTCTCTGATAAGTGCCTTCAAGGAAGTTCCTCCACCTCTGAAACAGTGAGGACACCTGGAGAGTACAGTGGGGTTTAAGATGGGTTATAGTTTTGAACACAAGGGAGGGTGAGACTTAAAGGGAGTTCTGATTAGGGGAATCAGTAAGGTCTGTGTAAGTCCCCCACAGCGTTCCCAGAACAAAGTTGCGATTTTCTCTATGATACGCTATTGTATCAAATTCAAGGTCTTTCAGGGGGCAAAAAAAGGACAAGACTGGAAGGAGGCAGAGATGTTACGAGGTGTCAGTGGAAATGAGAAGCAGTGTCAGGTAAGGTAAAGGAGTCGACCTGGAGAAAAGGCTGTGAAAGAATTCGGCCCAGGTGGGGGTTCTGGACACCCGCCGAGCAGCTGCCGGTGCAAGGACCAAAAGTAAGCGTGGGTGGAATCGGGAGAGACAAAACGACTGAAGAATCCCAAAAACGGCCTGTGGCTCGGCAAGGCCGGGCCTGGCCTGGCCGGGGGAAGTCACAGAGGAAAGGCTGGGCCGCAACCCGCCAGCACCGCCCGGAGCAGCCACGTTCCTACCGATTTGCCCGCGTCCGGCCGCAGGTCCTGGAAGTCGGCGCCGTAGATGGCCTCCAGAGCCTGCAGCTCGTGCTCCTGCCGCTGTGGGTAGCTCTCCGGCGGCTCGTCCCGGCCGCGCCCGGGGCCCCCACGGCCCCCAGCCATGCCGACGCGGAGGCCCAGGCCGGGCGGCCGTGCGGTGGCGGTGGCGGGCCCGGGGCGGGCTCCAAGGCTGGGCTGGGCTGGGCTGGGCTGGGCCGGGCCCTCCAGACTGGCCCGTGGGCGGGGCTCGGCGCCGGGGGTGGGTCCATGGGCAGGGACTCGCCGGGGCGGGGCTCTGCTGGGGGCGGGCCCTGGGGCGGAGCGAAGGGCCCCAAATTGCCTCTAAGGCGGAAGGAGCCCCAGGCTTTGCCTGGTATTGCCAGAGAACTAGAGCAAAAAAATCTGCAGGAACGTGAGAAATTAAGTCAGTGCGAATGAAATGAGAAGGCCAAATGTTATCACGAAATAAGTCTCTTTAACAGAAATGCCTAGGACCTCTTTGCCCTAGCACAGATAGTGAGAAGAAACTCAAAGGGCAGACTGTGATGGGTTTTCAAGTCACTTCGGGTTTAACCTTGAACCCTTCCAGGAGATTTCTAGGAATAAAGATCCCGACCTCTACACCCCGTCCCGCCAGCTTCGTGTCCCCAAACTCATCCCCTTAACGATGGATTCAACATCCCATGCATGCATTCCCTACATTCCCATCTTTAAGAATCTCCAGTACCACCTTGTAATTTCAATTGAAAAGTTCATTTCCCTCAGGCATCTTCATCAGTTACAGTCCCATGAAGAGAAATATGTCCCATGGCCATTTTACTTAATGTGAACTTAGGAGGTCTTCCTGTTATATCTTGCCTCCAATTATAGTTTTTATAAAATACCTACCCAGGCATTGTCATTGCACTTCATTGTCATTTGCCTATTAATGCTGCATGTCTATTAAGAATAATCATATTAGGGGCGTCTGGGTGGTTTAGTCGGTTGAGCTTTTGACTTCGGCTCAGGTCATGATTTCAAAGTTCCTAGGTTCTAGCCCTGCATCTGCCTCTGGGCAGATAGCTCGGAGCCTGGAGCCTGCTTTGGATTTCGTGTCTCCCTCTCTCTCTGCCCCTCCCATCTCGTGTTTCTCTCTCTCTCTCTCTCAAAAATAAATACAAATTTTAAAAAATTTTAAAAAAAGAAGAAGAAGCAGCATATTACTGGGGCATCCGGGTGGCTCAGTTGGTTAAGCCTCAGACTTTGGCCCAGGTCAGGATCTCATGGTTCCTAGATTGGAGCCCTTCATCAGGTTCTGGGCTGACGGCTCAGAGCCTGGAGCCTGTTTCAGATTCTGTATCTCTCTCTCTCTCCCCGTACCCCGCTCATGCTCTGTCTCTCTCTCTCAAAGATGAATAAACATTAAAAAAAAAAAAAAAAGAATACTCTATTACCTCAAGTTAGGTTTCAGGTTTCAGTGACACTTCCTTTATCTACTTTTCCTACCCCTATACTGTTTGCTACATAATGATTCCTTAAGGATCTTGCTGTCATTTATTTAGTCAGTTCTGGCCCAGATAACACCCGTATCTGGCTCAGATAATCTGATAACACAAATGCACTTCTTTGACCAAAAGCCTCTTCAAACCATCTTCTCCTTCCTGCCATCTGGATTGTTGTTTGTTTGGGTTTTTTTCCCCAGTGCTGTCTATCTAGGTAAAGGTGCCACCCTGTCCACATTGGGCCAACCCAACAAAGTGGGATTCTGTGTTCCTTTCACATTCAAATAATCTGTTTCTTCAGTCTATCCACTCCATTCCCTCCCATTACTACTAACTTAGTTCAAGCCACTGTCATCTCTTCCTTTAATGACTTCAAGAGTTCCAAAAACTGTCACTGTTTTCATTCTTGCCCCTCTTGAAGCCATTTTTTCCTATTGTAGCCAGAGTAATGTTTCTAAATCAAAAATATGATATCACTACAATCTTTAAAATCCTTCAATGTCTCCACTGCTGTTTTCTTTAAAAACTCTCCAATTATGAAAAATTTGAAACATATATCAAAGTAGAAGAAATAGTATAATAAACCCTTCTGTTCTCATCACCCAGCTTCAACAGTTATAGATAGCTTGCCAGTCTTATTTCATTTTTCATCTTCCACCCAGCTCCCTAAGGAGTGAATCTCAAAGAAAATCTCAAACATTTTTTTTCTATAAATACTTACATATGTATCTCTAATAGGCAAAGACTATTTATAAACGTAATGTCATCCTTACAGCTTAAAAATGTAACAATTGTTTAACATCATTTAATACCATTTGTGTTCAAAATTCTCTATTTGTCTAAAATTAGAATCTGTACCTGATGATGGATCTATAAATGACATAATCAAAACAATCAGCAAAATTTGAGGGGGGCGGTGTTTGTAGATTGGTGTAACAGGACCCTTGACCCTTCCTCAGCCAATCGGCTAGAGTCATGACCATCACCCCTCCCACTACCCTAGACTCCTTTAAAACTCTTGTCGCCTTTGGAACTCTCTCTCTCTCTCTACCCGCCACTGCGTCGGTGCAGGTAGGAGATGGAACTTGAGCTAGCTCGAATAAAGGCTCTTTGTTCTTGCATCGGACTCGGCTCCCTGGTGGTTTTTGGGGTCCCCGAATTCTGGGCATAACATTAGATGGCAGGAGTGTATTAGTGTTCATTTCCTGACATTAGTTGTCACTTAGAAAAATGTCCTTCTTGGGGCGCCTGGGTGGCTCAGTTGGTTAAGCGGCTGACTTCGGCTCAGGTCATGATCTCACAGTCTGTGAGTTCGAGCCCCGCGTTGGGCTCTGTGCTGACGGCTCAGCCTGGAGCCTGCTTCAGATTCTGTATCTCCCTCCCTCTCTGCCCTTCCCCTGCTCATGCTCTGTCTCTATGTCTCTCAAAAATAAATAAATGTTAAAAAAAGAAAAAAAAATTAAGAAAAATGTCCTTCTTAATAGGAAATTTCCATTGCAGCCTTAATGGGTAATAGGAATATGCAGTTTGCTCTCAAATTATTTAGAAAATAGAGGGAGAGATGATGATAAGTCACATGTAGAATATGGACTATTGAGGAATTTAGTTAAAGGATATATGAAAGTTCTTTGGATGATTCTTGTAACTTTTATGCAGGTTTGAAGGTCTTTCGAAGTTGAAATTTCACAGTGAAAGAAACTGACAAACCGTTTTCCAAAGTGGTTGTACCATTTTATATTCCCACCAGTTTGTGAGTGTTCTAGGTATTCTACATCCTTGCTACTAATTGGTATTGTCAGTCTTTTATATTTAAAAAAGTTTTTTTAATGTTTATTTTTAAGAGACAGACAGATCATGAGTGAGGGAGGGGCAGAGAGAGAGAGAGAGACACACAGAATCTGAAACAGTCTCCAGGTCTGAGCTATCAGCACAGATCCCAACATGGGGCTTGAACTCACGAACCGTGAGATCATGACCAGAGCCAAAGTCAGACACCTAACCAACTGAGCCACCCAGGCGCCCCTATATTTTAAACATTGTAGTAGAGTGTAGTTATAGTTCACTGGGTCTTAATTTACATTTTCCTAATGACTAATGATGTTGAGCATCTTTTCATGTGCTTCTTTGGCATTCATATATTTTTGGTCAGTTCAGATCTTCTGCCCATTTTATTTCTTTACTTAAATTGACTTATTTTAAGTAGACTCCATGCCCAGCAGGGAGCCCAATATGGGGCTTGAACTCAGGATTCTGAGATCAAGACCTGAGTTGATATCAGGAGTTACATGCTTAACTTGACTGAACCAGCCAGGTGTCCCACTTATGCCCATTTTAAAAATTGAGTTGTTTTCTTATCATTTTGTTTTGAGAATCTGATATATATTCTCAAAGTAAGTCCTTTATCAGATGTATGATTTATGAACCTTTTCTCCCACTCTGTGGCTTCCCTTTTCATTCTCTTAACAGTGTTTTACAAAAAACATAGTTCTTTTATTTTTTGTTTTGCTTCCCACCTCCCTCCCCCATATAGCTTACTTTTGAGGAAAGTTCGAATTTATCAATTTTTTCTTCTATGAATCATGTTTTATTGTGGTATCCAAGAAATTTTTGCCTGACCCAAGATCACAAAGATTTTTCCCTATATTTCCTTCCAAACGTTCTATAGTTTTAGGTTTTACATTTAGTTCCTGTTGGGAGCCATTTTGGGCTCACAGGTTGAGACTCTTCCCTGTGTAGAAAGTGGTTAAAGCAAAGCTCCCGCTAGCCAAAATGGCGGGCTTGGATTTCTTGGGCTACTCTCCTTGGCCCCACGGAATGTAAAGGAGAAGGATCTGGAGCACAATGCCTTGATGGGTTTATAAGACCTTAAGGAAACACCCTGCTCTCTCCCCCTACCCTAAATGTATCCTAAAACCAACATACAGGATTAAGGAGGTTTGCCACCCTGCTGGTAAAAATGGATTTGTTTTTTTTTTAATTTTTTTAAGGTTTTTATTTTATTTTTGAGAGACATAGAGACAAAGCGTGAGCAAGGGAAGGGCAGAGAGAGGGAGACACAGAATCCAAAGCAGGCTCCAGGCTCTGAGCCATCAGCACAGAGCCTGATGCGGGGCTCGAACTCACAGACTGCGAGATCATGACCTGAGCCTGAAGTCGGCCGCCCAGCCGACTGAGCCACCCAGGAACCCCAAAAATGGATTATTGTTAAAGAGATCAAACTACCTTTTAAATAAAGACACAGACCAGCCCGGCAAGATCGCCAGAATTGAAGAACGCCAGAATCGAGGAGATGCCAGATTCGAGGAGACGCCAGAAGACACCAGATTGCTTGGTCATTAGACTACACTTTTCTCGGGACTCTCTCATTTCCTTTCGCCTGACCTTCGTGGACCCCTAGATTCGCCGGAACAAGGACCCCGGCAGGGTCCCATCATGCAGTTTTAGTTAAAAAATTAAATATATACCTACCACCTCACACAGCTATTCCACTCTTAGGTTTTTAACCCAGAGACAAATATAAATGTCCATGACACCTTAATCCCCAAACTGGAAATAAACCAAAATGCTTATCAACAGCATTTGAAAATAAATTGAGATATATCAGTACAATAAGATACTATCCAGTAATAAAAAGGAATACTGTCCATGTAGTAATAAAATAAATGAATCTCAAAGTAATTGTGCTGAGTGAATAATGCCAGACATAGATACGCTATGTTCCATTTATATAAAATTCTAAAGAATATAAACTTAGTAATAGAAGATAAGAGATTGGCTGGGATAGGGAGGATAGGGATAAGCTAGAGGGAGGGATTCCAGAGGGACAAGAGGAAACTCTTGGGGCTCAAGAATATGGACAGTATTTTGATCATGGTGATGGTATGCTCTCTTCAGTTGCACCTATACTAAAATTGCAATGGGGGGCACCTGGGTGGCTCAGTCGGTTGAGTGTCCGACTTCAGCTCAGGTCATGATCTCACCATTCCCGAGTTTGAGCCCCGCGTCGGGCTCTGTGCTGACAGCTCAGAGCCTGGAGCCTGTTTCGGATTCTGTGTCTCCCTCTCTGTCTGTGCCCCTTCCCTGCTCATGCTCTGTCTGTCTGTGTCTCTCTCTCAAAAATAAATAAACATTAAAAAATTAAAAAAAAAAATTGTAATGGTTGTGGTGATGTTTTCACAGATGTATGCGTATATCACTATCTATTAAACAGTATTTGAGTTTATGCAATTTATCGTATGTCAGTTACACTTTAATAAACTGTTAAAAGTTCATTGTTTTACTTTGTTTTACAGTGTTGTTGTTGTTGTTTCCCAAATCAAGATCCAAATTAAGTCCACACATTGCATTTGGTTGCTCTTTGTCATTTGATTAGCTCAGCAGGGTCGGGATGTACAAAGTCTGTACCTTGTAAAGGAAATACTGGCCCTTAAGTGGACCCTGGGAGAGAACCTCTGAGTCCTTGGAGCATCCAGCCTGATAAGAGTATCATCGTATACATGGGGTTTACAAAGAACTTTTCAGAATACTCCCAAGATTTTCTTACTCTCCAGGCCTTCTCTAAACTCTTAGATCAGTTCCTCAAGGAACGGTCTCTACTCCCCCATATACTCTCTGCTTCCCCCAAGTACCTCTCCTGATCGTATGGTTTACCCTTAACTTTCCCAGGAAAGAGTCCCAGATTGGCTGTTGTTCTCTTATGCCCAGAATTTGGGAACCCCAAAAACCACTAGGGAGCCGAGTACGATGCAAGAACAAAGAGCCTTTATTTGAGGTAGCTCGAGCTCAATCTCCTACCTGCACCGAAGCAGCAGTGGGGAGGGGGAGAGAGGGAGAGAGAGAGAGAGAGAGAGAGAGAGAGAGAGGGAGGGAGAGAGAGGTCAAGGCACAAAAGTTTTATAGGGGTCTAGGGGTTGTGGGAAGGGTGGTGGTCGTGGCCCTAGCCAATTGGCTGAAGAAGGGTCAGGGTCCTGTTACATAGGTCACCAGGCATGGTTGTTTTGGAATAGGGAAGTTGCGGGTTTCAAGCTTCTGCGCAGGTGCTGGGGACTCAAGGTGGAGGACACAGAACAAAATGGAGTCAGTCCCAATTTACCCTTACAGTTCCCCAAATCTTAAAAACCACAATCCCTTTTCCCTTCATTCTTTAAGGTTATTTTCACTGGATGGGGAATTCTGGGTCAATAGTTCTTTTCTTTCAGCACTTGAAACCTGTTTTGCAACTTCCTTCTGGCCCATATGGTTTCAGTGAGAAATCTTCTGTCATTCACACTGTTTTTACCCTATAGGTAATGTGGTATTTCTCTTTGGCTACTTTCAAGATTCTTTTTTTTTTTTTTTCTATCTTAGTGTCCAGAGTTTGACTATGATGTGTCTTGGTGTGGATTTTTGCCACACCAAGCTTCTCGAATCTCTAGATTTTTGCCAAATATGGGAATTTTTCAGCCATTACTTCTTTGAATACTTTTCCTGCCCTGCCTTCTTTTTCCTCCCCATGCAGGAGGTAAAGGCACTTATTTGTTCTTGCAGCTTGGTGGCCTGGCAGCCAGAAGCAGGAGAGGTAACGTAGCCCCTGCCGTTCAAGAAAGTATGAAATAAAAATTACGTAGTGACTTTTGCATTACTTTGTGGGTATTTGTGTACATTTACACATTTATATACCCTAATGAATCTTATCCTTTAAATTCTAGAATAAGTTAGTGTATATTTTATTCCACACCTGTGCCATTAATTCTAAGTCAGACTATGAGTCATAGTATTTTATAGCCATATCTCATCTTTTAGCAAAGAAGATATTACTACCTTGATCATATAATTCATCATAATAGGTCCTAGATAACTTTTGACTCTTTCCCCCCAAAATCAAATTTATTCTTAAAGGATGTATTTGTTATGATCGAGGATACGGGAAAGAATGTGCCAGTTTCTGAAGTCACAAAATGATGTTGGAGTCACAAAAAGACATTGAGAAGTCCTGATATTCTTCAACAGCTAAACGGCTTCCCAAAGTGGTTCCTTTAAAGGTGATAGTACTCATGTGTATTTTAATTTTGGCAAAATTGCTATTAAAAATCTAGTCAGGTTGTTTTATGACCACTTTGTTGATGTGCATGTATGTGTGAGACTACTGAGGCTACCTGGGGGAGGGGAGTACTAAAGCTTCTACCTCCCAGACATTCTTAATGAATTTAATAAAAATTTATAGGTGCAAGGACTATTACAAATTGGGAAACCGAGTTAGGGGATAGATTCATGATTCATATCAGTGGAAAACCATTTCCTAGTCCACATACTGAGATAACCTACAATACAGGGGAAGACTGTATCTTTTAAACAGGTTATTACTCTGGTGTAACTCAGCATACTAAAAACTAAGAACCACAAAATATACATATTTGGCCTAATAATGTAAAAGGCAAATTCTGGACTTCTAAATCTTCAAGTAAAATTTTCCAAAACTACGCTGTCCTTTGCTAATTGCAAATTAGGTGGTTCTCGCATTTTTTGAAATACAAGGCTTGTTAGGCAGTGTTTCATTTAAATATACAAAGAGAGAATTATTTTTCCCCTTTGATATTTGTTTTCTTTAAGTGTAAATAAACAGGAAGAGATTTTATATAGTTACCTTTTAGTGATTTCCTACAATGTGCCAGATACTGTTAGAGGTTTTCATTACTTCAATATTTTATTGTCCACAAAATAACCTTACAAAACAGACATTTTTTTTTAAACAGACATTTTTAAAAAGTAATCTCTACACCCAACGAGGGGCTCAAACTTATGACCCCGAGATCAAGAGTCACATGCTGTACTGACTGAGCCAGCCAGATGTCCCCCAAATAGGCATTTTTATCCTTATCTGGTAGATGGGGACACTAAGCTTAGAGAGGTCGTGTTAACTGACCAGTTACACAAATAGAAATGGCAGAGCAGGCATTCAAACCCAGGTCCAACTGACTCCAACAGTCATGCTGTCCCCTTTGCCTCCACTATACTAGAATATTTTATCTTGAGGGAGCTGGTAGGTTTGCTGATGTAAAGAGACAATCTGGTTTCCAGGAAAAAAAAAGTAGGTTATCATTTGTACTAAGCTTAAGTACTCTCCAAATGACATAAATTTGTTAGAAACCAATGTGTTTTTGGACATGAAAGAACCCAATAGTTCAATTCAAAGATACCTAGAGGCTTTATTATCAGTCACTAGTTTTATTTTACAAGGATATGGGATATCCTTATTGCCACTACCAATATACACAAGGATTTAAGTTTATTTATTTTGAGAGAGAGAGAAACAAAGAGAGAGACAAAGAGACTGCAGGGGAGGGCCAGAGAGACAGAGAATCCCCAACAGTCTCCAAGCTCTCAGCTCGGAGCCCCACAAGGAGCTCAAACTCACCAACCGTGACACTATGATCTGAGCCAAAACCGAAAGTTGGACACATAACCAACTGAGCCACCCAGACGCCCCTATACACAGAGATTTTTAAAAGTCCTGACTCAATACCTTCCATTCCCCAGGAATAAAATAAAGTCTCTGCTTTTTTGTTTTTTAATACGGAACGCTTTATGAATTTGTGTGTCATCCTTGTGCAGGGGCCATGCTTATCTTCTCTGTATCGTTCCACTTTTAGCACATGTGCAGCCGAAGCGAGCGCAACTTTGTGCTTTCTTAAATATGCAGGCCCCCGTTTTCAAATTCTATCTGGCAGGATAGTCTGGGTTATGCTCTGACACTGAGCAGCTCTAAAAATCTTGCTTGTTTAGTATAATCCAGGTTTATTTCTCGCTCATACAAAATTTGTCCCGGGTCTGAGTGGCTCACCAGGATTTCCTGCCCCTCCCCCAATCCACTCTGGTGATTCCGAAATATGGCTACTTCTGAGCCCAAGTTTTAGCTCTTCCAGTTCACCCCAACTACTGCAATGACAGGGCAGCAGAGAGACCTGAGAATCACAAACAGCTTTACACTGTCACAGCCCAGAAATGATTTGTCACTTTTGCCCACATATCGTTAGTCATAATAGTCACATGACCCTGCCCACTTGCAAGGGCAGCTGAGAAAAGTAGTTTTCTGTGTATCTGCAAGAAGAGATTAAGATAGTGTTGAAACCTAATAATAGCTATGTAATAATGTGCATTAGCCATGTCTTCTATAGGCATAGAAATAGCCAGGTGGAAACAGAACCACTTGTTCCAAATGGGTACCCGGGAGCCATAAGGACCCCTCTTCTCTCGGCATGCTGCTCTTTGGGCTTACCAACTCAAAACACTCCCATTTCTCCAGCTTTTCTCGTCTCTTCACCTTTAGTGAGAGGCCACCCTGGGCCATGTGAGGATGTGTTGTCAGGGATAAGAAGGAGGAGGAGAAGACTCTTAGTGAAGAAAGGAAAGAAGGGAGACGGGCTGCAAAAATAAAACCCCAGGCTCCTCTTCACTTACTCCTACACCTAAATCCTCTCCATCTCTTCTTCCCCCTACCTAAGCCCCCTCCCACTGTTTAATAAATGCCCAAGAAAGTTGGAATCTGAACTCTTTTGAACATAGATGAATCCTATTTTTTTTTTTTAATTTAAATTCAAGTTAGATAACATACAGTGTACCTTAGTTTCAGGAATAGGACCCAGTGACTCATTTCTTACATATGACACCCAGGGCTCATCCCCAAAAGTGCCCTCCTTAACGACCATCACCCATTTAACCCATCCCCCACTCTCAACCCCTACAGCAACCCTCAGTTTGTTCTCCATATCTAAGAGTCTTTTATCGTTTGCTTCTCTCTTTATTTTTATATTATTTTTCCTTCCCTTCTCCTATATTCCACATATGAGTGAAATCATATGATACATAGATGAATCCTATTATAGTCTATACGTATGGAAAGACTTGTTATTAGCACCCACGTGCAAATTTTGCCGATCACTATAGTAATGTAAGAAAAAAAAACAGAGGAGGAAATAGGCTTTTTAAAATGATCTATTACCTTCTTTGTTCTAGGCAGACTTTAACTAATTGGATGAGACCCACCCACAGTAAGGACAGGACTCTATTCAGTCTGCAGATTCTATTTTTTTTTATAATGTTTATTTATTTATTTATTTTTTTTGAGAGAGAGAGACAGATTGAGCATGAGCATGAGCAGGGGAGGGGTAGAGAGAGGGAGACACAGAATCTAAATCAGGCTCCAGGCTCTGAGATGTCATCACAGAGTCTGATGTGGGACTTGAACCCACGAACTGTGAGATCATGACCTGAGCTGAAGTCGGACACTTAAATGCCTGAGCCACCCAGATGCCCCTGCAGATTCAACTATTAATCTCATCCAGAAATACCCTCATAGACAAACACAGACTAGTGTTTTGCCAAATATCTGAGCAACTCAAGTGGCCTAGTCAAGCTGACAGATAAAATTAACCAGCATATCGGGGCACCTGGGTGGCTCAGTCGGTTGGGTGGCCGACTTCGGCTCAGGTCAGATCTCACAGTTTATGAGTTCGATCCCCACATTGGGCTGTGCTGACAGCTCAGAGCCTGGAGCCTGCTTTGGATTCTGCGTGTGTCTCTCTCTCTCTCTGCCCCTTTCTTGCTCGTGCTCTGTCTCCCAAAAATAAATAAATGTTAAAAAAAATTAAAAAAAATAAAAATTAACCATCATATCTATTTCGCATGGTTACAAAAGAATGAAAATCCCCAAGGAAATTCCAGTAGGTATATGATTAAGAAAGGTGATTGGAGAAAGCTATGAGAAACTGTTCTATTCCACACTACTGTATTCCTGCCTTCCCAGCACAAAGGTATTAACATTTGTAAAATGAGTGAATTACTGGCATAAGAATTACTGGCTCTTTTAAATGCCTTGGAGACTGAAGAAGGCAGACCTAAAGACTAAGTAGGACCTCCCTGGGAGTTCTTAATCTCTAGACCCTCTCACTCCCTCTTTTTGTCCCTACTCTTCCTGAGAGCCCTATCATTATGTTTATTATTTCAATAAGAAAATGGACGCTGAGTGCTGAAGAACTGCTTTAAGAACTTTGGGAACACGGCTGTTTTTAAGTTAAGAGAATGCCTTAGTTACATTATTCATTATGGGAGAGGAATGTTACTTGTAACAGCATTATCTAAGAGGCAGAGTTGCTTATTTTCTACTCTATTTCCCATTAAGACAGGGAAGCTGAAAGACCCCATAAAAGATGGCTTTTTTGTTGTCGTTGCCTCTCTTCCTGCTAGGACCTGCGCCCTGCCTTATACGTACCTTACTCTATGTCCTTTTTGTTTTTTAATTTTTTAATATATTAAAAATTTTTTTTAATGTTTATTTTTGAGAGAGACAGAGATAAACAGAGCATGATTGGGGGAGGGGCAGAGAGAGAGGGAAATAGAATCGGAAGCAGGCTCCATGTTCCAAGCTGTCAGCACGGAGCCTGATGTGGGGCTGGAACTCACGAGAATCTTGAGATCAGAACTGAGCTGAACCTTGAGATCATGACCTGAGATGAAGTCGGCCGGCCGCTTAACTGATCGAGCCACCCAGGAGCCCCACTGTATACCCTCTTTGTAAAGGTCAGGGAGTTAATGATTACCTGGGAGGCTTCCAGCACAATGACAACACCTAGGAGTGACTAGTCAAGGTCATCATGAATGTTTTCCAAGACCACTGACTCCCCACACCTTGATGCCAAGACCACTAGATCCAAGGCATAAGTGACTTGTGGAGGACACTTGAGCACTACTAGTTCTGACCAATGCCTGGATGCCTGAGAGGACACATACAGCAGACTACCGTCGTCAATGAAAAAAAACAAAAAACAAAAAACAAAAAAACAGACCCCAAGCAACGACAAGACTCTTCCTCTTTCCTTTCTGAGTCTCTCACACATACTACCTGTATCTTCTCTCTCTGTATATATCTTCGATAAACACTACTCTCAGTTCCTCTTGGCTAGTGTTTGGCTTCCACCCTGTGCAAAGCCAAGGACCCTCCTGGCTGGTCCTGCAGAACCCCCTCTGGGTCCTCAGACTCAGCTAGCCAGCATCACCATTATCTGACTTTATTGTAGTTCCAGACATTTTACTGTATTTCCAGAAATTTTGGGATAAAAATTAGCTAGCATATAAATGTAGGCTGGAAGTCCCACCACCTTTTAGCCATGGCTGTGTACCTGACTGTTTGGTATTAATACTGACCAGCTCACATCTACATAACACGTGTACATGGTAAGTAATTGGAGCAGACTCTAACTTGTGTTTTGTTTGTTTTTTTACCTTTTCAGGTAATTCCAGAAAAAATATATTAAAAATGAGACATTTGAATGATTTTTTTTGGACAAAATTTTCCTTAAATGTCTACAATATCTCTCATTCCCACATTTTCTTTTTACAATATAACTGTTACTTCTCCCATTAAAAAGTATAGTCACGTTCTCTCCCCTTAAATGTGTGGGTTTTTTTGTTTTGTTTTTTTTTTTTTACTGCTTCAACAAATAGAATACAGTGAAATGATGTTACCTGACTTCTGAGACGAGGCCATGGAAGCCACCGCATCTTCTACATTTGAGAGAGGACTTCCAACTACCTTCATTTTGATCTCAAACTTTCTAAATTAAGTTCTTTCTGGCTTATTTCTTAACTCAGGCAAAAGACCCTATCGGGAAAACATCTCCTGAGAGAAACAGAAGCTACTACCTCAAGCAACAAAGACTGCCCTGAGCCAGCAAGCCCCTGCCCACGACAGATTTCAAGATAATCATCGACCTGACCTTCACTGCCCACTGCACACACCAACCGACCTTTATCCCACAGTTTCCTTATACAAACCTAGAAGTATTTTCAGCACTTTGGAGTCAGTCTTTGAAATGCTGGTCTGCTGTCCTTCCGGTCTGGGCCTCACAGAAATAAATTCCTTTCTTGCCTCACCACCACTCAACTCTCTGCTTTTGAATTTTTTTTTTTTAATGTTTTATTTTATTTTTGAGACAGAGAGAGACAGAGCATGAGTGGTGGAGGGGCAGAGAGAGAGGGAGACACAGAACCCGAAGCAGGCTCCAGGCTCTGAGCTGCCAGCACAGAGCCCGACGCGGGGCTCGAACTCACAGACCTCGAGATCATGACCTGAGCCGAAGTCGGACGCTCAACCGACTGAGCCACCCAGGCGCCCCTCAACTCTCTGCTTTTGATTTGGTGAGTGGCGAGTGGCCAAACCTGGTCTGTTTGGGACCCCCAGAGCTACGTGCTCTTGTAGCCCTGTGCCCCAGCTATAACTTGTCCTCTTGGAACTTTCTCTTGGAGTGCTCACTTTTGGAACACAGCTGCCAGGCAGTGAGGAAGCCAAGTAACCACATGGAGGGGCCACGTAGAGGCATTCCAGCTCACAGTCCCAGCTGAAGTCCCAACAACAGTTAGCATCAACTGCCAGATGTGTGAATGAACATGCCTTCAGATTCCAGACCCTGGCTTTGATTTTGAGCTGCCCCAGCTAATGTCATGTAGTGCAGATAAGCTGTTGCACTGAGCCTTGCCTAAAATGCATATCTGTGAGCAAAATAAAGGATAGCTGTTGGTTAGGCTACTAAGTTTGCAATGACAAGACAAGTATAAATAACACTATTATTAGACACAACTTCTGTTTAAATCATGTCCAATCTCTTCTATCAATCTTAAATTATCCTGTACTTGGTGAAAAGTTCACGAAGCACACAGCCATAAGAATCATGCTACTCTATTCATGTCCATGGTCTTACACTTTCACAATGTAATCCATCCCCAAGTCTGAGAATCATGGTGACCTCAGCTGATCAGGGTCTTTTTCTTTTTTTAATTTTCTTTTTTTAATTTTTAATTTTTTAAATGTTTATTTATTTTTGAAACAGAGAGAGACAGAGCACGAATGGGGAGGGGCAGAGCGAGAAGGAGACACAGTATCCAAAATAGGCTCCAGGCTCTGAGCTGTCAGCACAGAGCCCCATGTGGGACTCGAACTCACAAACCGCGAGATCATGACCTGAGCTGAAGTCCAGTGCTTAACCGACTGAGCCACCCAGGCACCCCTTTAATTTTAAGTAATCTCTGCACCCAACTGAAGGGAGCGGTTTTAAAATTTTATGTCCAAATGGCAGCTCTGCCTTAGTTTGAAGCTAAGTTCTCTTTTTCTGTAAATCAATGGACAGATACCGGGTTAAAGATAGCTGCCCTGGCCTTCTGCCGATTGTGGACCGCTAATAAGAGATACAATTGCTGAGAATTCTATTTTGCTTATTGTTTGCTGTAAACATTGTAAAACTTTTTCTGAGTCTAGTCTGACATGTATTAGTTTAAGTATCTGGCATTTCTCACTTCTGTAACCTTGCTTCCCTCACATTCTTCCCCTTCCCCCTTTATGACATGCATTAGTTTGTGTAACTGGCTTTGCTCACATTCGGAAGACCTTCACCTTTCGGACATTCATTAGCTTGAGCGGACATTTACTAGCTTGAGAACCTTGCTTCCCTCACATTCTTCCCCTTCCCCCTTTTCTGATATGTATTAGAATAAATAACTAACTTTTTCACATAACGGACAGAGACTTCCCGCCAAAGAGCAAACAAAGAACCCCCAATCAGAGGGCTGCATATGTTCGTATTTCAAATATCGACCAATCAGTCACCCTATAACCTGAAACCTTCCTATACTATTTGTCTCTGTCTATAAAAACGCTGTACCAACCATGTTCGAGGCCTTTCTGCATATTGGTAGCGGTATGCGAAAGGACCTGGATCGATCCTGAAATACAACGACCCTTGCCACTTGGCTTTGACTTTCGACTCTGGTGGTCTCTTGTGGGGGGATTCGAGAATTCGGGCACAACACCAACATGGGCCTGAAACGTACACCCCTGAGATCAAGAGTCTCATGCTTTAGCGACTGAGCCAGCAAGGTGCCCCAATTAACTTGATTCAACTAACCCTATACCCTAATACTGTCATCAGCTAGATCCCAAGACCTGACCTTAATTGCTCATCTGCTAGCACCTACCAATCTTTGCCCTACAGTTTTCCTTAAGCCCTTCTGTCCCCATCAAACAATAATGAATGCCCTGACCAAGAACTGGCCTAGACCACCCGGACCAGTTTGAGCTGAACCCCTGACTTACGTCTGGCCTGCACAAATGGACCATGCAGCGACCTATGGAATGATCAACAGTTACTTTCTCAATTATACTAAAATCCCCACCCATGGAGGTGCAGGAGCCTCATTCCTATAATATACAATGTATGTAGGCACGTTAAGGCACATGTGAGACCTTACGTCTGCCTCTGTACACTGACTCCCTTATCTAAATATTCCTCCTAACCCTAGGTAAAAGGAACCCATTCTTCCTTGCTCAGGAGTCAGGCTTTGGAAGTTATTCCCCCTTGATCTCCTTATTTGCCGCAGATTACGTTTTCTTTGTGTGACAACTTCCCTGGTGTAGTTTCTATTTATGACTCGCCAAGAACCTAACTCGGATTAGTTCAGTTACAAAACCAATGTAGGGCCCGTAGAGGATTTACTTGCATCTTTTCAGAATAAAAAAATGAGAAGTTTCTTGCTTTACTACTCTTTACATCTACAAAACTGACTCTTTCCTACATCTTTATCCCAACTCTTCCTAGCAGTTTTGAATTGGGAGTTAAAGAGGAAGAGTGGGGTAAGCTGCGGGCAAAGGGCAGGCTAACAGCATGCCCCCTTTCCCTCCATGGGTGGGTTATGTGTGATATTCCTTGAACACTCATGGCTACCCCAAAACAAGAAAGGACAGAAAACAAATGGTTAAACTGGTAAGAGTCTCCACCAGTTTACCAGAAAAAGGCAATCCCATCTATGGCCTAAAATCCAGGAATTCCCTACTGTCTTAATGTTAATGCTTTGCTAGAGGGAAAAACAACCTTAGCTTGACAATAGCTAGGCCTCCAGTAAGTCTTTAGCATGTGAAAGACTCTTTGGAAACTCCCTCTTGACTTTATTTCCCTAGACTCCATAAAACTGTCACCCCTCCTCACCCCCAACCTGCAGTGCAGCTCTTACTGCCAAGGGGCCCTGTCCCTGTGCTTTTTTTTTTTTTTTAATTTATTTTTGAGAGACAGAGAGAGACAGAGCATAAGCAGGGTAGGGGAAGAGAGGGAGACAGAATCCGAAGCAGGCTCCAGGCTCTGATCTGTCAGCACAGAGCCTGAACGGGGGCTCAAACTCATGGACCTTGAGACCATGACCTGAGTTGAAGTCGGACGCTCAACCGACTGAGCCACCCAGGCGACCCCCCCTGTGCTTTATAATACAATCACCGTCTTCAGGAACTCTTTCTTGGTTGTTGGCTCTGGACCTCACAACCTCCATCATCCCCTAACTTCATCAGTGGCAGGTAAAGAGGTATTTTTACAACTGCTACTAAGTTTATTTACACACATTCTTACGCACCCGCACCCCGTCCTGATGGAATGTGCTGGATGTTGCCAAACGACTACTACGTTTTGCTACCTAATGATTCTAGTGCAAGGGGTTTCATCTTAAAACTTTGGAGACTTAGAACTGATTTTAACATCTGGAAATGACTTTTATAGGCTCAGTCGGTTGGGCCGCAGACTTCAGCTCAGGTCATGATCTCATCATCTGTGAGTTCGAGCCCCGCTTTGGGCTCTCTGCTGACAGCTCAGAGCCTGGAGCCTGCTTCGGATTCTGTGCCTCCCTCTCTCTCTCTCTCTCTCTGCCCTTCCCCTGCTCACACTCTGTCTCTATGTCTCAAAAATAAATAACCGTTAAAAAAAAAAGATACAACCAGGTCACTAAGTTTGCCTCTTTTTTTTTACGGCCTCTGAAATGCTTACATAGAGGACTATTATGTGTAGGTATTGTGAGAACCCAAAGATGTACAAGACGTTTGCTCTCTTAAGACTTTACTGTACTCATGTACAGTAAAAGTGGAGTAATAATAAGATAGCAGGATCAGCCTTGAGACAACCAAGAAACTCCATAATTTTTTTTTGTTTCAGTAATCTGTACCCCCCAACATAGCACTGGAACACAACTCGGAGATAAGAGTTGCATGTTATATGGACTCAGCCACCCAGGTACCCTGCCAAATTCTGTAATTTTCTTATTTTCTTATTTATTTATTTATTTATTTATTTTTTAATGAATATGTTCTTTTTAAAAATTTTTAAATGTTTATTTATATTTGAGAGAGAAACAGCATGAGCGGTAGAGGGGCAGAGAGGAACACAGAGTTAGAAGCAGGCTCCAGGCTCTGAGCTGTCAGCATAAAGCCGGATGTGGGGTTTGAACTCAAACTGAGGAGACGCAGTTGGACACTTAACCGACTGAGCCACCCAGGCACCCCAAATTCTGTAATTTTAACCAATCCTGAAGAGTTAGTTTTCTGGGACCCCGTGCTATCAGTCAATATGCTAAAGCCCTCTACCAAGTCCCTTCAGTAATTAAAAAAAAAAAAAGTTTCCATAAGGTCAAAACAAGTAAGTCTTTAGTTGTCTTTTCCTGTCTCATTTCTCGTTTTCTCCAGATCCTTTCTCTGGAAGCCGTACACGTTCCTTTTACTATTCAGCTTCTCTTAGTTTACCCTTTCTTTTTCTCCACTTTGTTATCCCAGCTTCCCAACTTTTTGCATTAGCTCACAGGAAGCTACTCCCTGCCCAAGAACTCATTCCCCGGAACCCACCAGACTTGGGCTGGCAGTACTGTAAACCTTTTAGAAATGAGACGCAGGAAACCGTGCCCCGGTTCCTAAATTCCATCTTTCGCCTTCAGCCACAGCCCAGGCCTCACTGAAGGGCCGAAGGCTGGGCTCCACGGTCAGGTGGCAGCGTACTGTAATTATGGGCCTCTCAAGCAGCCCCCGCTGACGCGACAGGCAGCAGCAGCCACAGGAGTAAATAAAGCAAAGCCCGGGAAGCGCCTTGAACGCCTCCACCACAGCGAAAGGAGGATCCTCCGCACCGCCCACGCTCCAGGCGTGACAGTCACTCTTGGAATGGCCAAAATGGCGCCATCCCCGCGCGCGCTTCTGGTGCGGGGGGCGGAGTCGCGCGCGTCACGTGGTCGCCCCCACCCCCGCCGGCCGCGCGCCCTCCGCTGCCCCTGGCTGTCGCTGGCAGTCGGGCTGTAGCGCAGACGGTTCCCTGACTTTCTGGGGGGCGTCCTCCCTTGCTCCCGAGCATCCGCGAGCGTCTCTCCCGGCAGCAAAGGCGGGAGCAGGGCCACGAAGAGGGGGCGCTGGGTCGTGTAGAGGCAAAGGGGCTGTAAGAGGGGGTCCCTGCCGCTGGCACCAAGGCGGGAGGTCGGACCCCAGAGGAGGGGCTGGGCCAGAGGACACCTCGCGGGCGTCCAGAGGGACGACCGGCCGCGGAGGGCGAGGCTGTGGCGCGGAGATTCAGGGCATTTCGTCCAGACCGTGGGTGCCGTCGGGGGCTCGGGGGGGGGGTCCCCTCGGAGCTCCGGTCATTTGGCTTGAGTATTTCGCAGCTTTCCCATTGCCATCCAGCCCCTCGAAGCCAGCAGGATTGAAAAACGGCTTCAGCCAAAATGTTCTTTTCCTTCTGAGAGGGACCGAGCGAGTCAGCCGGAGGGGCCTGGAGAGGGATGGCCCGGCCCTCGGGGCGTGGAAGGAGAAGTTGAAGGGGGCGGCGGGAGCGGGAAGCCCTCCTTGACTCTCAAATTCCTCCTGTGTTTCCGTCTCTGCTGAGTGAGCTTGGCGGCGGTGACTACCCGGGAGGAGGGACGGACGCAGCTCGGCGGTCTCAGACCATGCCGCCTCCGTGTGGCTGCTGAAAGGGACCCAGGAAGGAACCGGCTTGGGGCGCGGCCTCGACCTCCTCCCTCCCCGCCTCCCAGGCGCCGGGGCTGGCGATGTGGAGACGTGAGGGGACCCGCGGCCGCCCCGGGTTCTCCAGGACTCCACCAGGCGCCCGCGCGTTCCTCCGCACCCGGGGCGAGAGCGACCCGGGCGGTGCTCCGTGGTGGGCGGACGGGCGGGCGACCATCAGAGCCGGAGCCCCAGCCTCGCTATGGGGCACAACGGCAGCTGGATCTCCCGAAACGCCAGCGAGCCGCGCAACGCGTCCGGAGCCGAGCCTGGGGGCGCCAACCGCAGCGCGCTCGGGGAGTTGGGCGAAGTGCAGCTGTACCGCCAGTTCACCACCACCGTGCAGGTCGTCATCTTCATAGGCTCGCTGCTCGGTAAGCCACCCGCGGGGGCGCCTCCCGGGTGGGCTTCCCGGAGCGCACAGGCTCGGCGAGGGCACGGGATCGGGGGTCGCCCGAGCCGCCGTGGGTTTCGGAGCGCCTGGCAAAGCGGAGATAGCGAGTGGGGTTTCAGAATGCCCGGGTAACTGCCGGGAAGTTAGGCAGGGACGGTCGACTCCAGCCCCCAAGCTGGAAGCATAAGAGTTCTGGTAGGGCTTTATCCCGGCCCGAGGACCGAGCCTGGTGCAGGCGGAGGTCCGCCTCCCAGGACAGCTCTTGCGGAACACAACCCTGTGCCCATCATGCCAGGTGGGCGCGGCGGTCCGAGCTCTTATTTGCAAATAGTGAGGAACAAAGATTCTGTTTTGTTACTGATGACTGACCTGTTTTGCACTACCATCTACTCCCTATGTACAAAATTATTGTGAAAGAGCCTTATTTTGTGCTGGTTTCTTCAGAACATCGATCTGCTTGCTGATAAATAATCCTGGGGAGTTAAATTCCATGTTGCCTTCCGATATTTTTAGAAACCCCAAACAACAAATCCCAGTCTATTTCTCTACCTGTGTTTTGTTTGAAGTGCAAAATAAAGACAAGGTAAAAACCTCAAAACCTCGCTGACAGTTTTAGGTATACTTGTTCAACGAACTGAAATGAGTAGTTAGTAAAAACGTTTGTCCACTAGCATGAGAATTACCTGTACGTCTGTCAGTTACTCTTTAAATGATAAACGATAACAATATTCATTTCTGTTGAGGTTAGTTCAATATGTTGCATAGTACTTGTACATATGTGACTTCCCTTCAAATGTAAATTTTCTGATGTGGCATTTAAGAAATGTAAAAAGATGTGATTATGTGCGATATTATGGCCAACAGCAGTCTTAAAGTTTCAAAGTAAGAATAGATTACTTTTTTGTAGACACCTGTGAATTTTCATGGAAACCAAGATAAGTGACATCAAAAAGACTGGAAGAATTTTAAGTGTTTGGAATGGAATTTGCCTTCATAATTTCTCTAATCGTCATCATTCTGTCTTACTCTATCATAATATTTATCTTCCACATTTTGTCATAAGGGCATTTTCAGGATTAGACGTCAGGGTGGCTATGTCTAAGCGTGTGTGTGTGTGTGTGTGTGTGTGTGTGTGAAAATGTGTGTTTATGAGAATGATAAATGCACAGTACCAAAGCCAACGCTTGTGTATACCAGATACTTTCAGTATTCATTTAACAAACAACAGATACCGAACACCTATTCGGTACCATGCACAATGAATTGTGTATTATTGGGAGTTAAATTTTAGTGTTGTCACATTTAAAGTGTGGATTACTGTGGAGGCAGTAGAAGTGGCTTCATTTTTATTTCTGCGGGGATATATCTATATATATCTAAACATATCTATGTATCCAAAACATTACTGATATCTATCTCTATATTTTTTATTTTGTTTTGTTTTCCCCATTGGTAACTTTCGCCGTGAAGAAAGATGGTGTTGGGAGAAATTTTCCCATAATTTGACTCCAAAATTTTCAGAACTATTGAAACAGAAAACAGCTTGTATGTAAAGGGCACAACAGAGTGCACACTTAATAAATGTTAGTTCTGGGGGCGCCTGGGTGACTCAGTCGGTTAGGCGTCCGACTTCGGCTCAGGTCATGATCTCATAGTTCGTGGGTTCGAGCCCTGCATCAGGCTCTGTGCTGACAGCTCAGAGCCTGGAACCTGTTTCAGATTCTGTATCTCCCCCTTTCTCTTCCCCTCACCCATTCATGCTCTGTCTCTCTCTCTTTCTCTCAAAAATAAATAAACATTAAAAATTAAAAAAAAATGTTAGTTCTGTTTCCCGTTACCTTGTATTTTTGTAAATTACGTTGGATTCAGAAATCGTAGGTAAATCTGACCTTATATCAACTCTTTCCTCCCGCATCAGTTTTTTTTTTTTTTTTTTGAGAGAGTGTTTTGTTTTATTTTTTGAGAGAGAGGGAAAGAGGGAGGGGGCACAGGGAGAGGGAGAGAGAATCTTAAGCAGGCTTCACGCCCAGCACAGCCAGACTCCTTGTGAGGTGATGACCTGGGCAGAAATCAAGAATTGGTTGCTTCACCTGCTGAGCCACGCAGCTGCGCCCTGCCCCTACAGCACTTTGATGGACATGAAGAACAGTCTTTGTGGATTTCTCCCAAGAAGACACTGATTTTCCCCTTGATCTTTAGTTAGTCCTGGCTTGGCCAAGGAGGACATATTTTTCCCTTTCCATGTTACCTGGAAATTCTCTCTAGGAATTCCATTTGTTCCTTTTTATTTTCAGAAAAAGTACAAATATGGTTAAATTTATTCAAATCAGAAATCAGAGAACTTGTGCAAAAGTGAAAGGCATTTCAGCTTCCCTTGAAAGTTTGGCCGAATCCTATCATTGCCTTGTGTACTTCTTATTTACTGGTATTCTTAATTCATTGTTCTCTGAGGGTTTGACCTGTATAAACATACATGTAATTGAATCCTCCTGGTAATGCCAGAGCTTAAGTAGCAAAGCCACGTACAGTCAGTGGCAGGGCAAGTAAACTTGGGAAGCATAGTTTCATAAAGTACCCCCTCTCAAAAAATTAGAGCAAAATCACAGATTAGGAATAAAAGGAAAGAATTTATCATGGGAGAATCTGTAAGACTGAAGAGTAAATGGAAGATGGATTAGTATCTGGAATAGCATGAGATGCTTATTTAATCTACTTGTTGCTCTTGTCCCCAAACATAGACAAATGAGTTTTCTTTCTTTTTTTCTCCTGAATAAAATTCTAACTTCCTAGATTGCCTAAATAGATTTTTTTCATTAGAATATTCAGAGGCCCACTGTTATGTGAAAATAATTCCTTTCTACTATTGATGTCTTGCATTCTTTTTTGGAAATTTTTTCCCTTGTAGGAGGAAAAAACCCAATTTGGAATAACTAGTATTCCAGCCATAGACAACATTAATTGCTTTTTGAAAATGAACTCAAGAATTGTATATGATATTCTTTCAAATAATGTCTTTTGCGGGGTTGTGTAAACTAGTGTTTCTTGACCTTCTTTATGCAACATCTTGGGATATCTTCAGATGTAGACCTTTAAAGAGTCAAATAATTTAGATTTCCCTTTAGTAAATATAAGCACACAGTACTTTTAGTATTGAACAGGGTAGAATCAAAGGCTCAGAAGGATTTGGAATCACGATTGCCAATAAGCGTTTTGGATCTAACATCTCAAGAGTTTATCTTTCTATCCCCTTTTTCCACGCTTGGGATTCACAGTCCAAGTGTGTGGAAAGCTCAGCCACTCTGTGTGCTTTCACTTGACAAAGGCCCATGGCCGTTAACTAGCCCATTATCTCTAGGCTCCTCCCGTACAGACTTGAGGCGTCTGTGCTTGTCATCAGTGGAGGCAGGAGATTTTTATAAATGAATTTGCTCTCACTTAAGAGAATGAACAATGTGGACAATAGCCAACAAGCTATCTCCTTCTTTGCCAGTGGTCAATAGTATGAAATTGATGACCCAAGTAAAGGTCCATCTTGTCAATGGCCTGATTCCTTAAGGTGCTTATTGAAGTATTGATTTCAAAGGAAATGTGGGGGACTGTCTTATTGATTTGACAGGTGACCTGGATAAACAGCATTTTTGCTCATGGTTGTTTAGTCTTTCAACAAAACCATATGGGCACCAGCAATGTTTATGGAACTTGTTTGAAAGAGAAATATACTTTTGTTTTTGATACTGGTTGAAATTAGCCAGGTAACAGCTGGCTAATTCTTCGAGTTCCTTAGTTAAATGTTTGATAGAAACAATGTTAGTACTAGTGTGTGCTTATGAGTCATGATTATACAGGATGATTTTTAGTTAAACCATAATTATAACCAATAAAATGTAATATCAGCAGCCTTATTCTACCTGCTGTTTTGGTATTTGGTATGCCTGGAAACCTAGTAGACTAACTCAAGAATAAGATGTTTTGCATTGACCTAAGAAGTTGGAAATGGTGACGTCAGTAGTTATCAACCTGGGTAGGTGAACTCATAATGTATTGACTCAGATTCTCTGACATTGTCTTTGATTTCCATGTGGTGTATGCATTCCCACCCGTTCTTTTTTTTTTTAATTTTTTTAACGTTTATTTATTTTTGAGAGACATAGAGACAGAGCATGAGCAGGGGAAGGGCAGAGAGAGCGGGAGATACAGAATCTGAAGCAGGCTCCAGGCTCTGAGCCGCCAGCAAAGAGCCTGACGCGGGGCTCGAACTCACAGACGGTGAGATTGTGACCTGAGCTGAAGTCGGCCACTTAACCGACTGAGCCACCCAGGCGCCCCCCACCCGTTCTTTTTTAATGTAGGATATTAGGTACAGAAAATCAGTCTGACCTCCATCTGAATGAAACGCTTCTGGTAACACTATGCTTCTCCTTGCTAGGTCTCAATGTATATCCTTCCATTTTTTAATTCTTCCTGGAAATTAAATTCTGTGAAAAGTTAAAATAGTAACTTTATTGAGGTATAATTTCTGTACTACACAATTCACCCAATTATAGTATATAATTCAGTGATTTTAAGTTTATTCACAGAGATAAGCAACCATCACCACCATTGAATTCCAGAACTCCTTTTTCTCACCCCAAAAAGAAATCATGTATCCATTAGAATTTGCTTCCCGTTTTTCCCTCAATGCCGTGAAACCTAGGCAGGTCTGTGTCAGTGGATTTGTTCTGGACATTTCATATGTATGGAGTCATACTATTGTATGTTCTTTGTAATCGGCTTCTTTCACTTGGCATAATGTTTTCAAGGTTCGTCTGTGTTGTAGTATATACTTTATTCCTTTTCTCTTGCTTATTAATGTTCCATTTTATGGATATATCACCTTTTCTTTATCCATTCATCTGTTGATGGACATTTGGGTCGTTTTCACTTCTCGACTATTATGAATAATGCTACTCTGAACATTTGTGTAGTTCTTGCGTAGACATAATGTTTTCAATTCTCTCGGGTATATAGCAAGAGTGAAATTTCTGGGTCATATGTTGCCTCTAAGTTTATTCTTTTAGGAATGTCCAGACTGCTTTCCAAAGTGGCTGCATCATTTTACATTCCCACCGGCAGTGTATGAAGGTTCTAATTTTTCCACATCTTTCCCAACATTTGTTGTTGTCTTTTTGATCGTAGCCATGCTAGCGGGTATTATATGGTATCTCTTGTGGTTTTGATTTGCGTTTTGTAATAACTAGTGATGTTGCACATCTTTTCATGATGTTTTTGGCCATTTGCATATCTTCCTTGGAGAAATGTCATTAAGATGTTTTGCCTATTTTTGTAAAGTTTTATTTATTTAAGTAATCTCCACACCCAACTTGGGGCTTGAACTCACAATCCTGAGCTCGAGTCACACCCTTTTTTGACGGAGCCAGCCAGGCACCCTCTTTTACACATTTCTAAGTTGGGTTTTTTGTCTCGAGTTGTAAGCATTGTTTATATATGCTAGACACTAGATTCTTGTTGATACATGGTTTGCAAAAGTTTTCTCCCATTCCGTGGATTGTCTTTTCAATTTATTTTTAGTGTCCTTCCAATAAAAGGTTTTATATTTGATGAGGTCCAATTTATCTAGACTTTTTTCTTAATCATTTACTTTATTTTAGAAAGAGCAAGCAGGAGGGAGGGGCAGAAGGAGAGAAAGAGAATCCCAGGCAGACTCCCCGCTTGTCTTCTAATTTATCCAGGACTTCGAGGGCTTCATAGCAGTCTTCCGAGTTCCCCCGTATTGCCAGAATCTGAAGTTGTAGAATAAGCAGAATCCAATAAAAGCAGAAGGTGGAGTGATTGCTGGACAGGATTCCAGGAGATACATAACCAAAAGTTAGGTCATGGTAAAGTGGGGTGGTGGCATCTGGTCAGAGAAGGAATACCTTAGAAGATTAAGGAAAATAAGTTGGTAAGTGGAATGAGGGAAGAAGAACTGAAGAAAGTTTAGTCTACAAAACAGTAAGAATGTGTATATCTGTTTATATATTGCCAATATCATTTTGACCTTTGATTATATTTTACTGCACTTTCATATGGTTCAAACTAACAGTTTTTTTTTTTAAGCAAACATTTATGTTGAAATAAGTTAGGATTAATAGTAGCATATTTTAAAACAATTATTTAGGGAAGACTACCTGATGACAAAATATCAGACTACTGATGATACAGATTTGAATTGGTTATGGAGAAAGGAGCCCTCGTCTTTTTTTTTTTTTAATGTTTTTTTTTTTTTTTTTTTTTGAGAGAAAGACAGAGTGCGAGCAGGGAGAGGCAGAGAGAGGAGACACAGAATCTGAAGCAGGCTCCAGGTTCTGAGCTAACAGCAGCAAACCCAACATGGGTTCGTACTCACAAAACACGAGATAATGGCTTGAGCTGAAGTCGGACACTTAACTGACTGAACCACCCAGGTGCACTGCCCCCCCCTTTTTAAGTTTATTTATTTATTTTGGGAGACAGAGACAGTGCAGGCGGGGGGAGGTGAAGAGAGAGGGGGAGAGAGAATCACAAGCAGGCTCCACACTGTCAGCACACAGCCCAATGTGGGGCTGGAACACACGAAACTGCGAGATCATGACCTGAACTGAAACCAAGAGTTAGGCGCTTAACGGACGGAGCCACCCAGGTGCTCCAGGAGGCCCTGTCTTTGGAGGGTACCTGGAGGGAGCAAAGCAGTCTCAGGTGAAATGGGATGTTTGGAAAGAAGAGTACTGAGACCCATATGGATCTGAGTACCTGTTTCTGATATACTAGTTCTGCATTTGCAAGCAATTTCCAGGGAAAATGCCTTCAAATAGACTTAGGCAATATATATACATATATATATATATATATATATATATATTTATTTATTTATTATTTTTTTTTTAAAGATTTTATTTTTGAGTAATCTGCACACTCTACGTGGAGCTGAGCCCACAACCCCGAGATCAAGAGTCACGTGCTCTACTGACCAAGCAGCCAGGTGCCTTGGACTTAAGTGATATTTTTATTGGTGTCCACGCTTGGTTCTGAGGAATCCTGGGAAACAGTATTTTTTTTTTAAGTTTGTATGTATGTATGTATTTATTTAGAGAGAATAAGAGAGAGCCCAAGCAGGGGAGGGGCAGAAAGAAGAGACAGAATCCCAAGCAGGCTCCAGACCATCGGCACATAGCCGGATGCGGCACTTGAACTCCTGAACTGTGAGATCATGACCTGAGCCCAGATCAAGAGTCGGAGACCCACTCAGGCTCAACCCACTGCACCACCCAGGTGCTCCGGAAAATATATTTTTCTGGCCTGCAGTGAAATCTTGCTTCATCAAATTTGAGACACTCTGGAAAACTTCCAGATTAATCCTCAAATATCTGGGCACCTTAGCACTTTAAATAAATTTCTAACAACGGTTTATTAAAAGTTTTGGACCTTGATTAAATAAATATTATTTCTGGGGCGCCTTGGGGGCTCAGTTGGTTAAGCATCTGACTCTTGGTTTCGGCTCAGTCATCTCACTATTAGTTCAAGTCCTGCGTGGGCTCGCACTGTCAGCACAGAGCCTGCTTGGGATTCTCTCATCTCTTGCTACCTCTCTGCCCTGTGCATGTGCTCTCTCTCAGAATAAATAAATTAAATTAAAAAAAAATGTTCACATACATTTGAATCTCCTCTGATGCCTCTCCTCATTTCATTCTCTCCCGTATCTTCCAGAGTGATGGCTACACTGAGTTAGGTGTCCGGTTTAAACTCCCTTCCTGTCTGTGTCCTTTTGGTGCTGCCTGTCGCTGACCTGTGATAATGAAGTTTTTTTTTGCCAGTGATGCTTAGTCAATGCCTATTTCATGGACACATGACTCCGTATGCAGTGTTGATTTACAAAGAATGGACTCATCTAGGAAGCCTACATGTGGGCAGTTTAGGAAAGAGGGTCCTTAATAAGGAAAGGAAGGTTTTGCTAATAGGAGACGGGTGTCCTTGACTTACCAGCCAGTATGGTAACTACCAGTCAAGAATATTCCTTTTGCCTTAATTTACATTGGGTTTGGCAGCGTATAGCATATACCACATTGTTCCCTTCAGTCGTGATAACCTTATGAAACAGTATAAGGACATTTTCTGGTTTTGTTTTCTCAACACATTTCTTTCCCCACAGAGCACTGCCCTCCCTCTATAACATGGATATGTCTATCAGTGAGCCTCCCTTCCAGTATTCATCAGGGATTTTAGTTGCAAACAACAGGGACTGTTGTCAAAAGAAGACAGAGCTACAAAAGCATTCAGTAATGAGAAACATTTTACCTGCAAAGCTGACTTGCAAGGGAGTTCAGATTTTAGAAGGACTGTTGCTAATTGAAATGTACAAGCAGAGACTTAAAAGAAAGTGACCACAAGATTACCATGTTTACAGTTACTGTGTTTGCTGTGGATATGGGGAAAAAAGTAGGTACCTTACGTGAGTGTTAGAATCTCAGAGATTGTGTCACGTCTTCAAATATCAGCATCACAGAAGTCAATAAAGTTGTGAATTGATAAAGTTGTTTTTTTTAGGAGGAAAATCTCGAGATTTCATTTGTGTTTTTGTGGACCAGAACTAGACAGTGGATCCTGAGTCTTTTAATGTTTTTATTTGGGGGGAGGGAATGGGGCTCAGGGAGCAAGTGTTTGCTTTCTCATGGTGGGACATAATGTACACATTTTTGCATAGCGGCAGGGCAGTGTTTTACTTCTGCATCAAACTAGCTAGTTTATGAAGAAAAATTTATTACAGGGTATTAGGTTACTTTCAGAATTTATGGGAGAGTCTGGGAACCAGGGACACTCAAGGAATATGCACAGTCATACCACTGGTTCTAGCAGAAATTATGAAGCTATTGTCATATACTACCAATGATGAGGGATTAGACTCTAGAACCCTAGGGCACAGCTGGCCCAGATCTACAACGAAAGCATCTGTCTTTTTTTTTTTCTTTTTAATATATATTTACAAGAACCTCATCACTGTACCCAGCCACCACCTCACAAAAATCATGTCTGCTTGAGAACATTTTCTGGACAGAATATAGATCATAAGCCTGCACCATAACTGCAAGGCTGTCTGAAAAATAGTATTTTTAGCTTTCCAGCCTTTATAGCAGAGGGTAGCAGCTGGTTGAAAGATTATGGAATGAATATTTAGTGAATCCAACTAATATCTGCCGCTTTGTACTTCATGTGACTATCCCTCCCAGTTCTCGGTAGAGCCTCCCACCCAGGGAGACAGAGGTGGGCATTTGGCCCTTTTTCCCTTTCCTCACTGATTAGTTCAGGGTTGATCATGCAATCCAAGCTTGGTCAGAGTACTTGACATTAGAGATGCTGGTAGAAAAGCCTTCTTTTGGGGCGCCTGGGTGGCTCAGTCAGTTAAGCATCCAACTTCAGCTCAGGTCATGATCTCTCGGTCCGTGAGTTCAAGCCCCATGTCGGGCTCTGTGCTGACAGCTCAGAGCCTGGAGCCTGCTTCAGATTCTGTGTCTCCCTCTCTCTCTGCCCCTCCCCCACTCATTCTCTGTCTCAAAAATAAATAAACTTAAAAAAAAAAGATAATCATTTCTTTAAAAAAAAAAAAAGAAAAGCCTTCTTTTTCCAAAGGGGCTTCCAGGGGTAAAGAAAGCCAGCAACTGTCTGCTTCAGAGGGAGTGAGGGCAGAGAGACAAGCAGACAGGGTGAGAGGAGAGGGGGAGGAGGAGAGAGAGAGGATGAGAGAGAAATCATCCTCATGATATTGTGGGAGTCCCTGGAAGTGCTGAGCTTGTATCTTCCAATTTCATGAACAAAAAACCCAAAGTCTCTCCCTTTTTTTTTTTTTTGCTTAAACTTATATGACGTAGGTTCCTGTCACATACAATAAAAGTATCCTGATATCTATGTCTATATCCATACTATGTATATGAAATATATATATATATATAGTATGTATAATATCTGTATCTATGTAGTATTTTTCTCACCGTGCATATCCATCATTTGGGTAAACAGATTCAGAGGGAAAGTGACCTGCTCATTAGCACACTCATAGCCAGGCAGGGCCTGGTGCAGTGGAAGTCTGGTGCTCAGGAAGGAAGAGTTACTGAAACCCAGAGCTCTGAGAGTTGAACAGGAGCAGGACGTAAGTCCGGTAGTGCAGGAGGTCAGCAGTGGAAGGCAGTATCCAGGTCCAGGAAAACAAAGGAGACCGAAAGCCATGGGGTGTCAAAGCCATATGTGTGTGTAGAGGCAGAAGCCCAGAAATTTTACTGGACCAGGAAATACTGTGTCAACTGTCCCTAATCAACATTTAGCCTCATTCTTTTTCTCTCTCTGTTAAACATCTTTATGGAAAAAATAGTTACTTACACATCGTTATTGGTAGTTAATTGATACGAAAAGCTGGTCGCAAGAGAAAACCTAGCTGTGTTAGAAGGAAATGTTGCCATTGTTAGATGTAGCCCCCAGGAGATGATGAGCTCAAGTCTCTGGGTTATAAACTGGTTTCTGCTTTCCTGAGTTGTTCCTAAGGGATTTGGGGAGGTCATGGGGCAAGGCTCTGAGTGAGTCCTGGGAACGACCCTCACCAGTCACTTGCAGGGTGTGGGTGAAGTCCTGGACATCCGGTAGATCCATGGTGGAGGGAATGAGCTGCTCTACATTTTCTGCTTCAAATTCACCACGGCCAGCGTCCAGCTCTCAGAACTGTCAGAGCACAATCCTTCTGTGGGGGTGAAATGCATATTCTCAGCTGACCCAAGCCCAGGGGGCATGGAGAGGGGAACAGGGCCTTTGTTAGCCCAACGTCCAGATATCCAAGTGCAAGAAAGAACCTGGGCCAGACTCACGTGGATATTGTCAGGTTCAGCAGATAATATAAAGGCAGAAGGCACAGAGCAAGTGGCAGAAGGTGGAGAGGAGCAAAGCAGAGTTATCTATTCACCCACAGCTTCCAAACCATCTTTCAGTTTCTTTAACATGTCAATTAAAAAAATTGTTTTTAAGTTTATTTCTAAGAGAGAGAGACGGACACAGATTCCGAAGCAGGCTCCAGGCTCTGAGCTGTCAGCCCAGAGCCCGACATGGGGCTCAGACCCATGAGCCATGAGATCATAACCTTAGCCGAAGTTGGATACTTAACGGACTGAGCCGCCCAGGTGCCCCTAACATGTCACTTTATTTATTTATTTATTTATTTATTTATTTATTTATTTATCTATCACTTTATTGTCAAATAGGTTTCCATGCAACACCCAGTGCTCATCCCAACAAGTGCCCTTCTCAGTGCCCGTCACCCTCTCTCCCCTCTCCCATATCCCCCTCAACCCTCAGTTTGTTCTTAGTATTTAAGAGTCTTATGCTTTGTCTCCCTCCTTCTCTGTGGCTTCCCCCCCCCTTCCTGCTAAGTCTCTCAAAATCTACCTATGCGTGGAAACATATGATATCTGTCTTTCTTTGACTGACTTATTTCACTCAGCAGATTATCCTCCAGAGTAGGGTTCCATCCATGTTGCCACGCATGGCCAGATTTCATTCTTTCTCATTGCCTTGTAGTATTCCATTGTGTATATATACCACATCTTTATCCATTCATCAGTTGGTGGACACTTGGTTCCTTTCCTTAGCATGTCACTTTAAATACCACTAAAGGTTGTGGTATTGTCTTTGCTGTTCTCTCTGCCCTGGAATATTCTTTCCTAGGCATTTTCTGTGGCTGGCTTGTGTTCATCCTTTAAACCACAGCTCCGATGTCACCTTCTCCATGACAACTTACCTAAAGCAGCCCCCCCTCCACCTTTATCACATCATCCCGTTTATTTCCTCTGTGCTAGTTAGAACCCTAGGAATGATCTCGTTTGTTTGGTGTCCTAGCCCTCTCCATCAGGATGCAGAGCGCTGAGGACAGAGATTCTGTGTCATTCACCAGCACCTAGAATGGTGCCTGGCATGTAGTTGGTGCTCAGTAAGTACCGGTCAGTTAATGAGTGAAATGCTTAGGGACCATTAAACAGAACAAACGATTAAATAGCCACTATCTCGATTTTCATGAAGCTTAGGAGCCTTCTGGAAAGGAACATGAATTTTGTCCACAGCCAGGACTCAGCCACACATGGTCATAGCCAGTGGCCTGGAGGGTGCTCAGAGAAGCCAGATATTTGGAGGGACAGCAGATCTCTTGATAGGAAATTCACAAGGACGGGAGTGATAGCCTGATTTAAGAGTGAGCCTATGACATAAGACAGGCGGCATCTTGAACCGGGCAGCATAATGTGTGTGGGGATGTCACTCTAGCTTTTAAAAGCTTTTGGATCCAAGACAAAGTCAAAATTATTGCTTGAAGCAGCTCGGGCATGACCCAGTCTATGGGAGAGTGGCTGAGAGACAGCGTTGTCATCAGGGAGCTACAGGTGGCGTTTGGCTGTTTATGCTGAGACAGATGGCTCCTAGCTGTGTGAGATCAGAGTGGTGCCCGTGAGTTTCTACCAGCTGTTCTGGAAATACTCGTTCCTTCTCTCTATCCGGGAAGCTCAGTGGACGGATGGGAATGTTCAATAAGTCTGAAAACAACGAACAGGATATTTTCACCCAGCCAAGTGTTACGGGTTGAATTATGTGCCCCTCCCCACCAAAAAGAGAGAGGGAGAGCAAGCAAGCGAGAGATGTAAAAGTACCTCAGAATGTGACCATATTTATTCGAAAATAGGGCTGTTGTAGATGTCATTGCTTAAGATGAGGTCATATTGGAGTGGGTCCTTAATCCAGAATGACTAATGTCCTTATAAGAAGGCCACATGAAGAGAGACACACTATGTGCTGGAGAACACTATGTGATGAAGGCAGAGTGTGGAGTTGCATCGCTGGGAAGCCAAGGAACCCTGAAGAGCCGCTAGAGGTGGGGGTGGGGGTAGGAGGGATCCCCTACAGGTTTCAGACTTCTCCCCTTTCTAACTGCAAGACAATACATTTCTGTGGCTGTAAGCCATCCCATTTCTGGTCCTTTGTTCTGGCAGCCCTAGTAAACTACTACAACCAAGGCAGTGAACAGATAGTAGGTTGAAAACCCCAATCGTTGCACACGACTGAACACAGTGGGTTTTACCAAAGAGTCAGAGCACCTTCAGCTGATAGAATGTGACTTGGTGCAATGCAGGGCGGTCATCACTTGTGCATACAACTTTCAGCACCTTTTTACAAATTTTTTTTTTAAGCTAATCGTAGATTCATGTGCAGTTTGAGAAGGTAATACAAGTGTGCCGTGTACCCTCTACCCAGTGTCTCGCAATAGTGCACGTGTGGGATGTGTGTATGCTGGGTACAGTATCACAGCCAGGATACTGACATAACCCAGGTACATCAGTGCCCGGGTTCCTCTTGTTACCTTATCATAACCACAACCACTTCCCTCCGGCTCCTACCGTCTTCTTAACTCTTGGTGACCACTAATCTGATCTCCATTTCTATAATTTTGTCATTTCAAGAGTTTTACATAAATGGAATAATAATATAACACTTTGGGGGTATATAAAAATAATAACACTTTGGGGATTGGTGTTTTCATCCAGCATTACTTCCCCGGAGATTTATCCAAATTGTTGTCTGTATCCATGGTTTATTGTGCCTTTCTATTTCAATTCTCTTTATATGACTCTCTTGAATCAGAGCATATGGGCAGCTCCACAACTTTTCTGGTTATTCTTAAGTCACAAAACCCTTTCGACTTAATACATAAGATGTGCAGTCTGATGAAAGAGGCAAAGCTCCAAACTTGATGGAAAATGAAAACTTCTCCCCTCCTCACAATCCCCAGTCCCGGCCTGTTGCCTGGGGGAAGGTTGAAGTTGGGCAAGAAGTCTGCTTGGGTTCCTTTGCCATCTTGAGCTTCTGACCAAGGTTTCTTGGCCCTCCAGGATTGGTGCTGAGGTGGGGCTCGGTTGATGCAGGGGTGGAGGGGGGAGATGTAGGGGCCAGAAAAAGCCATAAAGATGGATCCTGGTGTAAGTGGGTTCATACTCTCTAGACTGTCACTTGTCCCTTGATAGTGGTGATGCCCTCCCATATTCATAGTTGGTAGCTTACTCTGTCCTCAGACCCTTGAATGCTGCTGGACCTCTGGCTTCTCTCTGTTGAGGGCGGTTTTCCTCTGCAGGTGACTGTCTTGGACAATTGATATAACCCCAGGCCATTGCTTTCACTCCTTGGCCCTCACCTGGTACAAAGGAACACACGTACATCCTTGGTTGTGATGAATTCTGGAAGTGAAGGCTGCCCCCTGTAGCTTCTTCTTTGAGCAGCTCATCAGCCTATCTCTGGCCCTTTAAGTTTCTCAGAGAGGAACCAGTCCTAATTCACTGTAAGCCCCCATTGCAGAGGACACACATCAAAGCCGTCTGCATGGGTTTGTTGAACCCCCCCTTACTAGGCTTGGAGAAGGATGGGCAACCCCCTCCCTTCTCTTCTGGGTGGGAATGACTTGGTGCCCACTCACAGCTCTCTGTCTATTCTTGTATACCCTTCAGGTGGGTAAGGGTTCAAGTGTTAGAACCATTTAACCATAACTTTGAAAAATATGCATCTTGATCTGACACCTTACTTTGGTATTTATCGTATATTGATGCCTTGGTGAAATTTTCCAATTCCAGTGACTAAATAGTATGTTAATTTAGAAATACTTTTTTTTTACTTAAAAATCATTAAGCAGTTGTGCTCATACCTCTTTGACATCTGCAACTGTTTTCATTGGGGAAACATTTTGGAATCTTCTCAATCAGTTTTTCAGGGCCCATCACCATGACGTCTAAGCTCTGTGAACGAGATACCGTGCTTTTTTTTTTTTGTCTTCCCAGCTCCTGCTTGACATGGCCCCTGAAATTTCACTCTAAGTCACAGATAACTCTTCGGGTTTCTTTAGGGCAGGAATGATGAATGATACTGTTGCCTTCTTTTTCACTTATTTCATCAGAGGGCTTTTATAAGAAGCCCAAAGTAACATTGATTGAGGTAATTTCAGGTCGTTGTGCCTTCTCCAAACAAAATTCTGAATAATTTATTGTTCCAAATAAAGTAATCGAACGAATGCCTTGTATTAAGAGTGATTTTGTATTTTCTGAGCGAGAATATTTGAGGACACCTCGGCTTTGTGTTAGGGGCTTTGAGATATTTACTCCTTGGTTTCCTGGGTATCCTTGTGTGCTCATTTGCACCTTTAATTACAGCTACATTTTGTTGGGGCTTCCTGGGCAGTTTCTTAGGGCAAGAAACACTTCCAACGGCTGCTAAATGGAAAGGAAAGAATAACTCTCTGAAGTCCACCTAAGTGTGAATTTAATTTCCAGGAACACAGAGTTCAAGCGAAACTCAAGCAGAGACAAAATAATCAAATTTTGGTTTTCAGACCTTCTCACTGATTGATGAGAATAGCACCTTTTGTATTTTTCCCGTTGTTTCTGTGGCCTTCTCTCAAGGCTGCAAATCTTCAGCAGCAATGATTGTACAAATTATCAGAAGCCCTAAAATGGAGCCCACATGAAGGTCAGAATTGGGGGCTGGAGACTAGGGGCCTGTTTCTCTGTGGAATGCTGTTATTGTTAAGAGTACATGGGACTTTTCTCTGAAGAGCACCAAATCATTTTTCTGGTTAGTAACAAGTCAGCGGGTCTGGCTGGTGAGGATCACACCAGATGTTTAGGAAGAGTAGCTTCTGACTTGGCCCTGCTGTTGGGTGGTGGGTTTACTACTGGTAAATCACCTTGCCTCCCTTTGTGATTGTAACTGTGAGGCAGAGATTCTTAAACCTACTGTGCATAAAGATCACTTGTTAAAAATGCAGGTTCCTGGGGCGCCTGGGTGGTTCAGTTGGTTGAGCCTCTGACTTCAGCTCAGGTCATGATCTCAGGGTCTGAGTTTGAGCCCCGTGTCAGGCTTTGTGCTGACAGCTCAGAGCCTGGAGCCTGCTTCAGATTCTGTGTCTCCCTCTCTCTCTGCTCCTGCCCCCCTCATGCTCTGTCTCTGTCTCTGAAAAATGAATAAACCTTAAAAAAAAGTTTTTTTTTAAATGCAGATTCCTGAGTTCCACTATCAGAAATTTTATTTTGGTGGGTTTGACGTGGAGTCTTGGTGTCTATATATTTTTTTTTTAATTTTTTTTTTTTAACGTTTATTTATTTTTGAGAGACATAGAGACAGAGCGTGAGCAGGGAAAGGGCAGAGAGAGAGGGAGACACAGAATCTGAAGCAGGCTCCAGGCTCTGAGCCGTCAACACAGAGCCCGACGCGGGGCTCGAACTCACAGACCGTGAGATCTGACCTGAGCCGAAGTCGGCCGCTTAACCAACTGAGCCACCCAGGCGCCCCGGTGTCTATATTTTTAAGGAACGCTTTATGTGATTTTGATGCTGGTGTTTCACACTTAACACATTGATCTAAGGGATGCCTGGCCAACTTCTTACTCTGTGGAGATGACTGGTGGGCATCATGCACACTCCCAGGTTATACCCCAGGGGGTCAAGCGATGAGGGTAGATGTCAGGAGGATGGAAGGGAGAAGACTAGTTATTTAAGGTAAGGACTCGAATCATTAGAAGACATCCCCCCCCCCCAACTTCTAGGGGAGTAATAACATTGCCTTCAAACTTGTTCTTGCAAAGAAAGTTGTTGGGGAGGAGTAGGAATTTGATTTTGGTGTTATTGGTACAGTTCTGTCCATTTTTTAATGGCTAGTGTTGCTTGAAGTCTGAAGGTACTATGGAAAAAAATACATGCCCTAACTATGAATAGGCTGAGCCTCTTCTCAAATCGGACTTAAAGGAATTTACCTCAAAGTTTTATGAATGAGGAAATCCGATTTCCTAATTCTTCCCCTGCTAACCATCTCTGTCTCAATATTTATTTTATTTTATTTTTTTAATTTTTAACGTTTATTTATTTTTGAGAGAGACAGAAGCAGTGCGTGAGCAGGGGAGGAACAGAGATAAACGGAGACACAGAATCTGAAGCAGGCTCCAGGCTCTGAGCTGTCAGCACAGAGCCTGACGCAGGGCTGGAACCCACGTACTGTGAGATCATGACCTGAGCTGAAGTCGGTCGCTTAACTGACTGAGCCACCCAGGCTTTTTTTTTTTTTTCTCATGAAACTCAACTTCTTTTTTAAGTGCCAATAGTCCAGGCGGGCGCGGTCCCCTGCAGCCCCTGTGCCCAGTCTGCACCTGGACTGCGGCGGGGGCGCCAAGCGGTCTCCGTCTGTAGTGTGGCGGCCGCTCACTTCACGTGCTCGGTCGGCGTGCGAGGAGCAGTAATACTTCTTGTGGGCGATGAAGGTGGACAGGCAGCTGAACCTGATGTTGCACAGGCGGCAGTACCTGTGGCTGCCGGGGGGGGCGCGGGTGCCGGCGTCCGCTTGCTGGGGGTCTGGACGCCCTTGTCCGAGTGGGAAGGGGGCGTCGGCGGGGGTGGCGGCACCGCCTCAGGGGACGGGGCCGGGGGCGGGCCGGGCCGGGGGCTGCCTTCAGGGGCCGGCTCCCGCAGCTCCTGGCCGTTGAGGCCGTCGCGGGGGGCGGCGGGCGAGGGTGTCCGGGCGCCGGTGCCGGCGGGGGGGCTGGCCCAGCAGCAGGCCGTGCGCCAGGCGGAAGTGCTCGATGAGGTCGCCGCGGACCACGCGGTTGGGCGGGCAGTAGGGGCACACCACGGCGCTGGCGGGCGCGTCCTCGGGGGCGGAGCGTCGGAGGCGCGGGGCGGCGGGGCACGCGAACTTCTTGTGCACCAGGTAGGCCTCGAGGCTGTGGAAGCTGACAGCTCAGAGCCTGGAGCCTGCTTCAGATTCTGTGTCTCCGTTTATCTCTGTTCCTCCCCTGCTCACGCACTGCTTCTGTCTCTCTCAATATGTATTTCATAGGTAATAGAATTATTTATTAAAAAAGGCAAGTGAGGGGTTTCTAACAGTTGTCTTTTGAGACCCTTTTGTAAAAGCCGTGGAGGGTTATGTGACTCCTCCCCTTTTCTTTAGGTGCTTGTTCTCTGCCTCTCAGCCTAATGTTTCTTTATGAGGTTCAGCTGGAACATTTGGCTGTCAGAAAGAAACATGAGAGAACTGTCTGAAGCTACATAAATTGGAAAACACTAAGTCATCCTACTTGTTCTATGCAGAACTCAAAACATCTTTTCAGAATTTTCACCGAGATTGAAATTAAAAATGTAGACAATTCGCACCATCTCATGGGGACTCATGATCTACCCACCCCTAGTGTCTTGGACTCCTTTTGCTTTCAGCCATTTTGGTTGTGCTGTGCTCTACTTTCTGGGACTTTTTTTTTTGTTGTTAATTTTATTTTTGAGAGAGACACAGCATGAGCAAGGGAGGGACAGAGAGAGAGGGAGACATAGAATCTGAAGCAGGCTCCAGGTTCCAAGCTGTTAGCACAGAGCCAGAGATGCCGGGCTCGAACTCACGAACCGTGAGATCATGACCTGAGCCGAATTCGGATGCTTAACCAACTGAGCCACCCAGGTGCCACCCTCCCCTTTTTAAAAATTTTTTTTAAATCTTTATTTTTTGGGAGAGGGACAGAGTGTGAGTGGGGGAGGGGTAGAGACAGAATCCAAAGCAGGCTGCAGTCTCCAAGCAGTCAGCACAGAGTCGGGACCATGGGGCTCCAACTCATGGACTGGGAGATCATGACCTGAGGCCGAAGTGGGACGCTTAACAGACTGAGCCATCCAGGCGCCCCCTTCTGGAACTTCTTGATATCTCAATAATTGAGGCCTTGAAATTTCACCCGCCTGCTTCCCGGGTGGACTTCCCAGTGTCTCTGAGATGTTTTAAGCCTAAGTGTGTCTTCCAAATATCCAGTATATGTGCAGCAAGAGTCCCACACTGGGAAACCAAGTCTTTATCAAAAGAACCACAAGGAGTTTAGATAAAGGAACTCACATAATATAGTTAAGGGTGATTTTCAGGGAGACGAAGGAGAACAGAGGGGGCAAGTGAGTGACCAGAAGGCCCAATTCACCATTATTTGGCTCTGGGGAGAATGGTGACATGCGAATCTCTCGTTAGCATAGGAACAACAAGGGAGCATGTGGGCAGCTCTAAAAGTACATTCCACTCCAATTTGGTGTGCTTCTCAGGCCTTCTTATTGTTAGTATCAGTCATCTTTAATTTTGACTGTGGGATCTTTGTGTACTATCTCAAGTTACAGAATGCAAAAGCTAGTTTAGCTGTCCCTTTATAACCTTAAGATGAGTCTTGTGCCGTTGGGGAGTTCAGCATGTAGGTTGAGTTGAACTCATATGCTGTTAACTTGACGTTAACGTCAGTATGTTGACTCGTATTGAACTCAGCATCTGCTGAAACTCCCGAGCTTTTATTTCATGTACTGCTGTTATGTTTCTTTTTCATCATTCTTGTTTTGATTCGGTTTAGGAGCCCAGTTTAGTACTTCGGTTTTATCATCTTTTTAAATTCATCATCCATCTAAATTCTCAATAAAGTATTGAATGGTACAGGGAGAGAAGGTTAGAGATCTTGTCACTGGTGATCTGGTAATTGAGGTCAATTTTCATTTACTGTTCAAAACCCTTTTGGAATAATCGTTAATAAATTATTAACTAGAAGTCTCTCCTAGGTCATAATTCTTTATCTTGTTTACAAAAACATTCGGAGACCTCTTATCAGATATTTTACTGAAAGCCACATATAATATGTCTGCTATATTTCCTAGGCTTACCGATATAAGAAAATGAGGAGCTTCTGACACGATTTATTCTCAGTGCCTCTGTGCTGGGTCCCAGTGATTCCTTCTGGTCTTCCTGTCCATAATTAATTCTGCGTCAGGTTGACCAATATGCATTTTGCTGTATTTTTCTTCTTCCTCTTTTTCTTGTCTCCAGTCTTCTGGTTCCTTTCCTATTCTCCATAATTCCTTCAAGTTCTCCAGAGTTGGTCTGGAATAGTGCCTGTCAAACTTTAGTGTGTGAGTGAATCTGCCAGGGGTCTCGTTACAATGCAGGTTCTGAGTCCAGAGGTCTGAGATATGGCCCGCGATTCTGCATTTCTAACAAACTACGAGATGCTATCGTTCCTCAGTCTGTTCACGCTGGGTAGGTAGGAACTAGAAGACTTGGTGCCCTAGGTAAGAGATCTAGATTTGAGTGCTACGCTAGAGCAGGAAGGAGCTCTCTGGTGGAGGGCTCTTATGTTAACACTGATAAATGCATCAGCATCTGTATATCCCAGCAGTTATCCCCCTCATTCTGTTATCTTCAGTGTCTCTTAGTCCCTCCCACGGGCTCCTTTGCCTCATCCTTCTTGCGTTTCTCATCCTGTAGTGCCTTTCTCCCTTCTGTTCACAGTCAGACTTCTTGGGAGAATAGCATTAAATTTCACTCTTCCATTTTATCCTCTCCTGATTACTCCTCAGTCAATAACCCTGATCATGTCACTCTCCTCTTTGGAAGCCTTCCATGGCTCCCCATTTCTCCTGGCTCTTTATAGTGACATTCCACAGCTTGGCTGCTGCTGCCTTCACCAGCTCACTCCTCTTACATTCCAGGAATTCTAGTCTACTTGTGGTTCCCAGGACACATTATTCTGTTCCCAGTCTCCTTGTCTTTGCTTTTGTGGTTTCTTTGTCCATAAAAGCTCTTCCCTGCCTTAGTACCTGGCTAATTTCTCTCCCTCTCCAGATATTCCTTTCATTCTCTCTCTCTCCTTAGAAACTTAAGTTAAGGGGCGCCTGGGTGGCTCAGTCCGTCAAGCGTCCGACTTATGATTTCCCGGTTTGTGAGTTTGAGCCTGCATTGGGCTCAGAGCCTGGAGCCTGCTTCAGATTCTGTGTCTCCCTCAGTGTCTCTGCTCCTTCCCCTCTCATGTATCTCTCTCTCTCAAGAATAAATAAACATTAAAAAATTAAAAAAAACAGAAACTTAAGTTAATATCTCTATTTGTATTTGTTATTTTTGTAATTCAAGAATGACTGATATGAGGGATACTGGTGCTTTCCCCCTTCAGGCTGCAGCTATAACTGTAGAATTATTCGAAGGAGGTATTAACTTGACATGATGGTGGTCAGTTGTATTGAAGGATTTTAAGGATACAAAGTCACTTGGCAAAGTCACCATATATCTTATTAAAATTTTTTTTAACATTTATTTATTTTTGAGAAAGAGAGAGAGACAAAATGTGAGCAGGTGAGGGGCAGTGAGAGAGGGAGACACAGAATCCGAAGCAGACTCCAGGCTCTGAGCTGTCAGCACAGAACCTGACATGGGGCTTGAACCCACGAACTGCAAGATCATGACCTGAGCCAAAGCTGGATGCCTCACTGATTCAGCCACCCAGGCGCCCCCATAAATCTTATTTTCAAAAAAGGGCATGCTTAATACTCATCACTCTCTAAATGAAGAATGAAGGTATTTTTATTTTTTGTTTATTTTTCAGAGAGAGAGAGAGAATGAGAGCATGTGTGTGGGGGAGAGGCAGAGAGAGAGGGAAAGAGAGACTCCCAAGAAGACTCCGTGCTATCCGCACAGAGCCCCACGCAGGGCTCGATCTCCTCAACCCTGAGATCATGACCTGAGCCGAAATCAAGAGTCGGAGGCTCAACCAACTGAGTCACCCAGGCGCCCTGAGGGAAAATAGTTTTAATTAGTTTATCATTGTGTGAATTATTCTAGCTGACCTGTACAATATTTCTTAACATAGCTTCATAGGAATGAAGCAATAAAATAAAAATGGCCAGTTTTATCAGATGAGGATATTTTCACTAATGTGGTCCACAGAGACAGTGTGAGTGGGGGGGTTTTCGGATGGTAATTCGGAACTTTGACAGCATCTTGCATTGGCTGCCTGTGGGAGCAGAGTAGCGGACAAGGTCGCTTGCTGGCTTAGAGAGGAGCCTCTTGTAAATCACTAAACTCATTGGGGTTACTTGACAGTAACAGAGAATAGAGATGGAGAGCTGCCTGAAAAGGTGCAAACACTGAGGACTCGATGGATTATTAGCCGATTATTCAAACTACAGAGCTCAGGACTTGAAATAAGTCAAGTCCAAAAGAAACCAAACTCTCACCAGATACGAATTTTTAATAAAATTTTACAATATGTCCTATAGCTGTGGTCGTGATCTCTCAGGCAACACATGCAATTTGCCGCCAGATGTGTCGTTGCTATGACACTCGCAGATATGAAGAGGGATGGCAAAAGGTGGAGATCGAAGGGCTAATAGATATGAAACCTTATTTGCCAAATGATCTTAATGTGTGTGTTTCAGAGAGAAGTCTCAATCCTTTGTACATAACAGGTATTCTGTAAATGCGTGTGGAGGAAATATAAGATTCATGAAATATTTAAAATGAACTGAGGGAAATAACCTTTGCTTTTCTTAAGGAACTGTGCTTTATAGTGTGGTTTTGTGCCTGCCAGATCGCATTGTGTCCTAGATTCTTGCCTATAGAGACAGGCATGCAAAAGAGAATAAGAATTGTCAGCTTCATTAAGGAGACAGCATGTGCTGATATGATTTCCTTTTCCCCAGGGATGTGGAACTGTGGATGAATTACTTTCTAGCTGAAGTGCCTGAGTTGGAGCTCTGGTCTCCATTCTCTTCCCTGATTTCTTGGTCAGTCTGGTCTCCGGGTAATGACTCTCTCGGTGTATGTTGTAATACGTTGATTCGAACTGAACTGTGTGTCTGGTAGGTTGCGCCACAAAACCAAGAAACCACAGCTAGAGTCATAATAGTTTATTTTGTAAAATAATACTTGGCCGTGCCAAACCTATTTCTCTTTTGAGAATAATGTTTCTGAGATAAAAGTAGGATTTTAGGTAAGATCAGTATTGGTTAGTGGGCCACAGGGCTCTAGAATAAGATAGTTCCTTTTTATTTCATTCATGTTTAATTTTTTAAGTTTATTTATTTTGAGAGAGAAAGAGAGAGAGCACAGATGGGGCAGAGAGAGGGGGGGAGGGGGAGGAGAGAGAGAGAGAGAGAGAGAGAGAGAGAGAGAGAGAGAGAATCCCAAGCAGGCTCCGTGCTGCCCGCTGTGAGGCCCAATGTGGAGATCTTTTAACTGTGAGATCACGACCTTAGCCGAAGTCAGATGCTCAACCAACTGAGCCACCCAGACAACCCTAGAATGAGATAGTCCTGAGTATAATTCCTGATTCAGCCACTTGCTAGCATTTTGTCCTCGGCCAGGTTTTATTTTTATTATTTTTTATTTTTATTTATTTTTAAAAAAATTTTTTAAATGTTTATTTATTTTTGAGAGAGAGAGAGAGAGAGAGAGAGAGAGAATGAACTGAGGAGGGGCAGAGAGAGAGGGAGACACAGAATCTGAAGCAGGTTCTAGGCTCCAACTTGTCAGCACAGAGCCTGATGTGGGGCTCGAACTCGTGAAATGCGAGATCATGACCTCAGCCTAAGTCGGATGCTTAACCGACTGAGCCACCCAGGTGCCCCTTATTATTTTTAAAATAATTTTTTTCTCATGGTAAAATAGTTAAGAATTTTGAAAGCATAGAAAAGAATAATCATATAGCATATGAGCATTTATATCATTAGACATTCTTTGAAACCCCATTTCATATTTATATTTATGAAATTATTTGTTTACTTAATCATTTAATCATTTTTTTAAACTTTTTTTAGGTTTATTTATTGAGAGAGAGAGAGAGAGAGAGAGAGAAAGAGAGAGAGCATGCACATGTGCAGGGGAGGGGCAGAGAGAGAGGGAGAGAGGGAGAATCTCAACCAGGCTCCTCACTGTCAGCCTGTCTGCCCAGAGCCCAAAGTGGGGCTCGAACTCATGAACCATGAGATCATGATGAGAGCTGACATCGAGAGTTGGATATTTAATCATCTGAGCCACGTAGGCACCCCCAATCATTTAATCCTTCTTATATTTTTGGACATATGTGGTGTCTCTTGGTTAAACCATGATAAATAGTGCTGTGACAAAGATCATTTTTTTTTTAACATTTATTTATTTTTGAGACATAGAGACAGAGCATGAGCAGGAGAAGGACAGAGAGAGAGGAAGACAGAGTCCAAAGCAGGCTTCAGGCTCTGAGCCGTCAGCACAGAGCCAGATGTGGGGCTCGAACTCACAGACCGCGAGATCATGACCTGAGCCGAAGTTGGCCACTCAACCAACTGAGCCACCCAGCCACCCCGACAAGGATCTTTTAATTAAAAAAAATCTTTGTCCAACTTGCTATTTCCATGGGATAGTTTCTTCGGAAGGGTGTTACAGAATTTTGTTTGTACATCTTTTTAAAATTGTACATTTTTTTAAAATTGTTTTTATTTAAAATTGAGAGAGAGACAGAGCATGAGCGGGGGAGGGGCAGAGAGAGAGAGAGAGAGAGAGAGAGAGAGAGAGCGCAACACACACAGAATCTGAAACAGGCTGCAGGCTCTGAGCTGTCAGCACAGAGCCCAACTTGGGGCTCGAACTCAGAAACAACGAGATCACCACCCAGGCTGAAGTTGGACACTCAACCAACTGAGCCACCCAGGCAGCCCCATGTTTGTACATTTTTAATAGTGGTTTTTGAAGCTCTTGATAACCAAAAGCAGAGTGAAGGATAAATAATTTAACTGAGCTTCAGTTTTCTTATTTATCTATATCCTAATGGATGGAGGGTATGGGCTAATATATGCAAAGTGCATAGCAAATATTGTTAACGGTTTTAGTCTTTGCTCTAACATGTCCATTTTTCATACCATATCATTAAGTGTTCAACTGCCTCCATTATCTGTTTAAAAAAAAAAAAGGAAAATAAACTTTTATTGAGTTGTATGTGTTTTATTGTGAGGCAGAATTTGGATGTGTGAACATCTAGACTAATGCTCTCTTTTTGGAAAACTGCCTTAAAAATTCTATGTATGAAAGTGAAAGATAGAGGGGAAACACAGTGTTGCGTTTTTTAAAAGTAATTGTTTGAATTAAAAAACAAACCGATAGGAAATTGCTACAGGTGGTGGGGACAAGCTTGGCCCAACTGGTCATTGTATCTGTATTGATTTTCACACAGTGTCAAAGCTTGTAATTCACAACTCTGTGAATTTAATGTGTGTTTCAGTTATATGAGAATGGGCTGATGAGAGAAGCAAGAGAGACAGAGAGGGATCAATATTCTTGATACTCCAAATTGCCCCTGTAATGAATATAATTTGAGGGCTGTGAGCCACCTCAAAAGAAGGCATAAAATAGTGATTTTAGTAAATGAATCAGGGAATAATGAAATGTCATGTCTGATTTTTTTCTATTTTCACAATTACTGCACAGAACATGGCTGCATTAGTTTCTTTTTTTAACTCTTTAATGTTTATTTATTTTGGGAAAGAGAGAGAGAGAGAGAGACCGAGTATGAGCAGGAGAGGGTCAGAGAGAGAGGGAGACACAGAATTCAAAGCAGGCTCCAGGCTCTGAGTGGTCAGTACAGAATCCGATGCGGGGCTCAAACTCACGAACCGGGAGATCCTGATCTGAGCCAAAGCTGGATGCTTACCGTACTGAGCCACCCAGGCGCCCCTGCATCAGTTTCTTAGGGCTGCTCTAACAGGTTAACACAAATTGAGTCGTTTAAAATAACAGAAGTTTCTTCTCTCACAGTTCAGGAAGCCAGAAGTCTCAAATCAAGGTATCTGCCAGCTTTGTTCCTTCTGGAGGCCCTGGAGGCACCTGTCCGTGCCTCTGTCCTGCCTAGTGATGGCCCCCATATCCCTGGCATTTCCTGGTTTGTAGCCATACTGCTCTAGATTCTGCCTCTGTCTTTCTATGGCCTTCCTCCCTGTGTTTCTTTTGTACGTGGTGTGTCCTCTCCTAAAAAGGTCACTAGTCATTGGATTTGAGGCCCACTGCAATCCAGTATGGCCTCGTGGTATCTTGACTGTGTCTGCAAAGATCGTATTTCTAAATAAGGTCACATTCATTCCGGGAAGAGCTGGGGTTAGGACCTGAACTTATCTGTTTAGGGGGACAGAGTTTAACCTGTCGCAATGGCAAATACACAAGTTCCAATTGAAACTCTCCATCTCTCCTTCCTCCACATACCCTGCTAGCTTCTCTAGCCATGATTTTATCAAGTTGTATTACTTAACTACCTGTTTTCCCTTTGTCTTTTGTATTTGCTTTAACTTTCCGGCTTGGCTCTACTGTATCTACCCAAGATGTTTCCTTGCTGTAAGAAATTGTCTCCTTAATCTTCTCTCGTAGCCTTATTTCTCCTTTCTTTGTGTTATTTCTCCTGCATGGAATGCCTTCTCTCTCTCTTCATCTAAGTAAATCTCATTTCTAAGGGCAGGGACGATGCCTTATACTTTCTTTTTTCCGGTAGCATCTAGCCCAATGGTAGCACCTAGTATGGGCTCAATAGACATTCTGATTAACTTTCTGATAAAGTAGAAGGATATAGACCATAGATTGGAAAGAAAATTAAATAAAAGTTTTATGTGCTTGAATTCCAAAATTCAAGCTGCTTGAGAATCGGTCTCTCTTGATAGCTTAAATGGTTTAGGTGGACCGTTGTTTTCTCTTTGATTTAAAACCTCTACCTAGTATTATATTTTAGTCTCATTCTGGCGCTATAACCTATTTTGGCTCAAAATCTCATAAGGGGATGCTCCTGACATATCAGTTACTCTATGAGAAGATTTCGTTGTTTATTGTCAATACTGAGTTCAGGATTTGGAAGATAATTTCTTATCAGTGGTGTAATTTCTGAACACATAAATAAAACGAGCTTTGTAGTTTTGTTCTCTCATTATTATCATCATGGTTACATAGCTGGGGGAGATTTAAAAGCGTTTCTTTTCTTTTTTTTTATTTAATAAAGTTTTATTTTCCAAAATGTACAATTGGTAGGATCTGTTCTTGCATCTTCACCCTTGGTGTTTCTGGTGTAAATTACTTGACTTCTGTGCTTTGAAACCAGTTTATTAAGCAGCTCCTGTAGGATTTAATTGGAGCAGATTTAAGTTTCTGGTTTTTCATGAACAAAAGGGTGAGGGTCAGTAGAGTTTCTTTTGTCTGGGTTATACTGAATACTTGTGCATGTGTGGTATTCATAGTTAGAATAATGAGTAAATGTTTGCTAAGCAAATTGACTAGTGCCTGGCACATAGCAAATGCTACAAATATGTTTGAAAATAAGATAAAAAGTATACATTGCAGTTAAAATCAGAGTATGATTCTATACTCCTCCCCTCCAAGAGTTCTATCCTTAGCATTTCTAAAGGCTGTCAGTGGGCAGGGCCTGAGGCTTATCTCCCAGCCTTCCATTCACCTGTGTTGTCAGATTTTTGCCTTTGTTCAGTCAACTCTCATTAACTGTAACTTTCTGCAGATGGGGACTGTCATCAGAGAGGAGCCTCTTCAGTTTTCATGTGATTTCTCCTATATAGACCTGCAAAAGGCCAGATCATGGACTGGTGTGAATTGATACTTTTACAAAATAAGTTGACAAATACTGCTTTATTTTCTAGCTTGGAACTGTCAAAAACTTAGCTTAATTCTCTTTTGCCTCTATGTCCACAGAAAAGAGACCTTGTAAGTCTGTTTTTTTTTCTTTTAGTAAAATTTTTCATGCTAATTTTTGAGAGACAGAGACAGAGCACAAGTGGGGAAGGGCAGAGAGAGAGAGAAGGAAAGAGGGAGACACAGAATCTGAAGCAGGCTCCGGTCTCTGAGCTGTCAACACAGCCCAGTGCGGGGCTCGGACTCACAAGCTGTGAGATTGTGACCTGAGCCGAAATCGGATGCTCAATGAATTGAGCCACCCAGGTACCCCAGAGACCTTGTGAGTCTTAAGGGCAGTGGTGGACTGGTAAGTATTTAACAACTGGGTGTCTGGAGAAAGACCTGATTTGTTGTGTTTGCCAATTTTCATGGCATAGATACTCCCACCATGGCCAAGCTACCAATGAAGTGCGGAGTTGGGAAAGGATGTGTCCATTCGGCTCTCCCAAGCTGGGAGCAGGCTCCTGCATGCCTCTGTAAATGGAGGATTGAGGGGATGTGCTTTAGGCCCAGCCCAGGAAAGTTTTAAGCAGATGCTAAGAGTAGCTCTTTCTAATGTCATTTGTTCAGCCACCATGGATAGGCACTGCTCTAGGTACTGGGGATGTAGGAGTGAATCATATGAAGTCTCTGCCCTCAGGGAGCTTACATTCTACTGAGAGCTATTCAGAAGTTTCCAATTTCAGCCTCTTGGGACCCTAGCATTCCCCCATTTGGGGCCAGTTTGCATTAAGTTTCCATAACACTTTAATTTTAATTCTAATTTTTTTATTTTTGTTTTTTTGTTTTTATTCATTTATTTTTCATTCTTTTATTTTTTTGAATTTACATCCAAGTTAGTTAGCATGTAGTGCAACAACGATTTCAGAAGGAGATTCCTTAATGCCCCTTGCCCATTTAGCCCATCCCCCTCCCACAACCCCTCCAGTAACCTTACTCTGTTTGTTCTCCATATTTAAGAGTCTCTTATGTTTTGTCCCCCTCCCTGTTTTTATATTATTTTTGCTTCTCTTCTCTTATGTTCATCTGTTTTGTATTTTAAAGTCCTCATATGAGTGAAGTCATATGATATTTGTCTTTCTCTGTCTGACAAATTTTATTTAGCATAATACCCTCTAGTTCTATCCACGTAGTTGCAAATGGCCAAATTTCATTCTTTTTGATTGCTGAGTAATACTTCATTGTATATATATATATGCCACATCTTCTTTATCCATTCATCCATTGATGGACATTTGGGCTCTTTCCATACTTTGGCTATTGTTGATAACACTTTACTTTTTAAATGAGGGAAATAGCATGGGCTCATTGTAGCCTGGGTGTGAAGCAGGGATGGTGGAGGAGGCAGAATTGCTCTCTGGATTATCTCCATCTTGGGGGTGCAGAGATCCTAAACCTTGTGATACGAAGAATGTTGGCAGTGTGCCATGAGGTATAGACATTAAAGAGCAGAGAAGATAAGGGTGTTGCCTGGAGTTCCAGTTCCCTAACTAATCTAGAGGATTAGTCATTAATAAGTGACTATCGGTTATAAGCCATTAGTTGCCTCATTAATAGTTAGTGAGCTGGAAGTTTACAGAGTGGACAAGATTCTGGCAATGAAAAGCATGTCAAAGTTTGCAAAGGTCTACATCCTTAAGAAGAGTAGGAGTGGGATTGGAGAAGCTACTGATGGCTGAGCTCAGAGAGAAGGATGCCGTACATGCTTTTTTGAAGACAATTTAGGATTCCCGGTGAAGAACCTCATATCTTTGCTATCGAAAATCACTGAGCCAGATGGTGTGATTTGAGAGGGATGAGATTTTCCATTAGGAAGGTAGGTCCTCAGGAAACTCAAAAGCTTTAGACAAGCAAAGGTAGAAAGAAAGGAGATAATGTGTTTTTGAAAATAATTGTTTGGCACTGTGTAATTCCTGCTCAGGGTTGCAGGGCTCTCCAGAACCTCCGCCCGTGCTGTTTTTCACCCGATGAGTGAATGGTTTATTCTCACACAGTATCTAACGCTGCTGCTGCCTTATCCAGTATCACCGTTCCAGCAGAGGGAGGTTGTGGACCATTGACTTCTCTGTGTTTGTCTGGAATGTGCATTGCTCCATTTGTGCCTAGCCCGTCTCGATCTTCCTTGGAAGCAAATGCCTACACATTTCTCACTCTGGTTTGGAATTTAATTCTTGACTGTGCAAGTTTTAGCCAAATGAAGAAAACCCAGGCTCTTTTCTAGTATGAGGACCCCTCCCAGCGGCTTCGGAATAACCAGGGTGTTTCTAAGTGTGGGTTTTGGATCACCTATATCACAGCCACATTCTGGTGGTTCTTTAAAATACTCATTTCTGTGATGTGCCTCAAACCTACTAAATTGGAGTCTCTGGAGGGGGAATTAGGAATTCGCATTTGACAAGTTTCTCAGGTGATTTATAGGTGCGCTAAAGTTTCAGTGACTGATTTAGGCTCAGAGACTGTTAGGAAATAACTTCCGAGTTCCCCTCGAATCCAGCCTGTGTCCCACTGTAACAAATGCAGCTTCCCTGACCCTGCAGGCCAGCCTGGGAAAGGTCTGGAGCCTCTTTCTCCATTTAAATTAGGATACTCACACAGTCTATTAGGCCAGGAAGAACAAGGCCCCTTCCCAAGAGTCACCGTGATGTGACATGCTGCTATCAGACCCAGGTCAATTAGCCTGCAGGTAAATGTAATTAATTATTTTGCTTTCAACAGCTGAAGTTTAATTCTGTGACTGTGATTATGTTATGAAACCCAGACATTTGCATGGTAATTGACAAAAAAAGAGGTCAGTATGAATAAGCACTTTTTATGCCCTTGACTCATGTTTTTTCAATCCAATATTTACGTGCCATATGTGGCTTCTCTCAACTGGGTCGCATTTTTTTTTTTTAAAGTTTTTATTTAAATTCCAGTTAGTTAACATACAGTGTAATATTAGTTTCACATGTACAATATGGTGATTCAACAGTTCCATATAACACCTGGTGCTCATTCAAAGTGCCCTCCTTACTCCCAGTGTTCATCCCAACATGTGCCCTTTTTTGATGCCCATCACCCCCTTTCCCCCCCCATCTCCCTCACCCTCAGTTTGTTCTTAGTCTTTGAGAGTCTCTTATGTTTTATCTCCCTCCCTCTCTGTGTCTTTTTTTTCTTTCCCCTCTTCCCCTCCCCCTGGTTTTTGCTTAGTCTCACCAAGTCCACCTATTCGTGGAAACATATGGTATCTGTCTTTTTCTGACTGACTTATTTCACTTAACATAATACCCTCCATAGGAGCACGTGTACCCCAATGTTCATAGCAGCACTTTCGACAAGAGTCTGTTTTTGATTTGCCTTTTTTTTTTCTCTTTCTTCTCCTTCGTCAATTTGTTTTGTTTCTTAAATTCCACATATGAGTGAAATCATGTGCTATTTGTCTGTCTCTGACTTATTTCCCTTAGCATCATACTCTCTAGCTCCATCCATGTCATTGTTAATGCCAAGATTTCATTCTTTTTGATGGTGGATTATGGCTGAGTAACATTCCATTGTGTATATGTGTGTGTGTGTGTGTGTGTGTGTGTGTGTGTATATAAAACCACATTTTCTTTTTGAATTTTATTTTATTAACAATTTTTTAATGTTTACTTATTTTTGGGAGAGAGAGAGGGAGAGAGAGAGAGAAGGCACGAGTGGGGGAGGGGCAGAGAGATGGAGACACAGAATCTGAAGCAGGCTCTAGGCTCTGAGCTGTCAGTTCAGAGCCTGGCATGGGGCTCGAACTCAGGAACCATGAGATCATGATCTGAGCCAAAGTCAGCTACTCAACGAACTGAGCTGTTCAGGTGCTCCTATAACCACCTTTTCTTTATCCATTCATCAGTCAGTGGATACTTGGGCTGTTTCCATATCTTGGCTCTTATAGATAATGCTACTATTAACATAGGGGTGCATGTATCCATTTGAATTAGTATTTTTGTATTCTTTGGGTACTTACTTAGTTGGGCAATTGCTGAACTATAGGATAGGATAACTTTTTGAGAAACCTCCATTCTGTTTTCTAGAGTGGCTGAATTGGTTTGTGTTCCCACTAACACTGCAAGAGTTTGTGTTCCCACCAACAGTTCCCACATCCTTGCCAACCCCTGTTGTTTCTTGTGTTGCTGATTTTAGCCATTCTGACACGTGAGAGGTGATTATCTCCTTGTAGTTTTGACTTGCATTTCCCTGATGATGGTAAGTGATGTTGAGCATGTTTTCATGTGTCTGTTGACCATCTGTATGTCTTTTTTAGAAAAATGTCTGTTCATGTCTTCTGCCCATTTTGGATTGGATTATTTGTTTTTTGGGTGTTGAGTTTGGTAAGTGTTTATAGATTTTGGATGCTGACTCTTTATCTGATATGTCATTTGCAAATATCTTCTCACATTTCATAGGTTGCCTTTTGTTTTATTGATTGTTTACTTTGCTGTGGAGAAGGTTTTATTTTGATATATCCCATTAGTTTATTTTTACTTTTGTTTCCCTTGCCTCAGGAGACATATCTAGAAGGAAGTTGCTACAGCTTATATCAAACAAGTCACTGCCTGTGTTTTCTTCTAGGATTTTTGTGGTTTTGGGTCTCACATTTAGGTCTTTATTCCATTTCAAATTTACTTTTGTATATGGTGTAAGAAAGGGGTCCAGTTTCATTCTTTTGCATGTAGCCGTCTAGTTTTTCCAGTTCTATTTATTGAAGAGATTGTCTTTTTCCCATTGGATATTCTTTATTGCTTTGTCAATGATTAACTGACCATATAATTGTGGGTTCAGGTTTGTATTTTCTATTCAGTTCCATTGATCTATAGTCTGTTTTCATGCCAGTACCATATTGTCTTGATCACTATAGCTTTATAATATAACTTGAAGACTGAAATTGTTATGCCTCCAGCTTTGCTTTGCTTTTTCAAGGTTGCTTTGGCTATTTGGGGTCTTTTGTGGTTCCATACAAATTTTTGGATTGTTCTTTCTAGCTCTGTGAAAAATGCTATTGGTATTTTGATAAGGATTGCATTAAGTGTATAGACTGCTTTGGATAGTGTCGACATTTTAACAATATTTGTTCTTCCAGTCCACGAGCAGAGACTGTCTTTCCACTTATTATGTCATTTTCATTTTCATTTTCTTTTCTTTTCTTTTCTTACTTATTGAGAGAGAGAGCAGAGGAGGAGCAGAGAAAAAAGCAGGCTCTGAGCTGTCAGTGCAGAGCCTGATGTGGGGCAAGTTCTCATGACATGAGATCATGACCTGAGCTGAAATCAAGAAGCAGATGCTCAACCAACTGAGTCACTCAGACACCCCATCTTCAATATCTTTCATCAGTATTTTATAGTTTTCAGAGTACAGGTCTTTTACCTCTTTGGTTAGGTTTATTCTTAGGTATCTTATTGTTTTTGGTGCTTTTGTAAATGGGATTGGTTTCTTAATTTCTCTTTCTGCTACTACTTATTGGTGTATAGAAATGCAACAGATTTCTGTACGTTGAGTTTGTGTCCTGCAGCTTTACTGAGTTCGTTTATCAGTTCTAGCAGTTTTTCGGTGGAATCTTTAGGTCTGTATAAAGTATGGTGCCATCTGCAAATAGTGAAAGTTTTACTTCTTCCTTGCTGATTTGGATGCCTTTTATTTCTTTTTGTTGTCTGATTGGTGTTTCTAGGACTTCCAGTACTATGTTATTTAAATAACAGTGGTGAGATTGGACATCCCTATCTTATTCCTGACCATAGAAGAAAAGGTGTCAGTTTTTCCCCATTTAGGATAATGTTAGCTGTGAGTTTTCCATTATGCGACCTTTATTATGTTGAGGTATGTTTCCTCTACACCAACTTCTGTGAGGGTTTTTGTCGTGAATGTTTTTTAATTTAAGGACCCTGGTTTTGTTTAGGGCAACACCATGCCCGGATAAAAATACCTTCTAGACTCCCTTGCAGGTAGGGTAGGGGTGCAAATGTCACCTGGGTCTGACCAGTGAGTAGTAAGTGAAAGTTTACTGAGTGGAGCTCAGGAATGTGCCGTTTTTTGTTTTTGTTTTTGTTTTTTTTTTGTTTTTGTTTTTCCTTAAAAGGGACACACTAGACTGGAGCATGCTTTTGCCCTTGGCCTTGGTCCTTTCCCCTTTTTGCCTGCCATATGAGTGCCATCCTACGGATAGAATAACCATCTTTCAACTATGAGGGCACAAGCTATGTGCTAAGAGTGGCAGAGTAGGAAGCTAGAAATTTGGGTCTTTGCCTTGATGACTTTTTTTGAGAAGCTATCCAATCCTCTTCTGGACTTCGGGTTACATAAGACAAACGACCGTTCTTAGTTCAAGCTGTTGTAGTTGGACATCTGTCATATAAAGTCAAATACAACTTTGAGAAATTGCTGGTTAGGTGGTCCTTATACATGGTATTTGTGATTATAGGCTAAGCCAATAGACAGTTTAACTTACTATATAGAGTTGTAATTTTAGATACAGAGAGGTTGTCATCTCTGCTAGGCTTACTTTGCTGGAAGTTACAGGGTACCAAGATACAGACACTTGCCAAATGCTATTCTGCCTAAGGTGGTGCTTGGAGCAATCAGGTATTATCCACACTGTTTGCAGTCTTTTGCTGAGGGAGGATTACGTCAAAAGCCAGAGCAGTCAGGAGCCAACATTTAGTGTGGCTCCCTTGTCTTAAGGGGTCATAGTAAGAAAAAATCTCTGAGGGATTTGCCTGTGACTCATTACAGCTCTGTGAACCTGACCTGGGGACTGTTTCCAAGGGAGGGAGGTCTATTGCACTTCTTTTTTTTTTTTTTTTAATTTTTTTAACATTTATTTATTTTTGAGAGACATAGAGACTGAGCGTGAGCAGGGGAAGGGCAGAGAGAGAGGGAGACACAGAATCTGAAGCAGGCTCCAGGCTCTGATGAGCCGTCAGCACAGAGCGCCATGTGGGACCCAAACTCACAGACCGTGAGATCATGACCTGAGCTGAAGTCGGCTGCTTAACCGACTGAGCCACCCAGGCGCCCTATTGCACTTCTTTTATTTCCTTCTCTGGGCCAGAGATGGTCCAGGATGATGTTTAAGCATAAATCTGTTACCTTATTTGAGGTAGTTCCAATGAGCAAGTTCTCTCTAATAGATGCATTAAACAGCAAATAGCCACATTTCTGAGAAAAATTTATCATAGGAAATTTGCAACCATTACATGTTCTCTTTTCTTGTCGCTACGTGTAGATCTTTTGGAACTTAATGTTACTTACATAAGAAAAATAAGTAAGAATTACAGATTGCTGATTCCTGCTGTTTATGACAAGAAAGGAAAAATAATTATATGGTGAATATTTCAAGACATTTAGGCCTGTGAAGAGGAGAATTGCCCATGAATCATATAGAATATTGTACATAGTATTTATTTATATGCCATCATGATGTTTCTCAAACACTGAGCAACTACAGACCACGTAGAAGGCGCTTTGTGCATGAATGGACCAAAATTTGAGGCAAATTTTTTTAAAAAGTCAAAAGTTTTTTTTAACAAAAACATGTTTCCCAACAGATAAGTAATGTCTGTTAAGCTGAAAAGAATACCTTGCTTGAAAAATTAATAGTAAATATTTTTCTTGTCAGTGAAAAATATGATTTGCAATTTCTAAATAGAATAGCAAATTATTTAGTTAGATGATGAGTTCCACACCCAGTGTTTTTTTTTCATCTTCCTTATTTTACAAAGACAGAAAATGCTTCATAATTAAGGTCTGTTAGGAGTGGCAGCAAATGTGTGATGACTGTCATTTTGGGAAGTTGGATAATTCAGGTTGATCGTGTGTCCAGAAATGATGGGAAGCTTTTTCACCTGAAGAATAGAGTCAGTGTTTCATCAGAGACTCAGTCTATAAGTCTAAAAGGACATCTCCCTCAAATATGCCATTCGGTCTTCTCAAAGAATCTATGGAGCTTATTCTCAATATTCAAAGTAAACCCAAGTATTTTGGGTCCTAAGTGAGAGGGCCAAGGATATCAGGACAATTGACTATATTGCTGACATTTGCCCCTTGAAATCATGGAGTCTCTCCTGTCTGATGTCAGTTATGTGGAACAGAAATACTTGAGTTTCATTTCTCATTTCAAAAGTTTGCATGTGCACCCTTAACAGACGGAGTACTTCTGGGGGGAACAACCAATCTAGGGCTTTCTATCCATGTCTTTGCAGCGCAGGCATGCTGAGAAAATAAAGGCTCAGTGACTGTGATTTGATTATATTCACCGTTAAAATTATTTTCTACAACACTGGGTTGAGATTAGGAGACATATTGTTGTGTGTCTTCTGTTTTGGCGAATAAAGTGGTAGGTGTTTGGCATAAAGGTAAAATTTCTTTTATTTGTTTAGCACCCTCCTTCCTCGTTGTAAACGTAATTGGTTATTCCATCAGTATTGATCCAATTTTCATAGTAGTTTACCAGAAAAACGTTAAATGAAACATGTCTTCTATAGATTGGGTTTTGGTGATCTTCAGAACCAGGTGTTTTTAAGTACTTCTGCCTCAAATGTGTTCTGCTCATATGGTAATTGCTATGCGTGCTCTGGGCATCATTGATTTCACCTAACTGTGAAACACAATACGTACTAGTGAACACGTGATCGTAATTGTTCTTCCTTGTTGCATGTCGTTGATGTGTGAGTCCCAATAGATCCATTAATAATTTTGCCAATGCTTGTGTAGTCTGATTTTCCTTTGGGAATTTTATTTGAAATTAACCTGGTGGCTGGCTCTCAGAATTTCTTGGAAATAGAGTAACCTTTATTTGTTTTGTATGAGGAATGCAACTTGGAGTTCTGTAGTTTTGGTCTATTTTCTGCCCTTAGGGACAAAATGAACCAATTTCATACTAAAGAGCATCATTTTGTACTTGTTTTGGAAAAACTTAAGAAGTTTAATAGGGCTGTTGCTGTGTAATTTTTGAAATTTTGTTTGAAATTGATGTGAAAGTTTTGACTGCTTCAAGTTAGTCTTTGGTATGTGTTTATGACAGAAACGTGTTTAGGAGTGGAATAATGTAATCTAGTTCTTAGATATTCCTTGGCAGTTGATTGGACCTCTTTCACTCTTGTGAAATCTTCCCTGTTACATATTCACATTATTTGCTTGTACTGGAATGAAACTTACTGTTTATATTTAAAATATTATTGTGAGTTCTAGTATTTTTGTTGCTATTTTAATGACAAACTTAGGCCTTATTGAGGACTTCTGGACCATCCATTCATTTGTGTGAACTGGGGGAAAACACAACACATGAGTAAGAGTGAAAAATGCAAATTTTATTAACATACAGCAACACACAAAGACATTAAAATATGTTAGCAGGGATTAGCTGCACCAAGTACTACCTAAAAGAGTGTGGTGAGTGTGAAATACAAAGAATGTAACAGAATTACTGTGAAAAATCCTAACCAATTTTGCATTTCAAATTTGTAAGGTATGCGGGAATAAAACTATTTCTTCCAAATTGCCAAATGGCCACTGGACCACTTAACTGATTATTTATAATGACTTACATTGTTTTATATATGGGGGATTGTCACCAGCCAGCCAATGAGAGACTGATACAGCTCAGCCAGTGAGAATCCAATATACTTCAAGTGGGCTTTTAGTTTACAACAGCCTTCCCAAGTCCTTCTTTTTCTCTATAAAAGAACCTCCTCTCCTTTGTTCTGTGCACTCGCTCATGGTTGCGCTGTTGCTTGCCTGTCCTGGGTTACAATTTTCTGCTGTTTCCAAATAAACAAATTTTTTGGTGATTAAAAAAAAAGACGTATATGTTATGTCATGCTTCTTATTTATGTATGTATGTATTTATTTATTTGAAGTATAGGTGACGTACAATGTTACATTTGTTTCAGGTGTACAATAGAGTGATTTGACAAAGTTATATGTTACACCATGCTCACGATGAGTGAAGCTATCATCTGTTTGTCGTTCCTTTCAATAGGGAGTTTCCAAATATGCCCTCTCGTTGTTCAACATTAACTATGTGCCAACCACTTTGTTAGATGCTGAAGATATAATGATGAACAAGATATACTCCCTCTCACTGTGTGAGTCAAGTGAAGTGAAGAGAAGGTCAAATTCATTGGAGTTGACAGGTATAGGAATTGTGGGTCTGGTCACCTACATGAGACTTGGAAATTATCCTAGATAATGGTAAGCCAGGGGAGAATAGAAGCTATGAGTCAGTTGCTAAGATCTTCAGTAGATGAGGAGTTAGCCAGAGGCTTGCAGATTATAGAAATAAAGAGGTAATAGAAAGTGATAGAGCCAGATGACATGAGCTTTAAAGGAGCCAAGGTTTACATGAATTTAGAAGGGCAGTGTTCTAGATTTGGGAATGGGGAGTCAGTAATCTGATGACCCAATTTCCAACTCTGAGTCGGAATGCATAGGAGAATGAACAGTGTCCAATAGGGAAGCAGGGCACTTGGGTTTCAGTTAAGGCCCAAGGCTACAGGGAGGGTCTGTGAAGTAGCCAGGACATTGTCAAGTGTTAGTCTTAATCGTGGAATAGAAGTCCCAGAGGGTACAGTGTGAGGTAAAAGGAGGAAGAGAGAGGAGGAGAACAAGGCCAGGGAGAAGAAACCTTGAACAATGTAGGGATGAGAGTGTAAAAGAGTACAATTTTGGACATATGACAAGGACGTGAAGTGTAGAATTAACTGGCCTGAAGATTTCAATAGATCTTTGGGATAAAGTTGCCTTAGGTGTTCCACAGACATCTAAAAATCAACTGGTGACTTGTTCCAGCCAGGGATATGTGACTCTTGTGACCGTGTTCTCCCACCATCACAGAATGAGGTTAGGTGGGCTTTTCCATGAAGCAAAACCATAATTGTTCGAAGTTTCAGCACTGGACAGAGTTAAAGACCGGGTTTCAGTCCTAGCTCTGCCTCTCACTTGCTTCGTCGTCTTGGGCAAGCCACTTAACCTTGTAAGACCTCATTTTCTTCACTTTTTAAGTGAAGAGTTTTGCCAGGCAGTCTCTGAAATGGTAGATTGATCCCATTTGTTTTCTGGTTTTCTTCCATTAGAGATGGTGCTTTTGGTGTGGTACCATCATAGGACTCCTTAACCTCTCACTCTCGTCTCCAACAAGATGGACCACTTTTCACAGAGAGCCTCATACGTGTACGGCAAACACTGCCTACTCTCGTTTTATCCCACCTGTGGTATTCAGGAAGGACCATGTCCGCAGAGCCTAAACACATAGAGGTTTCTTGAATGTACTGCTCACCTGACTTCAAAAAGCGGCCCTTCAGCCAGCCAACCCTCCCTGTTATTCTGGTCATTTACTTTTTTTTTTTTTTTTTTCATTATAATAGTTTATTTTCAAATTGGTTTACATATAACACCCAGTGTTCATCCCAACATGTGCCCTCTTTAATATCCGTCACCCTCTCTCCCCCCTCCCTCACCTCCCTCACCTCCCTCACCTCCCTCACCTCCCTCACCCTCAGATTGTTCTCAGTCTTTGAGAGTCTCTTATGTTTTATCTCCCTCCCTCTCTGTCTTTTTTTCCTTTCCCCTCTTTCCCTCCCCCTGGTTTTTGCTTAGTCTCACAAAGTCCACCTATTCGTGGAAACATATGGTATCTGTCTTTTTCTGACTGACTTATTTCACTTAACATAATACCCTCCAGTTCCATCCATGTTGCTACACATGGTCATTTACTTTTTGTCTCATTCTATTCGTTGGTGTAATGATGAGCTCTATTATCCAAAGAGCTTTAAAATGGTTTCATAACTAAAAGTAGGTAGTATATATGATGAAGGTAAATGGATCTGTCTCTCTCTCTCTCTTTTTTTTGAACACTCCTTTCTGGAAATATTCCACATGTAGTGGAAGGAATGAGGACTTGGAATGAGTAGGCCTGAGTTTAGTGCATTTGTGACCTAGTTCATAGGTGGGTGCTAATTTGATAACCAGCAGTGATATTTAGAAAAGTATTTGCTCACATGTGGTGGAGTACCTGTTGTGTTTACAGCCTACATTTGGATTTGGGGGTGGGTCTGGGCGAACATGATTGTAAATGAGTGTGTGTTCAGGGATGTCTATATGAACATATCTGGGTGGATGGGGAGAAGGGAGAAGACCAACCTATTTGGTTCTTAGCTTTTGTTCTCCATCTTGTTCTTCTGTTTCCTGGCAACAGTAACTTTGATAAAAGAGACGTTTCTAAGCTTTACGAGACAACAAGCTAAGGAATAAAAGAGGAGTGAATATAAATAGCATTGAGGACTGACATGGATTTCCGTTAGGGGTTCTCAGAGCTGCTAGACTCAGTAATTGGGTTTTCTCGTGAGACTTTTAATTGCTTTATTAGGAAAAATAGGATAAAACGAAATCAAGCAGATAGGGTGGCCAAGCTCTGGAACTGGAAAAGAGAACTCTGTGAGTTGAAGAAGTGGCCATCCACCTCTCTGCTCCCCTCCCTCACCTCGATTCTAAGACCACATTAAGGGGCTAAAAGATATTGTAGACCACTTATTCTTAGAGCATCTCCCTGGCCACTACAAAGATTTCCCACTATAACACAAGCTAAGAAAAATGCCAATTTTCATGAGATACCGGATAGCCCAGTCCATAGTAATAGCAATACAAATTAAAGTATAAACATCCCTAACATAAACATAACATTGTTAACATTATACCTCTAGCACTGAAACCATTAGTAGGACACTAGTTTTGAGAACTGCAGCCCACACTGATCTAGTATTCAAGAAGGTAAGAGAGGAGGTGTGTGAAATCCAATTTCATTGGGCCTGAATTCCCTGTGTACAAGAGGATACTAGCAACGGGATTTGCTAAGTTCAAAGGGAAAAAGAGGTTCCTGTAATTTCCCCTTAGTGCAGTGCAGCATCTGTTTCTTATTTTATGTGTTTTATGGCATTTTTAAATGCATGTTAGCGGAAGCCTGAGAGGAGCCAGAAGTGTATTACACTTGCAGCATGTTTTTTTTTTCCTCCTGCTTAATACTCTTCTTTTTAAAAAGAAATGCATGCTCTTTAAAAAAATTAAACTTTGGGATTCAAATATCTGCCAAAAAATATATACTATATAAACTAGTTGATGAGAATTGATGATTATCATATGTGCCTGTGTGAGAAACTTCTTTGAGTTTAGCAAGATAATGAGACTAAGATTTTATTTTAAGTTATTTATTTATTTTGAGAGAGAGAGAGAGAGAGAGAGAGAGAGAGAGAATCCCAGACAGACTCCATGCTGTCAGCAAGAGCTCATCTTGGGGCTTGTGCTCCTGAACTGTGAGATATGACCTTACCCAAAACTGAGAGTTAGATGCTTGACCGACTGAGCCACCCAGAAGTCCCAAGAGACTACTTTAAGTTTTTATCATACTTAATAGTTTTAAAAACATTTTCACATATGTTATTTTATTTCGTTTTTTTCAACAGACCCATTGGGTAAAGAAGATTGGCATTATAATCGCATTTTATATGTGAAAAAATTGAAAGTCAGGATTGACCAAGCTCATTGAACCAAACTCCTAAATTTGGCCAAGCTCTTAGAGTGGCATGATTGGATGAGAATCTGGTTGTTGACTCTTGATCTAGTAGTCTTCCTTAAACTCTATACTATCTACAAATAGATAGTCTTGAAAAACTCAGTATTTCTGAGTGAGCCAAATTTGCTCGTGTGGAAGAACATATGCATTTCTCCAGAAATATCTTTAAAATGTCAGCTCTAAGAGTGACATGAGAGTATTTGTTTATCTAGTGTGAATTCTGCAAAAACAATATTTCTCTGAAAGCAAATCTTACCCAATGTTGATACCTTTGTAGTTAAAGAAACACTAGACGTTAAAATTCATATTGTCATGGTAATCTAAGATGTTTTCAGAAATGGTTGCTTTTACTTTTGTGAGGTTCAAAAAGTGAGATATCACCTCCTATACTTAAGAGTTTAAAACCCCTTTTGGCGCTTGGGTGGCTCAGTAGGTTAAGCATCCGACTTCAGCTCAGGTCATGATCTCACAGTTAGTGAGTTCAAGGCCCGCATCAGTTTCTGCGCTGACCGCTTGGAGCCTGGAGCCCGCTTCCGATTCTGTGTCCCTGCCCCTCCTCCTTCCACACTTGTGCTCTTTCTTTCTCAAAAATAAATAAATAAACATTAAAAAAAAAAAAAGATTTAAAAAACCCCTGTCTTGAGACAGGTAGAAACAAGGCAAGAATTTCTAATAAAAGTGAACCAGTTCTGCCTGCTACCAACAGATGGCAGAATTGGTTGTGTCCTGGCTTCCATTTTCAATTAAAGTCTGTGGTAGACTGTTAGTCTATGGTAGATTCATGTTTGCTGGACTTCTACCTAATTTTGAGAGGTGTTATGTATGTTATTAACTTCATGTAGTGTCTATGAAAGTGATAAGAAGGAGCATTCTATTATTTTAATTCTTGTTAGCTCTTACGAATGTAAAGATGATAAAATGTGAAGAGACCATCATGAATTCTGCACATATGCAAGAGATGACTTATTTGACACCCGGATTTTTCTGACGGCCGATCTTCAAATCATGTAACACATGCAAGCCACTGTCCATATGCAGTTAACAATATGCAGAAAGAATGAAAGAAAAGTGATTGAAGAAGTGGAAAAACCTTGGAGTTTGTTACTTGAGAAAGAGTCAGTCTGTATTAAAAAGGGATTCCAATTAGCCCTAGATTAATTTAGGGGAGAGTGAAGAGAAGGCTTGGTTTAGTGAAAATGGATGGTTCCACAAACTTTAGGACTCATCTTATCAACAAATAATTTATGTGAGGAGTCATTGGTGAGTGCCCGATAGAACTCCAAAGGGGTTGTAAACTCTTGGGGAGTCCTTAAAGGGGGGAGATTGATAATTTCTACTATAGGTAAGTGTTTTGGAAAAAGATAACAGTTCTAAGGAAGATAATAAAAAGAAGAGAGAGATGACTGGTGTTAAAGCATTAAAGTATTAACCACCTATTTGGTGGACACACATGTAGAGGCCACACTCTTAAGTCTCTTGGGACTTAAGAAAGCCTCATGGTACCTAACTTTTATAGAGTAAGCTTTGACTTCTTCATGTTGTTAGGTTTGGGGAAAAGCATGGCTAGCTGATTTCATTTTACCCAATAATTTTACCATCTGGCCTGGAAAATCTTTAATCAGAACCATTAGCAGGGGGGTAATTATATCAGCTTAAATTTTACCATCTGGTCTTCCACATTTATGCTTGATGATAAAGATATAGTTAATGATTAGATTAGCCAAAAGGAGGACCAAGAAGTTAGTAAGAGGAAAATTATGTGAACTGAATAGCAAGGCTGGGGTTGGCTGGCAGGTGGTAGAAGTGCAGGCACAGAGGGCCAGTAGAAGTATCAGTGCCACTGTCTTAGTTGGTCCACTTGGAGGTAGACCTTCTACTGAATATCCATTAATGAGAAGAACTTTAGTGCATGGCTGGTTGATTTCTTGTTGAGTGACATGCTAATGTACCGCCAAGGCCACCCATTGGATTCACAGATTCAGTGGCTCTGTATTTGCTACAGCCGGTGTTGGAGTGTTCTGTCCTGTTCTGTCATCTTCTTGGTAGTGACACAGTCTCCTGCAGACACCCAGACTAGAAATCTTTCAGTGTTTGATTTCTCTCTCTTACCCATTCTAAAACCTAATCTGGCGCTAAGTCCAATTGATTTTACTCCCCAAATATTTCCTATATCACCTGCCCCTGGCCTGGTCCAGACCTTGTCATCTGAGATATAAATGGAGGAAAAACTTGGGCTCAGGAGTCTGCCTGACTTAGGAACGTGGTATTGCCATCCACTGGCTTTATGACCTTGGGCAAGTTACTTAACTTTTCAAAGCCTCATCTTTCTCAAGTAGAAAGTGACAAGTTAGTACTACTGTCTAACTGTGAGACTGTCTTGAGATTAAATGAGATATTACAAGTATAGTACTTCGTATGAAATCGGCATTAGCTATCAGAACCTGTACCACTGGCATGGATTCCTAACTGGTTTTGGTTCTCTGATCTTGCTTCCACGAACCATTTTCCCTACTGTTGTCAGAGTTACCTTAAAGCACTTTTTGGGTTCTACAACTCTCATGGAATTAACACACACCCAATAGCAGCAGCAACAACAGTAACACAATAAAAGCCCTTTCCTGGCATTTCATTGCCTACATTTTGACCTCTTACCGTTGGGTTTTCTCCTGCCTTGCCAGTTTCATGTCCTATTTTGCCCAGTTGTCAGCTGATGCTCCCCCTTCTCGTAGGCCTCATTCTCTCTGCCTATGCCATGCACTTTCAGCTTTCCCTCTGCCTTTGCATCCACCTTCAGTTTGGAAGGAAAATCCCATCTGTCCTCATCTACTCATTCATCAAGGGCCACCAAGTCACACTTCATACCTTTTCCTTTCTCCCATAACATTGTTTGTGTCTCCACTACACGATGAATTTCTTCCAGCCTTAAAACAGTTTTTGGAGTTGTTTTCATGCCTTTACCACTATCACATTCTTTTTTTTTTTTTTTAAGTTTATTTATTTTGAGAGAGAGCATGCACGAGTGGGGAGGGGCAAAGAGAGAGGGAAAGAGAAGAGACAATCTCAAGCAGGCTCTGCCCTTTCAGCGTGGAGCCTGATGTGGGGCTCGATCTCATGAACTGTGAGACCATGACCTGAGCTGAAGTCAAGAGTCGGATGCTTAACTGACTGAGCCACCCGGGCGCCCCCACTATCATATTCTAACAATGTAACCAACTTGCTTGAATAATCTTTGTATTCTCCATAGAGCCGAACTCCGTGGATTGCATATTTGCAAGTGCTCAGGAAATAAGTATTAAATTGAGTAAAATAATTGCAGCTTCATTAGCCCTTGTCCATTTAACAGCAGTGTCATTTGCGCTGCTAATCCGGGGTTTATTTCTGAGTGCCTTTCCATTTTAGCTTTTGAATCACTCAGTAGGGATTAGTACATAGCGTGGTGTTGACATTAGATGAATGTAGGTGCTTGGAATTCAAAGGAGTGTACGTTAGATTCCCAGGCAGGCTGACTTTTGTCATTGCTAGTAAGTCGTGTAGTAAAAATGTGTCACTCCAGCGGGCTTTGGCATCTGAATGGATGGAAAAGAGTTTGTGCAGATACTCTTTTTTTTATTTTATTTTATTTTATTTTATTTTTGAGAGACATGGAAACAGAGTGTGAGCAGGGGAAGGGCAGAGAGAGAGGGAGACACAGAATCCAAAGCAGGCTCCAGGCTCTGAGCCATCAGCACAGAGCCCGATGCAGGGCTCGAACTCACAGACTGTGAGATCATGACCTGAGCTGAAGTCGGCCACTTAACCAACTGAGCCACCCAGGCGCCCCTGTGCAGATACTCTTGAGATGAAGGGAGAGGACTTTGAATTCATTCAGAGGAGTTTTGAATTCATTGCAGAAGGGCTTTGAAGAGCAAAGAACCACAGTAGAGTGTTAGGGAAGGGGATATGAAGTCAAGATGACAGTTGAAGAAGGTAACTTTATTTTGTTTTTAAATTTTTTAATGTTTTTATTTACTTTTGAGAGAGAGAGAGAGAGAGAGAGAGAGAGAGAGGCAGAGAGAAATAACAGGGGAGGGAGAGAGAGAATCCCAAGCAGGCTCTACACTGTCAGTGCAGAACTGGATATGGGGCTCGAACCCACGAACGATGAGATCATAACCTGAGCCGAAATTGAGTCAGACACTTAACCAACTGAGCCATCCAGATGCCGCGAGGAAGGTAACTTTAGCATGTGGTGGGCACTGCCTGTTGTATACTTATACTGTTAAAGGCAGTGAGACCCACATTGGGTGACAGACATTATACCTTCTTTTTTCCTACAGAAATACTTTGTAATGAAATATACTGCTATATCTCCACTCTCTGCTTTACCCTGTTTGGTAAGAGATGGAAGAATCTTAACAAAGAATCGTTTATTAGTCCCTTCTTTTTCTGTATAGAATCTCCCTACCCTTTGATATAGTGCCAGACGTGGATCTCAAAAGAAACATCTCAAAAAATTATCTGTTGACTGCTTCATTGGACTCCTGATTTGCATGGGCCACCGGCTCATTGAAAATCTGATGTGAATTATGGACCCATTCCTTAGTTAAATACACACGTGTATGAGCACTCTACAATTTTCATAAGATTTCAGATAGTTCGTTGACCTTCCCAACGTCTAGCCACATAACTGCCCGTTCAAATTCCATATTTGCCAACTGTCTTAGTTTTCTAGTACTGCTTAACAAATTTCCAAGAACATAGTGGCTTAAAATACATTTTTCTACCTCCCAGTTTTTTGTGAGTCAGGAGGCTGGCTGGGCACAGGTCAGCTGAGTCTTCTGCTCAGGGTCTCATCAGGCTAAAATCAAGATGTCAGTCAGGACACCTAGGTGGCTCAGTCAGTTAAGTCCCCGACTCTTGATTTCAACTCAGGTTATGATCTCATGGATCTTGAGTTTGAGCCCCGCTTTGGGCTCTGTCCTGACAGCGCATAGCCTGCTTGGGATTCTCTCCCTGCTGCTCTCTCAGCCCCTCCCTCCTTACATGCCTATGCTCTCTCTCAAACTAAATATAAACATGAAAAACAACAACAACAAAAGAATACAGGCAACCTCCAGATGCTGGAAAGGTGCGGAAACATTCTTCCCTAGGGCTTCTGAAGGAATGAGCCCTGCTGACACCTTAACTGTAGCCCAGTGATTTTGGACTTCTGGTTTCTAGAACTGTGAGAGAATAAATTTGTGTCATTTTAAGCCACTCAATGTGTGGTGACTTGTTACTTTGTTAATAGTAGTCCAAAGTGACCAATGTGCCTCCTAATAATCCCACAAAATTCTAGAGACACTAGTGGGACCTACTCATCCCCCTACTCATTTGTTAATCACACATCTACAACGTCTACTTTTTTTTTTCTCAGTGTTTGGAGACAACGTTGGAAGATGTGATGGAGAACGTCTCTGAGAATCAAATATAATTGGGGTGAAGGATTATTAATGTGCAATTACAGGGGGCAATGGGACTTTGGACAAGAATTGATTTTGATAATCTGAAGAAATCATAAAAGAAGGAAGGGATCAAAAAGGAAGAAGAGATGGGGGTATGGAGATGAGGGGAGAGAGAGGAGAAAGGATAGGCTTGCTCTGCATAATAGCCTGTGACACGTGGCTTCTGTTTGGGAGGATTGATGGCTCAAGGCTGGACCTCTGAGAGCCAAGAGACTGCCAGAAGTTGACATCATGACAGAGCTTTTCCTTCTCTGCAGCCCGGCACAGACGTCACGTGACTGGTTTGCTGCAGCCTCTCATGACTTCAACTGTAGAGTGTCTGAGACTCCAGATCAAAGGATCCTTGTTTTCTTCTTTAAACAGTTTTATGTTTCACCAAACCATGTATTTTTCAAAATACCCATGACAGAGCTACTTAAAGTAAAACTATAGTGGCACCTGGGTGGTTCAGTCAAGCGTCTGACTCTTTGATTTTTGGCTCAGGTCACGATCCCAGGGTAATGGGACTGAGCCCTGCATTGGTTTTCTCACTCTCCCTCTGTCCCTTTTACCTGCTTGTGCTCTCACTCTCTCTCTCAAAATAAAATAAAATAAAATAAAAATAAAGTAAAATTATGGGCACTAAAACTGCAAAGTAAAAAGCTCGCCAAAGGATCCTTTACATTTTTTTTTAACTTGCAAAATAAACAGTGCTGCTACTTTATGAAATGAAGAGGGAAATGTCTATACAGTAGTTTGGAACTTTGGATGTCTCCTAAAATGTTTCATAGGACTAAGGTGCTGGTTTGAGGAGCACTTAACTTCAGTAGCAAACTCATTCCCCATTTCCTATGTAGTCAGACCCTCTTATGAAGCTCAACCTGATATCTGGCTGAAGATAGGTCACTCATGTGAAGGTCAAGTGTCTGAAGAGGGAGAGACTCAGGCCTGGGCCCTCTTGCTCTTCTGGTATATATGCACACTGTCCAGGCAGCCCCAGCATTTAATGGACTGCACAGAGGACTGACTGTCAAGCTGATGGGTTACTGAAATTTTGGTCTAGTCTCCTATTTACTTGTAACCACTGGATTAATGGGCTGATATTAGCATTAATTAAGGAATGTGTCCTAAATAAAGCCTCTGTCTTGAGAACCCACAGAAATCCAATAAAAAAAAATCACAGCGAGCCTTTTGGGAAAGTAGTTTTTAAAACTGTGTACATAAAGTGGTACTCTGCTTGGAGTGACCTCCTTGACTGCCCTACATAATAAGATGCTTACTTAGCTCTGATTTTGCTGTTGCAAAAATAACCACAGCCTGGGTGGGTTATACAACCAATCTTTATTTCTCATAGTTCTGGCGTCTGAGAAATTCAGGATCAACGTGCTGGCGGACTCGATTCCTGGTGAGGGTCCTCTTCCAGCTGGTAGACAGCCACCGTTTTGCTGTGTGCTCCCATGGTTGTTCCTCAGTGCAAACACGCCGAGAGAGAGTTCTCGCTCTCTTCCTCTTCCTATAAGGGCACTAATGCCATCATGAAGGTCTCACCCTTATGATCTGATCGAGACCTAATTAGGCTTCAAAGGCCCACCTCCTAATACTGTCGCATTGGAGGTGAGGGCTTCAACACAAGGATTTGGCGGAGGAAACATTTAGTCCATAGCACTCAGCAATTTGCCAGTTCTGGTGAAGTGCTCAGCAGTTAATTCCTATTAGGTATTCGTATCCTCTGTCCCTTTCTCCACTATTTTCGCTCAATTTAGAAGCTCCCCTATACCCACAGTCAGCTTTGCCGTCTGTTTGTTCTTAGGCTGGTTTATGGATTGGTTTTGCTGAGAAAAAACCTTCTACAGCCTGTCTTCCTATTGCTCACTGATCACTTCCTCCTAACCAACAGCCAGATTTGTCAAAAAAGTGATAAAGACTCTGTGAGCCTGAAGAAACCAGTCGGCGGGCAGACTCATTACGGTAGACTATGTTTCTGGTATCTTCCCTCTCCAGCTTTCTCCTGGGCTAGTCTAAACGTCAACTCTTGGGTTTCCGATCCCTTTTCTGTTTAGCAGTCTCTAGCCCTCGTAGCCAGAACCACTTTTCTAGAGTCATGCCATTTATCCATTCACAGGGTGGCATCACCACCTAAGTCTTGGTTGGGTCAGCCTGAGCCAATAGCTGGGAGGCCAGTTAATATTTAGATTGGAAGAGACATCAACACTCATACAAAGTCTTGCCCCCACGCACCCAAATTGTCTCCTATTCCAAAATTACTTGGGCACAGATACCCCGGTTCTCATTACTGGTTGTCAGTGATGGTCAGGACCGTCCAGGCTCCTTCCCCTGCCTCAGCCCTGCTTCCCTTCCTCACTCTGAATCTCTCCCCTCCACTCCCCACCCCCCCATCGGTTCAACTGCGTGAACTCTCCTCTAGATTCCATTCCCTCTCAGCTGCCTTAGTCATCCCGCTGAAGGGATGCTCGCTGTGGTTCTGTGCCTCCCATCTTGCTGTTCTCCAACTGTTCTAAAATCCACATCTGATTATTTCACTCAGGTGCTTAAAATCCTCAGCAGCCTTCCACAGCCCCCAGGTAGAGTTCAAAATCCTCAGGCCTTTCACATCTGATTTCCTCTTGTCTCCCCTTTGACCTGCTGTCTCCTGATAAGTCCTGCCTTTCTAGATCTCCGTGTCTAGACCCATGCTGTCACATCTCCTAGTCCTCTGCCTCCTTCTCACCCTCAAATTTCGGACCCTGAACCTCCAGTTTGAGTCTGATGGCCCTTTTCTGCGGTCCCATTGCACTTTCTAGCAGTTAAACCGTATATAGCATACTAGCGGTGATGGGTTCCCCTGTCTTTGGTTCTATCTGGATATATAGCCCCATAGCTTATAGGGTTCGCTGGGGTCAGCTGGATGAGCACCTTCAAATACGGTCTGTACTTCCTGTCCTCACCTGCCCCCTTCCTCTCCATTCTCCAGGTGAGAACCATCTTTCTACAGCTAATCCTTTACCGGGATACTGGAGTCTTCATGACCCAGTCCCACAGGTTATTTATGCTGGTATTTGTCCTTTCGCCATTCCATCTTTCTTGCTTAGATTTTCATACTTTCCTTTCTTTCAGTCCTAAAACACGTCTTGTCTCCCTCACCTGATCCTGCTGCTCCTCCTTGTCCCCCCAGCTTTTAGAACACAGGCACCCCTGCTCTTCGTATTCTCCCCACAGCTCCCATTGCCAGACTCACTGCCTTCCTCAACCATTTCAGTGTTTGGCTTCTCGCCACATTTATGGCACGTTGAAAATAGTTCATTTTAGGAAAAGAAAGCAAGTTTTTCAAAATAACCATGAGAATCCAAGTTCTGATTTTGTGTGTTTATTTGATGTTATATTTTTATCTCTTTCTCTTGCCTTGGTTCCTAATGACATTAACATATTTACTTATTTGGCCCCTGGGTGGCTCCACCAGTTGAAAGTCGGACTCTTGATTTCAGCTGAGGTCATGATCTCACAGTTTGTGAGTTTGAGTCCCAAACTTCTACATCAGGGCTCTGTGCTGACAGCTTGGTGCCTGCTTGGGATTCTCTCTCCCCTCTTTCTCTATCTCTCTCCCTCTGTCCTTCTCCCCCTTTCCTTCTCTCATGCTCTCTCTCTCAAAATAAATAAATAAACATTAAAAATATGTATTTACTTATTTTCTCCATTCTACTACACCTAAATTAGTTTCAAACTGGCACAGGCAATAAACATGACAGTGAAGTTTCAGATTTTGTTTTTTGCCTCGGACTGTATCCTGCCAAGGAGGTACAGCATGGTGTGTTCTAAAGTTACCTGAAATTATTTTGTCTGTGTGGTTATGCTATTAATTTGAACTGCAGTTGCATTTAGTTGTTTCTGTTTTGTGCAATTATAGTTTGCTTTCCCCGTTTAAGATTGTTTGGTAAATATGTAAAACATTCGCTTTGTTCAAAACGGAGAACTGTTTAAAGAGGGCTAACTTGAAAAGTCCGGGTCTGTCCTTTCTGCCATCGTCGTCCCCCATCCCTTGTAGGTGTCTATTTTCATAAGCTTGTGGCATATTCTTCTGGCATTTCTTTTGCAAAAATAAGCAAATACGTATATGCATTCGTATTTCCCTTCCTTTCTTACATAGAAGGTAGCACACGCTATATACACTTTGCTTCCTCACTTCACAAAATATCTTGGAAAAAATCCTTCCATAACCTAGAGATATTTCGCATCCTCTTTTTATGATTCACGGTACTTCACTGTGTGGACATGGTTTATTCAATTGGTGCCTTCTTGACGGACATTTGTTTCCAGTCTTTTACTATTGCAAATAACACTGCTGAGTCAGAGGGTAAAGCTTATATAAATTTGTTAGTTGTTGCCAATGCATATGTAAATTTGTTAGGTGTTCCTCCTGTAGGTTGTAAAGAATTTTGCATTCCCACCAGCAATGTACAAAATTGCGTATTTCTGTGTAGCCTTGGCAACACAACGTATTGTCAGTGTGATAGATGAGCAACGGTTTCTGAATGCAGTTTTAATTTCTTACCGTGAGAGCAAGCACTCTCTCCATATTTTTTATAGCTGTCTACCTCTCGTTTCCTTTGAACCATCTGCCTTTATTTTGGGGGGAGAGAGGAGGGCACGTTTGTTTTTCCTGGGTTTTGATCTTTTTCCTTCTCAGATTTTAAGAACTTTTTATACGTTAGGGACGTAAGTCTTTTCTATAAATTGTAAGATATTTTCTCCTAACTTGTGATTTGTCTCTTCGTTTATGGTTTTTGTTTCTTTTGAAAAAAATTTTAAGTAGTCAGATTTATCAGTCTTATCTTTGTTTCTGGATTTTGAGTGTTTCCACTCCAAGGTTATAAAAGAACTCACTATCTTTTCTTCAAATACTTGCATGTTTTCATTGTTTGCATTTAAATCTGATTCTACACTAGAATTATTCTAGTGTACGGCGTGAACGGTAGAATAAAAAGATCTTTTCCACATGTTATCTAGTTGACCCAGCCATTATTAAAAATTCTTATTGTTGGTGAGTTGTGATGCCATCATTATCATATAAAATTTCCAAGTGTACTTGGATTCTGTTTTTACTTTCTATACTGCTTCCATGTTTGTTTCTTTGTTTTTGTTTTCATTTGTTCATGCTTAGTACCACTCCTTTAATCAAAGAAGCTTCCTGGGTTGTTTTAATAGCAGGATCTTTGAAAATTTAAACATCAATAGCAGGATTAAAAAATTTTTTTTAATGTTTATTTATTTTTGAGAGAGAGAGAGAGACAGAGAACATGAAGAACATGAGTAGGAGAGGAGCAGAGAAAGTGGGAGACACAGAATCCGAAGCAGGCTCCAGGCTCTGACCTGTCAGCACAGAGCCCGACACGGGGCTCGAACTCACAAACTGTGAGATCATGACCTGAGCTGAAGTTGGACGCTTAACCAACTAAGCCACCCAGGTGCCCCTTAAACATTTTTCATGTTTAAAAATCAATTTTGGCAGTTGGGACTATTCATAGCCTATCAAGAGCAGACATAGATGTCAGGAATATTATTCAAATATGACGAAATTGATCAGTTCTCATTTGATGTCACGAAATGATTTCAGTGCCTTCATTTGTACTGAATAAGCATAAACACATGTAACTGATTTGACCACAACAGCTGCTCCATCTACTTGAGGAGCAGATGGTTTTATTTTATAAATGGATTTTATCGACTTGCTGCAAATGTGTGACTTGCAGCTAATTGTAGTGATCCATTGACTTTTGGAAGGATTCTTAGACTCTGTATGATTTTTACCTCTGTGGTTTTTATTTATATGAATCAGCTGACATGCCTGCAAACTCACCGATGAGCCCGGTTTTCCTAACAGGGAGAACAGCATCACTTCTTTCATCAGGTAAGATAAGTATTTAAAAGTCTTCACCTTTTATTTCCATGAAAAGCTTTTTTATATTTGAGCAAAATGACGGATAAAACATGAAATTGTGACCACTTCTGGGTCTTTTTTTTTTTTTTAAGCTTTGGTTTTAATTTGTGCTAGTGAAAATTTATTTTCACACAGTATGGAAAAAAATAACTTCCAACCAAACACAAACTATGGAAATATGGAAATAGCTTAGTTTCAGACTGTGTGTGTGTGCTTGAAGGAGGTTAGCAGCTCTGTTTCTGAGAGCAGGGATGGGGTTATCCATAGAGCTTGGAAGAGGAAGTGTTGAACGTAGAGGACAAAGAATTCAAACACTGACAGTCAATTCAGGAGAAGTGAATTATCACTGCAGAGGGAGAGGCAGGGCCAGAAATGGGGAGTAAGCCAAGACTGGTCAGCAGTCGGTCCGCCTGTCTTAGTCCACTCAAGCCGCTGTGTCAGGATACCATACCCTGGGTGGCTTATAAACAACAGAAATTTATTTTTCATGGTTCTGGAGGTGGGGAAGTCTGAGATGAAGGCAACAGCAGATTTGGTATCTGATGAAGGCCTGCTTCCTGGTTTCTAAAGAGCTGTCTTCTCATTTGTGTCCTCGCACAAGTCTCTCTTATCAGGGCACTAATCCCATTCATGAGGACTCCACCCTCATGACCTAAACATCCCCTAAAGGCCCCCCCCTCCAATACCATGGCATTAGGGGTTAGGTTTCAACATATACATTTTGGGGGATGCAAACATTCAGTCTGTAGCACAGCCACTGGCATGGCAAGTTCCTAAAGGGCCTCCAAGGGAGAAGAGTGTCCTAAACAATTACCTAGAACTGAGGGAGGATTCCTTAAAGCCCCATCTCTGGTGCTGGAGTAGTCATCTTGTTAAAAGGTACAGGGTTTGGGCTGATGGTGTAACACCGAATATAAAAATCTGGAACTGTCATCCTAAGGTTTGATATGTGGTTACCACTTCCTTTGAAACATGTCTTTAACAGATTTTTGAATGTTTTATTTTTAATTTTGAGAGAGAGAGATTGACAGAGCATGAGCAGGGAAGGGGCAGAGAGAGAGAGAGGGGGACACAGAATCCAAAGCAGGCTTCAGGGTCCGAGCTGTCAGCACAGAGCCCGACGCGGGGCTCAAACCCACAAACTGTGAGTTCATGACATGAGCCAAAGTGGGATGCCTAACCGACTGAGCAGCCCAGGTGCCCCTGTCTTTCACATTTTTATGAGCAATTTCTGAGTTGAAATACTAGAAGCTCTCCAGCTGACAGCTACCTGATGTCTCTTTGATGTGAACTCATGTTAGATTTCCTGCCGGGCACACTTTTTATCTCACCCACAAAGGGTGCAGAGTGTTAAATGGGGATTGTCACGCTCTTTAAAAATGAGATTTCTTTTGCAAATCTTTGTTAAAAGTACAGTTTCTTAGTCATGTTGACAACCAAAATATAGTTTTATAATTAAATTATTCAAACACGCTGCACAGTATATGTAAACTAACTATACTATGTAGTTCCTGAAAATATTTACTACTCTGGCTACATTAAGTTATGGTCGACAGACTTTGCTCGTGGTCATGTGTGGAATTTTTTTTTTTTCTTAGATAAAGAGAGTGTTTGAAAGATTTCCATCTAGAGTTTATTGATTCATTTAGTTACTATCGTCTGCTGAAACATTGGAATTCCTAGAACATTTCAGAAATTTACTGGAGCCATGATGAACAGACTGCTCCTAATGAGGACACTCTCAGCACCTCCCTTAGGAAAGTTCCTCTTCTTCAGGGTGCCAAGCCCTTTAGTGGGTCCATCTGGTTTCTGCTTTCTAAATGGAGCCTGTTTCTGGATATTCAAAAGTGCCCAGCACCATAAAATTAAGAATAGAATTTATGTTTTATTTGCAGGTGCAGCTTTAGCATCGGGAAAGTTGTAAAAAAAAAACAAAAAACCATAATGCAAATACTTAACGGAAAAGCAGAATCAGCAAGGCTCCTCGGGACGGAAGTAGAGGAGCAGCGTCTTAGAATCCCCTTCACAAGCGGGTCTAGGTCAGCGTCTCTTGTCAGTGATGGATGGGGCCAGCTTGTGTTCTGAGCCCTCAGGTCTCTTTCTTTTTGCCCAGATTTAGCTAGCCATGTTGGAGTCAGTGACTGGAAAATGATGACAAATTAAATCCCTTCCTAGCAGACATTCCAAAATTATAGGTTACAGAAGGGTGGAATCTGGAGGCAAAAACACCAGGTTGGGAATATTTACGTCCTATTTAATCCACCCCCCCCACAGCTCCCCCCTCCACCCCCCGCCGGGTCTCAATTTCTCCCTTAGGGACTGGAGCAGTCACGCTTGCTTCGGTTGCCCTTTGCAGGAGACGCGGAGAATGCAGTAAGTGCCCTGGGTAGGGGGAGGAAAACGTGCCTTGTTTTCCCCAGTCTTGGCAATGTTGGAGAACCTGTTTCTTGGCTCAGAAGCCTGAGTCCCTGCCTTTCCCAGGACTGGAAACTTTTATTTTCAAACCTTCCATCCACATCCTTTGCGATGCCCCTCCTCTCAGCTGCTATGAAAAGCATGTGTTCACATCATTGTTTGTTCATCCATACTTATCATTTAATGTATTTTTTTTAAACTCTAGTGTTGATTTTATTGGAGTATCACCTTGAAGTCTAAGGAACTGAAAAAAGTGACCCATGTGGCCAGTTTTAATTATTTATGTAATTATCAGAAATAGCAATAGCATTCTGTTGGAATTTAAGGCTGTTTTTTTTGGGGGGGGTGGAAGAGCAACTTTTTTATTTAATTTAAATTTTAAATTTTTATTTATTATTTTAAAGTATGATTAACATCCAGTGTTATTCAACAATTCTCAGAGCTCATCAGGATAAATGTACTCTTAATCTCCTTTGTCTATGTCACCTATCCCCCCACCAGTGACTTATTTCACTTAGCATTAAATCTTTTAGGTCCATCTCTTGTAAAGCTTTTTTTTTTTTTTCTTTGATTGTGATTAAAAACCACATAATGTAAAATTTACCTCCTTCATCAATTGTAAGCACCCAGTACGGTGTGTTAGCTATGTGTCCATAGTCGTGAAACGTATCTCTAGAACTTTTTCATCTTGCAAAATTGAAACGCTGTACCCTTTGGACAACAGGTCTTTTCCCATTCCCTCCAATCTTAGCAGCCACCATTGTACTATTTCTAAGTTTGACTACTTTAGATATTTCCTATCAGTGGAATCATGTGGCATTTGTCTTGTCGTGACTAGCTTATTTCTCTTAGCTTAATGTCCTCCAGGTTCATCTATCTATGCTGAGCATATGACAGGTTCCCCCACCCCCCTTTTTTTAAAGTTTATTTATTGAGAGAGAGAGGGACAGATTGAGTGTGAGCAGGGGGAGGGGCAGAGAGAAAGGAGAGAGAGAGAATCCCAAGCAGGCTCCTCTCTGTCCGCAGAGAGCCCAACATGAGGCTCCATCTCAGGAACCACGAGATCATGGCCTGAGCCGAAACTAAGAGTCTGACGCCTAACTGACTGAGTCATCCAGGCACCCCTCCTCCCTTTTTAAGGCTGAATAATGTTCAGTTACATGCATATATTGTATTTTGTTTATCCATTCATACATTGATAGGTACCCAGGTTTCTTCTACCTCCTGGCTGTTGTGCATAGTGCCCTGAACATGACGGTGCAGGTATCTGTTTGAGTCCCTGCTTTGGATCATTGGGACATATACCCACAAGTGGAATTGGTGGATCATATGGTAATTCCATTTTTAAGTTTTTAGAGGAAACTCCATACTATTTTCCATAATGGCTGTAGCATTTTACGTTTACATCAGTAGTGCAAAAGTGTTCCAATTTCTTCATATCCTTGACAACACTTGTTTTTTGTTTGTTTGTTTTGATAGTAATTATAGTAATAGGTGTAATGGTGACATATTTTTTGAGGGCCTACCATGTGCCAAGTGTCGCTGTAGGCATTGAGGATATAGCGTTAAGTAAGACAGACAAGCCCCGTCCCTTATGGGCTTGCTGGCTGTCTTGCTTAGTGATCGATCTATCTATCTATCTATCTATCTATCTATCTATCTATCTATCTATCTATCTATCTATCTATCTATCTATCTATCTATCATTTCCCCCAGCTTTACTGAGATATAAGTGACACATAACATTGTGTAAGTTTAAGGTGTACAATGTATTGATTTGATATATTTATATGTTGTAAAATGATTACCACCATAGTATTGGCTAACCCCTCCATTCCATTACATATCCTTTTTGTTAAGAAAATTTAAGGTCTACTCACTTAGCAACATTCAAGTATATGACACAGTATTTTAGCTATAATCACCATGCTGTACATTAGATCTTATAACTGGAAGTTAGTCTTATAACTGGAAGTTTGGATGCTTTGAACAGCATCTCATCATTTCCCCACCCCAGTCCCCTACTCTACTCCAGACCGCTGCATTCTCCTTCATGTTTCTTAGTTTGCCTTTTTTAGATTCCACATATAAGTGAGACTATAAAATGTTTGTCTTTCTCTGTCTGAGTTATTTCACTTAGCTTAATGCCCTTAAGTTTCATTCACATTGTCACAAACGGCAGGATTTCTTTCTTTCTCATGATTGAATAATATTTCATTATATATACATATACCACATTTTCTTTATCCATTCATCTGTTGACAGACACTTAAGTTGTTTCCTTATTTTGGTTATTGTGAGTAATGTTGTGATGAATGTGGGAGTGCAGATATCTCTACAAGATCTTGATTTCAGTTCCTTTGGATATATACACAGAAATGAGATTGCTGGATCATATGGTAGTTCTATTTTTAAGTTTTTGAGGTGCCTGCATACTGTTTTCTGTAGTGGTTAAACCAATTTGCGTTCCCACCAGCAGCGCACCATTTCCTTTTTGGTATTTCTTGTCTTTTTGATGATAACGCCAATGAACTTATTTAAATATGTATCCCAGGTTGCTTTTCCATCAGTAATAATAGTTTTGGGCTAATTACACATGCATACTTTTTTTTTTAAATGTTTTTATTTATTTTTGAGAGAGAGAGAGACAGAGCACGAGCTGGGGAGGGGCAGAGAGAGAGAGAAGGAGACACAGAATCTGAAGCAAGATCCAGGCTCCGAACTGTCAGCACAGAGCCTGATGCAGGGCTTGAATACACGAACCATGAGCTCATGACCTAGGCGGAAGTTGGAGGCTCAACTGACTGGGCCACCTAGGCGCCCCTGCAGGCATACTTTTTATCTGACTTTTAAAAAGAAATCTGAAACAGTATATACTTGTTAAGGTTAGCTGTTTACAGTTATGAATACAATTAAAAAAATTTTTTTTATGTTTATTTATTTTTGGGAGATAGAGAAACAGAGTGTGAGCTGGGAGGGCCAGAGAGAGAGATACACACAGAATCTGAAGCAGGCTCTAGGCTCTGAGCTGTCAGTGCAGAACCTGATGTGGGGCTTGAACTCACAAACTGTGAGATCGTGACCTGAGCCGAAGTCAGCCACTCAACTGACTGAGCCACCCAGACGCCCCAAGAATACAATTTTTGTTTAGGCAAGAGAAAAAACTTAGAGGCCCATCTTAGGATTCCCTCATGATTTTGTTTGTATTGGCAAGTGCATTTCTAAATAATCAATGGGTCAAAGACGCGTCTCAAGGTAAATCAAAGAATAGGTTTGTTTTTTTAACTGCCTGAATTGATAACTGATGAGTTGACTTTACAAGTGAGTTACCCAGGAAATAATGGACTGTTTTCCAGCTTGTTTTGCAAAATCTTAAAATTACTTTTTGGCTACTACAGAGTGCCGGACTTGACTTTGTGAGACATTGGCTAAGATTCCAGTGCAAGATGGCGGACATATGTCTGTGGCTCTCACCAGCTTTAGCTGATTGGTAGCAGCTTCCTGGAGTGCAGTGTTGAGAAGAATTCTGAGGTCTTGTACTGCGCACCACAGGGGGAGTGGTAGTATATGTGCTATATATTCATTGTAGGGCTATTTGGAAACGGCTGACAAGCAAGAAATCATTGCCTTCCCGCTTCTTTCCCTACTCCTCATAATATAACAGTCAAGCATCATCTTCATTGTTTTCCTCTTCTGGGCCATCAGGAAACACTAGACAAGAAGACTAAGAACAGCATGAAATAAAGGAATATGTAGGTCCTTGCCTTCAGGATGTATCTGTAGATTATCATTGCCTAGTGAGCTGAATCTGATTACGTGACCTTGTGATACCCCTCATGATACCCCAATCCCAAAAGGAGACTGGTCAAGGGCAGATAGCAGCCAAGGGAACAATTACAATACAAGGTGTAATGAAAGGTCAAAGCTAGAAATCCTTCTTTGGGGCTTGGTCTTTGGTCACTGTTACATTCTAGAAACAAAACAAATCTGAGACAAAAGAGAAGCCTGGAAATGGCACCAAATACTTCCTGGGCTGAAACGTATGCCCAAAAAAGAAAAAAAGTGCTACTCTAAGTCTCCGTTCTGAGAAAACGATGTTGGTGTGTGAGATGGCAGTTGCTATGGCAACCAGGGGCTGCAGCCCACTGACTCGCGCTCCTAAGGAGAATAAGAGTTGATGTTTATGGATGAGAACCAAGCGGCGCCTTAGAGAAGAAGACCGCCAGGGATGTGTTCATTTCAGTGCCAGCCTCTCATCTCGGGCCTCAGAGGAAATAAGTTTTCTCATACCCCCTGATCATCTGCCTTTTGGTTTAGGTCTTCCAATTATCTTTACCCAGGTGAAGCATCCATGTCTGACGTCAGGAAGAAAACACCTACACAAGAACAGTGAGTGGAAAGCAATGTTTTAAGGTGACAGCCTGAAATAGTTTGTTTACAGCTTCAGGGAAGGGACCCTGTCTTGTCCTGGTATTCATATCCTTGAGGAAACAATGGAAACAAGGGTTTCTGACTCAGCGGTGCTTTCTTGTTTCTGGTCTTCCAGACATACATTTTCTTTGTTGCTTTTGCGTTGATTATTCAAAGCAACATCGCTTGTGTTGAACCTCAGAAGCTCTTCATCTGTAGGGGCAATTGTTATGTCCAGATTCTGACTGTTTTTTTCAAGAAGAGGATAAAGTAAGTGGATAATAGTCTGAAATATCAAGTATTTCTTAGAACAGAGTCTTCCAGAGTAAGAAATCTAGGAATTTTGACTTTCTTGTTTCTCTCTTTATTGAGAATCCATGAGCAAATACTATTGATTGTGACTCCACAGTGTGTCCCAAATGTAGCCACTTCTTCCTGGTTCACCTGTCGCTTTGTTAGTTTTAGCCTGTCATCTCTTGTCTGATGACTTTATGTTTTCCTAACTGGTCTGTCTCTCACTCTCCTACTTTTTACTATTCATCCTCTCCATAGCGAACAGGATACACACACACACACACACGCATGTATTTATTTATTTTGAGATAACTGTAGGTTGGCATGCAGTCTTAAGAAATAATACAGAGAAACTATGTAGCCAGTTTCTCCCAACAGTTATATGTTGCATGATTATAGTACAATATCACAACTAGGATATTGACATCAATACATCAAGAAATGGAACACTTTCATCACCATAGATTTCTTATAATCACACCCACTTCTCTCCCAGCACTATCCTTACCTCAACCCCTAGCAATCACTAATCTGTTATCCATTTCCATGATTTTGTCTTTTCAAGGATGTCACGTAGGTCGAATCATACAGTATGTCAGTCTAGTACTTCTAGCATTATTTTGTTTTTTTGGTTTTTTTTTATAGATCAACGTTTATTTTTTTTATTATAATAGTTTATTTTCAAATTGGTTTACATATAACACCCAGTGCTCTTCCCAACATGTGCCCTCTTTAATGCCCGTCACCCCCTCTCCCCCCTCCCTCAACCCCCTCACCCTCAGTTTGTTCTTAGTAGTACTTCTAGCATTATTTTGAAAGAACGATGACTGTGGGAACATCCTCGAATTGTTCTCTATCTTAGAGGAAGAGCATTCAGCCTTTTGCCATTAAATATAATGTTAGCAGTAGATTTTTGGCTAGTGTTCTTTATCAAGCTCAGGAAGTTTCTCTCCATTTTCATTACTCTGAGAGTTTTTATAATGAATGGGTGTTGAAATTTGTCACATGGCTTTCGTGTATTGATTGATAGAATTATGGTCTTTCTTCAGTAGCATGTTGATATATAGATTACATTCATTTTCGAATGTTGAACCAGCTTTGGGAAATAGTGTAGAATTATTTTTATATATTGGTGAATTATATTTGTCAAAGATTTTTGTATATATATGTATATATTCATGAGAGATATTGCTCTATTGTTTTTCTTCTCTTTTTTTTTTTTGTACTTTCTTTGATTTTGATATCAGGATTATATAGCTTCATAAAGTTAATTGTAAAGTCTTCCTTTCTCTTCTATTTTGTGGAAGAGATTGTGTAGAATTGGTGTTAATTCTTTAAATATTTGGTAGAATTCTCCAGTGACACCATGTGGGCCTGGAGATTTCTTTTTGGGGAAGTTTTAAAGTACAAGATAAATTTCCTTAATAGTTATAGGGCTGTTCAAATGATCTGTTTCATATTGTACGAGCTGATGTAGTTTGTGTTTTTGAGGAGTTGGTCCATTTCATCTAAGTTATAAAATTAATGTGTACAAAGTTACTTCCTTATTATGCTTTTGATGTCTATAGGGTCTGTATTCATAGCTCCTATTTTATTCCTGATATTAGTAACTTCTGCCTTCTCTCTTTTTATGCTGTCAGTCTTGGCTAGAGGTTTGTCATTTTATTGATCCTTTCAAAGAACCAGCTCTCTGTCTCTCTTTTTAATGTTTCAGGTTTTTATTTAAATTCTAGTTAATTAACATATAGTGCAGTATTAGTTTCAGAAGTAGAATTTAGTGATTCATCACTTACATTTAACATTCAGTGCTCATCACACTAGTACCCTCCTTAATACCCATCCCTCATCTAGCCCTCCCCCTATGCATCTCCTTCCATCAACCCTCAGTTTGTTCTTTAAGAGTCTCTCATGGTTTGTTTCCCTCTCTCTTTTTTCCCCCTCCCATGTGTTCATTTGTTTTGTTTCTTAAATTCCACGTATGCATGAAATCATACAGTATTTGTCTTTCTCTGACTGACTTATTTCGCTTAGCATAATACATTCTAGCTCCATCCATGTCAATGTAAATGGCGAGATTTCATTCTTGTTGATGGCTGAGTAATATTTCATTGAATATGAATATATATATCTCACATCTTCTTTATCCATTCCTCAGTCAATGGGCATTTGGGCTCTCTCCATAGTTTGGCTATTGTTGATAATGCTACTATAAACATTGGGGCGCATGCTTCTTTGAATCTGTATTTTTGTATCCTTTGGGTAAATGCCTAGTAGTGCAATAGCTGGATTGTAGGGTAGTTCTATTTTTAACTTTCTGAGGAATCTCCATACTGTTGGGAGCTTAGATTATTAATCTGAGACTTTTCCTCTTTTCTAATGTAGGCACATGCTACATTCTCTCAGGACTGCTTTAGCTGTGTTCTGAAACTCTTGATATCTTTTGATTTACCTTGACATGTCCTCTTTGACCCATGGGTTATTTAGAAATGTATTGTTTAGTTTTTTTTTAAGTTTATTTATTTTAACAGAGAGAGAGAGAGAGAGAGAGAGAATCTCAAGAAGGCTCTGCTCTGTCAGCATGGAGCCCAACTTGGGGCTCAGACTCTCAAACGATGAGATCATGACCTGAGCAAAAATCAACAATTGGATGCTTACCCGCCTGAGCCATCCAGACCCCCAAAAATGTATTGTTTACTTTTTAAGCATTTGGAAATCCTTTTCATCATTCTTTTATTGATGTCTAGTTTGATTTCATTGTGGTCAGAGAGCATACTTGGTATGATTTCAAGTTATAAAAATGTATTGAAGGTTTTTTTATGGCCATGGATATGGTCTATCTTGATATGTTTCATGAGCTCTTGAAAAGAATGTGTATTCTGCTATTGCTGGGCGGAGTGTTCTGTAAATGTTGATTAGATCTTATTGGTTGATGGTGTTAGTTGAATGCTTTTATATCCTGGTGGATTTTCTGCGTAGTTACTCTATCAGTTACTGAAAGAGAGGTGTTGAAGTCTCCCAATTATAATTGTATTTATAACTGTATATATATCACAGCATATAGTTGGGTCATATTTTTTTTTATCCTCTCTGCCAATCTCTTTTAATTTGGTATATTTAGAACATTGTACTTAATGTAATTATTGATACATTAGGGCTTAAGTCTGCAATTTTATTTTTTGTTTTCTGTTTGTTCTGTCAGTTTTTCGTTTCTCTTTTTCCTGCTTTCCTCTAGATCAGTTGATCTTTGTTTTTAGAATTCCATTTTTATTTACGTATATATTTTTTTAAGTTTTGCTTTATTATTTATTTTGAGAGAGACAGAGGAGACAGTGTGAGTGGGGGAGGGGCAGAGAGAGAGAGAGAGAGAGAGAGAGAGAGAAAGAATCCCAAGTAGGCTCTACGCTGCCAGCACAGAGCCTGACATGGAGCTTGAACTCAAGAAACCATGAGGTCATGACCTAAGCTGAAATCAAGAGTCAGATGCTTAACATACTGAGCCATACAGGCACTTCTACTTATTTGGTAGGACCTCCCTCCTCAATCTATCACTGCTTATCACTGTAGAAAAATGATCTTCTTTATATATTGGGAGTTTTTTTTCAAACTTCTGGATCTTATCTAGTAAGTAAGTTTCAAGTCCCTGAATGGGAAACTCAGTTTCTTACCATAATTGGGGTTTCTGCTTTAGATTCTGGAGACTGAAACTCACATGAGAGCAAGGACTGGTGATGTGACCTCTTGGAGCTCTCTGGTTAGACTTCAGAGTCATGAATTTTCTACTTTTGAATCAGAACTCGTGGGCCTACACCTGGTCTAGAAGTGGCCTCTCAGCAAGTAGTGTCCTGACCAGAATTCCTTCTCTGAAAGCATTTTGCCTGGCCAAGCCTGACTTTCTCTGTCTGAGGTCCCCTAGGAGGTGTCTTCCTGGTGCTGGGAATGTACATGCTCTGAGAAGCTGGTCCTTGGGGTGCAGTTAGAATTAAGGGAGAGCAGGTGGACCAACTCATCTCAGTGTGCGTAGGATATTCCTACTCTGAGCCATGAAAGTACTACATCCTGTAAATTCCCTCAGTTTTGGGACAACTGTAGTGGTTGGTTACCATAGAAGAATCTAGGAGTCATCTCAGCACCTTTCGTGCTTAGATCTTGGGAGGCAAGAAGTCGAGAGGGCATTGATGTGGTTTGAGACCATCATTGGGCTGTCCAATTTCAATTTTTCAAAGCTTTGTGCTGTTGAGGGCTTTCTAGGGTATATTCTCCCTAAGGCAAAAACCAAGGAAAACTGGCACTTCCTAGGCCCGGATCTATGTATCCTATAGGCTCTTACTCCAAATTCTCACTCTGTATTTTTTTTTTTCCAGCAGGGATAGATGGGGTGGAGGGGCTCCCATTGGTTTACCAGGAACAGTTTGAAAGAAGATATTTTGATCTCTAGTTGTTGGCCACCATGTTTGGTCCTGTGTCTATGGTGAGAACCATGGAGCACTGTCTAGTTGTGGTTTGGATGCTGGGGTAGATGGAGAGCTCAACTGCCAGGTTTCTAAAGTAGGTCGAAATTAAATACTTGTTTTATAGCAGCATTTCCCAAAGTGTGCTCTGAAACTACCTTTTTCAAGATCACCCCGGGGGCTAATCACATACAGATTGTTAGGTGCAACACCGCAGACTGTGAATCAGCAGGTTTAGGGAGGGGACCAGGAAACTACATTTTTAGAAGCACCTCATATAATATTCATGGATCCTGACATTCGAGGACCATCTTGTGTTTGGTGCTTTACACTATTTAGGTGGCGTCCAGGGGAAATCTGCTCCTGATTTTACGTCTTGTTGGGAGGGGTTTTGAGGGGCTTCATTATATATTTTCATTCTGCTAATGGTGTGGCATTAAGACTTGGGTAAAACGTCGAAGAGCAACAGTAGCAGTTCTCCCGGCCCTTCACTGATGCTATTCTTTCTACCTTTCACATGGAAAGAGAGAGAACTTCGGTGGGAAGTGATAGAATAGTATCTTTATAGCAGTTTAGCAGCGTTTGCTCTTAGCTTTATGGGCCTCCCTTAGGATTGACGGGAAAATTAAATGAGGGAAATGAGTCCAAATCACATAGAAAAGCAGACAGCAATTGCTACCCTGTGTTCTGAAACTGGGCTCAATTCCCAGGAGATCTTTAAGCTATTTTTTGAAGTCAGCATTTTTTTTTTTCCCTGTTAACTGCACCTGCTGCCATCAGATGTCTAGTATTTTAAAAATAATATCTACGCTAGGGAGAGATTTATTGCAGTAGAAATCCAGATGACTTCTTAGCTGGGAATTTGACTTTCTTCCCTCAGGCAGAGCTGCATTTCTGTAATAATCTTCTGCACTAGCAGAGAGAGCTGTCGATCTGTCAATCAGCTGGTATGTTCAAACTCCAGATGTGAGCTCACTCGGAAAATGTGATTCCGGTGGTGGCTTTTTGGTTCACTGTAACTGAGGCAGACCCGGGGCTCTTCTGAAGGCTCTGTTTTAGTTGAGAACTTTCATGGTGGCAGTGGCGTATGGGGTGGGAGTGGCTGCACACAGGCTTCTTAATATTAGGGATTAAATTGAATTCCTAGATTGGTCTAACAATGGTCTAAACCAAGGATAATAAAAATAATGATTTAGAAGTATAATTTTTTTCTTGATTATAAATTACCTTATTTTTTTTTAAGTTTATTGATTTATATTGAGAGAGAGAGAGAGAGAGAGCAAACATGGGAGGGGCAGAGAGAGGGAGAGAGAGAGAATCCCAAGCAGGCTCTGCACCATCAGCAGAGAGCCTGATGCAGCACTTAAAGTCTTGAACTGTGAGATCGTGACCTGAAGTGAAACCAAGAGTGGGACGCTTGATGGACTGAGCCACCCAGGCACCCCAATTATAAATCACCTTATAAATACATATACATGAGGCCATTTTGTGCTGGCATTTGTCCCCTGCTTGCAGGGCACCAACGCTCTTCAAATTCTTCTCTTCGCACACGTTCTCAAAAGACAGTCACATTTATTTCCTCTTCCATTTCAACCCTCAGGCTCTGATTCCACATCTGTTGGTGCCGTCTTCATTTAAATTGGATTTCCTCTATTCTTTCTCCTAGACTGAGATGACCTCCTTCTCCCAGATTCTCAGAAATTTGCCTCTTTTTGTCTCCCCGTGTTCAAGGCACTGGCTAAAATTTCTCGTGAAGTGTCTGCATTTTTCTTTCTTTGGACAAAGTGGCTTGGGCAGCAGCTACTAGACTGGAGTGCTCCTAAAATAGGGTGGTCCACGGCCTACATTATATGGTGAGTCAGGAACACCATTCTCAGTCAGGTGATAGGAGCGTACCCTTACACATAGCAATGGAAATGACAACATAAGTAAACATATGTTCTTGGGGGATATGACCATCTGGTGGGGAGCTGATGGTTCTAATGATTACCCTGCCAGCAGGGCATGGTAGAAACATGTGCATTGTCATAATTAGCCTGTGCAGTTAGGATGATTTCATACATATTTGCTTCGATTAACTTAGGCATGACACTAAATGATAATCTTCTCATATAATTACACAATGCTGTCTCGGTATCATGATATATTGTTGTTTAAAGTAGTGCCCCATTTGCAACAACGTGGATGGAGATGTCTTTCTCAGTCAGAGAAAGACAAATACTGTATGATTTCACTCATATGTGGAATTTAAGAAACAAAACAAAAAAACAAAGAGGGGGGAAAGAGACAAATAAAAAAAATACCTTTTACTATAGAGAACAAACAGAGGGTTATCAGAGGGTAAGTGGGTGGGGGGATGGCTGAAATAGGTGAAGGGGATTAATAGGACACTTATCATAATGAGCACTGAGTGATATATAGAATCGTTGAATCATTATATTATACACCTGAAACTAATATAACATTGTATGTTAACTATATTGGAATTAAAATTAAAAAAATAAAATAATGTGTACTTTCTAAAAAGAAAATCCATATTTGGCTCTGGTATCAAGTATTTGTTACATATTTTAATTAATATATTTTCTTATTTAATGTATGTGTTGTGTATTTTAATATTTAATATATAATGCTTAAATAAAATAAAAATGAAATTATGTATCTTTGTTATTGATTTATAACAATTTGTTTATATTTATTTATTATATGAGGAAAGCACTTGATACATTTTTTTTAAATTTTTATTATATTTTTTAAATAATTTATTGTCACATTAGCTAACATACTATGTATACACTGTAGTCTTGGTTTTGGGAGTAGATTCCCGTGATTCATCACTTACATACAACACCCCATGCTAATCCCAACATGTGCCCTCTTCAATGTCCATCTCCTCTCTCCCCCCCAACCACCCCCCCATCAACCCTCACTTTGTTCTCTGTATTTAAGAGTCTCTTAGGGTTTGTTTCCAACTCTGTTTGTAACTTATTTTTCCTTCCCTCCCCCCATGGTCTTCTGTTATGTTTCTCAAATTCCACATATGAGTGAAAACGTATTAACATCTTTTTCTGACTGACTTATTTCATTTAGCACAATACTGTTTAGTTCCATCCACGTTGTTGCAAATGGCAAAATTTCATTCTTTTTCATTGCCGACTAGTATTCCATTGTGTGTGTGTGTGTGTGTGTGTGTGTGTGTGTGTGTGTGTGTGTGTATGTATGTGTATATATATATATATTCTCCAGCTTTTTTATCCATTCATCAATTGATGGACATTTAGGCTGTTTCCATAATTTGGCCATTGTTGATAGTGCTACTATAAACATTGGGGTAATGTGCCCCTATGGATCAGCACTCTGTATCCTTTGGATAAATTCCTGATAGTGCTATTGCTGGGTCGTAGGGTATTTCTATTTTTAACTTTTTGAGGAACCTCCACAGTGTTTTCCAGAGTGGCTGCACCAATTTGCATTCCCACCAACAGTGCAAAAGTGTTCCCCTTTCTCCACATCCTCGCTAACATCTGTGGTTTCCTGAGTTGTTAATTTTTGGGTGTGAGGTGGTATCTCGGTGTGGTTTTGATTTGTATTTCCCTGATAATCAACGATGTTGAGCATCTTTTCATGTGCCTGTTAGCCATCAGAATGTCTTCTTTGGAAAAGTGTCTATTCATGTCTTCTGCCCATTTCTTCACTAGGTTATTCGTTTTTTGGGTTTTGAGTTTGGTAAGTTCTTTATAGATTTTTGATACTAACCCTTTATCTGTTATGTCATTTGCAAAGGTCTTCTCCCATTCCATTGATTGCCTTTTGGTTTTGTTGATTGTTTCCTTTGCTGTGCAGAACATTTTTACCTTGATGAGGTCCCAATAGTTAATTTTTGCTTTTATCTCCCTTGCCTTTGGAGAGATGTCAAGTGAAAAGTTGCTGTGGCCAAGGTCAAAGAGGTTGCCTGTTTTCTCCTCTAGGATTTTGATGGTTTCCTGTCTCACATTTAGGTCTTTCATCCATTTTGAATTTATTTTTATATATGGTTTAAGAAAGTGGTTCAGTTTCATTCTTCTGCATGTTGCTGTCCAGTATTTGTTAAAGAGGCTGTCTTTTTTCCCATTGGATACTCTTTTCTGCTTTGTTGAAGATTAGTTGGCCTTACATTTGTGGGTCCATTTCTGGGTTCTCTATTCTCTTCCATTAATCTATGTGTTTGTTTTTGTGCCAATACCATGCTGTCTTGATAATTACAGATTTGTAGTGTAGGCTAACATCTGGGATTGTGATGCCTCGAGCTTTGTTTCTTTTTCAACATCAGTTTGGCTATTTGGGGCCTTTTGTGGTTCTATGCAAATTTTAGGATTATTTGCTCTATCTCTAAGAAGAATGCTGGTGCTTTTTTGATTGGAGTTGCATTGAATGTGTAGATTGCTTTGGGTAGTATCAACATTTTAACAATCTTTGTTCTCCCAATCCATGAGCATGGAATGTTTTTCCATTTCTTCAATTTTTTTCATAAGCTCTCTATGGTTTTCAGCATACAGATCTTTTACCTCTTTGATTAGGTTTATTCCTAAGCATTGTATGGTTCTTGGTGCAATTCTAAACAGGATCAATTCCTTGATATCTTTTTCTGTTGCTTCATTATTGGTGTATAGAAATGCAATCAATTTCTGTGCATTAATTTTATATCCTGTGACTTTAGCAAATTTATGTATCAGTTCTAGCAGTTTTTTGGTGGAGCCTTTTGGGTTTTCCATATAGAGTATCATGTCATCTGCGAAAAGTGAAAGTTTCACTTCTTCTTTGCCAGTTTGGATGCCTTTTATTTCATTTTGCTGTCTGATTGCTGAGGCTTGGACTTCTAATACTATGTTAACACCAGTGGTGAGAGTGGACATCCCTGTTGTGTTCCTAATCTCAGGGAGAAAACTCTCAGTTTTTCCCTATTGAGGATGATATTAGCTGTGGGCCTTTCATATATGGCTTTTATGATATTAAGGTATGTTCCTTTTATCCCAGCTTTCTTGAGGGTTTTTATTAAGAAAGGATGCTGTATTTTGTCAAATGCTTTTTCTGCATCTACTGATAGGATCATATGGTTCTTATCCTTTCTTCCATTAGTGTGATGTATCACATTGATTGAGAATATTGATCCAGCCCTACAGCCCAGGAATGAATCCCACTTGATCATGGTGAATAATTCTTTTAATATACTATTGATTTCGATTTGCTAGTATCTTGTTGAGAATTTTTGCATCCATGTTCCTCAGGGATATTGGCCTATAATTTTCTTTTTTTAGTGGGGTCTCTGTCTGGTTTCGGAATCAAGGTAATGCTGGCTTCATAGAATGAGTCCGGAAGCTTTCTTTCTGTTTCTATTTTTGGAACAGCTTGAGAAGACTATTAAAAGTCTGCTTTAAATGTCTGGTAGAAGCCATCTGGGAAGCCATCTCGTCCAACAAATTGTTGGGAGATTTTTGATAACGTATTCAATTTCTTCTCTGGTTATGGGTCTGTTCAAATTTTCTGTTTCTTCTCTTTAGAGTTTTGGTAGTGTGTGGGTGTCTAGGAATTTGTCCATTTCTTCCAGATTGTCCAGTTTGTTGGCATATAATTTTTCATAGTATTCTCTAATAATCATTTGTATTTCTGTGATGTTGTGATCTCTCTCTTTCATTCATGATTCATTCATGATTTTATCTATTTGGGTCCTCTCTTTTTTCTTTTTGAGAAATTTGGCTAGGGGTTTGTTAATTTTGTTTATTCTTTCAAAAAACCAACTCTTAGATTCATTGATTTGTTCTACTTGTTTTTTTTTTTTTATTCTATATTGTTTATTTCTGCTCTAATCTTTATTATTTGTCTTCTTCTGCTGGCTTTGGGCTTTCTTTGCTACTCTGTCTGTAGTTCCTTCAGGTGTGAGGTTAGATTCTGTATTTGGGATCTTTCTTGCTTCTTGAGATAGGCCTGATTGCAATGTATTTTCCTCTTAGGACTGCCTTTGCTGCATCCCAAAGGGTTTGGACTGTCATGTTTTCATTTTCATTTACTTCCATATATTTTTTAGTTTCTTCTTTAATTTCCTGATTGACCCTTTCATTGTTTAGTACAATGTTCCTATTCACATTGAATATTTCCTGCCACTCCCTTCTGGCCTGCCAAGTTTCAGTGGACAGATCTGCTACTACCCTTATGTGTCTACCCTTGTGAGCGAAGCCCCGTTTGTCCCTAGCTGCTTTCAAAATTCTCTCTTTATCTTTGCTTTTTGCCAGTTTCACTATGATATGTCGTGGTGTTGATCTGTTTTTGTTGATTTTTAAGGGGATTCTCTGTGCCTCCTGGACTTGAATCCCACTCCCTGTGGACCTGGTTCTGGGGTAGCGCCACTCCACCCAGCCAACAAAGGGCCTCTGGCTGCACCTGCAGGGTTTTTTGCCCTTGGGGAGACAATATACACCCTTTCTACAGCACTCGAGGAAGGGGACCGCTCTCCCAGTGTGCTCCCCGCCCCTGGGCTGGCTCCCCTGCCCACCAGCTGAGCACACATGGCTCCAGTCTGGAGAAAGTCAAGCAACCCTGAGAACTCTGGTCTTCACTTCTAAGGCTGTTTGCAAGGTAGACACTGGCTCTCTGTATTTTTCGTTCCCAGATCGTGGTCCAGAGAGGTTTTGCTCTTGCCCAAATGCAGTCCCACACTTCCACAGCCTCTCTTCTCTTCTCTTCCTTTTGTCTTTCCACAGAATGGGTTTGCCATCTCCATGCCTATCCTGCCTGTTTTATCTCTCCCAATTCGTAAACACACACTTCTGTCCCACCAAGCTGTCCCCGCACACCTGTGGGGATGTTTCTGTCACTCTGTAGCCTGGATTCCCAGAATTCCAAGTGTTCTGACTTCAACACTGCTATGTTTAAGAGACAAGGGAAATTCTGGTTCCCCTACTTCTCTGCCATCTTGACTCTCCTCACCTTTTTTTTTGAGATAGAGAGAGAGAGAGAGAGAGAGAGAGACAGCACAAGCGCGGGAGAGGCAGAGAGAGGGAAACACAGAATCCGAAGCAGCCCATAGGCTCTGAGCTGTTAGCACAGAGCCTGATGTGGGGCTCTAGCCCACAAACCATGAGATCATGACCTGAGCCAAAGTTGGACACTTAATAGACTGAGCCACCCAGGTGTCCTGACTTGATACATTATTTAAAACAACCAAGTTTAAGCCAAGTCAAAATCATTTAAAACCTACAGAAGTCATTAACAGTCCACTCTCTCCACTGTGCCTGGAGATTGTTGGATTGTGTGGACCTACTTGGGTCACTGCAGATGGAAATACATCCTGTGCAAGAGCTGGTTCTGCCCACGGGGTTCATCTGGAATCCACGAGTTTCAGCGTAGCAGCTCATTTAAGCCGTTGTTTGACGTCTCACGTGGACTGCCTTTCGTGTGCCTTAATTGTAGGGTCTTGTTGACAGTAAGAATTGTTTTTGTGTTTATTTGTTTAGTTTTTTTGCTTGATTATTTCTATTTATGGTTTTGTTTATTAGCTATTTATTCTGTACTTGCTCAATAATATGCTGGCTATTGATGGGCCAGGATAATTGCATTCTTTCCCAAACCTAAAGCAGAAGAACAAGGGTAAACATTTACCCCAAAGTCTAGATGACAGGGAGGAACTTGAATGTGCCTGGGTGTGCACAATGTGAAAAATCCCACTCTCTGTGTCTCCTTATACATTTTATTAAAAGAAGTGCTTTGGGGCGCCTGACTGGCTCACTCAGTAGAGCATGCACCTTTGATCATGGGGTCTTGAGTTCAAGCCCCATGTTGGGCATGAAGCTTACTTAATGTTTATTATTATTTTATTTTGAGAGGGAGAGCATGCTAGCAGGGGAGGAGCAGAAAGAGAGGGAGACATAGAATCTGAAGCAGGCTCCAGGCTCTGAGCTGTCAGCACAGAGCCCGAAGCAGACCTCGAGCTCACGAGTCACGAGATCATGACCTGAGCCGAAGTCGGACACTTCACCAACTGAGCCACCCGGGCGCCCTGAGGCTTACTTTAAACAAACAACAGGGGCACCTGGGTAGCTCAGTCGGTTGAGTGGCTGACTTTGGCTCAGGTCACGATCTTGTGGTTGTGAGTTTGAGCCCTGCAGGGGGGGCTTGGGATTCTCTCTCTCTCCCTCTCTCTGCCCCTCCCCGGCTCTCTCACTACTTCTCTCTCTCTCTCTTTCTCTCTCTCTTTCTCTCTCAAAATAAATAAATAAATACATTTAAAAACAAAACAAGAAGTGCCTTGTGAGGGGTCCCTCCAGAGTAAAAGAGATAAGTGTTGGTAACACTGGCAGAGACCGTGGGATGTTCTCTGGCTACCTTTACCACTCTTTCCATAACAGCAGAAACCCTGATTTTTAGATGGGTACTTGACTGCCCAAGTATAGATAGTCTCCGTGGCAACCTGTGTGGTCATGTGACCAATGCCAAGTGTCACATGAGAGCTTCTTGGAATTTTACTTAAAGATGGTTGATGCATGCTGATGGGAGAATTAAATGAAGGAAATGTGTCCAAATCACATAGGAAAGAAGATAATGATTGCTGCCTTTTCTCAGCATCTTCATCTCTCCTTCTGCCCTGCTGCCTGGAATACAGGTGTGTTTGGTGGAGCTTTAGTTGCCCCATTGAGCCGTGAGGATGGGGGCCCTGTGTTTGGGATGTTGGGATAGTGAACTAGAAGGACGTTGAGAATTTTGTGAGGCAAAGCCCCTGTAACCTGTCTTGGATTTCCATATGAGACAGAAAGACATCTTTGTCGTGCTAAAACTGTTACTTCATATTTGGCCAAATCTAATCTTAAGTGATACAATGATGCTACCCTTTAGGAAGGGAAATTTCATAACCTAGTTCCTGGAAACTTATTATAGGGCTTAATCATTCTGAAGGACAAGACATTCCTTTTTGTTTTTAAAAGACTATCTTTGATGCAGTCTCTTCCTGTTTTCTCTTGTTCAGGTCTCCAAAAATGGAGAACAGTTGATTGAGTCCTTACAATACACCTTTGTATTATAAGATTTTTGTTTTTCCTGGATTTTATAGCTTTTTGTCAGTCAGGGAATTTAGAACTCGAAGTAATTATCATTTTGCTTTCTGAAAAATGTTCATAATAAATTCTTTTATTAGTAAGAGAATCAACTGTACTAGGCTTGGGGTTCTGATTATGCCTGGGATTTGTTATTAGTGGATTCCAGCAAGCTTGCTGTTAGTGAAATGAATAAGCTGTTTGCTGAACTGCTAAGGGAGAGGGCACAGAGAGAATATTCTTATACTAAAATTTCTGGGGGAGAGTTAGTAGGAAAGGACTTTCCCTGCGCATACATGTGAGTGAGAGAAAGAAGAGAAAGAATATCTTCAAAGCAGAACACTTCCTGTGTTTAATTGCTGCCCCTTGAATGGTTTCCCGGGGAGCGACGGGGCTCATGCCAGCGAGGCAGCCATGTCGGATTCCTCTGGTGCGTGAAATTGGGGCCCGTGTCTGAGATGCCAGACACATTTCTGTGCCAGCTGTCTATATACTCTGACTCATTCAAAAGAGTACGTTCCCTGCAAAAGTCACTAAAAGCATCGTTTAAAGGAAATGTAATTACATTCATATTAGGACTTCCCTCATCTATGTGCCCCACACTCAGGCACACGCTAACTGACTCACCTTTTTTTTCCCCCTAGATAACAACTTTATTGAGATATAATTCACTTACTGTACAATTCGTCCTCTTAGAGCATATGATTTGATGGTTTTTAGTGTATTCACAGAGTTGCATACTCATCACCGCAATCAATTTTATTTTATTTTTTTATTTTTTTTGTTTTTTTGTTTTTTTTTTTTGCAGTGGCGCTTCTTCTTTTTTTTTTTTACTTACACTTTTATTTATTTATTTATTTTTTTGTTATAATAGTTTATTTTCAAATTGGTTTACATATAACACCCAGTGTTCATCCCAACATGTGCCCTTTTTAATGCCCATCACCCCCTCTCCCCCCTCCCTCATCCCCCTTACCCTCAGTTTTTTCTTAGTCTTTGAGAGTCTCTTATGTTTTATCTCCCTCCCTCTCTGTGTACTAATCTTTGACAAAGCGGGAAAATGTATCCAATGGAAAAAAGACAGCCTTTTTAACAAATGGTGCTGGGAGAATTGGACAGCAACATGCAAAAGAATGAAACTAGACCACTTTCTTACACCACTCACAAAAATAAATTCTAAATGGATAAAAGATCTGAATGTGAGACAGGAAACCGTCAAAATCCTAGAGGAGAAAACAGGAAAAAGCCTCTTTGACCTAAGATGCACAAATTTCTTACTCGACACGTCTCCAAAGGCAAGAGAATTAAAAGCAAAGATGAACTATTGGGACCTCATCAAGATAAAAAGCTTCTGCACGGCAAAAGAAACAACCAACAAAACGAATAGGCAACCAACGGAATGGGAAAAGATCATCGCAAATGACATATCGGATAAAGGACTAATATCTAAAATTTATAAAGAACTTACCAAACTCCAAACCCGAAAAACAAACAACCCAGTGAAGAAATGGGCGGAAGATATGAATAGACACTTCTCCAAAGGGGACATTCAGATGGCCAACAGACACATGAAACGATGCTCAATGTCACTCATCATCAGGGAAATACAAATCAAAACTACACTGAGATACCACCTCACACCAGTCAGAGTGGCTAAAATGAACAAATCAGGAAACTACACTGAGATACCACCTCACACCAGTCAGAGTGGCTAAAATGAACAAATCAGGAAACTATAGATGTTGGCGAGGATGTGGAGAAGTAGGCACCCTCCTACACTGTTGGTGGGAATGCAAACTGGTGCAGCCACTCTGGAAAACGGTGTGGAGGTTCCTCAAAAAAATGAAAATAGAGCTACCCTATGACCCAGCAATAGCCCTGCTAGGAATCTACCCAAGAGACACAGGAATGCTGATGCATAGGAGCACGTGTACCCCAATGTTCATAGCAGCACTTTCGACAATAGCCAAATCATGGAAAGAGACCAAGTGCCCATCAACTGACGAATGGATAAAGAAGTTATGGTACTTATATACAATGGACTACTACGTGGCAATGAGAAAAAATGAAATCTGGCCATGTGTAGCAACATGGATGGAACTGGAGGGTATTATGTTAAGTGAAATAAGTCAGTCAGAAAAAGACAGATACCATATGTTTCCACAAATAGGTGGACTTTGTGAAACTAAGCAAAAACCAGGGGGAGGGGAAGAGGGGAAAGAAAAAAAAAGACGCAATCAATTTTAGAACATTAAAAAAAAATATTTATGTTTGAGACAGAGCATGCGTGAACGGGGGAGGGGCAGAGAGAAAGGGGGACAGAGGATCTGAAGCAGACTCTGTGCATCATTGCAGACCCGGATGTGGGGCTCAAACTCAGGAACCCTGAGATCATGACCTGAGCTGAAGCTGGACACTTAACCAACTGAGCCACCCAGGCACCCCAGAACATTTTTATTACTCCAGAAAGAAACCCTGTACTCATTGATCCCTGTCCCCACCCCCCCCCCCCCCCCGCTGCCTTTCCATTCATCCCTAGACAACCCCTAATCTACTTTCTGTCTCTAAGAACTTGCCTCTTCTGGACATATCAGTGGAATGTCATACAAATGGAATCATCCAGTATGTGCTCTTTTGTGACTGGCTGCTTCTCTCAGTGTATGTTTTTGAAGTTCATGCACGTGGTAGCATGTACCAGAACTTCATTTCCTCTGTGGCCGAATAATACCACATTGTATGGATGTATCACATTTTCTCTGTCCATCAGCTGATGGACACTTGGGTCGGTTCCACTTTTTGGCTGTACCGAGCAGCGCTGCTCTGGACGCTTGTGTACAAGTTCATGTGTAGACCTATGTTTTCATTCCTCTTGGGCATATCCCTGCAGTGGGATTGCTGGATGTGGTAGGCAGCAGAATGTCCCCCTGCTCAGAGAGAAGAGACAGGGACAGAGGAATGGGTCAGCTTTGTCCTTGCAGAGGGTATTTAAAATCTTCATCCCGACAGGTTGCCAAGTTTTCAGCGGTGGTTGGGGACAGCGCTAATAAAGTGAAAGCAAATACGTTTCATAACAGAGAAAGTAGTCAAAATGAATTCCATCATAGAGATTTGGCTTAAGGAGCTATTCTCATTTTCGTTTTTGATCAGAGTCTATCAAACACCATATGCTCTTTTTTTTAACGTTTATTTCTTTTTGAGAGAGAGAGAGAGAGAGAGAGAGAGCACGAGTAGGGGAGGGGCAGAGAGAGAGAGGGAGACAATCTGAAGCAGGCTCCAGGCTCCGAGCTGTCAGCACAGAGCCCAAATCAGGGCTCAAACCCACGAACCGTGAGATGATGACCTGAGCCAAAGTCAGACACTTAACCAACTGAACCACCCAGGCACCCCAAGCAATATATGCTCTTAAGTCCTTTCTGGGTGTGTCCTAAGCCCACCTGTCCACCTGAGGGTGAGCCACTTTTCCCTGCAGACACCTGTAACCTCACTCCACTAAGCTTTCTCAGATTCTACCACAGAGCTTTGGGTAAGTTTGTCAACTCCTTACTTCCTGCATGCACAGCTCACCTGGAACTTTGGCCTTCTTTCTGATCTCATAGCTTCCTCAACTTTTTTTCATAGATCCATCCTACTGGGGATGAGATAGTTTCCTGCTATACATCTTTGGTCTTTAAAAAAAATTTTTTTTTATGTTTTTTTTTTAAATTTTATTTTATTTTATAATAGTTTATTTTCAAATTGGTTTACATATAATACCCAATGTTCATCCCAACACGTGCCCTCTTTAATGCCCGTCACCCCCTCTCCCCCCTCCCTCACCTCCCTCACCTCCCTCACCCTCGGATTGTTCTTAGTCTTTGAGAGTCTCTTATGTTTTATCTCCCTCCCTCTCTGTGTCTTTTTTTCCTTTCCCCTCTTCCCCTCCCCCTGGTTTTTGCTTAGTCTCACAAAGTCCACCTATTCGTGGAAACATATGGTATCTGTCTTTTTCTGACTGACTTATTTCACTTAACATAATACCCTCCAGTTCCATCTATGTTGCTACACATGGCCAGATTTCATTTTTTCTCATTGCCATGTAGTAGTCCATTGTATATATGTGCCACAACTTCTTTATCCATTCGTCAGTTGATGGGCACTTGGTCTGCTTCCATGATTTGGCTATTGTCGAAAGTGCTGCTATGAACAAAAAAATTTTTTTTAATGTTTATTTATTTTTGAGAGAGAGACACACACAGAGTGCAAGTGGGGGAGGTGCAGAGAGAGAAAGAAAGACAGAATCTGAAGCAGGCTCCAGGCTCTGAGCTGTCAGCCCAGAGCCTGATATGGGGCTCAAACTCACAAACCGCGAGATCTTGACCCAAGCCAAAGTCGGACGCTTAACCGCCTGAGCCAACCAGGCACCCAGGTCTTTGATCTTTGTTCTGCCATGTGTTGTCTCTTCCTGAGCAGATGGTGAGGTGCAGTGATGACATCCTAGGCTTTGCAATGTCCTATTTAGCCTGGGGCTAACTTCCAGTTCTGCCGCTTCACAGTTCTATAAACTTGGGCAAATCGCCTCCGTCTCCTCATCTGTAAAATGGGATTAAAGAGAACCTATCTCATGGAGTTCTTGTAACACTCACGTGATACATGTAAAGCCCAGGCAGTTAGTAAGTATCACTAAATGCTGGCAAGGAGTATCATTCTTTCCAGTGTTAGCACCCGATGTCTGCGTACATTCCGGTTACTGCAGCCCGGACAAACAGGCCCACACACGATGTGGGGGGAGGCGGTTTTACCGTATACTCACCTGAGTCGAAGAGCCTCTGCGCTCAGGTTTGCATCATGGTGGCAGCCGAGATTTTTGCCTGTGGGGCATGCCAATGTGTTTTTAAGCTTGTTATCGATTCTCCTGGTTCTTTACAACAAGGGGAGGCCTTTTCATTTTACTGGAGCAGAGGAAAGTCACACTTTTCTGATTACTTGTCCTGTGCCCTGAATTAATTGCAAGAAACCGTGTCTGGCACATTCGATCTTTCCTGCTCTCTCAGTCAGTGCTAAGTCTGTGACCCTTCAGGATCCCTGTTGGCTGCCCTTCCGGCTGTCAGGGGGCCAGCTCCAGGCTGGTGCTCACCCCCTAGAGATCCTGCAAGGCACCCGAAGTAGCACTGGCTTCAGGCAAAGCCAGGAAGTGCCTGTGCCCCATCAGCCCTTCTGTTTAGTGGTTTTCCCTCTTGTTTGGTTCTCCTTCCCAGGCAAGGGGTCCGTGTCAGCAAGGCGCATGTTGGGCGGGACAAGGGCTGAGTGCCTTTTCTCCTCTCTTCTCCGCATAGACACCTACCTGTGCTAGTTAAGGGTGTTCCTCTCTGCCTACTGTCACTGCTGAAGAGCAATCAAAACATTCCCCTGCCCCCACCCTAGGTGTTGAAGGCCAAAAAACAACTTCAGAAATATTTGTTTTTAACAACAGAATTTTGGAAATAGAAAAACTAACGCCGAGAGGTGGTATTTTCAGCATCACGCCAGCCTGGCTAGAAATAGAGAGGTGTGTGTGTGTGTGTGTGTGTGTGTGTGTGTGTGCGCGCGCGCGCGCGTGTACGTGTGCAGGCGCGCAAGTGCATGTGAGAGAGAGAGAGAGGGAGAGAGAGAAGGAGAGCACAAACATTTCCCTTTCACTTCTTTAGTGTTTTTCTTCATTTTTTTTTTTTTTTTTGAGAGAGCATGAAAGAGGCAAGTGAGCAGAGGAGGGGCTGAGGGAAAGAGAGAGAGAGAGACACAGAGACAGAGACAGAGAGAGACTCCTCAGCAGGCTCCACACATGCTCGGTGTGGAGATGAATGCAGGGCTCAATCCCTTGACTCTGGGGTCATGACCTGAGCTGAAATCAAGAGTCAGACGCTCAACCGATTAAGCCACGCAGGCGCCACTCACCTCTTTAGTTTAAAAACCAATTAAGTCACGTGCATTTATTACGTGATTCCCCCAACTCCACTTTACTTGAGGAAAGTAAATGTTGACAGCCTGGGATGGGCCTGACCACATATTTTCTGTGTTCCAACAGAGATGGGTCACAATTTATCCTAATGATGAACATTCGGGTTGTTTTCAATTGGGGGGCGCCGTCACTAATCCTTCAACAAACGCACTTGAGCATACAGCCTTGTATATTGACTCTTTTTTTCTATAAAATTTTTTTTAATGTTTATTTATTATTGAGAGACAGAGGGACACAGAACATGAGTGGGGAGGGGCAGAGGGAGAGGGAGACACAGAATCCAAAGCAGGCTCCAGGCTCTGAGCCGTCAGCACAGAGCCCGATGCGGGGCTCGAAGTCACAGACTGTGAGATCATGACCTGAGCCGAAGTCGGACGCTGAACCGACTGAGCCACCCAGCCTTGTATATTGACTCTTATTTGTAGGATAGTTTCACAAAAGTAGGACTGTTCAGGGTACATGGATTTAATGATAGTGCAGGTTACTTTCTAGATATCTATAGCAAATTTGCTTGCCCACCCAAACCACCTAAAGGTGTTTATATCTCTATACCCTTTATTACTGGGCATTATAACTTTTATTTTATTTTAGCCAAACAGTGGTGGAAAAGGTTTTCTCCTTTTTATTTTAATTTGCCTTTTTGCCACACCCTTAGGATACACTGGGTCAGTGGTCGAGACTCTTTCTTGGAAGCTTACCCTGATGGCACCTTTGGGCCTGCTTTAGGCCTTTGAAGCGCTACTGGCTTCAGTTTTCTCCAGGCAGGAGCTGGAGAAGCAGCTTCAGTGATGACAATGGATTTTAATCACAGAGGCCGATGTGTGCTGTATGAATTTAAAAGTATCAAAAAGATGGATTTCACATCACTGCCATTGGAAAGGTTACAGGAATGAGGAAAGAAGAGATGATGTGTGTGAACAGATGCTGTGGGCGTTCCGGCTTCACCCCAGCTCTCTGCAGGGGTCACTGTGCGGGTGTGCTGCCCTGCTCTGCCCTGCTCTCTGCTGAACATACAGGAGCCTTTGTAGGAGGGGAGGACCTCCGTGTGGCCAGCATCTTGGATATATAGAGAGGAGCATTTGCAGTGTTAAGGACTCCCCAGAGCCAGCAGCTTCCAAGCCTTTCTCAAGCTTTTCTGCTAAAACCAGGCCCATCTTCCTGCGTGTCCCCCTTTCGTGAGGTGTTTCGTTTTTATTATTTTTTTTAATGTTTATTTTTGAGAGAGAGAGAGAGAGAGAGAGAATGAGTGTGGAAGGGGCAGAGAGAGAGGGAGACACGGAATCCGAGGTAGGCTCCAGGCTCTGAGCTGTCAGCACAGAGCCCGACGCAGGGCTCGGACTCACAAATCTTGAGATCATGACCTGAGCTGAGGTCGGACGGTCAACTGACTGAGCCACTCAGGCGCCCCTCCTGAGGTTTTTCTAGTTCTTAAGCATCCACCGGTCCCATGATTATTCAAGCTATTCCTCTCAGTCTTTCTCCAGAAGTGTACCCCCCTCCATGTCCTTTGCTGAATAGTGAATGGATTTTTCTAAAAGTGCTTTTCCATCTCTGTTTACAGCCAGCACCCTTATGTGCCTCATCCCGTGTTCTCTTCTGCTTGCTCAGATTGGTGTGTCTTAGGGCAGCTTGTACACAGTCTGGGCGACTTGTTTGTGGTGGATCGTAGCTTTCCTCTGAGGCGTAAGGTTTTTTTCTTTTTCCCCTCTCCTGCCACTCCGTCCTCTTTCTCAGCCAGCATGCTGTGAAGCAGGCACCTCAGTGCAAGGCAGACTAACACTCCTGGGGCTGTTTTCCCCCACAGACACAGTGAACGTGACCCGGGAGACAGAGCACTGATGTAGGAGGGTCTGCCTGACTCGGATCAGTTACCAAGCTTTGGGCAGACTAGAGCAGCGTTCAGCCCCGAACAGGCTGGATGCCCTCCCCCACCTGTTACAGTAATCTACTCTGGAAAGCATATACCCTACATACGATGCCTCATCCATGAAGCACAGGCACTGGGTACGAGGACTACTCATCCTGGGTCTTCAAGTGATATCTCTCCCAGTGATTGGCAAAAATCAATGAGTAGTGATCGCCCCTGCTGCAGGAAGGAATTTAGGAAGAAAAGGTCCTATATGCCTTGCTGGTGGAAAGGAGAAATCAGTATCACAGAAAGAAAAATAACCAGGAAATAAAGCATATATGTACAACAATATTTTTGCAATCTTGTTTCAAATGGCAAAAACCCATAAGCCAAGTGAATGGCCATTTGGAAGACAGAGACTGAATAAACGATAATGTATTCATACCATGGAACAGGGGGATTTTTTTCACCATGTATTGCATATATATAAAATAATTTTTTAATGTTTATTTTTGAGAGAGAGAGAGAAACAGAGTGTAAGCAGGGAGGGGCAGAGAGAGAGAGGGAGAGAGAGAGAATCTTAAGCAGGCTCTGAGCTGTCAGTGCACAGCCCAAAGTGGGGCTGGACCTCAGGAACTGTGAGATCATGACCTGAGCTGAAATCAAGAGTTGGATGCTTAACTGACTGAGCCACTCAGTTACCCCCTGATTGCTTTAAACATGACAATTTTTGGGAGATGAGTAAAACTGGAGGAGTGGGAAATTTGGGAAAGAAAGTCAGCAGTCTGGTTTTGGACATGTTTAGTCTGAGATACTTGTGAGAGTCCTAAGTAGAGATGTTGGGTGAACATACGGTTATCGGGGTCTAGGGCTCAGATAAGAGGTGAGGTGGTGTGATAAAATCGGAGAGCCCTTAACATTTAGGAAAGAAGGTCCATAGTCTGAAATGGTCTAAGCGGAAGATGACATGCAGAGTGTTGAGACTGAACCCTGATGTAGGCGGAGAAGCCAACAAAAGACACTGAGAAGCGGCCAAAGTCATAGAAAGACATCCAGGGGAGTGTATTCTGGACACATGTTACCTGCACTTCCTAATGTCCGAGGCCTTTGAAAGCCCGAGCTGGTCATCCCCTAAGATAAAGGTGGATGCCACAGCACCATCCCACACCTCTAGTTTCCAGAGTCAGTGAGCAACGTGCCTTGACTACGTGTTTTATGTTCTTTTAGAGAACCACTTACTAGGGCAGATCACATTTTGCCAGCTGAGGGCTACATTTCCTGATTTCCTTACTTTAACTACCATTGGAAAGAAGGCAAGCTGATAAACTTATTTTAAGGACTAATAATTGTTGGGTTTTGGTGTTCATTATTCTTCTTCCCAGAAAGTCAAAAGACAGAACTGCATCTAGGGGAAAAACCTAAAGGATTTTGATTTTTTTTCTTTTAATTTCTTAAAGGAAAGGTAAGTAGAACGTACCACTCTGAAGAAACATTATTTTGTGGTTGCTCAATGAGTACTGGGATGCCTTTTGTGACCTCTAGAAATCTCTCACAAACTTATAGTTCCCTGATGATCAGTAAAAGAAAGTTTAAAAATAGCGATACTCACATAACATTAAAGTTATTTAACACTACGGGTGAGGCAGTGTCGGCACTTTTTCAGACATGATTGCATTTTATCATTCCCATTCTGTAGATGAAAGAAACAGAGTCTCTGCAATGTGTCTAAATGGTGGACTCGAACACGTAGCAGCTTCAACAAAAGCGTGTCATCTCATGGTTTCTGCAGATCAGGAATTTGGGAATAACTTAGCTGGGTGGCTCTGGCTGTGGGTCTCTTGTAAGGTGACAGGTAAGATGATAGTCAAATGTGCGGTCTTCTGAAGGCGCGAGTGGTGCTAGAGGGTCTCCTTCTAGGTTGGCTCCCTCACAGGGCTGCTGGCAGGAGGCCTCAGGTTCCTCACCGTGTGTATCTTTCCATAAGACTGCTTGAGATGCCTTAAGATGTGCCAACTGGCTTTTCCCAGAACGAGTGATTCCAAAGAGATTAAGATGGAAGTGGCAGTGTCTTTTAAAAACTAGTCTTGGGAGTCTCAATGTCATTTCTGCTATTGTCTTCTTGTTTACACCAGTTGGCCCTGTTCCTCATGGGAGAAGTTTACACCGAGACGTAAATATTAGGAGGCAAGGATCTTCGACCATCTTGGAAGCAAGCTGCTTACCATAGGGGGTTTTAGGATACTGCTTTTCCCAGAAGACCTAACAATTAGCAAACTTTTCTCTGTACAAAGCTTACATAGTCTTACTTGGAAACAAGGCAAATGTCGATGACTCTTCCAGGTTCCTTCCATCCATATGAGTATATAAGGTCAATTTGGTGTTATAGATTACCTTCTTACTCCTATTAAAGAATTTCAGAGTTCTTCATTAGAAAAATGACAGTTTTATGTTGTTTATCTTATTTATTTATTTGAAGTGTAATTAACGTACTGTGTTACATTAGTTTCAGGTGTACAATATAATGATTCAATAATTCTGACATGGCTTAGTGCTCATCACCGTTAAGTGTAGTCACCACCTGTCACCAAACATTATTGTAATCTTATAGACCATATTCCGTATGCTGTACTTTTCATCTCTGTGACTCATTTATTTCGTAACTGGAAGTTTGTACCTCCTAATCACCTTTATCTATTTCACCTATCCCTCTACCCATACCCCACCCCTGGCAACTACTACTTTGTTCTCTGTGTATAAGAGTCTTTTTATTTGTTTGTTTGTCTCTTCCTTTCTTTGTTTCTTTGCTTGGTTTCTTAAACTCCACATAGGAGTGGAATCATATATTTGTCTTTCTCTGACTTATTTCACTTAGCATTTTATCCTCTAGGTCTATCCATGTTGTTGCAGATGGAAAGATCTCATTCTCTTTTATGGCTGAATAATATTATATATATATATAATATACACACACATGCCATATTTTCTTTATCTGTTCATCTATGGATGGATCCTTGGGTTGCTTCCATACCTTGGCTATTGTAAATGCTGCAATAAACAGAGAGGTGCAAATATTTTCTTGAATTAGTGTTTTCATTTTCTTTGGGTAAATGCCCAGCAGTGGAATTGCTGGGTCATATGGTATTTCTGTTTTTAATTATTTGAAGAACTTCTATACTGTTTTCTACAGTGGCTGCACAAATTTGCATTCACACCAACACTGTGTGGGGATTCCTTTTTCTCCACATCCTTGCCTATGCTTGTCATTTCTTGTTTTGTTTTTTTTTTTCTTTTGATTTTAGCCATTCTGACAAGTGTGAGGTGATATCTCATTGTGGTTTTGATTTGCATTTCCCTGATGATTAGTGATGTTGAGCATCTTTTCTTGTGTCTTTTGGCCATTTGTGTGTTGTATTGTTTAGTTGGATTATTTGTGGGTTTTTTGATGTTGAGTTGTATAAGTTCTTTATGTATTTTGGATGTTAACCCCTCATTGGATATACTATCTGTAAATATCTTCTCCCATACAGTGTGTTACCTTGTTTTGTTGATAGTTTCCTTTGCTGTGCAAAAGCTTTTTCTTTTGATGTAGTACCAATAGTTTATTTTTGCTTTTGTTTTTCTTGCCAGGGGAGATATATCTAGAAAAATGTTGTATGGCCAATATCAGAAATTACTGCCTATATTATCTTTTAGGACTTTATAGTTTCAGGTCTCACATTTAGGTCTTTAATCCATTTTGAGTTTATTTTTGTGTATGGTGTTAGTAAGTTCTCCACTTCATTCTTTTGCATGTAGCTGTCCAGCTACCCCAGCACCATTTGTGGAAGAGACTGTGTTTTCTCTATTGTATACTCTTGCCTCTTTTGTTATAGATTAATTGACCATATAAGCATAGGTTTATTTCTGGGCTCTCCATTTTGTTCTATTGATTTACATGTCTTCGTTGGTGCCAGTACTATACTGTTTTGATGATCACGACTTTGTATTATATCTTGAAATCTGGGCTTGTGATACCTCCAGCTTTGTTCTTTCTCAGAATCGCTTTGGCTATTTAGAGTTGTTTGTGTTTCTGGGGCGCCTGGGTGGCTTAGTTGGTTAAGCGTCCGTCTTCGGCTCAGGTCATGATCTTGCAGCTCGTGGGTTCGAGCCCTGCATCGATCGGGCTCTGTGCTGACAGCTCAGAGCCTGGAGCCTGCTTCAGATTCTGTGTCTCCCTCTCTCTCTGCCTTTCCCCTGCTAACGCTCTGCTCTGTCTCTCTCTCTCAAAAATGAATAAACATTTAAAAAAAATTTTAAGAGTCGTTTGTGTTTCCATATACGTTTTAAGATTATTTGTCCTAGTTTTGTGAAAAATGTTGTTGGTTCTTTGACAGGGATTGCATTGAATGTGTAGATTGCTTTGGGTTTTATGGACATTTTAACAATATTGGTTCTCCCAATCCATGAGCATGGAATATCTTTCTATTTGTTTGTGTCGTCTTCAATTTATTTCTTCAATGTTTTGTAGTTTTTGGAGTATAGATCTTTTATCTCCTTAGATAATTTTATTCCTAGGTATCTTATTCTTTTTGATGTAATTGTATATGGGATTGTTTTCTTAGTTTCTCTTTCTGCTACTTCATTATTAGTATATAGAAATACAACAGATTTCTGTATATTAATTTTTTATCCTGTGACTTTACCGGATCTATTTATTAGTTCTAGTAGTTTTTTTCGTGATATCTTTAGGGTTTTCAGTACATAGTATTGTGTCATCTGCAAATAGTGATAGTTTTATTTCTTCTTCACCAATTTGGATGCCTTTTATTTGTATTTCTTGTCAGATTGCTGTGGCTTGAACTTCCAGTAGCATGTTGAATAAAAATGGTGAGAGTAGACATCCTTGTCTTTTTCCTGATCTTAGAGGAAAAAGCTCCTAGGTTTTCACCATTGAGTATGATGTTAGCTGTGGGTTTTTCATATATGGCCTTTATTATGTTGAGATATGGTTACTCTAAACCCTCTTTGATGAGAACTTTTGCCATGAATGAATGTTATACTTTGTCAAATGCTTTTTCTGCATCTGTCGAAATGATCACAAGGTTTTTATCCTTTCTTTTGTTAATGTGATGTATCACATTGATTGATTCATGAATATTGAAACATCCTTGCATGCCTGGAATAAGTCTTACTTGATTGTGGTATGTGATTTTCATAAAGTCTTACTTGATTGTGATATGTGATTTTCATAATGTATTGTTAAATTCAGTTTGCTAATATTTTGTAAAGCATTTTCGCAACCATGTTCATCAGAGATATTGGCCTGATCATATAGTTTTGGCAGAAATATTGGCAAGGATACTTTTTTTTTTTCCATAGTGTTTTTATTTGGTTTTGCTATCAGGGCAGTGCTCACCTTGTAGAATGAATTCGGAAGATTTCCTTCCTCTTCTATTTTTGGAATAGTTTGAGAGGCATAGGTTTAACTTTTCTTTAAATGCTTGGTAGAATTTACCTATGAAGCAGTCTGGTCCTAGACTTAAGTTTTTTGGGATTTTTTTGATTACTGATTCAATTTTGTTGCTATAATCAGTTAGTTCAAATTTTATATTTCAGTTTTGGGCAGGCATATGTTTCTAGGAATATATTCATTTCTTCTAGGTTGTTCAATTTGTTGGCATATAATTTTTCATAATATTCTTTTATAATCCTTTGTATTTCTGTGGTGTCAGTTGTTATTTCTCCTCCTTCATTTCTGATTTTATTTATTTGAGTCCTCTCTTTTTTTCTTGATGAGTCTGGCTAAATGATAAGCAATTTTGTTACCCTTTTCAAAGAATTAGCTCCTGGTTTTATTGATCTCCTTCTTTTTTAAAGTTTCTATTTCATTTATTTCAGCTCTAGATTTTATTATTCACTTCCTTCTGCTGACCTTGTTCTTCTTTTTCTAGCTCCTTTAGGTGTAAGATTCCATTGTTTATTTGATATTTTTCTTGTTCCTTGAGGTAGAACTGTATTGCTATAAACTTGCCTCTTAGAACTGCTTTTGCTGCATCCAGTTGCTTTAGGACCATTGTGCTTTCATTTGCATTTGTTTCCATTTATTTTTAAATTTCTTCTTTGATTTCTTGGTTGACCAGTTCATTGTTTAGTAGCATGTTATTTAGCCTCCATGTATTTGTGTTCATTTCAAATTTTTTCCTGTGATTCATTTCTAGTTTCATATTGTGGTGACAAAAAAAAAATGCATGATATGATTTCAGTTTTCTTGAATTTATTGAGATTTACATATATATAATTTATTACATTTTTTCTTTTGTATATATAATTTGTATATTTACATATATACATATTTATATATTTTATATAACATATATTTACACATATACATATTTATATATTTATATATATTTTCTTTTGTATATATAATTTACATATTTACACATATATACATATTTATATATTTGCATATATATCATTTATTATATATATTTTTTCTTTTGTAATTTTCTTACTTCTAGTTATGGCCTTTTCTTTCCACTCAGAGAATTCCATTTAACATTTCTTGTAAGGCTGTTTTAGGGATAATGAACTCCTTTAACTTTTGTCTGGGAAACTCTTTATATCTCCTTCTATTCTGAATGATAGCCTTGCTGGGTAGAGTATTCTAGATTGCATGTTTTTTTCCTTTCAGTACTTTGAACATATTATGCCACTCTCTTCTGGCCTGTAAAGTTTCTACTGAAAACTCAGCTGATAGTTTTATGGGATTTCTCTTTTATGTAACTGTTTTCTTTTCTTTTGCTGCTTTTTAATTCTCTCTTTATCACCCCTTTTTGCCATTTTAATTATGTATCTTGGTGCGGACCTCTTTGGGTCAGATTTGTTGGAGGCTCTCTGTGCCTTCTGGATCTCAGTATCTGTTTCTTTCCTCAGATTAGGTAATTTTTCAGTTATTTCTTCACTAAATTTTCTATCCCCTTATTTCTTCTCCTTCTGGGATCCCTATAATATGAACGTTATTATACTTGATGATGTCACTGAGTTTCCTTAACCTATTGTCATTTTTTATTATTCTGGTTTTTTTCTCAGATATATTTATTTTTGAGAGGGAAAGAGAGCTTAAGTGGGAAAGGAGCAGAGAGAGGGGGACAGAAGATCTGAGAAGGGCTCTGTGCTGACAGCAGCCACCCCAGTATGAGACTCAAGCCCATGAGCTGTGAGATCATGACCTAAGCTGAAGTCGAACATTCAACTGACTGAGCCACCCAGGCGCCCCCATTCTTTTTTCTTTTTGATGCTCAGCTTGGTTGCCTTCCATTTTCCTGTCTTCTAGGTCACTGATCCATTCTTCTGCATACTCTAATCTGTTATCGATTCCCTCTAGTTTATTTTCGATGTTAGTTATTGAGTTTTTCATCTCTGACTGGTTCTTTTTTATATTTTCTGTCTCTTTGTTGAAAGTCTCACTGAGATCCTCCACTCTTTTCTCAAGTCCAATGAATATTTTATAACCATTACTTTGAATTCTTTATCAAGCATATTGCTTATCTCCATTTTATCTAGCTTTTTTTGCTGCAATTTTGTACTGTGCTTTCATTTGGGACATATTTTTCTATCTCCTCATTTTGTCCAACTCTCTGTGTATTAGGAGAAAGAAGAAAAATGACAATTCTCAATGTGGTAGTATGTCACTGTTTCCTTGATCATTGCATGTATGCTCACCTTTATTTCCTTACTTGGGGCAATATTAAAACTTGTTAGCCGATATTTATTAGCCAATGTTTGCCTTTATCCATGGTATTTCAGTGCTTAAGCCTTAATAAGAATAATGTCAGGGGCAAGACTAATGGAAACTGGGACTTAATGAAAGTGAACAGATTTTGTATTTTATCTTATTTATTCATCCGCATTGAATCAGTGACATTGATTGCACTGTGAAAGCCAGTAATTTACAAACCCACAAAGTGGAAAATCAGTGTATCACAGGAGAGAAAAATCTTCCCCCTGCCTTTTGTTTTATAATGGGAAAATAAGAGTTCACATCATCTCCTCATTGATCTTAGTGCTTTAAACAAGCTAATAGTGTTTCATGCTGATTTTGTTTTGAACCAGCCAGAAAATTACATAATAAATAACTCAGTGTTATTCAAATCAACTAGTATTAGAGGGAAAAATGCATGAATTGGAAGCTGATTATTTATAAAATGTTCACATGTTAGGAGAATGCTCCTTCCCTGTTGATTTGTGTCAGTGTGGTCACCATAATTATGACTCTTGGATTCTTGAGCATACAAAGCAAAGAAATCTTTTGTCCAGTTTTCAACAATGTGACTAATGAAGATTCAGGCACAGAAGGCCTGGATTGCCTTAAATAGTCACTGGGAAATGCACATACAAAATAGGGCTTGGCATGAAAAATAAATGGAATTAAAATCATTCTCCCTGTTCTTTTACCCTCAGTTTTTGCTCTCTTCTCCTCCTCTTTCTCCATCCTTGCCTACTACTTGAGGGAGATGGGAGAGGAAAGGAGAAAAAGAGAAGTGTTAGGATTTGCTTTCTGAAAGGCATTGTTTTGCCCACCCATGTGCATTTCATTCCAGGTACTTCCAAAATCATGTTATACCTACAAGGCTCTTAAATACAGCCTGTTGGCTTATGCATTGCCTTACAAGGGACCATATTAAAGCTCAGGGTCTAATCTCAGGTTGTCTCAGTTATCAAGCTCCCTTCTTGTTACCCATGTGTCAATCGAATTTTTTCTTACCCCTTTCCTCTTTCCTATGAGGCTCTTGGCTCCTACCATTTTGTCTGAACATTTATTCCATTTTCTTATGTTGTCAGTTGGCTTGATGGGCTGTGTGTAGTAACTTATCTTTTCAATGACTCTTGTGTTCTGTTCTCAATGTTGCTGTGACGTTAAGATCCATCACTTCCTTATAGAGCCTTCCTTGCCTTTGGCTATCTGTTTTTGACCTTGACTGATCTGGCAGCTTCCAGCTTTTGTCCCATCTACTGTCCTGGCTCTCCTAGTCCCAGCTCCTCACTCTACAAACACCCCTCTGTTGCTGTCCTTCTCCTTTTCAGAGAAGGGAGAGAGTGGCAAAGGGAACATGACAAGTTTACTGTAGAGCAAATTTAACCTCTCTCATAGTGGGAAAGTGGCCCCAAATCTGTTGGAATTAAAATGCCATTCCTTTCTCTTCATCCTCCAGTCTCTCCCATTTCTCTTGTCTCTCCTAAAAATTCAGCTACAGAAAAAGGAATGGAATTTTCAATTTTTAATCAATGTCATTTTCAGACTGTGCCAGGTCATAAGGAGGAAGAGCCTTCCGTTTCTGACACCTTATTCCCCTTATTCCTCCATCTCTCATGAGCCGAGCTGGATCCTCATGGACTGAAGCAGAATCAAGCCTCGCTTTCCTTTCTTAGTCCTCTAATTATCTTGCCCTTGTGTTCTCTGGAAATATTTCCAGCGTAATTTTCTCTTTCAGACTGCATAATTATAGTTACTGGCACAGAGGGAGTAGGAGAATAGAGTACATGAGTATTCTGTGTATGTTCACTAGACTAATTATAGTATAGCAAGATGTATCATTGTCAAATGCATCTCTCCCAAGCTGCTCTGATCCTGTGTGTTGGCAGTGGGGAGATAGTAAACATTCGGCTTGTTGATCAGAGGCGGTGGCCGTCAGTAGGTGTCCCTTCCAAATTCAGTACACAGAATAAAAGCTTCTGGTGATTCTGCTAAAGTAGTAACAAACTTCCAACTTTCATTTGTTCATTTATTTAGGTACTTATGAAGCAACTCCTAGGTACAAAATTGTGATTGGTGCTCATCAGAATTATCTGAATTATCAGAATTTTCAGATAAGGTCCTTTTTAGGCTTCATCATCTTACAGAATTTTAGGGGAGAAATAACCCTTCTAGGCTAAATGCAGTATGAGTGGTACAGAAGATGTGGACCCTGCCTTCATGGATTACATGAGCAACTTAATATAGGCACGGACTTCTTAGTGAGATGGCCTATGTAGTAGATATTTAGGGCGGTGAACTACTCCACCTGCACCCAATCAAGAATGGCTTGTTTGGATGCAGATCCAGGGAGACCATGCTTAGTGATATTAGATAATTTGTTTCCTCCTTTTCTCTGGAACCTTTCTCCATATACTTATGGAGGAGGACCCTGTACTTATTAAAGGGTTTTGACACTGTCACCCTTCTGTGGGACCCATGATAGAGAGACTCTTGGCACGGCGTTTTAGGGAATACTTCACCTTTCAGAGAGGTTAACATTTTCTAGTTGATTTATATAACAAATTGAGTAGTCAAAGAAAGGAGAGTTATCAACTTCAGACTCTGACTGTGTGTCTTTTTCTTATACTGTGCATCTGCGTGTATCTTGCTGTGTGTTAAGAGATGTGAGGGACTGAGGTAATTTCAGGGGCTTTGTGACTTCCACAATCACAAGAGAGCCCCTAGGGTCATTTTGTGTTGATTGTGCTCTACAGTTTGGACTTACCTCTTGGGCTACCATTGTTGCTAAAAGCTACGTGGAGTTGTTATAGATGCACCGAAAATCCTTTGCGTGGCTGGCTTCACAGGAGCTGACTGGAAGAGGCTATTGTTGGGGTCTTTTTCTCTATTCCTATGTATTACAGAAGTGAATCTTGTTAATATTTCATCTGAATTATTCATTGCGGACAAGTATTCTAGGGAGAAATCATCCAAAGTTAGATTGGGGATATATATTTCATAAGATGCTTTTCATTCAAAGTAATTATTTAAAATTCACCATGAATTTTAATAAACTTCCTACATAGCTTCTTTCTGATAATTCAATTCCTGCTTAATTTGAACCTCCCATATCATTTCAGAAAAACCCCTGGAATCAAATTAATTGTAACTAAAGTAACATAATTTTTTCATGCTAATAGAGATCAGTTTAAACAGAGTTGGGCAGATATTAGATGATTTAATCACACGTTATAGCAAATTGACTCTTCATTAGTGAGGAAGAGACTTACATTTTTAGACTGGGAGGAAGAGCAAATTGTATTGAAAATCACCAGATACAGCTCTCTAGTGCAAGCTGGATTTTCCCTCCCATTCTTCTTGGCCATAATTCTGATACCAGTGGCAAAAAAGCCACTTACCACCAGCCAGTGCTGACTGTCTGGGTAGCTGGGAAGTTTACCCACGTAGATTAGAGAGAGAAAGTTGTTTTTTTTCTTTTAAACCAGAATAAAATAGAATCCTTTTTAGAACTACTTAAACTTTTCTTTGGAAGTATGAACTTTGAAACTCAGCTTTTAATGTTGGTGTCCCTGACCCCAGGTCCATAGTGCTTAACACTGTTTTTTTTAGAACCTTCCAGGTACCATTTGCCTTCTCTACACTGAGGAGTTCTTTATTCCCCTCTGGGCTTTCCTTCCCTCTCCCTAGTCCTCTCTCTCAATCTTTCTTAGGAAAAGGAAGTCCCTTTAAGGGTTTTTTTTGGGCAGCAGATTTAAGGGTTCAGAGAAAAACATGGATTTGACCCTTAAATTTCCAGGCTCATTCCATTCCATCATGATGCCACAACTTGGGGTAATGAGCGTCAGGAGCCAGAGGTCGTATCTTTAAAGGGTATCCTATGATGTTGGGAAGTTTGGGTTTGTTTTTGTCTTAATGGCAGTAGGGCACTGTTGAATGCTTTTGGTAAAATGAATCAAGTTACTTTTGTACCTCTGCTCTTCTTTAAAATGGACTTAATTCATCAGTATCACACTAACTTGTTCTCTGGCAAATTTTTTTTTTTAAGTTTGTTTATTTATTTTGAGCAGGTAAGCAAGAGAGAGAGAACACGAGCAGGGGAGGCATAGACAGAGAGAGGGAGAGGAGAGAGGATCCCAAGCAGGCTCCATACTGCCAGTGCAGAGCCCAGTGGGGAGCTCAAACTCATGAACCGTGAGATCTGACCTGAGCCGAAATCAAGAGTTGTACGCTTAACTGACTGAACCATTCAGGCGCTTCTGGCAAAAATTTTTTTTAAAACAACTCTTTGCAAAATCAGGATAATAAAACTACATACAAATCATACCTAAATAAAATGGAGCAATGCCCTCAGATATTCAAGGTCACTTTTATTTTCTAGTGATAGTGGTAAGAAATCAAATAGTTTTTTTTTCCACTTTAATTAAAATTCTTAATTACTCATCTATGAGCCTCTTTGCACAAAGCCTGCTTAGTGGCTATCTACTGGGAAGATGTTGGGTTAATGGGTAATGAGTAATGTTTTTAAACTATTTAAAAAAAAACAAATAATGAAGTATAATTATAATCACTGTTTTATTATTTGTAACATATCCTTGGCCAGACAGCATTAATTTTTTTTCATAATAAATAATCTTTTGGTCAGACTAAGACATTGACTTTCTTTGTTCACCAGGAAGACAAGGAAGAAAACAATTACATTGAGGAAAGTATCCGCTAAAAACCTAACACAATTTTCAGTTGGTTCTAGTTCCCTACACGGGTATTTTTACTTGTTCTAATAGTATACCTAGAAATATGTATCATTAATTGTCATCTGAAGTACTTAATATAAAGAATTTCTAGGCGTATACATAGCTTTGTCATAATCATTATTAAAATTGTTTTTAAATCTTTATTTTTGAGGAAGAGAGAGAGCGAGAGAGAGAGAGAGAGAGAGAGAGAGGGAGAGAGAGGGATCAGGGGAGGAACAGAGAGAGAGGGAGACACAGAATCTGAAGCAGGCTACTGGCTCTCAACTGCCTGACACAAAAACATATTCAGGACCTGAACGTTGGACGCCGAAGTTGGACGCTTAATTGACTGAGCCACCCAGGTGCCCCGTAGTGATTGTTATTTTAATGCCTATAATATTTTATCTAGTTTGCATAAATTTACATAGTTGTTTGCATAGTGAACCCTTTAGGTTTCCAGCTCTTTGCCATTATAACAACATTATAGTTAGCATCTTTTTGGATAGAACTTTCCTTCTATTCACTGAATTTCTCAGGATGAATTTACACAAGTGAGATACTGTGTCAAAGAGTATGTATATGTATTTTTAAATTCAAAAATTTACATGTAAATATATGTATGTATTTTTTATTTGAATCGAGTTGACAGTGTTAATTAGCTTCAGGTGTACAACTTGACAAGTTTCTGCATTATGCTATGCTCACCACAAGTGTAGCTACCACTGTCTTCATACATCGCTAGTACAATATTGTTGACTGTATTCCTTATGCTGTGACTTTTATTCCCATGACTTGTTCATTCTATAACAGGAAGCCTGTATCTCCCTCTTTCTTCCAGCCATTTTGCCAAACCCTCTACCCTCTTCCGCTCTGGCAACCATTAGTTTGTTCTCTGTATTTAAAGGTATGATTCTGCTTTTTGTTTATTATTATTATTTTTTAGATTCCACTTATGAGTGGAATCATATGGTTTTGTCTTTCTCAGTCTGAATCGTTTCGCTTAGCATAGTACCCTGTTGGTCCATCCATGTTCTCCAAAATGGCCCAATATCATCTTTAATGGCTGTGTAGTATTCCTCTGTGTGTGTGTGTGTCTGTGTGTGTGTGTGTGTGTGCATGTGCGTGTGTGGACCATACCAGATTTTCCTTATCCATTCGTCCCCTGAGAGACACTTAGGTTACTTCCATATCTTGGCTGTTGTAAATAATGCTGCAATATACATAGGAGTGCATATATCTTTTCAAATTAGTGTTTTCATTTTCTTTGGGCAAATATGCAATAGTGATTTATTGGATCATATGGCATTTTTATTTTTAAGTTTTTGAGGAACTTCCATACTGTTTTCTGTAGTGGCTATATCAAGTTACATTCCGACCAACAGTGTTCAAGAGTTCCTTTTTCTCCACGTCCTCACCAACACTTATTATTTCTTGTGGTTTTTGTTTTAGCCATTGTAACTGATGTAAGATGATATCTCATTGTGGTTTTGATTTGCATTCCCCTGATGATTAGTGATATTGAGCATTTTTTCATGTGTCTCTTGGCCATTTGTATGTCTTCTTTGGAAAAATGTCTATTTAGGTCCTCTGTCCTTTTTTTTTTTTTCTTTTTTCTTTTTTTAAATTTCTTTTTTTTTTAATGTTTATTCTTGAGAGAGAGACAGAGCATGAGTAGGGAAGGGGCAGAGAGCGAGGGAGAGACAGAATCCGAAGCAGGCTTCAGGCTCCGAGCTGTCAGCACAGAGCCCAATGTGGGGCTTGAACTCGTGAATCATGACATCATGACCTGAGCCAAAGTTGTACACTTAACCGACTAAGCCGTCCAGGTGCCCCCTGGCCATTTTTTAGTTGGATCATGTATTTTTTTGGTGTTGAGTTGTATAAGTTCTTTATGTATTTTGGATGTTAACCCCTTATTGGATATTATCATGTGCAAATATCTTCTCCCATTCAGTAGGCTGTCTTTTGTTTTGTTGACGGTTTCCTTTGCTGTTCAAAAGCTTTTTATTTTGATTTAATCCAAATAGTTTATTTTTTTGCTTTTGTTTTTCTTGCCAAGGGAGATATATCTAGAAAAATGTTCTGTGGCCAATATTAGAGAAATTACTGCCTATATTATCTTCTAGGACTTTATGGTTTCAGGTCTCACATTTAGATCTTTAATCCATTTTGAGTTTATTTTTGTGTATGGTGTTAGTAAGGAGTCCATTCTTTTGCATGTAGCTGTCCACTTATCCCAGCACCATTCATTGAAGAGATCGTATTTTCCCTTGTCATATATTCTTGCCTCCTTTGTCATAGATTAATTGACCATGTAAGTATGGGTTTATTTCCGGGCTCTCTATTGTGTTCTGTTGATCTATATATCTGTTTTTGTGCCAGTACTGTACTGTTTTGATGATCACAACTTTGTAGTGTATCTTGAAATCTGGGCTTGTGATACCTCCAGCTTTGTTCTTTCTCAGGATTGCTTTGGCTATTTGGAGTCTTTTGTGGTTCCAGCCACATTTTAGGATTATTTGTCTTAGTTTTGTGAAAAACGTTGTTGGTATTTTGATAGGGATTGCATCGAATATGTAGATTGTTTTGGGTAGTACGGACATTTTAACAACATTAATTCTTCCAGTTTATGAACATGGAATGTATTTCTTTTGCTTGTGTCATCTTCAGTTTCTTTCCTCAGTGTTTTATAGTTTTATAGAGCACAGGTCTTTCGCCTCTTTGGTTAAATTTATTCCTGGGTAAGGGTGCCTGGTTGGCTTAGTTGGTTAAGTGTCAGCCTCTTCATCTTTGCTCAGGTCATGATCTCAAGGTTTGTGAGTTTGAGCCCCATCTCAGGCTCTGCACTGACAGCTCAGAGCCTGCTTGGGATTCTGTCTCTCCCTCTCTCTGCCCTTCCCCCACCCACTCTTTCCTTGTCTCTCTCTCTCAAAATACATAAACAAACTGAAAACAGCTTATTCGTGAGAATCTTATTCTTTTTGGTGCAATTGTAAATAAATGTTTTTAAAATTTCTCTTTCTGCTCTTTTTTTATAGTGTATAGAAACACTACTGATTTTGAGTATTAATTTTGTATCTTGCCACTTTACTGAATTCGTTTATTACTTCTAGTAGTTTTTTTGGTGGAGTCTTTAGGATTTTCTATGTTTTTATTCGTGCTACAAATGACTGCACAAATGCACATATTTTCTTTTATGGCTTATCTATAAATGAAATTCATTCTCAATTCTTAGATTCCATTTTTGTTCTTTAGTACCTTGCAGTTTCATATAGCTCCCAGTTCGTAATAAAATGTCAGCAAACGATTGAGTGATTACTAGCCTCGTCTTAAAATCATTTATGGATTTTGCCTTCATAATAACCATTATTACTATTTCTACCCCTGTTTACGTAAATGAGGAAACTGAGGTTTAGCAAAGTTGATAACTTGGCAATGATAACATAGTTGGTAAAGATCTTCTGACTCCAAAGCCTGTGCCCTGAATAATCTCTTGCTGATTTCAAGCTTGTAGATAATTGGATTTAAAACATTATCAGGCAGTAACCATTATTTTTGAGATTTTTAGCTTTTTTAATGAAACCACACCAAGATCATTCATTCCTTTTTTGATTTTCTTGACCCTTTATGGTTTTTTGATCACTCTTGTGCTCTATTAAGATGTATCATGCTTGCGTACTACTGTGAGATTTCTGTGGGGTGTTCAAAAAGTTCCGTTTTGGGCTCAATGGATTCTAGGTGCAGGACTCCAGCTGGAGAAGAGACATCCTTGATCTGAGGCCTCTCATGTGCAATGCCAGTCGAGGCTAGGCATTCTACAAAGCAGCAGATCTTGCGGTGGCTCCTGCCCCCTCCCCTCCTCCACCCTCACCATGGAGTCAAGGCTTTAGGGAAGTCTTGAATCCAGAGGACAGAGAGGAAGATTGGAGACAAGTTGTGTGTCTCGCAGGCCTGGGGAGACAGCTCTGAGTTTGCTACAACTGCTTAAATGTGATCATACCAGGCATTCTGACACCGTGAGACCATCTGCTGTGATTCTGCCAGAGCAGCGCCCCTCAAGAGACTTCCACGGGGTAAACCTGAGTGATTCTTCTTGGCACACTCCGCTGTTCCTTTTGTAACTTGGAGGCCAGTCGGTCCTACTTTGTTTTTCATTCCTGATTATTTCTAAGTCCCTCTGGTGAACTGTCCTCTTCCATCTTTATACATGGCTCCGGGGTTCTTTTCTTCGGGGCCAACCTCTTGTTCTTTTCATTTGTCAGAGCTTTCATTGGTACAAGTAATGGTAACGGTAACATATAACACTTCTATAGCACATAATATGGGCAAGAAGCTGTTTTCAGTGTTGTACATCTGTTACTTGTATTGACTTGCGGTGCCCCTAGGATGTAGGCATTATTCTTATGTCCACTTTACAGACGATGAAACTGAGGCACAGAGAATTTATTTCATCCATGATCACACAGTACTAAATCGTTGATGTGGGACTTGAATCCAGAAGTGAGATTTCAGAGTCTATGCTCTTCTGCTCTTAGTCATTAAAATATCCTGCCTCTCCCTAGGATAAAAATTTCCCTACACACTTAAGCTTTCTCGGAATGGATCCCCAATCATATTGTCTTTTATTTGCATACAAAAGTATAACAAAGTACTCACGTGCTTGTCTAGCCACCTGGAATACTTCCATAATCAGAGAATATAACTTACCAGCTTATCGGAGAAAAACGACCCCCACAAATAACATGCTCATAAGTAAACATTAAAAATTATAGGAGAAAAACCATAGAGGGAGCCAGCAGACCCAACAATGGCAAAAATTAACATTTCTGGAGCTAGACACAGGAGAATAATCTGAAAGAAACTGTAAGCATTTAAAAATACAGTTTGTATTAAAGAAGGAATAGAAGCCATGGAAAATAACTGGACACTGGGAATCAAGAGTAGGCAGTCCAAAGTAGACTCAAATTCGAATTTCAAAAAGCTTAATTACTCAAGAAGCTATAAAAATATGATTTTATTATTTCAGATGAATTAAGAATTGATAAAATGGAAGATAGAACTGAGAAATATCACCCAGTTGTCAGAAGGGGATGCATTGATGGATAATATGAAGGAAAGGTCAAGAGATACAACCATTAGAATGAGGCCTAACATAAGTCCAATACGAGTTTTCAGAAGAAGAGAAGAAAGAGGGTAGGGCAAAATTCAAAGAGGCAATGGATGAACATTTTCTAGAAATAAGGAAAACATAAATCCTAGGATTGATGAAACATGCCGAATTCCAAACATTTTAGTGAGACTGCAGAACTTTTAGCAAGCATATGGGGAAGCCAACTCTCTCATATGCCTTTTGTGGAGGGTCATTTAGCAATATATATAAACATATGTAAGTCTTTGACTCAGAAATTCGACTTCTAGGAATTTGTGCTCTGTAAATGATCGGTTTAGTTTCCAAAGATTTATAGATATATAATATATACGTATTATATATATATATATATGCGCACACATGCATACATGAAGATTTATATATATAAGGATATATATAAGCATATATAAGGATATATATAAGGATATATATATGCTTACATATATATATACACACATATACACATACATGAAATAAATTTGGGCATAACTGTAAAAGCACCATTGAATTTGTGCAGCTGTTAAAATGATAGATATATATTTTTACACTTGATCTTAGCCAAAAGGCCAATAAGCGATAGATATATATTTTTATTTATTGTCATAGAAAGACGATTGATATTGTGACAAGATCTAGTTAAAAACCAGTGTGCATAGGTTGGTCCCACTGGCATCAATGAAAGTCTGTATATATAAGAAGAAGTTTGAAAAGATAAATATTTTAAGCTTACAGATGGTTATCAATGGGTTGGTGATTTTTACTTTTTTATTATTTAATTTTACTATATTGTTTATTTATTCCTTTTTATTTATTCATTGTCTGAATTTAAAAAATTAACTGTGTTACCTTAATAATTATAAGAAACAATAAGGTATTTCACTTAGGAAACACAAAAAAAGAACCCAAAACAAAAATGGTGCCCTGAAGTTCTCGACCTCCCAAGTAATTAGAGCAGTCCTAATGGCCAAGATATAATCTGTATTACACAATATTAGAACAGTAGCCCAGAACGAAAGGCTCTTGGGTTTCATTCTTTTTTGTTTCATCCTACCTTCTCCTTCCCTGTGCAGCTTTCAGTAAGCAACCATATTTTTCACTTTTTCCTCTTCTTTATAAAACAAAATATATGCTTTCAGTGTAATTTATGGCTACTACATGAATGAGCTCATTTTAAAAAGTGGAATTGAATTAAACCAAATCAGTGTGATTTGGCATGTTTTTGCTTGCAGTACTGGAGAAAGGCTTTCTTTGAAAAAAAACAATGAGTACGTTGGGGTTCTCAGTAACGTGAAGGCTGACAGCGAGTGACAGTGGTAGTGCCCCTTGGCTGTCTTCAGAATTTCCTACTGAGCACATAAAAATAAGGATTCCTGGGGCGCCTGGGTGGCTCAGTCGGTTGAGCGTCCAACTTCGGCTCAGGTCATCATCTTGCGGTCCGTGAGTTCGAGCCCCGCGTCGGGCTCTGTGCTGACGGCTCAGAGCCTGGAGCCTGCTTCGGATTCTGTGTCTCCCTCTCTCTCTGCCCCTCCCCACTCATGCTCTGTCTCTCTCTGTCTCAAAAATAATAAACTTAAAAAAAAAAAAAAAGGATTCCTGGGCTCTACCAGCGTTCTTATTCAGTTGGGCTGGGACACAGGAATCTGTATTTTAAAAGCTTCCCAGGTGATCCCAATGATTATGGAGATTTAGAAGCCATAGTTCTATGGCATAATAGGAGTGTCTACTTCACATAGAATGTTTATGTTTCTTGGTGCCTGGTCCTCCTTTTTTCCCCTTCTTTTCTATTCTCTCAGTTTAAAAAATTATCAAACATGTTATTTCTCGGTTTTCACCTATGTAAATCCTGTGTATATTTATGGGACTACTAAAAGAGGTTGTTAACCCTTGTTGACCCTTGACCCATGGCTTGGGATCTGGAATCTAACCTCAATACTTCTTTGGCAAGAATGTGTGTGAGTGTTTGCGTGTGCATGTCTGTCCAAATGTCCTGTAGACACTGTTTACCAGTATCTATTATCCTAAAGATAGTATCTGGCTTTCAGCCTAAAATTAGGAGACATAAAAAGCAAAACAAAGCAAAAACCCAGTCAAGAGACAAAGAATCAAAGATCTTAACTCAGGTATGATCCAGATATTGAAATTATCAGAGAATTTTTAAAAACTATGATAATCCAGGATAATCTCCCTATTTTAAGGTTGACTGAGCAGGAGCTTTAATTCCTCTTTGTCATGTAACCTAACATATTCATAGGTTGCAGGAATTAGAATATAGACATCTTTGGTGATGGGGCATTATTGTGCTTACCACACCTACCACATGTAATTAGAATCCCAGAAAGAAAAGTGAGAGAGAACGGGGCAGAAGAAATATTGAAGAAATGTGGACTGGCTAGGAATTTTCCAAAAATAATAAAAGGTATCAAATTGTAGATCCAAGAAAATCATAGTACCCTATCCAGGTGTATATAATCACAGATGCACACTCACACAGATGCACACACAGACATACATGCACAAACACACTTATACTTCTGGGCACAGCCTATTCAAACTGGTAAAAACCAAAGAGAAAGAGAAATTCTTGAAGACAGTTGGAGAAAATGGACAGAATACACACAGAAGAACAAAAGTAACATTAATGGCAGACCTATTGCCAGAAAATACGAAATCCAGAAGATAATAAAGTGACATCTGCCAAGTACTGGATATAAACTCCACTCAACTCAGAAAATTATACCCAGCAAAAATGTCTTTAAAAAAATGAAGGAGGGGTGCCTGGCTCAGTTGGTCAAGTCATGATCTCATGGTTCTTAAGATTGAGTCCTGCATCTGGCTCTGTGCTGACAGTGTGGAATCTGCTTGGGATTCTCTCTCTCTCTCTTCTCTCTACCTCTTCCCCACTCATGTGTGCATGCTCTCTCTCGCTCTCTCTCTCAAAAATAAGTAAATAAACATGAAAACATTTTTTAATGTTTTTTTTTTTATTTTTATTTTTGAGAGAGAGATGGAGTGTGAGTGGGGAGGAGCAGAGAGAGAGAGGGCGACACAGAATTTGAAGCAGGCTCCGAGCTCTGAGCTGTCAGCACAGAGCCCGACACAGGGCTTGAACCCACAGACTGGGAGATCATGACTTGAGCCAAAGTCGGACGCTTAACCAACTGAGCCACCCAGGCACCCCGAAAACATTTTTAAAAATGAAGGAAAGGGTCACCTGGGTGACTCAGTCGGTTAAGTGAGCCTTCAGCTCAGGTCATGATCTCATGGTGGTGAGAATGAATCCCGAGTTGGGCTCTGTGCTGGGCATGGAGCCTGCTTAAGATTCTTTCTCCCTCTGCCCCTAACCCACTCACATGCACTCTCTCTCTCAAAAATAAATGAAGGAAAAAGAGAGACATTTTTCAGACAGACTCTGAGAGAATTATTTATTAGCAGACCTGCTCTATAAGAAATGTTAAGGGAAGTTTTTCAGACATGAGGAATATGATACTCGGCAGAACTTGGAAATACACAAAGAAATGAAGATCTCTCATAGTGGTTAAAGTGAAGATAAATACAAAAAAACTTTTATGGCTTATTTTAATTTACTCTAACAATTGTTGAAAACAAAAATTTCAGCAATGTATTTTGGGTTTGTAATTTAAATAAGAATACTGTATGACAGTGGTAGTGCAAAGGTTAGTAGGAAGGAATTAGGAATGTATTGTTAGAAGATTCTTACACTACATGTGAAGTGGCATGATAGAATTTGAAAGTCAACTGTAATTAAATGTGTAAATAGTAAACTTAGGGAAACCATTACAAAAAATTTTTAAAGATGTGTAAATAAGAAGGCAATAGTGGGAATAGAATGGAATTCTGAAAAGTATTCAATCAAAAATCAGGAAGATAAAGAGGAAAAAAAGGAACAAAGAATGGATGGGACAAATAGTAAACAACTAGCAAGATGGCAGATTTTACTCCAACCGCATCAATCTTTATATTAAATATAAATGATCTAAACACACCAATTAAGAGACTGTCAGATTGGTTAAAGAAGTAAGAATCAACTATTTTCTGTCTATAGGAAAGCCACTTTAAATAAAAATACAGGCTAAAAGTCATTCCTATTATTATCTGGAATGTTAATTAAAAGCATTTACTAATATTCTTTTTACATAATTCTTTTAACCTAAGAGACTCTGTTCTTGTTATTTTTTGTCTGCAAACTGAAGCAAAGAAGAAATTTAAAATTCCATTCTGGGGACTCAGGCAGTTAAGCATCCGACTTCCGCTTAGGTCATGATCTCACTGTTGGTGGGTTCAAGCCCCGTGTCGGGCTCTGTGCTGACAGCTCGGAGTCTGGAGCCTGCTTCAGATTCTTTGTCTCCCTCTCACTTTCCCCCACTCATGCTCTGTTTCTCTTTCTCTCTCTCTCTCTCTCTCTCAAAAATAAAAACCTTAAAAATTTAGAAAAAAATAAAATTCCATTCTACACAAAGTAGTTGTCTGTTCTGTTTCCTCTAATTAAGAATAGCATACTTAACTTGCTTAGATTTACTCTTATATCACATGGTGTTTGCTGAGTATAATCATTCCTCTGTAATCTTTCTAATCCTTGCTGATTCAGTTGGCCTCTCTCTTGGCTGTCTTCTTAGAATTTTTCTGTAATTTAACATTTGCCTCCACTTTTCATTTGCTTTTTCCAAGTTCCAGTTTTTAGAATGTTCTGTGTGGTATGTTATCTTTTTTTAAAAGCGTGACCATGAATTTTCCTACAGCTGTGAGTCTCTGGGGAAGCTGATTGTTTTTAGAGAGTAGTTTGTCTGTTTTCTCAGGAAGATTCCCAAAGGCACGTTATTTCCAAGTCAATTTTGGAATACTTTATTTTGGTTATTAGTCCATTTAACATACAAGGATTATTAGTCTCAAAGATGCAAAGCCTGCGAACCAGTTAAAAAGGACAGCCACAGTCAAAAATTTTTAGAGGCAAAATTTAGTTGGCAAAATATTGCCCGGTTAGTTCTCAATGTCTGTCAAGTACTATTTGTGAGTAGTAGTTAATTGACATATCTGTGTCTTCAACATCAATTATTTTTGTTGTATTATTTAATAATTAAATTATTTTTAAGTAATAAGTATACCCTGGTAAAGAGAAATCTTTATTTATATTTTAGATTGGGAGGAATGATAGAGTAACAGTACTCCCAGGGAAAGTAGGTTTGTCCCAGTGGTTTTGGGGGTTGTGAGTATATACTGTGTTGCTGTGCCCATAGCCTGGGCATTGAATATTGTCATGGAATCTAGTATTAGAATGTATAATGAGACTATATCGGGAGAAATAATGGGTACAGAACTTGAGTTATTTCCGAGGGGGATTAGGTGATTTATTTTATTTATTTAAAAACATTTTTTTAATGTTTATTTATTTTTGAGAGAGACAGAGACAGAGCATGAGTAGGGGACGGGCAGAGAGAGGGAGACACAGAATCCAAAGCAGGCTCCTGGCTCCAAGCTGTCAGCACAGAGCCTGACTCGGGGCTCCAGCCAACAAACTGTGAGATCATGACCTGAGCCGAAGTTGGTTATTCAACTGACTGAGCTACCCAGGTGCCCCAGATTAGGTAATTTAGAACATGATCTCTAAAATAAAAAAGTATCTTAAGGTTGAATAGTGTGTTACTTAAAATATATACTTGTCCTTTGTATATCTTATAAAGCTAAAAAGAATCTAAAGGGCTAATAAGATGAAATGACCAAATATATAATGATCTTACTTTGTTGTTGTGTGTTTATTTGTGTGTCTACATGTGTATGCCCATGTGCTTGTATGAGTGTGTGTCACAGAGAGAGTGTATGTACACACATTTTCTTATGTGTGGTCAATTAGAGATTGAGTGTGGGTGCTCCTTTCCCCATATTGTGTTCTAATCCAAGTCTTAGAATGAAATAATTCAGTTCTTAAGTGAGGAGAGAGGTAGGTGAAAAAATGAGAGAGATGGGAGGGTAGGAGGAAAACCAGGAGATGATAGGCCTGCGGAAGCCATAATAGGGAAATGCTGAAAGATGTGTCATTGCTGCTGAAGGTCTAGGACAGTACAAACCGGTATGGTAGCCGCTAGCTGCAAGTTGCTATTGAGGACTTGAGATGTGACTAGTGCAAACCGAAATGTGTTATAAGTGTAAAATAAAATGCATACCATGGACACCTCAAATGAATATGATGTACATGGCAACTATGTTTCAATTAAAAAAATGCACACCAGGGGTGCCTGGCTTATTCAGTCAGTTAAGTGTCTAGACCTTGGTTTCAGCTCAGGTAATGATCTCACAGTTCGTGGGTTCCAGCCCTGTACTGGGTTCTGCTCTGACGGCGCGGAGCCTGCTTGGGATTCTTTCTCTGCCCCTCCCCAGTTTGCTCTCTCTTTCTCAAAAAATAAATAAATAAACACTAAAAAATGCATACCAAATTTCAGACAAGTACAAAAACAAGAATGAAAAATACTTCATCAGTACTTTTAAAAGTGTTGATTACATTTTGAAATGATAATGTTTGGGATATACTGGGTTAAATAAGTATAATCTTAAAATATCACATACTACTTTTTACTTTTGAAAAGTATGGCTGCTAGAAGTTTTTAATGGCACATATGGCTTGCGTCCTATTTCTCTCAGAGTTTGTCAGTATGGAGGTCGTTCACAAACTTGGTAAGGGTAGGCTGCCTGGGATTAAGTAATGCCTAGCAAATTCTTTATACTCAGATGAGACTGAATCATCACCTAATACTGTTAAGTCTAAAATTAAGTAACAAAACTCACCACTAAAATTTCTTCTAGACATTTTTAGTGTGTATATAAGCGATGTAATCATTTTACGTACATTGACAATATAATATGTAAGTATTTAAATGAAATCCTTTGAAATCTACTCCCAAATGGTTTTTTGATCTTTTTTTAACCTGTTTCTTTTTTTCCTTTTTTGTCTTCTTTCTTTCTTTTTATTTAATTTCTTATTTTTAATTTAAAAAACTTTTTTCTTTTAATTTTTTTATTTTATTTTTTTTTGTATATCTGGCCAGGAAACTTCATGGTGTTATGGTCAACTTGCCGCACAACCGTGTTCAAATCTGTCACCAACAGGTTCATTAAAAACCTGGCCTGCTCCGGGATTTGTGCCAACCTGGTGTGTGTGCCTTTTGACATCATCCTTAGCACTAGTCCTCACTGTTGCTGGTGGATCTACACCATGCTCTTCTGCAAGGTCGTCAAATTTTTGCACAAAGTCTTCTGCTCTGTGACTATCCTCAGCTTCCCTGCCATTGCCTTGGACAGGTAAGACCGGGTAGCCAGGGGTTCCATGTTTTTTTTTTTCAAGTGCTTTGAAGGATTAGCACCATAGAGCAAAATGGCAATGAGTCAATGTTCCACACGCTGCTTTGTAGTCTGCTTGGGGTCAACTGAAAGAGAACGTTTGAAACAGATGCCTCACAAAAGACATGTTGATTTCACGGCGGCTACAGAAAATAGAACCTTTAGAAAAGATGTGGCGTTTGTGGGGGGTTACGTCATGAGTTGCTGGGGCAGACTGGATCATGATGTTGCTTCAGCCTGGCGGGAGTCAGTGGCATTGGCGTTGCAATTTGTAGTAGATTGCTCATCAGATTGATAACTCTGAAATTAGCGCTTTTTGATGGAGGATGAAAACATTTCTGGAAGAACAAGGGTATAGTTCAGTGGTTATTTAACAAATGACTAGATAACCCAGTTGAACTTGACAGGATAATACCAGAATTCCTCTGGAGGATTTATTTCCAAGCCTGTATATTGTGGTGCTGGCTGTTTTCTCTTCCCATCCTCCTTATAAGGATGTTCATTTGGAAATGAATCCTGTCTTAGCTACTGCCATCATACATAATTTGATCAAATTCATCAGGGTCAAGTGTAAACATTTCAGTAATCAACAGCTTCCTGCCTTCTCTTTCTGTCGATAGCACTTGTGAAGACCGTCTCAGATAATAATAATACATTTTAGAGAATAGAACTAAATAAGCAAACAAGAGCGGGAAAGTATTTTACATCCATGAGTCCTTTTGATTTCAAGATTTACAGAGAGGAAGAGTTGCTGAGGGCAAGTGCCGGCTCTTCTGGCTTTTTCCCCACTGATAAATTTAACTACATTTTAGATGAATTTGGAATTTTTAAACTCATTGTCCATTCAAAACATACTTAATTCCTCAATGACCTATGAGCGCATGGATTACAGAACCAGTGGAGTCACTTCAGCCTCAGACCTGGGATCCTGATTGTATCAACTGCCGAGGGTTCATCTGCATGGAAGGACACAGTCACAAAGTCCCCAGCGTAGTAGGAGGAGTCATTGATTTCGTGGGTAAGAGACTGGGCTCTGGAGCCCGAAGTTGGCTTTCAGTCCTACGCACACTGCTTCTTTGCTGGGTTGCTTTGGGCAGAGTGGCTTAACCTTTCCGAGCCTAAGGTGCCTCATAGTAGGAAAAATTAAGTGAATTATTTATGGCCTATGCTTGGAAAGGCCGCACCGATATTTGTTTCTCTTGAGGTTTCCCTTTTGATTGGCACATTTTCCCTCAGGTTTATTGTCTGCAACTATTTTATCGTCGGATCTTGCTAGGAGCCACTCTAGCTCTTCAGAAGTTTCTCACTAGAAATTCACCATCTACAGGGGCAGCAGAAGCAGGTGACAAAGCCAAGTGTCACAGGCCAGGGTGCTTTAGTGTCTGCATTCCTGTTCACAGGGGTCAGTAACTTAGCAGGTGTAGCTAATTGTTACTTTGTGGGTATCTAGACTCAGTAGGCAGGATTTTCTATTTCCTTAGAAGAGAAATCAGGAATCTGGAGTTTTACCTTTTTTTTTTTTTTTTAAGATTTTATTTTTTAAATAATCTGTACACCCAACGTAGGGCCTGAACTCAAGACCCCAAGATCAAGAGTGGCATCCTCTACCAACTGAGCCAGCCGGTTCCCTGAGTTTTACTATTTTTAAATGTTTTACTATTTAAATAGTATTACTATTTTTAAATGTTAAACTAATTTTCATTCAGAAAAGATTATGTGGGTCACTCAATCCCTTCAGCAAGCTGAACGTGCCGATGTCATGCCATTTTGCCATGCGGGTCTCTTCCGTGCTCAGCAAGAGTTCTCTGAATATCCGGAAAGTGCTATCGCACAGCCCTGGAATCTAACAGTGTGAGGTCAGAGTGAAAAGTCCACTTACACCCTGGCGGATGCCCTAGTGCATTTTGTGCTGAGCTATTCCACGGTCACGGCAGGAGTCCTTCCCAGGCTCTTTCTGCCACCGGCTGGGTGACGTCTTCCATCTTCAGTCCACGTCCCGGGTGTTTCTTTCTTGAAAGTTTTTTTCAACTATTTTATGGAGATATTATTTACCTATCATAAAATTCAGCCATTGTAAGTGCACAGATCAATGAGTTTTCGTGTTTTTACGGAGATGTGCGGCCATCGTCCTATTGTGGAGTCATTCAACGTGTTCTTTTTTTTCTTTAATTTTTTTTTCGTGTTTATTTATTTTTGAGACAGAGACAGTGCACAAGCAGGGGAGGGGTAGAGAGAGACACACACACACACACACACACACACACACACAGAGTCTGAAGCAGGCTCCAGGCTCCAAGCTGTCAGCACACAGCCCGATTTGGGACTCGAACCCACTAACGTGAGATCATGACCTGAGCCAAAGTCAGACGCTTAACTGACTGAGCTACCCAGGCGTCCCTCAACGTGTTCTTTTGTGCCGAGCTTCCTTCACTCGGCTTAATGTTTTCAAGGTTCACCCATTCAGTAGCTTTAGTGCCTTCATCCCCAGTCCTGTTGAGATATAATCAACATATAGCAATGTAAAAGTTCAGGGTGTACAGCAAAATGACTGGGTTTACATACATTGTGAAGTGATTGCCAGAGTAAGTTTAGTTAACATCCATCGTCTTGTACAGAAACTGCCTACCCCTCAAAAAAAGAAAAGAAGAAAAAAATCTTTTTTTTTTCCTGGCAATGAGAATTCTCATGATCTACTCTTAAAATTTTGCTCCATTTTTTTTATTGCTGAATAAATATTCCCTTGTATGGATATGCCATATTTTGTTCATCCATTTACTAGTTGACGGACATCTGGTTGTCTCCAATTTCTGGCTGTTGTGAATGATGCTGCCATGAGTCCTGAAAGATTTTCACAACAGGATGCAGCAAGAGTGGGAACACGTGATTCTGAGCAGGTTGCCATTGTGCCTGGAAGCTATGCAGTAATCCCTGAGGGTTGTTTCTGGGCCCTCAGTCTTAGACAAGAAAATATGTAAACAACAAGAAATCCTTGTTTTTGTTTCAGCCAAAAATCTGTTGTAGTTTTGCTATGATTAAAAAAAAAGTACGGAAGTCGTTTTAGTAGAAAGAAAAAGAGTGGTAAAAAAAATCCTATTTTATTATGCAGAGAAACAGATCACTGTCAAGTGTAAGTATGGCGTGCGTGAAGACGAAGGGAAGATAATCCTTTCTCTCGCTTCTTTCTCAGACATTTGTGTCATGGTACTGAGTCAGCAAGATAATCGGGGGGCCACTTCCTACATCATCCTCTAGTGATGTAAACATTAACAAAATGATCTATAGCGAGCCTGTGTGCTTTTCCAATACACAGTGGAAGCCTGGTCTTGTTACCTGTCAGTTGCCAAGTGGGAATGTATTCGTGTGTGGGCACAGCACCTTTACAGTGGATTGATGAGTTACGATTAGAAATGTATCTATACTCAGAGAAAAAAATTGAGAGCATGCATAACCTATGTACTTCTTTCTTTTTCTTTCCCTTCCAGAGAGAGATCTAGAACACATTTCACCACGTTCCATCCATTCCTGATCATCCATGGTCATGTTGTGCTTACATCGTATCTCCCACAGCCTGGAACATTCTCCCCCGCCTGTCCCCTGCCAGACTCCACCACAGTGCCACCTTTTGTTGACATTTTCCCAGCTGCTCCATTTCCGGTACCTCCTCTGTGCATACCTCTAGAAGAGTCATCATCTCCTTGGTCATAATTGCTCATCTGCATGTCTTTTTCCGCATGGAGTTTAGAGACATTCCTGTGTCTTTTCATCTTTGTAACCCAGTGCCTGGCATATAGGCGGTGCTCAGAGATCCTCGTGGCAAGTGATGAATGTTGATCGAGTTGTAAGGTTGACCTTTTAGCTGACCACAGAGACCTTTGTTCACCATAGGTCTGATGACTAGTGGCAGCCCTTTCATGACAGATAGGATTCTTAGGGTCTGAAGAATTACTCAGGTTCCCTAAATCGTTGATGATATTGAAACAAGGTGCTTTTGGAGTTATGATGACAGAATCATCAAGATAAAGCTGGAAGGAAGAAAGGGCTGGTCTGATTTTAACTAAAATCTAATCATGCAGGCATTTTAGACTTATTAATTATTCTTAGGGTCATCGAATGATATCATGGGAACAATGGCTATGGAGCAGGAATAAGTTTTGGCAGTTGAATTGGTTTTGTGCCAGGACCTTGCGCACGGGGCCCGTCTGCCCTGGGCGGCTTGTAAATGCTAATGCTATCCATACATGCCCTATGGCCCGAGGATGCTTTGGGTATGTGTGTAGACAATTTTTTTTCTCTTAATGGCTTTGAATATTGCCCGCAAGCTCTTCTAGCCCATGTAAAATTTTTTCAAAAGTTACCCTTTGCCCTTAAATTGAAAAAATAGATATCTTTACGGTTATATTGAGGTCACTCTTTGGGATCTAATGCTGGTGGCAATATTTATAACTAACTATGAAATGAAATGACTTACTTGCTTTCCTGATAGTCTTGAGACTCCCATATGACAGGGCTCTTCTCTGCTCAGTTTTTAAAAAGATACTTTTTTTGGCCTGTGAGACTTCTATTGTGTGGGAAAGTCTCAAAACTTAAGGTCTGACTTCCTTTTTTTTTTTTTTAAATTTTTTTTTAATGTTTTTAAATTTATTTTTGAGAGAGAGAGACTGTGAGCAGGGATGGGCAGAGAGGGAAGGGGACGGTGGATCCAAAGCAGGCTCCATGCTGGCAGCAGCGAGCCCGATGCGGGACTTGAACTCATGAATCAGGAGATCATGACCTGAGCCGAAGTAGGATGCTTAACCAACTGAGCCGCCCAGGTGCCCAAGGTCTGACTTCTTAATTCCTCCACTGATTCCCCCTGTCTTAGGCAGGACAAAAGAACTTAACCCATCTTCTCCCCTCTCTCCTACTTTTGGTGATGTAGATTCCCCTAATGTAAACAGCATCTTCTCCTATGAAACGAATTTTGCTTCTGCATTTTGCAGGTACTACTCAGTTCTTTATCCGCTGGAGAGAAAGATATCTGATGCCAAGTCCCGGGAACTGGTCATGTACATCTGGGCCCATGCCGTGGTGGCCAGCGTTCCTGTGTTTGCAGTGACCAATGTGGCCGACATCTATGCCATGTCCACCTGCACTGAAGTCTGGAGCAACTCGTTGGGCCACCTGGTCTACGTTCTGATCTATAACATCACTACAGTCATCGTGCCCGTGGCCGTGGTCTTCCTCTTCCTGATACTGATCCGACGGGCCCTGAGCGCTAGCCAGAAGAAGAAGGTCATCATAGCAGCTCTCCGGACCCCACAGAACACCATCTCTATCCCCTATGCCTCCCAGCGGGAGGCAGAGCTGCACGCCACCCTGCTCTCCATGGTGATGGTCTTCATCCTATGCAGCGTGCCCTACGCCACCCTGGTCGTCTACCAGACCGTGCTCAACGTCCCCGACACATCTGTCTTCTTGCTTCTCACTGCCACTTGGCTGCCCAAAGTCTCTCTGCTGGCGAACCCTGTGCTCTTTCTTACGGTGAACAAATCCGTCCGCAAGTGCTTGGTAGGGACGCTGGTACAGCTGCACCACCGGTACAGCCGCCGTAATGTGGTTAGCGTGGCGGGTGGCGTGGCCGACGCCAGCCTGGAGCCCAGCCTGCGCTCGGGCAGCCAGCTCCTGGAGATGTTCCACATTGGGCAGCAGCAGATCTTTAAGCCCACGGAGGACGAGGAGGAGAGTGAAGCCAAGTACGCTGGCTCGGCCGACCTCCAGGCCAAGGAGATCCTTAGCACCTGCCTGGAGGGAGCGCGGGAGCCCCAGTTTGCACCTCCTCTGCCGCTCCTGGGCGCGGCGGACTCTCGATCCCAGGTGGCGCCAGCCGCCCCCGCGGAGCCTGAAACATTGCCTGACAAGTATTCCCTGCAGTTTGGCTTTGGGCCTTTCGAGTTGCCTCCTCAGTGGCTCTCAGAGACCCGAAACAGCAAGAAGCGGCTGCTTCCCCCCTTGGGTAATACCCCAGAGGAGCTTATTCAGACAAAGATGCCCAAGGTAGGCAGGGTGGAGCGGAAGATGAGCAGAAACAATAAAGTGAGCATTTTCCCGAAGGTGGATTCCTAGTAAGGGCTGTGAATCTCTGGAAGGAGCAGGGAGCTCCTGCACTGCGATGCTCCCTTGGCTCTGGCCGGCCCTGTGATTTGTGTGATCTCACTGCAGCCAAACTATGGGTTGACTCCTCCTGTGTGGGCCAAATGCTTTCGGAACGAGAGGGAAACCTATACGAAATCAATTGTCCTCTTTACTGAGGGAGTATATATATTTATCACAGTGATCTGTGTCCTTGGTAAATTCGCGTTCTTCTCCGTGGAACGGGTCTTGGAATGGGCACTCCATGTGCATTTTCTGAGGACCCCCTGGTTCCTGGGCCCACCAGAGAATATAGGGAGAGAAGAACCTCCATGAGCTCAAAGAGAGTAGGGGCCCTCTAAGGAAAGCCCAAGATAATGATGGAGTGGTGTGGCCACAAAGAAAATGCCCATTCGATTTACTCAAATACGACAAGTGTTAAAAATGTTTAATATTGATCTGTATCTCCAGGAGAGATAGGGACTTGGGATTGGACACCTGACACCTTTTTTCTAGAAGGCCTGATCATATGACTCAGTTTCTCCTGAAGCCCTTCATCCCTTTCACTGGGATGTAGACAAGGAATGGCTATTCCACCCTCATTTGACAATGGCGATAGCTGTGCCAGGGGGTTAGACAGGAGATACTCCATCTTGATTAGCTTGACATTCTTCTAACACCACTGAAGCCTCAGAAAGTTATGTCTGCAGTGCAGCATTGGTTGGAAAATACTACAAGCACTTTACTATGTCTTTCCCCCTGAAATTGTATTTTTCAACCAATGAGAGGGAAGCTAAGGGGTAGAGAAGAAAGACAGAAATGTCCGTACCCTGTTGTCTTTTCTCTTCCAACGTGGATCTCATGTGAAAGGGGCTATGTCGCAATCCGTAGGAGTGAAGTGATTGGAAAAGATGATCTCGTGCAAACTTTTGGGATTCGGAGGTAATTTAAAAATGCGGAGTTAGTGTAAACTGGATCCTCTGGAAACTTCAAGCTAAAAAAACTTGATTAGGAAAGGTGATTCTGCCCAAAAGAGGGAGAGAAGTCTGACAAAGATGGCTTCCTCTGAGGAGGACTCCAGAACCCAGGTGTGGCCAGTCTCTTCTTCGGTCTCTTTGCGCAACTAAGATTCTCCCTTCGTTGTGGACCCAAAAGAGGAACAGGACAGGGAGAAAGATTGAATCATTTTAAATGTCAAGGCAGCACCTAGCCCAGGTGAGCTTTCCAGTTCCTCTTTTCCGGGAAAGTTTTAGCAGGAGTCCCAGTGCATAGAGGAGGAGGAGGACAATGTCCTCACCAGATTAGCCTCCTGAGGGACTCTCATAAGCAATTCAAGTCCGCTTTGGGGTAGACTTCACCAGGTTGAATTCAAACCATAGGTGACACTTCACTTTTAATGAGGGCAAGTCAAGTTTCAGCTCCACTTTTTTTTCTAGGATGTTTTGTTCTTGTTAATAGTATGTGTGGTGGGGGAAACCTTCCAGTGCCTTGAGCGAGCTTGAGTGAAAGTAGGCGTTCTCACTGCAACCTGCCTTCCGCATCCCAAGGGCAACGGTCCTCACGGATCCCCTCCTTTAACCACACGGGCCCCCTGTCTCTGGGCGAAAGCTCAGACTATGTGTAGGGAGTTTCTTGTGATGTCTGGTGTGCTGTGGTGTCTTGTGATTCCAGAGTGTGAACCCAAAGTCCCTTCCAGGGAAGAGGGAAATCCTTCCCCTTCATGTTTTGTCTCCTTGCAGTGTTGTGTGCTCTTAGCACAAACAGGCGACTGCCACATCCTCTCCGCACGCCCCCTGCCCCCCAGCCCTGTGTGCATGCCATCTGTAGCTTCATGCCCTGGTAGTTAATGGTGGCCCTTCAAGCTTATCATTCAAAACCTTCCCAGTTGTTACAACTTCCACCAAGGAGAAACATAATCTGTCAGAAAATTGTGTCTACTTTAGAAGAATCTGTCAAATGTAGCCACTTTGGTGTTGTTCTCATAATATATATGTACAACTTAATACATTCGGGTGAGGCAGAATTGGGTAGTTCTTTCTTATGTATGTTTGAGGCAGATGGTTGACTTCTAACAGGTCATTGCCAGGTGTATTTCTATAGTCTTTGGAGAATTACATTTTAATAAAAAACTGCAAAGCTGTTTCTGAACTCGAAAAATGTTGAATGAGCTATGTTTTTTTGTTTCTCCTTTTCCCTCTCAAGTGAGCATATTAATGTGAACATTGCATGTTGAGTTAATCAAAATTACAGTGATATTGGGAAGGTAGGGGAGAAGTAGAGGGGATGATTGTGCGAGAGAGCAGCCCTCATCTACCCTGACAGGGCAAATTATGGCCAAAATGGTTGGTGCAGAGGAGAGTAGAATACACATATTTAGAAATGCGGCCATGTGTGACTGCCCAGCAGCTAGAATTATTGCAGGGCCTCGTCTCTGGGACTGCTTTGTTTTGTTTGTTTTAAGCCTTTTTGTTATATTTTAAAACATTCTACACATCTAGATAAACATATAAATCAACTTTTAAAAACTTCTGAATTTTGCAGTGCCCCATCAGACTAAACAAAGGAAAGAAGAAACCATATGCATCATTGAAGAGACTTGAGAAAAGAAGGCCGTTTAGGCTTTCGGAGTCAGAGTAGCCAATGGCTTTCTGCTGGTACGCTCAAATGACGTCAGTTCGCTCAGATAATTCCTCTGGTTTGGCTCTATGACCTAGGCAAATATAGGGTGTTCTGAATTCTACCCCCTTTTTTTTGGGGGGGGTGTATTTATTAAGGTACATTTAAGAATTGTTGGTACTTTTTAAGAGCAAGTTTGTTTATTTATTATATTATTTTTTAATAATTTATTGTCAAATTGGTTTCCATATAACACCCAGTGCTCATCCCAACAAGTGCCCTCCTCTGTGCCCGTCACCCACTCTTCCCCCTCCCACACCCCCTCACCCCTTAGTTTGTTCTTAGTCTTTGAGAGTCTCTTATGTTTTGTCTCCCTCCCTAAGAGCAAGTTTAAGTAATACTAGTTTGCTTCAGAAATTTAGAGCCCACGTAATATTTTAGATTTATACGAAAATAATGAGTTTAATGAATTAAACTCTTCTGGAGTTTGTTTACTTATTTATAATCGGATGTCTTCATCTTCTTAAGAAAATGTCTAAAGTGGGGGCGCCTGGGTAGCTCAGTCGATTAAACGTCTGACTTGGGCTCTGATCATGATCTCATGGTTCGTGAGTTTGAGCCCCGCGTCAGGCTCTGGTGCTGACAGCTCGGAGCCCGGAGCCTGCTTCAGATTCTGAGTCTCCTTCTCTCTCTGCCCCTCCCCTGCTCATGCTCTGTCTCTCAAAAATAAATAAACATTGAAAAAACTAAAAAAAAAAAAAAAAAAGAAAATATCTAAAGCGAACACAATATAAGTACCTTTGCATTAACTAAGTCTTTAGAATATTGTTTAGAAAATCTCAATTAGTTTTAATTTACAATACTCTGCCTTTAAAGTTTATTCCTTTGGTAGCATTTGGCTTCTCAGCGCCTACTTTGTATTTATATATGATGTTTCACTGGAGGGTATTAAAGCACAGCCCACAGACTTTCTGGAGGAAATGATATGATCTCTGTTTTGCAGATGGGGAAACTAGAGGTACAGATGGCCACATCATTAGCCCTCAGAGATGAAGCAAGTTAGAGACAGAGCTAAAGATAGTGCCAAAGGCTTTAAGCGCAGTTCTTCCACTTGCACCCTCCAAAGTACTGATGATGTTTTCATCCTCCGTTATTACGATTATTTTTGAATTCCCGCTTGGCACATATTATTAAACTGTACTGGGGACTGGATTCAAACCTTTAAAGCCTGACAGCTGTTTTTCTCAATGTTATTTCTCAAATTTCCTTCTGCTTCATGATTTTCCCTGTTTCATGACAGAGTAATTCAGTTCAGAGTACGTGTTAAGAAACTCTTCATAGAAAGCCAAGATTGAGATCATTTGGCTGAGAGTATTCACCGACACCGTCTTATGCCTTATGTCCCCCTGGTTATTTCTGCACCGAGGTTACCCTTAGTTTTGTTTAAGAGTCACTGCCGTCAAATCATTCTCACCCATCGCCCACGCTCCCGCAGGGACACTCCATACTGTTTTCTGTGAGTCCATGAAACGTTAACAAGATTCGTTCGTTCATGTCAGTAAATAGTATCGCATTTAACACTGTTATTATAGTGGAGTATAAAGTATTTAAGATATGGTCTCTGCCCTCTAAACAGCTTAGGGGAGAGGAAAATCCCCCATAAGATACAGACAGCAGTAAAGGCTCAAGTGCTAAGAAGAAGGGCTGAGGAAAGTGAAAATTACGATTCTCTGAGAACATGGATCCTCATTAATGATTTTGTTCTATGGATGGCTCTATGCGAGTTTTTTCTTTAAATTCAGGAAATTTCTGTCTCCAGAAAATGTCTACTTACTGCACGTAGTCATAGCACTTAGAATACGGAGGATCTTAGCCTCGTTATAATTGAAGATGAAAAAATCGAGGCCCAGGAGACTGATTTTTTTTTTTTTTTTTTTAAGACCTTGGACCAGAACTCATGCTTTTAAAAACTGCCTAATCCATAGGCAAGATGTGAGGAGTGGAAACCAGTGCCTTTAAATGTCATTTTCATGATGAAATGTAGATAATTCAGTAGACGGCCTGTTGAAAAGATGAAGAAATTTTTTCCTGACTAAGACTTTACGTTGTCTTATCTGCTACTTACTCCAGATGCTCGGCCCTGCGAAATCCCTCTTACCGCGGACACTTCCTGTCTCAAATGAGTGGATGGGAGGAGTTGGAAGGGAGTCATGTGACCACCTAGCCCTGCCTCTGTCAAGATCACTAGACATGATTAGAGAAAGGCTAAAAACTCACTTGCCCAGAAATAGTTTGCTGGAGGATTTGACCGAATCCGTGACCAGTGAAAGGCAGACAAGTGAATGTACAAATGCCGGTGTGCCACCTGGATGCAGAATTCCTCCAAATTTGGGCCAAGGAATCGACCTCTAGATTCGTAACAAAAAAAAAATAGTGGGCAATGTTCACAAAAACACCAAGTCATCTGTAGCAACACATGGAAGACAAATGGCATTCTTCACTATAGATCGGAAGGCTGCTTTCGTTTGAAATAAAAATACTCATTTTATTAACAATTGCAGTGAAACATTCGATGTAGGATTTCAGGAGCATTTTATTTTCTTTATTTCTATAAAGTAAGGAAAAGTGTTCCGGAATTACCCTCCCATTAATCAATAGGCTGGTAAATTGAAGCCTGGAGTAGTGAAGCTTGTCTTAATTATTATTTTCCTAAGTGTATTTATTTTTGTGTGTGTGAGAGAGAGAATGAGCTGGGGAGAGGCAGAGAGAGAGAGACATGCACACACACAGAATTTGAAGCAGGTTCCAGGCTCTGAGATGTCAGCAGAGAGCCCCACGCAGGGTTCGAACTCACGAATCGTGAGACCATGACCTGAGCCGAAGTCGGACGTTCCACTGAATGAGCCACCCAGGCACCCCAAAGACTTGTTTTTCTGAAGGCAACAGTAGAGGAGGATGCAAGCCCAAATCTCACAAAACCTAAACCAATTTTCAGTTCATCGTACTGCATCATGCTATAAAAGAAGGGCATACCTGTTGTCCTTTGCTTTGTTTAATTCTTTGCTTCTAGGTTGCAGAGGACAAGACAGGTGGCTGTTACTGTTGCCCGGATGTGGCCGAACGGGCAGGTATTGCTGTCCAGCCTGCTGAGCAGGTGTCTCTTATGCTGGTAAGACTATCATTGCAGTCGAGGCTGGGACACATGAGCAGGTCGTTTCCAGATGGAGCCGAGCCTGCTTCAACTGAGTGTTCACAGAGTCTCAGAGCTCGAAGTATACTTAGAAGCCTTTATCCCTGCCCTTATTTTACTAGGTGAAGAAACAGGTGGAGGGAGGTCAAAAGACCCAGCCCTGGTCAACTCCGCAGAGACCTGATGAGAAACCAGGGAGGGATGCATAGCTTAAAATAGGTTTATGTCAGTGCATGAGTCAGACAACACATTTTGAGCCAAATTAGAATATTCCAGTTTGTTATGCTAAAATGAAGGGGAAATAAACCCGCTTCTATTAAATAAAGAGTTTGGATAATCAAAGAAGAAAGAAGTTAATTATTATTATTTAATATAATTTATTGTCAAATTTGTTTCCATACAACACCCAGTGCTCATCCCAAAAAGTGCCCTCCTCCATGCCCGTCACCACTTTCCCCTCTCCCCCACACCCTCCCATCAACCCTCAGTTTGTTCTCAGCGTTTAAGGGTCTCTTATGATTTGCCCCCCTCCCTCTCTGTAACTTTTTTACCCTTTTCCCTCCCCCATGGTCTTCTGTTAAGTTTCTCAAGATCCATATATGAGTGAAAACATAGGGTATCTGTCTTTCTCTGACTGACTTATTTCACTTAGCGTAATACCCTCCAGTTCCATCCAAGTTGCTGCAAATGGCAGGATTTCATTCTTTCTCATTGCCAAGTAGTGTAGTGTTCCATTGTATATATAAACCACATAGAAGAAAGAAGTTTAAACAAGAAATCCAATAGTTATCAAAATGTTGAGTAGTTCCTAGTGTAATAAACACCTTGCATGTTCAGATGGAAACGTCTCTTTGAATATGAGCTAAGGAAAGGGATGTGTTAGAAGTAAGTGAGATGCTAAGAAATCCGGGGTGGCAGCCTCGTTGCTGACTGAGGAACAACGCCCTGTGCTTACTTACCGATTTCTTATCTCTGAGACCTTAATGCTGAGAAAACTAATTTCTCTACATTCCTGCCTAAGACCCTTCAAGTTTGGTTTGAATACATTTCTAAATGATATGTGAATCACTTTTAACTTTCTTTTGTGCTAAAATATTTACAGAATAATAAAGATTTACATAACTTATATACTAAAAATGCATTTTAGTACATAGATCAGGAGACCCTTTTTAAAACAAAACAAGACAAAAAAAACAGGAACACCTGGGTGGCTCAGTCGGTTAAGCGCCTGACTTCAGCTCAGGTCATGATCTTAGGGGTTCCTGAGTCTGAGCCCATGTCCGGCTCTGTGCTGACAGCGTCACATTCTGTGTCTCCCTCTCTTTCTCTGCTCCTCCTCTGCTCATGCTCTGTCTGTCTGTCTGTCTCTTTCAAAAATAAACATTAAAAAAATAAAAATGAACAAAAAAAACCAAAACCAAAACCCCATTATCCACAAGCAGTGTCTCGTCCATTCCTCTGGCAGAGGCGACACGCCAGGAGTAGAACACCGTCATCTCAACCGGCATCCAGCAATGGAAACTGCAGCTGGTCTCGGGAATGTTCTGGCAACTCTCGAACTCTTTACAGATCCAGAACTGCTGCAGGCGACCAAACTCTGGAGCCAGCAATACAACTAGAGAATGAAGCAGCCTGTTATGGCGAGGGAATTCTCTGAGAAGAGAAGCCCGTTTCTCCCTTACTGGTGAATGACTCACTGGGCAGAGATGATCTCTTGAGGGCAGAACTGAGATGAAAAAAAAATCTTTCTGGATTTTAGAAGATGTCTTCACGATATTTCTATTTTGCTATCTTAAAAAGAATAAGCCTCTATTAGCTTTCTGGGTCATGAAGGTAAAGTCGCACTGTTGGTGTGTGTATGTGTGTTGATTTTTATGCATCCCCATGGTCTCCTGGCATAGTTTGGTTTTTTCCCCCCGACGCTGAAATTCATATCACTTGAGCAAGTTAAACAAGGTCACATATGACAACACCTGGGTTAACTCTTTTGCTTAAAGATTTCAAGGGGTATCATTATGTATTTGGGCTAACAGATACTGACAAGTGGCAAACTTATTTCCTCCTCGATTTTTAAAAGAACATTCTTTAACTAGCGCTTCATGCTGTTTAGGATTCCATGATAGGCAGGAAGAGGGAGGAAAGGGTTCAGTGTGACGGAACTGGGAAGGGAGAACATTCTCCAGTTTTCTTGATTCATATTTACAAAGGAGGTACTGGATGTCTCTGGGTTGTGCAGCTCTCGGGGGCTCTGTGGTGCCTCGCAGAGCAGTGGCCTCATCACCCTATACTCTTTGAAACAAGGTTTTTAAGTTAGTGGTTTTCAAAGCATACTCATGGTTCTACTGCACCAGGATCACCAAGGGATTTGTTAAAATGCAGATTCCTGTGCTTGACCCCAGACCCTACCAAGTCAGGGAATAGGGACTAAAATGAACATGTTATTTTTTTGTTTTAAATGTTTATTTATTTATCCTTGAAAGAGAGAGAGAGAGAGAGAAGGGAAGAGGCAGAGAGAGAGAGAGGGAGACATAGAATCCAAAGCGGGCTCTGAGCTATCAGTGTAGCGTCTGATGCCGGGCTTGAACTCATGAACCTTGAGACCATGACCTGAGCCAAAGCTGGATGCTCAACTGCCTGAGCCACCCAGGTGCCCCTATAATGAACATTTTAAATAACACATGAAATGGTCCCTATGAACAATAAAATCTGAGAATCCATTTTTAACAGATTTATTTCATAACTTTAAAGTATTAGAAATGTACTAAACACGTACTAAACTTAAAGTGCATTTTACTTTGAGTAAAAGTAGGGTCACCTGCTTCAGAACTTACTTTTTGTTCTTGAAGTCTTTATTTACTTCCCTGTTCATGCCTCTTGGCTATGTGATGGCACCGTGGCCAAGCAGGACTGGGAGGGGTGGGCGGGACTGCAGTTCATATAAAGGGGCAAATGAAATAAAATATGGACTTCTTTTTAAGCTTGCAGATTTTGTAAGGACTGAAGTTCTCAGTCTTTCAAAGTCACCAATGGTGATTTGATATTAGATATTAAAAAATATATATATACTGGGATATTTTAAAAAATCCATTCTGTTCTTCTGAGATTTAATTTTCACTTCTCCAATTTGGATGACATTTAAAGATGTATCCGAGCACAGTTCAAACGTACAGGATATTTGAGTGAGTGCAGCGGTTTCTTGAATCAAACCTAAAAGTCTAAGAGAAGGGAATGTCTGAGGGTTTTGTTTTTTCAGACAATCAGCACCATCTAGTGGACACAAATAACCTCATTTCTTAAATTTAGTCCAGGGAAGCGGTGAAAAGAGCAGGCTTTTGGAACTGGCTTGGAAACTTAGTACCAGTTAGTTCCTGAGTGACCTCAGAAAACTTACTTACCCTGTCTGTGCTCTGCTTCTCAACGATAAATCTGCATAATAATAGTGCCACCTCATAGGATGCCATGAAGTGAGATGATACATCTAAGGTATGTCCCGAACGCTCAAGAAATGTTATTTTTAAATGACACTGAGCCATAAACTCACAGGATATGGGAGCTGTCCAGCGGCACACGTTTTTAACTGCCTTCCAAAAGAAATGGCTATTTAGTCTAGTTTATAGAATGCATGATATGAAGCTTAATGAGGTTCCACTCCTAGTGTGCTGTCACATTTTGCTGAAGCTTATGGTAAGAAAAGGGAAATTGGGGCAACAAAGCTGGAATGGCTGCTGGGGCCCAGGTGGAATACAACGTGGGCTCTCTCTCATTCATTCAAATCTGACTCCACTTACTAGGAGAAGGTCAAGAGTAGAGAGAGATTTAAAACGAAAACCAGCTCTGAAACCAACATCGCCATAGGTTACCAACCTGTAATGAAACAGGGACATTTTTACTTAAAATATCTTGACTCTAGAAGAAATCTTCATGAATTATAGAAAGGCACAAAACTTTCTAGAATATGTCTATGCTTTAAAAAAATTTTTTTTAATTAAAAAATTTTTAAATGTTTATTTTTGAGACAGAGAGACAGAGTGCAAGTGGGGGGAGGGACAGAGAGAGAGAGGGAGACATAGAATCCGAAGCAGGCTACTGGCTCTGAGCTGTCAGCACAGAGCCCGATGTGGGACTCGAACCCACAAACTGTGAGATCATGACCTGAGCCAAAATCAGCTCTCAGCCAAATGAGCCACCCAGGCGCCCATCTGCTTTTTGAATCAAGACTTCAGAAAACAGCATAAAAGAATAGGGCGGACTCTGACGTATCTGAAAATGAACCGTTTTGAGGGTGTCACCTGCAATAGCTGACACAGAAGTCAGGAAATTAACAACAAAGACACAGTGTGTTGTGTACTAACGCACAACATATACAACTTGTTAAAATTTGCCCTCAAGGCGCAGACAGCCTCTCTGCAGTTCACAAAAGGTAAGGGCAGGAGGTGAATAAAGGAAGTGAGAATGACAGAAAACAAGATGAGTTTCCTGTTCAGTAAAGTTACAGCGAAGAGACACTGTTTCCATTGAACCTGAATTTTCTTTTCACTTGCATCTTAGGTATCTTCTGTTGTATATATTTTAAAAGCAAGAGTTTAAAAAAGAATGCAAGGCAGATATAGCTTTGATTTTTCTTAAGTTGGTTTCCTCTCCCCACATCCCCAAGAAATCTGAAATATGTTATTCTCTTAATGAGCACCATTAATCACCAAAAATAAAAGTGGAAAGGATGCCTTTATTCACGAAATGTTACAATTGTGGGGACACTTGGAGTTTGTTTCGTGTCTAGCTACTCCAAGAGTGGTTGACGGACCAGAAGCATTGGCATCACCTGGGAGCCTGTTAGACTCTTGGGTCCCACCGACACACTGAATCAGGGTTTAACAAGAGCCCCAGTTGATTTATCTGCACATTAAAGTTTGAGAAGCTCTAAAATTTTAGGTCCATTTGCTCTCAGATACAGCCCCACCATCAGTATTTTATGAAATCTTCCCAGGTGATTCTAATGCAGGAGAGTTATGAATTGCAAAACTAGTCCACATTTGGGGTGCCTGGGTGGCTCAGTCGGTTAAGCGTCCGACTTCGGCTCAGGCCATGATCTTCCGGTTCGTGGGTTCAAGCCTCAAGTCAGGCTCTGTGCTGACAGCTGAGAGCCTGGAGCCTGCTTCAGATTCTGTGTCTCTGTCTCTCTCTGCCCCTCCCCGACTCGCACTCTCTCTCAAAAATACACATTAAAAAAATTTAAAACAACAGCAACAAAAAAAACTAGTCCACATTTCTCAAATGAGGGAATTATGGCCCACAAAAGTTTACAGATTTACCCAAGATAACCCAGCTACTTAGTATCAGAATCCAAATGATGCCATCTCTCCTCCTTATATAAACAACAACAAACAAACAAAGAAAACAAAACAGAGTCAGGGGAACAGAGGATAGGGAGTGTGGAGCTGGGGATTATTATTTTATATAGGGTGGTAAGGAAAGACCTGCCTGAGGAAGCAGACACCTGAAGGAAGAGACGAAGTGAGCCATGCGGATAGCTGGACAACTGTATTCCTAGCAGAGGACTCTGTGTGTGTGTGTATGTGTGTGTGTGTGTGTGTGTGTGTGTGTGTGTCCGCGTGCGCACGCACACACACATCTGCGTGTGGGAAAGGCAGGGAATGGTGGGGGGTTATTCCATCTTCGAGGAACAACAGCAAGAAATAGTCTTCCAAATTCCCAACGTGGATCTTTGGGATGCAGAAACAAGAAATCAAAATTGTCCGCAATTCTCAAAACCTTAAGTTATTCTTAAAATATTTCCAACCTTCTTCATATTCTTGTTATCGTGCTACCTGAATCATTTTTATAGAGTGTTTATAAGTGGTTATAAGAACTGTAGCCTATAGCAAATATTCAGATGCTGGAGGACACAGCGAACATTATTAGGTACCATTTGAATAATATAACATGTAAATCTTCAAGCAAGGTTAACAGCACTTCACAGAATCACAGGGTGGGAATTGCCGATTTAAGGACTCACTTTTGAGCCAAAACTTGCTATTTCTTGGAACGCAATTCATGAAATTTGTATAAAATATACCATGAGTATCAACTTATTAATATTTATTTTATTTGCAAGAATGACTTAGCAGCAGACAGGGCCAGGAATACACACGTGGAACTTGGCACCAGCTCCACGAAAGACTGACCAATTGGATTGTGACATGTTCCAATCCAGTTTCTGAGAATGTTGACCTTAACTTCTGACACAGTGTTCGCATTTCCTGCTCAGTAGCATCTCGTGTCGACTGATAAGGTTTAATTTTCATAGGAGAATTAGAATATACCTTTTCCATTTTTCCTGATTTCTAGACCTTTTTTTTTTTTTAATTTGGAAAACATACACATACACATTTCCTGATAAATGCTGGGAAGAAATTCTGGCGCCGAAACACTAACAAGGAGGACAGTGAGGCTAGAGCAAAGTTTACCAGGGAGACGTGGTAGGACTGGAAGTGTGAGAGAAAACATAGAACCTGGTTATTTAGGACTTGTGGGCATCGCAAGGACTCTGCCTGAAATAGGGGAGCCATGGGGAGTCCTGAGCAGAGGAGTAACATGGTCTGCCTTTGGTTTCGAAAGCATCATTCAGGCTGCCGTTTGGAAGTAGCAGAGGCAAGGAAGGCAACAGATAGGAAGAAGGTTGTTGCAAAAATCTAGGTGACAAGGGATGGCAGTATGGTCCAGGATGGAAGCTCGGGAGGTGGTGAGTGGTAGTGAGATTCTGGGTATATTTTAGATGTAAAGTTGATAGGATTTATAACAAATTGATTATAGTGTGAGAGGAAGAGAAATCGAGGAGGACTTGAAGGTTTCTTGGTCTGAGGCCAGCAGGATGGAGTTACCATTTACTGAGATAGAGACGAGGGTGGAGTGGCAGTGGGAGTGATGGAGAGGTTTGTTATTGGACATGTTAGGTTTGAGACGCTTCTTACATCTAAGTGGAGATGGCATATAGTCAGATAAAAGCGTGGAGTTCAGGGGAGAAGTCTGGGTTGTTAGAAATGCAAGATTTAGCAGTATATGGATGGCATTTACAAACAGGTTTTTAAACCCTGCAGTGCCCTAGGTTGTAGCTGTGTTTCCCGGACCAACTCACTTTACCTTTGTCTATTTGCTTCACTGAAAAACACTTAAAAAATACACATGCTACCTACCTAAAATAACGAGGCTAAGGGGGGCTGTGTATGGAGAGATTCCTTGTAAACTGTAAAGTGCTGTTCATACTAGAAAGCAGAAATTCGATGGTGCTGGGCATGAAGAAAATCAGTTTGGGGACCCATGGAAATAGTCTTCATGCGCCGAAGATGAGAGAATCCACACACAAAAAAGAGCAAATAAAAATCATTACTCTTTTGGACTACAGCCCAATTTCGCAACTAGTGTTTTCTTTTTATTTTAAATTTACACGGAATCCAAAATTTAGCAAGAACTTCACGTACATGATCCTTTTGAGCTGCACAACAATCTTGTGAGGAATTACTGTCATTCCCATTTTACAGAGGAGGAAAGTGAGCTTAGAGAGGATGCCAAAGCTACAGAGCCACAGAAGGATCTAGACATCCTCCTTCCGAGTTCACTCTAAGCACGAACGATCCATTCCTCAGCCACACTGTCCTCGGACAGACGGAGGAAGCAGCAGGACTGCGCCCGCTCCCGGGACTCTCCTCAGCTTTCCTCGCCACACTTGGCCCCCACATCTCATTTCCTCATGGTACAGCCCTTTTCTCTTATCGCGAGACTGGAGGCTTCGTGCTTCTGGTTGCCAGGGGAACAGCGTTCCTGGAGGCAGGAGGGCTTTGGACGCGCAGCTCCTTCCACTTCCAGAAAAGCTGTGGTGTCGGGAAAGAACCCTCCCCTTTGGGAGACAGGGGGTGACGCTGAGTGTCAGCCGGTGCGCTTCTGCGCCTTGTCAACGGTCTGCTGCTTGGTGACTGGCTCCCACAGTTTCCGCCGGGAAGGTAAGGCACCGCACCTGTTAGGACTACCATTAACGCCGCGCGACTGGCGGAAAGTGAGCTAGGCGTCGTGTCAGGAACGGCCCCTGGGCTGTCAGGGAGAGGGGCAGGGCCAATGAGAGGGCGGGGTGGAGTCGTGTCAGGGCTGCTGGGCCCGGAGACTGGCTGTTAGCGCGAGGGGGCAGGGCCAGCAGGGGGGCGGGCCCAGCCGGGATGGGCGGGGCCTAGGAGGGACCTCCCCCCACCGCGACAGAGGCATCTGCTTCCACGAAGACTGTGTCTCCAGGATTTCCTGGAGCTTGTGGCAAACTTTCCTGACCTCGTATCAAGAACTACTGTCCTCTGCCTTTCTATTTCTTAAGATCTAAAAATTATAATTAAAATTAATCGCCATCATTTAAAATAGACCGTAAATAGCAGAGCATATATATAGGCATGTAACTGGAAAAAAAAATGGTGGACCAGTAAACACTCAGTTTGCCTCGAAATGTAAATCAGGGGCGCCTGGGTGGCTCAGTCGGTTAAACGTCCGACTTCAATTCAGGTCATGATCTCACCGTTTGTGGGTGTAAGGGTTTGAACCCCTCGCCCGCTGTGTGCTGACAGCTCAGAGCCTGTAGCCTGCTTCTGTTTCTGTGTCTTCCTCTCTCTGCCTCTTCCCTGCTCGTGCTCTGTCTCTCAAAAATAAATAGAATGTTAAAATCTTTTAAAGAAATGTAAATCAAACTCATAGATACCTTTGATGCTTACCAGATTGACAAAGATGGTAACCAGATTGAGTGATGAAAGAGGAACTTTCACCACACCCTGTTGGTAGTGGTGTAATTTGGTACAGACTTTTTGGTGGACAGTGTGGCGTCCTACCAAATTTTGAAACGCAAGAATTACTTTGAGTCAGCGTAGTTTATTTTCTGGGTATATAAACAAACTAAAGAAAGATTAATACAAAGAGATTAACTTACAATTGTATGTGTGCCATTTGTATGTGTTTGTGTTGGGGAGGAGTAGGTAGGTAGAAAGGATAGGTTTGCATATGCCTAAAAATAAAAGTGAGGTCCCTCCTCCCCCACCTTTTAACAGTGGTTTTTAGGGTGAGGGAAATTTTGACTTCATTTTTTTTGAATGTTTGTTTATTTGAGAGGAAGAGAGTGCACATCCCTGCATGAGCAGAGGAGGGGCAGGAAGAGGGGGAAAGAGAGAATCCCAAAGCAGGCTCCCTGCTGCCAGTGGGGAGTCCAATGAGGGGCTCGAACTCATAAACTGTTGAGATCATGACCTGAACCCAAATCAAGAGTGGGTGGCTTAACTGATTGAGCCACCCAGGTGCTCAGGAAATTTTGACTTTAAAAAGTTTTATATTCTGGGGAGCCTGGGTGGCTCAGTCAATTAAGTGTTCAAGACTTGTCTTGGTCTCATGTCATAATCCCATGGTTTGTGAGTTCAGCCCTGCATCTGGCTCTGAGCTAACAGTGCAGAGCCTGCTTAGGATTCTGTCTCCCTCGCTTTCTGCCCCTCCCCCACCTGTATTCTATCTCTTTCAAAAGAAATTTTAAAAAACCTTAAAAATAAGTTTTATATTCTTCTATATTATTTGACTTTTTCCTTCTCATGGGCAAATATTTCTTACATAATAAACGTATACAGTAAAAAAAATCTACCTTAAAATAATTTATGAATTATTGTGAAAATAAATATAATTCCACTTAAAAAAAGGTTGTTTATTATTACTAAACGGAGGAGGATTCATTTTCTTTCAATTCTTCCTTTTATCCCACAGTAACTGATTATGGCAGTCTTGTGTCCCCATTTTGGTTTTAAATGATCCTTTGTGTTTGCATTTCTCACAAGCCTGTAAAAAGATTTAACTTAATCTTGTTTGAAATGAATGTTATAAAAAGTTGGTATGTGGTAGTAGTGATTTGTTACAGTTTAAGAACCTGGTCCTATCTCATCTGTTTAAAGGAATATCATGAAGTGAATCATATTTTATTTTTGAAATATCTTTAATGCAATAAGAAAATGCTCATCATGTGATGTTAAGTGAGAAATACATGAGCTCAATTTTGGTGGAAACATATAGAGCAAAAATGAGAAAGAAATATGCTAATGATGTGTAGCTCAGAGTGGTGAATATTGGATGATTTTATTTATTTTTGAATACACTTTAAAATATTATAGAAATTTTTCTACAATAAATAATTATGAATTCAAGATATACTTATTAGAAAATCTGAAAATACAGATAAACAAAGGGTAAAATAAAAGACCAAGGATATCCATGAATCTGCCAACTGAGAAGATCCCACCTCTGTTAATTCTTTGACTTGTGATCATCTTTCAGGTCTATTTCTGTATATTCCTTTAATTAGAGAATTGGCCCTTTTTTTTTTCTTTTTACCAAGATATTTTCTTTCTTTCCTTCCTCCCTTCTTCCTTTTCCCCCCCTTCCTCCCTCTCTTTTTCTTTTTTCTTTCTTCCATCGTTCATTCATTCATTCCTCCTTCTCTTCTCTTTCTTACTTCCTCCCTCCCTCACTCCCTCTCTCTATTTCTCCCTTTCTCTCCTTCTCTCTTTCTTTCCTTCCTTCCTTTATTCCTTCCCTCTTTCCTCCTTCCTTCCTTCCTTCCTCCTTCCTTCCTCCCTTCCTCCCTTCCTCCCTTCCTCCCTTCCTCCCTTCTTCCCACCCTCCTTCTCTCCTTCCCTCCTTCCTTCCTTCCTTCCTTCCTTCCTTTCTTTCTTTCTCTTTCTTTCTTTCTTTCTTTCCCTTTCTTCCTTTCTTTCTCTCTCTCTCTCTTTCTTTCTTTCTTTCTTCCTTCCTTCCTTCCTTCCTTCCTTCCTTCCTTCCTTCCTTCCTTCCTTCTTTATGTCCTTACCTAGTTTTCTATTGGAATATTTCTTTTTCTTACTGATTGGTAAGAGTTCTTTAAGTATGTAAATTCATTAACCTTTTGTGTATCATCTGTGTTGCATATATTTCCCCCAGTTTCTCTGGTGCCTTTTAATTTACTTTAGAGTTCTTTTTTGTTTGTTTGTTTTCCATTCAAGAGCATTAAATGTTATATAATCAAATCTATTAGTCTCTTCCTTTTTGATTTATACTCATGTTTAATAAGTCATTAACTTATTATATAAATTGTCTTTATGTTTCCTTCTACTTCCTTGGGGGGGTCTCTTAGTTTACATTTATTTTTTATTTTAAAAATCAATTTTTACTTTTATTAAAGTGCTATACTAAAAAAAAATGACAAACTCTACTGTAACATTTACAAAGGAAGGAAAGAGAAACAATTCCTCACTCTCCAGAAGCAACCGTTATGAACTTGTAAATATTATGTTTATTGAACTATTGCTTGGCTTTATCAATTTTTGGACGTTCTCTTTGATTTCCTTTTATGACAGATGAGATATTTTACACTCCCTCTCCTTTTCATATTCCTCCCCACATACACTCAATATAGGTAAGGCACAGTAGTTAGTTAAATCAATATCTAGTGCTTCTGCAATAAGTATTTGATTATCATTTGGTACTTTCTTTGACAATACTCTATTTTTCTTGTGGAATTTCTATGTGGCTACTGCGCTTTCTTCTTTAACACTCAAATACATCTGTGAGATCCTAACTCAACGCCCCTCCTCTGTTACTTCTTTCTACAAGTCATAAGATTGTCAGTTATATACCCACCCATCCTGGGAACTGTATTTTATTTAACATATTATTTTCCGGAGCAAACATCATAGAACAGACCTGTTACTAAAGCAAATGGAAAGATTTCTATAACCTTGTGGCTGACCCATGTCATTGACGGTTCCCTGTGCTTCTTTTCCCTTTCCTGACAGGTATTATACTGGCTCTGGACATGCTTCCATCTCATTGCTCCCTCTGTAAGCTACAATAAGTCTCCCTTGACAGGCTGCTTATGGCATTTACAAGACATTTGGCCTTTTGGTGACTTAACGCTTTGATTGTGACGTGATGGGCCAGGGTGATCCGTCATCCCACAATAATAATGTCAGTGCCTTCTTGAGCGAGCCCAGATCCTTTTGCAGAGTTTGAATAACGTGGAGATCAATGCCTTTTTCATCGCTAAGATGGAAAGAGTTGACCCGCTGGTCCCTGAAGCATCAGCTTTGGCACGCTGAATGGTCTGAGGCCAAATCATGTCATCCCTCTGTGTGCCTTGGAGGAACATCAGGTTGTTGATGTTTGTGCTTTTCTTCTGTGTCCAAAACTTCCCTGGATGCTCCCTCTGCTGTTCAGAAAAAGAAAGAAAGATGAATCATTTTGTGGGGTTAAAAAAAGGACATTGTTACACTTGATCGGGCCAGAGGCCCAATTGCCTTTCCTCTTTCTGTTATGAGAGAAATGGCTTAATTCATAGTTAGGAGTTAAGTGAAACTATTAAATTTAGGGAAGGATTGTTGGAAGGTCTGTTTACGTGTAAAGCTAAGTAGGACAAGGCAAAATCTGGAATTCTCTGTTTCTTCCATTTTCTCACCATGTATGATACGCCACCATTACTGAGCAAATCTAAAACCGTCCTGATCAAATGCACAGTTTGGAAGGATCAGTGTGCTTGCAACGCCCACGCAAACTACCTTGAAGGACGAGAAAGAGAAATTGGAAATGGGTGGGGCCAGGTAGTAGGTACCTGTCTTCTGCTGGAGAAAGTAGGTTTTGTTCTCTTGTTTCTGAGGTTGAAGTAGAATCTAGGGTTTTAAAAGTGGAGGATTGATAGAAAAAGAGCAGTGACTTGGAGGTAGGTACTCCTTGAAGATGTGGCACCAAAGGGGAGAGGAGAAATCAGAGCTGAGAGGAAAGCCCAGGCTGAAAGCTGAGCTAGAACAGGAAGTGCCAGATGGAATAAAGCCAGAAGCAAGTTGAGGCCTTATGAAATCGTTACAATGAAGTGTGAATCTAGGTTGAGAGGCCTAGAGAGGCCAAGGACAAAGTAAATGTTTCTTTCAGAGGCACAGGAAGCCATTGAGATAGGAGTCAGTCTGTGTTCTTTTTTCCAACACCCTGGCGGAATGTTTTTCATCGATAGTAACATAACATCTGTGGCCACAGACGTCTTTTGATGAAATTAGGGTAGAGTGACTTTGGTAGGAACGTAATACTTATTAACAAAGGTTCTGAGTTAACTGCGCATTAGCACTAATGAAACATTTAAACATGCAAGTCGTAACTTGCTTTAATTTTTTGTTTGTTTCAGGATATCAATGGATATTATAAAGGGAAACTTAGATGGAATTTCAAAGCCAGCCTCAAATTCAAGAACGCGCCCTGGGAGCAGAGGTTCAAATGCTTCTTTGGAGGTGCTCTCACCGGAACCAGCATCCTTCAAGGTAGTTTGCTGTTTAGAAATGATTTTAAGTCCTTTTCCTGAACTCTAGCAATTGATTTTAACCAAAGCTGTAGTTAACATCCCACCTAAAGGATCTTCTTTAAATTATCATTATTATTATTATTATTTTTTAATGTTTACTTATTTTTGAGAGAGAGAGACACACAGACAGATAGACAAAGCATGGGTGAGGGAGGGACAGAGAGAGAGGGAGACACAGAATCTGAAGCAGGCTCCAGGCTTCGAGCTGTCAGCACAGAGCGTGATGCGGGGCTCAAAACCATGAACTGTGAGATCATGACCTGAGCTGAAGTTGGATGCTTAATCAGCTGAGCCAGCCAGGCACCCCTAAAGGATCCTCTTAGAGGGTGTGTTCTGGGAACACTCACAGATTTCTTCTTGGATTTTATTTTAGACCATTTAATATGAAAATTATGTGTCTTTCTTTACCTCCTCCTCCCCCCCTTTTATTTTTCTTTGGAGTGTGGCTTATTTGTTCACAGTTGTGCTTTATTAATGCTCATTCGTAAGCTTCTTTTTTACATAAGAAATCTTTGTATTCCAATATCTGCCGTGCCACCATTGACTCTTAATATGAAAAAGTTTCAGTAATTTTATATTTTAATTTTAATTGTTTTATTTTACACAACAAAAACATAATTTTTCATGGTTCTAGAACTAGAAGTCCAAGACAGGTGCCAGGTGGTTAGGTTTCTCCCGAGGCTTCTCTCCTTGACTTGCAGATGGCCACCTTCTCTCTTGTCCTCACGGGGCCTTTGTCTCCATGCTCCCACACTCCTGGTGTTGTTTCTTCTCCTTGTAAGGACCCCAGTCTTACTGGACTGGGGTCCTGTCCTTTTATTTCTTTTCAAATTTTTATTTAAATTTTAGTTAGTTAGGGGTGCCTGAGTGGCTCAATCTGACAGCTCAGAGCCTGGAGCCTGCTTCGGATTTTGTGTCTCCTTCTCTCTCTGCCTGCCACTCTCTCAAAAATAAATAAACATTAAAAAAATTAAAAAAAAATTCTAGTTAGTTAACATACTGTGCAATATTGGTTTCAGGAGTAGAATTCAATGATTCATCATTTACATATAGCATCCAGTGTTCATCATAAGTGTCTTCCTTAATGCCCATCACCCATCTAGCCCATCCCCCACCTCCCTCCCACCGTCTACCCTCAGTTTGTTCTCTAGCTTTAAAAGTCTCTTATGGTTTGTTTTCCTTCTCTCTTCCCTCCCCTCCCCCCCCTGCCTTTCATACGTTCATCTGTTTTGTTTTTTAAATTTCACATATGAGTGAAATGATACGGTATTTGTATTTGGCTTATTTCACTTAGTGAAATAAACTCTAACTCCTCCTGTGTCATTGCAAATGGCTTGATTTCATTCTTGTTGATGGCTGAGTAATATTCCATGATATATATATATATGTGTGTGTATATATATATAATGTATATATATATTATGTATGTATATATAAATATCATATGTTCTTTATCCATTCATCAGTTCATGGACGTTTGGGCTCTCTCCATAGTTTGCCTGTCATTGATAATGCTGCTATAAACATTGGGGTTCATGTACCCCCTCGAATCTGTATTTTTGTATCCTTTGGGTAAATATTGAGTAGTACAATTGCTGGATCATAGGGTAGTTCTATTTTTAACTTTTTGAGGAAACTGCTTACTGTCCTCCCTAGCTGAACTAGTTTGCATTCCCACCAACAGTGCAGGACGGTTTCCCTTTCTCCACATTCTCGCCAACACCTGTTGTTTAAGTTTAGCTTTTCTGACAGGTGTGAGGTGGTATCTCATCATGGTTTTGATTTTCATTTTTCTGATGATGAGTGATGCTGAGCATCTTTTCATATGTCTGTTAGCCATCTGGTGTCTTCTTTGGAAAAGTGTCTATTCATGTCTTCTGCCCATTTCTTAACTAGATTTTTTGGTTTTGGGGTATTGAGTTTGATAAGTTCTTTACAGATTTTGGATACTAACTGAAAAGTTTCAGTGATTTTAAAAATATAGTTTGGGTGAAAGACCACATAATATATATTTAGTAGGTACCTTACCTGGCCATGATTTCCTTTTCTTTTCTTTAATGGTCTCTTTTCTTTTTCTTAAAATATCTAAACTTGATGTTTCTTTCTTTTTTTTTTTTAAGATTCAGTTTTTTCATCTGTAATATGGGACTAGTTGTTTTAAGCTTGTGGTACACAAAAATTAGAAACCTCATGGTGAAAAAGATCTTTGCAAGCTCACGAATCTGTGCTCATTTATTCCTTTGGTTTATGGACCAGTCTCTACATTATGAAACTCTTAGAGTGTTTGTTATGATTTAGTGCAGGAACTAGAAAGCACTCTAGGCACTTCCAGCAGACAGGGATTAAATAACAGAAATTCAGTTTCTCAAAATCACTGGAAGGCCAGCATCAGTGGAAGGTCAGCAGGAAAGGGAATCATGGGAGGGGATTTCCCTGGGATTGTTGGTTCCTAAGTCACACCTCCATGGCCGAAATCCAGAGATCAGAAAGCTTCTGCCTCTGACGCTGCCACAAGTCCCTCAGAACCACAAAACTGGCGATTAGACATACAGAGGTGGCAGCCTTTGATATTTCTTGCCAACTTCCTATCAGAGGCTTGGGAAGATGGCTTCTATCTCATGTCTGCAGTCTAAATCTTGTGCAGATGTATCTAACAGGATGATTCTAACATGCATCCGGAACTGCAAGTGGCTTGTGAAAATACCATTTCTTGCTGAGCTCTCTGTTTTGTTTCATCTAATCCTGTATCATTCCTGTGGGTTAACTCTTGTTCGTTGTGTAATATTTCTTGATATCTGGTAGGTTGGGTCTCTCCATCTTACTCTTTTCTAGAACTGTCTTAGCTATTCTCGGCCTTTTGTTCTTTTTGTATTTTGATTGGCTTTTCAAGTCTTGTGAAAATTACTCTTGGACTTTTGACTGAAATTACTTTGAATTTAAAGATGAATTTGGAGAGTTTCTAACTTTAGGATATGAAATCTTAACTATTAACATTATATCTCATTGACTTGTTTCTAATTTAAAATTTTTATGCATTGTAAAATTTATTCTTTCTCAGCGTATAGTTCTGAGTTTGGCAAATGGGTAGCGTGATACCATCACAAGCAAGATACGGGACAGTTCCGTCATCACTCAAAACTTCCTTCATGCTACCCCTTCGTCCCCACTCACTCTCTCTTACTCTTAATCCTGGAAACTCCTGAGCTGTTCTCTGCACCTATTGTTTTTCCTTTTCCAGAAAAGGCTACGAATGGAATTAAAAAGCATGCAGCTTTTGAGTGTGGCTTCTGTTTATTGGCACATGCATTTGAGACTCTTCTATTGTTATATGTATCGATTGTTCACTCCTTTCTTATCGATGATTAGCGTTCCATTGTGTGGGTGTACCGCAGTTTGTTCATACATTCACATGCTGAGCAACATTTGGGTCATTTGCAGGTTTTGGTGATTATGAGTAAAGCTGCTATTAATATTTGTATACTGACTTTTTTTTTGCGGGGGGGAGTAGGTTTTTATTTCTCTTGGGTAAATACCTGGGAGTTGGATTGCTGGGTTGTATGGTGGGTATATGTTTAAGAAATGCCAAAATTGTCTTCCATTCCCATGAGAAAGATATGAGCATTCCAGCTGTTCTGCATCCTCACCAGAAGTTGATATTTTAGTTTTTTTTTTTTTTAAACTATTCTAATAGGTATATAGTAGTATCTCATTGTGGTTTTTAACTCACATCTTCCTGGTGATTAATAATGATGAATGTGTTTTCACGTGCTTATTTGTAACCCATGTATCTTTTTTGCAAAGGGTATTTTCTTTATTCTTTTTGTCTAACTTTTAAAATTGTTTTTGTTTTCTTATTGTTAACTTTTGAGAGTTCTATGTATATTCTAGATAGAATCTTTTCTCAGATATATGATTTGCAAATATTTTCTCCTAGTCTGTAGCTTGACTTTTCATTCTGTTAACCGTGTGCTTTGAAAGGCAAACATTTTAAACTTTGTTAAGTGCAATTTGTTAACATTGTTTTGAGGCTTATTTTTTGTTTGTTTTGTTTTGCTTTTGGTTGTATCCAAGAACTCTTTGTCTAACCCAGGGTTCCAAAGATTTTCTCCTATGTTTTCTTCTGAAAGTGTTATAGTTTAATGCTTTACATTTAGGTGATTTTGGGCTCTCTTGTCAGTGAGAAGGCTTTTGGAAATCCAATATTCATTACAGTGTGGAGTGTCTCATTTAGATAATTTTCTCTGGTTGCTTTAATTTTTTTCTCTTTGTCTTCAGTATCTACTATTACTCACCTGTGTATGGATTTGTTTATTTTATCCTTCTGGAGACTAGTACTTCTTCACTCTGAGGGTTTGTGTGTTTTGTTTATTTTGAAAAATGTTCAACTATTGTTTTTTCAAAAGTTTCTAGTATTGCTCATTATTTTTTTCTTTTTTTTTTTTCTTTTTTTTTTTTTAACGTTTATTTATTTGAGAGACATAGAGATAGAGCGTGAGCAGGGGAAGGGCAGAGAGAGAGGGAGACACAGAATCCGAAGCAGGCTCCAGGCTCTGATGAACCATCAGCACAGAGCTCGATGTGGGGCTCGAACTCACAGACCGTGAGATCGTGACCTGAGCCGAAGTCGGCCGCTTAACCGACTGAGCCACCCAGGCGCCCCTCATTATTTTTTTCTATTTAATCATCCTGAAAATCTTATTAAATGTCTGTTGAAACTTTCCCTATCTTTTATGTCTCTTATCTTTTTAATATTTTCTATTCATTTCTTTTGCTGTGCTTCATCCTAGGGAATTTTAAATATATATTTAAAAAATTTTTTAAGCCTTTCTTATGCTATGTCAAATCTATGTCAAATCTAGTCTTTAGTCCATTGGATTTTTATTTTTTATTTTTTGTTTTATTTTTTTCCATTGAATTTTTAAGTTTAATGATGTATTTTTAATTTCTGGAAGCTCTTTTTAGTTTGTTTTAAATAAACTAATGAAGTGGAGAACTTTGGGTAAAATTGTAAAATGGGCCAAGATTGCCTTTTGTTCTCCAGTTTCATCTTTTTGCTTCATTGCTTCCTGATCATTCTAAGAGTTAGGATCATGTGGGATGATATATGTGAAAGTCTTTTTGTGTCCTGAAGTGTGCTATCCACATATATTGCTAATATCTAGTTATGTGTTTTATATTCTACATTTCCCTATATAAGAACCATACTCAGGGAAAGGTCAGGCAAATTCATTTATGCCAGGATATAAATAACCATCAGGGCTCATGTGATCTCTTCCAGCAATTTCAACATTTTCACAGAACGATATAGTCTTAAGGATTTACTGGGTATTATGGAATTTAAGGCTTTAACCTGGCCTTTCACAGAAGCGTGTTTTTGAACAGGGAACCCTCTTTAACACCTCCCAGATTACATAGAGGAGGCATTGTTTTGCTTCTTTATAAATTGGACTCTCCACTAGTTTCATTCTATGCCGGATCTAGCAGTGCCTATACCACGGTGTCATTGTGAGGTGTGAATGAGGCCATGGGTGTAAAGTACTTAGCACAGGGCCTGGCCAGTAGGAATTCCTCAGTAGATGTTGGCTCTGATCATTATACCACTGACTTAGCTCAGTTCCGCTGGGACTTATGTCCTAGGCCAGGTAAACAGAGATGCTCGCGTGCAGTCTTGTGTCCTTGGCAGTTTAAGTCTCCATACGATTCACCTTTTGCCCTGAAGATTCACCAGGGGGCACAGATTACAGTGGCTGAGAGTTGACCACCCTCCAAGGGTTGAGCCCTCATGGCCTGGAGCAGAGGATTCCTCCATTGGGAGGGGAAATGTATTCCTTCCAGAAGGGCTGACTGTCTCTCTGTGAGGTTTTGCGTCTCCCTTGGGCTGTGTTCACTTCCACTTGGACTCTCACTGCCACTCACAGCTGTCAGGTGATTATGAATAATCCCTGTTTTTTTTTTTTCCTGATGCAGCCGTGGGTGTCTTTTCTTATTCTCTCTCAGGAAAATACAGCTGCGCCCAACTGGTGTTTTCAAAATGAGCATTGCTGAAATGGAAAGAGAAACCAAAATGAAATAGAAAAATTGTGAATAGCATAAAAATAATTACCAAAGCACACGGTTCTGACTTGAAGAATCTCATTAGAAACACACCTCAATTCAGACTCTGCTTTTCACCTCTTCGATAGCCACACGTGGCTGGTGGCCATTGTATGGGAGAGCACAGCTCTGTACCTTTGACTCCCCATCTGGGCATAAGCTCCGAAAGCAGGGACCATCATGCCTCATGTCCAGAGCTGGCAGAGAGGGGTTCTGGGACAGATTCCTGACCCTTCTCCATTATTGCGGGAACTTGCCGGAGAATGGGGCATGTCTCTTTGGTGCAAATGTTATTAAATTTGTGTCATTAAATTATATTTAATTAAAAAGTTATATTTCTAGAATAATTTAATACTAGCGTATGTTTTGTATGTCCTCACGTGTATATCTATTGTTCTTAAAATAGTCTAGAAATTTAAGGTTTTAAAAAATACATTATTTATGAAAATGATTTCTTTGGAAATAATTTTTAGGTTGATACTGCAATCAAGTTGAACTCTGGTGTAAAGGGCCACTCTGATAGCAGTAAAGCAGAGGAAAATAGAAACAATAATGATGATAAAGGGGAAAACGACTCTGAGACACCAAAATTGGCTGAAGAAGGGTCAGTGGAAGATCTGAACTTGGTTCAACATCAGATAATCCCTGGATGTTCCGGTAGGATAATCACCATGTGACTGGCTAATGATAATCACAGATATTATAGTTAAAATATTAGAGTTACATGTTTTTTTTATCAGCTAAAGAAATAATAGTTAAAAAAAGAGCCATACCTTTGTGAGCACCAGTTTTTATTTAGGATACTATTGAGTCCTTAAAAACACATAGAAAAATAATAAAGTGTTCATTTAATAAAATCGTTACTGTGGTCATTTCACATTAATCAAGTAGGAAGTATTCCTGCATCTTACGACAGGATTTATTCACATTTTTGATGTCCAAATTATACAATAAAATATACCCTGTAATTTATAAATGACTTTTTAGGGATAATCCCATTTGATCTTCATAACTTTTGGATTTTTAAAGACTCCTTTTTTACCCCCCGGTTATTAAATTAATCCTGGGCAGGGTGAATGAGAAGAGCACGTCTCCAAGTGTGGCATGCGGAGCCCCGGGGGGTCGCCGAGCCCGCTTCAGGAATTTCGCAAAGTAAAAACCACTTTCGTCATGATATTGATATGTCAGTAATATAATGCATCATGATACTGAACTAATGCTAGGTGCCTTTCCACCCACTAAACGGACATTTGCAGTGACGGTACCAAAGTGACGGTGAGTAAAATTGCTGGTGTGTTAGCACGAATCGAGGCCTTATATCACCTTGTACTAGTTGTCATCGTGTTCTTTGTGACCGGGCACTGGCAGGAAAAACAAATAGCCCGCGTCCCTCCAGAACATCCTTGGTGGAGCAGTAAAAATCATTAATCTTCTGAAATCTGGACTTTAAATACACATCCGTGTAATTGCCTGTGAGGTAAAGCGGACGTATGTGTACAGCAACTCTGCTCTAAACCAGAATGTGAAGTTCGTGTCGAGGAACAGTACTCGGATGAGAGTTAAAGTCGAGAACCGAACTGGCCGCTTTTTAATGGAACATCATTCTTATGTGAAGGAATGACCAACAAACCAACTATTATCATTCAGACTTGGGCATTTGGAAATCATTTTTTTTTTTTAAAGAGGAAATGAGCGTGTTACTTTCAGGATAATAATTGACAGTATCTTTTGTCAGTGATAAAATTTGGACTTTCAAGTGAAAATTAGAATTTTGGAAAATGCGTATGCCACTGTGAGATTGACAGCCTTCCAAGACTTATACTTTTCTGATAAAATTTGATGACCATACGAACAAATGTGATTTTTTAAAAATATCGTATCCTGAAATGTGTTAACGTTTTGAAGGTCTGCGTAATTCAGTGACCCACTGTTTTCCAAATGACCAATCAAGGGTAAAAGATCCATTCAACATGAATGATAGATGCATGGATTTTAATGGAACAAATACAAAAAGCTCACTGATATAGTTACATATTTCACATTACAATGACTCTTTAAGAAAGTCCCCCTTGTTGAGTTTTGATGTAGTATCAAAGAATAGCCACAATTATCCGAGGTTAATCAATTTCTCCTCCCCTTTCCAAATATATATCTGTTTTAGGCCTGATTTTCTTCATATATTCTGAAACAAGAGATTGCAATAGATTATACAAGCAGATATAAGAATCCAACTGTTTTCTGTTAAGCTAGATATTAAAAATTTAAAACAATGCCATCCTTAATTTTTTGGGAATATATAGTTATTTGTCAAAAAATTTTATATTTAGGTTAGGATGTAATTACTAATAACATGTTTATTATTTTTAAATGAATAAATAAGTATTATCTTTTTCACTTTTGATTTCTGATATGGTAATTATTAATGGATATAACTTAAAAGCTCCTTTGGGTTCTCAGTAATTTTTAAGGGAAGCTGAGACCATAAACTTTGAGAAATGGTGAGTTAAGAGTATGTTTGGGATGAGATCCGCTCTCAGAGTTGGGCCAGGTGACTCAGGATTATAGTATTAGGAAATGAGGCATTATAGTTGCGATTAGCTGTTGCTTTGGTTTACACTGGACTTATTTTTACTGTTTTGGAACTGCATGAGTTACTTCCAGATGTCTGCTGTATAGACCTCCTCTGTATAGGGAAGGTGAGGATTGGCAGTTGGGAATTGTAACTAAAGGCTGCTGCATTTGAAATATGTAAGCGATAAGATCTGTACAGCCTCCTTTATCAATAAGATCAGTGTTCCTTTTGGATAAGCTGATTCCGTTTTGAAAATATCTCCTTTTTCTTAAAGAGGAAGTGATATACATTATAGGAAAACACACTGGACTCTTTGGATTTTAAAAAGTTGCAAATTTTGGGCTTCCTTAGCATAATATGCCACTTCTAATGACCTAAACTGGGGTGGCTGAGACTTTTTAGTATTTGAGCATTCATGCTCATCGCCAGGTTAACATCTTTCATCAGACTTCACAGAGGACATACTGAAAGGATCCAGTTATTTCCAAGTGTTGGCGAGGATGTGGAGAAGAAGGAGCCCTTGTGTGTTGTTGGCGGGAACATAACTTGGTGTAGCTACTGTAGAAAAGAGCATGGAGGATTTTTTAGAAAATTAAAAATAGAAATACCATATGATCCAGAAATTCCACTACCGAGTATTTACTCAAAGGAAAAAAACATTAATTTGAAAAGATATACACACGCCTATATTTATTGTATTATTATTTACAATAGCCAAGATATGGAAGCAACTCAAGTGTCCATGGATAGATGAATGAATAAAGATGTGGTATACATTCTCACACACACACACAGATGATACATACACACACAGACACACACACACACACACACACACACACACACACACACACAGAGGAACATAAGGCAGCCATAAAATGGTAAGATCTTATCATTTGGACAATATGGATGGACCTAGAGGGTATTATGCTAATTGAAACAAGTCAGACTGAGAAAGACAAATACCATATGATTTCACTTATATATGCAATCTAAAAACCCCAAAATGAATAAACAAACAAAAAAGCAGAATCAGACCTATACACATGAGGAACAAAGTGATGGTTGTCAGAAACACGGAGTTAGGGGATGGGTAACATGGGTGAAGGGGAGTGGGAGATGGAGGCTTCCAGTTATGGAATGGATAAGTCATGGGGATAAAGGGCACAGCCGACGGAGTGTAGTCAGTGACACTGTAATGGTATTGTATGGTGACAGATGGTAGATATGCTTGTGGTGAGCATAGCATGTTACAGAGTTGTTGAATCGCTGTATTTTTTTTTAATTTTTTTTTTTACGCTTTTATTTATTTTTGAGAGACATAGAGACAGAGTGTGAGCAGGGGAAAGGCAGAGAGATAGAGGGAGACACAGAATCCGAATCAGCACAGAGCCCGACGCGGGGCTCGAACTCACAGACCGTGAGATCATGACCTGAGCTGAAGTCGGCCGTCCAACCGACTGAGCCACCCAGGCGCCCCTGAATCACTGTATTATACACTTGAAACTAATGTAGCATTGTGTGTCAACTATACTCAAATTAAAAAAAAATTTAAAAGGGAAAAAAAAGAAAAGACACAGTTATTTCAGCCGTAAAACAGGGTGTTTGACAGTTCTGTTTCACAGGGTGGTTAGATAATTCTATTTCACAGGGTTGTTAGATAATTATATGAAAAAATACATGTGAAAGCACCTTGTAAATTAAGGTATATGACACCAGTGTTAGTTATTCTCACCAGCCATAAATATTTGTTGAATGAAAGAACAAATAGTAAAAACAAAACAAACTTTATGGTTGTACTGAACTTTAAGCTCTTTCCTACTTTCAACACAATATAGATGAACCTGAATTAAAAGGATTAGATTCTCAACTTCAAGATGCTATTCAGAAGATGAAGAGGCTTGATAAAATATTGATGAAGAGACAATACAGAGAAAAAGAAATTAAGAAGCAAGGTCTAGCCCTGAGAATAAAGCTGTGGGAAGAACTTAAGGTAAGAATCGTCTCACCATATGCTGATGTGGAAGAAACACTTTGCTCTAAGATAAGTAAGAAAAGCATGGACTGTGGTAGTGTTAGTGTGGTCTGCCTTTATTGATTTATTTCGTGGAAGTAGGATGGTGGTGTGTATATGTACGTGTGGGGGGTCGGCGAGGGAGGTAGTTTTCTGGAACTAGACGAGGTCACTTTGCAGCATTCCAGATTTCAGGCACCACACTGCCGTGTTGGTTTTCCGCGGGCAGCGCGGCAGACCTCTGTTACCAGTGTCAGCCTGGGGCTCCTCCGTCTCTGGAACAGAAAGCGATGTGGTCCCTACTTTCCTCAAGTGTGTATGTCTGCTGCTTCTTCACAAGCTTACGGTTTGGAGACAAATACATAGACACAAGTTTAACCTCCTGGTTGCCATTACGTTTTAAGTAAACTTTTGTGACCAAGTGACCAAGAAGTGGGGCGTTCACTGTTTCACGTGCTGGTCGAGATCTCTTAGAAGCGGTGAAGTGCTTGTGGTCTGTGACCATGCTCTGTTTGCTACTGTCTCAATACATTTCTAGTACTTGATTCACTTTCCTTGGCCTTCTTGGACCTTTATTCTCTGTAGTATGGAGGTGGAAGTTGACCATATATTTGCTCTGACTTGATGTATACCCATTGGCTCATATTTGAACTTAGCCCCTTAAAGGAGAGCACTTTTAAGGTAAGGAACATTGTAATAACAGATTAGTTGTTTTTGGTAAATTCTTCCTTCCTCAGTGGACTGACTTCAAGGAAATTTCCTAGACGATACTCTGCATTAATATTGAAGTGATTAAGAATACATTTTAAAAATTAAAAATATAACTACCCTACAACCCAGCAGTTGGCACTACTAGGTATTTATCCAAGGGATACAGGTGTGCTGTTTCCAAAGGACACATGCCCCCCAGTGTTTGTAGCAGCTCTATCGACAATAGCCCACGTATGGAAAGAGTCCAAATGTCCGTTGATGGATAAATGGATAAAGAAGATGTGGTGTGTATACACACACACACACACACACACACACACACACACACACTGGAGTATTACTTGGCAATCAAAAAGAATGAAATCTTGCCATTCGCAACTATGTGGATGGAACTAGAGGGTGTCGTGCTAAGCAAAATTAGTCAGAGAAAGATAAATATCATATGACATCACTCATATGAGGACTTTAAGGTATCAAACAGATGAACATAAGTGAAGGGAAGCAAAAATAATATAAAAACAGGGAGTGAGACAAAAACACAAGAGACTTAAATATGGAGAACAAACAAAGAGTTACTGGAGGGGTTGTGGGAGGGAGGATGGGCTAAATGGGTAAGGGGCATTAAGGAATCCACTCCTGAAATCATTGTTGCACTCTATGCTAACTAACTTGGATGTAAATTACAAAAATAAATAAAAATTAAAAAAAAAAGGACACACTTTTACAAGATTCCTAGGAAGACCACGGAGTAGAAAGGAGTAGAAAGAAAGCACCAAGTAGAAAGACAGCACCATACACAATGCAGTGATTTAAACTAGAAAAACGATTTGTATAAATTTTGTCATAAAAAGTTAACATATCACTTATTCCTGTTGAATCTCAAAGCAAAATTTTACTTGTTTGGAAACAAGAATAATAATTGGACCCATAATAAAGTATAGTATCAATCTTGAAATGTCTGAACCAGTAATTTGATGATATATCTTTTTTTTAAAGCCCATTTTATTTATTATTTAAAGGCAAATTCATTTTCTCTTTTTTTCTTTTTTTGTAAGTTTATTTATTTTGGAGAGAGGGAGAGAGAATACGAGTAGGGAGAAGCAGAGAGAGAGGGAGACACAGAATCTGAAGCAGGCTTTTCAATGGACAGCTCTGAGCCTGATGTGGGGCTTGAACTCACGAAGTATGAGATCATGACCTGAGCCAAAGTCAGACGTCTAACCAACTGAGCTATTCAGGTCCCCTTGATGGTATATCTTTAGGCTACTCATTAGTTACAGAAATATTAAACAGAAACTGAAGAAGATTTTAAGTGAGATAATATTATATATATGATAGACATATATTACAACTCTATTTGGGAATATTCTTTGCTAGAATTTTGTGTGAACAGGAATACTGATACATTTCCTATTTAAAGGAATAAAAATGACCTGAACCTTCTTGTTCAGGTCAATTGTGTAATTACAAATTACACAATTTGCAATCCATGTTGGAGTGGTACAGAATATCAAAGAGTATATAGTTGCTTTCTTTTTCTTGTTTCTCTTTTATCAGTCTGCAAAAACTAGTGAAGTTTTGCAAAGTGATGAGGAGACGGAAAATACTAAAAGGTTTCTAGCTTTGACTGCTGCATCAGAAGAAACTGTTGGTGAGTAAAATTTGTCTTTTTTTTTTTAAATCTCAGAGTCATGGAATATTTGGATTAAAGCAAAATTCCCAGTTAAGCAATTCTTTCTTTTTCTTTGTGAGTTAGCTCTTCTCTAAATGGTCACATTAGGTAGGATTATATGGAACTTTCCTGAGCATAGATCGGTTTCAGAAGCTTCTCGGGTTTGTATCTGTTCAAGAGTGAGGGGGACAGGGCAGTGAAAAATGGGGAAATACAAAATATGTCTTCGTCTTTACTTCCTGTGCCTCTAAGAGGCCTCTAGACATCCAGCCTATGCAGCCTCCTAATTACCTAGAATCCGCCCATGAGGTGTCCCGCTCAGGCTTCTGCAGTCCCTTTCATAAAAATCCATGACGGGTTTGTCCTATTTCCTGTTCTCTTCCATTCTTGTTCTTGAGACCAGCCGAAGCATTATGCATGTTTCTCCTCCCCCACCTTGTGCGTGTGTATACTTATCATTCTTCCTCTCCTCCTCCTCCTTCATCTTCTCCTCCTCCTTCTTCATCCTAAGAAGTGTTATAGGGTCATGTAGTCTTTGACTTCCTTAGACAGTGGTGAAAATGTTAGGGATTGGAAAGTAGTTGCTAGTTTTTTGGCAGGACGCTTTGGAAATCCTTTGACCACCGTCACATAAGAGGTTATCCAGTACTGTTCGGGGGGAAGGCTGACTCTAAGCAGGGGCCCCTGATTTCTCTGAGAATCCTGAGATCCATTTGTCTTTTGCAAAGTTAACGTCTAACGTTGCAGAAACTCAAGAATCCGACTCAGACTATTGCAGTCGTTTAGTGTGACCTTTGATGTGAATGAAATTCCTTCACGTTCGTTTCTTTTTGGACCCAGTGTTGAGAGCTCAAAAGCTGCTAGGGCCCGAGGGATTTTGGTGTAGAATGCACCAAATGTTTCTTCCCAGGAAGTGGGTTCCCTGTCTGGGTTGCCCTTTCTATGACTAAGGACTCAAAGAATATGAGTCTGAGTGTCTCCTAGATTAGGTCTGTATCTAGATTGGCTTTATTGAAATTTACCATTTGTATATCCTAATTAAAACACCAAAAACTAAGGGCACCTGGGTGGCTCAGTCGGTTGAGTGGCTCAAGAAGGTTCATGAGTTCGAGCCCCACATGGGGCTTACTGCTGTCAGCACAGAGTCTGCTTTGGATCCTCTGTTCCTCCCTCTCTGTCCCTCTCCCACTCATGCTCTCTCTCTCAAAAATAAATAAAACACATTAAAAAAATCCCAAAAATGATTTGATCATTTACTTTCTACTTCTTCTATTTTTTCTTATAGAAAGAATACTTGTGTAATCTGTATTAGAAAATATTGATAAACTGGAAGGAAAAAAATCACCTAATTCTTAACTTGCAGAGATAATCATTATTAATATTTTTGTTTACTCTTTATCTTTTGAGACATTTTCTGTGCAGATATCCATATATACTTTAAAAATACAAATGAGATCAAATTATATATACAGTGTTTTGTAATTTGTTTTCTGCTAATTTGTATCTTACGGGCACCCTCAGCTGTCAGTAAGGGCAGAACTGTGTGGTAGTTTGTTGCTAAGATGTTTGCCATAGTTCCTTCTCTGTGATGTTCATTCCAGTCCTCATCTAGGGATGGAGTCTCTTTCTTCCTGTATTTTCAGTCTGGGCTGGTCTAGGACTACGGTCACTGAGAGATTACAGCAGAAGTAATCCTACACCACCAGTTCCAGCCCTCCCCATTAAGAGGACTGGTAGTTTTAGCTTCTCTTCTTAGAGGGCTCACTCAGAAGAAAGGCAGCCATCCTATAATGGGTCACACTACCCTGAAGCTGCCATGCTGTGAGAAAGTCCAAACAAGCCGTATGGAGAGGCTACCCAGAGGGAGCGATGCTGGCCAGTTCCCACCTCTAGTGAGTTCAGTAGTGTCCCACCAGAATTCATGTCTACCTGGAGCCTCAGAATGTGACCTTATTTAGAAATAGAATCTTTGCAGGAGTGCCTGGGTGGCTGAGTTGGTTAAGCATCCGACTCTTGATTTCAGGTCAGGTCATGATCTCATGGTTTGTGACTTTAAGCCCGTATCGGGCTTTGCGCTGATAACACAGAGCTTGCTTGGGATTCTCTCTCTCTCTCTCTCTCTCTCTCTGCCCCTCCCCTACTTGTGCTCTCTCTCTCTCTCAAGAATAGAAAACTTAAAAAAAGAAATAGAATCTTTGCAGATGTGATTAGTTAAGATGAGGTCTTAGTGGATTAGGTGGGCCCTAAATCCAAAGTTTGGTGTTCTTATAAGAAGTGAAGACACATAGACACAATGACACAGGGAAGAAGATCACGTGAAGATAGAGGCCACGGTTAGAATGATGTAGTGACAAGCCAAGGATTGGCAGGGGTTGTTGGGAGCCGCCAGAAGCTGGGAAGAAGCAAGGAAGGATTCTTCCCTAGAGACTTCAGAGGGGCATGGACTGGCTGACATCTTCATTCCAGATGTCTAGCTTCTAGAACCAGGAGAGAATAAATTTCTATTGTTTTCAGCCATCCATTCCATGGTTACTTGTTACAGCAGCCCCTGGAAACTAATATACTGACTGCTCCAGCATCTCAGTGCAGGCCCCAGAGATGTGAAAGAAGGGGCGACCCTGGGACATTGCATTCCTAGCAAACGTCATGTAGAGAATAGCCAAGGCCAGACTCGCGGTCTCAGGTGAGCTGCCACAGACCTCTCCAGCCCAGCGGAGCCGCCCCAGCCGAGGCGCCCTTCATGGTGGAGCAGAGGCAAATCATTCCTGGCGTATCCCTCGTATTACTGACCCACAGAGTCATGAGCATAATAAAACGGTCACCGTTTTGTGCCACTACGTTTTGTTTTGTTTTTTAGTTTTTGTTGTGGAATAATTTTAAACTTAGAGAAAAATTTCAAAATAGTACATAGAGCCCTTGTTTGCTCTTTACCCAGCCTCCCCTGATGTTAGCATCTTGTAGAACCATGGTACGGTTGGCCTTTGAGCAACATGAGTTTGACTTCATGGGTCCATTTATACATGGGCTTTTTACAGCACAGTACTGTAAATGCATTGTCTCTTATGATTTTCTTAAAAAAACTTTTTTTTAATGTTTATTTTTGAGACAGAGAGAGAGCGACACAGAGTGCGAGCAGGGGGTGGGGACAGAGAGAGAGGGAGACACAGAATTCAAAGTAGGCTGAGCTGTCAGCACAGAGCCCAATGCGGGGCTCGAACCCATGAGCCGTGAGATCACGACCTGAGCCAAAGTCAGTCACTTAACTGACTAAGCCAGCCAGGTGCCCCGCTTATGATTTTCTTAATAACATTTTCTTTTCTCTAGCTTACTCTAGGAATATAAGATTTAATATAACATATAAAATATATGTTAATTGACTGTTTACATTATTGGTAAGGGTCTGGTTAACAATAGGCCATTAGTAAAGTTTTGGGGAAGTTTAAAGTTATACATGGATTTTTGACTGCATGGGGATTTGTCACCCCTAACCCCCACGTTTTTCAAGAGTCGACTTTACAGTGATTAAGACTAAGAAGTCAACGTTGGTGTAATTCTGTTAAACTATACACCTTCTTAAAATCTCACCAGTGTTTCCACTAGTGTCCTTTTTGTTTTCTAGTATCCAACCCAGGATCCCATTTTGCACTTGGTTGTCATATTTTCTTGGTCTCTTTTAATTTGTGATAGTTCCTTGGTCTTTCCCTGTCTCTCATGGTCTTGACACATTTGGAGAGTACTGGTCAGCCATTTTGTAAAATATCCTTCAATTTCAGTTTGTCTGATGTTTTCCCTTGATTAGATAGTGGTAATGCCTTTTTGGCAAGAATACCCCAGAAGTTATGTGCTGTTGGTCAGTTGTGCTCAGGGTACCTAAGGTTAAGGTCTGATATTACTAAGGATAATAACCTTGAAAACTTGGTTAAGGTAGTGTCTGTTAGGTTTCTCTATTGTGAAGTTACTAATTTTCCTTTTATAGTTAATAAATATCGTGGATGAGATTCTTTAAGATTATGAAAATATCTTTGCTCAAACTTTTGTCCATTAATGTTAGCATCCATTAGTTGATCTTGCCTGCAATAGTTATTACTTTATCACACTAAATTTTGGTGACTTTTTTATGTAAGAATAGAAAACTGGAATGATTTGCATCAGCATTTTATTTTATTATTATTATTTTTTGCATCAGCATTTAAAAAAAATTTGAGTTGGGGCACCTGGGTGGCTCAGTCAGTTAACCGTCTGACTCTTGATTTCAGCTCAGGTCATGATCTCACGGTTAGTGAGATCTAGCCCTATGTTGGGCTCTGTGTTGACAGCATGGGGCCTGCTTGGGATTCTCTCTGCCTCTCTCCTTCTCATGCTTTCTGTCTCTCAAAATAAGTAAATAAACATTAAAGAAATAAAAAATAAAAAATTTTGAGTATAGTTGATACAATGTTACATTAGTTTCAGATGTACAACATAGTGATTCAACATGTCTATACATTATTACTATTTTTTAAGTTTATTTTGAGAGAGAGAGAGAATGAGCAGGGGAGGATCAGAGCGAGAGGGAGAGAGAGAATCCCAGGCAGGTTCCGTGCAGATGATGGGAGCCTGACACAGGACTTGATCTCTCCAACTGAACCATGAGATCATGACCTGAGCCAAAATCAAGAGTTGGATGCTTAAGCAGCTGAGCCACTCAAGTCCCCCATACAATATTCTAAGTTCACCACAAGTATGGCTACCATCTGATCTGATACATCACTATTACAATATTATTGACTATATTCCTTATTCTGTGTCAGCATTATTTTTAATGACTGTATATTAATTCCCTACATAGATGTACCATAATTTATTTAACTAATATTATGCTATTAAACATTTACATTGTTTCTTTTTTCAATTTTTTTTCAGTTATACATAATGCTGCAATAACAACCATAGGTAATTATTCCATTCTTACCTTCGGTGGTAATTGAAAAGCTAGGTTGTGGGGCACCTGGGTGGCTCAGTCGGTTGAATGTCCAGCTCTTGATTTCAGCTCAGGTCATGATCCCAGGATGTGGAATTGAACTCCAGTCTCACATCGTGCTGAGTTGGAGCCTACCTAAGATTCTCTCTCTCTTTCTCTGCCCCTCTCCCCTGCTAGTACTCTCACTCTCTCTCTAAAAGAAAAAAAAATTAGATTGAGAACTAGGTTGAAAAAAAAATGGCCTCCCAAGCACTCTCCATGTCAAATTCCTAGCAGCTGTGTATGTTACCTTATTTGGAAAAAGGGTCATTGCATATGTAATTAAGTTAAGGACCTTAAGATGAGGAGATAATCCTGGAATATGGAGGAGGGCTCTACATGCCATCATAGGTATCCTCATAAGAGAGAGGCAGAAGGAGAAGAGGCACACAGAAGACAAGGCCTCGTGAAGATGGAGGCAGAGATTGGAGTGGTGTGGCCTGCAGCTAAGGTGATAATGGCAGCCACCAGACGCTGGAAGAGGCAAGGAATGAAATCTCACTGAGGGCCCCTGGAGGGAGTGTGGCCCAACGACACCTTGATTTTGGACTAATGGCCTCTAGAACCAGTGAGAGAATAAATTTCTGTTGTTGTAAGTGACCACGCTTGTGTTAATCTGTGACAATAGCTACAGGAAATGAATACGTCTTCAAAGAGAAATCACTTAGTCAAAGGGCTTGGACCTTTGAAAGATTTTTATCCCTATTGACTTATTAAAAGGTTATGCCCATTTAGACTCCTACCAAGTACTGTATCTGAGAATTGTTTTTGTATACTCATGATATGGGTATTAATAATTGATTTAAAGCTTTATTTAAAATGGAATCATAATTTGTATCTCTGTGATAATCAAAGAGGTTGAGTATTCTTTTAGCCATCTTGTGAATCGCTTGTTCTTTTATGAAATGAAGCTTTCCTTTTTATTATTTAGAAGGACTCCTTTACGTATCAAGAATACTAATCTTTGTCATAAATATAAAAGACACTTTTTCTAACTTATTTTAGTTTTGTGGTATTTCTTGCTCTCCCAAACTGAATGTTTTTTTATTTAGCTAAATCTGTCATTTCTTTTCTTTTTTAAAAAAAATTTTAATGTTTATTCCTTTTTGAGAGAGTGAGAGACAAAGTGCAAGTGAGGGAGATGCACAGAGAGAAGGAGACAAAGAACCTGTAGCAGGCTCCAGGCTCTGAACTGTCAGTGCAGAGCCCGGAGTGGGTCTCGAACTCACAAACCGAGAGATCAAGACCTAAGCCAAAGTCAGAAGCTTAACTGACTGAGCCACTCAGGCGCCCCAGTCATTTCTTTTATCGTTGAATGTTGCTCTGCTTAAAAAGACCTTTTTAAATATAAGATGATATAAAGAATGTACCTGTGTTTTCCATTAGTACAGTTATTGTTTTATGAAAATTAAAATATTAATCTTCTTGGAACTCATTTTGTTGTCATATAAGATGGAGAGTTGATTTGGTGTTTTTCCCCAGTTTGTTAGCTAGCATCAAAAGATCATAAAAAGTAGAAATAAAAGAGTCACCAAAGTAGTAATTAGTAGAAATTGATCATGCACACATGAAAAAGGCAGCTTGCAAACTGGGACCACTGAAACCAAAACATGGACTGAGGCTCAGGGGTATTTTGTTATAAAGCAGAACGGTTACTTCATATCAATTTTGAAAACCCCTTGAAGTTTTACTTATGATTTCCAGAGACATAGGCAAGAGATGACCCAGGTCAAGTTACTCTTGTAAAAGAAGCTAAATTACGTTTTGTTTCTATGACTAAACTGGTTTTGTCTGCTCAAATAATTTCTGAGGGTTCTCTCTATCTGTTTTTGATTTCAACACTAGTTATCTCAATACCTTTTATTGGATAATCCATCATTCTCTCATTTATTTGGAATGCTAACTTTGTGATTAACATTTCTATTCTCTTCCATTATAATTCTGTCTGTTCTGATGGTCGTATTGCACTGTTTTTATTACTGTAGCTTTATAATACATTTTATTGGGACAGGTATATTGTCTGTTTTGAAAAGTTGTTTTCCAATAACATGTTTTTCTCAAGGCTGTTTTTCTCTTTGAGAGTTGTTTAGTTGTGAGTACACTAAGAAAAAAAGACCGCAAAGCACCTCTAAAGTTATAGCTTATTGAATGCTGTTTTACTGACTTCAGTGTCTGAAGGCTATTGCGTGAAGATAATCTGTCTTCAAAGTACAATTTCTTACATTTTCTTTCATGTCTGTCAGTAATTCTGTACCTTCATAGAAGCAAGGCTTCCAAATAAAGAACATGGGTTTCCAAATAAAGAACTGGATGTTACACTGTCTCAGCATCTGTATTTCAGAAAGTTGGAGCTGAATGCTGATTTCTCTAATGGTTGAGGCATTTCTAAGTGTCCATACGTACCTCCTGTGGTTGACTCTGGAGCAGGGACTGTAAAATAGTAAGGGGGCCTTTTGACATTAAGCTTTCAGGCATAGAGTTCACCATCAAAGGAACTTTTGGCCCCGCAGGGCATGACTTTTGTTATCAGTTGTCTTTTTTTCACTTTTAATTTTTTTAAGTTTATTTTTTAATTTATTTTGAGAGAGATATAGAGAGCAAACAGGGAAGGGCAGAGAGAGAGGGAAACACAATACCAAGCAGGCTAGGTACTATCAGGACAGAGCCGGATGTGGGACTTGAATTTATGAACCATAAGATCATGACCTGAGTCGAAATCAAGGGTTGGACGGTCAACTGAATGAGCCACCCAGGTGTCATTGATGTCCTTGTTGTCTTTTCCTCAAAATTAAAGCAGAACTATCAAATACATTTCATTTTTTTTTTGAAAGTTTATTTTGAGAGAGCGTGAGCGGGCGAGTGGGGGAAGGGCAGAGAGAGAGGGAGAGAGAATCCCAAGCAGGCTCTACTCTGTCAGCATGGAGCCCGATGTGTGGTTTGATCCTACAAACCATGAGATCATGACCTGAGCTGAAACAAAGAGGCAGACGCTTACCTAGCCGAGTCACCCAGGCACCCCCATCAAATACGTTTCATTTTTAAAGCTCATGGCGTGTGTGTTTGGCTTAAACCTGTAGATCCACTGTTATATCTCTGGAGTCACATGACTACTGTAGGCCCTGTAGATGCTTATGGTAATGTTAGATTAGTACTAATGTTCTAATATGGAAATTAGTCGGATTTCATGACTAGGGACTCGAAACCTATGTTCAGGTAGAACCACTTGTTTAAACATTGTCATGTTGGAGTTTCAATTTTTAGATTTTGAATTCTTAGTCAATTACTGTGTACTGGCAGTGTTTATTGTGCTCAGAGCAGATAAGATGCAAAAGTAGGGTCAATGAAAAAGGAAATGGGAATAAAAGATACTGTTAGGTGAACCAAATATCTGTCTCTTTTCACTCTCACTACTGTCTCTGCCAGACTAGTGCACCAAGTGAAGAAATGATATTATTGTGTTCCCAGTTCTTCAGATTTAAATAGATTCTTTTTTTGTGTGTGACTGTTCTTATTTAGAAGGCAGCTTCCTTAATGAAATTTCCTAGTGTTTTTTTGCATCACAGGCATGAGTTTAACAGTCGCATATTGATCTGATTTCTAACTATCTTAAAAGCCATAGGAGGTATTTACTTTGGACTGCATTATTAGCCTAATTACACACTTTTTCTTCATATTTTACATAACATAGTTTTCACTTCATTCTAAAAGAGGAAATTTTTGGAATCTGCGGTTTAAGAAAGGTATTATTAGCAGAATATTTTCACTGCACATATGAAAGAAATGAATAGAAATGCAAGAGTCCAAGCACTTTCGACAATAGCCAAATCATGGAAGGAGACCAAGTGCCCATCAACTGACGAATGGATAAAGAAGTTGTGGCACATATATACATTGGACTACTACGTGGCAATGAGAAAAAATGAAATCTGGCCGTGTGTAGCAACATGGATGGAACTGGAGGGTATTATGTTAAGTGAAATAAGTCAGTCAGAAAAAGACAGATACCATATGTTTCCACGAATAGGTGGACTTTGTGAGACTAAGCAAAAACCAGGGGGAGGGGAAGAGGGGAAAGGAAAAAAAGACACAGAGGGGGAGGGAGATAAAACATAAGAGACTCTGAAAGACTAAGAACAATCTGAGGGTGAGGGAGGTGAGGGAGGGGGGAGAGGGGGTGACAGGCATTAAAGAGGGCACGTGTTGGGATGAACACTGGGTGTTATATGGAAACCAATTTGAAAATAAACTATTATATATAAAAAAAAAGAAATGCAAGAGTCCTATTTGACCACATAGCAGTGATTTTACAGTCTCAAATTCCCGCCGTTAGGACATAGCCGCATATCATAAAATGGTGCAAAACTACTTATATCTGTTCCATTTTGAGATTAGGTTCTTTCCCATGTTATTCACTGAACTTTGGCTATCCCTCTTAATTAAAAATATAAAATTGAAACAAATAATTATTTTTATCAAGTCCGTATAGAGTTTAAATTAAAACGTTTCTATGAAAACAAATCTTCTGCCCTGTTCCCCTCCGTAAATTTTTGTTACCAGGAAAGCACAAATCCTTGTAAATTTTCCAGTAGGTGGCAGCATCTAGTTAAAATAAGCACTTTAAAAGAGTCTAGACTTCAGAGCCAGGCTTATTTAGACCTGAACTTTAAACCCGTTTCTGCAAACATACCCACCAAACCTCCTTTCTGCCTCTTTTGCCTTCACAAAAAGGGAGAAATCCTGAGGATGAGTATTCTTTTTTTAAAATTTTTATTATTCTTTTGGGAGGCAGGAGCAGTGAGAGAGAGAGACAGAAAGAGAGAATCTCAGGCAGGCTCCATGCTCAGGGCAGAGTCTGACATGGGGCTCGATCTCACAGTCATGGGATCGTGACCTGAGCCGAAATCACGAGCTAGATGCTTAACCAACTGAGCCACCCAGGCACCCCAGGTCAAGTATTCTTCCTTGTCTCCCCGGTCATTTGCTTACCCTTTTATTTAAGAGTAATTTGAGGGACTTTGGGCTGGTGGCATAATGGCTGCTTTCCAGCTCCCCAAACAACAAATATATCCTTGCCTCCTGCTAACATCACAAAGAACCAACAGCAAAACAAATGAAAAGATACTTACTGTTGAGTTGTATATTTAGTTTTATTGATAGGTACTAGACACGTAAGTGGGGCCTTGACGCCAAGAGAAAGATAAAAACCACATTAGATTTTTTTTTTACCAGATTTTGACTTTATAATCCAGAGTTAATAACTTCAAGTTTAAGTACTGAATGTTTGAAGTAGACACTAAATAGATGATATTGCACTTGCTAGAGATCTTAGAAATACTTTGCAAGTCTTTCCACCCCATTTTTGAGGGACCACTTTTTTTTTAAAACTTTTTATTGTCAAATTGGTTTCCATACAACACCCAGTGCTCATCCCAACGTGTGCCCTGCTCAGTGCCGGTCACCCACTCTCCCCCCACCCATACTCCCTCAGCCCTCGGTTTGTTCTTAGTACTTAAGAGTCTCTTATGTTTTGTCTCCCTTTGAGGGACTACTTTTAAGTTTTTGTAGAGAAATCTGGTGAAAATCAAAACTCTCTCATACCAGGAGTTTCCTCTTAGTTTTTAATTTTTTTTTAATGTTTATTTTTGAGAGACAGAGTGAGCAGGGGAAGGGCAGTGAGAGAGGCAGACACAGACTCGAAGCAGGCTCCAGGCTCTGAGCTGTCAGCACAGAGCCGGGCTTGAACTCACAGACCATGAAATCATGACCTGAGCTGAAGTCGGCTGCTTAACTGACTGAGCCACCCAGGCGCCCCCCCTCTTAGTTTTTATTTTTTTTATTTTTATTTTTTATTTTTTTAAATTGAAAAAAAAATTTTTTTTAATGTTTATTTATTTTTGAGACAGAGAGAGACAGAGCATGAGTGAGGGAGGGGCAGAGAGACAGGGAGACACAGAATCCGAAGCAGGCTCCAGGCTCTGAGCTGTCAGCACAGAGCCTGACGCGGGGCTCGAACTCACGGACTGTGAGATCAACTCAGGGACCGTGAGGTCATGACCTGAGCCGAAGTCGGACGCTCAACCGACTGAGCCACCCAGGCGCCCCATCCCCCTCTTAGTTTTTAGAGGTTCTCGGATGGATAGCGATGGAATCTGTACTCTGAGGCCATGATAGGATTGTTCCTCATCAGTGTTTTTATGGAGGTTTTTCCTTCTTCCATTGTTACACTGGCCTCTCGTGTTTCCAGCTCCGAATTTCTAAGTGCATGAAGCACAACACAATGGCATCTTAATCAAACAGGCCTCTAATGATCTGGAAATACCTCTTTCAAAGTGCTTTTCTGTGAAATTCAGGTCTGTGCTACTTGTGCTCATGGGTGTTAACACTGAATAGCCTAAGAAAATATGGTAGTCTTTTTCAGCTCTGATTTGCAGAGAACTGAGGGAGAAAGTCACTTGTGTTAACCAATATAGCTAAGGATTTTTGGTTTTTGACCTCTGCTACAATCTCAGTATTGCCTACCAATGTCTTTTTCATTCTCCAAAGTGGCTCTTCCATATTATTCTGTATGTTTAACTTCCTACTGTCTTCTGCAAGTCCTAAAATAGAAGACAATCACCTGGGTGGGAATCTCTGTCACCTTCTCTCCTTCTGTCCCTAAACTGCATTCTGACTGTTCTCCATCCCCCATCTTTCTTACCGTAGAGTGAGAGAGGGTGCTGTTCTCCAAGGCCAAGATCAACAATATCCCATCCCTTTCACTCTGCCCCTGGCTCCCATCCATCCATAATTCTGTGTCTCACCTAGGGCTTCTATCTCTTCTCCTCTATCTCCTTCTCTTCAGTTTACTATGTTTGAATCTTCTGGCCCTCCTTAAAGGTCAGACTTCTTGAGAAAAAAGTCCACACCTACTGGGGCTACCTGGTCAATTTCCTTTTACTTCTCAACTCCTCAGTGGTCTGTATTTTCTCCTTTCACACTAGAGAAACTACCTCATCAGGAGTCCTGTTAAATTCTAAACCTAGTGACATACTTTCAGTATCTATCCTATGTGGCCTTTCTTTAGCATCTGGCACAGGTGCCCAGTCCTGGACCCATAACATTTTTACCAGTATTGTTATTTCCCTCTCCCTTGCTTCTAATCGTTGAAATCTGTTCCTCCTTTTGTATGTTTTCTCTATCTGGGCTAATGGTTTCATCATCGATCCAGTCTTTGTGATGGTTAACTTTATGTGTCACCTTGACTGGGTCATGGGATGCCTTAGGGGTCTGGGTAAGCTTTATTTCTGGGTGTGTCATCAAGGGTGTTTCCAGGAGAGACTAGCATTTGAACTAGTCGACTGAGTTGAGCGTGTGGGTGGGGATTATCTGATCTGTTGAAGGTCTGAATAGAACTAAAAGGTGGCTGAAGGGAGGATTTGCCCTCTTCTGCCTGACAGCTTGAGTTGGGGCATTGATCTCTTCTGGCTCTCAGTGATAATTAAATTACCTTATTAATTCTAATTATCTTTAGTTGTTTGCTTTGAGTCTTGTTAGTTTATGATCACCTGGAAATAATATAAATTTTTGTGTCCTTTTCAATGAACGTTCCTGTTCTGAGATCTTTGTAAAGACTTAGTGTTGAAATTTATGAATGCATTTCATTATCTATTTAAACAATCACAAATTTTTCCAGCTTTGGTCATTGGGAGCTCTTTCTTGACAAACTACTGTTTAAAAATCAATATATTTAAATACTAAGTAAGTCTTTTAGTTCTGGGTCATGGAGGTTTCTTGATTATGGAGGATTATTCTTTTAATTTAGTACCAGATTTCAATGGCTGAATTTATTCAGAATTTTCGCATCTCTTTTTATGAGATTTGTAATGAGATTTGCTGTGTGTGTGTGTGTGTTTGTGACTGTACGCCCATGTGCATGTATGTTATGGTGTTGACGTTAGAGGTGCGGTTGGGTGGGTGTGTGCGTATGCTTTGTTAGGCTGTGTTAACTTCATAAAATGATTGGGGCTGGCTGTTCATTTATTTCTATGCTTTGAAATAGTTTATATAACATGGGGATTATCTGTTCCCTAAAAACTTGAAAGATTTCACTAGAAAAACCATCTGGTTCAAATAATTTCTTGGAGGCAATTCACTGACTCTTTTCTTAGCTTCTTTCATATTTACTATTATATTTCAGTTTTCTCATCTTCCGAGTCAATTCTGGCAATACATCCCTGTCTGCGAGATTTCAAAATATCCATTTCACCAAGATTTAGCATTTTACTAATAAAATTTCATATAGCATTTTAAAAGAATAATTCTCCTTATTGTTTATTATGTCCCATTTCTTATTTCTGATTTCATTCACATTTTCCTTCTCTTCTTTTAATCTAAAGGTTTTTAGTTTTTAAAGTTAACTTTTTATTTTGGCACAGTTTTAGATTTACAGAGAAATTAGGATGATATTATAGCAATTTCTCATATACCTGTGCCAGTTTGCCCTATTATTACCAGAGTATAGTACATTTGTTGTAGTTAATGAACCAATATTGATATATTATTAGCAACTAAAGCCCACACTTTATTCAGACTTTAGTTTTTACCCAGTGCTTTCTCTCCTGTTCCAGGGGCCATCCAAGATAGCACATTACATCCAGTAACCTCATGTCTCCCTAGGCTGCTCTTGGCTGTGCACTTTCTCAGACTTCCCTTGTTTTCTTTTTTTTTTTTTAGTTTATTTATTTATTTTGAGAGAGAGAGAGAGAGCAAGTGAGCATGGAGTAGAAAGAGAAGAAGAGAAAGAGAATCCCAAGCAGGCTTTGCACCATAAACCCAGAGCCCAATGTGAGACTTGAACCCACGAACTTTAAGATCATGACCTGAGCTGAAATCAAACGTCAGATGCTTAACCAACTGAGTCACCCAGGTTCCCTCCAGACTTTCTTTGTTTTTGAGGACTTTGGGTGTTATGAGGAGTTCTGATCAGGTATTATGTGGAATTCCCAGAAATTACAATTTATCCATGTTTTTCTTATGGTTTGACTAGGGTTGTATGTTTTTGGAAGACATAGCGTTAAAGCGCCATTTCTATTATATCACATCATACTATCAGCATGACTTATCACTGTTGACGTGAACTTTGATCACCTGGCTGAGGAGGTGTTAGTTAGATTTCTCCACTGTGACGTTCTTCAATTTGTCCCTTTTTCCATCCTGTTGTCTTTGGAAGGAAGTCATTCTGCACAGCCCTTACTTGAGAGGTGGAGGTTTTGCTTTACCTCCTTGAAGGCAGAATATTTACATAAATTATCTTGAATTATTTTGCATGGGAGATTTTTCTTCCCATGTATCTATTTATTCAATCATTTATTTATATCAATATAGACTTGTGGATATTTATTTTATACACTGGATTTTAATCTAATATTACTTCATTTTGCTGCTCAAATTTTTCCAGCTTTGGTCATTGGGAGCTCTTTCAGTTGACTCCTATGTCCCTTTGATGTACCTTAAATAACTGAGTTTTGTTTTGTTGCTGTTGAACACTTCTTTACTTTCTGGCACTATAGGATGCACCAGACTCAACTTGTATATCTTGCATATCTGAGTCCTAGAATCAGTTGTCTCTTCAAGGAACCCTGGTTCCTCTGATTGGAGAATGATATTAGATACCAAAATCTGGATGCTGGGTGTGCTTGTTGCTACTGGGGAGTCACTGATTCTAAGCCAGATATTCTAAGAAATATTTGTGGATATACTAACCTGTATATTATATACATTATCTATAAATAGTCCTTTTTTTTTTTTATAAACTTCTTTTTCGTGTGCGCACTTGCGCATGAGATTGGAGAGGAGGAATGAGCAAGGGAGGGGCAGAGAGAGAGGAAGTGAGAGAAATCCCAGTCAGGCTCCACGCCGAGTGTGGTATGACCGTGAGGTGATGACCTGAGCTGAAATCAAGAGTTGGACACTTTAGCCACCAAGCCGCCCAGGCACCCTTAAATATTTCTATGTGTAACCATCTGTATCTATATTAAGCGAAACCTGAGTTTATACTGAGGTCTCCAACTTTATTCTTTTACCACATGAATCATTCTAGCTGTTTCCCCTTCCTTACCTATAACCTCCACTCTCAACAATGAGAAACCTGGCTCTCACCACTGGCCCTTCATTCACGTTTTACTCACTTCTACTATACATGTAGTGATATCAAAACTGTTCACCGGTACCCCTATAGGAAACAATCATGGAGTCCAGTGCTCAGGTACCATCTCTACTGCCTTTAGGCTTGCAGACTCCACTCATTTCCAAAGATACTCAATGTGAACACCTTTCTCCTCTGCCCCCTTTGGTGAGATCGCTTCAGACATTTGTAACATAGTAGATTGTTTGTTCACATTCTGCATTCCATACTGGTATTCTATGACATCTAATAATAATTCTAATTCTAATTCACATTCTAACAATAATTTTGAAAACTTTCATGCATTAAGATTCAGTCTTTGTGCTGTGAAGTTATAGGTTGTTAAAAATGCAGTGTCATGTAACTGGCATTACAGTATTATACAGAATAGTTTTACTCCTGTGAAAAATCCTCTGTGTTACTTCCCATTCAACTCTCCCTCCTCCCCCCACACTCCAGACATTCTGGTCTTTTTACTGGCTCTATAGTTTGCCCTTTCCAGAATGTTATATAATTAGAATCATACAGTACGTAGCCTTTTCAGATTGGGTTCTTTCTCTTAGTACTCTGCATTTAAGATTCATCTGATGTCCTTTTTGTGGCTCGAGAGCTGCTTTCTTTCTGTGTCTGAATAGTAGTATTTCATTTTATGGATGTACCACACTTTGTTTATACCTTCACTTATTGAAAGATGTCTTGATTGCTTCCAGTGTTTGGTGATTATGAATAAAGCTGCTTTACACATGGTATGCAGGTATTTTTGCGGACATAAAATTTCCGTTTACTTAGGTAAATAGGAACAGGATTGCTGGAACATATGGTAAGACTGTTTAACTTTGAAAGAAACTGTCTTTCAAGTTAGCTGTACAGTTTTATATTCCCACTAGCAAAGAATAAGAGTTTCTGTTGCTTTGCACCCTTGGCAGCAATCGGTATTGTTTTTTGGATTTTAACCATTCTAATAGGTAGATGGTAGTATCTTACTCGTGTTTTAATTTGCGTTTCCCTAATGACAAATGATGTTATCTTTCCAGATGTTTATTTCCTATTTGTATATTTTTTTAGTGAGTTGTCTGTTCACATCTTTTGCCCATTTGAGAAATTGGATTATTGTTGGGCTCCTGGGTGGCTCAGTCTGTTAAGTGTCGACTTAGGCTCAGGTCATGATCTCATGATTTGTGAGTTTGAGCCCCATGTCGGGCTCCCTGCTGACAGCTCAGAGCCTGGAGCCTGCTTCAGATTCTGTGTCTCCCTCTCTCTCTGCCCCTCCCCTGCTTGTGTGCTAGCCCTGTCTCTCAATAATAAATAGACATTAAAAATTTTTTTTAAATGGGATTATTGTTTTCTTACTGTTAGGTTTTAAGTGCTTTGTATATTTTGGGTATGTGTTTTGTAAATATTTTCTTCCAGCCCATGGCTTGTCTTTTCATTCTCTTTGCAGTGTCTTTTATAGAGCAGAAGTTTTTAATTTTAATAAAGTTCAAAATATCAATTTTGTTCTTTCATGGATCATACTTTTGGTGTTATATATGAAAACATATCACCAAACCCAAGATCACATGGCTTTTTCTCCTATATTTTCTTTTATAAGTTTTATAGTTGTGTATTTTACATTCAGGTTTATAATCCAGTTGAGTTAGTATTTGTGAAAAGTATAAGATGTCTAGGGCTGGTGTGGTCTTGTCTGGTCTTGTCCTGTCTTGTTCTGTCTTCTCCTCTCTTCGCTCTTCTTTCCCCTCCCGTCCCCTCCCCTCCTCTATCCTTTCCTTTCCTTTCCTTTCCTTTTCGCATGGACATCCAGTTATTATAGTACTATGTTAAAGAGATCATCCTCTCTCCACTGAATTGCCTTTGCTCTTTTGTTAAAGATCTATTGACTATATTTTTGTGAGTCTATTTCTGAACTCCCTCTTCTGTTTCAGTGATCTGTGTGTTTATCCTTTCATCAAAACATGTCATCTTGATTACAATGAATGTTTTCTCTTTTTAAAGTTACAATTGTAGATTTTTCTACCTTCAGGAGCCAGCTTTGAATTTCTTCACTAGTTTTAGCTCATTTCTTTACTATTTCTTTTCTTGACCTTGCTATTGTTTTCTCTAGTTTTTTCAGTTAAATTAGTTAAGCTCATTTTAGTTTCCTTTAAAATCTGTATATTAGTCTGCTAGAGCTACCATAAAAAAAATACCACAGGTTGGGCTTAAACATCAGAAGTTTATTTTCTCACAACTCTGGAGGTTAGAAGTCCAAGGTCAGGGTGCTGGAAAATTCATTTTTTGGAGAGGTCTCTCTTCCCAGTCTGCAGATGACTGCCTTCTCTCTGTGCTCAAAGGAAGTGGGGGAAGTGGTAAAGATATCTCTGGTGTCTCTTCCTGCTCCTATAAGGCCACAAGTCCTATTAGATTAGGGCCCCAGCCACTGACCTTATTTAGCTTGTATTACCTCCTTAAAGGCCCTGTTTTTAAATATAGTCACATTGGGGGTTAGGGCTTCAACATACATATTTTGGAGGGATACAATTCAGTCTATAACAATATGGTAAAAGCATCATTGCTATGAGTTTATTTCTGAATATATAGCTTTATCTCTAAAGTGCATTCTTTATGGTGTTATCACTATTCTCTATAAGTTGTTACTGTTTTATTTATTTATTGATTTAATAGTTAAGTGGAAAATGATGGTGCCTTTCCCTTGTTCTCTAGAATTTTTTTTATAAGCCCTATAGTTTAAAAGCTAATATAGAAATTTATAATATTATTGTCATTGCTTTGATATTTTGAGTTTATTGAAATTCTAGTCTAATAGAATGGTTCTCAATTGTAAGGGACATTCGGAAATGTGTATTTTTGGTTGGCATAATGATGCGCAGTGGGGGAGAGCTTCATCTAGTTCATAGGGGTAAGTGAGAATTTCTAGATCTCCATGCCATAGGCCAGCCATGAGGACATGTGTGTGTGTGTGTGTGTGTGTGTGTGTGTGTGTGTGAAAGCAAGAGAGTGAGAGAGAGAGAGAGAGAGAGAGAGAGAGAGAGAGAATGAATTTCAGGCCCTGTCTCCCTCTAAACACGGCACACTGCCATTGCTCCTTTGCTGCTGTCATGTATGAATGTGGAGCACTGTGTGTGGAGTCTCTTTTCAGGGTTCTAGGTATGTAGTGAGGCAGGTGGGTTTTCTCATTTTCTTTGAGGGCTCTCAATCCAACTTCAGGATTTCACCCACCTCCAAAGGAATGTGTACCAGGGAGCAGCTTCACACTTGTGTCACTGTGTCCACTCTAAACTCCTTTCCTCCGATGCTCTTCTAGGCCCTTCTCCACTGTCTGGGATGGGCTTTAATTTCTTCCTTAGTAGGCAGGAAACAACGTAAATCACATCCTGCAATCTTTCTTTTGTAAGACTCTTATTTTAAATGTGCTCAGTCCTTCAAACTCTGGCTCTTGATCTTTGAAGGGAAATTCCTCCCCACTCTCCCTGAATAAATGTTTGTAGCGAGGAGAGGAATTTTTAAAAATTTTCTATTAAATTTAATTTTGATATAATTTCAGACCTCAAGTCTCAAGAAAAGTACAGAGTTTTCAAATACCCTTTATCCAATTCTCCAAGGGTTAACATTTTATCCCCTCCTCCTCCGTCGCTGTCTGTCTGTCTCTCTCTGTATAGATTTGTCTCCCTTCTGTCTGTCTCTTCACACAAGGACACGTGCATGTGCGTGTCAGGAAATTAACATTGATTCAATACTAGTGTCCAATCTATAGGCTTTAATTCATATTTTGCCAGTTGTCTCACTAAAATCCTTTATAACGAAAGAATTTAGTTGTCACGTCTCTTTAGTCATTCTTTGTGTTTTACAACATTGGCATTTTTGAAGACTATAGGCTCAATATTTTGTAGACTGTTCCCCAGTCTGGGTTTGTTTCTATTTCCACAAGATTGGTTCATGTTATCCATTTTTGGCAGAAATTCCACTGTGTCCTCCACGGATCCTATCAGAAAGTGCCAGATGTTGATTGTCCCATCACTGATAAAGTTAACCTTGATCGCGTGGTTAAAGTGGTGTCTGCCAGGTTTCTCCACTGTAAAGTTACTATTTTTCCTTTTGTACTGAATAAGTTATCTCATGGGGATGTACTCTGAAGCTATTCTATCATTCTTTAAACTTTCACTCACTACTTTTACCACCTATTGGTGATTCTTATCTGAATCAGTTATTATGATGATGTTACCCAATGGCTCTTTTCTTTTTAAAGTTTATTTATTTATTTCGGAAGAGAGAGAGATGCATGCATGCGTGAGCAGGGGAGGGGCAGAGAGAGAGGGAGTGAGAGAATTTCAAACAGGCTCCACACTGTCAATGAAGGACTTGGGGCTCGATCCCACGTATCATGAGATCTTGATCTGAGCTGAAATTAAGAGTCAGACACTTAACTGACTCAGCCACCCAGGCACCACCCCCTCAGTGGCTGTTTTCTAGTTCTGACATTTCATCTGTAGTAATCAGTTGTTTCTTTACTGTAAGGAAGAGCTTTATTTTTTTTTAAATAATAATTTATTGTCAAATTGGTTTCTATACAACACCCAGTGCTCAGTCCAACCAGTGCCCTCCTCTGTGCCCATCACCCACTCTCCCCCCTCCCACACCCATCTCTCCCCTCAGTTCTTTCTTATTCTTTGAGAGTCTCTCATGTCATATCTTCCTTCCTCTCTGTGGCTTTTTCCCCTCCCCTTCCCTTCTTCCTCTCCCCCCTGGTTCTCTGCTAGGTCTAAGGAAGAGCTTTCTAAAGGAGGACTTTGGAAATTCAGAAAAAGCTTTTTGTTTTTTCTCTTGAGGAGTTAAGCTCCTACAGTTGAATATCTGACTTCCAAAACTGTTATCTTTTAAACTCAAAGCTGAGCTATGAGACCTTTGTTCTAGGCTGTACCCACCTTCTCTCTGAGGTACTGAATATACAGAATACCGCCTCAGACTATAGGTGAAGAGCCACGGGGTCACAAGAAAAATTTTAGCCTAGGAAAAGCCCTTGGGTTAAAAATCTCCAAATATAACTTTGCTATAATAGTTTTTAGTATTACAATATTTCATATTGCATCTTTATAGGTGCTTCAGTGTAAAAGTGAGTGAAACTCCTATTAAAAACGAATTATGGGATGAAAAATAAATATACTACCACTTGAAAACAACCTTGAAACTTTTTGTCTTTTACACAAAAGTAGCTTACCCCTCTTTCACTCAAGGCTTACACCACTGATTTGCTAGATTAACTCATCCAAGATTGTGTGGAATTAAAGTTGTAATGACAATTCCAATAACACTACATTATTATGAATTCCAAATTAGGGGATTGAAATTGATATATTTCTTTTTACCATCAGAAGTTGTTTGTTTTGAATTTGGTGATATTCGTATGTTGGGGTGAATGTGTCTTCTGTGTACTTCCTTTGCCTGTATCATCTCAAAGAGGGTGCTTGAACCAGTTTTGTTTTAGAGATAGGTGGTGTAGTATCTTTAAGACTTGTCACGTTTCTGAAGCAGAAAAATTTCTGTGCCACAACCTGGCAGAGTCCCTCATGCTAAGACATAGAAAGAGACTTAAACAAAAAAAAAGATATTTATGTTAGCAATTTCTTACAAATATCCAATGTCTAAATTAGCTAATAGGAGAAAATAAAATAAATTAAATTGAAACAAGAGTTGAAAAATGCAATTTCCTAATTTCCTTATGGGTGTTAACCCAAGAGCATAAATCCCAAAAGAAAGAAACCTAACTACTGACAGTCCCCTGGTTTTCTCTTTTAAACACTTGCTTCTTTCCTAATGACTAACCATATATCTGAAATCTTTACTTTGGGGATCTAAATAAAAAGAAAAATACAAATATTCAGTGTGCATATTCTCTATGTTACGAATGTTGGAATTTGGATACATTAACTCCAGGGAGTTACGGTGATATTTTAGCACACACTTGTACATCCTCTTTGCACAGAAGTTCTAGGGAAATGCTTTTTGACTATCTTGATTTTTTCCTGTTCGTTTCAGCGGTAAAGTGTACAAAGATAATTATCATTTCTACTTGGAAGCGACATCTTAAGAAATGTATATGTGGAGGGGATTGAGGAACATCGCAGAGAATATTAGATCTTTCTTTTAAACAGTTGTCGATGTAGACAATTTCCCATTTATTTTGTGTATTGAACAAATGATTTTTTAAATCAGTAGATCCTTCTTGCTATGAGCATGAAGACACCTTTTTCTCAGTGTTCCACACTCAAGTCCCTCCAGAAGAATATGAAAACCGTAAACAGAATGACAGTCAAGGTATGTCTTAATTTGTGTGATTTTGCATATTGTCACAAGAAAATATACAGCTATATACAGAAATATTCACAGATGAAACGATTTGATGTGATTTAACCCAGAGGTAGGTGAAAGTGAGTAAAGGTTCTAGATGAAACAAGATTGGTCATGCGTTAATCATTGTTGAAGTTAGTTGCTGAGGCTTTATTATAGCGTTCTTTCTACTTTTGGATATTTAAAATTTTATATAGGAAAGAGTTAAAGAAAAGCTGGCTGCAAGTAATGGAAAACTACCCTAAGCAAACAAGAAAATTTATGGAAGTAGTCTTGAGGTGGACAGCTTTTTTGATTTCCAAGAGGATATTCTGTGGTTAGTCATTGAGAGGGAAACTCAATGCCAAAATTGCAGGAAAGATACCAACTGATCCAGCTTGGGTTAAATGCTTACCGCTGGTCCACCCAACTCATCACACCCAGCAAGGGTTGGGGTTACTATAGGGACATGGCAGCCTCTCCTGTTGATCACCACCAGGGGTGGAGAGAGGAAGACATTGCTAGTGAGACAGTTCTGACCAGACAATCAATTGTTTTTTACTATAGTTTATTAAAAATGTACTTTAAAGAAATTATTATAAATGTAGATATGGATGCGTTTAATATGAGTTATTTTAATGTTGTATTGTTTAAAAAGATCTGAAACTTCAACTCAATGAATAGACTTCATATTTCAACTTAAAAGACTATATACAACTTGGAAAATGGGGAGAAGTTACATGTTTTGCATCTAAGGAGGCCACACACGAAAAAAGCAACTCTTGTTTTAACTATTGGTAGTTGATTAAAAAACATTATTGACTAAAGAAATAAAATCCCAATTATAAAGCCCAGATTTATTTGCCTAGACACTTGTAACTTAAATTCGAGTGAACTTTTTTCTTACTCAAATTTATTTTTGTCTGAAAAGAATGTAAATCCAGAGATCTTACTCTTTTCCTGGGTCTTTCTAGCTATTGTTACCAAATGTATTCTTTAATTATTACATTTGTGTTGAATCTTTGATAATTACCTATAAATATGCCAATTGCTTAGGTCCCTTAGTCCTTTTTTTGATGTACCTCTCTTATAAAACAAAGATAACTTTTAAGTAAACCTTGTGTGTATTGAGCTTCTGGTTGTGTTTTTCCCTTTTGGACTTGAATGTGGCAATTTATCCTGATTTGCAGGGTAGATTCCATTTGTTACTTGAGAAGACTTCCTTAGGCCTATTTTTAGAGCTTTAAAGAAGCATTGGCATGATCTTGTTTTAAATGCTTTGAACATGACTACAATGAAAAGAAGATATTTAATAAAGGGAATAAGAGTCCAGCATATTTTTCTCATGCTTGTTTCGAGCATCCAGACTCAGAGGTTGACTCCAGGCCTCTTTTCAAAGGTTGAGAAAAACTGACAAAGTGAGATGAGCCATGAGAGTTTGGGCAGATGGGTTGTAGAATATCCAGAACGCTTATGCCCAGACCTGCCTTACAAGATGGGTGTGAACAAAAAGTTACTGTTCGGAGAGAGTGCTGGCATATTAATACAATCACAGGAAAAATGACTCTCGTCTTTTGGGAAAGTTTTGTTTCATATAAAGACTAAAATAAAATATATTGTTCATTAATTAATTTCCTTTGAGTATAGGTGGCACACAAATTACACTGGTTTCAGATGTACCACATAGTGATTTGACAAGTTTATACATTAATCCATGCTCACCACATGCAACGCTATTATGATGCCGTTGACTTGACTCCCTATGCTGTGCCTTTCATCCCTGTGAGCTATTCATTCATAATTGGAAACCCGTATCTGCCACTCCCCTTCACCTGTTTTGCCCATCTCCTACGCCCCTCTCCTCTGGCAACCATCACTTTGCTCTCTGTACTATAGGTCTGATTCTGCTTTTTGTTTGTTTGTTTATCCACTTGTTTTGCTTTTGAGGTTCCACGTATGAGCGAAATCATATGGTATTTGTCTTTCTTGGTCTGACTCAGTTCACTGAGCATAATTCCCTCTAGGTTCATTTATGTTGTTGCAAATGGCCAAGATCTTATTATTTTTTATGGCTGAGTAATATTCATATGTGTGTGTGTGTGTGTGTGTGTGTGTGTGTGTGTATGTGTATCATATCTTATTTATCTGTAAGAATAAATCTCCATATGTGTGTTAGGTTTCTGGATTTGGAATTTAGACGTTATTCTATGTGTGTTATGTATTTTAAATGTATGCTTAAGGTAAAGTTTTAGCATAATGGACAATTATAATTATGAAAAATTTTGAACTTTTTTAACATTAGATTTTACCTATGATGTGGAAGGAAATGAGTCATTGATCAAAGCAGAAAAGAAACCTTTCTCAAATACAGAAAACGTTAAGCTCAGGGGTAAACACAGCCAGGATTTTATTAAACGAAACATTGAGGTATGTACTTAGAAATACAGAAACCAGAATATGGGATTAAATGAGTTATGAAAATGAAAATAGTTGTGTTCAGTGTCTTTAAATATTTTCTTTGATCATGACACATATGCATGTAATTGAAACAGTATATATAACTGAAAGAAAAGTTTTATGGGTCAATACTTAACTTTACTAGTTTTTATTCCATCCTATCTTATTCTACCGCTTTTTAAAATGCTAGCTGCAACTACGTTTATTTCACTACCCAGAAATGAATCTGGTTCCTGCAATTTGAAAAACATTTATTTAGATAATAGCTTCAGACAATGCGTCCCAGATTTTAAATTGCATATTAGTAAAATTGGCGTTTTAACGTAATGAGACCGATTTTATAGCTAGTGCATTTAGAAATTTGCATGGAAAATGCTCCTGGCACAGCTGGAGAGGCCAATTGCTCGTGTGTCCCCTGACCCCTCCAGCTGAGCCTCCAGGAAGCCCATCACTTGTCACTTTCCTTGATTAGCTTCCTGCTTCAGGGGCTCAACCTGGGTCTTCCAGACCTTACAGCCTGACTTTGTATGTCCTCAGGACAGACTAACCAGGGGCAAAGGGGCTCCCCTATTAGACCAGAATGCCGATTAATTAACTTACAGTAAGAAATGTAGGTACAGTGGTCAGAAGGCTTGTGGCAAACCACTCAGGCAGTCAAGTTACTAGAAAACCGCATTGGTGTGAAGTTATTCACAAGAGCAGAGAGTTAGATAATTCCTCCCAGTTCCAGCCTGATGCTTCTTCCCCATCTGTCACATTGCTTCCAGGCAGACTTGATTCGTGGGTCAGTGTGCCACTGCCAAGACTGGCCTCTGGGGCTCTCTGTTTTCTCTCTTTATGTTCATCCGATCTGAAGGAAACGTCCAACCTGATCTGTCTCTCTGTGCTGGCCCATTTCATGTTGATTTCTTTAATTTGCCAAGAGCAGTAGCGTTTTCCCCACATCCGAGTTCTTGCTGACACAGACAGCAGCCCCACCACAGATTTACTTTTTCCCCTTTTAACAGTAGTAGCTGAATCTTATTCAAATTCCTGATATGACTTTCTTGATATGTCAAAGCAGTTTCATTTAGGAGAGGACAGGACGTGCAGCCTGAAGTGCGCACTTTTCGGGTGCGAGGAAAGAGCGAGTTTACAATGGATGATGTGTGAAGGGCAAGAAGAACTCTGTTCAGTAGTGCACCCAGCGCCATCCCTTGGAAAGGGGAGGGACGCACAAGACGGAGCCAAATCCCCGTGGTCTGTTTGGGTGAAAGACAAGTCAGTCCCCTGGATTTTCCTACACGGATGCCAACAAGAATAAAGACATCACCTGGGGAGAGGAGACACTGATGGAGTATTTGGAGAATCCCGAGAAGTACATCCCTGAAGAAAAATGGTCTTCGAGGGCTTTAAGAAGACAAAGGGAGAGGGCCGACTTGATAGTTTATCTCAAAAAAGCTACTAAGGAGTAATAATTGGCCATCACCTTATTTATCACAAAACCAAATGTCTCATGGCTCCTTTTGTGTGTACCGTATTTAAATCGATCTCATGTACCAGAATTCGGATCAGGAATGGCTGATAGACTATTTCTTTTGGATGGTCCTGAGTTAAATAAGAATGGCTTGTGGTTAAATGAATCTGATCAGCTTTTTGAACTCTGAGAGTAATTCTGGTTCAACAACGACTGTCCCCGTTTTCTCCATCGAAAGATATGATCGGAATCAGTTGCTAATGGTCAACTTTTCACAGAGATGGTAACTGTCATCTCTAAACCTGTCGGAGATGGGTTTTATATTTAGACTTATCTAACTTCTTGTATTTATTTAAATACTGAGGAAATACTGAGCAAGACTCAGCTGGGTTTTAATGTTGTGTTAGTTAGCCTGTACAAGGCAAGGGCTGAAGCTGGCAGTGTCTGCTTTATCTTTTTGGTCTTAACTATGACAATTTAATTATAGTTCACTGCATCTATAATGCTACCTTTTGCTTAATTAAATGGATTTTCATGTGGCTTATGTATAATATCAAACAAAGAATATTTAACCCTCCTCACATTTTATAGATGATGTATAAGGCCAGATATTTTTAAAATTTAGTGGGACCTGTCACACGATAGTAGCAAACTTTGCTTGCGAATTCTTCCCTAAGTCAGACTAAGTTATAATTCAGGATTGTCTTTCAAACAGCGCTTCAAAAACACAACTGCAGAAATACCATGTAGGTGCGATTGTTAATGATGCTTTTGCCAACTCATTAGAAGGATTAAAGTAGAGGACATACACCATCAGCACAAATTTGTAAATTATGTAATAAGGCTTAAGATAATTAAAAACAAAATCACAGATTAAAAAAAAAAGGAATTTCATTTAGTAGATATATGCCGCATAGGAAGTGGCAAGAATATTCCTTCCTCATACAGTAAATATGTTATTACACTGATATATAAAGAGAGGTTTGCAAACTGCCCATGTTTTATTGTTTTATACTTTAAATAAAATGTTTTTGAAATGGCTAACATGAGGGCCTGCTTATAGCAGGAGTATACCTCACAAATAAAAAATGCCTAATCTCACAAATTTTACCTTAGTGTGTCTGTACTATAGAAGCCTCAGGGCCTACTTTTATTCTCCTGAACATGAGTTGCTTTGAATATTTACTCTTTTTTATTAATATATTCCCTAGTTGGCTAAGGATTCAGGAAAGCCAGTGCTTATGATCGACAGAGAGAAGAAAAGACTGACTGAACTTTTGAAGGACTTGGATGACGGAGATTCGGGGCTGTCCAGTCCGGAGGTATGTAAGCTCCGATAGTCACTTACTTCTACACTTCTTCTTCTCTCTTCTGTCTCTCTCCTTCCTTCCTTCCTTCCTTCCTTCCTTCCTTCCTTCCTTCCTTCCTTCCTTCCTTCCTTTCTCTTTTCTCCTCCTCCTCCTTTTTCTTCTTCGTTTCAATTTTTTATTTAAATTCCTGTCAGTTAACATACAGTGTAAAATAGTTTCAGGTGTAGAATATAGTGATTCAGCACTTCCATTCATCACCTAGGGCTCATCACAACAAGTACCCTCCTTAATCCCCATCACCTGTATGACTCACTCCCTGCCCACCTCCCTTCCAGCAACCCTCAGTTTGTTCTCTGTAGTCGAGTCTGTTTTCTGAGTTGCCTCTCTCTTTCCCCCCTTATGTTCATTTGTTTTGTTTCTTAAATTCCACATGTGAGTGAAATCATATGGTATTTGTGTTTCTCTGACCGACTTACTCACTTAGCATAATACTCTCTAGTTCCATCCACTGCAAAAACATGCCTGATTTCATCTGATCTCGGAAGCTAAACAGGGTCTGGGTTGATTAGTACTTGGATGGGAAACCTCTACGCTTCTTAATTTTTATTTTTTTATCATGATATGGACATTAGCAGAAATTTGCAGTAAGTTTTTAAATTATGGGACGATGTTCTCTGTCTTTAAAAAATCCTGTTTTATAAATTCATTAAATTTTTCAGATTTTTTTCTTGGTCAATTCGTTATTGACTCTGAAGAGGATTATCCTGTGTCGTTGTAAGAATGAGTACACAAGAGCTCTCACAATAATAACCTCTCCCTGTGATGTAATGGGCTTAGTCACTCATGACATATGAATGTGTTTCTCTGTATGCTTTTATTTTGAACATTTCTTCTTATCCTTAAACTGGCGTAGTCCTCAGTAGTCCTAAAGAACACCATCCTGCTCCTGCCCAGTTAACCTTGAGCATCCAGGTCCCTGAAGAGTCTGGAGGGAGTGCAGTCTGAGTCCAAGGAGGGGAGCAGCATGCAATCCAGGGTGCAGGTGTGGGTGTTTATAGGGCTTGGGCCGGTCATATAAGGGGTGTGGTGGTTCAGCGTTTGCAGTTGTTTGCATACTAAACTTCCAGCAATATTCTTTACATCCACAAAGAAACGTATTCTCCTGTATACCAGCCCTCAGCCCTGTCATCTAGTTCTTACTTCCCTTTGTTTTACAGAGGCGGGGTGTAGTGTGTGCTGCTGGCACCCTGCCTAGATCCCTTTTACCTAGTCCCTCCTGTGCATCCGGCCCCCTGCCCTGTGTCAAGGGTGCATAGCTGCCTCCTTCCGTAGAGTGTTGCCATGGGCTAGATGGGGGCGGAACAGCCTAGGATAGCAGCCCCTCTCCACTTCCACCCCCCACAACTCAAGACGGGATTAGCTCTGTGCTACGGTTTGTCCTCCAGAGCTTCCCCAGGGGTCAGCTGGTTTCAGCAGACACCACATCCTTGCCTGGTTTTGTTTCCCTTGTCCTAGCCTGCCTCAGTTACCCGCCCCCCTTCTCCTGAGAGCACTCCCTCAATAAGTCACCTGAGCCAGAATCCCTGTCTCAGGTGCTGCATCTAGACCAGCCTCAGATAGGTAGGTGCAGAGTGTAGTTTTGACTCTAGGTCCAAAAGCTGTGCATGTGCAGCAATGCCTATGGCTGATGGGGGCAGGGTAGAGTGCGTGCCATGTTTCTTCCTAGAAATGATTTAACAAAGAATTTTTATTATTAATGTTGCCTTTTACATATTATTTCTGTTAGTATTTATGCCTTGTCCCTCTCTTTATTTTATTAATTTTTTTAATGTTTATTCATTTTTGAAAAAGAGAGAGAGAGAGAGACAGAGCAGGAACAGGGGAGGGGCAGAGAGGGGGAGACACAGAATCCAAAGCAGGCTCCAGGCTCTGAGCTGTCAGCACAGAGCCCAATGTGGGGCTTGAACCCACGAACTGTGAGATCATGACCTAAGCTGAAGTCAGAAGCTTAACTGACTGAGCCACCCAGGCACCCCTTAAAGTCTTTTTCTATCATTTACTTTTATTTTTAGGTAGATTGTTTACAAATATTCTACAGCTGGGTTTTATTGTTGCTGTTGTGCCCATAATTGTTTCTCTATCTTTTGTTATTATTTCCTTATTCTTAATCTTTTAATGAGGATATTTAATTTATATGTTTATTATGACCACCAATAATATTTGGACCTATTTTGGACAGCATATTTGATATTTCATTGATTAGATTTATTTTGTTTTCTTAATTTCTCCCCACTTTCCTCTCAAGGTTTGAAAATTCAGTATCCCTTTTCACATCTGGGGCTGCTAGCCCTCAATTTCTTAAAATACATTAAAATATATGTATGTTTTTCAACTTCAGTAATTAGTCCCTGAAATCTTATATATTAATGAGACAGGATCTTTGGTATCTTTGGCTTTTATTTCCCTCTTCTTCCATTTTTCCCTCCTCCAGAATGTGTTGAAATCACCAAGAATTTTACTCCCAGAATATTGTAAGTTTTTCCCTTTAAAAACAGTATGCTTCTTGTATTTTAGGAGTCTTTCTAAGTAGTAGCCAAATTTTGCAGTGACATCACTTGCATGGTATCTTGTCAGCCTTTTGTATCTGAAGATTCAAGTCTTTCTTAGTTTAGAAAATTATCTTGTATTATTTCTTCTCTTCCATGATGTCTTTTCTCTCATTTGGGCTCCCTATAAAATGGGCTATCAGTTGGGAATATAATAGGCTGCAGGTAACAAAAAACTTTCTAAGCAGTGGCTTAAACAAGTAAGGAGTATGGGGCACGTGGGTGGCTTAGTCAGTTTAGCGTACGACTTCGGCCCAGGTCATGAGCTCATGGTTCATGAATTCAGGCCCGAATGGGGCTCTGTGCTGACAGTTCAGAGCCTGGAGCCTGCTTTGAATTCTGTGTCTTACTCTCTCTCTGCCTGCTCACACTCTGTCTCTCTTTCTTGCAAGAATAAACATTAAAAAAATTTTAAAAAGCAAGTAAGGAGTGTATTTTGCTTCAGTAACCGTTTTGCTCCAGGTGTAAGTAGCTAGTGTCTTTCTTTATTCTTGTTCTGTATTCTTAGTATGGTTTTGTTTTTAGGTTTGCAAGATTGCTGCTACATCTGTAGACAATGTGTCCGTTTTCCAGGCAGAAAAAAGAGGGAAAGGGGAAGGAGTAAAGGGAAACTCCACTGAGGCTTTGGTTTTCATTTGGGAAGGGATAGTGTCCCTGGGACTTCCCCCTGTGTCTCATCAGCCAAGCTGTGCCATGTAGCTGCATTTCATATCGTAGATCACTGCAAGTGAGACTGGGGATTCAGGTTTGTTACTTTCTTATTTTAATAGTGGAGGAAGGCAAGGAAAAAAGGAACTGGAAAAGGGGATCTGGTCAGTCAGCGTACACACATACAGGTGGGGAGGGAACCTCCTGGATCTCTCCTCCAGGGCCTATAATATTTTTCTCATAATCTTCATCTTTTTTGTCATTTTGCTTATATGAGCTCATTTCATAGTTTTCCAAGCTGAATTTCAACCATGTCTATTCTGATATTTAGCTATGGAGCCCTCTTTTGAGATTGTTGTTATTTGTACAGTTTTATTATTTCATAAGCTAATATTTGCTGAGAGTTTTTCTGCACATCTTCTGAGGAGAAAGATGGCGTCTTATTATCTGGTGTCAGGGATAGACAGTTTATACAGAAATTCTATAAAGCCAGATAGATTGTGGCACATGTTGAAGCAGATTCAGAGGAAGAAGTTAGGAAGTGTGGCAGGAAGAATTTAGGAACACTTTGAGGAAGGGATCCACCTACTATATTCTTAAACCATACCAAACTTCTCGCCATTCCTCAGACTTGCCATATTCTTTGACACTGTGTGCCCTTTTCTTTGTTCCCCCATCTCTGATACGCTGATGCACCTGAAAGATGATGACTAGGGCGATAATTATGTTTTAATTCCCTAGAGCTCTTGCATTTGGGCGGTTCTTTATAGTGGCATGTTTAGTTGTGTGGTTGAGATATTCTCTCGAATCTCTCTAGGGTACTTAAAAGTTTTAAAAGATTTCCTTCTATGTTGGGAATTTACACTTGCAATTTGGCACAAAGCCAAATGCCTCTACTACCAAAATGGGTTTTACATCATACCTCAAATTACTCGTATCTAAATCAGTGTTGAATGACCCTTGGTTACCAACCTGAGCCCCTAGCTGTAAAGGAGGGTGGTGAAGAGCATTTTTTCTGGGTCTGTCTTAGGGAGGCAAGACTTCTAAAAGCTAGAAATTTCCCACACCTAGCAAGGGTGTCTAGAAGGTGCTAGATGGAAATACATGATTCCATCTACTACACATTACATGTAATTTCCCTCCGTAACAGCATAGTGCATGAGACATTTACATTTACTCTAACATCCTCTTTTATTTCCAGTGTCATTAAAAAAGAATGTTATTCAAACAAAAATTTAAAATTTATTGACCAATATTTAGTCATTGTTTCTATAGTTTTATTTTTTTGTGCTTCCTTATTATTTCTTACTTAGATCGTACAGTATTTCTATCCCTTTTTTAAGGAAGAATTAACTGGAGTTTCTTATTTGTGACTAATATATTTTCTTATAATTGTGTATAGCTTTCATATCCCAACCTATAAGTGTATTTAAAAATGTTTCTTACTGTATCATATCATCGTATGAAGAGCCTATAATCTTTTCCCTTTTTCCCTTTTTTAGACATTTGGGACTTTTGCAGTTGTTCTTTATTGTAAATGACATGGCAAAAAACATATGAGTCGGTGTTCTGGGTTGCAAGTAAGAGAGACAGACTTCGATGAAAAAAAAAATGTATTGGGAAACTTGGATAGCCCACAGACTCGGTGGGAAGTTTGGAGAACTATATTTGCAACCCGGGCAGATATCAAGATACCCAGAAAGATGGCTTCAGAAACTCCTTGGAAACAGGCTGGTTAGGGGCTGCCTCACAGCCACCAGACACCCATGCTAGATGGTTACCGCTGCCACCCTCCCTGCTATCAACACTGTATCTCCAAGTCACTGCCATCACCATCAATCACTGTCCTACTTCCCCTCTATCTTTGCATCTCTCTCTCTCTCCCTCAAGAGTAACAGTCCAGGGTGTTCACTTCTGATCTTCTGATTCTAGGTCATTTGCTTGTCTTCTTGATGCCAGTGGGTGGGGAGAAGGGGTGTCTGGTGGGAATTTGTCTCCTACCAAGTCTCATGCAGTGTTTGGTTTCACCGAAACAGGAAGGGACATTGGATGCTGGGGTCGGGGGGACATGTGTAATTCTTCCTGCATAAGTTTTTGCATGTATCTCTTCCTGTTACTGCCTAGGGATTGATTTGTGGTATTAGAGTCATGAAACCAAAGGGTATGACATTCTTAACCTTCCTTACGCTCCACTGGCTCCTCTATTCCTAGTGTTTTCATGATTCTTCTGTCCTTGTATTACATATTTTTCTCTGTGACCTCATCCATTCCCATGGTTCAAGAGTTTGAACCACTATAGAAAGGGGGGTGAGTCCAAAATATTAGTATACAATCTAGGCCTCTATCTTGACCTTCAGACAAATATATTTAACCACCTAACATAATCTGTGGATATCCTAGGGACATCTGTGAATATAAGAAAGTCCCAAGCAGAATTAATCATTTTCATTCATAAACCTATTATGTCTCTTGTATTCCCTAGCTTGGTCAATATGACCTCTATACCTCTTGTTCTCAAAATCCAGAATTTGGTTTTAATCTTTGATCCTTACTCCTCCTTCCACGCTTCCATCAAATGATCTCCAGATTCTGTAATTTCTACTTTGTAAGTATCTCTGGAATGTGTCCTATGTTCTGTCTTCCCAGGAAATATTCCTTAGTTAGGTGCTCATCACTTTTGTTCCAGATTATGGCTTTTGCTTCTGAACTGGGTTTTCTGTTTCCAGTCTTGCCCAGGCCAGTTCTAGTTTTAAAATGCTTAGCCAGCCATGTTGTTTCCTTGATTAAGATGTGATTAAGATTATCTCCTCCAGGAAGCCTTCGCCTGACCACTTTGTCTCTCACCTCCTTCATGTCCACAAATGTTAGGTGACCCTCACTGGTCCTCACTGGTTCGTTTACTGGCGCTCTTCCTACCTTGTTAAAATCTTTGCTGCCAGAAGACAGAGAACTCCTTAAGGGCAGAGCTTGTGAGATTCCTACTGAATCACCAGCACCCAGTGCAATGCCTACATTCAGTGAGCACTGAGTACAAGATTTTTGAATGTTATGAATGGGCTTTAACCCATTATGACATGAATATTAGTTGAATAAGGAGTTAGATGACCAATAGGCTCGTGAAGCCCAAACAACTGCATTTATAGACCCTAAGTTACTTTTCAGGGACACATCTTGAAAATACCATGTCTGTTTTAGGGTAAACATGATTTCTTCCTATTCGATATATCACAAACTGCTTTTTCAAAGTGGAGAAATGAGAATGTTATAAGAACCAGACTGCAAGGCCCAAGAGATTTATTCCACAGGGGAAAAACCCCACAAAATGTAGGATACACTTTATATAGATTTGGCAGATAATGAAACCATAAACTACTAATTTTTTTCTTTCACTATCCCAGTGTTAACGTTGAGGTTTTTTTGGTAGTGTGTGTGTGTGTGTGTGTGTGTGTGTGTGTGTGTGTGTGTGTGTGAAGTCCTGAGCATTGATGTCGCAGTCTGAAAAGTATATTTTGGAAAAAAATGTAGCACGGGAATGACCCGGTGACCCTCGTTTCCTCTTAGGGCGATCAGTCTGGCTGGCTGGTCCCAGGAGAAGGATACACAGCAGCAGTCACCCAGCACCAGCAGCTTGCCGAGATCGACACGAAGCTCCAAGAACTTTCTGCAGCCTCCCCAACCACTTCCCACTTTTCTCCAAGACATAGAAACAACAGCGAGCAGGTAGATTTAATTTAATAATATACAGACGGTTCAGGTTCCGGTGTTAAAGCTAGTTGACATAATTTGACATAATTTGACAATTTGCTTGTTAACTAAAGAGGTTTCTTCCCAGTTGCTTTTTTAATAACTCTGAGTGCAGTGACAGTAATTTCCATAAGTGCATGCATTGTGTGTGTTTTCCTTCGGTGACTTCCAGTTTCTCTTCATTTTTCTTTTAGTAGGTAATTTGCTGGGAAGGGTCACTTTGGAAATATTTATTTTGCCATTTCTATATCTTTATGATTTAAGCTCTTTCTTGAGCTTATCTGTCAGCAACGGCAGCCGCTTGTCCCTGACGCTGCCGTAGTCTTCCAGCTCTTGTACTTTCATATCGCTATGCTCATGACTTCTCTCCTGTGAGGATTTTGAAATGAGTGCATTTCCTCTCTGGATAGTTTCTCAAATATGCTTTTACAGTTTTCTGTTTGGAGAAGCAGAAGAGTAATGGCAGCTTCATAAAAGGAAAATTCTTTTTTTTCACCCCCATATCTCAGTACTTCATGGGAAAATGGCCGGTCTTCTGTTATTCTGTTAACCCTCTGCCAGTTTTGTAGACATTTTACCAAATCGTTTTCTGTACCATCTTAGATGCATGTGATTTTTTTTTGTTCCTAAAAAGGGTTTAAAAATAAATATTCTATAGCTAATAATTCTGCTTTATATTGAGTCTCTAAGCCATCAATTGAAGGTTGGGGTTCTGGCTTTGGGCCAGCTGAAAACTGCTTCAAGGGGAAAGAGGAGTGTTAAGATATTCCAAAGGAAGTTTGGTCATTGGCAAAACCTTGATGGAGCCATCTCGGCTTCCTTAGGTTATGTCTGTAAGGGCTGGCACAGCTGCTTCTGAGCCCTCTCCACAGCAAGAGTGGTGGTAGTGCAAACCATTCATTTCTGGATTGGGGTAAAAGCAGAAAACAGAGAATTGGAGTCTCTCTCCCTACTCAAATGTACCCCAGGACTTTGACACTAGTTGCACTGCTAGTTTATTTAAGTTACTAGGTGCCATTTCCTAAAAGGAGGAAGCCAAGAGGGGAAATAAAATTGTTCAGGAATACTCTGTTCTTTTTGCATTACACCTGATTTTGTGGTTGTTTTTATGTTGTTGGGTTTCAAGGGTAGCCGAGATCTCAAGGGTGAGTAGTGATCCTAAAGACAGAAAATACCTTTTTCATGGCGGTCAAACGTTAGTCTTTAAAGAGAGACTGAGAATGTAGAGATTTGTTTAGCCATTAGGACTTCAATAAAGCAACCATGGTAAGATTCTGTCATCATCATTTAAATCATACTTTCAGATTTCACATTTATAGTTCAGATAAAATGTTCTAAAAATACTAAAAGGGTATTTAAAGAACCAGTACATTACTTAGTTGTCACGTACTGAGATAACTTATTTTTTATGTGAAACAACACAGGTTTAGAGAGAAAAGAGAAAACTGCATTTTGGGATTCCCATTGGATACAGAAACAGAAATGTAACATCATAGTTGATGAAAAGAAATAATTAATGCCTCTTTCATGCAAAAAATAATGTTTTGAGCTTTTGTTCAATTTCCTCTTGGCATTTCTTCATTTCTAACTAAAACCAGCATTGCACACAGACTTTTCAAACCAGAAATGCTAACATGGCAAATTATTTTGCAGATATTATTTTTGGATTGGAATTCTTTTTGGATAAATACACTGAAAAGTATCTTGGTTAAACCTTGCGTATCTGTGCAGTTGATGAATGGGCTCCAATCTGTTGCTAAGCCACAAATATTTATAGCGCATACTCACATTATTTTTATTTTTAACCCTTCTGCAAACCATTAACTCATCAGTAATTTTTCTTCATGCTCCTTATGAAAGAATGTCTTTTAAGTAGAATGTGAATTTCTGGTTTTCAGCAATTGATTCAACAATATTAATCAAGTGCTCACTGTATAGGGATTGTAGGGCGCTGAGAGACAAGTCAGGCCAGTGTAAACTATGGTGTCAAAAAGCCTCACTTCGAGTTCTGGCTCTTCCACGTACTGGTTCTGAGGACTTGGGCATTAGTTAGAAGCACCCCGAACCCTAGTTTCCTTATTTATAAAAGAGTAATAATAATATTCTTCTTTAGGGCTCTTTTATTTTTTACTATTTTTTATTTAAAAATTGTTTTTCCTTCCAACATTTTATTTAATTTCAAATTAATTAACATATAGTGTAGTATTGATTTCAGGAGTCGAATTTAGTGATTCATCACTTACCTATTAGGGCCCTTTAAAAGGATGGATGAGTTGATTTGTGTAAAGTACTTAGCGTGTGCCTGACATAAAACTCAACAGTGAGGTTATTGTTGTAATGGTAAGTGACTTGGTACGCCTGGGTGGCTCAGTTGGTTAAGTGTCTGACTCATGATTTTGGCTCAGGTCATGATCTCACCGTTCATGGTATTGAGCCCCGCATTGGGCTCTGTGCTGACAGAGTGGAGCCTACTTGGGATTCTTTCTCTCTCCCACTCTTTCTCTGTCTCCCCCCCCACTTTCTCTCTCCCCCCTCAAAAAAAATAAACATTAAAAAAGATAATAAGTGACTTAAAGAACACATTTTCTTATGGGAGGCACAGGATATACATAGATAACTGTCATACAAGACAACATAGGTAAGCACAATAGAAAGCTATGAAACCAAAGTGCAGTGGGGTTCTGGGGGGAGAGAGAAAGCACATCCAGAAGGAATATCAAGAAAGCCCAGCTCCACAAGTGAGAGACAGAAGGTGGAAAAGAACGAGTAAATAAGGCAGAAGGGGTTAGAGGCCCAAAGAAGACTGCCATTATACAGCATGAGATTGAAAATTGGTGGCCTGCAGGGCACGGTTGACCCACACATGGATTTCCTTTAGCCCACGTAGGTTTAAGGTTTTTTTAGTCCACATTTGAAGATTGGGTGAATTCATATAAATGTCTAAATTTCTAGTTTTTCTTGAGAAATTGGAGAATCTGGCAACATCACACCTGAATCCTTGCTTGGCAAACTACGGCAGTGATCTGTGTAGCAACTCCTGCTTCCGCGGAGCACAAATTCTCCAGTTTGCCACAGTATTCCTGGCTCGGTATCGTATCGTATGCAAGCCCTGAGGCCTCTGCATGCATTTAGGTTACTGACCCAGCCCCTGTACCGGCCATCAAAACACCTTTGAAAGCCTGCTTGTTTCATAGGAGATGCTGTGGTGGTTGACCTTGACTATTCAGATTACTAGGCGGCTTCACGTCTGACCTTATAGTAGCTTGTAGGGTACTGGGGATACGATGTAGACATAGAACAAGTTGTCGGGTGACCACATAGTGAAAGAAGCACCACAATATGGAAATGATCTCAGGAAAAGTACAGAAAGTCTGTGCTAGCAGAGAAAGGAAAGGTTATTTGCTGAAGGCATGATATTTAAAAAATTCCTTTGGAGATTTTTTAAATTTTGGTCAAGAAAACAGTTTCCCAAACAAGTTGAAACACTCAGACTCTCTGACTTCTTGACTGTGGCAACTACTAAGGTGCTAAACTGGTAGGCACATGAACCTAGCGTGATGAACGTCCTTGGGTCAGAATAATTTGAGGGACTTCAGAAATGTGACTCAGAGATTAAGGAAGTTGTTGTGAAAGGAGCAGTTAAGAAACCTTTAACTTTTGAGCTTGCTGATTAGGACATTGTCATTGAATACCCTGGCCTGGCTCTTAACTTTATGGCAATATTTTAAAACCAGAATTTGGCTTTCATATATCTGATTTCCTCAGTGTAAAACCAAGTATGTGCTCACCTTCAGAAGGAAGAATGGTGTATTACTGCTATTGCTGTACTGTGAATACTATCACGTGGTTGCAGTCTTGCCATCTGCTTCTTATTTTCATTTCATCTTAGCAGAAGAGAACTAATTGAAGCAATTTTTTCTTAAGATCTGTGGTTTAACTGTGCATACCTTTCTACATCCATCCCCTAACCCTTCAACGAATCAGTTAGTTTTTTCCTCATATTGTAAACCCCACCATAAAATTGAGTGATGTTCTATAATTTTGTTACCATATTTCTTATTTGTAGGTGTATTAGATTCCAGCTTTCTCCAGAAATATCTAAGATACGGAAGTTATATGGGTATTCAGTTTCTTAAGTCCTTAGCAACTGGATTCAATAACAAATTCTGTTAAGTTTGGCTCTTGTAAAGAAGTGTTATTTATTCATGTTTCATGCAATCAGTCTTACTAAATCTAGAATTACAGTTCATGATTAGATTTTTTTTTTTCTGGTTCAGAGAGGGTCTTCAAAATTGCCCTCATTTCAGGAGGTATTTCTTTGTTCTTAAACCGACTGATATAATTGAATATAAAGGTCTTCCTTAATTTTATTTATTTATTTATTTATTTATTTATTTAGTTCTTAAAATGTTGGTTCAGTTGTACACATTTTGGTAAGACCAAGAAAAACTTACAAACATTCGATTGAGGAAAATAGTAGTTGTATTCATATCTTTTTTCTTACCAAAAGCATACTATTGTTGACAGCAACAATTAACTGTTTTTTGTTTCTTCCTGTTTCAACATAAGCTAAAGTGGAAGAAATATAACATGTTGTTTGACGTGTAATCCTGTAACATGTTTTATTGCTGAGTCAGGGGTTTGCAGAGTTCCAGTCACAGCTATCTAGTCTACTTGATGTCAAATTACTTAATATGCTGGTTAAGGGCAGGAATCTAGAATTTTTTATGTATGCTAGTCACAAGCACAGAAATCGTATTGATCTGCTGGGTCAGTTCTAAACACTATAGAAGTATGCCGTAAGAGCCTGGATTTCTCAACTGGGGAATGAAGAAGAAGTTACTTCAAATGTCCTTGCTAACCTGTCAGACATTTCCAAAATGAATCTGTGGAGTTCTCTTGCCACCTATGTTTTACAGATTAAAGTTTATATTTAGATTTCTTTATTTTTCTGTGTTAAGGCTCCCATGTAGTCAAGGTTTCTTTCATTTCATGGCAGTATTCTAAAATCGTAAAACAATTTGCCTGGAAGATTTTTTCCCTACCTCTACCACTGCTAGGCAAATGACCCACCTGATGACAGAAAATAGCAATTGCCTTTGGAAAAGGATATCTTTTGTTTGAAAACACAGGGAAAGCTGGCTTTATTTAGGCAAGTTTGTATTTTTCTGTTTAGTTAGCTTCACAGATCCCTGTTGGCTTGGTCAAGACCACAGATATTTTTCTAGGGTTGAACTTAGAATCTATTCACAATCAATTAGTCACATCAACAAATATCTATTGACCTCAGGTACAGTTTTCTTTTTGTGGCTCCTTGGATATTCTGTGCGTATCACAGAGAGCTTTTACTGAACCGAGTTTTACTTTTATTGAATAAAAACATTCCTGTATGCCTCAAACACAAAAATGATATGGCTGGTGAGAGACTCTGCTCAAAACATTTCTACCATAGGAAATCAAGGTATTTCCTTTTTAAAAATTTTTTAAAATGTTTTATTTTTAAGAGAGAGAGACACAGAGTGGGAGTGGGGGAGGAGGAGAGAGAGAGGGAGACACAGAATTGAAGCAGGCTCCAGGCTCCAAGCTGCCAGCACAGAGCCTGACACGGGCGTCGAACCCATGAACCGTGAGATCATGACCTGAGCCGAAGTTGGATGCTTAACCGACTGAGCCAGCCAGGCGCCCCAAGATATTTCCTGATGACCATGAGAATGCACAGTACTGGCTGGCACTTTGATATGACAATAGAACCTCTCCTGGTATCACAGAGGTTCTTGAAAATACCAGTGGGATTTTTTTTTTGGTCAGAATCAATGATTACCTCTCAATCAATGATTGCTCTCTTTTGGCCTCTTTTTCCTTGCTTGCTATCCTTCAAATATTTGAACGGTATGGTTATGCACTCAGACTACAGCTGAGGAAGGCTGTTACATATTCTTGGATCTAACCGTAGAGAATTACAGAACCCATAGGATATGAGAGTTGGAAGAAGGTTTTTGGAAAAACTTGAGACCCAGAAAGAGAAAGTGACTTGCTTAAAAGTGTATAGCTGGTTATACCAGCAGAACTGGGCCTAAAGTCTAACTTTTATGTCACTACCTTTGGGCACAGAGAGTCGCGTTGTCAGAGCAGAACAGAAATAGATTTGGTAGAATAATATTTGTGTTTTCTTAAAAATATGGCTTCTGCTTATGAAGTTAATACATGTTTATTACAGAAAATTCAGGAAGTACAAAAACATCTAAGAAAAAAAGATGAAAGAATCAAAATTTTTGCCATCAAATTCAATTTCCTTTCAGTTTCCTTCCTGCAAATATACACACACACACACACACACACACACACACACACACACACACACACACACACAGTATACCAGTCAGAATTTTGAGCAAGAAAGAAAAAACATCAAGCTTGGATTTTGAAGGTAAGTAAGTTAAGGGACTATTTATGGATGTAAAGCAGCCAGTATGGGACGTTAGGACACATAGGGACTAGCAACAGTGAGTAGGGGAAGAAAAAGTGTATTTGAGTTTAGGGAGAGCTGGAGCTCTGGGAGACATATAAATGATAAATGGTTTAGAGTTTCGCCCTCCAAAACTGTAATCCCAGAAGGTGTGGGCAAAGGATTAACCAATGCTTCCCCCTTCAACATGAGAATTTGAGCTGTAGTTAACTTTCTAACTGCCGCCCTGGCAATATGATGAAAGTTGGAATGTTAACAACGTTAGGAGGCAGTTTTGCTCATGCTCGAGATGACCCAGGGATTGGGAGAATTTTAAAGGCCTGGTGGGGAAGCTGTACTTTCAGTCTCACTAAATGCAGTGATTGTTGAGACTGGACATGTCCCTTGCTGGGACCCTGTGCGGGTGTGCCTGTGGGGTCATTTCAAGAGATGATATTCTTATGAGATACGAAGCTTTCGAGCCAGGGTAGCTTCCTTGCCCGTGTACTTATACTGTCATGACACAGACTGTAGCAAAAACTCCCACGGATGAGGGGTACCTGACACCTACCCTGCTGTGTTTCCTGTTCTGTATTCCTCTAAGTAGATTAGCTCCATGAGTGGCCTCTGTCTTTGAGCATGGATATTCAGTTGAATCTAAGAAAATTCTCCTGATGGGTGCTTTAGGGATATAATGTTGCCAAAACCTTAATGCCGGAGCAGGGAGGAGAAAGGGAAAATACCGCAACCTCTCTTTTCTCCTGCTCTCCAGTCTCTCGCCACATCGATTGAACCTACCCACAAGACAGAGGTCAAGGAGAAGGAATCTGATTGGCCTAGCTTGAGTCAGGTGTTCTCCCATTGTTCGTTTATCATTCTTGCATCGATGGACATTTGCCTGTGTGCGTAAAGTTACTATGAACATTTGTGTACAAGGCTTCAGTCATACATTTTCATTTCTCTTGGATACATTCTCAGGAGTGGAACTGCTGGGTCATAGGAAAGACAAACATTGGACTTTTTTAGAAACTACCGAACATTTTTCCAAAGTGGTTGTACCATTTGTGTACTCCCACCAGTAACACTAGAGAGTTCCTCTTGGTCCATGCCTTTCCAACATTTGGTATGAACAAAATTTTTCATCTGGGCCACTTTTGTGGCTGTGTAGTGATACCTGGTTGTGATTTTAATTTGCATTTCCCTGATTACTTAATGATGTATTGGACTTTTTCATGTGCTTGTCATTCACATGTCTTCTTCTTTTTAAAAAATTTTTTTAAGCATTTATTTATTATTGATAGAGAGAGACAGAGCATGAACAGGGGAGAGGTAGAGAGAGGGAGACACAGAATCCGAAGCAGGCTCCAGGCTTTGAGCTGTCGGCACAGAGCCCAATGCAGGGCTCATACTCGCAAACTACGAGATCATGACCTGAGCTGAATTTGGGAGCTTAACCGACTGAGCCACCCAGGTGCCCCCATGTCTTTTTTTATGAAGTGTCTATTCTCGAGTCGTCTTAAAGCTAGATTATCTTTTTTAGTATTATTCTTCCTTATTTTATTATTGAATTGTGTGAGTTCCTTACATATTTTGGATACATGTCCTTTGACAGGTTTGTATGTTATAATATTTACTCTCAGTCTTTGAATTATCTTAATGGTGGCTTTGAATAAGCAAAATTTAAAATATTGATGAAATCTGAATTAGAAATGTTTTTCTTTCTATGTCTTTTCTTTGCCTAACCAAAAGTAAAAAAGAAAAAAAAATCATAGTTGTAGATTATTAAAATGCTGTCCTTTAAAAAAAGATTTCCATTTAAAAATTAAATCCAACTTGGATGTTTTTCATCTCACTATAATTTATAGACTGAATGTTCGTGTCCTCTCAAAATTCATGTGTTGAAAGCTATTCCACAGTGTGATGGTATTTGGAGGTCAGGACTTTGGGAGGTGATTAGGTCATGAGGGTGGAGCCCATGAAGGGGATTAATGCTCTGATAAAAAGGATGCAGAGAGCTCTCTCGTCCCTTCTGTGGTGTAAGGACACAGCAAAGAAGATAGTCATCTAGCAGTCAGGAAGCAGGCCTTTATCAGACACCAAGTCTGCCAATGCCTTGATCTTGGGTTTCCAAGCCTCCAGAATGGCGAGAAGTACATTTCTGTGGTTTATAGGCCACCTTCAGTATGGTCTTCCATATTAGCAACTCAGACGGACCTAAGACATTGTGTATCCTACTTCATGGTAGATATATCTTTATAAAAGTTCATGAAATGCTGGATGCTTAAAGCTGCAGAGAAACCTTCATACCATCTTTTCCAAATGCCTCCCTAGCATTAGGTTCCTTCTTGAAAAATATTCCTGATGGTAATTCAGCCTTTGGATGCTTCTAGAGATTGAGAGCTACCAGAAGTGAGTCCTCTTTTGTGGGAAACAAAATATAAAACAATTGCTTCTTGAAATTGAAATACTCTTTTAATAGTGTCCTCATTAGAACTTTATGCAATATAAGGGTGCCGGGGTGGCTCAGTCAGTTAGCTTCTGATTCTTGATTTCAGCACAGGTCACGGTCTCACGATTTGTGAGATCGAGCCCAGTGTCAGGCTGCGCTGACAGCATGGAGCCTGCTTGGCATTACCTCTGACCCTCTCTCTTTCCCCCATTCCCAGTTTGTGCTCTCTCTCTCTCTCAGAATAAATAAATAAACTTAAAAAAATAACTTCATACAATGTAAATTTCATTGAAACATTAGTGCGAACAGAGTTCTGAGAACCAGATTACTGTTGACTTTTGAACAGTGCAGGGATGAGGGGTGCTGACCCCCAGTGCAGTGGAAAATCTGTGTTCTTACTTCTGACTTTCCATAAGCTTAACTACTGTTAACTGGAAGCCTTACCAATAGTGTAAACAGTTGATTAACACATATTTTGGTATGCTATATGTATTATATACTGAATTCTTACAATAAAGTAAGATAAAGAAAATGTTATTAAAGGAAATCATAAGCAAGAGAAAATACATTTATAGTACTGTACTGTTTATTAAAAAATAATCTATGTGAAAGTGGACTTGTGTGGTTCAAACTCATGTTTTCCATGCGTCAGCTGTAGAGTCTGTTGGCTAGTGCTTATACAGCTTCGGGGTTTTAGTTTGTGTTGGGATACAGAGTGGGATTAGTCATGGTGCCTGTCTGAGCGGTGACAGTGTGGTAAGTGCGAGGAGGGAACGTGTGGCATGACCAAGAGAATAATTGCCCTTCCTAAGTGTGTTAGGGAACATTTTATAGGGGAAATATACTTGTGTTTAAAAAGAGTAGGAGCCTGGGTGGCTTAGTCAGCTAAGCATCCGACTTCGGCTCAGGTCATGATCTCACAGTCCATGAGTTCCAGCCCTGTGTCGGGCTCTGTGCTGACAGCTCAGAGCCTGGAGCCTGCTAAGGATTCTCTATATCTCTCTCTGGCCCTCTCCAACTCATACTCTCTGTCTCAAAAATAAAGAAACATTAAAAAAAAAAAAAAGTAGGAGTCTTCATGAGGAGCTGGAGGAAAGGGGCATGAAGTGGTGGAGAGCTAGCAGTAGTGAATGTTGCCATGGTTTTGAGTCTGAGAACCAAGCAATGGGAGACGAGGCTGAAGAGCTAGTGAGGGTACAGGCCAGGAATGCTCACGGACTTTGCTCTTTGGCTTTGCTCCATGGCATCTCTACAAAGGGTGGAGTGAATGGGGAGACTGGTAGCACTCAGATCAGTTAAGAGGCTCAAGCAGTAGCTTAAGTGGATAGTTCTCAAATTTTCAAGTACTTGCATTCAGGCTGTCAGTCGCCTATTGAATCAGAATCTCCAGTGTGGAGGCTGGGCCTTTGAAAATTTTCCCAGGCTCTGTGGGTGAGTCTGAAGGCCCCTGGAGTTTTAAAACCATTGGTTCAGGTGAATGATGAGGCAGTAAGAAGAGAGGAGGGCCTAAACTAAGATGTATTAGGAAGTGAGATGGTGACCCTTCAAACAAAATTGAAGTTAGTGAGACATTTATCCCAAAGGCTAAATATGTTTAAATTCATAAAAAAATTATACTTTTCCTGTCATTTTTTTTAAAACATGGAATTTGTAATCAAATATTATGGATTAAATGGATTTTGAGACACATTTAATGATATGGAAAAATAACCAATTTATAGTGATAAGTGAAAAAATTCAAATTGAAAATGACAATATAGTGTGATCCAAGTTCTATGAAAAAGAAGCAGTCACAAAAAACATGCTAAGTGCCCATAAATTAAAACTACATGACAGGGTACCTGGGTGGCTCAGTCCCTTGAGCATCTGACTTGATTTAGGCTCAGGGCATGATCCCAGGGTTGTTGGATCAAGCCCCACATTGCACTCTGTGCTGAGCATGGAGTCTGCTTAAGATTCTCTCTCTTTTTTTCTCTGCCCCCTCCCTCGCTCATGTGCTCTCTCTCTCTCTAAAAAAATAAAAATAAAAATAAATAAAAAATGAAATAATGAAACAAGTTACAGATTATCTAGAGCTAAAGAATAGAGACAATATCAAATATTAAAATCATATGATATAAAGTTTAGGTAGGGGGTAATATGTAGCTTTCAATGCACTTTTATTCTTAAAATGAAACTGTTTTATTTGAATTTTCTGTTTAATTTCTCATTTGCTAATTAACAAAGTCCCTGAAATTCAGTGTCTTGGAAATGTCCCATCTTCATCTTAGGTTACCTGGAGACAGTGCTGCTCCTATCTCTTCAATAGAAAGTGGCAGGTAAATCTGCATAACCAATACTTTTTCTGAATCAGTGTTTTTCATCACAGTGCTGAGGTCCCAAGGCACCAAAATAACCCCAAATACAAGAAAGCAAGCATCTTCAAGGAGACACTGGATACAAATACTTTTTACTTGGGGTAAATAATGGCCATGATACAAGCTCTGTAAGGGATGAGAATGTTGGAGGATTCTGGTTTGAGTCACTTCAAACATGACATTTGTGACGTTATGTCAGTTACCTGCATGGCAACACAGAGTAGGAGATCTGTGGGAGAGAATATAGGAAGGTTAGTTATAGTTATGAGGCCAACTTACTGTCAAATACCCATTTTTATCCCCTGGAAATAATATTAACTTTGAAAGATTATGGTTCTGTCCTTTCAAATATTGCTGATTATAGTGAAATACCTCCATTATGTGGTTCTTATTCTTTTCAGAGGACACATTTAGCTCCCATTTGTTAGGCACTAAGCTTTGTTGCATACCTACTACATACCATGATGACTTTGGGGCCAGATATTATTATTATTTTGCAGATGCTGAAACTGAAGTTCAGACAGGTTAGTTGATTTCCCTAAGGCCATCTTAGTCAGGAACCAGGTGGAGCCAGGATTCAAAACTCCTGACTTTGCCCCTTCCAGTTCACTTGTAAATCGCAGGGATAGGCAGGATATTTTTTCTTGTTATTTATATATGATGAACTTGGAGTCCAGAGACAGTGTGATTTGCCCAAGATCTTGAGCCGATATGTACACAGCAGAGACCAGAGCCCAGGTTGCTGCTTTCCGGCCACTGCTCTTTTCGCTCTAACTTCTTGCCTTCCAGATGATTGAGTTTATTTTCCTACTTGTTTTATGTATAGTTGGACCTTTCTCCTTCAAAGAGGAGAACTTATGATTTTTATAGAGAATTATGAATATCATTTTTTTAAAGATAGTCTCCATGCCCAATGCGGGGCTTCAACTCATGACCCTGAAATCAAGACCTGAGATCAAGAGTCAGACACACCGCCAACTGAGTCACCCAGGTGCCCCTGAATATCATTTTGAAGGGAAGAAATATTGTTTGAGAGGCAAAACCAACCTTCAAAGTTCATTTGCTTTAGGGCGGCATGCGATGGTATATTTCCAGCCTGTGCGTGAATTTTTTTTTTAATTAGGAACCTGACCTTAATGATGATGATAAAAATATGGAAATAACTCCAGGAGAAAAGGTCCTTCGGAACACCAAAGAACAACGGGATCAGCAAAACCGGCTGAGAGAGATAGATGACAAACTGAAAAAGATGAAGGAAAATGTGGTAAGTCTTTTTAATCTAAAATTTAACTGTAACCAATGATTGTATTTAAAAAAGGCTTCAGTTTCCTTTGACTGTTTTATGACTGGTTTTACATGTTAAGTCCATCAAGAAAAATTGACATGGGAGTATGTCAGTAAGAATTTGAATAAAAGCTAAAAATATGATTCATAGAATTTAAAGTAATATTTTACTTACTTTATGTGATATAATAAATCTGCAACATACTATCTGAGGTCAGAATAATGATCATACGCCTAATATTCTGTGCCTGACAGTGACATAAATGTTTTTTTTTTTTTAATGGAAAAATCTGGTCGTTATTCTCCATAAAAATCATCTTTATCTATCGAACTTACTGCTTAAATAGTTCCACTTTTTGTTCATAATTGATAATATATTATTACTCAATTTTAACTCATTCTAAATCCTTCGTGTGCCTATTTCATGTTTTAATTGCTTGTCATTGAAAGACATATCACCACTGAGGAGAGAAAGCTCTTAAATCCACAAAATTGTGAGTTGGTTGATATTCTGAACCCATTAGAAATGCTCCCTAATATTCTGATTTTCCAGCTACCCGTAGGATGCTTCCACCTGGATACTTGCTTTTACCTAAAATTAAACATGACAAGGCTAAATTTGTGATTCCACCTACATCCTCTCTCCCAGGCCAGTCTTGTAATAATTGCCAGTGGTACCTACTTTCTGTCTCCTCCTAAATCCTATTATCTTGGGTGATCTTCAAGCCTCATTAAGTTTTAACCAGTATGTCTAATTTGCTGTCATATCTTGCCACGGTTCTTTATGACTCTTTGAAAATCTTCTCTCTTTTTTTTGTCCTTGCTTGTATCACCCGTCTGTCGGCACTGTCCCCTCCTGTCTAGCCACTTGACCCAGGGCAGTGTCTTCTCTTATTATTTTATTTTATAAGCTCTTCCATGGGAGTGAGCATCAGGTAAGTGATTTTGATTCCATTCTCATCTCCTTAGAGCTCTCCAAGGGTGTGCACCAGCCCCACCTGAGATTCTTCGCCCCTAATGACCGTGTCCCGCTGAATTCCTCTTAACCATTTATCAGCCATGGACAGCAGCACTGACTCTCACTCAGCCCACAGGGTAGCTGGGTCCACCTAATGAGAGTCAGGCAACAGATCCAAGGGGAATACGTGCATCGTGCTTCTCTTTAGAATTCATTTTTGTTTACTTTTTGTGGGAAATTAAATGGGAATTATGTTTCAGGGAGACCTTCGTTTTTATTTTCTGCGGGATTTTTTTTCTCCTAGGGTCTGTTGATACAGGGAGGCAGCGAAAGAGGTAAGAATGGTTAGGGAGTGTAAAGAGGCTCTTGGCCAGTAGTTGTAGTGGTGGCGACGGGGCATTGCAAACTTGATGTGGTAAATAAAATGTTTGTGGTTTGCCTGGTTTTGAAAATGGTTGGCACTTCTCGCCTCATGCCAGCCAATCCGAGATAGGCAAAGCCTGTCATTCTCCATAATTGAATTCTCCTGATTTCTCACCACTTGTCTTATGTCTTGGACCCATTATTTTCAACCGTGTCTCTATTATTGTTTAATTTTTGACTCAAAACTTGGGTCCTTTTGAAATCTTGTATATTTTTCCAATGTCATATGAAGGTTGGCTAGACTTAACAGAAGTATGATTAGTACCAAGAGTCGGTTGTTACCTAAGTGGAAGCGAATAATATGTAAGTAGAGAAGAGCAGCTACTGTGGGCCTACGTGGCAGGCACTGTTGCAAGTACTTTGCAACTTAATAACTTACTTAGTCTTCATAACCACTCTGTGAGGTATACTATCCTTATCTTCCAGACAAGGAAATGGAGGCATGGAAAGGTCGAGTAACTTCCTCAAGCATATGTAGCTACTGAATGGAAGAGACAGGATTCAAATGATTAGCTTTCCACAACTACTTTGTTGTTTTACAGTCAACACATTGAGAATCTTGTGTGATAGGGGCATGTATGTGTTGGTCTGTATTGTCTTTATGTTTTAATTGCTTAAAGTTTCATAATATCCGATGGATCATGTTGTATACTACTACTTTTTAGGGAAAATACTGTGTCTGTTTGAAACTCTGCAAAGCCTGTTGCACCTCATAGACTTCTAGGTACTTCGTGGAATGGGAATCTGGACACCTGACTCCTTGTTTCAGAATTGTGAGAGACCTGCTCCGTCACCTTGAATAAGTCACTTAGTCTCTTGAAGGCTTGGTTTTCTTACTTTTAAAATCAAGAGAGTAGGGCTACGTGACCTCTGTCCTTCTGCTTGTGATTGTTGGCATATTTTGGGTGAGAAATGATGTCATTTATAGCATCTAAAGCTTAGTGTGTGTACTTCCCAATTGTTCAGTATTAATTGGTTTAAATATTCTATTGAAAGTTACTTTTGGAAGTTTAGTAACACTTTTTGGGAGAATGTGAGATTGTCTTTTATATGAATAAAAAAAAGTTAGCTTGCTACCTATAGAACAGAGAATATGTTTTCTGAATGGTAGCTTCTGGAAATGGCTAATTTTACATTGTCTTATTCTTCCTATTACAAGAGAACATTGTTTCAAGATCAGTGATTTGGGTGAAAGCAGTAAACTGTGGACATTGAATTGGTGGTTTAGGGATAAAGTCCATATTCAATTTTAGGGATGAACTAGGGAAAGAGTGAGGGAAAGGGCAATCTAGAAATCCTGGGGGTAGTCCTGGAACCACCTGAATCCGAGGTTTGATTTGTCAGTGAGGGAGGAAAAAATGACTTAATTCTATTTCAGATAGTAGGCTGAGGCTGCAAATGCACATTTGCTTTGGTCATGGTTGGCTGAGGAATTGGGTTGGTTAAACCCTAAGGCGGTTAGTAAATGGTATTGGTGTCAGTGGATCTTGCTCTTAGGAGCTATTAGGAGCTAGGGAAAGTAGGTACAATGAAATGAAATTGAGGCTCACAAGTGTAGCATGAACTTCAGTGGGCAGACGGGGTCCCAGAATACCAGCTGCGTCAGTAGAGGAAGGATGAGGCATGGCTGCTAGAAGCAGCATACGTGAAGTGAATCTTTAGGATTCGCCCACTTTGAGTTAGCGATGTAGTGTAGATGCTATGCTGCATTATTTTGGGAAAGATAAGCAAAATGAAGAGATTTAAAATGAAGACATATGAAGGATTGTTGGTGGGACTGAGTATATTTATTTAGCTTGGTGAGGAAGAGATACATGCGTGTGTGTGTGTGTGTGTGTGTGTGTGTGTGTGTGGTGGGGAAGGTGGGGAGGGATGGTTTGGTGGAAAAAATTACACAATATCCACTTCCCAAAGACATTTAAAGGACTATGGCTTAAGTATTGGTTTTAATCTTTCATAGTGTAGGAAAAAAGCATGGCGATTGGGAGCCATGAAGAGACAGACTTCCAGTAAATATTAAGGAAAAGAGTTAGAATTATCTGAGTGAGATTGGTCTGTCTGGGGCAAGGTTTTCAAGTTAGGCTGGAGTGAGTGGAGAGGGTTTTAAGGATCAGTAGGACTGCTGGATGGTTTAGGTCACTTTCTCCAGCACAAGCAGGCAGCTTCTGTGTGGCACAGTACGTGGTGCTGCTGTGCTTTGAGCTCTTTTTCATACGTGGTGGGTGGGGTTTGTGCTGAGCCACCCACTACTTGCCCAGTTGGTTCCCATGGGGTTGGAAGTATTGACTTTGACCGTGGATAAGAGTTCCTCTGTCAAGCTAACTACTTGTATGGAGATAATTTGAGCTGATAGAATCAGAGAAAATGAAGATAGCCATATTCATAGAACAGGCAACACAAGACAGACCCTACAGACAATGTCTCCATCATTTGCATACAGTGGTCTCTGGTACTGGTCCCCTCATTGTCCTGTCTAGCTCAGAGAGTCACTTTCTGTTCTTTTAGGTGCTGTACAGGCTTCTCTTTCCATCTACTCTTTTAAACCTCTCTGCTTTACATTACCTCCCTGGGTTATAGTTTTGTTATGTTATAAGCTTCTATACATGGGACATAGTGGTTAGGAGCTATACACTGGAGCAGCCTGCTTGGGTTTGAATCTCAACTCTGTACTTACTAGCTGTGTGACCTTGGACAGGTCTCTTGACCTTTCTGTGCTTTAGTTCTTTGATCTGTAGGATGGGATAGTTATAATTAATACCCACTTTATAGGCTAGTATGAAGATTATGAAATATACAAAGTGCTTTGAACAGGGTTTGGCACATCTAAATCTTTATTATTATTATTATTTTTATTATTAATGTTATTAAGATGGCACTTACATATGCTTGTTTCTATGATAACAAAGGGAAGGATATAATAGAGAGGATGAAATTGAAGATGGAGGTAAGCCTTAGAAAAGAATCAAGGGGCTCCTGGGTGGCTCAGTTGGTTAAGCGTCCAACTTCAGCTCAGGTCATGATCTCACGGTTCGTGAGTTTGAGTCCTGCATTGGGCTCTGTGCTGATGGCTCAGAGCCTGGAGCCTGCTTCGGATTCTGTGTCTCCCTCTCCTTCTGCCCTTCCCTGCTCACACCCTCATTCTCTCTAAAACATAAATAAATACTAAAAAAATAAATTAAAAAAAGGGAAAGAATCAAGATGCCCCTTTTCTGACTCAGGATGAAAGGAGACAAGCATGGGCCTAGAAAGAACAGGTTTGGACCTGAAGAAGAGAAGGTGAGAGAGGTCGTGCCTGAATGTTCTCTATGTGGCCTGCAAATTAGAGATCAAGCCATAGGATCAGAATGTGAGGGCAAAGTGAGGAAGAGGCCTCGAAGCAGGGGCGGGAGGACTGGAATAGATGCTGAGAGGATGACAGAAAAGCAACAGTGAGCCGTGAAGACAGCCCAGCTGGGTTGGAAACCCTAGCTACGAAATGGAGCCAGTCAGCCAGTCTTGGGGTCTTCTCTGACCGCCCTCAGCAGTTCATCAAGAATGGAAAAAATGGGTTGGGAGTTGAGGCAGGGGTGGGGAAGAGGTTGGGTGATTGTAACAGAAGATGAAGGAAGCAAGGGTTTAGTGGTACCTGTGAGACCAGAACTAAAATGGAGAGAGGAAACAAAAGTAACATGTCTGCTTCAAGTATCAGCTGGGACCTTTTTACCCTTCTTCAACCTGGTTTCGTAACATTATTATATATATAGAATAGCAGACAGCTATCAAAAGAATGAGGTAGATCTATATATCTTGGAAAGATGTCTGTGATATAGTATTTAGGAAAAACAGGCTGTTGCTTAAGACAATAATCAGTATGATTCCATTTTTATTTTTAGAAAGTCATAGAAAAATCCTGGGACAACATATAACAAATGGTAAACAACGATTACTTTTAGTAGGGATGGGATGGATGGGGAGGTGGAAAAAGGAAATTCACTTTTTCTAACATACACTATTTAAAGGGAAAAGTGTGTTGGGATTATGAATGCTTTTTATATTATTTCTTATGCATTTCTCTATGAATTGTTTCCAAAGTTTTCATGATATATGTGCATTGCATTTGTAAATAGAATCAATGTTTCAAAATATGGAAAGCATTGATATATACAAAGGGTCATTACTTATTGTCTTTATGCATTTAGAAAAATAGAGTGAGTTGTCATAAAGAGAACGTTCAGTCTTACCAGTGATTAAAATTCATATTCAAGCAGTGTTGAGGCACTGTATACACTCTCTTATCAGACCAGCAAAAATAATGATAAATACAATATACTTAGATGATAGTAGGAGTGGTGTGGAGGTAGAGACAGCAATATTTGAACATTATCACATTATCGGTAGCTATTTATTTATTTATACGATGAAGAAAAATTTTATTTTTTTAATTAAAAATTTTTTAGGGGTGGTGGCTCAGTCAATTAAGCATTTGACTTCAGCTGAGGTCATGATTTTGTGATTCATGAGTTCAACCCCCACATCAGACTCTGTGCTGACAGCTTAGAGTCTGGAGCCTGCTTCTGGTTCTGTCTCTCTCTCTCTCTCTCTCTCTCTCTCTCTCTCTCTCCTCTCTCTCTCTCCTCTCTCTCTCTCTCTACCCCTCCCCCACTCATGCTCTGTGTCTCTCTCTTTCTCTCTCTCAAAAATAAATAAATATCCATGTTGCCACACATGGCCAGATTTCATTCTTTCTCATTGCTGCATAGTATTCCATTGTATATATACACCATATCTTCTTTATCCATTCATCTGTTGATGGACACTTGGTCTCTTTCCATGATTTGGCTATTGTCGAAAGTGCTGCTATAAACATCAGGGTACACATGCCCCTATGCATCAGCACTCCTGTATCTCTTGGGTAGATTCCTAGCAGTGCTATTGCTGGGTCATAGGGTAGTTCTACTTTCATTTTTTTGAGGAACCTCCACACAGTTCTCCAGAGTGGCTGCACCAGTTTGCATTCCCACCAACAGTGCAAGAGGGTGCCTGTGTCTCCACATCCTCGCCAGCATCTATAGTTTCCCGATTTGTTCATTTTAGCCACTCTGACTGGTGTGAGGTGGTATCTCAGTGTGGTTTTGATTTGTATTTTTGCTGAGTGAAATAAGTCACTCAGAGAAAGACAGATACCATATGTTTCCACACATAGGTGGACTTTACAAGACTTAACAGAGAACTAAGGGAGAGGGGAAGCGGGGAAAGAAAAAAGACAGAGTGGGGGGAGACAAAACATAAGAAACTCTTAAATACTAAGAGCAAACTGAGGGTTGAGAGGGGTTTGTCAGCGGGGAGTGGGTGACGGGCGCTGAGCAGGGCACGGGTTGGGATGAGCACTGGGTGTTGTATGGAAACCAATTTGACAATAAAAAGTTTAAAAAATATATAAATAAATATTAAAAATTTTTTAAATTAATTTTTTTAAAATTCCAGTACAGTTAACATACAGTGTTGTATTAGTTTCAGGTGTACGATATAGTGATTCAAGAATTCCATACATCGCCCAGAGCTCATCACAAGTGTACTCCTTAATCCCCATCACCTATTGACCAATCCCCCTACCTGCCTCCCTGCTGGTAACCATCAGTGTGTTCTCTATAGTTAAGAGTCTTTTTCTTGGTTTATCTCTCTCTCTTTTTAATCCTTTGCTTATTTGTTTTGTTTCTTAAATGCCACATGTGAGTGAAATCATATAGTACTTGTCTTTCTGTGAGTGATTTATTTTGCTTAGCATTATATTTTCTAGCTCCATCCATGTTGCTGAAAATAGCAAAATTTCATTCTTTGTTAGGGCTGAATAATATTCCGTTGTGTATATATACCACATCTTCTTTATCCATTCATCTATCGATGGATACTTGGACTTCTTTCATAATTTGGCTGTTGTGAATAATGCTGCTATAAACATAGGGATGTATGTCCCTTGGACCTTGTGTTTCTTTTTTAATGTTTTAATTTTATTTTTGAGAGAGAGAGAGAGAGAGAGAGCGAGATCGCATGCAAGCAGAGGAGGGGCAGAGAGAGAGGAAAACACAGAATCCAAAGCAGGCTCCAGGATGTGAGCTGTTAGCACAGAGCCTGATGCGGGGCTTTAACTAATGAGCTGGGAGATCATGACCTGAGCTGAAGTTGGACGCTTAACTGACTGAGCCACCAGGAACCCCTGAACTAGTGTTCTATTCTGGGTAAATACTCATTATTGGTAGGTTTTAAATTGCTTTTCCCATGAAAAGCAATTGGTTGATTTTTATGACAATGGCGATGACATTATTTATATTTTTGACCTGCACAATTCTGCTTTTAGGAATATGTACGAAGAAATAAAAGCCAAGCAAGGAAAACCAAACCGAACAAAATAAGGAACAACTTAAATACTCCCAAATAGAATGGCAAAGCAATTTATACAGTCTTACTCATTTAATACTACAGTAGGATAATAAAAATGACAGATCCAAGGATTTTGTCCATAAAGGACTTTTAGTTGGAAATGAGTGATCTGAAACCTAAAAATAAAAAGTCTAGATAGATTGTAAGTATCAGCTATAACTATGTGATATATATGTGTGTATACTGACAACAATCTGAGGGAAAATGGAATATAAATATTAATAGCTTAGTTCTGTTATTTTCCACTTTCTTTTAAGTTGCCTTTATTCCTGGGACATCTGGGTGGTTCAGTCAGTTAAGTGTTCACCTTCAGCTCAGGTCATGATCTCCTGGTTCATGAGTTTGAGCCCCACACTGGGCTCTCTGCTGTCAGCGCAGAGCCTTCTTGGGATCCTCTGTCTCTCTCTCTCTCTCTCTGCCTCTTCCCTGCTCATGCTCTCTCTCAAAAAAAATAAATAAACATGAAAAAAATTTTTTTTAATTTGCCTTTATTCCTAAAGAAAGGGATTCATCATTGAGGTAATTTTATTATTTCATTGTTTTATTTACATACATTTTAACCCTTTAATGTAATGTTAGGCTTCTTGAGTAATTTATGTAAATAGTAATAATTCATGTTTGGTCTAATTTTTCAGAGATATTGATTGTTCCATTGTGATAATAAGACTAAGAGGATGTTTTTTCAAATAAAGAACACCTTAAGCTTCTAGGAGTAGGTAAAAATGGCTTTAATGAAGTTACATAATAATCCTAGCTTTCACAAATCAGAATTCAATTTTAGCTTTTGCATTTTCCAAGAAAGAATTATCACGCTGATCTCATCTAATGGACTCCTTTAATGATAAAATATTCTCAGAAATGTTTTGTTAGTATTGTTAGCAAAACTTTTCCATGGTTCCAGTCATTCTAAATGCATTGACCACACTTTTTAGGTCTTTATTGTGTCTCTTGTGATTCTCAGTTTGAATTTCATTCATTTTTTTTTTCATCATTTGAAGTCTCTACTATTTCTTTCCACATTCTTCCCTTTTCGGTTTCCTGGAAACCACCGAGCTTGGCCTTGTTTGGTGAACTGCATTGTCATTATTGCATCGAAGTGTTTAGTACTCTAAGCCTTGTTGCTGAGCATTGTGGATAAGAATGTGGTTTACAAAGGATGATAAATCCTTGTGTTCTAATTCTTATTTCGACATGCTCTTGCCGTTTAACCTAGTATAAGAATACATGGACCCCAATCAGAAGACTGGAGGGTTTCTTCTGCTCAGTGAATTGTGGAGGGCCTACCTTCAATTATGAAACATGCCATAGAATCAGAATTATAGAATGTGGGAGCCGAAGGGTCCTTACAGGTCACATGGGCCAGTCCCATGGATTAGAAACCAGGGTCTGGAATAGCTAAATGATTTTTCCAAGACTCGCAGTTAGTTAGTGGTAGACGTGGGCCAATCCCCAATTCTTTTGACATTTTAGCCTGTGAGCATTCCATTACATTCAGCCTCTCTAAGTCACCCCTATTCATGTCAGCCAATTTTTAGCTAAGTTTTGGGGCCTCTGACAAACATGGGCTTCATTCTAAAGCCTTTAAACTGTTACCAGCCATTTGTACATCTTACCCAAACTCAGTGGAACTCCAAACAAACCTGACATGTTCGTGGTTAAACTGGAAGACTAACTCATATGTTTTGGTATTCATATATCAAGTAAGGCCTGATTTGGAAAAGTAATTATACTCTCTTTTTGTGTCATTTTTCAGAACTATAGACATTATTTAATCTTTCTTTGTCATATGTAACAGCTTTCAGGAAGGTGTATGAAGTGACAACATTGACACATAAATTATTGGTATTTTTATAGAGTTTACTGCCTTTACTTTTCCTTCTGTAGGTGTTGGTGGAATGAGGGAGCAAAATATTTGATTGTGAAATTTTGAGAGTGTAATTTGCATGTTAATAGTAGAACAAATCTTTAAAAACCCTTAACCAAAATCATAGGCAGAAAGAAACACATTTTTAAAAAAGTAAATAGACCACAAAATTTTCAGAAGCACTGATTTATTTCTACATCATCTGATGCGTAAATCTTGGTAAAACTTTTTGCAACCGAATAGTATCATTTAATGGTTGCGAAACAGCATGTAGCAGTTACAGGTACATGGCTGGTGTCCAGGAATTATTCTAGAATGAATGGAGCCAGTAACCATTTTACAGTTATCAACTGTGTATAGTATTCAAATACGCTGCAGAATAAATTAAAAGCACAATTAGCTGTATTGCTTTGGGGATAAAATATTAAAGGTAATTGGATGTTTTTTTCATTGACTGATTTTGTTTCAACCATCATTTTAAAAACATTTATAAAATACATTAATAGATTTCAGTTTCAAATATATTTTGGGACAAGAGGGGTTATATAGGTATTATGCCTATATAATAAACTATTTTAAACACTGTTAAGGATATTTTCTTCTGGATTATGATTCTTCACATGTAATTATAGTATATGCGTTATTTTAATGCAGACTTGCTCTTGTTTTAGAAGGTGTAGGTATTATTGTGCTATTTCTGAATGATAATGTGCAAGTCTTGAAAGTCATCTTAAAAATGAAAGTTTTGGTGGCAACTTTGTTTTAGAATATTATCTGCCTTTTAAAAAGCTTTGTTGTTGGGCATAGTCTCTAGAAATAGATAGTAAGACTAGCTAGATTTTATCATAATTCACCTGTTGCTTTCTGAATTAGTTTTCAAAGTTCACTGGTGGAGGCCATGTGCGATGGATGTGGTTACATGGAACAAGTTCATGTCCATGCCTCAGGAAATAAGCAAATAATATCCGATTAAAGGATATGATTAAATATAATTATATAAAGTTAAATAAGTATTGTAAAGGTTATAATATGTCACACACTCGCATTTAACCGTATAGCATTTATTGACATGAAATTAGAATGCATAAATAGTTAAAACTTCTGACAATTTTAGAGGTTAAGATTAAACCTATTATTTGGTTGTTAATACTATTTAATTTCTCTTCCAATACTCATTTTTAGTATCATTTAGTATAATGAAGTCTTGAATTTATTCCCAGTGGAGATGACAAATTCCCAGTAGAGATGTCATTTGTATTCATATGTAGTCTTTAATCCTTTAATTTTTCTTAACCAGCTACAGCTAGTATTTTTTTTAACAGGCCTTCAGGATTCTAGATCTACTTCTTGTTACCATCCAAGGCTACCTCTAGCCAAAGAAGGGACTGTCTAAAGCAGTGATTTTAATGTGAATGGTTACAGAACCGTTTGTTATTGGTGGGGGTAAGGAACTGTTACCAAAATGTAAGTGCATGTACTTTCACTTCATCAAGAAAAGCTTGTTTGGTGAAACAGTTGGTTTAAATTCTGGCATAGCTTCTTATTGCACAGAGGCCTATAACAAATGGTTTGAGGACCAGCACTGGCCAGCAGACTACACTTTGAGGAGTGCTGAGCGCAGGTCTGTTCCTGATCTCTGATGTTGAGCCCATGATTCTGAGCACCCTAGCTCATGGATCTCAGTCGCCAAGACGTGGCTGTCTTCTTCCTTCTTTACCTTCACCTCATGTCTTCCAGACCTATGTTTCTACTGGATAGCGATGTCTTGATATCACTGGGTTTTTCCCTGGCCTTTAGTTTCTAGCTCTTTGGCTCATGTATATTATAGGCAACTATGGAGACCTCCATCTCTAGTTTACTGGGTCCGGAGATTATCTTTATTTATTAAATTCTTATTATCTATACTGTCAGTATGGCTAAAATAGAAAACACAAGATGATGTGGAGAAAAAGGAACCGTTGTACACTGTTGGTAGGAATGCAAGTTGGTATAGCCATTGCGGAAAACAGTGTGGAGGTTTCTCAAAAAATTAAAAATAGAGTTACCATATGATTCAATAATTCCACTACTGGATATTTACTTAAAGAAAATGAAAACACTAATCTGAAAAGATACGTGCATCCCTATGTTTATTGCACCATTATTTATGATAGCCAAGGTATGGAAGCAACCTAAATGTCCATCTATAGATGAATGGATAAAGATGTGATATATATATATATATATATGTATGTATATATACACACATACACGCACCAATGGGATATTACTCAGTCATAAAAAATGAGATCTTTCCATTCGTGACAACATGGATGGTTCTAGAGGGCATAATGCTAAGTAAAGAAATCAGTCAGACCGAGAAAGACAAATACCATACGATATCACTCATATGTGAAATTTAAAAAACAATACAAATGAACAAAGAAAAAAGAGACAGACAAAAAAAAAAAACCATGGATGATTGGTGATTACCAGACAGGAAGTAGGTGGGGGAATGGGTGAAATAGGGAAGGGGATGAAGAGTACACTTATCAGGATGAGCACTGACTAATGCATAGAATTGTTGAATCACTATATTGTACATCTAGAAAAATTCTTATCCTCAACGTTCTGTCTTATTAACATGACACCATTGGCCACTGACCATAGATGCTTGTTTTAGGGAAAAACATATATGATTTTTAAAAACTTCCCATAAAATTTGACCTGAAAGGCCTATTTTAAAAACATAGTTTAATGTTGATTTCTCATCAAGATCATGCATTAACCTAAGTTTATACTTACCTTGGCTCCAACTGTACAGAAAATTTAAGAAAACAGCATAATAGCAAAGAAAGATGTCTATCTCTGTGGAATGCAATAGAACACATGTGAAATGCAGTAGAAACCCAAAACTTAGCAGACCTGAAGCTGAAAGTTGGACTGACGTGTGGTCAAATTGATCTATGTGAGGCCAGGGACAAGAACCAGATTTATTGTGTGCAACTGGCATTTCCATGGCCATGGAGGAAAGTCAGAACAAGCTGAAACAAACTGAAAAATACTGCCTGGGCTTACGTATTATGTAAAGTTTCATACTTAGAACAGTAGGAGAGTTCTACTTCTAGCTATATGGCAGACTAGGTATTTAGAGAAACTCCTCTTAGTAAAGTCAACCTAAATATGGTAAGGATATATATTTTTTAAAGTAATTTTTAAAGCACAGCTGAGCTGGCAGGACAGGGAATTCCTGGGAGCACAGAAATAACAAGACAGCGAGGGCTAAGTGACTGCTGGAGCCAGCATTTATCTCTGAGATATGTGTTGATCTTCAGTGGCCTAAAGCCTGGATTTCAGCAAACCATGTGTAGGGGACTGAGGGGACGGGGCCCGAGGCTGAGGAGGTCAAATCAGAACTCCCACATAAAGCTGGCTCACCAAGTTGTTAAAACCTCAGCAGGTGAACAAGAAAAAATCTGCTGTGGAGAGGGGAAGGTGAAGATAGGTCTTTGCTTTGGTTGCAGGTGAAATGGGAAAGAAGGCTCCCCTAAGAATCTCTAATTACGAACCTGCATGGAGGTAGGTTTTGAGTTTGAGTTTACACTACTTGTAGGTCCTGAAAAACCTCAAGTCGAATGTTTAGTTGAAAGCGGTCTTAGGTTTCTGGTGGAAGGAAAAGGAAGTCTCTCTAGAAAAACACAGTTTAAATCTAGACCTTAAAGAGGTCCTACAAATAAAGTTTAAGGACCACAAACTCACAATAAAGAACCCTCCTCTCCCCACAGGCATAAGGACATAAAGCCCCACAAGTAAGAGTTAATAGAAAAAACACATTACAGAATCCGTTCCACATAGACTGCAGTTTGGAACAGACTGTTTCGGAATGTAAAATAAGTCTGCTTCACATATTTAAAGAAATAAAAGGGGCTTTTGAAAGTATGGCAAAGGGAGATTTGAAATGGAACCAATGAAATGAAAATATAATGAAAGTGGAAATTCTTGGAGTTAGAACTTCCCTGATCTCTATACAGGATTATTCTAACATTTACACTTATTTTCCCTCTTGTTTTTCTGTAACTTTTCTAAAGCTTTCCATCAACCCTAAAATGAGAACATCATCAATATTTTCAAATCAGCTAGAGGAAAATTGTTATGAGGCTTTTCTAGAACAACTTGTCTGCCTCTGAATCGTAGGGCAGAAGAAAGAAGAGATGTAGTGTAATCACATACAGCGGACATTTGCAAGACCGCATCTCTGTTATTTTTCTCTGAGTAAGACAGACTTTTCCCTGTTAATCTGCCTTTCTTACTGCTTCTCTTAACTGTAGCTTTTTAAAGCGTTAGTTCTTATTATTTGAAATGTGTACATTGAACAGTTTCTTAACTGAAACCCGTCCCAGATTTAATAAAGAAGTATATCCCCTGAAACATTAAATTTTTTAAAATAGACTTTATTTTTTTAGAACAATACTAGGGTTACAGAAAAAAAATATGTAGACGGTACAGAGTTTTTATACACCCATCCTAGTTACCCTGATTATTAACATCTTGCATTAGTGTGGTACATTGGCTACAATTGATGAGCCAATATTGATACCATTAACTAATGCCCATAGTTTATATTAAAGTTCATTTTTTGTGTTGTTCTGTAGATTTTAACAAATACACAATGGCACGTTTCTGCTATTACAGCATCCTGCAGGATAGTTTCAGTCCCTAAAAATCCAGTGTTCTACCTATTCATTCCTCCTCCTCTCCCTCTGAACCCTTAGCAACCGCTGATCGTTTCTCTTTGGTTTTGCTTTTTCCAGAATGTGTTAAAACCTTGGTTTGTGAGCATAATTTGTTCTGGAGACACGCTTGTAATCCAAAGCACTCTTATATCAAAGTGAATTTCAAGAACCATTGGCTCAGTTGCGATCATGTGGCATTTGGTGTCACACACTACTTATATTGCAACACATTGCTCTATATCAAGTGAAAATTTTTTTTTTTTTTAGAAATGTTTGCTCGTCTTGCAGAACACTCACAGAACAAGTTACTCGCAAGCCAAGGTTTTGGGAATTATATGGTATGTGGCCTTTAAAAAAGTTAATACACTATTTTTGAGCAGATTTAGGTATACGGGGGAAAATGAAGCAAAAAGTACAGAGAATTTCCATATACCCTCTCACGATTACTCCCCGCTTCCACTTCCACTATTATAACATTTTGCTTGGCTGTAACTGATGAACCAATATTGATACATTATTATTAACTAAAGTCCATAGTTTACATTTGGGTTCACTCTTAATATTATACATTGCATGACTTGACAAGTGTATCACAAGGACCTGTCATTATGATATCATACAGAATATTTTCATTTCTCAAAAAAATCCTCTGTGCTCTACCTTATCCATTCCTCTCCTCCTTTCCATAAATTGCTGGCAACCACTGATTTTTTTTTTTACTATCTTCATAGTTTTCCAGAATGTTATATTTTTACAGTCTTCATATTTCTAGAATGTTATATAATTGAAATCATATGGTATGCAGCATTTTCAGATTGGCTTCTTTCACTTAGCAATATGTATTTAGATTTATTCATGGCTTAATAAGCTATTTTTATTGCTGAAAAATAGTATGGGTTGCACGGATGTAATTCATCTACTAAAGTGTGTCTTAGTTGCCTACAAGTTTTAGCAATTATGAATAAAGTTGCTATAAACATTTGGGTACGGGTTTTTATGTGGACATAAGTTTTCAGCTTACTTGGGTAAATAGCTAGGAGTGTGATTGTTGAATCCTATGATAACCTATGTTTAACTTTGTAAGAAATTGCCAAACTTTCTTCTAAAGTGACTGTATTACTGCATTCCCACCCGAAATAAATGACAGTTCCTTTGCTCTGCATCCTTGTCAGCATTTGGTATTGTCATTGTTTTCGATTTAAGCCATTCTAATGGGTATGTAGGGGTGACTCTGTAACTTTGTAATTACTTTGTAATTGCCTAATGACCTGTGAAGTTGAACATAATGCTTATTTACCATACATATATTTTCTTTAATAAGGGTCTCTGTAGATCTTTTGCCCACTTTGAAATTGGATTGTTTTCTTATTGTTGATTTTTAAGAGTTCTTTGTGTGTTTTAGGTACAAGTACATTATGAGATGTGTGTTTTGCAAGTATTTTCTTCTGTGGCTTGTCTTTTCATTCTTCTGATCCCTGATCCATTTTTGCACTGTTTTAAGGATTGTATATTTTTTTTGTTACAAATCAAAAATTTCCAGAATATAATTTTAAAATAATATGAAATACCAGAGTTAAAAAATATTAGTGTGAGCTGTATGTAACCGCACTGTTCATAGGTCAAAAATGATAGAGTATTGGCAGTTTTGTATAGTTCAATCTAATAGACGCCAAAGCTTTCTCTCTGCAGTTTTCCACCCATCCATAGCAAACCATTATTATGTCTTTGGGATGATTCTAGGCAGAAATTAAGCTCATTTTGGAATCAAAAGAAGATGTAGATACTCTAATCACACAGCTTCAATTTTCAAAGACAACTTCGGTTTCAGTTGCTCTGATCACCAAGCACTGACATATCCTCGTTATTCTAAGACTTCCTGCCACTTAAAGCTACATTTTAAATGAGAACTCACCTGGAACTGGCACAGAATTCCTGAATCCTAATTTTTCTTTCAGGAAATCTGTTCATTTTTCTGCAGAAGCTCAAGAAACTTTGCTTTACAGGATTCTGCTGCTTGAATTGAGTGGAGGCATTGATGGGCTGCATAGTAGAATAGTGAATGCCTGATGTAGGTACTTGTGGGCAATCATTCTTCCCTCCTCAAAACCATCCACTCGTATATTTTAATAGTTTTCTCTGGACCTCCAGATGGAAAGCAATGGGCTAATTATTATTTCAAGGTCATAATTCATGATCAGATTTTAAAAACCATTGGTGGTCTGGGCGCCTGGGTGGCTCATTCGATTGAATGTCTGACTATTGATTTTGGCTCAGGTCATGATCCCAGGTTTGTGGCATCCAACTCCATTCTGGGCTTGGAGCCTGCTTGGGATTCTCTCTCTCTATTCCTCTGCGTCCTCCCCTGCTTGCACATATGTGCATGCACTTTCTCTCTCTCTAAGAAAGAAAAGAAAGAAAGAAGGAAGAAGGAAGAAGGAAGGAAGGAAGAAAGAAGAAGAAAGAAAGAGAAGGAAGACAGAAAGAAAAGAAAGAAAGGCCATGGTGGTCAATAATATTGTAAGATTAAATTGTTCTGTGAAATAGAAAAAACAAATCCAGATTTAATTAAATGCAAACAATTTTCTATGTAATTAGTATGTATAAAGCTCAAACGTGAGATACGGAGTTAAGCTTTGGATCTAGTGGAGAGCATAGGACTAGCAAACAAATATAAAATAGAATAAGACCAGTGATGGGTGACAAGAAGTGCAAAGAAAGTATTATATTTGTTCAAATTAGAGAATGATTGTAGGAAGGGATCCGGAAAGGCTTTGTGGAAAATGTGAAATCTGAGTCGAAGCTTGGGGAATGAGGACCACTTCACTCTGTTAGTGTGGAAGGAGCATTATAGAAAGAAGATATTTTGCAGAAAAGGGCCAGATGTGGGAAAGCTAGGGCCATTTTGGGGAACAGTAAACAAAATCAGCATTTATGGACTCATCGTATAAAGTTTTGACTTTATGTTAATTACACAAAGATACATGACATTTCAGAAACTCGAATTTTGCTGAAGCAAGAATTTTGATCCAAGCTTTCTGCAGGGCTCTTGTTTGGGACTGAGTCACTCAGCGTGTGCCTCTAGCTGCGGCTGAGTGTCCGCGGCTACCGCAGCCCAGCTAATCTCAACCTGGCATCACAGGGACCTTAACACTTATGCAGTACTAAAACTGTTTCTATGTTTAGTATTAATTTTTTAATATTTCTTTATTTTTGAGAGAGAGAGAGAGAGAATGAGCAGAGAAGGGACAGAATCTGAAGCAGGCCCCAGGCTCTGAGCTTTCAGCACAGAGCCTGATGCAGGGCTCGAACTCACAAACCATGAGATCATGACCTGAGCTGAAGTCAGATGGACATGGATGCTTAACTGACTAAGCCACGCAGGCTGCCCTTCAAGATTCTTATTACCATTTCTATAACTCTGCAAACACTCGATATTCCCTTTAAAAAATGCATCTTCATACCCATACCTAGAGGGTATTATGCTAAGTGAAATAAGTGGCATTTTGCAGGAGGTTTGTTTCTTCCACCACATTCTGTAAAATGACTATTGCTAATTACTCGTTTTCCTCCCAAATGACTTCTGTGTTTACTGGCAGCTCCCCTGCAACACTCATCTGAGCACTCAATGCTCCTTGCGATCAGTATTTGCCCCCTTGATGTCCTGCCCTCTGCCATGTACATTTTAGCAATGGAGAGAAGTTATGGTCTGCCTCTATAGGTACTAGGTGTTCAAATTCACGTTTGAGGTTCAAACTCACATCAAAAATGCCAGACAGACACGTTGAAGTACCAAGACCATTCATTCCCCACCCAAACTCGTTAATCTCTCCAGTGCATCTGCATGAAGTGTTCACCATTTTACACCTGACTGAAGTAGGCTACTGTATCAGTGAAAACTACTTTCATAAAAAAACACACAACTTTCCTGACATAACCAGGTTTAGTTTGTTATTCTAACTTAAGAAATAGGTCAGAAAAGATGCACAACATCACTAATCATCGGGAAAATGCAAATCAAAACCATGAGATATCACCTTACAACTGTCAGAATGACTAGTACCAAAAAGACAAGAAATAACAAGTGTTGGTGAGGATATGGAGAAAAGATAACCCTTATGTCCTGTAGGTGAAAATGCAAACTGGTGCACCCGCTGTGGAAAACAGTATGCAGGTTCTTCAAAAAATTTAAAATAGAATTACCGTATGGTCCAATAATGCCACTACTGGGTATTTACCCAAAGAAAGTGGAAGCAATTCAAAAAGATACATGCACCCCTATATTTATTGCAGTATTATTTACTATAGCCAAAACATGGAAGCAGCCCAAGTGCTGAGTGATAAATAAATAAAGAAAATGTGGTATGAATATATATATGTAATGGAATATTAGACATAAAAAAGAATGAAGTCTCACCACTTGTAACAACATGGGATGAACCTAGAGGGTATTATGCTAAGTGAAATAAGTTAAACAAAGACAAATACCATATGATTTCACTTAATGGTGAAATCTAAAAAACAAAACAAATGAACAAACAAACAGAAATAGACCCACAAATACGGAGAACCAACTGGTGATTGCCAGAGGGGAGCTGGATGAGGAGATGGGCAAAATGAATAAAGGGGAGTGGAGGTAAGAATTCCAGTCTTGGAATGAGTAAGCCACAGGGATGAAAGGTACAGCATAGGAAATATAGTCAGTGGTATTGCGATAATGTTGTATGGTGTCAGACGGCAGCTGTACTTACTGCGGTGAACATCACACAATACATGGTGTTGTTGCATCACTACATTGTGCACCTGAAACTAATTTAACATTGTGTGTCAACTATACTTCAATCAAAGAAAGAAAGAGAAAATAAACAAACAAACAAACATACAAAGAGGTCAGAGGCAACACACAAGGGGTGAGGTGGTGGCTTCAGGACGGCGTTCCTGCGAGATGTCACCCGAAGGGTCAGGCAGTATTTCTTTACTCCAACCAAGAAGAAGGGAAAAGATTAAGGGCAAAAGACGTATGTCAGCATCTTTCTCTTTCTCTTTTCATGAAAACATGTCTGCTTCTATCCCATTGGCCAGAATTGGTTTATGTAGCTCCCCGGAGATATTGAGGGAATCTGGGATGCCAAGTATTTTTAACTAGGCCCTCAGCTGTCTTAGAGTTTTATCGATAAGGAAGAAGGGTAATTGGATTTGGGATAGGCCATTGGTAATGCCTACCGTAGCTATATCTTTTATAACGAATACAACTGTAATTCTTTCAGAGAGATTGAAAAAATACTTCTAGCCTGAGATTACAGAAAAACCCAACACAATCCACAATCTCAATGTAGGGTCAAAAACTGCAAAAATAGAAGCCTTGAGAATGTAATGTCTGTAATATGAATCATTTTTTACTGAACTTTTACTTGTTTGAATAATCCTTATAGCCTCTTTCAGCATTATCTTTGCTGATAGTAAAGTTCAGTCAAAATACCAACAAAAACTTTTCTAAAAGCTCAGTTCATATCATATCAAACAACCGCTCACCAAACCTGATCGGCCTGCAATAGCTTGCTCATAAGTATGACCGTTCCACTGTTGCAGTTTGATTTGCCTTGTTTCCTTTCAGTCAGACTGGGTAAAGGCAGACACTTGATAATGCGTCGGGATCTGTGCTGACAGCTCAGAGCCTGGAGCCTGCTTCAGATTATGTGTCTCCCTCTCTCTCTGCCCCTCTCCCACTCACACACAGTCTCTCTCTCTCTCTCTCTCTCTCTCTCTCTCAAAAATAAATAAACATTAAAAAAAAATAGTCTTGAAATGATGAACTAGACCAGCACTGTCCAAAGAAATACAGCATAAACCACTTACGTAACTTTGATCTTCTCATAGTCATTTTAAAAAGGTAAAAGGAAACAGAAGAAATCACATTTAACCCAAAATATCTAAGGTATTGTTGCTTTAATATGTAATCCATATAAAAGTATTCATTAATAATTTACACATTACACACATTTTTCTTAAGTTGAAATCCCTTGTGTGTTTTATACTTATCATGATGTAGACTTGTCACATTTTAGCTGTATATATGGCTGGTGACTACCATATTGGACAAGGTAGTTCCAGAAAGAACAAAGTAATTTATGTGCCATACAGCTATACTGGTTCTAAAAAAAAAAAAAAGGTAAAAATTTTCACCAAGATTCTAGTTTTCTAGGTTGTAGAAGAATGGGCATTACTAAATTTATAAGAGACTCTAACAATGGTGAGGAAAAAGGTCTTATGGAATGTTTCCAACTATATTTTTAAAGTGAGTCTAACCTGGGTTGTTGGATATGATCTAAAAAAGTGATGGCCAACAAGTGAAAATCGAAATGCAAGATTTATTGAAACCACATGTGTAATCTTGGAAACAGAACTAATTTCACCTCAATTTCACCTCTTGGGTATTTTGAGGAGTAAGAAACTATTTGTGTCTTTTTAGAAGTATCCCTAATGTCAATCAAAAATGGTGGGAATTTACTTAACCTGTTTTACCATTCTGCTGTTGCAGGCTTTTTTCTTCCTTAATTTGGGAAGGGTGAGTGAAGACAAATTTGGGGAACACAGGGAAGACTTTATTACTTCATTTTTATAGCTGTGGGGCTTATATCAACTCAGTTTGGTTGGTATTCTAGAAGTTAGAGTATCTCGGGAATCTTTCTTTGGGTGTTACTTGCTAATGTGATTATTATTAATCCTAGTTCATTTAACGAATGTTAATGTGAAATGTTAACATTTATGTTAATTAATGTTCAGACGTTATTCTGAAGGATATCTAGTTCTTTACTTTCTTTTTGGCCAGCTAGCATCAGTTACTTTATTTATCAGCAGCAACAGTCTCATGTCTCAGGTCTTGCCTCCACTGAAATACCTCTCGCTGGAAGTACTAGAACACATTAAAAAAAACTATTTATTTATTAATTTACATCCTAGTTAGTTAGCATATATGCAGTAATTATTTCAGGAGTAGAGTTCAGTGATTCACCCCCTATGTATAACACCCAGTAAAGCACATTTTTAAAGGGTCTCTGTGGACATACAAGAAATAGAGACATACTTTGTGAAGACAAAGGAGTGTCCTGGGCCCAACCTAGAAAGAATATCTGACTGCCTCAGAAGATAAAGGAGAGTTTGTTGAAAGAGTCCTCTAGTTATGAAGTAATTATGCATACCTGGTTATGATTTAAGTTTAGTTTTATAGTGAAAATGGCTCTTTAGAGAATTCAGGGAATCTGAAAAATATAAAGAATGGAAACAATCACCCATAATGTCACTTCTTAGGAAGGTGACCTTTCATGCAACCATAGGTAACCCTTGGCCATTATCCTGCGTGCCCTTTTTCCTATTCACATACTCCCCACATACTCACACCTCCCCCTACTACACGCACACCCTCCCCTCCTTTTGTTTCTTGGTCTTTTTATAAAACTGCGATCATACTCTGCATACATGGTATAGGCTGCTCTTTCATTTAACAATACATTATGAGCAAATTCTCATGTTAAGTAAGCATTCCCAACTTCATCATTATAAATACTATGCTACTATGTGAGTGTGTGTATTTGAGCCCGTCCTCTCTCCGTTCATGTCTAGTTATGATTAATATTTTAAATATTATAAACCAAAACACAATAAGAAGCATTCTTGTCTATGCATTTGTTGAATTATTTTCTTAGGATAAATTCCTCAGTGGAATCGTGAAGTCAGAGCGTATGTGTAAAGAATGTAGCTATACGTTGCCAGGTTACCTTCCAAAGATTATATTTAATTTATACTTGCACTAACTGTGTTCCAGAGGGCTATATCTATGCCAATATTGTTATCATTTAAAAATGTTTGCCAACCTGATAATTTAAAAATGATATCGTTGCTTTAATTTGCATTTGTTTGGTAAGGAATGAATTTGGACATGTTTTTAAATGTTAACTGGTGGTTTGTATTCCTTCTTTGTATCTTTTTTTTTTTTACTAAGGTGTTTCGCTTCTTTTATTGAAAACCTATCTTTATATATTAAGAACATACACTCTTTGTCACATATGTTACAGACTTAACCGTTTCCAAAATGCTAACTCTACTTACTGTTTTCCAGGATTTAAAAAATTTGCAAAGCGCTGTTTCTCTAACTTATTATCATATGGAGTCATTTGAGACATACATGTTGGCTGTTGCAACTTGCTTTGTGTTTCTTGAAATGATCCATCGAAAGTATTTATATCCTTTCATGTCTAAGCCCTGCATCATCTCTAGAGTATGTTTTGAGTAAGTAACGTCAAGGAAATCGCCATCTAATTATGCTCTTGCTAAAGTGCCAGGAACCAGCTTTGAAGTTTGCTGCTAATCTCGTCTTACCTCCATGTTTTTGGATGTACCATTTAGATAAGCAGCGACAAGTAAAAACATAGAAGAGGGTGCTTTCTTGAGGGAGCCTGCTTTCAATATTTTAATGTAATGTTAACAGCTGAGAATTAACAAACCTAGTTTTTCTTTTTATTCAGTCTGTTCCTACATTTTCTGAAAACACATAAAATCAACATCAATGTTCTAAGATTATCCTTCAGAAAATTTTGAGATAGCAACATCCAGCAATCCGTAAACTCTTAACAGGTATTAAGATTTCAAATACTCACTGCCCAATATGGATATGGAATCATGTCCTTGAATGTTGTGTGTCCTCACCACAAAAAAGAAATGGGTTAGAGGTGGTAGCCAGTGTTTTTGGAACACATAAACATATCAAATCAATGTGCTGTCTATCTTCGAATTACATAATGCTGTGTGTCAATTTTATCTCAATAAAGCTGGGGATGGAAGAAAAGATTTGAAATACCTGTTAAAAATAGGGCTTTCTGGGGCACCTGGGTGGCTCAGTCAGTTGAATGTCTGACTTTTGATTTTAGCCCAGGTCATGATCCCGAGTCGTGGGATTGAGCCCAGCATTTGGTACAGGGCTAAGTGTGGCGCTTGCTTAAGATACTCTCCCTCTGCCCATCTTCCCTGCTCACATTCTCTCTCTCCCTAAAAAAATAAAAATAAAATAATAAAATTAAAAATAGGGCTTTCCGTAGTGTGGAAAAATCTACCCGCTGAGTGATGTTTTCATCCACTGTCGTGCTTTTGGGTATGAAAATAACATGATAAGATGGACTATAAAATATAGTAACATATTAAATTCATGTCTCTAGGAATTTAAAGTCAAATAGGGGACACAAAACGAATAAATATATAAATAGTGGGGGTATATGAACAATAATTTGAAGATCCTGAAGAATAAAGTTTATAAGGTGGTATTTGGTAGTTTGGCAGATAGGAAAGAAAACAGAACAGGTAAAGCTTGAGGAACTCAGAGACAAAGAGCGGAGTCAGACAAGCCGAGGGGGAGCACTTGGGTACTGGATGCCGCAAGGAAATGGGTGGGGAACAGGTGGCCGTGGAGGGCAGGCCGGCAGAGAATGCCAAAGGCATAACCAACACAGTGTATCCTATAGTAGCAGTCAAGGACTAACTCCAGGTAGGCAGCTCGGACCTTTTCAAACAGTGGGTATGGCATGGCTATTGTTTGCAGTTTAAGAAAACAGGTAACATGCTGACATACACAAGTATTAGGGAAGCACCAGCTGCAGAGAAGCAAGACAAAGTGCTCTAAACCCTATGGTCCTGTAATTCTGTGTGCTGAGAAAATGTAAACGCCGCTGACAGTGCTTCTTTGTTACGAAATGGGCTAAGGAAAATAGATATTTATTACAATATTTTCTGGGGTACCTAACTCACATTAGGTATATTTTAACTCTTTGATTAGTTGGATAAAAATGCCTTTGAAGAATGGGTCATAGTGTAATTCAAACCTTGCATGTAAATATGTATTAAGACATGAACTCATGTAGTTACTAAGAATTTTAATAAGCATATAATTTGAATCTTTTTGTAAGTTTACTTTGTTTTCTACAGCTTGCTGTTTTGTAGCCATCGATTTTAAACCATATATTCCATTTAGACAACTTTCATAATTCTTAGAACTTTGATATTCTGATTTCTGTGTTTTTGACACAGAGTTAGGGAACTCCCAGTGATAACTCCTAGTAAATGGAGTGAGGTCACAAGGCCTCAATGGCCAAGATGGCTACCTATGAAAATCCTTAAATCAGAGTGCAAAACAAAAAGATCCCAACCTGTGGCTTGTATAATCTAATCATTCCCTTTATTTTGATAGCCCATCACAGTTTGCACAGTGCGTGTCCCTGCAGTTTGGCTCTCTGAACTTCGTGATAGCCTTGGAAGTAGGTGGTGGAATCATCACTACCTCTGGTGTTACAGGTTAGGACACCATGACTTGGGATTCAGGTGGTTTGGCCATAACCCATATTTCCTGACTTCTAGGAGAGTTCTTGAAACGTATATGGCCTCTGCCATCATTACATTCACACAGCACCTCAATTAGATAATACCAGAAGGCAGTACTTTGGATTTTCCTCTTTGTATATTGCTGTACTGTTTCAGGCTTAGCCGCGTCGGTATTCAAATACTTGAATGAATGAATTCTTTTTCCTGAGAAGGGTAATAATACAGCCCTATCTTAAATAGATGGTTAAAATACGGAAATCTTACTCTCGCAGATGTTTTGAAAAAATTAGATGTAGGGGTGTAGCTCAACAGCCGTGCACTCAGCTTGATTCCTTCCCAGAGATTTATTGCTGCAGCTCAGCACGGAGAGTGAAGCAGACAGACAAATCCTTTAATTAGCCCGTGATCCTGGAGCTCGCCCCATTCATTTCACAGATCTGCGAGGGCACAAAGAAAGGTTGTTTCAAATCATTTTTATACTGTTTTTGCGGCGTGTATACTTGGCCGTTCAGGAGCTACTAGACCATAAAATCCAGCCAGTGAGAGCATTGGAAGGCACAGAGCTCAAAGGTTTATTAAGTGGTGTGAAACTATTGTTTTGTGCATGTGTTAAATAATTGCTGTCAGTGCAAGACTGTTAAAAATTCCTGGCTAGTAATAACACGAATAGTACTTTATGGCTTCAAAAGGAGATTAAAGAATTTCCTGAGTCAGCACTTTGGCGATGTCACAGCGTATGTCAGTTTTGTTATTGTGAGGACTTTACTTTTGGCAGATGCTCTCCCTTCAGGCCGGAGAGCTCTAATTACCATATCAATTAAGCCGGGAAGTGAGCGGAGGGCACCGAGCCCAGCCCCTTGTGCTTGCACTCAGGTCGGGAGAGCTGCGGGCAGGGTGGGGGCTGATGTGCTGGAGAGGGCTCCCTCTCCCCTTTCTTTCCATTCACATTGATTAGAGGAACATTAAGCTGCTTAGCCGCTGTGCAAACACAAGGATCATTCTTTCCTTTTTCTTTCTTTCTTTCTTTGAAAACCCAGGGTCGTCTCTCCAATAGCTTTCTGTGAATTAGCCTAAGCCATTCTGCTTTAATTCACAGGCACTAATTATATTTCAGCATACATTCTTACACACTAAATTATAAGTATCCCTACTTTAATCAGTTGTAACTAGTCCTTAAATTAAGGGTTTAGTGCTTTCCTTTTATAAGTTAACAGGCTTTGCTGTGTTATATGATGGGATTAAACCCTTTGTTTAGGATGTGGAATTGAAGATGTCGATGATGCATTATTGTTTTCCTAAACAACTGTGTATTTTTTTTTTCTAGCCAAAATGTAATTCAAAACTTTATAATGTCCTTTTAAAATTTGTAAAATAGTGTCTAATGCTTAGGTAGATTTGGGTTATGAACTAATAACCACAATTTGTAGGGACATAATTATAATACAGATGAATAATGGCTCATAGTTGCGAATCATTTTCTACACAAACTATGTGTTTAAACAGCCCTCAACATGGGTAATTTAGAGATTAATGTGAGGTGGTTGCTGCAGGCCACACAGTTAGCTGGTGGTGCAGCTGGTGTTGGAACGCAAGTCTCATCTCCCTTCGGGGGGGTCTGTTTCCTTCCACTTCATGTTGCTTATTCACTGGAGATCCCCCCTCCCCCCTGTTAAGCTTACTTACTTAGGAAGTTCTTGATTCAATTATCTTTTCCTGTCAGCATTCTTTATATTTTTATTAGACTTTGTAGAAAATCACCATAATTCGGAGCACTTAAAGAGAACCACTTGTGAGCATTCTGCAAAATTTAGCATTTTACCGACAGCATTAAAAAAACTGTTTTTTCTCTCTTTGGCAAATAATTGGTATTCTAGTTCCTTAAAACAACATGTCTTTTAGGGGGCCCTGGGTGGCTCAGTCAGTTGAGTGCCCGACTTTGGCTCAGGTCATGATCTTGTGGTTTGTGTGTTTGAGTCCCATCTTGGGCTCTCTGCTATCAGCGCAGAGCCTGAAGCCTGCTTCAGATCCTCTGTCTCCCTCTCTCTCTGCCCCTCCCCCACTTTTGCTCTCCCCAAACTAAATAAATCTTTGAAAAAAAGCCTTTTATCTATCTATCTATCTATCTATCTATCTATCTATCATCTCACAGGCTTTAAGCCTGTCTAAAGAATTGTGAAAAAGTAGTCTGATGACTGGCCCCTTGAGACCCTGAGAACTGGCTATTCACAGTGGGTGAGAGAACTACAGAGACTTTCTCTTTTTAGAGCAGAGCTATGTAAGTGTCACATCCGTTGGGAGACACATCAACTTCCAGTCCCCATGAAACCACTGTGCACCCGTTAGTCCTTTCTGCTGCCCATCTTACCTTATTGAGATGACTTCTTTTTAATAGCTGAGACTGGGGAGAGAGCACCTTCGCTTGCCAAGGTCAGAGACTCATCCTGCAACTTCACTTCTTGGAGAAGAATATTCAGCCATGGCAAGCGTAGGAAGGGCTCCTGGGTCACGGTGCACTGCCCAGAGGTGTCTGGCTAGGGAACAAGTGGGGGCTGAAATCTACTGTGCATATTCGGTGAGTCGTGCTCACTGGCACGCTACCAAGTTCACCTGGAGGAAGGGGAGATGTTCTCTTTACCCATAAGGCTCTACTGGCCACGCCCTTCAGCAAGGTTGTTTCCACCCAGATGGGCACCTTTTCCAGTTTGCCTAAAGGATCCTATATGTCGGTGCTGCCCTGTTAATGGGACTGACTGAGCAGGGGCTGTTGTATCATCACCTGCCCGGTCACCAAGGCTAGGCACTTCACATCTTCTCTTCCGTTTTCTTTTTTAAGTTGAGTAAAATGTCTAGGCACATTGCTCTTCACGTGGACGTGGAAAGTCACTTTGTCTTAAACACTTGACTGGACCCTATTAATTATATGCAACTATAAGGCATATAAATACCCTCTTTCTAGGAGAAGGGCCATGGGAGATTGGTGGCTGGACAAAATCACCGCTGCTAGTATCCCTTACTGTGCACTGCTGGTAGCCAGGGGAGAAGCCAAGGAACCTTCTGAGAGGAAAAGGAGCCAGACTATAACGCCTTTCTCTTTCCCGGCCCACCTTTACCAGAACCTCCATAAAGGACTGATGTTGTCCCAGCTGTGGTCCCTTGGAAGGAAAAATTCCAAGGAGCCTGAAGGCAAAATCACCATGGAGGAAGGAGGAAGTTGGACTGGTGACCCAAGCTTAACATTAGGGCCTCTGGAGGCTCATGGGGAAGGTTCTGCTGACTGAGTCTGGGTCCCTGACTGGGTATGTGAGTAAAGGTAAAACAGCAGTACACTGGGGTCCCTGATGTGAGGCACTGCTGTAACCTCTGCAGGAATCTAGACTCTAGGATTCATGGCAACAGTGGACAAAAATGGCAACTCTGGCTTTACCAGGGGCCACGGCAGCTGGTTGAGTGGACCTGTTGTGGACTGATCACACTTTCCATTCTCTTTCAGCCTGATGTTTGGAAGCAGGCCAGACCACAAGGTTTTTGAACAGTTTGAGGGTAGAGATGGGGAAGTCGCTTCTAGAGGGAGATCCTGGAATTGCTGCTATAGGTCCGTGGGGCCTCAAAAACAATGAATTGGAAAAATAAGACATGGGACTATATTTTTCTACTCCACGTTATGAAGGGAGTCCTATCAGCAGATTCTTCCTCCTCAGTGTCTTTCCGATCCTTTTCTGCCTCACCGAGTGAGGCCCTCCTACAGCCATCTCTCCTGTCTCTTTACACACTGCCACAAGAATGGTCTTTCTAGAGCACAGATATGATATGTCATTCTCCTGCTTAACCTTATTAGAATAGCCCTGTAACCTGTAGCATAATATCCAGATTCCCTGGCTGGGAATGTATGGGCCTTCACCCCTTAGTCACAGCCTCTCTTCCAACCCAGCTCTTCTAAAAGCTCCCCGTCTGCCCGGAGCACCCACTGCCATGACCTACTTGCTGTTCCCCAAACACATAAAGCTTCTTCATGCAACCAAGTCTTTGTATACGTATTCCTCCCCCAATATTTTACTATCTTACCCTTAAAGATGTATCTAAATGTCATGTCCTTTGTGAATCTTGCTCTGCCACGTGTCTGTTTTTTTTTCTAGAAGGCTATAGACAGGGACTATGTCTTATTTAGTTCAGAATGAATGTACCTGATAACTAACTTCTGCCTAGACATAGTAAACTGTATTAACCTTGTGAAATGAAGAATACATGTGGAGAGTAAGTCTGTGGCAGGAGTGGAACTTTCTCAAGAACCTTAGAAATCATGCTAGGTAGATTTGTCCTCAAGCCTGAGTCCAAGGCCTCTTCCCTGCTCCATCTAACAATCTAGGACGAGGTACTCCATTCCCAAAGAGGAGGAATGTTGTTCTAATTTGAAACCCTGACAGGACCCCATTGTCTAGGGGTGAAGCTATTGCGTGTGGACGTATGCCATTTTCTCTTTTTTTCTTCCACTGGCTGGCATTGGGCAGTGTGACTTCTTTGGAATGGGGAGTGGCCTGGCCTGGTAGACTCTGGGGGCAGTGCTCTGGCCAGAAGTGGCCAGGAGTTAGTGGCAGTAGGCTTTGGGTAACTCATCTCTTTCTTGTGGTCTGGCTCTGGGGTGCCTTTTCCTCCTGTCCTGGTGAGCATGGTCTTTTGTCCCCATGCAGTGGTGAGTTCCTCCGAGGCTTGGATTTGGGCATGGCAGAAGATAGGGCAGATTTGTGGCTTGTGCTGGTTGGAAAAACCTCTTTTTCATGGCTTCATTCATGTCTCACTTAAGATTTGCTCAAGGGTCTCTGAAACTGGGCCAAGGCAGGGTTTTATAATTCATCAGAAAAACTCCTCTCCAAATCATCTGAATCTAAACCCTTGAAAGCCTAGTACACAGGTCCTGGCCTGCTCCTAGAAGGCTGGTTTTGATTGATAATTTAGATGTTGGTTAAAGGGAGTGTGGAAGAGAATATTTCTGACATGAGAAATGAATGACTTAACAAAACCCATATTGGAAGATGAATGGTAGAAACAAATTAATAATGTACCCAAATGATGCCTCATTTGCTTCCAACATTTTTCTCTTGGAGGATTTTGGTGATTTATACCATTTGTTTGGACATTTAAGGAACTAATCTTTTTGTTATTGTTATAAATATAATACTTTGATTTCAGTATGGCTTTATCTTTCTGATGAGAGGGTTTGCTGTATATATTGTCTAATCATTATCTTCTGCCTACAGTTGTGGTTTCTTTAAAGTGCTTATTTTGTGAATACATATGGTTGCAGCAGCCTTGGAACCAACTGGTCTGGTTTTCTCAGTAGGGGCAAGTCTGTCTACTTTGTATTCAGGAGATGTAATCTAAGAGCGAAGTGGGTAGCCGCCTGATGAAATGGTTCTGGGGGGTGGTGGGAAGGCCCCTGTGCCTAGTAATACACCTCCTTTCTGATTCCTCATACCTCAAGTTCTTTAGCATAGTTTGGTTCTGAATTTTTGGAACTAGACCTCTGTAAGAATCTGATGAAAGCTGTGAATCTCTTTCCTAGAAAAATGCTTGCATACATGTACATAAAAGCTTGTTCTTGAACCCTAAAATTAATAACTCTTGCATCAAATGGAGGTAGAGTCTTTCTTTCCACAGAAAAGAGGCTTAAAATGTAAATAGGGCAAGGCAAGAGGATACCTCCATTAAGCAAGCATTTTTATGAAAACTAATTTAGAAACACCATAGTAGGTTTTGGGGATGCTGATTAAGATCTGGCTTTCTTTCTTTGTAAACTTTTATCCTGGCAGAGGAAACCTTCTTGTAGACAGTTACAGTGTGAGATACTAAGGGCTAAAATAAAGGCAGGGTACAAAGTATCAGGGGACCGACCTGGGAGGGAGGGACCCACTCTGCAAATGATCAACAAGTATTTGCTTTGGAATGGAAACAGCTGATTTTAGCCCTTGCTTTGATTAGTTTAGAGGGGAGAAAGGGTACTGCGTGTCAACAGCAGGAGGTGCTATCCAGCAAGAGGGTGAAAAGTAGAGAAGGACCCAGGTTGGGTAGGAAAAGGAGAGACAGATTTACAAGGAGCTACATTAACTTTTAACTTTACTTGGATCCAGGCTATTTGCAGCCATCTGAAACTGAGGTGGTATTTTGCAAAATAAATACAAATAAATAGGCAGAACTGAGGTGATACTTTGCAAATACAAGTAAATTGTGCCATGCCAACAACAAACACAGTTTTAAAAATTTCAACTGATCATACTGCCTGTTACTCAGGCTTCCCCTTTCAAGCTATTGGTGCCACGCAGGTCTTGGAGAAATCTACTAATTTTTTTGTGAATGCTGCATGGTCATAGCCTAAATCTATTTAAAAATGTCTTTAAAAACCGTAACACTGTTTATGTAAAATGGAAGGAAAATGATGTACATTCGATCCTGGGTGCTGGGTCGCCTGGCATTTACCATCATCTGTTGGGATCCGAGAAGTAGTAGGGGTCACCACTTATTTTATTTTATTTTTCTTAGTCAGACACAACTTTATATGTTAACCACCTTACATGGTGGAGGGGCAGAAAGGATTCTTGTTGTACATGTGTAGAAACTATTTGTGACAGAAAAGAATGAAAATAAATTCATCCCAATTCTGTATTGTCATATTGGAGTGACACACTGCCAAAGAGAGAGGGAGACAGAACATCAAATTATAACCAGTTTGGCGAGATAGTCTTTTATGATTATATGCCAAAAAGTTATAAGTTATATAAAAGTTATATGCCAAAAAGCAGAAACTTACGGGAAACATTTTTAATTAAAAATATGTTTTCTAAATTTGTTTTCTTTGTTAAAGTGAGGCACTTGTGTTTTGAATTTTGCACTGCTGATCTTGTGGGAAAGCCCTGATAGAGATAGGGTGTAGGGATGAAAGAAATGGTAATTACATGCCACCTAGTGGTCACTGTGTCACGTCTGTATTTTCTTTCTTGCTGGTGGAGGATTGCCCTGTAGTGTTAGGGTTTCTGGCAGAATCCTTTTCAGATACAAGTGGTGAATTTGATTAGCATATTGTTGTCCTTGATAGGATAATGTTTTTACTTCTGCTTTATGGTCACCAACATTATTCTGCTTCTAATTCATTATCTGAAATTAATTTTATTAGCCGGATGGTTTTTCTATCCTTTTTGCTAACTTTGTCAGCAAAGATTTGAATTAAACTTAAAAATCCTAGCTTAGTAGTTTCCCATTTCATTGAAATGAGCTCACACATAAACCTACAGAAGACGCGCCCAGTATCTGGAGTATATCGTGGGACCTAACTAAATTCTGGACGATGGCCAGGTGCAGTGGAATTTCATTAAAAGCCTTTCTTGTTCTTTTAAGATAAATTTTTCTTTAGTAGGATAATGTTGAAGAGAAAGATCACTGGGAAAACTCATCTTTTGGAAAAAAATTTTCTTGCAGATGAGCTGTGTTCAGCAAGCACGCACCTCATTAGAGCCATAGATAACTGACTGTAATCATTTCTTAATCCTTAAACCACAAGTAATCCAGAATCGTGTCAAATATTGAGGTTTTCCGAAATACACTTAGTGAGAGAGATATTAAGAATGATCAAGGGGCACCTGGGTGGCTCATTGGGTTAAGTGACTGACTTCAGCTTAGGCCATGATCTCACAGTTCATGAGTTTGAGCCCCACATTGGGTTCAGGACTGCCTGTGTGGAGCCCGCTTCACATCCTCTGCCTTTCTCTCTCTGCCCCTTCCCTGCTTGTGCTCTATCTCCTCTCTCTCAAAAATAAAATAAACATTAAAAGAATGGTCAAAATTCCCAGAGGGAATTGGGTACTTTCTGTCCTCAGTGTCAAGGAATCTTTGAAGGCTCGTGTGTGTGTGTGTGTGTGTGTGTGTGTATGTGTTTGGGGGACAACGGTGGGGGGAAACATTGGTAGTAAAAGGATGTAAACTAGGATATAAAATAAATTCCCCTAGGAGGATTTTTATTAGTATTGTTTTCGGGTTCATTATGGGCAATATTTTCATAAAGAGCTTTTTTTTTCTTTTAAGTTTATTTATTTTGAGAGAGAAAGAGCATGAGAGGGGAAGGGGCAGAGAGAGAGAAAGAGAGAAAGAGATTCCCAAGCAGGTTCCACGGGCAGTTAGCTTGCAGAGCCGGATGTGGGGCTCAAACCCACAAAACTGTGAGATCATGACTTGAGCCAAAATCAAGAGTCAGTCACTTAAACGACTGAGCCACCCAGACACCCCTACATAAAGAATCTTAACATCTCATTAAGTACTGACATTTTGTCTTTATCACATACACATTTATTTTTTTATATATGTATGTGTGTGTGTGTGTGTGTGTATATATATACATATATATATATATATATATATATATATATATATATATATATATATATATTACATATGTTTTGTCCAGGGAATTCTCATGGTGGAGTTAAATAAAACATAAAGAAGCTACAGGAGATCTCTTTAAAACATTGCAGACTTTTGCTAAAAACTTCCTAGAGATGTTCTCTGAATTTGCAGACGGCCCGCATAACACATCCGTTACTTAGATTGTAAAGTGTCTTTATTCATGCCCAATACTGTGCTAGGTGATAGTTGCTGAGAAGAATACAAAAATATGTATTGTGGAGGCTGGGTTCTCAAGGTCCTTGTAAGAGGCACTGTTGAGGCAAGTATGGAGCCAAATTGCCTATGTTGAGAGTTCTCTGCTCTGTTGCTTACAGTAAGTAGTATGTCCTTGGAGAAGTCACCTGACGTCTCTCTGCCTTAGTCTCTTCTTCTGTGAGTGCAGATAAGGATAAATGACCTTGCAGGGTTGAATGCAAAGTGTTTGGAACAGTGTTCGGATATATGGTGAGGACTCAACCCATGGTAGGTATTTTCATCCTCCTCATCTGGTAAGAAAGCCAGACCTCAGATACTATACATCAGAGGACAGTTCAACACTGTATTTTATTTACAAAAAAATTGTTGAGATCACTTACTATAAGGGTTCACAAAACAGAAAACCAGTGTGGGCTGGGATATTTTGGACAGGAAGGAATGAGGGCTGGAGCTGGATTTTGAACATTTCAAGAAAGATTTTAAGCCAGTTTTCCCTATTTGGATTTCATTTAAGGAAAATAATTCCTTGTGATTCTTGGTGCTGTGTGCTTCTCTAGGACTGAGGATAAAGAATAAGCTGACCCTTTGTTTGCTTACCATTTGTTTTTCATTCAGCAACAATTTATGGACTGTGTCCTATGTTCTGTGTGCCAGGTATTGTGTTTGGCATGAAGGTTACAGTGGTGAGTGAGGCAGACAAGAATCACAGCTAGAATTTCTGTTCTCCAACTTTCAGATAATGTTGCCCATACACTTCAATGTCCTCTCTGGATCGCGTTTGGTTTATTTCGTAGATTATTATTATTATTTAGTTGTTTTTTAGTTTATTATTTATTTTTTAAATTTAGTTTATTTTAGAAAACCATTTATGCTGGAAAGCTCAAACACAAACAACAATGTAGTCAGAAGAGTGAAAGGAAAACTTAGATACTGGTCACCCATCTTTAGCTTCAACAGTTATCAAGTTTATGTCTCCGTTCCTGACCCTATCCTACTAGGAGTTACTTTAAAGCAATTCTAAGACATCAGGTCATTTCACCCATAAATACTTTAGTGTGAGAATCTGTAATCGATAAGGAATTTTTAGAAATATAATCACCATGCCATTATCCACCTAACAAAGTTAACAATAATTTCTTAATATTAAGTGATCTCAAACATGTTTTAAAGATGTTTCTTTCTTTCTCTCTCTCTCTCTCTCTCTTTTTTTTTTTTTTTTTTTTTTTTTTAATTTTTAACGTTGAAGCAGTCTCCAGGCTCTGTGTTGTCAGCACAGAGCCCGACACGGGGCTTGAACTCATGAACTGTGAGATCATGACCTGAGCTGAAGTTGGACGCTTAACCAACTGAGCCACAAAGGCTCCCCAAAGATGTATTTTTAACTAACATACAGAAAAATGACTTTTTTTGCATAAGATTCTATGTAGTTTGTTATGTTGTATCTTCCAGTCCATTAACTTGGTATGCCTTTCTGTTTATTTAGGTATTTTTAAAAAATTTCTTTCAGCAGAATTTTGTAGTCTTTAGTATATAGATCCTGTACATATTTTAGAGTTATATTTAAGTGTTTCATCTTTTGGAACCTTTGCAAGTGATATGATGTTGGTTTCTATTGTGCATTGCTAGTGTATATAGAAATAGGATTAATTTTTATAAGTTGACTCATCCTATTATTGCTAAAATCACTTATTTGTTCCAGGAGTTTTTCCCCCCTGATTCCTTGGGATTTTCTCCATAGCCATTCATATTGTCAGTGGGTAGGATCACTTTATTTCTTTATTGCAAATTTGTATGCCTTTTATTTCTTTTCTTTGCCTCTTTTCTTACATTGGCTAGAACTTCCAGTACAATGTCAAATAGGGGTAATGAGAGTGGATATTTTAGCTTCATTTCTGATCTTGGGAGGGAATCATTCAATCTTTCACCATCAAGTATGATGTTAACTGCAGGTTTTATCAGGTTGAAGAAGTTCTCTTCTATTCTTAAGTTGCTGAGTTTTTATCGTGAACAAACGCTGAATTTTGTCAAATGCTTTTCTGCATCCATTGATAGATTTATATATATATATTTCCCCTTTGGACTGCTAATCTGGTAGATTACATTGATTTTTGCGTATTGAACTAGTCTTGCGTTCCTGTGATAAACCTTACATGGTTGTCATTTATATAAGGTTTTGAAGTTCCAACTGGATACATGTACTAAAGGATCAACTAGCAGAGGGAGGGCCTGCAGACTTGTGTTGGGGATGTGTTGGCAATCAGTTGGTTGATTCGGCTGTGCATCACCATATTAGCTTCTGCTGACCTGTTTTCCAAGAATGCACTCAGACCCACCAAGCCTCTGCTGCCGATAGACTTTGCCTCCACCCCTCCTGTCTAGTTATATCTACTGTTTACTTATATTCAGTTTCATTCTTTTTCATCCCTTAATCAGGGACCAGAGATTTCCAAATGTTAGAGTCTCTTCTGACTATCTCCTTCCTCCATTTGTGCTTGACATATTTAATTTATAGCAGGAGAGTTGGGGATACATTGTATTTTAAGAAGCAAATATTCCTTTCAGTACATCTGTGATTTGAGTGCTGAACTTTAAATGATATGAAATGATTGTTTTCACAAATTTTGTCCTTTCATGAGACACGGAAAGGAAAAACTATGGATGTCTTGTCATGTGTAGTCTTCTGAGATCTGATTTTAAATTGCAGTTTCATGGCGAAGGTAATGGAAATAAACCAGAGAGTAATATAAATGTTTGCATGTGGTTAACATAATTCGCTTCCCTCCCCAGAGGCTAAATTCCAAAGAATTTGTTTCTGTATTCTTGGGTCTGAAGACACAACGGTACAGAGATGCCTGTGAAAGCAAGCCCTCATCCGGGGAGCCCCTGCAGGCAGGGCCACCCCACTCACCCCCTTGCTGGGGAGCAGTGAGAATCCCATACATTGTGCCTTGAGCTCAGAGTGCTGCTTTCTGTTAAAACATAGTCTCAATTTCTTTGAGCAACCCATTAATAGATGTCAAGTTCGCATTATAGGTTTTAGTTCCCAAGTAGTGTTAAAAGCAAATGTGTGGGGTTTTATATTTCCAGCTGTCTTTTTTTTTTCAAAGTAAAATATGTGGGTTTTGGTTTTCAGCAGGCCACATTTCTTCTAATAAAAACAGTTGGAACAAAATGTGTTTTATAAGCCTATAAAAATGTCAGACCATAATGATTTTAGTCCTACATATTTAAAAATGGGTCACTAATATTTAGGATATTAGCATCTGCAATGAAAGTAAATTATGGAAAGTAAATTACACTATATCATTTATATATAGGAGAAGGTGGTTGGAAACTAGTCCAGAAACTGTATTGAGACCATTTTATTTCAGCTTCTGTAATACTAATGTCTTTCAGCTTTAAGTTATTCAAATTTTGGCCTTAAAATTATTGAGCTTCTGTATTTGAAAATGGGCCCCAAATTTCAAGGATCTTTCATGTGTTTGGAGACACAATTCATTATGTGAAAAAGAACCTTCCTGCTGTGGACTTACCAGAGAAGCATCTCAGTGGGTTCTGGTGCCAGAATGAGTTGTGCTTCCTTCTAATGATCTGATTGACATTCTGAGCACCTTTTGCCCTCTCTGCTAGGAAGCTCAAAAAAAACTTTTTAGCCCATCCCTAGCCCATACATTTTGCATATTTATTATACCTCTGGAATTCTTTTCATTTGATTTATTTTACCTTTTTCTTTTCCTACATTTTTTCACTTAACTTTCTTCCCATGTTACACTGTAAGTGTTATAGGCTGTGGTATATTCATATTAGTATAATATGGTTGAAAATAGATTTTTAAAAATCTGAGTATGTTTTTCTTAGAAGATTTCATCCACATCATTACATTTCTCTAGCACTTAGGTACTTTTTCTTTATAACTTACAATTACAAAATTTTTGAATTTCCAAACAGGAAAATTCCTGGGATGTGTTTTAAAAAATCTTTACTGCTCTCCTGATATCATTATGACACTATATGTTAACTAACTTGGGTTTAAATAAAATTAAAAAATTAAAAAACAGTCTTTACTGTCTTTTTAGATAATAAAAGTAATACTAGCTGGTTATAAAAAACATTATAAGAGTGCCTGGGTGGCTCAGTCAGTTGAGCATCTCGCTTTGGCCCAGGTCCTGATCTCACGGTCCATAGGTTCGAGCCCCGCGTCAGACCCTGTGCTGACAGCTCAGAGCCTGGAGACTGCTTCAGATTCTGTGTCCCTCTCTCTCTGCCCCTCCCCTGCCCATGCTCTCTCTCTCTCTCTCTCTCTCTCTCTCAAAAATAAACATAAAAAATTTTTAAAAAACTTTGAGAAACATTATAAAAGGTTCAAACATTATAAAAATATATAATGTAGAAAATAAATGTTGTCCATAATGTCCTCTTTCCAAAACAAACAAACAAACGAACAAAAAACTACCCCAAAACCAAAACCCAAAAACTCTTAACTATTTCGTGTATAGTTTTGTCTTTCCAGTTTTACTGAGAAATTATTGACATACATTACTCGATCAGTTTACAGTGTGCAGCATGATGGTTTGATTTTTATACACTGTGAAATGATTACCACACTGGGTTCATTTAACATCCTCTTCTCATATAGATACAATAAAAAAAAAGAAAGAAGAAAAAAATAAAGCAAAAAAAATTCTTGTGATGAGAATCCTTAGGATTTACTTTCTTAATGACTCTCCTATAGAGAGTGTTAGCTACAGTGATTATGTTGTAGATTACATCCCATTATTTATCTTACAGTTGGAACTTCATACCTTTTGACCACCTTCCTCCAGTTTCCCTTCCCCACCCCCACCTCTGGTAACCACAAATCTGATCTCTTTTTCTATGAGTTTGTTGTTGTTATTGTTTTAGATTCTACATGTAAGATCAAACAATATTTGTCGTTCTCTGTCTGACTTATTTCTCTTAGCATAATGCCCTCAAAGTCTATCCATGTTGTTGTGAATGGTAGGATTTCCTCATTTTTTATGGGTGAGTAATATTACATTAATATATAATAGATACATATGTACTTCATGTATACAACTTACATTTATCCATTCATCCGTTTATGCACACTTGGACACTTAGGTTGTTTCCATGTCTTGGCTACTATAAATAATGCTGCTATGGGGTGACTGGGTGGCTCAGTCGGTTTAGCATCTGACTTAGGCTCAGGTCATGATCTCACCATTCCCGAGTTCGAGCCCTGCATCGGGCTCTGTGCTGATGACTCAGATCCTGGAGCCTGTTTCAGATTCTGTGTCTCCCTCTATGTCTCCACCGCTCTCCTGCTCATTCTCTGTCTCTTTCTCTTTCTTTCTCTATGAAAAATAAATAAACATGAAAAAAATTTAAAGAAATAATGCTGCTATGAACATGGATTGCAGATATCTTTTCTAGTTAGTGTTTTTATTACTTTTGGGTATATTCTTAGAAGTAGAGTTGCTGGATTGTAAGATAGTGCTATTTAAAATTTTTTTTAATGTTTTATTTATTCTTGAGGGAGGGAGAGAGAGAGAGAGAGAGAGAGAGAGAGAGAGAGAGAACATGAGTGGGGGAGGGGCAGAGAGAGAGGTAGACACAGAATCAGAAGCAGGCTTCAGGCTCTGAGCTGTTGGCACAGAACCCAAGGCAGGACTTGAACCCACAAACCTTGAGATCATGACCTGAGCTGAAGTTGACACTTAACTTACTGAGATATCCAGGTGCCCCAAGATAGTGCTATTTTTAATGTTTTGAGAATCTTCCATACTGTTTTCCACAATGGCTTTACCAATTTACGATCCTACCAAGAGTGTACAAGAGTTCCCTTTTCTCCACATCCATACCAGCATTTATTATCGCTTGTCTTTTTGATGATAGCCATTCTAATAGGCTGAGATAACTCATTGTGATCATTGTGGTTTACAGTTGCCTCTCCCTAATTATCTGTGATATTGAGCATCTTTTCATGTACCTGTTGGTCTTATGTATATCTTCTTTGGGTAAATGTCTATTTTCCAAAATGCCCGTTTTTGAATTGGGTTATTTGGTTTTCTGATATTGAGTTGTATGAGTTCTTTGTATGTTTTCAATATTAGCCCTTTATCAGATATATGGTTTGCAAATGTTTTTTTCCAATTCTATAGATTGTCTTTTTATTTTGTTGATGGTTTCCTTCGTTGTGCAGAAGCTTTCTAGTTTGATGTAGTCCAACTTGTTCACTTTTTATTCTGTTTCTTATGCTTTTTAGGTATCATATTAAAAAAATCATTACCAGGACCAGTGAGAACATTATAGAGTTTTGCTTCTACATAGTCTTGAAGATATGCCAGTCAAATTCGAGGGACACACAACTCATTGTTCTTGATTTGCTTTGTAGTAGGAGGGGGCTGTGGTTGCTCTGGATTTCAGGCAAATGGAATTTAGAGTGCAGAGGATGGTAGTTCAGAGTCTGGCCATAGCGCCAGCATCACGTAGGCCTGTGTCCCAGCCCTGGTAGCTGAGTGACTTCACATAAGCTGCCTCTCTTCCATAAGGTCTGAGTTTTTGGGGACAGTTAATAATTGCTTTAAAGCATTACTTTGAGTGAATGAGATTTATGTAAAGCACTTAGCACAGTGTCTGACGCGTAGTAAATGCTAAGTAAATGTTAGGTATTATATTATTTTGACTAATGATTGATGGCTGTTCGTTTGTTTATTTATTTAAATCCAAGTTAGTTAACATATGGTGTAATAATGATTTCAGGAACAGAATTTGTTGGATGGCTATTTATAGAGAAATCCTGAAGAATCATGGTGAACACAAGATAGAGTTTATTTCTCTCCCATATGTATGTATGTCCCTAGAAGGTCCAGGGCTGACTGTCATTCCATAGCTATCAGAGACCCAGGTGCTTTGTACCACGATGCTCACCCGTTTTCCAGCTCCTGGTCTAAGATAGCTGGTATGCCTCACACCATCGCAACTGTGTTCAAGCCAGGGAGGAGATCATAAGTGAGAATCTGCATATAGCTTATATATTACATCCTACTGGCCCAAACTTAGTTATATGGCCATTCCTAGCAGCAAGGGAGGATGGGAAATGAGTCTTTAATTGAGCGGCCATATGGCCAACTGAAAATACTGATACCATGACAAAGACATTGAGAGGCAACTTGCAGTCCCTGTCACGGCAGCATGGTCTCTGAGGGAAGGCAGATGTCCTGCCCTATTATCTGTGCGTTTATCAAACACCTTTGTCAACTTGTTTATATTTATATTTTTATCTTTTACTAATTCTTGGGGGTAGTGATTGCTAGATGTTTATTAGCTTTTCTATTAAGAACCGTTTCTTTTACACTAAAATTACTCTTTTATGCTTTGACACTACCCTGGTTATCTAGGGTTCTGGGCTTCATTCTTAGCATTTCCCCAGTTCTCTGTTTGAAGAAGTATACTTCAGGGGAACCTGGGTGGCTCAGTGGGTTGAGTGTCTGACTTTGGCTCAAGTCATGATCTCATGGCTCGTGAGTTCGAGTCCTACGTTGGGCTCTGTGCTGTCAGCTCAGAGCCTGGAGCCTGCTTCAGATTCTGGGTCTCCCTCTCTCTGCCCCTCTCCCACTCACTCTCTCTCTGTCCCAAAAAGAAATGAAAACTGTAAAAAAAAAATTAAAAGAGACGTACACTTCATTCTTTGAAATTAGTCAAGTGCCAAGGGAGCTTGCTTAAGAGTTTTGCTCTTTCATATTACTGTGGCATGGACTTCAGTTACATGATTGTAAACATTCAGGTGGATGCTGAAAGATTCAGAGTTGGAAAAGCTGAACATTTATTATGACAAATAATGGTTTTGGTAACTTGTGGCTATTACAAATATTAATGTTAAAATTAATACCCATGACAAATGGAAAATTATGTAGCCAGGGAAACACCTGTGATGACATCGTTGGGTTAATCCCCTTTAATAGATTAATATTTCTTCACATTGACCAGTTATTAAGATGCTTTAACATAGATATTTTTCTTGTATCTCTGCTATTGTATATGGCGAGTAGGTAATCTTTGTACCAAGTTGTGTATCATCTCAGGTATAGAAGAGCTCTTATTTTAAAATTAGATTTCATGGAGGTGCCTGGCTGGCTCAATCTTGGTTTTGTCTTAGGTCATGATCTCACGTTTTATGAGATCAAGCCCCATGTTAGGCTCAGCACTGACTGTGTAGAGCCTATTTGGGATTCTCTCTCTCCCTCTTCTCTCTGTCCCTCCACTGGTCTCTCTCTTGCAAAATAAATAAACTTTAAAAAAAATTAGATTTCATGGTTGTCCCAGGTGATTAGTAACTGCGACTGACCAAAATTTGGGTGTTACTTGGGGTAGAGATTCTTTTCCCCATGTCAGTTCGGCAGGGGAGCAGCTCAGAACAATGTACAAGGCTTTGCGATATTTGTCCAGCCGTTTGGTTTCTAAAGCTTGACTGAAGATATTCAGGGGTCCTGGTTGCTTAGCTTTTAGCCCACTTGGACTCCCAGGCTTCTGCAGTAATTATACTGAACTCTTCTCCATCTTTATTTTTTTCCTTTTTTTAAATGTTTATTTATTTTTGAGGGAGACGGGGGTGGGGAGGGGCAGAGAGAGAGGGAGGCACAGAACTGGAAGCAGGCTCCAGCCTCTGAGTCCAATGCAGGGCTCGAACCCGCGAACTGGCGAGATCGTGACCTGAGCTGAATTCAGATGCTTAACCAGCTGAGCCACCCAGATGCCCCTCTTCTCCATCTGTCTTAAAACCCACCGTTGACTGTCTGAGTGCAGAACCTCCTAAAATGTCATGAGAATCTATTGAGCTTGTTTTAACTAACAAGGAGAGAAACAGTTGCAAAGACACTAACCAACAGAGTACACTCGTCTAAAGAAGGAACCTGCACACATGGATAGCCTAACCCCCAGGCAAGACCCACCTACCCTTGCTTTTGAATTTTTCTGAGATCTTTATAAAAGTGGGCACTTTTCCTAAATTAAAAAAAAAAAAAAGGGAACGATAACAGAACACTACATGAAGAATTAAAAAACCTAAAAGCCTATCAGTGAACCTGGTTCCCACTGTTTCCTTTGAGCAGGTTTTGTGGCTTGGTGTGGACACAGTATAGAGGGAGGCAGACTCAGCTGCGTGATTTGAGATCGCCTTCCTGTGGGGTTACAGCGTTTCTGCTGCCTTTGTCCACAGTTCTCAAATCGTCATTGACCTTAGGTAGCAATAACGTAAAACAGTATTAAAAGAGGAAAATCCCACACCCTTGATAAGACTTGGTAGCTGAATTTATATTTTTAGAAAGCAAAACTTGGAAACAACTGTATTTGTTATTTTAAAAGATTTTAGAGCGTTTTTGTAAAGTGGGCATCTTTGTTATCATGACCCTACATATGAATTCTTCTATATTTCGAACAAAGTGTTCACTGATATTTACCTTTCCGATGAGATATTTTATTTGAGTGGCTATTTTTAAAGCATGTGCTCATTTTGGTGGAGCCGCTCTTGTGGTGTTTAACCTGTATTTACATATTTTCCTCTTCCATATGAATGTCTTGTTTCTGACTTTATGAGACTAAATCCCAAATGCTTCTCTTTGGTGGTTATTGGATAGCTTACAGATAGAACACACACAAGAAAGAGCATGTTTATTATTAACTGAATTATTTATATTTCATGTACTAAATATAATTTTAGTTGCTTTTGTAAGTTTTTAAAAAACATATGGACTGCTGAGTTATATTTATTAGCAAAATGTGTTAACTGCTTAAAAGCATTTTTGTATATTTTTTTTCTACAAGTTCTTTTTCTATATATACAAATATACTCACGCATACCTATGTAATAAATTAGAATCTAGGTGTATATAGATGTATATACACATTATTTAGATTGTACGTATAATGTTACGTTGTGAAAATTCCCCTTGTCAGTAATTACACTTTGTGAATATGCTTTTAAATAAGTACCTAATACTACCTTACATTGTGTGATATACCACATTTTACCCGTCTCCTTACTGTTGGACATTTAGATTTTGTGTTACTAGAAAGAATGCTGCAACAAACATTTTTATGTATTTCTCTTTCTGTCTCTGATAATCCTTAGAATGAGTTCCTAAGGGTAGAATTAGTGCTCTAAGGAAGTGTGGAAAAATTTTAAAGGCTCTTGACACATAGTGCCAAGTTCATTTACCCAGTCAAAAATTTTTCTGTAAGCACCAGGGATACGACAATGAATGAGACAGTCCCAGCTCTCAATTACTAGTCTAATTGGGGGAGAGATGTATGTATGATTAAGCTCAAGTTCCTGCTTTCCAGGAAGCCTGTGTTAATTTGCATGTCACAGACATCGTTGATGTATGCAGGAAGTTTTGGAACGTGTATATGTGTTCTTTGAAATTAGGGTGTCACAGAATACTTTATAGGAAATAGAAGTGTTTGTGTTTTGGTTACTGCATCTCATGAATCACATACCTAATAATTTTTTTACATTATTGATTTAGAAAACCTAATCCATTTCAATATCTCCATTTCTGTCACAAAGCATTTGACTACATTCGTATAGTATTCTCATTTCCATACTTTTATGGGAGCTTTCCTATCGTGTTCTCCCAGTCTCTCGATACTTTCTCCCACTGACAAGTAGAACACTACTCTGACACATGGAATGGTTGATAAAGAATACTAAACGCACAGTGCTTACAGCTGTCTTACCACTATTTTGTTCTCCTTTTCAGAGGAAAAAGATCCTTATTTTATGTGTACTCTTTATAGATGTGGATAAGGCATATAAGAGTGGGGCCTAAATATCTACAGGAATAAAAACTCACGGTAATGTTATTCTATTTAATTTGCAGATTCTCTCATACTTATTAAGATCTGATTTAATATTCAGGACACAAATAGTAGATTTTCCGGATTTTAGGAGCACAGGTTAATTCATCGTATTCCTATAGCTAATATATGAAATATCTGGCAATCAAAAGCAATTATTTGTCATCAGAATAGGCTAATGACATTAAAGTGTGTAAAAAGCCTACATTTTTAGTGTGCCTGAAAGTTAGTTGGGAGGGCAGATGTGGCTTTCACGGAGCGCTGAGCTGCATTTTTATGTCCAGAACGCTCAGTCCTTGGGAATAATTATTCTATTCACTGCTCAATAGGTTTCCCACATGTGAAAGCTGCCAAGCTTTTCTGGTTTCTAATTTAGGAGCTAAAAAGATTTCCTTACTGGACTTAAAAGTGATCTTTAGGCAAATGTATGGCCATCCCTCTTCACTCAAAAATGGCTACAGATAGGCTCTGTATAGACACATAGACTTGCCGAGTGTGGTAAGGTAAATTATGTGACTGAGCTGTTTTCCAAACCATGTCTTTTCAGAATAAAATACCTCTTATTTTTCTGGTTTACTCGAGTTATTAGTATGGTCTCCATACTTAAACGAGCAAGCAAAGTATGCCTAATAAATAATGAGAGATGGTATAATATCTGCCACTGTACACTTTTGGTTTTATCCATTTGTAATTCATTTGATTTTGCTGAAGTACACAATTTTAATTTACCAAATGAAAGACATGAAGTGGTTTGCATATTATGCCATGGAAATTCTGAAGACTTGTACTTTTAGGATGAGTTTTTAGAAAGGTAGAGGTTTCAGTTTCTGGATGTGGAAAAATGTGGATGCCTGGTTCAATATACCCTTGACTTTTATATTTGAGTTTATATTTGATGAACAGGTATCTTAGTATCGGTAACCTTTTGGCGCTTATTTCTTCAGTCAGCGTCCTGTTGCCAAGGTCTCTCTCTTTCTCTCTCTTTTTTTTAATATTTATTTATTTTTGAGACAAAGCACGAGTGGGGGAGGGGCAGAGAGAGAGGGAGACACAGAATCCGAAGCAGGCTCCAGGCTCTGAGCCGTCAGCACAGAGCCCGACGCGAGGCTCGAACTCGCAGACCGCGAGATCATGACCTGAGCCGAAGTCGGATGCTCAACCGACGGAGCCACCCAGGCGCCCCGGTCTCTCTATATTTTTACATGCATCAGAAGTGCACTCTTTTTGCGGGTAATATACTGCTCCAGAGTGGGAATGTATCTAAATTTATTTACATATTTTCTTGTCAATAGATATGTGGATTATTTCCAGACTTTTGCTATTATGAATGCTGCTGCCCTGGACATGCGCATGCGTGTTGTCTGTTTCACACGTGGAAGGGCTCCTCCGGTTTCTACTTTGGAGTAGAATCGATGGGTCACAGGGTGTCTGCATTTTCAGTTTTAGAAGATAATGCAACCCCGTCTTCCAAAGCAGTTGTAACTAAGCTTACATTCCTACCAGAGATACTTTAGAAGTCTTGTCCAGATTTTCTCTAAACACTTGATACTATCAGACTTCTGAATGTTTCTAATCATATGGGTTTAGAAGAGTCTTTATTTGCATTTCGCTGATCATTAATGAGGCTAAATATTTATTCAGTATTTATTACTATATGTATTTCTTCTTTTAAAAAAGGCCTGTTCATGTTTTTGGCCTAGTTTTAAAAATAGCATTGATTCAGCTTTTCTTATAGCATTTTTTTTAAACATTTATTTATTTTTGAGAGACATGGAGACAGAGTATGAGCAGGAGAAGGGCAGAGAGAGAGGGAGACACAGAATCCGAAGCAGGCTCCAGGCTCTGAGCCGTCAGCACAGAGCCCGACGCGGGGCTCGAACTCACAGACTGTGAGATCATGACCTGAACCAAAGTCAGCTGCTCAACCAACTGAGCCACTCAGGCGCCCCTCTTATAGCATTTTTAAAAAAATACATATTCTTGATATAAATCCTTTGGCCACTTTATGGATGGGAGAGATTCTCTCCTGGTTTGCAACTTTTCCCACTTTTTCTGGGGTGACTTTTAACGACTGGATGTCTTTGCTTTCCACAGACTCAAATCCATGAACTCTTTTAAAGAAAACCTTCCCCGTCAAGATCAGAAGGAAATAGAAAATAAATTTCTCACTAAAATTTTTATAGTTTTGCTTCTAGTATTTTAAGTTCCGACCCATCTGGAATTAGTTTTTGTATGATGTGAAATAAAGGTTCAGTTTTCATTTTTATCATAAATTCACCACCTCTGTCACATTACAGTCGTATATGTGTCGGGGGTTTTTTGTGAGCTCTCTTCTGTCCCACGGGTCAGTATGTGTATCCCTGCCCTGAATCTCAGTCTGTTAGTCAGCTTTGTAGGCGGTCCTTCTATCTGACAGGGCCCAGCTCCCCTCCTTGCTCTTATTTTCCAGGAGGGTCTTGCCTTTTCTTTGCTCCTCTGTGTGGACTTAAAAACCAGCTTCTTAAGCTCCGTAAACAATTCTCTTAGAATTTTGATTAGCATCGTATTGAATTTTTAGATCAGTTTGGGAAGAATGTCATCTTTATGATATTAGGTCTTCCTTGTGAACCTAGTATATCTCTCAATTCATTTCGGTATTCTTTAGTGCCTTTTAATAAAGTTTAAATACCTCACATGTTTGAATCTTGCATCTGTTTTTTTTTTTTTAATGTTTATTCATTTTTGAGAGACAGACAGTTCCTGAGTGGGGGAGGGGCAGAGAGAGGGAGACACAGAATCTGAAGCTGGCTCCAGGCTCTGAGCTGTCAGCATACAGCCCAACGTGGGGCTCGAACCTATGAACCTGTGAACCTATGAACCGAGATTATGACCTGAGCCCAAGTCGGATGCTTAACTGATTGAGCCACCCAGGTGCCCCAAATCTTCCAGCTGTTTAAAAAAATATTTATTCCTAGTTGCTTGATATTTTTAATGCTACTATAAATCATGTCTTGTAAATCATGTATTCTAGCTGCTTGTTGTTAGTGTTTAGAAATGTGATTAGTTTTTATATATTGATCTTATATCCAGCTATCTTGCTAAACTCTCTTTTTAAAACATTTTTTTAATGCTTGTTTATTTTTGAGAGAGACAGAATGTGAGCTGGGAAGGGGCAGAGAGAGAGGGAGACAGAATCCCAAGCAGGCTCCAGGCTCTGAGCTGTCAGCATAGAGCCCGATGCGGGACTCAAACTCACAGACCGTGAGATCATGACCTGAGCCAAAGTTGGACACTGAACTGACTGAGCCTCAGGCACCTCTCTATTTTTTTTTTTAATAGTTTATTGTCAAATTGGTTTCTATATAACACCCAGTTCTTGGAAGACCTAGCAGAGAACCAGGGGGGAGGGGAAGAGGGGAAGGGGGAAAAAAAAAAAGCCACAGAGAGGAAGGAAGGCCTCTCTGTTTTTTAAAAAAATAATAACTTATTTGTAGATTCTTTTGGTCTTTCTATACGTGTAATCATTGTTGACATTTTTATTTTCTTCTTTTCCATTATTTTTGCCTTTTTTTCCTGGTACTGTTAAAAACTCCATGACAGCGTTGAATAGGATTGATGATAATCGGCATTCTTTTCTTATTCTTTTTTTTTCTTTTAAATGTTTGTTTATATTTGAGAGAAAGAGAGAGAGAGAGACAGAATGCAAGCAAGGGAGGGGCAGAGAGAGAGGGAGACAGTGACAGAATCTGAAGCAGGCTCGAGGCTCTGAGCTGTCAGTGCAGAGCCAGACATGGGGCTCAAACTCATGAGCGGTGAAATCATGACCTGAGCCAAAGTCGGACGCTTAACTAACTGAGCCACCCAGGTGCCCCCATTCTTTTCTTGTTCTTGATTTCAAAGGCCACACTTCTAATGTTTTCCCATTAAGTGTGATGTTTGTTACAGATTTGTAAAAAATTTACATCGATTAAGGATGTTCCCTTCTCTATTCCTAATTTACTGTTTTTATCAAGAATTTGCATCAAATTTTATCAAATGCTTTTCTGGATCTACTGATAGATCTTTTCTTCGTCCTTTAAACTTTTAATATGTTAAATTAAAAATACTAAAACTAAAAATATCTTTTCAGATATACATGTACAGGGTGAACTATGTATTAAAAAAAAATAGTCAGGGGCACCAGCGTGGCTCATTTGGTGAAGTGTCCAACTCTTGGTTTCAGCTCAGGTCATGATCTCACAGTTTTGTGACATTGAGACCCAAGTTGGGCTCTGCACTGAAAGTGTGGAGCCTACTTGGGATTCTCTCTCTCCATCTCTCTCTGCCTCTTCCCTGCGCTCTCTCTTTCAAAATAAATAAATAAAGTTAAAACAAAACAAAACAAAAACCGGTCAATGACAAGTACTTGATTCAGGATAACAGTTAACACAGGTGGGATAGGGAGAAACATTTGGGAGACGTCAATTTTTGCTAGTGTTCCAGTTTTCCTGTCAGGTGGTGAGTTTACAACAATACAGTATATTATCTAAAGCATACAAATATATGCCTGAAAACACAAAGGGCTAAATACAAAAGCAGATCATGCATAGACCATTAAGGAAAGATAAGCATATGTATTATGAACTAAGAATTATGACTAGTCTAATTGTATGATTTTAAAAAAAGAAATTCATATTTGTCTCTATGAGACTGTATTGCATTTATTCCTGGGTTGGTAAAAAGTCTTCTTAAAATGCTGTTTTTTTCACTGTTATTGGTTAAGTTACTCCTCTTTAGATACCTTTTGGCCATTTCTGGTTGTGAGATTTAATATCATGACCTGTGTGTGCTTTAGGGTCTGCACATCCTAGGAGTGACCTGTGCTCTCAATTGTTTAGTCCCCAAATGGCCCGCGTTCTAGGATGACACTTTGTGTGGAATGCTCTGTAGTGTACAGAGGGCCCGACCCTTTCTTTTGGTTACTTAGACCACACACTTCAATAATGAGCATGCCATAAATTTCCATTCCCCCATCCTGTCCATCTCTTCCTGTCTTGGAGTGCTGGGGCATGAGGTTTGTAGCTTTTGGGGAGGACACTTGGAATGTGTTCTAGTGGTTATGGACATTTGGAATGAAATAGACTTGGGTTTGAATCTCGGCTCTTCTTTTTACCAGCTGCGTGGTCTTTAGAAATTTGAATAACCACTCTGAGCATCAGTAATCCAAAAAATTTGTCTGATGTTTTCTCTCAGGTTGTTGTGTTATAATGTTGCCTATTATTATTACTATGATTGTCCTATCACCATCATATACAATTAATTTTTGTATCTCCTTGCAACTGGGTGCGGTTTCGAGCTACTGATCTGTATTTCCCTTGAGTGTGCTGAAGGTACCTGTTGTTTTATTCCCTAAGTTCTGAAAAGGGCCATAGTGCCAAAGTACCCTTACCAGTGCTTTTTCTCTTCTGTCTGTACTATTTCTGGAGGGAGCTGAGAGACAGGCAATCATGTCATTCACAGCCGGGCCCTTTCAAAGCAGGTGGTAGATACAAGTGTTTGCGCTGGTCTCAGTGCGGAGAACAGTATTAACAGTGGTCACCCCAGTACCGAGCGTCCCCACAGTAGCTGCTGTACTGTAGCAGAATGCTGTACCCTCAGCATCTCCTTAGATTCTAGTCCAGTTTCCTAAAGCAGATCATTTTTTTTTCGCATTTATTATTGAGGGAGAGAGAGTGCAAGTAGGGGAGGGACAGAGAGAGAATGGGGGCAGAGGATCCAAATTGGACTTGTAGCTGACAGCAGGGAGCCCCACGCGTGATGTGCAGAGAGCCCGATGCGGGGTTCCAACTAATGAACTGTGAGATCGTGACCTGAGCTGAAGTTGTATGCTCAACTGACTGAGCCACCCAGGCAACCCTCCCAAAGCAGATCTTTGACCTTCATCTTAACACAAGGAAGTTGGGGCTTAGAGATGTTCAACAACTCGCCCAGTGTCACACCATTAGTAACTGGCAAAACCAGGAGGCACTGGTCTCCGTGACTCCAAAACCTACATTCACAGCAGAATGTACTAGGCAGATGCGATTGCTTGGACAGTGTTTATTTACATCTCCCTATTTTTTTTTGGATTTCTGACTTGGAAGTATGTGGAGCCCAGAACTCAGTGGGACCTGGGTGGTTGAATCATTGGATTCTCTGTGCCTTTTGGGGAAGCCAGGTCTCTGCAGAGGCAAAAGATGCTCCGGAATTTTTGCATGCTCTTTGGCGATTTTCTTTTTTTTTTTTTTAGGTTTATTTATTAATTTTGAAGGAGAAAGAGAGGGAGGGAGGGGAAGGGAGAGAGAGCGAAAGCAAAGGAGGGAGGGAAAAAGGGTGGAAGAGAGAGAAAGTGAGAGAGAGAAAGAGAGATAGAGATAGAGAGAGAGAATCCCAAGCAGCCTTAATGCTGTCCACGCGGAGCCTAGCTTGCAACTCTGTCCCGCAAACCGTGAGATCATGACTTGAGCTGAAGTCAAGAGTCAGACAGTCAACCCACTGAGCCACCTAAGCGCCCCATTTTGGCCATTTTATACTAAAAATTGAATCTAAGATGATTCAGTGTTCTGACTGGTAGTTTTTAGAAATTTTTGCATTATTCACTTTGGGTAAAGGAATATTTAAATATGTGGCATTCATGACTGTATTTTGGATTTTTAAGTCAGAAAGCTAGAGGGTTTATAAAAACTTTGGAAAATATCTGTAGTATGCTGAAATAAAGTGAGAACTTAGTAAAAGTATGCATTAATGCAGGAATCCACTGCCCTCAACACTAAGCACAAGAGATCTCTGTTGGACCTTGGGAAAAATAAACTAACTCCCTTGGCTTTTATGGGGGTGGCACTAAAATTTGGTAGCTGTGCCCAGGAGTGGGGTAGTGGCATAGAATGAAAACAGTCTGCAGGAGCCTTCAGGTTCTTTAAAACACAACCAAATCAAACATTAGCCCAGTCTTTACAGAATCCATTCCGGATTCCCTCATCCCACACAGACAGTTGAGTTTTTGAAAAAGAAGTTCAACTTAAAAAGTTAGTTTACTCTTCTACTTTTACCAAGTATTTAATTAAACACAATTAACCAAAGGGTGTGAGAATAAAATTTTCTGTTTAAAATTCTCTCCTTCTTCAGCACACCCCAAAAATGGCACAAGTTTTAGGAAGAATTGTTAAATTTTAGTTTTCGCCCCTTGGGCTAGTTCCCTATTTTGATCCAGTTAATATTAAAATGCTCACAAAGCAATTATCATTCATCTTTCAACTTGATGAACAGATTTTCACTGCAAACGAAGTATGCCCTGTAAATGATTAAACATTAGTAAAAACAAGAATCAACCAGATTTGTTTCAGCACCTCCATTTCTCTGCAGGAGGTGACATTTTTCTGCCAGTTTGTCCAAGTGCTATTTTTACAGCCTCGCTTTAGCTCAAGTAGCAGCGTATATTTGGCTTGGTTTTGAATTCAGTCAACAGTATGACTGAGTTCGAAAATGAAAAATAGTATCCTACTTCTCAGATTCTGTTTATAAGAATGTTGCATAGTGCTCACAATACATTTGGAAGCTCGTGACTCCTAAGAATTTCTCTGGCATTGCTCAGTATTCAGTATTTACAGCGTATTTAATTTATTGGTAGCACTGAATAACATGCCGTATAAAATGGTAGCTCTATTAGGCTTCCCATTTAGACAGCCTTACTAAGATAGTTGCTGACCAAAAGCTGACAGCTCTTTCTGCCCTTGAAAGAAGCTGAGTTCAGCATTCCAGCTGAACCAATTGACCAGTTGACCTTTCTTCAGTCTTCTTTTGTACACCATTAAGAGAATAATAAGCACTACTCTTTAGTTTATATCTACTATATGGTTCCTTAATTTAGTCCTCATATATGGGAGTACATTTCCTTTCCATGTTCACGTGTGGGGGCTTTGGGGCCACATTTGTTTCCTGAGTTTCTGTTTCTGTTTACCAAACAAAGTAATCACGATTGGAATAAATTTACTCACTCAAACATTGACTGGCACATAAGTGCTTAGTAAATAGTGCTTGAATGAATAAATGCTGAACAGTGAACATGGGGATGTTTTGGCCTCTTTGCGTATCTAATTAAGTGGTCATATATTTAGAGATTTGATTTCTTATCACTGCTATCTATGTAATGTTGTAAAAATTATCTTTACCTGGATTGTTTAAAATTCCAGAGTTTAAACATTACCTCCAGATTTAGATAAAGGTAAAATTGTAGCATTGGCTATAAGCAAGCAGGGAAGTATATTAATTTCCAGTTTCCAGGAAGATTGGAAAAAAAAAGACTTTCTTAGAATGAGCATGAGTCTACTCTAACAGAAGCACTAAAATTAAATGGCTCTAATTGCATAAAACCTTGGCAGTCACTCATAAGTGCATCTTGTTTTCCTTATTGATTTTATATATGTGCTTTGCTGGTAAAAATGCTGATTGTTTATTCATTGATGACAAACAGCTATAGAACCAGCTTTGTGTAATATATCGAAAACCAGACGGAAGAATATCACGTCTTTATTATTGTATTTGTTTTTGTATTCTTTTTTTTTTTTTTTTGGCTGGATATAGGTCTACCATTTTGCTACCATTTGTTTTCTTCTTTTTTATTATAATAGTTTATTTTCAAATTGGTTTACATATAACACCCAGTGTTCATCCCAACATGTGGCCTCTTTAATATCCGTCACCCCCTCTCCCCCCTCCCTCATTTGTATTCTTTTAATTGTACATGCACATATAATAGTAACTCTGTTGATGTTATTAATTCTCATTTTCTATTTTGGAAATGATTTTTCAAGATACAGTTAAAAGTTTGTGCTCTGTAAGAAAAGAGTGATAAGTCCTTTGAATGACAACCTGAAATAATCTATCAATCTAAATAATATATGCTTTATTGCTTTATTTTGAAGTAGACATTTTTGTTTTGATATGCTATGTGGTATGAAGAGAAATGTTCCCTCTGAACTCCTAAGCAGAGGAGTTGGGTTTGCAGAGAGGCTGTTAAGTTGCCTTCTGTTTTGGTTACAGGAGAAATCGCATCTATTTATAACATAGTCGATCTCCGCCATACGACGGTGCCAGAGCAGGGCCACCGCACGACGCTGTCATTTTATTAGATACGCTGCTTTAATTTTATCCTTTTATTTTTAGCTTCATAACCTTCTCACAAAGTTATCTGGAGTAAAAAGTCAAATGTTGAAGCATGGCATTTAAATTCACCTGAGGTTTTTAAAAAGTATCAGCCAGGACTTGATTTGCTTAAAATGTGAAATCAAAATATACTTCTGTTAATTAAGAGAACCATTTCAAACCAAGTTACTCCACAGTAGCCTGAGTTCTTGGCATTTCAAATATGCAGTTAAGTTTTATGTTGACCCAGTTAATATTCCCAAAGTAAATAGAGCGAGGCCACTCGGATCCTCTAGAAGCAGTGTGGAGATGGGATTTGGGGTGTGCAAGATGTTTAGTAGGAATTACCACCTATAAAAGGGAAGGGGGGAGGCGGGGCAGGTTTAGGCAGAGGGAGGGGAAGGGGGGAGGCAGGGCAGGTTTAGTGGGAGAGAGAAACTGAGCTGTCCGCACACCTGGCAGCGGGCTCTGGCAGATCCAGTGGGAAGCAGTGGAGCAAGGGTTTCTGGGTAGTAATGTCCGATGTTGGCCCAGGTGACTAGCCTTTCCATTGCTGTTGCTCAGTCACCAAAGGCAGGCCAACCTGGAGAACATGTGACCTCTGGCAAGAGGCTCTCAGCTGCTGAGGTCCATGGAAGAGCCGCCTGCTAGGGGCCATCTGCTGACCACACTCACCACAGCTGGGCAGAAAGTCTTTCTTTCTTTTTTTTTTTTTTTAAATTTTTTTTTTAATGTTTATTTATTTTTGAGACAGAGAGAGACAGAGCATGAGTGGGGGAGGGGCAGAGAGAGGGAGACACAGAATCCGAAGCAGGCTCTGAGCTGTCAGCACAGAGCCCGATGCGGGGCTCGAACCCACGGACAGCGAGATCATGACCTGAGCCGAAGTCGGACGCTCAACCGACTGAGCCACCCAGGCGCCCCCAGAAAGTCTTTCTTGATTGGGGGAGGGGGTGGGGGTGGGCTGAGCTCCACCACATGGGACTCTTACGAATATCATTAATAATAGTACTTTTATTTTATATACATGTCATTATTTTCATCTGACCAATGAAAAATGGAGGCAAAACAGTTTGCTGGAGATCTTGTGGTTAATTCGGAGCAGAGCTAGGAAGAATAACTTAGGTGTCTTATTCTCTTAGCCTTTGGTAAACAGACGTCATGCTGTGATGGGTAGATTATTCTTAAATGGGTATCAGTGAATGTGAAGAAGAAGTGAGGGGAAGGTATTGTAGCTATTCAAGAACTGGTATGGCCAGCAAGAAAGGGCATAGGTTTTGGACTGTGCCTTCCAGTTTGGCTTGGCCTTCCAGTTTGTGTTCTCTCTGGCTCTGTGACAGGCAAATCTCTCATTCATCCTGACCTTCACTGCTCTGATTGGTCAATAGAGAAATGAAGTTGATGTGTTGACTGAACGGGGTAGATAAAAGCATGTAGTACGTTGGTGTTCATAGCAGGAAACACGATATGTGCTAATTTTCTTAAATGCCAAAACCAAGTCAACCTGTAAAATGTTGGTAGAGAAATGAAGATTTGAACTTGACGTCAGTGAGAATTTTTCTCTCTCATATTTTTCTTTCGTATCTCCCCCAAACCTTTAGTGTTAATATATTAGGAAATGAATCGACAGACTTTTCTGGAGAAGTCGCTTCTGTAATATGGGGCCATTCCAGACAGATATGGGAAGGGCTATTATTTAAAAAAAGGAGAGGAAGAAGCGTGGAGTGAAAAGATTAAATCAACAAATACCCACGGAATGCTTATTATGGGCCAGGGCTTTTTTGAATTTTAACGATATAGTTCAATATAGAAGGTAAATGAAAGTACCAGATCTGAGCTCATTAAAGACCGCCACTTCTCCCTTTTCCACTTCTACTGGCCTTTTGGTTTTGGTCTCCATTATTTTCTTAGGTTTACTGCCGTCGGCTGGCAACTATTTCCCACCTGTCTACGTTAGGCCTACCTTCAGCCCATTCTTTATGAAAATACAAACCTATTATGTCCTCCTTCCAATTACTTTCATACAGGTCAAAATACTTGACATTGATTCTCGCCTGGAGCCTGTCAACCTCATCTCTCACTATTTACATTTCCAAACCCAAATCTTCCCCCTCTTTCTGCCTCACTAAGTCCCCCGATAGGCTTCAGCCCTTTTGGTTTGGGCCTTTGCCCATACTGATTCCTAATCTTGTAGTGCTCTTTCTCTTTCCTTCTACCCCTGGTTAACTGCCACTTGGTGTATATTTTTCTTCCTTTGGGAAAGCTTTTGCTAATCCCTAGACTAGACTGGGTCACCCTTTTTCCTCTAATACTCCCTCTTAGAATCAATCACAGGAGATAATTACTTGCTGTGTGCATGCGATTGTCTTCTCCCCTAATCAGACTGTAGCTCTGCACGGGCAGGCCTGTTTTGGCTTACATCTGCCAAGCACAGTCCTGGAAAGGAATAGGGATTCACTGAACCTGTTTGAGTGAAGGACTTAGAAGGCTCACATAATTCTCTCTTGCTCAGCCTGTGCTTCCTACCTCACTGTTGGCTATCTAAGTTTGGACATACGTCAGTCAGTGTAAGTCCCCCTACGTTAAGCTATACATTTGCTACCACGAAGACTAAGAATGAGGCCTTTGCTCTGATGTATTCAATTAAAAAAAATTCTTACCTTTCCTTAAAACTAGTATGTTTATTTTAATTTAATTTAGATTATTTTTTAAAACCTATTAGGCTTTATATTTTAGTGCATGGCATTGTGTCCAGGTAAAAAATCATGGTACTTTGATTTATTTAAAAAAAATAATTTTCCTTAATCAAGCCATTAAATTATAAGAAGTGATATCTTCAAATATTATTATTAAAAAAAAAACGTTTTAGGCCTTGATTTGTGAGGGAGGGAGAATCAAGCCCTTCATGCACTTTTTCTCCTACAAGCTTCCCTAACCTGATGTTTTTCCTTGGACCAAAAGCTCTTTTTACGGCGCCCAGTGTTTTATAAGTAAGAGCTCGAAGGTAGAGTAGAAATAAGTGGTTTGCTTAAAACAGCACACGTAAACCTTCTCATAATAAGTGCATTTCTTGGCCATTTTATGCTGGTCTGAGCTCAGGCTGGGCTACTTTAAAATGGACATCTTCTATTTTTATAGGAAACACATGGAATGTCTGGAATTCTTCTTAGAAAAAGGAATCCGCGCATCCTGCTGCGAGGCAGCGAAGCACTTGCTTTTTGTTAGTTGTGGTCTTAGACTTCAGTTCTAAAGGCATCCCGAAAATCAGACACGATCAGTAATCGCTTCTTCAACTGAAAATGAGAAGGACTATACATTCGACTTGAAAAATTTGAAAATTTGTGTTTTACTTACTTTGGTAGTATGTTCAACTGGCCATTTTGTCTTTGTGTTTTATTTTGAAACCATTTACTTCCTAAAGCTTCCCAGGCAGTTATTTATTTTCACTTTGAATAAATTAAAACAGTTGATAATTTAATTAACTTAATTGTTGTGTCTTTGACATTTCAGTGGTTCCTGTATATGAATGTCAGGACTCAAGGACTGAAAAACAGTTTGGAATTCTTCATGCGAATAACAATATTGAAATCATATTAAGAGTAACTTTATTTGGAACTTTTCATATCTTTTTTAATCAATATTAAAACTACTTCTTGTAAATTGCAGGCTTATAGATTTAAAGACAGTGTTAGTCTGAGTCTTGGCCATGTTACTCTGCAGTATATATGTCAACTGTACCCGATGTGAGGCTGTCTGAGCTTTTAGTCACACAGACATTGCTTTATTTTATTTTATTTTATTTTATTTTATTTTATTTTATTTTCAGTACGGCCTCTGATTTATACTTTGAGGAAACATGGATTGATAGATCGACAGAGTTGATTAAGAGGGAGTTTCTTGCATCACTGTTTATTCTTTTCATGATTAACCAGAAGCTCCAAATTGCTGATACTTTATTTAATTGTTAAATTTACTGGTTAATAAGTATGTGAGATTCTTCTAAGAGCATCTGTTTTCACGTTGTGAGTGGAACCTCTCTTGGGAAACACAAGAATTTAAGAAAAAAGGAAATTCGGTGTTTTCCTTGCATAATCATGATCTTGTAGGAATCCACATGGAAAAGTAGCTTTGTATTGTGAGGTTTTTTTTTTTTTTTTTTTTAATGAGTGGCTTTTGTTTAGCCCTATGTGGTAGGACCCAGGAAAAAAATCTTGTTTGTTCTTATTAACCGCACCCCCACCCCCGCTACATTTTATTTAGTACAATTAATTAATTAAAACTTTACTGTGTTTTTGTTAACAGACTAAATACAGTTAACAACTACCTCCACAATAGCAAAAATCTTGATATCTAAGAGTGTGAATTGGTGGACAATGAAAGGCCTTTTGCATCTTGGTGAGATAAAGACTGGTTAATTGACTTCACCATGGCCTTAGTCTATGGCACTGGGGAAAAACATTTTCAGATTTCAGTGTTTTCATTACAGATTCAGGTGATATTTCCAGTGAATTAAGTGGTACTCTACTTGTCAACTTTATGTCTACATGACTTTTGCTGCAAATAAAGAAGAGTTTTGTTGTTATTGTTGTTATTCATTAAACATATATTATCTTACACATTTCTTGTGAAACAATAGGAGATGAGTTGGAACTTAACTCAGAAAGCAGTTTTGGAAATTTCCCCCAATTTAGTTAAAGAAGCTTATGAACTCATTCACGCATTGATTTAGAATTCAACAAGTGGGGGCGCCTGGGTGACTCAGTCGGTTGGGCGGCCGACTTCAGCTCAGGTCGTGATCTCACGGTCTGTGAGTTCGAGCCCCGCGTCGAGCTCTGTGCTGACGGCTCAGAGCCTGGACTGGAGCCTACTTCAGATTCTGTATCTCCCTCTGTCTCTCTGCCCTTCCCTTGCTCACTCTCTGTCTCTATGTCTCTCAAAAATAAAATAAAAACGTTAAAAATTAAAAAAAAAAAGAAAAAAAAGAATTCAACAAGTGGTAAATAATAAGGCACGGCCCCTCCTCTTAATATCTTGTTTTATGTAGTTGGGATTATGCTGCTTGCTAGTGCTGGCAATAGGAGTGGCCGGAGAAGAGGGTGTAATTTTCAACAAATATTCAAGGAATTTTTATTGCACACTTACTGCATGACAGCACACTGTGTGTTGGAGAGCCAATGTGAACAAGACAATATTTCTGCTCTCATGGAACTTATATTTTAATGAGAGGAAATAGTGTCTTTTGATAAGTAGGTAGTATTCTTAAAGGTAGAGTGGAGGAAAGTTATTTCTGGATATCTCTGCACTTTCTCCCCTTGGATGGGTCATTGGTGCCTTATGGAGAGTCAAGAGTACCTGTGGGGTGCGTAGCCTTGATTGGAGGAGGAGCACCTCTCCCTGGGAACAGCAGAAAGAAAGGGAACATGGGAATTGATGGAAGGGTTAGTAATCTGATGGTGGGACTTTCTTGTTTTTTATTTTAATTTTTGTTTTTTTAATTTAAATTCAAGTTAGTTAACATACAGTATAGTCTTGGCTTCAGGAGCAGGACCCAGTGATTCATCTCTTACTTATGACACCAGTGTTCATCCCCAAAAGTTCCCTCCTTAATGCCCATCACCCATTTAACCCATCCCTCCACCCACCTCCCCTCCAGCAACCCCTCAGTTTGTTCTCTGTATTTAAGAGTCTCTTATGGTTTGTGTTACTGGGACTTTCACAAGCTCTTCTCTGGAATCTAAAAAAACAAAAACAAAAGACACCCAATGAATAAACAAACAAAAAGCAGAATCAGATGTGTAGGTACAGAAAACAAACTGATGGTTGCCAGGGGGCGTGGGGTGGGGAGGATGGGCACAGTGGGTGAAGAGGGGAGTGGGAGATACAGGCTTCCAGTTTTAGAATGAATAAGCCTTGAGAGTCCAAGGCACAGCATAGGGAATATAGTCCATGGTACTATAAAATAGCATAGCATGGTGATAGACGGCAGCCACACTTGTGGTGGGCAGAGAATAATGTACAAAGCTGTGGAATCACTATGTTGCACACCCGACACTAATGTAACACATGTGCCAACTATACTCAAATAAAAAAAAGAAAAAGAAAAAAGAAAAAGAGATCTTATCCAAATGCTTTTGTTTTCCCAGCAAGAGTGAGCGTGGTCATCAGCCAAGGTTGGGTTCAAGTGTGTGTTGGAGTGGTTGAAGGAGAGGAGAGCAGGTGTGAAGTCGTTGTTTGAGATGGCAGTGCACGCTTAGGAGACCCAGAGCCGGATGTCTGGGCTGTGTTGGGGTGAACAATCATGAATCAAAAATAAAGTAAATCTGCTTAGTTTGATTTTTCTGTATGAATAGCCTACTACTCTTTGGCTCCTTGGCGGCTGGTTGATGTCTGGGTTCATTTAGGACTGAAGTTTTGATTGACTGCAAATCAGTTTGATGAATGAATGGATTGTTGACCCAATTTATATTAGTCTTATGGGTACCAAATGTTTATTTAAAAAATCCTTTAAGATGTGCTCATTTAGCCAAAATTATAACAGATTTCTTAATTCTGATTCTTTTTAAGCATGAAGACTTTTGCAAATTGACATTAAAAAAATACCTCACTGTTTTCCAATGACATGTCCATTAGCCTACTTTTCTAAATGGAATAAATTGCATCGGGTAAGACGGCTACTGCTAAATGTTTTTTAGATTTTGAAGAAAAATATAATTTTAGCAATACAAAAAATCTGCTTACTGCCAGGGCTGTCTAAATGTGAAGATGCCCTCCCCCAACCTTTGCATGTTATTTCCTGGCTGTACTCCTTTGCATTTATTTCTTTTAATAGTCCTTTAATGTTTTCAATTCCCAAAGCTTTTAGTTACCATTAGGAATGGATCCAAAATCAGCGACAGAAATTAATAGACGTTACCTTTGAACAATGCTTTGTTACATTCCATTGCACAATATCTATCTCCATAAAATTCTTTTCTTGCCAGTGAAGTACAGTTTAAATAGAGCATAGGATCACCGAATAATGCCTGAAGAAACATTCTTAAAGCCTAGTTATCCCTTTAAGACTTTTGCCTATTTCCTCTTTATCTCCTGTTGGACAATGTTTTATCCTGGAAATTAATTCTGCAACCCCTTTTGTTTCATACCTTATTTTTCCAATACGTTGCACATTGTTACTTCTGCTCAAGTTACCTTCAATGAAAATGGATTAGTCCATTTTCAATTCCTAACCTTATATTATAAGGATGTATTATGAGTGTGCCAAGTACAGTTCCTATTGTTTGGATTTCAGTATAACTGCTGCTACCATAGAGACCTAAGTGTGAATTTTCACTATCTTCCCTTTCCTCTCTATCAGAATTTAATTTGCACTGAGTATCGAGTTGGATATATTTGTCCTAGGTATGAACACAAATAGACAAACTGGCAGATATAGAGATTATTTATATCTATTACAAATTAAATTTATATATTATATTCTTTGGGGAATAAATTTCTTCTGTTGTGATATAAATTATTTGTTGTGTATTTAGAAATTCAACATGTCAGTGGACCTATGGGTTTTGTAGAAGAACTATGCACCAGCGTTAGTGGGTTGTAGCACTGTGATCTACTTATTTTCAAGTTGGAAAGAGTTGGATTCAATTTAGTCACTATTACATGGCATTTAGGGGATTTGAAAACCAGAGAGTAAGCCTCTAAGGAATCTTTATTTTACACATTTTGAGTCTTTCAAATTTGGGTCAGAATTAATTTTATCAAAACATATTTTAACATGAGAGCTTGCTTTAGTGTAGCAGGGATGTTTTCTTTCTTTTTTTTAAATGTTTATTTATTTTTGAGAGAGCGAGAGAGAGCACAAGCGGGAGAGTGGCAGAGAGAGAGGATAAACACAGAATCCAAAGCAGGCTCCAGGCTCCGCGCCATCAGCAAAGAGCCCGACACAGGGCTCGAACTCACGAGCCATGAGATCATGACCTGAGCTGAAGTCGGATGCTCAACTGACTAAGCCACCCAGGCGCCCCAGCCAGGATGTTTTATAAGGTTATGTTTTAAATATGTCATTTGTTTTTTTGCTGAACAAGTTTTTTTTTGTCAGTGAGAAAATGGACAGGGTACATGAGACAGTAATCTTTTAGCCATATTTTGATTTATAGTATCTTATTCTGTGCCGTTAAGCAGATTTGTTTATATTTGCAATTAGCAAGGAATTGTTTCGCTTTTCAAAGTGCTGTGTAATAGTGCTTGCATTTTGTTATCAATTAATGGACCTTTTAAGAAAGTCAATTAATACAAAACATTATTTGTATTATATTTTTCCTACCACTTAATGGATTTTTCTTAACCTCTATAGCCAGTGCTGGATGTTAAAATAATCATCCCTATCTCATTGTGGGAATTGGTTAATTTTCCAGTACTGTTCAGTGTAGAAAGCTGGAGAACACCTCGCTGCCTCTAACTCTTGATTCATCTGTGAGTAATATCATGCAAATTAATTGAGAAGACAGTTGTTGTGTGTGTGACCACATATCCTTAATTTCTGAAACATCTGTTATTTCAGAATATCTTACCTGCTAAATCTTTCCTTCTCCTTTTTGGGTAGATACTCATGATAATTCATCTTCTAAAGAACCTTTTAGGTTCTGGGTTTTCAACTTTTCTAAATTTTGTATTTATAGCTTATATTTTATGGGCTTGATTCGCTTTATTCTAGGATTACATCCAGACTCCGGCTAACCAGTATAACTTTATTAAAATTTAAGAACTAGACAACTCGCCTGAATGTTTTGCTTGAGTACGTTTGAATGATGACCTTCACTCCCTCCTCACACCCTTTCTTCCATCCCCTCTCTAGCCAGAAAGAGAGGTAAACTTGAACGTTAAATAAAAAGTCTTTTAATGTTATAGTTGACCTTATTTCTGGAGATGGGATACTCATTTTCTTCCAGTAGCCCTATAACTCATTAATTTGGGGGTAGCAGTGTCCTTTAGGGGGTGATCTAATAATTTCAAAGACACCCTTGCCTGTCCAAGAATATAACCTTTACAACGTTTGTGCTGTATTAGAAGGTGTTAATGGAATGTACGAGGGCAGGCTCCTGAATGGCTAATTAAATAATATTTTTATATCCTGAAGCAATGTTAAAACCAGGCATCTTAGTAGAAAAAATGATTGATTTCCAGCTGGCAGAACTCTATTAGATGTGACCTAAAAATTACATTGTGGTTAGGAAGCTGTATCTCTTACAGAGTCAAGTTTTCTCTGGTGTGTGACTTGAGGGAAAGACCAAGGTAATAAGTTAATTAGTTCTGGCGTCTGTAGCCCAGCCCGTAGTGCTTTCAGTCCACGTTGTCTCATTTCAGCAGTTTGGGAAAAATGAATTTCGCCAACATTGCCCAGGAAAAAAAAAGAAAAAAGAAAAAAAGGCTACTTTGAAGCTTAAGGTGAATGAACACAACGCTTGTGGAGTTAGATTTGAATCTTCCTATCATTCACATTTTTCTCAGAGGAATCATGTAATTAGATCCTAGTCTGAAAAATAGCCAAGTAATAAGAGTGTGTAAAAGAATATGTGATTGATTTAAGTGGGAAATTTTTTACATTAAGTTGCCTTAGAAGAATCAAAATTTGAAGCAGAGTGTCAGTTTCCCAGTTATTTATTGTCTGAAAAAAATGCATCTCATCACTTTGACGCAGCATCTCTAGAGCTTTACCTCTGTTCTATATATTAAAAGAGAGTTTGTAAAGAAAATAATTGGGAGAAAAAATCCCAAGGGGCATGTTTAGCTCCTCCTTTAGTGTTTCGAAGTCCCTCACCTGCATACCAACAATCTAGTATGATTTTCTAGAAGCCAATAGGCCTCCAGATACTTCATTTTCTTTTTTTTTTCCTTTAAAAATTTTTTTAAGTGTTTATTTTCAAGAGAGAAGGAGTGCAAGAGGGAGAGGGGCAGAGAGAGACACACACAGAATCTGAAGCAGGCTCCAGGCTCTGAGCTGTCAGCATAAAGCCCGATGTGGGGCTTGAACCCACAGACTGTGAGGTCATGACCTGAGCCAAAGTTGGACGTTTAATCGACCGAGCCACCCAGGTGCCCCAGATGTTTCATTTTCTTAATTATTGCTTTTGGATTAAGGTTTTGACTTCTCATAGGAAAACTCCCTGTAGCTTAGGATGCAGCTGTTAAAAATTTATAGAAGACTAATTTTCAGTTTTCTTAGGTCAAATAAATCAACTTTTATTATGAGTTAAATAATCTTTTGTTTTAAGCCAGTCAGGTTGTTACTCGTGTAGTGTATCTTTTCAAGACTTTTATCAGCCATTTTTCATTTAGACTAGATAGTGTATTAATTTGACTAAAATACACCAAAAATTACTTTTTGGTAGAAGAAATCTGATTACAAGACTTACAATCAAGGAATCAACCTGCTGACTTGGAGTCAATCAAAACTATTGTAACATCATAAGTTACCCAGTGGTGCCTTCTTTCTCTCTCTCACCCTCACGCCCCCCTCTTTATTTTTTTTTTTTTAGTTTTATTTTTTTTTCAGTGAGTTCAACTAACATTTCTTAGAAGTTACTAAAAGAGCCATGGTGAGCTCTGTTTGCATGATGGATGGGGTGAAGAAAATCTAAAAAATTCTGCTATTTGCATAATGCTATTTGCATGCTTTCTTCTGTCAGGGAGCAGATTGTTCTTCCTCTCTCCCATGCTTAGTGAGAGGAAGGGGACTTAAGGACGTTTTGCCTGGCTCCTCACTCGCTCCCTAGTTTTCCCTGAGGAGGGTGGGGCTGCAATCTGATTGGCCAAAGCTACAGCAGTGTGCTGGTTTTTATTTGGCACTGTGTTGTCAATGGAGAAATGTAGGCCCCCTCCTTCTCTCTTTCCTCTCGTGATTCTGGGGCTGCGTGGTCATTCTTGCCCTTGCGGTTGGTTGGGAGTTGGCAAATTTTCCTTTCCCCATAGGGTAGAGGTTCTGTGGGGTTGGCGATGGGAGATGGCAGCGGGAGGTCATACATTAACTTGTGTTTATTTCATGTTTTGAAATAATCGTTGGGGTTAGAGATACTGCATATTCAGAACACATTTCAGATTTATGATTAAATTCTTGCTATCATAAGAGGACCCGGTGACATTGAATTTTCTACATAATGGGATTCCAATTTTGGAAGTAATCTTGCAGTAAAAACTTCATAATCAGAATGTTATAGTGGTATATATACTGACAAAGAATCCAGATTTATTCATGTAGTGATTTTTGTTTATTATGTACAAGGAGATAAACTAGTAGCAGATAAGAAAGGGCAAAAAGAGATCAACAAGTTTCAGCATTTGGATAACCATTGGATTAAAAAAAAATAATGACTTTACTGGGTTATAATTCATAGACCATAAAGTTCACCCTTTTAAAGGGTCCAATTCAGTAGTTTTTTAGTATAAATTCACAGACTTGCGCATCCTTCCCCACTCTCAAATACCAGAAGATTTCTCTTCAAAAACATCACCAGTCACTATTCATCCCCTTCTCCTCTCCCAGGCCGGGATTTGCTATTTCATATAAATGGGATCAGATTAGATGTAGTCTTGGGTGTTTGGGTTCTTTCACTTTGCAAAATGTTTTCTTGGTTCGTTCACTTTGTAGAATGTATTAGTACTTCATTTCTTTTTACGTCCAAATACTATTCCATTGTATGGATATACCACATCTTGTTGATTCATCAGGTGATGGACTTTTGGATTGTTTCTACTTTTTGGCTCGTCTGAGTAAGGCTAATTTTTTTTTTTCAAGAATTGGAATCTATTTTAGCGTTTTTATTTTATTTTTTGAGAGACATAGAGACAGAGAGTGAGCAAGGGAAGGGCAGAGAGAGAGGGAGATACAGAATCTGAAGCAGGCTCCAGGCTCTGAGCCGTCAGCACAGAGCCCGACACGGAGCTTGAACCCACAGACTGTGAGATCATGACCTGAGCTGAAGTCGGCCACTTAACCAACTGAGACACCCAGGTCGTCCCTAATTTTTTTTTAAACAGACCCTTTTATTAAAAAAATCTTTTTAACATTTTTATTTTATTATTAACATTTTATTTATTATTGAGAGACAGAGACAGAGCATGAGCATGGGAGGGGCAGAGAGAGGAGGAGACAGAATCTGAAGGAAGCTCTAGGCTCTGAGCTGTTAGCGCAAACTCCCAAACGATGAGATTATGACCTGAGCCAAAGTTGGATGCTTAATCAACTGAGCCACCTAGACACCCCTGAGGAAGGCTAATTTTGAATAATGAACAATAGTATTCAAGTTTTTGTTTGGACTTATCAGTTCTTTTGGGTATATATATAATTTCTGGGTCATGTGACAACTCTGCTTATCTTTTTGAGGAATCCATTGACTTTTAATATGACTTTTGAATAAGAAGTAGTTGAATATAAACAAGATTTTGGAATTAGATTATTTGGGGTGAGCTAAGTATTGCTATATCTAATGTAAAAGCTTATTATTTTTTAAAAAATATTTTTAATGTTTATTTATTTTTGAGAGAGAGACAGAGCCAGAGCGTGAATAGGGGAGGGGCAGGGAGAGAGGGAGACATAGAATCCGAAGCAGGCTCCAGGGTCTGAGCTGTCAGCACAGAGCCCCACACAGGGCTCGAACTCATGGACTGTGAGATCATGAACTCAGCCAAAGTCTGTTGCTTGACTGATTGAGCCACTGAGGTGCCCCTAAAAGCTTGTTTTAATGCAACATACCTATTTTGCAATTACAGATAATTTAGGGAGTTTTGTTTGTATAAGTTCTATTGATTAAAGGAATAGATATCATGTCTGCTGAGGCTGAAAGAAGAATCAAATTCCCTAGTAGAATACTGGTTAATTTACATTGATTCTTAATATTTCATTCCCTAAAATGGTATCCCGATAACTAATGTTAATAGATGCTTCATTGTTTTGTAGAATGGAATAAAAGAACACAGCCTAAATATTTAAAGAGTAGAAATGCATCCACATATTTTATTTTATGTCAAAGTACATTGTCCACACTCTTTTGCTAAATATCAAATTGAGTTAATCTATGTCCCAGTATGTTTGTACTGTCAGTGGGTCTACTAAATAAATACACTATTCTTGGGTGAGTGACCAAAACCCTCATAGGATTTTCAGATTTTTTTTTTGTGGGTAATGTCTTTCTTATGAATTTGCGTAGTCATCTATTTCTATGATAACTCTTTTTTTTTACCCACAATTATGTATTTTTGGCACATTCTTATACTCTTGCATGAAAGCACTTCAGCCAATGCCTGCTGGCTATGATTTTATATTAATATTAATTTTATGATCAGAGGACAGAGACTTGTCTTTACTTTTATGTCCCCGAGGATTAACATGGTACTGGCACACTGTGGGTGCTCCCAAAGTGTTTGTTTTGTGAGTGAAGGAAAGAATTAATGGAACTTGGTACTGTGTCATTTTATTTTTAAGAAGGAGGAATGGTGGAGTAAAAATTGTTTGCTATTTAAAAATTTTTTTTTAATCTTTATTTTTGAGAGAGAGAGAGAGAGTACGAGCAGGAAAGGGGCAGAAAGAGAGAGAGAGAGAGAGAGAGAGAGACAGAGAGAGAGAGAGCGAGAGAGAGAGAATTGGAAGCAGGATCCAGGCTCCAAGTTCTCAGCATAGAGCCTGATGCGAGGCTTGAACCCATGAACCATGAGATCATTACCTGAGCTGAAGTTGGACGCTTATCCAACTGAGCCACCGAGGTGCCCCTGTTTGCTCTTTTTATAAACATTATTTAAGCCTCCCAAAACACAGGAAGTTTGCTACTGAATTAAAGGCGTGCAAGTGTTTCTTCCAGAACAGGAAAAATAGAATAGAGAAATATTTTTTTTAACTTTAGGTTCACACTAAAAATGAGTTATTTTTTGTTTGTTAATACTTTTTTGTCATATCAACTTAACATGATGATGATGTGGATTAACTGTGATGTGTGTGAAGCCACTTTTGTAAGTCGTGTAACCTCTATCTGCTTTTTTATTTGAACTCTTCTCTGAGTTGAAGACATGAGACCCTTTGTATGAAACTGACCTACATAGAAGAATACTTTTTTTAAGTATTTTTTTGATGTTTATTTTTTGAGAGAGACAGACAGACAGAAGGCTAGCAGGAGAGGGGCAGAGAGAGAGGGAGGCACAGAATCCCAAGCAGGCTTCAGGCTCTGAGCTGTCAGCACAGAGCCTGATGAGGAACTCAAACCCATGAACCTAGAGATCATGACCCCAGCCGAATTTGGGTGCTTACTCTACTGAGCCGCCCAGGCGCCCCTACAAAGAAGACTTCTTGGTTGATCATCTCTGCTGGTTCTGATACAGGTTACTACTGCTCCCTGTTTCTTCACTTCAGATGAAATTTCTCATGTGATAAACATTTTGTGAACTGACTCTGGATTTGAAAATCCACATTTTTACTTCTTGATGATTTTATTACTCAAATTCTCTCTGTTACTTTTCATTATAGGAGAAACTAGGATTATAGTTTTGTTTTTGCAAAACTGAGTGGCTGAGTCAAGAAATGTATTTTGGGTGTTCCCCGAGTGGCTGTCTGTTGAGTGTCCTACTTCGGCTCAGATCATGATCTCATAGTTCGGGAGTTGGAGCCCAGCTTCCGACCCTCTGCTGTCAGTGCACAGCCTGCTTGGATCCATCTCTCTTCCTATCTCTCTGCCCCTCCCCCACTCGTTATCTCTCTCTCCCTCTCTCTCGCTCTCGCTCTCTCTTGCTCTCTCTCGCTCTCGGTCTCTCTCTCGCTCTCTCTAATATAAATAAACATTAAAAAAAAAAGAGAAATGCATTTTGTGTTAAGCTCCTCCCATTTCCCACTGATTTGGTCTCAGTGGTCAGCGAAACTGCTTCCGCCTCTTTCTTTTAGCGGGTGCCCTGTGCTCTTCACTGTACTAGATTGCAGACAACCCATTCTTGGATTTAGCGCCTGGGCTAGTTATTGCCACGTTGCCCCTGCTCTAGAGTCTGTTACATGATTCTCCACTGAGCAGAGCTGATAACTAAGGAGTTACTGTAACAGCCACAGGGCTTGATGAAGAAGAGCGGCGTCACGGGTGAACCCGGAGCGGGTAACTGACTGCTATTATGTAACAGTCAGCCATCCCCGCAGGAAGTACCGCGATCCAGATGTGAGCCCCGTGGTGTGTTTTCAGGCGTGGGTAGTGCACCGCTACTATTCTGCATATCTGCGCAAGTGGCTTTTTACAGAGATTGCCAGGTCCGCTTGGTCCTGCGTCTGGGTGAGGTTCTGCAGAGGGGCCGGCGAAGCACAAAGCCCAAACCTAACCCAGCAGGTTTGGTGCTAGTAACTTGTCTTAGAGATGGCTTCATTAAGTAAATAAGTAGATAAAAATTAAAACAATATTTTTATTTAGACTTTTTTTTCACAGTCTTTCAGAGTTGGCTAGTAAGTACAAAACCTACAAAAAACAATATTCAAAATACACGTATACTATCTAATAGTTCATAGGATTTTGGAAAGTACACAGTTTCATTGGTGCTAGTAACTGCTTTGAAAGGACTTCTCTTTGAAATAGACTGGGAGAGGGGCGCTTGGGTGGCTCAGTCGGTTGAATATCCAACTTTGGCTCAGGTCATGATCTCTTGGTTTGTGGGTTTGAGCCCCGGTTTGGGCTCTGTGCTGACAGCTCAGAGCCTGGAGCCTCCGTTGGATTCTGTGTCTCCCTCTCTCTCTGCCCCTCCCCTGCTCATTCTCTGTCTCTCAATAATAAATAAAAATGTTAAAAAATTTTAAATGAAAAGAAAAATACTGGGAGAGAAAGCCAATGTTTATGAAGGTAAAAATGTGATAAACTTTGCCTGACAAATTGTCCTGGAAAAGACAGTTATAGGAACTTGGTGGCGAGCATAGCGTCATGCTGCCTAACAGATCAGAATGTGACAGAGTGAGTTGACGTTAAGGCCTACTTAGGATACTGTTCCTTTTTCGCGTTGTGTTTTGGGGTGGAGAATGAGCTCTGACGCAGAGCACTAGAGAGGGTCCTGAGACATAGTAACTCCCCAGCTTCCCCGGAAACTGCTGACTCTGCTCTGAGACCCACTTTAGCCCATGGTGGAGGGCGTGGAAGGGGCTGCCGTGGAGGGGTCTTGGGGATCCCTTCCACAATCAGAAGCTCCTTTGCTTTTTCTCAGCATTATTCACGAGCTGTCTGTCTTAGAATTGGTGAAGATCTGGGATCCAAGAGGCCTGGGCTCGGGTTGCCTCTGTTACCAATGCCAAGTGGGCCCGCGACCTGCCTGCTTTTTCTCCTCTGTAAACGAGGGCATGAATTGGAGGAGCACATATCCCCTGAATATAAATAGTTAAAATTAAGTGATTATGTTTTTCTCAGAAAAATGTCAGTTTTGATTATTATCTCCTAATAGTTCAGAACACTTACAAAAATTGTCACTTAATTCAGCAAATTTTGCTTTTTTTTTTTTTTGCATATTAAAATAAATCCACAAGATTGCGACAGTGAGAACTTATTAGAAGATACTTTGGTAACAGAGCACTTTCCACATCTCTCTCTTGATTCTCACAACTGTGTGAGGTCGGTTACTTTGCTTAATTGATAGATGAGGAAATTGAGTTTCACGTGGATTAAGCAAATTGCCCAAGTCTCCAGCTAATTAAGTGGCAGAGTCCAAGTTTGAACCCAAGTCCTCTGCATCCCATGCCACGCCCCCACACACTTGGTCGCTTCACAGGGAGGACATTTGAAGTCCTCAGGAAGTGTCCACTGGCAGACAGAGGCCAAACTTTGGAACAAGACTGTCTAGGTTTAGAACGTTGCTTTGGTTTTAGTGTCATAGGAGCTCTAGGTATAAGGAATTTATACCTAATTCTTCTTTTGTAAATTTTTTAACGTTTATTTTATTTTTGAGAGAGAGAAAGAGACAGAGCGTGAGCGGGGGAAGGGCAGAGAGAGAGGAAGACACAAAATCTGAAGCAGGCTCCAGGCTCTGAGCCGTCAGCACAAAGCCCGACGCGGGGCCCAAACTCACAGACCGTGAGATCATGACCTGAGCCGAAATCAGACACTTAGCTGACTGAGCCACCCAGGCACCCCAGAATTTATACCTACTTCTGTGCTGTACACATTTAAGTAGCATTACAAACATAATAATTTAGTTTAAAAAATCATTTCCAAGCAGCCTGTGAAATAGACTTAAGGCCGAGAAGCATCGTGGTAAATAAAGCATTATGCTGTAAAAGCCCCCTTCCTTCCTTGTGCTCCTTTAAAAAATTTTATTTATTTTTGACAGAGAGACAGAGAGACAAAAGGAGAGAGAGAGAGAGAGAGAGAGAGGGAAGTAGACAGAAAAGGAGAGAGAGAGAGTGAGAGATGGACAGATGGACAGAGAAGAAGAGAAGAAGAAGAAGAAGGAGGAGGGGGAGGAGGAGGAAGTGGAGGAAGAGGAGTAGGAGAAAAAGGAGAAGGAGAAGAAGGAGAAGAAGGAGAAGAAGGAGAAGAAGAAGAAAGGAGGAGGAGGAGGAGGAGAAGAAGAAAGGGAGAGAGAAAGAGAGAGGGGGGGGGGGAGAGAGGGAGAGAATACCAAGCAGGCTCCATACTATCAGCAGAGATCCCAGTGCAGGCTTGAATTCATGAACTACGAGATCATGACCTGAGCTAAAATCAAGAGCTGGATGCTCAACCCACTGAGGCACCCAGGGGCCCTCCTTCCTTGTGCTCTTATCTGAACTGCTATAAGAAACTCCTCACTGGCTTCCTAACGTCCATGCATTCCATGCCCTCGGCCAGTCTACTGGGTGCTAACAAAGGCATTTTTCAGGGCTCAAACCTATTCATGTTCTCCCTTCCGCAGGGTACAGATGTTCTCGCCTGGCATTCACAGCCCTGGGAATATGCACAGCTGCCCTTTCAGCCTCTCTAATCTGCACTTCTTATTGTGGTCATGGTCTTGGAATTCTGTCCTGAATCCCCCCCCCCAGACAGCCTCCAGTTAATTACCCAAGTGCCTTCAGTGGCACCTCCTCTCTTCCTCATTTCCTGCTTCTGTTTGTCCAGTGCCCTCCAGCTCTTGCAGCCAGGTCAAGATCCTTCTTCTCTGTCAAGCCTTCCCATAAGACTTCACAGAAAAACAATCTCTCTCCCCCATTGTTTTTCTTTTTTTATGGTGGCAGAATATACATAACATGATATGTAGCATTCTAACCATTTTTTCAGCTTTACCGAGGCCTAATTGATGAATAAAATGGTAAGGTATGTGAGGTGATGGGCGTGTTGATTAGCCAGATGATGGGACTCCATTCACAATGTATACATCTGTCAAATCAGCACGGGGTGCACGGTAAACATCTTACATTTTAGTCCTTTTAAAGGGTACGGTTCAGTGGTATTAGGCGCATTCACATTATTGTATGATCACCACCATCCGTCTCCAGAACTCTTTCATCCTCCCAAACTGGAACTGAGTACATTAAGTAATAATTCCCTAGTTCTCCCTCCTCCCAGACCCTGGAAAACACCATTTTACTTTCTAGCCCTATGAATTTGACTTCTCTCAGTACCTCATCTAAGTGAAAACATACAACATTTGTTCTTTTGTGTTGGCTTATTTCATTTAGCATAATGTGCCCAAGGGTCATCCATGTTATAGCATGTATCAGAATTTCCTTCTTTTTTAAGGCTGATTAATATCTCATTGTGTATGTATGAGTGTGTCTATACATATATATGTATGGTATGTGTATATCATATATATATGTATAAATACATGTGATATATATACATGCATATACAGTCATACATATTTTACATGCACACACGTACATATATATGATATCTATACATATACGCATATATACATATACATATATATATATATACATATACATATACATATATATATATGCACACACGATGGACACTTGGGTTGCTTCCATCTTTGGGCTTTTGTGAATAATACTGCTATTAACATGGATCTCTAAGTGTCTGTTGGAGTCCCTGCTTTGAGTTCTTTTGGATGTTCACCCACAAGTGGAACTGCTAGGTTATCTGGTAATTCTGTGTTTAACGTTTTGAGGAACGGCTATTTCTGCAGCGGCTGCATCCTTTTACATTCCTATCAGCCATACACAATGTTCTGGGTTCTCTGCATCTTTGCCAACACTTGTTCTTTTCTTTTCTTTTCCTTTTGAAAAGAATAGCCATCCTAATGGGTGCAAAATGGTATTTCATTGTGGTTTACATTTGGATTTCTCTAATGATGAGGTGCTGAGCATCTTTCATGTGCTTTTTGGCCATTTGTTTTATCTTCTTTGGAGAAATGTCTGTTCTAGTCTTTTCCAATTTTTTAATTGGAATATTTTTTTTTCTTTTGTTGTTGTTGAATTGTCCCCTCTTGTTTTTAAGCACTCAGTTTCTGTTTGTCTTGTGACACTTAACACAGTCCGGCTGACATTGGCATCGTTTATGTGTGTCTTTGTCTACCTTCTAGGCTGGGCAAGCCCCTAAAAGATGGTCGTGATTATTTACCTCTTTTGTCCAGATATTGCTTTGCACATAGTAAACCTTAAACAAGAATTTGTTAAATGGGTAGGAGAAGACAGTATAGTCACTTATTTGCCAAATAAGTGTCAACTGTGGTCAAAACTCTGTTATGGACACGCTCAGATCCATCCGAGCATGGGGCACATGGCCAGAGTGGATGGAGGACAGCAGTGGAGGTAGGGGGAGAATGGACAGAGTCGTATGGATAGCCTGGTATGAAATCTCTCTATGACATCATGTCCATTAAAAAATAGCTAATTTCATAATCTCTTACCTTTCTGTCTTGTTTCCGACCTTATTTTCCTCCAGTCCTCTTCCTTTTGGGAGTACAGCTGATTGAGGGCATTAATTGGAAGGTTCAGATGTTATGTTGGGGACACTGGGAGCAACCATGAAGGTACCAGCTACTTTCCACCTTCCTCCTGTCAGTAGGAAGCTTAGGTGTCTGAGATTCTGTGGGTATTGTAGTTTTGTTCAAAATTTTCAATTTGATATCAACTAAAGCTCTGGAAAGTGACAGTTTTATCAAAGCATTTCAAAGCTACACTCCTCAGGGTGTGCCAAATCATATATGATAACTAATGATCTTGTGACCTGGTTGCTGTGATGTCTGATAAATGAGGCTTCCATATTTAAGTGTGACAAGTGAACTCTGATCTTTTTGGTAAGGGTGTGTTGCAGTTTCGGGAGAGCCACCTATGTCTGGTATATGGCAGTTCAACCTCGGCCTTCTGAAGTCACATCTCTTTACCTTAATAAAGTAAATTCCTGAAGTTTTAGTAAAGAGGTTATAAATTATGCTCTTGAAATACCCTTTTTCACTTATTTCCATGGCAATTGCCTTTTTTTTTTTTTTTTTGAAGTTTATTTGTTTTGAGAGACAGAGTGAGCAGGGAGGAGCAGAGAGAGAGGGAGTGAGAGAGATCCCAAGCAGGCTCCATACTGTCAGTGTGCCTGGACACTGGCTGTGACTGATGCTTTCAGAGGCCTTTCTGTGTCTCAGCCACTGTCTAGGCCTATGGTGCTCTGTATGCAATAGAAATGGTTGCTTTTATTGTTTCAATGACTGATCCTCTTCTTGGACCAGTGGAAGGCTAAGTCGAACAATCTGCCTGAGATTGTAAGTTGAATCCTAAAAACATTCCAAAATATATCATGGTCTTCCTCTAGGTTGGCCCACGTAGCCCCTCCTGTCTGAGTGAGGAGGATGGTGCTTCTCTAGCTTGGCTCTTAAAAAGTAATTGCATACCACCAACCAGAATTAAAAAAATTTTTTTAATGGTTAATTTTCAGATAGAGAAAAAGCACGAGGAGGGGAGGGGCAGAGAGAGAGGGAGACAGAGGATCTGAAACAGGCTTGGAGCTGAAAGCAGAAAGCCCGATACAGGGCTTGAACTCACAAACCATGAGATCATGACCTGAGCCGAAATCAGATGTTTAACCAACCAAACCACCCAGGCGCCCTACTGCCAACCAGTATTTTAGAGACAGAGAGACTCTGAAGCTTGGGGGTTAAAAAAGTTTATTTGAGGTTACACAGGCTTTTTGTTTCAAATCCAAGATTTTCAGGGCCCATAAAATGATTACAACACGAGGTTGTAGTAGGCATTCGACAAAGGTTTTTTTGAATGACTGAATGAATTAATGAACAGTCAGTCTTGTGGGGATGTTAGATCAGGAAAAGAATTAGTTGGGTGATTGCATCTGAACAGAAGAGTTACATTTTGGGGCATATTTTTTTCCTGGAAAAATGTCTAGATTATAAATGCCTTTTAGTATAATAGGTCTCTAGTTCAGTATTTTGGAGTTTAAAAGGCAACGGCTGCTGGGGCAAGGGGATGGCATATATCCATGAAGACCTTTACAAAAAGATTCCATGTAAGTTTAAATTTCTTTTCCAGAAGGACAAGTTCTCATATAACATAGTCACTCCTATGTCTTAAATTTCTTTTTATACACTATTCCTTCTCACATTGCTAACAAGGAGAAAACAGGTGCTGGGAAAACTTTAGCCTGAGGAACACAAATGAAGTGGAATTTCCTTGGGATTTTTCTGTATTTTAAGTTTTATAAAAACTCCTATACTCTGATATACTTTGATGACACTGATGAAGAACAGGAATGTCCACTTAAAGTAATAGCACGCGATCATAAATGTCTTGATATTTTTCACTTACTATTGGAGAAACCATATTTTTATCAGCTAGTGTGTCTTTTTCTGGAACATGAGTGGTTTTGTGATTCACCTTTAAGCCTTTGGGCAAACAGCCTCCCTTTAAAGGAAAGGAATTTGCATGGTCAGAATAGGCGAGTTTTTCCCTTGTCATTCATCATTTACCATACTTGGGGGCCATGGAATTTTGTCCCCTGTTTAGACCATTAGTCATGAAAGCAATTGGTCACAGGTCTTCCCTATGGGTGTGGGGTCCTTTCGGACTAGCCCCAGTGAGCCTGTAGTCCCTGAGACTGGTGAAAAATTAATACCCTGAGAGAACATGTGCTCTGGTCTCCTCTCTTCCAGCGGCTGAGGGGCTGTCTTGGCTCTGACTGGGCAGACCGAACTGTATTTATTTTATGTCAAGGGGCTCTAGCAGTTTTTCTCTCTGGATGATGTGTTTAAAGTTTCCTTCAGTTGTAGTATTTTAGCCATTCGGTATTCTCATTTAGTGTTCTTTTGAAATTTTCTACCTTTGTGGGCAACAAATACAAGAGAAAGCCATAATTTTCTAGTCTAATGAATGACAACGCCTGTCCTTTTGGTTTAACCTTAAGAACCATGTCTTCCAGACAGTTTGTGTGACTTTGAGAACATTTCCTGGGCCCACGGGCAGGTGAGAGAACCGAATCTCCTTTCTTAGACAACCCAGGAAGTTTGGCTTAAACAGCTGTGGTGGAGCAGATGATCTTGTTATTTACTGCACTAATTAATTTAGTGGTTTCTATAATCTCTCTACTAGTGGTAGAAACCTTTGGAATTAGTAAGACTTAACCTCTTATGAATATGAATGAGAGGAAAAAGCAATAGGAAACACATACCTTAAATTATATACTGGTCGCTAAGCACATTCATTCTTAACGTTTCCACATACATATTCTTGGGCTTCTAACATGCCTTTAAAGACTCTTGAAAGTGTTTACGCATGTGATCTTCTTAATTTATATATCCGTATTCAATTTTAAATGAGAGCAGGAAAGTTGGAAAAATGGAAATAGCTATCCACCATACACAGAAAAATAAAAATATACTATTGAAAAAGTACAAGTTCTCATATTCAGAAACTGAAATTTATAATGCTATACTAGGTGAGCTTCTGGAGACCAGAAACTATACTTTCTTTCTTTCTTGTTTTTTTTTTTTTTTCCAGAAACTATGCTTTCAATTCAGTACCATTTTTAGTAATCTCGAGGATGCTGTTTTTCCTATCAAGTTAAACAGAATGGCATATTCTGAGCTCCCTTGTGTTTCTAGTCTCCATCATCCAGGTGACTCAAATTATGATAAATCATGGAAGGTGGGGACTCTAAGGAGCCTTTCCCCCCCAGAACATCTAGCACAATACACAGTTAATGCTTAATAAATTCTTGTTGTTAATCAGTTGTGTTGGAGCTAATCCAACAGAGGATAGTGTCTGCTTGAGGAGCTCCTATTAGTTAATGATTATTAGCTGTTATAACACATAAAATGTGCTGAAGACTTGGAAAAAAAGACATGTGACCCATTTCACAGAAAAGTTTATTTTTCCTTTGGTTTCTGAAGTGATTTAAACTAAATCCAGTAGAAAGAGAGACTGCTTATAGTTATAAGTAGGATCCAAGATTTTTAAAAAATGGGAAGAAAGATTTAGGTAGATGAAATCTTTTTTCAGATTTGGGCAAAATCCACAAGACATTTTTATTTCAACATTCCCTGGTCCTCTATAAGTAGAATTTCCTTCTATAAACACAGATGCAAGCTCAAAATCTACAAATAACACTTTGTTAGTAACTCCTAATATAGCTAATGCATAGAATTAAGTTTTAACCAGTGTATCACTTTGTGTCATTTTAATCTGCCCATGAAGCATTTATCTGAGCAAACAAAGTGAGATTATAAGCCTCAAGATAGAGTTATGCTTCCTTCTTGAATAGCACTGGGCTTCTTTTTTAAAAGATAGTATTTATGCCGTTCTTCCCCTTTAGGCTTGACTTTACAGAAAGCAACAGTGTGGCCTTTGAGGCTGACTCCAGTTTGGAAAAAACCATGGAGATCATCTAGTATAGCCTAGTGGTTTCTAGGGTTGTACTGTGAATACTCATGTAAGGAATCACAGTTCCACAGCTGGTTATTTACACTATGGGAGTACAATTCATGCCTCCTGTCTGGAGAGAAAAAAATGTCTCTTCTTTCACCCCTTAGTTCATCCTCCAACCTGAGTATCAAGAATTGAGCTCACTGCTCTAATCCAGTTTCATTCAACTTCATTCTACTTCTTTCACCATTTAATTGTATTAAACTTCGTGGATGACATGGACTGGGGCAGATAGACTGGTTGAGAGGTGGAAACCGTGAAAGGCAAAAAAGATGTTCTGGGCTCTTCTAACTTGGATCTATTTTTATAAGTTGATTTCAAACAGTGCGAAAGATTTTAGATTTCAAATCGAAGTAAATAATCTCCTCCAGAAGATTAATAGAATCCTTTTTCTTTTTATAATAATAATACCAATCAAACAAAAATGAATGTGGTAAGCACAGCATAACAAGTGGAGTTGTCAAATTACTATGTAGTACACCTGAAACTAATGTAACGTTGTGTGCCAACTGTACTTCCATAAAAAATCAAACAACGGTAACAGTAACCACGCTAAAATCAGCAATAACAATAGAAACAATGATGTATCAAGTGTTGTGAATATATTTTTTTCTTGAATATTGACAACAACCCTGTGAGTTAGGTATTATTTTAACTCCCACTTTACAGATGAGAAAACTGAGGTAGAGAGAGGTTAACTTGCCCAAAGTCAAACACGTGAAAGCTTCTTGAAAGAAATAATGCTTTTTTCATTCATCAGAGCTTGAACTAAGTGTGACATTTATCCCTTTTTAATAGATGGTTGAAAGAAAAATAGGAAATTTTGAGTTTTTTATCATTTTGCAGTAAACACTGTGAGGAAACCATATCAGTGTTACAAAATTCATTAGAATAATGGAATAGAGATAGTTTCATCAGCTATCATTCCCGGAATCTCAGATTTAAGAATTTTTTTAATGGACTCTTGAAACATAAGAAACTTATCATCCGTTAATTTAGAAATCCCTAATTTCTCAAATGAACTAGTTAGTTGTTAAGCCACTAGATCCTGAACTAAGTAAACATGGAGACTTATTATAGTGTTTCTCCTGGGTACATGCCCACCTCCCCCTTAAATGAGTCCCTCTCTCTGTGGCCAGTGCCCTCTAAGACTCCATGTGACCAATTACCAGAGATGTGTATTGTATATTAAAGAACACAAGAGTGTTCTTACTATTACAGCGGTGAGGCATTTCATTCTGTCTAGTGAAACTTTTGTTAACTCAAATTTGAATCTTAAGAAACCTAAATTAACAGGAATTGTTTTTATTCAAAGAAGGGAAATAATAAGAAAACAATTTGATATTAAGATAATGAGAAAGCAAAGTGCAGCACAAAGCCGTCTTCAGAATGTTTTGGGAATGATGAATTTAGTCTAAGATCTGATTGTTTTGCTCTTATCTATGTAGGCTTGTACAGTGAATACTCATTTAAGAAATCAAACAGAGATGCTGGAAGATAGACCATTAGAACTAGGACATTCCTCTTATCATTTAGATGAGGACACTGAGGCCCAGGGAGGCGCTCTCCTTGAAGTCATTTTTAAAAATGGTGCTATTGTCGTTTTTTATTATTTCATCTCGCCTCAGTTATCAAAGATTCATTCATTTAGTTACTTACCAAGGCAAGGAGATAAGTTAATGCACCTTGGAAAAATTTTACCAAGGTTGAGACAAATAGCATTTTATGCTTTGCTCTTTGCTGTTAGTCATGATGGAGAATAATTTAGTATTTTGGATATTTGAAAAGGATTAATATGTATAGAAAGGACAGAAGAATAATAAGATACTGCTGTAGAGCCCACAAATCATGTGGTACCAATTTTAGATAACAATGAACATTTCCTAAACAAGAATTCCCTGGGATATCAGTAGTTAAGCTGTAACAAATAGATGCTCTATGCCTAAGTAAGTTTGTGAAATGCTGACTACTATATACCCCTCTTGGGATATTCACTAATGTTAGCTTTTAAAGGCTCTGGTAATTCCTACAGTAGAGAAACAAATTTAACTTTGTTTAAACCAGAGTTAATAGGAGCGCCTGGGTGACTCAGTCAGTTAAGTATTGGACTCTTGATTTCGGCTCATGATCTTGCAGGTTCATGGGATGGAGCCCTGCCTTGGGCTATGTGTTGATGGTATGGATCCTGCTTGCACTTCTCTCTCTCCCCCTATCTCTGCTCCTCCCCAACTTGTGAGTGTGCATGCGCTTTCTTTCTCTTTCAAAGGAAATACATAAACTTACAAACAAACAAACAAGCAAACAAACAACCCCCCACCTGCTCCCTGAGTTATCAATTCGTGTTGAAGAATAGAATCTCTGAAAGTGTGCTAGGACCGTGCTATGTGAACTCAGATTGAAAGATGCTGATTTAGGGCTCCTGAGGACAAAGAGGCAGAGTGGTGGGTTAGCATAGTTGAGGAGAGCTTTGTGCAGGAAGGAACACTTGAGCCAGCCTTTTAAAAGTGGCTGAGGTGTGAATGTACAGTTAGAAATAGGGATACGCAAAAGTGTTGAGCCAAGAATGAGCACCATACCTGGCAATCATTTGAGGCTCAGTAAATGTTTACCAAATCAATGTGTGAGTGAAAACGTGATTTCCATGGAAGGCAGTTAGGATATTGGCTTAATTAGAATGAAAGATTTGGGAGAGATGGAAACAGAATTGAAATGGCTGTTGGGGAGGAAAACCTTTCCTTTACCCTTTAAAGTTCTCCTAGCTGGTCTAAAATTAAATTGACATGAGACAGATTAACAGGAGAAAATCTGATTTAATTACACACCTACAGGGAATGCATACATGCTTGAGATTCCAAAGACAGTCAGGCAAGAAAGGAAATTCAAAGGGAAGGAAAACAATTCCACAGGAAGAGGAAAAATGTTTGGTAAACCAGTATTTGCTAGGCCATACAGAAGTAATAGGACATAGAAAGGAATTTAGGGAAACAGATTTTGCTAAATTCTTTCCTGTCTACCATACCTAGTTCATATTATAAGGTAGTTATCTATGGTAATAGCTCTCTTCCTGGGACAGGTTCTTGATCTAAATTCTTTTAGGCATTCAGGGGGAAGGACACAATTTCTTCCTGAGTCTTTTGGGCCTTGATTGTTTTCAGCTCAAAATAATCTGCATGCCAAAGTGGCACATCTTGGGGCAACTTGCCCTTGGCCCTCACAAGACAAAAACCATCAGATTAGGGAGGGGCCACACTGAATTGAATCAGGACTCCATTCAACAGGGAGCTCATGTTGGTTGCTGGGTAGAGAACGACTCAGTAAAATAGTGTTCGGGAAGAATCGTTGGAGAGTGGTGTGGAGCCAGGTAGGGATGGAAAAGACCAAAAATACAGTGAGAGTCAAGGAGCCACAGAAAGCAACGCTAACCTCTCTAGGTAGAAAGTAAGTCATATTCTGTTGTTTTTTTTTTTAATTTTTTTAATGTTTATTTAGTTTTGAGAGACATAGAGACAGAACGTGAGCAGGGGAAGGGCAGAGAGGGAAATACAGAAACTGAAGCAGGCTCCAGGCTCTGATGAGCCATCAGCACAGAGCCCGATGTGGGGCTCGAACTCACAGACCATGAGATCATGACCTGAGCCGAAGTCGGCCGCCCAACCAACTGAGCCACCCAGGCGCCCCCATATTCTGGTTTTTAAATGTGCCTAAGTAAAAGCAAAAACAGGAAACCTTTTTGAATATAAGTAATAAGCTAGAGTATTCACCATAACTATCTTTGATATCTCAAAGAACAAAGGCATAGTAAAGTATCATCATAATAAGTAGAAAAAACGTACTTGGAGACCGGAAACTGGAAGTATGTTTTACTCAGAAACCTAGGTCTTTATTACCAAGAAGTATTTGTCCTTTATTATGCTTGCAGGTGAAATTCAGGGTAAATTATTGTGAGGAAACATCACCAGCTAGAGTTGCTGGAGGGGTTAGACACTGGCTTTCCAGTGTTTTTGCTGTCTTCCTTTTGGAAGTCTATTTATGTGTGTAGGCATGTGACTTCTCTTTATACATCTTTTTGCTGCTTAAAACTCTTACAACTGTTGACATAATTCCCTTTCTTAAAAAAAGAAGACTAAAATAGTATTCAGTCAGATGCTTATCTACTTGTCTTCATTTTGTAGTCGAGTTATTGGTTATTTTCTGCTTAGTTCTCTTTCATCCACTCTTAGGCCAAAGAGGTCGATTCTCTTGGGGTGAAATATTTTCCAAGTATAAACAATTATAAAAATCAACCAAAAAAATAAAAACTTCCCATAAAAAATCCCATTCTTAAATAGCATTCCTTTTTAAACAATTATGTAAAGATAAGACACATCCTAGCCATTATTATTCTGTGGCTTGAATGCTCAGATTATTTTAAGGGTTTGTCTTGAAATGCTTGCCCCTTTATTCTGTGATTCATTGACCAGTGACCTTTCTAATTCGGTTTATAATGTATCTTTCCTAGAGAGAGATCTCTCCCCGGTAGACCCCCAAACCACCTACCACACCACATATTCCATGCTTTTCAGTCTACTTTTACTTTTGTGTGCAGATGTTTGTATTTTATTTGCCCAGTTAGTATTTTGTATTTGTTAACTGCTTTTTCTGGGTCCTTAGGCACTGCATGTGTCTTTTCCTAAGAGGGTAAGGTCTTGGAGGTCACTGGTCTGCATCAGTGGTTCTCAGCCACTGAAGATGAGAATCATCAGGAAAGCCTTAAAAGCTTCTGACTAATAGGTGCCTGGGTGACTCAGTCGGTTAAGTATCCCACTTCGGCTCAAGTCATGACCTCGCAGTTGGTGAGTTCGAGCCCTGCATTGAGCTCTGTGCTGACAGCTCAGAGCCTGGAGCCTGCTTTGGATTCTGTGTCTCCCCCCTCTCTCTCTCTGCCCCTCCTCTGCTTGTACTCTGTCTTTCTCTCTCAAAAATAAATAAATAATGACAACAAAAAGGAAATACGCTTCTCAGCTGCTGAATTTGAAACTACTTTGCAAAATGTGTCTGGAGTTCTTGGAAGCCATAGAGCAAGTCACAAGCAATTAAAACATAGGTCCCTCTTCTCGTGTCTCAGGTGCACACCCGGAAAGAATCATTTTGGCAGATTTGACTGATGAGTGAGCACTCGTTAGAAAGGGGATGATGTGCTGGTTCAGCAGGACAGCTGGACTGGTGACATTCATTAACAGAGGGTCTGGAGTGACCTGTCCCCAGGAAAACAAAAGGGCTGGGCATTTCCAGTCATTAATCACCTTTGGAACAGCTGCTTGAAACCCTCAAGCCTAACTGGTAGGGACATGGAAGGGACTTGGCACAGTAGGCCTGACGGCTGGAGGTTAATGCACTTTCCTATAGTGAGGAGAAGCGTTTCCGACACATGCCTGCATTCAGTTTTGATAAGCATGAAATGCAGGACGAGGTGCGCTTGTAGGGCTCACGTGTAGAGGGAGGTTTCAGAAATCGAGTCTTTAAGGTACTAAGAGCCTGACGAGAGGTTTACAGGTGTAATAATAGGATGTCTTGCAGATTATTTTAGGTGACACAGTTTCAGCCGAGTCAAATGACTGTCACCAAGCATTGTTAGTCATAAACTTCATGACATTAGATCCTTTGTACACCGTGTAGTTACATTCTGCCCCTTCAGACTTTATTTTAATTTATGGTTGGCACACTTGCTTAGCTTTGCAGAGTTTTCCAATCATACCACATTAAACTGGAAGGTTGAGAAATGCGACATTGATTTTTGAAGCTTAGATCCAATTTAAATAACTTGCTTATGAAAGAATATTTATGTTGAAGAGTAACTTGCAAGAGCGCTTTTTAAAGTATGGAGTAAGTTGCAGGCAAATCCAGAAATAAGGGTCAGACATGGTGTTCCCACTTGTTGTAGGTGACATCTGCTGTGTCTTACCAAAGGTAAGAAGCAATATTGTCCAGATTTTTCAAGATATATCCGGAAGTCCCAGAATAATTTCAGACAAATTTGTGACTGATAAGCATTACCTACTTTCTCATGGGGTGGGCAGGCTTGTTTCTAATCAGAAAGCAAGCTATATTATCTGTTTATATTATCTGTTTATCTGGTTCCTCATCCTTTTTTTTTTAAATTTTTGTTTATTCATTTTTGAGAGAGAGAGAGACAGAGTATGAGCAGGGGAGGAGCAGAGAGACAGGGAGACACAGAATCTGAAGCAGGCTCCAGGCTCTGAGCTGTCAGCACAGAACCTGATGCGTGGCTTGAACTCATGAACCACGAGATCCTGACCTGAGCTGAAGCTGGATGCTCAACCAATGGATCCACCTGGGCGCCTCCTCCACTTTTTTTTTTTGTATCAACTTTTTTTTCAAACCACTCCTTTTGTGTATCTCAGTATTTAGTAATGCACCAATTAATCTAATTGGGCATCTCCACACAGAACAGCATCTGGAATAGGCCCAGTTAGGGTTTGGGTGGTCAGATATTTTTCACAAGTACCCTCAACGCTTAAAAACTCAGTTTTAAGGCCTCCAGTTATGAAATGAATGCGTCACTGGAATAAAAGCAGAGCGTAAGAATATAGTTGATGATATTATAATAGCAATATAACAGGACAGATGGTAGCTATACTTGTAGTGAACATAGCAAAATGTATAAACTTGTCAAATTACTAAGTTGTATACCTGAAACTAATGTAACATGGTGACTATACTCAAAATAACCAAAAAGCTTGTTTTTATTTTTCCTAATGACTTTAGTGTTGAAATCCATAAGAACACAAAATTCTTGTGATTTCATTGTTGTCAACTTGCTTTTTAGGTATTTTCTCACAGATATAATCACTTTTCTAATAAAATAGCAGTCACTTCATTTATTGGACCTTTCCCACTTGATAATTGAACTTTGCTATGGCAGTGCCTGATGTGATACTGTAATTTTGCCACATTTCTGACCTCAGGTGCAAAGGATTAATTATACTGCCAGGACTTTCTCCAAAGGCAAAGTTTGAATGTGAATGTATTGACTTAATATTATGACAACCACTTAAGAATGAACGACTTTAAGGACTCAGCCAATTATGTAAAGAACTGTCTCCATTCCTCCTAGAATGAACGACTTTAAGGACTCAGCCAATTGTAAAGAAAGTGTCTCCGTTAGAGGAATTTTATCTTGTATCTGATTCTCCTGGGGTAAAAATTATAGTACAAAGTTATTTTAGAGATACGCTCAGTGAAGGTGGACAAGTGCAATGAAAATAAACAGCCAATTTATGCACTTTACCAAAGCAATCAACTCCTGTGTTATTTATTTTAGATTCACTTAGTGGATCTTAATGGGTGTTGTTTCATGATTCTTACCATTACTTAGAAAAATCTAAATCATTTTGATAGTTTATCCTATATCTCTCTTAAAAAAAAAGGGAGTTTTGAATTTTCTTGAGTTTTCTTACTTTTAATGAGACATTTTCCCCCAAGAAATGAAAAATGACTTTATAACTTTGAACTTGCAAGCTGAGTCACAGCAGGCCTGAATATAAAATAGCTGAAAACACGTGTGTGCATTCCTACCCCAAGCAGTACTCTTTATTCCATAGATCACTGTCACTAAAGAATTCTGTGAAATACAAAGACCCTCAGGTAGAAATGGGCTGTCGAAAGCCACCCCAAGTCTGTGAGTCTGTGAGTGAGTTGGAGAAAGCCACTTATACATGTGAGCCCTGCTGGAAAGGTCATTAGTAAATGACTCTTACTCTGGCCTAGGAATTGGTTTCTTGGACCACAGGCAGGTTAAAAATAATAAAATGAATTAAAAATAGAGGCAAGGGGAGGGGAGCTTGCATTAAGATTCTTCTGTCTCGTTAAAATTAGTGAGCATGCTATCGCTTTATTCGTCGTAACGAAGGGATCCGCAGGTACGTTATTTGGTCCTGTGGCATTCTGCTTTTGACCATGAGTACTTGCGCTGTTGTAGAATGGTGATTTATTAATGGAGTTATAGTATCTATGAGTCATTTCACTTTCACTAACTCTGAAAAGGTGTAACATTAAAATTGGAGGCTTTAAAGCCGAACATCAAATGTGAGGTTGAAGAAATAAAGGTGGATTTCAAAAGTTTCAACTCCCATCTTTTTCTTGTGACTGCTGTATGCATTTTTTTAGCACCCTGTAACCAAGAATGGCTGTTGTTTGCTGAATATTAGTAAGGCTCACAGGCTGCCACAAATTTGCACTAGCAGCTGGGTGATCTGTTTGGAGTTCTGGATTTTTCCTATTTGACATGTGCTGGCTGCTGCAAATGCCCTAGAACATGGTTGGTGAGGCTTGTGTTTTAATCCTGTGAAATTTTGTCATAGCGCAGGAAGGTGAACAGATTTGGGCCTTAAATCATGTAAGTGGCAAAGTGGCAAACACACTGGAAGCCATGACTCACAGTTCTCCCATCGGAAAGTCAAATAGAACACCACGTATGATTTTCTATGTCATATTTTATGGTATTAGTCATGGTGCTTATTCAATTTCAAATACCATAAACCCTGTTAATTAGAGTCAATAAACAGTTTTGAGGATTTTTTTTTTTTGCCTACTATACAACTGGTTACTATAGATGACGCGATGATGGGCAAATGACAGGCATTGGGGGAGCTGTGTGAGTTTATCCATTGGTGCAATTGACAGCTGTCATCTACCCATGTTGATGCAAAGTTCAGGCCCTGAACTTTGCTTCTGTGCTCTGGTGGGTGGGAACAGGGTGATACCACAACTTAGGCTGCTGACGTGTGTGCTACAGAGAGAAACTCCTGCTTTCCTCCTTCTGGAAGATAATGGGAGTTAAAAAACATTTACAACATTTTGAGTTTGAATTAGAAAAATTTTGTGGGGCACCTGGGTGGCTCAGTCGGTTGGGCGACTAACTTCAGCTCAGGTCACGATCTCCCAGGTTTGTGAGTTTGAGCCCTGCGTCAGGCTCTTTGCTGACAGCTTGCAGTGTGGATCCTGCTTCGGATTCTGTGTCTCCGACTCTCTCTGCCTCTCCCCTGCTCACGCTTCCTCTCTCTCTCTCTCATAAATAAATAAACATTAAAAAATAAAAAAAAAAAAAGAAAAATTTTGTGTATGTAACTTATCTTCTTTACTCGTACCCCTCTTCTGGCTATTTGAGGCATGTTTGTCTCCAAAGATTTCCACGTGTGTAATAGACCTTTGTTTGTAGTAGTGAATCATTTGTGTCCGTGAGCCCTTTGGGGTGAAGAAACTCAAATAAGGTGATATGCTCTTTAGTGTTCTTTGCAGTACCCCAGTGGGTGACGTCCAAAGAGTTCTTTATAATGCCAAGTAGAAAGAAGAATTTTGGAGGATAGTGTTTATGCAGGAGCTCTGCCAACTTTATTTCCTCTCATGTAGCTTTCATTTGTACCACTTTTTAAAGACTTCTATGAGCATCTGTTGTGGAAATCGATCACTTGCCCTTCTTCTAAGCATTTGGTTCCTGCTACAACCAGCTGGATTTAAGGGAGCCTGGTATTATCATTTAGACAGTTTAACGAGTTTGCCTATTAAATTTTACCTAGCTGTAGGGTAAAAAGTATGCCAGAGAAGGAAAAAGTGGTCTAACTCATGAGTGGGAAATGAGAGACTGGAAATCTAAATATTTGCTATTGAACTATTTCTGCCTATCCTGTGTGCGTTCTGATATCGCCGTGGGGCTCGGTCAAACCATGAACTTTGTAGAGAATGAGTGTGTAAACATTGCTTTTAGAATGGAATTAGAGGCAATCCAAACCAAGAAGTGGTTCGAAAAGTCTTGAGTTCTTAATGAATGGTTACAAGTGTGGTCAATGCAAGCTAACAAGACTGTGCAAGACTTCAGGACTGCGCAGCACACAGGTTCCAGTTTTCAGTCTGCTGCCAGGGCACTGGGGCAAGGCGCTCAGACCCTCTGGGAAATTCCTCGTCTGTGAATTAATGAGGTTGAATGAGATGGTTCAGAGGTCTCCTTCCAGCTCTAAGGTTCTCTTATTCTGTTTGCATCATTACCACAGATCCTGAAAATAATCGCATAGCCAGATGAGACTTCATTTTATGTTATTAGGCATAATTATTAGGATTTTCAAAAGGCAAATGATATTTTTCTTTCTCTCTCTCTCTCTCTCTTTTTTTTCTTTTTTGCTTCTGTCTTTTATTTTCTCACCTTTCCCACCTCTGCTTGTTTCTTAGTCGACATTGTCTGGGAACTAAGTATATTTTAGTATATGCAATGTATGTACATGAGGTCAATGCTTAAATATTTGTTGAATTATTGTTTTATATGTTGACCATTTATTTAACCAACATCCATTTTTTGAGCATCTCTCTGTGCTGGACAGCCTACTAGGTGCTGGAATTACAATACTGAAAAGACACACTTGGCTGTTGCTCAAATGGTTGCGATGACAATAAAATACTATTCATTGTTTTAATTCTGAGAGGGGTTTGGAACTACTGCTTTATAACTAAATTAAGTTGCTCTTTACTTACTTGTGGACTTTCTTTTTTTTCCCCTTCATAAGTTATTGGGAATTTATATTAAAAAAAATCATACTTCTGTGTTCCTGTGATACACTCGTGAGCATCCAGAGTATGCTATCGCATATACCACCCTTTAATGTGTCCTTATTTACATCTGTGAGTTCAAACTGGTAAGGTGCTTTCCCTCTGCTGGCTATTTTGAGAGCCAGGGGAATTGGTAGGAAGAAAAAGACATCAGAAAATCATAGGACCCCATGAGAAACCCTAGCATATTCATTGCGTTGCAAAGTTCCAATATAAAATACAGTTTATCTAGTTCCCAACTCCAGCCTTTTCGAAAGGATTTATAATTGTAAAGTTTTGTATCACAGCTTCGAATTCACTTTTGTTGTTACTGCTTTTACCACCTTTAATTGAAAGTGTTTGTTTAATTACAGACCAAGCTAATAGTTTCCTAGATTTCTTTTCACTCGCTGGCAGACTTATGACAGCTGTGTCAAAAAACATTAAAAAAAATTGTTGTCAGAGGCATAAGGAAGATACTTCCTCTCCTTCATTGCCTCCAGTGCTGAGTCACTCCTCTTGAGCCCCTCTGGACCCCCCAGGCCTTTGAGCTTTGGCAATTACCGCAAGAACTTCGGCTTCAGAACCAAGTAAAGCGGTGCACTTCGGTTTTGGTGTCACTTGGGAGCCAAGAGAATTTGGCAAATTTTTAACATATTTTGAAGGCATTTGCTCTTTTTCCCCTATCCTTTCTTTTTTTCTATCCAGTATTGCTTCGCAATATCCCTCTGATTTCATAGACTACATTTAAAACCTAAAGGTACGCCTTTACGTTTTTCTGGATGTATAGCTTTGGGTCTTAACCTGGCATATCTCCTCCCCCTCAGCTTTATTGGGATATGACTGGCACACAATGTTGTGTATGTTTAAGGTGTACAGGGTAATAATTTGATATATGTATATGTTGTACAGCAATTATCACAATAAGGTTAGTTAACATCTCCATCACCTCACATAATTGGATCTTTTCTCAGCAATTAAAAAAATTTTTTTTTGATGTTTATTTATTTCGAGAGAGAGAGACAGAGTGTGAGCAGGAGAGGGGCAGAGAGAGAGGGAGATATAGAATCTGAAGCAGACTCCAGGCTCTCAGCTGTCAGCCCAGAGCCAGATGTGGGGCTTGAACCCACGAGCGAGATCATGACATGAGCCAAAGTCAGATGCTCAACCAACTGAGCCACCCAGGCACCCCTTTCAGCAACTTTCAAGTATATAATACAGTACTGTTAACTATAGTCACAATGCTGTACATCGAATCTCTAGCACTTATTTGTCTTATAACTGAAAGTTTGTATCCCTTGAACAACATCTCCTCACCCCCATACAAACCTCCTAGCCCATGGCAACCACCATCATACTGTTTATGTGAATGTTGGTTTGCAACCTTGGAAGCTTTCTGGGTGTACTCTGAGACCAGCCTCCAAACACAGACGGCAAGGAGAATCCAGAGAAAGAGGTAGACCACTGTAGTTTGGTAGGTGCCAGTATAAAAATTTTTTTTTATTTTTGGAGAGAGACACACAGAGCATGAGTGGGAGAAGGGCAGAAAGAGAGGGAGACACAGAATCCGAAGCAGGCTCCAGGCTCAGAGCTGTCAGCACAGAGTCCAACACAGGGCTCAAACCCACAAACCTTGAGATCGTGACCTGAGCTGAAGTCGGATTCTTAACCAATTAAGCCACCCAGGCACCCCAGTAGGTGCCAGTTTTAATAAGCAAGGGAGCTTATATATAAGACTTGTTCTGGCACCCACAAGATGTCTGTGCCCGTCTCCCAGAATCTTAAAGTTTGTACAGAACCCTTAACTAGGTTCAGTCACATGTTACTGTCCAGACGGTCTCCACAACACCTTACTCTCTCAAAGCTATGTCCTTGGAACAGGTCCCACTGTTGGAACAGTGGGCAGAGTGTACATTCTGAGAATAGAGAAGGTGAGAAGCGGGTGAGGAGGCACTGATTGCCTGGGTCTAGCTCAAGGGTCAACTGGTCTCCATGTCGTTTTGGTTACCTCCTCCAGCAACGAGTTTGGTGTTTTTACATTTCATATATAAGCGATATCACATCCAGTATTTGTCTTTCTCTGTCTGACTTATTTCACTTTGCATAATGCCCTCAAGGTCTATCCATGTTGTTGCAAATGGCAGGATTTCCTTCTTTTTATGGCTGGATAATAGCCCATTGGATACCACATTTTCTTTATCCATTCATCTATCTATGGACAGTTAGGTTATCTCCCTGTCTTGGTTGTTGTGAGTAACTGGTATTAGCTTTTGTACTTAGAAATAAGAAAAAAAATAACAGAGTTATGAAGTTTAAGGTTTCTATTGAAATGGAGTAAATTTGTTAGTCAAAACCACACACACACACACACACACACGCAAATCCACAGAGGAAATAGTAAAAGAGTATAGTGATTTCACTTCCACTTTGTCTCCTTTTTCTACCTCCATTTTCCTCTTTTCTCTTTCACTTATCCTTGTGGTCTGTCTAACCACATAATTTTTTCAAATGTTTTGTCTTCCAGATGCTTATAACCAAAACACACACAGTGAAATGAATGTAATTATTTAAATGCTACCAAGTAGATAAATTAAAGTGCTTATATAGTGCTCAGGCGATTATAACAGGAGGGGGAGGAATACATTCTTGCTCAAGACGAGAGATCACTGTGTATTTCTGTAACTTCTGTATCTTTTGTTTTCTTAATATGAAAAAAAAATGCCCTGCTCCTCACCAATGCCAAAATGTGTATAATCACCAAATACTCACCAATTCATTTGCTCCCTCACCTGTTTCCTTCTCTCCTCTGGTAAGATTTCTGGTTCTCCATTTTTGCTCTGTTGTGTTCCATCCATTGTTTCTCCTCTTATTGTACTTCTTGGAGGGCAAATTGCTTTAACGTGCTCTGCTATAAAGTGCTTTAAACACATTTAAAGAGAAGTAAAGAGGGGGAGCCTGGGTGGCTCAGCTGGTTGAGCATTGACTTCAGCTCAGGTCATGATCTCATGGTTCGTGAGTTTGAGCCCTGCATCGGGCTCTGTTCTGACAGCTCAGAGCCTGGAACGTGCTTCAGATTCTGTGTTTTCCTCTTTGCCCCTACCCTACTCATACTTTATCTCTCTCTCTTTCTCAAAAATAAACAAACATTTAAAAAAATTAAAAATAAAAAAAATAAAGGGAAGCAGAGAACCAAATTATTATAAGAATTTTCTCTTGCTCGATGTTCATACCCATAACAAATTGATAGCAAATGTTCTCCTGTAGCTCCGTGTGAAATTTTAAAACATCCTTGAGAAAATATTAGTAGATATTTTAAATACTTGTTATGAATCAGCCTTAGCGAGACCTGACAAAAGAATGAGGGGTCAAGAGTATTATTTCCAGATCTTCTAATTTGCATTGTTAAACTCAAGGGAACTTTGAGGTTTTTTTTTTTTTTACCAGCTTTCTTTTTCTTCATTGTTAGACATTCCTCTCCTTCATAGATGCCAAACACCCACAGGTAAATGAAACTTTTGCAACACTCTTTTCTCCTTAGTATGGAAAATTTCCAACTTTGGGTCACATAAAAATCTACCTTCGTTCGTTGTAGTGATGTTTTCTAATCATATAAAGAAGATACTTACAGGGGATACTTATATGTGTTTTTTTAAAAATCGGTTTGGCCAGCATATGATTCTTTTCCCCTTGTTTGGGAAATTCCCCACTTTGCGACTCTTGGCAGGATTCAGATCTTGCCTTTCGTCATAGGATCTGGGAAGCCCCACTATTCAGTTTCCCGGCAGCCTTTGCCATAGGACATAGGCCGCACCCAGCCTATCGGGCATATCCACCCTGTACTAAGTAAGGGATGGAGCAGGGAGCGTGGGGAATCCACTCAGTGTTGGCAGTGGTGACAGAAATGTCCATTTCCTGAGGCAGTCGTGGCAGCAGTTCCAGTGGTGACATCCTGTCTCTGGTGGGGTGTTGTTGGTCTGTTAGTTAACTCAGCTAGCTGAGTGGACTGGGGGAGGTCACAGCTTTGCACCATGTGGCGGCCTGAATTTGGTTGCGGTTGTTAGCCATCTATTGTTCTTGATTGTTTTCCAGAGCCCTTCTGTAGCCTCCTCAGTGATTATTGTGAGAATAGTTAACATTGTTTCAGTTAATTTCATCTCTGCTTAAAGCAGCCAGTCTCAGTTTTGTTATTTCTATTATTTGCAACTAAGAACACTGATGGGTATGAAATTTGACACCAGGAATGGCTGTAGGAAATGGAACCACAGAGGAATGAGGAGAGGGGGACTAGGATTGGTTGTCTGGCTTAATTGGAGCCTAAGGTAGTGAGAAATACAGCAGCACAAGGGATGAGACTCTTGCATACCGTAACATTCAGTGGCAAATCAGCAAATAAGCCATCTGTGAACTTCTAGAATGAAGTGCTCATTGAAGAAAAGAGGCTTTTGGGAACCAAGTGGGAGCTTCCATACATTGTGGAGGGCTGAGGATCTGAAGGGCCTTGCTGATGTGGTAGCTGTATCTAACGGTGTTGGGCAGCTTAAGGAAAGAACATGAGCTCAGATTCATAAATTTTTTTCTCTAGCCATGGATTACAAACTAGGGACTTTGCTGTGATTGCACTAAAAAATATCTCATATCTTTTATCAGTCAGGGTTGAAAAGGTCAAAAGCCAAATGTGGCTTGCCCAAATTAGAATGTCAGTTGAATTCACAGCCAGGTCCTTTATGTTGAAGTTTGGGCATTTAGAGGGAAATGGTAGGACCCCGAGAACTAGAACAGGGGAGTGGTAGGGTTTGGTAAACTTAGGGCACCCTGGATCCTCAGGGTCATGAAGCCACCTTTGCCAGCTGAAGCAGCACCGCTGCCCTCTCTGATGAGGCGATTCGTGTCTCGATTGAGTTTTCTGTCACTGCAAGGAGTTGCAAGACAAAGTCAGTTTTCCTTATGCCCTTTATGCCCCATGAACTTGGTTCCCAGCATACCTCAAAATACCAGTGACAAAGTCCGAGCTAGGAAGAGGCATATAGTGCTGAATGAGTGCAAGATTTTGCCAACTAATATTGAAAAAATCTGGGAAACATAGCTGAGAATGGATTTTGAACATTCTATGTCTGAGACAGAAAAATACAATTTTAGATTGGTTGAATTTATTGGTATGGGAGCACTGAGCCAGAGGACGTGGATTTAGTGTACTAGCATGAATAGGTGGCACTGATTCTACTTGTTTCCTTGATTGCTTGACCAAAACTTGGACTTGAGCCCCACTGAGATGCTAGAAATTCCTTTACAGACTGTAGGAGCAAGGAATTCAAATACTCAGGGAGATAAGATTGTTGGAGGGGATGTATCATGGGTATTGAACCCCATATTTTAACTATATCTCTTGAGAGGATCTTAATGAAACTCTTCAACAAGGCCTTGAGAGATACAGCGATGAGAGGCCCACTTAACATCCTCAGGAAAAATGAGTGGCCATTTCTGTAGGCCAGGGATGCTAATGGGAGATGCTCAAGTTGGAGTGGGGCTCTCCAATGGTACTGGGGATGTGAGGATCCTGGGGTGACAGAGCTTCAGTAGCAGCATCTCACCATGACAAGGCAAGGTAGGCAGCTTGGCTACCATAATAGGCAGAAGGATGGGCGTTTTAAATGGAATGACCAGTAGGGATCTTTGGAAATGGCTGTTGATAATGAGATCCCTGTGACTGAAATAGATAGGCACTTAGCTATGCAACTGGATTTTTACAACCATAAACTCTGGATCTTCTGGCAAACAGGCTTGCGGTTAGCTATTATAACAGGAAATCATAGCTCCTCACCTAATTCCCAGAAAGAGATTAGTTCATAAGCCCAACATCCTTTAATTTTTTTATTTAATTAAAAATTTTTTTAAAGTGTATTTTTTTATTTTGAGAGAGAGAGAGAGAGCACACATGAGCAGGGGGTGGGCAGAGAGAGAACACCAAGCAGGCTCTGCGCTGTTAGTACAGAGCCTGATGCAGGGCTTGAACCCATAAACCATGAGATCATGACCTGAGCTGAAATCAAGAGTTGGACACTTCTGACTTCTGCTCAGGTCATGATCTCATGGCTCGTGAATTTGAGCCCTGCATCTGGCTCTGTACTGACCGCTCAGAGCCTGTAGCCTGCTTCGGATTCTGTGTCTCTCTTTCTCTCTGCCCCTCCCCTGCTCTCAATCTGTTTCTCTCTCTCTCTCTCTCTCTCTCTCTCTCAAAAATAAATAAACATTAAAAAAAATTCATGAAAAAAAGAGTTTGACACTTAACCAACTGAGCCACTCAGGCACCCCCCCCAAACCCAACATCCTTTAAATGCTAGCAAGGTCAAGAACTTGCCAGACCAAGCCCTGCAAAACAGACCTGAGCATATTTATTAGAGTAACTGGGGAAAAAGAAATATTAAGACCTTCCAGACATTAGTAGATGCTTTCTCTGCTCAGGATACAATCTCTTTACTGGAGCAACTCAACATATGACTTAATATTTGCTATAAATTTTTTAATCTGACACATGCTTTTTCCTGCAAATAAGCAGAGAAAATCATTTTGTTTTTATCTGGTAGGAGCAGCAGAATAATTTCACGGCTTCGCCTTAGGCAGTGGCCTAATGTCACCATTTGGTCTGCAGGTTTGTTGACCATCACTCAGGACACCGTGCTAGTCCAAAATATTGTGACATGCTAATAGGACTGGGACAGTAGGATATAGCAGGAACTACTGATGTCCTGGTATAAGATACCTGTGTGCTAGCAGGAAGGAAACAAACAATCTAGATGGTCTCCTAGCATCCATTCTCGGTCCTTTGTTCTGATGCAGTAATGCTCACCACATTGTAGATGTTTTATTTTGTTGTGAGAAATAGTCCTGAAGCGTCAGATGCTAATGTGGCGATGAAAATGAATAGAGGGAAAAGTATTTTAAGAAAGTCATGGTTCCTGGGCAAAAAATGGTATTGCTGGATAAATTAAAGTAGAAGACTGGGGGGTACCTGGGTAGCTGTAGGTTGTGTCCGACCTCAGCTCAGGGAATGATCTTGTGGTTCGTGAATTCGAGTCCTGAATCGGGCCTGCTATTATCAGTGCGGAGCCTGCTTCGGGTCCTCTGTCCTCGTCCCTCTGCCCCTCCCCTGATTCACTCTCTATCTCAAAAATAAACAAACATTTAAAAAAGTAGAAGGTTGGGGCGCCTGGGTGACTCAGTCGGTTATGCGGCCGACTTCGGCTCAGGTCATGATCTCACGGTCTGTGAGTTTGAGCCCCGCGTTGAGCTCTGTGCTGATGGCTCGGGGCCTGGAGCCTGCTTTGGATTCTGTGTCTGCCTCTCTCTCCCGCCCCCCCGCTCCCCGCTCACGCTCTGTCTCTCTGTCTCTCAAAAATAAATAAACATTAAGAAAAAAGTAGAAGGTTGCATTTGGACATGGGGCTGGTTTATGAAATCTATAATATGCTCTATGCAGGTGTTGCCAAGTAAAATTCCATCAGAGACCAGGAAGGATATATAAGATGAAATGGATGAGGGTAAGACAATAGAGAGAAGGCTTGTTCTGGGTGATTAGAGAAATATACATATTCTCCTTAAAGGCATTAAAGACGAATTTTAAAACACTAAACTGTCGAAAGTACTACTACTCTATGACACTACTATATTTGGCACGCTATATGTGACATACTATGTGTGACATGTATGATTTGTGATACTAAAAGGAATAAAAAGTGATTTAGAAAATTATTTGAGCAAGAATTCTAAATAGTGCAAATGTTACTCACCTGTTACCATCAGGTGGGAAATAAAATTTTACCAGAGAATAAAAAAGGATACACATACACGTGCAGCACATACCGCTCCAAGAAAAATTATTCCATTCATTCACCAAGTATTCATTAAGTTCCTACCAGGTCAAAATGCTTTTCTAGGCTCTGGGGATAGAGTAGTGAAAGGATCAGTCAAAATGTCTGCCCCATGGAGCCTGCCTTCTCGGGGGAGGGGTTAGGCCACCAACAAGTGAATGAGGGAGTGTGTGAAAAGAGGCAAGTGCTATGTATGGAGAAAAACAAAGTAAGGAAGCAGTATATGGGGTGCAAGAACAGGTGGATGCCGTTGTATTTTTGCTCAGGCTGGTCAGGGAAGGGCTCAGCGATATGACGTTTGAACCAATGTTTGAAAGACATGGAACGAGTCATAAATATATTTGAGTAAAAGCATTTCAGGAGGGTGAAAGCAAGAGCACAGGGCCTAAGACAGGAGCATACTCATCATATTCAAGGGACTGCAAGGCAGTGAGCATGATGGGAGAAAGTGAATGGCGAGGGAAGCAGGCAATAAGGACTGAGAGGTGGTTAGGGGAACCAAATCCCAAAGGAGTTTGACTTTTACTTTGAAGGAGCTGAGGACCATTGGAGGATTCTAAGCAGTAATGCAGCCAGTGATTTAACTTACATTTTTAATAAGTTCACCCTGGGTTGAGCAAACTCAGTAAGGCAGCAAAGGGAGGCAGAAAGAGCAGTTCGGAGGCCATATAGCAATCTGGTGAAAAATGACAATGGGTTAGGGTGGTAGCATGGAGGGAGTGGGAATGAATTAGATTCTAGATATATTTTGAGGTAGAACAAAAAAGGTTTCCAGATATAGTATATAGATATATAGATATGGCATGAGAGAGAAAGGAACGAGGTTCTCACCTGAGCAACTGGAAAGCTGGAGTTGCTATTAACTGTAATGAAGACTTTGCAAGGTGCAAGGTTAAGGGCAAGATCAGGGATTTGTTTTTGGACATGTTACATTTCAGGTGTGTATTGCATATCTAAGTGGACATGTTAAATAGGAAGTGGGGTATCAGTTTAAAGTTAGCAGAGCGGTCCAAGCGAGAGCTGTAGATTTGGAAGTCAGCACTGAATAGATACATGAGATCACCATGGTAGTGTGAATACGTAGAAACGAGAACCCATCCAAGGACTGGGCTTTGGGGCATCTTCATCCACAAGGTTGGGAAAACGAGGAAAAATTGGCCACTGAGACTGAGGAGGAGGAGCTGATGAAGAAGGATGAAAATCAGGAGAGAGTCATCAGCTACGTCATAGCTACTTGAGATCTTGAGAGATGGGGACTGTTGTTTCAGACCTGGGGAGGACACTGGTTCCCTGGACAAGAGCAGTTGCAATGCGACTTAGTGACTTGGTCCTGTATGGAGTGGGCTTGAGATAGGGAGAGAGGGATCTGATGATGGTAAGACCATTTTAAGAAGTTTTATTGGAAGGAAAATGGGAGAAATGGAGCGGTGGCTAGAGAGGGCATAAGTGGCAACAAACTCGAGGGTTTCAGCTGATATGAAGTGATGCATCAGACATCTGACATTTTAATATCTAGCACTTAAATATGAAATGTATGTTGAAATAAATTAGAATGAAAACATGCTGTAGTTTCAGTTTTGAAACAATATTAAAATCTCCAATGAATCTTCTATTTCATCTATTTATTAGAGTTATTAAAAACATTTAGATTTTCATCTCCACTGGCATCCTGTTACATATTTTTAGTTTTACTATGGTAAGTTAGTTGTAACACTGTAATTATGCTATGGAATGATAGATTAATGGTAATTTATAAACGCACAATTAATTTTAACAAGTTGTGAAAAGTCAACTGGCTTAGTTAACTAGTGAATTCAGCTAAACAATACATTTTAGTAATAGTAAGAACCTAGATTGATTAGCTTTAATCAATTGTTTGGGCATTTTACAAGAATAGTCTGTTTGGGGAAGATTTTGGACATTAAAAAATAGTGATTATAGTTTGGGAATTTAGATCCAACCAGTGGAAGCACTTATCTGAATCATTTCTCTCTGTGTGGTTTTTTTTTTAATGCATTTTGTATTTTTCAGCCTGTCATTCTTTTTTTTATTTTTAAATAATTTATTGTCTAATTGGTTTCCATATAACACCCAGTGCACACCCCAACAACTGCCCTCCTCTGTGCCTGTAACTCACTCTCCACCCTCCCACACCCCCCTCACCCCTCCATTTGTTCTTAGTCTTTGAGTGTCTCTTATGTTTTGTCTCCCTCCCTCTCTGTGTCTTTTTTCTTTTCCCCTCTTCTCCTCCCCATGGTTTTCTGTTAAGTCTCCCAAAATCCACCTATGCGTGGAAACATATTGGTATATGTCTTTCTGTGACTGACTTATTTCACTTAGCATCATACCCTCGAGTTCCACCCATGTTGCTACACATGGCCAGATTTCATTCTTTCTCATTGCCATGTAGTATTCCATTGTATATATGTACCACATCTTCTTTATCCATTCATCGGTTGATGGGCACTTGGTCTCTTTCCATAATATGGCTATTGTCGAAAGTGCTGCTATAAACATCGGGGTACATGTGCCCCTATGCATCAGCACTCCTGTATCTCTTGCTATTCCTAGCAGTGCTATTGCTGGGTCATAGGGTAGCTCTATTTTCATTTTTTTGAGGAACCTCCACACCATTTTCCAGAGTGGCTGCACTAGTTTGCATTCCCGCCAACAGTGTAGGAGGGTGCTTACTTCTCCACATCCTCGCCAGCATCTATGGTTTCCTGATTTGTTCATTTTAGCCGCTCTAACTGGTGTGAGGTGGTATCTCAGTGTGGTTTTGATTTTTATTTCCCCAATGCTGAGTGACATTGAGCATTGTTTCATGTGTCTGTTGGCCACCTGAATGTCCTCTTTGGAGAAGTGTCTATTCATATCCTCTGCCCATTTCTTCACTGGATTATTTGTTTTTGGGTGTGGAGTTTGGTAAGTTCTTTATACATTTTAGATACTAATCCTTTACTAGATGTGTCATTTGCAATTATCCTTTCCCATTCCGTCAGTTGTCTATTAGTTTTGTTGGTTGTTTCCTCCTTTTTGAAGCTTTCTATTTTGATGAGGTCCCAATAGTTCATTTTTGCTTTAAATTCCCTTGTCTTTGGAGATGTGTTGCGTAGGAAATTGCTGCGGCCCAGTCAAAAGGTTTTTTCCTGCTTTCTCCTCTAGAATTTTGATGGTTTCTTGTCTCACATTCAGATCCTTCATCCATTTTGTGTTTATTTTTGTGAGTGGTGAAAGAAAATGGTCTAGTTTCATTCTTCTGCATGTTGCCGTCCAGTTCTCCCAGCACCATTTGTTACAGAGGCTGTCTTTTTTCCATTGGATACTCTTTCCTGCTTTGTCAAAGATTAGTTGGCCATATGCTTGTGGGTCCATTTCTGGGTTCTCTATTCTATTCCATTGGTCTAGGTGTCTGTTCTTGTGCCAATACCATGCTGTCTTGATTATTATTGCTTTGTAGTAGAGGTTAAAGTCTGGGATTGTGATGCCTCTTGCTATGGTTTTCTTCTTCAATATTACTTTGGCTATTCGGGGTCTTTTGTGGTTCCATACAAATTTTAAGATTGTTTGCTCTAGCTTTGAGAAGAATGCTGGTGCAATTTTGATTGGGATTGCATTGAATAGTGTAGATTGCTTTGGGTAGTATTGCCATTTTAACAATATTCTTGCAATCCATGAGCATGGGATGTTTTTCCATTTCCTTGTGTCTTCCTCAATTTCCTTCATAAGTTTTTTATAGTTTTCAGCATAAAGGTCTTTTACATCTTTGGTTAGGTTTATTCCTAGGTATTTGATGGTTTTGGTGCAATTGTGAATGGGATTTGCTTCTTTATTTCTCTTTCTATTGCTTCATTGTTGGTGTAAAGGAATGCAACCGATTTCTGTACGTTGATCTTGTATCCTGCAACTTTGCCAAATTCATGGATCATTTCTAGTAGGCTTTTGGTGAATTCTGTTGGGTTTTCCATGTAAAGTATCATGTTGTCTGTGAAAGTGAAAGTTTGACTTCATCCTGATGCCTTTTATTTTGCTTTCTTGTCTGATTGCTGATGCTAGGACCTCCAACACTGTTAAATAGCAGTGGTGAGAGTGGACGTCCCTGTTGTGTTCCTGATCTCAGGGGGAAGGCTCTCAGTTTTTCCCCATTGAGGATGATATGAGCTGTGGGCTTTTCATAAATGGCTTTTATGATGCCTAAGTATGTTCCTTCTATCCCGACTTTCTTGAGAGTTTTTATTAGGAAAGGATGCTGTATTTTGTCAAATGCTTTCTCTGCATCAATTTACAGGATCTTATGGTTCTTATATTTTCTTTTGTTAATGTGATGTATCACATTGATTGATTTGTGAATATTGAACCATCCCTGCAACCCAGAGATGAATCCTACTTGATCATGGTGAATAATTCTTTTTATATGCTGTTGGATTCTATTTGCTAATACCTTGTTAAGAATTTTTGCATCCATATTCATCAAGGAGATTGACCTATAGTTCTCTTTTTTTGCTGGGTCTCTCTCTGGTTTGGGAATCAAAGTGATGCTGGCTTCATAGAATGAGTCCGGGAGTTTTCCTTCCGTTTCAAGTTTTTGGAACAGCTTGAGAAGGATAGGTATTAACTCTGTTTTAAATGTCTGGTAAAATTCCGCAGGGAAGCCATCTGGTCCTGGAATTTTATTTGTTGGGAGATTTTTTTTTTAATAATTTATTGTCGAATTGGTTTCCATACAACACCCAGTGCTCATTCCTACAAGTGCCCTCCTCTGTGCCCATCACCCACTCTCCACCCTCCCATACCTCCCTCTCCCCTCAGTTTGTTCTTAGTCTTTGAGAGCCTCTTATGTTATGTCTTCCTCCCTCTCTGTGGCTTTTTTTCCTTCCCCTCTTCCCCCTCCCCCCCCCTCGTTTTCTGTTATGTCTCACAAAGCCTACCTATTCGTGGAAACATATGGCATCTGTCTTTCTCTGCCTGATTTATTTCCCTCAGCATAATACCCTTGTTGGGAGATTTTTGATAACTGATTCAATTCTTCACTAGTTATGGGTACGTTCAAGTTTTCTATTTCTTCCCGTTTGAGTTTTGGTAACGTGTGGCTGTTAGGAATTTGTCTTTTTCTGCCAGGTTATTCAATTTGATGGCATATAGTTTTTCATAATATTCTCTGATGATTGCTTGTATTTCTGAGGGATTGGTTGTAATCACTCCATTTTCGTCCGTGATTTTATCGATTTGGGTTCTCTCTCTTTTCTTTTTGAGGAGCCTTGCTAGAGGTTTGTGTTAGTGACTTTTCTTGTTTCTTAAGGTGGGCCTGGTTCACAATGTATTTCCCTCTCAGGACTGCCTTTGCCGCATCCCAAAGCATTTGGATTGTTGTATTTTCATTTTCATTTGTTTCCATGTATTTTTTAAATTTCTTCTCTGATTGCTTGGTTGACCCATTTGTCTTTTAGTACTTTATTCTTTAGCCTCCATGTTTTTGGGGGTTTTGTAGACTTTTTCCTGTGGTTGATTTCAAGTTTCAAAGCATTGTGGTCTGAAAGTGTGCATGGTATGATCTCAATTTTTTATATTTATTCAGCGTTTCCTTGTGCCCCAAAATATGGTCTGTCTTGGAAAATGTACCCTGTGCATTTGAGAAGAATGTAAATTCCTTTGTTTCTGGATGAAGGGCCCTGAAGATGTCTGTCAGGCCCATCTGTTTCAATGTGTCATTCAGGGCCATTGTTTGTATGGTGATTCTCTGTTTAGTGGATATATCCAGCGCTGTGCGTGGGATATTAAGGTCCCCTGCAATTAGCACATTTTTATCAATAAGATTGCTTACACTTGTAATTAACTGCCTACAGATTTGGGTGCCCCAGAATTCGGTGTGTAGATATTTATAATTGTTAGCTCTTCCTGCTGGATAGTCCCTGTGATTATTATATAATGCCCTTTCTTCATCTCTTATTACATCTTTTACTTTAAAGTCTAGTTTGTCTGATATAAGTGTGGCTACTCCAGCTTTCTTCTGACTTCCTGTAGCATGGTAGCTAGTTCTCCATCCCCTCACTTTCAATCTGAAGGTGTCCTCAGGCCTAAAGTGGGTCTCTTGAAGACAGCATATAGATGGGTCTTGTTTTTTAATCCATTCTGTTACCCTGTGTCTTTTAATTGGAGCATTTGGTCCATTCACATCCAGCGTTAATATTGAAAAATAAGGGTTTAGAGTCACTGTGTTATCTGTAGGTTTCATGCTTGTAAGATGTCTCTGGTACTCTGTGTTCCTTGTGACCTTTCCTTCATAGAGACCCCCTCAGGATCTCTTTTAAGACTGGTTTATTTGTGATGTATTCCTCAGCCTGTCATTCTTAGATTAATTGCTATTAAGTGGTACATGATTTAAGGGAAATTGTGTTTGTACCCTGCATACCTGAAGTTAAAACATTAACTTGAAATTTGATTAAAAGAAAATAAAGACTGTTCGTTATTTTGTCTGATGTTCAGAGACAGTATTTTCTATATTATAATGTCAGAAAGTACAAAGATTTAAAGTCTTTACAGCTTTTTTAAAAATTTCTTCAGCCAAGATATTTTAGCATATTTAATTAGGCGATGCTTCCAACACCACTGCTCTGAACATCGATTGTACTTGTCAATCTTGATACCATCCACATTCCATTCAAAATGAGTGACTCAACACCCCACCTGGTACGGAGGCCAGAGCTCCTCCTAGCCCATCACTGGAAATCAAAAGACAGAATGTTAATGTGACAGGATTGTGATTTATGTCCTATAAAAGGCAGGGACCCTATTTTGGCTCGTTTATTTGAAGTATTTATCTGTTAATAAAGAAGCTTTTGAGAAGGCTCTTTCCCTATAAAGACTTATGAAAAGAAGTGGTTTTTTGCATCCTTGTGAAGCCCTCTATGTAAGTGCATAGGTAGATTTCCATAGTTAAACCTAACCACAAGGACTGTGATTATTATTTGTTCTATTTCTATGTCACAACAAATAAAACCTCTATGTCAAACTTCTAGTAATTATCACAGCAGTAGGCCCCGAATATAGGCTTTGGATTGCACTTGGAATTTTCATGGATCTGAAGCATTTTTTCCTTGGTCACTGGGCATGAAGTTGGTAGGGGATGGGGGAGGGTAATCCTTGTGAGCATCATCTTTGTGCACAAGTCTGGTGAGTTGTTGTCTGTGGAGGGTGAGATGGAGAGTCCCAGAAGTATTTCCTCCCTTTGACCAGTTTGTTTGTCTCGCCTTGTTGGGATCTGAAATGTTAAGAAACTCTTCAGGAGTTAAAGTATCATTATCTGGTCTGCCCAAATCATCAGCACAGGTTCATCAGTTGATTAAACCATCCCCTTCCAAGGCTGTGTGGGGAGAGCCGGGCCCAGAAGGAACAGGATTCATGAGAGAGAAGAGGGACGGCCCATTTTCTAGGACCACTGGCTATTAAGGGGACAGAGGAAGACCACTGACTTTGGTTTATGGGAGCATGTTGCTGCTACAGAAGGTAGAGGAACACCCAAAGAAGGTTTCGTGTAGCCAACAAACATTTGCCTTGCGTCCGTCTTGTACCATAGGCATGGGGACACAGATGAGGAGGACGTGGTTCCAGCCTTGAGAAATTTACATCCATCAGGGAAGGCAGACACAGAGAGTGGTGTGCTGATGTAACCTGGCAGTCCAAGTTTGGGGGTGCAAAAGGCAGCTGTGACTCACTAGAGAGGGCCTCTTGTTCACATTTCTGCCTTGCATTTATCAAGTGGAAGCAGTTCTGACCATGAGGCTGCTCTACTGTATCACATTTTCAGAGGTAAAATTGAGTGAAAGGCCATGTCATGGACCTACGCTGCCGCCAGAATGCTTCCTCCTGGAAAATGGAAACTAATCAGCTCTTCTAAGCCTCTGTGTGAAGACAGGAGTAGGAGAAGCCTTAGCTTTATAATCTGGCTTCGTTTTTTTATTAGTTCTGGGCCTTGGACCAAGACCTTTAATTTCTCTGAGACTTATTTTCCTTATCTGTTTAATGTAGAGAATGATTTCCCCAATGGGAGGAACTGAGAAAATGAAATGGGATGGTGTATGTCAGCATTCCTGGTCTATGGTGGCTAGTCCATGACCATGAACCCTGTCCACTCCACGGCCCAAGCCCAGTGCAGCTGACTAATGACTAAGGCTGGTCCAGACACTGGCCTAACACAGGGGCTGACAACCAGTGGACCAGGTGGAAAGCATTATCCCTGCCGCCGAGCCTCTGGCTCTGTGGGAGGGAAAATTAAATGCATCATTAAAGAGAGAATATACATCAAGCTTTTTAGACCTTTCTGAATTCAGATCCAGTTTACCAAGTGGCTTTTTTGTTTGATTTTTAGAGAATTTAACTCCCACAGTTCGGGTCACAGCAAAACTTGGAAGTTACTGTTCACAGTATATTATCCTTATTCTCAGTGGTAGCATGGCTTCACTTTCAGATTGGCAAATGTAAAAGGACAGTTCACTGAGCAGCAATATTAAGAGAGAGCTTCATGTTTGTGTAATAACGTGGGGCTTTGTGAGCTGTACAGAATGTACAGCGGTAATTAGATGTTTCAGATACATGTCTAGACAGGGTAACGCTTCAGGAGCACTTGCTCAACCCTGGGAAAAGCTACAGGTCGCCTGTTTGTGACCAGAAAAAGCTCTCCTTGATTAACAAGTTAAATGTGGACTTAACTCTCTGGCGCTAGATTCACACCCAAGAGGAAAATCAGATCTGATGGGATTTGACAGGACCAATCATTTATAGAACTTGACCAGGCCTAACTTTGTGACCTGATTCAAGGGTGCTAAAAATTATGTCTCCCACATAACCTTTACCATCCTCCTACAGGCCAAGATTCTCATTCTTAGTATCACTCCTTTGATTAAGTCATTCTTATTTGAAAAGGACTCCCATAAAATTTGAGCTTGTCCCTTGGGAGGGTTACACTATGACCTGGATTGCTCAATCTTAGGAAGAATAATGAGGAAACACATCTTAGGATAGGTAGGTTTTGATGTGAGGGCAATAGGACACTTGAAAAGGTTTGGAATTGAGGACATTTTTGAGGAGGGTGTGCCCAGGTAGAGAGGGCTGAGGGGGCAGCATGAGGTTTTAGGGTACCTTAGGGAAGGGAGCAGAAAAAAAGAGGGCATTGGCGAAAGGGAGGTGGTTGTCCTGTGTGTGCCTGTATGTGTGTGTGTTGCACATGTAGCAAGGGATAAACCTGCTTCACCTATATCCCTGTTTTTCATGACTCATCATGAGCCCTGACTTTGATTATTTTAAGCAAAGATAAAAGTATCTAGAAACCAGCCCCTTTCTGGGTACCTTCTGGTCACTATGGTACTTTCTGGTGTTGAAGCCTTAATAATGTCTGCCCTGAAGTGTAAACCTTCCTGCTGGGATGATTGGGAATCATATTCCGTCTTTCCTTCTTGGATGCCCTCTCCCAGCATCTGATGGCCCCACTAGCCCCCAGACTAATCCCCGGAGTACACGACAGTTTACTTACTGCCAGTTGTTTGTTGTTAGATGATTTGCAAAGCTCCATTCCTGATATCCCAGAGACACCCCAAAGGTAGGGGCCAACTGGGAATTTGCAGGTGTGAAGTGCGGACTTTAGTCTCTAACTTCCTAGAGGTGTCATTTAGCCACTACTGCAGTCGGCCTCTCAAATTGATGCCCAGTGCTACTATTGATGTTGTGGTTTTCCCTGAAACTCTGCTTACTCTGCATCAGGCAGGGTGCTGGCCGCTTCACACACGTGTCTCATGCTCATTGCAAACCATTAGTTGTTAGTATTCCTCACCACTAGTTAGGAGTCAGCTAGTCATTAGAGTTTCTATTTAACAGTTTAGAAATTTGAGGCTTTGAGAGGCTGCATAATTTGTCCAGTACAGAACAGCTGAGTAGTGAGAGACCTGGGATTTTAACACAGAAGTGTCAGGCTCCTTCTATTACTCCGCACTGTTGTTAAGGGTATTTCCTCTCCATCTGGGGGTTTCTATTTTTTCAAAAAATAGCTTGCAACCTAAGGGACACATAATTGTCAACTGGAACACAAATGGCCATGGAAAGCAATGTGCAGAAAGGACACTGAGGCACATCTAAGCTGTGGAGGAATGTCACCTATGTGCATGCTGCCCTAGCCCTTCAGTGGATGCTGACATGGGCTGCTCCTGCCTGACTCCTTCAGACACCAAGCCTGGTCTTGAACTCTGCCCATAGAGAATGAAGGCAGATGGGAAGTTAATGTCAAGAGAAGTACTTACATTTCTAGAGAGGCAGCCCTGTGGGCATACAGAGGTCCTTTAGGTTTTCATTATACTGAATTAATCTAATTTGACTCATCTTTCAGGTGACTTCCTACAAAAGGGTGAGGCTTGATCTGGACTCTGGCCCAGGTTAAAGCATTTAACTAGCTAATGGCCTCCTTGACTTCTGACCCCATCATGGCCTCCCTTGACCCAGTCTGTTTCTGCATAGTAAAAACAGGCTTTCAAACTGAAAATAGGGAAGACCATGCAAATGCAAATGATTTTCCTTTTATTTTTTAAGTTTATTTATTTATTTTGAGAGAGAGAGAGAACATGTGTGTATGAGTGTGGGAGGGGGAGAGTGAGAGAAGAGAAAATCTACATACACGCTCTGCTCTTTCAGTGCAGAGCCCAAGGCGGTGCTCAGTCTCACGGTGGTGAGATCATGACCTGAGCTGAAATCAAGAGCTTAGCAGACTGAGTCACCCAGATGCCCCATGAAAATGATTTTTATGATCGTTATTATCCAATAAACCAGCAATCTTGCATAGTAGGGGGTGTTAGTTGCTCTAAAAGCGACATACGGGGTATATTTCCCTGGGGAATAGGGGGTGGGTAGGTGGTCCAACTCACCAGAAAAAAAGTACCGTGTCTACAAACTTGGTCTCTTCATTTTTAGAAACCTTCTGGCCAAGCTTAATTTTGCTGGGAGTATGCACAGCAGGGGTGCCAGGCTCCTTCCATCTAGCTACAGAGCTGGAACCTGAGCCTTGTTTCTGAACAAGAAGTGTAGTTATGTGACAAAAGGGCCATTCCAGTAACTTGCTCAGAACAAGGAGAATCTGATCCACGCAGACTTGCTGTCTCTATTGCTAGAAAATAGTGATTTCTGGCAACTCTCGAGTGAAAAATTCCCACAAAATAGAAAACTTAGAGCCCCTTTTCAGGTCATCCTTTTAGCAATCAAAGTAGCGAAATTGGTCTAGCTTTCTTTTGAGCACATCTGCACCCTACTGACTATGTCACCAACTGAGGCAGAATTCCTGGCCCCTTTGCAAATTGCAGGAACTGAGGATCCCACTTCCAACTTACAGCCCTTCCCGTCCATGCTCACCCTTCCCTTACACGCTGGGATCATGCTGGCATCCCACCCCCCTCATCCCTGAAGATAGACAACAGGAAGTCTGCATTCCTGATGCCAGGGAGACCTACTCTGGCTGCTGGGCTGTTGAAGAACATTACAGAATGTTCAGGGGCCACAACAGACTTTCATGAGGCAAACCCATCAGGCAAAATCTTCCAGGCCCAACTGTTCGGGGAAGATCAGTGGCCTGAGCAAGGGCAGTGTCCTGTTTTGCATGGTTACTTTGATATGCCAGGCCCCACTTAAAAGTAGGCTTCCAGTACCACCACATCATTCACAAACTCATCTCAGAGCCACTTGTCTTGACCTATTTCACACTCTGTGTTATTCTATCCATGGATCCTCCCAGCTTCTGACCTGGGGGTTGACTCACTTTCCTGTTTACAGCCTTGCCTCAACCCTCATTCCTAATGTCTTACATAGTTTCTTTGGCAATGACCTTTGCTTCTCTTTTGACTAGAGTTCAGATTCTCCTCTGGCCAGACAACCTGTGACTATTCGGGGTAAAAGTATGCCAGATCTTACCTGGCCCCCAGCACCCTTGGTCCCTGGTGTGGCATCCTAAGAGCACTGTGTCTGCCAGACTGGCCTTTACATGTTTGGGGTAGCCTCTGTGTAAGAGGGGAAGGTGGAAGAATGGAACAGGGAGGAAATGAGCTAGGAAGACAAGGGTGAATAAGCCCCTTCCTTCTGTGAATGAATGTCTACTAATGCAGACCTTAAAAGGAGCACCAATCATTTTACCCCTGTGATTTTTAGGTTTGCTCCATCTCAAAGAGCCACAGCAAGTGATATGAAGTTTTTGAGTCTGTACGATCCTACTGGGAACATAAGGATAGTGCTTGATAGGGCTGCTCTGTGTTCTAACTAGAACTCCAACTTACCATTCTATCCACAAGTGAATATTTTCCAACAAGTAATTCTACTTTTATTTCTCAATTAACTATTCAATGAGTACTCAGATTGAATGAGATTGGTGAAGTTTGGAAAGACCATGATTGCAAATCAGCGAAGTTGGTCATACAACTTCATTAAGTGCCAGGTCCCTTTCTGATGCTATAAATATGGTAGATTTATTTTGGGGGGTCCTGCTCTGTTACCAACATCTTCTTTGCAGAATCCTCCTTACCCACAGCTCTGCCAAAAACATGGACTTGGGTGACCATGTTCATACCATGTGCCCTCACAGGTGACTGGACTAGTGATGGACACTTGAAACCGATATCATCAGTCCTTCATTGAGTCAATGATCAGCCAGGCCATCTTGCCTGAAAATTTGAGCCAATGGACATAAAGATCATTGTCAGTCATTGGTGAATGCTAGACTCTTAAGGTTATGTTGAATAGAACCAGAGTCAATTCATGCTACATAGGCAAGCTGAGGTTGTGAGACAGCAGAAAGCATTAATAAGCAGAGAAAGCTTGTTTTCAGAGAGGAGGATGCATCAGACAAGCAGGGAGTTAAGGGACTCCCTGAGACAGGGACTCAGTAAGAGAAAGATGTAGCACATGGCCTAGGTTCTTGTGGCTTCCCAGCTCCAGGCCCCAAGAGATCTGTCTGTACTTCATTTCCTACTTGTTGATATCCATGAGATGACTTCTTAGATCCGAGACCACATCATCTCCATTGCCTGAGAGAGTTTCCAGACAAGAGAAACCTAAAGGATTAGATCATTGCTTGACTTTTCTCTTTTCTTTTCTTTTCTCTTTTCTTGTCTTGTCTTGTCTTTTTTTTTCTTTTTGTTTTCTGTTTTTTTTGTTTTTGTTTTTGTTTTTTGAGATAAGGATTGCTTTTCCTTATGGCTAAAAAACCTTGACTAAAGTAAACTTCTACTTAGGTGTTGCCAGCCAGTGCCTGCAAGGGAGAATTGTAAACTTTTATCTAGACAATTAAGGAAAGGGTGGAATGTTTTCTACTTGCTTATTTTGAAGTAGAGCTTGATGTCATTGGAAGCTATTTTTACATCCATCTTCTTGTTGTTAATCATTTAAGACATTCTGGATTTTCACTGTTTTCTCACTCATGATAACCGTATTGGCTCTATAGGGTGTGTCCTTAGGAACGCAACATTTATGGGGGAAAAAAACCCACAAAAAGTCCAATATCACACATAAGCTTACATCAAAGGACAAGATTGCCTCTGCTCGTTTCTAATAGTGGACTTTCTGATTATCTGCCCCAGAGACAAAATCTTGATTGCCTTGTCAACAAATTCAGTGCCCAAATAACTGGGGATTTTTATGGCTGGGGAAACTCCAGATATATACCATAGGGGGAGAAGCAGGGATGGGGGTGAGGTAATTCAGTCCGTGATCCATCTCTGGCAATTACCAGTTGCTCTTCTCATCAGCTCTAGCTCCTACAACAAATTGGTATTTATCTGGGTGAAGAAGTGTAAATAGTGGGTACCCTGGGAGTGGAGTTGGGGTTATTCTTTTTTTTTCCCCTCTGAAATGAGCTGAAAGAGAGGGTACTATTAAGTTTGCATAAGACACTAAGCGAGTCTGAGTAATACAATTCAAAGTCAGGTAATATACTCTACAGGAAGAGTTTCTTTTTTTTTTTTCACATCTTCTTTTTATTATTATTATTTTTTTAATAGTTTTTTGTCAAATTGGTTTCTATACAACACCCAGTGCTCAATCCAACGAGTGCCCTCCTCTGTGCCACCACCCACTCTCCCCCCTCCCACACCCATCTCTCCCCTCAGTTCTTTCTTATTCTTTGAGAGTCTCTCATGCAGGAAGAGTTTTCATACCTGAGGGAATGGACAGAAAAGTGAATGTCAGTTGGAAAGAGGATACTTAGAGAACGGTAGAGGGAGAACTCATTTACATTGAGAGGCTATGGAGCCTAGTAGTTAGGTACGTGGGCTGTGGACCCGGACTACGTGGATTTACGTCCTGGGTCTACCACTTAGTAAGTAGCTGTATGACCAGGCACAGATTACTTAATTTCTTGGTGCTTCACTTTCTTCATCTATAAAACAGGAATAACAGTAGTACCCACCTCATAGGTTTGTTGTGAAGATTAAAGGAATTGGTGTGGGTCATATGCATAGAGCAGTGTCTGGCCCAGAATAAGTGCTTAATAAATGCTAGTGATTACTATTCTGTAAGACGTCACCAAGTGTGTCAACAAGACCAGCAAGATGCACAAGAACTAGCAACACAAGTATTCTATATTCTTGTCCTGTTGAGAAAAATCCAGTGTATTTCCTCTTCGACTGTGGAATGTGTGTGTTTTGGCTAAAACAAGAAAGAAGGGGCACAAAAGGGGTACTAAAACGAAGATGGGAACAGAGGGGCTTTCACATAAGGAGGGTAAATAGATTGGGTTCTGGTCTGGAAAAATGAGGACTGAGAAGCACTAGGATGGATTTTATGAAAGACAGGAATAGCATGAATAATAACTTGTTTATGAAATACTGGGAAATTAGAACTGGCGTGAAAGATGAATACTTTGAGGTGAATACTTGAACAGATGGTTACTTGACTGTGCTTGCTGGGAGTCGCTCAGTTATGGAGCCTGTTACCTCAGGAGTTTCAAACAATCTGAATGACGGGGGTGGGTTATAGTCCTTTATCAAGGGTCGTTAGGGGTGTTTGTGATAGAGTCCAGTTCAGCATTTGTAACTAGCTTATATTAATGTAGTACGTAGCTGTTTCAAAACACTCAGCAACCTTAATTCACTTGATTCCGGGAGCTCACTTGAGCTCCCGAGCTGACATTGTGGACAAGTCTCTGCAGGGAATCAAAAGGTGAGAAAGATGGCTCCTGGTGAAGGTTCTGATCTGTGTTGCTGCCCAGAAAACATTGTAATTAAATTAACTTAATTTGCTGGTTTCATGTAGTTGGTTCTCTTTTCCTTATAAGGTCTTGAGACCAGGGAGCTTTTGGTTACCTTTTGAGTTCAGGATTGGTATTGTGAAGAAATTAAGGAAATAAAACAAAAAGTTCTCTTTTTGTTATTGTTTTGCTTTCATGAATTCTATCAAGGTGATACTCTAATGTCAGTAGAAAATTTATTCTTATATTTATGTTTGTTATTAGTTACTCATAAAAATCAATTTTAGAGCTATAGGTTAATTTAGAGAGCATCCTCTTCAATTCCTCCTTTTACCGCTGAAGGAGGCGGGCCCCTTGGGTGACTTTTACAAGGTGGCAAGGCTTGGACCAACGCCCAACTTCTAGTCTTCGGTGTTTTCTTTCCCATCAGGCTGCTTCCCCCAGGGGATCAGGGTGATCGTAGTTGAGCTTATTTCTGTGTACACACAGACTCAGATGTGTTATGCTTTATCTTGGAGCACCCAGAAGCAGATTTACTATGAAGTCAGTGGAACTTAAGCTTCAGGGCCCCTCACTTGTATGAGCCTTGAGTGGGGAGAGGAAGCTAGGTTGCAATCAGGGAACATTTCTATATAAACATTTCTGATAAATGACCTAAAGAGGTAATGTAAGAGATGGACTTGACTTTCCAAGGCTCCAGTTATTTTTTGTGACCCTCCTCACATTCTAAGAGAGAAAAAGAAACTCACTTTTGTACCTATTTTCTGTTTGCAGCTTTGTTTTCTTTTTCTTAAAGAAGTATCCTACAGCAAGATTATATATTTCAGGCTCCATGAAACCTGATTTTCTTCTGATGCCCAAAGATATAATCAGTTGGAGATTTCATTGTAATATTTCAGATTTTGATTTTTGAATTTTTATTTAACAATTTAAATATATTTAAATTACTTTTATTTTTATATTTTATTTTAATTTTAGTTTTTGTTATAGTAAGATAACAAAAAGTTGTGTTAAAATTTTCTAAACAAAAATGGTAGCTCCTCGCCCCAGCCTTCCTTACTCCTTAGTTTTGTTCTTCAGAGTCAAGCACTTTTAATTCTTTAGATATTTTCCCCTACTGCTTACTTCTATGTTGTTTCTTAATAACTTGCTATCTTAATTGATCCCTCTTATATCAATTTACAATAACATAAAATTTTATATAAATAATACAATAGTATTATATTATTATATCAGTTGTATGTGACTTCCTGTAATGGTAGCTAAAGATTTAGCTTTAGCTCTTAAAATTCTCTCTTCTTATTTAATAGTCAAATCACAATTTTTGGTTACCTGTATCATCACTATTTATATTATGATGGCCGTGCAAATATTATTTACAGCAAAAGCAAGTAGAATCCTATGCTATCCTTTCTTGTTCAACTTTTTATTTGTCCTAAAGTTAATTATCTTATTTTCTTTTGCTTAATTTTCTATTTTATCTGAGACTACCTCTCCTTTCTTTTCATATAGCTTTTTGTTTTCTCCAGAGTCCACAATTGCTTTGTTTTCCTTTTACTTAATTTTCTGTGTATCTAGCCAAATACATCATCAGAGCTACCAAGCATCTGCATCTATTTTATCAATCTTATTTGTGGAAGTGGTCAAATATACCATATAATTTCTCGATCTTCTACCTCCTCTTCCTCCCCTCCCCCCCCCCACTGACCCCAGACCTCCTTGCATAATCCTTCATCCTCCTCTAGTATAGAATGTTTTGTTTTGTTTTGTTTTTCCCTAGTATCTGTAAATTTCATATGATAAGCCTTTGGTGAGGATGTTTTGTGAAGGTAACACTCAGTGGGCCCTTTCTAATTCTCGGGGAATTGTCTATTCATTATATGCAATTTTATGTAAGAATTTTATACAAGAAGATTTTGAAAGTGTATTTTAAATGTCTCCTACCATGCAAGGACTGCCGTCATTTTCTTGTTGACTAGATTTTCATAGTAGGGTGAAGGAAATTTTCCTAATAATGGATAAAGTACCACATCTGGATGCCTAGAGTGTCTGGTAATTAAAAGTAGGATTTGCTAATATATATTCCAACTCCTGTTTTCTGACATGTATATTAATCTTAGGGTGAATTACCTAAATTTTGAATACCAGATAATTATTAAGAATATATTCTCAGGTAATTTCTTATTATTCTCAAACTCATATGGTACTTGCCCCTATGAAAACTAGTTTTTAATATATGAAAGTTAAATATAATTTTAAGACACATTATATTTTAAAAGCTTGTTTTACATACTTTTTTTTTGTTAGCTGCCTATTTTATTATAAAATAATAAGGAATTAACTATACTAGTTCCAATAATATCTTCCCTCCTTGATGCTTTATACATGTGAAATATTTGGTTAATTTTACTGGGTCCTACTAAGTAGGGCAATAGCATTGCTTTATTGAAGTAGAAATTAAGGCCATTGCAATTCATGATTAGGTTGTCTAATGGAGGCTTCTTATTCTTAAATAATGCATTCCCCTATAAAGGAGGATTAGTGTTTTCCTAAATAATCCACTATATAAATCAGGAAGGGTGCTGACTCTTTAGAGAAGGAGAACTTATTTTCAGTGTATTTCAATATATCTTAATCCCATTCCTTTTGAGATTGATGCAACTCAAGGGGCATGCTATTTGGTTGAATTCTTGTGGAACATAGCTCTATACTTTCATATGATTTTTTAAAATTTCCTAAGAACATCACTGGAAGAAAACAATGTTTCTAAATCTTTAAGATCCAGGTTGAAATGCTCAGCCTTGATAGCCTCTACAAAGCAGAGATTCAATGTCTATGATCACATCCTCCTCCCAGAATGCACTGTTATTGGAATGCCCCTGGCCTCTGTCTAGACCTGTAGTTTTGAAACAACTACACATTTCAGGATGCACCACCCCTTCACCCTTCCTTTTCTGTCTTCGGTCATATTGTCCACTCAAAGTTGTGGACAGACATAGGAGTGGTAAATCCCCAGGGGTTTCCCCCCCAGATTTTTAAGAAATTGGGTGGTGATGGGGTTCACACTGAGGAGTAGTGGAAAACAGAGAAACACCTAATGGGGATTATGGCAGGATTCCTAGCTGTTTATCAATGGGCTGGTTGCTTCCTTTTCTGTCTTCAGTCTTATTGTCCACTCAAAGTTGTGGACAGACATAGGAGTGGTAAATCCCCAGGGATTTTCTCCCCAGATTTTTAAGAAATCGGGTAGTGATGGGGTTCACACTGAGGAGTAGTAGAAGACAGAGAAACACCTAATGGAGATTATGGCAATATTCCTAGCTATTTATCAAAGGGCTGGTTGCTTTCTTCCCTACTTGATGTCCTAAGACTTATAAAATTGAAAGTGCTTTTCTGGTATCTCCATGTCAAGTTACTTCCACATGTAGAGAGAGTGTTAGTGGTTAATTTGGTGCAGTAATTTATTTCCATCAGTTGAGGATTTCCCCAGGATTTTAGTAGGCATGTTGTATTCTAAAGCTATTCTCTAAGGATGCTGTACATTTCTTCTGAAAATTTGGATACTTTAAAATGAATGATTTTACTATTTGAGTGTTTTGTATAAGGGATTTCTTGGCACTTTCATTTATGTTATATTACTAGAAGCTATTAAAAATGAATGTGTTTACTCAATCAGCTGACTATGAAAACATTTGGCTTGTTTCATCAGTTAGATTCAACATCACTTCTCTCTGAGGAACAGTTAAGGTGTCTTCTGGATGAATGCACACTCAGACAAAAATCCATGATTAGACTTTCTTCAGAAAGAGAAAAGGAAGACATTGAGGACTCAACAACTGAGTTCCCCCATCTTTCCAGACCTGTCCTCTCTGAGCTACTAAATGGGGCAGAAACAAAAGTCACAAGCACAGAGGTAAAAGATGCAAATATGCCTGGGAATGTAGAATGTGAAACATGTACAGGTTACTATCTCACCAAAGCCTTGACTGGGCATTATATGTCCCAAGCGCTTGTTATCGAAGCAGAGAATTTGAAATGTCTCCAGTTTCCCAAGGACAAGGTTATTAGTGACACAAAGGACTATTTTATGTCAAAGACTATTGGCATCGGGAGACTGAAAAGGCCCTCTTTCTTGGATGATCCACTGTATGGCATCAATGTGACCCTTTCATCCGAAGACCAACGTCTGGAACTCAGCCCTTCAGAGAAACCAAAAACGGGTAAGGCTTAGAGGATGTGTGTTTTGGTGAATAATAATAAGCAGCTCAATATAAAGGTGTTTAAGGTAGAACAGGATAGGAAGTATGTTTCCAAGTCACAGCTGGTGTCAATAGCATGCAACATAACAAATTTATCGATGTTTGTATGAGATCAAGGTTGAAATTAGTACTCTTATGTTATTCCTAATGGTAATTGATACATGTTTTTGGTGGTTATACAGGAAACAGTGATGATTTCAGAATAAAAGAGAAATTTAATTTGAACAGATACAAATAATTTGGGTAGATGTGCTTAGTCTTTTAACTTCCAAATTTCAGTGATGAGAATTTATTCCAAGGGATGACTTTGTAAAATGTGAAATACATTTTGTTAGTGATTTTATTAGTTTCTACACAAAGTTCCCATCCCAGGTACTTGTATGTACTCAGGTATTTTGTCTTGATCTAGTGTTGCATATTACAGTGGTACAATGGTACAGGTTATAAATCCTATGGACAGTTTTTGACATAAACATATATTCAATTTACCTAAGTTAGAAGTCTAACAGAGTCTGTGTTGTATGTGGTAAGTCTACTTCAATAGCCTCAACTTTTCTTCTAATGTAGATAACTGTATTGATTATGTATTTTCTATTAAATCTATATCTTTCTATCATTATCTATATATTACCTATTAAATCTGTAATCTATTAATTCTGAACTACTCCTTAGTCCCATATTTCTAACTGCCTGTTGGCCAGCTCCGTGTGGTTTTGGCCTCAAACTGATTTCCTCATCTTTCCTTTCAACTCAGATTTTCCTCTTTTCTTTCTGTGTCCTCATTCATCCAGGTTCAAAGTGTGAGTCATCATTGAATCTCCTCTCTCTTTTGCTCCCCACCTTCAACCTTTAGTATTGTTTGTTCTACTTCTGAAGTAGAACATGCCCATCCCTTCTTTGCTCTTCCTGCTGCCTCAGATGGACCAGAGTAAAATCCCTCTTATCTCATCTGATCCATCCTCCCTGCTTCTGGTCTCTCATCTCCTCTGGCCATTGTTGACCCCCCAGTAAACAAATCGCTCCAAAGCACAGCTTTGATAGCCACTCCTCCCAGCTCAGAAAACTTCTCTAGCTCTCCACTGCCTGTTGAATGAAACCCTAATTCTTTCCCTTGATGTTCAAGGCCTCCACAGTCTGACTTCAGTCTCTTTGTAATCAGTCTCTACCTAGTCCTCTAAATGTTATTCAGGTTATAGCTAATATGGTCTCAGGATTTCCGGTGCTTTCCTCCTTCCCGTATAGCCCCTGCTCTTTTCTTCTGAATAATGTTAAGGTACCCCTTCAATGGCGGTTGAATTCCAACCCCATCCTCTTTGAATATAATCTTCTCTGTTTCTCTTTTTTAAAAGTTTGATTTCTCCTCTGAATGTCCAAGAACATTGGTACCCTATCAGATCATTTCACGCACACTGTTTTGAAGTTGTTATGCACACACACACACTTTCTCTTCCTTAGAATTGTGTAATTTTTTGGAGGACAGAGATCCTATCTTTTGATTTATCATTACTTCTGTGATGTCCAAAGTTCTGCCTTAAGCCAAGTGCCTATTTAATCAATGAAACAATTTAAATTATCCAGTTCTAGAGTAATATACTGAAAATATAGTTCACATTTATTCTTCACATTGTGAATGAAAGCAGGTGAAAGTACTTAAGAGCTATGTAAGCCTTGGGGTGCCTGGGTGGCTCAGTGGGTTAAGAGTTAAACTCTTGATTTTGGCTCAGGTCATGATCTCACAATTGTGGGATAGAGCCCCATGTCAAGCTCTGCACTGACAGCCCAGAGCCTGCTGGGGATTCTCTCTCTTTCTCTTTCTGTCTCTCTGCCCCTCCCCCACTGTACTCTCTCTCACACAAAATAAATAAATAAATAAGGAATTGTGTAAGCCTTGCATTCTATATAAACATTTGGAACTTTTCACTTTTTTAAATGAAATTTTACAAGCTATGAAGTTTCTATCCAGTGGCAGAGTTCATTTTTACAACATGCAATTCAGTTAGACAGGTGCACTATGCATTTCCCCACTAAGGATTTTCATTTAATAAATAAACTATGAAAACTTTTTTTCTATTATAAAATTGCACTGTATTTTCTTTCTTTTTGGGTAAAGGGTAGTTATTAGAGAAAGTATCTCCTCTTTGTCTACTGTAAGCAAACCTACCAAATTTGTGATGATTTGTTGTATATGGGAGGTCATTCTCATGGTAAGGGGGTTTGAAACAGCACTTTGCTAAACTGTGACTTTGCTTCTATGGGAACTTGAGTCATACTGATATATCTGACTCTGAGTAGAACATAACAAGATAGAATGAACTAGAACTTAACATGACTTGATGGAAAGAAACTGTGGAGGCTTACCTATAACTTCATAGAACAGACCTCTGAAGGCACCAGATAACCCTAATGTATGATTAACACAACCTAGTGAGTTCGGAGGCTTGCAATGGCCTAGGTGCGAATATGTGAGCCACATTTTATTTTCTGTTTATTACGCTCTGTTTATTACCTACTTTAAGGCACAGGTTCTGCATTACCATTTTGAGTGCATGTCAGCATATCTGAGGTTGGACTTTTTCACCTTACTAACCTCAGTGCTTACGATTAAAATACTTTGCTCATCAATTTTATTCTAAAATGCTACATGTCAATTTTGTGCTTTCTACAGAAGTGAACACCAAAACCGAATGCCAAACCAGTTTTCTTGGCAAAAAGCCCTTTGCAGACATAACTTGAATGAGGAATAGCAGTGTTTTCAGCTGCAGCATTATATTCAGGTCTTTCTTAGGAAATAGATACACGTGGATATGATTCAGAGCAGATTTCTAGAAACAGGCAGGAATGAAATGAGAAAACCCATTTATCATTTTCTCTTTCAATAGAAAATACTATTTATATGTAGTATTCTTTTTCTTGATGAACCGAGGTCTGTCACAAGTATTAAAATTCTTCTAGAAGGCAGAGTCAGATAAAACTTCAAAAAGGGAACCAAACCGAAGGCATCTGAGGGCCAGTTTAAATCGTGGTATCGAAAAATAAGGATTCGTCTCACAGCTGTGTTAAAAGTTCCATTTTTTTTTCTTGTGCTTTCAACTTAGCGGTAACTACCGATAAAATTTGACTTTCTGGATAAAAGGTCCAGTAAATTCAGTGTTGTGCTCACTCCCTGTTGGGGCTTTAGGGGATTGGCAAATAGGGTTTTTTCTTCCCTACCTAGATCGGAACCAATTTAGAGGTAGACGGATTCTGACTAACGCAGAACAAGCAAGTTGGCTTCATTGCTGATGAAATGTAGGGGGTTGTTGTGACCTGTGTAGGCAGCCAAATGGTTTGCCGAATGCTACATTCTCCAAGTGAACTCACACCCAGTCACTGTCAGAGGTGAAAAAACTCAAGCCTCACCTGTGGAAACATGTCCATGTAGAACCAATAGCATAGGAGGAGCCAAGAAGCACCCTTGGTGGGGAGGGGTGGTGTGCTGACTCCCGTGGAGGAAGGGGCTGAGCTAAGCTATTTCTTCACCCAAACTCATTGGTCAGAGAACTGACTCTTTTCTCTTGCAGAGAGTGGAGGAGGCTGGGGCGAGGCTGGATGTTTCCCCCATTGTAAGTGTTTCCATATCGAAGTGTGAGGAGAGCAGGGAGGAAGCGTTCTTTGGTACCACTTAACCTGTGAGGCACCACAGAGTATGCTAACACTTCAGAGAAAAATCCCTTCAGGTCCGGGGTTAGTATTTAATCAAGTTATCTTTTTTTTTTTTTTTTTTTTAATGTTTAGTTTTGAGAGTAAGTGGGGGAGGGGCAGAGAGAGAACGAAACAGAGAGAATCCCAAGGAGACTCCACCCTGAGCCCAACACGGGGCTTGAACCAGTGAACCGTGAGATCATAACCTGAGCCTCAACCAAGAGTCAGATGCTCAACCAACTGAGCTACTGAATTCTTATGTTGAATTGCTTTTCAGATAATCCAAACCAAAAGGCATCTATGCATATACAGTATTCTTTTTTCCACTGTTTGAGCTCCTTATCAATAGAAGTTCATATAGTAAAGAAAATATGAATAACAAAAGCAAAGATAGTAGAATAGGGCAAAAAGGGACACAGCCTGTCATGTAGCAAACAGAGGGGTCAGAACTAAACTAACTCTTCAAGGAAAACAAAGTCAAGTTTCCCATAGAACCCATATGATGAATAGTGCTTTTAAAAATTTCTGCGACGAATGAGTCAGATAAGGTCGTTTTAAAATAACAACCCTAAGTGAAAACTCAGGCTACTGTCTAGGTTTCCTCAGGAAGTGTCCTGGTTTTACCACTGAATGTTTCTTGTCCTTGGAAACCTTTGTCTCTGGCAAACTGGATGATTGGTCACTATAAATTGAAGATGAGAACAAGAGACCAGAGAGCAAATTAATGAGTTAAAGCTTGTAGTAGTGTGGGTGAGTAGTAGGATCCCAGACTAGAACCTAAAGGAGGGCTGATGTGCCCTGCCACCTGCCTGATCTGACTTAGCAGTTGGGAGCGTGAGCTCTGACTGAGGCAAATCCGGGTTTGAATGCTCGCTCTATTAGTAGTGATCTTAGGCAAGTTAATCTCTTTACTTTACTCCTTGGTTTCCTTATCTGCAAGATAAGATGGCTTTAATACTTGTAATAAGGATCGAATGAGAAAGTTGACATAAAATAATTAGGTCAGTAACTGGACTTAGTTGGCTTATGCTGGTCCCTCCTTATCTGTGGTTTCAGTTACCTATGGTCAGCAGCATTCCAGAAGCAGGTGATTCTTTGACAATAGGTCAGCAGGTTAACAGTAGGCCAACACTATGTCACAATGTCTGTATCATTCAGATTCATCTCCTCATGTAAGCATTTTATCACCTTATATCATCACAAGAAGAATGAGTATAGTACAAGGCATTTTGAGAGAGACGACATTCACAAAACTTTTATTACAGTATGTTACAATTGTTGTATTATTTTACTATTTTACTGTGCCTAAATGAGAAATTAAAGCTTATAAGAGGCATGTGTGTATAGGAAAAATCATAATATATATAGGGTTTGGTACTATCTATGGTCTCAGGCATCCACTGAGGGTTTTGGAACACATTCCTCATGGATTAGAGGGACTACCATATTTAATATTTAATCAAGAGATTTCCCATAAAAGTCTGGGCTTCTGACTTTGCTGACAAATCAGCAGGTCCTTATACCAGCAAGGAGAGCTGAGTAGATGTTCTCTTTAGAAGGAGAACGTACATCCAGGGGGACATGGTCCCCTCTCTGCCCCACTCTACTCCATGTGCCTGGCCATTTGGACCGTATGATTTCCATCCCATGTTATATGCTCTTGCTGCTGACAGTGTGGTCCAATTACTGGGGGCTTGTTAGAAAACCTACTAAATTCTTATTTGCTAATAAGATCCCCCAACAATACTTACTGTGAAGTTTTGAGAAGCACTGTTACCAACCACAGAGCATTACTCCTAACCAGGGTGAGGATCATCCAGTGAGTTTTTTGCTGGTCTGTTTTATACTGACTTACTAAATTCGAGTCCCTGGTGTGGAGCGTTCAGTCTGTCAAATGAATGCAAGCTACAAGATTTTGCCTTGCCTATTTGAGAAATAGGGGTTTCAGTGTAGCTATAAAAAGCTCATTATGTTAATTCTATCAGGGTCCTCAGAGCAAGTTCTACCAACAATGGCAATGTACCGTGTGACTATACTTCAGGTTGAAATTCTACCCACCAGAAGGTTTGACTGTAACTTTTTACTTACGTATCTTTAAATTTTATTTTAATTCCAATATAATTAACATACAGTGTTAAAATAGTTTCAGGTGTACAACAGAGTGATTCACCATTGATTGTTACTTGATTATAACTTGAGGTGGCTGTAGGTGAATTGGCTTTTGTGAAGGCTGTTGGGACGATTTGAAGTGGGTGTGTGTTAGTATATGTCCTTATTCACACCACCTGAACAGTTCCAAAGGCACTAGATTGTTTTGAGAAAGTTTTCTTTGTTGTAATACAGGCTTCCTGTTTTGTAGTTGAGCCCTGAGATTCTAAAATAGTAATACTATTAGCTAACCTTTTTTTTTCCATTAAAAAATATTTTGGCTTGCTCTTAGGGAAATACTTAACTCATCCTTGCTTTGATGAAATCCTGTTTCTCTCAAACTGTGCGTGCCTTCAGGCTTCATAGTTATTATTTGTTAAATTACTTTTTCAAGGCTACTCACTGCTTTTCAGATGCTCTTAGTAACTTGACCCCCCCAAATTTATTTGATCATAATATCAGAGCTTCTCTTTTGGAAATATCCAGTGTTAATTACCTTTTGATGTAAAACTTGAGGATACAGCAAGTTTATGTTTGATACTTATTTTTTCAAGTTCTTTCACCAAATCTCCTTTCAGCCGGTTCCTGATTTGAGGTGGGCTTTTCATATAAATATGTGCCACTGATTATTTGCTCTATCTACTTATAAAATGCCACTTTATCATTTTGTTGGGTTGTGTAAACAGTGGCATGTTGGAGGGTTTCGATATTTAATTATAATGTATTATCATTTTATCAGTTAATGAGAACTTGAGATTCCAGTGCTCCGTTCAAACTGGGTAAAATGAAAACGTTGAGATCATAACCGTAGACTAGATCCGTGGACCAGAAATACTGGCATCACTGGGAGCTATTAGAAATGCAGAGTCCCAGGCCCTGCCCCAGACCTACTGCATTAGAGTCTGCATTTTAACAAGATGCTCCAGCAGTGATTTACATGCTTCTTAATGTGTGAGGAGCTCTGGCCACTGCCACTCTACTCCAGGGTTGTAAAAAAAATAATGGTGAGAATAATGTCAATTACTTGATAATCTGCTCAAACCCTACGTTTTCTTCTTAAATTTCATTTTGTTGAATATCCTACCTTCTTCAGATTGTCTGACCTCTCTGAACATACCTCCTGCACTGCTTTTGGGTAAGTTTCCCTTAGACAATGAGAGCAAGCATGCCCTAGCTTGAGTGCTCTCCTCTTGCATGGCTGATATTTTATTTGGAGACACAAATAGCCAATATGGGATCATCTGTACTTTGTATGCTTTTGATTTGCACATCTCTCCACTTGGCATCTGCCTCAGTTCTGTCTGAGACATTTTAAGCTATACTGAGTCCATCCCTTAGGCAATGCTTCCTACCTTTGGCAACATATTAGAATCACTTGGTGAGATTTAAAACAGACTAATGTTCTAGGGTTTCATCCCAGATGAAAGAAATCTGTTTCTAGGGGTTGGCTCTGGACAGCAATATTTTTTTTTCTTTTGGTGGTTGACGTCTTTATTGCTTTGGGGGTGAGAGGCAGGTGCTCAGAAGCTCTTGGTGGGGCAGGTCCACTTTCTCTTTACCGTCACGGGCTTGTGGCTGTGGGGGTTGGCACCGTCTCTGCCATTGCCAGCCATGCACACGTCTGGGCGGTACTTATTCTCACGGATCATGGGCCTGATGCTGCTGGGGATGGCCCAGGCATTCTTGTTGATTGTGGTCTGCACGTAGGACGTAGCAGGTTTCCACTGGCCAGATTTCCGCTTCATGACCACCACTACCCTTTTGCCCTTGGCTGCCAACTTCACGCCCACAGTTTTATAGTGCATCAGGCTCTTGTAGCAGAGGGAGTTGTGAACCTTCAAGTTACTGGACTCTGTGCTGTACATCTGCTTCTCCCTCTTGATCAGGAAGCTGGAGCAGTTCCTTCCACACGACCACCCATTGCAGGTGGGCAGACATGGTGGTAGCTCCTTTCACTATGGCAGCCGGAGATGGAAAGACTGGACATGAGTATTTTTTTTTTATTTTTTTAACATTTTTATTTTATTTTTGAGAGACAGAGAGAGACAGAGCATGAGCGGGGTAGAGAGAGGGAGACACAGAATCTGAAGCAGGCTCCAGGCTCTGAGCTGTTAGCACAGAGCCTGACGCGGGGCTAGAACTCACGAACCGTGAGATCATGACCTGAGCCGAGTCGGACGCTCAACCGACTGAGCCACCCAGGTGCCCCGGGACATGAGTATTTTTAAAAGTCCATGTTGGAGGATGGATGATTCAGTTGTGTAGCCATTGCTTTAAAACCACTGTGCCTGGGGTCCACTGTATTCATTCACTAAGAACCTCTTTCTAGGATATAAGGAATAAGACATAGCGCTGCTCTGAATTATTTCATAGTTTATTGATGAAGGCAGGCACTTAAGCAGATAATCACAACAGGGGCGAGACCAGTGTAATCAGAGCTTTGGGACAGGCGCACAGTGGCACCACAGACGAATGATGAACACGGAGGACAGGGGGAAGTGGCATTTAATTTGAGCCCTCAAGGATGATGGTCTTTTACTGGGTAGGCAAGAAGGGAAACACTCCAGATGGAAGAAATAGTACTTTCGAAGGCCTGGGTTGCGGTCTTATCATCCTCATCTCATTGTGGGATATTGAGGTCCGCGTCTCTATCCCACCTTCCTCCCTGCTTAATATCTCTTCTCCGTGTGTTCACAGTATCACTGCATTTCTCACTTCAGTCTCTGAAACTCCAAATCATTTGTCATTAATTAAGAGATTAAGAAAATAACAGCATTACTCACATATAATTTATATACTTGCGTTTCCTACGGTTGCCAGAACAAATGATCACAACAGAAATTTATTGTCTCAAAGTTCTGTAGGCCTGAAGTCTGAAATCAAAGAGTCAGCAAGGCCATCCCTTGCCTGGAGGCTTAAGAGAAAAATGCCTCCTTGCTTCTTCCAGTGTTTCAGGCTATTGATAGGCTATTGCTCCTTTGGTTTCCTTGCTTTGTGGCCACATCATGCCAATCTCTGCCTCTGTTTTCACATTGCCTTTTTTCTCTATGTCTCCAATTTGCCTCTGCTTTTCTCTTTTATTAAAGTTTATTTTTTGAGAGAGCTTGTGTGTATGCATGTATGAGTGGGGGAGGGAACAGAGAGGCAGAGAGAGAGAGAGAGAGGGAGAGAGAGAATTAAGCTGTCAGCGAGAAGTCGACTCAGGGCTTGAACCCATGAACTGTGAGTTCATGACCTGAGCTGAAATCAAGAATCGGACGCTTAACCCACTGAACCACCCAGGCATCCCCATTACTCTGCTTTCCTCTTATAAGGGCGTTCTTGAAGACAGGACCCATCTGAATAATACAGTGCTCTTCATCTGAAAATCCTTAACGTAGTTATATCTGCAAAGACCCTTTTCCCAAGTAAGGTAACTTTGACAGCTTCCAGGGATTAGAATGTGGACATAACATTTTTTTGGCCACCATTCAACAGTACTATACAATTCAGTGGTTTTGTATATTCGCACAACTGTGAATCTATCACCGCTCTCAATTGTATATTTTCCTTACTCCCAAAACAAACACTACCCATTTATAGTCCCTCTCCATTTTTCTCCAATACCCCCAGCCCTAGGCAACCACTAATCTACTTTTTGTCTCCATGAATTTGCTTAGTTTGGACATTTCATATAAATGGAATCATAACAATATGTGGCCTTCTGTGTCTGGCATCTTTACACTTAGCATAATGTTTTCAAGATTCATCCATGTTGTAGCAGGTAGCCACACTCCGTTCTTTTTTATGTTGAATGCTATTCTTTTGTTTGGATATACTGAGTTTTCTTAAGTTTTTATTTTTTTTTACATTTATTTATTTTTCAAAGAGACTGAACAAAGTGGGGGAGGGACAGAGGGAAGGAGATACAGAATGGGAATCAGGCTCCAGTCTCTGAGCTGTCAGAACAGACCCCAATGCGGGGCTCAAACCCATGGTCATGAGATCATGACCTGAGCTGAAGTTGGATGCTTAACTGACTGAGCCACCCAGGCGCCCTGAAATATACCAAGTTTTCTTTATCATTCTTCAGTTGATGGATATTTGGGTTGTTTCTACCTTTTTAGCTATTGTATGTAATGCTGCTATGAATACTGGCATACGGGTTTTTGGGTGGATGTATATTTTCATTTCTCTTTGGCATATACGTAGGAGTAGAATTACTGGGTCTATGGTAATTTTTTGAGGAACTGCTGGACTATTTTACAAAGTGGCTGTACCATTTTACCTTCCCACCAGTGGTGTGTAACGGTTTCAGTTTTTCTGGATTCACTTTTATTGTATTCTTTGTATTCTTTTAGTTCTCTTATCACTTCTGCCTTTTCTTTTTTTTTTTTCTTAATGTTTATTTATTTTTGAGAGAGAGACAGGGAGAGGATGAGCCAGGGGAGGGGCAGAGAGAGAGGGAGACACAGAATCTGAAGCAGGCTCCAGGCTCTGAGCTGTTAGCACAGAGCCCAACGTGGGGCTTGAACCCTCAAACCGTGAGGTCATGACCTGAGCCGAAGTCCAGCGCTTAACCAACCGAGCCACCCTTCTGCCTTTTCTGATAACCTTATCACTAAGGTTGGCAGAATATTTCCACTTCATTTCTGTTAGTTTCCCATTTCTTCTTTTTCTCACATTGAAGGAATGGAAGATAATCAGTTCTTATCCACCCCGGATATAACATTTACTTGTGGTTTTTCACCCTGCTTTCCAGAAATAGTGTAAAGCAAACAACAACAAACAATGATGCCTGTTTCCCCACCCATAATCATTTTAGCTCTCAAAACCTAGAAAGTTCTCCCTCAGCTGTAAGCTAAATGAAGGCAGGCACCTTCTCTTTTGGTTTTTCTTGTAAACTTCGTATGCAGCTTGTGATGAGTGTCCAGTAAATATTAAATGAGAGTGACTTTTGTCTCATGTGTAAAATGACTCAGCGTCCTATAGGTTGAATAGTTTTTCTTAATTATGCATACATTTCTGATCGGCTAACAACTTTGGTTATTGTTTTCAATGCTCAGATGAAGAGGAGACTGAAGATGTGACAGAAGAATGGAAAGAATCTTGAGCGAAGACTTGCTGGGTGTGTTTTGAAGGAAGTTGGTAAATTCCGTTACATTGTTTTCTGAATGCTTACATTCAGTGACTGCATCTAGAGAGACCATTCCTCAAATAATGATTTTTAATATTTGGATTCTCTCTTCCTGGATTATATTTCTTTGATATTTTTGAAACGTGGAGTACAGTTGGTCAGTGATTTGCTTCACCGAGATTCCTGGTAAAATTGTGTTTTATTGCTAATCTTGTAACATCAGGGATACATTATAGAAATTCTACCTCCATTCAAGTATTCCCCCGGGGCTATGTTAAAACTAGTTGAAGTGCTATGATGACTTTGTATCTGATTTTATATGTTACAACTTCATTGTGATTCAGACAGATTTAATCACTATGAATTCTTATGGGGGCCCTGATTTTCCAGCTTTCCTCCTGTCTAGTGCTTGTTAAGTACAACTTGACGTAGAAAGAAACGGATTTTCTCAACAAAGCAGAGTTAGCATAGACTTTGCTTCCTTATCAGCAGTGGTATTTTGCTTAAGCAAGAGTTTGACTGAATTACTTGATTTTTACTATCATCTATCGTCTTTCAGAATTTGCCTTTTTGAATGCAGCGAAAATATCATCCAGATTGGGGAGAGTTTCTATGTCAGGATTTTGAGCAGAGGTTCTGTGTTTCACTTGCAATGAACCATCTTAATCACATTCTCCTCTCTGAAGCAAATTTTGTCGCGTCGGGATGGACTGTGATGATTGGTATGGTCCAGGATTCATGCTTACTGTCCTAGATGGAAGTTAGGTTAATCTCCCTGGAATAACCTTTAAAACTAGGGACAGTAGTAAAGAGTAAGCAGTAGCAATAAGTGTTTAGGAGGAAGCGAACATATTCCTACTAGTAGGAAGGAAAAAGCCAATGAGAATACTATGGTAAACCCTCTAAATAGCTTCGCGACTAGAGGGGATAGATAATAAATAATTAGTAAAGTATTAAATAATTTGTTCTTGCTCCTCCACATTGGACTTAGAGATGTCATAGAAAGAGACCACCACTTTCTAGATACAACTTAATATACAACTATTATAAACTATTATAAAAGGACCATATGAAGAGTCCTTCTAAATCTTCTTTTTGGTCATACTTAGGCTACACTGATGGATGATATTTTTAATCAAAACGCCGTAAGCACCATATAGAGAGGGCAAAGGGAAGACACTCATACTTTTTTCTCCAGAGTGCATTAAAAAAAAAAAAAGGTAGAATGCAGCAAATATCAACTACTTAAGAAATATTCGGGGGTACTATTGTGAGAGGGAAGTTTTGTCTAGTTATAAGTCAGTAGCTTGGATTCGTGAGAAAATTTTTTATCAACACAATGAATTGGCACTAAGTCCAAATATTACTGATGAAAAAAAAATGAATTAGCTATTGTGCTGCCTTGAATGAAGGTTGGAGTAATATGTATGTAGCATGATTCGTTTTTGCTTACACATTTTCGTCTACTGATAGTTGATGATACTAATAATTGCTTACATCACATTTCCTTGACTTTGGAAAATAAATTCCATAGGTATTACTTTCAGAGGAATGGATAGGCCATTTCTTTTTTCAGCCTCCTTTTTCAGTTTACATTAAAATAACAATGGTTCATAGCGATGTCATGGTGTGACAATGTAATTTATCTTGAGCCTAAGAGTTTTGTTGGGGAGGTGGGTACCAGCAGAAGTTAAAGTCATGCTGTTGGACTCTCCTAAAAATGACATGTGTGTTCTAAAGTTTGGGTCAGGGGAGAGGTGTTAGAGATGGGAATTGCAGTGGTGACAGAGAGGAACCATTTTTGCCCATCAGCCTTTATAAGGAGCCCCGCTTTCTAAACCTGTGTGCATCTGATATTTGTGTGTGGGAGGGTAGAACTGGCGGGGGTGAGAGCTTATGGCTTTATAATGTGTTTCTGCAAATGCTTTTTTGGGGCATAGTGAGCCTTTCTGTCTAGGAGTTTAAGAGAAGGGAAGGGAGATAGAATGATGTTAAGTAATGGATTTTTTTCATTAAAAGAGGTGACACGGTTCATTCCATTCATTCTAATGAGGACTGGTAAGCTGAATTTAGGATATAATTCAGATGAGATCAGATGCATTCAGGGGTACAACATAATTCAACATGAAGGCTCTATATATTTTTTTTTAAAATGTTACCCTGATAGGGTGACAAAGTGTTCTTATTAAAAATCAGTATTTTTATTTTAAGCTTCCCTCTAGACCCGAGTCTTTCCCCCAGAACAATATAGAGAGACAAAGTATGAAAGGGCAAGAGCTAACTCATATTAAAAATGAATTTAGGATCTTTAAATTTGAAGTTTTTCTGCTTATGACTTCTCAAGAAAACTACTGGCACCACCTTTATCATAAATCCCTCAGGACCTAAAGTTTATTGCCCTTCATTCCAGTTCTCTCTAAAACACATGACAGTAAACTCTCTTAGGAGGAAAAAGCCATCACCTTGATGGCATAATTTTAATTTTTAACAAGCTTTCTATTTCAATCCAACCTGCTGATTTGAAGGTCAGTCTCAGTGTAAACATGAAGAATGCCTGGGGATAAAGCTCCTGTTCCTGGACACACTTTGTGTCCTATCAGGATCTTTGCAGTTCCTGTAGGTTTGCTACTTAAAAAGCAAATTAGGGGTGCCCGGGTAGCTCACTCAGTTAAGCGTCAGATTCTTGATCTCAGCTCAGTCTTGGTCTCAGGGTCATGAGTTCAAGCCCTAGGTTGGGCTCCATGCTGGACCTGGAGCGTACCTTAAAAAAAAAAAAAAAGTGAATTAGAATTCTGTCCTAAGACTTGCCATGTTTGTGCTCCTCTGAGAAGGGGTGATGTCCTGTTTTGAAGAATTATCTTTCAAACCAGTTTTCTAGGCTCTGTTACCCTTTCTGATATCTTCTAGTTGTTGATTCTTAACCTAGGCACCATGAAATGATTTGGTAATTGCTACTTTTATATATGATTATGCTACCTTAGATGGGAGAAGTGTTTTTAGAATGAGAGAGGAAAATCAACAAGAAGAATCTATCTCAGTCAGCCCGTCATTTCTAGCGTTTCATGGACCCCCAAAGCCAGACCTTTAACCTACTCCTAAGATTTCTGATTCTACCTGTTCTAATTAAAACTGGAAATTAGTCAATATTCTGCTTTCATTGTTAGCTCACCCATACTCAAGTTCTGCGTATTGTTTAATACTTTGGCCTTCTCTTCAAAAATTAACTAATTTGATACTTGATATGTATTTCTTGAATTTCTTCCAAATCCTTTGATTTTAGTCCTGTTTTTGACCAAAGGTAAATTCATTCTCTGAAAGGCGATGTCTATAGCGTTTGGCCCAACTTGGTAAGGATGGTTCCTTCCTCATGAGCACTTCTAATGCTTCTCGACCACATGCAATTGTGCCACATGCCCTGTGCTGTCCTTCATGGGTCAGAAAATGTAGCTGTGAGGATTGTGTCCCTCGCTTAAATTTTTTCCCTTTGTTTTCATTGTTCTGTTTAGAAACTGAACTGCACTTTGAAAAGGATTCAACACTTAATTACCTTTCTAAAACATAAAATTATATCTTATTGGGGTCCACATTTTGAGTTCATTCTTTCCTAGATTTTTAATATGGCAGGCTAATGTTTTGTTTTTATTCCACAAATCAAGTAAATGTGTTTTCCAAGCAAATCAGTTATCTTCAATTGGATGGAAACTGTGAATGTTCCTAATACATACTGTAATGTGTTCTTGTATATACTGTATTGGTTTAGAAATGGAATTTACCCACACCTCATAACAAAGCCAGTAGAGCACAAATAAAAATGGATACGGTAAGTATAAATATAAATTTCCATATGATTTATTGTTGTTCTTGTACATAAGAAACAGTAATATACAAACTTACACTGCTTTAGAATGTAAAATGGATAAAAATGTGTACAAAAAAGCACATTCCTAGAAAAAGGCATTGGTAAAGAGTAAAAACGGGGAGGGGGGGTAACAAGCAAAAAACAAATCAAAAACAAAACAAAAAACCCAACAATTCTTCAATTCAGTGTGCAAACATTTTATAAAAATAGAAATACTAACTCTACAGGCAGTATTTCCTGATAAATTATTTAAATAGCGTATCTACACAATCTGAGATCTATTCCAAAGGCAATGAGAAAATAATTTATAAAAATAAAGCAATGGTATATACGATAGAAAAAACATAACTTTCAGAAAATGTATTTAACATTTCAATGCTATTTCCTTATTGGGAATACTTTTCTGCAAAGAGTTTTTATACTATGTACAACATTGACTTTTCTTCCTTTTTTTTTTAAGGTACTACAGTAGCTTTAAGTTTGTAAGACACTTAAACTCTTTCTGCTTGATCCAAAAATTCTTTACTCAGTCACACAACAAATGAGGTAATATTTGTATATAAGTTTCACCTTTGTTTTTTCTTTTTTTTTTTTTTTTAGGTTTTTTTTTTCCCTCTTTTGGAAAAATGAAAAAGTGTAGATGCTTTTCTTCTCCCTGGAAATAGGCACAAGGGATGGGGTACAATAGTATTAAAGGCCTCATGGCTTTCTTTGAAAGTTACAAACACTAGCAAATGGGCAACTGATTCCACTTGAGGACACAAAGAAAAAAAATCCCATGTCCTTCACTCTGAGCACAAAGCGAAGAGCAGCTTGCTCTCCTGATTTTCCTGGTGCCGTTCCTGTGAGATGTGTTGATAAATCTCCACTACCTGCTGTCAAACACTTTCCACGTGCAACCTAGATTCCAGGTAGAACAGAGTTAATAAATAATCTGTATTTACAATCTTACAGTCATGAAGACTCCTAACAAAGATGATTCAGATAGTCCTTACGCTTCTTCCTGCTCCATGAATAGTCTTTCAGACAGATCCTCCAGAGTAAGTACAAAATAAATATTTTATATTGTAAAGTGTTTGTAAAAAAAAAAAAAAAGAAAGAAAAGAAAAAGAAAAAAAACCAACAAAGAACTACAGTCTAAAAGAGTTGGAAAACTCCATGATATTCAGGAAAAAAAGAGAAAAGGAATGTTTGAGTTGAGAATTTTGTGCCTTTCTAACCACAAAAATACAAGCCTGGCTGCCCGGCCCTCTGGAGGCAGCCTGGTGCTGAGATGGTAGGTTTTCTTACTTTCCTGCTACATCTGCACAAGCTACATCTGGAAAAAAACTGAGAATTTCATGGTAACCAGGCAGTGGCAGCCAGCACAGCCTTATGCTGGTTCAATTCTCACTCCCTATTTTGGTCAGGGAGTGTGTGTCAGGCAGGTGATGTGTAAGGGTTGGGGATCCGAGAGGGAGTCCAGAAGCCAGTCTTTCCCTCCCTTCCCTGCTTCTATTTAAGTGCCTATGTACGCGGGTTAATCAGCTAACACTGGTCAGCATCATGAAATCCAGCAAGAGTCTTTCAATCCCCTGAAAATGTTTTAGTACCGGACATGTAACAGCTCCTCCATCTTTTCTTCATACAGTCGTCTCTTGGGGACATGCCCTCCTCTTAGGGCTTTGGCCCCTGCTCTCCCTCTTTCCAAGGGAGTAGGTCAGGGGTGGTGGTTTGCCAATTCGAGTGAGCCCTCCCTGCTCACGTGCCTGAAAATGCTTTGGAGTCCACTGCTCAGAGACGGCTTCACGACAGCACTCCACCCCGACGGAAACAGAGTGGAGCAGCCACCTGCCCGCTGACGCAGTGGATGCTTTTGCGTTTTGAAAAGCAAACCAATGTAATTGTCTGTGTTCTTGGAAGTTGCTCTTCGTATTCCGAGGCTGCATGCTGAGTCTGGCTGGGAAAGCGGCATTTTCTTGAGGCAAGTCCCATATCCTAGGAGTCCACAATGATACGCAAGCAGAGAAGAGGCAGGGAGGAGTGGTCCTAGGGATTTTCTTAAGCCCATGGTTCCAGAAGGTGCAACACCAGCATTGGTTGGGAGATCAGTCTTTTGATCAACAGTTGGATGATTAGGAATCTGTTAAACACATGAATAGATAAGTCACTTCAGTCGTGAAGGCACTAGTGTTAACAATTAACAAATGCACCTTATTAGTATAGCTCTATTTTTATAGTGACAAAAGCTTAAGATTGTCAACTTATTAAATGTTACTGTGCTTGATGTAGTATGACCTTCCAGAATTTATGCTATGCTTTCTAAGGTCTTCGCAGTTGAGGGAGTGTTACTTTAAAAGTTCAGACTTAAAGATTACATTATAATTTAAATCTTGAGTAAAACCAACTCTCTCTTTACTGACTGATCCTGGTAGGCATCAGGCCGTGGCCCAGTAAACATTAAACACTTATTCTGTGGTAGGCCCAGGGCTGGACTCGAGGCTCAAGTAACCACAGAGAGAAAAAGACTAAAACAAGCTGAGGTTAGTAATGGAAATTCATCGAGCACCCCAGTATCAAGGTAGTATACCCTTTTCATCCTTGTGCTGTAATTTGGGAATAAAACTAAGTAGCATGGAAGACACAGAAACAGGTCAAACTTGAAAGTATATTCATAGGGTCCAAACTGTATACATCTCATCTACTGTTTATCTTTCTACTGGGAATGAGAGCACAGAGACTGCTAAGCAAATTGATGCTGTTAACAAGGAGTCTAGATTTCATAAGCCACAGTCCATAGGCCTTGTTTTTATCATGGTTTTCAACAGCAACTGCTCATCCACTGTATAGTTGCTCCTACCTCTGCATTCGTATTTCAGGTCGGAGAAGAACACCATTTCTTGAGAGAAGACAAACAACCCCAGTCTACCTCCAGCATAGGTTTTGTCATAGATAGGTCCTGAGTCAGCCATGATTTTCTTCCCTTCATACATCACCACTCTGTAGGGAAGAGAAAATCTCATTAGTGACACTCCAGATTTTTGGCCTCCTCCTCCTTCCCCATCAGTGTGTGACTCAGTGAAATGTAATCAGCACAGTCTTACCTAATGAAACCCGTCTTTGGCCGGTGGCTGAGACGCCATCTGTAGGCAGTGAAATCTTTCCAGCCTATGTGACGAGGGTCGTGCCACAGTGTGCGCACCTGAAGGATAAGGAAAAGGTTGAAACATGGCTCAATCAAGATTTCAATTTCATTCTATAGGAAAGAGTACCTGAAGGGTACCAAATGGGCCTAAATCAGAGGGCTGCAATGTTGGATTGTTACCAACGCCTTTCATTTGATGTGTGCCCTTGAATGTACATATGAAGCAGAAAGAGGAAGTAAAGTTTTGTTTGAAGAGGCTCAGTCTTTGGATTTGAAGGTAACTCTTGGTTACAGTGAGCTCCCTCTCAGATGCCATTAGGTTTTTACAGGGCAGAACTTAATGCTGTAGTTGCTGGTGCCTAGTACTTGGTATATAAGACCCTCCGGTGGGAGTCTTGGCCAAAGCACAGCATCCCTAGTGCTAATCGAACACCGAACTTGGGGCCTTGCTCTCACCTGGCCGGGGGTGTTTCCTGTGTGCCACAGGGCGTTCCGCAGGTGCTCGCCTGGTCCCGTTGTGGAGTTCACCACTTTCACAGAAAGGCCGGAGTATCCCTGAGCCCTAGTGGGGTTGGTGTCCCAATAGGACTGGGTGACTTGCTTCCACATCACCACATAAAAGCGGCTGCTAGACTGGTACCCAAACACGAAGCCAGCATAGTCATCATCCCTCTCAGTGTTGATGAAGAAGGTGCCACTGAAGTCCACCGCATTAAACTCATCATAACCTAGAAAATGAAGCCAGACCCCAGTTAATGGCTGCAGCCCTCCAGGAGCTCCTGTGTTACATTCCCAGACACCCTTAGTACCTCAGGGAGACACATCAGTGCTAGGTTTTACATCTCCTTCTTTCCCTTGTACGCACTAGTCTCTCCTTTGGCGAACTCCCTACTCACCTACAGCAAGTCCTGGATCGCAGTTGACAGTCTGGACAAGTTCTTTACCCTGATGGCGTACCACCCAGTTAGGGTCATTTTGAGATGTCCCTTTGGGATCTAGAGGAATCATCTGGAATCGGCGGAAATCGGTCTCGCTGATATCAATGTTTTCAGGACAGATGTCATCGATGTCTGGCACGTTGTCGTGGTCAAAATCATCTTTGCAAGCATCACCTCGACCATCACCTAAGGTCACAAAAGGCAAGAGTTCAGGGGAAGTCTGAAATACTGCTGGTGTCAGAAATTCACTCTCTTCTCTAAGTTTGCATATAGTGTTTTCATCTACTCAATTATCCATTTAGTTTTGCTTTTATGGTCTCAATTGAGAGAGCCATGGTGTTAGTCTTTTAGAGTGGTCCCACTGACTCACCGTCAGAGTCCTTCTGGTCAGGATTGGGCACAAGTCTGCAGTTGTCCCTATCATCGGGAATGCCGTCATTGTCATCATCATGGTCACAGGCGTCTCCCTTGCCATCCTTGTCATGGTCAGCCTGGTTGGCATTGGGCACATAGGGACAGTTGTCCAGATTGTTCTGGTGGCCATCTTCATCAATATCTTGATTGTTGTCACAAGTGTCTCCAATGCGGTCTGAGTCAGAGTCGAGCTGAAAGAGGCAGATGGTAAATTGAAGTTAAAGAGGACTTCTAGAAAATTCTCCCTTGTTTGATATGGCATGGTCAGTGGGGTTTCAGGTCTATAAGCTACTGCCAAAACAGAGTAAACTCTTCCAGGAGATTAAATGATATTAAAGAAGTAAGATTTATGGTAAGATCTAACTCCACCAACAGCGGACCCTCGATGCCATTTGCATAGCAAAGCCATTCCAGAATAGCAAAGCTGCTCACACTTTCTCGTTCTGGCCCCCAAGCTGTTTACCCTGTGCTTTTTGCTTTACAGGACCTCATAAGAATAAGCATTAAGAAGAAAAATCTGGATTTATCATTTCTGTAATCTTATAAAATTTTCATTTTTAAAAAGCTGGATTCTGGAGCGCCTGGGTGGCTCAGTTCATTGAGTGCCCAGCTCTTAATTTTGGCTCAGGTCCTGATCTCATGGTTTGTGGGATAGAGCCCCAGGCCAGACTCTGCACTGACAGCACAGAGCCTGCTTGGGCTTCTCTCTCTCCTCCTCTCTGTCCCTTCCCTGCTCATGTTCTCTCCCTCTCTCAAATAAACTTAAAAAAAAAAAAAAAAAGCTCATTTTCAAGTTTCTACAACCAAGATTTTTAGGAAAGAAATGCCTTAACTTACATTGCTAGAAAATGATGGCCAGGTACACAGGAGAAGAAATACTTTCAGACATGGAGCCTGTCCTGGCTCATGTCTATTTGTAGCACTCCCTCACATAGGTATAGAATGATCCGTTTGTCATTCTTCAAACTTATTTGGCATAACAAACAGGAATTTCTTGAGCTTTTGCAAGTATTTTTAGTATGAGGTTTTCTTACAGCCAGATTTTGGGTTAGCCATGAAAATGGTCATTAATTTTTAAAGAATATTGTCTTCCATCTCAGTCTTAGAAACGATTAATGTTCCTAAGAAGTCAGGTTTCTGCTTTGTGTAATTTAGGTTGACATGGGTAGATCACATGAAGTCATGTAGACCTTCTAGAAGACCAGTGAAGTTACAAGATGGTCACACTGAAGATCTCTGGGACTCTGCAAGGAGCCCTCATCAGGCAAACTGTACATGAAAATAAAGCAACTGGGCTCTGAGACCTCCAAAAGCCATGGGCACGGAAGAGAACACTGTTTAAATGCGGTTTTCTTAGAAGCCTAGCAGGAGCTATTCCAGTACTCTCCACGGAGATTCTGCAAGGGGTCCACCTACCTGATCTGGATTGTGTTCCAGGGGGCAGTTGTCACACTGATCTCCAACCCCGTCCATATCCGTGTCTCTCTGGTCCACATTGTAGACATACTGGCAGTTGTCTCGTTCATTGAGAATACCTGTAGGGAACAGGTGACCCATAAGGGCCGGAATCTCCAACCTCTGACGTTTCAACAAACCACACCCCAATAGCCAGGTCTGGAGAGAAGTAAGGTGGCCGCTGAGAGCCGTCACCCCTGCCAACAGGCCTGTGCCTTACCGTCCCCGTCGATGTCTGCCGCGCAGGCATCTCCTTCCCCGTTGTTGTCCGTGTCAGCCTGATCTGGGTTGTGGTTGTAGGGGCAGTTGTCACAGCGGTCTCCCACGTCATCTCGGTCATAGTCATACTGGGCTGGGTTATAGTGGAATGGACAGTTGTCCTGCAAAGAAAGGGAGCCTTTCACAACACAGTCCATGCAGGCATCTCCAACACCAAACCTGATGTGTTACATAACACTGCAAGTATCTGTTAACATTTTCTACTTAATCATCACTGTTGAAGTTAAGGGCCAAGGCATGAAAAATGGGTTCTTGTTGGTTACGAGTCAATGCAATGGAAATACAAGGACACCATCCCAGTTCTTAGTAGGCCTGAAATAAATTGTTCTGCAACTCAGTTAAGAATGTGAAACACCCCTGGGGAGCAGAGTGTCCTTTGTTTATACATTGTCATTTCTTGCTCACATTGGGGGGGGAGGGGGAGGAGGAGGGAGGTTGAGATGAAAAAGGAAAACCCTCATTTAAATATTCTCTTGGTGACATCTAGGCATTGCAATGACCAGCGAATGACTGTTATCCTCTATGTACACGTTTGGTTGGTTTTTCCTAGTACGTGTACTGGATTCCCATTGAATCCTACTAAGTAGAAGAGGTGAAGGCAGACTGCAAAGCATCCTTACCCTGTCATCTGGGATTTTATCATTGTCATCGTCGTCATCACAGGCGTCGCCAATTCCGTCCTTGTCATAGTCTTCCTGCCCGGAGTTGGGAAGGTTGGGGCAATTATCCTGGAAAGAGAGGACGCACATGACAGCTGCAGCCCATGTGGCCGTCGCTCGGCTCGTGCACAGGGCAGGGCACCCGGACATGGCAGACCTGAGACTGAATCGAATGCTGCGCTCCCTGACGGTGTGTATTTCTTAACAGGAAGACAAGAAATCAAGCATTTTCCTGGGGGCATATATCATTTGTATAAACGCCCTACACTTTATGCATGCTGGGAACTCAAGTCCCACTCTGCTGGGGTCTGGGAGAAAATCACCAGCTCTGGAGCACACCGGCCAAAAGGGCCTGCCTGTTCACATACTTGGCACCAAGTGACTTAACCTTAAGAATTCGTGCCATTCTGCCTTTGGATAATTTCATCTTTCAGTTTCATTTTTGAACTTTGGGCATTTAAAATTGTGTGGCCTCCTCTGTGGATCGGGGATGTGGCTTCTTTTGGGAGGTACAAGAGGGAAGCCGGCTGTACCTTTTTGCAGTGGTAGGTGGCATTGGCCACACACACCAGGTCCTCGTTGGGCCAGCCGTCCAGGTCCGTGTCCTCGCCGCAGATGATGCCGTTGCCAGCGTAGCCGGGCTTGCACTCGCAGCGGTACATGGGGTCGCTGTAATGGCCCAGGTAGCTGCACTTGGCGTTCTTGTTGCAGTCGTGTGTCCCGTCCGTGCAGGGGTTGCGCGGCTTGCACACCTGGGGGAACAACATCCTGATGTGCACGCGGAGCCTTCGAGAGTCCCCAGATCCCGCTCCTCTCCAAGCAGAGGCTCCGTGAGGGGGGGTGTGGGGTACTTCCATCCCTCCCTCTTCCCCTCACTGCGGATGCACTAGGCCATCAGCCCATCAGCTCACGACTTGTTCCAGAGCAGTGTTTTCAAATGTGATGGACGGTTTTTCCCCTGCTGGCTTTACCATGCATTGTCCTGTTCGGTTTCTCAAACCTAGACGGACCCTGAGCCCTCTCCCTGTTGCTCTGTCAAGGCTATGAAATGCCATGCCTGCCTCTCCTAGCCGTTTCATCAAGGACACCCCCCACCCGACTCGGGTTGTGTGGTCTCATCTACCTGTTTGTTGGCAGTGGCGTATTCCACGCCCCGGCCGAAGGGCTGCGGGCCCGTGAAGCGAGGGGGGCAAGGCAGGCAGTTGTAGCCGGGGTCCGTGTTCTCACATCTGTGCTCCCCGTTGTGGTTGAAGCAGGCATCAGGTACTTCTTTGCACTACGGGAGAAAACGACAGGTTGCCTAGTGTTCAGGGGACACTGCCCTAGGGGACACTGTGACGGTTCAGCTGCCTTTCTCCATCTGTTGAGTCATCACCTCCTCACCTCATCGACGTCCTGGCACTGGATGCCATTTCCGCTGTAGCCGGGCGGACAGGCACCACACTTCCAGCTCCCGTCACGGTAACTGGTACACTTGACACCAGCGAAGCAGGGATTGGACAGGCATCCATCTGAGATGAGGGAGACCGGCAGATGGCGGGTAAGCGGCTGCTATTGCCATGCTCCTCACAAAACAATACAGTGTAAAACACCGTGGAGAATGGGTAACTGTTCACTGGCTGAGAGGACTCCGAAATGCCAGATGGACAATACAATCCAAACACTCAGTGTGGTTCAAAGCCAGAACTTCCCCTGAGTGCTGACCAAGGGTTTCAGTTACACACAAAACCCAGGGTGGTTTTATCCGGGGCCGCCCGACTCACCGATTGGACAGTCCTGCTTGTTGCAGATCTGGTTTTCTGTCGCATCACCAACACAGTCCTTGCCTCCAAACTGAGGTGTGGGGTTGTTGCAGAGCCGGCTACGTGTCTGCACCCCTCCTCCACAGGTGACAGAACAGATGTCCCACAGTGACCAGGGACCCCAGCCTCCATTGACTGCAAGAAAGTGAACCACATGCCCAGTAAGGCCAATTTTCAAACACCTCTCCTCTCCTAGACGTCTCTCCTCAATTTGTCCAAGAAACCTTTCCTACTCGGACACATGAGGACAATGTTTGGGAAGAGGGCTGGTTTGAAATGGTTTTCTGTCTTTTCTTAAAGGAAGCTGCTAGGCATGCAGGACTTTGCTTCTACTTGTTCCCTAGGAAGTAACCTTTCCCCCTCTACGGCCTGGCCAACAGGAGGCCGCAGGTGCCAGGCCTGCAGCTGTGCGGCACGCTCTCACTCACTGGGGCAGGCGTCTTTCCTGCAGGCTTTGGTCTCCCGAGCTTCGCCTTCACATGGCTTCCCGTTCATCTGGGGGCTAGGGGAGTTGCAGAGTCGGATCCTTGTGATCACACCGTCACCGCACGTCACAGAACAAGACGACCATGGGGACCAGTGGCTCCAGCCGCCATCCTGTTTAACTAAAATACAAAGCTGATGGTTACAGAGTGCTTACCGTGGGTCAAGATCTGAGCTAACCGTTTTAAGTGCATTACCTAGATGAAATCTTTAAAATCTCCCTGTCAAGAGCTATTATTCTCACTGTGCAGTTGAGGAAAGAGCCACAGGGAGGGAAAGCTGTGTTCAGGGGTGCGCAGGTAAGCAGAGTTGGGGTTCAGATTCAGACAGTGTAGAAATTGTATCCTCAACCTCTGTGCTATGGGGTCGCTCTGGATGCGGACAAGGACCAGTCAGCTCCCCGCACTCCTAAAGTGGCCAAGATGCTTACATCTCTTGTCACACTCCTGAATGTGGCAGGTCCGCGTCTGGACCGAGGAGCCCTCACAGCGGTTGTTGAGGCTATCACAGGAGCGACCGCGCTGCTGGATTCCATTGCCACAAGTCACAGAGCAGGAGGTCCACTCAGACCACGGGGACCAGCCGTCATCTGCAGAGTCGCTGGCTGCAGAAGAAACGGGGTCATTTAGTGTGCGATTATCAAGACAAGCTGTTCTTTAGATCGCGCCTCAGGACCTTCTTCCTCTGCCAGAGGGTGAAAGGCAAGGTGTTTCTTAGGCCAAGAGCCAAAAGGCTTATCCCGCGTCACTACATGTAGGGCACTGGGGTCAACGAATGCCCGGCGTGGGTCGGCACAGCCCAGCCCTTTCCCGATAGTGATGTTTGCCTATTCCTGTGGCCTTTCTCAGCATTTCAAGTGGGTTTCCCCTTCCTGACTTAAGAGAGCTCGATCGGCATTTCCAGTCTCAGGCTTCCAAGAGCATTAGATCTGCAGGCAGTTTATACAAGTCACTTTGGATGGTCAGGGGAGCCACAGACCATGTGTTAGGCAGATGAGCTGCAGGCAGCTTAGCTGCTGTTGGCTCTGCCTCCAACTCGGTCATGAGGTTCATCAATGCACAGCTCCTCCTACCCTAGCATGTGGGGCCTGCTCTGTGCAGATCTGCACAAGACAATGGGTTTCTTTACCATCTACCCAGGCACCAGGACTATGATCACATGTAGCTGTATCAGACACCAGACCGAGAACTTGTTTCTCTTGCCATCAGCTCAAAGTCTTCCTAAGCAATCCCAGATTTAAGTCGGAGACTCCACTCGTCTGCAGTTAGCTCTGTTCTTTAGCCCACACCTGAAGTGAGTGCTGAGCAGAAGCAGTTATACAAGTGACTATTACAGTGCCAGTATCGCTTACACGATCCCTGGATGAGATTGCTTGTCCTGAGCTGTGGCCAGTGTGTAGTGTGTGGCTGTAGGAGTGTGTGAGTGTGTGTGTGTGTGTGTGTGTGTGTGTGTGTGTGTAGGGTGAGTGCTACTTTCCTGCTGTATTTCTTAGTTGTCATGAGTCATTTTTATGACTTGTACATACTACATTCAATATTGTTCCAGCAAAGCGATTAACTTATACTGGCAACAAAAAACAGGGCATAGGGTGCCTGCCATAGAACAATATAGTGCCTGGGAGAAATAAGCTCCCGGGGCCCTTAAACTGCTGTCATCCTTAGGCCTCGTACTCCTGCAGATAAAACGGATACAACTTTCAGACCCAATTAAATCCGATGCTCGCACCACAGACCGTCCATTTCTCTGATGAGCAGATTTTTCTTAACTCTAGGCCATAATGTTGAATTCTAAAAAGCAGCAAATTTAGAGCTAGTGCTGCTACAAATTCATCTTTCCTTTCTTTAAAGCATAAAGTCCAAATTAACAAGCTACACCGAGATCATTATCGCCTATATGGCAGCCAAGCCATCAGTTAACCAGATGCCGCACCAAGAAACTGAATTAAAACACACACCATGAAAATGGAGGTGGGGTTCTAGGGTTCTGTTTGGCGGTCCAGGGTTTATGGAGAACTGACCTGGTCACTAAGGAATGGTTATGTAGTTTTAAGAACTTACGCCAACACCGTGGGCAGCATTCTCCATCAGGAACTGTGGCATTGGAGCAGGGCATGATGGGGCAGGACACTTTTTTGCAGATGGTAACGGAGTTCTGCGAGGCAAGAGGGAGAAAAGGGTTACTGAGCGTATGGCAGGCAGAAGTTTATATACCGTAACACAGCCCAGGCTATAAATGCTCTACTGGAAGGACTTTAATAGATCTGCCTGTCCTATTTGCAGCCACCATATAGTGGAGACCATTCTACAGCTAGTTACTTGTCACCCCATGCCTTGGAGAGGTCTTTCTTAATTGCCACATAGTGGTGGAAGTGACAGCAGGAAGAATTTATCCGAAGGGAGCCACCGAACATCAGGAGTCTTTTCGTCTGTGTCTGAAAAGGAACTCGAAACTCAGCCAGGACTTTTAAATTTTAAAATGTTGTCTTTATAGAGAAGAGATCAATGAGCATTTTCCCCGCTTCACGTACAGATCTGGCTTTATATTATGTTGGAGAAGAATGAGAATCAAGTTGGCTCCTAAACCTAGCAATCCAGGATTTGTACTTAAGCTTGGCTTTGCTCGCTGAGTCAGGCAAACCCTCCAAGTCGCCTGCCAATGTCACTGAGGAGAGCTAGTGACACATACTCTAAGCAGTGCTATTTGAGCTAAGTAGACGGTAAGTCCTAACAGTGTCGAGCTAAGTCATTTGAACAATCAGTACTGTATTAAGGGAATCTCGGTGTCATTGCTGAATACAAGTCAGGGGTTGGGAAAATAAAAGGAATGTTCCGACCAGGTTTTATTTACCTGTCATTCAACACTTCGCCTTTGAACTAAGCCAGGTAAATTACTCAGGTGTCTTAGCAGATTTGTTCTTTTAGATACTTAGCCTGGGGTATAATTAAGACTTTGAAAAACTTTCTGAGCGTTTCAAGATTTTACAGATGTCAAAGCTGCATCTTGAAAACAACCCGCTTTGGTATCAGGCCATGGAGCATAAAAAGACATTGTGTGGCCATCTGAGTATTCCCTAGAGACTGGCTCCAAACACACGCCATCAATTCGTATTTCAGCCCAAAGGATCCCCTACCTGACAGCGACATTCGGTGCAGCTATCGACAGTCCATTCCTCGTTGTTCCTGTACTGAACACCGTTGTGGTAGCAGAGTGGAGGCCTCCTCAGCTCATTGGCCAACTCCTTGTTCTCTTCGGTCTAGAAGGGAGACAAAGGCCATTAGCGTCCAACTTCATTTTCAGTCGTGTGGGGTCACCTGTGATACACCTGCAGGTGCTCATGCTAAAGTGGGGGGAGAGCCACTGACCACTTTGCGGATGCTGTCCTGAAGTGTGGTCACGATGGTGCGTAGGCCCCTCAACTCCAGGACCATGCTGGACAGCTCGTCGCAGGAGATGCCACAGATGGCTTGCAGATCCTTTGTCTTGTGGCCAATGTAGTTAGTGCGGATGGCCGGGCTGGAGCCGTTTACCACGTTGTTGTCTAGGGTGAGGAGGACGTTGGTAGCTGCCAAGAAAGAAAGAAATACAATGAGGAAAGTAATGGAAGATCTTCGCACAGCTGCTCTCACCAGCCTGACCCTGGAGTTCCTAGTTGTAAAGACATGACCCTTGGGATGAAGGACACAAGTGGAGGGGAGGCACATGTATAAAGGTGACCTCGAAGTGTGATCTACACATCTCTTAACCAGGTCACTTGGGGTAATTTATGCATGACCCCCATTACTCAAGTTTCTCAGCTTGTTGTGAGTGGAATCCCCCCAATTTCCTCATATACCCCCCAAAATAGAGTGGTACTCACAGCTGGAACAGCCTTTGTTCCTGAGGATGGCTTCCGGGGTGGTTCCAAAGACAAACCTCACATTCTGCAGCACCCCCTGCGGGCAGAGGACACACATTACTTGTAGAGTGGTGATGGTGGTGGGGGATGGGAAGGGAGACGGTTCATGCAAGGAAAAGCACACCAAAGAGGTTCTAAAAGTTTGAAAGAGTGCTCTTTCAAGATCACCATGTCAAAATAACACGCCAACATAAACTGCCAAACAACTTCACAATCTTAATTGGGTCTCCGGCCAAGTCTTCATTATTTTACAAAGAAATCAGTTTTCAGCCCACTTGGGTACACAGGAAATGGAATCGGACACCAAAGGCAGAGGATATAATGACAGTCTCCAGTGTCAAAGAGTTAGATGTGGGAGTTTCAAAGCCCGGGTTGCAAAGATCTAGACGTTTAAGCAAGGAAGAAGCTGCGGCTGCAAATAAGCTCTATTTTAACCTTTTAAGAGCAGCTCCTGAGACTGGCTACGTTCCCACGAGGAATCAAATGGCAAAGCGGTATTTACTGTGTGCACAGTATCCATTACAAGCCACTTTATGGTTGATAGAATGCATGTGAAGTCAGCTCTTCCAATGAGAAGAGCATATGGAGTATCTAAGGCTTGAACAGGCAGTTCTAGGAAAACCACTGCTTGTTTCTCTTCGTGGTTTACAAAGTGTGGTCCCCAGAATACCAGCATGAGCTTCACCTTGAACTTGTTAGATATGCAAATGATCAGGCCCCCCTGCGGACAGACGGAATCTGAATCTCTGGGAGTAGGGTGCCGCAGGATGTGTTGTAACAAGCGCTCCAGTTGTTTCTGATGCTTGCTACAGTTTGACAACCACTGCCTTAGTCCCCAGGCAGTATCTCCTGTACTGGAAACCCTGCCTCTCCTGCTCTAGCCCTGCTGACAGGTCAGCTGCCGAGCAGTCGAACCCAAGGACCAGGAACTGGACAAGAGGCCTTACCTGGAAATTGTCATTGACACCTCCTTTTGCGATCCGGAGCCTGGCAACGTTGGCCAGGTCCCTGGTGAAGATGCTCTGGATGGGGACGTCCAGCTCGGCATTCTCCATCTTCTCACAATCAATGTACAGCTGGGCCCTGTCCTCCTGCACAAACAGGGTGATGCTCTTCCACTGGCCGGTGGCCAGGAGCGCTTCTTCCACTGACACCACATGCTGCATCCCCTGCACGGTTAGGCTCAGGTCCAGGGTGCCCGCCTTGCCATTGGAGACCACACTGAAGACCTGGCCAGAGTGGTCTTTCCGTTCTATGGCCAGCAGTGTGCCTCGGGTCTTCTTCATCTGCCTCAGGGAGGCCAAGAGAAGGAAGCCCTTCTCTGCCCGCACGGCATCCACCAGGTCTTGGAACTTGTCATCAGGCACAGGGGGGATCAGGTTGGCATCCTCGATGCGGAAAGCTGGGCTGGAAGAGTCAGGACCCTTCACGAGTCGGCGCCCAGAGCCCTTCCTGGCAGCGCCCGTGAGTTCAAAGATGTCGAACACGCTGTTGTCTCCCCCAGATTCTGTTCAACAGAGGACACACAGTGAGCCTTCTAGGCTGCGGCCAGGGATGGGGACAAAGGGACAGGGCAAACACTGGGCAACCACTGAAAGCACTAAATCAACACCACGGTCAGAGGGAACCTGTGTTCTGATATTCAATCAGGGCTCTGGGGAGAAAGAGCTAGCAGTGGAGGCACACTTGGGGTAACCAGCACCTCCCCATCTTCCCTCCTCTCTCAAAACGTATCCTACAGACTCACCTGGAATACGGTTAGAGCCACATGCATGCAACAGGAATAGGACACTGAGTCCCAAGGCCAGCCCCATGGTGGAGCTGTTTGTGCCCAGGAGGGAGCCTGTAAGAGGAAACACAGATCCTCAGAGGCAGCCAAGCAGGGAGGGTGGGCAAAAACTGGGGGCTGGGCTTGGGGCCAGGACCCTGGGGGATCCCCCTTTGGCCCCACATTTGCTGGAACGAGGGACTACAGTATTTACTTTGGACAGGACATCAGGAAGAAAAAGAGTCAAGAGGAGGAAACTATGGTTTTAAAGTTGGGGGGTGGCGGAGGGGGGCAAAGAGCAACAACTTGGCGACTTATCCTTGGAAAACGGAGGGTAAACGTTAGGACAAGGAGATGCAGTTTGGGGGTGCAGGGAGGCACAGAGAACTAGAGGTCTAGACGACTGACAGAAAGGTGTAGGGAGCACTGGAAGAATAAAAGGAAATCTAGAGGGGCGGGAGGTCCTGACGAGTTGGTTTGTGAACCCCGAGGCGGGAAAAATAGCTCTGAAACCCTTCCACGAGAAAAGTCTATCAGCCGGAACGGACAGCAGGGGAAGGCGAAGAATAGGAGATGTGGGGTCCCCGAGGGGCTGAGGTCTCGGAGCTCGAGGAGTCTGGCCAGGGCAGCACCTGGTCCTCGGCGGCCACCTGGGGACTCCTTACCTGTGTGCACACGGGTGCAGCGACTCGGGGTGGCGGCTAGGGCGCAGCGACAGACGGCGAGTCCCGGCGAGGCGCGGGGCGAGCGGGGCGCCCGGGGAGGCGGCTGCCGCCGGAGTCCGAGGCAGCGCGGGGAGGGCTCGCGGGAGCCGGGACTCTACGGCCGGCTCGGAGGCAGTGGCTGGCGAGACGGCGGTGCGGCGCGCTTTTAAAGGCGCGCTCACATTCCTGGGGATTCCTCTGGCCAATGGGAGGCGGCAGGAAGCGGGAGAGGGGCCAGTCTGGGCTCCTCTCTCCGCCCCCCGCTGCCTGGCGCATAACTTTCCAGCTAGAGCGTGGTGGGGGGCGGCGGGGGTCGGGGCCGAGGAATGGTGGGACTTCTCAGGAAAATAGGTGCCCGCCCACGCAGCCTTGGCGCACTCCCGCTCGGCACTTTGGCTCCGGGTGTTCAGTGTGAGCACCCCGAGCGGCGACGGGGCTTTGGCCGCCCCCAGACCCTCAGTGGGGGTGGGAGTGGGGGCTTTCAGGCAAACGCGTCTCCTTGAATGCCTGTGCGACGGCCGACACTTGGGGACCGAGACCTTTTGTAAAGCCAGATGAGTCCGACGGGGTAAATGAGACCAAGAGAACCAGTTGTTAAAGAAGTTCCCTCTGGGGTATTTGGTGGCCCTCTTCCATCCTCCCGGGGCGCGGGGGGGCGCGACCAGGCGCCCGGCTTCGCCCGCCCCTCGCTCGCCCCTCGCCCGCCCCACTGCGGGAGCTGGTTGCGGGATGCGTCGGCCAGCAGGGCGGTGAGCGGAGCTTGCGTTCCCGCTGCCCGTCGGGCCACACTTTCTACAGCTGCCTGGCGCGCCAGCCCCGGTGAAAGTCGCCTCTCGCTCCGGTTACGGCGCTCCCGCGGCTGGCCGCTTGGGGGCGGCATACGTATTCTGATGAAGGGGACCCGCGAGAACAGCTTCTTTCTGGTCAGGAATGTTAAGGAAGCTTACTCCTGTCCTCTTCCCTCAAGCCAAAACTGAAATTGTGTCTTGAAAAACAGTTTTTATGCCCACTCGTGCTTCTTAACGTGACTCCTGGTTGGAGGATTTGCGGAACCATCTGGCTCTGGGGCCTTAAACTATTTACAGAACAGACCCATAAAGTAATAAATTACCCTCTGCCTATCATTTTATTTCCTCTTTTCCTCCCTCAACGTTCTTTTCATTTTTCAGCTCCTGAAACCGAGGTGTGGGTTACATTTCTGTGGGTGCACCGATTGCCATGAGCGCGGCTGCTTAATGCTTCTGTCATTGGAAGTCTGGTCTCCAAACCACTGTCTCAAGCCAGCATGACTCCAGCTGCCTGGAATTCCATTCATCTCTTAGGGCTGGGATGTCAGCAGCCACACTTCCCCTGCTGTGGTCCTGCGCTATCAGGCTGGCGCTGAGACACAGGACGCAGGTAGTAGCCTCACCAAATAAGGAGCTGAGCCACAGGCTGGGGAAAGCCCTTTGGTTCACCTTCCTTCATAGTCGTCACACCTGGCAGGATTCCTAACTGCTGGAAACACCTAGGAGTTTGCTTTCCTCACCGGGCACTGTCACTTTTCTTGTGTGGGAGTGTTGTGTGACACGGTGTACGTGTGTGGGGATTGCGGCATCAGTGTTTTCTAGTTACTCAGTAGACATCAAGTACTTCTGGAAGATGACAAGTATGTTCCTAAGACACATGTTTGTTGGTTGCTCAAATAATAACCCAAACCTGACAGATAGATAGATTTCACATGTCGAGAGACAGAAATAAAAGTTTCTATCGGATGATTAGTCAAATCGGAATCCTGTTGGGGAAGTCATAGGTAATGACTCATCCAAATAGATCTGAAGATTCCAGAGTCAGCAGCCATATATGTCCCTTTCCTTCCCTAGCTAGCATCCTGTTTGCTCCTTGAAAGGCATTTTTTTTTAAAATTTTACACTTAACCATTAATTCTTCATAATATCGGCTACTTAGGAAGAGTTTTTGGAGTGAGGGCCACCAGCTCCTTTCACCCACTCGCTATTTTTATAAAACTATCATCTCCCCTGGGCTTAGCCCACAAGGATAGAGTAGAAGCTCCCTGGAATGCCCCCTCAGGCTAGCTGCTTCCGTGACTAAGGGACTATAGGAATCCCTCTGGGTTTTTCTTGAACTCAGCTTCTTTCAACAACACAAGAAGAATTTTATCCCCCAACATGCTTTACAGATAGAAAGGTGACCTGTATGGTGGCAGGGAAGAGCTGTCTTGTCAAAGAAAGCTGACAGAGGTGTAGGGGTTATTTACCTCAAACACAAAGACCTTCTGCAGGTCACAAAGGTCCTTCTGGTGGAAAGGACCCATCCAGTATAGGGGGTGTTTGGGCAGCTGTTAGAAACTCCCCCACACTCCTGCTGCTCAGTGTGTGTTGAAAATATTCCCGAGAAACCTAAATACCTCTGGGAAGTTTTGAGAGAAGCAGGAATGGAAAAAAGAGTAAGAAAGCCTACATCTTTAATTGGGGGATATTGTCCCTCTTGTGTGTATACATCCACATTTACACATGCTGGGATTTCAGGCCAGTAATCTGACGTGGACCTGAGTGACGGGTCTTCCAGGGAGATGGTCCAGTTCTTTCTTTGCCAAGTTGCCATCCTTGAGGACTATGCATTTAAAATTAAATTGTAAGGTGTATGGCATTTTGCTGTAGGATTTCCTTTTTCCAAGTTTCCCTAATTGGATGTGGGAGTAACCTAAAAACACTGCCAGTGAATAAGGAAGAAAGGACTGTCAGTGATAGCTAGTTTAAAAATGACATGTGATTAAGGAAAGCAAGATAATTGAGAAAAACATTTTATCTAGCAAAAAAACAGCAAGGTGGGCTGTGATTTTGTGTAGGGATTTAAAAAAAATCTTGGAAATGTTTAGCTACGGAAAATTTCTTCGAAGTGAGCAGCACCCAAAAATTGTGGAATTCTAGAATAGACCAAAATCATAGCATCTCCAAAATGAAGACATCACAAATTGATTGCCTCTGAATATTTTCTCTAGCCCGGAGCTCAAAGTTGTTTCAGTTCAGCTGCCTCGATGGTCAGGGCTAGAGGGAAATTTTCAATAGATTTTTCTTAGCCTTGAGTCAAACACCCATCCCCCTCCCTCATGAGATCTTCTCCAGTGGCTTTATGTTGCACTGTTTCTTCTTTCTGTGAAACTTTGACACATGCATTATCTCTGCCATGTAATTCATCCTCTTACGTCCTTTAGGGTTTAGTTTTTCAGAATAAATTTTATTTTCTTATGTATAAGGACTCTCTTGTAAGTACCCAAAGGCTTGGGCTTGGGAAGGGCTGTAAGAGTTGAATTTCCAAGTCCTTTTGTGCTCACGTGAGTTTATGGCACAAAAGGACTGGACTACTCACCACCTCCTAACCACCTGTGCCATTTCATGTAGATTTGCCTTAGCTCTTGGGGTGCATGAGGGAACTCCCATACATTGCACCCCTCTCCACAGGACTGAAGCAGTGCTCTCTGGGAATTGATCTCAGTAAGAAGGGGTAGAGCTATGGGCTTTAGTGCCTTCTCCACTACCATCGCCCCCTCCCCAGATAGTGATTGATTTAGGAATTTGCACGTTACCCAATTCTGGCCAATGAGAAGTTTGCCGAAGGCTTCTGGGAAAAGTTCTTTCTTATTTTTAAGAGCTCTGTGAAATCAGGCTTTCTCTGGTTCCTTTTGGACGTGAAAAAGCATGCAATAAGTGCTGTTGGCCACTAGGGGAGCCAAACTTAGCTAGAGACCAAAGCTGGAGAAGAAAGAGCAGAGACATAAAAAGAACCTGTATGTTAGATTAGATTTTTGAGCTGTTAAATCTACCAGGCCTGAAGGCTATTATACCTCCAGGTTTCTCTGGATATGTACTGCTTATTTAAGCCGATTTGTTCCTGTAACTCAGAGCCACAAACATCCCAGTGCAGGCAGCTCTTTCCCATTTGTCTGAATTGCCTTGTCACTCATTCTCTGTTTGAACCCCTCTGACTTCTTTACGCTAAGAGAAATGAGAATAGGTCATAGGGTAAAATATTTTAAAGACCCCGCACAGACATTATGCAAGTGTTTTCTGGGGAAGTTGTGCATTCTGTCTTTTCCTGTGCCCTTGCCAGCAGCGTGCTCTCAACTGCAGATGCCACACACAGTGGAGATACAGTCCAGGGACATCGCAGAGGAAAGTAGCTGGGAGTAGCTGACCCCCAGGGAAGGAGTCGGCAAATGGACCTGCTAGGAAATTGAGGACATGGGGTAAGAAGATAGATAAAGGAGGTGGTGAGATCTCAGCCTGGGCTCAGAGATGAAAGTGGGGAGAGTTAGCAAGAAAGGGACGTGATTGAATTCCTCTTACCAGAAATAATGACGGACCTCCAATGGCGTCTTTGATAAAGGTCCCGTTGGTCCTCTGGGTGGGGGTGCAGGGCTAACATGGGTGGATGGTGAAAAGCCTTGTGTTTTGCTGCAGCTTCTCCAACTCCCCTTTCACACTCTCCTCTCTATCTTTTATTTTCCACTTTCTTGAAATAAAACTGACAAGTAAAATGATCAGATATTGAAAATACACATGCAACGTGCTGATTTGATATATGCGTATATTGCCAAAGGGTTCCCTCCATTGAGTTCATTAACACATCCATCATCCCCCGCATTCACCTTTCTCGTGTGTGTGAGAACATTTACGTTCTATTCTCTTAGCAGAATGCCATTTATATAATATCGTATCATCAACTGTAATCACCACATCATGCATCAGATCCTCAGACCTTCTACTCTGTTCAACTTTCATGCTTTATCGTCTCAATGTCCTTCTGGAGCATTCATAAGTATGGGCTGGTTTGGGTTTCAGTGTGGGAACTTTTTCTTTTCTATGTTTGCCACCTCACAAGAAAGGCACACTTCCAAAGGCAGCCTTACAGATAAGGGGAAGGGAAATCACCTATCGATGTTAGTGTAATGAATCCAGAGAACACCTCCTTTCTCCCAGTCTCTTCTTTCTTTCCCAGTGCTTGAAATTCCTCCAAAAATAAAATCCTGGAACTTTTTAAGTCAGAAAGAAGAGCTGTCTAGTCCAACCACTCAGTTAATAGATGAAGAAGTTGGTTCAGAGAGGTGAAGTGACTTGAGAAAGGTCACAAAGCCTGTTGGTGGTGGAAGTCCAGAACACAGCTCCAGGGCCCCTCTCTACAGCTCAGTGTTTCCCTTGATAGCACTCTGCTGTTCGAGATTCATTTCATATGGTTTCGAAGATGTTTCAGTATTAAAATCAGCAGCAGAGCTTTCCAATTTGCCTTTTAAGAACAAGGTATGAGAGGTGGGAGACCAGGAGGTGAAGGGAAGAGGGAGGGAGGAAGGGCAGAGCAGAAGACACTGAATTTGTTGACCGAAGCTGCCTCTGTTTTTCTCTCTGCTCTCCTCAGAGTCCTTGACTCTGGTGGTTTCCTGACTCTCTCCCTTGACTTTTCTGTAATACTTACTGCTGTTCCTGGGAGAGGTGCTACATTTTGGCTTGATGCTGGGTTTGCCAAAGAGGTGCTTTAGAATTGCACCATCACTTCAGTTTTACCCAGCCTTGGACACAATGGAGAATCACTTTGATTCTTATGAAACTAGAGGAAATCTGAAATGCAGGCTCTCAAGAATCTTTCAGCCCATCAATAACCAAATCTTTTCCAGAGCGAGATGTTTAATTGTTCTGCCCACAACTGAAGGGCCCAGGGAGTACGTGTGTCAAGTTTGGGAGCCTCACAGGTGGTTCAAGGGCTGGAAAAAGTACAGGCAAGTTAGCTTGCAGAGGTATAGAATGTGCTTTAATTCTGTACCTTTTTTCTTTATTGAGATTGTAAAGGTGTTGATCTATTTATTTTCACAACGTATGTGGAGTAATGGCAGTGTCTTTGGAAATAACGATTTCCTAAAAGTAGGTTTGTTTGAAATGTTCCTGGGATAGGTTGTGAAATGTTTTCTGGATGTCTTCACCAATGGCATGGATGATAGCTGATCTGGAAGTACGTGTCACTAAGGAAGTCTATGACACTGCAAAGCTATGAAATGATGGAGTTTCCAGGGCTTCCGTGAGGGAGTTTGTTCTTGATACCGATTAAACACATTCCTCCTAAAGAATTTAACTTTTCTGAGGTTCAACATGCTACTTCAAGCCACCCTTTTATAAATTATAATTTCTCAAATTTTCTGAACAGTCTTCACATGTGCAGTCCAGATTAAGTGATCTTTCCAAGTTTTCTGTTACTATTTTTTTTTCCTGGAAGAAAATTATGAGAGTCAGTTAAAAGAGTAAGACAAGAAAACATAAAGAAAACTCCAACTATTGTGTGAAGAAATCTGAAGATTGCATATGACATTGAGATTGGTGTCCAATTTCAGTCTGGATGAAAAGCTCACATGCCACTGGGGAATGTGGACGGTGACCAAATGGCAGAGCCACTGGGCATTTGTTTTAAGTGATATCAGTCTCTTGGGAGGTGTTTTTCCCCCCCTTTTTTTCCCCTTTTTTAATGGTGACATCATGACAACTGGCATTTTGCAGAGCTGAGCCAAGAGAACTATCACTCTTTCTAATTTAAGAGGATGAGTGTATAGTCTGAATAAAGCTCATAAATGTTATTATGACACACAGATAAACACTGCTGCTTTCGAGTCCCCGTACACGGAGGAAATGTCTTATTTTTTCTTTTCTCTTCTCTTCCTCCCTTTCTTCTTTATTTCCTTCCCTTTCTTCTCTTTTATTTTCTCTTCTTCTTTCCCCTGCTTCCTTCCCCCTCTCTTTTTCTCATCTTAATGATTTAGATGCTCATTATTCAATGACTTCAAGTCCACTTGCTTGAGTTCGAAGTCCTGACTTCCATCAGAATTCTAGCCACTGCCCCCATCCCTCTTTGTCCCAAGACTTGAAGGCAGAGGGCAACTTCTGGCTTCTCTTTCCTGTTTTCCTTGTCAGTTGGTCATCGTTTCCTAAGGCATGGTGCTTGGCACCTTGAGCCTAATGGGTCTTGCAAACCTGGTAGGTAGGGTTTGGGTTCCATGGTAGAAGATGTGGGTGGGGGATGAAGGTGGATTTATCGACAAGCTGGTGGAACTTTAGTTTCATCGCTCCTCCTGTGCCTGGGCTCCTTCTAAGGTCCTGGAGAGGCTCTAGCGATGACTCATGGTTGTATGTTCGGTAACATGTACAAAAGTAAGATTTTAGGGGTGCCTGAGTGGCTCCATTGGTTAAGCGTCTGACTCTTGGTTTCACCTCAGGCCATGATCTCACAGTTGGTGGGATCAAGCTCCTCATCTTTCAGTGCAAAGCCTGCTTAGTTTTCTCTTTCTCCCCCCCACCCCATACCTCCCCTGTTCTCTCTCCACAAAATAAATAAACATTTGAAAAAAACAAAAGTAAGATTTTCAGCACAACTCCGCTGACTTTTTCACTGTAACTTGCCTCTGTCATGCTTCTCATGTTGGAGAGTGACCACAGGCAGTTTTTGGAAGTGGCTAAACAGACGTGGTAGAGAGATATATTTGTATGGTGAAGTAATTGCTAGCCCTCTTTGCACTGGAAGGGCTTCCATCAATATTCCTATTGCCTACCTGGTGTTCTAGTGTGAAGGTGCAGGGTTAGAGGCAACATCGTGGTATGTGTCCTATAGTGTGACTCAGGGTACACATGTGTAATGGGGCAGAAACAAAGGTTTAAATGTATGGAGCCACAAGGTAGTCTGTGGAAAAGCATTACAGAGGTGTATAATATAAATACTCTATTATTTTTTTCTGGATTTTGTGATGTTTGTGGTATTTGTTATGTTAAGTATTTTTTAGTTTGCTGTGACTTTTCTCATTGCAAATAAACATCCGTTTTTACCTGATTTTGAACTCATAACTTTGTAATATTTTTCCTACATAAGACTTCTCAAACTATATATATTTTAGGCCTACCTAACTTGATTCTTCCCCTGGAGGAGACGCATCTGAGGGAGATTGAAAAGGGAAGGAGAATGGGGAGCACTCCCTAGGACAACAGAGGCAGACATGTGAAAGATCATCAGCACAATAGGCATAGAATTTCTGTCTTTTGGTGCCTGTGCTATGCGTATGTGTGGTAGGCATTGCTAAGTGCATGATGTCAGGAATACTGTAGATACTGACAATTCTACAGACATTGGAGGAAAAACGAAGCCAGAAGGAGGAAAGGAAAGTATTACTTGGTTTTGCTAGTTATTCTAATAATCTACATGAATTGCTTACTGCTGATACCTCATTACTGTATGGCAGAATAATAATTATGTAACCCAACTAAACTTGCAGGTGAACGTCACGGGTTTTCTACATGCATTAGTCTTGCAAAGTTTGAAGAGTGAGCTCCATCCACATGAACTTTAGTTGATCCAAGATTTCAGTATCTCAAATCATGGTGCCTTCAATGTGCATGTGTGTACGTGTGTCAACATCCTTTTCTAAAGCTCTCCTGCTATTAAAAATAAATGGGCTGTATACTCTTAGTATCAGAGTTGAGAGTCACCTTTAAACTAATTACCTCTTTTTTGGTAATTTGGAAGATGTGGCAGGTTACATGCACCCTGTGAGATACATCATTGTTGTTGTTGTTTTTCTGTTTGCCAATTTTTTTCTATTTATAGATGTAAACTACATTTAATGTAGTGTTTATAATTTAAGTGTGCACAACGAGTGTTTATGTTTTCCCTTAAGTACATGCTCTGAAAATTTCATAACCTATGTATTATGTATCATTTTTTTGAGTGCCTTCTATGTGCCAGAGACCCAACATGTGTCTACCAAGCCTGTGAAGGAGAGGGACCCACAAATACACAATGCTGATAGTGAGGGATGAGCTGCGAAGGTCAGCATGAACGTGTGGGAGTCTAGGCCTGCTTGGTTGTGTGGGGGCTTTAGGGGTGCAGAGGTCACAGAGATGTATATGCTGAGTCTTGAAGGACGCTGTTCAGAAAAGCTTCGATATTTCCATATAGAAGAAAGACTAACTAATATATTAACATTCACGCCTAGCCTTTTTGCTTCCACTAAGTCCTTTTAGGATCTGGGCAAGAGAATCTGACCAGTCATAGGGTCCCAGAGAGGAACATCTGTGTTTTTGATTCTCCCCAGTGTATTTTGGAAGGATTGTTCATTCAACTCCTTCTTGCCTTCTCTTGCCTTCTGTGTTAAGAAAATACCACAGAGCCAGGTGAGCAATTAACCAAAGCCAGTAATTAACTTTCTCCTTGGAGGGGTATAATGAACTGAGGTTTCTTGGCTGATGAAACTTACTGTGGATTATTCTGTCTGATAACTCTTTGTTGGCAGTTTTGCTGGCAACACAGATACCACTTTTCCTGAGTTTTAATTAGTCAAAAATCACAGAAGCTCATATCGGGATACCTTCAATTTGTTTATCAATATCCTGCTCTTAAATGCTCCAGGGTCCATCCGGTGTATTTTTCTTAGTGCAGTGCCTTGAACTTGATAGATACCCAGTCAGCTTTCATGAATGAAGGTGTAGATGAATAAATGAATGAATATGCAGGATAGGCTTTATTATCAACACAAGTAAGTCTCAAAGTATGGGCAGTATGGAAATAGTTAAATTATTTTCTTTCTTTTCTTGATACGCATAATTTTGCTACTCCCTCTGCACCTACCTCCAAAAGAAAAATCAATACCCACTCACAAAAACACTTTAAATTCCAAAGAGAGAGAGGAAACTGTTAGTTCTTGGTTTATTTTTAAGCTCACAGGAGTTTTAAGACTAATTCTCTGTGAAAATGCATTTAATTCAGAAAACATGCTTTGCAGAGGTCCAAGAACAACACATATTTTCTTTGAACAGTTTAGGTTTAAAACACACACACAACTCAAAGAAAAAAAAAAAAAAACCTCCAACCACAGTTATGGCTAAATGGCAAACACAGAGGAATGAATTACCCCGGATGACATCCATAAAAAACCAACAGTGCCTTTCCTGGCTAGCCCGGCCTCACTGGGGAGGACATGTGGGCCAGGTTCAGGCACAGGGGTCTTGTTCCCTTCTTGGGTCCCCAACCAGGGAAGTTTCCATTGCCGTGTATTAGGATGCTTATCTAAAGCCTAGCTGAGTTGTTGCGTGAAACAAAGATGAACAGAGCAAGACGTGCCCAGATGACCCTCTAATGAATCACTGCCAAGGCTAGGGGATCCCTGCCAAGGTGAAAGGTTGTACAGGTACCACACTTGGGCTCAAGCATGTCTCTACTAAAGACCTAGCTGTGTTTTCTTTTCTTGATACCTCTCTCCAGCACTATGGATTATGAGTCTAGAGTGAAACAGAAAATTGTTCTCTCCTAAGTTACAGCCCTAACGACTAGGAATACCTATTGTATTCATCTTCCAGTGTGACATTGATAGGTTTAGACATTAAATCTAATGAAAAATAATTCTTAGGCTGAAAATTATGGAACGAGTTATAGGAGTTACTTAAATTTTTTTTTATTTTTTATTTTTGTCATCAAATTGGTTTCCATACAACACCCAGTGCTCATCCCAACCCGTGCCCTGCTCAGTGCCCGTCACCCGCTCTCCCCCTTCCCATACCCCCCTCAACCCTTGGTTTGTTCTTAGTATTTAAGAGTCTCTTATGTTTTGTCTCCCTCCCTCTCTGTGTCTTTTAATGTTTATTTATTTTTGAGAGAGAGAGACAGAGCTGAGTGGGGGAAGGTCAGAAAGAGACACACGCACACAGAATCTGAAACAGGCTCCAGGCTCTGAGCTGGCAGCACAGAAATGGTGAACTCAGGAATGGCGAGATCATGACCTAAGCTGAAGTCAGACGCTTAAATGACTGAGCCACCCAGGTGCCCCAGGAGTTACCGTAAAACATCCTTTTGGCGGGAAGGATGAACACAAGTGTGATCTTGAGCAATCTTTTTTCTCTAGAACTCTGTTTCTTCATATCTATTAGATGATTGCCACAGTACATTCCAGTTCTGATATAATATAATTCTCAAATTCCTCTCTTCAATGCTTTAGGTCCAAGATGCCTGAATGTAGGCTGGCCAGCTGTTCAACCCGTGATCAGTTATGTGAGAAAGAAGACAACTCCACTGTATGCGCTTTCTGGACATCCAAGGATTGGTAGACGACCTGACTGTAAAGCAACTAATTCCGGCCTCTTTAAGCATAGAAGGGAATTATTTCAAGAATTATCAATGAGGTAATGCACTGAATCTCTGGGAGGCAGACAACCACTTAAAATAACAAAATACAGCCAAAACCTGCTCTAGGTTACTCCAGTAATGGAGCTGCTGGGTTTAGGAATAGCTGGAGCATTTGTTTGTTGTTGCCTCCTGAACGTTGCTGCAGCACCAGCCCTTGAGTGTGGTTTCTCTACCAAGATAATTGCCTCCTGAACGTTGCTGTAGCACCAGCACTTGTGTGGTTTCTCTACCGAGATAATTGGCTGCTCCTAGAGTTGAAGCTGGCATACACGTAATATCATACTGTGTATGCTGAAATATGGGGAGCAATACAGATACTGCAAAGAAAGAGCCCAGCTATATAAGTCCCCACCTCCCAGTGTAAAAGCCAAAAACTTATTTCACCAGCCTCCCTTGCTAGTAGCTTCTGTCAGTTGGTGCCCTTGTACCTGACTGATTGCAAAACCAGTCATGTAAAGAAGTGGCAAAACTACTGATTAGCATCGTAAAAATCAGAAATGGGTCCTCACTGTGAAAATTAGTGATTTATGAATTAACAAGATGGACATTAAATATACCATTTTGATGAAATCAGCAATTAGGTTATTATTATGGACTGAATCATGTTTCCCTAAAATTCATATGTTGAATCTCTAACCTTTAGTCTCGTAGAATGTGGCTGTTTTGGGGCATAGGGCCCTTAAAGCAATGATTAAGTTAAACTGAGGTCATTAGAGTGGACCCTGATCCAATGTGACTGGTATCCTTATAAGAAGGGGAATTCGGACACACGGTGGGACACCAGGGATGTGCATGAACAGAAGATAGAACCTGTGAGGACACAGCAAGCAGGGTGGCCATCTGAGCACTCAGGAGAAACCAAACCCGCTGACATCTCGATTTTGGACTCCTAGCCTCCAGAACTGTGAGAAAATAAATTTCTCCTACTTAATCTGCAAGTCTGTACTACTTTTCTTATGGAAGCCTTAGAAAATTAATGTAATTATAGAGAGTGGCTAAAATATTGGGGCCATTCTATTGTCTGTAAAAAAGAGAGCATAAGAATCCAGCAAAGCCTGCAGTCTTTCCCTTAGGGGTAGTACCTGAGACTCAATTCCTAAATTGTCCTGTATCCAGCCACTTTGATTGTTTTAAATTTTTTAAGGTTTATTCTACTTTTGAGAGAGAGAGAGAGAGAGAGAGAGAGAGGGAGAGAAAGAGAGAGAGAGTGCACAAGCAGGGAGGGACAGAGAGAGAGAGAGAGGGAGACACAGAATCTGAAGCAGGCTCCAGGCTCTGAGCTGTCAGCCTAGAGCCAGATGTGGGTCTTGAACTCACGAGTGGTGAGATCATGACCTGAGCTGAAGTCGGACACTTAACCAACTGACCCACCCAAGAGTCCTTCTAGCACTTAGTTGAAGGATTTCTTGTTGCCTGATGTGAACTCTGAGGTTTTTGGAATCCTTCCTCTGGAATGTTGTCAGGTGTACCTTGAAGAAACACCATTTAAGGTGCTAGTGAGAACATCTAAAAATACATAAAATTAGGACTTCTCTGGCATTACCAAACATGCTGTAAGAGCTGTTAATAAATATTTATCTAATACATGCCTGTATGTGAAACAGAATTTGGTCCAAGATTTGGTTTCATTACAGTTGGTAGTCTGGTAATGCTTAAGGGTCAATTTGCTACAGGTGTTTACAGGTGCTGAGAATCTCTTACAAGGACAAATCTTTATATTAGCAACCAAATTGGGAAATGGGCTCCATATTAGGTACGAGGACTTAGTTTCCCATGATCCAAAGGGCGGCCTTCGCTTCATCTGCTAATTTTAAATGAGGTTGTCTTTTCACCTAAACACTTATTCATGTTTTTCTTTCCCTTAGAGATTCCCAAAATATGTGCCACAAAACGTTTCTCAAAAAATAGGGTTCTGTGATTGCATAAATTTGGGAAACAGCTAAGTGCATATTTAATATTGCATCGGAGATTCAGAATGTATATTAACCTCATGTTAAAGTTATAGAGAAGTCTACATAAAAAACATTGTTTAAACTTATTTAATTTAGCATTAGCTACATGACCACATATCTTTTTTCCCTTTCAGGACGCTTGTTAATATTCCAAGGAACTGTTGTTCCATGGACCACGCTATCTAAAGTGAGGTTCTAGAAGGATATTTATACCTGTGATTAGATTTTCTCCCTTTTTTTCACATAATAGAGTTCTTTTGGCTATTCACATATGCAGGCAAAATAAAGCCGGACATAATTTTACATCTACAGTGGACCAAATAACTGATAGAATTAATTGCATACCATCTCGTCAGATTTGGTTTATTTTGAGTGGCCAAGAACTTGTTTGGGAGTATCAAAATGTTTAATGTTTTGGACAGACATCCCTGCAGAGCATACTGGAAAGGGTTTTCTGGGCCCTTTTGGTCATGATTCAAATGGCCATCCCATGCTCTGTTTAATTCCACCCTTTAATTGTTTGACTTTGAATGCTTATTCTTTGACATACCCACTATTTCCTAAAAATTTAAATAAAATGACACAAAAAGTTATAAAATTAAAATGGTACAAACCAGACATTTCCAGACACAAGTCAAAAACACCAGTGAAGGAAAACAATGGACACCCTATGGTCAGTTAGGACCATGCATTCAGAATTGTCATCCGAAATGGGGCATTTGTTCAGTATTAGTAAAATTCTGGGCTGGAAAAAAATAGTTGGGTTACAAGTGAGACATGTACTCCAAGGGAGACAAAGAATAGCCATTTTTAAACAATGCTAATTAGGCTAATTGCTAAGGCTAATACAAACCAGAGGAGGGGTGGGTCCATTCAAGGGTGGTTTGGTGCTAGATTTCTCCTCAGCAGTGTGTGCCTTACTTTAATGGACTGAATCATTAACTAAACCCCAAACAAACAAAATCCTCATGATTGAGGGTCTCCTGTGCTAGGACAATATGAAAAACAGCAAGTGAAAGAACATTCTCCTCCAGGATCATGTTTTAAAAAAATGTATATATGCATATGTGTGTATTTATTACAATTACAAAGTTGTTTTTTCTTTTTGGGTGGGGCACATACCAATTTATTTCTCTCCCAATATTCCTCATATAAATAAGTGCCATCATCATGGTACTCAAGCCAGAATCCTAGTAGTCATTCTTGTTTGCTGCTGCTTCTTCATCTGTACACTCGGTCTATCAGCAATGTTGTTGCTGCAAGGTGTATCTCAAATTATCTCTTCTCTAGTACCACTATCATGGCCTTGTCCAAACTACTGACACTTTATTTATAACATTGCAATCCCTCCTAACTGGTCTTTCTGCTGTATGACTTTGGTTAAAACATTTACTCTCTCTAGATTCAGTGTATTTCTGGTAAAATAAAAGTAGTAAGTAGTTCGTACTTCTTAGGGTAGATGAGAGCTTTAAATGAGAATATGGGGCCAGTACTTAGCATAATGTATGGGCTATCGTAAGTTCTCAACAGATGTTACTGCCACAGCTGGTACCCTCCATACCAAGGAGAACTTCTACTGGGGATTTTAATGTCAATAGACAAATTTCTTAAGGAGTGCATGCTATAAAAATACACAGGTTTTCCGTGTTGCTGATCAGTGATTTAATACCATAATTGTATATTTGCCAGCTCTTGATTCACAGACATGTTTTAGGGGATTCCTAAGAGAATTTCTGTGTGATTTCATGTCTTAGGTATGCAAACCTCATGGGAATGATGGAGGCCATGGAAGTGGAAGCTCCTGTTCTGTTTGGGATGGTGAGGACTGAATGACTCCACTTTCTTCAGGGCAAATGTTGCTTTATATGATAAATGCAATTAGCCCCAAATGAGGAAAGATTGAATGATATCTTAACTTTAGACACTGAATTATTTAGTAACTACTGGACATTTATGAATATGTGACCATCTATTGGTCAGTGTCATAAAGCAATGACTTTTCTAGAGCATGGGATACTCAAAATTTCCAAAATGAGTAAGATTTGGAAGTAAACTAGAGCCTCTCAGGGATTACTTGCATTTATAATTAAATTACTAGCTATGCTGTACATGATTATGAACCTAAATCTGTAAATCAGCCACCAGCAAATTATGGTAAAATTTAATTAATTTAGACTCTCTAAGGAGAAGGGAAGAAATAAGTAAAAGCCCCTACAATTCATGAATTTAAAAAATTCGATCTTTGAGTTGGAAGGTGGGCATTATTGGTTTAGAGAGTCTATGTAAAAATCATCTACTTTGTTAGTATGATTAACACGGATTACTTCCGTCACCACCAAAACCCCAAGACATGTTAAAAACTATCATCAACAGTGAAGAATCTATTCATGTACATTTGTGGGTGGGTATATAGATGTGTGTGCTTTAGACTGACATAGTAGTTTGTTAGTGCTGTCCACCCATATTTCCAAGTTGTTTTCCTTTAGGCAAATGGTAGAATAGAATTTCTCTGTTCTTTTCAAGCAACCATGGTTTTATGACTTGATTTGGCCAATAAAATGTGATTGGAAATGACATGTGTCCCTTCCAGACAGAAGGCTGTGGGAACAGGTGCACAATTTTCCACCTTTTCTTCCCTGAACCTGAGCAACGATGGCTGACAACATTTGATTTTATAACCTCTAGGGGAATGGGTCCTGGAGTCTGGCTCACATAGAACTGGGCTTCCCATGATGCATGGTTATGATTTCTCTAAGTGAGAGAAAACCTTCATTGTCTAAGCTTTTAGGATTTCATGGCTGTTTACTAAAGCAACATAACTTAGCCCATTCTAGCCCATATAAATGATTACGGTAACTCCAATGGCCTTGGTCATTAACCTTGAGAGCTGGAAAAGATTCTTATCATTAAAAATCATAAGTAGTATTTTGTTATAATTATAAATTTATCACGAATATATAGTGATTTATTTCAATATAACAAAATAAGAGCTAGAAAAAGAATGTACTATTTGGAGGTAGAGAATGACATTATCAGTATAAATAAAAAAGGTGATATGATTGCCTATCTAAAAACCCAAGACAATGAACTGAAAATTTATTAAAAATTCAACATGATGAATGTATTAAAAATAAATATTAAGAAGTCAACATTTTGATATTGATCATAACCAATTAGAAAATTTAGTGGAAAAACACAATCCTTTTCAATATGCAAATAGATCAAATAGATAATTGCTTTAAAGTTTGCAAAAAGGATGCACGGGAAGGTAAACAAGACTCTAATAAAAATGATTATCTTCAGAGAATGGGAGTAAGGGGCTGAGAGAGGTAGGGGTAGAGGAAAAACCTCTGTGTGTATATATAAATCTATAAATTTGGCCTTGTAATCATGTAAATGCATTATTTTTTTCAAAATATAAAAATGGAATCATACCAACTTAAAGAAAATGAACTTGGATGGTGGATCATGTGGGGAAGTAGCTTCTATACTTTAAACCAGGAAGAAACTGAAAAGGAAAATATAGGTAGATTTGACTCTACACAAACTAAAGATTCTGAGTGTTAAATGGCACCATGAACCAAGTCAAAATGAAATGACAGTGAAAATATTGGTAACATATGTATATATATATGTATATATTCATAATCTTTTCAACTCCAGGAAAACTATGAATACTTTAGCAGAAAAGTAGGCAGGAGAGACAAAAGATAATTTATATATATATGCATATATATATATATATATATATGCATATATATATGTGTGTGTGTGTGTGTGTGTGTGTATACATATATAAATATAAATAGTCATTAAATCAAAGGAAAGCAAAGACCAATCTCACTAGTGATCAGACAAATAAAAATTAAGATGAGATAATTTTTGGCTTATCAATTTGGCGAGGATTAAGAAGAAAGCTAATAAACACAGTGTTGATGACACGATGATAAAATGGGCAACTTTATAGTAAAAAATGAAAAAGCAGATGATAAAAATGTTTATATTTTCCAATTAAAAAATACATGTGTATTTGTTTAGAATAAAAAACTTGGACAGAAATACAGTGGAATGTTAACAGTAGTTGTATCCTGCTAGCCATGCATAATCTTATATTTTTTACTTTTGATTTTTAATGTTTTTCCAAATATTTCAACATTTCCACAACATGCATAATTTTTTATCAAGAGGAAGTGTCGTTTTTTTAAAAGCAAGTGAGATAAGAATCTAAAGTCCTTCTGAGTCCAGGTTTCCTCTTCCTTTTTATAAAAATCTCTTCTTTTTCAGCAAATTCTAATGAAATATTATGTCCTGAGGCTGTCATCATTAAAGATAACTTTTAAATGTTTTTAAAAATTACTTCATAAAGTTATAATATAATTTTAATTTTAATATAATTTTTAATAACTTTAAATGTTTTTAAAAGTTACTTCATAATTTTATAATATAATTTTTCATTTAGTTATAAAGTTAATGATAATCATGTAGCAGAAATGTTTTCCTTGTTTTCACTGCACAGGTATAGTTTTACCTGCACTGTGACTTCATTAGGTTCGGACGGTATACCTGATGAGAATGGATAACACTGTCCCTTTGGACAAATGTGTTGGACCTCTAAGCGATGATTAAAAAAAAACAAAACACAAAAAACTGTGGGATACGATTCCTTTTTAAGCAACTAGTGCTTTCAGATCTTGTTATTCAAATTTCTGATCATTTATTGTTCTTTAAAATTCCACAGGGGACTTTAAGGGTGTCTTCTTGGTCTCAAGTAGGACGCTGGCCACTGCCCAGGTATAGTGATGTGTGCTGGGCCAAAGGGATCGGTTCCCTGCACTTCCCAGAGTATCCATTAGGCATTCAACAAATGCTAGTTGAACAGAATAGAAAAGATTCTTGGTCTGGAAGAAGGTAGGGCATCAGGTTGCTGCAGAGAGGAGAGCCCTATGCTGACAGACTGCATTCCAGCAGTTTCCAGGTGAGGGCCTAGCATTGTCTTTCTGGTCCCTTCGCCTGAATCAATGGGCAGATTGCATTTCATTTCAGTGGCTTAAGGTTGGGAGTTTAGTTTGCTAGTTCCTTCTCAGTCCTGTTGGGTTTCTCTCCCTCACACACACCTGGTGAGGCATTGAACTCCCGGTGCTGGGAGGGGCTGTTTCCTGAACTCTGAGTTTTGTGTGTCTGAGACTTGAGCCTGCAAGCAAATACCATCCCAAGACCAGCCAGCTTTCCAGTGGGACCTCCTTCAGCTCTGAAGTCCCACTCTGTCTCTGTCAGAGTTCTCAGGGGGATGTTCATTATTACTTTGTTCCTCTTAAAAATCTGCTGTTAAGAATTAAGCCAGTAATAACATAAAATTAAACTTTTATAATGTTTTGCAGGATACTGATCTCTCAATTTACCCATATTTTATCATAATGGAGGGATTGACCCTGTCCTCTTTCTAAAACTAAGCAATAAAAACGTCTATGTTTTCCAGGAATTTTCTTTCCTAGGGACACATGCTTTCATGTACAAACCTCTTATTTCATGTGACAGGAATGTTAATGGACCAGGGACTGTGATTTGGACAATGTTATTCTCCTTTTCGTACTTCTCATCCCCACCAGAAACTCCTCTTCTGGTTGACATGAGACTTGTTTGCTGATGACTGGGCTTCTGGCCATCTCCTCTGGAACATATTCTATCTGCATTTAAGTCTTGGAGTCTGTGGTGTCCATTCATTTTTGAGATGCTATGGAGTTCCTATGGGGAAAAGGTAGCCAACATTCAGACTATGTTTGAAGCTCAAGGTAAGGCTACCAGTAAAGGGAGACCTAGAGCAGTTGTTCCTTAGGGTGTGAACCACGGACCACCTGGTTTGACATCATCTGTGGAATTTGTTTTAAAAAAAGCAAATTCCTGAGTCCCATCCCAGAATCTCTGTTCCTGGGGAGTGGAGCTCTAGGATTCGCCTTAAAAAAATTTTTTTTTAATATTTATTTTTGAGAGAGAGAGAGAAAGAGGAGAGAGAGAGTGGAGGGGGCAGAGACAGAGGGGGACACAGAATCCGAAGCAGGGCCGAGGCTCTGGACTGTCAGCACAGAGTTCAACATGGGACTTGAACCCACAAACTGTGAGATCATGACCTAAACCAAAATTGGATGCTTAAGAGACTGAGCCACCCAAGCGCCTCTAAGACTTGCCTTTTTAACCAGAGTCTTGGGAAATCCTTTCACATGCTAGTCTTTTTTTTTTTTTTAATTTTTTTTTAACGTTTATTTGTTTTGAGAGACATAGAGACAAGGAGTATGAGCAGGGGAAGGGCAGAGAGAGAGGGAGATACAGAATCTGAAGCAGGCTCCAGGCTCTGAGCTGTCAGCACAGAGCCCGACATGGGGCTTGAACTCACAGACCGTGAAATCATGACCTGAGCTGAAGTCGGCCACTTAACCGACTGAGCCACCCAGACGCCCCCACATGCTAGTCTTGAGGCTGGACACCAAGAATGGTTCTGTCTCTTCCATGTTGGGTTGCCTCTTTATCATTGCATGCTCTATTTAGCAAAATGCTTTCTCCCTATTTCCTCTGGGAGTGGATTACAGTGACCTGGCCACCCCTTGCATACATACTTTGAGTTTTTTCATACTGCAGATATGTTTTGAGAACCTACTATGTTCTAGATATTGGAACATCTCAAGAAATCCAAAGATGGTGTCCACAGCCATCTTCCCAGTTGCTGAAGTAAAACAGTGTATTCTTTCATTTCCTTGTTCCCTGTGTTTTCTATTGCTTATGTTGGAGGCCGTGAGCTAGGAAACCCTTTCATGGGGACCCACCCCATTGAGTAAGTGGGGGCCTCATTCAGTCTTCTCTCCTTGGTGCAGAAACAGGATCAGCTGTCACAGCAGAGGGTTGTTGAACAATGTGATAAGAAGAGGCACTGACAGGCTTGTTTGGACTTCTTCATCTTTTTCTTTCTTTCTTTCTTTCTTTTTTTTTGTTTGGATTCAGGCACCCTGTATTCAGATTAAAATTTTCAATATCTCAGCAGCTTCTCAGTTTGCCTAGCTGGTCCCAAATATAAACACCTTATCTAAAGTCATCAGGAAGCATCGGTCATTGCTGGAAATGTTGATTGGGCTTTTTGGGATTCAGCTTCCTGGTCATTTCTCCTTTCTTCTTTTTGCCCAAGGAGACCCATTGCCGGCAGCCTCCCAGGATCAGTGTTTGCTTGTTATTTCCCATTTCACTTGGGATAAATAGTTACAAGAACAACTTGAGAGGTATATTGGTCTACACAAAACAGGAGAAACAGAATAGTCCCTGGAGAAGTAAACAAGGGAAGTATGTGAAAATTCTTCATCTAGGGATGTTTAGAATGTATTTTGAAACTTCTGGAATCTTTGCCTCCGTTGCATTTTTGTTTTCCTGGCATCTAGGAACATTTCTAAGTACTTCACTATGAATGTTCCCTGCAACCCATTTTACCAATGAGGAAACTGAGGCAAGGAGAATTGCTCAAAGTCACACAGAAAATGTTGGAGCCTGGATATACATCCAAACACTCTAGCTCCAGTATCTACCCGCTAAACTGCTCTATCTACTCTTCTCAGGGGATCCTGCACTCCCTTCATGTCCTTTTAAATACCTAACTACCACATAGCTCCTTTTTAATGCCTTCTGCCTGATTCTTTTTTGTGTCATGTTTATTTATTTATTTTGAGAGAGAATCCCAAGCACGCTTTGCAATGTCAGCACGGAGCTCTGCATGATGCTCAATCTCACGAAATCTAAGATCATGACCTGAGCCAAATCAGGAGTCGAACACCTAACTGACTGAGCTACCCAAGCGCCCCTCCTTCTGTCTGATTCTTGACCCATTGGGGCAGAAGTTGACTCACTAGAATTCTCCATGAAACATTTCCAAGGAGTAGAGGCACTTCCAGAAGAAGGGGATCTTTGTCCTCCCTGGCTTGGTAGTGAGTCACAGGGGCAATGAGATTGGTGGGAACCATCAATATGTACATAAAGGAGAGGCTTGCTCATTGGCTGAGCATCAGTGAAAAGGTTAGTGTGCTAGCACTGTCCAACAACACTCCAAATGCTCTAGAGACAGAGGCAGAGAGGTGGGATTGAGGTCGGGACTAAAACAAGGGAGGAGCTCTTTTAAAGAGAACAGTGGGTGACTGGGCAGCAGAGGGAAAGAGCACAGACCCAGAGATCAAGGGACAAATTCAAATACAGCCGATTGCACTCACCCTATGTGTATTTGCACGCAAGCTGCTTAACCTCTTCAGCAGCATAGACAGCTGCCTCACAGCTCTGCTATTGTATTAAATGGAGCAATGTGAATTACATGTCTAATACGGGCTACGGCCACAGCAGGCTCTCAGTCCATGGCAGTTTTTGAGATCCCTTTCTCCCGCTGGCAAGCCAACTCCACCTCCCTTTTTCCTTCTTAGATCAGGCTGCTGCAGAAGGATGTAAACTTTCTAGAGTTCCGCTCTTTGCACATGTTGTTCAAAGTATGGCAATGGTTGGGAAAAAGAACTTGGAGTGGATTATTTTTGGTTATTAGACATATCTGGTAACATTTTATTTTTCTAGAAAGAAGCCATGTATGGCTTAATTAATGTAGTCAGCATGCTTTGTGTTTGTCCATGCTCTGGTTGATGCTGATCTGAAGGATGGGTCAGAGGGGTGGGGGACGGCAGCTTGCTGACTCCTGTACAGCCTGACCCTCTCTCACCAGGGTGCTGGACACTCTTACCTCTCTGTCACTTTAGACATTTTTGTGGTCTAGGTACTTTTGTTTCTGCAGCTCATATAAGGGGTCTGATTAATGTCCCTCCAATGAGTTATTTTGCCTTTTTATAAATAATCTCAGCTTTATGCTGTTTTGTCCATTGGTTAAGCCTTGTGGGCTCATCCATCTCAATTTGCTCCTCTCCCTGGGGTTTGCCAACATCTTCATTTACAAGTCTTCTTCAGATTTTTTTCAGGGGTCTTTTGTTCTCTTTTCCACGTTGCTAACTAGAATGCAAAGTTAAATCTAGAGTGAGCAAGCCCTGACCCCAGACACTCTGCTGAGTACCTCTTCTAGTGGGAGATTTGCCAGAGTCTCACCTTTCCTTCATAATCTTTTGCTAGTATTCAACCCATGTGACTTGCTCTCTCTGGCCATTTGAACCATGTTAGCAATTAAAGTTTCATGAGTTGCTATACAAAATGCTGCAACCCAAGTCCAAAAATACAGTATCCGCTGTGTTTCTTTCCTCCTATTATACTTACCCTTTCTAAAACAAAACATAAGCTATCACGTCATTGTATGCCTTGTCTAAGGGAGCCTTTTTGCTTATTGCCTGAGATTTCTACTGTCCTAGATATATTTACAAATTATATTTTTACTTATGATTACTGCTAATTACAGAACTACAGGTGTTGGTTAATTTCAGGACAAATATCCAGGCATTTTCAGTTTCCACTTCTTTCCACCCCTCTGCTATCCAATAAATCCTGAGAAATAATGAAACCTTTCATGGATTTCTTACCTGGGTCTTTGAACATCCCAAACTATTTATTACCTGGCCCTTTTGATTTGTAAATGTTCAGGGTGTCCGACACCTGCTTTTTGTGTTATTTTCCATCAGCTTTATTTGTAGAGTCTTTGAAGTAATACCATGGCATCCAATTTCTTTTATATAGAAAAGTCCTTATCTAAGAGCAATGGTTCTTAGCTAGAGCTGCATATCAGAATCCAAGGGGGAACCTTTTAAAAATACAGATGCCCAGCTTTCTCTCTGCCCCTCCCCCACTCCCATTCTGTCTCTCTCTCTTAAAAATAAATAAATATTTTTTTTTAAAAACCCAAAAACCAACAAAACGCCTGGGTGGCTCAGTTGGTTAAGCATTCGGCTTCGGCTCAGGTCATGATCTCATAGTTCATGAGTTCGAGCCCCACCTTGGGCTCTGTGCTGACAGCCTGGAGCCTGCTTCAGATTCTGTGTCTCCCTCTCTCTCTCTGCTCCTCCCTGCTCACACATTCTCTCTTTTAAAAATAAATAAATATTAAAAAAATACAAATGTCCAGGTATCCCCTTCCCCCAAGGTATTATGATTTAGTAGGTTTGGGGTGGGCTCTGGCTATCTATATGTTTTTAAAGCTCCTGAATTGGTTCTAAGGGCACCCTCATTTAGAGCCACATAGCAGAGTAAGTCCCAGGTCTGTGGTGTGCACAGCAGCACCCTGGTTGGCTCTAGCCAACCCCTGGGCTCTGGGCCACAGATACTCACCCTGGGCCCTGGCTTCTATTATCTTGCTCTGACTGGAGGAGGGTCCGTCTGAGCTGGAACATGTATATTTGGGGAAGGTGAGGAGCAAACAGAAAAGGAGTGCTGTCTACATGGAGAGAAGAGCAGCATGATCGGCACGGAGACAGGAAAACAGAAGCTCGGCAGTGGTGAGGGAAGAGCTGGCTGACTTGGGACCAAGCACAGGCTGCTGGTAGAGAGTACTGGGGAGCCGTGGGGGCAGGCCAGCCCTGAGGTATTGCCAGGTACCAGACAGCGAATTCCAATGACATCACTTCTGCACATAAAGCTGAGTCCTACTTTCTTCTCTTCATGATGGTCAAGACAGACTATGAGGACCCAGGGCTTTTTGAAGCAACTAAGAATGTGTTTTGTTTTTTATGCTATTTCTTAGGGGGATTATAATACTGACAGCTTGTTCCAGACATTTTGTCCAGAGGCCTGGCTCCTGCTAGGGAGGATCCTGTAGAGGGATCTCTGCACCAGGACCCCTCTCCTGCCTCCTAGCCAAGGTGACCAACAACGGAAAACCACAGGTGGGCCTCCCTATTTAGGCTTGGGTTTCTGCCAATGCCTATTTTATTTTATTTTTGCTGAGATTTATAGATTTTCCTTATAAGATGAGGAAGGATATGATAAGGAATGAAGAGCATGTTTATATTTCAATCTTTCCCCGTGTGTATGGACAGGCATTATTATCTACAGTTTATGGCCAAGAACATTGAGTTTAGAAGAGGTTAAGTAACTTGCCCACAGTCACAAGATAGTAAGTGGTGGAATGAGGGTGGAGAACCAGGTCTCTCTGGCCCCAAACCTCTGCTTTTTCCATTACACCACTTGTGCCTGTCTGGGTGAAGGATTGGCCGGAGGCTGTTGAGGCATCCCTGGTAAGGTTAAACCTCATTTGTATTTTTAATCAGACACTAGTCTTATGGCATGTCTGAGCTCATTGGAGGATTTGGGGCATATTTAAGGCAGGATAAGGTGGATGTAGCGTCTGGGAGATTGGTAATGAGGTTAAGTTGGGATGGTTACAACTTTGCCTCTTGTGCAGGTTTGCCCAGGGCTGCCGCTCAAGCTGAGTTTTCAGCTTTTCTTTGGCACCTCAAACATCTGCTTTCTCCAGTTCCATCTTGTCTCCCTGCTTGTGGAGCAGGAGAAGGAAACAGGTGCAGCTCTGAAGATATTCTGGGGTTGTTTCAGGTGATCCTTCTTCTCAGGATGTTTCTGGCTGGTATTTCCCTTTCTCAGGACTCCTGGGAACATCCGAGGGATGGCATGGACTTGGGTGTCTGACAGTGGTGTTCAGTATGCCAGGTTTGGAGGACAATCTCCTAACAAACCTCTGAACTGCCAGAATATAATTTCCGTGAGGGCAGAGTCTGGGTCTATATATCCTTAGCACCAAGTAGAGTGCCTGACCTAGAGTGAGAGCTTTAGAAATAGTTGAGGAATAAACATAGGTGCTCTGATTAAACATGGATTGTTCTTTAATTAATGGTCCTGCAGCCAAGAGATTTCCCCTGCAGCCAAGAGATTTCACCAAGTGTATGAATGGAGAGGAATTAAGTCCTCTGTGCTACCCTTACTTCTGACTGTTAGTTCGCTTGTTTTATCATGCAGTCACTTTAGGATCCCTTAGTCCCTTTTAGTTCTCCAACCAGTTCCTCTTGGCATAGTCCTGCTTTTTAATCATACTACAGAGAAAAACCTGGTGAAGAGGGAAGGAAAGGTTGTCAGCACACCTTGGTGACTTACTAAGAACAACAAATTGTGGGCTCTGTATGCTTTGAGGTACCCCTCATTCATGGCCAGGCCAGACCTCCTTGGTTGGAAAAGGCAGGAAGTGTAGCGACAGGGCCTGCCACTTCTCCCTAAAGGAAGGGCACAAAAAAGACACACAAAGGACTCCTCTCTTCTTGGAGCATAAGTAGAGTCACCTCCTTCCTCAGAACAGGCAGGTATTTGAACTATCTTGGGGGTGGGAGTGAGGAACTGGGAAAATGAGAATGTTTGATTTTTATTCAGACCTAGAAAATGTGAGAGGCTTGGCAGTGGAATGGGGTCAGCTTCTCTGAACGGCCCTGGTGTGGATGGGCTCTACAAAGTGAGAGACTTTGCACAGTGGATGATTTGAATATGAAACATAACTTCCTATCACATTAGTTGATCCAAATATAAAAATCTTAGTTTTAAAAATCATTCTCTCCCCTCTTAGTATTAGGGCTGGGTCCTATTACTCCTTCCTATTGCCTAGAAATTCTTGATGCTGTCATCTAAGTGAATTTATTTTACTGGAATTCTTTTCCTCTAGTGCTGTGATAAAGGCCTGAAGATTGTAGGGTTTTGAGGTGGAAATGATCAAGCAAATTCCTTCTCCAGAATTGTCAAAGTAAGCCAAAGAAACCAGACATCTTCAAGAGTTAAGTTGTTAACTAAGAAAAACCAAGCAAAGCAAAGCAAACCAAGGGAAAGCAAAGGAAAGCAGACTAAAACCACACCTCTCCAAGACACTTACCCACTGTGGAATGGAATTCCAGATGGCCGTAAGGTACCTTCAATTTTTAAATTAATACTAAATTCCACTCTACATCAAGCTTGCCAAGCAGTCATTTATGCCATTCTTGAAATATCCAGTGCTGGAGATCTTACTGTATTTTATTTTATCTAAAAGTCTGTCCAGCTATGAATTTTACACAAACAAAATTTGACTGTGTTCTTGGATTTTCCTCATACATCCACCACCGGGTCATCTAATTTCTCTTACACTTTATAATTCTTTAAATGATATGTTTATGAATCATTTATAGTTTTATAGTTCTGTATTCCACTGTTTTAAGTTTATTGTGAACACTTGCCCACATCACTACATGTCTTTCAAAAATGTGAGTTGTAATGGGTTTAAAGGATTCTCTATCATGATTTTAGCTATCCCCTCTTATTGAACATTTAGGTGATTTATAGTTTTTATAATGTCACAACAGCAAACTCAGAACTATGATTTAATCTCTCATTATTTCTTTAGACTATCTTGGATGTGAGACTATGGGGTCAACGTGTGAGAATGTTTTTTAGGATTTTTGTGCTTATTGTGTTTCAGACCATATTCCAAGTAAATAGACTCTGAGCTAGAGATTTGCATGTGGGAAATTTATAGAGAGTGCTTGCGACATCTGTGAGACAGTGAGAGGAGGGGTTGGGTAGAAAAAGAAGTTGAACTATGATGTATTATAATAATGACCTCAGCTGGTCCTGGGGATATATGGAGTTTAGAGGTCCCTTTAGAATTGTCTCAAACTGAGGCAAAGGGGCTGAACCTTTGGGCCCTGACCACTCATGGCCGGCAGGTGCCTCTTGTAAGGAGGAAGCAGGCACAACCTTAGGTGAGGCATCTCCCTTTAGCCAAGGGAAATTCCTAGAGAAGGACTCAACTACTAGCATTCAGCAGCTAATGGTCCTGGCAACTGGGGAAATGAATCTTCAGAACTGAAGGGGCCAATCAGGTAACGTGTTACAGCATCCATTGAAATGGATAACCCTTGCCTCTCTTGGAGTCACTTGTATCTTATGAAAAATTTATTCTATCTGGAAACAGATCTTCTAGAATTATGGTCCACCTCTTTTCCTAGGGAAACGTGCAAAAGGAAATTTAATGGGAGAAATTATAGTGCTCATTGAGGCACCTGTTCTCAGGGATACCTGACACTCATCAAATCTTTCCTCCACAAACCATTGTAGATTTACCTCCCCCTTAGCTATAAGTTCTTTTGATCCAGGGGGTTACCTGGTGGGTGACCCAGACCTTTATCCTTGACGGAGATGAGCTCCTGGTCATCAAGCTCTTCTCCTGCTCTTATCCATTTACCATTACAGTTGGTTAGGGGATTGCCAAGAGATGCCCCAGAGGTCCTTCTCATTGCCAGACATAGTTTTCTCTACCCTCATTGTGCAACAACACCCCAACTTTCTTCTGATGACCATGGTCAATTGCCTCTGCAAGAATAATAATGTCTTTCTTTGTCTGTTGATCTCTTGGCACAAGAAGTCCAAAGTGCCTGAGTAGCAGCCTTAGCTTCATGTTGAATGGGATTCTTGTAGTGCTTCTGGTGGAAGTGTTTATGTTCTTGGAGCCAGAATTTCTATATCCTCAGAGCCAGGAATTTGTGAGGACATTCTGTGGGTAGATCATTGGGTGGTATGGTAGGTGGAACTACCATACTTTTATCTGGAACCATGTATTATATATAAAGAGGACATGGTACCGTATAATACTCATTGATTAAAAGGTCTCACTGCATCCTGAAGGATAATACCCCATCCCTAAGCATAAACTGTAATGTGCTTCAGTAGCACCCTAAAAAAACGGTTTCTTCATCCTGTAAAATCAAAAGCTTCTGTGTGGTACAGTATGTGACAAGACCAGTGGATCGCATGATCATGTGCTCACTACTATTCCTCCTGTGTTTTAAGTGAGTTTCTTGGCATGATGGGATATTGTAAGGGATCTTATGTTAATGACTAAACATGAGGCAAGCCCTCAGATAGTGATACTGGATGAGGGTCATTGGGCAAGGAAGGCAAACCTATACCCTAAGTATGTGTTGATATCATTCAAGATAGATTGCTGACCCTTTCATATAGAAAAGGGTTCAATGTAAGTAGTGCACCACAAAGCAGCTTGTTGGTGTCTTTGAAAAATGGTTCTGTATACCAGGGGCTTGGCAATGATCTCTGTTGCTATAGTCTGGACATTCAGCAGCAAAGGTATATATGTAGGCTTTTATTGTAAGCTGGATTTGTGCTCCATTCCTGCCACCATGACTACTCTGTTAACATGCCTGTTTTATCAGCTCTGGGGTGGCTAACGAGGGAGGCCATCTGACATCAACTGGCCAAGTCATTCTTGACTGTAAAGTGCCTCACCCCTGGTGAATGCCTTTTGGTGGGCATTAACATGGGATACAGAAATCTCTGCACTTCATGCCTGGTTCTGTATTCCTCTTCCCCAGATTGCCTTGTTCCTCATCTTTTAATTTTTCTCCTTTCAGGTTACAAACTAATGAGCCAAGTTATTTACCAATGCTTATAAGTCTACAGGTGTTTCACAAAGTGAGTGATCAAGTGCATCTCCAGAAGTCCATTGGGAGGATGTCCTCTCACTACTATCTCTCAGGGTCAATCTCGAGTGGGCCAAGAACACTAAAGTCCATTTCTCTTTTGCGTTTATTATAAGGCTGACCCATCTGTGAACAAAGCTTGGCTTTTTTATGCCTCCTTCATCAACTGTATATCCAGGACCCCCACACAGCCATAGTAACAGTGGTGAATGACTATGTATCCATCAGTCTTCTAAGTGTTAAGAGATTCTCTTTTCCTCAGCTTATGGTTACTTGAGTAAATGGCCATAAGACCCTTTAGAGAAGACTGAGGTAATCTGTACCTCACACACTTTCTGTGGCATTTCAGGATCATTCTGTTTGGGTACCTGGCCTATCCTTCAGTCAAAAAGTAGAAGATCTGAAAATTGATGTGGCTCTGGAAACTGGGCAAGAGATCACAGATGTTTGCCCTTAGCCTCCTTCCTGATCATCCATTCTTGGTTTCTTTCAACAATATAGATTGAGAAATATTTGCATTGACAGCTCATCTTTATTGCCCTTATGGATTCCATGTTCTATTAACCATTCCGTAGCTCCCTCTGTGTTGGGTGTCCTAGCTGCCACTCCAATTTTGCTATTCAAGACAGTTACTGAGTTCATCTTGTTCCTGACAGTTAAGTGCTGCTATTTGGCCTGTATTGTGTTTTTTATTTTCATTCATCTCCATTGCTTTCAGGGAGCCCAGTCTGTAACAGCATCTGCATCTGCTCTGGTCAGCCCAACCTACAGAGGACAGTCACTGCTAAGTTTCTCACTGCTCTCCTCAGTACATCTTATCAATCTGGCAAGTGCAGTGTCCTCCTGGCCACCTGCAGAGCATAATCTGCTCCTAAGTTTTCCAGGTTCCATTATATACCCCATCTCATTACCAACTTTTTGAACCTTAGATCTCTTCTTCCACAATATATCATGCTAGTCTGGCTTTTCTGTTTAACTTACCATGAGCCATTGCTTTTACCTAGATTCCAAGAACCATTCTAGCAGAATGCTAACACCATCAGCTTGGGTGCTCACCAGGGTTGATAAATCCTACGTCAAAGGGAGTGCTTTCATACAATGATTTCTCCCTTATTCAGATTTATCTTCCATTCTCTTCGATGCTACCATCTCAGGATCCAGTCCCAGTTAGAGTTTATGGACTCCTGTTCGAACATGTTGTCTGGGACCTGCAGCCCCTTTAGGGTATGGTGTCTTTCCTTTCGTTACAGATTTAGCACTATCCTTGCCAGGTTAGTTTGCAACTTGACTCTCTGGAGGCCAAGGGTAGAGATGAACTAGATCCTGAGAGAGACCATGTTATTTTGCTAGGCAGAGACTCCTTCATTGTCTTTAAGTAAGGGAGGAACATTAGCTTTAGCAGGAATGAGGCTTCTGTCAGTTGTGTATCTCTAAGAAAGAACTTCACTTCTACGCCAGTTTCTTTCATTCATCATTATCGTGTCTCTGGTTTTGACTCCCCCTTGACTTCTCAAAGTTGGACTTCTCATGTTCCCAATGTATTATTTTATCCACTGCAGATGGTGATTCTTCCTCCTCTAGGTAAGTGACAGAAAACAGAGGACTTTCTCAACCCTTTAACTTCTCCTCCAATCATATAGCCTACCTCCATCTCTCTCTATCTCTGTTTCTCTCTTTCTCTCTCTGTCAACACACACACACACACACACACACACACACACACTCACACATAGTCCTGATGTAAACAAATAGCATATAACCTGGCAAATTGCTGGAGTAGTTTCTCAGCACCACTATCTGTTGCCTAGAGTTGGCTTCTCAAGTGAAATTCTCATACTTTGCAGCTCTCATTGACACCGCCTTCGACTCATTTCCTTAGTGCAGTAGCAAGATACGTTTTAGCTTTGCTGTCCACCCGGACCTTAAGTTGCCAAGGGCACCAATAAATCATTTTATTTTACTTTGCCTCCCTTCTTACTCTATTTCTGCTACCTCCCTCCCTTAGGCCATGCATAGTTATTTGGAAATTCTTGGAAAATAGCTGCCAGCAGTCTCGCTCCTCCAAAGTTATTGGTTTGTTGTCTATCCAGTAAATAGAAAACTTGGAAACATTTTAGAGAATTTCTCACCTTTCCTACCTTCCAGCCTCTGTAGCAAGGCCAAACTGGGATTCCACTCCAGAATCTGAACACAGGAAATAAGCTTAGGAACCACCTAGGTCTGTTGGTTCCTGGGCATTCTTGGGATTGGAGAATGTTTCTGTCTGGCCAAAAATGCTCAACTGGCTTCAGGCCTTAGAGGGCAAGGCAAGGACAGCGCTAAAGACAGAAGCAAAACTGTACCCTGTGTTCTGAGTCTGCCATTAAAAAGGAAAAGACACACATCTTTCAGGTCCTGGGTTAATTCCGTATAAAGATGAAATGCTGTAAAGGTCACACATTCACGAAGGAACTTTCTCCATGAGTTGCCAAACTTCTTGTGGTTGTCTTTCCATTGAGAAAGTTAAAAGTTCATCCTTTGGGATTTTTGGGTGGCCATTCATCTCAACAATGCAGAATCTTTGTTTCTTTTATGTTTGGCCTTGTGGCCTTCAACCCAAGACAAGGCAACTTTCTCTGCTCTCTGAGATCATATCACACCTGATTTGCCAAAATGGCAGGCACTTTTCTTCCTGGGAAAATGTGATACTTGGTTTCCTCAAATTGTGGGATGAAAAAAATTAGGGAATCAGAAGACTGGCTTAACAACTTTTTTTTTTTTTTTGATCCCAACACATTTTAAATGAATGTTTTTCTGGGAGAGGTCATCTTTTTCTGTATTCACAAAAGACAAACTATCAGAGAATAATTTACGAGGAAAGACAATAATATTTTAGGGTGAGGATGTTGGTTCTCTCCTGCCTAGAGGGCTTTCTGTTCCCATAAGGTTTTCAGCTAAGCCTTAGGAATCTGGAATGCAGTGGGATTGGCCCAAACCCTGGACAAGCCCTGATGAAAAATGTCTCCAGGGATCTCTCATCCTTATGTAAAGAAGGCAGAGCCATAAACCTATGAATCTTCTCTCAGAGTCTTTGCTGATATCCAATAAGAAGGGAACCTGTTATGGTTGACTCATTATGAAAAGTGAATAAAAGAGCAGGGACCCCAAACCAACACTTACAAATCTTTACTAACAAGGGGTTCCTGGGGAGATAAATAATGGCTTTTCTGCAGTTTGGTAGAATGAGTAGAACTGATAATTCTTGCCTATCCTTACTTGCCTAACTACCACCACCCTCTCCAGTCAAGCTATAGGTCTAGGCTACAAATCCCTAAATCTCCAAGCATCAGACTATGGCCAGGGACTACTGATTGGCCATAGATGCTCAATACCATGTCAACTTGGCAAGAGGTATAATTAAGAAGATATAAGGCTTGAAAAGTCTCTTTTGGTCCCTTTACCTGATTGATTTAAGCCTGTGAGGACAGCTGGACATCTGTGGAATGACATTCTTGTGAGAGGGACATTGGAGATATTTGTACTTGGCATCCGTCATGGATTCTCCCATGATCAGATTATCAATATTACTTCTTATTTTAATATAGTGAATCCTGCTCATTAGCATGGCTTTTGAAGGCCTACTATGTACAAAGTATTCCCCAGGCATTATGGAACATAGAGTATGTTGAGTTCTTGCTTTTAATCATTTTAAAGTGCACTCGTGTGTGTGTGTGTGTGTGTGTGTGTATGTATGTGTGTGCGTAAGAGAGAGAGAGAACGAGAGTAAGTAAATTCCATAGAGCATCAAATTTGTTTTCTGTCCATCATATTGCAGTGGGGTTCTTAGTAGTTGGGTTTTTGCATGGGATATGATTCATTCTTTGATCACAAAGCCAGTTGGGGATCATGTGGAGTTTAGTGGAGACTAGACTTCAGAGTTTCCTACTGGTTCTAAATGCCAAAGCTTTATAACTATAGGTGAGGCTCAGCAAGAGTATGACTCCCACAACCCATTTCTGGCCCACTCCAAGGAAATGAAGTTCTCCCACCAATGGTCAACTGTGTCATATTTTCTTATACATTTCAGTTGTGCTGCAGACTCCAAATTCCCATGTAGTTCCATCAAGATGTACGAGACTATGCTTGCCTACTGCTTGATGCCAAAGCCTTTATTTGACTCCAGAAACAATCAGTCTCTGCCTTCTCAACAGAGTGGCTGAGTTCAGGAAACATTCTGATTGAAAGGGAAGATGTTATCACTGACTTCAAAATGTGTACTTTTCTCTCTGGCTACTACTCCTTATCTGCCATCTATCCTTTCTCCTGTACACACCCCACTTGCTCTTTACCTTCATAGGTATGTGCGTTTTTCCTCTGGAGCTGGAAAGATCCCATGGGACTCCTGCATGCAGAGCCTATGCCAAGGTACAAGAATGCAAGGATCCAGAGCTGACTGGGACCAGGGACCATGTTTACCTGTACAGGCTGGCAAAAGGCAGGGTGGCTGGAGGGAATTTGCAAATCATCACTGTATTGAGAGTGGGAAGAGAGGGCAGCAAAAGTCAAAACTGGAGTGGTATCTAATGTCAGATTCAAGAGCATGGCAAGACTTTAACAGGGATGATGGATTATTAGATGCTAAGAAGAGTTGGAACAGGGCAAGAAGCCAAGTGCGGGTCCCAAAAGGTGCAAGAGCTGATGTGATAAGGAAAATCAGGGTGGTCTATTTTCATACAATTTCAACTGCATAAACAGGGCCAGGCCTGCTGGAAGAGGCAGTCAAACAGGAAAGGTAATTAAATCACTTGGTCCTGATGCTCTGCCTGCTCTATGAGCTTCTTTGTGGCCTCACTGGATTGTACTCTGGATTATAGACAACTACTAACTTTCTCTTCAGGCAGACAGCACAGGGGTCGAGTCCAGGAATCTGGATTTTAATAGGCCTCCTGGTAGGCTTTTGTAGATACTAAAAGTTTGAATATTCACCTGTTCAGTCCTGCCATTGTTATGACTAAAAGTCTTTGCTCCACTGGCTTATCTTGTTCTTTAGCTACTAAAAACCCAGCATTGGAATGTTATCATGATATGCCAGACACCCCTGATCCCCACCTGTAAGAAGGGATCCTAACCCTGTGGGTGCCTATTTAGTTTGCTCTCTTGTCTCTGGTCCCACACTCTATCCTCAATCACCCTTTGGGGGGACCCACCCTATGCTGGAATGTATGTCAGCTGCTTTCAGAGGGACTAAGAACCACACTAGAATTGGAAAGCATTAGCTATTGTTTCCTTCCATGCAAAAAGGGAGGTAACCACGCGACATTCAACAGGGTAATTGAAAACAGGTTGAGCTTTCTGCAGCTTTGGTCACAAGTGGGAAAAATGTCTAGTGTCCACTTCCTAAAAAAGAGTCAGGAAAACTAGAGATGCAGCAGCCCAGTTGTTGAACAGAGTAGATAAACAAAAAACCTCCTAACTTTTTCCTGTTCAGTTTTGTGATTTTAAAAGGATCATAAAATATAGTGATTATAAAAAAATAGAGACAAGACTTGCCAGTCCCATTATGAAAGGGTCTTTATAATCTTTTATTCTGTTGGGATCTCAGCACAGGAAGCCGAAGGTGAGGACGGCCTGGCTCAGCCACCAGATCAGAGGTTCCCGGGAAGCTCCCCTGTGATACCTGCTTGGAGAAGGGAGAACATACCCCTCTGTGAGTTCCTACTGATAATAAGAGAGTCTGTGTGGGCAGACATTGTTCAGGCACTGACTAGAGGGAACACATGGCTCAATGCACCAGGTGTTTTTCACCTTTGTGTACAGTGTGGCTTGGCAGGCAAAAGGTATTGGGAGGCTTGTTGATTGAAATTCTGGTAGAATTCCACGTTTCAGAAACCCACCCAAAGGTGATAGCTTTGTGACTCTACCGGAGTGTCATCAAATCTGATGTTAACTTCGTTGAGAATGTGGCCTCTCCTTCATGTCTCGTTGCCTATCTTTATCCAGTCTTGTGAAAGCAGAGAAGAACTAGAAATCCTTTCTTAAAGGGGGCTTCTGAGAAGGAGTTCCCAGAATCTTTGCTCTGTGCTCACTCATGTACTTGTTTTTAAAGGCTGAAAATTAAAAAGAAAAAAAAATCATATACATTCAGACAAGAAGGGACAAATGGGCCTGTGAGGGTGGAGGGCTACTGATGGTGAAGGAGCTCAAAGGGTGGGAAGGTAGCACAAAATAAGGGCTGGATCTGGCCTCTCAGGCTGTGAAGGCCTGACCCATTGATCTAGAAACTTAGACTGTTAGGTAAGGATTTTAGGGCCTCTGTCTACCATGATTCTTACATTTGTTTGTTCTCAAAGTATAATTGCTGAATATCTGCCTTTTAATGGGCTTTGGTTCATTTGCCAGCACAGAACTATGCCCTCTTTGTTTCATTCATTCACTCATTTGGCAAACATAAAATATTGGTTGGTAGGCATCCTACTCTGTCCTCCTTGTATTGCTGAGTCAGAGGTATTCCAAGGACGAGGTCTCCTGGCCTCTTCCCAAAAGGATGTTTCCCTCAGGTTCATGAGCATGTTTTTCCCGCACACAAAGTGAATGAATGAATGAATGTGCCTTAGATAAAAACCAGTTTTCTCTAGAGGATTGTCTTGCTCCTCATAAGTTTCTATGAATTTTGAAAAACATGTTGCTTATTTAGTAACCAGCAAGTATCCATCTTTCTCTGCAAAGAAAGCCTTAAAAAAACTAGCCTCAAGATGGTTTCTATCCCTCTTAAACTAGAAAAACAAATCCCTGCATCTAGAGCATTTCTGGCCATTCAAGCTTACTTGGAATCCTGTAGCAGGGAGAGGTCAGGGCTGGAGACGTAATGTTGGGAATCATTTGTAGTATTAAAGTCACAAGACTGGTGAGATCAGCAGGGGAGTGGATGTAGGAAGAAAAGAGAAGATATTGAAAGACCAGGGGCACTGTAACATTAAGTGGTTGGGGAGATAGGGAGAAACCAGTGAAGAAGACCAAGTAGGAGCATCCAGAGGGGCAGGAGAAAAATGAGGCATGCGTGTTGGGGGTTGTCCTGGAAGTCAGATGAAGAATATATTTCAAGGATAAGGGAGTGGTCAACTTCAAGGAATACCACTGGGAGGTGTAGAAAGAAGATAAGCTGTGCCACCAAGTGTTAAGGTATTGGTGACCTTTGAAAGGGCATTTTTGGTGGAGAGGTAGAGGTGATTGGGAGTGGGCTCAAAGAGTTAATTCATCTTTGCTGCTTAATAAAATGGAATAAATCAAGAACTTCAAAACCATCTGGTCAGGGCAGATAGTAACTCACCTTGCCTTTATTATCTCCTCTTACATATTATCTGGAATTTTCTACACATTCCTAGCTGATGGGAATATGGACCAAGCCCCAGACATCAGGAACCATGTCATCACATTTTAAGATTGTAACAGTTATTACAAGGCTTTGGAATGAAAGCTTCAGCCTTTAGAAGACATAAAATGTTTACATAGGAAGTTAGAGATCATCCAAATTGAGCCCTTCTATTTTACATATGGGGAAATCGAGGCCCCAGCCAGGAAGGTGACTTACCTAAGGTCACACAGCTGCTCTTAGGCATTGCCTCTCTTCTTCCACCCAACTGTACCTGGAGGATGAATGTCTCTCCTTTAAAAAACATTACTGGGACAGATCTCTTATTTCTACCATTTCCTTTGGATACCTATTTCAGGACCACCAAGTTCTCTTTATAAATGAACTACTCAGATTACAATGTAAGCCAGTTTTCTATATAAAGGATTAAGCCTACCAAGGTTCAGAAATCTGGGAAGGCCCTAGTCAAGCAACCCATTGCCTGAGAAAGGAGAGGAACCCTCTGGCCCAGTAATGGACTTGCAATCAGAAAACCCTCAGCTGGGTCTTACTATCCTCCTTCTTGCACTTTTCTGTGATGTAAGCAGAATTCATTTGGCCAGTTTCCCCAGGTTTATTCTTCATAGATGGTGGCTGGCTATCTCTGCGTCCTGCCAATTGGTGTTGTCATTCTTGGAGAGGACCCAGGTTGGACTATGGTCATGTGATTAGAGCTTGCTGGTGGTAAGGGTGTTCATCCAAAGTGCATCACCTACTGGGCCTGGATCCAGAGGGAGAGAAAGAGCTCAGATCCTCCTTTCAAGAGTTATAGGTTCTTAACTAGAAATAACAATGAGCCCTTTAGGCTAGTCATCTGCCTGATTCGTCCCTGGATTCTGTTTCTGTCTAGATATGAAAGGACAAGTCCTTACTCTGCCTTCTGAGAGAATTCCAGACTGTGGTTGCAAAGCTGTCTGTTCCCAGGCTGAACCTGTGTCTGAGCCCCCTTCCCTAGCCTTCCATGGCCATGGAAGATGTAAGATATAAACTTGGGGCTCATTAGAATTAGCAGTGCCAGACATTGATTTAAAAATCTACTTATAACTTAATTATAAAGAGGGATTATTGTTTTGTTCAATAGCTGGATATTGGATGAAGGAATAGAAGACCCAACTGGAGAGATGCCAAAGCAGTGGTTCTCCAGCTGTGCTTCCTGTTAGAGTGATCTGAGGGAGCTTTTGAGACCCTCAGTGCCCACCTCACACCCATAACCAGTTAAGTCAGGATTTTGAGAAGTGGGACCTGGGGTCATTTTTTTGGTTAAAACTCCCTATGTGATTCCAATTACACCCACTTTGACAATTAGTCTGACAAATCAGTCCTTCTCAAACTTTCCTGTATAGAACAATTACACAGGGATCTTATTGAATGTAGATTCTGATTCAGTAGCCTATACTTCTAACAAACTCCCAAGTTTTACTGAGGCTGATGGTCTACAACTTGAGTAGCAAGGTGCTAAAGCTTAAACAATCAGCTGAGGTGCTTGCTGCTAAGTGACAAAGGAGAGGCAGAGGTGGAAAGAGCTATAATAGCTTTTGTAAGGACTCGGTCCCTCTGTTGAGCCCTGAAGGAAGGGCAAACCCTAGAAAAAGAGGGAGAGAGGGAGGAGGGGGAGAGAGGGAGGGAGGGAGAGAGAGGAATCTTCCTCTGCTGCTGCTCAGGTCTGGGTGTTTGAGGCCCCGGAACATAAAACACATTAGCTTATTTAGTAGAAACCCTGAAGAAAGCTGATCGATGAGGACAAATCTATTTCCGCAGTACTATGATCTTAGGACTTTGGTGTTGGAAAGCCCTGGAATGTTGATCTGGTTCAACCCCATCCTTGCATTGCAGATGAGAACACTGGGGTCCCTCAGCCTATGTGGCCTTAGCCACAGAGCCCACCAATCAAGGTGAAATGTATGACAGGTGATAGGGGAGAGGGGGAAATGTGGAGAGGGGTCACATAGCAGCAGAGGCATCTAAGCTGGCTGTTTGGACCCCAGAGCACATTTGTCATATAGAAGGCTATGTGATGCATCAGCTGCCTAGGCCAGCGAGGAACACCTGCTAACCATACAATGCTAGGCCCCTGAGATCAGAGATGAACGAGTCCCCTTCTTCACCTCTGAGTTGCTCTTCTGTGCTAGAGAGGAGATGGATGAATACAACAGCATTTATATGGAGATACAACATTGGAAGCTAGGCTGTCTGTGGGCACAAATGTCACTGGGGCCCTTCTTGGTTTCCTCTCCTCTAGTCCTCCAGCTCTCTGTTGCTCTTGTTTTCTCCCCTTTCCTTCCCTGTGTTCAGGCCTAGTGGGAGGTGGTGAGCCATTCACTCTCAGGGCCAGATACATGCAGACTCCACAGAAGTGTCCCTTTACCCCTCAGTCCCCAACGCTGTTTATCAGAGAGACCAGTGGGGCTTTGGCAGGGAGAGAAGATTCTACAGCTGCAGACCCTCACAGTCATTGCCACAAAGGGCCCAGTAGGAGGAACCGTGTCTGAAGGGAGAAGGCTCGTGTGCTCTGCAAGAGATGAGAGTGACAGGAGGACTCCTATCAGGAGGGCTGTACACCTCCCAGTTCGCCGGTTCCACATCTGTAAGTAGGGAAGGCCCAAACATGCAAGGTATAGCCCAACACAGACACGGAACTAGTTAAGTGTTATTTTAAGTCCTCTGTTAGAATGGGAGCAAAAATATCAGGCATGAACAAGGTAAAAGTTGGTGCTTATTTGTGCTCCACTGCCTTGGAGGTAAGTGCTTACGAAGGTGAGTGCCCGTGGAGGTGGCTGCCTTTGGGCACCGTCTTCAGAGTTGAGCTCAGATACCCACAACTGCCTCCTTGTTCTCCTGCTCACTTGCCCATTGGCTTCCATTTGCTTTTCCATAAATGGTGCTCTGTGGCTTGAGGACACCAGTGCCAAGGCAAACATAGTCACTTCAGGCCCCTGGGATTCTCTGCTGAAATTTGGCATGAACTCCATCATCAAATCCTGATATTATCATTTCCCCCAAAGCTATTGCCTGCTTAGGTCTTGTGCTGAAAGAAAGCTCCCTTCCAAAGCAATAGACTGGTCCAAAGAAGTTGTTTGGAGAAAGCTATTAATATGTGGTTGTTTTAAGTAAACGAGGGTTGTATTCTTAAAAAAAGTGAATGCAGATTAATGGGGAATGACAAAAATCTAGAGGCAGGTTGGGAGGCAGGAGAAGAGGTTCAGGAGGAAGACCACAGTGGACTTGGGATTTCACAGGAGTGGTGGGATGGGGGAAATTGTCTGGTATTGTTACTGCCAAATAGTTGAGACAGTGTGTAGGAAACTGGTCATGATGAAGGTGTGGTCTCATGTGCACTGAAACAATGTCTTGTAACATCTGCACAGATGCTCCCAGGCTCTAAACACTCATTCACCTATCATGGGTGCTCCTGTCATTCTTGATTTCGTCCTTGCCTCTGCTCAGGGACTGGATTTTTCAACCGTGCCTCAAAAGTTTCCTTACTTAGTCTGTAACTACCTTCCCCTCTGTAGTAAGAATGGGAGTTAGCAATTGTATGTTATGAATTGGATGTGCAAAGAAAATGTATTTTGTAATTTTTTTGTAATGGATCTAATCTCGCTCTAGTACCTTCACCCAGCTGGGTAGAAAAGAAAAACTTTCTTAGTAGTTCAACTTGACAATTAAATCATCTAAGACTCTCCTGGTTTAAAAGTGTCTTTTAGTTTAAAACAGTCACCTTTGGGGAAACATTGCTTTTGGGTAAATTCTCAGCTTTTCAGATTTCTACTTCTATCTTTTCTCCTCTCCACGAAGGTGGTTATGGGGCCTCCCAGGGGCCAGGAGAGGGCCTCAGCTGCATGTGAGCTTGCACTGAGCCCTGGGTCCTTTCTGCCCTCTGCAGCCAGGTGGTAGATGGGTCTGGACCCCCAGTCCTTGTTCACAGCCGGCACCGCAGCTGACTCTTACAGAATTTTAGGGCCACCCATTGATGAAGTCCATTGCTCTGCCAATTTGCTAAATTAAATAATGCTGTGTTGGAACCCAGCATTTCTATTCCCTCTGTCGGTAATATAGAACCTTCTTCCCTGACTGGATTTTTTTTTTCTGGAGCTTATCCTATTCTCTCTGACTTATTCCCTTCTCTCAGCACCCCAAACTCAGGGTGCCATGTCCATGAAAAGACACTAAGCCTGCTGTTCTTCTCCTTTCTTTGGAACCATGGAGCTGTCTTTTATGAGAAGAGGTATTATGGGTTTAGTTGTATCTGCCTCCAAAAAAGTTATGTTGGGGTCCTAATCCCCAGTACCTCAGATTGTGACCTTATTTGGAGATTGGGTCTTAGAAGTAATTAAGTTAAAATGAGGTCATTGGGATGATCCCTGATCCAATATGACTGGTGTCCTCATGAAAAGGGGTAAAAAAGTGGGAAATTTGGAACAAAGACACATCTGGAGGGGAGATGGTGTGAAGTGAAAAGGGGATGGAAGCTGTCTGGAAGTCAAGGAGAGGGGCCTGGAACAGATCTTTACCTCACGGCCCCCTCCCTCAGAAGGAATAAACCTTCTGACATCTCAGTCTCAGACTGGGAGCTTCCAGACTTTGGAAAATCCATTTCTGTTGTCCAACCCACCCAGTTTTTGGTGCTTTGTTATGGTGACCCTGGGGAACTACGATAGTGGAATTGACTTTTTTTCCTTTTTCCTTAAAAAATTTTTTGGTTTATTTTTTGATGGAGAGAGAGAGCAGGGGAGGGACAGAGAGAGAGGGAGAGAGAGAGAATCCCAAGCAGGCTCTACACTTCATTGCAAAGCTTGATGCAGGGCTTGAACCCATGAACCATGAGATCATGACCTGACCCAAAATCGAGAGTCAGCTGCTTAACTGACTGAGCCACTCAGGCACCCCTTTTTCTTTTTTTAACCCCGAGTGGGTAAAATGGTTCTTCAAATTCTAGTAGTCAGCTCTCCTGTCAGTACTGGATGCTGTGGATGCTGAACTATAAAACTTCTTTGGGAACTTTGCTGGTTGGGATTGATGTCTTTCATATGTGTTGAACAAAGTAATTTAAAAGGGATTAGGAAGGAAATTTCCCTTTCCATTTCCATGTATGGTTGCAGGCCCCTCCATGAAAATGAAAACTATTTATCATTGTTTTGGCTTAGAATACATTTCCACTTAATCCAGGCTCTGCTTGATCAGACCAGCCCTCTCCGAGGATGGCAGGACCACTGCCCCCCACCTCAGCTTGCCTGCATGGCTGAAGCAGTGTTTCACCAGTTTTCTGCAGCTAGCCAAAGGGGTACTAAGTGACAATGTGATACACATAAGCTTCCCTATCATGAGTGTTCAGGCTTTACTAAAGTCAGGGTATTACTGAAATATGGACCTTGGAAATAGTCTCCCCAGGAGTGGCTGTAGACACTGGCTGCCCTCAGAAATGACAGCTGCGTGGCCACATCTGGCCATCCAGGGTGGCACTCATTCTGTTGGAGTTCAGCTCCTTCTACTAAGACCTGGCCTTAACCTAATTGTGTTCACAGGACTTCTGTGCCTCTTGAGCCTTTGAAACAATTCCTGCCAAATCTTGCTGGAGAAGATAATGCTAAAGCCAAACCACTGTTTGAGACTTGAAAGAGGGAGAGGATGGAAATCTAGAAAAACAAAGTTGGCAGCAGATGATGTGTTAGCAATCATGTGGCCCCACCACTTGATTCTGCTGATGCCAAAATGAGGTGTCAGGTGAGTAGCCCAGAGCCACAGAGTGAGTTAGAGGCAGATCTGCTTCCCCAGCTGAGGCTCCTTCCTCGACAGAAGAAATGAGATAAAGCATGGAAATCGTTGATCGAAAGTTCAATAGCCTCTCAATTTTGTCATCTTTTTTCTGTACCTAAACAAATCTTTTTTTCCTTATAGGAGAAAACCTCAAGGCTCCTTCTCTCCTTCCTGCCTCGTTCAGAGTCCCCTCCACCTCCTTCAGGTATCCCATTCTTTCAGGTTCTTTGAGTCATGCGACACAGTTCCGACCATGCCTCCCGCTGGTATTCCCCAGCTTTTAGCATTGGCCAAGATTTTCCAGAAAGCCTGTGAAGATGTAAGTTCCCTGGCCTGCGTCTCAGCCTTCAGACATTCTGGATCAGGAATCTGAAGTTTTAATAGGAACCCTCTGTGATTCTGGCGTGAACCAGAAATCACACCTTAACAATCACTACCTCATAATCTCCCACCTTCCATTGGGGTAGTTTTATGCTTCTATAATCAATGTCTTAGGATTCCCACCTTGCCAATTACTAGCCTATTTGAGCTTGGTCACTGAACATTTGTTCAATCAAGCTGATTTCACAACTGTGAAATCTGGATACAAGTTCCTATATTCTACAGGTGTTGTGGAAGGTTAAAAACACAATGTTTAGAGTAGTAAATAGGACTTCTGACCATTGGTAGTTGCATAGAATGGGGTATCAAATTTTATTCTTTGCATAGGTATGGTCTAAAAAGTGGTCTGGAGAAGACCACAGAGCTCTCAAAGTCTAAAGAAATTAATATCAAAATATTAAGCAAGAAGCTACATAGAGAAAAGGGTGGGATTTTGATGAAGACTTCTGCACAGTCCCCATAGATCCAGGGGGCTGAGATGTAAGCCTGACCCCAGCTAGGTGACCTAAGGCAAGTCATATGGTCTTTCCGAAGCTCAATTACTTTGCCTGTAGAATGGGAATGATAATAGTGCCTGTCCTTACTGCCCTGGGAGACTGTGGTGCTGATCAAATGGGATACACCTAAGCATTTTGTGAATTATAACTTCTTTGGAAATATATGTAAGCTGTTTTCACACCAAAGATGCACGTGCCTAATCCACTAGATATTTCTCTCAGAATAAGAATAAAGGACAATTACGAAGTAGATTTTCAGGAGAAACACTGACCAAATATACAGCCAGAGTTGGATCAGTGCCTATTGTGGTCAAGAAAAGTATACAATTTCTGTCCCTTAATTTGCCTGTTTCTGGGAGTGGTGGTGTTGCTCTCTCATATGAATAAGGCTTTGGAATTCATATTCTAATCTTTAGTAACAGCTACACAACCTGTAATCTCTCCTATGTTTCCTTTCCAACAACCATAGCAAACTTAAACTGTAGGGACCTAAAGGTAAAGCTTAGGGGCAGTAAAAAGCACCAAAAACAAAACAAAACAAAAGAAAAAACAAAGAAATGAAACAATCCACTAAGATTTCCTGGATTAATTCTCACAGAAGTTTGATGGAATCTTCGTAAAGTGGCATCTGATTTATACTCAAGGCACACAAGCCTATGCTTTCAAGACTTCTGTGGTCTGTGCCCTCACTCGCCTTTTCGCCTTCACCTCCTAGGTCTGTCCTTTGCAAATTCTTTCATCCTGCATGTAAGGGACCGCTTTAGTTCTGCCATCCATTGTACACATTCCAACTACCACCTTTATGCAAATCGTCAAACCACCAATCCCCGCCATGAGTCTCCTCTTCAGTGCTGTCATTGGCGGTACCTCTACTTTAAGGTCACAGGCTTCCTCCAGAAAATCTTCCAGAAGCCTCAGCCCTCTTTGGAGGATCTCTGCTTGGACCATGCATGTGCCCTGGGCTCAGGCTGCCTTGCACCACCATGTGTTGTCTATTTGGACAGCTGTTCTAATGACTATAATGCCCTCATGACTGTGTTTTTCCCTGTGCATTACAGAATCTAGCAAAGGTCCTGCAAATAGGGGAGCATAATCATTATTTATCATTGTTGATAAAGGTTCTGAAATAATAGTCTCCTTTGATGAGAACAAGTAGACAGGGATGAATATTAGCTTTTGGAGAGCAACCTGATGTGGGACAAGAATGCGTGAGGGGGAATGGCTAATGTGTGTGGGCTCTGGACTCAGACTGCAAGCCCATTTCTTGCTTCCAAACAAGGCGTTAATTAAAGACATGAAAATGTCAGAAACTCCTCCTCTCTAATAATAACGTTTTTTACACACACATGTGCACACACACGCTAACACTGCCCAGCTAGCCCTTATTTTTGTAAAAAAATTTTAATGTTTTATTTATTTTTGAGAGAGAGCACATGCATGAGTAGGGGAGGGGCAGAGAGAGAAAGACAGGATGTGAAGCAGGCTCAGCACTGACAGCAGCAAACCTGATTTGAGTCTTGAACTCACAAACTACGAGATCATGACCTGAATTCAGACACTCAATTAACGGAGTCACCCAGGTGCCCTAGCTTTCCCTTATTTCAAATGACTATCGTGAGATAGCAGACAGACGAAAGACAAAGAACACCACCACCATGGACGAAGCAACTGCCCCTAGTGCTATAGGTGGACGCCGGGATCATCACCCCAGCCACTAGTGCTATAGGTGGACAACAGGATTAGAATGCCAACTGCTACTGTTGGCTAGTAGGAAGTGCTGCAGAGAGATGCCTGAGGGCTCTCCTACCTTCTAGGTGACAGAGTGGTCTAGTCCAGACTTAGAGTTGAGGAAGACGTGAACTCTTAACGAGAGCGTAATGAAACCTAATGACTATATTTGACCCGGCAGCTCTTCAACATTCATGAGCCGCATTTCCAAGGCCATCTGCCAAGTGAGGATGGATGGAAACTAATGGTGGGATAGTCTCTTTCTCTACTTAGAGCCCATTTTTCTGTGTCCCTCAGCAGGAAGCAGGATGGAACTGTGTGTGCCTTAGCAAATGACAAAAGACTAAAAATGGATCGTGGAAATGGATCATGAATAGTTTACCTCTCAAATACCGAGAAGTCCTGTATAGAATACTTTCCCTCTCAATCTGATTCTGGGACAGGATGCTTAGGAGTTAGCGTGGGTGGGCTGCCTGAAAGGCATGGAGTCTCGTCTTGGCTCTGGAAGTGACACCAGAAGGAACACCCTGGGAAGCCACTGAGCTCCGTTATGTGCCTCACTTTCTATATCTATGCACTGAGTGTTTTAGTCTTTGGAGAATGCAGTGCATTTAGAAAAATGAAGTTGACCTTGAACTGTCTCTACTGGTGGCTAGAGTTCTTCGTGATACAGGGCCTTCGGTAGTTCAAATCTGGTGCCAATCCCCCGTATTCAGAGAACCATCCCCAAAGTTTCTGCATCCAAGGCTCCATGAGAAATCCAGCAGTCTGTGCTCTAGAGAAAGCCTTTTTTTTTTTTTTTTTTTTTTTTAGTACATTTGAGAAAGAAACAACAGCGCCCCTTTTTCTCTGCTCCTCCCACCTGGCCAAGGAGCGAGGGCTCTGCGTTTTATTCCATGCCCCTTTCAGGCAGCTGGAAAGCAGCTGAAAAAAATGCAGTGGCAGCTTCGCACAGAGTTGCTACAGCTGTCTGAACTCCGGCCTGATGAACGTTTTTAAAGCTGGTGATCCTTGGCAGGAGCTGGTGAGATACGTGTTGTTGGGAAATATCTGAGTTTAGTTCTAAGTCTTCCTCTCGTACTTTCTTCCCTTAAGGGAAGGAACGTAAGAGGGGAAAGAAAATTTGTTTACTTTCCTGACATTCCTTCATCTGCAGAGCATCAGCGGCCGTTTGTTATGGTCCCGGTTTGCTACTGGGCCAGAGGGAGGAAATGGGAGGTATGGGCAGAAAGATTCCTGGACCTAAAAAGACAACAATGCAGCCCAACCGAATCCACAGCCGAAGCCACAGGCCCAGTGTCTGTGGGGCAAGACTCTGTAAAGGAAGACCCAAACCGCTAGCACCCCAATGCTCCTGAGTTCCTCTCTCCCTCTGAGAGGCATGTACCAGCAGACAAGGGAAATTAGCATTCTGTGCTTTGCATCCCTTTCAACCATCGCCTATCCTCATGTTTCTGCCTGAGAAGCTGGGAGAGCTCAGGCACCCTGATTTCCCCTGATTCTTGGAGCCTCTCTCTATGCTGCCGCTGAGTTTAGTGAGAGAAGATAAGAGCATAAGCTGTGCAGTTCAAACATCAGAGTTTCATAGAAACTCTCCTGCGTCAGGCCTGGGGGATTGAGACTACTACCAAATCTGTGAAGCTATGTGTGTGAATTTGCCATGCTAAGCTCCTGTGTTTTCATGTAGGATGGAAACTCATTTATGGCAGGAAACAACTATCTGTACCTGTAATGCAGGTACAACTATCAGGGCATATGTCTTTCCCCTCCAGTGTATGCATCCTGTAGCGGGGAACCATTCTCTTAGCTTCTTGTTAGGGTCACAACTGGGAATTAAATATGATTTGTTTGGTGCCAAGTCCCCGTCAATGGAGATTTGGGAGTGCCTGGCATGTGGTAAGTTCAGACCCATCTCTTGATCTCTGGGTCCCCCAGGATGATGGCTCCTCTGAGTTTGTGGACTCCTATCTGAATTTGGCCTCATCCAAGCTTCTCCCCAAAGCTGACAGCTTGGTTGTGAATTCCAGTAAATTTTGATTATGACCGGTCGGTAGGAGTCACGAGGCTAACATGTTTGGATTCAAAGAATTTCCTTTTTAATTAAAAGGGAAGACACTACTAAGAGAGTTGGAAGTTGTTATTAGCAGGAGCTTCTGTTGGCTGTGTGAAAATAACTTTAGTGTTGCTGTGAGGATTTTCCTTGACACTCGGGGCAAATCCAGGCCCTAAGTAATGTTCTTGCCTGATAAGCAAAATGGCAACACCTGGAGGGGCGACATGGTTCAAGGAGCCTTACGCTTGCTGTCTGAAGATGTGGGTGCTCGGAACGAGGCTGTTCCTTATTAGCTGTGCAGCTAGCAAGTCGCAGTCTCAGGCTCTGCTTCCTCATTTGTCATAGGTAGATAATAACGCTCGCCCCAGCACTTCTTGCAGTTCTGAAAATTGGAAAAGATACAGAAAAGCTTCATCTTATGTGAGGTTCAAAAGCTGGCACCTGTGATGAAAATCAAGTATAGCACAATTATCCTTGTGATGGGGGAGATCCCAGCTCAATTACAATTCTCTGTGATTTGGGGCACCTGGGTGGCTCAGTTGGTTGAGAATCCAACTTTGGCTTAGGTTATGATCTCGTGGTTTGTGAGTTCAAACCCCGTGTGGGGCTCTGGGCTGACTGCTCAGAGCTTGGACCCTGCTTCAGATTCTGCGTCTTCCTCTCTCTCTGCCCCTCCTCTGCATCTACTCTGTCTCTCCGTCTCTCTCAAAAAAATAAAATAAAAAATAAACATTAAATAAATTTTTAAAAAAGATTAAAAAAATAGAATTATCTGTGATTCTAGTTCTGGGACAGGACTGAATCTGAGGCCAATGTTGCCTCAGCTTAGTGGAAGCCAGGATAGTTGGTTTGTACTTAAAGGCTGTCTAGAATGGAAACGTGTGTTTTGAACCCTAGAATTTCACTTCAAATGATGAGATTCTCCTAGAATGAGAGACACGTGGGCAATCTGGAGGAAGAGCACACCACTTCGCCCTACTCAGACTCTCTTGGGCTGGAAAGGTGGAGGGAATTACTTGTTGTGTACACGGTTTCTCTACTTGTAAAAACTGTAATTGTTTTTTTTTTCTTTTTATAATTTTATTTTATTTGTAATTTATTTGTTTAAATTCAAGGAATTTCCTGGTTTCAGGAAAGAACCCAGTGATTCGTCACTAACATATACACCCAGTCCTCATCTCAGTGCCCTCCTTAATACCCTTCTCTCATTTGGCCCATCCCACATCCATTTAGCCTATAATTGCTTTTCTTTATTACCTCATGAATGTAGCTGAATTCTACGTTAAATGCACACATGTGCCTGCACTGTAGTAAAACCTCTAGAAAAAAATCAAAGGGCTATAGGAACGAAAGACCTGTTATAATGCAAAGAGCAAGATAAAAGGGGCTGTGCAGAATGAGGGTCCAGAATCGCTGTGTGAAGTTAGGGGCTGCTGTGGAGGAAGGGCAAAGTAGTGTGCCACTGAGGTTGCCACTGCTTTGTGGGTCCCAAGACCAGGAGCTCAGCAAAATGGTGTGTGTGTGTGTGTGTGTGTGTGTGTGTGTGTGTGTGTGTGTATTTTAAGCAACTTTGCAGATACAGAACAAACTGCATGTATTTAGCGTGCAATTTGGTAATCACTGACAAATGCATATGCTGGTGAAACCATCACCACAGACAAGACAACCAACATTTCCGTCAGCCCCACAAGTCCTCTCTGGCCCCTCTGCCATCCCTCCCTCCCTCCACCCTCGTTCCCAGGCAACCGCTGCTCTGCTTTGTGTCACTGCATATGCGTTTGGGTTTTCTCGAATTAATATAAATGGAACAATATGGTACGTATTCTTCTTTGAGGGGGGTTTGTTATCCTTTACGCAGCATAACGATTTTGAGATTTGTCCGTGTTTTGCATGTATCTGTATTTTGCTCTGTTTTATTGCCGAGTAGTATCTCATTGGAGAGATAGGTCACAGTTTCTCAGTCCACATCGTGATGGATGTTTCCAGTTTTGGTCATTCCACTTAAAGCGGCTATGAACATTCATACACAAGTCTTCATGTGGATGTGTGTTTTCGTTTATCTTGGTAAATACCTAGGTGAGGAAAGGCTGGATTGTATGGTAGGTTCATGTTTAATCCTTGAAGAAACCGCCAAACTGTTTTCAGAAAAGCAGTGTATCATTTTATATTTCCATCGGTATTTCGAGTTCCAGTTACTCTGCATTCTTACCAATACACAGTATGGTTGATCTTTTTCATATAAGTCATCCTAGTGGATACATATTGACATCTCATTGTGGTTTTCTTTCTTTTTCTTTCTTTCTTTCTTTCTTTCTTTCTTTCTTTCTTTCTTTCTTTCTTTCTTTCTTTCTTTCTTTCTAAGCTTTTATTTATTTTATTTATTATTATTGTTTTTTAATGTTTATTTATTTTTGAGAGAGAAACAGAGAGACATAGCACAAGCCAGGGCAGGGCAGAGAGAGAGAGATACAGAGTTGGAAGCAGGCTCCAGGCTCTGAGCTATCAGTACAGAGCTTGATGTGGGGCTCCAACACACGAACTCGAGATCATGACCTGAGCTGAAGTGGAGGCTCAAGTGACTGAGCCCCCCACACGCCCCTCATTGTGGTGTTAATTCACACTTCCCCAGTGATGAAAGATGTTGAGCATTTGTTTTTATGTGTTTTCGGCCCTTCATATTTCCTCTTTTTTGAAGTGTCTGTTCAGTGTTTTTTTTTTTCTCCCATGAAAGAAAATAGATTGTCTTCTTTTTATTGAGCTCTGAGAGTCCTTTATACATTCTGGGTACAAGTGCTTTGAAAATTTTTTACGGGCTCATGGCTTGCCGGTGTGGTTTCTTGGTGGTGTTTTTCAAAGAATGTGTGTTTTTTTTTCCCCACAACCTTTCATTTTTATTTTTTATTTTTATTTTTTGAGACAGAAAGAGAGGGAGAGACAACCTTAAGCAGGCTCCACACCAAGTGTGGACCCGAACTCAAGGCTCCATGCAGGGCTTGATCTCACGACCTGAGCTGAAATCAAGAGTCACACGCTTAACTCAACCACCCAGGCACCTTAAGAATATAAATTTTGGGGCACCTAGGTGGCTCAATTGGTTAAGCATCTAACTCTTGGTTTTGACTCAGGTCATGATCCAACAGTTCATGGGTTCAAGCCCCAAGTCAGGCTCTGTGCTGACAGCGTGGCCTACTTTGGATCCTCTGTCTCCCTCTCTCTGCCCCTGCCCTGCACTCTCTCTCTTTCTCTCTCTCAAAATAAATAATCATTAAAAAAAAAAGTTTTTACTGTGAAGTAACATTGATCCAAAAACATTTCTAAAAAAGAGTCCAATCTTTTTGTTGTCTACCTTGGAAAACTTTGCCTACCCTAAGGTCACAAAATTTTTCTCCTTGGTCATCTCTTAGAAGTTTTATAATTTTTGGTTTTACATGAAAGCCTATGACTCATCCCAAGGTACTATCTGTGTACAGTGAGAGCTAAGGGCCAGTCTGCAGTTTTTCCTCTATAGCTATCTGCTTGATGTAGGATCATTTGTTGGAAAAGCTGTTCTTCCCTCACCAACTTTCAATTTTGTCGAAAATCAATTGACCATATATATGTGGGCTTTTTCTTGACTTCTATTCTGCACAAGGTTTGCAGTAGTGAGGAGAAAATGGCCTCTATGGGACTCAGCCTTTCATAATGCAACTAGACCCTTAAAATGACCTTTCGACAAAAAGTTTATATTTATCATTGTGAAATTATTGATTCCTAAATAAAATCAGGAAAAGAGTAAACACATAGGAAGTAGAGGGAAAAAATCCACTCGTTATTTCACTCTCTGCAGAAAGCTACTCTTAACTTGGAAAGCGCATATTCTTCCAACTTTTCCCCCTTCAGTGAATATTTAAGGGACAGAATCAGAGGCAGAATTGCTCAATGGTTCAAAGTAGAATCTGGAGTTAGATTACTTAAATTCCAATCCCAGTTCTTCCACTCACTAGCTTTGTTATCTTGGGCAAGTAACTTAATATCGCTTGGCTTTGTTTCCACACATCTATAAAATAAAATCTACAATATATGCTTATTTGGTGGCTTGAGATAACGTGAGGCACTTTGTGTAGTCTCTAGAACACAATAAATGCTGCATAATTCTTGATTATCCCCATCCTTACCTTCATTGCCACCATTCCTGTCTTAAACCCTGCTGGTTCTTAGGGCCAGTTAAGCAGATTGAAACAGGGCCCATGAAGAACCAACCCAATCTCACTGTGGGTGTGTTTTCATTTTAACATGGTTATTGCCTCACTGTATGTATCTTTGCATATACTTAGCAGACGAAGTGACCCTGAAGAGGGCTATTGTGTGTTTATGATACTAGCAATGTGTTCCATGTCCAGTCTGTAGGTCTTGGCCCCCTGACAGCTGTGGGGTGGAGGGGCTGGATGCCAGTTAGCAGGATGTCTGCCACTCACCTCACTGTGTGGTATTGGGAGAGTGGATGCTGCTGATCTTCGAAGACCCGGTGGTATCTGCAGAGAACTTCTGGGGGCTCACGCAGCTTATCTCCTGCCACAGATATACCAGCCTTTCAAAAATGAGCTAATTTAGTTCCTCCAGTGTAGGATATGTTTAGGTCTCATTACAAATACAATATGTGGTACGAAGATAACATGCAAATGTGGGTAGATTAAATATATTACATATATTAATGGAGCTAATATTTATTAAAAAATCACCCAAGTATTGCAAACATTAAAAAATAAATTCACCTCTGGGTTATTTATGCCTGGATTCACCTTTCATTTTTATCAGAGCACAGTGAGCCCATTGCTAGATTTTACATGCAGACATTTATAGGATGAGGAAGGGCAGCAAAGGCATGATACAGCTGTGGAGCCGACTCCATGGAACAGGTGGGCCCCAGATGTCTAGACTCCCCCAACAGGAAAGGATACAAGGTGAAATTTCAAACTCTCTTGTTGGCCCCTGTTTTTTGGAGAAAAGATCTTGTCTTTTGTAGTACAAATCTGCCAAAGAACCTAGGTAGATTAGGAACACAGAAGTGAACATAAACCCACTGGAGATTTCATGGGTGTCCTGGGTGTTCTCCATTTATATCACCAGCCACAGTCCCGCCCTCTCCACTCAGCTCTCTGGCCTGTGTGGATGTCACCAGGAGCATTGGGTTTGGCCTTGGGAGGCATCAGTGGAAGAGCAGAGGGTGGGGCTTTCATCCTCTCATCTCACTTTGGGCTCCACTCCTCCACTGAAGCATTTAGCTTCTCTGGAGCCGCCCTCTCAACTATGGCTCTCTCTCAGGGTTCTGGTAGCATTTCCCCTTCAGGTGTAGGGGAGGTGGCATTCTTTATGTTGCTGCTAGTTCTGAAATGTTGGACCATTCCTGGATGGGTCCCTTAATCCTGCCTCTACCCCTCCAAATAGTTGCTTCATTAAGCCCTCCTCAACTGGAATGCACCATCTGTTTCCTGTCAGGACCCTGATTGATTCAATGGCCAAAATAAGCTCCTCTGAGTGAGGAGACGCAGAAAATAATAATAAGGAAGATACGGCTTTCCACTTACCGCTAAATGTCATGCAAAGCATTTTGCATGCATCCACTAAGTATTTACTTCAAGCTGAGTGCTCGGATGAAGCAGATTCTGCTCTCAAAGAGATAGCACAATTTAATTCTCATAACAACTTTGTTATTGTTATTACTACCTCAAACACGGGTAAGCTGAGTCTCAGAGAGATTAAGTCACTTTTCCACGGTTACCATCAACCAAGTGCAGAGCCACAATTTGAATCCTGGCCATCTGATTCCAATGCCTGTGCCCTACTTGCTCCATTGCAATAATGGTTGCTCATGTGCCCTCTCAAGTCAACAGCTGGATGAATTCCCGGGAATGGAGCTGTTTAGTTCTGCTTGGGGATGAGAAAAGTACAGGAGAAGGCTGGAGCCTTCACGAACTTGCTTAGGGATGTTTGCATCATGGGTGGGTCAGTGGAGGGCAGGGTGTGATGGCTACTGACAGATGTGACAGTGCTGGCTCGTGTAGGCTAGGGGTGAGGCTTAGACTCTCACTGTGACCCTTCCCAGTTTGCCACGAGCCGACTGTTGACAGCAGCTAGAGGTAGATCTTTCGTTCAGGTGGGGCATTTCCTCTGCCCTGCACAAGCTTTTGTGTGCCATGAAGGTACGGGGTCCCACATGTGCAGTAACCTTCATGAGTTCACGTTCCTTTGCAGTTTCCTGAAGGACATACTAAGTCTCAAGAGGAAAATAAATTGCTGGGATGTTTTTGGAATCAGGACTCAAGCTTTGGATCCCCCTCCATTTTTTTGAGGATTGCTCATCAAATTCTGAAGAGAGTGACCTTGGAGTGAACCAGCTTCCTGAAGGCCAGTCCCAACCAGAGGCAGGAATGGTCTGAACGCTCACGGCAGATCCTCCAAGGGCCCCTCCGAGCAGTCACACAGGGAGTGAGGCCCCTGGCTCCCAGACCATCGGGCTGAAGCCCAGATGGCTGCCTGGTTCTCCTCAGTCTTGAGGCTGGGGAGGCCAGGACACAAATCAGGGGGAAAGCAGGGAGGCTTTTTTCATTCTCTTTCATTTTCAGAGGAACCAGGTTTCATATCTTTTGACTTACTGGTAAAATCCAATGGACTCCTAACTAGCCTGGGTTTTCTCCTTTCCTTTTCTCCTTCCTTCCCTTTTTTTTTTTTTTGCTTTCTTTCTCTATCTCTTCCTTTCCTGAACAAGCCATCTCAGGTTCCGTCATCAGATTAGGTGTTGCTATTCAGTGTTTTACCGGACTCCTTCATTTACATCTTTCTTTTGTACCCAAGTGGGTGTCGCTGAGAACTCACTGAATCAGGCAGATAAACACATTGCTCTTGATGTAGAAAAAGCTCAACCCTAAAAGACTCAAATGAGGAAATTATGGGGAATTGAAACATGGGTATCACTCTAGAACTTTCTGAGGAGTCCAAAGGGACACATGGGTTTTATTCATGTGATAAGCAAACGGGGTACAGTTAGGCCAACTCTATCAGCAATTAAACAACAACGATAGCAGAAAAGCTCACTTTTTTTTTTCGTGGAACTCAAATACAGGCTGATTTAGAACTCTCTTTGCCTCTTGGCTTTGGAAAAAATCAGGGTAGGGAGCAGGGAGCCCAGGTGGTCCAACTCCTGGCAGGGGCTTTTCTCCTGTTCCACAGATTTCTGCTTACATTACAATGAGCCAGTGAGCTTTCCTTGAGCTCCTTCACTGTGTCCTCATATATGACCAACAGCGCAGGATTTTCCATGATCCAGAGAATAGCAGTTGATGATAGAAGAGAGAAGCAATTGCCAGGAATTTTTATTTGTAGGGAAATCTCTAGAGAAGCTCTTCTCCATCCCCACCCTATTCCAGTATCTATTCTATTCTGATTGGCCCAACATCCATACAACCCAGTCCAAGAAAATAGGCGAGTCTGTCCCCCAAAGGCCTTTTATAACTTGACGTGAGGGAAGGCCTAGAGCTGGACGTCCGTCTCCCACACTGCCATCTGGTACAGGCTGGGTGGTGTCCCATGAATGAAACACCTGCAGAGTGTCAGAAGTGCCAGGACACTAATCCTGACATCACCTGGCACTCACATAGAGCTGGGATCCCCGGAGTTGTGAGCTCATTCCGCAGGGCGGAAAGAGGTAGATTATTTGTATGTTTTCTGTCTAAAGATGGATGCTCCAGGCTTGACCTTGTGGAGGCTTCTTGGCTTAGGGGGAGGTGATGTCACTCAGTGTTTCCTGCAGCTGCTGAAGTATGAGGAGTCGCTCCCACCCCAAGGCAGGCCCCAGAGAGGAGCTGCAGTTGAGAGCCAGTGCGTGTGGGCTTCATGACCAAAATGTCACTGTGGTTGGGGAGGTAGGGAGAAAAAACCATATTGCACATGGCAAGTGAGGAGAGAGAGAACCCATGCAACCTTGAGACATATCCACATCTCCTCCCTGATCCTCTGGGGTGTGACTCACACCAGGCCAAGCCTGAATTCTCTTTTGTTGTCCAAAGGTCTACGTAGATCTACTGAGTTGTTCTTAGAAAAGGTCAAAAGCTCTTGAATACTAGGACTGGGCTAGGGTTAAAGTGTTTTTGTTTTTGTTTTTAAAATTATTTTCTTATAAGTAGTGACTAAGTCAAAGATCTAACATTCCAAAGCATGATTTCTCCCAATTGGATATCCATACAATCTCAGTCTGCAGAACAGTTGGTGTGCATTAAGCAAACCAAAACACAAATCTACTCAAGTACATTTAACAAATGCTGAAAAGTATTTCCTTTTGGACATTTGAACTGTACTGAGCATTAGAGGATCCACATGACCTGCTTAAGTTTTTAAAACCAAGCGTCTGTCAAATGTATCTGACTGTGCCACTTTCTAGCACATCTGTTCTATCTTATGGAACACATGGTTCCTTAGGCTATTGTCCAGCATATTCTATTCTAGATGAGAAGATAAAATCATGCATAGCTTCTCCACTTGAATATCTTTTTCACCTTAATTTGTTAATCATTAAACAGGCACTAACTGAATATGTTTATTCATTCACTCATGGATCCATACATTACAGGGGGAGGGGAAGAGGGGAAAGAAAAAAAAGACACAGAGAGGGAGGGAGATAAAACATAAGAGACTCTCAAAGACTAAGAACAAACTGAGGGTGAGGGAGATGGGGGGGGAGAGGGGGTGATGGGCATTAAAAAAGGGCACATGTTGGGATGAACACTGGGTGTTTTATGTAAACCAATTTGAAAATAAACTATTTTAAATTAAAAAAAAAAAGAAAATTCAAATAAGAAAAAAAAAATATATGAAATGACTCCTGTAGTGGCAAGTCTTGAGAGATACATGATGGCAAATGAGACATGGTTCTTATCTTTGAGGACCTAACAATCAGTGAATAAACCAAGGCAAACACTGGAGATAAATCGGCTGCAGACACAGAACCTGAGGCTCCGGAGAGAGATCTTCCTGGGCCATAGATCTGGGAAGCGTGAGCAAAGAGATGTGAGTCATGGCACAACACGTAGGGTGGGAAGAAGACTGGGTGAAGGATGGAATTCCAGGAACCAGTCACACTAAGGACTGGAGAAAGGGAGAAGAGTTCATGAGTTAGAGGGCAGCAGGAAGCATCCTCACCTTTAGAGCCAGTCTGGGCTCTGAGCAACATGATGAGGCATTGAATTACCTCCCTGGGAGGGAGAAAGAGGAGGACTGGATGTGTGTGTGTGTGTGTGTGTGTGTGTGTGTGTGTGTGTGTGTGTGTGTGTGAGATGGAGGGGGGGTAAGGGAATGGCAGTGAGTGAGTAGTTGGGAGGAAACTTTTGTTCACCAAGTATAAACAACTGTGTAAATTGTTTGGGAATATGACCCTAGAAGCTGAATGGTTTGGTGTTTAAGAGCATGGACCATAAAATCAGACAGATCTGGGCTGAATCCTGATCTTTGCTACACAACAAAAAATATTTTTAACCCCTACCCTACCCACTCTCCCTCTTTCCTTCCTTCCTTCCTTCAGTCCATCTATCCTTCCTTCCTTCCTTTTTAAATTAGCAAGTTTAAAGAAAAACTTCACTGAATCAGGGGATGTAATACAAATTATGATGACTTGCACATAAAGCCTGGCATCAAATTTGGCCATGTGGGAATATCTGAATATAATGAGATGTATTAAAATCTGTACCAGAACTTCATGCAGCAGCTGATGGCTCTGATAGCAGTGACTCCGAAAGTGGGTGAGGACTCCCCTCAGATTTTGAGAGATCATTGTAGTTGTTGCTGAATAAACTTTGTAAATCTTAATTTGGTCTCATTGGTTTCCAATAAGATAAGAACATTTCTTTCCTGCCTTCATTTCAGCATCTGTTGAGTGTCTATTATACCGTTGGCAATGTGTTAGGTGTGTTCCTTACATTATTTTGTTGGTCTTCAGAGCAACTGTATGTGGTTGTCATCGATACCTGGTACCACACAGGTGGGGAAACTAAAGGTCAGAGAGGTTAAGTGACTTGTCTAAGACATCTAGGTAAGAAATGGTTGAACCTGAATTTGATCCTGGATCTGACACCAAATCTGTTCTACTTTTTATTACCACCTGTACTTCTATTTAATTTTCCCATAGTTAGGCATAAAATAATGTGCTCTGCTTGAATGAAAGGGCAATCATAAAGAGTGAGCTATTAACATCCGCATTAGAAATACAAAAACCAGAAAATACCCAGGAGAACACTGGCCTTTTCATGTCTTTTCACATACCCTTTCCACGTTGGTGTGTGCATTTTGCACATCTGTGTTCAAGCGACCAACTCAGCAGTAAACTCTACATTTTTCTGCACTAGGCTGGTGATGTTTACTATTTGCAAGCCTCTCGAGGCTTTTATTTTCCACGTAGGCATCCAAAAAGGGAACCTACACCAGTATATTTTGATGATTGTACCTATACATAACATGGTTCTTAGAATATGTATATATATATATTGCAATTGTAGTGACATAGGCTTCTAGTTTCCTTGGTTACAATCAATGGCTGTACTTTCTGGTATTTCTCAATAAGTCATTATGAATTTAACAGAAGCACTGGATAATTAAGACCCTGCCTTGTTTTTACCACAGGGCACAGATGAATCAGACCTACTAATGGGTGAACCTGTGCAGGTTTGACATCTCTCTTGACAACATGCAGCTCTTGGATGAGCTCTGTCAGAACTCATGGGTATGGAACGTATATCGCAGTCAGGCAAAAGTGCTCTCCCTTAAGCAAGGAATTCGGTAGAGGTTTATTTTTGTATCACTTAATCCTCATAACCTCCCAATAATCTTAAAAAAGACTGCCAGTGCCTTTTGACAAATGAGAACCTCCTGTGACTTGAGAAGTTAAATAACTTACCTCAAATTGTACACCACCGAGTGACAGCATCAGGATTCGAGCTCAGGCTTTCTGGCCCCTCACTAGGTTATGCTGCCAAGAAGCCGAGACCTCCTTCCCGTGTTTGGAGCTTCAGGAAAGCAGGGCTACCAAGGCACACTGTGCAAGCTCAGTTCAATTCATAGCTCTGCTTTCAACTAGCTATGTGAACTTGGACATGCTATCTAACCTTTCTCTGTTTGTTTTCTCCACTGCAAAATGAGGCTAATGATAGTACCCATGTTATGGATTGTGAGGATTGAATGAGTTTATATGTACATGTATATATACATATATTTATATATATATGAATATATATATGTGTATATATATGTATATGTATATATATGAACTGCCTGGAACAGTCCCAGGCACACAAGCCCCTAACTATTAACTATTATTTATTACCTGAAGTTCTCTGCCCATTTCCTCTAAGCTCCCACTCTTCTGCTGCACCAGGCCCATTTTTCTAGGCTGAGAACACAAGAGAAACATTTTGTTCTTGAGTACAATCAATTTTCAAGGGAGCTGTGGCCTACTTAATCACAGACTCTTTGTTTTTTGAATGCAGGCTTTTGTAATGGTTTTGTGGTGAATTTTCTTTCCCACTTGTGTTTAATTTTCATAATAAAAACCCACACAAAATTAGCTTGCTTTTCTTTATTCTTGCCAGCAGATGATAGGGCTTAGTAATTTCCAGGCAGATTTTTTTCTTCTCTTTTTTCCCTCTTTCTTCCTTTCAAACCTCCATTTTGAAAAACCAAGTGGCTAATTTTCAGCTTCTCATGTAGAGGATCTACACCTGTTCTAGACCTACCTAGTGGTCCCTTCTGGTCCCGGACTCTGAGTGCCTGAGGATGGACAACATTAGCTTATCTCTGTGAGCCTCATGCTGGACAGTACTGGCACATGGTGCATAATCGAGGAATGTTTCTGGAATGAATCGGCGAATGAATGCACATTCAGGGCATCCCAAAACGAATCCTACTGAGGGGGCATGAGCTGCTCTGGTCTGGAGTGGAGACAAGTTCTGTGTTTGTTCAGCATTCGTTTTCCTCCCCAAAGCAAGAATTTTGACAACGAGAGAAAACCAGTAACACCCAGTGTCCCGACTTTCTCAGCTCATTGCCAGTAAGTTATGAAGGAAGCTCTGTGGATCAGTCTGGGGAACGGACCCACTTACTTCTTGACCCCAGTGTGGATTTTTTTTGCCAGGTGGACTCTAGAGCTGTCTTTTCCCAGCCCTGTACCCCTGGTCTTGTGTCACTACAGGACCCAAATGACTGGCAGCATTACATTCTGTTATGTTATATTAGCATGACTCATTTTTTTTTTTTCTGGAAAAATGTTGCTCATCTTAAGCAAGTACTGACTGGCTTGGGTCTAGAAGGGACCTGTCCTGGATTAAGCTAATGATGTTACTATCTAATTTATAATATCATCTTTTGGGTGGTTATTTAGTTTCAGCTTTCTCTGAGGAAGGAATAGCTAAATTGTCTGAAAAGAACATTCTGTTTCCCAAATAGGAATTCCACAGCCACAACTGATCTTAGCAAAAACCATGTATTTGTGATGACTTGAGCCGATCTTCATGCTATGTAATTTTATTGGAATTCTCTACAATCCCGGCAGTAACTTAATGCTGACCTTATGTTTCTTTCCATGGTGATACCCTACATCCTCCTCTTTGAGCTTGGATGTTGGCTGAACAATATAGGATGAAAGCTTGGAAGTGGGAGGAAGGCCCTACCCAGAGGTGAAAAAACTCAGAACATGTCTGTAGAATGGGATGGCCAAAGCTCCCGAATTACTATAGATTGAGTTCATGCAGACCATTTGGACTGGATTTACTTTTTGGAGGATGCCCATCAATAGGAATTTGGAACCCCATTTCAGGGGACTCACGGACCCACACTGTTGGCCCACATGTGCCAGATTAAGAACCTCTGATCTGTTAGCTGCTCATTATAGAGATAAAGAAATAGAGGGTCAGAGCCAGAATGAGAATCCAATTCTTAGAACTCATAGGTCCTTTTGACCAATCCCTGCCCTGGGAAGTCAGCACCCCCTCCACCTCCACGTGGCTCCATTACCATTGACTGTTGAGATATCCAGACCAGACAGAAATCACCCACATCTGGTGCATGTTTTATCTAGGGGCCCATCCCGTCAATTCCATTCAGGATTAGGTTCTTCTTGGCTGGAGGAGGCCAAGCGTGTCTTGATCCCTCCTTTCTCATTAGTCATCTCCTTGACCTCTCTCCCTTTCCCAGGACCCTAGTTCTCAGAGCCATCCACATCGATTTGTGTGAGCAGCCGAATCCAGCTGACTTGAGTGCTGGTCACGATTCCAGGCACAGGAAAAGAGTACTCGCCTGGATGAGGAGTGGGGATTTGAACACAACGTGAGCTGGGAAGACAGAAAACTGCACAAAGTAGAAGAAGGCAGCTACGCCCAGGTCAAGCAATGGAAGCAGCCGTACTGTGGTGTCACCTTTTCCAGCCGAGTTGCCAGACAGCTGGAAAAATACCAGATATGATGCTCTGGCACCTATGAGTGGTGTTCGGCATCGGCTGGAATATGGAGCCAGAAAGACCAGTTCTTGGGGTAGAATAAGTGAGGTCAGACATGGTGTCTGGGTCAATGCCTGCCCATGGGCCTGGAGAAAGAGGACCGGCCCAGGCCTCAGCAAGGCCACATGAAGCCTGGGCTGAGGGGAGCCTCAGTTGCTCTGATCCTTGTGATGGGCTCTCTCTCACTCGCAGCCGGAGTTTCCAGCCACAGAAACCAATTTAAGTAACAAAGCTTTATTTTTTTATTTTTATTTTTTTAAGAAGAGAGGATTCTAACATAAAACAAAGTTTTAGTTTTGGTTTTGTTTCAAAAGTAAAGCTAAGCCTAAAAAGCTGCACAGGGTCAGAATAAACTGGTATTTTTCTGAAATTGATTGCTCGTTATGAATTTTTAATGTTTTAGGATCACAGTCTAAATGCTTGAAAAATGACAAAAATGTGGTGCTGATTGTGCTAGGTCTTTCATAATAATGTTCACAAATTCAAGAAAAAAAATGTCAGTAATCCTCACAAAAATGTAATTGCACTGATGCAGACACTCCAAGTCAGAGAAGGTAAGTGATTTCCCAAGTTAGAAAGAGGCAGAGCAGGGCTTGAAACCTAGGCCTATTGGCTGAGACCGCTCTTTTCCGGACACGGAAGTTCCCTCTGCTGTCACCGGCCATTTGCAGTGAATGCCTTTAGAAGGAGTAAGGGTATGAATAATACAGCATTAGTATATGGACTCTCAATTGTTAAAAGTGTATCATACCCCACCATTTCAATGTGGTTTTATTTCATTTGTCTCATTTATTCTTTGCAGCTAAATCACTGCATCCCTGTTATAAAAGTTCTTATTAAGAAACTCAGAAGGTGACTTGCCTGAAGCCATTCACTAATAGCAAGAGGCAGAGTAGCCACGGATCTCACCATCAGCTGTCTGTCCACTTCTCTCTCTATTGCGTCAGATTGTTCTTCCCTATGACAAGCACTCTGAAGCAAATTGTAAAAATTGCCCCCCCAAGGGACCCCCTTCCCTAGGTTCATGCCCTTTGCAACATGGCTTTGCTGCTCTCCTATCAAGAGCAGGGCTTCTCTCCCATCCACTGACTCCAGCTGGCCTGGGACTTGCTTTGACCTATAGAACGTGAAGAAGTGATGTTGGGGAGTGGATTCCAAGTCAAGATCTTAAAGGTCTTGCAGCTTCTACTTTTCCTATCAGAACCTGGTCACCATGTAAAGAAGTCCACACTATCTTGCTAGAGAGAGAGAGAGAAAGAGAGAGGGAGGGAGAGAGGCACATCAGCTAACAGTCAGCACCAAGACCCCAGGCATGTGAGTGAGACCATTGTAGACCCTCCAGCTCCAGCTGATCTGCCCCAACCAACACCATGTGGAGAAGAGATAAGTTGAACCTGCTAAGTCTTGCCCAAACTCCTGACCTACATGCAAGGGCATGAGATCATATGGTTGTTATTTTAAGCATTTGGGGGTAGTTTGTGACACGGCCATAGATAACAGATACATGTTGGTACTCTGAGACTGCAGAATGACTAAGATATAAGATCTTCCTTTAAAACGTGTCAACTTATGTTCCAGTCTAATTTTTGTTCATGTTAATATGCAAGCAGTAATTGGTCCTAGGACAGACTGGTAAACATGAAAATTGAGATACACTGGTTGAAGATATTAATCTATTTTCTTGGACTGCTCTCCTTTTTTTCCTTTATTTTAAAAAAAATTTTAATTAAATTCTAGTTAGTTAACATACCTTGCAATATTGGTTTCAGGAGTAGAACTCAGTGATTCATCACTTCTATACAACACTCAGTGTTCATCATAAGCAGTGCCCTCCTTAATACCTATCACCCTTCTAGCCCATCTCCCACCCACCTCCCTCCATCAACCTTCAGTTTGTTCTCTATCATTAAGGGTCTCTTGTGATTTGTTTACCTTTCTTCCCCGCCATGTGTTCATGTTTTGTTTCTTAAATTCCACATGAGTGAAATCCTATGGTATTTGTCTTTCTCTGACTTATTTCACTTAGCAGAATACACTCTAGGTCTATCCACATTGTTGCAAATGGCAAGATTTCATTCTTTTTGATAGCTGAGTAAAATTCCATTGTGTGTGTGTGTGTGTGTGTGTGTGTGTGTGTGTGTGTGTATATATATATATATACACACATACATATATATATGTATATATACCGTGTCTTCTTTGTCTATTCATCTGTTGATGCACATTTGGGCTCTTTCCATCATTTAGCTATTGTTGATAATGTTGCTATAAACATCAGGGTACATGTACCCCTTTAAATCTGTAATTTTATATATTTTGGATAAATACCTAGCAGTGCAATTGCTGGATCATAGGGTAGTTGTTTTTTCTTTTTAACTTTTTGAGGAACCTCCATGCTGTTCTCCAGAGTGGCTGCACCAGTTTGCATTCCCACCAACAGTGCAAGAGGGTTCCCCTTTCTCTGCATTGGACTACTCTCCTAACCCTCTTCTTAAGCCCTCTTAATCCCTTACCCTATCCCTGGGCATGACCCTAACTCTACCTGTCCTGTGCCCTATCCAATTGAAGTAATTTCTTATGACTGTTTGGACTCAGCAGACTTACAAAAATCTCTGAAAACTTTGTTACGTATCTGTAGCATCAGGTGGAGAGAAAGCCCAGGCCTTAGGTGAGGGAGAGGGGTATGCCAAATCCCCTTCTTCCTGCTAACTCACTGTGTGTGCCTGGACAAGTCCTGTCACCAAGCCGAGGCCTGGGTGGCTCATTTGGATTAGATCTGTTCGTTTGTACTTACAAGGCATGGGCTCTGGAAGACCCAGCCCACCTTGCGCTAAGGCCTTGCTATTCTGAAAAAACTCCACCCAAACTTCAAGACAGGCTCTGTCAGGTTAGCCGGACACTATGGGTCTGGGCAGCTCCTTGGCGGCAGCATCTGGGGGCAATGAAAGCATGTCCTGAGTGGTGAGGGACAACTTTGAGGCAGGATATGTGGGAAATGTTCATTTGGACAAAAGTGGAAGAGCATTAGAAATGTAGTTGGCAAAGGGCTGCAGCCCAGCCCAGAACGGAGTGCAGCTATATAGACTGAACTGGAATGTGCTCGTCTTTCTCTGCCAGCTGCACGGCCACATAGGAGGCCCCTTGGTTTCTTCCTTGAGGGAAAGTTCCTGGACACAAGATCCACTGCTTTATTTCAGAATAGCATCTTTTCCCAGGTAATTTGGGCTTGGGCTGTTTATCCCATTGTGGAGCATTATTGCTGCTTCCCCCTCAGGGCTCTGGGGCTCTGCCTCCACGAGGCTTGTCCTTGGCACAAGCTGGGAATGGAAATATGAGACCCCCCCCCCCAAGGCCTTCTCTCCACAATCCTTTCAGTGTTATCCCAGCCAGGTCACACACACACTGTCACCTCCCTGTGGGAGCTGGGGGCACAAAAGCTCATTGAGGGGTTGCAAGCTGGATGATGCTGAAGCCATCAGAATTCATCTGATTTTAAAAAGAAATCTTTGCAGCTGTTCTAAGATGTTATCAAACCTAATATGATCCTTGCATATCGGGAAGATTTCCCTTTATGTCTAGCTGCAAGGCACGTCAGTGTCCTGTTACTCTGTGTTCAGGAGTGACGGTGCAAAGCCTTTCCTCATCTGCTTGCACTATCTCCAGTGGCTAATGATGGGAAAGTGGGAGTCAGAGAGTGGATTTCATTTTAGCTGAGACTCTTCTGCCAACGCTTTTCTGGGTCTGTGATTAAAGGCGGTGTTGCTTTATATAGCTCTGGGTCTGGTGATTCACGCTGCTGTGGATCTTTTCTCCGAATGTGCGTGAGCTCAGGAGGGAACCCCACAGATCCTGGCACGTAGAGCACAAAATTCCAGCCTCCCAGCAGCACCTGGTGCAGTTTTCCAAACCATCTGCACCTGTCTCCAAGGTTAGCGAGTGAACCCGTTCACCACAAGTTTAGGGGAGGCACAGACTGTTGCACTCATTGCCCCACCTGCACTTCCCACTTACCTCTGGCAAAAGACTCTATAGGGAAGTGACGTAATGATGGGGGTGAGAACTAGGCGCCTAGGTCAGTTATCAATTTATTGCCCCTCAGTTCCAAATCAATTCTTCATGGGCCTGCTTGTGATATTGGAACCTTCTTTCCCTTCCACCTGTCAGAGAGCACTGGAGGAATCCCGGATGTCTTTCCCCTGGCTCTCAGGTGCTATTTGTGTATGCAGTGGCCAGGAGCACCTGGACACCCCCCTGGTGCTCACCTTCCAGACTGCAGTTCCCAGACTGGTAGCATTTCGCGGGGAGGGAGGTTTTCTTCTTGTGGTTTGCTGCCTTGCTGCCTGCTGACCAGTTTTGGCTACCAGCTTCTCCACCATCCGTGGGCTGCAGTCACGTCCTCCCTGGTGTGGCCGGAATCCTAGCCTGGGGAAAGCATTGTCTTTTCCAAGATTGTTCTTTTCTTGCGTTCTGCAAAACTGCGGTTTATAAGAAATATATATTTGGTTATTCAGATGACCAAAACATGTTTCTCATTTATATTTTGTCATGGCCCATGGTTCCTGGCTCACAGCTCCCAAAACTCTTGGAATTTCCTGAGTGATAAGAACAGTGAAGCATCTTTCATTATAATATTTGGTCTTTTGTCCTCGGTTCCAGAAAATGCTTCTCGCAACTGCAAAAGTGAAATGGGAGTTTTAGTGTTCTTAACAAGCTACTTTCCGCTGCAGCTGGGTAGGTGTTAATGCTGATGGCTTTTGGTAAGCACTTAAGGGGGATGGTTGCCTGGGGAAGCAACATTGAATACACTTGTGGAATTTTCAGTCTCACTCTCTGTTTCTGGGGTGGGGGAGGGGCTGGAAGTGGAAGCCACAACCAGTGGCCAATGATTTAATCAATTGTGCCTATGTAACAAAGCCTCCATAAAATCCCAAAAGGACGGGGTTGACAGAGCCTCCACTCTGGTGCACACATAAAGAGGGATGAGTGGTGGGCATGACAGTTCCATCCCTTTTCCTCATACCCTGCCCTACACAACTCTTCTATCTGGCTGTTCCTGAGTTACATCCCTGTGTAATGAACTGGAGATCTAGTAAGTAAATTGTTTCTTTGAGTTCTAGGAGTTGCAAATTAAACCCAAGGAGGGGTTGTGGGAACCTCTAATTTATAGCCAGTGGGTCTGAAGCCCAACCTGGGCTTGTGACTGGTGTGTGAAGTGGGGGAGGGGCAGTCTTGTGGGACTGAGCCCTTAAGCTGTGGATTCTTATGCTACTGCTAGGTAGATAGTGTCAGAATTAACTCGATTGTAGGATTAATTAAGAATAATGGCTTTTTGGGGTGCCTGGGTGGCTCAGTCAGTTGACTGTCCAACTCCTGATTTGGCGCTGGTTATGATGCTAGGATTGTGGAATTGAGCCCCGTTTCTGGCTCTGCGCTGTGCTTGGTGCTTGCTTGGGATTCTCTGTCTCTCTTCCTCTGCTCCCCACCCCCTGTTCTGTCTCTTTCTAAAATAAAAAAAAATGAAAAATTAAAAAATGCTTTTTGTGTTGAGGAATGCCTCTCTACTCCACATTGGAATTGAGTCTCAAACCCTGTAGGCTCTCTCATTCAGACCTAGGGTGTTCTTTAGAGTTCTCTTTTATTCTCTTGTAGTAATCAATCTCCTGTATATAGTTAATAATTTTTAGTGTTTGTTTAGTTTTGAGAGAGAGGGACAGCACAAGTGGGGGAGGGGCAGAGAGAGAGGGAGACACAGAATCTGAAGCAGGCTCCAGGCTCCGAACTCTTAGCCCAGAGGCCCACTTGGGGCTTGAACTCATAAACCGTGAGACCATGACCTGAGCCGAAGTCCGAAGCTTCACTGACCCACCCTATAGTTAATTCTTTGTATTAAAACTTTTTATTGGCACCTGGGTCGCTCAGTTAAGTGTCTGACTCTTGATTTTGGCTTGGATCATGATCTCAGAGTTCGTTAGTTTGAACCCAGGGCTGGACTCCATGCTTGCGGCTAGGGATCCTCTTTCTCCCTCTCTCTCCACCCCTTCTCTGTTCATTTATTTATTTATAATATATTTATATATTTATTTATATATATTTATATTTATTTATAATATATTTATATTTATATAATATATTTATTTATTTATAAATAAATGAACATTAACAAAACAAAACAACTGTCTTCATTCTTATGACCCTATTGTCTGGTTTCCGTCCCCTGACAAGACCTGAGTGCTGTACCCTCTTATCAAATCATCTCATTTAATCCTAACAATGCCTTTATGAGATAGGTATTCTTAATCATCCTGTTTTACAGGAGAGTAAGCTAAGGTCTAAGTAGTGGTCCTCAGATTCCAACATGAGTTCCTGACTCCAGAGCAAATGAGTTGGTTCAACGTAAGTTCTTTCCCTAATTTCCTGGTAAAATTCTCAAGTGAGCCTATCACTTTGTCTCAATTTCTTTATAAAATTGGCATATTTGTCCTATATCAGCAAGGACTCTTGAAAAACCTTGGAGGAGAAAAGTTGTAATGGTATTTACAACTCTGTTCATGAGCCCGAGCGAAAATAAAACCTGACATAGGCAATGACTGGCTTATCATGTCTTTCTTTGCTTTTACCACTCATAATGGGTCTCCTCAGGTGACCACTACATCTAGTTAACTGCACTTTTGAGCTTCTGAGAGGGACTCTTGTATAAGATCCCCACACTAGGATTTTGGAGTACTTGTATCTCCTTTTTTTTTTTATTAAAATTTTTTTTAATGTTTATTTTTTGAGAGAAAGAGAATACGAATGGGGGAGGGATGGAGAGAGAGAGAGGCACACAGACTCTGAAGCAAGCAAGCTCCATGCTCTGAGCTGTTGGCACAGAGCCTGATTGTGGGGCTTGAACGCAAACTACGAGATCATGACCTTAAGTTAGACTCCTAACCGACTGAGCCACCCAGGCACCCCTCTCTTATCCTCTTTTAATCTGGTCTCCAGAGATTCTAAGAACGATTGGTTTGTCTTTTCCATCTGGTAGGAGATTCCTGACTCACTTGTCCCAGAGCAGGGCCTGTAGGATGGGGCTGCATAGACCCCATTTGGAGGAGGGCTAGTCTTTGAGGTCCACTGATGATGCTTTGAGGAGACCGTGCTGTCTGCTTTTGCTTGGGAGAGAGCCTAACTAAAAGGATACATGGAAAAAACAAAAGATAATGGTTAAATCCAATCTTTTGATGAAAGAGATTTTTTTTTTTTCCCAAAAAGAAACCGAGTTTCTTTTGGGAGAAACAAGAGTGAGAGTTTGATTTTTCTCCCTAGGGAGACCTTTAGAAGTATCTATGTTTTTCTGGAGGGGAAGGGGAGCCTTGAGATATTGCAGGGCTAAAGTGATTAAAATACTTTTTACCTTGTAATCTGAAATTTGAAAATGTGCTGGGTTTGTCTTTTGATCCCACGGGAGAAGGGGGCTGGGCGGTCTTTTCCCTCCCACTGTGTGGTCTCTGGTAGCCTGGCTTTTGGGTGAGAATTTTGCCAGTGTACAAGCATGAGGCTGGTGTGTTAGGATCCTCTTGGATGGTGCTGCAGCCCACGATGGGCTTTTGGGGGCCACTGACATGGAGCAGGCAAGAGGCCTGGCCTCCAATTCCTGTCCTGTCACCTACTGATTGTGTGATTTTGGGAGAATTATTTCATGTGTTTGGGTAGTGGCTTCCTCATGTGTAACAGGTGACAATGATAATACCTGCCTCTGAAAGTTGTGGGCAATAAGTGAGAAGACTGAGATCATGGGTGGCACTTGGTGACACATGGGTGTTCAACCAGCATTGGTTCCCTTTGCTGGGGTTTCTCTTTAGGCATATCTGTGGTTTGTCTCAAAGGATGGGCTTTGTTGTAGGGCTTTGTGAGCCATGTCTCCAAATTAAAGGATAGGGGCACCTGGGTGGCTCAGTTGGTTAAGTGGCCACCTCGGCTCAGGTCATGATCTCACGGTCTGTGAGTTCGAGCCCCGCATCGGGCTCTGTGCTGATGGCTCATCAGAGGCTATAGCCTGCTTCAGATTCTGTGTCTCCCTCTCTCTCTGCCCTTCTCCTGCTCACACTCTGTCTCTATGTTTCTTAAGAATAAATAAATGTTAAAAAAATTAAAAAAAAATAAAGGATAAACTGTAGATGACTTTACATTATTAAAAAAAGAAATGTTGACTGTAGCCATCATGCATTACAGAGCAAAGAGTACAGTTTAATCACACAGCTTCCTGTCCATATCTTTGTCTTAATACTCACAGTCCCTCAATACAGAGTAACTTACTTCTCAGAAAAAAAGCCCCTTTGCCACTGTACACAATTACTTTGCCAGTAGTTAAGTATTAGGAATAGGCAAAAACAGTAGTTAGGTTTTCCACTGCTCAGCCTACTGGTTACTATGTTGCATGTTTGCTCATTCATTTAACAAATGGACAGGTATCTATTAAATATATCATCTCTAATGAAATTTGTTTTTTTAAAATGGTGGTTTTGAATGCTTACTATATGCCAAGTACTATGTTAAGAATTTTACACTAATTGCTTTTATTATATAAAAACCACCACCATTTGCTGAGGGTCCACTGTCTGCTCAGAGCTGTATCTAATGACTTACAAACATGGACTCTGACTTTCAAAAGAGTATTTATGATCTCAGTCACCTATTAAACACTCGTGTAGACACTGTGTGAAGCCCTTTTCATAGTGCAATAATGGACCACCCCCTTCCTCCATTTCCATCTGGTTTTGACCATATTGGAATACTTCACAATTCTTGAAATATTGCGTGTCCTCCTGACCTCAGAATTTGCTCTGACCTATTCTGACCTTGCACTTGCTGTTTCATCTACCCATGTGTTTGTACAGTTGCTGTCTTCATACCATGCAGAACTCAGCCCCGTGACACTTTTCCAGTGAGCTGTTCTTGGGCTACTTCTAGTCAAGTAGCTGACATTCTTACAGTCAGTCATTCTCTACCCTTGTCATTGGGTGTTACTCTGTTTTTTTTTTGTTAAGGCATATTTCGTTTACAAAAAGAAAAGTTTTTCAAAGAGGACCTACCTGTAGTTTGCTGTCCCTAATACATAAAACTGAGAATATCTTTAAAAAAATTCTGCAGAAATCTAACAAATGCAGTCCATTCAAGAGAATGCCTTAAAGGCTATAATTTTGATTCAATTCCTGTTGGACTTAACAATATTATCAGACAAATACAGTTGAATGGTTTTCTTAGAGCACTAACTGGATTTTCTTGTCTGCCCAAATTCAGTCAGTCTGTAGTTGGCAAAATAGTGTCACTACAGCCTCTTCAGCTTCTTCATCTACACGGCGAAAGGGTTGGGTTGATTGATCACCATGGACCTTTCTGGCACAATCTCCTAAATATGTAACTTGCTACATTTATCGAGGTTTGATTATTGTGTCAGATATTGTGTAAGTGCTGTCCATATATTGCCTGATTGAGTTCTGGCCCTTTTTAAAAGGTATCTGGTTTTAGTCCCATTTTACAGATTAGAAAAATGACAGATAAAACAGACCTTGGCCACTAAGGTCACACAACTGATAGCCATCTGATTCCAGTTTTAAGCTCCTAACTGTATTGTGAACATTGCCTGTCTCAGGGCCTCTGGGAGATAGGGTTGCCAGCCTATCTCTTAAGCAGGAGGTTAGATTACTTTCAGAAGAGAAATAGTTGTAATAGGAGTAACAAACAATCCCATGACTCTTTCTTAGAGAGCTGTTTCTCTTCCAAAAGTAATCTAACGTCCTGCTTGGAAGAACCGGAAACTGAGGGGTGCCAGAGTGGCTCAGTCAGTTAAACTTCCAGCTTAGCTCAGGTCATGATCTCAGAGTTCATGAGTTCAAGCCCCACATCAGGCTCTGTGCTGACAGCTCAGAACCTGGAGCCTGCTTCCGATTCTATCTCCATTTCTCTCTGTCCCTCCCAAGCTTGTGTCCTCTCTCTCTCTCTCTCAAAAATAAACATTAAAAAACAAAACAGAAACCTGGAAACTGGGCATAGCAAAGGCGCAAATCAATCTGAAGCTTATGTCTGTTCTTCCAAAACCCCACAGGGCATTTCTTAGGGATTTGGATCACACCGTGTCGGGAATTTTGATTTAATACTTTTCACAGAAGCTTTGTAGAATTGAAATTAATTAAGGTCTGTGCTATTCTTTTACTATCTTGATTTTCAAATCGTTTTCTTGGCCATGTTTGCAGTGTTTTCCTCTTGGTCTAATTCAAATAAATTTGGCTCCTCTCTGCAACATGTAACTATGCAATATTCAGCTCAATGTGTTGGGGAAGTAGAACCCATATATTTACCGAGTTATATGGATTTAATTATATGATGCAGACATAGTTCAAATGTCTTTTCAGAGAATTTGTTCTAATCTCTAAAATTAGATCAAAGCGTACGCACACACAAATGCACATACACACATATTTTGGCTTTCTTCCTCTGTCTCTAAAGCTTCCTCTATTGATTGGCCTAGTCTCCTGTCTTCCAGAAAAGGATTTTTTCCTTAAGGATAAGAAATATGTCTTTGATTCCACATCTGTTCCCTTAAACTAGTGCTGTCTCTGTAGGAGTGGTTAGTTCATATTTGTTGACCTTGTGATGAAAAGGATCTCAGAATTCACCTTATCCAGTGTGACCCAAACTTGCCTGATCATGAGAACCACCTACATATTCTTGGGCCTGCGTCAGAACTTTGGAGTCAGAATCCTCAAGGAAAATGCCTGGTAATCTATTTTTAACATGCTGAGTGATTTTTAAAATGTTTTTTTTTTTTTTTTAAATCATACTGAACCTGTTTCGTATCCCAGACAGGGTTGGGAAACTGATCTCCACTATTACAAAGGGTGTACAAGTCTCATCTACAGCAGCACCAATGATTTTGGTTTTGAGCTCTTTGGTTTTAAGAAACAGATACTCATTTTAATCCATGGAAAGGAGGATTTGTAGGACAGGTTATAGGGACATAGAGCGTCCTTTTGGAAATCCAAGAGTAAGTAGTGAATAACAGCCAGCTACGTGGAGTGGAGGCTCTATGGTCCTTCCTTTGTGATGTTCTTTCTTTTCCCTGTACATCAGGTTTCCCATGGCTTCAACTTGTCTGTGATCTCTGATGGCTCTTTGCCACCAAGTCAGCTCACTGCCACCTCTTCCCCCAGAGCCCACAGATTCAGTGTTTCAGTTTCCCAATTCATATTACTAAGAGATCCATCATAGGCTCAGCTCAGAGTTCTGAGCCCGGTTATCAGAGAGATCTACCAATACAGGCAACCCATGGATGCATTTGAAAATAAGGCCCCAGATGTTGTTGGGGAAGGGAAGAGTGCAGTACCTTTATTATTTGATTATCATGACATTGGAAGTGTATTTCTGGGTTGTAGATAACATTCATTGAAAAATCTCGTGACTGTAACTTTGGATCATTGAGACCATTGAGTTTGTACCATGGCTTATACTTGTACATGCACTGTAGATAAACACTCAGGATTGTGGAACTAGAGGTACATAAGTGAGTAAATAGTAGCAAATGATCAAAAAAATGTGAGAAAATTTTGAATAGATATCAAGATTTCTATATAGTCATAGTTCCCCAGGTTTTCACTCCCTTCTAACTTCAGCTTGGGAGTTAAACAGCCCTTTTAGAATGTACTTGGTAGCTATAAGAAAGGATCAGAAAAACAGGCTATAGTCAAGGTGAGTCTGAATTTTTGTAGTGTTCTGTTTAATTTAGAGTGGATCAGTAGCTTTCCATTTCTTTGAACCAAGTTAAGATTAGGAATCAAGCCGGTTTATCTTTTTTGGTTTCCATTTTTCAGTCCCGGTGAGCTGCTATCCCAAAGAAGAATACAGTGTGACCTGACTCCTTCTGAATCACCCAGCTTTTTTGTTGGGACTTGCATGCATTTGATAGGGCCATCTGTTGGCTTTCACTGAGCAAAAGTTTAAATAAAAATAAAATTCCCTTCTGTCTGATCTCAGATTTACTGCTGTTCTGGGAAATGTCACAGAAGCAAAGGCAATGTTATTTCACTAAAAATAGTTGTCAGAATCTAAGAATCATGACAAAACTTCTAGAGATCTTGGCTCCAAAAGCCCACATGATGTCTGGTGACAAGTTCATTGGAGGTCCAAATGATAAAAATATTGGTTAGAGATATAAAGAAATGACACTATATAATCTAGCTCACATATTAATTACCTATCGCTTTTCTGCTCTTCTTTTTTTGCTTATTCTCATGACTCTGGGCAGGAAAGGCTTGAAAAGGAGGCCAGTCTTAAGAGTCAGATTTTCTTCTAGTCGAAAGTGTTGATGGATGTTGAGATTAAAGCTTGCTGTTATGAATTTTCAGATTATTGAGGATGAGGTTTTTAATTTTATAGATCTGTTTTTAAATATAATTGAGTCTGGATGTTGTTTCATGCCTTCTGGTATACTCGTGAAGCATACTCCCTGCTTATTATGAGGGTTGCAAAAGAAACACAAGGAAAAGCTGTGTGTTCCTGTTAAGACTATTGGTGTCCAGAGGGCAAAAGCTATCACATGCAAAACAAAAGCATAAGTAAGTACTGAGATCCTAGTACTAATACTATAGATATTTAAAGAATGAGAATTCTGTAATGGAAAAATCTTTAAAACATTTGTTTTATAAGATTTCATGGGAAGAGGTAATGAGACTATAAACAAGTTTTATATTCTATCATTTCTTTTATATTACCTATTTTTTGAAATCCATTCCCAATCAGATTACATACAAAACATACATTAAATTATCTACCTCCCAAACCAAGAGCACACTTTACATACTGTATGTTAGCCAATCTGACAATAAATTATATTTAAAAAATTAAGTTTTAATTCATTAAAAAATATACATTAAATTTATAATACTTTCATTGTTTTATTTTAAATCCTTAAAAGTTATTTTCTCTACAAAGTTTTTTTTTAATAGGATAAAGTATGAGAAAATTACCAAGCATTTTCTCAGGAGGTTGGCTGTTAGTAGTTGTAATAGTAGCTGTTAAGGCCCATGAATGTAAGACATGTGACTGTTAAGTTCTACTGTTGCTATGGTCCAGCATAGTGTGTATTACAAAATAGGTACTTTTGAATACTTGATTAAGTGAATTGTGGCATGGGCAATGGTGGTAATTTGGTGAGATGGAGGACAGGTTCAATAATGGTATCAAGATGGAAACCAGCCTGATGAGAATAGAAGTCAAGGGTAAGGCGAGTCATTGTAAGTAACATCGTTTAGCTAAGGAAAGATCAGGCTATAGAGAATTATAAAAGAATGTATGTTTAAATTTTTTAAGTGTTTGCTTATTTTTGAGAGAGACAGAGTGTAAGCGGGGGAGGGTCAGAGAGAGAGGGAGACACAGAATCTGAAGTAGGCTCCAGGCTCTGAACTGTCATCACAGAACCCTATTCGGGGCTGGAACTCACAAACTGTGAGATCATGATGTGAGCCGAAGTCGGACACTCAACCAGCTGAGCCACCCAGGCACCCCTAAAGGAGAGTATGTTTGATAAGACAGTCCAAAGAGAGTCACTGAATTTTATGAATAGGAAAATGACTAATGCCTTAAAAACTTTACAAGGTTATACAAGATGTTCGAAGAAACTGACAGAGCAGTCACTTTGTTAGCTAATGAGGCATAAACCTACATGATGAAATCTGGAAAAGACCGAAAGCCATTCTAAAGGACAAGTGCTGTGACCTAGTAGGAAAGAGGTCTGGAAGATAAAGAATGGGGCTCATATTGAAGGGAATGGAGCAATTAGGAAGGTGAGTCAGTTTTGATGGGTGGGAAGGTTGGGTAGGAAGGATGTCTGGATCAGTACATGCTTGAAGCAATGATAGGAAAACCATCTGCAATGGCTGGGTTTATACAAGCTAAGAGAGGTTAGACATCAAGGTTAGATTTATAGATCTAAGAAACATTAACATGGAGGGGACAGAACTAGTCATGTAAGATCAAGAGAAATGAGTGGAAAGCAAGGATCCTGGGGGGCCAGAATGATGGCAATCATGATCACTCACCTAATGATGCCCTTGAAAGTAGGGGGCATCTTGTATTCACCTTTGCTTTCCTGACATCAGGTACCATGACTAGCTTACAGTAAGAATGCTCAATAACTACTTGCTAAAAGAATGCTATTCCTTCCTATGCTGTATTAATTCGCAGCAATTCAAGAAATTCGGAGAGAACACATTTGAAGTCCTCACTGGGAGGACGCCTGGGTGGCTCAGTCGGTTGAGCGTCCCACTTTGGCTCAGGTCATGATCCCACAGACCGTGAGTTCGAGCCCCGCATCGGGTTCTGTGCTGACAGCTCAGAGCCTGGAGCCTGCGTCGGATTCTTTGTCTCCCTCTCTCTCTGCCCCTCGCCACTCATGCTCTGTCTCTCTCTGTCTCAAAAATAATAAACATTAAAAAAAATTTTTGAAGTCCTCACTGGGGATGTGATGATATTAGAGCAGGAGATACAATTTTCCTTTAAATATTGAGGATCCATTGACCTCTCCTTCTATGTATGCCATTTTTTCTTGTTACATGAAGAAGAGTAAATGAGATGTTAGTGCATCTTTGATTTGCGGAGTGGCTTTTGGGTAGAACCTGGTGTTGTGTGGAACCTAAAGACACTTATTGCTGTCCTAGACAATTCATAATCAAAGCAACAGTAGGTTCTATGAAAGCCAGTTCTGATCTTTTTCCTTGGGTTGCATCATTCTGTGTTCTTGTTGGCTGGCATCTTCCATCATGGCACCACAATATGGCCTTAACCAAACCAGCCTGCTAATTCATAGTCCTTCGGAGTGGCCATTCCAAATGCACAGGTGTGAGAACAGCCCAAGACTCTCTAATCACACCTCCAGCAGATCATGATTATCCCTACATTCAAATTATACTGATTTTTGGAAACCATGAGTTTTTTTTTTTTTTAACAATTTGGAATTTCTGCAAGCACTCATTTCATTAATTCTGTACATCTTGTCAAGTAGATCTTGGCGATGTCTTTGCTTGTGGAATTCCTGAAGTCCAGAAGACCTGCCAGAGTATTTCCTTTGCTTTTTCCTTCTTCCAAACCCGGATTTGAGGGGAGCCTGTGAATGTGGGTTTTGTATATCAGCCATCTTGGGTGGATGTGAGGTTTTAAATGGCACCTTTCTTTGCAGGTAGTTTGGCAGACAGAATACTGCTGGTGGAATGGACAATTTCAGGCTTGAAGCTGAGGGCAGGAAACCCCATTATGAATTACTTATTCATTCTTCCTTGAAGGGTGGGTGTCTCAATATTCTACTTAGCATCCAGTGAGTTGGGAGGGTTTTATTTGTTGCCTCTTGAAGAGTTTTTTTGGTAAAAAGTCAAAATTAAGAAGTTTATTTTTCCTTTTTGTCTTCTATTTTTTTTTTTAGTTGACAGAGAGTAGATTCACAGCCCAAAGCTGGGCTTGGCATCTCTCCTTAGGGCCAGATTGTCCTATCTGTCCCTGTATTTATATTGCTATGACACCCTGGCTTCTCTTTCCTAAACACGTGATGCTTTTGGCTCAGACTTGGCCACTGGTCCCTGCAGGGCTCAAATGCTCAGACTGAGTTGAAAGGGAAATATTTCTTTGGGCCAGGCTTCTCTCTGGACATTACACACTACTCTCTTTTTCTTCACTCCCTTGTCCCTGGCCAAACTGGCATCATGACCTTCATTGGAGGACCAGCATAATTACATAGTATATACTCGCGGTGATCCTAAATTGGGGCATGATTATATCATACATAGTACCCCATGAGTTAGATGCCTCTAAGAAGCCAAGCTTCCTTGGTAAATTCTACTTGAGAGAATGAAGTGTGAGGAGCATAGTAGAAGGTAGGTACCCTATAGGTTGTCATTCATTCACTGAAAACACACTTACTGAGTCCTCACCACTGACCAGCCACTAAGCCTTCTGAATTGAAGCATGATTCCACTGGTAGTACAGCATACCAAAAAGACCTTAAGATTTGAATTTTCTTTAGTGTTTATTTATTTTTAAGAGTGAGAGACAGACAGAGCATGAGTAGGGGAGGAGCAGTAAGAGAGGTATACACAAGATCCAAAGCAGGATCCAGGCTCTGAGCTGTGAGCACAGAGCCAGATGCAGGGCTTGAGCTCATGAGCCATGAGATGGTGACCTGAGCCGAAGTCAGATGCTTAACTGCCTGAGCCACCCAGATGCTCCAGTATTTGGAGTCAGAAGATGTGATTTGGGTCTTGGCTCTGCTACCTATTGACTTGGGAAAATCAGAATAAGGGCAACATACAGGGTCACAGAGAAAGGGCTGGTTCATTTGACCTTGGATAGTTGGAGAAAACATCTGAAGAGTGAGTAATATTTGAGTTGTTTCTCAAAGAATCATTGGGACTGTGTCAGGTATGTGAAGTGAGGATAGCTTTTACGTAAAGTATATAGCGAGAGAAAAAATAACATATAATGAAAATGTGCAACATTTAAAGGAAACTGTGAGCTGCATGGGGAGGCCAGAACATACAGTGCATGGGGAGAAAGTTTTTGTGTGTGTGATTGAAATATGAAGAACCTAGAATATCTTATTAGTTTCAGACATGTATCATAGTGATTCAGTATTTTTATGTGTTACAAAATTATTCCTACAATAAGTCTAGTTACCACCTGTCACCAAAGTCATTACAATGTTATTGACTATATTCCCTAGGCTGAATATTACATCCCGTGGCTTGCTTATTTTATAACTGAAAGTTTGTACCCCTTAATCTCCCTCGACCATTTCACTGCCCCCCCACCCCAACCCCTTTCTTCCTCTGATAACCAATAGTTTGTTTTCTGTGTCTATGAGTCTGTTGCTGTTTGTTTGGTTGTTCTTTTAGATCGCACATATAAGTGAAATAATATAGTGTTTGTCTTTCTCTGTCTGACTTATTCCACTTAGCATAATACCCTCTGGGTACATCCAGAGGACATTTGCAATTTTCCATACTGTTGAAAATTGCAAGATTTCACTTTTTTTAATTGCTGAGTTACTTTCCATTACACTCTCACACACACACGCGTGCATGTGCCATATCTTCTTTTCCCACTTGTCTATGGATGGACACTTGGGCTGCTTCCATATTTTGGCTATTGTAAATAAGGCAGGAAAAACATAGGGGTATATGTATCTCCTAGAAATGGTATTTTTGTTTTCTTTGTATAAATATCCAGAAGTGGTATATCTGGATGATATGGTAGTTCTATTTTTAATTTTTTGAGGAACTTATGTGTCATTTTCCATGCCAGTTGTGCCAATTTACATTCTATGGAGAGAAACTGAGAATATTGCTGGAAAGATAGATTGATGCCAGGTTGGGAAAGCTCTTGAATGCCTTGCAAAGGAGTTTTGATTTCAGGCTGCTTCCAGGAGTGTTCTAATCTCAGTTTTTAATGAGATGAGTCAAAAGATCATATTTCCTTTTTTTTATATTCCTGGCAGTGGCACTGAGGTGACTCGGGGGAAGAAGGAAAACAGGTGGCTTTTTCCTCGTCCAGATGAGATTAGGCATTGTTGTTTTTCAAGTCTGTTTCAGTAAAGCACCATGGATACTTCTGCTATAAGGCAAGTCTGGTGAGCATGTGTGGATGAGTAGTGGAAGACTGTCCTGGAGACTAAGTGACAACTGGCTGGTTCTCTGCTTGTATGTGACTGAGAATCCCAGAGGGGCGGGCAAGAGAGAACGTCATATTCTCTACTGTCAGTTTCAAAGGCCTCGATGGTGAGGGCCCAGCCACCTCTGCAAGGACAACATGCTAGTCTCTTGGGTCAATTGCTTGACCCAGATAGCACAACAGAGTGCTTAGTTTTCTCCATGTGAGCCTTTGAACCTCTTCGAAGACAAGAAGTTTTCCCTCTGCCACAGCTGGAATGTTAGTACACATTTGTGTGCTTTTGTCATGATCCTCCATGGGGAATCTATTCTTGAGGAAAATCTTTGTCGCACACTTGGCTGGAAGCCACTGTTGTTATGTTTGTTGGACACAGCTGGGGTTCTATCAAGCCCAGAGAATAAAAGTAGTGATAACTGTGATGTCCATCAGAACTAATTGCTGAAGAAATAGTATTATTCTGTGTAAAGCTAAAGGAAAGGGTCAGTGGTCTGGCCATTATGATATTGTGGTACTCTACAGGATCATGCAGAGGCTGAATAATGTCACCAGGGTGAGTGAAAAGTTCTATTGTGGTGATTGGATGGTAAAAGGAACAAAGAAAATACAGTCCCTTACAAACCTATGACTTTTTATTTTATGTGGAAAAAATGCCTTAGTAGCAGAAATTCTGGACCAACTGTCAGGAACTATTCCCATTTTAAATTTAAATCTGTGAGGCAATTGCTATAAGTGAAGTATGTACAAGATATAATGAAGCCATAAAGGAGGGAGGTATAATTTAGACTTCAGAATAATGCAGGAGTCAGGGGAGGCTTTACTGAGAAGGAGATATTTGAGGTGGTTTGGGTAGGATGGTTAAGCCAGTAAAAAGCAAGGGAATGTTTCATGACACCTGTAATTTCAGCCTCTGCAAATTTGTATCTATAATGTGAGGTAAGGGTGCAAATTCATTGTTTTGCATGTGGATGTCCAGTTTAAGTGCTGTTCAGTTGATAAATTCTCCCATTTAAAAAATGTATGTGTATGTGTTACATATACACACATACACAGAATTTTGAATTAATATACAAAATCTGATTATCTCTGAATGGTGGGTTAATGAATTAAACAATTTTTTCTACCTGTAATTATTTAATTAAATAATTTTTAAATTTTATTAAAATCCAATTTAGTTATCATATAATGTAATAATGGTTTCTGGAGTAGAATACAGTGATTCATCACTTACATGTAACACCCAAGGCTCATTCCAAACAAGTGCCCTCCTTAATTCCCATCACCCATTTAGCTCATCCTCCCCACCCAACACCCTACCAGCAAACCTCACTTTGTTCTCTGTATTTAAGAGTCTCTAATGGTTTGCCCCCCTCTCGGTTTTTGTCTTATTTTTCCTTCTCTTCCCCTGTATTCATCTGTTGTGTTTCTTAAATTCCACATATGAATGAAATCATAGGATATTTGTCTTTCTCTGACTGACTTATTTCATTTAGCATGATACACTCTAGTTTCATCCATGCCGTTACAAATGGCAGGATTTCATTCTTTTTAATCACCAAGTAGTATTCTGTGGTATGTATGTATGTGTATACACACACACACACACACACACACACGCACGCACACACCACATCTTCTTATCTATTCTTCAGTCAATGGACATTTGGGCTCTTTCCGGGATTTGGCTATTGTTAATAGTGCTGCTATAAACATTGGGGTGTATATGCCCCTTTGAATCAGCATTTTTTTGTATTTTTTGGATAAGTAACTAGTAGTGCAATTGCTGGGTCATAGGGTAGTTCTATTTTTAATTTTTTGAGGAACGTCCAGAATGGCTGCTCTAGTTTACATTCCCACCAGGAATGCAAAAGAGTTCGTCTTTCTCCACATCCTTGCCAAGATGTCTTTTGACAAATGACAATGAGTTAATTTTAGCCATTCTAACAGGTTTTTCTACCTGTATTTTAACAAATGTGTTTATGTGATAAGGAAAACCAGATTATTTTAAAAAATATTTGTTTGTTTATTTTCAAAGGCAGAGAGCGCTAACCAGGGAGGGGCAGAGAGAGAGAGGGAGAGAAATTCCCAAGGAGGCTCCTCACTGTCAGTGCAGAGCCTGATGTGGGGCTCAATCCCACATGAGATCATGACCTGAGCTGAAATCAAGAGTCAGATGCTCAACCGACTGAGCCACCCAGGTGCCCCACGATTATTTCTTAATATGAGAAGAAGCAGTAAGAAAAAATCTTGGGTTAATGTTCTTCCTTTAGTGTGCACATTAGTTTGAGCACCATATTTTCCTGAGAAGTAAGGAGAAGGCTTTAATATTTGCCAAGTACTTGAAGGGCAGAAAGGGTACAGGGACAGACTGCTCACATGTACCCCGCCCCCCTCGTTGGGAATAACAGGCCTTACTAAGAACCTGAGGGAAGGGCTTGGCTTCTCCCCTCTAGACATGCAGGGGTGGTCTCTGAGCTGAGAACCTTTGCCTTGAGTGGAATTCCAGAGCTCCTCATGTTCTTATCCAGTGGGCAGTGCTACACTGGCTCCACCATGGGGATCTCACCAGCTCTCCCTCCCACTCCTCCACCAGAAGGCAAGCCTGTTTAAAAGGAGACAGGTCCCAAACACTTATATCATTGGTATAGAACCAAGCTGATTATCTAACCCTGGCCCCTCTTTTTATAAATTGGAAAAACCCATGCTCATAATGACTGCATAGTTAACCTCAAGCCTCACAGCTAGTTAACAGCAGAGCTGAGATTAGAATCCAAGTCTTCTCCTTCTCTGGGCAGTGACTCCCCCCAATGCCATCCACATTCTGTTTGCTTGTGTTCATATCCACTGTCTATAGATCCTTAGCATGGCACAGCCAAGTAGTATACTTGGGGGTGGAAAAGGAGACCAAGAAGCTAAGGCCATCTTCTGGAAAGTCCCTAAGAAGAAACATTTATATGATTACATAGTTGAAATGATAAGAGATACAGTGAACTTCCTCCTCAAAGAAACTTTTTTTTCTTAACTCTTGTTATTTCTCTTTAAAAGGCATATTACTGCCATGGAATAATAAATCATCACAAGCTGGTTATAAATAACCCTTAATAGATGGAAATATCTTGGAAAATAGGAATTCTTGTGAAAAAATTCAGAAGAATTCATTACACTTTCCCATCCTCAGTTAGCTTTGAAACTTAGTAAACTATTGCTCCTTTCCTGGAATGTAGATCTAGACCAAGCGATATTGTCTTGAAATCCCACTGTACTTTGTGTTTTAAGACCATGCCCAGACTATCACCCACAGTCATGGACGTCACTTAAGGTATTGACAACATAGCCCGCAGAGAGTTGCCAACCCAGATGTGGACACATTCCAGACGCCACATTGGGCAGTGGGTGCTTGGTGGGTACAAAATGCCATGTGTCTTTTTTTTCCACTCCTAACTGTGAAAGATTATAATTCTGAGGTCATGGACTGAGCAGAGATTTCTAAGACAAGGTCAGAAACACCAGACCTTAGAGTCAGGAGAAAATGCAAAATGTCACCATTTGGACTAAGGAGAATAGCAGGAGACTGCTAAGGGGAAAAGATTTTGAGGTCTTATCTACCCAATTGCTTTATGTGGATTTCTTCTGTACCTGGTCCACAGGTTTATTCCTGCATGTCCAGTATATCTTTTTTTTTTCAAAAAACAAGGAAAAATTCAATAGAATCTAATAAAGTATATTCTGAAAACACTATATCTGGCCTGACAAATCATTATTCTACCTGCTTATTAACTACATTCCAGCTTTTAAACTCTAGAAAGATTTCTGATCAGTGCCTGACCAGTGCCTGTAAGCCCTTTCCAAACACATAGCGCACACTTAAGAAGACTTGGTTAATCAAAATCCACTATTGTGAAACCGGGAGGACTAGATGTATTTGCAGGGAAAAATGTTGTGGCTTCTTCACATTTCTCTCAGGGCTTGCCAGGCTCATCTGGCTCCAAAGAACAGGGACTTCAAGGACAGTTTTCCATTCTTCAATTAAATGAATCGCCCACATTCATGTGTGATGGTGTTCAATGTTTTTTAGGCTTTCCACTTGATCACTTAGTTGACTATCAGGAGCAGAGAACTGGGGAAAAAAGTGAAGTTTCCAAGGTATATAAAGTCTATCAGGTATGAATCTCAACCTGTACATAAAAAATGTCCCATTGGTTGAGTGGAAAAATACATATACATACTACTTCCAAACCATATCGAGCTAGTTATTACAAACTGTCACAATAATCATAGTGCAGTTTTACTAACCATGGTGCTATGTGGAATTCAATATGAACTAGTTAATCAAGAGGACCCCTACCCTCAGAGTTATGTCAGCTCTTAGCTTAAAAAACTGTTAGGCAAAATTGCTCATTATCTTGTAGACAATACCCTGTGAACAGCCAAATTTTTATTACAAAGCTTAAACAGATTTAGATCATATGTGAGAAATAAATCTGGTGAAACAGTGTCTGCTCATGTAAAAAAAATGAAAAAACAACCTTCCAAATTTGTTGCTAACAGAATAAGGATCTGGATTACTCAGGGCTTGGGAAACTATGGATACGTAGGTTTGGTTCTTTATTATCACAGTCCCTCTGGATTAGATGGGGATGCAAATAAAGCAGGCAATGGGAAGAAGGCAAAAATCAAATGACTAATAGAGCTAATGGTGTGTCTCACTACAATATTATAAAAGTACTACCAGTTCTCCCAGTTTATTTTTGGAAAACGGATAGAAGCTTAAAATCTATTTATGGGGCTCAGTTATTACCCACAAGAGGAGGATGTTCTTTGCAGCAAGACCAACATAAATATCTATGGGTTTAGTGAGTCACAATTTTTCCTCCTGAAGGCTGGTTTTAGAACCTCCCCGCAGGGACCTCTGCCCACACTGCTTAACTGTTATAAGGAAATGCAAACTCTTGGGGTCTTTGTTACTATCTCTTTCCCCCGCCACTGGGACTTGGGGATAGAAAAAGCTATTATGATAATGATGATGATTGATGATCATAATAATCATCAGCACTTTTTAGTCTCTTAGGCGGCTTCTTAGCACCCAAACATTTAGACTGGAAAGGTCACAAAGGGTGTCAGTGAAAACAGACTAGACATAAAGCTTGGGCTTTTTCTCTGATTTTAGGATATAAATAGGAAGATTCTGGAATCCACCTCAGTGGCAAGGCATAATGGTTAACAACACTGACTTGGAGGGAGCTCCTGAATGGCTCAGTTGGTTAAGTGTCTGACTCTTGATCTCAGCTCTGGTCTTGATCTCGGGGTCATGAGTTCAAGCCCCATGGTGGGTTTTAGGCTGGACATAAAGTCTACTTAAAAATAACAACAACAACAACTACCCAACAACAATGGCTTGGAGACAGATCTAGTTGAGTATATAATCTCTCTAAGGTGGTTCTTCTGTAAAAGGGGGATAATATTTTTTTCTTCATGAGTTTGTGGTGTGGATGAAAGGAGGTTAAATGGACTGTTCCTTGCTCAGACAATTACCCAGCTAATGCTCCCAATACTTTTAGGTCTCTGGTGTTGCTTCCTTGGAAGAGCTTTTCTTTCAACTCTGTGCCAAATACACTCTACCCATTTTCCCACTCCTCCCTAACACCTCACTCTGCTTTAGCTTTATTTATAGTAGTTATCATTACTCAAAACTTATGTCTTTGTTGGATTTCTTTTTTATGGTGTCTTTCTCCCTCACTATACACATAGGATGTATGTTTTAGGTAGGCTTGAACTTTTTAGACTTGTTCTCACTTTGGGGAGTGATAGCACATAGGAGGTACTCCATAAATGTGTTGCATGAATGAATGGGATAGACAAAATGTAAAATGCTTGGCACATGAGTACTTGAAGGATTGAAATTTCTACTACCAATTATCTGTGTATTGGCACTGGGTAGAAAGCTCTTGCCTGAGAAGAGTGGTCTCATTCTATTCCTGGTGGCCAGACAGAATGTAGAGGGCCCAAGGACTGGTGATGGATACAGCATCACCTAGAGATCATTATCAGGTTTTTGGTGGTATAGGGTCCAGCCAACAGGATCTGGAGGAAACTCCTGAACTCTCCACACATGGAAACCCGACAGTGCTTCGAGGTCACAACGGGATACTCTGAATGCTCATTTGGAAGGTCATCAAGGCCAAGGCAACACTGGCCTTCTCCATAGTACACATCATCTGCTTCCACTTTTCCTTAAGTTATGGGAATGGGGAATGACCTTTGGCTTCAATGCTTCCCTTCGGGCCTAAATGTGCATAATGTATATTTATTTATTTTAAAGTGCTGCATACAAGATAAAGTCACAGATATAATTTATCATGTTGAACCTCCATATAGTGTTTCCTGGCCTCCATTCTTAGGATAATCTCAAGAAATCTTCAGGGCACTAATTTATACCTAGGGGACAATCCTTGCCTCTTCCATTTTGTTCCTCCAGTTGCAATTCAGATGTTCTTCCTGTGTTAGTCAGAGTCCTTGAGAAGCAGACATGAAGATAGTGTTAAACATTGCAGGGATTTTCTTGAAGGAAATGCTTGTGTGAAAGACAACACTGACTTGGATGGGGCTCCTGAATGGCTCAGTTAGTTGGTTAGCAGTCAAAGGTTGGGTTAGCAGTCAGATCACAATGTGGCTTGACTCAGTGAAGGGGATACGGGAAAGAAGGCTAGAAGGGATCAGGCTAGACTGCCGGGCAGTCTAAGGAAGCATCAGCAAAGCCACTGGGAAGTCCTGTGCCCGATTCAGCCATCAAAGAAGTCCTATGTCTCCCAGGATGGAGTCTTCTGACCATACTCTATCATTGACAGTAAGTAGCCCTTGGTAAGTGGAGTCATCATGCAAACAGGAATGGACTTAAAAGTGCAGTAGTTGGGGCTCTGATTTAGTTCCATTCTCTGTAGAACGAGGTGTGCAAGGCACATTCTCAGATCCACTATACTCCATGAAGCTGGGTGATGACATTACCATCCCCTAAGGCTGGTAGCTCTGTGATGGGGTACCAGGCTACCAAGTGGGAAAGACGGTGTTAGGCCTCTCAGTAAGGAAAATACAAACTAAATGGATTAACACAGACATGATAATGGAGGGGTAAATTTCCTTCTTCCAGCAGCTGTTCCAGCCACAGTGGTTCTCAGATATTCCCTGAGTTGGTCTGTGTCCTCTTAGATTTCCCTATGTCCCTCTTTCCTAGGATGTAGCTTGTGCTCAGTATGGCTTGGTAAGTACCAGTTCTGACAGTTACAGCCTTAAAGATCCAGAACCACTAATCACTTTCACGGTTCAGTCTTGGTGTAAAGACCTGTCCACTTGTACAATCTCTTTCCACCATGATGTTTTCTATTAAAGGCACTGGTAACTCCTTTTTGTTCTGGGCTGTGGTTGGGATCACCCAAGTCCATCCTGATGATTCTCCTCTAAGGAGAATCTCAAGGAATTGGGCTTGTAGTTTCTTTACCCTCAGAAGGTCATTTGAGTTCCTTATGAAAATTTCCTCATTCTCTTCCTAGCACCTTAACATTCTGATATCAATAACTTCTGGGGGAAAATTAGGAACACATGCTTCACTATAGCTCCACTATACTTGCTAGCTGAGAATGAGAGGAGTTGAAATAACATCTTAGACAAATATTTTCCATAATATGTAGAGAATAATCAATACTCGGAAGGAAAGTTACTTGGCGACAGTGTCAACATTCCATTTTCTGAAGCATGCTTGTGTGCTCAACTTCACAGTCTCATACCTTTTCATTATTTCTCGACCACTGGTTACTGTGACTTCTCAGAACCAGGAGGTCTTCTTTGTGCAGGTTTGTGTAGCTGGTTTCCACTGAGTTTGTTTTCTTTTTATGGAGCTTGGGTATAATGGGACCAGGTCTGGTGATGCGAGTTGAGTAAATGACTGATTTTTTTCCCTGGAGCCCTGTCTTTCTGCGAACATTCACCATGTGATTTGTCCATGGGAAGATGCAGCTGTTAGCAGGCAGGCTTTGTGCCCCAAAGCAAATAAGAAGAATCCTTCCTGTGAACTTCAGAACACATTCTGGGGACGAGGGGGGCGGAAATCTTTGTTTTTCACCCTTTTAGAGCCTATTGCTCCCAAATAAGTGGCTGTAAATGGAAATGAAGGGATAAAACTTTGTGACTAATTTCTCTGGGGACCCTAAATGTCCCTACTCCTGACCCCCATGTATTGCCTCCCCCGTCTTTCCACCATAAGGCTCCTAGCAGCTTTATGACAAGGTGGGTGTTTGTGATCCAGTTCAGGACTGGGACTAATCCAGTCCTCTCTGATGCTGGTGTTCTTTCCATGACGGGGCTGACGCTCAGCCAGTGGAATCCCAGTGAGCTCAGGGAACAGGCGGTATGTGTCAGGTTGATTCAGCTGAGGAAGTCATGGCCTTGGTTTAGCCTTATAAGGCTGTGGTTCCGGTGGAAGCGAGACTGTCTCAGCTTGAAAATCCAAAGCTCTGAGCATTCCCAGATGACATCTGTAGTTTTTCCAACACACATTTGGCCTCCTTGGTTCCTTGTAGTGCTTTGATTGTGCAATCACAGTTTGGCACATTCTTTGTCCTGTTAAATCTGTACATTTGCAGCTCAGACATCTCAAAAATAACTATTGAAGCAGAGTGGTTTATCGTAAAGTGGAATTACTCGCACCAACATTTCTGGTAACCAGCAGGAAGAGAGTGACAACTTAGGAAGGAGAAAGGTATAGTGTAAGGAGGGCTGGACTTGGAATTGGATAGACCAAGATTCAAGTCCTAACTTCCTCTTTTGACTTGTTGAAGAATCTTAGGCTCTCAGGGGCTCAGATTAATCTTCTGTAAAATGGAGAAAATAGTGTCAACCTTGCAGGGCCATTGTTAGATTTAACTTGAGAGTTAAGTAAATGGACTCAGTACGTTTTGTATAAATAGATATATGGTGTGCGTGTGTGTGTGTGTGTGTGCGCATGTAGTGGTGGTGGTGGTGGTTGTAGTAGTAGTAGTAGTAGCAGTAGTAGTAATTCTAATGTAGATATGGGTATGATTACAACCTGATTATATTTTTAAAGAATCTCAGCTCCCTTTTAAGTCTTTAATAAGTCACACACATGTTGACACATGTACACACATATGTTTGCACACACACACATACACTCCACATACATGAACATACACATATGCCTTGAAGACCTCTACCTTTGATAAATAATTTGCTTCTGAGACTGGCTCAGACTCCATGTCTGTGAATTATTCCTCAGACCCCCAAACTGTCTGGGAATGTCTGAACTGATTTCTGTGCTGATAACCATAGTGTTAGTCCTCAACTTTTCCTTTTCAGTCATCAACTGATAGCAGGTACAGTCAAAAGATGAGATATTGCTTCTAACTTCGTCAGTAATATCTAAGATATGAAGACATTAATCATTCTGAATCCTAGCTTAAGATATTTGGAAAAGAGAACTTTTTCCAACTCTTGGAACACTTCCCTGTCATTGCAGCATTCATGTTGTTTCCAAATAGAGTCGATGATAGGCCTTCTTTGGCACAGTGAGAAAAGATACAGACCTTTCCCTTATGAGGTCTCTCTGCCAAAATATTGGTCACCATGTTCTTAGTGCATTTAGTAAAAGGCTTGATGTCTTATAATTATGAAATGGACTCCAAAGCAATGTATTGGGGGTGGGGAAAATAAAAGCTAACTCCTGCCTGGAACAAACTTTGTAAATTTGACTTTTCATTTCTTTTAGCTATTGATACATTGAGCTTTGTTTTTATTTAATTACTCAGCCAATTGATTAAAGAAAATATTTATTGATAACCCACTGCTTTTTAGGCACTGTGGAACTATGGGAATACAATGATGAACATGACAAAGACAATTATTGTCTTTTATGGAGATTGTAGTCCATGAGTAAAGAAACAAGATGCAGAGTAGTAGGGAGAAAGAAGTATAAGGCACTGTAAGAATATAGGGAAAAGGCATTGCTTTTAGAGTTGTAGAGAGAGAAAGCAAAGCATAAGTTGGGATCAGAGCATGATTTAGTGTGGATGGGTCCTGAGTGCAAGGGAGCAAGTGGTTATGGGTAAGGCTACAGAGGGGAGGCAGGGCCAGACCATCAGGTCTTGAAGGCCCTAAAGGCTTCCATAGAGCATTTGATTCTACTGTAAGGCATTGGGGGAATCCACAAAGAATTTTAAGTGTGTGCAATGTGGGAAGAAGGTCAGAATTTTGTTTTAGAAAGATCAGTCTGGTGATGATGTAGAGTATGGGTTGAAAGGGCTTCAGTCTGGAAGCTGGGAGGATATTTGGGATTTGCTGCTAAGATCAATGCAAGAGATGCTGGTAGCTTCAACTTGGGCAGTGGAAATAGAAAGGAGTAATGGACTGAAATCATTATTTAGTGGGTAGAATTGGTAAGACTTGCTACATAGACAGACTGAAGAAAAGAAATAAGACAAGGATGATACCAGGTTTTCTAACTTAAGCAACCAGTTATATGGTGGTGCCATTTTCTCGCACAGGGAGCGTAAGGAGAGGAATGGCTTTGGGGGAAGGGGTGAATTTCATTTTGGAGATGTTGAGCTTGATGTGTCTCTGAGATCAAGTAGAGAAGTTGAGTACGCAGCAGGATATTCAGACCTGAAATTCTGCAGAAATACCAAGCCTGTAAATATAGATTTGAAAGTTAACATACAGGTGGTAATTTCAGCCATGAGGATTCATCTACTAAAAAGCTGTGGAGTGAGAATTGGACCAAGGGCAGATCTCTGAGAAATGAAACATGTTAAATATGGACAAGGGAAGAGAAATGGCCAACAGAGAGAAGAAACAACCAGAGAAGCAAGAGAAAAATGGGAAAGTGGGGTTCAGGAGAGTGGTCAAGAAAAGGTTTCAAAGAGGTAGTGGTCAAATATGTCTAGTGCAAGTTAGAGGTCAAGGGAAATAGAGATGGAAAGTTTCCTTTGGAATTTACAAAGGGAGGGGTGTTGTTTATTTTGGCAATGACAGTTTAAGAAGACTAGTTGTGAACGAAGCCAGATTTCAGTGGACTGATGAGTGAGTAGGAGGTGAACAGGTGGATGAATGTGTGAGGGAAATGAGATAGGGCAGTGGCCAGAAAGGCACAGGGGAGACAGCAGATTTAGAGTTATTTTCTTCTTTATTCTTTCTAGTTAACTTTTTAAAGTTAGGAGAGACTTGAGAGTGTTTAGATGCAACTGAAAAGGAGCTGGTAGGGAGAAGTCAAGCTATGAGATGGGTATCTGAGACAGGGAGTCCCCTGAGAGAGAGGGGAAAGTTCTAGGTCATCTGTGGAGAAATTAGCCATAGAATGGGGGCACCTTTTCTGTTATAAAGAAGAGAAGGAATGATACATACACACTGGTTTTGGCATCTCTCTCTCTCTCTCTCTCTCTCTCTCTGTATATATATATACCCTTAGCTTTAATCTTATAATTATATATTAATTTTTAATAATTGTGTATTATTAATTTTTTAAAGTTTATTAATTTATTTTGAGAGAGGGAGAGAGAATCCTAAGCAGGCTCCACACTGTCAGTATAGAGCCTGATGTGGGGCTCAAATCCACAAACTGTGAGATCATGACCTGAGCTGAAGTCAAGAGTCATACACTTAACCAACTGAGCCACCCAGGTGCCTCTCTCTCTATATATATTTTTTAAAATGCAAGGATTTATCTACCTGAGTATTTCCCCCATGCGTTTTAGGCTATAACTTGGAATCTTTTTCTAATATATTTTTTAAGTTTATTTATTTTGATAGAGAGAGAGAGTGTGTGAGAAGGGGAGAGGCAGAGAGAGAGAGGGAGAGAGAGAATCCCAAGCAGGCTCTATGTTGGGGCTCCATCTCATGAACCATGAGATCATGACCTGAACTGAAATTAAGAGTTGGATGCTAAAGGACTGAGCCACCCAGGTGCTCATATCATCAGTTTGAATCTTTAAGGACTCACCTCTAAGTTCTGGAGGGCTGAGTATCTCTTTGTTCACTTTGTCCTTCAAAGAAATGTCTTACCTTTGTTGAATGCATAGCCAGGGATTAGGACATGGCCTGTGGCCTCAAAACAGAACAAAATACAATTAGAGCCTGTCCTTCATTCCTCTAGGGCAGTAACTGGTTTGCAAATCAGCCACTGATGCTACTCAGTACTTTATGCAGGTCAGTGCTTCATCTTTAATTCTTGAAAAATACTTCAAGAGGTATTTTCAGCTCACTAAGGGAAGGGTATCCAGGTTAATTTTATTTAGTTTTTAATTGCTCAAGCAATTTGAAACCTTGGCAAATATAAGACTTCTCTTCTTAAGAATAATTTCCTTTAAATTAATTTGATTGGCTTGACTCTAAGTAGATTTATATCTTAGGATAATACTCTCTCAGCAGCAGTGGCACTGGGGCAAATAATTAGCTTCTGTTCACTATAGAAATATTATTTATATGTGTGAAGTTGGGCTACAGTGAGTATTAAAGGCAATTATGAATAGGGAAAAATATGCCACATTGTGGCCACAGTGTCTTGGATCTATTGCGGAGGACAAATACTGAGTCCTTTAGGTGCTTTCCATCGTCATTTAGTGGATTTATCTCCTTTTCTCCATCCCCCTGTTGGGTAGTTTGGGCTTCACCTAAACAGTGTGACCCAGATGAGTAGCTTGATAGTCCAGACCATGGGGCACTTGACCCCTGGGAATCTGTAACCAGCGGAGAAGATTTTTTCAGTTTGTTGTCTCTGAGAGGGCAGCTGTGCCTTGGGGCTATTCTCCATGACATTGCGCAACCTTCTGAAATCTCACTGGCTTCTAGGTCTGGTTCTCAAGCTTGGTTGCACATTAGAATCATCTAGAAAGCTAAGAAAAATACTTATGTGCCTGTAGGTCCCACCTACTCTGATTGAATTGCTCTAAACTGTATTCAGGGTATTGAAATAAAAAAAATCTCTCTAGATGATTCTGATGTGTAGATAAGTTTAATAACAATTGCTAAGATCACTGAGGCTTTTGAGAGGTTGTCTGGACTAGAGATCACAAGATGCCAGAGAACCACTGATACTTGATGAGTTTTTAAAAATATATTTTGTTATTTACAAGTTTTTGCAATATATGGACTACTATACATATCTTTTCTAGGGCAGCATTCATGTTTATTTCCTGGAAACCCTTTGGGACAAAGAGTTTATTCGTTATCATGTCTCACTCCAGGCATATGTATCAGTGTGGGAGCTGGACAAAAGAAAAGGGACTATCTAGGGGAAACAATTTGGTTTTCATGTGAGTAGCCCCTGTGAAGAAGTTGGACACTGAGGAAATGTCCTGAACCTCATTTCAGGAGTACTTGATAACATTGTTTAAAGGTGAATTTAGAACTGGTTTCTTTGTAGGATCAAAGTTCCTGAGGAACTGAAGGAAAATCAGGACTCCACATAGACCCCAAACAAGCAAGGCTGTATGTTCACATCCTATACTGCTTAATTCTAGCATGTGTATGGAAATAAGCCCAGTAACTCCATGGTAGGCCAGGTGTTATTTATTAGCATGACTCATATTCTTAAAATCTGTATGAACTCTACAGTAAAGAACCTAGCAGTCATTTCTATTGGAGCCAAATATGGATTTTTTAGGGTAAATAAATACATCCAAAACATGTATCCAAAATACATCTTCTTACTTAATTTAGCAACACTGTGGTTCATTGAGAAGCTATCAGAGGGGACTAGTGTAAGAAAACCCTTCTCTGTGACTCAAACAAGTCTTGTAATGAGCATGATACCAAAATTATCTCCCTTTGGCTTCATTCTGACCTCCTATTTCCTCAGGATTCTTCAAAGATTTACAACATGCTACTGATAAAGAGTCTTAGTCTTTTCATAGATAAGAAGAACCTCAGAACTGGTGGTTCTTCTGAAGAAAGTCTTTACCTATGGAAACCAAGAGCTTTTCCTTGGTGGATGTTCCATTTGTTGCTTTAAGTTCCAGGTTGTTTATCTGGCAACTAAGTTTATTTTCATTTTTTCTTTGACATGTTTATGATTGATTTCGTGACTTGCTTAATGTTGGTTATTCAGAGCTGCGTTAGCATTTTTTAGAAGTTAGGAGGTAATTTTATAGCTCTTCTCAGCTTTGTCTTGTAGGAGTTACATTAATCTGTCCCTCAAATACCCTGAGAAGGAAAACATGGCGATTGATCAGAACCTCTCCTTCATACAACTTCAGTTTCTTTGGAAGTCTTGTAGTGAACGTGATTAAGGGCCAGTGCTCTCTGTGAATGTGGTCAACTAGAAAATTTTTGTGATGAAAAGGAGATTGGAAAAAGTTGGCTGCCATTTCATGATTCAATCCATGATGCCTCATGATCTGTCTCCTGGCAGCCATTCAGCATTAGAGATTTCGATAGAATAAAATATAGTCAAAATACAAGTCTCTCAATTCATTACCCTAGAAACATTGGCTATTAGAGTCTACAGGAGGTCTTTTGCAGTTTTCATAGCAGGGGCTCAGTGGCTGGGGTACAAGGCAAAGTTTGAGTCACAGAGGAACCGTGGGATCAGTCAGTAATCTCGTTACAGGAAACCCATAATTCAAAGAAAAAACAAGACTGGCAACAAGAGCAACTTGTGCTAAGCTGATGAACTCTTTAACTTCTCATTTTCCCTTTAGAACATGTCTGAAATGAGAGTCTGGGGGTAGTTTTGAACCTACCAGTGGAGATTAAGTGGCCTACTGGTGAGGGTTGGAGGTAAATAAATCCATATATTATGCTAATCAATGGGTTAATTTTTTTTTATGGTGTGGACCTGCTGGCAGTTGAAGAAGCCTATAATGTCCTCAGAGAAATATTTAAAAATTTTAAGTAATGTGTGTAGTATTGCAAAGGAGACTGTATTGAAATATAGTTGTTAAAATAAAAAAGGTAGTATTGCAATATATGTACCCTTCATTAATGCATTAAATAAGTTATACCGTTGGATCTAGTAACATAATTTCAAATTAGTGACGCACAAAAATGGTATCCTGAGATTTCTGTATCAACTGTAATATGATATGTGTATGTTTAAAATGTTTGAAAATTTCATGCATTCACAGAAGGAAGGCAATGTGAAGACACTGGAGAAAGATGGCCATCTATAAGCCAAGGAGGAAGACATTAGAATAAGACCTGCCAACACTGTGATCCTGGACTTCTAGAATTGTAAGAAAATAAATTTCTGTTGTTTAAGCCACAATAGTACAATAAGTAGTCTGGTATTTTGTTATGGCAGCCCTAGGAAACTGAATATGATTGATAAAACCGTTTAAGTGTTATCCTCATGGTTTCACTACTGAGGAGTCCCCAGATCCCTTTCCTCAGCCCAGAAGGGCAAGGTAGTGGGAGAATGACCTCTTGTTTATTATACTCATAGATCTTTTTGAACATTGGTTCTTAAGTAGGATCTATGGAAGGCTTCAAAGGTTCTTTCTTTTGTGTGTGTGTATTATTTCTTTGTTTTTCTAGCAGTAGGGCCCAGGACTTCCACAAGATTCTCAAAAGTTTATGACTTTTCAAGAGTTTGTAACCACTATTTTAGAACTTGTTATATATTCTGGACTTCTGTACATTGACTCCAGCTGGACCATAGAGTTTACCTAAGGACTACTGCCCATACCTGCAAGTTAAGTTGTCCATTTATGCAGCATTTATAGGTGGGGCTGCCCACATGTTCTGAAAAATATATGAAAGCCCAGAAACCAAAGTGAAGGTATTTATGTAGGTGTATGTTAGGAATAAGACATGGTGTTAGGTGTAGATATTTATAAGGATGCGTAAGGAAATGTCCCTAACCTCCTATGTTGGTACTGCTTCTAACCTAGACATTTTCTGAGTTTTATTACCCATCGTGTGTCCTGCCTCTTTTTGGCTGAGGCCAAATAGATAGCTCTGCTCTGCCTGACCCTGTGAACGGCCACACACTTCCCATCTTGTGGCCTCATATGGTTCCATGGAGCCCCACCATCTTTTTGGTAGTATCTTTGTATAAACAGCTTCATAAGTGGGTCTGCTCTCAGGAGAGAACTGGGAGAGAAAAGAGAGAGAAAGGAAAAAAAAAAAACAACATGACATACCAATTGCTGATGAGGATATGGAGTAGCTGGAACTCTTATACATTTGTTGATAGAAATGCCAAAGAATTGTAGCTGCTCTGAAAAAATTTTGACAGTTTCTTATAAAATTGAGCATACATTTACCTTATGATCATCAACCTCCTAGGTGTTTACTGAATGAAAATGGAAACAGGTTTACATTAAACCTGTATGCAAATATTTATAGAAGCTTTATCCAGAGTAGCCTGAAAGGCGCAAACCATTCAAATGTTGTTCAACTTGTGAATCTGACAAGCAAGCTCTGGGGAATTCATACATTGGATTAGTAATCAGCAGTAAAAAGATGAACTATTCTTGTTTAAAAAGGCTTGGACGAATCTCTACTGTTTTGTGCTAAGTTAAAAAAGCCAGACTCAACTACATACCGTATGATTCTCTATATGTACCATCTGGAACAGGTGAAATAGGGACAGAAAATAGTTGGTAGTTGCCAGACTAAGGGTGAAGTGCAAATTTGGCCACAAATGAACATTACCAGGGAATGTTTTAGGTGTAAAATAATTGTTCTATATCCTGTTTTTGGTGGCAGTTATGATTATAGGCATTTGTCAAAACTCATAACTCTGCTCTAAAAAGAGTTAATTTTACTGTATGTAAAATTTAAAGTTATAAAAGCAAATAAAAAAATAGAAAGTAGCTGCTGGCTGGAGCAGTCCTTATTTTAGAGCCAAGAAGGGAGCTTGAGGTCACAAGGGGACATTCTACTCGCTACTGCATGTTCCACGGGCGTTCGCCAAACCCTTGGTGTGGACAGGCTGTGGGCAGAACATGGCCATTTTCAGGATGCAGGAGCCCTAAGGTTTGACTCAGGAAACAAGAAATAGAGATAAATCTTGGGAAAGGGCAGCTGTGTTGAAGTGGACAAATTGGTATTCTCAGAATGAAGTTGGGACCAAATGTTTTGGCATTACCTCGCCGGGAAAGAATAATGTAGATCAGGCTCGTGGTGTTTGTCCAAGAGATCTGAAAAGCTGCTGGAAGACTTCCTAAGCTTGGGCCCTTCTCCATGTCTGTCTTCTCTACTAGCAATTCAGTGCATAAAAGCTGGTGTCCATGAAGGGAAACCAACTCGTTGCGGGCAATCAGGTTTTAAGCATTTTTATAAGAGTTTATGGGTTCTGCTTTTACTCTTAAGTGTCAGGCAGGGGAAGAAACATGTTGTGGGAGAGAGGACAAAGGGTTTAGCCTCCAGCTTAACTGGTTACAAGGCTTTGTGACCTTGTACTAGTTACTTGCTTTAGCTCCATTTCTTTTCTGGGGTAAAAGGTTTTTATAGACATCAGAGATGAGGCAGGATGAATTGAGAATGAACTGTTCCCCCACCTACCTACATACCTATGTACACACACACACATACCTTGAGAGGTTTGGTAGAGTCATGGTCAGCCAGTGTTCATCAGGAGAAGCTCAGGGTCAAAGTCATGTTTGCAGAAAGAATATCCTACCCTAATTGGAGATAGTAGTGGAAGATATCTCCAGAAAAAGAGTGTCCACCTTAGTGTGGCAGCATGCTTCATAGGTAGCTAGTGAGAGGTTCATTATAGCTCTTTTCGGTGGGAGGCTAGACAGGAATGAGAGCACCTGCTACCTTTCTGCTCCTGGGACCAGTTTATTCCTTTGCCTTTGGGTTTGGCAGTATGTGGGCAGAGGCAAGGCTCCATTTGCCTCCTGATCAACCTTAAGGGCTCAAGTCTGGAAACTCGCATCCTTTAGGGAGTGTTGGAGGTTTCCTGGTGGAAATTCAAGAATGGCGTGTGAGTGAGTGTATTCTGAGAAGAAATGGAGAGAAGGAGAGAGACTACAATATTGTGAGGTCTGGCACTTTCTGACCCCCCATCTGTCTGTAAGCCTTCTTTATGTGTTAAAAGACAACAAACAAGCTAGGAAAAATGACAACCTCTGTTCCCTTTATACTGAACTGTTCATTGTTGTGATACGAGTGAGCCTTCATCCTCATTTGATAATTCCATCATGGTTCTGTATGTTGGTAGAGGTACTTACTGATGGAGCCTACTGTGTGGTCTTATTATCATCACCATATTTGATGTTTAATAAATACTTACTATATGCCAGCCTCTGTTTCAAGCACTTTAATCATGTTAACACCTTTTTAACCCTTACATTAATACTTTTGTTTTACATGTTTTTTGAAAGAGAGAGGTATATACTTTTATTTTATTTTATTTTATTTTATTTTACATTTGTTTTGAAAGAGAGTGCAAGCAGGGAAAGAGGAGCAGATGGAGAAGGAGAGTCTTTTATTCTTTTTAAAAAAATGTTTTTATCATTTTTATTTATTTTTGAGAGATAAAGACAGAGCACTAGTGGGGGAGGGGCAGAGAGAGAGGGGAGACACAGAATCTGAAGCAGGTTCCAGGCTTTGAACTGTCAGCACAGAGCCCGACATGGGGCTCGAATCCACAAACCATGAGATCAGCGTCTGAGCTGAAGTCAGATGCTTAACCAACTGAGCCACCCAGGTGCCCCTAAGAATCTTAAGCAGGTTCCATAACCAGTTCGGAGTCTGATGTAGGGCTCAATCTCATGACTGTGAAATCATGGCCTGAGCTGAAATCAATAATTGGATGCTTAACTGAGTGGGTTACCTAGGAGCCTCTACTTTTATTTTAGGAATGAAGTACATAAGGCTCAGATGCGTTAAGTACCTTGACCTCGATTGGATCTAGGTCATTTGGATCTAGAGTCCATGCTCTCAATCACCTTCTCATATACATATCTTCCCATACAAGAAGCTGCAAGAGTTAATTCTGGGAAGTTCTAGGTTATCAGGGAAACCTGTTTGGTTTTGAGACCATTAGGATGGGTGCAGCAATAACTAATGACTTGGAAGGGAGCCCGCATATCGTCAGTGCTCTTATGATTAGTGTTATCATTATCACTAGCTCTGTGCTCTGGAGAAAGATGGCACAGCCTTCACTCCCTGTGTTCTGTTTGTGTTCTTTCCATGGCTGTAGCATAGTGATTTGCACTTTGGTTATTTTGATTATCTAGGTAATCTTTTCATTGAAAGAACTTGATTTGAAAACAAATTTAAAAAAAAGAGATCTTACTTGGTATTGATGGTCTGATGATACTGCAAATTCCACACCAACTGAAATGGTCACCAATAAACGAGAAGTCTGAAAAATATTCTGAGGAGCCTTAATTAAACCCCTGCTTCTATAGAAAAAAAAGGCATTGACTTGTTTGTTAATTAAGATGGTTTGAACCTCACATTTCTCATAAAGAAAAGATTCTTGGTGACTATTTTTTTAAATAATTTTTTAAAATGTTTATTTATTTTGAGAGAGAGAGAATACACAACAGGGGGAGGGGCAGAGAGAGAAAAAGAACCTGAAGCAGGCTCTGTGCTGATAGCTCAATCTCATGAACTGTGAGATCATGACCTGAGCTGAAATCAAGAGTCAGATGTTACTGACTGAGCCACCCAGGCACCGTTCTTAGTGTCTGTCTTACCTTACACCCACATATTCCCTATATGTCTGAGGTGTGCAGAGCAGTGGGCTTGTGGGGCCCAGTCCATCCCTTCAGGAACATATTAGAAGAAACTGATGAAAAGGTCAGTATGGATACAACGCAAACAATAGGATGGGATTTAAACTGAGCACCCCTGGGGTTAAGTCAAGGCCCTCCCTTCCAGGCTGGTCTGAAATCCCAGCGTTGAGAGCTATTCATCACCACCCTTGAATTTTCAGAGCCACAAGGACAGAAGTCCTGTTGTGTGGTTTGGGGGAAGCTGTTGTTGGAGCCTTTGCCTTAGTTGTTTAAGATGGTGTTCAAGTTTGGGCAAGTTCTGATGGGTTAATATAGAGAGGCAAGTCTTTTCTTCCGGACTTATCACCAAATTTTACATACCAAGAATTCTTTCATTTTTACCTATGTCTCAGGGCTTCTTTACTAATAATACATTAACCAAGCTAAGAACTACTGATATTTACTATTCAAAATACTATTATGTAAGAATTCTTGTTTCCATGGAACATTTGACATTTTGTAAAGCTTCCACTGGACCTACCCGCAAAGAGCTGAAATTTCCAGTTTTTGGGAAGGATACCTTGTTATCAGTGCATTATCAGTGATACTTTGAATTGATTGGTCATGGTTTTCAGTTGTCATGCTTCTAGTATTAATGACTATGTTTAAAGATTTAAATATGTATCTTTATTAATTGTCTTATAGTTATTATATCATTACTATTTTGATAGTTTTCATTTATCTTTTTTTGTCATTGAGATCTTTGCAATGGTAAATGGAAATTAGTGGGATAGATGGGTCACTGGGTATTTTTTGCTTGATCTATAAGAACCATCGAGTAGAACTTGGGGTTAAGGATCTAGTATAAAGTTACTTCCATTGATACATTCCTGTGTTTCTATCCGCCTGGGCTTGAATTGATGTGTTGAGTGGCTAGGTCTAGGAGTGCAAGGCCAGCAGGGTAGATCAGAACCATAACCTTCTGCTAGAAAAAAAAAACAAGCAAAAAATCAAACCAAACCAACAATAGCAAGAAACTCCAAGTACATGCCCTATTGCTACAGAATGGTGCTCTTTCAAATAAGAAACAAGACCTTGATATAATTTCTCCTTCAAATACGGAGATATAGGTCCTACTGTTTATATAGTCAAATCTAGATTGTGTGCTTGAGATCAGACATTTGAGGCTCTTCACAATACTAGTTAAATTTGCCCAGTCATAAATGCTGCCACACCCCCATTAGCTCAGTTTGCCTTGGGTGACCACACCCACTACCATCATGCACTGCCATCTCTGTGCCTCAGTTGAGGCTGTCATGTCAGTGTAGGAGTATCTACCTTTTCCTCTACCTCCACGCATGTGCGTGCACAGACATGTGCACATTCCCCTCAACTATCCTTAATGACCTAGAGTAGCCCTTTGCAATTACCTATTACAGATTTAAAAACATTTTTTTAAGTTTATTTGTTTATCTTGAGAGAGTGTGTGTGAGCAGGGGAGGGGCAGAGAGAGAGAATTCTGAATAGGCTCTGCACTGATAGTGCAGGTGCAGGGCTTGAACTCACCAACCATGAGATCATGACTTGAGCCGAAATCAAGAGTCAGACGCTTAACTGACTGAGCCACCCAGGCACCCCTATAGCTTTTACATCATAGTAAATTTTGGGGTTCAGGAGACCTGAACCATAATCACACAACAGGATCAAGACCCTCACTTCATTAAGTTTTTTTGTAAGATGACAAGAATAATCCCCTTCATCAGATGAAGTTTATTAAATATTTGTGGGAATCTTCAGATGAAAGCATTAATTTAATGGAATGGCTTTTGTATAATGTGACCAAGGAACCAATTTTTTTCTTGCATTTGATTCTGATTTATGTTTGTTTGCATGTGTGTTTGGAAGAGAAAGGCATAATGTGGAATGTATGTATGTTGTTTCATGCTTTCCCATGAGCTCAGTCAAATGTATCCTGTGGTATTTACATTTTATTCTACACAGGACAGAAAACACTGTTCATTCAGTGACAACTTCTCAACAAGCAACAGGTCTGGGAGAGACATGATGTTAGGAAATGTACAAGGTTACATAGTAGTGCTATAAAGTTTGATTAGTCCATGTGGAACATTCTGTACTTTGCAAAAGGAGCAAGACAGATGTTTGTCTCAATTTCATTTAAAAAGCATTTTCCTCAGATTTATACACTGAACCATATGAACGATATGTTTTTTCCTAACTCTTTTGCCCCACGTGTTATCCATTATGAATTCAGAAGCCTGGAAACACCAAAACCACTGTGAGTCAGGAGAGCCCATATGCAGATAATAGGTTGTTTGAGTTCTTCTCTCTTTGGGGCGTCCCTCAGCTCATCCTAACCATCACACACAAGATGTCCTCCAGAATCTGGAGCTGGGTTCTGGTGCTCCAGGATGTAAACGCTAGGACTTCAGACTGAATCTCTCAGTTCTTCCATTGAGGCCTTTCTATTAGTTAGAATCTCATACTAGCAGGCATCCTTTTATTTACTGGAAAAAGAAAACAAAACTTTTTTAAAAGGAAGTTTTGAGATATTTCTTTATTGAAGAAACATTTGTGCCTCTAATATGGATGGGGCTCTGTGCTCAGTACAGGGATATAAAGATAAAGAAGAAGAAATCTTTGTCCTTCAAGAGCTCCTCATATGCTCCCAAGAGTGAGAGTACAGTGTGGGGAGAGCCATATATAGGTCTGGATGGGGTGTCATGGGGACCTTAAGGCATTTATGGGTAACTGGTGAGGCTAGGAAAGACCCATGGAGGAGGTGACATTGAGTTGAGTCTTAATGGATCAGTCATAAGTGTTTCACCAGTTTCAACCCTATAGATACAAGCAAAGGATTATTGGGGTGCCTGGGTGGCTTAGTCGGTTAAGTGTCTGACTTTGGCTCAGGTCATGATCTCACAGTTTGTGAGTTTGAGCACTGGGTCGTGCTCTGTGCTGACAGCTCAGAGCCTGGATCTTGCTTTGGATTCTGTGTCTCCCTTTCTCTCTGCCCCTTGCTTGCTCACATTCTATCTCTCTCTCTCTCAAAAATAAACATTAAAAAAAACTAAAAACAAAACAAGCAAATGATTATCTTGTCTCATTTCAGGCAAAATAAATCAACATATCAAAAAAAAAATCTAACATATTTGGCAGAGGGCCAAAAATAAAATTTATTAGATAATTCCTATTCAGGTGTTGAATATAAGCTCTCTTTATTACAGTTATAGGCAAATACTGATAGGACATGGTATTTGGATTCCCATCTAAGAATTCCTCCCAAATAGGATAACAAAAATGTACATAGTTTCAGGACCCACTAAAAGGCTTCTAGCAGAATACTTTGCAGTACAGGGAGTCCTCACTGCACCGTTGTGATATGTGTAGATTTCAGTTACCATGGTTTACTTGAATTACCCCAGTCCCCCAACCGCACAGTTCAAATTTCAGCTACTCTATTAGTGGAGTATTTGCATAAAACACCAGCTTTATGCATGGAAACCAATTTGACAATAAATTATTAAAAAAAAAAAAGGCACCAGCTTTGCTGCTGCACCTTCAGTCTACGGACTTGGTAAATAGCAGACGCACTTTACGGTAAGTGACCAATCCGGTGGTCTCCTCGTCACTTGGTCATGAAACGTCATTTTACAAAAGAGAATAATCGAAGGAGAGAACTGGCCAACAAAGAGAAAAATTCAGCCAAGAACAGAATTCGATAATGCCGGAAGTGACATTTGAACCTAGTATAAATGAAGAAGTACAGTCAGCTGTGCAGTTGTTGACTCTAGATCCCCTATACCCTCTAGACCCTCTAGAAATGTAGCCTCCACTAAAAGGATCTTAGTGAAGATTAATGTACAGAGCTTAAGGAAGACAGTATTTGACACAAAAACCACGAAGATGACCTACAGGAAGTGATGCCAGCAAAAAAATCTTTACGTTAAAGGAACTCTTGGAGATGTTTCACAACATTGAAAGCAAAGCACAAAGGATAAAAAGTTGGAAGCCGTCAAATCGAGAAAAGAGTAGGACAATTTGTCAAAGCAGGGAAAAGATCCTCCTTTTCTAGTGATACTCTGAGAAAAAACAAGCAAGCCCTATTTAAGCTCTTGTTTTTAAGTTGTTCTTACAAGGAAATAAAATATTTTAGTTTTCAGAGTTTCTAATTTTTAAGTTATGGTATGCTAAATAAATATTAGTTTTACTGTTTTAAAAAAATTTCTATACATTTATAACCAACAAAGCTTTTAAAGTTTTGGCAGACATTTTTTAAATTTTATTTTATAATAGTTTATTTTCAAATTGGTTTACATATAACACCCAGTGTTCATCCCAACATGTGCCCTTTTTAATGCCCATCACCCCCTCGCCCCCCTCCCTCATCCCCTCACCCTCAGTTTGTTTTTAGTCTTTGAGAGTCTCTTATGTTTTATCTCCCTCCCTCTCTGTGTCTTTTTTTTCTTTCCCCTCTTCCCCTCCCCCTGGTTTTTGCTTAGTCTCACAGAGTCCACCTATTTGTGGAAACATATGGTATCTGTCTTTTTCTGACTGATTTATTTCACTTAACATAATACACTCCAGTTCCATCCCTGTTGCTACACATGGCCAGATTTCATTTTTTCTCATTGCCACGTAGTAGTCCATTGTATATATGTACCACATCTTCTTTATCCACTCGTCAGTTGATGGGCACTTGGTCTCTTTCCATGATTTGGCTATTGTCGAAAGTGCTGCTATGAACATTGGGGTACACGTGCTCCTATTCATCAGCATTCCTGTGTCTTTGGGTAGATTCCTAGCAGTGCTATTGCTGGGTCATAGGGTAGCTCTCTTTTCATTTTTTTGAGGTACCTCCACGCCGTTTTCCAGAGTGGCTGCACCAGTTTGCATTCCCACCAACAGTGTAGGAGGGTGCCTGGCAGACATTTTTAAAGGCCATGGAATAATTGTGATTTTTCCCGTTGATTACTCAGACCGTTTTGCATAGTGTCAGCTCATATAGCATAATTGTTTTATAGTTTCAGTGCCATCAGGCAAAGCAGGCACTTCCTATATTTTGAAAAGACCAAAAGAATTGCTGTGTGTCAGTAAACGCCTATTGCAGGACATATATGAATCTGCTTCAATGATCAAATCCATTCTTAAAACGAAGGCTCTATGTGTTTAAATAAGGTGATTTGCTTTCACATTTTAGAATGCTTCCATCTTGTGGTGGGGGGAGGGGAACTTTCCTGAATGCATCACTAATCTTCAATTGTATATACATTTTGCAGCATGGCCTGTTTTAATCTGCTTGACTATCTTGGTTGCTATTTAGACCTGTTATCAGAGTTCAGCTTCATGGAGGGCAGTTGTGTTGTCTCATTTGAGTAAACCTCATGGTGAAATTTGCTTTTTATTCTTTTTTTAAGTTTGTTTATCTATTTTTGAGAGAGAGAGAGTGTGTGTGCATACTGAGGAGGGGCAGAGAAGAGGGAGAGTCTCAAGCAGGCTGCCACTCAGGGCTGGAACCCAGGAACTGAACTGAACCCAAATGGTGAGATCATGACCTGAGCCTAAACCAAGAGTCAGACGCTTAACAGACTGAGCCACCCAGGTGCCCCCAAATTTGCTTTTTTTTTTAAATTTTATAATAGTTTATTTTCAAATTGGTTTACATATAACACCGAGTGTTCATCCCAACATGTGCCCTTTTTAATGCCCATTACCCCCTCTCCCCCCTCCCTCATCCCCCTTACCCTCAGTTTTTCCTTAGTCTTTGAGAGTCTTTTATGTTTTATCTCCCTCCCTCTCTGTGTCTTTTTTTCCTTTCCCCTATTCCCCTCCCCCTGGTTTTTGCTTAGTCTCACAAAGTCCACCTTTTCGTGGAAACATATGGTATCTGTCTTTTTCTGACTGACTTATTTCACTTAACATAATACCCTCCAGTTCCATCCATCTGGCTACACATGGCCAGATTTCATTTTTTCTCATTGCCACGTAGTAGTCCATTGTATATAAGTACCATAAGTTCTTTATCCATTCGTCAGTTGATGGGCACTTGGTCTCTTTCCATGATTTGGCTATTGTCGAAATTGCTGCTATGAACATTGGGGTACACGTGCTCCTATGCATCAGCATTCCTGTGTCTCTTGGGTAGATTCCTAGCAGGGCTATTGCTGAATCATAGGGTAGCTCTCTTTTCATTTTTTTGAGGAACCTCCACACCGTTTTCCAGAGTGGCTGCACCAGTTTGCATTCCCACCAACAGTGTAGGAGGGTGCCTACTTCTCCACATCCTCGCCAGCATCTATAGTTTCCTGATTTGTTCATTTTAGCCACTCTGACTGGTGTGAGGTGGTATCTCAGTGTGGTTTTGATTTGTATTTCCCTGATGCTGAGTGACATTGAGCATTGTTTCATGTGTCTGTTGGCCATCTGAATGTCCCCTTTGGAGAAGTGTCTATTCATATCTTCCGCCCATTTCTTCACTGGGTTGTTTGTTTTTCGGGTGTGGAGTTTGGTAAGTTCTTTATAAATTTTAGATATTAGTCCTTTATCCGATATGTCATTTGCGATGATCTTTTCCCATTCCGTTGGTTGCCTATTCGTTTTGTTGGTTGTTTCTTTTGCTGTGCAGAAGCTTTTTATCTTGATGAGGTCCCAATAGTTCATCTTTGCTTTTAATTCTCTTGCCTTTGGAGACGTGTCGAGTAAGAAATTGGTGCGTCTTAGGTCAAAGAGGCTTTTTCCTGTTTTCTCCTCTAGGATTTTGACGGTTTCCTGTCTGACATTCAGATCTTTTTTCCATTTAGAATTTATTTTTGTGAGTGGTGTAAGAAAGTGGTCTAGTTTCATTCTTTTGCATGTTGCTGTCCAATTCTCCCAGCACCATTTGTTAAAGAGGCTGTCTTTTTTCCATTGGATACATTTTCCTGCTTTGTCAAAGATTAGTTGGCCATATACTTGCGGGTCCATTTCTGAGTTTTCTATTCTATTCCATTGGTCTATGTGTCTGTTTTTGTGCCAATACCATACAGTCTTGATGACCACCGCTTTGTAGTAGAGGTTAAAGTCTGGGATTGTGATGCCTCCCGCCTTGGTTTTATTCTTCAGTATTATTTTGGCTATTCGAGGTCTTTTGTGGTTCCATACAAATTTTAGGATTGTTTGCTCTAGCTTTGAGAAGAATGCTGGTGCAATTTTGATTGGGATTGCATTGAATGTGTAGATTGCTTTGGGTAGTATTGCCATTTTGACGATATTTATTCTTCCAATCCATGAGCATGGAATGTTTTTCCATTTCCTTGTGTCTTCCTCAATTTCCTTCATAAGTTTTTTATAGTTTTCAGTGTAGAGGTCTTTCACCTCTGTGGTTAGGTTTATTCCTAAGTATTTTATGGTTTTTGGTGCAATTGTGAAAGGGATTAGCTTCTTTATTTCTCTTTCTGCTGCTTCATTGTTGGTGTATAGAAATGCCACCGATTTCTGTACATTGATTTTGTATCCTGCAACTTTGCTGAAATCATGGATCAGTTCTAGTAGGCTTTTGGTGGATTCCGTCGGGTTTTCCATGTAAAGTATCATGTCATCTGCAAAAAGCGAAAGTTTGACTTCCTCCTTGCCAATCTTGATGCCTTTTATTTTGTTTTGTTGTCTGATTGCTGATGCTAAGACTTCCAGCACTATGTTAAATAGCAGTGGCGAGAGTGGACACCCCTGTCGTGTTCCTGATCTCAGGGGGAAGGCTTTCAATTTTTCCCCATTGAGGATGATATTAGCTGTGGGATTGTCATATATGGCTTTTATGATGTTTAAGTAAGTTCCTTCTATCCCGACTTTCTCGAGAGTTTTTATTAAGAAAGGATGCTGTATATTGTCAAATGCTTTTTCTGCATCTATTGACAGGATCATATGGTTCTTATCTTTTCTTTTGTTGATGTGATGTATCACGTTGATTGATTTGCGAATATTGAACCAGCCCTGCAACCCAGGGATGAATCCTACTTGATCATGGTGGATAATTCTCTTTATATGCTGTTGGATTCGATTTGCTAGTATCTTGTTGAGAATTTTTGCATCCATATTCGTCAGGGATATTGGCCTGTAATTCTCTTTCTTTGCTGGGTCTCTATCTGGTTTGGGAATCAAAGTGATGCTGGCTTCATAGAGTGAGTCTGAGAGTTTTCCTTCCGTTTCAATTTTTTGGAACAGCTTGAGGAGGATAGGAATTAACTCTGTTTTAAATGTCTGGTAAAATTCTGCAGGAAAGCCATCTGGTCCAGGGCTTTTATTTGCTGGGAGGTTTTTAATAACTGATTCTATTTCTTCACTAGTTATGGGTCTGTTCAAATTTTCTATTTCTTCCCGTTTGAGTTTTGGTAGCGTGTGGCTATTTAGGAAGCTGTCCATTTCTTCCAGATTGCCAAGTTTGGTGGCATATAATTTTTCATAGTATTCTCTGATGATTGCTTGTATCTCTGAGGGATTGGTTGTAATTTCTCCCTTTTCATTCACGATTTTATCTATTTGAGTTCTCTCTCTTTTCTTTTTGAGAAGCCTGGCTAGAGGTTTGTCTATTTGGTTTATTTTTTCAAAGAACCAGCTTTTGGTTTCATTGATCTGTTCCACTACCTTTTCTGTCTCCATATGGTTAATTTGTGCTCTGATCTTTGTTATTTCTCTCTTTCTGCTGGGCTTGGGTTGTTTTAGTTGATCTGCTTCTAGTTCCTTTAGGCGTGCTGTTAGAATTTGTGTTATTGATTTTTCTTGTTTCTTGAGATGGGCCTGGATTGCAATATATTTCCCTCTCATGACTGCCTTTGCTGCGTCCCAGAGCGTTTGGATTGTTGTATTTTCATTTTCATTTGTTTCCATGTATTTTTTAATTTCTTCTCTGATGGCTTGGTTGACCCAGTCATCTTTTAGTAGGTTATTTCTTAGCCTACTAAGAAATACTTAGGTTATCCATGTTCTTGGATATTTTCCAGGCTTTCTCCTGTGGTTGATTTCAAGTTTCAAAGCATTGTGGTCTGACAGTGTACATGGTATGATCTCAATTCTTTTATATTTATTCAGAGCTTCCCTGTGCCCCAGAATGTGGTCTATCTTGGAAAATGTACCGTGTGCAGATGAGAAGAACGTAAATTCCTTTGCTTCTGGATGAAGGACCCTAAAGATGTCTGTGAGGCCCATCTGTCCTAATGTGTCGTTCAGGGCTATTGTTTCTGCGGAGATTTTCTGTTTTGTGGATCTATCCAATGCTGAGAGTGGAGTGTTGAGATCCCCTACTATTAGGACATTTTTATCGATGAGGTTGCTAATGTTTGTAATTAGTTGTTTTACAAATTTGGGTGCCCCCGAATTCGGTGCGTAGATATTTACAATTGTTAGCTCTTCCTGCTGGATGGTCCCTGAGACTATTATATAATGTCCTTCTTCATCTCTTATTACATCGTTCATTTTAAAGTCTAATTTGTCTGATATAAGTGTGGCTACTCCGGCTTTCTTCTGACTTCCAGTAGCATGGTAGATAGTTCTCCATCCCCTCACTTTCAATCTGAAGGTATCTTCAGGTTTAAGATGAGTTTCTTGAAGACAGCAAATAGATGGGTCTTGTTTTTTAATCCATTCTGTTATCCTGTGTCTTTTGATTGGCGCATTTAGTCCATTTACATTCAGTGTTAATATTGAAAAATATGGGCTTACAGTCACTGTATTATCTGTAAGTTTCATGTTTGTAAGGCTGTCCCTGGCAGTTTGTGTTCTTTGCAACCTTGCCTTCATAGAATGCCCCTCAGGATCTCTTGCAGTGCTGGCTTATTTGTGATAAATTCTTTCAGTTTTTGTTTATTGGGAAAAACCTTGATCTCTCCTTCTATTCTGAATGACAGGCTAGCCGGATACAGAATTCTTGGTTGCATGTCCTTCTTGCTCATCACATTGAAGATATCCTGCCATTCCTTTCTGGCTTGCCAAGTTTCTGTAGATAAGTCTGCTACTACCCTTATATGTCTCCCTTTGTATGTTTGGGTTTTTTTGTCCCTAGCTGCTTTCAGGATTCTCTCTCTATCTTTGTATTTTGCCATCTTCACTATGATGTGCCGTGCAGAAGGTCTATTCAAGTTACGTCTGAGGGGAGTTCTCTGTGCCTCTTGGATTTCCATGCTCGTTTCCTTCCTCATGTTGAGGAAGTTCTCAGCAATGATTTGTTCAAGAACCCCTTTGACTCCTTTCTCTCTTTCTTCTTCCTCTGGAACTCCTATGATACGGATATTGTTTCTTTTGAGTGCATCGCTCAGTTCTCGAATTCTCCTTTCCTGTTCCTGGATCAGCTTCTCTCTCTTTTTATCTGCTTCCTCTTTTTCAATGATTTTGTCTTCTAATGCACTAACTCTTTCCTCTACCTCTTCAATCCGTGTTGTGGCTGCTTCCAGTTTCCCCTGTATTTCTTCCAATGTCTTCTTTAATTCTTCCTGACCGTTTTTAAGGTCCTTGAACTCTGCCGCGCGAGACCCCTTGCATTCATCTAAGCTTTTTTCAAGGCCAGCAATTAGTTTTACGATTATCATTCTATATTCAAGTTCTGTTATGTTGCTTATATCTGTTTTCATTAATTCTTGAGCTGTCACTGCTTCTTGTAGATTCTTTTGAGGAGAATTCTTCCGTCTCGTCATTTTGGCTGGATGTGTTATGGATTGTTTCTTGAAGTTGCCCTGGAAAGGAAAACTGACAGACACACAGAACACAGAAATACTTAAACGTACCGACAAATGGTCCAGACAAGCAGTTCACAACAGAAAAAAATAACAAGTGACTCTCTGAGGGCAATGTCCTGAAGTAACAGCTACACGTTAAGGACAGGGTATGTAGTGTGCTGGTGGCAGAGCATATATAGAGAGAATAATGACTGGTGCAGGGAGAAGAAGGAAATGGACTTTGCCCAGGTAGAGCGACTAAAGGGTTTAATCCAGACTGATAGAAATCAGAATAAGGATAGGTGCAAGGGAAAAGGAATAAAGATTGATGTCGTCTAGATGAACTTATATGGCCTGGTTATTCCAGAAAAAGGGCTAGGGAAGTAAAGAAGAGGTTGTAGGACATGTCCTCAAAGAGTGGGTTAAAAAAAAAAAAAACAAAACAAAAAACAAAAAACAAGAAAAATGATTAAGCCAGTCAGTACCCTGGATGACCAGCTCACGGATGGGGATCGGTAGGAATGAGAAAGGGAGGGATAAATTTAAAAAGAAGAAATGACTGGCGTTACTCCAGGCAGCAATCTCCACTTGGATCAGTCGCTCCTGCTGATAGTTTGGGAGGGGCGTGGTTTAGTGTAGGCGGGTCTGGCCTCCACTGCTGCAGAGATGGCTTCTGGGGTGACTTCCTGGCTTGTGAGACAACAATGGCGTCTCTCCAGACCCGCGCCACCAGTCCTAGAGGCTTTATTCGCCCCTTTATTTCTGTTCTCTCTCCACCGCCAGCGCCGGCCTAGTGTGGTTTACTGGAGCCGCCGCCTGGGGCTCCTGGGTCCCTGCTGCGAGTCCCGGTGGCGGCGGCGGTGGCGGCGGAGGCGGCGTGCGTGCCCGGAGGCGCTGGGTGAGGGTGGCGAGGTGGCGCGGCCGTCTGCTACCCCCGATTTGGCTGTAACTGTGCGTGGGTTAGAGGTGCTCCGCAGGAGCCGCCACCTGGGTCCCCGCTGCTTGTCCCGGCAGTGCCCGCGCCCCGGAGGCGCTGGGCGAGGGTGGCGCGGTGAGGCGGCCGTCTGCCACCCCCGATTTCGTTATAATTGTGCCGGGGTTAGAGGTGCTCGGCTGGTAGCGCCGCCTGCGTCCCCGCTGCCAGTCCCCCTCCCCTCCCCCCCTCCCCCCGGCGCGCGCATCCCAGTGGCTCAGGACGGGGTTGGTGCGGTCCCAGCAGCGCGCGGGGATTGCTGCTGTTTGCTACCGAACTTCTCTTCAAAAGCCCTGCATTTAGGGGCTGGATGGTAGTGGTCTCACCCGCTCTGGCCCTCTCGTTCAGATGTTGTTCGATGGGCACTTTCCCAGCTATCTCCGAAGATGCTCACCCTCCCCTCAGCTCAACTTCCCGAGTTCGAGTTCGTTTTATCCGACCCAGATTAAACTCACAGTTTAGTTGGGCCGTGTCTGTTTTCGCCTACGTTTCTTGTCAGCTGTAGCACCTTTTCCCCCCGATTTTTGGAGTTGAGAGAGACAATGGTTTCAGTCGTCCCCCTTTAAAGGGCAAGCGAAATACTGGAGCCCCCTACTCCTCCGCCATGTTGCCCCGCCTCCCCAAATTTGCTTTTTAATTGTAGGTTATGTAGAGGTGGGGTCACCAGGATAGTTGAAGCCTGTTGTTGATGAACAGATTTTGCCCGTTCAGGGTTCATTCCCTGGTTTGTTTGTAGTAGTCCTCTGCTTCAGAATATGCATTTCCCATTGTACGCAGTATTGGTGGGAATCTCATAAGGAGCCTCACACTTTAGTGTTTTTTTTTTGGTCTGGAATTCAAATATTGATAGTGTGACTATTGTAGTTGATTGTCCTCAAGCAGATGTACCCTGCTTGCTGTTCATTAATTCGTTTCCTTATATTCCCAGAGCTGCCTTAATTCCTATTCTTTTTGAGTTTCATTGTTTAATTTTTCCTTGAATTTTGGAGGCTACTTGTCTTCTTCCAATATATTTCCTTTTTTTTTTTGCCCAAGTTAGCCAAAATTAGTTTCTTTGCTTTTTTTAAGAAATATAAACTGTGTTTTGGTTTTAAATTGAACCTAGTTATAAAGACAAGGTTTAAAACCATCCTATGAAAAAGTAATCTTAAGATCCATTTCCAAATATTAACAAATTGAAGACTAAGAAATATTAAAGACACTTGGATCAATTCAATAAATTTCTCCTTTCTCCAAATGGACAATTTGTTGTAGTAGCCCTAAACTCACAAACAAGTAATTAGGTGTAAAATAATGGCAGCATATCAGAGATTTATTCTTTGTTCACTCCAAGTTCAAGTGAGAAGGGAAGGGAACATTTTGCCATATATTTTATTTATTTATTAAATTATTCATTGGGTCTTACTGTGTAGTACCTACTGTTCTAGTCACTTAGGATGAATCAGTCAACGAAACAGACAAAAATCTGTATGCTCTTTAAGCTCCTATCCAAGGGGGAAAGACCTATGGAAGACTTTTCTCAACCATTATCATTTTGATCTAGGGACTGTTAGGTAGAATGTACAGATCGAATAAAATTCTGACTTTTGGTCTCAAATAGAAATCAAGCCCAAACAAATAGCTTTCAGAAATGCTTATTTTCATATTTCTGGCTTCTCTAGTTATTTTCCTTTTTGTCAGTCATGGCCAGAATTGGAAGACAAGCATGTCTAGGCTGGGTGAATTTAGAATCTCACCATGAGATTCAGCAGCAACTGGTGCCTGGAGCTTGGCATAAGACCCTCCACGCTCTTGTTGCTCAATAAGGGTAGGATGATGGATATTTCTGATCTGAAACTGGATTTTTCAATAGAAAATGGGAATGATCCTGCCCTGGGGGGAGGAAGACTCCTTTTCTCTTCCCCAACTTCTGGAATGAAAAGAAAATTACTATGGAAATGAATATCCAGAATATATTAACTGGCTCAATTTCATGATATTAAAAGCAAAAGAATGAGTCCTTTGGCAACTGTTGTGACTTCTAGCATCTCTAACTGCATTTGGCCAGTTAGCCAAAAAGGAAAAAGGTGTTTAAAGGAAAATTCAATACAAACACCTTATTTTTCAAAGCTGCCAATCAAACTCCATTATGAATCCCTAAAGAAATGAGCTTGAAAACAATGCATTATCCTGCTTATAGAATCATTATTTGGGATCTGTTCAGTAGAAACTGTGACTTCTAATGTACAAGGCATAAAATTGGAAGTCCATGAACACTATGGCCAGTGGAAAATAGGAGACAGAAGGAAATCAGCAGGTGATTGCTCTATTTGTTCTTCCCATAGACTTGTCATAGGCACCATTTTTTATGTAGTGTGTTTGTAGATGTCCTGCATGACTGTGTGATTGACCGTGTCTCTTCAGGAAGCAGTAGCCAGCTCAGCATCCATTACCTTGTAATGGCTTTCCACCCTTCTGTATCTCTCTTCTCTTTCCTCCCACCCTTACTCTCCTAGAATGACATCTTTCAAAAACCATTGGCACTTAAGCCTTGCTTCAGGTACTGTTTCTGGAATACTCAAGTTACAAGAGGAGCTGATCTGTTTTTTCTTAAACCGTTGGCCCTCTGTCTTCACACTATTGACTAAATAATCTATCTTTCCTCACATGCCTGGCACTGTTTCTAGATTCTATTCTGTTCTATTATTTGTCTTTCTCTACATTGCCATCAAACTTTTAATTCCCATGGATTTAGGGTTTGATCTGGTAGGTTCTAAATAATCCTTAAGTTTACCCTCAGCTTCTTTCCTTCCCTCGTGCTCTAACTTTTGCTTCAATTTTAGTTTCTGTTTCAGTCCCATTCTCTTTATTAGCATGGAATCTGTCACCAGCTCCTATATCTACTGCCAACATTTCAGCCAGCCTCATCTCTGAATCCATTGTCATTTGAATATTATAATAATAATTGGTAATGGGAAAGAGACTACTGGTAATCCTTCATATCTAGTCACTTCTTTTTCCATGGTGAGAGAACTTCTGACTTTTGACTAGACATGGTCTTTGGGATGGTGATCCCATTTCCTGGACTCTCCTGTATATATATTTGGCCACATTACTAAAATCTTTTCAGTGGGATATGTGCAGGGATGTCATAGGAAAGCTTCTGATAACCTTATTAAGAGATAAGATGGGAGTCCTTTGCCTCTGCCTCTTCATTATCTTTTCCTTCATCCTGCTTTATGGAATGTAGCAGCCACCGTCTTGGTCCATGAGGTTGAGGCGAGGCACAGAGGAACAATAATATAGTAGGGACTTGAGTCTGACTCTGTGGAGAAATAGACCTGCCCCAGACCTCTTACACTGAGATGTAAATCAACTTTTATATTGCTTAATACACATTGGGATTTTCTGCTATTCACAGACAAGCTGAATCTGAGCTAATATGTTGGATAAATAAGATGAAGACTTCAGGGCAGAAAGAGAGCATTGGTCAGAGGTGCAAACTGAAAGTTTCTCTCATCATCTTATTAAGAAATTTAGACGTCTTAAAGAAACTTCTAACTTTGGTTTGATAGGACCCTTGTGAACTAAGGGCAAATCATTTGATAGATAAATCAAGTAATCAGAAGGCTCTGAAAGAGTCACCCAGAACTTAATATAGTTCAGAAGCTTAGGCATCCCTACCATCACCCCTATCCTGAATTGCCTTAAAGTTCCAGAGAAGTCAAACGCTTTTTTTTTACATGGTACCTTGAAAAGGAAGCATGAAAATAAAGAGGGAATTTTCTGGTTATATGATTAAAGTATTCCAAGAAGCTCTGTTGGATGAGACTGGTTGGGAAGTTGTGTTCTATAAGGACAGGCGCACCTGGTTACTGAAAAATAGAAAGAAAACATGTTAATGAGAATTATCTCATTACCATAAAATCAAGACTCTCTCTTCTTTTGTCTCTATATGTTGTATATCTCACAAATGAGAACTGTTTTCCAGCTGTGGTACTTGGCTCACTTATGAGTCAGCATATGATAGTGAAGCCTTCCTCTGAAGGCTCAGGAAGCCTCTTATAGACATGATAGGCTTTATCTAGTGAAGGGAAGAGAATCTTGGCTTTAGAGCTAAGGATAAGGAAGCTTATGTCTCTTCTTTGGAGAATATGTTTATGCAGACTCCCCCAAGAGCCTTGGTCTCCCACGTACCTGCCGATTTGTTTACACAGAAGATTCCAGGAAGCCAGAGCTAAATGTTTTCTTAGTTTCATAATGACCATCAGACGAAGTATTGGAGGCAGGGGAGAAAAAAGGACAAAGCTCCAGTTCTGTGGGCTCTTTGGAGAGTTTATTCAAAGATTAGAGACATTCAAGTTTTAGCTGGTGTAGGAAAAATGACAAGCATTAGGAACATTGAATAGAGCACCAGTTGAAAAGTAAAACCAAATGATGTAATGCTTGTTTTAGCGGTTATGTTGCTTGCCTTCTAATGAAAGACTGATGGAGAGGAGAAGGAAGTTATCAAATAAAAATAGGACAGTCTCTGTAGTTACTGTGTGGAGGATGGTGGGCAAGGGGGAATGGCTTACCATTCCTGATGTAGCTTCCACACCATCCCCACTTCTGGTTGGGCCCCATTCTGTAGGACTTTGAGATTAAGCTATTGTTCCTAAAACACTTTAATCAGGGAAACTGAGAGGGTTAAGTTCATCAATCCACCCTCACAGTGAGAGATTTTACCTGGCTGCTTTAGGAGTTCAGGGTTTGTGGGGGTTGAACCTAAGATAGCTACATTTTGAAAGGTATTTAGGGGCAGGAGATTTGGAGACCAGGTCACTGCTAGGTTAGGGAAGAGGAGGGCCATGAGAGTGCCCATCTAAAGGTAGAGAGCTACGGAGAGAGGAAGGTGAAAGGCAACATAATTTTGTACCAAGGTGGTTTTATATTCAATACTTAATTGACAAAGTGTATTTCCAAACACCCAAGTTTTCTTTACTAATTCACACTTTTAAAATGATGGGCTTTGGAGATGATGAATATCAGGGATCTCTTTATTTTTTCTCACTTACGGAGATCAGATGCGGAGCCTTAGAAATCAGAGGAGAAACTGGGGAACTGGAAAAAGTTATTTCTGTTTATGTGTGGGGATATCCCAGCTTCATCTTAAGCTATGTTTACTTCTTAGACACTTATTTTGGGGTTCTCGGTGGGGTAGAACCTGAAGAAATGTATTTACACAAATGCTTGATGAACCCACAAGGAGAAACTCATTTTAGGAGCACCTGAGTGGCTCAGTTGGTAAAGTGTTTGACTTGGGCTCAGGTCATGATCTCACTGTTAAGCCCCATATTGGGATCTTCATTGACACTCCGGAGCCTGTTTTGGATCCTCTGCCCCTTTCCAGCTCTCTCTCTCTCTCTCAAAAATAAATAAACATTAAAAAAAAAAAAAAGAAAAGTCATCCTAAAGGAATAAACAGTTAGGTGCACTTGATCTAGTGAAAGAGATTCAGTCTATTGGCCATTAGAGGGGAGGAGACTTTTGGGTAATTCATACTAACACTTGCCTTTTTCTTCTGGCCCAGGCTCTCATGGAGTGCTGAGTCCAGAAGAATGAGATGGAGGGTGAAAATTGCATCTTTAGTGAAACTCTGTCAGACATCTTTGCACAACAGTATTGTGATGTGATGGTATTAGCTGGGAAAGGAGAGGCCACAACAGAGTGTAGGTTCCACTTCGGGTGGAACACAGTGGCTTTGGTGGACTGAGGACCCCAGAGGACACACTTTGGAAACTTCAGGATGTTAGCATATTGGCCCCAACAGAGCTCAGAGTGAAGAAGTGGTCCTCTGGAGCGATGGCTGCAGTGCTTAGTGGAAACCAAAGGAACCAAGAGCACACAGAAGAACCCCACATATGGGGCTGAGTAAAAGGGAAGTGGAAGAAACGTAGGAGATCCATCATGGCAAAAGGCCTGACTTAATTGTAAGCTGAACAAAATTGCTGGGACACCCTTGTTCCTCTTGGAGGATGGGTATCAAATATATTAGAGTGATGCAGAAGTCCATGAAGCACAGGGTGTGTGTGTGTGTGTGTGTGTGTGTGTGTGTGTGTGTGTGTGAGGAAAGAAAGAAGAGAGATATTTTATTTTCAGTTTTCCTTCATGTCTGATAATTTCTCATATTTTCCATTTCAAAAGGCTTTCATCAGTTATAGTTGCTTATCATGACCATGACCCTCAATTGTTATATAATGGGAAATGATGGGAGAATTCCTTCTTAGTGAGTATGTAGCTCCATATTCCACTCCAGGAGAATGTGTGTGACCAGAAAACCCTCTCTAATATTTCTGTTAAATGCCCTATTTCTTGATATTTGTGTGTGTGTGTGTGTGTGTGTGTGTGTGTGTGTGTGTGTGTGTTTCTCTCTCATTGGTAAGGTTGCTAATCATTAAAAGTATTTGGGATCCTTCCTATCTCTCGAAGACTTCCAAGGCTGTCAGAGTAATCAGACCCATCTCCACAGCCATAGACCCTAAGTAACTTTTGATTATAATGTCTGCTCAGCTGTGACTTGCTGGCATGAGATGTAAATGAGGCCAGGGTCATGGGGCCAATCCCTGTACTGGCCAGCAAGATGCAACTTATTCAATAGATCTCATGCCTGTGGCTTTACCCCTTTTACCTGTGGGTGCTGCTATTTCAAGGGAACTCAGAGAATAAAATGTGAGCGTATGTGTGTGTGTGTGGGGTGGTGGGTACACCAGATTAATCATCCTACTTTTGGGACTGCAAATTTGTGAGTATCCATTTAATAGGTATATCTTTGTATGTAAAGGGGACACGTTACCATGGATAAAACCAAAGCAATTTACTGAGCATTTAATAGATCTGTGTAAGTTCAATTTACTGAGCACTTACATAGATCTATTATTTACTCCTTACAATAGCCCAGTTAGATAGGTACTAATATTGTCTTCATTCTGCAGATGAGGAAATAATGGCCTAAAGAGGTTAAATAATTTGCTCCAAAATGTTCAACCAGTAAGTAGCAGAGATAAGCATAATTGAACCAACTATTCTAAAGCCTATGTTAATCATTGTGCTATGTTACCTCATATTTTAACAGACATTTTAACTTAAAAATATTTTTTCTTATTAAGAAAAGTACTAGTAGGGGTGCCTGGGTGACTCAGTCAGTTAAACACTTGCAACTGGCTCTTGATTTCAGCTCAGGTAATGATCTCACAGTTTGTGAATTTGAACCCTGCATCAGGCTAAGTGCTGACAGCGTGGAGCCTGATTTGGATTCTCTCTCTCTCTCTCTCTCTCTCTCTCTCTCTCTCTCTCCCCCTCCCCTGCTTGTACACACTCTCTCTCAAAATAAATAAACATTTAAGAAAGCACTGGCAAGTCTATAAAAATATGGGCAAATGAAAAGGAGGACAGAATTTTTAAAAAATCCTCCATTCTACCCTCTTCTCTCTCTTTCTCTCTCTCTCTGTCTCTCTCTGTCTCTCTGTCTCTCTCTCTCTCTCTCTCTCTGTGCATGTGTGTGTTCCAATGTGCTTTGGGGAAATATTTCATGATTCACTTTGGTTTATAGATGAATTGACCAAGCACCATGGGGACATGAGAGTTGTAACTAAAGTCACCCTTGGAGGTGAGGCAGGGACAGTTTCAGCATGCAGGATCTCTTGGTTGTTCAACTGCTGAGGAAATTGGATAGGACAGATAAAATTCCTGCCAGGAAGCTGTGTTCAGGATGGTTTTTACCACAGTAAAAAGCAGAAGGCAGCAGGAGTCTGAATCGCTCACATCTCTTAGAGGTCCCCAGGGGAAGCCGCATTTTTCCAATTTTCTGGAGAGTATAAGGGACTGTCACTGAGGGACTTGTCAATCCAGGAGGGAGCTGTTTACAGCCTCTCTCATTCCAGGCAATGCTACTTTCCCCCTGGTTCCTGCTTGTTGGAACCCCCTCTTCTGTAACACCATTATGAACTATTGTTCCGTTCATTTCGCCACATCTGTTTTTTGCCCCATTTTGGTTAGTGTTCCTTCCCAGCAAAAACTCTCTATGCAGCTCTCTAATTTTGAGGAGAGAGTGTGAGAGAAACCACACCTCAGTGATGAAACACACATGCTCCCCAATCCATGCAGAGAGAGCCTCAGCAGCAGGATCTGTCTTAATGGAGTTTGATGCTCCCATTGGAATGCACGACTGAAGCTGGAAAGGAGCATTCTGCTCTTGGCTCCCTGTCCTCTGGGAAAGCAGTAACTGTCCTCTCCACTAAGACCTGAAATGTCAACGTGATGGGCAGATTGGGATTAAGCTGGGCTCCTGGCGACTAGTAGCTGCAACAGAACTTCACTTAAGTAAAAAGAGATAAGAGGACAAAACTGGTGCCCTTTTCCTAGCTGTCGCTGATGGCTTTGGAGAAAAGGTCTCAAAAATTCCTGGGCTCTTACCTCTTCTGTGATTTTTTTTTTGAACTTGCAAGCTGTCTTCCTCCACAGGGACACTTTAGGTTCTCACGGGGCTTCTGAGAGCTGTTCTGACCAGCTGCCCCCTGCTTGGGCCAGAGGGGAAGTGTTTATGTTGGAAGCAACACTTGAAGAAGGGCTTTTCAGAATATGATCTACAGACCACCTGCACCCTCTGATGTAGTTTCTTGAAAGAAAGATGCCTGAGCCTCTAGTACCTAATGAATCAGGGTGTTTGGATTTGGTATCTGGGAATCTGCATGTGCACAAACTCTAGATGATTCTCCTATTCCGTCGGATTTGGAACTGCCGACGTACACTCATGACACTCCCAGGTGAGCACTTATTTACCAGGCTCCAGGCATGAAAATGCTTCACATGTGATCTCATTCGATCCTTGAAAAAGATCATATGAAATCGGTACTGTTTTATAAATGAGGAAACTGAGGCACAAAGCGGTTCTATCCCTTATTCTAGATCACACGCTTGTAAGTGGTAGAGGCAGAATTTGAACTCACATATATCCTCCTGCCCATCTACAAAACATGGAATCATTCAGCAGAAATTTTGAAGAGCATGCAAGCATCATGGGAGAGAGCCAGGGTGAGTCCGAACATGAGGACTTTGAGGGGAGAGTGAAAGATGCGCAAAGTAGGACAAGGGCTCTGCCTCATGAAATGGTTGTAAAAAGCAAAAGGACATTATTCAGTCAGTTTTTCCTTATTGCTGGTGGCAAAATGTGCATGGACTGGCCGTGTGCAGGAGAATGCCTGATGCTTCATGGCCTTGGGGGCTGTGAGGAAGAGAGTAAGGAGACTGGGGACCCCACTAGAAGGGTGGGGTAACAGTGCCTCAGCTGAGTGTGAGTCTATCTGCACTTCTCCCTGTTGCTGAGTGTTATTCACTTGGATCTCCACAAACCCCGAAGCCCTTGTACCCTGTGTTTTCGAGAAACTTTACCGTCATGATATTTTAGGTCCAAATTCCCACCCACTGGAACTTGAAAGATGTTTGAGATTTCATTTTTTTTTCTAGACCCGGGTTGGCACTCACCATACATCCTCAGAGTAGGATTGTTAACCACCACACTGAGCTTGGAGGATCAAGTTTGGGCCTAGGTCTAGGGTCACCTCGGGATCACTGATCTTTATATTTTTCTCTGTCCTTGTTTATTTGTTGCCATCAGCATCATTTTGGGAAATGCTTAGTTCTTAAATGTTGAATATTAAGGGGGAGCTATCAAAAAAGGTAGCCTCTTTTCTCCTCCCTCTTTCTTTCTATCTCTTCTTCCCTGTCTCCTATTTCCCCCACCCACCCTGCCCTGCCCTGCCCTGCCCTTCCAAAGTAATGATATTAATTGCTATTTTCCTACAGTTTCATGCCATAATCTTGAGTTTAGACAGGGGAATTGGATGTTAAATTTATCAGCAATGAAATAGTTTATCTTTAGGCTTTCATTCCTGCTTCATCTGATAGAAATTTAAAAACAAGTGAAAAGACCCTGTCTTCTCAATATTGTGACATCTCCCTTAGGCCCTACATACCTGGAATGAACCAAGTATTGAATACAATGGATTGTGGTGATTTCTGCTCCCTTTTCATTTGTGGGTATATGTTGGTGACCCAGGATAATTGGGTCTGTTGGATACCTGAAGCATTTCTTTCACCTCAGGAATTTCTAAGGTGCACAGAATGTGTGTGTGCGCACACGCACACACACACACACACACACACACACACACACACACAGACTTGAATGATCCAGCCTCCTTGGAAGAGAGAAGAAGGAAGAGGAAAGCAAATTTGGAGATTCATATCCTTCTTGCCCATGCTCTCTATTAAAAATAGGTGAATTTTTCATATCACTTTAAGGAATCCTATTTTGTGCATCTTATTCTGTATGTATTACTCTGCTGAGTAGGACCTCCAGGTGTTTTCATGCTAAATGTCTTAAACTCTTTCTTGTCCTATCTATAGAAAGAGCTTGCCATCTCAAGTATTTATGAGGATTATTTTGCAGTGAGAGGTGGTCAGGGTCTGTCTTATCAGGTCAGGAGGTAATTGCTGCCTGGTGGGTATGACATACCTCAGACACTGACCACATCATTTAGAACTTCCAACTGCCCCTGCAAAGAGGGGTTAGAGGGCGCTGAACTGGGAGTTGGAGGACCAATGCCCCAGGATGGACCCTGCCATTCACCCATAGTGTTTGCTTAAACAAGCATGGTCCCCTCTTCTGGGGCTCAGTTTCTCCCATTGCTTCCAGAGTCTTTTCCTCCAACACACTCCCATCCAATGGCCAAAGTCAGCTTTCTGAAACAGCCAGAATCATATCACCTCTTTGCTTCAGCAGCTATCCACAGCCCACCACACTGCCTTTCATACCCTGGTTGTGACTCTGAATCATCTGCAGAGCAAATCACAATGTCTGAGTGTGGAGCTTGAGAATCTAAATTTGCTAAAAAAAATATTTGAAACGCTTGAAACCCTGCATCCCAAAGATATTGAAATCCCGTTGCAATCCAGCTGCAAATTCCCATTCCTGCCCCGTGTCCTTTGGAGTCTAGCTTGCCAGTCCTACTGCTCTTTCTTCAAAGCAACATATTTTCAACCCCACTACCATGTGGCTTGGGTGAGCCCTGCCACCCTTCTCCTCCAGGAAACCCATGATACAGACCAGCTCATGTATCAACTCTTTTGCAGGGTTTCTCTGCCTCCCAGAGGGAGAGTAGGAAGCCCCATTCTGTGTCTCTAGAACACATTGTATTCATATTTTTATTATAAAGAGTATTGAATTGTTGCAAACATTCATTTTTTATGTCTATTTCCTATGAATTTTTCAAATGAATAATTATATCTTTTCCTTTCATTTTTGTATTTGTTTCCCTGTTTATATCTCCAGGACCTCCCTGGGAATAAAAACACTATCTTAAACAACAGCGGGCACCTTGCACTCTGCCCCACCATCACACTGCTTTACTATTGCAATGGTAGGTTGTACCACATGGAAATCTTCCCTTATTACTCTTTTTTCATAATTTTCTTAGTTACCACATATATTTTTTTCGAAATGAACTTCATATTCACTTTAAAAATCGAACACAATAACAACAGCAACAACAAAGAACAATTCAAAAGCAGTAACAGCAACAGCAAGAAGGAACCTGGTGGTGGGATTTGGATGCATTGTATAATATTTATAGATGAACTTATAAATAGTTGGCATGACTTTGACATTAAGTTGTTCCATCTGTGAATAATGTATGCTTATGCATGTATTCCAACTCTTGTTTTCTTCAGTAAGTTATAGTTCCATTTCTTTTAAGTATAGATACTTTAAGTATAGATACTTGATGCATTTATTCTTAGCTTATGACTTCTTTCTATAGATTTTTCTAAGTTTTCTCTTATGATGGGGAGCTATTGCATTTGTTCTGTTTTTTTCACTGGATGCTTTCAGGAAATCTTACTGGTTCAAATCATCTTTCAGTTGACTCTTGTGAATTTTCCAAATGAACAATTCCACCTTCTGCTAAAAAATGTTACTTTTATATTCTTCTTTCCAATATTAGGATCTTATTTTACAAGAACTCTTCTGTCCAGTTACATAGAGCACAGCTTCTGTGACAATGTGAAATAATAGTGGTGGTGGAAGGCATGACTGTTTTATTCTCGTCTTTGATGTGAGTGTCTCAACTATTTGAGGCTTAAGTATAAAGGCGATTATTGGTCATCAGTAGATGTGATCATTATCATTTTAACAAGGTGTTTTTTTCCAACTTCCCTATTATCATTTTTAAATGAAGGAATGAAAATTACACTTCTATCAAATGTCCTTGAGGCATCTGTTGAGATGGTCATCTGCTTTCCTTTGATTTATTAATGAGTTCCTAATACTGAATAATTCTTATATTCTTGGAATGTAACTTATTTGGCCACTTCAAATTGTTCTTTTAATACTTAGCTGGATCACATGACAGACACTGCATTTACACCTCTGTATAGTATGAGTACCGTGTCTGCGTGCACACGTGTGTGTGTGTGTGTGTGTGTGTTGATGTCAGGTTTTGAATATCAGGTTTCTACCAACTCTTAAAATTAGAAAGCTTTCCCGCTTTTGAAATTTTCTGAGATAATCCCCCAGACTTAGGAGTAATATACCATTACCATTTAGACTGGTGTTTTTTTCCATGGTATTCTTTTACCTTTTTTTTTTTACCTTCCCAATTTCAATTAGCATATTAATTGAATATATCTCAAAGAATCATTTTTTCTGTTCACGTGTTCTAGAAAGTTTCCTAATAACTGACACTTTTAAATGTATTAACATAGAAGTGTTTGCAGTGTTCTCTTAAAATATTAATATCTTTCTTGGATATAGTTATATTCCTTTTCTCTTTCCTAAAGTTGATTATTAATATTTTCTCCCATTTTCTGCTCAGCTTATTTATTTTTATTCTTTCTTGCTTAATGTTTGAGGCATTTATGAAACCACACTTTTTCTCTAAGTAAACCGGCTGCACACTGTGCATTTGATATGTTGTTTTGTTGCTATCATTATTTTTCTTGCCTAAAAACTCTAACACTGCAAATTTGGCTTCCTCTTTGATCCAAGAGTTATTCAGAGAAGTGTCTTTTCAGCTCCTTTCTAACATTGGCCATTATCCTGCAGTAAAATGAAAGGCACAGAAAGTATATTTTAAGCAGGAGATGTTGAGGGAAGTCCAGACTGAGACCACGCTGGTACAGGCAGTGTGGGCGGAGTGCCTGATAAGCAGTCTGGGGTTCCTTGGTGAAGGATGCAAAAAAAAAAAATATAGGGCAGTGAATGCTACGAGGAAATTTGGGAGAGAATTAAAAGCAAACTTCAAGATTTGACCAAGGGCTGGTGTTGGTTCTGACTTCTCTGCAGGTGATGGTTGATGGGCACCTCCTTCTCTGGCTTGACCATCTCCAGGCTTAACAGATGATGAGTACTATGGGGGACATCAAGATTCACACAACCGTCTCTCTCCCTAACTGCGCTGCAGCAGCACTTGGGAAGCCAGCATGACACGGCAAGGTGTGCATGCCACCTGGGAAAAAGAGGCCTTAACCCTGCACCCTCCTTTCCCTATCCATAGGGCTCTCCTCTCAGGAGCTATGAAAAGGACTTCTTCTCTTTAACTGGCAAAAGGTGGAAAAACCGGACCATACATTTCTTTTTTTTCAATCCATATTTATTCCTCTTATTTTCCCCTAGATTTATTGAGATATAATTGGCATATAACATTGTATTAGTTGAAGGTGTATGTGATTTGCTACGTGTATATATAGTGAAATGATGGCCACACAAAGTTTCATTAAGATCCATCACCAGTTACAAGTTACAAATATCTTTTTAGGAGCATCTGGGTGGCTCAGTCATTTGAGTGTCCAACTTCAGCTCAGGTCATGATCTCACAGCTTGTGGATTCAAGACAACTACCAATCTGTTCTGTGCTGACAGCTCAGAGCCTGGAGCCTGCTTCAGATTCTTTATCTCCCTCTGTCTCTCTGCCCTTCCTTGGCTTATGCTCTGTCTCAAAAATAAATAAATAAACATTTAAAAAGTATTTAAAAAGGCAAATATCTTTTTCTTATTATGAGATCTTTTAAGATTTACTCTCTTAGCAACTTTCAAATATACGATACAGCATTATTAACTATAATCGCCATGCTGTTACATTTCATCCCCAGAACTTACTCTTCTTATAACTGAGAGTTTGTACCCTTTAACCCTTTTCGCCCATTTCCCACCCTACTCCCCCACAACACCCTGCCTTTGACAACTACCAATCTGTTCTCTATTCATAAGAGTCCAGTTTTTTTAGATTCCTCATATAAGTGAAATCACACAGCATTTGCTTTTCTCTGACTTATTTCACTTAGCACAATGCCCTCCGGGTCCATCCATGTGGTTGCAAATGGCGGGATTTTCCTCTTTTCAATGGATGAATAATATTCTTTTGTGTATATACACCACATCTTCTTTATCCATTCATCTTTTGATGGAAAGTTATGTTGTTTCCATATCTTGGCTATTGTAAATAGTGCTACAGTGAACAGGGAATTGCAGATTTGTCTGAGATAGTGATTTTGTTTCCCTCATAGAAATACCCAGAAATGGAATTGCTGGATCAGGTGATAGTACTATTTAAAATTTTTCGAAGAACCTTCATTCTGTTTTCCATAGTGGCTGCACCGATTTACATTCCTACCAATGGTTCACAAGGGTACTGCTTTCTCCACATCCTTACCAACACTTGTTATTTCTTGTCTTTGTGAAGATAGTGAATCTGATAAGTGTGAGGTGGTATCTCATTGTGGTTTTGATTTGCATTTCCCTGATGATGAGTGATGTCGAGCACCTTTCCATGTACCCGTTGGCCATGTGCATGTCTTCTTTGGAGAAATGTCTATTCACTTCCTCTGCCCATTTTTTAATGGGATTGTTTGTTTTCTCTTTTCTACTTGGATAGTACCAGTAGCACCAGTGCCTTTTGCCACAAATGACAGAGCAACTCCCTTTGGCAAAGATGGACTTCATTTTTGGATTTTTTTTCTGTTTTCTTTTCTCTTTTTGGTACAGCTTAAGCACTGCCTGTGTTTGGCTTGACAAGTGAACCTTCACATTGACAAGCAGCGGCTTGGAGAAGGCCTGAAAAAAGTGGAAGACAGGGTCAACCTGTGCCTCTTTCTTTGTCACAGGTGTTGGCATTCAGTTTTCTCTTCCTTCTTTCATCAGGAGCAGGCTTGCTGGGTTCTGGGTGTGGGGGTGTCTGCCCACCCCTTTCCTGTTGTTTTCCATTTGCAGGTTGGATGGGGCTCTCAGAGTTTTGGCTGAGCCAGTAGCTTTGCTTTACCCCTTGTGATGGCTTTGGAAGGGAGCTTCCGTGTTGTTTAGCCTTGAACTGGCACTTCTGTATTTCAGACTTGTAGCAGGACATCACATGATGGCTGGTGGCCCTGGCCAGACACAGCCTGGATTTTAGTAGGAAGGTCACAACCTTTGATCTCAAGCCAGCCTAGGGATGACATGACTTTTGAAACAAACTCTATGCAGTAGTGTCGGTCCCAGGAGAAGTTTGAGGAACTTTATCACCAGGCCCATTCTCTTCCTTTTAAGTGTTTTCTCCAAATATGGTGATGCTTCGTTTCTCCCTTTAGAGAATTTGTTATTTCTTCTTCCAGTTCATGTCTGTCCGCAAGAAATCATTTGTTAGACTCCTCCCTCCTGGGGCAGTATTTCTCCATTGTGGGAGAGACTTCTAGTTGCCCCCTGATTCCAGTCCTTCAGGCCCTGAATGCCTGAACGTTACCTGGACCTGCAGCAGCCCCAAATGAAAGACTACATTCTAGCTTCCCTGGCAGCATTCCTTAGCCAAGCAGCTGGGTTCTGGCTTGTGCCGCCTCTTCTCTGCCCGCACCTTCCCTTTCCAGTGAGTGGAATGCGGATATGCTGAGGGCTATGTTGGGTCACACAAAGGAGGACAACCGATTAGGGCTGGAAGAGCAGCAAGATGGATGGAGCCTGGGTCCCAGCACTGCGGGGCTTCTGTTTATCCGTAGTCTCTGTGGTGTAGCCTGATCCTCGTGATGCCCGTGAGATATTGGTTGATGGGGTCCGAGTCACAAAGCAGCAGCTGTTCTGTAAGAGGGAATCAGTAAAGGTGGGTTGTGGCTTTACATCACTTTCTGGGGAGGCTTGTCATATTCCTGATCACACCTGTGCTCGGGAGCCCATTTTACAGTCTATGATGACAGTCTTTCCATGTGAGTTTTCTACTTCTGAGCTCCCTGCAGTCCTCATCCAATATAGCATATGTAGGCAGGAGAAAGTCTGCCATGTTTTCTGAGCAACCATTATGAGCTGTCTTTTGAAACTGTTCTGTATACTGATGTTAGAATAGATAATAGAGGCATCTGGGTGGCTCCAGTCAGTTAAGCATCTGACTCTTGGTTTTGGTTCAGGTCATGATCTCATGGTTCATGAGTTCGAGTTCTGTGTCAGACTCCGCACTGACAGCATGAAGCCTGCTTGGGATTCTCTCTCTCTCCCTCTCTCTCTGCCCCTTCCCTGCTTGCACTTGCTCTCTCTCAGAATAAATAAGCTTAAAAAAAAAGAAAAGATAATAAATCTTTTTCTTGCATTTGAAAGTCAAATGTTCTCTCTGTTTCTATAAAAAACATTCATAATGTTAAGCACTTCTCTAGCATGAGATATATCAGGTAAAAATAAATAACAAGAGACCACTTCTTAGAAAATAAGTTGTGTGACCACTCACAAAAATAAACTCTAAATGGATGAAGGATCTGAATGTGAGACAGGAAACCATCAAAATCCTAGAGGAGAAAGCAGGAAAAAACCTCTTTGACCTGAGCCGCAGCAATTTTCTATGTGACACATCTCCAGAGGCGAGGGAATTGAAAGCAAAAATGAACTATTGGGACCTCATCAAGATAAAAAGCTTCTGCACGGCAAAGGAAACAACCAACAAAACTAATAGACAACCGACGGAATGGGAAAGGATAATCGCAGATGACATATCAGATAAAGGACTAGTATCTAAAATCTATAAAGAACTCACCAAACTCCACACCCGAAAAACAAATAATCCAGTGAAAAAGTGGGCGGAAGATATGAATAGACACTTCTCCAAAGAGAACATTCAGATGGCCAACAGACACATGAAACGATGCTCAAAGTCACTCATCATCAGGGAAACACAAATCAAAACCACACTGAGATACCACCTTACACCGGTTTGAGTGGCTAAAATGAATAAATCAGGAAACTATAGATGCTGGCGGGGATGTGGAGAAGCAGGCACCCTCCTACACTGTTGGTGGGAATGCAAACTGGTACAGCCGCTCTGGAAAACGGTGTGGAGGTTCCTCAAAAAAATGAAAATAGAGCTACCGTATGACCCAGCAATAGCACTGCTAGGAATCTACCCAAGTGACACAGGAATGCTGATGCATAGGGGTACGTGTACCCCAATGTTCATAGCAGCACTTTCGACAATAGCCAAATCGTGGAAGCAAACCAAGTGCCCATCAACTGACGAATGGATAAAGAAGTCGTGGCACATATATACAATGGACTACTACATGGCAATGAGAAAAAATGAAATCTGGCCATGTGTAGCAACATGGATGGAACTGGAGGGTATTATGTTAAGTGAAATAAGTCAGTCAGAAAAAGACAGATACCATATGTTTCCATGAATAGGTGGACTTTGTGAGACTAAGCAAAAACCAGGGGAAGGGGAAGAGGGGAAAGGAAAAAAAGACACAGAGAGGGAGGGAGATAAAACATAAGAGACTCTCAAGGACTAAGAACAATCTGAGGGTGAGGGAGGTGAGGGAGGTGAGGGAGGGGGGAGAGGGGGTGACGGATATTAAAGAGGGCATGTGTTGGGATGAACACTGGGTGTTATATGTAAACCAATTTGAAAATAAACTATTATAATGAAAAAAAAATGAAAAAAAAAAAAAAAAGAAAATAAGTTGTGTGAAATAGTTTTTGGACAAAGGTTGGTAAACTGTTACTGTCAGGGGCCAGATAGTAAATGTTTTTGGGTTTGCGGGGCCAGTATGGTCACTGTTGCAGCTGCTTGACTGTGCTATTATAGACTGGAAGTAGCCATAGACGACAAATACGTAAGTGAATGACTGTGAGTGGGTGCCACTGAATCTTCATTCACAAAAACATGCAGCAGGCTGGAGTTAACCTGTGGACTGTAGTTTTGTCGATCCTTGATTTAGAGTCTTTTAAAACTGTTTACTTTTCAGGGAAGTTGTATACAAGAGTGTTTAAAGGGTTAACTGCTTTTTGCCTTCTGCTTGTTTTGAATCACAAGTATTTTGACAATTGCATCAGCAATAATCTGTGTTATGAAAAATATGTTAGCATTTCATTAGGCTCTTTGCTTGAATGTGAATGATATTACTAGTAAATTAGAAAATTTGTTTTCCAATAGGCAAACTCTCCATACTGACCACATGAGGTAAATGCTCACAGATACAAGTGAGGGAAGGGAATGGCCTCAGAGTCTTGGCTCCTACGTGTAGTGGAAATACTTTTTTCAAAAAAATAGGCTTTTTCAAGACAAAAAACCTGGATTATAAGTTTATTTCTTTCTTACAGAATTATATTTTTAATTATTTTAAAGTTTATGTGTGGGGCACCTGGGTGGCTCAGTCGGTTGAGCGTCCGACTTTGGCTTAGGTCATGATCTCACGGTCTGTGAGTTTGAGGCCCGCGTTGGGCTCTGTGCAGCACAGAGCCTGGAGCCTGCTTCACATTCTGTGTCTCCCTCTCTCTCTGCACCTCCCCTACTCATGCTCTGTCTCTCTCTGTCTCAAAAATAAATAAAAACATTAAAAAAAATAAAGTTTGTTTATTTAGAGAGAGCAAGCAAGCAAGAGAGGGTCAAAGAGAGAATTCCAGGCAGGCAGTGCACTGTCAGTGCAGAGCCTGATGCAGGGCTCAACCTCACAACTGTGAGATCATGACCTGAGCTGAAATCAAGAGTTAGATGGTTAACCAGCTGAGCCACCTGGGTGCCCCTATATTTTTAATTTTTACTATCACTTTCAGTAGCTGTGTAGAAGACACTGAGCCTAGGAAAGAGTTCAAAGATGTGTGCGTCTTCTGTGCCTTTAAGGTCACAATTTTAGTTCATGCCTTTTAAAGTAGGGACTCAAGGATTATTTGTTGGTCTTTTCCTCACAAGGGAAGACTCAGAGATGATTGGACATTTTTGTGCTTTTGTTTTTACTTAGGAAATCCTGACAGGAAAGAGGCACACCCATTGAGAATTTAGCAAAACCAGAGAACCATGCCATAATATTGGGGGATTTATGTATGTACTTTCTAAGGTACTTTTGTAGTAAAGTGTCCGTGTGGTTTTGGAATGAGGAATAAGATATTTATTTTCTTCTTGGAAATATGTGTCTGTGCTTGGATTTCAGTTCATTTAAATTCAATGTCTTCACTGAACACATTGTATGTGCTCATTTCATTCAGGTTAAAATTGGAAAAGAATGGGAGATAGATCCTACAGTTTCCTCACAAAAAAGAGGCTCATGGTTTTAGATTTGATGCCCTCTTGCCATTGTTTGCATAGATCAGCATCCTAATATAGGATGACTGTCATGGTTTTCTCTGCTATTTTCCATCAGTACCTAGAAGAGAAAATATGCAACCCTCTGGTTCCTCAATCTACCCAAAATTGCTGGATGCTTCTAGGCATTCCCCTTCTCTCTGATGTGTCTTGTGGGCACGTGATTTTTTTAAAAAGTAAAGTTGTCACAGGTCTCCTCAGAAAAGTGTCACCCTGTGGTACTGAAAGGGATCCAGGCTCGCCTCATCAAATTCCTGCTTTAGATCCAGGGAAAACAAACCATGTGGACACAAGATAACCCCTTCAGCAAACAGGGTGCCCTTTGAAAGTGAACACAGCAAATACTTGAGGTGATTTTCTTCCCGCCTTTCCTCTCCTAAGCCATTTATGGCAGAGGGGCCTCAAAGAACAGCCTTGGTGCTTTTAATAAAAAGAATTCTTTGATGTGGGGGACTGAACTGGCCTGTTTTGGGACTGTTGGGGGAGGGATTCAAGGGAAAGGGGAATTAAAGTTCATGGAGGAAGTTGTAGTCTTAAGGCCAAGCTGAGATGTGACCCTCAGAGCTTGCCAAGTCTATGAGGGAACATAAGTTGCCTTTGGATGACTTCTCAACAGAACTTCTGTCACCCTGAATCCCAGGCCCTGATGAGACATTCTCTGATGTGAACTGGGAAGGTCAGCCCACACAGCAGGGACCAGTCCTGTCCACACAGGCTGCTAACCAGTGGCATCTTCCAAGCAGGGATTTGGAGAATAGGGACATACACATAAAGCTGTTAGCCCATTGCCCTAGCTACCTAGTGCTGTTGATTGATTTCTCTTCCACCAGTAAAGAGGAACTCTAACTTTTTTGTTTCCACTCCCAGAATTCACTGGTGGAAGGTAAACTACTTTTTTCTACTTAATTTACAATCTTCCAGCCCTCCTTGAGTCCTGCTAAAACATCTCAAACATGTCCTGCTGATCCCAAAACTCTGAAAATGACCATTGCTTTCTGGGACCCAAGCTCTTGTTTATTTAACCCTCTTAAAAGTCAGAATTGTTGCCAGGCCATAGTTTTTGTTTGATTTTATGTTTTGTATTCTCCCAGGGACACGAGCAACATCAAGTTTAAAAGGGGTCATGTTTATGGTTATTGTCTAGTCAGTTGGCCTTTCTAGTTCTTAGGCACTGACCTAAGACTGTTGTGTTTGGGTTCCCAACACTACCGAGAATGTTGACGTTTCAAATCCCTTTCGACAATCAATCTCTTTTCTCTCTCTCTCTCTTTCACACACACACATACAAACACACTCCATATTAAAGAAAAATACTTTAAAAAATGCATCAAAAAAAGACTTAGTTTTTATTTTGCCTTTGTATCACTAGCATATTTTTAAGGCAATTTTTTTCTTTTGGACTTTAAAATTTATTTCCGGAGCCTAGACATTTGTGGTGACATGTTGATGGGCAGTCAGAATGCCTGGGAGACGTTTTGGGTCAACAATCAACATGCTCTGCCAATCTGGTTGTTTTCCAGGCATCTCAAGTTTGGAACACAGGTTAAAAAAGTCTGTGTCTTGGTCTCATTTTTTCAGGAAAGTTTCAGAGGGAAAAACAAAGACCTTGACATACTCATAAATACTTAGGCTAGAACCTCACTCACATTCTATCTGTATGAAAAGTTACTTGCAGGGCGCCTGGGTGGCTCATGAGTTGAGTGCCTGACTCTTCAGTTGTGGTCATGATCCCAAGGGAATGGGATTGAGCCTGGCGTTGCACTGCACTGAGCATGCAGCCTGCTTAAGATTCCCTCTCTCTTTCCCTCTGCCCCTCTCCCCTGCTCTCACTCTCTCTCTCCCTCAAATAAAAACAAAAGTTACTTGCTTTCTGTAAATCTCAATTTCCTCATGTGCAAAATGCAGATAAAACCTACTTGATATTCTTCTGAATATTGTGATCTTGTCTATAAAATGCCCAACTCAGTGTCTGATAATAGTACATAGGAGATGTTTGCTTGACCCTCTTGCCTGACTCCCTCCGTGCCTGTCTATTGGCTCTTCTCCCTGCTGGTATGTGAACGATGGCCGAGCTAGCACATCACTCTGTAGTAGTCCTCGTGAGGGAAAGGAGGATGTAGAGACTGGCCAAATGAGGTTGCATGGTCAACCCAGGTAGGGCAGAGAATCCACACTTGCTGTCTGTGTTGAAGGCAGGGAAGGCAAGCTCACCTTTATGGAGCTCTTTTACCCACCAGGCATCTTTGAGCCTTTCCTTGTATATTTGTTCATTCTCAGAATCAGCAGCCAGACTGAGCTAGAGACACTACCACATGGGTTGGTTTGGCTGGATGGTGCTTGGCTGTTGCCCACTTAACAAGAATGAGGACAATCAATACCTGTTCCTGATGATGTGCACAATATGGCAGGCACATGGAAGATCACCTATCTGAGGGGCCACCCATTCTCTTTTGATTTTCTGTAACTGAAGGGTAGGAGAAGTGACCACACTCAAAACATTCTCTAGAGGCAGGAGGCCAGATTACAAGAATGTTACTGATTTCCTCTGAACATTCAGTGTGATCATACTTGAGGTGGGTAAGTACAGTACTAGCTGGCTTTTTTTTTTTCATAGTGCCGAGCACATTGTTGGCATTAAAAAGAGTTGTGTTGATGAAGGAAAGGAGAACCTTGTCTTCCAGTGCTGATAGCCCCTTCTACCAAAGACTGTTCCTATGATGGATACTTTTTCTTTTTCATGTTTTCACTCTCCCAGAGTACGAGAGTATCAGCTAGTAAGTTATCGGCCCCTGTGCTGAGTAGTAGTCTCAGAAGAGTTTATGCATAGAATCTGGCCAATATTTTCCCACTTGATGTATTTCTTCTAAGATCCCCTCCATACTTCTTGATCTTTGAACTATAACTCCAAATGTTGTAGATACTGTCCTGAGTCATCTCAGCTTGCCTGCTGATTTGGAAGCACAGTTAAGAGTGCAGAACAACAAAGACTCAAGCCTTAATATAACTAGAGTCATTCAAGAGAAATTAAGCTGGAATCAAATGAAGACGTATTGAAAATTGAAGAATATCACCACAGCACCAGCAACACATTAGTTAAGGTTACCAGCGCTCAAAGTTCTTGGCCATCTCATTGCCTTGACATTGACATATGAGTTAAGGATGTTGACTAACAGACTTTAGGAAGCATCTCTAATGTAGGTTCTATTAAATACTTCCACTGAGTTTATGAAAGATCTCTAGAGTGCTGACTCTGACAATCTATTAATGGAAATGGACACATGAAATGACATGCCGTCTTTATACAAATGCTTACCCAGGAAGTTGTTGTATAGGGGGGTTGTTTTGTGACCAGTAAAATGCAGTCATCTGAGACAACTCTGGCAGGGAGTACTATGTGGAGAAGGAAGTGCTCCTTGGGAGATCCCTTTGAAAAGCAAGAAGGGAGACGGGGGTGTGAGAAGGACTGAGTAGGACTGAGCAGTGCAGAGCAGACTTACTGAGCTAGTTTGCAGCACAGGAATAAGGCAAGAAGAAACCAGGCTGCGATAAGATGAGTGCCCAGAGAGAGAGCTCATGAAAGCCATTTTGTCAAGTGTCTCCCTTTGGAAGGATTCATGCCCTTGGGGTGAATGGGGGATACTTTAGGTTTAATGGAAGATCTTCCGAGGACCTCTCAAGCCGCTGCATCTCACCATCTCATCAGCAACTATTCTGTGACACCGTGATAGGTAGTAAGGTATGAAAATGTATGCATGAGACCCTTCACTGAGCCAGCAGTTTCGGAGGGTCCCAGCTCTCCACAGACACATGCACAATCTTATTTGTTTAATGATGAACGTCATGGAAAGATGGCTAATGCATCGTAGCATGTACTATGCGAAGGATGAATCAGCCTGCCAAAACCATAGTCTGATTCACTGCTTGACAATCTTTTTCTCTGACAATGAGCTAGTTTTCAAATGTAAATGAATTTCAGATTTCTCTGAAATGACCAAAGACTACTTTTGTTTAAAAAAAAAAAAGCCAAGGAGTTGGCTTCCCAATTTCTTTTTTCCGTGCTCATAAAGGCAACTGTAGAAGAAGCCTTCAGAAGGGCTCTGTACTCAGGGAGGCCACATGACGTGGGTGGCAGGTTTCACCCCAGGAACTCTGATGTGACTGAAACAGAGGCAGTGGGATATTGCTTGTCCTACTGCACTGGTATGAACTGTTCTCTTTCTGAAAGTTTTACCCTTTGAACTTTCCCCCATGTTACCAGAGCCTTTTATGGATGATCTCATGCATTTACTTATTTATTGGTTTAGCACATATTTTGACCCCCAGTTATGTGTCAGACACGGTGTAAGTTGCTGCAGATTCAATGATAGACAGGCCCAAACAGTCCCTGCCCCCAAAGAGCTTAAACTCTAGTGAGGGACACATTATAATTTAATAATAACTCCATATACTGCTTTTGTTGTGTTAGATTGCTGCCAAAAATTATAGTTAGGCCAATTATAAGATCATTTACTAAATGCCCAACAACTAATGATCATGAGTAGTCATTTTCTAAAAGCTACGCATGTCATAATATATAGGGCTGATTGGTGCTACGCTGACAAAGCACAGGGTGTGATGAAAGTGTACAGTGGCCACCTACCCTAGCCTGCGGCGGTCGGGGAAGACTTTGCTGAGGAAGTGAGTTGTAGCAGAAGACTGGAAGAATGCATAAAAGTTGGTCAGGGGAAAAGGAAGTAGAGATGAAGAACTGACAGTGATCCAGGCAGAGGGAACAGGACAAAGTGTGGATTTGTAAACCCTTTCAAGGATGCTCCAGACTGGCCCCCTTCTACTTTTCAAACAAACAAAGTTCACAATGCCTTCAATTGTCCACATCATGTACTGTCAACTTCTTCCAGCTACCCCCATTTCTGTCTCTGTGTTCTCAATCCCTCTGCCCGTAACGTTGAGCTGTGTAAGAGGCCATGTATTTTACAGATCTCCTCCTTGACCCTGGTCAGCAGGGCTTTGGTAGAAGACATAAGTGTCTAGACAAAAGAATGGTTAGTCTTCACAGAAATAAGTGTTCCAGGTCTGACTCAACCTGACCGAGAGCCAAGAGAGATGATAAGGCTGACGGAAAAGATCTCCTTAATGAATGGCAGTAAAAAAAACAGCCCAAAGGTGAAGACGCAGAACAGCCTTGCCATTTCCTGAGGCTGCTGGCCTCAGACAGGCTCTTGAAAGCATCAAGAATCAGAGGTGGGCAGGTTATTTCATTTCCTCTCTGCTACTGGTGCTTTAACACTTTCTTGCCTCTCACTTGGGTCTCCATTCTCCACACCTCCTACTCTAAACAGTCACCCTTCGGTTTTGAGGAGTCCGTCTTCAGTTGGATTAAATGTCTAAATTCCACAGTCCATAGGAATGGAGATTATTCAGTCCCTTTTCTTGGTCATCCCCTGCTTTTTAACCCTTTCAACCTCAGGGTGTTCCTTTCTAAAATGGTTGGAAAGAGGGGCTACGATGTCACTCTGAGGGCTGAGAGTTTAAAGAACAGATTATAAATTATATGGAAAGTTGGATATTAAAAAAATTCTCTTATTATTCTCCAGTATCCATGGGTGACCATTACCAATGGTGAAATTGTCACCTTATGAGCACTTAAGGGATCTCACTTCAGGGGAGTACTAACATACTAGTGATCTCTCAGGGCTTTTATTTTCTTCCAGAAATAAGAGATATATACAAGATTTAATTACTAGCCATAAGATATACTTTGGTCTCAATCTTAACGAGAAATTTTTCAAAAATAAAGCCACATCTAACTTTTAAAAAACACATTATAATGTAAGGGGCCTTATCAAGATGTTGAAACATAGATCTCATTTAGGTGTCTTCATTTCCCTTTCCAGTGATCCTTGTGAGGTAAGTAACACAGTTCTTTGTTTTATGGACAGGAATTTGAGGCTTAAAGAAATTGAGCTGCTGGCTCAAGCCCATGTCACTAGCAGGTGGCAGAGATAGGTTTTGACCTAGATGTTTTGATTTCAGATTCAATGATATTTCTGCTTTATTTACTGTCTCTGGGCCCAAGAACCCATGCTCCTGGAATAGGAAACAGCTCAGTCAATGGAGGGCACGTGCTGCGATTTATCATGGCATACTGGTATGTTTTCGAAGCAATATAGGAAAAGCAAGAGTTTTTTTTCCTTCCCCATTTAGTATCCTGGAGGGCAACTCAGGTCTTATAAAAGAGCTCCTGATTTTCATCTACTGGCTGGGATTTTGGTGCATGGCCTGAAGATGCTAAAAGGGATTAGACCAGAACTCAGTCTCCAGTTCTTTGTCTGGGTGGGTGGAGGTAGGTGCTTGGGGATGAAAGAGAGGAGCATAATGCAGAGCATAATGCAGATTCATGTTCCTTATGCTGAGACCCAGTATGATCATCTTGCTCTACCCACTTCATGCTGGGAGCACCTGCTAGACATTTAAAAATGCTTTCAAGCTGAGGAAGTGGGACTCAAACCATAATGTTTAAAGGGCTGGGCTCCCTTGCTGCAGGAGGAGAGACAGGGAAGTGGAATGATAATGGACTTTGGAGTCAAACAGACACAGGTTCAAAAGTGGGCACTACTGCTTTTGGGTTTGTGTGATATGAACTTTAGTTTTCTTATTGGCCAAGTGAAACTACTAATACTTATCTCAGAGGACTTCCCTGAGGATTTAAGTGTGTGAATAAGGGTCCCCCAGAGGGAGTGCCCCAATGTTAGTACCCACACTCCTGCACATATAATAAGAGAACTCTTATGATTATTTATTTTATGAAGTAATTGTTATTTATCATCTGCCCTTCTATTGGAATATAAACTCCACAAGGGCAGTTACATCATATCTGATGCCTACAATAGTGTCTAGAACATGGTAGATATGAATAAACATTTGCTTAATAAATAATATTATTTAAATAAATGCATTGATGCTAAAGCAGAGAGGTATAAGTCCTCAGAAAGCTGCAAGAAGATTCAACATCTTAATATCTGGGAAATGTCAAAACCATGAGTGGCCCAGGGAAGGACATAGCTGTCTCAGGCAACTGCAGGCCATGCTTGGCAGTGGTCTTCCTGAGGGGTGGGGTTAGTCCACTCTGGAGGGCATTGTGTTGGCTGCCTTCTCCCCTAGAAGACCTGCATCCTGTAGCTACACGGGTTCCCTTGCAGCTGCGGCAGGGAGTCAGGCTGACCACAAATGCCAAGAAAAAGTAACTCCTGTTTCAACATATAGAGGATCCATCTTTCCTCCCTCTGGATCTCTAGGATTGTGGTATTAAGAGCTGGATAAACCTATGTTTGGACAGTGAAGAGGGCTCTCCTCAGCATGGGCCCAGGAATGCTCTGTGGCCCAAAGCAGAAACTGGTTGGAATTCTGGCATTCTTGGTTTAACACAGAGCGTGAATGGTTAGACCCTTATGCATCTGCTTGCTTATGGGAAATTCTATCTCTGCCCAAACTTCTAGAACACCTACTACTGCTACACAACCCTAGTTGGGGGACAAGTGGCAGAGGAGCAGGACACACAGCATTTCCCACAAGGCAGGATGCACATTCACTGTCTTTATTAAAGGTGGTGGCACATGTCAAAACCGTGATGACACAAGGGGCAGGCTTTGGTAGTTGCTTAAAAATAGCTGAGGGTTTGGTTAACCACAGGAAAGTCTGGATGGGGGGGCAGTCCCTCCCCTCTCACGTTCCCTCCCTGGATGATTCAGGTTGGTCTCCAGCTCAGTGTCAGAAAGCCAGATCTCTGCAGGCCACCTGTTGCCAAGTGACAGGAATCATCTGGCACAAGTCATGGACAGTGACCAGAGAGGGCAGGGCAGAGGATTGGAGCCTAGAGGACTCATGGAAGCTGCTACAGCCACATGCACGTGGCCTTGTGTTAGAGTTCTGTTGCTGATGATCCAGAAAGGCATATGGTTGACAGATGTTATTTACAAGCAGGACTGAACAAATTGAAAGAAGCAAAATTCTATGTAGTGTAGTCAGAAAAAAAAAAAAATCCAAAAACACCAGCAATTACCACACCCATGACATTTACACGTTTCTTTGTGTTTGAGGTTTACTTCTGAAACTCAAATTTTCTTGAGGGCTGGCTTGTGTTAAAAAAAAAAAACGAAATACAATTCCTAGTTCTCCACCATGTTGGCCCCTCCCGGCTCATCTCTTTTTTTTTTTTATTATAATAGTTTATTTTCAAATTGGTTTACATATAACACCCAGTGCTCATCCCAACACGTGCCCTCTTTAATATCCGTCACCCCCTCTCCCCCCCCTCACCTCCCTCACCCTCAGATTGTTCTCAGTCCTTGAGAGTCTCTTATGTTTTATCTCCCTCCCTCTCTGTGTCTTTTTTTTCTTTCCCCTCTTCCCCTCCCCCTGGTTTTTGCTTAGTCTCACAAAGTCCACCTATTCGTGGAAACATATGGTATCTGTCTTTGTCTGACTGACTTATTTCACTTAACATAATACACTCCAGTTCCATCCATGTTGCTACACATGGCCAGATTTCATTTTTTCTCATTGCCATGTAGTAGTCCATTGTATATATGTGTCACAACTTCTTTATCCATTCGTCAGTTGATGGCCGGCTCATCTCTTTTATATTCTATCTCTATTGCTTTCTTTCTCCATTTCCACCTCCATGGTTATACAAAATATTATTCTTCTCTTACTCTATATTTTAGACGGTGAAGCCTAAAGGCTTGTCTGTGGTGGAGAGAAAGATTGTAGGTGGATTTTGAGAGACTTAGCAAAAACCACGGGGGAGGGGAAGAGGGGAAAGGGAAAAAAGACATAGAGAGGGAGGGAGATAAAACATAAGAGACTCTCAAAGACTAAGAACAAACTGAGGGCAAGGGGGGAGAGGGCGGGGAGGGGAGAGGGGGTGACGGGCATTAAAGAGGGCACGTGTTGGGATGAACACTGGGTGTTATATGTAAACCAATTTGAAAATAAACTATTAAAAAATGAAATAAACTCGGGGTCATTTTAACCTCTTTTGCCTCAATTTGAGCAAGTGCCTTATTATGTGTTGTAGCACAGTTATTAGAAGCTCTCTGCTCCCGCCATTCCCAAAATGGTGAGCTCCTTGAAGGCAAGAGCTAGATAAGACCATCCTAAATGCCAGCCCCCCCCAACACTCCCACATAGTGTTGTTACTGTTTTTACTTCTCTTCTTCATTACTGCTATGCAGGTAGCATGTTTTTATAGGTCAGTTTTCTCCTCTTCTCCTGTGTGTTGGCATGCCACACAGAGCTGACTTTTTGTCCAAGGTGGTCCCAAGCTTGGCGTTGAGAAGTGAGTTTATGGGGGGAGTTGTTTGGCACTAGTCATGGAGAGAGGTGGGAATGAGGACAGAGGCACTAAGGGTTCTACTCCTGAGAATCGGTGTCCTGCTCTCTGTGTTGTTGTCCTGAAGGCAGACAGACCTTCCCCACAATGGCTTCTCTCAGATTCCAGCGGCATCTTTGGCAGGGCTCCTCAACCTGCAGGATTGAAAAGAACAGGCCCGAACAGGATACCCAAGCCCTCTCTGGGGTTCTGCTCTGTGACCATGCAAGCTCCATTACATCTTTGGGTTTCAATTTCTTCATACATGAAAGGAAAGTGTGGGGTTGATTACCATGGTGGTGCTTGTTGGCTCAATATGCAGTGAACCATATCCCCATCCAGTACTCAGCCTCCTCCTGTATGAGTGTCTGCCTGCCCACAGCTCTCTTGGCATGTTGATCTTCTGTCACAACTGTGGTGGCTCTTAGAGTCATCTAGCAAGTGACCTGATTCTCTTCATCTTGTGTCTCTTGGGCAAGGTCTGTTTACGAGTATGGAATGGGAAGTGTGTAGCATGGGGTGCCCTTCTTGTGGGAAGAGCTGTCACCTAGGAACTGTTGCCAGAATTCCCAGGACTGCCCTCATTCACCTTTAGAATCTGATGTACGGACTTTGCCTGGGGCCTATGGCCCTGGCCTGAATCAGACTAATGTGCCAGATGCCAATTATACAAATAGCGAGGAGAGACTTGGAGGTCACATACCTATTCTTCTTGGTGGGCTTAGAAAAATAAGTCCAGTGGAATTTACAATAATACAACCTTACAAATGCAGACTCTAACAATTCTGTGTGTAACCATGATTTGCAATTTCCTTTCAATATATCTATCAGAGTCCTTTGCAGTTCAGATTTTCCTGGGGACTGGCTGGTTCACACCATGCTCTCCTTCTTCATGTCTACTTATCTTCTTCATTGGTCAGATAGAAATATAGGTGTGAATGAAGATCCAGAGACTGTCAGCTTTCCTTTTTGCTGGACCTCACCCTATTCACCTGGGGAGTGGGATAAATTCCTTCCTTCCAACACTCTTGTTATGAGTAGTTTATGCAAAACCTGCAAGGCAATTGGCTGCCATCCAGTGCTTTGATTTGCCCATTTGGACTGCTAAGGACCATTGCCAAGATGAGCCCATGATTTGAAATATTTCATTGCCAGGGCAGAATGGCTCATCAGAGAACCTGAGATTGCTTGTGGATGGTTGGATCAGGTCCACATGGCAGAAAGGCTGGGTGCTCTCTCTACTTCTTTAGTCGAATTCCTGGCCCTCCAGAAGCTGCGACGCTCATTGTCATTGAGTTGAGAGTGATGACATGGATATACCACGGGGGCTCTGTCCAAAATGAGGGTCATTCCTGGAACTTCTTTCTGAATTAAGTACAAAACATGGTATTTAATTCCACAATTCTCTGTGTTCTGTTAGAACACCTAGAAGTCTAGTGAATGATCATCTTATTTGGAGTTAATTAATTCCATAAGCCTCAATTTATACATGTCTGCAATAAAGAGCAAGCAGATATGAGTGACAATTGACAGAGCTTTAAGTCTTTAATGTCACCCTTGGACCAAATGGATAAGTGCTTGAGTCAGCTTTCCTGGTGGGGCAGGACAATGAGCTGGTAGGGAGGACAGCTGGCCCGTTTTGTGGGCCCACTGAGGCCCAGCTCATATCCTGTCTCAGGGGACTTGTTGGAAAGTTCAGAGCTGGCAATGCCTTGGATCCTTGGATATAAATTTGGAATATACTTTCAACTCTTCTGGAAGTCAAGGTCAGTTTTTTGGCAGATTATGAAATATTAACTTTTTACAGAGATGAGAAGTAAAAACAGTAACAAAAAATAGCTTTTCTGTTCAGTGAACATTCACCAAGCACCTAAAATAACCAAAATGTGCTGGACACCCCAACACACATGCACACACATACAATCTGGAAACAATATCTAGGCTAGCAGAGGAGATTGCTGTTTCATTTTGAGGTGTGGTCTTGCCTCCACATCTGGAGGTTTTTAATCTCTTGTGAAGAATTCTCTTTAGATGCTTGGAAAGGCCATATGTACGTTTTTCTTGTGCCTTGTCTTCCCATCTAGACAATAGCCTTCTTGAAGAACAGTGATGCTATTGAAGATTAATTTGCATTCTCCATTGTACCAGGCATAGTGCTTGGCCAAACAGGTGTTCTGTGATATTTGAATTGATGCACAATAATCCTGCTATTTCTTAGAATCTCAGTGAGCCCATGCAGATGCATGAAACAGATAATCATAAGACGGCTCTGATCCTCTGTGTGAGATAAATTCCCTGGGAAGCAGATGCTGAGATGGAGCTGGAAGTGTAGGAGGTTTATGGAGTGGAGCAATAATGCCTATAAAAGATAAAAGCGGGGAGGAAACAGGATTAGGCAGAGAAAGTGCTCAGAGATTACTGCATATCTCATACCTGTGACAGGAAAACGGGGAGGAGGCAAGTCGGGAGCAAAGGGAGTCTCAAACCCCAATGCAGATCTGACAGAGTCTTGGGGAATCTAAAAGGGAGTTATCGAGAAAGAGAATATTCTTTTTTTTAAATTTTTTTTAATGTTTATCATAGACAGAGAGAGAGAGAGAGAGAGAGAGAGAGAGAGAGAGAGCATGAGAGGGAGAGGGGCACAGAGAGAGGGAGACACAGGATCTGAAGCAGGCTCCAGGCTCTGAGCTGTCAGCACAGAGCCCAGTGCAGGAGTTGAACTCATAATCAGAGCCATGAGATCATGATGTGAGCTGAAGTCAGATGCTCAACTGACTGTGCCACCCCGGTGCCCCGAAAGAGATTTTTCTTGCAAGAGTCCGGTGCTGGGCAGAGAGGACTGGACCCAAATAGCCCTGCCGTGTAAGGGCTGCCCGAGAAAAGTGTGTCTTCAGCACAAAGGCTGAGGCAGATCCAGAAGGCGTCAGCACTTGAAGGCTGTCCACTTAGTTAAGGTCATGCAGCTGAATAGCAATTTCTTTCTGGAAGGGGGCTCAAGACAATGCACCTCTGTGGCTGCACACACTTCTCCCTCATTTCTCCACCTTGCCTTATTTTATACATCCATACCAGATCTATAGCCACTGCCATTAAATTAGTCTCAAAGAAATTTTTCAGATTGGATTACTTCTCTGTGTCTCCTGGCCATGAGCCCTGAGAGGGACTCCAGGGAAGAAGAGCCTCACCTGGACTGTGCGGGGTGGAATGCCAACATCAAAGAAGAAGATGGGCAGGGGGCACTGAACTTTACCCTCAGTAATTAAAACAAGACCAGCGACATGAGAACCACAGCCATGCACTACAGGTTGTACACGGCCACAAGCATGCCTGGTATGAACTACTTCTTGGATTTGGAGACTGGCTGAACAAAATGCCCAATGTGGACAGCTTTCCCTTCCATAGGGAGCCAGACCTGCTGAGGAAAACACTTTGGTCCTTCCAGATATACACAGTCCCCTGGATGGGCAAGACTTCTGTGGAGAAGTCCAACTTCCAGAATGCAGGGAGGATTCTGTAACAGGCCTCTTCTCACCATCATCTCCTCTTGGAGAACTTCTAAGCTTTAGATGGGTGCTCCTGCCCTTGTGAATGTCCCTTCAGTGTGCCAGCTCCAGGAGGCAAATAGAGAAGGATTCTGGGGTATTTTTAAAAAGTTTAGTGATTCCACCTCCTTTCTTTCCATCACTTTCCAAATGCACCAGATTTAGTGCACGTGTTCTGCTCTATCTTAAGCAATAAACACTAACATCAGCTAATAAATAAATAGCATGTTAAAAACACAACACCAGGACAGATAGAGATCAGAAGAAAAGAAACAGCCTAATATTTTAATCTAAGCACTTTTATCCTGCTTTGTGAACAAGGGGCCTCATGGTTTCATTTTGCACTGGTTCCTACAAATGATGTAGCTTGCCCTGGATTACTTCCATAACTCCCTAGCTGTCTCTTGACAACCACCTTAATTTCCTTCCAATCCGTTCACATTGCATACAGACTCAATGCTCCAAACCAAACCAATTCTCCAACCCATCTCGGGCTGCTGATAGCTGCCTGTTTAAGGCCTGTTGCCGACAAGGACCATGCTCCACCTGTTTACTACACCTGAAGGCAGTTCCTCTGCAAACAGTTTTCTGCTTTCTATTTCCTAGAAGGCACTGTAAGGTTTCCAGGAGCACCCCTTGAGCATGATGGTCCATCATTCTTTCCGGAACCTCAGTGGGACAAATCTGAGATATATTCTACATGGTCTTCCTGCTTACATGGTCTTTCTGCTAAGCTCACAGCAGAAAGACTATATAGCACTTTTCACTGCCCCCATTATTGCTTTCCTCTCTTCCCTCTCTGTTCTCTTCTCCCTCAAGGTGTTCCCTGGAATCAGCTCCTATTAAACAACCTGAACCCATTCCTCATCTCAAAGTCTGCTTATGGGGGAACCCAAACTGAACTTAGCCCCATATACCCTGTAGCCTCATCCTGTACTGTTTTCTCTCTCATTGCCCCTTTGAGTTTGTTGACCTTGCCTTGCTCCTCTGCTCTGAGCCTCTGTATGTGGTGTTCTTTCTTTCTGGAAAGGATTCCTACCCCATCCTCCAGCACAACTCTCCTTTCTTAATTAACTCCTATGTGCCCTTCAGATCAGCTGGAAAAACCTCCACAGGGCAGCCTTTCCAGACTCGGTCATAGGTCATAGGTTGGTTCTTTAATTCTACTTTCTCAAACCCTCTAAGCACTTAGATTGTTTTGTAAATTTGTGTGCATTATTATGATAATTTGATTAATATACTATCAGCTCACAGAGAGGGAGGGAGATAAAACATAAGAGACTCTCGAAGACTAAGAACAAACTGAGGGTGAGGGAGATGGGGGGGTAGAGGGGGTGATAGGCATTAAAAAAGGGCACATGTTGGGATGAACACTGGGTGTTTTATGTAAACCAATTTGAAAATAAACTATTTTAAATTAAAAAAAATATACTATCAGTTTCTTGAAAGGAATGAACACATGACTTACTGCTTTCCATTTTCTCTCCAAAAGCACCACAAAACCAGGCTTATTATTGGTGTCCAATTAATATTCATTCAAGCCAAATGAATTTGAAGGTGTATTAAAATTGTCACAGAGGCTACTCATAGCAATAACTCAAGAACTCTCAACTGTTTAAGCTGTGTGACCTTCGACAATTTTCTTGAACTCTCTGAGCATCAATTTGCTAATGTGGAAATGGGTGTAATAACATCTCATATGTTACAGGGCTCTCTTAAGAAGTGAATGAGATATTTCAGGTAAAGTACTTATCAAGGTGTCTGACACATACTAAGTCCAAATTAAAACGTTAGGTTTCTTTCTTTCCATCTACCCAATTTGTGAGAGAACTAAGGATTACATGGAAGGATGAGGAAGACGTAGAAAATAAAGCCTATGGGAAAGGCAAAAATAATGGAATCATTATGTCTGGAAAAAAGAAAGATGAAGGATTCTGAAATGCCACAACATGAATAAAAAGAGGTAGTCCCCAGGACATTAGAATAGGCTCTTCTCCCTCTTCACTCAATATGAGATATGAGAAAATTTTGACAGACATGAGCACATTAGATAATTTCGTTGTGAAGTACAATTTCTATTAGGAACCCAAGTTAATTGCTGTCTCCCATCACTTCTTTCTATTCTTAACTATCGAGATAATTTGGTCACAGTCTCACATTAGTGTCTCTGTGTTGCAAGAGGCTTGTGGTGTGTCACTAGAAACTGACATCCTTGTTTCAGGGCAGTGTATTAATTTCTATTCAGGCACAGTCAGCTAGGGCACATCCTGCCTTTGCGTGTTTTCTTTGACATGTGCTCTCCAGATGAGCAATTAACATTTAAATGTGTGTTTCAGTGCTTTTTAAAGATGAGGAAATGTAAGACAATGGAACATACTTGTGACATGAATTCTCTGACATAATTAAAGGTTGAGATGGGTGAACTGTTGCCTAGGACTTCATTCCTACAGCCTGAATCCTATTTAATTTTTGCCTGCTTATTTTAGTTGTCTACTTACTTACTATATATTGTATTTATTTTTGCATTTAAATATTTAGTATTTTTATCCTCTTATATGTGTACTTATTCAGACATTTAACAAATATTTATTTATTAAGGATCTTCTAGGTGGAAGGGGTAATGTAAGAATTCAGAAAAGAACTGGAGATGTTTCCAACTCTAGAGGGCCTCAATCTGATAGGAGTGAAGAATTTAGAACAGAAACAATTCCTCACAGGATCAAGGGTTATTTAGCACTGCTATGTTTCAGGCACCATTCTAAGCCCTGATGATACAGTCTTGAGTAAACAAGACAAGGTTTTTACTTTTTGCAGGCTACCGTGTATAAGTCCAGATTATATATGATAAGTTTTATAAAAGAGGGATACCAAAGCATTCATAAGTTTGGAAAGTCTGCTTCTGGGGGAACCCAGAACACATGAGCACATGAGCTCATGAACATATGCGCCATGTTTAGGGGATCGCACGTTATCCATTAAAGAGTTGACTGTGAAAAAAAGAAGTAGAGACAAAGTTGTAGAACTTTCTCCATAGAGCTATACAATGTTTCTCAACCTCGGCACTGTTGACACTCTAAACTAGATGACTCTTTGTTGTAGGAGGCTGGTCCTGGACATTGTAGGATGTTCAGCAACATCCCTGGCCTCTATTCATAAATAACAGAAAGTAGTGTAGGGAAGGAAAACTTTTTCCTTCATCCCTTCCAGGTTCTTTGGCTGGTCTAATAATTAACTTGACATAGGACAGGTTAACAAGAGAAAAACAAATTTAATTATATACATACAGGAGCCCCACAAGGACATGAGATTCTTAGGAGGCAAATAAGATATATAGGCCCTCTTGAGCTGAGGAGAAGGGGATGGGGGTCTGGGACTTGAAAATGGCTGGAGATGGTTCACAGGAAGATGGGAAGAACAAGAGTTTGGTAAAAAAATGTTTGCCATGCCACCAGGAAAAGTCTTTCTTATGTAAAACAAAACAAAAAAAAGCTATCTGTTCCTGGTACAGGCTGTCTACCTAAATTCTTTTATTAAGGGTGAGGTAAAAAAGCTCTTCTTGAGTCTGTTGGGCCTTAATCATCTTCAGTCAAAATAATCCACATGCCAAAGTGGTGCATTCTGGATCAGCCTGCCTTGAACCTCATCAGTAGCATGTTACCATTTGTGGCAAACAAAAATGTCTCCAGACATGGCCAAATGTCCCCTGGAGGACACAGTGGCCCCAGTTGAGGACCACCACAATAGAGGAAGGCCAGACTGTGGGGACCCTTAACCACCAAAGTAGAAAGTACTGATTTTAATTGGATGTAAAGTGTCCATCAATATCAACTCAGTATTGAGCTATTTGGTTTGGGTGTCACATGGAAGTTTGAAGATGTCGAGAGAGTGATGGAGAGGTCACTGAAGGAGAGTTGGTAATCAGAGATTAGCCAGGTCATGAGAGGAAGAGGAGAAAAGAAAGAAGATGGTAGGAAATTATATTATTTATCTACATTTTCCCAGTTTCCAAGTGTTTTCCAACTATCTGTTTATTTATGCTTCTGATTGTTGAAGGGCCAATGGCTTAAATTTGCTCTTTGAAGGAAGATAATGCATAATGTTATAAATGTAACTTCAATCATTTCTATGTTATAGGTGAAGTATATTTCTTAAGGGACACTATGCCTTGGGGAGGTAAAGGATGGAAAATTGTGCAATTATGTGCATTGTTTTGGGACCATGGGAAATTGAAGATAAGAGATTTAGTCCCCTCAGGGCTCCCTGGTGGTATTTCCAGGCTGGCAAAAGTTGAAAAGATATGCTTAAAAAAGCTTTCCAACTGTAAATTCAGCCATCTTTATAGAAAACTTTGGAAAGACAGTTTTGCACCCATCCTGCAGTATGTGAGTTGTGTGTGTGCGTGAGTGTGTTCATATGTGTATATACGTATGTGCAGTTCTTTCCTCCTGCCTTAATACTGTTAGGGCTTGAACTTATTCTGCGTGCTCCAGTATGGTTCTCTGTTTCAGAGTGGTCGTAAGCAGGAAATATGGAAACCTGGTGGTTTCCAAGCCCGGTACTTCTGCTGATACACTGTGGGATGTTGGGCAAACCATTTAACCTCCCTGTGCCCCTGCTTTAGGTCATTTGAGAATGAGGAAGCAAGATTCCATAAGACATTTAACTTTCAAAATAGCTTGTGGTCAAAGAGATTGAGTGTCCTGGCTAATTGGCTCTCCCTCAGTTAATCTCCCATTTCTAGGTTATGATAAAATTTTGGAATGTGATGGAGTCAACAGCCACTCAGCCTGTCTGTGGTTTTACCACAAGTCTGATCTTGAGCCTGGATATATGGGTCCAAATTGTAGCCTTTAATAAGCCCTTTCAAGTCCTTTCTGGGGCTCTACTGGTGGGGAGCAATGTGTAAGATGTCAGGAAAAACGAGAACACCTGATTAATCTAGTGACCAGAGCCAACTTTTAAGAAATAAGTTTGTCACCCTGCTTAAACCATTGATCTTTGGGCTTAAAAACAACTTGATTTGTCTTATATATTTTTTTGGTTTAACTCAGTGTATACTAATTAAGTGTTTCCTGGCACCAGGAACTGGGCAATAAGCAGAAAACAAAAAAAGCCTGCAGTTCCTGTCATCATGGAAGCTACATTAAAGTGGGAGGAGACAAAGCATACACAAATAAATGTGTAATTTTTTTTGGGGGGGTGATGACAGGTGATAAAGTTATAGTAGAGGAGAAGGGATGATGGGAAGTTTTTAATCTTTTAGATAAGGTGTTCTGAGGACTCATTTCTGAAAAGGTGACTTTTGAGCAATGACCTGAAGGTGGTCGAAGAAGTAATGTCACAGCCAGTTGGGGAAGAGGACCCCTGGGCAGAGGGAAGCAGAGATGTACAGATTCTGAGAAGGAAGACCAGTGTGTTTGCCGAGCACAGAAGAACCTTTACTTGAGGCTCAGACTATGGCTATAAACAGGCTAAGGAATATCCTGTGGCCCTGAGATACAAGCAAGGGTGCTCAGCTATTTTGTGTCCCTTTGTGCTTTTTCTATTTCTGATTCAGAAATGTGCAAAGATACCTCTCGCTCTTTAGTTCACTGGGCAAAGCTAGCTTCTGGTTCAAGGCAAAACAACCAGGTTGTTCGAGAAAGGAGAAATTCAGAGAAAACTCTAAATGATGTAGCTTTTGTACCTAATGGAATGAGAGCAAATACAAATGGAATAGGTTTGGAGAACTGAGTGAGAGAGATTTGAGCATTGTGGTTACCATCTATGAATATCAGTACAAGGACGCTGTGAGCCTTTGGAGGGTCCTCTCACCCCAGGGAGTCCAGAGAAGGTCGGCAGTAAGTAGAATGTGGCTCCAAGTCCATGATGTTTAGTTTCCATTTCAAGAGGGGCCATGTCTTCATTTCCTGGCACTTCTGATGGCATAGAACACAGTACTAGATAAATCATCAGCACGTAATCAATGTTTATTGGCTGAATATGTTGTAATTGCATCTCGTGGAGCCAGAAGAATTTTGGGGGAAATTCAGGTCCTGGCCCTTGCTTATTAAAGTATGAGTTTGTTGTAAGGCCAGTATGAAAAACATCTTCTAAGCTTATCTCAGTATAGACTCGGTAGTCATAAACCAATCATTTTCCATAAACTGGTCAGCAAGGGATATTGTCCTGATGGAGATTTGTTACCAAAGCTGTAGTGGTCACAGGATTCTGGTCTCATATGAAAATGACTTTTTGATTACCACATCCATAAAACACTTTCATACTTGCCAAAATTGAGAAATACCACATTAGTGACCATGATTTGCTCCTGTATTTGTATAGCCTGTGAGATTTCACTGTTGAGTGGATTATTCCAGCTGCCATTCTTGGGAGATGAATATCTTATATTTTATATTTGTCTATCCTTTTTAGAAGATCTTAAGTGGAAGAGATTCCACAAAATCACTTGGAAAAAGTATGAGGAAATAATAGCATTTCTTTATTTTTCCTATCATCATCATTATCATTACTACTATGTTAATTTTTTGGTTGCTTATAGTGACCTTTAGTTATTTTTCTTCCAGATATGCTACCAAGGACTCTTTGCAGGGTAAATTAAAGAGTTGCTAGTTTTGTTTCAAAGGAGAGTAATGATTCAAATTTCATTGTTTGGAATAATAATCCATCAAATCACACAGAGCTGATACTACAGTCCCACTGTTCTGCAAAATAACATTGCATTTGTTTGCTATTGTCTGAAATCTCTTACTTGCTTTGTGACCTTAGGGTACATTATTTAACATCTCAGAACCTCATTTTCATCACATGTAAAAATAGGGTTCTTTTTTTACATTTTAAAATTACTTGAAATGATTGATATATGCATTCTTTGAAGTCTTGTGAGCTGAAATCATTAGCTATGATTATAAATAGAACTGGAAAAAAGCTGTAATAACTGTCAGATAGAATTTACCTATGTTAATAAGCACACTGCTTACCTTTTAGAAATTCAAAGAGCTCCTAGGTAGGCTGAGGTCTTCAGAAACAGGATTGGTCTCCACATGTTCAGACCGGCATAGGTTAGGCAGTTTAAATGATTTTTTCCCCTTGTCAACACTCCTCGCATCCGATATCCTGGTTACACATTTATATTTCTCTTAGCGTTATCACTCACATATTGATTTTTAAAAAGTCAGCATAAGCAGGGATAATCTGTACAACTATGATTGGAAAGTTGTACAGGAGATGTCACTCAACACTTAGATTCTCTGAGCCTCAGCCCTTATGTATCATGGGTTGGTATACTGAGTCATACTATAGAAAATAGTAACCATTTTCTAGAAGAGCACATTGACATGCAGAGGTAAAGTAACTTTTCAGCACAAGTTCACACATTTTATAAGTGACATTCACACTCAGGTTGACCTGACCATAATGCTAATTTCCTTAAATACTACATTACACTGCCCATACCAAAGAAAATTGTAACCCCTCAAAAATTCTCAGGCAATAAATTTTATTTTATTTTAAAATATGAATATAGTACCAAGTCATAAAATGATGGAGATTAAAAATAAAGCAATGTATGTTTTATATAACATCTGGGGGTATGGATATGGAGTTGGATTTAGACAAATGAAATAGTATCAAGGTTTCTTAGCCACTGTTGTGTTTTATTACTTTGGGTACAATTTGACTACCATGAATCACAAGCTAAGAAGACTGAGCAGTTCAACTTTGTATTGTCACTTAATTAAATTACAATAAATTTGATCATATTAAGAAACATACTAGTTCTGTTGTATTTTTTTGGTAAGTGGCCATAGTTTCATGAACGTTTGGTTACATTTAGTATTTCAATGATTACCTTTAGTGTGGATTTTATAGGAAAAATAAAACTTGTCTTCTCCCATTTTATAGTTTACTAGTATTAAGAATTGGTCTCTTTATGAATACTTTTTTCTGATATTATGTTCTTTTTCGTTGTTACCATCATTTCCAGGCATATAATGACATTCAGGCTCTAGATTTTACTCTCCAGTAAGGTTCTCTTGTTCTTGATCTTGAATATGCTTTGTGTAGTCTGGATTTTTCTGTACCCCAGTCTAATGTTTCAGGCTTCTTGGCTTTCTACCTTGTTGGTGCATCCCCAATACTATGATGCAGGTCTAATGTGAAATCTCTTTCATTCTTTTCAGAATATGGGTCAGTCCATGGACTTTGTTCAGAAAAATAGAGTCACCATATCACACTGGGGTTAGTTCCAAAGAACTGGGTGATCGAGAACCTCTAGAAACTGAGGTTTCCTTGGGGGATAGGTTAGGATCAAAGCAGCCCATGACTCCTCTTGAGGGAATAAGGTCCTGGATTGTACTGGCCTCAGGAAGAGAAAGGGCTCAGAGCATGTCCTAGACTCTGACTTTGGACAGGTGGGGCAGGAAGATGGGAATAGACCAGATACCTTCTTGCTCCTTTTGGGTAAGTTTCCTGCCACTTCTCATGCCACTTCAACACCAGAGCACAATGCAACAGAAAAGTTCCTGCAGGAAAAGTTTAGATTGAAGGTGAGTTTTAGTTATAGCAGAGCATGAGAGGTATGAAAACTTCCTTGACTTCCACCGAACTCTACTGCCAAAGATCTCCCCATCTGTTTTCTATTGTCTGAAATTCCTTTAACATATGTCTTTAATTGCACAATAAGAGATTAAAGGCTTGAAGTTGCAACTACGGTAAATGATGAGTTCTTTGTTGAATTCAAAATAGGGGTTAGAAAAGGGACTTTAGAAATATATAAAAAATGCCTGACCTTCATAATTTTCCTTGGGCCAGCCCTGTCTATTTTTATCCTGCTCTGAACCTTTGTGTAATAGGTTTTTTGCAGAATGATTCTTCATGCTCTGAACTTCTAATCACAAGTCATCACTATCTATTTTATGGTGTTTTCCACACAATGACTTATGTTGTCATCAGTGAATAAGTCTGACACATTGGAATATTCCCAGATTCTTTTTAAAAGTTTTTTTTGGAGTATTTATGTTACCTCTGGTAGGTGACAGTGGTATTCAATGTACCAGCTGTGTAAATCTAATAAGAGGGCAATCTGGGATATCATCTAGAAAATTGAGACAAAAATGAAAGGGATCTTAGTCATTGAGGAAAAGAAGAGCATTGTCTTGAATTTTATGAGTGAGCTGCATATTTTGGATTGAACTGAGCATTTTGTTTATTTGAGTGTTCATATATTCAGCAAATATTGTCTCCAAAGCAATCAATAGATTCAATGTAATCTCTATCAAAATATGAATAGTATTATTCGCAGAACTAGAAAAACTAACCAGACTGTCTACCAGAACCACAAAGATTCTGAATAGCCAAGGCAATCTCAAGAAAGAACAAAGGTGAAGGAATAATGCTCCTGGATTTCAAAGTATACTACAAAGCTGTGGTAATCAAATCTGCATGGTACTGGCACAAAAACAGACACACAGATCAATAGAACAGAACAAAGGACTAGATAAACTCATGCCTGTATGGTCAATGAGAAAGGAGGCAAGAATATACACTGGGGAAAAGAGAGTCTCTTCAATTAGTGGTGCTGGGAAACCTGGATAGCCACATGCCAAAGAATGAGACTCAAAAATAAACTCAAAAATAAACTCAAAATAAATTGAAGATTTCAGTGGAAGACCTGACACTATAAAACTTCTAGAAGAAAACATAGACAGTAAGCTCTTTGACATCATTATATATATATATAATTTTTAAAGTCTGTCTCCTGAGGCAAGAACAACAAAACCAAAAACAAATGGGACTACATCAAACTAAAAACCTTTTGGGGACTTCATCAAGATAAAATACTTCTGCACAGTGAAGGAAACAATCACTAAAACTAAAAGGCAGCCTATGGAATGGGAGAAGACATTTGCAAACAACATATCAGATAAAAAGTATCTAAAATCCATAGAGAACTTATCAAATTCAACACACAAAAAAACAAATAACCCAGTTAAGAAATTGGCAGAAGACATGAATAAATACTTCACCAAAGAAGACATCCAGATGGCTAACAGATACATGAACAAATGCTCAACATCACTCATCAAAAGGGAAATACAAATCAAAACCAAAATGAGATACTATCTCACACCTGTCAGAATGGCTAAAATGAACAACACAAGAAGCAAAAGGTGTTGACGAGGATGGGGAGAAAGGGGAACCCTCTTGTACTGTTTGGGAATGAAAACTGATGCAGCCACTCTGGAGAGTGTACAGGTTTCTCAAAAAACTAAAAATAGGACTACTCTACAATCCAGCAACTGCACTGCTAAATATTTACTGAAAAGAAACAAAAATACAGATTTGAAGGGGTACATGAACCCTGATGTTTATAGCAACATTATCAACAATAGTCAAACTGTGGAGAAAGCCCAAATGTACATCAACTGATGAATGGATAAAGAAGATGTGGTATATATATATGCAGTGGAATATTACTTGTCCATCAAAAAGAACAAAAATTTGCCATTTGCAACAACGTGGATGGAGGTAGAATGTATTATGCTAAGCAAAATAAGTCAATCAGAGAAAGACAAATACCATATGATTTCACTCATATGTGGAATTTAAGAAACAAAACAGATGAACATATGGGAGGTGGGAAAAGAGAAGAGAGGGGAACAAACCACAAGAGACTCTTAATGATAGAGAACAAACTGAGGGTTAAGGGAGGGAAGTGGTTGGGAGATAGGCTAGATGGGTGATGGTTATTAAAGAGGGCACTTCTAGTGATGACCTCTGGGTGTTGTATGTAAGTCATGAATCACTGAATTCTACTTCTGAAACCAATATTACACTGTATGTTAATTAACTAGAATTAAAAATATATATAAAAAAATGAAAAGCTTTCTCAGGGTGAAAGAAAGCATCATCAAGATGAAAAGCAACTTACTGAATGGGTGAAGCTATTTTCAAATGATATATCTGAAAAGGGTTTAATATCCAAAATTATAAAGAATTCATACAACTCAATATCAAAAAAATACACAATTTAATTAGAAATGGGCAGAGGACATGAATAGACAACAGTATAGAGGTTCCTCAAAAAATTAAATGTATAACTACCATTTGATCCAGCAATTCCACTTTTAGGAATTTATTAGAAGAAAACGAAGACACTAATTTTAAAAAACATATATATCCCTATGTTTATCACAGCATTATTTACAATAGCCAAGATATGGAAGCAATCTAATTGTTCATTGATGGATGAATAGATAAAGCACATGTTCTTTATCTAAAATATCTATAGTGAGATTATCTATTATATAGTACATCTATTCTCTATGTATCTCTAGCTCTCTATCTCTATTGAAGATAAAAAAGAATGAAATCTTGCCATCTGTGACAACATGGATGGCCCTAGAGGGTATATACTAAGTGAAAAGTCAGACACAGAAAGACAAATACCATATGATTTCACTTATATGAGAAATTAAAAAAAAACGAACAAACAAAACAGAAACATTTTCAGGTACAGAGAGTAAATGGATGGTTGTCAGTGGGGAGAGGGTAGGGAGATGGACAAAATAGGTGAAGGAGATTAAGAGATATCAACGTCCAATTATAAATAGATAAGGCAGGAGGATGTTCTGTACAACATAGGGAATAGAGTCAACAATATTGTAACGATGTTCTATTGTAAACTTAGTGATGAACATTTCCTAATGGGTGTAAGTATCATCACTATGTTATACACCTGAAACTAATACAATATTGTATGTCAATTATACCTAAATAGAACAAAAATACTCAGCACTTGTTATATTCTACTGTACTCAGTGCTGCATTTACAGTAGTGAACAAGAATGCTGTGGTTCCTCTTTACATAGAGAATAGTCTCGTGTCTAGAAGTGAGCCAGAAGATTCCATGAGATCATCTGGTATAAACCTCATTTTATAGATTAGAAAATGGAAGCACTAAGAGGTAAAGGAAATTGCCCTTTATCACAGCTGGGTAGTGGCAGAGCAAGAACTGTAACTTGACTCCTCCAACTCCCAGTCCAATTCTCTCATTAAACAAACCAAGTGAGTTAGGATAGGCCTACAGGCATTATGGCAATAATTCACTGGGCAGTTCCCAGTGGTCTCAAAAGGTCCCTGCCCTTCCTTAAGCCTCATGAGTGCCCCAAAAGTGACTTAAATGTTGGGGTGAATTTTGTTAACGACATTGAGCACGTTGAGGTGTGATGAAGCAGAGCCATGAATCATTATTCATTTTGGGAGAAAATCGTCTTCTTACCCTTTTTCCCCACCCTTCCCCCAGCTCCTCCATGCATTTCTGGACCTGCCTGAGCAGAGGATTTTGGCCGACTACTGGATTATTATTAAAATGATAATTAAAGAGGTAAGAGGAAGGGAGCATATTCCAATACCATTCAAAACAGTCAGCACTTTCACTGGATAATGAATTCTTTGTACCCCAGGTTATTACTCAATTGAAGGGAACCTGCAATTCATTTGTGTCTGGAATCAATGGGGATACATTCTCAACCAATGGATTTAAGGACTGACTTCTTACTTAAAAAACGACACCTTAGAACAGGAAAGTAGGTGATGGTCTTGAATCATCATCCAATATAATCATATTGTTTCTGCTGCTGTTCTTTGCAAAGCTTTTGCAGGCAATTTTTAGCCTCCTTTTAACATTGCCTTTTACAGAGATCCATATTCCCGGGATTTTCCTGGAAAATAGGAGTTTTAAGAGTTTATTGGGAGCTTTCTTTTGGGTCACCTTGGGGGCTCAGTCAGTTAAACATCCAACTCTTGATTTTGTCTCAGGTCATGATCTCATGGATTGTGAGTTCAAGTACCACATTGGGCTCTGAGCTGAGAGCGTGGAACATGCTTGGGATTCTTTCTCTCCCTCTCTCTCTGTCCCTCCCCTCTACTCTCTCTCTCTCTCCCTCATGTGCGTGCCCTCAAAAAAAAAAACCTTTAAAAAGAGTTTATTGGGAGCTTTTAGATTTATTTCATATGGCACTGGAAATGCATTCTTGTATGGAGAATTGGGGATTGTTCTGCAGGCCACCCAAAGTCACCGAAAAGAAGGGTCCTTCTTGGAGTTTCCACCAGCACATTTGACTAGTGGTCTTTGCATGTGCATGCATCCCACTCCCATGGGTGAGCCCAGGGTCCATGGAGCCAATGGATGGGATTGTCATTTCCCCTCTTTCTCTCCTACTCAAGTTTCCCACTCAATGAGTTTCCCAAACTCATTTGACCTCTGACCCTTTCTGGGTTTTCCTATCAGTAATTCATGGAACTCCTGTTCTAAAGAACCAAACTTGGGAAACAGTGACAAACAGACTTGAAGCTGGGTGAATGTGATGATGTTGCAAGACTAACCTTGCAGCAGTTCAGTTTATTAAAATGAAATATGTAACTCATAAAATTCCGCACTTTATTTTTTATCGTCAGTTCCCACTGGAGTTAGCCCAGGACTCACAAATGAATGGAGGTGTTAGGTCTATCCCCTTTAGTTCTGTAGACATAGAAACAACAGTGAGCCCATTGGGCTGTGCACAGTGTCCACTTCTGCACAAGAGCACTTGCCCCACAGAGGATGTGCCTTAGATTAGCAGGGCTTCCTCATGTCTATGGGTTCACTGATGCCTCATTTCCCATCAGCGAGAGAGGAAAAGCAGGCAAAAAGATAGTCACTCAATTATTAGTCATGCTGGGAAACTTATCTGTTTCAGGAATTGGTTCCTCTCAAGCAAGGGTGGCAGATATGCGGTCCAGCTTGCAGACTAAAGCATTTCCCAGTACTATCACTAATACCCAATGTGTGCTATTTCCAGCTTGTCATTTGTTCACTGGCTTGCGAAACTACCATACAAGAGCCCAAAAACATTTCTGCTCCCTTGGGCCATTTCCTCCTGACATTCTTTGCTGATTACCTCTGAAGCAGTGTGGATCACTTCTTTGCATGGTCAACGCATCCGCTGATGGCATTTTGTCTCACCAGAAACAGGCCAGCCCCGGTTGGTCCTGGCAGCATGCCTGTGGGTGAAGTTTAGGGATACAGGGTCTTGGTCTGACTCCCAGCTGGTCTGCGTTTAATAAAGCACATTTCGAGGCCTGATGATTGGGAGGTGTTATGATGAGGTGAACTGGTAGAATTATAAATATTTAGTCCATCTCTCAGCCTCTAGCAGGATGAATCTAAATAAGCCAATACAGACTGGTAAGAAGCAGAGATATTATTGAAGGTCCAGTGAAAAGGAGATTCTATAGTCACCTTCTTCCTGTTTTGGTAGCTACAAATTTTGATGTTTCCTGGGGATGGAAGTACTAAGGTTTGCCCTTCTCCACAGAATTTTCCTTAAAGTCCACTAAATTAATCCTATATATATTAATGATATATATGTCCTATATATATTAAATATATAATATATCATTACCTACTAGTAATAGTGATATATACATTGTATATATAAGATATATATATCGCTTACTACATATATGATATATATGTATCATATATATCATATATATGATGTATATATCCCTTGCTTACATATGATATGCTTTATATATATGGTATATGTATCCCTTGCTATTACCAATAGGCACTGTGGTGCGTGTCCTTGTGAGTGTTGGGGAAATATAAAAATGTATAACAGGGGAACCTGGGTGCTCCATCGGTTGTGTCCAACTTCAGCTCAGTTGATCATCTCATGGTTTGTGAGTTCAAGCCCCACGTCGAGCTGTCTGCTGTCAGCATGGAGCCTGCTTGGGATCCTCCGTCTGCCCCCTTCTCTGCCTCTTCCCCTCTGTCTCTCTCAAAAATAAATAAACATTAAAAAATATATAACAGTCTGCATCCGAATGGAATTTAATCTATTTAAAAATATAAGACATATGCCAGACTATATATGATAAGAACCTTGTGAGTCTGGATCGTGAGCTGGGGTTATCATGGAAAGCATTATGAAGGAGGCACATCTTCATCTGGGCTAATGCCCAGCATTACTACGATTACTACCACTACAACTTTTTAACATTTATTTAACACTTACCAAATTTCTGGTATGGTTCTAATACCTTTACATCTTATTCTAGGTGTTTTTTACATGTTACTCATCTTGTTAACATGATAAAACAGAAAGAGGAGGAAATGGGCATAAAGAGCTTAAGAAACTTGCCCAAAGTCACACAGCTAATTAGTGGTGGAGCTGGATTTAAATCACATGCAGATTGCAAAGCCCCTACTCCTGTCTGCCAAGCATGCTGCCTCTGATAGAAGGATTTCAATATGTGCAGAGAAGGGCAAAAGCACTCCTGATAAGGGGAGCCCGGTCACCAAAGAAGTGTGGGCAGTAATGTTTAAATGGAGAAGGACTGACTGGTGGGTGCTTGGTGTAATGATTGACACAATGCCTGGAATAGAGTAAGTGCTTGATAAATGTTTGGTGGATTATTGACTGAATGCTTAGACAGAGAGAGAATGCTGGAGAAGTAGGCTGTTATCAGATCATGTAGAGTTTTGAATTACAGTCTAAGTGGCTTAAACTTAGTCCAGTGGATATCTTGTCTAGGATGCTTGAATTTCTGGAGAAGGCACCATACCAGTTCATAAATATATCATTCTAAGCTGTATTTTCTCTTCTTCAGTACTCTCTACAGGATTTCTAGAAAAAAAATTGAAACCATGCTAATGAAGCCTATTACAAAATCATGCTCTCTAAGTTTTGTGGAGTCTTCACTGCAAAAGTTAGATGCTACTTACACTTGACAGGTAGGTCTTTTCTTTTTTATGCCTGTAAACCCTTTTAAATACATGCTAACGAGGACACCTGGGTTGCTAAGTCAGTTAAGAATCTGACTCTTGGTTTTAGATTATGTCATGTTCTCATGTTTCATGAGTTCAAGCCCCCTGTCGGGCTCTGCACTGGTATTGTGGAGCATGCTTAGAATTCTTTATCTCTCCCTCTCTCTCTGATCCTCCCTGGCTTGTGCTGTCACAAAATAAACTTAAAAAATAAATAAATACATGATAATGGGCTAGTCTTTGGAAAGTCCATTTATATATAATGTGAGCCCAATCTCCCTGGCCAGAGATGACTGGATTCTGGGGACATCGTGATGTGAAAATGTAGTCTTTTTGGAAATACCAAAAGTATGAAGTGTTTGGCAGGAGGGGCAAGAACTGAATGGTCATGCTGGAGAGAAGAGCCAAAGAAGACACAACAAATGGCATGTTTACTAACAGGATGAGGGAAGCAGGAATAAGAAATAAGCAGAAAGCATGATGTAGAGAGAAATTACTTTATGTATGTCTTGAGCCCAAGTCTTTTGATTTCACATTCAGTTCTGGATACTTTCTGAGATTCTCCATATTATAAATCCTGCCATTCCTTGTGAGTATTAATTGTCAGCTGCATTTTATATAATTGCTCCTTTATCCCTTTTGAAACTCTTTCCACTGAAGTGCCCTACTCTGGTCTCTTCCTCCTTCTACCACCGCTTTCTCTTCTTAAGCTCTTCTTCCTCTATGCCCATGGCTTGTCTGTGTCATTTTTATCTATCTTCAGTCTTTATGCTTATATCACTTTGTGTACGGTGCCCCAGAGTAGGTACATAATCTGCTGGTATCTTTTCTGAGTTCTTAGGGAGCTCATATTTCCAATTGTTTGCCCAATCCTCTAAATAGGTAGCACTCATCTAATTACAGAAGGCTCCATGCGGTCCCATGGTCATTGTGCTCAGAGTGTCTGGTTTTCCCCCAGTGACTTTGGAGTGGGTCTGATTCCCTATCCAGAACAGAATACAGCTTGCAAGTGCTTATGCACAATTGTTTATGTCGAGGTCACTGGATTTCCGTAGCACACCTAACTCAAGGAAGGAGACTGAGAGTCCCAAGACACGTAGGTATGGTTTGGCATTTCCTCTGCCAGATCATTCAGCTAATGAACTGCTCTTGTATACCTGTTATATACCAGGCCAGTGCTGCTGTTAAAGACAAATTAGTCACAGGTGTTAGACTCAAGAAATTATGATTATAATATTAAACTTTGAAATTCTGATCAGTCTCACATTTTATAACTTTTATAATTAGATATTTATAACTTTTAGCATGAGCTATAGAATAATGGGTTTAGATATCTAGTAATACTCTTCACATGGTAAGGTCAACTTTATATAGAAGTTACATAGGGAATCCCCATGTTAGAGAGACGGCGTGTATCATCAATGAAAGATCTTTCCCCCACAAGGGTCTCGTTTCACCCTCCAAGTTCCCACAGTATTTTTTTACTTTGTGTTTCAGGCAATAAAGGTTAATAAATACTACAGATATTTTTTCGGAGTGGCAAATTCACTAAGCTTATTAAAATGACATTTCAAACCATTATATCAGTTTAATTTCACCGTGAAGCTCTAGAACTTTCCTTTAAGGGTCCTTTCTTCTTTTTTCTTATTGTGTGGTTCTGCTTCCCTTAGGCTCCTACATTCTGCTATGCAAGAGAACAAACACTAAAGGTAGTGAGTGGGAGCTTCCTGAATTCTCAGTGGAATGAGAGTGTGGATTCAGTCGCAGAGATGTAAGAACTGTGGTAGTCTGCTAACCGTGAGAGGTGGGTCCCGAATAATGTACTGAGAACAGGCGAATGTGCAAGTATTAGTAATAGCATCAAGGGCCCAACAGTGGCTGGGAAAAGTGGCATTTATGGTCTATTTAGTATGGTTTGGTTGTTTCTGGTACAAACAAATAAACAGGTAGCTGGATGGTGTGTGTGTGTGTGTGTGTGTGTGTGTGTGTGTGTGTGTGTGTGAGAGAGAGAGAAAGAGAGAGAGAGAGAGAGAGAGAGAGAGAGAGAGAGAGTCAAGTAGTAAGGGACGGAGAGGGACAGAGACAGAAAGAGAGATAGCTAACTAACTAATAGAAAAAGTAAAAGATATCTTCTCCCATTTGTCCTAGCCCCACAGAATGACCCTAATGATGAAAATTTCAAGCTAGGTGAAAGGGGAGCCTATGGTCTCGCCCCCTGGATGGGGGTGATTTTGGAGCAGTTGCAACTTTGTAGCCTCCTCAAAATACTCTTTGAAACTCTCTGAAGCTGAGGCTACCTGAATGTTCTCTGGATTGAAAATGATGAGGATCATGTTGGACCATCTCAAATGTCTTGGGTGTAGCCTCAATTTACCCTCTAAGAGATTGCCTGAGGCCAAGACATTGGAGTAATACCAGCAGAAAAAGTCGCCATATTGCAGGCCAACTCCATGGTATACCCTCACCCTAGACTTTTTTGCTTCCATGATTTCCTTTAAACCTCTCAATAAGTACATGAAGTATTACTAACGGGTTTATGGATGAAGAAACTGAGGCTCAGAGTGAGTAAGTAACCTGCCCAAGATCTAAAATCAGGGGGTTTTGATATAATGCATTTCTATTGTACAATGCCTTGATTCTTTCTTGGCCAATTATTTCACTTAAGTGCATGGCTTTCTGAGAAGATTATCTATTCTGTCCTATGAGAAAAGGTCACAGGCCCTCAAGGTCTTGGAGCAGATCTCTCTAATATGACGCAGAAATGAAGCCTCATTTCCACATTGCCGGCTCTCCTTGCATGCTAGCTTGCTACAGCTGACTCTGTGATGCAATGTCCATCTTCCTATTCTCCTCATAACTTGGTGATATCAACAGCAGAAACGTGGAACATCTGTCCCTTGAAGACCACAAGGGAAACTACTGTCTTCTCTATGACACGTAAGTGGCAGTGAAGAAAGTAGGAGCTGCCCCAGCCTGGGGAATCATGAGGTTAAGTATCAAAGGGTTAAGGAAGAATTTCGCTGAATTGGTATAGAAGTTGTTAGTTTCGTTAATCTTTGGTTCTCAGCTAACTTTTTATTCCAGATAAAGAATTTGTCTTTTTGTAGAGAGATTGCATGTATCTCAAGTTTCTGAATTTGCACACTCAGCTGAGCCACTAAAAATTAACATCTTATGTAAAACAGCAAAAATCAAATTGTTCAAATTCCCAGTGCTGCTGTTTATTCTAGTATGACAGATTTTACTTCTCTTGGGGCTGTACGTCTGGAAAATGTTTCTTCATATACAATAGTAGAAGAACTGACATCAACGATAAAATCTCTCCAGTCTATCCTTCCATGTCTGTGTCCATGGTTAGACCTTGGCTACCAACCCCGGGACTCTCACTCCACAGACACACATCTTGAGCTTCTCTTCTTCAGCTTTGCAGCACTGTCCCATCCTTGGTTTACCCATGGTGCTTTATATGAGACAAATGATATATTGATAATCCATCTCCTCAACTGCATTCTAAGCTTTGTGGGCTCACTGCAAATAGAATTTCACTCACCTTGTTTAAATGAAGAGATCTTAGTGAAGAGACTATGCAGAACAATTGAAAACAGGTTTAAAGTAACTTAAGGTGCTCAGGCAGGCACTAGCAAACCTGAGAAGGCCTTGACTTATCTCAGCCTGGTGGAGTAAGGGGAGAAATAGTGTTCCTGATTCTCACAGAAGGCTAGAGCCATAGAAGATGGGATGCCAAGCAGGAGCTATAATAGTGAAGAGAAGTGATCATAGCCATCCCTCAGAGATGAAGTAAGGAGAGAGCAGGAGGAGAAATATGCCAACCTTTCTCCTGCCCTTTCCAACCTCCCACAAGGGCTCCCATTATGTGAGAGTAATAGACAACCAGAGGTAAGGGTGCCTGGCAATGCAGTGGCGGTTGTACTCATGGGGTACAGAACAGGGCAGAAAAGGGACAGGATGGATCTGACGATGAGGGAGTAGCAAATGGAGAAAAAAAAACAGCATAATATTGAATTATTGTTTGGATCCCCAGTGGATTGCATAGTGCCCAGCACTGAGTAAAAAGTTAACAGATGTTTTTAAATGGAACAGAACGGGAAGAGATCTCAGAGCTCAGTGGGTTCAGAACCCTGGCTTTATTGCTGAGGAAGCTGGAATTGAGAGATGTGGAGGTGACTTACTCAAGACCATGTTAATGGCCAGCGGTTAAACGAGGATCCTGGGGCAAGCATCTGGGTTCCACGACTAGTGTTGCCTCCACCCCACCACCATCTGTGGGTAAGCACAGTCAATCTTATTCTCTCAGCTCATCCTTCTGTTCCTCATTATATTCACCTTTGTCTTTTTAGTCCTTTGTGCCTCTTTCACTTTACTTCCACACCTGGAACAGCTTTCCTTTCCTTCCTCTTCACAATCACACACATTACCAAACACTCATTGTGCACCAGATAATGCACTCAGTTCAGAAATTACAAATGTGAGTAAGAGCATGCCATCTCCATGCTCTTTCTTCAGCCACTCCTTAGTACTGGCCATTCCTTATCCTTTGGAATGTCATTCATCTCTGTGATGCCCTGACCAACTCTTGTCCAATAGTCGCAGCTCAGCTCTCATGCCACTTCTTCTGAGGGGCAGCCCTGACTCCCTCTTTCTGGCACTTAATTCATTGCACTGCTATTATCTGTGTACATGTGGTGCTCTGTTGCTTAAAGATAAGCACTTGTATTTTAGCATGATCCCTATCACACAGTAGGTTTTAATAAATGCTTGGTGAGCAATTGAATAAAGGATGATATGGAAGTGATCTGTCGAGTGACTGCATTCCAGACTATTCGCTTCCCCCTCTCTCCTGCCTTGATTACCTTCCAGCCACTCTCAGAAGATCAACACTTTTTATTCTTGAGAATGTTACTACTATTTTTGGAACACCTGTGACCTGCCAAAAGGTAATTTAGTTGCTATTTGACAGGTGAACTAACTAAGTCACAGAATAAAGACTTGACCAAGGTCACATGGCCAGCAGATTTATGCTGAAATTTGACCCCACGACTGCCTGGCTCTAAGTGTATGAACTATGCTACATTGTTTCATTGGTCTTATGCTAATAAGAATGTATTCATTGATTAATTCATGATATTCAAATATTTAATGAAAATACCACATGAAGAACATCTTCTCCAACATTTCCTTCATCATGTTCATCTCTTCTGCTCTAAGTGTAATCATTGCCTTTCACTTTATTTTTTTTATGGCAATAAGATGGTCACTATGCTCCTACCATGTTCGTTTTGCTGCATGATTTTCAAAGATTAAGGTAAATATCATGTTTTATGTTTTATGAAATTACCTTTAGTACTTTATAAGCACACAGTGAACAGATTTTGTCATCCTGTGACGTTGGAAAGAGATTGAAATCTCCAGTTTTGAAAAAAGGCCACATTGAGCTTAGTGTAGTTAAGCAATTCAGCCAAGCTCTCACAATGAACGGTGGCATAATTTTGACCACAATTGGGAAAAAAAATGAGAAGCACAATTTGTTTCTTGACCTACTTATCTCAGTATCAGACTTTCTGGGTCTTAAATATTGAATTATAATCTAATGAAGCTATGGCCTGTCTTAAGACAAACTGCATTTTTTATGTCCATCTTTTAAGATTGAAAAAACGTCTAAAACTAAAAAGTGTTGAATTGCAATGGCAGAGTGACAGATAATCCCATTTGTAATTTGGACAGCAACCTGTTGTTTATACTGAGAGTGATAAAACCAGCTTCACCTAAGAATAAGACCTCAACTTCCCCTGTTCTCTGATTTCTTAGCATTCAGCGGGGTGTCGATGCTAGTCTCCACCCTGGATGGTCATTTTTTTCTTTATCTGCACAAGAGCTCTGACATGACCACCAGAGTAAGCCCAGGGCTGTCTGAGGCCTAGCAAAGAGACCTGGACTGACATGAGCTTGGAGAGGCCGTGACATACGGTCCTGTAGAAGGAAACTGCGGTGCAGACAAAGTTTAACTTAACTTGTTTGATCCTGAGAGTGACTCATATTTTACGTGGAAGACAAGCTGAAAGTTAAGGAATTTGTTAAGAATTTGCTTTGGTAGATCCTGAAACTGTAGTGGGTTACATAGTTCCAGAAAAGGCAAAGTAACTCTTATGGTGTTCAAATGTACAGTGTATCCAACAGGGAGGGAGGGAGGCAGGGAGAGACGGAGATGGAGAGAGAGAGAGGGAGGGAGAGAGAAAGAGAGAGAGAAGAAGAAAAAGAAGAAGAACGAGAAAGAGAAGGAGAGAGAGGGGATGGGAGAGAGGGAGGAGGAGATGTTTTGATCAGCATCTTTCTGGTCTCTAACTCTGAGGTGTTGTTCATTGCTGTCATTATGATGGGTCTGGCAGCTGATCCTGTCAGGCATGAGGTCAGCAGGTTCTTAACAAGGCTGATACATCTATGAATACCAATAGAGGGGGCTCCTGTCCACCCTCCTGGAGTGGCAGACACTCAGGCTGCTGCCTGGGGAGGACAAGGGAGTCTGAGTCCCTGTGGTGAGGATGCTGAGCATGGAAGGTTTATATGCAGGTGTTGGGCATCACTGACTTGCTGGCCTGTTTGTGTTCCACAGGTTTGTATGTGTGCACAAGGGCATGTGGGCCTGTGAACCTTTTTCTGTTGCACCTTAATATATCTTCCCCCCCTCTTAGTATATATAACGGTCTCCTGAATGAATTCTAGCCCTGGAATTGTTAAGACCACTGATTTTATTTTTTCAGACTTCATCTGAACTTCAGATCACAGGGTACTAAAATATAATAAAGATGGGGGCATTGGTGTTTCTCATCTACCCGACTTTGTTACTGCCTAAACTCCTATAGACACTGTCCTTCATTTATTTGCACCTTCTCTGTCATTTTATGTCATTGTTTCAGCATCTGGCAATTAACTGCAGGGTTGGCAAATACTTCTATTGTATGTACTAAGAAGAAAGTAGTAACTTTGCTCTTAATCGCTATTTCCACATTTCAGTGCTGTTTCTGGTTGTGCTGCAATGATATGTCTGTAGATTTTGCATGGTTACCACTAGATACCTGGGCAGGGTACAGATCTGTGAGCTAGAAGCCTATTTGTAACACTGCCCACACCTTATATTCTACTCTTGTTCTTGAGATTCCTGGGATAGAAATAGGACTCTTTGCTCCATAAAAAGAGATTAAAGCTCTCAGAGTGCTGTTTTGTTTTGTTTTTGATTTGGAAGTTTAGCGGTAGATCTAACTAAGATCAAGATATTCTCTCAACCAGCAAATGAAACATGCTTTGGCAAAGATACATATACTCGTGTGAACAACAGGTTTCGATATTTGAAATCCTAAACGAAATCTTTCTTTTTTCATGTATAAAAACACCTTTATTTTTCTCTTCACTTAAATATTAACTTGGATGGCTATTGATTTCTAGATTAAGAACTGCCATGCACAAATATGTGACATTATCACATTTAAGGGAAAAATCCATCTTCCCAATAAGAATATGGCTTAAAAGTTTTTAGCCAACCTGATATACAATATTGTACATAGAACAAAAAAAAGAGTAATCCATATTTATAATGTTGTATTCATTAACTTTGTAACACAAACATTTAAAACACCATATTACAAAAATCACATTTTAGTTTGAAATACTGCTTTCTTAAATAGCTCATATTTCCATTATGAACTAAACCGAGATAAAATGTGAGGCTTTTTCATAGGTCTTATTCAACTCTCAGATTCCAATGCAACAAATATTTATTGAACGACTAATTTTGTGTAAGGCAAGGAATTCGCCTCTTATGATGTGGTGTCCTATGCTGAGAACATGAGCTCTGTGCTTATAACTCAGCCTGTGATTAGTGTCACAAGAATTCTCTCACAGAGCAGATGCTGTGACCCCAAGATGGCAGCGGTAGGGAGCATCTGCTCGGGTGCAGTGGGTCTTTCTGTGACCCAGGAGCGATAATTTGACATATAGGGATAGGCTCTCAGTTTGGAAGGAAACTCATTTCAGATTGCACCTAGATTATTAGAAAACCAAGTCTTTCGGAGAATGGGTAACTACATTCATTCATTTGTTCAACAGACATTGAATGAGCAAATTAATGTACAAGGCACTTAGGAAAAGAGAAATGAACAAGATGATCATTTTCTACTGCTCTTATGGAGTTTGCATTAGGAGGGAAAACAGACTTTAACAAAGACCTCAGTATTTAGTCATTGCATTCCAATTATAATTATTTTCCTGATGGAACAATATGCTGTCATGAGAAAATACAACAGATCACCTAATTTGGATATTCTAAAAAAAGTGACATTTAGGGAGAACTATGATGGATAAAAAGAAATTAGCCCAGTTAAAGTGATGGGCTTGAGGTGGGAGTAAGGTTGTGATTCGGGTGAGGCCATGGCATGTGATAAGGTCCCAAGGCAGGCAGGTGTGGTCAGGGAAATAATAGAAGGACGAAGTAGAGCTGAGTGGGTTTGATCAGGCTGAGGGAGGGTTGCTGGCTATGGTCGTGAGTTTAATTTTATTCTAAGAACAATGGGAAGGTTTTGAGCAGGGGCACAACCCAATGAGATGTGTGTTTCAAGAAGAGGGACTGGCTGCTGATGGGAAGTTGGTTGAAAAGTGGTGAAGAATCCAGGGAAAGTGGAAACAAGGCCATTTCAACAGTGGAAACTAGAGGTGATGGTTTCTCTGTGATTTGATGCTTTATGTGTCAATCAGGGGGGCTCAATCAGGATTAATTGGTCTGTTGAGAGTATGCATTTCATGGGTGGTTTCTCAGTGTTAAGGTGAGAGCATTAGAGGTTTGGCACCCAATCCCCTGGACCAACTATACATCTCTCATTTGGGTTGTGTTTAGGGATATGTATAATGATACATGTTTCCTTAGAGCTTAGCACCCTGCAAAATTTAAGGCGGCAAGTTCTATGAGCTCTGGCTTTTGTAATAGGCCATGAAGTTTTGATTATTTAGCAGCTCTCTGGCTGCCAACATTCTTACTCATGTTATTTTGACAGTTAGCGTGCCATGCTATTGGAAATGCCCTGTCTATTGTGCAACAGCAGGGTGACTAAGTGAGGCAGGATTCCCCACATGAAGGAAGCGCTCCCATCTCCTGATGAACATTTTAAATGTGAGTTTTGGAATCAGATCCACCCGGGCTTTGCAGGTTGGGTGCCCTGTCTTCCTCCAAGGGTTAGGGGTGCTGTTGCTAATGATGGGAGCTACGCAGGTCTGCAACCACTGAGATGTAGCCTCCTAAAGACAGAGCCAGCTAATAGCGGGCAAGTCTTCTTGCTAATTGCTTGTTATGTTGCATCAGGTTTCTTAGCCCTTGGTAGGCTGGGAGAAACAGAGTGGAAAGACCACAAGCTTTGAAGATAGACACATTTTTGATTTTACCAAAAGAAGCTCTGTAAGCGTAAGCACATTGTTTATCCTCTCTGAGCCTGACTTCCCTCACCTGTGAAAAGGGGATAATATAATTTAAGCCTCTTGGGATTCTCATGCGGACTAGATGTCATGGTATATGCCAAGGGCCCCACAGAGGTTTCCCACACTGCAGACACCTAATAAATATGAGTTTACTTCCCTATGTTAACCATGTAATAACTAGCTCACCTGATGTCACCCAGGGGTCCCTCTTTTGTGGTAGTGGGATCAACCACATCCTCATATTTTGTAGCCGATTTGTGAAAATGTCACTTATCCATGCTGTACCTTCCTTCTGAGGCATAGATAATTGAATTTTCAGTAGAAGCATGAAGCAGGTAAGACTATAAGCTCTGAGTATATCTTACTATAATTTGTAGACTGTCAGTAACGTAATGTAACCAGTCTGGCATTTGGTCTCAGAAAAATGCATGAGAAGATTCCATGCTGCTCTCAAATAGTTAAGAGAGTGGATCTTTCATCTATGCATTTATCAAAATCTCATCAGAATCTTCTATGACCATCTACCATATTTTCAGGTTAATAGGTCCATGCATGTATTAACTACATTCAAAGAAGTGCTTTTTCATCAGGTCTTAACTTACCCTTTTGCTGACCTCATACCATGCTCCTTGGTTCTAATATTTTCTTGAGTTGGGGAATAAATTCCAATCCCCCAAATTAGAAAAAAATGTTTTCATTTTAGGCAGGTGAGCTACAGTGAAAAAAAGCACTGGCCCTGGGCTCAGGAAATTGGCTGAGAATCTCATTTCTGCTACTTGCTGTTTGGATCGATGTAATTTCTTTGAGACTCCATTTTCTCACATTTGGAATGGCGGTAACGATACCTACTCTGCCTTCATTATACAATGACTGTGAGGATGGAAGTCTATCCATGAAAGGTACATAAACTGTAAAGCACCAAGCAAATGATTTTCATCAGATACATGCATCACCACAGGGACTAAAAATAATTCTGATGTCAGGACTCCCCCCCAGTTCCACTGAATCAGGGTGTATAGTGGTGGGATGCACTTATATCTATCTATCTATCTATCTATCTATCTATCTATCTATCTATCTATCATCTATCTATCTATTTAATGTTTATTTATTTTTGAGAGACAGAGAGAGACAGAGCATGACTGGTGGAAGGTCAGAGAGAGAGGGCGACAGAATCCGAAGCAGGTTCCAGGCTCTGAGCTGTCAGTACAGAGCCCAAGGCAGGGCTTGAACCCACGAACTGTGAGATTATGACCTGAGCTGAAGTCAGACACTTAACTGACTGAGCCATCCAGGTACCTCTGGTACTTCTATTTAAATGAATGAATGAGGGGTGTCTGAGTGGGTTAGTCAGTTAAGCGTATGACTCTTGATCTCAGCTCAGGTCGTCATCTTGAGACTTGTGAGATGGAACCCTGCATCGGGCTCTGTGCTGACAGCATGGATCCTACTTGGGATTCTCTCTCCCCTCTCTTTCTGCCCCTCCCCTGCTTGTGCTCTTTCTCTCTCTGTATCAAAATAAATGAATAAACTTGTAAATAAATAAGTAAATAAATAAATGGATGATATATGTATATATTTAACTAAGTGTGTGCAGCAAGGGTAGAAATCTACTGCCCTGAACAAACAGGATGATATCACTATTCACAATAATAGAGGCATCATTTTTCCAAATGGATGAGCTTGAATCCTTCTGGTCCATCTTCAGCTGCAGGTCTTTGCCCCTCATATTCTGAGTATTTTCGGACTTAGCCACATTCTCCTCTCCCATCTCATCTTGCTACAGCACAGTGCTCCAGTCTTTTTAGACTAGTCTCCATTTGCTGAAAACCCCATTCCTTTACTTTCCTTTGTGATCCTGCACTGTGATTCCTTGAGAGGACATTGTGGCTGGGCAGCCGAGACCCGGTCTTCATGTAGCACTAATAATTGAGACATAGACATTTCAAATGGGAAGTGATCTTATGACCATTCAGTTTATCTTCTGTTTCACAGAGGAAAGCCCTGAAACCCAGAGAAGGTAACACAGGCCAGACCACAAGGTAATGTAACCCATTAATGATAGTCAGAATTAGAATCCAGGTTTTCAGACTCCAGACCACTGTTCTTTACACCACTTATCTAAAGATATTAATGGAACAGCTATTACGTTGCAGGCGCTGGCATATAGTTGTACTGTAAATATGCAAAAATATACCATTCCAAACACAGAACACTAAGCTCTAGCACTTATAGTTTTTAAATAATTCTTTTAGTATGCTTAAAAATGCCCTAAGGTGCCTGGGTGGCTCAATTGGTTAAGCATCCAACTCTTGGTTTTGGCTCAGATCATGATCTCACAGTTCGTGAGATTGAGCCCCACGTCGGGCTCTGTTCTGACAGTATGGAGTCTGCTTGAGATTCTCTCTCCCTGTCTCTCCCCCTCCCCACTCACACTCTCTCAAAATAAATCTATAAACTTAAAAAAAACGAACAAAAATTAAAATGCACTCAATCTTCAAAGTTTTTCAGGACACTATACTTTCTTCTACAGTGTATTCAGCTACCACCCACAGCCTATGCTTATCTACCCTGCATTATACATCTGACCTGAGTTATGTGAGGATTGAGCCTTTTCTTTGGGGATTTCAGCCACTTCCTTGGCCAGGCTCGGACCATTAGCAGAGATGGGGCTACTACTTTTGGCTTATTTTCCTCAATCTAAGTGCTCACGCATGGCTGTGTCAGTCACTTTGCCAAATAGTCTGGCATCATCTTTAGAATGGACACTTTAACTTCAAGTCTAGTGTCCTGATGCCAGTACTAAAGAACTTAATTACCTGAAGTTTGTTCTCAGTATTTTACTTTGGAAGAAATTTATAAATTATGGTAAAAGAATTTGACATAAGGATTTTGTGAAGATTTACAGAGCCTATCTTGGGCCAGCACATCCTCAAGCTAACCTCCAAGGTTACCTGGGGTATAGCTATGGAATCACACTCTCAATCAGATTCTTAGATAGCTCAGGGCCAGAAAACTCCTACTAAATGTAAAGATTCAGTGGGTATGTGTGTGTGTGGGGGTGGTCAAGTTCAGGAAACTGTGATTTCTTTTCTCATTGCTCCTTATTCAGTGTGGTGTAGAAGCAGAGATGCAGAGTTTGGAATTGCTGATCTCTAGAGAGTTCCTTCTGAACATATACTTCTCTATTTGACAACGCGGTGTCTGAAGGACTACATTAAGCAATGTGTGCAAAGCACACTGTCCTTTCAACATTTCCTCTGCGTCTCTGCATTTATGAGGCTCCTTTATTTCTAGGATATCAGCAACATCAGTTTAGAAAATGAAAAATAGTGGGGTACTCAATCAGTTGGGCGTCTACTTCGGCTCAGGTCATGATCTCACAGTTAGTGCGTTTGGGCTCTGCATTGGACTCTGTGCTGACAGGGCAGAGCCTGGAGCCTGCTCGAGTTCTGTGTCTCCCTCTCTCTCTGTCCCTCCCCTCTCTCAAAAATAAATAAACATTAAAAATATTTTTTAAGGGGCGCCTGAATGGCTCAGTTGGTTAAGTTTCCGACTTCGGCTCAGGTCATGATCTCACGGTTCGTGAGTTTGGGCCCCGCGTCGAGCTCTGTGCTGACAGCTCGGAGCCTGGAGCCTGCTTCCGATTCTGTGTCTCCCCCTCTCTCTGTTCCTCCCCTGCTCACACTCTGTCTCTCTCTCAAAAATAAATAAAGATTAAAAAAATAATTAAAAAAAAGAAAAAGATTCTACGTTTAAAAAAATATATTTTTTAAAATGAAAAAAATAGATGGATCAGTACTGCAAGTCCTAAGATCAGATATTTTTAAATCAAGTATAATTAATGTGCAGTATTATATTAGTTTTAGGCATGTAATATGATGATTCAACAATTCTATACATTTCTCAGTGCTCATCAGGACACACATACTTTTAATCCTCTGCACCTATTTCACACCTGCCCCATTTCCCCTACTCCCTCTGGCAACCACCAATTTGTTCTCCATATTTCAGGGTCTGGTCTTTTGTTTGTCTCTTTTTTTCTTTGTTCATTTGTTTTTGTCATAAGATCAAATATTGACTAATGTCTATAGCAGTGAAGAAAAATTGGCAAATTTATGATCTCACATAAGTCTCTACTGCCAGAGCCTATCTTGTGTTGTTTAAGATAAAGCTGACTTCATTAAAACCACTAGGACTTGTAAGGAAGCTTTGAGTTTGAGATCTTTAAAGATCTCTATTTCTCTCTAGGGGTTCAGAATTAGGCAAGTGTTGAAGATTGGCATAAACCCTCAAAGGACATTCTCTCTCTCTCTTTTTAAATTTTTAAAAATGTTTCCTTATTTTTGAGACAGAGAGAGACAGAGCATTAAGCAGGAGAGGGACAGAGAGGGAGACACAGAATTCAAAACAGGCTCCAGGCTCTGAGCTGTCAGCACAGAGCCTGGTGCTGGGCTCAAACTTAAAAACCATAAGATCATAACCTGAGCGGAAGTCATACGCTTAACCAACTGAGCCACCCAGGCACCCCTAAAGGACATTTTTTTAAGCTATTATTTACTTTTTGTTTTTGAAAAGAAGATCCATGCATTTGGTTGTTACCGTTTTCTGCTACAGAAATTTGTTAAAAGTTGGTCTTTACCCACATTCTCTTTTATGCTTTTTCCATGCATTGTTTTTTAATTCAACCAATATGTACTGAATGCCAGACATGATTCTAGTTTCTGGGAATACCACAACGAACAAATGTGTTCCTGCTAGTGCAGGAAGACAAATGTTGTATCTTTAAAAGGCTTAACAAAATTGACAATCTTTTGACCAAAGTGATGAATAGAAAAAAGAAAGAATAAATGGAATGAGAAAAGAAATAAAACCAAAAATCTATACTTATTAAAAAGATAATAGTGTGTAGAACTGTGTATGTTATCAAATTAGAAAAATTAGAAGAAATACATAAATTTCTTAAAAATAGTATATTAAAACTCATTCGAGAAGAGATTTTTTAAAAAAATCTAAATGATCTTGTAACTACTAAAGGAATTGAACAAATTATTTAAAATCTACAAAGAAAATATTAGCTCCAATAATTTTAAGGGTGAATTCCACCAATTATCCAAGGAACGAGCAATTCCTTTCAGGTAACATAAAAGGGGGAAAAATCTCTCAATTTATCTTATGAAGTGAGTAGAAACCTGGTGTTGAAACTAGACAAGGACAGATGAGAAAGAAAAATTACGTGGCAGTTTCACCCATGAACATAGATCCGAAATACTAAATGAAAATGTTAGCAAACTGAATCCAGAAATTTATTAATAAAATATGACCAAGTTAGATGTTTTCCAAAATGCAAGGTGAGTTGAACGTTAGAAAAAATATTATTGTAATTCACCATTTTAAAGTTTGCAGTGAACAAACTATGGTCTCCTTCATGTAGGAAAAACATTTGATAAAATCCAACAACCATTCAAGATAAATATGCATAGCTAAGAAAGGAAATGTCCTGATCCTGTTTAAGAATGGCTACAAAAACCGTTACAGCAAACTTGATACTTCATGGCAAAATGTTAAAAATACCCTTCTGTTTAGAATCAGGAGCAAGACAAAAATGCCGAGTAACGGTTTCAAAGGAAATGGTAAAGCAAGAAAAAAAATAACAAATGTATAAAGATTAGGAAAAAGGAACAAAAACATCAGTTTACAGATGAAACAAATTTCTGCATAAAAGCGAGAAGGGTCTATAAAGGTTATGGATGCATTTCAGATATCTTAAAGTCCTTGGCCTCTCAGACGTAACTTACTTGAAGGAAAGAGGAGTAAAAGGGTTAAAATATGTTGGACCATAGCAGGTGTCAGGCTCAGTGCTAGATTGTTTTAAAATAATTATTTTAAATATACATAAAAGTATATAATATATATAAAATATATAACAGCTTGTGTATTGTACCAATTCCTCTGCCAAGAACTAGATGAATTCTTTCAGTTAATATTTCTAATCCTCACACGAACTTCAAGTATTCTTCAAGGAATTATTATCCCTACTTTACAGATGAGAGAACTGAGATTCAGAGAAGTTAAGTAACTTACTTACCCAAGCTGACACAGCTATAAAGTGACAGAAACGGAATTTTAAAGAGAGTCTTTTGGACTCCACACCTGTGTTCTTTACAATGCATGAGGCTTCCCAAAGATACAGAACTTGTGTCTGGGTGGTGTCCTAGATGCCCAGTTGTGTATTTGTGGACTGTTTCACTTAGAGGCCAAGTCAAACACTTGTCTCACAAAAGGATCAGCACTTCTTCAAAATCAAGAGTCAGAGCCATTAAAGCAGCTCTCACTTGTCCAAGATTTTCTGGTTCCTTTGCTTTTCCTCTTGGGGCCAGAAGAGGATTTCTAGGAAGCTTATACTGTTGGGTACTAGAAAGGATAGAGGACGTCTGTATTAATGTGCTCAGGCTGTTATAACAAAATACCACAGAATAGTGGATTAACAACAACAGAAACTTGTTTTCTCACAATTCTGGAGGCTGGACATCCACGAGCAAGGTGTTAGCAGGTTTGGTTTCTTTTGAGGTCTCTCTCCTTGACTGGTAGATGGCCGCCTTCTCCCTGTGTCCTTCACATGGTCCTTTCTCTTTGTTTTCAGGGTCCTAATCTCCTCTTCTATGGACACTAGTCATACCGGAGTAGGGGTCATCCTAATGACCTATTTTAACTCACTTACCTCCTCGATGGCCCTGTCTCCAAATATAGTCACACTCTGAAGAAGTAGGGTCTAAGATTTCAACATATAAATTTTGGAGGGACACAATTCAGCCCATAACAATATCTCAGGGGAATAATAGGGTAGAGTTACAGTCTCTGAGAGATTGGATGCTTTCAGTGTATGTGTGACAGTGAGTCCGAACAGGGAATCCTTCTTGGACAAAGAGGAAAAAACAGCAGCTCCACCAGGTTCCACAGGCACTTAACAGGAGTATAGATACTTACACCTGAGACTTAGAACACTCCTCTGATTGGGCTCATTGCTGAAAAGGCAAATATAAGGTCAGATCACCACTGAGAACAGGAGCAACCAACAGGATATCCCTCCCTCCGTGTTTTCCCTTCAACTTTTATGAACCTGCCAAGGCTTGGTGAGTGGGAGCTTCTAAACACCCACCCAGCTGGCTATGGATTCATCAATTCATCAATTCTCTTAGGAAAATAAGAACTTAGAAACAGTCTTGAATTTCCAGATAGATTTGGAAAATAATAAAACTTTGACATTTCATGAGAGAATTTTTTTTTGAGGCCATGTTTTATCAGAGGCTGTACAGCGGCATACAAATAGAGCATGGGAGTATTGAAGAAACCTGAATAATAGAGTCAGACTTGAAAACATCCCTCAGTACTGCCTCTCCTTTATTCTTAGCCTCTTCCTGCCTCCCCTTCTCTCCCCACGCCCTGTTCCTTTTAGCAGAGAAACAGAGCTCCCTTTTGGAGGACAAATCTGGAGACAGTCTTGACTCCAACCCAAGGGCAATTTCCCAAGAAGCCAGGCTACCATTTAGTTCCTGCCCAGCCCTACCCAGCCCTTCAATTTGGTAAAGATATACTGGAATGATCTTTATCTGCTAGCAGAGACAATGAGTCTCTAGGTAACTATTTTAGCATCACCTGGACTGACATTGACCTTCAATCTGAAATTGATGTACTCAGGCATAGCTGTATTTTTTAATTGCCTTAGCATTGTGTTCACACAAGGACTCACAGGGTATTGGGGAATTGGGAGTTAGGTCTCTAGGGTATCAATGAGGAGAATATTTGATGGTTTAAATGATAGAACATTAGAGCATTGAAGGATAATATTTTTTAACCTTAAATTTCTGGAATATGCCAACCTTTGTCATGATTTATTGCATTTCTTGATTCAGAATATAGGATGCTTAAACCTAGAATGGAGGATGTTCTTGAACCTTACAGTTTACTTAAAGCATCATAATGATATTAGAAGGAAAATAGTTCAACTATGCAGAAGGCAGTTAACATTTATCAAATGTTTTGCTCTATGCTTGGTGCTGTGTTAGTAACTTTACATTATTTCTTTATTTCATAAAAAATAATGTAGTGGCAATGTTTAGCATGAAGATAGACCTCAAGCATGGATTCAACCCTTGAAGGGAGCCATATGAAATGCAAGATGCCTCGTCTACTTACATTCTCATGTTTCTCCTTTCTCCTTTGTCTCCTACCTCAATTCTCACAGGCACGGTGGCTGTACTTCAGTTATTCCTATTAAATGGTACTTTAGAAAAGGTGGCCTTTAGAAGACACTGAATTTGAACACTTCCAGTGAAAGGCCTTTTTTGATCACACTATCTAGAGAAGCCACCAAGTACCCACTCCATCAAATCCTTTTATTCATCATCTTGTAGCATTTCTTATAATTCTGTATCTGGTTTATTATTATCTGGATCCCCTTCTAGAATGCAACCAATCTTATTCTCTACCCTGTCCAAGGGACCTCCAACAGTGATGGGCACATCACATGTAGTGGTTATTTGTTGTGTGACTCAGACAAATGATAGCAGCCCCTCTAACTGGCTAACTGGAGTAGATTAGATCATGTCTGTAAGAAATCAAAGCTCATGCTGATGTGGCTGAAATCTCAAACTTTCCCATGAATTCACAAAAATGTAAGACTGAATTTACTTCTAATCTGCCTTTGCAATACAGGATGTCTTATTTAGTTCACTAAAATGTTCTTCCATTTCCTTGTAATTAGTGTTTCCTGAATGGAGTGGAGTGAAATAGTGAATAGGGCTGTGCCATGAACACGTGGGCAACTTTCCCTGCTATATAATATTTTATTGCTTGGGTATTACACCTTTTTAAATCTATTCATCTTTTGATGGCCATTTGGATTGTTTCCTTTTTTTTTTCTGTTTATACTTAGAAACATTTTCATAAACATCTTGGCAAGGAGTTCTCTAGGGCATTGATTTTCAAATTGTGATCGTCAGACAAGGAGCTTTGTCTCCATCCCTGACCTACTGAGTTAGAATCTCTGTGGATGGGACCTAGCGATCTGGGCTTTAGTATGCTCTCCAGATGGTTATCGTGCACAGTATAACCAAGCATGTAACTTTAAAAAAATACCAGTGGCTGAGCCCTACCTCAGAATGATTAAATCATAATCACTTAGGGTGGGGCAGGTGATTCTACAGTGTTGCTGTAGAATCAGGTAACTACTTACATAAGTAGGAGTAGGATTGCCATTGTCTTATGGCACAGGTTTGTTAAATTTCACTACCTGAAGTTAAATTGCTTTTCCAAAATGGTTGCCTTTGCCAAAATGGTTGCTCCTACTAGCTTTCTCTGAGTATTTCTTTTGTTCCACGCCTTCACCATAAAGAACTTGCTTTATTTGACTTTTTTTTAAGTTTATTTATTTATTTTGAGAGAGACAGAGACAAGTGAGGGAGGGGCAGAGAGAGAAGGAGAGAGAGAATCCCTATCAGGTCCCATGCTGCCAGCACAGCCCAATGCGGGGCTCAAACCCATGAAACTTCAAGATCATGATCTAAGCTGAAACCAAGAATTGGACGCTTAAGTGACTGAGACAGCGGGTGCCCCTATTTAACTTTTCAAATGTTGCCATTTTTACAGGTAAGAGGTAGGTATCTTGTTATAATTTTTATTTGTATTTATTTGATTAATAGTGGGGCTGAACATCTTTTTATATGTTTAAAGGCCATTAATATTTTTAATTCTGTGAAAAATGCCCATTCATGGGCCACTGGTGGTTCAACTGGTTAATTGTCCAAGTCTTGGTTTTGGCTCAGGTCATGATCTCACAGTCCTGAGACTGAGCTCTGTGTCAGGCTCCCCGTGACCTTCCCCTGCTCACGTGCACACACTCACTCACTCTCTTTCTTTCAAAATGAATAAACCTCAAAAGTAAAAATGCCTATTCCTATAGTCTGCCATTTTTTCCCTACTGGATTGTCTTTATGTCGATTTGTAGTCATTCTTTATGTATTCTGGATGCTAATTCTTTGTCAGTTTTATATGAAGGAACTACGTTTCTTCTACTTTTTGGTTTATCTTCTTATTTTCCTTAGGGAATATTTTGACCAACATATTTTTTTTTATGTCATTGAATTTCCCTCTCTTTTTTCTTTTAGGGTTTTTTTTTTTTTTATTCTGTGTGAAAAATCTTTCTGTACCAAAAGTCTAAAAGATATTTTCTTGTACTTCTAAAAGTTTTAAACTTTTGTCTTTCACATTTAAGTAGTTAATCCATCTCAAATTTAAAAATTATTTATTTATTTATTTTGGGAGAGAGAGAGAGAGAGAAAGAGCACAAGCTGGGAAGTGGCAGAGAGAAGGAGAGACAGAATCCCAAGCAAGCTCTGCACCATGAGTCCAGAGCTCAGTAGGGGGCTTGAACTCACAAACTGTGAGATCATGACCTGAGCTGAGATCAAATTTGGACACTTTACCAACTGTGCCACCCAGGTGTCCCTCAAATGTTAAAAGTCGTTGTCTAAAGTAAATATTTGTTTCACTTATTGTCCTTGTGGATAAACAATTGCCTAGTACCATTTACTATTTCACCCATGCTTTTTCTCCTAAACTGCCATGCCAGTGTTGTTTATATATCTGTGTTAGAAAAATACACGGGTCTGTTTCTGAACTACCTATTTTGTCTATTCATGAGTTAAAAAAAAAAAAACAACAATGAGCCAGTACTTCATTGTTTAATAATTATAGATTATAATAAGTCACAATACATGACTGGGCAAGTCTCCTACTTGGTTTTTCTCCAAGAATATCTTGGGTATTCTTGGTGCTCTGCTCTTCACTAACTTAACAATTAGCTTGTCGGCTATCATGAAAGGTTTGCTAGAATTTTAATTAGAAATGCATTGAAATCTTTACATGAACTTAAGGATTGATCTCATTGTGAAAAATGGGACTCTTTCATTTAATGAACATAGTATGTCTCTCTAGTTATTTAGGTTTTTTTTTTTTAATGTCTTTTAATAAAGTTTTATATTTTTCTACATATAGTCCTTAAAAATATTTTTTGGGTTTATTGTCTGGATCCCTTATATTTTGTTGTTATTATAAATATACCTATACTTTTGAGTTGCATTTCATAAATTTGGTATCTGTGTATAGAAATGAAATAGATTTCTGAATGTTAGTCTTATGTATGGCAACCTACCTAAATTCTTTTATTAATTCTAACAGTTTCATAGATTATTTTGAATTTTCTATATGAACAGCTATGGTATCTATAAACAATTGTTTTTTTCTAATTCTTATACAGTGTGTGTATGTGTGTGTGTGTGTGTGTTTGTGCGTGTGTGTGTAAACGACTGTGTGTATTTTGCCTTATTACTTTTTAGAACACCAAATTGTATGGAATTGGCGATAGTGATTTTAAAGGTACTAATGCTTTTAACATTTCATCATTGAGTAATCTATCTGTGGTAAGATCTTTGTCCTGTTTTGTTTCCTTTCTTTTTGTGCTACCTTTGAGCAGGCTAGAAAAGTTCCCTAATTTTCATCATTAGCTAAGAAATTTGTCTTGAGCAGTTGCTGAATTTTATTAATTGTTATTTGTCTGTATAAAAATAGTTATTTAGTATTTTTTCCTCTGTAGTCTATTAATATGGTGAATTATGTTAATAGATTTTCTCATGTTGACTCAATTTTGCACTGGTCATGATTCATTTTCTCTTTTTACAGTGAGCATTTGGTTTTCTAATGTTTTAGTTCAGGATGCATTTACATTTATTTTAGTGAGTAACCAGCATGTAATTTTTCTTCCTTGTACTACCCTGTCTGGTGTTGGTATTAAGGTTTTACTCACCTCACAAAATATGTTGGGAGAGTAGCCCCTCTTTTCCTACTCTATGAAAACATTTGTATAGATAAGAATTACATGTTTCTTCATGTTCGCTGGAATTCTCTAAACTACCATGGGTCTGATATTGTCTTTGTGTAAGGATTTTTGCACCTTTTATCAAAGTATAACATACATACAGGGAAGCATAGAGCTGATGAATGATCACAAACTGAACACACCCTTTACCTAGTACCCAGATCAAGAGACAAAATACTGCCAGCACCTCTGAAGCCTATGCCATGGCTGTTCCCACAATTCCTCCCATAGCAAAATTTCAAAGGTCACAAGTACTTGGATTTCTAACACCATGTATTGTTAGTTTTGCCTGTTTTTGAATTTTGTATAACGAAGTTCTATAGTATGTGTCAGTCAAGATATTTTGAGAACTCATACATTTCTTGAATGGTCATGGAGTTATATTTCTTCTCTGTTTTCTTTTTATAATGTATATTCTAAAAATGCATTTTTGTTCATCTCAGGTTTGAATACATGGGTGTACACTCACTCAAAGTATTTTTTATGTTTAATCAATGCGGTATAGGTAGTTAGATTTCCATTTTATTTTATTTCTGTCATATATTTTACTAGAGAAGTTTTGTTGAAGGTTTGTCAGTCTTACACTTTTTGAAAAGCACCTTTGGGCTCTGTTTCATTTCTATAATGTTACTTTCTGTTTTATCATTTTTCTTTCTGTTTTCTTCAGGTTTATTATATTATAATTTTTATAGCTTAAGTTTTATTCTTAGCTCTTTAATCTTTAACCCGTCTTCTTATATATATATATATATTTAGAGATTATTTTAAAACAATGAAGCCCTGTGGATATCATTTCAATTGCATCCAATATGTTTCATGATGCAGCATTTAGTTCTCTGCTTCCCCCTATATTTCATTATTTGTTCTTTAATGTATGGATTATTTAAACTTTTTTTTTCAAAATAGAGTTATCTTTTTGGTTTTTATTTTTAAAAATTTACTTTTGATGTTTATTTATTTTTGAGAGAGAGAGAAACAGCTTGAGAGGGAAAGAGGCAGAAGAGAGAGAGGTAGACAGACGATCTGAAGGGGGCTCTGCACTGACAGCAGAGAGCTCAATGAGGTGCTTGAACTCAGGAACTGTGAACTGAAGCTGGATGCTTTGGTTTTGATTTTTACTTTATTGCCTTGTAGTAAGACTATGTGGTCTGTGCAACATTGACTTTCAGAATTTTTTGAGACTTTGTGATCTAGAATACATTTGATCTTTATAAATGTTTCATGTCTCCTTGAAAAGCATATCTGTTTTTCAATTGTTGGGTGCCATGTTCTAAATATATACACTAAATTTATCTTTTTCCTTATGTTGTTTAATTATTTTCTATCCTTACTGTAATAGTGAGGATGGGTTAGGTTGTAACAAGGCTCCTCACAGTTAAAGTTTACTTCTGGTCCATGCTCCTTGCTTATCTTTACTGAAGAATCAGGTTAACAGAGGATCCAACTCTGTGCTTTCACAATTGCCACAGTAGGAAAAAGAACTTGTGCGGTATCTCACACTGGTCTGGAAGCCAGCTTCTGCTGACATTAACTTCTCACATTTCATTGGCCAAAGCAAGTTAAATGCCAAAAAAAGCCACACCTAATTTCAAGGAGTCAGGAAAATGTATTCCTACAATGTACATGAAGGTGGAGAACCAGAATTTTTGGTACTCTACCATTCTTTGGATTTATTTTGTCTGCTTTATTGATTACTGAAAAAAAGGGAGGGTTTTAAATCTCCTATTACAATGATGGACTCATAAATATATCCCTATATATTTTGACCATTTTTTCTTTATATAGTATAAAGCTATGTTCTGAGGTGGCTACATTAGAATTCTAATGCTATCAAGGGAATTATGTAGGGATCATCTTTGCCTTTCAAAATGTTCTTGCATTAAATCCCATTTTGTTTGTTATTACTCTTTGGAGAGCTCAGTAGTTGCCTGGTATAGAGCTTCCCTCTTTTAATTTTATTTTTTCATTTTAACATGACTATTTGTTAACAAATATGAACTTAATCAATCTCTTTGCCTTACTCTTGAATAAGGATCTCAAAACCTTGCTAATCAAAGTTTGATTCATCAACCAGCAGAATGAACACATCTGGGAACTTGTTAGAAATGGAAAATTTCTGCCCCAACCCACTGATTTCTGCCCCAAGCTGACTTTTACAAAGATCCCCCAGTGACCAGGTGCATATTAAAGATTGAGAAGCTCTGCCTTAGAACATATTAAATCTAGTTATTGCCTTTCTAATTTATATGCTTTTGGTGTCTAGAATTTAACTCTGCCTGGTTTTGTTTTTAACTCGACATATTAGCCTTCACTGTAACTATTTTATACAGTTAATGCTTGTTTTAGTGTTACCCAGAAATCTATCATTTCTTTGCTTAGCCATTCCATCTTGCACATCAGACCTTTCTTTCTCAGATCTGTTCCTTCTTTCTTAGATATGACTTTTAGAAGTTATTTTTGTAAGGTGCTATTGGTAGTGAACTCAGCTTTAGTTCATTGGAAAATGTCTTTATTTTGCTTGCATTTTAAAAATACCTTCACTAGATAACATTTCAGGGTCACTAGTTATTTTTCTCAGTATTTTTAAAATTATTATTATTATTTTAACATTTATTTATTTTTGAGAGACAGAGAGAGACAGAATATGAGCAAGGAGGGGAAAAAAACAGGGAGACACAGAATCCAAAGGAGGCTCCAGGCTCCGAACTGTCAGCACAGAGCGCGATGTGGGGCTCTAAATCACAAATGGTGAGATCGTGACCCGAGTCGAAGTTGGACGCTTAACTGACTGAGCCACCCAGACAACCCCTCAGTATTTTTAATATATTTACATTGTCATTTAATGTCCGTTATTGTTGTTGAGAAGTCATCTAGAAGCTAACTGCCTCCCTTTGGTAGTAATCTCTCTGTCACTGTGTCCTTCTCTCTCTCTTTTCTCTGTTTTCTTTAAAAACCTTGTAATTTTATATATCTACATTGATGGAAGATCTGAATCCTAAGGTTCAAGGAACCTAATGGATTGTGTGTTCAGCATAGAACTAAATTATAATAAAAATACTGTTAAACAAAACATATCAGATGCAACTAAAATATCTAGAAGCCTTAATTATTTTTAAAATAATCTTTAAAAACATATGTAAGAAAATAATATGAGCTAAATATTAATGAAACAGGAATAAAACTTAAATTATAAGTTATAAAAATAACAGTAAATAAAGTCTTTAGTAGTATTTTTGTACATGGTCTTTCTCCCATTTTTTTTTGTCTTTCTGCAACTCTCATTGTGTGTATGTTAACTCTTCTAATCACTCTCTCTCTTAAACTTTTATATTTTCCATCTTTTTGTTTATGTGTATTTGTTTTCTAGGTTATTTCTCATATCTATCTTCTGTTTGACTAATTCTCTCCTTACCTATTTCTCTTGAATGGAATCTGTGTAGTGCTTAAATTTACAAATGCTCTTAGAGAAAATAGCTGTAGCATTGGCTTTTTCTTCTTGTTCTCCACACTTCCATGTCACTTTTGGACCATATTTTTGCTTTATTTATGTCCCAATTAACCATGATTTTGAGAAATATTTGTATTTTATCCAGATTTGTCTATTTCTATCCTGGGATAGATTTATTTTATGAAACTATTTCACCATATTTCCAGAAATGAAAATCTGAATTTCTCTTATATTTTGCCTGGTATTTTGAATATTTTTATAGTTATTATGATCTACTGTTGTTAGGTTTCGTCTCCTTGGGGGCAAAATTTATATCTGATCCATTTCAAAATCTCCAAGTTAACTACAGTCATTAAACGATACTTGTTAAATAAATGATTCCAATAGTTAATAGAGCCTTCTCGTAGTACCAAGACTTGCTTGTGGGGACGTACCAGGTGAGGCAATGACATGCATTTAACCATTAAGAATTCAAGCATACAGGCAGTTCAACAGGAGGAAATTCCTGTTAAAGTCCCAGATTTTCTTTCATCTCCTCCTGGACGACTTCACGGGTTGAAGAAAGTTATGGAAACAAAAAATGTTCTCTAGATGCTGACAGGATTGTGCAAAAATTTGTTTTCCATGAATTGTTTCACATTTTAAATTATTTTTAAAGGACTCTAAATTTTTTTCAAGTTCCAAACCACAAAAATTAAAATGCAAATAAATAATACAATTAAGGAAGACACTGAAAGATAGATGGCAAACAATCTTAGAAAAGTATCCTCCCTCTGATATTCTGCCTCATCTCATCACATAGCAGCTCTAGGTCATATAAATTCCAGTCGAATGTGGACTTTCCAATTTTTCCATATTTAATCAATTAAAAGAGTGAAATCCCAACATCTACATATTATTCCAAATATGAAAATTTATTACAGCCAAGATGTATTAGCAACATCACCTAAAGATGACCAAGCAGATTAGATGTACCATTCTTCTCATCTTATGACTTAACAACTTAGGGTAAATCTTACCCCAAAATAAGTGTCTGCTATTAATCTCCAAAGAATGCCACACTTTGGAGTTCATTTCCATTTATGGTAGAGCAATAAAATGTTCAAGCCTACAGTTACGCAAAAAAAAAAAAAAATCCTAATATTGGGAAGGATTTTCACCGAATTTATAGATATTTTACTTTTTACCTAAATGAAGCACAGTGTAAGATATTCATTAGGACTGGAAAGACATCAAAATAATATTCGTGAGTCAAATGGTAATATTTATGTTTACACATTTCTTTCTGGCTACTTAGAACAACACAAAACTGTTCAGTATATTAGGACCGCTTAGTTCAGTACTCCATTAATAACATTGAATCAACTGTATCTCCCTTTATTCAATTTTGCAACATTTGGTAGTATTGGCTAAGACCAGCTCATCAAAGATACTCATTTCTCCCTTGGTTTCTGTGATAGTAATTCTGCTGGCTCTCCTCTTATCTTTCAGTCGGCCTCTTTTCTTTCACCTATCCCCCCACACCCTACCCTCAGCCATTAAACGTTGGCATATGTGAGCTTTTATAGTTTGCCATGAATCATTTCATTGGATCTCACACTTGAATCAATTCCAAGTCTTTACCTCTATATATCTCTTTTATTTCTTTGTGTCCATGTTTTTAATTGCCTATTTAATGGTTCCAGCAGGACAGTGCATAGATAACTTCAAATCACTGTGTAAAAGACAAATCGTAATTTCTCCATTTCACACCTATGTAGCCAAACTAGAAATCTTAGCTTTCTTTATGTTTCATTTTCCTTCACCACTCATGTATAATCACCAACAAAATCCAAATAAATATACAAACAGTTGTATTCCTCTGCTTTTGCACATGGCGCTTGAAATCCTCTTGAAACTCCAGTAAAAATTCAAGTCATTTTTCAAAAGCTAACTCTAAAAGTGACACTTCTGTAAGTCTCTCTTAATATCCCTCAATGGAATGAATTGTTTCTTATTTTGAATTTTCCCAGTTTTCTTTTAAATATCTCTATTAATAGGTAAAATATCACCAGACTCTAGGTATGTGTGTGCATGTCACTCACTTCCTATAAATTGTACAGTTTAGGGTGTGGCCTGTCTCTTGTTTGTGTATCTCCCACTAAACTTAATATAGTGCCATGAAATATTAGACTTTCAATAAGTATTCCCTAGAAGAAAAAGAGGTGTGCGTGGGTATTCTACATATTCTAAACACAACTGGAAAAACCTACCTCTGCGGAAAAAACAAGACACCCTCCCCAAAAGAACTATCATGTTTATTTGTACTAAAGCTATTAAAATGAGAGTTGCTTTTAAAAAAATCCTTTTATTTATTGGAGGCTCTCAAGTCAATTAAAGAGGCAACTTTAATATGTATCAGCTCTTAAATGGCAATGAAGCAAAGCAGGCAGACACTAAACCAAGCATATTCTCTCTCTCCCTCCCCTCCCCCAATGGCCAATCCAAGAAAGACCCAATATCAATTTAAGTTCAGTGTAACATATGTTTAGCATTTACTTGTATACAAGGCATTAAGGGCAAAAAAGATGAATGAGACACTTTTCAAAGGAGTTTTTCTTCTTTTGCTTTACTAAAAATTTTTCTCTTTAGCTCACAATGAGTCCATTCTAACCAAGGAAATTTTAACATGATACTATTGGCTACTTGCAAGATAATTCTATTTTCATTGATAATGTTATATGCTACTTGCAATATAGTTGCATTTTCACAGGCTTGAAAATGGTAGCAGAATGGATAATAATAGAATTCATGTGGATAATCCTGCCGACTTTAGGAATGTTTCAAGATAACAAAGAGTGATATTCACTTACTTCTCTAAAAGTGTCCCAAATATTAAATTTCATTGACTTGAGCTTTCCTTAAACAACTTGTCCAAAAGAGGTAATTTACAAACTTTCCTCAATAATTCCTAAAGTATGAGCACAATAATTACTCCTACAATTCTAAATTTCAATTCTAAATAATCCTCTTAAGTGGACTGTTTTTGGATTTGTTCTCCACTTTTAGGATCTAATAACATAGTACACTTCCATTGCCTCTGTGAACCACAATGTACATGCCGTACTGTTTACCTCCAACAGGAAAAAAACTACTTCTTAACACATGCTATTTAACAGTAATTGCTGGGGCTATTCATGTCTGAGTTCTAGAACTGGAATTTCCTGCATTATGGATATTTCATGTTGGAAATATTGCTGGTTTGGCAGAAAGAAAAATAGACGGCTTTGGCTCTGTGGGAAATAACACTCTCAATGGGTTCACTGTGACATCCTGGAGGCTTAACTTCTGAGTTTTGTGAGTTGGACTGGATTCTGGAGGATGAGAGTATTTGGTAGACACCAGTAGGTGTGCTAGAAAAGGGGGAAGTAAACTGGCTCTAGATTACTTGAATATTTTTCTGGAAGAAATGGGGAAGAAAGAAGGAGAGCATCTAAACCATAAATTTATGTAATAATTTATATTACATAGTGGTCATATCAGTAGTTGTCCACAAAGGGAGAGTTATGTCACGTGTCATGTCTGTCGATAAGCAACTAATTCATTTGGTAAATGCTTGCGATGTGATTGGGCTATGCTAGGGGCTGAGAACACAATCTAAGAAATCATAGCACTGTGCTCACAGACATGATACTCTAATGAGTTTAGTCTCACCAAATCCTTTAATAGCCATCAAATTAGATGTTGCTTGTGAAGGTGGGTTGCATTACAAGTTAGAAGATATTTAGCTTCTGAACTTACATAGTTATGCAGCATCCGATTATCTCCTCATCAGATATTTAAAACTAGGGTTGACCACGTAATTTATCACCTAACCTGGGGTAGTTCTGAGAGTGAAGGGAAGAGCTGCTTATAATTGTGCAGTGTGTATAATCCTGGAGAGAAACTAGTTCATATATGATCACCCTATCTAAAACCACAGATGTTCCTCTAATCAATAATGTATGCTGCCTAATATGGAACCCTCACCGGGAAGAGAAACTCCAGTTTATCTATTTTCCTCAATGAATGGCTAACAGAAGTGGTATTCCATGGAAAGAGTCTGAAAGACACATTATTTACTCATTCTTCCGGGTATTTCAGGTTCATCATTCCCTGATGATCAGGAACAGTCAGAAATCACATATACGAGTCATATTAGCTGAGCCCTCAACATACCTATCTTCTTTAAATTATGCTTTACTGTTCTGAGTGTGCACTAAATGTCTGTACAAGAAAGAACCGTGCAACCATGTGACCTTGCAACCGTGTTTGTGATTAAAAAATGTTGAAGATCTTCCCCTTTGTGTAATTGAATGGCATATAAGAGTTCACATGATTTCCCATGGAATGTTTGCTCTCTTTTTAAGAACTAATGAGCATCTTTCTATCAGATAAAGATTCATACAGGCTTCTGACTTGTCCTTTTATGCCTGGCTCCCAAGGGTTGGCCACAGGAATCCCTCCCTGAGGTGAAGCATTCATATTCTACTAATTCTCATGTTTGGCTTTCTCTCTTTTTTGATGTGGCACTGTCTTCTAAACTGGCTAATTTTCCTAAGTTCTATCTTTTCATATTTAATGTTTCCCAATCTCCAAATAAAGTTTAAACTTTTTGGCCTGCTGCTTATGGACCAATGTCTGACCCTAAACTCCTGGCCATTCTCGCTTGCTAATCCTATCCTTCATGTATTGTTTCTCTGTTTGAACTACTTGCTCTTCCTAGCACAGGCCCCATATTTTTTGCCTTTGGGCCTATGTTCATGCTATTCTCACTGTTTGGGGATTTGAAGAAAGTTCATTAATATCTGTAGTGAAGGGTAGTGTGGAGAGTTTATAGGGAGAAGAATAAAAAGAAGAATAAAAAGAGTGTCCATTGGAACATTTGGAACCTGTTGAAAGGGAAAATGTGAAACAGCCTGAATCCTTCTTCATTTTGTATGCTCTGGCCTGGTGCCATTATCCTTTCCATATGGGTTGATTTGTCCTGGAAAATTCACCTCTTGAAGCAGCAGAGGCTCATTTTTAATTCTTTTTTTCTGGGGTGTGGGAGAAAGTGAGTGGCATGGAGATAAACAAATTACGTGTTGACACAGGCCTGCTAACACCATCTGCTTCTCTTTGGGTAGTCATTCAAACCTCTTAGGCATTTGCCCCCCAACCTCCAACCCCAAGGTCACCACCCAGAGCATATGCCCCAAGGAATGGGATCACAGGAATTTACCTCATGTTTATAATCTTATAATCTTCTTGGGTGGGGAGGAAAGAATGGGAAACCCTTGGAGTTATTCCTGTATATGACTATGCATTCAGAATCTAGATGGTTTTGTGAAGTCATGAGAAAAAAATGTAAAAAGAAAATGTGATGTATGGGTTAATAGTCACAAACCCTAATTTTTTCCATGGCCACTTCTTTATTTATTTCCTCCTTTTTTTTTCTGGTTCATTTTGTAGGAGGGGCTCTTGGCTCTTGTTCAAGCACATTGCTGAGGAATGGTGGACAGGGATTGTGGTTAGCTAGGTTATACAGAAAGACAACAAAGAAATTGAATACCCACCTTGGCAGTGGCCCAGATGCCTTCCAGTGGATACTGGTTTACTATAAGCACAAAAGACCCATGCACAAAAGCTTGAAAATGTGGTTAGAAACCTATTTACTTTTCAACACAGGAGGAAATTGGAAACAGAAGTCTGGCTTGCCATCGAGAGGCAATTTTAAGTTAATTAATAAAGTGAGGGAATCCAATGGCCAGGAAATGGTGGCAACAGAGTCAGTTTTGCACTTTGGGCCTGCAAGCAGGTCCTCAGATGATCCTAGTAATATGCCCGTTGCATCGTCCCAGGGGACTGTTTGCCATCTTAGCATACCTGGTTGCTGAAAGAATGCAAACTTTATTACCTGTTTTTTTTTAATTTTATTTTATTACATTTTAAGTATATTTATTTATTTTGAGAGAGCGAGAATGTGTGAGTAGGGAAGGGGCAGAGAGAGAGAGAGGGAGAGAGAGAGAATCCAAGGCAGGCTCCACACAATCTGTGCGATTGGGGCTCAAACTCACCAAGAACCCTGAGATGATGACCTGAGCAGAAACCAAGGGCCGGATGCTTAACCAACTGAGCCACCCAGGTGCCTCCTTACCTGTTTTTGTGTTGTGCTGTCACTGGTGGTTGAGAAATATTTTGCAAAAGTAGCTGTAGAGTGACAGCAGCAGAAGGATGGAAATACATGTGTTTTTATGATGCTGACAGCAGTTTGTTAGGGAAAAGTTGTGAAGAGTGGAGATGTGATATAAGATGACACTGTACTCTTATACTGGAAGATGCATCCTAAAACACCCTTTCCATTAGCTGGCAAGTTCACTAAAGACAGAGGTTGTGTCTTACTCAATTTTAAGCCAACAAACTGCCTAGTTGGGTATCAGCAAATAAATGAAAGACTCTTCTAACCCATCTCTTTTGCCCTTTGCTATGGCCTGAATGTCAGTGTCCCCCAGCCTCCCAAATTCCTATGTTGACATTCTGACGCCTAAAGTGATGTTGTTGGGAAGTGGAGCTTTTGGGGGTGCTTAGGTTATGAGAGTGGAACCCTCATGACTGGGATTTGTAACTTTATAAGAGAGACCCCTCAGATCTAGCTTGTTTCTTCCACCATGTGAGGACGCAGCAAGAAGGTACCCTCTATTAATCAGAAGGCAGGCCATTCCTAGACAATGAATCTGCCAGTACCTTGATCTTGCACCTCTCAGCCCACAAAACTGTGAGAAAGAAATTTATATTGTTTCCAAGCCACCCAGTCTATACTATTTTGTTTTAGCAACTCTTACAGAAGCAGACACTCTTGGAACTATCTATCTATAGATGTGTGCCTGATAATATTCTTAAATATTATTAGTATATTCAAGGTCTCTGTGACAGGATATTCCATAGCCAACTCAGTAACTTATATTCCCAACTACTTTATTCTCAATTTTTTTTTTTTTGCATTCTCACATGTATCTTACTTGTTATTATTGAAACCTTTATTTTGTTCTGTCCTTCACAAAGCTAGAACATGTTACCTTCTTCCATATAAAATACTTTCCTTAAAAAGTGAATGGCCTTGGGGCTGCCTGGGTGGCTCAGTCACTTAAGCGTCCGACTTTGGCTCAGGTCACGATCTCACAATTTGTGGGTTCAAGACCCACGTTAGACTCTCTGCTGCCAGCTCAGAGTCTGGAGTCTGCTTCAAATTCTGTCTCCCTCTCTCTCTACCCCTCCCCTGCTTGTACTCTCTCTCTCTCTTTCAAAAATAAGTAAACATTAAAAAACAATTAAAAAAAGGGAATGGACTAATTTAGCCAGTATTGTCTCCAAGCTGTGAGAAGACAAGATCACCATATACGAAACATCCACAAAACCACATTAGATGGAGTGGGTAAATGAACAATACATATGCAATGTGTTGTAATAGAGAAGCAACAATGAAAATCATTTGCATGGCTATATGGATTTTTCCTTGGGCCAGCATATTATTACTACTTTTTTGTTTTCTTTATTTCTAAATATATATACATTTTTTCTTGTTACCTTTTAATTTGAAGATTTTTAAACTTAAGACAAAGGCAATATTTTTATATCTTTCCTTTGTACTGATCCACATTTGATTTTGCTTTCTCTTTCTCTCCCCACCCAACCCTCTCTTTCCCCCTGTGTTTCTCAAAGCTTTTTGTTTTCATTATCACTCCCTCAAGGAGACATTTTAGACATTTTTTTGTTTAATCATGTACCCCCATGAAAATTTAAGACCATAGATAAACTGTATGTCTGTTTATACCATTGTATCATCTAAGAATTTTTGCCCTCAGGAACCAATGCTCGCTCTCTCATTTTCTGTACCATTTGAGAATAAGTTGGAGACATTGTGTACTTTCCCCCTGAAAATTTCAGTATTTAGTTCCTAAGAACAAGAATAGCCTTTTATATAAGCAAAGTACAAATATCAAAATCTGGAAACTTAACACATGAACACAAGATTATAATCTAAAATCCGTAGTCCATATTCAAAATTGGTCAGTTGTCTCAATACTATCTTTTGTAGCTGATTTTCGCAGCTTCTCCAGGATTCAATCCAGGATGCCACAGGGCATGTAGTTGTTATGTCTCTTTAGTTACTCTTACTTTGGAACTTTGCCTCAGTCATACTTGACCTTGACATTTTTGAAGAGTCCCCGAGCTATTTTGGAGAATGTTCCTCATTTGGGTTTTCTGATGTTTTGTCCAGATTAGATTCAGGTTTTGCTTTGTTGACCAGAAAGAGCCATAGAAGCGATATGTCTTTCACAGTATAGCACATCAGGAGAAACATGACGTCCGTGTGTCCCAGTCCTGGGACGTTAACTCTGATCATGTATGTAAGGTGGTGCCTGCCAGTTTCTCCACTGTAAAGTTACTATTTTTCCCTTGTAATTAATAAGCAATAGTTTGATACTGTGTGAATGTCCTATGTCTCATAAAACTTTATCCTGCATAGTTTTAGTATCCATTAATATTTTTTTTATTTGTTTTTTTTTTATTTGTTTAATTCTATCATTCCTTCCGTACTTCTTACTTGAAATTCTACTGTCAGGGAGAGCTTTCTCTTTATCTTTGTTTATTTATTTATTTAGTAAGATTACAATATTGTATAAGTATGGACATACAGATTCTAATATTATTCATTGAGTCATAATCCATTGCTATAAGTTATTTTAGTGTTCAGATTGTGCCCCATTTGGCCTGCGGGATCTCCTTCAAGCTGGATCTTGTGTCCTCTGATTCTCGATTTTGGGTATTAGTCATCCATTTCAGTATCTGAGATAGCTTTTCGACACACATTCCCCTTGGTTGAATTCCAACATGATGAGAGATCAGACACAGAGAGCACCGCATCTATAATTGGTAAATCAGGCTCTGTCATTGGCAGGCAGCTGACCTTCAACTTTTGAGCCTCAGTTTGTTCATTTGTAAAATGCAGCTAGTAACAGTGTCCTCACTATTTAACTGGGTTGTCGTGAGGTGGCAAAATATTGCTTAAGAAATATTAGACAAGCGATAAACTTCAATCCTATGTAAGATTTATTATTATCATTATAATGCTTTTATAATGATAATGATATAAGCCTATGTTAGCAACAAAATACTCTGGATGATGCAATAGGCAATGGCCCAGAAACAGGAATACTTTTGATAAATAGTGAGGATCTGGATATCATACTAAAGTCTTTCAGACCAGCTACATCTTCCAGAGTACTTCATATGCACTATTTTCATTCCCTTGACGAAATCCCGAAGCATGAGGCATGGAATTGTCTTTGTAGAATCTTATACCTTTAGTGGATCCCTGCCTGTCATTAACACACTGGCACCTGCCTGCCATGCAATTCATTAGAAAAGCATTCATGCACGCAGGATAGATTAGTCTCATTTGTCCTGTAATGTCTGGAAGGCCTGAGAGACTGCAGTGCAAATTGGACTGCTCAGAAGAGAGTCTTCCCCCAAGAGGAGACTTTTTTTGTTCGTTCTTTGTTTGTTCTCAGTGTGGTCCTTGCTCTGTAGTCTCAGAAAACCCTTAGAATTTTTGCAGCTCTGGGGAAGAGGCATCACTTCTTTAAAGTTAAGCTTTTTCTTGAAGAGTCTTGGGCTAACATATCATACAATGAATAAAACTATCTTTTACTTGTGTGAAAGCATTTGCACAATTACCAGGGAAAAGGGAATTTTTGATAAGTGGCATATTATAGTCAGAAATCTTCTCCTATTTGCCTGAAGATTTGCTTCAGATCATCTGAGCTGAACTTTGAGTTCTGGAAAAACCTGAAGACCCAAGGGGAAAAGGCCTTCCTACATCCTGGGCTTGTTGGCTGTCGGGTCAACATCTTGCAGGATTTCTAGGTATAAGGCTTAAGTTGGAGACGCCTGAGCTGTATTTATATCAGCCCATCTATCATTTTCACAATTTGCCTAAGCTCAGGAATTACTCCTGAAAATACTTTGAAACTGTGTATTAAAGAAGTATAAAATAGTAAAAACTCAAAACAATATTCCCAGCTTAGGGAAGATTCCTGTTCAATGCCCTGTGCTAGTTTACCACAGAGGGGGAACACTAAACAGGCCAGGACTGTGGCGGTGTTTCTCAGTGTTAATAACCACATTGAATGACCATTCACTGTCTATCCAGCACTGTGAGAAGCATCAAGAAATGTCAGACATAGTCCTAGCCTTCAAGGAACTTTTAGTCTCTTCTCTTCCTTAGCCTTACTTTGATTAGGCCTGATCTCGATAATTTTAGTCTTTGGGCCTTTTGAATCCATGGAGTGAGACCCTGACATTGGAAAATTTTCTGCTGCTATCTTGTGGATGCTTTAGGAAAATATTTCTATTCTTTTCTCCATGTATCTACTATTATTCAGGATTGGGAATACATGAGGAATGGTCTGTGGCAAATTGAAGAAAAGAAGTCTTGACCTTACGAGTCACTTCCTCTCTCTGATATTCAGAAGTATAAAGTAAGATAGGAAAACAATAGCCACAACATTTTGCATCTCCCCCCACTATGGCTGGAGTCTGTTACCCCATCCTTGGAATTGGGTTGGATTTGTTTTGCAGAGTGGGATTGCAGCAACTTGACGCAAAGACTTTTAAAGAACTTACATGTTAAACCTTACTCTGTTTCTGCTTTTGAAACCCTATATGGCCACCATGTAAACAAGTCAGGGCTAGCCTGCTGAACAGGAGGGATGAGTGACAGAATGGCCCCCATCACCCCATATGACAAAACCCCAGAAACAGAGACATCTAGCTAATTGGCAGCTAACTGCAAGGCTTGAATAATCAGAGCTGAGGCTAACTGAAGAACTGCTCAATGGATCCCAGCCTGAATTGCCAGCTCATGAGAATGGTGTGCTAGAAATAATGATTGTTGCTTTAAGCGACTAATTTATTTGAACTTTTAATTTTGACCCAAAAGCTGCAAATATAATAAAGTCTGGTCCACTCTTCACTCGGCTTTCTCTAATGGCCATCTCATACATAGTTGTAGTACAATATCAAAAACAGGAAATCAACATAGGTACATTACTGCTAACTAGACTAAACTTACTCAGTTTTCACTGTGTTTTTAAAACATAGTGTTTGCATGTGCATTCATTTTTATGTGTGTGCGTGTGCATATGTAGCTCTTTGAAATTTTATTGCACATATAGATTTGTGTAATCTGTACCATGTCCACAAAAGGACTTCTTGCTCCCTGTTTTTATTTGCACCCACCCCCCACCACGCTCCTATCCATGTCCCCTGGCAGCCACTAATCTCTTTTCTATTCTATAGTTTTGTTATTTCAAGAATGTTATGTAAATTGAATCATGCAGCATGTACCCTTTTGAGCTCCATCCAAGTTGTGATTCAGGAGTTCCTTCCTTTTTATTGTCGAGTAGTATTCCATTGTTTGGCTGTACCAAGTTTGTTCTAGAAACTAGCTCTTTGACATATGATTTGTAAATATTTCTCTCAGTCTTTAGCTTGCCTTCTTATCCTCTTAACAGAATCTTTTACAGTACAAATGTTTTTAATTTTGATGATGTCCAATTTATTAATTTTCCTTTATGTATTGTGCTTTTGATGTTTTATGTAGAAACTCTTTACCGACCCCTAGTTTCTGAAGATTTTAATGTTTTCCTCAGGAAGGTTTATAGTTTTATGTTTTCCATTTAAATCTATGATCCATTTTGAATTAATTTTTGTATAAGTTCATTTTTAGCTCACATTGGTCCCAATAGTTTGTTGAAGACAACTATCTAGCCTGTACTGACCTGCTTTTGCACCATTGTAAACAGTTGGAAATCATTGGAAAGAAAATCAACCATATTTGTTGGTTTTCTATATAGTTCAATTGATATATGTTTCTGTTCATTTGCCAGTAGTACACAGCTATTATTAAGCTATGTAACTATTAAAGATTACAATAGCTATACAGTTTTAAAGTCAGGTACAATATTTTCTTCTACTTAATTTTTTTTTCAGAATTGTTTTAGCCATTCTAGTTTCTTTTCCTTCCCATACAAATTTTAGAATGAGTTTTTCTATGCCTACAGGAAATCTTTCTGGGATTTTGATAGGAATGACATTAAACCTATAAGATAATTTGGGGAGACTTGATCTCTGTACTTCATTGAGTCTTCCAATCCACGATCACAGTGTATCTTTCCATTTATTTAGATCTTTGATTTCTTTCATTAGAATTTTATAAATTTCAGTTACAGAGTCTGTACATGTTTTTAAAGATAAGTTACTCATTTTTATGGCAGTATTTCATGAGAAAATTGATAACTAATATCAAAAGCAAGAAATGGACATAGGCATGCTGTGGTCCTGACAAGCTTGCAAGTGCCAAACGTGGCTCAACTCTATGGACCAATCTACTCCAGTCTCTCAGCCAGAAAATTAGAGGGAAAAGTGAAAACGACTATAAATCATAAAGGACCTGGTGATAGAGAGGTTCAACAGGTGGATTTTATCCCTGCTGAAAGCCCAAACCTAGAAATACAAGGCTTACACCAGGCTTCCAGAAAAAAGGCAGGACTTTACTTCTAAGACCAGAATTAATCCAGAACTTACCAACTAAAATTTGGCTTTTCCCTGTGATGAAATCTGTACATTAAAATTTGCATTTAGATTTCTCCTTAAGATGGTAAAATGAGCACATATACAACTCCCCTGGTTCCTAACAGAGTAGAATGATAAAAACTCATGTTTACACACTCTGAGTCTGAATGGAGCTGCCTTTATGTTTGTGACTATAGAGGCACTTGATTGGGACTCAGTTACTCTTACAATGACAGGTGAGCACTAATGATAAATTATAGTTTATCAATGAACAACATATAAATTATGTTGATATATCTGCTCTCTCACCTAATTTACCCAGTTTCTCATTTTTAAAAAGAGAGAGAAAAAGAGAAAGAAAAACAAAAGTTTATGTTTATTTATTTTTGTTTTTGATGAACACAGTCATATTCAGAAACAAAAGGATAAGATCCAAAGATTTGGAACTAACATAAACCTCTAGTGGGGAGCAGTGGCTAAAGACAATTGGCTCATAATAAACAGGCACTGTATACAAATAGTAGAGGCTGAGCTTCAAGGAGCATTTGATGATGAGGGCTTTGCTCATCCACAAAAGGCAGAGCATCTGAGCTAGGCTTCCCACGTACAGTTGAGATCAGTGTTTACAGCTCATGTAAGTCAATGGATAAGAAAAAATTCCACTATTACTGGATCCTGCTTACCTGTGGTTCTGGGATGGAGAATAGACATCCAGGTGAGAATGGGAACCATAGCCCTCAATTCCCAGCTCCAGTGTGGCTGGGAATAAGGTAAATACGTCTTAGCTTGGTGATGCACACCTAGAGGGCCAGGGTAAGGTAACCACTCCTAAAATCACTTGATAGGCAGGGGAGTCTACCAGAAAAATCTCCAAATCAAGATAAGCTTCCAAACAAAATTTACAAAATAGATAAGGAAAATCTCTGTCATGAGGATAGTTAGCAGAACCAACAATCTATAGACACTCTGCATGTGAGGAAACACAAGTCTGTATAACTTATAGATTCCACATATAAGGAACTAGAAATAATGGTGCAATATAAAAATATGTTAAAATAAGTACTTTTTAAATGTTTATTTACTTTTGTTTTCAAGTTTTTATTTTACTTTTGAGAGACATAGAGACAGAACGTGAGCAAGGGAAGGGCAGAGAGAGAGGGAGATACAGAATCTGAAGCAAGCCATCAGCCCAGAGCCCAATGTGAGGCTCGAACTCACAGACCGTGAGATCATGACCTGAGCCGAAGTTGGCCGCTCAACCGACTGAGCCACCCAGGTGCCCCAAAGTTTATTTACTTTTGAGGGAGAGAGTGCATGCACATGTACAGGGGAGGGGAGAGACGAGGGAAACAGAGAATCCAAAGCAGAATCTGCACTGTCAGCGCAAAGCCTGACATGGGTCTTGAACCCATGAACTTGTGAGATCATGACCTGAGCCGAAGTCAGATGCTCAACTTACTGAGCCACAAAGGTGTCCCTAAAATAAGTATGTACTTTGGAATTCTCAAGTAAGTCAAAGAGGAACAAGAACAAAGATTATTAATCAAGAAAGTAAGGTATTAAAAAGATTAATCTAGAAAATTCGTATGTGTACTTACTGAAATAAAAATTAGAGCTGATAAGGTAAATTGTACACTAGACTTCTGGGCCAAGACTGGAATGAGGTAAGGGAGGCACCCAGGGGACACAATTTAAGGAGGCACTCACTGTCACATACTGACTTTGAACTTACACAAGTCTGAGAGTGAGTGCCTCCCTAAATCGTGTGCCCTGGGCACCATGCTTGCCTCGCCTTGTCCCAGCTCTGGTAGACATGGCTGATGAGAAAGCTAAGAGTTAGAAGATACAACTGAAGGAATGACCTGGAAGGCAGATAAAGATATTTAAAATACAAAAAGATGAGAGATATGGAGGACAACACCCCCCCCAACATCTTAAGAGTTCCAAAAAGAGAGAGTAAGAAGAATAACGAGGAAGAGATATTAAGACAAATATCTTGAAAATTTTTTTAATTGAAGATATTAATCTTTCAGTTGAAATAATTTTGTCTTTATAGAGGATATTTTAAACAGTTTATTTTTCATTGCTGAAAATATGAAGGGCCCAAATTCCTGATTGTCCCCTGACCCAGGCCAATTTAACTAGGTTGGAAAATTGTATTTCATCTCAGGGCATTGGCGCATCAAAGAGGACTGTGGATGGCACAGAGGAATTGTGTCCTCAGTTTTACTTGTCTGACTGGTAAACATTCCAGTTTCCAGTATTCACATGCTTCTGAGCAGCAGTGGCTCCATAGCAAATGGATTGGCTCATCACTCATGGGGGAAGGTGAAAGTCTTTTGTTTGGAATGAGTAGTTTGGCATTAAGCTGGATGCATGTTTGATAACCACTCCATCTACAGGTCTTCCTTTCTTGCTACTGCATGTGAAATATTTTCAGCCCACTGTGTCCCTCTTGTTGTCGTCTGCCTCCTCTGCTAAGGGAAATGCATTTTGCTTGGCAGGCTGCAACGCTGACAGCTGAAACTGCTTGGTAGAAAGAGTACTGCTTTAGTCCTTCAAGCTGTTTGCTTTTCTTTGCTCCTTATCACAACTAAATATGTAGCTCAGGCAGGAAGCCTGATCATTGTGGCCCAGCCAGTGCACAATTAAAGAAAGAGATGGACCATTGCCTATTTCTGTGCTTCCATGAGCCCTAATGGCAATTTAGGTCTAGTAAATGAGTGCAGAGTTTACTTCCCCTTCTTAACAGGTTCTTTACTACGTGCATGGTAGGGTAAACAAAGGCTCAAGTCATGAACTTGAGGCAGGAGGAAATCCTTAGCATACAAGAGAGGGAGAATTTTGAATAAATTATTTGAGTTAGCCTTGCAAGTCTCTTTGTTTATTTCAAGGTAATTAAAACGTTCTGGGTTTGGAGGAGAAATAATACTTTGGGAATTACTCATTTGGTGTTTTCGAATTAGGGCTTTGGCATCTCTTTCCAGGAGTGAGTAATTTCTTTTTGTGGTGTCTGTGTGCAGATAACACAATAATCAAAATAACTCAGAGCCTGCAGTCAAAACGTGCCTGGGAAAAACTGAAGGATATCACAGTGTAAATTGGGGCTCATCAGATGCTAAATCACAAATTTTATGTGAAAAACGTAGAATCTAAATTAGGACACTAAAGGATTGGATCAACGTGTGTGTGAGTATATGTGTGTATACTTGTATATGTGTTTACGTGAGAGAAAGACAGACAGGTACAGAGAGACAGACTAAGAAACAGAGACAAAGTGGTGGGGAGACTGAAAGACTGAGAGACCGACAAAAACATAACTCTTGAGAGTTCAATTAAAAATCAGCAAACTGATGGCGCACCTGAGTGGCTCAGTTGGTTAAGTATCCAACTCTTGCTTTCAGCTCAGGTCATGATCTCATGGTTAGTGAGTTTGAGCCCCACTTCAGGCTCTCTGCTGGCAGCACAGAGTCTGCTTGAGATTCTCTCTCCCTCTCTTTCTGCTCTCCACCTCCTGCCACTCTCTCTCTCTCTCAAAATAAATAAATAAACTTTAAAAAAATCAGGAAACTGATCTAGATGGGAGAAAAATTGCCTAGTTATCATAAAAACCCACATATTAAACATGAAGCTCATTCTCCATGTAGCAAGTGTAGCATAGGGTGTAAAACAAATACAAAGACATGGTCCCTTTCGAAGCAGGAGGAGTGGAGAAGAGAAGTAAGGTTGGCTATTATTGTGAAATACACTAGCACAGATTAAAGGGGAACACACTGCAGAGTCAAGTGAGATCAGCTAACTTTCCAGGTAGATTCCCAGACCTTGTTTGTGTGGTCCAGGGTGCTGGTTGCGCAAGGCTTCAGTGAATATCAGCTTGATGCAGTGGCATGGTCTGAGAAGCCTCAAATTAGAGATAAACATCTATCTAAATGTTTATCTTCCTCATTCATGCCATCTCAGATAGAAAATAGATTGTATGCCAACTAAAAAATACATTCGTTTTGGATTCATTTAATATGGTAATAATGTTTATGTTAGAATTGAGCTTGTACGTTTTACAAATTGCTTTCACTTATAGCACCTGGTGGTTGCATCTTTAAGACAAGTCTGTGTTGGGACAATGTGACTGTTTCACTGGCAAAGAAACTGAAGCACAGAGATGTTGAAATATTTGCCCAAGGTTACAGAGCTACAGGATGGCCAAGCAGGGCTTGAATTCAAGTTTATTATCCTTTCACTGTTCCATGTGTCTGATTGCCTGCCATATGAAATGCTATTTATGATTCTGCATTTTGTTTAATTTCCTATTACAACTATGTTAACAAAAGAATGCTAGAGTCCAGGGGCAGATAGAAAAATTCCCGTATCGGGGCGCCGGGGGGCTCAATCGATGGAGTGTTTGACTCTTGGTTTCAGCTCAGGTCATGATCTCACGGTTTGTGTGTTCCAGCCCTGCGTCAGAGCCTGCTTTGGATTCTCTCTCTCTCCTCTCTCTCTCTGCCCCTCCCCTGTTCTCTCTCTTTCTCTCTTTCAAAATAAATAAATAAACTTAAAAAAATTAAAAAAAGAATAATTCCCATATCTAAATTCTCTCTTTGCTTGAAGTTGGTAGAGACCCACAATAATTTTTTTTTAAGTCACAACTTTTCCAGAGGGTCAAGAGGTTTGGTGACCTTATGTGTTAAAAATCATTGCTGCATTAATCATCTCGACATAGTAGATTTTAGGAAGGCCTTTCTGAGTTTCATTTAAGATAGTTTCTTATTAGTGTTGAGTGAATTGGTTTGATTTTTCTGTCAAAGTCCATCCAAGCAAGAGCAGTGTGACCAGTTCCTGGGCCAAACACAGAGTGGGGAGGCTGGGCCAGGCTTGTCTCTGGCTCGTTTTTGTAGTTGGAGGAAAATGGCTCAGAAAACAGTGTGGGAAGAGCACACCACATGTTCCTCCCCCTACCCAAGAAGGTTAGTTTGGGAATTAGAGCGTCATTCCTTTTGAAACTTTCAGCTTTATAACCAGAAATTTTCCATTTGAGACTCAGAAAAAGACTCAGAAATAGGTTTTAAGGGTCAAAGGAAGTTTGAGGGAGAGAGTCTTTTTCAACTTGAGCCCAATTTATATGTCTTAGAGCTGGAAGTAGTAGGGGCGCCTGAGTGGCTCAGTTGGTTAAGTGTCCCACTTTGGCTCAGGTCTTGATCTCATGGTTCATGGGTTTGAGCCCTACATTAGGCTCTGTGCTGATAACTCAGAGCCTGGAGCCTGCTTTGGATTCTGGGTCTCCCTCTCTCTCTGCTCTTCTCCCACTCATGTTCTGTCTCTCAAAAAAGAAAATAAAACTTAAAAAAAATTAAAGATGGAATTAGTAGATGAAAAACTGAATAGGTGATTAAAGATAATATTAGCCTCTTGTTTGGCATTGCAAATTAAATTTCCCATATATGTCCCTTCCATTCAGGCATATATTCTTGGATAAATGGCTTTCAAAGAAACAATCATGACTATTTTGGACTTCCTATAGATAAAGCTTTGGCAGAACCACCACTAACCCTGGCATTCGAGTCTCCAAAAACCATTGGACTTGCCACTGGTTACTTCGTAAAAGATGAAGTTTCTGAAGGTTGGCACCTTCCATATATCTGCAGAGTCTGAACCCATATTCTCGAGAAGATTCTGTGAACGTTAAAATATCTCAGGCCCGTGCTTCCAGAAAGTGGAATCGAGAGGCATAATTTCATGCTTTTCAATTCAGTATCAGTTGTGTATCAGGATCTCTGGTGGCTGATTTGACATTTTCTTACCTTATAGGTGTTTAGAATGGTGTGATCACCTCCGTTACACAGACTGAGGACCAGAAACTCAGAGATGTGTCCTTTGTGAGCTTACACGTGGCAGTGGTAGGATTGCTTCAGACATGAATCCCTCACTCTCTCTGTTACAAACCTGTGGGCACACATGTCAGGGGATTTCACATGATCTGAGCCCAAATGAGCTCTAAGTCACTAGAAAACCTTTGATTCTTTTTATGTTATTTTTCTAGAAGGGTGGAGAATAAGTATCCCCAGAACTCAAACATCATGGCATTGCTTTTCTAAAAAGCAGGCAGCTGCTACTACTGTTGCTGCTGCTGCTGCTATTGCTGGTGCTGCTTCTGCTTCTTTTTCTCCTCCTCCTCCTCCTCCTCCTCCTCCTCCTCCTTCTTCTTATTATTATTATTTTGTGATTTCATGGCTACAAATTTTTTTTTGTATAATTTATTGTCAAATTGGCTAACATATAGTGTGTACAGTGTTGCTCTTGGTTTTGGGGGTAGATTCCCGTGATTCATTGAAAAAGCAGGCTTCTGACACAAGGCCCAGAATAGAGGGTTTATAGGTCCTTACCTTTCTTCTATGGGAGGAATTTAAATCATTACAAAGTATGATCTAAAATGCTCCCCAAGGGATGCTTCTAGGAGTAAAATGGAATTGGTAGGTTATTTGACTGATTTACCCAAGGGGAAAACTGAATTGAGAGGCATTTTACAGAGTTGTTTCAGGGTGTGGAAAGACTTAATCTGTGATTTGAATACTCAAAGAAGGAGAAAAAAAAGTCAACCTAGGGAGGAAAGAAAATCTAAGCAAAAAACAATCATAACATGCTGTTTAGCTCTGAAGTGAGCTTTGTGTACACGGTTATAATAATGACTGCGATGGAGCTCTACTGGGAAGACAGGAAGGCACATGTAATGCAGTGATAGTGATGGGGAGGTGATGTCATCTCTTCCATCCAGAGTCCCTGGACCAGGAGTACATGTTCTGGGTTAAATTTCACTCCCAAAGAGCAAACCCCTCAGTCTCCTGATGGCTCAGGACTAGTCTTATTTTGTTTTTCAATACTTTTTAATACTTTTTAATACAATCCTTACAAAAGGACCCACACTTTTCAGCCTATATTGTGAAACCCCCCAAAAAATACCTTTAAAGAACTGCACATCTTCAATTTTAGAGAATTAACCAAAAAATCTTACTTTAAGACTTTTTTGTTTTGTTATAAAAGAATATTAGAACTTTAACTTTTGGCATGGCAAAAACTCCATTTTTACAAATGTGTGGGTTGAGATCCACTTTTCTAGGTGGGGGGATTTGAATTGTGAAGCGATTTGCCTTGAGTTACAAAACAGGTTGTCTCTCTGTAGGCAGGCTGTTTCCTCTTTCTGGGTCTCATACTCCTCATCTGTGGAATGAAGGAGTGGAATTAAAAAATTCTTGATAGTCCCTTCTGGCACCACAATTTTTGATGGCCACAATGGAGACCTCTATGTTTCTGTAGGCCTGGCGCCCTGACAAAACTACTGATGGGGTCTCCCGGGCCCCCAGAAATACCTGCTTAGGTTTAGGCCTGTGCCTGCCTCTATGGAGGCTCCATCCCTGGCCATTCCCAGCCAGATGAGGACAGGGATTTGTTTAGCAGGTCTCTAAGAGTGAGGAGACCCGAGAAGCTGGGCTGGGCTTGTACCATGGACATGAGTGTTGTGTAAGGGCTGCTTGCGTCCCAATAGGCCGACTTCCAGCACCATTTTTCTGGGGAAACAGTCTTTGTTGTTATCAGGAAAAACAGGCTAACAAGCTTTTTACATGTTCACACTCGGCCCTCCATCTGGACCGAGAGTGTGTTTACAGAAAATAGCCACGAAAAGAGTCTCTTGGAGCCAGAGTTAAACACAAAATGGGAAGAGGCAAAGCTTTTTAGAATTCCGTTGTCAAGTCAGGGTCCATCTGTTGCCACTGTGAGTGCGTCAGCCTACGAAACCCTAACTGCCCCGGCCAGAAGAAACAGAGTGGTCGGTGCGTGTCTACACTCTGGTACTGTACTGAGCCCAAAATCTCTCATTCTCATCATCTGAGTCCCATGGCTCATTTTAGTACTGCTTGTAAGCTGCTCATCCAGAGGCGGGTAGCTGATTCCATCTGGCATTATGACCTGAGACCTGAGACTCAGCAGTCCCTCTCAGGTGGGGCATCACCTTGTCACTGGCACTTGAGGGCTGGAGACCTGGTTTGCAGGGTCATCCACCTGTGATGGGAGAAGACAGCTGGGAGCCTGTGAGATGATGGGTGGTTCACTCCTCTCCACTGTTCTGGAACCAGCTGTCCTGGCTGAAGCCTCTATTCAAATTTTGTCTTTATTTTTTACATCCCCCTCATTTTCCCCTCCTCATCCTCTCTGTGTGTCACCGAAAACATACAAAGGCTAGAATAGAGGCTTTATAAGAATAATGCTGTGTCTTTCATGGTCTTCTCTGAATCCTTAGTTCCCAGAGTGCTGTTTAGCATGTCATAGATGGTCAATAAATGTTCATTGAATTGGTGGATGTGGGAAATGTGTTTCCTCTACTGGAGTCTGAATTCTTTCACAACAAGTGACCTCTGCTTCCAAGGCCAGGGCTTTAGGCTCTGGCTAGACCTGCGATTATTATTATTTTTTTAACCGTAGAGGTAAAAAACAATTGTAGGGGTGCCTGGGTGGCTCAGTCAGTTATGCATTCCACTCTTGGTTTTGGCTCGGGTCATGATCTCACCATTCCTGGGACAGAGCCCTGCATCAGGCTCTGTGCTGACAGCGCAGAGCCTGCTTGGGATTCTCAATCTCTCTCTCCCCCTCCTCCACCTCTCTCTCTCTCTTTCTCAAAATAAATAAGTAAACTTAGAAATTTGTAAAATTTACCATTTTAAATATTTTTAAGTGTACTATTTGGTGGCATTAAATACATTTGCTTTGTTGTGCAATCATCACCAGACATGAAATTTTTGTAGCCAGGTATGTGTGTGGGAGACGCTGGAAGGAAAGGAAAATAAGGGTGCAAAGTCCAAGAGGGCTTTGGGAATTAAGGAAGAAATGAAAAATACAAAAGATCAAGTCTACAGAGGTAGGTGGTGTGTAAAAAAAAAACCTAGATTTCTGTGAAAAGGACCTGAAGTGAGCTCAGAGAACAGGTGAGTTCCAGCAAGAACCAAGGGGGCAAAGTGGTAGCTAGGAGCCTTCTGTGGGCTTGTAACTGGGTTCATGGGCCGAGGTGTTGGAATGCTTAAGGAATTGGGATACCAGGAACCATGTCTTCCTCATCTCTCTATATACCTAGAATCTCCCACAGGGTTTGGCACATGATAAGGCATATAAAGAAAATTGTAAATGAAATTAAACTTGTGGTTTATGGTAATGGGATGGGATATTCAGGATGGGCTGGATAATCAGCCTGTGGCTACTACCCCCTTGGACCGTATGTAAAGGGTGTTCCGAATGCTCAGTTGCCTTTAGCCTCTGCTTTCACACACCTCAAAGCTTTGACCATATTATCCCTGAAGGGCTGTTTCAGCCTTTTTACTTTTCGGAGGGAACAATGCAGAGGAATTGAAAGGCCATTGAGGACAAGAAATCAGGTTTGCCAAATGCACAGTTTTTACCCAAGGAGTGGGTTAGCCAGAGGAAGCAGGAGGCACATGAATACTTGTGTTCTTTCACTAACCTCTGGCAAGTCTGACAGAGTCTGTGAACTTCCTTGCCCTCTTCCCCAAGCCACCCTGCTGGATTTGGGTGTTGCAGGAGCCATGCTAAACGAAAGACCTCTTTGTAGCCTCTGACAGGCTTTACTCTCTGCCATGTGACTCTATTCACATTAGTGATGACTTGGCCTCGCTTGCCAAAGCCTCAGGACTGAAAGAGAATGTCCTTTCATGGATGCTGGGAGCCCAGAGAGGCCAGTGAATGCTCCTTGGAGGAAGCGGGGAGTGGAATGGCCATTATTCTTTGTTTGGAAAAGCTGCCACAACTAGGTGCAGAGTCAAGGACCTCTGAATAAGAGGGAAGGGGGGGCATTTCAGGCAATAGACACTGGAGATAAGCATGTGAAGATGAGAATTCATATGAGTGTTTGAAGGCAGCAAGGGAATAAGTCACTTCCCTTATGAGGGAATAAGAAGAAGCAGGTGGCAAAACAGAGAAAAATAATAAATAGACAAATTTCACCCAAATAATGAGGGACCGTGAAAACTAAGCAGAGTTATAGAGGTTTAATGCAACTAGTTATAGGGAGAGGCATTGAGTTTTTGAGAACTTATTAAATAAAATTTCTAGGATGCTCTTCTACTTCAGATACTAATGTAGACTCTGGGGATACAATGGTAGGTAAGTCTGCCCTTAACGAGTTTTCAGGCTCAAGAGAGAGGCAGTTAAGCATAGGACAATTATAATGCAGTGTCTACATGAAATGATATGTTAAAAATTTTATGTAAAGATGCAAACAGAAGGAGTAAAATCAGAATCATGGAGGTATGATATGGAGCTTTTGGAATAAATGCATACATAAGTTATGAATATCTCATATGTGGTGGTGGAAATAGGAAGGAATAGACTGAGAGAAAGTGTATTTCTAAGGAGAGATAGTACCTGAGACATAATGCACTAATGCACTAATTTGCATTCAATGTAATATTTGAATGAATGAGTGAATTTTGTGATTTGAGCTTTTTAAGAAGATGGCAGAAAAATTAAGTGTCTGGTTTTGAACATGGGTGGTAGAATGGAGGCATGGGTGACAGAACAGAGGAGTTGGGGAGAAGGGAAGGAAGGAGGGAGATAGGACATGCAGGGAAAGGAAGATGTTGCATCTGGCTTAAGACATGTTGGGTTTAAAAAGACAGTGGAACATCCCATAGCAAATGTCTAGTTTGTAGTTAGAGAATAAAGCAAGCAAAGAAACAAACAAGACTTGGAAAGAAGTACTAAAGCCTGTAAGAACAGGCTTGGAGGTACTTGTTGGGAGTAATTAGTCGAGTAATAATAATGGAATACATCAGATTGAGTTCTCTGAGAAAGAAAAATAAAACTATAAAAAGGGAGCAGAGAGTTAAGGATCATGACTTAGAAATTACTCACACTCTTCTCCTAATGACTGAGGTCTGGGTTTAGTCTGCTTGACTTCTTGGTCTCAAGTATCTGGGTGAGTCTGAGGAGTCTTCCCTTGGCTGCTTTCCAACTTTTGTCTCTCCTCTATGTCTTTCAAGGTTGCCTACTCTATGCTGGGGCTGCAGCTCTCAACACAGGTTTACATGCAAGGAACTGAACCTCTCAGCGTGTTTTCCGGCTTCTTCTTCCCAGCAGCTGGACCCTGTACCAGGGTGAATTAGCTACAGGTAGGATCTGAATTTAAATTAGGTTGAAACTCTTCTCCCTGCAGATGGCTTCAGCCCTTGCCTATCCCAGATACCTGTGTTCCACTACCACCTAGAGATTTCTGCTGTTTGTCTTTGCACATCAGACCAGATGGCCCGGATCCAGAAGCCTCGACCCAGAGACCTGATCTGTCTGCCTTGGAGCACCCTGTCCCTTGCCCCGTTGATGTTAACATCCCCAACTCTGACCTGTCCTGCATTTACCTTCTGCCTCTTTCCACATTAAACCCTAATTAAAATGCTGGCATACCTCCATGGCTGGGACAAAATGGTAAACACATAATTACTGCTACGACCTTCCTCTAGTCCTAGATAGGAATGAGTCCTAATCAGGATTCCATGAGTCTGTCTGGAATATTGTACCTCCGTTTGTTTTCTGTAATCATCCCAGCAAGTTTTGAGGAGAACCTCCATTCTATGATGTCCCTGAACATCCTAGAATGGGTATAAGCCTTGGAAAAATTTTGTCCATTTCTTTCTGACTGTTTATTACCATTGGAAAATTCATGAATGCTTCTTGCAAATGAGCTGGAAGCTTAACTATTCTAATCTGGAGTCTCACCTGGAAGGTCAACTACTCTACAGCAATCAGCTTTCCAGAATGGAAACAAAGGAAATCATCATGGAAACTAAGAACTGTCACATTTTAGATTTTCTGGAAAAGAAAGTATAATATAATTTTTTATTAGTTGTGAAATTTTCCAAATGTTCCAGTCATTAACTGTCCATAAAGTAACCTGAAACTATAATAGGAAGCCTCATTTGACAACTTTATTTTCAGAAAGTCATTCTTGGAGTAATACATGTTTCTGAACCAAAATTCAAAATAAATAAAAGAGGGTATAGTAAAATGTGATCTCATATCCCACTCCTCAGCTTCCCAGCTCCCTGTCCCAGACCAATCACCTTATATAATTATATAGTATACCATTTATTCATATATATTGATATAATCACCCCTTATTTATATAATTCTTCAAGAGATGGTCTTAGTGTGTAAGGACACACAAGTACACAAACACACATGCACATACTATCTCCTTTTCTTTCAAATATGGTATACTATGCAACATTCTGTATTGTTTTTCACCTACCAGTATCTTAGAGGCTATGCAAGGTTTGCTTGTTTGTTTATTCTTTGATTTTTATTTTTTAAAAAAATTTTATTTAATTTTATTTTTTAGTTTTATTTTATTAGTTATTTAGAAAGAGAGCACATGTGTGCATGCAAGCAGGGGAGGGACAGAGAGAGAGGGAGAGAGAGAATCCTAAGCAGGCTCAACACTCTTAGTGCAGAGCTCCACATGGGAGTTTGATGCTACAAACCAGGAGACCATGACCTGGGCCAAAATCAAGAGTTGAGACGCTTAACCTACTGAGTCACCCTGGCGCCTCTAGTTTTTATTTGAGAGGAAGAAAGAGTGAGCTGAGGAGGGGCAGAGAGAGAGGGAGAGAGAGAATCTTAAGCAGGGCTCAATCCCATGACTGTGAGATCATGACCTGAACTGAAATCAAGAGTCCTTACTGAATCACCCAGTGACCCTATTTCCTGTAAGTTTGAGTGCTACATTATTATTTTTAAAAGCTGCAGAGCATTCTATTGTTTGAACATGTATAATTTATTTAACCAATTAATTAAAAAGTACTTATTAATTTATTGAAGATCATTTATGTTTCCAATCCTAGCTATTAAAATAATGTTGCAATCAATATTTTTATATTCATTAAGATAACCAAGAGAAAAATGAAAATACTACACCTGTGCAAGTATAAGCATAAGAGAAATTGCCAGAAGTGTCTCTCTGGGTCTAGTGGTAAAGGCATTTTAAATTTCCATGGAAAAAAAAAATTTCCATGGATATTGCTAAATTGTTCTCCATGTATACTAAATTGCTTTTTCTCTGTTTATATTCCAATATTTCTATTAATGTATAAAAATGTCCCTTTGGACTGTGGCCAATTTTATAACACATAGAAGCTTAACAACAAAGTTACTATATAAAGTCAACTTAGTAGAATAAACATTGGAATTGTCAAATAAACTGAATATTTCCATTTTAAGAATGGCGGACATTTGACCCAAGGCTAGAATTAGCCTCAGGCATAAGTAAATGAAATAAATCACTCTATATAGTATGATTTGAAAGGCCCAGGAGACCTACTTGGTAATTTTTTCTTAATATTTTCTATGGATTGAGTATTTGAGTCTCTCACTCCCCCCCCCAAGCTTTAATTTGTTTTAATAGAAGAGATTCAGATAAGCATCTTTACCAAGCAAATTAACAATGGCAACAATATCTGAAAGAATTAATTTGCATTAGAAACTGAGCATTAGCCAACATTTATACTGAAATGGGTTCTTTGGTTCTAAGCATAAAGTCATTTTATATGTAATCACAATTCCATTAGTCTCTATTGAAGGTCTACTTGAATACAGTAGAACAGGATTAAATACAGTGTATGTATCTGACATAACTCAAGGGTATGTTGGCAATGCTACATAACAACATTTATAATAAAACACACTGTTATATTTTAAGTCTATTCACACATTAATATTAAGGATAAAGTGTACTCACACATAAATAATAGGTGTACAGGGCTTACAATGCAATGCACTTATTACTAAGTCACAATTTTGAGAGTGTTCCAGGTCCTTGAAATTGGTATTATGTCAGCCGCCTTCCCCTCTTATAGTTTAGTATGTTCTTCTGTCAAAGGTATGGTGTGTATGGGAAAACAAAAGAGAGGAACGTCTATTTCTGGCTGAAAGGGAGAGCATTGTGTTACAAGCTTTCCGGAGTAGAAAAGGCAGAATACTTGCCAGCCTTTTCCATGAGTCCAGCAAAACTTGATTATCAAAATTTGACAAAGATAGTATAAGAAAAAAAATTTCAAAGGTTAACTTCTCTCATGGTCATGGATATAAAAATAATAAATAAGATGTTGGCAAAATGAATTCAGTGACATATGGAAATGATTTGATGTCATGACCATCTTGAGTTTATTTTAGGAATGCAAGGTTAGCTTAACACTTGAAGATTGACATCATTTACCACATTAAGCATTACAAAAGGAAACCATTTCCTTATATTGATGGTTATAGAAAACATTTGATAAAATGAAACTCTCACTCATTGCTAAAATAATAACAAAAAAGAATCTTAGCATTTAAAAATCTAAGGGGAACATTGTTAATTTTAAAATACTAAAAAGTGTTTTACCTCATATGTGGAATCAGACAATTACATCAATTATCACTATTTCCATTCAACTTTGTATTAGAAATCACCAGTGCAGTAAGTCAAGAAAAATGATATCATAAAAATTAGGATATAAATAAACTGGTATTATTTGTATGTATAGAGGATTTAAAGAATCTACAGGTAAACTATTAAAATTAATATAACAATTCAGTGACTTTAAAAAGTCATTAAATACAAAGTAAACATACACAAATTAATTGCATTTCTTTATGTCTACAATAAGGAACTGAAATTTAAAATATGAAAAAAAAACAGTTAGAGCATCAACAACATTAAATATTCAGGAATGAACGTATGAAAAGAAATGCAAATGCTCTAACCAGAATATTAAAAAACTTACTGAGAGAAAATAAAGAAGACCTAAGTATATGGGGGAAATCCTTTATGGGTTGAAAGACTCAATCATATATGACCTCCTTGGAGGTAAGAGGAAAATGTAAATTTTTTTTTAAATAGGCAAGTTGGAGAAAGATGTTACATGCTTTATCCGTAAAATTTGGGAAGCTCCTGTTCAACGTAAGATTGTAGACCACTACATGTTGGGCAGTTGGAATGTAGAGATGAGTAAGATACAATCCATACCCTAGAAAACCTCAAGAAGCGTGTATGTGCGTGTGTTTATGTGTGCAGTCACTTAACACAGATTCAGTATTATCTTACAATGGCACTGGTGAAGAAAAACAGAATGTATACAGAGCTATAGAAACACAGTGGGAGAATGGTGCATTTTACCGGAAGTCAAAGGGTTCAGGAGAAGATATTAAGAGAACGACATTGTTCTGATCTTTTACAGATGAACCAGAATTTTCCAAGTGGATAGTATGTGTGCATGTGTGTGTTTGTGCACAGGTTGGGATTTGGGAGCAGAGAGTGTGGGATTCCCAGACAAAGGGATTTGCGTGAAAAATGGCACAAGAGAGTTCAGGGAATGTATGTATTTATGAAGACATAAGGCTAGGAGTATTATAATGGCTTCAGATGAAGTCGGAAAGGTAGTTTAGGATCTGTTATGAAGGGCATCCAGACTTGTTAATAACCTTTTCTATCCATGCGCTACTCTTCAAACTGGATTGTGCATAAGAATTATTTTCATATGTGTTGAACATGCAGATTCCAAGGCCATATCTCCAGAAATTCTGATTTGATAGATATGGAAGCTCAAATTTGACCTCGGTGGCCTTTGAGTGTCAGTTTGAACATAAACCTTTAAGGCAAGGTGGTTTTCCAAGTAGGTGTTTTACAGATTACATAGCACAGGTGTGGAGGTTGAGTTCATGTGGGGGTTGGGGGAGAGAAGGGAGAATACGAAGCAAAAAAGAAAAACTTATTACACTAGCTCAAATAAGAAATGACTTTAATCAGTCGCTTCTCTTGTAATTCACGTTTTTGTGGTTCTGGTGGCTTGCTTTGTGGTGAACACTCTGAGTGGGGGAAACTAACCCTTTCGGTATTGTGTAGCCCCCAAGGCCCAGCATGGGCCCTATCATTCCTTCGCTGGTGTTTTTAAGTAAATGTGGGATATGGCCTCTCTACCTCAGCAAAATTTTAAGGGCATATATATTTCATTTTCTGAATTCTCCGGTTCCTCCTCATTTCTCTTTTCCCATCTTGGATTTGGTGACACCACCTTCCTGGTGATAGTGCCCTCAGGTGTCCCTGACCCTTGTCAGCCTCAATTGAGTCTGTCCTGGCCTCTTCTGTGCTATTAAGTTTTCCCTCTCTCCTCCCTTCTCCTTTCCTCCTCTCCAAAAGCTTTTCTGCAGGTGTTCTCCCTGTGTGAAACTAATCAACCAGTCAGTGCTTCCAGGACACTGTTCTATCAGTTGATACTGATGTAACAGTGTATTCTAATGAGCCTTCCACTGGGCAACATGTATGGATGAACTAATGATGAAATAAGGAATACATCTGAATGCTGAAATTCTGGTGACTGCATGTTCACTGATGTAACATCAGTGTATCTAGCTTTAAGTCTGGCATGTGTGTTTTAAATACAGAGTTGAAGAAATCATGACTAAATGTATGAAAGAATAAATACATTTCAGGGCAGGCAAGCCTTTGAGCATGTTGTGTCCTCCCAGGAAACCAGCACAAAGTCTGCCTTCTAAGTAGTGAGTGCAAAGATTAATTTCAGCTCAGAGACTCCCAGAGCCTGCCCCCACCCTCATCCGCACCCCTACCTCCACCCCCACCCCAAGAGAGCTAAAGGAGGTCTGGCTAGCAAGGTCAATCCTGGAAGTCAGAGCACAGAGCATTTGTTCCAGACTGCTCCCTAGACACACACACCCTTCTGACTTTTGGAAATGACAACTTCTATTTGAGGCTGAGCATTATTTAATTTATGGAGATATGCTGGGTTGGGTTTCAGATATTTCCTAGGATTTTGAAGTCCAACATTTGTTCTTTGGATTTAAAGATGAAATAATGAAGATATAATCCAGGCAAAGCTCTGCCTCTGGGAGAAGATCTATGCACAGTATCCCTAAGTAAGTGCTGGAGACGGCAGGGGTTGGCATGCTGACTCTTGGCAAAGCCGAATTGGCCCTCGGGTATGAATGAGCAGCCAGGAAGACCTGGGTAGGGTCTCAGCAGCCACAGACCCCAGCTTTCACCAAGGAGCTTGAAACCCCTAGGGACCTCTGCTGTGCATTTTCTGTGGCAAATTCAGGAAAGGGATTAAGTAAGAGTTTCTTCCTCTTCTCCCTGCTCCCCAATTTAGACATCAGTATGGTAAAACAATCATTTGAAATGAAAACCCCTTAATGAACATTAAACTTTCTCTGTTTTGCCACAAATTATTTTAACATTCCTTGGAGCCTCTGCCCCCCCTCCTTATTTTAAGAACTTTCACATTTTAATGTCAAAACAACTCCAAGAAGTAGGAACAGTTGCCCATAGATCCTGACTCTGGGAGGCTAACCTGTTTTGCAGTCAGACTCCTGTGGTTGGAGTGTTTAGGGTTAGTTTTAACATGCTGTGTCTTGCATCAGCTTGGTGTTGGTTTTCCATTTCAGAACACATCTCCAGTTTCATGTAGATTTAACGTTACCACTCTTTGGTATTAGTTGGCTCTCTGTAGAGAGTTACTTGTCCTATCTGTGTTCTTTGTGATCCTGGGATTTTTCTTGACCGATGTGAGCCTCAATTTCTCATCTGTAAAATGTAGACAGTATTGCTAGTTTCCTGGTGAAGTAGCTTTGAGGATTACATTAAATGAATGTGTTTAAAGCACTTAGCACGATGCCTGGCACACATAAATCATTCAGTAAAGTTAGCCTCATGGGAATGCTGAGCTGACTACAATACTAAACAGAAATCACTGTTCCTTCATGAAGAAACATATCATGTAAGGTTTTAATGTGTGCCGTCAAAGGCCGTATCATGTTGTATTATACTTAATTCCGTAAATGTGTGACCCTCTCCTCTTTTAGACTGTATTCCTTCTGGGTAAGATGGTGCCACATTAAGCTCCAAAGGCCCGGCATCTATCATAGAGCTGACCATGTGTTCACATTTAATCACCATTATTAGGTTAAAAGCCAAAGTGCAGCAGTCAGGAAGACCTGGGCTTTAATCCTGTCGATTCCTTGGCAAGTTACCTCTCTGAGTGTTGATGCTCTCATGTATAAAATGAAGATGATAATACCTCCCACGCTGAGTCATTCTGAACATTAAAGAGGCAATGGATGGCAATGTTTAGTCAAGCACTTGGCTGTCAGGGTGTGTGCTAAAGAAATTATAGTTTATAACGACTAAGGAAGAAGTCGAGAGCACGTCTTTTTTAAATCACTATGTGCTTTGCGCTTTGCTACATAACCTCTTTGTTTTCATTGACATGAGAAACCTGTCAGAGTCTTGTCTTGTGGAAAGAAATCCTTTCTTCCTGGGATGAGAGCCCTGAGGAAAACACTGCATACACAGGACTTTAGGTGTCCTTGGTGTTAAGCAGTGAAACGTCTATCACCAACCTCCCCCTCCAGGCCCAGCCATTTTCCAGGCAGCAGTCATCATGAAAATGTTAATCTTATAATGCCACCCCAGTGCTTTAAATCACTTATGACATGCCATTGTTCTTGGGATAGATAGAACTCAAGGCCTCATATTGGTCCCTATACACCTCTCTTCTTCCTCTTCATTTGCTCTCTTTTCCTCTTTCTCCTCTTCCCACATCTGCCTTCTTCCCATTCTCCTCACCACAAGACTTTTGCACATGTTGTCCTTCTGTTCAGAACGCACTTTTATTCCCTCACTGATTTACTAATTCCTAGTTATCCTTCAGATCTTACTAAACATCTTACTATACCTTGCTTCCTCAGAGAAGCCTTCCCTGATCAGTCTGAAATGGTCAAATTCTACTACTGTGTGCTCTCACTGCATTGAATACCTATCTTTGTAATGTTCTTTACAGCCACAGTTTTATATTTGGTAATTTTTAACCCAAATAGAATCTTACACTTTTTGTATGAGTATTCAATTACTGTCTGTCTTAGTCCATTTGGGCTGCTGTAACAAAATGTCACAGACTGAGTTGCTTACAAACAACAAACATTTATTGCTTACAGTTCTAGGCTAGAAGTCCAAGGTCAGTATCCCAGGCCAGTCAGATTCTAGTTAGTCTTCCTAGTCAAACACTTCCTGCTGTGTCCTCACATGGTGGAAGGTTCTAGGGAGTCTATAAGATCACTTTTACAGGAGCACTAATCCCATCCACAAGGTTTCTACTTTCATGACCTGATCGTCTCCCAGAGGCCCCACATATTAATACCATAAACTTTGAGGGTTAGGACTCCAGTATATGAATTTTGGGATGATACAAATATTCAGATCACAGCATCATCCATCTCCTGCAATGTACTGTGGGATCCATGAGGTAAAAGGCCTCCTTCTATTTTGTACATTACTATGTCAAAGACTCATATTCAGCAGCCTACACTGGCATGACCCTACCAGTTATTAAACTGCTGGAATAATTCCACACCGGTAGACAAAAAAAACGACCCCTAAAGCACCTGAATGCCCTCTCACCTCCTCCCTGCTCTGCCCCACCCAGATGTCCTGGTCACTCACCTGAAAAGCCTTGGATATCCCCACAACCTAGCAAAAAGTGGAGTAATCTGGTAACAACAGTGCCCCTCAAAACCCTGCTCCAACAGTCTGGCTGGTGCCCACATCATGCCCTTGTCTCACTCATTCCTGACTGTTTTGAATGTTACTCTATTGTGCCCAATAACCACAGAGACATGGTAAGCAGCTACATGGTAAGTGTTTGATAAACATTTATTGAGTGAAGTGTATGACCACTGCACTGGAGGTTGGACATGACTGGAGAGTGGGTCTCAGCCGGCCCTGCAGCTGTGGCAAGGGCTATGTCTCTGTTTCCTTCTTTAAAGGGTTCTAGGAGCTTCTCAGCAGAGGCATTTCTTCTAACTATGCATTCCATCCCTATAATGTCTGGGTTTTGAGGCCTGAGGTTCAAACCAGAAAATGTTGCAATTGGAGGGGTCGGGGGAAGAGGGGAATGAGAAAAAAAAGGGGGGACAAGGACAAATTAAGATTCTCCCCTTCTCTGAACCTCTGAACCTCTGAATGTTTACTCCATGATGGAGAGATTTGACAGGAATAAGGAAAAATTCTTCCTCCAAACAGCAATGCCTTAGGCCAACCCCCTTATTTCTCTACATAAAATATTTAAGTGTTGAGACAGTTTAACACATTTCTTTGTTTCTCGGGTCAGGAAACAGGCAAACTCAGAGCCATAGCTGCCTATGGGATATGAAAGAGAGGGCAGAATGAAGTGCAGTGTTTGGCCTCTGTTGGAAAAGTGTGCTAATTATGAAGGTGAAGACAGAGGGCAGGGAAAGAATTCAGGTTGCACCTCAAAGGAATCCCTATTTAATAATTCCATGGGGGTAAAGTCCCTTTAGCTGGCCTGTCATGGCAGCTAGGAAACCTACAGTGATAAAGCTTGCAGTAAGGCAAGGGAGTGGCTGCCTACACCTCTCAGGGCTCTGCCTCTGGGTGACTTGCATAAGGAGAAGCAGTCAGAAGGCATAGGGATATAGAAGAAGCATTTGGAAGTCAAACAATAGCATTCATGAGTAAGCCTCAGGTTAAACCTTACTTGGATCTCAGTTATCTATTTATTTGTTGTAAGTGGGGATAAAAAGGTGAATGAATTATAATTTTTGCTCTCAGCAACTTTGGTTTAAAAGAGAAGACGATAAGGCATAAAGATAATCATATTGAGTACAGAAGAGTCATGTGCCCAAGAAGTTTAGACACAAGAGACATTATTTTCTACAGGGGCAGATGATACTCCATGGGGAAGGTACCATTTGGGAGTTGAAGACTGTGTGGAGTTGGGCACATTACGATGAAGGAGAGACTGTTGTAAGTGTTTAGGGGAGGAGTTCCCTGATCGGATCTGTAACTAGTCCACTGGGTGGGTTCAGGGTGAAAGGCAAGAAAAATGTAGGGCAAGTGGAGATAATTCTACTTGGGGCCATGGCAATTGAAGGACCTAAAAGGTGGTGGTTGGAGGGAGAACTGCCTATTCACAGGCTTTGGAACACAATTAGTCTTGGGAGGCGGCCTGGGAGAAGAAGACCATGGAAAAAGGAAAGTCCAAAGTCTAGGTGGAAGTCGGGAAGAATGGCAAAGCCATTTTCATAAATATGAGATGCCAAAGAAACAAACAAAAAAATAGGTGAAGAGGTCCTGTTGAGTTTGGTGTAGTTTTTGTTGAACTTAAAAAGCCACCAGGATGGAGGATGAGGACATTTAGAGGGGAAGACAAGCTGAGGGTGAAAGTCAGGACTGAGCTTCACATTTGGAGGTGAAGTATATGAAGATGAAAGGAAGCTCCAGGCAATGATAGATTGCCCAAGGGTAGACTCTAGAGAGCAAATGGGGCATGAGTGTGTACTAACAGCAATCCCAAGGAAGTAGGCATGGGGATCAAGAATTCCCTGGGCACCCCTGATGACTGGCTTTGCATATAACCACCAGGTGAGGTGAATTGGGGGAAGTAGATTTAGAAGCTGAGAAGGTTGGCTTTTGGAATCAAGGCAGTATCTAGTCCCAGATTGCTGAGGAATTTCCTAGTTTTAGCGTGGAAGTTCTTGAGTCTCAGGAAACCCCACCAATCTCAGGCAAATGAGACAGTGGGTCACCCTCTGTATGTCAAACCTCACTGATTAGAACCCTTGCCATAAAATTCTAGCATAAATAATCTTTCCTGCCTTCTTACCAAAGGGCCAAACTTTTCCTGCTGAGGCAGATGTGCATGAGAAAAGCAACCTTGTTCACAGGCCACTCAGCAACTCTGCCGTGTATCTGAAAGATGAAGTTTTACTTGGATGAGGTTGAGTGAGTTTGCCCCCTAAGGGCCAGTGTTCATACTTGAGACTTATAAAATGGGCTCCAGCATTGGGGGAAAATGGACAAACCATTCATGTTTTGATGTTTGCATCTATGAGCTTGACAAGAATGGGTTTTTCACTATTGGGTGTTCTTCTTTCCTTGTGCATGCCACCTGCTTGGACTATGGGCCTTGGTAATGGGTAAGTGACAGAAGAGACATAAGAACATCAAGAAATACCATGTATGATAGGTTATTCAAGGTTTCAACTTGAAAGAAAACTCAGTCCAAGCAGATATGTTTAACCAAGTCCCCCCCACCCCACCTCACTTAATGGAAATAAGCCATCATGGTGGCTCTTTGGAAAACTCTTATCAAAATTATCTACCCAAATAACACTAGATGCTTTTGATATGTTCAGCTCTAAACTAGGCTATGTGGGAGAGTAAAATGATGATGATGATGATAATAATAATAATAATAATAATAATAATAATATAATGATGATGGTGATGGTGATATAGATTGTTTATTTTAAATCATTGGATAGAGGAAAATATGACTGATACAAGTAGAGAACCATGTCAGAAAAATATGAAAATTTTCCATCTTGTGAGGCATAAAAAAAATACATGCTCTAGGAATTCAGAAAAGGAAGTATAGGCAAGTGAAGTCCTTAAGGACTTCATGGAGGAGGGGGAGCTTTTGCTAACCTTACAGAAAAGAGGAAGTGGTGTGAGGCTCATACCTCATTCTTTGCTCTGGTAGGGCCCAGCCTCACCTCTATTTCTTTGCTTTTGCTTTATCACTAATAACCGTGTTTAAAACATGATAGATCAGGTGCTAGGTGGGAAAAGAAGTTTCAACTTGCTTCTCTTCACTGTAGTCATTCTCAGGTTGATGATAGTGACTCTGGTTTGTTTCTTATTCAATTTCCAAACCTTCAATCCAGACATGTACCATTGGGTAGATAATGGTGTCATTAGTTTTTGTGTTATATCAAAAATGATGAGTCCTGCCAATGTTTAATTCTTTTCTCTCTCTCTCTCTCATGTTTGCTGAAGGAGAGGAGTTGGGATCATTTTTCTAAGAATCATTTCTTTTCCTGCTACAGTCCAAAGAAATAAGATGGACTTTACTCTTCATCTTGTCAGTATTTGGTCATTTTCTCAAGTTATACCAATGAAAATCATGGGATTCAGTTTGACCTTGTTTGGCTTATGTTTCTGCATAATCTAATGTTTAGAGAATGACCCTGTCAGGCCCTTAGCTGGGACAACTGGGCTTGAGCTGGGTGCCGCAGAGCTTGAGTTCAACAGCCTGTAAGACAAAAGCTAAGAGCTCTGAGTGACTCACTCTGATTTCCTTGTGGGGGCCTAGTTTGCACCACTTTCTTGGTAAAGCAAACCTCTTCAGAACATGTCACAATCACTGTGTCCTTCATTTTTTGCAGAAAAGAGGAAATACAATTGGACACGAAGCTTATTGGAAGAAGGCTTAGAAATGGAGTGGCTATGCAAAGGTGAGTGACAAGAGCCTGTGTGGGTGGTACATGGGGACAGTGATGGGGCTGTGAGGAAAAATAGGGGAGTAAGACAGTACCCCTCTTCCAAGGCAATGGAAATGGGCAAGCTAAAGGCTGTCCACTCCACAAAGAGTGATGAAACACCATCCACTCTTTTTTGCGTGTCTTTTACCGCACTTTCATGGTTGGGTAAATAGTGTGGTTCCTCCCTAAAGGCTGATGTCCCAACTTTTGTTTTAGCTTAGTGTGGCTGACGTGGAGAAATGTTAGAAGTAAAGAACTGTGGCGAGTCTTGATTTGAGGGGCTGCTTGAAAACCACCACAGCTGAGTTCCCAGTTGTTGACATTGTGTGTCCTGTCTTGTTCATGCTCAGTACCTGGCATGTAACAAATGTTTGTTGATCAAATGAATAATTGGATGAGACTCATGAAAGAACCGTTTATTTTTTAATGTTTATTTATTTATTTTGAAAGAGAGAGAGCGCGCATGTACAAGCAAGGGAGAAGCAGAGAGAAGGAGAGAGAGAATCCCAAGCAGGCTCTGCGTTACCAGCATGGAGCCTGATGCAGAGCTTAATCCCACAACCATGAGATCATGACCTAAGCCAAAATCATGAGTTGGATGCTTAGCCAGCAGAGTCACCCAGGTACCCCCAAAGAACCATTTTTTGAAGGAAACAGAATAAATAACAGGCTTGCCCTTTTCTTGGCAGCCATTACCATGAATACTATCAAACCTAAAGGTCAATCAAACATTTCAGCCATATCAGGTGCCTATCACCATCTTCCCCACGACCCGCTCCTCATTATCCAGAGTTAGGCATGGTTAGGTAAGTGAGAATAACTTGCAGTGTCTTAAAAACGTGACAGAGTGGGTCTTTGATTTAAATGTTTCTACTGAGCCAACTTTTTTAGTGAGTACAGGTAATGTAGATATGGACACGAAGGATGGATTCAAGCTTTGCCTTCTGCATCTGACTTCTCCATTGCTGCTTGCCACAGAGGAAAGGCATTAGGAGTTCAAGGCCCTTTTTTTGTTTACTGCAGAGTCCTCCTGCTGCTCCATTAGATTCCTGTCTAGAATTGCAGTGAACAGACGTTGGGACTTGAAAAGTTGCATATGCTGACGTGTCTGGGACCATGTTACCATTTTGTGGAAAGTCTTGCGCTGCTCTTAAAGTTCGTGAAAAATCATGTTTTCACCACCTCAGGGGGACCAACCCAAACATTTGGTAAATTTCTGCCTGAGTCTGTTTGGAGGCTTTTTACAGATGAAAGATGCATACTTCACAACCTCATCACTGCTGGACCTGGGTGGTAAGGTTTCCTTTGGCTTAAATACACACACACACACACACACACACACGGTAGAAGTGGGGGGAATCCCTGACTGAAATATAGAAATGTTGTCAAAAGTTCTCTTTATGCAGAAATAAATCTTAAAAATAAATAAATAATCAAACAAACATGTAGGCTCAGAGCAGTTGGAGATAGAACCTGGACCAGAGCAGTTGGAGATAGTTCTGACCTAGGACTAGAGAACTTTCTGTTTAATTCTGGTTGGATTTAATGCCTATTTACAGTGACAGGGAATGGATCTAAGGGTGTCGCCTGGCTCATGTTAGGAGTCTTGTCTCCTGCAACAGAACCTGTTTTACCAGGAAGAACTGAAAACTCTGGGTCGTAGTTTAATGACTGGGCTCAGGCTAGATAAATGAATAACACTGAATTCATGTCCAAATTTTGCCAGAGAGTCAGTGCCTTTTCAGCAAATGCCAAACAAAACAAGCACATGACTGAGAGTTTGTCCAGCATCCTCACCCCACCTTCAGAAAGGCCTTCCTGATACTTCTTCAAATACGTCTGATGCTATTGACCTGCAGTTACCACATAGGTGGTACTTTGGCCAGATTATATTATCCTTCGGGAAATCTATTTACTTCTAACAGAACAAAATGGAACATACATCCAGGGCCTGAGGGCATCTGCTTAGCAGATAATCGTAGCAATAAAAATTAATCTCTCCCTTTAGCAACCTTGGACCTATAAAGAAGATGGTGAGAACAATGTCTCTGAAGGATGCCAGACCAAAAAGATGAGTCTTGTCCATTGTGAAAAGAATATCCTCCCTGTCTGGATGTCTGTTTTTATTAGGAATCACATGTTTTTCTTATGTGAACTTGTGACCCAATAATAAAGTACCTGGCTATTAAACCAACTTCCTATCCTAAACCTCTCGCCTAGGCCTGCTGTGAATAGGTATGCCTCTGCCTCGTGGCCCAAGCCTGTTGCCTACCCTAGCTTTGAGCATTTGTTCTAGGGTACTGCAAGCACCCTTCTGGCACCATTTTGAACTGGTTTCCCCTGCTGGCATATGGACAGTGCAGAACAAAGAGAAGATCTTACTCCCAGCTGCCTCTGGCAGGGCTGATTCTGACCCGTGTTTATCCTCTGGTTCATGTAGCATGGGTGCTTCCTGAGTCCAGCTTGGCAAGCACTGTGGCCTTTCCATATGAGCAAGTTTCAAGCTCTCATGGTTCTGGCTTGCTCTATGCCATTCACTGAAGGGGTTCCTGTGTATGTCTCAGAACCTCATGTAGACCCCAAAACCTGAGAACTGCAAAAAGGCCTCAAATTAATTTCCTTTCTATTTCTTTCAGGCCAGTCTGTGGGCCTCTCACTAGTACACATATGACTCAGGCTCTCAGCAACTTCTGTTGGGCTCTCAGAGACCTAAACAATTTTCATGCTATTCCCTTCACCTGGAATGATCGTTCCTAGCTCTTCTTCGCATGGCTGGATCGTTCTTTTTCTTTAGGACTCTGTGTCTTCTGAGAAGCTCTCTCTGACTAAGCTGCCACTATGCTGTTTGCAATTTTCTATCAGAGCGCTATGTTCATTTCCTTTGAACCACTTATCATAAGTAGTTATGATGTGTATGTCTATTTGTTTACTGCCTTTCTTTCCAAACAGAGAGTAAACTAACAAGTCTCTGTTATTCAGTGCTTTACATCTAGCACACATTTAGCACACAGTAGGTTGTCAATAAATATACGCCAATTTAATGGATGAATGAGGCTACTGTCAGCCCCTGAAAATGACCAGGATCCTACTTTAGTTTTCCCAGAAAAGTTTAGAAAACAACTTTGCCTCTCTCAACCTAAATTAGGAGAGTAGAGAAAAGAGTTAGCTTAAGAGGGAGTAGCAAGATACTTCCAGGGAGACTTTCATTGCTGTCCAAGAAAAATACAAGTATACTAAGCTAACACCCTTGTGCCCAGACATGTCTGCCCCTACCTGCCACCCTGCCAACATTTCCCACTCTGCCTGGCCAGCCAACTTGTGCCAGAATCCCCTGTCTCCCTTTAGAGTTGACTGAAGAATTGTTGGCACCTCATTTATCCCCTGGCATCCTCACAGCAAGAATTAATCATCCCAATGAGACTTGTTTATGTGCTCAATTGATTTTGACAGTTCTGGTGCCTTCAGCAGGGGCAGCCCTTTGTACAAATCTTGTGAAGGCCCGGGTTGTTTCCCTGTCCTGCTACCCAAGATGCTCTGAGTGACGTCGATTCAGCTCTGTTCTGTCCCATTCAACCCAATCCCATCTTTATCGAATGCCTACAATGTAGGAAAATGCTGGTTACTGAAGTCATTCACTAAGGCATTTGAGGGATTTCTTCAGTTCTTCAGCAGTGGAGTTGCCTGGGCTCATTGAGAACCTCTAGATGCTGTGTCTTTCTCTACGTCTCAGTACCTTGCTGGAGAGGGATGCTGCGACAGCTTGTTTTATGCAGCTCCAGAGTGACCGGTTCTGTCACAACATTGCCCAAGGAAGGTCATGTGAACCAATTGCCTTTTTAATGTCTCTTTTGTCCCCCCATTTCTCTCTTTTTGTCTCCAGCCCTGATACTTTATTTCCTTCTCTGTAAGGTGCACATTGACACATTCAGGGATATCCGTCCCCATCTGGGCTGTGGATTACAGTAGATACTGTCCTGAGTCAGAGATGCTACCTCAACACCTTACTCAATGTTTCCTTCATTATAGTTCATTTCAAGTGATTCCTTTTGTTATAAATTTATTGCAATTTCTTTCAAAAGTCTTAATTGAGGACATGCAATGGGCCAGGTACTCTGAACCGTGCTTTCAAAATAGCTCACAATGCATCGAAGAAAATAGATGCTTAAGCAAGTAAACATCAAGCAAAGCAAGTTCTCATGTTTCTATTTTATATATATAGGTACATATATGTGCACGTGTGTATACAGTGTTCTTTGAGTGTTGTTGTCAGACCCTGAAAATGACCATGTCCCTGGATTAGTTCTTATTATATTTCTTGCTGGTAAGAATTTAACTCTTTACATTAGGGGTTGCAAATTTGATAGCCTACATGACTGAGGTCATGAAATGATCTAGTCAAAAATGAAATAAGTTGTAAGTTTTGGTGTATTGAAGAGAGCATTCTCAGTCTAAGGAAGTCAGTGGCTACCTAACGTTGACTGCTTATTGCTACTCGAAATGAAAAACCACTATGGCCATATCTTTTCATTGTTTAGGAGAACATGGAAACCTAGATTTCTCATATGACATATCCCAAAATTTAAATCATGCCAATGGCAATAAATAAATAAACAAATAGATTAAATAAGTAAATAAATAAATAAATAAATAAATAAATAAATAAAATCCAGCCTAGGTCTGAATATAGCTCATAGTCACTAGTTTGTAAGACTGATATGCACAAGAACTACAGACTTATTTATGAAAATTTTAGCTCACCTGGAAACCATGTGGGTTAATTTCATGAGTTTTCAGGTGCTTCGCATTAACTCATCTCTTGAGGCCTGTGGTCCTGAGCTACTCTTTGTCTGGCGATCCTTTTCCTCTCAAAGATTCAACTGACTCGTTGCTATTCACATGCTGAGGCCTCACAAAATGCCTCCACAAATCACTTACAGTCCTGTAGTTGCTTTGAGTAGCTTGGCTTTCATTTTCTCTTCCTTTCTATCGGCCTTTTGTGAATTCTGGCTTCCCAGGTTCTGCTGTAGAATCTCCTTTTATTTTCCTCATTTCCTCTACTCTCCTTATGTCCTGGCAGAGACCGACTAGATGTTTATGAAAGCTATTCTTCCTGGGCACCTGACTGGATTTCTGGATTCCTGGGCACATTTCCCATCATCCCCTCAGTTAGCGGAGACCATGTGACTGTGCGACCAGTTATATTTGCATGAACTGACCCAAACTACCTCCTGCATATAGCACTGCCCCCTGTTCCACCTTTCCTTTCCTCCTCCAGTGGCTTGATGCACATAGCCATGGAAACCTTAAAAGCCAAGTGTTGAATATGGGAGGGCCACAAAATGGAAGAATCTTGGATCCCTGGATTAATACTTTTAATATTTGGTGGGGTGCGGTGGGGGGGGATGCTGCCTGTTGCACAGAACCTCCTGTTTTCTACTTCGTGTGAGTGAGAAATTAACTATTGCTGCTTTTGAGTCATTATCCGTTAGGTATGTGCTAGCAATTATTAGATGCTAGCTAGATTGTAAGCAGCATAAAATCAGAGACACTGTTGTATTGGTTTTTTCCAAGCTGTGTTCCCAGAATGCTAGCACAGGAACAGACACACCAGTAGTGCTCAGTAAATTCTTCTGGAATGAATGAATGAATGAATGAAAAAATGAATGTCTCCATAGAACTTTTGAGCTGGTAGGGACTGAAGCATCATACATCCCTGTCATAATATTATAACAAATAAAGAAATGCAGGCTCTCAAAGAGGAAGTGACTTGTCTGAGGTAAAAATCTAGTTAATTTCAGAACAGGGATCAGCAAACAAGCAGGGAGCCTCAGTCTGTTGTCCTTCACCATCCATGCTTCACTCCATGGTAACCGTGGAGTAAATGATCAGTTGCTAAGCAAAGAAAGGGATAATTTTATGCCTTAACTTCTAAGCTATCATCTCAACAAGAATAAGTTGCATAGTCATGCAGTGCACATGTGAAATATGTTGTGAGTGGGCCATACTGCTTTGCTGGGTTTTCATGGGAAACTCCTTTGTACATCACATAGCAGGAAACACGTGCAACTGTCATTTGATTTGTAGCTTATACAGTTGGGAAGCCATCCTTGCAACAAGTGTACTTGAAGGGTTTTTGCAGAAAGGGTTGGATCTGATGTGTGGAGAATAAAGTCTTGGAGTAGAACACTGTGTATACCAAAGCTCAGAGTTGGCAGAGCCTGTTGTGTACAACTGCAGTAGTCTTAGCAAAACTGAGGCACAGTCTGACTAAAGGGCTGTTGGGAACTTCACCAAAAAAAGGGCAGATGGATAATAATAAGACTTAACAATTATATTTGATAATTGGTACTTATATCTCTTCTATTTGACAGAAAATAACATGGTACACATAAATATCAACTCCACTTCATCTTTTAAACATTTATGTATAGCACCTTTCCCCACACATACACAGACTTATCCCAGCCCAACCACTGAAAAACTGTTAGTTCCCACAAAGACCTAGCAAAACTCAGCACTTTGATGGAATGACTGAAAAAGAGAATCTTCTGAGGTCATTACTCTTTGTTGCTGGTTTTATAAATCCATAATTCTGTAACGTAAGTCTTTTAACTGTCTTTCAAAAGCAGGCATGTCTTGAAAAGTTCTGGTTGTCATATTAACCCTCACTGTGGCATTGACCGTGTCTGCCATGGAACTTCTTTGGTTGGCCGAGTAGGTATAGGTGATGGAAGCAGCGTTCATACTCATTCATTCTCCTCAAGTGAGACTCCATGCAATAAATGCATTGCCAAACTTCAAGAACTCAAGGTGGGGGTTAAGTATTTTTTCTAAAAGATGCTTTGTGCTTGCAATTTAGTCTTTTGAGGGTATAGTGACTATGTTTGATCAGCTGATGCCAAAGAAGGGATAGATTTGAAACCTTCAGAGATGAGGGATATTACTTCTCTAGTCTATCCAAAATCTTTGGGGCCAAGATGAGACTGGTTTTAATGAGTTGGCATTTTAGTCCCAGTGCAGAAATGCATAAATTCTTTATCACTAGTGATTGTCCCATGCCAAGGACCGTATTTCAGGAATCTGGAGTGTAGTGACCCCTTCAGAGCAAAAGCATGGGCTGGAGGACCCGAAATGGTATCATCCCAGCTAGCATACATGGTTGCTTTACTCCTAAAACTGAATCAAATGCTGAGCCCAATACTGGCCTCTGACAGTCTGAGGGACTTAGTTAAAGGAAACTTGTCCTGTCTCTTTCCTAGGGGGACTGCTCTCATAGGTCACCGAGGCAAATGTTTGTTGAATTAAGTGCACAAGAAGTAGCTTGCCAGATCCTCAGAATATGTAGGACTTTCCCAAGAGGAGCATCTGCAAGGTAAACGCTGTTGAACTTGAGGAGAGAAGTACAAAAGAGAAGCAGGTATGTGCAATGCCGTGGAAATATTTTAGTGTCCAATTGCTCTTTGCTTACATGTGTCATGAAGTTACCTGTACCGTGAATGTTTGTCTTAATTTGTTCTACCCTGGGGATGAGGTATGGTAGGGAGTGAAGCAGTGAATTTTAGAAATTGTATTTTAAAGGTTGTTTTTCGTATTTGATTTTTAACAAATTGCATAGAAAGTTAACAAATTGCATAGGAGGAAAGGGGAAACCCCTCTTTGCCCAAGCTGTGTCATTGTGGTATTGTGCAAATTTGTATTTCCGCAATCTCAGGGGAGTATAAGCAACAGTCTTCTCTCTAAGCATGGGACAAAAACTTCTTCTCCCTACACCTTTTTGAGTTGCCCCATAGTCTTTACACACGTGCCCTGCTCTCCCCCATGGAACACAATTTGCAGCACCGCAAGATTAGGCAATGACCATTTCACACTTTTGAGTCCTGCTGGTCATTTTGCAATCAACAAATGTAATAGATCGAATCTGCGTCAGGCTCTGTTTTGAGTCTTCCTGTTTGGTTGAGCTTTGTTCAGCTCCTTAAACTGTTCTTTTGAACTGGTCACATTCAAAGTGTACAAGCAGGCATCTGAAATTATGTTCACCTTATCTATTTTCAAAGCCTGATTTTTTAAAAAAGGAATTACATTGAAAAAAGAAGCGCATTTTCCCACTCTAACCCTATGCCAAAGAACTTCAGCATTTCCAGGGTAATAATCTACAGGTCGGGCACACACCAAGCTTGAGAAGGTTGAGCCCAAAGGGAAAAAAGTGTTTGTGAGAGTTATGGGCAGGTGGAGAGAGGGTTTTATTTTTAATTAGGGTCTTATTTAGAATGGAAATCTGTATGTAATCTGAACTGCTGCGTGCACCCTGGTGGACACTAAATGAGCAAACAATGGGAACCTCTGTTCGAACTTTATCTGAACTTCAACTCTGTTTTCCATACCTCAGTTGTCCAGGTAACTATATTGTCGAAGGCAGTGACTTACCTGTAAGGGAGTTCTCAGATGGAGGGCAGGGAAACTGTATACAGCCCCCATTGATGGGGAGGTGGGGAGGGAGAGTGAGAGAGAATGAATTACTGTTGCAAACTGAAATGCCTTTGTCTCCCTGTATTAAATACTTATTTCCAAATCTGGAGCAAGTACCTAGAATTCTTTCTCTTTCTTCCGTGGAAAAGAAGAAACTTTTCCTTATGCGTCTTCCTAGTTCTTGGTCATCTAACAACTTCTAGGGGGACCAGTTAAAAATTTAGACTTTGGAAATGCTTCTTCTCCCTTCTGCCCCTCTATCAGTGAGCTGCCCTTGGTAGCCATGTCATAAACTCTCGTAAACATAATTTCTTTTCACATAACTTTCTTGACCTACTTTCTATATAATAAGAGCCAAAAAAGTACTTTGCTTTCTTAGGTAGAGGCTTTGTCTGCCTTGTCCTGACTTTTCTCTGTGTATCAATATTACTCTGCAGATGTATTTCCATTATGAACTGCTATCCTGGGACTGGGGGGAAAAAGCACCCCAACGCCTAGCAATAATGAATGAGCTAAGTCTAGCAGAGAGAATAACTTATTGATTCAGGGTTTGGGTAAGGGTGATAGACATATAGCTGTGCTTTGCTCAAATCCAGTCCTCTTGCCTATCATTCTATCTTTTGAAATAGATGAGTTTTTTCAAAATAATATAGCATGTGAGAAGAGAGTATAATAAGACATCATTTGAGAGAAATCTATCAGTGTGCAGACAAATCTTGAGAGGGTTAAAACGTATAACTTCAGGATTATTGTTGTCGATTTATTAAACAATTTTCTTCGAAGGTGCTTTAGGAAACATCTGTAAGTGAATTTGATCTATTTCTTTCTCGAAGATCTAAGAAGAAATTCAGCATGAGTTCCAATAGGGAGGAGTTGCCCTTCTCTTGAGGAAGGAGGTAAATAAGAAGGCAACCTTTGATATAGTATAGGAATGGCATCAATGAGATGGGGAAGAGAGAAGGGAGGAGTAGAATTTTTAAAGAGGAAACCAAGACTCAACATGCCTTTAAAAACTACTTATGAAAGTTTTTTTTAAATTTTATTTAATAACATTGTCAGTGGACTGGGGCCAATTAACTTATGATAGGTAGAATTAACTGCAGTAAAAAAAAAGTGCTAAAGGAAAACAGAAAACACAAAAACACCACCACTTGGGAAGGAGGGGAAGATTTTGAACATATGCATCTATTACCAGAATGTTCTGCTTATGGAATTTAAAAATTTTCTCACATTATTACTCTTTGCACAATTCAAAGACAATGATTGTTCCTTGTGGTATATAAGAAAGGTGGATCTGAAAAAAGTATTCCAGATGTAAAATTCAGTTTGTCTTGGCAGGTGATTCAACCAAAAGCATTTATTCTCTATAGTTTTCCAAGCCATTCTCCTGGAAGGATACACCTGATGGGAGGCAGATGCAAAGTATGAGGCAAGAGGAGTAAGAAAACCTGGGCTGGCTTTTTGAGAGAATGAACTGTCCTTTAGATTCCTGTTTGGGCAGGCAGAAAAGCAGCTGTGCCCACCAGAGAGGGAATTTCAGGAAGACAGAGGTGAGAAGGCAATACTGGCCATTTCAGTGTGGGAATACATTCTTAGGACCCAAGCATATATATCTTGTTGGATTTGATGTTATACCATTGGTTATACTCAGATTATCAAGCAGAATTACATGAATCAATGCCTCATTCTGATGCATTTACAAAATAATTAAAACATTTTAAACAGTGAAAGTAGAGACTAGTATTTTCATATATCCATCAGTCAGTCTAAAATGTTTATTGACTTAGTAATGTTTGGAGACTGGGGAGTCAATGGGGTAGAGAAACGTAGATTTCAGTTTCGAATAATGTTTTGCCTTATTGTAATCTAATCAAGTCGTTCAACGCCCTTTAAGGGTTTCCTTCATAATCTGGACACTTATATCCACAGCTCCTTGCATGTATTACGATCACCATGAGCTATTCATCTTATTAAGAGCTTATGTTAACCCTTAGAGAGAGATGGGGGGGGGGAAGAATGAGACCAAAGAAGAGATCCTTTTCTGCCGCCAGACCCAGGCAGCACCTGGGAATCTTCTAACCAGCAAACTGAGCTGTTTGGAATTGGAGGCTAAAGATGGGCTCTACAAACAATTATGATAGTCAGTATTAACTGAGTACATGATTGGTGCTAAGTGTCTTCCTATTGCAAAGCTTAATTTTTATGTGCCAACTTGACTGGGCTAAGGGATATTCACATATATGGTAAAATATTATTTCTGGGTTTGTCTGTGAGTGTTTCCGGAAGAGATCAGCATCTGAATCCACACTGAGTAAAAAAGAGCCACCCTGACCAATATGACCCAATCCACTGAGGGCCCAAATAGGACAATACGACAGAGGAAGGGCGGATTCTTTTTTTTTTTTGAGCTGGGACATCCACCTTCTCCTGCCCTTGGACATGGAAGCTCCTGGTTCTTGAGCCTTCAGCCTCAGACTGGGAGTCACACCATCTGATTACCCTGGTTCTCAAGCCTTCAGACAGGGAATGAGTCATACCACCATTGGCTTTCTTGGTTTACCAGGTTACAGACCACATATTGAGGATGTCTTGGCCTCCATAATCAGGAGTCAGCTCCTATAATAAATCTTCTCTTTTGTATTTATTCATATCCTGTTAGTTCTGTTGCTCTGGGGAACCCTGACTAATACATACATGCTATCTCTTTTAATCCTCAAAGCAGCCCCATAGATAGAACTGGCGACCTTCCCATTTTATGTATGGAAAGACTGGACCCTAAAGGGCTTTAGCAATTTGCATGAAGTTACACTGCTCATAGATGACAGGACTGGGATTAGAATCTTACTTTGTCTGACTTTAGAGCTTGAACTGGCCCCCAAAGTGTGAAATTACTTCTAATTTTATGAAGATTGATGTAGAATATACCATTTCTCAACAACAAAAACCCTTTAGATCAATCCTCTAAACTGGAGATTGAATTTTGTGATGACATTTGGTCCCTCAGGTTACAGTGTTAAATTACGGACAAAGGTCTACTCTTTCCTGCTCTTCTGGAAGAAGTTCTAAAGGCAAGTGATAACTAAATAAAATATTAGTACCAGTACGAACCCTAGTCAACTGCCTTACCTTTCATTCTCCTGAGAATGTGCCTCAGTTTAATTTACTTTTACAAATATTAATTAAAAAAATAAGGATACAATCCAGTATCGTAATAAGTACTATGATAATTGCTGTTAATTAAGGCAAATAAATAAAAGTAAAATGCACTGAAAACAAGTAAGTATAGGAGATCACATTTGTGTCTAAATAAATAATATAACTCATGTCTATGCTCCCCAAACAATTATGTGTTAAAATGGTCCCACAAAAGGAGTATCTTTGATTTCTGGGTGATTTAATAAAGTGATATTTTTCCAAGTATCCGGTTTCAGTATTCACTTTTCCCACCAGTGGGTCCATATCGGAGGGAACTAGCTGAACCATTTTGAGCCTCATACTTGCTGCTCAATAAACATGAGCCCAATAAAGGACAGCTCTTAGATCAATTTAAGGACATCATTGAATGACTCCATGAAATCAGATAAAACAGGAAGGAATAGCTGAAGAATTCAGAAAGTTCCAAGAAAGAAAAAAAAAAATTCCAAAAAAGAAATTTAAAGAAGCAGTGGGAATATAGAATGTATTTATATCTGCTGCTCATATTAAAATAACATTTGATGGTTAAGATAATTAAAGCTTAAGGGGCACCTGAGTAGCTCAGTAGGTTGAGCTTCTGACTTTGGCTCAGGTCATGGCTCACAGCTCGTGTGTTTGAGTCCCACATCGGGCTCTGATCTAACAAACAGCTCAGAGCCTGGAGCCTGCTTCAGATTCTGTATATCCTTCTCTCTCTTCCCCTCCCCTGCTCATGCTCTGTCTCTCTCTGTCTTTCAAAAATAAATAAATGTTAAAAAAAATTAAAAAAAATCCTTAAGGGTGCCTGGGTAGCTCAGTTGGTTAAGCATTCAACTTTTGATTTAGGCTGAGGTCGTTCTCACGATTCCTGAGACTGAGCCCCACATTGGGCTCTGTGCTTACAGTGTGATGCCTGCTTGGGATTCTCTCTTTCCCTCTCCTTCTCCCTCTCCCTCTCCCTTTTCCCTCTGTCCCTTCTCCCACTTGTGCTCTCTCTCTGTCAAAATAAATAAATAAATACTTTTTAAAGAAGACAATTAAAACTTAAACTCTTATCCTTGATTTTAAAATATCACATTAATAAACTATATGTTGATTTTTGAAGTGACTCTTGAAACGCTTCCGGATTTTTTTTCGCTCATTACCTGCCCATTCAAATATACAATCCTTGAAAATCCTCAGTTGAGTTTTTCAGAAATAGTTTCTTCACTTGGTTTTGGAATCAAAACCATAAGTTTTGTCATAGGTCAGTACATAGGTGTGTTGTGAAGGTATTTGAATTTGTTTTCATGGAAGCCTCTGTGGGTTCTGATAAGGCATCCTTAGATGGTCAGCTGTATGTGCCAAGGAAAATAAAATCTGAATTTGGACCCAGCTGTTGGCAAGCCAACTCATGAGAACACAGCTGGAATAAATTCAAGGGGATTATAGTCACAATTATGACAACTGACAAGTTTTTTGAAAAAAAAATGGCTCTTTTTATATTGCAGCCATGGTAATATGAAGGAGGGAGCTCGTTGGGGGAGCAGAACCCAGGCTAAAGAAATCCATACAGACATGACATGCTATATGGATTTTCAGGTTTGTGCTTCTAGTTTTTCATCATGATTAAGAAAATAATTTTAGAACCTTCTTTGTTTAACAGTGAGCATGTTTGGAATGATATTTGAACACCATCTATGACCAACACTGTCTCCAACAAGTGGCCATTATTTTGGAGTTTTATTTAAGTTGAAAGTCAGTGAGAGTTTACTTTTGCCTTTTAAGGAGAGGTATTGCTAGACCCAGACTTTGGTTGTTATTTCCAGAGAAAAGTTTTGTTATTATAACCCTCGTTGACCAATAAATGGTCCAAGGACACCTTGGTTTTGGAAGCCCACCTCTATTCTTCACAATAAGATTCCCTTGAACTTTTGATCAGCGAATTCCTTAGGGAATGAGAGACACCCTGAGGTTGGAAATGGTTTCATTGTGATGATTCTGCAAAGATACACTGGTTAAAAAGCCAGTGTGTGAAACAGTTGTTTTGTGACATAATAAAAATAATACTAATTGTTTGAGCTTCTCTTAAATCCCCCATACTTTATATATATATAAAAAGTGATGAATGAGTCACGTGGAGCCCTGTTTTTAGTGGTGGGAATCCTGACTTTGCAAGAAGTTAATCATTATCCAGGCATGTTCCTAAGTGTCCTATATATATATATATATATATATAGTATCTGTAAATTCTACACAATTCCTGTAAGGTAGTTGGTATTATGTCATTTCATGTATAAGGGAGCAAAAACATATAGAAGTTAGGAAATTTGCCTAAAAGCACACAGCTAGTTTGCCTCCAAAGCCTTTTCCTAGGCTTTGCAACAATAATAAAACCCGCTGCTTGTTCAAAATGGTCACATCACACACACATATGGCCTCTTTTGGGATTAATAGTCATGTTCATATCATGAGTAAGTGGTACATGTCGTGTGTTCCTGTAGTACTGGACATGGGTCTGATGCTCTGTGCTAAATGACACCACTAGAATTTGGGTAGAGCAGTAGTATTTATACTTAGTAGCAATGAAATGGCAGAAACCGTCCCTCCACCAACTTAGAACAAAGAGAGGTAACCTGCTGAATTGGAATAGAAAGCAGTGCACAGTACCTAAAGCAACTGATAAAAATCAAGGCACATCAGAGACATAAAAAAACATTTTCTTATCTCTCTGGGACAATTTTTGAGTATACTCAGATTATATACACACTGCTGTGATCAAAATTAGGCTCCTCAAAGATTCATTCCCTGCTATAGATATGGGCAGTATGGAGTAGCTGCTTTGTGTATTCATAAGAGTTGAGTTACATAAGATACAGAGAAGCTTAAGGTTCATCTGTGGTTGGGGAAAGGGATTTAGAAGGCATTTCTCTTTACCTCTTCTCCATTTAGGCAGGGCTATGTCCCTCTCCACAGACGAGGTCAGACTGTAGTAACTTTTTGACATTTAAGTTGTTTGTCTTTACAAATCTCTTAGATGACTGTCTCCTTCTAGCATCCTCTTTACATATAGCCCAAGACTCCTTAAGTAGGATGTTCTATCAAATGTTCAGTTGACATTTACGCATATGTCTTCTTGCGGCAAAGGCGGCTGCTTTTCTGGTATCTTCTAGAAGACTAGACAAGAGAGCAGATAGAACTAGATCCCAGTGAGAGAGACACAGAAACAGCTGGATTAGCGCTTCTCACCTGGAAAGGATTTGGGTCAGTGCTGTGCAGCTGTTAGGGTAGATCCTCAAACTCTGCAGTACTGGGAGCTCTGTGATGCAGTGGGAAATCCCAAGAGCTCTTTTTTAGATGAATGAGTCATGTGGAGCCCTGTTTTTAGTGGTGGGAATCCTGACTTCGCAGGAAGTTAATCATTATCCAGGCATGTTCCTAAGTGTCCATCTATGATTGAGCCCCTCGTGGGTCCTTCCCTACGTTTCTGTCACACAAGCCAAAAATAAGCTGAGGAGCCATATCACAAACTATGTGAAAAATGTTCCGGAGAAAGCGTTCAATTTTTCACTCATGAATTCAAATGTCACCACATTTGTGGCTTGGTTTTGCCTCCCAGCTGAATTCCTTGCTTCAGGGTTTGGGTATCTCTGGCATGATCTTTAGAGAGATAGGTTAACGGTTTTCTTAGCAATCAGGAGTTCTGTATTTTTTATGTTTTGTAGTCTGTAGTCTGTCAAAGCAGAAGACAAACTTGTCTGTATTTTAGATCTCACATCTACCCTTTCATAGAGATCTGACATAATACACATTCAAATGGTCTCCTTGGACTAGAGTTTAGTCTCAGCCATCATTCTCCACACTGAGTGTCTGGAGGAGCTGCTTCTTTTCCCTACTATGGTCCAATTGACCATAGTCAATTGTCAGTGCTTCACTCTGAGTAGTGACATCCCAGAGGCATGAGTTGGAAGCACTCATATTGACTTCGGTTTTCCATTGTTCTGACTTGTGGACATACAGTTAATGACTGCTTTTGTTGAGCCAGTATGTCAAGGTCCACTATTGTGGGTCCTGTTGGTAGTCCTTCTCAAAACAATTATGGAACTGAAAATCAAATGAAAGAGATACTGGATTCACTTCATTTAGGGGGAAAAAATGGCATCAGCTCTGTGATGAGTTGAGGATATAAAAATAAGTAAGCTGTGTCCCCACTTTCATAAAGATCCTAGTCTGTATGCATTGTGGGTTGAACCACGTAAATAAAAAAATTAATCCCAGGACAAAGGAATATGCTTCAAAATAGAAATATGGTTAGCTGAGATGGGGTTTGATTTTGCTGGATGGGGGGAGATTTGGAAAGACCAAGAGGTGATTCAGAGGTGGGATTTTAAAAGATAAATAGGGCCCTGACAGAACATAATGTAATGAAGGCACATTTCTGGCAGAGGGAAAACATGAACGAAGGCACATATAACATGACTGGCATCTTCAGAGGAATAAGAGCACTCAAATGTCATGAGCAGCATGAAGTGTACGGGGGAAAAGATGGAGATGAGAAAGTCAATGAAAGCGAGATTGTGCAGCCCTCTGTGCCAGTACTCAGAATTGTGCTCTTTATCTTTTTCATCAGGCAGTGAGTAGTCATTGCAGGCTTTTCAGTAGGAAAATCATGTGACCATAACTGCAATTTCTGTTTTTTTTTTAAGTTTATTTATTTATTTTGAGAGAGAGCGAGAGCATGAGTTGGGGAAGGGGAAAGAGAGAATCCCAAGCAGACTCCACACTGTCAGCATGGAGTCCCATGTGGGGCTCACACTCATGCACGGTGAAATCATGAGCCAAAATCAAGAGTCAGATGCTTAACTGACTGAGCCATACAGGTGCCCCATGATTGCAGTTTCTATTGCTGACTTTCCATCATTTATTTTCAAGGTAGAAAAAACTAGAAAGTACATCTGGCCCCACCTTTCACACTGTCTCAAATCTGAAAGGGATGTAAAAACTGTGGAGACTCAGCACAATAAAATTTAAAAATAACCTGTCTAATACAGTTTCTAAAACTCTTTTTCTTTTGGTACTATTGAGGCACTAATTAAAATTAATAGTGGCAACAGTTGAGTGCTGTAGGCAACAGGGAAACTTTATCCCCTCCTTTTTTGTTCCTTCAGACTTTTACCACTGAATATTATGAAGCCGAGAGGCCACTTGATGCCAGAGGTAAAGCTTCCATAGGCAGACATAGGACTGAAATATTTTTAAAAAGGTGGGGGGGTGCTCAGGGTGGGTCAATTGGTTAAGCATCCAACTCTTGATTTCAGCTCAGGTCATGATCTCACCATTTGCGAATTTGAGCCATGCATCAGGCTCTGTGCTGACAGCATGGAACCTGCTTGGGATTCTCCCCACAACCCAATAAATAAATAAATAAAACTTAAAAGAAAAATAAATTTTTAAAAAAAGGTTCAATGTTTCTCCACCCTGAAAAATAAAAGCAGAACCCACTCTTTAAGACATCTGATTTGTAGAGCTGCCACGGGCAAATAATGTGTCCTTGTCTTGGTTTAGGGGAAAGAACACAAGGCTAAGCATTGAGACTGGTATCCTAATCATATTTTTTGCACTGAAATGTTACATAAACTTGGACAAGTCTTTCAATTTTTCTGAATCTCTAATATTTTTTATGTTTAAAAGAGATGAAATCCTGTCCACCTGCATTAGTTTGCCAGGGCTGCTGTAACAAAATACCACACACACTGTGTGATTTAAATGACAGAAAGTTAGTATCATAGTTCTGAAGGCTGTAAGTTCAAGATCTAAGTGTTGACAGGTTGGATTTTTCTGTGGCCTCTCTTCTTGTCTTATAGATGTTTGCCTTATTGCTTGGTCTCTATATGGTCACATTCCTCTGTCTGTGTCTGTGTCCTAATCTCCTTTTCTAATGAGGGCACCAGTCATATTAGATTAAAGTTCACCCAATGACCTCATCTAACTTTAATTATCTCTATAAAGACCCTATCAACAAATACAGTCATATTCTGAGGTACAGGGGATTAGAACTTCAACATAAGAATTTTGAGGGGACACAAGTCAGCCTTCTGACTGCAATACTTATTGCATTGTTTTTAAGACACCAGGAAGATGGTTTGTGACTATGGTTGCCTGGGTCAACTGTGATTGACTGAGTCTTCCTTTCAGTGTGATGGTCTGTTCTCTTCACTAGTTTAGAAAGCACATGGAGGTCTCTGGGGTTAATCTTTTTTTCTAGGGTGGACAGCAACTTATTTTGGATTATCTACACATGTGCCTGTCATCCCCTATCCTATTTTTAACATTTAATGATTGGTTTGAGCAATATTTATTTCTTCTCTGCTTGTGAATACATGGGATACTATACTTCAGAGCCCCCTTCAGGCTTCCCACATCATTAAATAAATTGTCCTTCTAAAAGGGATTGGACAAACCTGTGAAGAAAGCAGTGTACCTGAGAGCCTCAGAGAAGAGAATGCACTAATAAGAGATCAGACAGGGGGTGCCTGGGTGGCTCAGTTGGTTGAGCGTCTGACTTGGGCTCAGGTCATGATCTCACAGTTGGTGGGTTTGAGCCTCATGTTGGGCTCTGTCCTGACAGCTCAGAGACCCTGGAGCCTGCTTCGGATTCTGTGTCTCCTTCTCTTTCTCTGCCCCTTCCCCACTCGCACTCTGTCTCTCTTTCTCAAAAATAAATAAACACACACACAAAAAGAAAGAGATCAGACGGGATCATGCATTACTGCTTCTAAACCTTCAGACAATGGTCTCCAGCCACCACTCCTGGGCTCCCAAGTGCCAAGAGAAGAAGGAAGCCCCTAAGTTCCTTGTGTTTGGGTGTGGGTGAACTTCAGGTGCCCACCGTTTCTCTCTTTAACCAGCTTGTTCTTGCTCATCAGGCAGCTCCCCTTACAGGCAAATTTCTCTCAAACGACTCTTTGGCCAGGAAGCAGTTATTTTTTAAAACTGTCTTGCTTTTAGGGGCACTTGAGTGGCTCATTCAGTTAAGCATCTGACTTTTGCTCAAGTCATGATCTCACTGTTTGTGAGTTCCAGTCCTCTGTGCTGACACTGCAGAGCCTGCTTGGAATTCTTTCTCTCTCTCTCTCTCTCTCTCTCTCTCTCTCTCTGCTCCTTCCCACTTGTGGGTGTGCACTCTCTCTCAAAGTAAATAAACTTAAAAAAAAAAAGATAGAGAACAGCCTTTAAAAAAAACTGACTTGCTTTTAAAATTCCTCTTGCTAATATCATTTGTATTGTCTATCTTCAGTATGTTGTTTGATAACTTTTTTACACCAGAGTACATGTTTATTGCATTCTAGAAGGAAAATGTGATAATATCTAAAATTATGCAGTACTATTGGGTCTGACATATAAAAATACCCACCAAGGACTGAAGTATCAAATAATTAAACAGTTGGTACATTGTAGGTAGATGTTGCCCAGTGTTTTAAGTGATATTTGGGAAAATTAGTTGGAAATTTTGGAAGGGTTGGGAACATGATGAGTTGCTTTGTTCCTTTTTTAAATAATGCATCCGAGGGTCCTACTATATAAATTCACTGGCAGGCTTTCAGGGATGGATTAGATGTAGATTAAATTTGTAAGCCACAGAAATCTGTTACCAGTTTTGACTTTTCATAATGATTTATTCAACTCAGTTATGTCAGAAGACGAGAGGACAAGGATGCAAGTCTTCAAATGTCTTCCTTATTTTGCTTGTCTTATGAAATATATTTTAAAAAGACCTGTAGTTGGGTGAAAGTGAAGAGGAGGAAGGATGGGGAAAGGGAGTGATTTCTGGTAATTGTTCTCAAAATAACATAGATTTTTAAGGATATTAGTGAAGAATATATACAGTGTACTCTTTTCAACAACTCAAATATTCAACTTGATTTTAATATTAACTGTGTCTAGTGACACACTCTGGCTTGGAAAGTATGTTCCTACATCCTCTGTTTGAGAACTTCATGGAGTTTATTCTACTCACAGTCTCTTTGCTTGTTTTATCTCATTCTTTTCTGTGTACATTTCTCAGTCTCAACTTGTGGAAAAGCCTTATGGGAAAATGATAGCAGTAAATCTATTCAGTGCTTCTCACACGACTAATAACTTAGCATCCTATTTTGAGTAGCTGGAATTTTGAATTTTGCCAAGGGCTTTTCTTCCTTTCTGTGTGTTTGGCTTCAGAACAGACTTGTTTGACTTTAAAGGGATGGCTCCTTTGATTCATATGTAAAATTAAGTAGATAAGCTTCTCAGCTTCTCCATGAATGAGTTTTTCTTAAATACATAAGGTCAGATTTTGTTTGTCTGCATTTCATTATTTTTGGAGCGTTTTATATACCACCTCAGCCTCAGTTCTTCTCCAACTAATAGACATTGCCCAGTGGAAGTACTCTGGGAAACAGTTTGGTATTACCTCAAGCAAATATCATAAATGGCTCTCTGAGGCAAGTTTGTGGATAGGAAGACTGGTTATGAAAAATCCAGTTTTATTTATTTTCATTTATTAATTTTTTATTTTTTAACATTTTAAAAAAATGTTTATCTATTTTTGAGAGAGAGAGAGAAAGAACAAGAGCAGGGGATGGCAGAGAGAAAAGGAGACACAGAATTCCAAGCAGACGCCAGGCTCCAAGGGCTTGAACTCCCTAAACTCTTGAGATCATGACCTGAACAGGTCAGACGCTTAACTGATTGAGCCATCCAGGTGCCCCAGAATTTTTTTTAATGTTTACTTATTTTTCAGAGAGGCAGAGAGGAGAGGCAGAGAGAGTCAGAAGATCTGAAGCAGGCTCTGCACCAACAACAAAAAGCCTGATACGGAGCTGGAACTCAGGAACTGCGAGATCATGACCTGAGCCGAGTCAGATCCTCAATCCACTGAGCAACCCAGGGACCCCTAAATAATCATTGAAGAGATTTGATAATTGCTTGGATTAGATAATTGCATTCATGAATGACTGAATGGATTTCCATTTAGGACAGGTCTACCGTTGCAGGTTGGTGAAAAAGACCACCCAACGCTGAATAGAAGTGAGGCAAGATTTTATTTATGGCCAGGCAAACCTGATCTTCTGATCTTAAGGAGAAAATGCGGAGAATGGCCCCGACCAAAGGCAACAGTGGGTTTATATGGATTTTAGCAAGTCAGAGTACATCATCATTTAGTTAACCAATTACAATTTACAGCATTTCATGGTAGCTAATTATATTGTGATGCAGACGTTAGTTTTGGCAGGAACCTATCAATTTTTAAAGTTCTTTGTCTTAAGAGGGTTTAAAATGACAAATCATAGTTAGACACCTAAGATACCGTGAGTAGGCAGTGAGTACATGACTTTTTACATGTCGGTCTTGCCTAGGCCAGATCTTGGTAGAAGGGAGTGGGGGAACGTTTCACAACCTAAGTTATCTATTTAGTGAGCAGGCAAAGTTACAGAAGCGAGATGGGGCAGTTAGTAATTTAAGTTGACCTATTACACTACCAAAGGCTCCTTTGCTATCAGGAAATGGGCACTTATAGGGCAGGTCTGATCACTAGCCTGGTGTTCTGTTTATTACACCGTGCAGCTAATGATTCTTTGTTTCCACTTGCAAACAAAAGATCATATTCAGAATTATGAGTGAGATGGTCGTAAGAGTGCATTATAATTATAATTCCCTTTGTTTTTTTCAAAGAAATTTCATATTTATCATTCCTTTTTTAAGCCAGGTTGGTGAAATGGAAAGAGCATTGGACTAAGAGCCAAAGGATCTACCAAAAGCAGCTGGCACGTCTCTCCCTGGAGAATCTTGAGGGGTTACTGAGATGGTGTGAGGGATAGTCTGTGCAGTTTTACCAAGCTAAGAACCTTTCATAGGTCCTTTGAGTTCCCTGAGCTTTAATAACTTCCTTAATAAAATGAAGGTGTTAGTTGGCCACTAACAGTCTCTCCCTTTCTCACTTTGATGTTGTTGTTAGACTTTGGGAGGTAAGGAGACTAAGGATGTGTGATACTGTGATGTAAAATAAGAAATATAGTTTTGGTCTTCCTCCAGATTCCTGGCTCAGAGCTTCTAAAACCCTCAGAGTTTCCCTGGAGGAGAGTGATAAAGGTGTCTTTTGTTATGTTAATGAAACGACATCCAGAGGAGGGTGCCAGTTGCCAGGGAAACCAACAGTGTGTTTAGAGGTTTGGAACTTTCATCTCTATCCCCACTTCACCTCCAGCAAGGGGCAAGGGGCAAGGGATTGAGTTCAATCACCAATGGCTAAGGATTTAACCAATCATGCCTATGTAATGAAGCCTCCATAAAAATCCAAAGGGGCGGAGTTCACAGAGCTTCTGGTTTGGTGAATGTGTGGAAGTGCAGGGAGCACAGCGTGCCTGGAGAGGGCATGGAGGCTCTGCCTTCCCACTACCTTGTCCTGGAAGTCTCTTCCATCTGGCTGTTTTGGAGTTATATTATTTTTTTTTAATTAAAAAATTTTTTTACATGTTTATTCATTTTTTGACAGAGAGAGAGTGTGAGTGGGGGAGGGGCAGAGAGGGTGACAGAATCTGAAGCAGGCTCCAGGCTCTGAGCTAGCAGCACAGAGCCTGACGTGGGGCTCAAACCCACGAGTCAAATCATGAGATCATGACCTGAGCCAAGTGGGACGCTTAACCGGCTAAGCCATCCAGGCACCCCTGGAGTCACACCCATTTATAATAAACTTGTAATCAATCTAGTAAGTAAACTGTTTCCTTGAGTTTGGTGAACTACTCTAGCAAATTAATCAAGCCCAATGAGTGTTGTTAGAGCCTCTGATCAGAAACCTTTTGGTCAGAAGCACAGGTAAAAACTTGAACTTGTGGCCTGCGTCTAAAATGGGGGACGGGGCAGTCCTGTGGGATCGCCACCCAGTTGGTGTCCAAAAATTGCTTGATGGTGTAAAAAAAAAAGCCCACACACTGGAATTGGATACAGAATCCCAAGATAGTAAAAAAAAAATTCTTTTCACTGAAGAGGTATTGAAGCAAAGAGGTAAAGTGAGTGGACTGATTATGGAGAATGAGATCTGAGCACTTTCCGCACCCAGCTATGTTTCTTTATATTCATTGGAAACTGATGGGGCCTGTTGTATTGTGTGAGGAACTCTGTGGCCCCCACTGTGGACCATGTTTCACTAAATGCAAATAGTTATAGAATACAGAACAGTAAGATCACACTCCAGGTGCACCCTAGAGGAAATCTGATCTCAAAGAAAAGATACTGAAGCTGCTTCTCTGGATAAAATGGAAATGTTGGGGGTCTGAGCTGCTTGCATTTGTGAAGAGTCACCTGGACCATGAGCAAGGACAAAAATTGTCTTTCTAGGATTGTCAGTTGTCCAAGAAATGGCTCTATGAGAAATTTAAGCTTGGTATTCTAAATCAACTGTATTTCTTTTTAAAACCAATGTGGTTTTTTTTGTTTGTTTGTTTTGTTTTGTTTTGTTTTATCATTTTGAGCCACGAACTGCCTTGAGAGTTTTATGATGGGTAGTATGATCACTTTACAAAAATACAATATGAGCCATCACAGAGAATCTTCGAAAATGATTTCAACGGGTAAAAAAATAAAAAAATCCCCTGAATGCCATGGATTGGTTTTAAAAATTCAATACACATTAGAATAATACTAGGACTCTATTCTCAGAAATTCTAATTAATTAGATATTAAGGAGTTGGTCCTAAGATTCTGAAATTTTATAATCACGCAAGAGAATTCTGATTCAACTGAGCTGGACTAAATACTGAGAAACATTGTGATGGGGTCCTTGGCTCTCAGTTAAGAGACACTGCCTCAGATTGCCTTAGAACTCCAGTGTCCCTGAGTATTCAGGACTTAACCCCCCAAATTAATATCATCATTTCCAATTTCAACCTAAAAAGAAACCCAAGCCCCCCATTAAGTGAATTAGTCAAGTGAGAGCAAAAACCAAATGCAAAGTAAATAAGATTTTGTACTGATTAAGCCAGTTTGCCTGGCTTCCTAACCAGGCATCACCTATTGAGTTTTCAATTTCCAAGTCACTGGGTGACAAGAGGCTTGGCTTTATACAGGTATGGGAGCTTGTCAGTTGCATTGTACAGTACAAGAGCTATCACATAAGAATGGGCTAGTCTCAGTGAGACCATGAGTGGTTTGCTCAGAAGCAGCATAATCAAGAATAATTGTGAATGGGAATTGAGATCAGAGCCAGAGAAGTGGTGTTGAGAAGCAGATCTGAAGCAAGGCAACACAGTCAATTTGAAGGGGATATCAAGATCTCATAGGACTAGCCATCAGGAACCATTTGGGTAACAGAATTGGAGTTAGATAGAGGCAAGTAGTTCAGGAGGGAGGCTGTGAGCAAAATGAAGTCATTGGTCTTATCAGATCCTGGCCAGTTACACACACTAGATTTGACAGGACATAAGATGTTCTATACAGACATTCAACGAAGAACACTTACTATGTAGAGATCCAGAAAAAGAAACCATTATGGATGGCAAAATTTCTCCCTTCATCTTATTTCTTATGACTACTTCTTAACAATAAATTTACAAAAAAACTAGTTACTTGAGTAACTGATTCTGTGCAATCTCATTAGCAATCTTCTTTATTAGGGTGTTATCTAGTTCAGGTGGTGGAAAATTTTTTTTCTGTAGCACTGAAGAGCAAATATTTTAGGCTCTGTGAACTACAATACCTCCGCTGTTTATTCTTCATTTTTTTCCTGTTTACAATCCATAAATAATGTGAAAACTATTCTTAGCTCTCTGGCAGTACAAAAGAAGCAAAAAAACAAAAAACAAAAAATAAACAAAAGGCATGGAATGGATTGAGCCCCCAGGCTGTAGTTTGCTGAACTTCTACTTGAATATCCCAACAACAGCAGTAAGATTATTTTGTTTGTACATGACATTTGATATTTTCGAATAGAAATTATAATTCAGTGTGAAAAAATAATAGTTACTTATTTCCCATTGAGAACATATCCCCTTCCTTCTGTACTGATAGAAGAGCCTCAAGTCATGGGATGAGAAATAGATTTTCTAAACTTGAGTCCTTTTGTAGTCATCTAATATTAAAATCTGTAGAGACAGAGTTGAATTTTAACTTGGTATCATTTGACATAAAAATTCAGAAATGACAATGGTCTGTCCCTGATATTTCTTTAAGTCCAAGTTGACATTTGAACATAAGGTCCTTTTGCTTCAGTAGTATTGCCTTAACTGTTGCCACATAATGAGATAGGAACAGAGGTAAATTTAATAAAAGTCAAGTGATTTCACAGTTTTCAGGTCTTTTAATAGAGGAAAAATGCTGGATATTGAATCATCATATAATACATGGTATGTTTAGCACCAAACTAGAAAGATCCTGCAACATAGATGTTAATTCTGTACACTGAAGAAAAGGTTCAATTTCAGTCAAAGAGCATTCTGGTTACATCCAATTTATGTTGTTACTTTGAATTTTGGTGATGATGTATTTGTGAATTTGTGTATAATTTGTCCTGTTATGAATACATGAATGTATACGTGTGTGTGTGTGTGTGTACTCAATTTAGATCAATCCCGGAGGTGTTAGGAGACTATCACAGTGATTGATGGGAAAATGTTAAGAGCCGGACACAAGGTAGTTACAATCAGCCTGGTTAGAGAAGGTCTGTGCTGGTCCATGCAGGACCATTTTACATAGTAACGAAAGACACCCCTTCCTCTGGGCAGATGCAGAGGCACTTGACCTGGCCAGTGATGACTGACTGGATTTTAGCCTCATCATTTTCCTCAGCTGGGCACTCTCACTCAGGGGTGTGCTCCTGTCTTGAGTACAAAACAGTGAATCTGAGAGATAATGTGGAAATATAATTTCCAGGACCTAGTAACCAATTAAATCTAGAGGTCAAGGACTGCTCCCCAACTTCTGGCTTTGGTAACCATTGTTTTTAAACTAATATCTGATTTTTCGAATCCTTTGCAACAATTGCAATAATTGAAAAGCTTTGATGTAGTCAAGAAAAACAAAACCCATGGAAAGGCTATTAAAAGAAGGGAGCATGGCAGCAGTAGGAATGGACAACTCCCACTACAAAGTAGAAATCTGAAAGACTTGACCACTTCCTCTTTCCTGTTTATTTGAGAATGTTGTAGGCATGAATCCATAGTGCCCTCTACTGCCTCACCATGGGTCTGGGCCAACATGGAACAGTGTGACCTATTGTCACCTGTACATTTTAATGCCAACTTCCTTCTAGATGGACGTGAAGCTGTGCTTCTGGGAAGCAGAAGCATGGCTGAGTAGAAGCACTGGGAGAGGCTTTGGTGGGCACAGGGGAGCAGCCGAACCTTGGCCTGGTCATCCTTCCCCTCATTTTTCAACAGACAGATAGGAATATTTATTTTATGCTGGTTGCTCACCAGATCATGCAAATAAAGATGACAGGAATATAAGAGAAATAAAAGCACTATTCTTCATCTTCTAAGAGCTTATGCCAAAGCGGGGAGGCAGAGCCCATCTTCAGCACACTGAAAACACTTGAGTGTTTCAGAACTCAACAGAAGAACACAAACAGGCAAATTAGTGTCTTCCACTGATAAATGGGCTAGAGCTAGGTAACCTCCTCACAGTGTCCTCTCACCATGAGAATATAGCATTCTGTCTGTAGGAGGAATGCCAAGTGAAGATGAAACCTGAGTGCCTGTGTGTGTGTGTATGCGTGTGTGTGTGCATATGCGTGTATATGAGTGTATTCTGTTACATTAGGGAGTGAATAATTTGCAGATGGCTTAGAGGAGGATAAATTAGGTCCATATTTTTGAGAATGGAGAGGAGGGACAAGAAATGCTTAGTGGAAAGGAGAGTAAATTCAGAGGCAAGAATGAACAGTGAAGTTCAAACACAGTAAAAAGAGAAGTTAACAACATTTCCCAGCTGGTGACATATGACTTCTCCATTACAAAATGTTTCCTTACCCGAAGTCCAATCACCAAGAGCATGGAGGTGTATCGCCCCCTTACCAGGATCTTCTTAATGTTGAGCCAGGCTTTTGCTTGCTTGAGGCCTGATTAATGTAATACTTGGTCTAATTCTTTTCATCTTGAGCCCATAGGCTTAGGCAAAGCTGAGCAGCTGGTGTGTATTTTTGTTCTCTTGTGATGGCGAGCACTTTAGCTATTAATCTTTGCTCAAAAACAAATGGCAATAGCTCTTAACCAATGTCCTGGAGCCCTCAGTCAAGTTGATGTTTTGTTTGGTTGTATTATAGAGAGATGTAAGGACAGTTTGCATCGTATCCACTCCTTATAATTGCAGATGTTAAATGCAGCCCTACAACAAGGTGTAAATTATTGGAGACATCCTTGGAGACAGTTTAGTGATGAAATGCCAGGTCTTTAACAGGCTTTGATGGGATTAGCTTAATAATAGTTATATAACGTGTGATTTGTGGCAATGAAAATGCTAAAAGGGACAATTACTTCATCATGATGGACACATCTTTAACAGAATGTTATTTTCTGTCCCTTTGCAGTGTTCATATATATTTAAATGAAGGCTACTTGTCATAATGGCAATGGCAAGACTAGCTGGCAAGTATCATGTTGCAACTCTGCTTCAGCCAGTGAAGACACAGAGCAGCATTGTGGAAGCAAGCCTGTGGGCCATGGAATCAGGTTGCAAGCATCTTGGTTCTAGTGCTTGATGAACAACCTTGGGCAAGTGACTTAACTGTTCTCTGAATCTTGATTTCTTAATTATAAAATAGGAGTCATTTTAATGTGGACCTATTATGATGGGAATCAATGGAGACAGCATGTGTAAATCACACACAAGTGTTAGGCATGAAGTAAGTGGAATATTAGTTTCCTTATAGTTGTTGGGCCTGTTATTTTCTTGTACCTTATTTATCTGGAATTTAAAATGGAGGTAATTCTTCCCAGGAATGTTTTAAACTTGTACAGTTGAGCTCTTCATGGAAAACAGAGTAAAAGGACAGTATACGAGAAAAATTAATAAGTTTTAATTAGAAACCTAGTACCTAAACCGGCTACTGGGCCCCTCTATTTCTGCTGCCCAACACACATTCTATGTGTGTCCAAGCTTTATTGCTCCACCTCAAGGAACATCTACATTTAGGAGCCCTCAGACTGAACTGACTTCACCCTCTTGCCCAGGCCACCACTCCAATTCCAAACTCAGTTTCCAAGTTTTTAGTCCATAAACTTGACATAAATCCTTTTGGTAAAAGAATATTTGGGATTCGTTGTTGTTGTTGTTGTTGGTGGTGGTGGTGGTTCCAGGATGGAGCAGTAACATGCACGTAAGATCTCTTAACTGAACGAAGGTCAAAGCTAACATACTTGTCCATGTGGGTCAAACTGTCTAGGATGAGAATTATTCTAGATAATTTAGGCCATATGGACACATCTCACTCCTTTCATCCTTGGAGCTCAGCATGTATCTACCTATTGGCAGAGTCTCTTCCTCTCCACAGGACAGCCAACTCTTTTCTTGCACCTGAGCTGACCTTGACCCATTGCTGGTTCTGAAGCTTGAGGAACTTGACTTTAGCCTATGGAAACCTGTGTGTGCTGGGCATCCCTTCTCCTGAGCCCTGGAGCACTCAAATGTTAAGATGCCAGAAAGTTGAGGAGGAAGCAGAAAAGAGGATTGAGGAGAATCAACAAGTTGAAGTAAAACAGCAATAACCCGGGAGACTATGGTTTCCAGAAGGTCAAATAAAGAAAGTATTTCAAGATTGAGGATGGGGTCAATGACATCAAATGCTGTTAGTAGATGAAAACAAAAATTAATTATTAGTTTTGGCCACATTGATTGGGTTAGTTTAGTGCATGAATTTCATCCTCTCTTTAATTCTGGTAAAATCTCAGAGAAGGTAACTCTTGTATTTTTTGCAAACAACCTAAGATACAGGATATGTAACCTGTCCAGATTCGCACACTTGGAAAGAGGTAGAGTGGAGGCTTGAACTCAGATTTTCTGACCCCTATTCCCATTATCTCTGATATCAGCTATTTACATTTTTATTTACTTTAAATCAAAGATTTCCTTTTTCCAAGGAAGTCACATTTAAGACTCATTACACGTTGTGGATGTAAGATTTTGTTCCACTTTAATGAATCGTAAGAATTAAAAATCTGGTAGAATAGTGCTTCTAGGAGCCCCCTGCATTATCTGGGGATAAAGCCAGGCCTGAGCATGACCCCCTTTAACACTCAGCCCTCTGAACACCCTGAATGTTTTGTGGAAAGTAGAATGGGAACAGGAAAATATGAAGAGAGAGAGAGAGAGGATTCCTGCATCCTCAAATGAATCCTTTTCCTGAGCATAGTTAGCTGACCTCCCCTGAAGAAACTTCTGAGAAGGTCAACATATATTGGTCATGGTCATTCAATGCTCTAAACAACATGACAGGCAGTCCCAGGCACTCTGGGACTAATAAGTTCAAAGGTTCTTGAAGAAACAAGACCTGGGTATAGAGTCCAATTTTATTGTGTCTATTTTGCTATAAACAAGCATATGTATGAGACTATATCAAAGTCCTCTCAACTCTGTCCACTCCTTCCTTAGCTTAAGACTATCCTAAGTATTTTCAAAGAGTAATGTACATGCAAAGGGCTGAACATTTGTAAGCATTTGTGCACAGCACTGAAGTACTAAATTCAGGCAGTAGCATCAAGTGGTTCTTTTGTAGTTCAATGATTAATACCATAAAAATGGAACACTCAAATAAGGATATGCCTGTGGCTTTGGAACAATGTGAACAGGACTTCTGTGATAAGGGACTAGTGAATGTTTTTGTCTGTTCATAAGCCCCAGTGGATGGGTAGACTGAGAAATGCTGCAGATACTGATTTCTTGAGGACTAGAGAAGAACAAGAGGAAGAATTGATTTGACCGGTTCATTGGTTTTCATCGCTTTTGTTCAACATAGGGATTTCTAATTGTTTATCTTATTGAATAAAAATCAACAGTAGTGTTAGAGATGTGCTAATGGTGCAAAATGATGGAAAAAACAACCTGCAGATAATTGGAATATACGTGAAAGTGGCTTTCTTCTCAGAGATATCATATTCATAGTTACCCACCGAATAATTTCAGATCAGATGTCTTCTCTGTGTACTTCTTTTGGTTTTCCACAAGCTACAAAAGATAGCTGTCATCATGAGCTTCATCAAAACCTGAAAAAAGTTGTACTAAAAATTTGGCACCACAGACATCAACTTAATATTTAGGATATTCAAGACTGGAAAGAATCTCTTAAAATTTAACTTCATTTTGAGACACAAAATAATGGAATTCCAGAATTGCAAAATGCTAACAAACAGAACTTATTAAAACCCAACATTAATTAAAATAACCCAAGTCATGGGCCAATTCTAAGTTTTACAGGGCTGTTTTGAATAGTTTAAAAGCTGAGACTTATGCTAAGTCAACATGCCTGGTCCATCCAGAGCCCTATGAGTGTCCAAGACAGCCACAAAAATGCTGAAGAGAGTCCATAGCCTTGAATTCAGAGCCTCCATGACTGTGCCTATTATTTGTGAATGTGGTTGGAAACTAGAGCTCAAGTCTCAAAGCAATGAAACATGCCTGATGAAGAAAGTAGCTTCTGAAATGGTAGTGCCTTGGACAGATTCTGAAGGGTTGAATGGCTCTAGGATCTAAAGATTAAGGGTGGATGTTAGGTAGTTAATCTGTTAGTGCTTGACATGTTGGTCTAGGGTGGGTGGGGCAGGATGTAAAGGCATCATCTCAAGTAGAACGAGGAATTCATCTACCATCCTGCCATTAAGTAGTTGCACATGATCTTGGCATGCTCTAAATCTCTCAGTGGTTCTATTTTCTTACTGGTAAAATGTGGAGAGAGTGATTGTCACTGCCTCTCCCAGGATTAATGAGGTGGTATTCACAAAGAGCATTGTACGCTTAGAAAGGAATGCTCTGTGGCAAGACATTATAGGGCAATAACATTAAGCATATTTGAAACATGTGCCTGCTGTTACCAAATGGATGCTACGGTTGAACAGTCTTGTATCTCAAATACGAACCAATGCATATGGAACTGCTTATGGGTAACAGATGACAGGCTGAATAAGTGAGATAGTTGATTACTATACGGAAGGTAGTTCATGCTTAAAAAATGCTTTATGCTTGCTATTTCATCCTCACTACACTGAAGACATACTTGAGAAATCCCATTTAGATAATCACTAGCCATTGATGGCGGAAATTAGAAATGGAGAAAAGGATTGGGTCACCAAAGCTGTTTCCCGGGAGACAAAATGGAAGAAGCAATTCCAGCCACAATGCCTAGATGCTCCTGCTGTGTGTTAACTCAGCTTCATAAACTCGCCTCTGTAACTGTGGTTGTGATAAATGCCAGACTAAGCCTAGGATGGCTACCCCTAGACTTAAACTTCACGGTTGCCTGAAATCTTTTATACAAAGACCACATTGTAAACCTCCAGGATCCCCAAGTAAATAGTAAGGCTCTATCATCAGAGTGGCACCTGCAAACATTGCACTTTGCTTGGGCAAGTTATTCAGACACATTTCCGTTTATCAGGCAGATAATAAACCAGCTGCTTCCTAAAGAGCATCTTTTCCTATATTTGGAGGTTCTGGGATTCATAGTATGATCAAATTGCTGAAATAAGATAACTTTATTCCTCTAGTTAAAATTCTCTGGTGGATTCCCATTGCAACTTAGGAAAAATCCCATCTTTTTACCACAGTCATCAGGGCCCTAGCGGAGCTGGCCTCTAACTTCTCTTGGACTGGCTACCCCTTGTTTGCCATGCCATATGTCCAGCTCATTCCCACTCCAAGACTCTGCCCTTGCTGTCCCTTCTGGGTAAAGTGCTCTGCCCCAGATTATACAGTGGAAGCTTCATATCTCAGCTCAAATGTCGCTTTCTCAGAGAGGCCTTTCCTCACTCTCTGATCTAATATTCAGCCCTCCCCCTCCTCGCTTTTAATCATATAACCTCAGTATATTGTCTTTCAAAACACAGCAACTGCAATTACCTTGCTCATTTGTTGCCTTGATTATTGTTTCCTCCTCATGGTAGTAGACAGCTTGACTATCTTTATCACTTTGTAGCCCTTGTGTCTGGAAGAGCACCTGGAACATAAAGTAAATACGACTTCAGTGGATGGATTAATGGACAACATTCATGATTGAGATTTCCAAATTCTTTATGGGATTTTTAATACTACTCACTGTGACCAATTCCTCATGGTGATATGCTTGCTCTGACAAACTCTTTCACCTACCGTATAGTTAAGATGTCTGGAATCATTCCATCCATTACAACTTAGCTTTATGGATAGGACAGAACTTACAGAGAATGGGATCTAGAGAGACAGCTATTTATGGAGTGGTTCAACCTGAAAAGACTTCTTACTAACTTACTTTTAGTTTTCCACAAAGATAGAGGGTGTTACAAAAGGCCAGTGCTCAAATTTCTATTCTCATCCTTACCAGCGGAAGATTGGAAAGAAATTCAACCTTTCTGACTTTGTATTCTCATATATTGCCTGCCTGATTTATATCTGAAGGACCAAGTGAGATAATGTGGCTGAAAGGCTCCGAAACCTTTAAGTTGCTATTTGGATGTAAGATATCAGTGTTTACACATGAGCATCTTGGATAATCTATCTGTTGACTGCTTTCTTCCTCACCAGGTGATCCCTTTTTACTTCTATCTGTATTTGTAGTATTCAGTGCAGTAGATATTCAATATATTATCAAATGAATGAATGAGTGAATGCTATTACCATTCCTATCTTTCTGTTGGTTAACTCCTATCTCCTTATTGTAAACCTTATTGACTTTGTATTTATTTTTCACTCTGTCTTTTTTTGTAAGCTATTAGCCATTAAATAGAACAGTTTCATAGGAATATCTCTCATTTAAAGTAATTTTAGTGTGACTTTCCACTTTATTGTCACTCTACATGGTCTGGTCTGGACATGGGTTTTAGCATCCTAGAGTACTATAGGGGAGAGAGGGAATCTGTTCAATAAACAAAGCGAAAGGTACAGATCTACTGGCCATAGCCTTCTAGGGTGTAGACTCAGAATTTGGGACTCTTTATTAATCACAACTCCAGCCCACTCCAATCTATGTGCTGTAACCACTGAGGAAACTGAAGTCAAGACCTTAGTGAATCATGTCCTAGGCTGTTGGGCAATACCTTTATTTTGGGATTTGGATTATTTGTAGATTACCCTTTTTTAGTAAAATGAGCGTCACTGTTTATTTCCATTTTGCAATAAAAAGCTACTGGCTATTTAGCCAGAAAGCAAATATTTTCATTTTGAGTTGCCTTCTGGACATTTTTCCAACAGTTTGATTTGAAGCTGTGAAACACATTATTCTCCTCCCCCCCTTCCATCCCCCCCCCCCATTTCCTCTGAGGTGGATCAAAACCAATGCTTCAAAAAATAAAGCCAGTATTCTGTGATTGCTTCTTTACCATATGAAAGGAGCAGAGAAGCTGAAATAAATGCTTGTTTGAATCCAAAATCCTGCAGTCAAGGAAAGTCTGCCAGCCAACCAGGTATTCCAGAATATCTTGCCCTAAGGCCAGCCTGCCCAGGGACTGGCATTGAAATATGTCTGGGCTTTGGTATTTTCTGTGTAGCTTAAAATGCTATCTTTGGGCATTTATTGGGCTGCATAAGAAATATTGTACAATCTGCATAGTGATGAAGTTACGTATGTCTTAAACATGTTCTCCAGTCGAAGAATATTCCTTTTGCAGACCTTTGGATCCCTTAGGTTGTTTTTAAATTTAATTTTAATTTTCTCTTTTTCCATCTGGATGCTCTTTCCACTCTCCATTTCTTTTACTAAAATTTTCCAGCTTGTTTGGTTCTTTATCCACTGAAAACCTTACCTCCGAATCTATGCCCTTTACACAATAACACACACACACACACACACACACACACTCTCTCTCTCTCTCTCTCTCTCTCTCAAAAACAAATGTTAAAAACCTTAAATTTAAGAGTTTGATTTCATTTCCAGCTGTAATTTACTGTCAGTAGCTTGGATGTCCTTAATTTTAGTCATTTCCACTCCTGCTTGGTTCAGCCTAAGGCACTCAAATCCTGATTGACTCATAGTCTAGGTATTTAATAGATTTGTATCTTTCCTTTTTATTTTGGTGACATCGCTTAGGTTTGCTCTGCCATTCTTGACGTAGCTAATAATGGGAAGCCTTCAAAAAGACATTTTTCTTACTTGTTAATAATAGCAAGCAATAGCAGTTGAATAAAAACATAAAATAAAAATAATTTCAAAAAGAATCATCATGAACTTTTTGAATTGCAAATTTTCAGAAATAGGTTGAGGATTCATATTTCAGATTCCTCAAAAGTAGGTGAACTCCTGTCTTCTCATTTTTTCCATTATGTCCTTTAAGTAGAGGGTGAAGGATGCTTTGCAGAGGTTAATAAAATTCACTTCCCTATCATTATGAAGGGCTGAGTCAAACTTTCAAATATTTTGAGTGGTAGGAAAAAATAAACACGAGATGATTTTATGAGTTTTAAAAGTGTCTGAACCCCAGGGAAAGATCCAACTGGACCAAACCTGCTTTCTCCCTCCTGGATGCATAATATACACTGGGAAACTAAAGACTTTGAGAAGTCCTGTGGTAAGGAATCTTGTTTAATTCGGTATTTTCCACACTTGTCAGACTATGGAATTCTTTTCTCACAGAATAAGAATCAACTCTCACAGAAAATGTCTACAGAACACAGTTAAAGAAAGGTTCTGATCATTCTAAAAGCAGAGGATGGGTGTATGGGGGCACTGTCTTTGCCATGGATCAGCAAGAAAGAATCAGGAAAAGTGGCCAAGTACAATGGCTACCAGCTTGAACCGAGGGATGAAAGCACAAGATATGGTCTTGAGTGGAGAGCCTCTGCTCACAGTGAGAACAAGACTGAGGGAGAGAGAAAAGCTGCTGGGATGTTGTGACCCTAAGGAAGCATGCAGAAAGGCTCCTCCTTCTGTTAAGCTAAGCTTTTCCAGCTTGGCTGGATACTTGAATGCTGTGGTTGTTTTACATTGCCTCAAAGATAATTGACTGAGTTTCTGTTTTTCAACATATACAGAAAAAACAACATTCTTGAGTCATTAATTCAATAATTACTCAGCATATCTCTGGTGAGTATTCATAACCATATTTTAAAATTATTTGTCATTGTTTTCATTTTAAACCACATCAGTTATAGTTAGATTTCCTACAAATTACACATGCATGCACGTGCGTGCATGCACACACACACACACACATACCAACACGCATACCACTAACACCCACATGTCTGTTTCTCATTCTGTGGTGACATGTAATGAAAGGTTATTGTGAACCAGGTCTACATAAGACAGCTGCCCTGCAGATGTTCCAGAACTATATTAAATGCTCTACACATTAACGTTGGCTTCTAGAAGTCTAAAGCTCTCACCCCAAACAAGTACTTTAACTTCTCATTCCTCTTCCATTTACTTTCACACTGAATGATTAAGGGACAATATGAAAAACACATGTAAAATGCCCATTGCATTTTCTTTTCTTTTCTTTTTTCCTTTCTTTTTCATACATAAAAACAATGGGGGAAAGCCAATGCAGAGATATTGGGGCCAACAAGTGGTTTACTTTGAAGCTTACCAGGGACACTAGGGAAATTTGCCAGTACATGGATTGCGTTTGAAGGGTCAGATCAAAGAAAGAAATATGGAGTGTCAGAGCCTGGCATCTCCTGGGTTTGGATGTCCGAAGTGCAGTGTCCAAACCAATTTTCATTCCTTGTCCATGTTGCATTTTGTGTCACTCTTCTCTTCCAGAAAGTCCTTGAAATGAAAAGACATATGTTCAGTGTGGACAAAGATGTAAGCCATCAACACATTTTTAAAATGGAGTTGTCAGGCCTTGGATTTAGATTTCATTTGGGGATCTCCTGATCCCTGGAAAGGTTTAAATCCCTGGTAGTGAAGTATTTCATGTCTTTTAACGTTTCTAAGGATATTTTATTTAACTGCTAATTATTTTTTTCCTTAATTTTCCAGTGTCCCCAAAGGAAGAGTTTTCCATAACTTTACACTTCTTGGAAACAATGGGAGAAAGGTCAATAGGACTCTCTGGTGAAACCGGACATGAGAAATAGACTGATACATGGTGGTCTAGAGTTTGCACCTACTAAGACATTATACCCTTCAGGATAATTAGGGGATCTGTGGCAAGCCTGTGATTTTCTGAAGTTCCAAGTGGAGGCATAAAGTGCTTCTGATGGCAGAATTTCATGTAGAATGTAACCGATGTTTGTACACCAAACTCAAAACCTAGCAGGTAGTTTGGATGTGATAAGACAGAGAATAAAGTCAGTGCCTTGATCGTCTATAATCTTCTTCCCTTCTCACTGACCCCAGACCCATGAATGAGCAGAGCCACTTCATTTCGCCTTCCACTGCCCCGTCCTCTCTGCTACTGCTCTTCAAAGATTCTGGGAATCTTTTGAGTCTGGTAAAAAAAAAAAGGTGGGTGCTACATATGCTTCTGATTTGGATTCTCATAATAACATTCCCTAAGATTTCCAAAAGGCCAAACACCTTGAAAAAGTATGTTAAATGGCTTACTGTTTGTTTTTTGAATGTTGTAAATGCTGCATGCAACTTTGCTTGGTTCTGGGTATGCATTTAACATTTAATTAGAAGTCAATGCAGTGATCCTTTTCTGCTTTATTTTCTACAAAAAGATTTAGTAGTGGACAGCTATGTCTGTGGAGTTGGGGTGACTTTCCAAAAAGGAACATATAGCCAAGGTTTTCTTTCTCCTTAAGCACCAGGGCAAAGGTTGGCCTCATACATAGAAGTTGTGACAAGTCCATTTCTGGCTGTGTACTTGGATCCCAGAATATCAGTTCCTCTTGTATTTTAAGATTCTGTCACTACAGAATGGAGTCACTCATTCTGTTAGCATCATCTTAGATTTCCATTTCCATAATGCATGCATCTGAATTCAGCATTAATTTTCTTTTCCCTGGGAAGAAAACACCAAATCATTGTTTAACCCCTTGAGTCATCAATTCATCAATAGGCCAGGCTCTGTACTTTGGGATAGTTCAACAAAACAGTTTTACCACTGACCACAGAGTTGGATAGAATAATCCCTTTCTGCAGAGAGCACAGGGGATGCTCCAAGTCAGGGCATATGGGGAATGATTTCTCTTGCCATCTGCATTTTGCATAGGATCAGGTAACCACCAGACCAGTAGGTCCTCTCATTCACCCTGTCAGCTCCAAATAGAGCAGACTTCACAAAAAAAAAGTGTATCCAAACCTGAACAAAGAAATGGTTTATGCTCTTCTCTTGACATCCTTGGATCTTAGGTATTAAAATATTTCTTTTCTTTTCTGCCTAAGATCTTTTACTTTAAAATTTTAAAATGCTCACAGTGTGTCATCATGGTCTTCTTATATGTTTGTTCACTTCTGTTGTTGTTGTTGTTTAAGAATCAAACAAACAGAAAACTTCCTCCCCACCCAGTTCAAACTCCTTGTTTTGTTCAACTGGCATTATTACCCTTTTTGCCAGGGGTCATTTAAATTAATCTTTAAAGGTTTGGATTAAAATTAACTAATATATACGTTAAAGGTCATGTCTACATACAAATATGTTTGACTATTTTGACTAAATATATGAAGCTACTCAGTAAATGGAATGAAAGTTTGGGACTCTTACCAACCAGTTATTCGGGGATGTCTATCTTATTAACTGATTTGGGTGAAACTTGTACTTTTCTGCTAGGTATTTGTGTTCCATAGATAAACGAACAAGCTATAAGACTAAGAAGGAGATTTAACTGAAAATAATTACAGATTTTTTCAGTGACTAAGAACCATGGTATTGTGAGAAGTTTTTGTTCAACTCAGTTCTTGTGTGTGTGTGTGTGTGTGTGTGTGTGTGTGTGTGTGTGTGTTTCTGAATGCCTAACTGATGGATATTCTATTCATTAATACTCCATGTGTTATTAATTGATTCTTTTGAAATTCCTTCTCATTTTGTGACAATGCTGACTTCCTTGTGGTGGCTGACATTATGAGAAGAATAAGTTGTACATATAGTCTTTAGATTGTACCTGCATGCATTCTAATGTGCCAAATTATACAAGACCAATAGGAAACCACAGTGAGGAGAGAAGATTATTGGAAAGTTTTTGCCTGTGGCTACCTCTGCAGAGTGTCACACAGAGGGTCTTTCTGACCAGGGGTTTTAAGTGGTGCTTCATTTGTCAGTGTGGAAATCTTCCGAATGAGAATCCTCTCAGAAATCCTGGAAGAACAGCTTCTTTCTTACTTGCTTTTCCCTTGGGAGGTTCTAGAAGATAGGATGGCAGACCATGCTGATTTGGAAAGGAAAAGAGGCCAGTCTTTATATCAACACCTGAGGAATCAACCTGTAGTCTGCCCGCTGTAATCTCTGGGGGCTGAGACAACTGTGTGTTTTTACTAATATGGAGGACTTCGTGACTTACAAAACTCAGTCCAAGCAAGGTCTGGAATCAATGTGCATCCACCCTTCCGTGGTTTTTAAGACTCTAGAGAGAAAGTTTTGTGCTTTGTCATTTCTGAATCCTGCAGGGTGCTTCATAGTAAAACAATGGCACTACTTATAACTTCAGCAGCTCATAATTACTAAGTGTTCAATCTAAATCAGGAAATACACTGAGCACTTCATAAACATTACCTTATTTAATCTTGATTATTATTCTACAGTGTTATAATGAGTATTCTCACCTTATTGACAAGAGAATGTAGGCTTAAAGTTTATAAAACTGGCCCAAGATGACACAGCTGATATAGTGGGTTGAATAGTGGTCCTCCAAAGACATGTCCAAGTCCTAATCCCCAGTACTTGTGAATGTGACCTTGTTTAGAAATAGGGTCTTTGCAGATATCATGAAGGTAAGGATCTTGAGATGAGATTATTCTAGATTTAGCGTGGGCCCTAAATCCAATGATAGGTTTCCCTATGGAAGAAAGGAGAGGAAGATTTGTGACACACACAGAGATGGCCATATGAAGGTGGAGGCAGAGACTGGAGCCACACATCTACAAAATAAGCAACATCAAAGATTGCTGGTTACCACCAGAAGCTAGGAGAAAGGCGTGGAATGGATTTCTCCTCAGCCTCCTGGGCAACCAACCCTGCTGATACCTTGATTCAGACTCCTGGCCTCCAGAAGCGTGAGAGAATAATTTATCTTGTTTGAAGCCACCCAGTTTGTGATCATCTGTTACAGCAACTCTAAGAACTAATACAGCTCGTTGGTGATGGAAACATCATTGAAAACCAAACACCGAAGTCTATGTTTTGAGCTCTATTCCTTACACATCCACTATATTGACTAGGCCAATGCTGTGTGTCTAATAAATGTTTAATCACTGTTGCTGGGTTTAAATGTATTTGAATGAAATAGATGGCTGACTTTTGATTCTTCTCATTTCTTTGGAAAAATGTTAGTGAAAGAAAGCATTTGGAGTAAGAATGGCTGTACTTTTTGGTAGTAGCCATTTGGAACACTGTGAACAGATTCCTGTAAGATTTACCTTTTGTTTTCATTAATAGCAAACAATTATAATCTCAGAGATTTAGTGTTTTAGATCCATTGATCAGAAATTTGTTAAAAAAAAAACCTCTCGAAGTGATAGAGGCAGTTCCCCACATGAACAACTCCCCAAAATATTTTCCAAAAGCACCCCCTCACTTAACTTTTTAATTTTTCTTCAGTGGAGATGATTATGAGTATCTCATTTTAAGTAGGCTGGTGATTTGCTCTGCACAAGTATAAAGAGGTGGAGTAAGTTAATAGTGAAGTGAACATGGGGAGAAGGGAGGGCAGAATTTCACGTATCACCCACAACAAGGGAATGAAAGTGACTGATGGAAAAACACAACATTTTGCTTGTGGCACAGTTTTGAATAAAATAATTGACTTAAACTTTTCTGCCACAAATGATTTCTCTGAAAGAGAAGATTTTCAAAGGATTAGACCAGACGCATAGCTTGCTCTTGTTCTCAGTTTACACTGGAGTTTGGTTTTGGTAAGAAGCGTTCTTTTTCTAAGCCCTTTGTCAACACCATTCAGTGGCTGCAATCCTCAAGCCGAAAAGGTCACGCCACAAACTGCCTAACCCCTGAGAGTGCTGGCGACATCTTGCCCGAGTGAAGACTCAAATCTCATTCTGCTGGAACCAATGGCTTTTTCAGTGTTGCACTGAACTGGCAGAACATTTGTATGACTTTTCCCCCAAACCATTTTTACCCTTTTTGTAAAATTTATTCCTTATTGAAACTCCGTAAGTTTGGCATCATTATCCCTATTTTTCAGATGAGGAACTGAGGGTTGGGGAGGTTAAGTGCCCTGCCCCAGATCACATGGCTCTCAAAGAACCCTAGGACCTCTGGGGATATTTCTTAATTTTTTTCTAAGTGGAGGAGTGATTGGGAGTTGAGGGTCTTTGCTTCACCACCCCGCGGGCCATTCCAGGCCAGTGTAAGTCTGATGCCATTGCTGACGACTAGCTGTAGAAATGCCTTAAGAGTTGGATGCTACAGTAGACTAAAAGCACAGGAAAGGAAAATGGATTAAATATCCATTCAATTCCAGGAGAGTTATATGCGTCTAGGTATAGAAAATGCTCCAGAGCCGCCAAGGTTTCGGGTTTTTGTTTTTTTTTTTAACTCATCTCCTTGGGGGAAGATAAACCAGAGAATTTTTAAAAATACTGTTGATATTGTTAAATTCTAAACCTCCCTCTGTTCCTACCAGTAACTTTCCAAGAGCTAAACAGAAGCAACTTATCGATAGTACACAAGACAAAGTAAACCCACTAATATTCAGTTGTCTGTTTTCCCAGGTGTTAAAGTACATATTTCTAGCAACTAAATTAAAATCAAAATTGGCAGGAACTGTTTTAATCAACTGTGTCTTGGTGCTTGAATTTAAGAAGAATATAGTTCAAAAACTGTAAGAATATCTTTTGGTTTTGAAAAGAAAGACCTCTTTAGAGACATAGATAAAGTACTTCATTCCATTTTAGTTACCTTACTCTTTGTCTTTACTATTTTAATAACATTTTCTTCAATTAAAAAGATCATCATCTTAAATCTACATAAAATTCTTTGGCTTTTATAAACACATAAAAGCTTGGGAAAGAAAACGAAAATTACTTGTAAGCCCACCATTTGACGGTAAAAACTGGTAACATTTTGAGGTATAGCCTCCGAGTTAGTTGTGTGTTTGGGTGTGCACATGTGCACATGTGTGTGATTTTACAAAATAAAAACCGTACTATTTAAAATTTTTTTAATGTTTATTTATTTTTGAGAGAGAGAGAGAGAGAGAGGGAGAGTGAGCAAGGGGAGGAGCAGAGAGAGAGGGAGACAAAAGCTCCGAAGCAGGCTCCAGGCTCCAAATTGTCAGCACAGAATCTGATACAGGGCTCAAACGCATCAATCATGAGATCACGACCTGAGCCGAAGTCAGGTACTTAACCAACTGAGCCACCCAGGCATCCCTAAAACCATTATTTTAAAATATGCTTTTTACACTTACTCATATATTATGAACTTCTTTTATATAACTATTATTCTGTGGCATCATTTTAAGTAACTGTATAATATTTACTTTAATCTTTTTATTGTTTCACATTTTTTAAAGTATAAATAACATGCGATTAATATCCACTCCATAAATCTTAGAAAATGTCTCTAATTTTCTGAGAAGTTTGCGATTAAAAGAGTATGCACTTATTTAAGACGTTGGATACACTTTGTCATTTTATCCTCCTAGAAAGTAAGAAATGTTTATACCTTTTACTGGTAATAGATTAAGCCCCTCATCTTCTTGCACAATAACTGGCACACTTAGTTTTAATAACTGCCCATGTGGTAGGCAAAATACAGTATTTTGTTCCCTATATTTACACCTTCTATTCAGAAGGATAAGAATTCATGTTATTCAGTCATGTTTTTCTTTTCTGAATTGTCTGTTCATCATAACATTTTATTGAACATATTTTTGTTGTTTTTATTGCTGATTTGTAAGTGCTGTATAAAGAAAAATTTTTCCTTGCCATGAATTGCTTTTACATTGTTATTTGTGTGTGTGAGTTTTCCACTTTTAATTTTTAAATTATGTTTTAATTTTAATTAACTTTTTAATTTTGTTGAAGGCATTTTTGACATTGAGAAGGTTGCTTTTTAGGTAGTCAAATCTATCAGTATTGCGTTTTATTGGTTCTACCCATAAAATCTTTACTTCTTCATAACTTTTATGCCCCAAGATCAGAAAAATGTTGATAATTTTTTCCACCAGAATTTTAAAATGGTGTTACTGTTCATATTTAAGTCTTGAGTATGTCTGGAATTTAATTTGGTCTCTGTTATGAGGAAAGACGTTAACACCCTCCTCTTATATTTAGTGTAGCACCTAAATAATCCACTATTATTTGGCATGAGACCCTTTCATAAACCATGTTTTATATGTATTTGAATTTGTTTCTAAACTTCATATTTTGTTCTATTCATCTTTTTATTCTTAGACTTCTACCACAGTTTTTGTTATTTGTTTTATAATATGGTTTAATAGCGAATGACTTCCCTCTTTTTGTTACTACTTTCATTTTCATTTTATTATTTAAAACTGTTTCCTTGGATACTTTGGTAGTTCACTTCTCCAGGATATATTTTAGAATAATTTGGTCAAATCAAATATAAAAAAAATTGTCCCATTGATATTTCGATTAAAATTGTAATGGAATTTAATGTGTTAATCTTGGGTGATCTGACGTCTTTTCAGTATTTAGTCTTACTCAGACAGGCTCTTTATTTGTGAAGTGACCTTATCCTCTACAATTACTAAGGTTGTATCAGATATTTGTAATTAATTCACTACAGGGTGTACATGTCCCATGTCCTACAATCACCCCACAGTTTGCCTTAGAGGCTGCCTAAACATTGGCATCAGGCACTGGTGTGGCCAGTTTGCAAAGGCTAAGTATCTAACCTGGGCTTACATCATACGCACGCAGGCAGGCACGCAGGTACGCAGGCATGCTCCCACCCACCTACCTGTTGGCCCCCAGGCCTACACGGCTTCGCTATCAAGCCGGGGACTCATAGCTGATTAAGCAAGGGCCCGGGGGGGAGGAAGAGAAATTTGCTCAAGAACAGGAGGGTGCAGGTGATTTTTTAAAAATCTCTACTTTTGTTGGTGGAGGGATAAATTGCCCCAGAGTAGAAGGTAAATTTCCCAGAACCATGAATAATATTATTTGGATCGTAGAGACCATTGGAGATGACAAAGGCTGTTGCAGAACTGAGCTGGTGTCTCAGGGTAACCAGAATTCTGCTCTCAAAGGTGGGAGTGGGAAATCAGCTAAGTCTGAGGACTCCCTTCCGTGAAGATTCCCTTCCTTGGCTCCTTTGCTCTGTCTCTTCCCTTTTTCTCAACTCTGTGCTTTTGTGTGTAGTTAGGAGGGCAGTGGTTGTGGTTGCACTGTAATCAATGATTTTAGCTATTAAAAATCTACTTGTTTTTTAATTTTTTTAAATGTTTATTTATTTTTGAGAGAGAGAGAGAGGGAGACACAGAATCCAAAGCAGGCTCCAGCCTTCGAGCTGTCAGCACAGAGCCGGATGCGGGGCTCGAACTCCGTGAGATCATGACCTGAGCCGAAGTCGGTCGCTTAACAGACTGGGCCACCCAGGCATCCCTGAAAATCTACTTGTTAACCTTACTCCTCATTAATTATGGATTCATCCAGTAAGATAAATGTTTAAAGGGCGCTTGGGAATGGGTGTTGCATAAAACACTTAGACATTGAAATTATTTCCCCTGTTATTTTATGAACTAACTTTTGGGACAATGATTTTTATCTTAAACTACTATTTAGAAAATAGTAATTTCTCCTGCTATTTAGTGGAAGCTGTAAATACATTCTTAAGTAATTAGAAGATTTCTCTCCTCAGCCTGTCCTTCTTGCCATCTGAAGCCTCAGGTTTTTGTGGCTCTCATTTCCTTTTTCCCTGACACCCAATTGCCATCTTAAAGAGATTTTCAGAACACCAGTTTATGCATTTCCTACTGTCCCTGAATCCTTCGCTCCTTTTTAAAAAAGTTTGATTTATTTATTTTGAGAGAGAGAGAGTAGAAGAGAGAGTGTGCACATATGTGCATGAGTGGGGGGAGGAGGGCAGAGAGAGAGGGGAAGAAAAAATCCCAAGCAGGCTCTGTGCTGTCAGCCCCACATAGGGCTCCAACTCACAAACCATGAGTTCATGACCTGAGCTGGAATCTAGAGTTGGATGCTTAACTGACTGAGCCCCCCAGGTGCCCCAAGTTCTTCACTGCTGAATGATTTGCCCAATGAAAGGTGCAACTGTTAATCACCTGTTTTTTTTTTAAAGGGGAAGGGACCTTTGTCCTTCTGATAATTGCAAATACTTTAACAACAAAAAACTCCCAGAAGGATAACAAATTGAAACGTGTTCTTTACGTATTCTCTGGGACTTCAGAAAAAGATAAGAAAATTAATGTAGTTTATAGGATAACAGATTTCTCCCTGCATAAGAAGCTATGGAAAGTAGTACTGCATTTTCAGTTCTAGCAGTGTCCTGACAGATGCTTCGGAAGGAGGAGGAAATGGGAGGGAGACATTAGGAAGTAAACCAAATCAAATCGCTCTGATTGTGAGCCTTACACTTTGCATCTCTTGCACCCCAGTCACCTTCTGTTGTGGTATGACTGTCCTCTGAATCCCAGGATGCTGAACCCTCTTCTAGGGACTGGACACAGTTGACTCATTGTGACCTGGCTGTCTGCCTTGTCTTCAGGAAACAGCCTGTTCCGGCAGGTAATACAGGATCCCACGTCTCTTGTGACTTTTCCACAGGTCTAGGGTCCGGAGCCACTGTTAAAGGTGTTTGAGTAATTCTAAGGGGTGCCTGATGTCAGGGTTTTTCCTGAATGGTCTCAAGACTTGACTTATCCCTTGCTTTTCTCTCTTCCATTATTCTAGAAAATTGGAGGGGGTGGGCAGGATTGGGAAATGGAGTCCCGTTTTTTGTTTTTTTTTTGTTTTTTGTTTTGTTTTGTTTTGTTTTTTTTTACCTGGAAATAGTCCTCACAGCTCACATTAGCCATCTGGTCAGTTTTACCTTGAGGACACGATCATTGAAGGTTAAGAGATGAATTAAAACCACATAAAGATTGTTTTTGTTTCTAAAGCATTTGTTAAGAAAAATAATATACTTTGTAGGGAAGATGCATATACTTGTGTATCTCATATTTTATGACCTGATCCTATATTCTAGACTCAGCTTTCACCCTTCAGATGATAATTATAAGGCCAGCAACCACACAGATGAGATAATATGTCTCACGAACCAATTCCTTGCAAAATTTTGCTTTAACTTTCCCTTTTAAGAATGCGAATTGTTTATTTGAGGAAAAATTCCGAGAAAAGCAATAATCCTGGGGATGCGAGTAAGGAGGAGGTGTTGGCAGGTTGGTTTTTGCTCCTTTTCCACTCCGGGTTTTGGCTGGCCCTACCTTTTTGATATTTGTGATATGACAGAGCCCTCAAGTATTGTTTACGGTATGTTTATCTTCTGGGTGCTGCTTCTGGTAGTTGGATTGGAGTCTCATTTTGTGAAGAGTTGATTTGGGGCCAACAGCGTGTTCCACACTTGTAGGAAGAATTCATTATGGGGAATGCAGGAGACCGGAAGCATTTATCTGTCACAGCCAGAGGACCAGAATAAAACAAGCATCTCTAAATTGTTGGCCTTCGGGTTAGAGTCTTGCCTTTGGCTTTCTGTGGTGTATACACAGAATCCCTGTTTGGTTTCTGAGCTGTGGGCAACTCTTAGAGTCAAGGCTTTGTATTTTTGATCTTCATAATGTCCTCATTACAGCATGAAAACAAAGTAAGGTCAGGAGACTTGAAAAATGTTTTCCTGGAAAATTCTGGATGTGAAATCGAGTTGTTAGACTAGCGTTTTGGTATTTTTTAATCTTTTTGAACAAAACATAACTTAGATATCAGAGCCAAAATAATTTGGTTCAAACCACATCTTACTTTTTTATCTGTCCTGTTTTGTCTGGGACTCTTAGAGGCATTTATGAATTTCTGCTGGAGAAAAGGAAACATAGGTATGGAATTAACTATAAGAAAAGGAGGGGTTGGGGCTCCTGGGTGGCTCAGTCGGTTGAGCATCCGACTTCGGCTCAGGTCATGATCTCATCGTTCTGAGTTCGAGCTCCGCGTCGGGCTCTGTGCTGAGGGCTCAGAGCCTGGAGCCTGTTTCGGATTCTGTGTCTCCCTCTCTGTCTGTGCCCCTCCCCCACTCATGCTCTGTCTGTCTGTCTGTCTCTCTCTCTCAAAGAAAAAAATAAAGAAAAACATTAAAAAAAAGGAAAAAAAAGGAAAAGGAGAGGTAGATAGAAGCAAAATAGAAAGACAGATAGTATGGTGCAGAGAGTGTAGAGAAGGAGGAACAATTCATTCTAATTGTGGGCAGTAAAGGAGAACTCCAGAGAGGAGGTGGTATGTGAGTTAAACTTAAAACATTTCAATACATTGAGAATTAGAGATGGGGAACATTTCCAGCTGAGGCAATAATGTAAACACCAGCACAGAAGCATGGACAGACTTCCTGCCTTAGAATGATCATTTCCCACAGGCATTAACTACTAGTAGAGTGACTCCATGTGTGCTCACATCAGCCTTTGCTTAACAGCAGAATATGCTCATGTACATCACGTCACCTTCTTAAGTGCAAAATCAGGTGCAGATCACTGTCTCGGGGTGACACCTTGGAGTCCTCAGACATCTCAAGATGTAGACATTGACCAAAAATGAACAGAGCCTTGGAGGGGAAGAAAGCTTTGATCAGTCCTTGTGCTGTCACGTAAATGGATTTTTCAGATTACTTGAAATCTTAGAAGATTCTTTTTCTTTTATTCTCAGTATAATTCACCAGCCTCGAAAATAAAAAATAAAATTCATTAGAATTTATTCCATATGGAAAGAAACACCCTTTTGTGATTAATAGTGACCATGACTTATCACTACTCAGAATTTTCAGCACTGGGAATACCAAACCTTCTGTTCTTGTTAATATTTCACTTCAAGCAGGTTAAGTGTAGACCTAGACAGAGTTCCTCTGGAGTGTGGGTGGGTTTTAATAGCATCTCTAACTTTATAGTTCCAAAATAGAAAAACCAGGAGACATTTTGCCAGCAGATGAGAAATCTACTTTATGGCATCCAGATGTCATTCTTGTTTTACATGGATCCATGTGACCCACATTTTCTCCATTTTTTGGTTTTGTTTTTGGTATATTCATTATATGACTATAATCTTTGTGAAGCACAACATCTTTCTTAAAAGATAAAAAATAGCAATAACTATTTCTTAAAAATAGCAAATGAATAAAGGAAAGAGAAGGAGGATCAAGAAGTTTGAGAGGTTTTATTTGATTAACTGCTTAAATATGTTAAAATGTGAGTATTGAATTCCAGTTTTTTGAGAAATAGTGAATGCTGAAGCAAGGAAGCAAGGTAGAGGATTATAGAAAATGTGTGTAAATATACGTGAATGCAAAGGAGAGACTACTTACCTGCCTCAGGTGATGTCAAAAGCTGAGAAGGAAAGGCAAATGAAAATGTGCACGTGTCTATGTCTTTGAGTTCTATTTTTCTCTAGAGGACAATGGCTACAAGAAAATCCTAGCTACATGGTAAAGAATGGGATCTTCGCATTAACTAAAGCTCCCATATCTACTGATGACCAGTTCTGGAAGAGTCGAAATAATCCAAAGTATGTTTGCCACAATGACAAAGGTATCTCTAATGAATCTTTGTTGATTCAAAAGCAGTTTAGGCTGATGTCAATAGTATCTTACTTTGCCATAGAATCGTCATTAGGAACATTAAGATGGTTTAATTTTTTAAATGAACACACACTTTTTTATTGAGATTTCCAAAGAAAATTTAGTTTTATTGACATAAAATGTAAGGACAACTTGACTTCAGTAAATGCCTGCTTTATGTAAAATTTAAAGCTTACCAGCCATCTCTCAATTTGCTTGAGTGAATGTCCATCAATGCTTAGTGGTTAAGAGAGGAAGTATTATCTCATTGACCAAGAGATGAAAGAAATTTAAAATTTCAAGTAGTATGCAACACAGCTAAATAAGAAGAAAGAAGCATCTGTGTTCTTGTTGATTCAGAGAATTAACCATGAAAATGCATTATCTCTAAAAACATCTGGTAGTTGTATAGCACCATATAGAGTGCAAAACATTGTCATTTATATTTATTGATTGATTTTTATGTCAAGTCTCTGTGCTCCATTTCATGGATAAGGCATGGGGAGATTAATTATGGATTCCAAACTAAGGAGCTAATAAATGGTCAAGATGGGACTTGAAACAGATACTCTTACTGGAAGCGCCATCCTTTTTCTACCAGACCAGATGCTTTAACTTTGAGTCTTTGTTTGTTCAAAGCTTTTGAGCAGAGATTTGTACATTTTCAGAAGAACTTTTCCGATAAACAGGGTCTTCAGGCAAGCTTGCGTATTCATGAGGCAAACATCCTCCATTTCCTGTTCCAGGTGTGGTTTTGGTTTTGGTTTTGAATCTTTTCCGTCTTTTTTTTTTTACCTCCTGCTCCTCCTCCTTTTTATCTTCCACTTCCATCACCATCACCAGCATCATCACATCTCATCATCAGACTCAGCTTGCAAATGGGGCACAGAGTGTGGTGACAATCATCTTTTTATTTCTTTAAGTTAATATTTATCTTGTTTTTACCCACCAAAGAAAGGGGAAAATATTTCATTTATTCTTTGTCTCTCTCTCTCTCTCTCTCTCTCTCTCTCAATAATCCTCCTCTTTGCTCATTTTCCCCTTCACTTTATCCTTTATGTTTTCCCCATTTTATCAGCTCTCCTCTAAATACTTAACCACAGAAATTCCAAAGCAGCTGTTTTCTGGGGCAGAACAGCCATCTGCCTCCCTGCTTGGGCACCACCCATACATACCAGAGATGGACAGGCTGTTCTGATCTCTCTCTGCCTCAGAATCTAGTTAACCACCTTCACAGGCTTCGTTCCACAGGCCACACATCAGCCTGTGGCTCCAGTAATATGTAGAGATGGATTTGTTAAATTCCAGTTCAGGAGCAGAAACCAGTGTATGTTGCCCATGGTGGCAGTGAATTCAGATCACCCCTCCCCACACACATACACACAAATCAATCTCAGCTGTATCAACAAACAGAGCTTTAATTTAAAATCTGAACTCTGAGATCCGGTTTCTCCACTTTAGGAAGTCTTCTTCTAAACCAGGCCATATCAAACCAAAAGTAGCAGTGTGGGGACCTGTATGGATATGGATATACATTCTTTCTCACATGTGGCATTGCCTTCTGGTCCATTCTAAACAGCACCATGGATCCATGTAACAAGATAGACTTAGTTTAGGGAGTAGAAGTTCCAGTCTTCTGGGGAGTCAAAGATATGCTAAAAGTAGCAGCAGTAGACTAGCAACAAAAGATACTTTAATTTGGTATTTATATAAGTCTTCAGCTATGGCCTCATAGTCGTCCTCAGTCATTGGTTAGTCTCAGAGACAGGTAGATTCACAGTCTCTGAGGCTGTGGAGTGGAGGCTGAGGTACTCCACTTGGATCCTACTTCAGCACTGGGGTACTCCTTATTCCTGAGGCTGGAAGTGTTGATTCTGCTCCAGGAGTTGCCAGTGGCCATCAGTGCTGCCTTGCCCAACGTCATGCACCCTCCCCAGGGACCAGCCCATATCCAGAGGCTGGTCCATGTGCTTCAAGGTAGGAAGACTCTGCAGAGTCATCCTTGCCCAGAGCTCCCTGTAGATTCTCAGCCAGTTTCTGTCTTGGTCCAACACTAAGAGCAGTCCCCAAAGAAAGCTCTTGCATGCAATTTCAGAGGCTCTGAGTCTGTTCCCTGGGGAACCTGATCTACCACAAATGCTTTTGAAAAAATTGAAATATGTTAGGACTTGCTGGAATAAAAAGCCCCTGGACATCTGCCACAGTGATTCTCTCATATTTCAGGGAATAAAACAAAACCTTCTCATAAAGAATTCTTAGAACGCCTCTTGCTAGAAAACTAAAACTACCTTCATGTCCCATCAACCCACATAGATAACTCATCCATCAGGTGTGGCAGCTGTACGTGTCATTGCCCTCTGGTCATTACCAGTTCTTTTATGGGGGATATTTTGATCAACACATTTTTTAAGAAGTCAGAAAATGCTCCTTCATTAAGTGATATTTACTATTGTCATATAGCCTAAGAATCATTTTTTTGGTTAAACATATGACAACTGTATGTATGCGATATCAAAATCACAATCATTTAAGAAAATTTTTTGGGATAAAAACTGAACATAGATAAAATGTTATCCCTAAATTACTTTTGTTGTTGTTGTTTCTGTGAATTTTAAGAGGACACTATAATAATACCTAGCATTAACTGACAAATTACTATCATTCAGTAGCTATGCTAAGCACTTTATATATTGTTAAAAAATGATTACAGAAGACAATCAAGTGATACAAACAAACTTTGACACTTCATGAAGTGGACAGTCTCCTTTTGGAGAACAGCAAAAATGGGCAGGAAAAGCAGGAAGCTTTTATGGGATAAAGAATAAAGAACGGAGAAGTGATAAATAGAAAATATCTGATTGGTGGGGGCCACATAGTCAACTTTGTTTGAGGTGAGAAGGCTCAGAGCTGGCTCGGTGTTTGGAGATGGACTGGATACACCGTGTTCCTGGTCAAGCAGGACATTTACAGGCACATGAAAAGTATGTAAGTTTTAGTTTCCTCATTATGTGGCATCCCAGGCAGAAGCAGCTTCATCTTGGGCCTATGCAGTTATTTCAACCGTCCCCACTTTTGATCATCTTCTTCACCATATTTCTTGACCAAGAAGTTTGATTAAAAATATGGGCTTTCTTGAGGCACCTGGGTGGCTCCTTCAGTTAAGCGTCTGACTTTGGCTCAGGTCATGATCTCCTGTATTGTGAGTGAGAGCCCTGCGTCGGGCTTTGTGCTGATAGCTTGGAGCCTGGAGCCTGCTTCAGATTCTGTGTGTGTCTCTCTCTCTACCCCTTGCCCCTGCTGTCAACAATAAATAAACATTAAAAAATTAAAAAATATATGGGTCTTCTTGAGCACATTATACTAAGCAAATATTTTGACGATTGACCCCCCTGGGAGCATACAGTGAGGGAGGCCCAGGTGTTTGATGTTTCTGGACTTGGAGCTGTTGTAGTTGTAATGCCACTAATTCAGTGGACTTTTGTTTACAGCCTTGTGGTATCTTCAGATTGGAAAGGCAATTCAGAGAATTAATAGAATGAGTACTCAAGTAAAGGAAGATAGGGGGCAGTAGTAGGAGTCACGTCACTATTAAACAGTCATTTATCTTGGGTACCTCTTGTGTCTTTAGTATTTCATTAGCCTTTTGCAGTGAATCTTCTAATGAAGCTATTTTGGAATCTTGAGGCCTTTCAGAGTCTTCTGCTTTCCAGTGAAAATAGGCATCCCATTCTTTTTGTTTGATTTGAGAACCCTTGCTTTCAAGTGCACTTCTCAGATGAATGATTTGTCTAATTGGAATGCTCCTGATAATAATGCTCCTATAAATTCTCATTGTCTTAGTAAGATTTTTCCTTTTTTGTAGCTATCTAAAGCTTCTGGGGCCATAGTTCTTAGACATAAAATAACCAGGTGGGCTGGAAGGTGAAATGCTCAAGTCTTTGAAATTTGAAGATCCCATTTCTTCAGCTAAGACTGGGCTCTCTCAAAATCACATTAATACCTAAGAGGGATGTGAGGCTGAATTGGGGATTTTGTGGTGTTTTACAGTATACCTCGTTGCATGGAGATTTTCTGAAGGTTGGCAGGTGACCTAGTGTTAATCTAACCCATTCTATGCACAACTTATCCTAACATGGGAATCTTAGAATTAGGTGGCAAGAGTGCTCTAACAGCTTTTAAGTGTACACACTGTGCCCATCAGTTTTATGGCTTTGGCTTCTGAAATTCCCATGTGCAGTAGCTCTATATTATTTCCTTCATAAGAAGATTTCTTTACAGTGGCAGATGCCCTGATGGCTTTAATAGTCTGACTTGTACAGACTTGAATTTTTATTTTGTTGGACCGAACAGTCTGAATTTCTTGTCTTAATTTATTCCCCCAAGTCCTCCAGTGGTTTATGCTATGGACTTACCATGAAGTTTTGTGAGGCCCTCCTGGCTGCCACCTATTGTGGAATCTCAGTATGATTATCCCAGGAACTTTATGCAATCCCAGAACTTTTCTAAGAAATTTAACAAACCCTGGCACCGTTTTGGGACTCCAGGTCCATTATGGGAACACACACACACTCTCTATATTTGTGTATGTGTATATGTATATATTATTATTATTTTAAATAAAATTTATTTGGATCAAGAGCTACATGCAAGGGAGCACAGCTCAGATCTGAGAGTGCCTCATCCATGGCCCTTGGTAAGGACAAGAGGAAGAGTGAAGTTGAAGGGTTCAGTGGGCACCTCACCTATGCGTCTCCTCCTGTTGGCCATTAGTCAGCTTTGGATCTCATTCCTTGTCACCAAAACTGTTAAAAAAGGGTTAAATAAGATGGTTTAGGCAATACAAATGAACTTTAACACATCGTGAAGCAGGTGATCTCCTTTCAGAAACCTGCTTAATGGGGTGAAAGAGAGGAAGCTTGTATAGGATAAAGAACAAAGAACAAAGAGACAAATAGAAAATATCTGATTGATTGAGAAAGCCCCAGAAATGGCTTTGTGTTTGGGAACTGGCTGGCTGGCCAGTCTGCGTTTCTAGTCAAGCAGAGTATTTCTGGGGACACAAAAGTTATCTAAGTTTTGATTTGCTATTGTGGCACCGTGGGCAGCAGCAGCTCTGTCTTGGGCCTAGACAGTTATTTCAGCAATATATATATCATCACATTTAATATTTGCAATGTCTCTGTGAAATTACTGCCATTCCCATTCTGCAAACCAGGGAGTCAAAACACAGAGAGGCTGAGTAACAGAGCTAGGATTTGAACTTAGATGTATCAAACTTAGACCATGTTCTTAACCACTGTGCTTAATCCCCCCCCCCAAGTCATTGATAATTCTTTTGTCTTGAAGGTGAAATATTTTTGTCCCGTACACTAAAACTCTCTAACATTATTATTTTTTTAATTTTTAAATGTTTTATTTATTTTTGAGAGAAAGAGAGCACTAGCAGGGATTGGGACAGAGAGAGAGTGCAACAGAAAATCTGAAGTAGGCTATGTGCTAAGGGCAGCAAGCCTGCTGTGGGGCTTGAACTCATGAACTACAAGATCATGACTTGACCTGAAGTCGATGCTCAACCAACTGAGCCACCCAGGCACTCCTCTAGCATTATTTTTTTAAATGATTGTTGAGAAATATGCATGGATTAGAGACTGATTTTAGCAATAAAAGAATGTAAGAAAGTAGATGCTCTCCTCATACACTCATATTTCCTGCACTTGTTTTCGTCAGTATCTTACCAGAGCCTTGAATTTGCCTTGAAAACTGTAGGAATTGTGACTATTTCACCCAAAAATGTGACTGACTTCTTTTATTTTTAAAGATGACTCCCACATCTTTTTTTTTTAATGTTTATTTATTTTTGAGAGAGAGAGAGAGAGAGAGAGCGAAAGTGGGGTAGGGGCAGAGAGAGAGGGAGATAAAAAATCCAAAGCAGTCTTCAGGCTCAGAGCTGTCAGCCCAAAGCCAAACGTGGGGCTCGAACTCAGGAACCATGAGATCATGACCTGAGCTGAAGTCGGATGCTCAACCAACTGAGCCACCCAGGCACCCCAAATGTGACTAACTTCTTGCTGTCATTTCTGTCCTGGTTCCTGAGTCCTTAGCGAATCAACAATCTAGGATTGCCTCAGTTCTTTAATAGTACTTCAGGGTTAACTCTGGACAATTAATTTATTTCTTAATTGTCTGAATATTTGTAGTTTTAAAATTCTTTTTTTAATTTTTTTTAGTGTTTATTTATTTTTGAGAGAGAGAGAGAGACAGAGTATGAGCAGGAGAGGGGCAGAGAGAGAGGGAGACACAGAATCCAAAGCAGGCTTCAGGCTCTGAGCAGTCAGCACAGAGCCGAACGTGGGTCTTGAACCCACAGACTGTGAGATCATGACCTGAGCCGAAGTCGGACGCTCAACCGACTGAGCCACCCAGGCACCCCTTAAAATTCTGTTTTAAGTCACTATGAAGCCCCATGCTCCCATTCCCATACCTGTCTAGAGATGAGTTTGCAAACTTTTTTTTTTTTTTTTTTGACTAGGTTTGGGAGACAAATGATGGGCAAAACCTTCTTTTCTAAGCTCCATGGATGCTACTTATAAATATGATTCTTATTCTTCAATAAGAATAATCAGTCTGTTGATTTGAAATTTTGGGGCTTCAGATTTATGACTTCCAAGTCCTGTGCCCTGAAGTCAGGTTATCAAGTAGGCAAGTGGATTAGCAGAATATAGAATCTTACTTTTTTCTTTATGTTCAAGCAGACGTCAGCCAACATGTTAGCTTTTGGTGGATTGATCATAAATGTGGTCATTCTTTTCTGGTTGGAAAGTCCCTCTATTTCAAAATTTGGGGATGACCACAGCTTAGAGCTCAAAAGCATATCCAAGCCTGGGAGCTGAGAAGAGTCGTGGTGTCGTCTCTGTACCTTCCTTCTTGAGTAGCACAAGAAAGGAATAATGTCCTTTTAAAAATATTTTTGGTATTTTTATTGAGGTATATGGGATCACATCATGTAAATGTAAACATAGTAAAATGTAAAACTCTTAAATTTTGACAAATTTATACATCTGAATTAAGACATGGAATAGTGCCATCACTCTAGAGAATTCTCTTATGCCCCTTCTCAGTCAATCCCCCAGCCCCAGAAAGTTATCCTCTGTTGTGACTTATCCCCCCGAATTAGATATGCCTGTTTGCTTATTCTTGAAATTCACATAAATGGAATTATGCAGTATGGATTCTCTTGTCGGGCTTCCCCCTGACTCCCACAATACATTATCTTCAAGTTTCATCTATGTTCTTGCTGGTGTCAGTAGTCTATCCTTTGTTGTTGTTGTTCAATCATTCTGTTGTGTAAATGCACTATGACTTGTTTATCTACTTTCCCGTTGATGGAGATCATGTTTTTAGTTTTCGGCTGTTGTGAGTAAAGGTGCAATGAACATTCCTGTACAACGTACTTTGTAAACTTATGTTTTCTTTTGGGTGAACACCAAGGAGAGGAATTGCAGGATTGTAAGTAATATTTGGCACTTTAGGTTTTCTAATTTTAACCATTCTAGTGGGTGTGTGCAATATCTCATTGTGGCTTTTCTTTGCATTTCTCCGATAACTGACAATGATGAGCGTCTTTGTACCTTTTTTTAATAAAATGTCTGTTCAAGGCTTTACCCATGTTTATTGTGTTATTTGTTTTTTAATTACTTAATTATAGCAACCTTTTATATAGCCTGAGTATCTATACGTTATCAAATGTATGTATATTTAGTGTTATATTTTGTATCCTCTCTTGGCCTTTTTTTATCTTCACTCTATTCTTCACTAGTTGTTCAGGGACTACAATGTACATACCTACCTTACTATAGTATATCTCGAATTAATATCTCTCTCTATATAAGGTAAGATGATTATACCAGTACAATTCCATTTGCTTTCCCTGTCCTTTTTTCAATTGCTGTACTATAATTTGCTACAGTGTTACAGATCCCAAAGTCAATGCTTTTAATTTTACTTTCAATAAATGTATTCCAAAGAAATTAGGAAAAAATAATATTATATATTTACCTACTCACATACCATTTCAGGCACTGTTCAGAACTTTCTGTAGAACCGAATTGCCCATTTTTGAACTGGTGTCATTCCACTTCAGCCTGAAGAACGTGGTTTAGTACTTCTCACAACTCTAGATCTACTGTAGTGGATTCTTTCAGCTTTAACTTACACGAAAATGTACTTCATCTTTTTTTTGAAGGATATTATTGCTGAATGTATGTAATTCTAGGTTGATTGACCTTTTGTTTTTTGAAGCATAATTGCATTGTTTTGCTTCAAAAGTCAGCCATTATTTTTCTTATTGTACCTTGATATATTGCTCTGTTTTAAGGATATTCTCTTTCTCTTTGTTTTTCAGATTTGCTACTATATGCTTATAATGTATGACCATTTTTCCTTCAGGTATTTTTTTTTCTGGTGCAGTCTTATTATTTGGAGACTCTCTTTATGTGCATGTTATTTATTTATTTATTAAAATTTATTTATTTTGAGAGAGAGAGAGAGAGAATGCATGCTCAAGAATAGGGAAAGGACAGAGAAAGAGGGAGAGAGAGAATCCCAAGCAGGCTCTGCACTGTCAGTATAGAGCCTGATGTGGAGCTCCATCCCACAAACCCTGAGATCATGACCTGAGTTGAAATCAGAAGTCTGATGCTTAATCAACTGAGCCACCCAGGCACCCTTTTTAAAAATTTAAATTCAAGTTAGTTAACATATAGTGTAGTATTGGTTTCAGGAGTAGAATTTAGCGATTCATCACGTACATATAACACCCAGTGGTCATCACAACAAGTGCCCTCATTAATGCTCATCACCATTTAGCCCATCCCCCATCCACCTCCCCTCCAGCAATTCTCAGTCTGTACTCTGTATATTAGAGTCTCTTGTGGTTTGCCTCCCTCTCTGTTTTTATCTTATTTTATTTTCCTTCCCTTCCCCTATCTTCATGTGTTTTTTTCTTAAATTCCACATATGAGTGAAATCATAGGATATTTGTCTTTCTCTGACATTTCATTTAGCATAATACATTGTAGTTCTATCCACATTGTTGCAAATGACACGGTTTCACTTTTTTAATCACCATTTCATTTTTTTGATCCATTGTATGTATATAGAACCTCTTTTTTTTTTTTTTTATCCTTTCATTAGTCGATGGGCATTTGGACTCTTTCCATACTTTGGCTATTGTTGTTAGCACTGCTGTAAACATTGGGGTATATGTGCCCCTTCAAATCAGCATTTTTGTGTCTTTGGAAAAATACCTAGTAGTACAATTCCTGGCTCATAGGGTAGTTCTATTTTTAATTTTTTGAGCAGCCTCCATACTGTTTTCTAGAGTGGCTGCACCAGTTCATATTCCGAACCAGCAATGCAAAAGTGTTTCCCTTTCTCTGCATCCTCACTAACATCTGTTGTTGCCTGACTTGTTCATTTTAGCCATTTTGACAGGTGTGCAGTGGTGTCTTATTGTGGTTTTGATTTGTATTTCCCTGATGACAAGTAATGTTGAGCATCCTTTCCTGTGTCTGTTAGTCATTTGGATGTCTTCTTTGTAAAAGTGTCTATTCGTGTCTTCTGCCCATTTCTTCACTGGATTATATGTTTTGCGGGTATAGAGTTTGAGAAGTTCTTTATAGAGTTTCGACACTAATCCTTTATCTGGTATGTCACTTGCAAATATCGTATTCCATTCTGTCAGTTTCCTTTTAGGTTTGTTGATTGTTTCTTTCACTGTGCAGAAGGTTTTTATCTTGATGAGGTCCCAATAATTCATTTTTGCTTTTGTTTCCCTCATCTTTGGAGACATGTCTAGTAAGAAGTTGCTGCAGCTGAGGTCAGAGGTTGCTGCCTATTTTCTCCTCTAGAATTTTAATGGTTTCCTGTTTTACATTTAGGTCTTTATCCATTTTGAATTTATTTTATATAAGAAAGTGGTTCAGATTCATTCTTCTGCATATTGCTGTCCAGTGTTCCTAATACCATTTGCTGAAGAGACTGTCTTTTTTTCCATTGGATATTCTTTCCTGCTTTGTCAAAGATTAGTTGGCCATATGTTTGTGGGTCTATTTCTGGGTTCTCTATTCTGTTTCCTTGGTCTCCGTGTCTGTTTTTGTGCCAATACCATACTGTCTTGATTACTACAGCTTTATAATATTACCTGAAGTCCAGAATTATGATGCCTCCAACTTTACTTTTCTTTTTCAAGATTGTTTTGGGTATTCAGGGTCTTTTCTGGTTCCATACAAACTTTAGAATTGTTTCTTCTGGCTCTCTGAAAAATGCTGGTGTTATTTTGATAGGGATTACATTGAAAGTGTAATTGTTTTGGGTAGTATCGACATTTTAACAATATTTGTTCTTCCAATCTCTGAGGATGAAATGTTTTCCCATTTCTTTGTGTCTTAATTTCTTTAATAAGATTTCTACAGTTTTCAGCTTACAGATCTTTAAGCTCTTTAGTTAGGTTTATTCCTAGTTATCTTACAGTTTTTGGTGCAGTTGTAAATGGGATTGATTCCTTGATTTCTCTGCTGCTTCATTATTTGTATTCCTTCTGTGTATGTTTGACTGTTTGATGCTGTCCCACGAGTCAGTAGTGCTCTGTTGACTCTCTTCTTCAGTCATTTTTTCTTTCATTTTATTTTGGATCATTTCTTTGTGTGCTAAATCCAACATCAGGGCCCACCCAGACCCAGACAGTTTCTATTGACTGATATATTTCCTGAATACAGGTCGTACCACCTTATTTCTTTGCCTATTTCATACCATTTTGTTGAAAACCAGTAATTTTAGAAAATATAGTAAAACTCTAGATTCTGATAGTTTTTCCCCTGAAAGTTGTTTCCATTTTTTGTGGTTGCTGTTGTTGTTGCTTTGTTGTTTTTAGTAACTTGCCTGGAGATAATCTGCAGAATCTCTCTCCTTCATAATGTCATCAGTTTTCCCCTTCTTTTCTTTTTGATTCTTACTTTCATTCCATTACCCTGTCTTCCTAGGGGTTGCTCACTGCTCAGCCAATGATTGGTTAGAGGTTGTCCTTAAACAGCTCAAGCCAGCAGAGCCTTCACTGCTTTTGAGACAGAGAGCCAGAGCGCGAGTGGGGGAGGGGCAGAGAGAGGGGGAGACACAGAATCCAAAGCAGGCTCCAGGCTCTGAGCTGTCAGCACAGAGCCCTATGGGAGGTTTGAACTCAGGAATGGTGAGATCATGACCTGAGCTGAAGTCCATCGCTTAACTGACTGAGTCACCCAGGAGCCCCCAAATCAGGCAGTTTTTAAGTCTGCCCTGTATTTTACTTTGTCTGGGACCTCTTAGGTCTCCCCTGTGTGTGTATGAAGCATTCTACCAATCTGGGGGTCTTATCCAGGCCCTCAAGCATGCTCTCATTTCTAGGATCTCCCCTTTAAATGTTTAGATAGTCTGCTACTCACCCCAACTCTGACTGCATCTGCGGGCTACAAGACTTAAGAGTTCCCCACTTATTTCCTGCCAGCCCTGCTGCTTTCACTGACAGTCCCACTGGGCACAAGTGAGCCTGTCTAGTAGAAAAAGCTGCTGGTTTTCTAGCAGCCCTGCCCAGCTCTGGTAGACCAAGAAAGCTGCCAGAGCTGGAGGGATGGTAGGAACGGCGTCAGGCAAGAAGGCCACAGAATTCCACTCTTTGTACCCAAAATTTATTAATATTTTTACAAGTAAATACTTCTCAGTTGTTTATTTCTGCTTAGTTTCCAAAGCTCTGAAATGGTTGTTTTTGACAATTTCATCCTATGTTATAGTTGCCTTTTGGGGAGAAGATCTGATGATTTCCTTATTTTATCATAGTCAGAAGTCTTGCCCTAACAGATATAGATACATATATTTAAAATTTTTAAGTTTATTTATTTATTTTGAAAGGCGGGGAGCAGGAGAGAGAGAGGGAGAGAGAGAGAATCCCAAGAAAGCTCTGTGCTGTCAGCATCAAGACTGATGTGGGGCTCAAACCCCCAGACTGTGAGATCATGACCTGAGTCAAAAATCAAGTCAGATGCTTAACTGATTGAACCATCCAGTCACCCCAGTTAAATTTTAACAGAGGATAGGAGAGGCAGAAGACAAAGGCCCTAGCAAGAGGAAGGTAGTGGGAATAGTATTCCCTGCAATTTTTAAATCTGGAGGGAAACCACCAAGCTATTGGTTCAAGGAGCTGTTAACAATGCAATGTCCCTGAATAGTTATTTTTTTTAACCAAATGACTCAAAAGTGAAATGTGTTTAATAATATAATTATTGTGTCTTTGGGGATTAAATACAAGTGATAAAGAGTTCACAGCAAAATATGTAATTATTCACAGAAAAAAATATTATTAACACCTTACCTAGAATCTCTTTAGTTTTTCTTGTCATGAGATTGACTGCAGATTTCTAGGAGAAGGTTATCACTATCAACATTTTTCCTTGATACTGCATGTAGTGATAATTGACATCCTCTAACTCATTCATGTTAAACAGTAAGTGTTTTGTCCTGGGACACTGGGGTGGCTGAGTCAGTTAAGAGTCTGACTCTTAGTTTTGGCTCAGGTCATGATCTTTTGTTTCATGAGTTTGAGCCCCGTGTCTAGCTCTGCACTGACAGTGTGGAGCCTGCTTGGGATTCTCTCTTTCTCTGCCCCTGTGAGTGCTCTTTTTTTATTTCAAAACAAACAAATAAACTTAAAAAAAATAAGTGTTCTGTTCCTTGCTCTCTCATCATGCATATCTGTATGATATAAGGGACATAGAGAATTTATTCAGCTTCTCCCCTGGCTTTTTAGGAGCTCTGATCCCGTTAACTAGGAGCAGAGCCCTTACCCTCAATAAATGAGGAAAGGTATGTAACACTAAGGAGTGATCACTTTTCAATCCATTGCGAGGTGGGTGGAGAACAGCCTTCCCAATTTGTAGGAAGAAAGGAGTTTCTGGCCCTGAGGAGACAGGAGTTTGTGGGCCTGAAGAGTTAGAAAGGAGAAGGCAAGCTCTCGGACCCAGGCAGCTGGGGCTGTTTAGGGGGAGGCTTCTTCCTTACTTCACCCTGCCCATCTTCCTCCAGGTTCTGGCAAATAGGGCTGCTGCCTTGGCCTTCAGGCTCATGTGGCAATCCCCGCCCCACGGCTTCTTAGGAGAGCACCTGGACCCAGAGGGGCTTGTGGGGAGAGAGGCAGGGTGCCAGCCAGGCTCACATATTTCCTGCTGTGCCTGGAGCAGAAGTTAAGTTGCTTTTCGCTAAACTTCTACTTGGTCTCCTGTAACCTTTTTTTGGGGGCCTCAAGAACTGTACTCCTCAAGCTACACCTTATGTTATTTGTGTGTTTTGTCTCCACTAGATTTCAGGTTGGGGACCAGTGACATTTCTTCTTCTACTATTTATCTTTCTATTCCTCCTGCCCTATATCTCTGCAGGCCCAGCTTCTAACGTCTGGCATGAACTCACGAGACCAATTTTAATGGTGGCTCCAAAGAGAATACAAAATATTCTGGAAATTCTCGAATGCAGCGTCTCAATCGTAGCTGCTCATTAGACTCACCGGAGGAGATTTTAAAACTCCTGGTGCCCTGGCTACACTTGAAACCAATGAAATCAGACACTAGTGATGGGATCCAGGTGGCTTATGTTAAGAATCAAAGCTCCCTGAAAAGTAGTCCCATAGTCTCTCCTTATCCTGGTTTTTGTGATCCGTGATTTCACTCTGGCGGTTTTCAGTAACCAGCGGCCAACTGCGGTCTCAAAGTAGATGATCCTCCTTCACGTTGACAATAGCCTAACGCTGCGTCACAAGGCCTACGTCGACCACCTCACCTCATCTCATCTCATCACGTAGCCATTTTGTCATCTCACATAGTCACAAGAAGAAAAAGGGTAAGTAAAGCAAAATGAGATATTTTGATACAGAGACTACATTCACGTAACTTTTGTTATAGTAAAGTGTTAAAATTATTTATTACATTAGTAGTTATTGTCGCTAATATCTTAGTGTCCCTGACTTACGGATTTCACATTATCATGGGTGTGTCTGTATAGGCAAAACATAGTATATATAGGTTTCAGTACTGTCTGGTTTCAGGCATCCACTGGGGGGTCTTGGAATGTTTCCCCTGTGGATGAGGGAGTTCTACTGTACCTTTTTATGTAGTGTGCTAATATTTGTCTTTGCTTTTTTATCTTAAACCAACATTTACCACATCCTTGAGGCATATATTGGAATATTAGTTGGCAGAAAGTATAGCAGTGCAGAAATTAATTATTTCACGATCTCATCAAAGTGTCAATATTTCTGAGGTCATGTTGGCTAAATGCCCCTCAGTGTCCTCTATTCAGCAGCCACTTTTGTGGCTGACAGCCTAAGAGACTTGCCTCATGAGAGCAAACAAAAAAAAAAAAACTTGTAGATATGAAACACGTCAGATTTCAAAGACTGCTGGCCCATTGTGTAAAATGCAGTGACATATTCGTACAAATATTTATCTTCACCTTTCTCCCCTGGAGCCTTTGTTCTCATTTAAACACCAAATGACCATTGACTTCTTTTCAAAGAGAAAAAGGAACGTGGTAAATCTTTCACTACCTTTTTCATAAGAACTTTTTTAAGAACTTAGATTTCCTATTTGTGCTTTTTGTGATGACATAATTGTCTCTGTTTCAAGCTTCATGGTTCAGTTAGTTCTCCAACCTCAAGGACAAGGGAAGCTTCCTTTTGGCTATGGATAGAGAGTTGGTTGAAAAACACCTAGCAAATATTTGCCACATGATTTTGGATCCCTGACCTGCACAAACAAATTTTTGAGTCTTTTTCATGAGAAGGTGAGTGAAGGAGTGAGAGGAGGTGTAAATTTCAAGGACCTGGAGGAATGTTTTCAGCACTGAGTCCTCTGGTACTTAGTAAGGTGCTGGCAAATGGTATAAGACCATGGATGATTGTGGAAAGCCTGAAACTTTTGTGCTTGATAAGCCTTCTTCTCTTTTCTATCCATCCATCTGTGAGTTACAGGTCTACGACACCTCTTTTCACACTCTCCTCTGTTTTTTAATAGTGATGGTATCAAAGGGCTAGCAGTCAGAAAGTTTCCAGGTAGAAGAGAGGTGGGAGGCAAGATTGTTTAGCAGAAGAAGTTTAGCAATTCCTTTTTAGAAATTTTTTTTGAGGGGAAGGGAAATTGCTTTTTTTAAAAAATATTTTTTTAATGTTGATTTATTTTTGAAAGAGAGAGAGAGAGAGACAGAGCACAGGTGGGGGAGGGACAGAAAGAGAGGGAGACACCAAACCTGAAGCAATCTCCAGGCTCTGAGCTGTCAGCACAGAGCCCAACATGGGGATTGAACCCACCAACTGGGAGATCATGACCTGAGCCAAAGTTAGATACTTAACTGACTGAGCCACCTCGGTGCCCCTGCTTGTTTTTTTTTTTTGTTTTGTTTTGTTTGTTTTAAAGGAAGACTCAGTGTGATTTCTAGATGAGTGAAACTTTTATTATTGACACTAGATTTAATAAGTCCTGAGAGTTCCTATTAGGTCTGTTAATTCTAGAAGATAATCAGGAATATTGAAAGCAAAAACACATTTCAAGACTCAATGCCTCTCCTCCAAGTTTTCCCATATTTTACAAGTTTGTCAGGTGTGTCTATACTCATGAGAAAGAAGAAACGATAATTTGAAGTAGAAAGTTCAGAAGAGCCACCACATATGACATGATGGTTGTGCATGCAGATGCGAGGGGGCCCCATTGCGTCTACAGTGTGAGCAATAATTCCTGGAGCTGTGAATTCAGTGGTTCTGGGAAAGAGATCAGCCTTCATGCCAGTCATAGCAGGTGGAGTCACAGTCCCTGCCTACAGTTTTTAGTTGACTACATATTTAATGTAATCAGTGATTTTGTTTTACAATCTGGTCCGTATATTGCTAATTTCATCCATATTCGAGGAGATAGCAGAGTAAAAAAGATGCTCTAATAATATATGCATCATTTCTCTGGGCAGTAATAGTTATATTAGTTCTATTATAGGAGGGAAGGTCAGTGTGTGCCTTTGGTTATTGTTTCAAATTGTCCTCTTCCAGTCAGTGGCACCATAGCCAGGGGGATTATGATGTACACCGTGTTTAGAAATATGGTTTGTCTCATAGAGCCATCTCAGCCTAGAATTATTATTATTACTGTTATTTTATCCTAGTTCATCTGGAAATTTCTATTGTGAAATACTAGCTCATTAGCACCCAAGTGTCACAAGAAAGTAGATGAATTGCTTGGCTTGGACTTCTGAGTTGAACATCATATGCCATTGTCAGAGCGAGCGTTGTCTCTTAGCCCAGTCCCCTGGACTTCACATGGTTCTGGAATCCAAGTACCCCTTGGACACTCCCAGAAGTGTCTGCCCAGTGCACAGCCAAGGTGGGATGGTGTAGATCTGGAGGGTGGTGGGCTCTTAGGAAGTGAGAGGAGGATTCTCAGGCTAATGAGCTATTCCTGGTTCACTTCTGGAGGAGGGCTTGCTAGATTGTTATCCCAGTTCAAACTGAGTGTTTGAGGACCATTACTCATATATTTCATGGTTTATAAATGTCTCTCATGTTCAGGGGAATGGGCTAGGTATAGAATAGAATGTAAGACACAAGTTTTCTTCATTCCAGGGACTTAGAGTCTTCTTGAGGAAAACATGTCCATGAAAGTGTTAAAAACACCAGAATGTTGGAAGATGCCCCCAGTGTGGTTTGGATCCATCAAGGAGGTGCTGGGGAGGGAATAGGACTTGAGTTGGGCCTTAAAACTACAGAACATGCCTGGATGGAGGGGAGGGAAAAAACATTCTCTGCATAGTGGTGGACTATTGTTGCTTGGACCAAACCTGAGGTTCAGAGTTTGACACCAAGAAACTGGAACTAAACTATTGTATTCATTTGACTTCTAAACATTGATTCCAGGAGTTGGCTGCTACTGTGCCTTGAAGTCTGGCAAGATTTTGGACTTTCACTAGAATATGTCCTCAGACTCATGGTCACCCCATGAGGTCCAGTATATTGCACCAGCACTGTGCTGAGGGCTGGATGCTTTGGAGCATAAACGGCAAGAGATAGAATGATAAAGCAGGACATTGGGGAGCTGTTTTTACTGTCTTGTTATAAGACTTGCTAATAGTATCTTGCTTCCCATTTGGCTTGGCCTTATTTCTTTTGAGTTCTGTGCCTATCTGTGGGCTGGAGATAATTCGTGCTGTTGATCTCCTCCTCCTCCTCCTTCTCCTCAAGAATAAGGCATAATTTGGAGCTCAGGATAGCTCTCTGGATTATTATGCAGCTTTAGCTCAGAAAGCCACACTGTGTCCTCAAGAATGATATCCTACCAGTCCCTTATAGAGCAGGTCTGGCATATGACTTCCCTGGGAATCTTGTTTAAAAGGTCTTGATTTATTAAGTCGGAGATGCAGTCCAATATTTTACATTTTTTTAATAGAAAAAAATTTTTAATGTTTATTTTCAAGAGAAAGAGACAGAGCATGAGTGGGAGAGGGGCAGAGAAAGAGAGAAACACAGAATTGGAAGCAGCCTCCAGGCTCTGAGATGTCAGTACAGAGCCCAACACGGGGCTCAAACTCAGGAGAGGTGAGATCATGACCTGAGCTGAAGTCAGATGCTTAACTGACTGAGCCAGCCAGCCACCGCCAGTATTTTTCATTTTTAATAAGTCCTCATGTGATGGCAATGCTGATGGTGGAGACCACAGTTAGTGGCCAGGCTCAGACCAGACCACAGTACAGATGCTATGGCAACACAGTGGCCCAGAAAGGTTAAGTGTAGGAAGGAACAAGATCGAGTGGAAATATTTTTCGTGTGAGATCCTAATCATCCAGGCTCTTACATAGACTTGCCAGTGAGTCATGGTCACTAGCCACCCAGACCCTCACTTCTCATTAGAAGGCATTCCCCCAGAAGATGCCTATGCTGAAGCCTCAGCAATACCATGCCTTTTCCATCAGAAGCCCAATGAAGAAGCTTATGACTTTCCAGTAGTGAAAAGGGCACGGGTAAGCTGAATATGTATTTGATTTTGCCTTTTCTCTTCATCAGTAGCATTGCAAATTGGAAGGTGGATCTGGTGGTTCCTTCCACTCTGTTCAACTCACTGGGTGTTTATTGCATTTTTGCTCTGGGCCCTAACACTGTGCTAAGTATGTGGAACTCCCATGAAGGGTGAAAAGTAGTCCCTGCTTCTGGGGTCTTACTATATTATTGGGAAGAAGAAAACAGAACACTTATAAGCAATGAAAGAAAAACATAAGAAATTGAAGATAACCAAATGCCAAACCTATGACATGAACATGTAGTGCTGTGAAAAGTCAAGGAGGTTTAGGTGTTGCCTCAGTTCTCTCAATCAAGGGTCACAGTTTTTAAATCGTGATCTCTATTGTTTGACTTGCTTTGGGATTTTAGAGATGTTGTGCATACAGAATTTGTAACTACTGGGTGGGAAAGAGAAAGGCAGAGTCCAGCACAGAAATAAACTTCATTTGTTTCAGGCAGTAAGAGCCCCACAATGAATGCAAACCACACCTCCTACACCCCAGAGCTTCCCATCACTCCAGTGAATGAAGCATTTCTTTAAATGAAACCACCTCTAGATAATGAGATCATGGCCACATTGTGCTTAGTTTGATTGGACATTCTCACAGCTTGTAGGGGATTCAGATCTAAAGTGAGTTCTTTGCATAGAGCACGAATAATAATGGGGCTTAATGGGAAAGGCCATCTCAGGATCTCAGGGCAGATACCTTATAGTTTATAGATGGGGAGGACAAAAGGAGAAGGGGCTGGGAAAGGCCCTCAAAGGCAGAGAGGGATGCCTATCTTTTATCTTGTCCATGAAAGCCCTGTGAAAGAACAGTGCCTTTCAGTGCTTATATGGCACTGTAAACTTCTATAAACATCAGCTGGTAAAGTCACATGACACCTCTAGATAGCAAATGCACATTGGTCTTCCCCTCTTTCTAAGAGTGAATTATGGGCACAGAGTCCATGTATTTGGCAAAAACACTCATTCATTCATCCCTTGGCCTGCCAAACTGGGAGAACAGGCCACTCCCAACATGGCAGACCTACCAGGTGGCTTAGCCGCATCATGCAGGAATCAAGCACTAGTCCTCCACACCTTCCGGTGTGAGGAAAAAATATCAGGTTCTCTGAGTTCCATGGAACATTCCTCTCTTAGCTAGGACTGCGGGAGAAGATAGCCCTTTCGCTGCTCTCTGCCCTGCTAAGGGGTTAGGAGACTCACTCCTAGTTCCCTTCAGAGAGGTCCTCCTCTCTGCACTGCGTCTTGTTTTTATATCCTTTCCTGGCCAAGTAGACCAAGAGTCACAGGACCTCTTGTTGAAGGTTTCCTGCATAGATTTTTCCATATGAGGTCTGTTTCATGCTCACTTTGGTATCTGAGATCTGTTGTGGTGGTGCCTCAGGCTAGACTGAGGCAGAAGAGTGCTCCTGTAAACCTTGGATCACACCAGCAGCTGTTTTCCATCCTTGGGAAAAGGCTGATAGGAAACTGCCAAAATTTATCTTCGGGCTGAACTTGAAAGAAACCCTTTCCATTTGTTGGTCTTACCTTCTCTATCAGGAACATTTGGAGGCCCAGCGGTTTCCAACTGGAAGCCTATAGGCCAAATCTGGCTCACACATGAACTTTTTTTTTTTTCCCGAGCTGGTTTTGTGGTTCACAAAAATCTGGATTAGTTTTTAACATTTTTAAATAAATGTATTTTTATATAAACATTGGAATTTCTGGCTTGTTTCGAAAAAACTGTGAGGAGCTGGCAAATCTGGGCCATGGCTCTTCTTTGGGAACGTTGAACATGGGCTCTGGAGCAGCCTCATCCTCTTTGCTTTGTTTCTGCCCTCTTGGCCCACTGTTTCCATTTCTTTACTAGCCCAGCCTCTGTGAACACTTGATTTTTTGACCCCAATGCATCACAAGTACAGCCTGCCTCTATTTCATCTTGACAGCATGGCTGGTGTGTCTAAGGCAGCAAAGAAGTCAGTGTCAGTTTGGGCAGGAGTGAGTGGTTAAAGAAAAGTGGAGTGTTGATTTGGGGACAGCTTAGAAATGGTCCAAACTGGAAGCAGATAAATAATTTATGAGTGTACCTTAGGCCATTTATGGAAAAGGACCAGTTTGTTTGATTTTTCCTTTCTAATACATCGGAGACCTGTACTTTTGTAAAATACAATATATATGAATTCCTAGAAAAATAAAGGGAATGAAATACATAAAATACAAGCAAAAGTTTATTATTAGTTTCTACAAAGATTAAAATTATTTTAATAAACATGATCAGAATAAATATAACACGGGAAAAAATAATTACAAAGCTTATAGTGTCCATCTAATGTATATACATAGACCATAACTATAGGGAACTACTGTTATATTCATAGCTTTCTGTTCTTCTGCAATTATACACTAATGACAAGTTATGAATGCAATAGCAGTTTCCCATATTTAGTGCCTATATGCATGCTTTTAACAAGTACCATGTATATTAATACTTAAAGTTTTTAGTGCAATAAGTAAGCATGTTTCTTGCTTGTCAATTCACTAGTATAGTTCAGTTGGCAATGACATTACTCATGGGAGAGATGTTCTTGGGTGTTGTTTTCAGCAACATGCACAGGAGAGAATCTAGTCTCACAGAGGTATCTTGACACGATGGGTGAACAAATTTTAAAGTAACTTCAGCCAACTCAGGATGTTCATTTTTTACTTTTCTCCAAAATAAATAATATAGTATTTCCAAAATTCATCTTTAGTCCTTAATCTGTAGCAAATTTCAACAATATATCCTATAGTGTTAAAGTTAAAATTAATTTAACTTTCATAAAAGAAATGGATTCTGGATCCATTAATTTCCTGTCTGTGACTATTCTTATAATGGAAAGTAAAATTCAAGGCCTTCTACAGAATTTTCAAGATGGATAACAATAACTTTGTAGATGTATAATTTTAAAATCATCACCTACTTTATTAATAATTATTATTAAATTATGGAACTATGGACATCCTGTGGGAATGTTTGTCTAAGCTTCTAAATTTTTCCTTTTGGCCTTTGATCTGACCTGCCATTGAAAACATGTCACATCCTATATTTGAATGGAAGTATTAAGATCTTTAAAAATATAAAAGATATCAAACAAATTAGCATGACAGACCATCTGATTTATATCTTCGAAATGTTGAAACTGGTTCATGTCTTGCAGAAACACAATAGGTTTGTTCAGTAGTTCAGAAAATCCTGATGGAACTTTTCACCTCAGTAACAATCATATCTTAGTAGTTGTTTGTAATCAGCTTTCATATTATTACAAATAAAATGAATGATTTCAGGTTTAGCGCATTAACTTTGATGTAATTTATATTGTGCGCTAAGTGTACTTTGTAGTTCAGCCAACATTTCTGTTTTGTTTTGTAATAAGACTTTTGATTAAGGAGGCATTGCCTTGATTTATGTTGTGGTGCAGCTATTCCAGAATGCTTTCCTGTTATTATAGTACTTTCCTGTTACTATAGTACTGCCATCAGTACATAGTCCTAGAATTGAAAGCCCATGTCTCATTTGTTGATTCATCCTACATTGTCCTGTATAGTTTAGAACCGGTTGTTTTTGAAAAGGAAACTTAAAAAACAGTTCTTCCTTTATATCACCATCATGTTCAAATTGCACTTGTATTAAAGGAATTGCCATTTTACTAGTATTTATACATTTGTCTAGTCGGAATGAAAATTGTCTTACTAGCTTTATTTTATAGTTGATCCTGCATAATATTAAGCTTCGGTGTCACTGGAAAAATGACAATTGAGCTGTTTTATTTGGTGAAATTCTTTCGGCATTTCCAAGCAAATATATTTGGTACACTCTCAGTACTATTTCAGCAAATAGAAGTAGGACATTAGTCTTAGCAACTCAAAGTGTTATTTTAGAAGAGGCCCACAAAGCACATTAGTTTCTGCTGGTTTTTAATTTAATATGCTTTTTTTTTGAAAATTATTCCTTTGGTTTTGAATTTACTTTTTATACTCTGGAGAAAAACATCCCTTAGGTCTTAATAGTTTCATGGATCTAAACATCTCTTCAAGAAATTCACCCTCATTTTACCTTTTAAGCACCAATTATGGCTTCAAAACTCAGCTTAGTATATGAAGGATCATATTCCAAGTAAAACTGGTACAACATTTTGGTCTTTATTTCTTTGGAATGTTGTTCATTGCCATCATTTAGTTAGCATTATAGTTGCGATCAGGATACATGGAATCTGTTCTTGACAAAAATGTTCAGTGAAGTTTATTTTTTATCTGTAAATTGTGGTTAAAATTAATACAGATTTCCCCTGTAGAAAAGTAGAGTGTACCTATGAAACCTTTTGTAAGCCAAAGTGGCATAAGGTAAAGAAGCAATTACAATTAATTTATGTGGAAACATTTTTTGAACATTCCCAGACTGAAGATATCCTCTCTTATACCTCAGGACACATCTTGCTAATGGATGCATAAAATAAATTGAGATGAAGCACAGACGCTCACGGACCCAGCTTAGAGCTATGGTGGCTTAGTGCTGAGATGCTGAATGAAGTTCTCCGGTAAAAAGCTTGGTGGGGCCATTCTCACTGGTTAGGATGAGTGCTGCCTCTGTAACAGCTTACTGTGACACAAATGCTGAATGCAATTTTTACTTTTCCCCTTTTTTCATAAATGCAAAAATCCTCTTTGGATTTCTTTCAGTTAGTGAAAACAGGTACTAATGCAGATCTTTTGTAAAAGCGAGGTGGCATAATGTGAGCTTTAGAAAAGTGAGGGATACCTGTGGTACCAATTTCAGATTCCTAATACAGCTAATGATGTTAAAAGGTTTAAAACAGATTTGATTAAAATGAAAACTATCAAAGTAACCTAAAAAGTCACATGACATGATGTCCTATTATATAAGATTAGTAGGCAGCTTATATTACCCGTGATTTACCAGGAAATTTTACTGACATCCAGGCTGGTTTGGTGAGATGAGTTGGGCAATGTAAAATCACTATAAAAGTTTCTCGGGGTGCCTGGGTGGCTCAGTTGGTTAGGCATCAGACTCTTGATTTTGGCTCAGGTCATGATCTCACAGATTGTGAGTTCAAGTCCCACATAGGGCTCTGTGCTGATAGTCAGTGATCTTTGGCATCAGGGACTCAGGGTTCTTCTATCTTATTGTTTCACTGGACATGGCTTTTTTTTTTTTTCATTGTACCTCGTGATTCAGGGTGACTACTGGGACTCTAGCCATTATGTCCACATTCCAGTCACCTAGAAAAGATGAGGAGTGGGAGAGCTTGGAAGAGCCTTTTAAGGCACTTTTTGGGATTTGCATGTATTGTTTTCTACATACATTTCATTGACAAGAGCTTGAATTCTGAAGCCACCCACACCAAGTTGCAAGAAATGCTCTGAAATGTAATAATTCCAGGAAGTTGTACTCACTTAAGATACCTTCAGAACATTAGGATATCAGGTAGAAAAGAATGCCAATATTCCAGCAGGTAGCACACACTGTTAAAATTGTTAGCATATGAGATAGTGTAATTTGCCTCCTTCAGTGGCAGGATCTACTCAGGGCCTACAAAAGTTCATCCAATTTTAAAATTTTATAACTGACTTGCGTTTTAAGCAACTGCATAGTCATCGCATGCAGATTTCTAGCCCAGACGCTAGATTAGTACAAAGTTTCCCAATTACAAATATGTACAACTGTAGAAAAAACATGTACGACCATGGCAACAGAAACCCTTGGAGCCAAGGCTCAAAACCTGTAGTAAGATACTGTCTGTGAGAGGTGCTGGGGATATGGCAGTGGACAAGGCAGTGTCTGTCATTAGAGAGCTTACAGTCTAGCAACAGAGATAACAAGCTGACAGATAATGGCAGTATAGTATGAAGTGGCTATGAAGGATACTGTCGGAGTGATTTCAAAGCAAACTAAAAGATTTCCAGTTGGAATCAGATTCATTCCATTCTTGTTGAAGTATTATGACCAGAAGTTCTGCCACTTAGCTAAAAAATACTTGTGGCCAAGTGGACTGCCATTAGCTATGTTAGCATAGTATTGCCAGTTTGTTTGCCCTAAATGCCGCTCATCAAGTCTATATAGCAACACCCATTATTGGAGAAATCACACATGTTAGAAGTCCTAGAAAAGAGCCTCTCTATAGCAGCACACTGGCTATAGAGAGCTTCTCTGTCTGTACAAAATTTACTTAGGGGTGCCTGGGTGGTTCAGTGGTTGAGCTCACATCATAATCTCACATTTTGCAAGTTCAAGCCCTTTATCCAGCTCACTGCTGTCAGTCAGCATAGAGCCCGCTTCAGATCCTCTATCCCCCCCTTTTCTCTGCCCCTCCCCTGCTTGAGCTCTATTTCAAAAATAAATAAACATTTAAAAATTTACTTAAAATAAAGGTTTTTTTATTTTTAAAGCCATAGTAAATGTGCTTTTAACAATTGAAGCCATTCAAAAATGTGTTCATTTGTTCAGGTTAATAAATTAGAATCAAGACTTCTGAAATGTGTGGATGTGGGCAAATAGGTACGCTGTTGTATATAGGTATAGATATTTAGATATTCTTGCTTATTTTAGTTTAGACTTCTTTCTTTGTGTCCAAGACCCTGATGCTGAGGTCTGTATATCAGACTTGTGTAATAAGCAGAAATATAGCTACTTTTACATATATCCACTTACTGAGTTCTACAATAGAGACTTTTGCCAGCTGTTTGAAACTTCTGTCTTTCATAGATCTTACCTTGTTTTCTTTCAGAGATTTCTTTCTATTCTCCTTATGGTTAGATCCTTTCAGACTGCTATTTTTTTGAAATCTGCCTCAGAAGGAGACTATTATGGAGTCTTGTATTTGTGGAACTATCTAATGTATCTTTCGTAAAACTTTTGCCGATCATTTCAGAGCAAATTCATTTGCTTTCCCTTTGTCAGTCTGAGGGCAACTGTTTTTTACTGCTTTCCTGGAATTCCTATCAGATTAGGTGTGACAGTTACGCATGAGCGTGTGCGTCCGTATTTCCACTCCCCAATCAACTTCTAGACTGTATCATTTTTGAGAAACTCAGTGTCTTATTCATATTCTCTGGTTTATTACCTATTGTGTATTCAGTCCATCTGTCCCACATTAATATACAGAAACTCCAAACCCCAAAGAGCCACCCAGGCGACCCTATAATCATTCCTAAGGGTTTCTTTAAATGTGTATCCCCAACATCTTGATACACCACACATGTACGCATGTGCTTGATATTAGTCATTTTGAGTACACAGAGTGGCCACTAAAGTTGCTTTTGTAAACGGAGAAATTACCTAATTTCAAACTGTTGATAGACAGGAGATATTAAAGAACATAATATGTTTCCTTAGAACCCTCCTCCTCGCAAGACACATGTCATCCTAGTTTATTATTTCCTCTAATGCCTGTGTTTTGCTATCTGAGTCCATAACATTTCTTGTCACTTGTTTGTCATTAGCACGTGTCCAGACAGGCTGATGGGGATGAAAGGGGAACGGGGCTTTTAAACATTCATTCCCTTATTTACTCACTCAATCATTTAAAATACTTTTAGACATTTCCTATTGCCAAGTGCTATTCTGGGAGCTATCGTAAATACAGAGATGAAAAGGCAGAGTATGTCCCTACTTTTCTGTTTTTGGTCTAGTGATATACATATGAACAAGCAAATAAATAAGATGATTTTATTTTATTTTTTATCCTCTTTTATGCTGATAAAGTATACATGACAAAAACTCGATCATATTAAACATTTTAAGTATATGCCCTTAAATACTGTCATAATATATTTTAATCTTTTTTTTTTTTTTTTTAAAAAAAATTTTGAGTGTAGTTGACAGATAATGTTACATTAGTTTCAGGTGTATAACATAGTTATTCAACTTTTCTATATATTATCCTCTGTTCGCCACAAGTGTAACTGCATCATTCACTGTGTAATGCTATTGCATTATCATTGATTGTATTCCTTATACTATGCCTTTTATTCCCATGACTTATTCATAACTGGAAGCCTATATCTCCCACTGTCCTTCACCCATTTCTCCCATCCCTATACCCTTTCCTCTGGCAGTCATCATTTTGTTCTATTTACAGATCTGCTACTTCTCTTTACGTGTTTATTCATTTGTTTTATTCTTTAGATCCCACGTATCAGTAAAATCATGTTTGTATTTGTCTTTCTCTAACTTATTTCCCTGAGCATAATACCCTTTAGGTCCATGTTATCACAAATAACAGGATCTCATCCTTTTTATGGCTGTGTAATATTTCATATTATGTGTGTGTGTGTGTGTGTGTGTGTGTGTGTGTGTGTATACACATACATATCTGTATACACATATGCAAATATCTTCCTTTTTGAAAAAGAGCATAGAAATATGTGAGCATTTTTAATTCAGGGTTTGTGGAAGGTTATATTCCAATACATAATGATCAAACAACAAAGATTTTTTTGTAAATTCAGTAGTTACGTTTGAGCTCCAACAATATGTTCATTTTCACCATATTGCTTTCTTTACCTTCCCAGCTTCAGCCTGTGAATCTCTTGTTCAGGGACTGTAATGGACATTATTCAGTCTTGTCAATCTCCAGCATTTGGTAATTCCTCTTATTTTCCCAAACTACATTCAACTACTCCAGAGACAACCAACTAATATCTAGTTATTGACCTAATCCAACTATCTGGGCAGTTGTCTCATTCCCTGCTTACTAAGCAAGCCCGAATAGTAAAGGTGACTCAGTGAGAAAATTACATGTAGATGTGTCAGGGAAAACCACATAGGTGGAGCAAATACACCTGTTAAGGAAACATCTGTGACCATTTCCAAGGAAAGGAATAAGCAGGATTAACACTATGTGTCAGTGACAGATAGTGACAGATGTTGCTCTACACCTCTAACCCCAGAGCTCCTGCCTATTTGTCCAGTATAGGACTGTTGTACCCCTGAATTACTCACTTTTCATTCCCTGATCATGTTGGAGTAGTAGGCTATGGCATACCTGTGGGAAAATATAATATGTGCTACAGTGGTTGGAGCTGTAAACTATAAATATATACTTAGCAGGTAAATCTGTGGAGTAACCTACTTTACTCACCATGTGTCCTCTGTTAACCCCTTTGAATCTCATGCTGTTTTTATAAAATGGTCCTAATTGCTTTATTAGTTTGCTTGGGCTGCCATAACAAAAAATCATGGACTGGGTGGCTTAACAACAGAAATGTATTTTTCCACAGTTGTGGAGGCCGGAAGTCTGAGATCACTATGCCAGCATAGTCAGTTTCTAGTGAGAGCTCTCCTCCTGGCTTGCAGATGGCCACCTTCTTGCTATGTCCTCACATGGTAGAGACAGAGAGCTATCTTTCTCTTTTCCTTTTCTTATAAAGCCACCAGTCCTATCAGATAAGGACCCCACCCTTTGATCTTATTTAACCTTAACTGTCTCCTAAAAGTCCTATCTTTAAATAGAGTCACATCAGGGATTGGGACTATAACATATGAATTTGGCAGTGGGTGGGGATTGGGAAGGATACAGTTCAGTCCACAGCATAAGGATATGTGAGGATTTAGTGACAAGGTCAGTTGTCAGTACTTATTCAAAAAATTTTTTTTCTAGGAGTTTCATGTCCATGTCACATTTTATTTAAGTAAAAATCCTAGGTCAAGTATCATCATTCCTGGAATGATTTTTGTCCTTGATTTTAAAACTGGTGAAAGGTAATGTGGGCTTGAGTTGAATCAGAGAGGAGAAGACAAACTGTCTTAACAGGGAAGTGGGTGAAGCATAGAACATTTGGCTCAAATAATTGCCTCAGTTTTTAGTCAGGAAAATCATTTAACCTTTCTAAGTTTTATCAGTAAATTGGAAACATCGATAACCACTTTCTTTTTTCAATTTAAAAATTTTTTATTGAGGTATTGACATAACACTATAATTACCAAGTTAGAATGATTCAATATTCATAGACATTGTCAAATGATAACCATGATAAGTCTAGTTACCGTCCATCATTTATACAAATACATCATATCATACAGATTTTTCTTATGATGAGAACTTTCAAGATATACTCTATTAGCAGCTTTCAAATATGCAAAATAGTAGTATTAACTATAGCCACCATTGTATCCCCATGAGTTACTTATAACTGGAAGTTTGTACTCTTTGACTTGTTCACTCAGTTTGCCCATCCTTACCTCCTCCCCTCTGCAAGCACCAATTTGCTTTCTGTATCTATGAACTTGGTTTTCATTTATTTTGTGTTGATTTTTTTTCATTCCACATATAAGTGAAATTATAATGGTATTTGTCTTTCTCTGTTTGACTGATTTCAATTAGCATGGTTTCAGAGCCCATCCATGTTGTCACAAATGGCAAGATTTCATTCTTTTTTGTGGCCAAGTAGTATTCCCTCGTGTGAGTGTGTGTATGTATGTGTGTATACAGACTACATTTTCTTTGTCCATTTATCCATTGATGGACACTAAGAAGACATATAGATGGCCAACAGATACATGAAAAGGTGCTGAACATTGCAGATCATCAGGGAAATGCAAATCAAATCCACAGTGATATCATCTCAAACTTGTTGGAATGACTAGTATCAAAAAGACGAGAAATAAGTGTTGGTGAGGATGTGGAGAAAGGGAACTCTCCTGTACTATTGGTGGAAGTGTAAACTGGTGCAGTTACTATGGAAAACATATGGAGAAATAAAAACTTAAAAAAAAAAAGAAGAAAAAGAAAATGTATGGGGATTCCTAAAAAAGTTAAAAGTAGCACTACTATATGATCCAGTAGTTCTACTTCTGGGTATTTACCTGAAGAAAATGAAAATACTGGGTATTTATCTGAAGAAATTTCAAAAAAATATATGCACCCCCGTGTTTATTGCAGCATTATTTATAATAGCCAAGATATCAATAGCTACTTCTTAATGTATCTTTAGAGTTTGAATGACTAAATAAAAGTGCTTAGTACAAGGACTTGGACATAGTAAGATTTTGTGTACATTTCTCTTTCTTCCCCTTTTGTATCCTAATCAAATTAAGCTACAGTTTAGTTTCTTATGAATTCCAGCTTGTGGATTCATTTCCAGTTTTCAGTTCCAGGAAATCAAGAAATATGGAGCCATTGTATGAGCAATGTCATCAAATATAAGAAAGTGAGAAGTTCAACTTTGGTAATCTTTAAATTCTCCTTAATTTGAAGGTGAAGTTAAGTATCACAGTGGGTCAACAAGTGAATCAACCTTGCTTGCAGTAGTAGGCAGTCTTTATCAGATTAATGGAAGCCTGGATAGAAGTTTCCTGAGGGTCAGGCTCCAGGTTGTCCTGTTCAATGTCTATATTAGTGACTTGGATCAAGGAGGGAGTTGCTGTGTTTGGTGTTCAGCTAAGAGAGTTGGCACTGTGTCGATACCGACTGAGTAGTGGACCGAATCCAGTAGACACATGTTCTGCAGTTGGACCCTGAGAAGCAATGCTTATGAAACAGGCTCAAGCATTTTAGTGGATGCTACATTCTGTGTAATTAGAAAATGTATACACTTATCCCCACATCCTTTAAGGTTGAATTCAGCCTAGGTCTCCTTTGCAAAGTTTTATATGAGCCTTTGGTTTGAGCTGAGTGCTCTGGTAATTCCAAGCTAATGTAGTAAAACTGGTCAAATGATGTTGAAGATTCCTTGAAGCAAGGCACAGCACCCTACTGCCATTATTTTTTTTAATGTTTATTTAATTTAGAGAGAGAGAGAGATGGAGCATAAGTGGGAGAGGGGCAGAGAGAGAGGGAGACACAGAATCCAAAGCAGGCTCCAGGCTCTGAGCTGTCAGCACAGAGCCTGATGCGGGGCTTCAACTCACGAATCCCAAGATCATGTCCAGAGCCAAAGTTGGACGCTTAGCCAACTGAGCCACCCAGGCATCCCCATTACTTATTATATTTCCAAATGTCCTGGCATGTAGGAGGACATTTTTAATAAATTCTGGGTTGTTTGTGGAATAAAAATTAATCAGGAGTAGACAGTGTTGAATTGGTGATTTTTAAAAATTTATTAATTGCCTGCACATATAGACCATTAAAACAACAACAAAAATATCCTGCTGAGAAATTGGTGTCTTAAAGTGCCTTGTGAATACTCAGGAGCATGTTTCCTATTCTAGTGTTGGTCAAAAAACTAAGCTCAGTAACTTCATTTCATTCATCGGAAGATCTGCAGTTTTTTTATGTCCAGAACCAGCAGAATGAGGCATGTTAAATAATTCAAAAGAAAAATGTCTAGTTTCTGTCTTTATATATCTCCTGGGTTTTGCTTTGTTCACCTAGTCATCTGTAAAAACCATCAAATGCTCAAATTCAGTCTTTGATTTGGTGACCCTGAACCTCTTGGTGGCCTGGAATGAACATGGAATACTCTTATTTAGCACTTGGAACCCAGTCAGACATTAGTTTTCCTGCCGTGAAATCCTCTGGTGCCAATGAAGAGGGAAATCAGAAACAGAAATCAGACAATTCTGGCCCATTGCCTGCCAATACAATGAGTGATTTCCTTACAGAAATGGGGCTGAAGGCTGGATTTCTCTCTCCTAAACCCTCTTATCCTAGTTATTAAAGTTTGTTACTTCTTGGAGCCATGAAATTGAAGAATACTTTGCTGAGATGATGAAGATTTTAGATTCTAAGATGTCCCCTTGCATCTACTGTCAGGAAGTGTGGGCCTTGACTGGGGCGAGAGTCAGTTTTCTCATACTCATATACTCCGTATAACTCCTGTTCCACCCAAGACACTGAGTTTTCTGTACAAGAAGCCATGCCAATCCATTGAAAATCCTTGGGGTGCATATTTCCATGTTTATGACTTCTCCATATAGTTGGTTCTGCTACAACTCATTTGAAAGGGACATCTGTTAGATGATTTGATGTGATATCTATGTTTGATGAAAGTCTACTCTGACAGGTCAGTGTAAAACAACCCAAGATGGAATGGAGGGGATCTGAGTCATGTGCCGAGTGGCTCTTAAGTGCAGGAACACATTTGAGATGATTATCCAAGGCAATGACTTCAAGATCAAACTAGGCCATGGAGTTAGCCACAGGGCTTTGCAGATTCTTTGCAGCTTAGCCCTCTGGGATGTACTATCACTGTGCGTGCCAATAATGAATTTCATGTCCATGTGGGAGCTTTCAGGTCTTCTGGACACACTCTAAAGCCATATGTGCTTCAGTCACTTCAGACATCATTCTGCTCTTCAACTCGAAGAACAGTCTAAGTAAGTCAGGGAGGTTTGCCATGGCCTCAGACCTCCTTCTAAAACGCACATCTCTTAAATAAGAACTGTGATTCTGAATAGTTGACTGATGAATATTTCCTACTAAGGAACAATGGGAGTAGTCTGAGGAAATGAAATCCACACAAGAAATTACCAAACTTTATTTCATTTGGTGTTTGGATACTCTCTAACTGCAAATGTTTTTTTCCAGACTCTGGTAACATATAGCAAAATCAGTTGGTATGACTTATCCTTTTCTTTTTTCTTTCACTTCTCTAGTGTGGTGCCAACTGTAGAGAAGTTACCAACTAGTAACTAGTTGGTGGGAAGAGAAAACAAATATCAAAGGCCCCAACCCATTTCTCTCTTTCCTGGAAATCCTTTTTTGAAAGCAGCCACTACCTCTCAGAAAGGTCAAGCCAATGTCAGTCAGAGGTGGGGTTGGATACATTGGTAGCATTGTGATACATGATAAGCTTATGTAAATAGCCCAGTTGAAAGTCGTTGGCACTGAATATCTTCTTTAAAAATTTTTTTAACGTTTATTTATTTTTGAGAGACAGACAGAGATCAAGCATGAGGAGGGGAGGGGCAGATAGAGAGGGAGATACAGAATCCGAAGCAGGCTCCAGGCTCTGAGCTGTCAGCACAGAGCCCAATGTGGGGCTCGAACTCATGAACCATGAGATAATGACCTGAGCTGAAGTCGGCTGCTTCACCGACTGAGTCACCCAGGTGCCCCTGAATATCTTCTTTAAAATAGTCTTATGCTGGGTGCCTGGGTGACTTGGTTAAGTGTCTGATTTTGGCTCAGGTTGTGATCTCACCATTTGTGGGTTTGAGCCCTGCCTTCGGCTCTGTGCTGACAGCTTGGAGCCTGGAGCCTGCTTCGAATTCTGTGTCTCCCCCCGCCCCCCCTGCCTCTCTCTCTCTCTCTCTCTCAAAAATAAACATTTAAAAAAATAAATAAAATGGTCTTATGATCTTGGCACAACTGTTAGAGTGAATCCACAGGAAAGCCTGCCTCAAAGCACCACATTGGTTAAGAGTATGATCATATCTTGGATAGTTTTATTCTCCAGTATTACAAAATGATGTAAAAATATTCAGGTGCCTTCTGAAGTATAGCGGGAGCCAGAGGTATGCTTCTTTATAGGAAGAGTGACACTATAATCCTCCTGAGCCTTCTGAAGTCCCTAAGTCTACCACCCAAGTGATATCCCATAAATGATTAGATTGTGGTCTATAGGAGTTTCTACATATGAAAAAAAAATCAATTTTGGAAGGTGAGTTTTGCCACCCAAAAGATTTTCATTTATCAAGTACCTCTGAGGTACCAGACTCTTGGTGTGGGACATTACAGATACTCTTTTATGTAATTCTCACCAGGAAACTATTAGGTCATGTTCACGTTTTCAGATGAGAAAAATGAAGCCTTAGGAGATTAAATAGCTAGTTTAAGGCAACCCATTTATCAGGTGTTAGAACCTGGAGTTGAGTTCAGATCTGAGTGAAGCTTCTTGAGGTCAGAGCCTTTTCTCTTTTTGCTCATGAAGTATTCCCCAGTGCCTGGAAGAGTGCCAGGCAAACCGTAGATGCTCACTGCACATTGTCAGATGATTGCATTAAGGAGAGAGTCCCGCATGTGTGCTCCTAACCATTACTTTGTACTGTCTTATTTCAGTCTCTCCACTCTAGTCCTTTGGCTGTCTGTGTCTCCCACACTTTGCCAGAGGAAAGTGGAACCCAGGCTGCATCAGCCTGCCATGCAAAGGTACATGTCTGTTTATATAGATCCTGTTAAGGGAATGCAGCAGTTGTCAGGAAGTTGTTTCCCTGTGTCTGGTTCCCTCCTTCTTTCCATCTCATCTTCCCTCCCACTAAGGTCCTCTGAGGCCCTGCCATGTGGGCTGAGTACTGGAGATTCACTATGAAAAAAGCTGACGTGGTCCCTGTCCTCATGCAATTTCCTGGTTAAATTATATATATGATGAGTATTTTGACAGAAAAGTAGGGGCTGTTATAGGAGTATACAAAAAGAGGACCCAACCTATTCTTGGAGGTCACAGAAGGCCTCCTTGCATATTTGAACTTTAAGATAAGACATAAGTAATGCTGGCAAGGATGTGGAAAAAAAAGGGGGAATCCTTGTATACTGTTGGTGGAGATGTAAACTGGCACAACCACTGTGGAAAATAATATGGTGGTTCCTCAAGAAATTAGAAACAGAACTGCCATAATGTCCAGTAATCCCACTTCTGGATGTATATCCAAAGCGAACAGAATCCTTGTCTATAAGAGACATCTGTTTTTTCATGTTCATTGCAGCATTATTCACAGTAGCTTAGCTTAGCTATGGAAACAGTCTAATTATCTGTTAATGCGTTAATAGACAAATATATATACATGTGAGATATATATATGAATATACACATATACGTGTGTGTATACACATATATATGTATATATTTATATGAATACTATTCATTCTTAAGAAAGAAGGAAATCCTGCCATTTGCAACAATGTGGATGAATCTGAAAGGCTTTATGCTAAGTGAATAAGCCAGAAAGAAAAAGATGAATAGTTCATGATATCATTTATATTCCACATGGAATGAATATATATATATATATATATATAAAATTATATTTTACATATATATTTTTTACATATATATGTACATATATATATGTGTGTAAAATGAGTTGAACTCAGAAACCAGAATAGAATGGTGGTTGCCAGAAGCCAAGTCTGGGGGAAATGGGGAGAGGTTGGTAAAAAAAATACAAACTTTCAGTTAGAAGTTGAATAAAGTCTGCGGACCTAATGTATAACATGATGACTATAGTTGGTAAGACTGTATTGTATAATTGAAATTTGGTTAGAAAGTAGCACTTAAATGTTCACACACACACACACAAGGTAAATATGTGACGTGATGGATGTGTTTAAATTAATTATGGGAGTCCTTCATAATGTATATTGTACCAGATCATCATGCTGTACCCGTTAAATATCATTTATTTGTCAATTATACCCCAATAAAGCTTGGGGGAGAAAAGAATGAATAGGAATTCATTGGAGGTCTTTGCCTAAGACACTTTTAGTGGGCTCAGGAATCAAACCTATTTTCATAATAATACTAAGAAATAATTAGCTGTTTTCATTCTCATTCTTTTTCAAGTGGACAGGGGAGTTTTCCAGAGGCTCCGTGATGTCTGATGTTGCAACATATTAGATATGGAAGTAGATATGAAAATTCATCTGTCTTCTCTTAACCTAGGCATTAAAGAGATTTGCAAAATTGTAAAACAATGCCATTCTTTTCACTAATATGTTTTTGGTTTGGGAAAATATAGTTATTATTCATAAAATATTTATATTCAAGTGTAATCAGTTTACTATGTTAATTTTAGATGAATGTAATATCTACATTTACATTAAATTACATTAAATTAAATTTAAAAGTTTCCTGGTTTAAATGCATAACTTGTAAATATTCATAGATAGACTTTGCATTCTTTTCAAAAGCTCTTTGGAATCCTTAATAACTTTTAAGAGTATAGAGGAGTCCTGAGTCCAAAAAGTTTGAGAATTGCTGAGCTAAATAAAGAGGAGGATGGAGTATTTCATGTTGAAGAAGCAGCATATGGAAAGCCCTGATTTAGGACACAACTTATAGTTTTGAGGAAATTGACGAAGTCCACTGTGACTGGAACATAGACAGTGAGATGAGAGGGTGTAAAATGAATGTCATTGGGTAGACAGTACCAGATTTGGGGTCCAGAACTTTATCCAGCTCAGTGGGAAGTCACTAAAGGTTTTTAAGCAGCCTGGAGTTGTTCTGATTTATGTTGAAGGAAGGAAAGAAAAGGAAGGCAGGAGGGAGGAAGGGTAGATCAGTTAAGAAGCTTTTGGGGAAAACTTGGTAAGCCATAAGATGGAGACAGTAGGATTGGATAGAAGAGAGTGGATTTAAACGATATTGAAGAAAAGGAATCTAGAGAACCAGATATTTGGATATCAATTCGGAGAGAAGTTATTACATAAGAAAGAATGAATTGTCTTAGGCCTTTTCAGTCATGCAGCTTTACCTTATTATTATTTTATTTATTTTTGTATCAGTTTCAGGTGAATAGTATAGTGATTTGACATTTGTATACATTGTGAAATGGTCACCATGATAAGTCTAGTTTCCATCTGTCAGCATACAAAATTATTAGTGTTACTGACTACATTCCCCGTGCTCTTTATTACCCCCTCATGACTCATTTTATAACTACAAGTTTGTAGTTCTTAATCCCCATCACCTATTCTCCCAACATATACTCAACTTCCCTTCTCCTCTGGCAACCACCAATTTGTCCTCTGTATCTATGAGTTTGGGTTTTGTTTTGTTTTGTTTGTTTGTTTTTTAGATTTCACATGTAAGTAATATCATGCAGTATTTGTCTTTCACTGTCTGACTTATTTCACTTAATGGCCATCCTCAGTGTCCATCTATGTTGTCACAAATGGTTAAGATCTCATTCTTTCTCATGGCTAAACAGTATTCCATTGGTAGATACATATACCACATCTTCTCTATCCGTTTGTCAGTTAATGGACATTTTTATTGTTTACATATCTTGGCTATTATAAATACTGCTGCAGTGAACATAGGAGTGCATATATCTTTTTGAATTTGTGTTTTCATTTTCTTCAGTAGTAGAATTGTTACATAGCTTGATTTTAAATACTGGTACTACCCTACTAGTTTTGTGACTATGGGCACGTTATTTAACCTCCGTATGCTATAATTTTATGATCAGTGAATACACAGGGATAAGAACCACATCTCATATGGCAGTTGAAATTATTAAAAACAAGCAAACATACTTAATATAATAACTGAAATATAATTATATTATGATTAATATATTAATAATTATTCATTTCCCTTATTGTCTTTTTAAATTCATTTTCTTCCTAACCATTTTTAAATGGTGCCGGTAGCTGGCAAGGTTCCTTAGGTAACATGAAGTTCTTGGGAAGGGAGCATCTGTATGATTTGCAAAATGTTCCTCCTGTGATTCCCATATGCCACTGAGGGTGTGTTTTCTCAAGTGCATACAAGCATGTTTCTCTCTCTCTCACCTTGAGGACAACTCTATCATTTAGATTCAGTTCTTCTTGTCCTATTTGCTCCCTTTTAACTTGAAACTTTGTCCTGTTTCTCTTTTCCACAGTCTGAATCTGCTACCATATTCAATCCCTTTTGCCTCTGTTCTCCAAGTCTTAAGCTAGTCTCTTACCATGCCTTGTCATTCTCTAACTTTGCAGAATTCTCTTCCTAGTAACTATCATCTACAGACAAAAAAATTTATAAGGAGAGTTAGGACAGTCTTCATATGATTATATGAAACTTACGAGTCCTGAGGGAAAAATCACATGACTAGGGTGTGAACTACCTTCTGTCCTTGTTTCTATTCTCTTTTGAAAGGCTGTTCTCAGATACCTGGATATGACAATTTAGGGTGGTATTCCATTGAAGGATGGGAGGAAAAATAGTCAGTGAGCTACAGGGTCACAGGACCATGAGAATGCTTTGCATTTTGTCTAGTGGCCTTTATAAGAGAGAAGCAGACCCTGGAGGTGAGCAGAGGAGAGCCTGAGCCTGGCAATCTGCCCTGAGACACTGAGCTTTGTCTGCACGCAGATTCCCAGCGCACAGACGGTACACATTTGAATAGAGCTCATTGTTTACCACTTGGTTGGAAAACAGAGGAAATAGTCCAATGAGTCAGGCACCCATTTGTTTTAAAAGGAATTTTTCTAAGGATTTCAGAGAAATATAAGCAAAACCAGAAGTTCAAGGGAAGATGAAGAGGACAAGGACAAATAAGAACTCCTTGATGTTAATGATGCTCTTCAGTCTTTGCTAAGAGCCTGTCATCCCTGAGCTTTGGGTTCCAACTCTGAACCTAAATCCGCTAGGGAAGCTAATTCCATACTGGGGAGGGATTCTGACTAAGATCTAATTTGAAGTAACTTGAATTAATTGATCTTCTCCCTTTCTCCATTTAAAGGATATTTGCTCGAAATACCTTCCTCTTCACAGAAGCTGGAGAACACAGAAAGGGTATTATACTATGTATAATTTTTTAGTGTATAGTAACTGATGGGCAAATGGTATAAACTTAGAATCTTATAGTAGTTTTGCTCTGGGACTTGATTTCCTGATCTGCTAACGCTCACACTGACATTCCATTTTCCAGTAGCTCAGGGCTTGGTGTAGGAATGGTCTTTCCATTGTGTCATCTCAGTTGGGAAAATATGTGGTAGTGATATAAATGCCACTGAAAAGAAGGAAATGACTTGGTGTCCATGGCAAAAACTCAACTATGTTTTGCTGAAAGCTCCAGATTGCAATCCAAACTTGATTCATTTTCCTTCCTTATTTTCAGTAACTTTTTCTCCCCAATTTGGTTACAAAGGAATAAAACTCAGAAATTGCAAAAAATCCTAAGGAAGAAAATAAAAACAACCTATAATCTGACCCTCAAAGACAACCTAATATTCTGCTATGTCTTTTAATGTTCTGTAATTAATAGAATATTCTGTACTGTTTATAACCTGCCTTTATCATCCCTAATTTATATCACTATATAATTTTTATATAGTTTTTATATCACTATATAATTATATTCTTAACACAATTTCAAAGACAGCAAAACACTTTTAAATAGTTCTCTATTTTTGAACACTAAGATTAGTTTCAATTTTCACTGTTAAAATACTTCTTACTCAAGTTTTGTAATGAGCATTCATTCATTTTTTTAAAAAATTTTTTAACGTTTATTTATTTTTGAGAGACATAGAGACAGAGTATGAGCAGGGGAAGGGCAGAGAGAGAGGGAGACACAGAATCTGAAGCAGGCTCCAAGCTCTGAGCCATCAGCACAGAGCCCAATGTGGGGCTTGAACTCACAGACCGTGAGCTGAAGTTGGACGCTTAACCAACTGAGCCACCCAGGTGCCCCCATTTTTTATTCAACAAATATTCTTTGCATACCTATCATGTTCAAATCATGAAATTAGGCATTATTTGTAGGGGACAGAAAGATAAATGAAGATGCAAATCGTCCTTTCCTTCAAGTGACTTACTGAAAAGGGTATTTCCATAATGATTGTAACTATTTAACAAGTGCCTCTTTTTCTTCTATGACTTTCATGTCCTTTGTTGTCTCTGTAAATCCAGCTCTTGAAACCAACTCCTGGAGCTGATTTTGGTCCATCCTTCAGAAAGTATTCAGAAAGTGTGAGAGCCCAGTAAAATTATATGGGGTTTATTTGTTAGATATTTTGTTAACTCATAAGCTAAATATGTAAGTTAGAAAATATTCAGAAAAGTATTACAGTGATTATATTTGGTATATTTTTGCAACAATACATACAAAGTCACAGAGAAATAGCTGATATTTAATTCATTATAATCAGCGTAATCATATTTAGTTCAGAAACTCTAGATTGCACAATATACCTGAAACTGTGGTTCAACAGCAGGATAATTCTGTTTCCAACTCAAGTAGTGGTCACAACCTTACTTTTTTAGGGCCATGAAGTATTTTAATGGAACTATTGGCATCTCATTCTGCCATTGAAATGAAGATTGCATTTATTATTACTTGCTCAGTGGGCATGGCTGCTTTGTTGACTTTTGTAGTACACACTTCAGAAGTCAAGACCATAGAAGTGATTCCATTTGAATCAGTGATTCTCTGTTTCAGAACTGCATGTTTCATTTTTTTTTTAATTCTAAACATTCCCTGTAGAAAATAATATCCTTGTCATCAACAAAAAGATGAAAAAAGTGCAGATACATTTGATTAAAAACAGCACAATCATGGTAGTAGAAGACAGAATGTTAAGATGATTCCATGATCCCTATGCCCTGTTTTACTCCCATAATTATGTTGAGCTGTTAGGTAAGTGGGGGATTGTTGGGTGGGCCATCTAATTATACAAACCTTTTAAAAAAGAGTTTTCTCTGGCTGGGAATAGAAGAAGAAGTCAGAGAGATTTGAAATAAGGACACATCTCACCATTGATGGCTTGAAGATGGAAGGGCCATGTAGAAAGGATAATAAGGAAATGCATTATATTAACAACCAGTGAGCTTAGAAGAGAACCTTAGGATCCAAATGAGAACTGCAACTCACTGGCACATTGAATGTGAGACTTTGAGCGGAGGAACCAGCTGAGCCTACCTATAATTCTGACCTACAGAACTGTCAGATAAACTAGTACAATGGTCATAACAACTCAGATTTTATGCTTTACTGCTAGTAGATTGGTCAAACATTTACCACCAATCAAGGGCATACATTTTTTAAAAATTTAAATAAAATAAAAGTAAATTTTATGAAACTCTTAACCCCTGAAATAAAAAGAATATGGTATATCATCAAATGAAGCCCATAATGCTCGCCTGTTTCGTATTACTGAAAATTACTCTAAATTACTTCTTGTAATTTATAACAAACTAATACATAGTAATTCGACATATGACATAACAGAACTATATTTAGGCTGATGTTAGGTACAGAGGAGGGTCACTTTAACCCTACCTGGGCAATACAGGAAGTTCCTCCTAGAGGAAGTAGTGATTGTCAAGGGAGTGCAAGAGGTTACTTGCCTTATGTTTACAGACCCAAGGAAAATAATTTTTTCTGATAGTATGCATGAAAAAAAATTGGGGAAGTATATAACAATTGTGATAAACTAAGAGGAGGGGAATAGGAGATAGACAAGAAAATAAGATTTCATTTCCTCTCCTATTTTTAAGTCTTAGGATGATCATCTTAGGAATGCTCTTGTCAAGACCCTTCCCTAAAAACCTCCCCTGCGAATGAAAGGAGCCTCAGTTACAGAGGTTAAGGATGGAATTTTATTAATTAGTTAATTAATGAGTTAAGTTTAATGGATGATAGTCCTACTGGGGGTCTAAGCCACAGGCATCTGAAGCAACCTTAGATAAGGGCCCTTAGGTAAGGGCAAATAATCATATTGCCTAGAACTGATAACCTAGAAAGGACTAAAAAAAAGCTGCAGTCACAGCTTATTAATGCTTTTCCTTGCATTTATAAAATTAGGGTAATACCCATTTATGTCCATCTTATTAAACCAATATGGTGACAAATGAAAAGTTGTTCTCACTAAGATCCTTTTGTAGAAAGAAATTTGTACAAAAATAGAGAAATTGAATTCTTTTTTGTTGAGATGTCTTTGTGGCCTGCAAAACATGGCAGGCTATAGAGCTCTGTGTGTCCTTTTGAGGCTTCTGTGCTTGCAATGAGTGTACCTGTTGGAATGTATGGAGTTGAAGGTGATTGCAGGGAAAGCATAGATGCCTTTTGGAGAATCCTACTAACTCATGATTGATTCCTAGGAGTCAAGGGAGAGACAGAGGATTTAGATTAATGCCAAGCAAAAGACCCATTGGATCCATATAAGCATAAAGAGAGACAACAACATGCAAAAGCATAACTGAGCTACATAGCACTCATTCTTACTATGCTATCACTCCACAAGTGATTGCAAAAGTAAGCTTTTTATTCTTTAGTGGCTCTGTCCATCAGGAGTTATGTTAATGGTGCCAACCCAAATGTTTGCCTTTATCTTATATTATCATTGATGATGTTGTGAAAATCAGGATATTTTTTCTCCACTCTAAGATGTCCTGTTGGACAGGTTTTAATATGATCAAGGAAATATCCGTGTTCTCACTGTCACTGTTCTTGCTGCCTTGGCACTCCTCTGGGTACATACTGAATGAGATCATATATTTAGTAGGGTGATGTCTTACCTAAGAGAACTGAGACAAATAGAGACATTTCTATATTCACCATTCAGAAACAAAAGTTACAGGAAAGAGATTTTAGGATATAGTGTAATATGCAAGGGATTTAGAAGAAGAACCTGGGCTTACTCACTGTGTGATCTTGAGGATGGTTTTCATCTCCTCTGAGTTATATAATTTCCATGAAGTTTACTTGGGATTATGCATCACAGAGTATCAGCTCAATAAATGTCAATTTGTTTCGCTTTCTTCTTGACCATCCAGTTTCAAAAAATTTGTTATGTGGTTTAAGAGCTCAAAAGAATTACAAATGCCTGTGTCCTATGGAGCAAGAAATTTTGCATCATTATTTTACCTTTAGCTCAGCGTTTCTCTTGCCCTTTTTCAGGGCTAGTGATCACAGGAACACCAACCAGTAATGGGGGTACTTCAAAGCCTGAGGTAATGAGATGGATAGTTGGAGAAGCAAGTTAGAATGAAGCTTCAAATTATTCACCCTGGGCACAAGTGATAGGTGTGAGATTCCCTCTCTGATCGGTCCACTAAACGGAATTCAGAAAAACATAGTTACACTTTTAAATGTACTCCCATCTAACTGCCTATAGAAAGTTGCAAGGATTTAAGACTTTAGAATTCAAGTTAAAAATCAAGTAGCCACATACAGATACATTTTCGAAAAGAAAAATGCCTATGCGTGTGCAAACTTCAGCTGAGCTTTTGAGAGTGGCTTATAAGCATGTTCTTTGGTTTTGTTTGTTTTACCCTCTGCTTCATAATGGCTTCTACAAAGGGGCAAGGAGGTTCCCTCCTTGGTCTCCTGATATGATGTGACCAGGGACCCACTTTGTCCCTCTGGTCTTGAGGATCCCATGGAAGATCATAGAATGTGGTCACGATCCCTCCATTAGTTTCTTCTTACCAGCACAGACATTTTTCAGAGGGAGAGTAGGGCCCTTTCCAAGTCTGATCTCAACTCTGGCTGTGTCCAGATTGTGTCATAGGCTGTGTCCACATTGTGGTTTCAGGCACTTGCATTTACCAACTTGGTTTTGGCTGGAGAACGAAGAGTTCCTATCATGAATATACCCAGTTGCCTCATAACCCAAAGATGAAAGAAAGCTGATATGCACAATCTACTACATCCTCACCCAACTTTTACTTCTCTACATCTGGCTTTACTCAGGAACAGGAAAAATTTAATTTTAGCTCTTTAGTTTTTTCAGGCAGGTTATTTCTTTGCAAACTCATAGGTGTTTAATGGAATTTTGACTAACTTGGTTTATAATGGTTTAATACTATCCTTCAGGGAAATTTCTAGGGTCACAAGTCTATCAATTTATGTGGTATTTGTAGTATAGCTGTTCTTTAGCATTTAGGAAGCCAATAGTTTTCTTAAAAGAGGTCACACATGTTAGAGTATTATATGTATTTTTGCTTAAAAAAAACTTGCGATAACTTTAGTTAGTGGCAACAATGGCAAGAACAACAGCATGAGTAATAAATGAGTCCTTACATGTTTCAGGTATTATGCTAGCTCTTTATGTGAGTTTGGAATTTAATCATCACAAAGGCCTAGTAAAGTAAGTATTTTATCCATTCTTCAGATGAGGAAACTGAAGCTTAGAGAGATTTGATGACCTGTTCAGAGTCACAGAAGAGATGAAGTGTTTGCTAGATTTTGAACCAGGCAATCTCCTTTCAACTCAATGTCTATCTTAGAGTGAATGCTACTCAACATAGGGAAATACACATCAAAGCCACAAAGAAATATCACTTCACATCCATTAAGATAGCTATTGTCAAACACACACACACACACACACACACACACACAGACACACATGCACACACACACACCCCCCCCTGTGTTAATGAGGATGTAGAGAAATTAGAACCCTGTAAGCACTGCTGGTAAGAGTATGAAAATTGTACAGCTCCTGTGGTAAACAACATGGCACTTCATTAAAAAGTTAAACAGAATTAGCATTTGATCCGGCAGTCTTGCTTCTCAGTATATACAGATGGAGATGGCCCCTGACTTATGATGGTTCAATTTAGGATTAAAAAAATCCTGACTTTATGGTGATGAGAGAGTGATAACGTTCAGTAGAAACCTTACTTCAGATTTGGAATTTGGATCTTTTCCCAGGCTAGTGATATGTGGTGTTACACTCTCTTGTGATGCTGGGCAGTGACAGAGAGTTGCACTTCTCAGTCAGCCACATGATTATGAGGGTAAACAACTGATAACACTTAAAGCCATTCTGCACCCATTCAACCATTCTAGTTTTCACTACAGTATTCAATAAATTACATGAGGGCTGACTGGGTGGCTCAGTTGAGCGTCTGACTTCGGCCCAAGTCATGATCTCACAGTTCGTGGGTTCAAGCCCCATGTCTGGCTCTGTGCTAACAGCTCAGAGCCTGGAGGCTGCTTCAGATTCTATATCTCCCTCTCTCTCTCTGCCCCTCCCCTGCTCACACTCTGTCTCTCTTTTCTCTCAAAAATAAATAAACATTAAAAAATTAAATTACATGAGGTTTTCAATGATTTACTATAAAATAGGATTTGCATTGTATGATTTTACCCAATTATAGGCTAATGTAAGTGTTCTGAGCACCTTTAAGGTAGTAGGCTAGTCTAAGCTACAATGGTAGGCTAGGTATGTTAAATGCAGGTATATTAAACTTATGATACTTTGCAATGGGTTTATCAGGACATAAGCCCATCATATTTTGAGGAAGATCTGTACTCAAAAGAATTGAAAACAGGGCCTTAGATATTTATCCACCCATATTTATAGCAGCTTATTCATAATAGCCAATGGGTGGAAACAACCCAATATGTATCAACAAAGAAACCGATAAACAAATACAAACAATATATGTAACAAATGTAAGCAAGCTTGTAAAACATATTCTATATACAGACAATGGAGTATTATTCAGCTTTGAGAAGGAATGGATTCTAGCACATGCTACAACATGGATACATCTTGAGGATATTATTAAGCTAAGTAAACTAAGCCAGACACAAAAGTATAAATACTGTATGATTCTATCCCAGGAATAATTACATTCATAGAGACAGAAAATAGAATGGATTCCAGGTATTCAGGACAGAGGAAAATGGGAAGTTAGTGTTTAATGGGTATAGAGTTTCAGTGTCAGAAGATGCAGAGTTGTGGATGGTGGTAATGGTTGCACAGCAATGAGAATGTGCTTGTTGCCACTGAACTATACACTTAAAAGTGGTTAAAGTGGTAAATTTTATGGGGTATATATTTTACCACAATAAAAAATAATTACTAGAAAACAGTAAAGTTAAAAATAAGTTTTTAAACTGAATAATGACCAGAATGTCTTCAAATGATGTATGTTTTAACTTAAATCAGTGGATTCTGTTTTAAGTGATGAGTTAGCAATTACCTTATGGGAGGTAGTCTTCTGTCTTTACAATAGAAGCATCATTTGACCTCTTTTTTCAGTGCTTGAGGGTCATGTTTTTCTTGGGTCCTTTAAGAGGAAGACAAGCTAAAGTACCCATTTTTATGCCTTCATTATTAGTTGTGCTTCCTCATCCTTTCCCTTCAGCTGAACTGTTTACTCTCCACACCTCCATGAGTGGAGTGTAGTATAAGCTGTTAACCTTCACTGGTCTGAAGAAGATGGAATGGTAATTATCCTCTTCTTTCTCTGTCAACCCCCTATGGACTTAGCAGCCTATGTTACAAAGATGACACTTAGTTCAGTTTTCATTTGGTCCACCTCATTTTCATTCCACTCGCTCAGGGGAGTGTCTCCAGCCTTGGGATCTGACAGTTGGCATGTGATGAAGGACGACCAAAATGACACACACAACACAGGTTTAGCTTCAGCCTTTTCCTTTTTTTTGGTTTTGTTTTAAATTATGGTGAGTTCTTGCCTATAAAATATCTAATTAAAGTTAAGGGTTAATATGGGAAAGAAAGCTTCTGCCAAGGCCCTTGAATGGGCCGAGACTTTTGTTTGTTGTTGTTTTGTTTTTGTTTTTTGGTGAGTCTTTAAATCATAGCGAACTGTTCCCTAAACTAACAACAAAATCTGGACCACTGTATATGTCCTGTATATGTCCTATGTGTATTTGGTGCAGTTTTTAAAAAGATGTAATAAGTATGTGGACATTTTTTATTTATTTTTAGATATGTATTTATTCATTTTGAGAGGAAGAGATGGAATTTGGAAATATGGATTGAAATACCATAGTTAGGTAATGTTTTCTATTTACTTAGATACAACAATTATTCATTTCTTTGAAAAAATATAAACAGTTACAGTGTTATTTTGCTCTAAGTCCATCACTATAAACTGCATTTGTGTGAACATGCTTTACTGATAAACATTTGGAAGAATCACGCCGTAGGGCTTTTTCACTTCCTCAGAATGCATGATTGTTAGTGAATTTATCAGCCATGAAAAATTGATGACTAATATAACAAGAACTTGTGTGACTTTTTAAGGAATGTAGTTAATTGAAGAAGTGAATTCGATGTGAGTATGTGCCAAATAAGCAGATAACCACGTAAAACTTGTTGTAAGATGTCAATAAGGGTAAGTACCTAGGTAAAAAAAATAGATTGTTTTAAAAAAGCAGACATGGCTTTTAAAAAAAAAAGAATTATGGAAAGTGGAAACTTATGATGACTGTCCCTTCTAGACATTCTTTAGCCTATGCATGCGTTTCTTAAACTTCCAATTTTGCATTGATTAAGATGTCTTTGACTGCTCTGATAGTATGTCTAGGGGTATATTCCTTCCTCACGAATTCAGTGGGAGAGAATACCTGTATACTAGCTGCACTTAGGAGATGTGAGTTCTTTCTGCTCTCAGCCTGGACTCCCAAAAGGATACATACTGTATGATTACACTCTAGGAGTAATCAAATTCATAGAGACAGAAAATAGAATGGTTTCCAGGTTCTAAGGGCAGAGAGAAATGGGAAGTTAGTGTTTAATGGGTTTAGAGTTTCAGTTTTGGTTTCTTTCCCATGTGACAGATTAAGGAATAATTTGTCTCAGTCACTTTGCTCTTTTCCTTTGGACTCCATGCCCAAAATTCTGCCCCTAATTCTACCCTCTGTTCGGATTTCTTATAGGCTCCATCACCTTAGGTGAGTAACTTGTCTTCTTAGGACTTCTGTTTTTGATCTACACAGTGTCTTCAGCAAATGCTGTTAGGAAAAATGGATAATTACATGTGTAGAAATGAAATTGGACCCTATATTATCCAATCACAAAAATTAACTCAAAATAGATTAAAGGCTTAAACCTCATCTGATACCAGTGGCACTTCTATCCACTTCTGGTTCAGCACTGCATGATTTGAATAGATTTCTGTTTAAGTAAACTCTTAAAAATTTTAATATGCCTCAGTTTATCTTTTAGTAGTTCTGATATCAGAAGAGGGAACTGAAGATCTCCTGATGGCCCCCATAAGTGATGAGATTTAAATCTAGAACATAAAAATATTTTGATTTCCATCTTAGTTGAAGATCTCCTCCCTGACATAAAGAAGAAAAATTGAGGATAATGTATCTGGATGGCTTGATTTCTTTCAAGTGGCAACCCAATTCTTTGAGGAATTGGAAACAATTGTACTTGTCTGACAAATCAGGTCTTTATAAGAATAGAAATGCCGCTCTAGAAAGAGTTCAAAGCCCATTTATCCTTTTTACCAATCCCAAACCTGGAGTTGTTAGAACCTGTGCTTGTGTTTAGTCAAGTCTCCTAGCCTGTGTATGTGGGGGTGTGGAGGGACATGGGTGAAACCCTTTGTGCTGGGAGTCTGCAGTTTTCACAGCATGAGGTTAAGACCTGGTTGAGAAGAGGGCTCAGAGAGGCCTGCCTGAAGTTTGGACAAGAAGAGAATCTTTGCCACCTCTTCCACTGGGTCCTGTCAATGTTCCAGAATCATCGCTGTCAAAGCATTGGGCATCAGGACTTCAGGGGAGTTGGGGAGGAGCCATCTTAACTCCTCTCACTGCACTCTGAATATTCATTTCTCTACCAACCTGACCTTTCAGCTCCAACAGCTCTTTGTCTCTCCTTGCCACACTCAGCACACGGGAATGTTCAGTAAATCCCAGTGACCACTGACTCATGCCTCTGCAGACAACTGGAAGACACTTCTGGAATACTGCCATGAAGCAGGCGTGAGGCCTATACACCTGCCCCCAGCAATGAAGTTTCTTTTAGTTTAGGGGTGAAACTCCTCTGTCCTATCTATTTTTTTTTTCAAGCTTATGTGCTTTTCCCATAAGACTGTCTTCTCTTAAATGAGCTTAGGCTTAAAAAATTTTTTTTAATGCTTATTTATTTTTGAGAGAGAGAATCAGAGTGTGGGCAGAGGAGGGTCAGAGAGAGAGACACACACACAGAATCTGAAGCAGCCTTCAGGCTCTGAGCTGTCAGCACAGAGCCCAACTCGGGGCTCGAACCCACGAACCTTGAGATCATGGAACCATGACCTGAGCTGAAGTCAGAAGCTTAACTGACTGAGCCACCCAAGTGCCTCATGAGCTTAGGCTTTTAAAGATAGAATTCAGGACGTTTTTTCATGCTACTGTTATTTCTGCTCAGTTATATATCTCTCTGAGTCATTGAAACACAGAGCCTCTTGAACTGACTAGGGGGAAGGGAGAAATTCAGAGAGAGAAAAACAAGAATGAGTATCTTAGAATATTTTCCATCCACACATAACCAGTTGGCATGGAAAAGATGAACCTAGGTTTAGCAGTTCATCCCTGGACAGGATAGAATATTTCTATCAGTTCTATGGCTTTGATAATACACTTAGGTGGGTATAAGAGGAAACGTGCTGGGTGGGTTGGAAGAGCATTATTCTGGTTTCCCTTTTGCCCAGTGTCACCTGACTGTAGTTCCTTATCTGTGAAATGAGTAAGTAGGAAATTTATCTCTTCCAGCAATCACGTTTTTAACTTAGGATAATAAGTAATCTTCATGGTAGTAAATATCCTATTAGCACATAAATAACCACATCAATTAGCTGCTGGCTGATTTTCATATACTAGCTAGGGAAGAGACTCCTTGGTGTTCAGTACCATCCCATACAATCATTTCATTTGATTCAGAAAAAAACCCAAGAGATCCGTTACTAATCTGAAAGATTACCCTTTTCTGATGGAATTTTTAACTTTTATTACATAATATAGTACAGATAGTCTCTTCTCTGGCATCACTGGGACATCACTTTGCCTCTGGAAAGAATGATGGACATGTGCCCACATAACTTCTCTCCCTTTTCTCCTGGAACCACTTTTCAGGATGACGGTAGTTTTCCTCCTTTCAGAAGTCTAATTTTTTTTTTTTAGGAAGGAACCACAATGTCTGTTAATACAATTATCCGCCTTTCCTTTTACCAATCGGCCTGGTTAATGGTTGGTAGGAAATGATAATCAATAGAGTGTCTGTTTTTCATGGACATGTATGGATCCTATGTAGATAAAATGACAGAGACACAAAAAGGTGCTTTGAAACCCCTGTTGGAATACCTGTCTGCAGACCTGTTGTCATTTCTTTGAAGATGTTTCCTTCACCACGGTTTCTTTCCTCTCCTGCGTGATTTAACATGACAGTCTAAGGGGTCTTCTGTTGCACTCAATATTCTTTCCCTTTTACATTTTTCCCCCATTTGTCTTGCTTGACACTTAGTGGTGCTGCTTTGCTGAAGCTGTTTATAATGTAGAAAATTAATGTCTTTCATGGGTGTATTCCTAATTTCTCCCTCCTGAGTTGCATATGAATATTGGCATCCAATGGAATTTGTTATAAGCAAATGGATGTCACAGCCCTGTGCTGACCTCTTTTTGTCTTCTCTCGCGGCTCCCTCAATATGTGCAAAATGTGTGTTTTGTGGAGTATGTCTTACTCAGGGTCAGATGTTCTTGGCTGAACTTCAGGACATATCCTGATTCTGTTTACAGGTGAGGAAGGCCCAAAGTCTAGTGCCCTGGAGAGAATGGGGGGCATACTTAATCATCATAGGATGTGTCAGACAAAGGCAAACAAGAAAGTAGTTGGCTTCCTCTGGAGTTTGATGTCACAATCAGACTTGTTGTTTCCTGATTTTGGCAGACACTTAAGCCAGGACAACTCTGTATTATGTTTATTTCCATCTACTGAGTTACAATTGCTTCCTGCAAAAAAAACAGTGACTTTCGAGGAGGTGGAATGTGTTCTTGGTCACATGTTTTATCCAATCTCTCCATACATCTAAAAAGGAAATAACTGATTTTTCTTGAATGCTTTTCTGTCTCTGAACTACTTTTCTCTAAAAATTTCCTAAGGCTTTCACTGAATTGGGGGTGTATTTCCCAGGTTCTGAGTGTGTACCTTTCATAGGTTTGTGGGCAGGGGAAGCCAGTGAGGGTCAAAGCATTTTTTTTCTTTCACATTTTTTTAATATTTATTTTTGAGAGAGAGAAAGAGAGAGCGAGAGCGAGCACACCTGAGTCAGGGAGGAGCAGAGAGAGGGAAATATTCGATCCAAAGAAGGTTCCCTGCTGACAACAGAGAGCCCATGTGGGGCTTGAACTCATGAACCACGTGATCATGACCTGAGCCAAGTCCATTGCTTAACTGACTAAACCACCCAGGTGCCCCTCAAAGCATTTTTTTTTTAAATGAACACACAAAAGCTTGGATTCAAGAACCACAGTTTCTTTAAAACCTAAATATGGTAAATGAGATGTGTTTGGTGTTATTTTATATCAGAACTGGGCTTTCTTGAATTTAAAAGTAGTCAATTTCCCTGAAAGTTACATTTAAATATAATTCTAAAAAATAAACATTTAACTCCCATTTTATGATTTTTAAATTATTTTTAATGATTTATTTATTTTTGAGAGAGAGAGAGAGCGCGCGCACATGAGTGGAGGAGGGGCAGAGAGCGAGAGAGAGGGGACCGAGGATCTGAAGCAGACTCCACACTGTTAGTGTGGGGCTCAAACTCACCAATGGTGAGATCATGTCCTGAGCTTAAGTTGGATGCTCAACTGACCAAGCCACCCAGGCACTCGATTTATCCACTTTTAATAATATCCGTTAGTTCCAGTTATGAAAGACTAAGAGTTCAGCTCATTTACATGCACTTTTCCTCCCCGCATTGTCTTACCAATTGTATATTATTTAAGATATCATTAATTAATAAAATTAATTATATTAATTTATCAAGTAATTTAACATTTCATTAACTTTTATTAACTTATTAAATTTATTTCTTAAACCATTTATATTAAATACTATTTTTAACCCCCAATATTTAGGAAGAAGCTAGTTTCATATACTCCTATCAATCTAATGACATTCTGTCAAAATCCTGTTTTATACCTGAGTTTGATGATTTCTCTTAGATTTATCCTAAAAATTGAAAGCAGTAACTATAATTTGTAATATTTTAAGTATAATACTATTACTCAAAGTTAAGCCAATGAAACTTGTAGATTTGGGGATATAATACTATGTTTTAAAACCTGTGTAACACAAAGGAGAATAGAATATTGGAAGCCTCAACATCCCAAGGATACTCTCTCTCTCTTTAACTTTGTCAACATGACCTCCACTGTCTTCCTGAAATTTATCTAAAGAGTATTGGTATACTCAGGTTTTCTACTTTCTCTGGGATCTTTTATTGGGTAAGTTACTTATAAAAATACTACTTATTTCCCTGTGTCTTCAATTTATATGAGCAGTTCATGAAGGAAATTGAGGAAGACACAAGGAAATGGAAAAACATCCCATGCTCATGGATTGGAAGTATATGAGCAGTTCAAACAAAGTAATCCTTTATATATCATCTGCATCTTTGATTATGCTCTTCTTCACAGTGTATTTACTTCTGTGTATTTATTTTCTCCCTCTCTCCTGTTTGGAGTAAGTGAGATCATGTTTATTATTCATGTGTCCGTTCCAAAGAGCTGTCTTGGATTTATTTTTCAATATTATTTGTCCTGTTTTCCCATTCTGTTCATTGATTTCTGCTTTCATATTTGTTATCTCTCATATTTTTCTTGGGATTTTAGTGTTGTTTTTCTAATGAGTTAATATGATGTTGTCTATGCATCCAGATAGTATCCTTGATTGGTCTACAGACCTTTGAGAAGAAAATTGTTTATGGAATCCTATGTGACACAATGAAGAGTTGGTTTTGGAGGGTCATCTCTCAACAGGAAGCTTATTAATTACTTATGGGAGCAGTGGACACCAGTCCCTAGAGACTGAGGGCATCTTTTCGCCCAAAGCAGGAGGGATATTGCAGAGCAAGGCCACTTTTGAGAACTCTCATTCTGCAACACCTTCTAAGTTAACCCTTGACATCCTCCTTCTGCTCTCTTTGGATCTGTTGCCTCTAATTTGAAAATTGTTTGTTTTGTTGTTGAATACTTCTTCATGAAGGCAACCCAAAAATATTATATTAGAAATTATTCATAGCTTTGGGTTAAGTCTTAATACCTAATAGCTGTATCAATTAAGATTCTATCAAGAAGTATATAATGTGCTGAAAGAAAGTAATACAAAGAGTTTAATAAAGGGACTTGGGCCTATTTACAAAGGTCGGGTAGCATGTCATAAAATGATAAGGAATAGTTTAGAAGCTTGGAGCAAGTAACAGTGGGTGTTACTGCTACTAGTTCTAATCCTGAAGGGGTGAGGGAAGGTAGAGGTTTCTGGAACCTGGAGGGAGAGACAGCTGTGAGGAGAGGGCCATCTGACAGGAATTGGGTTCTCTGATCAAGAGAACTGGCCAGCTTGTGTAGGCCCCATAGGGAGACAGCCACTAGAATAATGAACACCCTGACTTCACTGTCCTCTTTGCCTCTTCTTCCGGCACTTCCCATGGTCTGAAACCACTGAGAAACAAGAGGGTGATATACTTGTGGATGTAATCTATCAGTAAAGTGTTGTGAGGCAGAGAGCAAGGTGGAGAAGGACAAACAATGACTATCAAAGGGAGAACAGAAGATACTCAGTACACTCACTCAGCCAGGGACCACACATTCTCCATCCTCCTCGGAGTCTGAGAAATTCATCCCCCCAATGTTCAGAATAACTTTGTGGAGTTCATTTACCACTTGGTGTGAGTGGTAAAACTATTAGTCAAAGGTAATACTTTGTTTGTGGAGAATTACTTTCTTTGTGGAGAAGGTAGTTTTGGTAACAAATACAAATTCTCTAATACATATAGAGCTGTTCAGATTTCCTATTGTTTCTTTTGTCTTCCTGAGTAAGTTGTGGTTTTCAAGGAAATTATCATTTTCATCTAGTTGTTCCACTTATTTTTATAATGTTCATAATATTCCTTTATTATATCCTTTTTGGTATATGCCGACTCTGTTGTGATATATTCTCTTCCATTTCTGATACTGGTAAGATGTGGGTGTTTTTCCTTTCTCCTTGATTAGTCTTGCTAAATGCATATCAATTTTATTAATATCTTTGAAGAACCAACTTTTAGTTTTGTTATTTTTCTCTACGGTTTGTTCTCTAGTTCATTAATGTCTTTACTATTTTTTTCTACTAAATATGTTCTTTAGCTTCTTAATGTGGGAACTTAAATCATTAATTAAAAACCTTCTTGTTTTTTTAATTTAATTTAATTTTTATTTTTTAATTTAATTTTTTAAGTATAGTTGACACACAATGTTACATTAGTTTCAAGTGTACAACATAGTGATTCATCAAGTTAGTGCATTATGCTATGTACAACCACAAGTGTGACAACCATCTGTCACTGTACCACACTATTACAATATCATTGGATATATTCTGTAGGCTGTGTCTTTTATTCCTATGACTCTCTTCTGTAACTAGAAGCCTGTGTCTCCTACTCCCCTTTGCTTTTTTTATCCATCCCACACTCCGACTCCTCTGGCACCCATCAGTTTGTTCTCAGTACTTATAGGTCTTATTCTGAATTTCGTTTGTTCATTTTTTTTTGTAAATTTTTTTAAATGTTTATTTATTCTTAAGAGACATAGAGACAGAGCATGAGCAGGAGAAGGGCAGAGAGAGAGGGAGATACAGAATCTGAAGCAGGCTCTAGGCTCTGATGAGCCGTCAGCACAGAGCCCGACGTGGGGCTCAAACCCACAGACCTTGAGATCATGACCTGAGCTGAAGTCGGCTGCTTAACCAACTGAGCCACACAGGTGCCCCTGTTCATTTTTTTAAAAAAAATTCCCCATATAAGTGAAAATGTATGATATATGTCTTTCTCAGTCTTACTCATTTCACTTAGCATGATACTCTCTGGGTCTCTCCATGTTGTCACAAATGACAAGAATTCATCCTTTTTATGGCCGTGTAATATTACCCTGTGTGTGTGTGTGTGCATTTGTCTATTGATGGACACTTAAGTTGCTTCCATATCTTGGCTACTTGTAAATTGCATACAGTAAACATAGGGGTGCACATATCTTTTCAAATTAGTGTTTTTGTTTTCTTTGGTAAATACTCAATAGTGGAAATACTGGGTCATATGTTATTTATATTTCCAGTTTCTTGAGGAAACTGCATGCTGTTTTCCATGGTGGCTATACCAGTCATAATTCCACCAATAATGCACAAGAGTTCCTTTTTCTCTACATTCTTGCCAACACTTAAAATTTCTTGTCTTTTTTATTTTAGCTATTCTGACAGCTGTAAGATGATATCTCATTTTGCTTTTAATTGCATTTCCTTGATGATTAGTGATTTGAATATTGTTTCATGAGTCTGTTGGCCATCTTTATGTCTTTTTTGGAAAAAAAATGTTTATTCAGGTCCTCTGACCACTTTTAATCAGATCTTTTAAAATTGGTGTTGAATTATAAAAGTTCTTTATATATTTTGTATACTAACTACTTATTAAATATATCATTTGCAAATATCTTCTCCCATTCAGTAAATTGCCTTTTCATTTTGTTAATGGTTTCATTTGCTGTACGAAAGCTTTTGATTTTTATGGAGTCCCAGTAGTTTATTTTTGCTTTTGTTTCCTTTGTCCGAGGAAACTTATCTAAAAAAATTTCTCTGGCCAGTGTCAGAGAAATCATTGTCTGTGTTCTATTCTAGACTTTTTATGTTTGCAGGTCTGACTTTTAGGTCTTTAATTCATTTTGAGTTTATTTTTGTGTATGGTGTAAGAAAGCGGTCCAGATTCATTCTTTTGCATGTGGCTGTCTAGTTTTCCCAGCACCATTTGTTGAAGAGACTGTCTTTTCCCCATTGTATATTCTTGCCTCCTTTGTCATTGATTAATTAATTCATTAATTAATGGGTTTATTTCTGAACTCTCTATTTTGTTCCACTGTTCTCTCTGTCAGTTTTTGTGCCAGTACATTCCTGTTTTGATTACCGCAGCTTTGCAGTATACTTTGAAACCTGGAATTGTGACAAAATGGATAAAAAAAATGGGGGGCGCCTGGGTGGCTCAATCTGTTAAGTTCCGACTTTGGCTCAGGTCATGATCTCATGGTTTGTGAGTTTGAGCCCAGTGTTGGGCTCTGTGCTGACAGCTCAGGGCCTGGAGCCTGCTTCAGAGTGTGTGTTTCCCTCTTTCTCTGCCCCTCCCCCGCTCACACTCTGTCTCTCTGTCAAAAGTAAATAAACATTAAAAAAAATGGACCTATCTGTATGCTGCTTTGTTCATCTTTCTCAAGATTGCCTTGGCTATTCAGAGTCTTTTTTGGTTTTATAAATTTTAGTATTATTCTAGTTTTGTGAAAAATGTTTTTGGTATTTTGATAGGGATCAAATACCCAATTCAATGCAAATAGGGATTGCATTGAATCTAGATTGCTTTGGGTAATGTAGATATTTTAACAATATTAATTCTTCCAATCCATGAGCATGGGATATCTTTTCATTTATTTGCATCATGTTCAGCTTCTTTAATCAGTATTTTATATTTTTCAGAGTACAGTTCTTTCACCTCTTTGGTTAAGTTTATTCCTAGGTATTTCATTATTTTTGGTGCAACTGTAAATGGAATTGTTTTCTTAATTTCTCTTTCTGCTACTTTATTAAAGTATGGAAATGGTACCAATTTCTGGGTATTAATTTTGTATCCTGCAGTTTTACTGAATTCATCTATTGCTTCTAGTAGTTTTTGGTGGAATCTTAAGATTTTCTGTACATGGAATCATGTCATCTGCAAATAGTCACAGTTTAACTTCTTTTTTACCAATATGGATGCCTCATTTTTTTCCCCCTTGTCCGCTTGCTGTGGCTAGGACTTAAACTGTGTTGAATAAGAGGTGAGATGAACATGGCTGTCTTGTTCCTGATCTTAGAGGAAAAGCTCTGAGTTTAACCCCCTTGAGTATGATGTTAGTTGTGGGTTTTTCATATAAGGCCTTTATTATGTTGAGATATGTTCCCTCTAAACCCACTTTATTGAGAGTTGTTTTTATCATGAAAGGATGTTGAATTTTTCAAATGCTTTTCCTATATCTGTTGAGATGATCATATGATTTTTATCCTCTTTTTTCTTGATGTGATGTACCACTTTGATTTTTGTGAATATTAAGCCATCTTTGCATCCCCAGGATAAATCCCAGTTGATCGTAGTGAATGATGTTTTAAATGTATTATTGTATGTAGTTTGCTAATATTTTGTTGGAGATTTTTTGCATCTGTGTTCATCAGAGCTATTGGCCTGTTGTTTTCTTTTTTTTTCCTTTTAGTGTTTTTTTTTCTGGTTTCGGTATCTATAATGTCGGTCTTATAGAATGTATTTAGATGCTTTTCTTTCTCCACTACTTTTTGGTTTATAGTTAGTGGAGAGTAACTATTATAACTAATTCTTTTTTAAAAGTTTGGTAGAATTTAACTGTGAATTTGTATTTTGGTAGTTTTTTTATTACTGATTGATTACTGATTCAATTTCATTACTTATAACAATCTGTTGAGATTTTCTATTTATTCCTGTTTCAGTTTTGGAAGGTTTTATACTTCTAGGAATTTATCCATTTCTTCTAGGTTTTCCAATTTGTTGGCATATAATTTTTCACAGTACTTTGTATTTCTTTGTTGTCAGTTGTTACTTCTCTCTAATTTCTTATTTATTTGGGTCCTTTCTCTTTTTTTTCTTGATGAATATGGCTAAGGTTTTTATCAATTTTGTTAATCTTTTCAAAGAACCAGCTCTTGGTTTCATTGATTTTCCTCTTCCTCCTCCTCTTCTTCCTCCTTCCTCCCTCTCCTCCTCTCTATATCATTTATTTCTGCTCTGATCTTTATTATTATCTCCCTTTTACACATCTTTGACTTTGTTCTTTTTCTAGTTCCTTAGGTGTAAAGTCAGATTGTTTATTTGAACTTTTTCTGTTTTCTGAGGTGGATCTGTATTGCTGTGTATTTCCCTCTTAGAACTGCTTTTGCTATTTTGGACCGTTGTATTTTCATTTTCATTTGTCTCTCTATTTTTTTTAATTTCTTTTTTGATTGCTTCATTGACCCATTGGGTTGTTTAGCATCATGTTGTTTAGCCTCCATGTGTTTGTGTTTTTTCAGTGTTGTTCTTATGATTTCTAGTTTCATATCATCGTGGTCAGTAAAGACGCATGGCACAATTTCAGTCTTCTTAAATTTACTGAGGCTTGTTTTGTGGCCTAACATGTGATCTTTTCTAGAGAATGTTCCACATGCACTTAAAAGGTTGTGTATTCTGTTGTTTTTGGGTGGAATGTTCTGTGTATATTTGTTATGTCCATCTGGTCCAATGTGTCATTCAAAGACACTGTTTCCTTGTTGATTTTCTGCCTGGATGATCTAACCACTGATGTAAGTGGGGTGTTAAGTTCCCCTACTATTATTGTATTACTGTCAATTTCTCTCTTTACTTTCACTGGTATCTGCTTTATGTGTTTAAGTGCTCTAGTGTTAGTTGTGTATTCAGAATTGCTATGTTTTGTTGAAGTGGTCCTTTTATCCTTATATAATGCCCTTCTTAGTCTTTTGTTACAGTCTTTGTTTTAAAGTCTGTTTTGTCTGATGTAAGTATTATCACTTTAGCTTTTAAAAATTTTATTTATTTACTTCTGTATGCGTGGTAAATGTGTTTTTATCCCTTCACTTTCAGTCTGTATGTGTCTAGGACTGAGATGAGTTTTTTGTAGGCAGCATGTAGATAGGTCTTATTTTTTATCCATCATATCACCGTGTGTCTTTTGACTGGAGCATTTAGGTCATTAACATTTAAAGTAAATACTGATAGGTATGTGCTTGTTGTCATTCTGTTATTTGTTTTCTGATTCTTTTTATAGTTCTCTGTTCCTTTTTTCTTCTCTTGCTCTCTTTCTTTGTGAACGATATTTTTCTGTAATGTTATATTTGACTTTTTTTCCCTCTGTATTTTTTGTGTGTCTGTTACAGATTTGGGCTTTGTGGTTACTGTATGGTTTATGTGTAACTTCCTAAGTAAATAGCAGTCTATATTAATTTGATGGTGATTTAAGTTCAAGCATATTCCAAAAAAAAAAAAAAGAAAAAACTTTTTTTTTCTTACTTTCCTCTCCACATTTTTTTGTATATGCTGTTGTATTTACATCTTTTTATTAATAATTTTCTTATGTCTAATTATGGCCATTTCTTTTCCACTTAAAGAAAAGTCCTTTCATCATTTCTTGTCAGGCTGGTACACTGGTGTTTGGGGAAACTCTTTATCTCTCCTTCAAACCTAAATGATAATCTTGCCAGGTAGAGTATTCCTAGATGTAGGTTTTTGTTTTTTCCTTTTAGCTCTTTGAATATATCATGCCATTCCCTTCTGCCTGCACAGTTTCTGCTGAAAAATCAGCTGGTAGCCTTGTAGGTTTCCTCTTCCAGGTAACTTTTTGCTTCTTTCTTGCTGCTTTTAAAATTCTCTCTTTATCTTTAACCTTTGACATTTTAATTATTAGGTGTTATAGTGTGGATCTCCTTAGGTCCATTTTGTTTGAACTCTGTGCTTTTTGGACCTGGATATTTGTTTCCTTCCCTTTGTTAGGGAAGTTTTTAGCTATTATTTCTTCAAGTAAGTTTTTTACCCTTTTTCTCTCTTTTCTCTTCTAGAACCTATAAATGAATGTTTGTTTGCTTGATGTTGACCAAGAAATCCCTTAACCTTTCCTCATTTTTTAATTCTTTTTTCTTGTTGCTGTTCATCTTGGTTGATTTCCATTACCCTGTCTTCCAATCACTGATTTATTATTCTGCATCTTCTAATCTCTTGTTGATTCCCTGTAATATTTTTTTATGGGCCAGTTATTGTGTTCTTACTTTTTTTCTCTCTCTTTATTGAAGATTTCACTGAGTTCTTTCACTTTTTCCTCCAGCTCAGTGACTATCCTTATGATCATGACTTTAAATTCTTTATCAGGTGTATTTCTTATATCTATTCTCTTTAGTTCTTTTTCCAAGTTTTTTTCTTGTTCTTTATTTTGGTGCATATTCTTCTGTCTCATCATTTTCTTTGACTTTGTTTGTTTCTGTGGATTAGACAGAATAGCTACTTCTCCTAAACTTGAATGAATGGTGTTGTATGGTCATTCCCTATGTATAATGTGTGTACTTAGTGACTTTGGCTGGCTGGCTGACAGGAGCTGTGTCTGGCCTGTGATGAGGATTCTAGAGCTTTCCACATAGTGGACACCCTGTCAGGAAAGCTAAAGCTGAAGTGGATGTAGGCCAGAGTATTTCAGAGTTCGACGTGCTAAGGGTACCCTAGTAGGACAGCTGAAGCTGAAATGGGTGCCAGTCAGAGTGTCTTGGGGGCATTCTGTGCAGAGGATGCGTTGGGGTGGCTGGAGCTGAAGTGATGTGAGGGCCAGGAGGTTCACTGAGTTCACTGCACAGTGGGTTCCCTGACAGGATAGCTGAAACTAAAGTGGGTACAAACTGGGTGACTAGGGCTTTACACACAGAGGGCACCTCAGTAGGATAGCTGAAGTCAAAGTGATTTTTGGTATTCTCGGACTCTGCATAGACACTGTCCTGAAAGGGCAGCTGGAGTTAGGCAGGGCATAGGCTGGAAGGTCCTGGGGTGTTCTACATGGGAGGCACCCTGACAGGATAGCCAAAGCTAAAATGGACACGGACAACAACAAGCAAACAAACATTCGTGTTATAGCTTCTAGAAGAGAAAAGAGAGAAAAAGGGTAGAAAATTTATTTGGGCTTTCTGCACAAAATGTGGATGGCTGAAGCTGAACCGGTTGGATACCAGGTTGTCCTGGGTCTCTCTACACTTTGTCCCAAAGTGCTCAGTGCAGGAGATTCCCTAGCCAAGCAACTAGAGTTGAGGCCAGTGCAGGCCTGAGTGTTCCAGGATACTGTGCAGGGGGCACCCTGACAGGGTGGCTGGATCTGAAGCAGACATTAACCAAGAGGTTCTAAAGCATTCTGCACCAGCGGTGCCCTAGGAAGCCATATGAAACCAAAGTGGCATGGGCCTAGAACTTTGTACCTATGTCACCTTGGCTCAAAGGCTAGGGTTGTGGTGAATGCTACGCAGGGGTGTCCCGGTGTATACTACCCTATGGCCACCTTGGTTGGAGGATTGGGGCTGGCGTCAGTTAGGGGTTCAGGACTCACTGAAGCAATAGGCTGGTTAGGGTGCCTGGACTGTGCACACTTCTGTGCTTTCAAGGTGGAGGGAGAGTGTTGACTATTTCCATCAGCCTCTCCCACCCGGAGAGCATTTCATCAGCTCTCCTGCTGTTGGGCAGAGTTCTGGGGCTGGCTCTTTAATATGCTAGTTGCGCTTTTTATTATTATTTATTTTTTTATTAATTTTTTTTAATGTTTATTTAATTTTTGAGAGACAGAGCATGAGTGGAGGAGGAGCAGAGAGAGAGGGAGACAGAATCTGAAGCAGTCTCTAGGCTCTGAGCTGTCTGCACAGAGCCCGATGCAGGGCTTGAACCCACGAACTGTGAGATCATGACCTTAGCGGAAGTCAGAGGCTCAACCAACTGAGCCACCCAGGTGCTCAAATTGTGCTTTTAAATCATAGCTTTTTAATGAAGAAAGGAAGGAGGGAAGGGAGGGAAGGAAGAAGGAAAATAAAGAAAAGAAAGAATTAAAAACCCAAAAGAGAACAAAAAAGAAAAACCAGACCAAAACAACAACAAACCCATGGCTTTTTTTCTGTGCCTTGTTGCAACTGGGGCTGGTGTGGACCTGGGAACTTGGGACTGCTGAAGCAGCATGCTGGTTTTAGGGACCATACGCTGCTCCTGTATGTACTTTTAATGTGGAGGAGAAGTGTAAACTGTGTCGTTTTCCAGCCCCTCGACCTGGAGAGCATTTATTTTTGCAGCTTCTCCATTTAGAGGAATTCTGTGCTGTCTCTTTCATATGTTAGTTGCCCTTTTAAACCACAACTTTTTTTTTTTTTAAACCTATGCCCTTGCAGAGAGGGATCTGTTCCTGGTCCCTCAGTACTCTCTCTCCACAGTACAGTTTGCTGCAGGGATGAGGGTTCCCTTTCTTGCCATCTTTCTTGCTGCTCTCCTTTGCCCTTCTCTCTGTCTTTTGTTGTGCAGATGTTGTTGAGTTTGTCCTCAGTTCTTCAGGAGGAACTGTTCTATAAATAGGTATCATTTGCTGTGGATGGGGAGGGATGAGATCAGGGTCTTCCTATGTTGTCCATAACTGGACAGAACTCCCTTAGTGCTCTTCTGATGTAAGCATTTAAAAGCCACAAACTTCACTCCAAGCTTTGGCTTCATCATGCAAACTTTTATATGTTGCATTTTCACTTTAACTCAGTTTGAAATATTTTCTAATTTGTTTTGTAGTTTATTCATCGTCCTATGTGTTATGTAGAAGTGTGTTATTTTTTCCCAAATATTTGGGGTTTTGAAAAGCAATCTATTGATACCAATTTCTAATTTAATTTAATTGTGGTTAGTGAACATCTACAGCAGGATTTCAATAATTTGAAATTTATCGAACATAATATTTTTATGGAGCAGCATATTTATTATCTTGGTGAATGTCATATGTGCTTTTAAAAAGAATAGTATTTATTTTGTGCTGTTGGTTGCAATCTGTCCATACCAGTTAGATCAAGGGAATTGATGATACCGTTCAAACTATATCCTGACTGATGTTTTTGTCAACCAGATCAATCATTGATAAGTAAGTGTTAAAATGTCCAAATATAATTGTGAATTTACCTAATTATCCCTTTTTTTCAATTATTTTGAAGCTATTTTTAGATACGTGAACATTTAAGGTTGTTGATTTCTTGACTAATTGACTCTTATTAAATTTTCTTCATCCTCATCCATGGCATTACTGGTCTTCTGGAAGTTCTCCACTTTGTGCACAGTAATCGTGCTTGCCTGGATATTATTAGAGCTATACCTCATTCTTGGGCCTATTGTTTTTATGGCATCCTCTTTTCCATCTTGCTACTTTTAAACTATCTTTGTCTTTATAGATAAAGTTAAATCCCTATAAATTTAATTTTTAGTGATTACTCTAGAATTTAAACTATGCATTCTTATTACTTCTGCTTAGAGGTAATGTTACAACACTTGAAAGAAATGCAAGAAAATTAAAACACTGTACTTCCATCCTCTTTTATTTCAGTTACTGTTATATATTTTACTTCTAAATACAGTATAAACTCAAAAGATAAGGTTTATTTTTTGGTTTAACTAATCAATTTTCTTTTAAAGAAATTAACAGAAGAAAAAAGGTCTTTTTGTTTTTTTATGTTTATTTTTTAGAAACAGAGACAGAGCATGAGCAGGGGAGGGACAGAGAGAGAGGGAAATAGAGAATCCAAAGCAGGCTCCAGGCTCTGAGCTATCAGCACAGAACCCAATGCAGGGCTCATACCGTCACGACCTGAGATCATGACCTGAGCCAAAGTTGGATGCTTAACCGACTGAGTCACCCAGGTGGCCAGGCCTTTTGTATTTATAACTTCTGATGTTCTTTTTACCTTCCTATAACTTTCAATTTCCAAATGAAATAATTTCTTTTCATGCTAAGAACATTTAGTGTGTGTGTTTTTTTTTTTAATTTGTTTATTGTTTGTTAGTGCAGATCTCTTGAAGAGTCCTTGGGATTTTTAATTATCTGAAGATCTTTTTACTTATCTTAATTTATGACTTTTGTTTATTTTTGCTATATATGGAATTTAGGTTTTTTTTTTTTCTTTTGGCACTTCAAAGATGCTGTGTCATTATCTCTTGGCCTCCACTGTTTCCAATGTGAATTAACTGTATTCTGAATAATTACATACAATATGTCATTTTCTCTGCTTTGCATATCCTTATTTTAGGATTTCAGCAGTTTGGTTATATGTTCCAAGTGTGATTTTCTTTTTACTTTTCTTTCTTAGAGTTCGCTGAGTTCTGGGTTGTGTAAGTTGTTGCTTTTTGGCAAATTTGGGCAATTTTCATCTTTACTTCTCTCTCCTCTCTCGTTCTCTCTCTCCTCTTTATTCGGGATTCCATTCATAGCTATTTTAGATTACTTACTTTTTTTTATGTCTGTGAGTCTCTGTTCTCTTTTCCACAGTTTTTATTTTTCTCTGTTACTAAGAGTGGACGTTGTCTGTTTACTTGTCCTCAAATACACTAAACTTTTTCTCTTTAGTGTTTAGTCTAAGCCCATACAATTATATTTTCACTTCATTTACAAATTTTATTTTTCAGTTTCAAAATTCCTCCCCCATTTTTTTTTTACAATTTGCATTTCTCTTCTGATATTCATTATCTTTTCAATCAATTGTTCATTTTTGTCTTGAAGTTCCTAGAAATATTTATAACATCTGTTTTAAAATCCTTGCTCTTTCCAGGATCTGTTTCTCTTCACTATTTTAATTTTTTCATCGCATTTCCCTGACTTTGCATATCTAGTAATTTTGATTGTGTGCAGGACATTGTAGATTATATTTTGTAGGAAGTCTATATTCTGTTGCCTTTCTTGACATAGTTTTACATTTTGTTCTGGTGGGCAGTTAAGTTTCTGGTGGTTTCAAATGATCTTATCAGTCTTGGTTTTATTCTTTGTTAGGAGGATCCGTTTGTGTTTTATCTTTTGTCCTTGAGTATAGCCACTTATATGCAGCCTTACAGAGTCTAGCCTTTTACAGGCACATCCCAGCCATCAGCCAAAGACCCTGGTCTGGCCTGACATAAATTTCTGGCAATTCCCTCACTGGTCCAGTGTCATCTTCTTCAATACTCTGCTGTTCACATTCCATCTGCTTCAACAGCTTTAAAATTCAATCTCTGCCTCATCAGCTCAGTGAGGTTACCATCTTGACTTGAGTGCCACTTCCTTAAAGCATGGGCTAGTGACCTTGAGTTAGAAAGCCAGGGAGGATTTGGGACTCATGTTTTTCTTCTGTTAAAAATCACTGTCTTCTGTTGTCTCTGGTTCAGTGCCTGAAAACTGTTGCTTCAGAATTTTTTCCCCATTTTTATAATTATTTATGGAGAATGGGCAAGTTCAGTACCAATTACCTTCTCATGGCCAAAAGTGTTGTTGCTGGCTGCTGTTTACAGAAGATTTTCCATGCCATTTGTCATTTGCTTACAGAGGCACTTTCATACTTGATGAAAAGCTCTGTAACCTATTGTACTTTTTTTCAATGCAGTCCTAATTCTAACTCCTATCTGCTCATTTTCCTTTCTTAGACGAGAAAACATGATTAATTAAAAGAGAACTGATAGGCTACATATTATATGATTCCAACTGTATGATATTTTAGTAAAGGCAAAACTATGGAGACAGTGAAAACAAGGGTGGTGATGGGGAAGTGAGTAGGCAAAGCACAGAAGATTTTAGAGCAGTGAAAATACCTATGTGATACCACATTAATGGCTATATGTCATTTTATGTTTATCCAAAGCCATAGAAGATATATAACACTAAGAGTGAATCCTAAGGGAAACTATGGACTTTGGGTAATTATGATGTGTCACTGTGGATTCATTCTTGGTAAAGAGCGTACCATTCTGGTGAATGGTGTTGGTAATGAGGGAGGCTGTGCATGTGTGTGGGCAGGGAATATATGGGAAATCTTTATACCTCCCTCTCAATTTTGTCATAAACCTAAAACGGGTCTAAAAAATAGTCTTAATAAAAATGAACTGATTAATAGCAGTGTTTTAGGACAAAACTAATAACTTACATGACTAGTAGTTTCATGTTTGTTTAACCAATACTGCATGTAGTTTTTTTTTCATTTTTTAATAACAGAATTGCATGATTTTTCAAAACATCAGTTTTATTTTGAGCTAATTTCTTTATCGTGTATTCACTTTATTTACTGTGTGTTATTTGTGTCTTAAAATGTAGCGCATTTCTTGAAGGTTTAGATTAACTTCTATGACCTCTTCTCCTCCTTTTCTTAAACAGGAACCCCTGATCCATTTTTTTTTTATCAGTAAATGCCTTATAAAGGAAGCCTTATAATGTAGGACAGAAATGTACAGGCCCTAGATCAGGGATCCCTGGATGTGAGCCTCCCTTCTGGCACTTAACAGCTGTGCAAACTTGAGCAATACTTAGGCTCTTTCTAAGCCATCTCCATGAAATGGAGATAATAATTGTACCACCTCTTAGGAGGTTTTTTTAATGGTTCCAGTCTGTGCAAAAGCACTTGGCATAATGCCTCATACATAATATATGTTCGATAAGTATTAATAATATCTAGTCTTTAAAATACTACATTCATTTATTTAAAAAAAAAAAAAGGCATGAAGAGACAGCATACTAGCATGGAAAAGTCAGAGAGTATCTGTTCTGTTTCTACCTCTTATTATCTATGTGACTCTAGCTAAACCCCTTAAACTCTCCAGTCTACAACTATAAAATGAGCAGAAAATATGCCTACCTTATAGTTTGGTATAAGAATCAATTAGGTTAATATTTCATAGTTTGTTAAAAAATAGTCAAAAAAAGTTTACACAATAAGTAAAATACAAATAATTCAACAAATCAATAATTTTAATAAAAATATACAAGTTACATGTTAAATTCCAATATTCTCCACCACAGAGAATCTTCTTGCCATAAAGAAAATACAACTGTTTATTTCCTCAACAGGAAAAAAGAAATGGTCCCCTTCTGAGCTTTCATAGTTTTTGCTAGGTGAATCATTGCTTGGAGAAGAAATATCTGTATATTCTTGTCTAAAATCTAATGAGGACTCATGTGTTGTATTAGAAACCCTATTACAAAAAAGAGTATGTTGTACATTTAACATAGGAATACAGTATACGTGCTCTATACATATGTATGTGGCATGCACATACATAAATGTATGTTTCTGTTTAATAAACAACACATTCAAAAGAGCAAAATATAATTATGAAGCTCAACTGTGGAAATTTAAAGTAAAGGCTTGACTCCCATGACACTCAAAGTTGCCAAAAGAGTCATTTTAGGATATTGCCAGATACTCTGACCTATTGCTAAAAGGATCTTGATTTTCCAGACATGTGAACATGATGTAGACATTTCATCTCTTTCTTTAGGAAGAAGTGTTCTCGAGATTAGAGTCCCAGAGGGAGAGCTGGAATTCCAGTCAGTACCACCTCTGCTCTGTGGGATCCAGTCAGGGGACAGGAGCTATGTTAGTAATCTGAATGAGGAAATTTAATATAAAGAATTGTCAACTCAGTAAAAGGTTAAGTTCTAAAGGGGATATTAAAGAGATATCTGCAGGTTAATTGGGATAGCAACATTGGACAGCAACCACCGTCCCTTGACCTTAGAAGCAAATGAAAAAGGAAGAGGCTCAGATACTTGGCAGAGGGTGGGTGGTGATGGCTTCACATTTTTAGAAGGATAAAACCCTGTTGTTTTTGGCTGAGGAGGTCTTCTATATGAAATTTGCTATTAAGCATGACATTCTAGAAGCAATTTTGTGTCTGGGAGTTTCCTGAATTCTACTTGAAATTACTACTTTAGGCAGATATAAGTTATTTTTCTTTGAGGCTGTTTTCTTTTCTTTCTTTTCTTTTCTTTCTCCCTTTCTTTCTTTCTTTCTTTCTTTCTTTCTTTCTTTCTTTCTTTCTTTCTTTCTTTCTTTCTTTTTTCTTTCTTTCTTTGCTTAAATTTAATCTGAACAATAAAAATAACCATCAGAGCTGCAAATTGTGTGCCACGGATCTTCCCTCAATATACACTGAGTGTGCAAAGTTCTAGATTTCATCCTCTGGGAGACACAATGATGCAAGTTTTAGGGGCGCCTGGGTGGCTCAGTCTGTTGAGCGGCAGACTTCAGCTCAGGTCATGATCTCACAGTTTGTGGGTTCGAGCCCCGCGTTGGACTCTGTGCTGATGGCTCAGAGCCTGGAGCCTGCTTCAGATTCTGTATCTCCCTCTCTCTCTGCCCTTCCTCTGCTCACACTCTGTCTCTATGTCTCTCAAAAATAAATAAAAACATTTAAACAAAAAAAAATAACTCGCTGTCTTGAAGGGAAAGAGAAATATTTAAAAGCCATTGCAATATAAAGTAGAATGTGGTAAATTTAAATCCAAATAGTAGGTACATGTAGAAGAAAAGTTACGACGGTAAGAATTTTATTTGTCTTGGACTTTACAGTTTTCACAGGACTTTTTATGGAGTCCAGCTCCTTGAATTCTCAAAATAACTATAATTAATCTATATTGTATTATCCCTATTTTACAGATGAGGAACAGGAGGTTTAAGTGATTGCCCCCCAGTCTCACAAGTAATAAGTGGCAGGCTGGGGATTTAAACCCAAACCCATCCCTCTTACAACACAATCCCTCAGTCTTTCCAAAGAAACCCAATACTCTCTGAGGAGTGTAAAGCTACTCATTGTAAGTAAGGCTTCATCTTGATATGGAAAGACACACTCCAGTTTCTCATCCTGGGCCCCCAAACTCAAAAAGTTAAATGGGGTTGAGGAACCAGTCAACTAACCAGGTTCCCTAAACCTGCACAGAAAAACAAATGGTGTCTTCATCAGGGGAAATCAGCAGGAGGCTCTTCAAATGGTTAAACAATGATTTCTGCATAACAACTGAGATTCAAGTAACACCAAAGCAAGCTCCCAGCTGAATCTCCCTTGCTAACTGCAAGGACTTCTGGCCTCTTTCCAAGAAACTCTCTGTCAGGTTTCTGGAAACTCAGCCACAAAGGCAGGGGAAGGTTATTCGAGACAGAATCATTCCACTGTACCTGAAAAGGTCTTCTCTTCTCCAGCAGATAGCTGACCTCCCAGGGAGTGTCAGGACTGCTGAGTCACTTGCCTAGGGATCAGCTCAAAGAACGGCCCCTATTAATGTGGCCTCTCATTTTGGTATCTCAGGAATTTAAGACATTTGTCAGCTACATTCTTTACATTCAGTTTATAACCTGGGCCTGTAAGGGTCCCTTTGCTTCACTTAACACTTCAAATATCTGGTCATGGGCATACACTACCTTCTTCATTCTTTCCTCCTGAAGATATGCTTTTATTCTGAGGGGGGAGAGAGAAGGGAGAGGGTTGAATACACACACACACACACACACACACACACACACACACACGTTACTTATATACAGCCAAAATTTTGTTCTTAAATTAGGAAGTGGTATTATTTTACCTTGAACATCTGGCCTTCTTTTTTCAGCAGTGGGTCTTTCCAGAGCCAGGAACAAGAAGCCTAGGGGAGAATGACTCAGAGAGTCCATGGCTATACATTCCTTCTTCTTCTTTTGGTCGTGTCTCTTTGCCTTCTCATATCTCACCAGTCACTTGTCCTTTTGGATCAAAACCTCACCATGGTTTGGGCCCTTTCAGCTAGGCTAAGGATGGTTTTAGAGGAACTGATACTGTCCTATGTTTTTTTACAATCCCTTAGAGGTGGGAGTCATTTCACCCACCTCTAAAATTATCTCCTCAAACCTCATTAATGAATATCCTGGGCTGAAAAACAATATTCAGTTCCTACAACAAAGTCTAATATAGTGGGCACCAGTTAAGTACTCCTTAAATTGGTATAAGATTTAATTATGTTATCAATTTTAGTAGAAACCTTTACTAATGTGAAAAGTATTTTCAGTTATAAGTTCTTAGTGAAGATAGTGACTTTAACATCTATTTGTTGTCCTGTAGGACTGAGATCCTTGCATATCTTACTTAGTAAGTACCTATTATAAATGAATGAATGAATATAAATTAACCACATTTGTATCTGAATAAATATATCAACATAGCATAAAGAGGCACCTTGATAATGGAATGCACTAAAAGCACACATATATTAGGAAAATTCTTACAATATATAAATGCTTACTGTATGTCTTATATAATACTTAGGTGCTATGGGGACCTCAAAGGTGAATTAGACACTGAACTTATGTGAAGAGACTTAGATATAAGTAACATTAAAAAGGGAAGATATCAAGTGATTTAAGGGATCTGTGAAGTGTCTCCTGCAGACATCATTTCTGATCTTCCAAAGTTTTGGAATTCCTATGCCCACCACAGTCAACAGCTTCAAGATGGTTCATTATTTCTTGCCCCCTAGTCACATGGTGACATGGGCATTATTCTCCTTAGAAGAACTCCGCTGCTTTGCTTGAGAGAACTGCCTCTCATCTTCCTGAAGAGTTGTTCCTACCCTCTCATTAAACAGTATTCCTTTTTTCTGAATGAAGCTTTCTCCCTTCAGGAGGTACATTACAGCTTTAGTAGGCTCCCAGTCTAGGTTAATGGATTTCTTTTGCACTTTTCAGTTTCAATTCAAATGTAACCAAGTTAGGATCAATTATAGATCCCACTAAACAGTGTGATTTAAAGCTGAGCTTTTTCCATTTTTCTCTTCCACCACATCACATGCTTTGCTAAGTTCTTGTTGATGTGATTAAGAAACCATACCAGATTAGTAGGAACACAGATGTTTCTTTTAATATCATGCCAATTAATTGACAGGTAAATATTGTTAACTATACCTAGGAAAACATTACCTCATATGAGGAAAAAGTTTATGACCATTGTCGTATTTAACACTAGAATTGAAAAAGAGACCAGGCTTTGTTCTTTTTGATGAATCCCAATTAGTTTCACTTTTAAATTTATTATTTATTTTTATTTTTGTTTATTTATTTGATTTTTAGAGAGAGAGAGAACATGAGTGTGGAAGACAGGCACTGGTGGGGAGAGAGAAAGAATCTTAAGAAGGATCCAATCAGGGGCCCCTGGGTGGCTCAGTCGGTTAAACAACGACTTCAGCTCAGGTCCTGGAGCCTGCTTCAGATTCTTTGTCTCCCTCTTTCTCTTCTCCTCCCCTCTCACACTCTGTCTCTCTGTCAAAAAGTAAATAAACATTAAAAAAAAAAAAAGAAGGATCCATACTCAGTGTGGAGTCAGATGCAGGGCTTGATCCCACAGCCAGAGATCATGACCTGAGCCAAAATCAAGAGTTGGAACTCAACCGACTGAGCCACCCGGGCACCTCTAATTTCATTTTTTAGTTTATATCTTAAACAAAAATGGTGTATCAGTGTAGATTATTATGTCAGCTCACCACCTTCATTGATGCAGACACATTCAGACAGTTATTCAGGAAAATAGGACACACTGTGGACCAGATCTAAAAATCGGTAGCATCAGGTCTCAAACACCAGGGCTTATGTGTTTGGTTGCTCAATGGAGTATGAATAGGCATATGCAATAACTTTTTCTGGAATATTAATGGCATACATAATTTTACTTCTTTGGATATGGTATATATCACTTTACCCTGCAGTCATTTTTCTAAGGAAAGAAATAAACAGCAAGCATGTGAATATACTTCACATGTGAATATATTGCTTGTCAGGACAGTTTTCATCACTGCATTCAGCTTTCATCCAGAGTCTGTTCTCAATGTACAGTCTTATTCTGCTTACTTTTCCTGTCTTCTTTGATCCTCCTGCCTCTTCCTTACTGGGCCTCCTGTACCAGAAGTATCTAGCAACCTGGGACATTGAACAATCTTTTTAGACTGCTTATGACCCCTGGGTCATATATTGGAAAAAATTGTTGTCATTTTTAATCCCAAATATGCCAAAGTTTTCCCTTATATTTGAAGGGATCTTTCAACTTTCTATTAGTTTTTGTCTTCACTTTATTGATTCATTTTTGTCTTCTACTGTTAACAGGTTAAAAAATTCAAGGATCAAATTCCATAGGAAGTTATCCCTATAATGTTTCAAATCCTGTTATGCAGTCGTTCACAGCTTACATAGTTTTTCATTGTTTGGGGTGGGAGGAGTACATCCTAAAACCTATTTTTTTTGGATTTAAAATGGCAAGAAAAAAGGGTCAAAGTTTATGGTGTTGCCTTGTGAATGGAATGGTATTTGGATTTGAAATTGGATGAGAGAAGTTGAAGTGTGATACGGGATAACCGAAAGACCGGAAAGATTGAGGTTGGTAGAGGAGGAGGACCAAGGGAAGTTGAACTTTACTTTTATAATGGCGCGCAGGTGTTGAGGTGCTGAATGGAATAACACTGCTACACTCGTGTCTACCAATAAACTGGCTTGGATGGTTCTTCACCCTCAGCTGAACTGCAGAATTCCTGATGCAGAAACATATTTTCTATAGGTGGTAGTTCAAGGTCTAGTAAACTTTGTAAAGTAAAGTAAACGTTGACATTCAGTCCAAAGAGCTCTTTTAGGCTTATACCTCTGTTTCAAAAAGTGTAATTCTGGTCTTGACAACTTCCATTTAAAAAGAAAAAGTATATCAAATCTCTGAGTACAGGACCAAGTACTCAGGGGAATTTTCTCACCAGTATTTTCTTCAAAGGCTCAACAAATTATCAGACCCTTAAATATGACTAAGCTGATATATTTACAGGAAAAGTCCTATGATCATGGCTCTCAGTGACTTCAACATTTATATTCCTGAACCTAACCTTGAAATTTCTCTACATCCTGATTTCTGTAACCTATATTCTCCTCCACCTCAACTATTATAAGCATCAGTTAAGGACTTATCAACTCATGGAAGCTCTCAACTCATAACTTCCATCTTATCCCTTTGTACTCTTTCATTTCTGGTATAATTGTGCTTTACAACCTCTAAATGTGTTCAGCATCTACTCTGTACCAGGTATTGCTCTAAGCACTGTGGATATAAAGATGACTTTAGGACAAGTGGTTCTTTCCTCATGGAGCTCAGAGTTGAATGAGAGGGACAGATAAATTAATGGATTATTATAATATGTTTCATTAATTATTTAAATAGGAGGATTTGGGGCATCAGAAGAGAGCATAAGAAGGGCTTGTTAGGCCTGGTAAGCAAGGTTAGACACCCTAGAGGAGGTAATATCTGAGCTAACTCCTAGAAGAGGAAGACCAAGGATAAGGGAGAGGTTGGGAGTTGTTCTAGACAGAGAATTTTTCAGTTTCTGATGCAGAGTTGAATACTTCACTCATCAGTCAGTATCACTCACAAGGCCCCATGGTTTACACTACAAGTATCCCATAGCTTATATTGTAATGCGGGATAAAAATAAATAAATATCGTCACTCAGAGGACAGCAGCAAATTTTGCTCATCCGTTTTAGCTGTCAATCTTCAGAGACACAGGTGGGAATCTATCTGGAAACTGATCCAGTTGGCAGTAGCATTTACAGATAATGTAGTTTTAGCACATTATTTCCTCTTCTGGGAGAACAATAATTGTAATAACTTATACCTATTATTTCTTAAGCTTAATGTATTTTCTTACTTGAGCTTCAGAACACCTCTGTGTAGTAGGTGTTGTTGTTGTTGTTGTTATTCTACAAGTGAGAAAGAAGTTAAGTCAGTAGCTAATAAATGGCTAATAAATAGAGCAATCAACATTTGCAACCAGGCATGCGACTCTAGCCTGCACTCTTAGAACTAGATTCTGCAGCAAGGTATGGTTCAATACATTTTATCATTTTTAAGACCTGAATAAAGACTTCTCATGGTCAGGGAAAACTTACACTCACACTTCAGTGACCACCTCAACTATAATTTCTTTTAATTCCTTTCCTACTGTAGCCAATAAAAATTACTTAGTTTCTCTGCTTAGTATGGTGCATGGCATATGCTAATGTAGAATATTGGCTGAATCGGCAAGTGGGTGTATATTTCTATAACAATACACTTTTCTGTCATGGCTAGTCTTACACTGAATTCGGATTACAATAGTGTTTGTACACTTATTTGCATGTTAGACTGTGTACTTCTTGATGCAAGAGATCAATTTTGTTTTGTTTTGAGAGAGAAAAAATGAAAATGGAGGAGAGGGGCAGAGGGAGAGAGGGAGAGAGGATCCCAAGCAGGCTTCAGGCTCATCCGAGTGTGGCCTGATGTGGCACTCCATACCACAATGCTGGGATCATGACTCCAGCCAAAATCAAAAGTCAGACACTGAACCACCTGAGGTACCCTCCTGCTCCTGAAAGAGATCAGTTTTAATCATCTTTTTATTCCATCTCCTAGCAGGAATTCTGGCAGACAGGTACTGAATAAATGTATACTAAAATGACCGACTTAGTGAATGAATGAATGAATGAATGAATGGTTGGATGCTAGAGATGAGTGCTACAAATAGTCAGAAATCCCAACAGTGTCAGGGTATACTTTTTTGTATGCCTAAACATCCTCTAGCTTGTATCTCGTTTTCTTGCATACAATAACTATGAAAGACATTTAGTACTTCCCGAGGATCCACGTGCTTCCTTTTATTTATATGGTGTGATATGACTGGTTCTGGCTGTGAGCCAAAATGATACGTGTCACTCTGGGCTTAAGTTTTTGAAAGTAGGTGAGTTCTCTACACTTTCTCTCTTATGCTCGTACAAAAGCCTTAGAGATGACACATTGAGATGAAGTCCTCACACGATGGAGGAAGCCTAGATACCTGTGTAAATGGATAGAAAAAGCTGCCCTGGGGAATCACTAGAACTACAGAGTACTTTCTGTGATTGAGATACAAACATTTTTTGGGGATAACGCTTTGAGATTTGGTGACTTATTTATTACTGCAACATAATCTAGCCTAATGAGATTAGTACATTGAGTATTCAATAACTCTTGAATGAAAGATTAGGTCACACCCTTACCTATGATGTTCAGATTGGCCTCATTGCCGTACTGAACGTGGCATCAATTTTTTTTTTCTTTATTCAGTTGGTTAAAGCTGTGTGGCCTTTCGGAACCAAGCATGGTCAAGCCCTAGTGTGAAGGTTTTTATGCTTAGTCCTCTGAGCTAAGTGTTGCAAAACATGCACATGTTCCTCTCTCCCAGTGAGTTAAATTACAAGAAGGATTAGAATTGAAACCAGAGCAGAACCAAATCTTGGGGTTAAATGTTGATTGCACATTAATACTGGCATATTAGTTCATGCCTTTCAAAGAGTTGGAACAAACAAGACTGCCTAAAGTTTACCAGTCTGCAAAATGAACGTTTGATTCATACAATCCTATGTGGATATGCTTCAGTTTCCATCAGTAGAGAGTAATTCATTCATTCATCAAATACTTAGTGAGCACCCACTCAGGAGTACTAAAATGGCCACAGTGAGCAAGATTGATTGTAATTTTTGTGCATCCTCAGATGTTCCTTGGACTTATAGGCCAATTTTAATTCAAAGCAACACACTTTATGCAGTCTGGAGTTTAACAGGCAAGGGATAACTTGTATGGCAGACTTAGCACAATGCTTTATGTTTCTTTTTCTTCTGTTTACGTTCATGGCTGTGGTTCGAAGATGGCTTGGAATCTTAGTTTTCTTATCAGAGATCTGATTTTTTTGGACAAGTAGACCTGTTTTTTTTTTTTTTTTTTTTTTTTTTTTAAGGCTCAACTGCTTTGCTTGTTTTTCAAGGCATTTGGCAAAATCACCCTAAGGGTCTCCCATTAACCCTCTGGCTGATGATGTAGGATAGTTCGGATACATATTCATTCTAGTGGAATGAATTAGTTGCAACTTGTTGGATGCTTCTTGAGCAATAATGGACTTACGTGCATCATCCATGTTTTGTTTTTCTTTTGATGGAGTCTTCATGGTTTTTGGCTATCGTTATTTTCAAACAATTTAAAAATAAGGGATGGAAGCTTGCCTATTTGACCCATTTCTCCTTGAGTTTAGCAAGTTTGGATCAGGTTCTCCTGACCAAATCATAGGGCCTTGCTGCATGGGACCTTAGGCAGTGGCAGGAGCTGGCCTCTAGCTCAGGATTCCCCGTTAAAGAGCTTAGGCAGTCAGAAAAACAAGGAAGAGGTACGTTTGTTGCCTGTATTGGGTAATCTAATATGATGCCTTGGGGCGAAGTGAGTGAAAGCCAGACAACCATTCTGTAAGTTCCTTTGAATGGGAGCTGGCAGCATCTAGAACCGGCAGCTTTCCATCATGGAATATCCATTAACCTTGTTTATCTCTGGAAAAACACTGCCCTGTTTCCACAGTCTGCTGCTTGTCAAAGGACGGTGTAAGAGATCATCTTTGAGTTCAAGGAGAGGATGAGCTTTTCAGCTATGGGGAAAGTAGAATCTGGGGGTACTGATTTTTTTCTTTGTTTTGAGATCACAAGCAACGTGCAACAGTGTGTGATCTGAACACGGGCGACTTATTCAGAAAGGTCCTTCTTAGATTCATAGATTTCTTATAGACAGAGAAATCTCCTTTTTCCTTTGCCTAGCTCTTCCTGCAGTTCATTGGTGTTATTTATATCTTGGAAGCTAAAAATAAATGTGAGAACCTTCCATTTTTTTGAGGAATCTCCACACCATTCTCCAGAGTGGCTGCACCAGTTTACGTTCCCAACAGTGTAATAGGGTGCCTGTTTCTCCACATCCTCGCCAGCATCTACGGTTTCCTGATTTGTTCATTTTAACCACTCTAACCGGTGTGAGGTGGTATCTCACTAATCAGCAAATAGCATCATATAAACTCATTTATCTCTTATTTTGTGGCATATTTTAATATGAATCCATAAGGAGTAAATCTTTAAGTAATGATCTGTGGTATATTTCAATGAAAAATATAAGACCTAGAAAAATAAATGGTTGATTATGCACATTTAGAAATGCACATTTACCACAAAATCTGTATGATTGAATAACATCAAATAAAATGTCATAAAGCATTTTAAACACCAAAAAAATGAATGAAAGATTCACATTCTTATTTTGATTTTCCAATTTCCCCTTGAGACCATGTCCCAGTACAATATTCCTGGCTAGTTCTTTCTCTGTTGTTCATCCTACCTCCATGTGTGACTTTTCAACACATTCAGAGTTACAAAGCTGTCTTTCATAGGTGTTTGATATACATGTTTATTAATGAGAGAATCTAGATTAGGATTTAGAAAGAGAGATTTTAATTTTTGAATTACGTTATTCCCAGTAACAGTTATTAAACCTGGAAATAGGCTACAATATGAAGTTTTAAGTTACCATATATAGCAACCTGCCAATAAGAAAGACAACCATTTTATTGGTTGATTACCTGCTCTCTCACCTCAAGACCTTTGAGGTTGATGGATAAGGATGCTGTTGAAACTGATGTAGAAATCTTAGTTTTTTTTAATTGAAATTCATTTACAAATGTATCCTTGTAGAAAATAACACTGAAAGTTGGAGCTTAATTTAAAAATATTTAAAAATGAGTCACAGAATATGGACTTGGACAAAAAATATGCTAGTTACACAGTTTGTCCCTTAGTGTCTAATTAGCACAGAGTGAGTCAGCTTTAAATACTAATTCTTAAAAAAAAATTAAGGATGCCACAGAATTCTATCATGCTACTTAATGATTACATCAGGAAATTCTTTGTCATACCTAAGGTCGAGCTTAATATTCTATATTTCAAATAAGTTTTTTCTCCGTTAGATGATAAAAAATCATATTTATGTATCATATAGTTAAGCACAACCTAAATAATAAATATTCTTATATGTATTCTTACACATATAGGCTTGATAGCATTAAAATACATTATTAGCAGAAGAGCATTATCAAAACAGAATAGTTTTGCTTGTTTGATCACATTTGAAGGATAAAGGATATTAAAAATTTCAAAATAACTTTATATTTTTAGGCTACTGGCTGTCCTATTAAATACCCATAAAAGGCAAACTGAAGGATATGTAAATTTAGTTTTGAATATCTGTGGGACATTTCTAGTGGGCCAATCATAGAGCTGGTTGCTTTCACATGTTATGTTATTTAATTCCTATAATAGCTTCGTGATACAGGAATTTCCTGAACCCCTTTGCAAATACATTCCATACAGGGCGTCAAAGCCCATAATAAAGTTCAGCTAGCTGAAGCAACACAGTCACCAAAGCAAAATGTCTTGAAGTGGTAAGTACTCGTGTGACTTAGCCAGACAATTCTGTCTCCATAATCGGTTCATTATGAAAAAAACAGGACAAAACAAAAAAATTCAAATAAAAATAGAGTCCTCTCTGTAAGAGAGAGCATTAGATTGGAATTAGAGTCCAGAGGTAGAATCCCGCTTTAGTTGCCTACTACCCTGTGACCTGACATGGGGTTGTGTTAGAGTCACAGTTTTTTCATTGTCTGTGAACTCAATAAAACAGTCAAAATGAATTTTTTTTTAATATTTTGACTATGACCCATAGTAGGAAACACATTTTATATCACAGCTCAGTACATACACACACCCACACATACCCCAAACACAAAGTTTCACCAAACACTACTTACTCTTACTATGTATAATGCATTCTGATATTTTCTATGTTATTCTTCTTCACTTTTTTTGTAAAATATTTTAATGTTTATTTATTTCTGAGAGACCAAGACAGAGCATGAGTAGAGGAGGGCCAGAGAAAGAGGGAGACAGAATCCCAAGCAGGGTCCAGGCTCTGTGCTTACAGCTCAGAGCCTGACGCAGGGTTCGAACCCACAAACTGTGAGATCATGACCAGAGCTGAAATCAGACGCTTAACCGGCTGAGGCACCCAGCCACCCCTGTTCTATTTCACTTTTAAAATTAATGTGTGTGACATACCTGAAATTATTTCAGAACCCACTGAGGAATCTGAATCTGCAGTTTTGAAAACACCTTAAGGTCTTAAAAATAATTTACAATAGTCAATGTTATGTTTTACCACCATGCAAAAAGCAAACCCATCTACACCAACCCCCACTCAAAATGGCCATCAGTTTAAAACAATGGCTTTATCTGTACATATTTTAAACACTTAAGATAAAATTTAACGATTCTTTGTGTGTGTTTGAAAAATTATCTATATATTTCAGGAAAAAATAGTGAAGTCCTGAGCTATTGAATGATATGAAAGAGCAAAGGACAGCGTGATTCATTGAACAAATATGCTTATTAAAGCATCTGGAATATCATAACAAGAGGTAGCTATGAAGACCCTGTCTGGAACAGTTCCCAAAGTGCAGAATTTATGTTTATCTTTATTAAAGGCAATAAGAGAATTGATACACACTTTCACTACATCTTTTGTAAGAAAAAATAAGGTGATTGTTCATTCCCTGTGCTTTGGGCAGGGCTTGCAAGGAGAAACCTTTCTGTTTTCTAATAATAGGGAAATAGACATTCCAAGAATTAAAGGCATTTTCATCAACAATACACTCTTGTTTGTCAAATAACTTACCCTGTTTAGTACGTACTTGCTTCTCTAGGAATTCAGAGTTTATGATTGAATAGTGGATCAGGGATTCATTCCACAGATGTCTATTGAGCTCCTTCTATGTGCCCCACACTGGGGATACAAAGATATATAAGACAGGTGAAATTTCTGCTCTCACCAAGCTTTCCTTTCTATGAAAACTCAGTGGGTCTTCACATCTATTCAATTAGATGAAATGCTATGGCATTTTCATAAACACATAGACTGAAGAGTGCTAACAAAACTTTGTATAATTTAATGCATCATGGATAAGGCTCGGGACTTGGAGTTACCACAAAGGAATTGCATATGTGCCAACTTGAATTTTGTGTATTAGTGTTAAAAATTTGACGGGCACCTGGGTGGCTCAGTCGGTTAAGCGTCTGACTTTGCCTCAGGTCATGATCTCACAATTTGTGAGTTTGAGCCCCGCATCAGACTCTGTGCTGACAGCTCAGAGCCTGGAGCCTGCTTCGGATTCTGTGTCTACCTCTCTCTTTGCCCCTCTCCCTGCTTGTGCACTGTCTCTCAAAACCAAGTATTAAAAAAATTTTAAAAATTTTTGCTTTGCTTCAGATAATGCTGTATGAGGCTAATGAAGTGTGAGGGGCTGGAGTGAGATCTGGTGGAAGACCTTTAAGGGTAGATAGAGCCCTTGGATTTTTGTATGGCAAATAAGCAATAAGCAGCTGGTCTAAGCTGTAACTTGGCTTTCCTTAGAGGGAGTTCATGAACTTGAAAAGGAAAAATATTGCATATTTATCTTCACTAAACTGTTACTGAAATGTGGCATTTCTTTCATTTTTTAAACAACATCTAACATCATAATTATTGCTACCTGTAGTTTGGTCGCTAGTAGATGTCACAGATATTTGCATTTTCCATTAGAGGGGCTAGAGATGATACCTTGAAATATTGTTTGTGGTGCTTAGTACATTGAAGTTGCAGTACTTTTTGGCCGAATACCAGATCTTGTTGTTTAATGTGCTAAAAAAGATACATATTCATTATATCTCAAATTTATTTTTCAACATGTTTTGAGAACTCTGTTTCAATCTGATTAGTTTACTTAGTAATCCTTACTGTTTTATGTTATGCATGTGAAGACAATATTATGAGAGGTGTCCACAGATTTTCCAGACTGACAAAGGGGTTCATATCACAAAAAGAGTTAGGATATCTTGCTCTAAAGCAAGAGATTGTAAAGTCAAATGCCTGCAAAACAGGTAGGTAATATTAAGGACCGAATGGAAAAAGTGAGATCCCTTAGAAGGTTAATGTAGCAATCTAGAGAGAAAAGAATCACTCTCAGGGGAAGGGGGCAGGCCTGTATTCCTCCCAAATGTAGATCCAACTGAATAAAAGTTGAAGGAATAGGGCAAGCCGAGTTCAAAATATCACCTTCTTAGGGAACAAACCTGGTCTTAGAGAATGTGGCTTATTTCCTGGCTACCACAACTGCAGGGGCCGCCATTCAAGTGGATTGTAAAGTGAAGGCGCTCCCTAGAGTCTTGGAGCATACAGCCTGCACCACAGTAACATGCTGCTGCCCGCATCACCTGTGGGACCTCGGACGCTGAGTCCTGCCTGGACTTAAACCAGCTTACCCAGCACGGCTGGTTTGGGCACGTCTCAGGGAGGAGAGTTGGCCCTGGGAGGCCTTGAAATGGGCTAGAACAATGCATTAATTAAATTGACCTCAATGACAAAAATGTTCTCCCTATTGTATTTCCATTCCCAAGTCCTGTCTTACTACAGCTGTCTAATAGAGCCTATCACAGGTTCTGTGATAAAATTGAAGTACAGAAAGAAACTCAGTTAATAAAATGCTAACCATGTGGAGATGCCCTGAATTTGAATATAATTCATCTTACTGTAACTGCCTCAGAAAAGTTAAAATCCAGACAATGATCCATTTATAAATTTAAGTCTAAAATGACAAAACCCAAAGGAATTAAAGCTTGAAATCAAATTATATTGCTCTTATGAGTTAAAAGTCCACAGTACCTAAAGGTCCTCCTGATCTCTTCTCTAAATGCTGCGTTGAGGGGTTTCTACCTTGGCAGAGTGAGGGATTCTCGCAGGGCTTGTAGCTGGAGCTTTTCTTTCATTGAGGCTGCAGTGGTTCCTGAAGAAAATAAACTATTTGGTACTGGATTGCTGCTTTTGGATTTAACTGGTTAAAAGTTTCATAAAAGTATTTTCACTGGTGGACCACACCTACCACATTGAGGAGAGAAGCCAACCCCAACCCCTAAAGCAATTATTTCAGAAAAAATTACATTCCCAGGTTATGGGGCTTAGCATGTCATCAAAGACCTTGGCCCCAAATGCAGTGTCCGAGTGAAAGAGAGGCAAGGCATGTGCTAGTCTATGGTAGAGAGAATAATGGTCTCCCAAAGATGTGGACATCCTAATCTGGGCACTGTGATGTTACCTTACATGACAAAAGGAACACATAGATACAGTTAGGAATCTTGAGATGGGAGATTATCTTGGATTATTTAGGTGGGCACAATATAATCACAAGGATCCTTATAAGAGGAAGGCAGGAGGGTCAGAGAGAAAGTTTGAGGATGCTATACTACTGTCTTTAAAGATGGAAGAAGTGGGCCAGAACCACACAGTATCAGTGGCCTCTGGAAGTTGGGAATGGTAAGGAACTAGATTTTCCTCTGGAGTCTTCAGAAGGATTGGAGCCCTGTCACTGCCTTGATTTTAGCCCCAGTAGATCCTGTTTTGGACTTCTGGCCATCAGAAGTGGATACAATAATACATTTGTGTTGTTGTAGGTTGCTGTTTATGGCAACTTGTTGCAGCAGCAAAAGAAAACTAATATAGGTTGTTTAAAAACTTCAGTTCTGGTACAAACCAGCGTACATTCAATCTCAGCATGGCCACCTCCTCAACGTGCAGCCTTGAAGCCTCCCAACATATGCTGAGGTCCCTGAAAAACCACAGGTGTGCTCTGACCAGTGATTGTACTGTTTAAGGCTAATGCTTTACCATGGGATTGCCTGTACCCACTCAAGTCCAGGCCTTTTCTAGGCCCTGTGCAGTTGGTGCGTGATGAGGTCAGTCCCATGCATGTATCTTGGCTGAGTCCCAGGTTTTTGGAAACCCTTGGCCACCATCGTGTTGAGGCTTAATTTTCCAGATTGTTCTTCTGAGATTTATGTCTTTGCTAAGGGCCATGCACCTTTGCTTTTATGTTGTGACAATCCATAAAGGAAACAGAGAGTCACATATAAAAAAACAGTCCATATAAAGCAACCACAGGACAAGCTGTAATCATCCATCACAGTTGAAATATCATGTGACCTAAAGCTTAAGGCTCCTTTCCCACGTCACAGAATTTTAAAAGAAGCCAAGTGCAAAAATCAACCTCGTGGGCCAGTAAAAGCCTCCACAGCCCGCTAAGGTCAACACATCTTTCCCGTACATAAAAAGCCAAAACCCCTCAAGATCTTTTAACATGTTTATTTTATTCCCCCACATTCTAGCCATTTATTTCTCAGTGTTCCCAACCAATGCACCAAATGTTGGGAAGTGCTAGGGAAAATCCCTTTTTCCTGCCCAAATTCAAACACACTTGAGAAGTAAGACAAAGGAATAAGGTAAGCTTAGATGAAAACATCATTTTTATGACTTACAAAGCTGACATTAGAGGGTGTGGTTTGTATATGCTGTCAAGGGAAGAGCGAATGAATGTATGGAGAAAGTCCAGGAGTGCAGAGATAATGCGTGTTCTTCGTGGAAAGAAGTGTCAACAGCTGGTAAAGCTTTCTCCACTGATGCAGATAAAGGCCTGCCTTAGATTGACATGGTAAAGAAGACTCAACTCAGGCAATAAGTTACATATGCTGTTCAGGTTAATTGGGTGCAATAGATATGATACACAGACCATTTCAAATTGCATAAGTGCCCACCTCACGACTTCCAGTTCTCTAAAATCCACTTGTTAGACCTAATTGAAATGTTCCCAGTGTAGTGGAAAGAGCTTTGCAATACCAATCAAGTGATGATTTTTTTTTTTTTACTATGACATGAGTAAACAATGAATTAATGCGAAAGCAGAAATTTAGGCATTGTTATATAATTGACGTAACTCAGTAACATGACTCACAGTTGCCTAGAAGACCCTGTTGGAGGTGACACTGGGAAAGACAGAGCATTTGTAGTATCCTCATGGGGTACAAAGATAAAATCAAATGAGAACGCTTATTCCTAAAACTCATTTATAAGACTCTCCTTTAATTTTTGTTTTTAGTGGTTCATAAGAATGTATTCAGAAGAGATTGGCCTATTTTAAATAGAATTTGATTTCCTAGCCTGCATTCATTTAATTGTGTGGTGGAGAGATAGCTGAAATGTGAAGGCTAATTTACGTGAAACTGTCTGAGCTCAGAAGTGTGTAGCAAGTGAGGCCAGTCATGGGTTCATCAACCCCTAAAGAATCTGGAACCAGTTAAAATGGAGCTGGTAGAAGAGTGTGTTTACAGCTGATGTGCTTCCTTTGGTAAGTCTGGATTTTGCTCCACAGAGGAAAAGCACCCTGCTCTACTTTATTGGTTGTGCATTTCAAGTCTTTTGGTCTTATTTTCATTGTCAGCTACTGCTTTAAAGTTTATTCATGGTTTGCTGGTTCACCACCCTAGCCCATCTGTATTCTCTGGTGATATCTGAGAGTAAATAATGTTGCTCAGATTCATGCATTTGTAACTTCTTGGTGCACATGGGCTCTGCAGTGGTACAGAGCCTCGGAGGAGCCCAGACCCAGGGAAGCTGCTTTTTGCCAACATAAATCAAGGATGTTGATGTGGAATGGTTTGGACAGCTTAAGGGAAATCCATCACCACTGCTGAAATAGATCTACAACATGTGTGTTCAACTGATGTTCAGCTGGGAGCTGTCTCTCCATGAATCCAAGAGAATTAAAAAAAAAAAAAAAAGAAAGAAAGAAAGGGGGCTTTGTGCTATTTAAAATTCTATTTTAAAAATATGAAGTTACTACTTTAGGCCTATAGATACTTTCAAATAGTTGCAATATTTTAGGTTTTATGTCTGTGTTTATTCCCTTTTTTTGTTTTGTTTTGTTTTTTAGGGAGGATTTCTAGTGAAGCAGATTCCTTGTGAACATTGTTGACTTCATCATATTCAGGAAGGATGAGTCGGGGTGGTCAATCCTTGCGCCTAAGGTACTTCTTTGTTTCTCGGGAACCTCCCTTGCAGAGTATCTTCAGAACCCAGTAGAATTTGTGTTTTAAGCAGCAATTCCTGTTTAAGAACAGGGGCTAAAATCAGGAAGGAAGGAATTCCACAGCCTTTGAACGCCACTACTGACACCTTGATTGGACTGCAGAGTGGTTAGGTTTCTTGTAGCTTCCTGCTGCTCCCTGTCCTGGGTTGATGAATTCTGATCTCCAATTACTTCAGAAAGGCACCTGCCACAACTACTCCACCCAGGCAGGCTTTTGTGTACTGAAAACCTGTACTTATTTTTCTGTTTGTGGACTGAATAATCCCTGCCAGCAATTCTCCATCTGTTGCTTTGTCTACCTTGTTTTGTCTTTTGATTCAGTCTAGAACAAGGCCAAGAAACCAAGTCTGCCTTGGAAATTACTTTCTCTCCCATGGCAGGGAGGCATGGGTGTGCTTGTATGTTGTGCCTCTGGGCAACATGAAACCCTGGCAGAGTATGAGGCTGCCCTTTCCATGTCAGTAGTCATGGGCTTGTTCTTCAGTGGGATTCTGTAGTAAGGCTAATCACATTACAATCTGAAATAATTACTAAAGAGAGCGAGAAGGAGAGACAATAATTTTGGTGGCTTCTAAGAAATGACCATTATTGTCTAGAATGGTGTCCTGGCCTGAATCATCATGGTTGTAAAGCTTGGGCTAAAGTGTCTGAATTGTGTGATGTTGCCTTCAGCATTGATTCATTAGATAAGATTCTCTCAAAGCTTTCTGGGGAAGTCACCTCAGCCTCAAGACATTCTGGAACCTCGCTGACACAAATTTGAGAGGACAGGAAAGAAATGAGACCCAGGTTGAATGACTTGAGTAAACTTTGGGGATGGTTCTTGAGAAGGGCATTCAACAGACCAGAATACAAGATCCACAGGGGCTGTGAATAAGGCAGACTTCACTATTCCTGTTCTTAGAGATGATCTAGTAGGTAGAGATTGGCAGTAGGGGTTCTTACAGCAGGAATACTAAAAATTAGATTGATGATGCCTTTGTGGGTCCATTTAGATAGAACTCCAAATAAAGATCCAGGTTAGGGGCCTGGGAAAAGCTGCTGTGTCAGACCAGAATCAAGCCGACAGAATTCAGGACAGGATTCTGGATTCAGCAGGGAAGAACCAGAGCATGGAGCAGGCATATGAGGTAGAAATCAAACCAACAAGGACAACACAATATGGAATTAAAAGAAAGTTTACCTCAGCGTGAGCGTAAGTTCCCATGGCCCATTTCTGGGACTAGGTCTTCAGCGGCATTCCTCAAGCTCAGCACTGTTGCCATTGGGGGATAGATAATTGTTGGTTGTGGTGGATTGCCCTCTGCATTGCAGGGTGTTTAGCAGCATCCCTCACCTCTACCCAACTAGTCTCTTAGTTGTAGCAGCCACGAATGTCTCTAGACATTGACAAACATCCTTATGTGGAAAAAAATCACTCAACTGGAAAACTAGTCAACAGCAAGAGGTCAATTCCTGTCTGCAATGTGCTGGTGGGACCACTGGCTTGATCAGGATTGGTTCAGGAATGAGGCAATGGATGGTCAATTAATGGTCTGAGAATCTGCAGATAAGCAGAACGAGGGCCTGACAAAAACTATACAAAGATCTTTAGTGCTGAAAACTTTCATAATGAGATAAAGTATTGGAGGGGGAAAAACCGTAATTTTGCTTGGTGTTAGGAAGAAGGGAGAGAAAGCTTTGCAATCCAGTGTGCTTTTCAATGGAGATTCTAAATTTAAATTGAAGACTGAGCTCAGGTAGATATTTAATGATGAAGTCTGTGCTTGTTGTTCTGCCTTAATGACCCACTCTCTTCTGGGTTGACTGGTGTCATTGTGAAAAACCTGTAGTCACAACTACGATTTTCCATAAATAAGAGTGTTTTTAAGGCTCATTTGAACTCTATTTAGAGAAGAACATCTAAGACCCAGGATGCTTTTTGTGTTGAATCTTATCCCAAGTTTACCTTTTCCTAATAGTGACTTTCTAGAGCTAGCTTGAGTCGAGATCAATGAGTCCTGCCCTTCAGCTTCATTTCCAAAACCATGGTCACTACTGGCATTATCTGTAGCTTTTTACCTGCCATGTGTTCCAAGAGATGGTCTCATGCAGTCTGCCTCAATAGACGTTCAACCTCCTTGGCCATTTCTAATTGCAAGGTGACTGCTGTTTCCTGTGGTCAGTTTGATTCTCACACAGCTCATCTTTCCTTTCAGAAAAGGAGTAATATGTCACATGATGTGAGCAAAGCCAAGTTCAGAACAGAGAGTGCCTGCCTGGGTACCACCCAGGAAGTACCACACTTATTTCTCTATACATAGTCGAGCAGCTCCCAGAACTCATGTGAAGACTGTGCTCTCATTGTGCTAGAAGGACACATTAGAACCCTGAATTCAGTGGAGCAGAACTGCCTCTCCACTCCTACCACCACCATCTCAGGCAGTGATAGTGTGACATTTGAGCACAGTATGCATCATGTAGCAGGAATTTAATACACCATCTTGTTAGTGAAATGAGAATGAAAGTGGGGTGCCTGGGTGGCTCAGTCAGTTAACCATCTGACTCTTGACATTGGCTTAGGTAATGATTTTATGGGTCATGGGATTGAGCCCTACATCGGGCTCTGCACTGAAAGCATGGGACCTGCTTGGGATTCTCTCTCTCTCTCTCTCTCTCTCTCTCTCTCTCTCTGCCCTCTCTCTTTGCCCCTCCGCTGCTCTTGTGCACACACTCTCTCTCAAAATAAATAAACTTAAAAAAATGAGAATGAAAGAGTTCCTTTTGAAACTTCAGGGTATTGTAAGATTTAGTAAGTGCATGTATGAATTTCAAAGATTCAGGAGTTTTGGAAAGGGTGAATTTCATTTCTAAGAAGATCCAAAGCAGCAAAAGCTAATGTTGCTTAAGCGAGACATGAAGAAGTGACCAACTGACACACAGGGTGGTGGTGTCTTGGCCTTCCCTTCTCTGCTATCCATTCTCTTTATGCTTATGTAGCTCTTCGATTGCTGGTATTCAGTACTGTTTAGTTAGAGGAAAAACACTCTTTCTACTTGAATATTTTAAAATCAGATTTCTGACCCATTAGGCAATTTCTTCGCACTAATTAACATCTGTACCCAGATTGTAAAACTACGTTTGGAGAGGTAGTGGGGATAGAACTTTGCCAGAACTCTGTGCATTCCTGTTTTAGTATCAACAGAATTCCTTACACTCCCGATATATTCTGAGTTTATTTTGTATAGTTTAAATGCCAGTACTTTCTTTTTCCTTTTAATAATTTTTGATACTGATTTGAGGATTGTATGCTAGAGAGACAAAAAGAGAGTGAGAGTGTTTTTCTTTCAGTGTCTCAAAAGATTTAACTTGGTTATTCAGGAATGATCTCAATTTTGTTTTGCACATATTTTTCTCTGAATTTTATCCAAAAATTTAAGCCTGGATTAATTCTTCTGTGGTTAAGACCTGTTTTAATTTTAGTAACCTCACTCTCTATATATTTTAAGATGAGAAGTCTAATATATCCATTACTCAACATTTAAGTCCTGATTTCCAGTCCTGTCCTTATATACCACAATTTCCATTGGATTGGCATTCTGCTTGGTGGCCTTTGCAACATGCAAGCAAGTCATTGAAATGAGGGCCAACAGAAGTTTTGTCTTTCCTGTTTACTAAGCCTACTTTCCAAGACTCCTTCCTGACAGCATATCCCAGTCCTTGGAATCTGACAGTGAACACTCAAACTAAACACTGGTCCCACTCACTTAGGCTCCTGAATTCCTCTCCACTAGCCTTTTAGTTGTGCAGCAGAATGTGGTGTACAGAATGTTGAAGTTTAGGGGAATGGATAGATCTTAGATCTCCTTAACTCTGAAACTGGGACTTTGGAGACATTTAAAAATCATACTTTGAATTTACAAAGGTTTCAAGTCTCAGAAGTGGTGATTTCTTGCTCAGTCTCATTTTCACCATAGACTAAAGGAATCATGTAGAATTTATAATCTGTTGAATGCAAGGTTATAGTAAAAGAAAATTTGAATTCCAAGAACTTCATATAGGAACACAATCCTTAGAAATGACTCACTTTAATCATGTGTGAAACACTGAAAGTTTACTCAGAACTACAAATAATGTACTAGAAAACACAGTACCTCCTGTGGTCTTAGAGTGGCTTCCTCTGCCTTTACACAAGATGAGGGCTCAGACATGTCAACTAGAGGGATATCAAAAAGCCCTTGGGAATACTTTCTTGGAGACTCCCCTTCCACCATGATGTTCCCACTTTCCCCATTGGGAAGGTGTTCTCCATTCATTTCCCCTTATCATGATCTTTCTTCCACCTCTTTGGAAATTAAATATATTTCCTCTTGTTCAGATATAAACAGAGCTGTGAGAAAGGCCAGTAACCTCTGTTCAAGTAACCATTCTTTCCCACATGATATGGTGTTGATGTTCTAACATAGGAATTGTATTTAAAATTATGTAAAAAAAATGTGTAATTTCCAACAATCAGTGTATCTTTTAAAAAAAGCAAGTTAGTACTTAAAATCTTATGATAGGAAGTAAAGGAGTTGATAGAGGGAATTATTATATTTAGTTTTTTTTTAAAGCTACTTAACCAGTAGCTCTTACTGCAAATGTCTCTTAGTAGGAACAAAAAAAAAAGAGAAAAAGCAAGAGTGAAAATAATAGGTATTCTTGCCAAATTACTTCTAAAAAATTATTTATTTGTTTAATTCAGTGACATGAGTCAACTGAACCCTTTTGGGACTAACTGTCAGGAATGTGAAGACCTTGAGAGTTTGTCTAGGTAAAAACATATCTTATTCCTCTTTGTGTTCAATTTCTCCTTTTCCTCTCATGCCCAACGTGGCTCCTGAGACCTGATAGGGCTGTACACTGTTGTTGAGTGAAGAAATGTGGAAAAGCACAGAAATGATTCCTTGAATGAGTATGTCTGTAGGAGGAAGCTTGTGGGTGTACAGTGGCAGATGTCCGAAATCTGCCTAAGCATTTCTAGTAAGTGAGAGGGAAGCATCTGGTCAGGCCTAGTAGTGAGGCCACACAGATAGATGAAACTGCATTCATATTAGAGGAAGAATGGCTTGAATTTTGCTCTAAAAATTTCATGGGAAGAATCTTTGTATATGTTTTGTAATACCATTTGGATTTTGTTGTTTTAATAAAGTAATCTTTGTCATGCTAATTAACTCAAACATAGTAAGTAGAAAATATATTCATTCTTAGTTTAGTAATTACATCACTGGTTTGTGGAGTGGCAAATAGGCTAGTGACAGTCAGTTCTCATCTAACACAACATAGATGTTCTTTTGTTAAAATTTTTTTTAATGTTTGTTAATTTTGAGAGAGAGAAAGAGAGAGAGAGAGAGAGCAAGCAGCGTGGGGGAGGGGCAGAGAGAGGGAGACACAGAATCCGAAGCAGGCTTCAAACCCACGAACACTGAGATCATGACCTGAGCCGAAGTTGAACGCTCAACCGACTGAGCCATGTGCCCCATGGAACATAGGTCGTCTTATAGAACTGTGCAAAGTTGCACAACAAAAATCACAGAGTTTATGGGAAAAATGGGGTTAGGGAAACAACACTCAAAAATTATCAGTGGCACATAAAAAAGAAATCTAATAAAAATGATAATACAGTTTTATATATGTTAAATGGTTAAGAAATACACAAATGCTCTAATAAATGTAGCACTTTACCATGAAAAAGACTGAAGTTTGCTTATGTAAGTGGCATCCAAAGGATTGCTGGTGACAAAATCCTGGGAAGTGGGAGAAGGAGGTTACTGACATCAGAACAAAGTTGTAACAATGTGAGTGGATATTGTTCATCACGTTTATGGTGAACTGCAGTAGCTGGTAGATCTTTCTAGGCACACACTGGGTGAGTGCATATGTGTGCTTTGTGTATTCCTCCATAGCTCAATTCAAGTGGGTGCACAGAACACACTTGAAATTTGCATCATGCTCAGATTGTTCCCTGGCATACAGATTGTGTTGGGACAAATTGACATTTTCAAAATGAACACGTAGTGTGTAGCAGAACCAGCTGTAAGACAGACAGCTAATGACGATCATAGCTTATACATTTTGAACCTTCTTACATGCCAAGCACAGTTCTAAGCTTTTGATATGTATTAATTAACTCTTTGAATTCTATTAATAACTCTATGATGTAGGTACTATTGTTTTGTAAATGAGGACACTATTGTACAAGGAGGTGGAATAACTTGTCCAAGTTCATAGAGCTAAGTGGCCAGGAGTCCAGCTACCTTAACCCTCTGCTCTTCTCTCTCTGCAAAAGAAAAGTAACTGGTTTGAATGCTCAACCTCAACTTTACAGAGCAGCAAAAACTGCCAGACTTTTCTGGCATATCATTTGCCACCTGCTATTTGTATCAAAATGCATGAACTCTTTCAAGCCAGCAGGACTTTCATTAAATATGACCTCGAGGGCCCAATGGTAGAGGAACTGTTTAAGCTATGTCAGAAGAGTCTAATTTATTAACTCCCCTTGTACTTTATTCTTCTCTATTTCTTGGGCAGAATTTTCACAATGCGATGATGGAAAGCAGTGGGCAGGGAAGGGCAAACCAACCATTACACAAAGTACGTTACTTGTACTTGGCCAAGAATCGGTTTATGTTTGGTAAGATTAAACTCTATTATATTTTCATGCTTGACAGTTACGGAATCGAAACTGTCCATTAGGAGAGGAATTTGCCATTCATGTTCCAACATTCCTTACCTTCTGAGAAAAATCACTGCATTGATGTCATCTAATCCCTTTGTTTTTATATTTTCCCCTTTAATACTGTTTCCTCTTTTCTCTGGTCATTCTGCCATACTGTAATGGAGGCTGTTTTTGTTTGTTTAGTCCTCTCTACCCCAATTTGGTTTTTTGTTTTTTTTTGTTTTTGGCTGGTGAAGGGTGATAGTGGTAGGAAGTGGTTTGCAGAAAAAAATGAGAGAAGCAGAACCATACTAGGCTCTGAGATAATTATAAATAAGTGGTCCCTTCTCACTTATTCTTACCATTAGAGGCGTATCTTTCTTTGCAACTTTTATGTAAATCTGATATAAGTCAAATTAATTAAAAATTAAAAGTTATAAAAATTGCATTTCAGTTTTATAAACTAAAGGTTAACTTCTTAAAAAAATAAGGATTCTGGGATATCTGAGTGGCTTAGTTGGTTAAGCGTTTGACTTCAGCTCAGGTCACGATCTCACGGTTCATGAGTTTGAGCCCCATGATGGGTTCTGTGCTGACAGCTCAGAGCCTGGAGCCCGCTTCAGATTCTGCATCTCCCTCTTTCTCTGCCCACTACCTACCTCCCACCCCACTTACACTCTGTCTCTGTCTCTCTCTCAAAAATAAATAAACATTAAAAAAATAATAAGTAAAGATTCTTGGGGCACCTGGGTGGCTCAGTCGGTTGAGCGTCCAACTTCAGCTTAGGTCATGATCTCACGGTTCATGGATCCAAGCCCCATGTTGGGCTTTGTGCTAACAGTGCACACAGCCTGCCTCAGATTTTTTGTCTCTTTCTATCTTTGCACCCCCGCCACCTCCACTCATGCACACATGTGCACTCTTTCTTTCTCTCAAAAATAAATAAACATTAAAAATAATTAAAAGATAAACATTTTCATGTGTGACTGGAATTAATAATTACTCAAGTCTGGTGGCTTTCAACTCTGGTTGAATTATAGGATCAATACTTGGGGAGAGAGTTTTTAAATTACTTAAACAACAGTAACAACAGCCTCCTCTCCCTTCTTGTCCACTCCTCCGCTCCCCCCACCCCTGCAAAAGCAGAAGCTAAAATGAGTTGACCAAGGCAAGGATTTCTATCTTTAATACTGTATAAGGATTTTTCTGGATAGCATTGTCAGTCACTGATTCATCAATCATTATTTACGTACCTACCAAGTGCCAGGCATGGGGGAGGGATAATGGTATTTAATATATGCTCTAAAGTTAGAAGACCCGGAGATCTGAAAAATATGTATAAATTAGTTGGGTGAAAGGAGAGGTAGCGCAAGGGACTGTTGTAGAAAGGGTCTGGGCAGAGGGTATAACTTTGTGGTGGGAAGTACACTGAGCCTTGCGAAGTTTTCAGAAGGCTGCTGTGTTGGGGGATTGATGACCAACAGAGACTTTTTTTTGTGATCTGTCTAATCTTGGGCAGCCTGAGGTTGTGACCAAGTCCAGTATAGTACAATCTTTCTTCCCTAGTGGTCCTCTGAATACTCATCTGCTGATAGCTGGTCTCTCTTTGCTGTCTTCACTTCAGCCTTTTCCACTACTTCTCTGTCCATATCAAGTTTTCTATGCAGCCATTTGTTTTATGACACTATCTTTTCTCAGCTGTTAAAGAAACCTTGGTCAATTTGAAGCAGGGAAGAAAGAAATGAGGTCAAGAAAGGCTCTGAGGATTTAGGTTCTGTTCTTGGTTGTGATACTAAGTACCTCTAGCATCCCAGGCAAGTCTCTCTTATTTCTAGAATTTAGTGTTCTCACCTCTAGGATAAGAGCATAAGCCAGGGGGTCTACAAGGCTCCCTCACATGGAAAGTTTACCTTCTAAAGAAGTTCTTTAAACCAAAGCTCTATTTCTTGTAACGCCAGATGGGATAATTATTTAGTAACATTATTCTTTTTTAAATGCCATTGCCAGGACATAATACCAGTTGAGAAATATCCATTTTAATGTAGATAGATTCAGCCAAACTTAGGATGCCCTACCCTAATTGCTCTGTAATAGTCTAAATATGGACATTCTATTCGAGTGACTCTACCTTTAGTTAACTTTCACAGATCTAGATGCTGCATATACCAAAGTTAAGTAGTAAAAATTTCCTTAGACATACGGTAGGGATATATGAAATCTTAATGTGTAGTAATATGAGCTCTGAGAAGAAAAAGATCCAGTAGTCTAAAGTGATGATACTCAACTTACATTAAGAATAATTTATTTAAAATGAAAAAATCTGGAAAATCCCAAATGTTGATATTTCTCAGACACTACTGTTGGGAGCATAGATTGGAACCACCATTTTGGAAAGCTATTTGGTAGTGTCTCTTAAAGCTGAATATATGTATACCCTATGAGCCACCAATTCTACTCTCCAACAAAAATGAACACATATGTTCACTAAAAGACACATACTAGAATGTTCATAATTGGTAGTAGACCAAAATTGGAAACTACTCGAATGCCCATCAACAGTGAAAGTGGTAAATAAAATATGACTCTTCATATAATGGAATCCATATACCAACAAGAATGAAGAACCTATATAAGCATACAACACACAACATAGATGAAATTCACAAACTTATGTTTGTTCATGCTGAACAAAAAAGCTACACACAAAAGAACATATAGCATATGACTTCATTTACATATAATACAAAAACAAAATGAGTTTTTAGGCTGTTAGAAGTCAGAATGATGGTTACACTTTGGTAGGTTTGGTGGTCATCAAGGAGCATGATAGGGGACTTCTGGGGTAATACTCAGTTTTTTTAACTGGTTACATTGGTGTGCTTAGTTTGTGAAAATGGATCAAAGTATATCCTTATGATTATGTGACTTTCTGCATGTGCATTATATTTCAATAACAATGTTAAAGAAAGAGTTTTGACATTTATTATATAACTCATACAACAATTCTAGAAGATCAGAAAGGCAAGTAACTTTTCTCCAGTTGTGTAGAGAAAAGAGACTCGAAAGTTTGGTCCAAGATCTCAGGGCTAATTAGTGGTAGAGTTAGATTAGATATGTCAATCTCTTGACCTCAGGAAGATGGCTTCTGTAGGAGGATCTTGTATAGTGTCGGAAGCATAGCGGGTGCTCAGTAAATGTCATTTGAAAATGGATCATAGACTGTTATTCTTTCAGTCCCACAAGGCCATCATCTTGCTCTGGGAGTGACTATTTGCTTTGGTGGTCTGATATGCCTGATAGAGCAATTACATTCTCTCTTCAGAGAAGAATGGAGGTGAGCCCTGAGTCAAATGTACCAAGAAGCTGCCAAAATACCTGTGGAGAATTACATAACTTTGTCCTTTCGGGCTTAGAAAAGAATGAGTCAGACACTCAGTTCTTAGACCCAGTGCCTAGATAAACAGGAAGAAGGTAAACTTAGGCAGAAATCCATCTCTGTGACCTTGGATAAATCATTGAACTTTTGGGGGGACAACAGTTGAAACACAAATATGATACTTAGGACCATGTAATCCTTCTGTGGTTAAACTCCTGAGACCCCTGAATTTTATGCGCTCCCATACATATAATGAGATTCTCATTATGTTCAAGGATATATTCCTGCTTTTCAAATTTGGCTATTCCCCTGGCGTTATTTAAGATTAAATTTTGATTAACTTACACTCAAATGTGGATATACCCAGTCTTCTATCTGTCATATAGTTCAGAAAGGAGATGTATCAACATTATATAGAGTAACCAGCGGTTTTATCCAATTATTGACTCTGTTTCTTCCCAAAACATAAAACAGAACTTTTGTTGCCAACATAAAATTCCCATTATTTATGATGTGGCTAAAGAAAAGATAAGAACTCCCGGAAATGGAATCTGTTATTGCTTGGATAATAAAAATTCATGACCTTCTTTGGGAAAAAAATGGACAGTGATAAAACATTTTGATTTAGGGTTTGGTTGTGATGTCAAGGTCAGCCAATGAGTGCAGAGAGAATCTGAGAAAAATAAAGAGATAAATAGAAGCAGATGTTTGGAAAGTTGTCTTGAATATTGCTAGTGAAATTGTATGGTTAGCTATCAAAATTTCAGGGTTACATCTGTCATCCTAATAAGGTTATAATTAAAGGCATTTAAATTGGTGTTCAAAAAACCCTCATTAGAACTGCGGTCAACTGTACTTTACCAATGAATGACATTTTCTGAATTATGCTGCAAATTTTGTATCTGAGGTACTTTGAACTCAAGTCCCTGTCAGGGTATTTCTCAAGGAGGTCAGCTGCAATCGGCTCCTGTTAACTCAAGATCTTTGTTTCAAATTAATATAAGAGAAACCTGATGAGAGGGGGAAAGGAAGTAAAGTTGAAAAGTTTTAGCTTCTGATTGATCAGCATATGTGTTCCCAAAACAAATTTCTTTGTATCTTTAGTTGTTTGTGGTTGTAGGAAATAGAAAAATTCTGTCTTAGACTAACCAAAGACTGTCATTTGAAAAGTTTGAATAGCCTAACAGGAAATAGATCATTAATAATGGAGCCAAAAAGGAAACAGAGAGCTTGGAGGTAGGACCCTTGGAGTCATTCAGATGGAAGGCTGGTCAAAAGAGTAAGCCCAAATGGCCAAGAAGAGTTCATGATTCCAAGCCAACGTTCAGAGGATTTGAAAAAGAAAATGATCAAAATTAGTGAGAAGTGTCTAAAATTATTGTATTGACATTTGCTTGACAGTTTGCTTCAAAATATTTTTATCTGCTTTGCTGATTAGTTTCCAAAAGTGCTACATTTCATAATATAATATGTAGAGAAGCCGTGATTATTACTATCTCAATACAGAGCCTTGACTTATTTCAGTTGAATTCCTGCCTTAGAGCTAGTTGTGTGGCCTTGGGCAAATTGCTTAGCCCCCCTAAGCCTCACCTTCTTCATCTATAAAATAGAGAAATGATAGTGTCTATTTCATGAATTGTTTTGAGGCCTCTATGAAATGGTCAATGTAAATAACTTATTTCAGAGCCTCAATTACATAAAAGGAACAGTAAAAGTTTTTGCCAATGATAATGAGGATAATGACTTTAACTATATTCACAGTGAATGACTCTTTGTTTCTTACTTTCCATTTTTCTTTCCTCTACCTTGAGGTGTCCTCTACCTTGTTTTTGAAAAGATTTGAGATCTCTTAAAAGGTTACAAATAATAAATAAAATTTTGTCTTTTTTATACTGCCTCATTTGAAGGTGAAATTGAAACAGAATAGTCAGGCTTGAGGTTGTTTCAAAGGTTAAGTATATTTATGTGTTTTATATAACAATATAAAATATTCTTAAGCTTGTTTTACATTATAAAATAGTACCAATGTATACTCAAGGTAATTTTTTTTAGCGTTTTTATTTTATTTTTGAGAGACATAGAGACAGAGTGAGCAAGGGAAGGGCAGAGAGAGAGGGAGACACAGAATCTGAAGCAGGCTCCAGGCTCTGAGCCATCAGCACAGAGCCCGACATGGGGCTCGAACTCACAGACCGTGAGATCATGACCTGAGCTGAAGTTGGCCCCTTAACCAACTGAGCCACCCAGGCGCCCCTTAAGGCAATTTTAAAAAGAAAAGGGAGTAGAATTAGAAACTTTACAAGAAGAAAGATGGAACTAGAATAAAGATAGCAAAGATATGAACTAGTGAGTCTGTACCAATCAAAGTCTTAATGGAAAATGGATGACTCATTCGAAATAGGCAATTTTTAAAAATGCATTCATTCATTCATTATTTTTAAATATAATTTATTGTCAAGTTAGCCAACATACAGTGTATACAGTGTGCTCTTTACTTCAGGAGTAGATTCCAGTGATTCATCACTTATATACAACACCCAGTGCTCATCCCAACAAGTGCCCTCCTCAATGCCCATCACCCATTTTCCCCTCTTCCCCCACCCCCATCAGCCCTCAGTTTATTCTCTGTATTTAAGAGTCTCTTATGGTTTGCCTCCTTTTCTATTTGAAACTATTTTTTCCTTTCCCTTCCTACATGGTCTTCTGTTAAGTTTCTCAAGTTCCTTATATAAGTGAAATCATATATTTGTCTTTCTCTGACTGGCTTATTTCACTTAGCATATTACCTTCCAATTCCATCCACATTGTTGCACATGGAAGGATTTCATTCTTTCTCATTGCGAAGTAGTATTCCATTGTGTGTATAAACTGCATCTTCTTATCCATTCATTTCTTGATGGATATTTGGGCTCTTTCCATGATTTGGCTGTTGTTGAAAGTGCTGCTTTGAGGAGAGTTTATTTTAAAAGGTGGGATTACAAGTGAATGATCAAGGACACTTGACTCCTAGGCCTGAAGGTTTGAGATAAGGAGGAGGTTGCTGCAACCCAAAGGAGAGAATCTGTAGGGCAAGATGTCTCCAGAGGTCCTTGGAAGGACCAGAGACTTCTGTTGAGGGACACAGCCAAACTGAGGTGACCTCATTGAGACAGATTTGGGGAAATAAATATCTTGAGTTCATGGTCCTTCATCCCTACCATATGCTGCTAGCTCTTTCCAGTGACTGAAGAGAATTGGAAACCAAAGGGAATGTGAGATGTTCATGTCATCCACACAGGGCCATGTTTCTTCAGGAGCAGAAAGTGGGTGAAGAAGTATGTGGGGTGAACATATCAGGCAGAGAGGACCATTAAGTTGCTAAATAACGCTAAAATCTTAACTAGGATCCAAAGCACAAAGCGGGATAGAATCAGATACAAAATTCAAGCTATCAGCAAACATTAAAAAATCAAGTCATTTACTATGGAGCTATTCTAGATGAGTCTAAATTTAAGTGACATTCTGCAAAATTGTCCAACTTGCTAAACACTTAACCTATTATGTAATATTGTTGGATATACAACAATTACATTTGGGAAGTACCTGGGGAAAATAATTTTGGTTTTAGAAGTGGGCCCAAACTGTTCTTTCTGAAAATAAATAGGTAATAAAATGATCTGTAAAGGCAACTCTTTATTGAGATAATAAAATGCTTTCGTTTTTGTCAAGGAATGTTTTTATCTTGTGTTCCATGAGTACAAGTAGACACTGTATGAAAATAGAGTTCCAGATATAGAAATAACCTTAAAAGAGGGAACCAAAAAATTCTGACTTATCCCACTCAGAATTATTTACTGAGGTGTCAGGAGGATATTCCAGAGGCCCAAGTTTTATAGTGATGAACTGCAAGAAAAAGCATCAGGAATTGGCCTTCTAAACTCAACACACACAGCTTAGACTATGAGAGGTTCTTGTTCACAGAGAAAAACTAAGAGAAGGTAAGGAAAGACTACAGGTCAACTTCTGCTGGTCTTGACAGATCTTTTTTCTAGCTGAACTGACTATAAGAGGAATAAGTTGTGGAAGAAGTTTTCCCTTTATCTGTGGTGATATTTTAGAAAACAAATCTAACAAAAGATGCAGCCATTAGTGCAGAAATTTGTATAACTCTCTTTGGAGAAATCTTTATTTCTGTATATATAATACTGGATAGGTGGGGACGGTACAGTACTAGACACATACTTGTTAGGAAATTTGTTTTATTTACATTTTTATTAAAATGCATTACTCCCTTTAGATTTATTGAAGTTGATGTTAGTCTGCTTTTGGTGATTATTACTAGATAATAGACTCCATCAATAGGCTAAATGAAATGAGCCATAGTCATTTCAAAAAAATAAATAAAATGCATTACTCTTTTAAAATTACAGACTCTCAAAAATTGGGGAAAAGAAAAGACATTATCTAGTGCCATACCTAGTTTCTGTCATGTATTTAGATGGATATTTATTGAATAGGACCTTGATGAGTTTATAATGGATTTTCTTACAAAATAAAAATAATAATATACCTCACAGGTAAATTCTGCTTCATAATTTATAAAATCTTTTATATGCATTGTGTCATTTAGGTTTTGCCCTCAAACCTCTGAGTTGGGCAGAAAAAAGCATCTTATAGATTAGGATTTTGAGATCTTCAGAGATTAAATAATTTTCCCAAGGTCATATGTAAGTGACACTGGGTCAACACTCCTCTTATGTGATTTCTTATTTATTCTTTTACCAGAAAATTTTAAGGTCCTCTCTGTGTCCTATGTTCTGTCCATGCATGGTAACTTGCAAATAAAGATAGGAAAATATAGAGGCACACCTTGGTCAGTGCCTGAAAATGATACTAGCAATGCCTAACCAATAGATCAGACTTAGATACAAATTTTATTGTGTTTACTTTCACCATGTGCCTTTCTAATACTCCTCAAGCTATGGCAGGTTTCATTTACTAAGCCCAAGTTATAGCTCGCCTTTCTGAAAGTTAGACTTACTGGTTTCAGCTTCAGCTTCTCATGTATATAATTTACTTCAAGAGGAAACCATTGTGTGGTTCATCTTCTACCATAAGAAATCATCAAATGACCACACAGTCCTCTGTTTACCTCTTCCATAGCAGACCAGTTTTCCTTCAGAGGGAGAGAAAAGGTTTGGGCTTAAAGGTTGAGCCAATATCCACGAGACTGGAGAAATTTATAAACTCATCTCTGAAGGAAAATCCTTTTGCCATAATGCCTCAATTAACTTAATTTTTGCAATCTGGCCTTGCCAACAGAAACCTGAGTCCATGGATGTGCTCAAAGTGAAATATTAAGAAACTGCAAGCAAATAAACTGTGGGTGTTGGCTATGTAGGCATGCACATTGGGGAGCTGGAGGGCAAGCTCTGTCCACATTTCTCCATGGATGAAAAGCAATGCAGGCTAGTAGGATTCCCAGACTCCTGCTGCAGAGGGATGGGTGGGTAGAGAATGAAGTATTCCAAAGCAAAGGAGTAGAAGAGAAATGGGTCCTAAGGATTGGTATTGGTTTACACATTCTTTCTTTCGTGCTCTTCATATTTATTGAGTATAGGTACAACTTGCAATACAGTTATAAAAATGATTAAACAGGGTTCTTGCCTTCCTAGAACAATATTCTAGGGTGAAGTTGGGGCAAAAAGCAATTAAAAATTAATTACATGTAATAATAAATGTTAAGAATAAAATAAACACAGTGCTATGTTAGTTAACAACAAAAGTGGGATGAAGGTAGAGTCATACATAGATAGGGAGGTCAAGAAAAATCAGAAAGCCAAAAATGGGAAAACTCTGCCTGGTGTCATTCCCATCACAAGTGCAAAGTGAGCAAAACCTGTCCCTCCTCTGCCAAACCATAATATTGGTCTCTCCTAAAAACTGGGAGTAATGTGCCTAAAACAATCGTTCCTCCAATGCCATGTAATTAACTCCTACGGTGTGTTAGCTGATTTTGTGATGTGGCATTGTCTTGAAAATATTCTCTCTTGCTAAGGAAAAGCAATTTCATACTTCTTTCCCTTAACTTCTTTCCCTTATAAACAATGGCCACTTCAGTCCAACCTCCCCACAGAGCAGAAATATGATTTTCCTTGGTCGTGACCGCTGTGCATTTGTAGGGATTAGGAGAACAGCGGGAAGCTCCTAGGTCTGTGACTTTGTTTAATGGCTTTGTGCTCAGGAAGAATATAATGGTCTTAAATGACAACGGGAAGGATTCAAGTTAATAACAAAGGAAGCCTTCATGGCTGCAAAGAATTACCAGGATACATGACCATTGGCAGCATAGAGTTCCATTCCTAAATACTTAGGTGGTTGAACTCTCTAGAATTGTTATGGTGCAATCCTAATTTGGGAGTATGAAGCAATTTCCAGCAGACTTCAGTTCCTTCAGGTTCTCGGAAGCTATAGCATGGAGTTATTAATATAATACTACGTTGAAAAGCTTTCCATTAGATACAACAAACAAAGCAAAAAACCTGCATGTAGTTGGAATTTTTTCTGATAGTCTTTTTTTGGACAAACTGTTTAATTGTATGAGCTTTTCCAGATGTGAGGCTCACTCTATGGGAAATAACAATGAATTTGTGATTTAAGTAAATTGCTCTGCCTTTATGCTATTTTTTCTGTGTGGTTATAGATTATAAATAGAATGTTGAAGTTAATGATCTCAGTTTGCTAGAAAATGCATTCTTAGAATTGTTTTGCTTAATAAAAATAAGTTTTTTAAGGGAAAAAGAGAAAGCAGCTGTTTTACATTTATAAAAAGATTTGGGTTGAATATTTAAAATCTCTATATTGTGTCAACCTGGTTTCATCAAAAGTCCTGCTTCACACACATTTCACCTATTTACTGATTACTTGCTTGACCTTTTGGCCTGATGTGGTGCTAATACTATTAAATCCAGCCTTGAAATACTGACAGCTTCCTGATCTAAGTGCTGTGACAGCCATTATAGTCTGTTCGGATGAAATGAATGTTTGGAGCTCTTTCTGTGTGAATTATCCATACAACTGCTCTACGCTGCTCCTTCCTACTGCTGAGGGTTCTCTCCTCCTTTATTGAAGGCATCTGCTTCCCTCATAATTAGTCTAGAAGTCTTAGCAGTATTTTAGGAGTCAGGAGCCTCTCTAGCAAGTCCTCTTCTATGAGAATACCCATGTCTTGGGACAAAGTCTTGAACTCCTATCTCACAGGGAGAGAGTGAATTTATACTTTGTCATTCCTGGGAAACATCAATAGATGATAAGCCTGGAGCTGATGCTTCTCAACCTCCATCTTTCACATTGGATTATGGGAGGTACTAGGGAGCTAGAGAAAACATTTGAGCTGCACACCATCACTGTAGTGGAACACTAGTTGGCCATGGCTTTGATCATGGTCCTGAAAATTTATGTTTCTCTGGTATACAAAGGCAAATCCTGGCAGATATCAGGAAGCAGGCTTGATGGGCATCAACATAAGGACTACAGCTATAAAATAGCCTCATCATCTTTAACATTTTTCCAATGTTTTTGCCTGGAGAGCCAATTGTGGATATTTTGCTTTATGCCCATTGAAATAAAGAATAGAAAAAAGAAGGAAAAAGTGGTGTCCTTGATAAAAAAGTTTAAAAATCGTATAAGTTTGGTGTATAAAATGTCTGCAACCTAAAGAATTTAAGATTTAGGTATAACTGCTGTATTGTAGCAACCACCTAGAAAAGATACTCATGTACCTACATTCAAATGTTTCTGTGAAGATTCCCCAGCATTCCAGCCTAGTGAAGATAAATAAGTTGGCATGTAGGTTAGTTAAGGAAAAATAAAAGTATTTATGAGCCATATGTTTTTACATTTAAAATAAAAACTTTAATTCTGTAAAAAATGAATGTTATTTTTTAGAGTAGTAAGGAGAACTTGAAGCAAGGAGAACTTGAAGGAGAATATAAGTATCACTCCTTATTTGTACAATATTAACATTTGGGTAGGCATTTAAAAAGGTAACATTTAAAAAGAAGCAGAATAGAGGCAGCTTCCTCATGGTTTCTCCTTGTTGCTGGAGCAGATGTGAGCAGCTAAAGGTGTATAGGTTGCTCATTGCTGTACTGGTCTTTGCTCTCGCGTTTTTGGTTTTCTACCTCCCTCTCCTGCAAAGGAGACGTTGAGGTCAAACTATTTACTTCACCTCCCCAAGGATCAATTTCTTCCTCAAAAAAATTCTCAAGTCTCTCCCATCTGTAGCATTCAGTGCTTTCATGGTTTAAAAGGAGAATCAAAGTTATAATGGCCATCATCATTAGGATGAGCTGCCTTAAGCTGATGTTTACTCTGTGCTTCTTTGGACCCAAACAAGGCCCACTCAAAGAGGCTAGATGGGAAATTCAGAGAAGAGAGGCTGCTAAAGACCTGCCCAAAGTCAGAGCTTGGATTCCGGTGGCTTTCTAACCTTTCCAAGACTTATCAGACTGCTTGGAACGTAAGGCCGCTCTCAGTCTCCTCCTACCAGCTGCCCTCCAGACCGTAGCTTGCCTAGATTATGATTTTGAGATAATTATGACTAAAAAGCATTTTAAATATCCTGTTATTTGCAGAGACTTAGTTCTACATACCACAAAGGAGGTAACCTCAATTGTTTATTTACATCTTGAGAAGGCAGATAATGACCAGTGAAATGTATAGGTGAGGTAGGAGGAGATGAAGAAAGGTCTTTTAATTTTGGAAATGAAGAGAGATAGCTCTCAAAGAGAAAGTATAGTCAATCCTTGGACAATGTGGGGGCTAGGGGCACCACCCCATGCACAGTCAAATATTTGTGTATAACTTTCAGTTCCCTAAAATCTTTAACTACTGATAGCCTATGGTTGACTGGAAGCCTCACCAGTAACATAAACAGTCAACTAACACATCCTTTGTATGTTATATGTTTTATATACCATTTTCTTATGATAAAATAAGTTAGAAAAAAGGAAATGTTATTAAGAAAATCATAAGGAAGAAAAAATACATTTATATATTGTACTATATGTATTTAAAAACCCTCCGTATAAGTAGACCCACAGAATTTAAACCTATATTGTTCAAGGATCAACTGTAAAAGGAGATGGTAGTTAGGGATGGTGGATAAATTTATATTTAAATAAATTTAATTTTTACATTTATTTATTTTTAAGAGACCAGAGACAGATCACAAGTGGGAGAAGGCAGAGAGAGAATGAGACACAGAATCTGAAGCAGGCTCCAGGCTCTGAGCTGTCAGCACAGAGCTCAATGCGGAGCTCTAACTGACAAACCATGAGATCATGACCTGAGCCAAGTCGGATGCTTAACCAACTGAGTCACCCAGGCAACCCTGATATATTTATATTTTACGAAAGGACTCATTTATTGAGAAACTCAAATTGATTGTTTAAGATGAATGTAAAAAGAGATGATTGCAGTCCAATTCATATATTTAGTCAGTATCCATTGAGACACTACCATTTGGGTTTTGTTTTTGTTTGTTTTTTGTTATTTTCTAGATTCTTGGAAGTTAATGACAAAATCTCTGCCCTCAAGGAACCCTGAGTAATAGAGAGACAGATGAGCAAACAAAGTGACAAGGTAGCTTGAGAGGCTGGCACAGAATACTGTAGGAGCAGAAGGTTGATACCAGATCTGACCAAGTCTTAAAGCATCTAGAAGTTCTACTAGAAAATGAGAGAGGGCATTCCAAAACCAGCAAGTGCCAAGAAGGTTGGGGTGGATGTTCAAGAAAGCATTCAGGATGCCGTAGGCACTTCCAAGCTTTTGAAATCTGTGATATATATGAAGAAGTGAATGGATATGCAGTTATATGGGTAGGCAAGGTCTTGGTTATAGGGGTCTATTTCAGTAATGAATTGGGCTTTTTTCTTGTTAGGATTGGATTTTTACGATTAGATGTTTCTTAGGAAGATCACACTAAGATGGTGCTGGTTTTATTGAATAACCTCACTTTCTGGGGACATACCTACCATAATGAGTAGCTCAGGGGGTTGTAGCTATGCTGAGAAATCGGTAAAGTAAAGCCCAAAAGCCTAACATGAGCCGCCCCCCCCCCATGGCTGCACATCTGTGGTCTCAAACATATGGACAGATATGATGAATCTGAAAAAACAAATAATGAATAGGAAAACACTCCTCTCTAAACCAGAACTGCATATTCATGCTTTGCCATTGGTCATACTCTAGGGATCAATAACTAAAGAATGGTTCCTATGTTCTTATGCCATTAAAATGGAAAAATATATCTTCTTTTCCTTTCTTTGTAATTATGGACAATCGGGTGAACTTGTTAACATTCACACATAGACATAAGTCATAGAAACCCAGTCACTGTGGGAAAGTGAGATTCAAACCCTTGCTCCAACATGTATTGGAGAAACCACAAGAGTCAACATGGCTTGTGCCTGCCCCGTTGGCAGAACCGTTCTCAAATGGCCTTTCACATGCTGTACTTCTGCCTATGCTTGTTGGCAAGTTCAAAATTGCCTGAGATGAATCAGCTGACTTTCCTTACTGCTTTCTGCATGGGCTGGGCAATTCCTTTGAAAAGCCTTGGTCTGACTTTTCCACATGTCACTTTGATACGATGTTAGGTAAAAACTTGGGGACTTCCCTACTCTGTCAGAATAAACATAGGTTATGAAGTGATCACTAGAGAAGAAAAGTATTTTTTACAGTAATGTTGCTGTTTGAAGTATTACTTCTTCAATTAATGAAGCGAAGGCCTACATCACCCCTTAATCTTCTGTTCAGCTCTCATTTATCTGAAAGCTACTTAGTGAAATGGCATTTAACACAATTTTCCAATATCACTTAACCACTGCCATTGACTGGCTTGGTTGCTGAGAGTCACTAAATGGATCATTTGGTGACAACAACGGTAAATAGACTTGGGATAAATGACTCCTTGTCTTACAAGTAATAGGTAACCTTTGCAATGACTAAAATTAATCATCAGAATGCTTTCTTTGTTTTTCATATTTTCATTTCACTTGTCATCCTTTCCTTTACTGATAGTAAATTGCTTTTGAAGTAGTGAAAACGTATTCAAAAGTGGAGTTTTTTGAACATAGTAAACTCATGAATTGGATTAGGCTGTGGGCTGAGCCCCATTATTATTGTAAGCAAGCCATTAGTGTGCTAAATTTCTATTTTAATGCCTTTCAAAGTGTTGTTCACAGACCCCTGGGTGTCCCAAGTTTCTTCTGCATGGCTCACAAAGCCAAAACTCTTTTCATGATCATATTTACATATTTTTTACCTTTTGGTCTCTGTTGACATTTTCACTGAATGTACAAAAGCAGTGATTGGTGAAACTTCTGGTGCCTGAGCAAAACTCAAAGCAGAGCACCAAACCATGTGAGCAGTCCTTATATTCTTCACCACCACATGCTTGCAGTAAAAAATGATTCTGCTTTCACATAAAGTTGACCTGATGAAGCAGGAAGAATTAATTAACATTACTCAGATTTGATTTTTTGAGTACTTTTGTTTTATTTTTTTCACTATTCTGTGTGATAAAATGGGAGGTAATGTGTAAAGCATGTCTGCTGCAAATGGAAGTATGGTGGTTGCCAGAAAAGAACATATACACTTATTTGAGTTCAAACTAAAGAAGATAAACTTTTAATGGAACATTATTTTTATGAAAAGAATGAAAAGTTATGGTTATCCAGACTTGGGTATTTGGGAGACATTTTGTCAAAATTAACAAAGTCAGCCTGTCACTTCAAAGAAAAACTGTGGAATTTGTTGCTAATCAGAGAATTTAAACTTTCAAGTAAAATTAGAGTTTTGAAAACTTGTATCTGTCACCAGGAGCTTGACAGCTTCCCAGTATTAAAAATATTTTCTGATAAGGTTAGTGGTGATAGAATGAATGCGATTTTTTCATATGATGTAATGAGATGGGGAAAAATTTGGAAGCCCTGCACAACTCTGTAAACTGATATTTTCCAAATAATCAGTGCATATTAAGCTTGCAGAGATACAAGCTCCATTCAAAGTGCCAAAAGGTGACAGAATTTTAGTGTAACAGAGCATGGAAGATTCACTGATTTGGTTTCATATTCCTTATTGCAGGTGATCTTTAAGAAACTATTACTTGGCAGGTTGTGATAGAGTGTTATGATTATATGAAAAATGCATGAAAACACTCTTCTGTCTTCCAACCACATATCTCTATAAGGCAGGATTTCATTCATATATTTCAACCAAAACAACATATTAGAAAGGAACTAAATGAAGATTAAATGGTAAAAAGATTAAAAGTCAGATTAAACTAAGAGAATCTAGATGTCTTCTATTAAGAGATATGGGCTGGGGAGAGCCCTGGGTGGCTCAGCCAGTTAAGCATTCAACTCTTGATCTTGGTTCAGGTCATGGTTTCATGGTTTATGAGTTTGAGCCCCACATCCGGCTTTGTGCTCACAGCACTGAGCCTGCTTGGGATTCTCTCTTTCCCTCTCTCTCTGTCCCCTCCCCCACTCACTCTGGCTCGAAATAAATAAACTTTAAAAAAAAGAGATTTTTTTTGTTGTAGAAATTATGGCTATTTTCCCAAAATGTTTTAAAAACATATAAAGGATTATTATTATTTTAAAATAAATTGATAAATATTTAAAAATTTTTAAGTGTAGTTTCTAGTATGGTAAATAAATAAACTTTTAAAGACAAGTTTTTTTTTGTTTGTTTTTGTTTTAGAAAATATGGCTATTTTCCCAAAATGTTTTTTTTTAATTTTTTTAATATTTTTTTATTTATTTTTCAGAGACAGAGAGACAGAGTGTGAGCAGGGGAAGGGCAGAGAGAAAGAGGGAAACACAGAATCCGAAGCAGGATCCAGGCTCTGAGCTGTCAGCACAGAGCCCGATGTGGGGCTCAAACTCACAGACTGTGAGATCATGACCTAAACTGAAGTCGGCCGCTTAACCGACTGAGCCACCCAGGCGCCCCCCAAAATGTTTTAATTATATATCAAGGATTTATTATTATTTTAAAATAAATTGATATTTAAAAATTTTTAAAGTGTTTCTAGTATCGTAAATATTTACCAATGTACCCCACATAAATGAAAGTTTTTTGAAGTCCCCAGTAATTTTTAAGAGTGTAAAGGGGCCCCGAGACCAAAGAATTTTAGAAGCACAGTTTTATTTTAAAAATTGGATAAAACTAAATCCTAAGATAGCTATTATCATCAACATAATAGGTTTATATTAATAGCTAAAATTTGAGGCACCCTACTGAGTAATCATGTAACCCATTTTTTTCCTATTGGTCACGTGACATTGTTCACTGGAATATGAATAATGATCATCTGGAGGGACAATCATTGGAAATAGGGAAAATATCTGATTATACTTATTTGAAACATTATTTTAGGTGTCTTTAAATTTTTAACATTCTTTAATTCTGTAATGAATGACAAAGGTTTTGCTGTGGCAGTACAGATAGGTGCTAATTTGATATTAACATTTTTTAAAGAGAGAACTCTCATTCTGCATTTCTGATCATGACTTTCTCTCCTGAGACATGCAGATTCTCTCCATGTGCACAGAGAAAGGCAGGTCTAAATCCCTTAGCATGTGTTGAAGGACCTTTGCAATCAGGCACCAATTTTCACCAGCCTTATTTGCTGCTTTTCCTCTATCTTTGCTTCCATCATCCATCTCCCCCATCTCCTGTAACTCATTCTGTACACCAGCCATGCTAAACTTTCTCTAAACATACTTTTCCTTCACATACCTTGGGACTTCTCTTTTGGAAAATATCTTATTTCCTCTTCTGGACTGTTTTTATTCCTCTTTTCTTCTATTGATCAAATTGTCATTCATCCCTCAAAATCAAGGTTATATACTTCAGTCAGGAACCATTTTTCATCCATCCATTCATTCAACAATTGGGAGATGATGCTAGGCAGTGGTGAACTGAATCTTACATGGTTTGTACTTTCATGTGTCCTGTAAATAATGACACAAATTAAAGTTGGCAATTGTGAAATTAGGAATAGGAGAAATTCAGGATGCTGTGAAAGTCTTAGTGAGAGATTTGTCCTGATCAGGGAGGTCAGTGGAGGCTTCTTGAGGAAGTAACACTTGATGTAAGCACTGAACAATGATGGGAATAAGAGGGGAAAAGGGAAGGAGAATGCACTGCATTTGGCAAGAGAGGCCGTATCTACTAGAGACTAGATGAGAAGAATAGTGAGCTGAGTGGGGTGAGGGAGAGAGGGAGAATATAGCACCCATGAATTTAGAGAGGAGGTACAACCGAAAGCAGGCAGGACTTTGTGTTCATGTTAAGGAGTTTCCTCTTCAACCTAAGTGATTTATGAAACTATCAAAAACTGGAAGTATCATGGAATTTCAGATTTGCATCTTGAAAAGATCACCATGGCTGCTGTAGGGAAATAGACTAAAGAGTGGCTAGAGTTGGTGTAGGGATATCAGAAATGAGGTTAGTGTAATAATCTAACAACACAGTGATGGTGACTTAGATTAGGAAGATAAAAGAAAGTAGGTGGATTTAAGTGATGTTTAGTCAGTGAAACTGAATGGACATGGTAATGGGCTGGAAGTATGGGGAGAGAAGGAGTCAAGAATGATACTTGGGATTCTGGCTAATGCAGTTGAATGCATGAAGGGGCCATCCACTGAACAAGGAGGATTCTGAAGGAGGACCAGCCTTAGAAGGGAGCTTCCGACTCCCCCAGGAAGAGGTAGTGTCTGCTGTGGCCCTAGCTTCATATGTCTGCTACAGAACTCTCATTTTGTAAGGACATTTGCCTTTTTCTTCTTCTTTTCTCCTTCTCCTCCTTCTTCTCCTCCTTCCCCTGCTCTTTCTCTTTCTTCTTCTTCTTTTCTCCTCCTCCTCCTTCTCCTTTTCTTTTGATTGATGTTGCCTTTTCTGTAATGGAGGAATCCACTATTGTGTGAGCCTCAATAGGCTACAAAACAAAACAGAAAGTTTTCCTGTACAGAAACTAGGAAAGTTTCCTAGTACAGAAAGCAAAGTACACCTGATGCAACTTCTGCCCAACCCTGACATGTAGGTCTTAGGTAAACTGGGCTTTGGCAATTACTTGATTCGATATAGGACTCTGAATTTAGAACAGAGGGAAAAAAGTAAATTTGTAGTTGATTTCTTTACAGCAGTGTTGAGTAATGGCCATGGAAGTGGGGTGATAGTAGTGCCAGCAGTAGTGTTTGAATCAGGCTGTTCTTACAGCATAAACTTTGGTATAAATCTTGCTTTTCAACCTCTCTTGATGCCTACCTGTTTTCTAAATCTGCTTGCATTCCCTTTTAATTGAAGATAAATCAATAATGATAGCTAACATCTCCTAAATGTTTAATGGGTTGGGCAGTGTGCCTATTGGTTCGTATATATATTCAATATCTGAACTTATAAGGATAAGTAGACCTCATTGCTAAATGAGAATTTAAAGCATAGAGTGATTAAGTAATTGCCATACAGGTCCTACAGCTAGTAACTGAGAAAGACGGAATAGAGATCTAAGAACCTGGCTCCAGAGCTAGACTTCTTATTAAAGATATATTTTGTGGCTCGTAACCAAAAACCTTGACTGGTACATTTGGATCTGTGATCTGTTTCCCCCTGGAAGCCCCAAACATGTTAAAGGCAGAGATTGGATATTGCTCTTAGTGCTGGGCATAGTGCACATGCAGTATAGTACACATTCAGAGCTCTCAGGGTAGCAGCTGGAATATTTCCCCCAAGGTTCACCCCCCTTCCTTCTCTGCAAACATGCATATTATTCCTACTTACCTCCGCTCCACTGCTTCACAGAGCAGGGTCCCTAGCAGCACACTCTTTGGTAAATGCTTTCTCTGCTTTGTGGTACTTGTTAACCCAGGGTTGCAGGTGCCAAAACAGGAATGAAAGCTCCTATTGTACAAGATCCGTGCAAGGGATCTGTATTGAGGTTTTTGTGGGGACAGGGGAATGCCGAAAGCCAGCTGACAACACAACAGGACAGAGTGAAACTGTGTGGTTTCGATTCCCTCAGAGCAGGGAGCTCATTAGTTCAGAGCAACCGAAACAGTTAGGAAACCACATAGTGTCCGCATGCCATGTGAAACAAACTCTGTGCCCCCAAAGCCCGTGAAGCACCAGCCCCTGAAGGTGGTACTGCCCCAGCCAACTCTATCCCTCTCTGGGGGACTTCCTGTTGCATAGGGAGCCTTTCAATGCTGATTTGGGAAGTGGTGAAGACTGCTGAGTTTGTGATAAAGTCTCTGATTCAGAAGCTCCTGAAGGTTGATGGCTTGGGAACTAGGGGTCCGGGTTACCATGTGGCTTCTAGCTTCCCAAAGTGGGACCCTATAGAGCACCATGTCTCTGAAGCTGCATCCCTGGACAGTGTTTAGCTGCAGAGTTTCCCTGATATTCTTGAATAACTTGTGATCTAAAAGCCCTTCATACTGGCTGAAGAGACTCATAGTTCTTAAATCTCTGTGGAGTCTGTAGGGGTCCCCTTCAGTCCAGAGACTAATGGCAGTGCCAAAATGTCCCTGCAACTCTCCTTCTATTTCTAAGACCAAGACAGGGTCTGGGAGAGACCGAATACATCTGTGATTGTAGTTTTCTATTCCCCTTTACCACCACCCCAACTTGTGCTCCTGCGGGAGGTGCAGACCTCACCATTTCAGTGTCTGTGGTGCTCTCTGCTGGCAGCTACAGTCTTTCTGTTGCCTGGAGCAGGAGGCCTCTGTAATCCTATTTAGGCCTTTCCTCCTGACTCTTCCTACCCCAGAAAGCAGATTAGAGGGGATTTGGTCAACAGCTAGACCTTCCCATTCCCTGAAGCACTTTTCTTGCCCATTTTAAGAGTCAGTTACCCTTCCTATCAAGATTCAATCACAGTTAAAACTAACTTCTCTCTCATGTCCTCTCAGTAGCTGACAGCCTCGGGTTGTAATGCTCTCTCAGCTAGGCCAAAGTTGCAGCTCATCTCCTCATGCAGGAGACCTTGCAGCCAAATCAGTCTTAGGTTTCTCTGTTTGCTTGTTTTTAAATTTTGCTTTGTTTTTCAAAGTGGAAGAGCTAAGGACATTAGTGCCCTCTGACAGAGGTAGGGCCGAGGAGTACCTTGATAGAAAGGGCAGAGGGTACAGTTTGATGCCTCTGCCCATCACTTTCAGGAAACACTCTCATCCTAAATAAATATGAAATACAGGTGAAAACAGCACTCTTAAATGTAAATGCAGCTTTAAGACACATCTGGTCCCTGCCTTCTGGCCAGGTCACTACCATCCAACTCTGTGATGCAGAAATTCTTGATGCTGCCAGAACCAAAGGATCAGAGATCAGAACCAGTTTCAAAGATCAGAATCCATACTATTGCTCATTTTTCCTTAACTGTCTTTGTTAATGCCTGTCAATCCCATGTTGCCCCTAGAATAACTGTTCCTCCTCAATTTCTATCACAACAATGAGAACTGACAGAACAGTAGCAGGAAACCATCATTCTGTCTTCTTCAAGCAGAGATACATTGGAAAGGCTGAGAATGAGTTACTCCAAAAGAAAATGTATTCATGAACTTATTCATAATTAAAGTTTTTAAGATCATAATGTGAGGAAAGCAAGTTCAAAATAGTATTGAAAAAAAAAGAGGGGTAGGGAGGAGGAAGGGAATGTGTATATGTTTGTGTATATATGTATATATTTTGTGTATTAATAAAATATCTGGAAGGATACACAAGACTAACAGCAATTTCTTATTGGCATGTACTTTGTGACAGGTACTTTTCTAAGCATTTACATATATTAGTTTTAGTCCTCATAAAAACTATGAGGGAACTGTCCTCATAATGCCTGTTTTTTAGACGAGAAAACTGAGTCATGAAAAGGTTAAGTATTCTGTCCCAAGTTACATGTCTAGAGAGTGCGGAGCCAGAATTAGAGCTCAAGCCATTTACAGGCTGCCTCTAGGAAGGGAGGACTCATTGGCCAAAGGAGGGGAGTGAAGCGGGAGACATCTGGTTTTATGCTCTGTTGTACTTTTCGGGTTCTGAATTATATAAATGTAATCTATATTACATGCATAAAAGAAACAACATTTAATAATAGCATTTTGAATGAAATATAAAATTTAAAGTTAGATTGAAAAATTACACCAACCCAGATTCAGTAGTAGCATAGTGGTGAATAGTGGTTAACAGATGCAGGGCCAGACCACCTGGGTTCAAATTCTGCTTCTGTCTCTAAAACTGGAACACATTTGTATCCTCTGTGCCTCTCAGGGTTCTTATTTTGTAGATTAAATAAGTTAATTTGGGTGAAGTTCTTAGAAGAGTGTTCAATACATAGTAAATGCCAAGTATTAGCTATTATCATCTAAAATTAAAAACCTAAACTTATTCAACAGTCAGTATATATTGAAGATTTACTGTATACTAGGCACTGTATATATATCAGGAACTGAAGGGGGTATGGAAGTAGAAGATGACATCCTTTAGTGGTAGAGTCAGATGTCTTGGGGAGGAGATAGCCTCTTGCTGCCTTGGGTAGTATGGCTGACAGCCAGCCACAAAAATCTTCCCCAGGCTTGCTCTTTCCTCAAATATTCTGGGTCACTGAATACCCAGCAGGAACTCTTATAACTGGTTGATACTTTCTCTACTCTTGTTGACACTCATGTGACATCTTTTCCAGGATATACGAGATGATTTTATTATAGTTTATGAAAAATATCACTAACTGAGGCTGTCTTCCCTGTTGTACTTGGCCTAGCAGAGCTTATCTGTCAAAGTAGAACTTAAGACAAACATGCCACGTGCATGCTAATTTCTAGTGCTACTTTATGAATATTTCAAAATAGCTCTTTCCTTTCATTATTGTTGCAGAAAGAAGGCAAATCCAAGTTTTCCATGGTAATAGACCATATTCTCTTTATGTAATGTCCACAAGGTCAAGAATCTTATGTCTTCATTGCTATATCCCCAGTATTTACAGCAAGGCCTAGTATATTTCAGGTGCTTAATAAATACACATTTAATGAATGAATGAGTGATAGAACCCACAAGGCAAATGAAATTAAGTTCACTGAAGAGCGGAGGAAACTGAGACCTAAAAGGCTTATTTGACCCACCCCAAGCCACAGAACTAAAATGCGTCTCCAGATTTGTGTGGTTTTGAATCCTACAATCTTTTCATAATACCAGTAACCTCTGCTTTAACCTCAAATAAAGAAGAACAGAAAGGGCCGGTTATTGCACTTGGGTTTGGTTTGGTTGTGCTGTCATTTCATAGGGTCAAGAACTTGTTATCAGTGTCGTTGTGATACTACACTATGTGTATAGGTCTTCTTTTCCCCCAGGCATGTCCCTCACCTCCATGCAGGGAAAAGACAGGTGCTTCATTGTGGGGACAGCATTTGTGGACTAAAGCAATGGAACAGAGGCTTCTAGGAGTCCCAGAACTATCCCAGCACCATGAATTAACATTCAGGAAAAAGGAGAGTGCAGATTTCACAAAGGTAAAGATTTCTGTGTACATTGATCACTGAAGAATACCAACCTTATAGATTATTGTCGGGAACTCAGTAACTTTTTTTTTTCAAGGGATGAGCAAACAAATGAATAATATAGTAGATGAGCAAGAGGGAAAGAGGGAGGAAAAAAGGTGGAGAGAGTGTAAGAGAAGGGAAGAAATGAATATGTTTAAGAAGAAGGATAAAAATTTTGGGACTTGGTAAATGCTTTTATCTTTCCCTTCTGTTTGCTGAAGGGCATATATTACTGGCATAAAGGGATTAAAAATGACTTAAGAACAGTTTTTGTTTCAGAATTACACACCTTGGTTCTAACTCACATAGCTAAAATAATCAATTTGAATATTCACTTACCTATCTCTTTATTCCTAATTTTTCACAAATTGAAATGATTTGCCATGTACTGGTGAAGATCAGAGAAGGGATCATAAGAACAAATAATGAGAAAGAATAAGAAATCCCTTTTTGTTACTCTGAATGATTTTGAAGCACTCCCACTAATTTGGATATATTAGTCATCAATAGCATGTCCAGTAGAAATTTTGCTCAATTTGTAAATAATATTTGCCTAAGTGCTCTTAATCACAAGCTTCTGTGTCCAAAGCTTGTTTCAGCCGTGCTGCATGACTTTTCTCCCTGAGGACTTTCTCTTGAACTAGGATATCTAGTTCTTGAGCTCTGTCCCATAAGCCCTACAGACCAAGGGAAACCTCATGTAAAATGAGTAGGCCAGAGAGTGGGAAGCATGGGACATCACCAACAATCATCATCTTTGGATAGAAGTCAGTGTCATGTTCAGCCTTTAGCTCGGCTTGACCAAAATCCTATCATAAGGCAGTGGGTTGCTTTTTCCAGCTGTGATGTCAGAAGAGTTTTTCCATGCTACCAAGTTAAAGAGCTGAGAGCTTAAGAACAAAAAACCAGGTAATATAGCCAGGAGGTAGCGTCTAGCTTGGTAGGGAGGTGCTGTGGGCTCTGACCTAGACTCAGTGTGACTCCAACGAATGATCTTACCTCTTTCTTGGAAATAAGTGTGTTTGTTGGAAAAGAAGAGCACACTGAGCCCTGTCTAGAGAACAACAGATTTCACTCCTTGTTTGTTTTCCTCAGTGACCAAGACCAATTCTACCATTTGTTAAATGGATACAGACCTTCCTACTGAGGTGGCAGAGATAATTAGTGATTCATAAACTCTGGCAATATCCTAACAGTTCCTAAGCAGTGTTTCATTCTCATTAGGCTGCTTTGAATGGAGAATAAAGGACATGAAAAAGACTAATAAATTATTTAATCACAAAGACCACAGTTCAATTGAGAACAGATACTCAGTTCTTGTCTTTTAATTTGATGTCCAAAATTATTTGTTCATGAGACCACAGGTGATTTGCTCAAGAGTCTTGCTTCCTGACAACTACGTTGCTTAGAAATATGCCCTGTGCTCCCATTTCAAATATTGCGTCAGTGAATAAGAAAGAAAACATTTCATTGAAAATTCCCTTGTGTTTTCCACTCCATCAGTCCTATGATTAATTTTCTTCATGAAGAATGGGGTGTCACCAGAATTTCAAAAATATTTTCCAAGTGTTTTCCATAATACAAAGGCTAATTTTTCTGAGGCTTTTATCTTGAATTACTCAAGCTAACTTCCAAGTGCATTTTTATGTAGTTTTGGAAGTATCTTCCTCTGCTTTTCATTACATTTTCCCCATTTTTGCTAAACTGATTTTGAAATTATAAGAGGAAAACCTAGCTACTTCAAAATCATTTAATGTCTGGCTATATATGTCAGGTAAGCAGATTCACAGTAATTTAGGTTATAGAATCTTTGAATGCTATGTTAATTACATGTAAATGAGGTACTTGTATGCAGAACAGACACTCTAGGAGGGAAGTAATGGGATTAATCCCTTTATGATTTGTTAAGAACTTTTGAGAATTCTCACTCTGTTCTATTCTTTTTCTCATTCCTTTCCCAGTGTCTGGGGATGATTGATAATATTGTCTCCCATCTGTTTTCAAGATCTTGAAATTATAAAATTACAACATTGTGCTTTACTGTTTGAGCATAAATACTTCAGCAATTGATGGCATTCAGTAGGAAAAATAACAGTCCTGTAGCTGGTCCTGTCCTACTGTTGTCAATCTGAGGTAATAAAGTCAGAAAGTTTGGGATAATCTATAATTTAAATATTTGAATAAATTTAAATATAAAAATAAAAATTGAAGTTATTTAATATAAATTTATATCAATTATTTATATTAATATTACATTTAAATACTTAAATGCCTTCTCCATAATTTATACTTAGCCAGAGGCAAGTGGGATCCAACTCCACATTTGCTTGGAGAATGCACACATGTAGAGCTACAAGGGAAGTTTTCATATATCTAACTAACTTCCTGTTTGCAGTCAGTGATTAGATTTATTTAATTTTGGCCCAAATGAAGTCATAAAAGTGGAAAGAGAAAAGTGACATCATTTCACATACACATCAGCTCATTGATATCCTTGCACATATGAAGTGGATTTTTGTTTTGATTTGTCTTGCTTTTCCTTTTCTGTATGTTGAATAGTGAGATAAGAAAGAGGTTAACTCTACCCCAGAGTGTATCTAAGCTTGAAATCATTCCATATTAGAGTGAATTTTATTCAATCGTTTTCCCCAAATTTTATGACAAAGCAATTGACCTTGCCGTTGTGTTGATGGTAAGAATACAACAAAGAAAAGAGAAGAAAACAGATGTTGTAAAAGACTTTTTAAGGTCACTCAGGGAAGTTTACCCTTCTCACCCCCATTCTCTTGTTATCCTTCCCAAATAGCACCTAAAATAACAAGATGATGAGTTAGGCCCAAGAATAAACCTAGTGAGCTCTCACGGAAGAAGACTTCGTGACACCAGAGACTCGATGGGAATATTTCAGAGACAGTTATCTCTTGGACTAAAGGCTGCTGGGTCTGACTTTGCAACTTATATCTTGGTTACTGTGCTTTTCTTAGAGAAAATATTTTATTAAATTTCTTCTTTTTTTTGATAAATGGGACATTTTGATAAATAGGAACATACCTAAAAGGAAAATAAAAAGTCAAGGATATGAACATATAATTGACAAAGAAGAAATCTGAGTTGCTACAGAATTTTTGAAAAGCTACTCCGGTCCAGTCATCTCTGGATATTTCCCCACTTCCCAGAAATCACCCCAAAGCAGCAAGGGGTGCTGGCGTGCTAAACCAGGCATGCTAAATCCAGCTGATTAACAGACTTTAAAAGCTCAGAACTATAAATAGGATGAAGATCTGCCTAAAAATTGTAATAGGCAATAAGGACATAGGAAGACATGGGACCTGCCTGCACTGCAGACCTGAAGAAGAAGCTAGTAGAGCATAGGTATACTTCCTGTGGCACAGCATGAGGAGGAAAACAACAGGCTCTCTTTACCACCGTGGGAATGACTCCCCTGGATTTTCTTTCATGAAAAATCTAAAAACTATAAAGCAGTGTGACAAAAGAAGGAATTGGGCAGAGAAGGCACACTTGTGAGAGCAGTTTATAAGTGAGGCATGAGGAGAAGAAAATTTTTGCTACACTGTGAGTAATCCCACAGAATAGCTCTCAGTTCACTCAGAATTAGAGGCTAAAAATATTCAGTCACTAGCATACCATTTGCCATAAAAAGAAATAATTTTTTTTTCTGGAAACAGAACCATGGCCACATCCACATAAACATTAAATAAATGGTCCAGTAATAATTTACCTCATTCATATATGACTAACAATCAAAAGGAAATCACAGAATTTAGAATTTTTAGAGGGTGTGGGAGTGAGAAAGAAATAAGGAAAAGCAGATGACAGGGAAATAAAACTTACCAGAAAAAGAAAAAGCCTATATTAAACAGATGAAAATTATATCATCGTAAAATTTAAGAATTAAAGATACCTATCTCTACCAGTATGACTGACTAGATACCTTCTTTGATTCTTTCATTAGAAACAATTAAGCATGCTGAATAAAATATAAATGTTTTTTATGAAAATCAGTGAGCTAACAACAGATTATGAAATTCTCAGTCAGTGAAAATGGGAAACTACAAAGATAGGTGGGTCATTGAAGTTGGCTTTGCCTCAAATGAATCTGTAGAATCACTTCATTTTTCAGTCTCTCAAGATGCAGGAGAAAAGAGAACATGAGTGAAGCTACTGTAACATGGAGGTCTTAGAGAAGACAACCTCTCATTAACATGATACCTCAAATGGTGCAACATTAATGTACAAGTGAACTGGTAAAAATTCACCAATCACCCAATGAGAACAGTAAACTGAGGGGGAAAAAAACACTTTTCCTTAAGATTCCATAACTACAAAAATTCCTCACATCAGTTGGAAGCTCTAATTCATACTGTGTGGCCCAAAACCAAAATCAAAACCAAAACCAAATAAACAAACAAATTCTTACACTAGTGGTTGAAATATTGCCCCAGAAGCTATTGTATCCCCATTACCTAAAAAGTTGTCAGACCAAATTAATCAGACACTCAGGGGATGGGGCTCAGGAACCTGTTGTTAACAGGCCTGTCAGTTGATTTGATGTATGCTAATGTTTGAGAACCACTGCGTTAAAGTAAGATTTTGGGTCAAGTTGCCACTGGATTGACACACTAAAAAGCCATAAGCGTTGCTAAGAGAAATTAAACTCTGTCTAAATAAATGGAGAGGGTTACCATAATCATAAATTAGAAGACTCAACATTGTTAAGATATTGCTCTCCACAAATTGACCTAAAGAGTCAATACAATCTCAACCCAAGTGCCAACATATTTTTTATGTAGATACTAATATCCCAATCCTAAAATTTTTGGAAACACACGGAACCGAGTATAGCCAAAATTATTTTCCAAAAGAAAGAAAGAATAAGAAGGCTTTTCTAATTGATATCAAGGCTCACTATAAGGTTAAGTTCATTGGCTGTATTTGTTTGACATAAACACATAGATCAATGGAACAGAATAAGGTTCTAAAAATAGACCCAAGTATATATAACCAACTGATATTTGACAAAGGTGCCAAGGCAATTCAATGGATAAAGAACAGTGCTTAACTAAATGTTACTGAAAACCTCAGATAGACATATGTAAAAGTACCAACTGTAACCATTACCTCATACCATATCAAAAATTAAGTTAAAGTGGATCATTGATCTAAATTTAAAACTTAAAATTACAAAACTTCTAGAATAAAACTGGAGAAAAATCTTTGTGAACACTTATGAAAGCAGTTCTTAGGAAACAAGAAATAGAGATTATAAAAGAAAAATCTCATAAATTTTGAATTTCATCAAAAATGAAAACTTTTGCTCTTTTAAAAGACAAAATTAAGTGAATAAAAAGTTAAACCAGAGATTGTGAGAGAACTCATCACATCATTCATTTAAAATTAATAAATTTTATTATAAATTCACAAATTTATATATTCTTAAACACTTTGGTGAACATTATTCATCAATAAAATTTATTTTAAATAATTAAGTATTTAAAGCAAAATATAAGATCAGTTATAAATTGGTATATCTAATAAACCCCAGAGCTCCTAATATATGAAGCAAACTTTGACAGAATCAATGGGATAAAATAGTCAGCAACAAAGTAATAGTAAGAGACTTCAATACTCTACTTTTAATAATGGATAGAACAACAGACAGATAAGCAATGGGAAATTGAGGACTTGAATAATACTGTAGAGCAGTTGGACCTAACAGACTTGTACAGAACATCCTACCCAACAGTTCTACCAACAGCAGAATACGCATTTTTCTCAGCTGTAGATGAAATATTCTGTCAAGCCATGGAAGACATTGAAGAGCCTTAACTGCATATTTGTTAGTGAAAGAAGCCAATCTGAAAAGGCTACATACTGTATTATTTCAACTATATGACATCTGGGGAATTAGTAGGGAAAGGGCATCCATTTTTACTTCACATATTTCTTTAATTTTTGAAGTTTATACAGTTAAAATTACATAGTATTTTTATATCACTTTTGCATTAAAAATGCATATCTGGAAAAAATTAAGTTATCCATGCTCAATGTAAAGCACTGCAAAGTATAAGCAAGCATATATAAAAATAAATGAATTTTATCATTATTCCTCTCTTCCATCCTGAAATAATCACTTTAAATACTTTGGCATATTTTCTCCCAGTGTTCTGTCTACTATATCTGTTTCTCTTTATTTGTGTGCATATTTATACATTGAGGACATAATCGTATATGCAATTTCGTATCTATCTTTTTTTCACTTGACGTAATATATCTTCAAAACCTTAAGGATTTTTTAAATAACACTGTATCATTTCATCCTGTTGATATGTTATTTATTTAATCATCCCTTATACTTAGGCATTTAAGATGTTTTGTTTGGTTGGTATCATAACTAATTATTTCTTTAGGATAAATTTCTAGTAGAGGAATACTAGGACAAAGAAATGAGCACTTTTTAAAGGCCCTTGTTTGATATTGCCAAATTGCCTCCCAAAAAAGTTGTATCAATTTGTTTTCATGAGCATTACATGAGAATGCCTATCTTAACATACTCCTTTACAAAATCTTAAGTATTTCTGAAGAGTCTATCACATATGGAAGTCATGTCTTGCAAATGGATAATGGAGGAGAAAACAGAGGGTAGCTTCTTTTCATGTGAAAGATCTTGTGGTTTAGCCTCTTAGCATTAAAATCAAATCCACTCTTGATCACAAATTCCCATGCCTTCCACCCTAAAATATCAACTCCCATGTTCCTTATTATCACCAGCATTATCTTGATGGTATGTCTTAAATCAGAGGACACACAAGAGCTAGATATGACAAGCTAGAGTTCTGAGGTTTTGCTTTAGGATAACTGGGAACATTTTTCTTGCCTGTTACCTGGTTTCACTTGGTCTTAAGTGTTAACGATAATATTCCTGGTTGCATTTACTTTCCCATAAATAATAACATAAATTCAAAAGTTCATCACATAGCAATAATCTTACTCCTAGTTGAATACTTGTGAATGAAGAAAAGTAGCATTAGTTATTATGACATAAAATCAGTAGGACAAGAGATGGTTTGTGTTGAAACACTGGACATAGCAAGCTAGCACTTACGTTGGTTTAGAGTTAAATTTATCACTTTCTGAGTATATTGAAGGAAGCTTCACATAGAAGTAAAGACCAAGAAATCACCTACTACGGAGTCCTTTGAGGTCAGCCCAACAAAAAGTCAGGCTGCATCATTTAGAGATCCCACAAGAGTTCTATGTTAGATAAAATTCTTAGTTTAGCCTTAAATAGTTGGAATCAATAAGCCATTGAAATTCTCACCCTCTAAATGTAGACATGAAAATACCACTGGGTATCTGCCTCCTCATCTCCATGGAGATGTTTTGATTAACATCTGGTTGCAGTTGGGCTTTTGCATCAAGAGCTTGACCAGAACTTCACCCTTCTTCTAATGTCAATCACATTTCATGGCTGAACTCCATGAGCTTATAAATTTTGTTTTTATATTTTTCTCTTTATCTCTCTTTTGGAATATAGGCTTTCACATACATAGGAAGTAACATGATAACTAAAATTTGCCTCATTTTCTTTATCTTTTCATTTTGCTTGTGAACTTGTAGTATGTGTGTGGCAAGGTTGCCGTTTGTAGGAAAATGAAGGCTATTTGTTGATGACACCAACAAATACTTTGGTCTTCCCTTAAAAAAGAATTCTTCATTGTGCTTATTTGCATGAACAGAAAATGTTGTTTGCCCTCTGCCAAGTTATATTGTATTGCAGGCAAGTACTAGAATCTTTTTTAAACCAAATGGCCCTATGGTAAATTTATTTCCTTTTGCTTACTGAAAACTATCATATAAGAATGTTCCCTTACTCTCTCATTAGAGAAACACTTTAGTTAACAATTTGGTAAACACTGCTAAGTTGGGGAGTAAAAGGGGTGGAAAACAGAATTTAAAAGAAGACCGTATCTGTAGGTGGTTTCTTTGTGAATAGATTTCTTTGTAAGTAGGCAGATGAATGCTATACACAAAGACTGTGGAGATTCAGTGGATGAATGATATTATAAGACCCCACGTATCTGTTTCCCCATTGTTATGCAAGGGCTCTGGGTGAATGCCATTATTTCCAGAGGCTGGCTGAAGGGCCAGTGCATGCATGGGGCCCTGTTCTCTTGATTCTTGAAGAAAAGAGATGCTTGGACTGGAACACAGCTTGACACACTAAGGATTTGCACTTGTTCTGTTGCTGTTCTTTTTTTTATATGGTAAGCCTGAGAGCTGCCTCGAATGGAATTTGGGCTCAAGCTGCTGGCAACCTGAGCTTAGGTGCCAACTGTTTAAAGGAGAGTTCTAAAATGCCAGCTGCCCATCATCTAGAGATCTCAGGGCCCTCAGATGTATGATAAGTTAAGTTTGGTATAGCCCCTCCCTTTCTGACTGGAGACCCTAGGGTACTGGCTAACTGTTCTCAGTAAATTGAGAAATACCCCTAGAGTCATCCATGAGAAAATGCTGCTTGTCTCCATGTCCATCTCTGAATTGAAATATTGTTGCTAGTACCTATCTTCTTGGCAAGTCTATGGATTGATATAATGACATACAACAGATACGTGTGATTGATTTTTAAAAATTAAACTTAGCCAGGCTGGAAGTAGAAGACTGTGCCATAGCATGTTGTTAAATTTTTAACAACATGGTGGTGAAGGGGGAGTGGAGAGTGGAACAAAACATGATTTGTGGGTTTTGCCTCTTTCCTTGGTGTAAATACTCTGAAAGTGCCCAATTTTACATTGCCAAGTAAAGATCACCGAATGTAGAATTGGAAAGAGACCCATGCAGTAATCTCCTGCAGAGCATCTCACTGATACTGTCTATTAGCTGGATAAGTTTTCAGTGCCAGATATCATAAGCAAAAGCTACTTATGTCTTTATTCACTATAATAAACCAGAGACATGTATTTCCATTTGAATTTTGATGACTTAACTTTTGTTGTTCAGTTGTGGGACATTTTATAGTTTAGGCTTTTAAAGATCTTACTGTTATAAATATTGAGATACGAATAAAATGATTTCACAGAAGAGACAATTCTCTTCTTGCCAACTATGGTGAATATCTTTAGATTTGTTAGAATGTAGTGATTCTATTTTGGCTATAGTAAGGTCTTCATTTGAAAAAGATGGTATAACCTGAAACCTGTAGCTTTTGTTTAACTACAGCATGTCTGAGTACTCTTCAGTCCACTTCTCTTCTTTTCTCACTTAAAGTCAGGTGAATTCTACCTAGAAGATACAGTATAAAATTATGAGAGAGCCAATATTAATGTCTAAATTGAGGGTGGGCCTCCTGAGATCTCTCTACACATCTCACTTGATCATAAAATCCCCAGAGAGAAAGAGTACAGAATTTATCTTGTTCAGTTGGATCCGGCTGCTCTGGGCTTCTTGGGTAGCAAGAAACCCGTGGGGAGAGAAGCTGAGCCAGGGAGGCTCCAACCATGGCCTAATAACCCCACTGCTAGTCCTCAGGCACCAGCTGACCTCTGAGAAAGAGAGTTTGGCATTTTTTTTCAGTCTGTACTCCAGTATCAGCTCACATTGGCCAGTCTTTTTAGGGCTGTCTCTCTATTTGAGTGGCCTTGTTCCAATTTTTTTCTTATTTAGGGAATTTCCCTTTTCCCTCCATGTCCTAATAGGGAAACCTCCCTTTATCCTTGGTCAACCTTCACTGACATTTTTGAGACAGCTTAAGCAACCTCCCTTATCTTCTCTCATTGAAACATCCTGTCTAGATGGTTATATGCACCCAGAGATGATAAATCATTCTATTGTTTGATACCGCATTGTATTGTATTGATATGTTGTAAGTATCCAGCCCTTTACTGAGATTTTTTGAGGTGTGTCTGTGGTTCTGATTCCCTGAGCTATGACTCACTTAGTCTAGACCGTGGCATCACTAGGGTTTGTGAGAAATCACCTCATGCCCCAAGGAGAAGGTGGGTCAGGGTGAATGATGCACTACATATATTCTAGCAGGCACTCAAGATCCTATATGATTTCTTCATAAGAGTGGATCTTCTTGCAGTGTTAAATGTAGAGCAAGAGCTAATGGTCTAGAAAAGCAAGGAGGACTAAAGGAATACATTTCTGGGTTTTTGGTGTTTATGCCAACTGCCAATATTTTCATTTTAATTTCTGGTCTGATTTTTTTCATCTAATGAGTTCCAGGCCTGACCTGTGCCCTCTCAGCTGTGCTAAGCTGAGATTAGTCACTGCATTTGACTTTATTTGTAGCATGTCAAGATCTTGTGCTTCAGTCTCAAGGGCCCTGGTGTCCTCTGAGCTGGCTGCAGAACTATAGAAAGTAAATAAAAGACAAAATTGTAAGGATACTAGTCCTTAGCCAAGTTCACTAGCCACACCCTGAGAAGAACTTATTTTACTTCTAGTCCATGATCAAATGTGGGAAAGAGAAATGAAGCAATAGTTAACACTTAAAACCCCCTCATAGTGCTAACAGGGGTCTTGCTAGCTCTGCTCTAAAAACTGTTTCCTCAAAGGAGTGGGATGATCACTTTCCCTGATTATATTGTCTCTACTTAAGAGTTTAGGAGGAATTCATTGTGGCAAAATTACCTTGCAAAAATCAAACATTATATGCAGTGTAAAGGATGGTTTAATGAACTGTGGAGATGAGATATCCATGTTGTAAACCTGAGAGAAAGTCAGTCAGTTGTGATTTTGTTGAACACATTGGCTTATGTCTCCCAAAGGAACAAGCAAAACTCATCACAGTGATCTTTAACCCTCAGTACTATTCTTTGCTTTCTATTTATTAAGAAGTTGAAGACCATATGCTGAGTTTCTGGTCTCACTGAATGTGAATAGTCCAGCCATGAGACATGATTTCATCCAATGTTGAACAGTGGACTTCTCAACAAACCTTTCCAAGCTACAACAGTAGAGAAAAGAACCAGAAGTCAATCCCGATGATACAGGATCCTAGACAAGATGTACTTTCTGCAGCAGTTAACTTACCTCTCCCTTCCATCTAAGTCTCTCCAGAATATTCTTTTTTTTTTTTTTTTGGTCTAATTTAGGAAGTGTTTGGATGTGAGAATTCTCAAAACTCTAGTGTAAATTGAGATACAGATCCTTTCTCTGGGACAATTTACTTACACAAGGTTTCAGGAGTAATTTCAAGTTAAATATTCTTTGCCATGTCTTAATATAAGAATGGAAATGTGTCTTACTAACATAAGACTGCCACTTCTTTACACAAACACTAGCAACAAATGCTCTCCTGGACTGCAAAGTAGGCATGAGTTTTATTTTCAAACATGCTGCCATGCATCCTTTTGGGAACAAAGGAAGGTATGTATGTATTTCCAAGGATGAAGAGTCCATCTCAAGAAAAGAATGTGGCATGTCTATATGATTTCTTCCCTAATGATGAGCATTCTAGGTAGAGCTTTTTGACCAGAGTTACTCATGGAATGTAGTTGCCTTGTCATTGTGAACACATACTTCATGTGGTCTCAGTACCCATGACAGAATGGAGCAGTGAGAGATAAAACCATCTCCAGAAAGAGCCAGAGAAATGTAAAGGAAGGTGAATGACTCAGATCAGGAAAGGAAGAGGATGGATGGTGCCTCTGGAGTTGACCTTGTCAAGAGGAGAACAGTCAGAAATCAGCGGGGAAGCTTTTCTTCCAAAGGATGAGTGACACAAAGAAAGTGGTAATGGCCTGAGGTAAAAACTAATGAGGGACACTATTGTAAGCCTGACAGTGCTGGGTTCTGAGCAGTGTGTGGTGTGGTTGCACCTTGTATAGGACCTGCGATACCCTCTAGGAAAGGGGCTCTTGGTAGAGAAATGGTTCACAGAATACCTGAAGCTCTGAAAATGCCCTGTGAACAGAAAGACTAACCCCAAGGACAATCCATAGGAGAAAATCTTGCTTACTCCGTGTTTGATAGCAATAGGACTGGTCAGAAATTAAAGGATCCAAGTTCTAACTTCTTCCAGAGACTAAGTCTAGACTTTTTCTACCAGGAACCATAGGCAAGAGCCACAGATTGTATCTGAAGTGACTGTTCTTTCTAGCAGGCTAGCTTTGCTGAGCCAGCCTCACCTCTCTAAGTGGTAAAAAGAAGAGTTTATATCGTCATTGTTTGTGCTTTTTCTAATTTTAGGTTCTTAAAAATCAACATTTATTAGTAAGCTTTTTCCGCTTAGAAGATATGCTCTTAATTTCTTAATTTTGTAGGCATGGAGATTAGAAAGATGGAATAATGTCACATTCCAATAGAAAAATATGTTGTTAAGCTTCATGTTTATTCCTTATACAAAGGCTAGTTTTCATGTCTTCATCCATCCTGGTGCCAAAAGGAGCAAAGGGAGGAGGTAGTAAGAGTTGCCCAGTGGCAGCCCTGTTCATTTGTGAGAAAACTGCTAATCCCATGTTCTCTGTTTTCTATGTTCGTTGCATGTGGTAATAGAGCTTTCTCTTTAATAATATTTCTGGGGGCCATGAATAATAAAAAGGATAACAGAGAGGAACTCATTTAAAGTATTATATACTATATCAAGTGGCCTTAGTCTTTCTCATGTATATTTTTTGACACAAAAATTAGGAAGTTGTCTCTGATCTCTTTGAATTGTCAACATAGAGTGTAGTAACTACATTTTTTTAGTGCTAGCTGAGCAAATATTATGGACTTACAAAATAGGAAAATGTGTAATCATGGCTACAATTGTGGGTGAGAAGTAAATATTGTTATAACTAGTATTTTCAAAGTGATTTAAAATTTGTAAAGCATTTGTGTATGCTTTGTTTCCATTATACTTTTAGGTTTCCTGAGGAGTACTTGCTTTCATTTAATGCAATGTTCCTAGGGGAAGCTGGAGAAAAGCATATTGCCCTGAGTGAGATCTAACTACTTTTTTGTTTTCTTGTTGATTCACTCCAGCAGTGACCATGTCCAGAAAAGAGCTCCGTTTATACATCAGTCAAGAAAGACTAGTGTAGCTGCAATGTAACAAATCCCCAAATCTCTGGTTTTTAGCAACAAGGGCTTATTGGTCACTCCTTCTTTATGACCATCATGAGTCACCTGGTGACTCCTCCACATGCTGACACTCAGGGGCATAGGCTAATGGAGGCTTCACAGCATGATGGAGGATTATCAGTTATTGTGGCAGTGACCGGCATTGTGGAAATTCACACATTGACTTTTCAAGGCTTCCACCTAGATGTGACATGTGTCATTTCCACTGATTTTTGTGCCACTCCCTGTCCTGGTGACAGTAGGTTTCATTGGCCATAACAAGTTACTTAGCCACACTTAACTTTGAGGTTTTGGGATCTCCAAATCTACCATGTGCCAGAAAGAAAGAGAACTGTAAACATCATTAAACAATACTAATAATTACCAGAGTTTTATTGACAGTGGGTCTGGACTTTAGCAAAATTGTAAAGGAAGAAAATTTTATTTGCTCCTTACTCAATGTCCTTTATCTTCTCTGTTACCTACTCCTTTTCTTTGCCACTTTAGTTTCCCAGGGCCCTTTTCTTCCAATATCAGAACTGGTGACTATTTTATATTTTTTCTAGTTTGAGTAATTTTAAGGTCAATATTATGTCTCCAGGATTATTTACTTTATAGTTTGATCTCTGATGATGGAATTAAAGCCTTTCCCCTAGTAATGGTTTCTTTTCCGATGGAGCAGAGTTAAGCATTGAGGAGACAGAGGCAAGAGGGTGATCTCCTCAATTCACACCCTGTAGATGGAACTGTACACATACATCTGGCTCTGTCTAGGAAATATAACCATCCAACATAACAGTCTCTTTCTTCAAAGAACTTATTTTATAGTAGTGAAGGAAACAAATAGAAACAGAAAGCCACACCTATAAGCCAAAATGACTCCTCTAATCCCCCTGGCAACATAAGAAGCATGTTTTAGTGTGTGATAGATGGGATTGCAATGTATTTTCCTCCTAGGACTGCCTTTTCTGCTTTCCAAAGGGTTTGGACTGTTGTGTTTTCATTTTCATTTGCTTCTATATATTTTTTAATTTCTTCTTTAATTGCCTGGTTTACCCATCCATTCTTTAGGAGATGTTCTTTAACCTCCATGCATTTGGAGGCTTTCTAAATTGTTTCTTATGGTTGATTTAAAGTTTCATGGCATTGTAGTCTGAAAATATGCATGGTATGATCTCATTTCTTTTATATCTATTGAAAGCTGTTTTGTAACCCAGTATATGATCTCTCTAGGAGAATGTTCCATGTGCACTCGAGAAGAATGTGTATTCTGCTGCTTTTGGATGAAAATTTCTGAATATATCTGGTCTAGTATATCATTCAAGGCCATTGTTTCTTTATCGATTTTTCTGCCTAGATGATCTGTCCATTCCTGTAAGTGGAGTATTTAAATTTACCTGCAATTATCATATTCTTATCAGTAAGATTGCTTATGTTTGTGATTAATTATGTATTTGGGCACTTTCAAGTTGGGGACATAAACATTTACAATTGTTCACTCTTCTTGATGGATAGACTCTTTAATTACGATATAATGCCCTTCTTCATCTCTTGTTACAGTCGTTAGTTTAAAATCTAGATTATCTGATATAACTATGGCTACTCCAGTAGCATGATAGATGTTTCTCCATCCCCTCATTTTCTATCTGAAGGTGTCCTCAGGTCTAAAATGAGTCTCTTATAGACATCATATAGATGGATCTTGGTTGGTTTTTTTTTTTATCCATTCTGATACTCTGTGTCTTTTGATTGGGGAATTTAGTCCATTTTCTTTCAGAGTTATTGTTGAAAGATACGAATTTAGGGTCATTGTGTTATCTGTAGATTTCATGCTTGTAGTGTTGTGTCTGGCCCTTTGTAGTCTTTGCATCATTCCACTCACAGAGTCCCCCTTAGGATCTCTTTGTGGTTTGGTGGTCATGAACTCCATCAGTTTTTGTTTGTCATGAACTCCATCAGTTGCTTTGTGCCTCCCAAAGGTGTCCACATCCTAATCTCCAGAATCTGATGATATGTTATCTTTTATAACAAAAGAGGCTTTGTAAATATAATTAAAATAGGGATCGTTTTATTGGAAGATTATCCTGGATTATTTGAACAGGCTGAAAGAAATCACAAGGGCCAGGGAAGGGGAGGCGGGAGGTCCAGAGATAGCAATGATGTGACAAGTAAAGCAGAAGTTTGGGTGATGCGGCCATGAGCCGAAGAATGTGAGTGACCTCTAGAAAATGAAAAAGGCAAGAAACACATGCTCCCCTAGAGCTTCTAGAAAGAACAAAGTGTCTTCCAATACCTTGATTTTAGTTGTGTCTGAATCATTTCCAACTTCTGACCTCCAGGACTGTAAGAGAATACATTTGTATTATTTAAGTCACTAAGTTTCTGGTAATGTGTTATAGCAAATATAGGGAACTATACAGACTTAAAAGATGGTTCAGAATGTGCTTCAGTGTCAGACAGAGCTAAGTCCTTGGTGAGTCAGTTCCTCACTATGAATATTGTATAAATATATAACTTCTCTTCTCCTTAGATTTCTCACTGGGAAAAGTAGGGCAAAGTTAACATCTGCCCGTGAAGATTATTGTTGTGAGATTAAATCAAACGTTATTTTTGGGGCCCAAAGTATAGCCTTAATGTATATTAAATACATACAGAGACTCCTAAGCATGACTACCAGAGATGTGGCAATACATACAATAATAATAATGCTTAATATCACCATAGACATTTATATCTTCCAGAGTATTTCTAATTATACAAATCTCATGTAATCATTAGTCTTCATGAGATCAATTAGAGCTAGTAAAGGGCCAAATGGAAAAGAGTCTAGAATTATTTGAGACACATATGAATAACATTACTAGTGTAGATGACTTCTTGGAGGTCAGGTGACACTTGAGCCAGTATTTGATTGAAGATGTTCCTTTTAGTTCAAGAATATCTACTGTATACACAGTGTGTATTATGTATCTACTGGGCAACCCACACTGTGTCAGGCCCTGAAACAAAGGTCACACGTGTTGTCAAAGAGAGGCACAGTGTATTAGGCAAGAGAATGGCATTTGCTTGGCTATCATAGTGTCCTGCCCATCACTCATTAATGAGCATCACTTCTAGAAGACAATTCTTTGAAAGTTTAAAATATTATCTCCTGGAGGAAGGTTGTTTTGCAATTTCAACAAAAAGTTTTTTCATCGTGTTTCCAGAAGGTTAAGTATGTCATGGCTATGGAGAATTAAGGAGGGTTCAGATGAAATTAAGAGACATTTGGCTTTGACTGAATGGTTATACTCACAGTTAATTGCATGGACTTTGGTAAGAGATAGACCAGGGTTCAAGCCCCAGCTACTTCTTAACTAACCATGTGATCCCAAGAAAGTTGCTTAACTTCAGTTCCCTCCTTGTGAAATAGAATTAAAATAGTACCCACCCTTTCAGTTTGTTTTGACAATTATAGTAAGTATTCAAATGTTACCCATTATAATAATTATTCCAAGCCAGAACTTTAAAAAAAGTCATTAGTTTATTAAAATGGTAGTTATTAAGATGTTTCTTTAGAGTAAATTATTAGAAGAGAGTTCTTTGTTCCTTTGCCCTGTTTCTACAAACAGCCCCAAAGCACATGTCCTCTTACATATATTTCTCCAATATCTTTATTTGTTTCTTTCTGATTTGGGAAAAAAATTTGAAGGAAACAGAAGATCTATCCTTTGATATCAGGGGTAAAATAAGGGAAACAACAGTGAAGCCACAGGATCTTACCTAGTTTAAAGAAACACATTGCTGTTGTTACGCTTATTTTGACTTGCTTCTTTTAGAAATAACTTCAAAGTATTCTGTTTAAAACAACCCTATTGCCATTATTAATTTTAATTTTTTCCATCTTTAGATTGGAAGTACTTCATATCTGTGTCCTGATTGGGACTACAAAACCTCCCACTCCTGGCTCCCATATACTTGTTAAACATTTAATAGCTGAAATCCATATTCAAATTTGAGGACATTCATGAGCTTGGACATTTTGGCTTTTTGCTCCTCTTCCGTTGTTTTTTATGTAAATATTTCTAGGTGGCTTCATGCAGATTCCTGTATGGTTCCCCCTGCAAACTTGTTTTGAGCCTGAATACTTTCCATTTATAACCACTCCATGTTTCCTACCCCTTGGCCAATTTAGATCCAATGCCCTAGTGTTCTTTCCATTCCGTGAGCTGGGTGACAGCTGACGTGGTGAGTAATGGATGGGCAGCTCATTTCAAACCATACTCTTGCAACATTGAGAGTAATGATCTTGAGGAAAACCAAAACAAAACACCAATGAGGCTTCCATCTTGTGGAATTGGTCTCCTTTCTCTGGACCTCCTCCTGGACAATGGAAACACTCCTAGTCGAGTGTAACCAACTGCGTTGTTTAACACAGTGACTTCTCTGTAGGTTGTTTCCTAAGCTGAGTTCCCTCTGCCTGTTTCTAACAGAATGTCTTGCAGAGATCAGACATTTCTCATTGCTCTGCCAGGCTCTGTGTGAGTGATAGTGTACATGTGTGTCTGTGTGTGTGTATGTGATTTTAAGAAGGTACAAAAGAGAATCTTAAAGGAAACTAGGTAAAGCTCAGTATAGAGGGCTCTAAGATGGTTTATTCCTTAGTTTTGCTTCTGAAGAGTCTCCTTGACAAGGGTTTCATATTAAGATTTGAAGATGATGCCGTGTGTTAATGCCTATACTGAGTCTGTACTCTACACTTCAGACCTTCCTCAATCCTGTGTGGGTAGAACTAAAACTCAGTCTCATCCTCCCAAAAAACAAAATGTTGTAGAAGATTCACTTTATAATTGCCCATAGAAAAATATGAAAATAGTTCATAGTTTTATGTTAACAATTAAGTTAGCTACATTTCAGTGGGTTACAGCATAGGATATTTTCAAATGAAAGTCAGCTCCATCAAAATATAAGCATTTGTCTCCTTTGAACTATATATTTCTTTCTTAATTTAGACAATTATAGAAGATTCCCAAGTTTCCCAAATAAAAACACTTGGTCTGTAAGTTAATTGGTAAGTTGTTGAATCAACCGTCGAATCAAATCTTGGGGAAATATTAGGAGTGGAGGCAAAATTTGGCCGATGTATCTTATGAAAAATACATGGCCTGAAATTTATTCAGAAATAAGATGAGGTGAGAAAATATGTGGCATTCCCATTGCATCCCCTTGTCCCTCACCCAGATAGACACTGCTGACCAAGCTCCACACATCTCATCAGCATCTTTCTGCACGCAGTGCAACAGTGCTCCAGAGAGGACTCCCAAACTTCAAGATAAGACTGAAATGTTCAGCTAAAGACTTGAGGTAATTATCTCCAGGGCAGCTGCTAGGAGTTTGTCCTGGGGCTCTGGGACTCTAATTTTGTATATTTTTCCAATTTATCTTGATTGGAGGGAAAATTTGGCATCATTAAAAATGAAATGAAAATATAACATGTTCATACCTCACGTCTCAAATTGCACATCTTGTCTTCCAGAAAGTCCATTGAGAATCTCCAAATGTAGTTAAATGACTCTTAAAATATTCCTGCACTGTGTCACTTAGCTCAATATATTGGAATAATTGGCCAGTTGAAGTGCCTATCACACCTAGACTGTTTGTATGGCCTTTGAAAGCAGGTTGGATTGTACTGTTAATGAAGTCCAACCTGGAGCCAAAACTGTGCTCTTCTTAAAATCAGGCCTGCCTAGAGAGCAATGGTTCAAGTTCTTCAGCTGTCTGTTTACATAAGTGACAAAGAAGCCTCTTTGGAAAGAGTTCATCCTAAGAAAAAGGGAAACCAGGATATTCTAAACTCATACCAAGAGCAGCAATAATTCTAAACACTGTAACTGTACATTCCCAGCTCCTCTAGGCTTTTATCTGTAGGATAATTTTAATTAACAAAATAAAACAATTTTTTTAAACTTTTTATTGTCAAATTAATTTCAATACAACACTCAATGCTCATCTCAACCCGTGCCCTGCTTAGTGCCCGTCACCCACTCTCCCTCCTCCCATACCCCTCTCAAGCCTTGATTTGTTCTTAGTATTTATTTAAGAGTCTCTTAGGAAAATAAAACAATTTAAAAAGGCACCTAAAATTAGAGTTATTTCACTGACATCTCTTAAGTATATTGAGGGTTCCAGGTTTAGTAATGCAAATGCCAGAATCTGGGGATGCTCTCCAAAACACTGAGCACTAGCAGTCTCTGTGCTGGCCTTGGGCAAGTGGAGATGGGAGACCCCAGCTCTGTGGCTTGGATCTGGAGAGGAGAACAGACATCATATGGTAGCCCAGACGCTCAGGGCACAAGGACCTCATAGTTACCCTTTAAGGAGTTATGTAAATGTGTGGGAGGAATTTGAGAAGTGTTTGAAGTTCCCCCAAAATGTTAGAGGTTGGAACCAAGGAAATAGTAGTTTATGACTCTTGTTTTCTCATTTTTATCCTTCAGGTAGGATGGCTTGGAATATGTGTATATTTTGTGGTGAATTCTTTAATGTTAAGAACAACATCTTATACATAGAAGTTTAGAGTTTTTAGTTGGTTAATTGTTGGCAATAGACATTATATAAAGCTTTTGTTACTAATTTCCATTTTGAATAAACACAACTTATTTTAGTTCCAGAATGATTTCTTTCAGGATCTAGGCAAATGGGCCTGGAATTGATTTGCATGAATATGCATTTTGCTCACTTGGGGAAAAAGTCTTGAGTCAAGGCAGCATGAATACTTGATCAGAAATCTCATTTTCAGAAAGTGCATTAAGTCATTCCATAAACCTCCACTGGCCATAAGAAAACATCCTTGTGTACAATGCTGGCAAGCAAAATCATTATTTTCAGTCAACTATTTCTTTTAATACATGAACATTCCTGTTCTTGGAATAGTCACAAATTACTTTGCAATGATAAACTACAGCAGAATGAATTCTTTCATTTTCTGAAGGACTTTGGATTTTGAGGCTTTAAATAAATATGAACATAAACATAAATATAAATAATATAAATATAGATAATATAAACATAAGTATAAATGTAAATATCTGAAAGCATGGTATCCTTTCATATTTTAACCTGACTTTGAGAAGAATGAAGAAAAATCTTACTGCTATAAGACGTGTGGTGGAATTTTATGATGGTCTCTGGCTTCTCAGATCTGGCCAACTCTGAGATTCTGCTAAAGTTTACTATGAAAAAGGTCAGACGATTCAAACCTTCTCCCAGAGGATAGGATTCATTGCAAGGTACTGTCATTAAATGAGTTATTTAATAGTGTCCTCTCAAGTTTATATAGTACTTTATATTTTCAAATATCTTCTACTTGCCTAATCTCGATTTCTATGGTTAAAATCTTGGTGATCTCTCTTGGTCCTCATATATCTTTAACTGAGTTTCAGTGGCTTTCTCTGGGCAGACATTTCAGATTTGGATAATGTTTTCTAAGATCTAATTAAATTTAACTGAGCAGGGTATGGGTTGAGTTGAGCACTGGGTGTTGTATGGAAACCAATTTGACAATAAAAAGTTAAAAAAAACTATTTGGCTTAAGCACACAAGTCATAAATACTATACATAGTTTATTTATATTTATCATTATGTAGCAGGTATCTAGTCTGTAAATTACTGCATGAGGGCTATCTCTCCAGCAATTCTATAGTCAAATATTGACATTATCACATTTTCTATTCCTCCTGGATCTGCACACACTCTGTATTTATGAGTAGATTGTGTATGTCCTTGGCTTTAGGCATGGGATGGCCCATGTTTCTGTAGACAAACGCTATAGGATATATCCAGAGTCAGATTATCCTAGTTCTTTATGACATTTGGCAATGGAGCTGATAAACTTCTCCAACATATGATCTTAAAAAGAATAAACTCTTCCAAAGGAAGAGACATACTTGTTTGTTATGATTTTTGCTGAAGTACAAATGAAAGTTTCATCTAGAGTTTTCCTGGCATGATCATTCTGAAAATAAATCCATTTAATTGTGATCTTTTAGTTACCAATTCCAATTTTTGTCAGTTATCTCTCAGTGTAATCCCTACTGCTTGTGATAGAAACCATGGGACTGAACAGACAAGGTAATTAGAACCATGTGGTCTACGGCCAACATTTCTCTAATTAGAGTGGTCTAGAAAGATATATTGAAACCCACTAGAGATAAAGCAAAACCAGAAAGAATCAGAGGGTTATATTCTAACCCATGCCTGCAATATTATTGTGTACATTTTCCTAAGAAAGTTCATATTCCTAAATGCAGAAGTAGAAGTGCCTAATAGGATATTAAATCTATTCCTTCAAAGAAACCTCTGGGTATACGGAAGAATTTAGTCTGAAGCTTAGCCAAGATTCTTTTCTTTTTTACACAAAGAAAAGATTTGAAAGATTTGGAAGCAAACACTTCTTTCTGGGACAAAGCTTAGCTATAAGGAAAACAAAATGTTTTCAGGGTGTTTTTCCCCAGTAATTGCCTTAGAAATGGAAAATCTGATCACATCACCTCTCATTTTCAGTCTTCACTGCCTCCCTGTTGCCTGTAAGATAAAATTGGAACTTCTTAGTATGGTTTATAAGGTCCTTTATAATCTTTGCCAGGCACTGTAGAAGACCCACGATGAGTACTTTCTATGTCATTTCTCACAAAATCCCTGCAAAATTTCGCTATCTCTGGTTTAGAATTGAGAAAACAGAGACTCAGAGAAGTTGCCCAAAGCCACAGTGCAGTTAGATGGGCATAGGATATCCAACACCAAACATTGTCTAATCATACTTTGCTAGCCTTCGAACTTGATTGCAGAAGTAATATCAAAAATTCCTGGAAATGATTAGATGGATGGATGAGACCGATAGAAAGATGACAATTAGATGATAGATAGGTAGATAGATAGAGAGACAGACAGAGAGATAGAGTGTGCATTCAAATGACAATTTGAAGGAAGAACTGGTTTGAGAATAATGGGCTAACTAGATGGTCTTTATTATTTCACTCCCATACCCCAGAGCTTAGGAATCTCTAGAGAAAAATTTAAATCCTTGGAGTTAAATTGTATTTCTTTTTAGCTCACAACATGTATTATTATTAATGATGATTCTTCTCAAAGCAATAGATTTTACTAAAAAAAAAAATTCAAATCCTGGGCAACAGAGACTAAGCCTGTATCATCCAGTATGGTAGCCACTAGCCACATATGTGTCTACTAAGCAGTTGAAATTAGTTATTTTGTCTTGAGTTGCACTGTAAGGGTAAAATCACATCAGATTTCAAAGACTTAATATGAAAAATAGGTAAAATATCTCATTAATAATTTTATTTTGATTACATGTAGAAATAGTAATACTTTTTATACATTGGGTTGAGTAGATTATTAAAATTAATTTCACCTGTTAATTTCACTTCTTAAATATTACTATATAATTTCAAATTGTATATGTGGCTCACTTTATGTTTCTATTAGACAGCTCTAGTGTAGGTAGAAGTGGATTATTTTCACATTCCTTTCCCAGGAGGCATCAGTTTTAAGGAAGTTTTGGAAGAGAGAAGCATCTTACAAAAATGCAGAACAAATTCACATTTGTTTTTTTAATCTGAGGTTTACTAGGGACAGTATCTCTCCAACACATGTGGCCTGAAACACAGTAGAAAAGAAAGCTGCCAAGAGAACTGGCTGTGGCTTCCAAGAGCTGTGATTTCCTAAGGAGAGCAGGCTGCATGTCCTAGAGAAGTTTTGATCACGTTTTCCTTTCTGTGCATTCAGAGCAAGGCAATATCCATAGAGCACGAAAATGTTAAGAGCAATGGGGAATGCCCCAAAGCTCGAATAAATAATTTCCTGTGATAGATCCTGGGTGAGACAGGACCTAGCTAAGAATAGAATTCTATAAATCAGTTAAGTGTGTCACAGATGGTGTCCCTTTTGTACATTTCTAGTACGTACTTTAAACTTGAGTGCTTAATCTCAATTTGCATCTGTCTGACCTAAAACATGTAAATGTAGCCACTATAAATAAATGGCTCAAACATGTTAGAAGTTTATTTTTCAGTAACAAAAAATCCAAAACAGAAGTTTTCAATTGATAGGAGTTTCTTTCTTCTCTAGGTGGTGATTTAGTGACTGTGCCTTTTTCTGTTTTGTGGCTTCCCTCTTTAACAGATGACTTCCAAGGTTAAAATGCTCAACTTTATCAAGCTGGAAAGGAAAGTGCTCAAAAGCCACAGTTCTGTTAGAATCCAGTCATAGTTTATTTATGGGTCCTGAGAGAAGAGACCATTTTAGGGGACACACAGCAATCTCTTACACAGCCCAACCTTCTTATTCACCAAATACCAGCTCTGCCCATACATAAGACAAACTCATTCTTTCCCAGGCAGACAACACGAAGTTCTGTCCACCCACCACATCTGGCTTAAAGTCTAGGATGTGCAGGTCATGTGTGGTCCTCTCATTTGTTTATATCTTGAAATTTAGGATCAGAAATTTATCTCAAAGGTAAATTGATGCCCGAACAGTGGATTTCTTTGGTAGGTCGGGTCTAAAACAATTTGAGTCAGTTCTTTGACATCATCTGGAAAAATTATAATTGTTCAGTAGCTTTTCCATCGATTGGGTTGGAATCCTACAAATGATAGCCTCAGTGAAATGTTTGTATTTCCTTTACCACAGGAGCCCAGGGAGTCACTAAACCACACTTTCCTCCATATTCCAATTTTGCTGTCACTCTACACATCTCAGCTTCAGCCTCCAGGTCATTGTCATCTCTACAAGTCATGACTAAGCATGGACAAAAACTTTGTCCCAAGGTTTTTCATATACTTGTTTTATTAACGGGGCTTTTCTTTTCAGGAAGTATGTAAATGGAAGGCAGGAGCAAAAAAGAACAATTCTTGCTTAAGTAGTAGGGTATCAGCTCTGCCCCTGAGTTTCCATATAGCTTCTGTTCTTCAATGGAAGTGGCTTTGATGGTTCTCCTGAAACGAAGTACTACCTGCCATTACGAAGACACAATGTTTCTCTTCTCCCGTCTTCCCCAGCATATAACAAATATGAATGGGAACAAGAATATACCAAATGAACACAAATATATTTCATTGGCTGCTCTAAGAAGTGTGCCTAACTCCTCTACTTACAATGTGCAAATATAGTAAATTAATAACCTTTCTGAACCTTGGTTTCCTCATATGCACAATAACAATCATCTCCTTCAGACATTTGTAAAAAAGTCATCAAGAAGCATCTGAAATACAGAGCACAGTGCCTAACCCATAATAAGAACTCAGTTCGTGATTGTTTCTTTTTAACTTTTATTCAGTGTTCTGCCAACACCCTCGCAACTGTGACACCCGTTCCCCCCCCCCAACACTTTGTGGCTTTCAGTATCCTGATTACTAGCTCAGGCTGCTGATGTTGGTCATGCTTGTTCACTCCCTCTTGCCATGTCAGCATATCCTCAGCCCTCATCTGAAGGCATTCAGGGGACCTCCTTCTTCCCAGTGTTTTATCAGTTAGTCCCACGAAAATCTCTTTCCGTTTAACCCCAGCCCACTTTTGTGTTATGCCTGTGGCTATTGGTAGCAAGAAAATCAGCAGTCTCACTTACTGAAGATGAAATTCCAGCTCAGGCAACCAAGAGTAAACTGGGATCTGCTGAGTTCACGTAAGTGAGTGAGTGAGTGTGTGTGTGTGTGTGTTGTGTGTGTGTTGTGTGTGTGTGTATGTGTGTGTGTTGTGTGTGTGTGAGAAAGAGGGAGATGTTGAGTGAGAGAATATACACAAGGAAATATAACTAACAGGAAGTATTAGGAGATTTTCGAATAAGAAATTTGAATGAAGAAATATGTAGGCAGAGGATGCCTGGGAACAAAACACATATGTGAGTGATAGAGAAGCAGGAAGAGAGAAATAAAGAGTAGCCAATAGGATGTATCATTGTCTTAATGTGAAAGAAAGAAATAAAAGTCAGGAGTGTATGGAGAATGGAATTAAATATGTATATCCACAGGTGTTAATTCTGTTTTTCCCTTCCCCACCTGAATAAATATGTATGTCCAATTTTGTGGAATTATATCATGAAAAATAAACTGCTTGTTCCAAAAGCTTAATAATTAGGGCTCAATATAGAAACAGAACTCAGCGCTCTTAATGCAGCTCCCTCTCCCCAAAGGATAAGTATAGCTCTGGTTAAGCAACCTATATATAGAAAAGGTCAGTGCCCTTAGGAGATGAAGACTTGATTCATGATTAATGATGGCCACTGTCCAGTCCAGGAAGCCCTGCCCCTGCCCTTGACCACAGCCCCTAAAGCTGGATGCCATTGCCTTATATGGGCCTCCCTTGAAAGGAAAGAGAGTGTCTTCCTGGAATACCCACAGATACTGTCAGTGGGATCCAGTTCATCTTCAATTCAGCTCAAATTCAGAGGAAAAGAGCTTTGTTTTGATAAGGACCAATGAGGCCAGAGAGAAGCAAATAGGCACATACACATGGACATCCCTTTTTAGTAGAAAAGGACCGTTGCTCTGTGGTGGTCCAACCTCTCTGTGAAAGCTTCTGAGACTGTCTCAGAAGGGACTGTTTTTTGATACTAACACCATTATCACCCCGTTTGTACTTGGTGACTCACAGTAGATGACCTGGCATTCCCAAAGCTGTGCCTTTATCACCACTGGCAGAGCAGAGCAGCTGTCTAACCCGCCTGACTATCCTCCTGGGGTTTCTCCTGGCCATTTCCAAAGTAGTAGAGCTTTTTAATTCTAATGGAGACGGTTCACAGGAAAATAGTTTCTTTGAATAACAATTGCTTTGGCCAGATTCTGGCTCCATAAACTGCCTAGTTCCCAGACAGTGTGGAAAGCCCTTAGTACAGTAACAATATTGACAACACAAACAACTAGTGCTACTGTTGTTATTGCTATTATTCAGGAAAATGGAATCAATATCACTCCATTTTTCAAGCATTCTCCTGGGATTTTAACTTCCCATTTGGAAACAGATTCCTGATTTGCTGATAGAATGCAAAGGATACTTTAGTAACATTCTACAGCCTTACAGAGAAGGAATGCAGAATCAGATTAGAATATCCTGTTTCCCCCTTTCCTCAAGGTGTACAGCAGTGCGACTCTGGCACATGTGGCAGAGAGAAGGTGGAAAGAAGCTCTGAGAGCAAAACTCTAGCCAGAGGTCATTTCATCATAGCTTTCCCTCTGTACCACTTTGGGACTGGGGCATTTTTTTCAAACTGTGTATCCAAAACATATCCTGGAGACTTAATAGCATCACTGATTAATCCTGCTAATGGCAATTGCACTAACCCCAAGGAGTTATGAAACCACTGGTAAAGAAATTGGTTATTTAAAAAAAAAAGTTTTGATGTAATTGTAGATTTGCATGTATTTGTAAGAAATAATACAGATCTCTCCCATGTCCCCTGTACGTCGTTCCCCCCAGTAGTGATGTCTGGCAAAGGTAACCTCTCCAAAACTGTAGTGAGTATCAACCAGGATATTGGCTTTGACACGCTCCACTGATCTTATTCAGATACAGATTTCTCCAGTTTTACTTTCATTCATTTGTATATGTATTAAGTCCCATGTAACCCTATCACGTGTATGTTTGTGAGCCCAACACCACAGTCAAGATAGAGAACAATTCTACAAGGGTCTCTTTTATTACTCAAATCAAAGGAACATTCCTCACTGAGTGGTTCAGGGGAATATTTGTAACTGAGGTATTATAAAAGAGTGAGATAAAAACAACCACATCCTGAGCTTACCAACCAGTGATTATTATGCTTGCATAGGTCATGGAATTAAGCAGTTTCCTTTTCTTCTTCTTTAATTCACCTGACAACCATTTGGGGGATAGTGCTAAATACTAAAAAAAGGTTATTAAGTCACATGGTCCTTTGAAGAGAGAGAGAAAAATAATCAATGTTATTTCAATAAATATTATAATAAGGAAATACACAAAGAATATTTCAAACCAGTAGAACCAATAGAAGAAAAATATTCAGTCAACTAACATTTGCAGTTCTCTTCAATATGCCAAGCACTAGAGATACACAAGCGTGTTAGACTCCATCTATCTCAGGCTTCTCTGGCAGAGACAATATTCCTTCTTCTAAATCATGCTCATGAGTTAGATAAACAAGGAAAAGGATAATGAGTTAAATTCTGGATAATTGAAAGTGAGTGTGGAACATTTTGTACCAGTCAGGATTCAATCATTCCACCAGAAAAGTAGAATCAGTAGAGGAGAGATACATATCTCTCTCATAAATCATCATTCCTATATGTGTATATAGGCAAACACATATACACATCAATATAATCTAGATATATGAATCTCATGATTTATACATGTATAATTATATATTACTTTATTGGATGGACTTGACTTACACACTAGTGGGGGCTGGCTAAGCAAGCCTGAAGTCCACAGAGCAGGCATTCAGGAAGAAATCACAAGCAGGCCAGAATCCTCTGAGATGCAGCTGAAACTTGAAGTCCATGGAAAGATAAGGTCTGGGGGAATAAAAAGCATGCAGGCCTGCTTGTCGTTGCTGATTTGGGGGGAAGGCCTATTCCCTGTTTCTCCACGACATAAGAAACTACAAATGTTGGTGAGGATATAGAGAAAAAGGAACCGTTGTACACTGTTGATGGGAATGCAAACTGGTGCAGTCACTGTGAAAAGCAGTATGAAGGTTCCTCAGAAAGTCAAAAATAGAACCCTCATGAGATCCAGTAATTGTACTACTGGGTATTTTTCCCAAATTATTGCTACAGAATATAAACAGTATATACTGAAACTGGTGTTCATATCACTCAGTGACTCTATCTAGTTCTCTGTTTTCAACGTCAGCTACTCTTTCACACTCATGACCCCTCTGCTCTAACCATGTTTTTCAGCCACAACTTTCATGGTACACTTCTCTTGGAATGTCCCTTATCCTCATTTTTACCTAGCAATCACCCAGTCATTATATATGTGTAGCCTAGCTTAAATGCCACCTTCCCTGTCTTACTCTTCTTAATCCTAATTCCCTATCCTATCTAGAAATAAAAATTTTGTGTATTCTTCTGCAGTAACAGTCTATAAATATTACATTGTGATTCTCTTAATTTTCAATTTCTCAAGGGCATAAGTATGTCATATCTCTATTTGATCTCTAACCTATAGCACAACACTTGATAAATAGCAAATATTTATTGCATATGAAGGAATGAATCAGTTATTGAATAAATCAACACATTAAAATATTCAATTGTGGTGGTTTGGAAACAATTAGTTCCCTCCCGCCACTTGAGAAATGGAATTCTTGGCCAGGTATGAGAGAGTAAGTCATCACTTATTCATTCACTCCATTAATTTATTTGTTTTTTTAAAAAAATGCTAGATCTTTTTGAGAGGCATAATAGAAAAGGTATTTGGTGGAAGGTTTGGCCTCACATTGTCCATTGGTTGTCACCTTACCATTCAAGAAAAGACTACTTGCTTACAGGTAAATAAAATCAAGTGACTCCTCAAGTTCCTACAATAGATTGCTGAATTTAAAATGTGAAAAAAGTATAAACCACGTTTAGGTGGGGGAGTTTAGCTGACATGAGAGCACAGACCTACCTACACATGAAGTCTCATTGGTTCTGGTTTTTGAAGCAGACAACAGGAGATATGCATAGCAATCTCCAGAAATGTCCAGAAACAACTGTGAGTTGACAGCATCTCCTCACCTTTATGATCAAAATTAGGAATCTGAACAAGGTTTCTATGCTGATGGCCAGATTTCTACAGGGACCCATCAGAGGTGACCATAATCAGAATGAAATATTCCTAAGTTGCTATGTATGGAATGTCTTACGTTACCCATCCTTGACCATGGCATTTTCTTGTGCCAGTTGTTGTTCTAACTACTGCTAATTACCCACAATTCTATAAATTTCTTTTTAGGCAACATTAACGTTAAAATCCTGGTTATCATGCCTTTTTGCTGTCGTCTATTTACTGTCAAAACGGAGCAGAGATACCCTGTGAATCATCTAGATGCCAAATGTATTCTTCCTTGATTCTGGAGTGGCAGAGCAGCCCTACCTCCTCCTAGTTTTCAGGTTCATTTACCCCACCTAGGATGGTGATTCCTTTCCCTGCCTGCTGGTCTCTTGGCCAGAAACCTGAAGTAACTGGGTGATCGTCATACCTTAAGGTTTATAAAACTCTTTCTGTGTTTATTCCCTTATAGAGATGTTCCTTCCTTGGGAAAAACAAGCAAACAAACAAACAGAGAAATCTCCAGTGTTGATCCAACCACACTGCTGATCTATTATTCTTAATATCTTTCAGACTAACACATAAGAATAATTGGTTCAAGCCTATTTTTTTCCTTTTAAAAAGAAATTCATTTATTCTGAAAAACACCACTACTGATATAGCCATTTCTATACCTATATGGCAGTAATATTATATTATCAAATACACATATAGACAGACACATAATTACACAAATATACACCTTGCTTCATGAGCTATGTTAGAATTTTTTTGTAAGCACTTTGGAATTTGTACATTTATTACAATAGCATACATAAGACATAATATACACATCCAAATTAATTATGCACCAAGCTGTCATGGACTGGATTTCTGCCTAGAAGACACATGGAATATAATTTTTATTGTATAAGTTTTGGTTTACATTATGTTTTGACATCTACATATACTACAAAATTATTACCCCCAAAAATTTGGGTACCATCCATTACTCTACAATTGCTCCCTTTCACCTTTTACCCATCCCCCAATCCCCTTCTCCTCTGGTAAACACTGATCTCTGTATCTATGAACTTTGGATTTTTTTTCATTTGTTCATTTGTTTTTGTTTTTTTTTAATTCCACATATGAGTGAAATCACACAGTATTTGTCTTTCTCCTCTGACTTATTTCACTTACTGTAATACCCTCAAACTCTATCCATGTTGTCAAAAATGGAAAGATTTCATTCTTTTTTATGACTGAGTAATATTCATGTGTGTGTGTGTGTGTGTGTGTGTGTGACATCTTCATTCATATGTTGATGGACACTTAGGTTGTTTCCATATTCCGTATGTTAGCTATTGTAAATAATGCTCCAATGAACATACAAGTGCATACATGTTTTCAAATTAGTATTTAGTACTCTTTAGACAAATACCTAGTAATGAGATAGCTAGATTATATGTTCTATTCTTAATTTTTTGAGGAGCCTCCATACTGTTTTCTATAGTGACTGCACCAATTTACAATCACATCAACAGTATATGACAGTTTGCTTTTCTCCAGTACTTTCTCCAACACTTGTTATTTCTTGTCATTTTGATAATAGGTATTCTAACAGGTGTGAAGTGATACCTCATTGTGATTTCAATTTGCATTTCTCTAATAATTCATGATGTTGAAAATATCTTCATGGGTCTGTAGGCCATCTGTATGTCCTTTTTGGAGAAATGTCTATTCAGATCCTATGCCTATTTTTTTCCTCAGGATGTTTGATTCTGTTGTTGTTGAGTTTTATGAGTTCCTTATATAATGTGGATATTAACCATGTATTGGATGTGTGATTTGCAAATATCTTCTCTCATTCAGTAAGGTTGCCTTTTCATTTTGATGATAGTTTCCTTTACTGTGCAGAAGCTTTTTAGTTTGATGTCCCATTTATTTAAGATGTCGGGGAGCTCACTACCTATGTATTCTTTTAGGAATTTTATGGTTTTAGGACTTACATTCAAGTCTTCAATTCATTTTGGGTTAATTTTTGTGTGTAGTGTAAGATAGTTCCATTCCTTTGCATGTGGCTAGTTTTAATTTTCAAAGTCAAATTAGAACAGAAAATAGAACTTTCAGGATGAAATCTGGCCATGCGTACCAACATGGATGGACCTGGAGGGTATTATGCTGAGTGAAACAAGTCAGTCAGAGAAAGACAGATACCATATGTTTCCACGCATAGGTGGATTTTGAGAGACTTAGTAGAAAACCATGAGGGAGGGGTAGAGGGGAAAGGAAAACAGACACTAGAAGGAGGAAGACAAAACACAAGAGACTCTCAAAGACTAAGAACAAGCTGAGGGGTGACGGGTGTGTGGGAGGAGGGAAAGTGGGTGACGGGCACAGAGGAGGGCACTTGTTGGGACGTGCACTGGGTGTTGTATGAAAACCAATTTGAAAATAAATTACTTTAGAAAAAAAGAAAGAAAAAAGAACTTTCAACAAAAGAAAGTCTAGATTGTGGGGATTTAGGTGATTTAGCAAGAAGAATGCAGAGGTCTGGGTTCAGATCCTGGCTCTGCCACCTTCTATCAGTGTGAATATGAACAAGTTACTAAACCTTGGTTTCATCTAATTAAATAAACTCAACACTAAAGTATTCAACAGGATTTTTGTGAAGATTAAATTAGACTCCTGCAGAGAAGAGCCTATGCCAAGTAGACATTCAGTACAACAGTGCTGGGCCCTAACATTTTGCTTTCTAATACGACCCAGGGATTTCTCAGCAAAAAGAGAATGTGCTTGTCATTCTGCTTCATCTGTGCTCCTCTCTAGGTCGTCCTTCCTTAATTACAATCCAGGGTGACCTCTGGAAAAGTTAACCTAGGAAACCACCAAACAAATATAGGAGTGTTTAAATTTTCTTAGTAACAGAAATAGCCAGAGTGACTGGTCTTTCTCAAGACTCCCTAATGCATGACTAAGAGAATTTTGAAATGTCTTTTAAGTTTTCCTCCTAGGGATATTGGTGTTTCCCCCAGCATCCCACTTCTACCATCTAAAGCGTTGTGCTTTGTCCCCAGCCAGAGGATTTTCAGACCTTCCTTATGCAGCTATCTTTGGAAATGACATAATCCCTTTAGAGTATTAGCACTTCATAAGTTTGGATTTTATACTGAGCCCCATGATAAGAAGGGGTTACTTGTTGAAAGCCAGAGCAAAGATGAGAGTGAGAAAATGAGACAGCAGGAGAGCTAATGCAAGGGTAGTAGAGGAGGAGGAAGAAGAGGAGGAGGAGGGAGGGAGAGAGGGAAGGAGAGGAAGCTACAGATGGTGAAGAGTTTTTTGTGTTGATGGAGTAGGCAGTATAAGTTGGTTTGGGAGTGATACTGCCTAGTGGTTAAAAACTTCAGCCTTGAGTTTATAGCCCAGCTTTGCTTTTTATGATCTGTATGTCTTCAGCATACCTCTGAAACTTTCTAAGCTTTGATTTTCTCATCTATAAAGTGAAAATAATACTAGTACTAGTATTATTAGGGAGTTAGTGAGATGGGTAAATGAGATGATGAATATTAAGGGCTTTGTATGGTGCCAAGCACAAAGTTAGTACTCATTACATGAATGTTTTTCGTTGTTGATGGAATTTTCTTTTGTCTTAAAAAAAGAAAAGCCATCTTGGGGGCACCTGGGTGGCTCAGTTGGTTAAGCATCCAACTTTTGATTTCGGCTCTGGTCATGATCTCATGAGATTGAGCCCTGCGTAGGGGTCTGTGCCAACAACATGGAGCCTTCTTGAGATTCTCTCTCTCTCTCTCTCTCTCTCTCTCAAGACTCCCTAATGCATGACTAAGAGAATTTGGAAATGTCTTTTAAGTTTTCCTACTAGGGATATTGGTTGTCTCTCTCTCTCTCTCTCTCTCTCTCTCTCTCTCTCTCTCTCTCTCTCTCTTCCCCTCCCCCCTCAAGATAAATTTTTAAAAATTTTAAAAAACCATTCCAGTCCTGACCTAGATTCTTGCAGAGCAGAGGAACTTTCCCTTATGGAGTTTCCCCCTATGTGCATATTTGCTGGATGGTGTTTATTGCACTCAATATTCACTCCTATTCTTTATTTACTTGTATTTGGAAGGCTAAAATTGATATATTGCAGACTAATGCACAGGTAAGTTCTGGATATGATATAATTCTACCGGTGAAATGTGCTTACTCAGTATAAGGACAGTCCACGAACTGTAGGTTTCTTTCTCACAGGCAAGCTTGGGGAGGAAGAACACTTTTGGAAGCTGGGCGCCACATTCTAGGATCAGCTGACTGATCTGTGAGAGTCAGGCAGGTATGGCAAGGGCAGAAGTGGAAGCAGCAGTAGTTTTATCCATAACTCAACACTGTTATGGTGATGCTATCTGGGAGCAAAGTTACCTCTGCTCCTCAGCCCTTACAAGGATTTTGCAGACACCCATTACTCTATATGAAATCTCTTCTGTTTAAATACTTGGAACCGTTTCCAGTTATTTTGCACCTGCGTGATACAATGCTTGTCTAAGCTCTTTCAATGCCTTTTATTTCAATACTATGGAAGCTGGAGATTTTAGACAAAATGGCTTATGTCCTATTTATTGACTAGTAGGTATAGGCAAATGTTGGGTATTATAACAAAACAAACAAGCAAAAAGTAACAATAAACATCAAAATACAATCCCGCCTTTCGCAAAGCTTTGCAGAAATAAAGCACCAGATACATTAAAACGCTTTTGTGTTTTAACTGAACCATTTGGACTCTTCATTAGCTTATGAGGATCATCAAAAGATCTGAGTCCACAATGGGCCATTTCTCTGAATGGTCCAAGTTGAGACCAGGATTGCCTACCGCACAGGGTTATTGTCAGCATTGTTTTAGATTGTCTTGTTCTTTTGTTTGGATACCTGTGTGCTTAGATATGTGAACTCATAGTATACTGTTTATTAATCCATTAGTTCATTTACTGATGCTGAATGCCTCCTAACATAAGCAGATACTGTTCTAGGCTCTGGACAGAGAAGGAAATCTCCTATCTACATGGATATTATAGGAAAATATCAATCAAGCAACCAGTCAGTTATATAACATTGCATAGTGGAAAGGGCTATAGAAAAAAAGAAAGCAGATGGAGATGGAGTACAGCATTGTTAGGGTGGATATAGAAGGCCCCTCTCATAAGGTGATATTGACCAAAGATCTACGTGAAAGGAGGTGGCAAAGAATGTGTAACTGGAGGAAAGCATTCTAGGTAGAGGGAACATGAGTGCCAGCACCCTTATTTGGGAGAGTGCTTGACATGGGCAGGTCAGCAGGGAGGTCAGAAAGTGTGTGACAGAAGCAAATAGCAAATAAGGCTGGTGAAGAAGGAGCTGGACCACGTAGAGTCATATGAGCCTTGGTGAGGTCATTAGACTTTAAGAGTATTGAGAACCATGAAGTGACATTATCTAACTTAAGGATCATCTGGCTTCTGAATTGAGGAAAGACTTTAGGGAGCAATAACAGAGGAAGGAAATCATGTAGGAGGCTATCGCAATAAGCTTCCTATCAGATAGGAAATAAACTTTGAGAGAAAGACTAAGTTTGGGTGATGTGTAGGGAAGTGTGTTCAGAAACAGGATGTGGAAAGGGAATGAGGAGGCAGGACTGGTCAGAGAACTTGAACTGTGACTCCCTTGCCACAGAGGTCTCAGCCAATCCCATGAGCAGCAGGACTAGATCTTCAGAGATGTCTGGCATTGAGGCAAAGGGAGTTTGGGGTTTTGAATCCCTCAACAAGCAATCATTAGATGTTGGCTGCCCCTGGGGAAGGAGTGTAACCTTGAATTAGAAAGCTCCCTTTAGTGAAAGTCAGTTTCTGCAAAGGGGCTAAGTCATGAGGCATCAGCAAGGAATACTGCCAGCAAAGAGGGAATGCATGCTACCATGATAGAGGGGTCTGGGTATCTACACCAGTCTAGCCTCCATGTCACCCACATCCACTTGCTTCCTATTTCTTCAGCCCATCCAGCAACAGTTTCTCCATGATTCTGATCTGTTTCTTTTCTTGTGGAAAATGCTGGTCTCATAGTTACAATTGAAGTTTGCCTTGCTTAGTATACATTCTACATTCTCCACCTTTGGCTGGTACTAGTAGTTTATGTGGTGGGATGACCTAGACCTCATTACTAGACGTGTGAACCCTAGTCACAGTGCTTTCTCCTTTCCTTGTCTGTTTACTGTCACAGTGGGGCAGAGGAGAACCAAAAGGTGACTTGTAAGTCAGGTAAGTGTCAAGTGTATTCTCCCCTGATGCCACTATAATCAGTCTGACTTCTTCCTGACAATCAGGTTCAGTTACTTCTACTAGGGTGGTGATTTGTTTCTTTGCCTAATGATCTGTTGACCAAAGAGCCCAAAATAACTGAATAGTAGCCACACCTTAAGGTTTAATAAAACAATTTCCATTTCCCTGATACATGTTTCTTCCTTGGGAAACATGACCTCCAGACCTATAGAAAAATTGATGGAAAGCACAAATTTCTTACTGGCTCACTGGGAGTGGAGGAAAGCAGAGCTACACTTATTTCTACCACAAAGTTCCCAAATCCATGTATCCTTATTTTTGGTTATATGATACCATATAATATAATGACTGTTGAGTTAAGGTATGTACTTCTTACTCATCTCCAAGATGGCCCCAGAGCTGCACCTCCACAAGGACAGTCCATAGCTCTATCAAGCAAGAAGTTTCTGGGTTCTGTGGCATGTGTTATGTCTGGTAGATCACAAGTGTAGCAATACTGGGATTTAATTCACTTCAGCCCAACAATAAAGCTTATTTTATGGTCCTTTTGTCGCTGATAGAACTCTGATGCTGTAAAGTGGATTCCTTAGGCTGATGCTATGTGATACTGGATCCCAGGTTGATATACCAGACTCTTTCTAAGCCTTGGGCCAATGGTATATTGACTGAGGCCATGCAGGCAGGAAAGAAAATATAACCAGAATATGAGTCAATTCTATTCAAGTGAATCACACCTCTTTCTAGATGGAAGGGAACCAGTGCTGTTAACTTGCCCGAATGTGATTGATTGGTCTCATTGAGGAATGGTGCTGTGTTAGGGATTGAGGCCTGGTCCCAATTGTTGGCAGATTGGGAATTTAGTGGCAATAGTAGGCAAACCAGACCCGATGAATGGAATTCTATACTATTGGACCCAAGCATAACCTCCATTCTTATGACCTTGGCTATTCCATTTATATACCCATTGTACCAGTACTGGGGTGGCCAATGCCAGAATGGCTAATATCCTCTGCACAGAACTTCCCTGGAAGTAATATGGAATGCATACTTCGATCCTAAAAGGAGATATTTGGGCAGCGCAGAATAGCATCAACTATACCTAGTAAGAGATAATAATTGTACATTGAGTATCAGAGAAAGAGAGAAGTTAAAGATGGCAGGGTTTTCACTGACTTATGATAAATAGTGGAACCACTCATGAGATAGAAAGACTGGGGGAAGTGCAAGTTTGGAAACCAGCCAAAGGACAAGATCTCAAGAATTTAGGACCATACTGAGTTGAGTATAAGCTGTTGAACAGACAGATGAATCAATCAGTTTGGATTTTAGGGAGAAGGTTTGAGTTGGAAAAATAAATGATGAAATCATCTACATAAAGTCTAAAAGTCAGAAACTAAAATGGTCCTCACCTGGCAATTGTTTTTCAAAATAGTCCACTGTTTTCATTTTTGAGAATAAAGAATAAATCCTCAAACTTCCAAGACAAATGCAGGACAAAATCCTAACTGATTTTTTTTAACAGTTTCAGTGAGCCAGATCAGAGATCTACAAGAAATCTTTACTAAGTTAGTGTTTGTCATTCACTTTCTTTAGTGATGAGGATTAGAACAACCCATGAGCATTAGTTGCTTTTGCAAAATACTACTACCAATAATAATAACTTTGTTTGGTGAGCATCTACTATGTGCTAGGTCTATGTTAAGTAGTTTACACAAATCTGTTTTTATTTTGACATAGTCATCTAAAATAGGCATGATTATATTTTTTTTTACTCAAGAGTGAATTGAGACTTAGGAAGGTCACAAATAAAATAATTAGCAGTTTTGGGATTAAATCCAGTTCATGCTGACAATAGAGTACATTTCATGATCATTTTGTCATTTCTCTGGAGGAGATAACATTTTAATGACCACTGTGTTCATCGACCTTTCTCTTCTCCTAACCTGGAAGAATTGAGACTAGTTGATTTTGTTTTAAGCCTTTGCCTTTTGTCAGGATAACATGTGCAGCAGTGTTAAACAGAGAAGATTGCAAAGTCATTTGGCCTTTTCAATATTCATGTCAGTCTAACGTGATCTAAACAAGCTTCTTTTTATTTCTCTTTACCGGAAATCCCATAACTTTCTCACTTGGCAAGGAGACACCCCCTGGAGCTGACAGCAGAGTTACCTCTCCCACAGAAGGAGGAAAGAAAGGATTTGTTAAAGTGAGTGGGTGTGCTGTGTGATTTCACAGGCCGAGATTCCACATACAAAGGTTACTTACTGTATTTACTGAGTGACTCATCAGGACAAGAATGTGGGTAAAGGGGCTCTCTCATCAAATTCTACAGCTATGTTATTATCCCCATGGCTCTGGTCTCAGTTGAGAGAGAGCAGGTAGCACTTACTGGACAGAAGTGGGGACCCCCATCATCCATATTCTCTATTTGCTCCCTCAAGCAGGGCATGTGACATTTTATGACAAAAGTGTACTCTTTGCTGGTCTACTTGTTTTCTAGAATATCTAGAAATATCTCTGTGTGAAATAAACCTCCTGGCCGTAAAATTTTTAATTGAATATTTTGCCCTCCCAGGAGTCACTCTTGGTTGTCCCCCAAACTAATTGTTTATCAGAATAGGTGGGGACATTTTAATAACAATATTCTCTGGGCTCTAACCGGAAGTTGCTGATTAACTAGACCTGAAGAAAAGCCTCAGAAAAAATATACTTTTTTAAGGCAAACTTCTTGTTAAAGAATAACACACGAAGTTCACAAAATCACCAGAGTATCATTCGAATAATTGTCACAAACACTAATGTAACCAGTGTCCTTGGAATGAGGGCTAGCTTTTTCCCCTACCACATCACAGATACTACCCTCCCCCAAATAATCACAATCGTGACTTCTTTTTTTTCTAATATTTATTTATTTTTTAGAGAGAGAGAGAGAGAAAGAGAGTGTGCAAGCTGGGGTGGGGCAGAGAAAGAGGGAGACAGAGGATCCTAAGCAGACTCTGCACCGTCAGTGCAGGGCCGGATGCGGGGCCTGAACTCATGAACCATAAGATCATAACCTGAGCCGAAGTCAGACACTTAACCCACTGAGTCACCCAGGTGCCCCCTGACTTATAACCCCATAATTTATCCTTGCATGTTGATGAACTTTACATAATTAGTTTCATACAGTTTGTATTGTTTCTGGCCCCTTTCCTCAGTTGTTTGCAAGATTCGTATGTGTTATTTTTTGTGGCAACTATTCATTCTTATTTCCTTATACTATTCTCTTATATGAGTGTACCATATTGACATAAAAAAGTTGACTGTTTTTAGTTTGTTTTTTTTTTTAATAGTATAAATGGTACTACTCTGAACATTCTCATGCATGTCTTTTGGTGAAAATATATGGATTTCTGTTGGGTCTATGCCTTGGAACATAGTTGCTGGGTCAGATGATAGGCATGTGCTCAGCTTAGCAGATATGGCCAGTGTTTCGAAGTGGGTCTATCAATTTTCTCTCAGCAGTAAATAAGAGGCCAGTTGCTTTACATCCTTGCCAATTTTCGGTAATATCAGTCTTTTTAGTTTTAACTATCCTACTGGCTGAGAGTGTTAGCTCATCATGAATAGGATTTGTTCTGTCATGAATGTTGAGAACCTTTTCATGGTTTCGACCATTTGGATATCCTTCTTTTCTAAAAACCCTAATCAAACCTTTTGCCTATTTTTCTGTTGGTTGTCTCTCTTTATACTGATTTGTATAAACTCTTTAACACATATGCATTGAAAATGTCTTCCACTGTGACTTATCTTTTTACTTCCCAGCGATGACTTTCGATTACCAAAAGTTCTTTATTTTAATTAATTAATTTATGTGTTTATTTAGCAGCAGGCAAATGTTTATTGGAGTATAAGATCAGAAAGTAAGAATGGTATAAAATCTCTCGTTACAAAGTGGGGATATTTGAAAGAGAATGCTCCCAGAAGTTCTTTATGTTGTCCTACTTACCAGCTTTAGCTATATATTTCATACTCTCTGTTGACTGTTTTGGAAATATCTTCCTATCCCAAGGTTATGTTTTCTTCAGAATCCATATTTTTTAAGTAAAGCTTCATTATTCTGATGTATGGCCAGGTTTAATTTTGAATTGGTTATTTGAAACCTATTAAATAATGTTATATGCCAGAAGAAGTGTCTCAGGCTAATGACGGTGAAGTTTCGTCTAAAGTCAAGAATGTCTTCCCTAAAACATTGAACAAAAGGAAGAGATTTAAAAACCAAGGTTGGTCTTTTTTTTTTCCTTTCCCCTCTTCCCCTCCCCCATGGTTTTTGCTGAGTCTCTCTAAATCCACCTATGCGTGGAAACATATGGTATCTTTTTCTGACTGACTTATTTCACTTAACATAATACCCTCCAGTTCCATCCATGTTGCTACACATGGCCAGATTTCATTTTTTCTCATTGCCATGTAGTAGTCCATTGTATATATGTACCATGTCTTCTTTATCATTCGTCAGTTGATGGGCACTTGGTCTCTTTCCATGATTTGGCTATTGTCAAAAGTGCTGCTATGAATATTGGGGTACACGTGCCCCTATGCATCAGCAGTCCTGTGTCTCTTGGGTAGATTCCTAACCGTGCTATTGCTGGGTCATAGGGTAGCTCTATTTTCATTTTTTTGAGGAACCTCCACACCGTTTTCCAGAGTGGCTGCACCAGTTTGCATTCCCACCAACAGTGTAGGAGGGTGCCTACTTCTCCACATCCCCGCCAGCATCTATAGTTTCCTTATTTATTCATTTTAGCCACTCTAACCAGTGTAAGGTGGTATCTCAGTGCAGTTTTGATTTGTGTTTCCATGATGATGAGTGATTCATGTGTCTGTTGGCCATCTGGATGTCCTCTTTGGAGAAGTGTCTATTCATATCTTCTGCCCATTTCTTCACTGGATTATTCATTTTTTGGGTGTGGAGTTTGGTAAATTCTTTATAGATTTTAGAGGGAGGGAGGTAAAACATAAGAGACTCTCAAAGACTAAGAACAAACTGAGGGGGGTGAGGGAAGGGAGAGGGGGTGACAGGCATTAAAGAGAGCATGTGTTGGGATGAACACTGGGTGTTATATGTAAACCAATTTGAAAATAAGCTATTAAAAAAATAAAAAAATAAAAATCAAGGTTGGGGTGCCTTGGTTGCTAAGTCATTGAAGCATCCACCTCTTGGTTTTGGCTCACGTCATGAATTCACACTTCCATGAGTTCAAACTCCATGTCAGGCTCCATGCTGACAGTGCTGAGCCTGCTTGAGATTCTCTGTCTCCCTTTCTCTCTGCCCTTCCTCTGCTCATGCTGTCTCTGTCTGTCCCAAAATAAATAAATGAACTTTAAAATCCAAGGTCTAATATCAAGGTCTTTTAAGGATGGATGTGATACATATAGGATGAGTGAGAAATAAGCAAAGTCAGATTGCTATGTCAATATCAAAATCCGGAAGGAGGATTAAGCAGCTTCCAATTTTGTGAGTCTCAGGCTAAAAGGAGACAGGACAAGTGGAACAAAGCACTAGTCAATGAAGAAGTCTCCTTATTGTTCTAATAAGGAGAAATCCTTGGCTAGATTTCAATGGACTAGACTAGGAAAATAAGGTCTAGCTTGGGAATTAAAGAAATTACTTTTCTGAGGCACCTGGGTGGTTCAGTTGGTTGAGTATCCACTCTTGATTTTAGCTCAGGTCATGATCCCAGGGTCATGGGATCCGCCCCATGGTATCAGGCCTGAAAGTTGCTTGAGATTCTCTGCGTCCATCTCTCCCCCACCCCTCCCCCTCCCTCTCCCCCTCCCCCTCTCTCCCCCTCCCCCTCCCCCTCTCTCTCCCTCTCCCCCTCCCCCTCCCTCTCTCCCTCTCCCCCTCCCCCTCCCTCTCCCCCTCCCTCTCTCCCTCTTCCCCTCTCCTCCTCTCCTCCTTTCCTACTTTCCTCCTTTCCCCCTCTCCCCCTCTCTCCTCCCTCTCTCCCCCTCTCTCCTCCCTCTCTCCCTCTCTCATTCTCCCTCTCTCATTCTCCTTCTCTCCTTCTCCCTCTTCCTCTCCCCCTTCTTCTCCCCCCCTGCCTCTTTTCCCTGCTTGTGCTCTCTCTATATATACATAAAATAAAATAATTTTTAAATAAAAATAAAAAAATAAAAAACTACTTTTCCATCTAAGCTTGACCACTAGATTTTTCAGTAAATTCCTAATTTGATACTTTTTAAAGCAATTAATATGATCTTTGGAGCTACTAAGAACTCAGGCATCTATCTGCATTCAGACTTGTGTGGTTCAAATTCTTGCCTGTGATTTTGGGAAATTTTCTTAATTCCTCTGTGTTTCAGTTCTCTTTTTATTATTTAAAGATAATAATTAAACCTATTTCCATGAAGATTAAATGAGTTAACAATGTAAAATATTTATAGTTTCTGGCACATAGTAAGTACTTAGTAAGTCTTAGATACTATGATCATTAGATATTGTGATCAGTAGCTGATTTAATAATATCTGCAATATAGTTGAATTCCTTATAATTAAAACTTCTATCACTACACAATTAAATTATTACATTTCAAGGCAGTGTATGTCATAAATTCAGAATTCGGAAATCCCAGTAAGTTAAAACGACTTTCCTAACATTTCCTAACATAACGACTTAACATTTTCCTGTATTTTTTGAAAGCACTTTTCCTAAGGGGTAGAATACAAAGCCTTAGGATATAGTATCAAAAGAAAACTTGAAAAGATATCAGAAAGTGTTGAAAAATATAGAATGGGAGGCACGCTGAAGGCCAGCTTTGCTTGATTTCATAATTCTCCATGAATCTAATACCAGCTACCTGTCTACATTGGCAATAATCATATTCTTACCCTAATATAATATCTAGAATGGATACATGATCATTTTGTGGGGCTGGGAAAACCATAGTTTGTCAAACTGAAGAATTGTTTGATTCTCTTTCATGACCTTCATACCACCTAATAAGCAATGATGGACTCACCCTACTTCACTGATTCCAACATTTAAAATTCAGAAAATGGTCAGAAAAGTCTTCATTATTTCTAGCTAATTTGGATCTGACTGTAAACTGCATGAAAGATTCCAGTTTTCAGAGGGAAAGTCTTTTAGGAGAATGCTAGGCAAAATGGCTGTCCAAAAGAATGGCCCGCCTCTGCCGTCAGTGAAGCAATTTTTTGGGGGGATGGAGGTCACAGCAAAACCATTCATTGCCCTCAGAAGTCATCAACAGAGCTTGCTCTTGGCAAGCCCAATGTATTTTCTGCCTCAGAGAATTACTTTCTAATTACTAAAAACATGATATGGTAGAAACAAATGTTGGCTCCAACCTAGTGTATAATTGACTGAAAAGTTCAGTCCCAGTGTAACTGTAAAGACACAAAGTCTGTGGGACTTGCTGGGAATGTGCGAGTGGGTGGGGGCCGGATTGTCTCTTCACTGTGGGACTTGGGAGTTAGATTACATTCCCTGTCTTCGAAAATTAAGCACTGTGGATAGTCAGGGATAATAAAGGAAAGGCACTTCCAGGAACGGAAGAGTATGTAGGCTAATTGTATCAATATGGCCTCTTGCCCTGAGAACATTGGCTATGGCAGCCATATGATATGACTAAGATGTTAAAATAGCAGATGAACATTTACTAGATGGAAAAAGTTTATCCTGATGGCCAGTTTCACTCTCATGGTTGGAAAAACTGTTGGCTTCTTTCACTGGGGTATATACAAATAGATGGAAAGTAAAATGGGCTTTATTAATTGGGTGGGAGGGTAAGGAAGAAAAAAACAGTCAAAATCAAAGCAGCCAAAGTGAGAAGAGGTCATGTGAGGAAATGGAAGAGTTGAATGCCCTTGAAAAGAGGGATGGAGGAATTTTTCTCAGCCATTTCATGGTGTGGTGTGCTCACATTCTGAAGTATGAGAGGTGGTCCGATCAGACACAAGTGCCCACATTGCCGGCTGTTGGTGTTTTTCAGAGTGCCAAATATCAGGGTGTTACCCAGTTATTCTGTTGGTTTGTCTAAACATGATAAGTGTTCTGAGAAACACTGGGGGCCACATTACCTAGCCATTTGAACTATAAATCTAAAATACATTTTTAGCCATTATAGTAGCATATTGTATTTGCAGAGCAAAGACAAGTCACCAAATCAGAGGACACCTGTTGCTCGTGGTATCATTGTGACACTTGAATACCCTCTTCTCTAGGAGAGTTGTGGAGCCCTAGTTTGTGCACCAGCCTTCTACTGCTCTGCAATCCTCTCTGCAACCTTATGAAGCTGTATTGTGCCCCTTAACTTCTTTCCTGAATGTAACCTACAGCTCGCCCTAAGCACACAGGTGAAGTCGTGGTCATTTCTGCTTCTGTTGTTCCATTATGGTGACCTCAGTGCTTCTTTTTCTCTTTTTCCCCTCTTCATTTCAGCTCCTTTCATTTCAACAAGTAAGCATTGACTGAATAATAGGTGCCTAAGATCATAAAGACGACCTGTAGTAATTCCTAGTCTACTAAATTGCAAGTTTCTTGTCTACCTACCACATGGATATCTCTTTTTCAGACTTCCTGAGTTTGGTTTCTGTCTCTGTCACTCAATAACTGTGAGATTGAGCACGCTACCTAATCTTTTTATGTCTTACTTTCTTAATTTTACAATTATTGTGAGGACTAACAAGTTGATACATGTAAAGGCTTAGAATGGACCCTGATATACAGTAAATGCTACATAAATATTACCTATTATTATCATTATCCTCTTTGTTTCATTGCCCAATAAGATGGCCCTATTTTATATTAGATATCTCTGTTATTACCTAATTTTACTCTGCTTACTACATGAATTTTTATTATGTGTTGCTTTTCTCTTTTATTGTTTCAGGAATGAGATCCTAAGACAGCAGCTGGATTTCATGCACTGTAGGGAAAAGAATCACATCTTTTACTCTCTGTATATCCTACCCACTACCCAACAGTACTAGGTATAAGCAGGGTACTACACAAAACACTTGTTAATTGAATAAAGTATTAGCAAAAATAAAGACCCCTGCCTAGTTATGATTTACATTGAAATACCCTAGCAGAATGGTCCTCATACCTTATGACTGCCTCCTTGTCTTTCTCTAATAATCTCAATCCTTCTTATCCTAGGTATTCCTTTCTCTAGCCTCTGAGTATCTTTTCCCATTTGATGGAACCAGAATCAAGGAATATACTATACAACACTTGATACCACTTGGTGTCTTCCTGAGGGGTGACGTCTTTAAAACCATAAACCCATCTTTCTAAACATGTAAGGTTTCCTTTCATGGCCAATATGATCAGACTATTCTTGTTGCTTCTACTTATCTTTCAAGCATATGTGCCTATATGCTGTGCCTCAGCTCTCACGTTTTGGGAGACTCTAATAATAATGTACATGTCAATTTCATGCAGCCCCTATTTGGAATCGTAAAAGCCTGAGAGTTTAAGAAATTTGACCAGGATTGCTAGTGAATAAGGGTTAGACCAGGTCTCACCCATCCTCGAACTTCAAGTCAAGTTCTTTTCTTCACTGCAAGTCTGTTGCTTCTGCAGCAGAAAAAATGAGAATGTAATAAGTAGAACGAGGGTAGAATTATGTGTGTTCAAAAGAAAATTAAGTTCCAGATACTCATCTCTTAAAATGAGCCTTGCCCAGAATATAGTTTCTCTTTAAACTTGACCAGCCCCAGGAACAATTGTGTAGAAGTCTTATAAAGTGCCTCTTCCAACAGGATGTCAAAAAGCATAATTTCTGAATCAAGATGAAGAGGAAGAGGTTTTGCCCTCTCTGGGATCTAGGAAAATTGTTTCTGACAAGCGGATTCTTCCTTTGTCAGTGGAGGTGTGATATGCATGGATGACCTGCTGCCCACTCTCTAATCTGGTGTGTCTGAGTATCTCTGTCTTAGAAAAAAACAGTCATTCTTGTAGAAAAAGTCATTCTTGTATGAATTTCCATCGCTGCAGCACATAGAGGGCAGAGTAGATTTGATCAAAGACCACATCCACATTCACACATGGTGCTGTGAGTCCAGCATGGGAGCTATATGTTGGACACAGTTCATGCATCCCTTGCCTCCCTGTCTTGTACATATATAATTGCCTGGATCTAGCCAGATTGGCCTCCATGCTGTTTCTATAGCTGTGGAGCCAGCTCATCACTGCCATCCTGACCTACGCCATGGTAAAGAAGAATGCTGTTCCTACACACTCACCTAACTGCCCTGTGGGCTTTGACTCCCTTAGCCATTTTCTGGACAGGCCAGAGATGCTTCCTGAAAATGCTGGAGTTCAATGAACCCTTGAATGATGGATGGCAGGGAGTGGACCATACTCTTCTCTCTTCTTCCTCATGGACAGTCTGTTCTCAGATGGTGTCTGTGATGGTATCCTGCTCAATAAAGCAATCAGCTATGCTTGCTACCAAACACTGGCCAGGTGACTTAGACACATCATTACCTTTGCTCTTCTTTTTCTGTGCCATACTCTCTACTTCCTCCACAGTCTTTAATAAAAGGATAGCATGTGAGTTTTTGCCTTAGCCTCTGTTTCTAGGACTCTGAGCTGAGATAGGTACAGAGGCATGAGACAAGTTCAGATACCAAAAATCAAATTGTTTTATACCATTCCCTCCAAAACAGTCTAGCTTCCACCCTTATCATACCAATGGTCTTCATGTCACAAAGTCTTCATCTTCTTTTATTTTGATTTTGATTTTGATTATTTATCCATACAACATACTTTAAAACTGTATGAACATAAACAGTTGATCTCTTGTTACTTTTTTTAAATTTTTTTAATGTTTATTTTTGAGAGATATGGACAGAGCACAAGCAGGGGAGGGGTAGAGAGAGATGGAGGCACAGAATCTGAAACGGGCTCCAGATTCTGAGCTGTCAGCACAGAGCCGGATGCAGCACTTGACCTCACAAACCACAAGATCATGATCTGAGCCAAAGTTGAACACTTAACTGACTAAACCACCCAGGTGCCCCCCTGATCTCATTTCTTTTAAAAGCCATCTACTTGACAGTGGTCCCTGACTCTTCGACTATCTCTAATTTTTTTTTAAGTTTACATATCAAATCAAAATTATCCTCCAATTCATCTGGAGCTTCTCCATTGGTTTAAACATGCCCTCTCAAGTCACAGCAAATAATAATTCTTTCTCTGTAAAGTCAGTTAGCTATCCTGACCCCATAAAAATTTCTGGTCTCAAAAAAAAAACCATCCCCCATTTTTTCAACTATTCCTCATATACTGTTTTTTTGGAGATCTCTCAGAATTCTATTTTTGGTTTTCTTGTCAAAAAAAAGTTTTCCCAGGTGTCAATACTTGTGTGACTCAAAACAACAAAATAATGGGGCCTCATGAGAGGGATAGAAGGAAAACTACACCAAGACACTTCTTTACTTTTGCAAGGTAGATTACCTTTAATTGGTGGCATGTGAGAGCTTATGTGTGGGTGGCAAGATAGGGGCAGAGAATCTGATAGGCAATAGCTTGTTTCGGAGCTTTGGTACAGATTGGGGAAAATAGGCTGAGTGTTCATAGTCTATAATGTAAGTTCTTCACACGTGGAGAGTGTATGTGGATGTGGCCCTTCAAAAGTAGTAAGCACTTCAGTTCAACCCCAAGAGCTATGGCCTTAGAAATCAGAGCAGGAAGCTGATATTAACTGGGAAGAGATTAGGGCCTATGTTTATTTAAATAATCCACTGTGAGTTTATCTTAATGGTGGGAAAAGCTTCCTTTCTTCAATGTAAGAGGATAAGAAATAATGTGCTTTTTGTATTGAAGGAAGGAAAGATGTTGAGTAATTCTTCCCTATTCCTTCGGATGGTGATGGGGGGATACAGGGGGCAGCAGACAAAAATGCCATGAATTTGAAATCATTGCTCAACCCTCAATGCTTAGTTACTAGCCAGTCAGGAAAATTCTGCTCCATTTTACCACATTTAGAGGCAGATCTCTGAGCCCTGAGCCCAGGAGGAGACGTGTATAAACATAGCAGACGTAAAGGAGCCTTCACTCTCAGCATGAGCTGTTTCCTTGATGAGTAGTCAGCAGGTCTGTTTTTTATTTAACTGCCTCCTGCCATCATAGCATATTAGAAATAAAATTACATCGACAACCAGTGTAGAGGCAACATACCTCCCAATTGATGAGACTTGTCAGTCTGGTGTTTTGCATTTTGAATAAGGGTATTTAATAGTTACAGCATAGGTTGCAACTGGTGAAATGTGTGAGGGTCCACTGACGAAATTCGATGGTAGAAAAGATACATAACCATATATGTGGGGGAGAAGAGATATATCAAAAGTCTCCAGTTTATGGTTAATTTTCTGACACACTTATAAGAAATGTCTCTTGAATTTCCTGGAATAAGTGTTAGATCCTTCTTCATGATTCCTGCAGCTAGTTTTAGGACCTTTGCCAATAGTTTAGAAGCATGTCCTGGTTCGACAAGGTAATTATATCTTTCCCTCCAACATTCCCAGCCCTGAGAAGGAAACCTTACTCGGGCCATCAGTTATTTACTCCATCTTCACACTGCTCTGTTAGGAAAATCTTGACATGCAAACAAAAACTGTTTACCTGGACCTCACAGTATTTATCTAGAAAAGGTCACCAGAGATCCTATCAAGGCTGACCCTTGTTTCCTAAGTCAATATGGGAACATACAGAAGTGAGGGGAAGAACTGTAGACAATTGCAACTTGGTTCAAATTTAATAATATCTCCAAAGTACGAGGATGCCCCAGCTTATATTTGGATTACATAGAGCTCTACCCTCCTGCCTCTGACTGTGCCCTAATCCAGTACACTTTATTCTCACTCTTCCTTCTTCGTCATATCACCATAGGAGCTGTGACGTGTTTATTAATAACTGAGGAGGTCTGCTCTTCTTTCTTGTTCTAGGTCAATTCCTCCTTCTCAGGCTCTCATCATCCTTTTCTCTATCTCCTTTATATGCTTCTTGGCTTTACCTCTCTTTCCCAAAGGAAATCACACCTGAGAGATCTGCAGGGAAATGTTGCTTCATGAAAAGTGAATCCAAAGCGCATATAGCAAGTTCATGGAATCTTGAATTGAAACAAAAAACGTATCCAGAGTTCACTTCACTGAAAATTTGCCCTGGGCAATTCAGTCTCTCCTTCAAAACTTCTCAATAACTAGGAGCTCACAACTCTGGCTGATTCTACCATTCTATCACTGGACAATTCTGGGTTAAAAAACTATTCCCGATTATCAGAAGCATAAGCTTCTGTGTATTTTTTACTTTTGAGACTAGTTCTTCTATTTGAAACTATACACAAATAGTCTGATTTTAGTTGCACAAGACAGAGAAAATATGTAAAGAGAGTCCTAAAGCAGCAGCCTTCTTCCTATCATCTTTTCCATTACCCTTTTTACCTCCTCCTCCAGCAATACACACAGATGCACCACATATGCCACACATTCTAACACTTATCTGTTGTTTGCTCTAGGTGGAATAAGCCCAATTATTATATGTGGGTTTTTTTTTTATATGATTTGATGAACCATGGGAAGCTCACCTTTCTGATTTCTATTCTAAAAATACTTGGGTAAACCATGTTTCTACAGTCAATTTAGCAAGAAGGGTGAGAGGTTGGGGGAGCTTCCATTTATAGAACACTAGATTCTTCAGGTATTCAGCTCAATCCAACTTTCAGTGGGGCCCTCCATTCTTGGCCTCAGCCACCCATAAATCACAGTCACATCTTGATAGATACAAGCTTCCCTGGTTTATCCTGACCTGCTATTAAATGGGGAACTCATGGCTTCACCTGCCATGATTTTGCTTTCCACCATGGATTTTTAATACTTGGCATTCTTTCTTCTTTGGTAAGACAGTTGGGTTCAGTTCCATTCTTTCTGTAGATACCATGATCATCTGAAGTAGGAACTTTTTCAGTTCCAGGACTGTAGAATAGATTTCATGTCCTAGGCATTGAGCTAACAAGGAGTTGTTGGTCCCATCATTAGGAATTTTGGGGGGTGGATGGAGAGGGGTATAGATTAAGAAGAAAAAAATGCTCTGTACTTGCCATGTACTGGTTTTACAGAGATCATTTTCAGAAAACATTGAGTCTCTGATCCACCTTTAATTTTTCATGAGACAAGCAGTGTGCTGTCATAAAAAGTACTGGATCAGAAACTAAAACTTCTAATAAGTTATCTTCCTTCTCTGGGTCTCCTTTTCTTCACCTGTAGATAAGGACAAAGGCATAGACTGAAGCTCTGTAAGGACACTATAGTGCTAAGGCTGTGTGATTCTAGGGTTTTAACACATAGGGATTGTAGGATAATAAGGTAAATTGGAAGAAAATCTCCAGGACTGAAGCAGTTAAGTAGTAATTCCATATTAAAAAGCATTTGTTGAATATTTAACATTAAGTAGGTATTAGCTGTTAATCTTTAGTCAGACTGGTTTCAATATTTGACATTTAAATTAAATAATCATACCACATTTAATAATAAAGTCACTGTATGTTAAACAAATACTAGTTGGTTATTGAAACCATATGTTACTCTAACCACATTGTGAGGGATTCACATGTTTTCAATAACCATCTGATCTTTATTTCATGTAGAGCACAATGTGTGTACTGTACCATGAAAAGTGGAGAGGCTATTTATGTCCGCCCCAAATGATTATTTTAAAATAAATGTATTGGATTTGACTTTCCTACTGATCCACCTACCTAATGGTCTATTTGTCCATTGTGAAGGTGCTGTCAGGGAAGTAGTTGTGCAAGTAACAGTCTGTCTTCCTGAGTTCTTACCGTGTTGTACCTGAATTGCCCAAGTGGAGCACTGATTCCTACTACTGCCAATCATCCCTTCACTTTGCCCACATGATGTCAAGAGCTTTTATTGAATTGATTGGCAGGAATGCAAACATTTCTATTTTTAATGCCTCTTGGGGATCCTAAAAGAAATCGCCTTAAATGGAATGTTCCCATTTGTGCTCTTCTCTCTAACAAAAATAGTAATCACCAAATAGGATGATATGAATGACTCTTTATTGCTTCATTGTCCTCCATTGTCTCAAGTACCAGTAATTTGAGTTTTCTGTATGAATGTATTGACAGTGTTTTTCCAGCCCTTGTTTATACTAATGATGTGCCAAGTGTGCCAACAACCTCTGGGGTAACAGAAAAGTGGACAGGAATAGGTGAAAAGAACAGCACATTTGTGTTAAGATATTTTAGTGTGTTTCCAGCCTACTTTGGGGGTGAGTCCTGTGAGAGAAGTTCTACACATTTGTAAGAATCACTTGAAGTATTATGGAAAAGAATATTTTTAAATCTGCTTGTCATTAAAATCCTATGAAGTGTAAGAGATCAATGGATGAATGTACATTTTATGTTATGTTTAACATTAGCTGTGAAATGCACTAGAAAAAAAATCTGTGGAAGGAGCTTTAAATGATATCTAGTCCACACCTGCATTTTAAAGATGACCAATAATCCAGAACATTTAAATATTTGCCCCCAAATCACATAGCCAGTTAGTGGTAGAGTTTGCCATCAAACTCAGGACAGATGATTCAGTCCTTACACCACATTATATGGCTGTAAAATTCTGCCTTTCCTTTTTTTTTTTTAAACCAGCCTTGTGAAAGTAGTTTTAAGCCCTGGTTTTCCTGTTCTGCTCCCAGATAAGCTATGAGTACTTTTTTCTGTCTTAGAGTTGTCTCCTGTTTTATCCCATCCTTGAGATATCAGGATATCAACTGATATCAGATATCAGTTATCAGATAATGAGAACTTGGACAGAGAGACAGAGAGGTCAACATTGACCAAGGATTAGTTCTTTTTCATATCTTAACTTTGGAATCTCTTTTCTCTTTCAAGAGGCCACATCCTCTGCTTCCTAGTATTCCACTGTGGCCTGAATTTGTCATGAATGTGATCTCACTTATTGAGTCTCTGAAGATGTAACGTATGACTTATCTCCTGGGACCTAAGGTCATTCCTCCAACTTAGGCAAAGACTATATAATTAATGGACGAATCCTTCTAGAACTGTCCCGGCTAAAAATCTGAATCACATTAGTCAGTAACAGTGTCAACTTGGTGATGCAGTTGAAAAGACTGAAACCTCTAGGATTTTATTGATGGTGCTGCTGGGTCGAACAAAATAAAGTCACAAGTGTAGAAATGCTGTACCAGAAGATTTAAGCTAATTCCTGATAAAGCGTAATGGTTGCCATAATGTAACAGAACCTTCTCAGAGAGAAAAGTTTTGATTAGGGGAAGAGGAATGTGAAGAATAATGCTTAAATGGAATGAGAGGCATAGTGAAATCTTTTTGTCAAAAATAAAGCTTGGATCTGATCAAGCTTACTGATTGAACTTTCAATTTATGGGGAGAAGTGGGCAAAGGAATAAATGTATTAAATAGCTCCATAGGCAAAGTCCTAAATGTGGGATACTCAAAAACTAAAGCAATCCAGTTTCTTAACCAAATAAATTGCAAGGCATGGGGGAGGGGAGAGAGGGTGAGAAAAACTCTGTTGATTAAAAGAGACAATCATTTACAGCATATGGACTTTGATTGTGTATTGACTTAATCAGACCACCTGAAAATAAATCCAAACCAAAGAAACTATGAGTTGACCAATAGGATTGAACTCTGACCAGATATTTGATGATACTAAGGGACTATTATTAAATTTTAAGTATGTGTGGTAGGCTGAATAATGACTCCCTCTCAAAGATATCCCTGTCCTAGCTTTTGGTACCTGTGTTACCTCATATGGTAAAAGGGACTTTACAGTGTATTTAAACTAATATTATCCTAAATTATCAGGGCATATGCTAAATGTAATCATAAGGATCTGCAGAAGAGGGAAACAAGAAGGTCAAAGACGAGAAGCGATTATGACCAAAGCTAAGGTTGGAGTGATGTAGCAAGCTGCCGAGGAATGCCATTAGACTTTAGAAGCTAGAAAAGGCAAGTGGTAGATTCTCCCAAGGAACAAACCCTAATGACACTTTGATTTTAGCTTCCTTAAGAGCCATTTCCAACTTATGACCTTCAGATCTATAAGAGAATAAATTTGTGTTGTTTAAAGCCACTAAGATTGTGGTAATTTGTTATAGAAGCAATCGGAAACTAATTCAATGCAGTAAGTGTGGTTCTGTTTTAAAAGTTATCATTTTGTAAAAGTTTATAGTACAATATTTACAAAAAATAAATGTCTAAGATTTGCTATAAAATAATCCATTGTGTATAGTGAAAAGAATATGTGTGTTGAGGGGAGTATTGATGAAGCAAGATTGAAGATGAGTTGATAATTTTGAGCTGGATAATGAGTATATGAGCATCATTATCTCTTTACTGTTATATGTTTATTTATAAAACCAGAAGTAAAAGAAAAAGTGCATGAAGATAAGTTTTTCCCTGTTAATTCTTCCCAGTGATGAATTGCCTGGAATGGTCATTTTGTCTTCCCTCATTCTAGCTCTTTCCCCATCCTCAATGTTCTTAGCAAACAATAAAGGAGGAGTTCTGGTAGAACTTCAAATGACCTGGAAGAGCTGATGGAAGTGGCAGGGTATATAATTGCTATGAGAGTCAGTTCTTGATTGGATAAATGTCAGCCTGGAACTTGGTGGTACTGGTGGATCTTTCATTTTTAATGGCTCCTTTAGATAAAACTATATTAAAGAGTAAAGATAAAGCTACTACATCCGTTAACCCACAGGAGCTTTACTCAGTTTGACTTTTTTTTTTAATTATATCACATATGCTAGGGGGAAAAAAAAACAGTCTATTTCCTTTGTTTCTCCTAGATAAGAATTGTGAAGCATATTATCAGAGCAATGTCATACCTATTCTGCTTTCTTTTACATAGATACATAAGTCAGAGGTTCTTAGGAATAGCTGTAATTAGCATTAACTGTGGATTTTTGTTTTTTAATATAATTTCCAAGGCTACATCCTGTACTGAAATCAGAAGCTCTGAAACAATAGGGGATGCTTTTATAAGTATGGTCAGATTTTGTTTTAGAAAGAGAATTTTGATAACTGTGTGAAAGAAGAGCTATAATGGAGAAACAAGGGAGTATCCAATCAAGGAAGTTTTACAGTAAGAAATATAAGAAATGATGTGCTTCTAAAGTAAGGACGTGTAGGGGTATTGGGTGGCTCAGTCGGTTATACGTCCAACTTTGGCTCAGGTCATGATCTCATGGTCCGTGAGTTCAAGCCCTGCATTGGGCTATGCTGACAGCTCAGAGCCTGGAGCCTGCTTCAGATTCTCTGTCTCCCTTTCTGTCTTCCCCTCCCTGGCTCATGCTCTGTCTCTGTCTCTCAAAAAGTGAATAAACATTAAAAAAATAAATAATGTAAGGAAGTGTAATTGGAGGTGGAAAAGAGAAGGTGGATTCGAAAGATAGTTCTGAGGTAAAGTAATAGATTTCACTAATTTAAATGATGTGAAGAAATGAGTAGTGGAAGATATATAAGCCAGAATAATTCTTTGTTTTACTGTGATAGCAAATAGAAACACAGAGATGATTCTTCTATACCTTGTCACCATCTCCATCCTTCCAACTATAAGGAAGAATATTCTTTCCAGAAGATGCTCACTTTTCTTTTTTTTAGTAAAGTGGGGAGTGGGACAAGATTTCTGTGGTGTGCAATTTGTGTGTAAAGAAGGAAGAACAGCTAGAGATCTTTCTGGGAAGAAAGAAAAGGTGTGAGGATATGTAGGTCTCTACCAGCTGGCTGGATCATTCATTCCTTTTAATTCCTTCACTGTGGTAATTCCAAGTACATACCATTTTCCTCATGTTCATTCCTACCAACTCATCATCAAGGGCTTCTTCCTAGTCACTCAGTCTCTGGCTGACCTGGTGGGTTGCCAGCACCTCTGCACTTTCTGGACCTGGGCATAGCTCTGGCTGTGGTTTCTGCTGTTGGAAACTATACCTTTCCCCAAGAAGAAAACCAAATGTCTCAGTCTTTTCTATTTCCTAAATAAATCACTATATTGTGCATTAAAAAATTAGAATGAAAACACGTGTATTTTTCTCCTAAACAGGTCATAGATAAAGAATGTCTCTAACTAGGGACTGGCGATTCACCACTGAATTCACTAGAGTTCTGGATATTCTTTTACTGTCAGATACCATTCCTGAATTTTCTTTAGTTTATTACAGCCAGAACATTCTGTCAGGAAGTGATGCTAAGCTTTAAATTCATAAGTACATGTGTACTGGATACGTATTCCAGCAGAAGCCTCTCTTTTGTCAGCGTTTTCATAAAGAGGAAGTATATGTAAGTAGATGATGATATTTAAGCTAATAATTGCCTGTCCTTCCCAATGATGACAGGTCTCCAATAATGATTTTGGCAAAGTGAGTCTTAACATAGTCTTCTTCAGTTGGAAAAAAAATACTAAAATTGTCCCTTTTCACTCCAAAAACTGAAGGGAGTGCCTGAGATATAGTGGTGACTCAGGAAAACTGGATGGATACCTTAGGAGTGAGTGCAACACAGGGAGAAAGTGCCCGGTCATATTTGGGACCATTCCTCTTGGTATTGGAGAGTAACATAGTGTACCATTTTGTTATCATTAGCTGTCAGACTGTTCCACAGTTACTAGTCAGAACGTGTGTTGACCAGCTTTGCTAAATATAGTGTTATGTTCTTTCCACATGTATTAGAAGAAAAGTACAGTAGGTAAAAATATTTGTTAAACTACTTAATTTATCTGCTGTGAGTAAAAATTGTCTCAAACCTTCCTGGTGTGTCCTGTCCTCACTTTGGAGGACAAATTGTAACACAAAAGAGTTTTCGAGACTCTTTGAACTCTCCTGTTGTCTTTAGAGTCTTTAGTGAACCTTAGGATATCACCTTGTGTTTAAAGTCCAAGTGATATTCAGTATTCCGTGTAAGTATTCAGTGATACTCTGAGGTTCTTGACAAAGAGCCCCAGAAACTTCTTCACGGGAATGGCTTTTGCTCTGAAGGCAGATCCAGCTGACTCTATTTGTTACTCAAGCTTTGTGCACAGTGCTTCTTGACGGCCACAGAGGAAATTACAGTGAAGCCTTCTCCAACATCATGTTGATACCCACAAAAACAAGTCATTCTTTGCCTTTACCATCACTAGACAGTTTCTTCTTCTAGTATCAATGATGGCGTTGCCATTTTTTAAAATAACCCATTTCCCCTATTCTAGCTCTCAAAAATGCTATGAGTATAGTATAGGTAATGAGTATAGTGTAGTCATAGGTGATTGCTGTTGTTCATTCCTCTACTCAACAGTTATTACTGTTTTAACTTCTACTGATGTTATCAAATAACAGAATTTATCAGGTACCAGAGTGTAAAAATGGTACAACCTCTGCCTATTGATGATTACAATGCAGTTAAGTTGCTTTGTGTTTTTACTTCTTTCCTATGACTCTTGTGTGAGTCATTGAGAGAAGATTCATATCTATTATACTGCATCAAAATATGAACAGGTTCACCATTAGAGCAAAATGTGAGAATATCGAGATATCTGGGGTCTGGTCTCTCATTTTAGGTTTATTTTGAAAGTTTGATAGTTGAACAAAATTATAGCTCTAATGCATAATAATCCATACAGAATTTTAGATAGTATGTGATCAGCTTTTTTGGTTCTCTTTCAAACATCATTAAAATCAGTTTTAGAAGAAATTTTAGTTCATCACATTTTTGCTGCGTATGTGCCCATAACTAATAGTGATTCCAACCACACAACCCTTGGTCTCTGTGATGTTAGTAGTAATCGGAATTCTTGGACTAATGACTATGTGCCAGGCAGCTGCCAAGTAACTGAAATTTATTACCCTCCGTAATCTTTACCATAACCCTATTGGGTAGGTGGTATTATTATTTCCATTTCATAGTTGAAAAAGTCTTGGAAAAATTAACAATTTAACTAAGTTTACATTGCCAAACTCGGGTATGTTCAGCTCTAAAATCTTTGCTTGTCACCATGATGTTTTACTATCTAAGCATGTAACTATAAAGTCCTTGTCATACTAAGATGAACTATATGAGTCCTGTCTGATTAAGAATGCTAAAGCAGCTTGCTGCTAACTATTCTTGAGAAGAATTCTCTTTTGCACGTGTAGCAAAAGGCATTTGCAGTAAAGGGCCCTGGGTTTTAGAATCAATCTCGCAATACCCACTCCCTTCCTTAAGTGTGAATTCACCATCAAACCTTTGGCCCCTGCCTTTCCCCTAAAAGAGCTGGAGTTGGAGAAAGCAGCATATAGTTTTGGAAGGACTGGCCAGGTTTAAACCATGGCCTCATGGCATTATTCGAAGTCGTGCCAAATGGCCCACTAGGTTACTTCTAACCTAGCATTGTCTACTTCAGATTCATCTGAGAAACTGGGTGCCAAGAAATTTGCTGGACACTGTAACCTACATTTTCACATTTAATGCTCTTAGCAACTCTGGCCTCACTCTAAAAAGGAAGGAATTGAGACTCTGAGTGGTAAAATGACGTGCCCATGATGAGAACTAGCCAGTGGCTGAAATGAGATACTGATCCTAAATCTGGTGTTCTTCTCAGTTCCCCACACTGGTTCCCAGACACAAATGCACACCTCTGAAACCAAATCCAAACACCGCCAACTCAGATTGTCTTGAAGTTTATTGACTTCTGAATATTCAACATTTTGCTAATATTCTTGATTATGTTTTATAGGAAGTGCACGTTTGCTCTTTCCCTTTGAGAATAAAATGCTTCCACAGAGCAGCTTTTTTACAATTTCCAGTGTCCTGAGGCCTTAAAAGTTAAAGAAATACTTTTCAGTCTTAGAGTATTCACAGTGTTGAGAAAAGCAATCCTGTCTACCATTTCCCCTCACCATGCCAACTGGCTCCCTGATCCTGTGCTTAGAGAATAACACTTTTCGATACTGCTTTCTATATCATGAGCTGCAGAATTGACTTGAGCTCTGGTCTGCCTTGTGCTTTGGATATTTGTGAGTTTGTGCGATTTGTTTTCTGTTAAACTGCTTAACTACAAGGGAGGGTGGGAGACAAAGTAAACCCCTTCACTTTCTCTTCTCTGGTCTGACCAGTTTAAAATGAGTAGGAGCCCAGAGAGATTTCTCACTTTCCACTTCCCACTATCAAAGTAGGCAGTGGATACAGGGGTGTGTTTGGAAACGACAGCTGCCTGGTGCCTCCAGGGCAGCTGAGTGGGAGCAGTGAAAGAACCCCGGTCTGGGGAAACCAACAAGTGTCCTGTTTCATCCTTAATTCGGACTGGGCTCTTCAAGGTCATGCAAAGAAGCTGAACCAGTGACCCACAATTTGATTCCTTCAGTTTGGAGATTCAGACTTTTGAAAGACTTTGCATTCTATGCTCTCTGCTTCTGCCTGATCTTCCCTAGTACCCCACCCCACCCCCACCCCCACCCACACACTCTAATTTCACACAACACTCAATCCTTTGAGCTGTAAGATGGGCTTTAGTTTCAGGAGCCTCAAGGTGCCAAGGTGAACATGTCTTCCTTGGGGATTATTGTTTGTATTTCTGATTAACATCTCCAGACAGTTAAACCATTTCTTATCACTAGATATATCTTTAATCATTCCCAGCTTTGTACTTAAATGGCAGCTGGAGAGTACACTCCTTTTTTTTAAGTGATGATATTAATGAGATGAATAAGCTAGGTAAGGGAGAACTTTCTGGAAAGAATCACTAACAGTAAAAATATTTTCTCCTTTATTGAAGTGTTGCTGGCTCAAAGAACACAGGCAAAGGAAAAAGAAAAGCAATAACAAATTGTAAGCAGGGAGAAATTGACTCTGATCTCACCTTACCCTGAATCACTGCGCAAGGCAATGCTAAACCCTCAAAGTAAACATGAACGCTAGCATTGACCCATAGGTTTCTCTGTTCTCTGTCAGATCTCACTCCTCCAAGCCAGCACAATCTGTCAGCCTTAGTGCTGACTTAAACATTTTACCCATGTATTTCTTTTGCTTTTTAAATCTCAATTTTGTTTTTAATCTGATATCACATGTAACATTCTGTTAACTCTTTTAAATTCTTTTGGAATAAGGTGGGAATATAAATAGACATAAGCTGTGTGTGTGTGTGCACACGCACGCATGCATGTGCTCACGTGCACAAGTTTATATAAATTTCTTATTTTTTGTATAAACAAAACCGGTGAACGAATTAACAGCATAATATTTTATCCACCAGCAGCAAGTCTTTTCTAGCTCTGAGTAATGCAGTTCTTTGCCTGCTTAAATTTAGAATGTATAGAAAATTTGTATTTCTTTATTTATTTTGAGAGAGAGAGAACGAGCAGGGGAGGGGCAGAGAGAGAGGGAGAGAGAGAGAATCCCAAGCAGGCTCCATGCCATAAGCATGAAACCTGATGTGGGGCTCAAACCCACGAACCAAGAGATTATGACCTGAGCTGACACCAAGAGTAAGACAGTTAACCAACTGAGCCACCCAAGCTCCCCTAGGGAAATTTCTTTTTTTTTTTTTAATTTTATAATAGTTTATTTTCAAATTGGTTTACATATAACACCCAGTGTTCATCCCAACATGTGCCCTTTTTAATGCCCATCACCCCCCTCCCCCCTCCCTCATCCCCCTCACCCTCAGTTTTTTCTTAGCCTTTGAGAGTCTCTTATGTTTTATCTCCCTCCCTCTCTGTGTCTTTTTTTTTCTTTCCCCTCTTCCCCTCTCCCTGGTTTTTGCTTAGTCTCACAAAGTCCACCTATTCGTGGAAACATATGGTATTTGTCTTTTTCTGACTGACTTATTTCACTTAACATAATACCCTCCAGTTCCATCCATGTTGCTACACATGGCCAGATTTCATTTTTTCTCATTGCCACGTAGTAGTCCATTGTATATATGTACCACATCTTCTTTATCCACTCGTCAGTTGATGGGCACTTGGTCTCTTTCCATGATTTGGGTATTGTCGAAAGTGCTGCTATGAACATTGGGGTACACGTGCCCCTATGCATCAGCATTCCTGTGTCTCTTGGGTAGATTCCTAGCAGTGCTATTGCTGGATCATAGGGTAGCTCTATTTTCATTTTTTTGAGGAACCTCCACACCGTTTTCCAGAGTGGCTGCACCAGTTTGCATTCCCACCAACAGTGTAGGAGGGTGCCTACTTCTCCACATCCTCGCCAGCATCTATAGTTTCCTGATTTGTTCATTTTAGCCACTCTGACTGGTGTGAGGTGGTATCACAGTGTGGTTTTGATTTGTATTTCCCTGATGATGAGTGACTTTGAGCATTGTTTCATGTGTCTGTTGGCCATCTGAATGTCCTCTTTAGAGAAGTGTCTATTCATATCTTCTGCCCATTTCTTCACTGGGTTGTTTGTTTTTCGGGTGTGGAGTTTGGTAAGTTGTTTATAGATTTTAGATATTAGTCCTTTATCCGATATGTCATTTGCGATGATCTGTTCCCATTCCGTTGGTTGCCTACTCGTTTTGTTGGTTGTTTCTTTTGCTGTGCAGAAGCTTTTTATCTTGATGAGGTCCCAATAGTTCATCTTTGCTTTTAATTCCCTTGCCTTTGGAGACGTGTGGAGTAAGAAATTGGTGCGTCTTAGGTCAAAGAGGCTTTTTCCTGCTTTTTCCTCTAGGATTTTGACGGTTTCCTGTCTCACATTCAGATCTTTTATCCATTTAGAATTTATTTTTGTGAGTGGTGTAAGAAAGTGGTCTAGTTTCATTCTTTTGCATGTTGCTGTCCAATTCTCCCAGCACCATTTATTAAAGAGGCTGTCTTTTTTCCATTGGATACGTTTTCCCGCTTTGTCAAAGATTAGTTGGCCATATACTTGCGGGTCCATTTCTGAGTTTTCTATTCTATTCCATTGGTCTATGTGTCTGTTTTTGTGCCAATACCATACAGTCTTGATGATTACCGCTTTGTAGTAGAGGTTAAAGTCTGGGATTGTGATGCCTCCCGCCTTGGTTTTATTCTTCAGTATTATTTTGGCTATTCGAGGTCTTTTGTGGTTCCATACAAATTTTAGGATTGTTTGCTCTAGCTTTGAGAAGAATGCTGGTGCAATTTTGATTGGGATTGCATCGAATGTGTAGATTGCTTTGGATAGTATTGCCATTTTAACAATATTTATTCTTCCAATCCATGAGCATGGGATGTTTTTCCATTTCCTTGTGTCTTCCTCAATTTTCTTCATAAGTTTTTTATAGTTTTCAGTGTAGAGGTCTTTCACATCTTTGGTTAGGTTTATTCCTAAGTATTTTATGGTTTTTGGTGCAATTGTGAAAGGGATTAGCTTCTTTATTTCTCTTTCTGCTGCTTCATTGTTGGTGTATAGAAATGTCACCGATTTCTGTACATTGATTTTGTATCCTGCAACTTTGCTGAATTCATGAATCAGTTCTAGTAGGCTTTTGGTGGATTCCGTCGGGTTTTCCATGTAAAGTATCATGTCATCTGCAAAAAGTGAAAGTTTGACTTCCTCCTTGCCAATCTTGATGCCTTTTATTTTGTTTTGTTGTATGATTGCTGATGCTAGGACTTCCAACACTATGTTAAATAGCAGTGGTGAGAGTGGACACCCCTGTCGTGTTCCTGATCTCATGGGGAAGGCTTTCAATTTTTCCCCATTGAGGATGATATTAGCTGTGGGCTTTTCATATATGGCTTTTATGATGTTTAAGTAAGTTCCTTCTATCCCGACTTTCTCGAGAGTTTTTATTAAGAAACGATGCTGTATTTTGTCAAATGCTTTTTCTGCATCTATTGACAGGATCATATGGTTCTTATCTTTTCTTTTGTTGATGTGATGTATCACGTTGATTGATTTGCGAATATTGAACCAGCCCTGCAACCCAGGGATGAATCCTACTTGATCATGGTGGATAATTCTCTTTATATGCTGTTGGATTCGATTTCCTAGTATCTTGTTGAAAATTTTTGCATCCATATTCATCAGGGATATTGGCCTGTAATTCTCTTTCTTTGCTGGGTCTCTATCTGGTTTGGGAATCAAAGTGATGCTGGCTTCATAGAATGAGTCCGGGAGTTTTCCTTCCGTTTCAATTTTTTGGAACAGCTTGAGGAGGATAGGAATTAACTCTGTTTTAAATGTCTGGTAAAATTCCGCAGGTAAGCCATCTGGTCCAGGGCTTTTATTTGCCGGGAGGTTTTTAATAACTGATTCTATTTCTTCACTAGTTATGGGTCTGTTCAAATTTTCTATTTCTTCCCGTTTGAGTTTTGGTAGCGTGTGGCTATTTAGGAAGCTGTCCATTTCTTCCAGATTGCCAAATTTGGTGGCATATAATTTTTCATAGTATTCTCTGATGATTGCTTGTATCTCTGAGGGATTGGTTGTAATTTCTCCCTTATCATTCACGATTTTATCTATTTGAGTTCTCTCTCTTTTCTTTTTGAGAAGCCTGGCTAGAGGTTTGTCTATTTTGTTTATTTTTTCAAAGAACCAGCTTTTGGTTTCATTGATCTGTTCCACTACCTTTTCTGTTTCCATATGGTTAATTTGTGCTCTGATCTTTGTTATTTCTCTCTTTCTGCTGGGCTTGGGTTGTTTTAGTTGTTCTGCTTCTCGTTCCTTTAGGCATGCTGTTAGAATTTGTGTTATTGATTTTTCTTGTTTCTTGAGATGGGCCTGGATTGCAATATATTTCCCTCTCAGGACTGCCTTTGCTGCGTCCCAGAGCGTTTGGATTGTTGTATTTTCATTTTCATTTGTTTCCATGTATTTTTTAATTTCTTCTCTGATGGCTTGGTTGACCCAGTCATCTTTTAGTAGGTTATTTCTTAGCCGCCATGTTCTTGGATATTTTCCAGGCTTTCTCCTGTGGTTGATTTCAAGTTTCAAAGCATGGTGGTCTGACAGTGTACACGGTATGATCTCAATTCTTTTATATTTATTCAGAGCTTCCCTGTGCCCCAGAATGTGGTCTATCTTGGAAAATGTACGGTGTGCAGATGAGAAGAACGTAAATTCCTTTGCTTCTGGATGAAGGACCCTAAAGATGTCTGTGAGGCCCATCTGTTCTAATGTGTCGTTCAGGGCTATTGTTTCTGCGGAGATTTTCTGTTTTGTGGATCTATCCAATGCTGAGAGTGGAGTGTTGAGATCCCCTACTATTGGGACATTTTTATCGATGAGGTTGCTAATGTTTGTAATTAGTTGTTTTACAAATTTGGGTGCCCCCGAATTTGGTGCGTAGATATTTACAATTGTTAGCTCTTCCTGCTGGATGGTCCCTGAGACTATTATATAATGTCCTTCTTCATCTCTTATTACATCGTTCATTTTAAAGTCTAATTTGTCTGATATAAGTGTGGCTACTCCAGCTTTCTTCTGACTTCCAGTAGCATGGTAGATAGTTCTCCATCCCCTCACTTTCAATCTGAAGGTGTCTTCAGGTTTAAGATGAGTTTCTTGAAGACAGCAAATAGATGGGTCTTGTTTTTTAATCCATTCTGTTATCCTGTGTCTTTTGATTGGCGCATTTATTCCATTTACATTCAGTGTTAATATTGAAAAATATGGGCTTACAGTCACTGTATTATCTGTAAGTTTCATGTTTGTAAGGCTGTCCCTGGCAGTTTGTGTTCTTTGCAACCTTGCCTTCATAGAATGCCCCTCAGGATCTCTCGCAGTGCCGGCTTATTTGTGATAAATTCTTTCAGTTTTTGTTTGTTGGGAAAAACCTTGATCTCTCCTTCTATTCTGAATGACAGGCTAGCCGGATACAGAATTCTTGGTTGCATGTCCTTCTTGCTCATCACATTGAAGATATCCTGCCATTCCTTTCTGGCTTGCCAAATTTCTGTAGATAAGTCTGCTACTACCCTTATATGTCTCCCTGTGTATGTTAGGGTTCTTTTGTCCCTAGCTTCTTTCAGGATTCTCTCCCTATCTTTGTGTTTTGCCAGCTTCACTATGATGTGCCGTGCAGAAGGTCTATTCAAGTTACGTCTGAGGGGAGTTATCTGTGCCTCTTGGATTTCCATGCCCGTTTCCTTCCTCATGTTGGGGAAGTTCTCAGCAATGATTTGTTCAAGAACCCCTTCGACTCCTTTCTCTCTCTCTTCTTCCTCTGGAACTCCTATGATACGGATATTGTTTCTTTTGAGTGCATCGTTCAACTCCCGAATTCTCCTTTCCTGTTCCTGGATCAGCTTCTCTCTCTTTTTATCTGCTTCCTCTTTTTCAATGATTTTGTCTTCTAAGGCACTAACTCTTTCCTCTACCTCTTCAATCCGAGCTGTGGCTGCTTCCAGTTTCCCTTGTATTTCTTCCAATGTCTTCTTTAATTCTTCCTGACCGTTTTTAAGGTCCTTGAACTCTGCCGCGCGGGACCCCTTGCATTCATCTAAGCTTTTTTCAAGGCCAGCGATTAGTTTTATGATTATCATTCTATATTCATGTTCTGTTATGTTGCTTATATCTGTTTTCATTAATTCTTGAGCTGTCACTGCTTCTTGTAGATTCTTTTGAGGAGAATTCTTCCGTCTCGTCATTTTGGCTGGATGTGTTTTGGGTTGTTTCTTGAAGCCCTGGAAAGGAAAACAGACTGACAGACACACAGAACACAGAAATACTCAAACGTACCAACAAATGGTCCAGACAAGCAGTTCACAACAGAAAAAAATAACGAGTGACTCTCTGAGGGCAATGTCCTGAAGTAACAGCTACACGTTAAGGACAGGGTATGTAGTGTGCTGGTGGCAGAACATATATAGACCGAATAATGACTGGTGCAGGGAGAAGAAGGAAATGGACTTTGCCCAGGTAGAGCGACTACAGGGTTTAATCCAGACTGATAGAAATCAGAATAAGGACAGGTGCAAGGGAAAAGGAATAAAGATTGATGTCGTCTAGATGAACTTATACGGCCTGGTTATTCCAGAAAAAGGGCTAGGGAAGTAAAGAAGAGGTTGTAGGACATGTCCTCAAAGAGTGGGTTAAAAAAAAAATGTTTAAGCCAGTCAGTACCCTGGATGACCAGCTCAGGAATGGGGATCGGTAGGAATGAGAAAGGGAGGGATAAATTTAAAGAAGAAGTGACTGCAGTTCTCCAGGCAGCAATCTCCACTTGGCATCAGTCGCTCCTGCTGATAGGTTGGGAGGGGCGTGGTTTGGTGTAGGCAGGTCCCGCCTCCACTGCTGCAGGGGTGGCTTTTGGGGTGACTTCCTGGCTTGTGAGACAACAATGGCATCTCTCCAGACCCGCGCCACCAGTCCTGGAGGCTTTATTCACCCCTTTATTTCTGTTCTCTCTCCACCGCCAATGCCGGCCTAGTGTGGTTCACTGGACAGTGACCCGGCCATGTCCTAACCCCGATTTGACTATAATTGTGCCGGGGTTAGAGGTGCTCCACAGGAGCTGCCGCCTGGGGCTGCCTGGGTCCCCGCTGCCTGTCCCGGTAGTGTGCGTGCCCCGGAGGCGCTGGGCGAGGGTGGCGCGGTGAGGCGGCCGTCTGCTACCCCCGATTTCGTTATAATTGTGCCGGGGTTAGAGGTGCTCGGCAGATGGTGCTGCCTGGGTCCCTGCTGCCAGTCCCAGCGGCGCGCGCGTCCCCGCAGCTCCAGACGGGGTTGGCGTAGTCCCAGCAGCGCGCAGGTAGTGCTGCTGTTTGCCACTGAACTTCTCTTCAAAAGCCCTGCATTTAGGGGCTGGATGGTAGCAGTCTCACCCGCTCTGGCCCGCTCGTTCAGATGTTGTTCCATCGGCACTTTCCCAGCTCTCTCCGAAGACACTCACCCTCCCCTCAGCTCAACTTCCCGAGTTCGAGTTCGTTTTATCCGACCCAGATTAAACTCAAGGTTTAGCTGGGCTGTGTCTGTTTTCGCCTTTGTTCCATGTTAGCTGTAGCACCTTTTCCCCCCGATTTTTGGAGTTGAGAGAGACTATGGTTTCAGTCGTCCCCCTTTAAAGGGCAAGCGAAATGCTGGAGCCCCCTACTCCTCCGCCATGTTGCCACGGCTCCCCCTCTAGGGAAATTTCTAACATGTAATTTCATGTAGCCCAGGCCTACTAAATCAAGATACAGATTAATGTGGTTTTAATGTGCACAGGTGTAGAAATGCTAGCTAACTCCGTATTAGCAGTGATTAGAGAAGAATCATTGCATTCTTTTTATTTATTCACTCTTATCATTTACCCATTTAAGTCACAATTGATTCATAAATTTAAGAATATTAGTAACAAAGTAAACACATTTCTTTTTCTTCAAGAGTTAATTACTTTATGACTGTGTCAAGTCTTCAGAATATGTAGCTGAATTAATACTAGTCAAACTTGTAAATAAAATTCCCAAGCCCATACCCTTGAGTTCCTTCAACAGCTGGTGAACATGGTAAGGAATGCCGCCATGGTTAATCTGCGGTTTGGATTTTGCGTGCCTCACGTCCTGTGACTTCACATGTAATGAGAGCAACACACTTGAATTAGCTTCATATTTGTAAGTAAATGAGGAAAAATTAATTCCCATTAAATGTACAAGTGTTAGATATGAAAAAAAAAAAATCCAGACTATATCCCTGCCTTCTAAATCTTTATCTATATCCAGAAGGAGTCATTTTATTTAAGTTGACCTATTAGTGCATACTATTTCATGAGAAAAATCAAGGTCCTCCTTCCAAAACAAGTTTAATACCATTGATCTTCACTATGTTCATAGCTTTCTATTTTGTCTGGGTGTCATAAGTGCACGCGGCAGATAACTAAGATGGGAATGCATTTAAACATATGAAGTAAAGGCAAGCTCAATGTCAGAAATGAAGGTGAGCGATACATTACAGTGAATGAAATGACAAAATCATTGAAACTTTTAAAGTGACTTTACTAGTTCTTCCTCTGGAATTATTCTTCACAATCATTACAAATTCCTACCCTATCTACTTAGGAAAGAGATTCATATAAAGGAAAAGAATTCAGAGGAGCTATTCTTTTTTTTTTTTTTTTAATTTTTTAAGTTTATTTATTTCTGAGAGAGGGAGAGAGAGAGAGAGAGCAGGGAAGGGGCAGAGAGACAGGGAGACACAGAATCTGAGAGGCTCCAAGCTCTGAGCTGTCAGCACAGAGCCCGATGCGGGGCTCAAACTAACAAGCAATGAGATCATGACCTGAGCCGAAGCTGGAAGCTTAACCAACTGAGCCACCCAGGTGCCCCCAGAGGAACTATTCTTAATAGCCTGGTATATACTCTGCTTTTTGTGATGTTTTTTCATTTTAAAATCTATTTTTGCTTTCTTAAAATTTTATTTTAACTCCAGTGTAGTTAACACACAGTGTTAAATTAGTTTCAGGTGTACAATATAGTGATTCAACAATTCTGTACATTACTCAGTGCTCATCAAGATAAGTGACTCTTAATTCCCTTCATCTATTTCTCTCCCCCCCCCACTCACCTTCCCTCTGGTAACCATTTGTTTGCTCCCTATAACTGAGTCTTTTTTTTGGTTTGTCTCTTTTTTCTTGTTGTTCATTTGTTTTGTTTCTTATAAGTCCACATATGAATGAAATCATATGGTGTTTCTCTTTCTCTCACTGACTTATTTCACTTAGTATTATGCTTTCTAGATCTATCCATGTTGTTGCAAATGGCAAGATTTTATTCTTTTTTAAGGTTGAATAATATTCCATTGTGTATATATATATATATACCACAACTCCTTTTTCTATTCATCTACTGATAGACACTGGGCTGTTTCCATTTTCTGGCTATTGTAAATAATGCTGCAATAAATATAAGGGTGCATATATCATCTTGAATTAGTATTTTTTGGGTAGATACCCAACAGTTGAATTACTGTATAATATGGTCATTCTATTTTTAATTTTTTTTATGAACCTCCATATTGTTTTCCACAGTGGCTGCTCTAGTTTACATTCCAACCAACAAGGCATGCGAGTTCCTTTTTCCCCATATCTTGTTAACACTTGTTTCTTTTTTTTTTTTTAATTTTCTAATAATTTATTGTCAAATTGGTTTCCATACAACACCCGGTACTCATCCCAACAAGTGCCCTCCTCTGTGCCCATCACCCACTCTCCCCCCTCCCACACCCCCCTCTGCCTTCAGTTTGTTCTTAGTCTTTGAGAGTCTCTTATGTTATGTCTTCCTCCCTCTCTCTGGCTTTTTTTTTCCTTCCCCTCTTCCCCCCCCCCATTTTCTGCTAGCTCTCACAAAGTCTACCTATGCGTGGAAACATATGGCATCTGTCTTTCTCTGCCTGACTTATTTCACTCAGCATAATGCACTCCAGTTCTATCCATGTTGCCACACATGGCCAGATTTCATTCTTTCTCATTGCAGCATTGTATTCCATTGTATATGTATACCACATCTTCTTTATCCATTCATCAGCTGATGGGCACTTAGTCTCTTTCCATGATTTGGCTATTGTCGCAAGTGCTGCTATGCACACGACAGGGGTGTCCACTCTCACCACTGCTATTTAACATAGTGTTGGAAGTCTTAGCATCAGCAATCATACAACAAAACAAAATAAAAGGAATCAAGATTGGCAAGGAGGAAGTCAAACTTTCACTTTTTGCAGATGGCATGATACTTTACATGGAAAACCCGACAGAATCCACCAAAAGCGTACTAGAACTGATCCTTGAATTCAGCAAAGTTGCAGGGTACAAAAATCAATGTACAGAAATCAGTGGCATTTCTATACACCAACAATGAAGCAGCAGAAAGAGAAATAAAGAAGCTAATCTCTTTCACAATTGCACCAAAAACCATAAAATATTTAGGAATAAACCTAACCAAAGATATAAAAGACCTTTACGCTGAAAACTGTAAAAAACTTATGAAGGAAATTGAGGAAGACACAAGGAAATGGAAAAACATCCCATGCTCATGGATTGGAAGAATAAATATTGTTAAAATGGCAATACTATCCAAAGCAATCTACACATTCAATGCAATCCCAATCAAAATTGCACCAGCATTCTTCTCAGAGCTAGAGCAAACCATCCTAAAATTTGTATGGAACCACAAAAGACCCTGAATAGCCAAAGTAATACTGAAGAATAAAACCAAGGCTGGAGGCATCACAATCCCAGACTTTAACCTCTACTACAAAGCGGTAATCATCAAGACTGTATGGTATTGGCACAAAAACAGACACATAGACCAATGGAATAGAATAGAAAACTCAGAAATGGACCCGCAAGTATATGGCCAACTAATCTTTGACAAAGCAGGAAAAAGTATCCAATGGAAAAAAGACAGCCTCTTTAATAAATGGTGCTGGGAGAATTGGACAGCAACATGCAAAAGAGTGAAACTAGACCACTTTCTTACACCACTCACAAAAATAAACTCTAAATGGATGGAGGATCTGAATGTGAGACAGGAAACCATCAAAATCCTAGAGGAGATAGCAGGACAAAGCCTCTTTGACCTAAGACGCACTAGTTTCTTTTGTTTTTTATTTTAGCCATTCTGACGGGTGTGAGGTGTGATTCATTTATATATATATATATAAAATCACTGTGGTTTTGATTTGCATTTTCCTGATGGTGAGTTATGTTGAACATCTTTTCATGTATCTGTTGGCCACCTGCACATCTTTGAAGAAATGTCAGTTCCTGTTTTCTGCCCATTTTTTTAATTGGATTATTTGATTTTTTGGTGTTGAGTTGTATAAATTCTTTACATATTTTGGACTGACTCTTTTTAGGTATGTTAGTTGTAAATATCTTCTCCCATTCAATAGGTTGTCCTTTAGTTTTGATGGTTGTTTCCTTTGCTGTGCAGAAGTTTTTTATTTTGATGGAGCCCCAATAGTTTATTTTGCTTTTGTTCCCCTTGTCTCAGGAGACATATCTAGAAAAATGCTGCTATGGCCAATGTCAGAGAAATGTCTGTTATTTCCTGAGTTGTTAATTTTAGCCACTCTGACCAGTGTGAGGTGGTTTTGATATGTATTTCACTAATAATGAGTGGTGAGCATCTTTTCATGTGTCTGTTGGCCATCTGGATACCTTCTGTGAAAAAATGTCTATTCATGTCTTCTGCCCATTTCTTCACTGGATTATTTGTTTTTTGGGTGTTGAGTTTGCTGCTTCTTTTCTAATCTCTGTCACTTCTATTTTCTAACAACTGCCCTTTTTATCTTTCTTCTTAACTTTTCTTCCTATTGTGTACATCTCTCCTTTCCCCTTCACAACACTGCCTCCTCTTGGTGTGAGTAGTGTTGGGTGGCTTCTGTAGCCAGTGACTGTTGTTAGCAATCTAATGGTCTTTTATTTTTTTCCTTTGAACTTAACATAATTATTTTGTTTCTAATATTTGTCTCATACGCTATTTTGTCAAAAGAACTAATCAATGGCTCTGAATAAAACAGACTTAGGATTTGGAGTTGTTGAAGTTACTAGAGATCAGAGTAAGGCATTATACGTAACCAAGAGAAATGATACCAAATTATGTATTAATTTTAATACTGTGGAAAACGTTACTTGGCTTCTATGTTAAAAAGATTATTTTTTCTCTTTTGGGCTTCTGATACCAAATCTAAGGCATTTTACAAGGATCATACTTCATCATACACATACACTCACCGACTCACTCACTGACTCCAATGGAGAGATGTAAAGAAGAATAGAATGGGTAGAAACAAATAATAATTGGGGAAATATTTCTTATGAAGCAAAAGAGAGATAAACCAGGTACATTACTCAATTATAAATTATTTTGCAAAAAAATATCTTTTCCTTAAAGTCTCTTAGGAAGAGATTTTCATAAAAATTCTGCTGCATTTCTGCGAACTCACTATTTGCCTCCATTGGCTTTCCCATGCATTTATTTTCATATGTCCAATTGGCTTTTTTGGAGTCTTACTGTTTAGATCTCCATTTCCTTTGTTTTCATGATTATCCTGAGATTTCTGTTTTAATGTTTGGTTCTGTAATTATTCTCTAACAAATAGTAAGCTATTAGATATTATATACTTATATGTCTATGACGGGTATGATGGATTCACTTTAATGTTTTATATCTATTTTGTCTTGAAAACAGTTATAGCGTAATTCTTTAGAAGACACGTTTTAATGCCAAAGACATCTAATGTAGTTTGAAAGGTTATTAGGAGCAAAGACAAATGGAAAGTTTATGTTATAAAACTTGTAGATACTTAATAAAAACAAAACAAAACAATAGTTGATAGAGTGAATGCCAGGTGGTCTCTGTCTATTCAGCATTGTCTCTGCTTGTGTAAAACCATTATTGTTTGTAGTGTACAGTCAGTCAAACCCTTTACAACAGCTTAAAATAAATATTTAGTGCACTTTAGAAACATATTTTCCTGGAGAAGATCACCATCAAGAGAAATAGTCTAAAAGAAGAGATTTGTGAGCTTTTAAATTTAAAAATCTGATTCTCTTGGTTTTGTAATGCCATTCTTTTGACTAGATATAGCTATCTGGAAAGTGTGCCTCTAGTTTAATAAGTTTGGTCAAATAAATTAGACCTCACAATATCTTTTCTGGGAAAACAAATAAATAATTCCAATGAACTTCTCTGTTTATATTTTTTTTCACTTTTCAGAGGCTTCACTGTATAATCAGTGCTTTTCAATCAAGGCAACAGGATCATGTGGGGGGATCTTAAAGATACAGATTCTCAGAGTGTAACCTAATCCTACTAACTCTGTACCTTCAGGTACGACCTGAAAATGTCTCTTTCAGCTTCTTTCCAGAGAAAATCCTTGTGGAGGCATCTAAATGTCTATCCTAAGCATTTAGGAATTAATGAGTGGGTGGACCCTGAAGGAGATGTGCTGAAAGGCTAGAAAGGAAGATCATGAGGGCTTCTCTGTCCATATACTCATATGCCACACCCCCAACACACACACCATGCAGAATACGTTAAATATGTGTGATGGTGTGTGTGCTTGACTGGACAGGAACTGAGGTAAACTGGAATACTCCTGTATGATCAACTCCAATTACAGACATAGCTGTGTATAAATATCCTGTCCTAAGGGGGTTTGACCTGCCAAATCTCAGTTCACACTTTTCCAGTTAAAGTCCTCAAAGGACACTGTACTTGGTGAGTTTGCTTTCCTTTCAGAGTCCCTGGACTTTGGGTTATATTAGGGTCCTTCTGTCCCCAGGACATTTCCAGGGGCTGACTCCTCCAATGGTATTTCAGTCACCTTCTGTTGTTTACTTTTCAACTCCTTCTTTAAGACATTTCCAGAATCTTGGACTAAAAAGGACCCACTCCACTCAGGTACATAGCACCTGCTTGTTTTTAGGTCTCCCTGGGAAGCAGTCTGTATTAATCCACTTCCATGTGTCATTAATGAGTATACTCATTCTTTTCTAACCAGCTGAGTTATCTGGTTCTTTTTCCCAAAGAGGATGAGAAAAACAAAGAGACTGCCGTTTGGACATTTGGTGTAAACAAAAGAGAAAGAGGAATATGAAAGCAATAAGCTGCAGCTAGTTTGGAGATTCTCCCTTCTTTGACTTTCATTGGTCAAGCATATTTTCTTTTTTTAATTTTTATTTTTTTAATGTTTAGTTTTGAGAGAGAGAGAGAGAGAATGTGAGCGGAGGAGAGACACAGAGAGAGAGGGAAACACAGAATCCAAAGCAGGCTCCAAGCTCTGAGCTGTCAGCACAGAGCCCGACACAGGGCTGGAACTCATGAACCGTGAGATCCTGACCTGAGCTGAAGTCAGACACTCACCCAACTGAGCCACCCAGGTGCCCCAAGCATATTTTCTATTAAACTTTTATGGGCCAGCCTTCCCAGTAGCTAGACCTATCCCCTCCTATGTTGCCCTTTTTCCCCATTCAGATACTCTTTCAAACCTCACTGACTTTTTGTCTTTAGGGTCTTTTTCCCTCTACTGAGGAGGAGGGTTGGAACAAACATGGCCAATAAAAGCATTTAGTTGAAAATCCCTTCTGCATTTGCTTAGATGCAAGCATTTTAGCAGCAACTCAACGTAACCCATGTGATTTGGAAAAGGACACTATGAAGGATAGATAGTGAGGCATGCTGCCTAGGGAGAGGGCTGCTCTAGGTTAGGCAGGCTGCTGTCTACTGGCAGTGATCAGAAGGCCTCCAGCCAGAGGATCAGCTATGCGAATGCAGGCCCACCAGGGCTGGCCCGCAGATGCCTTGCTGGCCACTCAGTGGTGACAGGACCTGTTCTCATTTCATCTAGTTGAAGGTAAAGTGTTATCTGGGGCTTTCAGGTCAGACCCCATCACTTTGGGACAGATCTGAGAACTGATCTTATCTCTAATTTCTCATTTTAGAACTATAAGAACATTTTAAATTGCCTGCACAATCAGTTTTAGGCCCCTAACTACAAAAGTAACTTTTGCATTCAATAGTTATATATTCTATACACAAACTTGTACTGTAATTTATAGATGTGGGGGAAGTAACAGCCCTTATGTTATAATTTGTCAGGGAGCTGGGACTAAGACACAAGCTCTGGGTTCTACTGATATCCTGTCCTTACTGTAACCTGAGGGAGTCTCTGTTCTTTGTAGCAGCTCCACCAGCATAAACCAAAAGATAGGTTTGTAGTACCTGAGGATTTCTCTGTAATCAAAACTTCAAAGCTGTTTCTAAATGCTTCTAAATTTTCAGATGAATAAGGAAATACTTAGTCGTCCATCTGAGCTATTTGGTTGCATGTAAATGGAAAGAAACTCATGTCTCTGACATTCTGAATTTACTTTAAAACAATCAGTTGTGTCAAAAAATAATAAAAATAAATAAATAGGTATATAGATAGATAAATAGTTGTGTCAAAGCAGTATGTTTACATAGAGACCAGTGATATTTTGTTTCAAAGTGTGTGTCCTGTGTATGAACCTGAAACATGCCTTGGGTGTTTGTCTCTTGTGTTACCCATGTAAAGTCACCCCCCATTTCTCAGTCTACCAGTGTTTGAATAATTCAGCACTCCTTTCCACTGGGTTTAGTCAACAATCAGTAGGTCAGATTCTGTTCATCTCTGTGGTGATCTCATGTGAAAGCCCACATAACACTTTCCCCTCCTTGACCTTTGTCTGGAAGCCGTCCACACTCATTAACTACTGGCATATCCTTCTGTAGCATTCATAAAGCACTGGCCCAGCCACGGACAAGCATTTAATTACAGACCAGCCATCTGTTTAATATAAACTACATCTGCCAGCAGCCTCTTGGCAGTCTCAGGAATGATTTTTCTAAAAGAAAATGAGAATTGTTCATCAAATGGGGAGCAGGGAAAAGACCTTCTTGAATCTTTCCCACTTTGACACCCTCAGGTCTTCTCAGGCCATATCCGTGCTTGAAAAATAACATCAGTGTTACATGACTTCACCATTCAGAGAGAGTTAAATATTCCTCAGAAATCTAAATCAGTCGGATATGGATTATCCAGGCTTTTTTTTTTTTAATAGTAGCTTAGGCTTCAAAGACAGTAGGCTAAACCAATGACGTAAAGGACAAGAACTGACCAAATGTGGGTATGATTTCCCATGTAGTAATCTGGCTATAATTTCATAGTCCGGAATCAGCATCATATTGGTAAGGTAGAAAAACTACTAAAGTGCAGGACAGTGGAGGTTGACCATTCTTCTATTTTCATGACACTTGGCAAGTCAATGCTTACCTACTCCCAGAATCCTTTAGGAGAGCTGCCTTGTCATAGCTCTCACAGAGACAGTGGCTGAAGCCACTGTGTTAAGAACCATTCAGCTTCAGGATATAGCCACAACCGAGTGGACCAAGAATGAGCACCAAAGCTAGCAGCTCCAGCCTGACCAGCACTTTATAATTCAGTTGGTATAAAAGATGAACAGCCCTAATCAGCTGCTGCCCGAATTAGCATTCACTCTACCTTTTTTTATTCTAAGATGCTCAGTTCCCTTCTAGCATTTACATATCTGAAACTAGGATGTCACACAATCCATATATGTATTTAGTGTGTTGCATTTCCTCCTTTCCCTACTAGGTCTTATTAAAATTATATAATATGTAATCATATAATATTGTATATATAATCACATAATTTAAAAAACATCCATAATATATAATAATAGAATCAATGACATCTTGGAACCACAGTGATACAGTAGGTAGGAGTGGGAACTGAAATCTAAACGCCATGAAGAGTTCTTTGAGGTAGGATGACAACAGAGAATAAGCCAAAGATAAATCACCAAGCAGAAGGTATGAGGAAACAGAGGAAGTGGCCAGTATTAAAAAAAAAAAAAAAAAAAGAATATGCAGAGGGATGCTGGCCACATGAGCCTTAGAAGAAACAGAGGGAATAATAGCCAGTCTCTAAGTCCTTGCAACCAGTTTCTGGTCTTGGGGCTCCTCTAGTGAATTTTTGAAACATATAAGCTGAAAAGAACTGAGGAGAAAGTACATTTAATTAAGTCTCTTTTGTTTCTTAGCAAGATTCTGAGACACATATCCTCAAGGATAGATTCCTATGCCCAGCATAGCCTCTTGTTACAAAAAGTGATTGGAAGTTTGTGGTTTCATTGATATTTTGATAAAAAGAGCATAAAGTTAAAGTTCATACCTTGATTCAGTCTCAGTGAAGAAATAGAAACTGAACATTTAAGGATGATCCTCTCTTCTGTGGTTGGCTAATGTTAGGATGGAAGATGGACTTTTGGGTATGTTAATGTATGTGATGATAGAATCGTTTGGCACAAATAAGCTCTGTGATTGATAGTTCCCTTTCTATGATGGAACTCTGTGGCTAACTCAGTGAGGTAATTGAAGTTGAATCACACAGTGATGTTCACAAGTTACTTTAGACAATGGCCTGAATTGACTTTCGCTAATTACTCTATTGCAGCACCAGGTCAATTGCCTTACAACACAGACCACATTTTGTTCTTATCTTATTTGTCTACTTGGATATTGTCCCTCTCATTAAAATATCTGTCTTGTTCACCACTATATTTTCAGGATTAAAGAGGCACATTATGAAATAATTTTAACTGGTTTATTGAACATTGGTAGAGAACAAGTAGAGAGCAATTTTATGGATTAATTTTATGGATTAAAGCTTTTTGAACACAGTAGCCGCTGTGTTAACTAAATAATGACTCTTGTGATTTCTCATTATTGCCTGTTTCAACTACCCTCTACTTGTTTTTACTACCTTAGATGAAACTTTGGACAGGTTCCTTAGATTTTCTGGTAACTTCCGTTTTGGCAGAGGTCCAAGGCTATTTCTCTCATTGATCTGCTTGAGGATTTTATAAAAACCTCACCTCATCACTGGGACTCTCTAGTCATATGTCCCTTGATTAAAGCAATGCTGCTAGAGTGGTTATAACCTGCTCTGCATTCCTGGTTCCTAATCTTTCCCTCCTCTTTTGGGGTCACTTCACCATCCAGGCAAAGTTCTTGGCCTCTCTCTCAGTATGACACACATGTACTTTTCTTCTCAGAGTCCACATCTGGAACACAGAGAATATCAAACTAGAAGGGCAGGCTGTTACCACGGGCAGCTGCTTCTCCTCTCTGTAAGAGTAGCCATAGCCCCAGCCCCTCACATTTAGAAATTTCCAGGTTAATCTTGGATACAGTTCCTACACTCTCAAACTCCAAGGGATACCTGTCAAGTTTTGCACATGGTTCTCTTCAGGCTTCTCTTCAGTTGACTTGAGATGAGAGAAAGAATGCTCCTTCCCATCCCCACAAAAGGGATCGACATCACAGCACATCATAAACCTTTCCTTGGCCTTCCCTTTACTGACGTCTTCAACCTCACTAAGAGGTGAGTGATGGGCTAATGTTAGTAGAACTAATTTTACAATCTCTTAGCTTGGCCTGCGTAGATGGTCTAGCACCTGACTCTAGAACATAGGGGATATCTCGCACTTCTTTTGTTATTCTTGGTCTTTGTATCATTTAAAAAGTTTAGAAACCAAGAGTCCCATGTTAACATCCTGTTTGTTACACAAGTATAGATAAAAGTGGCAACTCCTATAAAGTCTTTTTATACAGAAATATACAGTCAGTAAGAGCTAATTAATAAGGCACTATCAAAGTCTTATTTTTTAGATTAAGAACTTTTCTCCATTTCAAGTCCCAAATGTAGGAAGGATCATGATTTAAGAAGGGTGAAAAGCTAAACTACAGTAGAATTTGAGTATTTCTTTGCAACTAACATTAGTAAAAATGAACCCAATTTAAACGATGAGCTATGTTCTCCTGGTTTATAAACATGCAGCTGGTAGAAACTTGGAAAAATCTAATTTAAGTATCATGAGCAAAGGCTGCTATAATTTTTTGGTGGTAACCATTCATATTATACCATTCTTCACTCTTAGCTTTTACCAATAATTTTTCTAAAAGCTTGCCCACCTAAGTATCTTTTCTTAGGTGGGAGAGAGAATGCTAACTGGATAATACTTTTTCCTTTTAAACTAATAAGTTAAAAATGAGGCTTTTTTATATTCAAGTCTCCTTGAATTTAACCAGCACCAATTGAATTTTAGTTAAGTTTAGATAAGTTGACTATGGCTTAGCCTAAAGAATATAGTGTTGTAGGGATATCTAAGATTTGAAATTGTTGGATCTGAATTGGGTTTGGGTTCATTGTGCCTGAAGTACCTACATGAAGGTTTGTGCACAGATACTTAGGAGGTCAATGAGAGAGAACACTGGGAGAGGTATATTCTGGTGCCTCACAGAGTCCAGGGGATGGGGAAACACTTACTTATGGACCATCATGAGGAATGAAAGGAACACAGAGCTCTGTTGGTGGTTTGGACGGTGAGAAGCAACCCCTAAAGTTAGCCAGTATTCTTCTGCAGATGTCCTGCTTGTAGACAGAGTGAGAGCTCAGTGGATGCAGCAATTGCCCAGGTAGCTGCAAGCTCATGAACAGAAGCCCAGCAGAAACAGCAGCATGTGGAGAGCCTACTTGAACATGTGTAAGCCCAGAAGTACCTTGGTAGGGACCAAGTTCTTACAATTACATGAGTGAAGGCAACAAGTCTGTAGAATTTGAGTCACATTGTGGGTGTGAATTACTTGTGCCTACAGCCTGGTGGACAAAAGAGCATTCAGGTTGCATGAAGCTCTAGGCCCACAGCACTGAAGACCAGACCCTAACAAGGTATCTTATCAACTACTTGGTACATCCCTGCTAAAAAAAAGTCATTTGACTTCAGTCTGATCTTAGCAAGGTCAAATTTGAGAGAAAACTGGATATGTTTTTAAATCCATTTTCCATTCTCAAAAATCCTAGATAAAGCTATTTTCTGATCATTAATATTTGTAATTTAATAGAAGATTCGAAAAACCAAAAAGCCCTCAAAAAACTAGAGCTATACCAGTGAAATGAAAGCATCTGAGCACATCTCCTGAGAGGCCATCATACAAGAAATTGCCTATTATGGGAACCAGGAGGAGGGAGGAAGTTTGGGCCGAAGTCCAGGGCTGTCTCTGGATTATGGCCTTCAGTAGGTTCCCAGCATCGAGGTGCTAAAAGCCACAAAACTGAGTCATGCATTTATACATCATCAAAGATAAACTGTTAGAAAATGAATCAAAATTCTTAAGCCACTGAGGTAAAAGAGCAGTTTCTGAGCTAATACTATGTCTAGGCAAGCTTTTGGGTTTTGGATGGGTTCCATCCTCATCAGCCTGCTTTAGGTGCAGACTACACAACTGTCAGCTGAGAGTGGCACAGGAAGGGACAGCCTGGAATGGGCTGCAGTGGGAAGAGGTTCCTTCTGCCAGTTTGATTGGTATAAGTGGCAAATAGTAAGCAACAGAGACACATCTCATTGCCCCCGTTCTTCTGACAGCCTGCTTTCTGACAGGGTTTTAAGCCAGCAGATGCCGTAGGCATTGACTAATTATCAGCTTGATCAGAGTCCTGTCCCAACGGGTCTGTTAAACTCTTCTGCTGCCAGGTTTCCAAAGATACTTTTTTCTTAGTTATAATATACAACACTTATAAAGACATATAATTCACATGCCATACAATTCATCCATTTACAATTCAGTATGTTTTAGTCCATTCACAGAGTTGTGAAACCATTGCCACAATCAATTTAGAGCACTTTCATCACTCTAGAGAGAAACCCCATACCTATTAGCAGTCAATTTCCATTTCTCCTGAACCCCCACAGCCCCTGGCAACCACTAGTCTACTTTCTGTCCTTATGAACTTGTCTATTTGACATTTCATTAAACTGGAATCATACAGTGAGTGATATCATACAAAACATGGTGCTGTCCATGACTGTTTCTTTCACTACCATAACGACTTCAGAGTTCATCCACATAGGTAACAATACTTCATTCTTTTTTATGCTTAAATAACCTATTGTGTGGATAATATCATATATAGCTTATCCATTCACCAATCGACAGACACTTAGGTTATTTCCACTTTTTCAAGTGTTAAGAATAATGCTGCTGTGGGCATTTGCTTACAAGCGTTTTATGTGGACATTTGTTCTCATTTCCCTTGGCTATACTCCTAGAGTGGAATTGTTAGGTCATCTGGTAATTTATGTTTAAGTTTTTGAAGAAACTGCTGGACTGTTTTCCAAAGCAACTGCACCATTTTGAATTTCTACCAGAAGTATATGAGGGTTATGATTTCTTCACATCATGACTAACATTTGTTATCTGTCCTTTTTTATTATAATTATCCTAATGGATGTGAAGTGGTATCTTATGTAGTTATTTGCATTTCTCTGATGGCTAATGATGTCAAGCATCTTTCCATGTAATTATTGGCCACTTGTATTTCTTTGAAATATGAAACTGTCTATTCATATCCTTCCAGAGATACTCTTAAGTCCATAAAAATGTTTATGAGGGTTTTGAACCTCGTGCCTGATCACGGCAGGGCCATATTATGAAATTCATGCCAGGAACAGGACCTATGAATTTTTGGGGCCTACAGCACAGCTAAAATGAGATGGATAGAAGAATGTGGTCATGAAACTGAAGAATCAGAAGCTGAGGAATAGCTTCTAAAACACTGCAATGATCATTTTTATGTATAAAGGGAGGCTGTGGTCCCCAGTTGTTCAAACACTAATCTGCGTGTTACTATGGAGGCATTTTGTAGTGTGGCTAATATCTACAGTTGTCTCAAGGAGATATAAAAGGAGATTATCCTAGAGAATCTAGGTGGATATAACTCAATCAGGTGAAAGGTTTTAAAAGTAAAACTGATATTTCCCTGAAGAAGAAATTCCACCTATGGACTGTAGCTTTGACTCATGAAGATTTCCAGCCTGCCCTAGCTGACAGCCTGCCCTATGGATTTGGGATGTGCCTAGCCAGCCCCCACAATCACAAAAAGTGTCAGCCACAATCATGTAATATGGAACCCAATTCCTTCATATAAAGGTATAGATTGATATACATTTCCTACTGGTTCTCTTTCTTTGCTAAAGCTGTGACTGGTATAAACACCAAGGAGTTTCTAAGATATCCAAAAGAGTTTCATGTTGTCCTTGGTTCAGGGAGATATAGGAAGTGTGAATGGTGGAAAATACTGTCTGTAAGCAGGTCTCATTCTAAAAAAATTGTGAATTTGGTCACACCTCTCTTTTATATCCTTCCCTTTCAGACCACAGGTCTTTCTCTGCCATATTTCTACCTCCTGCTCCCTTATCATTCAATGATGGCAATTAATATCATAAGGCCTCTATTATTCTTTTTTTTTTTTAACATTTATTTATTTTTGAGAGACGTGGAGACAGAACATGAGCAGGGGAAGGGCAGAGAGAGAGGGTGACACAGAATCCGAAGCAGGCTCCAGGCTCTGAGCTGTCAGCACAGAGCCCAATGCGGGGCTCGAACTCACAGACCGTGAGATCATGACCTGAGCCGAAGTCGGCCACTTAACCAACTGAGCCACCCAGGTGCCCGGCCTCTATTATTTCTTACAGGCATTTCTTAGCCTCATTTCCAGGGCTGGAATATTTACTATCTTCTGAAACAACTTGCTTTCCATCCCCCTAAAAACAACTCTGTTTCATAGAAATTCTTCCTAATATTGAGATGAAATCTTCTTCAGCTATGTTAAACCTATAGCTCCCAACTTGGAGTCATAACTTCTTAATGTGTGATTGCTTAACATACTATTGTGGGTGGGTTCAAAAGATTATGTGATTCCACAAATTTTAAGACGTAAAGATTTGCTCTAATCATTCTCTTGTTAGAGATGTGTTTTAGAACATCTCTTTTTAAAACCGAAGCTTTAAAACTGAAGAAAGTAGGGTGTGGTGGTAAATGGTCTTGAACCTCTATGATCTGACTGGGAGTAGTAGAGGATGACACAAAGGCTGGGTGACTTTGATTCCTAATCAGGCATTCATTAATGCTTTACTATCTTCAAAGTCTTGTTCCAGAGATCTTGGCTTTGGCAAAGTATGATGCATCCTTAAAGTTTCAGCCCACATGGCTTTGAAAGGAAACTCTTTTGGGGGTGGGGGGATGTTTCTGCTCCCCTTACACTTAGCTCATCAAAGTGTGTTTTCACTCTGCCTATTTGATGTCTGAGAGGCCTCATAGGAGCTCATTTTATTAGCTCCGTTAAAAGAGTTCCTTTTCTGTGGTGACTGGAAGTTACATTTTGCAGCATGTGTACTTCTAAGGTCTCCCCAGAACCTAGACAGATTTGGAGTTCTGGTCTCCGTGGCTCCACATAACAGACAGAACTCCCCAAGTTGCTCCCCAGTACTCTTGGGAAATCAGTTCACACCTGGGATTTGAACTCTTGGCGTGCTCACTATATAGGCTCTTCTTTTCATGAAGTCAGGAGAGTGATTCCATGTGTGGCATTTATAATACATGCTTTTGGTAACCTTGAATTCTCTGTCACCTTTTAAAGGGCTCTAAAAAAAGACTGTAGTCTAATTGGACCAGCTCAATAACTTCCTGGCAGTCTTGGCTCCTTCTTCAGAAGATAGAAATGTTGGGAAACCAAAGCCATTGAAGTATTCATGCCTTTTCACTTAAAAATGGGGAAAATGAGCCCCAGCCAACTTCTCAGGATCTAGGATCAAAGTGGTTAGCAGTGCCATGGATTCTTCTTTATTCTGCTTTTTTTAGATCTGGTTGCTAGATCCTTCATATCCACCTTGGAACCTAAAAGGACCTGGGTCATGTTAAGCACCGCCTTGCATCTCTATTCACTTCATGGGCCTTTTTCCTAGGATCTTTCTTGTAGTTTCCTCATCTTATGCACAGCGCCACTCCCTGGTACATCAGAGTCCTTACCCGAATTGCGTAAAAGAAGTCTCCTTTTAGAATACGTGGAATGAGTAAACTTTTCCCGCTCATACGTAGTGGAAATAAAAAACAATTCTAAGTTTCATAGTAGAGTATTCAGAGTGTTAGCAAATAGGAAATGTCCTATAACTGCAGAAATATTGTTGTCATGGACAATAGTGAAGCAAGGGGACCATAGTGTTTACCTCTAGAGCACCTTTTTTTTCAAAGTCTTCAAGTCAGCTTCCAAGGGCTCTCAGTTATTTCTTCGACTCCTGCCTGATTGTATATATTTGATTATTGTCATAGGAAAGTGTATCACAGGAGATAGGGGCACTAAAGGTTGGTATCAATTAGATTAGTTTCCTACCCTTAGTCAAACACGGGTATTATGACTCAAGAGAAGAGCAAAATAAACTCCCAACAGAACACTCCAACATTTGAAAGGAAGAGAACTAAAGTTTATCCTTCCATCTTGACTCATCCCGTGTCCCACATATTTTGCTTCATTTCCTGGCAGAACATTAAATTGTCCTGAACTGGAATCGTTCATTGTGAATAGGTCAGAATTCTCTGCCCAAATAAATTTCTCAAATCTTATTCTGTGTCTTCACAGGGTATGATCATTTATGAGAAAATCAAGCAGTACTTTTGTTATCTTCAGCCAACAAAATGGTCATATCTACATAAGGTGATAAATGTAATCAATCCAAATTTTCAAGTCTTCCTCCAAGTTTTCTTTCTTAAATTTATTTGTCTCCCACTATAAAAAGTATCCAAAAGTAAAACTATGATTTAAAAAATTTCCTCTCTGAGTTTATGAATTTAGAGAAACTCTATGTGTTTATTTGTATCTGGGGCTCTCCTTCATATCTTCACTACCATTTGGGCATAGTCTTTACATATGCCTATAAATGGTCTAAAAAGCGATGGGTACTCAAAATGTATTTGTCAAATGCGTTCATATTCTGTATGATATTATATAGCAACAAGGAGCTGGCGTTATGGGAGATACTTATTAATCTCCAAGTAGTTGCTTGTATGAATCAGTTAGAAAACATTTATTAAATGTCCCTTATGTTTTAAGAGAAAAAAATAAACAGAAATGAAAGTTTTATATGTTGTTAGTGTTATTATTTTTAGAGCTAATTTTCTATGTTCTCTTGTCCCAGAAATCTAAGTCCCTGTTTATTTGCACCATGCTATATGTCCAGCCTTTCTTTTGATGAAAACAATAACAACATTCAAGTATTTGTAGTCTGCTCAGTCACAATTGTTACCTACACTAAGTCTCCCCCACCCACTCCCAGCGTTTAAAAATAATTGGAACTCAAGGTATTGGCAACAACCTGGGTTTTGCTAGCCAATGACTTTTCCCACATGATCCAATGGAAAAAGAATTTTCTGCATGAGTACAAAATGCTCAAGTACAGTAAAAATGGCATCCTGATATGAGTTCTGGTTTTATTTTTCTGATATTATGAGAATTTATATAATTTGATAATTCTATAAAACTAAGGAAAATTGTCAAAATCTCCTTCTCATGATTTAAGAGTATAATCAGTTGAAATCTAATGTTTCTTTACTTTTTTTCTGGCTTAGAGAGATGTTTAAGATGAGTTTCTTTATTTGTAAAGTGGAAATTATGATGGATGAAGTAGAAGACCATAGATGGTTAGGAACAGTGCATTCTAGATTCCACTAAAAAGTGTGGTACAAATAATTGGTAAGGAGAATGAACGGAAGGATGAGAAGAGAGCTGACATGATATTAGATGAAAAACTTCAAGGAAGTGGTACTTGAGAGTCAGAGAGTGATGAGATGTGACATAAATAGATTAGGGACAAACATCCCGAAACCATGAATAATAATTACCCATAAAAGTATAAGTGTTGAACTTAACTTACAGAAGAGTGTCTCACCAGGGACAAATTGTTGGTAGGAAACACTTCGTACCTGGGTAGCTGGAAATAACTATCTTCCCACTAGTTCCCTTGGAACATATCAAATATTCCCCACAGAATTCCATCAGACCAAAATCTGTTGGATGTTTCCTTGGAGACCAACTGAGTTGGTTTGTAGCTGGTACTTACTGGAAAATCAAGGATAAGAATGACTTACTAAGTTGGCTAATTGACCAGAATAAATCCTTGTACGTCCTAATATTTACGGTATGAAGGAGAACTATTGGCCTAATCGTTATATAGGTAATCAGCATGTGGTCTTTAAAAAGTAGAAGACCCAGCTCTTTTCCAGGCAGAACAAAAATTGAAAGGAAAATGAAGCAAAATTCCTTTTTGCTTCATTCCCCAACCTGTGTCTCCTTGTTAAAAGCTATGTCCATCTAATATCCCTTGGACCATTTGTGGAAATCTTTGCTAGGTGTATTCAGTGGGGAATTAACCCATTTCAACCTTACCAACTTATCTTAGGACTTGTATTTCTTGGGTCTATCTTATATAAAATGCAAATTATGTGATAACTACTGTGTTTGTATCTTAAATCCTGAGAATCTTGTTATAACTTTATTCAAGCAAAAGGACTCTTTGTAAGGTACAAATAAGTAAAATTGAATTGTATGGTTTCTTGAGAGGAGTCCAAAGCAGTATCATACTTTTAACAATACCCATATTTAAAGGACATGCAATAGGCCATCTAACAGAATCCTTTTGACAAGTTTGCTTCCAAATATAGCTTTTTTTACAAGAGAAGCAACGGCAAACAACTGGATGCTTTGGTCAGTTTTATACAAAGAAATTGAAATTTTGCTCCTTTTGAGGCTTAATTAGGAAGTAAAGTATGAAATAGGATGCACAAACCTTCACTGCTATTTGGGAACCTGTGTTAAACCAGAAGAGAAAATTCCCAAGTCCCTTTCTCATCTGATACTAACTGGCTTTGATTCCCATAGTTCATGGAGGAAGCAATTTAACATGCTAAGGAATAGCTTGAGTGTCCCATACATCTGCCTGTTTCATTTGAAATCATGAGCTAGGATCCTGACTCATCTGAACATTGTCCAGGACACTGGGGAGATAGTTTCCTTTTATTTATTTTTTTTAGACTTCTTCTGTAACCAAAAGTACTCCAGAGACAACACCTCCTTTCATGGACTCAGCAACTGCATTAGGCCATACCAGCCTGGCACTTCGGTTGAGCCAGTCAACATCACTGGTGTCAAGGTAACAAAATTATCTGCCAGATTGCTGTTAAACCCATTAGTTTATTGACTCTCAATGCCAAGTTTGTTCTTATTATTTCATTCAGAATATCACAAACTAATTATATAAGTCCTACTGTTTCTTTAAGACCTTATCTCTTTTCAGTATTCACCCCAGTCACAACAACTTTGATGATAACTACTGCCCTTAAAATCATTACATTTTTAAAAATCCATTGATACAGACACATATACTGTATATTTGTTAAACTTTTTAGTGTATATGCTTTATTTCTCATGGTTTCTAAAATTATTATTGGCTATTAATTGAGCACTGCCCCTGTCTCATGGACTTTATTGTCTAGTGAGACTTCTCGGTGAAAACTACCAATAGTAAGTGATATAAGTCCTTCTGTAGAGAGAAATAGTGACCCACCAGAGGGGCATCTAAAAACATATTGGAGCTTCAGAAGCCTTGTGGGAGATATCAAGAGTCTCTCTATGAGCCAAATAAACATGGTAAGGAAGAAGGGTATTTCAAAGAGAAAAGAATGGACAGAGGAATGAGAGTGTTTGAAAGTATGGCAAATACTTCAGAGAATGGCAGGTTGTTCAGTGTGACTGAAGTCCATGTTGGGAGCTTGGAGAAATAACAGGACATGAACATAGTCAAACCATTCTGAGGAGACTATACTTTTTGGCAGTTGAGAATCCTCAAAGGATTCTAAGCAGGGTAGTGATGTTATCATAGTTGGATGTTAGAGACATGGTAACTGCAGTACTGTAGGATCGTTTGGAGAGCAGTGACGCCAACAGAAAACTATCCCGAGTAGATGAGACCAAAGTTTGATTAGGACCTGATCTAGAAAAATAGTTAATTCAGGGAAATGGCTTGCTAAAACACTGGCTGTTGGGAGTGGGACATGGGACTTCTTAGATGACTCAAGATTTCTGGCTTTTGTCACTGGTGCTGGCTTTAGTCAAATATGGTGCATGAAAATAAATAGAGAATAATGGATGAGGAAGGAGTAGAAGGAGAGATGAAGGAGGAGAAGAAGGTCTGGGAAGGGGGTTTAGAAAATGAGTTCAATTTTGAACATGGGCTTTTTGACATCAGTTTTGTATATCAAGTAGGATACTGAAAGTAAATCTCAAAAGAGAAGTCTGACTAGAGCTTTGTGTTTGTGAGTTATTACCAGAGATATAATTAAAACCATAAAATTGAATAAGATTCCAAGGCAATGTAAAGTGAGAAAATGGCAAAGGACAGAATTCTGGGGAATGCCATAATTTAAGGTGTGGACAGAGAGGAAAATGATGGCAGAAAAGAGTGACGGGTAGTTGCAGAGGCAGGTGGAAAGTTGGATGAGAGCAGGATCCAAAACTCCAGAGGAGGGAGTTAGGTGATTGCATTAGTTTCCTAGGGTTGACATAACAAATGAACACAAAGGTAAGATAACAGAAATGTATTCTTTAATAATAGCTGGAGACTAGAAATATGAAATCAAATGATGGTGAGTGCCATGCTTCCTTTGCAGACTCTAGAGAAGAATACTCCTTCCTAACTTCTAGTGGCTCTTGAAAATCTTTGGTGTTTCTTGAAGCTGTGTCACTCTAATCTCTGCCTCTGTCTTTTATGACATTCTTCTTTCTTCGTGTGTTTATGACATTCTTCTCTTCTTCGTGTGTTTCGTGTGTTGTCCTTTTTTATAAAGGACAACAGTCATTAGATTTAGAGCCCACACTAATCCAGTATAATCTCATCCTTAATTAATTATATCTTCAAAGACTCTGTTTCCAAATAAGGTCACATTTAAAGTTCCAGGTGGACATGAATTTGGCGGGGGCAGGAGAGGGGGGATACCATTCAACCCATTACAGTGCTCAAGGATTATATTGTATCACCTTCATATATCTATAAGATTCCTTTACATCCTCAACAGAAATAATAGCTTTTCTCTGGGAATTTCTCAGATCTATCAAGAAGAAGATGAATTTATGAAAGAGACAGAGGAAGGGAATGGAGAGGAAGGGGGAGAGAGACAGAGAAGGGCCCTAGAAGGAGACAGGAAGCAGAGTCAGTGTTTATCCTTTACTAGTTTTCTTCCCTGACACATTTAATTGCCTCCTCTTCCTGTGGAGCAGGAGCTAATTCTCTTGGCTGCTTTAAGAGTGAAATTTGTTACCATACATGTAGTGCTTTAGGAGCAGCACAATCAGATGTTATTATCTATTATCACCCTAGTAAGATTTGGCTTGTCACAGCACCACTGCTTGAGAACACACAGGGCCAAAGAGATTACTTACTCAGGGTAATTAAGTTTAGATAAATCTGAGCTGCGTGGTTCCATGTGCAGAATAAAAGCTAGAGCAAACAGGAATCTGAGAGAGGAAGGTGGAATATTCTGCCGGCTGTTCAAATAAATGTTCAGACCTGCTGTTGTGACAGGTGAGGCTATATGAAAATGGGATGGTTACCTAAACATGTAGGGGACATGCTAGCATTACTTGAAACAGTCCCTGAACCTCTAGAGTATTTACATAGGGCAAAATAGCAGTCTAAAAGCAGCTAGTAATATTTGAAATATTATATCTCATACTAGCTGCCAGTTGGCAGTTAAATTCCAGAATTCGTGCATACATAGAAATAGAGATAAGGAGGGAATTATTGTGACTCTGGATTAAAATGGCTCCAGTCCATGAAGGTATATATTTAGTTACTGGTGCTAACTAGACTGATGCTAACTAGCATCCATCTTATAATACAGAACTGTGTCCTTTATAGTGTCATTTATATTTATTGAATAAAGGAGTCAGCTTTTTAATCACAGAAGATCACGATCATGATAGCTCCTAATTGTGATTCAGAAATCCCCGAGTTTTTCATCATCAGGGAAATACAAATCAAAACCACATTGAGATACCACCTCACTCCTGTCAGAGTGGCTAAAATTAACAACTTAGGCAACATGTTGATGAGGATATGGAGAAACGTTCTTGCGCTGCTGGTGGGAATGCAAACTGGTGTAGTCACTCTGGAAAATGGTATGAGATTCCTCAAAAAAATTAAAAATAGATCTACCCTATGACCTAGCACTTGTACTACTAGGTATTTATCCAAAGATACAAAAATGCTGAATTGAAGGGACACATGCACCTAGTTTTTATAGTAGCATTATCAATAACAGCCGAATTATGGTAAGAGCACAAATGTCTATTAACTGATGAATGGGTAAAGAAGATGTGGTTTATATATACAATGGCATATTACTCAGTGATCAAAAAGAATGACATCTTGCCATTTGCAATAATTTGGATGGAACTAACATATATTATGCTAAATGAAATAATTCAGTCAGAGAAAGATAAATATCATATGATTTCACTCATGGAATTTAAGAAACAAAACAGATGAACATAGGGTAAGGGAAGAAAAAATAAAATAAAAAGAGAGGCAAACCGTAAGAGACTCTTAAATTCAGAGAACAAACAGTGTTCCTGGGGGCGTGGTGGGTAGGGGGATGAGCAAAATGAGTGATGGGCATTAAGGAGGGCACTTGTTGGGATGAGCCCTGGATGATGAATTGCTAAATTCTACTCCTAGGACCATTATTATCCTATATGTTAACTAAGTTGGATTTAAATGAAAGAAAGGGAAGGGAAGGGAAGGGAAGGGAAGAGAAACCCAGAGTTTGGAAAGACATGCCAGGAGACTTGCAATTTTAACAATGGCATCTTTTTTCAGTTTTTAAATCATTAAGTAAAATAATTATTATAGCATTTTTTCTTTTACTATTATAGCCTCAGAAGTCCTGAATGTATATTGAGTATGGGCAGTGATCATACCAGGAAGGAGGTTCCTGACTTGGTCACAACTGAAATTGTTTGTCACTTTCCTCAGCATGCTAGCCCTTGATGGTTTTGAACATTATGATTCTTAGTCATAAAGCATTGGTTAAAGATAGGAAAGCAGATAGAATTCTGTTGTTCGAAATAGTTAATGAACAATTGGGGCACCTGAGTGGCTCATTCATTTGAGTGTCCATCTCTTAATTTCAGCTCAGATCATGATCACAGGGTTATGGGATTGAGTGCCATATCAGGCTCCAGGCTGTGTGTGGAGCCTGCTTAAGATTCTCTCACTCTGCCCCTCTCCCCTGCTTGCCACTCTTTCTAAAATAAAATTTTAAAAAGTAGTTAATTACATAACTTGAATGGACACCAATTTTGAAATTCTGCCCCATACGATTATCACTGGGTTTATAGTTTTATTCCTCAAATCAAAAATCCCTGCATAGGACATCTGGAATTTCAAAACCAAGGGCTAAGTAGAAAAAAAAAAATAGATTGTGGCAATTATTTAAAAAATGGCTACTCATTTATTGGCAATAAACATTATCCATTCCTAAAATCCATTAGTTACAAAGACTTACCTACAAATGCCATCCTGAAACTTCTCTCATCTTAACATCTGAAAGACTTGCATGTATGTTGTATACACACACATACACACACACACACACTAAGTGATTTTCAAAATATAAAATGCAAATAATTCAAATAGAAAACATGAAAGCATTTCCCTATTTTTGATACTTTACGATATTATTAAATTTCAATTTATATTTAAGTACACATTCAGCCCAAATTCAAATACACCATTGTAAGTTATTTTTAAAATATACACTATCAAATTATATTTTATCTTACAAAATTGACCTAAAGAATATGCATCACTTGTTAAGTAAAAATTTGTATTTATATATTATACATAAAGATTCATCATTATCATCCTAACCATCTCACCCATTCCTGAAAAAAAATTTTTGCACTGATGTTATTATATATATATACAATCTTTGTCTATTATGTCTGTCACATAAGCAGTTATGAAAATAAGTTTTATAATAATTAATGATCTACTGATAAAAATAAAAACACTCACTTAAAATCACATCAACATGCACCATACAAAAATAACAAAATGATATTTGAGTCATTTTCATTCAATCTCTTAGATTATATACTACTAGTAGAGGAATTTTTGAGTCAAAAAATGTTTGCAAACACTATTACAGGTTAAGCATGAAGAGGAAAAAATAAAACGTTTTATGGAATAATAACAGTTGCCTGAAATAATAAAGAAAATATTATTTATCAACACCTATTCCTTCAAAGAGCCTATGTTGAGCTTCTTTTATGTTAGACAATGCCAAAATGTCCAAACAACATATGAAACGTGACCATCCACTCAACACTTATGAGACATCTCATAGCCTCCTCTATCAGAAGTATATTAGCCTCTGGGATTATAATCTTGAAAAAAGTAGGCAAGATTCTAGCCTTCATCAGAGACAAACAATAAACAAATCTACCAAAAATTTAAAATCATGAAGAGAACTATGAAGGAAGCTGAATCACAATAATATAAACACAGTTTTAAGATTTTCAGCATTAGGATTAACTTTAGATATATCATGGGAGGTTATACTATACTAAATAACATGCCAATATTACCAATTTTGGGAATATAGATATAAAATTACTGATAATGGGTTGTAAAATGTAAGGATGAGGAGAAGTGAAAAGAAATGAAGGGGACTGATACCCTCACCTAAAAAACCTGTAGTTAATTGAAAGATATTTTCTATAGCTGCCCTATTGAATACAGTTACCGGTAGTCACATGTGACTGTTTAATTTTAAATGAATTAAAATTAAATATAGTTGTAAATTCTCTTGCTCCTCATTTGCACTTGCTGCCAGATTTCAGTTTTCACTTTGGATAGTTGGCCACCATACTGAACAGAATAGATATGAACATTTCTATTATCAAGAAGTTCTACTGGATAGTTCTGGCCTGTGGTAAGCAGATAAAGAAGTGAGTATTTAAGAATACTATTTGGAGCCGCCTGGGTGGCTCAGTTGGTTAAGCGTCTGACTCTTGACTTCTGCTCAGGTCATGATCTCAAGGTTCGTGAGTTCAAGCCCTCATAGGGCTCCATGCTGAAGGTGTGTAGCCTGCTTGGGATTCTCACTCTTCCTCTCCCACTAGCACCCTCCCACTCTCTCCTTCTCAAAATAAATAAACTTAACACAAAGAATACTGTCTGAAGTAGCAGAGGAGGTCTTTGGTGGAACTGAGATCAGTAATGCAACCAGAATGAGAGAAAATGAGACAAGAAGGCAGCTAAATCCTCATCAGTCAGAGCTAGAAGGTCAGTAGTAGAATGAATGCTTGATTGGTAATTTTCTTTTCCTGTCAAGTGCTATATTTAGAGTCACTGAGATAACCATATAACTGTAAAAACAGAAAATATTCTTACAGAGTGGTACTGAGGGAGAGAAGTGTGGGTGGAAAATATTGACTCTAATTGTGTATCTTTAGGTACGATTTTATTTTTAATCTTTTGGATGTGTCTCTGGTTTTAAAACTGTTTTTAAGAAAATCATTTTTGTTTCTTTTGAGGAAATGAATTGACAGGGTAAGAGTTTAGATAGACAGAATACTTAATAGGGATTTTACAATAGTTTAGGGGAGAGATAATGTTTTTTCTCTGCAATTTGTAGACAATCAAGTGAGCCAAGTCTTAAAAAAAAAAAAAAAAGTGGGAGGACAGCAGTGAAAAGGGAGGAAAGAATTAGAACAGAACGTTTATGGGGTGGAGATCCCTGATGTAGCCAAAAGCTGATGCATACATTAAATTCAAATTATTGGCCTACTAGGGTCAACAGTGGTTTTTTTGTTTGTTTTTATGTTCGTTTTACCCTTGTCTGAAAATTATTTGAGGGAAAGATATCTAGTTCATCTCAGGGCCTAAAAATTAGCCCAGGAAACAAAAGATGTTCAGAAAGAGTATTTTTCTGACCCATCTCTGCCCCTGACATACACACTTCCCTAGCTAATGAGACTAGAATATCAGAGACCAAGAAGGAGGGTGTGCAGCCTCATTAAAGAATTCTTGGAAAGGACAGGGAATGAAGTTAAGTCATTCTATATGCTTGAAGAATGAACCACTGTTCATCCTTCCCATGTCGTGTTCCAGTTCCTTCAGAGACATCCAATTAAGGAAAAGCAGTAAATACTATATTGTTATATTTATCATTTTAATGCTCCAATTGGTAGGCTTCAGAGATAATAGGGTATCCTGGAATGCACCTGTGAATAGAACTCAATGTCTTTGAGTTCTATTTTAAAGAACTCAAATTTTAAATACACAAGATACCGGATCACTCGTACTGCCAACTATGAACTTACTGCTCTGCTTATTTGCTATTTGTTTTTGTTTCCTTTTTCTGTTTAAAAAAATTTCCCCCAAACGATATTCAGACAAGTTAGGTAGTTTGCAGCCAAAGGAAGGCATTTGAATAAAAAATAAATAAATACTAGAATTTTTCTATAAAAACCAAATGTTAAGAACCTCTGACCAAATTTTCTTTAGTGACTTGGAAACGTTTCCCCTCCAGTCCCAACATGCAGCAATGGTATATAAAGTAGCAGACCAAAAGAATATAGGTGGAATAAGAAATAAGAAAGGCATCTCTGTGGACCAGGAACAGAACTGATACATAAAGCTGTAAGGCTGAGGTCAGAGAGCTATGGGGCTCTGAGTCTGTAAAAAAGTAGTGATAGTAGGAATTAATCTCCTGCAGGGTAGAAAGGACTAAAATTGTCATTCAGGACAGGGAAGCACTGAGCTGTAAGCTGCTTGAAACCACACAAGAAAAGGAACCTGGCAACGTTTGCTCATTGTGATTCAAAATTTCTATGGGCAGCCAATGGTTGCTGCTGTGTCTCTTCTTTTGAATGGAAGACTTTGTTGCAATTAGCCTGTTTCATCTTTGTATGTTGAGTGAGTGGGAGGCAGATAAGTTGTCTTCTTAGTTCTAGAGTTGCATCCAAACGTGACACAGATCACAAGGTCCTAGATTTAGACCTCGAGGCCTTGATTGGATGAGTCTTTCCGGCATAGTAGGGAAGAGTTGAATAAACATTGTGTGTGGGAGAAATGTAATTATAACCAAGAGGGTGGCCTGTGGTAGATTTCATTACTGTTCTAATATTTGACTCTTCCCTGAATCCACACCCACTGTCACGAGACTGCTAGTTCCTCACTGATTCTGAGCTTGGCCATGTTCCTTGGTGTGGCCATTAAAATGTTAGCAGATGTCACATGATTAGAGACTTGAAGCATTCTAGTCAGATTGGGCTTGGTCTCTTTAATTTTTGCCATTGCTCTGGGTATACTACTGGTCCCAGAATTATGTAACATGTGTGAGAAGCACACGTGACCTGAACTCACAGTCTGGAACCAAACCTAGATGAGCCCAGCTGAGATTACCCAAACTACAATCAATTAAAGATGCATGATATGGAAATAATTGCTTTCTGTTCTAGTCCACTGATTTTGGAATTTTTTTTACAAGAAGTACTATTATGATGATACTTGAATAAAATATTCTCTTACACAGAAAAATTAATTCAGTTTATGGATTTAAATAGGAAATGAAGATATGAAGTTTTTAACTAAACAAAAATGAAGTAAGATATTTTAAGGATTTTTTGAAGAATAAGCCAGAAGCACAAAGTACAAAAATGATTTATTTTCCTACGTTTGATTTTAAAACTGTGTTTAACAAGGGGTTCCTGGGTGGCTCAGTCAGTTAAGCATCCACCTTCAACTCAGATCATGATTTCATAGTTCCTGAGGTTGAGCCCCGCATAGGGCTCTGTGCCGACAGCTCAGAGCCTGGAGCCTGCTTCGAAATCTGAGTCTCCCTCTCTCTCTGCCCCTCCACTGCTTGCACTCTGTTTTCTTTCTCAAAAATAAGTAAACATTTAAAAAATTAAAACTCTTTAACAAAAGGCAAAAAATACCAGAATAAATTACAAAGCACACAGACATGGAGAAGATATTTGAAATGGTTATTGATTACGCACATCAAAATGTTACCCAGAATCTATTAAGGAACAAGACAATAAGAAAAATCTATACAAATAATAGAAAAATATACAAAGGACATGAATAGGCTATTCACAAAGAAGAAATCCAAATGGCTACTAGTCACATAGAAAGGTATTAAATCTTCTGAGGGTTGATGTTGATGGCAGGTGGGAAAAGGGGAAAATGGGTTATGGGGATTGAGAAAGGCACTTGTTGGAATGAGCACCAGGTGTTGTATGGAAGCCAATTTACTGGATAAATTGTATTAAAAAATGGGAAAAAAAGAAAGATGTTAAATCTTGCTAATGATCAAGGAAATTTAGAATAAAATGACAACAAGATATTTCATATTCATCAGATTGGCAAAATTAAGCAAAAATCAGATAAAACTAAATCTTGGTGAGGATATAGAATGATGGGCTCTCATATAATTATTGTGGGAGGAGTATAAGTTGACACAACCACTTTGGAGAATATTTGGTATTATGTACTAAGAACCAAATCCAATGTAATTGTCTCTTCTGGTATTAAACAACAGTGGCACCAAATGTTCTCTTCTGTCCCTATATTAGACAACTCTGAGATCAGACATACTTTTCTCTTTGTTAAGTAATACTCAGCTTCTTGCTTCAGGGAAGTATTTTCTTCTGGAATATAACACTATGAGGCTACAAAAATAACTTACTTATGAAGACGGATAGGTTTCCCCTTAAGACTTGCCTCAGGAGTCTTGCTTCATGGTACCTATCAATTGAAAGCTATTATGTCACAAACTGCCCAATCCAAATTAATTTCCTGACATGAAAGATACACCTTAAAATTACCTAGCCCAGGTCCTATAACCATATAAATCCCATCATCTAATTTCTCTATTTTGAAGTGTTATTAAGACTCTGCTATGGTAGTGTTTTTCCTTACTGCAGTAGGCCTAAGAAACTTAGCTTTGCTAAGTCGTGTTCCCCCGACTCCCGGGGGTATTTCTGGAGAGCTGATACAAGTAAAGTTGAATATTCATATACAGTATGTTTAGGGAATTCCATCTTCAAGTATAAAACCTAAAATGGTATCATTCAAGCTATGAGTTTAGGTTAATTCGTAAAATAGGAAATCAACATGAGGAATCACAGCCCACATTTGCTTTTTTTAGAATAGGATAGATTAGACAGGAATGGATAAGAATGGGATGGAATAGAATAAAATAGAATAAATGGCAAATCATAATAATAGTAAAACAATAGAAGGTTGTTTTGCAAAATTTTGGTTTTGGTATATGTATAACCATATGTATATGCATGTATACATGTGTGTATTAAGCCACTGTCTTAAATAAGCCCTTGCATATGTATACAAGGAGTAAGGGAAATATGTATAATTAAAAAAAAACTAGGAATAATCTAAATGATCACCAAAGAATAGAAAATAAATATTTATGTAGTGAATACTATATAGAAGTTAAAACAAATGAACCAAACTTCTATATCAATACAAACAATCTCAAAAGCATATCAAGTAAAAACGCAAATTGTACAATACACACACATAATAAGAAAAACTACACTAAATATTGCTTGGGAATACAATAATCCAGACAATCTGATGCAAAAGTATGAAAATTGGAATGATTAACACAAAATTAAGAGCAGTGGTTTTCTGTGCAAAGGTTGAGAGTGACAGAATGAGGAAACAAGGAAGTGGAGAAGGTAGTGAAAGAGGGTGAGAGGGAAGAGGGGAAGGTATCGAAGAAGAATAAACAGGGGGCCTCAAATATCTTGGCATTTTGATTTATTTTTAAAAAATCTGAGACTTATGGCAAAATGTTTAAATGTTAAAGTTTGATGTGGGGAATAGCCCCTAGTGTTTGTCTATGGTCCAGGCAGTGTTCCAAAGACTTTACATATTTTATTTGCAAAGCTGTTTATTAGTATTTTCCCTATATTTCTTGGTTTGAACTACTTCAAAACTGAAAAGTAGAAGCAGAAGCAAAATGTTATATTAAATCTAAGGGATGGGTATATGGGCATCCATTATACTATATTCTCTGTAATTTGCTGTGTGGCTAAATTTTTTCATTTAAAAAAGCATGCTTTAAAAATATCACTTGTGATAGGACTGATAATTAACCCTTGATCTGAAACCCTAGAATTCGGAGAATAAATTGAAGTGTTTATGATGACCTGTGCATGGATTTTTTTTTTTCTCACCAAAGTTCCATTAAAAAGTTCATTGTCATTTTGTAAAAAATTGGATTGGTTGTCTGTAGAATGCAAAGAGGGTAGCTCTCCTCAGAGGAAATGCATAAAGTTGCATCAAAGTCATATTTGTTCAGCCCTGTGCCATTCAGGTCTCCGTCTCTTCTCTCTTCTCCTCTAAATAACCGAAAGCCACATCCAGAAATAGTGACAGAGAAAGTTCCCATGCCTTCTTTGAGAAAAGGGCTGGATCTAAAGAAAACAAAAATTAATAATATCACACTGGGTGGGCTATGGGAAAGAAGAGATTGCTTCAGGGCAAAACATCATCAGAACAGCCCTTCTTTTTGGCCTTTACATCTGGGATGTCTTCACCAGTCTAAGACAGATCTCAATTGGTTTTATTATGCAATGGAAACAGTCTACATCAAAATCATTCATAAACTTCACATGAGTTATAACTCAACAACCAGCTCTCTGAGTGGGATGTGTAGCTTTGCTTTGAGTGGCTATGTTGACGCTGGAGGCCCTTAATTCTGCTGAGGATGGTCCTCTAGTTGGACCATTACTTCACAGTACCAAGAAGTTGTTTGATGGAACTGGCTTAACTAGACTCTTATTTTAGTACCTTCTAAACAAGAGCCCAGTTCTCTTCCCAGCTCTCTGTCTTCCCTCTTGGAAGAACTTGGCTAATAGCCTGGTTTTAGATACAAAACTGGAGACATAGTTCCAATGCTCAAAGACTTTAAGCAACATCATGTCCCTCTGTCTTTTCCTTACATGAGTAAGGCTTTCCTTAAAAAAAAAAAAAGAAAACAATTAATAGGTTTTAAAAATTGTTTTGAAGCCCAAACTTAAGAGGACAATGTGGGACTGAATTCAACAAAAATATATTTAGTAGTAAGAAAAATAAAAATGCTAATAGTAATACCAAACAGTCTTTATTGACCAGTTACTATGTGCCAAGTATTCTTCTAAACATTTTACAAACTCATTCTTATAACAACTCTTTGAAAGAGGTAATTATTACTCCTATTTCATAACTAGGAAACTAAGGCTTTGGAGAAATCAATTTGCCAACAACAGCAAGATCAATGGTGGACCATAGTGAAGTTTGGAGATATTATTCAACACCTTCTTACTTGTGAGAGTATTGAAGGTCTTAGCAGGGTGCATTGTTAACATGAGGACGTCCATTTGGGTCTTTCTTGGTCTGTTTGAACTACTTTAAGATTTGAAAAAAAGAAGCAGAGGCAAAATGTATTAAATCTAAGGGATGGGTATATGGACATCATTTATACTATATTCTCGGTAATTTTTTGTATGACTGAAATTTTTCATTAAAAAATGTTGTAAAAAAACATGATTACTTTCATATCTCCATGGATAGAAGGGGATACTTGCCTGGGACCTCTAGTTCAGCTACATCAACACTGGGTTCACACCTTTGCCTGTAGCCGAGGAAACTTAGGACCAGAGATGCTAAATAATTTGTTCACAATCAGGCATTTAGTAAATAGAAGGGCAAAAGTATAAAAGTTCACATCTCTCTCTAAACTCAGCCTGATTTTCTTGACTATGAATTTGGTTTTCTCCATCAATTTTTTCTTTGATTGATTTTAATTTACTTTAATCTTCATGGATTGCAACTTTCATTAGAAATGGGCTCGCTCTCCCATTCAGCCTCTAGAGTAAGTTCTTTTCAGAAAAATCCCTGGTTTAATTACATTTCAGTGATCATTTTATCATAAGGAATTCACCAAAATAAACCTCTGTTTTGACTAAGAGCTGGGAATTTCTCACCCACTTGGGTCATGTAATGAATGGCAAGCAGAAACCTGAGTGATATAAACCCTTTGACTTTTCCTATGGGTTTATGGCAGCATATGCATTGAGAACTGCTTTTGTGTTTTTGTTTTTTTTTCCAGCTTTACCGAGATATAATTAAAAGACACCACTGTGTAAGTTTAAGGTGTAAAAGGTGTTGATTTGATACATTGATGTGTTGCAAATGATTACTGCCATAGCATTAAGTAAAAATCCCATCTTGTCACATAATTCCTATTTTTTGTGGTAAGAACATTTTTAAAATTTGATTTAATTAATTAATTACTGTTCCAATGAGGTTTTAAATTCATTTTTTCCTAAAGAACAGAATTTAATTTGAAAGGAGAGCTGAAGAAAGTCCATAGATTGTCTCTTCAGGAAGGCACTATGTGTCTACATATATGTTCTCAGTACTCTTTTGCTCTGCTATATATCTATATTACCATTAATATTGCCATTAACGTGCCCATACTTATATCTACTGAATAAATGGTGTTTATTTTACTATTTTTATGTACAGAACATTTACATTTTTTAATAATTTTTTTATTGTCAGATTGATTTCTGTACAACACCACCCAGTTCTCACCCCAACCCATGTCCTGCTCAATGCCCGTTACCCACTTACCCACTTTCCCCCTCTCCCATACCCCCCTCAATCCTCGGTTTGTTCTTAGTATTTAAGAGTCTCTTATGTTTTGTCTCCTCCCTCTCTGTGTCTTTGTTTTTCCCCTTCCCCTCTTCCCCTCCTCCCCTCCTCCCTGGTTTTCTGTTCAGTCGCTCAAAGTCCACGTATGCATGGAAATATATGGTATCCTTTTCTGCCTGACTTATTTCACTCAGCATAATACCCTACAGTTCCATCCATGTTGCCACACATGGCCAGATTTCATTCTTTCTCATTGCCACGTAGTATTCTGTTGTACATATATACCACATTTTCTTTATCCATTCCTCAGTTGATGGACAGTTAGTCTCTTTCCATGATTTGGCTATTGTTGAAAGTGCCGCTATAAACATTGGGATACCGTGTCCCTATGCATCAGCACTCCTGTATCTCTTGGGTAGATTCCTAACAGTGCTATTGCTGGGTCATAGGGTAGTTCTATTTTCATTTTTTGAGGAACCTCCACACAGTTCTCCAGAGTGGCTGTAGCAATTTGCATTCCCACCAAAAGTGCGGGAGGGTGCCTGTTTCTCCACATTCTCACCAGCATCCATAGTTTCCTGATGTGCTCATTTTAGCCACTCTGACTGGTGTGAGGTGGTGTCTCAGTGTAGTTTTGATTTATATTTCCCCGATAATGAGTGACGTTGATCATCGTTTCATATGTCTATTAGCCATCAGGATGTCATCTTTGGAAAAGTGTCTATTCATATCTTCTGCCCACTTCTTCACTGGATTATTCGTTTTTCGGGTGTGAAGTTTGGTAAGTTCTTTATAGATTTTAGAGACTAGCCCTTTATCTGATACATCATTTGCAATTATCCTTTCCCATTCCGTCAGTTGTCTATTAGTTTTGTTGGTTGTTTCCTTTGCCGTGCAGAAGCTTTTTATCTTGATGAGGTCCCAATAGTTCATTTTTGCTTTTAATTCCCTTGCCTTTGGAGACGTGTCGAGTAAGAAATTGGTGCGTCTTAGGTCAAAGAAGCTTTTTCCTGCTTTCTCCTCTAGGATTTTGACGGTTTCCTGTCTCACATTCAGATCCTCCATCCATTTAGAGTTTATTTTTGTGAGTGGTGTAAGGAAGTGGTCTAGTTTCATTCTTCTGCATGTTGCTGTCCAGTTCTTCCAGCACCATTTGTTAAAGAGGCTGTCTTTTTTCCACTGGATACTCTTTCCCGCTTTGTCAAAGATTAGTTGGCCATATACTTGCGGGTCCATTTCTGAGTTTTCTATTCTATTCCATTGGTCTATGTGTCTGTTTTTGTGCCAATACCATACAGTCTTGATGATTACCGCTTGGTAGGTAGAGGTTAAAGTCTGGGATTGTGATGCCTCCCGCCTTGGTTTTATTCTTCAGTATTACTTTGGCTATTCAGGGTCTTTTGTGGTTCCATACAAATTTTAGGATTGTTTGCTCTAGCTCTGAGAAGAATGCTGGTGCAATTTTGATTGGGATTGCATTGAATGTGTAGATTGCTTTGGGTAGTATTACCATTTTAATGATATTTATTCTTCCAATCCATGAGCATGGGATGTTTTTCCATTTCCTTGTGTCTTCCTCAATTTCCTTTATAAGTTTTTTATAGTTTTCAGTGTAGAAGTCTTTTACATCTTTGGTTAGGTTTATTCCTAGGTAGTTTATGGTTTTTGGTGCAATTGTGAAAGGGATTAGCTTCTTTATTTCTCTTTCTGCTACTTTCATTGTTGGTGTATAGAAATGCCACTGATTTCTGTACATTGATTTTGTACCCTGAAACTTTGCTGAATTCATGGATCAGTTCTAGTAGGCTTTTGGTGAATTCTGTCGGGTTTTCCATGTAAAGTATCTTGTCGTCTGCAAAAAGTGAAAGTTTGACTTCCTCCTTGCCAATCTTGATGCCTTTTATTTTGTTTCGTTGTCTGATTGCTGATTGCTACAATATTATTTTAAACAACAGTGGCGAGAGTGGACACCTCTGTTGTGTTCCTGATCTCATGGGGAAGTCTCTCAGTTTTTCCCCATTGAGGATGATACTAGCTGTGGGCTTTTCATAAACGACTTTTATTATGTTTAAGTATGTGCCTTCTATCCCGACTTTCTCGAGGGTTTTTATTAGGAAAGGGTACTATATTTTGCCAAATGCTTTTTCTGCATCTATTGACAGGATCACATAGTTCTTATCTTTTCTTTTGTTAATGTGATTTATCACATTAATTGATTTGCGAATATTGAGCCAGCCCTGCAACCCAGGGTTGAATCCTACTTGATCATGGTGAATAATTCTTTTTATGTGCTGTTGGATTCAATTTGCTAGTATCTTGTTGAGAATTTTTGCATCCATATTCATCAGGGATATTGGCCTGTAATTCTCTTTCTTTGCTGGGTCTTTATCTGGTTTGGGAATCAAAGTGATGTTGGCTTCATAGAATGAGTCCGGGAGTTTTCCTTCCGTTTCTATTATTTTGGAAGAGCTTTTGAGGAGGCTAGGTATTAACTCTGTTTAAATATCTGGTAAAATTCTGCAGGGAAGCCATCTGGTCCAGGGCTTTTATTTGTTGGGAGATTTTTGATAACTGATTCTATTTCTTCACTAGTTATGGGTCTGTTCAAATTTTCTATTTCTTCCCGTTTGAATTTTGGTAGTGTGTGGCTGTTTAGGAATTTGTCCATTTCTTCCAGGTTGTCGAGTTTGGTGACATATAATTTTTCATAGTATTCTCTGACAATTGTTTGTATTTCTGAGGGATTGGTTGTAATCACTCCATTTTCATTCGTGATTTTATCTATTTGGGTTCTCTCTCTTTTCGTTTCGAGATGCCTGGCTAGAGGTTTGTCTATTTGTTTATTTTTTCAAAGAACCGACTCTTGGTTTCATTGATCTGTTCCACTAATTTTTTGGTTTCCATGTTATTAATTTCTGCCCTGATTTTTGTTATTTCTTTCTTTCTGCTGCATTTGGAGTGTCTTAGCTGTTCTGCTTCTAGTTCCTTTAGGAGTGCTGTTAGAATTTGTGTTAGTGATTTTTCTTGTTTCTTGAGACAGGCCTGGATTGCAATATATTTCCCCTCTCAGGATTGCCTTTGCCACAACCCAAAGCATTTGGATTGTTGTATTTTCATTTTCATTTGTTTCCATGTATTTTTTAATTTCTTCTCTGATTGCTTGGTTAACCCATTCATTTTTTTAGTAGGTTGTTCTTTAGCTTCCATGTTTTTGGGGATTTTCCAGACTTTTTCCTATGGTTGATTTCAAGTTTCAAAGCATTGTGGTCTGAAAGTGTGCATGGTATGATCTCACTTCTTTTATATTTATTAAGATTTTCCTTATGCCCCAGAATGTGGTCTATCTTGGAAAATGTACCATGTGCAGTTGAGAAGAATGTAAATTCCTTTGCTTCTGGGTGAAGGACCCTGAAGATGTCTGTTAGGCTCATCTGTTCCAATGCGTCATTCAGGGCCATTGTTTCTGTTGTGATTTTCTGTTTAGTGATTCTATCAATGCTGAGAGTGGAGTGTTAAGGTCCCCTACAATTAGGACATTTTTATCGATAAGGTTTCCTGTGGTTGTAATTAATTGTTTTACAAATTTGGGTGCCCCCTAATTCGGTGTGTAGATACTTATAACTGTTAGTTCTTCCTGCTGGATAGTCCCTATGATTATTAATAATGTCCTTCATCTCTTATTACATCATTTGTTTTAAAGTCTAGTTTATCTGATATAAGTGTGGCTACTCCGGCTTTCTTCTGACTTCCAGTAGTGTGGTGTATAGTTCTCCATCCCCTCATTTCCAATCTGAAGGTGTCCTCAAGTCTAAAATGAGTCTCTTGGAGACAGCAAATAGATGGGTCTTGTTTTTTAGTCCATTCTGTTACCCTATGTCTTTTGATTGGAGCATTTAGTCCATTTAAATTCAGTGGTTTGTTGTAGGCGAGTCCTACCTCCACTGACCCGCAGATGGATTCCTGCAGTCAGTTTTTGGTGGTTTGGGAGACAACATTGGCGTCCCCCTAGTCCCTTCTTCCCAGTCCAAAGTCTCAAATTGCCCCTTTGTTTCCATCCTCACTCTGCATGGGGCGCCGGCATAGTGAGGTTTCTTGGGTGATCACGTGCCCCACATTTATCTGCATTATTGACCTTCTTCGCCTGCTACACCCAGTTTCGCTGTAAATTGTGTCCCTGGGTGAGAAGTGATCAGAGGTGGCTTCAGGCCTTTGCGTGACACGGCTGACCGGGCAGCCACTTCTGGCCCCAGCACAAGGAGAGTTTTGCTGAGAGTTCTACTGTTAGCAAGAGAACTTCTCTTCAAAAGCCCTGTCGTTAGGGACTGGACGGTGGTCTCTCCCCTCTGTCCGGTTTTTCTCTCCTTTAGATGTGGCCATCTCCGCACTTTCCCAGATTTTTCTTCCCTTTGTCTTTCTGAGAAGGCTCTCCCTCCCTTCCACTCCATACCCCTGCAGTTCATTTTACCTGCCCCAGATTACACTCACGTTTCCTGGGGCATTTTCTGGGTTTAGCATTCCATTCCTTGTAGATTGCAACACCTTTCTTCCCAGACTCTTGGGGCTGAGAGTCCTTCTTAGTTTGGTTTCCGTCCTTCTTAGTTTAAAAGACATGGGAAATACTGTGTCCCCCTATTCCTCCACCATGTTGGCCCCTCTCAGAACAGTTACATTTTTATGTAGTCAGTTTTTTTTCTTATATTGTCTTTGTCTTGTGTCTCAGGTTTACAAAGATCTTCCTGACTTTTCTTTGACTTGATGTAGTTAATTTAAATGTAAAACTTTACCGCAATTTACTTGACCATCACCTCTTACTGGCCATTCAGTTCATTTTAAATTTCAGCATTATAAATAAAACTACAGTAAATATCCTATCAGCTAGGCTTTGATATATCTTTATTTTCTGAGGATAAATTTTTAGAAGTGGAATTATTTTGTCAAAAATGCATACAATACTTAGATACACATTGATAAACTTCATATTTCATCGTTGCTGTATATTAGTAAGTTCACTTTCTCATTCCAAATTATAAACAGTGTTATCTGCCATTTAGTAGATCAGAATAACACCTTATTTTAATTTGCCTGTCCATGAGTAGTAGTTAGGTTAAACCTTTTTGTATACTTCCTAGCTTCCTGATTTACTGTACACATTTTTCCTTTTTTGTAAGTTCTGCTCATTTTATATTGACGTGTTTGTGTTTTATTATTTATTTGTGAGATTTGTTTATCATAGTAGTTATTATCTCTTTGATAAAATGATGAATGTTAGATTGGGTTGTCACTGGGGAGATGAAAGCTATATGGATTGGCTAAAGTACTGGAGAAAGCCTCCCAAGGCTTGAAGAGAGCCTAACAATCTAGGGAGGCCTGCAGACCTTTCCAGAGTTCTGACTTGCCCCTTCACAGCGCTGATTGTAGCCACTGGATTAGAATTCCTGGATGCCTGATAATGGCTCTGAGTAATTTTGTGTGTTACCTCAAGTGAACCTTTTATGCATAAGAGTCAGAGTTCTGTCTTGTTTTATGATAAGAAAGCTGCCTGAGCAGTTTTGTAACCATTTCTCCTTACTTGTTAATAAATACCTAGATAATGAATACCCATATGCATAGCAGACTTTGGTCTGAGACTCACTTTCTTTCTAAGAGAATAATCGTCACTGAAGATTATAAGCTATACCCATACTTTTTGGCTGTCACTAGGAAGAACATAAAGTTGTATATGAGGAGATTGGTGAGATCAGCCCACAAGACAGACCTGTATTAGACCCATCGGTGAACAGTTTGAAAATGTTTCTGTACCTGCATTGGATTATTCTTCTATTTTGGGGCTACCTGTCAGGAATGAGATCCATTTTGCCTACAGGTGGGAGAGGAAACTCTATTTCTCCTTGTTGTCTTTTTCTTAGGGGAAGGAGAAATTGAATAATTTAAAAAAATTTTTGTAAGTTTATTTATTTTTAAGAGAGAGAGTGTGTGAGCAGGGGAGGGGCAGAGAGAGGAAAAGGATACATAGAATCCAAAGCAGTCTCCAGGCTCCGAGCTGTCAGCAAGAGCCCCGTGCGGGGCTCTAACCCACAAACCATGAGATCATGGCCTGAGTTGAAGTCAGACACTTAACCGACTGAGCCACCCAGGCATCCCAGAAATTGAATAATTTAAAGTCATTTGCCTCTCCAACTTTTTCTCTCTCACCCTCTCTCACCTATTCACCTCCAAGTTGTAAATAAACAACTAAAATAGGATGACTGTTTTCAGAAATTATACCTAACAAGTAATTCTCAGTTCCTGCAAACTCACCACTGCATTTTATTGAAGTTGCTTCTCTTCTCTTTGTGGGTTGATTCTGAACATTGACTTGAATTTATTTTCGGTCACCCTCTCCCCACCCCCTGTAGCTTCCTTAGGGTTTACAAGATTCAAGTAAAATTCAAAGCGTAAGAAACCATCTGTGATGGCGATGCTTGCTTTCTACTCCATGCTGTTTACCTGCCAAAGCATCACCTCTTTAGCAGAACTACCAATCCTGTTTTAGGTTTATTTTAGAAAACCAAGCATATTATATCTGGATCCTCATCATCCAGGAAGTGCCCCAGACTTCAAATGGAACTTTTAAAAGTGTGTTAACAAAGCAGTTATTGTAATGGAACAGATGAAAAGAGTAAAACTCCCTTTTCCCTCAAGTTCATAAAAATCAAAAGCAGAAACAAGTTAAATGCCCTGTGACTCACTGTGAGATCTGATTTGCCTGCTTCTGTTTCTGCTCACAATCTTGCCTGGGAAAGAGAGGCCTTCATATTTTTTTATGTGGTCATCCAGAGATGTACATATACCAGGAAGTTTGCCCAAAGTTGGTCTCTTGGTTATTTGAGGCTTTGGGGTCTTAAGTGATCCTTCTACTGCTATGAGGACCTGAGGAGAGAGTTTGGCCTGATTCTCTTTCCTCTTACCTTCAGAGTACCTTCAAGTGAACATAAACCAATCCACCCCTGAGGAGTCAGACACAGCCAACTTGTTTCAGCACGACCAGTCACACTCTGACTGGTCTCACCTGTGTAGGAAACAAAAAAGTATGTCGTGTGACTGTGAGAATTCTCACATCTTCCTTGACTAATAAATTTTTGAAACTATTCAAACTATTGAAAATTGAGGATGAGGTGGACAGAACTAACATATCAAGTCCTCCTTTGTGCCTGGACCTGTCCTAAGCCCATTAGAATTTATATCTGCTAAAAATTTAATTCTCACCCCTCTGTCAGGTAGGATACCTTCTAGAATGGAGGTAATTGGGTCTTGAGGACAATCAGTTAGTAAATGGTGGGTTGAGGATTTGAACCCAAACCTCCCTGACTCTGGAGTCCTTGACATTTAGAAGAAATACATGTAAAACTGCTACCAGTCATTCATAGTTTTGTATTGATTTGAAGAGAAATTAGCAGCATGTCTGACTAGGGAGTGTGAGAAGTGGAATGATAAATGATAAAAGAAACACTAGGGGAGCCGAAAACAATTCTTAGGTCCCTTGCATTTTTTTACAGAGCCTAGGTATGGCTTTCTGTCCGTCCGGGTTCACACCTCTACTACCTGCTGCTTGAAGTCTTTCTAGTATGCTCCAAATACCATCGATGACATACAGGAGTTTAGTAAATGAGGCATGAATTTGTGATAGAATAAACAGTTTATAACCTGCCACTTTGTAACTGGGATTTGGCAGCTTGACCAAACAAACATTTTTACATTAGGAGACCAGAAAGGTGTCAGGAGAGACTTGGAAAGTGCCTTATACATTTAGATTTGTGTCACTCTTTAGGTATGTTTGAAGTTTGAAGTAACAGATGTGTCTGACTTCTTTGGTGCAAAGAGCCCAGGACTTGAAAGGAGAAGACCAGTATGGGAGTCCCAGCCCTGCCACTTATTAGCACTGCAGGGGGGAAGCCAAGCATGGCTGTGAGCTCAGGCAGAGTCCTAGACTCCACAAGATCCCATAGGGTGCTCAGAGGGTGTAACACCTCTGAGTTTGTCTTGGCTTGAAGCTACAGAGCTGGGCTTTTAGTGTACCCAGACAGTCATTCCTGGGCTAAGGGCTTTCAAGGAGCTGCTGTAAAAGAGAATAGACCAAAATCTATGCACTGTCACTTACTAAAGCCTTTACTACAGGGAAATTTTACCTAATCTCTTACTTTCCCCATCTCAGATCATCATAGGCTACTTAGGCTCCAAGGAGAGAATGAATGTAAATGTTTATACATTTCCAGGTACACAGTAAGTACTCAGAGTTGGTATTCTGAGTCTCAATTTACTGTCTCAGAAAATATTAGTCATAATAATCAAAACATGCAGGTGAATAATATCGTACATAGTAAGGTAAATTTTATTATTCCTTTCAGTTCTGATATCCTATGAAATCACAACTTTGCCTATAATTCCTAATATCTAAACAGTACTCTTAGGAGATGCTGAGAGACATTTCTGTGAGACTGGAGGTGAAAGCAAATTGGTCCTGCGGGTGGGGCTATTGGTCCCCTACCCTAAATCTGGCAGACCTCCACACAAAAGACTTTATAATTCTAGACCTGCCTGGGATGTCTATTTTCTATGAATAAAAATAATGGTTGCATGATTTTTGCCTAAACATCTATCACATCTTGGTCTTGGAATTCATCATCATGAACCGTAGAAGGGAGAAGCTCAGCATAACAAATGTTACAGGATGTGTTCTCCTCATTTGGTCCCTGCACCTACTTTGCAATTCGAGGAGAATGACTGCTTTTGGAAGCATATTTGGATGGAAGTCCAGTTAGGGAAGGCGGTAGCAGAGATGAACCCTGTATTGAATAGCCAGGATTTGAGATGAGGCTGACTATGTATCTATATGCCTATCACCTATGGAAACCAGCACAGAGAACAGAAATATCCCATGTTTAGAAGGCTATCTGGTAGTGATTGCGTCTGCAGCAAAATGACCTATAAACCATCTAAAAACATAAATGCAAATGAGGAGGGACTTGTTAGGATGAGCACTGGGTGTTATATGGAAACCAATTTGACAACAAATTGATTAAAAAAATACCTGAATAAAAGTTACCACTTGTTTAACCATCTCTGAGTCCTCGTGGCAGAAAGTCAAATCTGAAGGAAAGGACTGTTTCCCTCCTTGGGATGAGTACAGCTTTGGGAATTTGATGCTATAGATTATCTAAGTTTGACATTAGGACAGGCATTTACAATGGCGAGGAGTAAGCATGCAGTTTAAATAGATATCACCTCTCCCTATGACCAGAGATAGGAGGCCCAACATGATTGTGCAAAGATAGTTATCCTAAAAGCTTGTTGAATAAATGGGCTTCACCTTCACTCCATGCGGTGTGAACTTCAAGAGCATCACCCATTTAAGAGTTCAGTATGGTAGGACAGACTAGATGTTTCTCATAAACATCTTTCATCCCACTAGCACCTAAAGTAGGTATGAGTAGGTATGAGAGAAGGTGTTTTGCATATCTATGAGCATTGAGTTCACTGGTGTGGCTGAAATCAAGATGAGACAAAAAGTATTTTAAAATATGAAGTGACTGGTTTAGAGAAGTATACAAATGATGCCAGACTAAGAATTTGTGCTTTATCTTACCGGGGAGCCTCTAAAGACTTTGGGGATGTGAACTGGAAGGAAGAAAGGAGATTAATCTGTCTCTGCCACATGAAATGATTTGGAAAAAATAGGAAGCTGAGGCTAAGAAGATTGGTCAGGAAACAGTTTGATAAAAAAGGCTGAGAATGCTTTTTTGGGTGGAAGGGAAAATGGAGAGATGCGTATACTGAATGGGTTTGCCCAGGTGCTTGTGTCTGCGTGAGAGACAACAGGAACTAACAGATGAGACTAGCTCCCTGCCTCTGTGGAGGAGCTTGCAATGGAGACAACTGGCCTCCTGCAGGAAGCAGACAACTCACCAAAGTGAGTAAGTCCCCTCAGTACTAGGACAGAATTTTATGTCATGATCAGCAGACAGACGCCTGGAGAGGTTCCTGGCTCTGCTGACACCTTCAAGGACATAACCACTCCTGGCAAGGACCATCTCATCCTGATGAGATTTAAAAATCTCTCATTTTTCTGTAGAACCATAACCCCCATTTCTAAGAAGATCCAGTGTTTTACATGTGGCTTCCTTTGCTCCCAGACTTCTGGGGAAGAAACTTCTCCTTTATACTTGACCACTTCCAAAACCCCCACTGTCTGAGGGATAGCAACAGCTGGACCGTCACCAGGGCTCACAGAATTCATACTACTGAAAACAGGCAGATGAGTTAATATTAATTTTAGATTTCTATGATCAACAATAGTGTATAAAGAGTTTTTAATGTCAAAAGTAATGTGTGGGAAGAGTAAATCAATTTGAAGTAAACATTCATATTTTTTCCATATAACCTTCTCGAAAGTAAATATGAACTTGTAGCCAAAATATTCATTAATAAAATAAAAGCAGTAATAAGAGGAGAAATAAAGTGCTCAGCATAATCCTTGGTTCATGATAAAATAAATGGCACCCACTGTTAATCATAATTTAGAGTGCATAAAATCCGAGAGAAAAGGTCTAACTTCTGTTAGACATAAAGATCTAAAGCTCACGAGAGAATCTGTGGTTGGAACGATGATCTGAAAGTCATTTGCATAGTGGGGATAGGAGAAATTACGGATGAATGTTTCCATACATGCGTGCAACTGCAACTTGTATGCATGTTAATCCTACATACTAACCCTCAAAACCAACTCCTAGGTATATGGAAGTAGTGGCACAAATAGGTCAGAAGCTGTTAGAAAGGAGGAAGACTCAGGATGATGTGGGGTCTTAGAAGTCAAGGGAGAAAAAGAAGCCAAAGTCCTCACTGACTGAGAAACATAAAAAGCTGGAAAGTCCACGGAAAAGCAGTTCAAAGATGTCTCAGCATGCCATTAATCACATCTTTTAGTGGCGAGTACTGGGAACTATGGACTGACATGCTCAGAATTTGTGAATCTAGAGGTCCCAGCATCCAAGACTTCAGCCATTGCTTAATCCATCGTTTCCTGGGCCCTAGATCCGAAACCATAAAATGTGTAGTATTTATTTAGTATTAGACCATGTTCTCAGAATGCTTTTTCTGGAGCTGTTTTGAGACCACATAACTGAAAAAGGTTTTGAGATGAAATGCTAGCCTTGTACCCAGGTTGGCCTGTCATTCTTTCCATTTAAAGCCACTGGTAATATGGTTGCAAGATGTATTTTGCCCAATTTTTAAAAGCCATTCTCTACTTTCCAACCACCAAAATATGTTGGGAGTGTCATAATTGTTTTTCTCTTTGGAACTTTAGAAAATATTGGTTTTATAATAGAAATAGCATTTCTTTAATTTTTTTTCTTTTTTTAATCGCCAACGGCTGCCATACCAAACCACGGACTTGGCTCATTTATATTTCCAATTCTAGCTTGTGCTAAAATTTCTGGCAAAAGAGTGTTGTGGGACTGCCCAAAGTATTTCTGAGGAGATTTATCTCAGAGGCTAGTCAAATGAAAGACTAAAAAATTAAAATGGACCTCAACGCATTAATTCAGGTAAAGCATTAAGAATAGGGTGTTGCACATGGTAAGCATATATAAGTGCTGGTTGTTATTAGTAGGGCCTTCAAAGATGATTTAGCTTCAGAGACCAACATGGACCAAGAAAGATCCCCTATTCTTAGGATAAGTACTCCCTAAGGATTCCAAACAAACGATTATTAAGTTTAGCAGACTTCTAGGAAGCTTTTCAAAGACAAAATATAAAGGTACTTGAAATTAGAAAATGTCGTGGCCCTGAAAAGAGCATGATATCCAGGAATTTATATCTTCAGGAGTTGTCAGAAATGTGAAGAGAGATGAATAAGTGAGCCTCCATTTTGGGTTCTTCCTGTTTCTCTTCATTTAATTCCTTTTACAGTCTCCACATTTTCTTTCCATAGGACAATGTAATTGGAACATTTGTTTATAAATGATGTGGTTTCTGTAGATCATCGGTAAGTATTTGAACACCTATGTGTACAAGAAATTCCTCTAAGATGTATGGAAATCACTATAATAGTTTAGTGTCAATTGTAAACTCCTCTCATTTAGGTCATTGCCAAAAGTAGAAAGAATGCATCACAGAATGTCAGATAAGGAGAAGACAGAGGGTGCCCTCCCACAATTTACAAGCTAATAGTGTTCAATATAGTGTTCAATATAACAAGCTAAATTGAAATAATATCTCTAAGAATCTTGGAGAAGAGTTGGGAGTACCAGACAATGTTGAGAAAAAGATGAAATAAGGGAAGAACAGATAGGATGTTTTGGAGTAGTGGAACCTCCCTGCAGACTCACTATGGAGCAAGACATGACTTAGATTCTAAAAAAACGTTGTGATGAGAAAATAAACACAGCTTTCAGCAAACCTAGCCTATCTCTTACTAAAAATCCAGCAGCTTCAAAGAGCCCTTCCTAGGGTAGAATACCAGAAAAGAAACAGCCAGTTCTAGCAGGGAATGATCATAGGCCCAATCCTTTGAAACAACCTCAAACCCTGTCATCCCCATCAGTCATCTTAATGGATAGTAAAGATTTAAAACAAAACAAAACAAAGACAGAGGATTATGGGAATATTTTCAGACCTGCCAAATAGAGAGGTAAGGATAGCCAAAGAGCCCTTGGGACAGGATAAGGAAAACAGTGTTTAATGAAGAAGAACATTCATGTCAGGAATTTGGAAGACGAGGTTGCAAAAGTAGGTCAAGACCTAATTATAAAGGACCTTGAGACCTTAGAAATGAAAGCTCAGAGTTTCCCCTCTTGATGTGGGAAGTGAGTATAAGATTTTTGAGCTAGAAAGTGGATAAAATATTAAAAGATATATTTCAGAAAGACTACTGTGGTTGGTAGTGAGTAGGGTGGACTACGATGAATAGGAAGACTCACGAGAAGAGAAGGTGGATTTATGTTACTGCCATGTGTCATGCACAAGGGCCTGGATTTCATGGTAACCTGAGGCTAGAAACAGGAGGTATCATTCTTAAACTAAAATCACATGGATGTTCTTTTATTTTTTATTTTTTAATTTTTCACTTTTTACTCTGGAAAGTATTCAGTCACACATAACATAGAGAAAATACTACGATGACTTCCCAGTATCTAATATTAAATTTCAGCAATTATCAATATTTTGCCGATCTTGTTTTGTTTATCTCCCCCTACAACTATTTTTATATGTTTAATTTTACCTTTTTCTTTTGGAATAATTACAGACTTACAGAAAAATTGCAAAAATTATACCAAAAATTCCCATATACCTTTAACCAAATTTCCCAAATGTTAAAATTTTGCTACATTTGCTTTAATTTTTTTGTCTTTCTCTCTTCTCTGCTCTTGATCCCTTTAACTCTCTGTCACATGATGGTCCAATTGTCTCATATTTGGCCAGTGGAAGCCCCTGCAAGTTGGATCCTAGGTCCTTCTGACATTTCTCCAGCATTCTTTGAGCACTGATTCTTTTTTGACACAATACAGTGTTTCAGGCTCATGTTGTACTTTCCATGCCACAAGCCCGAAATCAAATATTTCATCAAGGACTCTGTTCCTTTCAGTGAAGAATGATATTTAGAAACCAAAATATGAGTATTAGGGGTGTGTGTGTGTGTGTGTGTGTGTGTGTGTGTGTATTTCATTTCTTTTGCTGCTAAGACCTCTCATCAGACATATCTAGAAAAAATTATATACACATCTATATCTAAATATATGTGTATCTATTTCTGTATGTAAAATTATGAGTTCAGATTGATACCTCCATTTCCAGTCCAGTACCACAGGATTCATGCCATCCTCACCCCCTTTGTAATTTCCTTTTCCAACAATGAGAAACCTGACTCTTATCCACAGTATAAATAAAATCATGATTTTTATGACTTACCCCTATGACTTTATAGAATAATCCTGAATTTATACATAGCTTGCTCTTTTTGACCGGCTAGACTTCATCTCAGTGGGAAAGAGGAGGGAAGAAACACCCACAACAAGCAATAGTTTGGCATATACATTCTTCTATATTTCTAAACACAAGGCAAACACAGGGTGAAATGTTTCCAGGGCAGTTAAGGACTAGAAACCTCACATCTGTCCTTGGATGGGAGTTTATTTTCTCAGACTAAGTCTGGGTTTGACATTCCAGCTGCTTGCCCTTCCACGGCAAGTGGATATGGAGAAATCTGCCACCAGCTGCTGATGGAGAAAACAGCTGCCGTTATAGGGGATACGTCACAGAGTTGGTTGCATGTCCTCTCCACTGCGTCCATCTTCTCCCCCTCCTGCAAATACAACACACACACATCCTCACACAAATGAAGGGTAAAGGACTTTCGTTTGTTGCTAGGAAATCCTATTGGGAGCAAGAAAATCTCCCTTAAATAAATTATTTAGCCAAAGTTTTCCCTTAGATGATGACTTCCATGAACATCAATTCAAGCGTGATTATTTTGATTATTTGTGAATTGTTGTCTATGTGGATTTGTGCAGTTTCCTGAGAAGTTGGATGAGTAAGCACAAGATCTTGATGAGCTGACCACTGCTTTATTTCAGTACGCTTGCCTGTAGAGGCTTATTTCCACTCATTAAACAGTATTCATTGAGTATTTTCTGTATGTCAGACACTGTGTTAAAGAGACTTAAAGAATCCATAGTCTAGTCACCAGGAACAGAAGACCTCTTTCCCATAGAGAGAAAACCATCCTGGTGGCCTTAAAACCAGCACTTGAAACGGGATGTTTTGGATGCCTTTTAGCAGTTTTCTCTCATCTTCAACATCTTTTATGATGATGCAAGTTCTACCATCAGTACTTCTTTTGATTCCTTCATAAAGGCTTTGCCTTCATATAAAATTTCTTATTATAGTATAAACACTTCCTCTGGCAGGGTCTTTGTCTTAAACCATTATACAGATGATATATTAATGGTATTATTTAGCAGTGAATCTGGAACAAGATCTTATGAGTAGGAACACATGGTCAATTGGAAGATGGGGGCAGAGGATCCTAGCTGATACCATTACCAGTTTAATATTCCTCTGTCTACAAGACCCTAAGTTAACTGGGATAGTTGATACCTTTTAAAATATTTTCTATAACCCAAAATATGTCCTTTGTTTTGTCACTCCATGAAAAAGGAATGTGAGGAGTCTAGTCAGCTGCTGCAAAATGAAGACAGATTCCAAACTTAGATCTCCCTAATATCCCACACATAATTTAGAAGGGATTGATTTTCTTATACTTTTATACCTACAACTTCTTCCACAATAAACTTAAGTCATTCTGTTTTCATAATAGAATGAGAGGAGCAATCCAAAGGAGGGACCACTACTTCCAAACTGTATATTGGTTAGGATTCTTGATTGAAGTGACATAAACACAAATGCAGCTAGCTTAAGGGAAATGTATTAACTCATGGAACTGAAAAAGATACACAGTTAGCTCTGGTTGGAGACAGTTCTTCATAGTTCTCTCAGGTTTCTGCATGTCTTGTAAGCAGTGATATTGGTTGCCTTTATGCTGATCTTTTCGGGAATGTATATAGTGAACAGCTAGAGTCTCACTCTGGAACAAAGGGCAAGCATATTGCCCATTATAAAAGATCTGAGTTCCCTGAGCTCAGGGTTTCTTTTCTGTAACACAACTCACTGTGTATATAGGTGTCACTTGGTGCTCTTTATATTATCATGTGATAACTAGTACTTGAGGAATAGGTACAAGTAAATGCTGATACTCTTGCTACTATTATGGGACGGGAGTAAAATCCTTTGTCTCTGAACAAGAGTTTCATGTCTTCTAATTATCATTCATTAAACTAGCAGGCCAAATTTGTAGCTTGTAAGTAAGATAAAACCTCAGATTCTTTGTCAATTCAAGGGATCATAGAAAAGGCTAATTACTAGATTCGGGATCTCATATTTATCCTCTCCAGGGCCATCTTTCTCTCCATAGCTTCATGGGCTGAATGTTTATGTCACCTCAAAATCTGTATGTTGAGACCTCATCCCCAGTGTGAAGGTATTTGGAGTGGGGGGGGGGAGGGCTTTTGGGAGATGATTAGATTATGAGGGCACAGCCCTCATGAATGGGATACGTGTCCTTGTATAAGAGGCCCAAGAGAGTCATCTTATCCCTTTGACCATGTGAGGACACTGAAAAGATGGCTGTCCATGAACCAGGAAGCAGGTGGGTTCTCACTAGCCACTCTGCTGGCACCTCGATTATGCACTTCCCAGCCTCCAAAGCTGTGAGAAATAAATTTTGTGAGAAATAATTTTCTTATAAACAAGCCACCTGGTCTATGGATTTCTGTTATACCAGCCCAAACTGAATAATGCAATACCTCATCCATTTCTGCCTATTCCTATCCAACCCCATTCTGTAGACCGAGAAAAAAAGACAGCTTTTGTCCATCCCAAATATCTGTTCTGTTAGCTCCATAGCCCAGGGCTATTGACTTTCAATATCTGTATATTGTTCCCAGAGAAGAACTCTGATTGGCTTAATCTATGTCACATTCCCCCTGAACAAATATTTATTTGACAGTCATACCCATGATATACTCCATAAGAATATGTTTCTGGAAATGGGGTTCTTAAATAAGAAAACTCTTATGAATATATTCTTCTTTTAACATGTGCAAATAATGAAAATATTAGGACATATTATTCATGTTCACACTTTTTAAATATGTCTTTGCCCCTCAATTTCACCCTCTCTTCACCCTCAATATTTAGTTTTAACAAATATCTGGCAGCAGAAACTGGAGCAGCAGTCCTCAAATGTCAAGAAGGTAAAATGCAATTGGCTGGCTTCCATTAAATAGTTAAAAGAAAAAGAAATTGGGTGAAATAGTCATTTGGAAAAGTGATCATTCAGCAAGTTGGTTTTAGGCAAAACCACCTAGAGCCTTCCTTCTTGGGTCTGCTTTGATGCCCACTCATATTCACACTTCTTTCACTCCTTCTTTTCTATATATGTCTTTCTTCCTGATAAACTCTTGAGAGAATGCAGACCACTCTGTATGCTTCACATACATAGTGCATAGTAAGTACTTGCTAGATACAAAGCTTGTTAATGTCCACAAATGAGAAGTTGTCCAGGTTCTTCTGGGGATTAGCAGGATGCTTGCCAAGGGAACATGGCAAGACAAAAAGATTCCCCAAATTCGGATACGTATTATTCCAAATATATTTTTACATCTAGATAAAGAATTACATATGCATACATATGTCCTTAAACCTGTTTTTAAAAGATGATAAAACTGTGACGATTTTATACATAATAAGGATACTAGAATGATGAGGATACTAGAGTGGCCTCAGTTCCAAAGATTTGAATAGACTTTATTTTCCTCTTTATCAATTCCCAGTTTTCAGTTCTCAAAACACAGCTCATTTAAACCAGTTAGAATAATGTTCCCTATTAAATTTCATGAAGATCATTGAGATCTCATTAAAATAAGCTCTACGACCTCTGGTTGGAAACATTCTTCTTTGCCAACTTTTTTTTTTTTTTCAAATCCTTAGTTCAAATACTGAAACTCTTAATGAGTCTTTGTTTAATTTTGATGGTAATATTAAGACAGTGGTTATAGTTTGGCGTTTTTATCTAGTTCCTCATATTTATTGCCACCCTTTTCTCTTTGTTAAGAGAGAAGAGAGGCCAAGGTCCTGAGATGAAGCCTCAGGACAAAGAAGGAGCCAGTTTGGCATCCACATGATCAATGAATCATGGTAGTCAGAGATCTCCTGGGGCTCAAGACCACTGGCAAGCCAGCTGTGGAAAAGAGCCTCAGCTTCTGTAGTAGGTAGAGCCGGCCAACAGGATAATGATGGATTAACTTCATTGGCCTCAGTCTGTTTTTCTTTAGTGGATTCCTGCACGATACATAAATGTACCCATATACACATACACACACGTACACACCTACATATGCCTATATATACATATACACATATGTACGCATATACATATTTACATATGTACACATATACATATATGCATATATATGTCCTTAAACCTGTTTTTAAAAGACGATGAAATTGTGATGATTTTATACATAATAAGGATACTAGAATGATGAGGATACTAGAGTGGCCTCAGGCAATAATGTCTGTCATACTGAATCTCTCCTAACTACTGGGAACCCCAGGCTTCCCTGTAAATTACATAGGTGTAAGAATGTGACCTTTTCCATGTAGTGTTATCTGCAACATTGGAATGATCATGCTTTACATTAAATCAGCCTTGTAGACCCCAGTTTCTGGCACCCTTAGATTCAATTTCAAGGATAACTTCTACACGTGATCCAAACCACATTTCCTCACAATATAAAGTCTAGTATGTGGTGTCATGCAGGGTAATCCAGAGGAAATCTCCTGACTCTGTCATACAAACATCTGAAATGCTTCCATTAATGACACACCCTTCCATGGAAGTATTTTGATGGTTTGTTCTTACTAACAGAGAAAGTAAGACACTTTTGGGCTCCAAGGCTTTTATGACCCCAATGAACATTAGACAAAAAGTCATTGTGTCTTATCTTCACAGATTTACATTTAAGGCCCTGACTGTGTGAGATGTTAAAATTCTGAAGGCCTGTGCAAAAGGGCTATGTTATCTTTTTTAACCAGTGTAACTAATCGCATAGAATATTTTGCTGATAGTACAAACTGAATATTTAATTGTGAAGTAAACAAATTGTTTCCTGATAGCTCTAATCTGGGGATAATTTTTGATCAAAGCAAATACAATCTTTTCATTGAACAGTAGAATAAAAATTTATTAGCAGGTATCATGTATTTCAAGAACTATACTTTACCAGTATGAGAGATAGACTTTAGAAGCATTAAAAATAAGTGTCACAAAATATTTGAAAAAGAAAACAACACTAACAATAAAAAAACATCCACCTGGTGGGAGGTAAAACATTCAGTAAGGAAAAGAAACTCAAAGGAAAAAATAAAGAGAAGGAAAAATTCAGTTCAATTTCAATTATGAGAGATAGTTTTTAAATGCTCATCCAGTTAGTTAAATATTTTTTAAAAATTTACATTCTAGGAAATATTACCAAGTAAAGGTAATTAATAAAAGATGGACCTAATCTAATAATAAATCAGAAGGTTCAAGGAGTGGGCACAAAAGAGAAAACTAACATATGATATTACTCCTACTTCTAAAGATGATATGTAGAACCCATGTATTAACTTCCTTACAGTCCAAATTAATCTGAACAATTGATGAATATTCTCAGTACATGTTTATGAATGATAACAGAGGCAACAAGAGAATTTTTGGCCAGGCAATCTGAGACTCACTATGTTTAGCTGTTACAAAGTATTCATCTTTATTCCCTTGATGAACTTGAGCTGAACTTTGATAAAACCTTAATCCTTTCATAGGCTGAGTTTCTGTGACCTAAGAAATAAAGGTTGTTTCTTCCCTAATAGATAATAGATTAATAAATGGATAAATAAAAAGGAAATTAGTGAAGAATGCCTATCTGGTTGTACAGAATTCCTTAAAGTACATAATCTCAATTCAGTAAAATTGATATATATCAGTTATGTTTTATTTCTGCACCCTCTTAAACTTCTCTCATTTTCCTATTCTCTTTTCTTCTGAAATCGACTTTTCTAGATATCTTAAAATTGTTATTGCTATCAGGTGGGAGAAGAGGTAAACTTGCAGGGGAGTCCTCTGGAAGACTGAAAAATCGCCGGTATTCTCCGAAGGTAGAAACTCTACTCCTTGATTGCATTTAGAATTCCGTGGCAGTAAGCATGTTTAACAGTGACTGAAGCACAATGGGTGAAATGACCTATCTGTTCCAAAACAAAGGTTCTTAGTCCATACAGTGGCAGAGAGAACAGTGTTAAATCTAGCAGGCCACTGGGGAACTATTTCTTGAGTGGCCTATGAAGGAAGGTGGGTTTTCTTGCTGGCTTCTGCCTACACACATACGGTTCTGACACCTTCCTGGGTCTGATTTACAGAGATAGAATGGCCTATCAGATAGCATTGCCTTGCTAGGCCAACTCAGCCTTCTGCAGTGGAAGTTTTATAACTAGTGACTTTTTTTTCTTGTGAGAAGTGGAAACCTAAAACTTTGAGTTCCATCCAGGCCTTGGGTGTGTTTTTCTGGGGCAGACTTCTCTAGGCACACGTGTGTGTACCATTCACACCTGCACATCATTGCATTGCCCAGTTCTAAGAATAGGAAGCCAAACGCCACATGAACACTGGGCAGGGAAATAAGGCAGGGATAACAGACAAGCCCTGGTGAGGTGTCTCTAATGCCAGGGCACACATGGTGCCCTGGGCTGTCCAAAGGAGGTGTGACACTGTTTACCAGGGAGAGTGGCTGCTGCAGCCTGGCTCCCTACACACCCTGTCTGGCCTATGAAATTTGATCTAAATCACAGGAGTCAAAAACATATTACTCTGACCACAATTCACATTCCGTAGGAGGAGACAGGATTAGAACATTTCTATTCTTGCCCAATGCTGCTAAATTTAAAGCCAATATAACTGTTAACGGCAGTCTTCCTTCAAAAGACCAAAAGCAAGCATCATTTGCTGGTGGCAGAATGCTCTGAAATATCATCATGAGGTGTATGGTTGGGCAAAAGAAGATGCGAGGTCACAAACAAGAGTCTTAAACTCATAGCCAAGGCTGCCAGCAATGCCACTTATAGTGAATACCTCCGCTTACGACTTCATTCATACCCCCATCTACTCATTTATTCATGTATTTCTTTATTCATGTATTTATTTTTTAAACGGTCATTTATGAAGCTTCTGTTATGTGTAGAACATAGAGGTAAACAGTCTCATCCCTTGAGAGGCTTATAAAGGAGACTGACACACATATGAAGACTAATGATTCTCCCTCAAATTAAATCTGGTATGCCGGTGGCTTCCCTCTCTCACTTCTGTACCCTTCCTCACATACTCTCAGGTCTAGAGTCTTTCATTTTTTGTTCACTTAAGCATCTTTCTGGGGTGTCTGGGTAGCTCAGTCGGTTAACTGTCCAGCTCTTGGTTTCTGCTCAGGTCATGATCTCACAGTTTCTGAGTTTGAGCCGCCCACTGGGCTCTGTGTTGACTGACGGTGAGGAGCCCTGCTTGGGATTCTTTCTCTCTCCTTCTCTCTCTACACATCTTGTGCTCTTGTTCTCTCTCAAAATAAATAAAATTTAAAAACAAAGAATTTTATAATTTGAAATGTAGCTCAAAAATACTTGTTTAGTCTTCCTCCTTCAGGAAGTCCATCTGGACTTGTGAGGCAGGCCCAGGAAGCATTTCATAGCAAACTTTACAATTCCTTTCCTTTCCAACCTTCTTCTCCAATCCTACCCTACTCCCCTTTATCATTTTTAACCAGCATTTTTCTATGTCAAATCATTTTTTAGGTTATGTTTAATTTCATAAGGACATCAGCACCTTGACTAGTTTTTCCAACTTTCTCATACCATTTGGGACTTTCAGTGACTTAAATCTGCTCTCAAGCAGTTGAGAGACCTATTTCCATTTATCTAGCCAGGTCTCTGTGATGGACATCTCAGAAGGTATCACCAATTTTGCTCATCAGTATGAGACCACTAAAGAATCCTGGAGAGAAATGTGGGCAGAAATTGTAGCTATTTAGGAAAATCTTTGGACTTAATTTTTATTTCTATTGGTCTACCAGTCTGAAGGAACTTATTTTCCTACTCCTACTTAAAATAATATTATACATTATTATTTTACAAAGACCGAAACACCAGACCCTGTGTCTAAGGAATGGCCCTGAATTTACTGCTCAACCTTACCTGAGTAATTGTTGCCATGAAATTAGGACCCCAGGAGTCTTATTCCCTACATCTTTCCTCTACCCTTACTATTGCCAACTTTACTGAAGACTAGTAGAAGTTCCTGCTTATAACATGTTGTGACTACCTTCCTTCTTCTGTACCCCCAATAGCTGGTATAGTGGGTTAAGATTTGGCATAAATCACCTCTTGGGCATGTAGTATTGAAAGCTTTTTGCTCATTTCTTTGCGCCCTTCTTTCCCCAGACAAAATAAGGGCAAATCATCAGGGAAGAGGGAGGAAAGACTGAAGAATTAGAGTCATGATTAAAGTTTGGGGAAGGTTACAGGTTGAGGAAATACTGAGAAATTACCTCTTAGAATAGAATCCTAGGATGGACTAAATATTATTTACACAGAAAAAAAAAAAACTAAAGGAAAGAATTCGAGTTACTTGGAGTTGAGTTGTCAGTGAAGAATTCAGCAATTCTGCACTGTAGTGACCTGCACCAGGAAGGAACAAGTCTCTGGCCTGGTCCTTATATCCGCAGGCACAGGTTCTGGACTGGCCCTGAAACAAGAGACTAAACTCCCAGCACATTGAAATTGCATCAACTGAAATGTTATTTTCTTTCCATGGAAAAATTATAGCAAAGAGATTAAGATATGATTTAGTACATTTCAAAGGAAAATAAACATTTATTGCAATAAATAACCATAAAATAGGTCTAATAATACCGTAAAAATACTCCCACGAATTGGGAAAATAGTGAAACTTCTTTTTCACAGTGCTCAAATTTTCACAGAGCATTAAATTAATGGCATGAAATTTTGACTCCTAATTATAGGGCTGGGTTGCCTCACCACATGGCCCCATGTCTCAGACACTAACTTCTCTTTGTCTCCATGTCTTTCTGTGCACAATGGAGCACTTCTCCTCTCCTTTCTTAGCGAGCATTTTCTGAAATAAGTAAAATAGTACAAGGGTTTTGTCCGTTAGAAGACATTATGCTAACAGTTACAAGTTCTGTTTTCATACCCAATTCCTTATGAATAATCGTATCCCCATTGTAACTCCACAAAACAGGCACATACTATAAACAAGAAGGTGCAACAGATTAAATAAAATACAGAGAGACAAGTATTGGAGTTCGAGACAAGACTCAGTATCTGTTTACCAAATCACTTTTTTAACAATACCACACTTCATTAACTTGAGATAAACACGAGTTTCATAAGATACAAAAGGTAACCCCAAATATCTTTCTTTCCCACTCCTTGGCAACACTGCCCACTCCTCAACTCAGATCTCCTCTTTGTGGTGCCTTCCCTGTGGATCTGATATACTTCACCATTATCAATGTGAGCTTGTTCACAAGTTGCCAGTCATCATTTCTGGCTGCACTGTCAAAAGCTCTGTCTGGAGGGCTTTTGAGAAATGCCATTTCCCAGGCTCCACCCCTGAAGTCCTGGCTGCATTAGCCATGGGTGGCATGGAGGCAGCCTTGATTTTAAAAGGCTCAACAGGTGACTCTAATGTGCAGCCTGCCTGGGAAGCAAACTTTGAGTGGTTGACCCAGAGAGGGGCTTTCACTTATGGATAAAGAGAGCTAAAAGACAATTACTGATGCCCTAAACGTACACCTTGCCAAAGGAATTGCCTGTGTGCAGGAGAGGCATATTTGTGTCCCTGATGGCCCAAGATGTATCTCAACATGTTATCAAAATCTGTTAGTTGCAAGTGAAATTATGCATTTAATTCTATGCTTTTAGGTAGGTTGACCATATAATTTATTCTTCAGAATAGTGAAATATGAGAATGTATTTGAGAGTGAATTATGCTGGAACAAACAGGCAAACTGGGACATATAAGCCACCCAAATTATGGGAGACTTTGATCGTTCAGAAATATTTACAGATTTTTGGGATACAACTTATTGCTTCTTGAACAGATTAATTTTCTCATTTATAAAATTGACATGACACATTGGATGGAAGTTTAAATGTGGATGTTTGTAAGTTCTGTATATAAAGTTTATGTATTACTATTTGATCCAAAATACTTGCCCTCAGAGAGGCTGAGGTATCAGAAAGTGTTAAAGGAGAATTAAAAAGTGTTATTCAGCATTTCCTTTTTTTCTTTAGATCCCACAGTGAATTTGGAAGTCAAGTGAGCTAAAGGAGGGAATTCATAGATCTCTGTCAAAAGCATCTCCATGGTCTATCCCATGCGGTGTTACCCATCTAACCTACCAGGTGTCATTTTCTAAATATTCTGCATGAATAATTTTTAGGCATCAAGGAGAATTTACAGTTACAGTATTATAGTTGCAAAGGGCTTTCATAACTGTCATCAATACCAAATATCTATATTATGTTTCACAAATTAAATAACATGTAGGAGTTTAGTGAAAGGATAGCCTTTAGAGATGACCACCACTGCTGGCTTTATTTCCTTGGTAGTTTCTTCACTTTGCTCATTCTCCGTTTGCTCCTGGGTAAATGAGGATAGCGCTGCTCTTGTCCTTAAATTATCTAAGGATTTAGGTGGAAATATCAGTGTCTAGCACATGGAATGTACACCACAAATGGCAGCTTCTGCTATTATCATCATTATCCGTGTTGATAATGATCCTCCTGATCCTCCCAGAAGCCCATGAAGGGAATACAGTGAGTCGTGACAGGAACACCTGTAGTTAGGAGCAGGGGAAGAGGAGAAGGGAAAGGATAAGCATTCCTAATTTACCAATGTGGATGGATCCAAAGCTCAGGTTTATTAGTACAGTTCAGAAAATAAGTCTGATGACTTCACCATTAGGATTCAGGGTTAGGCAGACTTTTACTTCTCATCAGTCTTGCAGCCACGGGGTATTGTTTACACAAGTCTGGCCAGAGGATCTCCTTTATCTGAAAGCCTCAGGTTGATGGCATAGCATAGCAGTTATCACACAGAGCCACAGCCTTGTGCATGGTGAACACCACCTCCCTCCTGTCACCCCGTCCTCTGGGATTGTTTTCCTAACCTCTCTGGTCATGCACATTTCACTTCCATGTGTACAATTCTCAGCATTTAGCAAGAAAGTGGAATATCTCCACCACATTTAGACAGTTTATCTGCAGTGCTAAAATGTTTTTATCACCTAAGCACAGATTAGATTGAGATTTTTCTTTTTTTCCAATACAAGAGAAGTAATTGAGAGAAGTGGCTAAGTGTTATTGCAGGTACAATGAAGTCATTAAACTGGCACACAAAAATGCAGTGATGGACATAGATGGAAGAGGATGAATGTCAGGAAGATATCAGAGGCTTCCACAATGAGATCAGAAAGGACCAAGGAAGAAAGACCCCTTCTCTACCCTATCCCAGGGGCATGGGGTAGATAGGAGGAGTGCCATTGAGTTTATGCAATCTATATTGCTTATGGACTTTGATGTACTCCTTGAAAAAGGGAGGTCTCCTTCATGTAGGGAATCACTGGGTGGGCAAGTGTTACCCATCCACCTGTTTCATAGATTTCTGTGTCTAAATCACAAAGGCTTAGTAAGTTCACCAACCATAAGAAGTTTGTCACCAAGAGTGTAAGAAGAACAAATTACTCTGTTCTTGTAAAGAATCTTTTATTCTTAACTAAATTCAAAATTGCAAATCTCAAAATAAACATGAAATTAGTCTCCTGTGTGGCACAATGCCCTATAATTTTCAGCACACTGAGCTCTATAAATTTAAGCTTTTGAATTCACAGACAACATTCAGATGGGTTCAGTTGCCCTGAGACCTGGCTACAAGCTTAGGTACCTAATCTGAACCTACTGCTGAGGATTGTGTTGGGAGAAAGTTGGCTGCCATGTTTTCTCACTCTGTCAATTTATGCGTTTTTCAAGGGACAATTCAGCATAGCTCTATTGATTGACCTCTTATTCTAGATAGCCGTGGAATTTTGTTGCATTCTAAGATACTGGTTTCAAACCAGAAGCATGTCAGCACATGTCTGAAACAAATTCACAGTGAAAAAAAGGTCTACTACCTTCATATATGTCTCTCCTCCTAAACCCAACCTCCATTTCTCTTTTGCTCATTTTTTTTCATGTCTTTTGTTGTTTGGAAGATGTATACATTGTGGAATTTGAATCTCACTCTTTCTGCTAGAATACTCTTTTGATAAAGAAGAGGGTGGGCAAAGCCAATCAGCCAACCAGATTGGTGGTCTTCAGCCAAAGAGAGCTGCCAACAAAATACTGGATCCGTGGAAAGAGAAAGACCTAGAGTTGGATCCACGATCCCTCTGGGTCATTTATAATCAAAACATGAGGTTAGCAGAGCCTAGGATTGATTTATCATGCTTCTCTCCTCTCATCTTCTCTCCTCTTTCTTTACTTCCTCCCCCTTTTCTCTCTCTGCACACCACAACACTTACACACACACCTCAGAATTGGATGAAAGCCTAATGGTAATTCCATACCAACTTTTAATCTATCCAAATTACCAGGTTCCCACTGCCATATGCCAAAGTACCAGTGAGCTTTCTGGTGCCACCCAGCAATTCAGAGTGGTTATAACTGTAAGATGATAGTTGTGCCCTTGTTGCAGTTTGCTTTATGAACTCCCCTTGCTTATGGCTTTTTAACTTGGCAATAATAAGCCCCTTTGTGCTGAAATGGAGGCCAAGGAATGGAGAAGAGATTCCAGTTAAAACGGGAAAAGGAGAAGAAAATAAAACACTCATTTTCAAATCATAAGGCAGGAAAAAACAGGGGCAGGAACCAGTTGTTAAAAATATTGTCTTTGTAAGACTCATGGCAACTAAAAAATCACTTTACATATAAAAGATACCTACATTCATTGATTGAAGACTACATAAAAAATAGAGCATACATTTATGGGGGATTTTTTTGTTTGTTTTACTTTTTAGTTACAAATCCATTCTTCATAAAGTTTTCTTTGACTTGTCATTTTCTACTTTAACTATTGAAAGATTCTTCTACAAACTCAAACTATGAATTGGCTGAATTAAACAAACAGGATAGAGAAAAACTCTTCCACCACATTTTCATATGTTACCCTCTCTTTTACATGGCCCTTGAACAGCTACCCAAACCCTCTTATCCTCAAATATAACCCGTTTGCCATGTAGAGAATGGCACCCAACCACGCTTAAAAATTTCATCTCGTTTTCTTCCATAGGGTCCTTCTCATTTAATGTCCTTTGTTATCTTCTCCTATTCTTTCGTTCCACTAATGTTCATGCACTAGGAATAGAGCAGTGATGAAAAAGAATAAAACTCCCAGCCTTTATTTGAATGGAACTAGAGACAGATAATAACGAAAATAACATTTATACTATATGGTAGGTTTTGTGGTGATTGGTTAAGGAAAAAAATAAAATAGGAAAAGGCTGCAGTGATGTTGTGTGTTTGCCCACTTCAGTGGAGTAGTCAAGGGCCACCTCCCTGAGAAAGTGATCTCATCACACCAGCTTGTCAGAGGACAGGTGATATCCCCATGTTTGTTGTTTTATGAGGTCTCAAATGACCCTCAAACAACTTTCAATCAGATGTTGAACACCAGATCAAGGAAGAGTGTTCTTATTTGACATGTTCTGTGTTCAGTCTGGCAGGCACTATGAGGAAAGCAAAGAATTAACAAATAAAAGATAATTTTTTTTTTTGCCATTTCAAATGGCTTCTACCTTCTTGAGAGTAGAAATAAACTATATGAATTATTGTTTATGTTAAAAAATCAATACAAATCATGCTATAAAAGAGCTGTTTGCCATAGCCTGGGTAGTAGGAAAGGCTTTATCTAGTAGCTTGCTTATGATCTGAGGAATGAAAGAAATGACGTGGGTAACAGGAAAAGGACAGTGGAAGGGAGGGGAGCAACAAGGGTTCTCAGTCTCCAATTTTTCAACAGAATTTCTATATAATCTATGGGTTAATGCATTTAAAGCTTCAAGATAATTTCCAACTTTTTTTTCCCAAGGCTCTGTCCTGCCAGCATACATTGTCTTCTTTTCTCATGCCTAATTTTCTCTTTGGTGGCTTGTATTATTATGAGTTCAGTGTTCAAGACCATGTTCTATTCAATTTTATTTTTCCTTAGACCTTCATGAGCACCAGATCCTGCATAGGCAACCAAAAAAGATAAACAGAAACAAAACAAAACAACAGTGACCCTCCTCTCAGGGAACTACTTAACTGATGTGACCTAATAACTATACAATTAGGGCAGATAATGCTCACCCTTTCTCAGAATCCACACTTCCCTGATTTGTTCACTGGGCATGTGATCATCCAGAAAAAAAGCAACATTTCCAGTCTGCCTTGTAGGTAAAGATAGCCTCAGTTCTGGCCCATGAGTGGTAAAAAGAAGGGTTATAACTCTTTCTTTAAAATCTATTTATGGTTGATTTATGCTTCTGCCTTCTACAGAACCAGTATACCTACATGAACAACTGGAAAACTGGATAAAATATATGAAACAACTCTTTCAGATATTAAGAAAGTAGGCAGAGCAAGACTGGCCTCACTGAGAAAAGGGACACTGAGGTGAAACCTGCTATTGGCTTTGCTTTCTGCCTGCCGAAGATGGCCTGAGGGGGAAGATCCCCAGCAAGTACATAACAGTTTTCTGAGCTGAAAAGACAAACATTGGATTTTGGGAAGGATGAAGCAGAAAAAAAATTGTAGGACAGCAATTGTAGGAGCAAAATTGTAGGAGCAATCGATGAAGAGAAACATTCATAAAAATCATATAAAGTGAAACTCAACAAAAAACAATGCTAGGAAAAAATAACTATCAAGGAGCTGTAGAGCTTTAACTAGAATGAGAGATATTCAAACTCTTTTCAGCTAGAGTGGACAAACCTCTTTCAACCCTCAGGAGATTCAATAAAAAGCCTAAAATGGCCATGGCCTCATACTATGGTTGAATTAGTCCTAGGGTAAAAGCTACTCTAGAGCAAATCCTAACAAAGCATAAAAACAAACGATAAAGATTAAAAATAAACTTGTAAATGCAAGCTTCGCAAGTAACTTAATTACTTAACAAGACTACCTCAACGGTCTTTAAAGGAAGAAAACATCATAAAGACTCAATATTGTAACATGTATAATAAGATATTCAATAAAAATTTGCCAGATAAGCAAAGAAACATCCAGTTGTTACCATAAAATAGGAGAAAATACAAGCAGAATCAGAAATGACATGATGATGAAATTAAAAGAGAATGATTTTAAATCAACCATTATAGTCAAGATCAGTAGTTCCTAAAGAATATGATCATAATAAAGAAATAAGCCAATAATAAAAAAGAACTTCTAGAGATGAAAAATACAATATCTGAAATAAAAATGTATTTAATAGAATTAGTAATTTTTAATAATTTTAATGGTTATAATAAAAAATTTTATAATAAATATTTTTTTCAGGTAAAAAAGTCCAGTCTGTTTTATTTCTAACCGAAATATTCCCAATATATGAAAATTACTAGTTCACAGTTAAGCACATACAGATTTATTTGTAGAATGCTAAGGAAGTTTGAGTTTGATTTCCATTTTGTAAAATTTTGTTATGGGCTCTGGCTTTGTTGTATAACTGACATGAATCATTGAAACCTGAGTATCCCACTCCACATGGAATTTTCTGTCCCAAGGAAATAGAAAACTTGGGATTTTAGCACACATGGAATAATGATGTTAATATTGCTTTATATTTTAGTAGAAATGCAGCTGTCCCACAGCTTGGGGAGAGGGCAGAGAAGTTATATGACAGGGAGGGACCACATGCTCAGAAAGGGAACAACAGACATGAGAGGGTTGAACAACAAGCACGTGGGGACCCTGAGCGTTTTTGTGCATGAGGATAAGGAAGGTACTTCAGAAGAAATACTGCAGAAGAAAAGATGAGTAAATATGAAGACAAAGCAATAGAAATTATTTAACTGAAGTATAAAGAGAAAAAAACTGAAACAAAATTGTAGAGACCTAGTAACTGGGGATAACACAAGAATCTAACATATGAGAGACTGTTTTCTCAAAACAAGTAGAAAAAGAAAGGTACATAAAATTTTTTGAGAAGTTGCCAACAAATTTATCAACTTAATTTTATTTTCTGATTGTTTCTTAATAGTATGTAGTAATATAATTTACTTCTGTATACTTCCCTTTATCTTAGTTCTAAAAGCTTTCATTTAAAAATAAATTCCAGGGGCATCTGGGTGGGTAAGCATCCAACTCTTGATTGTGGGTCAGGTATGATCTTATAGTTCATGAGTTTGAGTGCCGGAACAGGCTTTGTGTTGACAGTGCAGAGCCTTCTTTGGATTCTCTGTCTCCCTCTCTCTCTGCACCTCTCCCCACCCTGACTCATGCTCTCTCTCTCAAAAATAAATAAACTTTAAAAATTAAAAAATTAAAAATAAATAAAAATAAATTCCAAATGAATTTCTATATAAATGATCATGCTGTCTGCAAATAGAATCATTTAATCTTTTACTTCCCAATTCATTTTATTTTTGTTTTTGTTTTTTTCTTGCTTTATTATACTGGTTAGGGCCACCAGTACAGTGTTGAATAAAAGTGATGATAGTGAACATTCTTGCCTTTTTCCTGATTATAAGGGGATATATTCAGTCTCAGATCATTGAATATGATGCTAGCTATAGCCTTTTATCAGGTTGAGGAAGTTCCCTTCTCTTCCTAATTTGATAAGAATTTTATTGAAAAGGGTGTTGAATTTTATCAAATGATTTTTCGAGATGTTGTTCTTTTTCTATTTTTCTCCATTAATATGAGCCAAGGTTGGGGTGATGGACTGCCAAAGAGCGCAAGGGAATTTTTTGGGTTGATATAAAGTTTCCAGATTTTGATTATGTTGTTGATCAGTATTTGTCAAAATTCATCCAACTGTAAACTTAGAAAGTGTGTGTTTTCTCTATAAACTCTACGAAGTTTATTTTAAAATAAATCTGGAATGCATTCTTTTCCTCTTATTTTGTTGTATCTTCCTCCACCCCACTGCCTAGAATTTGTGTAGAGTGACTAAAGCTCTCGCTGCCATCTTCTACCATGAGAATGAAAGCCATTCCTGGAAGCAGTCTACGTTTTTGAGGTCTCTGAGGAGTTAAGTTGCCATACCTAGCCCTACACTGCCCACGGAATTTTTACAAGAGAAAAGTGAACTTCAAAATTTTAATTCCCTGTTGTATTTTTGTCAAACCTGATTCTAAATAATAAAATAAGTGAGTAGAATATAGTAATATAAGAATATGATGCAGAGGAAATGCAGTAAAGGACATTCAGTAAAGCTCACAATGAGTTACAAGTTGGATTTTAGTAAAGACTTTGCTGTAGTGAGAGGGAAAGAGTGGTATTGCAAGTGAATCTTAGGAGTGAATATGATTCCAACAGATAAATATGGTAGAGTGCATTCCAGAAAAAAGACTGTTATGGAAAGAGGTACATAGATGAAGAAAGGTGGAAGAATTTGGGCAACATAAGAAACACACAGCAGAACAATAAGAAGGCTAAATAGTCCCACTGCAGTGCTCTGGAGGACCTTGATGCCAACATGTGGAGTCTGGAGTTGTTAAGAGGTCAAGAAAAGTTTGTGAGCAGGGGGATAATGGAATGGAAAATATAATTTTAAAAATTACATTTTGGCAACTCAGACAGAAGAAGATAAGCCGAAGGAAAATGGAAAGTACGTAAGAAGGAAGACCTTAAGTGTAGCTGAGACATACGATGTATTAAGAGGCAAGGAGGAGGAATAGACTAGAGTAACAAGTTTGAATACTAGGCTTGGTATGAACTTAAGTCCTTTAGAAACATAAGTGATTATTTCTGACTTGAAATAAAATCATCTTGCCTGTAAAATTACTTGGTAGTTGTCTCTTAGAATGAGGAAGGCAATATGAACAATAATATAAGATAGAAATCTATTAACATAGTTCACACAAGAGTAAATAAGGACCTGGATCAGGAAAAGAGATAGGACAATGGCCTTTAATGACTAAATGAAGAAGATCTGAAGAATGATAACAAGTAGAGGACCCTGAGTAAGGGGTAAGTCAAGACAGGCTTTGAGAGTACAAGCCTGAGATGACCAGCTAACCAGGGATGATACAGCAGACGTAGTGGCCTCATGGGTATAACTCCTTCACCCAACCCTGGGATGTGACATGCCTCTGTGGAGAAATTAAATTTTTATGCCTATGCTGAAGCAAAGAAAGAGAGAGTTGGGAAAACTTGCAAAATAATGGAATGAGAGTAGAAAAGGAAAAATCATATGGTGTTAGATTTAATTAAAAGTATCAAGGTATACAGATAGATACAGATTTAATATTTCCCAGCTTTGTCAACTGCAAGAAAATAGAGGCAATGATTCTCAATAGGAATGAGCATACTAACATCTAGATCCTAATCTAGCACCTAGATCTAAACACTTTTTCATTTTTTTCTAAAAAGTAACTAGTGATTCTTGGGGAAAGGCTCATGCTAGCCTTGGGACAGAACAAGTTTTAGGTGCTCTTAAAACTTCTTGTTGTTCCAAAAATTAAGGGAGTGCTCAAAGTCTGATAAGGCCATGTCAAAATGGCACAGGAGTCAGCTTGGATATCCAAATTTGGATAATTTTGAACATCAAAGTAGAAACTGTCAGTAATATTTTACAAAAGTTTGAGTAAGAAAATAAATTAATGAGTTGATACTTGTTAGAACAAATGAATGAATCAGTGTGATGAACCGGAAGAGGATGCCCTCTTTTACGAAGGAGTGCCAATGTAGAAGATTTGACAGAATGTAACAATCTTTATTTTGCAGTCATCATAGTCATAATTGATTCAGCCAAGAATCACCAGTGGATGCTAAAATCATTGGTTAAAAGATTGTCAGGAAGCAGAATATTCTCAGTCTGTGATACAGAGTCTCAGAAGATCACTTTTTAATTGCACAGGAAGAAAAATAACTTTCTAAAAAGGAAACCTAGAGTCCACCAACTTAATCAACTGATTCAACTTAATATTACTAGTAAAGAAACAAACTGATATCATGTGACTTATTTTAGAAATTACTGAGAGTACGTTATCACCTATGTAGCATTTCTACCAAATGTGTTTAAACCTAGTCATGAGGAAACAACTATATAAATTCAAGCTGAGGGACATTCTGGAAAACAACTGTTCTGGACTCTCCAAAACAAACAAAACTGACGAATATAAATGAAAGGTATATTAATATTTATTAAACTATAATTGTAACTTTTCTATTAGTTGGGGAACATAACACAGAATAAATTCTCAAAAAAAAAATTAAAGGATCAATAGGCCCTGAGTTAAATGCCTACAGTGTACTCGTGTTAATCAAATGCATAATGTTTCATACATCTCCATTTCATCTCCACCCCCCATTTTTAGGGGTGCTCATTTTCTTGTTTTCACTTGTGGTGCAAGTGGAAAATGTGTTTGATTGCTAAATGTTGAGTAAATGAGACAGTCTCTATTATAATTAGTAAGAAAAATAGCCATGAAGAAAAATAAGCATATATGTAATAAATTAGTTGCATAGCAAAACAAGATCATGAAATGTCATTGATAACTAGGAAATATTACACAATCTAAATTGCAAAGGACATCCACCATGTTGTAGCCATCTAGAAACATATGAACACCCTTGTTAGGATTGTAGAAACTCCCATCTTATGTGTCCCTTTTCTCCAAGTCAGAAGCCTGAATTCCTTCCACTAAATTCCCTTTCATGTGGGGCATACGCATATAACTTGGGTTCTGTCAGTCAGATCCATCCATAGAAGTCTGTGATTTGTAATTGATCCATGTAAAGAAAGAGTATGCAGAATAAATCTTTCAGTTGGTGTGAGAGAAGACATACCTGGCTTTTGGAGCAGAGAATGAGAAAGCTTCTGTCATCTAGTCATCAGTATCACCTTTGCAGTCTGGAAGGTCTGGGCTGAACCAGCAGCAGCAAATGTGTCTTTACAAGAGCAGCTCTGGGAGTATGGTTTGGGCACTCTTCCTAGTTGCAAAGCCTGTATCACACTCCCTAGGTCCTAAGGAAACTGGTGAGCTTCCCAATTTCCTTTAACAAATTCCTTTTCTGTTTAAACTAACTAGAGTCAACTCTGGTTTTGCTACTGAGAACCCTCTTAGGTATGACACTCTACCTGACTTCCAGATTTCTGCTCTCCCATAGAATCTTAAAATATTCCAGATTAGAATCCCTAGCACCATTTCTTCATCAAAATATTTAATCTTACTTCCAAATACTTACACATTATGAACAGTGATGACAGGAATTATTTTGTTAAACATGAAAATATGAGAGGTATCATAATAATCTACAGGGTTGTTATTTCACTTTTAGAGATGGACCAACCTGGTAGTTCTTGGATTCTGAAAACATTTCCACATACCTTTCAATCTTCTTTTAGTTTGTCAAAACCTCAATCACATGTGTTAATTTTGAGAGATTTAATGCATATGTGTCTAATTTACTTTGATTCTACTCATTCAAGTGGATCTCCAAGATGATACAATAATGATCAAGAAGGCAGAGGACTCTGATAATGAATTTTTTTTATTTGCTAATTGTGTGTCCTTGGCTGGACTACCTCCAATTTCAGAGTTAAAATAAGCTCATGGCTTGATTATTTTCCCTTACCTCAAAATCAATTTCATCCAAAACAGTTGCAGCAATATACTTTGTGCTGCTTATTTCCTTTGTGGTCTAGTCATTCTTCAGTTGTCTGTAGCTCAAATACAATCCGAGTTCAGGATGCTTTGGCAGCACCTCTAATGAGATTGGACTCATCTTTCCTGGTTTAAAGTTTACATGACAGGGAAATGTCAATTACTTAGACTTACAATAATACTAACAGAATGAAGAACAGTTATTTTTCTGTCCTATCAGCCCCATTTGCTTTGAATTTGAACTGAGAGACACAGTTGCTGATGAGGCCAGGGTTGAAAGAGTAAGGAGATCTTTGCAGTTCTTGTCTAAACCCTCCGAACCCCCATACCAACTATCACAAACTTATCTATCCCAGTTAAAGTCCATTGAACTAATGTTGTGCCCAAATTCTGGATCCCAAGAAGACCTCCGGGGAGCCGGGACTGATGCAAATGCAAAGGGTCTTTATTCGAAGCTCGAGCTCGGACTCTTGCACCTCCCAACGCAGCAGTGCAGTGGCAAGAGCCCTGAGCCAGGTTTACACAGGCTTTTTATCAGGGTTTGAGTACACTTTTTGGGTGGGAATGGGGATGCTTTGAATTGATTGATTGGCATTTTCGCGGGCTAGTTTCTGATTGAGTATTTCATATTTGGCAGGCGCAGGCTAGCTATGGATTGGCTTAGTTTGGAGGTCCCGCGCAGATTCAAATGGTCAGAACACTGGGCTGAACACTCATTAGTTTTGCTAGGGATTATTCTAGGAATCTGACCTCCTGTGGTTTCCCTGGAACTCAAGGTGGAGGCAGGGTCTGCTAATCAGGGTCCAGTCCCACCCGGGGTAGTGGCAGGGTCTACTAATCTGGGTCCAGCCTTTTGGCTACTCTGTTTCCTGGAACCCGAGGCAGAGTCCAGGGTGACTTGTTTTCCTGGAACTTGGGGCCCAGAACTCCATCTGGTTAAGATGGAACTTAAACCAAAATGGAGTGGCCTTAGCCCTAACAGCACTATACTTTCACAATATGGCAATTCTCTAACACAGCAAACAGGGTTCACAGCAATCACAGCAATTGGGTCAGGAGTCTAGTGCATTCCTAAGTCTCTAAAACTAATACATAACAAGATTTAACATACAGCAACTTAGTCTAATACATAGCAAACTAAACAGGCCTCACAGCACGCCAAGAAAAGTTTCACAGTGTTCACAGCAAACAGCAATCAGAACAGAATTCTCAGCAATCATAACCCTTAACAAGGTTCACAGTAAGCAGAAGTCTGGGGCACACTATCTCTAATGCAGTACCCCTCTATGTTTAGCAGAAGAGAAAACTGGCTTCAAACTAATGCAGGGCTGTCACTTAGGACAAGAAACTTAAAAACGCTCTCTTCACTAAGTTGGTTAACCCAATAGGCCAACCCACTGGTAGTATTTAATTTCCACTGCAGAGAATTCATAATTTCCACATTAGCCTTTAGCTGTCCTAGGCATAGGAGACTGTGTGCCCTCTCCACCCACTGGCTTCTATTCTCTGTACAGATATTAGAATGGCTATTTGGGATGAGATTATAATTTAGGACCCAAGTTAACCTCTTGAAAAATTTCTTTTCATAGGAATTTTATTTATTTTCGATGAAAATGTATTGAGCACTAGTGTAGTGAGCCACTCTCTTCTCTTCACTATGCTCCAACCATATTGATTTTCTTTCAGTTCCTCAACTCTGCAAGGTCTTTCCTGCCTAAGAGCTACACATGTGCTGTTCACTTTGCCTAAATCTCCCCCTACCTTGTCTATCCCTACAAATAGGCACATGCTATCCTCGACTGGACTGACTCTCTATTATTCTTGAGGGCTTGGATTTAATGGACCTTCCTTTGGAGAGGCCTTTTCTAACCATTCAATGTAAGTTTTCTCTCCTAGTACCCTCTGCCTTCATAGCACATAATTTTGATTACATATTCATTTGTTTGTTTTCTTGTGTACTTTCTCCCAAAAAACTGTAAGCTACATAAGGGCAAACACCAGATCTGTTTTGTTAACCACTGTGTACTTAGTGTTTTTAGTACGGAGTCTGCCATATGGTCAGTACTTCATACAACCACTGAGAGATAGTTGCCTGTTCACATTTTGATCTGATGGACAGCATAGTTAATTAAACATGGTAATGGATATTCAGCATTATGTTTACACCCAAGAGTTGAGTACAATAAAGAAAATACACAGTTATCCTTCTCTATGAGTGGTTTTTTCTTTACCGATTAGTCTAAATAGAAATTTCCTGGCAATATTTTTAGAGATTGTTGTGACCTTGGGCCAGATGATAAAAGGTCATAAAACTTCCTGCCACTAAATTCATTTGTGTTTATATTATGTTGACTCCAGAGTGAGAGGAATGGAAGTGATTGTTCATCATTGGAAAACAAAAAATGCAGTGAGTAACCCATCATTTTTTATACCATTTTATATTAATAATATCTCTAGCTGCTTCATCTTTCTATTCCTTGCTCTTAATTGTATTTACCAGAAGTGAATAAGCTTCCAGCATTCTGTTCATGAGCTAAGAGGAGGAAAGAGAAAGGCATGATTCCAGATTATTCCAGTCATCTGTCCTGTTTGAGTTTACATTCTTTCAGTCTACTAGGAAAATGTTAAGTATGACTGTCTGAAGGAAAATGGAAGACATGCTTTTACATTCTATGTTACTGGGAAATGTTGACACCAGTTTTAATGAAACATGTGGGAATTAATAGCCAATAAGGGAGAAATCTGGTGTTTCATAGAATCAGGAACTTGTGTCTTCCTTGTTGGTACTCTTAAGTCCTCTTCCAGTGAAGGAACTCCTTTACGAGTGCCTCTTACTTAGTCGTCTCTCTGCTTCAACCTGCCCACTCTGCTGTCTTATGTGAGATGGGAACTGGGACAATTGGCCGGGCACCTGGAGTGGTAAGAAAGAGTGATATACAGCCTGCTGAACACTGGGAGCACAATAAGGAATGAGCATGTTGGATGTCCCATACCCCAGTCACTAGAACAGTGTGGAGAAGTGTCTGAAGTGGGGCAGGGATATCTGTTCTCTCCTCTCCACCTATCAGCAAGGCTTCAAAATTGGCCCTCCATCTAAGTAGTCTTTTATTCCTTACCCTATAGTCCACCCCTCTCCTGACCCAAAATTTCCCCAGCCCTATATATTTCCCACTATAGATGAAAAGATGAATAGAACAACAATGTCTCCTTCCATTGGGGAATCTCATTGTCCTGGAGTAGAGGCAAGAGTGGGGGTTGCTGAGGGGACCTGGACTTATACTCTAATGCATTCGATACTCTAACAAAAGCATTTACAATATGCTATGACAGTAGGGAGGAAAAGAGAACACATTCTGTCTAGACTCTTTTGAAATCTCTTAAACTATAGTGGCCTCAGCTGTATCTAACACTGATCAATTTATTAATTTTCCTACCATGTTGGGGTTCCCAGGTTCACCCTCAAGTTCAATAATTCACTAGGAGGATTTACAGGACTTGAACATAAACCTCTATTCAAGGCTGTGATTTATTATAGTGAAAAGATACAAAGCACAATCAGCAAAGTGAAAAGGCACATGGAGGGGAAGTCTACAGAAAACCAGGCACAAGCTTCCAAGGATCCTCTCCCAGCAGAGTCACATAGGATGTGTTCAATTCCTCCAGCGACGACTTGTCTGACAACATGTTGCAGCAAAGCTCATTAGAGACTCCAGGGCTTTTACTGGGGACTAGTCATGTAGGGACCCACTGCCTAGCAAGTATGAAAATTTCAGATTCCCAGAATGAACACGTTCATTCGTCATGAACCGCATTTTTTGTATAAACACTTTGGGCACAGTCTGGCCCATGGTGGGAATCTTATCAGTCTGGCAATGGTGGGAATGCTCCCCAAATCCAAGATACTAGCGAATGGCCAGTCTTACAAGCTAGTATTTTATAGATAGCTGTCTACCTTAATTCGTTTCTGGGTATCTATCATTTATTTGTTTTTACATGTATTTACATATCTAGAAAAAGGAGTGGCTTTTGGGTTCGTATTCTAGTTTCAATCCATGTTAAATAAACTACGTTTTCCCTTTTAAATGATGTAACATTAATCTAATACCTGTTTTCAGTAGTGTGCTACAGCCAGTTGGTACATGCTTGCAAGAGACTATTGTTAAATGGCCAAGAATTTTGTGAGCTCCACATCGGTAGCTTGAATATTTCTCTGGCAGGAATATTTACACCATCATAACTGGCAAATGCTAAAATTAGGGCTTCCTCCACCTGTCTAGAGAGCTGGTTTTTAAACATTTACCAGCACACCATCGCCTATATTTATGTTCCAAGGGAAAGGGTGGAAGAGTAAAATAAATAAATAAACAAATGTTCACAGCTACCTAGTAAAACCCCTCCTCACATTTATTTATTCATTCATTTAATAATTGTGAAATACAGAAAAAGATGGACAAGTTTGCTGCCTTTACAGAGCTTACAATCTAGTGGGTAGACAGATAATAAACAGAAATGTAACAGCCCAAATTATTCTCTCATTAATGTATATTTTCCCTCGCTAGCATAGGAGACTCAAAAGAAAGAATTTTTCCTTGTACTCTAAAAAGATTTCTCTCTGTCTAGACTCTCCAATTTTTTAATAAATGTGGTAACACAGGTTTTCCTGAAGACAGCTTCCCTCCCAGCAAAAAATTAATGACCAAACCTTTGTTGTGGGAATAAAGGACAAATGAGAGAGACTTGGAGACTTGGCGGTAGGAGAACAGAACTGGCCTTCTCACAGGAAATGCTGTTGGTTCTTCTGATCTGGGGAGAGCTGTATCCTTGGCTGGTGGGGGTTAGGCAGGAGGCCATCGGTTATCAATGTGTACTGAGAGTAGCCCGCCCCCTCCCCACTGCCCTAGGAGACATTTTGTAAGGTAAAGTACTTGGAGGAGTGACAGAGGCTCTGAAGGAATAATAGCACATGGAATTCAGAAGGGGAACACTAAGAAGGACAGCCTGGAGAACCAAACTAAAGATCTATGCTCCCAAGCAGCAAGGAACAAAGAGTAATGTTCACAGAACTCATTACCCTGCAGGCACTGTTCTAAATGATTTGCATATCCACATAGTTAATTTGCATTGATTTGCAGTTTAATGCTTTTAACCCACACGACAGCCCAGTAAGGCTTTTTTTTTTTTTTTAATACGAGAGGAAACTGAGGCACTGTGAGCTAGGCAACATTGACACAAAGCTAGGAAGTTTGTGGTTTGGCCACAGAACCCACTGAAAGAAACACCACGATGTATTTTGATTACAAATATTCGATTTTCTTTCTTTTTCTTTCTTTTCTTTTTTTTGTTTTATTTTATTTTTTTCAAGCTTTATTGCAATATAATTGATGTATAACATCCTGTAAGGTTGTGTACAATGTAATGATTTGATGTATGTATACGTTGTACAGTGATTACCACAAAGTAAGATTGGTTAACATCCATCACCTCACATAGTTACAGTTATCTTTTTCTGGTGATGAGAAGTTTTAAGATCTACTCTTTTAGTGACTTGCAAATATACAATACAATATTGTTAACTGTAGTCACCATGTTATACATTATATATCTGGAACACATCCATCTTATAACTGGGAGTTTGTACTCTTTGGCCACCTTCAGCCATTTCCTCCACCCCTCGCCCCCTGCATCTGGCAACTACCAATATGTTCTTTGTTTCTATGAATTCTCTTGTTTTAGATTCCAAATAGAAGTAAGATTATACAGTGTATGTCTTTCTCTGTCTGACTTTGATTTGTTTTACCTAGCATAGTACCCTCAAGTTTCATCCCTGTCACAAATGGTAGGATGTCCTTGTTTTTATGACTGAATAACATTCCTGTGTGTATGTGTGCGTGTACCACATTTTCTTGATCCATTCGTGTGTCGATGGACACTTAGGCTATTTCCTTGTATTGTAAATAATGCAGTGAACATTAAAGGTGTAAATATCTCTTTGAGAATGTTTTCATTTCTTTCAGATATCTACCCAGAAGTGGAAAATTTAAATAATATGGTTGTCCTATTTTTAATTTTTTGAGGAACCTTCATAACATTTTCTGTAATAGCTATACCAACTTACATTCCTATCAAGTGCACAAGGATTCCCTTTTCTCCACATCCCCACCAGCACTTGTTATGTCTTTTCTTTTTGATTATAGCCATTCTGACAGGTGTGAGGTGATTTATCATCGTGGTTTTGATTTGCACTTCCCTGATGATTAGTGATGTTGCATACTTTTTAATGTTCCTGTTGGCCATTTGTATATCATTTATGGAAAAATGTCTATTCAAGTCATTTGCCCACTTTTTAATTGAGTTATTTGGTGACGTTTATGTTATTTGAGTATGAATTCCTTACATATTTTAGAAATTAGCCCCTCATCAGATATATGGTTTACAAATATTTCCTCCCATTCTGTAGGTTGCCTTTTCATTTTGTTGATTTCTTTGCTGTGTACAAGATTTTTAGTTTGATGTAGTCCCACTTGTTTATTTTTGCCTTTGTTGCTTATGTTTAGAGTGTCATATCCATAAGATCACTGCCAAGACCAATGTCAAGGAGATTTTTCTTTATTTTTTACTCTAGGAGTTTTATTCTAGTTTATATTAAGGAGTTTCAGGTCTTTACATTTAAGTTTTCAATCCATTTCAAGTTACTTTTTATGAGTGCTCTAAGAGTTGACTTTCATTCCTTTGCATGTGATATCCAGCTTTCCCAGCGCAGATATTATATTTTCTCAAAAATGGGCATTACTTATTGTGGTCAGTGTATTGCAAGGGCCTTTTTAAATTGGAAACACACTTGAGATGTGTTGATATTCCTCTCCATAGTTATATGTTCTCTAAAAGGGTAAAATACAAAATGCCTCCTCTGTCAGCTAAGTATAACATATAGTATTTTAAGTTATTGTAAAATTGACCTCTCTCTCTCCGGTTGCTTATGAGTCTTGCCCTTGGGAATCTCATCGTCCCTCTGGGTTTCATTTTTCCCTAAATCAGTAAAGATGCTTTTGAGTCAGTATGCGCGTGCAGTGTGCCATTTTGAAGAGTGCTCGATCTTGGCTACAATAACTGCATTTGTTTCATGCTTCTGCTTTATCCCTGTCCATACATTTTTTTTCATACTCTCTCATCTGCCTGGAAGTCTGGAAAGAAAGCCCATGAGGTCAGAAATATTCTTTAATAAAAAAAGTACACTTTAAGGATGTGTTCTTTAAGAAAACTGCTCCTTGAAAGTCGGGTCTTCTAAAAACTTAATATTTCTTGCTCAGATTGGTTCAATGCAAATAAATTGTTCAAGTGAGTATAGCAATGAGATACAGAATGTTTGCCTGGAAAATGACCAAAAATAATTCGGAGAAATCTGTTCCTGTCATATCTGTTCTCTGCCTGCCTACCTTGTTGCTTTCTTCTCATTTTTTGGCCACATAAATAAAGCACATGGAACATCATTCTTCTAAGTCCCCTTTGCCAGAATATTTCCCTGGAATCCTTTTCCCTCCCATTCCACAAAGCTACTAACAAAAATCTCATATCAGTGAGCAAATAGTCCTCTCTTAAAGTGAAGTTCTGCTATTTGAGCTCCCACTTGCCAAAGCCAGCATGATTTGAACATTCCTCTTCACCCAGTATCAGTCCCCATCAGATAACCATTAAATGAATAGAGGCTGCAGGTTAGAAGGAATGCTAACAATGCAGATGAAGTCTGATAACTGGCAGCTGTGAATTAATTCAGCCAGATCACAGACCAGGAGGGTGACTGTCAACGGGAGCAAAGGGTGCTGGAGAGACTGGGCCACAGTGCCTATAACTTACATCACCGTCCCCTAGGCCAAGCAGCCTGGCATTTTGAACCTAAAGTCATCGTAGGAATGAGACAAATTCCATTGTCCTCTCTGGCGACTGCTCAACATGGCAAGTCAATTCCCTGTGACAGTCAGAAAGGGGAACAGTCACGTATTTTCACCCACAGGAATGAATTAAAATGACTGACCATGAGGAGGCCACTCACCCAGCTAGGCACTGAGAAGGTCAGTTGACCTCAAATCATTCTGTTTACAGATTTCAGGCTCAGAATTCCGTAGCCTACTAAGTCTGGTAATGTGCAAAAGGCAGAGCACTTTTCACCTGAATTTTTCAAAGCAATCAGAATCACAAGCTATTACCCGTTGGGCCTCAAGGCCTAGCGCTGTTCAGTTTGGGTGTTTTGTGTTCTTGACTAGTGATTTTAGTCGGAGGAACATTTAGTGTGTTCCTGATTTCGACCAGTAGATGGAGGCATTTTTGACCGTGTGACACCTTAGCTTCCCAGTCCTGGAAAAGAAGACTGGTTTCCAGGAAAATGCTGAGGAGCTGAGTCGCTAGACCTGTTGTCTGATATAGTTATTTATTTGTGTATGGAACATCTTTCCAAATAAAAGGAGTGTGAATAGTTTGAAATAATCAGGAAAGGAGAAATTAGAAAGTAGAGTTTACTTTCAGTTGCCTCAACCATGTAATTCTCTTTCACTGCTTTCAATGAAGCAGTGTAAAATGAAGGGTGTAATTTATAACAGCTTCTAGTTTAGAATCAATACAGTTCTCCTGAAATCCCAAAGTGATTTATAAACATTCCATCTTTAACTAAAGGCCAGTGAGAGAGAAGAGTTTAACAAGGTCCTCTGCCCTGCTGGCTGAGAAACTGGGTTCTAAAAGAATTTTCTTTCCAGGTGAGACCCTATAATATCTCCTTTATCTATGTTTCTTAAGGTCGGCAGATTTTAATTTAGAAACCATAGGACGTTTTGACAGAAATGTCAAGGAGATCGTGGTTATTACCAATCATTGGCAATGACTCAAATATGGGACAAGTATATGTCTTGACATTGCTGATAATTGGACTGATTTTGAAACTGAAATATAATCTCTCTCTTACTCTCTACCTTCTGAAGCTGAAATCCAAGACATGTGCAAATAAAGCCTTGAGTGAGTTTTCTGCCACTGAAAGAAGTCTGCAGCCCATACTTGGAACCATATCAGAAGGAAGATGGGCAGGCCTTGATGCTATTAGTCATCTTATACTAGGGCATTCTCCAGCCAAAGCTCCAATGTTCTGTTATAGCTAAAGGTATACCAGCGACACCTCTGTCCTTTGGCATAAGGAAAAACTTAGAAACCTTGGTGGTATACTCAGCTAAATGTGTTCCTTTCAAATTACAGAATATGTTATACATAACCTTTATATATAATTTACATATTTATATTCACACACAAGCATACCCAGGTGAAAGACCACACAGCCATACAAGAGAGCATGCATAAAGCAAATAAGGATTTACTCATTTAATCCTATGATTCTAGAGCTGGCCCCCTGGAAGAGCCCTGACTTTGAAACATTAAATGAACATTAAATGACAAATAAGAGGAAAAGCAATACTATTTCTGTCTTACCACTGATTTTCCTCGCCCATTAATCTCAGTGTTTTATTTCAGAGACAGACTTTTTGAAGATGTTGTCTAACTCTATTTGTATTTCTTTACTTCACCTTCCGCCTACAGAAATCTAATTTCTTCCCTTTCACACCCTGGCATTTCTTTCCCAAAGATAAGCAGTGACCTAGTCATCTCGGAATCTAATGAAGCTTTTCAGTGCTTAGTTCAACCTCCTAGCAGCACTGAACTGCAGCGCTAACATCATTCCTTCTTTGTCAGAACCATCTCTTGCACTGACTTCTACAGCATACACTGTCCTGTCTTCCTCTGTGCCATTTCCTGACATCTCAGAATTAGGTCTTGGCCCTTCTCCTCACTTTATACTCTCTCCTTGGGCCAGGTCATCCACTTCTGTAGATCACGCCTCTATGCTGATGTTTCACCTACACATCTTTTTCAAACCTAGATATATCTCCCATCCATAGACATGTAAGTAAAAATACATACTGCATTGCTCTTCAAGCCGAGTTACAATCCGTTAGTGGGTCCAAAATCAGTTGAATGCGTAGAGACCAGCATTTGAAAACTGAAATGTGAAATAGAATGTAATAGAAAATATCAGAGTGTCTCACATTTATATAGAATAATTATTTCATAAAACTTCTTTTCAGTCATGTGGGAATATGGGATGATGTTAAACATATTTCTTTCTTTGGGTGATTGTCAGAAATATTGCAAAGACAACCCCACAGAGACATTTCAAAGATAATCTATATAACACATGCTCGATGATGAATTTCTTACTTTTAAACCCCAAATCTGTTTCTCTTGAAGAAAATCCTATCTCTAGTTAATTGATCGAGTTACCAGGTTGCTTAAAGTTAGCCTCTCCTTCACACCCAGTCACTCACAAATTCTGCAAATTTGTTCTCCTAATATGTTTACCACCCAGCACTTCTCTCCATCTACATTGTCACTAGGCCAGGTCAGGTCATCAAGGTCTTTCCAATGGACTCTTGCAATTGCCTCTAACTGGTTGAATGCATCGGTAATGAATGATGAATGCATCAGACAGTAAGAGGTAAACATGCAATTAATATTAATGGTTGAGATAAATTCACAGATGATACACTTTTAACAGACTGCTGAGAGATTTGGGCAACACACTTTATATTTTAAGACTTGTATCAATCAATACCAGCCTCTGGATTTTAGTCCGAGAAATACAGAATAAATTATTAACCAGTTGCACTATGTAGCTGACCTAAAATGTTTTTTTAAGTTCATAGGAAGATAAGAATCCATATTTATACAAATTCTAATTATCTGTAGCAGCCATGAGAACCACTACCTAAAAGATTGCTGGGGGATTTGGGAAAATGTTATTGTTGCTATTATTGTTTCAGTAGCACCACGAAATTCATGTTTACCCCTTCTCAAGGGCTTCTTTCCAAGGGTAAGGCTGATATAAATAAAACCAAACATGTATCGTGGCATATACAATACATTTCCTCTTACTTTCCACCATCAAATTTACATAGGCAGTTCATGGAGTGAGACTTTATTTCTCTTAAGCTTGTGAGTAAAAACCATGACTCAGACTCGCAAGCTAAACTGACCTGTTTCATTTTTGCTGCCCCTCCCCCAACAACCAATTGCACCAGATTTAATTTATGGAATAGCAAACATATTCTTGGGAGAAAAATGGAGAACTGTTTATTGACAGTAATTAGCAGTCATATCTAATTGAATTCATATGTGGATCCATTATGTAATCCAACTAAGGATCAAGTCACTGAACTCCTGCTTACCCTGGGCATACCAGAATCTAATGAGCTAAATCTGCTGAAGGCAAGCCGGTTTCCCCATTGATGGTTGCCCAGGAAAAAATTCTCATTAAACCTGGCAAGAGTTAGTGTTAATTCTGAAGTTAAGCTGATTTTATTGACCTAAACCACAAAGTAAATGAAGTGATGTCTAATAAATACATAGGCTTCCAGAGGATTTCTTCAGTGAAGGGTGCAAGTCTTTATCAATTTTTATTGATCATAATTTCTATACATTTATGGAATAAAGAAAATTTGCAGCTCCTCTCCCGAGGTTATTCAAGACAGTTGACTCATAAGGATGCCTGACTTCTTTGCTTACTACCAAATCTTCCTAGAGCATTTTTAATGGTGGAGATGGGAGCCTTGGCTGTTATCAGGGTTGGAGATACTACCCTTATTTTTCTGGGTGTGATGCTCCTTCCAGCCCCTTTTCATCTGCAGGACAGACAGGCTTTGAGAGCAGGAAGTGAAGCCGAAGCCACAAAAGCATGAAGCCTGTGGAGGCAGGCGTCGTGGGCTCTGGACGCCTGCAGAAAATGTTGAAAATGAGCCAATGTATGAAAAATTGGGAGGTGTTCTAAAGCATTTTCAAGACATCAAAAGCCAAGTATCATAAGAAAGGGAGTAAAGAAATAAAAGCTGCCATTTTTATAGCTTTCTCAGGATGACTACCAATTCTATTAAAACTGAAAATATTTTATTTGATTAATATTCATAACTGTAAAAATAAAATCTTCTGAGGAAGGAAACCTTTGATAATGAATATTTGGGGATTATATCAAGCCATTGGACAGTGTTTTCACCTTTTTCACCTCACCGGACCCTACAGTAAGCCTGGGAATTGTCCAGATTGCCATACATAAAGCTCATCTCTGAGTGCGTGCACATTTCTCCATCACACCTGAAGGCCGGACAGGAAGACAAATCATCCAGAGCATCAGAGTTGCATCTCTTCCTATAAGTTGTACAATGTCGGGTTGGATCCAAATGTGGAGATTAAAAAGTGGCCATACTCAGGATTTAAGATATCTGCAAAGATTTTGGAAAGGCATTTTTCACATGTCAGAACTTTCCAAACTAATGGTGTCCTTGGAGATATCAACTCTCTCCAAATCTCCTAAAATGTCTGTCACTTTTCTCTGTGTGCAAAATATTGAAAAATTTAATTATCTGTTAGAAGACTTTGTAAAAGACTTATGTTTAATCATATGGAGCTGCACAGCTCAATGAGGTAGTAACTGGCCACATGTGGCTACTTAAATTTAAATTAACTAAAATGAATAAAGCTTAAAATATTTTGTTCCTTTGTTGCACTAGCCACATTTAAAATGCTCTATGGCCTCATGTGGCTAATAACCACCATATTCATGGCACAAACATAAAATATTTCTAACACTGTAGAAAGTTCCATTCAACAGCATGATCTAAAGCAGCTTTTCCCAGTGTATTCTGCAGATCACTAGCTGTAGGCTCTTAATAGAGGGTAATGCCCAGGGAGTTCTGAGTTAAGGTTTTCTTCCTGCAGCTTTTTTTTTTTTTTTTTTTTTTTTTTTTTACTGTCAGTCTCTAGGAGGAGGCTCTGGGATATAGGAGTTTCCTAAACCAATTTAGAAATCAAACTTTTCTTTTATGGAGGAGTTCCAAGGGCAGTGTTCCATGGGGCAAACTTTGGGAAATGTGGATTTGTAGAATAAGTAGTTTGACATCATGGACTATGCCTTACTCATCTTTTTCTCCCTCTTCTGTATCCAGAAAAATTCCTCATACATAGTAGGTGTGCACTGTTGGCTTAAGTGAGCTAACTGCTAAGGCCAAGAGAAAGAGAAACTGGTAAATATATGGTGAGAACCATCTGTTTCTTGGGCTCCCAAACCAGTTGCATTCTCTATTGAGCCTACCAAATAAGGTAAAACCACTACTTTTCTATTCTCAAGTACACACGTTTTTTTTTAATTTCTGTATTTGGATTTGCCTTTCTGATGGACACTATTTCAAATTTTATTTATTTATTTATTTATTTATAGAAAGCAGGAAACATTCTAAAAGGTATATTTTCCTGAATTACCTAACTTGCCAAATTCAGTTTGGTTGGAAATTGCTTAAAACTCTCTCTCATTGCACTAGAAAGAAAGAAGTCCACAGGCTCCAAAAACCGACTGTCTTGATAGTATTGCACTTTGGACAAGTTATAATGAAAATATGCTTTGAAAACAACTTAAATTTTCTCTCTAATGATATATCTTACCAAACGCTGGCTGGAACCTGGGAGGCAAGAGAACATCTTTTCCAAGGAAAACCACAAATCCTTCTTTCAAAAAATTCTTCAATAATACTATAGTTTATTTTTCTTTTTTTTTTACTATTGTTTATTTTTCTTTTAACTGGGCCCTCCTCAAAATCTCAGTGTCTTGGTCGTCCTACTTCTAAAATAGAATAAATAATCTGAGACCCTAGTAGGATGTTAGAAGAAAAACGATGATGGGGAAATTATTTTGATCTCCACAGAGGCCAGGTGCTAGCAAACTCTCCCCAGCCTTCCTATCCCCGAGCATTCACTTTTCTTTCCTTTGCCTGATGTCTTTCTCTTTTACATCCAAAGACCCATCTCCTCCAAAGACCCATCTCCTCCAAGGAGTTTATCTTCTTCATCCCTTTTCTGAATGCCTACGATTTTTGCCATTGAACCTCTCACACTTGGCTTGGTCCTTGGTCTTCTCGTAGGTGGGAACTCTTATGCCATCTTCTGTCTCCCAGTTGAGTTGAATGGCTCTTTAGAATAGAGGTCAAAACTTAGTGACATCTTTTTTCCTTGATCACTTAGCACTAGTTGTTCAACCACGTTCACCGGGCAAGTACTAGGTGTTCAGTAAATAATGATTAAAAACACCCTCACTTACTTGGAGTAGATTAGTTGTATCCAACAATAACATCTACTTTATTCAAGATCGCCTAATTTAGACTTTGTGGTAATACATTTAGTATTATCAGGGTTGTAAATTTGACCTACATAAAAAATCATTGTAAGATTTATAGATGTATGTAGTCACATCACAATTGTTGTGATAACGCAGAGAGTAGATAAACTACAATTTATCTAACTCTCTCTTTTTTTCGATATTTCATGTACTTCACATAACATAAAATTTGTTATTTCAAAGTGTGCACATCAGTGGATTTTAGTATAATCACTATTGTAATTAACCGTGTTCTAATTTCAGGACTTTTCCATTATCCCCAAAAGAAACCTCATAGCCATTAGCAGTTAACCCCAATTTTCCTCTTCCCCCATCCCTTGGAAAAGATGAATCTGCTTATTATCTCTATGGATTTGCCTGTTTTGGACATTTCATATAAACACAATCATATCTTTCTGTGTCTGGTTTCTTTCTCTTAATGTATTCTTGAGATTCATCAGGTTGCAGCATGTATCAGTACTTCTTTTTATAGCTGAATACTATTCTATTATATGGATATGCCAGATTTTGTTTATCTGTTCATCAGATGATTGACATTTGAGCTGTTTATACTCTTTGACTCTAATAATACTGGTATGAACATTTGTGTCCAAGTTTTTGCATAGCTATAAGTTTTCCATTCTTTTTGGTATGTACCTAGGAGTAGAATTGCTATGTTCACTCTTTGTTACTTTTCATGTAAGTCTTTGAAATCACATATTTTTATATCATTCTTATATAGGCACTGAAAGAGATCTCTGAGATATTTCTCTTTGCTAGCATGTTACAAACCAAGTGATTGTTCTGAGGAAGGCTTCTATTAAAATAGTCTAATTCAGAGTGCCTGAGTGGCTCAATTGATCAAGCATCTGACTGCAGCTCAGGTCATGATCTCACAGCTCATGGGCTCAAGCCCTGTGTGAGGCTCTGTGCTGACAGCTCAGAGCCTGGAGCCTGCTTCAGATTCAGGGTCTCCCTCTCTTTCTGCCCCTCCCCCACTCATGATCTTTTTTTCTCTCTCTCTCAAAAGTAAAAACATTTTTTTAAATAGTCTAATTCAGACTAGTTTCTCCGCAATGACTTCACTAAGTTTCTTGACTTTCCATAGGGTGGCTTAAGAGGACCCAATCTCCCAGCCTTTCAAATATAACAGGCCTCCTTAGATAAATATTTAACCTGCCTATACAGTGATAGGTTAGGACAAGTCCCCTAACAAATTCCAACCAAATGGCTGCCCCAAGTCCCCCCTAATAGGAATCTGGGGTCACTACTTCTCTTGTCCTATCTTTGTTAGATCCCTTTGCCTCTGGAGTCACTGGAGCTGTTTGACTAAGAGCCTGGCAAAATAAATGCCAGTCCATCATTCAGCATCATTATGGGAATGTTGTTCTGTGATATGTGTAAGAGTCGTGTGATAGTGGGGTAAACTTAATTTATCATGATATTGAGGGAAGATCAAGGGCAGAGAGGTGGTGAATGCTATAATTGACCCAGCAGCAAAGAGCGCCTCTTTGAGGATAGCTATGGGAATGAAATGGCCCACATCCAAGTGCTTGTTTCTCCTACGAATAGACTGATCGCTAATTTGGAAAGAAATGTAAAAATGACCTATCAAGTGCCCCTAGGATGAAAATTATAGCCTGTTTTCAAGGTCAGAACATTAAATTTGTTCCCAAGGCCCTAAAAATGAATTAGCAAAGTTTTTCAGCCTTCAGATACAGTTATTTTAGTGAGTCACGACCAGCATTATTTTTTCTGGGATGAGATGAGGTGGGATAGAGAAGAGCATTACCCAGATAACATGGACAACTATTGTCTCTTCAAACTATGTCTCAGTTGTATGTGGTGTGTGTGTGTGTGTGTGTGTGTGTGTGCACATGCTCCTGCACGTGCACACAGAGCTTTGTCGTGATATAAAATGCATTACTCTCAGAATGTTTGAAAACCACACCTCTCTAGGAATTTTATATTATTTTGTCCTGTTTCCTGATAGCAATGGTCATTTGCAAATATTTCTAAAATTTTTCGTGGCTTATGTATAAATACCCTATTTGTGTCTGAAACAGAGGCTAATTCCCATTTTGATCATTCCCCTGCAGCCAAAAGTTGTGTAAGAGGTATTTGTGGTGTCTTTTATATGAAAGGCCAGATGAGGTGTGCTGTGGCATGTTGGGAGTAAAGATTTCTGGAATTGCTAAATGTTTTTAAGAGAAAACAGAGCTATCAATCTTCTTTACCCCCCAGGAACATTCCAAATGTGCTTAAAGCATTGTTCGGGAGGTGTGACTCAGGAAGCCAAGGAAATTAACAAACAGCAAGAAAGCAGGTGTGGCACAAAACATTGCAGTGTTTCATTTGGAAACCCCAGTCTGTTCTTTACATATATTGTCACACAAAATGAATGGCCCCTTCAAGCAAGTCTTAATATTCGTGTCTCCTAATTAATGGGGAAATCCGTAAATCTCTTGTTAATGCCATTAAAAGGATAGTAAAACCCGTTATATGTTAATGAGCACTGCCACTAAGTCTCCTGTTTGTACTAAATGTGCATTTTGTGGAAACCCAAAGAAGGAAAGTCCAGGAGACCTATATTAACACACTTCCTTTCCAGCCTCAATTATCATACCAACTCCTATAGGACACAGACATATATGTTGTTAAACCTTCACAATGTTAGAGCAACCACAGAAACAAGAACATCTTTCCATTGAGAGTCCTGGTTGTGTTTCTTCTGTGACCAGTATTTATAGGCTTTAACTCATATCTCAAACACTCCTCAACCTTTTTAGAAAACTTCTTAGATTTCGGATGCCCAACTTTATCTCTTCTTCTCCTTTCTCCATTCTCACTCACAGAAACAATCCTGGTCTTCTCATTTGTATTCCAGTTTCAAATTTCCAAATGCCCATAAGAAATTTGGATGACCAGTTTTCCCACCATTTTCAACATTTCTGTCACCCAAATTCTTCTCTCTTAAACATGAATGAAGAAACTTCCCTTTTCATATAGTGTTCCTATCATTGCTTCAAGCAAGAAAGTCACACATAATTTTGAAACTCTTCACCCACTATTTCTAGTCTGTCAATAGGATCTGTTGTTTATTCCTTTGAAATGTCATTAAGATTTACCTCTTTATCCATTTAACTGGGACCACTGTATTCATTGTTGTAGTCACCTTCTGCCAGAATTATGGCTATAGCCTCTTCCTTCCTCATTCAATGGGTGGGAATTATAGGCAGGAATATAACTTAAAATTTTGTTAAGAATGTGCTATGTGGCAAACCCTCTACTAGTCACAAAATAAACAGCATAATTACTAAGACTCATTCTCTAACATCAAGTTGCTCAGAATCTTTTGACTGTTATTACCTGACTGGTATAAGGCATTCTTAAACATTATGGTCATTATGTTACTTTCATCCTCTAGAATCTGGGAGTAAGTACAAATGCTTTTACCTGACTTTTGTGGTCTATGCTATTTGGAATGACTCTATCTTTGTACCTTATTCCTCTTAATTCCCTGACATGGCTCATTGCATGCAATAAACTGCACCCTCCACCTGTCTCCTATATGCCTCATACACATCTTAACCTTTACCTTCCTCTACCCTCCACACAAAACATACCCATCTTTGAGAATCTGTTTGGCACACTCCACCTTTTCCACAAAACCTTCTACAATTTTCCCCAGACCACTTTTCTTTTCCTAATTTCCATTGTGCCAATAGTTGGAGGAAATTTCTACCTTAGGGCACTGACTCAGTATTAATAGCATTATATGTTTGAGGTGCCCTTACAGATAAAATATAAACTTTTAACTCTTTGCAAATACTGAATATGAGCCCCATACTCTATAGCTCTGTGTGAAAAGAATAGTAAATTTAGTCTTCATCATATGCACTCTTCCATTTTGCCATTTCATGACTTTACTTATAAAATGTTCAGTGATAATAACTTGTGCCTGGGCCACAGTTAAATACTGGGAGTATAGGCATATACAGATAAATAGACCCTGATATCAGAAATAAATACACAGAATAGCAGAATCCTGGAGGAAAGACAGATTAACTTGTCTGAGGAAGTTAGTGGGAGCCTCCTAAAAGGAATGCTCTTTCCTGCCTGGAATATCCTTTGTTTCTTGTTTAACTAGCAAATTTTACTCATCCCTCATGAATTAGCTCAAAGCCTACCTCTTCTCTGGAGCTTTCTTTGCCAACAAAAGTAGGAATAAAAGACCCAGAGAAGTTTAATGATCTACCCAAATGATTCATATCCTTTTTTCATGTGTTCTCCATGAATACTTTTGTCTTAGATATCTAAGTGATTCTGTTTATAAATTTCTTTTTTTAGATTTTGCAATAACTAGATAAAAAAGGACAATCTTGGACATTTTATCCAGGTGTGTTGGAGTGATTTGCATAAATTATTTTGATTCTGTGACCCTCCTTGTCTGTCTTCTTTTTCTGTCTTTCCTTTTTAAAACTTTCTATTTCTGTACTTAATTTCTCCAAGGCTCTTAATGGACCTAAGAGAGTCTATAAAGGAGGTGTTGTGCTTTCCAGCTAGAACAAGTCCCAAACTGTATGGCTAATCTGGAGAGTATGTTTTGAAACGGTCTCAGTTTCCTTTCCTTGATCACAGGGAATAGATGTTTGATCTAACCCACCTAATCTCTCATTTCCAACCAGTTGTAAAAACATGCTTCTCAGGATTCCAGGCTACTGAAACACAGGGGAGCAAATAATCAGGGAAGAGTGGTTAAATATAGACTAGGGTTTAAATTTATAAAACTTCAGCCTGTTGGTCTGACATTTCCTCCATGGAACTCCATCGGGAGCTGCTCTTGTCAGTGGTATGTGTCTGTTAACTTTTATTAACCATGTTAGTGTCAGAATTCTTTATTCTCTCATTCTTCCTAATAATGTGAATCCTCCAACTTGCTTTTATTTTAAAAAGTGTAAAAATCCACCATGTCCATTCAAATCTATTCAGCAATCGTTCACTAAGTTTCTATGCCTCAGACTTCGGAAGTTAACACCGGGAAAACCACAAAAATGATTCAGCTTAAAATATCATAGGGAAGTTCCCATTGATACAAATGATGTAAATCATTTTACTTCTTTTTCTTTTAGAACATTGTCATATAAATGCCTGTGTGGAAGAGGGTATGGGAAACAAAAGCTCTTATATGCTACTGGCAGAGAGGTATAGAATGGCATTCTCAGGTTATCTTACTATTATCTATCAAAATTTCAAATATTTCTACTTTTGATCCATCTATTCCACTGCCATAAATGTATTCTACTGGCATAGTGACACAAATAGGCCAAGAGTTATATGTAAAAATTACTATTGCAGCAGCATCTATAATAGCAAAAATAACCAAATATCTACTAATGTGGATGTTTAGATAAAATACAATAAAGACATTCGGTGAAATATAATGCAACTATTTTTTAAAATGAGACATGGGTGCCTGGGTGGCTCAGTAGGTTAAGCGGCCCACTTCGGCTCAGGTCATGATCTCGCGGTCTGTGAGTTCGAGCCCCGTGTTGGGCTCTGTGCTGACAGCTCAGAGCCTGGAGCCTGCTTCGGATTCTGTGTCTCCCTCTCTCTCTGTCCTCTTACTGCTCATGCTCTATCTCTATGTCTCAAAAATAAATAAACGTTAAAAAAATTAAAAAATAAATAAATAAAATGAAACAGATGCATGTAAATGGATATGGAAATATTTGTAAGATGTGTTCTTTAACAAAACAGTTTATAGCAAACTTTTGAGAGCATTTATGTTTTTATAAATCCTTCATAAGACCTCAGTTTCCAACCAATATGTAAAAGTCATGGGTTGAAATGATGCATAAGATTTATCTTTTTTGTCCTAAATAACTATGAAAATGAACAAATCATTCTAAAGCAGCTGTGATCAGGAATTTGACAACTATATGGTGCAGAGCCGCCTGAGTTCTTTGGGAGGAGGGAACCACTTGAAATGAGCTTCATATTCACCATAGCTCTCTATCTCAGGGAACCTTACCAACTATGGCACAAGGAAGTTCAAACCAGAGAGCAACCATCTCTCTTGGTGAAAAACAAATTCAGGTCTCCTAGGGAGGTGGTATTTGAAGGAAAAAGTACTAGGGAGGAAAGAGTGATATGTAATACAGAGAAAGAATAAGAGGTAGAGACCCTCAAATACTAGCTTGTCTATATACAGTGAGATTTTGAAATATCTGGGATAATAGCTATGGGTTGTAAACTTGATAGAGATTCTGGACCTTGCACAATGCTGACATATGTTGGAATTCCAAGCAATAAGACTGAAGAGAACTTGCTAAATACCATGAGCATTTAGTTGAGATTTACTATAGTAAAGTACTATAGAAAGTACTATAACTTTCCATAAAGGAAATCCTGGAGTAGCTCAATAAACAAGCCTTGCTGAGATTGAATTGATTCTCCAATAAATTAACTAGTTTCCAAAATAAAATATAGCACTATTCAAAGAAAAGAAATGACCTCACAAAAATAGCATCCTTAATATTCAATATATGATAAAATAAATTACTAGATATTGAATAAACAAAATAATGTGACCTATAGCCAGGGGAAAAATAGTAAATCATAAAGGCTCAGTGATGATACAATGTACAATTTAGGAGAAAAATATTATTTAAAGGAAAGGAAAATATGGATATAATGAGAGATTAGGTAAGAAATTTCAGCAGAGAGGAATAAAAGATGAATCCAAAAACATCTGAAGTCAAGAAATACAATATCTGAAATGAAAAATTCAGCAAATGAGCTGAAAAGAAGATCAGAGACTCCAGAAGAAAGTATCAATTTTCCTTGAAAATTGTTCATTGCAAACTACCACATGCAGAGGAGAAAAGACTGAAAAAATAAAGACACATAACTTGCAAGATAATATTGGACAATCTAGTGTGTGCAGCTTGAGTCCAAGAAGGAGAGGGGTGATATATGGGGCAAAAAAAAAAAAAAATTGAAAAAATAGTGACTAAAAACTCTTTCAAATTTTAACATAAATATCAATTCACAGAATTGAACATCTTGACCAAACCAAAAGCAAAAGAAGCAAAAAGAAAAGAAAAAAAAACTAGGTACATCATAATTATATTGATAGAAATCTGGGATAAGGGAAAATTTTTAAAGTATCCAGAGAGAGACACACATATGTTCAAACAACAGTAGAATAAACACTGACTCTTCATTATAGACAATGCAAGCTAGAAAACAATGGAATGTCATATTTTAAGTGCTAGGGAGATCAGCAATTTTAGCCTAAAATTTCATAGCCTGCCAAAGTATCCTTCAAAAATGAAAGTAAAATAAAGACATAGTTAAATAAAGAACAGCTGATAATAACTTTCAGAGCCAGCATAACTACACTACAAAAAAATATTAAAAGAAGTTCTACACTCTAAAGAATAACTGATACTAGATGAAATTTGAATACCACCAAAGAAATGAACAGTGCCAAATTATGATAATTAGCTGTTTAAAGAAAAATGGCTATGAAGTATTTAGTTTTAACATAGATAAATGTTAAATATGTGACAAGCGCCAAGTATGGAAGGTAAATGTTATAAGGTACTTACCTGGTATGTGAGAAGATAAAATTTTAATTTAAATTACACTGTGATAAGTTAATAATACATATTGTTAGCCGCAGGACCAACCACTGAAAATGGAAAGGCCAAAGGAATAGATAAATGGAACAATAAATATTTGATTAATCTAAAAGATGATGGAAAAAGAGGGGTAGAAAGAGAAAAAAATGACATAAAGAAGGGAAATAGCAGAATGGTAGACTTAAATACGAATAATTACATAAATGTAAATGGAATAAAAACTGACTAAAAGGCAGCAATTGTCAGACTGGATAAACAAGCAAGATTCACCTATGTTGAGACACATAGTCAAAAGCAACAAAGTAGAAAAAAGTATATATATATATGAAAAAATGGGACCTTATAAAGAAAATAAATATAGTAAAAAGATAAAGTAATATTATTAACTGCTTTGTACCCATAACAAACTCTTTCAGAATATTGTGGAGGAGGAAATACTTTCCAACTTGTTTTATTGGCAAATGTTACCCTAGTATCAAATCCAGAGAAAAACATAAGAAAATGTTAGAAAAACATTTCTCATGCATAAATCATAAAAAATCCTTGAAAAAAATGGTAGCAAATTAAATTCAGCAATATATCAAAATCATAATGCATCATGACCAAGTGAGGTTTACCTGGAATGCAATATTGGTTTACCATTTGGAAATCAATCAGTATAAACCAACAGAATGAAGGGCAAAAATACTCCATATGGCCATTTTACTAAATGCAGAAAAAGCATAGAGCAAACTTCAACTCCCATTCATGAGAAAAATCCTAAATCTTTAACAAACTAAAAGTAAACACAACTTCCTTAACCTCATTAAGGGTATCTCTGAAAAACTTAGAACTGAGCACAGAAGATTTTAGGACAATGAAACTATTCTTTATAAGATTTAATGGTTTGGATACATGACATTATACATTTGTTAAAATTCATAGAACTGTACAACACTAAGAAGTGAACTCTAATGCAGATATGGACTTTGGATAATAATAATGTATTAGTAATCATTTACCAGCTATTACACAAACATTTATCAGATAAACCACACTGATGCAAGATGTTAGTAATTGGGAAACTGGGAGTGGAACTATATGGGAATTCTGTGCTTTCTGCTCAATTTTTCTGTTACCCTAAAACTTCTTTAAAAAATAAATTAATTTTTGGGGCACCTGGGTGGCTCATTTGGTTGAGTGTCTGACTTTGGCTCAGGTCATGATCTTCACAGTTTGTGGGTTTGAGCCCTGCATCAGGCTCTGTGCTGACGGCCCAAAGCCTGGAGCCTGCTTCAGATTCTGTGTCTCCCTCTCTCTCTGTCCCTCCCCCACTCTTTCTCTCTCTCTCCCTCTCTCTCTCTCTCTCTCTCTCTCTCTCTCTCTCTGTCTCTCTGTCTCCCCCTCTCCTTCTCTCTCTGTGTCTCAAAAAATAAAAAATAAAAGAAAATAAATAAATATTAATTTTTTAAAACTACAAAAAATGATTTTCTCATTTTAATAAGAAGCAACGCAAGGATATCCACTGTCACAATTTCTATTCAACATTGTGCTGGATATTCTGGCCAGCATAGTCAGGCTAAATTAATACCTAACCTAAATATTGGAAAGTAAGAAAAAATACTCTTTATTGGCAGATTACCTGATGATGTACATAAAAATTTCTAAGGAATTAATGTACGATAAGACTCCTAAACCCTATAAGTGAATTTAGCAAGGTCACAGGAAACAGACCAATATGCAAAAATTTAATGTATTTCTGTATGTTGAGTGAAGAGTTCGCCAGTGAAAACTATTCCAGCAGCCTTTTTTGAAGCAATTTTGACTGATTGATTCTAAAATATATAAAGAATTTGAAAGGATTTAAATAATCTTCAAAATGAAGAAAGAAGTTGGAGAACTTATATTACCTGATTATAAGAGGTACTGTAAAGTTTGGTAATCAACACAATTTGGAAACAAATCAGTAGTCTAAAAATAGAACCAAAATATATGGTTCTTATGTTCTTAAAAAGGCACCAAAGCACATTAAAGAGAAAAATAAATTCTTCAAATATAATGCTGGAACAACTAGGCAACCATATTTAAAAAAGAAACCTTGGGGGTCGCCTGGGTGGCTCAGTCAGTTAAGCGGCGGACTTCAGCTCAGGTCATTATCTCACGGTCTGTGGTTCGAGCCCCGGGCAGGGCTCTGTGCTGATGGCTCATCAGAACCTGGAGTCTGCTTCGGATTCCGTGTCTCCCTCTCTCTCTGCCCTTCCCCTGCTCATGCTCTGTCTCTATGTCTCTCAAAAATAAATAAACGTTAGAAAAAAATTAAAAAAAAGAAAAAGAAACCTTGGGGCATTTAGACGGCTCAGTCGGCTGAGTCTCCAGCTCTTGATTTTGGTTCAGGTTATGATCTCCAGATCATGGGATATAGCTGTATTCAGGCTCCACACTGAGCATAGAGCCTGCTTAAGAGTCTCTGTCTCACTCTACGCTCTCCCCTACTTGCTCTCTCTCTCCAAAATAAATATAATGAAATAAAATAAAATGAAAGTTAAAGAAATAAACCTTGACCTCTATAACACAACATACTCAAAACTTAATTTGAAATGAGTAATAAAACATAAATGTAAAAGCTAAAGCTTCTAGAAGGAACACAAGGGAGTCTATATTTGCAAACTTGGAGTAGGCAAAGATTTTCATACAGGGTAAAAAAAAAAAACACCATAAAAGAAAAAAAATAAATTGTACTTCCTTACATTAAAAACTTCTGCTCCCGAAAAGACAATGTTAAGAAAATGAAAGGCAGACCACAACCTAAGGGAAAATATTTATAAGGCATATATCTGAAAAAAATGACTTATGTCCAGAAAATATAAAGAACGACAGCTTAATAATGAAAAATAACTGGATTAAAAAAGTGGTCAAAATAATTGAATAGACACCTCACAAAAGAATTTACAGAACGACCACTAACCACATGCATAAGTGATCAAAATCATGAATCATCAGGAAAATGCAAATTAAAACTAAAATATGTCACTTCATACACACGGAAGGTCTATATGCCAGGGAAGATGTGAAACAACTGAATTTCTTATTATTTTTTAGAGGGACTGTAAAATGGCTGAGCACTTTATAAGAAACTGGCGGTTTCTGGGGCACCTGGCTGGCTCAGTCGGTTAAGCGTCTGGTTCTTGGTTTCAGCTCAGGTCATGTCTCGCGGTTTGTGAGTTTGAGCCCCACATCTGGCTCCTCGCTGATAATGCAGAGCCTCCTTGGGGTTCTCTCTCTCCCTCTCTCTGCCCCTCCCACCCCTGCTTTCTTTCTCTTTCTCTTTCTCTCTCCCTCTCTCTCTCAAAATAAATTTTTAAAAACTGGCAGTTTCTTATAAACTTGAATATATGTATAACCTATGACCTGCAGTTTCACTACCAAGAACAAATAAAGACATATGTTCACAAAAATACTTGTATATGAATCTTCATACCACCTTTATTCATAATAATTAAAACCAGAGACAGTGCAAATATCCATCAAGAAGAACATGAATAAATTGTGGTATATTCATACAGTGGAGCAAAAAAAATTAAATTATCCTCTAATGGATAAATGCAATGAAATGGATAAAGTTTGAAACAAATGAAGCTAGACAAAAAAAAAAAAGATATTGTATAAAGTAGATCCTGTATGATTCCATTTATATGAAATCCTGCAACAGGTAAAAATTTGGTACTAGAAGTCAAAAGATGGTGGCCTGTGGTATGGGGCTGAAGCATGGATTGACTAGAAGAGGCATAATGGAACCTTCTGGGGTGGACATATGTCATATCTTGATTCATTTGTGAGAAGCTGTGTATATTTATCAGAACTCACTAAAATTATGGCATATGCATTACACTATGTATAAATTATACCTTAGTAAATAAAGGGCAGATGTTTTCATACACGCACACGTGCACATACACACACACAATCAAGGAGGGGATGGTAGAAGACAAAGATGGATTTTTGTTTTTGTTTTTTATTTTCCCTTAAGTCCTCTCCAGAAACTACAAGAATACCTGCTCTATAATAGGTACTCGATAAATATTCAACGAATGAAGTGATATGTATGGAAAATTCTGAATAATAAATAGGAAACTGTTAATAGTAGTTACCTTTGAAGCTCAGCCTAATAGGAGAGAAGGGGATGCTTACTTCCATTCCATCTCTCCCTACATTCAATCCTGAATGCAGATTTCACACGCGCACACACGCACATGCACACACACACATATACTTTCAGAAACTCATCATGTTGTATTATGTATGTTTTTTCAAAACCTAAATTTTGGTAAAAATTAAGATGGAACCCAATAAATTTTTGTGATATATGGAAATTTATTAATACATGAGATATGGATAATGATTTTTCAAAAAATATTAATTCTTTGACCCTCTAATAACTTCAAGTCCTCTTTATATAATTCAGTGTGTGTCAAAGCCTGAACTAAAAGTTTCATAGTCCCTATTAGCAATAAAATTAGCTATTATTCACAAAAGCATCAGGAAGAACAGTTGCTACTGCAGTTCCCTACAGTCTCCAAAGGGATATTATTATCTCTAATTTACAAATGATAAAATCAGGGGTCAGTGAAGCTAAATGATTTTTCAAGATTCTCAGGGACCAGACAGTGTCAAATTCAGAATGTGTTGCCACCTCGAATTTCTAAATGTTTGCTTTCTAAAATGGTTTCCTTTTCTTCTCATGTATCAAAAATTAACAAAAAGGAAATGAAAAGTTACATTTTACAAAGGCAAATTAAATGTATACCATAACAGCCAGGATGACTGGTGTTTGGAAGAAAGTATTCACTTGGAAGAAGATTGCTAAGCAGTGGGTACAGAATCTGACTGAGGGGTAGGCCCACGAGACTGCTACCCAAAGCGTTGGCATGGTGGCATTAAAATATCCATGGAATAAATTAGACATGAAGTGATTGCTGAGCCAGATTTTCTCAAGTGGCTTTTTATGTAACTACAGAAATACAAATTTATACAAATCCAGCTGAAGCAGACTGTGCTTCAGCTGGAAATGGAAACTGTGCTCACCAGCATGGACACGACTCTCTCGAATCATTTTGCAACACACACATGCAGTTTGCAGCCAGCCAAAAAGCCAGCAGTAGCTGGCAGCTGAAACCGAGATAAAATAATTGCAGAGCACAATGCTGTTCACAGGATTGAGGAATTTCCTTCATTATCTAAATCTTTAATAGGCTTGCCAAGAAGTTGTCTGATGTGAATAATCACAAAAGAACAGTAGAGAGAAGAAGAGATATAGGAAAGCAGGAAACTTTTGTCTGCTACTTTTTTCAGACTTTTGGCTCTGCTTTGGGCAGCAAAGTGAGTCAGTAAATGAACTTATTTCTGTATACATTTTTATTAATAGGAAGTCAGAGTCTCCCTGCCCCTTTAAATAAATCTTGAATAAATATTTTACAATTCTCTTTGAAATGGTACCAAATTATTAGTCTGGAGACACCCACGTGTCTAGGTCCGGGGTTGGCTGTATTTACACAATCTTTGTTTTTATCCTTTTCATCATGGAATCATGGGAGGGAAAGAAAAAAAGCAAGAAGTTCTAAGATTAGAATTATCTGAGGGAAAACAAAAACTACAGTCTCGAAGCACTTTTACAAACATGCCAAAGAATGAAACCGGATCCTTATCTTATACCACACAGCAAAATCTACTCGAAATGAATTAAAGACTTGAACGTAAGACCTGAAGCCGTAAAAACTCTGGAAGGAAATATAGGTGGTAAGCTCCTTGACATCAGTCTTGGTGATGATTTTTTGGATTTGACACCAAAAGCAAAGGCAACAAAAGCAAAAATAAACAAGTGGGCCAAAAAGAAACAAAACAAAACAACAGACAAGTCTTAGTGGTATGTATTGAATGCTAAAATGGGTGGAATATGATGTGTTTTAGGAATTCAGACATCAGAGTAAGAATGGCCAAAAGGGAAGGGTTCACATTTGAGGTAGGTCTTGAGCTGCGCTTGAAATATGAATAAAATTGAGGACTGAGAATGACATACCAGACACAGGCAGAATGCCACTAAAGAACTGTCATAGCCCATTCTGTTTCTTCCTGTTAACTGCTTTTCACAATCTCAACGATTTCTCTAACTGGGTGCCTCTCAACTTTATATATATACAGACACACACACACACACACACACACACACACACACACACAACCTATACACATGTCCACGTCATGAAGGAAGATTTTAGGAAAAGTGCGTGGCTAACTATAATAGCTACTTCTACAACAAAATTAACTTAGTAATTTAGTAATTTGCAAGTACTTCTCACAGATGATAGTCCTTACTATAAAGCAGAGTTGCAAAAATAGTCCCAGTGAAGACAAATTTTATCCCCTTGGATTCTTCCACAGGCATAACTTTTCTTCAAATATCAACACAGATAAAGCTTACCAAAAAATTCCTATTCAAAATACAAATACAAATGCTGTATATTTGGCACCTGCTTGAATGAAGATGCTAGTAGTTCTCTTTTGAAAGAGACTTCTGTGAACAAGGACTTGGACTGCCTTCAACACCATCTGTAGTAGCAAGGGTAAAAACACCAGCATCACTCATTAGGTAAGAGGTGAGGTTTTCTGTTGTTTCTTCAGCACTGAACCAGATGTTGGTATGACTGTATTTCTCTTCTTGGCTGCTCATGGGAAGTCTTGTTTGGAAACTCTAGCCCATATAGAGCAACACTTTGTTGCCAAAGAAAAGAAGTTGGAAGGTTTATTTCTGAAATATTTCTATATGGTGGTAGGTTATTTTCAAAAAAAAAAAAAAAGAAAGAAATTATTATAGGGATAAACCACTCTTTTCTGAAATAATGAAATCACATTTCTTTTAAGCTTTCTTTTCTTGACTCAGTTTGCAAATATAAGTATAGAAATATTATTCTGCATTTTAATAATTATATAGCAAAAGTCTCTGCTTTTATAGCAAAAGTAACTCTGCAAAGTTACTTCAAGCAATGTGGAGGACAGAGAATAGGCAGAAACTATCCCCAACCCTCTACCCACAATTTGAAAAGAAAATGAAATCACATGCCACAATGTACTTCAATCATGCAAATTGTTTTTATACATATCCACTGGTGAAAGGAAGCATCAAAAACCCTAGGAAATACTTTACCAACATGAACAAGTTTTATAAAAATACATACTTGCTCTTTTATACCTATCCTAAACTTCTATAAGGCCCTGTCTTTGTTGACATTTCTTCTAGGTTATCAACTTTGTTTGCATATAAATTTTTTAAGTTTATTTATTAATTTTGAGAGAGAGAAAGGATGAGACAGAGGTGGAGGGAAAGCAGAGAGAGAGGAAGAGAAAGAATCACAAGCAGGCTTCCCATTGTTAGCACAGAGCCCAACATGTGTCTCAAACTCATAAATTGTGAGATCATGACCTGAACCAAAACTAAGAGTCAGACACTTAACCAACTGAGCTACACAGATGCCCTGGCAAATGATTTTTCTTAATATTCTCTTACAATCCTTCGTGTTTCTGTGGTGTTGGTTGTTATTTCTCCTCCTTCATTTGTGATTTTATTTGAGTCCTCTCTCTTTCTTTCTTGATGAGTTTGGCTAAAGGCTTTTTCAATTTTATTGACCTTTTCAAAGAACCATCTCCTGATTTCATTGTTTTTTTTTTTAGTGTCTATTTAATTTATTTTTTCTCTGATCTTTATTATTTCCTTCTATTGGATTGGGTTTGTTTGTTTTTTTATTTGCTCCTTTAGGTGTAAGATTAGGTTTTTTATTTGGGATTTTTCTTATTTCTTAAGGTAGGCCTGTATTGCTGTAGTCTTCCCTCTTTGAATAGCTTTTGCTGTATCCCAAAGATTTTGGACCTTTGTGTTCTCATTTTAATTTGTAAGTATTTTTTTTTATTTCCTCGTTGACTTTTTGGTTCGTTGTTTAATAGCATATTAGCCTCCATGTATTTGTATTTTTCCAGATTTTTCCTTGTGATTGATTTCTAGTTTCATACCCTTGTGGCTGGAAAGATGTATGATCTGATTTCAATCTTTTAAAATTTATTGAGACTTCTTTTGTGGCCTAACATGTGGTTTATTCTAGGGAATTTTCCATGTGCACTTGAGAAGAATGTGTATTCTGCTGGGTTTGGATGGAATATTCTGAATATATCTGTTAGGTCCATCTGCTCCAATGTGTCATTCAAAGCCACTGCTTCCTTATTGATACTCTTTGGATGATCTACCCATTGATGTATATGGGGGTATGAAGTCCCTTACGATTATTACATTACTGTCAGTTTTCCTTTTATGTCTATTAATAGTTGCTTTTTGTATTTGGATGTTCCATGTTGGGTACATAAATATTTACAATTTTTATGTCTTCTTGTTAGTATATTTATTTTATCATTATGAGTGTCCTTCTTTGTCTTGGTACAGTCTTTGTTTTAAAGTTTATTTCGTTCAATATAAGTATTGCTACTCCAGCTTTCTTTTTACTCCTATTTGCATACTGAATGTTTTTCTGTCCCTTCACTTTCAATCTGCAGTTTCAAGTCTGAAGTCAGTCTCCTGTAGGCATTATATAGATGGATCTTGCTTTTTTATTCATTCAGTCACCCTATGTGTTTTGATTGGAGCACAATCACCCTATATATTTTGATTGGAGCCGTTAGTTCATTTACAAAGTACCTCTTGATAGGTATAGACTTCTTGCCATTTTGTTACTTGTTTTATAGTTCTTTTTATAGTTTTTCTCTGTCTCTTTCTTCTCTTGCTCTCTTTCCTTGTGATCTGATGATTTTCTTTAGTGATATCTTTTGATTCCTTTATTTTTATGTTTTTATGTATCTATTATAGATATTTGATTTGTAGTTACCATTACATTCATCTAGAACTTCTTATGCATATAGCAATCTATGTTAAGTTGATGGTCACTTACGTTTGAACCCATTCTAAAAGTTCTAAATTTTTACTCCTCCTCACTATGTTTTATGTATATGGTATTATAATTTGCATCTATTTATTTCGTGACTCCTTTGACTTATTTTTATAGATATAATTGATTTGGGGGCACCTGGGCGGTTCAGTCAGTTAAGCATCTGACTCATGATTTCGGCTCCGGTCATGATCTCACGGGTTCGTGAGGTCTAGCTCCATGTTGGGCTCTGCATTGAGAGCACAGAACCTGCTTGGGCATCTCTTTCTCCCTCTCTCTCTTTGCCCCTCCCCTGCTCATGCTCACACATGCTTTTATGCTCAAACACTGTCTCTCTCAAAATAAAGAAACTTAAAAAAGATATAGTTGATTTTACTCCTTTTCTGTTTTAACATTCATAATGGTTATATGAATGACTAGTCTGCTACTTTTATTATATTTGCCTTTACCTGTGAAATTTTTTCCTTTCATAACTTTATTACATCTGATTGTGGCTTCTTCTTCCCACTCAAATAATTTATTTTAACATCTTTTGTGAGTCAGGTTTAGTGGTGATGAACTCCTTTAAGTTTTTTGTCTGGAAATTCTTTACCTCTCCTGTTTTGAATGATAGGTAGAGTATTCTTGCTTGAAGGTTTTTTTTTTTCTTCTTACCTTTCAGTACTTTTGGCCTGAAAAGTTGATGCTGAAAAATTTTCTGATAGCCTTATGGGGATTTCTGTTGGGAGCCATGTTGGGCTCACAGGTTGAGACCCCTCCCTGTGCAGAAAAGGCGGTTGAAGCAAAGCTCCTGCTGGCCAAAATAGCGCCTAGTCAGTCTTACCTCCTTCTAAATAATTTTTCAGGCTTGGATTTCTTGAGCTACTCTCGCTGGTCCCAAGGAACGTAATGCTCTTTTGTTTTATGGCATTTAGATAAAAGGGAAGGACCTGGAGCACGATGCTTTGGTGGATTACATCTGAGTGAGAGTAGCCTGACCAGAAGTAATCTTAAAGTCACATCTTGGGGATGGGTTACACAAATTGATCGCAGTTATGGGCTGGCTAAATATTAGTGTAACTTGTGTAAACGTTAGGCCCCTATTATGTAAATTCACTCATTCACAAGCAAAGGACAAGCATTGGGAATTCTGTCCTTGCCTTGCCGGATGGGTTGCACCTCCTCCATTGTAGTTGGAAGAATAATCAAAATGACTCCCGGCCTGTTTATAGATAATTAACATAGGCAGGCCTAGGTAACTTCCTGTTCTCTCCCCCTGCCTTTAAATTTATATGCCAATTAACTTGAAAACAACTTGCAAGATTGAGGAAATCACCACTTTGCTGATAAAAACACATTATTGTTCAAACTATGCTTACTGATGAGATGTCACTCATTACTGTAATGTAACTCACTACTTTTAAATAAAGACACTGAGACCAGCAGAGCAGAGATGCTAGAATTGCCAGGGCTGCCTGCTTGGTAATCAAACCACATCTTGTGCCTCTCTCGTTCCTTTCGCCTAACCGTCCATCCTTCAGGGACCCCTGGACTCAGCCGGAGCTGGACTCTGGTAGATTTCCTTGTATGTAACTGTTTATTTTCCCTTGCTGCTTTTAAAATTCTCTCTTTATCACTACTTTTTTGTCATTTTAGTTGCTAAGTGTCTTGGGGCGATCTCTTGTGTTGATTTTGCTGGGGGCTGTTTCTGCTTCTTTGATCTGGATGCCTCTTTACTTTCCCAGATTAGGGAAGTGTTCTGCTATTATTTCTTGTAATAAATTTTCTGGCCCCTTCTCTCTTTTCTTTCATCTCCTTCTGGGAGTCCCTATAATACAAATGCTATTCTGTTTGATGATGTTGCTGACTTCCCCTAACCTCTTCCCATTATATATATATGTATTATTGTATATATATATATATATATATGTATTATTTATTATATATATAAACATAAAATACACATATACAAACAGAATACACACACATACATATATATAAATATATATATATACATATATATATTTACACATATATATATATTTTTTCTGTTTGGCCTGGTTACTTTTCAACATTGTCTTTTCCTGGTCACTCATCCATTCTTCTGCTTCCTCTTTCTTTTTTTTTTTTTTTAAAGATTTTAGTTTTAAGTAATCTCGACCTAATGTGGGGCTTGCAACCCGAAGATCAAGAGTCACATGCTTTACTGACTGAGCCAGCCAGGCACTCCTCTTCTTCTGCCTCCTGTAATCTGCCTGTGATTCCCTCTAATGTATTTTTAATTTCAGTTATTGTGTTCTTCATCTCCAGTTGGTTCCAGATCCTCCCCTTTTTCTCAAGTCCAATGACTATCTTTATGACTATTACTCTGAATTCTCTATTAGTCATATTTTTTTATCTCTATTTCATTTAGCTCTTTTGCTGTGGTTTTGTCCTATTCTCTTATTTGGGACATATTTCTCTGTCTTTTCATTTCGTCTAACTCCTGATCTTGAAAGTAGTGGCCTTATGAAGAAGAGGTCCTGTGGTGCCCTGTAACACCATGCCCTCTATTTACCAGAATCAGGTACTTCAGGGTCATATGTGAATTATGTGCACTCTACTATTGTGGCTGAGCCGTGTTTGCCATCAGTTTAGTTGGCTGCAATAGCCTACTTTGCCTTTTGTGGGCAGGGTTTATCCCTGTACTGTTAAGGGGCCAGTCCGGGTCCACTGTGGGCTTATTATTGGGTGGTGTCAGCAGTCGGACTAGATGGCTGGTCTGTCCCTGTGCTGGGATTGCAGTCATCCCAAACTGTAGGGCTCTCTCCCCATAGTGCCTTCTGAGAGGCCTTCATTGGTGGATGCGTCTGGCAGTTACACACAATGCCTATTCCCAGTCCATCTGCCAGGTAAGGACTCACACCAAACTTCAAGACTCTCTCCCTATGCTATCCTCTGAGAGGTTTTTGTTGGTGGGCCAGGCCAGCTGTCAGACCAGATGCCTGTCTCCAGTCCATCTGCTAGGGCTACAATCACACTAGGTACCATGGTATTAGTAAACTAGGTGGAGGGTGTTCATACACGCTGTAGCCTGTATGTAGGGCAAAGAGGGGGTAGTGAAATGGTACTTGCTAGCTCTTTGGTTCTTGGAGAATTCTCCTAAAGATCCCTGTTCCTCCAGCAGGAGGAGGAGATTCTGAGATTAGGAAACAAATCTCCTTTATATATACCCCAGACACTTGTCGAACCTCTGCTTCCATGCTGCATCTCTGAGGGGTTGTTTGTTATGCTGGCTCATCCTCGGGCTCTCCCAGAGCTAAACCCACTCATTTTCAAAGTACTTGGAGTTAAGCTCTGCTGATTGTGAAAACTCACGTTAAGCTCCACTAGCTTTCAATGCCAGATTTTATGGAGACCAGTCTTCTCAGTGCAGGTCCACCCTGCCTGAGGTGCCTGGTGTGATGTCCCCTCCTCTCCCTTCTCCGTGCTTATGGTGTCCCTCCCATTTGTGTTTTGTCTTCTTGGGAGTTTGATGTCTGACTGCACCCCTGAGCCTCCTAAGCTTTTCAATGGAGCATTATCTCCCGTGATGAACCGTGCCAATCTTTAGGTCGTTTTCTGAGTTAGTTGCGCTGACACGGCTGTTACCTAGGTGCATCCATGAGTGAGGTGAGCTTAGGATCCTCCTAGTCCACCATCTTCCCAGAAGCTACATAATATTCTTTATCGTAAACCTGATTTAAATTTGATCTTGCTGAATGTCTTATTTGATTTTTTGCCAAACTCTTTTATCTATAGCAAATCTGTGACTGCACATCAATCTTGTTTTGGCAAATGGTGTTGAACTTCAATGTGCTATATCTATTCCAGAACTATTTATTGTCATTAAATCTAACATTATCTACTGTTAAATAACTTCTCAATTTTATACAAATTATATTTATTGAACTGAATCCTTTTTCAGCCTCAGTACTTTGGATGTAGGAACGTCACTTGTTTTTCACAATGTGAACAACTTTATTGCTGAATTGGATAATAGTTTCAAGTGCTTGTTGGTAAGAGATGTGTAGTAGCACCCCACTATACAGTATTTCCACCCGATGGATACAAAAGTTACAGATATCTAAGAGCATAGATACTAGTAAAATGAATAAAAATTATTAGAAAGTAATGATTTTTTATTATTACCTTTATTCTTAATTTAACTTACTTGGTTGGAAATGTATATAACTTAATTAGTAATAGCTGTGTTTAAAAATGGGACTGAAAATTTAAAACTCAGTTGTAGTGAACCAGTACAAGTCTGTTACAGCATACTACTGGATTACTGTAATGTTCCTTTTTCATTCCTCAATTTGGCAATTAACATGGTCCTTTTCTTTTCCTTTTTTTCCTTTAAGTCAATCTTACCATGGGTTTATCAATTTTATAAAGTTTTAATTATATATTTTGACTTTGTTGATATCTTCTATTGTATATTTATATTTCATTAATTTCTATTCTTGTCTTTTCTATTTTCTTCTGCATCTACTTTGTTTTTAATTTGCTATTCCTTAAGGCCTTGTTATGAACGCTTATATAACTAATACTCAGAACTTTTAAAAATGTTTGTACTGAAGAGCGTAAATTACCTTCTCGGCACTGCATTAGCTACATCTCACAAGATCCCTTTTCAAGGTTTTATGATGTATTTAATTTCAATGTATTATGTAAGACATACTTGATATACAATATATTGCACATATTTAACAAGTGCAATATTTAACAAGTACTGTTTGATATGTTTTGATGTTTGTGTATACCTGTGAAACCATCACAATTATGTAGAAGTTTTTTTATGGACCATTTCTCTTGGAGAATTTCCTGGGAGAGAAATGGCCAGGGCCAACGGCAACTGTTTGCTTCTCTTTTTAAGAAACTGACAAACTGTTTGCCAACATGCTTGTATTATTTCGTGATCTAACTGGTATAGTAGGAAAGGTGTACTTGCTGTACATTCTTATTAAAATTTGATACGATTAGTATAATTTTAGAAATTTTAATAGGTATATAGTAATATTTTATTATAGATTTAAATTGCATTTCCCAGTCTTATGTTCCTTTTTATCACTGAGTAGCATTCTGTAATATGGATATACCACCTTTCTGTGCTGAAGGACATTTGGTTTGTTTTCAGTTTGAAGCAATTATGTATAATTAGCTACAATTGCTACAAACAGTCACTTACTGTTTTTTTTTTTTATAAACATGACTTTGTTTTTCTATTTGATAAATACCTAGGAGTGTGAGTAATGGGTCATGTGGTAATTGTATGTTGAATTTTTTAAGACATTCTTGCATTATTTTTGAAGTGGCTCAAACATTTTTCATTCCAACTAGTAATATATAGGAGTTGCAGATGTTCCTCCACCATTTACATTAAACCTATGTGTGTTTATATTTAAAATGAGTTTCTTATGGACTACACATAATTATACTTTTTTAAAAATCCAATCTATCTCTACTTTTTAATGGGGTTCTTAAACCGTTTAATGTGATTATTGCTTAAAGTTTAGTTTAGTCTATCATCTTGCTATTTGTTTTCTGTGTTATTTTAGATTAATTGCATACTGTTTTTCCCAACGTTGAGTTATTACCCATAACTCTTTGGTCTTGGCTTATTTTAGTAATTGCTTTATGGTACATACTATAAAATCTTCTATTTATCACAATCTACCTCTAAGTAAGTCTGTACAATTTCCCATATAAGAATCCTATAACAGTATATTGTTTCTCTCAATACGTAAGGCCATCATCCCTTTCATATAATCTTGTGACCCAGGTTGATCTCTCATAGTCCAGAGTTAAATAACTCAGAATATTCAAGGGCTATTTCAGTATAATTTGTTCTCAAATTACATTTGCTCCGGTTTAATCTATAATCAAAATTTTATTATGCTTGGCATTGCTCCTTCTGCTCTCCCTTATACTACTTTGGAGCCTATCAAAGTTAGATAACACTACACAGAAGTAATTGGTATCAAGTTTGATTTTCTTGTTTTTTGTTTTTTGTTTTTTTTTCAAGTTTTCTTTCTCCTGAACTAGATGCGGTTTTGGGAAAACACAGGAAGGATTCTAGGAAGTAAATGATCAAATAGGTAATGAACCGATACAGTTTGAAATTTGACTTATAATATTTAACGAGTAATACAAATAGGTTTTTTCCTTTTTTAATGTCTAAGTATAGGGGTGCCTGAGTGGCTCAGTCAGTTAAGCATCCAACTTCAGCTCAGGTCATGATCTCACAGTTTGTGAGTTCAAGCCCTCCGTTGGGCTTTGTGCTGACAGCTCAGAGCCTGGAGCCTGCTTCAGGTTCTGTGTCTCTCCTCTCTCTTTGCCTCTACCTCACTCATGCTCTTTGTCAAAAATAAACATTAAAAAAATGTTTTTTAATGTCTAAGTATAAAGAAACATTTACTTTATAATCTTTGAGAATTTATTTTAAGATTTTTGTAGAATATATTTATATAAAATATATGTATTTTAACTATGTATGGTAATGGACTTATTGTGGTAATCACTTTAGCATATACAAATATCGAATTATTATATCATATACCATAAAATAATACAATGTTATATGTCAATTATATCTCAAATTTTAAAATATATGTATATATTTATATAATTTTTAATTATATGGGTTAATTTCATATTTTATACATACTTTAAAAGTTAAAATAATATATTCAATATTAGGGTTTTGTTTATCATCCTAACTGTCCAATATGAAGTTAAAAAAGAAAATGACAAATTTTGACAGAATTCTTGACTTCCAATCATTTTTAACAGCATGTAGACATATATTATAACAACGCAAATGTTTGTTTAACAAAATGTCAGATTTTTTTTCTCCGGAATTAAATGTAAGCCAAATGAACAAAATGACCCATTTTAATTTGACTTGGAATAGAACCCAGATTATAAATACCACCATGTGTATAATTTTCCAGTTATAATAAAGTGAGTAGGGTTTTTTGTTTACTTTCAAGATTGACCTCATAGTATTTCTTTGGCCTCTTGAAGTGTTCATAGTAATTACTAAATAGAGCACATTTTCTCTATAAACCAAAATTCCCCCAGAAATATTCATGTCTGAAAGAGAAATGTTGCAAGGTAAAAATAAGAGTTTTAGGCAAGTGTAATGTCATATGATAAAATTTCCATGAAAATATTTTCATGAGTAATGAAGGAAATATGAGCAAATTCGTAGGCATATTCCTTGGGAGGTGCTTTAAAAGGTGTGAGAATGCTAAGGATACTCCAGAAAGTATTTCCCTTTTTCCAATTCTAACCTTACTTACTAAGATATAAGGCTGTTTTTCTCAGTGTTTTAGGTACAAATCCACTATCAAAAGTCACCTTGGTTCTGAAAAGTTAAGACAAGCACTTTAATAAACTTTTAAAAACAAAGTATTTCTTGAAAGATTATTATTGCTTTTTAAAAGTTGGTATTTTTAATGTAGAACTTCCTTAGGCACACAGGATATTGTGTTAAAGGATCACAAAGTTTGATAAACGAACCTTGAAAATGGCACCCAGATTTGTTTAAAAGAAAACATATAATAAAACGAGAGGTTAGACTATGATTGTGGAGTCTTGAAACTTAAAATACTTAAAATAGATTGAAAACAAATGAGAGCATATAAAACACATTCTCACCAAAGGGTTAAGATCAATCATAAATATCATACGTAACCAAGAATAATGGCATCATTTATTGTCTGCAGACGTGTGTCTCTGTGCAGTATGAAGTTGATCCTAGAGCTATTAGTAACTTGAAGTTTGGCTCCTGAAATGCACTGTAGGTCAGCCAATCCATAATTATTCATTTAACGTGTCAAATCATTGACTCAGCTACACAAAGACTTGATTGATAAGTGCTGTTACTTAGACTAGTGCCAAGGTATGCTTAGTTCAAGGTGCATGGAGTCACCACAGGATTTGACATACTGGGCCAGCTCCTGCTTAGTGAAAGGGTCTCCAATACCTTTCAGAGATGGATTAACTTTTCCAAACCATCAGAATCCATTTTCAATTGCAGCCTGCTGGGAGACCAAAAGAAGCAAAAAAATCAGTCCTTTACTCTTAAATTGATTAAAATCTGAGTAAGAGACAGAAGTTATACAGTAAAATCTATTATCCCTCATGGTTGGTAAAGAGCTCTAGACAACCACATATTGTGGTCAAGAGTCCATGTATGTTTAAAGAATTAAAAATTAAAAAAAGTCTTAACTCCACATGTCATAACATAAAGCATAGTAATAAAATATACTTACAATGATTGAAAAAGCACTTCAGTATTTTAGTCTCAAAGTCAGCCTTGTAACCAATTATCCATATTTACCAAGCAGCTTAGCCACAGTAGAAACTGAGCCCTTATTTCAATGGACTGATTCTCTGGAGCTGTACCTCAGGGAATTTCTCCACCTGGGCTTTTCCTAATCTACCCCCAAGGAGAAGTCCCTCTGTTGGCAGGTCCTCAGTAATGATTCCCTGTACTATGATCTGTTTTTTGCACCTTCGTGCCCTGTAATCCCATGATGGAAACTTTTGTTGGGAAGTTCCCAATATCTTGCCAGTCTCATTCTGTTCCAGATGCTGTCTTAGGTCCTTCTTTTGTTCTAAACCTAAAGCCTTCAGCCAGTGTTTAGTTAATTCCTTGTTTATCCCTGAGAAATGAAGACTGTTATCTTAGGAGGAGATTTCATATATTATACCGTCATTTCCATGCTTATAAAAGAGGGATTTACTGTGGCTCCATTACAAAGGCATACCTACAAACATGGGAAAGAGCTGGGGAGTAATGAGTAACCCAGGTTGGTGGAGCCAGCTTGTCTCACTTGCCAGGGCCTCACACTTGAATATACATGGAAGCTTGAGACTTGTACTTGAAGAGTACACAGAGTACAGAATTACAACCCTCATTGTCATTGGTAAGAAGGTTTGCTTTATATACCAAAACGGTACTAATATGGGGTGATGTTCCTTGTTACCATACTTAGAAGGTGAAAGACTTGCTTGGAATTTTAGAGGAAATGCATAGAATGCCTAGGAAAATGTTCTCCCACTAAATAACCATCTCCAAATGCTCTAAAGTTAGTTTAGAAAAGAAATGCCTAAAATATTGGAAAATATTCTTTGGGATTAATTCCTTTGGAAGAAGTGTTTATTTACACTATTTGAAGATGAATTCAAGATGGCTAGGGTACTAATTTTGTTATTGTATTTTTCAAATTACCAACAACAGTCTACATTATAGTATTGCCTTTTGGGGCCCCTATCATTCATAAGATGCTTACTCACAAAATGTCATAAGAAAATCAAATGCAGTGCAGGCAACATTTTATCATCATGGAAAAATGGAGAATTGTCTCCATGTGAAAACATATTTCTGTATTAAAACAGCATTCTGCCTATCTATGGAGGAGAGAGTTCAAATCAGTAAGACATTTAGATCCCAGTAGAAAACAACACAGAGAACATGAACAAATCATAGGAAGAGGACATGCAAAAGACTAAAGAACACTTATTTTTAAAAAGTGTTTTTTACACTTGTACAATAATAATAAAAACTACTGAATAAAACTAAGTGTCACATCCTTCCATTAAGAGGAGCAAACACTTAAAAAACAAGATAATACTCTGATCTTGCAAGACTATGGAAGATAAGAGGTGTTGGAAGTCCCACCTATTTCTATTTCTAGAAAGCAAGTATGCAACCTTTACTAAGAGCTGTAAAACGATTATGATTTTTTGATCCAATAAATCTACTTAAGAGAATTTATACTGAGGAACTAATCAGAGATGGTGACAAAGAGAAGTGCAAAAAAGTCCTTCATTGTTTATAATGGCAAAAAACAAAAACAAAACATGGCCTAAATGCTCAGCAAAAGGAAAATGGATAAATAAAAAATATTAATTATATGAAAGGAAATGTGATTGAGTCATGTATACAGTTCTTTAAAAATTAGAGGGGCGCCTGGGTGGCTCAGTCGGTTGAGCGTCCGACTTCAGCTCAGGTCATGATCTCGCGGTCTGTGAGTTCGAGCCCCGCATCGAGCTCTGTGCTGACAGCTCAGAGCCTGGAGCCTGTTTCGGATTCTGTGTTTCCCTCGCTCTCTGCCCCTCCCCCACTCATGCTCTGTCTCTCTCTGTCTCAAAAATAAATAAACATTTAAAAAAAATTTAGAAACATGAAGAAATGTCCATAATCTAATATTTGGTAAAAAAAAAAAAAAGCTTGTATATATAACAGAAAAGCTTTATATAACAAATTATGTATCGTTAATATATAGTGTATATAACATAATACATTGTTAATATACATTGGTTGTATTATTAACTTATATTATTAATATATAATATATAAGTTAAAATTTTTATGTGTAAAATGAACCAGAACAGCATTTCTGATTCTTACTCTTAATGGATGTCAGTTATTAGTTTCACCAACCACACATGCTCTACACAATCAATTGAAGAAATTTGATTTTAAATGAAATAATGTCATATTTATATAATGCATGTTGAGTATCCCTATAACATGTTTTTATCAAATGTTTTTTAAAATCAGTACTCAGTTACTTTATTTTTCCTCTGAGTCTAACATGAAATTAGCTACATTTGCCACCATTTGGGAACTATCAGGAGAGAGAAGGAAAAATGAAAGAGAAACAAGCATTTGGGTATTGGTTTATTATACTGAGGGTTGGGAAGAATTGTTACTTTTTCAGTAAAATTAGAATGAAAAATTCTACTTTGTAAACTAGATCACAAAATTAAAATGAGAGAATGCATGTAAAGTCAGAATGTATGCATGTAGGAATGTAAGGACAATAAGGTAAGCCATGAGAGAATGCATGTGTACACTTCCTGGAACAAACAAATATCAAAACCCCCAGAATATTATTCCCAGAGGCCAGATGGTTTAATGCCTTTGAGGTTATATGGTCTGGGCTCTAATCCCAGGTCTGTAACTTGCCAGCTGTATTGTTTACAGCAAATTGATTTATTCTTTTTAAGCCTTATTTTTACTTGTTAAAAATCTGCCTACCTCTCAGTACTATGGTAATGACTAAATGAGATCATATATACTCTCATATATATGAGTAGAGAGCAAGCCTTTGGAGGGAACATGGCCCCACTGATACCTTGATTTCAGACTTCTGGTCTTTAGACTGGAAGAGAATGAATTTCTGCTCTTTGAGCCTCCTGATTTGTAGTAATTTGTCATAGGAGACTCAGGTAACTCGTACAGACTGGCAGGAAATTAACTCCATAAAATAACTTCTCTAAATCAATCCCAAGCAAGCCCCCTTTGTCTTTTCTTTTTTAAGGCATCTATCTCCTTAGAACTGCTTTGGAGAGGACTCCACAGGTATCTGCAGTTCAGGGCTTCCTAATTCCACACATCTCCCTTCTTTGTTGATCTTTGAAGCAATGGTTCTCAGCCTGTGGGTCATGGATGCTTTGGTGGAGAATACTATTATGGCCATATGTCTGGACTCTTTCTAGGCACCATATAATATCTGATATGTGTACTAAAGTTTTTCCAGCATTAGTAAATGGAGTTATTGAAATAAAAATTTGTATCACATGGTTATCAAGTAACGGCCTCATATGTATTCTCTCATTTAACTCTTAATTACTATCATGGGGCACCCAAATCTTTTTGACAAATAAAAGAGGTCTTCACCTTGAAAGCTTGGGGCCACTGCTTTAAATTCAACACAACACTTTTCATTCATTGTAGAATGAATTATTCTCTTCTTTACCAATATAGGACTTACTTCATAGTAGTACTGAGATTTATCACTAATTATAGTGTCGAATGATGTATACATAAATGAATGAACTTCAAATTCCTATGACTTCTTATGAGAAAGTATCATATACGTGTTAGGCTCCAGGGAATATAAAAGTGAATGCATGTTGAATTGAATTAATTGAACATTTTATACTTGATTGATAAAACAGATAATAGTATTACTATATATTGGATCAGTTTCTAGCTTTGGGACATTAGGGCTACCTGTTTCAGCCTCGAGTTCCTAAACTGTAATACAAACTGGTTTTAATGTGTGTGGAAAGGACTAAGTGAGATTATGTATATGAAATTCCCATCAAAAGGCCCGATATACAATAGATATTATAAGTGTAACACCCCCATCCCTTTGTTTCCTGGATCAGCAGCACTCATGAATTGGTGACTTTGATCAGAGTAACCCTGGGAGAAATGCTAACTTTCCCAGGCCACATGTTCGTTATCATTTGGTCCTGTTTGTTGCTCTCAATCTATTTGCCTGAAAGGAGTGTGTTTCCTTACTGATTGTTAGGAGAATGTCCAGAATCAAATTAAAATTCTTGTTGGCTCGTGTGTCATTAAAAGAAAGATCTGACTTTATCTATATTCATCCTTAGGAATTCTAGTAATTGAAAAGTGATCATGCTTTTTGTTTGATGATGAAACATATGTATGAAATGTACAGAAGCATCTTGGTTTCAGAGACAAAAGATTGACTGAATGTAAGACCAATGAGAAGATGGGGTGGGTGAGGAGTCCTGTTATTTGGCTCTACCAAACTTCAGGCCAGGTCATATGCTTATAGTCTTTTTTTCACTGAGACAAACCTGGTCTGTTTATTTGGTTTGTGTAAGTAATTAGTTGTAAAATTAGGTTGGGATTTTTTTAAGCCTGTGGTAGTTATTCTTTATGGGTCTGAGCCCTGAACAAAAATATTTCTTTAAGTTTTTTATTTGAGAAGAGCTTTCTTCAGGTGAGCTCTGGCAAACACTGTAAAAATGTATAAATCTGGAATGCTGGGAAGTATAGAAAAGGGAAGGAAATTACCTCAGTTTGGCAGGAGGCACAATGTTACTTTCTTTAATAAAATGCATCCTCTGTCCTGACTAGCCCGATGCAGCCCCATTGAGCATTTCATTGTATTCTGTCACTTAGCCCTGCCAGTCAGAGAAGGCAGCTGACACTGTGTACCTGACGTTACAAAGAGCCTATGTGTCCCCACTCTGGTTTTCACATTCCTCAGAGGGTTTGAAGGGAGAGCTGTTTTGTTATTTTTCTCAAGTCCTGTCACAAACGGTCTTTGACAGGCACCCGGAAGGTCTGAGCAAGAACTGGTGGAGCTGGTTCATGCCAGAAGGGCCACATGCCTTAGGGATGGGAGGCAGGGGGCAGAAAGGGATTCTGTCTGAAGGCAGAGTGACCCAGTGACTGTCCCCTAGCACTGGCAGAGAAGAACCACTTTGTAGGGAACAAATGGACATGACTGGAATGGAAGGGAAGTTCTGATAGGAAAGAGGACAAAGCTTGGGAGAGCAGAACAACAGGTCACAGAAGCCTCTTGAGACCTCAGCTTCTGCCTAAGGGTTACATTGATTTCCATGACATTCCAATCAAACAAATGGCCAATTTGCATAATGGGAGAATATTTCCCTATGTGTGTTTTCTCTCTAAAATTCCAAATGCGCCTCTTTTCTAACAGGCACAGTGATGAGTAATGTCATACCTGTATTAGTACCACACACTTGGTACATTCAGCAAATCTTTCTTACCAATGATTCCAATAATGATAATTCTGCACCCTTACATGTATGCATGTTATGACTAGCACAACTGATTTTTTTTAAGAATCAAGTTGTTAAATATAGGATAGGCCTTGAAAATATTTCCTAATTATTAGAACTGTGTTTTAGCATACTTTCATTTTTAATATACAATGACATTCATATTTCTGGAACTCCCTGTTTTAATCCTAGGACATTATTAAGAGAAACCATATCTTTTCAGCCTCGATAATGCGATTCAGGTAGCATATAAGTCCTCGGTTCGCCTCCATACCTGTCAGTCTTTTCTCATCTTACTGCTGTGGGCACGTGGCAAGGTTGACTAATGGTCACAATGGTCACATGTAGCCAGACTGGAGCATACTGAAGAGAAACATAGGCAATTTTTTCCCTTGACAGAAAATGTTTATCACTGGGGCGCCTGCATGGCTCAGTTGGTTAAGCCTCTGACTCCTGATTTTGGCTCAGGTCATGGTCTCACAGTTGGTGGGAGGGAGCCCCCTGTGGAGCTCTGTGCTGATAGCATGGAACCTGTTTAGGATTCTTTCTCTCCCTCTCTCTCTCTGTGCCCACCTCCCCACTTGAGCACTTTCTCTCTCTTTCTCTCTCTCTGAAAATAAATAAACATTTTTAAAATAAAATGTTGATCACTTATATGAGTCTCTTCATATAGATGACAATCTCAAGATAGTGAAATATTTACTTTATTATTATTGAGAGTCTCATGGTCATAAGAAGTATATACAAGGAAAGAGTTGTCATTAGAAAGTCTCTAATGAAAGTCCCTGTAAATTTGACAAAAGGAAATAATATTTGACAGCGAAAGTGATTAATGGAGTAGTGGAACAGAGGCCAATGAAATCCATTTCTTCCGTTTTCTCAGGAGAGTTAGTAATGAGGCCGGTGACTTTCTTCAGTTCCTCAAACTGTGAAATTTTACTCTCTCAGCCACTGACTTCTCTCCTAGTAAAAACAAAACCTAACTATTCAGATTCTTGTTACCTATCCTCTATTTACAAGAGATTTGGAGAAGAACACACCACTCTCCTATGTAATAGTGTTATGACAGTAGAACTAATATCTGTACAAACTGACCTCCTTTCCCTCATTAAAGAAAAAATCTGCTTTATATCATGTAGTGAAATTTGATACAAGGTGAAGAATGCAGGCCTTCTACCCCTGTAGCCATCTGAATACATGTCGATGCATTATAGAAGAAAGTAGTTGGAATGAGCCTTAAGACGTGCGTGGGATTTTGAGATTTAAAGGTGATATGGAAGGAATTATACGAATGAGAACAATATAAAGATTCAAGATGATTATTGAATTATTATTACAGGGATTATTTGATTCGGGGCATCTAGTATACATGAGAATGGAGTATGGAAGTGTGAGATAAAGGTAGACTGGAGAATATAGTGGAAGACTTGAATGTCTAAGAGAGAAAGCAGGTTTTTATATCAGGAGGCAGTGGGAAATTATTGATGTTTTAAAAATAAAGAGAGTGATATTTTGGTGGTGTTACTGCATGGTGGCAGCCATGGGGTAGACCGGAAGAAAAGGCAAGAGCGAGAGATTCATCTTAAGGTCTTTTGAAATAATTTGAGAAGTCATCAGGACTTGAATTAAGATGGAAACAATGGAAATAAAAAGGAGAGGACATAGATCTGAACAAATATAGAATAAGACTACTTGTCTCCCCTCTTTGATCCATACCTTCCTTCACCTCTCCACATCCACAGATAGCTCTCTAGCTTAAAAATAGGAAAACTGAGGAAGCCATAGGTGGGGGGCTTTTAAAGGGAGTATAGAAAGAGGAAGGTGGAGGAAGATGATTTATTAGTTACTGAGTTGCAGAACCTTTCTTGAGCAATTGTATACACGAACAAAACATTAACTATTCGATACAGGGATACTTAACTGCCCCCCTTTATTTGTTGAAATAGGAAGAAATAATTCAGGTCAAGGTTGCTCACAGCTTTGCCCCACACTGCTGAGGGGATCTGGATAAATTTAGACAAAACGGAGATAAACATTCATTTAATTGTATTGACACATACTTTCTTTTTATACAAACTATACTGGCTTTATGTTGCTAATAGAAATGCAAAATTTCCTTTATAGATGGATGTATTTAAGTAAACAGTCAACTTAAAGGAAAATATTAGATAAAGAATAGTACAAGAATATGGCAAAAAAAAAAGTCAAGGTGCTTTTCAAATGGCTAAAGTTTGGAAAACCCTGATTTAGATAAACACGATGGAGTTTAATGTCCCCTAGTATTACATGTGGCTGCACTATACCCGATCTCTGCAGCAATCCTCCTGATACCATTTGCTCAGTCTTCATTTCTAACACCAGGCTATGGGAGAGTGGGAGCCTCTGCTACTAGTTGCTCAAAGGAACAACAACAACAAAGATAAAGTAGCCACTGCCACCACTGTACAATTCAGATTAGCATAAATTCTATTTTCTGTTTTCACATTGTTCATAAGATTAAATGTTGTCACACTAACAAAACTGCCATCTCTTTAAGGTAGGGGCTGGCAGAAGCTCTGTGGATAAAGTGGGAGTTTAGAACAGAACTCTGGATTCAAAACCTGGTTCTGCCACTCACTGTCTATGTGAACTCCAGCAAGTCACCTGGCTACTCTGAGCCCTAGTTTGTAGAACTACAAAGAAGATACTAATGCTCTCTCTGTGGGGTTATCTGAGGGCTAAAGGGGATAAGAGATACCATGCCCTTCTTGGAGGTGATATATACTATGCCTGCTCCCTCCCCTTAGATCTCACGTTGGCACTGCTCCTGCCTTCCTCTCTGACCCCATGTTCTACACTGAGCTCCTCTCGTGACTTAGTCTTCCTATTCTTCTCTCCTTAGAGTAGTCTTCTCATCCCACCGTGGGACCTTTGCATTTTCTTCTACCTGGAGTATCTTACCCAGACCTACAGGTATCTTCTTCCTCACCTCAAATAAACTTCAGTTTAAACATGATCTCTTCAGAGACCCTATGCCTGATGCCTTATTGAAATCAACCCCACTGCCATTAACCCCACCACCTCTCTTTATCCGCTCTTCTACTTAAATTTTATTTACAACTTGAAAATAAATTACTTGATTACTACTTGAAATTGCATCCTATGTTTATTTGGTTTCTCATTGATTGTTCTCCCCCCCTCCATAGAATACAAGTGTTTGTCTGTCTTGTTCATCGCTATATCCTTGGCCTCTGGAATGGTATTAGATGTATTTTGGTGAATATTTACTGAATATTATTATTAATGAATAAAATTCAATAATTCTAAAGAAATTTTGCAAAATCAGTACAGAATTTACTGAGCACTTGCTAAGTGCTGAGTGGAGAGACACTCTAAATCAGTGTAAGAAATGGTTTTCCCTAAAAGCATAAGGAATCATCATATAATTTTGTCTTGTTTGGGGATTAAAAGGTAATTAGTGGAGCATTTTAGACAAGGGAAAGTGCGGAGAAGGCACTGAATATGCAGAGAAGCCTGAGAGGCTTCAGGGAGGAAAGGATGGGAAGGCACGGGAGGAGGAAGGTTCTCAAGCTGGCCACCCATCTATGTCTCTCTGAAGCACGGTTGGAGGTCCTCATGACAGGTCTCATCTAAGCCACACGTGCCACATCTCCACTGACTGCCTGGTAATGGCACATCCAGGGGTGAGAGGATGGGATATGAGCCTTTCACACCTCGTGTTTTCCTCATTTCTCCAGCTGGGCTCTTTGGGAGGGTGTGTGAGTGTGTCTGAGTGTATGTGTGTATGTGTGTTTCTTTTCCTTGGCTCCCAAGTCACATCAGTCTACTCCTGGTACTTGGCAACCCAGCATGCTTCCTCCCACTAACGACAAGGCTGTCTGCAAAACAGAACAACATCTTTGAGATGGGGTGTTTATCTGGGCAGCACACAGCCTCTGCAGCCCACAGGGGCCCCTCCTTCAAAGGCATTGCTGAACGGGGCTCACCTGATGAAAGCCCGAACTGTGTATGCTTGACTTGATTTACGGGCAACGGCCAGCTCATTAGGAGCACTGGCCTGAGGAAGCCAGTCGGCTGTGGGGACAAATGTTTGTGTAGCTCGGTGGTGCCCACAAGGCTGTTTGCAGCTTGGGGGCTGAAGTACAAAGGGGGCAGTGATAAGCGGTTGTGGAATCCATGGCTGGCTCAGGGAGCGCTAACTGCCCAAGAGATTGATATCTGGGGTGCAAAGGCTAAAAAAATTAGATTAATTTAGCTCAGCTGTGCTCACTGACGGATTGGGTTGCAGCTGGTGCTGAAACACTAGAGATCAGACCTCAGCGATCGAGGGTCAAATCTCAAGTTGGAAGGAAGGGAGTAAGATGGATTGCCTCTCAGCACGCCTGCTCCCCAGGAAAACGATAGCCTGCAAAGGCAGCCCAGCATTACAGATAATCCTACAGAGCATCAGTTGAAAAGTAAGTTATGATCCTTGGGATATGGCGTTGGAAATTGGGAGCCATGTCTTCTAATCCTGGAAAGCACTTGGGACGAACTACTTCAAAAATATTCTCAACTTCATGAAGTAAGACTTAAATAGTAACAAAGGAACCTGAAAAACAAGTAGATCCTTCTCTGAATTCTAATATTTTATTATAAGGTATTTCCACTATCCCTGCTAGTATAATGATTATTTTATTGTGGCTCTGGCTCTTTATCTCCCAAGTTCATCTCCTTAGAAAATATCTTCACCTGCATGTTTGTCTTTAAAAAATTATTCACTATCCCACTTTGATTCCTAGGTGGAAAGTCTAGTAGACTTCAAATTCCACAACCCCTACTAGAAAGAAAACTTTTTTTTTCCACTGGACCCCCATTGTTCCGTGTTACTATTTAAGGGAACCACTCTCTTTTTTTAATGTTTGTTTATTTTTGAGAGAGAGAGAGAGAGAGTGTGTGTGTCAGTGAGAGCAGGGGAGGGGCAGAGAGAGAGGGAGACACAGAACCTGAAGCAGGCTCCAGGCTCTAAGCTGTCAGCACAAAGCCTGATGTGGGGCTTGTACTCATGAACTGTGAGATCATGACCTGAGGTGAAGTCAGATGTTCAACCAACTGAGCCACCCAGGTGCCCCATTAAGGGAATCCCTCTTAAGTTTACTCTTTAGTAAATTATCAACACTTTCACTTCTTTTAATACAATTCCTTTTAAAGGCTACCATTTATTGAACACTTCCTATGTGCCAGGTACTGTGCAAATTCTTTATATAATAAAGAGAACCATTGTCCCAATTTACACATGTTGTTTAAGAGAGTAAATAATGCCACTTCTTTTCTCCAAAGGGTCCAAATTCAGATGATAAATTTTATGCTTACCCGTATATAATTAATTCAAAGATTAAAGTATGTGTATGTTATTAACTAATTGTTCAACCATTGGTAATAGAGTGAAACTTAAAAGGTCCAGACCATGAAATTGACTAAGAAAAATGGAAGATACAAACACTAGGCGAATTACGGTTCTGTCTCACAATGTTTCTCATTCACTTGGTAAATGTCATTTTGTGGGTGGAATGTTGCTGATACAAAAAAGATCGTGTGCTTTTAAGACAGAAAATCATAAAAAGTGTGCCTCGAAGAAGGCAGAGTTTTTGGGAAATGCCATGTCGCATGGCGGAATAACAAGTGATCTGGAAACTAGAAGACTAAGATCCCAGTCACTTTCACAATTAAGCATTCTGGTCAGTGAGCAAACCCAGTTAGAAAAGCCAGAAGGTGGCAGTGGAATTAGGAACAGGATAAAAAATATTATTTTCTACTTCTCAGCATGGCCAGGCATGTTTCTATTTAGGCAATCCTCTCACTGAGTGAAAGGAGGAAAATGGAAACTACCAAAGACTGACCAACATGTCACTGACCAAATTATTATTTGGTCAAAGCACTTGAGCAACAAGATCAATAGTCAGTGCTCATTTGTGGACTAATCCCTTGATCCAAGGCAAATCACTTCTTCCTCAATGTTCCTCATTTGTAAAATATCGACATTACATGACATAATATGCAAGAAATTGAACTGAAAATTATAAAGCGTTAAACCAATGAAAAAATCACTTTTCCAAGTTGCATATCTCAGAAAGGTTGCAACATTTCCCAAAGTCACACATCTACTAAGTAGCAAAGGAAAAACACTCATGCCTCCTAGTTACCAGCTCAGTGCCTCTTCTGTCACACACTCTACATCCCTGTAATGACTGGTAAAAGTCCAGTTCCTTAATGGAACTCAAAGCGAAATCAAGGAATAGCCACAAACCACTGTTTAAATAGAGCCACAAAATCAAACATTTACAGAGGGCAAAATTAACATTCTTGGATCAAGTTCAGTGGCAAGCAAGAGGGTGTACAACCATAACTGCTTTGACATAGAAATTCATGGGATGATGGTCCAGAGATAATAGGAGGCACACTACCTCTCAGAGAACAGGAATCTCTTTTAAGTGGTCCCAGATTCAACCAGCACAGAACTATAAGAAGGAATACTTCTATGTAAAGGCCATTAGCGATAGCAAAAAGAAGCCATTATGCTATAAACTTTAAGCAAGCTGCACCAGTAGAGTTGTAGTGCAGAGGGCAGGCTTTGTAACAGGAGTTTTAAACTCAACTGCCTACAAGGATAGGAAATTGCATAAATGAATGAAACAGGTGGGGTAGAAGAGACAATAAGAAGTGTGTGAGCTGTGGCAAATTGGAAAGAATTCCAATTCCTACTCAGCTTTAGCCAATTGTAGCCATGTTGGAATGTATGACCCGTGTGGTTCCATCTCACAATTTTTCAAGAAAAGACAGATTAGGCTCAGGCTGGGAGTTCCCTTTGCCTTTCTCTCACATTGGCCCTCCTACATCACACATGTCTATCGTTTTTGCATCAACTCATGTATAGGTGGAATAGACCTTCTTCTTAAGAAAAGGTATGGGATGGTTGACTTTTTAGACTGGAAATGTATTCATTTTCTTATATTTGATTAACAGTTTGGCTACGTGTGAAAATCACTTTCCTTCAGTATTTTGAAGGCATTACTTCACTTTCTTTTAGCTTCTGGTGCCTTGAGAATTCTTTCTCATTCTGATCCTGACCCTTTTTATGTGATGTGCCTTATTTCTCTAGACATAAATATGCATTATCTTTATGCCAGTGTTCCAAAGTTTCTAGTTTCTTATTCATAAAGTCTGGTTCACATCATCAAGTTTGGCCCAGTTTCGAAGGTTGGCAAAAATCTCAAGTCATATTTGTCATTTGTTTCACTATGGATTACAAAAAAAAAAGAAAAAAATGGAAGATTGTGTTACAAAACAAAAAGTCACATGTTAGCATAACTCTTTTTTACTGTGTCATCAGTCTGGTGAGTTTTCGTCCTTTCTATCATTTATCATTCTGAAGAAGAATTTATCTTCTTTTTTTTTTAATAACTTTTTTTATTATCGGATTGGTTTCCGTACAACAACACCCAGTGCTCATCCCAACCCGTGCCCTGCTCAGTGCCCATGACCCACTCCACCCCCTCCCACACTTCCCTCAACCCTTGGTTTGTTAGTATTTAAGAGTCTCTTATGTTTTGTCTCCCTCCTTCTGTGTCTTTTTTTTTCCTTCCCCTCTTCCCCTCCCCTCTTGTTTTCTGTTAAGTCTCGCAAAGTCCACCCATGCATGGAAACATATGGCATCTGTCTTTTTCTGCCTGACTTTCACTCAGCATAATACCCTCCATTTCCATCCATGTTGCCACACATGGCCAGATTTCATTCTTTCTCATTGCTACGTAGTATTCCATTGTATATATATACCACATCTTCTTTATCCATTCATCGGTTGTTGGACACTTAGTCTCTTTCCATGACTTGGGTATTGTTGAAAGTGCTGCTATAAACATCTGGGTACACATGCCCCTATGCATCAGCAGTCCTGTATCTCTTGGGTAGATTCCTAGCAGTGCTATTGCTGAGTCATAGAGTAGTTCTATTTTCATTTTTTTGAGGAACCTCCACACATATATCCAGAGTGGCTGCACCAGTTTGCATTCCCACCAACAGTGCAAGAGGGTGCCTGTTTCTCCACATCCTCACCAGCATCTATAGTTTACTGATTTGTTCATTTTAGCCACTCTGACTGGTGTGAGGTGGTATCTCAGCGTGGTTTTGATTTGTATTTCCCTGATGATGAGTGATATTGAGCATCGTTTCATGTGTCTGTTAGCCATTTGGATGTGGAAGAATTTATCTTCTAAATATTCTGCTGAATTATTCATTTCTACTATCAATTCTTCATTTCTAATAATTATTTCCTATTGTCTAAATTATATATGTTATATGATTATATACATTATACATACATACATATATACATACACATATAAGGTCTGATATATGTAAAGTATGATACATAATATATAGTAGTAGTATATAATACAAATATCAATTATATTAAATATATAAGAAAGACTTAATATATGATAACTTATATATTATATATAGTTTGCATATTTGTATATAATTTATGTAATTATATAATATATAATTTAGAAATATAGATAATAGATAGATATAGATTTATTATGCCAAATAGAAATACATATTCTTCCAGCTCAGTGATTATCTCTGAACCCTTCTCCTCCATCAGAGAGCATTATCTTTTGGTCCATTGACTCCATTTTTTTAAGTTTATTTATTTATTTTGAGAGAGAGAGAGAGAGAGAAACTGCAAGTGCAAGTGTGGAGAGGGGCAGAGAGAGAGAGAAGAGAGAGAATTCTAAGCAGGCTCTTTGTTGTCAACGCAAAGCCTGAGATGGGGCTCAAGCCCACAAACCATGAGATCATGACCTGAGCTGAAATCAAGAGTTGGACACTCAACGGACTGAGCCACCCAGGTGCCCCCTCTTACTCCATTTAACATATTTTCACCCAGGAGCTGCTTTCACGGGGTCTAATCAGAAGTGAGGAAAGAGTAGGCATATTCATCGAGTTTGTTTTTCCTCAGATTTGGGGTGTTAGCTGGAATTTTAGAGAGTTTTTTTCCACTTGCCAGCACTACTTCTGTGACTAGAGGCAGAGCTTCACTCTGCTATTGTGCTTTGCTCCACGTAAGAATTTTGTGTCTTTCCTTAGCCACCTTTTTTTGTTGTTGTTGTTGTTCTGTTACAGAATTTGATTACATGAAAACTGCAGATTTTTGGATCCATTGTTTTGCTGTGTTTGTTTGGTTTGGATAAGGGGCTTGGGGGTTAGAAGTTTCCATCAGAGGGGCACCTGGGTGGCTCAGTCGGTTAAACATCCAACTTCAGCTCAGGTCATGATCTCACAGTTTGTGAATTCAAGCCCCGCGTCGGGCTCTGTGCTGACAGCTCAGAGCCTGGAGCCTCCTTCAGATTCTGTGTCTCCCCATCTCTCTGCCCCTCCCCTGCTCATGCTCTGTCTCTCTCTGTCTCTCAATAATTAATTAAAATGTTAAAAAAATTGTTATATTATAAAAAAAAGAAGTTTCCATCAGAAAGCTTGAAACCACTACCTTAATCTAGGACTTGATGGTATAAGTGCAACTAATATCATCTAATTTGCAATTTTGCAAGATTTAAAAAAGATACATATGAGTTTTATTAAAATAGAGATCATATGAATAAAAACTAGCTGATGATTTTGAGCTTCTGCCTTTCATTTTATCAGTGTGAGCATTGGAAGAACTTAGGCATTAGACTTTGGAAACATCTAATATCTATACCTCAACATTAATAATTATTTTTAGGTAATGTAGCAGACTTATCTTTAATGTATTGAATATATACATGCATATTCTGCATAAAATACAAACAAAAATAAAGGAAAGTCTTCAACCTGTCTTAACTGTTTTAATGAAAAAAATACAAACTGTAAATATAGTTAGGAAAGAAAGCCGTTAAAGGCTAGGCAAATGTTTTCTTCCTAAACTAGAACTAGCTACTAATGTAGTCAAGGCTGTCCTCTTTTTCCCTGCAGTCAAAATCATTCCTATATCGTTCCTGTCTAGTGGTTCATAAGTATACTGTGAAGCTATATCTTTAATTAAACTGTCCATTAATTAAATGTACTTTTGGTTTAAGAAAAAGGTATTTAGTCAGAAGCTGTGACTCCACATAACGAAGAATAAGAAAGTTTTAAATTGCTTATAACAGGCAGACTAAATGAAATCTTCAAAAAATGCTACACCTTTAGAAGTGACCAGAAGTTCTTTCTGAATAACTCCATTGACTTCTAGTGTTTACATTGGCTTTTAAATGTTGGCTTCCATTCTTTCAAAATGATGAGGACAAATAGGACAAGAAATATTATAGTCAGAAGGTAATTTTATTAATTGGGGTATTTGCTTATCTAGACTGAACTGAGCAGTCTCTTGCCCTAAAATAGTGTTTTAAAATTACAAAACAAGTAAAAGGTTAAAAAAATGCCTTTTTGTTTTTCCGAAGATTTCATAGAACATAGAGTCTCAGGTTTGGAATCTAAATTACCAACATGAAGCTTACCTTCCTTACTGCCAATTAAATGGAGATAATTTTCCAAATTCTTGGTAAAATTTTTATGTTTCAGAAAACACATACTTGAAGGCATTCCTAGGAAATATATGCATAAATAAATACTATCTTGGGTACATATCCTTCTGGAATGATTTTTGTTTTTCTGGTTTATGATTCATGGTGGTAGCTTGATTTAAGTATATGGATGTCAGGACTGGCCCTTCTCAGACTTTGGGGTTCCAAGTTGCATTGCTTCTCTCTCTATTCGATTTTTCTCTCTAGCGGTGATAAACAAAGAAACAAAAATACATGATCACTTTGTAAACGTCCAGGTAAATTTCCTCAAACCATTTCTAATTGGCTTTCATGAAGGAGGAAAACATATTGAATTAATTTATATTTCTACTTGCTCCTTTAAAATAACACTATTTCTTTGGAACAACAACTTCCAATACCAATAGGTGGAAACTAAAACAAAACAAAACCAGACATTTCGAGGAAAGAGAAAAATGTCTATTGAACAGTACTGTTGTATCCCTAAGAGAATGGACTCCCTACTCTGACAGCCTCACAATTTAGCCTCTTCAAGTTTATGAGAAAACCAAGGAAATGTACTATATAGGTAGTGCATTTTAATATACTTGTTACTTTAATCTACTCTGGATTTTTTACTTTGTGCAGAATTTATCGTACTCTCCTGCACAACTATGAGAAAAAGTAACAAATTTAGAAATTTCTTTAGAATCAATGTGATATGCTGTCTTTATTACATGCCCAGGTAAATAGGATTTCTGTGCCATTGTATTTCCCAAATTAAAACTTGTATAAATGGAGGTGAATATTTGATTCAAAATATCATACATAAATTTCCTTTGCTGATAATATTCAGAAATGCATCTAGTAAATAAAGTGAAGTCAATACTGTATTTTACAGTATTGTGCAAACACTGTCATGTAAAAAAAAAGCTGGATATTGAATGTAAAGGAATGGTTTTTAAATAATTCTTTAAAAGTATATTGTGATATACGCCTCTGTCTTTTTTCTTCTTCCATGGAATCTAAGTTTTTTACTAAGTTAGAGGTAGATCTCTCCTTTTCAATTGACTACTCACTGTTAATGTCTCTTCATATACATAATGTTTCATTGGGAGGTGGGAGCAAGTGTAACAATCACATGACTACTTAGTTCTTTTCTGAAGAAGGCTTCAATACCTACAGTCAAATTTGCTTTGGTTAATACAATATTTTTTGATGATTTTTATCATTCTTAATGTTCTTATTACTTAGGGCTTTCCAGTGATAACTTAAGTCCTGTTGTGATTTAGAATGCTTTTCCTTTATCTTTGTAATACGTAAGATTTATAAAATTGGTATTTATCTGATCTGATGATATCAGCACTGCAAATGCAATCTCCCTGATGTCAAAAGGTCAGGAAAGCACCTTTGATACATGAATTTGTGCTTTGTGTCACAGGATGCCAAAAGCTCACCAGATCAAAATAGTATTATTAAAGATACCAAGGAGAAGCATCTCCAAATGGAAGGCAGGATTCCTCAGACAGATACAGGGTTCTGTTTCTCTTGCTTCATTCCTGCACCTCATCATGAGGTGTGGGCTATTCAGGTGGCTGAATGGGATTATTAACGGCAGTAGAAAGAGGCATTAGCTTCCATGGACACAAATAGTGATTGTCAGGCATCACGACTTCGTTACTACCTCTGTCTTCCCTGCACAGCCCTGTAAGCAGCCAACGGGCCATGATAACCAAGGAGAGGTAGTGTTGGCACTGATAACATTAGCGACTAATCCAGTCAAGGCTGTTCTCTTTCTCCCTGCAGTCAAAATCATTCCTATCTAGTAGAAAGTTGGCCAATGTGTAGGAGCAAGCCTAGTGTCCATTTGACACGTCAGAGATGTGCAAGTCTGGGTGGGGCTGTGTTCTATTGGGAGCACCATATCCAAACTTGGGACAGAGTATCAGTGGGCTAGAAACTGTTGCCAGAAAACTAGGCAATAATTCAAGAGGCAGGGAACCCAGGAGTGTCCGGGTCCACAGCCAAGAGGATGGGACCTGACAGCAGGGAAGGGTGCAAAGGTCCTACCAAGGTCCCTTCACCTCTTCACTCTCTTCATAATCACTATTTCCATTTTCATGAGATGAAGGTTGTTGTGAGATTTGAACAGGACTATGAAATGACAATGGGAGATATTTTTGTTTTTAATTTTACCAAATATTGCTTAAAACATGCTCTCTTGAATAAGATTTAAAATATGCATAATATGACCTCATGACTGGGGATCCGAAAGCCCTAGAGTAACTCTGGCCTGAATGTATGGGAAGCTCCGGCTGCCTTGCATTGTGCACAGCAGAGGCAACTGGAGAAGACACCATGATACTGTGATTATAACCCCAAGAGGCTTATTGTACACTATATATTTTTTTTCAAAACTGGAGCAGTGCCCAGGGTACCTGGATAAGCATTTGGTTTCTGGTCTTTGCACCCAGCAATCTTGCCATATAATAAATAAAAATTCTGATTCCCAAGCTGATGCCCCTGTCCCATCACCCTCTGGGTTGTTGACTTAGTAACAAGAATGGGTTTGTGCTGATCCAGCCTCAGCAACCACCTTAGGCAAATATCATGCAGTCAACTATACCCCTTCTCCTGGCCTTCATGGTCCATCTCTCCTGATACCAGCTGCCGTCCTTGGCCCACCCTCATCTTCCTGTCACCATGTCACACTCAAGGCAACATCTTTTAATTTGGAATGCCATAGCTTCCTTCTCCAATCAAACTTTGTCTAGTTTCTGCTTCTTTTCAGGTCTTCTTTAAAGACAAGGAACAGAAAAGGCTGAAGTTCCATGTAGGAACAAAACTTTGGACTCATCAGCACAACTTTCTAACATGCTAAACAAAAAGGCCATATTTAAGTCCAATACAAACACCTTGTCCTTACATGCCCCAGCCCCCTTTGCAGGAGGAGAATATTGTACTGGTGTGTTTAAAGGCTGAAAGTAAAGGAAGGAAACCTTAAGCCAAGTAAATTGAAAATAAATATTATTTTTCTCTAAGACCGAACTGATGTGAAAAATCTCCTTTCAAGAAACAAACTTTCCTATTATTTCTCAGTGTGCCCAGAAGTCAGCAATGGTAGCCCCTATTACACACCTCCCCCAAAAGAAGTAAGTGGATGCTTTTTCTCAGATTGTAAACTCAGCATTATTTAGCATCTTGTCTGAACTTCCAGCATTCTACAGTTCAAAAATAGTTTAAGTTGCCAGCTCAGAAATAAATAAAGAGGTTTGGTTTTGAAAATCTTTTTGGCAGCTTTGTTTGCCTAAATATATTTTAGAAATACTTAATTTGATAATTCGTATCATTCATATAGTGTTTTCCTAGAAACACATCTCAGTGCCCAAATGGCAATTTTAAATGATTTGAACGGTGATTGTAGCCATTGGATCCAGAAACACACAAATGTAAAAACACCATATACGATTGGCTTTGCCTTTCCTTAGTGAGTCCAGGAAATGTAGAGGAAGAAACTGTCTGAATGAAAAAACATGTGTCACCTAAAGTTGATGTAGTTCTTGACTTTTGTCAAAGCATTTGGGAGGATAAAATGGACCAATTAAAGGTAGGCTGGCTACAGAATCCTTTCCATGTAGGGGTTGTCTTTCTTTCTGTTTATTTAGCGTGGCATCCCTCCTCACTGTCATTTATTTTTCTTATCAGTTAAACGTTGGCTGACTTTGATTATTGAATAAGGAACATAAGCTTAAGTAGCCTTCTCTGCAGAAGCACTTTACTCATTTCATAAGTACTTCTAGAAGGAGTATTGCAGGAGATCATCCCCTTCCACAGACCTGCCTGGCTTGCACGCCGAGAGCTCTCTAGTGCTCACCTCAGGGTAGGGCAGTACCTTGGGAGGCAGAGGGTAAGCTCTTTCCTTAGGGACTTGTTACTGGGCACCAGTAACTGGAAATCTCCGAATTTTCTCCCTCCCAGACATACTAGCAAATTTTCCATACATCCTAGTTGTCCCAGTTCTTTTACCTTGTACTTGATCAAAAAAGTCAGGAATTAGTTAACTGTTAAAGTTCTTTGTGATTGGGAATTATGAGACAGGTTCTCCTTTATTTGGGGCAATTACAGTTTCTGTATTTCTATTTAATAATAAGCCATTTCTGATTATAAAATAAAACCATCCTGTTTTTGAACATAAACAAGAAAAAAACTTTCCACCACCCAGCGATGACTTCAGGCCACTAGAGGGTATGGGTGTGTGTGTGTGTGTGTGTGTGTGTGTGTGTGTGTGTGTATTTGATCCTATATATTATGCCTGTGTATTAGCATTTACTTACATCATTAAAAACAGTCGTATAAATGCTATTGAGTGGCCATAGAATATTCCATTGTATGTTTCTCCTGCTAGATTAATACATATGAAATTGCTGGCATTTAATCTTTTTAACCTACAAAAAATGGCAGTTTGACACGGTTCAACCTAGTAAAATGTACTTAAAATTTGTTTTCCAGTCATTAGACATTGTGTCTAGCTTTCTTAAACTGCTAAATAACTAGCCTGTGAACATTTCTGAATGTATATATTTTTTCACATATTTAACCACTTCCTGAGAATAATTTTCAGGAAAAGGAAGAATTAATTTAGGAGGTATGAGAAACATGGGGACTTTTAACGCCTATTTTGAAATCCCTTGCAAAGAGGTGGTAGCAAGTTATTTCTTCTTGATTATATAGAAAAGTGCCAATTTTACCCTGTCCTCACAAAACTTGAGAATTATAATACTTTTATTTGCTAATCATATAGGTAAATATTACATACCGTATTATTTAACCCAATACATTTGTAATTAGCAGAACTTTAGTTCAAGATGAAAAAATGAAATTTTTGAATGTATGAAATTAGTTGAGAGGCAGAGCCTAAAACTTAAAATGGAATTAAGTTTAATATTATGATATTGAATTATTCTATTATCCCAGATCCATGATAACAGGGTGTTTTTAATAAAGTGTAGGAAACTATAGAGGCGGCTATTTAATCGATACTATCTTTGATTTAATATCAGAAGGATGTTAAATTTCCCATTGTGAGTATGTCATTTGCAAACAAAATGTATGTGTGGATTTGCGGTATTTCCTTAACCAAGGGGATTTTTGTTTGTTTTGCTTTGTTTTGTTACAAAGCCTCACTTACAATACATGTTCTTGTCATCTCCTTCAAAGTCTTTTTAACAGTCACATAAGTTTGAGCAGAGCTCAATTATGGAATGAGCTGGTTCATTGAAAAGATAAATAAGGGGCGCCTGGGTGGCTCAGTCGGTTAAGTGTCAGACTCAGGTCATGATCTCACCTCCTGTGAGTTAGAGCCCCATGTCAGGATCCTGCTTCAGATTCTGTGTTTCTGTCTCCCTCTGCTCCTCCCCCACTACACTCAGTCTCTCTCTCTCTCAAAAATAAACATATAAAAAAAGAAAAGATAAATAAAATTGATAAACTCTTTAGTTAGATTGTTCAAGAAAAAAAATGATAGAAGACACAAATTACTAACTTGTAGTAGAGGAGTAGTAGAGGAGGAATCTCCATGGATCTTACAGATATAAAAAGATAATAAGAATATTATGAAGTACTTTATGCCAATACATTTGATAATTTAGATCAAATGGACAAATTTTTAGAATGCGCAAACTATATAACTTAAGAAAAACTAGATGGCTTAAAGAGCCTTGTATCTATTTAAAAAATTGTAGGAATACATCTTCCCACATTAAGTATTATACTACATATTATACATTAATTATAATATAATAAAATCTAAAGTAAACCTCCAGACCCAAAAGACTTTACTAGTGAGTTCTACCAAACATTTAAGAAAAAAAAATTCTACATAAACTCTACCAGAAAACAGAAGAGAAGGGAACAATTTTCAACTCATTTTTGAGAGCAGTATTACCTAATACTACTACCATAGACATTAAAAGAAAATAAACTATAGACCAATATGTCTCATGAACATAGACATAAAAAACCCTAAAATTGTACCAACAAATTAAAGCCATCATTACATAAAATAGATAAAACATCATGAATAAGTAGAGTTTATTCGGAAATACAAGATTCCTTCAACTTTCAAAAATTAACCAATATATTTTTATATCAACATCTTGAAAAAGAAAATAATATGATGATCTTCTTAGAAATAGAAAAAGCAAAATTCAGTACCCATTCATGACTTTAAAAAATAAATAAAACTCTCAATCAACTAGAAGGAAACTTTCTCAACCTGACCAAGGAAATATGCAAAAAATATGCATCTAACATTATATGTAATTGTGAAACACTTATTTTTTTCCCTCCCTAAGATCAGGAACAAGTCAAGAAAGTCCATTCTTATAATATGTATTCAACATTGTAGTATATGTGCTAACCACTGCAATAAAACAAGTTAAAAATAAATAAAATACATACAAATTGTGAAAGAAACAGGTTAAATTGTCTTTATCCATAGATGGCATGATTATACACATAGAAAATGAATTTTTAAAAATCTACAACAGACATTTGAACTTGAATTTGGCAAGGGAAAAGAGCATACGGTCAATATATAAAATCGGTTTTTCTGTATCCTAGCAAAAAATTAAAAAAAAGCAAATGTGGCATGATCTAACTTACCTTTTTTTTAAATTGCCGTGGTTAAATATGAATTGTGGTAGGTGTTGGGGAATTCAAAAGAAGAGCATTTAGCCAACTTCAGTGTTTCAGCAGGTGGTAATGATCAGTTGGCCTAGAGTAATGGTGGAGGTTGAGAGTAGTTGACTCCAGAAATGTAAAATCAGTAGGATTTACAGATGAATTAGACACAGAAGAAAAGAGAGGTGTCAAGGATCACTGCTTTTCCTGGCTTGTGCAAATGCATGGAAGATGGTGCAGTTCATTGAAAAAGTGAACTCTACAAGAACCATGTTTGAAACAAAGATCATGTGTCTAGATGTAATTAACCAAAGGTGCTTTGAGACTCTAAGAAAAGGGATCAAATAGTTGATGACACTCAGAGGACTTGACTTAATGTAAAATATAGTGAGTCATAACTAGTTGTGATTCAGAGCACCTAGGAGGAGAGAATAGAATAGAAAGAACAAAACCTAGGATTGAGCTTTCAAAAACCCCAAATGCAAAGGCTGGGTAAAGAAGGATAAAACTAGGAAAGAAGGAAAAGAATGGTTAACAAAAATAGGGAAAAAATGGTATTATTTTGGCTAAGGGAAGTGAGAGTCATCGAAAAGTACCTTTTCTGAAAAATGTGCTCTAAAAATCACTGACGAATTGAAATAGAATCCCTCAAATCGGAGCAAATGTAATGGGAAATAAAGTCAGTTAAGCAAATTAGTAAATGAAAGTAATTTTAAACATCAGAGATGATGTCATATAAATTATGCCTTTTTCAAAAGAAAATGACAATTTTAAACTTTGTTTAATGCCTTTAGTTCTGGCCCTAAATTCTACTTGGTGTGACAATAATTTTACTAATGCTACTTTATTTTTTCCCAATCATCAAGTTACAGTTTTTAAATCTCTTCAGGTTTTTTCTTGTATTCTATTTTGTAGCTATAGTTATGACTAGAGAAAATATTGAGAATGGGCAAAAGAATGGTGTGAAGGGAAACAAAGGATCTTGTTCTAATTATTAGATAAATATAAAAAAGACATCCACAAAATGTTGGCAGTGATCATCTCTAGGTGTTCATATTTAAAATACAGTTCTCATAACTCTTTGTAGTAACTAAATTGTTTAAGATGAACGTGTATGACTTTTATAATTTAAAATATAAGTTGTTAAATGTTAGAGCAATTTAAAACAAGGAATCAGGGCTCCTAGCTGGCTCAGTCAGTAGAGCATGTGACTCTTATTAATCTCAGGGTTGTCAGTTTAAGCCCCACATTGGGCACAGAGCCTACTTAAAAAAATTAATTTTAATTTACATTTTAAACAAGAAGTCACTATTTGTCACCTATTTATTTTCTTTTTTATTGATCATTTGTTTCCTCTTTTTGAGTTGTCTGCTGTGGTATTTTTCCTTAGTGAATTGTTGGTTGTCTTCAAACTTATTTGAAGGCACTATTCTATATTATGTTTATTGCTTCTTTTCTTTATACATGTTGCTTGTATTTTCTCTCAACTTCTCATTTTGTTTTAATTTTATTCAGGCCATTTGCCATATAAAAGTTTTCAACTTTATGTATATAGTAAAATCTGTCAGTCCTTTCCTATCTACCTTATTGGTTCATGTGGAGTATTATCTTAATAGTGAAAAAATGATCATAAATGCACAGCATTAGACAATTGGCTGCATAAATTGTGACACATGTACCTAATTGAAATCCAGAGAGCAAACAAAGATTACTTAAAACATTAAATATGTTTCTAGTTATTGCTGAGTTATACAGAAATGCAGCCTTGATTCCATGTTTCCACAATAGATAGATAGATGACAGATAGATGATAGATAGATAAACACACAGGAAACAAAGGATGAAAATGCCTCAGTGATGCTGTGTGGCCTCTGTGTGGTGTAATCATACATGACATGTCTTCTTCTTTGTGTGTTTTGTTACCTGCAATGTGTATACAAGTAGCTTTTAAAATAAGAAAAAATATTTTAAATTGTGATTTTATCTTTTTATTATTATTTTAACTTGAGAGAGAAAGAGAGAGAGAGAACATGAGCAGGAGAGAGGGGCAGAGCGACAGGGAGAATCCAAAGCAGGCTCCATGATCAGTGCAGAGCCCCACGCAGGGCTCAATCCCACAACCTGAGCCAAAATCAAGACTCAGACAATCAATCAGCTGAGCCACTGGGGTGCCCCTTAAAAAGTTATTTTAAAAATAAAAGCAAAATGGTATTTGGAAATGATTATAATGAAACGGTATGCAAGGTTAAGTTACTGGATGAGTAAGTGAGGGCTAAAGGGACAAAACCTAAAATGTTTCTGAAGGTTCGGATCTGGAAGCCTAGAAGTGTGGTGGCACCCTTGATGAATAAAGGGGGTAGGAGGAGGTCAATATGAAGGAAAACAGCCTTCTAAATGCTGAGTTTCCATTGACAGTGCCCTGTCCACATGTAAGTCATTTGGAAATGTGGGATTGGAATTCAAGACGAGAGATACAGATCTAGAAAGTCATGTGAAAGAAGTAAAAAAAAATTTTCATGTGGAAATTCTGAGACTAGATGATTCCACAAGGGGATACACGATGGAAAGAAATCTGAGGTCTCATTTTATGAAATAGTCACATTGATAGAAAGAGCACCCAACAAAGGAGATGGGGCAGAGGATAGAGAACATGAGTGACACAGACCTGTTATCCAATTTGTGGAAAACGGAGAGGGGGCAGTTTTCACCGAGCATGTGAACATACTGCCATGGTCAAGAACGTGATTTTATTTCTGGTTTCTTATTTCTGAGTGGGAGTAAATACACCAGAGTTCCCCTATCACCTTTCAAACTAAAGATCCTCACCTCATCTTGTTTTACTCCCCCCACCTCCAATTCCTGCAACCAATATGTGTGTATCATCCAAATCGGGAATAACAGACAGGCACTTGAGGATAGAGATCAGGAGAGCTGGATAATTAGGTGGTGCCAGGGTCATGAAGTTTTGTGTTCAGAGAGAAAAGGAGCAACATTTGCTCTTTTCTCCTGGCACCCCAACTAAAAGACAAGATTTCTTCAACTACCTTGGCAGGATTCTGTAATGAGAAAGACTGAGGAGGAGGAATAAAGAATCTAAGTATTGACAAAGACTGAGTTGCCCATTACTCAGAAAGGCATAGAAGAAAGGTCTGTACTTTGAAGACCCATGTCAGAGTAGACTTCTAGAAGCCCTCTCACAGATCTTTCATGGGAGAGAAGAGACTCACTGTCCCCTTGCCTGGAGCACTCGTCAACAGAAGCACCAGGAAGTGCTGGGCAGCTCTGTATGAGCTTGCCAAGGCCAAGCCCCACACTACTCCACTGGTGAGGTCTGAGTGCCCAGGGCTCCTGTAAGACTGAGGCCAGCCTAGGGGCTTTCCTCCTGGCAGCACAGACATCTGGATGTTTTGTTTTTCTGTTTTTGTTGTTTCCTTATCCATTAAAGGTGAAGGGGACAAACAAGAAGGTTTTTTCTTTTTCTTTTTTAGGAAGTTAGGAAATGATTGAGCTCTTTAAAGGACAAAGAGTGTCAAAGACTAGGAAAAGTTTTTTAAAAACACTAGCTAAAGAGCTACAGAAGATAAATAGAGATCCAGAACTGAGAATAAATGTCAACATTTCTCAAATGAGATATATGAAAGAAAATTTATTTTACAATTAAACATATACCAAACATACCCAAAGATGACATGATCACAAACCATTGTCTGTTTGGATATATTGTCATTGGTTTCCCTGGGGACAGAGCACAAGAGTGAAGGGTTAGCCCCACTGGTAACCACTTAGGTAAGTTGACAGCAAAACAGAAACCCTCAGCGCTAGAATCTGGAGCAATAGCCTCCTAGAAAGGCAGAGCTCACACATTTTCCCCCATAAATCAAAAATTAAAAATAAATATTAAAAATGGACAGAAATTTGATTTTTTAAAACTACAGTTGCTCTTGGAAATAAGCAAAAAGGACAGTTTGTTCATTGTAGCAGGCCTAATAAATTTAAGGCACCAAATGTGTACTTGGAGGTTTGTTATCATTTGGAAAGATCTTTCGTTTTAGAAAGTACAGGCATCCACCAAGCAGTAGGTTGGTGTCAAGCAAACAGCCACGCCAAACAGTGGTTGCTTACCGTTCGTCATGCAGGTAGTAGGGCCATCAAGCTCTTTTTCATGGAAGTCCAGACCCCTGAGGACCTAGGACAAGGAGAGAGGGCAGGGCATTTTGAAGAGAAGATGGCAGGGCCTTCATAGAACTGTGGAAGGAATGCCAGTACACGTACGAGGACCAGAGACAGAGAAGTTTCACAACTCTTGAATCTAAATAAAGACAGACAAACATTTCTTAAGCACACATTGATACAGGAGATGACTTACCACCATAATAATGATAATATTATTGGCAATAACGGTGATGTGTACCAGATAACATGGGGAATACTTTAATGTTGTATGGAATTCTCTAAGTAATACAGTTTATTGACAAAAATGGAGAGATCACATAACTTTCACACCAAGTAACCGGAGCCAGAACCAACAGTGGAACCCACATCAATCTGGCTCAATGCCACGCTTTATAAAACCACCTCCTCTTCCCCCACCACACGCTCAACTGAAATGAAAAGGTTTTGTTTGGTGGCAATTTTGTTTTTGTTTTTTGAGATACCATGGGAGGTGTTTCCTTATCCCTCTTCTTTTTGGAATTTGCCAAGAGTAGAAGGATTGAGTCAAAATTGCTGAGAACAGGGGCGCCTGGGTGGCTCAGTTGGTTAAGCGGCCGACTTCGGCTCAGGTCATGATCTCACTGTCTGTGAGTTCGGGCCCCGTGTTGGGCTCTGTGCTGACAACTCAGAGCCTGGAGCCTGCTTTGGATTCTGTGTCTCCCTCTCTCTCTCTGTCCCTCCCCTACTCACTCTCTGTCTCTGTCTCTCTCTCAAAGAATAAAAAAAACATTCTGAGAACAAGAGCTGGGGCTGAGGAAGAGGCATTCGGAACATTTCTACTGATTTGGGGTTGTGCCTTTGTTTCTGCTTTTTCTCTCAGTTGATATTTAACACAAAAATGATTCAGTGCATTTTGAGATGCGTGGTTTCAGTGGGCACTCCTAAAGCCAGCCAGAGAAGGGATGATAAAGAAAACAGAGATGTCGATCACGCTATGGGAGGCAGCACTAGGATTCTCCTTCCTCAAAGCTCACGGGACCCCCACATCTCAGGGACTCTCCCGCCTGCCCCTCTTACATCACAGTGTTTCCCTGTGACGGCTGCAGAGGTGGAGAAAAATATCCCCTACGAGTAGTCTCTTCTCCTTTCTTTGCTCCTCTAGCTCCAAGAGAAGACTCATGGACAGAGTGTGTGTGTGTGTGTGTGTGTGTGTCTGTGTGTGTGTGTGTGTGTGTGTATCTGTCATTCCCTAATGCAGGCTGCTGCTTATCCACTTCAGGCACCTTTCCTAGAACTGACCAGAGGCAGAGAGCTGAGAATGAAAGATGAGGAGAAGAGGGCAAAGCTACTTTCCCCACAGTAGTTTCAACAATGACAATCATGATTCTGACTCGTGTTCTGTGTGTCTGGAGATAGTTGGGAACTTTCACTCCCACACACACAATTAATTGTACAGTTAGAGTGGGGCACACCGCTCCCACCCATTCATGGGGGCTGGCTGATTCTCATGCCTGAGCTCTTGAAAGGGGCAGCATGCCCTTCTCAAAATGCAAACTCCAAAGGAAAAACTCAACGCAGTATCACATGCAGAGAGAGTTCCTGTTTTTATGGAAGTGGAAAGGCCCCCACTCTTCACATTCCTCCACCTGTGCCGTGCCCTGGAAACTGAGCTTGTAACCTGCTGTGGCGCCTCTCCCGTCCTCCTGGTGCCTCTACTGCAGATCCAATAGCGCCCTCTCCTTTTGTCCCTTCAGACTGGGTGAAAATGCTCCCCACTCTCCGTGGCCCCTGAAACCTGCCCACACCTTGGAACTTTGTTTCTTCATTAAACTCACCTGTGTTACCCATTTTAAGGGTCCCATCTGTTGCTTCCCAGTTCCCCAACTTTTCACTCTTATAATATTACATTAAAAATAGAAAAGCCACATTTTACCCATGTTCTGACTGTCAAGGCATTTCATCCCAGGCATATGTGTGTTATAAAGTCCTCCCTCCCCTCATGGAACCCCTCCTTTCACACTGCCTTTCTGCCTCAGATTCCATATACTCTACAAGATCACGTCTTTGTTTTCTGCTCTTGCTTCTGTGGCCCTTGATCCATATGAGGGTGCCACTACCTCTCCATCCCCCACTCCACCTCCTCCACTACATTTCATCTTCACCCCTTACTCCCACCACTGCCCATTGAACCATACACACGGAGCAATTTTTTTTTTCACACCTCTGTCAGTTTCACAGTGCTGACTTAGGGGACATTTGATTCTCCGAAGGGCTCTTCCCCCATCTCCCATCAAATAATAACGATTCTACCCTTAAAACTCCAGGTGACAATCGACTTCACTGACAAAGCCTTTATTACAGAAAGAAGGGTTATTTCTACAAAACATTAGGTCCCTTTCAAACAACTAATCTCAACACAACCAAATAGTCTCCTTCAGCAATTCACGGATGCTCCAAATTTGTACTCTTGACTGTGTTTTAAACATGAATTAAAATATGTCCATTTGCTTACATACCTATATACACCATTATCTGTTCAGGGTTTTCTGCTTTATTAAAAGTGAGTCCCTAAAGCTTTGTCTCACTAGGTTCAATTTTTAATACATAAGTCATTCAGATGCTCATTCTGCATTTGAATTCAGCGTGGAATGTGTAATAACAGGAAAGAGAAATATACAGACTCTCTGTGCTTAGCATGGCAATGTGTCATGTGGCTTGGGAAGGTATGTCTGGGAGTATCATATGGCTGTTACTCAACCTGGACACAGAAGAGCTTTGTATGGCATCCCTCACTGTCCAGTTGCAAATAACAGACATTCAGCTGAGCTGGCTTCCACCGACTCTGAGAAGTTTCAATCTAGTTCATGAAATATTTTTTCAACTGAAAAATGCTCATTTTTTTTCCAAAGGAAAAAATTCAATCACTCCTTTATCCTAACCCCCAATTCAGGATCATTTATTTTGCTTCCTGGGACCTAAATTTACACCCTGAGTGTAATAATGCAACTTCTTCAGTTGTCACAGCATACATGAATGCCTGGGGGGTGTTTGCTTTAAGTACATTCTCACGTTATAATTAGCTGCCATTATCTGAATGTTTATAAACACTACTATAATGCTATGAAGAAGGTACTACTACCATTCCCATTTTATAAATATCAAAAACAAGACTTAGGATGTTGAAAAAATTTGCCTAAGTTCACACAGTTCATATGTGGAGATGTTAAATTCAAACACATGGCTGTCTAATTCCAGATACAAAGTTCTTTCACCACCACACTCTACTAGCATGTTAGAGTAGACCAGTGTTGATTTTTTCAGTGAAAAGCAAAACCAGTACAATTTATTTCAAAAGTTCTCTTAAGACTCTTATTTTTCTAAGAAAGTCACCAGGAAAGCTATACCACATAGCAATAGGATAGATCATAAGCCAAGGACAATGCTCATATCAAGACCAAGATAAGCTTAAATTCTTAAAATAATTTGTGAACTGAGTGTGTAGATTGTTTTGGGTAGTAGAGACAGTTTGACAATATTTGTTCTTCCAGTCCATGAACATGGAATGTTTTTCCATTTCATTATATATATGTGTGTATATATATATATATATATATATATATATATATATATATATATATATATATATATATATATATACATATATACACATGTGAATATTACTTGGCAATCCAAAAGGATGGAACTAGAGTGTATTATGCTAAGCAAAATAAGTCAGAAAAAGACAAATATCATATTATTTCACTCATATGTGGAATTTAAGAAACAAAACAGATGATCATAGGGGAAAGGAAGGAAAAGTAAGATAAAAAACAAAGAAGGAGGCAAACCATAGAGACTCTTAAAAACAGAGAACAAACTGAGGGTTGCTGGAGGGGAGGTGGGTGGGCAGATGGATGAAATGGGTGATGGGCATTAAGGAGGGCACTTGTTGGGATAAGCACTAGGTGTTGTATGGAAATGATGAATCTTCTACTCCTGAAACCAATACTATACCATGTGTTAACTAACTAGAATTTAAATAAATTATGTACTCTAAAAATTAAAATGATAATAATATTATTTGTGGACCTTTAAGCAGGAATAGTAAATTTCCCCTGTCTGCTTCATATCAGAAGGGATGGGGGCAGCACTGCCTCTTGAATTGTGTACCCCTAAAGATTTTCCATGATAGGATTTTCTATGATAGATTCAATTTCCAAAAATTTCAGACTTTTAACCAAACTTCTGGTTTTTCAAGCTCTGTTGAAGAGTTCTGTCAAGGTATAAACTGGCTTGGATGAAAGGAAAGGGTCATCCAAGACAGTGGGATTGGTCGCATGGAAAATGACAATGGCTAGGAAGCTGTAAATGAGAAAATGTCACAACACATGTGATTCTTTGGATCACTGTCCTGTCCTTGTGGGTTTTCTCTTCAAAGAACACAGCCACAGCCATGAGGAAAAGAACCCAAACATAACAGCCACAATAGAGTTTAAGTTGCCCTAAAACTTGGCTTCCTGACTAGGCATAGGAACCAGATTCCATCCACCTCATATCTCCCAAAGGGTATTTGTGTCCCACAGTTTTGCAGCTTGTGAGGGTTTTTCCTTTCCTTAAAGATGTGGGAGAAATAAATTCAGAGGCTGTGTGGTTAGCCCCCTGAAACTTCCTGTTTTGCACAAATGTGGCCATGGATTTGCCACATTTCACCATGTACTTTATCATGACAGCTTGGGGGAACAGCAAAAGCAGCTATCAGGTGGTCCTAAGTCTTTATCCTAGTTGTTTATGTCTACAAGCCAGCTATTTTAACTGACAGTGAATAAACATTTTAACCACAAGAAATACATGGGACCACCCAGCCAGTGTCCCTCTCTTCCTGATAGTATATATAATCATATACATCTATTGTATATAAATGATGGTGATCTTTCAGAGCCAAAAGACACCGCTCATGGTGTTGTCTAAATCCACGTGTGACTGCATGCTCCAAAGCAGTGCTCCTCTCCCTTGGGCTATGGAATATCCTGGACTGATGTGGCCACATTGGAACCCTATGGGGCCTGGCTGCTTGCCACATTGTTTTATAACTACTTTTATCCCTTAACACTCCACAGTTTATTCTTTAGGCCATCAGCCAAGCTTCAGTTTTGTAGAGACTGTTTACATATATAGCTATGATGTATCATGTCTCTACCATATCCTCTAGCACATCTTTAAACATCACAATACCTATTATGACCATAGCCTCTTTGAAGTTCTAAGGCCTAGGCTTAGACTGTGGAGGGAACTAGCCCTGTACTACTGCTGTAAACAGAAATCAGAGTACCGACCAAAGTAACCCTACAGATGGCTCCAAGTGCTATAAATAAGGTACACCCTTAGCTCAAAGATAGTTCACATGCTGCCATGCCAGAGTGTTCTACATCAAAAAAGCAGAAACCAAATCACATTCCGTATTTGGAGAAGTATAAATACCCAGTGAACACAAAGTCATTGGATCACTTACAGGTCAGGCTGATGTTGCAAGTGAAGCAGTTACTCTGCTGAGTTTTGTGAATCCTTGAGAACCAGGGACTAGACTGCTGCTGATACCATTCCCCATAACACACATTCCAGGCCATCTGTGCAACACATTGCCAGTGTCGAAGCAAACATACATACCTCTTTAAAAAGCCTAATTAAGACAGTATCTATTATCTTATTTTAAACTCAAACAAAAGAAAGAAAAAGAAAAATTCATAAGATAAGTGTTCTAATTCCATTTTAAAGATGCAGAAACCACTTCGTTAAAGCTAAAATGGCCTGTCGAAGAGTTAGTAAGTGGAATAAACTCTATGTGCTGGGAAGTCTCATTTTTCTAATAGCCAAATTATTGTGCTAGTCCCAAAGACTAACCCAGAAGGAAGAATTTGTCTAATACCACCCAGGGATCCCTTCCGGATCCAGTGCTCTCACAATGTCACTTCCTCCAGGACTCCCAACTGTTGACACTCTCCTGGGATGTTTATAGGCTCACCTTCAATCCATCAAAGCTCAGTTCTTTTAGACTTCCATGATATAATCAGCTAACTAGCAAAGGCATCTAGATTGCTACAATGGAACAAGGGAACCATCCCCACCCTCGCTTGGGGCTATCATGCTCCTTCAGGAGCCCTGCCCACATTTCTATAATTGGACTTAATATTGGAATGTCAGGTGAGGAAGGCAGCGTGATTCCAGGTGCAAGGCTCTGTTCACACTTTGGGACCTGTGTGATCCTATAATGTGCCCAGTGAGTATCCTATGTGACTACCTTAGTTGTGACAGACCTTAGTTGTTGAGCATTTTTTCATCATCCCCAGAGAGATACTTAATAATAGATAATAGAGCATTCTCACCAACATTTAAGTTGTAGAAAGAAGCCAGGTTCTACAGAGAAAGAACTTTGAAAGGATGTTTATATAGGACAGCTGTTAACAAGACATCTGAGTCCCAGGAACAGAGAGTCACCCCAAGATTTGTCTCCTACCTCTGAGAGCATGGTGGTCAGTGCACCTTCCAGGAAACAAAAGAATCAGCTGGGAGAGAATCCTGGTGCTTTGAAAGACTTCACCAGCGTCTCTGGAATGAGACTAATAAGCTAGCTATATGCCAAAGAACCTGACAAATGCTGGTCCCACAACAAATGGAAGCTCCTTTTATTTCTTCTAAATTGACAAAATTAATGGAAGAGTCTCATGTGGTGATTTATACATGGAAATACCTAATAAATTTTTACTGAGTAACATACATCATGTGAGCACCCAGAGGGAAATAAATCCTGGATATAATTGGAGGACCAAGGAAATAAAAGCAACCATCTAAATACTAAATATAGTCCCTGCTTCCAATCATTCTCATGACATCACGTTTATTTTTATAGTATCTATCACAAGCTTAAATTACCTTTTGTTCACTGTTATATACCAGAACCTAGAACAGTGCCTGCCTGGCATAGAATATATGCTCAATAAATGCATATTGAATAAATGCATGCATATAAATAGTATTGAATGAATACATTTTGAATCAATCAATAAAAGTAACCAATAAAGGTCATATGATAGGTATGCTCAGAATATGAGTTCAAAGGGCTTCTTTCCAGGCCTAGTTAAGTCATACTCTAACTACGTAGCCTTGGATAAGGTCACTGCATAACTCTGATTCTTTTTTTAATGTTTGTTTATTTTTGAGAGAGAGAGGGAGACACAGATCCAGAAGCAGGCTCTAGGCTTTGAGCTGTCAGCACAGAGCCCAATGGAGGGCTTGAACTCACAAACTGTGAGATCTTGACCTGAGTTGAAGTCAGACACTTAACTGACTGAGCCATCTAGGCACCCCTGATTCATTTCTTTATCTATAAAGTAACAATAATACCCATTTCACCAGGGTTCTATAAAGATTAAATTGTGTACTCCATATGAAAATAATGTATAAACCATAGATACCATATAAATAATAAGACTATTACAGCAATAAATAAGCACAGTGAGATAAAAAGATGATTACAAACTTAAGAGCCAGGGTTAGCATGGCTCATACCCCTGGGAAGTAGACCCTCAGTCTGAGTTCCACTTTTCTAAGCAGATCTTTCAGGCTATCTCAGAACATGTCATCCTGCCGTCACCTACTTTGATGATGTGCACGAATAACAAACTAGACATTTCTTTGCCTAACTCCTATTCATCCCTAACAACCCAATTCAGGTGTTGCTGCTCTTCACAAGTCTCTGCTGATGTTCCCCCATGTGAACATGCTGTATACACAACACGTCCTAATTTAGATGTTTTTCATCTGTAATCAGATCGCGATCTATACATATCACGTCTTTGCTTAGTCAGCTGGGACTGACCATAACCTCCTTGAGGATTATGTCTTTTCTTTGATCATAATCTTTACTGAGAACAGTGTCTAATACAAAGTAACAATTCAGTGAATATGGAACGAATGAATCGTGAGTGAATGAGACTTGGAAAGACTGCACTTTCTACTGGTTGGCATTGCAGAAAATCTCCTTACTAAGGAAAGTTAAGAGTTAATCTTCCAAATATAAAGACTGACTCACAGAACTTCAGGAATGTGTGTCCTTGAAGGGCTTAGAAAAATGTCAAGCTGGGCATGACTGTTTATCTATTAAATGATATTTTCCTCCTTTTATTTTCCTTATATGTCTCCTGTAGTAATAAACAGGGTCTCTCTTCTTACCATGGCATGAATACAGCATCAACCACAAACTCCACACATTCCTTTTACTGAGGCAACTGTACATGTTTTCCAAATGAAAAAAAAATGTTAGATCCAAGATGTAGAAGTCATCAGCAATTTTTTAAGGTCCCAAAGATCCCTAGAGAAATTAACATTTGCTAAATCACTTTGAACTCTAGAGTTCAACAGCTCCGTGAAAGTTCCATACAATGAAAAGTTCCATTCCCATAAAATCAGAAATACCTTTGTGGCCTCGTTTCATATCAGGATGCAATAAGGTTCATAAATGTCTCTGTGAAGTTTGAATGTAATAAAGTTCAGCTATAAAACATTTAATACGCGACAGGCTTCTAGACCAGTTGGAGCGCTGACAGCGTTTAACAGGACTCCCTTCATAGCATACTTCACCAGCAGCAAGCACTATAAAATAGAGCAAGAAGAATCTATAAATACCTACAATGCAACCATGGAAGACTTTTTTACTCTTATTACAAGTCCGCTGAGGCAAGCTGACTTTCATGATCACTCCACCCAAAGTATGTTCATAGAAAGCTCTGTAACTCTGTCCCCAAAGAGCATGTAAAATCTACTTTTTATCTGGATACGTCATTCAGCAGGTGATAGATATTCTCCAGCAGCCTTAACAGTAGCTTTTCATACAAAGTGAGTTTTCCCTTTAGAAACCAAAGAAGCAGGTCCCTTCCACCTGTCCAAGGTGTAAGCAAGTCATTGGTGTACCTTCTCTTCAACCCAAACCCACACCTACCACTGAGCCACTGGACTCTGGATGGAACAATTACATTAACAAAATTCAGTGTGTAATTTCAGTTCACAATTTTCTCAGGCTGTCTCTTGCCTAAAAATGACCACAACAGTCATATGAGGGGTCCCCTGTCCTTTCATGCTTCTCCAATGCTAGCAGCACTGCGTCTCAAAGGGTTTAAAGAGAAACTACAGAATCACACCCAAAGCTCATTCTCTCACTTCTTTAGGCTTCTGCATTTGAAATGTCTCTGCCACATACAGCCTCTTCCTGATCACCCTATTTAAAATAGCCTCTCAGTTACTCTGTAACCCTTATCTTATTTAAATTTTTTATAACTTTTATCACCCCTCATCACACTTACATACTTATGACTCCCTAAAAAAGGACATTGTCCTTAAACATCCATTGACAATTTTAGCTACTCTCTAGAGACACCACAGCCCTCCAAAGGCAGAATCAGTCATGTTCTCCTCTATGTTTCAAATGCATTTTAAACTTATATAAATATATAAACTTATAAAATCTTATATAAACTTATAAAATCTTTTGAACTACATCTCCTCCTCCCCATTTGCCTCCTCTCTGAGACAGTGTGTTTCCTAAAAACCTGGTCTGGTAGTCACATGACACACACTAATAGTCTAAGGTGCCCAGGATATGTCAGTGACTAAAGTAGATGAAGATCCCTCACCTCATTGGAATTATATTCTAATAAATGTGTATTGAATATTTGTTCCAAAACATGGACTTTCTTCAGTGATATCTGACTCTACCTTCTTATCCACAAACCTCAATATTTTACTTCCTATTTCAGATCACCTGCAAAGGGCAGTTGCTTCTCGTGTGGACAAGGAGAAAGACGTCTTCCTTTTCAGGAATTTCTGCTGTTAAGTGCTATTTTTTTATCAACTGAAATCCAACTTTTAGTTGATTTAAAAAATGAAAGAAAGGGAAGCGGAAAAATCAAAGATTTCCTTAGGAATAGGGTGAGGTCAGCAAGAGGCACCCACAACATCAGGACCACAATAGAATATTGAGGCAGAAAGCATTGATTAGCTACTCATTGCAGTACCATCCCTCTGCCTGCTAGAAACAAGCATTGCAATTGGTCCCATGGCAGCCATGGAAATTAGTTCAAGAATTTGCTATGCCATGTGGGAAAATCACTCCCAAGCCATAGCAACTAGTGGTTAAATCCATGATCATCATGGATTTACTAAGTTTGGTGCAGGGTTGTTTTTTTTAATAGAAAAAACCTTTGGAGGAAAAGAGATCTTTTGGTATGAAATATTTGAAGGAACTCAAAGTTATCCATGATGTTAGGAAATCTGATGTCTCCTGTAAGACCTCCACCCATTATGGTTTACTCTTTTCATCGCTAACACTTCCTTGCCCTGTCAGTAAACTGTCAATATTAAATCTCAAGTCAGAATAAGTCATGTGTCAAGCAGAAATGAACTCAGAGAACAGAAAGTGAGGAAGTTTGAAAACAGAACTGTCCCACAAAGTATAGGGTTATGGGCACCATACCAATGAAAGAATAATCTAATCCTATTATAGGTTTCTGTGGGGAATGTGAGTAATAAAATTAACACTTTACCCAGAAGCTATCTCTGTATCCATTAAAAAGACAGTGTACTAGGGGCACCTAGGTGGCTCAGTCAGTTAAGTGTCTGAATTTGGCTCAGGTCATGGTCTCACGGTTTGTGAGTTCAAGCCCCGTGTTGAGCTCTGTGCTGATAGCTCAGAGCCTAGAGCCTGCTTTGGATTCTGTGTCTCCCTCTCTCTCTATCCCTCCCCTGCTCACACTCTGTCTCTCGCTCAAAAATAAATAAACATTAAAAAAATTTTTAACGTGTTCTAGTTTCCAGATATTCAAATAGATATAAACAAAATAAAATAGTGGAATTTTAGGACTGGTAGAGGTGTCAGGTCATCTTGTCTATCTTTCCAACCAGAACTTGCATCTTCCTCTGAGTCAATACTCAGCTTCTCGCTTCTCCTTGAACATCTTCAGTAGAAATTACTCTTTGTTCATTTGTCTTCACACCTCCTCAGACATCCCCATGGACATTTCATAACTGTTGAGATATCTGATAAAAAGAAAGAAAGAAGGAAAAAGAAAGGAATTTTAAAAGCCTGATTTCCAAATGTTATTTCCAAAGAGAAACATGCAGTGTAACTAAATGATAAACATCACTCATAAGGTGGGGGCTGTATAAGAAGCTGGATTACGCTGTCCCAGCACTGTACATACTACTGTGCCTCAGAATCACAAGAAGGATTCCTGAGGGGTTAATTCCATCTGGGTAATGTTCTCAGAGGAGGAAAGAAATAACTTTCCACCTATTTTTCAAGCTATTTACCTTTATATTCCCTGGAACCTTTTAAATAGCATTGCTTGAAAATCCAGTCTGTAAGCTGCCCTTGGCTCCAAGAATCATTAAAGAATTTATAAGCTGTTTTCTCTCCTATCCCAGGAGCTGCTGCCAGGCGAAGCAAAATCCAGACGTTTGCAACTCAATGCCAGTGAGTGCCTGGCTCATCTGATCAATGAGGGGGCAGCAGTCACCGTCACCCCTGACACAGGGCATCTGATGGGTGTAGATGTTCTGCTCTTACTAATACTACTCCAGGGCACTCACCCAGCCCTTTTCCACCATGGTGGAGCTCTGAGCTTTAGAGACTTCCAGGCCCAGGTACCAATTCAGACAAAATCGACCTATGTCTGCCAGGGCCTCTCTGGAAAGCTCAAGAGTACAGACTGTCTTGGGAAGCTCCTGATATTTCCTGCTGGTGACGTCCAAAGCGATGATGGCAATGGCATGAAATGTCCACCTGAGGCCCTCAGGGCAGTATATAACCCTGTCGATGTAGTTCAAACAAACGTCCCAATTTAATCATCCAATGCTAGTGGTGGCATTTGAAATCTCATAAATCATGAAAAAAAAGCTTTTTCTGCATGAACTCCTCAAAGAGTTTCCAACAACGGAACTTTAGCCAGGCCTATGCAAAGCCAAAGAATTTGCTTTAGTCACCTGCTTGTGATGGCAAACCTGAGGAATCCTGAGTCTTGGGAAACATTCAGTAGTACAGTTACCACGTCAGTAGAAGTGCTCGCTTGTCTATTCTCGGGCATCATCCTATACCCTGCCTTCCCCACCCTCAGGTAGGGAAAGATTTCATAACGGGGGCAGAAAGAGGACAGGATACAGTGATCTTTTTTTTAGTTCTTTTGTTCCTTTTATATTTTTAAGTTTTCTTATTATTTCTTCACCTTCACCTAAATCTCATCTAAGAATCCCTGTGAGAAGTAAGGGTTTCCTGGAAACTTGGAATTTGAATGGAGATAGAAACTCTTACTTCTCACAGGAATTCTTAGATGAGCTTTAAGTGAAGGTAAAGAAATAAAAAGAAAACTTGTCAAAGCAATTGTTCAAGTGCACTGAAAGCAGGAAATCAAGTCTTCTACTTCTCTCTTATTTCTAACAGTCAAGTATGACTGTGAAGTATCTCAGTGGTCTTTTTCACAAGACATACCCAGGACTCAGTAAAGGAAAATCTCCAGGATGAAGGGCACGTAGCTCTCTGAGAGGGATTAATTGTATTCCCTACATTCCCAACATGGGTTGACATGTAGACTTAGAATCAAGAGCTAAAAGAGAAATAGGGATAGGGAATAATGATATGACATGAAATAGTGAGCTTATTGAGGCACTTTAATTTCTACAAGTATCTTTAAATGTATCTTTATCCTTTGCCATGTGTCCTCAAAACTGACTTCCATTTTCTTCTGGACATACAAGTAAACTCTATTTTCCAGCCTCCCTTGCAGTAGTATGTGACCATTGACAGAATTCGAGTCAATAGAATATTGGCAGAAGTGACACATGCCTCTTACAGGCCTACCTGATCCCTCTCACATTCAATCCTCTCATTCTTTCCCCAGTCATCAGATAAGTAGAGAAGACTGTGGATATGGAAGAAGTCAGAATCTAGAGATAGAAGGAACCTGGGTTCCTGAATTACCTATAGGATGCTCTCCACCAAATACACAAGGGTTTCATGAGTGAGAAATAACCTCCTATTGTTTTAAATATGGAATCCTTGGCTAACCAATCCTATGAAAGTAGATTTCTCTTCTCTGGCCAATGACATGAGTGTGTATCCTGGGTGCAGTTTGGTGTTTACTCCTGATACTGTCTTCTGTTTTCTCATGTTTCATGTGGCTCTTAACCAAATATTTTCAGTTAGTACAAGACTTTCTACCTTTCTTCTGGGCATTTTTACAGTGTCCTTGAAATAAAGTGTGGTTACGAATAACATAAAAAATGTTCCTATGTTCTGTAAGTCTTACGTTAAAACTATTAGTAGGGAGAAAGTGGTTGGAAGTTTGGAGGTACAAGAAGGGGATTGTAAGTATAAAAAGCCATATAGAAGAGTCATGCCTGAGAGAAAGTCAGAAGATATCAGTGATAAACTGCTCTTCTTACTGAAAGAAACCATGGACCAGAAGCCAAGACTCAGCTCAAAACTAATGAGAAATACTTGGCCATTGTCTATTTTGGACAAAGGTCACATATCTTTTACCTTGAGAACAATTAGAATTCCACATATTATTCCAACAGGGAAATCACCCACTTTATGAAAAAGAGAGATGGAAACAGGGAATATTTGGGCTGGGAAAGACTGTGGTTGTTACACAGTACCCACCATTAACTCAGTTTCCCCAGGACAGTGCATGCATACCACATGCGGGCTGGGGTCTGGAGGAAACAAAAATAGGCCTGATAAGATACAAAGCTTTTATAACTGCTAAGAAGTGCCAATATAATTTACTCTTGATCCAGTTTACTGTGAGCTTCATGTGGTTAACACCAGTATAAATGATGAATAGATTAACAGAATGTCTATAAATATAAAATCCTTGTCAGAAAACAATTTTTGTTTCCGTCACAAGAAGCCTAGATTATTGGGCAGAATTCTCACTGGGAGCCAACTCAGCCTGGTATGTTGGCATCTCTCAAACATCAGGAGTCAACTAAATGATTTTGTCTCAAAGACTTAGCCAGAGATGCAGCTAAAGTTCTTTAGGCTTTGGTGGCGAAATTGTTGGTCTAGGAAAACAAAATTCTGAGTACTCCCATTGTGAAACTGGACTGGCAAAATGCAAAATAATAATAATAATAAATGATTTTTCCTTTCACTCTCATGGAAAAAGAGACCTATCCTATTGTTTCGATATTTTCATTTCAGTGCTTGCAAACTTATTCCAATGTCAACTGGGGAGGAAAAGACAACATGAATTTGACTCATTTGGTGACATGACTATTCTCTATATTCCCATCTTCATTCAGTTATGACACAGCAACTGTTTATATGATTTATATCTAAGTCTAGCCCTGGAAAATGTTGATGTGAATTATCCCCAAGTATTTCTCCCTTTACAGGTCAAGTTGATAATAAAAGAATTGAAATGCAAGTGAGTGAGAAAGCATCCAAGCAGTCCAAAGTTGGGGGTCTCTCCTCAAGAATTAGATACACACAACTATTTTCCCCTCCAGATACTTCACCCAGAAATCACATAGGACTAAGCGGCAGCTCCTTCAAGACACACTACTCACCAATAAAACACTGAAGATCGCATTGCACAAGGCTGATAAAAATCAGATGATGACATAAAATGGCTAACAAAAAATCTTAATACTCGAAATTGTTCTAAGATATACTGAGGTATTTAAAAAGTTTAAGAGATTGAGAAAAACTTGATTAGAACGTGGCAGCACCAAACCAGAAGTGGTTAAGTGTCCTTCAGTGGCAGGAGCTAGAAGACTTTAATAGAGAAACAAGCTAAAGCTTAGTCGATTGTTTGTGATTTGTTGTCCTTAGTGTTTTGATTTCATAACAAAAGCCACACCTCCCGCGCCTTCAAGGCTTCGATTTTAGTTTGCTTATCTAGGCTGCCAGGGCATTAGACCCACATCAAGCTACTTTCCTCCTTGTCTAATTAATATAACAATAGAGAAAAAGAATGAAGAATTTAACAGAGGATTGTCCCTGGGAGGAAGCATTATCAGTTGCTTTTTTCCTTCTTTTTGTTCATCTACATTTTATTTTTTAAGTAATAAAAATATATTATCTGGGCAATGATGTAGGTATTACAAAGAAAAACATTTACTCTCTTTCCTTTTATTCTTTGCTTTTCTGTCTAAGAGGAAACTCAGTATGACTGCTGGTGAACTGATACCTGAATTCTCCTGGTTTAAGAAGGTGCAGTGTGCTTAAGGAGGATGAAGAACATATGGTTTTAATAAGTGTAGTCAAGACCAATGTGTCCTTGGTGGGTTCAGGCTGTGGATCAGATTCTTTATCTGTGCTGGCACTGGGCTGTGGTTTGGAGGTCTCTGGTTTTTTCCTGCAGCTTGAAGGAAAACTTGTATACGTTTTCTGAAGGTATGTAGACACATCCAATTGCCCAATTTAAAAATCACATCCAGGATGAAAGGCAGCCTGGAAAAAGTCGTTTGGGATTCTATAGGCTCTGAAGTAACACACACACACACACACACACACACACACACACACACACATGCGCACACACACGCATGCGCACACACACGCATGCACACACACACACACACACACACACACACACACTTTTGTAGGAAAGTGAAATGGATGTTAAAAACCAGTAAAACTTTAGAAAGATTTCTCATACACTCAGAAAAAAGATAGAGAGGTTTCATTTTCACCACTTTTATTGCATTGTACTTGAAGACAGGCCAAAATAATAGCAGTTATAATAATAGGTACATGTAAGACTTAGGAAGGAACAAAAAAGACAGGCCCCATTTTCAGATGTCATGACAGTGAACATAGAAAATCCACCTACACACAAGTATTAAGAAATTGAAGCAAAATTGCTAGATATAAATCAACATAGAAAAATCAACAGTAGTATTATATTTTATTTTATTTTATTTTATTTTATTTTATTTTTTCCGGTATGGTTAACATACAGTCTTAAATTAGTTTTTGGTGTACAATATAGTGATTCGCCAATTCCATATATTACCTAGTACTCATCATGACAAGTGTACTCCTTAATCCCCAGTATTTTTAAGCTAGTATTGTTAACTAGACTTAATGTGGTGATCATTTTGCAATATATACAAATATTAAATCATTATGTTGTATGTCAATTTTACCTCAATTAAAAAAATTACAAGTATTGCTCTTCACTACCAATAGCTAATTAGAAAATGGCATAAGGTTAATATACATGATGGTGACAAAAACTAAAAAATCTAGAAGTACAAGTAATAAAAGTAGAATATTGGTGGAGAAAGTTGTAGAAAGACAAAACTTAAAATAAAAATTAAAAACCTGAATAAATGAGAAGAGTCTTCATGTTGAACCAAAGAAGATATCATAATTTAAGTTTTAAAATGCAGAACTAAATAGTATGTAACATGTTGGATGCAACCAAAGCAGTACTTAAAGAAAAATGTGTAGTCTTAAGTGCATGTGTTGGGAGGGAGAGGGAATAAAACTGAGTGTAGTAATAAGCACCTACTGAAGAAAAGCCAAAAAAGGAAATAATTATAGCAGAAATGAATGCAACATAAACTTACAAAAGAGAGTATCAGCAGGTCCAAAGTTGGTTTGTTTTTTGGTTTTGAGCTTTTTTTGACCAAAGTAGCCTCTACCCAGATTGAACACAAAAAAGAAAGAAGGCACTAATAGCTAATATTAGGAATGGAAATGTAGATATCATCAGAAAATACTGTAGATATTCAAAGGATAATAAGAGTATTATATCCTTTCTGACAGTATATTTGGAAATTTACTTGAAGTAATCAAATTCCTAGAAAAATATATCTCACCAAAATGGACTCAAGAAACACAGCTCATTAAAAAATATAATAAATTAGGGGCACCTGGGTGGCTCAGTCGGTTAAGCAGCCGACTTCAGATCAGGTCATGATCTCATGGTCTATGAGTTCCAGCCCCGCATCGGGCTCTGTGCTGATGGCTCCGAGCCTGAAGCCTGCTTCAGATTCTTTGTCTCCCACTCTCTCTGCCCTTCCCCTGCTCATGCTCTGTCTCTATGTCTCTCAAAAATAAATAAACTTTAAAAAAATATATATATAGTAAATTAGCAGTTACAATTTGTTTTGACAAAGAAAACATCAAATGGCTTTATTAGCAAGTTCTGCCAAACATATAAGAAACAAGTAATTTCAGTCTTAAACTTTTCCAGAGAATAGAAGAAGAGGGAGTATGCCTTATCTTCTTTTATGAAGCTAGAGTAAATATTGGTGCCGACATTTGACAAGAGAAGTATGAAAAGGGAAAATCAATCATAAGCTAGTCTCTCCATGAACAGAGATGGAAAATCCTAAGCAAAATATTTGCCAAACAAATCCAAAATAAGAAGGACTGTGCATCATAATTGAGTTTATCCTAGGAATGTATCCTCTAAAGTAACCTGCAGAGAAGAAGAATATATGGGTAGATGCAGGGGGTTGAGGATTTGAGGTGGAGAGTCTTTGGAAGTTGTCTTCCAATTGCTTCAGTTTTTTTCCCAGGGAATTAGAAAAAAAAAGGCGTTGGGTAAAGGTGCGTACAGAGGAGTAGGTCTTAGAGATTTGAGAGAAAGAAGGTATGAAATAGTCTTGTAGGAGAGTGGGAGAATAAATGGGATATAGAATGATTGTATGGACACTCATCTGAGGTTTATGGTCCTGAATTTAAAGATCATTTACTTGAGGATCCAGCTTATACGGTAAGAAAAAAAAGGTCTAAGGATCAGGAAGGTAGAAACAAAACTGTCATTACTTTAAGATGATATGATTACTCCTATAGAAAACCCAAAAGAGATTATAACATCATTATATAAAAGTCAATTGCAATTTTATACACTAACAGCAAATAGTTGGAAAGTGTAATTTTATTTTATTTTATTTTTTAATATTAAAACAATTTTTTTTACCTAAAAAATCCCTGTACCTTTTACCTACCACTCCCTACCCCATCTCCCCACTTAGCCCTATGTGACCACTAATCTATTCTCTATATCTATAGATTTTCCTTTTCTGGACACTTAATATAAACAAGTCATACAAATGTGGTTTTTTTGTGACCAGCTTCTTTCATTCTGCACGTCTTTTGAAGATTCAGCCATGATGTAGCATGTATTTGGGCTTCATTCCTTGTTATGAATGAATAATATTCCATTGTATGGATGTACCACATTTTATTTATTTATTTATATTTTTTTTCTTTTTCAAATTTTTTTTGGCATTTATTTTATTTATTTTGAGAGAGAGAGAGAGAGAGAGAGAGAGAATGAGCAGGGGAAGGGCAGAGAGAGAGGGAGACACAGAATCTGAAGCAGGCTCCAGGTTCTGAGCTGTCAGCACAGAGCCTGACGCGGGGCCCGAAACCATGAGCGAGATCATGACCTGAACTGAAGTCGGACGCTCAACCGACTGAGTCACCCAGGCGCCCCTATTTTTAAATAATTTATTTTCAAATTGGTTTCCATATAACACCCAGTGTTCATCCCAACAAGTGCCCTCTTCAATGCTCGTCACCCACTCTCCCCCCTCCCACACCCCCCTCACCCTCAGTTTGTTCTTAGTCTTTGAGAGTCTCTTATGTTTTATCTCCCTCCCTCTCTGTGGCTTTTTTCTTTTCCCCTCTTCCCCTCCCCCATGATTTTTGCTAAGTCTCTCAAAATCCACCTACCCGTGGAAACATATGGTATCTGTCTTTTTCTGACTGACTTATTTCACTTAACATAATACCCTCCAGTTCCATTCATGTTGCTACACATGGCCAGATTTCATTCTTTCTCATTGCCATGTAGTATTCCATTGTATATATATACCACATCTTCTTTATCCATTCGTCAGTTGATGGACACTTAGTCTTAGAAAGTGTAATTTTAATTAAGGTTCCATTAAATATATATAAAAGCTTGCAGTAAATCTAACCAAAGTTCAGATTTTTATTGAAAAATATAAAATTATTTTATTGAATGGTATCAGAGAAGACCTAAGCAAAGGGAATGATATAACATATTCATGAATAGGTAGAATGAATATCACAAAGAAGTCAGATCACCCATAAGTTTATGTAGAAACTCACTGTAATTCTAATTAAAACCCTATAAACACATGTTGTTGACAGAAAGGCAAGTGATTGACCTTACCAAAAATGAAGATTTAATTTAATGCTGTAATAGTTAAAGAGCTGTGGTACTGGCCCACAGATAGGCAAATAGATTAACAGAATAGAAGATAAAGTTTAGAAAGACTCACACATATATGGAGTTTTAATTTATAAAAGATCACTCAAGAAGGGAAGGCACAATTCAAAAAAATCATGCTAAAAGAACTAGCTATCCAGATTAAAAGAAAGTTAAAATAATTTCTGACATTATACAATATATTAAAACATCCAAACATATTAAAGACTTAAATGCAAAAAGCAATTTTAAAATGTAATTTGGAGAGAATATTCTTATGACATTGGGATAAGGAATACTTTCTTAAATAGGATGGATAAAGTACCAAAAGGGAAATTTTAAATCCACTGAAATTAAATTTCTCCAAATGATAATGTGTCTGGCTTTCAGTGTTCAATATAATTCAGGATCCTAAGTAAGGAAAAATTGAAATAGGCTATAATTCTAGATGTGTTAGAAATATTCTACAGTAAAGATGTGGATACAATTCGAATGTTTCTCTGTCTCCTCTTAGTAATATTGAACAGCTTATGCTCTAAAAGACAATGTATTAGAGATGAAGGAGAGTTGTAGGAAGAAATATAGATATAGCTTGGTAACAATTGAGTAGGAGACAGAGAGATGTCCTTGAGAATCTGAATTAAGGAAGCTGATCTAGAGTCTGAACCCAAACATCTGATAGCTGGAAGAGAAGATGACTTTTAAGGAACAATCAAAGAGAAATGGGGTAGATTGAATATGATGGATGGAAAATACATCCAGGAAGGATTGGCCCATGCTTCATGCAAGTTGTCTTCCTCTGCATTTCCTAACTTCTCGCAACTGATGCCCCAGGAAACACCAAGCAAAATTATGGCAGTTCCTACAGAAATTCTAGCAAGAGCAGAAAAGTGTTAATCTCTATCCTACCATCCCTCAAGGCTTAGGCTTAAACCAGTCACTCAGCCTGACCAATGGGTTCATATTTGGCTTCCTGAAGTCACCTTCACTGCTCAGACCCAGGATCCAGCCCCACTCTAACTAAATTTACCTCTGTATAGAGACCACCCTTTGCTCTACTATCTCCCCCACCCCGTCACTCTCTGGTTCTGAATAGCTTCTAGTACTGGTAACCAAGTCCCCCATTATACCTGAAAGCCCACTGACCACCTACACTTTGCCTAAGACTAAAACCAGCCTCTTTATCTGGCTGCTAGCATACACATGGAACCTTTTAACTATACCCATTATCTCATTACTAGAGGAGGAATTATTTGTTAAGGGAAGGACTTACTTTGAGAATGAATACATGTAAACCAAAAAGGAGAGGCTATATCTCGAAGACAATTGTCCCAAGGCAGCAGTAATAGAATTCACAAATCCCAATGCTCAGTCTTCCCTACCCGATCCCCAGAGCATCCCACTGCCTGCCAAGAGAAGTCATTTTTCAGATAGGAGCTATTTTCCTGGTTCAGGCATCAGGAGATATGGATGTATTACGACACATCTGAATCAACTGGACACCTTCAAAGTTGGAATATCTCACCTCGTGTGTCTGCAAGCCAACTGCCAACTCATCAGGACCAGTTCTAAAAGGGGAAAATATATTTTCCAAAAGCTTTCCTAAGTGTTCACATGGCTAACTGCCCTAGCTTGTTTTCTTGAGTACTCAGGACACTGGGAGCCACAAAACCCAGCTGGGACCACTTCAATGATTGGCTCTCCAGGGAAAATGATAGTATGAAGAGGTAAAAGGAAATTATGGAAACTGGATGAGTCTTCATGGAAGTCTGTACCAAGGGCTCATACCAAAGTATAATTTACTCTCCAGCCTCGGAGCTAAAGACAATGTCTTAAGAGCATGAGATGGCCCTAACCAATCAAGTGAAGTCAATAGTGTGATTGCTTACTACAAGGTGGACCCTTCTCCATTATTTTTTTTTATCATGCATCCAGTCCCCACGTTGACCCAATACTGCATCATCCCACATGGGTCTGCCTTCTCCAGGCATCACTTCAAGATTTGGGCCTCTTTTCTCCTCCTCACAAAATTAATCAGTCCTGGGTTTCCTTTATTTCCTTCATTAATTCAACATAAATTTTTTGATCCCCAGTTATGCCCCAGGGACCATACTATAGTTCAAAAATAGAAAAAAATAAATTAGGCATGTCTCTTATTTTTAAGAACTAAAATAATTCCATTTACTAAAGAACATGTGAAAATTTACAAAACGTCTAAACCTATACTATTGTATTATTTCATGTTTCAGGGTTTACTTATTGTACAAATATTTTACTTATTTCTATCTTATACCACTTTGCGGTTCTGTTTTGGGAAATATTGAACTCCAAAGAGCTTGGAGAGGTTGGGGTAGAAATATAGCAATTATTGATATCTAGAAATTAGCTGGAAATTCAAGTAGACATTTTAAGAGAAAGTTATGTCTGAATGTGAAAAACAATGTGGCTACCCTAGAAGAGTGCAAGGCTGAGAACTACACCCTGGCCACATCCAACATTTAGAGTGTATAAAATAAAAATGTATTCAAGAAGATGACTGAGAAAGAATGCCATTCCCAAAAGGGAAATCACATGAGTAGAGTTTTAAAATATCATCAGCACCCCAAGTTAATGACACATGATCATTTTAACAATGCCCTCCACTCATCTCAGACACATGGCCCTTTACTCCCCTCAAATGATACTCCATACGAGGACAACTACTTGATCTAGAAGTGAGTTGGGCCTGTGTACTGACCTTTCTAATGGGGATGTAACTAAAGGTTTAGGATTCAGGAATAAGCCAAATGAACTCATCAGGAAACTGTGCATTAGGATGGAGGGCCAGGGTTGCTTCTGTGCCAGGAGTTTGGATTTCAGTTGTTGGCTGCAAATGTGTGCCACTTCCCAATGGAATGTTACAGTTCCCCAACCTGCCATCAACTCACAACACACATCACAATTCACTAAAGTTTCACAGTGCATTTCTGTGGATGTTTGGAAGGAGAAGCATAGAGTCACAGAATAGTTGTACAGGATTTAAAGACAATCACCAGAGCTCAGGCTTCTCATTTTACACAAGAGGAGCCTAAATTTGAAGATTATTAATTTGGCCAGGGTTGCATAGCAGTTTAGGCGAATGGTTAGGCAGAGTGTATTCAGAATGTCTGAGAACCTTTAGCTCTGTGCCTTGGGAAGGTCTCTTAAAGTCAGTTAACTCTAAAGTGGAATAAGAATAATATCTATATCACAGGTTATTTATAATATGCAAGAGATAATGTATGCAAAATTCATAGTCTAACAACTAGCATATGGTGGCACAGATGACTCAAAGTGAAGCTTTCTGATTCATGAATCAGGGCTCTTTCTCTGAACCATGACCCCTCCCTTTATATAAAGAGGTTAGAAATGAACACAGAGCTTTGCACATGGACAAACTTGTCACTATAGCATGTGAGTTATGATTTGTATTTTTAACAAATATCAGTTGGGCATCCATGTATTGGGTGCTGACGTGCAAGACCTGATCTCTTCCAGAAGAGAAAAGACTGTGCCTTTTGGTGGCCAGGGGTAAGGCAGATTGGCACAGAGTAAAGAGGAGTAGGGAGAGTCTAGAGGCAAGTAGATGAGATGGGAGGTTCTTGCCATAGGCCAGGAATGAGGCATTGAGGTCCTGAATGACCATGGTGAGAGTGGAAATTAAGAGAAAGGACAAAGTAATGAGATAGGAGCATGTGACTTACCCTGACATGTTATTGTGATTATTATAATACGTCTATGAAATCTTTTCTTTTTTGTGTGTTTCTGACAAGCAGTTTGCTTCCAGAATTCCAAAATGAAGCCAGTTGATACTCCACACTCAAGGAAACATCACTTATTGCTAGTGCACAGAACAGGCCAGGTTATGCATGTTAGTTTTCTTGTCTAGGGTCTCATATTGGGGGTAAACCCACAGTTAACTATGTGAGCTCCAGAATAGAGTGTGTTTAGTCAGGTATAAGACCATCTGTCTTTCCTGACAAATTTGTTGAGGGCATGATAGACCTGGCATAGATGGTAACAAAGTGAGGAGAGGAGGACTGAGTAAATACACAAATATTTATCTTTTATAGGAATATGTGCTTGGCTTTGGCTTTAGAAGCTGCTGCTTCCATTAAAATCCATACTTGGTAAAGTCACAGAAGGAAGGGTCTCAGACAATACCCTGGGTTCCTTGGTCTCTGCTGGTTTAGCTCCACGTGGCAGGATTCCAGGCCAAAACATGGTCATATTAATGGCATCAGGCAGAAATGTCCACTGGTCCATTAAGACTCAACACCTAAACACTCTCGCGCCAGCCACCCTGTCCCTATTATGGCCCTGCCTTCCCCACAGGCCTGCTCTCCTCCTGAAGAAAGGGAGAATGGTTAGCAACTTTCAGAAACTAAAACAAACACCAAAGTTTGCCAACATTAAACTCTGCTTCACAGCTAAATGGACCATAAACTTTCAGGACCTGGAACAAAACTTCAATTCAACCCCCTCCTACAGGTGCTATGGGCACAAAGACTGCACAGTATATTTTGCCCTGGAAAACATTCTCAAATTATTTTTGTAAAAAAAAAAAAGTTGCCTGGATGTAAGTTTCATCGTGTGCTTAGAAAAATAAGTCCAGAGGCAATGCAGCCTTCTTTATCTGTATTCTCACTTCCTTGCTCTCTCTCAAGAAGGTCCCATCCCACTGGGAAGCCCATAGTAGTTGCTAGAGAGGTGAGACACTTCTGAGGTTTTCAGGTGAGCGTCCAAAGTGGGGCATATACACAGATCATTCCTGCCAGCCTGCAGTCCACCACCTTTTAAAAGGCATGATACAATCTACATCAGCATGGGCCTGAGAGCCAGGGTCTAAGCTTTGGCTCAGGCTCGCCAACATTTCCGATGTGACTTTGGCATGTCACTTCACCTCTCAGCACGCATGTTCTTCATCCAAAATCTCAAAGTTTGGACTAAGGTCCCTCTGGTCCTAAAATTCTGTATAGGATTGGCATCAACAGAGGAAGAAGATTAATTTTTTGTTTAAACCAAGAGATATTTGCGAATACAAGAGGTAGCTACTAATAATTATGCCTGGCAGCAACCAAGACTGTGCTGGGGAACCAGGACCCATGGCTACTGCAGCTCTTAGCACCCACACCAGGTGCTGTCCAGAGAGCTCCACTGGCTCATTCACCTACTAAAGCCTTTGCACTCTGCAGTCCAGTAAAAGAGGAACATAGAATGTTCTCAGAGTGTCCAGTGCCTTTCCTTCATTCTCCAGCTGCTTCTTGCTAATACTTTTCCCTCTCCACACTGACACCCCATCCTGGACTCGTCACATTCCAAGCTATCTTGGCAGCAAGGCAGAGCAATTGAGAGCCAGGTTCTGGTCTCTCACTGCATGGATTCAAATTACAGTTTCACAATTTACCACATGATCTTTGTCAAGTTACTTAAACTCTCTAAAGTATAAGCTTTCAAATGTTTAACTGCAGTCTATAGGAAGAAATATATTTAGCATAGTTCTCCATGTGTATATACACACATATACATTAATTGAAATAAAATTTAAGGAAACAATACTTATTCTTGATCTGTTCTAAGCACTATTGTTTGATTGATTCTACTTTGTATAAATTTTTGTAAATGCTAGTTATTACCCACTAAATTGATTTCACATTCTACTAATGGGTTGAGCCCCACAATTTGAAAAACTCTGCTCAAAGCTTTAGTTTCCACATCTGAAAAATGTAGATAATAATAAAATTGTTTCTCATGGAGTTGTTATTAAGATTGACTAAAATGATCATATTAAAGTATTTGGCTTGGAACATAAAAAGTGCTCAGTGAATATTAAGTATTATTATTATTATTATTATTATTATTATTATTATTCAAGCCAAGATATTGCTAGAAAATAAATTTTGTTATACCTCAAGTCCAAGAGAGATACTCCTAAGATAATACCCCTCATAAGTCTGAATCAGATGGATTTCCCAGGGGACATGCATTACATCAAATAAGTCTGAACTTAAGCTTCTGTCTCAGATGCAGTAATGTGAGGATATAATGCTTGGCACTATGGCAGCAGCCATCTTACAAGCATGAAGTGCCACACTTGAAGAAGGAATTGCAAAATTATGGAAATGGCCTGGGTTTTAGTATTTTTTCGTTGCTGAGCTAATCCTGCAACTTCCACTTCAGTCTGTTTTTAAATTAATAAGATCCTCTAATATTTAAACTTCATTTTTGTGCCTTCCAGCTTGATATCCCTTCCCTTACCAGCAGGAAGTTGCCTCACATTTAAATTGCCCCATTGACTCTTGAGAATGTACATTCTTTAAACCTCTGCTATGGACTTCTGGACTCTGAAACCACAAAGATACCTTATAGTAGAAAATTCCCCATTGCTTCCTAGACCTTCTTTCTTTCAGTCACCTCTGCAAGGCCCATAAGAATAAAAAGAATGCCTCAGGCTTCTCATGAGCTGTGGCCAATGGTGCCACTGCACTCCTTCAGGGGAAAGTTGGGGACTCGGAGCCTCACCTCCACCCCTACAGTGTAAGTGTCCCTGACTCCCTTGAATGCTGACAGCTAATTGAACCTAAGCCACGATGAGGAGAAGCCCTATTTCAAGATGCAGGGCTAGGCTCACCCTGGCTGGTATCCAGTGGATAGAAGAGAAAACAACTTATAAATTCCTCAATGTTGCCTAGCTCAGAAGGTAATTCGCTTGCTGGCTGGCTGACTTTGCAACTACTTTTAGTTAACAGTTCCAAAGGACTGGAAGGTAAATAAGCAGCAAGGTGTCATAACACTGAGGACAGAGGAAAATGTGATTTCCACCCTCCGGTGCCCTTGGTGGCCATTTTCCAGCTCCAGGGCAAGTTTACACATGACGATGAGTGGTATCTGAAGGCTGGTTCTGGCAGGGAATGTGAGCGGATGACAACTGAGGACTTGAACCTTCCATCTGAATCATTGGTGATCCTTGTCACTGATTCCAGCCAGGCGAATCCAAATCCAGTCTGTCCTTTCTTTCCCTTATGCTGTAAACTTTCCCCTATTTTAGTCAAACTATGCCAGCTCAGTAATTCTGGAGAGCCACAAACTGAATTTTGAAACTCTCCAGTTCCAAATAATTAAGATAGAGAGAATGAGTTCAGTAAAAGATGGTCAGATTAAAATAACCAATTCAGAATTGCAGGAACAGAATTCAGGCTGACTCTAAGATAAGTGCCTGGCCCAGGGTCCTATGGACAGATGGTTAATATTAAGTTGTTTTTTAAAAGGTGTGCTTAAGGGTGCATTTGATAAATAAAGACAGGGGAATGGAAACAAGTATTTGTCAAGCACCTGTTATCTATTAGGCACTACATATACATGCTCTCATTTATTTCTTACGAAATACATGTATCCTTGCTATTATCATTCCCAGTTTTGAAAAATGAAAATGAAAAATAACTTTCCCAAGATTGTAAAGCAAGTAAATATCAAAATTAGGATTTGATACTTGGCCTCCGTAATGCAGGAGTTCATGGTCTTTCAACCATCTGCACTAGCCATTCCCCCACACACACACCAGGAAGAGTAGCTGGTGTAAGAGAAAATAAGGGAGTGGGAAGAAGAGAAGGGGAAAGAATCTAAAGACAGGGGAAAGAAAGAAGAGAATGGATAATAATAAGAAATGAGAAAGGGAAGAAATGCAAAGAAAAGGAAGGATGGTCGATGAGTGAGTCTTGAGTTTTTTAGCGAAATTTAATGTCTTGGAACTTGAAATGTATAGTAAGTCCCTCTGGATTCTCTGGGAGAACCAACAGTTGTAGAGCTGTTCTTCCCAAGTGGTCCAAGTACACATGCCTCCAGGGGACCTTCCAGCTATCTGAAGCAAGACCTGGGAACTCAAACTATCTTCTCACTCAGTCATGATTCAAAAAAAATGTTCTATGCAGAGTTTCTGATGGGACAAAAAGGGCTATACCTGTAGTTTATAGTTACATAAAAGGGAGTGTTTCAAGCCCTGCCAATACTGGCCTCCACCTTCCTTTGAATCTTTTAGCTGCAATAAGCAGATGTTTAGCATAAGAAACAGGAACCAGTCAAAAATTTGTTTTTTTCTGTATTAGTGATTAACCTGCTTCATTTCTAAACTCCAAACTCACCCCTCAGTTAAGCCTGGCAATGGACATACCACACTAACGCTAGCTGATAATAAGAGGGGACACTGTGAAAGTGGGGAAGGAGGATGGAAACTACTTTTAGCACAACTCTTCTGTAGACTTAAAGCTGCTCTACAAATATTTTTTAAATAATTAAGTAAAGGAAAAGATGAGTATCTGTGTCACTTTTGGGTGAAAGCAGTAATAGCCTGTACATGATTTGCCATCCTCTTCCTCTTTTTCTCCTTCAGGGTAGACACTTGAAAATGAACCTGTCTCATTCTGATTCCCTCACTAAGAATAGTCTAGAACATTTCTCTATATCCTCACTCCTCACCAACCAGTCTTCAGTGGACATGAACCCTGAGTGAGAAATAACTGTTGTTGTTGTTGTTGTTGTTGCTGCTGCTGCTCTCTCTCTCTTTTTTTTAAATGTTTATTTATGAGAGATAGAGACAGAGCACGAGCAGAGGAGGGGCAGAGACAGAGGGAGACACAGAATCCAAAGCAGGCTCTAGACTCTGAGCTGTCAGCACAGAGCCCAACGTGGGGCTCAAACTCACAGACTGCGAGATCATGACCTGAGCCAAAGTTGGACGCCTACCAACTGAGCCACTCAAGTAGCCCTGCTGCTGCTCTTTTAAGCAACTAAGATTTAGCAATTATTTGTTACTACAGGATAAGGTAGCTTCCTCTGACCCATTCAGACAGGAATTCCAAGGAAGTCCTTGTCTAAGTCTCCAACACAAATGTTAAACAGCAATTACACAATATCTGGACAAAGAAGCACATTTTTTATAAACAAATTTTAAATCATTCACATTCTCTTCCCTGATTGTAATATGTACAATTTTATTTGGGGGGAAGGATGTACCACTTGCTCAGGAACCTTTTGTTAAGTGCTGTCTTTTAGAAGAAAAATAAAAATTATATGACAGTATTAAAGAACCCAAACAAATCAAACATTTTCCATAAGTAGGGATCCCTTTATCAAATTTTGCTGCGTACTCAAACTTTTATCTTATGACAGTCGTTTAATATGTTTGTTCCAGTTAATTCATTATTCTTTGGAATTTAGAATGTTAAGTAAGGTGTCAAGAAATGCTATTTTGTGGGTGCCAGGGTGGCTCAGTTGGTTGGGTCAGGTCGTGATCTCGCAGTTTGTGAGTTTGAGCCCCGCATCAGGCTCTGTGCTGACAGCTCAGAGCCTGAAGCCTGCTTTGGATTCTGTGTCTCCCTCTCTCACTGACCCTCTCCTGCTTGCATTCTCTGTGTGTGTCTCTCTCTCAAATATACAGACATTTTAAAAAATATTTTAAAAAGAAAAAAAGAAATGCTATTTTGAAGCAATGGAACTTAAATTTTAAAATAACCCCCGAAAGGAATGGAAACTATCAACATCAACAAAACCAAATAAAGCTATAGGAACTTTGTGGACAACTTTGTCTCTCTCTCTCTCTCTCTCTCTCTCTCTCTCTCTCACACACACACACACACACACACACACACACACACACACGTGCGTCCGTAACTGAAAGAAGGCAAAAAATCCTCCCCACCTAAACTGTCTTGTCAGATCTTACTTTTATCATGAAAGATGGAAAAACCTTCACCACACAAATGGAAGCAAAAAAAAAAAATCTGGGTTAGCAATACATATACCAAACAAAATAGACTTAAAGACAAAGACTGTAACAAGAGACAAAGAAAGGCATTACACAATGATCAACGGATCAATCCAAAAGAGGATATAACAATTGTAAATATCTATGCACCCAACACTGGAGTACCTAAGTACATAAAACAAATATTAATGGATGTAAAGAGAGAAACTGATAATTCAATAATGGTAGGGAACTTTAATACCTCACTTACATCAGTGATAGTCAACAATCATCCAGGCAGAAAATCAATAAGAAAACAAGGTCTTTGCATGACACATTGGACCAGATGGACAGAAAAGATATGTACAGAACATTCCATCCAAAACAACAGAATACACCTTCTTTTCAAGGGTACATGGAACATTCTGCAGAACAGATCACATATTAGGCCATGAAGCAAGCCTCAATAAATTTAAGATTGAAATCACACCATGCATCTTTCCAATCACAACATCATGAAACTAGAAATCACAAGAAAAAAATGGAAAAAACACAAACATGTGGAGACTAAATAACATGGTACTACACAACCTGTAGGTCAACAAAGCAATCAACGAAGAAATTTAAAAAATAAATAGAGACAAAAGAAAATGAAAACACAATGGTCCAAAATTTGGGAGAAGAGCAAAAGCAGTTCAAAGAGGGACATATATAGTAATATAGGTCTAACCTTAAGAAATAAGAAAAAGCTCAAATAAACAACCTAACTTTACATCTAAAGAAATTATAAAAAGAAGATGAAGGTGAGTTAGAAGACCAAGGTGAGTAGAAGAAAGGAAATAAAGATCAGAGCAGAAATAAATGACATAGAGAAAAAAAAAAAAGAAAATGAGGGAATCAATGAAAAAATGAGCTCTTCTTTTTGAAAGATAAATAAAATTAAAAAACCCTTAGCCAAACTCATCAAGAAAAAAAGAGGAGAAGGACCCAAACAAATAATATCTGAAATGAGAGAGAAGTAACAACTGACAACACAGAAATACAAAGGATTATAAGAGAATACTATGAAAAACCTATAAACAACCTAGAAGAAATGGATAAATTCCTAGAAATATACAATCTCCCAAAACTGAACCAGGAAGAAATAGAAAATTTGAAGAAACTTATAAGAAGTAACAAAATTTAATTGGTATCAAAAATTTCCCCCAAATTAAAAATCCAGGACCAAATGGATTCACAGGGAAATGAAGTTGGACTACTATTTAGCATCATAAGCAAAAATAAACTCAAAACAGATTAAAAAACTAAATATGAGATCTGTTGGTGAGAATGTAAATTGGTATAGCCACTATGGAAAATAGTATGGAGTTTCCTCAAAAAATTAAAAACAGAAACATCATATATTCCAATAATTCCACTATTGGGTATTTACCCAAAGAAAATGAAAACACTAACTCAAAAAGATATATGTACTCCTCTGTTTATTACAGCATTATTTACAAGCTATGGTATGGAAGCAACCTAGGTTTCCATCAGTAGACAAATAGATAAGGAAAAAGGAGTATTGCACAGCCATAAAAATGGATGAGACTGCGCCATTTGAGACAACATAGCCGGACCTGGAGGGTATTATGCTAAGTGAAATGAATCAGACTGAGAAAGACAAATGCCATATGACTCCACTCATAAGAGGACTCTAAAAACAAAACAAAAATTAAGATTTGAATAAAAAGCAGAATCAGATCTGTAAATACAAAGAACAAACTGATGGTTGCCAAACAAGTGGGAGGTAGGAGGACAGGTAAAATGTGTGAAAGAGAGAGAGAGATCAGGCTTCCCATTATGGAATAAATAAATCACCAGATTAAAAGGCACAGCAAAAGGGGTAGAGTCAATAATATTACAGTAGTGATAGAACAAAACAGATAGTAACTACACTGTAGTGAACATAGCATAATGTCTAAATTTGTCAAATCGCTAAGTTGTATACCTAAAACTAATTTAACACTGTGTGTCAACTATACTCAAATTTTTTAAAACATTTACTTTTATCACTTCCAAAAGTTTTCGCTGGCCCCTTTGCCCTCCATCTTTCATTCTGCCTCTGTATCCAGGCAACTACTGATCTGTTTTCTGTCACCATATGTTACTTAACTTTTTCTAGAATTCCATATGGATAGAATCATAAAGTATGTATTCCTTTTTTGTTTAGCTTCTTCCACTCAGCATAATGATTTTGAGATGTATCCATGTTAAACGTATTAGTAGTTCATGCCTTTTTGTTGCTAAGTAGTATTTCATTGTACCTACATTTGTTTATCCATTAACCCACTGATGGACATTTAGATTATTCTGTGGATGTTTCACATAAAACTGATATGAACATGCATGTATAAGTCTTTGGATAGATGTACATTATTTGAGTGGATTTTTTTTAACATCACTATTATGTTGTTATATTCTCAATTCATACACACATACACACACACACAAACACACACACACACACACACACACATACACACACACACAAAGATGGATTAATGTCTTAAATGAAGTTAAAAGATAAAAAAAGGTGCCTGGGTGACTCAGTCTGTTAAGTGCCTGACTCTTGATTTTGTCTCAAGTCATGATCCCAAGGTTGTGGGATCACGCCCTGTGGCAGGCTCCGTGCTGAGTGTGGAACCTGCTTAAGTTTTTCTCTCTCTCCCCATCTGTCCCTCTCTCCTGTTCCTCTCTCTGTCTCTCTAAAATATAAAAAAATAAATTAAAAATGTGATGAAAAGTAGCAAATACTGTAAGTCAGAATTGCTTTGTAAATTAAACTAGTGAATAAGATTTGGTAAATGGAAAAATGGAGCTGTTAATCACATTAAGCTATGAGGGTAATAATTTAGACAAGCATTCAAACAAGAAAATTGTGAGCATGAAAAAAATGACAATGAATTTGCAAACATTTAATGTTAGTAGAATTATTTGCAGTTTTATTTTGCATTTGCATTTTTAGACATGAGTCTCAAATAGCATATGTGAAAGCATCAAAGCTTTTATAACATTTTCCAAAAAGAACAAGTTCTCTACAGAATCAGTGGAGTTTTTCCTATAAAAAATGCAAAAACAAATGCTCCCCATTTCATAGTTGATTAACTTATTCACTGAAGACATAAAAGAGAAAAAAAATGAAAGATGTGTGTTTCGTAGTTGCATACCTCATTGCTAAAATAATAGAATTCACACTATTGGTAAGAAATGTATATCCAGGTCACAGAGGTGATGGCATTATTATGTCCAGAAATAAATCAGAATAAACTATTTAAAAATTATTTTGAAATGGCTCTTATTACATGTTGCCTAGCATCTATTTCATACATTTTAGAAAAGCAATTAATTCCTGGCATTAATTAGAAGTATATAAAAACACAGATGTGATTAATATCAACCGACACTTAGCATTATACAGGGTTATCATGTGAGAGAAAAGTGCCTGACAAATTTCTGTATTTTTAATCATTGAAAACCCAGGCTATAGAATTAAAAATTTTTTTCGCTTAATTGCCTCTTGTTTATGCAATTTATATGTATATGAAAAGATATGGCTTTCTGAAGAAGAGAAGTGGCTCCTGACTGCCTGTATTGTGTACTCACAGAGAACAATACCTGACTGAAAATAAATCTCCTGATCTTCATTTAGCATTGATGGAAATGGTGAGAATATTCAATACTATCAGATTTCAAACACTGAATGTACTTTTTTTGAGGGCAATGTTCAAAGAAATGAATGCCAGATATAAATGTTGTCTTTCCACACTTACTCTTTTTCTTTAATTTTTAAATGTTTATTTATTTATTTTGAGAGACAGAGAGAGAGTGCATGTGTGTTTGAGAGGGGGGAGGGACAGAGTGAGGAGAGAGGTAGCCAGATGTGAGGCTCGATCCCACAAACAGTGAGATCATGACCTGAGACGAAATCAAAAATCCGAAGCTTAATCAGCTGATTAAGGCACCCCTCCACACTTACATGTTCTAATGTTGAGAGAAGAAATACTAATATACATTTTTTAATTGAGGAAGGAGATAAAAATATAGTCTCATGACTACAATACCAGTGAAGACTAATACCAATTTCAAGGCATCTAGCTATAGAAATAATGTATCTCAGTAACACACACCTGTCTTTGAGAGCCAAGGTGTCAAGATTCTTAAGACTGATAGTATGTAGTTGGCATTTCATAAGAAGGCTGACCATGAGGGCAAAGACCTGATTGTCTAATGACTCCCAGAGTCTGAATATTTCTTTCACTCTTCAAAAAATGTAGTTGATGGCTTGACTAGACCTTTTAAACACCACATTTAAATGCTGAATCAGGTAATGGCACTTTCCAGGGCAAACACAGTGTATTCTGAATCCACTGCCATCCCCAGATTGAATCATTCTAGCCTCCTGCTTTGAAAAGTGATATCCTTACCAATTCATGATCTGAAGGAGTTCTGACCCCTCCTGTGAGAAATCAGCCCAAAAGACTCATGTGAGAACATCAGTAATGTCCAAGACTTAAGATGTATACCCTTGAGTTGGACAAAAATTCCTTGGTAAAAGATTTTAAAATAAAATAATTATTTTTTAAGCTTATTTATTTTTGAGAGAGTGAGGGAGGGGCAAAGAGAGAGGGAAAGAGAGAATCCCAAGTAGGCTCAGTGCTGTCAGCTTGGAGTTTGACTCAGAGCTCCAGCTCACAAACAGTGAGATCATGACCTGAGCCAAAATCAAGAGTCAGGATTTTGAGCCACCCAGGCACCCCGAAAATAATTATTCTTGATACAATTTTAAGTATGTTATTTTACTTTTATCATTTACAAGTGTTCATATTTTTAAATTCACTTAAGATTGGTAGTTTATTAATGCAATATGCATTTATTGATTCAAAGATGCTGAATGTTTGGAAAGCACTGAAGTATTCCAGTGTTGGTGCCTGTTGGAGAGATAAAGGAAATTGATCTGAGATGTTTTAGTGAGTAAAAGAATGTGAAATACAATACTGTTCAATCAAATAAGAATGTCTGCTCAGAGTAGTGCTATTTGATGGGTGACTGTCTCGAATTTGGGTACCTGGGTTTGAACATGATCTGTAGGGGTATGACTTCCTGCTATTTCATTGACTAGGTGACCTTGAACTGGATCTACCAGTGTGAACACATCTCTCTTACCTGAGCAAACACAGATGAGCCCTTTGTTGCCACTTAAACTGCCTAAGCCTTCCTAATAAAACCATGAAGTCAGCTAAGTTCAGATGGCTAAAATGTTGCTTTTGTTATGAAAGCAGTGGCCAGAAAATGCAAACTCTTTGAGTCACTCAGCCCAGCTATTTCCTTCAGAATCCTACACTGAGCCAAGCGGTTTTTATTTTGTCTTCTCAAACTAAGTAACACTTGCTTATAGCAGAGTCTTGTATAACTTCAGGCAGTTGGGGGCATACCCCACTTGGGGGAGGAGGGGAGTTTTCAGACCAGATTTTAAGCCAATTACCAGGCTTATGTAAGTGAGGGCATCAGCAGGAGCCTGGCAGGAGTAAGATGGGAGGCATTTAGGAAAAGAAGCATAAACAGCAAAGTAGGAGGAAGCCATGGAAGAAAATAAACAAGGAGCAGAAGCTGGCGCCAAATAGAATAAGAGAAGATTGTTATTTGACAGAATTTAAAGACAACTTTTTTGTGGTGTTTTTTTAAATAATTTATTGTCAAATTGGTTTCCATACAACACCCAGTGCTTATCCCAACAAGTCCCTCTTCTGTGCCCATCACCCACTCTCCCCCCGCCATACCCCTCTCTCCTCTCAGTTTGTTTTTAGTCTTTGAGAGTTTCTTATGGTATGTCTTCATCCCTATCTGTGGCTTTTTTTTCCCTTCCCCTCTTCCCCTCCCCCCCTGGTTGTCTCCCAAAGCCTACCTATGCGTGGAAACATATGGCATCTGTCTTTCTCTGCCTGACTTATTTCACTCAGCATAATACCCTCCAGGTCCATCCATGTTGCCACACATGGCCAGATTTCATTCTTTCTCATTCCTGCGTAGTATTTCATTGTATATATATACACCACATCTTCTTTATCCAATCATCAGTTGATAGACACTTAGTCTCTTTCCATGATTTGGCTATTGTCGAAAGTGCTGCTATGAACATCGGAGTACACGTGCCCCATGCATCAGCATTCTTGTGTCTCTTGGGTAGATTCCTAACAGTGCTATTGCTGAGTCATAGGGTAGCTCTATTTTCATTTTTTGATGAACTTCCACACATATCTCCAGAGTGGCTGCACCAGTTTGCATTCCTACCAACAGTGCAAGAGGGTACCTGCTTCTCCACATCCTCGCCAGCATCTATAGTTTCCTGATTTGCTCATTTTAGCCACTCTGACTGGTGTGAGGTGGTATCTCAGTGTGGTTTTGATTTGTATTTCTCTGATGATGAGTGACATTGAGCATCGTTTCATGTGTCCGTTGGCCATCTGGATGTCTTCTTCGGAAAAGTGTCTATTCACATCTTCTGCCCACTTCTTCACTGGATTATTTGTTTTTCGAGTGTGGAGTTTGGTAAGTTCTTTATAAATTTTAGATACTAGTCCTTTATCCGATATGTCATTTGCGATTATCTTTTCCCATTTTGTTGGTTGTCTATCAGTTTTGTTGGTTGTTTCTGTTGCCGTGCAGAAGCTTTTTATCTTGATGATGTTCCAGTAGTTCATTTTTGCTTTTAATTCCCTTGCTTTTAGAGAGGTGTTGAGTAAGAAATTGGTGCGTCTTAGGTCAAAGAGGTTTTTTCCTGCTTTCTCTTCTAGGATTTTGATGGTTTCCTGTCTCACATTCAGGTCCTTCATCCATTTAGAGTTTATTTTTGTGAGTGGTGTAAGGAAGTGGTCTAGTTTTATTCTCTTGCATGTTGCTGCCCATCTCTCCCAGCACCATGTATTAAAGAGGCTGTCTTTTTTCCATTGGATACTCTTTTCCGCTTTGTCAAAGATTAGTTGACCATATACTTGCGAGTCCATTTCTGAGCTTTCTATTCTATTTCATTGGTCTATGTGTCTGTTTTTGTGCCAATACCATACTGTCTTAAGGATTACCGCTTTGTAGTAGAGGTTAAAGTCTGGGATTGTGATGCCTCCTGCCTTGGTTTTATTCTTCAGTATTACTTTGGCTATTCAGGGTCTTTTGTGGTTCCATACAAATTTTAGGATTGTTTGCTCTAGCTCTGAGAAGAATGCTGGTGCAATTTTGATTGGGATTGCATTGAATGTGTAGATTGCTTTGGGTACTATTGCCATTTTAACAATATTTATTCTTCCAACCCATAAGCATGGGATGTTTTTCCATTTCCTTGTGTCTTCCTCAATTTCCTTCATAAGTTTTTATAGTTTTGCTTCTGGATGAAGGGCTCTGAAGATATCTGTCAGGCCCATCTGTTCCAAAGTGTCGTTCAGGTCCATTGTTTCTATGCTGATTCTCTGTTTAGTGGATCTATCCAGTCTCCTGCAACTAGCACATTTTTATCAATCAGATAGCTTACGTTTGTAATTAGTTGTTTTACAAATTTGGGTGTCCTGAATTTGGTGTGTAGATATTTATAATTGTTAGCTCTTCCTGCTGGATGGTCCCTGTGATTATTACATAATGCCCTTCTTCATCTCTTATTACATCCTTTACTTTAAAGTCTAGTTTGTCTGATATAAGTGTGGTTACTCCAGCTTTCTTCTGACTTCCAGTAGCATGGTAGATAGTTCTCCATCCCCTCACTTTCAATCTGAAGGTGTCCTCAGGTCTAAAATGAGTCTCTTGAAGACAGCAAATAGATGGGTCTTGTTTTTTAATCCATTATGTTACTCTGTGTCTTTTGATTGGTGCATTTAGTCCATTTACATTCAGTGTTATTATTGAAAAATATGAGTTTATCGTCACTGTGTTATGTGTAGGTTTCATGCTTGTAAGGATGTCTCTGGTAGTTTGTATTCTTTGCAAACTTTCCTTCATAGAGTGCCCCTCAGGATCTCTTGTAATGCTGGCTTATTTGTGATGAATTCCTTCAGTTTTTGTTTGTTGGGGAAAACCTTGATCTCTCCTTCTATTCTGAATGACAGGCTATCCGGATATAGGTTTCTTGGTTGCATATCCTTCCTGCTCATCACTTTGAAGATATCCTGCCATTCCTTTCTGGCTTGCCGAGTTTCTGTAGATAAGTCTGCTACAACACTTATGTGTATACCTTTGTATGTTAAGGCCCGTTTTTCCCTAGCTGCTTTCATAAATCTCTCTCTATCCTAGTATTTTGTCAGTTTCACTATGATGTGTCATGCAGGTCTATTCAGGTTACGTCTGAGGGGAGTTCTCTGTGCCTCTTGGATTTCCATGTCCGTTTCCTACCTCATGTTGGTGAAGTTCTCAGCAATGATTTGTTCAAGTACCCCTTCGACTCTTTTCTCTCTCTCTTCTTCTTCTGGAATTCCTATGATACGGTTATTGTTTCATTTGAGTGCATCGTTCAGCTCTCAAATTCTCCTTTCCTGTTCCTGGATCAGTGCCTCTCTCTTTTTCTCTGCTTCCTCTTTTTCCATAAGTTTATCTTCTAATTCACTTATTCTCTCTTCTGCCTCTTCAGTCCGTGCTGTGGCTGCCTCCAATTTCTTTTGCACCTCATTCAAGGCCTTTTTTTAATTCTTTCTGACTGTTTTTAAGGTCCTTGATCTCTGTCACACGGGACCCCTTGCATTCATCTATGCCTTTTTCAAGCCCAGTGATTAGTTTTATGATTATCATTCTATATTCATGTTCTGTTATGTTGCTTATAACTGTTTTCATCAATTCTTGAGCTGTCACTACTTCCTATAGTTTCTTTTGAGGAGAATTCTTCCATTTCGTCATTTTAGCTAGGTGTGTTTTGGGTTGTTTCTTGCGGTAGCCCTGGAAAGGAAAACGGACTGACAGACAGAATTGAATTGAACTGTAGGTTACCCATTTGGTGTCCAGATCAGTGGAGAATAGGTTTATGTGGTGAAATCCCCACATATTTGGTGTCACAAGTATTGTAGTATTAGAAAACAGTCCATAGAAGAATACACACCTGGAGATAAGAACCAGGAAGGCTGTAGATGAGGCCTGCCTTCAAGAATGAATTGATCTGTGCCAACAGAAAAGGGATCAGATTTGGAAAGTCATGGTGACATCTGGAAGTTTGTCACATTGAGGAAGAGTGAGTGGGGCAGGATCCTAGGAATATGTGCCATGGAAGCCCTGTAGAGGAAGACAAAAGAATAATCTGAGAAGGAAGCAGGGACTAGACATAAAATGCCATGCAAGGGGGCAAATTGGTAAACAGAGGAAGTACATGAGGGCTGAGATTCAGGTAACTTATCATGACTGGCACGAGGAAGAACTGGAGAGGGGCCATTTAGGAAACCACTACACTAGTCTAGGCCAAGAAGTATTTTTAATGCTGAGGACCTGAATTAAGATAATAGTTATAGGATTGGACATGAGGAGATGTTTATTTTATTTATTTTGAGAGAGAAAGAGAGCAAGAATGAGGGAGGGAGAGGCAGAGAGAGAGAGTCCCAATTAGGCTCCCTGCTGTCAGCACAGAGCCAAATGTGGGGCTCAGTCTCATGAACTATGAGACCATGACCTGAGAAGAAATCAAGAGTTACACGCTTAACTGACTGAGTCGCTCGGGTGCCTCAGTGAGAAGATACTAATAAGTTAAGATCTGATGGTACCTTAGTGACCAGTTGGATGTGGGAGTGAGAGAGGAAGAGGATTCCTGTGTGGTTCATTTCACACTAGAATTCTAGGTTGGTGGTGCCATTCACTGAGAGACTTGTGAGCATGAGTTGGGCATAAGAAGATTGAGGTGTTGGTGGTATGAGTAGAAGCAGTTGTTTCAAGATCTGGACTAGGATTTAAATCTGAAAGACATTTGAATATGAAGGCCCTCCAGACAGGTGAGATAAATAAGAGGGCCCAGGAAATATACCACAGATAGTCATCATAACTTCAGATATTTGAATACTGGCGCATGATGATTTTCTTAGTCATTGAAAGAAGCTTGATTAAGGTCTCAGAGAAAGTTCAGACAAAATGGCCAAGAGATAAAGAGAACTGTATACTCTGTGTTTATCAATCCTCACTCCTCAGCTATGATTGTAAGGGACAGTTTAATGGTTAGTACACACCTTGAAACCACACAAGCCCTAAATTTGATCATCAGGTACACTTTGAAACAATAGTGCCTATTCTTAGTCCCCTTGTCCTTGCTTGAATGGCCCTGGCCCAGAGTCTGTCAGCTACTTGGAACTGTTCTTTGGCTGTATAGACTTTCCATGGCCTCTCAGCCAGGAGAGGCTACTTTCTTTGGTTCTCCAAATCTCCCAAGTAAGATAAAGGGTTCCTTTCCAGGCATGTCGGTCTGAGTCTGCATCCAGAGAAACAACTTACGTTTCAGGTCCTCTGATTCTCTAAACCAGGACTACATTATATTGAAATCAGAAAAAACAATCTCTCTCTTGACAGAATGTACTTTCTCGGGGAAATGGTGAGAACCAATAAAAGGTTTATCTCTTTATTTCGTCACACTATCCTAACTGCAGAACAAAGTCTCCCTGAAAGATTTATTCTTAACCTTACAGCCCAATCAGCATTCAGGAAAAACTTGACCCAGTCTCTGAACATGCAGTGGCCTAAGCCATGGGGTGAAGAGCATGGTATATGCACTTTCTATTTCTGAATCACAGTCCTCATTTACAAAAGACCTCAGTAGAGAATGTCTTTAAAGGCACATCTATGTAGCCATAAGTTTTTGTATCCCAACTTTTCTAAAGTTTATGTTATGTGGGAAATGACTCTGTTTTCCCAGCGGGAATGGCCCTTGGACCACTGATGTGGGCCCACTTTATGGAAGAAGCCAGCTCAGGATGACCATAATAAGTGCCCAGGAGATGTGGCTACTTGGCCTTCGATGAGAAAGTATTTCTGACCCATCAGAATAATGATTTCGGCGTGTTCTTGGCAGGTTCTCAGTGAGATCCCACGACGGTACCTCATCTCTCTGCACAATATGTTGTACTTGGAGTCCTTCCCCATTTCAATTTCAGCATCAGTCAGAGGGAAATACCAAAACAGCATTCCTTCATGTAGATAACCAGTAGGCAGCTGGCTACTCCTAGTTAGTAACATAACTCCACCAGTGTATTATGGCAGCTGGGTTTACTTAAGAAAAAAGACATTCCTCTGCTCAGAAACAACTCAGAGCTGTTACACATTACTCCAGTAGCCTCCTTGCTATCTGCAAAGGTAAAATCCTTGAGGAAAAATAGCAGTAAGGGACCTACTTGTCTTTGAGTTAGCCTGAGCACATGTCTCAGATCTGCCACTTACGAGCTGTGTGGCCTTATTCATTCATTTATTTTATGGAATGCATAGCACATGAAAGGCACACTTCTTAAGTTAGCTGGTCTTACTAAGCTTTGGTTTCCACATCTGAAAAATGAGAATAATAATACATACCTTCCAGGGCTATGTGAGGAAATGAGGAGATAGAGTATATGAAGTATGTAGCACAGCGCTCATATGAAGGAAATCCTAAATTAATGACCGCCATAGGTTTTATTCCCTTTGCCCCAGTCTATGCTAACTTTGAACCCAGTGAAGAACTCCTGGTAATGCTACCTCTTACCAAGCTCTTATCTGGTGCAGAGCTCACCTTTTTATTCTTTCTATTTTTATACAATATGCATTAACTTGGGGCTACCCACGCTGAGGGGCAGTGTAAATAATTACAGAAATTACAGTCTCTGCCCTGGCTTCAGAGCTCACCTTTGATACCAGGTACTCACCACGCCCTTCCTATTCTTTTTAGAGTCAGCACCACATTAACCTGATAAAACTAAATATAGATATAATGTGCTTGTGGGTACTTTTTCCCTGACTCAAAGTTGAATAGATTTCCCAGATATGGGCCAGGAAAATGATAACCTAGACACAGCCATTTGGTAAGGAGTAGTTGACTCAATTAGCAAAATTAGTCAGTTAGAAGCTCAGGCTTCATCAGACCCTAGCTTTGCTCCCAAAAATCTCTAAATATTCTCCAGTTCATCCAGGGCTGTATCATAATGTAGAAGCAGGAACAGCCAATCATATAGTCTGTACAGTCTAGACTGCTACAGTCCAGACCTCCTTTCCAGCTGTTCAGTGCCACCAGTAGTGGTACTGAGGTATTTCTGGATGGGGTAGCAGTAATGATGCCTTTTAAACTAAAGAGCAGGCCATACATCACACCAGTCAAAACTAGCCTGTCTATAAATTATCAGTCTACACAGAGGTCCGTTGACTTCTTATTCAGAGCACAGGTCTCCACAAAGTCCCGGATGGAATCTTGACCCTAATGACGGGATTCAGAGCTCGGGTTCAGGGGTTCTGTTGTGAATATCCATCACATATGTTCCAAATTTTGTTCTGACCTTTTATTCATTCAGCAAATGTTTATTAGGCTCTTAGTAAGCACAAGATACTAGATTTGCTACCACAGTTCTAATTATCTGTCCCACCCCTTAGGCATCTAGTGCAAGTAGCTGGGTCTTACTTCCCCAAGAATGATACCAATATTCTATCCAAACCCCTCAAAGACTTGCTCTCACCTACCCCTTTTCACTGTGAACCACGGCCCAGCTGGGACTCAGGTCACATCTGTCAGACTTCTGCTAACACCACCAGCTGAACTACAGTGTCCCCTATTTCCCCTTGCATCCAGGCTCCCCATTTGAACCCTCATCCCGTCTTCAGGGACACCACTAGTTGCTCTTTGTTCAACTGCCTTTATTTGACATTTGATTCTCTAGAAAACTTGCATATAGTAAGTTCTCAAGAAATGCTATTTGCTCCATTTAGATCTCCCACTAGAAAAGTATCCCACATGAAAACAGGAACTTGCCTGACTTGTTCACTCATGTGTCCTTACCACCTAGGTCTATGGTCAGCACACAATGGGCACTGAAAAAAAAATGTTTGTTGGATGAATGAAGCACTGAAGATTTATTCTAGCCTTTTTTCTTTTTAACTTTAAGAAGGTATGAGAATGTAATCCCTTGCCATTCAATGATAATGCTGAACAGGAAGCAGCAACTTTTGCCTCAGATGTCTCTTTTTACTTTTAGGTATGCTTTTTATTTAAGACACTATCTCATACACCCCTAGAAATTGGAAGCTGATCCTATTCCAAATGAACTACAAGGATGAGTACTGCACCACCTTATGCAGGAGAAAAACAACCCTAGAAATATGTTCTCCTGTTGAGTTAACCAGAGAAAGTTGGAGTATGCATAATAATGTGGACTATTTCAAGCAGAATATTGCTCTCCTATGCTTTTTACCACTGCCAGATGTGTACAAAAATTACAAATAATAATTTCCTTTACCCAGAAACTACAGTTTGAAATATATTCTACAGAACATTTCTCTTCATCTCTTTTGTCCCTGTCAGCTGTCAGAAGTTCTTTGATAATGAGAAACCATGCACAATATCTTAGTTGAAACCTTAGAACAATAGGGAATAGGGAGCTGGGAAATGTTCCAAGACAATAGGAAGAAATGGAATGGACCGTTATGCAGACAAGTTTAATTCTCCTCCATCCATATGTAATTCCCAGTCCACTGTCTTCTCAGACTCATCAAGGAGCATTATCCTACTGAATGCATGCATTAGGTAGGCTTTGCTACCTGTCTACCTCAGGTATGGGTTGGCCATACGTGCACGGATGTCAAGATAATGTTGAGTTGTCATGATATTTCGCAAATCAAATATATTTGTTGGTATTTGGAGGACCTTAAGAAAATAAATCAAATAGACCTTATTATGTGCCAGCCATGGTGCTAGGTGCTTTATATATGATAGTCTTCCCTTATTTGCTTAATTATCATATGAAGTTGGATTTATTATTTTAGATATTGAAAAATTGAAAGTTTCAGGAAAAGTAACCTGTTTATTAACCTACAGTATTTGAGCTCCATTCCTTTCTCCAAAATGTAATTTTTTGTACTAGTAAAATAATCACTACTTCTACTGCACTCCTGTAGCTCTTTATCTATAATCCTATGATAGTAGGTATAAATTCCATTTTAATTGTATATATATCCATGTCCCCAGCCAGCCTTGTCCTGCTTTCTTGCTTTATTTTTCTTCACAGAGCTGTGTCAGTCAGGTTTCAACCAGAGACACAGAAGCAGTAGAAGAAAATATGAACAGGTTTACTCCAAGGAATTGGCTTGTGCAATCTTGGAGCTGCCTGAATAAATCCAATATCCATAGGACAGGCTGACAGGAAGGACATGAGCTGAAGCCACAATTCACAAACTGATTTCTTCTCTCAGAGGAGCCTCAGCCTTCTCTTAAGGCATTTCAGCTGAGCAAATCAGGCTCACCCAGATTCTCTAGAATTATCCTATAGATAATCTCTCTTAAAGCCAACAGATTATGGACTTTAATTATATCTACAAAATACCTTCACGATAACATACAGATTAGTGTTTGGAAGTCTATCCAGGTCTACCCACCAACAAGATTATTACAACCTGATATATTCTACTTACTTATTTGGTATTTATTGTGCCCCTTTCCTCACTGAGGATATGACACTGTTCGGTTTTGCTTACTGCTATATTTTTCAGCGCTTAGAACACGGTCTGGTGCTTAGTAAGCAGACAAAAGTATTTGTACTGAATGCATGAATGAATGAATGAATGAATGGTATTCTTACAATAAGGAGCTTCTCCTCTCCATTTGGTCTTGCCAGTATCCAGCATATGGATAATATCTATGGTCATAATAGTTTTGAGCAGAGCAGTTGGTCATAATTGTTTTGAATTTAGTTGTAAAGAAAACCAGCTAGTGATACACATTGTTTCTTTGCCTATAGAATTCCATGACTCATGTGACTGGTATTGTGGTAAGGATGGGCACAGAGGGCTAGAGGACAGTTTGCACACCTGATATGGAAGACTGGGTGCCAGCGCCATCACATCCCTGTGGGATTGTGAGAATTGAAGATACAAAGAGATGTAATCATGATTGGCAGTCATGCTTAGAGTAATTTCAGGAATGGTCCAATATAGCACTTGCTGAAAAGAAATAGGAAAGGTCATAGAGTATATCGTTTCAGGATGTTTCTGCTTCTAGATGAAATCCCCTTACTTCTGGGTGACAGTCTAATAGGAAAGTCACTGTCTTGCTTGTTTCTGTGGCCCCTAGACAGTTGTCTTTGAAGAAAAAGGGCATCTGATATCATTGGGTTGTTTCTTTCAGAGGCCCAGGGCCATGAGACTCCTTTTCTAACCACAGCGTGGTATTTTTATTTACAGCTAGGATGATAATTATATATACCACTCTTTTAATATGGATCACAACTCCTCCTTTTTACTCTTAAAGAAGAGAAAGTTTCCTACCAAATCTGTTATTACCAAGTGGTATTTTCTTCTTCCCGATATACACTGGACATGCCAGTCTGCCAGCTCAGCAGATGCATGTGAATATGTGCAACAAACACACACACAGAAAGAGAGAGAGAGAGAGAGAGAGAGGGAGGGAGAGAGAGAGAGAGAAACACGCACACTTACAGGCAACAGTAGAAAAGTAAACAAGAATAGAGATGGAAACATGGCAATGACCAAGCAGTAGAATGCTTGTATGTTTTGGTGTGTTCTGTACTGTAAAGAAAATACACTCAGAAAGTTAAAAAGTGTGACTGAAATATTTGTAGACATGAAACTATGAATTTGGCACTAAAAGAGGCAATCATAGATAAGATGGGGTCAGTGGACTAGAGAAGTGGTAAACTGAAATATTAGACCATACAGTCAGGCTATAAATTTCCCTCCTTCTAAAAGCTCTATGAAGGAACTAGAACCAGAGTCAGAACTCTGAGAGAAGACATGGTTAGTACCTTACACATTAGTCACCAAACAGAAGCTTACTGACAGCGAAGTCACAAAATACCTGTTAGAACACATAAGGACTTTTAAATGTGGCTCAGATGATGCCTTTGAAGAGCTGAAGAATCTGAGTTGTCACTGACACCGCCACCATAATTTCATAATTCTTTCTCAGACTACTTTTGTATGTGGTATTGGCAGCAGTCAAATGCTCAGAATGGTCTATTTATTCCACTATGCCCCCAACCAAAATGTGATTACCCACTATTATTCTTCAAAATCTAGAGAAATACTTTAGTGAAGCACTGAGGTGATTAATGAGGGTTTTACACTTTGTCCAGACATTTAGGAACAGAATACAAATTGGGCTCAACCTTGAGACTCAATGATCAGTAGAGGCTGGTCTCTGGATATGTTCCAGAGGATTAGTAGAGGATGGCAATGATACAAATATCTTTTTAATCATTTATATTAGACTTTGCAGTGTGTCCGTGGATTGCATGAATCTGCATGTTTCTAAATTATAAACTCTCCTTGTCAAAGCAGATTGCACAGACAAACGTATCTGAATACAAGTGAATATTTGGAGAAGAGATTATTTATTTATCTATCTCCTACCTTGTTGCCAAAATTATTTAAGAAATTTATACAAATGCACCCAATAAAATAAGGTAAAATAAATTTAAAACAACTAAGAAAATAAAAGAAGGGGGAATAAGGCTATAAAAATAAAAAGGAGACAGAAATGAGGTTAATATCCGAAAATGAATACCTAAGACGCTAGATTACATAGGAGAATAAGAAAGCTCTCTTGCTTTCTCCTCCTGTCTCCTCCCATTGTCCAATTTCCCCATCACTCTTAAATGCTGTGGATAATGGCATAAAGTCACAGCATCAAGTTTCTCTCTCTACGATACTCAATTCTCATTTCTTTCCTCAGACAAAGGATGGAAATTAAGCAGTAGCTAATGAGTGTGGAAGAAAAAGAAGTCTCAAGCAGATTCCCTGTCTAGGTTCCTCCCACTATGTAGACTGCCTTCCCATAGGTTAATAAATGAATTGGATCACTAAGTATGAGTTTTCCACTACAACTGGACTTTAGCAAAGACAAGACAGAAAGAAAAAAAAAATCAGTCCAAATGTAGATAAGGAAAGGTGAGTAATTGTATCACTCATAAGCTTTTCAGGTGTTACGTGATAACATTTTTCCTTCTCCTCTTGAGTTCAAAACCAAATGAGACATAGAAACAGGAATCAGAAGGATAGAAACTAAAATATCACCTTTATTACTGGGATAGTTGAATCTGAAAATGCACCTCGACCAACAAGCAGATATGAGACTTAATGAGTCTCCTGTAAACAGAATCTAGTCTCAAGCACAGGTCTCCCCACTACAGAGGTAAAATATAGCTGAGTAAGCTCCAATTGCATGAGAGCAGAATGGTGGGATACTAGTAAGAGGTGGCTTTAAATGGAGAGGACTAACAAGAGGCTGAGCTACATGTGCTCAGAGTCTCTGCTCTATCTCATCAATCAGATGAGTCTCTTCTCAGGGGTATTATTTTGGGGTGGGAGTTGGTTAATGAATGAAACAAGAGAAGAAAGATCCCAAAATTACATCTTCCATGCTTCCCTATTTTCCAGGGGGTGAGATGTAAGCATTGTCCCCGAAGGACTTCCAAGCATTGGAAGTTGCATCAGACAAATAACACTAGAATGCACAGAAAAAGATGGGAAACAAAACTTTGCAAGTGTTGATTCATTTCTATATCCCGTATCCTAAGCTACAAAGTAATATGCACCTTTGTGAGGGCCTGAAAAAGTACATGGAGGAAGAGTGCTTCTGGTTTCTTCTGTCCCTTAGAGTCTAAAAGGCATGAGAATTTGACGAAATGCGTATTAACATGACACACCTATCAAGATCTCTCTGGTGCTGTCGTTCTAGGCTGAATGGTGTTTTGGGTCATCCCTCCCCATAAAATCCTTCAATCTTCCTTGTTCCTTTTAGGGTTTAAGTTTTACTCTCTTAGAATATCCTATAAAATCTCATCCTGTGGTCCAGGACCTATCTGTGATTACTGTCTCATATCATTCAGCTTTCTCCCTCACCCTCCCCTTCACTCTATTCCTCTGAAGCACCAGCATTGTCACATGGGCCTTCACCTCCCCCTGCAACGCTCTGGTTTTCCCTTTTCTACTGGTTAACCTCAACCCATCCTTCAAGTCTCCATTTCCTCCAGGAATTATCTCCACAAACTTGGTCAGGAATGCCTCCCCATGGGGTTCCTCTGTACCACCACCCTGTATCACAACTAATATGTTCACTTGTCAACATCTCTTACTAGAATTTATACTTCATAAATTCAGGGACCATGTCCATCATTTTACCATTTATTTCCAACAGATAGCACAGTGTTTGTTATGCCAAAGGTGCTGAATAAATACTTACTGATTACATAGTGAATGAGACTGTCCCCCAGTCCCCACCCCAGGCTCCTTACCCCTCTTTTAAGGTAGTCAGAGTCAAAGTAATGAGAAATATAAATTCCAAGATCCAGCTTCTTAATTAAGTGTTTTTATTGTTGTTGCTGCTACTGGATAAAGTCTCCAAGGACCGGAGAATTTGAAATCAACAGTTTCTCCTTCTTTTTTGCCAAGTTAAGAGAATTGCAGCTCTCTTCTCCCCAAAAGCATACCTTCCCAAGTGGCTCATTAGCTCATGTAGAACCTAGGAGCCAACAAGATAGTCTTTGTTCAATTGCACAGCAATCACTCTATTTCAGCCCTCATTAGCCTTCCTCTCAACAGGCTGATTAGCTCTCCCCCGCTCCAAGGTGATTTTGATTGAGAAGTGAGTGGAGTTTTCTGTCAAAGCTCACACTCCTAAGATATTTAAAACCCAAAAGGTTTTTAAAACCCAAAAGCTCCCACCCTCAGAGCTGACCCTTGGACTAACCCCTTTCTACTTCTGTTCCTACAACTCCCAGGGTAGTTCTCTGGGGAAAGTGTTTGCCCAGGTATTACCTGCTACCTCAAAAAAGGGTCTTGCCTCTAACATAGTGTTCTTAAACTTTATTCAGGATTTTGGTCTCAGGGGATCTGAAAACCACATGGATGCTTTTCCAAAATTTTGTGCAAAAGTACATTTGTCTGGGGAAGGATCTATAGCTTTTACTAGATCCTGAGAGCAGCTCAGATTCTCCATGCCATATTATTTTAACTGAATGGCTGTTTTACAGCATCTTCCAAATGATCCAAATTAATGGCTTTCTCTTTCCTAAACATTCTTTAACTGAGACCATCTCATGAATGTGGAAAACCTTTCCTCATATACTTTATTCTTTGTCTCAGCTCAGTTTACTTTTGCCTTAGAGTTCCTCTCAAGAAAGAAACCTATGAGGGGAGATGCTGAAGCAGTTGGTGACTCCATTTCACTGTTTATGAAAGAGCTCACTAGTAGAAATGTAGGGACCTGGGTTCTACTGTGGAGTCTGCCTCTAAATATGTGTGTAACCATGTTCAAGTAACTTAGCCTCTATATTCTTCAGTTTTCTGTTGAAAAAGAAAAGAAAAAGTAGTGTGGACTAGATAAAACCTAAAGTCTCTCTGAACTCTAAAACATCTGTAAATACATAAAATCCTACCTTGTAGGCAGAAACTAATTGCACGGGTACAAGTTGTGTTAACATATTCTGTCGTGCTCTGTCTTCTAGAAGTACATGAGCATGTTGGATACCTAACAGGGTAACCCTACACTATTTCTTATATGTTCTTCTTTCTCTGTGTTTTCTTCTTGCCACATCATTTTCACTCATGTTTTACATGTCCAGCTATGGCAGTAAGGTGTCAGAAGTAGAATAAAAGGGTCAACTTTCAGCTTTTAAGTTTCAAAATAGGTTTTGAAATCATCAGCATAGAGCACAAACTGAATACATTCATAAAGAAGCTGAAATAATGCAAGAGTTTTATTTCTTGTCCTAGACTTAATGAAGATTCCTCAGAGGAACGAGGCAGAAAAGAGAGGAAGGGGCAGTGCTTGGACACAAGTCTGTCCCTAGGGAAAAGAGCCTTCACACTTCCACTTTCCCCAAGGTAACACTGGTTTGAAAACCCACATGCATAAAGGGCCTGTGTTAGTTTCCTGGTTGGGTCCTGGGAGAGTGATCAAGGTCCTACAGTTCCCCTGTACTCAACCAGTATAGTCTGGTTGCAGTAGAAGACTGGAGGTATCAAGGCAAAGAGGCTCCGAAATGATCCTCAAGCCTCCGACTGCCCAAAAGGAGGACAGGGAACACGTCTAGAATTTTGCATTAGGCTAATATCTTCTGTAATTTCTTTATGCTGACAGAGAAGTGGGATTCTACCTCTTAAGTGACTGTTCTTCAGTAGCCAAACATCTTATTCTGATATCAACATAACATATATTGAGAAAGATGGAATTGCCAAAATCCCCTCTGATCTTTTCACATTTGACAAGTAGAGATCTATCTTCTGATGCAAGAAGTTCTATTTAATTAACACCAAAAGTCACAATGGTTATTTTCAGATATATTGACTTTTCTACACTGAAATAAGTAATGGATAAATCCTTTAAAAAATATAAAATGCTTCAATCCTTTTTTTTTTAACATATGTCAAGATGTTAATAACATATAAACACCCTACCAACATCCTAGCCGTTAATGACACAGCTCTTTTGCCATGGAAACTCATCTGAGCTCAATAGCAATGTACCAGGCTGTGATACCAACCATGTCCCTGACATTGTGGACTGACAAGGCAAGTCATGAGTTTGGATCTGTCCACATACTCAGACAATATACAGCCTTGTATGGTTCTGACTGTGGTCACAGACCACAGGTGGCTCCCACAATGCCTTTTCCCCAAGTCATCACAAAGAAAAGAAGTTAATATATTAAAATCACTCTGACACTCATTATTCTTACACCAGGAAAAGAAATATCAGTCCAGTAATGTCAAATTTTAAGAATACTCAAAGAATATAATTTAGTATTTCACATTTGAGAAAATATGTAATACCTTTGCAGGCCACATTATCCCCCCTGAAGAGAAGTTTAAAAATGACAAATGCAGGACCTGACACATCTGGATCCACAGAATGTGTGGTTGGCTTCTTGAATCATCTCAAACATTTTCTTCTAAAGAAAAGAAACAGTGGAAACTGTCTCTCTGCCACCATAATGCACAATTTATATCTCAGCATCTTTGACTTGGGAATGAAGAATACATTTTTTACTCTATAATTCTGATTTTTTTTAGGTGAACAAACTGAACCATAAAAACTATCAAGATAGTATTCCTTCCTTCCATTTTTTTTGAAATTTGACTCTTTTCTTATTAAATATCATACAGTAAGTTTGGCCATATGAGATTTTGAAAGGCAATATAGTCTTTCTCTAATATTCACCTTCATCCTCGTCTCCAAAAAAAAAGATGACCAAGGTAACCCATTATGTCAAGATAGTTCACATTAATGGGAAATGGGAATGGGAAGTACCTTCAAAAATTTGAGTTGATCATTGTAATGTCCCAGAATATGGCACCTTGCCTGCCCAGCTTTTCACTTTCAGCCTGAGGCAATGATGAGATGCAAAGGAGGATATCCTACAAAGAGTCACTGCCAGGCAGAAGAGAGGCCTCCTTCAGGGGAAAGGTAGGGCTAGCAGAGGCATGGGCTCAGCACTCTGGAGTGGAATCTGTGCTGACAAGGACCAGCATCTCCACCAGGGCTCACAGATACAGCTGGGTTGGAGCTGGGAACTCAGGCTAGGGAGGCATCAGACCCAAACAATGAGTATGCTTCCTGCCTAAGATGTCAGAGTTCATGGCCTAAGGTTGAAGAACTGATACTTCTTGTCCTGGTTAACATCCACCAAAGCTCTTTCTCCCTGAGCTCTGAAATGGGGATTAGGATATTTTTCTTTTTAAAAAATTCACTTGTTACTTTCATACTGAAGTAGCTCTTTAGAAAGAATATGTGATCTTAGTGCTTATGGTCACTTATTCCATAAAATGTTTCTTAATGAAAATATTCTAAATTTGCTCTTTTAAAATAACCGGAAGGTTTTGGAATAACCTCTTTGAGGTGGTCCAAGAGGCCAACCACACATTCAGTGGACCCAGATCTGCGAGGTCCTGTACTTATTTTTATACTTCTCTTCAGGTATAATGTGGCCTGCACATCATGTCTGTAGTGTTGTACCCTAATGTTATTTTCTAGGGTTTTAAATTCTGAAGAGATTTGCTCATGTCCCATCATGATGTCACATATGGAAGTGTTTATCACCGGTTCCTGGCCTCAGGTCTACAATAAACACTTTCTCCTGTCTAACAGTTTATCCAAAATATTTCCCTTAAAACTAACTTAAAAGCCACTCTCTTTACAAAATGCATCTGAAATGTGACAATGACTGAACTGCCTCCAGCAGTGCTGCTGAATCAAGCCATCCCTCATCTCCTGTCCTCCCTGGTTTCCCTCTGTGCCATTCTTCCTTGACAGAGCTGCTCGAACAATGTCTTTAAAACATTAGTGGGATCGTTTCCTCTGCCACTGCCCCAAACACACATTCCCAACTGGTCTATCTTGTTCAGAATAAAGGTCAGAGTATTTACCATGGTTTTACCAAGGATCTGCACTTGGGGTTTAATGCTCTGCAGCTGATAGATATCTTAATAATTTTATCTTAGACGTTTTGTAAGTGAAGTCTAGACGGACAAAAGAACAATATGCTCAGGGCTGGGAGCCTCAGCTCATTCACAGTTCTGTCACCCAGCAGTCCCCTGCCTCCCCAGAACTGGTTTTGTCTACCCACTCCCTACTCTCTGGTGTCCCAGGCCACAGCAGCCTTCTTCTCCTATCCCTGATACATGGCAGCTGATGCCTTGCAGCTGGCATGAATACCAGGTCAGGTGACAGGGTTGACGGTGACAGTCCACATTCTGCCAAGGTCCTCAAATGCCCCAAGCAAGGACCTGGACTAGGCTAGCATCCACAGCACTTTGATAGGTAGTTGTTAAGGTGGTGGGCAATGGGGCAAGCATCTCACACCTAATCCAGGTACAGAGCATGTCTCAAAATATCAGTTGCAATCTTTTGGGGCCCATCTATCCACCAGGAAGTGGCTGGGATGGGGAGGGCCCATGGGAAGGAGAGACTGACTTCCCAGGATAGGGCATATTGGTAGTCCAGTGGCTTCCTGGAGGAAGAACCCTGCAGCCAGTTAATCTTGTGTGGAACACCCAGGCACCCATGAGGGTCTGCACTCACCTCTGAGTATCCTTAAGCCCAAGGAAGTGGGATATAAAGAGCAAACAAAATCACTATGATGGACTGAGAGACGGATCACGAAAGAAAGGAAAGAAAAAAAGGTTTATACTTTAGTGTTTACAAAGTTCCTTTTTTTTTTTTTTACTGCTTTTTAAACAAAGAGCCCAGCATTTTCATTTCGCCCTGGGGCCCCCTAAATTATCTAGCCAGCCCTGCCCATGTGTGATTGGCATCTGCCTATCTGACCCACCTCTTTTCCTCCCTACCTCTCTGCTGCACCTCACTCAGTGAGCCTGGAGTTCTTGTAGGTCAGAGAACACACCAAGCATAGTTCTGCCTCTTGACCTGTGCCTTGCTCTTTCCTCTGCTGGGAACAGTTTCCCCACATCTCTCCATGGTCACTTCCTCATTCCGATTTTTTTCCACACATGTCACCTCTGATCCTGACCCCAAATGATCAACACCTTCCCTGTTCACCTTATGAAAGTGCCACCACACACTAATCACTCATTATTTCCTTCTCAGTGTTATTTTTCTTCCAACCCTTATTTAGCAGACATATATTAGATGTGTGCTTGTTGTCCTTGTTAATATTACTTGTGTTTCTCACTAGAGTACATATTCTCTGAGGTAAGGGACTTTTTATCCTAACTTCACAGAATATGAGGTTCATCACTTTATCCCCAGTGCCAAAATAGTGCCATGTACACAGTCAGTGCTGAAAAAATGTATTGGATGAATGAATGAACTAACCTATATATGTCATCTTGCATTCCTCTTGTTCCTAATTTCCCTTTAGAGGAGGAAGAAAACCATCTAAAGAGACATCTTCCCCAAAACTGATGCCCGTTATCCATTCAGTTATTAGTTCAATTAGTTTTCTACTAATCTCATCACTTGATTGTGAATTAACATGACCCCTAGTTTCTGTATACACTTGCTACACCATTTAAGAATAAAGCAGAGTGATATTATTCAATTTGGGGATGTAGGCTTTTGTTTTTCAATGATAACAGCTTCTTTTTTTGATGTGTCATCCACAAACTCTGTCGTCTGTGCCATTCCATAATTATCACGAAAATGTTGCACATATTCTTCAGGGAGGAAATGCCGCAGTTTGCCCCAATTTTATGTAATAATGTCATTAAACTTGGCTCTTGGGCTCATTGGCTCCTTTTAATGCTTTTAAAAATGGCTGCCCAGTTGCCTCGTTTTCCCTTGGCACTCCTCCAGTAGGCTCTATCCACCAGCGTGGGTGTCTTCCCCATGGAAAGGAGCCCAAGCTGGGGCCCAAACCCCCTCTGAGCACCTCTTTGGCATCCAGTGTTCCCTGGCCCCTCTCTACATGATGGCTTTAGCTGGTGCTGGCACAGGTTCCTGCTTGTAATGAAATTAGTTAGTGACACCATCAGCCTTTTCCAGAACCTCCGTGATTCCTTTAAATGGACATGACCCTTCCCTCACCCCACTGGCGCCACATAAGCCAAACCCCCAAGTTTGGAAGCACAGATTCCACTTGGTGCTTCCCATTGTTTATAGCTTCCCAGCCAAATTCTCAAGCCCTGTGAACTTGTTTTCATCCAAGTCAATTGAATCTAATTTAGCAGGAAATGTTTCATGACGTAGAGGAGATCTCCAAATATGTGTTGCCCTCTGCCAGGGCTGTGCTAATTCTTTTGAAATCCAGCCACTTAATGATTCTTGCTATTATTAAAAGACAAAATAAGGAAATAAAGATATATCACTACTCATTCCCTCTGCTGCTGGTCTATATAGATTTCTTCCAATAAAATGGACTTTTGTTTGAGGATAATTAATAAAAATTAATTTAAAAACCTCATAAATAAGCCAATTTAAAAAAAGAATAAGTCTATGGCTAGAAAAAGCAGACATATCTGTGAGAAAAAGTAACCTAGAGGACCACACTTTATCTTGCTCTACAGCTTTCTTAACCCACCAAATGGTTATTATGTAATTAGTACATAAGACAATAGAGTGGAACCTCTCAGTCTTCTCTCTGAGCAATCTCACTGTGACCTGCCTCAATGAGGCCTGGGGGGAGACCCTCTCCTAAACAGAGCCTTTAAGTTCAGGATCACTCTTACAGGCCATTCCATTAGTGTACCAGTGGTTGGTAACCACAGACTTAGTGGGAGAATTCCCTCACCTGCTGTCTTATAAATTCACACCACTGGCCACAAGGATGATGAGGCCACAGAATGGGAATTGCTGAGAAACAACAGCAGAGTAGAAATACCAGTTCCAGATATGTTCCAGTCACAGACATATATTCTTTAAGAGAGCTGAGCTATTAAAAACAGGGCACTAGTGATGGCCTCTGATATCCATGCCAACACTTCAGAATTTACAGTGTCTTTTAATTGTCCCCAGATGGGACAGGTGGCATTTGCACAATTCCATGTAGGAGAACAATCTCCAATAGAGGAAAAGAACAATGTGATTTAAGAATGAGCAGAATTTCCAAATGTCCATCAACTAATGAATGGATAAAGAAGATGAATGGAAGATATATATATAATGGAATATTACCTAGCTATCAAAAAAGAATGAAATCTTTCCATTTGCAACAACATGGATGGAACTAGAGTGTATTATGCTAAGCGAAATAAATCAGTCAGAGAAAGATAAATATCATCTGACTTCACTCATATCTGGAATTTAAGACACAAAACAGATGAACATAAGGGAAGGGAAACAAAATAATCTAAAAACAGAGAGAGACAAACCATAAGAGACCTTTAAAAACAGAGAACAAACTGAGGGTTGCTGGAGGGGTTGTGGGGGGGGGGATGGGCTAAATGGGCGATGGGCATTAAGGAGGATACTTGTTGGGATGAGCACTGTGTGTTATATGTAAGTGATGAATCACTAAATTCTATTCCTGAAAACAAAAAATAGTAATAAGAATGAGCAGAATTCAATCGTGCTAGGTTCTTATATTTATCAGGATCCTAATTTCCTGAACAGATAGCTACATGGTAATAGTCATACATTTTTGCTATGATTCCTAGACCTCAGGTTTTATTTAGTCTATTAAGAATAAAGCTACCACCAGTGTACACTTCTTGAAACCTGGGGCAACAAGTTGCCTCTGGAATTCTTAGTATGGTAGGTCTGACACACGCTGATGATGGCTTTTTTTTGACTTTTTTACTTTTAACAATATGCTCACCCCCTCCCAATCATAGTAATCCATCTTAGAAATGCATGGTTCCTTCAGTTAATTACCTTTCACATCAAAATCTGGCACTTAGCAGATATAAGTCTTCCTTACAAGTTTTATTGTGTGTATGAATGTATACTCTACCTGGGGAATGTGCATTTGAATTGGGACTGGGGCAAGGAATGAGAAGGCAGGGACAGGCAGCGTCGTCAGGTGCATGTCTTGTGTGTGAGTGAGCTTGGATATAACTGTTAAGGAATTCTCTCTGATCATTAATCATAGACAAGTTCACTATTCAAAGTCTGTTTTTCCCCTGATGTGTTTTAAGTCAGAGAGTTTCCATTTTAACATGAGTAATTCCATTTTGAGTTGTTAGAGTATTTTTGTTTTACCTTGTTTTATTGGAAAAGGTGAATGACACGGAATCTAGTTCATGAACCAACACAATTGTGTGTATGAATGCCAGCACTCAGTGGCAAAACTAAAATCCGGAAGTGGAAAACTAGCATTCACTGCCTCCTACTTGAATCATTTGAAGTGTAAAAAAAAATTCAGCAAAATGTATCAAAATAAGATTAAGTTCAATGAAGTATTAATGACACTAAATCTCTTATGTAAACGGAAATGTTATAAGAGATTCAAAACAGACTCATGTAGAGGCAATGTGTATTCTAAATCTCTCCATCCCATAAAAGCATTGAATTCTACTATCGCTCCTTTTCCAAAAACAAAGTCCATCTCCATCTTTTTTTCCTTATTGATCACAATTTTTTCAAGCTGACATGAGTTAAATAAAGCTTGGATCTGTTCTGCTGCAATAATTTCAACACTTTTGGTGTTCCTACTTTTGCTACCATGAAATATTTTATGGATCTGAGAGTCTCTAGTATCTCTATCCAACATGGAGAAGGAATGGAGATCCAAATAACCAAACCACTGAAACCATAGAAGGCAGCTCGAGAAATTGAAAATCGTATTTTCAAGAGCAAGTATTATTTTGTTCTTGGAATATTTATGGTGGTTCCATCACTTTAGAGCAACCCATCCACCTTCTACAGAAGTCTTCCAACATAAAACTAATACATCTACTGCCAGAGGGGAAGGCTTATGCCTTTTTTTCCTCCTACAGAGAGGAATTTGAGATTAGATGCTTTTGGAAGAACACAGTTATTGTCTATCATGTACATTTCTCTAGAAGTATTTGTACTGGTACCCAGCTTCAACCCACAGTGCTTCCTGTCAGCCTGAAAGAACAACTTAGAAAGTTACTCAGGACTTCAGAGACTTATTCTCAACTTGATGTGTGGTCAGTTTTGAAATTTAACCTACTTTTTTAAGCTCCATTTTGTTTTTTAGATTAGGGAGTAAGATCAAAGGGCTAAATAGGGGTGTATAAAATGTTTAAAGAGAGGGGATGATTCTGACTTTGCTTTGTGAGGGAAAGTGTCTTCAAGGCTACAAAGAGAGTTATGGCAAGGTTGATAACCACAAGTTGTACAATTTCTTTGAGCACCAAGCAAAAGTAACGGACTAAGTTGTACCTGAAAATAGGATACAAATAAGGAAGAACTTTCTTATATTAAACTTATAGGCTTTTAATTGTGTTAAAGATATATTTCCCCCTTATTAGTAATAAAAGAAGAGACATCTGTATTCTTTTCTCTTTAGTAATATTTCACCTTAAGAAGATGTACTGAAAGATTTAGACCTTTTTTTTTTTTTTGCCAGCCTGGGAAATATTCAACCTTTTGCTACTGCAAAGAGTTTAAGAAGCAGGTAAAAAAATAAATTAATTAAATGGATCCTGAGCCGAGGTAGGCTGACTTGTATGCCCTTCCCTTTGCTTCCTGAGTAATCTGAATAATAGGACCATCTCTGGGATGGGACTGGGGAGTTTCATTGTCCTGGACAGATATGCCCCAGCCTGAGCCTCAGAGCTGGCCTGGAAAAACATCAGTTTCTCTTCTCTTTCACTATTGTCAGGAACAGACAGTAAACTAACTTCAGGCTGCTCTTGCAACCCAGATTTACTAGGCACTTTACACACACTATGGGCCCCTCAGATTCCATCACACCACAGCTGGGTGGTCAAAGGTCAATATACAGCCGTTTTTAGGACTAAACGATAGTGTGAGCCCTTAGAAATTGCAGACTATTTACTGTTGTCCCACGATAATTGTGGGAAGAGCTTTGGAAGATCTTCTGAGAAACCCAGTGTTGTAAGAATGGAGACAGAAAGCCACAATTTGAATAAAGGAAACCCAAGAGGGCTACAGAAAGTAAAAACATGATGGGAGTCCCTCCTGCCTTGTGGCTGGCTTGCCAACAGTCAAGCTTTCTGGTGCTCACACACAAGACCTCATGCTTTGGGTAATAATTCAGCAACTTTGCTCATTAGAACAGACACTGGAGTGTTCTGGGTACGATACTATATTCTGGGGATATAGTAATGAATTATGTCCAGTACCTCTCCTCACATGACGTAAACCCTAAATAAGGTGACAGATGTGTGAACCAAGTTTTTAGATGATCATTCTTTCTCTTTGCTTTTCACCTGGTTAAGTCCATGATGGCCCTCCCAGTACAGTTTTCCTGTCACCTCATCATTGAGGTGCCCTGCCTTGTCAGATTTGGGCTCTCTGTACTTCTGTTTCATGTCACTTTTCACATTGGTCATTTAAGAATTTATTTGTGTAAATACTTTCTATCATACATCTCTTCAATAAAGGACACTACCTGGTTTCATCAGTGCAATTTTCCCAGAATGTAAGATAATGGGTAGCACACAGTAGGTGTTCAAAAGTAAAGTTGCTTAATGAGTGAATGAATGAATGAATGAAATGCATTAAAGGCAATGATGGAAATAAACATGGGACACTATATGAGCACAAAGAAGGAAAACTTATACCTGCCAGGAAACTCTAGGAAGGTGTCCTGGAAAAGAAAACTGACCTGAATCTGGAAGGATGAGTAGACGCTAACCAGGTAAGAAAAGAGGGACCAATTAGACCCAGCCATGAAGGCAGCATGGTAAATCTCAGAAGCACAGAATGGCTTGCACTATGAGAGCAAATACAAGCAATTCAGTATTACTTGCAGGACATGAATTGTGAGAGAGGGTGTAGTGGGAGCTATAGCTCAAGAACATGGAAGACTGTACATTATTCCAGAAAGTCTTTGATTTTTGATATGGGCAATGAAAAGCCCTTGAGGAGTTTTAAGTTAAGAAGGCAAGGTACCATTCTGTGGACAAAATAAGAAATAAAGATTCCCAGGTCAAGATAGGTATTGAAGACAGAAAGCTCAAGGCCACATCCCCATGAGTTCTTCCTAGCACAGGGCCTGTGACAATTGATGTGGAGACCCACAGTGCATACTTACATGTTAATCTCAATAGCAAATATTGGCTAAGCCTATCTCATGTGTCCAGCTTTTGCAGGGTTACATGGGAAGTAAACAAATCTAGCTAAGAAAGAAAACATCTCTTGAACAATCAGGAAACAAAGCTATACATGAATAAGTAATGTAATATAAATTGGGGGAAAAAAAAAAACTCAGGACAAAATGGGACCAGAGATGTTTGGGGTGAGTTGGGAAAGACTCTGTAAGAGGTGAGTCTCGATCTGGCTCTTTAAGCAAGTGATGTGAGCCTTTTGGCAGAGCAAAAGGGTGAGCGCTCGCTCACAGGTGAGCTGTGTGGGGAGGCCACAGCGGTGGTGGGATGCCATCCATCTGAAGAAGGCTTCTTAGGTGCTTTGGACAGGCTCTTTGAAAAGCAACACACGATGGTAGCCCTCACCAATTTACTATAGTAAAAACTATTTTTTAAAACTTTTAAGACTGACTGCTTCCCTTCCCTGAATGTCAGCCTTGATGTCAAATCTTTAGATGGGGTGAGCAAAGTGTAGTGCCGACTGCGGTGGAGCGACCCAGAGCAGGGAGTCAGAGTCTGAGCAGGGTGAAGAGGCCTCCTCTCCAGGGAATGATCAAGGGAACTAGAACTTGCCAAGCAGGGTGGGGGAGGCTTCCACACAGAGGCACCTCAGGCCACCGTCAGAGCCTGGTTGTAATAGTCGCTTTGTGGTTCTGGAGCAGATTGTCCTTGCTTGTGGAAAATACGCATTAAAGCTCTCAGACAAGGTGTGTCTGATGGAAAGCAAACATGTTAGGACAATGTGTTAACAATTCCTTCTCAAATGACTTACAGGGCGAAAAAAGGTTTTGTACTAAGCTTACAAACTTTCTGTTAAGTTTAATTATTTTAAAATAATATCAATAGGGGCGCCTGGGTGGCTCAGTCGGTTAAGCGGCTGACTTCGGCTCAGGTCATAATCTCGCAGTCTGTGAGTTCAAGCCCCGCGTCGGGCTCTGTGCTGACAGCTCAGTGCCTGGAGCTTGCTTCGGATTCTGTGTCTCCCTCTCTCTCTGCCCTCCTCCTGTTCATGCTCTGTCTCTATGTCTCAAAAATAAAAATAAATGTTAAAAAATTTTTTAAAAAACATTAAAAAAAATAAAAAAAAATAATACCAATAAAGAAAACCTTAAAGACTAGTAACTTATCGATACTTATGTACGAATTTCAGCCACTTAAAGCACCTTTAGTTTAGGGTGCCTGGGTGGCTCAGTCGGTTAAGTGTCAGTGGCTCAGGTCATGATCTCGCGGCTCATGGTTCATGAGTTCGAGCCCCATGTTGGGCTCTGCACTGGTGGTGTGGAGCCTGACTAGGATTCTCTCTCTCTCCCTCTCTCTCTGCCCCTCCCCACATGTGCTCACTCACTCTCAAAATAAATAAATAAACTTTAAAAAAAGACTCGTTAGAGAATATTTGCTGATTATATTTTAAATTCTATTTGTGCAAAACTGAAAAGAAAAGAGAAAATGAGGGGAAAAAAGAAAGAAGAGAAAAACAAGAACCTTCAAATCCAGTCTGTAGTTACTTAGGTAATCCCAGAAATGGCTCAGTCCCTGGGCTTTGTCTCATCAAGTGAAATTAGTCTTTATTTTCCTATCCCTCAGATTCATTCATCCACTTATTTAGCAACAACTGGCCATCTGCGTGCCCAGGACTATGCTGGGTGTCAGGGCTACAGTGGAGGGGAGAGAGCAAGCTCCCACCTCTGTGGGAGCTTTGTGTCATTGCTACGGTCCTGCTCTTTGTTAAACAATAACAATAGCATCAGGAAACATCCACAAAGATGTGCTTGCTATTTCTGCACTAGCAAAACTCTGCCCCCATCACCTGCCGTACTCTCGCGTTCTCATTCACTCAGCCCTTCTCTGGCCACTCTGTTACCACCAACTCCTTTACTCTGCTTCATTCCTGTCACTTCTTCGTCTCCTTCCATAAGAACAGGGACTTCAGGTTTTTTAATGAAATATTTCCAGCAACTAGCTGACATGTGAGAGCTCAGGAGATACTTGGTGAGTGCATGAATCGGTGCCATGAAGGTGAGAAGATGAAATGACATAGGGATGCAGGGTTGGACACCTTGATGTACCTGGGGAAGGCAGTAAAGATGGGCTTCCCTGAGGAAGTGACATTCACACAGAAACCTAACACAAAACAAAACAAAATAAAACAAAATAAAAAAACAGCAGAAAATGCCGAGTGAAAAGTTAATATAAGCATACTATGCGCAAGGGGATCAAAAGCTGGCCTTGGGCCATCAAGGTCAGTGCTTTCCTCAACGTACCTTTTAGTAACATACTTTTACACCGTGACAGTATACTCCTCTCTCGCTTCCCTGTTACCTGTCTACAAAAAGTGTCTATACTAATCCAACCTGAGGGGAAGCTTCTCCTTCTTTCAGTCTGCCACAGGCTCCCAGGGCTGACTAGGAATTGTGCCCTTCAGGATAGGGCTAGGGGCTCGACAGGAAGGGTCAAACCCAGTGATGTCACTTACTAGCTGTGTAACCTCAGGGCAACTGTCTTCACCCTCTGAGACTCTTTCCTTGCTTAAGAAAATCTATCTAATGAGAATTCTTAATTCACAGACTTGGAGCAAAGACACCTTCGTGTCTTTATAATCTGCCATTATTTTGACCACACAACCCGGACATATGGCCTGAGATAAAAGATGGCAGCCACACACAGTACAGGTTGTGTTTGTACACAAAACAACTGTACCCCATCAACACAAGACTCCAGCAAGAAGGTCCAGGTTCACATTTAAAGGCTCTCTCTGTTTATCTTTACTTCAACATAGTTAGAACCCTCCACATTTCAGAAGGAGGGCATTTCCTGCTTACCATTGCAGTGTTCTAGAGCTGCACTCCAGTCCTCTCTGACTCAGCCCTTTCTTCAGAGGGTAAAGTTTAAGAGTGAAGATGCTCGTGCCTTAATCCTGGCACAAGCAGCTGTCTGAGTAGCACAACCTGTGTGTGCCTGTTTCCTCCTCTGGAAAATGATGCTAGTATATACCTACCTACCTACCTCTTAGGAGGTTTGTGAAGATTAAATGAGTTAATGTTTATCAAGTGTTTAGAGAAGCATCTGGCAAAGGGAAAGTGCTTCAAATATTTTAGTCATTATCCTCCCATAATCATTATTTCTATACCAAGAATTTCTATACCAAGAATTAACTTGTGTCCTAAAGGATTCACCATAGCATCCACTGCCCCACTGCTGGTGCCAGAGAGAAAGGAACAGCCCCATTTGAATTTGGAAAGTGTGAATTCTAAAGAATTGGAATCTCCTGTCCAGACCAGGTGGCCAGGAAGCAAACAACCATGAACCTGCTACTGTTTCATCTGGGCTTGCCCACCTTTTAACAAGGGGAGCTGGCATTTCTCAGTCATCTAAAGGGAAAGAAAAAGCATTCAAAGATAAATTATCCTCCTGTTAAGGAAGTTAAAATTATACCAGTGTTTCATAGTTATCTCACTCATCTCTCTAAAAGTATTTGAAACTTACTAATTTGTTCAGTGGCTGAACAAAGGGAGAAATGTGACCATTGCAATTTGCAATTCAACCAGTGATGACTACAGTAAGTGTAATAGTAGCGATAATAGTGATAGCTAGCAATTATTACATATCTACCCTGGGCAATGTTTTACCATAAGAGCTTTACTGACAGTAACTCATTATGAACATCACAAAAACACTAGAAGGTATTATTCCACCTTACAGAAGAGAAAACTGTCTCTATGGCTCCCAATAACAGGAAATCATGGAGATTTCAGTAGAAGAGGCAAGCCAAGAAAAATATTAAATCAGCAGACAGTAGGAAATCTGTTAGGAAATTATACCCCCCAGTCGTTTTATCACTCAACCCCAAGAACACTTCAATTTTATGTATGAGCTTCCAATAATGAACCATTTCAGTCCTCAGCACTATCCAAATAAAATGAAAGTCATGTGAAATAGGTTAAGTTAAGGCTGAGTCACTTTTGATTGCTTCGGAATTTAGATCCATCTTTAAAAGATTGCTTCTGGCATGGCTTTATTCTTCAGGTTGTTTAGATGTGATGTTGGTGATCAATCACACTTATATAGGTTTTTCAACGTACAAAGCACTTTTAATGCATTATTTCACCCAATCCTCTCAATGCTGGAGAGTAATAGGAGTTTTTACTTACTTGTTACGCATAAAACTGAAGTTGCAAGGATGTCCTCAGGCCCCACAGCTAAGCAGCCAAATTGGTTGTAAAAGCCTTGTACTCTCCTCAATCCCACCTCCTTTCCACTATATCATGCTTTTGTTTTTAATAAGATGAGAAACCCAGATCTCTACAGGGTAAAATTCAATTTTACAGCCATACACTAGACACTCTAACAGGCCAGTGCACTTTGAAGAGCATGTTACTGGCAAGGGGTAAATGTATGACACAGAGACTTCAGATGAACTGGCATTCACATTGGGACAAACACCCCAAAACTCTCTGGCAAATGGTCGACAGCATAGTTAGGGTATATAGATGACTTTTATGTGGTGGGAAACACAGACTTCGGAAAAACTCAAAGGAAATTCTATTGATATTGTTTTTGTTCATGTTGCTTTCATTCACGATGGCTAGCAGCCAAAGGAACAGGTAGTCACCTCCCTTTCTAGTTCTCAACATTTCAACTTAAAAGAGAAGCATTTACACTGCATTTTGTAAAGTAACATTGAGTGATCTGGGGCTTTGAAACCTTCCTGAGGTCCAGTAGTGAAAAGAAATGAAGGTTCCCAAACCAGGAGTCAAGCCTCAATTCACTCATCCCTGATAGGTAAGCAGAAAAAGAGTTCATATTGGAGCCATCCAGTTTCCCTCTGGAATGCCCCTCTGATGCTTTGGCTGAGTGTGGGAATATCCATGTGATTGCCTTCCCGCCATTGAATAGTCACAGTTAATAGTGGCTTCCAAAGGAACTCAGGGCCAGGTTTAGGTCACAAGGGGCCAAACAATGGAACTCCTGCTCCCAAGGATAGAGGAAGACTAGTTTCATTTCACAATTAATATGGCTACTACTTTCATCTGAGACTTTTTCCCCCCCCGCAAAGCTCTGCCCAAACTAAAGTACTGTGATGTGAAATATCTCTCTAATGTTTGCTGGCCTCTGAGGGCACTGGGATTGGACCTTACCTGCTTTTCTGCTCAACAAAATAAGGACATCTATCTCTGAGATCCACCGGCTTCCAGCTTGAGTCCAAATCCCCAGAAAGGTTCTGGCTTCTTCATGCATGTGGTGCTCTCATGATGTAAGATAAGAGCTTCATTGGAGTTGGAACTTGGGTCTCTGTGCACTTCATAGCTGAGCTCTATGGCCTCTTTAGATGGGGGGCAATTAGGGGAAGCATAGAGAGGTAAGAAGATACAAATACCATTCCTGGGGAAAACTGGCATGATCTCAGATTAGAGGTTTAAAAAAAATACCTTGAGAGGAAAACACGAAAACAAAAGCCTTACATTGCTGCTGCAAAGAAACCTTCCTTGACTGCATGTGATGTAACAATACCTTTCTCCGCCCCACATCCTCTGCCTTTCCCCTTGACACCATGTCGTACTGGCTGATGGCAGTTCTGGTAATACACAACTTCGTTGCCTGAATAGATCACTCCTGTGCAAGTTGCTCTCACCTATTTAGTTGACACTTAGAATCCTGATTATCTCAAAGAGGAATACTGCTCCTGTGAGACTATTCTGCTATTTACAGATCCATTTTGTCCAAAAGATACTCATTTAGCTGCACATCCAACACAGATATTCCTATCCTGCCTTGCAATCTAAGTCCCCCTTCACTAAGTGCTTTCTTGTGCGAGCTCAAGTTAGAAATTATTAAAGGCTACTGTGTACTTTTTGAATCCCATCAAGCTATCACCAATGCAAAAGGGAAACAGGCCCCTTCAGCTGCTAGTGAAAAGCCCTTCTGTTAAGCAAACTCCCTCTCTATAATTAGCTCACATTGCTTTCAGTCTTTGGCAGCAGTAACAAATTGACCATTTCAAATATGGAGACTTTAAGAAAGACCATGGAAAATGAGGTTTGGAGGACATAGCTGTTGGTGTAGATATTTGCTTCCACATTCCACATAGAGGACATATCTTGCCATTTTTTACCTGCTGAGAATAGACAAAGAATCAAGAAACAGACATGGCATCTGGCTCTGAAATGCAACAATGTTTTTTTTTTTTAACACTTGACTAAGAGATTGAGTACATCTTAATAAAGGATCCTTTTCTCCCACCAGCATAATCAGAACTGTTTCTAACACACCACAAATTAAAATCTTTTTTGCTTCAATATGCCATGCCAGATTCTGTCTCTAGGCTCTCCTGTCTGTGGAATTACATGCAGAGGATTACATGCTTATCAATCAGAGCACCAACAATACTCTCCTAGACCCTGGCTCCTCAGTGACAGGGATCTTTTGTCCTAGCAGCTGTTTCTACACCAGAATTGGATCTAATGTAACCACTACTCCACTCCAGGGCTTACTCATCTTTAGCATTTCCAATTTCCTGAAGTAGTACTGTAAACGGTGTAAAGGAACAATGTGATAATTACATCCCCAGTTGATACTTGTGGGGATCAGCCAGGCTTCCAGGGCCTTGCAACTCAGGATGCTTTCATTTCCAGACACCTGCAGACTCCAGGAGGTGGCTGTCTGCTCTGCTTCTTCCCTCTCCCAGTTCTGGGGCATGATGCACCAAGATCACTACATTGGGTCATTAAAATTGAATTGCAGAGAGTCAAGGTATGTGTAACGACAGGCAGATACATAGCACCAAAAGTAGGCTTTTTCTTTAAGAAGACTCAGAGAAGTGACAGGATACATCTTTCTCATCAGATAGGGATGACCCAGGCAGCTTGTTTCCTTCCCACCACCGTGTTTCCTTTGTGGCTTATGGTGATATTAGTCACTTTTAAAACCCAAGTTCAAATTTGTAGCCAATGCAACAGTAGAGTATTTAAATGCTTTCCATATTTCTAGTTCTTTACGCCATTCAGTGGACTAGTCACAAGAAGCCAGAGATGTGGCCCAGGTTCTCAAGAAGCTCAATGGAAAGGCAAAAATCTCACTGCATTAAATTAGCCATTTAGACCAGTCTGTAATACCCAATTCCCTTCAATGACTATTTGGAATATTATTCAAGAGGAGCCACACAACTCTCGGACACAGTTGGAATGGAAACAAAGCAAGACTTGTACAATTCACCATATACTTACTAATGAATTTTATTGTAGATATGGCTAAAAGGGTAAAAAATAAATAGGTAGATGTAGATAAAGCTTCTTAGCAAAGTGTCCCAAACATCCTCTGCACTCTGTGCTATATTTTAGTACAAAAACGGCCTTAATTGTCACACTCTTCCTAATGTGACTTTGTAGCTCTTCCCATTAACAAGCAGGGTCTGTCTTCCTACTTCTTGAATTTGGGCTAAGCAAGGTGTCTTGGTTTGTCTAATATAATGAGGTGAAAGTATTGGTGTTTCAGTTCTAAGCCTAGGCTTCAGGGGCCTTGCAAGTTTCTGCTAGCATTTTTGGAACCCTGTCTCTATCATGAAAATAATCCTAGGCTTCACTGTTGGATAATGAGAGACTCGGTAGAAAAACTGAGATGACAGGTTGAAGCATCTCAGACCAGCAGCCCCCAATTGATTTAGCAGCTGACCACAAATACAAAAGTGAACCCAGTCAAGACCAGAAGGACTATCCTGCCTAAATTTCCAACCCTCAGACACATGAGGTAAATAAATGATTCTTTTAAGTCAGTGATTTACAAGTTGGTTTGTTACTTAGCAACAGGTAACTGATATACTCATAATTTAGGTTTTTGGACACCCTGTTTCGTCTTGGACATCAGGAATCAATGCAGTTATTCCAATCACAAGCTAAGCTATCACCACTTTGCAAACATGTCTTCTGGGCCTTGCAGATAGATTCTGAATTCTACAGTTAACATGTCTGAGATTTCTGTTTCGTCTTGCCTACCTTTCCTTTCTATCCCTGCTATCATCAAGTCTTCATTTCTTTTTCTGGACACTGGAAGTAGGGTCCTGCCTGGTCTTTGCATGCTTCACCTTATTCTTTCTGTGGTCCCTCATTGTCCAAAGAATTATGCCTAAATACCTTATTTCAGGTCAGGATAAGACAGCAACAAGTAACTATGAGTAGCCACTGTGTGTCATACCAAATTGAGTAAGATGGAGAAGCATAAGCCTACTAAAGGCAGTAGAGACCTTCTTTAATCTAGTATTATTCTATGTCTGCGGATTCTTACTCCACAACTTGTCTCCCCAAGGCAATGCCCTGTCCCTTCAACATGGAACCCTAATATGGGCATTTCTGCTCATGTCACTGTTCCCTAAACCTTATGCCTAAAATGTTCTCGCTACTTTTCCCCACTTCTCTAAATCTTCATCTTCCTTCAAGGCCCAGCTTAAATCCTCTGAAACCTCCTCCTTCCACCCTTGCCTGAGTTATCTCTCTCTTCTGCATCTCATATCTCAATTTCCCTGGAACTCCCTTAGCTGCCAGCCAAGGTATCTGCATTGCAGGTTACATACTAACCTGGAGACCAGGGGCCATGGTGTGTCCTCTCTCCAGCACCTGGCACAGTATCAGACTCATGTGCCATCACTCATGTGATGATAATACTAGATAAAGATGGACTCTGTTATGCAACTCTGTCCCAAGATAATGTAATGTGTTGGCTCTTCTTACTTTTAAGTAAAAGTCTTATACCCTTAATTCTGGGCATTGGATTTGAAGACGGGCCATAGACCCTAACTATCTCTGCTATGCCTCCCAAGGAGTCAGATAAAAGAGCACAACTCTTCCTGAAATATAACTACCCCTTAGTGAACATTCATTAAGCACCAGGTACCACCCTGGACAATGCATTTTGATTATCTCACTTATCTTACAACAGTCCTATGTGATACGTATTATTGCCTCCATTTTAGCAGAAACTCATGATCAGGATTGAGTACTTTCTCTAAAATCCCACAGCCAGCAAGTGGCAAAGTTAAGATTTGACTCTAGTTCTGTCTGATCCCAAAGTGTATGTTTTAGTCAGTAAGCAGTAATACCCCTGACTCCCAGGGCATACAGAACAGCCTTTTATTATTGTTACAGTTTCCCATCAATAGTCCTTAATTCCCAACCCAGATTTCAGTTCCATGGAACCTTCCTAACCTAATACCTTCTGTGGCAAGCAGCATAATGCTCTCACCCCAAAGAGGCCCATGTCTTCATCACCAGAACCTGCAAACATGTCATGTTACATGGTATGGGGGAATTAAGATTGCAGATGGAATCAAGTTTGCTACTCAGCTGACCTAGATAGCGGTGGGAAAATTAGCCTGAATCATCCAGGTGGGCCCAATGCAATCTCAGGGACCTTTATAATCAAAAGAGGAAAGCAGGCAAGTCAGAGGGGGAGATGTGATTGCAAAAGCAAAGCTCAGAATGATGCAATCGCCAGAAGGGGGCCCCAAGCCATAGAACCAGGCAGTCTTTAGAAGCTGGAAAAGGCAAGGAAACAGATTCTCCCCTAGAAACTTCAGAAAGAATGTTTAAGTGTTATTAGCCCAGTGAGATCCATTTCAGACTCCTGACCTCCAGAACTGTAAGATAATAAATTTATGTTGTTTTGAACCACCAAATCTGTGTTAGTTGTTACAGTAGTGGTAGGAAACTAATGTACCTTCTCATAGAGTCAGTTAGAGTCAATTCATGATCCAATGGTTTATTGAGACTTCTCACAGCTCAGAAGCTACAGTCTCAATAATTATAAGAAATTGTTTTTGATTAAACACCTATTATGGAGGTATGATAACTTGTTCCTACAAATAAACTGACGAAATCCTTTCAAGAGCCACTTCACATTGCTAAATAAGAAAGGAAACTGACTTCTCTTCTCTCCTGGGCTCATGCGGCTTGTAGGAACATGTTTCATTAAGGTTCTGGTTAGCTGAGATTTCCTGTAAAACTAATATGTCCTTGCTAGTTTCCAAATGATGTCTCTCTCTTCCCAGTAAAATCAAGAACTGCCAGTAAGGTATAGGCCAGCTGCTGAGTCCCCTCTCCCTCACACATACCACATACACAAATAGGAAGATGGTCTCCAAGGCTATAATTTCCTGGCCAGCAAGTGTCTTGGGTTTCACTTGAGTGGTTAATGATGATGTCACCCGAGTGCCTTAGTATGGGGCATTTCCAACCTTCAATTAAAGGACTATCATTTACTCTATATATTAACATCCAGAACAATAAACACAGTGGAACACAGTCATTACAGGCAGCCATAATCCATGGCCTGCTGTGTACTGATGTCAGCCCTGCTGTGTCTGACATCTGAAATAAGTCCAAAGAAAGCACTGCATTTTCAAAGCCGCGACTACATTGAAGACATCCGCCCCTGGCTGCCTTCCATCTTCCCACCTCCACCTTCTAACCTATCAACATCTTGGGTTCAACTCCAGAGTTAAAAACCCCTGGATTTTACAAAAATACCAAGGCTGGTCTAGGCCAAACTTCTCCCTGACTGGGAATAATGCCAGTTTGTAGTTGATTGGACCTACTGGGCCTTCAGCATCAGATAACAAACCAATTGAAAGTGTTATGATTCCTAATCTAAAGGATGACAAAATGTAATGATCTTGAAGACATTTAAAAAAAAACTGACCTGACCTCAGGGCACCTGGGTGGCTCAGCCGGTTAAGTGGCCTGCTGCAGCTCAGGTCATGATCTCACAGTCTGTGGGTTCAAGCCCCACATCGGGCTCTGTGCTGACGGCTCATCAGAGCCTGAAGCCTGCTTCAGATTCTGTATCTCCCTCTCTCTCTGCCCTTCCCCTGCTCACACTCTGTCTCTATGTCTCTCAAAAATAAATAAACATTAAAAAATATTTTTTTTAAAAAACTGACCTTATGATGCATAAATGGAGCAGAATTAATAATATGGAAACTCAGAAAAGTAAAAGAAAATGTTATTCAAACTTAGCCAAAATATCTTATCTGAAAGTGCTCTTCATTGTTCCCTACAGTTGTTTTCCACATTCATTCATTGTGTACTAATTGATCACTTATTGGTGCTGGGAAGTGAAGATAGAAATATTAATAAGATTACATAGTCTAATGGAGGAAACAAAAAAATCAGTCAATATCAGTCCATAACATTTACATAGCTATTATAAGTGACCTACATACATGATCTCATTTAATTCTTTTTACAGCCTGCTAAGGTAGCTATTCTTAGCCCTGTTTTACAAATAAGGAAAGAGAGCCTTAGAGCACTTAGATCACTTATGCTAGATCTGGAATTCAAGTCCAGCCAGCCTCCACACCGCATAGGAGCCTTGTGAAAAGTGCAACAGTGGGGTGCCTAGGTCACTCAGTCCGTTAAGCATCTGACTCTTGGTTTCTGCTCAGGTCACGATCTCATGGTTCCTGGGTTTGAGCCTTGCATTGGGCTCCATGCTGACAGTGCGGAGCCTACTTGGGATTCTCTCTCCTCTCTCTGCCCGTCCCCCATTCACAGGCACACATGCATTCTTTTGCTTTCAAAATAAATGGAGTTAAAAAAACGTGCAGTAGTTCTTCCTGCATTGTAAGACCCATGCTTGTCACATCCTGCCAACATAGCACACTTACAGTTTCTAGGGTCCAGGCACTTAGATTTCTAAACTGAACTCTTCCTTTAAGGGATGTAAATTAAAACAGAATTCAAAAGGCTTCTCCGTCAGATAATCGCAGGGCAGGGAAGCCTCTCAGTGTTTATCTTACACTTTAAGTTGCGTGGAAGAGATGTGCTTGAGTCATTGAGGTACTGAGGAGATGCTATAGAGTAAGACGAGGAAGTAAGGACACAATGAAAGGCTTCCCAGCAGTCTAGGGCACTCTGAGACCCAACAAGTCCAGACTAGATAAAAAGCAGGTCTTCTTTCTTCCGGAGACTGGCAGCATCTTCCTATGCCTCACAGAGTCAATCTTGCACATGTTCTTCCCTGGAAGAGGATATGATGCTGGTGGTCATCACAGTGAGCTGGAGCATCCCTGTGGGAGGTGCTCTTAGACCTCAACAGTTCATAGGCAGAGGCTGCCCTCAGCCCACTATAGGGCTGCTTGTGGCGCAGTCCTCAACACCCATACTGTTGAAGGCAGCAGAGCCAGTGAGTTCCACAACACAGAGCCAGCAAACCCATGATACCTAGGGCAGCATTTCTTGGAAGCAGGATCATGAGCACAACAGCAGACACATAGATGCCCTGTGTGTGTATCTTTAGAGTCAAGTGTAAGCGATTTACTGCTCTTCTGAATTATCTGTGCCATTGTTCCTCTCTACCGACCATTTTTTGTCTTGCTTCATTTTACTTTGTTTTTGGTAAAGTATTATTCACTCTGTGTGGGTGTGTAGAAGCAGATCAGAAAGTCTCAACCTACCAGTCCGATACTCTGAGCACAGGCTTTGGGGACTTTTTGGAAAAGACTGTGCCATCGTGCCAGGTTTGGAGGGAAGGTTTTTCCAAGTTGCTCAGGGCACTTAAGAATTCTTCACACCTAGGAGACTCAATGGGACAGGAGTGGAGAAAGTAAGAGGCTTTCTGATGGAGTTTTCTTGAGCTATCCTGTGGGGCATACTTACTAGACTTTCGCACACCCTGCATGGTCCCTGTGCACTTTCCAAACCGGTAGCCTTGCTTTTTCAAACCATTCAAGCTTGCGGTACCTATGGGCTTTCACTGCACATGGCCGCCACCTGCTGGAACCAGCCTGGAACTGACTGCTGAGCCTGGTAAGGCGGACACCATGCCCGCACAGGAGGTGTGAGAGAACAGATTGTCAAGTTCATTCCATGGCATTCATTCCAGATGGAGCCTCTAAACTGGCCTTGACCCACAAGAATCTGTTTTTTAATAGCTTTTTGGAGACCTAAAGTCTACAAATCCCTCTGATAATTCATCTGAGAGTTTAATCACCTTTTCTCAGAAATATTTTCCCCGTTTGGGGACTCAATGATGCTTCTGTTTAGGTTAATTTCCTACTGATCTGTCTTGATCAGGGATGAAAAGCAAGTGCTGTCAATTCTCAGGATAAAAGCTCTTTATAGGTCTGGAGAAAGATCAATGAATGCGCCTCACTTCTCTGGAAAGGTCTCAAGTTTTATTTTCTTTTAAATTGACTTCCTTTAGCATATTTTAAAGCTTATTTATCATCTCTGTGGCTCTCCTCTAAATACTCAGCTTCTCAAACTTTCTCCTTCGTAAGGATCTGGCTAAACAGATACAATGCTTCCAATATCATATATGCTCCCCAGATGTGCCAGCATCTACCATATGTTTGGCACACAGGTAAGGCTTCTATGGGATAGAACACAAATTACTCATGAACTTTGCAAAAAGAGGGAAGAGATAATGCTGCAATGCTGGCACATAGATCACTCTAAGTTGTATGAGACGGGTGCGGGCGTTGATGACGCTAGAGGCCAACAAACAGAGAGAATGAGTACTTTCAGTACTTGCAAGGCTTCAAATAGGCAGTGGGAACTGAATTGATCTCTGAAGGTATGCCTTTGTGATTTATAATAAGAACTATACATTTGGTCTTCCATCATTTCTCAGATATCCTAAACCCTCGGAATTTCCTGTGATGTGAGCAATAAAGGTATCTCTTGTTATGTTAATGAAGTGACTTGCTAAGGATGGGTGCAGGTTGCCAGGGAACTAACAGTGGGATTTAAGGATTGGAACTTTTATCCCCACCCCTACCTCCCCCTTTACACACACCCTAGAGAACAGAGGAAAGGGGCTGGAGACAGAGTTCAATCACCAGTGGTCAATCATGCCTAATGAATGGAGGTAATGAAGACTCCGTAAGTCCCAAAAAGGACAGAGAAGTTCGGAGAGCTTCCAGGTTGGTGAACACATGGAGATTTGCAGAGAGCAATGTGCTAGGAGAGGGCATGGAAGCTCTGAACCCTTTCAGGGTACCTGCCTACGTACCTCTTCCATCTGCTTGTTCCTGAGTTACACCAGCTCAGAATTACACCAGTAATCTAGTAAGTACAATGCTTCTCTTAGTTCTGGGAGCCACTCTAGCAAGTTCAGCAAGCCTGAGGAAGGGCTGTTGAAACTTCCAATCTATAGCTGGTGGATCAGAAGTACAGGTGACAACCTGGATTTGTGATCGGCATCTAAAGTGGGAAGGGACAGTCCCTAATAGGACAGAGACCTTTACCTGTGGGATCTCCTAGCTCCATGTAGATAGTGTCAGAATTGAGTTAAATTGTAGGACACACACCTGATATCTGAGAATTGCTAGGTGGTGGGGTTGGGGGGAATCCATACGCTGGAATTAGTGATCAGAATTGTTAGAAGAATACATAGAATTGGTTGGACCAGAGAAGAAGGGTGCTAAGAAAAGACGGCACTCCAGGCAGAGAACAGCCTGAGGAAAGCCTTGGAGACAAGTGACTACCAGGTGTGGATGTGAACTTTCAGGTGTGTAGTTATGGGACAAGAGAAATAGTAGGAGAAAAACAGACTGGCCAAATTGTGGGGACCTCCCCAACAATGGGGAGCCACTAACAAATCCAGGTACTCTATTCACATTATATAACTCCTGTTGGATTCTATTAACTTGACAACTTGTTTTTCACCATCCTGACCCTAAATCACTCTCAGCTGTACTTAGAGTCACTTTGTCCCCCTCTAGCATTGGTTCTTGCTTTTGATTTGTTTACTCCAAGTCCCAGTTTGGTTTTTACTCTTTTTTTCTCCTTCTGAGAAATCTATCTTGGCGCTGGCATTATTCATTCCCACTCTCCTAGCCTAATCTTTGGCAAGATCAGTTCCAGCTGGTCAATTCTGCCTCAGTCACTCAATACTTTTCTTGATGCAGTGGGTCTTTTAAACTTGTCTCTAACTTCAGGAGACTTAGGAAAGGAGGCACCTGAATGTGAGACCCTGGTCAAGCCACCTGCTCTTTCTGGCTTTGGTGTTCTTGCCTTTAAAAAGAAAGGGAAGTTATATACCTGAGGGTCCCTTCTCCAGCTTATGCTCTCTAAGCCAACAACCTCAACTATCTCTGCCCACAAGCCATTCCCCCCAACTGTTTTCATGGAATAATTTCAGCTTTCCTGGAAAAAATTTCCTATGAAATTGACTGAAAATGGAGTTTGAAGCAAATTGGATCTGCTAAGATGTCAACCAGCTTTGAGTTATGTTTCCAACTGGGAAGAGGATAGAAGAAATGATGAGAAGCATGCCTAGCTTCCCTCATGCCAAAGGACCTCTTCCCAGGAGATATTTTCAAAGATCAAGAGAAAATGATGGACGGCAAAACACAAAAATGAGCTGCAGGTAACACTCAGCACCTGTTCCCACCGTGAACTAGCCAAACCCTCTCGCTCTCCTCCACCTCTTGATCGTCAGACTGGCCCTGTTTGATGCATCCTGTCAACAAAGCCTAGATCTTTCCTCTGGTGTGGTTCTCACTGGAGTCTAGCCTTGCAGGTTCAATGAAACCAGCTCTGCAGGTGGTGAGTCTCATGCTCTAGCTGCTCTGAGCCACTTAATACCCGGATTCTCAACCTTTTTAGTACTAATTGCCTTCAGCATCTGTCTGGCAGGAGTGTGAGATGAAAAGTGTTAACCAGCAAATCAATAAACTCCAACTTCAGGTGCCTGTCAGGTCCTAGAATTAACATGAGCCCATATATCGGGAAAAATCCAGAAAGTCACGAGAATCAGAGAGGGAAGATTAAGGCAAGGAGTAAAAGTCACAAGTGTGAATTTTACCGTGTCTTAATACTTCTGTATTGATTTTATTGTTGTACTTCGTAAGATAATTTCACATAAGTTACCTTACATAATTCTTATGATAGCCTTGTAAAGTTAGGTGTTATAAATCACATTTTGTCCATGGGGAAACCTAAGGTTTAAATCGATTTTTTTTTGATGCCTACATTAAGTGAACTCGACAATCATATGAGTTTCCATGGACCGAAGTAAGAAAACATGTGCAGTTGAAATTAACTCAGAAAGACTCCTAAGCATAGCACTTTAAGAAATAATGGGGAAAACAATGTGTATGATTGTTGTCCTGGATCCTAGAAACTTTGGGAATCTGCAGATACTTGCCAGTACCAGCATCAAGCTTCTTTTTTTGTTGTTGTTTGTTTATTTATTTTTGAGGGGGGAGGAGCAGAGAGAGAATCTCAAGCAGGCTCTGTGCTGTCAGCATGAAGCCTGATTTGGGGCTCAATCCCATGAACTGTGAGATCATAACCTGGGCCAAAACCAAGAGGTGGATGCTTAGCCTTAACCCACTGAGCCATCGAGGCACCCCAGCAGCATCAAGCTTCATGAGAAGAATTTCCTGCCCTGAGGCTTAGTGTGGTTTAAGATGAAACTGGGTAGGACAATCACCACAGGATGATGAAAAGTGACAGTAGCTGGAGAGTCAAGAAAGGACCTGCAGGGGGCGATTCCTTTCATCTGAATTGGCCCTTTCTGCTCACTCCCAAAGGGAGAGAATAAAAAATGCTCAGGTGAAGTCTTTAGGTGATACTAACCTGACTCAAACACCAAGGAAGTCTAAAAATGCTAACCAGGAAGAAAAAAGGTCTTGGATTACAAGAGGATCCCGCAGGAATGTGGAATATGTTTCTCTAGCTTTTTTGTATGTTTGCTTAAATACTGCAGAAGGTTTTTGGTATTTGGTGATTTAAGTGGCTTTTACAAGTAACAGAAACTGATTCCAAAATCTTTCCAAGCCTTGACTTCCTCTCTGTGTGACCCATAGTGGGCGAGTAAACAGTTGTGAACTGGGTATCCAACCTCAGTGCTTTAGCCCACAGCATCCTCCATGGAAGCCTTTTCCTTAATTTGATCAATAATTGTGTTTATCCTCTAGGCTCAGCTGAATCCTACGTTTTCCCTACAGCCTTCCCTGCTCACCAGAGTTCATGGCATTCACGTGACCCTGAATCCAATTAGATAGATTGTGCAATCGGCCCTCTGTTCTTAAATCATTTACACTGGCAGTACAGAATATCTTATTTCTCCTTTAAGGGAAGAAACTATTTTTCACAGTGCTTTTTATTACATTTAGTATGTTATGCTTGAGGTTTTCAAAGAACTGTGTGTGCACCTGCCTTATCTGCCCTACACAATAATGTTTCGAGGTAGACAGAGGTGTTAGGACCCCTTTGATTACAAGTGACAGAAGCCCAACTTGCTGTAGCTTAAGTGGAAATGGAAAATTAGTTCACTCAAAAACCAAAGGAAGAATTCAGAACAGATTTGATAAGCTCAGGGACTAGAACGTTAGATTCAATGCCTCCAATAGTTCACACCTCTGTGTCTCTCCTACTTTTGTATGCCGCCTGTTTTCTTCTGCTTCCTTTGGCTTACTCTAGGGTGGGATGTGGATATCTCTTCCCATGTCAATGAGTTATAAATCCTATAGGCTCAACAGAATCACAGAATTGGAAGAAGGAATAATTCTCCAAAGAAAGTAAAGGTCTTGCCAGAAGAAAAAGGAAGGACAGGAAGTATATAGAAAACAAATCTCCACTATGCAAGTTACAGTTTTTACTATCTTCTGAAAACCCATTGAAACTGAAGTTCAAAACAAGCTATACTGCTACTCTTTAGTGGATTCAAGAAGGAGAAATCATCTCCCAGAGTTCTCAGCAACTAACCCCAAGCTTCCCTAACAGTAAAATACGCAACAAAAATCAGTTCACAGAGGGGCACCTGGGCGGCTCAGTCAGTTAAGCCTCTGACTTTGGCTCGAGTCATGATTTCATGGTTTGTGGGTCTTGAGTTTGAGTCCCGCTGTCAGCTCAAAGCCTGGATCCTGCTTTGGATTCTGTGTATCCCTCTCTCTCTGCCACTCCCCTGCTCACGCTCTGTGTCTCTCTCTCTCTCAAAACTAAATAAGCATTAAAAAAAAGTTTAAAAATTTTTTTAAAAAGTCAGTTGGCAGAAAATTGATCATCCCCGTGCTTCCTTTCCAAATTGAGGAATTTAGAGCTATAAGAGAAAAATCATAGTAAGACAATGAAGCCATTACTGAATAATTACAGTGAAATATAATTTGAAAACTGTGAAAATGATAATTATAACAGCAAAAACAAATCTGACAGTTATCAAGTGCTCAATATATGCTATTGAAACCATTCTAAGAGATCTGCATGTGATCATTCATTTACTCCTTACAGCTCTGTGGGGGAAGGTACCATTATCCCCATTTTATGTAGGCAAAACCTGAGACAGAGAAGGTGTCATGCCTGAGATCACGCAGATAGCTGGTGGCAGGACAGGAATTCAGACCTCTGACAGTGAATGGGCCTGGGCTCCTGTCCACTTGCTATACACTCTTATAACAGTGCCTAGGGGACTGGTTACTATCCTAGTCTGGTCATTACCAGGGCTGGACACTTCCATATAGTACTCAAGCCTCCCCTTCTACGAACGTAAATTTTACCACACTTATTCCCAGGTCATCTTTACATGTGGAAGAAATTGCAATCTTTGGGGAAGATAGATTATCAGTACATCAGAGATGCTTAGTGTAGGTAGGAATGCATGTTCCTAAAAACAGTTCTGTCTACTCATTCTTGTTCCTTGGCCCAACCCGTCCCTCTGCTTGAATCTTCTTTAATCTCTCTGCCTGGAAAGATCTCACTCACTTTCATATTCTACTTAAATGTCTCTTGTCCTTTTAATATATATATCCTGGCAAGATTGCGAGGGTGTCCAGGACAAGGGCTATAAATGCTTGGGTTTCCAGTGCCCCTGGTACATAGAATGTGCTCAGTGAATGCATGGATATGTGAGTGAAATGTAGAAAGCATTGGGTGCCTGAGTAGCTCAGTTGGTTAAGCATCTAACTCTTGATTTCAGCTCAGGTCATAATCTCATGGTCATGAGATCGAACCTCTTGTTGGGCTCTGCTCTGGGTGCATGGAGCCTGGTTAAGGTTCTCTCTGCCTCTCTCTTTCTCTCTCTCGTTCCTCCCCTTCCCTCCCCCCAAAAGAAGAAATGTATAAAGTATATTGAGATTATTCACTTGTTTGCTTGGAAGATCCACAGTGGGTTCCAAAATGATTTCCAATTCAGTCTCTTGTTACTCAGAGGTGTATCAAGGCTGAAGTTCTGGGAAGGAAACCAGTGGTCTTGGAGGAGGATCAAAAGAAACAGTCCATGTAAAGTCCGTGGCATTGTTATGTCTGGAATGCCAAAGGAAAAAGAAAGAATAAACATAAGTTAAGCCATGTAACTAGCAAGATGCTATAATCAAATTGTTTTGGTCACTGCCTCTCAGTCCTAACGATAGGAGTCTAAGAAGATAATCTGACCTGTGTCAAACACAAAAGAATTCTGGTGGGTGTATTTCTCAGCAATGTATACAGTAACTCATTAGCTCCCTTGTGGGTGTGGACCATATAATTGTTTTTACTTTTGCTGACCTTTCCACTCAAGCGTGTGGAACCAGATGCTTCCCATACCTGTACAATGCAGTTCTGCATGATCACCAGCGAGCAAGCTCAATAATGAGCTTCAACTTTGCATACCCAGCAATAGAAAAATTGTCACTATCTCCACATGTGGGAGGCTAATCTACTTTCTGGGAGGTTGTTAACAGAAATAATAGTCATAACATTGTACACCTAAAGGACTATTGGAAACAAAGTGTTCTCCCTTGCGCTACTCATGGAAAAACTTTACCTGAGACATCAGGTGTCTTTCCAGGGTCACAGGCTAATCAAAAGCAAGCTAATCAGAAGTACTACTGGCATACCCTTGGAAAAGTTTATTCTGTATAACAAGAGTAACTTTTTTGGTAAGAATGATCCAGCATTGTTGCTTCCATTCAAAATGAAATCTGCAAAATAATCTCTAACTTTATTAGACTTTCTAAGATGGGTCAAATTGGGAATGACTCATCAAAAGATAGGGTAAAATTTTGTCTAGGTTACTGACTAGGATGTCCTATTTCTGGCTTCTTGGAGAATCTGCCTAACTAAAATGTGCTAGAATTTTGAAAGTTGAGTAGATTCAAGCTGTAGGAGCTTGAAAGGAGAAAAACCAACTTTGAGGATTAGAGAAGTTCCTGGACTGGGATAAGGGGTGGGGGATGAATGAGAGAGATGAGCCCAGCTATTGATACAAGGAGGTAAAGGTCTACTGTTGACCAGTATTTTCTACCCAACCCTGGAGGAAAAATATACTTGCTTTTTCAACATTAGGCTTGGAATACTCTAGTTCCTCTTCAGATTGCATAAATCCTTCACCTTTTAACATTAGCCTTGGCCTTGTGACATACTTTAGCCAAAGATACATGAATGGAAATGTCATGTGTTCTCTCCAGGCAGCAGTTTTAAAAGCAAGTATATAGTTCAAGTATATGTTCTCATCTGTCTAACTTTGGAACCATGGAAGTCTCTTTTGGCTTAGCTTTCATGAGCTAGATCTCAGGTGGTTATGAGGAGTAGTCCTTTTGCCAGTACCTAATGGACACGGAGTGTGACAGGAAATACAGCTTCTTGTTTTGATCTTCAGAGATTTGGAGATCAAGATTTAGCATAATAAAGGGCCACCTGGGTGGCTCAGTTGATTAAGCATCCGACTTTGGCTCAGGCCACGATCTCACAGTAGGTGAGTTCGAGCCCCACATTGAGGTCTGTGCTGACAGCTAAGAGCCTGGAGCCTGCTTCAGAGTCTGTGTCCCCCTCTCTCTCTGCCCCTCCCCTGCTTGTGCACTCTCTCATGCTCTCTCTCTCTCTCTCAAAAATAAATAAGCATAAAAAAAAAGATTTAGCATAGTATAGCCTATCCAGTCTGAAAGGGACTAGGGAGTAAGGAAGTCTGTTAGTTTTGAGAAGCATGGCTTGTGAATCAAACTGGATAAGGTTGGATACCAGCTTTGCAGTCTGCCTGTAACTCTCCTACATGTACTCCATCTGTATCTTGAATTTGGCATTTCCATCCCATCCTCATTCCCATTTCACATCCCAGTGCCCTGCCCACCTCATCTCCAGTGGTGCCTGATAGACCTGAGCAGATAAGTCTGCCCAACTAATTACATGAGAGTATATGTGTGCATAGCATGCATACTCAATATCAGAAAGTACTTGCTAGATATGGGGAATAATGCTATATATTCTTCTCTCCATAGATGCTTTCTAAATGATCCAGCTTCCACCCAATAGCATTAACATGATCCTAATGCCCAGTGATAGATTTTTGCTAGGCTTGGGGCCATGGTTACATTGCGACCAGAGCTCACACCAGTGGCCCACAACAGGTGCCTCTGTCACGCCAAGGCCTTAACTCCTGAAGTGTACACACTCAAACAAAGAGCAGGTGCAATTTACTTGGCAAGTTAGGCAGCACTGGAAATTTCTAAGTCCCATGTTTTAAACAGGAGTTTAAAAAAAAAACCTGGCTGATCAGTAGAATACAGAAGCCACAGCTGAAATCCACCTGCTAGTGAGTCCCTTCTACATATTTTCCTTCTCCTCTTTGTTTTTATGTGGAGTCCACTTGTACGTGACAGCCCCAGAGAGTTAGTTTAGAGAGGTACACTGGTCCAGTCTCCTCTTTTTCTTGAGAACAAAGCTGAAACTCAGAGAGGTTAAGTGGTATGTCACCTCCAGCAGGCTGCTGAATCTGCACGAGTTTGGGAGAAGTTTAGTAACAGGCCAGCCAGTGGCTGATTTATTTATAAGGAGACCAACCTTTGAAGCTGAATCTTGACTGGGAGGAACTTGCTCCTTCTTCTCTGGTCTTTTCATCAGCACAGCCACCCTCAGCCTGTCATCATGCGCCTGTTTACTCTGTGTTTCACCAAATGCCCTTTACAGGACCTGCAGTGACTATTTTGGTAGCTTCCTGGACACAGGAAATGTTTTGTTTAGGCCCCACCTTGTGTTCAGGGTGTCTGGGGACTGTGGAAGTTGTTTGAATTTGAGAGAGAAAAGAAACAAGGGTTCAGACAACAAAGAGACAGTTACAGATCTGGCTTGAAGTCTCTCCCTGGTGTGCCTGTTTCTCTACTCCTGTTTTCCTCTCTATAGTTAGAACGCTGTACCAGCCACTGAAATCACTCTGGAAGCAGAATTAGAAAGAGGGTTATGAATCTTGGAAATAGAGCTCACTCTAGAGAGTCGCCACGATATCAGAATTTCATCCATTATTGCAGCCTTAAATCAAAGAGCCCTTAGGAAACATCTATGTCTACCACAAATTATAACACAGGCATAAAAATCTTTTCTGTAATAAGTATTTTTCCATGAAAACTACACCTCTTAGTCTTCCGGGACATAGCTGAAACATGACTTCGATTGCCGTGGGTTTTTTAATGCATTTTTTAAATGGAAAGAAGACTTCAAATTTCCTAAGCATGATGCACTTTTAATATTTCAGGATTTAATTTCTCAGCAGAAACCCATCTTAGGTAAGGGAGCTTATTCCCAGAGAAGCCTTCCTAACTTTCCCTCTGAAGGCTAAAGGTTGACGTATGAACTGTCCAGGTGTCTAGAAAGAGTTTTTAAACAGAGAATAAGAGCCAACCATTCTCCCCTTTTCCTGGGGACAAGACAAGATGTATTTGTATCCAAACTGGAACTGAAAAATAAGGATTAAATATTAGGAAATCTACCCTTATGGAAGTATATATTAAAATCGATCTCCTGGTGCACAGGGTGGCTTTGTTAGTTGAGCATCCAACTCTCGATTTCAGCTCAGGTCATGATCCCAGGGTCGAGGGATAGAGTGCCGTGTCAGGCTCTGTGCTGAGCATGGAAGCTACTTTCGATTCTCTCTCTCTTTCTCTCTGTCTCTCTCTTTCTCTCTCTCTCTCTCTCTCTTTCCCCTCCCCCCTCTCCCTCTCTCCCTTCTCCCCACTGCACCTCTGCTTCTCTCCACCACTTGATCACTCTCTCTCTCCAAAATAAAATAAAATTTTTAAATAAATAAAATTGATCTTCTGTGTTGAAGGACATTAGAAAATATTTTTCTATGCTACATACAGTCTAGAGATCTTTAATCTTAATTAGTTCAGATGGAGTCTTGCCTGAAGGCTTTAGACAATCCCCAAAGTCCCTACTTCTAGAATCCCAGATGCCATATAAAAATAGTAGAGATCAAGAATCCAAGATAGAAGAAGAAGACCTCACTGAAAGAGGACTGAAAATACCAGTTCTCATCCAGGCAATAAGAAACATAGATTCCTCTAGGGAAACCCTAATTCTGTGTTCTCAGGCATGAAAACAACAGCAGTCTCATGGTACATCATCAGAGCTCTTGGATGACCATGTGAGCTATCAGTGAGCAGTAATATTTTTAAAGCTGTCTTTTTTCTGAGTAATAAGTCTCAACAGTGTGCTTAAAATATTTAGTAAATCATATTGTAAACAGATGTGTCATCGTCCAAGCTTTGTTGCTCCATTTCTAGAGCACACGCAGAACAGATTTAGCATTACTCTTAAGTACACTAGGATTTTTACAATGGTAAATGAGCACTGGCTTCAACTTAAAGTGACCAACTGCATTAGCCCCTAACAACAGGGTCAACCTGTCCTTTTAAGCCAGGTATTGACTTCTCCTCTCTAGCTATGGAAGTCCTAGATGGCGTCTTCTTCCAGTAGACCATTTCATCTACACTGAAAAATTTGTTGAGTGTAGCCACCTTCATTAATGATCTTAACTAGCTCTCTGGATAACTCGCTGAAGCTTCTACATCAGCACTTGCTGTTTCACCTCGTACTTTTATGTCCTGGAGACGGCTTCTTTCCTCATAAACCAACCTCTGCTAGCTTCAGACTTTTCTTTTGCAGATTCCTCACCTTTCTCAGCCTTCCCAGAACTGAAGAGAGTTAGGGCCTTGCCCTGGCTTAGGCTTTGACTTCAGGAATGTTGTGGCTGGTTTGATTTTCTCTCCAGACCACTCAGACTTTCTCCATATCAGCAGTAAGACTGTTTCACTTTCTTGTCATCGGTGGGTTGGGTGTGGTAACACTTCTAATCTCCTTAAGAACTTTTCCTTCACAGTCACAACTTGGCTAACTGTTTGGCACAAAAGGTCTAGCTTTTGGCCTGTCTTGGCTTTTGACATGCCTTCCTCACTAAGCTGAATCATTTCCAGCTTCTGATTTAAAGTGAGAGACGTGTGACTCTTCCTTTCACTTGAACACTTAGAGGCTGTCGGAGGGTTATTAACTGACCTATTTTCCATTTTGCCGTGTCTCAGGGAATAGAGAGGACTGAAGAGAGGGAGAAAGATGGGAGAACAGCCAGTCAGTGGAGTGGTCAGAACACACAATGTGGATCAATTAAGTTCCTCGTTTCATATGGGCGCAGCTCATGGCACCCCAAAATAATTATGATAGTAACATTAAAGATCACTGATCACAGATTGCCATCGTAAATAGAATAATAATGAAAAACTTGAAATCTTTCAAGAATTACCAAAATGTGAGAGAGACATGAAGTGAGCGAATTCTATTTGAAAAATAGGGCCGATAGATGGCTCAATGGAGGGTTGCCATAAACCTTCAGTTTGTATAAAACACAGGTGCCTGTGAAGAGCGATAAAGCAAAACGTAGTAAAATGAGGTGTACTGTATAATATTGTATGTCAACTATATTTCAATAAGGAACTCTTGAGTAACTTGGTTATAGCTCAGATGTTTATGCCTAATACAAGGTTTATCAAATGATACTCTTCTATGCAAATGTACTGAGTTACAAGTGTCTAAGGACACTTATAAGGAAATAACTGGTCTATTTGGAGGGGTTGGTTGACCCTGGGACAAAAATTCTTGATTGAAATATTCTTAGCTCTTCGGGCAGTGATAAAAATTGGCAGATAGCTAAAGTCACATCAAGGCGATAGAATGGCCCTGTTTGCATTCAACTCAAGGATTCACATATGGGTCTAGAGCAAGTATTCTTTTATACATGAAATTATTTGGTGTCACTTAAAATGTTCCTCCACTAAGTTCTGAAGAAAATTATCATAAGAAAATTTTTTCTTAATGAGAAGTTACTTTAGAAAACAATACAACAGTTGATGCACGAGTCATTTTAGAGAACAGAGACTAAGACTCTTCTCTTTGGAAATTAAGAGGTGTAGTTGTGTTAGTGAGAGGGTCCTTCTTTGTGCAAAAAGAGCAATGGGGCCAGGAGATAGGGCCTGGCCAGAGAAGGTAGCAGCAACAATGTTAGCCATGGGATGGGGAAGCTGAGTTCTGCAACCAGAAGTATTGACAGGTACTAAGGATTTAACTACAAGGTGTTAAAACCCTGTCAGAGGGAGGAAAAGGGAGAAACTGGAGGTTTCAGATATCCCTTTAACACTGTGCCTAGAGATACATAGTAGTTGCTTAGTAAATATTTGCTGAATGAATGTTAGCAAAACCAAGAAGTAGGGAGGTGGGGAAGAGCAATATCAAAGCATCATCTTCCAGCCTTTTGGGAAGCAGATTGAATTTTTTCAGAAGAAGCTAACAAAAATGATAGAGAGTCAGATGTCTGGTCTTAGGTTGAGACCTGGTGCCAGTAAAGAAATTAATAAGAGTTCTGGGTTCTGGGTAGAGTTTTATGGAAAATAGACCTTAGACGATAAAAGTGGTACACTGGCCTGGCAGTGAATGCGATTCCTTTGCAGAATAAACTGTGTTAGGGTGGTAGTTCTGAGATATTAAGAGGAAAAGAATTCTACTGAATCCCTAATGTTGACATAAATTGTGTTTAGGATAATGTTACTTAAATATATATGTTCAAACATGAAACTAGGAACAGGATCTAAATGCTTGTAAATCTCATACACTTTTACAACCAAATTTAATTTCAAAGTAAATTCAGATGCATTGAATCTGGCATGTCTGTACTTTATCACTATGTGTTTCATAATGACAAAATATTCCCACTACTTTCCTTTATTCGAACTTCCAACAAACTTTGTACAGCATACTGTGAGGTCATTGGGTCTTTAGCTCTTTGTAACACACCATTTACAAGTTATATTCACTTCTCTTTTCCCATTCATCTATGGTATTTAATGTAGCATATAGTGTCAGATCAAATCGCAATTTATTTAATACCATAAGACACTAAAGTCTTATTCTATAAACATATCTTTTAATTACAAATGCTCAATATGAGTTTTAACTTTCTAATGAGTAAAATAACTCAGCATGAAAAAAATGCTAGTTCAGGGTCAAAATGTCGTTTTGAGATTAAGATACCAATTTAATAGCAATCAGGTATGCTTATCTGTACATTGAAAGTTTAATGCTACAACTCAAGTGATTTTTTGGCACCAAAATGGTCATAAATACAATTTATCCACAGATAATGATTAAGTGATGTTACCCAGTTCTTAGGTGACTGAAAATATGTTAGTTAATATGAATATTTAATTTTTAAATATTTACTCAGAATGTATTTAAAATAAAGTATGGAACAGTGTAACAGACTTACATATATATTAAAAAATTATAAGATAATAATGTTTTATAATTATTTACTTCAGATATTTTTTAGTTATTTTACTGTTTAAATGTGTATACAATAAAATATTTTTGTACAATTCTGTGCTTTAACATATGCATAGATTTGTGTAACCACTGCTAGAAAAAGTTTCCTACCTTCCAAAATTCCCTTGTGCTATTCTTTGTAGCCACACCTTCCCTGCTACCTTCACCCTGGGCCACTACTGATCTGTTCTCTGTCTTGATAGTTTCACTTTTTCCAGAATGTTAGGTATATAGAATCCTAGAATAGGTGACCTTAGTTTGATTTTTTTTAATTGAAGTATAATTGATAAACAATATTTTAATAGTTTCATGTGTACAACATGGTGCTTCAAAACGTGTATGCATTGCAAACTGATCCCCACACTAAGTCTAGTTACCATCTATCAGCATACAAATTTAACACAATATTATTGATTATATTCCCCATGCTGTACTTTATATCCCCATGACTTACTTAATTTGTAACAAGACGTTTGTACCTCTTAATCTTCTTCAACTATTTCACCCGTCCCTCTAACCCCTTCCCTATGGCAACAACCAGTTTGTTCTTTGTTTTTAATGAGTCTATTTCTGTTTTGCCTTTTTTGTTGTAGTTCATTTGATTTGTTTTTTAGGTTCCACATATAATTAAATTATATGGTCTTTGTCTCTGACTTATTTCACTTAACATAATACCCTGGAGGTCTATCCATGTTGTTGCAAATGGCAAGATTCTTTTTCTTTTTTACGACTGAGTGATATTCCATTGTATGTTTATTTTTCTATATATACATATACACACATGTGATGTGTGCACATATATGTACACATGTATTGCATATATACACATGCATGTGATACACACATGCACACATATGTCCCACATCTTCTTTATCCATTCATCTCTTGATGGACACAGGTTTCTTCCATATCTTGGCTATTTTAAATAATGCTGCAATGAACATCAGAGTATATGTATCTTTTTAAATTAGTGTTTTCCTTTGCTTCAGATATATGTGCAGAAGTGGAATGGCTGGATTATATAGTAATTTTACTTAAATTTTTTAGGAACCTCTATACTATTTTCCACAGTGACTGCACAATTTACATTCCTGTCAGGAGGGCATGAAGATTCCCTCTTCACATTCTCACCAGCACTTACCATTTCTTGTTGGGTTTTTTTGTTTTGTTTTGTTTTGTTTTGTTTTGTTTTGTTTTGTTGTTGTTGCGGTTACTAGCCATTCTGACAGGTGTGAGGCAGTATCTCATTGTAGTTTTGATTGGAATTCCCCTGATGACGAGTGATATTGAGCATGTTTTCATGTGTCTGTTGAATATCCTGTGTATCTTCTTTGGAAAAATGTCTCATTCAGGTCCTCTGCCCATTTTTTTCATTGGATTGTTGTTTTTTTTGGTATTGAATTATAGGTATACCTTGTATATTAACCCCTTAGTGGATATATCATTTGCAAATATCTTCTCCCATTCAGTAGGTTGCCTTTTAATTTTGTTGATGGTTTCCTCTGTTGTGAAAAAGCTTTTTAGTTTGATCTAGTCTCAATTGTTTATTTTTCTTTTGTTGCCATTGCCTGAGGAGCCAGATCCAAATAAATATCTCAGAGGCCAATGTCCAAGAGTTTACTGCCTATAATTTTTTAGGAGCTTTTTGTTTTCAGGGCCTACACTTTTGTCTTGAATCCATTTTGAGTTTATTTTTGTGAATGGTGTAAGAAAGTGGTCCAGTTTCATGTAGCTGTCCTGTTTTCCCAACATTGTTTATTGACGAGACTATATCCCTGCCTCCTTACAGTGTATCCTGCCTCCTTTGCCATAGGTTAACTGACCATGTAAGTGCGGGTTTATGTCTGGGCTCTCTTTCCTGTTCCATTGATCTGTGTGTTTGTTTTGGTGCCAGTACCATATTGTTTTTATTACTACAGCCTTGTAGTATATGTTGAAATCCAATATTGTGATACCTTCAGTTTTGTTCTTCTTTGTCAAGATTGCTTTGGCTATTCGGGGTTTTCTCTGGTTCCATACAAACTTTAGGATTGTTTGTTCTAGTTCTATGAACAATGCTTTTGGTATTTTAATAGGAATTGCCTTGAATCTATAGATTGTTCTGGGTCGTATTAGACATTGAACAATATTCTTCCTGTCTTTGAAAATGGTATATCTCTCCAAGCTATTTAAATTTTATTTGCCCAACCTTCAAGTGGCAAATATTGCTTAATTCCCTCTTCCTAACCTCAAAATGCCTCACATTTAGATAAAATACACAACACAGTTTCTCTACTGAGCACTAATCAATCAATCAGTTAGTCAAAATAGCCACCTCTAAAAAAAGTAACCAGTAGGCAGTGGTGAGAAGTATTTGCACAGCACTTTACTGTTCCTTTTGGGGATTTAGAGTACTTTTTTTTTTCCTGCTCATTGCTATTTGGTAGACGTTGGAAATAAAATTTTTAAAAATCCACTAGAAATTAACAACGTTGTTTCTAGTAAATTTTGCACTTTTTTTAAATAAAAAGGAAAAACCAGAGAATATGTATTTTACAATAGACAATTCAAACAACCTATGAAATGTCGTATGACAGATTTTACCTAAAATTTCTATAGAGTTTTGTAAGTCACTAAATGCTACTTTTTCAACTAGAGAAAAAAAATCAATTTCTCCATCAGTACATTCCCATTTCATATTCTACCCCAAAGAGGAAAATATAGCATCTATGTAGTGGCTCAGGACAAGAAATCTATTACTCCAATAACTAAGTCCACAGGTCTCTCTAGCTGACTTTTCAAACCTTCTATCATCAGTTTGGCTATAGTTCTAGTGTATTTTGGCCCAGTCTGCTGGCTTCAGCTCAGTTCATGCTGACACATATGGAGGGGGCTGAATTCAATATTGGGGTAGACAATTTATGAGTACTTATACTTGTACACCACCCACGTGCAATTAAACCTGAAAAGAAACTGTGGATATCTTCTGCTGCAATGTGAAAATCCCCATCCTCCCCACACCTCACTTTTTCCAGATTACCTTTTCCAAGGCATGAGTGCTCACAGTGTGGAGCCAAGGAACCAGAAGCCATTTTTCATAGCCTGAAGCATTCCTTTGATTTCAGCTTGATGATGAGCAAAATTTTTCCTTATGGGTCTTTCCCCTCCCACTCCACATCACAATGAGTTTTCACACAAAAGTACAAAGAGCTGAAAAACTCTGACCATACACTAGCCACTCAACAATGAGAAGGCACAACTATAAATGTCAGCAGGCACATTTTAAAGTCTGAACTTACATTGAAAAAAAAAACGGTATAAGGAGGAAATGCCATTGCAGAGACCTACCAGAAAAAATCTTTCCATTCCCTACTCTGTTGTTTTAGGTTTCTTCCAATTTCCATATATTAGAATGGGTCTCTTGACACAGCACCTATCTATCAGTGAACAGGACTCCCACTGGACTGATGGTGGCAACATGTTGGGCCAAAGTTTACTAACAGACATTAGGACAACAATCCTGAAAATGGAGGAAAAGAAGTTAAAAAGAAAAAGACATGGGCCAGAGGAAAGAATGAAATGAATCTATAGGGAAACCTCAGAAGAAGGGCATCCTGTTGAACAGAGATCCAAGGGAGTTGAGAAGCTACTCAGATGCAGAATGCTAAGGAGTCCAGTCATTTCAACAGAACTTTCCCCACCAGTAGGATCTAGAGCAGTGGAACAAGGGATGTGGGATATTGAGTTGCGACAGTTAGACCTATATTATGGTGCTTCCAGATATTTGACATAAACCTGAGAGGACTCTAGCAAAATCTTAAAGAGTTTTCACAAGTTTCTAAGTGCTAGATGGTTTGAGGGAGGAGACAGGCCAGTGCTGTAAAACTCAACTTGCTCTTGAGATATAAATACATCGAGCTAACCATAGGGAATTGCTGTATAACTGTAATTCAGTGTTTTTTCTCTCTTTTAACCCTAGTCTTTATTTATTTAATAATTATGCATTGAGCTTCTACCTCAGTTCTGACAGTACCATAGGGAAGAGGGCAAAGGCTTATATAATGAAATTGTAAAGTCCATGATAACAAAATCTGTTTTGTCCACTTCCATATTTTTAGAGCCTAGAGCAATGTGTTCACAAAATATTTGTTGAATGAAGCAAGCATATAGCCCAGTAATGGACTGGTGTCTTTACTACCACTAGAATGCTATGGCAAATGTGTTTTGTTCACTATAATACTAATAGAGTAAACAATGTACCCATTTCCAAGTTCAGATGGGTGAGGTAGGACCAAAATTTCCTAATCTAAAAAAGAAAGAAAGTCCTCTTCCCTCCTATAGTGGTTATTATGGAAGGAACCATAGCCCAAGGAAGAAAACCTGTCTTGAGATCTGTCATTCTTTCAGCATATACACACAGAACCAGGAATAAACATCATTTGATGTATGAGCATATGAGCTGGGTAGAGGTAAAGAAAGAGGGATTCCGTTACCTAAACAGAAGAGTAAAACTGTGGGTATTGTACTACTCAGGATCCTGGCAAGAAAGAGATGGCTCATTTCAAATGGGTAATCAAAGAGACTTTCATGAAAGGGTGATTTGTAAAGAGAGATTAAAGTTAAGCTAAACCAACACGGGATGGTATTGGGAGACTTTAACTTATAGATCTAAGGAACAGGGGAGAATGCAGTTGCTGAGAGCTGACAATAACTGGCTGTGGGATGTGGAGGATGTGGAGGACTACTTAAGAGGAGCCCTGGTCCTGGAAAGAAGAAAGTGGCCATTGCCAATCATGGTCCAGGAAGGGGGGAGCCAGGAAATGCACAGTCTGGTCTTTCTCTCCTCCAGCTCTTTTCTTTTTTTTCTTTTTAAATATTTTTAATGTTTATTTATTTTGAGAGAGAGAGAGAGAGAGGCAGAGTGTGAGCAGGAGGGGGCAGAGAGAGAGGAAGACACAGAATCCCAAGCAGGCTCCAGGCTCCGAGCTGTCAGCACAGAGCCTGATGCAGGGCTCAAACCCACGAACCATGAGATTTTGACTCAGCTAAACTCAGATGCTTAACTGACTAAGCCACCCAGGTGCCCCTCCTCCAGATCTTTTCATCTACAATTGCCATTGCAATGTAAAGCCACTGGGCATAGGAACCTGGTTAAAGCAGTTCATGGAGGTCAACCTCTCCATGCATAGAGCTGGACAGAGAAGGATGGAAATCTGATCTAGAGAGGCAGAGAACATCTAGTGCATTTTTCCTCCTCAGTATCTACCTTTTCCCTTTACCTGGTTGAAAAAAACCTATGTTCCCACTGTAGGAAAGATACAGTTTCAGTCAGTGGATGTGTCATCATTAGGTGCTATGAATCCACTCATGTTCTCTCATGAAACCTAAAATTCAAGCAATATCCATGCTCTTCATGTAACATAATAGGGAGCAAAAAGATGTGGGTGGAGGGACAACCCAAAGTAGAGCTTCTACAGTCCCTACTTTTGTACCTGGTCACAGGCCTGCATTATAACCATAGCTTCTTCTATCTTTTCCCTGATTCCCTTACCCTCTGTGAGTTCTTTGGCTAGATAACATCTTTAACTAATGGTGACTCAAAAACTTTATTTATACAAAACTCCAAATCCACCTTTGTCTTGTATTTGTTAGGATGCTGCAGTTTTTCATAGACCAGTATGGTAGAAAAGTACTAAGAGAAGCTCCAGTAAATTCTGTGGGCTCCATACCTAGTATTTGTCTCTCCCACTGGGTATCAGCAAGCCACATTTCCTTTATAAGCAAGTTTGATCACCCAGGTCAGGAAGTGACACCTCCCCTTTTGCCTGTTTGTTAAGCAGCATGAGGAGCCAGTCTCAATTGTGAATTTAGTGGAACCATGACTGTCCCTCTTGGAAGCATTCTTCCCTTAAGGACAAGAACCTCAAAAACCATCAATGTCAAGGTTGTGGAGACAGAAAGCACACATTCTTTTTTGTGTGTTGTTGTTATTGTTGTTATTTTCTTCTTTTTTAAATTAAAAAATTTTAATGTTTATTTTTAAGAGAGAGAGGTGCAGAGCACAGGTGGGAGAGGAACAGAGAGAGAGAGGGAGACACAGAATCAGAAGCAGGCTCCAGTCTCTGAGCTGTCAGCACAGAGCCTGATGCTGGGCTTGAACTAAAAAACCATGAGATCATGACCTGAGCCAGAGTCAGATGCTTAATCAACTGAGCCAGCCAGGCACCCCTCTTTTTTTTTAATGTTTATTTATTTTGAGAGAGAAAGAGAGTGAGCAGAGGGGCAGAGAGAGAAAGAGGCAAGAGAGAATCCTAAGCAGGCTCCACGCTGTCAGTGCAGAGGTCAACGCAGGGCTCAAACCCACCAACCATGAGATCATGACCTAAGCTGAGATCAAGAGTTGGATTCTTAACCTACTGAGCCACCCAAGTGCTCCAGAAAGTACAAATTTTTTAAGCGAAATATTAGGTATCAGAGTGAGAAGAAACTCTTTCACCTCCACATTTTGATTCCCATATCTGCGAATTCAGGCTGTCAGGGAGATAGTTCTGACCTCTCGTTTGAGGTCTATTCACTAACCAGACTGTTTATCATCTCCCTGGAATTGCAACTGCATCTGCAGTAGTTCATTCCATAATTACATGAACATTGGGGCTGTGAATTTAGAGGGTATGAATCTATTTCCACATTTTACTTGCCATTCAATGAGTTAAAGGGGGTAAAATTGGGAAAAATAAGACCTGGAAGTTTAGGATGTCTGGAAGAAAAATTGGGGCAAGGAAGAATATGCCTATTTATAATGTATTTATAATGTGTATATTTCCATGTGGAAAAATGGTTGTTGCTTCCATGATGGAAGGGGTCCAATAAATAAGATGATATTATGTTGGTTTCCCTAGAGAATGATGCTGTATCAGGTTTAGCCTTGGTCTCTGCTGTTTACAGGGTAGATACTGAGCAGTGACAATAAAGAGATCAATCTTAATAACGGAGATCACATTGATGAGCCTTAATTCTTGCCACCATAGCAATATTATCAAGGGACCTATGAAACAGGTACCACACAGGCTGAGAAATATTCTGACTGATAGCCACAGGATGATTTCATCTTGTCCAACCTTCTATCAAGAGCCTCTCTCCACAGTGAAATGCTTGCTGGTTGGTATTTTGATGGTAAAGGAATAATATGCACCTATTATAAGAAATCTATCCTCATACATTTCCCCTTGTCACCAATTTGTATATAATGTTCTTTTGAAGTTCCTGACCAATTGGTTAGGTTTTTAGCCACCTCCCATGCAGTCATAGATAGAAACCTTAAGCTATCTTCTGGTGGCCTAAGTAAACAACCAACTGCACTGCTTAAAATTCTTCTTGGAAGGGAAGAAGCCACCTTGGTGGCTCAGTCAGTTAAGTGTCTGACTTAGGCTCAGGTCATGATCTAGCAGCTTGTGTGTTTGAGCTCCCCATTGGGCTCCATGCTGGTAGTATGGTAACTGCTTGGGATTCTATCTCTCACTCTCACTCTCTGCCTCTCTCCCACTTGTGCTCTGTCTCTCTCTCTCAAAATGAATAAATAAACTTTAAAAAATTCTAATTAGAATAGTTTTCTTCCACCCTGGTCTTTCTTTCAGAGCCACCCTGGCTGGGACTATAATGCAGTGACCATGTCCTTCTAGCTTGTGACCATGTCTCATAAACTCAGGGCCAAGTCTTTTCTTCCCCAATCACATAGTCATAAGGAATTCCACATAATGCCACAGGAGATAATTGAAGTAGAACAGGCAATGCACCAGAAGTGGGTGTTAAAAGAGTGGGCTGCCAATACCCATGGTATATACATGACTGGTATATACCATTGCCACTCAATGACTTCCTGTTACACATTCCCGGTTTTATGAATGGCAAGTCAGATAACACCCAGTTCATTAGGGTCAGCTCAGGTCTCATGGTCACTTGATTTTCCACAGTCAGTGTAATGGTTTAAATGGTGCCCCCCACCAAAGTAGGTCTCCTAGAATCTGTAAATGTGACCTTTGAAAACGTCGTTTTTGTAGACAGAATTAAGTTAAAGATTTTGAAATGTGTTCATCCTGGATTACTTGGATGTGCCCTAAATCCAATGACAGTTGTTTTTAAGTTTATTTATTTTGAGAGAATGGGAAAGTCAGAGCAGGGGAGTGAGAGAGAGGGAGGGAGGGAGACAGAGAGAATCCCCGAGCAGGCTCTGCATTGTCAGCACAGAACCCAATGCAGGGCTCGAACTCATGAACCACGAGATCATGACCTGAGCCGAAATCAAGAGTGGGATGCTTAACCCACTGAGCCACCCAAGCTCCCCCCAGTGACAAGTGTTTTTATTCGACACAGCAGAGAAGACCCAGAGAAGGCCGTGTGAAGATGGAGGGAGAAATTGGAGTTATGGGGTCAGAAAGCAAAGATTCTTGGAACAACAGAAGCTGGAAGAGAAAAGGTAGGATTCTCTTCTGGAGATTATTAGAGGGAACATAGCCCTGCCGACATCCTATTTCCAACTTCTAGCCTCCAGAACAGTGAGAGAACAAATTTATGTTCTTTTAAGGGATCCAAGTTTGTGATAATTTGTTACTGAAGCCACAGAAAATGTGGTGAGACATTTAATTTCCACTGGGGCTTCATGGCAAGACAGAAACTGTTTGAAGGGAGTATACTTACTGCAGAAGACATCATGGCTACAGTGCAAAACACTAGAGGTCTGCACCAGTTCTTCTGCTGGGGCTTGCCAAAGAGATGAGGGTAAGGCTGCTTGACTCAGATGAGGGGCTGGGGGAAAGAAGCTTCTTCCTGAAAAAATGAAGGATCAGGGGAATTGGGAGGTTTGCAGTTCTCAATCTTCTCTATATCTGCCAAAAAGAACCCCATCTTCTATCTCAGGAATCCACTCCTTCCTGCTTCTGCATTATTTTATCATACAAGACTGAGTAGCATTGCCCATTTATTGATGCAGCAACTCGTCTTTCCCAGTGATTAAATAATTTGCTCAGTGCTATGTAGGTGGTAACTGTCAGAGTTGAAAGTCAATACCAGGTATCTTAATCCTCGGCACATGCACTTTTTATTTTATGGTGTTGCAGGCTCCTAGAAACCAATATAATTGGGAAAAAGTGGTTGGAGATAGGACATATGTTTAGCCATAGATGATCTTCAATAATATTTGCCCTGCATCTACATAAGGGATTCTTCAAAACTATGCTGAGTTCGATATATTTGCCCTGCAGCTGCAGACATAAAAGATTCATTAAACACTTCCAAAGAGGCTATTTTATTTTCCACCTATGCCCTAAATTGGGTATTCAAGGCTGATAATTTGTCCTTTTCTCTGTCTATGTTCTCTAGGTTTCTTAAGTAGCCAGCACAATCTTTGTAATCTAAATCACCTGACAAAACAGCCCATGCCACAGTCACATGATCTCTGCCTTTCACCTGCACACCACCCCATGTAACAGCTGCTGATAATTTGAGTGACTGTTATTCCACCTCATACTTTGTTATCCATTCTACCTTGGCAAGGAGATTATCTGTGCTCGCATCAAATACATGAGCAACCTAATCACAGAATCCCATTTTTGGGATCTGTTTTCAGAAACAAATCTTGTTTTCACTTAATGGATCAGCCAGATTCCCAGCACCAGACAGATGGTATACTCAAAAGGGATCACTGAAGAAAATTTACTATGAAGGAACATTGACAAGACTGGGCAAAGTTGTTACCCACGAGAAATGGAAAAGCACCTAACTAGTAAGAATAGAATGCTGTTACCACCCTTGACTTGAAGGTACCAGGGAGGGATTGTTTGCTGGAACTTAGAGCTGGTGTAAGGAAGGCCATGCAGCAGAAGCTGTGGCTTTTGGTATAGAAACCCAGCCACCGTTAAGCAGTGACAGGAAAGGAAGTAGAGAACTAAGTGTCCTGACATTTCTTCGTTCCTACCTTCCAGTCTCCTGGTGATGCCTCCCATTGGACAATTAGAAGTCACAGGAAAGGGAGTCAACCAGTTGATGGAGTCTAAGAAGGTTGGTCTCACAAGACTCAAAGTAGGATGAAGACTAGAGAGTAGATCTAGAGGGAAAAACAGAATTCTCGAAAGCGTGTTTACTGACTGGCTATGGAAGCCAGAAAAGCAGCTAGCAGCAGCCAATATGTCCAGCAACTGGGCTGACATAGTCACAGATTGAGGTGTGAATAGAGTATAGTGGATCCAGAGTTCCTAGCTCTCCAGCTCCTGATCTTTCCTTCCAGGGCCATGGAAACAGGAGGAAGCAAACAGCATACTATTTCCTGAGGTTGAGTGTATATCTGTTTGTGTACCTTTGCCCTATTAAACCAACTTCCAGGGGCTGGAAAGTGCATGTGCTTAGGGATCAAACATACTTGGAGCTGACTCTCAGCTCTGACATTTACAACCTACATGACAATGGGCAAGTTGCTGCATTACTTTAAACATCAACCACCCCATGTGTATAGTTTGGAATACTAACCACCCTAACACAAATGTTGCACAGAGTAAATGAAATAATGGAAAGTTCTTAATAGGGTTTTTCACACATGGTAAATACTTTTTAAATGTCTCTTTTTCATATTAACCTTTTTCTTGTGCTGCTGTGGCCACTGTGTAAAACATATTTCTGGCTCATGTTATAAGAAAATTCATTCTGAGCTCCAATCGGCTTATAAGACAGAAACATTTTAAATAAAACTTGTTTTTAAGTTGAGCGGAGCCTGTATTTAGGCGAACTATCAAGGGGTGGTTGATGGTCATATTTTCAGAAATGATAGGACCCCTTTCATTGGGATAAAGTGAGGTCACTGCAAGAAATAGATAATTACCTAAGAAAGGTTGTATACCAAAAGAAGTAACCTGAAATCTATGTATATACTCTAAAGAAAATTCTCTTCAAGAATCTCCCCAAAACTATTCAACAGGGATTAACTCCAGAGACCAGATTAGGATTAAGTAGTGAACTCTGAAAGCAGAGTCCTACTTCTTTCTCTATATACTTATATATTGCTTAAATATTTTACAATCAACATGCATTTGTTCTGCCTAGCTTTTAAAAACATTTAAAACTCTTGCATGGTTCCAGTTTAAGACCAGGTATCAATATTATGGACAAAGTAAGATGTCTGCTGTATAGAACAGTAATGAACTATGGATAAAGAAATGACGATCTGTAATCAATAAGATTGTATAAGGCCATTTATTTACCAAAAAGGAGAAGGATTTTAATGATTTGGCTTATGGTATATAAACTAATGCTGTTAGCCATTGTATTACACTGTAAGCTCCAGGAGGATATTTCTATTTATTCTTATTTATCCCTAATACCTAGTCTAATAAGTGTTATATGCTCAGTAAGCAAGTGTTGTATGAATGAATATTTTCTATTTTTTATTTTTATTTTTTTAAATGTTTATTTTTGAGAGAGAGAGCAAGAGAGAGCGTGCATGCATAAGTGGGGGAGGGGCAAAGAGAGAGGGAGATACAGAATTTGAAACAGGCTCCAGGCTTTGAGCTGTCAGCCCCACGCGGGACTTGAACCCATGAACCGTGAGATCAGGACCTGAGCGAAAGTCAGACACTCAACCGACTGAGCCACCCAGGCACCCCTATTTTTTTTTAAGTTTATTTATTTACTTTGAGAGAGACAAAGACAGTGTGAGTGGGAGAAAGGCAGAACGAATCCCAAGCAGGCTCTTCACTGTCAGCAGGGAGCCTGATGCAGGGCTCAAACCCGCAAAACCATGAGATCATGTCCTGAGCCTTAATGCAGAATTAGATGCTTAACTGACTGAGCCACCTAGGCACCCCATGAATGATTATTGTTTTAAATTGAGAGACAGAGTGGTATGTCAAACAGAACACAGTAAGTTAGTTGTCATAAGTACTTTACAAGTCTCTGAGCCTCTCAGTTCCCTCATCTATAAAATGGGAAAGTTGATAACGTGAGTAATTTCAAGAGTAATTTTAATAAATCCATAAATGTCTAAAGTTTTAAGAACTGACATTTAGTCTCCAATTATTTATTCTACCAAGTAGATTTTTAAAAATCATCATACACTGTCACTATCTTCTAATTCATAAACAGAAGGATATTTTAACACTAAAAATGCAAGAAAGACATATCCAGAATAAAATTCCTGAGAAAAAACAATTGGCAGCCTTACACAAGAGCAAATGCACACGCACATGTATGCACATGCACACAAAACTGTATAATAAATTTGGCAAAGATTTACAGAAGATTTTGAATCAAGGATTAAATGAACTCTGGATTCTTTTTATCTCGAAGATTTTGTGAGCACATTTTTATTTTCCTAAACTTAATATTTTTATTTTTCAATGGGAAAATATGTCCTTAATTGTTAAAAAAAAAAAAAACAACAACAACACTGATGTGTACAAAATGAAAAACGAAGCCCACCTCAGGGTTCCCCCCATTCCCACAAATAAAATGTGTTATATCATCCCCTATTTTCTGTCAGGATTTAAACATACATACACTGGCATAATCTTTTGAAGGAATAAAACTTATTCTAAACTATTAGCTTGCAAAAGTAGAGAGTCACATATGTAGTAATGATCAACTGAACTGAATCTAAATAACATTTAGGGAAAATATTTGTTGGGCTCAATTGAGGAGAGTGGCTCTTTGCCACACATTCCTCATAGCTGGGCAGGAGGGTTGAGTTTGGAAGTTTTTCTGCTCTTAACAGGCACTTCATTACCGTGTGCTGCACATAAGATCCTAAGATCTTATTTTGGGGTAAAGAGCTGCCGAAGAAGATAAAAAAGCTCAGGAGTGTCCAAAGGCAGGAGAGCAGGTGGACTTTTGGAACAGAACTAAAAGAGGTCAACGAAGTCGTTCCCCCAGACGTCTGCCAGATATCAAGGGAAAAGAGACCGGGGTCTTGAAGTGGGGTAGGGGCATCATCAGAAAGCCAGAAATCTATGGCTGTGTTTGGGGATACACACAGTGAATGGAAGCAACAAGCATGTCTGAAAGTTCACACCATTTCCTAGTTCTCAGGACTAGGAAGCACCTGGAAACAAGGCCCAAGAGGCCTGTGGGAGGCTGGAACAGCAGCTCCCAGATGCCAGGAGATGTTAGGCTTTCCCGGGTTTCAAAATGAGAAAGCAGAAAAAGGCAAGAATTTTCAAGCCACTGAGTTGGTGCTGCCGATTTGGTCCTAAATACTGGCCGTGTTTGCACAGACAAGTCAAGGCAAAGGAAGTGGAAGCCATTGTCTTGAATTGGGACATGAAAGATCCCTGTTAGCTCTTGCCAGTTATTCATGTTTAGCAAATGATTACATACTTTGACTAGGTTGAGACAACCTCAAAGTGTATAGTCTACATAACTTTGCCCTTTAAATACCAATTATGTTGTCCATGCTTAATAAAGGGAGAGAAGAAAGAAAGTAGTCATTTGGTATGAGTCTGAACAAATATGTTCTATCTGCAAGTGATTTCCTTCTCTATGTAAGGAATGACAAATACCCCACTCACATGACACTGTGCCACCATCTGACATGTGCCAGTCATCATTAAGAGTGAGACAGAACTTTACTTTGCTGAGTCAGGATACAGCTTCAAAGTCCCCCTCAGTCCTTCTTAGTGTCCTTCAGGTAGCCTTGGTTACTCAGAGCTGTCACCATACATTAAACCTACTTGCCATATTTGGCCTCCATGACCTAATATACTTGCTAGATCTAGCCTACTAATATTCTCCAAGAAAAACCTGTAAAAGTGGAAAAATCATATCCCCAAAGTAAAAAAATAGTGCCTAAATCAGTGTGTAATCACAGATCATGACTAAAGTCCCCTTGTGATATTTTCAGAAACACCCATCCTTGGGACTCACCAGGCCTGGGGCGGGGCCCAAACACTGCAACTTTTAAGAGCCTCACAGGTGATTTCAGTGTGCAGCCAGAGGTGAGAAGTACTCATGAAGCAAGGCAGTCCTGACAGATTCCCTTCACTCCTACATCATCCAGCCTCTGGGTGTACGGGTGAAATGTCCAGCTGAGAGGTTTTCCAGACATTTTCACGGCTGAGGCTTGCTCGCAGCCTCGCCCTGAGCAGGGAGCCAGAGCCAACAATTCCCGACTTTCTTCTGAGCTTCTAGCTGCCCCTGGCTGCCTATTGGCTTCTGTCTCCCTCTTAGCACTTATTGTCAACCCAAAAAAACTGGGGAGGCTAAAGCAAAGCCTTCTATTTGTTTATGTGGCAACAAGCTCAGAGTCCATGCCGAAAAAAATGTCCTTGGCCTTTGAGAAAGCCTCTTGGAGATGCCTCTGTCTGTTTGAAATAGGCTGGAAACCAGTACGCTCCCCCAGGAGCCAATCTGCTGAATCAGCCCATAGAAGCAGAGAGAGACCAGGATGATTCAAATACAAGGGTGTTTTTTATATTTTTGTATCATTTAGCTTCAGAGGAATGCAGAACTTTTAAGGCAGGAATTTGGATCTGACTGTGGAGAATAGGTCAAATGGAGATTGATTTGCGAGATTGCTATTTTCCATCTTGGGGAATTCTTAAAATACAGTGATGAGCCCATGGAGTAGGAAAGGGACCAAGGAACAGTTATGACATTTGTTTTAAAGAAAAGGTCTCATTATTGGGAGGCACACATGTTACCCACCTTTAAAAGACTTGGAGGAATGTTTCAGGCTAAATCTTTGACCCTCATAAAGGTACGCAGAGGTGAGGAAAAGGAAACAATGGTCTCATTTTTACATGGAGTAAGAAGAGAAAAATAAAATAATCCTTCTAAAAGTAACAAAAGTTCAAATTTAAAAGCAATGTCATGGGAGGAGACAGTATTACCATAGAAGCAGATGAAAAGTGTAAAATTATTTTTTACCATGGTCTCTGCCCACATATGGAATGCTGGATATGTTTAGGGAGCTGTGGAACACAAATCCCCTGCCCTCTAGAAATCTGCCGTCTAGATAAAGAGACAAAGGAAAGTACAGTGTTAAATAGCAAAAGGATTTATAAATACCAGTAGCAACTTGAAACACAGAAGACATTTCACATCTTGGGGAAAAGTAGGCTCTGAGAGTAAAGGTAACAGGACTCTGGACATGGAACAGGGTCTTCTGGCCAGAGTAACCAGGGAAGAATTCACAGAGAGAGGGCCAGGAAACTGGATCCTGGAGGAGGGGTAGGATTTCAGGAGGTAAGAAGAGGACAGGGTGGGGGAGGGGAGGGGAGCAAGAGCAGCAGTCTGGAGTGTCTTCCTGTCTTCACCTACACAGCTTTAGGAAGCATGGAGAACAGGTAGCAGATAGCTGCTTTGGCATTTTCCTGCTCTGAGGAGCATCAGTGATGTTCTGATCTTAATTGGGATATACCTAATCAGAATACCAGCCTAGAGCAGGTTCTTCAGAGAAGGGTACAGAGTGAAGCAAATTTAGAGAGAAAGGGGAAAGTGGAGAAAATGAACATTTATGAAGCACCTCTATGAGTATGTGCTGTGCTGAGCCCTTTAAATGTATAACCATTTTGTCTTCAAAATAAAAATACCAAAATCAACAACCCTATATGGATGGTGTTATTGCTCCTAGTTCACAGAAGTAGCAACAGAGATCTAGAGAAGATGAAACAATTTGCCAACCAAAGACTGCAGTGCAAGGAAGTAGAAATTCTAGGAAGTGGTGGAGATGACGAACATAATTGAAGGTAAACATGAAGAGAGACCTGGACATTCCTTAGAGATTTGTGTTAGCATTGCCTTGTCCTCCACCTTTTTTCTCTTTTGGTGCCTTCCATTCTCCCATCCCACAAATTTAATCACCTTATAAAATTTCAGAGTTATAAGTATCCTAGAAAAGTATCCAACCCTCTCTTTTCACTTATGAGAAGATAAGGGCTCAGAGAGATGAGCCTGTATGTGTACCAGGGGTCCCATAGCCAGCAAGCAGCAGAGGCCGGAAGCCAGCCTACCATGTTCCCAGCCCCTGCTGAGGGGCTGGGTGAGTCAGAGCCAGAGATGTGTTGTCTCCAGGCAGTTGTGAAAGGAGTTCAGTTTCCTGTCAGTTGTCTGACCCACAGAAGTATCTTCCATTTCCAATTCCTAACCAATTCCTACTCACTTTGGCTTTTGAGAGACTTATATGGGATGACAGAGCATGCCATTTACTATATGGCTTCTCTTCTTTATTCTGAGTCAGATGGAGAAAAGAGTCACTGAAAAACAGAGTGGACCACAGAAACTTACAACTCTCTTACTTCAAACTTGCTTCCCACCACTGGGAGAAGAGTCAAAGTAGAGGCATCTCTGGCCGTGGTGGGCATTTTTCCAGAATGTGCAAGTAAATGTTGTCAAGAAACAAGACTCGTGATAGGTATAACATCTGTTTTTACCCAAAGTCAGATTGACCATGGATAAATGGTGGCTGTGTTCTTGGGCTTCCAACACCTAAATGTGGACTTAAGGGAAAGGATCATAAGCCTAATGGAGGATCAAAGTGGAGATCCTGACTTTGTCTCTCACTGGTATCTCTGGTCATCAAATGGGGAGTAGACAAATCAGCCCTCAGTTAAGTGAGAAAAAGGGGACCCAGTTTCTGTTGCTTTTGAGGACAACCTACTGATAGCTCTTGAGGCCAACTAGACTAGGAAATAGCACGTAGGCTAATTTTCTTCAGCCCAAAGGCTAGTTGCCTCCAAATCTCCCCCCCAGAGACTTGGCCAGCAATGCTGCCAGAGTTGGAAGAAACTACTCTAAATGGCCACAAGTTCCCTTCCAAACACACACGCGTATGTGCGCATGCGCACACACACACACACACTCACACACACACACACACACACACACACACACACACCACAAGACAGTTTGGGCACACTACATTAAAACAATTAAAGCTTTCTTGATTCTATCATCTGAAACCACTAAAACCCCTAGAATTCCTATTAAATAAAAATGACCCTGTAGACAGTTTTATGTGAAGCCAAGTCTCAGATTTTAAAACTGATTCTAGTCCAGGTTTTCTTCTTCCCTTGGGGGCTTATTCTGTTGACTTCTAGGCAGCTTTACAAGGTTCCTTCCTACCAGCTAAATGAAGATGGTGTAATCAACCTGCCAGCCATCTCTACTAGCACTAAGTGCAGAAACAGAATACTAAGTTAAAGCCAAGAGCTTCTATTTCCTTTTTCTAAATTTAAAAAGAGACCAGATGACCCAAAAAAAAATAAGTATCTAGCAGTCAAATTCTAAATCCCAGCTCGGGCCCAATTTAAAGTATATTTGCATCAATAGCAATTGTCTAGTAAATTGAGCAATGTAAAAGAAAGTCTAGATCATGGCCCCCAACTGGTATACTGAAGCCAGCTGGTGAAAAACTTCGATCTAGTTGCTAACTTCTGTGACACATTTATCCACAAGATCTACAGGCATTTTCAGTGTGGAGGAACATGTAGTTCAGTAGCACTGACCGACCTCCACCCCACCCTGTTGTATTACATCACTGAGGCCTGGGTGAGAATGGCCAAAGCTAGAGAGAATAAATAATAACATTTCCCAGTGCACCTGGGTGGTTCAGTTGGTTAAGCATCTGACTTTGGCTCAGGTCGTGATCTCATATTTGGTGAGTTTGAGCCTGGAGTCTGCTTCAGATTCTGTGTCTCCATCTCTCTCTGCCCCTCCGCAGCTCACGCTCTGTCTCTCTGTCTCTCTCTCAAAGATAATAAATATTTAAAAAAATAAAATTTTCCTATGCAATGGAGAGGGGCTCCTTGAGTTCTGTTATTCAGATAAAAGCTAGTTTTCAACTGGCTTCAAAATTAATTTTCAAAAAGTAATTCTTAAGTCTGGTCCAGTATAATCTAATCATTTCTGTTTTCACTCCTTACTGTCTCAGTAGATAAATTCTTCCTAGACTTTTCTGCAAATATTAATCTCTGTGGATTTCAGTTGCAGTGTCATTCAATAAGGAATCTTTACCAAACTACATCTTAGTACTAAAATGGAGACCATTTAATACAATACTGTGCTTCACTCAAGACTGTGTTTCTCAAAGTGTGGTACATGATGGTGTAATTGGTTATACTCAAAATCATCAAATAAACAGTATGCAAGATCATCAGTTTTATCTAAATATTTGAAGGAAAAAATCTATATTTTATGAAAATAATTAGAAATATATACTATGGTGTAGAAGCAAAATGCATATGATTGTTAACAAAAATTAAGATTTCAAAAAAATTTACAATGGGTCACTTCAATGCTGTGTGCCAGATCATCCTTGGTTGTATGTCTCCTGTTGACCGAGGTGGGGAGACGGGAGGATGGTGGAAAACATGTCTCCTCCCTTGTGCCATGTAGAGTACTTTGGTGGAGATGTATGAGAAATACTAACAACATCTGTAATAGAAATAATACTTTAGAGTAAGGAAAATGGTGGCTTCATGAAAACCCTGGAGCCACATTTCCTAAGAGCACTCCACTCACCACCAGTTGCACAGAAATAATTTTAAGCAATGCAGAAATAAGCACTTCGTATTTCATTGTGTTTGAATGTTTTCCTTTATTCATAAATGGCAAGTTATGCACATGTTGCTAATTTTCTTAAAAATTTTTCTTTCAAACTATTTTGAGTAAAAGAAATGAGTTAAGCTCAAAAACATTAAATGATAGTACATGTGATAATAGATACAATAAAATCATCATGAATGATTGAACTTATACAACCCAAATAAATCTCTATCCTTATAATATTTCTCTTAAGAAATATTGGACATAAAAGCATTAAGAAATGCCAAATTAGGGCACCTGGGTGGCTCAGTTGGTTGAGCGTCCCACTTCAGCTCAGGTCATGATCTTGCAGTTCATGGGTTTGAGCCCCACGTCTGGCTCTGTGCTAACAACTCAGAGCCTGGAGCCTGCTTAAGATTCTGTGTCTCCCTCTCTCTCTTCCCCTCCCCCACTCGTGCTCTGTCTCTCTCTGTCTCTCAAAAATAAATTAACATTAAAAAAAATGCCAAATTGGGTCAGCCCTATAACCCATCTATTAGATCTAAAAATGACTTATTTTTAATAATTAAAATAATACTTATTTCCTCACACATACTTATTTCCAAAGAATACTTATTTCCTCATAAAATTGTGGAATACACAGTATGTTCTCTAGACATCGTTACTTAAAGGAGCTACAAGTTCATTGCAAAGACAGATTTCTCCTAAGTCACTGCAGTGCAGGGTCACCATTGTCATGATGGACACAACTGAAAAGTTCAGACACCATGGAACAACAAATAAGTTTGCTGACTTCGTGTCAGAGAAGGCTTTAGAAGGGAGATGATATATGAGTTGAAGCCAAAGGGGAGAAGTTTACCAAGAGTATTGCCTGAGAGAACATTTGCCTTTCATAAAAAAACAATGACAGAAGTTCATGGATAAAACTTAAATATATGTAAGTTTTTTAAAGCTCCTGATTCCAGTTCCATTATAGATTAGTTTATCTCCATTTATTTTTTCCTAGTCCAAACTATGGTAATTTCTGTCCTTTTCAAGGAAGAAGTTTCAGGAGCATAGGTAGTCTCCTTTCTTTGCATGTATTCCCCTCAAGAAGCTCAGGAGAGACACCAGCAGACCTTGCCTTGGCAAGAGGTCCTTTTTTAGACATGATTTGAGGTTATTCTCTGCCCCCACCCAAAGAGCATCCAGAAAGTACATTCTTGTTTTCACCAAGGATTTGCTGAGTACTAAAAATAGGTTAGGAGACTAAAGATTCCTTAGTGACTTTCTCCTCAAACACAGCTATGGATAGAACGAGTTTTGTTTCCGAGGACCCTTGGAAAAAGTTTCCCTTGGATGAACCAGAAGAGTTGGAGAGATCAAATGAGGTTGAACACATCACTTTTAGGAAAATCAAGGCTGCCTCTTTTTTTTCCAAATCTATTTTTTAATTGAAGAGTCAGACACCAGCATTTCCTATACCCACATTCCATTCATTCTGAATACCAGAAATGGCTACCATGAAGACATAGTAACAATGGACATCTTATGACTTAAACCCATCTGCATTAGAATTCTCCCAGGATAGAATAGACCTCCTTTCCAGGAATGATCCCCAAGAAACTTCCAAATAAAAGGGCATATGAATCCGACTTACTGACCTGGCACCAGACTCTATCTGCCACCTACTTGAACTCAATGCCAAGTAGTTCACAAATTGAAAACTCAATGAAAAGTCCAGATGTTTTGGTTTCTATATGTAAAAGGTGGCATAGAACATTCTAAATTAACAGCCCTTATGCCCACCCACAACCCCACCCACTGTGACCATAACACAGTGAATATCTCTGCAAAACTATGAGGCCAGGAGCAGCTAGAAATATGTCTTTGGATTAGCCACCTGTGACTACCTACTGTTTGGTCTTGCTCACTAGATTGCCAGCTCTTCATCATCCTTAGCTTCTACATCCAGAACCAGCACAGTGCCTGACACACAGTGGGACTCAAAATATTTGTAAGCACTGAGGAATGATTCCATTTTAATTCTTTTATTTAATATATTCCCTTAAATTCAGTTCAGTTCAACTCATTCTTCAACATGGAAAAAATTATTGAAGTTTATTTAGTCCAGATCAAACCAGAGATCAGACAAATTTGAAGATGGTGCCAAGTCATATTCAAGAGTAAAATTACAGGCGTCAGCCCAGTGAAAGGATTTGAGTTTCTAGAATTGCTGCTACAGTATCCTTTGAGTCCATCTAATACAATCTATAGCTCAATACCATCTGTGTATATACAAGAATTAGTTGACATTCATAATAAGAATACTTATTTTAGGTTCTCAAAAAAACCCTAAAATAGCTTGGTTTTGGAACCAACTTGATCTCTTTGGCTTGATATGGCCCTTGACAATTTCCTTATATATACTTTTCAAAGAGTGTATACCACGCCTGGGAATTATGTGTCCAAAGTAAGAGAATAGAAGATGATTCTGTTCAGAAAGGAGGATCAAAGAATTAAGATTTCAGCAGTGGAAATATTTCTCATAACGGTAATGTTTGTAAGGAGATGTAGTGGAATGAGAAGAAGTAATCAAAGGACAAAGAACCATAATGCCAGGATATTGGAAGGTCAATGTGGTTGTTGAAACCCCTGAAAAGTACTATCAGTGGATAGAATAGAGGGGAAAGACTGAATCGCAAGCTCAATGTCAGGGTACAATTATCTGGGAATTAGCCAAAGGGTAAGATATTAAAGTATGAAATCCTAAAGGGGAAACATTGCTAAATGTTTATGGTATAACAAAAGTTTAAGAGCAGTAATGGAGATTATTATAATGTTTTACTGACATAAAATATTATAATGCTGCATCACCTTTCCCTTCTAGAAAATTCCCTAAAAATAGGAGTAAGGATAGGAAAAGAAGTGACATTTATTACATGCCTACTGGGTGTCAAGCCCTGCACCAGTAGTTTTTACCATTATTATTTCATTTAGGTTATCCCAGAGCTGGCATGATTTGTGCTTGATCTTCAAATGTGAATAAGAATTCTTCAAGTATTAGTGTTTTTAGTGTAATTTCTTCCTATAGCAATTTAACAGAATTAAACAGACAACTGTTATATTCACTGGCCTATACATTTAACCTACATTTATTTTCATATGCTCTCAACAGCCTTTTAAGGTAGATGCTACTGTTTCCATTTTACAGGACTATGAAACAGAGACTCAGAGATTAAGAAACTTGCCAAACGTCACATAATTCATTAACAGATGTGAGATTCAGGCGATTCTGTTTGATCCCTACCCATGCTTCTTTGAAGGACATCATACTACCTTTCAGCTGGAGAGACTTTCAAAGAAAATGACAATGGTGCCATTTACAACTACAACAAACAAGTAGAAATAACTTTCAAAGAGAAAAATTGAAAATGTTAACTCCTCTTCACATGTGAACAGGAATAGGGGTAGTAGCAGGAGGAGGGAAGGGTCTAAGTTGAATTGGCGTTGTAATTTCAAGATCAGAATTGAAAGACCAAGGATGAGAGGTATTCTAGAGGTCTGCATTTGTAATTGATAAAGAAAGAAGGCTTATTGATATTTGTATTGCTCACTTTAGCCTGTCTACACTCCTATAATACCTCTAAACACAAGAGATGTTTGCCCCAGGCCCTCCACCTATGGTTCCAACAGGAATACACATTATTAGCAGCACAACTTGTTGGCAATACACATATTTAGTAGTCACCTCTCCCAAAAAGATACACATAGTGCACATTCTTGGGGCTCCCTGAAATTGTATACCTCCCTTTATTTCAAGATTAACTATAATCTCATATCACTTCTCTCAGAGACAGTGCCAGGAAAATAGCTTGTTTCTGGGCCTGGTCTGATTAACTTCCCTAGGTTAGTTATTTCAACCCCAGATACACATGAGACTGATCTGAGAATTTTTTTTTAATATCAATTTCCCCATTCCAAGAGATTCTGATTCAGTTGGTCTGGGCATTTTTTTAAATATCCCCAGATTATTTTCATGTGTAGCCACAATTAAGAATCAATGGCTTCTGACCATTGCCTCACCTCTGCCGTAGACACACATATTCCCACTATCTAATACCTCAAGCTGCTCCATGGAAAATGCTAGGAATTAATGAAGGGCCTACTACCCATCTCCTTGACTATTCACCTTTTCTTCTCTTCAACTTCCCACATTTCTGTCTTTTGCTTAAACACTGCACTCAAAACTACACTCAAAGGTATTACAGGCAGAGGCACCTGGGTGTCTCAGTCAGTTAAGCATCTGACTTGATTTTGGCTCAGGTCATGATTTCATGGTTCATGGGTTTGTGTCCCATTTCATACTCTTTGCTAATAGCATGGAGACTACTTGGGATTCTCTCTCTTCTTCTTCTTTCTCTGCCCCTCCCCAGCTCACTCTTTCTCTCTCCCTCTCTGTCTCTCTCTCTCTCTCCCCCATCTCTCAAATAAATAAATAAACATTTGAAAAAGAATTATTAGGCAAGGCAAGTAGCTCAGAGAGACAAGAAGTAGGTGTCTCTACATATGTCTCCAGTCTTGCCTATTTTTGTAATACTTTTGGATAGCTAACAGGAAGAGTCTTTGAAGAAAATATCCAAATAGTTTGGAAATACGTGTTTGATGGTTCCATGAACTTAATTTCCTGGAGTGGTACTATTGTAGTTATGAGCTTCCATATGGGAAGGCCTGTGGTAAACAAGACTAGACAGCCCCATCTCACATGGATGGACACCATGTCATGATTCTAGCCTACTAACCATATCCAAAAAGAGAGAAAGAATCAATTATTACAATCAGGTTATCCCCCCTATCTTTATGTGCTATATGACACTACTTTGTTATAGCACAGGACCTACAGAGTTTATATGAGCTAGAGCCACCATAAAATCAGGGATCTGGGTGGAAATTCCATTTTTAAACATGAGAAGATACATGATAGCTTATGATAAAACTCTAAGGAGGGAAGGAAAGGATCACATATGCATATATTTTAACCCAGGACTATAAGCTTGCTTTCTCATTGAATCATTATAATTACCCAACTCTCTCTAGTTCAAAAATGAAAGAACTAAGGTTCAGAAAAGTTAATGTGGAGTCAACACAGCATGATAGGTGGGAAATCCAGGTTCAATTCTGACGGCATTATCACCTACTGGCCATTTGGTGTGAGGCATGTTTCCCCATCAATAAGATATAAAGGTAATAAGAACCGCTGTGCAGCTGTGGCAAGAATTAAGTAAAAATATAAAAACAAGGTAGCAATCACCATTCATCTAATAATCCCTGTCTACATGTCTCAAGATAACATAACAAGTGTCCCAGCCAAAACATGAACTCTGCTCTGTGAAGTCCCATTTCATTTATGCAGTATAGAAGGTTCAGACCAAGAGAGTTCAGGGGACAGAAAGAGGGGGTAGATTGGGAAATTCAGGGCAGACTCCAAAACTGAAGGGGTAAGAAGTTAGATGGGTTTCAAAGAAAGAACAAAGATAAGCAAGAAGACTTGTATGCTCTCCCCTTTGGGGTTGGGCTAATGCCAGAAATACTGCTTTGTGGCATCCCTCATCAGAAATAGTATTTTAATTAGTCTTGGATATACATCTGCCAGCATTAGCATAACATTAAGCAGCTATGAGAAAAAGCAGAAAACAAAAATTCGGATGGACAGTTCACCAATCCCAATTCCAAATCCCTCTAGTAGATCTGTTAACACACCAGACACTTGTTCCCCAAGTTCTGGTCACTGCGAGCCAGGCCAAGGCAAAGGGCAAGGTGTGGCCACACTTCCCTCTGCAGGCAGACACAGAGCGAACAGAGCCCTGGAAACTCTTGACATCTGTGAAGTCTTTGAGTGAAAGGGTGCGTCCTGGAGTGTGCCTGCTCTTGCAGCTACCTTCCAAGGTGCCTGAACCACTCCTCTTACTTAATGAACTCCACATGCTGCCGTAGCTATTTATAGGATCAGCCTTGTGTGTGTTTTGTTAAAGTCTCTAGATCATATTTTTTAACTTTGCAAGTTTATTTCCTACAATTGGTCCATTAAATTTTGCCTCCCTTTCCTCCTCCACCACATTCTTGGAAATCCAAGGTCAACTACACAAACAAATGTACGGGATTATCAAAATATTTTTAAGCCATCATTTGCCCTCTCTGTTTTACTTGTGCTCCCATAAGTGTGAATTTCTATAGCATCACCCTTCCTGGAAACTTGGATCTGACAGGACAATCTGACAGAAGGGTAATGCAGCCCAAGAGGCAGGGAAGGAAGAGTTCTAAGAGATCGGCAAGGTTGTCACTGAGCCTGCTCCTACTAAGTGGAAGTTAATCACAAAAAGGGCCACAGGAAAGCAAGAAAAATCTTCAGACAAAATAAAAATGCAAACAAAAGGAAAAAACAGACTGAAGTGGACTAATCAAAAAAACAGAAGAGCATTTACCTACAGAAAATTAGAGAAACTTAAAATGAGATCCAGTGTCTTATAAGGCAAGAGAAAGAAGCCAAATCTGAGTAAGAGTGTGGACCATGTCTTACAAGAGGCCTCTGTCTCCCTTTTTGTACAATCCAGAGGAATATTTTTATCAGCTCTTTTGTAAATACAAGTGGCTTAGTAGCACTAGAACCCATTCTATTAGGATGAAATTTCACCTCATCTCATTTTTAAAATGTGTTTAGATAAGAGATTCACATGCTTTTCTTTTCCTCTTTTTCTTTTGTTTTTAATTTCCAGTATAGTTAACATACAGTTATATCAGCTTCAGGTATAAATAGAGTGAGTCAACAATTCTGCACATTACTCGGTGCTTATCAAGTTAAGTATACTCTTTTTTTTAAATCATTTTTTAAATGTTTTATTATTTATTTTTGAGAGAGAGAGAGAGGGAGGGAGGGAGAGAGAATGCACAAGCTGGGGAGGGGCAGAGAGAGAGGGAGACACAGAATCTGAATCCAGGCTCTGAGGTGGCAGCACATAGCCCAGTGCGGGGCTCAAACCCGTGAACTGAGAGATCATGACCTGAGTTGAAGTCGGACACTCATCCAATTGAGCCACCCAGGTGCCCCAAGAGAAGTGTACTCTTAATCCCTTTTATCTCTTCACACATCTACCCACCCGCTCCCCTCTGGTAACCATCAGTTTGTTCTTGACAGTGAATCGTCTGTTTTTTGGTTTGTGTCTCCTTTTCTTTGATCTTTGTTTTGTTTCTTAAAATCCATATATGAATAAAATGATGTGGTATTTGTCTTTTTCTGACTGACTTATTTCACTTAACATTAGACCCTCTATATCCATCCATGTTATTGCAAATGGCAAGATTTCATTCTTTTTATGGTTGAGTCATATTCCATCATGTATATATACCACATTTTTACCCATTCATCTATTGATGAACACTTGAGTTGCTTCCATAATTTGGCTATTGTAAGTAATGCTGCAATAAACATAGGAGTTCATATATCACTTTGAATTTGTGTTTTCATATTCCTTGGGTAAATACCCAGTACTGGCATTATTGGATCATATGGCAGTTCTATTTTTAACTTTTTGAGGAACCTCCATACTGTTTTCCACAGGGGCTTCCACAGGGGCTGCACCACTTTGCATTCCCACCAACAGTGCAGGAGGGTTCTTTTCCTTCCACGTCCTCACCAACACTTGTTTCTTATGGTTTTGTTTCTAGCCATTCTGACAGGTGTGAGGTGGTATCTCATTGTGGGTTTGTTTTACCTTTCTCTGATGATGAGTAATGTTGAGCCTCTTTTCATGTGTCTGTTGACCATCTGCATGTCTTCTTAGGAGAAATGTTTTCCCATGTCTTCTGCCCATTTTTAAATGGAATATTTGTTTTTTGGGTGCTGAGTTATGTAACTTCTTTATATATTTTGAATATTAACTCTTCATCAGATATATCATTTGCAAATATCTTCTCCCATTTGGTAGGTTGGCTTTTAGTTTTGTTGATTGTTTCCTTTGTTGTGCAGAAGCTTTTTATTTGGATGGAGTCCCAATAGTTTACTTTTGCTTTTATTTCCCTTGCCTCAGGAGACACATCTAGAAAAATGTTGCTATGGCTAATGTCAGAGAAATTACTGCTTGTGCTCTCTTCTAGGATTTTTATGGTTTCAGGTCTCATATCTTTAATCCACTTTGAGTTTATTTTTGCATTTGGTGTAAGAAACTGGTCCATTTTCATTCTTTTGCAGGTAGCTATCAAGTTTTCCCAGCACAGTTGTTAAAGAGACTGCCTTTTTCCCATAGCATATTCTTGCCTCTTTTGTCTAAGATTAACTGATTATATAATTGTGAGGGTTTTTTTTCTGGGCTCTCTATTCTGTTTTATTGATCTGTATGTCTGTTTTTGTGCCAGTATCATACTGTTTTGATTACCTCAGGTTTTTACTATATCTTTAAACTTGGGATAATGATACCTTGTTCTTTTTCAAGATTTCTTTGGCTATTTGGAGTCTTTTGGGGTTCCATACAATCTTAGGATTGTTTGTTCTAGTTCTATGAAAAATGTTTTTGGTATTTTTATGGTGACTGCTCTGAATTTGTAGATTGCTTTGGGTAATACGGACATGTTAACAATATTTGCTCTTCTGTTCCATTGGCATGGAATGTTTTTCCATTTGTTTACGTTGTCTTCAATTTCTTTCAGCAATGTTTTCTAGTTTTCAGAATGCAGGCCTTTCACATCCTTGATTAGGTTTATTTCTAGTCTTTTAAATTATTTTTGGTGCAATTTTAAATGGGATTGTTTTCTTAATTTCTCCCTCTGCTATTTCATTGTTAGTGTATAGAAATATACAATTTCTACATATTGATTTCGTGTCCTGCGACCTTACTGAATTCATTTATCAGTTCTAGAGTAGTCTTTTCATAAAGTCTTTAGGATGTTCTATATATAGTATCATGTAATCTGCAAATGGTGAAAGCTTTACTTCTTCCTTTCCAATTTGGACGCTTTTCTTTCATTGATGTGGCTAGGACTTCCAGTACTATGTTGAATAAAAGTGAGGAAAGGGGACATCTATTTTGTCTAACTCTCTATGGCTGTTTCTATGTGTTAGGAGAGAGCTCTGTCTCCTGCTCTTTCAACCAGTAGCCTTATGAAGAAGAGGCCCTGTACTGCAGTGCATTGTCCTCTATTCACCAGAACCTGGCACTTCATGGGTATCCTATTTGTGTTACACGTGCCCTGCTGTGGTAGCTGAGCCATTTTTTGCCTTCCATCCAATTGTCTGCAATGGTTGGCTTTGCCCATTGTTAGTAGAGTTGGTCCCTGTGTTGTTAGTGTCAGACCAGGCATTTGCCAGAGATACAGTAGCACCAAACTACAGGGAACCTTCCCTGTTTCATGCCCTAAGAAGCTTTTGTTGGTAGGTGGGGCCTGCGGTCAGACCAGATGTCTGGCCCTAGCAGTGGGCTGCTATGTGTGGTCATCTTCCCCTCTCCCCAGGGCAGGAGTCAGCTTGGAGTGACACTGGTCCCTTTGGGGGCTGCTTGTACATTGCTAGCCTTGCACGCTGCTTTGTATAGGCTCTGACCAAGAGCATAAGGGGCAGGACCACAGAAGAACATGAGTCAAATGCTTTAAAATAATTTAAAAAAAAAGATATGAAGTATTCTGCTGTATTCTGTATTCTGAAGTATTATTTATTTTTCTGTACCATCAGAAAATAGTGGGACACTAAATCACAGGAAGTCTCAATTGTCTTGGGGGTCAAGTTAACATTCCATAGGTTCGAGTGGGGACAGTTTTCATATCCTGCAATACAAAGGATACTAAATGATAATTTAGAGTCCTAGTCATGCCAGTGATCCCTTGAAATCTGGTATTGTCCATTGTCTCTGTCTCTCTCTGAGCATCAACCACCACCACGTCCTAAAGCTCATTCCCACCACCTGCATCTCCACAAAGGTCCTCATTCTGTCCCCTCCCCCTGCCTTGCATCAGGCTCTTCTGAGTCCTCACCTAGACCATTGCAATAACCCTTATATTTGAAGGGAGTCTCTGGATTTCAAAGGACACAGATTCAGTTCACAATAGCCAAGGCAAAAGAGTACTCGATTAGAAGGACACAGGGTGTCCACAGACAGAAGGCTGGTGCAACCTTTGGGCTTAGGAAGGGCTGGAAGTAAGGAAAGCTTGTTTTCCTGCCTCTCTACCCTTGTCTCTGCCTCCCTGTCTGCCACCTTCATTCTCTCTGTGTATATGGCATCCTCCGTACATCAAGAAAACTCCCAGCTAAATCTCCCAGGAGTCCCATCCCACAGCTTCTGCAACCAAAAGGAATACCTCATTCTCAGAATCTGTTTGGAGAAAAGAAAAAAAAAAATAAAAATAATTCCAGACAAACGTACCTCTAGATCAGTCAAACATAGTCAAGGAGTAGGGTCAGGTAAGGATATGGAAACACATGCTTGGAATTGGAAGAGGGGCAGTTCCCAGAACACGCTGCATGCTTTTCCAACCACTGTAGACTTGCCCCTGCTGTTCCCTCCTCACAATCGTCATAGGCAAAGCCCTACCTGTTCTCCAAACGTCATCTTCAGTAGCACCCGACTGGGAAGCTTTGCTCATTCACCTCCAAGAGGCCCCTCTTTAAAACCCCCAACCCCTTCCCAGTTGTTGTTTTCTCTCTTAGAGCACTTTTCATTATTGACCTTAAGGATAGTGTTTATTGGGGCACCTGGGTGGCTCAATTGTTTGGGCATCCAACTCTTGATTTCTGCTCAAGTCATTATCTTGTGATTCATGGGTTCAAGCCCCACATTGGGCTCTCTGCTGACAATGCAGAGCCTGCTTGGAATTCTCTGTCTCCCCCTCTCTCTGCCCTTCCCCAGCTCGTGTTTGTGTTCTCTCTCAAAAATAAATAAACTTAAAAAAAAAAAAAGAAAGGATAGAGTTTGTAAGTTTTCCAGCACAAATAAGCTCCTAGAGGGAAGAAGTCAGATCATAATCACATTTATATTCCAAAAATAAAAAAATTCAAGCAAAATCTTTGCTTGTGACAGTACGCAATAATTGTTTGCTAAATGGTTGAGTGGATGAATATAAATGAATATAAATGACTGAGAATACTTTTGGCAACCACCCTGGGTATTAGATTGCTCACCAAACAGTCATGACTCTTCATAGAGTTGCCGGAATAATGTCCTTTGCTGGAGAGAGGATGCACCTGACCTTCTCTTGAGGCATTAGCAGGATCTAAATATTCATTACTACAAGGCCTTGGTTTAACAGCCCAGCTCACACATTCATTGGTAATAGGGAGATTCTTTTGGGCTCATTCAATTATTCTTGAGCTCACGTGTTATCTCTGCTTTTACAAGAGTTGATGGAAGGTCTATATGATCTCTTTCCTCTTCTGCTTAACAGGAATAAAGAGGAGTTCCCTTATAGCACGGTCCTTGGACCTCACAAGATAATCAGCTAGGCTGGCATCAGGGCCCAGGAACTGCACAGTCACACAGAAACTGGTGCTGAGGAGGTCCCACACTTGATGTTTAACACTTCTGCAGTCACAGTCCCAGACTTTGAGATTTGTAAGTGAAATACAAAATGACAATGAAAGCTTAGAGCCTTGGTTTAGCTGTGATTTTCCCTCTCAACACCTCCCAGGGACAGCCTCTTGACTGCCAGCTTTCCCACTATCTGGTGCCCTGGGACCCTGCCTGATCTCCCTCTTCCCATCTGCTACCCAGTAAGGTTTTGCACACTGGCAGAGGGTGGGTCAGGGTCAGAGCAGAGGACATGTGCCAGAGCAGCTCATGGCACTGCCATCCCGGACTCAGTCTAGCAGAACTGGAGTGCATTCATTGAACAACTCAGAAGAGCCAGCCTCCCACCCTCTAAGACCCCATCCAGATCACCTTTCCGCCATGCCTTGGGAAGCACACATGCCAGGTTCCACTTGCCCACATCAGCCGGACACACGCACCAGCCCAGCAGTCAGTGGACCTTTCCGCCACCCCAGCCTCATCCTCCTGAGAGCTTATGAAAATCTGTACTCCTCTGTAAGTATCGCCATGCCTGAGGGAGTGCAATAGCAAAGAGCAAAAACAAAACAAAACAAAACAAATGTCAATAGGTAAAGAGAGCCCATGCATGAAAAAGAAAAGTTTTATTATTTTTTAAATTAATTTTTAAACTGAGATATAACTGACATATGACACTGTAATAATTTTAGGTGTAAAAATAATTATTTGACAGATGCATACATTGTGAAACGATTGCCAGAATAAGTTTAGTTAACATACCTAGCCACACAGAATTACATTTTTTTCCTTGTGATAGGAACTTAAAAGATCTATCTTAGCAACTTTCAAATATACAGTACAGTATTCTTAACCATACTTTTATATTTTAATAACTTTAGTGGCACTCTTCTTTTTGAACAAAGAGACTCACACTTAGCCTTTGTGCTGAGCCCAGGACTGTGCCAAGTACGAAAAAGTGCTCAGCAATTGGTAGCTGGTGTTTTCTTATTATTCACAAATGTTCACACAAAGTCTGATAGTTTCATAAAGTAAGAAGGTTCCAAAAATATGACCTTTATAATCTCATTTGGTCCTCTGAGGTAGGTAGGATATGGATATTCTGTCCGTTTTGTAAATGAGAAGACTGAAATTCAGACAGATAAGTAAGGAGACCTAAAAAAAAAAAAAAAAAGAAAGAAAGAAAAATCATGTCACCCTTAGTGGCAAAGCAGGGCCTAGAATCCAGGTGCCCTGACTTGCAGCCCTGTGTTTTTACCAGGAGACCTGCCCGCCAGTGACCCATAGGGCAGCTAACGGCCTTTTCCTCACTTCTCTGGAGGGAGAAGGAGCCAGCAGTGTCTAGCCACTCTGGAAACTCTGCCGGGTGCCATGGCGCTGTGAGCGTTTGCCCCGGCTACTGCAAGGAGTCCCGCCCTTACCCTGCATTTATTTTCTTTCCCAAACCTCCCAAAACCATAAAAATCCAAGATGACTCCTAAGAAGCCAGCCATCCGACTCTGAAAACCCAGCCCACGGCTGTGGATGGCAGGGCCACAAGAGCTGTTTCTTTGCTCCTGTTGACTCAGGTCTGTTTACCTGGCTCCCTAGTTCCAATTTCCTTGCCTCGGAACTAGTACAGCCCTCGGATTTATGCTCTAGGCAGACAGGCGATTTATGGTGTGTTCATCACCCATGCCACCCCAGGACACAGCACCTCTCCCTGCAGCTGTCAAAACCACCCACTCGTACCCAGCAGAGTGTCAAGCAGTTCACCAAGGGAAACTCTTCGGAAATAGTGCCCCGTTCCAGTCCACAGATTTTGCCCAGTTGCCCAAGCCCTGGTCATAAAAATGCCAAATAGACTGGGAATGAACAACAGAGGTCAGACTGGCCCAGAGGGCAGGATGGGGCAGGAGTCATAGGCTGGGATTAAGGGACAGAGGCGTTTTGGCAGATGCCATACTCCTGGGTTTGCCTTGATGTGCCCTGTCCTTGGATGGAGATGTGGGGAATAGATGGAGTCACACTCCAGGAGCTACACCAGAAGGAGAGGTGTTCTTGGGGTTGGCTGAAATCCAGAAGCTGGCTTCCCTGAGTCCCAGGAAAATGTTTTCTTTTGTTTTTAAATGCCTTTGACTTTCATTTTGAGACTATTAAATGAGAGGAATATGGACTTGGTGCCTAGAATGTGACTGAGACAGCCATCTACATCAGTCCTGAAGCTGGAAAACAGATTAATAAGAACTACATATGGAGCCCCTGAGTGGCTCAGTCAGTTAAGCGTCCAACTCTTGTTTCCAGCTCAAGTCATGATCTCACAGTTCATGAGATCTGCACTGACATCACAGAGCCTGCTTGAGATTCTCTCTCTCCCTTTCTCTCTGCCCTCCCCCTGGCTCATGTGCATACTCACTCTCTCTCTCTTTTAAAATAAACATTAGGGGCGCCTGGGTGGCTCAGTCGGTTGGGCAGCCAACTTCAGCTCAGGTCATGATCTCACGGTCTGTGAGTTCGAGCCCCACGTCGGGCTCTGTGCAGATGGCTCGGAGCCTGGAGCCTGCTTCCGATTCTGTGTCTCCCTCTCTCTCTGCCTTCCCCTGTTCACACTCTGTCTCTATGTCTCTCAAAAATAAATAAACATTAAAAAAATAAAATAAAATAAAATAAACATTATAAAAAAGAATTACATATAATTGTAATATAAGCCACTTGCCATCCACTGGACTTTACTTATATCCTTTACACATATTATTTCTAATCCTCACAGCAGCTATTGGATCACATTTGTTATTAAGCCCATTTTAAAGATGAGGGAAATGAGATTTGAGAGGTAGCAGAACTTGCCAAGTTCACGCAGTAAGTTGACAACATTTGAACCCAGGAGAAATATTTTTCCACAAACCAGGTTCAAATCCTGCTCTGTCTCCTGGGCCTTTCATCACTAATCCCATGGAAAGAGTAACAGTGGTCACCATTGCCGACATCATGAGGATTTACCCAGCCTGCTTTGCAGGAAGACAGCCAGGCTGTAACATGGCTGATGGTTCTGGGTCTCTGTCTGGATGAAGGAAGTATAGGGTAAGCCTCCCTATCACTGGAGGAGAGTAGATGCAGACGTTGCGAGTTTTCCATTCACCAATTTGTTCTGTCCCTTATTTATTCTTCTCTGCACTTGTAACCATTTTCTCTACTTATGTTAATGTCTCTTCCAGTGACATACAAATTAAGGCCAAAGAGATAAATTGAAATGCTCTGACTCTAAAACTATGTCTGGTAGGACTTGGCCAATAGGAAATGAAAATAAAGATCACACCACTGCTACCACCAGAAAGGAATTTGTATCTTTGAAACAAAAAATCTATTTTAAAGTTGTCTGAATTTTATTAATCCCTGTTCTTGCTTTCCTCCTCTCTCTGCTTAGACAATTGAGAGGCTTCTGGTAAGTACATACACAGTCGATAAGGTAGATCCCTACAGAAGAACAGAATTTTTTAAAAAGGATTTAAAGGCTTTACAATTTACTTGGAAAATGAATTTTTTGGCTTTCATTAACTCCAGTGTTGATTGTTTTCATCTATAAAATAAGAATCCAATTAATCACGTACTTATTAAGAGATTACCTTCTAAGAGACATAATAGTAGACATTACAGGGAAGATAACAGCAAGGAAGGTCTGGGCTCTGCCCTGTAGGGTGTGACAGGCCCACTCATAAGACTGATACGTTTATGAGTCCTTGCAACACTGGCCTATCATCAGACTAGAGTAGAAACCCACACCAAGGTGCTAGGCCTCCAGGAATGACAGCATCTTCTCTGATCACCCTGATCACCGGGGTCATTTGGATGTGTTTTGTGATGTATGTAAAAGCTCTTGGCAAAGAACTATACAGAACTAAGGGATTTTTTTTTATCATTGTTCTATTACTTATCATTGTGGTTAAGAATGTTGCCTCTGGAACCAACACACCTGGGTTAGGCTCCCTGTTCTGCCACATATACTACGTCATCTTAGGTAAATCGCTCAAACATTTGAAGCTGCAGTTTCCTCAGCTGTGAAAAGGGGATAATAATAGGACCTACCTGTATGGGTGTAGTGGGAGTTAAGCAAGTCCATTTATCTCAAGGACTGTGCACCTTGCTCAGCGTGATATGAGGTCACAAAAATGTTATTGGCGTTGTTACTATTATTCCCCATTCGCCAGTACTTCTCAAAACTGTCAAGGTTATCAAAACCAAGGAAAGTCTGAGAAAACTGTCATAGCCAATAGGAGTCTAAGGAGGCATGATAAGTAAATGTAATGTGGTAGCCTGGATGGGACTCTGGAACAGATAAAGAGCATAAGGTAAAAGCTGAGGATATCTGCATGAAATATGGGTCATAGTTAATGATGACATAATAATATTGGTCCATGAAAATCGTGCCAAATGTACCATATCAATGTAGGATGTTTACAGTAGGGAGGGCTCAGTCTGGGATATGTGGAAATTCTTTATACTATATTCACAACTTGTCTGTAGGTCTTTAAAGATTCCAAACTTAAAAGTTTATTTATAAAGAAAAAATAGTATCATGAGGATGTAACGGTAATATTCTTTCTTGAAAAGCCATATTGAGCAATTTGATAAATAGTCAAGGTCAAGTCCAGTATGTAAGAAATTGCCAGTGGGTATATGGTGGCCAGTAGCACTAAGAATGATTAATAAGTATTTTCCTCTCACATATGAGTAAGCCCTCTATCTAAGAGGTTAGGGACTAGTAGAAACTAAAAGTCTACTCCCAGTTGGAGAGAGATATTGAGTATATTTCCACTTTATTTTTTAAGAGATAGTGAGACCTAATTCTATCATAGGGATCAAAAACACTTAGTCCAAACACTTACCTCCCATCCCTCCTTGTTTTTGCTCTTAGAATGGGGCTGTCAAAACATGATTTTAATTGCATTGTTAAAACCTGCATCATCTCTTTTCCCGTAACTGCCTCCATCTGCCGCCTTGGCTGGCTCCCTGGGAAAGACAACTGGACATCTCATGGAAAAGTCACACAAGCTCAGAAACAATTCTGCTTAGAAATACCGAACCAGGGCTCAACCCCTGTTTGCTCTGGGTAATCTGTGTCATTGTCAAATAAGCGGTTTATAGAGGAGTTTGTATATTTCCAGATAGGATTGTAAAGGCACCAAGTTTACAGAATGTTGGATCTGGGAGGAATCTCAAAGATTCTCAATCCAATTCAACTCCACATCTAATGGGGAGGAAATAGAAATTCAAAAAGTCACATAGTTAGTTGTATTCAGGATGGAAACTAGAACCCCATTCCGTGGCTTCCAGAGGAGCAATGTTGCCTCTTAGACTCATTCCCTTGAGCCTTGAGCTAATAACCAGAGGAGCTACTTCACTATATAAAGGCCACCTGAAAAGTTTTTCTGATGACTTGCTACTACAGACATGTTCCTGCAACACCTACAATGTTGAAGACAGAGGTAGTACAAGAGGCAGATAAATTATGAGGGATGGGGAAATCTATGTAGGGTACAACCATGCCACACCCAGCTGACTTGCAGATTGGGAAATCTGTATGTGAGACTACATCCCAGTTCCTGACTTCTGAAGTGCCCCCGTGGCTCTAACTGAATGACATTTGAGCCCCATAGTCCTTTTCCCTGCTCCTAAATTCAGCATAGCAATTCTTACCACTAATGCTTACAGTTCTATGAAAAAGTAAGAGGCAGGGCAGAGAAAAGAATGGGTCATTTGGCCTGTTTAAAAGTCATAGTAAGATCTCAAATCTTAGAACTAACCCATTTTCCAGTGTTGCAGGTGGCATGTGACATGAATTAATCCATTGCTCTGAGTCAGTAATTGCCCTAAGTCCAGCCATTCCTCCTGCCCAGCCTAATTTGACTCCTTTCATCCATCAGTTGCTATCATCACCAGGAGTCAAGGTAAGCAGGTATTGTGAGGCTTTTTTTTAACTACCTTAGTACCAAAAACTCTTCCAATTTTAAAATCATAGGCAGCAAGCATATTTCTAGTTCCTCTCTGAAATAGTTTCTGAATGCATTAATCGTCTACCCAACTTTGTTTTTCTGTTATACTTTCTATTTCTATAAATACACAAGCATGTGTCCTAATTATGTTCTTATGCGAATAGTGTTAAGTCTGTGAGTTTTGGTGACTGTTAAAGCATTCTGTGGTTTTGTCTTTTATTTCAGGAAATACTTTTCCAAGTTATCCTCTCTGTGGTTTATATTCCTGTATGCGGGAAGCTCATTTTATTACTAGCTGCAATTGCTCATTTTCCTCTCGACTGGAGGCAGATAGGTTGAATCTCCAGTTGTGAGATATGAAAGAGGGAGGCATCTGCTCTCTACAAGAGCAGCTATAAAAAGGAGAAACAACACCAGCATGGTATCAGTTATCAATTTCCCAATGGATTGCCACTGATAGTTGCTACTGATACTTGGGGGTCTATCACCTATCTTATATCTAGAAACATATAAGTAAAGCAGCCGTCAATTATAGGCTATGTAGTCTCAAAGGATTGGCCAAGATGTCAAGGTAGTTTTTTAAAGCTTCTCAATAGATTTACTTAATCTTCACACACACAGATAATCAACTTGGAGTTGCTAAACTCTGAGACCATGACAGCAGAGAGAAAGTTATGTTCACTATGTTATTCTAGGCTTCACCCAGTGCCCTCTAAAGTAGAAATGCAAAACAAAACAAAAAAAAAGTGGGGGAGGGGAGGAGTAGCATTTAACAAAATAATGAATTATTGAATATTTATCACTGAGTGTACTCAAGCTTTTCCAAATTCATTTCTTCATTTCTGCTTCTGCCTAGCATTGGCACCTCTTGGTGCTTTTCTAAAAGCTTGTCAATTACTAGGGCCTGGAGGAAATCCATTCATATAAAGTCTAAGCCTCTTAAGTCTCTACCTATTCATGTCTTTGATCAACAATTGATGGAAGCTGGAGCTTTCACCAGTTTTGGCTCCACTGTTAGAGTTATGTCAGCCTTCCTTCTTTTATATCCTTGCGTTTGGTGGCCAAGGGTACACGGCACTCTGAATGGACTGTTGGGTGTGCTGAGCTCTCAGGCCATTAAAGTGATGGCACAAATAATAGTGTAGTGGGAGGGCAGGGTGCTGGAAGGGAGAACAAATCATTATGGGAATAATAGAACTAAAGGGATTTCCCTGGTCAGGATGCCTAAGTCCCAGTGGGCAATGAGGGTCTTTCACAAAGAATCCTAACCACTAATTTACTGAAAAGTAAACTGGGCAGTGAGATTTCCATCCAAATTAGACCTTGAGAAGTGGAGAATTAAAATGTAGTTTGTAACTCAGATCTTTCTCCCTTTATCTCCATAACACAACCCCTCAAATAAATTGAGGTTTGGTAACAGAAGCAAGAACATCCTGCCCTGTAATTTCTACCAGTAGAGTGACCGACCTTCTTGGTTTATCCAGGACTGTCCTAGGTTTAGTGCTGAAAATCACACTTCCCAGAAACCCCACAGCCCCCATGCAAACCAGGAAGGTTAGTCACCCTAAGGGAGTGAAAGAAAGTATGCATACTTTTTGTAACACAGTCTTCCCTGGCAAGAAAATATAGCAACTTTGCAGCTGGATTCATCCTGCCCTAAGGTTTCTAGGTAGCTCAGCATCATGTTGCCCAGCAGGCCACAGAAGGTAATGAGTATGAGAATCCATGTGTGGGAGGTGGGGGCACCACACCTTCCTCTTCAAGATCTCCAGGTATCTGGCATATCGTCCCGCTGATACTCATTCTTCTGAGTGAAGGAAGAGCAGAGATAAAGTTCCCATTCCCTCCATTTTCTAGATGGAAAAATGACAACGAGGAGATAGACTGGCTTGTTTAAGATTTCACAGGTGGTAGCAGAGCCCACGTGTGAAACACAGTTCTGAATGCTAAGACCTCCTAGTAAGCAGCCTGATGTGGTGTGGATCATTAATGCCTAAAAAAGACTATCTGGCTGGATTTAGGAGTGAAGTGAGGCTATATGTTCTACCTCACATTGCAGCCTCCACCCCAAATTTACCTAAAACAAGCTCTGACTCAAGTTTTAAGTCATGCATTGACACACTCTATGAGCTGGCCATCATATGAACTTAAAAGTACAGATTGTGTTATAGGAGCAGAGGCCTCTGAGAGCTGACAACTTAACTGGGGGAGGCTTAAACCTCAGTGCCAGATGCAGGTCTACCCTCTTGTTCACCCTCCCCTCAGGTGAACCTGAACCCCAAGTACACCAGAATCACAGAGCCAAGGACCAGTGTCTTTCATCCCTCCAACCCTTCCCCACTGGACACCACGCTGGGGTCCCATCCCGCCAGTTGAGCTGTGTGGGGAAAGCATGAGCCTCTCTCAGATTGTTTCCCTCAGAACCAGTGGCTGACCCACAGACCGTTTTGCCTTAGTTTCCTGCTGACATATTTATCTTCCCTTTATCATGTTTTCAAGAAAATTATGCTGAGAAGGGCACAGTAGACATCTGCAGAAGTTAAACAGAGGTTTTCCATCTCTGGAATTCACTTCTAGAAGGTGGTAGTGGCTTCTAGTACTCAAGGGCCAGGCAAAAATACCTGTACACAAAATCTAAGGTGGCAGCCATGTTGATCCTTGAGAGGCTTGAACGGGAAAGCAGCCAAAGAGAGTGTACTTGGCTCCTCAGGGGTTGAGAGAGTGGCTTCCCTATGAAGGCAGGCTATGCTCAACTAGTACATTAAACATTTTTTTTACAGCTTACAGTATTTGGAACCACAGAACCTTGTACTATGAGCTGAACTGAGAGAATTAGAAATTGGAATTGAAATAACTAGACAGTGTATTCCCTCGAGGAGTTTTGAGTCCACCATTGGGAAAATCAAGAAATAAGCATAGAAAGGATATGAAAGCAATGGAAGTAATGTAGGTTGAACTTGAGGGTTGTGATGTCAAACAATAAGGACAAAAATGGCAAATTGAACTCAACCTAAACTCTAGGCTGCCTGGTTTCTCAGGCTCCCAGGGAACTCAGTTCAAACTGGGAAGTACTATGGGTCCCTCTGAACATTCACAGCTTGGCCAAGATCCTCCAGGTTTCAAGCTACTTTTCCTCAAGGGACTTTTGAAACTAAGAGGAGGCTGAGATTCCCTGTTATCCTGTCTTTGACACACAAGAGAACTTCTTTTGAGAGAAGAACCTGTTCCTCTCTCCTTCACCACACAGACAAGTTGGAATATGGTAATTTTATTTCCCAGACAACTCTTAGTCATGTGCCTACTTCATCTCCTTGACACATGTGTGTGTACTGTGTGCCAGCATCTATGCCGTGCTGGAGATAGAAATGAAAAAACTAAATTCCTGCTTCTCTTGGAGTTACCACCAAATCCTCTCCCCTCAGGGTTTCTCTGGCCCCAGATCATAAGAGCTTAAAGCTTACTAAGCTGGAAGTTATAGTGAGGGTAAGGAGAAGAGAGAGGGTGTCCAAGGGACAGAGACTATTCTCAGCTCCCTCTCACCAATGGTGTCCAAGTTATTGCAAAGCTCAGCCTTCTTACTAATATGGGACAAAGGCTCAGTTGTAACACAAGAGGCCTGTGATGTTTGATATAATAAGAAATATATATTTGGCTTTGTCTCTGGGTCCTAGGACACAGCTCCTTAGACTCTAATAATTTCCTGAGAGATGAAGGTAAGTATAGTAAACCTCTTTCAAACACACTTGAATTTATGCTAATGAGGTAACTTTCTTTTTTCTAAGGAGTTGACTTTTGATGAGGCCCTAGATAGCTTCGGGATGGGAGCTATCCACAAGAGGAACCAAACAAATGTGTGATTAGAGGGATGGAGTATACACACACACACACACACACACACACACACACACACACACACTCAGGGACTGAGAATAGAGCCAATCACCAATGTCCAATGATTTAATCAACTGTCCCTTTGTAATGGTCCCTCCATGAAAAGCCTAAATGAAAGGATTTTGAGGACTTCCGTATTGGTGAATGCATCCATGTGCCAGGAGAGTGACACACCCCAAACTCCACAGGGCCAGGAGTCTCTGTGCTCAGGACCCTTCCAGACCTTGCCCTATATACCTCTTCATCTGGCTGTTCATTTGTGTCGCTTATAATATCCTTTATAATAAGCTGGTAATAGTAAAGTGTTTTCCTTGGTTTGTGAGCCATAATAGCAAATGATCAAATCTGAAGAGGAAGGAGATGTGGGAACACCCAGTTTGTAGTCAAGTCAGACAGCAGTGTGGGTAACCCACTACTTACAATTGGCATCTGAAATGGGGGGCAGTATTGTGGGACTGAGCCCTTCACTTATAGGGTCTATACTAACTCCACGTAGGTAGTGTCAGAACTGAATTATATCCTAGGACACCCAGGTAATGTCCAAAGAGAAGTGGAGATCTGCTTGGTGTGAAAAACCCACACATTTGGTGTCAGAAGTGTTTTATGAGTAGGGCCAGAATTCCATCCATGATGCTGTCATTTGCTTCCCCAGGGAAGATTTTTCAGTAGATATTGCAACTGAGTTTAATAAATGGACATTTGAGTTCTGATGCTGTCTCCTGGCACAGGCAAGCGCTTTGTACTTGGCAATATTTATAATAATGGTGACGATAGTTGCCACCTTCATAACATAAAGTCAACATCTACCTACTGAGTATATCTGACTTAATGAACCAGAACTAAAAGCTGTGGCAGAGTGTCAGCAGCACCACTGAAGATCACAAGGGAAGGAATCCCTGCCACATAACTCGGATTCCGGGCTGCCCTGTCCAGCTACAGATGAGCTCTGCCATGCCTGCCTGCCTAGGATCCTCTGTGGAACTGTTGGGATTCCAACCATCAGGTCACACATTCTCATGTGATGGCTTGTTTCCATCAGAGCACTTATCCTAGTTTTTAATACAGCACTATCAGAGCGGGGCTAGATGTTTTTATTACCAAGCAGAGTGTCTCAAGAAAAGTACACTCATAGCGGATAATAAATTTGTATTGAATGACTAACTGACTGACTGACTGAATGAATGAATGAACGAATGAATGAACACACAAAAGAATGAGTAATGGGTCAAATGAGCTTCTCCAGAGGCATTTTAGTAAGAGACATAGAAGTGATCCAGGAAAAACCCCAGCCGTCAGAGTTAGGTAAGCTCCATTTAGCACAGAATGTGTGGCTTTGGCAAATGTAGTTGATCAGAGAAAGAAAACATCTAAAACATGTGCTAGTGAGAAGTAGCGATGAACTTATTTTTCTTTTAATAAAATCAGCCTCACCAGGGATCCTGGGGAGCCCCCAGCTTGCGAGATGAAGCCACGGAGTAACTGCAAAAATGGCAGATGGGGTGAGCTTGGTCCCACGGAAGCCCCAATCCAACCCACCAACCTAATTGCAGCACATGCCGTACCCAGTGCTATTCACTGTTTGTCACCCGAGGCATTGGCTGGATCAGTTTCGGGACATGAAGAACAAAGCAGCATTTTTGCCAAAGCCCTTGAATTTCCAGGCCTTGTGGTTTCCATTCAGACCATTTCGTAAAGGATTGCAGGCTTCCAGTGCCTTTGTTGTTTCAATCCGCGGTGAGTCCAACAAAAAGAGAAACCTCAGGCCCTCGCCAGCTAAGGCTGGGGAAGGAATTCCTGTGCCTGGGCCCGTGGGCAGGAGGGACAGGGGCCTCTGCTATAAGCCCCACGCTTCTACCACAGCCTGGGTGGTCTCAGCCGCGGCCTCAGCGGCTCCTTCTTCCGCTTATTGGCCTGGAAAAAGGAAAGCGAGCTTCACCATGGAGACCCTCTCCAAGGGAAGCTGTGTGATTTAATGAACCTTTGGAAAATGTTTCACTTTTCACACCTGCAAATGGTCCTTCCATATTTGTCTTATGCCACAGGACTCCCTACACTTCTCCTAATACCACATAAACGGGACCGTTAGGGTCTGAGCATCATTTCCATCAGGGTTTTTTTCCTTGAAATTTCTGTCCTGCTTATCTGATGGAACTAAGGATGAGGCCTCTTTGCTGGACCAATACTTTTCCCAATATGTAAAAATGGAAGGTTTTTTCAAAAGCAGACTCGATTTATGTCAATCATGGATAACTTTTACAGCACCATCATATAAAAGAGGGAAAAGGAAGCATTTAATCTGCGCTGCTCACTATTGCTTCCCAGAAAGTGCTTTGGTTCTCATTGGTGTACCTTGAGCTCCTAGATCTCTTTCCCTTTGAGCAGGTTAGACTCATGCTGGCCATATCACCAAAGGGTCTCTAATTTCACTAATGTGGTCTGAGAGTCTCAGAGGCAGATTTGGGGGGTACCGAGGTGGCTTAGTTGGTGAGTGTCTGATTTCAGCTCAGGTCATTATCTCTGAGTTCATGAGTTCAAGCCCCGCATCAGGCTCTCTGCTGTGAACACAGAGCCCACTTGAGATCCTCTGATCTCCTCTCTCTCAGTCCCTCCCCCACTCATGCACTCTTTCTCAAAAATGAATTTTAAAACCCTTTAAAAAAAAAAAGAAGCAGATTTTGATTCTTAACCAAATCTGAGACAAGTGTGGAATGATTAAGTTAATGATGGGGAATCTTTGTGATTCTGTTTTCAAAGAGCTTTAATTGCATAGATTAACATTTATGTGTTAAGTAGAAAGAAATTAGAATAAAAATTATATATGTGGTATGATCTCAACCACATCCATGAAAGAAGGGAAAACAACACATTATCGTGAGATTATGAGTGATTTTCATTCTCTGTACTTTTTTGTATTTTGTAAGTTTTCTACAGTAAACATACATATTTTCCTTTATTAAAAAACATTTTCCTGATCTAAAAAAATGTAGTCATTGCTTTTCAAAATTTATTTCCTAAGGCAATATGACAATAATGAGTCTCGAAGATAGTAGAACTTGTGTTTAGTATAATTGGAATGATAATCTAAGCAGTCTTTTAAACAGATGAAAATACAATATGTGAATAGAAATATAATAAATTCAATATATTTCAAATATACTTGTTATGTTTGACTATTATAATATATTTACATATTTAAATATGTAATTTATTTTAAACATATCTCACCATCTAAAGCTCTTTTCCCAAAAGCAAACATTGTTAACAGTTCAGGCTGTAAAGTTTTCCATAGATTTATATATATATATGTATGTTTTATATGTGTACATACATGGATTTGGCATTTTTAACATTAATGGGATCCTGTCATATGTATTGCTCAATAAATTTCTCACTTACTATACCTTAGAAGTTCAACTTGTATCTCTATACAGAGAGATCTACTTTATTTTTAACCATATTATCATGCAGCATAGATGTACCATTATGCGTTCATTCATTCCCTTATTGAGACACATTTGCCCTAGTTTCAAGTTCTTACTACTATATTCTTGAGCATAAGAACAACTATATGTTCAAAGATGTTCCCTACAGTATTACAACAACATCTTTTATAATGAACCTCCTTTACATGTAGCTTTGTACGCACATGAAAGTGTCTCTGAAATTTAGGTTTCTTACAATAGAAATCCTTGGTTGTCTAATTGTCCTGCCAAAAAGATTGTATTAACTATGTCTCCAGTCAACAGCATCAGCACATTATCTGAGAAAAATTTTCTTTACAGATTTAGAATGAGGGCCTTCTCCCAGATTCCTCCTGAAGAGTCTAATTTGCAAATCATCAAGACAAAAAGCGACCCAAATACAAACATGGAAACCATCGTCAAGTCCCTTGAAACAAGGTGACATTATGGTACACTCAAGTATTAAGAAAGCAGAGCTGTTCTGGAAATGACAAAGGGATTGTTAAATTTTGAAAAATTACAGTTCAATAATCAACACTTCAGTTCTATCAATCATGATTTAATAGTTCTTAAATGATTCAGAAATATTTTTTTTATTTTTTTAATGCCTCAAAAGAAAATCCAGCTACTTGTATTTCTTCATGTGTTTTGGATAAATGGGCAGACTCCTTCATCCTGATGATTAAAAGCAGCTGATGGATGTGGCAGCCTGGTCATCTTAGTACCTAGAATAACGCAGACACAAGAAGTCTAGAAAAGTCTTGGTGAGTGAGGAAGCTTCATTTTTCACAAGCTTCATTTTCCAGTGTCCCTCCATTTAGAAGTTACAGAATTTCTCTGCTATTACCCAGGTCAGACTTCTGGCACAGTACTTTATGTACATTTCTTTACCTCCTATTCACATTTAAATTTGATTACTTAGTTATGCAATAAATTGAACATAAGAGGCTATAAAACCTTTAACTACCTGCTATCCCAATTTAGAAATATTTACTATTTTGTATAATCTACTTCAGACCTTTTTTAAAAAATTTTTTCTTTAATGTTTTTATTTTATTTATTTTTTTAATTTTTAATGTTTATTTACTTTTGAGAGAAAGAGAGAGAGCGTGAGCAGGGGAGGGGCAGAGAGAGAGGGAGACACAGACTCCGAAGCAGGCTCCAGGCTCTGAGCCGTCAGCACAGAGCCTGACGCGGGGCTCAAACTCACACACCGTGAGATCATGACCTGAGCTGAAGTCGGCCACTTAACCGACTGAGCCACCCAGGCACCCCTTCAGACCTTTTTTAAAGACGTATGATATTACTATTGAACCTTTCAATACCCAATCTATTATTTCTCCCTCCTAAGAGTTAACTTCCAGCCTAAAGTTGTTATAGTATCTTTCTTTTTAAAAAATTATTCATTTATTTTGGGAGAGAGAGCATGAGTGGGGGAACAGCAGACAGAGAGAGGGAGAGAGAATCCCAAGCAGGCTCCACATTGTCAGTACAAAGGCTGACCTAGGGCTCAAACCCACAAACCGTGAGATCATAACCTGAGCTAAAATTGAGAGTTGGAGGCTTGACCAACTGAGCCAAGCAGGCACCCCAGAATAGAGTCTTTTCTATTTATGTTTTATATTTTCACAGAATTTGTATATGTCCATTTACAATAAGTAATATTATTTTGTGTATTTTTTAATTTATGAAAATAGTATCATAATACAGATATCATGAAACCTGAACTTTTTACTGAAAAAATTTTCCAGATAATTGTTTTCCCAGTGTTCTTTGAGGTAGAGTCAATTCCGTCACATTAACTATCACATTGTATTCAGGTATATGATTATACAAATATATAATTACTGCCTATTGATTCACATTTAATTGGCTTCCAAGACTTTCCTGTTATAACCTTAGTAGGTTCTATTGCTATTTCAAATGGGGTCTTTTTAAAATATATATATATTTTTTATATATTGTGTATATATGTATCTTATATTTTATGTATACATATTATATATGTGTGTATATATATTATGTGTATGTATATATATATATATAGTTCTTTAAATTGCATCCATTAATTTACAGGAATGACAGTAACTTCTCAGTGCTAATAGTTTATACGAGTCCTTGGATTTTATATGTAAACCATTACAATGCCTTCAAATCATCAAGTTAGTTCTTCCATCCCAATATTTATACCTCTTACTTTATTTTCTCACCTCACTGCACTGTCTTGAACCTCCAATAGAATTTTAAAGAAGCACTAGCAACAAGTAATTTTGTCATGGTCTTCATTTTAAAGAGAAGGTGTCCAACATTCAGTCATTACATAGGATATTTGCTGGAGGTTTCTGGTAGTCATTCAATTTCTTTAAAGATTATAGGTTAGGATTTATAGGTTTCTTCAGATTATCTATACCTTCAGATTACCTATATGCATAATGTCTACATTTTCAAATTATCGAAAGGGTAGTCAGTCTCACATTATTTTCCGTCTATATGCTTTCTATAGTATGTTCCTCTTTTCATTCTATATTCCCTCTTGTATTTTTGACTAATTTTTCCAGAAAATTTGTCTATTTTATCAGGATTTTTAATAACCAGATTTGTTAATATTCTTTACTGTTCCTTGGATTTCTAGTCCGTCAGTTTCTGCTCCCATCATTAGTATTTACTTCCATCAGCTTGTTTGGCGTTACTTTCTGTTATTTTCTCCTAACTTTTTTGAATCAAATAACTGACTCATTATTTTTAAATTTTTCTTCTGTTATATATGCCTTTAAATTTATAATGTCTCTCTGCGTGCTATAAATATTGCCATAAATTCCTTTAGTTATTCAGTTTTAAATATGTGATGACTTCCATTATGACTTCTTCTATGACATATGACACATGTATGCTACTTATTTTTCAAATTGGAAAATCAGAAGAACATTGATCAGAATATTGGTTATACAATATTTGTTTTCTCTTTTTTATGTGGTCAGTTTTGAAAAACAAAATTCCAGTGTGTGAAATATGAGTGCAAGATTCAATTTGTTTCCATTAGATTAAGCTTTGTGACTGACGGTAATTCTTAAAAATCAGGTATCTGCCCTTCCCCCTTTCTTCAGGTTCTTTGCTACTGGTCAAGGTCATATGACTAGATCTAGTCAATAGTATATAAATGGAAGTTTCATGTGTCTCTTTCAGGCTGAAGTAGTGAAAATCCAGGCATAATATTCTGGTCTTTTTCCCTTGCCTGCAGTGAAAAAGGTAACCACCTATCCCAGATGGTGAACCTAAAAAATCATGAGCCTCCATTAGCCTTTGTAGAGACACAGTCCCAGATTCTTTTGGACAAAACTATGGGTGAGAAATAAATTGTGACTACTGAGTCATTAAAATTTTGTGGTTAAAATGGTACTGTGCATCACCTCTCCTAACCTCATAAATATGGCTTGTTAATTATGCTACTTAAGAACTTATCATTTAATTAATATATTAATTTCTGAGAAATGTGTATTAAAACTATTTTGATTATATACTCCTAAATCTCTCTGTCCCTAATCTTGTCAATGTGGGCCATATATATATTTAATTCAAAATACAAAATGTTCCTAATGAATTGTTTCTATATCATCATATAATGACATTGTATCACTAATGTTTTTTCTTGAATCTACTCTGGCATTGACATGATGATGATATCAATATCATTATACCAATTTTATTTTGATTAATATTTGCCTATGACATTCTTTCCTGCCATAAATATACATATATATGTGTGTATATATATATGTGCATGCATACATACATACATACGTATATAGACATGTAAACACATTCACATGTATTTATGTAGCTGAAATATATTTTCACCCACTCAGAATCTCTGTCTTTTAATAGATGTCTTTAAGCCATTCATATTGGTGATAACTAATATACGAATACTTGTTTCTACCAGTGTATTTAATCTTTTTATTACAGTGGTTTTTCTTTGCTTCTTTATACTCCTTTTCTGACTTATGTTGGATTAATCATTTTTCCTTCTGTCTTTTTACCTTGGTTATTTTTTTATTTTAATGTTTATTTATTTTTGAGAGAGAGACAGAGTGCAAGTGGAGAGAGGGCAGAAAGAGAGGGAGAAACAGAATCTGAAGCAGGCTCCAGGCTTTGAGGGGTCAGCACAGAGCCCAACGTGGGGCTCAAACCCACAAACTGTGAAATCATGACCTGAGCCGAAGTTGGACGCTTAACCAACTGAGCCACCCAGGCACCCCCATATCTCTGCTTTAAAGCACAAAGGCTTCCCAAATCTGTAAGATCAGACTTCCTAGCAAAACATTCAAAAAATATAAAATTCTTGTTACCTGCCTATTCTTGGCTTTCCAGTTCATCTCCTGCCACATCCTTCTTGTAAACTTTAGAATCTAATAATACCTAAGTACTTGTATTTTCCTACTGACATAACTTGAGGACTTTGCTCATGCTAGTACCTTGTACTTAGTGTCTTGCAACACCCTTCCTATTTTTTTAAATTTTTTAATGTTTATTTATTTTTGAGAGAAAGACAGAGTGCAAGCTGGGGAGGGGTAGAGATAGAAAGGGAAACACAGAATCTGAAGCAGCCTCCAGGCTCTGAGCTGTCAGCACAGAGCCTGATGGAGGGCTCAAACTCAGGAGCTGTGAGATCATGACCTAAGCCAAAGTCTACCTGACCAAACCACCCAGGTGCTTCTATTCCTTCTACTCTTTTAAACACTGAGTAACTCAATCTTCATAACACTGCATAAATTCTGAGATTAATTATAAGAAGCTTTGCAGATTCATCTGGATCTCTTGGAATACTCACTAACTGGTAGTACTCAAGCTCCATACTGTGAGAAGCCCATGGACATGGACAGACTAATTGTAGAAAAATGAAGTTAGTCCTAGCTGAGCTACTAGATACCAATCAAGATCAACTGCCGGCCAAGATATGAGCTACCTTGGATAACGACTCCTGTTGAGACTGCAGATAATTCCACTCCTGGCCACCATCTGACTGCAATCATATAAGAGACTTACCCCAAACAGGACTTCCCATGGTAACATAAGATATAATAACAAGTTGCTATATTAGCCAGTGAGTTTTAGGGAGATTTGTTATTTAGCAAATGATAACCAGAGAAGTCTCCTGAAATAGACACTCAATAATTAGTGATTCAGCTGAAAAGGAAACTGATGCCATTGTTGTAGCTTACGTTTTTGAGTTTCCTATAATTTATAAATATTTACCTCTATAGAGGGTAATTCATTCACAAACTCAATATTCGTGACAATGTTTACTGACTAAATAGACAATTTATTTTTCAATTACTTCTTAGATGCATCACACCCCTTGAGGATGCTAAGCCAGAAACCTTGTAAAAGTCATATGCATTAGCTTCCCCACTTGGAGAATTAAATGAAATGTACCCAAATGTGAGACCATTGAAGTCCAGGCCAGTTATTCTTTGCTTATCACCTTTCATGGTCAGTTCTTTTTTTTTTTTAATAGTTTATTGTCAAATTGGTTTCTATACAACACCCAGTGCTCAATCCAACGAGCGCCCTCCTTTGTGCCCACCACCCACTCTCCCCCCTCCCACACCCATCAGTTCTTTCCATGGTTAGTTCTAAAGCAGAAATGTTGCTTCCCAGTGTTTGGTATCTTAATCAGCTTTATACTTCATATCCTGAAGTGTCTGCTTAGAAGACCCGAGAAGGCAAATGGCAAACTGGAGATAGAAATAGATATCCTTAAATGGCTCTTTTGGCCTTAATTTCCAAATAAATGATTTGGGAAAATGGTCAGCATTAACTCAGTAAGAATAAGCTTGCCTACCATAAGGGAAATGGTTTGTAGAGAGGAGCCCTTTATCTACTAACATTGTATAATCATCAGTAAAATAGATTATTGTAGCTGGGCTGTGAGTAAAGTGGAGGTGGTGTGAATGTGATGTTCTCCACATAGCTGAAACACAAAGGTTGGCATGGATTGTGAGGTTTGATGTGCTTAATATCTTCCATTTGCCTCTTTAGATTCACTTTCCCCCTTTTATAAACCCAGGAGGCTTTCTCCTCTGCTACAAACCCAGGGGGATTCCATCAAGGGAGTCCACTGATACCTGACTTCCATTTGGCTCAGACAATGGAAGGTTCTAGCAAAAGGGTGGGAGGCAGAAGGAAAGTGAAGTCAGTGTATTAATCCTTCAGTTCTACTTTTGGTGGAGTTTGGCTGCTGTCATTTGGCTGCTCTCACGCCTGAAGGCCACAGCACCTGTTGGGCAGCCTTATTCATAGTGTTCTTTCTGTCTCGGTTTCAACAACCAGTCCTTCCCTTGCTCCTTCAGATCCAGGGGTAGTACTACCTCTATCTCTTTTTGCTTTCCCTAAATCCTACTCACACTTTTATTAAACTCTTTAACCCAAATTGAATGCACTGGACCCTGACTTCTATAGATAGTGTATACAAACATGCCATTCTGTCACTATCTCCCCATCTCCCCATGCCAAAACCTATATCCTTTGTGTGTGGTAGAGAGGGCCAGGAAGGAAAAGACATAGAGTTTTCTGCCACAGCTGCTGGCATGATTCTTTGAGAATCCCCTTCTTTGAGATTTCACAAGCAGGTTCCTGTGGGGTAGCCAGACCTCCCATTTTAGATAACAGACCCCAACATTTAGGTATTCTGCCAGGCAGACTCTACAATTTGCCACTATTCCTCCTCCTGCCAAATGGGGACTGGATAAAGAGTGAACTCAGCCGTATATAACCAGCAAATTGAAAACTAGGTCACAAAATCTGAAGAACCAGGGCAGGAAGGGGGAAAGGGGAATCTAAGACATAGAGCCAAAACAGAAAAATAAGAAGACTCAAAAATATGAGGCACATTAGAATAGGTAGAAGGGAATTGAGGTGGAAAAGTTCCTTGGCATTTTTTTTCTATTGTTCCTGGATTTATTTATGTGGACATAGTACCTTTAATGGGTCTAAAGAGACTGGACATTGTTTTCCCAGAATTTTCTAATTTCCTCCTTCTTTGCAATTCCAATAGATTTCTCCCAAGCCTCCCCTTAGTGGCTTCAGACTGACTTCCAAGGAGCCGTGGTTCCATAGAGATACTACAGAGGCCTCTTTGAGGGTGAGGGATCTGAGTAGGTGGGGCTCTGAGTCAGCAGGGGCCGGAGTCCTGACCACTCAAATTACTTTTCAATTTATTTTCCAAATTGGGTTATATATATAGCATTTCTTTTTTTAAAGGTGGGTGGGAGGATTCTGCTACTGAAAGAAAGAAAGAAAGAGAACCATTTCTCCTCTCTTCTCTTTTATGATCTCCTTAGGGTTTGCTGGTTCCTAAGACTAAGGATAATCTCATTATCCTTTATGCCTTATTTCAGTGCCTCTTACAACATAGAGGTAGAGCTGCAAAATTACTCAGAAGCTGAGGATCTCAAAGTTGAAGAAACCCTAATGGTCATCTTTTATAATTTTCCATTTTGTCACAGTATTTGTGTTTGGACACTTCTGAGGACAGATAGTTCTCTCACAAGAGCAGCCCACCTTATCATTCCTGCACTTATATAGTCCCAAATTATACCTCTGTATAACTTGTCTATTTTTGACTTCTAGACAGATACAAAGAAAGTCTGCATGACAATGCTTCCAATATTTAAACTATTAAAGAATAAGTCTTTTCTCCAATCTAAAATTTCCATATGTTCTTCACTCTCCGTATATGAATCCTTGTTTATCCATGCCCACTTTAAGAAGGAATAATTTAGAAGTTGTGTGACCAACTAGAACTAACCTAGATGCCATATTAGTATGAAAAGAGCCTAAAATACCTTGTTTTAGCAGCCCCATCATACTTGTGGTAAATAAGCACCAAAGTCTTCTTTTAAGTCATATGCCTCTATCTTGTCCTTACTCATTTTTGGGGGGAGTCTAAATGTAAAATTCCATTTATCCACATTATATTTCATTCTACAGCTTCAGTCCCTCACCATAGCTTACCATATGCCGGGATCCTTGTTCCGGCGAATCTAGGAGTCCACGAAGGACAGATGGTCAGGCGAAATGAAGTGAGAGAGCCACGAGAGAGATGGAGTCTGATGACCAAGCAGGCAGCCCTGGCAGTTCTGTCGTCTCTGCCGTGCCGGCCTCAGTGTCTTTATTTAAAGGTAGTGAGTTACATTACAGCAATGAGTGACAGCCCATCAGTAAGCATAGTTTGAACAATAATGTGTTATATCAGTAAAGCGGAGATTTCCTCAATCTTGCAAGTTGTTTTCAAGTTAGCATATAAATTTAAGGCTAGGGGAGAGGACAGGAAGTTACCTAGGCCTGCCTATGTTAATTATCTATAAACAGGCCAGGAGTCATTGCCTATTCTTCCATTTACAGTGAGGGAAGTACAACACGTCTGGCAAGGACAGAATTCCCAATGCTTGTCCTTTGCCTGTGAATGAGTGAATTTACATAATAGGAGCCTAACATTTACACAAATCACACCAATATTCAGCCAGCTCATAACTGCTATCAATCTGTGCAACCCATCCCCAAGATGCAACTTTAAGGTGGTCAGGCTACTCTCATTCAGATGTAATCCACCAAAGCATCCTGCTTCAAGTCTTTCCCTTTTATCTAAATGTGGTAAAACAAAAGAGCATTACATTCCTTAGGCCAAGGAGAGTAGTTGTAAGATTAGGCACCAGTTTGGCTGGGGAGCTTTTGCTTCAACCTTTTCCACACGGGGAGGGGTCTCAACCTGTGAGCCCAAAACGGCTCCCAACAACCATAATTATTTTTATTTTTTAGTTTTGATTCCATCAACATACTCAACATAGTATTGTGACATATCCATAATTAAAAGAAAAGTGAATTTATAGCACTTCCTTCAACTAACATCTAAGTCATGAAGTTACAAATCACTGCCATATTATACCTATATAACAAATTAATCAAATATATTAGAAATCGATAAGCAATGTCCTCCATTAATTTTTGAAGGGGAGTAAACAAACAAACCTTAAATTTAAATAAAACCCCATTATAGCATGATACCCAAAGGGAACATTATCGGGTCTTCTTTAAAGCAGATAAAAAGTTGGGGAACTTTAGCCAATGAGCCGAACCTACTGTGAGAAACAGACCAAAGCATGGGAAGAAATGTTATTCCCAAATCCTAGGGCCATGACAGCTTCAGGTCAAACCATAGAGAATGTTGCCTTAATCCTTTCTAGTCCACTGAGGCTCCAGAAAACAGAAAGACTAGTTTGAACTGATGGAACAGGCACTGAGTGGGAGGCGAGGGGAAGCAAAAAGACTCTTGACTCCAGGACAGGATAGAATGGTTTGCAGCAAGCCAAAAATTCCTACTGATAATAACCAGAAAAGTTTGATTAACTACGGAAAAAGCACATATTACAAGGTACCAGAGAGCTTTAAGGGAATAAAAGAAAATAAAATAAAGAAACTTTCAGTGTTCAAAACTTTGATTTTTGGTGGTCACCTGGATGGCTCAGTCAGTTAAGTGTCCGACTTCCGCTTAGGTCATGATCTCACGGCTCATGAGTTTGAGCCCCGCATAGGGCTCTGTGATGACAGCTCAGAGCCTGGAGCCTGCTTCTAATTCTGTGTCTCCCTCTATCTCTGCCCATCCGTCCCTTCTCAAATAAATAAATAAGTAAATAAATAAATAAACATTTAAAAAATTTTTAAAGTTTTGATTTTTGGAATATCAATTAGATGTAGAGCCAGGTTTAATTTCCAACCCTACCGTAGATACTGAAGCTATATCAGCAAACAGAGTAAAGCCCCATCTTCATAGTGCTTACATTCTAGGAAAGAGAGACTGACAGTAAACAAACATATAAGATGGCAGGCAGAAGATACATGTAGAAAAATAAAGCAGGATAAGTGGGGAAGGGACCAGCCAAGGTATGGGGGCGGGGGGGGGCGGGGAGTGGAGTAGTGTAATACGGTGGTCAGGAAGAACCCTCTAATAAGGTGATTTTTGAGTTACTAAAAGAAGTGATGACCTCTAAGATCCTTGGAGCTATGGATTTTATGATTAGATGAAGGAAAAAATAGACAAAATACATTGGACTACATATGTGAAAGATAAAAAAGAAAGAAAGAGATAATAGAAACTTGGTTGGAAATGTATCTCCACATGTTCTCCCTCTAACTGAGTTTCCCCTTAAAAATAAAACTGGAAGTGCATTATAGAGATGGGAGAAAGCGTTCGGCAAAATTCAATATTCTTTCATGAAAAAAACCTTTTAATCGATTAAGTATAGGAGTAATGTACTTCAACATAATAAAAGTCCTATATGACAGGCCCACAGCTTTCATCATACTCAATAGTGAAAGGAGTAGGCACTCAAAGAATGAAGCGAACTTGGTGTTATGTGTGATGGTTTAGGTTCAGGACCCAAACTGCCTATGTTTGAATCCTCTTCCATGATGTTATTAGCATGACCTTGGAAAATGTAAGTCCTGTGATTGTGATCCTTGTCTTTAAAGTGATGGTATCCACCTCACAGGGTTTTTTATGAGGATTAAATGAAGTAATAATCCAAAAATGCTTAGAATAATGCCTTGTGCTTAGTGAGCATTCAGTAAATTAGCTATTGTTGTGAATTACAATAAGGCACCAGATGCTAGAAAGGACTTTGGAAACCCAATCTTGATTCAGTTTGCTTTATGAAGGAAGTCGCAGAAAACCGTGCATAAGGTAGATGGGAAGAGGATGACAAGAATAAACGGAGAAGCTCATTCTCTTCAGACTCCACCAGTGAATTATCTGTGTCAGGGCATTTGAAGGTTGCTCAAGAAATCAGAATGCATGGTAGTTTGAGGAAAGATGTTGGGTGTTATTGACCTGGTAGGGTCCTGATGAGACCTCAGCTTTAGAAAGATGTACGAGGTGAGTGACACCGTCTTCTACCAACCGTGTAATAAGCAGGGTTCTTGTAGCCCTAGCCAACTCTTCCTTGGGATGTTTTTCTTTCATGGTATTTGCCAATAATTGAAAAGTGGCAAAGGTTGTCGTAGAGTTGGAAATGAGGCCATGACATGAATGAGCTGCTATTTGGTTTTCTGAGAGGGTTTATAAATGGTCCATGGAGAGGCCTTTTGGGAATGACCTTGGGTTATTGAGGACAGTTCCACTATTGGTTCTCCATACTATTTCTGAGGCCTAATTCTCTCCATCATCTAATGATGATGACAATAATATATGCCTGAGGCACAGTGGAAGGAAGTCCTGGGCTGCAAGTTAGGAGGACTAGGTTCCAGTTCTGGCTACCTGTAAGGCTTTGAAGTTACTTAATTTCTCTAGGTCTCAATTTCCACATTTGTTCAATGTGGAGTAAGATTAGGTACTCACTACTGGTGTTTTCAGCTATAATATTCTACCCACTCTTTGTGTAAATGCCCCAATACCTAGGGTGCGTTATTAATTTATTCACTTCTTGATTTATTCCTTTAATATTTTCCTTTTTTAATATTTTAAATTATTAAAATGTTCACTACAGACAAAACACAAAAAATTACAAAATGTTCATGCATCTACCATCTAGATTTAACAAGTGTTAATATTTTGCTATATTTGATCCAGATTGATTCTTTAAAAAGAAGTAAAACATTATAGATAATAAGCCCCCATTTCTTACCTCCCAAAAGATAACCATTATCTTTAAATTAGTATATGTTCTCAGTGTATAGTATTGTTTCTAATTTTTAAAATGTACATAAATAGTATACTGTAAATTTCCTCATTTAGGCTGAACTTTATATTTTCCAGATTTATTCACATTACCACCTATGGAATTATTCATTCATTTTAACAGTGGCTTAGTATTCCACTGTGTGAATATACCACAGTTTATCCATTTCCCATTGATGGCCTTTTAGATGGTTTCTAACATTTTACTATTAAAAATAACATTGCAACAACCAACGTTGTAGAAGTCTCCTTGAGCACATGTGTGAGAGTTTCCTTAAGGTAATTACTTAGAAGCAAATTACTTGGGGCCTGGATATGTTTATTTTCAGTTTTTCTAGATAATGGAAATTGCTTCCCAAAGTGCTTGTAGATATTCACACTCTCAGCAGTACTAAAAGACATATTGTTTTCTCATATCCTTGCCAGCATGTGTGTATAAGACTTTTCATTTTTGCTGGTCATATAGGTATGAAATAATACTTTCTTGATGTTTTTATATATTTTTGACTATTCAGATTTCTTCTTTGTAAATTTCCTGTCCATATCTTTTGCCCATATTTGTGTGTGTGTGTGTGTGTGTGTGTGTGTTATTGATCTGAAAGATATCTTTGTATATTCTGGATACTAATTCTTTTTTTTTGAAGAGTTAGAAATATATAGCTTACCTTCTAATTGTTATGTTTGGTTTTTCACCCCAAAATTGGTTTTTGTAGCTAAATCTATTAATTTCCTTTTATGTTTGGTACCTTTTATGCCTTGTTCAAGAAAACCTTTCTTACTCCAATATTATAAATATATATCATATATTCTCACAACAGTTTTATAGCATTGCTTTATTTCAATAGCTAGGTTTTTTAATCCATATTGGATTTAGTTTTGCATAGAAAGCTAAGTTTATTGTCTTTATTCTACATGAGTAGCGAATTATCCTGGCATCATTTGTTAAATATCTTATTCTTTCTCCATTGACTGGTATTGCCACTACTCTCATTCACAAGGTTTCTGTATAGATATGGAACTATTCCATTGGTTTGTGCTGGGCTAGTCCTACTTTAAGTACTGTTGCTTTAGAGCAATTCTTGATAGCTAGTATGGTGAGAATTGTTTTTATTCCTTTTTTTTTTCAAAATTGTCTTAACTATACTTGACCTTTCACTCATTCATATGAGTTTTACAATCTGTTTATTCACTTCCACAAAAAAAGTGTCAAGATGGTATTTGAAAGGGCATTAAATTCATAGATAGATTTAAGCAGAATTATGATGATGATATTGAAACTTTCCTACTACGTGTCCAGCACCTCTTTTCAGATCTTTTCTTCTTGTGTGTAAAATGTTTTATACTAGTTTCCGTAAGGTTTTGTTCATCTTTCATTAATATATTCTTGCATACCTCATAATTTTTCTTGCTGTTGTGCATAAAATCTTTTTCTGTAATTATACTTTCTAATTTTTTTTCTGAAATCAAAATGTTCAATTTGTGGCCGGTGGAGTAGAAAAATATTAATGATTTCTTGTTGATTGATTCTTAACTTGCAAACTTGTTCTCTATTCCTGCAAAGATTTTTGTCTATAGAACCTCTTGAATTTTCAATGTAAGAAATAATATCTGCTGATAATGAAAAATTTGTTTTTTTGTTTTCCATATCTTGTGCTTTTCATTTTTTCTCCTTGTCTTATGCTAGTTGGGCTGTCTAATAGAATATCGAATAGAGGGGGTGAGTGGGAGGGAGGTACTTGTCATTTACCTGGTTCCGAAGGAACTTCTTGTATTGTTTCATCCTTCAGTATGCAGTTCAGGCAGGTTCTCGATTGGGATTCCAACACTGTACGCCTTTGAGAGTCCTTTCTCCTCTTCTTTCTTAACAGTTATTCATGGTAGTGGGTGAGCTCGAATCACACATACCTTTTTCACTTCAGGTTATAGAGTTATTTATCAGCTAAGCAGTCGGTTGATTTGGTTCTTTTATTTGTGACTTGGGATAATAAATACTGGGCCAGAAGAGACCCACACTGTGAATTTCCTTACAACAGAGAAGTCATTTTTCTGTATGATATAGCTGTGGAAGAATGTAGGTCATGAGCCACAGTGCTTGGTTTTGTCTCAAAGATCTGACTACTCCTTCAGATGGAACATAAAGCTGGCTGTAGTGTGGAGGGGTTAGCCTGGTAAATGGCTAGCTTCCTGGGGCCCACCCAGGCCACCAGGTTTCTGTTATTTTTGAGAAAAAAAATTCAGGCAGTTTTAGATTAAGATTCTTTTTATAATATATGTGGAACGATGGGGCTAGGGAGAAAATTCACATTATGACAGATCCAGCATCTTTAGCAATGAGGTGCAGGTAAGAGAACATCTTGATTATAAATAAACATAAATCCAACATTTTTTAAATTCCTGGATCTAAATGCCTGGCAGAAAAATTTTAGACTGAAGCTAATGGTGCAGAAAAGTAACTGGCTACAGTTGAAACTCAGAAACCATAAGAGAGAGTAGGATTAAAGTCAGTAGGATCCAGAGCCACCATGGTAGAACTGGAGGGAGGAAGGAAGGAAGGGAGGGAGAGAGGGAGGGAGGGAGAGAGGAAGGAAGGAAGGAAGGAAGGAAGGAAGGAAGGAAGGAAGGAAGGAAGGAAGGAAGGAAGGAAGGAAAACTGGGATGAATAGCATGGTTTGCAAAAAATCATCACCAGTCATCTAAAGGAAGAATGTAAACTGTTGTTGATTTTGCATCAGGCATCACCTAAATGTGTGGCCCGGTCTCAGTGGTGACATAAGGGGGCTTAATAGCCACACTTTCTCTTTAGCTAGAATGATTATATGTGCCAAAAGTTTGTCTATAATGGATCTGGCTCATGCATCTCTATGGGTATATTAGCTAGTATTGCAACTCTTCACTCTAAAAAAAATAAAATTATCCTAGTTTGTAGTATAAGCTATGTGATCATCTCATGGACAACTCTCTCAAGCCTCTCTTGTAAATGTTACAGTTGTCGGCTCACTCACCTGACTCTCTGTTAAACAGTGACCTCCTTAAGGCTAGAGGCTATATCTCACTCATCTTTGTGTGCCGTTTTTATCACTGTGCCTGACATTCAATAGGTGCTCTATATTTCAACAATGAATGGATAAAATGCTACTCTAAGAAGTCCTTTTGTAAGTATTTGAATTAATGAAAGTACCTTTGGGAGGTGACATTTTGTGTCATTTACGAGCACCTGAATGAAGTGCTTAGGATTGGATCATAGGCCGGACCCCCACCCTCCACCCCCCTACCAAGGAGGAGAAGTGTGAGGACTATGTGAGCAAGTGCTTTAAAAAGCTGATGTGTAAGAACAGAGGCACACTCTGGATGCTTCACCGTTTGGGGTCAGTTCTGACTTTGAGCCTATCTTCTTTATGATGCTTTAAAAAAAATGCCATAGTAAAAATGATTTAAACAGCCCTTTGAGATCTTAAAGCCAGCTCTCAGCTCTATGGTCATTCCCTCTGCAGTCTGTGAGAGCAGCTCGGGATGGAAACACTCTTTTCTGCACTCTGTGCAATGCTTCAGATAGAATCACAGATTCGTAGCTCGAAGTGGTCTTACAATGTCTAGTTCCAATCTCTTATCCTAGATCTGACAAAATTGGCTCAGGCAGGTTGAGCAAGTGGCCAAGCCCACAGAGCTAGCTAGTGTCAGGAGCCAGTTCAGGTGAAGAAGAACTCTCCCTCAGGCTCCTCCTGTCCTCAAATATCATTTTAAAATCTAATTTGCATCTCTTTCTTGAACATCCTGATTTCAACCCCTTTTCTGCTTTCCAAGACCCACATGGAATTAGGCTTTGCCAGTTGGCAGAGTCATGCCTTGATCAGCAGAACTCAATTTGCACTAAGTGAGAATTCAGGGGCTCTGTGGCAGAGGAAAACACTGCAGACCAATTTCCAAATAATTTTAGAAGGATTGAATGGCTCGGTACCCTGCTGACTTTCTTGAAGGACAGATTGCTTGTCCTGTACAACAATCAAAAGAAGAGTGAAGGGAGCCCTCCGGACAATTCGAGGGTATAGAAGGGAAAGTAATTTCCCACAGGGTGGGGAGAAGGAGGATTGTGTTTCCACACACACATTAAATTGACAACAATTTCTTGTGTGGCTCTTGAGGCGAAGGCAAACACTTTTGCTTTTGTGTGTAACCCCCGCATAAAAACTGACAGGAACAGATGTTGCATCCATGAATTCTGAAGTTTGGCAGCGAGTAAAGGGTCCTGAGACATGGCATAAATGAAGGCAGATCATCTTGGCTGCCCATCCTGTCATGCGGATGGAAAAATGTGCTGGGTGGAAGTAAACAGCCTGCAGGACACTGGGCTGGCTCAGGAGGGTGGTCTCCAGGGTGGGTCGGGAAGCTGGCCCTTCCTCCTGTCTCACTCAGACCTGTCTTTATTAACGACCTTGGGGAGGGAGAAAGAGCTGGAAGATGAAATTCACAGATGATTCTGAATGGAGAAATGTGACAAACACCAGCATAAGCAAAAGAATAACCTAAAGGAATTAGGAAAATGGGAAGGGCCAGGGACAAAATGCAGATCATCATGGAAAAATGCAAATGGATACGTCTGAGGCAAAATAATCCACAAACCAGATATTCATGGGGCAGAAAACTGTTGAAGCACATTAAGAATAGAAGTGTCTGCCATAAAATAGGGGCTTCGGACAGTTGCAGAGACCAAGGTGGAGTGTGCCGGCAGGGAGGGTGGGGGCTGGGAACATGGTGGGTCCTTGCAGAACACCTACTTACAGGTGAGACCTGACCTCACTGTGGGGCTAGCTCCATCTTGCTCCTCACCTAACGCCTTCGTGGCCAGTTCCCATGCACCCTTGGCTGCAGTGAAGTACACGTCGTGTTGGTGCTGTGAGACGTGTGTCTGGAGTAGGCAGATCCCATTTCAACCACCAGGCAACTGCTTTGGAGTGAGCTTTCCAGACTGTATTCTTTTTCACTTTTATTTTTGCCTTGTTTTTCTTTTTTTATAAAATAGATCTCATCTATCAGAGAACTTTTTGTTGTTGTTTTCCTTGAGGTAAAATTGGCATATGACATTATATTGGTTTCAGGTGCACAACATAATTTGATATTTGCATACACTACAGAGTGATCACTGCAATAAATCTAGTTGCCATCCTTCACCATACAACTAACCCCCTTTACCTTTTTCACCCACCCTCAACCCCCTTCCCTTCTGATAACCACCAATCAGTTCTCTGAATCTATGAGTTTTGTTTTGTTTATTTGTTTGTTTGTTTGGCGTTTTTTAAGATTCCACTTATGAGTGAAACCAAATGGTATTTATGAGTCTCTGCCTGACTTATTTCACTTAGCATAACATCCCCAAAGTCTATCTCTGCTGTCACGAATGACAAGATTTTCTTCTTTTTATGGCCGAGTGTTCGGATGAGTACCCAGAAATGAAATTACTGGATCATATGGTAGTTATGTTTAATTTTCTGAGGAAACACCATACTATTTTCCACAGTGGCTGCACCAGCTAGCATTCCCACCAACGGCGTGAAAGTATTCTCTTTTCTCTACCATCTCTCTAACACTTACTTCTTGTCTTTTTGATAATAGCCATTCTGACAGGCGTGAGATAACTCATTGTGTTTTGATTTGCATTTCCCTGATGATGAGTGATATTGAGCATATGTGTCTGTTGGCCATCTTTCTGTCTTCTTTGGAAAAATATTCAGATCCTCTGCCCATTTTTTAATTGGATAGTTTGGCTTTTGTTATTAGGTTCTGTGAATTATTCATATGTTTTAGGTATTAGTCCCTTATCCGCTATATGATTTGCAAATATCTTCTCCCAATCAGAAAGTTGTCTTTTTATTTTGTGGATGGTTTCCTTCACTGTGCAGAAACTTTTTAGTTTGATGGAGTTTCATTCATTTATTTTTGCTTTCATTGCCGTTGCCTTTGGAGTCAGATCAAAAACAAACAAACAAAAAAAATCCAAGAGTGATGTCAGGGAACTTACTGCCTATGTTTTCTTCAGATTATTCTTTAGAAGAAAAGAAGTACAAAAATTTTTTCTATCATAGAACAAACATGTCCTATTTCTGTCATGCATAATAACAAATTCAGGATAATTTTGTCTTTGTTATTTTGCCTTGAGAAATTTGTCACCAAAATTCTCCCTTTTACCCTCACTTATAAAACTCCAACAATTACAAACTGATGATGACCAGAGATTCTCATATTTTCCAAAACAGCCAGCATGTTTATAACTTTGGAAATTGCTCTGTTTTGGAAAGTGCTGCCTGAGACCCCACTGAAGTGCTCTGTATTGATGAGGCCTTCAGCCTGAGGAAATTCTGAAGAAAACCAGAGCCCTCCACTCGTTTCCTATTATAGTGGAGTTGGAGGTCCCTGGCACTGGCCTACTTTCCCTGAACGTTTGTCATCTTGTTTTGAGCAGCTCTTCAGTTTGAAAAGTGAGGCCAGCAATCAAGGTCTCATGACTGCTGACCAAAATCACCAAAACAAGTGCAGATTCCCGGGAACTTCTGTTATCCTGAGGATATTATCCAGAGGAATTATTCCAAAAATATAACCCGAAATGGTGTATTTAACCCTGCATGATTGAAGAACGCCCTTCTCACTGCAACAGGAAGCCACCTGATAAGATTTTGGAGTTTTGTTTTCAGATCTCTTTGTCTCCCTTTATTCACAGTAATGCCCAACGGGGCAACAGATGAGAGTCACCTGAGAAGCTTGTTAAGATGGGGACTTGGTGCCGACCCAGAATGGGGTGGTGGGGAGTAGGTGGAGCCTGGTGGTCCAGGATGTGGTGGAGAAGAGAAAGGGAGGCAGAGTTGCTGTGTACAGCTGAACTTCCCAAAGCTATTCAACCTCCCTATTCATGACCTGGGCCCTGGGAGCTAAAGAATGCCGGTTAATCAGTGATCTAATTAACCACTGATGAGGAGCATAATGGTGTAGCTGGAGATGGCGCCTGAGGAGCCTGGCCTTAGGACACATTTCTTAGGCACAGCCTCAGCAGGTGACCTGGGTCAGGTGCCAGAAAAGTGTGAAGTCACATGGTTCAGCATCCTGCCTCTCATCCCCACCCTCTTTTGATAACCCTGGAAAGCCCACTCCTGGTCAACACTTAGGCTGACCCAAGCTGGGTTGAGTTGAGTCTGGAGGAGGGAGAGAAGGTGAGGGTTTATCTCCAGGAAACCAAAATCTATTGTCAGTTCCAAGGGGCTAAGAAAAAGAGGCAAAGCCAACAGTGTCTGAATAAGAGTAAACATGGCAGTTAATGTGGGAATGAAGTAAGATGGAAAGGGAATTGCTTTAAATAGTGAAGTAAAGCCTAAAGCTCAATTTTTGTTTTCTATTGAGTGGTTGGGTAACAGTACTGGCCCTAGAGAGCTTGGCTGGTCATGTCTCATGTTGAAGTTCAGTGTTAGGACAACTGAAGCTGATTCCATCTCAGCTGAAACCCCAGTTCTGCTTCTGTAGGACCCACTAAATATGGCCTGTCTGATAGAAAGCCTTGGACCCCCACGGGGAAAGAAGTGGGAAGCAAGTTCGGTTCCAGGTGGCCCAATATCCATGGAGTGGCCCCTATAATGTCCGTCTTCACACCTCAGGACCAGTTTACTTATAGCTGTTTCTTCTGTTGAGATTAAAAGCACTAATTATGGCTTCTGACAGACTTACATGATTTTATTTTTTTTTCCAGAGAAGAGGCAACCCTGAGTACTGGTCTCAGCGATCATCTTGTCTTAGTCTCTGTGTAACACCTGTGGCTACCCCAATATTCTATTTATATTTGTTTCTTTACTGTGTCTTCCTCACACCACAATGTTATCTTCATCAAAGAGGAACTGTGACACTTTTTGCCACTGTGTTCCTCATGCAGCACAAGACCTGACACATAATTAGCTCTTCATTTAAGTCAGATGAATGGTCTGATGCCTTGTGTACTAGTACATTCTGAGCACATGCTGCTTCCATGCAGTTTGAGTCACTGGTATTGTCCTCTGACAAAAGGCAACTTAGTTTCTTAGGATTTTAAACTACTTTCTTCTCTTTGGCTCTGTACATATTACTAATAGTTTTTGTAATGATCCAAGAGACCTTCTGCTGATGACATATTACCATATACAGCCATGAGCTAGTAGAACTGTTTTTCCTAAGATTCTTTGTGGAACAAGGGCCTTGATGATACCCGAATGCTCACCTTCTTTCTGGGGTGAATCTCTGTCTCACTGAGAGGCAAAGAGCATGGTAGGTCTGAGTGCAGATTTGTAGGTTCAGAACAGGGTCTGCTTCTTAGAGTGTGACTACTGACCTCTGTCTCCAGTTCTGTCATCTGTAACACAAGATGGTAACAAACAACAATACTTCCTTCTGGGATTGATTGTGGAAGAGTAAATGATTTAGTGTGTGGGAAGTACTGGACCACAGAAAGCACTGTATATGCACTTATTCTTATTATCATTATTAATATGTGATTAGCGAAAACCTGGGCTATCTAATAAAAGTCATTGTGGTACTTCTGTTAGGCATTGAAAAGATTTTCACGATGCCCTACGCTGTCATTTATGCACATTAGTTTTGGAGCCTGTATGTCACTGAGTGAAAAATGAGCAAGATCAACTTTGGAGCTGCTATGGCCAGGAGAGCTATTTAATGGTATTATCTTAAAAACAAAAACAAAAACAAAACTCATGGTGTTTCTTTTGCTTAATAGGCAAAAGCCCCTTTCCAGTTACTCTCCTATAAGATAAACACCTTAAGGTAGCTCCCAGTGACTCACACTCTTGTACATCAACCCCCCTCATACCACCTTTGAATGTGGATGAGACTATAACAAAGGTGAGAGTTGCCTGGTGGTTCAGTCGGTTAAGCATTTGACTTCAGCTCAAGTCATGATCTCACGGCTTGTGAGTTTGAGCCCTGCATCCGGCTCTGTGCTGACAGCTCAGAGCCTGAAGCCTGCTTTGGATTCTGTGTCTCTCTATGCCCCTTCCCTGCTTGTGCTCTGTCTCTCTGTCAAAAATAAATAAACATTTAAAAAAACTTAAAAAATAAAAAGAATATAGCAGAGGTGAAAGAATTTTGCAGATCTAATTAAGGTTCCAAATCAGTCAGCTTGAATTAATCAAAAGGGAGACCACCTGGGTGGGCCTGACTTAATCATGTGAAGGCCCTCCCCCCCTAGAAGAGAGACCCAGTCCCTCCCTCAAACAAGAGACTCAGTACAAGACTCTGGCCTTGAAGGCTATTAATTCTTCAGCTTCGAGGAGATAAATTCTGCCATTCCTCATTGCAGGCTAAGGAAGTATAGAAGTGGATCTTGCTCTAGTTGAGCCTCTGATGAGAATGTACCACAGTTGATTACTGTCTTGCGCAACTCTGAGCAGAGGACCCAGCTTTGCCATGCCCCAACTCCTGATCCATGGAAACTGTGAGATAATAAGCGTGTGTTGTTTTAAACCTCTATGCTTGAAGTAATTTGGTATGCACCAATAAAAACTAACATAGCTCCAATTAGGAAATAACTCTTTTCTCCCCGGACAGTGGCCTGGATCCTTTTTGTTACAGAGACATAGAGATCATACCCAAGCAAGAGAACAACTATTGGAGAAAATACTGAGAGAAAGCTGTATAGTCATGCAAGACAAAAACTAGTAAGTTAAAAACTAATACAAGAAGTCAGCATGCTGAGGATCGTACTGTGATAAAAACTTCTGTGGTAATTGGTTGATAAATATACAATTAAAAGTGAGTTTTGAGATTACATATGGAAAATTCTTGCAACTCAGTAATAAAAGTATTTTTAAAGAGACATCTCTCCAAATAGAAAATATACAAATGCTCAATAAATATGAAGAAACACTTAACATATTAGGAAAATGTAAATCAGACCCCACAGTGAAATACCACTCCACACACACCCTAGCATGGCTGTGATAAAAAAGACAGACAATAAAAACTGTGGGTGAGAATGTAGAGAAATAGAAAGCCTTATACACTGCTCATGGGGATGTGAAATGGTGCAGTCACTGTGGAAAACACTCTGACAGCTCCTCAGAAAGTGAACGTAGTGTTACCTCATGGCTCAGCAACTCCCCTCCCAAGTATACAGCCAAGAGAATTTAAAACACGTGTCCACAAAAGCATTTGTACAGCTTTCATAGAAGCATTATTCACAATAGCTTTCCAGAAAGTAGCAACAGTTCACATGTCCATCAACTGATGAAGTGATTAAAAATGGGGTATGTTCACCAATGGAATATATTCGATTATGACAAGAAGTGAGGTACTGATTCATGCTACAAACCTCAAGGTGTAAAGGGCTACAGATTATATGATTCTATTTAAATGAACTCTCCTGGGGCTCCTGCGTGGCTCAGTCGGTTAAGTGTCTGACTTCTGATTTAGGCTCAGGTCATGATCTCATGGTTTCTGGGTTCAAGCCCCACATCAGGCTCTGCTCTGACAGTACAGAGCCTGCTTAAGATTCTCTGTCTCCCTCTCTCTCTGTCCCTCACCACTCACACACATGCACATGCATGCTCTCTCTCTCTAAATAAACTTTAAATGAATGAATGAATGAATGAATGAATGAACGAACCAACGAACTGTCCAGAATGGGCAACTCCATAGGGACCTAAAGTACATCAGTAGTTTCCAGGAGTTGAGAGAAGGGAAGGATAAGGCATGGAAAGGCACAATCACTAATGGCTATGAAGTTTCCTTTGCAGGTGATGAAAATTGGCCTCTAATTAGCAGTGGTGGCTGCACAACTTTGTGAATATACTAAAAAAAACCACTGAACTATACATATGAGAAGGATGAATTTCATAACATGTTAATTATATCTCAATACAATAAGTAAATTCTGAATCACTACAGCTTAAGAGCCTCTAAACAAGGAAGTGATCAAGTCCAATGTGATAGCATGGAATATGAACAGCAAGAGTTACCCAGAGGAGAATTAGCAGAGCTGCAAGAAGTTTAGATTGAAAAGGATTGGTAATTCCTCAGTTTCTTCCCAAAACTCAGCAGGCTAGAACTGGACAAACCACAGATCAGTGGCTACCATGGCCACTCCCATAGTAGCCTGTAATGGCCTCTATCTCTCATCCCTCCCTGGGGATATGCTTCCTTCTTCTCTTGCCTTGTTTGCATTCATCACCGTATCAGTCAAAGGATCTGTTTAGTCTTCAGATGTTCTGTGCATGAGTTCTCAATGACAAATTTGTCTTGCATTCCCTCCATATTGATTTGGAGAACCAGTGGGCATCTAAAAATTAAACACAAAAGAATTTGGATACTAGGGCATAAAAAATGAGTCATACATGGTCCATCCTCTCTATAAGCTTTTGGGTTAGTTGAGAAAATAGATTGCAGGTAACAGTTACACAAGGCAGCATGTCATAGTGCTAAAGTTATTAAGATCACTCATTGACACTATGGCAGCTAACAGGAGCCTTTCAAATAGACTGTGGTGATGAGGGAAGTTCCTCTGAGGGAGAGATATTCAAGATGAATCTGGAGCCTGGGTTTGATTTAGATAAGCAGAGAGAATGGAAAAGGAACTCCAGGTTGGAGAATGGCAGGCATAACTGTGTGGAGGCCAGAATATTCACGGGAGGTCTTAGGGAGCATGATCTGAGCAGCTTGCAAATGAAGATTTGCTTTGGAAATAATGACACAGAGGTTTGGAAAGAGATGGAAGGAAAAGAGAGAGGGGGACATAGTGAGACACAGGTTCTTTGACTTCTTTTTCAGGTTAGAGCTAGATTGAAAATGCCCTAGGATGTTCACCCCTTTAATTTGCTCTTCTGTCTCCCTGTATGGAGACAAAATGAATCCAGGCCTTCCAGAACCTTGGGGTTAACTACATTTCACCAGAGAAGACTTCTCTGCATGTATGGGGAAGAGAAAACCTCAGGCAGCACAAATACAGCACTGTCCAATGTTCATGATGACGTATGTTGAAAGCTTTCTCTGGAAAAGTCTTGCACTGTGGTGGTATTTGAGACTAGTATTTATTCTATGATGCAATAGTCCTCACACAGGATGTTCTTGGTTACCAGATTCATCCACAATGATGCCATGCATACATGTTGGTTTGGATTTATAGAACAGGTTTCGGCAATGCTGGCTTACATTTTGCTGCCAGTCACATTCACAATCCAGTCTATGCACAAGCAGCTTCAAAAGTCTCAGACAGAACAGTTTTGTACCTACTGCCTCACCTTGAAAGAGAAATGTACGTTTTACGGTGTTTCTTGGCCTAAGTTCTTGGCAGTTTAGGGCCTTTTTCCTTGGAGATATGTAACACGTGGCTATGGCCATTAGGGGAACTCTGCTTTTCCATTCCGATCTAGGAAGGGTGCCATGGAACATTGGGGAGATTGAGTATGACTTCTCTAAGCACATGAGTTTGTGAATATTTCCTTCAAATTAAAGACCTGTTGTTTACCAAAGAAACTCACGAATCCCTTAGCACAGGAAAGTTCTTAATTTACAAAATTGCCCATGGAAAATTGATGCTTTAAGCAAAGGATGGGAAATGAGCTATTTTCTCCTAATTTCTATCCTTGATTGCTTTATGGTGGTGGCAGGGATGGACAAAGGGTCACATGAGTTACTTTCTCCACAAAGCAAGTCCTCTGAGCCATAGAGATCGCTAGGTGTTGTCTCCGGACAGAGTTTCTGGGTTTCCATCCAAGCAAAAGCCAGAGCTCCAGGTGGGTCTATCTCCTTACCACCTCTCATGCCACAAATACTTCCTTCTCTACACCTGCATACATACTTTTCCTCTAATGAAAATACCCTCCCTCAGCCAAATTTCATCTCTTTCATGCTCCAAATCCCATGGCCTCCCTTTTATGAAGAATCACTGGTTATCTCAGCCCACAAGAATGCCTCCCTCTTGACTTCTGCTGCCTCACATGGCCCTCCCCACAGATACTTTCGTGTTTGTATTTGTTGCTTCATTGACGAGACAGTAAACATCCCTGGCACAATCCATCTCTGATGGATTGAATTTCAGAGATTAGAAGGAAAGTAGAAAATTGGGACTTGTAAGACCACAGTGATAGCATTTGCTCATTTATTTTGCTTCTTGGAAGAAAGGAAAGTCATGCAAACTTTGCATAAACTACTACTGTTAGGAGAACATCACTAAATGACTATCAAAAGAGTGTTGCCTATAGCAACACATGCCAGTTTCAGAGGCAGGTTCTTTGCCCTTCCCAAACATCTCTCTTAGAAAAGCCAAAAATAGGGGGGCTGAAGTCAAGGTTTGGGCTGATTCACCAATATTAAAATCACAGAGTCTAGATCGAGTGATGGATAAGAAGAGCAGTACCATCCAGGCTCCGGAGTCTGTGCCCATAGGTGTGGCATCGGAGGGACTGTCTGCTTTACACTGAACTTATAGTTGTAAGGACAGGAACCTGGGACTACCTTTCTCACCATTATTTCCCCACTAGCTAATAAAGGATCTGGCACATATTTAGCGAATGAGTATTTCTTAATCAAAAATGACAGAAAGATGTGATCTATGAGAAAGGAATACACTAATGCTACTGAAAGTTAAGGAAATGTAGAAGCCCTCAACATGTCTCTTTGTATGCAAGTGTACACTTGAATTGTGGCTTAAATAAGAGTGACCTTTTTGATCCATCCCAAAAGTAGAGCACAGGTGACCATTTCAAGCTTTCCCTTGGGGAAATTTAGGTCTAGCACCTACTAGGTCAATTAAGTCTCTATTCAGAACATCAACTATTCAACCATTGCTTTTGTCTTAGCCCACGAAACCCTGGGAATTCCAATGAGCCCCGTAAGGCTTTTACCTTTCAACCTCAAAGAGAACTAAGAAAATGGTAGTTGATCTTGTAAGTCATGTGGACTTGTACCAACAAATACTAAAAAGCTGGCTTTTAGAGTGAGCCAGAGACAAATGATAGCTGCCCACATATCTCTGTCTTGATTGAGATTTAGGCTTCCTCTGTCATACCCTAGAACTTTTATAGTTGGTATTTTTTTGCATTATAGGGAATTTGGGGCTCAAGAATTTCCAAGGATTTCCGGTGACCCACTTTTACACAAATGTCTTTGTCGCTCACAGAAGGCATGGATCCTTGAAGCCGGCCAGTGATCTCAGCAGCCAGGTCTCTCAGGAAATTCCAGGTTACCCACAGGCATTTCAAGAGTCCTAGAAATTCTCTAATGGACTAACCCAAACACACACACAGGCAGGGTTTTAACACAGACAGATTGACCCAGAAAGCATGGGGAGGTATTTACTCTGTTGGGCCCCTGTTTGTGCTGGGATTGCAGGAGGGGGGACCTCATGCAGTTTGGGGGCCTTTCTTTGGTATCCAGCAGCTCTCTCTGAGGAATATCTGTATGTGTTTGGTGCTCCCCCATCTTCCAGGATTGCCAGAAAGTGTTTTTAGTTGCTGTTTCTGAGCACACAGCAGGCAACATGAGCCAGCGAGAATGTCTTGGCTTTTCTGGCCACAACTCCTGTGCTTCCTGACCCCAGCCTGAATGCATACCTGGGGAGCAGGGTGTCTGGAGGGGAGAAGGTGGGAGGCAAGCTCCCTCGCTGTTGGCTTCACCTCTAACCACAAGAAAATTTTCCACCATTTCCATTATTTCTGGCACAGAGCCACATCTTAGTAAGACAGACATTCTGTTCAGAGAAGAGGAAAGATGGGGTCTCGTGAGGAAGTACATGAGGCAGTTAAAGAGAAAAGGAGAGTGGGAAAGCCAGAAGAGAGACACAAAGGCATAAAGGAAAGCAATTCATGCTGGCCATTGATGGGCAAGGCCAAAGCTCTGGGCAGGCCTCTGAATAGCAAAGTGTGTATAATGAAATTAGGCTTGTCTAGTTAATTATGAATCATATTCAGTCAGTGTGCTTAGACTTAATAACACTATGATAGTAATCCCTTTAAATTCTGTGTCACTCAAAATAGCTTCAATAGTCATGGGGGGAAGAGCTGTGAAGCTCAAGGTTACTTGATTCATTATTGAACAAAATCTGGATTTTTCCCCAAATAGCTCCATGATGCATTTCCTACCTCCCACCTCTAAAAATAATAAGTAAACACACATGTGAACACACTGCCTTGTAGGTACCCAGTCTGACTGTGGGTCTGATTGCTTCTGCAACTTTATGGTTTTTTCTTCTATTCCAGAAAACATGGGAATGCAAAGGGTGAGAACTATTGATTACAGGAATAGCTTGCATTCCTCTTTGATTTTTATTTTTCAAGAATCACCATTCATACGCTTGGGTGCTAAGATTATTAAAGGTTGGAAATTATTTGCAGTGCACCTCAGAAAAGATTGAGACATGCTTCTATGACTTAAGATCCATAGCTCCTGGAGCTGATGGTTCCAGATGTTCCAAGCACAAAGATTATAGTTGTCTAGACACAGGGGACACAGTGAGACATTTTTCCCCATCCCCAAAAGCAACTACAACATAAAGGAAGTGATGCTATTTCAAGAGTCTAAGATAAAATCACGGACTAAAAGATTTCCTTGAAGATAAAATCATGGACTAAAAGATTTCCTTTTATTATCTTTTGCTTTTATTATCTTTGCTTTTATTATCTACAGATAGAAACAAATTTCTGAGGCACTCTGTGTCCTGGAAAAGAAAAGTGAGAGAAAGGATAGAGAAATATACAATGAGAGAGAGGGAATAGGGGGACGCCAGTGTAGCAAACATATCCCCAGACAGGAAGGAAAGATAGTACATACATAGATAATCACACAGGAGAAAGAAGAATGGAAAGTTGGCAGAACAAATTAGGGTATGGAAAACAGCTCCCTCCTGCCCTTGAGGAATTTAAAAAATTTCTTCAAATCATGAGTCATCACTGTCTTTCCAAGGGTGAACCTTTATGGTTCTTTTCAATACACATCCTACCTTAAGAAGATGTTTCTGGAAAAGACTACTAAGAACTTCAGGCATTAAAACAATTTCTCTATGTTTTTATTAAAGATTCACTTTTAACAATTGCCCTTTCACCTCTAAGATATACCTTATGTTTGCTTTTGTGAGTTTTTTCAAAGTTTTAAATTGAACCAAATTAATTGTTATAACATAATGAAGTAATAAATCAGGCTTTCAAATGTAAATCAGTGCTAATTTCAGCATTTATTAACATTAAATAAGATTTTCTTTTACCTCTGACAACTCTGTTTGCTCTTTAACCTAAAGATTGCGGGATGTTCCCAGGCTGGCCCTTCCTTAACAGCTTAAGTCCTTTACGAACCTATGGGTTGGAATTTCCTAACCTACCCAAAAGCCAGTCCAAGCTTGGATTAAAACTAGGAAGAAAAAAAGAGAGGAGGGGTGTTATTTGGCACTTAACACCACCTAGTGGAGCAAGGACCCAGCTTGAAGAATTCTGGCAAATTAAACCAACAAAAGGTGCTGGCGCCAGCTCAGTGGGCCAGGGGAATTTTTAAAATATAATTGGAGTCTGTCACCTTTTATCTTGGGTCAGTGGACACATTCGTCCCATTGACAGCCCATTTAATCATTGTCTCTATTCACTTCGATGTTAGAGAATTACTTGGTGGAGACAAGCTCAAGCAATTGATTTAAATAAAAAGAAATGAGAGAGAAAATGGTTTTTAAACTCTTAAGGCAATTTGTTTAAAATTCATAACCTAGTGATAATGATTGCATCTTTCATACTGCAATCAGGGGTTCTCAGGCTCTGTCCTCAGCCCTCTGCAGCTCACTCTGTACTCACTGCCTATGAGAGGTCACCTGCCAAGGACCACAGCTGTTGATGGCTCCAAGAGTGTGCCTTTCATCTATGGCCATGTTTCTCCACCAGGAAACACCAGAACAAAGCTCCAGGAGGTCACCATCTAAGCACATCTTGCCTGTTTACCAATGTATCCCCAGTACCTACCATAGTAGCTCATAGCAGGTATTTAGTAAATACTCATTGGATCAATAAATGAATGACTATTTCTAGGTGCTCTCACCAAGTCTGTTTGCCAAACGTTTCCACACTTAACCTCATAATTTTCCCATTTTGACCCCTGGTGTTATTCTAAAAGAACCCAATATTTGCAGCTTGCAGTCAGCTTATGTTCCTCTTCTCTGGGACCCATACAGTGTCCTACCAACTTCTCCTTTAATATGTCCAATTATCTCTTTTGTCTCCCTCCCAACAACCAAGGCCACAGTATACAGCTCAAGCCTTTAATGTAATAATAGTTCCCAGGGCACCTGGGGGGCTCAGTCGGTTAAGTGTCTAACTCTTGATTTCAGCCCAGGTCATAATCCCAAGGTTGTAGGATAGAGCCCCTTGATATTCTCTCTCTCTATCTCCCTCTGAGCCTCTCCTCCACTCATACTCTCTCTCAAAAAAATAAATACATAAATAAATTAATAATAATAATAGCTGTAGTTGCCCTTCTGATTTCCTATTTTCCCCAGCAAAGTGATACTTTATCATGGCAGAGCTTCTTTACTTCCTAGCCTGCAATAGCTTCATGTTTATGATCAGACCAAGCACCGAAGCAGGCCTATATCAAGGAGCAGGCACCAAATGGCTCTTTTGATGCTGATACACTGTGAGACCCTTGGAAAGTTGCCTTTCCACCCTGAATTTTCATTGCCTCATCTGTAAGTTGTGAGGTTTGCAACAGATGGTTTCTAAAGATAAATCCACGCTAAAATACTCCTGTTGGTATCCTGCCAACGCCATAATATACCCATTAATTTCACTTTCCTCCTCCATTTAAACTAGGTCCCAACCCCCACTCCATATAGACAAGTTATCTTGTGCTGGTCTATACCTGTAGACTCAATTTCAGCACTTGATCTGTGCTTGTCTGACTTTTTCTCTGTATGATACACTCCACGCCACCCCACCTCCTTGCCAGTCCAAACCTGCACTTCCTTCAAGGTCCAAATCAAGTCCAGCCTCTACGAAACCTTCCCTAAGTCACCTGTCTACCTTCACATCCCCTTCATTCAAGACCCTGTAGCAAAGTGTCACATTATCTCCCCAAGGCAGACACTCCAGGATCAGACGTTCTCAACAGGGAAATTATAGTGAATCTCCAAATGAAAGGGAGTGGCAGTAGATTCTAAACTTCTAAAAGCATGTTCCCAAGATAAACATTTAAAACCAAGTCTTGTATGTTTATATTTTGCTTTGAAGATACATGCATAAACAATATGGAGAAGAAATTTATCCTTTTGTTAATTGATGTGGAAGAATTTTCCTTTGCAAGAATAGTGTATGTGTCCCAAGAGATAAGGGGGAGACTCTGAATGAATGAAACCCCAGAGAATATGCCCAAGTAAAAAGAGCTGGATCCCCAAATGCTCTTTCAGGAGGCTATTTCGTATTAACTATAGGATTTTCATTTTGCTGAGCACTAGAAGAGTGTAGTATTCCACTGTGACCGGATATTGAATGGGTCTTTTCCTGTTGTCTAGAATTTTTGACATAGTTGCAAGCTGAAAACAATAGAGGAAAGGCGGCCTCACATGCCAAGGAGAGATGTTCAATACACTCACAGAGGACTTCCTAAAAAATAGGACAACTGACCCTGTGATTCCTGACCTCACTACATACCTGCTGCCTGTTGGAGAGAAGCACGTAGGCATATCTGAACACAGATATTAGGGCCTATTTCCCATTATAGAATTACAAGTAGGGAGTTCCGCCTGGGGGAAAAAAGAAATCAGGTTGCTTCTCCTAAACTATAGGCAGACTAGGATGGGATGGTGCTTAAGAATGTGGCCTTGGAATTATACAGCCTGGTGGTTTCACATCATGGCTCTGCCTTTTACTACCCAGAAAATCCCAGGGAAATTTCTTCATCTTTCTGAGTCCATTTATTCATCCTCAAATGCAGCTAATAACAGCACCTACTTCACAAGATTAAAAGAAATAAAAGGATTAATTCTTAAAAGTAGGGTCAAAAGAAGGGATGCTTATACTATGTTAGCACAGTGCCCATCCCTTGGCCAATGAATGTGAAGTATTGTTACGTACCAGACATTTAACTAGCCAGAGGCAGAAATTCAGGTCAGGAAGGCACTTTCTCCTTCATCTAGAACACAAATATTTATTCTTTAAATGAAAAATCCCTTTCCTGTTTCATAGGAGATTTTGCTTCCCAAGTAAACAACTATAAATTTCAAGAACACATCTGGATCACAGTGGCTAATAAGGGACCCAATAGAAAGCATGCAAAAAGTATGAAAAACCCGGCTTGCACAGATTCCCTAAAAGTTTGTAGCTGATGGGGGCCCTCCAGTGGGAGAATCATCTGCTCAGTATTAAACTGTTTCCATCCTCTCAGCAAGCATAGTTATCTTTTCATTTTTTCTAATTGTTGTGTATCATGGTTAAAAAAAAAAAAAACCATAGGACACACATAGAAAAAACTCTGAGTCAGGAACCCTAGGTTCATACAGCTTTATTCTTAGGAAGGTGGTAGCTCTATTAAGACAAAATTGGCTGTACTGTTGATGTTGACATCACTGAGTGCCTGTTCTGTTCAACATCAAGGAACGTTGAGTTACGCTCATTATATTTTTCCATGTTACCAATAACTCTCATTTTGCCTAGGTTAAAGCACATTCCTCTTGGTGCCTGGAATACACAGGCTGTCTCTTTTCTAACTTGACTGATCTTGCCACAGATGGTTACTGTGACCTTGGATGTCTCAGAGCCATGCTCAAACCATCTGAGCTAATTGGCTTAGACACTCTTAGGGATGATGCAGGGACCCTCACCTCAGGGATAACAACACCCTATTTCTAAAATGGTCTGTGGGAAATTTACAGGGTCATGGTCATGTTATTTATATGCAAATAGGAAAAGAAAATCCATTCCAGCAGGCTGCATTCTAACTACAAATACCAGAAGAAGATATAAATACCCAAGAGGAAAACCAAGCAGTCTGTTAGCATTATCTCAGAATTCCTAGGAAAGTGAGCCAGCTGCACCAGTGGTTACAAAGGGCTTGGGCAAAATCATATGGCCCTTGGCATCAGATTTTTTTTAATGCTAATTTTGTGAATAGCAACTTTCGCCTTACATTTTCATGGTTAAACCAAGGACAGCATAACATATATGTTTTCTTTAGAACTCCAATTATATTGTAATCACTTCTCTGTGCTGCTCTTAGGGCAGCAGGAAGCCCCAGATTGGTCTCCAGGCTTCCTCAAAAGGTTTTTCTGATGTCTTTCCTAACAACCGGAAGTTACCAGTAAACACTCAACTCACTACCTCCTCCAAGTTCAAATTCAGTGTGAAGTTCAGATCTGGTGGCTTTAAAGCAGAGTTCCAAGTCAATCCATCATCATTTTTCATCCCTAGCTAATAGTTAATTTTTTCTTTTTAATTTAAAGATTTCGTCTAGCTTGCATATTTGAGCAATTTATTAGCCCCGGTGGAACAGGAATGGACTTCAGCTCTTGACATTTCACCGGGGTTCTTGGAAAACCACCAGCAGCACAGGCTGTGAGAGAAAAATTGACCTACAGCACCATCTCCTGGTCCCATCTGATGTGTTGCACTGAGAGAGAAAAGTCTCAGGAAACAGCTGAGTGACTTTCAGGCCCTTAAAGTGAGCCAAGCAAGCACTGGTATCAATGAACCATACCTCATATATGAGAGTGTGAGTGTGGCCTTCCCAGAAATCCCCAGGACATTGATTAGTGCCAATACTAAAATCCATTAATGTAGTGTAAACCTAGGTACACTAAAAACTGGCAAGAACACGCAGGTGTCAAAAGGGAAAATGAAAAAAAGCCTCTGTGACAACATGAGAAAACTTCCAGCAGAAAAGTAGTAGGAGAACAGAGCATCAAATATGATCCTAAGCATTTAAAAAACAAGGAATAATGACAAGTGAAAAGTGGGATATATGAAGGTGGCAACCACCACTTGATTTCTTTTTCTTTTAATTTGTTTTAATGTTTATTTATTTTTGAGAGAGAAAGAGAAGCAGAGCATGAACGTGGCAGGGTCAGAGACAGAGAGAGAGAGAGGGAGACACAGAACCTGAAGCAGGCTCCAAGCTCTGAGCTATAAGCACAGATCCAGATGTGGGGGCTCTAGCTCACAGACCACAAGATCATGACCTGAGCCGAAGTCGGTCGCTCAATCCACTGAGCCACCCAGGTGCCCCAGTTGATTTATTTTTCTAATACCACTTAATAATGCCTGTTTATGAACAGTAAATGAGGACATATAGGTAAACAATAGGTTGTTTGCATGAAATTGTACTAAACGTACAAAAAGGATTAATCCAGATCTTACTTCTTGATGGTAGATCATACTTACAGGAAATATCCTCCCAAATGGAATTAAACCAAGCACACCTGCCACATGGTGATCACTCTCAACCCTGCATAACGAACCATTCCTTTCCTCCCCTAAATCAGAGCAGATTATGTAGGTAAGGGCATCCTTGAAACTGAAATAATGTGAGAGCATTAATACCTATCACTAATCTCCAGGAAATGTTACCTGCCAATCATATAGTCCCTGAAACAGTCATTTCTAAAACCAGCTTATATAGAATCCCTTGGAGAACTTATTAAAAACAGATTTCCAGGTCCTACTTCCAGATCTGCTGTAACAAAATCTCTAGGGCTGGAACTCAAGAAACTGCAGGTTCAAAATGCTTCCCAGGTGATTCTAAGTGCAACCAGTCCGTGAACTCACAACTGGGGCCCACGTGGGGATCACAGCTGTATCTTACTGAAAAGAGAAAACAGACCCAAAATCCTCAGGGCTGAGTGACTCACAAGAGATGTGGCTTCAGCTCCAGATCATCCAAGGTAAACATTTTTTACTACAAAACTTTGCTTATAGCTAACAGGTTTTCTTTCAGGTAGATGATGTTTTAATGTAGAAATAACTCAATTTATAGATAACCGGTGGCTGCTTTCTTCCTGGTACCTTTCCATATAAACTATGAATCAGGATCATTGTAATGTTGATGGAAGTCTGAATCTTGGATGATGGGGAGTGAGGTGCACAGTTACCCAAAGGAGAGACCCCTTCTGGCCCAAAAACTGTATAGATGATTCTGGAGTATTAATTGTGGTGCTGGGCTAGAAAGCTCTTTCACAGCAAGGGTGGTGCTGGCAGATTAACTAAATGCACTTGCAGCAAATTTCTTGCAGCAAATTTGGAATGAATGGATAAATGCCAGAGCTAAGGGGGAGAGTGAAAGGAGGCATGCTTCCTTCGAAATCCATGAACCACCCCCTTTTCTAAAAAAGATCCACCTTTATCTCCTTGTTGAAATTACTCTATCCTACCCTTCAAGTTTTGCCCATTCTCATGTGCCTATCAGAGCCCACATGTCACAGTATTGGATCTGATTGGGTGATGTGTATCCCAACTCTCAGGCCAACAGAGTCTATGCCTCAGAGGACAGATTCACTCTCTCTCTCTTTGTGTGCCCTGTTGCAGCCAGAACAGAACTTTGGAAAGCTTGGCGATGTTAGCTGAATTTTGCAGAGAAGTTGACGACTGATTTAGTTAAGGAGCAAGAATGTGTTACCTCTGACGGTGTTGATTAGAACAGCACTTTGTTTTAAACAACGGGAACCCCAGTTCCTAATAATACAAATTTCAAGGGAGACAACAGATGGCCTTAGCGAGGTTGTCACAGGTACACTCAAGAATCTTTTCGGCTATGAGTTGTTAGCCATGACGTAGAGAGGCGTGTGAGCCCAGTACAGTCTTCTCTCGGTACAAGGCAGAGCAAGGGTTATGAGACTTGCAGAAATCTCTAGATTTCCCACCATCTGTCTGAAATCTCAAAACTTAACCTTCTGACAGTGAAAAAAGAAGGAGTGTACGTACAGGGTGGGGGCCCTGCGAAGGTCCCAGGAAGAGCAGCGAAAGAGCCATTAAAATAGAGAATAGAAATCATGGGCTTTAAAAGCTAACGTGTTGTGATAGTAACAGAAGCTGCGTGGGTTCTGTTGAATGATCTTCTAAAACCGTGTCTGGTTCTGCGTTTACTTGTGCTGGTGGGGAGGAGGAGAGGAGAGTGACGTCTCCTACAACTGGGAAATCAAGAAGGGGCAAAATAGATGACCAGTTTTTATGACCAGGAATCCTGTAGTTGTCTTCCTGTCAGTGAAACCATCTGAGTAACCTACATGTGTACCACTAGTCTATTTCACAGAATACCATTTTCATTTATCTTACTGTTTCTCTATGAAATCTCTGCTCAGCTAGAAGACATTTACTTTTGTAATGTAATGTAATCAACCCACAAGCACATACCCTGAGCACCTACTGTTTTATTACATGTGCCGTGGGGACTGCAGCTTTACAGAGGATGAGCTGATTCCTATCTTAGAAGGCCTTCATCCACGAGACACAGATTAATGAACCTATCAGGGAGTAAAAAACACACAGACTTATTGTGTGATGTAGTCAAAACGGGACAATATACATAAGATAGACATCTAAAGAGCTTGTTAAAGATAATCTTCAATCCCCATTTCAGAATGATCTCATTTATTATAAATCCACACTCTAGGTATGCCTCTCCCACATCAAGCCAAGTCATTGTATATAAAATTTAGATTTATATCAGATATAAAACAGGGAGAGGCAGTTCTGTTTATAAAATAAACATTCATTTTAAAAATTAAGATTTCTTTTAGCTCCTTTGAAATTGTGAGCTCCTAGTACAATGTGAAAGCAAGCTTTAGTGATTAAAAGCACAGTCTCCAGAGCTAGACAGCTGGGTTCAGTGTGAACTCTGTTAGTTTCTTGCTGTGTGACTGTAACCAAGGGATGCAACATCTCTGTGCTTCAGTGCCTTCATTTGTAACAAAGGAAATAATAATAGTACATCCCCATAGGGAAGTTTCAAAGATTAAATGAGTTCATGCAGTTAAAGTTCTTGGCACTGTGCCTTACCCTCATCTGCTGTGAAAAGCGGAACACAGCACTTTCAGGGCTAGGTGAGTGAGAAGCATCTGGACTAAATAAAAAATTTGGTACTAGATAAAAATATGTTTTCTCCAGAAATATCACAACATATATGTTTATATCTCTTTTTCAAAAGCAAATAGAAGATACTCCTTTTGGGAGATGCAAGAAGAAATCACAAGTGCTGTTTATTAGATACGTATTTTCCCCCTTTTGTCTCAGTGTTAAAACAGATATACTTCCTCTTTGCCATCAAATTGATTACAAGATCTTGCCACCCACTTGAGCGTCAATCCTAACCAGCTAGAAAGGGAAGGAAATTTCCAGAGAAACTATGGAAATCGCATTTCTAATTAGGTGCTGAACTTCCTCCAACCAAGAATGACAATCTTCACATTAGAAAGAGAGATGTGTGGTCGGTAGATTACGAATTGCTCCTTAAATAATTGATTCTGGATGATGAGCGTATATAATTTCTGTACATAGAGAAACCATGCTTTCTCATCTTTCACAAGGTACCAGTTAACGTTTGGTTGAAAAAAATGACCATAATAATTAATTCTTTTCATTGAAATCAGGCCATGTAAAACTAAATGTAAAGAGACACCTGGGTGACTCAGTCGGTTAAGCATTTGACTCTTGGTTTGGGCTCAGGTCATGTGATCGAGCCCCACGTCTGGATGCAGGCTAACAGTGCTGAGCCTGCTTGGGATTCTCTCTCTGCACCTCCCCCATGCTTATGCATGCACTCTCTCTCAAAATAAATAAAATAACCTTTAAAAAACATATAAAATAAAGCTGAAGGTAAAGATCGATTTAACAAAAATTCATGGGAAATGAAATACTAGTTCAGAGAATATTCTTATGTTCTTATGCTCTGGACTTAGAGTTCAAAAATAGTGACCCCAGGGGCGCCTGGGTGGCTCAGTCGGTTCAGCATCTGACTTTGGCTCAGGTCATGATCTCACAGCTCGTGGGTTCGAGCCCCGCATCAGGCTCTGTGCTGACAGCTCTGAGCCTGGAGCCTTCTTTGGATCTTATGTCTCACTCTCTCCCTCTACCCTTCCCCTGCTCGTGCTCTGTCTCTCTCTGTCTCTCAAAAAATAAAACAAACGTTAAAAATTAAAAAAAATAATAATGGCCCAAATCAGGCTAAGTGTTTTCTTAGAACAGTGGGTGGAGTTCAAAAATACAATAATTTTCTGAAGATTGGTTCAAATCCAGTTTATTCTGGATTTTTATTTTAGTCTTATAACTTTGTGTGTGTGTGTAGTTATCCCAGCTAAGTTGTCCTAGAAAAATTGGTGAGAACCAAGTGTTCTGTCTTTATAAAATTTCGTATTTAGGGGTGCCTGGGTGGCTCAGTCAGTTAAGCATCTGACTCTTGATTTCGGCTCAGGTCATGATCTCGGTTGGTGAGATAAAGCCCCGCATCAAGTTCTGCATTGACAATGTGGAGCCTGCTAGAGATTTTCTCTGTCTCTCTCTCTGCCCCTCCCATGCTTGTGTGCCCTTTCTCTCTCTCTCTCTCTCTCTCTCTCTCAAAATAAATATTCTTTAAAATGTTTCTATTTAGATATAATAAAAATAAATAAAAAGGTGCAGACCATAAACATACAATCAGTGAATTTTCACAAATGGAACACAACTGTGTAATCAGCACCCAGATCAAGAAACAACTTGCTTACAACTCAGAAGCACACTTATGCCTCCTTCCAGTCATTGTCCACTTTCCCAGAGTAACCTCTCTTCTGACTTTTAACTACATACTTTCATGTACAGTTAACCATTGCTGTACACCAAACAACTACAAAACTTAAGTGGCACACAAAATCAAGACTTAACATTTCGCTCACCGGAAGCAGTTGTAAAGGCAATTCTGCTCATCTTGGCCAGGCTTTTCCCCATGTCTAGGAGTAGGGACAGCGCTCCTCCAGAAGGCTAGCCTGGGCACAGCTGGGGTGATGGCAGAGGATAAAAGAATAGACAGAAATCTGCAAACTTCCTATTGAGGCAAGATAGGATCTGGCAGAAGCAGAATTAGCATGGGGCTAAAGTAGTATGTTGTGCAAGTACAGGGTCAGCTCCTGGCTTTACTGAAAACTGACCATTTGTTCACTATGATTTTTTTGCATTAATTGTGATTTTTTTAAAGCCATTAACAACAACAACAACAACAACAACAACAACAATGACAACAACAACATTATTTTCTTTGACTGCTGAGGTTTTTGGCAACCCCTTAAATTCTGTGGCCAGAACAAATGCCTTGCTCGTCTTACCTAAGGTGCCAGTAATGCAATGAGTTACCACAATTCAGTTTGGCCATTTTTGTATTTTATTAATGGGAATTGTACAGTCTGTATTCCTTTGAGTCTGGCCTCTTTCTGTAACCTTATGTTTGTGACATGCATCCATATCGTCTTGTATAGTTGTAAATCATCCATTCTCATTGCTATATAGACTTCCATTACACAAAGACACCACGATGTCGATGGGTATTTGAATAGTCACAGTTTAGAGTTATTATGAATAATGCTGCTTTGAACAGTGTGGTATAAATTTCTGTTAAGTATATATGCATTTCGGTTGGACACATACTTACGAGTGGAATCACTGGGTCAGAGAGTGTGTATATGTTCATTCTGAGTAGACAGTTTTCTGGCAATTAATCCCTTTAGCTTTATTAAAAGTCTTGGTATCTGCTAGTGTTAAGTCCTCTAAATTTCATTCTTCTTTTTCAAGATTATCTTGGCTATTCTTTGCCCTTTGCATTTCTAAATAAACTTCTAAGTATCCTGTCAATTTCTCCAAAAGGAAAAAAAAAAAACCTGATAGGATTTTTAGTGGGTGAGCTTAGAATCTCCAGACTAATGCGGGAGAAAGTGTCATCTTTGCAATGTGCCTCCATATCTTCTTTCTTTTAATGTTTACTTACTTTGAGAGAGAGAAAGCAAGCGAGTGTGAATGGAAAAGAGGCAGAGAGAGGAGAGAGAGAATTCCGAGCCCTAACACAGGGCTCAATTCCACGACCATGATATCATGACCTAAGCCAAAATAAAGATCCGGGCACCTAACCAACTGAGCTACCCAGGAGCCCCCCATGTCTTCTTAAATGCCTCTCAATATCTCTTACCTTTGTGTATCTACTTTGATTGAAATAGGTAGCCAGTAAGTACATAAAATAGGTGACCAATAAATGCATTTTTGATACAAGGCTTTAAACTGAATTATAATTGCCAGACACAGTGCTAGCTTCTGAACTTGTCCTTCTATCCCTCTGGGCCTTGCATGTGCTCTTTCTTGTCAAATCGGATTCCCTTGCTACCCTCTATCCCTACTGCCTGACGAAATCTAATCTTCCTTGATGGTTCAATTCAAATTTCACTGCTGTACAGCATTAGCAGATCTTCCTGTGGTCTCCACTGCATTCTCCTTTAGCTGATATTAAATCACCACAGTGTATTGTGATGAGCTGCTCCATTAAACTCTTGGATGCTGACCACAGCTCACCCAGTACTTGGTAGATATGTGTTGGGTAATGAAAGCAGTCATCCATTTTTTTTTTCATTTGTTTGGTTTAAGTCGTTTGTTGGCTGGTTTTCTTGTTTTGTCTATGTGGGACTTCATTTAAGTAGTCAAAGAAAAAATGTAATGTCCTAGTTTGGCACTCTGGTGCATATAAATCTGATTTTTGTTTCACTATTCATTTTGATTTGAAAATATTCATATATACTTAGTCTCTTTCCAATAAGGTTTTGAAATACACACATTGAGCTAATTTATGTCACAGCTTCTAAGTTAAATTTAAATAAAACCATCAACTGTTTTTTGGGTTTTTTTTCCGGTAGCGTTAGCAAGAAAGATCATGAAAAGGCTGTCACACCTCTAATGACCACTAGGTGGCAGTTTCACTCTCTATCAGATCAGCTTAACAATGTCTTGTGCTGTCGTTTAGGGAACCTGGGATAGACAAGATGAACTGTGGGGTAAAGCTTAACTAGGCCTCTAAGAGGAAAACTAAGCCAAAAATTGGCCTGGAAGGAAATAGAATTATGGAGAATACAGCACGTGGAAAATGGAAAGAAATGCTAGTAGTATTATTTTACTGAAAGGTTAAGCAGAAAGCCAAATTAACCACATCCAACAAGCAGTAAGAAAAGCTATACAGGACCAGAGACATCTCCTATAGTGTTGGAGGGCAAGGGAGTCTGCTGTTGGCCCTCCACAACCGAAGCCCGGCCCCTTGGCGCAGGGGAAGGGGACAAGGGTGAGGGGATATCGCTGGTAGAACTGAACCCCTGGTAACATTCTTCTCCCAGGAGGAAGGAGGTTTAGAAGCTTCAGACAACATTGGATGGGACTCTGCCCAAATGTTTTTAGTTCATATTGCTGTCAGCCACAGGATTATAGGAGTACCACACCAAAGTTTTGCCCTGCATTTGAAAGGTAGGGACGGAGGACATGTATTAATCACCTGTTCCATTCAAGGAACTTAATGGATCTTATTTCACTTAACCCTCACAACTTTACGATTAGGTAGCCTTATCTCCATTTTATATATTAAGATACCTGAGGTTCAAGGCAGGTATGTATCTTCTCCAAAACCACAAAGTAAGAGGTTAGGGATTGAAACCTAGTACTCTGGCTTCTGCCACGACCCCAGGCTGATTCCCAAGGAATCCCTCCTCCCTCTCCTGGGAATAATGACAGCACCTCTCTCCTTGGGTTGCTGTGGGAAGAAGGGGATAATGCTCACAGGGAGCTGGCACAGCGTCCAGGGTGTCACTGGAAATGGCATATGGCACTTCCAGAGGCAGAGGGTCCTTCCCCACCTTTTCTGGGCCCTCAGAAAAGGTGGAGGATGGGCCTCCCTATTTTGCCCATGTTGACCTCACCTAAAAGTGACATCTCCACCACCCAAAGGAGAATTTCTCAAAGGTCCTGTGGCAGGAACTGAGCCAGGTGGCAGCGGCTGACCCTGAAGAACTGGCCTCAGTCGTCCCTAACCCAAGACTGGGTGGGTCCCCTTTCCTGGCCAGTCCCAGAAGAAACCCCTGAGGGGCTCTGTGTAGTCTTTCCAGTTCTGGCTACGTTTGATGAGGGACTTCCTGGACTCACAATGTATATCAGAGCCAGGACTTAGCTCTGCAGAAAGCTGAGGTGGATCCTATAACAGCAGATCCAGACATTCCATGGGCTCATCCCCAGTAGGCCACCCATGGGTGCAAGGACACTAACTGGAAAGCGAACCCCGAGGGAACTGACCATAGGCAGTCTTCTATCAGGACTGGATTTTTTTTTTCTTTTTATGCCACAAATTCCTTCTGGACTAGAATAAGGACACTGAGGCCCAGAGGAAGCAAGCAACGCAGTAGTGGAACCTGTGTGCCTCAGAAAGTCATTGACACCCTGGATGGACTTGAGGAGACTGAAGTCTTGGGAAAAGCTGTCCTGCTGATGTCTTGGTTGTTAAAACAGGATATTCACTCATAAGCCTGTGATAGGATTTTATTGTTTGGCACACAAAGAATCTGAGGGATCAAATTAACTATTCTTTTTTTCTTTCTTTGCTACCAACCCCACAAAGACTGTTCAGAACAAAGACACTCAAATCTAGACTAAACTGCCAGATTCAGAGAACATTGCACCAGCTTTGAGTTAATAACCACTGAGGATAAAGGTCTAAGTGAACAGGAACAACTTCTTTGTCTGTCCCCTTGCTGTGGTGTGAGCTATAAAAGAGGAGGAGAGGGAGAAAAAAGTTTAAAGAAAGAGCTGTTAAGAAGATGCAGGTAGCTTCTCCCCTGCCATCCTCATCACCACCACAGACATCAATCCTTAGGCCTTGTCCCCAGTGGGGTGGTGGGGAGGAAGAAAATAAGGAGGATTCTCCGCCAAGGATCCAAGGAGAAGAGAGACTCTATGCTGTCACCTAGATGGAGTTCCCTAAGTAGCAGCCCCCACAGACCCCTCTGCCACTGGGTTCTGGGGAGAAAGGGAGTGGGGAGGGGGCAAAGTATACTCAGTGGGGAGGGGCTGGAAACCACTTCCAGCCTTCTCTGGAGTCACGTGTTGTAATGGAAGAGGTCCATGAGTTTTCTCAGACCCACTGTGGTCTGAGGCACTAACTAGAACCTGACACAATTTACCAGCCCCAGGAAGATGATTGGAGGAGAAAAGAGGAGTGTGGGGGATGGGTGTGGACCACCTGCCTGGGGTGAGGAGCCTCTCTGAACAGTAGAGAGGACAGGAAGCAGTAGAGAGCCCTATGTCCTTCATGTAAAGGGCATCCTTTAGCAACATCTATCTCAGGGGCCAAGTGGGTGGGGATGCCAGTAGCAGATACCAAGAGAGAAGTAAACCTAGATGTACAAGGAAGCATATAACATCAGAAGGAAGGATGTCCTCCATGCCACAAGATCATAGCTGGCCATGAAAAAGGACTTCATCTCTGGTAGACACCATTGAATTACATTCAATTATAAAATATATTCCACCTGGTAGGCATTTGTATTAGTATTCTGTTGCTCCATAACAAATTACCATAACTTTAGCTGCTTACAAACACAAATATAGTAAGTCACAGTGCTGTGGGCCATGAGTCTCATTGGATGGATATCAAGGCATCAACGGGGCTCTGTTCCTTTGTGGAGGCTCTAAGGGAGAATCCATTTCTTTGCTTCTTCAGGAGTAGGAAGTTGCATGAGGTGGTAGGACTGAGGTCCCAATTTCTGTAGTGGCTGTCAACTGGGGTTGCCCTTAGCTCTTAGTGGGCTCTCTGTGGTCTTTGCACGTAGCCCTTCCCATCTCAGAACCAGCAGTGGGGCGTGGAACGCTTCTCACACTCCCGTCTCTTTGACTCCTCTTCCATAGTCACCTTTTTCTCTCTGCACCCAGGGAAGGCTGTCTGCTTTTAAGGACACATGATTGGAATGGGCCTACCCAGATCATCCAGGATAACCTCTTCATCTCAAGGTCCATAATATACAATATATACCAAATCTATTTTGCCATGTAAAGTAACATATTTATGGGTTCCGGAAATTAGGAGATGGCGGCGGGATGGGGGGCATTATTCTGTTTACTACACCATTATATATCCCATAAGTACACCAAAACCTTGGACTGCAAGTAACTTGTTCTTTGAGTGTTCTGCAAGATGAGCAAACATTTCTAATACATTTTAACTTGATAAACGAGCGATGTCTTGCAATGCGAGACGTATGAGACGCCAAATGCAGTAAGAGTAGTACGAGACGCCAAATGATCACCATTGAGCCAATGGTTCTTGAAACTCACTTTGATTTACGAGCGCTTTGGATTACAAGCACTCTCCAGAACAAATTAAGCTCTCAAACCAAGGTTTTTACTGTATTTATTAGGGCCACATGCTGATTATCAGGAAGTTAGGCTGGCAGAGAAGCTGGGGTGGGTGGGGATGCAGCACATGAAGACATTCGTCCTAGGGCGCCTTTGCAGGACTCCGGGGGGTGCCATTTACATAAAGTGCCCTGCGGATTGTACTCACCCCCAACCCTACACACACACACACACACACACACACACACACACACACACACACACTGCCCACTAACCCCTTGACTTCCCACCCTTCATTCCTGGGTTATGCAGCCTGGTCTAGAAGTTGCTGGAGGTCTCTGGAGAGGATCCATCCTGTTCTGATGGATCCAGGTTCACCCAAAGCAGAAAGACAACCAAAGCAGAATAGGACCCCCAGAGAGGACTGGAGGTAGATGCTTCTCCTTGTCTTCTGAGCTGGTTTCATGCCCTTCTTCCCCCAAGGAAGCTAGAGAGGGAAATGTGCATTATCCTCTTGGGCCAATTATAACTTCACATCATAAAAGAGAGATGGTCATAAAAGTGTTGGTTTCTCGCTAACTGAAGCCCCTTCCGGCCGAGGCTCCCTGGCCTATATTTTGCAGTTCCACGACTCATGGGAGCCACCGGTTTGCTGGGGTTTTTGTCAACCACAATCATGGTGAGTCAGCACAGTGTCAGCTCTCAGCTGGGAGGCCACGGCCCCAGAACAGCTCCACGAGGGGCCTCTCCTGGTGGGCCTGTCCCCATGTTCCTTCCGGTGCTGGGCCTCCCTGAACTGCCCGGCTCCCTGGCCATGTACCTGAGCAACAATCCATCTAGCTCAGTGCAGTGCCTCCAGAGCCAGGACGTGAAGGTGAAGGTGACAGACAACCCAGAAAAGAAGTCATCAGCCCTGTGTGATAAGCACATGCGTGTATTTGACCAAAAGCATCTCAGACTCTTTGCTGGAGGCCAAACTTGAGATGGAAGGAAGTTGGTAAGGCATTTTGCTTTTCTCAGCTGTGTCTGGCAGCCAGGCCCTGACAGCTGATATCTTTCAGAGGTGTCCACATCACAGCACCACATTCTGGCCAACCAGACTTCCAGTGGCAGGAACAGCTATCAAGAAGGAGTACTGAATGCCCCGTTATGTAAATGGCTCCTTACTTCTCACACTGCAAAACCTGAAATGTCAGTGGTGGTTGTCACTTCTGCTTCTACCACCTAAACTTTGCTGTCAAGGGAGCCCTTGGAGGGTGGGGACAGTGATGCCTTTATGAACAAAGCATCCTTTGTTTTAGGACTAAGTCATTGACAGCTGCCCCTGAGTGACACAAAACCAATTGATAACAAGGAGGAAACTTGTTCGCAATTATAATCTCCAGACAATAGCCAGGTGGCTCGGAACATTTACTTTAAGGAATACCCCACCCCCACCCCGAAATCTACCCAACTCTGGATTACTCAGTCTCTGGGTAGCAGGCTGTACAGGTGTGCCCCTGTGTCTCTGTTTAAGGATACTGGCCTCCAGCTAAGCCTGAGAGGGAGTTTCCCTCTCTGATCTTCACCCCAAAAGCACCATTGCCATGACCAGAATAAAAATGTCTCTAACCACATACACACTTACCTTTGATATTGGAGCATGGCAAAGACCAGCTTCTGTTTACTAAAAGGAAGGTCCAAGGCTATTTGACCCTCCACAGCCTCTGGTTGCTGATTACAGGTATATGTGACTTCTGTTAGTAAAGTTACATCCTTTCCTTCATATTCCTGCTCTGCTTTTAGTAAAACTTCCTGGAAGAATACATACCTCCTTAAAAGATCCGTGGGTATCTTTCCATTTTCCTAGCAACTTCCCACATTTCAGCCTCAGTGGGTTCATAAACAGATTAATAGTTCAACTGTCTGATGAGCTGTTACATAAAAGGGATGATAGCTCCCCCACCCAGATTGGGAGAGCCCTTGACCACCCCCCAACCATTCTCACATTACCTCAGAACTGCCAACATCATCTCAACCGCCTGACTTGGGAAAGTAGAGACAAGTCCTCTCTTCCTTTGCACTGTGGCTAGCCCAGGTCATAGACCCAATCTCTTTGCAGGGGACATAATCTAATGATCTTGAGCACACAAAATCAACAGCAAAAATAAAGTCACATGTGGCAGAACCTCTTCACCTCAGGAAATTCAGGAGGGAATTCATTAGCCGAGAGCATGTGCAGTGCATGAGAGTATCTGTGCAGGAAGGAGCAGAACCCGGCGTCCCACCAGCTTTCATCAGCTAAGAATGTAAGACAGCACAAGGCAAAAAATTTATGTCCCCTTGTGGAGATAGCAATTTATATATAAAGTATTTCAGGAAAAGCAACAACAGTAACAACAAAAACCCGGGAAAGATTTATAATGAGCTGAAACTCAGATGACGTTGAAAGGAATGAATGATACTGTCCCTGGGTTGAAGGTGAGACCCTTTTAGGTGGACAGGTAAAGGTGGGCAATTCAGTCCCTGGGGGAGTCTCCTATGTGCCGAGAAGACAAAGCTCTTATCGTAGAACATCTAAGAAGCTTCTCAACTGTCACATTACCTCCTAGGAACCTTCAGTGTAGGTGTCCATGCATGTCCTGGGACTGGCCTAAGTTTCGAATGGGCCTTTGGAAGGAGCTTAGAGCCTACTCCCTCTGTTCCAGCCTACCAGCCTTTGTGTTAATTCCTCTAACGTCTCAAATTTGTTCCCATGGAAGAAGCCTTTCCCATCATTTCCTCTATCTGGAATATTCCTTCCCCCAGCTCTCTGCGTGGCTGTGTCCCTCTTACGATTCAGGCCTCAAATCAAACTTCTCCCCTCAGAGAGGCTTTTTGTGATGCCCTTTCTGAAGTAGCCTACCCACCAGAAGGGTTCACTATCCCACCATCCTCCCATTTTCTTCTTCCCACTGTCTGGTCTGTATCTGGTTTGTTTATTGCTTACTGTCTCAATTCACACTACACAAGTGTGAGCTGCATGGAAGCAGGACCCTTGTCTGACTCATTGACTGCTGTGTTCCCAGGGTCTCACATGGTGCCTGGCACAGAGCTGGTAGCCAGGTAACAATTTGTTGAAGGAATGTTGAAAGGCATTTTCAGATGCATGTGTTTGATGGCCTAAGAATCTCCCTGGGAGTGGGACTTGAGGGAGAGAGCAAGATAACTGGACTCTGAGGAAGTCCCCCGAGTAGACAAGGACTCTGATGGAGAGGGTGGGACCAAGCAGCCAGGAGGTACAACGGTATTGCTATTCCAGGTTGAGTATAAGGCTGCGTTGTGTGATTCCCACCCCAGGAAAGACCCCACCTCAGGAAAGAAGAGTGTGAAAGTGTACTTTAACCAGGCTACCCGAGCCTGTGATGGAAACCCTTTGGAAAGATCTTAACCCCAGAAATCTTCTATGAAGACATCTGAGAACAAAGACACTGGATGCTAGACATCTACGCCTCAGAACATCTTCAACTAAGGAAACAGGAGAGCATCCCAAATTTGAGAAGTAACTATTAGGGAGTATAATTTAAACCAGCCAGAAAAACTGTCTGGTTCCCTGCCTACCACCCCCAAGACGGAAAAATATAAAGCTCACTAGAGAGGAGGGAAGAGAGAAAGATTTAAAAGAGCAGTGAGAAGTAAGGTGCCAACTAGCCCCTCTACCACCTAAACCCGAGGACTTGTCCTGCATGAGGGAAGAGGGACCAGGGAAGGAAAGAAAGGCAGAGTAATGGGGTGCCTGGGTGGCTCAGTCGGTTAAGCACTGACTTCGGCTCAGGTCACGATCTCACGGTTTGTGAGTTCAAACCCCGTGTCAGGCTCTGTGCTGACAGCTCAGGTCCTGGAGCCTGCTTCAGATTGTGCACTCTGTCTCTCTGTCAAAAAAGTAAGCATTAAAAAGAAATAATAATAAATTTAAAATAAATTTAAAAAAAGAAAGTAAGAATGGTCTCTCGGTGAGGTTTGGAGATCTGATGAGCTAGTAATGCTGGAATCCTTCCCTCTGCCCCATTTCAAAGTTTTCTGAACCGCAACCCCTACAGATAATGTACTGCAAACTACATATTATAATTCTCATTCTCCAGGCAAAAGTTGAAGACCAAAGCATAATGGATTTGTGACAGATCAAGTGTTCATTTGCCTGCCAAGTCACCATCCTCACTGGTCTCCTTCCTGTGTTAAAACCTTGATTTGGGGGTGGGGGGGGCAGTATTCAGGGGAGGTTGAACTCCTCTGCTAGCCCAGGTAAGGAAATCTTGATTAGACTAAGCCGTTGGCCTCAATGCTGCCTACATATTCAAACCATCTAGTCTAGTTAAATCAGCCTCTCTAGGGGCGACTTGTAGGCCTCAGTAGTTTCACAAAGTTCCCCCAGTGATTCTGATATATGTGCAGGGCTAGGACCCACCCACCTGAACCACAAATGCTAATTTCTATTCTCACCAATATGGAGGGAAAGTGTCTTGGGGCTTCTAAGAAAGCAGGATTCTCTTTGAAAAATGCATGTATTTTGTTGATGAAACAGACTGCGTTGCTCCTAGAGGTATGCCTGGGACTGTGGACATCATCTTCAGAATGAAAGCCAGTATACTGAGGATGGCAGAGAAAAGAAAAAGGGAGAAAGCCTGGATACTTGAACTGTTCTTGAGCAAATGGACCTCCCAACCCTAGAACTTTCCTCTCTCTGGACTTTCTGTTTGAGTTCATAAAATTGACATGGCCAGATTCATTGACATGGTTGGATTTTTTTTCCTTGTTTGCAGCTGAGAGCATCCTAAACAATATGATCATACAGGAAGTGGCAGAGCTGAGAGTCAAGCCAAGTCCAAGTCTGAGGCGGCCACTAGAAGCTGAGAGCAAGGCGAGGCCCTGGCACCATTGGTAGGCTGTTTGAATCAGGTCTTGGATTTCTAAACCATGTTTTTCACTTTTTCACTACCAAAAGGTAGTTTGTTAGGGTTATGATTTTTTCTTTTGTTTTTCATATGTAACAGAATCCCTATCTGAAAACGAAGACAAATTTTATCTAGAGAGTTAAGTGCCAGCTTCCGGTTAAAAACAAATAAATTAATTTGGAGAGGAAGTCTAGGTTTAGAAGTTTACAAAGTTATCAAAACTAATAGCTAAAATAAGAAATCTGGTTTATCTTGGATTTTAGTTAAATATCTAATAAATCTCCCTACCTAGCCAATCAGCTCAGTGGCTAATGGGGTCTAACAAGTTTCTCAGCCGAATTGAGTTTTCAGTCCAGAAATTTTCCATTTGGGGCCACCAAATGGCACTAGAAAGGCCCCTTTTACTATTTGGTCGTAATAAAATAATCAAATCTCCAGTGCAAAGCATCACCAGAAACACAAGTGTGTCTTGGAAGGTTCTTGTCCCATATCACCGAGGCGGCTCAAGGAGAGGTGGTTGTACATTTCCACTCACATGCAAAGTCCAGATGGCCCAGAGTTTCTGCAACAGTACTGAGGGACTGCCTGAAGGTGGCGCTTGTGGGTGGTACACACGCAGCATCTGATCCGGCAATTTCAGCATCTGGAAGGAAAGTCAAAGCTAGTCTTTCTCTTCTTCCCGATGAAGTTAATTGCCTTACGTTAACACACAGCATAAGACATAAGCATAGCACAAAAAGGCTAACAAAATTATAAAAGGTATAATTTGGAGGCTTTGTCAAGAGCTGTGATGATCACACCCTAATAGGTATAAATGCTCTGAAGCACTCATGCTCAGTGACGGGGTGCCTGAAGGAAGAACAATGCCTGCATTAGTGTTCAGGCTCCGGAGAGGAAAAGCTTTTCGGTCTGCAATTACTAATCTGCTATTCTTTGCTTTAGAACACATCTTGATGCTTGCTATTTTTTCAGGCGTACTTTTCCCCCAGACAGATTCACATGTACGTTCGCATGAGTAAAATATGCTTTTTACACTCTGATGGGTGTTGAAATAACTGCCTGATGGAAAGACTCAGATCCTCACCTCGTGGGAGCTCTTCCCAACACTGGGTTTGTGAGGCTTCACGTTAAAACACAGTCATCTAGACAAATCATAAGGCCACTAAGTTTGCATTTTCTGCCCTATTTCCCAAGCCTGAATCCTCACATGTATCCCACTCGTGTTCTTCCCGCTGAAGCCCTATAAAAGTGTGTCCTTGCTTCCCTGGAGCGTAAGCTGCTTCTAGAATAGGAACTGCTAACACTTTTTCTTGTATTACTTGGCAGTAACAGAGTACTCTCCCTGAGTACTACAGGGAGTACACCTGAGTACTTTCCCACCTTGACTAAGGCTAGCACGGAGTGGGTCTCCCATGGCGCATCCCCCTACTTTTAGAAGTCCCAAACTCTGAGCTAGGGCTGTTCTGGTTCTGGGCTTACTCCCTTGAAGATAAAGCCAAATCCTACTGAGGAGAGCTTTTGAGGGGAAGAAGTTGAATTTACCTTCCCACGTAGAAAATTCTTTCAGATTCCTTTTATCTTTCGGGACCCTGGACTGAGCTGAAGTATGAATGCAGAAAGGTGGCCAAGATAGAGACTGATAGAAAGGGACTGACAGTTGGCATTGCTCTAGCCTCACGATAGAAAGGGACTGACAGTTGGCATTGCTCTAGCCTCACGCCTTCCATAACTCCTAAAGCTATAGCTTCCTCTGAAAAGGAAGATCTTCCTTTTGACCTCCCTCCACCTCCACTGCCTGGTGGCCTTGCCTGACTTGCTGCCACCTGCCCCTTTGGTTTCTTCCTTTCAAAGCCAATCATCTTCCCAGGTTTGCCTCTAGAGGGAAGTAGTTTAAAATGAGGGAAATAGAAGGGCAGACTTGTGGAATGGTGGTGAGCCACCAAGGGCCTGAGAAACCAGGTGGCTTCGGTTGAGGAATGCATTTTCCCCCTCAGGCCTCCGTGCACTCCCTGAATCCACAGGCATGCTTTGAGAAGATAACCGTCAACACATCCCTTTATCTCTTCTTTATGACCAATACTTTTTTTTTTGCCCAGACTAACTATAGGTCTTTGAAGAGGTTCAGTGAATACAACCATCCATACCTTTATTCTTACTTTGTACGTGCTTTGGAAAAGGCATCTTTCGAAAGTCTTCCATCCATAAGCAATTTCAGGGCAAGAGGGGAGCCCAGCACAACCTCTCACCTGCAAGACAGTATATGACGTTTAACATGTTTCATTATCTTCGCATTTGAAATCTCCCTGTTTCTCCATAAATCTCGTCAAACCCAGGAAGTGAACCAGCGCCCTAAATCAGAGCCCCATGCATGCCCAGGAATCACTGGTTACAGATCCTCACTAGAGGAAGTCTTAACATATTTGTTCTTCCCAAAGGTACTTGCAGTGACCTAATGTTTATCAGGCTCAGCCACTCCTATCATGTTGCTGGACTTCCTGACAGTAAATGACTGTGACAACCCTCCGTTTTGTTCAGAGGGTTTTTATATGGTACCTCAGGTAGTCTTCACAGCACCACACACATCAGCAATGTTATCCTTCCCGTCCTACAGTGAAGGGCACTGAGGTGCAAAGAAAGTGAGTAACTTCCCAAAAGTAAGTGGTGCAGCACGCTATGCATCAAGTACCATGGAACATTGATAGCATCCATGAAAGAACAGTTAGCAACAAAATAAGTCACAGCTAATGTTTATGGAGCTCCGGGCATTAAGCCCTGTGCCAGGTGCCACAGAAATGTTCTCTCCTTTAACCTCACATCAGTTGGTCTGGGAATTACATCAGAAGTGTGGGCAGGTTGTCTCATCAAGGAGAGTGAACACATTTTTTAAAAGGCCCTAAGTTTTGGCCATCTCCCCTGTTGTCTCTTGTTCTGACCACTGAAGTTTCAGATGCGCTTTGAACAGACCCAGCTTCCCCCCACAGCTTCCTCTCAAGCCCCTTTCCTGGGTGGTAATAGTAGTTGTGTCTGGGATAACAACTGTGCTCCCGCACTACCCCAGAACCTCTGGCTGTGTTCCTGGGAATTGTTGTTACTCCCGATTTAGAGATGAGAAACCCACAGCTCAGACTAGCTAAATAGCTTTTACAGATTCATTCAGCTTATAAAGGAGGAATTCGGGGCCAGGGGGAGGAAGTAGATGAGCCCATGTCCGGCTCCAGGGCAAACAAGGAAAGTGAGGGCACAACAGGCAGAGGAAACAGCCTGGAAAGGAGCGTGAGGAAGCGTGTTAGGTTATGACCTGCAGGTAGATGGATGAGGTGGGCATATAGGGCAATGAAAAGGGTGAAGGAATATGACCTTGCAGTTAGCTGGTAAAGAAACTCATATGCTGTGCTGGACAATGGCTCTCTTCTGTGAGTCAAAGATTTTTTTTTAAGTGTTTTTATTTATTTTGAGAGAGAGAGACAGAGTGGGACAGAGGGGGAGAGAGAATCCCCAGCTGGCTTCACACTGTCAGCGCAGAGCCCGATGAGGGCCTCGAACCCACGTACCAGGAGATCATTACCAAATCTGAAGTTGGGCGCTCAACGAACTGAGCCACCCAGGAGCCCCTGTGAGCCAAAGATTTTTAAGCAGAGTTTTAATGTCATCAGATCTACTACTTATTCTTAAGATCTTTGACCAGAATATTTCAAAACAATTCGCTATTCTTGACTGATGCCATTAATTAACTGATGACACAGTCTAACAACACTATCACCCGCATTGTACAGATAGGGTAACTAAGGCAGAGAAGTCATGCTTAGGATCATGGTCTGGACACTGACAAAGCAAAACTTTATGCTCTGACCTTCCAATTCCTGGGCCTAGAAACCCTGTCCCTGCCAGTGGCCTAATGTTTGACTCTAAGAAAACTGCCAGGCCCCAGGCACACTTACGCTGTGCTAAAAAATACAAAAGCTTCTAGGCCCCACCCACCACGCCCACTGCCTCATTCGGGCCTTTTTGTGCTGCATTGCCTCTGGGCACACTCTCTCCCAGCTCTGCAGACAGGTTTCTGCCACCCTCAGTCTTTTGGTCTTGGGTGGTGCAAGCATTTACTCACATAGCAAGAAAGAAAATTCAGAGGCCAGCTGACCTTTATTACCTGAATTGCCTTTTGCACTTTCCCTGTTCAGGGCAGAGCAAAAAATTATTAACCCTCAGAAGACTAAACTTCAACAAGTTTAAAGCATTTCGTTGAAGAAGATACACTTAAATTCGTTGTTTGAGTGATAACCTGTAACCTGTAACACTGGGTTTATCCTTTGAAGAATTCTAAGAACTTTTCACAGGAAAGGGTGGTTCTGGGGCCTCTGGTGGTTCTCTCTGGGTTCCTTTGAGCTCAGAGTTTTGAAGTGGGAGCAGGGCCAAGAAAAGATGCTTGGGGGGAGGGAGCAGGGTGGGAGGACTGGAAATCAAGGGACAGAAGAACCAGCCATGCAAAACCTTGGTTGGTCAAATAGATCCCTTCTGAGAACAGTGGGCCCCTCCTTTGTACATGGCTATGTCCCCAGCCACCAGCACTGCAGAATCAGTAGGTTTTGATGATGTTGACTGTGGTTCTATTTCACTAACTAGACAAGAAAGAACGGAGGGGTGCAGGAAGGGTGGCATTGAGAGACAAAATAAGCCATAAGAACTCTAATGATGCCAACATCTAGGAGCTAGGATTCAGGGCACAGGAAAGGACAGCCTGAAAACCATATGAATCCATTGCGAAGACCAGGACTCTGGAGACAGCAGGCCTAGAGTGGAGTCCTGGTCCCACCCTGCCTAGTGGCATGACTTGGGGCAAATTCTAGAACCTTCATGAGCCCACTTCCCACCTATGAAATGGGGGTCACAGCAACAAGTACCTCCCAGGGTACCTGTGAGATTTGAGGGGCAAACCATCTCTAAGAACTTAGTTTACTACTTGACCCTACCAAGTGCCCAGTAAATGTGAATTTTTATTAATTTCTAAAACATCTGCCACCTCAGTGAGTTTCTCTCATAGTTTTTTTTTCTGTATTGTTTCTAGAAATGGTATTTATAAGGGATACACATTTGTAATTCTCTGTTCACCAGCTTAGCCGCGTTCAGTTAATCAGTTCCTCATAACCAAAGCAAACTTCTCAGCCTGCCGAGCGCTCATTGCTCTCCTCATTGTTTAACTAAGCTTGGTTTTGTTTCTTATTTTCTGGGAAATGGTGTTTGCCTGAGGTTCCTTCTCCCCAGGGCCAGTGCCAGGGCACCACAGTTTCCGTCTCATTGAGCACATGACGGGGTGTCCTGGGGAGTTAATGGATTCCAGAGAGCAAGGGGCCACTTACACAGAAGAGCCCAGAGTCTCTGGGTAAAAGATGACAGCCAAGAAACCTCACTAATGCACTCCTTCCATTACTGTTCTCCAATCTTTCCTGTCTCCCACTATTACCTTCAATTAAGCTTTGCTCTTTAAAACCCTTTGTCTGCCCCCAGGGTCATTAGCTTTTATGCGGCACAGCAGTAGGCTGCCAGAGCTGACCCTAGCATTTCTCTGAAATCTCAAAGTTTGGAGCCAGATAATTTTTCAGAAACCTCCTTAACACGGTTCTTTACCTTGAATGTTCTCGGCTTCGACAAAAGCCACTTGAACATGGATTCTGAAGGAGTGGTGTACTAAAGGGAAAAGGCCCCTAGCTTTATCTGTTTTCTGTCTCTGGTGCTGAGGGTGGGCAGGCCAGAGTTCAAGTAGACCAATAAGCGAGTTTATTTTGCAACGGACTTATCAACTAGGGGTAGATTTTTAAATTTTATTTGGTATAACATTTAATGTCGTTTTGTCTCCCAACAACTGAAGCTCTTACACCAGCCAAACTGGGGAAGGAGACTGGCAGGGAGAGGGGGAGGGGGGTGCCAGAACTGAGAGAGCAACTACCCTATGACATGCGGACATTGTCATTCTAGAATAGTCGTCTGGTGAAATCTTGGAACATCTCATTTTCTAACACTGTGTTCCAATTCTCCACACACCCACTGGAAACCCCCAAAAAGAACTGAAGTCCGAGGGCTCAGTCTCTACACAATTTAAAAGAAAGTTCGCTGTAATACATGGATATTACCACCAGATGGCATCAAAGGTCACAGTTCTGTCTGGTGTGCTGCATGCCATGTACCTTGCAAGGCATTAAAAATTCACTGATGAACAAACAAGACAGAGTCCCAACCCTTCAAAAGATCCAGGTCTAGAGAGAAGACAGACATGAAACAAAATATTATAAATAATTAAATCGCAGTACCAGGAGGAAGTGTCCAGACTTGGGCTGAGAGCGGGCAGAGACAGCAAAGCTCAACACATGTTCTATGGGCTTTTCCACCTTCCCCAGCCGCCTTACAGTTAAGTGGGACTTGTGACTAGTGCAGGGCAATGGGATGTGAATGGGGATCATATGCAATACTCTAGAGCCAAAGTAGAGAAAAATGAGTATAATTTCTGTGTGCTTCTCTCTTCCTTTGCTGTAATAGCTGGCGATGTGACGGAAGGCAGGGCCTCTGTTGGCCAGTATCCCTGAGTGACTACCTGGAGCAGATCCATCACTAATCCCCATGCTTCTGACCCCACGCCTCCCCTGCTCGTGTAGAGCAGGTAGCATAAATCTTTATTCAATTAAGCCACAGAGATTTGGGCCTTAATTTGTTTCTGCAGCATCATCTAGTAAGTATGTTGGTCTGATGAAGGATTAACTTTCTAGTTGCAGAGTTAGGATGAAGAATGAGTCTTTTAGCTCTAAATGAGTGGGCCTTGGTGCAAGAAGCACAGACTTATGGGAATGGAGAAAATGAAAGCGAGCTCCTTTGCCCCTTCTAACCCTCCTAAGACCAATGAGAGGAAGGGGGAGGCCCCATAACCAAAGAGGCTAGCCAAGGCCACCATTTCTTACCATTTCAGGCAGGATATTGAGCACCTGATAACAGATCAGCAGACCCAGGTGAAGCCAGGGAAATGCAAAGCTTGAGGCAGCTAGTCTGGGGAGGAGTAGCTCATAGACTTGTCTCAGGCTGGCCACAAAACTGGCCATCAGGTCTCTCTTTACCGTAGCCACAAACAAAATAGAACAGAGTAGTCAAGTATCTAGTGGTTGGACTGACCAGGCACCAGTCCCCCACAAGTCCGCTTTCTTTTCAGTGATGTCTTTTTTTGGAACTTCTCATGTTGATATAATTTCACACTAACACACCCACAAAAATGGAAGAATAGTAAGTAGAAATAATACCAGTTTACCCTTTACCTAGATTCACTAGGCCACTTAAAAAGGGTTTCTAAAACCAACTATTTCTTTCATAGCAAACATAGTTTTACTGTCTCACTCAAACTTCAATAAGAAACTTAAGTTTCATAGGCTAGTTTTATATTTAAGACTTGTAAAATATACAGAGTATCCTTAATATATAAAGAGTTGTTTCAAATCCATAGGGAAAGAGTTTCCCCCCTTGGAAAAACAGACAAAGGCCGTAAGTAGCCAGTTGGTCAAAAGAAGTAGAATTGACAAATAAAGCTATGAAAAAATTCAACATTTCTAGTTGTTAAATAAATATGAGTCAAAACCTTATTTTCTACCTACCAGATTCCAGAGATTTATGTGAACGATAAAACTTGTGTTAGAGGCACAGTACCTGTGTTGGAGGTTTAACACAGCAATTTTAATCCTAGGAATTTATCTGAGGGAAATAGGCAAATAAATACCCCTGATTGTCCCCCAAGAAGAAGGGTATTCATCACAACATTTATTTATTAGAGAAAATTTCAAATCGTAGGGACTTAGGCTAAATACACAGTAGTGTTTCTTACAAAGCACTAACACCATCTGCATAGCACTTCCTGAACACCAGGCTCTTATCTCAACGCTTTACATGTGTTAGCTCATCTAATCCTCCCAAAAGATAGGTCCTACAATTACCATCAGCATTTGACTGAAGCACAGAGAGCCTCCCTCACTCATCCTCCATCTTCTAGCCGTCCATGTGGTGCTAACACGCACCCAGGCAGTCTGGCTCCAGACTCCGACCTCTTAGACAAACCCTATCCAACCTCTCGTGCGATGTGCCAGCCTTTCTCTGCAGCCATTGAAATGACAAAATAACTTTATATTTGCTGTCATGGAAAAATGTGTCATAAGATACGTATGAGAAAAGTCGATTATGAAACCTGATGTACAGTGTGAAACCGTGTTTTAAAAAGGCATTACGTATACACTTACGTAAGATGGTATAAAACATATTCCTCAATCAAAAGATTAGCAATGATAGGATTGGGGGGGTGTTGCTTCTTTTTGCTTCTCTTTATTTCCTAAGTTTACTACAATGATGATATGATTCCTATAGTATAACATTTTACATGACTTCCCCCACCGCCCAATCCTGCTTTCTCCTCTCCCCGTCTTGGTCCCACGGCCACTCCCTAATAAACATGCTAAAGTCCCTTTCAGGCTCGGCTTCCCAGAGAACCCAGCCTTTGGGGGTTGGTGCCAGGAGTGGTCTGAGAAGGCAGGGATGAAAATGATGTTTGGAGGCTGGGTCACTCCCCCCTCCGCAGACAGTGAGGACCCATCACGGGAGGTTGCTGGAGCACAGATGCTCCCTGATCCAACTATTATCACATCCCCCATGGTGAATTAGGATCGTGCCTAGACGGAAAGGGGTACAATAGCTAGGGGGTGCTCTGTATTTGGTGTCAGACAAGTATCTGGAAAGAGAAAGCTTGAGGACAGAGAGAAGGAGTGCCTGACTCTATACTCTGTTGAAGTTCTACAAAAAGAATACAGCTCAACAAAAAGCTGAGAGCAATGACCAGCCCGTTGAAAGCCAAGTGACAAAGCCAGAGGCTCTCCGTGAAGGCAAACAAAGAAGTTTTGCTCCCCTGCAGAAGGAGGCAGGGAATGTGGAGACCCAGACCCTCACAATAAGTGTAACCCCAAACTCCATTGAAAGTTAAAACCCCAACCAAGTCAGAGCTGTTATGCCAAAGTGCAAAATTTCATTGGGGAAAATGAATGATCAGATGGAATGTCTGGGCCAATTTCTTCCAAGCTCTCAAATTCATTTCCAGATTCCTCTAAACCCTCTGAGCCTGAAGAAATGAACCACCTCTGTCATGAAGAGCTAGGACCACTCCTTTGTTGAGACATATTTTGGCCAAAATGTGGAGCATCTGATTGGGGGATCAGAGCTCAATCTCATAACCATTAGATAGTAGACCTAGTGTTAGTCAAAGCACATGATCATAAGCTAACACTTCCCACCTCCCTCCCCAGACCCAAAGTGTACAAAGGGTTCAGGTTGTGGGTACTTTCTTCCATGGCTTTTCCTCCCCCATTTATTTAAAATATCTTTAATCCCATCATTTAGATATATCACCTCTGAAAACATTTTTTTTGTTTTCAGAAAACAATTTGGTATGTAACTTCTGGACTTTTTTCTGTGCTATGCAAGCTGTTTAATAACCTATATTTTTTTTAGACTGACTTTTAGATTTACAGAAAACTTGAGAAAATAGCACAGAGGGTTACCATACACTCTTACCCAGTTTTCCCTATTATTAACATCTTACATTTGTATGGCACATATATTGTAATTAATGAGCCAATATGTGTACATTATTATTAACTAAGGTTCATGTTTTATTCAGGTCTCCTTATTTTTTCCCTGATGCCTTTTCCAGAATCCCATCCAGCACACTGCATTAGATTCAGGTACCATTCTTAGACTCTCCTTGACAGTTTCTTAGAATTTCCTTGTTTTTGATGACTATTTTGAGGAGAACTGAGCAGGTATATCATAGGATGTGTCTCTATCGAAATTTGTCTGATTTTTTTTTTTCATAAGACTGGGGTTATGGGGCTTCCTTAGCTCTTTTTTTTTATCCTATTTTGGATAACTTTGAAAATGGTCCCAATTACTGACTAAAGAGACAGTTCTCTCTGATGTCCGAAAAATCTCAGTTTCTGGCTGCTTTGGTGGGTTGAGCTAATGTTCAACATCTAAGAGTCAGAAATAGTAAAGGGAAAAGTCTTGGAATATTTGCTTTTTATAAAGACCTACTCTTGGCGCTGTAGAACCTATAAAGCAACTTTGCAAAGAAAGTTACCTTTTTTTTTTTTTTTTTTTTTTGTCTTTAAATCAGCATTTGTTGGAGAGGTACTGCTTGCCCCATTGCAAGGGCACATATGTCTATTTCAGCTCAATCAAGATACTTTGCTAATCACTTCATGATCCTTACACTTTAATAAAATACCAAGGAGCAATTAGTTTTTGTGAAAATAATTGGCACTAAAGTATTACTTGTGCTTAAGGTGTTTTTTTTTTCTTTCAATATACAAAAGCAGAATCACATGATGGAACAGGCAAATGTGTGCATGCTTAATTGACTAACAATAGAAAAGCTGGCAGCTGCTCTTGACACACATTTGTGGCACTTTTGCTATCTTATAAATACCTCAGGCTGAATAAGTGACAAGGAAATTTGAGGAGAAAGAAAAGTGGTTCGCTATATAAAAAATTTGAGTTTTCTTTATAAGGTATAACTCACTGTAAAATACACAGATCAGTGATCAATTTGAGCAGTTTTGACAACTGTACACCCACTAGCCACTACCCCAAACAAAACAAGGAACCTTTCCATCACCCCAGAAAGCTCCTTTGTGCCCCTTTCCAGTGAATTCACCCTTCCCCCTCTAGTCAGGGAACTGCTTTCTGATTTTCATCCTGGATTTGTTTTGCTTATTCTTAGACTCCACATAAATGGAATCCTATTGTCTGTAATCATTTGTGTCCAGCTTCTTTCATTTAATATCCTGTTTTGAGGTTGACTAGTCACACAGCCATTCAAGGGACATCACGGCCCCTCAGCTCTGGGCTAGGCAAGCCCATCAATAATAGTAATTCCTCCAGGACAAGGGACACTGGTGATCTAAGGCGTCCCCAGGAGAAGGGTCTGGAGTCAGTGAGGAACAGCTGAGAGAATTCCTGAGAAAGAATAGAGAAGAAAATGAGGGTCAAGAAAATGGTCACAATATTAGAGGGCTGTCATCTGAAAGAGGAAATAGATTTTGTGAGTGTGGTTCCAGAATTAGAACCTGTGGGTGGAAATTACTGGGAGGCACTCTTGAGCTCTGAATAAAGAGGAACATCTATTAACAACAGGTCATTGGGGCACCTTGAATAGTCGTTGAATTTCTCATTACGGCAACTGCTCAAAAAGAAGCTAATAGTTATATATCCTGGATGCTATTAAAGGAAATCCCCCGTGAGGTGGGAGAGGACATCTTCCTATGACTTGTGGTTTCTTATTTAGACAAAGCTGGGCTTTACCTCTACTATTCTAGTTGGCCTATGTGGTTTGTTACAGTGTGTACTGCACACTGGCAACAAGATCACATGGTTTTCACTCCAAGTATCTCAGAACTAGCTGTTGCCATGAAGACTAAATCCAAGTGTTCAGGATCCAGGGTGGATCGTGTTCTTATTTTCAAAGCATTCTCTACAACAAAGAGTCCTTCCCTGCCTTGGTCCCCAAGGACCCCGCTGGATAGCCACAGGCAGTATGAGGTCTTTATCCTAACAAACACGAACACACCATCCACAAGGGCCAGTGCTACTAAAAAGTTTGCCTTGTCCTCCTTCAAGGTCCCATGTGCAACTCGAATTAAAAACCAGAGCTCTGCAAATCTTTCGTGAGCTGCCCCCTCTATGAGTTAGATAAATACAGAAGAGGAAGTAACAAGCAGAGAGACATCGTTTATCAGAGAAGGTGGCTGTTCTCCTGGTAGCCAAAGGGTCTCCTTCATCTGTCTCCAACATCTGCACACACCCATCCTCCCCCATCTCCCAGCCCGAAGGTACCCAAAGTCCACCCACCTGCCTTAGATCCTCGGATGCAGGCTCAATCCCAAGCAACTGTCCTCAGAAGAAAACAGCAAGCAGAGGAAATAAGTGGCCATCATCCATCCTGCAGGTCCCGAGCTGACCTCTTATCACTGTCTACTAATCTGCTTTTACAAGCATCTTCACTATCCTCATAGCTTGTTCTTTATGTTTTCCCTCTCCCGCCTACTTTTACACTCCAATCCCTCAGGATCTATGCCATGCCTGGAACTGCCTTCTTTGTTTCCAAACAAGGAAGCCATTACTGCCCCAGAGAATCTCACCCCTTGCCTCCCTGACCCCACCTCCTGCAGTCTGTGAGCAGCCAAGGTGTGCCCTTGTGACCTCATTTATCTTATTGCCTTGCAAGCACAGCAAAGTCACATTTAGAGAGGCATAACACTGATTCAGCAAGAACCTCATTTATTTTTCAATCTACACAGTTGACCATATGATCTTTAGGGTTACAGCAGAAAGGCCTCCCACGCTGCAGCCCCAAGCTGTTCACTGAGAGTAGGTACTTCCAGTGCCTTGTTCCAAGGAGGCTTGGTCAAAGGTGGCTCTCTCTACCAAGAAAGATTCAATTCTTGTAATGGCTCCTTCCTCCCACGACATTTGCATGAGGCTCTACCCCAGCCACACCCCTCAGGAGAGCTAATAGGCAGGAAAGGGCTAAATAAGCATTCAGGTGGGCATGCAAAATAGTTAAAGCAACCCGGGTTTCCAGAGCCCCGATTCTGCTCTCCGAGACCATTAGAGCACTCAGGGAAAGGAGCTTCTCCAGTGCCTCCCTGTTAATGAGGGGCAGAGCTAGGGTAGGAGCCCACATTTCCCAATTTTCCCATAACTAACCTTAGACAAGGGCTTAAATGTGGATAAAGAAAGGGAATTGTATCAGCAGGAAGTGGATGTAACAAACAAAGAACTGGAATCGACTTGGTCTGTGACTCCACGTAGGATCTTGACTTGCTGAAGCCATTTTCTCATCTGTGAAATAGGGTATTAGTCCCTCCTATGGCTCTCGTGAGGACAGAAGGGACACGATGCACGCAAATGCCTTGCTGTTTACTGACATCCACTGTGTGATGATTTCTGTCTTTTGTTGTAATTTACCCAGGGTTAATGTCACCCTAAAACATAACAAAAGTTGTCTCAAACATTGGAAATCTGAAGCTGCAATGCAACACTAAAATCGACTCCTTCAAGTGAATGTTTATCTTATGTTATTTTTCTAGACTGTTTGAGCTAGAATCAAACAAAGTTGGAGGAGGTTTTTCAAAGCATTTTGTGGCTCTTAACTGCTGTTGGAAACATCTGGGGCTTGTTTTTCACCTTTGAAGACGATCTTGCCTTGTAATTTTACATCTTACAAGGCATCAGATACATTGACAGCTTGGCTAGAGATAACAAGGGTGAAAAAAAAAAACAAAAAACAGTCCCGATTGAAAGATACCTGGATGGAAACTTCTCCTCCCTGAGAATCTCTTACTTTAAATTTGAAATGCATTTGTAGAGCGTAAAGGCTCTGTTAGCAATGCAAGGGGGCGGCCAAGAGAGAGGGAAACAACTGCACTTTGGTAGGAGGTGGCAGCTAGTGAGAGTCAGAGGGGTCTCCGGTCACCCTTTGGGTGGGGTGTGTGGGACCAATGCCTGGCCTCATGTGGGGCATCCCCATTGTTTCCCTGGCTGAGTCATGACCCAGGCTGGAGGCATGAAGGAGGTGAGGCCATCGGCTAATTACCTAACATGCTGTCAGTAGAGGCTGAGTATGTGGGCCTCTTCTCCCATAACCCCTTTCCCAGTAAGCACACGGTATACCTGCATGTCCCCAAGCTGTGGCCTGTCCCTCTATCACTTTCCCTTTAAAGCTGCCGTGGTGCTCTTTATAACCTGATGTCACTTCTAAAAAACATACCGTGGGGGATGAAACACCCAAAGCTCCGCGCCACACCACCATCCCTCCCCGCTCCAGATGATTCTAGTTGCAAGAGTTTACATTCTGGGCTCTCAGGTATGTTGCTTTTCTGCCTTGAACAGCTGCTGGGCTCCACATCCCCTCTATGCTTGGTCCCTCAGGAGTGCCCACTCTCCCCTGACAGGGACCCTCTGTGTATGTGCTCTCCAGCAGAGGGCTAGTTACTTTGTCTCTGGACATCCTGCATACATTATCACTTTTTAATCCCTGCTCTGGGAAGCATGTACTGTTATCTTAATGTTGAAACAAAACAGAGACTTAGAGAGATTACTCTTTCAGTACAGACACAGAATTCTAACTAGGTTGGTCTCCTACTAATGTTGCCCATTTTACAATAATTTCTCCCTAAACAGAATCCATAATTTTAAAAAAAATTATTTTCAGGGCACCTGGGTAGCTCAGGTCAGTTCAGCATCCGACTTTGGCTCAGGTCATGATATTGCAGTTTGTGAGTTCAAATTCCACGTTAGGCTCTGTGCTGACAGCCTGGAGCCTGCTTCGCATTCTGTGTCTCCCTCTCCTTCTGCTCCTCCCCCACTCACACTCTGTTCTCTCTCTCTCTCTCAAAAATAAATAAAACATTTTTAAAAATTTAAATTATTTTCTATCTAAAGAAAATAAATAGAGGCCATGGATTTATTTTTAAAGCAATGCAATGACATTCTTGGCTGCCTATCCAAAAATCTATTGATATCTTCCTTCTTCTTAATAAAACCCCAGCTTCATTGTCTACACATAGCTCATGTCTCTGGGGGAAGCTGCTCCCACTCTCTCGTCCTTGATGGGACAGACATGTAGGAATAATGCAATTCCTCTTGTTTGTGACTGGTTCAGAAGTGGACATGTGACCCCACTGGGCCAAAAAGACTTGAGGAGAGATGTGACAAGGGTCTTCTGAAAACTTTCTTGCTCTTAAGAAAGAACCACAGGGCCACCTGAGTGGCTCAATCGGTTAAGTGTCCTACTTCAGCTCAGGTCATGATCTTACAGTTGGTGGATTTGAGCCCCACACCAGGCTCTATGCCGACAACTCAGAGCCTGGAGCCTGCTTCAGATTCTGTGTCTCCCTCTCTCTCTGCCCCTCCCCAGCTCATGCTCTGTCTCTCTCTGTCTCTCAAAAATAAATAAACATTAAAAAGAAAAGAAAAGAAAGAACCACAAATAGTGACTCTCTCACTCAGTGAATGTGAATAAGGAAGCAAACAGCCACAATTGCTACTGCCAGCCATCCTACCATAAGAAGAGGAGTTAGAACAAAGCCAGGACTGCAGATGTCACAGAAGAGAGAGGAGAATAGTGAACATCACTAAGGTACTGGTTCAACCAACCCTGAGGGCATCCCTCCACCCTTGGACTTCCTGCTTAATAAGCAAATACGTTTTCATAGGACATTGACTGGTATAACTTTTCTGTCCTTTGCAGCTAAACGCACCTTTTTTTTCTTCTAAGATTTCATTTAAATTCAAATTAGTTAACATATAGTGTAGTATGGGTTTAAGAGTAGAATTCACAAGTGCCCTCCTTAATGCCCATCACCCATTTAACCTGTCCTCCTACCCACATCCCCTCCCAGCAACCCTCAGTTTGTTCTCTCTAGTTAAGAATCTTTTATGGTTTGCCTCCCTCTCTGTTTTTATCTTATTTTATTTTTGCTTCTCTTCCCCTATGTTCATCTGTTTTGTTTCTTAAATTCCACATATGAGTGAAATCATTTGGTATTTATCCTTTCTCTGACTGACTTATTTTGCATAGCATAATACACTCTAGCTCTCTAGCTCCATCCATGTCATTGCAAATACAACCGAAAGCATCTTTAACTGATGCTGGTAACTGTCACATCTCCTGCCTCCAGTGTAACTAGGCAGTCACCATTCACATCTTGAATGATGGTCAAGAGACACCACATAATCTTCAATCAACAAACAAAAGTCAGGTTATGAATGTGGCAAGTTTATGGGGCGCCTGTCAATTATGCATCCAACTTCAGCTCAAGTCATAATCTCCCGGTTCATGATTTTGAGCCCTGCGTCGGGCTCTGTGCTGACAGCTCAGAGCCTAGAGCTGACTTCTGTGTCTCCCTCTCTCTCTGCCCCTCCCCTGTCCTCTCTCAATCTCTCTCTCTCTCTCTCTCTCTCTCTCTCTCTCTCTCTCTCTCAAAAGTAAATAAACATCAAAAAATTTTGAATGTGGCAAGTTTTGTGTGGTCCATTAAAAACGGCTACACATTCTTTGTCTTTGGGGGGCTGTTGAGAGACTGAATCAGTTTTCCCTTCTCTTGAATCTTGGTTGGCCATGTGACCTATTTTGAGCAACAAAATGCAGTAGAGTATTTCTGGGTAATCTTCAAGCCCGGGCCTTGAGAGATTGGAGGCCACCATCATGCCATTTGGAACACTCTTAGGACCGAGCCACTCTGTGACAAGAATGCCATCAAGAAGCCCAAGCCAATCATAATGAGAGAGAGAAAAGGAGAGAGAGAGACCCTGTAGAGCAGCGCTGAGGTGCCAGACATGTGTAAAGCCTTTTCAAATACGGCCAAGAGAACCCCATCAGACACCATAGAGATCTAAAGAAACACCCAGCTGAGCCCTACGCAATTCACGAGCCACAAATAAAATAGATGTTGCTTAAAGCCACTGAGTTTTGTGGTGGTTGGTTATACAGCAATAGATTATTGAAACAAGAGGAAAATATAGAAACTTGTCTTTCACAGGCTTCAGTAATGGAAACAAAACACTTCCTGCTGAACCCTTGAGTAACTAGAAACTTCATTAGTCGGGACACTATTCCCCAAGTGCCTCAGCCAATGCTGGTTCTCAGAATGTGTGACCTTATAATAAGATATGTACACGTAGGGTGTGAATGTCTGTGAGTAACGACGGTGTTGCTCCTCCCCATGACTCTTGTCAAAGTTTTCAAAACACTGAAGAAAACATGTGGGAGAGTGTTATACAACCAAGGGGAGCCCACTTCCTTGGCCTCATGGAGCATTCTCCATCTATGTACATACACACATATGTTCCCGCAGTGTGAGTCCTGACAGATTCCTAGTCACCATGCGTGGCCTCGCAGCACAGCCATTGTTCAAGCATTTGTCCCATAAAAAGTCAGTAGAATTTGAATTAGCCACCAATTTCTTTTTAAGCTGAGCTGACATTTTGAGCTAAATTTATTTTAACTAGGGATTTATGACAAGAAAGGAATAGTTCTAATTAAATAAGTATTAGCCTCAAACAGTGTGAATAATGACCCATTGGAAGTTTCCCAGTCCCCTAATAGCTAATTAACAGCTCATAACTGGGTTCCCTTTGTGTCCCAAGGCAAGTGTGAAAAGGAGGCCTTGACTGATTAATGAGATCGGCTCAAACCGGATTAAAAATGAAAATTGACTTTAAGGACTTCAGACCTGCAAATCCACTCCATGTGAAAAGGAGCCATCCTGTGCAATCGCTGTGGGAAAAGAGAGTGCTCAGCCAAAGGCATTGATCTGTTAACACTCTCCCCCTCTCCCCGTGACCCCTTTCACAGCAGCCTGGACAGGGGACAGACAGCCTGCTGTGAGGAAAATGGCCTCATCGCTGTCATGAGGTCCACCGGGTTTGGGTTTGAGCGGGGGAAAGCCAAATAGCCTTTGTCAAGTCTCCCTCTCCCTTTGCCGTGTTTGTATTTCACATAAATACAAGGCAGACAGACAGCAAATTAGGAGCCAATAAATACCCATTTCCATCTCTGCGATTCCATATTACAATGTGTTAGAAACTCTTCGCCCTCAGTCACAGCTGAAGACAGGCTCTTCATTATTAAGGGAGACATGTTCGGCTTTCCTGAGGCAATAGTAAGCCTGCACCATGTCTCCTCCCATGTAACACTTTCTCTGGCACTTACCAGAAAACGTTTGTGAATAGGCAGGTGTGGACTTTGGAAAAATACTGCATGCATTTTCAGAAACCCTCCTCTACAGGAGAGAAATGCATCCCTGGCTAAGCCCTAGACCGACCCCTGCTTTTACCACCGCCCTTTAGAAACTTTAAAATAGTACTGAGAGCCCTTATGTATTTGCCCACTAAAATTCCATTAAAGCATGGGAACTGCTTTCACTCAAGGTGAGGGCAGGGTGAAAGGGCTCCTGTGTCACCATGAAATGTAAACCCTTCTCAGAGCAGCCTGCCCACTCCTACCCCCCACATTTAAACAGGGGACATCATCTAAGGGTAAGCCAGAGCAAGCCCACAGTTGTAAGGGTGCTGATTTGGGGTCACCATAGAGCAGCTGTAGCTGCTCATCACATGGCTAACCTGCATGAGCAGATTACACATATAAGACGGAGGAGAAACATCTTTCGAAGTTTATAAGTAAAATTTATGATCTAACATAGTCGGGAAATGGGATGCTTTCTGTTAACCACATAGATGGCCATTGTTCAAAAAGTTGGGATTATATTGAATTTAATTTAATCATGATTTGGTAATTTTAAAAAGGCACTGGGGACTCCACGGTGTTTTCACTTCAGGTAAGAGCTGATTAAGAGAGAGATTAAAAGCTTTAGGGGCACCTGGGTGGCTCAGTTGGTTTCAGCTTGATTTCAAATTCTTGATTTCAGCTCAGGTCACAATCCCAGGGTTATGGGATCCAGTCCCATGGTGGGCTCCACAGTGAGCATGCAGCCTGCTTGAGATTCTCTCCCTCCCTCCCTCCCTCTGCCCCTCTCCCACACTCTCACTCATGCTATCTCTCCTTCTTCCTCCAAAAAAAAAAAAAAAAACTTAGTATGCCTACCTTCCATTCCAAGAGATTCCTAACCTTCCAGTATCTTCAGTGTCCTCCTCTCCATCTTACCATGACAAGGAGAGAACTACAGCAGAGTTAGAATCATTTTCTCACTCCTCCAGGAATATCCCCTCCAATCTATGTGCCTCATTTTCTTCTACCCAGATCATAAGATGGATCAGGAATCAAGGACCATCAGAACTTGTACTGGACAGACAGCACAAAAAACAAATCCATACCCAGAAAACAAGTTGTGGAAAATACCTGGCCTTTATCTAATACTTGCAAGGCTTAGTGCCAACCTATTTGGTTGACTGCCAAGAAAAGTGTTAATTCTCAAGGGATGGTGGAGACACTAGAAATGAGTTAATTAACACTCCCTCAAGGTGAACAGAAGTGCTCTCCTAGGCTGGAAAGAATCTCATTTTCTTCTAAAACCCTGACTTAGGACTGACACTTTGAATTGTCAACAGTAATTTGGGGGGTGGGAATGTGTCTCTTTAGTTATTTTAATCAGCAGCGTATACTGAGCATACTTTGGTGCTCTGTCTGCATGAGTTTCTGTGGGAAGATAAGAAGCGATGATCGTGTCTGCCTTCAATTAACTGATCAGGTTAGGTAAGAAGTTAGGACCCGCAGAGATTACATCATAAAGGATACAGGCAAGTCCATACATAAAAAGTAATATTAGTGTGGTGCATGAATGGGATAAGAACAGTTGAAGAATGACTATCTCTTACCTTTTAGTTAAGGTCTTCAAGGATGAGGACATTTTACAAAAGTGTATTGGAAGAAGTGGTGGGCGAGGATTAACAGCAGAAAGGAGCAAGCCAGTAAATTCTATGCAAGGATTGGCCAGAACATTTGATAGACTGAGAACATTTAAGAAGTCCACGACTTTATAGAATGAGAAATAAAGAGAAAAATCATAGTATTTAAAGTTCCAAAAGTAATGAAGGACAAAAATCAATAGCATTAGTATCCAAAATTGGAAAAGGCCGTGCTCACTTCAGCAGCACATACGCAAAGTTGGGAAAGGCATAGGGAGTGGGGAAAGGGGAAGAATGATCTATTCCTTACCTTTCAGAGAGAGAAGACAAAAAATACTGTCCAAAGTAAAGAAATCAAGAAACAAAAACCATTAGGAATCAAATAAAAATTGGTGGTGGTCATTTTGAGTTTTCCCATACTGATCAATGTTTCACTGCATGTAGGTATTATTGCCTTGATGACTTATAATGGGCAGTGGTGGGTCCTCATGTTCCAAATACTCTTAATGTTTTTATTATCTCTATGGTGACCTCAGTCTGCTAGGTATGGCTGGGGGGGTGGGGCGGGGGAGGAAACAGTAACTGCTTCAAAATTCAGTACATAGTAAGAAAAAGAATTTTCAGGTGTTCTTTTTATATTATTCATGCTAACCAAGTCCCAATATAGGGTGCCTTATGACTGACAGTATATTTTGAAGCCTTTGCTCTTATTTCCCTATTAAGAGCTATTGGTTGTGGTCAGATAGCAACATTGGGCACTTTCATTTAGAAGAAAATCAGCAGGATGTCTAGGGGACTTGGATATATTACCATTCTAAAATCCTTTGTCCTATTCACATAGGAAATCCAAAGTGAACCAGAATTTTCCATTTTCTCAAGGTCTAGAAAAAGTTTCTGATATTTGATTTTAATCAATTTCTTAGTTTCCTTCAATATTATATTCCCAGAATACAGAATAGAATAGAATTAAATAAATAGAATTACAGAATAAAATAGAATAAGTAGAATTCCGGTACTGAAGAGTTCATTTCAAGGCTTATCTGGTCTCTTTCTCTCATTTTAAAGATGAGCAAACTGAGGCCTCGGTGACTCACTCGTGATCATGAACAAATTAGTAAACCGACCTCTTTCAGGGGGCTTTTGATGCCTACAAATCTTTTCCACAGGTCTTTTTCCCCCTACCCCAATGAAATCCTAGGAGAAAAAGTTTTTAAGAACAGTCAAAACTTACCTTCACAAGAAAGAGGTGAGTCACGTACCAGAATTTCTCTCCCACCCATCACTTTTTATGCACTTCATCTTAAAGCGTCACTTGTATTCTGTGAAGGAAAAACAGCCTTTAAGGGTCGGATATTCTTAATTCAGTCAATGTGGAAGGGGGAGGTGAAAAAGGAGCTCTCTGAAGATAATCACAATGGGAACAAAAGCTTTTCCAAATTATGCAATACATTATAATTATGCCATAAAATTGCTCTTCAGCTGGAGGTGTCAATGGAAAGCATTAGAATTTTTAAATAGTTCTGTTCTTGATGGGAATTCACGAATATTTTAAATGTTCATGTGTGTGCATACATATTTCAGCAAACTATGGGGCTATAAGTATTCATCCAGAGCTCTGGTATCCTTCCCACCCCACCCCCCAATTAGAAAGAAAGGAAAAAAGCAAAAAAAAAATTTTTTTTAAACCTATCTAGATGTATGGGCAGACATTGCCCTTATGGTGGGTTCCTTGAGGGAAAAGAACTGGAGCTTTAAATTCAACACAACTGAAGATCTCCAGGGCTTCCCAAAGCTATTTGGCTTGAATTTATTTGCCCTAAGCTGTCTGTCCACCTGCACACAAAGCCAACTGAGGAACAGACAGTTGAGCATGTCCTATAAGTGAATGGAAAAGAATGCTAGAAGCAAAGGGATCGATGTATGCAAAAGTACAAAGTATTGATGTTCTCTAAGTAGCTCTCTGAACTCAGCTCCATGCTGGACACTTTGGTAAGTACAACAAAGTAAAGACTTCTTTTCTGTAGAACAGAGGAAGTTAATGATTTTAGCTACTGGCTCTTGCCATGCCTATAACAAGAGAGTCATGATTTACAAAGACACTATTTGAAGGGGTTTTCTGAGTTTTAAATTCTTCCCATAAGATCTCCTACTTTTTCTTTTCCTTGCCCTAAGGTTTGACTGTTTTGTTGTTCATGTTTTTATTCTTATATATCAATGGTACTGGCCTCACATTAGAGTCTCTGGGGGAATTTTAACCCCCTCCCCCAACTAATACCAATTGTATCAGGATCTCTAAGTCTGGACATCCATATTTAGAAAAGCTCCCTCAACATGTGTAATGTGCAGCCATGAGTAAAACCCCTCTTGTTATAAATAGTAAATAACAAGATCATTCTGTAGAAATTTCAGTTAGAATCAGTTTTGCCTATTAATTTAGTCAAAAGTTCTCGATGTGTTATGTGAACAGGACTTGTATGGGACATGAAACTAATGGTGCCTATTCTAAGACCTGTAGATGTCAGTGGAGGAATCTAGGGCCCATAGACAATCCCAGAATTTAGTTACTTCAAGTCTGAGGCCATTTTCCGTTATGAACGGTGCACTCTGATTTATCAGTAGCAAGTCCTACATTTCTACTTCATTATGTGGTTTTCTAATACAGTCTCATCAAATTCTTTTTCTAGACTGACTATAAGCTCTTTCCTTTCACAATGGTCCTGGAACTATTTTTGCAAAATAGACATGCTCTAGCCAGTTATATCTGGTAATAGACATAATGCATTCCTTCCTAGTAGCTTGGTTTTAGAACTAGATTGGCAATGTTTTGCTTCCAGAAGAGGGATATAACTCATGTGACATCAGTTGCTGCCATCAGTAGTATTTCTCTCTCTACCTTGACCCTGCAAACTGAGTCTGCACTGAGTATGGGGTATAAGACTCTGAGATCAGGCAGGGACAGAAGACGAGGAGGCCAGTGCTGAAGGACTACGAGCAACAGCATGGGATGGTGACCCATGGATAGCATTCTGTTTGTGAGTGGCCATGGAAATATGGACTTTAAATACTTAAACTAGAATCTTTCTTTGGAATATAATATTTTTACATATATATTTCTACACACACACATGGATATATGTGTGTGTTACATATAACTAGATATATAAATTTCTTGGAAAAATACAACAGGGTTCTTGATCACACTCAACAAAAACTAATGCTAACTTAAAAAGAATAACAGGGGCATCTGGGTGGCTCAGTCAGTTAAGCGTCCAACTTCGGCTCAGGTCATGATCTCACTGTTCCTGAGTCTGAGCCCCGTGTCGGGCTCTGTGCTGACAGCTCAGAGCCTAGAGCCTGTTTCAGGCCCTGTGTCTCCCACTCTGTCTGTGCCCCTCACCCGCTCATGGTCTGTCTGTTTCTCTCTCTCTCTCTGCCAAAAATAAATAAACATTAAAAAAAAGAATAACAAATTTTTGGAATGACACTGGGTACATTAGAGAAATGACAGGAAGGATGACAGCCAGGCTCAGAAAATATAAGCAAGGCATACTATCTATGGTGCTTTGCCGATGCCATCACTATTAGACACTTGCTGGCCCCATTGCCTTGGGACACTCACCATTATGTTTGCTGCTGAGCTTTGGGTTATCCAACACATGACTATCCCCAATTGTGCCATCATCAGTAAGAGCCTTTGCTGAAGTCACATCAGAATTGGGAGCAGCAGTAAAAAAATAAACAACAGATTGCAAGTTCTTTGCACAGAAGGAACATACCACATTCACCTCTCCATTAAAACACCGCCTTGCATAAAATGGTGCTCTATAAATACTTGTGAATTTTAAAAATGAAATGAAATGAAGTAGCATGACATGTCATGATGAGATGACATTCATGACGTAGCATACCCATATAGGCAACAAATGATGAAAAGCAGACTGTTATCATAGAATAATTTATATGGAAGAATTTTAGTCCAAACTCTTCAACTTAGGAGTTTCAGACAATAGATAATCATTTGCTTCATCTAGGCCTCAATTTCTACACATTAAAAGAAGCATAATAACTACCCTGCCCCTGTCATAGGGTTGTTTCAGTACTAGATAAGTGCTTTAAAATACACATGCCATACTTTATAACTCTGTGGAGTATAAATAATTTCCTATTAAAAGTACAAATTAAAGATCCTCAAGCAACCTCCCCCCTGCCTGACGCATACACACACACAAACACACACACACACACACACACACACACACACACACACACACACACACTTCATAGTCTCAACCTAGGAAGACATTGCTTGTCTTAGGTTAGCCTACATGCTGATCGCGTTCTAACTTAGTGATGCAATGGGGATTTCTTGGGGAAGGTGCTTAGCTAGGTTGAAGTGGGCACCATGAAAGGAGAAGAGTGAGTAAGAACTGGGGAAATTTACAAGAAGCTTTATTTCCCAGGCTATCTGGATAAATTTAACTCTTTCATACATACTACAACCCAGACCTCAACTAAGACATTCAACCTGATAACTTGACTTCTGCAGAAATCTAGCATTTAGGAGAAAATAATTTCTTTGTGTGTATTATATTCAAGAGGCTATAAAAGTCATGTACTGGGGCTCATTGAAGACAGAGACTATTTTTTGTATATGAGTATTTTTCTCTCCAGCACCTTAAATACTTTGTGGCACATAATAAGCATATAATAAATGCTGCTGAACTAACCAATTTAATGAATTGGTTAACTCATTAATTATGAATAAAGAGTCATGTACATATAATACATATGGTATAGTACCATTTCCTTATCCCAAACTACCAGTGTGCTGTGTAAGTAAGCACATGGAAACCATAAAATAAGGTTCTGATAGATGAAGGATAAATAAGAAAACCAAGATCAAAAGAGCTCCCATCCCACCCCTACCCCTACCATCTTCAATCCAGTCTAAACTGCCCCTCTGAGCTACCACTAATACTCTTGCACATTAAATCATCTCTAAGCATGGATTTAAAAAGAAACAATATCTTCCTCGTCTCACCCCTTCATGAGAAGAAACTTAAGTACTACCTATTGCCTAGGGTTATAAGAGGAGAAGAATGAAGAATATTTGCAAAAGATAGGAAATTCATTATGACATCCTGCATTCGTATTTTACCTTACACCTTTTTTGAATAGACTTTCTTTTTTAGAGCAGTTTTAGGTTCACTGCAAGATTCAGGGGGAAAGTACAGAGATTTCCCGTATATCCCTCCCCACACACATGCATAGTCTCCCCATTTTCAGCATCCCCCACCTGACTGGTACATATGTTGCAACTGAGGAGCCTACACTGATACGTGATTATCCCCCAAAGACCATGGTTTCCATTAGGATTCATTCTTGGTGTTATACTTTTTGCTTTGGGACAAAAGTATATTTGTATAGAAATGTTTACCTTATACTTTTGCAAAGTACGATTACTACACCATTTCTCAACAATCCTCAAAACATGCTTATAAAGTGAGTGGGAATTTTTGTCTACATTGAAATATACGGACCAGCGAAGTGACTTATCCACCATTATGCATGGAAAGAGCCAAGGCAGGACCCTGTGTCACCACAGCGAGGGTTCTTCTAACTCCTGCCAGTCATCATCTATGGTTTTGTTGTACACAGCCAAGCGTCCAGGTGACTCTGCCTTCAATCACCACACCAGATATGAAAGTGCTCAGTTAGACACCAATGCTGAGACTCAGGCCAAGAAGAGCTACGTATAAATAGACTGCATAGAAAGTGCTATTTCTGAACTGCTATTTTGGGGAGAGAAGTTAAACAAAATGTAATTTCCTAGGTTGTTTTGCATTTTTTTTGTAAACTTTATCAGGTAAGATATTCTGTACTGCAGAAAGAGCTGGGAGTACAAGGGAAAATGAAAGAGGGGGAGATTGACAGAGTACAAGAATAGAACATTCTATTTAAAAACTATAAAGTGAGGATCTTGCAAGGCTTTTAAGGGGGAGTACCCTTCCTTGAAAAGAGATATAAATTGAAAAATTCAGAGAGAAACAATAGAGGTTGGTGTGGGGATTTGACTTGTTTCTTATGGTTTGCTTACATATATCACACTAGAAATGTGGCTACTCAGATAATCTTAGAACCCTAGTTTCCCCTTGACTCAAGCTTCATGAAAAAGATGACACAGATAAAGAAGGAAAGAACCAATGCACGTCACCAATCCATCATCAGAGACAGACAACGTGGTCATCTCGACCTCCAAGGATTTACTAACAATTTGAGAAGTTAAAGAGAGGCACACATGAAACAGAACAATTAAAGCCAATCAATAGTCAAGTGCCTTGGAATATAGAGAGAGCCAAAGTTCTCTGATAGGGGGTGCATACACTTGAAGTGGGGGGTGACACCGGGTTCTTCACCTTAACCATAGGTCAGATAGTCATGGTCCTGAGGGAAGAATGGAATTCTCACATGGAGGAAGAGTGGACAGTGGCTGCTCCACTTTCCAATAATCATGACAAATGGACTTATGCGTCCCTACTTGAGTGGATTTATCAACTAGTTAGTAAAGACTAAATAATACAGCTCCCACAAGGTGAACAAATACGATGAATTTCTCTTTTTGTAAATTATCCATGGGTTGAAAATACTATTAGTAACTTTAGTACAAATTAAGTACAAGAAAATGGTAGAGCTGACATTTCCACCTCTCCTGGTACAAAGCTCCTCATCAGCTTCAGTATGAGATAAACTTAAGAATTACCTTTTCAGATCTGGCAACAAATTTTCCAAATTATCAAAAAAGAAAGAGTATTTGAAATGTCAGTTTACATACACTATTATTAACAATTAACCCTATCCCTAAGTGAATATTTATCCTGGAGATATAAGCTGATGAGAACATGAAGGCATTAAAATTAGCATGATATTTTTAAACATTGTTTACTTCATTTTTATCTCCTCTTTTAAAATTTCTCTCATTTCTAGGGGTGCCTTGTTGGCTCAGTTGGTTAAGCATCTGACTCTTGATTTCAGGCGATGGTCCTAGGGTCATGGGATTGAGCTCCACTCTGGCTTTGTGCTGACAGCACAGAGCCTGCTTAAGATTCTCTCTCCCTCTCTCTCTCTCTGCCCCTCCCCTGTTCACACTTGCTCTCTCTCACTCTCTCTCTTTCAAAAATAAAATTTCTCATTTCTATAAAATGTTTTAGAGCAGTTACATGTATATAGAATCAAGGATAGGTAAATGGACGTATCAGGAGCCACGCTCAGAAACACTCTATTAGTAGGGATATGCAAACAGAAAAGCGGAAATCAGTGGTTTCATAGTGAAGCAGCAGAAACTCAGAGGAGATAAATCAGTAGGAGCCAAGGTCTGGGACAGTTTCACAGAATTTGTATGTGAAGAATTAGGATACATAAAGAAGGTAAGTCCAGAAAAGGAAAAAAATGTCAACAGGGGCATAAGAAAAAAAAGTGTAAGATAGAAGATGAGACTGATTTGAAGCTGACACTGAGAAGGAATAAAAGCCCAATAGACAGTTTGGGATATACCTGCTTCCTAGTAACAGGAAGTCATAAAATCTAGCCTTTTAATGCCAGCTTCACCCTGCTCTCTTCTCCTTCATCTGTCATTCCACAACCTCAGCTGCTTCCTATAAAGACGGCCCCCCCAGATATGTCTTGATCTCTAGGCTGGTTTTGCCAACTGCCTGTTGGTTATCTCCTCAAAGATCTGTGACTCCACAAATTCCAGAAGTTCAAAAACTTTCATCAGCTTGAAAGTACCTCTTCACCATCCTCAGTCTTCAAAGATCCTACCTCTTTGCATTGCAGTAAGTAAAGAGGTCAGTTGAACTAATATCTATTTGTTGTTCCAAAAGCTACACTTCACATCTTTTTAAAGAACTAAAAGCAATTATTTATTCAACATGCATTAAGTACCATGTGCCAGGCACTAATAAAGGTACTCAGGATACATCAGTGGAAAAAACACACAATGCTCTCTGATGTGCAGGAGCTAGAACATCTAATTTTAAGAAGATAAATAAATAAGCCTATCGGCAAAATGAAATGTGAAGTCCACCAAGTAACTGATCTTTGAGAAATATTTAGGTGACATTTAGCAGGAACGTCTTTTACTTTACAGGGGCTATATGTTGGGTTTTCTAGCATCAAACTGATCTGGGTTCAAATCTCAGCTCTATGGCTAATAAGCTTATCCTCTTTAGGCAAGTCACCTTAAGTCTGTTTTCTCATCTGCAAAGTGGGCATAAAAATACAAAATTGAGTTATTGGAGGTTTCTATGAAATAAAATATGTTGGCACTTTACACACAGTTGGTGCTCAATAAACGCTAGTTTCTTTTTCTTTAGTAAGTACACTCCTTTTGGTTTCACGGGAAAATGGTATGTATGGGTGGGTGCCATACAAATAAATCAGATTTAACGGACAACTTGGAATGAGGGCTTTGAGGGAAGAAGCCCTACTCAACCACTGCTGCCTCTTCTGTGGAAGCTTCTTGACTTCCCAGTCAGAATTCATTTTCCAGGACCCACAGTATTGTTTCTAGACCACAGGGGTTTTTACTGTGGTGATCTCTGTATTTATTTATTTATTTATTTATTATTTATTTATTACATTTATTTATTTTTGAGAGACAGAGAGTGAACGGGGGAGGTGTAGAGAGAGAAAGAGACACAGAATCCAAAGCAGGCTCCAGGCTCTGAGCAAGCTGTCAGCACAGAGCCCAAAGTGGGGCTCGAATCCATGAATCATGAGATTATGACCTGAGCTGAAGTCGGAAGCTCAACGACTGAGCCACCCAAGTGTCCCTCCACCTCCACTTTTTTTTTTTTAATGTTTTATTTATTTTTGAGACAGAGAGAGACAGAGCATGAGTGGGGGAGGGGCAGAAAGAGAGAGGGAGACACAGAATCTGAAGCAGGCTCCAGGCTCTGAGCCGTCAGCACGGAGCCTGACGTGGGGCTCGAACTCACAGACCTCGAGATCATGACCTGAGCCAAAGTCGGACGCCCAACCAACTGAGCCACCCAGGTGCCCCTACACTTCTTAAAGTAAGTGTCTTGTGCTTCATGTCACCTTCAGCACCCAATACGGTTCCAACCACAAACATAGGCCTGGTTGAATTCAGATAGCAATTGAACACATTAATGAAATATCCTGTTCACTGTACCCCAGTAAGACATTCTATATGACTAGAGGAAAGAATTGTGGGATGGGCTCTGTATTAGTCAGCATGGGTTGTCATAACAAAATACCAGAGACTTACACATGGCTGTTACTCTGTGCATGAAGAGAGTTCTTCCTCTTAAAAGGACACCAGTCCTACAGGATTGGGGTCCCACCCTTCTGACCTCATTTGACCTTATTTACCTCCTTAAAGGCCCCATCTCTACTTACAGTCACTTGAGAGTTAGGGCTTTGACATATGAATGGGGAGGAGGAGTGTAGAAAGAGACCATACAATTAGGTGCATAACAGGTCCCTAGCTTTATTTTTTTGTCTAATTAAAGGTTAATTAAAGAAAATAGGTGATTTTTAGTCCTTAATCTTATGAAACTCACATCTGTCTCCATCTCTCAAGACTTGAATGCAGAGCTAGAAATGAAGAGAAAGGAAATAATGGGGACCCCCTGATTCCACCAACATGTAAATTATGTCACCAAGATAGAAAAAAACATTAATCAGGGAATTAGAAGTTCAGCATTAAATGCCAACCAGGCCAGTGACTTACAATGCACTAATCTCATGCAAAGCATCTAACCTCTTTTACCTAATTTTCTAATCTAAAAATGAGGTTAAGACTTCCTGCTGCAAAAAATGATGATTCTGTGATTCAAAAATAAACAAGGCAATATTTTCCATTTTAAATAATCTCCTTTCCCCTAATTAATGTCAGCACACTACCTTTGAAAACATATCTGATCTTGGTTATTTTTTTATTATTTAATGCTTGGGATGCATTTGCTCCCCAAACACAGGCAATCCTTTTGTTTACTTTTGCCCTTTGGCCATATCTGGTATCCGAGTAGAAATTGCTGCTTTTGTCCCAGAGCAATTAAGAAGCTACATCTCTTTGATTTCTTGTCAAAGGGGAAAAAAAAAATACTGCTCCCCTGTGTCTCTTATTTGAACCTCTTCTACCTGAAAATGTGTCTTGCTAGGACCTTCCCTCCTCAAAGCCTAGTGTTGAGATCCTTTCCATCCCTGGATATAATCTGAACCTACTTCGCAACAACAAGCCAATGTCAAAAAGGTAGTCACGAGTCCTACTCACCGAGCTTTCCACCTCTCTGCTTGACTTTCCGGTATGTTGCAGAATTGCACTTCCGGCTCACTTTGGGATTGGGTACAGCCATGAAACTGGCTCTAGCCAATGACACAAAGTGCCGTGGGTCACTTCTAGGTCCATCATTTAGTTGTAAGCCTGTCCAGAGCACTCTTCCTCTACCTTGGTGGCCAACGGTGTTTCAGATAGTAACTGCTCAGACTGGATCAGAGCCAGGGTGCAGAGCAGTCTCCCCATGCCGTCCAAATCCCCCCTTCACCAACCCAAATTGGATGGGTATTAAGAGTGAGAAATAAACTCTTGTTGGGTAAAGACCCCAACATTTAGTCTATCCTGACTGATAAAGACAGCTACATTTCTGCCCCTTTCCCACATTCTTAGAGTCTCCTGAAGGGTTGTCTCTTTACCCTGGACACCACAATCCCATACGTGGTTGCTCAAGCATATGCAGCTACATTTTACAAGAGAAAACAGGCTCCAAAGTTCAGGAAAAACACATTCATATAATTCAGTTTTCTGGATCCAAATTTAAAGTGGTAAAATGTTCCATAATTTGAGGGCCCTTGTTCTAGACCTTTTTTGTCCAGCATGGTAGCCGCTAGTTAGGTGTGCTACTGAGCGCTTGAAATGTAAGCAGTTAGTGCAACTGAGGAACCAAATTTTCTATTTAATCTAATTTTAATTAATTCAACTTTAAAATCAGTGTAGAATATCTCAAATACTAGCTATATTGATTATGTGTTAAAGTGGTAATTATTTTGGATGTACTGAGATAACTAAAATATGTTACTAAAATTAATTTGACCTACTTCTTCATACCTTTTTAAATGTGACCACTAGACAATTTAAACTTCTCTACGTAGCTCACATTGTATTTCTTTTGAATGGAGTTGATCTGGAACCTTATCCTCAGGGTTGCAGTTCTTTATTCAAATCCTGCTTGGTCTTCCAGTCCCAGAGTTCCATGCAGAACTATGCTGTCAACTTCCTTTAATTTCTAGGGGAGCAAGTTTCCCCTTGTGGCCCCAGAAATCCCTACTTGGCTAGGGATTAAATGGAGTGTTTCCCCTGCTTCACCAGGTCCTGAAGAACTCCTCCCTAGGAATTCTACTGTGTGGTTCTCCTCTCAGAGGCCCACCCTCCAGTCCTACTGATGAGCCCTTTCCCAGCTCTTCCTCCTCGGAGTGCTGCATGATGGTTTCCTGTTTTCCTGTGTGTCCTTTTCTCAGAACCAACAACCGGATTATCCTGCTTAGACAGTATTCCTATTTGCATGCTGACTCTATCCCTTTTAGATGTTGCCATAATCTTCTCCTTAAACAAGGAAGTTACAGACCCCTGTATTTATTTATGTTTTAATCCTGGGCTTCTTGTGTAATGTGGGTGGGGGACAGTGCCTGTCGCCTCACCATCGGGTTTTACGAAGGAGGAGCATTTATTCTCACCTTCTTATGAAGAGATTTGACTGAATCTACTGTTTTCCTTAGATGAGTCTCAGAAAATAGGTTTCTCTTGCATGCATTTCCCCCTGTTAGAGTGGCTAGAGAGTAAAAGACTTCTGTTGGATCACCTTGACATTCAACGACATCATTTCTGCATCTCTCCGCAGATTTCTCCTGTAGCTCTTATGATCTCTTGCTCTCCACAATGAGAATTTAAAGGATCCTGGATGGTTTAAAGTGAGGCCATTAGAGCCTAGGGAGAAGCTAGCATGTAAAGGCCTGGACCTCTTCCATTACCCTCCTTTGCATCAGATATTTATCTGTCCTATGGTGCTTGGTTCCCACTCAAAGCTGCCCCTCTGAATGTCAAATAACTGACCCGGTCTCACATTCTTCAACGATAGATAGAAAGGTACCCCCAGCCATGGCTTATCACCTACCAAAGGCCCATTGGAGGTGGTTATCATTTTTGGAGCTTGCAAAGATCAAACAGTTCTTCTACAGTTGCTCAGACAGCCACAGAAAAACTCCACCCCCCTCCCCAACCTAACTTCCTGACCCCAAAACCCAGAGTCTAATCACTGAGCCAATAGGTTTAAAGTTGGGGTTTTGACAGCTACAGAAAGCCAGGTTGCAAGAAAGAGGCTCCCAGATGGGGGCAGAGGAGAATGCACAAGAGGGCCTGTAGGTTTACTTACTTACTTTGAGTCTGCTCGTTCTTCTAATCAGCATGCTGCTTTGCATACATTTTCGATTTGAGTACCTGCTCATTCGAACCCTTGAAGTGAATTAGTTTCAGGGAGTAAAGCCAATGAGTTGCCGATTTTGTGAATTAATCAGCAGGGCAGGTCCTGAGTGCACCTTGAGTGGTCTATGTTTCAAACTGAGGGTCCCAGAATACAGAGGCTGATGGAGGGCAGAGATTCAGATCCAAATAGATAGCACTGAGCTTAGAGCCAAATAAAATGTTGAATGTGAATAAGTAAGCAATGAAATCGATGAATGTCTTTATGTTAAGAGGTATCACCAGGCTTCTGACCTGAGCTCAGTGATGGAACTTCATACAACATAAACCTCAAGGCTTAAAGGCTAAAGCTACCCCGCATGCCGTGGATGGATGGGCTTGATGACATAGGCCCTGGTCATTGCACCTAAGTGCAAGTTTCACTGTTTTAAGCATGTTTTAAATGTGTTTAGGGCTGTAGACTACTGTGTTTTTGCATGCGTGCATAGCCTTTCATGTGATTTTGGAATCCAGAGCACTCTCTACCCACGCTATCTCCTATTCATGAATTACTGATGCCCGAAGTGCCCCCACTAAGTGATTTGTCTTAAGGTTAAGAGTGTCCATAGAAGGAATGATACATTAGAGCTCATTCATTATCCCTAGAACAGATGACTCTGTATCTTTCTATGCCATGATGCAGAGGCATTTTATCAAGCCCTTTCTAGGAGCTCCTCTGAAAGAAGAAAGAACAGAGACTTGAGATGCCTGGAGAAGTATTTTAGAGAGAGAAAATGGTGCTGCAAGTTCCCCTGCCATCTCTGCACGGAGCCAGCTCTGCGTCGAGTTGAGAACTAGAGGGGCAGGGAGACAGGGTAGAAAGGGAATTGGCCAGGTGGAGAGGACCCCCAGTTCTGCTTTCTCTTTCCTGCCTTTTGCTTCGGCTTGCTTATTGCTGAAGCGTTGAGGCCAGACTAGGGAAGGTTATCTTTGTCACCTGAAGGGGAAGGAGGTGTGGTTTTATTTTAACTTCAGCTTCCTTTGCTATCTGAGTGCAGCTCTCATGAGTTCACTAGCTTTGCCCGTTGGAGCTGAGTAGTTACTACCTGAGCCCATAGATTTTAGCAGAGAGAGGAAAAAACTGTCCCTTTGAAGAGAACGTGGGTGAAAGAGAAAGCCACATTAAACAACCAGCAAGTGTTAAATTTGGTCTTGCTCCTATTTGTAAGAGGTTTAAAAATACCCTGGGCCATTTTCTGCTTTTGCACTTTTTTACCTAGCTACTTGCCCCATTTCCAAGCAGCCCCATGTGAAGGCGCTTCCTTTAACTCTCTTACACCTGCCACGAGCTTTGATATCATCCTCTGAAGGTTCAGGAGTTCTAGAAACTCCTGTTAGAAGTGTAAAGACTCTGGCCCCCGCTAGTGAAGAAGATCTGAATTCAAACATGACAAACAACAATGAAGAACTATTCATCCTGCCCCACCCACCTGACACACACACCCCAATCAAACCAAACTAAACCCACACTCCAGGGGTGTGTCCCCCAAGGTGCTTACTCAAAAATAAGTTCCTTTAGTTGTTATTGTGGGAGAGTCGCGGAGTGCATTCATTCGATGGTGCAGTGGGGGGTTACAACTCTCGGGAGGGTGTCTTGATTTGTCTCTGACGGCTAAGCAAGTTATGGAGCCATGGAGCTCTTTGCGGGAAATAAAACCCCTTCCTGTGTCCTATCAGATGAAGTTCCTAAATGCTACGCTCAAAGTGAAAAAAAAAAATGAGAACAGACATCAGTAAAGAGCGGGTTAAATATAATACAGTATAACCATAAGTGGAAAACAGAACAGTTGAAAAAAAAAAAAACAACCAGAATGAGGAAGCTCTCTGGGCACTGATATGGAACAATTACCAAAAGATATTATTAAGTGATGAAAAAAAGAAAGGTACAGAACAATGTGGATAGTCTGCTACTGTGATAAAAAAAAATAAAAGTCTCTTCCCATTTTTATACATGGATTATCTAGGACCACAAAGGAAGATATTCTATATACCAACTCCCAGAGCTCCAGAATGTCCAAGCCCCAGATCTTCGCAGGGACCCATCCACCGAGTGCTTACTATTTGCCAGGCACTATCATGAACAAATAAAATTCAGAAATCCTCAACATTACACACAACACATAAACATTCAGCTACAACAGTCATTACCTCATTGTCTCTCTTATTTTATGTGTAACTTCATCCACTGCTAAGTTTCTCCCTACCCCTCCAACGTACTCCTACTTCAGATTATTCTGAAAGAAATCACAGACATCTCGTCATTTCATCCATAAAGATTTTGGTATAAACTTACAAAATACAGGGACTAAGGTTTTAAACCTATACCTCCAAGGGCCACCTGAGTGGCTAGTCGGTTAGGTTTCTGACTTCAGCTCAGGTCACGGTCTCGCGGTCTTTGAGTTTGAGCTCCACGTCGGGCTCTGTGCTGACAGTTCAGAGTCTGGTGCCTGCTTCAGTTTCTGTCTCCCTCTCTCTCTGCCCCTCCCCCGCTCATGCTCTGTCTCTCTTGCTCTCAAAAATAAGTGAAATATTTTAAAAAACAAGTTTTAAAAATAAATAAGTAAAAATAAATGTATACCTCTAAAAATGAACAATTCTTTCAAATCCCTGAAAACCCAGACCACATTGATTTTTATAGAGTGACTAGAAAAATTTGAACACTAACTAGATTCTCACGTAATTTTTGATTTTAGAGCTATTTTGTTTGAATGAAGATCAAAACACGGTATCGGGGCATCTGTTTGATATTGAATTGGAGGCTATTTTAATCTAGATATGGCTCTTTTTTTTGGAAATTTATTTGTTGAACAAACCTGTTTGTTGAATCTTGGAGTCTCCCCTTCTGGATTTGACTGATTGCATTCTCACAGTTTTGTTTCGGTTTTGTCTCTTCAACTGCCTATGTAAATGGTGTTCGATCCAGAAGCTGAGTTTGATTCAGATTTCATCTTTTTACAAGAATACTTCATAGTTGGTGGTGTGTGCATCCATCAGGAAGCACGTGATGCCTGATTGTCTGTCTTTTAGTGATATTAGCAGCTATTGACAGTTATTACCTAGATCCATTATTTCAATCAGGAGTTGTAAAACAGCGCTCTCCCAATTGTGCCAGTCTTCCTTATTAGCTGGAATACTCCTGTAAAGAGAAAATTCTTCTAACTACTTGCTTACCCTGAGATAGAGTTCTCACGTTAAAGGAAAGATCAATGCTTAACTTCTTCCCTCTACTTGTGAATAATTCAGGACACTGACTTGGTCCTTCAGAATCCTCCAAAGATGACCAGTTAGCTTTAGTTGGCTCCTGAGAAATGTTGACACAAGACCAGTAGTCTTTGATAACTTCCCTGAGATCTAGTATGGCAAGATAACCAGGCTCTTCTTTCCCATTTTATACCTTTAGACCTGAAACATCCACTTCTCCAAAAAGTCCTAATTCCTTTTACTGGAAAATGTTATTTAGATGCTGTAGGCTGGACACAAGGAGTATGGACTGCTATTGAGTTGACCCTTTTAATGGACTGAATCAGGCAAGAAGTACTTTTTTAATACATCGTAAATTCATACTGTTATTTTTAATTCAACTTTAGGATTACAAGGCTTTGCTTCTCTGATTTTATGTCCTTTTTCCTCTTACAAGGCAAGTCTTAGTTTTCTAATCTTTAACACAATCATTTATTTGCTTTATACTCTAACATACGTAACCATTTCAGGGACACTACAGAGAGGGCCATCATTAAGTTGTTTGTTTTGTTAGTGGATTTTTTGCAAGTCATTTTCTCTTCATTCTACCACACTAGGGTTGTATAGTCCTATGGCCATTCTAAATAACTAGTCTTTTATTTTAAGGAATTGCTTCTTTAATTTTGATTTGTGTGTTTTAAAGAGTTTTTTTAATTTTTTATTTTTGAGAGAGATAGAGACAGAGGGTGAGTAGGGGAAGGGCAGAGAGAGAGGGAGACTCAGAGTTAGAAGTAGGCTCCAGGCTCTGACCTGTCAGCACAGAGCCCGACTTGGGGCTTGAATTCATGAATCATGAGATCCTGACCTGAGCCTGAAGTCAGATACTTAACTGACTGAGTCACCCAGGTGCCCCTGATTTGATTTTTTACAATTATATAAGACATTTACATTGTACCACTGTTATATCTACAAAACAAAGTGCATTCATAAGAGTCTAACTTTCACCTCTATCCTCTTCACCCTCTTCCTTCTCATTCTTTTAAGTCATTATTTTATTTACAGTTCCTCAAATATCAGCAAGTATACACACACACACACTCATATCACCCTTCCTCAGATAAATGTTAGAATACTATTACACTTTGCTATCTTAATTTTTTTAACTAAACATCTTATTGAGCTGATAACTCCAGGGCAGTATACAGAGATAATCTTCCTAACTATAACTTTTCATAGTATTCCACTGAATAGTATTCAATACTATTCCATAGTATTCCTCCACTAATATGAGGGTGTTCTATAGTTTAGTCAATTAGTTGTCAATCTTTTGCTATTATAAAAAATTCTACAACGTATAGTCATGTATAAGTCTTTTTTGTACTTTTCAACATATTATTTGGATAAATTCCCACAGATTGGATTACCAGATCAAAAGACAGTGCATATGTACTTTTACTAAATATGTCAAATTCCCATCCATAGGATTTGTACCATTTTGCATTCCCCCTAGCAATGTATGAGATTACCTGTTTCGCCACAGCCCCACCAACAAAATATGTTGTCAATCTTTTAGATTTTTGCCAATCTGATAAATAAGCAAATCATATCTCAGTGAGGTTTTTGTGTGTATTTCTGTTATTAAAAGTAAGGTCTTAAGAGTTTTCATATGTTTAAGGGCCATTTTCTGGGGTGCCTGCGTGGCTCAGTGGATTGAGCGTCTGCCTTCGGCTAAAGTCATGATCTCACGTTATGAGTTCGAGCCCCACATCGGGCTCTCTGCTATCAGCACAGGCTGCTTCACATCCTCTGTCCCCCTCTTTCTCTAACTCTGCCCGACTCAAACACACACACACACACACACTCTCTCTCTTAAAAGTTAATTAATTAGTTTTATAGTGGGAGGCCATTTTTCTTTCCTTTGCTGTGAACTGTATGAGATTTGGAGTCCCGTTCTTGTTCTCTTGGGACCACGCAGCCCTTCTTCCTGGAGGAGAAAGGCAGCATGAATGTTACCAGTTAACACACACAAGCACTTTACTTTGCACAGAAGGAAAATACATGCTCACACCTGCTCACACATGCACCTGGTCTTTGTCCAGCCCAGATCAATAATGATCCCTTGTACATTTGCAAGCGGCTTCTTGTGCAAGGTTTACCTAGGCACTTTATAAGTTTCTCGTGGGAGTTTTATTTACCTTTCATACTCTGTAAGTTCTTACAACATTATCACATACTCAGTAAACATTAGTGGCTGCTTATTTATTAATTAACTTGTTCAGCTATGAAAAGTCCAATTTCAGCTGCCACGCTGCTGTTGTAGGCAGTAACAACAATGAGAGAAGCCAAGAAAACTATTCAAAATAAGCATTTCCCGTGCTTTACCACCCATTAGTCCCTCTTTCCTCTAGTTCCCCTGATAATAAATAAGTCTTTTCCTTTCCAAAAAGGGCAGCGAAGAGCCAAATGAATAATTATAAAACAAATTATACAGCCTCCCAGGAGGACATGAGACCTAGGATTTCGAATGCTGACTCTTTTTTAATAGGCTGCTTCTTTAATTGGGGATATTAAATATTCTACTTGAGAAATGTGTTTCCTAAGCATTTTTTATCTTTGACTATAAATGATGTTCCTTTCCTTCCTGATGACTGTTTCTAAATTAGCAAGTAATTTTCATTCCAGTAGACGCTTATTCTCACACACAATTGAAGTAACTATTTAAAAAGAAACCTAAAATATAGATGTCTTCTTTAGATCCAATTAATATTTAGTAAGTGCCTACTAGATGCCTTGTACTTTCACAAACACTGTTTGATTTATTTTCTCTTAGAGTAGTTAAGGGCTTTTTTCAGGAAACCTTTATTAAGCATCTACTGGTGCCAGCACCATGCCAAATGCTGGGGATATATATCAGTCAGGAGGGATTTGCTCATATCGTGGTATTACACAAGCCCACATCATAGTGATTTAAAATAATGATTTATATTATACTCGTGCTTAATGTGCACCATAGCTTGTCTGGAGTTCTGTTCACCATCTTCATCATCCTCACTCTGGGCCTAGGTGGACAGAGCAGTCACTACTAGTATATTGCCAGTCAGCTAAGAGAACAGCCAGAGTATTCTAGAAGGTCTCCCACTGGCAATTCACTTTTCCAGCCCTGGACTTACACAAATCACTTTCACACACAAGTCTTTGGCCAGATCTAGTCACATAGCTTCACAGGGATCAGGAAGTACAATCCCACCATGAAGCAGAGAGCTAGAAACAGTGAGTGGCCAGCATTAAGGACATTGCAGGATAGACAATTAAAGTGACATGTTCTTGTCTTTGCTGGAGCAATCAATCCAGTTAGGGAGACGGACTTAAAGAGAAATTTTGAAACACTGTGTGCTGAGAGCCCAAACTGAAGTCTGCAAAGGTGGCTACGGGGTCACAGAGGGAAGGTGGTGAACTCAAGGTGGGTGGGGTGAAGGTAACACCTGAGTGAATAGTGAGCATCTAGCAAGTGAAGAGGGCAGGGAATGGGTTAGCCCTCTAGGCTGCTGGAGCCAAGGCAGAGGGGAGAAAGCTCTGTGTGTGTGAAACAAGAAGCAGGGCATTGGTGCAACACTGCTGAGTGTAATGTGCTAGACCAGAAAGGACAGAAGAGAAGACTGTAGCTATAGGCAGGAGCCAGGTCTTGTCATTGTAGGGAACTTGAACCTTAATGCAGAAAAGAGGGAACTATATAAGTGTTTTAAGCAGGAAAGTACTATGGTCACTGTGTCATCTCTTCAGGCATACAGTCCAGCGTTACCCCTTAAGTCCTTCGGAAGTAAAAGAACAGAATGATACTTAGAGCAAAATTAGGAAACCAACCCAAATTCGATCAAAGCTAAGAAGTAGAAAGTTACCATAAGGAGACAGAATGTCTCAAGACTGTGTAGACTAGAACTTCTATTAATCAATCTAAAGACACTTGGAAGTGGAAGGAATGGAGAGGTGTTGTTCAGCCTTGAAAACCTAAAAAATGTCATTCATAAAGTCAAATGTAGACTATGCTCATTCAGCTCTGTAATGGACTTAGAGAATTCCCAGTCACATTGCCAAGGTCAATCCAATTATGAGACAGCTGCCTCAGGTGTTATCAGAACCTGAAGCTGTTAAACAAAAATCACCGTTTAAATAATTCCACTTAGTCTAATTTGGTATGCACTAAACAAACTTCCCCTTAGGACTTTTCTCCAAACATTATATAAGCCTGAGAAGGTGTCCATCGAACTGGAATATTTAGGTCGCTGAATGCTTTTCTCACTGTAAATTGATTTGCTAATGCATCAAAATTTTGAGCCTTAAAGATCTATGTCCATGGTAAAATCACCAAGATAATGTCATTCTCTAAAATCCTATAATAAAAGCCCATTACACCTTCTTCCTGGTCAACAAACAGACTCTGAATTACTCAGTGGTCATGAAAGCTAATTCAATCTATAAATTTATTTTTTGTTCAATTTTTAAAATATTAAATATTTCAAATATACAAGTACAAAAAATCATATAAGAGCTCTCCACACACCTATCACCAGATTTAAACACGTTGATACTTTGCTATATTTATTTTATTTATTTTTTAGAAATAACAGAATCATTCCTTTGTAGTTTCAAATGACATAAATATAGCATACGTTCCTTTTGTAACTAGTTTTTTATCTTAACATTAGCTTCAAGAGATGTATCCATATCAATATATGAAAATACAGTAAATTCACTTTTTCAAAATTTTTTTCTTTTTTAAATTCTAGTGTACTTAACATACAGTGGTATCCTAGTTTAAGGGGTACAAAATAGTGAACAGAAACACTAATATTGCAACAGTATTTATAATAGCCAAAATATGAAAGAAACTCAAGTATCCATCCATAGATAAATGGATAAAAGAGATGTGGTATAGATATACAATGCAATATTACTAAGCCATAAGATAAGAATGAAATCTTGCCATTTGTAAAAATATGGATGGATCTAGAGAGAATAAAGCTAAGTGAAATAAGTCAGTCAGAGAACGACAAATACCGTATCATTTTACTCATATGTGGAATTTACGAATGAAAACAAATGAACAAAGAAAAAAGAGACCAACAAAAGCCCAGACTCTTAAATATAGAGCCCAAAGTGGTGGTTGCCAGAAAGGAGGTGGGTGAGGGGATGGATGAAATAGGGTATGGGGATTAAGAATACACTTATTATGATGAGTACTCAGTGTATTCGTTTTTAATTGCTGAATTATAGTGATTCTCAACCCCAACTCACATTAGAATCTCTTGGAGAACTTTAAAAACTCTGATCCCTAGGGCACTTGGGTGGCTCAGTCAGTTAAGCGTCTGACTTTTGATTTCGGCTCAGGTCATGATCTCGCAGTGGGTCTTGAGATCAAGCCCTTTGTCGTCCTCCACTCTGAGCATGAAGCTTGCTTTGGATCCTCTCTCTCCCTCTCTCCTCTGCCCCTCCCCCCTCTCAAAAATAGATAAATAAACATTTTAAAAAGTAACCGATCCCTGAGATCCACCCCAGATCAATTTGCTCTAAGTAATCAACTACAGTAAATGCTACAATTGCCCTTAAAATCAATGTATGTATTTTCTAATTGATGGATACAGACTTTTATAAATACTCATCAGATCTACTATGCTAACTGTATTAGTCGAAATTCCTGTTTCCTAACTTGTTTTTTATCTTCTTGAGCTATCAATTTATAAGCAATATACCTGACAAAATTTCCTAGTGGTATGGTTGCTGATTTATCAATTTCTCCTTGAGTTCTTCAGTTTGGGATTTATATATTTGATACTGTGTTATAATACCATTCTCAAAAATTGTTCCTTTTTATTGCTTTTTATTGTTATAAACTTCATTTACAATAATGTGAGGGGTTGTTTTAAAGTCTGTTTTATTTAACATTAAGTTTTTTTGTGTGTTAGTGTTTTCATGGTGTCAGTTTCACTAGCATTTTATTTTCAACTTTTTGTGACACACTTATGTATTTTGAAGCCATCATATATCTAGATTATAGGATTGTCGGAGTTTTTTTTATTACAGTCTGAGCCTATGTATTTGAACTTGTGAGTTTTGCCCATTTCCATTTATCATGATTACGATATAGTTGGCTGGATCTGTTTCTGTAATTTTATTTTATGCTTTCTATTGACCCTTCCTTTTCATTGCTGCTTTTTCTTAAATTCTTCTGGACCTATCATATTTTCTGTTTCCTCTTTGCTTTCTTCTGGTTCTGAAGTTATTTTTTATTTCTATATTTCGAGGATTACTCTTAAAATTCTACTGTACATGATCAACAAAATCTAAACTTAACCAATATTTCTAGCTTCCTCACACTTAATATAGAAGTACATTAAAACTTTTTTTAAATTTGTTTTTAATGTTTATTCATTTTTGAGAGAGCAGGCGCAGGGAGAGAGAGACAGGAGAGAGACAGCGGGCTGTGGGACTCAAACTCACGAACTGCAAGATCAGGACCTGAGCCAAAGTCAGATGCTTAACGACTAAGCCATCCAGATGCCCCTAGAACTTTTAAATCAGTAAACTCTCCGACAGGTCATCGTTTTCTTCTACTTTAATTCCACCTTGAAATTGCACCCCCGTAGCAGTCATCATTTTGTTGGGACTGTATTGTTTATATCACTGCTTCTCAATTTATCACTATGTTTTACATCATTTATTATGCATTTTGAATTCCTGGACCATGTAGGCAATATAAATTTGGATATCGATCCCATGCAAGGCATAGGTCTGTAGTTTCATTTTCTCAGGTCACACTTTTTTTTTTTTTTTTTTTTTTACCAAGAGCCGTATAGAAACAGAGAAGTTTCCTTTTTGAATCTTTGGCCGCTGTGTCGTGTTTTTCTTCTGTTGTCCTTTCACTGAAAGACAGTCTTATCCTCTGAATGTCTTGGCTTTTGCAGACATCTCAGGTTCACTCCCCACATCATGCAAACTCTGCCTCCTTATTTTACATATTCTAATCCTAAAAACCCAAGGCTCTGCTTGCAGGAACCCATAAATCCCCAGACCACGGGCAGTCAGTGTCAGTTTATAAGCTTACTGATCTGGTTTTCAGTTCCCTCTTCATTTCTGGGATCTAGGGATTTCCCTTTTTTTTTCTTGTAAGCTCAGCTATAAATTTCAAAGAATTTTTAAACATTTTCTTTAGCTTTTCTCAGAATTTGTAGTGGGAGAGTTTCAGGTTCTCTTAGTCTGCTCTTTTTCCAGAAGCCACAGGTTTTCTGCATATGTATACTTACGTATCCATCTACGTATTTGTACATGTTTTCTATGCACTTATATCTTATATATTTTCTATATCGTCTATACACTCATATATACATGTATGTATGTGTATATGTAAAACACATATATAAATAACATGTATAAAACATACCTACACAACTGTAACAATGACACATTGTTATGCTACAATTGCATGTTAAATTTCTATAAGGAACTCCTTGTTTTGATATAATGATATAGAACTGCTCATAGTGGCTTCTGCTTCTCTGATTGAACCTTGACTGATAGAAAATTTGGTTCTGAGAGTGATTTGGTTGGTTGCTTCTAAATGTCCTGAAGGACTAGGGGAAAGAAAAGATGAAATCAGGGTAAGTTCCCAGCTCAAGATCTGCATAAGGGGCCCCAAATATATGAGCTCCCTAATTAAAACCTTTACCTCCTACAGCCTTAGGGCCAAGATTTTCAAAACCATACTCAAAGTCCACTCTTGCAGGTGGCTGAATTACAATGCAAATTGACTTCCATGTCACATAGCTTCCCATATTAGAATATTATCTGGCCAAGAGCGAGACCTTGAATATCGGGATAGGGTTTTATGGGTAAAATCTAATGAAGCTGGGCAACTTGAATCCTTGAGCTCAGTGTACTAAGCCTCCTTCTCCAGGAGAAGCACCCCATCCTTCCCTGTCTAAAGAGGTTAGTTTCCTTTTGCCCAAAGAACTTGCAGTCACCTCCCCTGAGATATTTCGCCTAGCAGTGAATTTCTGATCATCCTTCAGACCTAATTCTACCACCTCTTATTGCTCCTATAACTAGACTCAAGTCCCAGAAGATCCAAGGGAGCAAGGCACAAAGCATGAATCATAAGGAGGCACAATAAACACCAAAAGAATTGAATGATTTTGCCAGTTTACATCAATAGGAATCTAACAACCAATTCCCAGACTTGAACCAGCTCATGGACCTAGAATCCCTTGAATAAAGAAAGGTCCCCTTGAATAAGAACTGCTACACAGAAAACTTACATTGTAAATCTTCCTAACTTTCCCCAAAGGCACCTGTGGCCACTTATCAAGGCAACTATGCACTGGAGAAGGAATAATAATTGTCTTTTCAGAGATTACTGGACATTCCCTAATTTCCTGTAGATCCAAAGCACCACTGTGGGTACTAGTCAGAGTAAAATTTTATAGGAGATTGGGTGATGAATTGAGTTTTGGCTCAAGTCTATCTCACAGTAGTCACAGTGGGTGCCCTAACCTTTGACAAAATCGTCATTGTATGCCACTGAAATTGTTGTGGCTGATTGTTAGACAGCTGTAGTATGACAGTAGGTAACTGATATAATTGATTTAAGAAAATGTAGGGTCGTTAAGTTCAAAGGGCCTGATTTTTAGATGTTATAAGGAGTATTAGCTCTATTTACAGATAATGAAACTGAGGGATAGGGGAAAGACAATTTACTTGTGTAAGGTCACAAAGGATAATGTTAGAAAGTGTCCCATTGTTATTCTCTGATGTGATGACATGTAAAAGTAAGGTGTAATCATACTGAAGAGAGGTAATCATGTCCTGTTTAACAGATATTTGCAAAGTAGGTAGTAGGATTTAAAACTTTCATTACATTTTGCAATAGGCTAACTACCATTAGGCCATCATGTTAATGGTTACCTATCTCTATCACGACTTCTCTGCTTAGTATCCCACAGAAAGGGTTATAACTATAATAGCACTAATTTACTTGATATGAAAACATACCCAAAACTATGAGTCACCTTTTTTCTTTAAGGCAAAGTAGTGGGGTCCAAGTTCAGCTGTGTGCTTAGGCATATTAAGGGGCCAGCTACAAGGTATGATTTTCAGGAGCACAACAAAATCAACTGCCCTAACTGAACTCTCCAATTAGATTCCCTTAGTTCTTGCTTACTACCAAGAATCACCCCTTGGGTTCTTATATTAAAAGGAGCTAGCAAAATTCAAATATTCCTTGAGAAGTGTAGCGTAAAATGCAGATATGAAAGATTTTCAGCTACTTGGGTAGGTTGGGGGGAAGGGGGAGGATGTAGAGGAAAAAGGTCAGGTCGAGTGAGGCCGATAGAGGAGAAGCCCAAGTAGATGAGCAACCCGTCTACCTGGAGCCAGACAGACTTCCAGGAAGCTGCTCAGGATGGAGAAAGGATGTTGGAAGCAGGTTTATCTACCTATTCATTTGAAAGAGGCAGGTGCTTCCTTCTAGGAGTCAGAGCACCATATGATCAATTTCAAGGAGTCAGGAACAAACGTGGTAAAATAGTAAAATTAATTAATAGATTGGAAATTAGGAGACCTAATTGGTGCTAGGCTCCAACTTGATCCCAAATAGCTGTATGACTTCGGGTAGTCACTTCACCTCTCTGCCCTCGCTCCTCATTCCCAAAGTGAGGATCCTCGGAGGATCTTTCCTGCTTTCATATGCTGTGAAAGTCCCCTGGTGGACCCCCTGGAGCTAGACAAAAAACACAGGAGAATTTTTTTTAAGTAGGCTCTATGCCCAAAGTGGGGGTCGAACTCATGACTCCAAAATCAAGAGTCACACACTCCACCAGCTGAGCCAACCAGGTGCCCCGATGTTGTTTTATTTTTTGTTTTGTTTTTTTTTTTTAATTTTTTTAATGTTTGTTTATTTCTGAGAGAGACAGAAACAGAGCACAAGCAGGGGAGGGGCAGAAAGAGAGAGGGAGACACAGAATCTGAAGCAGGCTCCAGGCACTAATCTGTCAGCATAGAGACTTATGTGGGGCTTGAACCCATGAACTACAAGATCATGACCTGAGCCAAAGTTGGACGCTTAACCGACTGAGGCACCCAGGCACCTCATCATGTTGTTTCTTTTAATCCCAACAGGTCTCAATGTCTAACTGCAGTTCTCATTCAGCACTAACAGACCCTGATTCCTTATTATGAGGCTAATGTGCACATGACCCTGGGAGTCATTGCCATCACCGGTATTGGTGCCCCTTGTTGACTTAACGGCATTGATTCCAAAAAAGATTACTGTGAAGCCTACTTTGCCATGATATGCAAGGTTACAGGTGGTTGTGGTTTCAGAATGGGTCTTTCTTTGTACTTAACTCTTTGCTTACTCAAACTTCTCTTCAAATTGTATCAGTCTCCTGGATGGTAGAAACCCTCAATCTTATTGCCAGCTATAAAACCTGCCACTTCAGACCACACCAAAAATTTTGTTCTCTCTTTCGTCCCAAGCTTCAGAGTTTATTTACCAAAGAGGCCCACAGCAACCCATACTCCCGTAACTTGGAGGAAATGGCTATTATATTGCATACTCTAGCTGCTGTCCAGTTATCAAAGGTCATTGTAAATTCTTGGCAAATGCTGATTAATCCTCTCAACACACCAGTAGAGAAATTTCTATACTGAGTGCATGAACTGCCCTTTACTACATCACAAGTTGGCCAGAGACTATATCATAAGACTCCAAAGTGATAGAACACTGTCTCTCATGACTCTAAGTCTCTTAACATCTGGGAATCCCAGATCCATTTACAGGTTTCCAAAATCTCATCTTCAGTTTTAAGAATATAGAGTTTGTAATCTGCCAGACAAATGTGGACTAAATTAATCTCATTCTATGAATATTTCATGTTAACAAGTATCTATTAGGCTTTGCTTTGCGTACTCTTAGGTGCAAAACACACACCTTTGTTCCAACGTGTAGGCTTGATAATCAGTCTGTGGCACCTCCCACTCTTTGGCAATAACATGACTCCTCCTCTCAGCTAATATGCTAATGGATAGACAATACCAGATGGATCCAAGTTTTGTTAGCCCAGCTTGTGACTTCAGAGTGAGGAGAAAAATCTTCCAAACCTTTCATTGTCACTGCCTGTCCCCTAATTCAGGCCCTTGCCACATTTCATATGGACTCTTGCAAAGTTGCCCACCTGGACTTTGTCCTTTAGTCTTGCCTTCTTTAATCCATGCTCTGCACCGTCACCAAAATTGTTCTTCCTAAAATGAATTGTCCTGAGGGACCCACAGAATAAAATCTGAATTCCATAACTTGGTTCTCAAGGCCCTTCCAAATGTAGCCATTACCTGAATTTCCAATCTCATCGGTAGTTTCCAATCTCCATATATCCCTTTTCTGCTGACATGTCTAAGGGGACAGCATCAATCATTTATTGCCACATTAATTCTATGTAACAGTCACCCTAAACTCAGTGGCTCGAAACAGCAATAATTTGTTCTCAGGCTCCCAGGTTTGCAAATTGGCAGGAGTGGCTCGGTTAATGTGTGCCATTTATGGGACCCAGGCTCAAAGGGCGTCAGCTACCAAGAGTGTAGCTGCCATCTCCTCTTCATGGAGGAGGATGGAAGCTCCCAGAAGAGTGGGCAGAAACACATGATACATCTTCAGGCCTAGATAGCAAAGAATGGACATACTGTGATATTTGCCCAAATTTCCTTGGCTAGAGCAAGTTACATGACCAAATTTAACATGATTGGGGCAGGAAAATATATTCTACCTCTGGTAGGAGAGACCGCAATACAATATAGCAAAGGGCTTTGATGAAGAAAAAGGTAAAGAACTGGTAACAAATCTCTATCGCTGCATAATAAAATATTCTTAAAACAGCAAATATGTATTATCTTGCAGCCTCTATAGGTCAGGAATCCAGAAGCAGCTTAGCTAGGTGATTCTGGCTCATTGTCTCACATGAGATTCCAATTAATCTGTCAGCCAGAGCTGCAGTTATCTGAGGCTTGATGGCTGAAGGATGCACTGCCAAGTTCACCCCATGATTGTTGGCAGAACTGATCTCCTCCACATGGACCTCTCCAAAGTCTGCCTGAGTATCCCCACAACTTGGAAGCTGGCTTCCCCCAGAGGGAGTGATCCAAGAAGGAGAAAGAGAGAGCCCAAGACAGAGCCACTGAATTTTATCACTTCATTTCAGAAGTGACACACCATCACATCTTTCATATTCTCTTGGTCACACAGAGCAACCCTGGTATATTGGGAGAGGGGACTACATAAGGGCTTGAAAACCAGTCGGCAGGGATCATTGGGGGCCATCTTGAAGGCTGGCTGTCCCAGTTCTGATTTGAAAGATCTTATTTAGTTGTCCCCATAAACTGCCAAACTGTTTCTATGCTTCAATTGTCCAGGGTCTAAACCATTGTAGCAAATCCAGGGTAAAAAGCGGTTGCACAAAATTCTTTGTCAAATCCCATTACTTTTTGTACCAAAAAATGGTAGCCATAAATATCAATGGTTTTTCATCTTTTGGGTTTTTTGTTTTAACATATCTGTCTTCCTGTCCGTAAGTTTACTTCACACTGGCACATCACACCCATTACCCCTTATTCTCCCTCCCCCGATCAACCAGCTGAGCTCTCAAATATCACTCTTTTAACCTTTCCTGGCTCCTGCACACCTGTGACATTATCCTCCTGTCCCCATAGCACTCTGTATGTAACCCAATTAAAAGTCCTTAGCCCACTGTGGGGTATCTGAATTCCTCCCAGTGTTCTTCATTGACTATGAGAGGTTCAAGGCCCAATATTTGATATGATAGCAACCCAATCAATAGTTGAAGAAAGTATGAGAGAGGGGACAGGAGAAATGGAGAGAACACAGGGCCAAATCCTGACAAGCTTTCCATATACTGGTTTCCTACCATCTGCCGGTTAAGCTCCTCCACTGTGCCAGGCGGTGTTAGATGCTTTCATAGTCACCCCTCATTATAACCTTGCAATAATCTAGCAAATGAGAGTTATATGGGAGGATTTGGTTTTCAAGCTCACTAAAGATAAATCATTTGCCAAGGAAGTGGTAAAACCAAGTGTTTGTTCTTGACTCTTGTGTTCCAAACCCAAGCTCTTCACACCAGTCTGTGCAGCCTCCGTTGGGAGGAGCCCCACTGCTTTTACTGTACTGAACAGTGTGTTCATTACCTACTGGAGCTAGCTCTCTCACTTAGTGACCTACCTATGGCGGTCCCCAGAAGTCATTAGTCAGGCTTTTCTTTGACTGATTACTCTCTCTTCCCTTGTGCCTTGATTGGGTCCCAAACCTGGGTAAAGCTTGGAGGTTTCCTTCTCATCTAAGTGAGTTGTATCTAGAATAGCAGATGCATTCCAAAAGAGCAGAGAGAAACTAAGAGTCCTGTGGGCTGGAAGAGCCCAGCAACAAAGCCCAGCTTCTGACACACTCTCCCGCAAAGAGGACGGGCAGATGTCTCCAGCATCTCACTGCAGAGGTCCATCACTGGAGCCCAGGGAAGAGATCCCTGGTGGCTTTGACATTTAAAGGTCATACCTCCCAGGAAGTCATGAGGATGCAATAAGCTGTACAGAAAAGCATTAAGAAGTCTTTGAGAGAAAACTATTACATAATTTCAAGGTAGCATTATCATGTTTTTGAAAATCATGGTTTGTGTTCATTTCTTTTTTGACCATCCAGTTACACTAGGTGCATATGTATGCATACGTATAAAAATAAATATGCACATAAATATAATATTAATATCTTTAAAGTATAAATTAAATCATGTCATAGATATGGGAGTAGGGGTGTGTTGCAATCTTTGTCTTTCTTTTTATCTTTTCCTAGCCTTTCCTTCCATACTTCTTCCTGACAGAGTGTTGAACCTGATAAGTCTCTTTCTGTATCTTTGTCTCCATGCTCACAAGCACACGAGTACATATACTGAGGATGGGTCATTACTTATTTAACAACAATGGAAATTCTATTACACAAGCTTTCCAGTATCTTGGATTTCTCAATCAAGACTAATGTCACAAAAATCCCCCCAAGTCAAATGGCATCATTCTAAATTCTTTTTAAAGTTGCACAATATGGGATGGTGTGATGGGCCCATAATTTTTTTAATCCATCCCCTTCTTAACTTGCTGTTACTTGTCTCCAGATCATTTTAGCACTACAAACAAGGCTGCAGTAATATCTAGAGGTAGAGCTCCCCATCTTGGTGTTTTATTTCTGTGAAATATATACCCAGGAAAAGGATTGCTGGCTGGGAGGGAATATGTGTTTTGGTGGGTAGAAATTGTTTCCAGGCCGGTGGGACTAAAGAGATAGCTTTTTGTTACTTATGGTCACTTCCCTGAGTGAAAGTGAGCATTTCTTCAGGTATTTGTTACCATTCTTATTTTTCTGTAGTGAATTGTTTTTCTATTTCCCATGCCTTATTTTTGCTGGATGGTTTGTGTTTTATGGATTTATGAGAGCTCTTCAAATATTACAGACAAAATCTTGCTCTGTCTTCTACATCTGAGCTATATTTTTCCTTATTTATCATTTGTTCCTCGACATCACTCCTGGTGTCCTCTGACTTCACTGTTATTTTTGCATACATAGGTATAATTTACATGTTCTTTTATAGTGTCTGGTTTTAGCTAAAAAAGTGTCTTACATTTTAGGTTATTCATGAAGTTTCTTAGATTTTATTGTATTTTGTTGTATTTTTTTGCATTTGTGTCTTTAATCCATCTGAAATTTGATTTTTGAACATGGTGTAAGATGGAATCTAATTTTATCTTTATCCACATGAAGAAACAGTTGTACCAAGAGCATTTATGTAAAAGTCCCTCATTTTCCCATTGAATCACCTTTGAAGTATATTTAATCCTCACATATACTTCAGTTGTTTTCTAGCTTCCTTATTCCGTGGTGCTTGTCTGTTTCTCTCTTCGTAAGATAACATCATATTTATATGATTACAAATTACTCTGATATCTGGAAATGCAAATCCAACTCTAGAAACACCTCCCTTCTTTTTATTCTCATTTTTAAGCTATTCTTGGACATTTATTTTTGTATGTGATATTTAAGATTATTTTATCTGATTCCCAAGGGAAAATCTATTGAAATTCTCATTAAAGCTTGATTCGATTTTATATTAGGCTCAGGAAAATGTATTTATAATTCTAAGCCTTCTTCTCCAAGAATAAAGTATACCTTTATAAATTTCTTATAATTGTCATTACTACTGAGAATGCAATGTTTTCTGCATATTTATTTTAGGTGCTTATGGCAAAATGGCGAAAAGCTAATGATTTATATGCACTTATCTTATACGTAGCCACCTACACAATCCTTTTATATATCCCGGTATTTTTTTTTCTAGACCTGAATTTCCCAAGTACACAACTGCATATGCAGCAAAAGATGTTATTTTTTTCTTGGGGCACCTGGGTGGTCCAGTCAGTTGAGCATCCGACTTTGGCTCAGGGCATGATCTCATGGTTCATAAGTTTGAGCCCCACATCAGGCTCTGTGTTAACAGCTCAGAGCTTGGAGCCTGCTTCAGATTCTGTGTGTGTGTGTCTCTCTCTGCCCCTCCCCTACTTGCACTCTGTCTCTCTATCTCTCTCAAGAATAAATAAATATTAAAAACATTTTTTAAAGAAGTTATTTATTTTCCAAAGTTTATACAAACTATTTCTTTTTTAAATATCATTGCACTCACTAGAATCTTTAAGCCAATATGAAGTAGCAGTATTGATGACAAGCAACCCTAGCTCCTGATTTTTACTGGAATGGTTTTAGCACTCTCTAAATTCTCTTCCCTTACTGCAAGCTGCCCCGGAGTCTTCCAGGAGACAGCACATTCCTGCTTTCCTATAGGTTCTTCTAGAAGGGAGACGTGAACGAAGAGGTGACCAGAAGGAGCACCAGGAATGATGGAAATCCTTCTGCTTCCGTGGAGGAGGAGGTGCCTCATGGAGTATCACTCAGGGAGCAAAAGTGGGCACAGAGGCCAGAGCACATGGTGTCACCTGTAAACTAGTAAGAAATCTTCATCTGCCGCCCAGGCACCAGGCGCTCTGCTGCCCCAGAGTGAGGCCCACTCACTTTCTATCAGACCGTTTGGTTTCTCCCAGAACAAACTTTTCATTCCACAAACCTGGATGTGGAAAGCCCACCCAGCTCACCGCACATTTTCCCTTCCATCACACTACACACTCCTGGAGTCCTACCTCTTCTTCCAAGTGAGACCCACAGCGAATGGGCTTCACCGTGTCTCACTGCAGACACTTTACCACAAATACATGTGTAGTATTCTCTGGTTGCTGGGGCAGATTGCCAACCACTATAAAAGAACTGAATTCCTAGGACAGGGTTTCTCAATCTTGGCACTATTGGCCTTTGGGGCTGCATAATTTTTTATTATGGGGTGCTATCCTGTGCATTGTAGGATGTTTAGGCCTCTTTAAATGCCAGTAGCATCCTGTTTTCAATAGTGGCAATCAAAAATCTCTCTAAAGGCTGCCATAGAGTCCCTGGTAGGGGGTGGGGCAATGGGGGGTGGGGTGCAAAATTATCCCAGTTGAGAATCACTGCCCTAAGCTATGCATCCTGAAGCACACTATCTAGGGTTGCCAGTGTATGAAATAGCTCATTTGCAAATCATTGCCTATAAACTGAAGCATCTGCCCTTGTCACTTTCATTTTGAAACTTACTTGAAACTCCTGCTTCTTTCTTCTATTCAAAGAGCCTTAATACATATGGCTTGCTTCTCTTGATTGGCAGTCATCCAGGCCTCTTGCTGAAGGATGATGGCTCAGAGATTCTGAAAGTTAATTTTGTGTGTGTCACAGTGGGGTCAGTTCCCATCAGTGTTATCTATTTTTGGTTGCAAGAGTAGGATCATTTTTATTTAACTTGCTGATATATCACTCAGCGTGAAGATACATGTGCTTCAGTTCCTATTGATGATGGCAATAAAATATGTGCAGCTTTCAGAATCGCAATTTTCAAAAGGAAATTAGCTTTCCGCTGAGCAGCCTGGCACTGTGTTAGGCTGATGACATCCCAGTAAACAACCTACAAACAAACTCTCGACTCTAGAAATAAGCAGGAGCTATTTATACACCAAAAAATGATTTTTAAGTGGGTAGGTGAAAAGAAAAAACAAGCTGAGAAAAGTCAGCAAGGAAACTCCCCTTCACCCAGGATCTTGAAGTGAGGAACCGTAGGGCCATTCACCAAAATGGAAAGTCTGCGTCACTATTACTAATAGAGGGATGATGTTTTGGCACATTTTCAGCTTGTTGAAAATGTCAACTCATTTCATTCGACACAACCACAGACTCAATTTAAAACATAAAAACCTGAAGACTTAGCCTTAAGACCAAGGAAACAAAGGGATTTCAACCACAATCTTGGAAATACCAATCTGATGACATGTATCCTAGCAACAGGGATGCTGGTAAAAGGCTGTCTGACAAATGTGACGTTTCCCACTCTGAGGCTGTTTGAGATTGGTCTCCATGTGCACACGACTCTAAAGTCACTGAAAGAGCATCACATGTCACTGCTGCTCTCCTTTTTGCTAAGGAAAAGCAGAAAACTTTTAATTGTTCTTGGAGGAAGTCCAGTCTGAGACAGGAGAGTGGGTTGCAAGCAGCTCTGAAGTCAAAGAGGCAGTGTCCAGAGAGGGGCGGTCCTGTGGGCTCTGCAAGGGCAAAGGATGGTTCATGAGGAAGTTGAGCTGTGTGGTAGTTGGCCAGGGATGACAGTCTCCTTCCCAATTGGTTTTTCCGAGCTGTGTATCACGGCTTCTGCATTTTATGACTCCTCACTTCAGTGGAATTTAGGACAAAGCTCAAGGAAAAAGCAGTCTCTGGTTAACGGGAAAACTATGGCCCTTGGTTCCCAGAAGATAGGGACAGACCTTGCTCTCTTTTACAATGCCACCGATCTGAGCATCTAAGACCTATACCTAGGATATGTAGATACTGTGAATCTTGATGAGGCACCAGCAAACATTTTCTGTAAAGAATAAGGAAGTAAATATTTTTGGCTTTTCAGGCCATTCAGTCTCTGTCACAAATACTCACCTGTGCCACTGTAGCACCAGGGCAGCCATAGACAATATGTAAATGAATGGGTATGTCTGTCTCCAAATAAAACTACTTACAAAAATAGGTGGTGGGCCAGAGTTGGCCCACAGGCCATAGTTTGCAGATTCCTGATTTGATGAAAAACATCGAACCCAGCTTAGTCTTCTCATCAGAAAAGACCACTCCTTCAAATCTTTCTGGCCCTTGCCCTAGTTTGGCCTCTCTTCTTCTCTTTTCCGTTAATGCCTCTTCCACTTCTCCAACAAATATTTTCCATTGCTGACTATATTATCTTCTTAGAGTATACAATTACCTCATAGCTCACTCCCCATCATAAAAACCTCACACAGTATCTCAGTGCTCAGAGTAAAAACATCATAGTTCTTCAGTACAGCATTCAAATCCCCTGAAATTCTTGGTGCCTTCCCAAATGCATCCTGAGCTCCTACCATCCTGGCCAAGATGCCACAGGCAGCTACTGTCTCCAAACTTTGTCTAGACATGTTCTCTGCCTTGTGCAACCATCCCCACCATCTCCACCTGCCGTCATTCTCATCCTTAAACTGTCACTTCAAATTCGCCTTCCTGGTGACAGCTTTGCTTTCTACCTTCTCCGCATGATTTGTCCTTGCATGGGGTCCCATAGCATTGATAGTATCCTTCTTTTAAGACAGTATGCCTTGAATTAAAGCTATTTCCACTTGCTGGCCCCATTCAATAAATCATATGTTTCCTGATCATCCCTTGTTTATCTTGATATATGCCACAGTATGCTCAATTCCATCATTTGATCATTCATGCATTAACAGATGTGTTTTGCATACTCACTATGTGTTTTGTGATATTCTCAGTGCAGGGGCAATAGCCACCAACTAGACAGTGTTCCTGCCTGTAGGCTTAAATGGCAGTAGGGGAGGAAAGAAAGAAAGAGAGGAAGGAGGGAAGGAAGGAAGGAAGGAAGGAAGGAAGGAAGGAAGGAAGGGAGGGAGGGAGGGAGGGAGGGAGGGAGGGAGGAACGAAGAGGGAGGGGGAAGAAGGAATAGAGAAGGAGGGAGAAAGAGGAAAGAATGAAAGAGAAGAAAAGAGAAAGAAAGAAAGAAGGAAAGAAAGAAAGAAAAAGATAATTTCTGATGGAAATAATCACCACTGAAGAAACAACACAGGAAAATTTACTCGGAAGGAAGAATGAGAGTCTGGGTAAACCTGAAGCTACTTTTCCTTCAGGAAACAGGACGGCCCCTCTGAGAGAAGATGGTATTTGGACTGATACCAAGTATTGACAATGAATTGACTATGAGTGATAAGAAACAACCACTTAAGGCTCTGCACAGAGGAAACTGCACAGAGAAAGTACCTTTAAGTGTCCCTTAAATAAAGGATAAATGAAAATATTCCTATATGTAAATAAACTCTAATACAGTTGTTGAAAAACATTAGGTCAGTATATCTACATGTGCATATAGGAAAAGATATCTAAGATTACTCTTAAGTAAAAATAAAAGCAACTTGCAGAAGCATTTTAAAGTTTTAATTGAAATAAGAAAATCATTTGTATACACGTTAATCCACCCCCAAGAAATTTCCAGAAGGATACCCAAGTGAAAGTTAAGAGCAGAAACTTCTGGGGGCGATAATGAAAGGCTGTGATATACTGGCTTTCTATTTTATATCTGTCCATGCAGTTGGAATTTTTATAAACCTATATCTCTTCTATAATTGTAAACACAAAAAAATCAATTTTTCAAGGAAAAAAGTTTTCCTCAATGAAACATTCTTTGTTGTTTTCAGTCTATAGCTTATGGGTGAATTTTCCCTAACCTACTGGGGAAAAATTCTTCCCATTCTCTTTATCATTAATGAAGTTTTTATCCCACTCTCCTCACTCCCAATGGTAAGGATCCCTATCCCTTCCATACTCTTCACACACACACACACACACACACACACACACACACACAGATGCTCACCCTCACAGTTTACCAAGGGCATCTTTTTTTTTAAGTTTACTTATTTATTTTAAGAGAGAGAGAGAGTACAAGCGGGAAAGGTGCAGAGAGAGGGAGAGAGAGAGAATCCCAAGCAGACTCCACACCATCAGCACGGAGCCCGATGCAAGGCTCTGTCTCATGAACGGTGAGATCATGACCTGAACCAAAATAGAGAGTCAGGTGCCTAACTGACTGAGCCACCCAGACGTCCCACCAAGGTCATCTCTTTTGAATACATCATTGTGTCCAGAAGCATTGATTGACATTCACTATTCTAAACAGGCTGAGGTTGGCAGATAAGATACCGAACACCTGGTTACGTTTGAGTTTCAGATACACAGTGAATAATTTTTTTAAATCTGTCCCAAATATCACATCCTAGAAAATTATACTAAACAAGTAGTCTTTGTTCATCTGAAAATAAAAGTGAGAGTCCTGTGTTTTTGATTTGCTAAATCTGGTAGCTTTAAAGCATACACATGCCCTAAATAAACGATGTTAAAATCTTGGATGAAGGACACTAGATCTCCATAAGCATTCCCTCCACTGACTTGGAGGAATAATGGCGCATTTTTCTAAATTCTGACTCTGTCTGGACATAGTCCCTATGGCTCCCTTTTCATTGCTTTCTTTCTCAAATAAATAAATAAATAAATAAATAAATAAATAAATAAATAAATAAATATAGGGGGCACCTAGGTGGCTCAGTCGGTTAACTGTGCAACTTCAGCTCAGGGCATGATCTTGTGGTTTGTGAGTTTGAGCCCCACATCAGGTTCTGTGCTGACAGCTTTGGAGCCTGGAGCCTGTTTCAGATTCTGTGTCTCCTCCTCTCTCTGCCCCTCCCCCATTCGCACTCGCTTGTTGCTCACTCACTCTCTCTCTCTCAAAAAAGTAAACATTAAAAAAGATTTTTTTTAATCCACACATGATAGAGCCTTATTTTGTGCTTCAGTTTTTATTCCATTGTCCTTCCTTAAACTTTGTCTATCTCCATGCTGACTTAGAGAGTCCAGCAGAGAGAGCCCTTGTCCTCATATAGATCCACGTCCTCATGATCGCACATACAATGCTCCAGAGCCAGACTCTGCTTTCCTTTGGGCAGTGGGGCTGAGCCCTGTTTGCATCCAAGAAACTTTTTCAAATATCCCCACCCAAGGTAAATCAATGTAGACTCCAGAGCAGCAGGGCCCAGTCTTTAGTAGGTTCTAAAGTTCCCTAGGTGATTCTAAGGCTCAGCCGGCCTGGTGAACAGTTGCCTTAGCACTAGGCCACCCTCGAGTTTTACGTCTCGTAAAACTGTGCCTCTCAGATTTTCTGTGCACAGGGATAAGCTTGGGATGCTGTTAAAATTCAGCTCCTGGCTCCATCATTCTGGGGTGGAGCCTGAGAGTCTGCCTTTATAGTAAGCTCTCGGTGACGCCGCTGCTGCTGGGCTCTGAGACACGGCTTGGAGGAACAAGGCCCTTAAATACAAACGCAGGACTAAAACACCTGGAAACCTAAGTCGTTACCACGTTATGCTTTATAATTCATTGAAGAAGCAAACTAAGTATTGTAATGAGACTGGCAATAAAAACTTTCTCTGGATCCACACCGATCGAAGACTAGCACCATATGTGAACTGCGCTTTCAAGTCGCAACTTCTCTGGATTCGTTTCCTATCTGTGGGAAGCTAACGAGAAAATAATAATGTCTCGCGTTCCAGCACACAGATTTTTTTCTCAGACACGAATAGTCAGAAACCTCAGGCTAAAACTTCCTGTCTCAGGGTCCTGAAACCCCAAAAGATGTGTCAGACTCACCTGTGGAATGACTTCACTGCCAAATATTTTCAAATAGGAGCGATAGCATCCTGGTTTCTGTGTGTCACGGACAAGGGTGAGACTCAGGAGCCCCCAGGGCTCTGGGGTGAATCTATGTTCTCTCAGTGATTGGCTGTGACCTGGGGCAAGTTATGTCACCTCCCTCATCCCTTAGAGCCTGCAGGTATCGCCTGTAAGAAGGGAATACAGGTGCGTCTGGGTGGCTCAGCCAGCTAAGCGTCCAACTCTTGATCTCAGCTCAAGTCACCATCTCACAGTTCGTGAGTTTGAGCCCCACATCTGGCTTTGTGCTGACGGCTCGGAGCCTGCTTGAGATTCTCTCTCTCTCTCTCTCTCTCTCTCTCTCTCTCTGCCCCTATCCCCACTTGTGCACATGCGCTCTCTCTCTGTCAAAAATAGATAAATAAACATTTTTTTAAAAAAAGGGAATACAAACGGACATGTAGATGAGATTACAGGTAAGGTGTCTGGTTAGCACAGTACCTGGTACACCAGTCACATTAAGTCTTCGCTGCTATTGGTAAGGGTCCTCCTCCACTTATAAGTTAGATAGAAATACAAGCCTTCACGTCCCTTGCAGAGAGAAGTTGAATTGCTGCATTCAAGTACAGCACACACACCAAAGCCCTGTTGCCCTCCACGCTCTGGCTTTTGGTTCTAGCCCGAGTGAAGGACAGCAATTCGTGCCCACAAAGAAATACAGTAATAACCACATCAAACCTGCACACATTAAGAACCTATATAAGGCTTGAAGTCAAACAAAATCCATCAGGTTCTTCTCCTACTTCACGGAGTTTTATCTTGTGACCAGGGCTACTTCCTTTTAAGGCCACGGAAGAGAGAACGAAGGACAGCTTGTGTTACTCTGTGCGCCCTTTATAGGAGCAGAGCCTGACAGCGTGATGCACTATTAGTGGGGTCTGCAAATGGCAGGGGAGAGGAGCCAGTGAAAAGGAAAGTGCCATAGCGTTTTAATATGGATGAGAAGCTGCCTGCTCCCTCCCAAGCTACTGGGGAACAAGAGTAGCAAGGAATTCAACCGAATTTACAGGTAGTCTCTGGAATGAAGGGTAGACGGCAGAGGTGACATTATTCGGAGCCATGTGGTGGTGCAAAACCTACCAGTATCGAGTCTGGCTTCTGGGAGTCAAGCTCTGATTTGTTTTAGCAAAGAGACAACAAAAATGTAAAAATAGTAGATAACCCTTGAAATGCCAGTGTCAGCCCCAAAGAACAGCTTCCAGAGATGAGGAGTGGGTGGACTTCCAGAGACACAGATTCGGATTCTAACTTTAGCCTGGACTTTCTGAAGCTGCTTAGCAGTACCAGGGGAAAGATTTGGTGTGAAGGTGGCTAAGAATAGCAGCTCAAATCAGACTGTGGAATTAGATGAGTCTCGATCAGCTGCATGCCCCCTCCCTCCCCAGTCTCTCTCTTCCTCCCAAGTCCCAGTCAGACCTGAATATCCATAACACTGGAGAGGTGGAGCTCTGAGGCTGAGCTTAGACCAGAGCAATGACAAGACCTGGCATTTGAGTGATTAGGACTGCAGGCCTTATGCTAAGTGTTCCACAAAGATGGATTCATTTAAAACTCACCCAATACTGGGGAGCCTGGGTGGCTCAGTCGGTTAAGCATCTGACTCTTGATTTAAGTGTCTGACTCTTGATTTTGCCTCAGGTCATGATCTCTTGGTTTGTGGGATTAAGCCCCACGCTGGGCTCTGTGCTGCCAGCACAGAGCCTACTTGGGATTCTCTGCACTTCCCCTGCTTTCTCTCTCTCTCTCTCTCTCTAAAAACAAATTTAAAAAAACTTAAGAAAAAAAAAAAAAACCTTACCCAATAGCAGGAGTATCATTACCTTGCAACTGGGGGTATTTATACTTAGAGATATCCAGACAGTACTCGAAGGTCACTCAGCTGGTTAAGCTGGAAAAGGAACAATGGGGTGCTGGGAAATGGGAAGAAAAGTGAGAAGAACAGGAGGCTCAAGGACTTGAGAAGGTAGACCTTTAAATACAGAAAGGACTGGACAATGGGGAGATGCGGTTGTCCTGCCCATGAGAAATGACCAGGGACTTCTCACACTGCAGCAAGGAGCCAAGACTTAGGTTAGATCCAAGGGGAAAAAAAAGAAATCTGGATTCTGAACATGTGTGACATAGGATTTATTATTGAGGGACAATGAGAAATCGGCTAAGATAATTAAAAGCACACACAGGCTGGGTGGTTTTGTGTTTCTCCAGGTATATTCCACAGAGTGTTGGTCTTGAAGACATTAATAGCTATAACCAAACACATCCAGGAAATAATGGGCTATTCAGCATCAAAGAGCTGTCCTAACTGGAGGAGCTCTATGAGCTTTAATTAGCTAATAGGTGTTATGAATCTCTAGTAGCAGAATATAGTAGGGAGTGTTTCTCAAACTTATCTGACCAAAACCCTTTTTCAAACTAGTCTTTCCTCAAAAACACGTAGGTTTTCTAAGATGACTTAAGTCGGAACTTCCTGGAGGTTGGGACCGGCCATGCTATTCAGAGAGTACTCTGTGTACTTTGTCATCAGTACAAGGCATCACTTAGGAGCTGCTGAGAAATACAGAATCTTGACTCCACCCTTGACCTCCAGAATCAAAAAATGCCTTTTAACAGCATGCCATGATGATGGGGTGCCAGGGTGGCTCAGTCAGTTGAGCTTCCCACTTCAGCCCGGGTCATGATCTAGCAGTTTGTGTGTTCAAGCCCCATGTCAGGCTCTATGCTGACAGCTCAGAGCCTGGAGCCTGCTTCGGGTTCTGTGTTTCCCTGTCTATATGCCCTTCTCCTACCTGCTGTCTCTCTCAAAAATAAGTAAACAAACTCAAAGAAGAAAAAGAAAAAAAAAAAAAACAGTAAGCCTTGATGACTTATTTGCAGATTAAAGTTTGAGAAGCTCAAAACTTTTTCAAGCCTCAGGATTTGGTTACACAAATTTTCATAGCAACAGCCACCTGACATTAGCTGTTGGCTGCAAAACAAACACCCCGAAATGTACTGTGTCTTGAAATACTAATGATTTCTTTCTCATGGTTCCACAGATTGTCTTGGCTCAGTCGATAGGTTCTTCTGCTTCAGATGGCATGGGCTGGGGCAATCACTAGGCTGCGTTCATGGGCTGGACTGTAAGAGTCAAGGTTTCATTCATATATCCAGTGCCTCAGTGCTCCTCCTTGGGTTTCTTTACATGGATAGCTTGGGCTTCCTCAAAGCACAGTGTTCTTAGGGCTTTGGACTTCTTACATGGCAGCTGGCTTCCAGGAAGGAGGACATAGGTGCTACCAATTCTATAGGTCTGGGCTTGGAGGACCCAAAACATCACTTCTTCTGCTTCTATTTGTTAGTGAAAACAAATCACAAGTCTGATTAGATTCAAGGAGAGAGAAAATGGTTTACACTTCTTGATGCACCGGCGAAGTGGCATGGCATGCATACACAAGGAGGGACGGAATTGGTGGTGGTCATCTTTGGAGAGTATCTATCATACCACCCCTCTTGGGTGATATCAGATGTCGTGCATGAGCCCTCCATAAACTCTAAGTGCTGGAAAATGCTCTGATGTATGTCCTAGATTGGCTCTTTTTCTGAAGTAAGCAGGCACCTCAACCCACTTTTTAAAAGGAAAACGTATGGCCCATCCATAGAGCATGGCAGTGCCATGGGGTGGGGGAATGGGTTAGGTCTCATCATTCATCAAATACCCAAACTATTTATTCTGGACCTACTATGTACTAGGAACTTATCACTGGGCACATAGCAGTATACAATACAGTTTCACGATTGCTCTCCAGAGCTTACATTCTAGTGGTAGGAAATAGTAAACTAGTAAACCATCAAATAAACACATAATTTTGGAAAGCGATAAGGACTGTGAAAAGAATAAAATCAGGTACTGTAATTGTGAGTGACTTCCTCGGTTAATTTAGGAGATCCAACAAGGTCTCACGGGGGGATGTCAGTGGACTAAGATCCAAAAAAATGAGAAGAAGGCAGCCATTCAAAGAACTGAGGTCAAAGTGACTAAGTAAAGTAAAAAGGCCCTGAGGCTGGGGCATGCTCTACATGCTCAAGGAACTGAAGGAAAGCCACTGTGCCTGGAGCACATTCTACAAGGGGAAGACGGCCTGAGGTGAGTCTGGATTGCTGGGAGGGGGCCAGGGCTTCGTAGGGCTTTGTGGGCTGAGTAGAGAAAGGTAGGAATATAATGACTGGACCGGGGCAAGAATAACAGGGTAATGGAAAACCACCAGACAATTTAATACAGAAGGGGACACAATTTGATTTGCATTTTTATGAGAAGACTGGCTGCTATGTGAGAGATAGATTATCAAAGGAGAGGGGCAGAAACAGGGAGACCGCTTAGGGGACTGATGCAACAGTCCTGCACCACGGTGGAGCTCTGAGTATTGAAGAACCATATGGAATATCCCTGTCCTCTCTATCCTGCTACCGTGGGGAAATACATTCAACCATCCTCAAAGCCCATGTGTCCACTTGAAGAAATATACTTAATTTAGGACTTCACAAGCTAGAATATTACCCAGCATGTCTACCTTTTTTCCTCTTATTGGGTTAAGGTGATGAAGATTAGAATAAAATTTTTCCACATATCCTTTTGTACCTAAATATATATAACTTTGAGACACTTCATTTCCTTCCTTGATCATCCAGGGTCTTGGCCAATTGGTCAGAATTAGCAAAAGGCCAGGGTAATACTACAGTGAACTTTGGTAGCAGTTGATGACACCAGCTGATTAACATCATTAATCTTTGTTCATGTTTCAAATATTTTCGCAAGGTCATCCTCTCTAGCCTTCCAAGATTAAACACAAAGAAAATGCTATGTGATTCTGTGATTGCTGTCTTCCAGTTCAGACCCAGAATGTCCACAGATGCCTTAAGTAGTGCTCATCTCAGACCCTAACTACTCCTGGGCTGTGACAGCGCTAAGTGACAAAGTTTGCACTTCTTGTTTCTAATATAGTACTTTTAAATCCTTTATATGTCACAGCTTCTGATCTTGCAAGCCCTGAGCATGACATCAAATGTTTCCTTTTCTGAGATCACCCCCGTTTTTATATACTTATTCTTTTCAATAAAAGTGACTGGTGCCATACATAACAAAACTAAGTTCATATTTATACTCTTGCCGTTTCTTGTAAGTTTCAAAATTAGAAACAACTACTTCTCAAGCCCTCTCTCCAAATCTTCTTTCTAAAACACAATCATCATTGGGTGCCTGGGTGGCTCATTTGGTTGGACATCCGACTTCGGCTCAGGTCATGATCTCCCGGTCCGTGGGTTCAAGCCCCACATTGGGCTCTGTACTGACAGCTCAGAGCCTGGAACCTGCTTCAGAGTCTGTGTCTCCCTCCCTCCGCCCCTCTTCTGCTCACACTCTGTCTCTTTCTCTCAAAAATAAATAAACATAAATTTTAAAAAATATTTAACACAATCATCATCAATAACCTCTTCGTATGGGAAGGTTATAAGAAGTGTCACTTTGTACATTATGGGCTCCTTCAAAATAAAGCATTTGTTGCACACCTGCTACTTGCCAGGCTTGTGCCCTGTGATCTCAGGAAATTCACAATCTAATGCAGTTTCAACCACGGTCCTCTAATCAATGACCTTTGGCTGTGATGGTTATTTTCTTTCAAGTCTGTTGGGTAGAAGTTATAACAAGCAGCCTAGGTTAACTACATGTAGTAAGCGACAAGGAGAAAAGCCAGGAGTACAGATCTAGCAACACATAACTTATCTCCACCTTTGTTTATTGCCCCAAAACTTCTTGTAAAGTTTACAACTAAGAGGAGAATAAGCAGTTTGGGGCCTCAACCCTCATAACCACTTTTCCATGAGCAGATAAGACAAAGGGCTCAGTTTCCCCAAGAGCTCACCAATAAAGGCAGAGAGTGACTTTCTCTCCCTTATTCCTCTGAGAGCATGGAAGAACAGTCATGTTTGTTGAGCATTATGCTCCAGAAGCTGTTACTTATAAACAAAGGCAATAGGGTTGGTGGTAAGCTGGGCTGAGTAGGGGAGGGAAGAGAGAAGGCAGAGAGAGAGAGAAGATGGTTAAATAAGGAAGAAAAAAAGAAACAATGATAATAGATTGTTAGAAAAGAAGTGATGATGGGGTGCCTGGGTGGCTCAGTTGGTTAAGTGTCTGACTTTACCTCAGGTCATGACCTTACGGCTTGTGAGTTTGAGCCCTGCAATCAGGCTCTGTGCTGACAGCCTAGAGCCTGCTTCAGATTCTGTGTTTCCCTCTCTCTCTGCCCCTCCCTGGCTCAGATTTTAAAAAAACAAAATTTTTTTAAAGAAAAGAAGTGATGAAGGGCGCCTGGGTGGCTCAGTCAGTTCACTGCCCGACTTCCACTCAGGTCATGATCTCACAGTCTGGGAGTTCAAGCCCCATGTCAGGCTCTGTACTGACAGCTCAGAACCAGGAGCCTGCTTTGGATTCTGTGTCTCCCTCTCTGTCTGCCCCTCCCCTACTCATGCTCTGTCTGTTTGTCTCTCTCTCTCTCTCTCTCAAAAATAAGTAACATTTAAAAATTTTTTAAAAAAGAAAAAAGAAAAGAAGTGATAAGATTGGGATCACAGAATCCCAAACCAGAAGTGCAAACTCCTTTCTCCAACCCTCTCTTAAATCATCAAGAGACTGAGGCAAAGTGGCAGAGGTGCGACCAGAACCAGGCTCTTCTGATCCTCAGAGCCTTTTTTCCTCCACATTTACTTTCTTACACTGTGATTTTGAGGATTTTGAGAAACTCTTCCTCCTTGCGTGACTGTGACATAGCACCTTATGCTGCGCGGAACCCTGTAAATATTTAATGACACGAGCCTAGGTAGTAATGATAAGGACAATCACATCAGTATTAGCCCAAAGGTTTCTGCAGACCCCTGAGGAGTTTCCAGAAAGGAAAAGTCGATGACCAGGGCGACAGCCAGGGTAGAGAGCCTCGTAAAGAGATGCGGTTTGGTTTAGTCTAGAATTCCACTCAGTTTCGGTGCTCTCCTCCCGTAGGGTTTCTCCCTGCTCCTTGCTGGGTGGGATGCAGGTGGTCATTGGGAGGCGGGAGAGACATCTAAAAACAAATGAAAGACTGATTTTCAGTCACTCAGGGTCAATGGCATGGGAACCAATCTAATAGTGGCAGCTCCTTGCTGACGCCCTGAATCCAAAAGATGAAGGTCTCTGGAAAATGCCTAGCAGAGAGCATTCTATAAATTTTTGTTAAATAAATAACCCTTCCCTCCACTCCATCTCTCGCAACACAGTCCTGGGCACAGAGGAGAGGCTGGAACACACAAAAGGAGAAGGAAACATTTTAAAAGTGGAAAACAAAATAATAATGTGTTGGTTCCTCTGTTGCCTTTACCTTCAGTTCAAGGGAGATCTATTTAAAAGCTAGGAATGTCCCTCCTGAAACTGTTATTTAATTATCAAGAACTGATACTTAAGCACTGAGTGGGTGAGTGAGAGGAGGTGTGGGGCGCCTGTAAAGTGGCAAACAGTAAACACGTTAAGTCAAAGACAAACAGAAGTAAGGGCTGCTCTACCATCCCTGGAGGCAAGGAGAGCTGAAGACCGTGGTGAGCAAATGACACCAGGAGAGTTTGGAAGTCCTGAACTTGGTGGAGAAGAGGAGGAGCCAGTAAGAGGACCCTTGATTCCAAGTGGAGATGGGGCAAAGGAAGGTCTGCCAGCCCCGCCTCTGGACTGCCGTCTTAACACTGACCTGAGCACATGCAAGCCCTGCTGAGGTCTCTAACACCTTGATTCATGTGTGGGAAGGAGAGTGGAGGCGTAACAGAGGAGAAAAGGCAAGCAGTCACGATTTGTTTTTATATCGAGGGGCAAATATTCAGACATCCAAGCGCGCAGTAAGAAAAGAAACCAAATTTTCAGTATGCGAGATATCCAAAACCTCATTTTTGACCCCATTTAAACCCAGTGGGATTTAGAGGCACCTCGGTGGCTCAGTCAGTTGAGTATCCAACTTTGGCTCAGGTTATGATCTCACGGTTGGTGAGTTTGAGCCCCGCATTGCGCTCACTGCTATCAGCACAGTGCCCGCTTCGGATCTTCTTTCTCCCCTCTCTCTCTGCCCCTCCCCTGCTTGCACTCTCTCTCTGTCTCTCTCAAAATAAGTAGTGAACTTAAAAAAGAAACAGTGGGTTTTATCCAATGGAGGCAGGGATTAGCTGTACATCCTTAGCACTTCATCTGTAAGACTACCTGATCTAAGAGTCCTCATGTCATCTCTTCTGCCTCGAGGGCAGAACCCAGGTCTATTTCATCTCTATATCTTTCAGCATGGAGCACAGGACTTGCACATGGAGGCACTGTTTGTTGAAAGGCTTATCATGGAAGAAGGCTATCCCCATAAGTTTTCCCAGAGGTCTTTCTCTTTCCCCACACACTCCATATATTATTCCAAAGCCATAGTAACCTTCAAATACACAATTCTGAGTATGTCCTATCTGTACTCAAAACTGTCCATGGTTCCCTAGTACATACAGTTTATCAAGTCCATTGTAACTGGTTGATGGGCATGCCCCATCTACCACGCCAGCCTTGTCTCACACCTTCCCATTTAAACACCCTCTGCTTTCCAGCCCTCTGCCTGCAACTATTCCCTAGTTCCCAAACACTCTCCATGCTCTCCAGTTCTGTACCTTTACTCATGCCTTTCTTCTGCCTGGAAAACAGCAGCAGAAAGACCAGACTAGGAGTCTGGACACTTGGCTTTAAATCCCACCTTCATTAGCTGTGTGACCTATGGCAATTTTGGGTTTTTGTTTTTCCTACTGAGACTCATTTCTTCATCTTTAATGATGAAGTTGCAGAGTTGTTGTGGAGAGAAATAAGATTAGATACCATCTGTGAAAGCACCAGGTATTATAGGTGCCCCATCAGTGTTTGTCCCTCCTCTTTATGATCCTTCCAGCCTGAGGACACTCTGGAGGGAGAAGAGCCTCTCCCTGCACTGAACCTGAGCAAGTAGTTACAAGGGATGCTCCTACAACAGTAAGGAAGGGTCCAGCCCCAGGTTAGCCATATGGAAGCACATGGTCCATGGATGACACAGCTACATGTCCTCAGACACAGACCTGGAGTCATAGAGGTAGAAAATCCTGGCTGATTATCTAGCCAATCTTCTGTTTCCAAGGTAAGGAAACTGAAGTCCAGAGAGGACCCAAGGCTGGGCTCCTGCCTTCTGTGCATTACTCTTCACCATGCCACGAATAAGAGCTAATATTCCCAGGAATGCCTCGGGCTGAGGCTGGAACAGAAATCACAGGCTAAAGAGCTTCCTTGAGAAGTGTCTAGTCCACTCCCTTGCTCCAGACAGGCCTGCACCTCCTACTCACTCAGCACCTATTGGGCTCCTACAAAATGTTAGGTCCACACCAATGAAAAGGATAATAAAATGTCTGAGATGGACACCATCCCACCCTTAAGTTTCATAACCCAGGCAGGGAGGAGTCATGTGTTTACATAATTACCATGCAGCATGGGAACGGCGTCTACCCCATCTCAGGAACACCAGAGGACTGGGCGAAGCTCCCTGGTAGAGCAGAAAACTCTTCACAAAGCAGACAGATGAGTTCGGTCCTGAAGGATAAGCAGGCTACATGTCCAGGTGTTGGGAAGGACATTCTCACTTGGTCAGTGATTTTCGCTGTGCGGACAATTACAGTAGCATATGCTGGGGGTGAGGCCACACACCGGAGTCTGCTGGTGACGATCTGCTCCATGAAAGGCAGCCAAGGACTAGTTCAGGTTGGTCCAGGCTTGGGAACATTTTTAAGCCAAATGTACTATCATTCCTAATGTACTTGTTTTACACAGATTACTTCCGAGGGTCCCTCACCACCTCCTTTATTACTGAGACGAAAGTGGCCTTAGATAATAAAATAAATCAGAACCTCAGATTTGGGAGTTTTCATCCAGAAGAAAAAAAAAGCCAGAAACAAACGGGTTGGCTCTTAAGTGAGAAATAGTGGGTAACCGCTCAAAAGAAAAGGCATTGGTGCACAGTGGGCTGCTTGGGCCCTCCAGGAAGAAGACATCAAGACTGAGTTAGAGGGGCGCCTGGGTGGCTCAAGCGGTTGAGCGTCTGACTTCAGCTCAGGTCATCATCTCATGGTTCATGAGTTCAAGCCCTACATCAGGTTCACTGCAGTCAGCATGGAGCCCACTTTTGTTCTTCTGTCCCCACTTCTCTCTCTGTCCTTTCCCCACTTGAACTCTCTCTCTCTCTCTCTCAAAAATAAATAAATCTTTTAAAAAAAAAAAAAAAGACTGAGCTAGGAATCCAAGAGATCTGTTGGAGATGAGGCCTATGAAGAGAAAGAAGACAGGAGGCAGGAGGGAAAGGTCTCAGACCATGATAGAGGCCTGACACCTGTGAAAGGTAGGGCAGAAAGGAGAATTGGCAGGAAGTTCAGGGGCAAAGATTGCCTGTAGAGATGAAACCATTGGCCCCTGGGCCTCCCTGAGCTCAGTGTTGGCTAGGACTACCTGGGCAGTGCAAGATCGATCCCAAAGCCAAAGCAGATCCCCAGGGAACTGCTGCTGACAGCAGGCCTTACCACGTGTTCTCGCTTAAAGAGAGATCTCAGCAACGCATCTCCATGGTTGCTCAACACACACGTCATCCTGGCGTATAAGAATTGAGAGGAGAATTTACTGTGCTGGTACTTAGAGACTTTTCCAGGAACGTGGGAAGCAAATCCTGATCTTAAGATAACAGAGTAATTGTAGGCTCTGTGTGTTGGTTAATTATTGGTGTCTGGCAGGGAAAACTCAATCACTGGTGTTTAGGACTGGCCGGGGTTGAGAGTGTAGCTTTGGTCCTGGAAGTCTTGCCTTCCTAGAAGCCAAATTCTTCGCTTGAGCAAGCTACTCAACTGTCGGATCACTAAATGGAAAGAAGTATAATGGAAGGAGTCAATGCTCTCAGCCAGATAGAGAAAATGGAGGAAGCAAAGAGGAATAATCTACTAGACCTTAACCACCATAAATACAGGATTCCATCGGTCTTTGCCCCCAGTGAATAGCCAACTGTCCTAGTATCTGTCACACAGAGGCCCTTAATAAATATGGGATGAATGAATGAATGACGAATGAATGAACAAACAGATGAATGTCACCCACCACTTCCAGATAAGACAGTTCCCTCTTGCATTTATCCCTCCCTGTGTTTAGCTTCACAGACATGCTCATTTGATTTTGTTTTCTGTATTTTTACATACCATGCTATATTGGTTGGGGTTAAACTTTCTAACTAGTGCAGATAGGAAGGGATTTATTTCAGGGTATGAAATGGCTTACAGAATCATTAGAAGGGCTGAAGAAATGGACTCTAGGTTGAGCTGTTGGTGGGGGACTCGGGGAGCACACTGCAGAACTGGCCCATCCAGGGGGCTGCTTCCTCTTCAACAACCTTGCTGCCTCCATTGTCACCACGCAGCCACGGCAGCCATCCGGAAGCTGCCAACATCTGGGATCCTCCCCCACTGCCTGCTCTGGGTCACACCACACCTGCTGCAATACCAGTGAATGCCCCACACTGCCCCTCGCCACCCGTGAAAGTAATAAAGAGACTCTAGAGAGGCTAAATGCCTCCACTTGCTTGTTGGCCCTCACAAGCAGCGAAAGGATGGTCCCTGCCCCATGTCTGTCTTCCAAATCAACATGAGTGCCACTGGTTGGCCAAACTTGAATCACCTCAGGAAGCCTAGCTTCTGAGGAGTTGAGAAAATGTTTAATTCCAGTCTCTGCAGGACAGAGGCAAGTACTCTCAAAATTAGACTGAATGAATTGATGAGCCATTTCCACCACAGCCCCCTGTGAGGAAACCGCAGAGAAAGTCTCGCCGTCTATTTTGTGTCAGTCACAAACTAGGCACCTTCAGGCCAATCTCACTGTAGAGTGCATCCTCACTTGTGAAAAGGTTTAAAACAACTTGTGTGCATTTCCTATGGAGATAGAAGAGCAAGAATCATCGATCGTTAGTTGTCCTCCACAAAAGGACATTATCTATGGGCTTTGGTGCCTGTATACTCCACCCCATTCAGAATGTCATGTGGCCACTGATGTCACTTTGCAATTGTGACTTTTGTGACGTCAAATAGTTAACAATACTAAGTACTTTGTAGTAACTGAAACCACAACTTCTAGGTTTGACCTTCAGTGTAAGACTTCTGTATCTCCATGTAGAGAGTTCTGGTAATATCATTATAACCTTGTTGCCATTACTCAGGAAAAACTGCTGCGAGTCAAGCACTGTTTATACATGCAAGAGGCATGTTTGATAAGTATGACTCGTGATGTTCTCAGAACTGTTTTTGTCCCCCATTGTCCCTTAATGGTTTTTTTCAGTGTGTTAACCTCCTCTGCCCTTGGATAAAAACCCTGGCAGGTGTTTTGGCTTTTTTGCTCACTTCTAGATAATAGCACAGTGTTGGAGTCATTTTAAGGCACAAAGACATTCTCATTTTGGTCAAAATAATGTCTAGTCCCATGTAATGGTCAAGTGGCTGAACTCAACTTAGTATTAAATCCTCTCTTTGTGGGCCAGTCATGGGCTGGAAGCCCACAATGGGGTAAGAGGCTTGACATCAGCTTTCCTTTTCCTACCACAATCTTCCCCACTGTCAGATCTAAAGGAGAAAAGGAGGAAAGGAGTGGGGAGAGGTGAGGGCATAGGACTGTACTTACGTGACGGATAGCTCTGTGCTCCCTGGGCCTGGCACATGGTTCATGCTGGTGTCGCTGGGTAGGAGAAATTCTCTCGTAGTGTTTCATGGTCCCCTCCTAGACTCCTCTCTCCTGCAGACCCTTTTGATCTGGAAAATACGCTTCTATTCTTGGTGGCCTATTACAGCTCCTTCCTCATCCCCTGGGCATTGAGCAGTGTACTTCTGGCTCTTTTCTGTGGGTTTTCTCCTTTCTTCTTGAGACTGGACCACTCTTATAGGATGGGACCTGACCTCACATCTCTCCCAAGTAGCCTTTGTCTAACCTGCAGGAAATGCATCCTTACCCTGGAAAGACCTTGATCTGACTGAGAGGCTGAGGGACATGAATCATGTCCTAGGGTTAACTTCTTCTGTAAATCTGCAGAGGGTATGGAGGTGGTGGGCTTTGTTTTGCACTTTCATCAGTAGGTCCCTGACCCTTTATACAGCGAGTTCCTCACCAATTGAAATCCTGCTTGCATTGGTTCTCCTCCATCACTAGCCATCCCCTCTATATCCTTCAAAATCCAGCTCAGTCTTTACTCCTTTGGTGAAGCATGAAGTCTTTTTAGATCTTTCTGACTGGTTAATGTTTCTCAATCTTTCACGTTTCTCAACCTTTCACAGGTTCCCTCCGTGTCTGCCTTGTCCATGAAACCCTAATTACCTGCGTGCCCCCCTCAACACAATTAGCTCCTTGGAGCTCCCTTAGGACATTTACATAAATCCATTACCACATTTTGTGTTGCTTTCTCCCTTTTTGCCTTTCATAGTAGGCTAGGAACTCTTCAAGGACAGCACACATGTCTTAGCCAACCCATACCTATAAGTCAATTCATACCATACCACACTTAGTGAGCTCCTACCTCGAGCACCATACTCAGCCCATCAAAGGCAATTAATTCATTTATCCAACATGGGCTTATTTCTTCCAATATAATTTGTTGTCAAGTTGGCTAACATACAGTGTGTACAGTGTGCTCTTGGTTTGGGGGTTAGATTCCCATGATTCATCGCTTACATACAACACCCAGTCCTCCTCCCAACAAGTGCCCTCCTCAATGCCCATCACTCATTTTCATCTCTCCCCTGTACCTCCCCCCATCAACCCTCAGTTTGTTCTCTGATTTTAAGAGACTCTTACGGTTTGCCTCCTTCCCTCTCTGTTTGCAACTATTTTTCCCCTTCCCTTCCCCCATGGTCTTCTGTTAAGTTTCTTGAGTTCCACATGTGAGTGAAAACATACGATATCTGTATTTCTCTGACTGACTTATTTCACTCAGTATAATACCCTCCAGTTCCATCCGCATTGCTGCAAATGGCAGAATTTCATTCTTTCTCATTGCTAAGTAGAATTCATTGTATATATAAACCATATCTTCTTTATCCATTCATCAGTTGATGGACATTTAGGCTATTTCCATAATTTAGCTATTGTTGATAGTGCTGCTAAAAACATTGGGTACATGTGCCTCTATGAATCAGCACTCCTGTATCCTTTGGATAAATTCCTACTAGTGCTATTAGTGGGTCGTAGGGTAGTTCTGTTTTTAATTTTTTTATGAACCTCCACACTGTTTTCCAGAGTGACCGCATCAGTTTGCATTCCCACCAACAGTGCAAGAGGGTTCCATTTCTCCACACCCTCACCAGTATCCGTTGTTTCCTGAGTTGTTAATTTTAGCCACTCTGACTGGTGTGAAGTGATATCTCAATGTGATTTTGATTTGTATTTATCCAACATGGGCTTATTGAGCAACTACTATGAACACTGAGGTCAACGTGGTAAACTATGGTGAAGGCATTTGCCTTCACGGTACCTGAAGGAAACCAAGAGCATTGGTGGCCCCTCATAGAATCTCCCTCACTGAGGTCCTGGTCTGTGCTGGGCCCCTTGCAGGTGCATCCCACTAAATAGGCACAGTGGGATTCTCACCTACTTCGCATGAAGGTCCGGCACACTTTGAAACACTTGTCACAAATATTGCTGGAGAAGTCGGACCTATTCAGTAATGTGGATTCACCCATCCAGTGATACAGTTTATTCAAAAGAAGACCTGTGAGCGACCTGAAAGTCTAATACTGGAGACTGTTTTACACTTCACGAGAAAAGTTATGCTCGCCAGAGGGGTGGGTCCCTCCCCATGACTCACCCAAGCACACATACAACCCAGGCTTCCCCAGCAATGACACTGGTCTATGCATGCAGAAAGGGTGAAAAAAAAAAAAAAAGGCTCACGCAGCAAGTGTTCTTGCCTTCACTTCTAATAAGTGAGTATGGCTTCTTAAGGTTCTAGGTTATGGGACTATTATTATTTTGTTGTACTTCTTTATGTGAGGTGGCGAAGGACAGTAACACCAAGGCAGATCATACCTGAACATTGGAAGTGAAAAATACCTGAGTCTGAATCTATAGTGCTAAGAAATTCTGTGCAGCAAACTCACTGGCAGCAACAGCCTTCTCATAGAGGGCGACCTAGGGGCAATCGGGCCTAGAAAGGACCTTCTATCTAAAACACATTTCTTCCCTCACTCTCTACCACAAAGCAAGGAATTCTCACCATGGAACTCTGGCTAAGGTAAGACGTTTCTAGACACTCCATGTTTAGATAGCCATGAAGGGCAACGGACGTCGGAAACTACAATGATAGTTATTGACAATCGGTTCCTGGGCCCTAGATATTTTGACTCATAGAACTTTCAGAATTTACTCTGCATAAATTCAGTCCTTCAAATGTCTGTGCCTGATCTCAAAGGCACACAGGATCACAGAGACCTGACAAAGGACAGACCGTGTCCAGACTTTGGGTCGACACAGAGAAGAGCAGACCCAGGGAGGCAAAGGTGTGAGAGCCAGAGGCCCAGGAGCTGGAAGAAGGGACCCGTCAGCGAAGGCAAGCTCCCCATCAAATCATCGCGTAGGCTGCTGGTCACTGGGAGGAAGGAAGCAGCAGGCCCAGGTTCAACATAGAGTTCTAGATAGCAAAGGCACATGGGAAATTTTTCTTTTAAAATCTTTCTAGTTTCTCAGAAGCCTTCCTCACTAGGACTCCTCTGTCCTGCACAGCTCTTTCTTATAAAAGAGGGTGTCAGTACCACAAAACCGAGTTGTGACTCAGCTGAGCTGCCAGCTTCCTGGAGGCCATCACCGAGCACGAGGCTGGCTCAGATTGAACAGAACTGGCTTTTCCAGATGTCTTGACTCAACCAGCTGATCCAGAACATCCTCGTAAAGATGAGGTGTCCCTGTAGCAAACACCATTGGTCTCCGTCCACCTGGCACGTGGAGCTGGGATTTGCTTTACAGCACTGACAGTAGAGACCAGGAATAGAAATGAGACCTTCTCAGCTACCAGCACCAGCAGGAGCACTGCTCTGCCTACAAAAGACTGCAAAAAAAAAAAAAAAAAAAAAATAGGCCAAGATGATGCTGAATCTGCAAATGTAAATGCAAATTCTAAGCCTGAAACTCTGCCCTAGTGGCTCTCCCTTGTGGACTCACTACTCCCGTTTCATAGGCCTCATTATTCCACACTCCATCCTCTACCCCCAGTAGATGCCATTGAGAGTCCAAATTCCCTGCGTTTGCTCCCCCGGTTTCCCTAGTCTGGAATGATTCCCCCTTTTGTCTCTTCATCTCACAGCTTCTAGGACGCAGGTCTAATTTGCAACCTTCTAACAAGGTATTGTTGAGAACTCCGAACTCCAAGAGTCCTAACTGAACTTGTCATCTACAGGTGCAGTTCCGAAGTCCAGGACAAAACAAAAGTTTCTAAGGAGATGGATTTTTTTTCAGTATTTATGACTGCCCGCCTCAGACTGTCTGAATTTGAAATTTGGGAAGTGAGGCTAGAAAATCTGTCTTTGGTTTGGGTTTTATTTGTTTGTTTTTTAAATGTCCTCATATGCCCTCATGTAAGAGTCATTCCACTGTAAAGAAACATGTCGTGGGGCGTCTGGGTGGCTCAGTCAGTTAAGCGTCTGACTTTGGCTCAGGTCATGATCTCACAGTTCATGAGTTCAAGCCCTGTGTTGGGCTCTGTGCTGACAGTTCAGAGCCTGAAGCCTGCTTCAGATTCTCTGTCTCCCTCTCTCTTTGCTCCCCCCAACTCATGTTCTGTCTCTCTCTGTCTCAAAAATAAACAAACATAAATGAATTTTTTTAAAGAAACAAGTTATACTTGATAAATACTATCATATTATTTTTCAAACGTTTTGAGTTTATTATTTTGTTTTTTTCCACCAACCCATCGGCTTCTCTGACCAGGGGCAGGATTACACACACACACACACACACACACACACACACACACACACACACCAGTGCAGTATTAAGTACACGGTGAACATAAAATAAATCATTCTTGCTGGATTGCCATACCTGATGAAGAAGGAAGGAAGTGGAATGCTGGGAGAATAAATTATTTATATTGTCTTCCTTTTGTTGTGACTCTGTGAAGAACAAACTCCGCACATGACCCAAACCATTCTCTCAAGAACCAGTCTTAAAAGGGGAGGGTTGCAGCCAACACCCTCTGAACAACACCAAATGCTGGTGGGGATATAAATTAACAGTAATTCTCATCCATCGCTACTGGGAATACAAAATGGTGCAGCCACTTTGGAAGCCAGTTTGGCGATTTCTTACAAAACTAAACATGCTTTTACCACAAGATCCAACAATTGCAGTTCTTGCTATTTACTCAAATGCACTGAACGCTTATGTCCACACAAAAGCCTGAATATGGATATTACATCAGCTTTATTCGTAATTATCAAAACTTGGAAGCAACCAAGGTGTCCTTCAATAGGTGAATGGATAAATAAGCTGCGATTCATGCAGACAATGGAGTATTATTTAGTGCCAAAAATGAGCTATTAAGACATGGAGGACATTTAAATGCATATTACTAAGTGAAGAAACCAATCCAAAAAGGCTACGTACCATATGATTACAACCCCGTGACACTCTGGAAACGGCAAAACCGTGGAGACAGTAAAAAGATCATTGGTTGCCAGGGGTGGTGGAGAGGGAGGGATGAACAGCTGGGGCAGAGGATATTTAGGGCAGTGAAACCACTCTGCATAATATGATAATGGGGATACACGTCATTATTAATTTGTCCAAACCCATAGAATGTAAAACACCGAGGCTGCACCCTAATGGAAACTATGGATGGGTGATAGGTCGATGTAGGTTCACCAAGTTTAACCAAGTTTAACACACGTGGTAACAAATGTACCACTTTGGAAGATGTTGATAACAGAGAAGGCTCTGCAAGTGTGCGGGGAGGGAATGTATGAGAAATCCCTGTGCCTTCTGCTCAGTTTTGCTGTGAACCTAAAACTGCTCTAAAAAATAAAGTCTATTTTTAAAAAGCGGGGGAGAGGGTAAGTTATCTCGGTACCATATGACAACCCATGCGTTCCCGGCAAGTCTCACTCTAGTAAAAGGAGGGTTATGGTGAGGATACAATGCTGGGATCTTATAGGAAAGGAAATTAAGTAAAGAAATTAGGAGAACTGAAAAGCCATCAGAAATATTAATAATAATGATAACAGCTATCATGCAGTGAGTGTTATCCTGTGCTTAGCACTGTGCTAAGCGAGTCACCTGACACCAATAGTCCTACTTTAAAGGTGAGGAAACGGAGTCCTAGAGCAGCTAGGTAATCGGCCCGCTTTCATAATTAGCAGAGCCTAGATTGAAACCCCAGTCTATCAGACCCCAGAGTTGAAGTGTTTGGGTTTTTTTTTTTTTCCATTTCTTAGTGTCCTATGACTCTTTCTTTTTTCTGCCTTATTTAGTGCCAGAGTTTTTTCGACCTCCTCATCTATTTTCATGAGATCCAAAATGGCTGCCTCATCCCCAGAGCTTTCATGGAGACTCTTATCTCCAGGACTCCTAATTCACTTGAGAAAATAGGAATGGCCAATGAATTGGCTGGCTTTGAGGCCAGTATCCATCAAGGATCCAATCAGTTCTGGCTAGTGCAGTCAGCTGTGGCTGATTGGATCTCAGATGGGTACTTACCTGGTCACCCCAGAGCTGTAGGAACTATAGGCAATTTGCCTGACAAGTCCATCATATTAGGACATCACTTACTATCCTTGAAACCAGAACCCTAAATAAGCATTGTAAACCTACCGCTTTCCTCACATGTAGAAACAGGCTAATCATGATACACCCCCATGGTGTTATTATGAAATTTAAAGGAGGTAATCTATGTGTAGTGTAGAGAACGGTATCTAGCACACAGTAGTTGCTATGAATGATATTATCTTTTTAATGTTTTCTTTTTAATGTTTATTTATCTTTGAAAGAGAGAGAAACAGAACATGAGCAGGGAAGTGGCAGAGAGAGAGGGAGACACAAAATCCAAGCAGGCTCCAGGCCCTGAGCTGTCAGCACAGAGCCCAAAGGGGGGCTAAACCCAGGAGTCAAAGTCCAAAGCTCAACTGATTGAGCTACCCAGGTGCCCTATGAATGGCATTATTATTCAAGCCGTACTGCAGGTACTTATGCTGGTCTTCCAGTATGCTGTGCCCTTGACTTTCCACCTTGTTTGCCTGACCCACCCCTTCAAGAATATTTGTCTCAACAACTGCCAAACGTAAACATTCCTGGAAACAAATCCTTTGTTATGCAGGTTTGATAACACCCCTTAGACAACGTTAAAAAACAAAAAATCGACTGAGTAAACTTGAAGATCTAATTAGCTTTATCAAATGATTGATGAATCCAGCAGCATTCATCCCCCGTAGTAATTAGAAAGGCCCTCTAAGCTGTACAAAATGGAAGATTTTTACAAGCGAAGGAGGGTGAAGCAAGGGAGTTATTCGCAAAAGAAAATAAAAAAATTGTTTCAGGCCAGGTCATCTTTTGGCGGGAAGGGAACGGCAGGGGTCTTACACAGATCACCTCACTTGTGCTGATCAGGAAATTTCAGATTGATTGTTTAAAGGTTACATTTCTGGGAGAAGTCTTGGTTAGCTGTGGTGGGCCAAATAACTCCATTTTGGGCTCATTGTTTCTTTTCCCACACAACAAAGGTGGATGATTCCCAGGCTGAAAACATCCAGGGTTATTATTCTAAAATGACTCCAATCAATGCTAGCCTTTTTCTTTGGGAAGGTAGTTACAAAAGCAGGTATTAAAGGTAGAAAGTGGAGTTCACAGAAGTGACAGGCAGAAATGGCCTGCGGCAAACTCTGCCCCTGAAGTCACAGGTTTCACTCCACTGGCCCATTTAACAAGGAAACGATTCATTAATGACTGTGAATAACAGGGGAAAAGGATGATCAGACTAAAACTTGTCCAGACAACCAAAATGACTTAACGCATTTGCACGATAACCCTAACAATGCCACCACAACCATCTGAGGAATTTAAATATTTCCAGATGATCGCTATGAATTTTAGCAAAGTTCTTCTAGAATCAACTCAGGCAGGGCTTTCTACAAAACAGGTATTCAGACTTTGGTGGACTTGATAAAGAGTAAGCAAAGAACAAAGAGAGGCCGTGCTGCCATGAAGTTTCATCCAAACCAACAAGAAAAGGGATTTCTCAGCCCGTATATCATCACAATCAGCAAGTTCCATTTAGGTTATTTCAAATTTCTCATTTGATATTCCCGACGATTGCCCTGCAAGCGAAGGCCACTTATTATTCAGTTTTACAGATGAGAGAAATGAGGCCCAGCAACTTGCCACTACTTGCCATTGCTAGTCAGAAGAATTTAGGACAGAGCCCCGGTCCCCTGACTCATGTTGGTTCCCTGCCCCATGATGTCTCTGTGGAGTGTCCTGCTGAAAACTCTGGAAGGAAACTTCCAGGTGGTGAAATCAACTAACTGGTTGAGAAATAGCATCTCTTAAAATGTGCTCCTCCAATCTCTAATGTGCCATGACATTTCGAGAATAAGCTTTGGAATTACTGCTCATCAGATAATCTACCTCGATGTGTATACCACATCTGAGGTCTGAGCAATCCTACCACACAGAAACATGTACAATATACTAACCCCGTGTTCCTCAAACTGCCTTGAGGAAATAAAGAAAGAAAAATGTGTGTGTCTGTGTTATTTATTAAGATCTCACAGAGGAATGTTGTTTGAAAAAATACTTTATATTAAAAACAACTATTCTGTACATAAGTAAATTAACCAAAACGTTATCCCTCCTTTTACTTTACCTAATCCCTGGTCTCTTAGGCCCAAACTAATGTCTAGAAGTAACCCTAGTTGTAAGAAACATTTCTGGACATGGAGCATGCTGTTAGGAAATGTATAAGGAGAAGTGAAGCTTTAGAATATTGAAGTAGGGTTAGGAGGGCAGATTAATATAAAAGTAGTTTCCATCTCCAACCTCCTGGTGGTCTAAAGAAACTACAGGAGGTTTTTTTTTTTTCTCTTCACCCCTACATAGCTGTTCGGGTATTTACATCTATGTCAGTGGTCTGAGGAGTAAGATACTTCTTCTCTTCCTTATCTGTGGCTTTCCCCACAAAGAGGACTTTCTCTAATTTGGAAGGAGAAAACTTTGGCTTCTTAGAGACCAGCATCTTACACGTAGTGTAGAAAAGTGACCCTGTGGTGGCCAGGAACAATGACCAGCCCCCGTAAGGAAAAAGGGACAGTAACTTACAGGCCTTTCAAAAACCTTTATCAAGCATCAGTTAACCAACCGACTGAAATCCACACACGAACAGAGTGAGCCCTTTCATTTTCAAACTTCTTTCGACCACCTTGTCAGTGGCTGCACGTTTTGCTTGGGGGAGGCACGTTATCTCAGAGACTGAATTGGTCTTTGCAGCCATTTATATAACACAGGTTCACTGTGGAAATTTTGTAAGCTAATAGCATACACAATAATGACTTTTTTAAAAGATTTTTTTATGTTTATTTTTAAGAGAGAAAGAGTGCGAGTCGAGGAAGGGCAGAGAGAGAGGGAGATAGAGGGTCTGAAGGGGGACCTGAGCTGACAGTGGAGAGCCCGATGCGGGTCTCGAACTCATGAACCATGAGATCATGACCTGAGCCGAAGTCAGACACTTAACCGACCAGGTGCCCCAGGATAATGACTTTTAATAAGCAAAAATATACTAATAACACTTTAAACCAATGATAGCTTAATCACACTATTGTTACAGGCAAGGAGAGATGAAGGGAATAAAGTCTAGGGACCCCGGATGGCTCAGTCAGTTAAGCACAGGGACTTTGGTTCAGGTCATGATCTCTCAGTTCGTGAGTTCGAGCCCCCTGGGGCTCCTCTGATGTCAGCATAGAACCTGCTTCAGATCCTTTGTACCCTTCCCTCTCTGATTCTCCCCTGCCTGTGTGCTCGCTCTCTCGCTCTCTCTCAAAAATAATTATTAAAAATTTTTTTTAAAAAAGGAATAACGTCTAGTCTTAGTTGAGGTATGTCTTTACACAAGTTGGTACTTGGGGGAAATGCCACAGCCAACCCAAAGATGAAGTCCAGCTGCCAGCAGAGAAGGAAGTGTCTCCTGTTGCCAGAGCACGTCACCTAGGGAACGATGGAGCCGGTGTTGATGGGCAACGTGATCTTTGTGGGGTCACTTCCTGGCTTTTGCCTCTGTTGATAAAAGAGTCACCTTTACTCCTGCAGGAGTTAATTGCCCCACGGTTTTCAGAGAGCTATTTAGATCAGCAAAATGCAGCCTTGCCCAGACGGAATATTCTCAAATAATCCTCACACATCATTGGTATTTATAGTCTAAATGTCCCCTTGCCTTTTCCTGTATTTTTACTGATGAGCCCCCAGCAAGACCCTCAGCAGCTGAGCTACTGAGCTCCTAAGTAAGAACAGATGAAATGGTGCTCACTTCCGCAGCACATACACTAAAATCTGGACCAATACAGAGATCAACATGGCCGCTGCACAAATTCACGGAACGTTCCATAGAACAGACGAAATGACGACATCCTGACATGACTTACTTCATTATTACATCAAAACAACTTTACTTCTAAAAACAACTTCATTTTTTAAATTTTTGTCAGAAACAAACGAATTAAAACAACTTTGCTTAAGTCATAACAAGAGGATTTGAAATCAGTTAACTAGAGAGCAACTTCCCTTGAGAGAATTTTGACTCTTCTTGACCACCCCTCCCCCCCTTTATTTCCAGATCGAATAGTTGAGCCGCGTTACCAATTTATGGCCCATATTTCCCACTTGGGGAAACACATGAGCTTCCTTGCCTGTGGCCATTCCTTGAAGCAGCAGTATTCAAGATTTGACTCGGGCTTCACCCTGGGCCTAGGGTGGGTTTAGGAAACTGGCTGCTTTCTGGGATATTGAGTTTTCCTTCTTACACGATCAAAAATGGCCTCCCAGAGATTTCCCTCCTTCTCAGGTACTCATCTCTGAGGTTTCTTCTTCACCCTCAGGCAGTTCTCTCAGAAAACAGTCTCAAGGCCTAGGACAACATGCCCCAGAGGCCAGCCCCTCTCCCAGCCCACAGGCTGTGGGCATCACTTCCTTAGTGGGCCCAGCTTCTCTCCACAAACAGGGTTTCTCAAGAGTGGCGATGGGTTAGTGACTTCCTCAGCGCTAGCTGGGAGGTAGATGGGGGTCCACAGCCACCATGTCCACCTTCCCCACCTCCGTGCTCTCCCAGAAGCAGGGGTTTCCCAGCGAGATTGTGTGCTTCCTCACAGCTCCCCCCTCCCTGGGAACTGGGCCCTGGAGCGGAGACCACCCCACCCGCTCCATCACTTGGTCAGAACTGTACGGCCAACACTGAGCACTTTTGAGACGCCTTTCTGGGAAGGCCAGTGTGCTACCATCTCTTCTATCTCTCTCCTTCTCAGAGCAAGAGCAAAATTAATTCCCTAGGCATTACAGAGTACAGCATTCTTTCTTGAAGATTTTAACCATCCTGTGCAGAAAAAAGTTCAAATGATTCCCTTCTTAGCTGCTTGTAATGTCCTCTGTGCCATTTGTATCACTCTGTCTAAGTTAGAAGTGGTACTTTTCTTTCTCTTTCTTTAAAGTTTATATTTGGGAGAGAGAGAGTGCATGTGCAAGCAGGGGAGGGGCAGAGAGAGACAGAGACACAGATTCTGAAGCAGGCTCCAGGCTCTGAGCTGTCAGCATAGAGTCAGATGCAGGGCTCGAACTCACAAACCGGGGAAGATGATCCAAGTCAAAGTCCAACACTTAAGTGACTGAGCCACCCAGGTGTCTCTGAGTGATACTTTTCTGGAAGGTTAAGAATAATATCCTTCAGGGGGGCCTGGGTGGCTCAGTCGGTTGAGTGGCCGACTTCAGCTCAGGTCATAATCTCACCGTCTGTCAGTTCGAGCCCCGTGTTGGGCTCGGTGCCGATGGCTCAGAGCCTGGAGCCTGCTTCGGATTCTGCATCTCCCTCTCTCTCTGCCCCTCCCCTGCTCACGCTCTGTCTCTCAAAAATAAATAAACATTTTTAAAAAATTAAAAAAGAATAATATCTTTCAATAACAATTAGTTGTTTAAATAATAAAATCAAACACATGTAAAACGCACATAAGTGCTTTATAAATGTTAATGTTTACATTGTATAGACATGATCAATATTAATAAACTCACATAATGCTATGATAGTGACTGTAAAAGATTAGAAAACTGAGGAAGAGAACAATAAATTCCCTACACAGGCAGTATAGTGAGTGCGAGAGCTGGTGTTGCTTTTTCCCTCCCGCGCTCTACCTGGTGTTCTTGCTACAAGGTGTTACTGCCTCTCGGAAAGGTCCTCTCTCTCTCTCTCTCTCTCTCTCTCTCTCTCTCTCTCACACACACACACACACACACACACTGTTACATTAAGTTATTCTGGCTTATTCAAGGCCATTGCAATAGGTGTGTTGCAGTAGGAGAGAGGGGTGCTCAAATCCAAATACAACAAGAACACGTGGGGATTTATAGCCAAGGAGCAGAGTGAGGGGTCAGTGGATAGAACATTACTGAGAGGAGACATCAGGACTAGGGGGATTCTTGCTAAACTGGCTAACGGGCCCAAGACAGGACAACGGCCAAGGTGGAAGCCTAGCTGAGAGAAGGGCACAGAAAGAAGGACCTCGCTAAAGTTTGGTCAGGGAGAGAGTCTTTGCCAACACATGTGCCCGCGCGCGCGCGTGCGCACACACACACACACACACACACACACACACACAAGGGTACATGCACGCACACAGCACATTGGCCCTCTGGCAGTCCCACTAGTGTTATTCCTTTTCTCAAACAACTTGGGGGCAAGTTAGTGATCAGAAAACTTGAGTTCTAAACATGGCCTCCCCCTCGCTCTCCCCTTTTTATCGTTGAGCCCTGGGGCAAGAAAGGACACACTGAGCAGGCATTCTCCTGTCCACAGGACTCCCCGAGAAAGTGCTGCGTGGTGGAGAAAGGCAAGAGAATAATTGTCAGGGGTCCCACTGGGGTGGAGCGCCGCAGGCAGCTAGGCAAAGCAAGCTGGCCGCTCTGTGCATGTTCCCGGAGAACGAAATGCACACTTAAACGGCTTTCCCAGCTACGTAACAATGTTGCCAGAGGGGAAAGTAGTGCTTGGAAGGATTTCCTGGCGTGATTGAAGACAAAGGCTATCTACCACCCCAGTGGACTGAAACACACAACAGGGTCAATGAAAACCGTGAAGAAAAATAAAAAACCCCTTTGAAACGGGCAAGATGACTGTGCCTCCTTTCAAGAGGAATGCTGGATATCGTCTGGAGGACCCTTCCAGGGTCGTCGGATTTATTACAGGTCTGTGCCTTTCTTGGTCTTCCACTATTTTGCAACTCTACTTTTTAACTCGCAGAGGCCTGAGAGCCGTGCAAATTTCTGTCCAGCAAATGAATTTGGTCCCACGAAATAACAACTGATTTCAACTCCCGTGGTACAGGCTGTTTTTGTATCGATTAGCAAAGTGAAAATCAGCGTTTCTGGTTGCCCATATAAGCGACCGTCTTTGGCTTTTCCTTTGAAGTAGTTGTAATTATCTTACTAGTTCTCTCACTATTAGCGCGTTAGATGAAGTATTTGACGTATGTTCACTCCGTATTTGTATGTGAGTCATGATTTTACTTTGAAAACAATTATTCTCTACCAGTTGAGAGTGCACAAGTTTATAGCTAACAATGGAATCCCTTCTCATTCCTCTGTTCTCAGCCGTGACCCTTAAATTAGACCAGATGCCGGATCATTCTGGCTTTCAAAAAGACACAGCTTTAAAAGGAAGTAAATGAAGTTGTAAAAGGTTCCTTGCCAGGGGACTAAGGACCTCATCAGCCATGTTTCATTCGTTGGTAAAGACGGCCTGGCTCGCGGAGGTTGCACCTGGGCAGGCAGGAAAATATCAACCAGCAGAATCTGGCCGAAGAAAGGTCCTGAAGCGGGGGTGTCTGCAAGTATAGCTCATGTGTGCTAGCTGCACCGTAGGGGAACTTGGACAAAACATTTTTTTTTAATATTTATTTTTTAGAGAGAGAGATACAGAGCACAAGCAGGGGAGGGGCAAAGAGAGAGGGAGACACACAATCAGAAGCAGGCTCCAGGCTCTGAGCTGTCAGCACAGAGCCTGATGCAGGGCTCGAACTCTGAACCATGAGATCATGACCTGAGCCGAAGTCAGATGCTCAACCAACTGAGCCATCCAGGCGCCCCTTGGACAAAACTTTCTTTAAGAGAGAGGTGGAGAAAGCAAACGTGCAGAGAGCAAGAAGGAGTTCTAACTTTCATCACTTAAGTTACTTGAGAATTGGGCATGTTTTAATTGATAAAGTCTCACTTGTCTATTTTTGCTTCTGTGGCTCATGTTTTTGGTCTTGCATCCAAGAAATCATTGCCAAAAGCAAAGGAACATTGTTCAGCCTTAGAAGGAAATCCGGCCATGTGCGACAACATGGATGAACCTGGAGGGCTCTGAGCAAAGCAAAATAAGCCAGTTGTGGAAGGACAAATCCTGCATGATTCCACTTGAATGAAGTCTTTAAAATAGTCAAACTCGTAGAAACTGAGAGTAAAATGGCGGTTGCCTGGGACTGGGGGGGAGGGGAAATGAGGAGTTGCCTTTCAATGGGTATAAAGTTTCAGTTACATAAGATGAATAAGTTCTAGAGATGTGCTGAACAACCTTGTCCTATAAATCACAATCCCATATTGTACCTTTAAAAAATGTTGTGAAGAGGGTAGATTCTGTTGGGGGGCAAGAATGTCCTGTCCCCTTTACAGGGAGCGAGAACTCCTGTGCCCTTCAAAGCCTTTCTAGCTGGACTAAGAATCAAATTGACAGATGAACAGGAGAAAACCAAATTTAATAGTGTTACGCATGGGGAATCCACATAGACATGGAAATTCCAGAGACAGTGAGGCAAAATGAGATGTATACGTCATCCTGAACTAAGAAGGACAGGCAGGGGCCTGGGACTTGGAAGGGAATGAAATTCACAGGGCAACGAGGAGAAGAGCAGATATTTGGTAATTAGATGTTTGTCCAGCCACACGGATGAGTCCCTCAGATAAGAATTATCTCTGGTAATAAATCATTATTCTGGAAAAGACCCCCAATTTAGATTCTTCTGTGTAGTTACGGGAGGGCCAACATTTCTCTTGAGCCTGCAGGGTTTTGACTGCCCTCAGCTCAGAATAATCTTCATGCCAAAGTGTTAGTCTTGGGGAGGCCCGCCCTTGGTGCTTACAATCTCATATTACCACAATAAAGGAAAGGAGGAAGGCAGAGAGGAAGGGAGGGAAGGAAGGATGGAAAGAAGGAAGGAAGGAAGGAGGGAGGGAGGGAGGGAAGGAAGAGAGGAAGGAAGGAGGGAGGGAGGGAGGGAAGGAAGGGAGGAAGGGAGGAAGGAAGGAGGAAGGGAGGGAGGGAAGGAAGGAAAGAAGGAAAGAAGGAGAGAAGGAAGGAAGACAATAAAGGAAGGAGGAAGGAAGAGAGGAAGGAAAAGGAAGGAAGGAAGGAAGTAGGGAAGGAAGGAGGGAAGGAAGGAGCGAGGGAGGGAAGGAAGGAACGAACGAACGAAGGAATGAAGGAAGGAGAGATGGAGAGAGAAAAGAAGAAAGGAGAAAACAGATAAGAAATTTTAAAAAAAAAGAGAGAATTGGGGGCTCTTTAAGATTCCAGCTTTTCGGGGCGCCTGGGTGGCTCAGTTGATTGGGTGGCCGACTTCGGCTCAGGTCATGATCTCGCAGTCTGTGAGTTCGAGCCCCACGAGTCCCAGCTGTGCTGACAGCTCAGAGCCTGGAGCCTGCTTCAGATTCTGTGTCTCCCTCTCTCTCTGCCCTTCCTCCACTCATGCTCTGTCTCTATGTCTCTCAAAAATAAATAAATGTTTAAAATGTTTAAAACAAATGTTTAAAAAAAAAAAAAAGATTCCAGCTTTTCATTGCAATGTTATTAACTCAAACCCAACAACACAGACCAGAACATGGCTATCACGATGGTGGACAGGCACCGAAGTTACACGGGGAGCTACGCTATCCCATGCCCCCAAGTTCTGAGCTGCCTTCATCCTTCTTTACCTGATAAAAAAGCGTCAGAGCCAGTGAGCAGTGAGTGCCCCACAACCACACCACTGCCCAACTCCCAACACACCCACAGCAGCAAGTAGCCTGGTGTCATTAAAAAACAAACGGGCCCCAAGGGTCAGCTGGTTTCCAATCATGGTCCCAAGACCACCTGCATCAGAATCATCTGGAAAGCTTGTCAAAAATGCAGATTCCCGGGGCGCCTGGGTGGCTCAGTCGGTTAAGCGTCCGACTTCTGGCTCAGGTCATGATCTCACGGTCTGTGAGTTCGAGCCCCGCGTCGGGCTCTGTGCTGATAGCTCAGAGCCTGGAGCCTGCTTCAGATTCTGTGTCTCCCTCCCTCTCTCTGATCCTTCCCCACTCATGCTTTGTCTCTCCTGCTCTCAAAAATAAATAAAAACATAAAAAAAAATTTTTTTTTAAAAATGCAGATTCCCATTCTCCAGCCTAAACATTCTGAAGCAGTGGGTGATTTGTATGTACTTAAAAGTTGGTAAGTCATTACATTTTAGTTTAAACATCAGAAAGAGGGAAGCCTGTTGCTTATCCTCTGTGGGCCTTAAAAACAAGTCAGAGCAGAGGCAGAACCGTGCTCCAGCTATCCAACCATATAGGCTTTTCCCACCAGGCCCTGCTGCCTCTGAGGCACAGTTGACGTGGCGAAATGAAAACTAGCTTGATAAAAGTGTTTTGCTGTTCACCATCTGTTTACCATTTTCAAACCATCTGTTCCTTCTCGTGAACTATTTTGGCTAATAAGGCACTAGGGAGTGGTGATTAGGGCTGGATTCTTGACCTAGAATACCAAGATTTAAATTCTGACTTTGCCAACTTTCGAGCTTTGAAACCCTGGGTAAGTTACTGAACCTCTCTGTGCCTCCGTTTTCTCATCTATAATCACAGTATCTATTATTGTTGTTGTGAGAGGTATACTCGCATAATTAATACTCATTAATACAAGTTGTGATAGTTTAACACAAGCTGTGCGAATTCAAATAACAATGTATGTAGAGAGTTTAAAGAGAGCCTCAGATGTAATAAGTGGTCAGTAAGTAATAACTGTCACTCTTATTATTATTGGCTTCTCCCCTCTGATTATTTCTTAAGGTAGGAGGAGGATTTAACGAATAATTTGACTATCGTGGGGTAATAATGAGAGGCCATGGTCCAGCTATCTTCTTAGCTCACTGGCTTAAACTCTTTTGTTTGGCCACATCGGTCAAGGTCACGAGCCTTGAAGTCCTGCCCAGGGGCAGTTTCAGTGAGGACTGAGCTTGGCTAGCACAGGCTATACGAGGTAGGGACATGAAGGGGAACCCAATCATGTCTCTGTGACTGTGAGATATGTCACAGCTGGTTACTTTTCCCTTGGCCAGCTTTTAGTAGAATCAAAGGTCTGCTTTAATATCCTGTTCCCTGACAAAAATCAGAAAGGCGTAGATGAAGACTCAGCACAGGCTCCTCAGGTAAGAACACTTTGAGACATCTCCCTCCCACCCTGATTGGACCTTGCTCTTACATACGTCACCCCAACCTTTCCTACCAGACCCCAGTTAGAGGACTCTCTCAGGGGGGAGATGAATGTTGAGATCAATTCTGCACAACTGGCCTCTTCTTAAGCCCTTACAGCATGACTCTTGTCCTTTTAAAACATGAAATCAAGAAGTGACTGTTACCAAACCAAGTCTCTCATTTACATAAAGAGCCATCATTACTTATGACAGAAGCTGAGTGTGTGGAAGCGCGCCCCGGAAGTGAGAATCACGTTAGGTAATTACTCTTCTTGCTGTGAGGAGAACTCATGGTGCTCACCATGCACACTGGGTCGGAAAGTCATTAAAACTGAAGAAACATGGCATGTTACAGTGCTCCCTGTCGCGGAACCCTTAGACCACCCGAAGACAACACAGACTGGGAAGCGTCACGGGGCTCTGAAGTGCGGCCTGCTTATTAAACAAGTATTTGTCCTACGATGCCGTGGGCGCTGGAGCCCACGGGGGATGTATGAGAACCGTTCCGCATGGCCACTTGCTGTCCACCTGATTTGGAATAAATACCGCAAATCTCTTTGAAATTCAATTTCCTCATCTGGGACACAGGGAGCAAATACTTAGGTATATGAGTTAGGATGCTTTCTTTGGGCGGAAGTTAGTGGGTGCTTTAATAATCATGGGAAATCCCATCTCGTGGAACAGCAAGTGCCCAGGTATGCCGGGAGCCAGGGCCTGCCTCCGCTTTGCTCGGCTCTGGCTTCTTCCCTCTGGGCTGGCTTCTGTTTCAGCGATAGACATTCCAGGCAAACATCTAGACACCAGAAGGTCCACAGTAATGAAGAAAGATATCTCTTTCTATGTACCCCTCTTTCCTCAATGAGGAAAACTTCCCCTACCCGCCCCCAACACTGCCCAGCCAAGCTTTACTCAGGCCTTCCTGGCTTGACCAGGGTCACATGACTACCTCTGAACCCATCACTGATGACGGATGCCATGATTGGTTTAGAGAATTCAGCACTTACTCCTGGGCTGAGGGCAGCCTCACCTTTGCCAAGGACAGGGTGATAGGAAGACAAACCTAAACAACAGCAGGACTTTAAAGACGGGGAGGAAGCAGTAGCTGACTGGGATGTAGACAACCCAGTGTTTCCTACAATACCCTATCGAATACTACCATGAATACAGGAGATTGTGGATGAAAATGGCCCACTCAGTGCCTGGACAGTGAGAATAATAATAGCAGCTGACATTTCGAGGACTTATAAGGTGCCAGTCACTTTACATGAATTCTCTGCCCTATAAAGTGGGCACCGCTGGTATGCCCATTTTACAGGTGGGGAGACTAGAGCACAGGTGAGCCAAACAACTGACCACAGCAGAGTCTGCATTTAAATTCAGGTAGTCTGACTTCCAATTCCTACCCTCATTCATTCATTCTCTAGGACTTACTGCACTGAAATGGTAGTCAAGTTCATCACCACATCTCTCGCCTAATCTCAAGAGCTGTGTAAATGTTAAATTCAGTGGGATTCACACTCATGAAAAATTTAAAAATAATACAATGCAGCAGCTAATGACAATCCTGGTGGTATAATAGAGGATAGAAGTAACCCACCCTTGTCGGTATAACATAGAGAAGACTGAGCATAGAGAAGACAGTAGGGAGTGATGCCATCAGTTAAAAAAACAACAAGGCCTAGGCCTTGGTGAAGGTGGAGGAGGGGAGGCAATGGAGAGCACTGGAGACTGGGGTATCAGCTTCTAGTTCTCAGGAATAACAAGTTACTCTTATGTGACTTGGGCAAAGGAAAGTGGTTTTGGAATCCACTCAAAGGAGTGGAGAAGCAGAGTAGGGCTCAAGCTACATGCAACTCTGGGAGAAACTTTGAAGGCTATTTTACTCACAACACCTTGGGCTCCTGAGTTGCCTTCCAGTGGACTTCCTGAGTCCTACCACTTTTGTGCAAGGGAAACCAAGTCCTATCAGTAAACTCCAGAGTTTTCCTGGTGTTCTCATAACTCATGCCTGTGGGCTCCAATCTATAGCATTTTTTTAAGTTTGTTTATTTATTTTGAAAGAGAGAGAGCATGTGCAAGCAGGGGAGGGGCAGAGAGAGAGGGAGAGAGAAAGAATCCCAAGCAGTTTCCACACCCTTAGTGTGGAGTCTGACTCTGGGACTAGAACTCACAAACTGCGAGATCATGACCTGAGTCAAAATCAGGAGTTGGACATTTAACCAACTGAGCCACCCAACTATCCCTTTATAGCATTGCAAACTTCTAAGAGAAGTTTGATGTTCGTGGACAAGGCCTGGAATGCCCCCCTGTCCCCATCATGGCAATATCCCCTATAGATATGAGTTGAATGAAAACAAGTGCTCAAGTTCAAACTCAAGGTCACTATGCACATATACTCATCTCCCCAAGGATTACATCCCATGCCTGCAGTTTGGGGGCCTATGTCTTCTGAATGACTGGAGATTTGGACCTAAGCCTCACATTCTTATGAAGAGTATCTTGGGCTTCCCACTCAGAAAGGACATGACAGTTGTCAACACTAGATGGTATTTCCCAGAGGAATCTGACTTGAGGCAGAGGATTTCTCTTTAGGTGTTACACCTTTCCTGCAGCACCAACTTTCATGCCAAGGACGTGTGTCCAAGGATATGTTCCAGGCAGGGTTTTAGGTCATATTCTGTTCCTAGGTTGATGTGTTTGAATCGAATTGCTAGCTCTAGATCCTGTTGAGCGAGAGTTTTGTCTCTTCTCACATCTTGTTTAACAAATCATCTTTTACTTTATGTGGTCTTAAAATTACTTCCCAAATTCCTTCGCAATCTGATATTTAGGCAACAGGTACCTCTCTAGGTTAGCAAATTAGATCCAAGTTGGAGAAGGATGGTCTTTGGCATTCGAAGTAGAGTTCAAATTCACAGTGTCTGCTTACCACTGGGTGCCTCTGGGCCCAGGACTGAACTTGGGAGGCAAAGTCCCCACAGGCAAGACAGCACAATGCTCCATCCCAGCAAGCAGGGTGAATAAAGCACAAGGAAGTCATCTAGATCATTGTTTGGCACATAACTGGTGTTTTAAATGTTAGTTTCTTCCTCCCCTCTGTCCTTTTCCCTTTATGGAGAGGGAGAGAGGTTCACATGTAATAAAAGCGAAAGAGTCCTTGTGTAATTTACAAGATGCTCAATGGTGCTACTAGATTGCTGTATGCCTTGGGGCAAAATCTTCGCCTTCTCTAATTTCATTTTTCTCATCTGCCAAAAGAGGAGGTTGGATTTGATATTCTCAAAGTCACCTGTATATTTAGAATTATGTTTTTATTATAGACTGTCTACATTCCCCAAGTTCTGAGTCACAGGAATTTCCCCCAATTCATCCATCACATCCAGGCTCCCCTGTTGTCTCCCTCGAGCAAGTGGGTGTGGCCCGATTTCTTCTCTTTCAGTTTGGCCCGCAGGATCCCTCTTGCTTCTGACCTGTTGTGAAATGGCTGCTGGCTAAGATTAACAAGTACCTACGAACACTTAGGGGGGATCTGGCGGGGACCCAGTGATAGTGATCTCAGAATGGTCTAGACTGCTGGCAGTTCAGTCAAAGCACCTGATAGCAAAGATGTCAGCAGAAAGGAATGTGAGGTCACCTTGCTCTGTGGTTTGCAAACTGTGGTGTCTCAGTGACCTGAAGTTTCCTCAGAGCCCTTGGAGGCTGAAGGGACAGGGAGGCAGAAACAGACGGGCCCAGCTCCCCTCCACCATAGTGCGTTTACCTCTGGTTCACCTCCCAGGTTTCTTCAAAAGTTTCTGCTGGAAGAGTCTATTGGCTGAAAACAAAAGAAAAAAGCTGGAAAGTCACTAATTTCATCTTAGCCCTTTCATTTTACAGATAAGGAAACTCTACTTCATACTTCAAAAGCCTCAGAATGATTCCTGTACCCTGTCCAATCCCACTTTCAGGTAAGTTCTCCTAAGAAAGTAATTACTGACTTGTGAAAGCATCAAGAATGTTCATCATGCTGTGGCTTAAAGTGGAAAATCAGTGACACCAGCCAGAAAGGAGTAGTTGAACAACTACTGGTACACCTCTAAACATGGAATACGGGGAAGTCCCACATATCATAGAAGGAAATTACTATATGGATGAAGTATTCGTGATATATCGGTAAGTGGAACACACACACATGTTCAGCCTCTAATATATCCATTTGTGTCAGAGGAGGATTTCCTGGGAGCCTCTAAATGGGGCATCATTGTGCCCATAATCATATACAGTTGACCTGTGGGACTCACCTGTCCCTTCTGTCACCTACCACCCAGCGCTCTCTCATGCATGCCCTCTACCTCTGCCACCATAAGAATATGTATGTCCATACCAACTGTGCATGGGAAGTCTGCTGGGTTCTTGGCAAAACGGGGAACTGTGAGCCCCCTGGTTTCCTGATCCTAAAGCAGCCCTGCATGTGGCCAGAGACACACAGTCTTTTTTAAATGGTTCCATCCATTTCTGGCCATCACTGCCTACCCAGCAGGTCTCAAGTCCAGTACTCAAGCCCGAACTAGAACAGACCTCATGGAACCTTCCATTCTTCCTTTCTGCTTTTACTTTTCTCTGGTCCCACAAAACAAACCAAAAATCTCCTCACTATTTCTCATATTGTAACAGTAAACATTTGCATGTACATAAATGTAGACAGACAGCGGAAGGTGTGTTGAGGTTGGGAAGGTGTGATAGAATAATAGACCCCCCCAAACCTCCTAATCCCTGGAACTTGTCAATCTGCTACCTTACGTGGCAAAAGGGACTTTGCAGGCAGACATGAAAGATCTTGAGATGGGGAGATTAGCCCGGTAGGCTCAGTGTAATCACAAGGGTCCTCATAAAATGAGCCAAGAGGGACAAAGCCAGAAAAAGGTGATGTGGCAATGGAATTAGAGGTCAGAGTGCTGAGCTGTGAAGATGGAGAAAGTGACCATGGGCCAAGGAGCACCAGCAGCTTCTAGAAGCTGGAAAAGTCAGGAACACAGATTCTCCCTTGAGCCTCTAGAACGCATACAGCCCTCAACATATGAGTTCAGCCCGTAAGACCCATTTCTGACTTGTGACCTGCTAAATGGTGAGGTTATAAATTAGTGTCGTTTTTAAGTCACTAAATTTGAAGTAACTGTTACAGCAGCAGTAGGAAACAAATACTGGAGGTTCCGGGAATATGGTTGTCATGCCAGGAACAGCCAAAGTGTCCTATTGTATAATGGCCAGGGCAGAGTAAATATTCTTTTGCTTATCTGTGTTTCTTACCTTTACTAAAATGAACACAGATTTGTAACAAAAAATGACAAGTTACTGTCTTTGAAAGAAAAGTCTGATGGACCATTACCTGACAGTCCTGGCAGGGAGCTGGCCCCAGGGTCAGGCACCGGCCACTGTGGGGAGGGGAAATAGTCAATAGGAGATCCAGCATGCAGTCTGGACCGTCTCTAAATTTTAATTTTTTTTAATGTTTATTTACTTTTGACAGAGAGACAGATTGTGAGCAGGGGAGGGGAAGAGAAAGAGGGAGACACAGAATCTGAAGCAGGCTCCAGGCCCTGAGTTGTCAGCACAGAATCCGACGTGGGGCTCAAACTCACAAACCATGAGAACATGACCTGAGTCGAAGTCGGTGCTGAACCAACTGAGCCACCCAGGCGCCCCTGGACCGTCTCTAACACCCCTTCTTCCCAGGGCAACAATGTCCAGGAAGTCTTGAGAGATGGCTAAAACAGCACTCCAAGGCACCTGGCTTCCCCCACACTGAATGGAGAGGAGGAATTTAAAAGTAAAAAGGTACAAGAAGAAAAAGAAAAAAAAAAAACTGAGAAAAAAAATGCATTAGGCAAAAAAAACGAAAAGTTAAAATATCACTTGAAAGTGAATCCTCAGACATTTTATGAATCTATATGAAGGGGGCAGGAAGAGCAAAGGTCAATACGCTGGCTACGCTGAGCAGATGCATGGCATGGAGGGATGTTTGCAGCACCTTCTTCTAGCAGATTCCATGGGGTTCCTCCCAACAGAACATCGCATCCAGACCCTTCCAAGAAACAACCCTTTCTTCAGGTTTTTCCTAGCCCTTTCTTTCCCACCACAATCTGTCCTATTACAAAGACAACTGTCAGACATTTCATTAAGTCAGTGTCATGGGGCAGAAAGGAAAGAGGTACCTTCTAGAACAAGCTTTGCCCAATAGAAATGCAATGCAAAGCATATATGTCTTTCTTAATTTTCTGCTGGTCACATTTAAGAAATAAATAGATGAAACTAATTTTTATAATACATTTTATTTAACTCATTATAGCCAAAATATTATTTCAACATGTAATCAGCATTAAAATTGTATGAATGAGATATTTTTACATTCTGTATTTTATGCTAAGCCTTCAGAATTTGATGCATGTTTTACACTTAAAGTATATCTCAGTACTGGCTCATTGGGTAGAGCATGTGACTCTTGATTTCAGGGTTGTGAGTTCAGCCCCACATTGGGTGTAGAGATTGCTTAAAAAATTTTTTTGGGTGCCTGGGTGTCTCAGTTGGTTGAGCTGCCGACTTCGGCTCGAGTCATGATCTCACAGTCTGTGGGTTTGAGCCCTGTGTCAGGCTCTGTGCTGATGGCTCATCAGATCCTGGAGCCTGCTTCGGATTCTGCATCTCCCTCTCTCTCTGCCCTTCCCCTGCTCACGTTCTGTCTCTATGTCTCTCAAAAATGAATAAACGTTAAAAAAATTTTTTTTAATTTTTTAAATAAGCACATCTCAATTTGGAATAGCCACATTTCAAGTGCTTAATAGCTACATCTGGCTAGTAGCTACTGTACCATAAATGTGGTTCTAGACTAAGAGAAATTGAAGAGACATAATGGTCAAAGTCAGTGAGTGATTCTAGTCTAGATCCTAATTCTAGAGAAAAGAGCCGTAAAAGGCATTCTTAGGGGAATTGGGAACATTTGAACAGGAAATGGACAACTAGGGGGAGGGGAAAGACTGTAAACTAGTTATTGGATACTATTGTTGTTATTATTGTTGTAAGTGAAAATTAAGGGTGTGTGGGATAGTGTCCTTATCCTTAGGGAACATAGGCTGATATACTTAGGGATAAAGCATCATGGTGTCTGCAAATTATTTTTTGAAAGAAACCAAGCAAACAGGGCAAACTGCTAAGAGTTATTGAGACCAAGTGGAAGGTACATGGTATTCTATGTACTGGTCTTTCGACTTCTATGTCTGAAATTCATAATAAAAACTTGGGGGAAACACACACACATCTGCCCTAGACTGCATTCTAAATAGGGACCATTTATTTAATCTGCTGAACTAATTGTGCGAAAATATTTTTTAGGATAAAATATTTTATGAAGGAAGCAGCACGGTTAGTAGTAAAAATTAAATTTGAAGACAAAAGATCAAGATTCCAGTTCTAGGTTTATCGTTTACTAGTTCTCTAACTTGAGTAGCCCTATTTTGGAAGATTTCAATTCATATATATATATATATATATATATTAATTCATTTATATATATACATATATATCGCCATATGTTTATGGCTCTTTCTATAGGAATTCCAGGCCTTGGAGCCAATGAGTGAGGAAGCTACTTTTGTTTGGAGGAACCCCAATGATACCATTATGTGGCCACCTGGTTCATAATGCTGGCATCCTGGCAAGGGAGAGGTTCTCTGAAGCCTCTGTCCCTCGCCGCATGCTCCTGAGCTATGGTAACAAAGCCTTGCCCCTGTCCAGGTACCGTTACTCCACTAGCAGGAGATGGATGGGCGGGCTGAGTCAACCGATAGCTGGAAATGGCTTTGAAACTATGAAATGCCAAATAATATCTGGAAGTAGAAATATCTAAATAATGTGGAAGGGGTCGTCCCCGTGGACAAAGAACACTAGATATCCACAAAAACAGTTTGTTTTGGAATAGTGTCCATTCATCCTCAGAGCACGACAGGCTGTGTAAGATAAGGAAAAAGCAGGTATGTGGGTGTCCACGTCTGTCATTTTAAGTCAGCCTCACAGGAGTCAGGCAATTTGTCAGCATCAAGAAAGAAAAAAAACAAAGATTTTACTAACTAGAACTAAAGCGCCTGGAGGATTTTGCATGTCCATGTTCTCCCTAGAAATTGGTTGAATTGGAGGTTTTTTGTTTATTTGTTTGTTTGTTTACTCATTGCCAGAGTCAGGAATATGATACAGTCCTCTTCTTCTAAGTCATAAACCTCAAGACTCATTTGTTATCCCCAAATATAAACAGGGTGCAAATGCAGAAATAACAATCTCAGAAATTCCCTTCTGGTGGGTTCCATTTGTTATTCTGCCAAAGACCTTAAGATTTCTGAACAAGTTACACGGGCCTCTAACTTCCCCCTCTTTGTTTTTTATGCTGCAAAGTCTCTCTTTTACTTAATTTTAAAATTCTGAGATGAGTGCTTTCCTCTTTTGTGCATAGGTAACTTCAATTGCCCTTGCTCCCTTCCCTGGGTCTGCACTGAGCATCTATCACCATGGCACACATACCTGCAGGGGTTCACTCCCTCGGACACACACACAAACACCCAAACGGGCTCACACATTTGAAGACCACACTTAAATCCCAAAGGTTGAGATTGTCCTCAAAAATCATGGTTCAGGGCACCCAGGTGGCTCTTTAGGTTAAGCATCCAACTCTCGATTTCAGCTCAGGTCATGATCTCACAGTCATGAGTTTGAACCCCGCATTCAGCTCTGCACTGACAGAATGGAGACTGCTTGGGATTCTCTCTCTCCCTCTCTCTCTGACCCTCCTCCTCCCTCTTGATCTCAAAACAAATAAATGAACATTTAAAAAGAAAAATCATGGTTAATTCAGTCCCTCCAAACCTTATAACATTATCATATCTAGTTAAACTTCTCAAGTTTGGACTAACTGATATGAAGAAGGTCACTGTCATATTTTTTTTTTTAAATAAAACTTATTGTCAAGTTAGCTAACATAGAGTATATATAGTGTGCTCTTGGTTTCAGGAGTAGATTCCCAGGATTCATTGGTTCTATCCCAACAAGTGCCCTCCTCAATGCCCATCACACATTTTCCCCTCCCTTCCCCACCCTCCCCCATCAACCCTTAGTTTGTTCTCTGTATTTAAGAGTCTTTTATGGTTAGTGTCATATTTTTTTTATGCCTCATCTATAATCTTTAAGGATATGGAGTTTTGTGTTAATTTTTTTAACTTCACAGGACATGTATTAATTGAAGCTTCTTTTAGAATGTTGGCTCAGGGGGCGCCTGGGTGGCTCAGTCGGTTGAGCCTCTGACTTCGGCTCAGGTCATGATCTCACAGTTTGTGAGTTCGAGCCCCACATCGGGCTCTGTGCTGACAGCTCAGAGCCTGGATCCTGCTTTGGATTCTGTGTCTCCCTCTCTCTCTGCCCCTCCCATGCTCATGCTCTGTCTCTCTCTGTCTCTCAATAATAAATAAAAACTTTAAAAAAAAAAGAATGTTGGCTGAGTCTACTTTGCTCAACTTCTCTGTCATTAGTAGCAGCAGTGTTTAAAAAATTTGTATCTTCAAAGTAGTGCTCTTCTTAACAGATGAACTCCTCGCTCCTCCAATCACATGCTTAGACTTCATAAAAAGTTCCTCCATATGTATGTTTTTAAAACAGTAACCTTCATCTCATACTTCTGGAATTACTAACCTCTAAAAGGATTGAGGATTAATGATGTTTTACTATATTGCTTATGTAACTGAAGATCAGGAGGTTCAGTCAAGATTAAGGGAGCTAGAGGACAGCTGGGTGGCTCAGTCAGTTAAGCATCTGACTTTGGTTCAGGTCATGATCTCACAGTTTGTTAGTTCGAGCCTGGCGTTGGGCTTCCGATCCTCTGGCTCCTTCTCTCCCTGCCCCTCCCCCACTGCATCTCTCTCTCAAAAATAAATAAACAGGGGCGCCTGGGTGGCTCAGTCAGTTGGGTGGCCGACTTTGGCTCAGGTCATGATCTCATGGTCTGTGAGTTCAAGCCCCACATTGGGCTCTGTGCTGGCGGCTCAAAGCCTGGAGCCTGCTTCAGATTCTGTGTCTCCCTCTCTCTCTGCCCTTCCCCTGCTAACACTCTGTTTCTATGTCTCTCAAAAATAAATAAACGTTAAAAAAAATTTTTAAAAAATAAACATTTAAAAGAAAAGAATAAGTGAGATTGGAAATTATCACAGATGCTCTAAGTAGAGCACCATCAGGAAAACTAAGATTTCAGGAGTGACCTGTCTAGTGTGCAAAGCAAAGAAACAAAGAACTGAACTAACAACCCAACACTAACTGTTTACTTAAAAGCTGAGGAAAAGTCTACAAACCTCAAAGTCTAATGGTCCCTGGCCCCCTTTTTTAAACTACTTTAAGGGAGTCCTGGCTGGTGCAGCTCCAGAGAAGGAGAAGGGAGGGAAGTATGCCTCCGGGACCATCTACTGCCTCCAGAAGTTCATTGTATTTCTGATCAGTGCTCTTTGGGAATTTTTTCTCAAGAAAAGAAGCTATGAAATTCAGGAGATTTTTGACATTTATGTTCATGGTAAAAATGAATGTATTCTTCCAGTTTATATACACAAGTCTCTATTAAAAGACAAAAATGGCATATTCAAGGTCAGTACTAAATCTGCTCTTAGGCATCGAGCTGAGTACTTGCTTCCCTAAATCATAAGACCAGACACAGCAGAGCAAGGACTGCAGTAGGGATGATTTCCAGGATATACAGTCTTTGATATGTCATTTTATTTTAATTTTTGTTACATGGATTCTGCTTTTTTAAATGAAACAAAATAACTTAGTGGAGAAGGAGCATATAAAAATAAAATTGTATGATACAGTTCAATTACAAAGGCTAACCAGACTTTTCAAATACCTGCTAGAAACAAGAAAACAGAAATGAGATGAACAAAGGCAAAGACAAAACTCTACCACTTGTGACATAATCTTTTCCAGAAAGATTTGATGTTGTTTTGGTCAAGAGGCCAAATTTGAAGACGTGATGCAATTCTCAGTTTGTTACTGACTCCCCTTGCAGCCCAAGGCAAGTCACTTATCTCTGTGCCTTGGGAAGGACTCTGGTGAGTAATAAACAAATAAAAGTGGTAAGTCCTCTATGAACTAAGAGGCAGAAGTCTCTGTCTACAGAAGTTCCATTAGAGCATTACTGGGACTTTAAGGCAGTCCTGGCTGGTGCAGCTCCAGAGAAGGAGAAGGGAGCTCCTTCTCCCTGGAGAAGGAAGATTTGGGATTCCCCACACCTCAGCCCTGTTAGTCCCTAGTCATGAAGACTCAGTCTAGCATGCTTCCAGAGGACTCCCACAACCCTAAATCTCCCCCAGCAAACCAGTCCATATTTAAACAATTTTTTTTATTTTTAGAGAGAGAGCATTCAGGGGAGGAGCAGAGGGAGAGAGAAAGAAAGAGAGAGAGACAGAGAGAGTGAAAGAGAGAGAGAGAGAGAGAGAGAGAATCACAATTAGGCTCCATGCTTAGTGCAGAGCCCAATGTAGGGCTTGATCCCACGACCCTGGAATCAAGACCTAAGCCATAATCAAGAGTTGGATCCTCAATTAACTGAGCCACCCAGGCATCCCTAGAAAAAAAATGTTTCAAGTAGGCTTTACGCCCATCACAGAACCCAGTGCAGAACTTGAACTCATGAGATCAAGATCTCGTGAGATCAAGATCTGAGCCGAGATCAAGAGTTGGACACCTAACCGACTGAGCCACCTAGGTACCCCAAACCAGTCCATCTTTAAAGTTCCATAAAATCCTTGGAGGTCTCAGAGTACTGGGCCTTCCAGCCACGCTGAGAATAGGATTCACTTCCTAAGGTCAACACTACAATTGATAAGACCCTCCTGAGTCCTCCAGATCAGCACTGCCTCGGATCTGAGTTTAACCTCCTTAAGAAACAACTAAACCTCAGGATGGCCAGGGTGGCTCAGTCTGTGGAGTGTCAGACTGCAGCTCAGGTCATGAGCAGACATGTTTTGAGTTTGAGCCCTACGTCAGGCTCTGTGCTGACAGCTCAGAGCCTGCTTCAGAGTCTCTATCTTCCTCTCTCTCTGCCCCTCCTTCATGCTCTGTCTCACTCTCTCTCTTATAAAAATAAACATTAAAAAAAAAAAAGAAGAAGAAACAACTAGACCTGAATAACTTCCAAAAGGAGTTTAAAAAACAGAGAAGAAAGCACCTGGTAACTATTTCCAAGTCCCATTCTCTACTGGAATGATACTGTTTTGTTTGATATGTCCCTGTAACTATGGCCATGCCCCTCATGAAGTACAAGATGAGAGTAAGTGCAGAGAAGACTGGAAAAGGCTATCTATTTCTTCCCCTTCCAGATGAAATTTATGCAGAACAATGAGCACTTCCTATCTGCAAGTGGTGGCTGAACTGCTGATCAAAGTGTGCTTGGATTCCAGGTAGCACAGCCCCAGTGCTTTCTCTCTCCAAAATGAGCAGTGGCTCAGTGAGGGATGAAATCCTGAATACCAGGGGCTGATTGTTTCAAAGCCTAATTTTCTTTAGCTCTGGCCCTATTCATGTCACTAAAGACTTACCGTTCAGGTAGGGCTGTGTCTGCCAAACACACTGAGCCTTGTCAGTGTGAGTCAGAGCCATCCCTGACTCTCAGAAACCTGTCGTAGCTTTGGGATATACAACCTTAGTAAAGTTGTGGCATAACAGATATTAAGACCATTGTCAGTTTCAGGCAGCTCAGCCCCCTGCCTCCAAGCAAAAAGGGCAAAAACTCACGTCTGAGTTGAGACAAAATCTTTCCCCAGGGGATGAAGTAGCAGGGGACATAGTTAAGTAATTTTTCAGGAATCTGGACCTAACATGAGTCTTTGTAGCAAGAGCTAGAAGGTAGGTGAGCCACCCTACTTTGCCACATCTCCATGGATTTCCTCACCTCCAGTCCCACTCTGTTTCATAGGCATTCTGGGTAGTTGATTGTCTGACTCTTCTTTTGTGCACCCCAGTGTTAAGAACAGGATTTGGTGTGCACTCTCAGGGCTGGCAGAAATGCCAGACATCACATGATATAGAACGTAAAATTTAAAAAAGTAGTACTCAAATGTCTTGGAAGAGTAAAAGGAAAAGCAGGACACTAATGGCCTAGCTAGAAAAGGCAGTTTGTGTGTCACCTGTGAGTCTTCCAGAGAGCAGCACTGAGTCAGGGACTTCCTAACATGTGACTTGCTCTGAGCTGAGTGCAAGGCAAGTCCTCACTTTTTCTTGAGGACATGGTGTGTATCAGAAGCTGTAAGCAGATCCAGTAAGGCAACAAGATAGGAAGATACTGGGAACGTTGGGTTTCTGGCATGTTCCAGAAAAAAAATGGTCCAGGTTGGTCACTTGAGGGACTGGACAAAATAATCCAAAACCAAGAAAAGCCAAAATCAGTCTTAACTCCTAATTTGACCTGGTTAGAGCAAATAGCTAAATTTATATTGGCACCTCAGAAGAAAGATATTCACACCCGTTGAGAGTAGATTTTAATACTGGAATACAATTCCATTAATAGCTCAGTCGGGAAAATTTTAAAAAGAAAGTGTAACAACAGCTAAAACTCTCTTCACATAAGTAAACAAATCAAAGCTGTGGGGTTGTAGCAAGAAAGCTCTAAGGAATAATGTTTGAATCACTTGATCTAATAATCCCCTCATTTCTTAAGGAGAAGATTAAAGCCCCTAAAAAAAGGAATCATAGAGAAGAGTCTATAGTGGGAACCCTGTTTTAGCCCTATCTGTTTAGGAACTAGTCACATGTATAGACACACATGCTCAAGAGTTAGGGTTCCTCTCACGTGAGAACTGATATATAAAGGTAACCAATATATTGGTAGCACATTGACAAGGCTTAGACTTTCCTTTTTCAAATAACTTGCTTTGAAAACTTGGGGTTGGGCCTGAAGGAGGCTTAACTTAGTGGGTCTCTCTCCCCCCACCAATGGCCAACCCTTTTTAGAGACAATTCTAGCTTGAGCTGGGCCAGGGAGAAGCTGTAACCAGAATTCTGAGCCCCATGAGGCTCTGGTATATAATTCGTGGTTGATAAGACAGCCGAAAGGTAGCACTTCACTGAGACCATCAACAATATAGTTAGTGCTGCTTCAGTAGCCCCTTTACCTCCCTTAGAAACTCATAAAGGATAATAGCCAACAAGCTCAACTGTTCTGGGTGCAAATTTAAACTATTGTGAGTGGGCAGTGTAGCAAATGGTGATAAGCTTGGCTCCAAAATCACATTGACTTGAAGCCCAGATTCACCTTTCACCAGCCATGTTTCCTTGGGTGAGTTATGCAACCTGTCTGAGCATCAAACCCCCATCTACAAAGTGGGGACAACAAAGGTAAATCGTAAAGTTTTTTTTGTGAGGATGAAATAAAATAATGTATATTTATTTCTTGGCTCAGTGACTGACCTGTAGGAAGTACTCACTGTGTTGGCTCATGTGAGCACCATTAGGAATTTAGGGTAAACTGAAAATACAAAGAAAAAAAATTGAAGAGCATTCTATTTGATCATAGGATTTAGCTCAACATGGCATCACATAGGCCCTTTTTTGTCTCCTCGTTTGTTTCTGTCACCTGCCACTTGTGCACAATAGTCAAGTCTGCTTTCTGCAATAGCTCTGGGGCTGTCAGGTCCTTTCTGGCTGGGCCTTAGGTACAACAGCCCCAAGTTCAAGTCTGACACGGAAGCAATAGGTACAGGACAAGCATTCCTTAGTCCCTAAGCCAGAAGGTCAGTAAGCACTACTGTTTTGGCCCTTCTATGCCGGACCCTCTGGCCTTGAATGACCCTTCAGAGCCCCTAGTTTTAGCTCTCCTCCCCAGGCAAGCTTTCACTCTTCCTCCTATTTTTCACTTTACTGCTCTCTGGGTCATCTTTCCTGTGCCTTCCTACTGCATGTCCAGAAGGGAAGAGGGAGCTCCTCCTGAAGCCTACTTTGTCCCTTATTTCACACCAACATTTATCAATAGTCAGAAGCCACTAACTGTCCTGGGGCCAAGAAAGAGCACTTTGTCTTTCATGGAGGAGCCAGCCTAACTCCTGGAACCGACGGACCCAGGAGGCGCAGAGCCCAGAGACTGCAGAACTTAGGCCTACAAAAATGTCGTCATTTAATTTCTTTCAAAATCAGAGGGAAACAATCGATATGGTAAGGATGAATATAAGGGCCCCTGGGTGGCTCAGTCGGTTAAGTGTACAACTTCGGCTCAGATCATGATCTCATGGTTTGTGGGGTTTAGCCCTAAGTCAGGCTCTGTGCTGACAGCTCAGGTCCTGGAGCCTGCTTCACATCCTGTGTCTCCCTCTCTCTCTGTCCCTCCCTCACCATGCTCTCTCTCTCTCTCTCTCTCTCTCAAAAATAAACATTAAAAAAAAGAATGAATATATAATAATAAATCTAATCTGGACTATATTCATCTTTATGCCATCACAATCATAAACTACAGTTTTAAACATATTTTTATAGAGGAAGGGGCCCACTATGTCAAAATATGGCCCCTAATATGGCAAAAGTCTGAGACAAACTCACCCACCTTCCACCCCCACCTCCCACCCAACCCATTACCTCCCTCTGGCTGGTGCAGGACAAAAATTACAATGACTTAGATTTTTAAGAGGACTTTCTAACCAACTGCCAACCTCGATTATATATAACTTGTCTAGGTCCATCATGAGTCTAACCCAGATTCCTCACCCCCTCCCCACCCAAATACAAACTTCCGATGTCGAAGCAGTAACACGACAGCAAGATCACACCCGCCTGGACCAAAGTAAGATCCAGCATGTGCTAACCTTCCTCAGGGAGCAAAGCTTCACTTCTGGGGCACTTGAAAAATCACATGTAAATGGGCACTGACTGAATTTATCACAACATATGGCAATGCTTTTCACTGATTAATTTAAAATCAATTAAGGTGAACACTCAGTTGACTATTGACTGTGAGGTCTCTATTCAGACTTACGAAGCCACAATACAAACTTCTCCATCTTGCTGCACGGTTTGCTCAGAGTTCAAAGTATCCTCAGTTTGATGTGAGGTACAGCAAAAAAAAAAAAAAAAAAAAAGGAGGGGAGGCAATATGAAACCAAAAAGACAGTTTTCTTTTACAGTAAATTGTGGCTATCCTTTGGCTGGATGCCAAGAAATTACTTTGACCAACATGTTTGAGCTAGTTGCTAATTAGACATGGAGGCAGGTAAATCTTTGTCAATACTTGCAGCAAATTTAAGCTTCGAGCTTTGTTTTTTAATCACTGCATTTCTAATTGTCATGTTTGTTGCTCTTTTGGGTGTGACTTTTTATTCATGAAATGCAAACCCTGTACTCCAGGGAACACAGTTACCCACAAAGTTGAAGATACACCCTTCTTAGTGGGGCCAACGGAGCCTCATGTCCTACTTCCAAAACCAAAGGAACACAGAAGACAAATGCTTCCAGCTCAGTTTATACTTTTCTAAGGCTGCTCTTTGCCCAGAAGAGTTTCACTCCTGTTTCTATGACAAAGAATCAGACTGAATAAAAAGACACTTTCACCCCATGTGGGGTGGGGAAGACTGGGCTTTGGCACAGAGCGGTGGGATTGGGGTGAGAACTCTGCCTACTGCTTGTAAGTTGTGTGTGAAATAAGTTACTTCAGTATTTCTTAAATATGAATAACGAATAACCCATTTTAAAGGGAAAATTTTTGTCTAGATGCTTAACTATATGTCTGCAGATGACCCCAGTTTGAGAACCACTCACCCCTGTTAATGTACAATGATTTTCCCCACTGCGCTCATGCAAGTGCATCTATTAATATTCAGGAGGTCTCATTTCGATCCTATACTTATCACAGTACTTTTTTGAGTGCATATTAAACAGTTTTTTTACCCAGAAAACCACATCCTTTGACTGATCCAGGCCATTTGAATCTTTCTATGAACTGTTTTTTTTTTCCAGCTTTTACCCATGTGTCTTTGTACATGTTAAATGTTTAAGTAGTAATGGTGCTGATACGGTGCTGGGTGCACAGTAGGAGTTTTAAAATTAGTGGCTGCATTACAAAACTAGCTTTAGCATTTAGATTATTGCCATTGTACTTGCAATGCCGGCCATTTGAGAAGGAGCCAGTGTTGGAGTTTAATTAACTCTGGTCCTTTTTCAACAGTTCATTTTAAGCACCCAAAGGCCGACTTGAGGAGTAGTGTTAATTGAATCACATCTAAAGTGGAGGGGATTTAAAGATCTCATGGGGGACTCTTCAAGGTGTGAAGCGTCTCAGATTCTGACAAGGCAATAAGATTAAGTCAGACTTGAGAACCTTATTTATCCATTGGCAGGGGGTGGGGAGAATCAGAGTAATTTCCTGAGTATCCTGCTTAGTTCAGCAAAGCACCTGCTCTTCCTCCTCCTTCCACATCTTCCTTTTCTCTGAAAGTCGCTCTCCTCCCCCTCCGCTCCCTCCCCCTTCCCCTGCCCTTCCCCTCTTCTCTCTGTTTGGCTCACTATTCACCTTACCCTTTGCATAGTAACCTAGACCTCACTTCCTCTGAGAAGCTGGTTCCCCGTGAATCAACAGCTAGGGTACTATCCCTTTGGGTGTGATCGCATAGCACTTACTATGTTCTCAAAGCATTCACTTTGTATGCCCGCAACCTGGCGCACAGTCATCCCTCAGCCGTTGCTACATGCTAGGCACAGACCGTGCCATATCATCACCAGCAAAGTTCCACGAGGTAGGCCTTGTTTATATCCATTTTTACAGACATGACAATGGAGATCTAGAAATGTTAACTTGCTCAGGGTCACATTACCAGGAAACATGAGGGCCGAAATGCAAAACCAGTTGAACTCCAGAGCTCACACTTTTAACTATTGTGCCATTCTGCCTCCCAAATATTTGTGAAAAATATACTCTTTGATTTTTTATATATATACAGAAACTCGAACAAAGCAGATTCACCCTGTAACTCACCTTTGCTGGCCCCAGCCTCTGCTTTTTTAAAGCCATTCAGGTCAGAATCAGAGAGTAAGCTCTATGTCAGAAGGACTCAAAATAGGATTTATTTATTGAATAGATGCTTGCGCATAATACAAAAATAAAAGTTACAAAAGGAGAAACAATGAAAATTACTAGTTCCCTTTTCCAGAGGTAACTATGAAGATCTATTGCTGTTATGACAGGTAGACCTAGAACTATATTTTATAAACGATGATTCCCGTCTAGTAATGGATCAATACATTGGGTCCAGACCAGTACTCACTTTTTAAAGTCATTAAAAAGATATGTTTGCAAGGATTATATTTCACATAGCTTGTGTTTTGGTTTTACACAGAGTGTAAATGTACATTAGAGTCACAGAGTGTAAAATGTAATTTTACAGTTCTCATCATGAGGTAATGTTCCAAGTAGTCTGAAAGCCACTCATCTGGTAGCCCTAGAAGTTGGAAATTATGAAAGCCACTCCCACACAGAACCTTCCATCCTTACCTCCCATGAGTCACTTTGGAACCCAGCAACCTGAATGACCCTATTGAATTAGAAGTCAAATCTCATTTCTTCTCTGTTCAAAGCCTTCAGGGGTGCCCATCTGAGGAGAGCAACAACCATGAGAGAGCACGTATTTCTATTTGTTTGTTGTGTTAGCATCCTAAAAAAAAAAAATCCCAAATCGAAACTACGGGCTGTGTGATATAAATAAATATGACTTTGCGGGGAAGGGGCTCTGGGAAGGGACTGCACAAAGAATGGCAGCACCCTTCAAAGTGGTAAAAATAAGCCATTCATAAAACCCCCTGGGAGAATTCTGGGCATACCTCAAGGAGAACACTGCCCAGAACAGCTGGCCCATAGACAGAGAGGCTCCCAGGGCGGCCAGCAGCTGCCTCCTTGAGAAGATGCCGAGGACAAAGAAATGAGCAGGAGTCCTACACGAGCCCCCAGCCTACAGGCACGAAGCAAAAGGGGCTGCTTCTCATGTGGGCAATTCTGGTAGCCTTGGTCCAAGGTGAACGGCAGCAAGAACACCGTGTTCGGTGTGCTGCATGGGACAGCCTCACAATAACAAATTAATGAGACCAATTCTCGTGTCCCAGAAACAGGAGCAGCGCTCAGCAGGAGAGTAAAGGATGGTGCTGTATTGGCTCCTTTCCTTCCCTCTCCATCCCTCTTCACTCTTCTCTGGAGCTGTGGCAGCTTTGTCCTCACAGGTCCATGTGGGGGCCTTAACTGGAACGCCTCATGGTGTCCCCATTGGCGTAGGGGTAACCAGACTCTGAAGTCGCAGCTCCTGGAAGTCGGAGTGTAAAATTGTGGTGTATTTGTTCATTTGTTGACTTGGTTACTGTCTGTCTGTTAGATAAGTGAGCTCTCATGAACAGGTATCTCATCTGTCTTGTTCTCTACCAGATTCTCAATGCCAAGGACCACATCTGATACCAAGCAGGCAACCAGTGAGTATATCTTAAATGGATTGCGTAAATGTTAAGCAACAGAGAAGGTGGCAGCTTTGGCGGCCATAGGTTCTCCAAGGACAACTAGGCAGATTGTACGCCTCTGCACCTGGGAGGTAGTCCTGTATGTGCCCTCTAGGGTGACTTGACAGTTTGACACGCATTTGGTCTAACTGTGCCTTTGTGTGTTTAGCAGGTGAAAAGAGATGGCAGACGGAAGGAAGTTCACAAGCAAAAGCACCGAGGCTTGTAACAGCACAGGGCTAAGCGTTATCAGGAGTGACCGAGGTGCCATCTCAGAGGTCAGGTGCCTGAGAAGGCACAGCTAGAGGCTAAGCTGGACAGGTGAGGTCCAGCCGTAGAGACACACACGATTAACAAGTTTGCACTTTATCCTGCAGGCAACTCAGGATCCCTTAGCAGCTTGGAAGCAGACAAATGACGTGATCAGGTAACTCTGAAAGCAATATGAAAGAAGGATCAGAGAAAAGGAGGTTCTATAAGTAGGGAAGCCAATTATGAGTCTATGACACATCCAGATTCAGAGATAAGGGGGCTAAGACCAAGGTGTGGCCACAGAGATGGCCTCTGGGACAATGAAAGGAGGTGACCAGTGGGAAATGTGAGTGTGGATGTTAGATGTCAAGGTTCGAATATTCAGACCGAAAGTCACATGGGTTCTGTTGATGTCATGGAAGAAAACAAAAACACCTAATTTGAGTAATGTATCATTTAGAAAATCTGATGAAAGCAGATGCTTTTAGTTTCAGAGGCTTTGCAGATACCCACCAAAAAAGCCAAGTAAAAGGTCCACGGACCAGTTAAGAACACCTGATTGAAAAGAGGAAGAATGACAGAGTCCCAAGGAATGACCTCTCACCCACGCAGTGGGCAGAGGAAAACAGTGGTCCCCAACCTTTCTCAACTGTTACAGAGGTGTTAGCTATAGCCCATCAGAGAGGTAGGCGAAGAAGAGGGGACCAGAGAAATGGAGAACTTTGTTCTGAAGGTGAGAGGTGCCCCAGACAACACCAGGGAGACTAACCACATGGCAGAAGATGAATAAAGAGATAGAGCTAACTTCAACTTTTTTTATATGTTTAGAAAAGATAAATTGTTTAAGTAGAATTAGCCAGAAAGCCTCATCAAAGAACTCAGGTGGGCTCAGACACAGGTGCAGGTGGAGGGCCAGGGCTCTCAGGAAGCCAGAGAGAAAGATGCTCTCCAGGCAGAAGCGGGCCTCTTTCGTCAGAAAACTCAACAAGACTTGCCTACCAACTGAATCACTAATAATTTCTATACTTCTATACATAATGGACTCTGGTGTACAGGTGTGTGCAACTGCCTACATGTGTGCTTAGTATTGTGTGTATATACCAAATACCCTATTTATCTACATATGTGGACACGAACACATATTTACATATAATTTTGCATTTACATAAAAGTACGTTTATCCGTTTAGCATATATACATATGCCTATGCCGCATAATCGAGAAGACTGCTATGATTTAATATTTAATATCCAATTCTCCTTCTATATATGTGGCTGCGACTGAAGACTTGGTTCTTTCTATTACCCCATGTTCATGACCATTCTCTGGAGAAATTTCTTTGTGGTCTTACTATTAAGAAGAGTTGAAATTCTCTTGAACAATTTTTTTTTTGTCTTGCACATGACAGAACCTTATTTTAGACCAAGCTCCCTTTTGAACAGGACTGCTAGAAATCTGGGAGACAAATTTTGGTCCCTCTTGGAGCGCAGTGCATGGAGATCTATGGGGTGCGTTTAAAAAAATGCCTTTCACTTCTGGCTCCATTTTATATGCCTTATTTTTCACTTTTCGTTTCACACACTTCTTTTTGTAGGTTATGCACCTTTGTGAGCTTCTTTTCTTTTACGACAAGGTGACCATGAGGAAATATAGAAATGACATCACAGAGGGAGACTTTAAGGTCCAGAACATTACGGCCGGGAAGAAACATATTGTGACTGGAGTTAAGGCAATGCTAATGGGTCTGTTATTAGGACAGAATATTACACGGAGCGATTACACGGAGTCAGGCAGATCTCAGCCCAGGTCACAGTCCTCTCTGCTGTTTACCAGTTGTGTGATGGGCGGCATATTATTCTTCATATCTTCTCATCTCGAAAACAGTTGACCTCTTGGGATTTGGGGGGATGGCTTAAATGAGGCAACGCATAGAAAGCACGTTAGCACAACGCATTCCATCAATTAGCTACTGTTATCACTATCTTTGGGACGAACAGAGCGAGGCCGCCATTCCTGGCCGGGTCTGCTGTAAGAAAGTTCTCGCCACCCCTCCCCGCGTCTCCCACACCCACAGTCGCCAGGCGGCCAGCCGTCTCCCGCCAGATACGGATCACACCTCTGGAGCGCACCTCCACTCCCGCTGGGGTGCAGGGCGCCAATCTCCAGCCAAAGTCCCGCAAATTGCTACCAAGAAGGCCCGGAAGGCGCGGGCTAAGGCAGAGCCACACCAGAGTGTTAGTTCCTTACCCCGCCCCCGGCTGCGCTCCGACTTGTATGAGGGGGCCTGCCAGGGGACCCGGGGTCCTCCGCGAGGCCAGACGCCCCGGCGAGCCGCCGGGCGAAGCCGGTGCCCTCCCAAGGTGCTCACACCTCCTCCGCGGTGCCCCCGGAGCTTCCCCCGCCCCTCGGCTCCCCTTCTGACTTCAGCCGGGGGCCGGGAGCGGCGGGCTGCGCCGCGGGGCTCTCGCGAGTGATGGGGGCGGGCTTCGGAGAGCGGCCCGAGAGCGCCACACATTTCCTACACCGATAGCATCAGCGCGTGTCAGGTGGTTGGTGCGGGCGAGAGAGTGCGCGCGCGCGTGAGGGCGAGGGCGCGCTCACAGAAACTTTGTGCCTGCGGGTGCGCCTCGGGCGGGCTCGCCGGCTGCGAGAGCGGCGGGTGGGCGGCCGGGGGCGGAGGAGCCCGGCAGGCGGCGCCGGCGGCGGCGGCGGTGGTGGTGGCGATGCGCCGCGCCCCGCCGAGCCCGTCCCGCCGCGCTAGGTGAGGCGGCCGCGGGAGCGCCGGCCGCGGCCATGGGCACCCTGGGCAAGGCGAGAGAGGCTCCGAGGTGAGTAGGGGCCCGGGCCCTCGGCGGCGCCGGCTTCCTTCCTTGGGGCGGCCGGCCCCCCGAGCCCTAGTGGGGGTGGGAAGTGGGGCGGGCGACGGGGGCGCCTCCTCCTACGGGAAGTTGCTGACCCGGAGTGCGGGCGGCGGCAGGCCGGGGTCTCAGCTCAAGTCCGGGGAGGCGGATGGCCGAGCAAGCGGGGCGGGGAGCTGGGCAGTGAGTGCGACGAGCTCCGGAGTTGCACCGACCCCCTCCCCCCTTCTGCCCCGGCTCCCCGACGTCCGGCACCTGGGTCTCTCCCACTCGCGGACTTTCCGTACCATCCGCACCTGCTGCGGGCTCGGGGCTCCGGCAGCGCCACCTGGCGGCCTCTCCCGGCCCTGAGGATCCGCGGCAGGGCGGGGAAAGGCCAGCGGCCGTTTGCAGCGAGCGAGTGGCGGTCCCCGAAACCTACAGCTTTATGAGTGGAAGCTGTGCTCCCCTCTACCCCCACTGCGATTCTAGAGAGATGTGTTAGGAGATCTCGAAGATGAAGGAAGCGTGATAGTGCAAAGTCTCTTGGCAGGGGAAAGAGGCCTGGAGGGGGCAGGCAACTTTGAATGTGTCCCCCTTAGAGCAGGGAGGGCCTGGGCACAGCGCGCCCGTGCGCTCTTCCCAACTCCTTCCACGTGGACTCTGGTGTGACCGGTCAGCACAGACATGCCCGCGAGAAGCAGGAAGCTTTGCTCCGCTGGACTTTTTAGAGCTGAAGGCTCTTGGCCCTTTTCTGCCCTCCCGCACCCTGAAAGTGTTTGCCCCAGGGTGCAGCCCTGCACCTTCCCTAGACCGAGGAGAGGGGCGTCTCTATTACGAGGCTGAGGGAGAGGACAGGACTGGAAAGAATCGTAACCAGAGACCAACCAAAGCCATCTTCCACTGCAAAGAAAGTTGTGGAAGTCTGTGTTCTCTTCCTCCGTGTCATCCCTTAGCTCACTCTTCTTGGCTAGATTTCATAAAAAGTGCAACCTGAAAATGTGTGCCCTCCGCTGAGGCACCTGTGCCTGGAGAGGATTTCACCTGAGCTAGGTCAGAGTTTCCACAGCCTCCCTGCTTTCTTGGGCAAACTCCCTGCGCCCTTGGCCATTCGGAGTCTCAGAAAACACCTTCAAGTTCATCTGTTTCTTTCTGGCCTTTTTTTTTTTTTTCCTTTTGATTTAGGTGGGAACATTTGGCTACAGTCCTTTAAAAATAGGCCTTTGGAGACTTAGAGTATTCTTTCTATGAATTTTTCAATACCCTAAATCTACCTATAATGAAACATTTCCTAATCCTTATCTCTTGCCCTTTCACCAGAACACCGAGTGGTCTGAAGGTTTGTCAGGAAGCAGCAGTCAAGAGACTGCACGGCAAAAGAGCTGAGTTTCCTACTTTATGGTGCAGATAACCCTATCTTCCCAGACCTCTCAGGATGCCCTGTGGTTTTTAGTTGCAGCTCTTCTCTCTGGTGTCTTGGCCCCAAACCGGGGGTCTCTTTGGCCTCCGTCTCCCAGATTACATCTCTCACCTTCCCTTCCCCCTACGCTAAATATTCCCTTCACGCTCTTTCTCTTTCTACTTGAATCTACCCGAGTCCCTCTTAGTTCTGGTAAAAGCAAGCATCCATCTCTAAGAATCACCTTGTAAGTCAGAGTGGTTTCTCCTACTGCGGACATTAGGCAGCATTACCAGAATTAGAGTCAGGGCACTTTGCAGAGTCCTCAGTGGTCGATGCCACCAACGGAGAGAGAAAATGGAATGTTCCCTGGACCTAACAGTTGAGAGACAGAGATTAACACCTCCCAGCCCCAGGGGAAAGAGCTGAATATGGAGGCAGGGCCCGTGGCCTGAGATTGAGTCCTCTCCTCTCCGGAGGCTGCGGAGAAGTAATGTGGACGGCCTAACAGAAGAAGACTTCTCTTGAGAAGGACTTCGTTTTCATCTTTCCCGGCTTCGCGTTGGTGGGGCTCTTCATGGTGGAAAGGCAGCAAGGGAGTCAGAAGGCTGTGTCCAGTGCTGGACAGCCAGCATCAGGTGGAGAGAGCTGTCAGTACTTCCAGGAGGGGAAGGGAGCCTAGCCGGGGAACAAGGCGTGGGGCGCAGGAGGCCCGCCTTCTATCAGCCTCTGCTCCAGTTGTGTCGGAGCAGGCTCAGAAAGCTTGGGAAATGACCATGAAGAGCCTGCCCAGCTCTGAAGACTATTCCAGGGGCCCACAGGAGGAATAGGGCCTGAGGTGGAGCTTTTATGTTATGAGCTATGCTTTTGGACAATTTTCGGGTCTTGAACTTCTCAGCCTCTCTGCGACAGTCTCCTTCTAATTCTAATGTAGTGAAAGGTGCATGGTCCCAGGCACAGTAAATATTTATCAGATACAGCCAGAGAGGCACCAGGTACAAATCTCAGATCTAGCACATATGAGCTGTACAGCCGTGGCTATGTCATTTAGCAGCTTTTAGATTCAGTTTCAAGTTCACAAAATGGAGATGATCTTTTTCTGGGCTGTAGGCTTTAAAAACCATTTAAACCCCCAGTACAGTGCCTGTCGTATCATAGGTGCTCAGTTCATTATGGTCATTATTACTTTCTCTTGATTTCATTTTTTTTTTTTTTAAGAGATAGAGTGTGAGTGGGAAATGGGCAGAGAGAGGGGGAGAAACAGAATCCGAAGCAAGCTTCAGGCCCTGAGCCATCAGCACATAGCCCGATGTGGGTCCTGAACTCGCAAGCCGCAAGATCATGACCCTAGCTGAAGTCAGACGCTTAACCAACTGAGCCACCCAGGTGCCCCTACTTTCTCTTGATTTCAGATACTTATCTAATCCTGGGGTTATCACAGGGCCTGGATAAAAATCAGTAATAGTCAGAAACTTAATCAAGTCCTGTAACTCCAACTTGATCTTTTAGAAATCACTTCCTTGGGTTAGTAGATTCCGAGTAGCCTGTTGATGCAGTTTCATTGGACCCACCCCAGGCCAAAAGCAGAGTCCAGTGGTCACTGCCAGACCAGCGCCATGGAGCTAGTTTGATACAGATCAAAGGACATGGTCTTCCTTCCACTAGTCTGGCTGTGCAGAGGAGTCCATAGTTCAGTACACTCTCTTTTAGCAGGCTGGTTTCCCAAAATCCATGTGTGCCCCAGCATTTCACTTTGATCAAAGCATTTCAGCCCCTTTTGGGGGATGAGATTATATCTTACTGGAGCAGTTTCCCCCAACCCTTCATCTGGAGCTGGTTCTCTCTCATCTAAGAACATCACGCTTCTTATGCTTGACACCCACAGGACACTTAAGATTTATAGAGTTGCCTTTTCATGTGGAGGTCTGATTCTCCAACTAGATTTTTGAATTAAGGAACTTCTAGTTTACCTTTATACAACAGCAGCAACCACTAATGTAAGGAGTATGTTTTATAATTTACAGAGTACCTCACATAGACTGTCTCACTCTGGTCGCCTTCCCCTCTGGCCTATCACAGAGTCTTGCTAATAGAATAAGTACTTATTAACTGATGCCCTTATGTGTTTACCAAAATATATAGTGAGTAGCTACAGTTATGGATCGGAGGTACATATTTTTTTTGTCTCCTCTTCGGTAGTAAACTATGAAATAACCAAAGCCACAGAATTAATTATATGTTCAAAGAAGTTACCAGCAACAACACCATCACTATTAAACCTGAAAAGATTATAGGTATGCATCTGTGTTTAAATGGGAAAGAAAGTAACATACTTAGCTAACCTTCATGCGTCATTTTGCAAACAACTTGACCTGTACTGATGAGGTCATGACCAAAGATAAAGCTAAGTGAGAGTGGATGAAGGTGACTTGTTAGATTCCAAAGCCATTTCCAGATCCAGACTTGTCCTTTTACATTCAGTTCTAAAATAAAGCTCACATAAGCTCTGCTTTGTTTTTTTTTTTTTTTTTAAATCAGTCATGCCCCCAATAAGGTCTTGATAGAATGATAATATTTAGTGGTAAAAACTTACTCATAATGATTGCCTGTATTATCAGCAATGGAAAACAGAATCTTCAAGATTCGTGAGAAAGAAAGGTAGGATTAGCTTAAAATATAAACCCCTCCACTGTAAATCCTCTCCCTTGCACATGGGCCCTTAGTCTTTGACTTCTCCTCTAAAGTTCAGGGGTGTTTTTGAGGCCAGCTGACCTTCTGCAGCATCTCTGGTATTGCTGAAGATGAAGGAATTGCGCAGAAGATGAGACCAAATTAAACAATTCTTCAGACTCAAGTCAGCGGACTCCCAGCTAAAATAGTGCTGGGAGCTAAGGACTGCCTGCACGGTCTGGCCTCTGCCTGTCCCGTTCAGGAGCCAGAACCAACCGGCCAAAGCAATTCTAACTCCCGGCTGAAGAGCCCTCATTGAAACCCTGAATTCTCACCTTGTTATTTGCTTGGGAGATGTCTCTTTAACAGCCAACCAGTCCCTTTGGTGCATTTGCCAAGTGGGAGGGGTATGTCTTCTATCAGCCCAACTCTCAGGATTAATTGTCTTATCTCGACTCCTTTCCTGCCCAATCTGCCTTCAGAGCTTGGAGCTGCCAGTCTGTCTGTCCCCTGGCTGCTCGGCTTGCACTCACTGCCTCCCCTCTTTCCCCAGGAAACCTTCTCATGGCTGCAGAGCTGCCACGAAAACAAAACTAGAGGCGAAGCCAGCCAGCAGCCCCTACCCCTCTCATCCCAGCCTGGTCCAGCTCACCCAGTTCCGCATGATGGTGTCTCTGGGACATTTAGCCAAAGGAGCCAGCCTGGACGATCTCATCGACAGCTGCATTCAATCTTTTGGTGAGTTGGCTAACTACCCACGTGCATAAAAATCTATTACTTTGTTCTTCCTTAAAAAGTGGCTTTGTAGAATAGCAACCTAGATTGTATTTTGGCTTTAAAAATATCTTTCGAGCCTTTGAAATGTTGGAGACCGTGCGCAGTGCCTACGGCACATGACTGTGTGGGTGTAATAGGTCGTGATGAGAGGCGTGATTTCAAGTGAGAAAAGTTACAGAGGAGAGTTTGCATTTCCATTTCTCTTAGGATGGCGGTTGTTCCTGTGACGAGAAATCTCATAAAATGCTACTGCACGTCTGCTGCTTTGACATTCTTCTGCCCTTGTGTTCGTAGGGCACACAAAGACGAGGTTATGTGAGCAAACACTGTTATCAGACAGAAATTTGAAAGCCTTTGGGTCACGTGCACATTAAAATGTAATAATTCCCCTTACAATTGGAGGGTAGTTGTGACGGACTAGAAAAGGACAGGGTTTAAAGCCAGAATGTCTGTGACTGGAAGATACTGGTTAGAAAGTATTTGTGATTAGAGGTAAGGATAGGGGGAGTAAGCAGACAGACACACATGGATCGTGAATTCTCTAGAACGCTGCTGTCTGTCATCGCCATACTCGGCCTGAAGGATGCATAGCTTCATGCAGCTCACGAGCAGTTATCTGCAAAGATGCCCATTTTTTTAAAAGATCTTAGGGGTGCCTGGGTGGCTCAGTTGGTTGAGCGTCTGACTTCAGCTCAGGTCATGATCTCACAAGTTCGTGGGTTTAAGCCCTGCATCAGGGTCAGTGCTGACAGCTCAGGGCCTGGAGCCTGCTTCAGATTCTCTGTCTTCCTCTCTCTGCCCCTCCCCTGCTCACGCTCTGTCTGTATCACTGTCAAAAATAAGTAAACATTAAAAAAAATTTTTTTTAATTAAAAAAAAAGAATCTTAGAAGCACTGTCTTTTTTTTTTTTGGATTGCGATTTGTGAAATAGTGATTGAAAAGTACTACATATTGGTTCCCCTGCAAAAAAGGAACGATTAAAATCGATGGAAAATTGGCAGATTTCTGGCAAACTCTTCCCCCCCACTGTGCCCCCTTGGAACCCCTCTGTCTCCCACCAGGAGGCAGATGAGCACCGGTGGCTCCACTCAGAAGTGCCTGCCCATCTCAGATCTTCCTGGAGCCTCTCAGGGGGTAGAAGGGAGGCTTGATCCGATGCCGGGCAGCAAAACACGCAGATCGGTTAGAATTCAGAACTAGGGATTCTTGGCTGGACATGTTTACTGTTGGGTCAGACCTTATTTATGGAATCAGGAAATATTTGACATTTTAGGGATACTTGTTTAGTACCCTTCAAGAACAAAATCGAGTAGTTGTGATGATTTCCACAAAGCAGCGGCTCTCACATGTTGGTGCAGAATCACACGGAGGTTACCTTTTTTATGAACATGGATTGCTAGGCCCTGCCCCCAGAGTTTCTACTCTGGTGGATCTGGGTGGGGCGCAAGGATTTACATTTCTTTCTTTTTTTTAAATGTTTTTATTATTATTATTGTTATTATTGAGAGACAGAGAGAAACAGAGCATGAGCATGGGAACGGCAGAGAGAGGGGGAGACACAGAATCCGAAGCAGGCTCCAGGCTCTGAGCTGTCAGCGCAGAGCCCGACACGGGGCTCGAACTCACAAACCGCGAGATCATGACCTGAGCCAGCTTAATCGACTGAGTCGCCACCCAGGCGTCCCAGGATTTACATTTCTAACAGGTTCCCAGGTGACGCTGGTGCAGCTGGCCCACATACCCACTTTGAGAATCACTGCACTGTTGTTGTAGACTTTTTAACTTGGGCAAGAGGGTGCATTTTCATTATTACTAGGTTAGCCCCAAATTTCAATTAAAGTTCTATGTATTTACACTCTGATTTTTCAGTTAAGAATGACATGGGGAGCAGAATGAATGGTTTTCTGTTTTAAAATAATCTTAGAAAGTACACTGGTGACGAAGGGAACGACAAGTCAGGACCCTAGTGGGCATGTTGCTGTGAGGAGCCGTTGTTCCTCCTGGGCTTTACTTTCAAGTGGCTCCCAACTGGCATGAGCTTCAGAGTTCCTCACAGAGTCTTGGTGGTCATACATCCTGGCCTTTACGCGGGGCACCGTGACTGTTTCAGGAATAAGGATGTTTATTCTTTCTCCACTTCACAGTTAAGAAAATGGGAGCCAGGAATGTATTTCTCAGGCTAACTTTCTTCCCCTTGTGCCAGTCAGGCAACTGCCAGCTGGGTCAAAGCTGTTTTCCTAACCTTCCGATAATCATGACGTCTACCTGAGAAATACATGACTAGTTCTGAAGCCCTTCCCCGAAAGAACCAAGCCTATTCCATTCCCCTCAATAAAGCCTACAGGGGCAAAAGATACATTGTTTTCTGCAATATGTTGAACTGAAAAAAGTACCTTAAAATCCAAAAGCTTTAAAAATCCCATTGAGTCCTAGAATCCTTTATCCACCCTGAGGAAGCATTGATTAAGCCCCTAATTGCAACAGACACAGGTTGGGCTGTGCACAAGGAGTATTACAGTGACCAGACCCCTCTGCCAGTATCAGCGCCTAGAATACCTGAGAAATGCACCTTTCAAGGGAAAAAAAGTAGATACACAAGGCAGGACAATAATCTAAGGTGTGCAAGAAGAATACATTTTTTTATACACATGGAGTTTGAGGAAGTTCATTTCAAGGGTAAGAACAGATCAGGAAGAACAGCCACTGTGCAAACTCCTCTTTGGCCGTGGGATTGCAGGAGGAAGGTGGGAAAGTAAGGTCTCAGGGTTTTGCATAGTATGCAATGCACCGTTTCCTGCCACAGAATTTATATGAAAGAGGTGAAAAAGAAAAGATACAAGATATCTGGAGGGAGTGGGAGATAGCACGTGATTTTCACTCGTGGGGAATGGTGGCCATGTGTCGTGGGGGAGGAGAGTGGAGCTTGAACAACAGAGGTGAGCGGAGACGGGGTTCGTGAGCATCCCTTGACAAAGAATACTCCGTGGCAGAATGCCTGCTGGTGCTTCTGGAGGTCTCTCCGGAGGTGATCCGAAAAAAGTACGGAGTGAGCCTCATGTTGCTCTTGAACCTTTTCTTACTAGTTATTTTTCCAGGTTTGTATCAAAAAGTTTTGCATTAGAAGAAAGCAATCTAGCTTAGCTTTTTGTTAATGAGTTTAGATATCTTATCATTTTAATGCCCGTGAAAAGAGAGGGAAATGGTACAGACATGTGGGGAAACTTTTATTATTGGTTTGGTTTTAGTAATCTCGCTCTTCAGATTCTGGTTTCAGCCACTCCCCCACCAACGTGGGGAGAGAAAAAAGGAAAAAACACCTATTTTGAGCGTAGAGATTAATTAGTTAATTTCTCCTACCTCTTCAACCTCACCTTCCTGCAGATGCTTTGAGGAGGTTTGAATCAGCCAGAACCGTATGGTCCAATATGGTTGCCATTGGCCAGATCTGGCTATTTACATACACATTTCAGTTAATTAAAATCAAATGTAAAATGTAGTTCCTAAGCCTCACTAGGCAGATCTCAAGTGCTCAGTATCCGCAAGTGGTAGCTGCTGCTGGACAGAGGAAACAGAAAATATGTCCGTTGTGCATGGCAGAAAGTGCGTTGGACGGTACTGGACAGGGTAGATGGTTGACTTCAAGGGGGAAAGCAACAGAGAGACCTTCTGGAAACTGTGGAACTTGCATATTTCTAGTATCTCTAGGTAATGACTGAGTACTTGCTAATGTATCACGGACATTTGGATGTAGCATCTTTACTGATGCCTCTCTCTTTAGTGTTATTAACCATTAATTACCACCCACACTGTTCTCAGAGGAAGGATGTATGACAATGCTTTTAAGGATGGGTGACCAGCACAGACATATTAAGGGTAGTCTTGAAGGCCTCACAGCATGCCTCCCATTGTCACATACAGGGTTACAGATCTGTGATTAGAAACTCCGAGCCTTGAGTCATAGTTCATTGCTTTAACAACCCACTCCCACCTTCTGTTTTAATTGGAGGTCATGCTTTACATTCCCAGCAAATTATTGCCCGTTAATCCACTCTTCACCTGAGCATAATGAGGCAAATCATCACAACCTGGTACATTTATGTCAAACGTATGTGAATCACACCATCTGTTTCAGGGGTAGAAAAGACCTATGAGATCATCTGGTTTTTAATGTTTTCACTTTTTAAGAGGGCGGCCAGCATTTGGGGCCAAATGGAAGGCTTCTCGTGTCCAAATTCACAAAACTCATCCCTTGTTCCCTTCTAATGCAAGACAACTTTCAGCAGCGTCAGAAAGAAAGCTGTGAACGTGTCCCAGAAAGAGACCCTCAACAAGGAACCCTCCTGCTCCCAGGTGGGGTGTAGGCAGACATTCAGCGTCTCTGTTGTACCTGTCAGCGTGAAGGGAAATGCAGCTTAGCTGATATCTTATATTTATAGAGTGTTGTTTATTTTTTTCTTGAAGTTCCATATGTATTGGTTTTCTTTTAAACTCAAAACAACTGAACTTGGGAGGTCAGATGGTATTGTCTCCACTGGACAAATGAGAAACTAAATTGAGCCTCTGAGAATTGACACAGTTTGCCTCGTGCCCTCAGTCTAGAGAGAAAACATGCTGCTCGTGTGCTTTTTCCTCTGTCCCCAGCAGTCCCTTGCAACCTGAGGTGGGGCTCACTCAGATCCCTCTCCTATAAGGCCTCCCTTCGTGCAGGAGAGACCTGGATGCCACACAGGACAGATCTGAACCCTGTGCCCACCTTCTGCAGGCCCAGTCTCCCCCAGATTAGAAGTTAAACTCATTCAATATGAAAACTGTTTATTGGACCCCACATATATATGTGTGTCTGAAATTATATCTTGAGCAAAGTGTTAATTAAAATTACCCATAGATATTGTGCTAATGCTATACAAAGACCTCCTAAACTAATAGGTATATAGTCTGCATCACAGAACACTTAGATGTGAGAACCATTTTATAGACTTCAGCTTGTTAAGGGAAAAACACTACACCCACTTTTTAAAATTGGAGCCAAAGAAGGCAAATACACATTTGTTGGGACTACACACAATTCCCCTTGTGGTAAAGGGAAGGTTAGGGATCCCTCACCACTCTGTAGGTTACAGTCTGTGCACCAAAGTGAGGTGTCCAGAGGCAATAGGAACACAAGACCAGAAGCCAAGGGCCATGATAGCGAAGGGCACTCAGACCCAAGAATGGGCAACTCCAAGGAACAAAGTCAAGTGTCGTGTCAAGAAGGGACTCAAAGCCATGTCCATTGTGGAAGACAGGCCCTTTGTGAAGAAGACCCAGGCTGACCCAGTAGCCTCCTCAGTGGAATCCCCAGGTGCTGGGATGTCGCATGTAAAGGATGATCCTTGGGGTACCCATGTTCTAAGGCTTCTAGGCATCAGAACAGCTCCCGGGCATGACTGTCATTTGCCCTCTGGAGTGAATTCACATACTGTGTTCCAGACGCTGTTTATTCTAAGGAGTACCCTTGCCGCATCTTCCACAGGCTGACATCACCCATTGCCCCAACCTAGTGTGCGCACCCTCTCATGGGTGTGAGGTCCAGTGACTTCCAGGCTCGAGAAAGAAGGAGGTAGGAAATCCCCTTCGCTCGAATCTGTGCTCTCCTGCCTGGTGGTGTTGATGGCAGGCTTCCCTCCATCCAGAGAGATGAGGGTTACCGCTGGGAGACAGAGACAGACAGACAGTGGACTGATGGTGGTTGAACACTTACTTTTTATGGTCTGTGTAGGGTACTGGGCCTTTACCTGAACTGGGCTCGTTAACCTTTACAACAACCCTAATTAATAGGGAGTTGGAGCTCAGGGGTGTTACATAATCTGGGACCATGGCCCAGCTCACGGGTGGGAGAGCTGCTAGGATCTGAACTCCAGTTTTCCTGTCTCCGAGGCTCTTGGTCTTCCTACTTTACCAGAGGTTCTCCAACTTGAACATGAGCAGTAATCGGGGGTAGGGGAAGTGTGTGTGGGGGGGTGTTCATTTAGATTCCTGAGGGTCAACCCCAGAGACTTTCTTTCAGCCAGCAGTCACTGTGGTTTTGATGGAGGTGACCCATGAACTTATTGTGAGAAATACTGTCTCCTATTGTGAGAAATTCTGTGCACTTGCTGTCCCTTCTCAACTGTGCCCACTCCCTTCCAAACTTCCTGTCTGTCAGCAGTTTGGCCGTGGAAATGCACAGTGTGGGTGTTCCTTACAACTATAGTTAGGTTCTTTGCACTCAAAGGCAGCATTCCTCACCTGCATTTCTGCCTTTAAGCCACGCTTAGACCAGTTTACTGGGGTGCTTTAGGGCCTTGTTCCTGTTGTATGCTTGTCCGCCATACGTCAAAGGCCTGAATGTCATGGTTGTGCTGGGGAACAGGAGAGGTGCTTCATCTAAGTACTTATCCCAAAGTGCTGCTTTGCCAACAGATGTTTTAACACCACATGTTGACATGAAGGTTATTAAGTCCATGAAGGGAACACATTAAGAAATGAAGTGAAAGCAAAAGCGCTGTTTTCAGTAGTTGACTGTAACAGCAGTGATTGGGCAGAGGCCACTGGGAAGTGACCCAAAGTGCAGGTCCCCCCCGCCAGGCCCTCCTTTTGATGGTGAGACCTGCCGTCTTCTGCCGGCACAGTTATGGCTGCTGGACTTGGTGGCTTGTTCTGCGGGTAGTTTGGACTACCACTTAGCTGGGGTTGTCCTAGAGAGGAAGACAACAGGAAAGACCTAGAGTGTAAGGAGGGCTGGCTTCACTGGCACCGTACTCGATTTAGTGCCCTTACAGTCCTGAAGGTCTTAATCTGCAAAAGCAGTGTTAAATTTTCAGGAGTTTTCAAGCCAGTTGTTAGACATAACTACTATTAAAAACATAGAATTATATTAAAAATGAAGGTAAGAGGGTCACCTGCCTGGCCTCAATTGAGTGTCTGACTCTTGGTTTTTGTCTCAGGTCATGATCTCATGGTTCCTGGGATCAAGCCCGGCATCAGGCTCTGTGCTATCAGCTTAGAATTCTCTGTCTCCCTTTCTCTCTGCACTTCCCTTGTGCACGCTCGCTCTCTCTCTCTCTCTCTCTCTCTCTCTCTCTCTCTCTCTCTCAAAAATAAACATTTAAAAAAATGAAGGGGTGCCTGGGTGGCTCAATCAGTTAAGCATCTAACTTCAGCTCAGGTCATGATCTCACAGTTTGTGAGTTCAAGCCCCTTGTCAGGCTCTGTGCTGACAGTTCAGAGCCTGGAGCCTGCTTCACATTCTGTGTGTGTAGTGTGTGCGTGTGTGTCTCTTTCTCTCCCCCTTCCCTGCTTGTTCTCTGTCTCTCAAAAATAAAGAAATACTTTTTAAAAATGAAGGTAAGAACCCTCAAAACTCATCATTTCCTCATGTATGACCACATTTTACTATTACTCTCTATTCTCCCGAGGTTATGCCTGTTGTCCTGCATGGTGTGAATGCTACACGGTGGTACGCTGTGGTATATGCGTCTCCTCCCCGCCTCGTGATTCGTGAAGTCACGCTGGCAGCTTGAAGTTGCCTTGGTTGGGAGTATTTATACCATGGAAAGAGACAAACACTACTAATCAGGGCTTCCTGTTGAACCCTATCCCTGGAGAGGCCACTGTTAAAGGTTTCTGAGCATACCACTTACTCCCAGCTGCAGGGTTTACTTACACAGCTAGGTGTCTGTGGTAAAACCAGAAATGTTATTTTGTATCCCCTAATTAGGAGCAATAATTATTTGCCATTGTTTGGCTTCCTTCATGTAAGAAGCATATGTAACAACTCTATGTGCCCTTCAAAGAAAAGCAACAGTTCACCTTAGAGATAAGGAAATCAAATATCGCTGAAGTTGAAAACTTTTCTTAAAGTGACAGTGGAACTTAAAACTAAAACTCAGGGAGCCTCATTCAGCAGTTGAAGCTATTTGTTTTCATTTTTTTTTTCAACCTACTTCCTCTAAAAATTCTCCAGGATTCAACCATCCCTCATTTCTGACCAGCCAAACCTCAGTTTTGTGACCTCCGTTCTTCATGTATTATATGCTCTGTTTCTCATTCCATCTGTGTAAACATTTGCCTCCATTTCCCGCTACGTGGTAACACGTGCAACTGATAGATGATACCTAGATTGATATGTATTATTTATATATTCATACATATGTATATATACATGTATATGTAGTACATATTATATATAATATATACACATATATGCATATATACATTAAATGCATGTATACATATACATATATATAATAATACGTGTATGTATTTATATGTATATAAATAATTCCAAGGTTTTGTTGAATATGTTGAATATATTTTCATTTTGATAGATGGATAAGTAGATTGATATGTATTATTTATATATTCATACATATGTATATATACATGTATATATAGTACATATTATATATAATATATACAGATATATATACATTAAATACATATATACATATACATATATATAATAATACGTGTATGTATTTATATGTATATAAATAATTCCAAGGTTTTGTTGAATATGTTTTCATAAGTTTCTTTGCCAACTGTATTTCCAGTTTTGTGAACCATTCATATCCTTTATTTATCATTCTCTGTTTAATGTTCTTATTATTAGAGGTTTGTAAAAGCTTTTTAAACGAAAAGCTCTTTGAATCCCATTTGCTATAGACATCCCTCCCACCCCAATCCTGTTTCTATCTTTTATGTTGGTTTTGGGGTATTAATATTTACAAATTTTACATTTTTATGTAGTTAAATTGACCATGATTTTTAAAAATCTTTTGCTTTCTTAACTGTGAATTTTAAAAAATTCCTATTACAAAGGTATAGTGAATGCTCCGTTGTCATCTTAATCAAAGTTTGAGGAAATCTATTCTGTGATGTAGTTCTGTATCCCACTCTTGTGAATGATCAGTGAAAGCTTGTCTGTAGATTTTTGCCGAGAAAAAGAAGCCTCCAGCTTTATTTCTGAGACTGTCATTGTCTTAAAACCAGGGAGTTTGGACAGTCACTTTGTCACTCAGAGCCTCAGTTTACCCTCGCCATGATGGTGTTGAAGTGACTTCTGAGACAGTGTCTGGGAGAAGGTGTCATGAAGTCTCTTGATCATGATGTTGAACGTGAATTTGAAGAAGTTTTTTACAGATTTATATGTTTATTACTTTTGTTCTATTTGAAACCAGTACCCTTAGGGTGGAGACTTAGATAACCAACCAAATTTAAATCCATTTTTCCTAAATTATTAATATAAAGTCAGTCTATATTCTTACATTTCTTTTTAGAATTTTTTTTAATGTTTGTTTATTTTTGAGAGAGAGAGAGACAGAGTGTGAGTGGGCAAGGGGCAGAGAGAGAGGGGATACAGAATCCGAAACAGGCTCAAGGCTCTAGGGTCTCAGCACAGAGCCCAATGCAGGGCTTGAACTCAAGAACCGCGAGATCATGACCTGAGCTGAAGTCGGAAGCTTAACCAACTGAGCCACCCAGGTACCCCCTTACATGTTTTTACTTTGGTAAAGTGTACACAGCATTTAATTTAACACTTATATAGACTTTTAAAATATTATTTTAGTAATAGTTAACTTTTGAGTATTTACTGTGAACAACATGGTGTTCATATTAATATTTTAGATACATATTGTCACTTAATCCCCACCCTTTTATAAGTTCTTGTATTTACAAAGATTTGACACTTAGCTCTCATATTTACTTTTCAAATTTTAATAAGTTTAAAAATTATTTCATATTCACTACAGAAAATTTAGAAAATACAGATTAGCAAAAAGAAGAACTTTATAGTCCTCCATTCTGCCCCCAAGAGCAAGATAAGCAGTATGAACGTTGTTTGGTCTATCTCCCTCAATTCTTTTCTCTGCATGTTTAAATGTTTACAAATTAACATGTATAGTCATGTTAACTTTTCTATAGTAGAGTCACTGTAATTAACTCTTAGTTTTCCATAATTCACATTTTAAACAATTACTATCTTAAAATCAATGTTGATATTGGTAAAGAGGTGTGCTAGCACACAAAGTTGCTACACAATCATCAAATTGATTTTTAAAACATAATTTTGGGGCTCCTAGGTGGCTCAATCAGTTGAGCATTCGACTTCAGCTCAGGTCATGATCTCACGGTTCTTGGGTTTGAGCCCCACATCGGGCTTTCTGCTGACAGCTTGCTCAGGACCTGGACCTGCTTCGGATTCTGTGTCTCCTTCTCTCTCTGCCGCTCCCCCGTTCACACTCTGTCTCTCACTGTCTCTCAAAAATAAATAAATGTAAAAAAATTTTTCTAAACAATAATTTTGGCATAATCCCTCAAATGCGGAACATAAAATTGAAGGTTGTTTGGCAAGTAAAATGAGTCTAACAAGGAATTAAAGGCATTACAAGAGTAGCTACTCATTTCTTTCTAATGCTAAATGCTGTTTATGGTAACCATGGCTGATTAGAGTTGTAATAAATCAAGGAAACAAAAAAACTTCCATTAACTTAAAATTCTAGATGTGAAGGTTTGTTTTCTTTTAATGCATAGAGAAAGTCAGATGGCTTTTGTTGAAGAGAAGCTTTACTTTTAGAAACAATGAAAAAAATATCCTGTCTTTATTAACTTTCTGAGAGAATCTAAAAAAGTAGCAACTGGGAAAGATACATAGCAGAAACACAAAGATGCCACAATTTGGTACACCTGTGATTCTTCTACAGCGTCAAGGAGGTGGTGGCCAATGTGGCAGAGGCCGTGTTGAGTACTTTGTTTTTTTTCAGAGAGTGGTCAAGGGCCTTGGGGAGATTGCTGAGGTTCTTATCAAAATCTTCAAGCAGAAGATACTGCCAGGACAGAGTTTGGATTGGAGGGATACCGATGATTAATTGAAGTGGACAAAAAAAGTGGGGACTTGAGGCACTATTTTTTTCAGGATCTTTTTTTTTTTTACTATCATTTTTTATTTAATTAATTTTTTTAAATTAATATCTAAGTTAGCATATAGTGCAACAATGATTTCAAGAGTAGATTCCTTAATGCCCCTTCCCCATTTAACCCATCCCCCCTCCCACAACCTCCCCCCCAGTAACCCTTTGTTTGTTCTCCATATTCAAGGGTCCAGGTTTTTGTCCCCCTTCCTGTTTTTATATTATTTTTGCTTCCCCTTCCCTTGTGTTCATCTGTTTTGTATCTTAAAGACCGAGGTACTATTCTTGATGGGGATAGGGAAAAGCAGAGATTGCCAGTTTTATAGTGAAGGAGAGAATGAACTAACCAGAGTAGTCAGGCGCTTAAAGATAAAGGCATCTGGGAATTTCTGGGGTGGAGGAGCAAAGGCAGCCATGTTTGGCTTCCCTTCATCAATCTCTCTGAAACCACTGTCTAGGACTCGTTTTTGTAAGTTTTAAGAGGGCACCCACAGCATTTAGGAGGCCAAGAAATGTTCAGACATTAGCATTTATGAGTTATTGTGTTAGAGTGTAGTACAGCCTATAGAGCTTCCTTAAATCTGATGAGCAGTTAATCATTTTGGTTAGTTTCACATCCAGTTATTTAATGCCTGGCACATAGCGGGGTTTTCGTGCTCCCTTGCCCTCTTATTCCCCAGTTCATTAGCATCATGGGTTCCAGATTTACTCCATCCAAACCTGCCTTGGTGGGTTCACTGCTTACCTTTACTCACAGGTAGTTCAGGTCACACAGTGAATCCCTCCAGCTTCTGATGTGCTGCCTCCCAGAACATGGTTGTGGTACCCATGCTGCTGGCTGCCGGGCCCTTCAGTTAATGCCAAGGATAAGTTGAGTACTTGGTCTCAGCAAGTGACGCTGGGCTTCACCTGTTTGGCCCTGCTTCGAGCCCCAAAGAAAAACCTCCCCATACTTACTATGCCTGTGGTTCCCCAGTCCTCTCTGCCCCCATTGGCTTTGAGTCCCCTTACCTAGTCAGAAACCACCAATGTCTACGTGAGATGGACTTAACTTTAGTTAACTAAGGGAGTGTCTCTCTCAAAATTGCAAGAAAGCTAGGGAAGGACACTCTGGATTAAGAGAGACTTAAGAGACATTTCACCCAGTCATAGTATGTGAATTTTTTTCTAAAAATTGTGTGTCTGCGTGTATATGCATATACATACATATGCTGACAATTATGTTAGTGTATGATTATTTATATTTGGAAATTTGTATGCTGACTGGATAGTCCACATTAAGGAATTAGTATTCATTTTGTTTTAGGCATGTTAATGCATTTTTTTTTCTTAAGAGTCCTTATTTTAAAAAATCTATACTGAAATAGTTACTGGTGAAATTTCATGTTTGGGATTTGTTTTAAAGTTATATGAGACAGAGAAGTGAGTGGGGTATACATGGACCAAAACTGGCCATGTGTTGGTCATTGTTGAAGCTGGCCAAATCCTTGGAGGTTCTCCACACTGTTTTGCCTTATTGGGGTATTTGCTTGTAATTTTCCATAAGATCTTGGGATGCCAGTCAGTAGATCATGAAACTTTTGATCTTAAGGTTGTGAGTTCGAGCTCTACATTGGGTGTAGAAATTACTTAAAAAAATAAAATCTTAAATAAATAATTTTCTATAAGATATTAAAAAGAAAAGTGCCCTCAAACCTAAGAAAAGTAGATGATTAAAAACTAAAGAAAATTCAAAAGAATATATTCTGATTTTCTTGGATGATGAACTAGAGTACTATGCTTGTGTTAAAGACGGAAGCCGAGAGTAAAGAATAAAAATGGAGTACTTTGGTTCCATATCACTGAAATAATCTGTTCCATACTCGATTTTCCCCATCCCATTCAGCCTGTTTCCTATTCAGCATAGAAATGTTGAATTTCTGGTATACAGAAAGACAAAAAAAAAAAAAAAAAACCAAAAAACTGGAAACATTCATCTTCAGTCCCGCCATTAGAGGTGGGAGTTGAGTTAAGCAAGAGAATGTCATAGTCTCCCCCACCGCATCTCACCCCTCACACAGCCAGTTTTGATCTGGAAAATGCCATGGTTGTGGCACAGCCTGATTTCTCATGGTAGTGAGCAGATTGCAGAGGGAACCGTGGGAGACCACACAGCACTGTGGTCTTTGGGATCTGCTCCTGACTCTACCACTCACCAGATGTGCCTGGAATGGCTTTGTCAAAGAACTTAGCAGGATGTTATCATGATAGACAAGCAGGTATGAGCCTAGGAGATAGTGCTATACATATTTTAAATTTTTACATGAACTCGAGCTGTATTAATAGGTGTTCAGTAAGTAAGACTCAAAAGAGCAATTCTCTGATTTTTCAAGACATTAGGGCAATGACAGAAATCCAACATGACCTATCCAATGGAATTTATTAGAAAGAATACAAGTATTTCATATAACTAAAGCAGGAGAAGAGTATAGAATGCCTGTAGAGGCCATGGGAACATCTGAAATTAGGAACTAGAACAGTATCAGGAGACACTAGCATGTCTCTGTCTCTTTCTCTCCCCTTACTCTTCCTCTTGTTCTTTCTTTTGTCTTCCTCTTCTCTCTCTGGCTTGCTTCTCTCTGCTTGTCAGTTAATCATTCTCTTTCAATGAAGATTTGTTTCCTTCATGGACAGGAAGTATGGCATTAACAGTTGCAAATCTTGCATCTCTGACCATTAGAGATTTAATTGTTTACCCCCTCAAGTTCAATGAAAAAGTTGCCAGGGAAGAACCTTGATTGGTTCCAATTGAGGCAGGTGGCTACTGCTTGAACCAGTTAACTGTGGTCACAAGGGTGGAGTCATTTAAGACTGGAGCCTTTCTCTGTAGAACCACATGAGTGAAGTTGGGGGAGTGATGTTTCCCAAAGGAGGGCTGATGTTCTGAGCACACAAAACAATTATCTGTCTATTACACCAAGATCTGACCAAACACTAGAGTACAAAGTGTTATTAAATTCAGGTTTAGTATCTGGGTCTTAAGATAGGAATGGAATGGTAGAGAGAGAGGACAGGAGATAAACAGTTAAGACATGATATAGAAATAGACTCTATGAGGATATAAGATGGCAGGACCCGAAAAGAATACAAATAAGTGGCTTTTTTTCCTTCTTTGTCTTAACAGTGTTGAGCATATGTATGCCCTGCTAGTGTTAAGCAAAGAAGAGTTAGTATGAGTTATTTACCTCCAAGAGGACAAACATTTAAATTTCAGCAGACAACTGAAGCTTCCTATTCATAAGGGTATTAAACATCAAAACGAGAACTTCCAGATTTGGCCACAATGAGACATTGGGTACTGGAATTATTTTCCTTCTATAAACCACTGTGTAACCGGACAAAAATATGTGAAGCAGGTATTTTCAGGTATTGAAAGACAGGACAGACTTGTGATTGTGGATAAAAATCAAAAGACATGAGGTAAACCCAAAACTCATCTTGGCTCTCTGCTTAGGGGCACTTTACAAATTGTGGTACAGGGAACTAGCGCCCAGAGAGCAGCATCTTACCTGATAGAGGAAACAGAGTTTATATTCAGGGCTTCTGGGATGGCTGGCATTTGTGGAGTTGGGTACTAGGGAGAAGGGAGCTCCTTTAGTCTTTGGCCAAATACTAAATTATTCATGAACATGGTAGGAATCCATGACACCAAATAGTTAAGGAGGTCTGTGAGACAGAGGAAGTCTCATCGCCTGGGAAATACCATAGTTCTAACTGGCCAGAATGGAGACATAGAACATTTTGGGCGTTCAGTTGAAACATCAAAAAGATTGCAACATGGGCATCGAGGTACTCTAATCCTAGAGTAAGAGCTAGTCTTGACCCATCCTAACAAAGTCTAAATCTAAGCCTTGGCAGATCAGTTTGAGGGTCCCATGAATTAAATGCCTCTATAAAGAAATGTGATCCAAATTGTCAGCATTGTGTCCACCGTGCCCAGCATGTAGTATCAAACTGCAAGACGTTTTAAAAAGCAGGAAAATATGACCATAAATAGAAGAAAAAAACGTTAATAGAAATGAACTGAGTTGATGCAAATATTGGAATTAGTATATGAGGAATTTAAGACAACTATTATAAAGATGTTGAAGGATTTAAAATGAGGTGTATGGAGAGTGGGGTGCCTAGCTGGCTCAGTTGGTGGAGCATGTAACTCTTGATCTTGAGGTTGTGGGTTCGAGCCCCACGCTGGGCAGAGATTACTTAAAAATAAAATATTTAAAAATAAATAAAAATAAGGTGAACATATGGGTAACCTCAATAGAGAAATGGAAACAATAAAAAGAATCAAGTGGAAATTCTAGAAGTGAAAAATATACCAAAAGGAAAAATTCACCAGATGGGCTTAACATACTCCATTGGGTAGTGAAAAAGGAAAGATCTGTGAATTTGAAGGCAAGTCAGTATGTCAGAGAGAGAAGACTGAAAAAAATAAATAACAGAACAAAAACTAGAGTTTCAGGTGATACAATTGGAGCTGATAGGGAGATGAAAGGACCTGGGACAGCCAAAACAACTTGAAAAAGAAAAATAAAGTTGAAAATTTTACAGTGCTTGATTTCGAGATTAACTGTAAAGCTACAACAATCAAGACCATGAAGGACAAATAGATCACTAGAACAGAATAGTGAATCCAGAAATAAATCTACATATATGGGCAATTGATCTTCAGTGAAGGTACCAAAGTAAATCAATGGAAAAAGGAATGTCCTTTCAACAAATGGTGACAGAACTGATATCCATGAAAAAAAAAAAATGAACTGTTACCTGTATTTCATAACATACAAAAAATAATTCGAGATGAATCTGAGACTTGAATATAAAGTTACTAGAAAGAAATGTAGAGGAATATTTTTGCAAACTTAGGGTGGGTATTTTTAGACAGAATGCAAAGGACTTACCGTTAATTATATATCTAGTAAGTTGGACTTCATAAAAATAAAAACTTCTGGTCGTCAAAGGATGCCATTAAACAAGTAAATGGCCAAGCCACGGAATGGGGGTAAATGCTTGACAATACATATCTTTGCAGAATTTTCATTCAAAATCTATAAAGAACTGCAGCAACTGAATAGTAAAGACCAATGTAATTGCATGGAAAAATAGTTGAACTCTGGCTTCACAAAGGATGATACATAAATGCAAATAAGCACATGAAAAATCCTCAACATTACTAGAAAATGTGAATTCTAATCCCAAGATACCACCAGGCACCCACCTACTGGAAAGGCTAACGCCGAAGACTGACAACAGCAATTGGTGAGGAGGCGGAGCATCTGGAAGTCTTAAACATTACTAATGGTGTTGTGAAATGATCCGATCACTTTGAAAAACTGTTCAGCACTTTTTTTATAAAGTTAAATATACATCTACCTGATGGTTCATCAATTCCACTCCTAGGTATTTATGCAAGAGGAAAGAGAACATATAGCCACGATATGACTTGTACAAGAATGGCCACAGCAGCTTTAGACCTAAAAATCCCACACTGGAAGCAACCCAAATCCCACTCAACATCAAAAAGAATAAGAAAAATATGTTGTTTATGCAATAACATACCTACCCAGCAATAAAAAGGAATGAACCACTGATAAAGGTAACATTGGTTAACCTCTAAAACATTTTGCTTCCTTACACACACAAAAATACATACTGTATGATTCCAATCTTGTGAAGTTCTAAAATAGGCAAAACTAAATCTACGAAATGAAAAAATTAGAATAGGGGCTTCATGGTGGGGTCGGAGGAGCTGACTGGGAAGATTAGTGAGTTTATTGGGTCATAGAAATATGCTAGATCTTGAGAGGAGTCTGGGTTACATGGTGTATGTATTTGTCAGAAGACGTCAAGCTGTACATCAAGATATGTGCCTTTTACTGTACCTCAGTTAAGATAGAAAAAGTTATTTGAAAAAACAACACCCAAACAGGTGATGAGAAAACCGTAGAAGTTCCTTCTGTAGGAACTTTAAGAGAGATGAGGTCTCCTTTTAACAATCCATGCCCCCGTGGTAGAGCTTGATAGAAGGCAGAGCAGGACTTTTCAAGGCAGCAGCACATGACCAACTTCTGGTTCACCTCTGGTCTAATCCTTTGGGTTCTTCTGTGGTTGTGCGTGATCTAAAGTGTGAGGGCCAAGATCTGAGGGACAAAATGTCTAGTAACTCAGAAGCCAGGGCTCCTCTGTGATGACTCACAGGGCAGGGGTGGGGTGATGAATGAGACCCTGCCAGAGAGAACATCTTTGTTTAATCAGGTGACCTGCTGCTAATGAAATATTCTTCCAAACAACCCAGGAACTGAAAGAGGCGAAATGGCAAATTACTTGAAGGTGGATTTAGAAGACCACACCAGTCTATAGGAGGGGCTCACCTGAAATTTACCAGGAACCCACACATTTTGTTTTTAATCATTCTTTTGAGTTTGTTCCAATTGTTTTACCAAAGTTGCTGAAGTGCTATAAAATCACTAGCCTTCAGTCCCCCTGTGAGTTCTCTCTCCAGTAGAAGTGTTGTTAGTGGTAAAAGGCCCAAGAATTGGGTGGTGAGAAAGGGAATGAGAAGTGTTTTAATATCCTGGATAAAATGCCTCAGTTTAAACAAAGGAGACCAGGGTCATCCATGGGATTGAGCTTTTTGTGCCTGGGGAGTGATAGACCCCAGTGAACACTCCCTAGGATACCAGGGGCAGAGGGGAAGGAGACTGCCCACACATCACCATAGACAAACACCATTAATGAGGAGAGCCTGTGAAGGTCCCAGGAGAGCTGACATCCTTAGTTCAGACAGTATGAAGGGCCCTCATCTCTGCTTTCGGGGTAAAATGCCACCTCAGCATATGGCTCTGCAAGCCCAATCATGAAGAAAGCTTTGCAAGTTAACTGTAGGAAGCTCCCTGTGGCCCAGAACAGTTACCTCTGATCGTGGTCCTCTGGCTCACCCCACATTGATTTCTAATGTGTTTCTGATTGTGCTTTATAAATTAGAACTAACCAAGGCCCACTGGGAATCAGTAATGTTGGTACCAGGTCACCTGTTTAACCACTTCCCTTGTGTCTCGCCCTGAAAACAGCTGAAAGACCTCATTACTGATCTCTAGAACTGGTCGTGTCCTCATTGGGTCGTATTGTAGCTTGCAGACTTTCCCAGGGCGTGGAATGAACTAAACAGTCTTGTTCAGCCTAATCAAACTTGACCAATCATCAGATCCCTACAGAGATATTTAAAAATACAAATTCTTTGTCCCTTCCATGGATATCTTGATGCCAACCGGTATGAGATGGGGACTTAGAACCTGTTGTGGGGGCAGGTTGTCTGATTTATTCTTGCTTGTTTTTAAGCTACCCAGGAAGTCTTGAAAACTCAGGTTGGATATATTCATTTGCTTCTGGATAAGCCTGAACATATTCATTCTAATGTAAAAAAACCACTGATCTCCAACCCTCTTCCCTCCCTGAAGCTCTCAGTTAGCATTAAGGCCTCCTCACTGGAAAAAAGAAAAAAAAAAAAAAAGCTTCATCCACCAAAGCCCAAAATTTTACCCTATTGGGAACATTTTCTTTTCATTATGTTATCTCCTCTCAGAATAACTGTTGTTATGGAAATATGAGTTGAAGAATATTGAAGTCTCGAACACCTTAACATAGGGACACCTTTCCTATGATTTCCATAAGTAAGCAGGTGTGCAGAGAGGTGGAAAGGAAAGGGAAAACACACACCAGGTGGGGAGAGCATTGAAGTGCTCACCTGCTTCATATTCAGCTCTAGACTTATCTGGACTGGCTGAAAATTATAATTTTATTTAAGTCACTAGCATGGATTGGGCAGATATGCCAGGTGATGCTTATGAGGGACCAAAGATGAAGTGACCATATTTACCCCACTGTGATAAAACCCAGCCCAGCAGGTGAAGCAAAAGCCTTGCCAATTTTCAGACCCCCTCCCTGCTGACTTCTTACACATTTGGGGGGGTCTGAATTTGTTTGAAAGTGAGTGGTCCAGCATCTCTGTGACAGATCCAGGGAGCCCTAAAGTCTTTGCTCCCTTGTAATCATGGATGGCTTCCATATGGTTCCTCAGCTTCTAAAGCAGACAGGGAAGGGAGTGGATGGGGAAGAAATTCAGAGTTAAGATGCTAATGCTAGCAAAGTGAGGTAGGAGCAATAGTAACTGCAAATAACTGTCTTCTATTGAAAATTAGTTGAGTTTAGTAAAAAACAGTATTTCATACTCTGATATGACCTCACTGTAACAGCAGGTGCACAGACTTATACATTCTCACACACTTTTTAGCCTGGCCATGTTGCTTCCGGGTGTCTGCAGTTAGGGGGAAATATGCACATAGAAATTAAAATAAGTTCAAGGTTCTATAGAAATAATCCATCTTGAAAAGAGAAGGGCCAAGGTTGCGAGGTGCAGAATGTGGTAATTGGGACAGAATGCGAGGGGAGAGGACACAGCTTTGCTCCTTCTGTAGACCATCTGCTCTGGCAGAATTTCCAGGTGAAGGTCAGAGTAAGGGCAGCTCCCCAGTTCAGTGTGTGAGGTCCGCACACTGCAAACCCGGTCTACATTTCCACATTTCTCTCCCTGCCTAACCAGTGCTTTCCGATTCAGCCAAACTGGGCTTTACATCTTTTCCCAGTTATACTTGTAACTCTCTCATTTCCCACAACGCCTTTTCTCCCCCAGCCCAGAATATGCTCACCTCCATCTTCATCTGTCACAATTTGAGCCCCTCCTCCACACTGCCTTAGTGTTCTGTTGGTACCTCTCTCGAGGCCCTTACTGTATTTATACTGTATTATAGCTGGTAGCTCCTGAACACTTACTGGGAGAGGATCCTGGTTATCTCCACACACCCCCCACACTGTACCTGTCACTACACTCGTTAGACAAAAACCCTCAATTGATAATGAGAACATCCAAATCTGAAACTGCAACTCTATTTGGTGACGGTGTTTTCCATGAGCCAGTTGTTAATCCAGGAGTGATATGCAAAATACTTAATAACCCATTTGGCACAGGCCTTCATCAACCTGAACCGAGGCCAGTTGGGCAGATTGAACATCCACCCTGTTGTGCCATTCTCATCTGTAAAAGAGACATAGTCCCTGCCCACCTCCCAAGGTTGTTGTGATGGTCAAATGAGATATGCAGGTGAAAGTATTTTGTAAAGTGTAAAGTGTTATGCAAACCAAGTCAGGGTTGTGGAGTGGGATTTCTGGGGCATGTGTGTGAGGTTGGTTGCCCTGCCCTTTGCACTGCCTTCTGCTGTGCTCAGAACAGGATCCCAGGAGCTGACTGAGGAAGTGTTGGTCCATTGAACAGGACACAAAATTAGATAAATCTTGCAATCAACCTATTAGATCCTGCAGAAACTCAGGATCTCAACTTGTTCAAGCATCTCTCCTTTTCAGTTCTGAAAATGTAAATTTTTGAAAGTTTTGGAATATCTAATCAAAATGAAAAGAATAGAAAATACTTTTTGAACATTAGTCTAAAGCTTTTAATTGTCTTAAAACAATTAAAAATTGTTTTAATTTTTTGTTAGAGCATAGTTGACACACAATATTAGTTTTAGATGTACTTTATAGTGATTTGATATTTATATATATTACAAAATGGTCATGAAGTCCAGTTACCATCCGTCGCCATAAAAGTGATTACAGTATTACTGACTATATTCTCTATGCTGTACTTTATATCCCTGTGATATTCCAGTTATTTTTTAACTGGAAGATTGTACCTCTTCACCCCTTTTACCTATTTCACCCATCCCCCTAACTCCCCCTCCTCTGGCAGCCCCCACGTTATTCTCTATGAGTCAAATATTTCTGTTTTCTTTTGTTTGTTCTTTTGTTTTGTTTCATTTCTTAGATTCCACAAATAAGTAATCATAACGTATTCGTTTTTCTCTGTCTGGCTTATTTCACTTAACACCTTCTAGGCCCATCCATGTTGTTGCAAATGGCAAGATTTCATTCTTTTTTGTGGTTGAGAAATACTCTATTGTATATGTGTACCACATTTTATTTATCCATTCATCTATCTCTGAACAAGTAGGTTGCTTCCAAAGTTTGGCTATCATAAATAATGCTGTAATGAGCATAGGGTTGCATGTATCTTTTTGAATTACTGTTTTTGTTTTCTTCAGATAAATACCCAGAAGTATACTTGCTAGATCATATGATATTTCTATTTTTAATGTTTTGAGGAACCTCCATACTGTTTTCTATAGTGGCTGGACAAGTTTACATTCCCAGTAACAGCACCGAAGGGTTTCCTTTTCTCTACCAACGTTGGTCCGTCCGTCCGTCCTTCCTTCCTTCCTTCCTTCCTTCCTTCCTTCCTTCTTCCTTCCTTCTTCCTTCCTTCCTTCTTTCCTTCCTTCCTTTCTTCCTTCCTTTATTTTGCATTTTTATTTTATTTTTGAGAGAGAAAGAGCATGAGCAGGAGAGGGACAGGAAGGGAGACCCAGAATCAGAAGCAGGCTCCAGGCTCTGAGCTGTCAGCACAGAGCCCCTTGCAGGGCTCAAGCTCACAATCTGTAAGATCATGACTTGAGCCGAAGTTGGACACTTAGCTGACTGAGCCATCCATGTCCTCCAACCCTGGTTATTTCTTGTTTTGTTTTGGTTTTTTTCCTTTTTTTTATAATAGCCATTCTGACAGGGATGAGGTGATACCTCATTGTGGTTTTGATTGACATTTCCCTGATGATGAGTGATGATGAGCATCTTCTTAGGTATCTGTAGGCCATCTGGATGTCATCTTTGGAAGAATGTCTATTCATACCCTCTGCCTAATCTTTAAGCAGATTTTTTGGGAGTATTAAGCTATATGAGTATTTTATATATTTTGGATATTAACACCTTGTCAGGTTTATCCTTTGAAAATATTTTCTCCCATTCAGTAGGCTACCTTTTTGTTTTGTTAATGGTTTCCTTTGCTGTGCAAAAATTTTTTAGTCCAATCTAGTCCCAATTATTTATTTTTGCTTTTGTTACCATTGCCTGAGGGAATGGATCCCAAAAAGTATATTGCTAAAACCAAGATGTCCAAGAATTCACTGCCTATGTTTTCTTTTAGGAGTTGTATGGTTTCGGGCTTTCTATTTAGGTCTTCAATCCATTTGAGTTTATTTTTCGTATGGTGTCAGAAAGTGGTCCAGTTTCATTCTTGTGCATGTTGCTGTCCAGTTCTCCATGCATCATTTATTGAAGAGACTGTCTTTTCCCATTGTGTCTTCTTGCCTCCTTGGTCGTAGATTAATTGACCATATGTGCATGGGTTTCTTTCTGGGCTCTCTATTCTGTTCTCTTGATCTAGGTGTCTGTTTTTGTGCCACTTTCACACTTTTGGTTCCTATAGCTTTGTAGTATATCTTGAAATCTGGGATTGTGATACCTCCAGATTTGTTCCTCTTTCTCAAGAATTACTCTTGACTTCTGGGGTCTTTCGTGGTTTCATACACATTTTATCTAGTTCTGGGAAACTACTGGTTTAATTTCATTACTAATTCATTCATATTTCCTATTACTTCTTGATTCAGTTGTGGAAGATTATATGTTTCTGGGAATTTATACCTTCTAGGTTGTTATTTATATATATGTACGTATTGCTATTTTGTAAATTGTTTGGTGGTTGTTTTTGTAGTTCATCTCTGTTTTTTCTGTCTCTTTCCATATAGTTTGATGACTTTCTTTAATGTTATTTTTGGATTCTTTTTTTTTTTTTTTTTGTATATCTATTTTAAGTTTTTGGTTTGTGGTTACCATGAAGTTCGTATATAATACCGTATGTGCACAGCACACAGTTCAAACACATTCTAAACGCTCTACATTTTTACCTCCCTTCCCCTAAATGTTCTCTGTATTTGACATCATATTTTACACTTTTATTTTGTATATCACTTAGCCGTATTGTAGATATTGTTGTTTTTACCACTTTTTTCTTTTTACCTTTACTAGCTTTTATAGATGGCGGATCCACTACACTACCCATAGTATATGTTTGCTTTTCCAGTGATATTTTTTTTCTTTCCTAATTTTCTTCTAATTATGGCCTTTGCTCTTCTTCTTAGAGAAGTGTCTTTGACATTTCTTATAAGGCCGGCTTAATGGGGATGAACTCCCTTAGCTTTTCGTAGTCTGGGAAACTACATTTCCTTCAATTCTTAATAGATAACTTTGCCAGGTAGAGTATTCTTGGTTGTAGATTTTCTCCTCCACACTTTGAATATATCATGGCACTCCCTTCTGCCCTGCAAAGTTTCTGCTGAAAAATCAGCTGTTAGTCTTGTGGGTGTTCCCTTGTATGTAACTAGTTGCCTTTCTTTTGCTGCTTTTAAGATTGTCTCTTTAATTTTTGACATTTTATTTTATTCTTATTTTTTATTTATTTTGAAAGCGAGAGAGGGTCAGAGGATCCCAAGCAGGCTCTACACTGTCAGTGCAAAGCCCAATGGGAGTGGGGGGGGGGGCACTCAAAAATTGCCAAATCACGACCTGAGCTGAAAACAAGAGTTGGCCACTTAACCAGCTGAGCAACACAGGTACCTCTAACATTTGACATTTCAATTATTATGTGTGTTGGTGTGAACTTCCTTGGGTTCATCTTGTTTGGAGCTTTCTGCAGTTCCTGGACCTAAATGTTTTTTTCCTTCCCCAGATTAGAGAAGTTTTCAGCTATTACTTTTTTCAAATAAGTTTTCTGCCTCTTTCTCTATTCTCATTCAAGGGTTCCTATAATGCAAATGTTAGTACACTTGATGTTGTCTCAAAAGTCCCATAACCTGTCCTCATTTTTTAAGTTCTTTTTTCTTTCTGCTATTCAGTTTGGATGGTTTCCACTATGCTGTCTTCCAGATCACTGATCCATTCTTCTGCATCCTCTAATCTACTCTTGATTTCCTCTAGTATATTACTGGTACTGTCTTATATTTTCTCTTCGTTGAAGTTCCTACCGTATTCATCCATTCATTTCCCAAGTGCAGTGAGCATCGTTATGACCATTACTTTGAACTTTTAATCAGAGGTATTTCTTATCTCCATTCTTTTAGTTCTTTTCCTTAGGTTTTGTCTTGTTCTTTCTTTTGAACCATATCTCTCTCTCTCCTAATTTTATTGAACTCTCTGTGTTTGTTTCTATGTATTTGGTAGATTAACTCCATCTCCGGGTCTTGAAGGACTGGCCTTATATAGAAGGGGTCTGTGGGGTCCAGAAGCATCATACCTCTAGTCACCAGAACCAGATGATCCACAGGCATCTCTTTTGTGGGATAGATGCACCCTCCTGTTGTGGATAGGATGCAACTGCTGTGTGTGTGGTGGCAGGAGGGGCTGGCTATAAAGCCTAGCCATGACTGTTGTGGGTACACTCGTGGACCAGGCTGCTCCCTCAACCCCCCAATAGCAGGAGATATTTTGGAGGGGCACTGGTCCCACCTGAGGCCACCTGCTGGATGTGGCATAGTGGGAGCCTCTCAGGCCTGGCTGAGGCCAACTGCTGGGTATGCTGTGACAGGAGCCACTTTGAGGGGGCATTTTCTCAACCAAGGCTGCCTGCCAGGTGGATGGGGTGCCTGCCAACATAGGCAAGTTGGGTGGGGCAGGTCTGTGGGGGAACACTGGAGTTGGGTGATCAGTGCTAGCAAGGTAGACAGAGAGTGTCAGAACTGGCACCCACCTGTGTTAGACCAGCTAGACAGAAGCAGGGAGGGGGAAAGTGGTGCCTACAAACACCTCATTCCCAGAGAAAGTTCCTACAAATCCCTACCTTTCTAGCACATACATGAAAACCAGTAAATCTTCTTTACATATGGCCCAGACACTTTTTCATCTGCCATCTCTGTCTTGGAGCGAGTGAGGTTGTGTGTGGACCCTTTAAGAGTGGAGTCTTGATTTCCTTTAGCTCTCTAGTTGCCTCCGCGTTAAGCCCTGCTGATTGTCAAAGCCAGACTTGATGGGTGCTCATCTTCCAGTGCAGGTCCCCAATGGTGGGGTGTGCCTGAGGTGGAGCTCGAGCCCCTCACTCTCTGGAGAGGACCTTGGTACCTGAGATGTCCCTCTTACTCATGCACTGCCATGTTGGGGGTATAGGTCCTGCCCAGACTTCGTCTCTGCCACACCTACCCTTCTCGATATGACTTTCATTTTGTATCTTTAGCTGTGAATGAGCTGTCCTGCTCCAGGTCATTCTCAGACAGAGTTACCGTATATGTAGTTGTAGGCTTGGTGTGTCTGGGAGGCACTGAGCTCAGGACCCTCCTACTCTGCCATCTTGATTGGGTTCCTCACTTGAGGACATACTGTTCTATGGCACAGTGACCTTAAGACGAAGGATTCTTGAAGATTTCTGGGAAGTGTTTATTGTCACTGTGTCAAGGGACTGTTCTCGCTAGATCTGTGAATGGAAGAAATTAAATGCCAGTGACATTAACACAGATTGAAAGAACAGTCTAAATCTTAGTTCCTACTTCGTTCTTATAGTTTCTCAACTCTTGTTTTCACCCTTTCTTTTTAAAAAGTGTGTTAAAATTTCCTTATCATCACCTCCTTGAGTCCTCTCACATTCTCCAGGTCCTGGGAATATAAATCCTTAGCTATTTCTTCCTTCTCAAGGCATTTAACTCTTCACAATAAGTGTGTACTTATTGTTTTGTGTTAACAGTGGTTGCTAGCCAAAGGCTATTCTTTTTTTTTTTTAATTTTTTTAATGTCTACTTTTTTTTAATTTTTTTTTTATTTATTTTTGAGAGAGAGAGGGATAGAGAGTGTGAGCAGGGGAGGAGCAGAGAGAGAGAGACACACACACACACACAGAATACGAAGCAGGCTCCAGGCTCTGAGCTGTCAGCACAGAGCCCGACGCAGGGCTCGCTTGAACTCATGAACCATGAGATCATAACCTGAGCTGAAGTCAGACGCTTAACCAACTGAGCCACCCAGGCACCCCTAGCAAAAGGCTAGTCTTATAATGCTGTGATTTAAGTGAAGATAATGAACCCAGTGTAATGGGTACAGCAGGGGACTAGAGACTCTAGGAAACTGATAGGAAGTAGACACAACCTTTTCCTTATCCTTGGAGGATTGGAGGATTGCCATTTAAAAAGTAATGCAAGCCCATCATAGACTAAAAACCCTCAGTCAGTATTCTAACAAGGACAGGAGCGCCTGGGTGGCTCAGTTAGTTGAGCATCTGACTTTTGATTTTGGCTCAGGTCGTGATCACACAGTTCATGAGTTTGAGTCCCACATCAGGCTCACTGACAGCATGGAGCCCGCTTGGGATTCTCTCTCTCCCTCTCTTTCTCTGTCCCTGCCCCACTTGTGACTTGAGCGTTCGTTCTTTCTCTCAATCTCTCTCTCTCTCTCAAAATAAATAAATATTAAAAAGATAACCAGGATAGCAGTTCCCCTTCCCCCCACCTCCTCTCTTTGGGACCAGTACTGAGTTACTTTACCTCTCTTGAGTGTTTCTTCATGTGTGAAATGGAGAATCATCTAGAATACATAGGTGGTAATAATTAGAATATCTCACATGGGATGCTTGATCCATGGTGGCAGTTGTTGATGTTAGTATTCTCATTTACAGTCTGAGCTGGATTCAGCAACCCTCAGGTGCTGAGGTGAAGGACGTGCCTTTAATCTAAATGCCTCTCAGAAGGAGAAGCAGTTGGATATGGTAGAAAGAGCAGGGCTTGAGTCAAAGACCAGACTAAAACCCCAACACTGTCACTCATCAGATGTGTGACTTCAGGCAGATCACATCTTACTCTCCCATTTACACCCTCCCCCCACCCCCAAGAATAATGAAAGCAGTACCTGTCCAACTGATTTGTCGTGAGGCTCAGAAGAGCTAGCATGCGAGGAGACTGGTCGGCAAGAAAGCACCAGTAAATGTACTTCAGCAACAGAGTGAGGGTTTCATGTGCCTACGTGACAACTGTCAGGCAGCCTAGATATTCAGGACCCACAAGTCAACCAGATGTCACATGATTTGGACTCAGTTCAGGACCTTGTTCTCCCCAAAAGATATCACAGCTCTTTCCTTATCTCAACTGATCTCCTGATTCTCTCTCCACTGGGCGGCCTGGGGGCAAGACATCGACAAGTTCTCACTGTGCAAATGAGCAGGCTGAGGCTCAGAAGTGATTAGAGCTATCTCAGGCCTAGACAGCCTGGGTTCAAATCCATGGTCTGCCACTTCATAACTGAACTCGGGGAAGTTAGCTCAGCCCCTTTCTGCCTCAGCGTCTTTATCTGTCAGATAACAATAATACCACCTATCTCATAGAATTAATACATGTAAAGACTCTCGTACGCAAGAAGCGTTCATGTGTTAACAAAAAGACGCAGAGAAGGAGACAGAATCAAGCTAACCTTTGAATGTAGTTCATTTCTTCTAGTCGGATGCTGCATTTACTCCAGCAATACTCAATATCCTCCTGGCTCGTCTATCTTCTAGTCGGTACCAGCATTGTGCTTCAGTGTTGCATTTGAGCTATTTCTGTTAAGATGGTGACAGTACCAGTTCGTGAGTTGGGCTGTTTCGGAACGTTCTTATTTGGCTCTTGGCTCCTGAGTAGAGGGAAGTTTCTTCTTTCCCTCAGACTGTAAGAGATGCCGTGCCCATCCATGCAGTTCTCTCTGGATAGTAAGGCTGTCTAGGTGTATAGGTCTGTTAGGCTCAGACTTGTTTCCCAGGTCCTCACGCAGATTTCTCTCTAGCGCCTCACTGAACTCTGGGCTATACTCCTGTCTTGACGGTCTGAGGGGCAGGTGCACTTCAAACCTAGGGTTGCAAGGAAGTGAGGAAAGCCGCCAGCTAACTCTGCCATGGAATGGGACTGTGCCTGAGGAAGCCAAGTCAGGTCTCATTGGCACAGGCAGCCTCTCATACTACAGTGGACAGCCACTCTTTGAGTTGTGGTTATCATGTTTCGTGAAAAATCAAGAGTTCCATCCGGAATAGCTGGAGACTAACAGGAGCAACGAGAAAAACAAAACGGTGTTCCAAATCCAGCAAGAGAAATAAGAACAATTCGCCACCTGTCAGAGTGCCTCACAGTTTACTGAGCACCTTTTTATATTTAATCAAATGTAATCTAATCCTGACCACATCCAAAGAAGGTGGGACGAGACTTTCAGAATAACTTCTGTCTGATTGCGAGAGACTTTGCTGAGTTACTTTTCCCCTACATGGTGTTACAATGATGGGCTTGTACAGGACCGTTCATTGCAGAGAATTACATGCCGAGAACAGAGTCTTTGGTGAAAGCACAGTTTGTGATGAGATCGTACTCGGCATATATGCTATTTGATGTCAGTCATAGTGATTGCTTCAGTCCTGTCGTGCCCTGGAATGAGGTTGTATAGGCACGTAAGCCTGTTAGGATCAAGTCACACACACTGAGGAGAACTTGTTGAAGAAGGTGGCGTGTGAGGCTGACCAATGCATCTCAGCCAGGCCTTGTTGTTTCACTGTGGAGCATTTGGGAGGTTCCCCAGGCTGCTGCTTAGCATATTCGGCCTGACAACAAATATGCAAAAAAAAGCTCAAAACATAACCATCAAGAATGAAGCCATAGGAATGTGCTCCTGTGAGCAGGGAAGAGTGCTGTCCTAGATTTTCCTTACCATTTCATTTGCGTTTGTCTCTTTTTCTTTGTGTCCACTCCCCCTTTGCTGGCCTCTCTCCCGGCCACCTGCTGGCAGCTCCTGTCCTCTGGGGAGCTGAGGCAGCTCTCTGCCAGGCACATCCCTGTGCCACTGCGGTGGAGGAAGATCACTGCATGAGGCAGTAGTGCACCAAAGAATCAAACGGCAGCATAACCACCCCGGCAGATAATTTACTCCCAGGGAGTTTGGCCCCGGAGAAGCAGCTGCGTACTGGGTTCAGTCGGTGCTATCTTCTGACAGTGGTTCGTAGAGTTTGAGGTCATGGTGTTGTCCCAGAGTCAGATCACGGTGGCCCGCCCAGCACCTGTCACACCTCTCTCTCCCTTTTCTCTACGTGTCAGCCCACTTCCCCAGCTCCCACCCCAAGAACTGTGTGCAATCTGCAGAACTGACAAGGACAGCTTCCCTCAGCCCCCTGATTCTTCAGACGTGACAGGTCCAGATTGAGGCAGCAGTCCCCAAGGAAGGCCGGCTGTCTTGCTCAGCAGAGGCGACACAGCTAAGAGCTCTTTTTCACATTAGGCAATTCATGCACTTGGTTAGACATTTATAGATTGCAGTCGCTCATCCAAAAAATCTGGGTCATCTTTTACATAGAGCTTCACGCTTTGGAAGAAAAGCCGTGCCCAGGGAGGAGCGTTCCTCCTGATGGCTTGGCCAAGGGAGCACAGAGAGCACCTGCTGTAGCAGAGAGGGGGAGGTGGGCCGACACAGGAGGGCTGGGAGCTCCCGGGGGCCTTGGCATTTCCACCCACACGGCCCCTGGCTCGCCAGGCATTCTGGGTTCTGGTTGTCCTACCTAAATGGTGCCAGCAATAGCTGCCTTGTGTTGATGCTGTGAAAAGTGGTAGGCTTGGGTGTTAGGATCTCCAGGGTGATCATTAAAGAATGTGTCACGAGTGTAGTGAGAAGGTTGGTCTGTATGGGTGCAGGGCTTCTTGGGCAGAGAAACAGAAGTGGGGCTGTGGATAAAGGAGTTAGCCTGGTAGCATGGATGGCCGAAAGTTAGGGCTATTCCCAATATAACCAGTCTTCACCCCCTTCACCTAATCCCAGAAAAGAACCTGGTGCCAAGGCGAGAGCCCTGGGCTGGGGGGCCCCTGAGGTCCAGAGGACCATTTCTGTCCAGGAGCCTTCACTCATCAGCCCTGTGACCATGGCCAAGACATGATTACCTTGTTTCTTCATCTTTACAATTGAGCCATCAGTCCCTGTGACAGCACAGAGTTGTGAAACTCCCACGTTCCACACAGGTGATTCTGTATGTGGAAACTTAAGTGCTGTAAAAACAAAGTATTGCTATCAGGTGTTGTCATCTGAGGAGACCAGTGCGGTTCTCTGCTGGCTTCAGGGACAGCATATGCGTGTGTGTGTGCACGCATGCCGGTAGCTAGATGCTGTGCCACCTGAAATGCCTCCCCCTCACTCCACCGCTCTGACCCCACAGGATGGAAAGTAGGCAGAATGAAGGGAGGGTGCACAGGTTCTTTTCCTTCACCAGGTGTCTCCTTGGTTGGCCTCTCTGGGACAGAAGTCAAGAGAGGCCTGATTAGACCAAATCCCCTTTATTGTAGAGGTTGACGAGCAAGGTTTTCCCCTTCTCTGAGTCCTGGCCTTGGCTGTCATCACCCCCCAGGGGTTGGGTGGGAGCAGAGAAAAGAGGTGAGCCTGACCAGCCTCTTCCCTGCTTGGGTAAGACTCTGCTTTTTAAAGGCCCATTGCAGAAGTGTGAAATTGCAGGTCGTGGTTCAGTGGAGGCTTACCTATTGTCCGTGTCATGGCATTCCCAGCGTTGCAAATAAATAATGAAAAGCCAGTTGTAACCAAGATACTCAGAGCTCCTGGACACTGTACTGGGCCACGTAATAGCAAATATTCTGACTAGACCTACATCCTCGCACTCACACGGCAGGCTCCATGCCTGCGGCCTGAGTATGATGTGCCAGGTTTTCCCAGAGAGAATAAGATCAGGGCACTTTACAAGTGCACTGGGAGCTTCCCTTCTCCCAGATTCTCACCTTACATTAAAATGTTTGTACTGGGTTAGAGCACTGACCACTTCAAGAAATCGCTGCTGTGATGTAGGTGTCTCTGAGAGGGTTCACCCTTTTCTACCAGAGGAGCTTCTTGATTGGATTAACTGCTCTGTCTGTCACTAGGCAAGGCCCAGAAGGCATGAGATGAGGACTGAGGGGAGCAGTAACGTGGGTTCAGGAGCACCTGATAGGAAGGAGTGTAGCAGGATGCTGGGCAAGACCGATGGTGCTGACCTTGGCTCTGCTGCCAGAGTGTGCATCTGGCCAGAGCTGACAGACTGCGGGCACCTCTCCTCAGCTACACGCTCAGTGACTTTGTGCTGGTGGCTTGGAATTGGCCATAACGGGAGTATTTAGATCATGGAAGTCTGCAAACACTACAAATCAGGGTCCCCCTCACCCCCGGGAGAGCTGTTCTTTAAACTCCCACCAGTGCACTGCTGGCAGCAGCCATGGTGATTGTCACACTTGCCCTGTGAAGTGAGACTCCATCCTGGCAGATCACTCGCTTCCTCTTGCTTGTTCTCCTGCCCCCAGGCTTGAGGGGCTGGGCCACCAAAGCAAGAGCAAGGTGGTTGGTTACCCAATACGTATTTGAAGCCGTGCAGGTGGTAGAAGCTGTGAGAGTTGGTATGCATTGCTCCGTTCTTCCTTCAGACACACTTGCTACCCCAGTGGCAACTGTTAGCACCAAAAAGCAAAACAAAACAAGGAACAATGACAAAGTATTAATGTACGTGTTCAGCTTGCCGATTTTTGTAGCCTCTCCAAACAGGACTTAATAAATGTAACAGTGTTGCTGTCAAGTAGATTTTATTTCTTTAGAAGATTTATCAAGTGTTATACTTCAGAATTCTGTGCAGGTCTGTCACCCTCTCCCTGGATCCAGTCTTCTCATTTCTGGAGACACTGACCTCCAGTAGCAGCTTCCGCCCAGCTCTAGGCTCTGGATCCAACTCTGCTCTCATGGTTTTCTGACCAGAGCGTTACCATTACCATTTTCTCGTCCCTGGTTTTGACACACCTGTTACTTTGTGTTTTGTCCCCACTGCTGACAGCTGGCCTACCTGCAATATGCCAGTTTCTCATCTTCTGTCTTTGCTCATGAGACTTGCATGTCAGAAGATTTCCATGGAAACCAAAACAAAGAGGAAGCAAAGACTCTGTTCTGTAGTTTCTCTGGTGTTGGCCATATTTTATGTCCATCTTGCAGCAAGTCATTTGTGCCTTGTCCCCAGTCAAGACTTTGCTGTAGGCAAGTCAGCCCCTTCTTGACAGTAGGAAGCAGGGCCTGGAATGCAGCTGACTACAAGTTTACTCTCATGGGATTCTAATCATGAGGGAGTAGTTCATTGCTGTCAGAGGCAAGTAACTTATTTAAGATTAAACCAAGGAAAGAAAGAAGAGAGTGTACAGAACTATTGATGGGCAAAGGGCTGAACCAGAGGACCTCTTGAGTAATCTCAGAGTTCTGGGTCACTTCACCACAGATATCAAGATGCTTCCTGAACCATCAGGACTGGATGGGTCTCTGCTTCCTCTGAACTTTGCATCCTTCAGTGTGTTCTCCGTGGGCTTCACTCTTAATATTTACTGCCTTACATTATCATGTGTCTTGGGTGTATGTCTTATTCCCCAACCAGACTGTAGACTCCTTCATGACAAGGGGCTTCCCCAGAGCTCCTCGGTTCTCCTTTAGGATCTAAGGACAGCACCTTGCAGAGAGTAGATGATTGACCAATATTGGTTAGTTGCATCAAAAATGTTTTTAGTTGAAGTAGAATGAAGTCACTATATGGAATAATTAGGGAGCCATATCCTTTCACTGGAAATGTACAAGTAGATGCTAGGTAGCCACTTCCCTATGATGCTTTTAGGAAGAAACAATGCATGAGATAGAAGGTTGAGGCAGAAAATGTCACAGATCTTCTCCACCTAGAGTTTCTGTGATTCCATAAAGTGCAGCCATTGCCACCACTGAGTCTAATGATGGAAAATAGGTTTTTTTAGTTCAAAGACAAATGACTGTCTAGAAGCCACATGGCTTTTCTTTTTCCACGTGTTGGTTGGGTCTTTAACCAGTATACTTCCCTAGTAGCATACATTACTCCCCAAGTCTAGTGATAGATTATGTAAGATTGACATTTTGTACCCACTGAGGTTTCAACCCTTTAAAGAAGTCTCCCTTATAGTATGAGGAGGAGCAGATGGTACTGAGAAAATATGCACATTTTATTATGCATTGCACATTTTACTTATTAGAATTTTTAGTATGACACCCTGCATTTTTAAAAGCCTAAAGATGCAAACAAAATGAAATTATTCATTGAAATATTTAAATCAGCTTACAGCAATTATATCAAAATATCAAAATTAAATCTTGCAGTCTGGAAGGTAAATTCCCCTTGACCACCCACTTAGAAATCTGACTTTCAAAGGGAGGCGCTTCCCCTCAAAAAGGAAGAAGTGCTTGTTCTGTGAGATGAAGTCAGGAGGGGAATGCATCCTTAATGAGGTCACAGGGAGGCTGAAGACAGCGCTGGGGAGACATGGTGGTAGCAAGGGCAAGTGAACATGCAGAAATTGTCCTGGTGAAACAGGAGAACCAAGAAGAGGGCTCTGGATGTAAGTGCAGAGTTCTGCCCCCCTCACCCCATTCTTGCCTCCCTCTGCCTGGTGAGTCATCCCCTCCTGGCCTTACCACTTGCCAGCCCTCACTCCCACAGAGCCGCAGTGAGGGAACATCATTGAACTCTGGAAGAGGGGGCCCAAGACAAACGTGGAGAGCAAATATGGTTTTGAATCTTGGGCACAGCCCCCTTCTTATCTGAAGGGCAACATCAATGATCAATATCAATCAGCCAAGGCATACGAGAGTTTTCCAGAAATCATCAGGAGCCCAAAAGCTTTTTCTTTCAAATGGGCATTGATTCCAACCCAGTGTCCCAGCAGCATCTCTTAGACTCAGCCCTGAGCACTGGAAGAGATCTTAAACCTCATCTCCTTCAGTCCCTTCATTTAACGCTTCAATTCCCTGCCCTGACACATGGCCATGCAGCGGGCAGCTGAGTGTAGTGGGAAGAGCTGGGGTTCTGGAATCAAACAGACCTGGAGTCAGATCCTAACTCTTTGTCTCTTTGACCCAGAACAGATTGCCTCATCTTTCTATACTTTGATTTCCTCAGCTACAAGTTTGAGCAATACCAACATCACCGAATTATTTTAAGACCTAGAAATAACATCATGAAGGTGCTTAGCACAGCTCCTGATATTGGTAGGACTTCAACAGATAATAGCTGCTATGGCAGTTACAATGATGTAATTAAGTGTCCCTCCCCAGCCTCCTCATCAATATCTCTGTGATGGGAGTGCTTCCGTTGTTGGGCAGGCTGTTGGTTCAAAGCTTCTGCCCCATGTGGTTCTCAGTCCTCTTTCTTTCTCATCCCCTTCTGGTTCATCTTCTCTGGTTTTGCCATTTGTGGCCCCACAGAACAAATCTAAACCTTCTCCCACAAACAGTACTCCAGATACGTGAAGACAATCCTAGTATCCCTCCTTAATTTTCTCTGTGGGAAACCAGGTTAGCTCCTCAAATCCTTCCATATGTCATTTGGTTTTGATCTCACCCAGGACACTTCTAAGCCCCTTTCCCTAATATATGAGCATGCATGGAAAGACACTGGCCAGCCACAAGGAACAGTGGAGACAGCGAGCCTGTCTGTACTGAAAAAGCCTGCAACTGTGTCTGTAACTCCTGTGAATATTCCAGTGCATACTCTACAAATATGTTTCAGTTCCCCTGCTTTTTACCATAGTATCTGGCACAGGATACTACTAGCCCGGTGAGGAAAGGAGCATTATAAAAACTATATTGTCAGATGCTGAATTAAAGTCACCCCCTCATGTGGTAAGACGTGATTGCATTATTAGCCCCTCCTCCCGTTTTCCACCTTCTCTGTGTCAGTCATATTTTTCACGCAACTTTAAGGTCCCTGCTCCTTCACTGGAGACTCCGCAGTGTGACTTGCTCTGCCCTGCCGAATAAGGCAGAATTGACAGCATACCAGGTCCAAGCCTAGGCTTAAGAGACTTTCGGTATTTCCAGTTGCCCTTTGGTGCCCTGCCATCACCATGAGAGAACATACCACCACTAGCCCACTGGTCCAAGGCAGCTGGCGGGCCTGTGGAGCGGAAGGCCCCAGCAAAGCCCAGCCTCTGTCAGCCGAGCCCCCCAGCCAATTCACAGGCACTTGAGAAAAAATAATTGATGATGTTTTTAGGTCACTGAGTGTTGGGGCGGTCTGTTATGTGGAATTTTTGTTGCAAGAGAGAACTATTACAGAAGTTGAACCAGAAAACAGAGAGATAGGAAAACTAACCAGTTCCACGTAGTTGCCGCATAAACACCTTTGCCGTGAACATTTTTACCACAAGCATTTTCACTGCATAACTAATCAGCTGAAACACAATTTTGCCTTAAAAGATAAAAATCACAAAAAAACAAAAAAAGGGATATTCATTAAAAACATGAAAAATGAATAACAAAATTAAAAACACTATTGCAAAATGCAAAATATTTGACTACATTTAAAATGTGTGTCAGCCATACTTTGTGTATTATATCTAAGCATAGTCTTCAAAGTCTTTCATTCATAGTATTATCCTTTTTTTTTTTTCTCCTTTGCTTGACTTGTCTCGTGGCTAAACTTTCTTCCTTCATTAAGAGAGATGTCTGTTTCCAGTACTAGGGTGCATCCTTGTAGCTGAGATCCGTATTGTGTTGCGAAAGCCGTCTCCAGTCGCTTGTTCTTGGCACATTGTTGCATGTCTGCTAGCAGACATTCCAAAGTTTGGTAGGAAATGTGGGTTCAGAACTCGGTGCCACTGTGTAGACCATTAAGAGGGCTGAGATTTATAGCCTGTAAAAACAAGAGTACTGTGTGAAGGAGAGATGAAGCCAAACTGTCCACCGGTAATTTTTTTTTAAATCTTGTACGGCAAAATGGCCTTACAGCCAATTAGTTATGCAGCGCAAACCCTTGTGGCAAAGATGTTTGTGGTGAAAATACCCGTGATCTTAACCCTGTCTCACTAAGTTGAGAAGAATTAATGAAAGATTAACAGAACTTGAACCAGCCTAAGTGAATAGTTCATAGAGATGATTGCCACGTTTTTTTTTTAATTCATTTATTTTGAGAGAGAGTGTGAGTGAGAGTGAGAGGAGAAGGTCAGAGAGAGAGAGAGAGAGAGAGAGAGAGAATCCCAAACAGGCTCTGTGCCGTTGTCAGTCCAACACAGGGCTTGATCCCATGAACCATGAGATCATGACCTGAGCCGAAATCAAGATCGGACGCTTAACTGACTGAGTCACCCAGGCGCCCCAATTTGTCAGGTTGTAACCTTGAGAAAACAAGGGTGTAGATTTGTATCTCATCAGTGAAATAGCTAATGACAAAAGCAAACTGAATATCCAATGACGCCTGAAAAGTTAAGGGTCTCCTATTTGATACATTTCACTCATTGACTCAGTAAGTGTTTAATGAATACCTGCCACATATCCTCACTGTTCTGGGCCCTAGAAATACGGTCATGGGAAAAACAGACAGGGCTCAGGTCTCATGAAGCTTATATTCTAGTGGAGACTCAGAAAATAACAAACACAAAGATAACTTCTAATCATGGTAAGTGCTGTGCAGAATCTCAGGCAGGGGAATGGCTACCTTAGGTAGCTTAAGGAAGACCTCTCCAAGGAAGTGACATTGAAACTGAGACCCGAATGACATGAATAGGCCAAGGGAAGAAAGACCATATTGCAGGAAATATCAAATGCAAAGGCCATGAGGTGTATGAATAACCTTGGAAGGTCTGAGGTACAAATAGAGGGATGGAGAGGAGTGATGTGGTATGAAATGAAGTGGCGGATAGTAGAAGGGGCCAGAACATATGGAGCTTCACTGGCCACAGCAAGGATTTGTGTTTTATTACAGTGTAATGGAATCCATGGAAGTGTATGAAGCACATGACCTGGTTTGTAGGTTTTAGGGGCTCACTCCTGGCATGTGTGTGGAAAATGGATTGTAGGGAGACAAGTGGGGAAGCAGGGGGTCTTATAGATCACTCTTCATGGTAATGGCTACAACGAGATTGTGTGATGGCAAGGATGGAGAGAAACGGACTTACCTTTTATATACCTTTTATAAGTAGAATTCAAGACTTGCTGGTGGATTGGGTGTGAGGGAAAGTGACAAATTAAGATGACTCCTAGGCTTTCTTTTGGGGTAACTGAGGGTGTTTGGTGGTATCGTTTCCTGAGAGGGGAAGGAGTGGGCTGGGGGGAGAGAGAGAGAGGTCAAGAGTTTTGTTGGGATGAGTTAGTTAAGTTTGAAATTGGACATCTGAGCAGCTTCGCCAAGGAGGACGTGGGGCATGTTAGTTTGGTACTCAGGCTACAGATAGGAGTTGGGCAGTCATCAGCAAACAGATGGGGTTTTAGCCATAGGACTAGATGAGTTCACCTAGAAAAAAAGTTAAATTTTTCAATAAAATTTAACAAGTTTCAAAAATTTTAAATTGTTTTGAAAAGAAGTGGGAGGATTAAGCCACAGAACGTGGTGACATTTAAATGCTCAGCAGAGGAAGAGGAGACAGAAGATGAGCGTGAGAGAGAAGCTGAGACAGTGCGATGTCGTGGAAGCCAAGAGAAGCAAGTGTTCCAGGAAAGAGGGTTGTCAACTTAGGTTGGGTTGGGTTGAATGCAACTTGACTCATAAAGTTAACATGAAGCCAGAGAAACAAACTATTGGATTTGGCAATGTAAAGCTGGTTGGTGACCTTGAAAATAAAATATTTAGTGGGAAGACAGAAATAAAAGTCAAAATGGAACAGTTGAAAATGAATGGTGGGTGAGAAATTGGTGACAGTGAGGTTCTGCTACAAAGGGGAACAGAGAAATGGAGAAGTCTTAGAGGTGCTGAGAGCTTCAGGTTTTGTTTCATTTTGTTTTAAATAGGAGATGGGGGAGGGGGGAGTTTAAATGCCATGGGTAAGTAAGGTAGGAGAGAGAGAGAAGAGTTGAGAATCCAGGAGAGAAAGTGGATGAAGGCAGGATCATCACCCTAGAGAACGGAGGAGACCTGAGCACAGTGGAAGCCATGGCCTCTGAAAGGCCTCTCTTGGAAACAGGGGAAGGCAGGCAGTGAGAGTAAGAGCATGTGCATGAATTGGTAGGGTTGGTGAGAGGAAGGTAAGTGACCGTGTCCATTCACTTACATTTTCTCAGCGAACTGTGACTTTAGGTCATCATTTGAGGATGAGCCAGGACTTTGTGAATCTTGAGCCCAAGTGCACTGTGTCCTTCATTTATCATTTGGTGCCCTTGGAGAGAATGAAAATGACAACCCCTCTTGCACAATGTGTTTTAAACAGCTATGAAATGGTAGGGCAAGTCGTGTCTATTCTTCCATCTTATATTGTGCCCTGAATCATTCAAGTTCCCATCAGAGAAGCGAATTCACACAGTTTGTTTGAATGAAAGCACTCCAACGAAGGAACTAGTTATAGAGATGAGGGTGGAGTTAAGGGCTGCTGCACCCAGGCCGTCAACAACCAGAAGTTATCCCCTACCCCCACTGCCACCACCTAGGGCCATGGGATCCAGGGAGATTAAAAATGTTAGACGTAGTGAGAGCTGGAGTCGTGAGGGAGTGGCCAGTGTGGTCATTCATTGAAGAGGCCTATAGCTGCCATCAGGGAAACAGCACCAAAGCAGAGAGGAGATGAGAGAGAAATACCCTCCCCCCTCTCCCCTTCTATCTCTTGCGGATGCTTCTCCATGGCTGAACCCAACTGGAAGCTGTCTGGCAAGGGTTATACCGCAATACATGGTGAAAGACGGAGAGTAGATCTGGCCACAAATAGTCAACACTTCATGCCATAAACGTTGAAAAGATTTTGGAAACCACTCCAAGGGAATATTTATACCCAGTGCCAGTGTATAGAATCCATCTCATCATTTGATTCCTGCTGAGATTTGGAAAACCTAGCTAACCATGATATTTGAAATGAACCATCATGGATACTTATAACCCACCCATAATCTCCAAATGTAATGTTTACCTGTAGTCTTCCTCCTTTATTTTCATCCAGAGGCATATTGCCGTAAAACTAGGAAAGCTTGTATTTCAGGGCCCCTCAGTGGCATGAATACCTTCCAAGGCCACAGGAGAGTCCTAGTCATGTATTCATGCCATCATGTGTTCTTGTAAATTTTACAAAAGTAATATGTTTAATCTACTGTAATCTATTAAGACTGTATTTTTTCACTGTGACCCTAGAAAGGACCCCCCTCCCCATTATATGCACTTTAGGCCCCACAAAACTTGTATCTGCTTCTGCTTCCAACAGAGACTCAAGTATACAGTGCAGGTTTTACCCCCTTCCCCAGATTCTCCCATCTTTCAGGTGGGGCTGCTAATGAACATCAAAATGGACAATTTGGGAAGGGGAGAATGCAGTAGGAGGGTAGGAAGCAGAGCGGTGAGGGCTGCACAGTGCTCGAGACAGCGGAGAAAAACACTGTGTGGAGCACCGCCTCTCTGGCCGTCCACTTTCAAGTGACGGAGGGTTGTCACGTGTCCGCAGGGAACTCATTTCTCAACTCATTTCTCACAGGGGCCTCACTCACATGCTGCTCTTTATATTTTCAGATGCAGACGGAAACCTGTGTCGAAGTAACCAGCTGTTGCAAGTCATCCTGACCATGCACCGAATTATCATTTCCTCTGCCGAACTGCTCCAAAAAGTTATCACCCTATATCCTTTAGCACAGTGACTGACAGGCCGCAAGTGGGATTCATTCAACAGTATCTTGAGATTTGGAATACGCTTTCATTTTGATGGGTTTGCAATAACCCTGAGTGGTAAATGGGTCCAAATGTCCATTGAGTGGTATGGGGTTTGTCCGTGTCTGTGTGTCTGTGTGCATTGGTCCAAATGTCCTTTGAGTGGTATGGGGTTTGTCTGTGTCTGTGTGTCTATGTGTCATTTCTGTCGGGTGGGGGCAATAGTATCAATGCTGATTGCTCTGGTAAGAAGTCAAATCAACGGGCAAACAGTCTTCAGTGTGTCTGGCTGGTAAAAACACATGTCCTGTAGGTTAGAATCCCTCTTCATCCTGTGCAAACTGACAGGGTGCAGTCAGGACTCAAATGAGAAACAATTTTCCCCAGGTTCTGAAAAGAGCTTCGTGACGCCACGGTATCTGGAGAGTCCATGGTGCTTCTGCTTCAGGCAGAGGTGGCTCTCGGCCAGCAAACCCGGCTGGATTTTAAGCCCCTTAAGGCGTGTGAAGTGAGTAGGGTGGAGGAGGAGCCTGCCCTCTCCCGCTTGCGGGTGACAGTGTAAGCTGTGGCTGTAGGTGGGGTGAGACTGTTGAGCACCTGAAGCCTGGGTCCCTGGCACTGAGTCATGAGGGGCGGCTCTTCTGATCCTTTACCCCTCCCCTCCTCCCTTTTCATCTCATGGCACACCAGAAAATAAAAGCCACCAGAAGACACTGAATCTCTTCTGTTAAACCTACTTGTAATTCTTTACTTGTCAGATCAAAGGTGACGTTTCCAGCAGCATTCCAAGGGTGGAGCTTTGGGAGAGATCTCTGTAACAAGAGGTGCGGGTCTAAGTGGGTGTCTGGGCCGCAGAGAATTTTTAAACCATCATATAGCTGACTCACAGTCTTGCGACTGTGAGTTCTAAACAATGTCAGTGATGAAAAACTCCTCAGTGAAACACTTGTTGGTCTAACGACACAATTGTGCACCTGGCTGCCCCCAGGGTGGGCAGATCCCTCTCCCCTCCCTCTGCTCACTCCCACACCCCACACATCTGACCCCTCACCCCTGTCCCTTTCCTCCATTTTCACCTCTGCCTCTTCAATGGCACCTGCCCCTCAGCCTAAAACACGTTCAAGTCTCCCCAACCTCAAAATAGACTCTCAACCCTGCCTTCCCTCCGTTCCATTGCTAAGGTTAGAAATTTGATGCACAAATGTCTTAAAATAGTCTGCACTCACTATCTCCAATCTCTCAACTCCCACTCACTCCTCGACTGAGCCTGGGCTCTCACCCCTGCACTGAGACTTTCCTCTGATGTCACCAGTGGTCTCCTGGTGGCTAAGCCCAGTGGCCCTTTTCTGTCCTTGCTTACTCTGGGCTTTGTGGACAGTCCCCTGCTTCTCCAAATCCTGTGCACAGGGGTCCCAGGCACTGCTCCCTGCTCTCCTCCTCACCACCCCAGGCTGCCCCTCCTCAATCTCCCCATCTGGCACCTTCTCTGAGCACTTCTTAAATAGGGGGACAGCGTCCCGGTTTACTTTTCACTCTGCCTCCTTCCCTGGGTGATTCCCCGCTCCATCGCTCAGTGCTGTGGGCTTTCAAATCTGTATTTCTTTAACCCAAACCATTTGATAAAAAGTATCTGGATGAGTTTGTCCTGCCAGCGCTTGAATCTCAGTATGCTGAAGCCTTAATCCATTTTCTCACCAGCTTCATCCCCATTTACTGCCCATTAATTCTGCTCTGACACCTGCATTTTCATTTTCAGTTTCAGCGCGTGGTGTTATCGCCCATCCAAGTCGCCCAAACCAGGGACATCAGAAAGCACACTCGACTCCTCCCTGCCTTTCACCTCCTACAGAGTCCATTACTGAGTCCCAGGGCTTCTACTTCAGAAATGACTCGTAGCTGCTTTCTTCTCTCTGTCCCCCCACTACGGGCTTCACGTGGGCTTCTGTCTTCTCTCCTAGGCCCCTCTCTGTCCTGGACTTCTGTTCTCCCCCACGTGCCAGTTCACAAGCCACCTCTGACGTTACTTGCTCCGAAGCCCCTGCAGGCTGCAGGGGTAACACCCACTCCTCAGCTGCCAGTTCAAGGCCTCCACAGTCTGAGCCGGGGTGTCCGATCAGCCCCATCCTGCAGCTCTCCCAGAAGCCCTTTCTCCCCCACCCTGAACTGCTCAGTATACCAGCGTCCTCTTACAATCCCTGTGCCTGGGATGCCTGTCTCTCTCTCGTTGCCTAGCTGACTCTCCCAGGACCCCTCTGTGAAGTCTTTCCTGACCCTTTTTTCAGCCTTCCACAAGCCCCTCCCTTTTAAAGATACATCCAGCATTTTAAAATAATGCTTTGAAAATCTAATTCCTATGACTTTAGTTTTGTATTGCTTAAGTCAGTGTGTCTCACCTCTCTTGTCTGGATGTAACCTGCCTTGGAAAGCTTTTCATCCATGATTGCAGAAAGTGTGAGGTATTTCTCTTCTGTTAACTAAATAAATTAACTGATATCTTGTCTACCAAGACATCAGTCTGAGTTTTGCCGTGTGATACATAACGTGCATGTGCTGATGAAGTAAATTGCAGAAACTTTGTATCTAGCTGCTGTAGTTTGATTTGTGTTAGTAACATAGGATGCAAAGGTACTAAAAATAGATTTAATTACAAGTCAATTTAAGAAAAATACATAAATATATTTTTAACATATATTAAAAATATATATGCTGTAACTTACCTATATACACGTCTCCCCCACCCGTCCGTGTTGTCCATCAACATCAGGAACCAAAGCTTAGTTATCTTTGTTTCTCTAGAACTTAGCTCAGGGGCCATCTCATGATAGGACGCAACAAATGTTGCCTTACTATTCGTGCAAAACATTGGGTACTCTTTCTCTGTTGGGACTTTTAGGTGAGAAATTCAGGCTTTACTCAGGTCTGGGATGGAGGAAGAGATTCTAAGAAGGGAATATGAAATACGACCGCCAACCACTGAAACCCAGGTTAAACACCGGAGGCAGAATGATTTTCTCTTCACACGTGCATCTGTTTTCTGACCTGGGAGTAACAGAATTATTAAATAAGCTCAGGGTTTCCTGATTTTTCACTGTTAAAAAAATTTTAAAACATGCTTTGAATGGTTCAAATGCCTGAAAAGTACAGTCAGAACTGTACTGTACTTCATAGTCATGGTACCAGCTGTGGAGCCTGAAGCTTCCAGCAAACAATGACCATAGTCCCTGCGAGGCAGATCCCTGAGCCTCTTCTACTGGCCTGCATGTGCTGGGCGTTCCCTTCCTCTCCCAAAGGGAGACCGCGGATGCCCTGAGTCACTTCAGGGCTGCCTTCGCTATAGCCTAGGGCTCTGATGAGCGGGGAGGTGCTGATCTTGGGATGGGCGTCCTGCCTGCCTGCCCCCTGCACATGGAGTGTCCACATGCACACTGACCGGTTCACACAGGTCCCGCCCTGCACTCGGCCCTCGGCAGGGATGGATAGTCAAAGGGAGGGACGGGGAGTGACCGGGACAAAGAAGAGTCCACAGTAAAAGGGCACCATGTTGATTGATATATCCACCTGGTTGTTTTCAAGGAGAAGTATGTTTTCCATGTCTTCCTCGTTAGAAAGGAAGACAAATAAAAATTTCCACAAGTACATCAAGTGATAGAAGTACAGAACCTGAGACCTATTTATCTAGAATGTGCCTTGTGCTTGAATCTCTCGGCAGCGAAGGCAGGCATTTCCTCAGAAATGCAGCACGAGAAATGGCAAGTCATCCTGTGTTCACTCTTAACTTTTAGGCCCGAAGAAAGGCAGGCTTCAGAGCCTTTTGTTTGATGCAGTTCGCTAGTCGCCTGGGCTTGTTCTTGTTTTTATTTTCTGTACTGTTATGCATGTGGGTTTTTGTGTTTTGTTTTTGTTTTGGAGCTTCTGAGGACGGATTTTATAGACAGTAAATCTATTAAAAGTAAAGTATTTTAAAGTAAAGTCATTTTACTAAAAGTACAAATTTTATAACCGTGGCTCTTCTTAAGGGATTCTAGTTTGCAAATATTATTCTTTCTATAAGCCTAACCTGTTTCACCAAGCATTTTTAAGGGACCTTGAAAAATGTTTGGTTAATTTGAATAATGGTAATTAAGAATGTCCAATGGTTTTAAACTATAATTATGAATTTTAAATTTTGGATAATTTTTAAATACTTGAGACGCCTTCCTGAACTCTAAATGGTTTTTATAACTGGTACATTGAAGTTATAAACAGTTACCATTATTTTAGTCAAGTTCCAAAACTATGATTAAACTTAGTAAGATTTCCATTTAAAAGCACAAGTCTACAGCATGTAATTATATGTTCCACATCAAAGTTTCAAGACTATCCTTCTAATATGCTCTTAAACATTACAGAGGGATAAAAGCCCCAAATGCCCAGATTCCTTCCTAATCAAAAAACACTAATCCTAAAATGTGGACTTTTCCTTTTCTGTATTTACCTGCAAATTTTCCAGGAGTTTAGAATACACTTTCCCACTAAAGGAAGACCACTCCTGTCCCGTTGAGATCTCTGCCAACTTACTCATTGGACTCCTCCTCACGGGGGCCCTGCTGGTTTTAACTGAATCCTGTATTGCAGTTATGATGGCCCAGTTTTTAAAAGGGAAAGAAGGCATCACCTCGTGGGCCGCACAGTGTACATAGTCTGATTCCTCAGATTGTCGACCAAAGATGATAGACCCACCGGGCTCACCACTGGATTGGATTTTGTGTTTCCTTTTCTCATAAAAGAAATATTCTTTCCACATATTTCTAGAGATCTGCAAACTTAGTGGGATCTTCCTATCTTTCATATCCTTAGGATGGCACTCTTGGCATGGAATATTCCAGCTGCCATGGATCCTTAAACATGATCTCTGATTATATTTTGGATCATTCACATGGCTCTGACTTGCCCTCACAACTCACAAGGTCCATCTACTGAGCCCCTGAGGCATAGATTACCATTTTCCACATTCCTGCTCTTAATTATCATGACAGTCTATCTGAATATTCGTTCCCCTTCTAACTTACAGGACAAATTGTTTATCCATTACTGGCAACACTCTAAAAGAGAAGGGGCTCCTCTTTTTAAGTTGTTTCAGTGAGACTCCTCATCTCTTGGGCATGGGCAGGAGGTCATTTACCCTTTTTTCACTTCATAGAGGCCACCTGTGCTGAGACCTTTCCACACTGTTGGCTTCCCACTTCTCCTTCTGCAGAGGAGATGTTGGGACTTCTTTCCATAAGCCACTTCAGTGTGCGTGACATAGAAGGTCACCACTGTCATCCTTCAAAGGTGATAATATACAGACAGCTGCACACATCAAGTTGGTTTTTATCCAATGGCCAGAAAGAGAAGAAAACATTTGGAAGGGGGGTAGTTTTAGCAAGTACTTCCAGAGATAAGAAGTAGTTTGGTTTCTGTAACAGAGGCTTCTATTTCCCTTAACCACAGCCCTACCTATAAGGATGCCTTGGCAAAGAATTCACCAGGGCTTTGCCTGAAGATCTGCTATTTTGTAAGGTAACATCTGTGGGTGGGACTTGTGGAGCGGGGTGAAATGATAAACCGAAGCAAGGGGCTCTAGTTGTTTCCTCGAGCTCCCGCCTATCCCGTCCTGTCCATACAACACCTCTGGGCAGACCGGAGAGGGCAGTGCTGCGTATGGGAGATTCCTTATCTGAGCAGGTTTTTTCTAGCGTGCCTAAGCTTTACTATTTCATAGCAGCCTTTTCTTCAGTCTTACAGCATTTTGATATCAAATGATAGTAGGGAGAGATACAGAGATAAGGAAGCATGTCTTCATTATTTCATTTTTATTCCTAATTATAAAAGTAACACAGATCCTATTGGAGCATTTTGAAAATACAGATAAGAGTGTCTCTGTAGTAATAGTTATTCATATCCCACCACCCATTTTGAGATATTTCCTGTGTCCTTTTTCTAAGCAGATTTTTTTTTAACTTAGCTGTGATCAGAATACATATAAAATTTTGTGTCCTATATTTTTCACTTAACTTTAAATCATAGGAATCCTCTTCAGTCATTAAAAACTTTTTGTAGACAATATTTTTAATAGCCATGTGATATTCTAAGATCTGACAGAGTGTAACTTACAGATGCCCTCCCTGTCTTTGGACATTTGGTTTGTACCTATGCCTCCTTATAATTATCTCTGCTATACATGCGGTGCCGAAATCTTTGTCCTGGCTTTTTCGCCCCTCCTATCACAGCGTGCAGTGTGTGCAGGGGCAGAGGACTGCCAGCAGGTGGTTTTCTTTCCATCCCCCACCCCCTTATATTCTGTATATAGAATATATATTCTGTATTCCCAGGCGTATAGAAGGACAGGCCAGCCTCTGTCTGTTCCTGACTCCTCTTGGTAGGAAAGAACCCAGCAAAGCACGAGTCCTCAGCTGCAGTTTTGGATTTTTTTTTTTTTAACTCCCACCTTGTAGGTACTGGATAACAGAATTCTGGATCATGTTTAAAATGGATGCCAGCTTGACACACACCATGGAGGAGTTCCAGGAACTGGTGAAGGCTAATGGGGAGGAGTTACACTGCCGCCTGATTGACACAAGCCAGATGTGAGTCCGGGTTCTGACTGACCTATCCAAACCGCCTCCCCCTCCTGTGCTACCTTTGACGGCCGCTCTTCCCCACTCGGAGATGCCCCTCAGAAAGGCTCAGGTTGCGTCTGACAATCTGAAAAGTGAAAAAAGACTGACATTTAACAGGAAAGCAGAGAAGCCCCCTGGTAACAAAGTTTTAAGTGACTAATATCCAAAAGTAGAAAAAAAGTCCCAGTGAAAAAGAAATCAGGTAGCAAGGTATCGACTAAAAGACATCCAGAGCCCAAGAAACTGAAAGCCCCTGCCTAAACTTCCCCAGCAGCAGATGCCCCAGGCGAGAGCTCTTGTTGTGGGGAAGTGAGGGGGCGGGGACTGTGGGGGTGGGGGGGCATGCATTGAGCACAGGGTTTCTATCCTGAGTGGGCATCCACGACAGATGCTTAGACTTGTAGAGATGGGAAGGCTAGCAGGGATATTTCCGATTATTCCGTGAATTTCTTATCTATGAGACTGGCCCACTCTGGAAACATGAGAGCCTTCCTAAGTCAGGGAGATGACAGTGCACACACACACCGTGTGCTAAGGTTTCCGCAGTGTGGTCACTTTATTTTGGAATAATATAGAATTCTAAGACTGAAGCATATTCTGGAGATCATTTCATCTGACACCCTGGGAAAAGGAGGCTTGGCAAGGTCACCTGGGGTCACAAAGTTAGTTGCAGAGCAGATGCAGGACTGTGACAGCCCTGGCAATGCACTGTCCCATAGCCACACAGAAATGACTTCAGAATCACATTTCACAGCCCCAGGTATCTTTCCGTATGCCAGTTTGGATTCTCTGTACTTCTCTGCTTGAAAGATAAAATTTCAAAGTGGGGAGCCTGGGTGGCTCAGTCAGTTAAGCGCCTGACTTTGGCTCAGGTCATGGTCTCATGGTTCATGGGTCCAAGTCCCACATCGGGGTCTGGGTCTGTGCTGTCAGTGCAGAGCCTGCCTCAGATCCTCTGTCTCCCTTCCTCTCTGCCCCTGCCCCACTCACTCACTCACTCACACACACGCGCACACACACACACACACACACTCTCTCTCTCTCTCTCTCTCTCTCTCTCTCTCTCTCTCTCTAAAACAAATGGCTTAAAACTTTTCTTTAAAATATAAAATAAAATTTCAAAGTAACAATGTCCTCATTTTAAAATTATAGGACCAGGGGCGCAGGGTGGTTCTCACACCCCAGTGCTTTGTCCCACTATGTCCCTAGCTGACTTTTTCCTACCAGGATTTCCCACAGTGTGTTCTTCGGGAAGTAGTGAGATATCACCTGACCGGATCTGCTTGAGAAGTAGTGAGTGAAGCTACCCTTTTTGCAGTACATCTCACTTCGCGACGTGTTCATTGGCCAACAGGGCTACAGAATTTGTAGCATTTCCCAGACTCATTTGAGCACAGAACCCTTTGTCAAGAGACAGGGTGTCCCTAAATACCAGTTTGAGAAAAACAGATCTGCACCCTGCTACCTCTCAAAAGATGGCTGCTTCCTTAGGGAAATTGAACCTTAGAAACACACAGATCAATTATAAGAAAATGTGGGGATTGTGGGGAGCACGTTAGGGTTATCTAGGCTTCCGTGGTCATTTCAGTGGCTGGGAGTATCTGAGGGAAATGCCACAAGTCGGCTCAGAGTGACCACACTTTCCTGCACACGATTCCCAGAAGCACAGCTTCTCAACCCTGTGGTCCCCTGCACTCTCCTGGCACGAAAGCTGCCCTGCTACCTTGAGATACCCAACCTGAGTCCCCATCACCCTCAGGGGAATGAAGGGACACACGAAAGGCATGGAGGCAGCAGACATGTCAGGGGAAAAAGGAGAGCAAGGACCAAAGGCCACGCAACCGTGACCGATGCCCAAGACTGTCTTTCCCATGGCCTTAAAGTAGACTCGTTCTACCCAGTTCCCACGACATGCTCAGAAGGTTTGTCGAAAACCAGCAAGGCTTTCCTTGTTGGTGCCCTAGAAAAAAAATTGATTTGAGGAAAGTGTTAAGGCTTTATTTTGGTCAAGGACAGTTAGCTAATGGTGCTTTGTAGATTCCTGTGGATTTGCTCAAATTAAAAAATAATTCTGACTTACTCTTTTGCCCTATCTTCTCCCTTTCGTGTTTACCCACAAAAGCAATTCCCGTGACTGGTCCAGGAAACTGACTCAAAGGATAAAATCGAACACCAGCAAGAAGCGTAAAGTCTCCCTGCTCTTTGACCACCTGGAGCCAGAAGAGCTGTCCGAGCACCTCACCTACCTTGAGTTCAAGTCCTTCCGGAGGATATCCGTATGTACCCAAGCGGCGGGAGGAGAACTTCCCTGTGCTATTTCAGAAAATAAGCAGAGCAATTCAACAGCCCATCTGCCTTCTAACCCTGGAGTCCCCTGCCCACCCCCGAGCTCAGGCTTTCCCATCAGACTTTGTTGAGTCTAGAAAAGGAGTACACTAAAAAGTTGTTTCTCTGCTGTGTTCCTCCACCTCCTGTCCTCCATGCCACCCCACCACTCACTCAAGTGACAATTCTGTGGGTACAGATGACACCCTGCACACATACATACACAAGTGTGTATATGTACACACACACACACACACACACACACACACACACACACACCCTTACCCCTGATAACCATTAGGCTTCCAGAATTTTTTTTTAATTTCCCTTCAAAAAAAAAAATGAGGATATATCCTCTCAGAGTTTTATTCTAGGATAGGCTTTGAAGACCTCTGGGAAATCCTAAGATAAAGTAGATACTAATGGTCTAACCCAGAATTTACCTAAGTTCTTGAAAGAGTGCTGACAGGGCCCAGCAGTCACCCATGATTCTAGAGATAAACCATGCTGACCCAAACCGTGCTCCTTAAAACTCCATATGTGATACCAAAGAACGCTGGTTCTTTACAAGAGAACTTGTCAGCATGTCAGATGCCAACAGACCCTCGCTGGCCAATATGCTTTACTGAGAAATGACACCCTTAGTCTGCTTTGTGTCCACCCCTACTAGAAGAGAGTCTTCAACTTTGCTCTAAAAATACAGAGTACCTAGTTGCTGAAGGTATTTTTTAGAATGACCTGTGTTTCCCAGATGAGGGGACAGGGGCTGCTCAGAAAGTGGCCTAAACAAGGTCACCCGGCCTGTTAGAGTCAGAGCTGGAGCCACATGCCTCTCTGTCACTCAGCACCAGTTTATTGAGCCTGCTTGTGTCTGGAAGGAGAACTACAAACCAGGTTACAGAGGCTATTTCATCTTTTCTCCCATGATGTTGACATTGTCCTGTTTTCACAGCTGTGCGGCCATTCAGCCAGCAGCACCTCCCCCATCCCCCCCTCCCATCAGGAAATAAGCCTCCAAGCACTGATTCACTGGCACCCATCCCCCACCCCCAGACAGAAGCACTGGCCGATTGGGAAGCTCCCCACAGGGGAGTTTCCATTTGGCAGTGCCTCTTGTGTCACAGGGAGGGACTTTGAAAAGAGCCATCTATCACACAGGGAATCTGAGCTGTGCTGGGCCCCAGCTGGCACGGTGGCTCCAGCAGGCCTCCGGGATGTCTGCAAGACGCCCGTGCTCAGACCAGCAGAGGTGGAAGGAAGAAAACGCTTTTGAACTAGGACTCTGAGCTAGTGCTCTGCCCGAGTTGAGCATGAAAACATCAGTTTAAATTTTCATTTCTTTGGGGTGGCATGATACCCTCCCAGAAGAGGACTTGGGGGTATCTTTTTGTTTTTCCTACACAGTTCTAAGCAGTTTTCCCAAACAATAGTGTTCCTCCAACACAGAGGTGGAGGGAAATTTCTCTCTGCTATGAACTGAGTGGCATTTGCTCTTTTCTGCTTATCATAGTACCTATTACAGTACTAATTGTTTTCAAAAACAAGTGGATTCAATTTTATAGTGAGGAGGGTAGAGTCAGGCGCTTAACTGACTGAGCCACTCAGGTGCCCCAAATCTTGAGTAGTTTTGGTCAGCTCCTTTTTTTCTACCCATCAGCAATCACAGCACAGCAAAATGGGGCTGGGTTAATTTGCAAGTATTTGATTTAGGTTATGAGTTTTTCTCACCAGTGTATTGCTTACAAGTCAGGCAGGACTAAGGTTCCTTTACTGAAGTAACAACTCCCCCGACAATCTCAGTGATTTAACCAGGTAAGTTTATTTTTTACTGACAGTAGAGGGTCAGCAGGGCCTCTGCGTATCCCGGGCACTAAGGGACCCCTAAGTGAGAGGCTTCATCTTGACACGAATTTCCACCATCTTGGCACCGTTGGAAAGGCAACATGGCAGATTGTTCACTGGCTCTTACATCTTTCCCTCAAAAGCCGCATCACTTACACTCACGTTCTCCTGGCTAAACCATGTCACATCTGATTTCAAAGGAGGAGTTCAGAAGCAGAGAGCTCAAAATCCCAGGGAAACCACACCAAAAGCTTCCACAGGCCTGGTGGAGCAGAGCAGACAACTCGTCCCTCGTGGTCATGCTGTCTGAACAGAGGATTGTTTGTGATAGGGACAAGATAGCTGCAATCATTGCTTAGACAGTGATCTTCTGCGACATTTCCGGTTTCACATTAGCTGTTCACCGTCAGCTGTTCACCACTGTCCAGTTGGAAAACTGTGGTCACTAAGCAGTAGCTAAGCAGGTTTCAGGTACCCCGCTCACGTGGCCTCTGCCAGAGCTGGTGAGTGGAAGGAAATCCGAACAGGTTTGGTTCAGCATGAGATTAATAATTATCCTATCAGCTGCACCTCTCGTGTGCAGCGCTCTGAAAAGGTAGAGTGCCTTCACACCTTGCTGTGTTCATAACAATTCCATGACCTGGATAGGACAGATTTTATTATGCCTTTTTTTTTTTTAACGTTTCTTTATTTTTGAGAGGGAGTGAGAGCGTGAGCAGGGGAGGGGCAGAGACAGAGGGAGAGGCTCTGAAGCAGGCTCTGTGCTGACATATGCTGAACATAATGCAGGGCTCAAACTCACGAACCATGAGATCGTGACCTGAGCCAAAGTTGGAGTCTCAACCGACTGACCCACCCCGGCGCCCCTGATTAACCCATTTTTAAGTTAAGAAAACAGTTGGGGGTGCAGGGAGAGAGAGAGAGAGATTTTTGTGAGAGGATTATCTGCTCTTTCGCTTAACTTTAGCAACAGAGCTGGAACCAATTCAGATCTTGACTCAAGTTGAAAATATCGTTGAGTCGAAAATGCATGTAATGCGTCGAAGCTGTCAACATCATAGCTCAGCCTAGACTACCTTAAAAGTGCTTGTAGCGCTTACATTAGCCTACGGTTGGGCAGAATCATCTGATGCAAAGCCTATTTGTAATAAAGTGTTGAATATCTCCCATAGTTTATTGAATGCTGAAAGTAAAAAACAATGGTTACGAGTACAGATGGTTGTAAGTGTGTCGGCTGTTTACCCTCCTGATCACAAGGCTGCCGGGAAGCTGCAGCTCGCTGCCCAGCATCACGAGCTTTGCACTGCATATGGCTAGTCTGGGAAAAGGTCCAGATTCAAAATTCAAAGTATGGTTTCTCGCGAATGCATATGGCTTTTGCAACGATGTACAATAAAAAAAAAATAAATCCTAAATCAAACCATTCCAGTCAGGGACTGTCTGTACTGAGATTTCTGTTCCGTATTATATTCTTTAGAATTTAAAGGGACAGAATCAATATCTACTATATTTGGATTAACTAGTGTGTGTACACATCCACTTATGCCTAATGACTTTTGACGTAGAGAGGCCATGCTGTGGGTAGAAAGATTTCCTGCCTACCATTCTCGTCAGCCAAGTGGAAGTGCAAGGGGAAGACCAAGGGCTTCCCTGCCCCATAGCATAAGTTGAGAAGAGGTGAAGTGATGTGCCCCTCGGACTTGGATCTCCCAGAATACCAGAGGCCGTTCTGATGGGTTTCTTTTTTCCCCAGTTCTCTGATTATCAGAATTACCTTGTGAATAGCTGCGTGAAGGAGAACCCCACCATGGAGAGGTCCATTGCCCTGTGTAATGGCATCTCCCAGTGGGTACAGCTGATGGTTCTCAGCCGCCCCACCCCACAGCTCCGGGCAGAGGTCTTCATCAAGTTCATCCAGGTGGCTCAGGTGAGTGACTAGAGTAAGAATTTCGGCCTGGGCAAGGAGCTAAAGTATCGCCTCTTTCGTCCAGCCTAGTCTATCATTTAGGGCTGTTTTCCCCTCCTGAACCACCGTGGTGGAGTTGATGTGCCTTGAATTGTGTCCAGATTTAGATATGATGACTTTTCTGTTTCCCACATGAGGGCAATATGGTGAGGGCCATACATACTATCTCAGGGGTCAGGATACAGTTTTAGATCTGTTTAGATCTTTTAACATTTTCAGAAGATGCTTACCAGCCTACATCGTTTCCCCCAATCTGGCCCACACAGCAAAGGAAAGGGCAATTTTCCAGGGTTTACTAGAGCCGGACCAACTCAGTTCTTAGGTCTCCAAGCCCATATTGTGTTGAATGTCTGCGTTTAATGTCTGAGGGCAGAGTTGAAGCATTTGATAAGAGGAAACCAGTAGTAAGAACACATCCCCAGAGATTTTACCTCCTCTCCCAGTTACTGTCCTGCATAGACACTGGCGTTGCACAGAAGAGAAGACAAAGTCTTTGTCCTTAAAAATTAAAAGTCTGGTTATTTGGGATGAAGGACATAAAATACTGGCTCTAGGTGGTCAAGACCAGTGTTTCTCAAAGTCAGTACATGGCCCATCTGCTCTGATATCAACTAAATGTTTATCTCTAAGGTCAGCACCAGAATAGAATCAGAATAGCTATACTTGGATCCAGAAATTGTCTGGTTAAACAAGTACTTTGGGCGGTTCTTAAAAACCACTGATGTAGAGGGTGGTCCGCGGATCCAGTGCAACAAAGGAAGATGTGACACTGCTAAATTTGGGACCTTGGGTCTGAAATTAAGCCTAAGGGGGAAGATGGTCCGAGAACTGCCACACCTCATAGCTGGGTTTTCACTGGTATTCAGAAGACTCGCAGCACAGAGTTGACAAGCGTGTAACTGACATGTACATTGACTACTCTCATCAATTTTGTGTCACAGAAGCTCCACCAGCTACAGAACTTCAATACACTGATGGCTGTGATAGGTGGGCTGTGTCACAGCTCAATCTCCAGGCTCAAGGAGACAAGTTCGCACGTCCCGCATGAAATTAATAAGGTCAGTGCTGCTGCCTCCTCCGGGGTCCCTCAGTACCATTCCCAGGAACAGCACCAACATCCCCTGCTTGAAGGCAACCCAGAGAGCCTTTCCAAAGCACATCACCTTTTGTCAGTTAGGCCAGCTGCCAGGGAGGCCAACCCCAGAAAACCCCGAGGGTGGGAATGCCCCAGGTCTGAGAGCCACTGTGATTCATTCTGGGCTCAGTGTTACTAAACATGTTCCAACTGGTCAGTTGAAAAAAATGTGTGTCTCTTTCCTGTACTCATAGGAATATTTGGAGTCACCGTCTTTAGTGTTGACGCTCTCGCTCCAGCAACTTGTTCCAAAATGTCTTCCTAAAAGAACTAGTGCTTCAGTTGACTGTAGTTCAGTTTGCATGTCAATGTGTACAGCGAGCGACACTAGAAACCTACCATCCAGATCCCTTGGAGAGTGCCATTCTGGATAGCTGAAAATGGCTGTTTCAGGTGCCATTTTGTAATCGATAGTGTTTTATTGAGGAATATTTTTCTTAAAGGTCCTTGGCACTTTCTACACTCTTTAGATTTTACAGAACAGACTTTAGTTCTTTATAACTACTGCTGTTGTGATGAATACAAACCACTAAGACACACTGAATATATGAATGCACTCCGGTGTGGACCAGATTAAGTGCTCTTTGAGCATTACCATCTCACGGAAGAGGGACACACCAGCACCCGCCCTCTCCCCTCCCCCCACCCCGCCACCTTACTAACCTCATCCCCCAGGCCTCCCAAGCTGCATGGACAGACTCTTCTTAGGGAGACAGGTCTGTGTCTCATTGCCCCATTTTTCCCAGGTGTGCAGCCTCCTTTTGGGAAGTCTCAGATTCATCATCCCTGCTCTCCCCCCAGCTCCTCCCAATCCCCTACTAGTTCTACTGGAACTCGGTGGAACCACTGAAAAGGTCGTTCATGTCTCAGAAGTCACAGGGAGACAGTCATGGAGATAAATATGCTCTCGTATTATTTAAGTTACAAGATACACCTTGCTCCGCTTCAGCTTTGGGTCCCTCCGTAGCAACGCTTGTCTGTAGCTGCTTGACCCTCAGGGTGGTCTGCACAGCCAGTTAGTGCGGCCAGAATTAAAGCAAGTGTCCCCTTCTCTCCTAGTAGTTTATTTCACTTTCTAAGGAGAACAAAACCGTCTTGTTTTTGAGGTTAGTCTCACATGAGCCCCTTCCATACTTCACACTCATGGGCACTGTTCGCTCGGACGTGAGGACGAGGCTGTCTTGCCAGCTCGTAGTGAATGGGGGAGGCTAACATCAAACCTCAAGTCCCTCACTGAGGAGAAATGGTACTTCTTAGGCCACAGTTTTATTAAAGGAATTTCCAGCAGTGTTTAAGATAGTTATTTTGTGCTGTAACATGATTAGTGGTTAGTCTTTTCTTCCCATCTTTGCCTGTAAGGAAGCCGGTCATCATGCTTGGGGACTGGGGTTCTGCAAACTGCAGCCCTGAACCAGCCGTGTTTGTCAAGATCGCCAGATCTGGTTGGTCCCTTTTCGTGCTGAGCAGCCATGCCCCTTCCTACGCCAGAAGCCCTAATGAAGAGCTCCCCGGGGCCTTGGCCTCACCTTCCTGCATACCCTGTGCTGGGAACTGGTCTATTCATTCAGTCTCTGGTTCGGGATCTCTGTCTGTGAGTGGAACATCACCTGCTTCCTTGACATAGGCCTGTTCTGAGAACCGCTGTGAGAAGGCCCACAAGCACAGCATAAGTAAGACAAACGCGCAACAGGCCATTGAAGCTCCCGGCCGTTCCCCAGGCCTGCAGCACAGTCACCATTTCCAGCATCACATTCCACATGCATCTCTGGAAGCATTCAGATAGTAGGGAGGGAGGAGAACTGCATGGCATGAGGACAGAGGTCAGGGGGACACTTGCTATTTGCTGTATATTCTTGTACTTTTTTCATTTTTATCTCAGGTTACTTTTAATTTCAGTATAAAAAAAAGACCTCACTTAAAGTTTCCCAGTTATGTAAGTACAGCCAAGTAAAGCATACTTTGTGTTGATAAAATAAGCTAGAGTTTTAATCTGGGAGTCGCAGTCTGCAGCTTTAAGATGCCCAAACAAATTAAGGGTGAAATCATGGGAGGGGCTCCGAGGAAACAAGGTGGCCTCTGCAGACAATACACACTGCCTGGTGGGCTCCCGTGACTGGGTCTCTTCTATTTTGTAGGTTCTGGGGGAGATGACTGAGCTGCTGTCCTCCTGTAGAAACTATGACAACTACCGACGAGCCTATGGGGAGTGCACCCAGTTCAAGATCCCCATCCTGGGGGTGCACCTCAAGGACCTCATCTCCCTGTACGAAGCCATGCCCGATTATCTGGAGGATGGGAAGGTGAACGTCCACAAGCTGCTGGCCCTTTATAACCACATCAACGAACTGGTCCAGCTGCAAGAGGTGGCCCCACCCTTGGAGGCCAACAAGGACTTGGTGCACCTGCTGACGGTGAGGCTCACACGGGAGGCAATTACTGAGGACTGTCTGTATGCCACACCACTCTCTGCACCTTACCAAATATTAGCTCAGTTAATTCTCATAAAAACACGATGAAGTAGATACTATCATTCTCTCCATTTTATGGATATGGATACTGAAGCACGAGAATAGAAGTTGTCAGAGGACCACACATGATTAATTAGCAGAACCTGGGTTCACACCCAGGTGGTGGGACTCCAGAGGTTATGTTCCTAAGCTGTATGCCCTTCAGATTTCTAGAATTGTTTCCTGCCTCCAGCTACAAAAGCAATCCTAAATTTTCTGGGAGGAAGGAGCTGATAGCAAATTAGGAAAGGAAGTTTCATAAGAGATGGAGACAGTATATTCTCATCTAAAAAAGGGTGAGGCAGTGAGTAAAAAGAGCAAACAAAATGGAGGCATTCGAGTCAAGAACACGTGAACACTTGTGATGCAGGAGGCCAGGGTGAGGTCAGATAAACTCCCTTCCAGAACCATGATTCTACAGCTCACCACTGTGTGACTGTGGGCATATAACTCTAAATCTGTTTCCTTCTCTGTAAATCAGAGATTAGTCTCTGGGATAACTTGTAACTTGTCCCTTCTAAAATTATACAACTTTTATCTGCATTTTTCCAGAATGGAATAATTGATTCTGATAGAGCCCTACGGTTCACATCCATCGGGAGTCTAATCTTAGACCTTTTGCTAACTGGACAGGTGACTGTGGCAGGTCTTGGCCTTAGACATTATCTGCTAAAAAGACACACCAGATCTTTTTCTGCATCACAAATCATGTGATGAAAACCATGAACATTCTTCCCAGAAAAATATACATGGTTCTGGACTTCGTGAAGCCATCCATAGACTCTAGGTTACAAACAAGACCGATTCTAAGATCTCTCCCCTCTAAAATTTTAGTTCTAAGATCTACGAAATTAGTTCTTAAAATCATTTAATAATACCTGTTGTCATTTAAACTGGGTTGTTGTAAAGAACAAGTGAGGTATGGACCATCTGACCACATAGGGCCTTTTGCCTAAGCTCTAGATACAGGATTAGATATTAAATCGTATCTTAAAAGAGGACACCTTGAAACTTCTCCAAAATTTAAAAACATTTTAATAAGAAGGAACTAATGTTTGTCCTATTGCAGTAGCAAGTGTTACACCCTCTAACCTTTGTGAATTTTAAAAACAAACTAAGAGTCTAGAAGAATAAACAGCAGGAGAGGAAGTACCAAGAAAGAAACACATCGGCCCCGGGAAAGGCAAACAACATCCTAGCAGTGAACCCTGTTCTGCTTTGATCTGCAGCTGTCCTTAGATCTCTACTACACTGAAGACGAAATCTATGAGCTTTCCTATGCCCGGGAACCAAGGAACCACAAAGCCCCAGTGAGTTGTTCCTATTTTTATGCTAAGATTACTGCATGTAACAGGTGCTTTAGATGCTGCTCATTGAGGTCATCATCTTAAGGAACAAACCTTTATGTGATAAGCATTATATTTCCACTGTCTACTTGAAGGGATGAGAATACAGGAACTGTAAATATATGCCCTAAGCACATCCCAGTGAGAGGTGCAGTCGGTGGTTTACGGAGGAGGGAGACAGTGTCGTGGGCCACAGTGACATCTCCTTCCTGTTATAAAGTATCCCCACATCAGTAGTTTCTCTTCTCTGATTTTTTGATTAAGAATTTGTACACTAGTTGGTAAAGCCCGATCATCCTATATTCATCTGGCTCAGAAAGAGCAGTCTGCTGGGTCTTTTGACCTCTTGTGCTGAGAAGTCCTCAAAACTGTGCATTCCTGGCACTGCACGCAAGGATCTGCACAGGGTCTGTGGCCCCACCTCCCGTACAGGCAGGTGAAAATTTTAGTTTTCTTTGTGAAGGCCCACAATTCCCCTACAGTCTCCAGGGAAGCTGCCCAGTCCCCAGATAGTACTCAAGGGGAGAGAGTTATCCACACATAAGAAATCCGACTTCTCTGTTCAGGTGGCTAGATGATATTGTCTCTACAACAGGAAAATCAAGTTCTAGCTCCCACTGTAATGAAAGCTGTTTCACTGAAAATATTTGGCAGGTTTCATTTTCAGAGTGTTAGAGGGTGATTTCAGTGGAAAGGGTACCTTCTCCGATTTGGGCCAGGTCTCAAGTCGAGGCCTCAGACGTTTTTCCTTGTGTTGTCCTGCCTTTCAGCTATTTATCTCCTCATCCACATCTTTACTAACTAGTAAGTAGAGAACAGAGAGAACATTTCAGTGATCCATTGTACTTTGGCTGATAGCTTGACAAAAAGTTTAATGGAGAATGAATGGATACGTTTAAGTTCTCAGTAGATGGAGATATACGTGAGCAGCACTTCGTCAGCTCGGAAGCACACAGCAATTGTTATTAGCCAAGATTATAGTTCTAGATTTCAATTCCACGGGCTCTCAGCTTCTGGCCCTGGTACAGAGCTGAGGGCTCTGCGTAGATGCAGCCATCAGGTAGTGGGGAAGGAGGTCACTGCTGGTTGTATTGCTTTATAGTCACAGGGATTTCTCTGAATATTTCATTTCAGCCACTGACACCTTCAAAGCCACCAGTAGTAGTGGACTGGGCTTCTGGAGTATCTCCCAAACCTGACCCAAAGACCATAAGCAAACACGTCCAGAGGATGGTAGATGTAAGTACAGCTGTGTTCCAGCAGATGGAAGCAAGGCATATACAAACTGTCTTAGTTTTGTATGCGGCCCAGAGACACAGAGGTGGGAAACCTGACACTTGTTCCTACCACACACCTCATATCATGCTGGCAGGACAGTTCACAGGTTACATTTTGCCCACTCGCTTTGACCTCCTGTCGGGGGGAGGTGTGCCTCATCTTAAAGACCCAGTAGGAGAGCACAGATTTAAAGGCTGCCAGTGGATTTGGGGACACAGAGGTGGTAGACGAGTTTGAGTACAAGTAAGGGTAATAAGGAGAATCTAATACCGTGAATTCTCTTCACGGTTACTGCTGAGGAGGGTGTCTATACTTCTGTGTGTCTACATTCATCCTAATGGATCAATCTAGTGTAATAGAAAAAGCGAGAGCCACTACGTGCCAGAGCAGTGAGTAGTAGAGGACTACCGAGCAGGGAGCACCTCCTGCTGGTCTGTTTGCAGAAGCAATGGAAGGGGGGCAGAGCCTCCGGAGGGGAACACCCCTGTGCAGCGAGCTAGGAGCACGCAGGCGCCGGGCAGACGGCACAATCGATACGCTAACAGACCTGAAGGCACCTCATCCTCTCATTCAGGCTGAGGACAGGCTTTGACCAGATGCTCAATCCTTTGTCGTATGGCTAAAGCGAGAAATGATTAAGTTTTGCTTGGTAATCACCAGTGAAACTACTTTTTTCACAGTCGGTCTTCAAGAACTATGATCATGACCAGGATGGATACATTTCTCAGGAAGAGTTTGAGAAGATTGCCGCCAGTTTTCCCTTTTCCTTCTGCGTGATGGACAAAGACAGGTGAGGGTCTGTGTATGGCATCTGAGGTTCTTGGTGCTAAGGGAGCGTCATTACATGAATGCCTGTCTGGTTTTGGTTCAGACCACAATAGACAATAAAAAACACACGTTTTAAATGCCTCAGAACTGAAAAATTCATAAACCTGCCAGTTAAGGAATAGTCAACAAGAAATAAGAAAAACTTTACTCTTCCTTCTTGCTTCCTTCTGGCTATAGATTATGAAAAAGGATTATTTATTAATACTTTGCGTATTTACTTTTCGGAAGGTTACAGAAGCTTTATGTTCGTTTTCTGTATGAAATCAAAGGTATGGCTGGTGGGTTCCAGTTATGTGTCATGTACTGTCTAAAGTCAGAAACCGCAGCGTCAGGTATTTCTCTCCCTGTATGCAGTTTCCATTTCTTTTTTCAAGTCTTTGAATTTGCTAGGAAAACCTACTTTAACTTTAGCCAAACGTCCCCTCCTTTTTACGTGCTGTCCCCGTATCCCTATTTACGAAGGCACACGGAACTAACCCTCAGTACTATGTACTGTGCTGCCACGCAAGGATAAACAAACGCAAGGCGTGCCTGGTTGGCTCAGGCGGTGGAGCATGTGCAGCTCCTGATCTTGAGGGTAGTTGGTTGGAGCCCCATGTGTGGTGTAGGGATTGTTTAAATAATAAACTTTAAAAAAATTTTTTTAAAGCAAAAAAGGTGAGTTTCAAAGGCTGGAAGCCCATCATGCTACCTCAGACCCCACTCACACTTGGTCTGTCACTTGCTGGCAGGGAAGGCCTCATCAGCAGAGAGGAGATCACTGCCTACTTCATGAGAGCCAGCTCCATCTACTCCAAGCTGGGCCTGGGCTTTCCTCACAACTTCCAAGAGACCACCTACCTGAAACCTACTTTCTGTGACAACTGCGCTGGATTTGTAAGTTGTTCTTAGAGTGCTTGAAGTTGAACTTGGGGCGGGGTATGAGAAAGTTTAAATGACCTTTATGCCAGGTGCAGACCTCACAACCCTTATCAACTCTCCCAGCTTAGAGCCTAAGCTCTAATAACCTCATTGTCAAATGCATGGTTTGATGCATGGTTAACCTGAACTTAATGCTACCGTTGTTTTTACCTATGGTGCAAGAGGCCTGGGACAAATGGTAAGGAAATGTTGAATTTGGCATATAGTTTTTAAGTAATGTTAGAAAAAAGAAGCAGGAGATGTCCCTGCTCTTCCTGCCTTCAAAAGGAACTGCTGTTAAGAAGCCATGTGGCTCTGTCCCAGCCTTGTCCTACCTAATCCCTGACCCCTGGATTCTGTATACTTGTTCTTTAGTTTGGAGTTCTGAGAAACCTGTTTATTCTTTGACTAATCTACTTCAAGCCTCAAGAGGCCATAGGGGCACCTGGTTAGCTCAGTCGGTTAAGCATTCGACTTTGGCTCAGGTCATGATCTCAAGGTTTTTGAGTTCAAGCCCCCTGTCAGGCTCTGTGCTGACAGCTCAGAGCCTGCTTCCAATTTTGTGTCTCCCTCTCTCTCCTTCAAAAATAAATGAACATTAAAAAAAAAAAAGAAAGAAAGGCCTAGGCCGTAAGTCCACACTAATGAGCTTCTTGAGAGCATGTAACTTTGATCACAAATTCTTCCTGTTTCCAGTTTCAGGTCAGGAGGGTTAAGACAGGAGAGAAACAAGGTTTCCTTTCCCCTTGAGGAAGAGAGCACAATGAGGGAAAATAAAGAATGGATGTCAGTGTCTCACCTAATACCAGATAGATGAAGGATATATGGTGTGCTCTAACTATCTCCTGTCTTGTCTCCTAGCTCTGGGGAGTGATCAAACAAGGATATCGATGTAAAGGTAAGCCTCAGTTTTGTCGATTGTGGTGTTTTCCCTGGTCTTTGAGGCTCCCCTAATAAAGCATTTTTTACCCCTAGCAGTTGTCCATTGAATCCACAGCTTCTCAGCACAGCTCACAGCCTCCTCCCCAAACTGGCTTCCCTAGAGCACCCAGTGAGAGTGACCGCCTGGGTGACCAGTTATGAAGCCTCCCCTGTGAGGTCCTCCCTCTGTGTGGGTTGTTCTGGAAACAGGGATTGCTGGTAGGAGATGTTTTCAAATGGTCATGAAAAGGTGGGTCCCCAAAGAAAGGCACTTTGGGAATGGAAGTGATTACCAAAGGCCCTTGCCAGCTTTCCTTTAATCAGTATATACCTCAGGAACTAATTGTCCTTCCTTATGACTGGAAACCTTTTACTGCAAGGAAGAAAGATTAAGACCTAAGAGCTGGGAGCCTCCTTAAAGTAGGCAGTATATGCAGGATGACTAAGACACCACCTCTCTCCAAGAGAGTGGATAAGGGCTACAGCAAGATGGTGAGATCCAGAGTTGACCAAATGAGAAGATTACGAGGTTCATTAGGAACAGCAGGTGTCCTAGCTCCAGACTAGCACAGACATGTGTGACAAGGGAGCACTCCAGGAATGGGGTTGTGAGACTCTGGAAATGAAAGCCAAAGACCTCCTGACCAGGATCTGTTGTCCACAGACTGTGGGATGAACTGCCACAAACAGTGCAAAGATCTGGTTGTGTTTGAGTGCAAGAAGCGAGCCAAGAACCCAGCAGCAATAACCGAGAACAGTACCTCTGGAGGGCCGACATCCAGCCTCTGCTCACTGGGAGCCAAAGACCTGCTCCATGGTAAGTAGGCATTGAGAACATTCCTCTTGGAAAGTGAAGTGGGAAGAGTAAAGTTTTCGGGGAGGAAAGATGACCCGTGTCCTTCCCATTCTTAATAGAAACCACAGACACCATTGTGGAAGACACATTTTCAGAGTTACACATCATCTTTGGGGATTACAATTCTGTCACATAAAATACAAATTTTGATGGGAGAAAGGTGGTAGAGAGCAGCATGAAGGTCTGGGACCTACTAAAGAAAAGTTAGAAAATGGAGATACAAAATATCATCTTCCAGAACACTCCTCCAGAAAATACAGCATTGTTATTTTAGGGTAAATATAATAAATATTCTGATACCTCTGTTAGTTACAATTTTGAACTTTGAGTAAAAATTTAGTGTTGATTTAAATTATGATCCCCTGGGGAAAAATTAAACTAGGATCCTTATAAGTGTTCTAGTACTAGAACTGTGGTTCAAATGATAGAGAAATTTTTTTGTTGTCCAGAAGACACTCTGGATTGGTATAATATCTAAGCTGGGTCCTGGGCAATGGTGCTGGTTGGAAGAAGACAACCAGGATCAAACAAGGGCTAGAACTTCTCTGTTATAGTTAAGGCTAGAACTTCTCTGTTATAGTTAAGCTGTGCCCACTGTACAAATGGGTCCCAAAGAAAATTCCTACCTGCTCCTACAATAGGACCAAATCTTGAATGCTGAGAGGGTCCACAGAAAGCATTTACATACCCGGGACCCCTGTGTGGCTGTCAGTTAAGCATCGGACTCTTGATTTCAGGTCAAGATCTCACAGTTGGTGAGTTCGAGCCCCACATGGCCTGGGCTGACAGCACAGATCCTCCTTGGGATTCTCTCTGCCCCTTCCCCCCTCACTCACATATGCTCTCAAATAAACATAAATATTTCTCGCTGTAGCACTGAGGCAGGAACTTCAGCTTACCTGCAGAAACTGAAATCCTCTAGGCAGCCTTTGTGCAAACAGAAAAATGCCCTTTCCTCAGGGTAGATGCAGCCTGGCATCAGTGGCTCTGCTTGTAGCAAAGCCCCTAAATATCAGACCCCTTCGCACCCTAGAGAGGGTGCCTGCAAACGAGTCCACTTTGGGCCTGTAACAATAAGAAAGATGTCACTGGAGTCTGCTTTTCTGATTTTCTGACTAGAGCACCAACATGCCACGTATCTTTCTACAGCACCTGAGGAAGGACCTTTCACATTCCCTAACGGGGAGGCTGTGGAGCACAGCGAGGAAAGTAAAGATCGGACCATCATGCTCATGGGAGTGTCCTCACAGAAGATTTCTGTTCGGCTGAAGAGGACTGTCGCCCACAAGGCCACCCAGACAGAATCCTCGCCTTGGCTTGGCAGCGAGGGTCCCTGTGGTCCCTTTGTGCCCTCTTCCCCAAGGAAGATGGCTCAGGATACTCTGTATGTGCTTCCCAGTCCCACATCTCCATGCCCCAGCCCAGTCTTGGTCAGAAAGCGGGCTTTTGTCAAGTGGGAGAATAAAGAATCCCTCATAAAATCAAAGGAGGATCTCCGTCATCTCAGACTGCCAACCTACCAAGAGCTGGAACAGGTACCATCTTCCTTTTCTTTTTGGTTTCTTTCAGACTCTGAGAGAAGTGGGGCTAAACCAGGGAAAAACACGTAAGCTAAAGACTCTGACGAGGCTGCTTAGTAGCAGGATCCAGCTACAAAAAACAGAACAGAATCTGGCTTTCTTTCAACCCAGGGGAGGCCCTGGCTCACATTACATGAGTAGAACAAGACCTACAGGGCTCCCTGTTGCCAGAACAGTACCACTGTAAAGTGTTAGTGCTGGTGCCAGGTCCAAAGTCTGTTCTTGAGAAAAACCAGTTTCTACTGATCAGCGTTATTGTGCTAACACCGCACCCTTTTTCTAGATGAAATTAAATCCTCCTTAACCTACTCATCAGGATGTTTTGGGACTTTCATGGTTGCCTGAGCATCTTCCCAAAAAAAACACGCAAAAAATGAGGGAAATCTTTTCTAACTTTTGGTTAGGCTTATAATATCCTAATTATAATATCCTAATTATAAGGTGCCCCGTAGAGAAAAGGGCATAGTGCAAGAAGAGGATAAGAAAGGGGCCAACAGGCAGTTGTTCAACTACTCATTCCTGTAAGCCAACATCTTTTCGTTTAGAGTACAGAGGTCACGGTGAGAGCTGGCTCAGATAGTTTCCTACCAGTGATAGGTAACTAGGGACGCTTAGATCTAACATTATCATTTGCTTTTTTAAAGGTTTTCTTTTTTCTAAAACGTATGTGTTTTTGGAAGTGTATCAGTAAAAACCCAAAACCAACATCCAATAGCTAGAATTCCTTAAATAATTCTATGTAGTGAAATTGCCCAAAAGGGCCTCAGAATTCCTGGCGTTGTCCTCAATGTTGTTCCTTCCCTGTCAGACTCTTAGAAACTGAAATACAGAAACACTTGAAGAAACTTGTTAGCTAACGTATGTGAAACTCTTGGTATTCTCTTGCACAAAGCCCTTTCTCTTTAGGGGTAGAAATTGCCAAAAGCAGCTTACAAGAACTCTGGTCTTGGGGACAAAGACTCGTGATTCTAGTCCCAGATATTTCTTAAACTAGCAGTTAAACTGTGCCTTACTTAGTCTTGTGTCCATGCTCTCTATGACTTGCTTCAGGTTGTGCATAATTACTCTGTCATCATCTGACACATTACCTAGCACAGAGCTAGCTAACTTCCATTGAGAAACAACTCATTGTATGCAAATCACCTAGAAATTGCCCACATTTATGGGGAGGGAATAATCAATTTCATATAACGGAACAACACTGGGTTCAAAGAAGGCTAAGGACATCATTTTTCTCTCTCCCGTTTCCTTACAACAAACTGGTTATTCATAACCAAACAGAAAGTGACTGCACTGCATACCCAGGAGACTTTTAAATAGGTGGACAGGACCTCAGAGGGGGCTCTGGGTCTGAGGGAACTGGGGACCTGCTCTCCCATCTTACCATGATCAGGTGAGAGTGATACTGGAGAGTGTAAACCATGGCGGACATGCCAGGAAGACAGAGAAGTTGTAGAGGTCCTGCCAGCCAGGGGAGAGTTTGGAGGCTTCCTCCCTCACAGAGGACAGGGAAAGCACAAGCGGTGACTGGCTGCACAGGTTGCATTTGGAGCAACCCTAAAAGGGGAAGGAAGGGAAAGAGGCAGACAAGAATAACAAAGGACACTGAAGAAATGCATTCCCCACTGCCTCCCTTGGGGTGTCAGCAGGTTTGACCATTGACCTCCGGAAGCACCCCCACTTAAGGATATGCTATCATGCCATGGGCACCCCTCCACCTCTGCCACTGGCACTGTGTACACCAGCTTTTTTAGCACACACTCCCAACTACACCACCAGAGTCAGCTCTGATAAAAAGAAACCCAAAACTTGAGCTACATGTGGCCACCTTTATGAAAAACAGAAAGGATTTAACTGCCTGTCAACAAGAAAAGTGTGTGCTACTTCACATGTGATGGCAGAGGCACATTTCACTGAACACTCTGAGAAATCAGTGTCAAACTCCAAGGCATGGAATGTTGGGATCTAACTGATAAAGAATTCAGAATAGCTGTTATAAAGAGATTCTTTACCACAAAGATTCCTGAGATGAAGAATGCAGTAGACTAGAAAGCTTAGGAAATAAAGCAGATCAAAAACTAGCAACTTTGAGGATAGGGATTTAGAAATGATTCAGGAGAGGCAAGAGAACTAAGAATTTTAAAAAGTGAAGAAACCATATAAAAGGTGTCAGATATAATGAGAAAACTATAATAGGTCTATCAGAAGGAAAAGGGAGAAGAGAGCATAATAGCTGAGAATTTCCCCAACATGGAGAAGAAATTGGGGAATACAAGTCCAATAATGTACAAAGACCTTATCCAAGACATTAGAATGCAACTGTCAGAAGTCAATGATAAAGAATCCTTAAAGACTGAAGAAAAAAGAGAAGCCTATAAAGGAACCCCAGCTATCAGGTTTCTCAGCAGAAGCTCTAAGTAGTAAAAGGTAAAAATTGCCGGCCAAGAATACCTCCATCAAGTCACCGTTCAGATACAAAGGTAAAATGCTTTCTCAGACAAAATCTGAACGAACTTACCACCACGAGACCTACCTTGCAAGAAATGCTGAAAGTAGATCTTCAAACTGAAATGAAAAGATGCTACTTAGTGATATAAAAGCAAATCAAAGTACATAATACTCCAGCAGTGATAAGAAATAAAACTGTAATATATTAGAATGGTGTGTTCAACCTCTTAATTATAAAGGCCTAAGGAAAGGAACATTAAAGATAACTATGGCTACTAAAATTCTCAACAAATTCACAGCATAAAAAGATAAATTGTGACATCAAAAATATAAAAAGGAATAAAAGAGTAGAACCTTTATAGGTGAACAAAGATAATAAAAAGGACCAAGGGCACCTGGGTGGCTCAGCTGGTTAAGTGTCTGACTTCCGGTCAGGTCATGATATTGTGGTGCATGAGTTCAAGCCCCACATTGGGGCTCTGTGCTGACAGCTCAGAGCCTGCTTCAGATTCTGTGTCTCCCTCTCTCTCTCTGCTTCTCCCCTGCTCGAAAGCTCTCAAAAATAAACATTAAAAAAAATTTTTAAGGACTTTTAATTATGATTTATATGTAAGACACATGGTAACCACAGAGCAAAAATTTAAAGTCATGAAACAAACAAAAAAAAGACTGCGCCAGTCACCATGGAAAAATCACCACTTTACAAAGGTAAATACAAACAGAGGGAAAAGAAAATGGAGACATAAAACAACCAGAAGGCAAGTAGGATGGCAGTGTAAGTCCTTACCTAACAATAACAGTCTAAGATATAAATGGATTGGTTTCACCAATCAGAAGGCAGAGTGGCTCCATGGTTAAGACGCAATTCTATGCTGCCTAAGGAACTCATTTCAGTTCCAAAGAGCTCAGAGTAAAGGAATAGAAGAGGATATTCCATGCAAACAAACCAAAAGAAAGCGCACATAGCCACACTTATATCAAAGAAAATAGACTTCAAGTCAAAAATCGTACCAAGAGACAAAGGTCATTATATAATGATAAAAGGACTGATAGGATACAGCAACAAAACAATGGTGGTATATATACACACCCACTATCGGAGCACTAAAATACTAACAGATCTAAAGGGAGAAGTAGACAGAAATACAGTGATAACATGGAACTTCAATACTAAAATGACAATGATAAATGGATCATCCAGACAGAAAATTGACAAGGAAATGTTGGACGTGAACTAAGAAGAAATGCATTTAACATATATAGGACATCTAACAGCAGAATACATTCTTCCCAAGTGCACACAGAACATTTTCTAGGACAGGGTATTATGATAGGGCACAAAATAAACCTCAGCAAATTTAAGGAGATTGAAATCAGACCAACTATTTTTTCTGACCACATAGTATGAAACCAGAAATCAACCAGAGGAAAGCTGGAAAGTCTATAAATATTAGAAACTAGACAACACATTTCTGAACAAATGAGTCAAGAAATTAAAAGGAAGTTTAAAAATTATGGGCTGCAGCAAAAGCATCTCTGAGAAGAGAGCTTATGGACATAAATGCATATATGAAGAAATTATTTCTCAAATACACAACCTAACTTCAACCTCAAGGAATAAGACAAAGAACAAATAAGCCCAAAATTAGCCAAAGGAAGAAGAGACCAGAAAAACATTAGAAAGGATCAACTAAACTAAAAGCTGGTTCTTGGAAAAGATAAAATTGACAAACCTTTAGCCAAACTAAGAAGAAAAAAGAAGTCTCAAAATTAGAAATGCAAAAGGATGGGCACCTGGGTGGGTTGGTTTAGCATCCGACTCTTGACTCTGGCTCAGGTCATGATCTCATGGTTTCATTGGCTCAAGCCCGGCATTGGGCTCTGCGCACTGCTCTCACGTAGTCTGCTTGGGATTCTCCCCCTCTTCCTCTCTCTCTGCCCCTCCCCCACTTGTGCTCTGTCTCTCTCAAAAAATTTTTTAAACCTGACAGATTGTTTTAAAAAAAAAAAATCCAAAAGGAGGGGCACCTGGGTGGCTCAGTGGGTTAAGCGTCTGACTCTTGTAACAGCTCAGGTTGTGAGATCGACCCGTGTCAGGCTCTCTTAAGATTGTCTCTCTCTCTCCCTCCCTCTCTGCCCCTCCCCTGCCTGTGTGTACTATCTCTCAAAATAAATAAACATTTTAAAAAATGCAAAAGAGGACACTGCAACTGTCACTACACAAATAGGACCATAAGAGACTACTAAAACAATTATATGCCAACAAATTAGCCACCAGCATTACCCTGATACCGGAGCCAGAATAGGACGCCACAAGAAAACTATAGACCAGTATTGCTGATGAATACAGATGCATACATTCTCAACAAAATATTATCAAACTAAATCCAAGAACATATAAAAAATTATATACCATGACCAAAATGAGATTTATCCACTGGATGTAATAAGCATAGATCAACACAGCAAATCAATAAATGTAATACATCACATTAGCAAAATGAAAGCTAAAAATCACATGATCATCTCAACAGAGGCAGAAAAGGCATTTGACAAAATACAGCATCATTTCTTCATAAAAACAAAACTAACAAACAGCAGACTCGGCATAGAAGGAACATAACATAAGGGCACAAAACGATAAAGGCATAGCTAACATTACACTCAGTGGGGAAAAAGTTAAAGCTTTTTCTCTACAATGAGAAACAAGACACAAGGATGCCTACTTTCACCACTCTCATTCAACATATCACTAGAAATCTCAGCTAGAGCAACTAGGCAAGACAAAAAAACAGCATCCGAATCAGGGAAGAAGTAAAACTGTCAATATTTCCAGATAAGTTTGTATATATAAAATCTCCAAAATAACCAAAATACTGTTTAAACTAATCAACAGTTTTGGTATAGGTGCAGGCTACAAATATCATACAGATATCAGCTGCAGTTTTACACACTAAGGATAAAACACCTGAAAAAGAAAACTATCCTACTCACAGTAACACCAAAAGCAATGAAATATTTAGGAATAAATTTAACCAAGAAAATGAAAGATCTGTACAGTGAAAACAAGACTTCCCTAAAAGAAATCAAAGACACAAACAAATGGAAAGATATCCCATGTTCGTAATCCAAAGAACTGTTAAAATGTCCACACTACGGAAAGCCATTCACAGATTCAATGCAATCCCTATTGCAATACTAATGGCACTCTTGACAGACATAGAAAAAAAAAATCCTACAATTTGTATGGAACCACAAAAGAATAAAGCTGGAGGTACCATACTTCCTGATTTCAAACTATACTCAATGCTACAGCAATAAAATCATTTTGGTACTGGCACAAAACTAGACACATAGATCAGTGGGACAGAACAGAGAGCCCAGAATTAAACTTTGTTTATATAGTGAGCTAATATTTGATAAGGGAGCCAAGAGCACCCAAGGGGTAAAGAGATAATCTCTTTAACAAATAGTTTTGGGAAAACTGGACAAACACATGCAGAGCAATCAAAGTAGACCCCTAACTCAAAATGGACAAAAGACTTAAACATAAGACCTGATAACTATAAAACTCCTAAAAGAAAACATATGGAAGAAGCTCGACACTGGTCTTGGCAATGACTTGTTTTTTCATGTGACACCAGAAGCAAATCGACAAATGAACACTACATCAAACTTAAAAGGTTTTGCATAGCAAATGAATTAACAAAAAGGCAACATATAGAATGGGAGAAAATTTTTGCAAACTGGATAAAGGGCTGCTATCCGAATTATATAAAGAACTCCTACAACTCAATAACAACAGAACAGTCTGATTAAAAACTGAGAACTAAAGACACATTATTCTAAAGAATACATACAAACGGCCAACAGGTGCATAAAAAGATGCTCACTATCACTCATCATCAAGGAAATGCAAATCAAAACACAATGACATACCAACTCACACCTGTTAGAATGGCTAGCATCAAGAAAAAGATCAAGTGCTTGCAAGGACGCACTGCTGGTGAGACTGTAAATTAGTACAACCACTAAGGAACACAGTGTGGAGGTTCCTCAAATATTAAAAACAGAACTATCATATGATCCAGCAACTCTATTTCTGGGTATTTATCTGAAGAACACAGAAATACTAAGTCAAAAAGATATCTGCACCAGCAAGTTCACTGCAGCATTACTTACAATAACCCAGATATGGAAACAACCTAAGTGTCCATGCCTCATCAATGAAGGGACAACAGAACAACACAAACACACACAGAGTATCAGCCATAAGAAAGGAATTTGCAACAACATGGAGACAGCACATTATACTAAGTGAGGTAGGTCAGAGCAAGAAAAGTTCTGTATGACATCACTTATATATGGAATTCTAAAAAGCCAAACTTGTAAAAACAAAAAAATGGTGGTGGAGGAGGGTAGAGAGTACAGATGTTGTTTAGAGGTACAAACTTAAAAGTGGTATTTAAGCCCGAAAGATGTAATACATGGTATAATGAATGCAGACAACAATACTGTGCTGTAATCATCAAACCTGCTGACACCAGAACTTAAATTATTCCAATTATTAAAAAGGATAATTATGTAACGTGAAAGGTACGGATTATCGCTACAATAGCAGTGTTAAAATATAACTATCAAATTTACAAGTTGTACATCTTAAATTTATACAATGTCATATGTCAAATATATTTCAATTTAAAAACAAGTCAGAAGAGTGTAAGTTAACTGCCACAGAGAATTAGATACCTAATGCCCCATTTAGGGGGTAGGATAAAATTCTTTATCAAAGGAGTCCATTAGTTTTCGATGATTTGGGGGGGGGAAATTAGAAAACCATCGTATGACATAGTTCATTTAATTTAAATCACTGTTTTCATACCTCCAACCTGACCAGAAACTCTCCATTTCTGCCAAGGGTCAGTCTCCCACTATGCAAAGGTTTTATTATCCACCTAACGCCTGGGAATGATGTATTCTGCCTGCTACCCATTCATATCTTTGATATGATAACAAAAACTAATTGCTGTTTGCACATGCTCATTTGATATTTAACTTGTTATTTTCTATTCAGAGCAAAATAAATGCCTTGAAAATAGTTTTTAATTCTCAGCCACAGTGAACAGAAAATGCCAATCAAGTGTACTTGATACTGGAATTGATTTGCTTTTCATTGCTGCTTTATTAACATACCTCATTCTCCTTTCCCTTTAGGAAATAAATACCCTGAAAGCAGATAATGATGCTCTAAAGATCCAACTGAAATATGCACAGAAGAAAATAGAAACCCTCCAACTTGCAAGAAGCAATCATGTCTTAGCTCAGATGGAGCAGGGTGACTGTTCTTAGCCCAGAATCTCAAGGAGCACAGTGTGTAGATGAGTATATCAGAGATCTCACTTAACTAAAATGAGTAACACAAACACCTGGTGAACCTTCGACTGACCAGCTATATTTTAAAAGCTTACTTTAAAAGAGAAAAGCAAGTTACTTTTTTTTTTTTAACCTAGTAAGTGGAATTGTTTTCTCTTCCAGTCACTTGAATCAAAGGGGAAGAAAGCTGAAGAATGCAAACTTTTTGCCATTCATACCATAAACATCTGCCACCTCCCCCCCCCCCCCCAACCCCCGGGACTAATCCCAACAGCTTGATAAAAACAGGGCTGTAGTTTTCCGACAAGGTAGCTTCTCCTATGGCGAAGCCTACCTACTTCTTCCTTAGAACTAAAATCCCTGGAAAATGAATTTGCTTCCTTCTGTGGGTTTTCTGCGAGCTGAGGGACTTACCCTGTTCCATCCAAAGCTTGCTTACAATGGAAAAATACATTCTACAAACAGCTCACTTCCTCTCTATTCCAGCATTCTTTCTGAATCTGGTTCCCACTTCACTACCTCAGATCTGATCAACTAGCCTTCTCCCACCCTGTCCTCACTAGGCTCGTACTCACATGAAAACATCTACCTAGGAGTAAACATCTAGAGATGGAGCCACAGATCGGGGGGCAACATTATCCAATTACAGGTCAACTCATAGTTTGTCTCACAATCCTGAGTGGCCAAACTAAACACCTGGAAACAACGGCAAATACCACCTTAGACCATGACTAGCTGGGTAGCTAAAATAAAGATACTACAAACATAATGTCTGTCCTCACAGATCTACAGTGGATAGAACTTCTGGCTTCTTGAAAGAGTCTGTTAAACTTTATATGTGCCATTTTTTTTTTTTTTTTTTTTTTTGAATTTGTGCTTATACTGTCTTAATACTATTTAGAAATAAGCTAACTGGATCGGAGGCTTCAATAACAGCCGAGAGAGTGTATATGTGTATATTATGTATATACAATATCAAGCATGGATGTGGCCTGGAATTTTGTTTCCTCCTTCATAATGTGGACGTGAATTAAAAACTTTGAGTCATTTACACAAATCCACAAATATAAAGTTCAGTTTGTTACAAGACAAAGAAATTGCTCACTCCATAAACTGTACTGTTGAGCAAAATCACAAGAATCCTATGAGCTTTCTACAATGAAGGTGAATGATAAATGGTCTTGTTTAGTTGTCTGGGCAACTGTTTGTAAACACCTTTATCAGACTCTTGATTTCTCTAAAAAGTTCATATTATCATTTTCTTTTTGAGGGGAACTTACCTTCCATGTTGGTACCAAGCAGACTTGAAATTCATACCAGTTGACCAACAGCCAAGAACTTAATCTCAGCAATTAAAAGTTCCAAACCTAAAGCCAACAACACCAAATCTTAATCAGAATACAAAGAACATATAGAGCATGGCTTCCTTGGAGGATTCAGTCTATTTAGGAAGTTTCTTTGATAAAAGACCAGTTTCCATTTGCATACCTCCTTGTTCTGAGCTTTAGTGACAAAGCTAGTGAGTAGCTTTCAGTTAGTGTTTCAAAGAATAACTTTACACACAAACTTACCCTTTCCTAAATCCAAACTCAGATATCCCCCCAGAAGGCTGCTTAAGTATATCACCTGGTATCTAACTTAAGAAGCACTTTGCTACTTACCTTATATGGAACAAATTTAGGATAATCTTTAAAATTCATATTCTCCACTATTCTTTTCCTCTGACAGAGACCAAAGGTGGTACACCTCTATTTCTTTATGAATAGTCATATAAGACAAATTTTGTTTTCATTCTCCTTACCCTCTTCCAAAATACAGACCCTAGGTTAGTTTCTGTGTAATCTGTAATCCTAGAATTCCAAAGGTCAGAGTTCCCTTCATCAGTCAAATGTATATGGCTAGAGGGTCTCAAACATTCCAGAATATATCACTGAAATGGATAAGAAGCAGTTTTATCACAAGTTTTTACAGTCCAGCAAGGGCCAAAGAAGAACAGTATGTAAGTTATTATTATTTGCACTGAGCTACATGGGATTTGTGGAATCTACAGAGAGAATCTGGGAAAAAATTTTGGTTTTTCAAGCCTAGGATACAAATTTTTGTCTTGTACTGACTTGAAATAAGTTTGAGCACATATTTATCTGTCAAAACAAGGACAAATCTTGTGTCAACACCAACATCACCTCTCATTTTCTTTGGTAACTGACTTGCCTCTTTACTGACCGCTTGTGAATTTCTAAGGATGTACAATGAAAAAGAACTGCAAGGAAAAAACAAGTGTACAGATTGTAAAGGTTTTTTTTTTAAATATCTAATGTAAGTTTTCTTTGTGTAATATTTATATGATAAAAGACATTAGGATCCCTACACATAGCTGTCTTGTGTTTCTTCTAGTTCATGAATATATATATATTCTAGTTCTTGAATTTTTACTATAATCCATAGCTGACACCACTCCCTTATTCTATTAACCAAACTGAGTTTTCCTGGAAGGAAAAGCAAAGCAACTAATTATTCAGTGTTAAGTTTTTCGAAATCCTTTTAGAACATGCAGAAATAACAGTACAAAAATAGTCAACAACCTTTTCCAATCTTACTGCATCAGGACTTACAGTGGTCCCCAAATATTGTTTATGAATACTTAACACTGAAGGAGACAAATTTGAGATTGTCATTTCTCTGTGGCTTTAGTCTTTAATTCCATAGTTCTGAGAAAACTAGCAAGTAAAGAAGAACTCTGACGTCGTGTGTGAAACTGGCAGAGCATAGTTCAGTCCAGGGTAGACCACCCAGAGCAATTCATCTGTGTTTATGATTACTTAAAGTGATGAAGGATAGCCGTAGCTTTCCCTACATCCTCAGCCAACTTTTGTTTAACCAGACCAATGAAGAGTGGGGGTAAATTCCAATCACTCAAATTCTCCTGTGGAATGCATTCACGTACATTTGGATATGGGTGTATCTATCATTTTGGCAATTCATAACACTTCATACAAATTAAGTCACACTGACAACCTGACCCTGAAGAAGAGATTAAACTGCCTCCTCTCTATCCTCTCTTTCATCCCCAGTTCCCGTCCCAAATTTCTCTACCTTGTGCACCTTATAAGGTATAGTCTCATTGCTCAGAACATTCTCTGGTCACAAATCTTTTTGGGTTATCCTACCTTCTTTTGACACAAAGGTAATTAAAAGTGTTCTTGGTTTAAAACGTTTTTTCTGCTTAGTGAGGCAAGGTTTCCCTGATCTACAGAACACAAGGGAATAGGTCCAAAGAAAACACCTGATCCCTTCTTCTGCTGAGAGCTCATATATAAAATGGATGGGAATACACACTCCTTATATAGTCCAGGTAAGAGATTACTGTTTTTTTTAATGTTTATTTTTTAGAGAGGGAAAGAGAGTGTGAGCGGGGAACAGGCAGAGAGAGAGGGAGACAAAGAATCCTAATCAGGCTCCATGCTCTAAGCAGTCAGCACAGAACCCTACACAGGGCTCACACCCACAAACCGTGAGATCACAACCTGAGCCAAAGCTGGATGCATAACCGACTGAGCCACTCAGGTGCCCCCCCCCCATTTTTAATATTTAAGACGTTAGTTACTTTCTTAATGCAAAATCCCTCAGTAAGGTCATGTCTACATGGCCGATTCGATACCAAAGGCTAGACTACTAAGGCAGGTGGGGGGGGGGGCACAACAAAGGGTGTCAGATTGTAGGAAGCAGTCATTTACCATTCATCATACTCTACATATGCACTGCCTTCAATTTATAAAACATTTTTTACATCATGGCTTTGCACATCAAAGCCCCAGGGAAGAGTAAGATATTAGGGTCTTGATCACCCTGGTTTTCATTCAAGTGACTTTATAAGAATGTGTAAACAGGAATGGTCCCAGCTCCAATATGATTCCAGGAGCAAGTGATAAACTTGGGTAAGATTTACAGTGAGTACAGTGGATAACCCAACAGCAATTCTATGAAGGTACATGGAGATCTTACAGAAATGGATAAATTAATGTTTCTGCAATTATTTGCCATCAATCTTTAATGATAAAAGAAGCTGAAAATAGTTGGAAACCCCATCTGTATCAGTAACTATACTCCAATAGTCTTTGATTTTATATTTTTAAAAATTATTTATTTTTCAGAGTTCATAGCTATCGAAAAAAGTGTTTTCTTAATTATGGAAAGGCTGTTTTTCCAACTATCACAAATGAAATTAAGTATATTCATTAAATATAAACACATTTTTAAAATCTATTTTATAAATAATCTAAAGTTTGTTTTCCTATCCTAAACAAATTTCTTGGAAGAGTTAGCATGAAAAATACATGGCAAAGACTACATTATACACAATATTTACTTTTAAAGTATTAACATTATTTTAGATTTCACTACAGAGTTTACTGTAAAGCAAAGCAAAACAAAACAACAACGAAACTGCTAAATGTCAAATACCATGTGTCCACTGGTACTCTGCTTGCTATCCGTTGAGTTTGCTAGACCACAGAAAGTTGTTACACACAGGTGTTAACCAGGAGCCCACACCAGGACATTTTACAGTGGGCATGAAAAAACATGTGTGACTGTCTTATCTAGCTCTCTGTACAACTGGGCCCACTTCTTAAACCATTTACAACAAGCCCTCAACAAATCGCACTTGTACTTAGGTCTTTATGAAACAGTTTGAGAAGAGAGCAAGTGTCACAGTCCCCATCTGACAATGAGTACCAATCAATCCTTGAGAGCTATGGTCGGTTCAGCCCACACACCCCTAGGCTGGTGCCATGATTCAAATTCACAACTCCTAATCTCCAAACCTTTACCTACTCCAACCACCAGACCACATGTAACCATTCACTAACCCAGTTTCCCAAATCTAGCTGTGAATCAGAATTTCTAAGAGATGCCTTGAATCCTGCCTCTGATGGACTGAAACTGGAAATTACTACCCTAATCTGAAGCAGTACAGCTCGGCCTGCCTTTTAATATTCAAACACCTAAAGTGATGGCACAAGTGATGAAAAGACCAGATTATACAATCATTTTTCACACCATAATGTAAAATTACTTGTCTTCCTCTCTTTGGAATAATTCTGACCTCAGTCTTTAACTCTGCTTTGTCAAACAAAATCAGAGATTTCAAATCCACTTGGAAAATATATCAAATATGCACTGCAAAAAGTAGACGTGAGCTTCAGTTAGTGGACCTTTAGCAGAATCCTGACCAGAGGAATTGTTTCCTAGACCAGAGCAAGCGAGTCATGACACCTACCTATTGAACACCACTATCAGATCAGTCCCTTCCCTATTTCATAAAGAATAATTAACAAATACAAAACACAGCCACGGGAATACAGATGAGGCAACAGTCTATATTCCTTTCCATTACAAGTGGGGTAATTTATGTGTTTCAAACCTGAATAAAATACAGGTAACAATCTAAATTCAATCATGACAATAAAATACTTTCCATTTTCCAAGTTTGATGGTAATAAATATTTACATTTTTAAAAATAATTTTTTCTCATTTTTCGTTTTTTAAAAAGACATGCTCAAAGGGTACACAGAATATGGAAAAATCATTACTTCGTCTAAGAGATCAAATGGTAGTATAAAACAATGCTCTTACATATTAACCCAATTCAAGAATGAGAACAAGGAATCTAACATGGTGTTTACTTGAAAGATAACATTCAAGTATGTTATTTAGAACACTACACCTAATGTCCCTACCAAGAAGTAAGCACTGCTATCTACTTTTGGTGGTTCTTAGTATCTTCTATATCCACCACCACCTCCTCCATATGGATCTCCATAACCTCTTCCACCATAGCCCCCTCCTCTTCCACCATAACCCCCTCCTCTTCCACCATAATCTCCCCTCCCACCATAATCTCCCCTGCCTTGGAAACCTCCTCCTCTACCACCCCCTCCCCCACTTCCACCCCAGCCTCCTCCTCCACCTCCCCCACCTCCCCAGCCACCTCTTCCACCTCCACCACCTCCTCGACCACCACCACCACCTCCACCACCCCAACCACCCCTTCCACCGCCTTCTTGTCTCTTTTGCCAAGGGGGCATTTCAGGGGGCGGCGGTTCGATTTCATTCGGTCTTCCTCCTCTGTCAGGCACCCTTCCCATCAGCACCTGTGTGAAGAAACATTGCCTTTCAGTTTCTAATATTTTAGAAGTTATGATTTAGATAAAGGATTTAAGTGATACTGAAGTTCTTGTTCTAATAAAGAAACAGAAGCCAAATATTTAAGGACATGAAAGTATCAGACATGCAGTATGGATTAATATTGAAAATATAAATGTGATATGACAAATTCCTCACGATGTGGTATTATTTTTAAATATTTCTGAAACTTAAGGGCTTTGTTAATTTTTTCTTATTTAAATTTGCTTACCAAATTTTTTTTTGAGAGCGAGAGTGAGTCTATGCACGTGCATGCGTGAGCAGGGGAGGGGCAGGGGGAGAGGGAGAGAGAACATCTTAAGCAGGCTCCCTGCCCAGTGTGGAGCCTGATGCAGGTCAATCTCACAACCATGAGATCATAACCTGACCTGAAATTAGGAGTCAGACACTTAACCGACTGAGCTACCCAGACGCCCCTGTTTACCAAATTCTATAACAAATGTAGTACCCACTACACTAAAATATTTTAAGCAAAATACTTTCAATATACATAAACTATTCGCCCTGTATGAATTAACTTTGTATCTATACAACTCTGGACTCTCCACCGCCATTCATTTGGTCATGGGTTATCCAATAAAAGACTACATATTTCTAAGCACATTTTATTTTAACAAAGTATGAAGAATGTATGGTAGCATGTGGGTTTAATGAGATGTTAGAGATGAATATAATGACTATTATCCAAGGTATCATCCCAGAGATAAAAGGATTCTCAATGAACTATTCCTTTCTTTGAAACTTAACCTCACAAACTTTCAATGATGATACTAGTTACTATATTATTATAGAGAAAATAAAGATTTAACAGGCTTTCTTAACCATGCTTTACAATACTTTGAAGGATATACCAGGGAAGAGTTTAAGTCCCCAGCCTTCTATAGAAAGAAGCTACTTTATATGCCCATAAAGAAAAACAGACAGTGGTGAGGAAGGGAGCTAGGAGACTAGCTTTGTACTAGTCTCTTTCAGCAAAGAAGGTAAAACAGTAAACGCCTCAACCAAAATGACCTACAAATCAACTGGGTTCTACTTCCATTGATCCTCCAATCAAAACCATGTTTTAGTAATTTATGTCATAAACTAAAAATAAGCAGTATAACATCCTTACTATGGGGCAAAGTTCGAAGAATGCAAACACTCTTTTAAAGTCACCAATAATGTCCCAATCATCAAACTGAAAGAGAGCTTTTCTTGGTTGTTATTCTCATTGGTCTCTCCATCAAACATGCTATGTTGATGGGTATATGGGGACACTGTTCCAAGAAATGATAAGATTATCTTCAAATAATTAGACTATAAACTTGGAAAAGAGATGGGCAATGTCACTTAAGAAGTAGAAGTCTTAACCTGGCAAGACTACATCATCGCCTGATATAAGATACTAAGAAACATATTAAAAGACAATACTTTCCCAGGATAGAGGAGGTAGATCTAAAATGGAAGAGAGGGGAACAAACACTGGTGACTAACCTAGCAATAACTAACAAACTGACTTTATATACAACCACCCCTCTAGCAAGACATCGTTTAGAGAGAACGCTTTTCTCACTGTACCGAGTGAGAAGCAATGTTTGAAAATTGCCCAAATCCCTTCTGATTTTTTGCTCTTTTGTAATAAACTCTGCTGTAAAGTGCTCTAAATATAGAGTGCATGCCAGTCAAACTGACAAATCTAGATTAGTTTATCGCTATTGCTGCTATTGTAAAGTAAAAGATTCAGTCTCTTTGAGCCTGTTTAAAAGCAGTGTTGGAGAAATGGATCTATACTCCGAATCAGAAAATGGAACCTCCAAAACATTCAGCAACTTGCCCAAGGTGATTCCTCTCTGTAAAGGACAGAGCTAGGATACATGGGTCTGTATGACTCTACAGCAAGTACTCTTCCTTTACACCAAGGATTTGTTAGAACTTAACTACACATTTTTACCGACAAAAAAAATCTACATTCTTGGAAAGAAGGCAAATAATTTTTGCTAAAGCTATTGATAAAAACAATCCTTCATTCTTCCAATTCAAATCAACTGTGGCTTAATTTATGAATATAGAAATTCAAATGAACACGCACACACAAAACATAACTAAGCCTAGATCAACTAGAAATGCTTCTACCACTCTCTTTTATAGAAGTTTGCCAAGCTGTACAACAAAAATGGATTAAAATCTGTAAAAACATCAAATGAGGATACCATAAATTCCTTCTCCACTGCACTGAAGGAAAACCAACCTTATTAATGGCACATGCCGTCTTCTCTCGGCTGGAGCCACTGCTTGTTCTAATGATCTTGGATAGATCTTCACGAGCAGCAAGTAGATGTGCCAATGTAATCGTTGTCTTCGGTGACAAAGCATAACGCTTCGGCTGGTAAATTCTTGCTATGTCATCTGTTTTCACCTAAATAACCAAAGTTAGGGAGAAAGGGAACCAAAGAACATTTCAATGAAAGAAAGATGAATCATAACCTTCAGAAAGAAAAAAAAAGAGAGAGATCATGCATAAGCAAAGAAATAGAAAAGAGCAAAACATTAAAAACCTCATCATTTGTATGCAGAATGAAAAGAAACCGGCCAACGGATCCCAAAAGAACACATAACTACCAATAACAAGTCATTAAAAAAGTAATACAAAAAAGGATTCCATCCATATTAGCTAATAACAAAATAGCTAAGAATAACTTTAACCAAAAATCACATATGGGGCCTTTAAGAAAGAGACCTTAGTAAAGCTTATAAAAACAAAAGGGAAACTTGAATGAATAAAGAGAAATCCCAAGTTTCTGGATAGGACTTTGAGTAATGTCCTTTTCCTGCCAAATTAGCTTATAAATGTATTGTAATCCTATTGGAATGGTTTTTGATAGGATGAGGGGAAAAAAGGAATCTAAAGTTAATCCAGAAGCTATATATATGTAAATACAACTAAAAGAATTTTGAAAGAGGGCTACTAAATATTAATATGTGATATGATACTATCATCAGTCCTAACAGCTAACATTCCTTGAATATTTATTAAATATGCCAGGATACTGTCCACTTAATAGTCATTTCTTTAATCCTTAAAATATCCTTTTAAAGAGGGGTTGCTTTTATTATCCCCTTTTGCAGATGGAAAAAGAAATGAGACCTGGAAAGCTTAAAAAGTTCCCCCACAATACACAGAGTCCCATTAAAAGTTAGGGTCCAGCTGACCCCCAGGCACAGGTACAGATATCAATACACTATTCTACCTCAGCCTAAATGGAACTTGGAGGAAAAATAGACTAATGAAACAAACAGGCAAATGAGATTCAGAACCTCATAAATATATGAATGCAGTAAGTGACAGAGGAGGCATCAAAGATCAGTGAGAAATGAGGGAAGACAGTAAAAAAAAAATCAGTGAGAAAAGGGATGGGTTAATTTTTAAATGGCATTGGAATAAACTGTTGGCTATTTATAAAAAACGGAACAGTAATAAGGCATTCCATATAACAGAGAATTCCAAATACACTAAAGAGTTCAGTGTTTCAAGTTTTAATTTAAATTGAAAAACTTACCTATATTATAAAGATTAAAATTTCTATACATCGAAAACATACAGCAAAACAACTGGTGCAAGTATTTTCCACAAAAATATCAACTAGCTAACTTCCTTAATATATAAAAAGCTCAATCAAAAGAAAAACAGGAAGACCCAAAGGGGGAAAAAAGGCAAGACACAAAAAGAAATTTCGAAACAAGAGGAAATTCAAATGACTAATAAGCTTATGAAAAAAAGCTGAACTTCACTAATAATGAAAATCTACAACTTAAAACAATTTAGTATTTTTTAACCATCAAATCAGCAATCAAACTGTTAATATTCTAAATATTAAAGAAGCCAAAATGAGGACAAAATTTCATTTACTCTATTGGCAGGAGTTTAAATTCATAAAAACTATCCAGAAAACAATTTGGAATTCACAAAACAATTTGTGAACCAAGAGCATAAAAAGTCATAAGCTTTGGGGCACCTGGGTGGCTGAGTTAGTTAAGCATCCGATTCTTGATCTTGGTTCAGGTCATGACCTCACAGTTTGTGGGTTCGATCAGTTGTGCGCTGATGGCACAGAGCCTGCCTTGGATTCTTTCTCTCCTGCTCTCCACCCCTCCCCCACCCATGCATGCGTGCTTTATTCTTTCTCTCTCAAAATAAATTTTATAAAGAAACTTTTTTTAAAGAATCACAACCTTTAACACAGTAAATTTCCACTTAGGAATCCACCATAGGAACATACTTAGAAATTTACAAATTAAAATTACATATTAACATTCCTAGTAGTCATTAATACAGGAAAAAATGTATAAAATAAGAAAGTAAATTCTGGCATCAATAAATGATAAAATACAATGCAGCCATAAAAAGGATACTGACAGGAAGTACTGTTACATTCAAAACAATGGATGAACCGTGAAAGCATTATGCTAAGGAGCCAGACATAAAACGCCACATATTGTATGATTCCACTTATAAGAACGGTCAGAACAGATAAATCCAAAAGAGACAGAAAGCAGATGATAGTGGTGGCTGCCAGGGAATGGAGGTGGGTGGTACTAGGACTGACTGCTAATGGGTACATGTTTCTTTTTAGGGTGATGGAAATGTTCTGGAACTAGACAGTAGTAATGGTTACAAAAATACAGTAAATATACTAAAAACCACAGAAATGTACACTTTAAGATGATGAATTATATCTCAAAAAAAAGAAATAAATTAAAATTTTTTTAAAAAGAGTATTAAAACTTGTAGAGACATGGGACAATGATCACAATATATTCAGTGAAAAAAGAAAACTATAAAATTATATTCACAGTCTTATCTCAATATTAGCACAATTAACAGAGAAATCAGATTAACCATACCAATAAACATATATAATCCTTCTGACGGGCAACTCTGGAGTATGCACAAAAAATATTAAAATCTACTTACATATTATTTCATCAAAAAATCCCATTTTAGAAATGTATCGTGGACATGAACAAAAATTTAGCTGCCAAGGATTCCATTAGGGGTTAAACAGATAAAATTAAGGAAAACCTCAATACCAACAGAATATACCTAGATGATTAAATATCTTGCAAAGAGTTTAAATGCTATAGAACAATATTTTATGAGTCATTCAACAATCTCAGACACCTGAAATGGGGGGGAAATGATAACGATATATTGCACTTAACAAGAAAACTTGGGGTACAATTGCATGTATTCATATAATCAACTGAAAAGGACAAAACTGACCCTAAGAAAAAGAATTTTTAAAAATCATCCAAACTAAGGAATAAAGAAAAAAACACAACCTCCTTGAACTAAAACACGATGAAAAAAGACCAAGATGAAAAGATAAATATCAGGTTATTTCCTACAGGCATATTTTCTCAAAGTCCCCAAGTTTAAGGCTAGTAAACAGTCAACGTGTCCATGAGTTCTTACCACTCCAAATGTTCAAAGAAAACAACCTGTCAAAACTTGTTTTAGGGGCACCTGGGTGGTTCAGTCAGTTAAGTGTCCAACTTCAGCTCGGGTCATAATCTGTGCTGACAGCTCAGAGCCTGGAGTCTGCTTCAAAATCTGTGTCTCAGTCCCTCTCTTCCCCTACCTACCCAGCTCATATTCGGTCTCTCTCTCAAAAATAAACAAACATTAACAAAAATTATTTTTAAGCCAAAAACTTGTTTTGGATTTCTGTGTAAACTTAAGGTTCACACTGAAAGTATCCTAAATTAGTATGTTAAGATCCTTTTAGTGCACTACATTTCAGTTTTCCTTATATTCTTAAATTCCTTTTCATCATTAAAATTCTACCAGGTTAAACTGTAGACCCAATACTTAAACAAACTATTAAGTTTTAGAAGTCAGTAAAACTGGTACCTCCCATACATCTGAACTCTATTGCATTTCTTGAGGTCCCCAATTATGTCATCTACTTCTTTAGTAACTCATAGCTCTTATTAAAGTATCTGGGTTTCTTGCATACAACCGTCACTCCTATGACAGGAACACATACACACATCTTGGTGGAGTTTATCCTGGTGCACATGCACAAGACAAACAAGCTCTTCTCATCTGAGAAGCTGATTAGGTATTGCAGATACAGAAATCTTCTAAAAATGTTCTATACTCGATCATGGAAGGGCAATGAACCAGGTACATCACAGTGATGGACACATATGAGATGCTGAATAAATCTTTTTTGAAAGAAAATGCATGAATGACAGCTCTACACCTCTGCCTTACAGCTATTCTATTACTATGCTCCAATGTTTCTCAGAGGAGACTTCAGATGGTGGCACAGGAGGATCCTGAACTCACCACCTCCCCTGGTCAAAACAAAATACAACTTACATGTAGAATAATTCCTTCAGAAAACGCCCTGAAAACTGAACGAACAGAGCCTCCACAAGGAGGAACTAAGAGGAATAAAAGTGGCAGAGACCCGCTCTCCCCAGAGGTGGAAAAAAACCGACATCACACTCAGCAATCCACAGATGGGAAAGACTTGCAAATACATGGAACTTCTGCCTGAGGAGTGAAGAGTTGGAGGTCCACATAGGTACTCCAACCCTTAGATCCTGCACGAGAGAGCGCCCCAAAAGCCAGACTTTGAAAACAGAGATTATATCCAGGAAAACCAAAGAGCTACAGGGAACAGAGAACCTGCTCTAAGAGGGCTCATGCTGCCCAGAGAGGCAGGCAAATGCTAAGACACACTCTAGGGAGGGAAACACCGTCAGGCGCCCTTTTGAAGATGACAGTCTACTTTGCTAGTGCTGATGCTGGCAGGTGCCATCTTGGAACTCTCAATCTAACATGCTAACGCTGCCGGCACCCCACTGAAAGCCTCAGCCACTGGCCGAGTCCTACAAGAGGGAGGTATACACAGCTCACACAGAAGATGCCTCTTGAGCATGTGATGATGAGGAGGGACTGCACTTCTGGGCCCCACAGGACACCTCCTACACAAAGTCACTCCTTTAAGACTGGGAGAGGTAGCCGATTTGCTTCATACACAGAAACAGAGAGTGAGACAAAAGGAGTAAACAGAGAAATATGTTCCAAATTAAAGAACAAAATAAAACCTCAGGAAAAGATCTTAATGAAACAGAAGTTATCTGAAACAGAGTTCAAAGTTAATGGGCAGAAAGATGCCCATCAAACACAGGAGAAGAATGGATGAAGTGTAAGACAATACTAATCAAAGCTGAAACATACCATAAAGGAAATAAAAAAAACAGAGGAATCAAAAAGCATATTAGATGATAAAGGAGAACAGAAAGTGACCTGGAAGACAAGGCAGTGAAAACCACCAGATCAGAACAACAAAAAGAAAAAAGAACTTTTAAAAATAAGGATAGTTTAAGGGACCTCCAAGACATCAAATGTACTAATATTCACACTATAGGAGTCTCAGAAAGAGAAAAGAGAAAAAAAGAGGCAAGAAAACTTATTTGAAAAAATGATAGCTGAATACTTCCCTAAAGTGAGGAAGGAAACAGACATTCAAGTCCAAGAAGCAAAGAGATCCCCAAATAGAGATCCATACCACTACGCAATGAAAAGTTAAAGATAAGGAGAGAACCTTAAAGGCAATAAGAGAAAAAACAACTAGTTATCTATAAGGAAACTCCCATAAGGCTATCAGCTGACTTTTTTTTTTTAACGTTTATTTATTTTTGAGACATAGGGACAGAGCGTGAGCAGGAGAAGGGCAGACAGAGAGGGAGACACAGAATCCGAAGCAGGCTCCAGGTTCTGAGCCGTCAGCACAGAGCCCGACGGGGGGCTCAAACTCACAGACCGCGAGATCATGACCTGAGCCGAAGTCGGCCGCTTAACCGACTGAGCCACCCAGGCGCCCCTATCAGCTGATTTTTCAGCAAAAACCTTGCAGATCAGAAGGGAATGACATGATATATCCAATGTACTGAAAGGAAAACTCACAACCAAGAATACACTACGCAGCACAGTTATCATTCAGAACTGATAGGGAGGTAAGAGTTTCCCAGATAAGATAAAGTTAACAGAGTTCATCAACGCTTACCAGATCCCAAAAGAAACATTAGAAGGATTCTTTAAGGAGAAATAAATGGTCATAACTAGAATAAGAAAATACATGAAAGAAAAAAATCTCACTGGTAAAGGCAATTATATAATAAAGGTAGTGGATCAACCACTTATAATGCTAGTATGAAAGCTAAATACTAGTATAAATGCTAGTATGAAAGCTAAAAGACAAAAGTAGTAAAATCAACTATAACTACAGTAATTAGTTAAGAGATATATAAAATAAAATGACATAACGGATGATGCCAAAAACATAAAACACTGGTGGCAAGGGAGAGTATGTGTTCATTAACATAATCTAAGTGACCATCAACTTAAAATAGACCACTATTTAGACAGGTTGTTATATGTGAAACTCATAGTAACCATAATCAAAAACCTTGTAATAGATACACATCTATCGACAGTTACTTTAAATGTTAACGGAATAAATTTTCCTATCAAAAGGTACCTGTACTTTTTGAACAGATAAAAAAAACAAGGACCATTTATATACTGCCTACACGACACTTAGTACAGATCTAAAGACAAAAAATGATGAAAGTGTAGGAATAAGAAAAGATATTCCATTCAGATGGTAATGAAAAGAAAACTGGAAACCAATACTTTTATCAGACAAAACAGACTTTAAAATAAACACCATAACAAGAGATAAATAGGGGTATTACCCACAACGAAGAGGAAGTCAATCCAACAGAAGGACATAACATTTGTAAATATTTATGTACCAAACATGGCAGCACCTAGCTATATAAAGCAAATATTAACAGACATGAAAGGAAAAGTTGAGAGAAATACAATAATCGTGATGGACTTTATCACCCCACTTACATCTATGGAAAGATCATCCAAAGAGAAAAATCAACAAGGAAACACTGGCCTTAAACACCACATTAGACCAAATGGACTTAATAAATATAAACAAAACATTCCATAAAAAAGCAGAACACATATTCTTTTCAAATGCACATGGAACATTCTCCAAGACAGATAACATGTCAGGCCACAGAACAAATCTAAATAAATTTAAGAAGACTGAAATCCTAGAATGCATCTTTTCTAACCACAATAACATGAAACCAGAAATCACACATACGAAGAAAACTGGAGGAGTACCTGGGAGGCTCAGTTAGTTAAGCATCTGACTTGGGCTCAGGTCGTGATCTCACAGCCCGTGGGTTCTGTGCTGACAAATCAGGCTCTGTGCTGACAGCTCAGAGCACGGAGCCTGCTTCTGATTTTGTGTCTCCCTCTCTCTCTGCCCCTCCCCGGCTCGTGTTCTGTCTCTCTCTCTCTCAAAAGAAAATAAGCATTTAAAAAAAAAAAACCCTCGAAAACATAAGCATGTGGAAACTAAACATGTATTAAAAACAACCAATGACGGGCGCCTGAGTGGCTCAGTCGGTCAAGCGTCCGACTTCAGCTCAGGTCATGATCTCACAGTTTGTGGGTTCAAGCCCCACATCGGGCTCTATGCTGACAGCTAAGAGCCTGGAGCCTGCTTCGGATTTTGTGTCTCCCTCTCTCTCCCCTCCCTTGCTCGTGCTCTGTCTGTCGCTCTGTCTCTCAAAAATAAGCATTAAAAAAAAAAAAAAAAAAAAAAACGAGTCAATGAAGAAATCGAAGAAAAAATTTTAAAAAACTGAGGCAATGAAATGGAAACACAATATTCCAAAATCTATGTGATAAAACAAAAGCAGTTCTAAGACAGAAGTTCACAGCAATAAAGGCTTACCTCAAAAAACAAGAAAAACTTCAAATATTTTATACCTAAAGGAACTAGAAAAAGAAGAACAAAGCCCAAAGTTAACAGAAGGAAGGAAATAATAAAGATCAAAACAGAAATAAATGCACTAGAGATTAAAAAAAAATAGAAAAGATCAATGAAACAAAGAGCTGGTTCTTTGAAAATAAAACCGATAAACCTTATCCAGAAAAAAAGTGATATCCCAAACAGAATTTGATATGAAAGAGAAATTACAATCGCTAGCACTGAAATACAAAGGATCATAAGAGATGACTACTGAACAATTATATGCAAACAAATTGGACAACTTAGAAGAAATTAATAAATTCCTAGAAACATACAATCTTCCAAGACTGAATCATGAAGCAATAGAAAATCTGAACAGACTGATTATTGGCAATGAAGTTGAATCAGGAATCTAACAACTCCCAACAAAAAAAGTTCAGTACCAGACAGCTTCAAAGCTAAATTCTCTCAAACATTCAAAGAAAAGTTAATTGTTATACCCTTCTCGAATTATTCCATAAAACTGAAGAGGAGGGGATGCTTCCAAACTAATGGTATTTTTCACAGAACCAGAATACCACTAGTATAAAATAGTACTAAAATTCATACATAACCAGAAAAGACCCCAATTAGCAAAAGCAATTGTGAGAAAGAACAAAACTGTACATATCATGCTCCCTGATTTTAAACTGTACACAAACTATAATAATCAAAACAATTTGGTACTAGTACAAAAACCAGACACATAGATCATCTCAACACAATAGAGAGCCCAGAAATAAACTCATGCTTATATGGTCAATTAATCTACAACAAAGGAGGCAAGAATATACAATGTGGAAAGGACAGACTCTTCAATAAATGGTGCTGGGACAAAAGGACAACTACATGCACAAGAATGAACCTGGACTACCTTCTTACGCCATATACAAAAATAAACTCAAAATGGATTAAAGACTTAAAATAAGACCTGAACCCAATAAATTCCTGGAAGAAAACAGTTAGTATGCTATTTGACAACAGTCTCAGCAGTATGTTTCCAATCTGTCTCCCCAGGCAAGGACAGCAAAAGCAAAAATAAACGAATGAGATGACATCGAACAGGAAACCTTCTGCATAGTAAAGGAAACCAACAAAACTAAACAGCATCCTACTGAATATTTGGTTAGAACGATATTACCAATAAAGGTTTAACATCCAAAATACAATAAGGACTCATACAACTCAGTATCAAAAAAATTAGATTAAAAAACAGGCAGAGGACTCAAATAGACATTTCTCCAAAAACATACAGAAGACATTTCTCCAAAAGGCACACGAAAAGATGCTCGACATCACTCGCTGTCAGTGAAATACAAAACAAAACCACAATGAGATAACACCTCACACCTGTCAGAATGGCTATTATCAAAAAGACAAGAAATAAAAAATACTGGCAACAATGTGGAGAAGAGGTAACCCTCATGCACTGTTAGTGGAAACATAAATTGGTGCAGACACTGGAAAACAGTATGAAACGTCCTCAAAAAATTAAAAATAGGAACTACCGTGTGATCTAGCAATACCACTTCAGTCTATTTACCCAAAGAAAACAAAACCACTAGTTGAAAAAGATATATGCACCCCTATGTTCACGGCAGCATTATTTACAATAACTAAGAAATGGAAGCGACCTATGAGGGGACATTGAGAGATGAATGGATAAAAAGATGTGGAGACATTGTCTGTGTGTATACACACATATACAAACAAATAGTGGAATATTATTCAGCCATAGTAAAGAATGAAGTCTGGCCATTTGCAACAACATGGATGGATCTAGACGGTTTAATGCTAAGTGAAATAAGCCAGACAGAGAAAGGTAAACACCCTATGATTTTACTTATACGTGAAATCTAAAAAGCAAAGCGCATAGCTTTTCAATGTCTTGTGCTTAAATATGAGCAACCAAGAACCTGCATGTGAAGAACACCACCATAAGCAACAGTCTAAGAAAAACCAACAAAAACTTACCCTGGAGGAAATAAAGATAATTGAAGACAATTTTTTTTTAATTTTTCATCTTTGTTTAAGATAATACATCCATAAAACAATAAAAAAATATGAAAAAAGGAAAACTCCAGAATCAAAAAGTTTCCCTGGAAATTAAAAAAAATGAAGGCAGAAACAAAAATTCAATACCAAATTCAAAATAAAATTGAGGACATTTCTAAGAAAATGTATCAAAAAAGGAAAAGAGATGGAAAATGGGAGAAAATATAAGGCAACTTAAGTGGACCTATGCAGGATGTCCAAAATCTAACAAGAATTTCAGAAAGAGAAAACAAACAAAAGGGAAAAGAATTTCAGAAAAAGAAAACAAAAGGGAAGAGATTAATCAAGAAAAATACAAAAGCTAAGAGTCTACAGATTCAAAGATTCCCTTAATGTTTAGCACAATGAATGGAAAAGATCCATATGAACACTAAGAAATTTCAGAACTCCAAAGCTAGAGAAAAAAGCCCAAAAGCTTCCCAAGAAAAAATCTAGGATACAGAACTACATCAGGTTTCTCACCAGCAGCAGTATACAATAGAAAGCAATGAAGCAATTCCTTCAGTATTTTTAGGGAAAAATAGTTTCAACCTAGATTTTTATATTTACCCACACTATCAATCAAATGTGACAACAGAATAAATACATTTTCAGAATGCAACGATTCAGAAAAATCACCTCCTATGCACCCTTTGTTAGGAAGTTATTTATGGATTCACTACAGCAAAATGAGAGAATAGACGATGAATAAGAAAGCCAAAGGATTCAGGACTGCACCAGGAGAATACCATATTTTGGAAGAGAAAGTATGCAGAAAATGCAGGATTCACTGGAATACTTGATGTTAAAAAGTATATTGAGAAAGAAAAAAGCAGCTGCAGAATGTGATAGAGAAATACAATGCAAGAAAAAACAAAATCCAATAGAAGGAAGATGAGGTATCTGGTAAAATAAAAAACAGCTTCCCCAAAGATGTCCACATCCTAATTCCTGGAACCTTGAATATGTTACCTAGCAGCTGTAGATGTGAATAACTCAAGGATCTTCAGACAGAAACATTATCCTGTGCTCTCTGGGTGGGCCCAGTATAATTACAGGAATACTAAGAAGAGAGACACAGAAGGTGATGTGACCATGGAAATGGAGAGAGAGAGAGGCTGCTAGTTTGGAAGATAAGAGGCTGAGGTCAAGAGTCAAGGTATGCAGGAATCATTAGGAGGCTAGGAAATACAAAGGAAAGAGATTCTCCCCTGAAGTATCTGGAGGAATGCAACCTTGCTAATACCTTCATTTTAGGACTTCTGATCTCTAGAAGTGTAAGAGAATAAATGTTCATTATTTAAGCCACTAAGTGTACACTAATTTGTTACTGCAGTCATAGGAAACCAATGCAAAACACCACATAAAGACAGAGACCACATAAAAACCAAGAAGACAGGCACAGCACACCAGCAATCAGCAGAACCCACGTGTATGAAACAACCATCCTGACTACTCCACCCCAGTCCAAGCATCAGCTGAATGAAGCTGCACAAGGGACCCCAGCAGATACAACACGGGGCAGAAGAACTGCCTAGTCAATACAAAAAAACCATGATGATGATGATATGATATGTGACACTAAGAGGCACCAGATCTACCATCCCACCTGAAACAACCATAAAAATAGACACCCTGTGTGAACCAGTGATTTTCAGACAATGAGCACTGAGGAGCACAGAATAATCCCTGAAACAGGGGAAGCAAACGATGTGAGCCCTGTAACTGTCCCAGCTTACGGTCTGGAGAGTTTCTAGACTATGATGCAGAGTGGCGCAGGTTCCTAGACGAAGCCTGAGTACAGATTAAAGGCATAAAATGGGAGTGATGGGAGACAGCTCTCTAGAAAGTTATGTGATGAAATCCATTATTTGGGAATCCCCCCACTCCCCCACGTCCTCTTCAACCAGAACACGGTCCAGAGTCTTAGGACACCTTTCAGAAGACTTGCTCTGGCATCAGCACTACCTGTACCTACTCCAATATTCTCCTTTGTTGACCCGTTGTTCACTACATCTATCTCGCTGCCTCGTAGGATAGCCCTTCTTTTATGCACGTCACTGCATAAATCATACCATGTAGTAGTTTAAAATAAATGTGAAAAGATTTGGAGAGAAATTAAGATATCTGCAAACAGGGATTTACCAAAGACAAGGATCATTATGTAAGAGCAGTGGTTGGCCTGGGCATGTGCTTCAGACTGAGTGGTAAGTGCGACTGGGGCACAGTTATATAATGACAGACAGGGTAGCCTGAAGCGCTGTCACAGAGTACCACCTACAGGACACAAATGGGAAAACAGTCCTACCTTTGCTCTATCCGACCAACCAAAGGACTGCACTGTCACGTCTAATCGTTTCATCAGCATCCGCCGGCGGCACTCATATTCACAGGAAAGAGCTTCATTAATTCTTTCCAGTTGTTCCTGAAGAATTCAGAAACAAAATCATAAACTTTACACTCAATGCACAGAAATTTGATAACTGTGGTCAGTACTTCCTACTGATTCAAAAGATATTATACTTGGTAACCATTTTCTGATCCCATGAGACCTTACAGTAATTTTTTTTTTTAAATAATAAAGAGTACTGAGAGAACATTTATGATATCCAGAAGATAAGAAACATATGAATTAAACTCTACGACTGGGAGAGTTTACCTCATCTACAATCAAGCGTTTTAAGTAAAACTTGCTAAGTGGTCTAGACCAATAAGGAAAGAAAATACCAAAAATTTCCACCTTGTTGGTTTTGAGCGACTATTCTTCTCTAATCAGAACTAGGCTAACATATTGGGAGCTATAAATACTCTAGGACAATTAATAATCTGAAATGTCAGGACCCATTACTCTAGGATGTCAACCCATTTTAATTCTCTAAAATGATAAATGTATGCTACCCATCGTAAAATCTAGGGGTCCACTAATGACATTAAGTTGTATTCACTACTTTAATTATATAAAGCGAACAAAGCAAGGAATTTTACCGCCTGTTCCAGATTTAAATCAATTTTCAGCAGTGGTTTTCCCACATGATTTTTCTGGACTTTTGAGAGAATATCCTTCACCTAAAAGTAAACAGAAAAAATTGTGAAAAATGTATATTCCTAATTTAAAACAATCTTATCCTTAAAATGCTGTTTTGAATGTTAAAGAATAAATGAAATGTTACAGTAAAATAAATGAAATATACCTTCACATACTGGGAAAGAATATCAGCACAGTGCAGAGTATCTTCTTTTCCAGAATAAGAAATAAACGAGGACTAAAGAAGTAGCTACTGAACAGTTTTACTATGAGAATCTCTGTGGTCTTATGTGAAATAATTTGGGGAGCTTCTCCTTGAAATGGCACACTCTTATGCATACTTTTGTATATATTCCAAGTGCAAGCATTCTGGTTTCACTGTTCAGCAACACACAGGAGAGCAAAGCCTCTCAACTGTAGTCACCACATACACACTGCATTACTTTTGCAAAGCCACTAATTTAAATTACTTGCAACACCTTTAATTTAGTAAAGAAGATATTAGACATTTATTTTTGCTCTAGCAGTATCAGCCATTCCAATAACAGTAAGTTATCTTGAACAAATCGACGGAGAAATGATAACCTAAGTTGGGCTGACCCTAAGTGAAGAATCTTTTATTATCTAAAAACAATTTCAAACCAGAATGATCTATCTATCATTTCTTAGTTGTAAGGTACGATCAAGAACAGTTCAGATTTTGAGCAATATGAAGCTTACTTAATGTTAAGGGCACTCTTTAAGAAAAAAATTAAAAACTGTGAACACAACATTAACTTGGAAACTGGTGATAGTGATGGGGAGTGACTGTAAAGGGACTGGTTTCTTCAGAGGGTGATGGAAATGGTCTAAATAGATTTTGATGATGGTTATACTCTCTAAATATAAAAGTCATTTAATTATCTACTTTAAGGGAGTGAATTTTATGACATGTAAACTCTATCTTGAGAAAGCTATTTTTTTAAAACTTAGCTTAGGGTCGCTTGGGTGGCTCAGTTGGTTAAGCGGCCGACTTCAGCTCAGGTCATGACCTCACGGTCTGTGAGTTCAAGCCTTGAGTCGGGCTCTGTGCTGGCAGCTCAGAGCCTCGGGCCTGCTTCGGATTCTGTGTCTCCCTCTCTCTCTGCCCTTCCCCTACTCACGCTTTGTCTCTATGGTCTCTCAAAAATTAAATAAACTTTAAAAAAAAAAATTAAAAAAAATTAGCTTAGAAAGACTTGTACAAATGAGAGGTCCCAAAGCTTAAGTTCTATCAGCTTCATGGCAAATCTGCCTCTACTATGATATAATTCTTAATTATAAAGAATTAACTTATTTTCTTAAGATAATCCACTTCTATAGATTTCCTATTGCAAACACTTCCAATTTTGATTATTTCATACAATACTAAAAGTTTGAGCTGTAACTCCTCACTCGAGAGGGATTCTAAACGCATACTTATAATTTCATGTATGTAATCATGCTCAGCTCCATTCCCAGGATTTCAACAGTGGACAACAGTTTCTGTAAGTTTGAGAGTTAGACTCAAATAGAGAGGAAGTTAAGAGCACAGACTCTGGAGTTTGTCTGCGTTCAAACTTCAGGTCTGTCGCTACTACTTAGAAACTTGCTTGTCCAATTTATTTCATCTTTCAGCACCTCAGTTTCCTCACATGGCTGTTGTAAATAATAGTAACTACCTCACTGTATGTGATGTGAGAATTAAATGAATTATTTTATGTAAACATTTATACCAGTAAATGTATGTGTTTGCCATTAATATTACTCTAATTACTTCAGAGTCACATTTCAAAGACTTCAGGTTAGAAAACACTAATTTTCTTTCCCAATGTGACAAAGCATATTCTGGACACAGCACACATACAATAAGGAATAGACAAGAAAGTTCTTTTAGGAAAGTATTTGACCACAATGGCCACAGTATCAAGTACCTTCAAATTAGCCTGCCAGCACTTGAATATGGGCATTATGGCTTACTTCAAGTAGAGAAACAAGAGGTTCGGGGTATTTTTTTTTTTTTTAATTTTTTAACGTTTTATTTATTTTTTAGAGACATAGAGACAGAGTATGAGCAGGGGAAGGGCAGAGAGAGAGAGGGAGACACAGAATCTGAAGCAGGCTCCAGGCTCCAAGCTGTCAGCACAGAGCCCGACGCGGGGCTCGAACCCACAGACCGTGAGATCATGACCTGAGCCGAAGTCGGCCGCCCAACCGACTGAGCCACCCAGGCGCCCCCGGGGTATTTTTAATAGTAACTGAGACCCATAAAGAAAAGGAAAGCCTCTTTGGGATAGATATATAGAAACGCTGGAAGATTAGAAAGAGCCTAGAAATCTGTCTCAATATGAAATCATCCCAGACATTTTAGCCAACCCTAGATCATTCTTAATCCAGAGGAAAAAGAGTAACTTGTTAACTCCAGAACAACACTTGTGAGTGATTCACAGAGTTATTCTTTGGTCCACAGGTTCCACAAAAAGAAAAATTGTTTTTAAAATTGTGTTTTCATCTTAATGACACCAAAATTCTGTTATGTTCAATGAAAACAAATCTTTTTATTTTTTTCAGTTCATAAATTAACAATGCAAATGTATTTTATCAAGGATTTAGTATAACACAGCATGTCTAAAAACAGAGCTTTAGTACCTGTTCTTAAGGGTGAGAATGCTCTTTTCCTTTAAAATGAATTCTGTGTTATTCCCCTAGAGGAATCCTAGGAAATGGGCTGGAATTTGGGCTGCAAAAGTAGCATTTTAATATGTGGGTCAACAGGGAAGGAGAGTAGTTTAATACTGAAGAGAAAATTTCAACAAGTTTGAGGTATACAGCTTGTGGTTGTTTTTAACTACATCCTGATACGCATTCATTCATTTATTTATTTTCTATACAACAAGTACTTACTAAACACCATCCACTAGAAATTGTGCTTGCTCACTGCCAAAGACAACCACATTGCAATTCTGTTAACAATATTCATTTTTTTTTTAATTTAGTTTGCTTCAACTTTGGATTACTCTACTTCTTCCATTATATTATATTACAACTTTATTTAGGAAAGGGATCCTTTAACTTGCAAAGTGATTTCTATCACAGAAAACTCTTGCAAAGCCCAAGGGCCCTCACTCATTAAGATCTGATTCCTGAATATTAACTATTGGCAAATTAGGTCACATGCATATGAACTCAGAATCCAAAATTTAGTTTACGGGAAGATAAACTTCTCTTAAAATGGAATGTACAAAATACTTTCATTTTTAATACATTTACATGTTATCATTTAGTTCTATTTTTGGGAAATGAAAAATAAAACAAATACAATACCTTTGATTCCACTTGGTTTAGCATAAGGGGAATGTCAGAAGTTGCTGACTTGGGTACACCAAGAGTATCACAGATAGCTTGAACTTCTTGATAAATTTCACTGTTTTTATCTAATTGAGAATTTTTACGTTTCTTGTTCTGTAGTATCTGTAAAGCTTGAAGCTCTGTACTTAAAAATACTATAATAAAAAAGAGAAAAGCAAGTAGTGTTAAAATATGCAAGAACTTCTTAAAAATCCCACTTTTAGATACATATCCAAAGGAAGTGAAATCAGGATCTCTGAGAGATTTGCATCGCCCTTTTCTCTGCAGTATTGTTCACAATAGCCAAGATACAAAAACAACCTAAGTGCCCTACAACAGACGAATAAGAAAATGTGAATACAATGGAATATTACTCAGCCTTAAAAAAAAAAGGATATCTAGTCATCTGCGACCACACGAATGAACTAAAGGACACTATGCAAAGTAAAATAAGCAAACACAGAAGGACAAATACTATACGATATCACTTTTATGAGCAATCTAACACAGTCAAACTCATAAAGCAGAGAGGAGAATGGTGGTTGCCGGGGGCTAGGGGAAGGGAAAAACCCAACGTTCTCAATGACAAATTTCTGAAAAACTGGTAATCTGTTTTAATGAAGTTTTCAAATCAGAAGAACTTGGCATGGTCCTCATAACCAAACTGTGATAAATTTCGGTCAATTATACAAGATGATTAAGTCCCAGAGATCAACTTTAGAGCAAAGTGATTGGTTAACAATTCTGTATCATATACTTAAAAATTTGCTAAGGGGGCACACGGGTGGCTCAATCGGTTAAGCTTCTGACTTCAGCTCAGGTCATGACCTCACAGTTCTTGAGTTCGAGCCCCGCATCAGGCCCTGCACTGACACCTCAGAGCCTGGACCCTGCCTCAGATTCTATGTCTCCCTTTCTCTCCACCCCTCCCCTGCTCACATTCTGTCTCTGAAAAATAAACATTAAAAAAAAATTTTTTTAATTTACTAAGAAGGTAGACCCTTATGTTAAGTGTTCTTATCACAAAAACAAATTAAAGAGGTCAGAAGGAAACTTTTTAAAAAGGGGATAGTACCTACGGCAGAATTTAAAGTCCAGTAGCAGAAACCTACCAGTAAATCAACAACTTAACAATGTACAAAGCGTAAAACTGAACATCCTCTCATATGCACAGAGTGCTCAACCCGGGGGAGGATGTGCAGCTCTAGAAGCTGAGAGTGGTCTGAAAAACCAACGGCCTTCGACCTTCAGGGTGTTCCCAAGTCCCTTCACTGCCATTTCATTTAATCCTTTCACTAGCCATAATTAAGCAAATTACTCACAACTCCTACATGATTAGAATTTCGTTTTAAATTCTATAGTGTTTAAAATACTGAATTTTGTTTTTGTTTAAAGTTAGGCACATACAGGGGCGCCTGGGTGGCTCAGTCAGTTAAGCATCTGACTCTGGCTCAGGTCGTGATCTCGTGGTATGTGGGTTCACAGAGTCGAGCTGGGCTCTGTGCTGACAGCTTGGAGCCTGGAGCCTGCTTCAGATTCTGTTTCCCTCTCTCTCTGCCCCTCCCCCACTCACAGTCTGTCTCTGTCTTTCAAAAATAAATGTTAAAAATATTTTTAAATAAAGTTATGTACACATACTACACACACACACACACACACACAATACAATGGTTTCAACTTCACATGAGAAGAAATATCTGAGAAACTGTTTAAAAGTAGTTTTACTGCACTTTACTGTACTTCACAGATGATTGCGTTGTTTTACAAACTGAAGGTTTCTGGCAACCCTGTGTTGAACAAGTCTATCAGTGCCATTGCCATTTTTCTAACATTTGCTCACTTTGTATCCCAATACATTTTGGTATTTTTTTTAAGCTTATTATTTATTTGGGGGGGAGGGGGAGAAGGAGGGAGAGGAGGGTGTGTGGGTACAGGAGGGCCTGAGAGGGAAGGAGAGAAAGAATCCCAAGCGGGCTCAGCACTGACAGCGCAAAGCCTTGATGCGGACTTACTCTCATAAACCATGAGATACATCATGACCTGAGCCAAAATCAAGAGCTTGGACGCTTAACAAACTGAGCCGCCCAGGCATTCCCCATCATTTTGGTAATTTTTGAAGGAGACTAAAAAATCGCAACCCCAGTGAACACACGAATAAGAAAGTGCAACAGCCTTACTGATGATATGGAGAAAGTTTTAGTGGTCTGAATAAAAGATCAATCCAGCTACCACATTCCTTAAGCCAATCTAATCCAGAGCAAGGCCCTAATGCAGTTCAGTTCTATGAAGGCTGACAAAGGTGAAGAATCTACAGAAGAAAAGTTTGAATCTGAAGCCATAAGAGGTTGATCATGAAGTTTAAGGGAAAAAGGTATCTCCACAGCATGAAAATAAAGGTGAAACAAGTGTGATACAGAAGTTGCAGGAAGTTATCCAGATACCCAGAAGACTTAGCTAAGATAATTAATGAAGGTGGCTACACTAAACAACAGGTTTTCAGTGCAGATGAAACAGCCTTCTATTGAAAGATGCTATGCAGGATTTTTCATAGTTAGAGAGAAATCAATACCTGGCCTCAAAGCTTCAAAGGACAGGCTGATCCTCTTGCTAGGGGCTAATGCAGTTGGGGACCTGAAGCCAATACTCATTTACCACTGTAAAAATCGGAGGACTCTCAAGAACTATGCTCCCCCTACCGTGCCTGTGCTCTATGAATAGAACAACAAAGCCTGGGGGAAAGCACACCCATTTACAGCATGGTTTACTGACTATTTTAAGCCCACTGTTGACACCTACTACTCAGAAGAAAAGATTTCCTTCAAAATATGACTGCTCAGGGCTCAGTCGGTTGAGCGTTCGACTTCAGCTCAGGTCATGATCTCGTGGTCCATGAGTTCGAGCCCCGCGTCGGGCTCTGTGCTGACAGCTCAGAGCCTGGAGCCTGCTTCAGATTCTGTGTCTCCCTCTGTCTCTGCCCCTTCCCCACTCATGCTCTGTCTCAAAAATAAATAAACATTTAAAAAAATTAAAAAATATATTAAAAAATATATATGATTGCTCACTGACAATGCGCCTAAGGGTTCTTATGGAAATGTACAATGAGATTAATGCTGTTTTCATGCCTGCTGACACAATATCCATTCTGAAGCCCACAGATCAGGGATTCGTTTTGACTTTTAAGTCTTATTACTTACAAAATATAACCCTTAAGGTTATAGCTGCCATAGATAGTGATTCCTCTGATAGATCTAGACAAAGTAAACTGAAAACCTTCTGGAAAGGATCTGTCATTCTAGATACCATTAAGAACATTCGTGATTCAGTGAGAGATCAAATTACCAACATTAACAAGAGTTTCGAAGAAGGTTACTCCGAACCTCATGGATGGCTTTGAGGGTTCAAGACTTCAGAGGAAGTTAACTGCAGATATGGTGGAACAGCAAGAGAACTAGAAGCAGAACTGCAGATGTAACTGAACTGCTACAATCTCATGACAAACCACAACAGAAGACGAGTTGCTTCTTATGGATAAGAAAATGGTTTCTTGAGATGGAATCTTTTCATGGTGAAATACTGTGAAGATTGTTGAAAGGACAACAAAGGATTTAGGATATTCCATAAATTTAGTTGATAAGAGCAGTGGCAGGGTTTGACAAGATGGACACCAATTCTCAAAGAAATTCTACTGTGGGTAAAATGCTATCAAACAGCATTGCATTTTATAGAGAAATCATTTGTCAAAGAGCCGACTGATGCAGCACACTTTGCTGTTGCCTTATTTTAAGCAATTGCCACAGCCACCCCAACCCTGAGCAACCACCACCATGATCAGTCAGAGGCCATCAGCATATAGAGGCCAGACAGAGCCTCTACCAGCAAAAGATTACAACTTACTGAAAGTTCAATGATAGCTAGCATTTTTTTGGAATGAAGCATTTTTTAATGAACGCTTTAATAGTTAATGTACACTGTTTTTCTCAGACATAATGCTACTGCACACTTTAATAAACTGCAGTCTATTGTAAATATAACTTTTACATTTACTGGGGTAACCCAGTATATATTACCAGGAAACCAAAAAATTCACCTGACTTGCTTTACTGTGATATTCACTTTATTGCAGTGGTCTGGAAATGAACCCACAACATCTCTCACCCTCAAAGATTCTGAATCAATAAATTTGAAGTAGGAGTTCAGTACGTGTATGATGTTAGGCCCAAGGTGATTCTCATGGGCAGGCAGGATTGAGGGCCACTGATTTAAAGACTTTTCCATGCAATCTACATGTGATAGTCTAAGGAGCTCACAAAAAGTTAAGATCAGTATGTGTCAAACTGTACTTATGAAGACTTTGCCAAGGTCCCTTGGATTTCAAAATGTCATTCAAACAGATCACCAATTTTTAAAAAATGTGTACTTTGGACAAAACATAAGCTGGTCTTCCTTTGTTCTGTGGGAACATGTTCCATGTAATACTACATACAAGAGTTCAGTCTAGTACTGAAAATGCTAACCCATGCAGATGGCAAACAATAAAGTGAAAAGCCTTCTTCCCACCACAGATCTTCAGAGTTCCCCTCTCCAGAGGCAATCAACGTTAATGCCTCAGGTATCTTTTTAGGTATATGCATATGTATATTGAGAATGCCTATCTACCATCTATACACTTTTATTTCTTTTATATAAACAAGGGCATATTTCACATGTCTTGTACGTCTCTTTAAAATTTACCAATATATCTCAGAAATCATTCCATACCAGCACATTTTATCTATTTTCATTCTAATGGCTATGTAGTGGTATCACTGCAAAGATACACCATTTCTATTTAACTACTATGAATAACGCCATAATGAACATCCTTTTCATAGATCTCTGTACGCTTAGGGAAATAAATATGTAGTCCTACTCACGGGATTTCCAAGTCAAAAGGTAGGTAAATTTTAACTGTGATTTTGAAAATCTGCCCTCAAATAATTAAGTAAAATAAAATATATATAAAATAAAATAAAAAACCGTTCTAACAGTTATTCTCCCACATTTTAATGCCTATAGTATATGAGGATGCATATACTTATATTATCACTTTTTTGGGCGGTATTTACCTGTCTGTTAAGTGAAAAATGGTATCCTGTCATTTTATTTTTGTAACACTTCAGCTTTGAGCGACACATCTTTTCATGTTTAGAAGCAATTTTTTAAAAACTTTTTCTATGGGGTGCCAGTTCATTTCTTTTGTACTTTACACATGTTTCCCAACGAGTTTTTATCTTTTTCTTCTTGATTTATGAAAACTCTTCACACAGTAAGGACTTTGGTCCTTTTTATTTTATACATGTTGCAAACACTTCAAGAAAAATATGAAGAGACTTACTACATCCAGTACAATAACAGATGATCAGTAAATACTTGTGAACTATCATTCAATGCCTATCACTAAAAACAAGACCTTATAATCTACTTAGCTGCCTAGTTTCAGAGTTTTAAGAATAAACAGGACTCTAAGTGACTACCTTTAGTCATTTAGTCATAAATGCTGAGAGATGAATTATATGAAGGAAAAACTACTAAAATGATATATAAATCACAAACACAACATTCTATATTGGCCAAATAAATCTTAAGGATTAGAAATCTTGGCACGGTGGTAGAATTTATACTACACTTATATAAGTATCTCTAAGTCATTTTCATATTTTAAGTCCAATACTAAAAGCTTTTTTTTTTATTTTTTTTTTTAACATTTATTTATTTTTGAGAGACAGAGAGACAGAGCGTGAGCAGGGGAGGGGCAGAGAGAGAGGGAGACAGAACTGGAAGCAGGCTCCAGGCTCTGAGCTGTCAGCACAGAGCCGGACGTGGGGCTTGAACCCACAGACCGTGAGATCATGACCTGAGCTGAAGTCGGCCGCTTAACCGACTGAGCCAACCAGGCGCCCCCTAAAAGCTTTTTAAATTACAAAATGTCTAAAGCTTCATCAACGAAATTTCTAAATCTTGAAAGTAACAAAAACCACATCAGACATGAGTTTAAATGCTCATAGAAAGATAACTTACGCAGAAGCTTCAAACAGTCATCCTTCTTTTTTAAACGGTCTTTAATATCTCCTGATACGAGTACAGAATACGGACATGCCATTTCTTTTAAAAACCCACTTATCTCAAGCTGGAAACTTTCTAGATCATCTCTCCCTTTAAAGAAGAAAAAAATCATAAAACACTTACTGAACATTTTACCACACAATCTGAAATCTATAAATCTATAAAAGCTACCACTAGTTGATTTTAATTTTACATTTAATTATAAATTTTCAATTTGACACTAAATCCTTACATGTGTGACCCCAACAGTTAGGTAAAGGTAATCAAACAATTTCTACATAAAGAAAGGAACACTTAAATTTAAGAACTTAAGTATCTAATCATGAGATAAGTATTTTTTACTTCAATCCCTGATAACTGTTTTCCAAAGGACTTCCCACAAAACCAGATAAACTGGAAATACTTTACGTCAGTAACTGAAACACCAGAAGTGTTACTATGACTATAACAACTGGCTTCAGAGCAAATGATGTATTTTTATTATATTTCTATGGATTCAGGTAAAAAATGCGATCGTCTAATTAAGCTTCAATGCTTATCTTTTTCTCATAATCTAATTATGTGTGAATGTGTGCCACATGTTTCAAATTCAGCTAACTTTACTTTGCTTCAAGGGAATTCTACTGGATTTGTCAAGAAAGGACAACAACTATTTAAAAGGATAGTTCCTTTTAAAGGGAAGGTTATTTGGTACCCTTATCAAATGCTCAATAATTTTTTTTTCATTTTAGTTTGCTATCTGAAATTCCACCAATCAAAGACCGACAAGAACTTCAGTTACCAAGACAGTGACGAATTAAACAAACATTTCTGATCTAGCACAGGAGTTTTTTATAAAAGTATTCCTACGTGAATCCATATCCTGAGTTACAGGTTTGGTAATACAATTCAAATTAGGAATTACATGTACTTTAACAACAATAACAAAACTTGAATTCAAAGTAAGCAGTATTCAAAATTTAAACCTTTTAAGTAATCATATTTAGACTCTACTTTCTCTAAAGAATGATACTAAGGTTAAGACCGTAAACAGTCATTGTTTATAATCTTATGTAAATTTAAGAATCAATTCTAAATATAAAATTTAATTCAAAGGTATTCAATATCATATACTGTAGTTCTTCATAATATTATTGATTTTTTTTTTTTTTTGCGGGCACACTGCAGGTAAAACTACCAACCCTAAGTCATCATTTCATTTTACTACTATAGAAAAGTAAACAAAATACAATGGCAATACCAGCTGACGTGATACTTTCTTCTAAGTCGCACAATGATTTTATCTGAGAGCCTAACCAAACACAGAGCTCTGAAAATTCAGGCGAAGATAGTCCATCCTCTGCTGCCTTGGTAAGGGCTTGCTCTTCCAACAGTGGTCCCTTATACCTAGAAAGACAGACATAAAAGGTTTAAGAAAAAAAAAAAAAAGACAGTACTCTATATGAAGCCAATAAATGTTGCTTTCATGTTGCAACTGCAGAGTTGATAGTATGGTCAGCAAAGCCTAAATTTTTACTATCGGGTCTGTTACAGACATGGTTTGCCAATTTCTGACCTATTTAATTGGCATTTGGCTTTTTTTTTTCCAACATTTTATCATTTTTAGTAACATAATTAACCAATTTTAAGGTAAATATTACAATTCAAATGCAGCAGAGTCTAATAACAAGATACTAGTTAACAAGAATAAGCAAAAGAAATTTAGCAAAAAAAGAATAGACAAATTTTATTTTATTTTATTTTTTGAGAGAGAAGGCACAAGTGAGCGAGGGGCAGAAACAGAAAGAGAATCCCACAAAGGGCAGAGAGAGAGAGAGAGAGGCAGAGAGAGAGAGAGAGAGAGAGAGGCAGGGCTCACCCAAAATGGGGCTCATGCTCACCAGATGCAGGACTCGAACTCATGAACCATGACACCATGACCTGAGCAGAAGTCAGATGCTTAACCGAATGAGCCACCCAGGCACCCTGATGCAAATTTCAAATTAAAAAATTAAACCTGAAAAGGACCTACCTATGACATCATCTTAATCTAAACCATTTATTTTATAATTTTGTACTTTTAAACACTGCTACAAAATGTGTTTGAATAAAACCTAAAATTTTCTAATTTTATATACTAATTTCAACTTCACTGAATTACATACCAGTTTTCTACTTTTACTGTTCTTCTTACAACTATTTTTCTTTTTACCATTATAAACTTTCAGATTTTAATATATTTGATGGGTTTTAATCCACTGGCAATTATTAATTTATTTTTGAGACTTAGATTGTCCTAACTCTGCCTAGTGGGAGCCCATTCATGTTGGCCAAGGAATCCTTTGATTTATTCCCAGTATTCCCTGAATACTTTCCTTGCTTTCTACGACAAGCTGTTCCTGCCTGATACCTATAATTGGCAATTTCTCCAAAAAGCCGTGATTCTTTTTAATGATACTTAGAGTACACGATCTGACCCTAAAGTCACTGTATGTGTATCTTTTTAAGAGAAATTACATCAGGAGCTCACAGTGCTATTTCTAATTCAATTTTAGAACTGTAGGATATTTATTTGTTCTGTTTTACATTTTTATTTTCTCTTAGAATGAAAATGCCGGTTTCTAATGACATTTACAGAATCCTAATACAAATAAAAACAGATATAAATTACATATAGTTTCAGAATAGGAAAATCTGTATTACTAACAATAAAATCACTGAAAACAGTTTTTTTGATCTTTAGAATATATTCCATTAAGGGGCGTCTGGGTGGCTTAGTCAGTTGAGCATCCAAACTCTTGGTTTTGTCTCAGGTCGTGATCTCACAGTTCATGAGTTCAAGCCCCACATCAGGCTCAGTGCTCCTGGTGCAGAGTCTGCTTGGGACCCTCTCTCTCTCCCTCTCTTTGCCCCTCCCCTGTTCTCTCTCTCTCTCTCTCTCTCTCTCTCTCTGTCTCAAAATAAATAAACTAAGGGTGCCTGGATGACTCAGTCGGTTAAGCATCTGGCTTTGGCTCAGGTCATGATCTCATGGTTCATGAGTTTGAGCCTCCATCAGGCTCTCTGCTGTCAGCACAGAGCCTGCTTCAGATCCTCCCTCCCTCCCACTCTCTCTCTCTCTCCTCCTTCCCCACTCACTCTGTCAAAAATAATTTCAAAAATTAAAAATCTACTTAAAAAAAAAAAGAACATATTCCAGTGAGGATGTATAGAAAAACAATCCCTTTCCATGGGATGAAACCACCTACTACATATACTGATAAATATGTTTCATTTTGCTTTCAATTTTCAGTTTTTCTTGTTTTGATTTCATTTTAATTTTGCTTTATAATTATGCAAAACATGTACATGTTTCAAAGTCTAACTTACAAAACCAGGTATGTTCAAACAAACTTAGCTTGCAATCTTAATCTTGTTCCCTCTGTTCCTTCCCTCCCCTGCATGTTTATTAGTTTGGGGTTGTCATTCTATAATGTTTTTAAATATAAACATACACATACTTTTTTAGGTAAAGGCAGTCTACTACACACTGTCCTATTCCTTGCTTTAAACACATTCACACTCACACACACAAAAACATTTACATATACAACAGACCCTGAAAACAAGGGGTCTGCATGTAACTTTGGACTCCTGAGAAACTTAACTACTAAAGGCCTACTGCTGACTAGAAGCTTTACTGATAATATAAAAAGCCAATTAACACATACTTGGTATGTTATGTATTTGATATATACATACATATATATATATATATATATATATATATATATATTCTTCAATAAAGCTAAAGAAAATCATAGGAGTTTTATGGTACTATATATTTTTTTGAAAAAAGTCTACGTACACGTGGACCCACACAGTTCGAATCCAGGTTGTTAAAGGGTCAACTATACTGGAGATCAGCAGAGACACTGTGCAATTAATTTACAGTTATATAGCACTCCACTGTCTGGAGTACTAGGCCCCTGGTGAAGGACATTTGGGTTATATGAAGTGTTTTGCTATCAGAAAAAATTTAGGATACACCTGGGTGGCTTAGTCGGTTGAGCATATGACTTCAGCTCAGGTCAAGATCTCATCGTTCGTGAGTTGAAGTCCCACGCTGGACTCACTGCTGTTAGCACGTGAAGCCCACTTGGGATCCTGTGTCCTGTTCTCTGTCCCTCCCCAACTTGCACTCATGCACTCTCTCGCTCTCTCTCAAAAATAAACATTAAAAAAAAAGAAAGAGAAGAAAAATTTGGCAAATTTTTGTCAGTTTATATCTGTGATAGATTTCTAAAGGTGAGACTGTTGGGTCAAAGGGTAAATGGATATGTAACTTTGCTAGGTATTATTTAATATTCCTCTACAGGGGCTGTACCATCAAGGTGTTAAAAGCACCCATTCCCACACAACTCACTAAGTTGTCAAACATTTAGATTTTTGACCATCTGGCATCTTCATATAGTTTTAATTTACATTTCCCTTAAAAGCAAGGCTGTACATCTTTCCATATGTTTAAAGGCCATTTGCACTTCTTTTTCTCTGAATTCTCTGGTCAGAGCTCATGAAGGGTATTTTCAAACCCTCCTTTTACAGGTAAGAAATTAAGGCTTTGGGCACCTGGGTGGCTCAGTCGGTTGGGCATCTCACTCTCGATTTCGGCTCAGGTCACAATCTCAGGGTCATGGGATCAAGCCCTGCATCAGGTTCCACAGTGAGCATGGAGCCTGCTTAAGACTCTCTCTCTCCCTTTCTCTTTGCCCCTCTCCACTCCAAATAAAAATTAAAAAATTAAGACTTAATGAGGTTAAATAGCAGGCTAGGCACAGTAATGGGCAAACACGGATAGAGGTATAGGTATAGATATTGATAATTATATTTATTTATAAATCATTTAGACTTTATAACAATGCTTTGAAGTCAGCATTATCTCAATTCTATACGATCAGAAGTAACTAGGAGATGACACTAGGATTTAAAACCAGAATTGAACCCACACACTCCGCATGAACTCAAACTTCTGTCTATACTAATAAGGAAACTAAGCAAATAACCTGGCTAGGTGAGACAGCCAAGTAAAGGCAGAGCTAGAACTAGACCACTGCCCCTGCTCCTATAGGCAAGTCTGGTTCCTCTAGGTGTGACCTTTCCTCCAGATCTTACAGTGCCTCTTAGTGAGGTTTAATAGTAAACACCTTCTTTCCCCCTACTTGCTTTCATGTCTGCAATAAAGAAATAATCATAAACTCTTGAATAAATTTAATGAATTCATATCTTGAGTATTTTTAACTGAAATGCCACTTATAAAATTTAACAAAAATTTTTTAAATCACCAAAAATACTGAGCTTAGAAGGGAAAAAAACCCACAAATCTTAATGGCTCAGCTCATCAAATCAGGTAAAAAAATAAAAACAAGAAAAAGTGCATTTAACCGAACTACTAATAACAATAATTATAATAGCAACTAATACCACAAACTGCTCTTATGCTAGATCTATGCAGTGTGCTTTATGTATTTAATTACCTCATTTACCTCATTTAATTGCCACAATATCCTGTAACATAGGGATTATTGTATGTCTTAATTTGTTCTATGTACTTTTATTTAATTAAGTGCTATTATTTCAAACACTGGGACAACTTGCCTAAACCTAGACTTCCCCACAGTTGCTGGTCTGGCCCTGCTTCAGTCTAGGGGATCCAAATCTTCCAGTCCACTAAGGCCGTTGGCAAACCTCCACAAATACACAGCTGCTACCTAATTTACTTTCTCTTTTCCATTTTCCATCAGCCAACACATACAATATGAGACCCTTTCCCTCCCCCTATCATGGATGCACCCTACTGGCTTGCCTCTGATCCAGCTCTCCACGCCTGCATCCCAAACTCTTCCACTGTGTTTCACCCATGAACGACCACTCTCCTAGATGGTCCTTCTCTTCTCAGAAAGATTATCCCTACCTCCCCTAGCTTTGGTGATTTTATTCTCTGAAGTTCTTCAGGATCAGATGGTAAGGTTTTGTCCTTGCTTCCTCAAACAGCATCCCTATTACAGCTCCCCCACCATCTTATAAACATTCCTGCTCTCTCTAGGCTCAGGCCAGTCAGATCTGCCACACTCTTTCTCTTGTGGTTTTCACCTGTTAATTGCTTGGACACTCTCCAACACTCCCTGCACTGAGTTTTCCTCTCCATTCCTATTTCTGCCATTTATTTGTAGGTATACCCTATATAATAACCTCAGCTCTAATTCCTGAACTTTCTCTTTTCGACCTTTGCCACTTCATGTCAGTGAACCACCCCTTAGACTTGGCCTTCACTGGGAACTACTCCACTTCCAAAATCAGTAATTCAAACACAGCCTACTACCTATCCTTACAGCTTGCTCTATTGACCACTCACTGACAACTATTCTTAGATCTCATCTCTACCTCCATTCCATTGGTCCCTCCATATTCTCTGTATACTAGCTCCTTGCTGTCTTTAGTTTCTTTCCTACCCAATTTAGATTGCAAGGTGTATCCTTTCATTATGGTTCTCAATAAATACTTATTGAAGAAATGAGTCATTGATACCATCATCTCCTTCAGCTCCAATATCCAAACAATATCCTGCAGTGCACTTCTTTCCATATCCACTTCCACTCAGCACCCATCACTTCTTGTCTTGACTATTAACTACATTCTCCAATTCATTCTCCACCTTACTGATGCAACTTTTCAAACTGGACATCTGTTCGCTCCCTTTTTTATTTAAAATCCTTCGATCACACCCCATTGCTATCATGACAAAGAGCAAAATCCAGAACACAGCCTGAAAGGTGCTGCATATCTTGGTCCTCACCTAACTCCTCAATCCAATCTTCCACTATCTCAGCCCTTGCTCTCTGCCCTCAGCCACTACGGCAAGCTCCTTTCCACTTCAAGGTCCTTCATTATTCTGTTCTCACTTTAAGGACACCTTTGTCCTCCTTTCCCATCCAACCTCACCTAGCTTACTCCTGTCCTGCTCCTGTCTTGTCCTTACACAGCTCCTCCTGTCATGATATATCACCCTACTTTTTTTCCTTTAAAGCACTTAATACATACAGTTTATAATGTTTGTGTGATCATGTCTGTTTCTCCACTGGATTGTCCACGTGGACAGGGCTCAGTTCTATTTTGCTCACCACTGACTTCTCAGAACAATATGCAATACAGAGCTGTGGTCAATAAATATTTGAAATAAACCTCCTTCCATAACAGTGATTCTCAACTCAGCTGTGAAGCTTTTTCGAAATATGCATGTCTGTATGCACCCCTGAAGATCATGATTCAGTCAGTCTGGTACATAACAGCCTGGAACACTTTATTTCACAAGCTCCATACGTGATTCTGATGTTCGACCAGGACTGAGATCCACTCTACAAAATCACAGATTGTCAAACCTAAAAAAGACCTCTGAAATCATGAGCTTGGGTTCATGAGGAAACAGTTATTCCTACCCAGTTTTCAGTATATCACTGAACTATTCTTTCACATAGATTTTCCCTTTTAATTCTTCTCTTTAATTTCTAATTTTACTTGATAAAGTACTTTCACTGATATCCCCAATGTTTTAATCACAACAGAAAATGCATTATTCACAAACTACATGGATATTTTAAAACCTAGTGCTCAATTACAACACATATTTTAAGTAAAAACTACTTTCTATATTTCATTATCATAAGAAAACTCAAACTTCAAAAATCTTGTCCTCAGTTATTTCAGAAAAAATCAGTTCTAAAGTATGTAAACTGTTTTATTTTCCATATTGAATAATCTGAAGCTATTTTCTTTGATAAAAGTCAAGATTATAGCAAACTTCATTTTTTACAACACCTATAATAGGCACAATTCAAGGGGTGAAGGAAGAGAAAAAAGCACTGGCTTTCTCATTTTCATAAAGTATTTACAGAATCATAATATTTTTATCTGGAGTACTCAGGATCTCAAAGTATTTGGGGTCTATACACTTCTAGTAAGTATTTCAATTTCTCGTCTTGGCTACTTCCCTAACCAAATTAAGTGAAAATTTCCAAGAGATTTCACAGAGTGAAAATATTCCTTAAGTAATCACTGACTCAGTTCTTTCATTTGACAAACATTTATTCCGATCTACTAAGTGCAAGGCTCTGTAACATTGCCAAGGAGGTAGCACTGAGGTCCAAATGAAGCAACTGATAGAAGAACAAGTACAGGTTTAGAAAAAAAATAAAGTGGGGTGTGGGTTTCAAGCTTCACAATAGAACTGCAAAGGCACCAGCCTATCCCATTCAAGAAACTCGAGCACGTGGCAGGACAAACAATTGCGTAGATGGTTCCAATCTCCAAATCTGAGTATTTTTTGACTCCCAACTATCTAGCCCTTATGTCTCTCTCTGTGCATTCTCTTCCTTGAACTTTTTTTCATTTACCCATTCATCCCACCATAATTTATTGTACCAGTTCCCATCGCAGGATGTTGCTGGGAACAAGACCGGTAAAGCGCCTGATTTCCTGGAGCGGAGGAGGTGCGGGCACTGCAACAAAGGATAAATATACAGGACGAGATAGTTCGGGATACGGACAACAGCTGTGAGTAAAAACACTAGGAGGCTGAGGGAGACCTTGCAAGTAATGACCCCCGTGCCTCGAAGCATTAACATCATTCCAGGAGTGCTCACGACACTTAGCATTGTGAATTGTAAATTCCGGTAGACTCTTTGTAGCCCCAACTACGTGAGCTACTAGTAACCTGAAAACAGTCTTTTCCCTCTGCCTAGCATATAAATATGCGTTAATTAATACCTATTAACACTATGGCAGTACGTTAACGAACGGATGAAACGGTAGAATGAATGGACCCATATGAACTTAAAGACACTTTCTTCGGTCAAGGAAGCAAGAGATTCACTCCCGAGCCCTAATTAAGCCACAGGTTGTACACCGCAGGGGAAAACAGTCCCCAGCCACAGTCGGGGTTCCAGCACCCCCCAGCCCTGAGGCGCTACAACTACGTCAACAAAAATATCACCCGCGGCGCAGGGACACGCTCCTCGGAAAGGCTGGCGCTAGCCTGGCGGCTCCGCGCCAACACCGCGGGTCCCGGCGGGGTAGTTTCCAGGCCCGGAGTTTGGAAGAAGGGGCCACGCGCCCCAGCTCTCTGGCCCCGCTCCACCCCTCAAACGGATTTCTCTCCCGCCTCCCTCTTAACTCCGTCGGCGCCGGCGGGAGCGCGGCTGGGAAAGAGGCCTCCACCCAGCTGCCCGAGCCCAGCGGAGACCCACGGGGAGGAGACCGCAGCGACCAAACGGAGGGAGAGCTTACGTTTTCAGGAGAGGGCATCCCTGGGAATACTCACCCCAGCGCCTCCAGGGTGTCCAGCACGTCCCCCTCCATCGTAGGTGCGGGACCCAACTCCGGCCCTCTCATGGTCCTTGGGCCCAAAGCTGTTCGGCACTCTAAGAAGCCCGCCGGAAACCTGCGTCACGGCGCCAAGGTTCCGGGTAGAGTGTCCGCCAGGCCAGCCTAGGAGCGCCTGTGAGTGGGGGCGTAACCGTTCCGGCCGGAGGCAATCGGCGCTGAGTGCCTAAAACCACTCTCTCTAGCGCGAAGTTGTTTAAATTACAGTAAATTGTAGTAATAAAAAGGTTTCTTTGTGGTCGGTCTTTTCTGTGTTGACATCAATCTTAGCAAACATCGTGTTTCTACCCAAGTTGTTCTCAATCTATCGGACTCCGGACCTCTCTTTTAATAACAAAAGTCCTGAAATGAAATAATTATCTTAAGCTAAAATTGGTGCACCATACTACGTATCTACACCTATTTTTAAATCAGTATGCACGGCAATGCTCCAACTTTAAAGAAGAAATAAAGGGAAAGTAAGGTATGACAATATTTTTACACTGCGAAAGGCAGGTCAACGAAGTAATTAGGTGCTTGTATCTATCTGTAGAAACCTCTTAAACACACATACAGAGCATGTGTTGTTTAAGAAACTAAAATACCAAAGGCACAGTATGGTAGTTGATGTGATCTTTTAAAATTGTGACTCACTCTCCATAAAGTTCCAAAGAAAAAAACATTCCTTCTATATACTAGGTACTATGTACTATTCATGGAGAATTCAGTCTCTATCTAAACCATGCAAAAAATATTTTGGGGTTCACGTGTAAAATAGAATCAGAATACAGGGCAAAATCATTAACAGTTACATCACCTACACAAGTATCTAGCGGGACTATAGGAAGTTGTGCAAGACACACAACTATTGGCTCTTATGAGGTACTGTCTGCTGCCTTGCAGAACATAGCGTCGGTTGCCTCAGTCCACTAAGAGTAATGCTCTTACCTCTCTGTTATTGTTACCCATAAAATTGTAAAACTCTCTGAGGGACACTTACCCTTAATTTTTAATCAATTTCAATAATGACTGTTCTGTATATCCCAGGCTTAAATATAAAATTATTTGCAGTTTAATGTATCTGAATTCATCTCTAAATCAAAGACAGAGAATGTATATTCTGAATGGTTATTGCCTCCCTCAAAAACTTGCAGTCATATAAAGTACTGTTTTTAGTAATCTTGGCCAAAAAACGTCTCTATAAATGTCAAATAGAAATGAGGTAACTTTTTTATTAATAGAAATTTTGAATGTTCTGCTATTTTTTCTTAAAACAAAAGTGAGGCACTGAACAAAGAAAAGATTAAAAACACAAGAAAAAAGATGCGGCAGAGATATGGAAAAGGTATAACGGCAGATGCAAAAAGAGATTCTAGACTCATTCTTAGATATCATTAACTGTAAATATTAGTAATGAAAAAAGACTGAAAATTAATTATCTAAGTGAGACTCTCAAGAAGTTGAAAAACAAAGCAAATTAAATCCCAGAAAGCAAAAATAATAAAGATAAGAGACATCAATGAAAGACACATTGAAATGGGAGAAACAGAAAAAATTAAGCAAAATTTCCATCTTTTTTGCAAAAACCAATAAAACTGACAAATCTTTGGCCAAGTTGATCAAGAAAATAAAAGATGACACAAATAACCAATATCCAAAATGAAAAAGGGGACATCTTTACTGTTCATTAGACAATAGACAGTTAAGAAGAAGATGTCAGGAACTTTATGCAAATTTGAAAATTTAGATGAAATTGATAACTCAAACTTTGAGAAAGAAATAATATATGGAAAAACTTAAAAGTGAATAGTTCCATGTCTATTAAAGAAATCAAGTTACTAATTAAAATTCACCAAGGAAGAACACTTCAGACAAATTCCTACCCTGGCTTCAGATCAGTTTCTCTGTTGAACCGTGTCCTCATTTCTAGAGAGTGTTCACTAACTATTTGTGGAATGAATGGAATGGATTATAATAGAACAGAACCACTGTATCCAGAGACACATTGTTATTTGATGCTGTAAATATTCTATAATTTCTGGCCTAAAAATCACCTATCAGAAACTATCAACTTCTGGGGAAATTCCTAGATTTCTTTCCGTTGAATTTTACTCTAATGACATCAATAGTAGTTTAGGACATGATTAGACAACTTCTGATTGGTTTGATTAGAGAGAGGAAATACTAGTCCACACACTCAGGACTGATATATAATGTTCTGCACCCAGATAGCAGGGCTCCTGGGTGGCTCAGTTGGTTAAGTGTTCAATGTCGGCTCACGTTACGATCTCACAGTTTGTGAGTTCGAGCCCCATATCAGGCTTTGAGCTGATAGCCTGGAGTCTGCTCCAGATTTTGTGTCACCCTCCCTCTCTGCCCCTCCTCTTTTCACACTCTGTTTCTCTCTCTCTCAAAAAATGAATATTAAAATTTAAAAAAATTTAAAAAAAGAAATTCAAGATAGCAAAAGCAGAGCATTAAACTAAGCATGGAGCTCTGGTAAGGGCAGGTTTGGTGCAACTGCCCAGGTCACGTGCCCATTAAGTTGGCCCTCCTTGTACCATCGAAAGGCAAAGAGGAGTTTATGAATTCCAACACGGAACCACTGGAGGCTCTACAGTAAAAACTACTTTTTTGCATCAACCCAGGAACTTATCTGACTGATCTCAATACAGACTGATATATTCAGAAAAAAATGGTCTGTCTTCAAACATATCTTCTGGACCAAGGAAACTACCTCTACCTTACAAGTTGCCAAGAATGGGTGGGTCCTCCTAGACTGTATGTGTAGAAAATCAGAGTTTGTACTGAGCATCATACAAAGTAGACAAAACTATAGTAGCCATACACTTTTCTTATACCAACTCTGTGGGCTCATAAACAGAGAAACAAGACTCTAAGGAGGTAGAAATGTGAGACTGTACTCTTGACCAATATATAATTACCATGCAAAGCATTTGAAGTGGTATACGCAAAGAGAAATAGCAAGGGCTCTCAGAATCTCCGGAGGGATGTTTACATGTAAATTTATTTGAATGTTTATTATCCTTGAGCACATTTGGAAAACACCTTGGCATTTGAAATAAGATCCTTGAATTTGCACAATAGAACCGAGGATTTGAGATGGATGCCTGACTTAAACTGACCAGATGTCTGGAGGTAGGAAGTTATACTTGTTCCATGACACCACCTGTAATATGATTATTTTCCACTGCAAGTCAAGCCAGACCTTCAAGTTGGCAGCTGGAACTTAGTGCAACAAATGGCTTTGTAAGTAGATATAGCATGTACCTCCTTGCACCTAGGACCAAATATTCTGTTTGAAATGATACTACCTTCATGTGTAGGAGAAGGCTCTTTACCCAAGCTGGGAAGAGACATTACTGTGAACCCCTGAGAAAAAAGATGTGGTCCCCATTTAATACAATATTATGTATGGTACAGGCTTCCAGTTATAGAATGAATAAGTGATATGAATAAAAGATACAGCAATAGGGAATATAGTTAATGATACTGTAGTAGTGTTGCATGGTGACGGATGGTAGCTACATTTGTGGTGAGCACAGCATAACATATAGAGATGATGAATCACTATGTTGTACACCTGAAACTAATGTAACATTATGTGTCAACTACACTCAAAAACATTTTTTAATATTATGTATGATAGTCAGAATAAACTGACTGCTATAATAATCTCAAAATCTCAGTGAAGTTTATGTCTACCTCCTGTCACAGTCCAGGGAAGTGTTTGGTGGGAGGGTATGATGTATTATATTCCCAGAGATGATCATGACAATGTCACCAGTACCATATTCTCTTTGGCAAAGTGGCTTTGCCATTCCCCCAACAAGAAGTAGAGTTTATTTCCTCATTGAATCGAGGGCTGGCAGCTCCTTTAATCAACAAAATATGGTGGAAATTATTCTGTGCCACTCCGGGTCAAGTCCTTAGCTTGTTGGCTGCTTCCATTTCCTGCCTCTTAGAATGTACGCTTCCAAGATGCTTACCCTTGGAACTCAGGCACCAGGACAAGAGATTCTTGAGCCACAGAGAGGGTACATATGGGCACTCCAGTTGACAGCCCCAGGTGGGTAACTAGCAGATAGCCAGCATCAGCTGTCAGTGCGAGTGGACTTTCTGGTCATGCATCTCAGTTGATCATCAGATGACCACAGTCTCAGCCAACAACTGCCTGTAATTGCATGAGGGATCTCAAGAGGGAACCAACCAGGTAAGCCCATTTGTTATGGTGAAATCATAACAAATAATAACACACTGTTGGTTAAGCCAAATTCCTTTGAGGCATTTACTGTGCACCAGTAGCTAACCAAAACAATGATTTTCTATATCATAATTCGGGGACCTAAGATCCTTCTTAAACTCTGCTGTTTTGATACATGGCAACCAAAGTCTGCATAGAAATGAAAATGAAAGAATGGCAGATCATACAAAGAGTTTCATGGTAAAGACTAGAAGAAAATATGTCACATATGCTTACACTTTAGAGATTAAAACTCAGTCGCAGTCACATTATCCCAACTTGTCTTCAGAGAAGCTAGAAAATAGAGTCTTCCTGGTGCCTAGAAGAAAAAAGTAAACGGTTGGTAAAGCCGTAACATTTTTTCTACCATAATACTCTTTCAAAAGACTTCTCTCCCCAGCTAGAAACATCTAGCAAAAAGTATCTGACTGAATCCCCTTTATCCCACTTGCTGGCTAGATATAACTCATTACTGGCTCTTTCCTGAAAGTTCTATTTTTTCTAGTGATGGGGACTGTAATATTGGCTTGTGCTGTATCAGCCTTTATATATTGGACTGCAATTTTTTCTTGTAGTGTCTTTGTCTGGTTTTGGTATCAGGCTAATGTTGGTCTCAAAAAGAGTTTGGAAGTGTTCTCTCCTCTCTATTTTATGGAAGATTTTGAGAAGCATTGGTATTAACTTTCTCTCCTTCCTTCCTTCCTTCCTTTCTACCTTCCTTCCTCTCTCCCTTCCTTTCTTCCTTCCCTCCCTCCCTCCCTTCATTGTTATTTTTAGTGTAGTATTGACTTTAGGAGTAGAATTTAGTGATTCATCACTTACTTATAACACCCAGTGCTCATCCCAACAAATGCCCTCCATAATGCCCATCACCAATTTAGCCCACCCCCCAATCCACCACCCCTCCAGCAACCCTCAGTTTGTTCACTGTATTTAAGAGTCTTATATGGTTTGCCTCCCTCTCTGTTTCTATCTTATTTTATTTTTCTTTCCCTTCCCCTGTGTTAATCTGTTGTCTTTCTTATTTTTAATTTAATTTTTTAATGTTTATTTATTTTTTGAGAGAGAGAGAGAGCACGCGAATGAGCAGGGGAGGGGCAGAGAGAGGGGGAGACACAGAATCCAAAGTAGATTCCAGGCTCTGAGCTGTCAGCACAGAGCCTGACATGAGGCTTAAACTCAGGAACTCTGAGATCATGAGCTGAGCCAAAGTCAGAGGCTGAACAGACTGAGCCACCCAGGTGCTCCAATCTGTTGTGTTTCTTAAATGCCACATATGTGTGAAATCATATGATGTGTCTTTCTCTGACTGACTTATTTCACTTTGCATAATAAACTCTAGAGTCATCCATGCTGTTGCAAATGGCAAAATTTCATTCTTTGAGATCACCGTGTAACAATATTCCATTGCATATATATACATCACATCTTCTTTACCCATACATCAGTTGATGGACATTTAGGTTCTTTACATAGTTTGGCTATTGTTGATAGCATTACTATAAACATTGGGGTGCATGTGCTTTTTCAAATCAGCATTTTTTTTATCCTTTGGATAAATTCCTAGTAGTGCAACTGCTGGGTTGTCGGGTAGTTTTACTTTTAATTTTTTGAGGAACCTCCATACTGTTTTCCAGAGTGGCGGCACCAATTTGCATTCCCACCAACAATGCAAAAGTGTTCCCATTTCTCCACAACCTTGCCAACATCTGTTGTTTCCTGAATTGTTAATTTCAGCCATTCTGACAGGTGTGAGGTGGTATCTTATTATGGTTTTGATTTGTATTTCCCTGATGATGAGTGATGTTGAGTACCTTTCCGTGTGTCTGTTTGCCATTTGGATATCTTCTTTGGAAAAGTATCTATTCATGTCTTCTGCCCATTTCTTCACTGGCTTATTTGTTTTTTGGGTGTTGAGTTTGGTAAGTTCTTTACAGATTTTGGATAGTAACCCTTTATCCTATATGTCATTTGCAAATCTCTTGTCTCGTTCCATCAGTTACCTTTTAGTTTTGTTGACTGTTTCCTTTGGTGTGTATATATACACACACACACATACACACAACAGAATACTACTTGGCTATGAAAAAGAGTGAAATCTCGCCATTTGTAACAAGATGGAACTGGAGGGTGTAGAGATCAGTCAATCAGAGAAAGACAGATATCATATTATTTCACTCATATGTGGAATTTGAGAAGCTCAACAGATGAACATAGGGAAAGGGAAGGAAAAATAAGATAAAAACAGAGAGGAAAACAAACCATAAGAGAATCTTAAATACAGAGAACAAACTGAAGTTTGCTGGATGGGGAGTGCAGGTGAGGGGTTAAATAGGTGACGGACATTAAAGAGCACACTTTTCGGGATGAGCACTGGCTGTCATATATAACAGATGAATCAGTGGGTTCTACTCTTGAAATCAAGACTACACTGTATGTTAACTAACTTGAAAATAAGTTTTAAAAATCATTAACTAGGTTAGAATTGTAATGATCCAGGCCGCAGGACCCAGATCATTTATTTACCTGTATATTAAAGTCGATTCAATATTTTTTTAAAAAAGAGAGATCCTTTAGAATTTAAAAGCATAAAGGTGCCTGGGTGGCTCAGTCAGTCAAAGCATCTGACTTTGGCTCAGGTCATGATCTTGCATTTTGTGAGTGTAAGCCTCACATCAGGCTCTGTGGTGAGAGCTCAGAGTTTGGAACCTGCTTCAGATTCTGTGACCCTCTCTCTCTCTGCTCCTCCACTGCTCATGCTCTGTCTCTCTCTCTCTCTCTCAAAAAATGAATAAACATTTAAAAATTTTTTAATAGTTTAAAAATAAAGGCATAATAAGAGAATGCTCAGAACAACTTTATGCCAATAAATTCCACAACTTAGGTGAAATGGGCTACTTTCTTGAAAGTCACAACCTACCAAAGCTAACCCCTAAAGAAATAGGTAGCCTGAATAGTTGTATAACTATGAAGGAAATTTAATTTTTAGTTAACCACCATTTCATAAAGCAAACTCCAAACATAAATGTCTAACTGGTGAATTCTACTATATATTAAAGGAAAAAGCAATACCAATTCTATACAAACTCTCCCAGAAAATGGAGAGAACAATTCCCCACTCATTCTATGAAGCTAGCATTATCCTAATACCAAAAATAAGTACCTTACAAGAAAGAAAACTTACCATCTTCATTTACTTAGATATAAAAAATTCTTGACAAAATTTTAAGAAGTTAAATCCAAAAATGTATTAAAAAGATAATATAGCATGACAAAGTGGGATTTAACCTACTAATGGCAAAGTTCGTTTAACATCTGAAAATCTATCAAAGTAATTTACAGTATTAAGAAACAAAAAAAGAAAAAAACATATAATCTTTTCAATAAGTGCATCAAAGGTATTTAACAAATTCTAACTTCCACCGTTGATTAAAAAAAACACATACACACAACCTCTCACAAAGTAGGAATATAGAGGAAGTTACCTAACTTGACAGAAGGCATCTATAGAAAATACCAATAGCAGGCATTATATTCAATGGTGAAAGCCTTAATTCTTGCTCCATAATCCCTTAGACTGGAAACAAAACATGGGTATATACTTTCACCACTTTTATTTGACATCGTGGAGAAGGTTCTAGAAATGCAGTAATGCAAGAAAGAGGAAATGGAGGGCTTGCATTTTGGAAAAGAAGAGGTAAAACTTTCATGTATAGAGAAAATCCAACGGGATATACCAAAAAATGTATGAGAGCTAATGACCAACATTACTCTGATACCAAAATCAGACAAAGACACTACGAAAAAAGAAAATTAAAAGCCAATAGCCCTGATGAACATAGATGCAAACATCCTCAAAAAAACAGTGACAAGCCAAATTCAACAATAAATATAAGGATTATACACCATGATCAAGTGAGATTTATTCCAGGGATGCAAGGATAGTTCCACATTCTCAAATCAATCAGTGTGATATATATACCAACAAAATGAAAAATAAAATAGTATGATAATCTCAACCTATGCAGTAAAAGGCCTTTGAGAAACTTCAATATCCATTTATAATTTAAAAAATCTTAACAGAGTAGGTATAGAGGCACCTGGCTGACTCAGTCAGTGAAGCATTCAACTCTTGATCTCAGGGATTTAAGTTCAAGACCCATGTCTTAAGACACAGGTGTACAGATTACTTAAAAATAAAGTCTAAAAAACAAAAATGAAACAAAGTGCGTATAGAAGGAATGTACCTAAATATAATAAAAACCAGGTATGACAAGCCCATATCTAACATCACACTCAAAGGCAAAAAGCTGAAGACTATTTTTCTAAGAGCAGGAAAAAGAAAATAAAGCCAACTCTCTGCTCCCACTCCATTACACCTGGTGGACAACTCAGATGAGAGCAGTGCCCTCCCAAAGTGATTCTACCAACACCCACCAACATACCCACAAAGTCCCACCCGGGCCTCTCAGCCAGACACACTGGGGGCCAGCCCTGCACACCAATGTGCCCAGGACACTCATGGCCTGGCATCACAGTCAGCAGGGCCTGGGGCCAGAACACCTGTTGCAGTCACAGTTCAGTTACAACAGGGGAACACATGCAGTTCACACAGAGGACATCACTGGAGTGCCTGGTTCTGGTGACAAAAAGGGATTATACTTCTGGGCCCCACAATATCCCTTTTATATAGGCCCACTCCTTCAAGACTGGGAGACATAGCTGAGCTACTTAGTTATAGAAACACAGACTCAAACAAAAGGAAGAGACAGAAAAACATGTTCCAAATCAAAGAATAAGAAAAATCTCATAAAAAGACCTAAAGAAAGGGAGATAAACGATCTACCTGATAAAGATGCTCATCAAACTTGGGAGAGTGTATGAACACAGTGAGAATTTCAATAAAAAAATAGAAAATATAAAAAGAACTGATCAGAGCTGAAGAATGCAGTAACTGATAAAAACAAAAAGACCCATCTATATGTGGCCTATAAGAGATTCACATCAGAAAGGCAACAGACTTAAAGTAAATGGATGGAATATTATACTTTATGTTAACTAACTAGAATTTAAATGAAAAGTTAAAAAAGATAAAGTAAAAGGATGGAAAAAGATATTCCATGCAAATGGAAATGAAAAGAAAGTGGAGTAGAAATACTTATCTAAGGCAAAATAGACTTTAAAACAGACAGTAAAAAGAAACAGAGGCTATTACATAACGATAAAGAGATTGATCCAACAGGAGCATACAACAATTGTAAATGTGTAGGCACTCAACGCAAGGCACCTTAATATGTAATACAAATATTAACAGACACTAAGTGAGAACTTGAAAGTAATAACTTAATAGTAGAAGACTTAGCACTATACATACATCAATGGCTAGATCATCCAGACACAAAATCAGTAAGGAAAGAGTGGCCTTAAATGACACATTAGACCAGATGGACTTAATATATATATACAGAACATTCCATTGGAAAGAGTGTATATTCTGCTGCTTTTGAGGTGCACATGAAATAGTCTCCAGAATAGGTCATGTTAGGTCACAAAATATGTCTCAGTAAATTTAAGATAGAAATCATATCAAGCATTTTTTTTAACTACAGCAGTATGAAACTAGAAATCAATCACAAAAAAAAAATGGGAAAAATACACAATCACATGGAGGATAAACATCATGCTAATAAAAAACCAATGAGTTGAAAGTAGAAATCAAAGAGAACATCAAAAAATATCTTAAGACAAGTGAGAATGGAAATACAATGTTCCAAAATTTATGGGATGAAGTAAAAGCAGTTCTAAGAGGGAAGCTTATAGCAGTAAAGGCCTATCTCAAGAAATCAAAAAAAATCTCAGGTAAACAATCTAACCTTACATGAAAAGCAATAGAAAAAGAACAACAAAACAAAACATTAGTATAAGGAAGGACAAAATAAAGATTGGAGCAGAAATAAATGAAATACAGAGGGGGGAAAAAACCAGTAGAAAATATCAATGAAACTAAGAGTTGATTCTTTGAAAAGTTAAAAAAAATTGATAAACCTTCAGGCAGACTCATCAGAAAAGAGAGAGAGGTCCCAAGTAAATAAAATCAGAAATGAAAGAGAGGTAGAACCAGTACCACAGAAATAAAAAGGATTATAAGAGACTATGAACAATTATACCCCAACAAATTGGACAATGAACATAGATACATTCCTAGAAACATGCGGTCTTTCAAAATTGAATCAGGAAAAAATAGAAAATCTGAACACACCAATTACTAGTAATGAAATTGAATTGTAAGCAAAATACAACCAACCAAAGTCCAGGACCAGACAGCTTCACAGGTGAATTCTAGAAAACATTTAAAGAAGAGTTAATACGTATCCCTCTTAAACAATTCCAAAAAAATTGAAGGGGAAGAAATCCTTCCAAACTCATTACACAAGGTCAGCATTACCCTGAAACCAAAACCAGACAAAGGCACTACAAAAACAGAGTATTACATGCTAATATTTCTGAAGAACATAAATGGAAAAATTCCCAACAAAATATTAGCAAAACTAATTCAACAATACATTAAAAGAATCATACACCATGATCAAGTGGGATTTATTCCAAGAACTACACAAGAATGGTTCAATAATCAATCAATCAACTGCTAATCAATCAATCTGATACTCCATGTTAAAAAATGAAGGCTCATCATATGATCACCTCAACAGATGCAGAAAAAGTATCTGACAAAATTTCACATCTATTTATGATAAAAACTCTTACATACTGGGTATAATGGGAACACCCCCACATTATAAAGGCCATAGATAACAAATCCACCACTAACACTATATCAATCATAAAAAGCTGAAAGCTTTTCTTCTAAAATCAGAAATAAGACAAGGATGCCACTCTTGGCGTGTTTATTCAACACAGTATTCAAAATCCTAGCTATACAGATCAGACAAGAAAAAGAAATAAAAGCCATCCAAATTGGTAAGGAAGAAATAAAACTGTCACTATGTGCAGAAGACATGATACCATATGTATAAAACCCTAAGGATTCCACCAAAAAGCTACTAGAATGAATAAATGAATTCAGTAAAATTACAGACTACAAAATTAATATACAGAAATTATTTGTTTCTGTACACTAAAAAATGAACTATCAGAAAGAGATATTAACAAAACAATTCTATTTATAATTTCTCAAAAAGAATAAGATACCTAGAAATAAATTTAACTAAAGAAGTGAAAAAATAATAATAAAACTATTCCTTGAAAACTATAAGGCAATGATGAAAGAAATTGAAGAAGACACAAATAAATTGAAAGACACACCATGCTCATGAACTGGAAGAATTAATGTTAAATGTCCACACTACTCAAAGCAATCTACAGATTCAAAGCAATCCCTACCAAAATTCCAATGACCTTTTTCACAGAAATAGAGGAATAATCCTAACATTTGTAAGGAACCATAAAAGTCCCCAAATATCAAAAGAAATCTTGACAAAGAAGAATAAAGCTGGATATATCATGCTCCATGATTTTAAACTGTACACAAAGCTATAGTGATCAAAACAGTGTGGCACTGGCACAAAAACAGACTCACAGATCGATAGAACCTAATAGCCTGGAAATGAACCCACACATACATGGTCAATTATCCTATGACAAAGAAGACAAGAATATAAAATGGAGAGAAGAAGTCTCTTTAATAAATGGTTCTGGGAAAACTGGACACCTACATGTACAAGAATGAACTTGGACTACTTTCTTACACTGTATACAAAAATAAACCCAAAATGGATTGAAGACCTAAATGTAAGACCTGAAATTATAAAACTCCTAAAAGAAACATAGGCAGTAAAGTCTTTGACATTGGTCTTAGCTATGTTTTTTCTGGATCTGTCTTTCCAGAGAAGGGCAATAAATATATAAATAAATAAATAAACAAACAAACAAGTGGGCTACATCAAACTAAAAAGCTTTGAACGGTGAAGGCAATCATCAACAAAATGAAAGGCAATGTACTGAATAGGAGAAGATATTTGCAAATGATATTTTGATAAGGAGTTCATATCCAAAATATATAAAGAACTCATACAACTCAATGCCAATAAACAACTTAAAGATGGGCACAGACTGAATAGACTTTTTTTTTCAAAGAAGACATACAGATGGCAAACAGGCACATGAAAAGATATTCAATATCACTCATCATCAGGGAAATGCAAATCCAAACCACAATGAGATAGTACCTCACACTTATTGGAATGGCTTTATTAAAAAGATAAGAGGGGTGCCTGGGTGGCTCAGTTGATTAAGTGTCCAGCTCTTGGTTTCAGCTCAGGTCATGACCTCATGGCTTCCTGGGTTCGAGCTCCACGTAGAGCTCTGTGCTGGCAGTGTGGAGCCTACTTGGGATTCTCTCTCTCCCCCTTTCTCTCTGCCCCTCCCCACTTGGGCTGTCTCTCTCTAAACAAACAAACAAATAAACTTTAAAAAGAAAAAGACAAGAGATAACAAGTGTTGGCAAAGATGTGGAGAAAAGAGAATTCTCGTGTGCTGCTGTTGGGAATGTAAATTGGTGCAGTCCCTATGGAAAATAGTATGGATGTTCCTTTAAAAATTAAAAAAAAGAACTACTATATGATCCAGCAAGTCCAATTTTAAGTATTTAAGAAAAGGAATACAAAAACACTACCTCAAAAGGGAGCTACACTCCCCTGTTCGTTGAGCATTCTTTACAATAGTCAAACTATGAAAACAGCTTAAGTGTCCATTGTAGGGTGAGTAGATTAACAAGATGGGGTATGTACAATGAAATATTATTCAGCCATGAAAAAGGAAGTCCTGACATTTGTGACAATAAGGATAGACTTTTATTATGCGAAGTGAAATATCTCAGAGAAAGACAAATACTGTATGATTTCACCTGTGTGCAAAATTTTAAAAAGTTTTTTTTAATGAACTCATATGTACAGAGAACAGATTGATGGTTGCCACAGGGTGGGGTTGGGAGGGTGGACAAAATGGATGAGGGTGGCCAAAAGGTACAAACTTTTAATCATAAAATAAATAAGCCTGGAGATATAATGTATGACACGATGATTCTAGTTAATAATATTGTATTGTATATTTGAAAGTTGCTAAGAGTACATCCTAAAAGTTCTCATCATAAGAAAAAAAAATGTAACTATGTTTGGTGATGGAAGTTAACCAGACTTGTTGTGATAACTATTTCATAATATACATATATTGAATCATTATGTTGTACACCTGAAACTAATATGTTACATGTCAATAAAAACAATTTTAAAATCAATTGTATTTCAATTGTATAACAAGGAACAATCAGCAATTGAAATTTAAAACCACCATTTCTATAGCATCAAAATATATGAAATATATTTAGATATATATACGACAAAAGGTGTGTAGGTCTGTACATTAAACTACAAAATATTTCCAAGAGAAAAGAAAGAAGACCTAAGTAAGTAGAAACAAATACAGTAAAACCTTGGTTTGTGAGCAGAATTTATTTCAGAAATGGGCTTGTAATCCAAAGTACTTGTATATCTAAGTGAAATTCCCCATAAGAAATAATGGATGATATATTCCACAACCCCAAAATATTCATATAAAATGATTATAATACTGTAACACAATACAAAATAATAAAGAAAATATAAAATACAAAGAAAAATATACAAATTAATTTGCATGTAACTTCATGCAGAATTGAGGGTTCTCTTGGTGACCCCATCCCAAGTTTTATCAATGATCTTGAGGCAGTTCATGATGCAGAAATGAATTTTCCAAAACTCTTGTAGGGTAAGGTTTGTTCCTTTGGCCACCTCAAAGCATTGCTGAAATAGTGCTTTGGTGTAAAGTTTTTTAAAGTTCGAAATGACCTACTGATCCATGGGCTGGAGGACTGGAGTGGTGTTGGGAGAAACAAACTTGATCTTAATGAATTCAAATTCCTCCAGTAAGCCATCTTCAAAGCCTGGAGGATGAGCAGTGGCATTATTCATAACCAGCAAGGCTTTGAGTGGCAGATTCTTTTCTGAAAAGTATTCACTGAAGGATCGAAGACCTGGTTGATCCACTCAACAAAACAAGACACAAGTGACCCAAGCCTTGCTGTTGGACCTCCACATAATGTTTAACTGGCTCTTTTGCACCTTGCCTTTCTTGAAGGCTCATGGATTCTCAGAATGATACATGAGCAGGGGCTTGACTTTGAAATCCTCACTTGCATTAGCACAAAACAAGAGGGTGAAATGGTCTTTAATGGGCTTGTGACCAGGCACTGCATTCTCTTCTTCTATAATGTAAGTCCTCTGTGGCATCTTTTTCCAAAAAAGCCGCATCTCATCATAGTTAAAATATGGTTCCAGCAGGTAACATTCGGAAACCATGAGCTTCTGAAACTCAGTAGCGAATGCCTCAGCTGCTTAGCATCTGAACTCACAGCCTCTCTGTGCCTCATAACACTGTGAATGCCACTTCTCCTCTTAAAGTTATTAAACCATCCCCTGCTGGCCTTGAAGGCTTCTTCATTTTCTGTTGACGTACCTGGCAGTTCACAGAATAGGTGTACAAGGCCTTTGCCTTCTCGCAGATAAAGTTCTCAGTCACAGTATCACCTGCTAGTTACTTCTCGTTTACCCAAACCAGGAGCAACTTTTCTACATATTCCAGCACACGTAGCCATTCCTTTGATGTTCTTTTGACTCCTTTTGCTGCATCTAGCCCTCTTATTTCTTCTTTTTTCTTTAACATTGTCCAAATGGTCAATGTAGACTTATAAAGTCTTGCAATTTTGGCCACTTGCATGTCTCATTTTATTTCTCAATAATTTTCTTCTTCACTTCCACTGTAATCATCTCTTTCTTCTTACTGCCTTTCTTTTCAACCTTTCCTTTTTGCACAGGGCCATTGTCTATGCTCACATGGAAGTTGACTACAGTACATTATTAATAAACTCTTGTCATATACTGAATTTAATGTAAGTGGCAATAAGGCGGCTGAGGAAAGGGCCTATATATGCAGGCAGCCTGACCTAGAATGAAGCAAACCATTATTGAGCTCACTCTTGTATGGAATGACAAAGGACTGTCCATAGGTGATTTGCAGTGACAAAAAATACACAAGTGCCAGTTATGGGCACCTCCCAAAGTTCTGAAAAAACACTGATTTCTACCAAAAACTGTGGCCTGAGACAGAGCATCTGAGCATGGGAGACGATCACCCACAATCTGACAGAGAGAGAGAGAGAGAGAGAGAGAGAGAGAGAGAGAGAGAGAGAGAGAGATGGAGAAGAACCATTGATTCAGTTGTGATCATGGGACATTCAGAATCACAAACTACTCATATTGCAAGACACTGATCATTTATCGAGTTAAAATTTATTAGAACTGTCTGCTCATCTTGCAGAACACTCACAGAACAAGTTACTCACAATCCAAGGTTTTATAGTACTCTATTCAAGAGTTACAGTACTCAGCCTTTGGCTGGCTCAGTTGGCAGAGCATGAGACTCAATCTCAAGGTTGCGAGTTGGGCATGGAACTCACTTTAAAAAATGAAAGAAAAAAAAGATTTATAATACTCAATATTGTTCAGATGTCCATTCTCTCCAAATTTGTCTATACATTTAATACAATTTGCAGAAAATCCCAGAAGATATTTTTGTTTAAACTGACAAGGTGATTCTAAAATCCATATGGAAGTACAAGATTTAGAATAATGAAAACAACCAAAACTACTTCAAAAAAGAAGAACACATCTAATATCAGCAACCAGACAAGTGTGTCCTGTCTTACCACTCTTATTCATTTATCCATGCTCCACACTGAGTCTTATGTAGGGCTCCATCTCATGACTGTGAAATCATGACCTGAACCAAAATCAAGAGTCAGAGGCTTACCCAACTGAGCCATGCAGGTGCACCAAGTTCTTTGCACATTTTTAATGGATTTTTTTCTATTGATTTATATAAGCTCTTTATATATTTTGGATATTAACCCCTCATCAAATCTAGGGTTCACGAATAATTTTTCCTATTCCATACACTGTCTTTCCACTTTGTTGATGGTTTCTTTTGCTGTGTAGAAGCTTTGCAGTTTAATTAGTCCCATTATTTTTTATTTTGTTGCTTGTGTTTTTGACATGATTTCCAAAAAATCGTTATAGATCAGAGTCTTTTGTGGTTCCATGTATTTTAGGACTGTTTTTTCTATTTTTGTAAAAAAATAAAAAACTATTGGAATCTTGATAGAGTTGGCATTGAATCTATAGATGGCTTTTCATAGTGATTAATGTTTTAACAATATTAATTCTTCCAATCTATAAATACAGAATACTTTTTCATTTATTTAGGTCTTCCTTGACTTCTTTCATCCATGTTTTGTAGTTTTCAGAGTAGAAACTTCCTGAGTTAGATTTCTTCCTTGTTATTTCGTTCTTTTTGAAGCAATTATAAATTGTAAACAAGACTGTTTTCTTAATTTTCTGATATATTATTAGTGTACAGAAATGCAACAGATTATTTGTAGATAGATTTTGTATCTTTCAACTTTAGTGAATTTGTTGATTAGTTTTAATAGTTTTTTGGTTGAGTCTTTAGGGTTTTCTATCTATAAAATCATGACATCTGCAAATGGAAACAACTTTTTCTCTTTCCAATTCTTTTTTTTTTTAAGATAGTTTTCTACATTTGTTAATGTTTATTTTGACAGAATGCGAGTGGGGGAGAGTCAGAGAGAGAGGGAGACACAGAATCTGAAGGCAGGCTCCGGGATCCGAGCTGTCAGCACAGAGCCTGTCGCGGGGCTCAAACTCACAGACCTCGAGATCATGACCTGAGCCGAAGTCGGCCGCCCAACCGACTGAGCCACCCAGGCGCCCCACTCTCTTTCCAATTCTGATGCTTTTTATTTCTTTTTCTATCCTAATTCCTCTACTAAGCCCTCTACATCACAGTCAGCATAGAGCATGGAGCCTTCTTGGGATTCTTTCTCTCTCCCCCGCTCATGCTCACTTTCCCTCTCTCTCAAAAAAAAAAACAAAAAACCAACTTTAAAAAAAGAGGGGGGAGAACTTGAATCGGCATTTTTCCAAAGTAGGTATATGAATGACCAACAGTTACATGAAAAGATGCTCAGCATCACTAGTCATTAGGGAAATGCAAACTTAAAACACAAGGAGATGTTACCTCATGCCTGTCGGAATGGCCATCATCAAAAGCACAAGAGATAACAAATGCTGGCATGGATCTGGAGAAAGGGGAACACTTGTGTGCTATTGGTGGGATTACAAACTGGTACAGGCACTATAAAAAAATATGGAGGTCTGTCAAAACTTAAAACAGAACTATTATATAACCCAGCAATTCCACTACTGGGAATATATCCGAAGAAAGTAAAAACACTAACTCAAGAAAGAATCTCTATCCCCATGTTCAAAGCAGCATTATTTACAACAGTCAAAATGTGGAAACAACCTAAGCGTCCATCAAAGGATGACTGGATAACGAGGTTGGTGTGTGTGTGTGTAATACAATGGACTATTATTCAGCCATAAAAAATTAGGAAATCCTAACCTTTGGAACAACATGGATAGATCTTGAAGGCATTATGCTAAGTAAAATAAGTCAGATAGAGGAAGATAAATACTGTATGATCTCACTTATATGTGGAATCAAAAGAAAAAGAAAGAAAGAAAGAAAGAAAGAAAGAAAGAAAGAAAGAAAGAAAGAAAGAAAGAAAGGAGGAAAAGAAAGAAATTACCACAAAACTCATAGAAAAAGAATCAAATTTATGGTTGCTGGAGAAGAGGGCTGGGGAGGGGGTATCAGAGGAAGGTGATCAAAAGGTATAAACTTCCAGCTGTAAGATAAATAAGTACCAGAGATATAATGCACAATATGATAACCACCATTTTCACTATTGTAGAATATATAGGAAAGTTGTTAGGAGTAGATCCTAAGAATTCTCATTACAAGGAGAATTTATTTTTCTTTTCTTTCATTGTATCTGTACAAGATGATGCATGTGCACTAGACCTATTGCAATGATTTAACAATACATGTAAATCAAACCATCATGCTGTATTTCTTAAAATTACATGGTGATGTATGTCAATAATTTTTCAATAAAACTAGAGGGAAAAGAACACAGGAATAATTAACAATACTTTCAGAAATTTTCATAAAGATACAATAATTAAGATAGTGTAGGATTTTAAAGACAGACAGATAGATTAATAGAACAGAGCAGATGGTAAGTAAATAAACCTACACATGTACAGACCTTTGACTTTTGACCAAGGCGCAAAGCCTATTGAGTGGAGAAAAGAAAACTTGTTTTTACAAATGGTGCTGAAAATTTTTAAATATTCATAGGCAAAAGAAAAAATAACTTTGATCTATACATTTTACTGTATACAGAATTTAACTTAAAATGGATTAGAGACCTAAATGTAAATCCTCATGATAGAAAACTTCTAGAAGAAAACATAAGAGCAAAATTTCATGACCTTAATTTAGGCAAAGATTTCTGAGGTATGGAACCAAATGGACAATCCAGAAAAAGGAAAAAAATGTCTTTTGCTCTCCAAAAGACACCATTAAGAGAATGAAAAGAAAGCCAAAGATCTGGAGAAAATATTTGCAAATCATACATATAATACAGGTCTTATATCCAGTACATATAAATAATTCAACTCAAAAAAGAAGAAATGGGCAAAAGATGGGGCACCTGGGTGGCTCAGTGGGTTAAGCATCTGACGTCAGATCACATCATGATCTCACAGCCCGTGAGTTTGAGTCCCAAGTTGGGTTCTGTGCTGACAGCTCAGAGCCTGGAGCCCGCTTCGGATTCTGTGTCTCCCTCTCTCTCTGCCCCTTCCCCACTCATTCTCATTTTCTCTTTCTCTCTCTCTCAAACATAAATAAACATTAAAAAAATGTTAATTGTGTAAGGGCAAATCGGGACTGATTCCATTTTGCTTAAGGGCAAACTGGGACTGACTCCATTGTGTTTCCGTGTCCTCCACCCTGAGTCCCCAGTGCCTGCGCAGAAGCTTGACCTATGGAACAGGACCTTTGACCCTTCCTCAGCCAATCAGCTAGGGTCATGACCATCACCCCTCCCACTGCCCCTAGACCCCTTTAAAACTATTGTGTTTTTGGACCAGGCCCTCTCTCTCCACCGACCACTGCGTCCTAGTGCCGTAGGAGATCGAGCTCGAGCTAGCTCGAATAAAGGCTCTTTGTTCTTGCATCGGACTCAACTCCCTGGTGGTTTTTGGGGTCCCCGAATTCTGGGCATAACAAATTGTTTTAATGGGCAAAAGTTAATACTTCTTTGACTTTGGTCACAACTTTTTTTTCTAGATATGTTCCCTAAGCAAGAGAAACAAAAGCAAAAATAAACTATTGGGACTACATCAAAATAAAAGTCTTCTGCACAGCAAAGGAAACAACCAACAAAACTAAAAGGTAACAGATAAAGAAAGACAAATAGCATATGATTTCACTCATACGTGAAATTTAAGAAACAAACGAGCAAAGGGAAAAAGAGAGAGACAGAGAGACAAACCATGAAACAGACTCTTAACTATAGATAACAAACTGATGGTTACCAGAGGGGAGGAGATTAAGGAGGGCACTTGTGATGGGCACTGGGTGATATATGGAAGTGCTGAATCACAGTATTATATACCTGAAACTAATATAACACTGTATGTTAACTAACTGGAATTGAAATAAAACTTTATAAAAATGTGCAAAAGATTTGTACCGATACCTCACCAAAGGAGATTTATGGAAGGCAAATAAGTACATAAAATTATGTTCAAATCATTTGTCATAAATACAAATTAAAATAACAGTAAGATAGTACTCTATACCTATGTGGATGGTTAATATTAAGAAGACTGATCATACCAAATGTGGGCAAGATGTGAAGCAACTGGAACTCTCACATACCACAAGTAGGAATGTAAAATTGTACAATCATTTTGAACTACAGTATGGTGGCTTCTTAAAATGTTTAATATACACCTACCACCTGAGCCTTTATTCCGCAACTAGACATTTACCTGCGATAAAGGCAAACATGTACAGCACACATTTGTATGGTAACGTTTATAGCATTGTTTGTAATAGCTCCAAATTGGAAATAATTCAAATGTCAATCCACAGTTGCACAGGTAAGTGAATTTTAGTATTTCCATAAACTAGAATACTACTCAGCATAATTAAATGAACCATCCATACACACGACAATATGGGTGAAACTCAAAATAATTATGATGAAAGAAGCCAGACAAAAAAGGAACAGGTAGTGTATGATTCCATGTATGTGAAATTCTAGGAATGCAAAGTAATCTATAGTGATGGAAAGCACGTCAGTCATTGCCTGAGGATTAGTAAGGGTGTCAGAGTGGGAGGGAGGGTTACAAGGGAATACAAAGAGACGTTTGAAGGATATAGATATGTTCGCTATCTTGATTGTAGTGATGGTTTCACATACATATAAATATGTCAACATTGATTAAATTGTATACTTTAAGGGCCATTTACTATATGTCAATTTCACTTTAATAAAACTGTATTTAAAATATTAATTCATGTGACACAGATATAGCATAACAGCTAACACCACCCTCTTTGTGCATTTATGACTTTTGTAGGAGTGGACTTGCCCAGTGTGCTAAATCTAGGGTAGATTTCATCATTCTTTTTTTTAAGTTTATTTATTTACTTCGAGCAAGGGAGAAAGGTGAGGGGCAGAGAGAGAGAATGAGAATGCCAAACAGACTTCGTGCTCTGTGCAGAGCTGATGTAGGGCTCAATATCACAAACCGTGAGATCATGACCTGAGCTTAAATTGAGTCCGATGATGAAACAATTGAGCACCCCAGGCACCTCGGACTTGATTGTTCTCAACACAGCTCCTTTTCTGAGCTCTGTCAGTCTGAGAACAAACAAAGGTGGAGGATGGAAGGAAAAAAGCCACCTATATAACATGATATTGAAATATTAACAATTCTGTCTTATGAACTTTATATGCAAATAAAATGATCGATTCAGCTAAATATTTTGTTCTTCTTTTCACTGAACATTTTGACACATTTGTTGTACCTATGACACACTTAGGACCCTGTGCTGCAGGAAACAGGAATCTCAATCCAAACTGGCTTAAGCTACAATGGGAACCTGTTGGCTCAAGTAAATTTATAGTCCAAGGTTTTGGGGATGGGTTGAACCAGACACTTCATACTGTTATCGAGGTCTTGGCCCTATTTCTCGCTTTTGCCCTCTGTGATGTAGGCTTTGTCCTCACCTTGGTTTTTTGCCTCTTCACATCGCAAAGGAGGATTTCTTCTGGGAATGCTCTCAGAAAGGAAAAGTGACTGTGAAAGAGAACTTCTCAGCTATATTTCCTTGTTTCTCATTGGCACAATCCGGGTTCTAAGCCCATTCTTGTACTAATTGCTGAGGCTGGACAGAAAGGCTGTGCTAATTGACTTAAGCCTATTAGTTCAATCCCTGAAGCTGACAGTAGGGTTAGCTTGCTCTGAGCACATGGGCTGTGTGGAGATAGAAAGGGGATACTCAAACAACTAGGGAATTGTTGAGAGAAAGGAGAAAAAATGTTGGGCAACCCACACAGCAAAGATTCACCTTGATGGTATCATATTTTTTCTTTTATGTCAAATTACAGTACAAATATAGGATATATACAGTCATATACAAAGGTAAGCATTACATGAACAAGTATCATGTAGATAATTACAGTTTTTTCCCCCAGCTTTATTGAGATGTAATTGACATATAACAATGTGCAAGTTTGGGGCACCTGGGTGGCTCAGTCGGTTAAGCGTCCGACTTCAGCTCAGGTCATGATCTCACAGTTCATGAGTTCCAGCCCTGCATTGGGCTCTGTGCTGACAGCTCAGAGCCTGGAGCCTGCTTTGTATTCTGTGTCTCCCTCTCTCTTTGCCCCTCTCCTGCTCACACTCTGTCTCTCTCTCTTCAAAAATGAATAAACATTAAAAAAAGAATATTTTGTATTTATTCTCTTGGCAACGTGCAAGAATTTAACAGTATTATTAACTATGACTCTGCTAAACTTTAGATCTCCAGAACTTACTCATCTTATAACTGGAAGTTTATACTCTTTGACCAATATTTCCCTCACCGCCACCCCCCGGCTTCTGATTACCACCATTCTAGTCTGTGTTTCCATGTGTTAGAATTCCACATGATATAGGTGATATCATACAGTATTTGTCTTTCTCTGACTTCACTTAGCATAATGTTAAGGTCTATTTTGTGGCAAATGATTGGATATCCTTATTTCTCATAGCTGAATAATATTGATATATATACACATATACATATATGTACAATATACATACATATGTATGTACATATATTTATGTATACATACCTCACACTTTTATCCCATCAGCTGTTGATGTACACTTAGGTTATTTCCCTATTTTGGCTATTATGAATAATGCTGCAATGAACATGGGAGTGTAGACAGTTCTTCGAGATGCTATTTTCACTTCCTTTGGATAAGTACCCAGAAGTAGGATTGCTGGATCATATAAATAGTACTATTTTTAATTTTTAAAAATTTTATTGTATTGTTTTTATTGATATTTGATATAAAACATCACAATAGTTCTAGGTGTACAGGATAATCATGTATATATATATATATATATTATAAAATGATTATGACACTAACCTTAATTACCATCCAACATCACACAGTTACAAATATTTTTTGTGATGAGAACTTCTAAGATCTACTCCAGTAGCAAATTTCAAATATACAATATTGTTAACTACAGTCACCATACTGTACATTAGAGCCCCAAGACTCACTTATTTTGTAACTAAGATCTAGTATATTTTGACCACTTTTGTCTATTTCACCAAACCCCCAACTCCTTTTATTTTTAATATTTTGAGTTCTCTCCATGCTGTTTTTCATAGTGACTGCACCAATTTGCATTACTGGTTCTCTTTTCTCAACATCCTTGCCAACACATGTTATCTCTTGCTTTTTTGATGATAGTTATTCTAAAACATGTGAGGCGATATCTCATTGCATCCTTGCTAATCAGTGTTGTTGGGCATCTTTTCATGTCCCTGTTGGTCATCTGTATGTCTTCTTTGGAAATATGTCTCCTTATTTCCTTTGCTCTTATTTTAGTCAGAGTGTTTATTTTGCTATTGAGTCATATATGTTAGATACTAACCCCTTATCAGATATAGGATTTGCAAATATTTTCTCCCATTGGGTAGGCTGACTTTTCATTTTATGGATGGTTTCCTTTTTTACTTTGATGTCATCCCACTTGTTAATTTTTGCTTTTACTGCCTTTGCTTTTGATATCAAATTCAAAAAATCATTCCCAAAACCAACACCATGAAGCTCATTCCTATATTTTCTTCTATGAGTGTTAAGGTTCAGGTCTTACGTTTGAGTCTTTAATCCATTATGTGTATGGTGTAAGATACAATAATACAGTTGTATTTTACTGTTTTTCCAACACTACTTATTGAAGAAACTATTCTTTCCTCATTTTATATTTGTTTCCTTTGTCATAAATTAGTTGGCCAGATACGCATGGATTTATATCTGGGCTCTCTATTCTGTTCCATTGGTCTATGCATTTTTATGCCAGTACTATACTGTTTTGAATACTATAATTTTGTAATAATAGTTTAAAATCAGGAAATACGATGCTTCCAGCTTTAATCTTCTTTCTTATTACTGCTTTGGCTAATGGGGTCTTTTGTGGCTCCATACAAATTTTAGAATTTTTTTCTATTTCTGTGAAAAATGCCACTGGAATTTTGATAGGGATTATACTGAATCCTTAGAAAACTTTTGGTAGCATGGACATTTTAACAATATTAATTTTTTGATCCATCAGCACAAAATATATTTCCATTTATATGTGTCTTCACTGTCTTTCATCAATGTCTTACAGTTCTTAGTATACAGGTAGACAATTGTTAATGACATTATCTCATATTTCTTTGAAATATAAAAAAAATTACAAAAAAGAATCATAAAATTAGCAGATTTCCCCTGTTTTGTCTTGCATAGAAGTAAGTTATTAACTAGAAGTCATTTTTATTAAGTTCAAACTACAAATATTCACTTCTCTTGATTGAAACATTATGCTAGGAATATGGGCTTATTTTATACGGTTTTCCACAGTTACGAAATGTTAAATAAGATATCTAATTTACTAATATTGGCTTGGTTTTTAGTTTCGTTTACGATGAAGAGGAAGAAGATTATGTTCATGATCATGAAATGGATAAAGTATTTGCAGAAGACTTGGTAACCTGACCTACATAATTTGTTCTGGCTCCAAATCTCAACAGTGCCATTTATAGGTGGTGATATTCTTCCCTGTGTTGGTTCAACTTCAGAAAATCTTCTAAACAATGTTGTGTAACTGCCATTCCACTAGGAACTTTGGTGAATTGTGATGCCTATCTTGTGAGCAACACTAGTAAGTAATTAAAAAAGGAGAACAAGTTTGGAAATATTATATCTGATAAAGTCTGTTTTCCCAGAAGGAAATAATTTTATTATCTTTGTGAAAACAAAAGTCTGTCATTTTTTTCCTCTACCAAATTGTTTAGCCTTAAGTTTAGAATTCAAAAGTCTTGCTTGCTTCCAAAGGTTTTGGATGAAGAGCAATAAAAATTCCTTTAATGCTAAAGTGGATTCTCCCAGTAAAACACTGTCCATGAAAGTTCACCAAGTATTCCTTTTTTTTTTTAATTTTTACTGATATTATAAATATACTTAGACTACTAGAATCAATCTGTTTTGTCAGTGCTGGAATCCACTTACTATTCTTTTATTTCTTACCTGATCAGAGCCTAAACCCACTCATTAACTGGCTCTATCTTTGAAGACTCTTTTCCCACTGCCCAGAGATTCAAATTGTCAGAGTTACTAACAGGAAAGTATAACTAAAGAGAAAAGCACTTACCTGTCAGCAAAGATGACTTTCTTTTTCCCTAAACTCTAGCCCAATGTTCAACTAAAAAAAGACACTGCAGCAGCTCACCATGGAAACCAATGCCAGAACTCAAATTGCTCTATGGGACACAACTCTGTTTTTCAGTCCCCAGTTAAAATTAGTATGAATTCAACTCAAGTCTTTGAAAGAATACTTTTCTCAGTAAATTCCGTTTTAGTTGAATCTAAATGTAAAAATAGTCAAACCGTGCTCAGTATGTCTCAAGAGAGTCACGGGTGCCAGAAAGAATCCTTGGATTCACACCACTACACCATTATAAGTTATGTACTGTATTTAATGACGTATTGAACATGGTAGAAATCACCAGGATACATATAAAGACAGAGGGTGGATGTGCGGGGTGAAGCAGTGGGAAAGAATTATCCTAGCTGTTAACCATGGCAAATTTAAAACATGCCTATAAATTCTTTGACATCTGTACCACTAAGGGGTAGAAGCTCTATCTTCCCCTTGAATGTGGGAGGACGTGTGGCTGATAGACCAACAGAGTGCCCTGGAAGTGATGCTATACCCTAGGCTAGACCATCAAAGGCAACACAGTTCCTGACTTGTCTTCTTGAGACACTGACCCTTAATGCTCTGATCTGCCATGTAAAGAGTCTGAAGCCCTTATAGTAAGAGGAAGCACAGTCCACTTGAAATGGCATTCTGGCTGAGAGTCTTAGCACATGTCCCAGCAAATAGCCAGTATCAACTGTCAGACATGAGAATGATAAAACCTCTGGCTGATATTTGCTCCCCAGTTTTTTACTCATCTCAGCTGAGGCCCCAAATATTGTGAAGAGAGATAAACCATCCCCACTGTATTCTTTCTGCATTCTTGACCCATAGAATCCATAAAGATGATGAAATAGTTAATTTAAGCTGCTGTCAGTTTGATAAACAGGAGAGATAACTTGAACTTAGTAGAAAAGGGAAAACTCCTAGAAGAAAGATAATCAAACGGAGAAGATCTATATTGAGCTGCCAGCATTCGCTCTGTCTTGGTCTGCCATATTCACTTTTCATTTTGTCTTCAATACCTTCTTCCCAGATTCCTATATACATTTGGTTTTTGTGTTGAGAATTATTACATGAAATTGGGACTCACAGGACTATGTAATTTTGTTTTTTGTATTATGCTAGGTTTCGAGGGGAGTTGTCTTTGGTGACACAATGTTAAAAGCATTCAGATCCACGTGGAAAGTTTCCAGTGAAAATAGACAGGTGCTGGGGCGTCTGGGTGGCTCAGTCGCTTAAGCGGCCGACTGCAGCTCAGGTCATGATCTCACGGTCTGTGAGTTCGAGCCCCGCGTCGGGCTCTGTGCTGACAGCTCAGAGCCTGGAGCCTGCTTCAGATTCTGTATCTCCCTCTCTCTCTGCCCTTCCCTTGCTCACTCTATGTCTCTCAAAAATAAATAAAGATGCTAAGAAAATTAAAAAAAAAAAAAAAGAAAAAGAAAATAGACAGGTGCTACATAACCTAAGAAGTCAAAATTCACAAGAAAATATAAACAGAAAATGTCCTCTAAGGACTAATTTAGGGTAAAGGTCATACACATAGGCTCATTCCTTCCATGTCTCTGTTACAATTTGCTAGAGACCACAAAGCACAAACTTCTACTCTGATGAAATCAGATGTATTGATTTGCAATGAGGGAGTGCACTGCAGAGGAACTGTGTTAATCAAGATTCTCCATGGGGTGCCTGGGTGGCTCAGTCGGTTGGGTGTCCGACTTTGGCTCAGGTCATGATCTCGCAGTTCACGAGTTTGAGCCCCGCATCAGGCTCTGTGCTGAAAGCTCAGAGCCTGGAGCCTGCTTCAGATTCTGTCTCCCTCTGTCTCTCTGCCCCTCCCCTGCTCATGCTCTGTCATTCTCTCTCTCTCTCAGAAATAAACATTTAAAAAAATTTTTTTAAAAAAAGATCCTCCAGAAAAATGGAATCAAGAGGATTTCTATGTAGACATATGGAAGAGGAGATTTATTACAGGAATTGGCTTATAACAATTGTGAAGGCTCTGAAGTCCTACAGTCTGCTGACTGTAAAATGGAGAGCCAGGAAAGCTGGTGGTTTAATTCAGTTTCAGTCTGAACATCCAAAAACCTGGACCTCTGATGTCCAATGGCAGGAGAAGGTGTTCCAGCTCAAGAAAAGAGGGGAGAACTGGCCCTTCTTCTGCCTTTTTGTTCTATTTAAGCTTCCAATGGATTGGATGATGCCTGCCGACATTGATGAAAGTGGATCTTCTTTACTCAGTTTACTGAATCAAATATTCATCTTTTCTGGGAATAGCCTCACAGAGACACCCATGGATAATGATTTATCGGCTATCTGGACATCCCTTAGCCCAGCCAAGATGACTAATAAAAGTAAACATCCCAGGAACATGCCATTCAACAAGAAGAAAACATCTTATGTAAGGTTCGGGTTCCATTCAAGGATATTGAGGCTGATCTAGGAAGCCATCAGTTCTGGACTATTGCTGTTTCTGAGATGGGATTAGGAGAGATGAGGATTGACTAGGGTTTAGGTACTGTCATGAGGTGTCCCCTGACATATATGAATACAGTAAAGCATTTCCAGGGGCATCAGTGGTAAGAAAGCAGTGGTCAAAGAGCAGGTCACTCTGCTATTGAAAAGAAGCCATTCCCTTAGATTGCTCATGAAGACTGCTTCAGCCTGGAGTTGCCAAGGGCTATTTTATCATCATGTGGAAACAACTTGTCTGAAGAGGAAATCAACAATGGCTAAATCAGTGCTGGGACACACTGGAATCCTTAAATACAGCTGTGCCTGAAAATCTATCTCTTGCATTCCCCACCACAGAGGCCAGTACATACTTGTTTTTGTTTAAGCTACGCCTTGAAAGCTACTCCTGACTAATACAAGCCTGATAACATTTCCTAAGATTCTTAAATCAGACTTCAAAAAGACTAGAAACTCTTTCATCTGACCCCTGAGAGAAGCTTGCAGTGTGTGTGTGCATTTGGGTGTGTGCATGAGCGAGTGTATCTGTATATGTGCATGGAGGGACGGGGGTGCATTTTGCAGTACCTGCAATGCTTTGCTTTGGTGTAGGAAAATTATCACTACAATCCACATACTCTTGACATTTATAGGAGGTTATATTTCTAAGTAACTAATAAGCATATGATTTTCAATAGATTCTGCTAATTGAGTACACATTTTGTACAAGGTACTCAACTATATATACCCTGAGGAGGAATAAATAATAATCTGATATTATCCAGGAGTTCAAAAATATAGTTACCTAGTAAGTCACAGTCAAAGCCAAAAGACATGTGAGCAGTGAGCCTTAATAGTACTTCAGTGGGAGGAAAGACCATTACAGAATGGCAGAGGGGAAGGAAACTTCCCATTAAGCACAGGATGGTAGCGAGGCTTTACTGAAGATACAATTTAAACATGGGGAGAAAGAAGACATTTTGGAAGAAATTCCAATTAAGTGGTGTAAACAATTATGCAAAGAATGACCGGAAGAACAGTTTGGGCCAGGAGAAGAACTCTTAATGGGAGAGGCATGGGACTTAAGTTTGGAAATGTAAGTTCAGATCAGTCTGCTGAGACTCTGAAATACCAGACAATGGATTTGGAATGGAATGGATTCCTCATTTGGTAGGAATTGGAAAGCCACTGTAGATTTCTGATTAGGGTAGTATCAACACAAAAAGAGGTGTTTAGAAAAATGTATTTGGTGGGGTAACTGGGTAGCTCAATCAGTTAAGTATTCAACTTCTGCTCAGGTCACAATGGTTTGTGGGTTCGAGCTCTGCATTGGGCTTTCTGCTGTCAGTACAGAGCCCAATTTGGATCCTCTGTCCTCCATTCTTTCTGCTCCTCCCCTGCTCCCATGTGCACTCTCTCTCGCAAAAATGAACATTAAAAAAAGAAGAAGAACGTATTTGGCAGTTTGATGTTTTGACTGAGGACGATAATGGAGAACACCATTGCCTTTGTCTGGATGTAAGGTGATGAAGTTGTGAAAGAGCCTTGGGGCAGAAGGAATGAAAGACCAGGGACAGACTGAAATGGGGGAAGAGATGAACTTACTGTCACTAAAATACAAGGAGAAGGAAGAAGGAAGAATCATAGTTGAAGTAGTACCTTTTTTTTCAACTATAGAGCACTTAGGGGCGCCTGGGTGGCTCAGATGGTTGAGCATCTGACTTCAGCTCAGGTCATGAACTAATGGATCATGCGTTCAAGTCCTACATTGGGCTCTGTACTGTCAGCATGGAACCGGGAGCCTGGTTCGGCTCCTCTGTCCACCTGCCTCTGCCCTTCTCCTGCTCACCCACATACTCTCTATCTTTAAAAAATAAATAATAAAACATTAAAAGAGAGAGCATATGGGTATTATCTAACCTAGACCCATTTTGCAGGTGAGTTGCCAGCTCCAAAGCATGTGAGTGACTTTCCCAAAGTACACGTGACCCTTGTCACTAGCAGAGCTGAGGAGCTGCCATAAAGCCCGAGCCTATCCTCCTTGCTCCCACCTCCTCTGGATGAAGATGTGGTCATCAGGACATCAGAGGGCAGAGTGATGGAGACTGCTGAAAAGATCCCAGGGCAGAGCAGTGTGGACAATAATCACTGATGAGCTAAAAGTGGTTGAGATAAGAGCCCAGGGAGAAGCAGCTGTGGGAGGTCACATCAAGCTAAACCTCCCCCCACCCCATTTCTAACATGAGCCATCGAGATATTAAGGAGTGGAGCTTCTAACAGGAGACATTATAAATATCTGAGAGCCAGTAGGATTGGGCCTCCTAACAGATCTTCGTGAAGAGAAGGCATTTGGAACCTCACCTGGAGAGGGGGAAGCCTAGGAAAGGCATCTCTGGGATGCCGCCAAGCTTGAACTATTACCATTCCTTCTAGTTTGTCTAGCATGGTTCACCAGGAAAGATCAAGAGTTAAAAAGCCACGCTGGTGCCTACTGTCTGAAAATAAGGACCACGTCTAGAGCGTCATGGGCTTTATGTCCCAAGAACAAAGGAAAAAGGTGGGGACAGTAGGAGCCCCCTAATAGGCAGTATCCTGACTTCTGGGCTCTGACTCGTAAGAGCAAGAAGAACGGAGATGTTAACAGAAACTAAGGAATTGCCAGTAGGAAAGGGAGAGGGAAAGAATAAAATGAAATGCAGATGTGTAAATGCCCCCCTCAGAGCCCCCGGAGGTTCCTTCCTGGTCTTCTTTTAGCCAAGGGGAGAATATAGCCAACCTCTAGTACTTCTCTCTCCCACACTGCCACCGAATGGAGGAATTCCAGTTCTCTTGCTGTTCACTTTACAAACCAAGCCAACATTTCTTGGAACAAAGATTTCTAACAAACACTTTTGAGGACCCCCATGGTGAGGCATTGTTCCCGCTGCAGTTTGAATCCTAGCTTTTGAGGTTACTTGATGAAAAATATGAAAACATGGGGACTTGACTTACCTCACTTGTGCCGGCCCAGAAGCAAGGATGTCTGCTACTCAGAATCACCTGGAGAGGTTTCTATATAAGCACATGTCCAGGCTCCGCCCTCAGAGATTTGGAAGCTGTAAAAGGGATGGGGGCCTATTAATCTGCATCGTTTAAAGTTCTTCAGATGATTCTAATAAAGACTAACATTTGGGAACCGCTCTTACCCTAAATATTTACATATATTTTGAATTTACACAATAGCGTCAATCAGCTAGCTTCCCCCTTTAAGTTGTACATTTTAGAATATTAATAAATAAATTTTTAAAATATGTTCCAAAAGTGTGGGGGGAGCAGGGAAAGGTGAAGAGACTCAGTGAGGTACCTTGCATTATGCTCCAGTCTTTCCAGTTCTTGAAATACACACACATGCATCCTTCTCTCAAGCACTTTGTTATCACATGCAACTTTTCTGGCTTCTAATCTCCACTGTTCCAGTAAGCCACCATTTAGAGCGCAGGTATGCATTACGCCTTTAATATTCCACCTCCTCCGATTTTTTTCCAGTCTGAGCCACTGCTGTAGCAGCCGAGCTGTGGAGTCTCATCCGGAAGCTAGTGACTCCACTGCCCTAGCCAGGCTCTCAGAGGCTACACAGGTGATCCAGGTGATCAGCCTGCTTTGGGAACTACAGCCCAAGAGCTGTTTTCAGTACCTACCTAAGCTCCTGTGAACTGTGTTGCGTCCCTTCCAGGTGAAAGATATTAAAGGAGATCAATCCTACTCCTTTGGCAGATTCTGAAACAAATCAACAAAACATTAGTTTCACAATCTGAAACACATTTCTTCACACAGATATTAATACAGACATGCAAACATCCAAGCCCTGAGTAAATGCATCAATTAAAACCTATTTCCCCCATGCATAAAAGAATGATAAGACCTTCTTATGGGTGGGTTTGGAAGGAAAGAGGGATTTGAGTTACAAGGGTCCCTACACTTGAGTCAGGAATAATGTGGACAAAGAGACTAACAGCACTTTGTTTAAATTTCACCGGATAGTTCTAATCTGATTGGATTTTATAACTGGAAATTCTATAAAGGCAGAAGTTTTTGGATTCAATGTATTGCTTAAAAACAAAACAAGCAAATGCTATCATTTATCAACTTAAATTCTGCCCAGACTGCAGTAACTTCTGAAAATATGGTTTGGGGATTGCTTTCTAAAGCAAAGTGGAACTTCTGATCAGAAAGACTTCATTAAGGAGATTTTTTTTATGTGTCCTTGGAAGCTTAACACACCTAAATAAGCATTTGTCTCTCAGCTTTCAGGATGGGGAAGAAAAGAAGGACTTGAGCAACAAAATATACAATTTGAATCCCTCTACTAAAATAGTCATCGAATTCAAGAAGAGGAGAAAAGTGCAAGAATTTTTTTTAAATTTTATACTAGGTAGAAACTATTTTCAGCCTGTGCTAGTTCTGGGAAAGGTCTGATTGAATTTGGTGTAAGTTATAAAGATGTATACTTATCAAACTCAGGGCACCTGGGTGGCTCAGTTGGTTAAGTGTCTGACTTCAGCTCAGGCCATGATCTCAAGGTTCATGAGTTTCAGCCCTGTGCCAGGCTCTGTGCTGATGGTTCGGAGCCTGAAGCCTGCTTCAGATTCTGTGTCTCCCTTTCTCTTGGCCCCTTCCGTGCTCACGCTCTGTCTCTTTCCTCTCTCTCTCTCTCAAAAATAAACAGGGGCACCTGGGTGGCTCAGTTGGTTAAGCGTCTGACTTCGCTCAGGTCATGATATCACAGTTTGTGAGTTTGAGTCCCATGTAGGGCTCTGTGCTGACAGCTCAGAGCCTGGAGATGGTTTGGATTCTGTCTCCCTCTCTCTCTGTCCCTACCCCACTCATGCTCTGCCTCTCTCTTTTAAAAGTAAATGATAAAACATTAAAAAAATAAATTAAATTAAAAAAAATTTTAAATATATATATACTAATCAAACTCTAGAACTAAGGTATGGGTCAGATTAAAGAATAACTGATAATAGGTCATGATTATTAAGAAAAGATACTACACTATGATTTCCTTATAATGTAGCACTGCACAAAGAGGCCTATAGACCTAACAGCAATTTTTATCAAGGTATGAGATGTATATGTAGTTTGTAAGATTTTCAGTAATGGTAAGATATGCACAAAAGTAAACATAACGGAAAGCAAAAAAATAAGATATTTTGTTTATAATAATGGGTCCTTTTTTCATAAATAATGAGTCCTTAAAAATCCACATGTTAATAAAAGACAAAATTGAAAAATTGGACTTCATGAAAATGAAAAACTTTGGGCTTCAAAGCATACTGTCAAGAAAAGTGAAAAGAAAACCCATAGAATGGCAGAAAATATTTGCAAATCATATATCTGATAAGAGACTTGTACCTAGAATATGTAAAGAACTTTCACAACTCAACAATAAAAAGACAATTAACTCAGTTAAAAAAATGGATTAAGGGATCTGTGTACATATTTCTCCAAAGAAGATGTACAAATGGCCAATAAGCACAAGAAAAGATGCTGGACATTATCAGTCATCAGAGAAATGCATATCAAGGCCACACCCACTAGTATAGCTACAAGCAAAAAGTCAAATAATAACAAGTGTTATCACGGATGTGGGAAATCAGAACCCTCACACACACATTGCTGCTGAGAATGTAAAATGGTGCAGCCACTATGGAAAACAGTCTAGCTCTTCCTCAAAAAGTTCAACATAGACCTGACAATTCCACTCCTAGGTCTATAGCCAAGAGTTATGAAGAGATATGTCTACACAAATACTTGTATGTCGATGTTCATAGCGGCATTGTTCATATAACCAAAAAGGAAACAAATCCACCAACTAATGAATGGATCCAGAAATGCAGTGCCTTCGTACAATGGAATATTATTTGGTCATAAAGAAGAATGAAATACTGACACATGCGACAACATGAATCCTGAAAATATGCTAAGTGAAAAAATTTAATCATAAAAGACTGTTTATAATATTAATATGAAATGCCCAGAATAGGTCAATTTATAAAGATAAAAAATATATTAGTGGTTATTAGTGCTTGCTTAAAGTTGGCAAGAGTAGGGGAGGGATTTGGGGAGTGACAGCTAAAGGATCCAGGGTTTCTGTCTGAGGTGATGAAAATAGTCTAAAACGGACTGTGGTGATGTTTGCACAACTCTGTGAACACACTGAAATACCTTGAATTATATACTTAAGTGGGTGAGTTGCATGGTGTGTATTTTGTGTATGTCAATACAGTTGTTAACTCCTCTCCCCCCACATTAAAAAGACATGTTGAATTTAGATTGGTGAAAGCAAAAAATAGAGCTGAAAAATTAGTACCCTTTATCCCCTTAGCGCTTCTTCTGCTGATTTTTTATCCTAATTAAAGACACCACAATTCATTTGGTAGCTGTCTTGGAAGCCCTGTCTCCTCCCATTAGCTACCTTTCATATTCCACCTAATGCAATAGTTCTGTGTGTATTGTGGTCAAAGGAACTCAATCCAGCAACCAACACAATTTCAAAGTAACAGAAGTTCTTTACTGAATTTCTCAAACATCCTGGAGAGAATGCATAAGTCTCAGGAAAATTCTTAGAAACCCCCCACACCTCCCTGTCATTTACTTCCTTCATGTCTCCTAGCTTCTCTAGCATCCACTTTCCTCAAATCTCCCCCAATTTTCTCTTCATGCTCTTGGTTTTGTACAACTTTGTTCTCTATGTCTAAATCTGCTTTTTAAAAGCTTTGAGGAACCCACCTAATGATGAGAGAACCCTTTCCAAAGGGCAGATGTGGGAGAGAAACTGAGTAGTCAGAGCCAGCACTCGCTTAAGAAGGTGGAGGTGGAAAGACTTCTCAGGATGGAGATCTTATGTTAGCTTAGTTTATAAGGAAGACCTATTTTAAAGGGCTGCATCTTATAGTTATCCAGGGTGTGTACTGTACAACCCACACGATTCAATAGACAATGCTCTGATTCCCTGGCCTTGTGCATCCATTTCGAGGAACTTCCATTGGTTTCTGGGCTCTCCTTTACAGACTTCTCTGCAGAAATGAGATATTCGATCAAAGAGATTGTAGAAGGAAACCTGGTGTGCCCAAGCCTGCCACTTCCTCTTTGTCTTTTCAGCTTTGCTTGCTTACAAGGAGAGTTTGTTCGGTTTGCTCTTTGCCATGGGGCAAGGAGCCTAACTTTGTAAGAGAGACCTGCCGTTGCCCAACTGTGCCAAGGTCCTCATGTGTAAGTCTAATTCAGCAATGGTGTATTAATAAGCCCACTTGGTAATGGAGTGAAAGCCATGCTGTCCAATCAGCTATATTAGGTAATAAAGGTAATAAAGGAAGAGAGGTGTTCTAGATGACCCTCAAAACTCCAGCATAGTATTTCAGCTTTTTGTTCACTCCCAGATGGCTATCCCCAATTGTCCCAAAAGGTTTTATTTTAAGTTACTATCTATTGCTTGCAACCAACCAGAACAAATGGAAACATCACTCCAAAAATACTTAATTGAAGCTAAAATTAAAAAAAAACATTTTAATGTTTACTTGTTTTTGAGAGAGACAGAGTGTGAGTAGGGGAGGGGAAGAGAGAAGGAAAGAGAAAGAGGGGGACACAGAATCTGAAGCAGGCTCCAGGCTCTGAACTGTCAGCACAGAGCCCGATGCAGGGTTCAAAGTCACAAAATGTGAGATCACGACCTGAGCTGAAATTGGACACTTGACTGACTGAGCCACCCAGTTGCCTCGAAGCTAAAATTTATAATAAAATCAACATTCAATTTAGGAGTGAATATTATAGAGTAATATTTAAATGCATTTTCGAAAGGAAAGAACACCCTTATCCAGAGTCTTCTGCTTCCTGTGACTTTGAAATGCCCTCGAGCCCAAGTCCTGTGTAAATTGTACCAATGACAGCAGGACCCGTTTTTCATTCCGTTCTCATCAATCCTATTTTATTAACTTGAGATGTCAGGTTTTTCCTAAATTATAGCCAGTTCTATTCACTGCTATTTGGTGGTTTATTTCAAACTGATTATAAGACAAATTTAACGATCATTAAACTAGAAGGGAGCATGATTAAGATTTCCGAAAGTAGGTTAATTTTACCTGGAGCCTGGATGCGTTATCTTATAAAATATACTTTTTCTTGCCTCAGAGAAATAGTATCAAATTATTTCTCACTCTAAGAAATTATTATGTAAAACTATTTTTAAAGAACCAAGTAATTTTCATGTCATTCTAAAGTGCACGCTAAAAAAACTACATTAGTTAAGATTTGGCACTGTTGGAAATGAAGTCATCTCTCAAAACGGAATTAGCATCTTTATACCCAAAATGAACAAAAGTGTAGGTATGTCTCAAGTCCCTTCTTTCTGTATAATTTGTGACAAATTATGTTTTCTCGAAATGCTGAGATACAGGCTGGCCCTATTATTTAGAGTGATGAGGTCATACAGCATTGTTTGCTGCAAACCAGGAGTCAGAAATAAAATGGAAAGGCATTGAAAGGACATCATGGATAGGAGATCACAGGAGAATTTGGGAGACATTTTTGAGACTTGTTTTATGTACACAGGCTCCATCAACTTCCATTTTTCATAGCAGATATTGTTAAAGTGCTGATTACCCATGTAGATTTTGGAAACCCTAGGCAGACCCCATCATTGCAGCACCCCAAATCATCCTCACCCATTTGCTGATTTCTGGGATTCCACCAGATGTTCTGTGTCAGCATTTTGGCTTGACGTCATGTCAGTCGTTAAAACACAAACGCCACTCAGCCCTGGGATTCCTAATGGTTTAGGAACCCTGTTCTGATCCCGGCTCAGTCCCATGCTAGGGTGTAGAAACATCTGTACTTGGCCTGCAGTGCCACGTGCCACCGCACGGATATTTTATAAGAAGAGGACCATAGTTCCAGCCTTCTCCACCAACAAAGCTTCAGACTCTCCCAGGCCTCTCGGAGACCAATCCTTTTACATCACAACCTGGCCACTCCAGGTTTAAGTGGACTTAAACCACGTCCTCCCTGAGCCAGTGCCAGACTTGGCCACTAACTTCATCCCCTCCTTCTTTAGGGCAATTTTACCTCAAATGACCCTTAGCCAGTGTCGATTTCAGTGGTCCATCCTAATAGGACTTCCTACCTTTGTCTCTTTCAGGATATAACATTTGGGATATTAGTTCCTTCTACCCCAGGAGACCCTGATCTCCTTATGACAATGGTTCCACGTTCTCCCCTGGGGCTTCGCTTTCTGGTTCAGACTGCTTCCCAGTTTCCAAAGAGCAACCACGGACCATGTTATCTGGCCAAATGAAAGAACTTCATCAGAAGACACAGGGAGCACTGTGTAGTCACCTGGTGATGGAGTTTACTAGGTAGTAGAGGGTATTCTATTCTCACCACTCTTGTCCGACTTTAGCAAGGTGAGTGGAGCAGATCAAAACAATGCCAGAGCAAAAGTGGGGGGCAGGCAGAAGGGGACCCTTGGGGGGTTCATGCCAAGCCGGGGGGTGTGCATCTTATCTAGGAAAAGCAAAGCATGCCTAGCAATGATCTGAGAGCCGTAGGATGCCACAGAAGAGGAAAGAGATGCCAAGGTGGGTAGAAGGAGTATGCTGGAGTTGTGAAGCATACATAAGGTATTCTAGCACAAAAAGGGAACAATTTCCTCAATAGAGACTAGGTCAGGGGCTACTATTTAGTTGCACTGATTCATAGTCCTTGATTTACATTTTTTATTTTAATTTTTTTAATGTTTATTTGATTTTGAAAGAGAGATAGAGAATGAGAGGGAGAGGGGCAAAGAGGGACAGAGAGAGAGAATCCCAAGCAGCTTGACAATAGCTAGGCCTTCAGTATCCAGTGAGGATTTCTCTCTTTAGGTACCCAAGGCCTTTAAGGATGTCCAGATTGCTTAAGAGGTTAAAAGAACTGCTTAGTTCTCTTGCAGGGCTTTGGAACACAGATCAACAGAGGTGTGCTCAGAGAGCTGGTTTTCCCAGGAGTGGACCTTTGGAGCTGCTGTGTCCTGAGCCTTCATCTTCAACATCCCTGCACACCTCACTTATATTCTCTCTGGCAGAACGTGGGAAGGATTCATCTCAAGAGGGCAGGCAACTAACAAAAGAGGAAATGAAGAATTTCAATTACCTCCTGTTTCCCTGCTTCAGGGACCTTTTCTTATCTAAAGCCATGCAACATAAAACAAAAAGCCCTGAGTTTAACTGATTTCAAAGAGACACAGAACTTGCTGTGATTCTCTAACTCAAACACACTGGAGCCACCACCTGGCAGGCAGAGCAGCAGGACAGAGTAAGGAAGAGGCTCTCGGAGAAGAAACGGCCACTAGGGGGGACCGCAGCTCCAGCGAGCAGATGGAGACTCCCGCTCCCTCTAGGAAGTCACAGGGATGTTGCTCTGGATTAATTTCAACATTCTTAACCATGGATTTCTGCCTCTTCTCTGGAATATCCACCAACAGGAGAGCAGCCAGTGCTGCATTTATACGTTAAGAACAATCATTAGAAATAAAAGGATATTAAATACAAGTTAACTGAGGTTTCCATGAAGGGTCAGGAAGTTTAGGGTCTCTTCTCAATCTGTCCTCTTAATACTGCCATAATTTATTTTTACCATTTTTTTTTAACGGAAGTATAATTCCCATGCAATGATATATTAGTTTCAGCACAACATATCAATTAAACAATTCTGTCCATTGCTCAGTGCTCACCAGGCTAAGTATAGTCACCATACAATGTTGTTACAATGTATTGTACATTTTGTCTCTGTGACTCATATTGTTATGCCCAGAATTTGGGAACCCCAAAAACCACCAGGGAGCCGAGTCCGATGCAAGAACAAAGAGCCTTTATTCGAGCTAGCTCGAGCTCAGTCTCATACCTGCAACAATGCAGCGGTGGGTGGGTCGAACACAATAGTTTTCAAGGGGTCTAGTGTCTCCCTCTCTCTCTCTGCCCTTCCCCTGTTCACGCTGTGCCTCTATGTCTCTCAAAAATAAATAAACATTAAAAAAAATTAAAAAAAAAAAAAAAAAGAGGGGCACCTGGGTGGCTCAGTCGGTTGGGCGGCCGACCTCGGCTCAGGTCATGATCTCGCAGTCTGTGAGTTCGAGCCCCGTGTCGGGCTCTGTGCTGCCGGCTCAGAGCCTGGAGCTTGCTTCGGATTCTGTGTCTCCCTCTCTCTCTCTCTGCCCTTCCCCTGTTCACGCTGTGCCTCTATGTCTCTCAAAAATAAATAAACATTAAAAAAAAAATTTAAAGGGGTCTAGGGGCAGTGGGAGGGGTGATGGTCGTGACCCTAGCCGATTGGCTGAGGAGGGATCAGGGTCCTGTTCCATAGGTCAAGCTTCTGCGCAGGCGCTGGGGACTCAAGGTGGAGGACATGGAACACAATGGAGTCAGTCCCAGTTTTCCCTTAAGCAAAATGGAATCAGTCCCGATTTGCCCTTACAATGTATTTTATAACCATAATCCTTTTATCTATTTCACCTATCCGCCCCCACTCCCCCCCATCAAGCTTCCCCTCTGGGAACCACCAATTTGTTCTCTGTATTTAAGAATCTGTATTTGTTTGTATCTTTGCTCATTTGTTTTGTTTTTTAGATTCACAATTTTAGCGTGAACACAAAACAAGAAATAGATGGAGGAGTAAACTATTTTGTACATCACTAAGGGGCAAAGATGCTCAGACCCAGTAATGGGATCATGATGGAAGGTAAAGTCATTGCCCAGCCCTAGTCACCAAGATCTAAAACCTTTAATGAAGCAAACTGTTGGCTATTGACTGGCAAAAGGAATACTTCAGAGGTGAGAGGCATTTCAATTATGTGCGTCTCTTACCAGTCCAGGAATGCCTCTCCCTGTCTCTCCCTGTGTGAGACAAGTGCTTAGCTGGGAATGCCCATTACAAAATAGACTCAACTTGCAGAAAATTCAAAACGAACACGAGATCAGATAGAGCCCCTAAAATAGAGACCTTTATTCACGTTACAAACACGCTAACATTACAAAAAACGTGATCACTTTTTAAAAGGATGTGCTTGTTGCGGGTTTTCCTTTGAAAGAAATCTTCCTAGTGATGAGGGAGCATGAGGCAAGCTGACGGACCACAGACATCCTCCCCTCCCCCTCCTCCCAGGTGGGATGTGTGTGATACGCCTCAGGCACTCCTGGCTGCCCAAGAACAAAGGAAAGGGGGAAAACAAATGATTACCTGATAGAGATCACAGTCCTGCAGGACCTAAGTCTCCATCACCCCTCCATAGTGATGTGGGAACAAAGGCAGAAGGAAATGGCAAATAGAACTCAATTTCCTTAGAACCTGCAGCCCATTGACAATAATCGAGGCGGTCAGAGTAGCATGTTTCTCCAGAAACTCCTTACTGTCTTAAGGCTAATGCTTTGCTAGAGGGAAAACAATGTTAGCTTGACAATAGCTAGGCCTTCAGTCCTGTGAGTCTTCTTTAGCATCTGTAAATCTCTCTGGAAACTTCCCTTGGACTTTACCTCCCCCAACCCCGTTGTATATAACCAGTGTCTCCTCGTGGTCCCTGGGCAGCTCTTTCTGCCCCCTGGGTCCTGTCCTTATGCTTCAATAAAATCACCTTTTTGCACCAAAGATGTCTTCAAAAATTCTTTCTTGGCCATCGGCTCTGGACCCCACGAACTCCACTACCACCCCCAAAACTCATCACTAGTACATTTAAGAGAGGCGAAATTGCCCAAGTTTAAAATATGTGAAATTACCAAAACTTTAGAAATATACCTTTTCAGCATTTATACCGTACACAAATAACAGGGGAAAGCATAACCTTTATATGAAATCAGTGCCATTACAATTACTTTTTAATTCTAAGGTTAGTTATATGTATAACATAATTATCTCATAATCACGGTATTAAAATATCAGATGCAAGACATTACAATTTAAATTTGGGGGCGTGGTGAAGGGGTCACCTGAATGGCTCAGTTAGTTGGACATCAGACTCTTGATCTCAGCCCAGGTCTTGATCTCAAAGTCTTGATCTCAGGGTCATGAGTTCAAGCCTTGTGTTGGGCTCTGCACTGGGCAATGAAGCCTACAGAAAGAAAGAAAAGAAAGAAGAGAAAGGGAGGGAGGGAGAAAGGAAGGAAGGAAAAAAAAGAAGGAAGAAGGAAAGGGCGAGGAAGGAAGGAAGAAAAATAAATTTGGGGAAGAAAAATCAGTCGTTCAAAAAACTTGACAGCTACATTAAGGGCAAGCAATGAGAACAAAATCTCATACTATTTTCTCCTTCGTTCCTAAATATTTAACACTTCAACCGTTTACTATTTAAATGCAAAGGTTTCCATCGTACCACTGAGGGAGGAAATTGCTGAGATCTTCAAAAATCTCATTTACGAAGGGGAAAAAAATTTGCATGAGCCCTACGTTAATTAAAACTTTGGATATACATTCTTCAGAAAAGATTTGTGCCTGGGTTCATAATCTCTGCTTGCAACTGGAAGTAACATGGGCTCTAAGAAAAGATGGAATATAGGGAAGTTGGAAGGCCCGTCCACCCCAGAATTGCATCTGTTTCTCCCACCCCCAGGCAAGCAGAATGTCAGGCCAAGAATGCCTCTAGCAGCGAATCTGTGGGGTCTGAGTTTGCATGGGAATAACCTAGAACATCCGCCTTCATACAGGGCTGTGGAAAGATGAGCGTCAAGCAGACAGGTCTACGGGTCTATTGTGGGCAATGGGGCTCAGGTTGACCAGCTGCACCCCAAGTCTCCTGCCTCCAATCCAACCCAAGCAGCTGTATCTGTTTACAAATTGGGCTTCCAAATGCAATTTTACTGGAAGAAAAGTTTCCGGTTGCTAAAAAATATTAACTGGAGGATTTAAAAGTGCTGAAAAAGTTATCGCTGGGTGGTTTTTATTTGGGGGGTGATCAATGGTTATTTTCCTAATTTTGCATTCCACATCTGTGGGGTGTCCAGATCAGGCGGAAGCCACCAGCCCCCCAGCCCCCCAGTGAAAGAATTCACCTGAGGCCGTATGGAGATAAAAATTTATTGAATACACTGCAAGGTAGCTGTGGGCAGGACAGCAGAGGAGAGGCTATCTGCCAGGGGGTGTGGGGGGGGTGCTGTAGGTAAGGGGGAAGGGGAGGAGGTATGGGAACCTATGGAATTTTCCTTTTTTGGTACCTGTGTCTGGATGTAAGTAACCCATTGGTCAACTAGGGCTTATGGCTATTTTGAGGTGGGTCACACGATGGCAGCCACAGGGTAGGAGGACATCATGAGTCCTTCTACCTCACACAGGTTCCCGTTGTTCAAGTTGGTTGCCTAAAACCGGCCTCTCCAGCATCTTTCAAATTTTCAACAATGAAGAAGTCTTACTTTTGTAATTAACACACACACAAAAAGTTATATTAAAATAAAATAATAAGTTTTGCCTACTTCTCCAAAAAAAAAAAAAAGTGCTGAAAACAGGCTTTCCGCTAGGATCGGGGCATTTTTGAATGTGAGTTGCAGTTTTCAAACATAAAGCACAGCTGTTTTGTCTCTTCCCCTGAAGCTGTGAAAAAGGGGAAAGAGTCTGAAAGCGGGAACAGGAAAAGACTATTGAGAAAAGTGGCTGCTATTTCTAGGCGAACGTCTCCCTGGCAACACTGTTCTCAGAGGCAATGCCTTCCTGCCTGGTCTTATTGGGATGCATGAGTGATGAATCCAGAGGATTCACGGGACCCAAAGTCAGCAGAGTCCAGGAGAGATTTGAGACAAAGCAGAGAGTCAAAGCAGGCCAGAGAGATGTGACAGACAGACCGTTAGCTGCTGTCAGTGCTGGAGTCTGGCCAGGGCAGTCACGTGGTCCCTGGAGACCTGCAGGAAGGTAGGAACAGAAAGATCTCACTGTGTTGACGAGGCTCCTGGGATTCAAGAGGGGAAGACCTCAGGAACTGTGGCTGAAGAAGTGCAGGTCAAGGAACAGTTATAGAGAGCAGAAGGTAAGCTTAGCCTATAGTGGGCCAGTACAGGGAAACTGCAGAATTACACAAAAAATGGGCACTGGAGATTGGGAGTGAGAAATGATTTAGAAGTGAAAAACTCTAAAGCCAACAGGAACAACAAAAAAAAAATCCTAAGCCCAAGGCAATTTTAGAACAAAGTGCAACGGATACAAATAGTCCTAGCTTTCCCTGAGTAGATCACAGAGGTCCCTCACTCCATTGGGTAAAGCAATATGTGAATGCGTGAATGCAACAAAATGCATTAGAGATTTAAAAAACAAACACAGGAGACTTGCATTAGAAAAGACCTAAAATACAGATATCATGGAAAGTGGACCACGGCTGGTACCAGGAAAGCCTGAGTAGCATTCACAATCAACATACATCGGAGACCCTGGTTCTCAAAGCCTGGTCCCCAGGCCAGCAGCACCAGTAGCACCTGCGAGCTTGCTGGAAATGCAAATTCCCAGGCTCTGCCTCAGACCTACTGAATCACAAACGCCGGCAGGGAGGGCCAGAAGTCTGTGCATTAGCAAGCCCACCAGACGATGCTTCGTGCTTACTAAATATTCAGAACCATTGGTCCAGAGGCATTTGAATCACCAGGAAAAGCTACCTATCAAACACAGTAAAGGAAAGCAAGGACCATGAAAAGAGGGTAATGCCAAAGTAGCCAATCAAAACTGAGATTCAGCCTTAAGCCCCCAGGACTAGAATGCTCACATATTTCTCCACCCTAGTTCAAGTCACCACTGGTGCATGGACTACTGTGGTAGCTCGGTGACCATCTGTCCTGGTTTGGCCAGGCAAGTCTTGGCTTGAACCTGTAGTCCCGGTATAATGAGGCTTATTTTCACTCTCAAAACTGTCCAGATTTTAAGTATTGTTATATGGCTCCCTTAGTGACAGCCTCCTGACCACGTTACCACTTCCATGCTTGTTGATCTTCAATGCGTTCTCTTCCCAGAAACAAAACCGGTAAATTATCCAGGTTACTCTTCTACAAAACCCATCAATGACTTCATTGCTCTGAGATAAAACATAAATGCCTCACAGTGGCCCACAGCACCTACCTTCCATCTTCACCTAATTCCATATTCCTTTCTTTGTTTCAAGTACATTAGCCTCCTGTCAGTACCTTCACAAGCCAAGTTCATGGACCTCAAGGCCTTGACCTCACAAGCCAAGTTCATGGACCTGAAGCCTGGTCCTTCTTCCTGGAGGGCACCCAATCTACATCCCTCTTCTAATGCCAGGTAGTTGTCTCTTGTTTTCATTTAAGAACATTCCAAGTGATTTCTCAGGTATTCTTTGAAGGTATTATTTTAATGACTGCATAATTTGCCATCATATGGATGTGATATAATTTAAATATTCCCTAACATTGATTAAGACTGTTTCCTTTTTTTTTTTTTTTTTTTTGCCATTACCAGAAAAGCTGTGAGGCACCTGGGTGGCTTTGTCAGTTAAGCATCTGGCTTCCACTAAGGTCATGATCTCACAACTCGTGAGTTCGGGCCCCACGTCAGGCTCCGTTGCTGACAGCTCAGAGCCTGGAGCCTGCTTCAGATTCTGTGTCTCCTTCTCTCTCTGTCCCTCCCCAGCTCGCACTCTGTCTCTCTCTCAAAAATAAATAAACATTTAAAAAAACACAAAGAAAAGTTGTTATATGAATTAGTTATGGTTCTTGGTTGCAACCAACTCAAACCACCTCAGGCAAAAGAGAAAGTTTGTTGGAATGATATTAGAGTTTCTCCATAAGTAGAATAAGGGTTAAACAATGAAACTGCAGGAAAGGCAGGGTTAGAGGAATATCTGGGACCAAGGACATAATATTACCAAGATACACTCAATAGATGATAGATAGAATGTACATATGCCTATACACACACACACGTGTGTGTCTATGTGTGTGTGTATATATAAATACACACACATGTACCTATATGTACACACATATATATGTATGTACATATATATGTATCATATATGTGTATCATACTCTCTAGTCCCAAATTCAAAATTCCCCAAGGAAGAATTCTAATCGGCTCAGCTTGGGTCAAGTGCCCTCTCTTGGATCCTTCAGCTTTAACAGCATTTGTCCAAACCCCATGGTGACCGAGGAGGATGAAACCCAGGAAAAGGGGACTGTTCTTTCCAGAACGAAGGCAGAGAAATCCTGAGCAAGCACAATTATAGACATCTATTACAAATGAAGATACTTGTGTGTAAGGATACAGGGGAGGCATAAAGACATAAAAGGAAATCGTTTTTAAAACCCATCATGTCAATCTCTTTAAAGTCTTTTATTTTTTGCTATTTCTCTCAAATGCTTTCCCACATGTATACAGTTTTATGCAGTTGCATTCAAATACAAAATCGTATCTTAAGACTTTACCTGTTTAACATTGTATCAAACATTTTTTCATACTTCTGCATTGTCTTTCCTGCTTTATATTTTTATCTCAGTATAAAAAATAAGATTTGTTCACTTACTACTACTACTGTTACTACTAATGGCTAAAATTTGTTTGAAAATTCTTGTGTGCTAGGCACTGTCCTACACACATTATCATATTTTAATGCATTTAATTTTGGCCTATCTGCCTGAGTCCTGACTTCATGACACAGATACAATTATTATCACCGTTTCTTTGGAAGAGGACGCTGAGGCACTGAGAAGTTAAGTGACATGTGCTACTAAGTGGCAGATCCAGGGTTCAGTCCTGGGGAGGCCAGCTCTTTGGTCATCCACAACAGGAACACATTGAGGAAGCTGGAAAAACACCGTGCATGCTTCTAACTCCCTCAGGCTGTATCTACTTTCATTTTGGTATAACCTGCTCACATCTTTTTTTGTTTTGCCTTCTTCTCCTTACACACAAATCAGATGGATGGCCAATATTTGGCAGGTGTCACACCATTACCTACACTGACCCCTGTCCCACCCTAAACAACGATAACCCACATCCACCTTCATGCATACAATTCCTCCCACTGAGCCCCGATACGGCCTCAAGATACCTGAACAACAACAACTAAAAGCAGTCACTCACAATCAGCTCTGGTTGACAAACAAGATAAAACTACACACGATTTCTGTACTACATATCATTATGAGTCTTGCAATCCCCATGTTGTTAAAGGCCTTTTAAAAACATCGCATTTAAGGCACAATGACTTTTACATTCCCTAAAAGCAATCATTTAAGTCATTCAAGTATTTTCCTATTATAAATAGTACAGGGCTATTTTTAAATAATACATAATGCTGTAATGAATAACATAAATTTTGTCTTTACTTCTATTTTTTCCCTTAGAGTAGGTTCCAGTAGGAAACATAAAGGTCCGACCTTTCGTATCACAGCTTCCCCAATATTTAGTTTTTCATTTGCACTTACTCCTCGGGCAACTGCGCTGGGGTGGGTGGGGGGCGCGTGGAGGAGCGGGACGAGGAGGTGCAGATTGATATAATGGGGAAGAGGGGGGTGCTTCATTCTGACTCCAGTGAAACACTGGGCCCCTCTTCCCATCCTCTCACCCACTTTTCAATGGTTAGGAGTGAGGGGGGGAACAGTTTGGGGCTAAAAATCAAACGTGTTTGGGATTGCCCCATCCCTTCTGAACCAAGCCTGCCTTCAGGAAGCATCTGTTGTGCTCAGCCCCTGTGTGCTGAATGTTCACCAGGACAGACATCCACATCAGGGAGACGTGTGTGGGCGCAGGTGTCTAGTCCTAGGGTTCAGTTAGGAAATCCAGTAGTCCACAGATATAAGCTATGTTCTCTAATAGGAGCTTTATCAGTCACATAAGGGCGATATTTTAGCCCGTTTGCCCAAACTTCTCTTTCTAAACCAGCTAAGAACTTGGGCAGAGAAGATGAATGCTGTTTACTGGTCCCCAAACCATCAATAAGTTGGGAGACGTATAGTAATTTTCATGATATGTTCCAAACTCTAACATAATGTAAACTATCTTTGCATTTATATACACAGTTATACTGTCATAAACTTACTTGTTTATGACCATTTTGCCTCAAAATTTTGGCAATTTTACTACATTTTCACCCGGCATTTTTGTTTTTACAAGCGAAAGCTCTGTGGCCAGCCTGGGTGTGGTTTCTTTGTAGATAATTTTGCTCCTGCATGAATGTTTTTAAACATGTTAAAAATGTTTCCTTTCTAAAAATCACTGCTAATTTTTAAAAATTTTAGATGGTGCCTAACAATAATTCTCTTTTCAATGATTTTGCCTGGAAGGTGGTAAACTAATTCCATTTACATATTCTATTTATCTTTTTTGCTTTTTTTTTAAGTTTATTCATTTATTTTTGAGAGAGACTGAGAGTGAGACCATTGGAAGGGCAGAGAGAGAGAGGGAGACAGAGAATCTCACGCAGGTTCTGCTTAGTCAGTGCAGGGCCTGATGCAGGCCTTGAATCCACAAACTATGAGGTCATGACCTGAGCTGAAATCAAGAGTCGGACACTTAACTAACGGCCACCCCCCCCCCAGCACCTCTGTTTTTGCTTTCTAAATCTCTTTATCTTTGATCATGATATAAACTCCAAATGTCTTTTTTCTATTTGTTTCTTTGTTTGTTTATTTGTTTTTTATCACCAGAAGCATCTGTTACTGCCGGATTAGACCTCCAATTTTTTTTTTTTTTTTTTTTAAGTTCTTATCTTTGAGAGACATAGAGACAGAGCATGAGCAGGGGAAGGGCAGAGAGAGAGAGGGAGACACAGAATGTGAAGCAGGCTCCAGGCTCCGAGCCGGCAGCACAGAGCCCGACGCGGGGCTCGAACTCACAGACCGCGAGATCATGACCTGAGCCGAAGTCGGCCGCCCAACCGACTGAGCCACCCAGGCGGCCCTAGGCCTCCAATTCTTATCCTCCATGTCATTCATCTTCTCTATGATGTTCATCTATTTGTTCCCCTTGAATTTCTGAGAATCTTCTGAAGTTTGTCTCTTGCATCTCTGATTTAATTTTTACCAAGTTAACTCTGCTCCTGACTGCTTCTATTTCTGTGCTTGGCATACTTGTGAACAGTAAATGTTTCCTGAATAAATAACAAATGAACGATTACTACGGGATTTCAGTTTTTCCGTTTGCTCTCTTTTCTCCTCTCATGTAGCTCTTTTCATTTAATGCCGTTGTTTTTTCACGTCAGCCACACTCTTTCGAGTGTTTTGTACACACCTCAGGGTCAGGTCTTGCTGCATCCGGGAAGTATACCGAACAATTTTCTCCTGGTTCTTCTGATAAACCATTTCCCAGAGGTCTGGCCTTTCAGCGAGTCTTGAGAATGGTGCTTTCTTTCTCTTACTTGGCAACGCTTTTTCCCATAAGGCAAACATTTAGAAGTCTTCTCCTCTAAATGACAGCTCATTCTAGGTGAGCTCCATTCAGATCTTGTGTTGGCTAATACCTACACGGAGTTCCTGCTTTTCACTTGGCCTCACTCCAAGCAAGGTGGATTGAGTACCTTCTCAGATCTATGTCTGATGGCTGTGTATGATGAGTGGATGCACAATTTTTAGCTAGTCCCCAATTTCTAGCAGGATTTCATCTAATAAGAATAAGCCGGAATGAAATAGAATCTTGCCCTGCCACACTGCATGAGTCCCAGATGCTCTGAACAGATGGAATTCATAAAGCACGACAGTCCCCATACGCCGACAATGCTTCCCAACCGCTCCCACCGCAGCTCTTTACTTGTGGGAATCAAACCTCCCAGGATGAAACTCAGTCCTCCATTACTTCCTGCCCAGTTGTTTCCTGAAAGTGTTTTATTCTGCTGAATACAGAAAAAAAGAGATACAGATGAGAAACAGGGATGACACTGGCTGCTTCAAAAGAAAAGCACCAACACAGGAGAGGGAAGACTGCCCATTTTTTCATTTGGTACAGAGCTTCCGTTTCTAAATGACAGATACAAAGACAGCTCATCCCATCTTTGTTCTGGTTTGTACAGCATAGATTAGATCACGAGCTGTGTTCTCAAAATCAGCTTCTTGGGCTTTGTAATTGTTGTAACATTCTTCCAGATTCTGGCACAGGGTTAACTAGTAGTCAGCCAACATTAGGTAGTGGTTTTTATGTGGGCTTCTAGAGTCAGAAAGGCTTCCATTTGCAACGTGGTTTCCCCACTCACCAGTTTGGTGACCTTGGGAAAATTCGTTTATATCTCCAAGTCTGGTTTGCTCCTCTGTAAAGTGGAGACGACAATAGTATCCACTCCAGGGACGCCTGGGTGGCTCAGTCAATTAAGTGTCGGGAATCTTGATTTTGGCTCAGGTCATGATCTCATGGTTCATGGGATTGAGCCCCTAGCAGGCTCACAGCACAGACAGAGTCTGCTTGGGAGTCTCTCTCTCCCTTCCTTGACTTGCACTCTTAAAAAAAAAAGTATCCACTTCATCACTATATTTAAGGAGATAATTGTGTTAGGCATCTGTCTTAGAGTAAATGCAGTACTCTTACTGGAAGAGTACCACTTCCACTACTAGAAGTAGTACTGGACACTACTGGAAGTTTTGCTTTTTGTCTATCTCTACAGGTATTATCAACTAATTTTCATATTTGTTATGTGATTAATGGATATTCATTTTATAAAATTTAGAAAATATTGTCAAGCAAAAAAAGAGAATAAATGTAAATCACCTAGAATTGTACCATCCGGAAACACCACTTGGACATTTTGTGCGTTTTTTAAAGTTTTCTTCCATGAGTGTTTGTGTAGTGAAGTAGATGAGGGGAGGGATGGGTGCATATAAACACAAACAAGCTAATCCTATTTTCTAACCTATTTCTTCACTCTTTTCTACAAATGTTTTCTCTGTTACTATTCTTTATCATCAAGAATGGCTGCATAATATGCCATTGTATGCGTATGACATAGCTTATTAAACTTATCATTGGACATTTAAGATTCCAGAAATTATTTTACTACTAGCAATACATAGATGGAGATTCTTATAAACTCTTCCTCCTTGTCTATGTTCATTTTGTTAAGTAAATTCCTATAAGTGGAAGTGTTGGGTCAAATGATACATAGGTTCTGTAGGAGCCTCTTACATATTGCCAAATCACCCTCTACAAAGTTCACGGTAATTGCCAATTAGTATTACCTTCAACAACACAAAAATGATAACTCCCTTTTTAGTGTAATTATTAAGAAAGAACATTTTAATAAGTTTATTGGTAGTTTAAGTTTCTTTTCCTTTTTTTCTGTAAATTACCTATTTTTGTTATTTTCTGTGTTCAATTAGGTCTTTTTTCATTAACATTTTTTTAAGTTTATTTATTTATTTTGAGAGAGACAGAGAGAAAGCATAAGTCAGGAAGGAGTAGAGAGAGAGAGGAAGAGAGAGAGAATCCCAAGCAGGGTCTGCACTGTCAGTGTGGAGCCCAACATGGGGCTCGAATCCATGAACCATGAGATTATAACCTGAGCTGAAGTTGGACGCTTAACTGACTGACCCAGCCTAGGTGCCCCTTTATTGACTTTTAAGAGAGCTCTTGGGGCGCCTGGGTGGCTCAGTCGGTTGGGCGGCCGACTTCAGCTCAGGTCATGATCTCGCAGTCTATGAGTTCGAGCCCTGCGTCGGGCTCTGTGCTGATGGCTCAGAGCCTGGAGCCTGCTTCCGATTCTGTGTCTCCCTCTCTCTCTGCCCTTCCCCTGTTCACACTGTGCCTCTATGTCTCTCAAAAATAAATAAACATTAAAAAATTTAAAAAAAATTAAAAAAAAAGAGAGAGCTCTTTATTTAATAAGTATTTTAGTCCCTTATCAATAATAGAACCTTTTTTATTAAATGTTTGGTATAATTCATTGGTCATGTTCTATTGGCCTGTAGTCTTCTTTGTGGGAAGGTTTTCAATCACAGGTTCAATTTCTCCAAAAGGTATAGGACTTTTCAGATTTTTAAAAAATGTTTATTTATTTTGAGAGAAAGAGAGACAGAGCATGAGCAGGAGAGGGGCAGAGAGAGGAAGACACAGAATCTAAAGCAAACTCCAGGCTCTGAGGCATCAGCGCAGAGCCCAACATGGGGCTTAAACCCATGAACTGTGAAAACACAACCTGAACTGAAGTGGGACATTTAACAACTGAGCCACCCAGGCACCCCAGGACTTTTCAGATTTTCTAATTCTTTTTGAATCAGTTTTGGTAAATTATGTTTTTCTAGCAATTTGTGTATCTTATCTAAAATTCCAAATTATTTACCAGAAATGACTTTATAATTCTTCTTTTTAATTTTTTAATTTATAAGATATGTACTGATCTCCCTTTTTCCATTCTTATTGTTAATAATTTGTGATATCTCTTTTTCCCTTGATTAGCGTTCCTAGGGGCCTATCCATTTTTCTTAGTCGCTTTGCTTTTACCTTGTTCATTTGTATTGGTAATGTATTGATTTACAAAGGTTTTATACTATTATGTAAGTCTATCTTTTTCCTTCTTTGTAATTACTTTCTTTCCATGTTTTCTCCTCTCAAGATCAGATAAATATTTATTTGTATTTTCTTTTTTTCTTTTAAAGTTTATTTATTTTGAGGGAGAAAGAGTACGAATGCCTGTGCTCGTGGGTGCAGGAGCAGAGGGAGAGAGAGAGAGAAAAAGAAAGAGAGAGAATCCCCATCAGGATCCATGCTCAGCACTCAGGAACGAGCCTGACCCAGGACTCAGTCCCACGTGACTTCAATGAGATCACGACCTGAGCCAAAATCAAGAGTTCAATGCTTAACCGACTGACTGAGCTACCCAGGAACTCTTCACTTTTTTTTTATTTTTAATTTTTTATTTTTTTAGGGAGAGAGGGAGGGAAGCAGGGAACAGAGAGAGAGAGAGAGAGAGAGAGAGAGAGGGATAGAACATCAAGCAGGCTCCAAGCTCAGTACAGAGCCCAATGAAGGGTTCCATCTCATAACCCTGGGATCATGACCTGAGCCGAAATCAAGAGTTAGACACTCAACTGACTGAGCCACCTAGGCACCCTTATTTGTATTTTCTTTTAGTTGTTTTTATTTCTTCTGTAGTAATTAAATTAAAATTTTAAAATTAAAATATGCCCATATTTAAAGAAAATATACTACATACTTAAAAAAGTTACAATACGAAGTTACTTTCTCTTCACCCCCGTCCTCCATGTACTTCTCAAAATTTGTGTGATGAGTTCTTGTGTATACTTCCAGAATTTATTTATGCCTGGACCAGTGTGTGTGTGTTTGTGTGTACGTGTGTGTGTTCTTTTAATACATTTTGGGATGGGCCTGAGGCCCAAGGATCTGCGTTTTAAAAAAAGCATCCAAGTCAATTTGTATACACCCTTGCATATGTTATGACTCTGGTCTAAGAATCAGACTACCAGGGAAAAGTTGCTGAGGAAGCCTCTGGAAGGAGAGGGAGGCACAATAAAAAGGGAAAAAGAAACGGAAACAAGTGACTCTCTACCATCACCAACTGCTATTTATAAGTTTCCGCTTATGTGTACCTCACTCTTTTAGGCACTTTATGCATTACCTCTTCTTGTCCCCACAATGCTATGATTAAATGGGGCTGCAGAGCTGCAGGAAGAAGTGCTAGTATGTGGTGGCACTGAAATGTGAACCTATGCTTCCAGGCCCTATGTTCTTTCTGTGGTCCATGCTGCCTCCTTCACCATTTCAACCATACAAAGCAGGAGGTGGGTGAGTGTGCTCCCATACACGTGCTGTCCTTGGATGGGGAGGTGCTGATAGTGGCTGAATTGTTGGTGCTCATGATGTGGATGTGCCAAGTGACAAAGAAGGTAAGAATGACTGAGTCAGGGCAACCGGGAGGCTCAGTTGGTTGAGTGTCTGACTCTTGATTTTGGCTTAGGTCATGATTTCACAGTTATGGGATAGATCCCCAAGTCAGGCTCCATGCTGAGGGTTGAGCATGGAGCCTCCTTGAGATTCTCTGTCTCTTTCTCTCCTTTCTCTCTCTCTGTCTCTCCCCCTCTACCCCACCCTCACTCATGTGCATGCACTCTCCTCTCTCCAAAAAAAAAAAAAAGAATGCCTGAGTCATCGGGAATCTGTTAATATGGAGAGCTAACCTGAATGATTAGAGCTCATGTAGAATTTTCAGTCTAATGTGTTCAGTTTGGCCACTGGCAGGGCTTCATTTCTCAGACAACTCTTCAGTCAACCATCCTGTGAGTCACCATCACAAAAAAACAAAACAAAACAAAACAAAAAAAAAACACACTGAGTGTGATTATAGAAACCCACCAGGCACCAAAAACAGCAAAGCATTTGGAGTCTGGGAAGGCCCCAAACTCACATTGCCAAGATCTCCTTCCTTCTGATTTTTAAATCCATGTGTGCTTCTTGGAAAATTTAATCCACATGTTTTGGGATCATTTATACTAAACCCATCAAAATGCAGTTTTATAAGACCCATTTGATGTCTAAGAAGCCTTATGGCCTTTCTCTTTCTTTTTTTAATCACAAGCCTCCAAAAGCATATCCTTTCCCAACCCTATCCCCAATTTCTAAAGCTGGAAGTTATATTTTGTCAATAAGAACTAGGCCTAGAACCCAAAACAGGCAACCTCAGGCCTAACCTAGCCTATGAAAAGTGACAAGTTTGAAGTCTAGACAAATACGTCCTGTCATTTCCCAGAAAAGTCCCCTTACAGCTGTGGGAAGAAGCCCACCATGCTGCAGATTCAGCCTCCTCCACAGACAGCCCTCCGCCTGGCAGGGGAACACAAGATGGATTCCAGAGCCTTGTTTTTAATTCAAAGAGAGTCCTGCCCACTTTTCTCAGGGTAGCATTCTGGAAGCCCAACTTAGTGATTCATTCCAGGGAAATCCACAGGACACCAAACCAAGATGAATAGGCTCCAAACTGTTTCTGTCTCACTCCCATGGAAGCACTTTTTTGGGAAGAGCATCTTCGCCTCTGCCAGGTGCTAATCACCCAGAGCCTCCTCAGGGCCACCTGAAACAGAAGGAAAACAGTGAGCATTACCCACAGCACAGTTCCGAGTAAGGAAAGAGTAATTACCTCCAAATCCATTGTTCCTCATTTATTTCATATGTTCTCTTTCCCCTTGTGCTTTCCTAAGTTGGTTGTAATTGCCATTAGTTTTTCCAACTTGGGGCTCCTATTAAATTACTAACATTTAGACTCTGTTTTCAGCAGTCCTTCAAAAGCAAACCCAAATCCTGCATGAATTGCTCCCTCTCATGAGATTCCATTTTAAGTTAAAAGGAACAAATTGATAGAAAACAGTGTGATGATTCCTCAAGAAATTAAAAATAGAATTACCATATGATCCAGCAATTTCATTTTTGGGTATATATCGAAAAGAATCAAAAAACAGAGTCTCAAGAGAGCTTTGTACACCAATGTTCAGAGCAGCATTATTCACAAAAGGCAAATGGTTAAAGCAACCCCAAGCATCCACTGACAGATGAATAAATAAATTAAAAATATGTATGTACACACGCATACACACACAATGAAATATTAGTTAGCTTTAAAAGGAGGGAAATTCTGACACATGTTAAAATGTGGATGAACCTTGAGAATATTATGCTAAGTGAAATAAGTCCAACACAAAAAGGACAAATATTGTCTGATTTCACTTAAATGAGGTAGCCAGAGTACACAAACTCATGGAGACAGAAAGTAGAATGGTGACTGCCAGGGGCTAGAGAAAGGAAAAATGGAGAGTCAATGTTTAATGAGAACAGAGTTTCAGTTTTACAAGATGAAAAGAGTTCTGGAGACGGATGGTGATGATGGTTGCACAACAATGTGGATGTACTTAGTACCACTGAACTATACACTTTAACAATGATTAGGATGATAAATTTTATGTCTATTTTAGCACAATTAAAAGAAAAAAGGAATAGATTGAACTCAAATAGGTAAAGAGTAGTTCTCATTGAAGTTGTTTTGTAATTCATCAGCATCTGCCGTGGGAAGTTGAATCTGGTTTTGTACTTCATCTGAAAATAATCTTTGCCTGGATAAGAACAATAATATGTTTCTTGGTCTTTTATTGTACCTTCATTGCTATCGTCACTATTTCTTAACCTTAATGTTTTGTTTGCTTGTTTGATGTTTTTCAGTTTATTTATTTATTTCAAGAGAGAAAGAGAAAGCACGAAAGGGGAAAGGGCAGAAAGAGAGGGAGAGAGAGAATCCCAAACAGGCTCCATGCTATCAGCGCAGAGCCCAACAGGGGGGCTTGAACGCATGGACCATGATGAGATCATGACCTGAGCAAAAATCTAGAGTTGGATGCTCAACCAACTGAGCCATCCACGTGCCAGATCTTCACCTTAATGTTAATGCAGAACTGGTAAGTTTTTTAAGAATCTGATTTTGAGAAATAATCAGTTGAATATTCATTTCCCCCTGCCAAAAGCCTGAGGAACAATACAGCCTTCAAGACGAGGGTGGCAGAGTGAAACTAGATATTAGTTACATCCTTCAAAACCCAAGAAAAACTATCTACAAATAGGTACAATCAAGTGGGAAATATAGGCACACAAACTTATGCTATCATCTTTAAAAAGCAGTGACCCAAGAAAGAGACAAAAATGCAAAAGCTGACTTAACACTCCTACCTTACCCTCCAACGTAGCACTCTAAAACAGTAGTGGCCAAAAAAAGGAATAGAAAAAGATCCCCTTAATCAATGAGTTTAGGGGTGGTTTGTGCTTTTATTTTAGGCGTGTTACCTACCCTTTAAAATATGGTTATACTCTAAAGTTATAGCAAAGAATGATAATCAATCCCTTGATTCGCTTTGACTTGGACTTTCGACCTTCATCTCTAACATTTTGAATGAGGCAAGAATTTAGACAGCTCTTGTAGAAGGAGGGAGGTATCATGTAGAAATAGAGCATCAGGTCATTCCAAATCAAAGCCATAGCAAAAGAAGAGCCATTGTGCACAGAATCAGAAATTGGTGGTGGTGGTTGCGGGGGGGATGTCCAAGTTTAACATTGATTAAAAAAAAAAGATAGGGGTAGAAAATGCAGGGAAGTTAGGGAAGTAAATGTGTGAGAATATACGAGGGGCTATGGAGACTGACCTGTTGAAGAGGGAGGGAGCAGTTCAAGGAAAACTTGGGTGAAAGTTTTCGATCGCGAATGAAATCCTGGAGGACAAGAACGCAAATTGTTATACTCACCATATGATTTACATGTCTAGAAAAATGAGGTACAGACCAGAGGGAATTGAATGTTGATGGGGGAAACTTTGAGTGGAAATATGAGAATTTGGATCTCTGCCACGGGAGAAGTTCAAGGATGACTGATGGGAGGATCTTTGTGCCATTCCCTGACTTACAACCAGAATAACACCAAGGCTCTCCCAGACTGAGTTCCATCTTGGATATCATACCCAGAGACAGAAACCACAACCTCCATTTGATTCTTAGCCACTGCCTGACCAAACAGGAAGCTTGTCCTAATGTCTACAGAATTCAAACTGTTTGTGGAAGTTGGAAGTCTTGCCAGCACACAATGAGTCAGTCGCCATTAACCAGAGAAGTGAGTTAGGGCAACCACTTTGGACAATATGTTATTTTGGAAGTGCGGATTTCTTTTACAACATTTGAGCCTGAGAACATGGTGTGCTTTACATAAAGCAGAAAATAAATACAAGATTTCAAGGAATTCCTCTCCCACATGACCAATCCAAAAACCCAAGCTGACAAACCCAAGTACTAAATAGATTCAATGAGCATGCATTTACTCCAACTTTAAAAATACAATACATGTAAAATTCTTTTAGAAGTTTTTTTTCCTAAAAAGGGAAGTTCCTGAAATAGAAGCAACTGGTCACAATAATTTTTTTCTTATCACGTTTTTATCAAGTGTAGGCTTTCAAATGACATTGAAAAGGCAGCAGAAAAGAACTGCTCCTTTTTTGTAGAAGGATTAGGGATCATAAGTTTGGTGTGATATTAGGAAGTACAATCAGTCCTATTCAAAATAAGTGATAAAAGTTTAGTATTGGTGTGTGAATTATTTTGAGAGAATTTTGCTTTTAATTTGGGAAGGAGGGACTAAATTCCTGATAGCTTCTTGTTTGGTATTCTCATGCGGTTAATTTGTGGCTGATATTACTTTTCCTTTATTATTCATCTTCCCCTTCCATAATAAAACCCATTATTTTTAACTAAGCCCACGGCTGCTTGGAATAAGGACAGCTAGGTGTGGTCATGTGGCTAACTCCGGCTAATGCAAAGAGAAAGTGGTGTATGCAGCATTTGAGTGCATCTTTAAAGAGAGGAGGCACAGTCTTCCATCTTCCTCTTCTGTGTACGTCAGAATTCAGATGTAATGAGCGAAGTACTAGAAATCAGGACCACGGGACCTCTAATGACGGAAGCCATGCTCAGTGAAGCAACATAACTGAAGGAGCCTGGGTCTCTGACACTGTGCAGTGGCCAAATTGTCCTGGACTGACAGTCTCCAGATTCCAGGAACATAAAAGGAATAACCATCCATACTGCTTTAACTATTGTTATTTTAAGTTTATCTGTTACTCACAGCCAAAGCTAATCCTGGCTAATATTCTATTTTAATAGTATTTCGTTTTATTGAGGGAGTGGCAGAGAAGTCTAAATTCTTTAATATGACAACTTAAAACTGGTTGTTAAGATGACATGGTCATAATCAGATGTCTTATCCCTATCTATTATTTAGGCATTTGACTCTGTGTCTCCCAACACCTACAAGAGACCTGGGAGGCCTTTGAAATGGAACAGCTAAGAGCAGTGAGGTTCTCGACCAAGAATAGACACAACGTGTAGGCAAGATCCTGTGTTTTGAAGGTGAAACAGACCTGTGATTGCTCATCTTCATCAGGGAAAACTGGCTGAAAGAAAAATCCTAGCACTCCAGCTTGACATCTCATTGCTATGGTATTATTTATTTATTTATTTATTTAGGTTAAATCTTTATGTAAATTTTCCTTTTAAAATCTAAAGTCATTAATGGGGTGCCTGGATGGCTCAGGTCTTGATCTCACAGCTTGTGGGTTTGAGCCCCACACATGGGACTCTGTGCTGACAGCTCAGAACCTGGAATTGCTTCAGATTCTGTGTCTCTGTCTCTCTCTGCCCCTCCCCTGCTCATGCTCTGTCTCTCTCCTTCTCACTCAAAAATCAATAAATGTTTAAAAAATTTAAAAAAATTAAATGCAAACTCATTGAGAGGCAAGAGTAAGTCCTTTACACTTTAGTGTAAAGCTTATCCTATTTCATTCCTGATTTTAGAAAAGTCTTTGGAAGACAAAAGATACATGTGTTGAGAGAGAGGAAAGAAAAGTATGGAAATTGAGAAGTTGGAAGTAGGAGAAAAAAAGAATCAAAAAACTATCATCAGAGATTTCAAAATTATACAAGAACGATTGATATGAATAATGTCTAGGACACTTATTCCCTGAGTGATTAAAACCATATAGTAAATAAATGACAAGACAATTCTGTGGAATATGAACCACATGATCTAAGTTGCTCTTTAGCTCAAAAAAATTTTAAAGAGGTTAAAAATCAGAGTATGGGAAAGAGGATGAACACAGGTACCGGCAGGCTGTCTGACATTATTCAAAATGAATAATCCATTTGGGAGTTTCAGTATTCAGTTGACAGGAGCCATTGAGCAAATTAATCAGATGTACTTTTCAACCCCTAATGAAATAATGGAGCTAGGCAATAATCATCAATGACTGCTAAATCCATTCATTAAAAGCTGATAGGGACTATAAAATGGATTGGTCAAGCTGACAACACCAGAAATCTCTGATCAATTTTAACATCACAAAATGAGAGACAACCAGGAAGTATGTGCCTCCCTATGTGAGGCAGGAGCAATCACATGGCACCACCTCTGAAGACTTATGCCAAAATATGGAACCTAAATCTGATCAAGCTTCTGGCACAAACTACTCATCTCCTGGAAAATCTAGGAAGTAGAGAAACATGGTTGAACTCTCTCGGGGGTGCAATCAGCAAAATCCAGAAGGTAGGAAATTCTAGAGATAAATGAATGGTAAGGAAAAAAGACACAAAGAGGAGGACCTCTTTGATTTAAAGATACTTGAAAGATTTATCACACGGATACAATTTGTGGTCTTTGTTTGGGTTTCATGGTCAAATTATAAAAAGGCATTTTTGAAATAATTAGGGAAATTTGAACACTGACTAAAACTTTGATGATATTAGGAAACTTATAATTGGTTTAGTTGTAAAAATAGTATTATGACTATGGATTAGGCAACAGTCTTAAATATGACCCTGAAAGCATGAGCAACAAAAGAGAAAAAAAGTTGGAGTTCATCAACATTTACAACTTTTGTGTATCAAAGGACACCATAATGAAAGTGAAAGGACAGTGAAAGGAAAGCGAAAGGAAAGCTCACAGAAAGGAAAAAATATTTTCAAATCATATTTCTGACAAGGGTCTAATATCCAGAATATATATAGAACTCTTACAATACAACACTAAAAAAGACACCCCAATTTAAAAATGGGCAAAGGACTTGAATAGACATTTTTCAAAAAACATCTATAAGTAGCTAATAAGCACATAAAAAGATGTTTAATATAATTAGTCACTAAGGAAATGCAAATCAAAACCACAGTGAGATATCATCTCATACCCACTAGGATGATTATAATCAGAAAAACATAATAAAGTGTTAGCAAGAATGCAGAGAAATCAGGGCTCTTGGGTGGTTCAGTCAGTTAAGCATTGGATTCTTGATTTCAACTCAGGTCATGATCTCACAGTTCATGAGATCGAGTCCCACATCAGGCTCTGCATGGACAATGCAGAGCCTGCTAGGGATTCTCTCTCTCACTCTCTCTCTCTCTCCTTCTCTCTCTCAAAACAAAAATAAATAAACTAAAAAAAAAAGAACGTGTAGAAATCAGAACTACGCACATTGCTGGTGGGAATGTAAAATGGTGCAACCACTTTGGAAAACAGTTCAACGGCTCTTTGAAAAGTTAAATGTAGACTTACCGTGCAATCCAGTAATTCCATTCCTATATATATACCCAAGAGAAGTGAAAATTCCCATGAGAAGTTATACATGAATCTTTATAGCACCATTAATCACGATACCCAAAAAGCAGAGGTACCAGCCCAATGTCCATCAGCTGACGAATGGATAAACAAAATGTGGCATATCCGTACGGTGGAATATTATTCAGCCACAAGAAGGAATGAAGTACAGATAGCTTGCACAATGTCAATAAACCTCAAAAACATATATGCTGTGAGAAAGAAGCCAGACAAAAAGGCTACATAATGTGTAATTCCATTTATATGAAATGTTCAAAATAGGCAAATCTATACAGTCAGAAAGTTGACTCACAGTAGCTAGGATGTGGGGAGAGGGGAATTGGAAGTGAGGGCTAAGGGGTACTGCAGATGTACTGGAAGTTCCTGTTTTCTGTGCTCACCAGTGATGAAGGACGACATTTGCACATAATACTAAAAACAATTGAATTGCATATTTTAAAATGGCTAAAATGGTGAATTTTATATTTTGTGAATTTTATCTCAATAAAATTTTTCTAAAAATAGTATTGTATATTACATCTTCAAAAACAGTCCTCATCCCTTAAAGCTGAATAGTATGTTTCTGAATAGCATGATGATGCCTTGGATTTGCTTTTTAAAAATCTAGTGAAGGGGGGCTCCCGGGTGGCTCAGCTAGGTTAAGCATCTGAGTCTTGATTTGGTTTGGGTCACGATCTCACAGTTGATGGGATGGAGCCCTGCATTGGGCTCTGCTCTGACAGTACAGAACCTGCTTGGGATTCTCTCTCTCTCCCACTCTTTCAACCCCTCCCCCATATGCATGCATTCTCTCTCTCACCCTCTCTCTCTACTTCAAAATAAATAAAACAAACTTAAAAAATCTAGTGGGGTGGGGAGTGGGGGTTTGCTTGGGAACTGAGAGGGTATGGATGAAACAAGACTGGCTATAAGATCATAATTATTAAAGTTGCATAGTAAGTTCATAAGAATTTGTTACATCATTCTCTCTGCTTTTGTATGTGTTGGAAATTTTTCATAAATAAATCAACCAATTCGTTGCTGTTGGGTCACAAATCAGTTGGCCCTTAATAATAGTGGCAGTCATAGTATATTAGGCATAGGTAAGTCCCTACAGATCATCTAATTCAGCTTACTCTTTGTATTTAAATGTGGAGATTGGCACCCTGGGAGAAAAGGTGTTGGCCCAAATGGTCAGAATTAGGTTTAGAACAGCTCCTGCAAACTGTGAGGAGCCATATAGTAAATATTTTAGGTTCTGCAGGCCAGTTTCTGTTGTGACCAATAAACTCTACTGTTACAGCATAAAAGTTGCCATAGACAAAGGACTCAAACAGACCCTTTTCTAAAGAAAATATGCAGAGGCCACAGACACATGAAAAGATGCTCACCATCACTAGTCATTAGAGAAATGCAAATTAAAATCACAATAAGATATCACCTCATACCTGTTAGAATGGCTATTATAAAGAAGGCAAGAGATAACAAATGCTAGTGTGGATATGAAGAAAAGGAAATACTTGTGCACTGTTGGTGGGATTGTAAGGTGGTACAACTCACTTTACAGGAAGCAGCCTAAGTGTTCGTCGATGGATGAATAGATAAAAGAAGTTGTACACACAGTGGAATATTATTCAGCCATATAAAAAGAAAGATCCTACCATTTGCAGCAACATGGATGGAACTTGAGGGCATTGAGCTAAGTGAAATAAGTCAGAAAGAGAAAGACAAATATTGTATGATCTCACTAATATGCAGAATCTAAGGAAAAAAAAACAAAAACAAACTCATAGAAAAAGAGATCAGTTTTGTGGTTACCAAAGGTGGGAGGCAGGGATTAGAGGAAGACCATCAAAAAGTACAAACTTCCAGTTATAAGACAAATAAGTAGTAGGACGAATCATGTATAATGCGATGACCATAGTTAGCATTGTTGTATGATACGTAGGAAAGTTGTTAAGACACCAAAACCTGAAAGTCCCCATTGCAAGGAGAATTTTTCTCCTTTCCTTTTTATTGTAACCATATGAGATTACAGGTATTAATTAAACCTGCTGGGGCAATCATTTCACAATATATTAAATCAAACCATCACACTATACACCTTAAACTTATATGGTGATATATGTCAATTATTTCTCAATAAAACTAGAAAAAAAGAGAAAGTAACCATAGATAGAATGTAAAGAAATGAGCATCCCTGTTTTCCAATAAAATGTTATTTACTTACTACATTATTTATTACTTTATGTATGTATTTACATGTGGTGCATGGCTCTCAAGCTATAGCTTGCCAACCTCTGGTATAGAAGAATTGAATTCTCCAGACTCTAAACGCTGATCTCTTTTCTCTGGGCCAAGTTACAAATAAGTATGTAGAACAAACACAGTAACTGACTTATACTCACAAAAAGGGCTCAAAAGGAAGAAAAACAGCATCCTTGAACCAGAGCCTTCCTGTCCCATCCATTTCTCACATCTCCATTTGGATCTACAAGTGACAGAGGTACGGCATCTTCAAATTCTGTGACATAGACATAGATACCATTAAGAGTAGCATATATAGGGGCATCTGGGGGGCTCAGTCGGTTAAGCGTCCAACATTGGCTCAAGTCATGATCTTGCAGTTTGTGAGTTTGAGCCCCGTGTTGGTCTCTGTGCTGACAGCTCAGAGCCTGGAGCCTCCTTCAGATTCTGTGTCTCCCCCTCTCTCTGCCCCTCCCATGCTCATGCTCTGTCTCTGTCTCTCAATAATTAATAAAAACATTAAATTTTTTTTTAAAAAGTAGCATAAATAAACATGACCTCTAAATCAAGTTGAATGGGGGGATGGGAAGAAAAGGTATTTCTAAGAAACAATTTTCAATTAAAAAAACTTTTTTAATGTTTACTTTTATTTTTGAGAGAGAGAGACAGAGACAGAGCATGAGTTGAGGAGGGGCAGAGAGAGAGAGGGACACAGAATCCAAAGCAGGCTCCAGGCTCTGGGCTCTCAGCACAGAGTCCCATGCAGGGCTCGAACCGATGGACCATGAGATCATGACCTGAGCTGAAGTCATATGCTCAACTGACTGAGCCACTCAGGCACCCCACAGAAACAATTTTCAAAAGAAGACATTATCATACATGGTCCTATGCAGAATTGTTTCTAAGTCCGTCTTTCAGTTTTAAATACTTCAGAAGGGCGCTTGGGTGGCTCAGTTGGTAAAGCATTGGACTTCGGCTCAGGTCATGATCTTGCGGCTTGTGAGTTCAGGTCCTGCGTCGGGCTCTGTGCTGACAGCTCAGAGCCTGGAACCTGCTTCGGATTCTGTGTCCCTCTCGCTCTGCCCCTCTCCCGCTTGTACTCCGTCTCTGTCTCAAAAATAAATAAAACATTAAAAAAAAATTAAACACTTCAGAAGAAATTTGACATTTCTTATTAATCTTGGTTAATAGAGTAATGAACCACAATAAATAAAAGTGAAGATAATAATATATAATATTCAATGAGCCTTTAGTTTATGTCAGACATTCTGCTACAATATGAAATATCACACTGAATCCTTACAAAAACCCAGAGTTCCCCAGAAAACACCCCTATAAACACTGGACAGAAAGTATGGAATAGCTACATGAAGACTCTGAAAGGTAAGTGGTTGTATATGGATTGAGGAGAAAGACCAGAATTCAAAGGACCACCAAACTGGCAATGCTCACCATTTTTTCCCTATCTGGTATCCCTGGCCTGAACTCAGAGCAGCCTGGAGCCTCGAAGTGGGCATTAGTGTCAACAGATAGAGCTCTAGGAGAAGCTCTCTAGATTTGGCTCAAAAAAGGAAACTCCTAAAACTCAGAGAAAATTCAGAGGTCTTCCACCCTCTGCTATCCCTCTCTCCATTTTCTTGTACCCCATAATCTGCCAGAAGCCAGCCATCACAAAGGCCACAATTCGACGAGAACCAGAACTATGAGAGAAGGAAGCTTTCCTCACCAGTTGACGGAGCCGTGATCCCAAAAGTAGGGTGAACTGGGTTGCCAGTTTCCTTCTCTCTCTCTCTAACCTTCCACCACTTGACCATATGGATTGCAAAGTGGGACAACTAAAAACACAGCATTCTGGCCAGAGGACCAAAGAGTGAAGCCCAGGGACCCAGAAATTATAGGAAAATTGCACAGAGGAAGGAGCTCAGCAAAGTGAACCAATAGTTTTTGGTGAACTACTGGCTCACCCTCCAGTTGTGCTCACATGGGTTTGATCCTAGTGGACACACCAAAATGGTCTAACCACTACCCAGATTGCAGACTGCATGGTGCATATGTGGGCCAGCAGGCAGGCATGACCAGGAAGAAAAAGCAAGAGTCAGTCTCTCCTGGTGTGCGACTGTTCTGCTGTTTCCAGACTGTGGTGTGGTAATATGAATCTATACAGGTATTAAAATCTATAACATTCAACACCAAACGAAACTCTGCCCCTATTTTATATAATTTTAAAAACAGAGTTAGCCACCACAAAATCACAGTGAGATAGTTTATCTCTCACAGTGCTTGGCTGCAAGCCTCAGAAATGAGTCCAGCTAACTTAGGCAGAAAGGGCTTTCTGTGAAGATTATTGATTGGTTCACAGAATTAACCAGAAGGGCAAAGAACTAGGACCGGGAAGGGGATACTAGAGACACTTTCTGCTAGAGCTAGGTGTTCAGTTCTGCCAGAGCCACTCAGGTCGGGCTGTCCCTTAGGCTTCCAGAGAGATTCCCAAATGGGCAGAGGGACAACCTGAACAGGAGGGATGCTCAACATCAGGTGGTAAAATAAGCAAATAAAGTACAATTATCAGCCCCTCCTACAGATCAGAATACTAAGGCATGTAGAGTTTCTCTAACTTTACCGAGTTCACACAATTTTGACAGGATTCAAACTCATGCCCACACACAACACATTGATGGCTGAAAATGCCTCCAGCTTCAGGAGAGCTTTATGGAAACAATACTGCCTGTCTAAACACAAAGAAGAGAAGTAATTTGAAGCAGAAATTCCAACTTCCTCCTGGTTCTTCAATTCAAGGGAATGCTAACTCAGCTGTTTGTTTTTCTTTATGACTGTTTATTTTGCCTTTGAAATATAAACACTGAAATCTGTGAGTATATGTACTGCCTCTGATGGATTCCTAGAGCAGAAGTATCCCAAATTTTTTGATCATAAACCAATTGGCAAACGTTTTTGAGCATTACCCTAATATATGGAAGTATATTCACAAATTACATACATACTATAATATTTACATATTGTGTGCATTCTAAGTAACATCTAAAAATTGGGGGGAAAGGATAAAATAACAATATTTTAAAATAATGTTTATGAAAATAGTTCAAAATCATTTTTTATTTCATTAAAAAAAATTTAATGTGAGCAATGTTATTGATATGCTTCAAACATCTGATCCCAATTCAGCTTTTATACTTGATTTTAAGTGGAAACTATCACTGGAAAAAATTCACAAAAATATGTAAATCCAAATGAAAAAAGTGCATCATGGGCTGTGTTTATTAAACTATGGTTGCTATTATTTTAACCTCATCTACCAATTATGCAAAAGTTTTTTCGTGGGTGGGAGGGAAGAATCTGATTAATAAATTTCTATTGCTGCTGCTATTGGGCAAAAATTGGAAGACATTGCATTTTTGTATTTTTAACAAATCATTTCAAGACTCACTGAAATTTTTTTAGCTGGAAAAAAAAGGGTTAGAAAAGCATGATTCCCAGTTTTTAACTGCTGTGCAGGTTTTTGTAAGTGCTAACCTGATACTATTTGCAAAAACAAAATCTTGAGATGATGGAAATGTTTTTCAAACATTCCTTTTTAAAATTCTCCAATAGCGTAAATTTCTTTTAAAAAGTAGTTCCTTGGGGCACCTGGGTAGCTCAGTCAGTTAAACGTCCAACTCCTGATTTCAGCACAGGTCATGATCTCACGGTCTGTAGGATGGAGCCCCTAGCCGGCTCACAGCACGTTTGGAGGCTGCTTGGGATTCTCTCTCTCCCTCTGCCTCTCTCTGATCCTCTCCCGTTCATGTGTTCTCTGTCTCTCTCTTTCTCTCTCTCTCTCAAAACTAATTAAATAAAAAACACACTTAAAAAGTGTTTCCTTGCTTACTGTTAAACATCACCTTTACCTTAAATGAATAGGCCAATAATGTTAATTTTTTTTAAAAAACTGCTAGGTAATGTATAGACTTGTACAATCACTATGCTGTACACTTGAAACTAATGTAACATTGTATGTCAGCTATAATTTTTAAAAAATCTTCCAGGTAACATCCTATCAACAACTACACAGCATCAGAGAAAACATCAACAAATTTAGTACACTTCATCTAGCACAAAACAAATCTCGTACTTTGTACTTCCCTTTCGGTGGAATTCTGCTTCCATCTTTGGTGGGCTAAGTTGTTTCCAAACCACGTTCCTATTTTAAATAACTAGAAAAATTAAACAAAAAATTCTAAAAACTTTTTTGAAAGTAGTATTAGAGAGGGGTGCCTGGGTGGCTCAGTTGGTTAAGTGTCTAACTTTGGCTCAGGTCATGATCTCATGGCTAGTGGGTTTGAGCTCCACATTGGGCTCTCTGCTGTCAGCATAGAACTGCTTCAGATCTTCTGTCTCCCTCTCACTCTGCCCCTCCCCTGCTCTCTCTCTCACACACACACACACACACACACACACACACACACATTCCCTCTCTCTCTCAAAAATAAACATTAAAAAAAAAAAAGGACAGTTACTAAGGTGTGAGGAACTGTGGTCCAAGACCCAAAAGAGAGTGGAATCCAGAGAATCTGGAGATGGGCTCAGTTTTTAGAGCGGTTTCTCCCCCTGGGCAATTGCCAGTCTAAAAATTAATGGATTGAGGCTAAATAAAACTTCCAACAGATTCACAGGGCTAGGGAAACAAAAGTCAGAGGAGGAGCCATGGTAAATATTTCATGGGCTAAACTTGAAGTAAGGTGAACAGAAATAAATCATCTCTCTCAAAGACTGAAGCCCAGCTTTGAAACATCTCAATTCCTGTTTGAATTAAGGTATCAGCAAGTGCTAGCATTCCTTGCCTAGGTAACTGCCCAAGCAAAAGTTAACGTTCTTGGAGGAAGATACCATAATCCAGAGCTTTAGAATATTTCTTCAGTGTCGAGATCTCAAAACGAAACAAAACAAAAACCAGGTATACAAGAAGACAAGAAGACAATGCATAACTGACAATCAAGAGAAAAAGCACACTATAAAAACAAGTGCACAAGGAACCCAAATAATGAAATTTTCAGATATAACTTTAAAATATATGTGTGTTCAAGCAATTAAAAGACAAATCTGAGAATGAGACAGGGAACTGGAAAGAATCAAATACAATCAAATAAAAATTTAAAAACTAGAAGATAGCAAATGAAATGAAGACTTCAAAGGATAGATTTAATAGCAAAGTACACACAGCTTAAAAAAACTTATAAACTGAAAGATAAGTCAAAGTAAAATATCTAGACCGAAGCATGAAGAAATAAAAAGATAGAAAATAAAGAAAGGAGATATACACTATAGGCATACTTTGGTGATAGTGCTGGTTCGGTTCCAGACCCCCACAATAAGGTGAATACTATAGTAAAGCAAGTCAAATGAATTTGTTGGTTTCCCAGTACAGATAAAAGTTATACTCTACTGTAGTCTATTAAATGTGCAATAGTATTATGTCTAAAAAAACAATGTACATCTCTTAATTAAAAGGTACTTTATTGCTAAAAAATGCTATCATTTGAGCTTCTAGTGATTTGAGCTCATAATCACTAATCACAGATCACAAATATAATAATAAATGTAATCATAATTAATACATTTGAAGCATTATGAGAATTACCAAAATATGACACAAAGGCATGAAGTGAGCAAATGCTGCTGGAAAAATGGTGCTGATAGACTTTCCTGATGCAGGATTGCCACAAGCCTTCAATTTGGAAAAAACACAGTATCTTCAAAGCACAATAAAGTGAAGCCCAATGAAACAAGCTATGCCTGTATGCAGTCATTAGGAAAAACATTCATCATTAGGAAAGGGAGGAAACTGGGACAAAAGAAGCATCTAAAGACAAAATGACAGAGAATTTTCCATAACTGATGATAGACATTAACCTACAGATTCAAGTACTTTGACACAAGAATTAACCAAACTTCTGTGAGGTACAAAGGCTTTTAAACAGTTTTATTTGTATAAAATTAACCTAATTGATGGCATCTTGGGGCTCTCTGTAAATTTCTGGACTTATCCATTAGTTCAGCAATAGTTTGCCTATAAATTACGTAGAGAATTTCATGTACAGTGCTATACTTGTAACCCCAGAATCCCTTATCTATTTATTTTGGTCAAAGCAGCCACTCCATCCATTGATAACATGTATTAAAACTTTCTATAAATATTGTTTTTGAGTTTTAAAGTATCATTTATTATAGGAGTGCCTGAGTGGTTAAGTCAGTTAAGTATCTGACTTTGGCTCAGGTCATGATCTCATGGTCCATGAGTTCGAGCCCCACGTTGGGCTCTGTGCTGACAGCTCAGAGCCTGGATCCTGCTTCAGATTCTGTCTTCCTCTCTCTCTGCTCCTCCCCAGTTCATCCTCTGTCTCTCTCTCTCTCTCTCTCTCTTAAAAACTAAACAAACTTTTAATATATATCATTTATTACTGAGATGATATGTTCTATGATATAATTTTACATAGAACTTCACACATAAAAAGTAGGTTTTTGTGTATTTGATTGTTGAAATACTCTAAGAAATACAATATACTTTGATATATTAGGACCATCTAAAGTCCTAATTAACTAGCTCAGATGTCAGCAAACATTTTCTGTAAAGGGCCAGATAATAAATGTTTTAGGTTTTGAGGGCCACTTACAGCCTTTGTTATAACTACTCAACTGTGCCATTGTAGCATGTATTGTCAAAAACAATACATGAACAAATTAGTGTGGTTGTGTTCCAGTAACAGAAATAAGCAGAAGGCCAGTTTGACAAGCAGGCCAGAATTTGCCAACCCTTTGATCTGACTGGATAGCAAATCTCCCATTCTACGTAATTTTTTCTTATATTTGTATCTTCATATTATCAGCAATAATTTCTGTCTTCCAACATTATCTCCTAACAACAAAATATAATTTATGTCTTTCTTTGCCGTGTTGATTCCTATGCCATTTTAACAATGTGTTTCTGAATAACATTTTAAAACATATTTATTAATAGAAAATAAAATAGTCTTCTAAAAATTTATTATTGAGTTCAGAGAAATCTATATGGTACTGGATTGAGTAACACATAAATTTAAACATTGCTGGAAAAACTGTAAAGGTTTGTCTTCACCTTCAGATGATCAGTTTTTATCTTCCTTATTGCGATGACTTCATACTATCATCAGCTAATATCTTTTAACCCCCCCAATTTTTTTATTATGGTAAAATGCATATAACATAGCATTTACCATCATAACCATTTCTAGGTTATGGTTCAGTGGTAGTGAATACATTTATAATATTGTGCAGCCGCCACCACCATCTACTTCCATAGCTCTTTCCATCTTGTAACACTGAAACCCTACATCCATTAAACAGTAGCTCTCCATTCTTCCTTCTCCTCAGCCTCCAGCAACCACAATTCTTTTTCTTTTTTTTTACATTTTTCTTTTTTAAATTAATTTTTAATTAATTAGTTTATTTATTTTTTAATTTATATCCAGCTTAGTTAGCATATAGTACAACAATGATTTCAGGAGTGGATTCCAGTGATTCATCCACTATGTATAACACCCAGTGCTCATCCCAATCAGTGTCTTCCTTTTTTTTTGTTTGTTTTTTGTTTTTTTGTTTGTTTTAACATTTATTTATTTTTGAGAGACATAGAGACAGAGCATGAACAGGGGAAGGGCAGAGAGAGAAGGAGACACAGAATCTGAAGCAGGCTCCAGGCTCTGAGCTGTCAGCACAGAGTCCGATGCAGGGCTCAAACTCACAGACTGTGAGATCATGACCTGAGCTGAAGTCAGCCACCCAACCGACTGAGCCACCCAGGTGCCCCCCAATCAGTGTCTTCCTTAATGCTCCTTACCCATTTAGCCCATCCCCCCTTCCTTATCCCCTTCAGCAACCCTCAGTTTGTTCTGTATATTTAAGTCTCTTAATGGATAAAGAAGATGTGGTTTATACATATACAATGGAATAGTACTTGACAATGAGAAACAATGAAATCATGCCATTTGCAGTAACGTGGATGAAACTAGAGGGTATTATGCTAAGTGAAATAAGTCAGTCAGAGAAAAACACATATTATATGTTTTCACTCATATGTGGCTCTTGAGGAACTTAACGATAGACTAAGGGGGAAAGGAAGGGGGAAAAATAGTTACAAACAGAGAGCGAGGGAGGCAAACTATAAGAGACTCTTAAAGAGAACAAACTGAGGGTTGATGACGGGTGGGGGAGAGGGAAAAATGGGTGATGCGCATTAAGGAGGGCACTTGTCAGGATGAGCACTGGGTATTGTGTGTAAGCCAATTTGACAATAAATTATATATATATATTTTTAATGTTTATTATTTTTGAGAGAGAAAGACACAGAGAGCAAGTTGGGGAGGGGCGGAGAGAGAGGGAGACACAGAATCCGAAGCAGGCTCCAGGCTCTGAGCCGGCAGCACAGAGCCCGATGCGGGGCTTGAACTCACAGACTGTGAGATCATGACCTGAGCTGAAGTTGGCCATTTAACCAACTGAGCCACCCAGGTGCCCCAATAAATTATATTTTTAAAAAGTTATAAAAAAAAGTCTCATGTTTTGTACCCCTCCCTGTTCTTATACTATTTTTGCTTCCTTTCCCTTATGTTCATCAGTTTTATACCCTAAATTCCTCTTATGAGTGAAGTAATATATTTGTCTTTCTCTGACTAATTTCGCTTAGCATAATACCCTCTAGTTCCATCCACATAGTTGCAAATGGCAAGATTTCATTCTTTTTGATTGCCAAGTAATACTCCATTGTATTTATATATCACATCTTTATCCATTCATCCATCGATGGACATTTGGGCTTTTTCCATACTTTGGTATTGTTGATAGTGCTGCTATAAACATTGGGGTGCATGTACCTCTTCAAAACAGCACACCTGTATCCCTTGGATAAATACTTAGTAGTGCAATTGCTGGGTCACAGGAGAGCTCTATTTTTAATTTTTTGAGGAACCTCCATACTGTTTTCCAGAGCGGCTGCACCAGTTTGCATTCCCACCAGCAGTGCAAAAGAGATCCTCTTTCTCCGCATCCTCGCCAACATCTGCTGTTGCCTGAGTTACTAATTTTAGCCATTCTGACAGGCATGAGGTGATACCTCATTGTGGTTTTGATTTGTATTTCCCTGATGATGAGTGATGTTAAACATCTTTTCATGTGTCTGTTGGTCATCTGGATGTCTTTGGAAAAATGTCTATTTATGTCTTTTACCCATTTCTTCACTGGATTATTTGTTTTTTGGTTGTTGAGCTTGATGAATTCTTTATAGATTTTGGAAACTAACCCTTTATGTGATGTCATTTGCAAATATCTTCTCCCATTCCATAGATTGCTTTTTAGTTTTGCTGACTGTTTCCCTCACTGTGCAAAAGCTTTTTATTTTGATGAGGTCTGAATAGTTTGTTTTTGCTTTTGTTTCCCTTGTCTCCAGAGACGTGTTGAGTAAGAAGTTGCTGTGGCCAAGGTCAAAGATCCAGCAAGCACAATTCTACTCTCTGTCTCTATGATTTTGACCACTCTAAGTATCTCACATAAGTAGAATTATGCAGTATTTGCCTTTTTCCGCGTGGCTTCTTTCACTTAGCATAATGTCCTCGAGGTTCTGCCACATTATATCATATATCAGAATTTCCTCCTTTTTTAATGCTAAGTAATATTCCATTGTTTGTATATACCACAATTTGTTTATCCATTCATCTGTCAATGTACATGGGTTGCTTCCTTGTTTTAATTATTAGGAATAATGCTACTATGAACATGAGTGTACCATAGTATCCTAAAAAACCATGCAAGGAGAGGGTCATTACTGAGGATAATGGATAAAATTCATACTTCAAATAGTCTCTTGGCAGTCTCTGACCCGTTGGGCTGATTTTAAGCCACCATTGTTTGAATCTCATGTGGCTGTTGGGTTTGTACTGGCTATCACTCTACCTCTCTACCATTCCTTTTTAATTTTCTTAATGTTTATTTATTAATGTTGAGAGAGAGAGAGCATGTGCACGCACATGCAAGATGGGGAAGGGAGACAGAGAGAGACAATGAGAGAGAATCCAAAGCCTGACACGGGGCTTCATCTCACAAATGGTGAGATCACGACCCTAGGAGAAATCAGGAGTCAGATGCTTAACAAACTGAGCCACTCAGGCACCCCTACCATTTCCTTAATGTAAGTATGTGCTGACATTAATAGTATTATCTTTAATCTTAAGCTTCTTTGCATGAATCTTTTAAAGCCATTTGTCCATTTATCATAGTTTATTTGTTAAAAGTAAATAATATTATGAGTAAGTCCCCTAACTGAGTATATGCAAATAGCACATAGCTACAAAAGAAGAGGCCTCTGAGGTAGTGAGCTACTTGCCTCACCTCAGGACGCCTTGGTTAACATCTGTGCAATATGATAATATGACTACCATACAGATGTAGCTGTTTTAGTAAATATTTATAAGGCTGACTTCGTTTTAAAATTTTTAATTAAAAGTAAAGATACTTAAAAGTTCTATTATTTCCTTCTCATACCCTAGTGAATCATTACTTATTACTTGAGTGATTTACTCTCACTCTAACCATGGCTCTAAAAATTAAAGAACATCTGAGACGAGGGTACCTTGTTATCTTAAAATATTTTTCTCATTGGAGAATTCCAAAAATTTAACTATGTTTCTACAAGTGTATAAGTAGTAGCTCTCAGCTTTTTTGAGATATAAACTCCCTGGAGAACTCAATTTTATTGGCTTTTTTAAAATGTTATTCTAAAATGTTTTAAATGTTTATTATTTTTGAGAGAAAGAGAGAGAGGGAGGGAGGGGCAGATGAGGGAGACACAGATTCTGAAGCAGGTTCCAGACTCTGAGCTGTCAGCACAGAGCCCAATGCAGGGCTCAAACTCATGGACCAAGAGAATATGACTTGAGCTAAAGTTGGACGCTTAAATGACTGAGCCACCCCGGTGCACCTACAGAATCTGTCTTTAAAAAAGGAACATAAATCTTCTCTTCCTTCCCCCCTCCCTTTCCTTCTTCCTTCCTTTCTTCCTCTCCCCCTCCTTCTCTCTTTCTTCCTTCCCCTTTCTTCCCCCCAGTCCCCGCCTTCTTTTCCACTTCTCTTCTTAGTTTGGTCCAAAAATCTGTGAGGTCAGCAAACTGGGTAAAAAAGACACATATAGTATCTCCGGGGAATACCAGGGCCCTGCATAAGGAAATTATGCCAGTGTGGGCAGGGGCATCTCAGAGGCAGGTGGAGGGCCCACACAAGGAATATATCCTAAGCAAGGTAGAGAAGGATTGAGGAAGTAGGTAGCTATATTGAGGAAATGGGATCTAGGCCCCACACTGTGGAAGAAGGTACCTACAACCATGGAAAGAGGGAAGGAGAGAATGAACCTGGTGTTAGATTGGAATCAGAGATATCAGATTGAACATGTGTTTTTAAGATAGATAGATAGATAGATGATAGCGAAATATAGAAATGAATGTGTGCCTGCATACGTCTGTGTATGCACATACATACATATATTCCTGGGTCTGTCCACTGAGGACGCCTGGGAACAGCAATAGCTCCATAACAATGAAGTATCTAGTGCCCAGATCTGGACTTCTAAAAACTATCATCCTCTAATAGGTCCCAGATCTTAGTGGAAAAATGACCAGTTCCAGGCTGGGACAGGGAAAGTACAAGATAAACCTGGAACAGCTGGTACGCCAGAAAGTTTAAAGTACTCATAAAATGACCGGGATGTATCAGAAGTTAGTTTGAAGGGGCTCACACTGGCCAAATGTGTGAGCCTTTGATGTGGCCTTTAATGATCTAAGACAATAGATCATCAAAATGAACAATGATAATCATGTATCATAACTCCTTGAAAAACCCTGAGTCCATACTTCATTATTTATCATAATAAAATAAAAATAAACAAATGTGGGAAATAGAAAGCTCCATCTCATAGTAGAATGTCAACAATAAATGTAGAAAAGGATGTTAAAATCAGTAGGGGAAAGTTTGGTGACTCTGATGAATGGATAAATAAATAATGGTACAACATCAACAAGATAATATTGGGGAAGTCCAACCATCTGAGCCTCGGTTGACCAAAGAGAGGACGATGTGAACATTATAAAGATAGTATCAGTAATGGATTAAAATACATCAAATATGTTTAAGTCCAAGAGTTCAGAGATTTAAAAAACTACTCACAAAACCTCACTGGCTGCCTCTGAAGGATTTTAGAGAACTGCCTCACTGTTTTGAAAACTAGTAAGTTAAGGGGAAGAATCAAGCATTTATCCTACGTGTCCTACATGATGTAAGCCTCATGGTAACCAAAACAGTTGCTGAGAGAACTTCCCCTTTAAGGAAGCATCCCAGTTCATAAATGAAGAAGGAACAAAGGAATTAGAACAGCATCATTTTGCAGCTCTGAATGAACTACTGGAAGCAAACAGTGAATACTGGTGGCGGATAGTATCACAAAAAGAAAAACAACCACACAGCATCTCCTGACAGAAGCATACCCTGCCATTCTTGAGTTCACCTCACCAAGGAAAAACAAACCTGCATCTGAGCAAGACTCCCAATCCAATTTCCAGTTCCCACAAAATACCAAATTCATACTGGGAGATGTTTAATCGCCAGAGATATAATCACTAAAATTCAGATTTTTGAAACTACAGAATGAACAACCTCATTTGATTTTCAAGGCAGAATTTCAAAATTCAATTTCAAATTTGCAAGGCAGGAAAACAAAAGAAATTCTGAAAGACTTAAGAGACGTATCACCTAATCATGACGTATGGTCTTAACTGGGTCCTGATTCAAATAAGCAAACTATTTTTAAAAATTATGAGACAGATAAGGAGATATGAACATCGACTTGGATATTTAATATTAAGGAATAACTATTAACTGTTTAACTGTTATGATGATTATATTGCTTATATCTTCATAGGAGTCCTTAGATTTTACAGATACATATTGAAATATTACAGATGAAATGATACGGATCCAATAAAATCCTTTTAAAATTTTCTTTAGAGGGGTGCCTGGGTGGCTCAGTTGGTTAAGCGGCCGACTTCGGCTCAGGTCATGATCTCACGGTCTGTGAGTTCGAGCCCCACGTCGGGCTCTGTGCTGATGGCTCATCAGAGCCTGGAGCCTGCTTCAGTTTCTGTATCTCCCTCTCTCTCTGCTCTTCCCCTGCTCACGTTCTGTCTCTATGTCTCTAAAAAATAAATAAACATTAAAATTTTCTTTAGAATGCTTGAGGTGGGGAGAAAGTTAAAGTACCTATAAATAAGACTAGCCATGGGCTGATAACTGTTGAAGACGAGTGATTTGCACATCGAATGCTTTAGCCGAGTCTTTGTATTCCATCCATTTTGCATAGATTTGACATTTTTCATAATATAACTTTTTTTTTTCTCAAAACTAGCATGCCATCTCAAGCACAAGGCGTCCACAAATGGTGTTCAGAGGGCACCAGCCAGGCTAACAGGATGACTTGGGGACAAAGGCCCAGCCCTGGCCTTTCTTGTCAAGCCATGTGTCTTGGAGGGCAGTGGTATCAGGAAAAAAGAACACTTTTTTTTTTTTTTTAAGTGGTTCACTTAGAGAGGTCATCTTTTTTGCTATTCACATGGGAGAAATTATTCTTTAGAAATATGCATCAAGGTGACTATCAGGGAGCTCTAGAAAGGGGTGGCATTCTCTATTTGGAGAAGTGGCGGCTGTGCTCCAAGAGCAGCACAGAAACTGGCAGCAGAAGCCAGGTAAGACCAGATGAGAGAGAACTGCACCTGCAGCATTTTTCCAAGGAGCAGCGTGTGCAGAAGGGGACCTGGCTTGCACAAGTTTGTGACCACTAGGAGGTGCACTATACTCACTGTAGCTTCAGTGATAGGCGGGGATTAAAAGGCATTCTTAGTTCCAGTAAGTGTTTTGGATGAGGCTCAAAGCATCCACTTTGCAGTTATATTCAAGCCTCTGTCCCTAGGGTAGGGGTAGCCTCAGGAAACACAGGCCTACAGAACACACGCACGCATACCGCCTTGTCCCAAAGCATTCATAAATTCCTGATCCCCGCAGGATGCTGGCTATATCCCACAGGTGGCCCTTCGCAGATTCCAGGCAGCTGTGTGAACCCATGTCTTCCCAACCTAAACCTATGCTTATCTGGTGACTAGACATTAGGACCTTAGTTTTCAATAGGTGCATTTCTAAATGGTGGTTGGCTTTGTTTTGTGTCACTATTTTTTCAGAATAGCTTAAAATGTATTCAGATTGCAGGTGGTCAGTTGTTTGGAAGTGTCATCACTTTGTAGCACACAGTGACATTCCCCACGCCACACCGCACCCTCAAGCAGCCTCCCCCACATTCCCACACTGCGTGTGTGCAGACCAGAAAATGTCCGTTCTCAGCCTCGCTGCATGGGGAGCCTGACTTCTCGGTTTCCTCCCTGGTGATTTCCCAACTTGGCTTCTGCAGGAAGCAGATCTGCTTTTCTCCCAGAGGAGGCCAAATGTCATAATAGAGGAAAAGGCTGCGAGCAACAAGGAGCCCCAAATGAGAGAGCAGGAGAAAGGTTGGACCTAAGATCCTGAACAGATCATTTTACTGGAATGGAGAGAGAAAAATGGTTTTTCTAAGGCTGATTTATCTACTCCAGACACTTCTTGTCCTGATGCTTCCCTGCTCCTTCCTGGATTTTGTCCCCCGCCCCCGTACATCCCCTTCGTTGCTCGTTTTGGAAATCAGTGAGTGATAGGTTAGCATGGTGCCCGTCCCATGGTGTCACCTAGCAACATGATGTTCATAAATAACCACCATCATCTTTATCCAAAAACGGCTAAAACTTGTTTTAAAGACATCAGGAAAAATGCTTAGCTCTTTCAGAGCTGGTGTGAAATATTCCCTTGTCTCGGTCTCCCACTCCCAGCCTTCCTCTTGCCCTTCTCAGTTTGACCTCCCAGTGTGTTTATTGTTTATACTCTGCTTCTTCTTTTTCTTTTTTTTAAATAAATGCACATTTCCATCTAAGGGTCACATAACAGCTGTTCATGTTAGAATCTCCCAGTAGTTTTGTGAACTTCATTCAGCTCAAAAACAACTCAAAAGCCAAAAACAGTCCTACCAAATGCTCACCCCTTGCACTGGAGGAGAATTCAAGCTAACAGTCACAGATTACTAAAGCTGAGGAAGAATCACTTCTAGGTAAAAGAAGACCATACTGATCAGATAAAAGCTTTATACTTGTATTAAAAATTTAAGTATAAAAGAACAAAAAGGGTCCCTTTAACTAGACTGATAACCAGCAAACTTTATTAACTCATAAAGCCAACATACCTATTTTGGGCATCTACTATATTTCAAACACCGTGCTAGGTAATGACACAAAGATGAATACGGTTATACCATTGAAGGGCTCACAGTGCAATGAGAAATAGTAGGAAATTCTCATTGCAGATGGGCTCTGTAGTAAGCCTCAGTCTTCTAATTCAGCAGATATTAAAGATGGAGAGCCACAGACGGGCAACCTTCACAGAAAATCCATGAGGACCCAACAAAATGCCAACATTGTATAACAGAATTGAGTCTTGGGTTCTTGGCTTGAGCAAGGGGATGTATGCTGGTGCCGTGCACCATGGCAGGAGGACTGAGGGCTGGCAGAGCTGGGAGTCCTATTTGGGCTGTGTCAGGTTTATCTGGTGGTGTCCATATCAGCCTGGATCAGGCAGGAAACAGATGCACTCTCATACTGGCGCACTGAAGAGAGTTGAATGAATGGACTGTTATAAGGAGACCAACAAATGGTGGTGAAGCTCCCTGGGACAAACCACAGCACAGAAGAGTAACTGGCTCTGAGCCTGAAGAGACAAGGGGAGGAAGGGTGGGCTTACTAGAAGCCAGAGCGAATAGCTGTGGCCACTGGGGAAGACTGACCCCAATAGAAGGTAACATCTAACCCATGGTGAGCGGGCAAACAGGAAGACAGGGTAATGCACACTGGCCCGCACCCTCCTCCAGCCGTCCTGTCTATTGCCAATGCCTCCCATTGGGCAAACCCAACTGGAGGTCAGAAGAAAGACAGCTTGGTGATGCTGTGCATAATGGTCGGCCTTGGGGGGAGGCACACACCAGTAAGTCAACGGGAGGAGAGTGGATCTGGAGGAGGAAATGGAAAACATCCAGCGCTTCATCCAAATGGAGATGTTCAGAAGATTCTTTTGGTTAGGCAAGTCTGGGGGTCAGGGGAGGGTCAGAATCAGACATATAAATTTGGGAGCTCTTCAGTTAATAGATGGTAATTGAAGCCATCTTCCAGATGAGATCACTCAGAGAAGACAAAGGGATGAGGCCGCAGCCCTGGCGCACAACATGGCAGCTTAGCAGAGGAGGGGGAGCCAGCAAAGGGGCCCGAAGAGGAGCAGCCTGAGAGTTTAGGGAAAATCAGAAAGCAGTATCCCCTGAGCTAAAAGATGCACATTTCAAGCGAAGGAGAAGAGGTCCAGTGTCCTGAATTGTCCTTCACATAGAGATAAAAGGATAAAAAATATTCTACACAAATGTCAGCATTTGTTGAATAAGCAGGACTTTAGGATGCAACAACAACAAAACAAACAGCTTGATCCCTTTCTCACAAGCACCTAAATAATCGTTTTGAGTAGGCTCATTTTGCCTCACCCACAAGCACAGAATTTAGGCCAGGCCCATGATTTTTCTGGTCACTCTCAGATCGAATTCCTTTAATTATTCATGGCTTCCTGAATGTTCGAAGAACATTCAGGCCCTTAGAGCTCAGGGACCAGGAGGCAGATGCACTCTGTCCCTGCAAGATCTCCAAGTAGATAAACCAGCATGCAGAAGCAACCCCAGGCACTAGGGGAAGCTGGTGCCTCGTACCTAGTCTTCTGCACTCCTCATCCCCCTCCCAGGGCTCACTATGTTCTCCGCGGCTGCCATACCACGCATCAATGTCTGCCCTTCTAGGTGATTACTGTCACTTAGGAAACAGATCTATTAACCTGTAGTTTTCTAGTCCTGAGGTACTTGGGTTCTCAAGGGAGAACCAGAGAGAAAAGGTAACACTTGACAGAATTCATTTATTTTAAAAATATTTACAGAGATCCTACTCTGCTAGGTGCTGAGGATTCAGACTACACACAAAAATAAACATAGTCTCTGGTCTCACGGGAATTACAGCTTATGATTCATCAAACAATCACATGAGTAAATGTCAAGGGCGTGCCTAAAGCTACGAGAAAGCATGAGCAACTAGGGAGTCCAGGGAAAGCTTTCTTGAGGATAGGATGCAGGGCTTCTGGAAAGGTGAGTAGGAGTTGCTCAGGAGAGCAGACGTGATGAGAGCAGTCGGGCCAGGGATTGCACAAGCAAAGGCCTCGTGGTGACAGTAGGGATGGACGGACTGAAAGAAAGCCAGAAGGGCTGGAGCCCTGAGGCCGAGAGGGCTGTGGCAGGGCTTGTAGCAGTATTAAATGGGTCAGTGGGAAGCCATGAAGAGATCTGAGCAGGGGAGGTACTTGGTCAGATCTAAAGTGTAGAGAAGAGGTTGAGGGAGGTGGGCCAGGGTGCAGATGGGTGTGGGTGGGACAGACTTGTCCCAAGTTCAGGCAAGAGGTGATGGCAGCACAGACCAAGGAGCCAGTGGTGTTGAGTTCCCCAGAACGGAAATGTAGAACAGGGCGGGGCCAGAAGGACACTGGATTTTTAGCTTGCAGATGGTCAGAAGGCGATGACGATCACTGATTCCTGCCACAAGGCAAGGGCAGAAGATTGTGAGTAATATGAACAACAGTCTATTCTTCATACCACCTCCTGGTAGAACCTGCCTTTAGCCATTTCTCTCCTTTGTGGATTACCATCAGTACAAAATAATCACCAATTTCATTAAAGAGATAGCAAGCTACTGAATGTAGGGTTCCACTCTTCAGTATGGGCAGGACTTCGCATAAAAAGTGCTTGAACATTTTCAAAGCATATTCACATACAGCATTTTATTTTATCCTGCCATAACTTCATGAGTTCCCCCTACTCATCCTTATTTAAAGATCAGCGCGTTCACAATCTTGATCCAATTGTGGTGTGTATTTCTGGGCACATCATCAAAAACCTGCAGCTGCTAAATCCATTATGAAATCTTAGAATCTCAGAGGTTTAAGGGAACATTAGCTTCCAGTTGCTTCCAAACCATTCATTTTGCTGAGGCCCAGAGAGCTAGCTAGAGACTGAGCCACGATTATAGTCAAATCAAACAAGTATGCACCCAATTAATACTCATAATCTCTGATAGTTACAATGTTAGTCTCATATAGGGTTTTTTAAAAATACATAGAAAACTTAAGACTCACCTAAGTGTGTCTCCGTCATGCTAACAGGACAATCTAGTTCTGCTAACAGGCAGTCATCATCAGTCAGCAAAATGTGTATGGCTTCAAGCAACTGTGGGCACTAAAAGACAGAAAAGGCTCAGTCCTCTCCCCTCTGTCCCTCTTGGGTGGGTATTGATCCACCCTGGCATGAACTGCCCTCTTTCAGAAAACTGCCTCTAGGACATTGATAGAGACCCCCAAAGGATGAATAGGTGAATCAGAATTGTCCGCTCTGACAGGAACCCAGGGTAGTTCTTTGAAGGTGTGCTATGGTATTATACATTGGGTGGTTGCCTGGAACTTACTGGTTAGGGGATTTGAGGACAAGAAGACGGATAAAGGGATAGGAGGACATGATGAGTCATGTGGTGGTACTAAAATAAACAAACCAACAGAGCTTCATACATATGAAATCAACTCCCAAACTCCTAAGATCACGACAGTCTTCAGGATGAATTTTTGTGACTCCTTTATCTTTTGAGTTGCCTTTGATGTGTATTTGAATCTGGTTTGTTCTGCAAGAAAATGCTGGAGGCCAGAAATGTTCCGAACAGAGGATGTGCCCCAAATTTAAATTCTATCTCTCACTCTCAGGACTCGCTCTGCCTCAGGTGACGATCAGCCAACGTTCCTTTAGTTCTCGTCAGTGCCAGGTTTTGTGCTAGGATCAGAGGACTTGAGACAAACATTGAAAAGACACCTTCCCTGTCCTCTAGTGGAGAACAGTCTAGTGGAGACTTAAACTGCTGAACAAACATCACCATGTGAGGACAGGTGCTCTTTGGCATATGAACATGTGCCGGAGAAGGTACCAGGAGAGACATCACAAAGGAGGTGGTGTTTCACTGAAGTTCTGGAGTATATATAATTTGATAGACGGTCAAGGGAATCCCAGGCAGAGGAAATGGTGTCCGCACAGGGCACAGAAACATGGAACCACTGGGAAGATACTGTCAGGTGATGACAGGAGATGAGGGACCAGTCACAATCCACCGCAATATATTCTGTATATGCTCAGGGTGTCGGCACACTCTATAGAAGCTCATTTTACTACAGTGCTGCTGAGGAACAAGTAACTTTAGAATCCCAGTGGTTTGTAGCAACCAAGGTTATTTGTCATTCATGTTACATACCAGCCATGGACCAGCTGAGGGTCAGCAGCCCTGTGACTCTGAGATTCTGCTCTAGGTTGCATGTGGACTGTGTGTCAGCCCCACATGTCTTCCCATTCTAGGACTCAGGCTGACCAAGCATCTCTGCTAAGAGACTCGCCATTCTCATGGCGGATGGCATGGAGGGAAGTTCCCATATACCTTCAAAGCTTCTGCTCGGAGGTCACATCTACTCACAATTCCATTGGTTCAAGTCAAACAAAGGAACGAGGAAGTATATTTAGCCTAGAGGAAGGCGTAACGAGGATGATGATATAAAATACTCTTTCAGGGGAGGAAACAGATGATAACACAATGTGCTATGTATGGATTGAGTAGGTACAGAACAGGAAGAGGCTGCTGCAGTAGGGAAAAGTAATGGCCATGTTGGCTGCGTAACGATCTATCCCAAAATACAATGACTTTAAAGCAACAACAGTCATTTTATTATTCCTCATGGTTTCTGTGGGTCTAGAATTCAGGAAGGGCTTGGCTGGGCTGTTCTGGCTTGGGAGTTGATAATGCACTTGAAATAGGAGTTTGAGGGGTCTGGAGCAGCTCTCTCTCAGGGACTGTCCAAGTCATCTGGTTTGTGCTTTCTTACAACATGCGAACTCCAGGGCACTCAGACTGCTTATGCGGTGGCTGAAGTCTTCAAAGTTGAGTGCTACAGTCAGTCAACAGGGCAGAAGCTGCATCACCTTTTCTGATCCAGACTAGGGAATTACATAACATCACTTCCGTAGCACTCTAGAGCAAGGATCGATAAACCTTGTTTTATAAAGACAAACTTATATAAGCCCAGATAATAAATGTTTTAGGCTTTGTGAGCCATACTGTCTCTGGCACAACGATGCATAACTACTCGACTTGGCCACTGTAGGACAAATGCAACCATGATCAATTCAAATTCCAAGACGACTTAATTTATGGACAATAAAACTTGAATTTCACATAATTTTCATGCCATGAAATATTATTCTTTTAACTTTTTCCAACCACCTGAAAACAAAAAAATCGTTCTTAGCTTGTAGGCTATATAAGAATAGGCATCGGGGCAGAAATGGCCTACAAGCTAGAGTTAGCCCACCCCTGCTCTAACGGAGGGGTGTCTAGCTAGTTATGTCCACAGGCAATTGGAAACACAAGTTTCATATTCACAAGAAATATCTGGGCCAGCATTATAGACTTGGGTGTCACCTGCATATGTGTGGCAGCTGAAGACCCCAAAACCAATGAGATTTCCCCAGAAGTGTGCACTGAGTAGGAAGCTAAGATATCCTGGGGTGGAATCTCTGGAACTCAAGCATTCAAGGGGTGAGTTGAGGATCCAATGAAAAAAGGCCAGAGGAGAACCACAGCCCAGCCTCCCTTCCACCTTTTTTCTCCACCCTACATTTCAATCTTCTTGTCCCCACCTCCTGTTCCTGTCCCAAACACCAACTTGCCACCCTCAGATGCTATTTTCAACGTGTGAGTTAGACAGAAAGGCATATGACACTTGTAAGTTGGAGGAGGTATTCTTCACACTCCTTTCTGTCCCATTCACTCATGCAAAAAATATAGTAACTTTATTTGTGAAATCATATGTTATTTAAATACTAGGTGGCATTAATGCATGTTAAAGATTTTCTTAAAGCTAGCATAACAGATAGTTTTAAACCATAGTGGTTTACCAAATATAGAAGTACTCCAACAAATTCAACCATATGAATTAGTATTTGAAAACATTATTATTTGCACTTTATTGACTGAGAAGGAAAATACATTTCTCTACAGGAGGCATTAAATTGCAGCCTTTTGGAAAGACCGAAAGTTGCTTAACTATATTTTCTCCACTTTAGTCTTCAAAATCTGTTCAGAACTTCTGCAGAGAAGGGAAGCTAACATGGGGTAAATAACTGAAGTAATGAATGTAGTTTTTATTCAATACTGGGGAGGGAGTAGAAACAGATAGATCTCTTAGTACATAAAACATCAGTGCAAAACAGGCAGTAATATTTGATAATGAAGGTATTTGAAGGGAGTACAGATAATTTTGTAAATTGAGGCCAGGATAAAAATGACAGAAAAGCAGAGTGGAGTGTCATGATGTAGGTCAAAAGAAGGCAAAAGGGTGCAATCATGTGACAAGTTCTGAGAAGACCAATTCCGAACTGCAATGAGGAATATGGGAGGTTGAGTGGGACCCTCAGGGACCTTCCCCTTTCTGTGATTCATTCATACTGTTCCATGTGGTTGTAAATAACATGTAGCCATTCACTGATTCAGCAAATATTTAGTGAATTTCTAAGCAGAGATACAAATCAAAATGAAGAGTACTCTGTTGGACTGAAGGACAAACAACTTTTAAATAACATTCAGTCCCTGCCCAAGGAAATCATACCTTACTGGGGAAAATTTCAAATGTACATGAAAATATTGCTATAGATGACGTCCTTCGCTAGGCTGAGATTACTGGAGGTAGAAACCCTGCCTTGGGGACGGGTCATGACAAAGTCTGGTTTGCTGTGCCACTGGTAGCCAAGGATGAGGAGGTTGACACCTTTGTTTAACGAAACACCCTAGAGTGGTTTTAATGGGAATTAGGTCATGGGGCCCAGTCTGGAGGACCAAAGCTTTCCAGTCTAATAAACTGAGATGCTACCTGCTGTCTCCTTTACAGACAGGGGAAACTATTGCCTAACTCAGTTTTGCTAGAGGTTACTTTAGAATTTATAGTATCAATATTTATGAGTCTGCCTTCAAGTTCTAACATCTCACATACAGTCTAAGGACCTCATAATATTCCATTTCTCCTCTCCCAGTTTTTGCACTATTGCCATAAATTTTATTTCAACATCTGTAATGAACCACATACTATATTGTTTTGGGGCACCTGGGTGGCTCAGTCAGTTAAGCATCTGACTTCAGCTTAGGTCATGATCTCATGGTACAGGAGTTCAAGACCCACGTAGGGTTCTGTGTGGACAGCTCAGAGCCTGGAGCCTGCTTCAGATTCTGTGTCTCCCATTCTCTTTGCCGCTTCCCACTCACACTGTTCTCTCAAAAATAAACAAACACTAAAAAAAAATTTTTTTAAACAGTCAATATTTTTCTAAAAAAGAATTAAATATGAGCGAAGTATTTTTTTGGCTTTCCTATGTTGGAATGAATCTTTATTTCACCTTTGTTTTTGAAAGATATTTTTGTCGGATAGCACTGACCTTGTTTATTTGTCCCTTTTCCACTTGATCCAATCTTGCCGGAAGTTTATCAATTTTATTACTTTTTTCAAAATCAACTTTTGGCTCTGTTAATCTTCTATATTGTATGTTTTCTAGTTTATTTAATTCCAACCTTATTTTCTTCTTTTATAACCTTTCTTCAACTTTATTTTACTCTTCTTCCTAACTTTTCATATTGGCTCTTTAGTGCCACATTAGTTTTAAGACTTCCTTCTTTTCTAATAGAACTTAAAGCTATACATTTGTCTCCAAGTACTGCTTTAGCTGCATCTTACATGTTTTGATATTTGTTATTTTTGTTATTGTTCTGGTCAAAGGAATCTTACATTTTTGTCATAAGTCCCTCTTTGAACAAGTTATTTAACAGTATGATTCTCATGCTCCTTAGATTTTTTTTTCTAATTATCTTTTTATTTCCTAACTTCATTGAGATCAGAGATGTGTCTCCGACTAATCTCTTAAATGTATTGAAATTTATGGGATACCTGGGTGGCTCAGTTAAGCCTCTGACTCCTGATTTTGGTTCAGGTCACCATCTCACCGTTTGTGGATTTGAGCACAGCATCAGGCTCTGTGCTGACGGTGTGGAACCTGTTTGGGATTCTCTCTCTCTCTCCCTCTCTCAAAATAAATAAATAAAACTTAAAAAAAATTAAATGTATTGAAATTTGTATTATGGTCCAATATAGTCAATTTTTGTAAATTTTCTAAATGTGCTTGAAAATAAAGTATGTTCTGCAATTTGGGGTACAATATGTGTGCATTAGGTCAAGCTTACTCATTATGTAATCTAATTCTAAGAGCCCCACAAAATGACGACTAAAGATGAAGGCAAAATAATTTATATACTAATTTTACATCTGTAAATCTGATTGCTCCTCAAACTATCATCATATATTTATGTTCCTATCCAACATCTCTGCTTGGGTGCCTAAGAGTGATCCAAACGTGATACAGCTTTCTTTCCCATGCTCACCAAGACTTGCTCCTTCCCACATCAATCTCTCTCCAGACTTAAGCCCAAAGATTATTCTCTTTCACGGATTCCCTCCTCCCGTGCATCCCTTTAATCTGTTAGTAAGTCCTTTTGATGCCTCCCTCCAAAACTGATGTGGAGTCTGTCCACTTCTGTTCATTCTTACTCCCAAACAACAATGATTTGTGAAGACTATTATAACAGCTTCCTACTTGGCCTTCCCTCTTTTGTTTTGCCTCCCTCCTCCTCAATGAGTTCTCCAGAGATTCACAGAGTAATCTTTAAGAATTGTAAATTAGGGGCGCCTGGGTGGCTCAGTTGTTAAGCAGGCCGACTTCAGCTCAGGTCATGATCTCGCAGCCTGTGAGTTCGAGCCCCGCGTCGGGCTCTGTGCTGACAGCTCGGAGCCTGGAGCCTGCTTTGGATTCTGTGTCTCCCTCTCTCTCTCTGCCCTTCTCCTGCTCACTCTCTGTGTCTCAAAAATAAATAAATGTTTAAAAAAAAAAAAAAGAATTGTAAATTATAAAGTGTCACCTCCCCTTCCATTGTTTCCTCTCCGACTTAGAATAAAAAAACTCCTTACCTCAGTTTACAAAGTGTGTATGAGCTGGCTTGTTTCCCCATGCTTACTCTGTTATTATTCTGGTCTTCTAGCTCATCTTGCAAGCTACAAACCTTGCTCCGACCTCAGAGTTTGCATTAGACAGGCTATGATAGTGTATGTCACCGTAACATACAATGTCCAAATCACACAAAGTATCCAATGGGATTGGGAAATTCCATAGGACAACTGATGTCCATGACTGGGACTCAGCAGTTCAGGCAGCCTCGGTCTTAAAGTTCCACTGTTTCAATATGCAGCCTCACCAATGTTAATTGCGGTAGAGGAGGAAATGGTCTTAACATCAGTCTGGAAATTATTTCTATCACTTCTTCTCATAGCCCATTTCCCAGAACTTGTCCATAACCCACCTCCTCGCAAGATAGTGGGAAAGTATAATCCTTTGTATGTTAAAGAGAAGCAAGTCAGTGGATGCCTGGGTGGCTCGGTTGGTAAACGTCAGACTCTTGGTTTCCACTCAGGTCATGAGCTCAGAGTTAATGGGATTGATCCCCCTGTCTGGCTTTGTACTGACAATGCAGAGCCTGCTTAGGATCCTCTCTCTCTCCCTCTCTTCCCCCCTCCACCTTCCTCATGCATGCGCACCCGTACAACACTCTTTCTCTCTCTCAAAATAAAAATAAACATAAAAAAAAAAAGGCAGGTCAGACAGGAGAACAAAAAGTCTCTACCACAGAACTGTTCTCTATTCCTGGAATGTACTTTCCTTTCATTTTCACATAGCTGGCTTCTTATCAACACTTGGGGCTCACTTCAAAAGCCACTTTCCTAGGCTGTCATTGGCCACCAGGTATAATGTATTCCAACTCAATATTAATTTTCTCTTTATAACTTTCAACTCTCTAATTTAGCTGTTTGGTTATTGAACATTCTCCCCTACCTAGAACATAAGACCCATGAAAGCAGGTGACATGTCTATCTTGGTTACCCCAGAATGCACTTAATAAATAATTGTTGAATAATTTAATAAAATAATCACTCAAAAATGCAAATATGATCATGGCATCCCTCCTTCCATTAATGGATTTTTTATAACATGCAGGATAAAGTTTACACTTTCTGGCATGACAAGTGAGTCTTCATTAAATAATATTTGATTAACTTTCCTTCATCCCCAGAGACTGCCACTGGGGATATGGTGGTAAATTTAGACTCTCACCCAGAGCTTCATATCTAGCCATACTCTTTCCTGTATTTAGTGTTAGACAAAGTCACAACAATTTAAGTGGCTAACAAACTCATGTTTGTTAGCATGAACTGTCAATGCAGAGCCCAATGAGAGGCTCAAACTCATGAACCATGAAATCATGACCTGAGCCAAAATCAAGTGTCAGTCGCTTAACCAGCTGAGCCACCCAGACACCCCTCTGGATAGATCTTCCTTAAAGTTGAGGATTTATTTAGTGAGGATGGGGACAGATTAACAGTCCACTAATACAAATTGTACAAAGATTCACTTTCTAATTTGCTTTCACTGACAAACTCAATCAATATCCTAAAATAATTCAGGAAAATGCTTATGACTTAACATTAGTCAGGACAATGTTAGATTTTGTTGCTGAACCAAAACAAAACGAACAAAAAAATCCAAAATACTGTGGGTTTTAACACAAAGGTTTATTTCTTAATCAGGCAAAGTTCGATGAAGTTAGATGGTTCTCCTTCACCCTGTAGCTACAGCAGCTACACAGGATATCCACGTGCTCCACGGCAGGGCGAAAGACTGGTTCTTACCTGCCATGCCCCTGATGTGACACATCACTACCCCTCTGATTATACTGGCTAGAACTAGTCACGTGGCTTGATCCTGTCCCCAGGGGACGCTTAATGATGTAAAGAAGCACATGGATACTAGAAAAGCACTAAAAATCTCTGCCTTACTGATGCCATCAATTAGGCCTTTGATCCTTTCTATCCACACAAAGAACACAATCCACTCCCAAGTGAGACATCCTAAAACACAGATCTTTCTCAACTTATGATGGTGTTATGTTCCGATTAACTCATGGTAAGTTGAAAGTACTATTAAGTCAAAAATGCATTTAATACACCTAACTTACTGAACACATAGGTTAGCCTAGCCTACCTTATTTGGGCAGAATCCATCTAACACAAAGGCCACTTTATGACCAAGTACCAAATATCTCATGTAATTTATTGAATACTGTACTGAAAGTGAAAACAGAATCATTATGGGGTGCCTGGGTGGCTCAGTCAGTGAAGCTTCCTACTTTTGATTTCACCTCAGGTCATGATCTCTGGGTTTGTGAGTTTGCACCCCGCATGGGCTCTGCGCTGGCAGCACTAAGCCTGCTTGGGATTCTCGCTCACCCTCTCTCTCTGCTCCTCCCCCACTTGCTCGCTCCCTCGCTCTCTCTCTCTAAATAAATTAACCTTAAAAAAAATTATTAAAAAAAAAAAACCACCAAACGAACCAGAATCATTATAAGCGTGTTGGTTGTTTACCCCCTTGATTGTGTGGCTGCCTGGGAGCTGGGGCTTGCTGTCCCTGCCCAGCGTCCCAAGATAGTATCGAACTGCATATTGCTAGCTCAGGAAAATATAAAAATTCAAAATTTAAAGTATGTTGTCTACTGAATTAGCATCACTTTTGCACCATAATAAAGCTGAAAAATCCTTAGGTCAACCATTATAACTTGGAGACTGTCGTTCTGGGCTATTGTTGAATCTAGCTCATGTCCTGGATCTTCGAGTCATCTCTGTATTTCTGTTTTTGAGACAAGTTTCTTCTGCGCAGGTTTATGAGCCAAAAGGGCCAACTATCTGCCCTTCCATCCAACACATCCAATATACAATGCTGAAGCAAGAACAGAACAACCACAATAAAAACTCTCTTTTTAAAAGTGGAGGAATAGTAGATAGAAGGTCTCCTACCCTAGAAGTGGGAAGGAATCCTTGATTAGGCCCCTGATTTTGCTGAGAACAATTCCCTTATCCATTGTTCTCTATGGTCCAATGCTCTGCCTTTTGGGAGATGTAATATTTTCTGTGGCCGTTGTAAAAATGACCACAAACTTGGTTGCTTAAAACAACAGAAATTTATTTTCTGAGAGTTCTAGAAGCCAGAGGTTTGAAATTAGAATCACTGACCTAAAATCAAAGTGTCAACAGGGCTGTGCTCCCTCTGGAGGCTGTTGGTGGGGGAGAATCCTTCCCTTCTCAGGTTCTAGTGGCCACTGGCATTCCTTGGCTTGTGGCCACATCCCTTCAATCTCAAAGGCCAGCATTTTCAAATGTGTCTCTTTTCTGTCTTTACACATGGTGTGTGTTTGTGTGTGTGTGTGTGTGTATGTGTACTCTTTCTCTTATAGGATACTTGTGATTATATTTAGGACTCATCTGGATAATCCAAGGCAATCTCTCTCAAGATCCTTAAATTAGTCAGACCTGCAAAGGCATTTTTTTGACACAAGGCAACACAGGATCCAGGGACTAGGACCTATTATATTTAGGGACCATTATCCTGTCTACTAGAGCAACTTATTCCTTTCTTATTATCGTCCGTAACTATGCCTGAAGTGGGCCTCTGGAGGCTGCACAAATTTCTGAGCCTATTTCTTGCTGGTACAAGTTTAGAGTTCCAAGGATTGTTTTAAGTCTTAAACACCAGTTTTCCAGAGTTCTTGTTGTTGTTGATTTCTTTTACAATTTTCTGAACCAGATGACTTCTTGTGAAGCAAAAGGGAGCTTGAAAATTAGATACTACTACTACTACTACTACTAAATAATTCATTTCTGGTTAAAAATATTATTATGTATCATTAGGTCTACTAATGATAAAATAATTAAAATTATTAAAAATGGGGGGAAAAGCCTAAGAAAATTATTATACATATAGAAGAAAATGATTTTTAAATGCTGAAAAGGAGAAATCCTCTATTAAGATACACACAGATTAAATCTATGTCATGTCATCAGAGGTAGAGATGATTTAAATCAATTGCGGACCAAACTACAGTAAGAAATGCAGGAGTATCAGCATTTACAAGGCACAATAGGCTTAATGCTATACTGTTACCAGGGAGAAAAGAATGGCCTCTTTACCAGAATGTAAGGCAGAAACATGCTACAGAGGCTCAGCCTGACTTCCCAGGTAGTCATTTTCTAAGTCTTCAAAACACAGACTTAACATCTTTAAATGGCTTTTATACAGATAGTAGTCAGTGAAAGTAATCTTACAGACTGCCTTTTGAAAATCTAATATTACTTGAGTGTCATTTGTGTATAAGAATTGGTCAATGAGTATAGTAAGAGGAAATGGAGAATAATGAGAGATAAAAACTAAGTCAGGAATTTGAAGGAAAAGAAGACAGAAGAAGCAAAAGCAATAAGGGAATAGAAATCAAAGTCAAGGAGAAACCAAGGACTTAAGAAGGGGACAATGGGGGAAAATTCCCCAGAGGCAGAATGGTAGCCAGGGGAGTAGGACTCAGAAAGAATAGGATTTGAATTTCAGCTCCCACAATTAAGACTGTAGGTAGGGGCACCTGGGTGGCTCAGTCAGTTGAGCAACCAACTTCAGCTCAGGTCATGATCTCATGCTTTGTGAACTCAAGCCCTGTGTTGAGCTCTGTGCTGACAACTTAGAGCCTGGAGCTTGCTTCAGGTCCTCTGTCCCCCTCTCTCTCTGCCCCTCCCCTGCCTTCTCTCTCTCTCTCTCTCTCAAAAATAAAACACTAAAAAAAAAAATCAAACAAAAACAAACCAAAAAACAACGACAAACAGAACATAGGAAAGTTTCTTCATTTTTGTATGCTCTCATTTTCCTCATTTGTGAAATGGAAGTAATCATACCTACCTCACAAAGTTATTAAGGAATTAAATAATATGTGTGGATATATTCCACACAGTACCTGGCACCTAACAGGCATATAAATGTTAAGTTCTTTCTTGATTATCTGACCACAAAGTACAAGTGGAAAGGAAAAGAGTAGGGGAAATGACTGTCAAATTAAGAAAAAAAATGTAATAATTCTGAAATTATGGTAATGGAAAAGACAAATCAAGAGTCAATAGACATAAGGTAATAAATCAATTCTAAAAATAAGAGATCTGAAAGTGAAAAGGGTGAAGGCAGGAAGCTCACAGTCAAGAAGCAGTTGCAAACATGAGGAAGACTATTCAGATTCACAATCTATTTTAAAGTCTTTGATGAGGAAAAAAGTAACTTTGAGCAATTGGGTAAATTATGATTATTTCTTAAAAGGAGGCAGACTGGAGGTGGAGCAGGTCTGGAGGCAGAATCCAGAGCCCTGTTCGGTCTTACTGAAATGGAAATGCCCTGGACATCCAAGTGGAGATGTCAAATAGAAGACCTAAACGTGGATACCACCAGTACGTGTGCGACAGGTAACGGAGACCTCATAGGATCCCTTACGGGGAGTAGCGCTAGAGAAGAATCCATTACTGTACCTTGAGAAATTCCAACTTGTGATGACTGGAAAGGGGAGAAGGATCTAGCAAAGAGAAGAGGAACCAGTGAAAAGGAGGAAACCAGGATAGTATAGTGCAAGGAAGTAAAGAGTATGTCGATGTTTGGAGAGGTGAGGTCTATCTAAGAAACATCCACTGGATTTTAAAAACATGGAGGGGGCCGGGGACTTTGTTGAGAGCATTTCAGGGAAATGATCAGGGCAATACTTGAAAAAATAGAAGACAGCCCAACATCTGAGGCCAGTACAAGGTCTTCGATTGAAAAAACAAACAAACAAAAAAAAGCAACATAGCAAGAGATGGCTAAATTTCCCTTTCAAAATTTTCCAGGGATTTGTCACTCACAGAATAAAATCCGAGCTTCATGTTCCCGGAAGACCTGGCATCCGCTATCTCTGTGACTTGACCTCCTCTCATAAGCTCCTGAATATGACCACTGTGGTCATACTGGCCTTCCTTCTGTTCCTTCAACCAGCCACACTCCTTTCTATTTGGAGTCTTTTCATTTGCTCTGTAAGTTGGATGGTTGTTTCCACCTACCTTTTAAAGAGTCAGGCTTGCCTGGAGATGGGACTTTGTGACCTTCACAAGGGAAAGAAATCTGTACAAGGTAGGCTATTTTTGACGTTGCTTTAGTGAAAAATGAGCCGTAAAACAAAGAAACCCTTTTGAGTATGGTCTCACCTGATCATGGAGCTAGTGTTTTCCTTATAATGCTATCAGCAAGAAGATCCCAAAAGTTTCCAGCAATAGACTCTTCTTTCACCTGAGCTCTTAGAAAACAATCACACCACAACAATAGACAACAAGCTTATACTACTGGAAAAAAAAAAAAAGTCTTTAAGGAGAGGTAAACATACGCAGTTTGAAGTTTATCATTTTTATAAGTTTGTTCCTTATAGTTTAAGTTGTTCTTAATTCCTTCTCTGGTCCTAGTTGCTGAAATATTCTTTGAAGCCACTATCATTCGATTCCTCAATCCCACAAACCATTTTTGTCTGAATCTGAGTAGATCTCCATGTGGATGAGATGAGAGTTCCACTTTTATCACCATCTTGCTGCAGTCTACGATGCTTCACCTCCCAACCATATTTAAAATATGGACCATCTTTTGTTAAAAATAAAAACGTCCAAGGGATTCAATGCCTAATCCCCAACATCAATAGTTGGACAACTTCTACAAGGATAGCAGCAGTAAGGATAGAGGAACATAAACTGCTCTGAGGGACACGTAGGAAATAGAACTGTAAAAAATTGGTAATTAATGGTGAAAAGTAAGAGACAATGAGAAACTGAGGATGACCAGGTTTCTAGCTGAAACTACTGCATACACAGTGGTGTCACTATCCATCAAAACAGAGAAGAGAAACAAGGGTTTGAGGAATGGGGTAATTCGTTTTTGGGCTTATTGAACCTGAGGTGCCTGCAAGAGATGTGCTTCAGGCAATACGAGGTATGTGTTTAAAAATGCAGTTTGTATTATTAAATGAGTGAATGACCTTGCATTAATATCTTAACTTCCTTAGGCTGGTTTCTAAGTTTGTAAAATAAGGGTATTGTATGACTCTCTAAAGAGAGATCTGTATAGTCCCCCGCCCTGTAACTCAGGGACCTCAACTTTATCAACGCTCTTTAGTAATTTGTTTGGATCCTTATTTCCTTCTTAGAACTTTGGAGTATCATGTTACCTGTATGCATTTCGCTTTGATACTTTAACAAAAATTTTAATAGGAACTATTAACTAGCTAGAAGTTCATAAATCCATAGAACTCGTTTTCTCTTAAATTTTAAGTGGTAGTCGAACACTGGTTTCCCTTACTGATAATAGTCACATATTTAAGCTTGCTGGTCATTCTTGGGAATAATACAAATACTTTATTTTTTAATTTAATTTTTTAACATTTACTTATTTTTGAGAGACATAGAGACAGAATGTGAGCAGGGGAAGGGCAGAGAGAGAGGGAGACACAGAATCCGAAGCAGGCTCCAGGCTCTGAGCCATCAGCACAGAGCCTGATGCGGGGCTCGAACTCAAAGACCATGAGATCATGACCTGAGCTGAAGTCGGCCGCCTAACCGACGCCCCAATACAAGCATTTTAAAAAGAATTCTAACATACTGCTAAAACTTCTTCTCCAAGAATTCTTCCCCTGGTAAATTTGGAGAGGTTGGAGACATTCCTGTAGCAGGGAAGTGGAGGGAGGAAAACACGGAGGACTCAAAAGGTGTTTATGTTGGACAAGTTATTGCCTAAGATCTTCTAAATCAGATTGCAATTTGACAATGCAAAATTAAGAAATGAAAGTTAAACAGGTCTTCTTAAGTTTTATCATCCAGTATGATCTTATTTCAGTATTAGAAAATCTGGAATTCTTCCTGTCCTTACCAAATTGCACACAACCTCTTGGTTACTATAAAATATTTCTAGGTTAAAAATAAGTTTGAGGGAAGGGGGACACTAACCTCACTGTGACAACCATGTACATGGCCCTGATACTAAATGCAACTCTGGTTCTAAGACAGACTTTGTGGAGTAACTGACATGCAAATGGCTATTTGAAAAAAGTACAGAATCCAGAAGACTCATTTGAGAGCACGGTTTTCTACTGCCTCGACGGGAAGTATCGCTGCTTTGGTGAAAAAGAACCCCTCAGACTTAAAACCTTTAGGGAAATGCCATTATTGAGAAAAATGAACAATACCACACACTGGAGAGCATGTAGGTCTTCAGTGCTTTCTAACGGATCAGCACAAACTGGTGGATCTTGAACATATGTTGGAGCATTATCACAATCCTATTCTCCCCTTTTAAGGATCCCCACATGTCATACTGTGGACAGCACACCCTAATCTAATGAGATAGATGAATAGGGGACCTAGAATTGAAACAAAAGGGAATGGGAATTAAGAAGTTACTCCTAGCATGCCTGACTGGCTCTGTCAACAGAACATGCAGCTTTCAATTTCGGGGTTTTGAGTTCAAGCCCCATTCTGGGCATGGAGCCTACTTAAAAAAAAAAAAAAAAGTTATTCCCTTACAAAATCACTCCAGCTTAAGTAAAATTTCATTTTAACAGAATAATATTCTGTTGACTACATCGGTAACACTTGTAACAAAACACAAAACTGCACTGTGACTAAAAGCATGGATTTTGGAGAAATGCAGTTTGATTAAAAACCTGTGCCTCTGATTTTGGGAATATTTTTTAACCCTTGTAGCCTAAATCTCCTCTTTAGTGAAAAGAAATAAAAGGGGGGGGGATAACATTTCATTACGGAGTTGAGAACTAAAAGTGGATCATTTGAAACATATTACATAACAAGGGCATCTGGGTGGCTCAGTCGGTTGAACATCTGACTCTTTGATTTCAGCTCAGGTCATGATCTCACAGTTTGAGAGATTGAGCCCTGCACTGGGCAAAGCCTGCTTGGGATTCTCTCTCTCCCTCTCTCTGTGTCTCCACTGCTTGGGCTCTCTCTCTCTCTCTCTCAAAATAAGTAAAACTTAAAATAAACAAATAAACATACATCTATAAGTGTATGTATATATATACACACGCATACAAAAACCTCCTTAAACCAACAAAAAAAGAAACACCATTTCAATTCTGATTTTGTTAGACTTTTATTTTGAATATATCTTTGAGCCAAAGGGTCAAAGGTCCTCTCTAAAACTGCAAATCTTAAAGCAGTTAATTTAAAAGAGGGGACTCAGTTTTATTATCAATATGTCTTCTCCTTTAAGGACCCGTGTGTGCATGACACCACAGTGACGGCCAAGCAGAAACCCTAGTTTCAATTCCTTTTATGTAGACACCATTCTACTTACTTGTGGGTATTAACCTGAGTGTGAAGAGTGCAAAGCACATTTGTGAAAACCTGCAAATAAGCACAGGAGACTACGTTTCATAATCCTTGGTAAACAGTTAACTGTTGATTCTTCAAGCAAAGAGAACTGTAATACGGTAATCCAAAAGTTACTCTGGTATTGAAATAAGCTATGATTTTTGAGTAGAGTACTGTCCTAATCATTTTTAATCTAGATTAGTATTTTGTTTATGTTACAAATGAAACTCTGACACCGAGCAGGACACACAATAAGGCTGTAGGAGTTTTGGGTTAAAAATTTCCCATGTATCATTCAGGGATTATCATTTCATCCAGATTTAGTGGTAACATGTTCCCAAATCAGTAAATATATCTGTATTTATTACGTTTACCTATTTATAGGTAACAGACCATAAAAAATCTCGATACAATCAAGGATGGATAAATATCAGTAAGATGAACTATAAACATGAGTTTTCAGTTAAAAATATACCTTAAAAATGATTTTAAAAAGGCCCATTTCTGTTGCTTTCTCCTTGAGTAATTAATATCTCTTACGTGATAGTTTGATATCCTCTGGAAGAGTAAGAAAAAGTCCTTTTGTATTTCATGATAGGTTTAATCAGGTAATTAAAACAAATTCTTATGATATCATCTGATATGTCAATTACATGGGTATGATGTAACAAAAACAGTTACAAACTTATATATGCATATTTACATTATATATCCAAACTATCAAGCTAAGCAACTATATCTAAAGGAGATACATTATGACATGGGTTAAACAAGTTTTCATTGCTTATTAGAAAGAATGCAGTCAAGCTTTTAATGGAAGTAATATACAAGTGAGGCACTTTTGAGGTCAAGAATAGAAAGCAAATGACACTACATACTGGCAATGTTCACAAAAATCTATGTGTATCTTTAATACAAAGCTTTTTCAACTAGATTATTCTTGAGAAGTTTCAAAACTAGCAACTTATGCAATTTAAGGAGCTTTCAGGAACAATGGCTAACATCAGTGTATCAAAGCATATGAAAGTTTTAAAACCACCTGGCTGCTAGGCAAACAGTACCTTAATACCTTAAAGCCCTTTGTTGTTGTTGTTTTTTTGTGTTTTTTTTTTTCTTTTTGGTTTATATAAACACCTCAGGTTGTGATTTCTTAACGTTTTGACTCACTGCAAAACACCTGATGGTACTATTATCATCATGGTTTATAGACTAATTTTTTTGAGTGCAACAACAATGCAAGTTTCTAGTGCTTTCCTTTATTCTTAGAAATGTGAGCCTGGAGGTCAAATTAAGAATGAGACTATTTAGTGGAATCTGTTTTCTAGGTAAATAAAGTTTTCAAAGTTTTATGTAGGCAAATGTAATGTTTGCTTAATGTATCTTTGGGCTAAAATTAAAAACCCAATCTTACAAACAAATTCCAAAGTGTAATCACAAAGTCTAAAGTAAATTTCAAAAAAAAGAAACAGTCTTTGAATTGCCCATCTGGAGGAAAGTACATGTTTCCTGTACTTTGAAGACCTACATGGATATTAGAAAACATCTCTGTGGCATTCAATTAAGGGGTTGGGGTTGGAGAAAAAAGAAAAAGAAAGACTTACCCAACATATCAGATGGCACTATGAACATGAATTGAAAGTGCATTTGTATTACTTTGAAAGTTCATTTTAGGCACTGCTGAATAACCAATGAAAATAGGTAGTTTCAAGTTTTCCCCCTTAAACTTTAACCCCTGTCCCAACATCATCCCAGAGACATACACACACTCTCTGAAGTTGTCATGATGAAATACAGGTGACGTTTATTATTTTCTTTAAAAAAAACTCTCCCTGACTGGTCATGGGAGGAAAATTAGAATACCATTTTGGTAATGGCTTTTGCAAGTTAAAAGAATTAGTTTTGTAAATGCTTCGGCACATCCGTTATGTTTGATTGCCAGTTCCAAATATCAATAAATATTTTAAGACAGGATATGTAAGAAAAAAGTGCTTAAAATCTTTCAGTGACCACAAGATATATTGAGAAAAGACTCATTTTACAGTTCCTTTAATTTCTTACTCTTGCTTTCTCCACTGCTTGGAGGTGGCCACTGCTTAAACAGCCCTTTTTATTGGTAGTAGTGATGAACCCTGTCAGATCCTGATTGCCACCTCATGTCTCTGCTCTATAAATCATCCAGTAGGTGGTGCTAAAGTCCCATACCTCATATTTCTTCAAAAATCAAAGGATTCTCCTGTCAAGACAGGAGAAAAATCAGTTAAGAATGATCAATTCTGAACACAACAAGCCATCAAGACCTGATCAAATCTTTCTTATTATGCCATTCAGATGATTTCATTTTAAGTATTTACTATTACTTAAGCTGTTTTGTTTAGCCATTTGCTTCTACTACCAGATTAAAAGAGAAAGGTTTCAGAGGAAAAGCCATTTGGCAGTGCCAAATCTGTATGCAGAAGGAGAAAATGTTCCCGAACATACCCATACACGTCAAGAACGAGAAATTTAGACTATCCTTTTTTTCCCCACATAATTATAATTTACTAAAGAGAACATTCCCACATAGGGATTCAGACAGCATATTATCAGTTAGTTTTCTAGACTGGTTTGGAATCTGAGCATGTTAGCTATGAAAATCCAAGATGAAATAAAAACCATTTCATCACCATAGTTTTTTAATGAAGAAACTTGTTTAAAATGGTAAAGGAAAAAATGGGAATGGGATGGCAAAATCTTAGCAGCAAAGTGGTTAAACAAATTGAAAATATTAATGCACAAACATTAAAATATTAAAGCATATATGTTGCATATAAAATACAGTACAGAACCAGGAGTTGCACTATACTGATTAGTGCTTAATAGAAGAAATGATTAAAATTGTTCTTCCCAGAAGTATGTACACAGTTCATTTCCACAGCATTTTCCTATATAGCCAGCAAGTTATTTTCTTCAGTTATTCACACCTTGCTCAGACCTGAATTATAAATTCAGCACTTACAAATATGAAAATTGATTCACGAGGAAAACCAGTATTTCCATTTCACCAATAAAAAGTAATTTTGAAAGTTAACAGTCTATTCTAGGAAACCAAGTTTAGCTGAAAACTTCAGGGATGATGAACATCTGATGTAGCAGTGTTCAAATATATAAACAGTAAAAATAAGTCTTAAAACTGCTGCTACAGTGTCGTATTTTGGATTTAGTTCATCCAATTGATTTTTAGTACAAAACTAGAAATAACCTCTTCTTCATAACATCTATAGTTATCAATATATTTTTCTTCTTTTCAATGTGAAATAATACTTCAAGATGATCTATATACACAATGTTGTCAGTTCAAGCTGTCATATAAATATAAATGCTTTCTTAAAAAAAAGTATTTTACAGACAGATAGTGTTATATACATTGTTCCGTTTGATCTGGGGCAAAAGAAGAAAGTGAACACAAGCTAAGAGTGATATGTAAAAAGAATGATACATAAATGACATTTTAAAACCTGCATAGAAATGAGCTTCAAAATGGTAGTGTGATTTTATTTCTATCACTTCTGAAACTTCAAGCCATTAAAAAAAAGGCACACTTCTCAACTCTATCCCTCTCAGGGAATGTTCTTAAAGAACCCTTTACTTTGTTAGAGTTTTAATGTAACACTTAAAAAGACCAAAAAAATCAAAACAAAATAAAAAACCACCAAAAACAAAAACAAACCAAAAAAACCAGACGAATTGACCCCAACCACTTTAAACAATTTGTTGGAACGTTTATCCAACTACTTGGTAAATAAAACATCCAGTAATACGATGTTCTGCAAAAGAAATAAAATTATATGTACAAGATATTTCATTCACAATGTTGGATTAAATACTTTCCTGGGATGGTTTAGTATATGCTTTAACACAAAACAATTTTGCTTTTAGGTCAGTTTAAATAAAATAAAATGCAATTGGGAAAAGTTACTGTTATGCAAATAAGCAGCACTGAGAATTAAGCTAAAAAATCAGTAACACAGCTGAACATATTCTAGTTTAGCAGAATGGTAAGTGGAGATCTCAGGAGGAAACTTTTATATTAACTATCCAGTTACACTTTTTGCCTTGTAAAACATTTGTAAATGCAATATGATTTTTTGAAGGAGGAAACTCTGAAAGAAAACAACTTGCTGGTTGAATACCACAACAAAACAAAACAACCCCAAAACCTCACTTTTTTCTATAATGTTTACTCAGTCTCCTTTTATATAAAAATAAGTGTTACGTTCCCATCAGAACATTAGACAATTACATCTGTGCTTTAAAAAAAAAAATTGGTCACTCAAGGCTATTAGAATATTTTTAAAGATTTTAGATTACCAGAATGTACAGATATAACTCAATATAAACTGTAGCCAAAGGGAAATGAGGATGAAAATATCAAATCATTCACATGGAATAAAAACGTTATTAACTAGATGAGTAAAATATTCAAAATATAATGGAATGTGACAGTAGATATATGCACATCTACTTCAGAACTAGGAAGGGGAAGAAAAGTTTAATATGTGATAATTCGTACCTTATATTTAGTTAAATATAAACATTTGTTATTTATACATAAAACTGCTTTCAAAAAACAACTAATAAATGATTTAGTTGCACTTGTTTTACTTCTTACAATTCCCAAGTGTTAACTTTTCTTAGATTGAAATCAACTGTCCCCTAGTGCACTTTTAGTTCATGTCTTAATGAATTCAAACCTTTAAAAGTCCCGTCACCTAATGCATAAATATACAAAAATGCCAAAAATTAATCCCTTTTAGTTGGATATTTTATGCTCACTTTTTATAGCCAATAACCAGAAATGGTTTCCTTTTGCAGATACTCTTTACCACCTGTAACAAAACATGCCATGCACCCAAGGGAAAAAGTTAGGCATGGCTAGCATTTGTGAAATGCCAAGAACTGACAAGTTCTGCTTCCTCCACGTGTGGCCCCAATGATACCAGGCAAGATTTCATATTGCTTGCCAAAAGCTTCCACAAATCCAAGTCAGCTAATTCCTGGAAACGAAGATTTTAAGCTCATTTTGGCACTGGATCCTTTCATCCAGCAGCTTTATGTTTCCCGCCACAGCACCCACACGCCTCACCACAACGATGGCACATTCTCAAAGGGACATAGCAGCACATACATGGTACAATGAAAGACAAAGCTACTAGGGCTAACCATCGTAAGCAGAACTTGTCATCACTAGTGTCACATGAACAGGGATCGGAAAAGTCTCCCTCTGAGTCTGACATACAATGATATAACATGCTCTCTGCACAGAGCATGCAACTAACTTGATATATGCATCTTTTAATAGGGTCTGGAGCGTCCTGACATTTCCCCCTGCCATTTTCTTCATGGTTAAACCTTTCCTGGCAGTATACGCAGCGGGAACGTTCACCGTCTTCTTTTCTTCGTTTTGATTTCTTAAATTTTAATGAGGAAGGCTGTGCCTTAAATACCACAGAGTCTTTGAGTGAACTTAACTTAGTCTCATCCCCACAAGAGTACAGATAGTCTGTTTTTTTACTGTCTGGTTTAGAAAACTGAACACTGGAATCAGTATCATCTCTCTCTAAGTCATTTTTCCACATGTCAGGATGTCTGTAGTCTGCATAACGACGTATTAAGATATCTCGAGGGTTTATTCTGACAATCTCATCCTCATCTTGAAAGCTGACATGTCGGATTGATTTCAAAGGGACCTAAAAAGGAAAGAGACGAAAACTGCAGTAGTAACTGTGAAGGTTAATTTTATATGTCAATTTGGCTAGACTACAGTTCCCAAATATTTGATCGAACATTATTTTGAATGTTTGTTTCTTGGATGAGATTAATCTTTAAATAGGTAGATTATCTTCCAGGGGATAGGCAGGCTTCATCAATTAGCTCAAGGCCTTAAGAGTATCAAGGCTGACCACCAGCCCTCCCCCACCCCACCCAAGCAAGATGGAATTCTGCTAGCAGAATTCTGCCTTTAGATGGGGCTGCAGCTCTTCCCTGGGTTGCAAGCCTGATGGCCTATCTGCATATTTTGCATATGTACCTCCACTACTGCAAGAGCCAATTCCCTAAAATAAATCTCTCTCTGTGGGTACATAACACAACTAGTTGGTTCTGTTTCTCTGGTGAACCCTGACTCATAAAGATTTTAGTACCAAGAATTGGAGTGTTGTTGTTAACAAATACCTAAAAATGTGGAAATGCCTTTGGGACTGGGTAATGGGTGGAGGCTAAGAGTTTTGAGGTGTATGTTACAAAAAGCCTTGAAGAGACTGTTGGTTGAAATATGGCCATTAAATGTGCTTCTGGTGAAGGCTCAGACGGAAATGAAGAACCCATTATTGGACACTGGGGAAAGGTGATCCTTGTTATAAAATGGTAAAGAATGTGGATGAATTGTACATTAGTGTTTTGTGGAAAATAGAACTTGTGAGTGGTAGGCTTGGATATTTAGCAGAGATTCCGAAGCTAAGTGCTGAAGGTACCTAGTTTCTCCTTGCTGCTAATAGTAAAATTTAAGAAGAAAGGGATAAATTGAAATAGAAATTTTTAAGCAAACAGGAGCCAGATCTTGAAGCGTTAGAAAATTAGCCTATGGATAGTGCAAAAATTGAGAAAGCATGCAAAGGCATGGCTGACCAATCACATAACAAAGAGATTATGGGTATGATTCCCAAGTCCAATCAACCATCTTAGCTGAAATGCTGCCACACTGGACTAAAGGGAACAGAGGTAGGATGAAATGAAGAAAGGCTACTGGACAACTAGGATTTACAGGACTGGCAAATACAGCTATGTGACTGAAAATATGTGTTATCATTGAAAAAAAGGGAAGAATGACCCCAAAGGTAAGAATCTCTCCGTTCCATATGGCAGGGCCAATTCTTCAGTTTCAGTGGGCCAGGAACCTAGAGTCTTGGGTATGAGTTTATCACACACTGCTGTGTAGGTGCATAGGTTAAAACTTTGAGTCAAAGCCAAAGAGGTTTATTTTCAAACCTTAAAATCTCACAGAATTTTCCCTGCCAGGGTTTAGACTTGCTTAGGACTCGACTGTTTTCTTCCTTCTAAAAATTTACCAGTTTTCAAAAGGAAGTATCTATCCTATGCCTTTTCCATCATGGTATTTTGGAAGCAGGTAATTTGCTGTCTTGTTTTACAGGTTCCCAAGTAGGGACGAATTCTGCCTTAGGACAAGCATACCTGGAGTCTCACCCACACTTGACTTAGGTAAGATCTAGGACTCAGAACTGATGCTACAATGGGTTCAGACTTTTGGGCTGTTATGCTGGGATGAATGTATTTTGCAAGTGAGAAGGGATAACTGAAAGGAACCAGAGGGTGGAATGTTATGGGCTGACTTGTGTACTCCCAAATTCATATGCTGAGACCCCAATCCCCAGTACTTCACAATGTGACTACATTTGGATACAGAGCCTTTAAAAGGGGATTACATTAAAATAAGGTCCTTAAAGTGGGTCTTAATCCAATATGACTGGTGTCTTTTTAAGAAAAAGAAATCTGGACATACAGGGAGAGGCACCAGAGATGGTGAGCATACAAAAGGCCATGTGAGGACACAGCCCAAAGGCAGACATTCACGAGCCAGGAAGAGAAGGCTGAGAAGAAACCAAATGTGCCAACATCTTGATTTTGGACTCCCAGTTTCCAGAACTGTGAGAAAATAAGTATTTGTTGTTCAAGCCACTCAGTCTATTTCGTTATGATAGCCCTAGCAAACCAATACAAAGACATACATGTATGTAGCTTGGTTATACGAGTCAGTTGAAACACACGACCCTACACGCACACCTACTTCTCATTCTCTCCTCCTCCTTTCCACACCCTCTTTTCTGGGTAGATTGTCTTCCTGAGGCCAGGGAGCAACTTAAATCTTTTTGGGGGAATATCAAATGGCATCTAAAGCAAAATGACCTTTTCCTTTACCTATACAGGTGGGATTCAAGTAGTCACATTGTTTCTCCTATTCCTACTCCCAGTCCCTGGACACACGGACCGTCTACAGGTAAGCACCTGAAACAGGTTGAGGCGAACTTCCATTCTCAAGGTATTTCTAACTGGGGCTAAAAAACCCTCCGGGTCTGGGCTAACAGTGGGCTAATGATGGATACAGTCCACTAAAGCAACAATATACAATTTCTATTGTCTATAAATACACAGTGGCAATTTCAGACAGCAAACCAGAAATCTGGATGGAATTTAAGTAATAGTGTTTTATAAACATGTATGTAGCAAAGTTACACACGAAAGATTTTTCTAGTATAATTCAGCTACATGGAGAATTAAAAAGACTAAAAAAATTCACATGTGTAAATCAGTTGTATTCTACAACAGGAGATAAGATTACTTACCCTATTTTGGGACTTTAGGCTTCCACATTCCTTGGATATTTGCCGTTGTACATATTCTATACTTCTGCCCTGAATATCTAGGCCCGGATGACTGAATGTTATCTAAAATATAAACAATTTCTACTTAAGCGACCAGAGAATGTATTTCTTATTTTTAATAAAACTACACAGTGTGTATTCCAAAGTTTCATAACCTATTAGTAGTGAAGCTTTTCAAAATAGCTGTAATAAAAAGCATTATTTGAATCATCCTATTCATTATTTGAACTTAGGTCTTTCCTTACACATTGAAATTTTAATTTCAAAAGTAACATGAACTTCTGGTTTCTGGTTCTACATGTGAGGAACTTAGTAAATGCCGCTCTGTTCTAACAAGTAAAAAAACTGAATAGAAAAAATAGCACCAATTCTTCTCAGATCTGTAAGAGACAGGAGGACACAGTGCAAACCACTGCCCCCAAGACTGGAGACACAGGAAAATAAAGGGAGCCACAGCTCACTAGAACAAATTCATGAGCAGAACTGCTGCAGAAACCAGTGCTGAGGCGGACCCAGTCATAGTGAAGCCCCCACACTTTTGGGAGTTTACCTCCAGGAGCTCAGCCAGGTTCCTAAAGTAAATATCACAAAAATCTCTGCATGCTTCCAGCAGGGGAAGGGGGAAAGGAACCACTTCTTAACTATGCCAGAAAACTCCCAAGGTCTGCTCTCAGGAGAAACCAGTTAACCAGAGCCAAACCTACTGTATATTATCAGAGCCTATGTGACCTAGAAGATGGGAAATAGCCAACTCTAGCCCACTCTAACCATCTGATCCAACTAGGAAGTTAGAAAAAACTGAGAAATACATGTGGGGTTCATAGACCAGAAGCATAGGCTCATTCTAAAAGACTGAGACCTATTCACAGGGCTACAGAATCCCCCCCTGCCCCCATACCTCACCACCACATACTAAAGGCCTATTTACAGCAATTCCTTTTACCCAGTACATCATGTCCAGCTATTAGCTATAAAGAACAAAATTGCCAAACATACTGAAAGGCAAAAACAATCTGAAGAGATAGAACAAGCATCAGAACGAGACATGGCGGGGATCTGGAATTAGCAGACTAGGAATTTAAAACACCTATGATTAATATGCTAAAAGCTCTAATGGAGAGCATGCAAGAACAAATGAGCAATACAAGCAAAGAGATAGAAATCCTAATAAGGAACCAAAAAGAAAGGCTAGAGATCACAAACACTAAGAGAAATGAAGAATGTCTTTGCTGGACATATCAGACTGGACAGGACTGAAGAAAGAATTTCTGAGCTCTTTGAAATAGTAATGACTGAGAATTTACGCATACTGATATTAGACACAAAACCACAGACCCAGTAAACTCGGAGAGCACCAAGCAGGATAAATGCCACCCCGCCCCCTCCCCATACACCTAACCGTACCATTCTGAAACTATAAAAACTCAAAGATAAAGAAAAAATCCTGAAAAAATGATTAAAGAAAAAAATCCTTACTTACAGAGGGACAAAGAATTACATCTGACCTCTTTTCAGAAATCATGCAAACAAGAAGACAGTGGAGTGAAATATTTAAAGTGGTGAAAGAAACAACCTGCCAACCTAGAATGCTGTACCCTAAAAAAACCAAAATCCTTCAAGAGATACAGACTTTCTCAGGCAAACAAAAACTGAAGAAATTTGTTTTCAATAGGCCTGCCTTACAAGGAATGTTACAAGGTTCTTTAGAGAAAAGGAAAATAATACAGATCAGAAACTCAAATCTACATAAGAATAAAGGAATAATGAAGAAGGAATAAGCGAAAATAAAATAAATTTTTAATTTTTCTTATTAATCAAGCTAACAGAGGACAGTTGTTTAAAAATAGTAACAATGTATTCAATCATGTATGATTAAGTATACATACTTACATATCAAAAGTCTGATGCCATGCCATGAATGGCAATGATACAAGAGATGGGAAGGAGGAACTGGGATTATTTTGTTTTATAAGATAATTGCGATACCTGCAAAGTAATTTAGTGTTCTTTGAAAATAGACACAGATTAGTTGCAAAGGTATAATGCAAAACTCAGGGTAACTACAAAAAAAGGTAAAAACAAACAAACAAATATAACTTATATGCTAAAAAGGAGAGAAAAATGAAACCATATAAAATGTTGAATTAAACTGCAAAGACAAAAAATAAGTGAAAGACAAAAACAGAAACAGAGAACAAGGGCAATAAATAGAAAACTCTAAAAAAATATGGTAGATATTAACTGCACTGCATCAGTAATCACTTTGAATGTTAATGCCCTAAATGTACCAATTAAACAATAGAGACTGCCAGAGAAAATAAAAAAGTAAGACCCAACTATGTACTATCTACAAGAAATGTACTTACAGAGTAAAGGTAAACAGATGGAGAATAATACACTATGCTAACACTAATCTAAAGAAAGCATATTTAATTAATTTCAGACACAGCAGACCTCAAACCAAGGAAAGCTGTTAGTGATAGAGGACCATTACATAATGATATAGGATTAATTTTCTAAGAAGACCTAGCAATCCTTAATCTGTATGTGTTTAAGAACAGAGCATTACAATATACAAGGCAAAAACTGATAGAACTACAAGGAGAAACAGATGTACTTATTATCATAGTTGGAGACTTTAACACCCCTCTGTCAGAAATGGACAGATCCAACAGGCAGAAAATCAATAAGGACCTGGTTGAACTCGACACCATCAATCATACGAATATAACTGACATCTATAGACTATTTAACAAAGGCAAAGTATTTTCTCAAGTTCACATGCACATTAACAATGACAGACCACATTCTGGTCCATAAAGCAGACCTTGGTAAATTTAAAAGAATAGAAATTATACAATGTCTGGTCTCAGACTGCAAAGGAAATAAACTAGAAATCAGTAACAGAAGGGTAAGTGAAAAATCTCCAAATATGGGGAGATTTAATAAAACAACATGCTTCTAAATAACACACAGATCAAAGAAGAAAAAATTTTTTAATTATTTTTTTTAAAGTTTTCTTTTTCTTTTTTATTTTTGAGAGAGAGAGAGGGAGACACAGAATCCGAAGCAGGCTCCAGGCTCTGAGCTGTCAGCACGGAGCCCGATGCAGGGCTCGAACTCACAAACTGCACGATCATGACCTGAGCTGAAGTTGGATGCTCAACCGACTGAGCCACCCAGGCGCCCCCAAAGAAAAAATTTTTAAAAATTAAGTATTTTGAACTAAATGGAAATGAGAATTGTAGAACAGAGTGAGGGCAGTGCTAAGAGGGAAATTTATAGAATCAAATACATATATTAGAAAAGAAAGATCTAAAACCAATAACTGAAGTTTCCACCTTAGGAAACTAGAAAAAGATTAAGTCCAAAGGTAGTGTTTCTAGCTAATGCAGTAAGAAAAGAAAAAGAAATAAAAGGTAAACAGATTGAGAAGGAAAAAATAAAATTGCCCTTGTTCACAGAGGGCATAATCATCTACGTAGAAAATCTGAAAGAATTGATAAAATAATTTCCTGAACTAAACTAATAAACAAAACAAGGTTGCAGGATACAAGATTTATACATAAAAGCCAATCACGTTCCTATATATGAACCATCAACATGTGGAGTTTGACATTAAAAACATAGTGCCATTCGTATTAGCACTCCCCCAAATGAAATACTTAGGTATAAATCTAACAAAATATGTATAAGATCTGTATGAGGAAACTATAAAATGCTGATGAACAAAATCAAAGATAATAAGTGTAGAGATATCCACATTCATGGATTGGAAGACTCAATATTGTCAATATGTCCGTTCTTCTCAAATTGGTCTATAGATTGAATGCAATCCCAATTAAAACCACCCATGTTATTTTGTGGATACAGATAACTGATTCCAAAGTTTATAGAAAGAGGCAAAAGACCTAGAACAGCCAACACAACACTGAAGGAGAATAAAGCTGGAGGACTGACATTACCTGACTTTGAAGCCACATTAATTAAAGACCGTGTGATATTGACAAAAGAACAAATAGATCAATGGAACACAACAGATGACTTTGGGAAATGGCAATGACTTTTTAAATACAACACTAAAGGCATAATCCATGAAAGAAAGAACTGATAACCTGGACTTCATTAAAATTAAGACCTTTTGCTATGCAAACTACAGTGTCAAAAGAATGAGAAGATGAGCCACAGCCTGGGAGAAAATATTTATAAAAGGTATCTGATAAAGGACTGTTATCCAAAATATTCAAAGAATTCTTAAAAACCAACAATAAAAATTCTCAAAAGCCAATAATAAACAACACAATTAAAAAAATGGGCCAAAGATCTCAACAGATACTTCACCATGGAAGATACACAAATGGAAAAACAGCAAATGAGAAGATGCTACATACCAAGTCATGAGGGAAATGCAAATTAAAACAATGAGATACCACTGCACAAGTAGTAGAATGGCTAATATAAAGAACACTGACAATACTAAGTGCTGGGGGGATGCGGAGAAATGGGGAACCCTTATTGACTGCTGGTGGGAATTCAAGATGGTACGGCTACTTCAGAAGACAATTTGGCAATTTCTTCTAACATTAAACATACTCTTCCCCTATGATCCAGCAATTGTGCTCTTTGATATTCACCCAAAAGACTAAAAAACTTGTGTCCATACAAAAAATTGCACACAAATATTTTTAGCTGCTTTGTTCATAATTGCTAAAATCTGGAAACAACCAAGATGTCCTTCCGTAGATGAATGGATAAAGGGTGGTATACTCAAACAAGAGAATATTATTCAGTATTAAAAAAAAAAAAAAGACAAAGAAGAACTTTACATACATTATTACTACGTGAAAAAAAAACCAAAATGAAAACAATCTGAAAAGGCTATATACTTTATGAATCCAACTGTATGACTTTCTGATAAAGTCAAACTATAAAGGCAGTAGTGTTTTGGCGGAGGTGGGGGAGACATGAATAGGCAGAACGCAGAGAATTTTTAGGGCAGTAAAACAACCCTACGATCCCACAATGATGGATCTATGTCATACATTTGTCTGCATCCAGAGAATGTAAAACACCAAATGTGTATTATGGATTTGGGGTGATTGTGGTATGTCAAGGTAACTTCATCAACTATAACTTTCCACTGGTGATACTTTTTCCACTTTGGGGCTATGTATTTACACACATACGCATGTGTGCATTTATGTGGATCTTTAAGAATTCAGTGCTTCCTTAAACTTGTTACATTATGGATACCTTTCTATGTTTATACATATAGCTTTACCTTATTCTTTTAACAGCGGCTTAGTAGCATCTTAATATTTCATTGAATGATACTTAATTTAACTAGTCCAATTAATATACACAGACTTTTGCCCACCTTTTGCTGTTATAAACACAACTGTAACAAATATCTTTACACATTTATTTTTAATACACATGATCAAGTATATCTGTATTACAAATTCCTAAGAGGAGAACTGTTAGATTAAGAAGTTTGTATACTTCAATGAAAAAATGAACTTAAATGGATATATCCAACTTGAACCACCTACTTAGTATTAGTAGTATCTTAAACAAAAGACAAGTTTAATGAAAACATTTAAGGATGGGGTGCCTGGGTGGCTCAGTCAATTGAGTGTTGACTCTTAATTTCAGCTCAAGTCATCATCCCAGAGTTGTGGGATTGAACCCTGTGTCGGGCTCCGTGCTGAGTGTGGAGCCTGCTTGAAATTCTCTCTCTCTCTCCACCCCTCTCCCCTATTCACACTTTCTCTCTCTCAGAAAAAAAAAAAGCAAAGCAAAGGAAAAAAAAAAGCCTACGGATTGAAAGAGGTTATTTCATTCTCAGCCTTGTTTCTTACAATTTTGAAATTTTCCTTTCATTAGCACTTTAATCACATAGTAGGAACAAAAAGAGAAACAGAAGCATTACAATTTTAATTTTGCTATAGGACTAAAAGTATTAATGTGGGATGAAGTACAATTTCTGGATTATGGAGTTTATTTTCTCTAACCTGTCTCTATAGTGCATTCTCCTATGTCTACCTATTTCTATCTGATGTGAAAAATTATGAGCTTACATTTCCCATTCAGTTTTCCATTTCGTTTCAATATTCAACTATATTTGCTTTCCTAAAAAATACATACTACCAGGCACTATGGAAAGGATGAAGTAGAAAAATGGTTCTTACCCTCACTGAGGTAAAAAATAAAGCATAAAGTTGCAAAGTTATATAATTATACCTTATGGTAGAATATGTAAGAATTCAGGAATTAACAGGGGAAGAAATCACTATGGATTCAATGGTCTCGGAAAGTGTGTCATGAAGAAAATGAAACCTGAAGTAAACGCAGAATGAAGTAAACATTTGGTAAGATTTAGAAACAATAAAAAAAGGATCCAAAACAGAAATGGCAACTTGATATATGAAGATGTGGCACTGCGTATCAGGGCAAGAATCCAATAAATGGTGCTGAAAAAACTAGTTACTCATATGGAATAATAAAATTGGACCCTACCACAGAAGAGAAATTAGTTTGAAGTGGGTTACAGACAAAACTTTAAAATTTTTAGAAGAATATAGGGAGAAAATCTTTGAGACAAGACTAGGGAGGGATTTATAGAAACACCATCAAGGAAAAAATGATAAATTCAACTGCATTAAAATTTAGAATATCTATTTCACCAAAACACCCTTAAAGACAGTAAAAAACTATCACAAACAGGAGATACTGGCCACAAATAAAACCTAAAATGGAGAAACGTCTCTAAAAATTGTATTACTCAGGAACAAGGTTATAGAAGCCCATGTAGTTAAAATCAGTTTGTAAAGGAAAAATCACAGCTATTTCTATAATGTTGCAGTGCTCGCTAGATCTCTCTTACTCACAGAACACTTGAATCCTACAGAGTAATTTGTCTAATTTGTCCAGACCCTTCTGTGCACATTAATGTGAAAAGCTCACTCCTCTACACCTTAAAGAAACTCTTACATGAATAGTTGGAACAAGAAAGTTTGTGCTAGCAGCACGCCTAATAATAAGAAAAATATCCACTGGCCGTACAGGAAGAAATAGGTGGTTGAACTACCAAGAAAAGCACAGGAATACTAAGCAAACAAAATCCATGGTAATGGTTACCTCTAGGATGGGCTTGGGGGCACTCCTTTCTTTTAAATTGTTTGCTGATTTCTCAGGTGTTCATTATATATATTGTTTTCTATATATTAAATACGTCATAAATTTTCTATAACAAGCTCACTGATCCATGTGGCTTTATCTGTCCATAGTGAAATGACCTCCAGGAATTTGAAAGCAAGCAGAATTGGGTAAAAGACCCATAATGGCTTCCAAGCCTATTAGACTTAACTAATATCAGACAGAGAGCATTAGCATTTTGAAAGACTGTGCCTACCCATCAAAAGGATTTAAATAGCCCATGGAAGCATAGAAAATGAGTCAAAGATAAACACTTCCAATGCCTATGGAAGCATAACTGGAGGAAAAACCTACTGTTTTTTTAAAAATTTTTATTATTTGAGACAGAGAAAGCGAGCCTGTGCAAGCGAGCTGGGGGGTGGGGGGCGGGGAGACACAGAATCTGAAGCAGGCTCCAGGCTCCGAGCTGTCAGTACAGAGTCTGAGGTGGGGCTCAAACTCACAAGCCGTGAGATCATGACCTGAGCCGAAGTCGGACACTTAACCAACTGAGCCACCCAGGTGCCCCAAAACTAGTGTTTTTTTAAGCTAGCGTTAGGTAACAATTCTCCATAGATCTCACTTCTGTAGATCCAGTGAGGAAAGGCACTGTTTGCCTTTGTTTCAGACAATCTTTGCAAAGATGTGTGTAAAGTGAAACCCTTGAAAGAGAAGTCCCTTCCCTTTTTAGTTAAGTTTGTTTAGTATCTACTGTGACTATGACACCATCTCTTTCCCTGGCAAAAGTCAGGCAAGATTTACTGTCCTTTATAAAAGACTTCGGGGTTCCCTAAGCTCAGGGTTCCAATGCTGTAATGCAAAACCACCGAGGGTGCTTCACCTACCTGAGCAGCTAGCTCGGCACCAGCTCCATGGGACTTGAAAGGCCAGGGAACCAACACAAACATGAAGCTCATGCTACTTTATGGTCCTGTGAGTACTAATGTCCTCTGTCTCTGATCTAGCAGCCTTATGTCTTCTGGAAGCATCCAGAAGGTTGAACCTGTTAGCTAGGGTAAAATCTCATATTTTTCTATTTCTCTACAGTGAGGAAGTAGTCTAGACCTTTTTGCAAGATTGATCTTCTGCTGTAGAGAAGGATCCATCAAGCTATCCAGTCAAAAGCAAGTAAACATTCAAAGCATGTAAGTACTCTATTGAACAGTATATATACTCATGAAGCAAGCTTTGACAATGATTGAGTATCTTATAAAGCTCTATTTTATGTAGACACTGTACTAAACAAACTACCACTAGTACTACAGTCCACAGGATGGTTTAAATTACATTTTTACATTCTAATTTTTTATATATCACTTTTTTAAAGTTTATTTATTAGAGAGAGAGAGAGAGAGCATGAGCTGGGGAGGAGCAGAGAGAGAGAATCCCAAGCAGGCTCCACACTGCCAGCAAGGAGCCTGATGCAGGGCTTGAACTCACAAACTGCAAGATCATGACCTGAGCCAAAAATCCAGAGTCGGATGCTTAACTGAGCCACCCAGGCGCCCCTACATCATTTTTCTTAAACTTGATTATTTTAGTCTGTGAAATAGGACTCCAGTCTTAACATCTTGACAAAAGAGGTTTTTCACCAGCAAGTTTAAGGCCAGATTCTGCAATACACGAAATTCACCCTGTGAGGCCTATTTGGTGACATCCAAATGGACAAATGGTGTACCATTATAACAGGATTGTGCCAAATGCCAAGTGCGCATTATTCCTCTTAAGAAACTTCTAGATTTATTAAATGCATAGCTAGTATCTATGTAGCTTTAAAGGAGAATACTTACGCCATTCTAATTCCTAATAAACTGAGCTCACGTATTTTAACATCGGCAAATGTATAAGTAAATACCTAGTTATATCAAGTCATTAAACATCACGCTTTTTTCTCTATGTCACATCAATCTAGGATATAAGGAAAAGTTGCAAAGAAGCTAGAATTCAGACCCTAACAGTCTGGCTTCAGAAGTCATGTTCAAAATCCGCAGGCTAAGAGCTGCCTGCCAAATGGTGTTCACTTCCCTCTCTGCAGTTCTCTAGCACTACTCTGTACTTTTCTACATGGCAACTACGTTCTTTAACCACTCTACCACTATCATCATTGCCATTTTGGGAGAAGGGCTCACTTTTTTTCTTCCCATTAGTCAAAAAAGTAGTTTAAAGTTTATAGTTCCCTCAGCCAACAAAGGTAGGCCAAATAAATTCCTAGGGCCCAGAATGTTGAATATCAGTCTACTGTAACTCTGTGTTACATTCATTACGTTTTTTCTTACTGCTCAACTATACGAATCACTGGCCTAGTTCAGGATGTACATACATCCACTCTCTCTTCCACTGGTGAGTTTTTCTATCCATCGCTCAGTATGTTGGAAAGTATTTTGTATTTAAAGTGTTAAAGTGGACCTTTCCAACCTCATTTCCTAGGACGCCTAGATGATGATGAGCAAGTATGACTCTGGACAGACTGTTCTGACTCCAAAAGTCCCTGGAAAAGGTATGCAAATTATTTTCAGCCTCTATTTTTGCTATTTTTTTTTTTTAGTAAAACTGGGTTAAAATTACTTTTTCCCTTCTTGTAATATTTTAACATCATTTTTCATGCATTTCTTACAAAATTTCATAGTAAACTAAGACAAAAACATGTATATAACCTATAGATAATCTCGATCCCCCTAATGAGGCAGCTTGCCATAGTGATCATTGTGAGGATAAATATGAGTTATAGGAGTGCTTTAAACAGTACTCAGGATAGAGTAGGGACAAGCTATGACAAGGATTAACAAGTCATACTTATTAGATTTAATGTAATATAAAGCTGCCTATTTGTCATAAAAGGAAATATTTCAATCTTGAGCTAGAATAAAAAGGAAGGGAAGAGGAAGATGGCAGAAGAAAGACACACCATTTGTAAATAATTTCAGAATCCTAATAATTTAACAAATCTTAACAGAGTGACTTTTTTCAGGTACTTAATGATTCTAAGCATGAATTCCTTCACTGATAATATCTTTATTTATTGGCTCTGCTAAAATGAGATATTGGAATCAAAAGCAATCAGCAAAGCATCAAAAGACTAAAAAAATCTCACTGTAAAGTCTTCTTGATTTCCTAAGACAATTACGAAGGTCACATAAAATTATTAAACATGAAAACACATATAACACTTTGACAGCTAATCTGAAAAATAACATTAGAATGAAAGTCACCTTCCAAAGTAAAAGCAAATGGTTCTCAGAAATCTGAGTATTGCTTTCAGTAATGTTTTTTATTTATGAAAAACACCAGGCAGAAATACTAACAGGTTGAAAAAAAAAACTAACAAAGAGTAAGACATACCAACAAGTTTCATTATGCCACTTCACATGCCATGATGTCAGAGGAGAAAAAAACATAAAGAGTATCAGTATAAACTGCAGTTCTGTGTAATGGGGGAACAGACACACGCGTGCGTTTGACAGAACAAATTAAGACAATCATACGCTACCAAAGAAACAAGAGTCTTCTCTTCTGAGAAGGAAAAAAAACCCCTAAGTAATAGATGACAAAAACCAATGTGTGTGAAAAATGGCCAACATGGAAGTGAAAGAAAGGGGCTATAAAATCTGAGCTGGGTAGGGAAAGTAAAACTTCAGTTACACAAGAAATATTTAAGATCCATCTGTTACTGTGACTTGCTGAGAAGAATTTTCTTTGAGTGACCCACAGTTCCTGGAGAATTTAGAAATTATAATCTTTAATTAGTGCCATGGAACCTTAATTAACAGGTTTATAATGCTATCCCTGGAATTAGGTTTGTCCTTAAACCAGATCAACACAACAACCCACGAGTCAGACTTATTAGCATACCTTCTCTCCGAAAGACAACACACATGCTCAAGACCGTATCTCTGTATGTGCATATGTGTGCACGTACACCACTTAAGAATTGGCTCATTACTAGTCCTGATCTGAGGCAAAGGCTGAAATATCAAATGTTCTGATCTGATCTTCTGCTGGGTTTCCTCAGCTCTCTACTTGAGAAAAAGACAACATGTCATCCTTTTCAAGGCACTCAAGATTACAGAGGTCAGATTCCATGCCAGTTAGACTTGATGGTCTGTTTAGCATAAACGAACAACAAAACAACATGCAGTAACTACTTCCTCAGCTACATCTATTCTACATTAAAAACAAGCAGTAGCAGGAAAATTAGAAACAGTATCTTACCATTATATTTTCTTAATTTTTATGTTTACATGATTTCAAATCACCATGTTTAGAAAAGCTACTTTTTTCATTGTTCTTGACTTAGTTTATTCTTCTCATATCTATAAAGATTTTAGTCCTTTTAAAGGATTTTAGTTCTTATTTTACTGTTTTCCTTTTTATGCTGCTTTTCTTTTAACTTTTATACTTTTAATTTCCTGATCCACACAAATTTGGGAATTTGTCTTTATACTCCATCCATTATCCATTAGTTAAGAAATATTTACCATAATTTTGCCCTCAATTTCTGAGTTTCTGGTTCAAATTTCATCTTAAAATTTTAATTTTAATCACCTTTTAAAATGCTGCTTTTATTTACTTCTCCTTGACTTTATTTACTTTACTATTTAATTTATACTAGCTGTCAGGACAAGTCGTGTCTTTTACTACTGCTAAATAATCATGATATACATCATTCAGAACATAAGAGCATACATGTCCTAACACGCAACCTCTAAATAGTAGGCAAATCATTCACTCTGTGCCCTCTGACAGGAGTGGGCAGGTGAGCTATATTGGTGATGACAGAGGCAATCCCCCAGTCTTCTCCATCTCACGTAATGGCATCACCTCTCATTCAACTACCTGCATCTCAAACTGAGAAGGCATTCTGGACTCTATTCTATTACCAAGTCTTTTTTGGCTCTTCCTCCAGAATTTACCGTTACCTAATCATTTCACACCATTTCTGTTTAGTCCAAATCACCAAAATCTTTTACCGAGACGAAAACAGTAACCTTCAAAATTGGTCTTAATTCCACTCATGAGCACAATAACTCTCCATTCTCCACATCCAAGCCATAATGTTTTAAGAATGCAAATGAGAACTTTCTTAGAAATTAAAAACTGACCAATTGCTTGTCATTGAAACTAGAACAAAATTCTAGCTCCTCCCAATAGCCTATACTACCCAAACCCTACTAAGTTCTCTAACTGTAACTTGCAGTATACACCACCTTTATTCACTGAACTACATCTGTATCAGCCAGTTTCTCTGAAATACCAGGCTGCCACTTGGATATCCAGCCCCTCAGCCCTGGATTTTCATATGGCTGTTATGCTCTGTTTTGATATTATTCATATCTTTATACAAATAGCTCCCCAAAGGATTTTCCCAATCATCTTAGAGATCTGCAGAAGTCCTCCTCTGTATTCTTACTATTCTATTTCTCATTACTTTGTTTCACAGCACTATTACTACCTGAAATATTACTGGTTTATTTACTGTCTATCTCCCTCACTAGCATTTATATTCTTCATGAGGCTAGGGCTCCTGTCTTTCTTGTTTGCAGCTATTCTCAGGGCTTAGAATAGGGCCTGGCACATTGTAGGTGCTCTAACATTTCTCACATGCATATATACCAAATACATATCAATGTATGTATAAATGAATTCTCTTCCTTAACTCCTAGAATAACACTATGAAAATAAGTTCTATTCTTATTGATATTTAAATCTGAGGAAACAGGTAGATGGAGAACTTTAGTAGTTTCGTAACGTGTAAGTTAATTAAAAGGCCAGAATTTAAAACTAGATCTGCCTGTGTCTAAAGCCCAAGATCTTACCCATTGTTGCAGAAATTTCTATCCATTTTATCCCCAATGCCCAGTGTGATTCTATTAAGCAAACAGACCTTATAGAAAATGGCAAAATAACAAGTCTAGACAGGAAATGTAAAATTCCCAGCTTAAAATTTACACAAAGCAGAAAGAAACACCTCCTTCCTCAAAGGCTGCCATGATCAGTACTGCCAGTCTCCTCCCAATCGGCCATAATTATGGTTAAACCATAAATATGGTTAAACCAGGATGTGGCACATGACTCAAAGGCAAGCTGTAAGCTTTTAAGATAGACTAGAACAAGAGCTCCGTCCAAAATGACAATGTTAGATGGAGTGTGCATCATTTCATCTCCTCTCTGCCTAATCTGGCTCCCCATCCTGTAACCTTGGAATGGAGAGCTATATAGAATATACAAACCTGCCCTTAAGCTGAGCCAATCAGTTTCTTTCTTGTAAGAATATAATTGGTTAGGGACCACAGGGATCCAGGCTGGAATGCCACATAGTCTCAAGGGCTGAACCTGACACTGATAGTCATAATACACTACTAACCAACAAAGAAACAAAGAGCCTAGACCACAGTGAAAAAGAATGAAATAGATACATAAAGAGAAACACAGATAAATGGTCATGTGGAGTATGTGTGAATAGGGTACAGGGGAAGAACAGGAGTGGGGAAAGAGAGAAGCTACTTAATGCCTAGCATCTCAAAAGTCCTACCTGTATTTATTCTTAAAATGGATTCCGAGAAATGCCAGTGAGTCATTAAAATAAAGTCCTCTTTCCTTAAGTTAGTGTGAATGGATTTGTTACTTGCAAAGCCAAATGATCCTAAATTAACCAAGTTCCCAATATTGGATGTGAAGACAAGGAATAAACTGAGCCAAACATCATTTGCTTCCAAGGTGATGCTATTACCATTTATTCATTCTCTCATTCAACAAATGTTAACTAGATGCTCATTCTATTCAGAAACTTCTGGGTTCCTGAATATTATCAGGGAACAAACAAAAAGTACAAACATAAAAATTAAACATATAAAGTCAGGAAGTGGTAAGTGTTGTGAAGAAAAATAAAGCAGATGAAAGAGACAGTGATAGAAAAGTTGCTATTTTGGGGCGTCTGGGTGGCTCAGTCGGCTGAGTGTCCCAACTCTTGATTTCGGCTCAGGTCATGATCCCAGGGTCGTGGGGGTCAAGCTCCATTTTTGGCTCCTCAATCAGCATGGAGCCTAAGATTCCCGCCTCCCCCCACCCTCAAAACAAAATCAAAAAACAAAAACAAAAACAAAAACACCAAGACGACTGCTATTTTATTTAGAGCGCCCAGAGAAGGGTTCACAGAACAGGTGATCTAAAGTGAGGAGCAAACTCCGGAAGATCTAGGGGAAAAGTGTTCCAGACAAACAAAAGAGTAAATGCAATGCAAATTTCTTCCTGAACAAGCTGCATGTTTGAGAGCCTCAGGTTAAAATCGAATCATTAAAGGAGAATCAGGTAGGCTTTAGGCACAGCCACTATGTCACTGGATACTAATACAGCTTATATATATCTATCAAAAAGAATAAGTATTTTAAAACATTTAAAAAAAATCACTTTGGCTTTTGATTTTGTAGACATGTACTGGGCATAGTTTAAACCACACAAGAAACAGTTACAAATGCTTATTTAAGAATGAAAGCATTTGTTCGTATCACTAAGAGAAATGGGGTCAAGAATAGTCTTCTGACAGATTTGATAACATTTGTGAGCGGCGTAAAAATAGGGTTCTATCCTATAACTAAGGTTTCATTTTTAGATCAAGCTGGAACAATTAGAAGACTGTATACTGAGTACCCAAAGGAAAAGTGAGTACTTTTCACTGAGGTGAGTACATTATTAGTATCTGAGGTTAAGCTACAAGAAATAACTCTACGAAACTCATTAGTATATTTGCCACAGATATGTTTGCTCAGGACATTCTTCATAGTATCTCTCATCTGAGAAGTTTTATGTAGAGTAATGATAGGGAAACCTGCTTCCTAAGAGGCTGAAATGCCTTTTCCTCCAGAAAATGAAAATGTAACTAACACATTTTCCCTTTTCACCTTTTGTCATCAAAAAATATGAAGTCAAATTTATGGCTCATTAAATCATATTCTCCTAAATTCCTGTTGGTTTATTTTGTCTGGTAAAGCCACATGGTCTTAATGTCCTTCTCTAATACATCCAATTTCTACACACATGAATAACACACTGAAAAATATTATCATCTCACCTGACTGGCTTTGCTTTGTAAGTAGACTCTTCTGGCATCCAGATCTTCAAAGGCAGGTCTTGAGATTCTATAAGGCTCACTGGTAACAACTGTCTCTTGCTGGAAAAGATGATCTTTCACTAGAGAACTGGAAGTATCCTCTTCAGTTACCTATCGGGAATAATCCCCCAAATTCATTAGCTGCCAATATAGGAACAAAAACAAACTAAGAAATGTTCACTCTGGCAAGTATTTAGAAAGTCCTATGTACCACCACCCTCACTATAAATGGCAATTCCCCAAACTTGAACATTCATGATTTCTTATAGAAAATAACTTAGGAAGACTTAGAAGCCTAACCATGCCATGCTAGAGAGGTAATCTAATTAAAACAAAGCTTTAAATTTTAACAAGAGGAAATAAACATACATAGAAAGTGACAAAATTATTACAGAGAAGATACAAATCAATAAAAGTATTATTTTGCAAGTGAAAAAGTATATACCAAGGACTGTCCTGTGCTGTATCATACAGAGGATTAAAAGAAAGCATTTCAAGACCTATTGAATGAATGAAAGAAATTAATTAGCCCAAACTTACTGATTACCTTGAAAGACTCAAATCAGGCACATGAGACTTAGGTAGGGGATATGCCCCCTGAGAGTCTGTAATGACAGGCTTTTAAAATTTTAGAAACAATAATTTGTTTTTTAAAGAAATGACATATTTGCCATTACTTTTCCTGTTATTGTATAATTATTTGAAGATTGTGACAAATAAAAATGACAGAAATACTTTCACTGGCCTAACTTAAAACAATTTGGAGTAATCACTACAGGGCTAATAATATTAAAGGTAGAAACCTTGATAAGCTTTTTCTAAAAAAATAAAAGATTTAAAAATTTAGTGCTCTAAAATTAGGCAGTAAAATTCATAAAATATCTAAGATATTTTAGTTCATAATAGCATATTCTAGTCCTTACTCTGGAACAAAAGAGGCTTGTGACATTTAATTTCTATGGAACTTCGTTTTCTCAATTTCAAATATTTCTAATAACGCTGTTATTTTATCACACGGATGGTCATAAGGATTTATTGAGACAATATATGTGAAAATGTCCTGAAAACTAAAAGCTATTATTTTATCAGAAAGTAAGCAATTAAACTTTTAAAAATATATTTGATGGGCCCCTGGGGGGCTCAGTTGGTTAAGTGTCGAACTTTGGCTGAGTTTGAGCCCCACAGTGAGCTCTGAGCTGACAGATCCTGTGTCTCCCTCTCTCTGCCCCTCCCTCGCTCTCTCTGTCTCTCTCAAAAATAAATACATATTAAGTATATGTATTATTGGAAAGAATTTGGTTAAATATTAGCTAGCATTCTTTCAAAATGCATGATCAAAACTGGAAAAAGTAAAAGTATTCAAGAAATATGTTCATTGCATGTTCCAGGCAGTTCTGAAATGACCCAAGTAATTCTCAAAAATCATAAGCAAATTGAATAGAAGAAAATATAGGGGTAGAAGGAAGGCTTAAATAAAGGGCCTAAGGTGGAAACTTGTCTCGTCCAACTGAGGTATAAATTACATAAGCAACTAACTTCTCTAAATTATTATTTTATTGGGTAGATTTATACTAATAACAGGATTACCTGAGACACTCAATATACTAAAATTTATAATCAAGCTTGAATTATTATTGAAGTAGTACTAGGAGGAGGCAGTGGAATAATATCAGTAGTAATTAAGAAGTCATTTTGCTTATAATGGTGACAACTATTTAGATCAGGGTGCTTTTACTGAATTCCAATCTAGGCAAGTCATTTAAAATTTGTAAAAAAAAATAAAGCCTACTGAAAACTCCGTATCTTAACAAACGTAAGATAGTTATATAATCCAAGTATTTTACTCATTTGACGTGGGTTAATTCTACTTATATTCTGTACATTAAGCAATAACACATTTCATTTTGATTAAGAACACTTTTATTTTTAAAAGAGAACTACGAAGAGTGGTGATTATTTCATTATTAAGTAAATAAAAATGTGTTTATTGTGTGGGTAACAAATGATTTAGTTCTACTTAAAAATATTTACCAGAACAGCTAAAATTAAACTACTAACTAGAATTATTTCACATCACACACTGAATTTACAACTAGATGCCTAAATGGGTCTTGGCTAATAAAATAACTAATTAAGTAAAACATCTTCCGCTTGGTTAATATGATAAAAACAACTCCCCCCCACACCAATCTCAATGCACGAAAATAGACTCTACAATCTACAATAAGGCACATTATCCAGGAGTTGTGAGAAACAAACTAAAACATTTTTAAAGAATCCTAAAGAGTATTTTCCTACTACTAAATTATATCTCCGTCAGCAAGTTATAAATTTAGATGTCAATTGACAAAGTTAAAAAAAAAGTGGTGATAAATAAAATGGCATTCTTATTCACTGCTGATTCTACATACAGGAGTAAAATCTGGAAGCAATTTTGGTAAAATGTATCAGAAGCTTTTAAAACATCCCAACATTTTGACAAATACTTGAATCCAGCAAAGAAAAAAAAGTACTAAATGGAAGAAGCTTTAGGCACAAAGTATTTTTCTCAGAATTACTTTCTTTAATTTTATTTTTAAATGTTATTTTTATTTTTTTAATTAAAAAATTTTTATTAATCTTTTATTTATTTTTGAGAGACAGAGAGAGAGAATGCGAGTGGGGGAGGAACAGAGACAGAAGGAGACACAGAATGTGAAGCAGGCTCCAGGCTCTGAGCTGTCAGCACAGAGCCCAACGTGTGGCCTGAACTCACAAACCGCAAGATCATGACCTGAGCTGAAGTCGGACTCTTAACCGACTGAGCCACCCAGGCGCCCCTAAATGTTTATTTTATTTTTGAGACAGAGAGAGAGAGAGAGAGAGAGAGACAGACAGACAGAGTGAGAGTGAGAGAGGAGTAGAGAGACAAGGAGACAGAGAACTGAAGCAGGCTCCAGGCTCTGAGCTGTCAGCACAGAGACTGACATGACACAGGGCTCAAACTCACAAACCATGAGATCATGCCCCAAACCAAAGTTGGACACTTAACCAACTGAGCCATCCAGGTGCCCCAACTCAGAATTACTTTTAATATTAAAATGAAGAAACAACCCTAATATCCCAAGATAAGGGAATGGTTACATAAATTATGGTATGCCTACTTCATGAATATTGAGTGGTCATTTTGAAATTAGGCTTATTAATAATATTCATTATATGGGGAAATGTCGAGGGTTAAAAAGACAATAGTTAAAATTTTATTTATAGTATTATCATAACCATAAAAGATTAAAAGGATATAAAATGAATGTTAGCACCTCTCCTTGATAGTATGATTAGGAGTAATTTTTCAGCGTTTCTAGAGCTTGTTGACCTTTATGTTGACCACAATTTCTCTTTAAGATCTAGGTAAATACTTTCTCCCTTGTTTGTAATATGTAATCGTAATATTTTGAAATATAAATGTATTCTATCAAAATAGCAAAATATTCAAGTAATTCAACTACCAAACGGAGACATTCTTCAAACCTTGCCCCAAACCCTTCTGGATTCATGCAAAACAATTAAAAAAAATTATTTCCCATTTTTTCCCCAAGTTCACCTTCTGATTATCTTTCAAATCCATTTTCTTTCATGCAAGCCCCTGTTATCTCTTTTTGCGATATTTTTCAGTAGGTTTTTAACTGATCTCAATATTTCCATTCTCGAGTGAAGGTGTTCATGCAAATCTACTGGCTCTTCTACTCATAACCCCTCTGAGATTTCCAATTATCAAAGCTCTGTTGGGGGGTCCTACATATACTAGAGAGTGGAAGGGAAGAAAATCAGCATTGTCTGAGGAACACTTTCATAAGAAATGTAATTTGCATCTGTAGAAATGGGCTCTCTCCTCACAGAAAACACTGACATACATACAAGATACAGTCCAATTTTATTTCAGAGGGGAAAAATGGACAATAATTATATGAAAAAATTAGACTTAATTCCTAATTAAAGCCGTAAAAATATAATGCCAATTTTTTATACAGACTCAAAAAGACAGATAATAATACTCCATGCTGGCAAGGGTATGGCAATAGGTATACTTTTATACCACTGGTGGGAGTGCAATTCTTTGAAAAAGTGACTGTACATACAGATACGCAAAGGCATGGCAGCACTATTTTTAAGCAAAAAAAAAAAAAAGAAGAAGAAAAAAAGACAACGTTCTATGGCTATATTCGCGGAGGACTGTTTAAAAATTATATATATACATATATACAAGAATATATAAGCATATACATATGTAAGTATATATGAGCATATACATATATAAGTATATACATATCAGCATTGTCTGTATATGCATATATATATACATGAATTCTATACAGCCATAAAAAAGATCTGTACACACCATAATACTCACAACATACCACTAAATGAAAAAAAGCTAAGTACAGAACTGTCAGTATGACATGATCCCATCTGTCTAATAGAATGGATGGATATTTTAAAATTTTATCCATACTAGAAACGATATACACTGAACTGTTGACATTTCCCTAGGAAATACTTTCTATAAAGGACTATATACACAAAATGATAGAAAGAATAATGACATGAGAATGTGTATACTTGTTACTCAACTTAAGAAAGAGAATATGATCCACACAACAAATAAGTGGTACATGTTTCTCCATGCTTTCATGTCCTACTTTTATCACCAGCAGGAAAACACTATCCTAAAGATTTTTTTCATTTTCATACTCTGAACAATTTTTACCACACAAGTGTCACTGCGAAACAATATTTAGTTACAGATGCTTTTGAATTTTATTTGACCAATATGATGCTATAAGAGACATACTTTGTTTGGGTGAAACCCATTCATGTTGACATGTTTAGCAATAGCTTGTAAGTCTTCACTTCTTTGTAGCAACAGTAGCTAACATATATTTAGTATTATATATTGCCCCAAGTACTTTACATGAGTTAGCTCATCTAAATGCTCACAGCAACTCTTCAAGGTAGGTAATATTATTATCTCTCTACTCCATATGAACAAAGTAAAGCTCAAAGAGATTAAATAACTAGCCTAAAATGAAAAGTTATTTTTTTTGCTATTTCAAACAATGTTGCTAAGATATTCTTTTACAGAATATCATGGTATTCATGGTATATACGTGCAAGAGGTTTTCTGGTAAATACCCAGGAATAAATATGGTGGATTACAGGATACATCTACACATGTTCTAGTTTACATAATAAAAATTAGTTTCCCAATCAGCAAGACTAAAAGGCAAATGATGGAATAGGAGAAGATGTTTGCAAATGACTTATCAGATAAAGGGTTAGTATCCAAAATCTATAAGGAACTTATCAGACTCAACACCCCAAAAACAAATAATTCAGTGAAAAAATGGGCAACAGACATGAACAGACACTTTTTCAAAGAAGATACATGAAAAGATGTTCGACAACACTCATCACCAGGGAAATATAAATCAAAACCACAATGATATACCAACTCACACCTGTCAGAATGGCTAACATTAACAACTCAGGCAATGACAGATGTTGGCAAGGATGCGGAAAAAGATGATCTTTTTTTGCATTGCTGGTGGAGATGCAAACTGGTAGAGGCACTGTGAAAAACAATATGGAGGGTTTTTTGAAAAATTAAAACTAGAACTACCCTGTGACCCAGCAATTGCACTACTAGGTATTTATCTACAGAATACAGAAGTGCTATTTCGAAAGGGCACAGGTACCCCAATGTTTCTAGCAGTGCTATCAACAACAGCCCAAGTATGGAAAGAGCCCAAATGTCCTGGAACCCATGAATGGATAAAGATGTAGTGTGTGTGTGTGTGTGTGTGTGTGTGTGTGTGTGTGTGTGTGTGTGTGTGTGTGTGTGTGTGTGTGTGTATACACAATGGAATATTATTACTCGGCAAACAAAAAGAATGAAATCTTGCCATTTACAACAATGTGGATGTAACAAGAGTATACTATGCTACGCGAAATTAGTTGGTCAGAGAAACAAGTATCATATGACTTCACTCATGTGGAATTTAAGATACAAAACAGATGAACATAAGGGAAGGCAAGTAAAAATGATATAAAAACAGGAAAGAGGACAAAGTATAAGAGACTCTTAAACAGAACAAACAGAGTTGCTGGAGGAGTTTTGGGTGAAGGATGGGCTAAATGGGCAAGGGGTATTAAGGAGGACACTTGTTGGGATGAGCACTGGGTGTAATATGTAGTGGATGAATCACTGGATTCTACTCCTGAAATCATTATTGCGCTATACGCTAACTAACTTGGATGTAAACTTAAAAAAATTTTAAAAAACTCATTTCCAGGGTGGTTCTAACAATTCACATACCCAGAAACAATGTTCCATATACTCACCAAGCCCAGGTATTATCACAACTTTCACTCATTATGTATCTGTATCTCCCTCTCTCTATATATCTTATATACATATCTGATATTTAATATCTATGATGGATCAGACTTACTAAAAATTACATAGTATTTTCTTTCTGCAAATAAGAAATTCTGAGAATGAACAAAAAACCTAACAAATGAATGCATAGGTTTGTTACTTTACCACGGCTCCTAATATTATTTCATCTTCAAATCTTTTGGTTTCCAAAATATTGATATACTTGTTTCTCACGACCTGACATTTAACACTTCTGATTCTTTGTACATGTCATTTCCTCTACCCACAATGATTTCAATTTTTCCACAAGAAAAACTCTTTAAAACTGTCAGGTATAAACTCTTGAAAACTCTTTGTCGATCCACTCCCACGTTAATCATTCCCTCCTCTAAAGTTCCTCAAAAATACTTCTATTACTCTATATTCTAAGTATTCTTAAAGTCCTCCCATGAACGAGTAACGGGAGACTTTGTCTACATCTGGAGCTTACAATGATGCCTGTCATATAGTGAGTATCATATAAATAATCTGCTATATGCAAACATCCACAAATAAGATCTTATTATATTAATATAGACTCTTCGGAGTAGATACGGTAAAACAGGGGAAAAAAGTAGAAAAAGAACTCCTTAACAAAATAAAAATTCTAATAACTACAAAAGTTCAAATTATACAAAAAATTCTTCCCATAATTCCAACCCATGGAATACAACCTACTATTATTTGACAAAGATCTTTCCAGACTTCTTAATGCATATATAGTTGTTAATATCCTAGGTATATTATGGTTCCATTGGGATTGCAGACGGTCTATCTGTGCAGGGCTTTTTATCACTTCATAATATACCACAGATCTCTTATCACATCAATATATAAAAATGTACCCTGTGCTCTGAAATGGTTGCCAAGAAGTTAAATATTTGTGTGTGTCATCTGTTCTGTAAGCAATACTCTATGGACATTTAGATTGCTTCCAGTTTTTTTGTTATATATGTTGCAAGGCACTTCCTTAGACATACATCTTGGTGCAGTGGTAATATTATTTCCTTAGGATTAATTTCCCTAAATACAATTACTGAATAAAGAATATGCATATATTCCAATTACATTACCAAGCTACCTTCTAGCAAGCTCATGTACCATTTGAAAACCCCTCAATAGCATATGAAAAAGGGACCATATCTTCACATCTCTGTCCACAATGGGCCTTATCAGTTACCAATCTTTGTCAATGTAATAAGAAAAATATTTTGTTATTGTCCAGATTATTTGTATTATTTCCATAATTAAAATTAGTAATAACCAAAACACTTTGTTAAGTCAGATAGAACCGAGTAAAAAGTATTCAGGCTTAGTCGAATTTGAATGTTTTTAACTGAATTACAACCCCTTAAAAGTAACAATTACTATGGGAACAAGGACATATTCTAAAGTTAGGTGGTGGGAAATGCCAAAAATCTTTCCTAAGACCACAAAATGTAACACATGATATGTATAAAGACTATACATATATTTGCATGATCTCCAGCTTTAAAAAAATTGTCTATAGCACTTATACACACCCACATTCAATGCTCTTAGGATTGTGCTGGCATACAGTCAACTGTATTATCTATAAAGTAACCTATGCCAAAATTTACTGTACAATGGAAATCTGTTTCACTATCAAAGGATGGTATAATTATTCTCCTATGGTTGCTAACTGTTTAGCTTTTTCTTTTTCTGAGACTACTATAGCAATTTTATATGTAGAATCAAAAGGATGCTGGGTAAAGCAATAAAATAATTCCAGCTGTAGCTCTCGATCAGAACATAAGGCTAGATGACAGCTGCAAGGAAAACAGAAACAGTCTTATGCTTCCCTCCTTCCCTTTGTCCCTTCTTACTGCAGAATTCTCAGAAAACACTGTTGTTCTTTTTAAATATATGATTCCCAAGTAATAATCAGGTATGAAAGAAAGTGCTATCACACAGTCTACTTATTGCTCAAGAGGCTTACTCTTGTAGGTGTATACCACAAAACACAGGTTTAAAAATGTGTGGCTGAGTTAAATCCAACAAAAGAAGAGTTTAGTAATTATACTATTAGTTTATTTAAGCATGATGGAATGATTTTTAAATGTTCTTTGATAAAGAAATCTTATACTTTTGCACTGTATAGGTTAAATAAAAATGCTACCAAATTCTTTGGCATTTAAAATTATACACTCGAATTATGCAAACTTAGGAAGTACAGAAAAAAAATTACAACAATTCCACAAACCCAGAAAATCACCATCAATATTTTGGTGTAGCACCCAGCAGCAATTCATTTTATAATTTTTTTTAACACGTATTTATTTTTTCAGAGAAAGACAGAGCATGAGGGAGAAGGGCAGAGAAAGAGGGAGACACAGAATCTGAAGCAGGTTCCAGGTTCTGAGCTGTCAGCACAGAGACCTAGGCAGAGCTCGAACTCAGGGAAAGTGAGATCATGACTGAGCTGATGTCGGACGCTTAACCGACTGAGTCACTCAGGCGCCCTGCAATTCATTTTAGATTTGACCACACATGGCTCCTATTCTGCTCATTAGATTTCTCCTGTTTCTTTGATTAGTTTAAAAGTAAGAACAAACTAACCTGTGAATTTTTAATCTTATATTTGTCTAGGATCTTTGTCTAAAAACATTAATAGCACATAAAGAATTTTGTTTAATCAATCTGAGTACAGTAATCCATGATTAAACAATATGGAAAGAATATGAGAAATGTACCAAGATACGATGTCTTTCAAGAACAGAAAATACAAAACAAGTCCTCCACCTTAGGTTAATCAACACACAAACTAAACTACTTTTCTAATTAAGTTAGTATGACTTAAATGTGGTATCAGGTTTTCAGGAATGGTTTATTGTGTGTAAACTTGAATTTGAGTTATTAGGCAGAGTTACCTGGTAAATATATACATCTTTATACAATCCTGTAACTGGTAAATCTATTTCTAGGATCTTATCCTAAGGTTACACTCAGAAATACCAACAAAAATTAATGTAAGAGGCTGTGGAGAATAAAGCAAACGTTCAATAAAACGTGACGAATTAAATAAACTGCTTAGCACAGCTCCATGACTATAATGGCTAAATGCAAAAACTCTGAAGTCAGACTGCATGTGGATTCAAATTTTAGGATTTATACTACTTAAATTCCAACTACTGCCATCGCTGTCATCACCAATACAAAAATCCTTTTTCAAAACAGAATCAAAAGTTGCCTGGCTGGCTCCGTTGGTAGAACATATGCCTCTTGATCTCAGGGTTGTGGGTTCGAGCCCCATCCTAGGTACTGAGATTACTTTAAAATCTTAAAAAAAACCACACACATACATACAATCAAAATGAAGGAGAGATGGGGTCTGATGACACTTTAAAATAGAAGTATTTGAATACTATATGAAAGAACAAAGAAAAACTTAGGCAGAAGTACCCAAAATATTAATAGCAGTTATCTCTGGGTAGGAATAAATGAGTCCTGATTTCTTCTTTATAATTTTCTACCTATCTAAATAGTCTATGTGAAGATTTATTAGTCTAAGAGTCAAGAAAAAAATGTAAACAATAAAACATTACGCAAAAAGGTTATATAGGTTTTTTGCTCCCTTGTTAGATAATAAATAAAATTCAATCTGAAATATATTAAGGTTTTGGGAACTTAACTATGAAATAGTACTTAATGTAGGATGGTAATGGCCACAGTAATAGAACATCCATTTGCTAGCTAAATAATGCCTATCCATTAACTTAGTTTTCAGATATAATACCTTATTAAATTGTTACCACCTTTGAAAATCAGTACATGAACAATTCCTATTCCCCTTGCTGTAACAAAATTGTATTAAGTCACTGTGGCTAGAAACCACTATCAAATTCCAAAACTAAGTTAGTCAAGTATTTCTCAGTGGCCAAAAGAAAAAAATCAGACAACTTTCACTTCAGATCAATTAGGTGTCATCTTTCTTCTTCCCAAAAGCATGAAATCTGAGATCTTTTCCTCTTAGAACCACAAGCCTGTTGTGAGGTGACTTTTATGGGTTTTCTTACCAATCCAGCATATCTCAAAACTTAAGAGCTGTTCTGTAAAAATGATCTTATAACAGATATGAGCTAGCATTAAAAAAACAAAACAAAAACAAACCTAAATGTCGCACTGAAATAGTCAAAGAAAGAAACCAATGAATACAACATTCCTATCTTATTACAGCTTTGGTTAAAAATCCTAACTTTAAAGATTTTTCTTTAAAAACCCTTCTTGGTAAAAACTATGTACATGATCAGCTCTGCACTAAAACATGCAGGATAAAAGATGAGCAAGGTGTGATTTCAAATCCAAATGATGCTGGGTCATAAAACCCTTCAAAGATGGGTATGAAATTAAAGGTAGACATCTTTCTAGTTTATGATGACTAATAAAGACACTAAACTGTTGAAAGCAGAGAGGTACACCAGCGAATAACCAAATATCTAGTGTAGTTATTACAACAGAAAAAGTATGTAAATAATTGCTCAATAAATTAATACTTAAAAAGGAGAGAATTTCCACTTTGATATTTAATGCCTTCAAAAACATTTATGACCTAAATAAAATATAATCATTGCCTCCCCTGGGTTAAAAAAATTAGATAATGAGTTACTCTTTAAGCACCATTTTAGTGGAGCGCCTGGGTGGCTCAGTCCGTTGAGGGGCCGACTTCAGCTTCAGGTCAAGATCTCAAGGTTCGTGAGTTTCAGCTCCACATCGGGCTCTGTGCTGACAGCTCAGATCCTGCTTTGGATCCTCTGTCCCCCTCTCTGGCTGCCCCTCCCCCACTCACATTCTCTCTCTCTCTCTCTCTCTCTCTCTCTCTCTCTCAAAACTTAAATAAAATAAACAAAAAACCATTTTAGTTGTCTTTGCAAATAATCACCAATAAAGTAAACCTGAGGTAACTACTACTATAAATCGCAATTTGTATTCAAAATAATTTCAAAATGTTTAGTTATACCAACCCCACAGGTGAATTACAAAACAATGACATACTTTATTCCTAATAAAATGGCTAAATAAATTAAAATACTTTATAACCTCCAATATATTCCAAAATAAGAATGACACACATAAAAATGTTGGCATATCATGAAATAAATGGTACTAAGGTAAATTTAAGAGTTTTCTTTAGCAGTTTTAATTCTGGAATATCCATTCTCTTTAAAACATTTTCAAATAAGAAGATCAGAAAAACTTATCTCACATATTTGTTAGCATCTCAGTATCCCCCTCTTCTTTATTGATATAATTAAGGTTAATGTATTACATAATCAGGTCAGAATTTTTTAAAATAATAAAGAAGACTTTTTTCCTACCTGAACATACTCTTAGTTATAAAAGGGCTACATAAAACTAAGATACAACACATTCTTCTATTACTGAAAGATGGAATTTAGCCTAAGCCAGACAACATCTAAAAGACTGGAATGGAATGACAATTAGAATTAAAGTAACAGGACTACACATGTTAGCTTTTGTTCTCATCATATTCCCTTTCTGCTTGTGTATTGGTTAGCTATTCCTGCATGATAAATGATCACAAAGCTGCAGCTTTAAAGAACAAGCATTATCTCAGTGTCTGTGTGTGGCAAAGTTTGAAGCACTTTAGCTGAGTGGCTGTGGTCACAGTCCTTCATTAGGTTGCAGTAAAGGTAATAGCCACGGCTGCAGTTATCTGAAGGCTTGTTTGAGGCTAGAGAACTTCCTTCCAAGACGGACCCATTTCCTTTCTGGCTGCTGAAACAAGGTCTCAGCTCTTTACCACATGCATCTCTTCATAGAACTGCTTAAGTGTCTTTGCACACATTAGCAAGCTTCTCCCAGAATGAGTGATCCAAGAGAAAGAGCAAGATGGAAGTCGCAAATCTTCGTAAGACCTACCCCCATTTCCTTCACATTCTATTTGTCAGAAGTAAGTCACTACATACAGTGACACTCAAAGAGAGAGCAATTAGACTTGAGTGAAGGGAGGAATATGAAAGAATTTGTGGACCTATTTTGTAATCACAACCACTCACCACTCTTTGGACAAATAATTTACATTTTTCTCATGAACAAAATACACTCACCCCTTCCCAAGACTCCCCCAAAAGTCTCATCCCTTCAGAACAACCACTTTACATCCAGGATGTTGTGATCTAATAGATCTATATACAGATGAACCTTCTTGGGGGAAGTTCCTTAAGCACAACCCTTTGAGTACAATTTCTCCCAGTGTGAAGACCTGTGAACTAAAGACAAAAATCATCTGCCCCAAGAATACCCAAGATACAGTGGTAGGACAGGCAGAGGAAAGCTGCTAAAACACCATCTTGTACAAAATGAAGTAAAATGGGAATAACAATGGAGTCACTGATCCAAAGTAATTCTGAAATCAAGGTAAAAATATCTTCCAAGTTCCTTGAAGAGAATTTAGGATCTAGGAATAATTCTTCACAGCTCTTGGCTCTGGCCTTGGAGATTCGGGCTCTGTTTTCTGACTCACCCTTCCATTTTATGAAAAGTAGTCCATGTGTATAGCTGTTTTCACCTGTTTCCTACCAGTAGAATTTTTGGGATTTAAAGGGCCACTGTTAAAGTTGGTGATAATTCTGCCAAAATAACTCCTTTGAAAACACTGTGAGAAGGGGGCCCCTGGGTGGCTCAGTTGGTGGAGTGTCTGACTTCGGCTTGGGTCATGATCTCACAGTTCCTGAGTTTGAGCCCCTCATTGGGCTCTTTGATGTCAGCACAGAGCCTGCTTCAGATTCTCTGTCCCCGTCTCTCTCTAACTCTCCCACCCTTGGACTCTCTCTCTCTCAAAAAATAAATAAAACATTTAAAAAAAAGAAAAGAAAAGAAAGAAAAGGGGCACTTGGGTGGCTCAGTAGGGTAAGTGTCCCACTTCAGCTCGGGTCATGATCTCATGGTTCATGGGTTCGAGCCCTGCATCGGGCTCTATGCTGACAGCTCAGAGCCTGGAGCCTGCTTCGGATTCTGTCTCTCCCTCTCTCTGCCCCTCCCCTCCTCATGCTCGTTCTCTGTCTTTCAAAAATAAATTAACACTAAAAATTTTTTTTTCTTAAAAAGAAAAGAAAACACTGTGGGGGATGTCTAGGTGGCTCAAGGTTAAGTGTCCAACTTCGGCTCATGAAGGTTGTGATCTCACAGTTCATGAATTCAAGCCCTGCATAGGGCTCTGCACTGACAGTGTGGAGCCTGCTGCAGATTCTCTGTCTCCTCTCTCTGCCCCTCCCTGGCTTGCCCTCTCTCTCAAAAAAAAAAAAAAAATATATATATATACATATATATATATACATTACAACAAAACAAAACAAAAAAAGGAAAACACTGTGGGTATCTTGTGATTGCTACTGCAGCTTGCAGGGTTTGCACATTTGACAAAAAACAGCAGTCACAAATCTGAGATAAACTCTACTATAAATTTCTACTAAGGGACATCCTTAATCTGTTTACTTAGCCCTATCACTCTGATTAAAAGGTTCTTAGAGGCATACCTTAGATACGTCTGAGGCCTTAACAAAGGATTCTATAAGTCACACACTTGGCCTCACCATCTTTAGAAAGCTATTCTGAGAGTGCCCTGGATCTGACCTTTGCCTGGAAGCCATTTGCCAATCTCTGCATAGTTTGGCATACTGAAAGGATGAGAATTTCAAACCATCAGGTCCTGGCTCCGTATTGTTTAGGAGCCCTTCCTTCTCTTCTCTCCTGTTTTACCATAAGCAGAAAAAAGCAGTCAAGCAACAGTTTTAAACTTTTGCTTGAAAATCTCCTTAGCTTCATCACCTAGCTCATCAGACAGATTTTCCAAAAGGACTCACATTACTGCAGGTGACAGTGTTGCTAAACTTTCTGCCACCGTGTAACAAAGACTCCCTTTCTTACAGTTTCCAATCATTTTATTTTCATTTAAGCCTTCACTGGCAGTCTTCTCAAACAATTTAAACTAAGCTTCCATCTACTCACCAAGTTCAAACTCTATCCCACATTTTAAAGTATTTGTTATGGCAGCACCCAATTTAGGGGTACCTAAATCTGTATTAGTAACAAATTATTCCCAAAGTTAGAGGCTTCAATTAACACTTGACATTCCTTTTACAGTTTGTGTAAGTCAGGAATTTAGAAACGGCTTAATTGTTAACTTAATAGGTTCTGGCTCACAGTCTCCAATGAAGTTACAGTCAAGACATCACCTACGGGTATAGTCATCTGAAGGCTTGTCTGGGGGTAATGACCTGCTTCCTAGGTGGCTCACTAATATTGTTACTATCACAAGACTTCAGTTCCTCACCACATGGACATCTCCACTGGGCTGCTTGAGTGTCATCATGACATGACAGTTGTCATTTTCTAGTACAGATTATCCAAAAGAACCAGAAAGAAGCTGCAATGTGTTTTATGGGCACCTAGCTGCCTCAATCGGGTAAGCATCCGATTTCAGCTCAGGTCATGATCTCGTGGTCCAGGAGTTCGAGCCCTGTGTCAGGATCTGTGCTGACAGCTTGGAGCCGGGAGCCTGTCTCTCTCTGTCTCTCTTTGCCCCTCCCCCATTCATATTCCATCTCTCTCTCTCTCTCTCAAAAATGAATGTTTAAAAAAAATTTATTTTAAGAACCTATTTTTAAAATACCACAGTATGTAAAAACAAGAATTGAAATTTGAGGGGCACCTGGGTGGCTCAGTCAGTTGAGTGTCTAGCTCTTCGTTTTGGCTCAGGTCATGATGTCAGGGTTTGTGGGTTCGAGCCCCACATCGGGCTCTGCACTGACAGTGCAAAGCCTGCTTGGGATTCTGTATCTCTCCCTCTTTCTCTGTCCCTCCTGCACTTTTTCTCTCTCAAAATAAATAAACAAACTTTAAAGAAAATTAAAAGAAAAAAATTAAAACAATATAAAAATTGCTCCTAGTAAAATTACATTTAAATGGAAGCATGTTACTACAGTCTCTAGTGGCATTGCATAGTTTCTATTTTATAATGAAAATAAAAATCAAGCAAGTGTGTTAGTGTCTAACAAAGCTAAAATATAAATAACTCTTTTAGGGGTGTGTATGTAACATGTTGGACTGAGAGCGCTGGAGATATCTTACTACGAAGCAGAGATCCCAAGGGGCTAACAGAAGAACTACTCTTGCTGCTTTTTGTTATACAGTAATTTTTTCTACCAGCCTTCTCCTATTTAACTTTTTACTATTTTGTCTGCTTCTGTGATAAATTTATTATTTCTCATTCATATCTTCCCCATTTTTTACTCTATACCAAAGCCCTGACATATATAGTACTAGCAGCAAATAAGAGTATGAAAACGATAGTTTTTACAAAACATACTGTTATACGCATAAAGTAGTGCAAACAATGGTCTTGTAGCAGCTTTTCCTTTACATAAGGCTATATAAAGGAATGAGATGACTGTGGCTCAGTCAGCTAAGTGTCTGACTCTTGGTTTCAGCTCAGGTCATGATCTCACAGTTTGTAAAATCAAGTGCCACGTCAGGCTCTGTGCTGACAGTGTGGAGCCTGCTTAGGATTCTCTCTCTCCTTCTTTCAAAAAATTAATAAACTTTAAAAAAAAGAATAGTAAAATAATAGGCATTATGTAATGGACAGGATTAGTATGCGAAACTCTACTTTTTTAAAATTAATTTTAACCAAATTTACTTTCATCATAGGGGACAATCTAGAATCTATTTCCAGTCCCATATTTTGGTTGATATCAGAACAAAATGAAACTTTGTTAAAACTCTTAAGTAAAAAATATTATTTTCATCTTATTACTTATTTCTTATATCTAATTAATAGAAACTCACTGTATTTTTAAAATAGTAAATAACCATCAATAAAATAAACAGATTCATATATTTGAACACTAAAAGCACTCTCAAATGTATAACAGAGGGATTGGTAATTGGGATACATCTGCAAAAAACAAATTACATAAAAATAAAAACATTAAAAATTATAAACTTGTAAAAGTACTTAAGGACACAGAAGACATTATTAAATATTTAAGTGAAAAAGAAAAGACATAGTACAATGATATCACAATAACACATGTGAATACACATTTATGTGTATGGAAAAAATCCCAGTCTATATTAAAAATATATGGCAGCAGTTAATGTGGATGGTAGCATATTTATGTTTTTCCTTTAAACTATGCTGTATTTCTCAAATTTCTGAAAATAAAAACATTTTTATTTTCTTATTTTCAATGCACGTAAAACAGTTTGCAATGTATTTAGGTAATAACTATTTTTATAGTAATATAAATAACTGATTATTAATACAAGGTATACATAGAAATTTGGGTTTACTGTTCTATTATTGTTGTGAAGTATTAATATTTATTATATCAAACTTGAAAAATATGGAAAAGTACTAAAAAGGGAGCCATATAGCTCAGAATTCCACAATCCAAAAGTAATAAAAACATATAATATTTTAGTAGTGACACCACCATATAATTTTTATGTTTTTATTAATGTATTGTAAGTGAAGGAATAAATAATATTTAATGGTTGCATGACAAAGACATACTTTTAATTAATTCAGTCATTCCGCTATTTAGTCAAAAAGCTATTTAAATAGCTTATTTTTTATTAATATTTTAAATAAACATACCCAAAAATCTGTGTATAAAAAAATCTTTGTATATCTCTATTCCTTAGTATAAATCACTGCAAACTGGTTCACTAACTAAATCAACAGGTACTCATGTTTCTGTTTTTAAGGCTTTTTACTACATATTACCAAACTGCCTTCGAGAAAGAATCTACCAATCTACATTTTCTCCAGTAGGGCATCAATCTGTCATTCTCACAGACAGACATAGCATGGTAGAGTGTCAATTTCTAAACCTCTGGTAATGTGGTAACTAAAAAATGTTAATTTACACTACCTGATGATTACCCTTGTTCATCGATGCTTATACAACTTGTAACTCCTTTTCTGTGAATTCTTCATAGAAGTACCTTACCTATATGTGACGGTTAATTTTATCTGTCAACTTGGCTGGGTTGTAGTCCCAAGCTGTTGGTCAAATACTCTAAATGCTGTGAAGGTATTTTCAGATGTGACTAATATTTAAATCAGTGTATTCTGAGAAAAGGAAATTATCCTCCAAAAAGTTGACGGGTCTCATTATGAAAAGACTGAGGTCTCTGCAAAGAGGAAGGAAGTCTGACATAAGACTGCCTTCCAACTCAAAACTGACACGTCAAAGCATGTCAGAATTGCCATACATGCCTGTCTGTGCATTTATGACTTGCCAGTCCCCACAATCACTGAGCCAATTCCTTTATAAACAAACTAAAAAAAAAACAACCACCACCAACAACAAACCAACCAAAGGAAAATGAAGAAAAACAAACTTTCTCTCTATAATACATGCATATATATATATATATATATATATATACACACACATGCTCACACATCGTATTGTTTCTGTTTCTCTGTACTTGGTGACAAATACGGTGTCTTAAAAATTTCTTAGAAATTTATATAAGTTGTTTATTTATTTAAGTTAGTGACTTTCTCCATATCCTTTATGTTCAGAAATTCCTTTTGGGGTGCCTAGGTGGCTCAGTCAGTTAAGCATCTGACTTGTGATTTCAGCTCAGGTCATGATATCACGGTTAGTGGGTTCAAGCCCCACGTTTTGTTCCGTGCAGAGCCTGCCTGAGATTCTCTCTCCTTCTCTCTCTCTCTCGGCCCCTCCCCAACTTGCTTGCACACTCTGTCTCTCAAAATAAATAAAAATATAAAAAAAAAAAATTCCTCTCAACGCAAACTACTTACTTGTAAGTCATCTTCTCCTTCGGCTTCATTTTTAAATGTTGGGCATCCTAAGAAAACAGGTAGAAGATAATTAAGCAAAGAGTTTTTGTGTTAGGTTGTAGTATTATTGACTAATTAATTACATCATTATAATAGTGCAGAACTGATCAGAGATCACTCTGGGCTGCCTGGCAACAAGTCAGATGTTGGCCACTGATACCTCCTCCCCCTTTGTTAGTAGAACAGAGAAGAAGGGATTGTTTTCCTCTTCTACAGGTATATTTCCAGTTACTTACTAAAGAGATGTTTAAAGTGTACTATCTCTAGCAAACCCTACCCCTGGTTTTTCTAAAATGCTCAAAGTGATAGGCAGAATATACACAATACACTCTCCTCTGCTGTTTAGATGATACCCACATATGCTTGATTCAAGTTTCTAAATACTCTTACCCAGAAAACAATATTTAGTATCCAAAATGAGGATTTTAGCTGGTTTCATTAAGAAAGAAAACAAATAAGCCTTAAACAGTTATTCTTACTGTCATGAAAGGCTAAGTAAGAGAAATTTAATGAGATTGCTGAAAGTCTATACAGTGGCTGATAATACTGCTACCCAGTATGTCTTTAAAACTGGTCAACAATAATGAGACAGACTGAGTACTATAGTCTATTCCACTTGGCTAGGAGTTTGTAAGCTCCTCCACATTTATAAACTGTCTTTTAAAACATGAAACCCAATTTATTTGATCCTAGTGGAAGAAATAAGCTTTTACGGAGACATGACTGTAGGCTTAGAAGTGACGATACTTAAAGGAATGCAAACTGGTACAGCCACGGCGGACAACAGTATGGAAGTTTCTCAAAATATTAAAAATAGAACTACCCTACAATCTAGTCACACTACAAGGTATTTATACAAAATATACAAAAACGGTAATCAAAGAGACACACGAAGCCCTATGTTTATTTACAGCATTATTTACAAAAGCACCCCACGTGTCCATCAATAAACAAATGGATAAAGAAGAGGTGGTACATATATACAAAACAGAATATTATTCAGCCACAAAGACGAAATCTCGCCATTTGCAACAACATGGATGGAGCCAGAGTATAAAGCTAAGCAAAATCAGTCAGTCAGAAAATGACAAATACCATATGATTTCACTCATATGTGAAATTTAAGAAACAAAACAAATGAGCAAAGGAAAGAAAATAGAGAGGAGCGCCTGCGGGGCTTAGTCTGTTAAGCATCCAACTTTTGCTCAGGTCATGATCTCATGGTCCATGGGTTTGAGCCCTGCATCGGGCTCTGTGCTGACAGCTCGAAGCGTGGAGCCTGCTTCAGATTCTGTGTCCCCATCTCTCTCTGCCCCTCCCCCGCTCACTCATTCTCTCTCTCTCCCCTTCTAAAATAAACATTTAAAAAATTAAAAGAGAGAGACACCAAGAATCAGTCTCTTAACTATAAAGAACACACTGATGGTTACCAGAGGTGAGGTGGATGGGGTAATGGGCCAAATAGGTAATGGGGATTAAACAGTACACTTCTCGTGATGAGCACTGAGTAATGTACAGAAGTGCTGAGTCACTATTGTACACCCGAAACTAATATAACACTGTATGTTAACTATACTGGAATTAAAATAATAAAAAGCTTAATTAAAAAAAGTAAATCATAAATTCCAACAGCCATGGATAATTGGTTATCTTTTTAAAGTACTGGTTCTTGAACACTAGGAATCAGAATCAACTGGAAAAATTTTACAAAATATACTGCTGCCACAGTATATTTCCAAACCAATAATGTCAAAACCTGAGGGCTGAGGCACTGCTGAATTTCTTACAGTGGTTTCAGAACCACAACCACTGCTGGAGAATCTCAGAATCTTTTTTCCCCTCTAAATTCGTGATAGAATAATTTCATAAATCCTCATCACATCTGAAATGGGTAAGGACTTTAAATTTTTTTTTTAACACTTCTACTTATTTTTGACAGACAGAGCACGAGTGGGGAAGGGGCAGAGAGGGAGACACAGAATCTGAAGCAGACTCCAGGCTTCGAGCTGTCAGCACAGAGCCCGATGCAGGACTCAAACCCACGAACCGTGAGATCATGACCTGAGCCGAAGTCAGACGCTCAACCGACTGAGCCACTCAGGCGCCCCTGAAATGGATAAGGACTTTTAAAAAAATGCCTCCCCTCCCCTCTCTAGACAGATGGATTCAAATGGTCTAGAGCTGTCTATTTTTCAAAGTGTCTCAGGTGATTCAAATGTGCAGCCAATAGTGAGAATACTAATCTAATTTTTTAAATGTTTTAATTATTTTCAAGAGAGAGAGAGAGAGAGAGAGAGCCAGCAGGAGAGGGGCAGAGAGAGAAGGGAGACACAGAATCCGCGAAGCAGGCTCCAGTTTCTGAGCTATCAGCACAAAGCTCGACACAGGGCTTGAACTTGTAAAACACAAGATCATGACCTGAGCCAAAGTCAAGACACTTAACTGACTATGCCACCTAGGTACCACAAAAATACTGATCTAGAATGAATTTATAGATAATAGTAATAAAGATAAAATGACTGCTACCACTGTGTGGAAGTTTTTCTGAACTGGAAATCACTGATTGCTTACCAATCTTTAATTTTTAAAATAGCTAAATAGATGATTTATTTACAATTTCATATACTATCAGTACAGACTGTACTAAGCATTTCCATGTGCTTGCCTATGGTCAGTCTCATAATTCATTCATTTCTTCTAATTTTTCTACTAAAATGCTATCTTTAAAATATGCAAAACACAATGCTAATATTTTGATTCAGTTACGTTATATAGAAAGTAAATTCTATTTATAGAGACACTTTTCCTTCTTAATTAGAAAAACAAATCAAGTCTTAATTATAACTTCATTATGGGGAAGAAATGGGCTTTAAAGTGATTTCTTTTTGCTTAATTAAGCAAAGGCCAGTCTTACATGTAAATACATTCTTCGTCCCTTTAAAACCTACGAGTTTTAGGGGTACCTGGGAGCCTGCCTGGGATTCTCTCTCTCTACCCCTTTCCCACTCATGCTCTCTCTCTCAAAAAAACAAAACAAAACAAAAACAAAAACAAAAAAAAACTTAAAACAAAATACCTGCAAGCCTTAGAGTTAATAATCTTAACAAAATGGCAAAATATAAGAAGAGATAGATGTAGCTGTGGTCTATGTCAATCCTCAATGATGAAACCAGGCAGAGTTAAGAAGAGTTTTAAGAAGGGGTTTTGCCATAGAAAAAATAGAGTCTACATATAAAAAAGAGAAATTTTCTAATAACCAAATTTAACTGAACACTTTCCTTGAACACTTCAGGGGTTAGGGGGACCAACCCCTGCACACCATCCGAAATGTAGTTGAAAATCCACATGTAACTTTTGACTTTCCCAACACTTAACTACTAACAGTCTACTGTTAACTAGAAACATTACCAATAACATAAACAGTTGATCGACACATATTTTGTATATTATATGTATGATATACTGTATTCTTAGAATAAAATAAAATAAAGAAAATGTCACCAAGCAAATCATAAGGAAGAGAAAATATATTTATGGTACTGTACTGTAAAAAAAGAAATCCACATATAGTGGACCACTGCAATTCAAACCATGTTGTGCAGAGGTTAACCATAGTTGATTATTAGAAATTTTCTCTTTTTTATGACCAAAACAAGCATATGACTGATATAACAATACACAAGGATTCTGAAAGTTCTGACTGTTCCCCTCTTCTTTATGCTCTTACTTAAAAACATTTGAATTATCTGATGGCTGCTACTGATGGGTTCAAGATGATACATATAATTGGTATATACATCATGATGTGACAAATATAAAACAGATTAAAAAACCCATTATTTTATCTTTGCCTACAGTGAGCTTTCAAAGTTAATCACATATCACAAAAGCTGACTTGCTTCAACTCACTTTATTATACATGATAAACAAATTAAGAAAATAGTCGGAAAAACCTACCTTGAGAAATATCCTCTATAGCTCTTCGAATGCCTCTATCAAAAGCCCTAGCATCAGCAGGACTTTGAAAGGTAAGGCCAAATTTCTTATCATCAATCTTCCAGTGGTGAAATGTTGGAGTGACCTTATTGTAAATGAGGTCTTTTTTAAGCATACATTCCAAAACCACCTGCCAAAATGTAAATGCCAAAGATTACTATACATTCATCAAATCCTCTAATGTAGCTCTTAATTACAAAATGAGGTGAGAATAAGAGTTACTGCATTTTAGTAAATGCATTAATACAGAGGTCTTGCTACTTAATTTACTTCATAAAGGCACACAATACAGGAAAAAAATGGGATTAAAAGAGGTTCTGGGAAGATGGCAAAGAAAGAAGGAATCTTTCTTCCTACCTAGACAATAATTTCAACAGCAGAAATCTGTCTGATATAACTGTGTTGGAACTCGGAAGTCTGTTGAAGGCTTGTAACTCCCAAGGGAAGCCACAGGCACTAAAATGTGCTTAATTTTGGTCAATCTCAGCTATGAATACAGTAGCAGTTTGCACACGATTTTCAGGAGCCAGGTTGGATAAAAACGATCCTCTCCCCCACATACCAGAAATCCATGCTCTATTAATGGCTGGCTGATTAGAGAGGTGCAGACAAAGAGGAAGACAGCCATAGTTGTTACATTCTCTCACTGTTACAAGTCCCTCCTCAACAGAATAAAGTTATGTCCAGGTTATTTAAAGGATCAGCATCCTTTTTTACCCATCATTTTTCACTTTTTCCCATTTTGGGTACCAGATATTAAAGACTAGGACATTCAAAAACAATTATATTCATGGGGAAATTAGAAAGTGACCATGCATACCCAGGGAAATTCTCAGAAAAGATATGAGAAGACCTAAGTTTACATTTTAGGCAGATTTCCAGCAAAGAGACAACCCACAACAATAAAACAACAGCAACAGCAGCAGCAGCAGCAGCAGTGACAGAGTGGCAATTCTTGGGGAACGGGGACAATCTGATTTCCAGCGTTACCACACTATTAGATTCAAATGTTTGGTGTTTAACAAAAAACCTCAAGGACACAAGTAAACAGTAAATTAAATTAATTTTTTCCTTTTTCCAATGAAAGGAAAACAAGAAAATCAACAGACATTGTCCCTAAAAAAGGCCTGATGCCAGACCTATTAGATAAAAACTTAAAAAAAAAAACTGTCTTAAGGATGATTGAAAAACTAAATGAAGATATGGAGAAAGTCAAGAAAATAATGTACAAACAAAAATGAAAGTATCAATAAAGAGAGAGAAACTAAGAAGAAATTCTGGGGCTGAAAAGTACAATAATTGAAATAAAAATTCACTATAGAGATTCAAAAGGAGATTTGAGCAGGCAGAAGAAGAAACTGTCAACTTGAAAACAGGACAATAGAAATTACTGAATCTGAAGAACAGAAAGAAAAAGATTAAAGAAAGGCAAACGACTTAAGGGACGTGAAGGACACCAAGAGGACTGACCTACACATCATAGGACCTGTAGAAAGAGGAAAGGGAAAGGGGAAGAGAGAATATTTGAAGAAACATAGTTTAAAACCTCACAGGTACGATAAAAGACATCAATATAAACATCTAAGAAGCTTAACAAACTCCAAGTAAGATGAATTCAAAAGAGAGCCACACGGAGACACAGAAAGAATCTTGAAAAGCAGCAAAAGAGATGTGGACTGTCACTTTGAAGTGATCCTAAATAAAAGTAGCAGATTTCTCTTCAGAAACTTTGGGGGCTAGAAGATACTGGGCAGATATATTCAAAGTACTGTAAGAAAAAAGGGTCAAAAAAGAATACTTTATCTGGCAAACTGTCCTTCAAAAGATAGATATTAAGACATTCACAGATAAACAAAGGCTAGACAGTGTACCAATAGATCTGCCCTGCAAAAAGAGTTCAAGGAAGTCCTACAAAGTGAAATGAAATAACACTAGACAGTAATTTGAGTAATTTGAAGCTGTATGGAAAAATTAAGATCTCAATAAGTTAAGTGCAAGAGCATTTATAAAAACAATAAAATTGTAAAACTGGTTTTTAACTGCAGTTTTTGTTTTCTATAAGATTTAAGAGATTAACGCATTTAAAGGGAAAAGGAATCAGTGAAAAAGCTAGTTATTACTGTAACTTTGGTTTGTAACCCCAAAAACTGTTTTCTACAAAATATAAGAGACTAAAGCATTTAAAGGAGGCATTAGGGACATTTGGGTGGCTCAGTCAGTTGATCATTCGACTCCTGATTTTGGTACAGGTCATGATACCAGGGTCATGGGATCAAGTCCAGTGTCAGGCTCCATACTTAGCATGGAGATTCTCTCTTTCCCTCTCTCTCCCCCTCTGACACTCCCCTGCTCACACTCTCTCTCTTTAAAAGAAAAAGAAAAAGGAAAAAAAAAAAAAAAAAAAAAAAAAAGTCTTTTATTTTGATGAGGTCCCAATAGTTCATTTTTGGTTTTGATTCCCTTGCCTCTGGAGACGTGTTGAGTAAGAAATTGCTATGGCCGAAGTCAGAGGTTTTTGCCTACTTTCTCCTCTAGGATTTTGAGGGCTTCCAGTCTTATGTTTAGGTCTTTTATCCATTTTGAGTTTATTTTTGTGTATGGTGTAAGAAAGTGGTCCAGGTTCATTCTTCTGCATGTCACTGTCCAGTTTTCCCAGCACCATTTGCTGAAGAGACCATCTTTATTCCATTGGATATTCTTTCCAGCTTTGTCAAAACTTAGTTGGTCATACTTTTGTTGGTCCATTTTTGGGTTCTTTATTCTGTTCACTGATCTGAGTGTCTTATTTTTGTGCCCAAATCTATAAAGAGCTTATCAAATTCAACACCCAAAAAACAAATAATCCGGGGAAGAAATGGGCAAAGGACGTGAATAGACACTTTTCCAAAGAAGACATCCAAATGGCAAACAGACAAATGAAAAAATGCTCAACATCTCTCATCATCAGGGAAATACAAATCAATGAGTTACCACCTTACTCCAGTCAGAATAGCTAAAATTAACAACTCAGGCAATGACAGATATTGGTGAGGACAGGAAGAAAGAGGATCTCTTTTGCACTGATGGTGGGAATGCAACCTGGTACAGACACTCTAGAAAACAGTATGGAGGTTCCTCAAAAAATTAAAAATAGAACTACCACCCTATGACCCAGCAATTGCACTATTAGGTATTTATCCAACAGATATAGGTGTGCTGTTTTGAAGGGGCACATGCATCCCAACATTTATAGCAGCGCTATGGACAAAACCCGAAGTATGGAAAGAGCCCAAATGTCCACTGATGAATGAATGGATAAAGAAGATCCCTCTCTCTCTCTCTCTCTCTCTCGCACACACACACACACACACACACACACACACAAAGGAGTATTACTCGGCAATCAAAAAGAATATAATCTTGCCATTTGCAACTCCATGGATGGAACTAGAGGGTATTATGCCAAGTGAAATTTGTCAGTCAAAGAAAGACAGGTACCATATGACTTCACTCATACAAGGACTTTAAGATACAAAACAGATGAACATAAGGGAAGGGAAGCAAAATTAATATAAAAACAGGGAGGGAGACAAAACATAAGACACTCTAAAACATAGAGATGGTAGGAGGAAGGATGGGCTAAATGGGTAAGAGGCATTAAGGAATCTATTCCTGAAATCATTGTTGCACTATATGCTAACTTGAATGTAAATTTAAAAATAAAAAATTAATAATTAAAAAAAAAGAAACACAGAGGGTAGTGGAACAATATAAAATATAATACATTAATGGAGTAGGAAAAATAAAACTATTTTATGGTTGAAAAAAAGCATTAGTTTATGCTTCTGGGCATTCGATGTATGAAGATATAATTCTGTGATACCAACAACAGAAAGGGGTGAGGACAAAGCAGTAAAGGAGTAGAGGTTTTTTGTATGTTATTAAAGTTAAGCTGGCATAAATTCAGCTTAGAGTGCCATAACTTTAGGATATTAAATGTAATCTCCATGGTAACCACAAAGTAATAGCTATAGAATATACACAAAAGTAATATAAACATTTCAAAACAATCAATGCAAACACAAAAGATAGGAATGCAAGGAATGAGATAAAATGCTGTAAGACATATAAAAACAGTACAACGGACGAAGTCCCTCCTTATCAGCAATCGCTTATTATTATTGTAATTATTATTATTAGGTTTGTTTATTTTTGAGAGAGACAGAGAGAGTGAAAGCAGGGTAGGGGAGGAGAGAGAGGGGGACAGAGGATCTGAAGCACGCTCGCACAGGCAGCAGCAAGCCCTATGAGGGGCTTGAACTAATGAACTGTGAGATCATGACCTGAGCCAAAAGTCTGAGGCTCAACCGACTAAGCCACCCAGGTTCCCCTAATCAATCACTTTAGATGTAAATATATTTAACTCTCCAATTACACATTGACAGAGATTAGCAGAGCAAGAAAAAAAAGCACATGATCTAACTATGTGCTTTTTTTTTTTTATTTTAGTAATTTCTAGGCCCAATGTGGGCCTTGATGTCAAGATCAAGAGTTTCATGCATGCTCTACTGAGTGAGCCAGCCAAGGTGCCCTATGATTTCTCTAAGAGACTTACCCTACATCCAAAGATACAAATTGGTTGGGGGACCTGAGTGGCACACCTGGTTAAGCGTCTGGATCTTGATTTCAGTTCAGGTCATGATCTCATGGTTCATGGGTTTGAGCCCTGAATGAGGCTCCGTGCTGGGAGTACAGAGCCTGGTTGGGATTCTCTCTCTTTGCCTCTCCCTCTCTTTTTGCGCCTTCCTTGCTCATGCTCCCCCCCCTCCTTCTCTAAAATAAACAAACTTTAAAACAAAATTGTTTTTAAAACTTCAAAATACAAATTGGTTGAAAATGAAAAGACATCTCATGAAAATAACAAGCAAAAGAGAGCAGGGGTAGCTATATCCATATCAGACAAAAGATTTTAAATCAAAAAGTTTACAAGAGAAAAAAGAGGACATTATATGTTAATAAAAGGTTCAAGAGAGCAAGATGATATACAAATAAACATTTATGCACCTAATGACAAATGATAAAATTTTATGAAGTAAAATTGACAGAACTGAAGGGAGAAATAGGAGATTTCAACAATCTACTCTCAATTATAAACAGAACAACTAGACAGAAAATGAGTAAGGAAAATCGAAGACTTAACATAATAAACCAACTAGACCTAAAAGACATGTATGAAACTCTACCCAACAACAAAATATACATTCTTCTGACGTACACATGGAACATTTTTTAGGACAGACCATACGTTAGGCCACAAATTAAATGTCAATATATTAAAAAATGTAGGTATCATACAAAGTATCTTCTCTGGCCATAAAGTGATGAAGTTAGAAACCCATAACAAAAGGAAAACTAGAAAAAAAAATCCACAAAACTCGGGAAATTAAAAATACACTTTTAAACAACCAACTGATCAGAGAAGAAATCACAAAGGAAATTTCAAAATACTTAGAGAATGAAAACAAAAACAACATAGCATATCAAAACTTATCGGCGGGGGGCGGGGGGGTGTCTGGGTGACTTAGTCAGTTAAGTGTCTAACTCTTGATTTCAGCTCAGGTCATGATCTCATGGTTTGTGAGTCCAAGCCCTGCACTGGGCTCCAGGTTGACCATGTGGAACATGCTCGTGATTCTCTCTCTCCCTCTCTCCCCCTTTCTCTCTCAAAATAATAAATGAACTTAAAAAAATACAAATAAATAAAAGACATTTTCATTTTAAAAACACAAAACTTATGGGACACAGTAAAAGCAGTGCTAAGAGGGCAATGGATAGCTACAAACATACTGAAAAAGAATAAAGATTTCAAATCAACAACATAACTTTACAACCTAAGAAACCAGAAAAGAACAACAAACTAAACCCAAACCTAGCAGAAGAAAAAAAAATTAATAAAGATGAGAGCAGATAAAAACAAAATAGGAAAATGAAAAAAAAAATAAAAACAGAAAAAAAAATCAATGAAACCAAAAGTTGGTTTTCCAAAGAGATTTAAAATCTGACAAATCTTTAGATGGATTAAGAAAAAAAAAGAGAAGATGCAAATTACGAAAATCAGAAATGAAAGTAGAGACATTACTACCAGTTCTACAAAAATAAAAGAATTATCAGCGACTATGATGAACTGTACACCAAAAAAAGTGGAAAAGCTAGATTAAATGGATAAATTACTACAAACATGAAACAGACCAAGAATAAGTCAGAAACAAATAGAAAATCTGAACAGACCTATAACTAGCAAAAAGACTGAATGAGTAATCAAAAATCTTTCAAGAAAGAAAAACCCTGGACTTGATGGTTTCTCTGGAGAATTATACAAAAATTTTAAAGAACAAATACCAATACTTCTCAAACTTTTCAAAAAAATTCTAACTCATTCTATGAGGCCAGCATTACTCCCAATACCAAAGTCAGATAGTCAAATCACTACAAGAGAATTATAGACCAATATCCCTCATGAACACTGATTCGAAAATCCTCAATCAATATTAGCAAACCAAATTCACCAGCATATTAAATATAAATATGTATATATATATATATATATACTATGACCAAATGGGATTCATTTATGAAATGCAAAGACCGTTCAACATATGAAAATTGATCAATATACTACATGAACAGATTTAAAGGGGGAAAAAAAACACATGATCACCTCAACTGATGCAAAAAAGGTTTCTGACAAAATTCATTATCTTTTCACGATAAAAATAGTCAATATGTCAGGACTAGAAGAAAACTACCTCAACATATTTGACGATAGTGCCAACGACATTCACTGGGGGAAAGGAGACTTTTCAACAAATGGTTTTGAGAACACTGGATATCCAGTTGCACAGGAATGAAGTTGGACCTCTACCTAACATAAATTTAACTCAAAACAGATCAAGGACGACCTAAATATGCCCTAAAACAATAAAGCTATGAGAAGAAAACATAGGGCAAAAACCTCATGACATTAGATTTGGCAATGATTTCTTGGATAGGACACCAAATGCAGAAGTAACAAAAGAAAAAATGGTGTACTACTGCATACCTCTTCTCAGCTCCATATGCAGTGAGATTTCATATCGACTGAAATCAGCCATGGTGGGAGTTATGAAAATACTATACATCACTGTATAACAGGTATAACAACCCCTGAATGAGAGCTGTTAAACCTTCACCAGCATAGCACTGAATATAATGATTTTTATAATAATTCTTGTTAAATCTGGAATAAGTAACTAAGAAGGTGACTAAATTCTGTATTGTCTGGTAAGCGGCAAAGTAATGAAATTGTCTCAAGAATTCTGTTTCCTATAATTTGATGATTCTACATGTATTAAAAATGGATTAATACTTTCTTGAGTTTTCATGTGTTAGCACTTTACTATGGCATTTTGCAGAGATTTACTGTTTGCCTACATGGAAAAAAACAAGTTTGGTCCGATAGTTATTACATGAAAATAACACTAAATTAAATTTTAATAATGAATATATTGCTGATTAACTCCTCTCTTAAATTAATTTTCCAAAGATTTTTTCTAACTATTTTATCTCAGATAAATAAAATTTTAATGAGATCTACACTCATCTCTACCACTTGCTTACAAATGGCAACTATTTTTTAGAGGCTCCCAAAACACATAGAAAAATGAGTTTAAAATTAGCTTTAACATACAATAGGAAAAAAAGGAAGGATAATAAACTAGCTCTTCTGACTTACACAAGTACCTACGTAAGAATATATTCTATCTAAAAGTTGTGTAAATATTGAGGCTACACATCATACCAACTGGCACAAAATCATGGCTACTAATATGAACTAGTCATAATGCATGTTATTAATTTTTATCTGTAAAATATTAGGAAAAAATATTTTATTGTTTGTATTATATATTTAATGTAGTATCAACATAACTATCCTTTAGGAAAAGGCTACTATGTTAATAGCTATTCTGAATTTAGGGACATGCATGAGACAAAAAGTCAGGTAGTCTTGGTGCAACTACCACTGTCTTTATAGACAGTTTAAAAAATATACTTCTTAGAACATTCTGTATAATTCAGCATTTACCTTAATTCTAAAGCCTCAATGTGCAAATCAGAACAATTTCTCATCTAAGACATACAATGTTAGAAAGTTATTTTGCTTTTGACTTTAAGTAGCATTAAAAGTGTACTCTCATCATATTAAGGCCAATATAGAGCACTTCCGATAAACCAACAGGGATAACAACTGTCCACCTCAAAATAGAAAACAAAACAAACAAACACAAAAACATCAGGGCACCTGGGTAGCTCAGTAGGTTAAGCATCCGACTCTTGATTTCTGCTCAAGGCCATGGTCTCACAGTTTGTGAGATTGAACTCCAAGTAGGGCTCTGCACTGACAGCACGAAGTCTGCTTGGCATTCTCTCTCTGCCCCTCCCTGCTCGTGTTCTCTCTCTCTCTCTCAAAATAAATAAATATTTTGGGAAAAAAAAATCATTGGAATTAAGAGCCATTTAAAAAAGAAAGGCAGGTCGAAGAATGCCTCAAGAGAGTTTTACTCATCAAATGAACAATACCAAATCAGCATTCCTGAAAAACAAAAGTAATTTTAGGGTCTGAAAGGATTCTTAAAATTTAGTGAATTCTGCTGACTCTCCCCTTCCACTGCCCCTCCTCAACTGTATCAGAACAATGTGTTCTGACTTTAGCCCATTGGATATATTAATTCTATATCTTAAGATAACAGTAATACTAATAGTAATAGGCATATAGGAAGCAAAATTCAATTTCATAACTGGCAAATAAAGTGTAGAAAACAGCAATTATATTTTTGCCAAGACATTACAATTAACCAATGCAACATTATCAGGTGAATTATTTACTTTGTAGGAAAAATAAGGTAATGGGATTATTTCTGACCAATAGGGAGTTAAATCTATTAATTACCAATATAGTAAACTAAAAGTTATTCGCTCTGTAGGTCTAAAATAGTTACAACTCTCCCAGAATACATGACCCACAGGCACTCTTAGAGCTTCTTTAAAACAGAAGATCTGGTATAAAATGAAAAGAATAATTCTAAATTCTGTTTAGAGTATAATAAAAGCAGTTATGTCAATAAAAATATAAGCTTAAAAATATTCTATGATATAGTCGTAAAGCCTAAAATAATTCCCTAATTCCAATTAATAGTTTATACTTCTTTCTGATATTAGAGTTGTGGAAGTATGTGAATTTCATCAGACCTCCAAGGCAACCAGGAAGGACACCAAATTATAAAGATAAGTTTAAAAGTAGATTAGTGGCTCTGCCCTCGTATCTACCCCCTCCCGAGGAGACTATATTAACAAACAGAAAAGATACCAAGAGTGTTAACAGCAATGGTAAAGTGAATATTAAATGTAAGATCAACTCAACAAGAATAACTATAAAAGATTATGTTGGAAAGTAATTTAACATCAATAACCTTTAAATGACCCATTAAGAATGTGGCTACTTAACAAAGAATAAACTGGAGTCTTGTTTTAGAGTCAGCACTAGCACTAGAACTTTTTGAACTTTTGATCCCCTTCAAGTAAATTGGGACTAGAAATGAAGCTTTATTATAAACTGAAAAACAAATGTTTGTAATGACTCCTTTGAAAAAAGAAAGAACGAACTTTCCAGCTTATATATACCAACAGACCTGACCAAGTCTGAGAAGAATATAACTGCTGCAAATAGACTGGCTGAAGCCAATTTCAGGCCTTTCTGAAGGCGACTGTAATAATGAAGGAGAAAATACACCACGATGTAGGGGTATCTGGTAGGACAGCTTTGCATACCAATACGGATGTAAGTATATCTAAGTTGGTTAAGACGTACAAGTCTAACTTCTTTTCTAGCTAAATAAATGCTTTTGGAACTATGTGTATTTAATAGGATTTTTAAGCCTTCCAATCTAGTGGTAATAAAAAAAGAACGAAAATTCTTTCTCTTTCTTCTGTTAAGGTTTTTATTTCATTTTTTTAGGTTAATTATGAAAAGCATACAGATGAACAAGTGAACTCTGAATTTAAAAAAGTAAACCACTGTTAGCAAAAATATATTAAAAAACAATACAGATGAAGAGAAAGAGGCAAAAGAAGTGGTTTCCCTATTGTGCCATGTTATGAGTTAAAAGAGAAGGGAAAGAAAAGTGGTTAATGAAAATACATATTTACAAGAGTATCCAAAATAAAATGGTTAAGGTATAAGGGAACACCTAGATTGCTCAGTCAGTTAAGGGTCAGACTCCCGATTTCTGCTCAGGTCATGATCTGGCAGTGGTAAGACTGAGCCCCATGCTGAGCGTGGAGCCTGCTTAAAACTTTCTCTCGGGCCACGTGGGTCACTCAGTTGGTTAGTCATCTGACTTCGGCTCAGGTCACGATTTCACAGTTTGTGAATTCAAGTACCGCATACGGCTCCGTGCTGGCAGTGGGGAGCTAGCCTTGGATCCTCTGTCTCCTTTTCTGTCCGTCCCCCATTAGTTCTCTCTCTCTCTCTCTCTCACTCTCTCTCAAAAATAAATAAAACACTTTAAAAATTTTAAAAAGATTTTCTCTCACTCATTCATAAATAATAAATAAACAAAACGATTAAGATATGAATAAAAGAGCAGGAACAGGATACATAACAGTTGTTATGAGAAACTGGGATGTCATTAGTTATGAGAAGAGACTTTTTTTGAATAAAGAAGATTTTTGATGATTAATAAAGGTACTCTCAGGAGTTCAAAGAGCTTATGAATAAAGTCTGTGAAGCTAAAGTTAACAGATTCCAAAGGCAGTGAAAAATTTCAATCTCCAACGTTTTTCCTACTTCTGAAAGAAATTCTAAAGGGGAGAAAAAGGAAATGCCACAGTCACTAAATAACTAAAATTTCTGAAGATATATTCCAAGTTATTTGGGGAAATATAGAGCACAACTCCCACTGCAAAATTACAGAACTGTTTGCCGGAAGTACTTAAAATAGGCCAAGTCAAAAATGGGCACAAGTGCATTTTTGTTTCATTAATAACAACTAATAATTTGGGAGAGCAGAGTAAAATTAAATACATACTTTCAAACTACTATGCACTTTATTATAGTTGTTACCTTACAAATAGATAATTATACATTTCCAGATTGTATTATCTAAGAAGTAGTCTAGTTGCAACTAGATGTAAATTTTTTCACTAGTAACTTTCTGAAATATCTCGGACTCCAAGGAAAAATCATTTCATTTTTGAAATAAAAATGCCAAATTCAAATTAAATTACTTCATAACCAAAATCAATAATTGGTATCTCAAGTGCTTGCTTTATACTATGATGTTTAGTTTTCTGGATGATATAAAAGCTAGTACCCTTTATGAAAGACACCAAGAAATATGAAACTATATTATCAAATACAGAATTTTACTAATTATCCATTAATAAAAATTTGTGTTTAATGCTATGTTCTGAGCTGAGTTGATTTTAGACATTCTTAACAAGAAATAGAAAGGGGGTGCCTTGGTGGTTCAGTCGGTTAAGCGGCCAACTTCAGCTCAAGTCATGATCTCACAGTCTGTGAGTTCGAGCTCCGCGTCGGGCTCTGTGCTGACGGCTCTGAGCCTGGATCCTGCTTCAGATTCTGTGTCTCCCCCTCTCTCTACCCTTCCCCTGCTTACGCTCTATCTCTGTCTCTCAAAAATAAATAAATGTTAAAAAACAAAAACAAAAAAACAAGGAATAGAAGGAACAATGGCAGAATTTCTCAAGTAATAGCAGTTGAGCTACAACAGAAGGGAGGGAGTATTCTTTCAATGTACGTATGTCATAAAGGAGAAACTGAGGAACTGCTCCAGATTAAAGAAGAATGAAGACACATGACAGCTAAATGCGACGTATTCTGGTACTAAAGGAATAGAAATGTTATAAAAACATTATTAGGACAGTTTACAAAACTGGAATACGGAGTGTAGATTAAAGTACCACATTCATGTTAAATTTCCTAAGTAGGATAATTAAATTGTGACTATCTAAGAAAATATCCTTAGTCTTAGGAAAAAAACACTGAAGCATTAAGAGGTAAAAGGTGAAATATATGCAACTTACCTCAAATAGTTCAAAAATGAATAGGGGTGTGTGTGTGTGTGTGTGTGTGTGTGTGTGTGTGTGTGTGTGTACTGGAGGAAGGAGAAAGAATGATAAACCAACGTGGCAAAATGTTAAAAAAAATGAGTGAACAAAATTGAAGGGACAGCAAAAATTTAGAAAGTAATAAAGAATACAATGTAAAATTTTATAACCCCAAATTTGAAAAACCAAATGAAATAGCTGATTTCCTAGAAAAACTGTAACTTCTCGAAACTTGTTGAAAAGAAAACAAAACCATTAGACACCTGTAACCATTAAAGAAAGTGAATCAGGAGGAAGTGAGAGGAATAAGAGAATGGAAAACGAGATACACTGTGCTTCTCTCAGCACCTCTGAGAAACAGGTCAAGCACTAGAGACCACAATCAAGAAGGCTATCCCCTGGAAGAGAATTTAGAAGGAATTACTGTGACCAGAAACGGGAAAACTGTTGCTACTGACTTCTAATTAAGACACTGCTCTAACTCCTGATGACCACACAAAGAACAACATGAAATTCTTGGGCACGGGCAGTACCCCCTACTTCCTTACTTGGCTCTTTCCCAAGCCCTCATAGGCTGTTAGATCTCTAAATTGGCCAGACTAAAACTAAACAAGCTTCAACAATTCTCTTCTCCCTCAACTGGGTTTGCCAAATTTGGAAAGGGGCCCATACAACTCTCAGAGTCTATCTCAATGATCTGAGGATTTAACACCCATGAATCTTTATTAATCCATTTATACAGCAATATCTATATTACACAAAACCATTTAGAAACAGAAGAATATTCAAAAACTTAATGATACTTGGAGAACTTCAGCCTTTGAGTTGAAGTAAATAAAAAAGAGAGAAGTATATACAATATTTGAAAAATTTAATAAATAAGGCTAAACTTTATAAATCCAAATGTTATACTACAGTGAATTGAAGTCTTTCAACTATGTATATTAGAATGAGGAAAGGTCTCAAATCAGTAACTGAAATTCCTCCCAAAGAACTAGAAAAAAAGAGTAAGCAGAAGAAAGAAAATAATAATAAACAAGTAAGAATCAATCAATGAAAATAGAATGAAAAAAAAATCAAAGAAACAAAATGCTGGTTTAAAAAAACACAATAAAATTGATAAATCTCTAGCAAGACTAACAAATTAAAAATGAACATACAAATCCCCAATTTCAGGAGTGAAACAAGGGACATCACCACTAAAGAGCCTGCAGCCTTTAAAAGTAAAATTGATAGGTTAAGAACTTTAGATTCATAAATTAGAAAATTTAGAAGAAATGAAATGATTCTTTGAAAACTGCATATTATCAAAACTGAATCAAGATAAAGGATAACCTGAATTGTCCTATAACCATTAAAGAAATTGAATTTGCAATTTAAAGCTCTTAAAGAGATCTCTCTATACTGAGATGATTTAACTGGAAAATTCTATCAAATACTTAAAGAAGAACAAACATCAATTTAAAACAATCTCTTTCAGAAAACATAAAAAAACACTTCCCAATTCATTTTATGAGGCCAGTATTACCTTGATACCAACACCAAAGATAATACCGAAAAAGAAAACTACACACGAATACCTTTCATAACTTATATACAAAATTCATTAATAAAAGAGCAAATCAGGGGGCACCTGGCTGGTTCATTCAAAAGAGCATGTGACTCTTGATTGTGTGGTCATGAGTTCGAGTCCTACATTGGGTATAGAGATTACTAAAAAAAAATAAACTTAAAAAAAAAAATAGCTGCACCAGCATTCTTCTCAAAGCTAGAGCAAACAATCCTAAAATTTGTATGGAACCACAAAAGATCCCGAATAGCCAAAATAATTCTGAAGAAGAAAACCATAGCAAGAGGCATCACAATCCCAGACTTTAACCTCTACTACAAAGCGGTAGTCATCAAGACAGCATGGTATTGGCACAAGAACAGACACATAGACCAATGGAATAGAATAGAGAACCCAGAAATGGACCCGCAAGTATATGGCCAACTAATCTTTGACAAAGCAGGAAAGAGTATCCAGTTGAAAAAAAGACAGCCTCTTTAACAAATGGTGCTGGGAGAACTGGACAGCAACATGCAGAAGAATGAAACTAGACTACTTCCTTACACCACTCACAAAAATAAACTCAAAATGGATGAAGGACCTGAATGTGAGACAGGAAACCATCAAAATCCTAGAGGAGAAAGCGGGGGAAAAAACCTTTTTGACCTGAGCCACAGCAATTTCCTTTGTGACACATCTCCAAAGGTGAGGGAATTAAAAGCAAAAATGAACTATTGGGACCTCATCAAGATAAAAAGCTTCTGCACGGCAAAGGAAACAACTAACAAAACTAACAGACAACCAATGGAATGGGAAAGGATAACTCCAAATGACATATCGGATAAAGGACTAGTATCTAAAATCTATGAAGAACTTACCAAACTCCACATCCGAAAAACAAACAACCCAGTGAAGAAATGGGCGGAGGATATGAATAGACACTTCTCCCAAGATGACATCCAGATGGCCAACAGACGCATGAAACGATACTCAAAGTCACTCATCATCAGGGAACTACAAATCAAAACCACACTGAGACACCACCTCACACTAGTTAGAGTGACTAAAATGAATAAATCAGGAAACTGTAGATGCTGGCGGGGATGTGGAGAAGCAGGCACCCTCCTACGCTGTTGGTGGGAATGCAAACTAGTGCAACCGCTCTGGAAAACGGTGTGGAGGTTCCTCAAAAAAAATGAAAATAGAGCTACTCTATAACCTGGCAATAACACTGCTAGGAATCTATCCAAGAGGCACAGGAGTGCTGATGCATAGGTGGACGTATACCCCAACGTTCATAGCAGCACTTTCAACAATAGCCAAATCATGGAAAGAGACTACGTGTCCATCAACTGATGAATGGATAAAGAAGATGTGGTATATATATATATACACAATGGAATATTACGTGTCAATGAGAAAAAAATGAAATCTGGCCATGTGTAGCAACATGGATGGAACTGGAGGGTATTATGCCAAATGAAATAAGTCAGTCACAGAAAGACACGCATATGTTTCCACGCATAGGTGGATTTTGAGAGACTTAACAGAATACCATGGGGGAGGGGAAGAGGGGAAAAGAAAAAAGACACAGAGAGGGAGGGAGACAAAATAAGAGACTCCCAAGACTAAGAACAAACTGAGGGGTGAGGGAGGTGTAGGAGGGGGAAGAGTGGGAGACGAGCAGAGGAGGACACTTGTTGGGATGAGCACTGGGTCATACATGGAAACCATTTTGACAATAAATTTAAAAAAAAAATAAAAAAATAGTAGCAAATCAAACCCAATAATATATGAAAAGATTAGACACCATGACCAAGTGGATGTATTCTAGGCAACAAGGTGGGGTAAACATAACCTATCATTATCAACAAGCTAAAGATATGATCATATCAACTGCCATACAAAAAGCATTTGACAAATTCTAACATGCATTTACAATAAAAAGTATCAGCAAGTTAGAAATAGAGAATTATCTCAATTCATTAAAGAGCACTATTAAAAAAAAAACAAAAAACCCTGCAGTTAACATCATATTCAAGGGTGAAAGACTGAATATGTTTCCACTAAGATCTGAACAAGGCAAGGATGTACACTAATACTATTCTTCTGGAACACAGAACTGGAAGTTCTTATCACTGCAATAATGAAAGGAAAAGAAATAAAAGGCATACAGATTGAAAAGGAAGGAAGAAAGCTGTTCAAATTTGTAAATGACATGATTATCTACATTTAAAACTCCTAGGGGCACTTGGGTAGTCAAGTTGGTTAAAGCACCCAACTCTTGATTTTGGCTCAGGTCATGATCTCAGGCTTGAAAGACTGGGTCCCTGTGGAGCTCTATACTGGGCATGAAGCCTGCTTAAAATTCTTTCTCTCCCTCTACTCCTTCCCCTAGTTCCCCACCCCACCCAATACCTGCACATGCTCTCTACATAAATAAATAAATAATCTCAGGGAATCTAAAACATCATAGGTCAGCAAAGTAACAAAATACAAAAACTCATCATCTCTCTATACAATGAGCATGTACTAATCAAAATTATCAATACAATACTGTTTACAATTTCTCCAAGAAAAATGATACACTTAACAAATATAATATCTATACACTAAAAATCACGAAATGCTAATGAAAGCATGCAAAGGCCTTATTAGAGACAAACCATATTCATGGATTAGAATATTAAACACAGTAAAGATGTTAATTCTCCCCGAACTGACCCCCAGGTTTAATATCATTCCTATCAAAATCCTAATAAAGAATTTGTAGATATACACTAAGATTATTCTAAAATTTATATGGAAAGAGGCACCTGGGTGGCTCAAATAGTTGAGCATTCAACTTCAGCTAAGGTCATGATCTCATGGTTCTTGGGTTCGAACCCCATATCAGGCTGGCAGCTGTCAGCGCAGAGCCTGCTTCAGATCCTCTATCCCCCCTTCTCTCTGTCCCTCCCCTGCTCATGTTCTTTTTCTCTCAAAAATAAATGTTAAATAAAAAACAACTTGTGAAAAAAAAATTTATATGGAAACACATTGACCCTTGAATACCTAAAATAATCTCATGAAATAAGAATAAAAATGGGAGAAATCACTACCCGATACATGGGGTAATAAGGAGGGGAGCTTATAATATTGCTATGTTAATACAATGCGTGATACTTATGGAGGAACAAATAGAGTAAATGGTGTTGGAAAAACTGGACATTCATAGGCAAAAACAAACAAACAAACAAAAAACCCCTCAAATTTGACCAAAACTTAAATATAAAATGTAAAACTATAAAACTTTTAGGAAAAAAATAGGATAAATCTTTGGACACTTAGTGTAAGACAGGGAGTTCTTGGACTTGACACCAAAATCATGATCCATGAAAGGAAAAATTAATAAATTGAACATCATCAAAATATAAAATTTTGCTCTGTAAAAGATCCTATGAAGAAGATAAAAAGACAAGCTATGGACTGAGAGAAAATATCTGTAAACCACATATCCCAACAAAGGACAAGTATCTAGAATATATAAAGAACTCTCAAAACTCAACACCAAAAAAAACCCCAAACAATTCAATGAGAAAAACAGGCAAAGGACACAAACAGATTTTTCACCAAACAAGTTACATAAAAGCACATGAAAAGATATTCAATATTATTAGCCATTCAATGAGCTCTCACTACATACCTAACCAGAATGACTAAATAAAAAAATGTAACTACACAAATGCTGGCAAGATGCCTAAAAAATCCTGGGATTGTTCACATGCTCCTACACTGCTAGTAAAAATGTAACATTGTATTGTCACTCTGGGAAAAAGTTTGGCAGTTTCTTACAAAAAACTATCACACACTGAACAATTGCATTCTTGGTTATTTATCCCAGAGAAATAAAACTTAGATTCACAGAAGAACCTGCATGTGAATGTTTGGAGCAGTTTTACTCGCAACAGCCTAAAACTGCGAACAGTCTAGATGTCCTTCAGTGAGTCAATGGTTAAGTAAATATGGTACAAGCACATCACAGAATACTAACCTACAATAAAAAGGAACAAACTATCGACACACTCAATAACCTGGATGAATCCTAAGGGAACAATACTAAATGAAAAAAACCAAAAAAACTGAAAAACCCAATCCTGAAAGGTTACATACTTGTGATTCCAATTATATAACATCTTTTGAAATTACAAAATTATAGAAATGGAGAACAGATGAGTGGTAGCCAGGCCAAGGAGGAGGTGGATGTGGTTATAAAAGAGTAACAGGAGGAAGATTCCTGTGGTTACTAAATTGTTTTGTATCTTTTCTGTGGATGGTATAACTGTATAGTCTTAAATACCCAAATGAGTACAAGAAAAAGAAGGAAAATCTGAATTTGATGGTTTGTATCAATGTGAATATATATCCTAACTGTGATTACACCATAGTTTTGCAAAATGTTACCAATGGGAAAACTGGGTAAAAGGTAACATAACAGTATCTCTTCATATTATTTCTTACAATAGCAATTAATAATCTATAATTGTGTAAATAAAAATATTAAAAATATTAATTAAAAAAGTCTATGGAACATCTACAAAACTAGATTTCAGAAAAATGAGTATCAACTTCTGGTGGGGAAACATAAGACACATTAAGGATACTTCCTTGTCATAATAAAGGACATCTGAAATCAACAGCTAACATCATACTCATCTCTGCAACACTAGAAGTTCTATTAAATTCACAAATAAGTCAACATTAGCACCAACATTTAACATTATCCTGAAGTTCTAGTGAATGCTATACAAAAGAAAGACCAAGTTGCATGAATGAGGTCTAAAGAATACTAGAAATGGCAAAAAAAAAAAATCATGTACAAGAGTCACAAATTTTTTTGACAGGCCTAGGAAAGAACTTAAATGAATGTACCTATATAATAAATAAATAAATAAATAAATAAATGAATAAATAAATAAATAAATAAAAACATGCCAAATGTATGGGCACCTGGTGGCTCACTCAGTTGAGTGACCCACTTCAGCTCAGGTCATGACCTCACCACTTGTGGGTTTGAGCCCCGCACTGAGCTCTCTGCCCCTCCCCCATTCATGCTTTGTCTCTCTCTCTCTCTCTCTCAAAAATAAATAAATATTAAAAAGAACTTTAAAAATTTTTAAATATGAAGCCTTATTCAAATAGAAATCTTTACTCAAATGTTACCTATGTTTTCTCACTAAGACCTTCCTTGGTTATTCAATCTAAAATTTTAACAAAACTTCCTACAAAATACTCCCTATCTCCTTTTCCCTGATTTATTTTTCCCCTTAGCACTTAGAACTGTCTCGCATATTATTTATTTCACTTATTTATTTTAATATTTCTTTATCCTTCACCAAAATGTATACTGCCTTAAAAACTAGGACTTCTTTGTTCATTTATATATCCCCTGTACCTAGAACAGTGTCCAGCACACTGAGTACCACTCAATAAATATCTGTTACATGAAAGACTCACCTTTAAAAAGGGAGTATTCCCTTTTAATAATGTAGGATTTATTAAGCCAAAAACTCAGCACATATTGGCTACTGAAATATGAATGTGAGTGGTTTGAATAACAGACAAGAAAAATTCAGACTGGATTAAAAAGAAAAATAATAAGAAAGATACTAAAGCCAGAAGGAGTCTAGTGAAATTAGGAGAAAAATCGGAGGTACAAAGTGATAGAGTAAGCATGACACAATAAAAGCAAGAAAAGGAGAATCAAATAGAAACACCATGAAACTGTAAAATTCCTCAAATACAACAGTACTGAGTAAGAACCAGACCCAGGAAAGTAGGCTGTTGGAATGAAGACCAGAAGGTCAAGACTATGCAAAGAAAAGCAGCCAAGACTGATGATGAGGCTCAGACGTGGAAAGGTTGGCTACGTGAAGGAACTGCTGCAGTGGACAGAGGACAATGAGAGCTAGAGGGTGGTGAGCTGAGTGGCACCAGGTCATGAGCGGGGCTTATACACATGGCTGACAGAATATTCTGTAAGGGGAATAAGGAACAGTAAAAATGCAGAACCATCTTTGCTCTCACTTGCACTTTCTAACTCTGTGATATTACGGTGAATAGAACCAGTATCCTTCAAGAGATAGAGCTGCTGAATCCTCAGCGGAAAGCTAGTTAATGCAATGGGTTTTCATTGGAAGATAAGTTCTGTACGAAGACAGATTTCAAAATGGAATAATTCAGAGAGGCACTGTACTCTGTACTTTCAAAGTTCAATCCAAGGCAGAAAGATGAGACCTGATCTTCTACGGTTTCCAATGGTGGAGAGTGGGTGAGTCTCATTTTTAAAAAAGCCACTGCTGTATTATAACTACTTAGTCTCTAGTAAAGAAACCCCCATTTTACAAAAATCTTTTTAAACAACAGGACCATTACCTTATAGGCATTTTAATTTTTATAACCATTTTTAACCACAACCTAATAACTTATTAATTCCAAAAACAATTCTGTAAATCTCTGACAGATTCTTAAAACTTGAAATCTTTCTTATTTTTCCTTTCCTCATTTTAATATTACCTTTGTCCCTCTACGTCTAAAATGATATCTTATAACTTTGCTTTGATACAGCACAGTGCCTTTTTCTTGTTTCCACCTAAAACATTCCACAGAATGTTTTAAGTAATCAGATGTTGTCCTACTTTACTGTCTATACAGCCTACCCTATTTCTTGTTATGTCTTAGTAAATAATATGCTTTAAAAAGCATAGCAGCTTTAAGTTAGTAAATTTATAGTATTTTTATTGTTTACTATATAAACTTAAGACTAGCTAATTTAAAATTCCATGGCAATTAAAAACTGTGTTTAGTAATGAATATTTTAGCAAAATTTTAAATATTATTAGTGACAGCTTATTCGGATACTTATAAAGATTCTAAAGGTATAATTCAGTGTTCCAATTTATATATCACCTGCAATTCAGCTAAAAATGGTCAAATAATATAATCTATACATAAGGTAAATACTCTGTAAAAGTGTTTACCTAAGAAATAGAAGTGTGACACTAACAGAGAAGGATCACAATATCTATTGAAAACTCCACACAAAAGAGAAAGCTTCTATCATGGGAAATGTGAAGCTCCCTAGTCAAGATTATCTATAAAAATTAACAGTTAAATTTTAGTCGGTATATTAAAAAGTGTGATCCAAGATAACACTAACCCATCTTGAAGAAATCAAAAATGTAGAAGGAAATGGAGGATACGATTCACATAAATCAAAAAAAGCAGTTCTGAGAATCCATCATTGTCAAAGATTATTCCATCAATCCCCAAGGGTCTGGGAGAAATAATACCTTCATTATCTTAGACTACAGCACTAAAGCCTAGTGCTTCTTTTGAATTTTTTCTCAATCACCAATGAAGTATGAAAGCCAATGCAGAACAAAACTTTCCAACTTTTTCCTCAGGCATACTTAGAAAAATAATGTTTTTTGTTGTTGTTGTTTTAATGTTTATTTTTGAGAGAGAGAGAGAGAGAGAGAGAGAGGTGGAATACGAGCAGGGGAGGAACAGAGAGAGAGGGAGACAGAATCTGAAGGAGGCTCCAGGCTCTGAGCTTTCAGCACAGGGCCCGACGTGGGGCCTGAACTCCCCAACCACAAGATCATGACCTGAGCCAAAGTCGGCCCCTTAACCGACTGAGCCACCGAACCCCGAAAAATAACATTTATAATGCAATGAGGGAAGATGAGGAGCTGACAGTGGTGAAGAGACAAGCAGCCTGGAAGCTCCTGCCACTTTTACCTATTCATGCATGCACACGAATTGAGAAGCTTAATTTAGAGTATGAAAAGGTAGCCTGAGAAATAATTTCTACCTTTGTAATCATCATAAAAACAGGCAAGTTATAGGTAAGAATCATGGGAAATAATTTTTTAAGTCAGAGTAAGACAAATACCATATGATTTCACTTATATGTGGAACTTAAGAAACAAAACAGATGAACATAGGGGAAGGAAAAAAAAAAGAGGGAGGTAAACCAAAAGAGACTCTTAACTAGAGAGAATAAGCTGAGGGTTGATGGAGGGAGGTGGGCAGAGGATGGGCTACACTGGAGATGGGTATTAAGAAAGGCACTTGTGTTGAGCACTGGGTGCTATATGTAAGTGATGGATCTCAAAATTCTTTCTTGAAACCAGTATTACACTGTACTGGTAACTTAAAAAAGATAGGAAATAATTTCTGATCTCTCTGAATGAATGAATGAACCAATGAATGAAGGAGTACTGACCTAATTACACAAAATATTTCCTTCCTGAAAAAATCCCAGTCAGCCTACTCTTTATTTGTGCTTCCTTTCTTATTAAAAAAGAAAAAAAAAAAGTGAAATATAACCCTTTTGGAAATACAAGACATTTTCAGTACAAGTAATTGTAAATCAAAGGCTGGAAAAGTCTCCTACCAAAGTACTTTACACTTGAGAAAAACCATCTTTCTCCTTCACTATTGTTACCAGTATTCTGACTTACTAAAATTATCTAAGGTAGAATATTCTGAGATGACCCACATAAAAAATGGGTACAGAACACAGTTTTTACCAAATATCTTTTACATGATTAACTACTACATAAAAACAACAGTAAAATGAAGTTTATTTACCAAGAAGAATTTTAAAGAAAACTACTATTAACTTGGGAAGAACTTGGTAAACTTACAGACTCAACAGTCTTAAGATACTTTAGATAAATCATGAAACTAGATTCCAGAAAAATGGATTAAAATAAAACGAAGCAGCAAAAGTATCTACAGATATGGATATTAATTATCCCCAAATGCAGTGATACATATTTCAAAACTGTTATTGCTTCAGAAGGATCTTGGTCAGATGCGTATTACCCAGTTGAGGGAGCCAAATAATCTGCTTCTTTCAATGTCCCTGTCCTATTTGTCTTGAGATTCCAAAAGACTTTGCTATTTTCAATTCATATCCATGCATTGTTGCCTCTGCTTTTATCACACAAGTCCCCATAACCTAAAAGTCTTCACTAAAGCTAATCCCTAAACGGCAACCCTCCAACTGAAAGGTTATCTTTCTTTTGTGTCTAGAGAGAGATATATTTATCACCCCTGTTTCACAAATAACAAGTTTCCTCTGAGCAAAACGATTAGGTGAAACAACAGATGTTCTGAATCCTAGGTCAGTGCTTCTATAAGAAAAACCTATTTTGTTAGTCCATTATGATTCTATATCCTAGGACTCGGTTAAGGGCTCAAATTAGGTCCTAACATAAGGAAATAAGTTTGTGTTCTTTCTGAATCCCAGTTTTATTCTCACTAGCTTTATGTCAAAGCAACGCTCTCAGCAACTACCTAATCCATCAATCTGAGCTATTTCCGACCAGCTTCACTCCTAGTTACGTAAATTTGGTTTCATATTTAATTATCGTAAATTGTCCATCTTCATTAATGTAACTACTATTGTTTCACTCTGATATATCTTTTCTCTACTTCACCATCTAGGTCATCTTTTTCTTGTTTTGTATTTTTTTCTAGCAATCTTATTTTCTCCAATTCTTATTCCACCTTTGACTTTTGTCTTCTCTTTTTCTATCTTTACTATTAAAACATTTCTTAAACCTTCACTATTTCACCCAGTTCCTAAAACCTACAACCTCTTCTGACAACATTCTTCAGTTAGCATTAGTTCAGACAAGAAGCATAAACTCCAGGACAGGTCACCAAAGGCTCTTTCGTACAAGTTTACACACCTTATTTTAAATAAGCATTAGTATATGCCATCCACCATCTTAACCAAAGTAAAAACAAACCACCTTTAAATACTTAAACTTTGAGAGATGACATGTTAAATTTACTATATACATTTATGACTTAAACTGGGGTTTCCTACAATCCTAAAACTACATTCTGCTTAATTGAGATACAGTCAGGAATGAATCATAAACTCAAAAAACTAGAGTTGGAAGGCTTTCAAGAAGATTTAGGGTAACTCTCCATTTAACTGAGGCAGAAACTGGGGCATAGACAAGTTAGACAACTTTCTAAATTACTAAAATATTTCAGTAGTAAAAAATATCCAGAAACCAAAATTAAAAGATTTATTCAAAACATTCATATATGAAAGAATATTTGGAACTTAAAACACATTATCAAGAGAAACAACATTATTGATGTTATATGGGCTCACAAACCAGTCCACAATTACATATTTAAAAGGAACTCAAGTTATTTTCAAGAGCCATAGAAATTTTTGGCATTTTATTCTCATTTTGCTTCTAAGTATATGCTTTCCTTTTGCTTGATGCAGAAATGACATTAACATTACCTAGCTTCTCAGATAAGACTGCAGTTGTTTTTTGGCTCACAAATGAAACAAAGGAGAAAGAGCTTTCCGCACCAATTAAAAGAGAGTAAATTTATCAAAGCTAAGATTCAAATTTTAAAACACAAAGATGTAAGAAGACATTCATCTGGGTGGAATATATAGTATTAAAAGCTAGGCTGGCAACCAGGTAGTCTTATGTGCCTAGAATAACTAGGTTAATGGAGAATTAAGATAAAGAACCTGAGAAAAGAGTCCAGGGCAGGAACCAGTAAAATTTTCTGTAGGGGTCCAGATACTTATGTTCTCTGCTGCAACTATTCAACTCTGTCACTGTAGTATGAAAGCAGCCATAGACAAATATAAATGAATGAACTAGGCTGTGTTCCAATAAAACTTTATTTATGGATACTGAAACTTGAATTTTATGTAATTATCATGTGTGACAAAATTATTGCTCTGCTTCAATTTTTTTTCTATCATTAAAAATGTAAAAACCAGGGGCACCTGGGTGGCTCAGTCAGTTAAGCATCCAACTCTTAACTTTGGCTCAGGTTATGACCTCATGGTCTTGTGAGTATCAGCCCCTTATCAGGCTCTGCACTGTTAGGGCAGAGCCTGCTTGGGATTCTCTCTCTCCCTCTCTCTCTCTGCCCCTCTCCTGCTTGCTCGCTATCTATCTCTCGCTCAAAATAAATAAAAACAAACTTTAAAAAAATGTTAAAACCATTGTGAACTCATGGGCCATACAAAAACACACGGCAGGCCTGGATATTCCCTGTGGACTGTAGTTTGTCAACCACCAGTCTATGGAAGAAAGAGTGAGAAAGAAGAAAAAGCAGTGTGTACCTGCTTTAACAACTGGGGGGACTCTTCGTGAATACTCTTGCATTAAGCCTAACTTAAAAATGCGGCTCCCTTCTAACACATGTACATTAATGAGTCTCAGTTGCAAAGAAACAAACATATTTCATTATTTTTAACATTTAAAGAATTTGGAAACATAATCTTGATCCTGGAGAAAAATAATTCTCATAAATAACGTTATACTCAGCAAAACTTTAAGTAGATAATTCATTCTATAGAATCTTAAAATTCTATCAACGGATACATCATTCATTACCATTTTGTCCCTGAGTCGCTCTCCACGGATAAAAAAGTCAGCACAGCCATTCTCTTCCTGGTGAGGGACTTTGAAGACAGTGACGCAGCTTAGTCCACTCCCTCCAAGCGGTAACCATCCACCACTAGAGTCATCCCGGCTCATCACCACAGCTCGCACTCGTGCATAACTATTACTAAAAAAGATACAAAGATCTGAAATTAGGTTTTCCATAAATAAGAAAAGCCAAGCTTTAAGTCTTATTTGAGAAACCAAAGACATCAGTTAATGTGTGGTAACCAATATGTTTCCTCCTTCCACGACAGTCCACAAAGTAATCTACTTGAAAGAGGTAAAAAACCCACAAACTAACTTAAAAGGTTAACCTTTATTTTGAAGCATAACCTTACAATAAAAAACTACAGATCTCTTATTTCAGTTCGTCATTTGAGTAGCTCGAACACACTTGACTGTCATGGAACAAGTTATAAAGGACCCCAGACACGAATATTGTCAAACTACACAGGCCGTCACACTTGTCTATTTTCCACCTGCTGGAATATAACCAGGACAAATTACTGCTATATTTTAACACACTTAATTGTGAAATCTCTATAAGTTTCTAACATTTCTAGATTATAAATAAAATGCTGAAACAAATACATTTAGTACAAATGCTACATTTTTTAGTTCTTCTAAGAATCTAAATCACACAGATCATATAAAGACAAATGTTCTGTTTCCATAATTTACGGAGCAAATTCATCCACAAAACTTCTCATGCCCTCTTTTTAGGAGACTCTATTCTAAAGAGATCACACTCTGGTTCTAGTGAGAATCATTTCCCAATATTAACCACAATTGTTCTTTACATAAAACCTAAGAAATGTGTTTCATATACTAATATTCTAGATTACTGACATCTAAGCATTTTAGTTCCAAACTTTTAATATAAGAATTATTAATGAAATAATCCAAAAGTAGTATACCTTGATGAGTTCTTAAAAATTACATTAAGGGCACCTGGGTGGCTCAGTCAGTTAAGCAAATGATTCTTGATTTTCGCTCCGGTTGTAACCTCACAGTCGTAACACTGAGCCTTTCACTGGGCTCTGCAATAAGCATGGACCCTGCTTGAGATTCTCTCTCTACCTCTCTCCCGTTCACTCTCATTGCACTCTCTCAAGGAAACTTTAAAAAAATTATATTAATATAACTTAAACTTGTGTTGGTTATTATGAATAGCAACTGAGGCTCTATGTGACAGTTTTGTGCTACTTCATGTCTTTGCATGTTCTAAGTGTTCAATGTTGCCAGGTGTCATTTCTGTTGTCCTAGCGATTGTATGAAATCTCCCCCTAACTCTTCTTGTTTTACTTTGCAGATTTATTTTGTTGAGGTATATCTTAAATACAATAACATACACATTTTAAATGTAAACTTCCACAATATCTGACAAATGTACACAACCGCATAACCAACACAATAATCAAGATATAGAAAACTGTCATAACTCCAGAAAATTCCCTTAGGCCTCCTACCCCCAAATAAGCAGAAACACTGTTCTGCTTCTAACAAATACATTAGTTTTGCCTGTTATGTGCCTTCAAGTGCATGGAATCAAACAGAATCACTACTTGTATCCTTTCTGTCTGACTTATTTGACTCATTTTACTGTATCAGTAGTTCACTCTTTTTAACTGCTACATAAGCCTCTCACTGAACGAATATATCACAATTCATTTATACTTTGTGTTGATGGACACTTGGATTGCTCCTAGTTGTTGGTTATTATGAATAAAGCCGTTATACAATTCTTGTACAAGTCTTTTTGTAGATAGAGGCTTTCATTTCTGTTAGGAGGAATGGAAGTGATGGATCACAGGATACTATGTTTAACTATAGAAGCAGCTAACAAACGGTTTTCCGAAGCGGTTTTATCATTACACATTCCCATCAGTAATGTATGATAATTTCAGTTGCTCTCCATCCTTGCTAATATTTGGTGTTTTCAGTCTTTTAACTTATACTCATTGTAGTGAGTTTACAGTGGTAACCCATTATAGTTTTAGTATCAATTTCCGGTGATTCATGGTGTTGAACAACTTTTCATATGGCTGTTGGATATTTACATGCCACGTCTTTGGTTATTTTTTATTATGCTGTCTTTTATTATTGATTTTTAGAAGTTTTTATATATTCTTGACACAAGTCTTGAGTCAGAAAATTGTAACTTTTAAAGCTTCGCTGTGTTGTGGTTGAGTGAGGAGTGTAAATTCAAACTTTCACAGGGGCGCCTGGGTGGCTCAGTCGGTTAAGCGGCCGACTTCAGCTCAGGTCATGATCTTATGGTCTGTGGGTTTGAGCCCCACGTCGGGCTCTGTGTTGATGGCTCAGAGGCTGGAGCCTGTTTCGGATTCTGTGTCTGCCTCTCTCTCTGCCCTTCCCCTGCTCATGCTCTGTCTCTCAAAAATAAATAAATTAAAAAAAAAAAAAAAAAAACTTTCACAAGCTGGATCCTGGCTCAGCAACTTACTAGCTGTGTGTCCTTGAGAAAGTTACTATACTCATCTTTAATAAACGTAAACAGTGCCTAATACATAATAAACAATAAACAATAAATATTATAACATAAGTACTAATTATGATTACTAAAACAAAGAATTTAAAATTGTAGTAGTCATCCTGGTACTTTAGACCCAGGAAGAACAGGAGAAAAAATAAAATTTATACAGTCTACCATAATTCTTACTACTGGAGTCAAACTAATTTTTTTTTTTTAACGTTTTTTCACTTATTTTTGAGAGACAGAGAGAGAAACAGAGAGACAGAGAGACAGAGTGTGGGCAGCGGAAGGGCAGAGAGAGAGGCCAACACAGAATCTGAAGCAAGCTCCAGGCTCTGAGCCATCAGAACAGAACCCAAGGTGGGGCTCGAACCCACTGACCGTGAGGATCATGACCTGAGCTGAAGTCGGCCGCCCAACCAACTGAGCCACCCAGGCACCCCTGGAGTCAAACTAATTCTTTAAGAGAAGAGCTACAAGTGTTTAGCTTTACAGGCAACTGCCTAAGCTTTTTATTATTCAGTGGCTCTGATTCTTGTCTGGGTTCCATGCTTACCAATCTTCAACTCAGACAACTGGTCAGAGGAAGTATGAGTGCATAAAGGCTGGTCTGAAGGAGGTATCAAGTTGGAATTCTCGTCTTTGGATGGGCTAGAACAAGTACCTCTACTATAAACATGACATGGATACCAGGAAGCCAGAGAAGCTTGTTACACAGAGAACCAGCTTGGAGGGATAGAATCAATACTAGACAAAAGTCATTTGGTTTGTCAAGAATTTATCCTAAGGACAGCGCAGAAGCACAGCAATAACTTAGACGTATAAGGTTCATATTAACGGTCTCTGAACTGAATTCATCATTTAAAGGTCAACATGTTTAAAGTTCAGTTAAGTCACAAAGGTAGAACTTGGGTCAAAACCAAAATTCGAGTTCCCAGTAAGCATTTAAATATTTATTTAACTATGGGATCCTGACTCTTCCTTCTTATGTAAGTATGTAGTAAACTGAGAAGTTTAAGAATTTTACCCTAGGTTCTACAAGACTTAGAAAACCCAAGGAATAAGACAACCCATTCAGAAGCTCAGGGTATATTTTGACTATAGAGTATGCAAGTAGTTATCTTTTTTAGGGCATAAACTCTTATTTTTTCATCTTTGAGTCTGACATTTACTATTTCTGTAATGCTTCTCAGACATATGTATAATGCTTTTCAGACATATTTTATACTTTAAAAATATAAAAATGTGCATAAAAAAGATTATTAGAAAATGTAAAAACCCTCAGTAGTTATTTTAGGATGGTGGTTAGGTATTTTCCCTTTATTTCTGTTTCTTCAAAAATTATAAGTAATAACATAAATATAGAACTTACATTTTAAGTATATCTTGGCTTTACTGAAGATGCTGTAAAAATTATAGAATGTTCTCTAATGGTATATGAATGCATGTTTTTTAAAAATAAGTATCCCAGGGCGCCTGGGTGGCTAAGTCAGTTAAGCAGCCAACTCTTGATTTTGGCTCAGAACCAGAACCTCAGGGTCATGGGGCACTCAGTGGGGAGCCTACTTAAGATTCTCCTTCCCACTCCCCTCAACCCTGTCTCCCCCCCCCACCCCACTTTCTCTTGAAAATGTAAATAAATATCCCTAACATAAATTCCCTCTGCTACCCCAATTACATTTTTTTTCTACTTTATAAAGTGCCTCCTAGAAGAGATGTGTTGTCCTTTCTAGGAAATTTAGATAAAACAAAGATCTCTTCAGTAGAAGAGTTAAGGCTGTTGGATTCATTGTTCACTTTATTTTTTTTTTCATTTTTTTTTCATTGTTCACTTTAAACAAAAAGTTTTAAAGCAGACCAGAAATTTACATACACTTTTTAAATCTGTTTTCAACTATACCAAATATGTCATTGTTTCCCTTAGCTATTCAAGTTGATCCTTCAAGCTTTAAAGTATTCCAGAGCTTATGTCAATAAATCTGTACTCCCCCTACCACAGTCTTCATTAGTTTATAATTTAACAATTCAGCTTCCAACTGCAAGATCTAAGACTAGAATACTTACCATACAATTTTTGGAATTGTTCAATAAATGTGTGGGTGATTATGTGCAGTTTTGGGAATTTATTTGTTTTTCTTTTTTGAGACCATTAGTGCCAAGGTTAACCTTTTCACACGTGCTTTTAATTCTCATAATCTCTTTGCCTTCAAATGTCTTCTTTTCCCAAAGTAACTCTTTTGTCTAAAATATACAACCACACCTAAAGAATAATGGTAGCTCTTACAAACAGTCCTATCTGCCTTGTAACACAATAAAATTTGTACTGGTCACCTAATTCCTCCTTAGATAAAAGTGACTTTAGAGCAAGGAACCAAATTGTATTATTCCATTTGAAACAGTAATAAACATTTTCCCCTGATTATGTAAAAAACAGAAGCCCATTCTAGTAAATATGGAAAATAAAGAAAAATAGTATTTGCCATCATGGAGTTAAAATGGTCAAAACTTGTTGGATTGTTACTCTCTCTGTGTACCATATTTGTAATCTGTTAGGTCTATTAGTTTGAGACAACAGCCATTTATAATGACAATTTATTCTTATTGGTAAGAATGCAGCAACTTCATTCTTGAGCTGCTTTAATACTTAGTTGAAAGGCACTTGTTTCCAATGGCTGATCTAAGAAGTCAAATCTGACAATAATTAGTTCTTTAATATAATTTTCTAAAATACTTCAAACTAAAGCTCTATTCTTCCCTTTGGTAGTGGACCACATAATAACCACCTTTCAGCCTAGATTTCATTCCAATGAAGTGAAGAGGCTCTTATTGTAAAACACTGCTGGGTTTCCTTTATTTTATTCAAAATCTAAATTGTATCTCAACTGCTAATCTCTGATCTCATCTGAACAACTGTATCAAATACATCCTTTCAGCCATAGTCAGCAAATTAGACAACTAATGTCTAGATGAGAAGTAATGTTAAATTGGCCTTGGGTGATAATAACGAACACAAGAAGAATGGATTGATTTGAGTCTATTTTGGAGGAAGCCAGGAGGATTTACTGATGTGGTTAGGTAAGTGTTCTAAATTATCTAAAAGTCTTAGTCACCATGAACTTCATTTTCTAGAATTTTTGACTGGTATTTCAGTAAAGTTAAAGGCAAAAGAAAATCAAACGTGAAGATAAATTTTGCCTCTCTAATACTGAACCATATAGTTTCTTCTGAAATAGTACTGTATTATACATAATCCAGAATAACTTTAAAGTCACACTTTATTGAATTTTGTGGTAAATGCCTATTATGGTTGCATTTTCAAATGTGCACACTGGCAAAAATATTTCTTATCAAATCAGGGGTACAGTTACAGAAAACTTTACAAGCCCTAATAGTTTTAACTGTCTAGTATGCAAAATGTCCTTGGCTTAAAAATGTCCTTCTTTTTTAGTTTCTCTTCTCCCTTGTAGAATACTCTTGTTCTGTTATTACCAAGCCTATTATATTATACATCCACCCCCAAATGCCTTCTTGCTCTCTTCATTCTTTCTAGACTATCCTTAATTTTCAACTGAGTTGTCTTTCGTCCATCAACTTACATAAACTCTTTATATTATAAGTTAATGTGAATTATAAGTACCTTCTGATCTGTGGCTTCTTTTATTTTTTTAATGTCTTTCAAACAACAAAGCTTTTATGTTACCATGGTCAAATGTATTTCTTTTCCTTTATGATTTGTGCTGGTGACTTTCTGTAAGAAATCATACATTCCTATTTAAAACCTCTTACATCCTATTAAGAGATAAAAAAAATTTTTTAAAGTCATTTTAGTATACAGAATTCTCTATTTTCTGGAAAAGTATAAAACTTAAAATGGACATGTCTAGCAAAGCAAATATTCATTTATCTGCTGAATTATAGCCTACATTAGTCCTCTACCATTGACCAGAAATTAAAACGAATTTGCTCTTTTATGATTCTCAGTTATTTATGATTTTGTTTCCACTGAACATGGTGACCAACCAGGTCTTCACAGCTGCTGTACACAGTGCTGGTGAATTGAGACCTACCTTTATAATTTCTTTTTGTATCTAGGATCCACTATGGTCTAGCATGGATTTGTACCAGAAAGTTTCTCCATCCCATTCCTAAACCTAACCCAACCTCTAAACCTTCCTACCTTTACATGCTTTAACACTTCAATGGGTAGTTTTGTTTTATTTTGTTTTTAGCTTCACCTATATATTTAACATTATTTCAAATAGGGCTCAATCATATTTTCACCAAAAATTACCAAATTATTACAAAGATATTGCCAATATACATCATTTACTCCGTACCTAAAAGATTTTCTACCTAAAGAGGATGATGAATATAGATTTACAAACCTTGAAAGTACAGAAAAAGTTATATAACAAGGAGAGATTGTGGTCAGAGATTACTTAGACAATTTTAACAAATTACAACAAATTTTACATACTAAAGTATCTTAGTAAATATATTTTTATAGACAATTCTAATTATCACTTTATCACAATCCCGCGTGTACCTGTAATGGAAGCTAGGAAATGCAGTCTGTATTTCCTGGCAACCATGTGCCCATCTAAAAACAGGGTACACTATTGCTAAAGAAAAAGAGAAAAGATAAGCAGTCTCTGGCAGAAAGATAAAAGAAACAATTACAAATAAAGACTTAAGTCCTTGGAACCAAACTGCTCTCAGAATGAAGTACAGATGTGTGATGGGAAAAGAAAGGAGAGAGAAACAGAGAAGAAGAAAAGAAAGACAAAAAAAGGAAAGTATCTTAGAAATGTTAAGTTTAGGGGGTGCCTGGTTGCTCAGTGGGTTAAACATTCGACTTCGGCTCAGGTCATGATCTTGCAGTTCGTGGGTTCAAGCTCTGCGTCGGGCTTCCTCTCCCTCTTTCCCTCCCACTGCCCCTCCCCTGTTCATTCTCCATCTCTCTTAAAAATAAACATAAAAAAAAAAAAAAAAAGAGGGGCGCCTGGGTGGCTCAGTTGGTTAAGCGTCCGATTTCGGCTCAGGTCATGATCTCACAGTTTGTGGGTTCAAACCCCACGTCAAGCTCTGCATTGATAGATAGCTCTGAGCCTGAAACCTGCTTCGGATTCTGTGTCTCCCTCTCTCTCTGGCCCTCCACCACTTACCCCGTCTCTCTCTCTCAAAATAAATAAATATAATATTTAAAAAAATTCTTTTAATGAAATAGTTTAAGAACAGTCAACTATACCATTATGAAGGACCAATATGCAATTAGAAATGTATACATTTAGGAAACAGATCTGAGAAAAGGTTAGAACTGTACAAGGCATTTTGTTTGTTTTATACAGTAATGATTCTTAAATTGGGGGGTGGGGGTAATTACTGACACTACTGAAATTGTGATCAAAGCTACAAACCACCTCCCCTGAAGAAAATATAGATGGCTAAAAAAATCACATTTGAATACAATTTTGCAGATTCACAGTCCCTTCCAAGAAGAGGGTCACAAGCCTGAGATTAAGAATATTTGGTCTAGAAATGCCCAGGTGGCTCAGTTGGGTTAGGCATCCAACTCTTAGTTTTGGCTCAGGTCATGATCTCACGGTTCATGAGTCTGAGCTCCGTGTCGGGCTCTGTGCTGACGGCTCAGACCCTGGAGCCTCCTTCGATTCTGTGTCTCCCTCTCTCTTTCTGCCCTTTCCTGCCTCAAAAATAAACAAACATTAAAAAAATTTTTTTAATAAAAAAATATTGCCTTTCAATGCAATACTATGTAGCTATGATAACAATAAGGAAGCTCTTGATAGCGTCAAGTTGACCTGATCTCTAAATTCTATCAGGTTTGTAAGATACATAAGTAGGTGTAGTATGCGATCATTTGTGGGGAAAACACACACACACAAGCTTGCATATGAATAAAATCTTCACAAAATAAAACTGATAACTATATCTTTAGCAATGGGAAAAGAGACAGAGGTACAAGAGTAATTTTCCTTTTATTAAATGCTCTTTTATGCTTTTTGAATTGTGTACCATTTGTATGTTTTACCCATTCAAAAAGATAGTTACCAAACTCTTAATTACACGCATACAGAGAGACATACTCTTTCTCCCTTAAGGGCTATGATCTCAAAATGGTACCTGCCTCTGTAGGAAGAGTTAGCAGTTTTGGTACACTTGTCATTTATACTCCAACAATGAATTGATTTTACCAGCATTGTTGCCCTCCCTGATGTCAATACCCATCCCATCCTCCACACTGTATCCCTAAGAACCTGAAAGAACCAAGACTGCTGTCCCCACCTATTTACAATGTATTGTTCTCCCTAATAACAGAGAATTTATTCAAATACATCCTACTCTCCACATATTTCCACAGAACATCCCACAAATTACATCGTATGCATGTATTTCTTCTAAATATATTGGGCTCATTGAGCTCTCGCCAGAAGAATGCTCTCAGGATGCCTGGGTGGCTCAATCGGTTAAGTGTCCAACTCTTGATGTCAGCTCAGGTCATGATTCCACGGGTTTATGAGTTCAAGCTCGGCATGGGCTCTGTGCTAACGGCACAGAGCCTGCTTGGGATTATCCCTCTTTCCCTGCTCCTCTCCCACTCGCACTCACTCTCAAAGTTAATAAACTTTAAAAAATTTTTAAAGAAATTTCGATATTCTCATGTTGGATGCACAGATAATAGGCATATCCTAAGAGAGGAGACACAAACCCAGAAAACGGACAGGAGACGGAATTCCTTACTCTTCCTAAGAAGTCTTTGCTTGAGAGGGACTCCTGTATGGTAGGAGAGAAATGATTTCCACTCTTTGAAAACGGACCTAGGTTTAGCAGAGAGGCATTTTTATACACTCCAAGGTAAACATGGACAAGTTCTAAATTACAATATATTATCCAGTTATGTTTCTTACTTTCCAAAAATTCCTCCCTGATGCCTACCATTAGGTTAGGTTAGGTATCTTTTATAAACGCTTCCACCTTGTGAACTGTGAGTAGAAGACTCAAAATAATTCATACTTAATGGCTAGCTATGGTTAATAATTTCTATTTAAAGCAAAAAGGAAACACTGTCCCATTTTTCTGATTTAGGTAAGGTACATGATATCTTTGTGCATATCACTATGTAGTTACGTGAGAAGTTCCTTTCTACCAGGTAGGAAAGCATAGTAACCGATTTCTCTTGTTTCTCAATGTCATTAGTAAAAGTATATTCCCTGATCTTATCTGTGCTGCCAGAAATATTAATGAAAAATCTGTGGGTTTATGACTAAGATGAAGTAATACTCATCTGAGTGCATGCATCAGGTCAATAGCAAAAACATTCCGTGAGAGATTACTCCTCTCTCTGGTCAGGGAACAGACCCAGGGATGTTCAAATACACCTGGAGGCAAGTATTTAAAGTGAAGCTTTAACCCATGATGAGAATGTACACAGTGCCTTGGCATTTAAGGGAAAGTAACAGAGGAATAACAAGGGTAAGCTGACAACCCTGCATATGTAGGAAGCCAACTCTTCATTGATCAGGCAAACAAGCTGAGGATGATGAAAAGATACAGAGTCAGTGGCAGGGACCAAAATTAATCAGAAGAATAATCTCCTAAGAAACAGGAAGTATCTCTACAAAGAGTCTTAAAAAATCACCAACATCAGTATCTGACAGACTTGGTTACAGCCAACACTTGAAAGTCCTAGGAGTACCTACATAAAATATGGATTTAAAAAATGCTTGTATAATTGCATCTGGAAATAAAAAAGAAAATCAGATAAATAAGCATGAAGAATGCTCAGCATTTCTTATAAATACCTATCAAGAGTGCTTGTGGAAAAAAGCATACAGCCCAAGGTGATTTAAACACTTAAACAAATGAGAATCTAGTCAAAGTTTAGGAGGCTTCAGTGATGTTAAGTATATAATTACCTACATTGAAAACTATTATAATGGCAATGAAGCTAATAAAACTTCATCCTATAGAAGAAAGTTTAGAGTTTCTCTAAAAAATATCATACTCATCTGAGAATAAAAAGTATAGGGGCACCTGGGTGGCTCGCTCAGTTAAGCGTCCGACTCTTAATTTCAGCTCAGGCCATGATCTCATGGTTGTGAGATCAAGCCCTAAGTAGGGCTCTGCGTTGGGCACAGAGCCTAAGATTCCCTCTGCCTCTCCCACTCATATTCCCTCTCTCAAAATAAACAAACATTAAAAAAAAAGAAAAAGAATAGGATGACAGTGAAAACAGCAGAGAAGGTTAGCTCCAAGAGCCCATCCCTCAAGAGAAATACAAAAAAGCAGAACAAAAATGATTAGAATCAACTTTGTCAGAACTCTAGAAAAGAGTCAAAGGTCTAAAGCGACCAAGCAAATGTTAAATCTAAGGGCAACTGGGGCATCTGGGTGGCTCAGTCAGTTAAGTATCTGACTCTTGATCTCACGCTGCTAAGTTCAAGCCCCACATTAGGCTCAATGCTGGGCGTGAAGTCTACTGAAAGAAAGAAAAGAAAAGGAAAGAAAGAAAGAAAGAAAGAAAGGAAGGAAGGAAGGAAGGAAGGAAGGAAGGAAGGAAGGAAGGAAGGAAGGAAGGAAGGAAGAAAGAAAGAGAAAGAAAGAAAGAAAGAGAAAGAAAGAAAGAAAGAAAGAAAGAAAGAAAGAAAGAAAGAAAGAAAGAAAGAAAGAAAGAAAGAAAGAAAGAAAGAAAAGAAAATCTAAAGGCAACTTAGGAAAGCTTTGTGGCACTTGCCCTTGGTCTAACCCTACTCCCCAACCCCAAACTCAGAGGTGGTCTTAAACTTGACAGCCTATATTCCCAGCATGGGATCCTGGTCCCTGGTTCTAAGGAAAGCAGAGACAGACTTTAGTCTCAAAGAACTGTTTCTGGAGCTATGTAAGGACTGAACATAAGGTGCATTTCCTCAAACACATCATAAGGCAAACGAACAACCAGCTGCTGCCAAGGGCAAAATATTACAGATGGCCAGTAATAGATGTACCAAATGGCTGGAAAGAGAAGCAGTAGAGGTGGTTTCTCTAGGGAATTAGAGCAATCAAAATTGATGTCATAAACAGGGAAATTTAGAAAGCTACATGCACACCCAGGACAGAGAAGTTCTGAAAGACTCTTAAGTTTTTATCTTGGGTTGACCTCTATCTCAGCCCAAGTGGGAAGTAAAGGGCAAGGCAGCTATAAATGGCTTGGCTAAGCATCGAAGGAGTGCCATGAAACAGAGATAATCTGTTAGGCCTAGCAGAGTTTTCCTTTTCTTTCCTTCTTACTCTCTTTCTTTGCTCTTTGAATTCAAGGAAATCTCTGTCAAAACAAAGGAACAGAGACTTCAGAGGCCACACATAGCAAAAAATAAAGACTTTACAGCTTAGAAAATCAAACAAACAACCAGGGTTGTTTCCCAAAACAAACCCTGAAGAGTACAAAGAACCTGATTTCCAGAGTCATCACATTACAATATTCAAACGGTTCAGTTTTCAACAAAAATTTACAAAGTATGAAAAGAAACAGGAAAGTCTGGCCCATTCACAGACGAAATTAACAGAAACTATCCCTAAGGAAGCAGACTTTGGAAATCTAGACAAACATCTGAAATCAACTGTCTTAAATACACTTAAAGAGGTAAAGAAACCAGAAAATGATAAAAATGATGTATGAGCGAAGAGAAAATATCAAGAAAGAAATTATCATAAGGAACAAAACAGAAATTCTATAACTGGTAAGTAAAGTCACCAAAATAAAAAATTCACTAGAAGGTGGTTTCAATAGAAGGCTTGAGCAGGCAGAAGAATCAGTGAGCTTCAAGGCAGACCAATTGAAATGATCCAATCTGAGTTAGAGAAAAATAAAGAAGAATGAACAGAGCCTAAGAAACTGCGAGGCATTTTCAAATGTACCAACATACATATAATGATGAATCTCAGAAAGGAAAGGGGCAGAAAGAATATTTGAAGAAATGGAAGAAAAAAAACCACCCTTTCCAAATTTGATAAAAGACATAAATCTACACATCCAGGGAGTTAAACAAACTCCAAAAAAATATAAACAAAGAGATAGTTTTAAAAATGAGACACATTATAATCAAGTTGTTAAAAGACAAAGAGTCTTGAAAGCAACAAGAAAAAAACTACTCACCATATACAAAAGATTCTCATAGACAACAATGGAGGCCAGAGGCAGTGCAATGACATAAAGTGCTGGGGGACAGGGGGAATGTCTACCAAGAACTCTATAACAAAAAATGTCAACCAAGAACTCTATAACAAACAAAGAGCTGAATGAGAAGTGCTAAAAAGAATCCTTCAGGATAGGGACACCTGGGGGGCTCAGCTGGTGGAGCATGGGACTTCAGCTGGGGTCATGATCTCACAGCTCCTGAGGGGGAGCCCTGCATTTGGCTCTGGGCTGACAGCTCAAAGCCTAGAGCCTACCTGAGATTCTGTGTCTCCCTCTCTCTCTCTACCTCCCCAGCTCATACTCTGTCTCTCTCTCTTTTTCAAAAATAATAGGGGCACCTGGGTGGCTCAGTCAGTTGAGCGTCCAAGTTTGGCTCAGGTCATGATCTCGCAGTCCATGAGTTTGAGCCCCGCATTGGGCTCTGTGCTGACAGCTCAGAGCCTGGAGCCTGCTTCAGATTCAGTGTCTCCCTCTCTCTCTGCCCCTCCCCCACTCATGCTATCTCAAAAATAAACATTAAAAAATTTAAAATAATAATAAATTAACATGAAAAAAATAAAAAAGAACCCTTCAGGATTAAATAAAAACAACAGGAGGCAGTAATTCAAAACCAAATGAAGAAATAAAGAACTCTGGTAAGGGTTACTTCATGGGTAAATATAAAGCCATTATTATTAAATTTTTGGTTTCGAGATTTTTTTTCATTTCCAATAATTATAAATCTGTATTGATGGGCACACTGACATGAAAATATAAACTGTGACAATAGCAACATCAACAAGAGTTGATTGGTAAAGGTGTATAGATTTATGTGCTATTAGTGCTAAGCTAGTATCAATTTAAACTAAGTTTTTAAAAATATAAGATGCTAACTGTAATCTCCGTAGTAACCACTAAGAAAATATCATATATATACATGAAATTAGAAAAGAATTAGAAATGCACTCTAAAAAAAATCAAATGCACAAAAAAGGGAAAAATGAAGGAAATGAGAAATAGAAAAGATATATGCAAAAAACAAATGGCAAAAAACGCGGCAGTGTCGCATTATCAGTAATTACACGTAAATGGATTAAACTCTGCCAATCAACTGGCAGACAGGATTTAAAACTAGTATCATCCAACCATACATGGTCTATAAGAGATTCACTACATGCTGTCTACAAAGAGTCACTTTACATCCAAAACTACCAATGGGATGAAAATGAACAGAGAGGAAAAAATATTCCATGGAACAATAACCAAAAAGACAGCTGGAGTGGATATATTAATATCAGAGAAAACAGCCTTAAAGTAAAACAAAATTGTTAAAAGAGAAAAAGGTCATTATATATCAATAAAAGGACAATTCATCAAGAAGATGTCATAACTATTGGAGCGCCTGGGTGGCTCAGTCGGTTGAGCGTCCGACTTCGGCTCAGGTCATGATCTCACGGTCTGTGAGTTCGAGTCTCGCGCAGGCTCTGCGCTGATGGCTCAGAGCCTGGAGCATGCTTCGGATTCTTTGTCTCCCTCTCTCTCTGCCCTTCCCCCACTCATACTCTGTCTCTCTCTGTCTTAAAAATAAACATTAAAAAAAAAATTAAAAAAAAAAAAGATGTCATAACTATAAATATATATGCACCAACAGCAGAGTCCCAAACTATATGAAGTAAACACTGACAAAATGAAGAAGTAGATCTGAAATAATAATTGGACAGCTGAATACCACACTTTTAATTTTTTTTTAAGTTATTTATTTACAGAGACAGAGGCAGCACAACTGGGGAGGAAGAGAAAGAGGGAGAAGAGAGTGAATCTCAAGCAGGCTCCACACCATCAGCACAGAGCCCAACGTGGGGCTCGAATTCACAAAGCCATGAGATCATGACCTGAGTGGAAATCAAGAGTCAGGCTTGATTAAAAAACAAAGAGAGAGAGATACTTAATTGACTGAGTCACCTTAGTGCCCCTTATACATTTTAAAATGGTTAAATATAAGGAGCGTCTGGATGGCTCAGTCAGTTAAGCATCTGACTTTGGCTCAGGTCATGATCTCACCATTGATGGGTTTGAGCCCCATATCGTCAGCTGCGCTGACAGCTTAGAGCCTGGAGCTTGCTTTGTATTCTGTGTCTGCCACTTTTTCTGTGCCTCTCCTGTTCATGTTCTGTCTCTCTCTCTTTTTCTGAAAAATAAGCAAACATTAAATAAACAAATAAATAATAAATAAATAAAATGGTTAATTAACTATGTTATGTGACTTTTTCCTCAATTTAAAAAAAAAGAAAAGGAGGTAAAATTAATAATAGTATATTTTAATTAATCCAATATATCCAATATAATATCATTTTAATAGATAATCAATATAAAATAATGAGAATTTTCCATTTTTTTCATACTGAGTGTTTGAAATTTGGTGCACATTTTACACACAGCACATGTCAATCCTAACTAGTGCTCTATAGTCATATACAGCTAAAAGCTACCATACTGGATGAAGAATCTAACAAAAAGATAACAAAAATAACTTGACAGGTGAGCACATATAGAAAGAAGAAATTCTTAAAATCTGGAATGCTCACTTTCTCTCATACAACACTTGTAGCTACTCCCTGATGCCTTCTCTTTGTTATAAAACTGAAATAGGCACCAAAGAAATAAATGTATGCATATTCCTCCCTTTCATTTTATTTTATCTTCTGGAATACTCTTTACAACAATGTAAAAGACCCATACTTAACACTTGTCTTGGCTTCTAGAGGCTATAAAGGCTTCTCCTTCTGGTGAATTTAGTGTATTTATAATCTCTTTCATTATGCAGTTACTAATTATGATTCCTCTAACATTGCCTTGTATTATTTGGCTTTAAACTTCACCCATTTACCACATCTTCAATTTCCTTGTCCCACCCATAGTGCCTTTATAGACTTAAGAGTGTGATTTGTCAGTCAACATCTTGCTGTCCCATCACAGTTCTCTTCTGCTACAACTAATGAACACTATTTCATCTGCAGATAATGATAAAATCAAAAGGACATCTGCAATACCTACTCTCTAATTAATGGCCACACAATGTGAATTAGCTACCTAGCATCCTTAAGTCAAAAAAAACACAGGACAGGAAACACAGCAAAGCAACTTTAAGACTTGTCTTCATCACGAGTCCTCATAGCAATTCTGGGGCTGTTCTTTTGCTCCCTGCTGATAGTTCAATTGTGAGGGAATAAAACCCTCTGAATATGAAATCATGATTGTATAGCATCATTCCTAGCTTAAAAAGCTCCATACAGGAACCACAGTATCTGACAACAGTACTGGGGACACAGCTTCTAGAAGTTCTAGAAAGGTATATACCTGGTTAAAAAAAAACCACACCACACTCAAGGCAGAGTAAAACTCTGGCTTTCCACCCTGTATACAGCTCATTCACAATTTTCCCAGTCCAGATGCTGTTTACCAATCAGCAATGTTGCCTGATAACACAACTCACATTCCACTTCCATCAGGATTCCAGAGAACCAGAGCTTTAAAAATTAACCCAAAATCACTTTCCATAAACAAGGAGAATGGAGGGGCACCTGGCTGGCTCAGTCAGAAGAGCATGCGACTCTTGACCTCAGGCATGAGTTCGAGCCTCACGATGGGTGTAAAATTACTTAAATAAATAAAACTTAAAAAGAAATGGATTTGATTAAGTTTTTATTATTATCTAAAACAGAGTAATTGCCAATTAAAGACACATTTACAAACATATTTAAAGAGATGCTTGGTCATCGTAATTCATTTTATTAATATCAGTTATCAGAATATGGTTAGGGCCTCGTTATATGTAACTTATTCATTATAATAGTCTAACTCTATAAAAATAAAAATCAGTTAGAAATAACTTTAGTATTTCTTACACATGTATCTTTTTTTTTTAATTTTTTTAACATTTATTTATTTTTGAGACATAGAGACAGAGTGTGAGCAGGAGGAGGGCAGAGAGAGGGAGACACAGAATCCGAAGCAGGCTCCAGGTTCTGAGCCGTCAGCACAGAGCCCGACGCGGGGCTCGAACTCACAGACCGAAAGATCATGACCTGAGCCGAAGTCGGCCGCTTAACCGACTGAGCCACCCAGGCGCCCCCACATGTATCTTTTTAATGTTTATTTATTTATTTTGAAAGAGAAAGAAAGCGAGTGAGAAGGGAAGGGGGAGAAAGAGAAGGAAGACGGAGAATCTCAACCAGGCTTCACATTATATTAGTGCAGAACTGGACACAGGGCTCAATCCCAAAAATTGTGAGATCAAGACCTGAGACAAAATTGAGAGTCAGATGCTTAACTGACTTCAGCCACCCAGGCACTCCCACATGTATTTTTTATCAACCTGAGTTGTAAATCTGAAAAGCACTGCTGCTTTTAACAAACAAGGCATACTCTAACAACATATCATCTAAAATGTCACTGATAAAGGGAGAAAAAATTTCTACTAGCATCTTATTTAAAAAGTGGACTGTGTGACTGAACATTTTGAAGTAACATCAAATATATACCTCGAGTTATGGCGACAGACATCAGGTAAGGGAGTTTACAAGATCTGTCAGCCAACTTGTACTGGCACTAAGTAGATTTTAAAAGTGGAAAGGCAGGACATATGCTCCTCTGAATCAAGCATTCTGAGGACAAAGTCTGACAGCTGACAATGAACCAGAAGAACAGGGATCCCTTTGGGGATCAAAACAAAGCTGCTTGATAACATTTCTCCAGTTAAGACTAAAATAACTAAGATTCTGTTGCAGAGCCAATTTTTCTTACAGTGAGATTTCTTTAACCCTCATTTTTTCCATACCCAATTACACAGATAGTGATAGAGCAAGGATTCAAATGAGGGCCTGAACAGAGCCTCTGCTTTTTTATCATTTACAACCAAGCCAATGCATGGGTGACATAACTCACTGATAAAAAACAGTACTCACATTATAGCTATACATCTACTCAAAAATAATTTATCTCGTTCTTCAAGGTTTCAGGAAGCTGTAGGACTCCTATAGAACCTGCACCACATGTGCACACGCACAACTCTGCCTGCCTGTGGACACAACATACAACTGCCAATATGGGAAATGCAAGAGGATTCCTACTACTATGTTGTTCGAAGTGTACTGATAATGCTTCTAACCAAAAGGGTTTTAATTTCAAATAAGGTGACTTTATTTTAAAGTTGGCTCTGGTTAAGGTTCCTTATTTACCTCTCCTTCTCCATTAGCTCAAAACACATAAAATCCTCATAGTAGCAGCAGAAAATGCCTCTTCTCAGAGATCAAAAGTCCTGGAATTGATTTGTCTAGCTTGGGTTACTGGATAATTCCTAAACGAATCACACCCATGGAGGGTCATGCAAATCAAACCAAAGACCTGAAAATGAAGAAGGGATGAGTCTCCCCAAAGAGTAGGAGCTCTTCTTTTAACAGAAGAATCAAGTTATGGTTGGCATACTAAAACAACAGCCATTACAATGCTGAAAGAGGAAACACAGGCATGCACTCAAGGTAACAAAGTCATTTAAAGTAAGTGGAACATGATGAAAGAAGACATAAGAGTATGCAACATACATGCTATTCTTGGAAGATTACTTCTTGGAATTAATTCTTGGAAGATTCCTGAAGATGACAAAAATTAGACTCAAGAGGAATCCTACTGGTGAAGACTCTGCATATTCAAAAGGGAACTATTCTAGGCTCCTGTGCCAGAGGCATATCATTATATTGGTAGATAGGAATAATTACATGAAAAAATAAGATCAGGAAAGCTTGGAAGAGTCAGGAAGCAAGACCAGAAAGGCAGCTAGGAAGATGCAATCTGAATTCAAACGCTATCTCAGTAATGAACCATGGGAATACAGCAATGTCTTTATAGATAGAAGTACACGACGGAGTTCCTAGATCTATTCTTTTAAACAAAATTCATAGAACAAATATGAAAGTAAGAAACAGGGAATACAGAAAATATAGGGGGCAAAGATAATCTCTAGGATTGTAAACTTACTAAGATTCAGTCTAGTGGTGCTGCGTGCAGAGTAACAGATGTAGCAAGTAAGTCATCAATCTAGAATGTTAGAGTTCTGTTGTCACATATATTAAGAACATTCAATGGAAATAACTAAAAAGTCACGGAGAGTGTAAGCAATTCAACAGTCCCTAGCACATAAAAGATAAAAAAAATCAAATAGATGGCTGGGTAGATTGGATATTTTTCACAAATCAAATAATATATTGAACAAAAAGTATCCAAAGATGAATAAAACACAGTCTTTGTTCTCAAAGAATTCACAATCCAACTAACTACAATAAATAATAAGGAAAATGATTTTTTTTTTAATTCTCACTAGGGTTCAGACGAACAAGTGATTAATTCTTGTTAACAAAAGCTTCAAAAGTGAATCAGAAGCCTGTGTCAGAGATAAGTAGAATATACTACTGAGACTGAGCTTTGAGAGAAATACTCCTTTCTTAAGGAACAGAAGAGTCAGGGGGCCTGCCTGGCTCAATCAGCTCTTGATCTCATGAGTTCAAGTTCCAGAATGGGTGTAAAGATCACTTAAATAAGTAAACTTAAAAGAGAGAGAGAGAGGACCGCATGGTGCCTTAGTCAGTTAGGCGTCCGACTTCAGCTCAGACCGTGATCCCATGGTTTGTGAGTTCAAACCCTGCATAGGGCTTTGTGCTGACAGCTCAGAGCCTGGAGCCTGCTTGGGATTCTGTGTCTCCTTCTCCCTCTGCCCCTCCCCCACTTGTGCACACACTCTCTCTCTCTCAAAAATAAACATTTAGGAGAAAGCAAGATGGTGTCAGTGACTAGGGCCATGGTATTTAATTAAGGTAGATAGGCAGGAAAATTTGAGGGAAAACTATAATGAAGGCAAGAGAACGGTTTTTGTCTTAAAATGTGAAAGAGAAGCCTAGTTTATCGAAAGTATGATTTGAATGCAAAAGTACTAATGGATTAATACAATAATTGTGGAACACTCATTTCTCCAGTAACAGAGAATTAAGGTAATAATTCGGATTCTGTTAATATCATTTTGTTAAGCCAAATCATGTTAAGGCAGCCTGCCTTTCATAAAGGAATAGCTATAAATAAATGTTTGAATTTTCTATTTCTTCTCCTTTCACCAATAAGACTCAAATTCAGCCTATAACTGGTAACTGTAACTTAGCTCTTAAGCAGAAGTCAAAAACAAACCTAAAGAGCAAAGATTACTGCTTTCAAGTGCTTATAATACCTGTGGGGAACTGAGGCCATCTAAAGGGAATACTTAACACTCCACACTCTCCACTCCAGCAGCTGCCTTATAGGAATGCAGGCTCAGTATTATGAGAATGTTTTGATCTTTTTTAGAGAAGCTGAAAATCTTGCCTATATGAAATCTGAATTCTTAAATACTGGTTTATTTACATGTGAACTAGTTGCATCTGTCTTAAACAATTCCTTAGTTCGACACAAATATAAGTTATTTTTACCACTGCACTTCTTTTTTTTAGCCAGAAAACTATACAAAAAAACAAAGCATGTTTTGGGATCTCCTCAACAATGGAAGCAGCAAGAAAGAGCAATTAACCAATCAGTACTTTATTCTTAATTCCTTAAACTGTCGCTTTAACATATCATTCATTTTCAAGTGCTGAATATACTTCGCTCTTAAATGCGAAATATAAAATCCATACAATCGCAACAAATTCATTTAATAATAACCACACAGGTGACCAGGAATCATGGACGAACTTGTCCTACATAAAAATTCCATTGGTTCAAATATTCCCAAACTCACGTCTGAGTATTATCTGGAGAACTTTTAGAAACAGATTCCCAAGGTCCACTCCCTGATTCCTAAGGGATAAAGCTTAGGAAACCTATATTTTAAATTTCTAATGTAGTTCTGATACGTAGCTGTATTTGGGAATAACGACTTACTTAAGCTATAAAAACTAACCTTAATTTTGAATAAATTAAGTGAAAACATGCCACTATAAAGTTTTATCCAGAAGTTTCTCTTTCCTATCACTTTGGGCAATATAGACAATTACAAAGACAATTACAATTATAGTCTTAGACTGTAGATAACCTTAAAAATTAAATTCCAGGGGCGCCTGGGTGGCTCAGTCGGTTAAGCGTCCGACTTCGGCTCAGGTCATGATCTCACAGTTTCCGAGTTCGAGCCCCGCGTCGGGCTCTGTGCTGACAGCTCAGAGCCTGGAGCCTGTTTCAGATTCTGTGTCTCCCTCTCTGTCTGTGCCCCTCCCCCACTCATGCTCTGGCTGTCTCTCTCTCTCAAAAATAAATAAATATTAAAAAAAAAAAATTAAATTCCGAAGGAAAGCACTAACACAAGAAATCAATAGTCAAAGCAAAATCACTCATTTAAGACCACTTGGCAATCTAAAATCTTTTGATAGCTTCTCACCATAGCTCTTAAGGTTACATCTCTCTGACTCCTTTCCTAGCTACTGTCTCCAACCACAACAGCATCCTTCCCACTCTAAACAGCTTCCCTCCACCGAGAGCCTCTGCATTTATTATTTCCTTTACTTGGATACCTGAGACATTCAGAGACATTAAGCCTTGCCTTCCTCCTAAGTATAAACTAACATGAATCCTTCTCAAAGCAGATTCACCCAATCTGAAGTAGTCCCTACATCCCATTTTATTACACTCTTTTTCTTTTCCTGGTTTTATTTTCCTCATAATGCTTAGGATTATCTGAAATTATCTTATTTACTTTTCTCTTTAGGTATTTGTTGTCTCCTATTAACAGAATTTATGTTCTACATAAGAAGGGATTTGTTTTCCTTGCTCACTATTATATCAAATAGAATGTTATTTCAGATATAAGAAGTGCTCAATATGCACTTTATTGTTGAGTAAAATGAATAAAGTATACCAACTCCCAATCTTATTCTCAATTTACTAATGTGCCATTATCAATGAGCCTCTATGAAAACAAAACAGTGTCCTATAAAATTTTAGTCCTAAGCAAGATTAAAATGGAAAAATTTCAGTTCCCCAGTTTCCTCTACCTTTCTCCTCTGAGTTCCCTTCCTCCGGAAAGAGTCATTCTCCTGCATTCTCGTGGTCAAGTAATTTTGACTTGGGAAGGTAAACATAGAAGACTCCAGAAGCATCTCTAGTGACAGAGAGAGGTACGAGCAAGTACATTTTTAAAATCCAAGCAAAACCCCCAAAATATGTAACTTTTCTCAGTTATGTGTCATTCAAAAAAGACTACCTGAGAGGCTTAGAGTGACTTGTCTTTGCAGGAAACAGGTATATACTCTGTATCCTAGGAGGGGTGAAGGATGAATAGAGGTAAATAAAAGGGAGGTGGTGGGGAGTAAAGGGAGGGAAAGAATAGTTTTCCTGGAAGAAGACTACTTTATGGAAGTGACACTTCTTTCCTGAAGAAGTGCACCCATCCCTTTCCTCAAGGAGTTCACCATCTAAATAGTATTATTAAATAGCATTACAGACTGACTGCACAAATAGCAACATGACAATGTGCGTATCAATGAAAATAGAAAAAGAGAAGCAGAATCTTAAACATAAACTTGGTAAATTTGATCAAGTGGAGTAATATTACTTTTACATAGATATTTTCGTATTATTTTGTATCCCAAGATTCAAATGCTGAAAAGTGGAACTAAATGGGGAATCAAGAGAGTTTCAGAAAAACTTAACTACCTTCAACAATGCTTAAATTTTTTTTTGAAAACTTCGACATCAATTCTTGAAAATACAATTGATAAAGAACCATTAGAAAAGTACTTCTTTAATTAAATTTTTAAGAAAAGGAGCTTCCTTAATATGGGAAAGGCTATTAAAAACTGAAGTTATTTATCATACCACAAAGCAAAACCCCTGAATAATTTCTATTATAGCGAGATACAGGACATTAACGGAGAGGTTAAAGAAACTAAAATTACATACAATAATATGATTGAAGTGGAGGGAAGAAAAAAATTAGTGTTGATTAAAAATTACCCATGGGGCACCTGGGTGGCTCACGTGGTGATCCCATGGTCGTGAGCCTACTTCAGATTCTGTGTCTCCCTCTCTCTCTCTGCCCCTCCTCAGCTCACACTCTCTCTTTCTTCCTCTCTCTCAAAAATAAACATTAAAAAAGTTTTTTTTAATTATCCTTATTTGCAGATTATATGATCACCGAAAAAATACAGCCAAATTTTTATGAGAAAAGTAAAAAGGACTTTTGGTTTCTACTCCAGCCTGTAAGAGCTTGAAATCCACTGGTCTGTGTAAACTGAAAAGTCAACAACTCTTCTTAGAGCCGTAAAAGAAGTGAAATCACAAAGCAAACCACTGCCCCCAAAATTGGAGACAGGCAGGTGAATACAGGGAATCATGAAGCAGAAACCTAGAGCGGACAGAAAGACCACTGCAAGAAACAGCGGTGGGGTGGGAAACCCAACCTGAAGGATGATTGACAAATTGTTGGAGCTCAGTGTGGACAACTGTCGAGGCTAAAAAATCCAAAGGGAACCAGTCATTGAAGTTCCCCTTACTTTTTTGAGTTTTCCCTCTTGGAGCTCTACCAACTCTTCGTGGTGAGTGTCCGAGAAAAATCCCCTGATGCTTTTAGAAGAAAAGGGGAAAAGGAAGCAATATGAAATACACCAGGGCACTTGTTCTTCTTAACAAAGTTTGCTCTAAGGAGAAATTATTTAAGCAGAGCCTAACCTCCTGAAGTATTATCAGAACTAAAGTGACGTAGGGATAGGGAAATACCCAGCTACAGTTACCTTTAGTCATCCTATCCATCCTGTCCTCTTAATGGGTTAGGGGTAAAAATCACTTGAGAAAAGTTCACAGTTCAGAGACACAGGATCACAAAAAAACAAAGACCTAAATAAGTTCTAGGGGCAAATGTACAGCAATATGATAACCATAATATATTATATACTTGAAAGTTACTAACAAGGTACATTTTAAGTGTTCTTACCCACCAAAAAAAAAAAAAAAAAAAGGCAGGGATGAAGGAGAAACCTGTATGCTGTGATAGGTATGTTAATTAGATTAACTGGGTGATACTTTCACAATGTATAGATATACCAAAACATTAAGTCGCACACTTTTTTTTAATTTTTTTTTATTTACTTTTTGAGAGAGAGAGAGAAATAGAGCACAAGTTGGGGAGGGGCACAGAGAGGGAGACACAGAATCTGAAGCAGGCTCCAGGCTCTGAGCTGTCAGCACAGAGCCTGACATGGGGCTTGAACTCACAAACTATGAGATCATGACCTGAGCCGAAGTTGGATGCTTAACCAACTGATCCACCCAGGTGCCCCTGCACACTTTTAAGTAGAAATAATTTTTGTCAATTATACCTCAATAAAGCTAGAGAGAAAAAGACTGAGTCCTAATAGCTGGACTATAAATCACTTCCTCTACACAAACACTTTACCATCGCGTTACTAAAACCCTATTTACAGCAGTTCATTTTAACAAGTACAACACGCCTAGAAAAAATCAAGAAAAAATCTGGGGGTGCCTGGGTGGCTCAGTCAGGGAACTCAGTCAACTCTTGATTTCAGTTTGAGTCATGATCTCATAGTTTATGGGATTGAGCCCCACAGTTCATGGGCTAGAACTTGGTTGAGATTCTCTCTCCCTCCCTCTCTCTCTCTGTCCCAAACCTGTTCATGCTCTCTCTCTCAAAATAAAAAAAATAAAAAAATAAAAAGACTTTACACTTTACCCAAAATAACTTCAAACACCAAACCATAAGGCCAAGGAGCGCAGAGAACACCAAGCAGATAAACATGAAAAAAAACTATACCTAGGCACATCATTTTCAAACTACAGAAAATAAAAAATAAAGAAAGTTAAGCTCAAAAGAAGTCAAAGGTAAAAATTATATTTGACTTCTCCTCAGAAAACAGGCAAGCAAGAAGAGATTGAATGGAAATATTTAAACTGTTGAGAGAAAAGAAACCACTGGTCTGAAATTCTATACCCTGTGAAATTATCCCTCCCAAGTGAAGGAGATATAAAGACTTTCTTAGGCAAACAAAAATCGAGAGAATTTGTTGCGAGACGATCTAATTACAAGAAATTTAAAAGTTCTTCAGAGAGAAGAACATTAATATAGATCAAGAAAACTTAGTTCTAAGGTAGAGAATGGAAGATGGAATAAATGACAGTAAAATAAAAATTTTTATTATTATTAACTGATCTAACAGATGTTCAAAAGAACAATGTATTTAATTATGTATGTTTATGCTTATGAGGACATGTATATATGTGTGTGTATATATATGAAACACAAAATAACATGGGCCAAAGAAATATGAAAGCACTTTGAATTAAATGAAAAATTTGTCAAAACCTGTGTGATGCAATGAAAGAAGTGCTTGGAGGAAAATTTACAGAATTGAAGACATATAAGAAAAGAAAACCTAAAATCAATTAGCTAACAGCTTAGTAAAGTAGAAGAGCAAATGGAAGCCAGAGAAAGCAGAAGAAAAGATATAATAAAAATCAGAATAGAAATGAATGAAATAGGATACAGAAAAGTAATAGAGAAAAACAGTAACACCAAAAGCTGGTTCTTTGAAAAGTTCAATAAAATTGGTAAGTCTCTAGCCAGGCTAACTGAAAATAGAGAAGACATAAATGACCAATACCAGAAATGAAGGAAGACATTACTACAGACTCCACAGACATTAAAAGGATTTTGATAAAGGAATACTATGAACAACTCTATGCCCACAAATTTGATAACTTACATGACACAGATCAAATCGTTGACAGACACAATCTGCCAAAATTCACACAAAAAATAAACCTGAAAAGGCCTATATCTATTTTAAAAATGGATTCAATAATCAATAACTTTCCCAAACAGAAAGCACAAGGCTTACTTTTCACTGATGAATGCTTCCAAACATAAAGGAAACATTAAGTATATCAATTTTCTACAATCTCTTTCAGAAAACAGGAATACTTCCTAACTCAGTCTATGAGGCCAGTTTACCCTAACATCAAACCAAATAAAAACATTATAAGAAAACTACAAACCAATCTCTCATGAACATATATGCAATATATAAAAAACACATAAAAATAATTTACAACAATGTGCAAAAAAACTATTATATACCACCACTGAGGGATTTATCCCAAGTATGCAAAGCCGGTTCACCATGTATTTGTTTTTTAATTTTTATTTGGGAGAGAAAGGGAGAGAGAGAGTGAGCAAGGAGGGGAGGGGCAGAGGGAGAGAGAGAATCTTAAGCAAGCTCCATGCAGAACACAGAGCCTGATTCAGGGCTCAGTCCCACAATACTGAAATCATGACCTCAGTCGAAATCAAGAGTCAGACCCTCAATCAACTGAGCCATCCAGACATGCCTTAGTTCACCACTTAAAACAAATCAATTAGCGGGTGCCTGGGCAGCTCAGTCAGTTCAGCGTCCGACTCTCGATCTCGGTTCAGGTCTTGATCTCAAGATCATGAGTTCACGCCAGTGCACTGCCCAGCATTGAGCCAAATAAATAAATAAATAATAGTTTATAAAATAAATTAATTTAATGCATCATATCAAAGGCTAAAGAAGAAAAATCATATAATGTTATCAACAGATGCAAAGCATTTGACAAAATACAACAGTCATTCATAATAAAAACTCAGTAATCTAAAAATGGATAAGGAGTATCTTAATAAAGTATATCTACAAAACACCTACAACAAACATTATACGCAACAATGAGAAACCAAGAGCTTTCCCTCTAGATCAGGAACAAGGCAAACAAGTCCCCTCTCACCACTCCTTTTCAACATCTTGAGGTTCTAACCAATGTACCAAGACAAGAAAATAAAATCTTAAGTATACAGGTTTCCCAACACTGTAGTAGAATTCTAGCTAATTCAAGACAAGAAAAGGAAATAAAGGGCATATAAACTGAGAAGGAAGAGGTAAAACTGTCTGTTCACAGATGATGTGATTATCTCTGTAGAAAATCTGAGAATCATCACTTAAGAGCTTTTAAAAACTTCTGGACTAATAAGCAATTATAGCACTTTTTTATATAATAGTAACATAATTGGAAAATTAAAAACACAATACTATTTATATTAGCACCCTGACAAATGAAATACTTAGGTGCAAATCTAACAAAATATATTCGAGATCTATATGAGGAAAATTACAAATCTCTAACAAAAGAAATAAAAAAACTACACAAATGGAGAGATACTCCATGTTCCTGGATAGAAGACTCATATTGCCAAAATGCCAGCTCTTCTCAAATTGATCTATAATTCAATGCAATCCCTATCAAAACCCGGCAAGTATTCTTGTGGATATCAACCAATTCTAAAGTTTACATGGGGAAGCAAAAGGCCCAGAATGACCAACACAATACTGAAGGAGAACAAAGATAGAGGACTGACCTCTACTTGATTTAAAAACTTACTATAAAGTTCCAGTCATCAAGTTATCAGTGAAATAACAGACAAATAGATCAATGAATAGAAAAGACAGCCCCCCAAACAGATTCCTATAGTCAACTGATTGTCCTTTGACAGAGGTACAAAAGCAATACAATGGAGCAAAGACAGTCTTTTCAACAAATAGTGCTGGGACAACTGGACATCCACATGCCAAAAACAAATGAATCTAGACACATTCTTCACATCCTTCACAAAAATTAACTCAAAATGGATCACAGAACAAATGTAAAACACGTAATTATTAAACTCCTAAAAAAATATATAGGAAAAACACCTATATGACCTTAGGTTTGGCAGGGACTTTTTATATACAATACCGAAGACAAAATCGATTAAAAAAAAGAAAAAATTAATTAGCTGTGCTCAATTAAAATTTTCTGTGATAGAAAAGGCACTGTCAAGACAATGAAAAAACAGACCACGGTCTAGGAAAAATAATTTACAAAAGATACAGCTCATGAAGGACTCTTACTCTAAATATACACATAATTCTTAAAACTCAATAATAACAAAACAAACAACATGATTAAATATTTGACCAGGGGTGGCTGGGTGGCTCAGCCTGTTCAGCATCTGATTCTGAGGTCGTAATCCCAGGGTTATGGGATAAAGCTCTGCATCTGGCTCCACGCTGAGCATGGAGCTTGCCTGGGATTCTCTCTCTCCCTGTATCCCTCTTCCAGCAGTCACTCTCCCTCTCTCTCTCTCTCTCCAAACTAAAAACAAACAAAACAATAAAACCCCAAATAAATAAATAAATAAATAAATACTGGATTAAAGTCCTTCACACCACACCAGAAGATACACAAATGCAAATAAGCACATGACAAGATTCTCCACATCTTATGTCATCTTATTAAAAGAACAAGATTCCACTACACACCTATTAGAATGGCAAAAATAAAGAACACTGACAACACCAAATGCTGATGAGGACATGGAGCAACAAGAACTCTTTAGTTGTTGGTGAGAATGCAAAATGGTACAGTCACTTCGGAAGACAGTTTGGCAATTTCTTACAAAACTAAACATACTTTTTTTTTTTTTTTTTACCACATTATCAGCCACTGTGCTCCTTGGTATTTACCCAAAGGATTTGAAAACATGTCCACAATAAAAACCTGCACATGGATATTAATAAAAGGTTTACTCCTAACCAACAAAACTTAGAAGCAACCAAGGTATCCTTTAGTAAATAAATTGACAAACTGTGGTAACATTCAGACAACTGAATATTATTCAATGCTAAAAAGAAATGTGTTACCAAGCCATGGAAAGGCATGGAGGAACTTTAACACCATACTGCTAAGTGAAAGAAGCCAGTCGAAAATACTGTATTATTCTAACTACCTGACATTCTGAAAAAGTAAAACTATGGAGACAGTAAAAAAAGATCAGCAGGTGCTAGAGGTTGGAGGAGTGGAGAGATGAGCAGGCAGAGCACAGAGGATTTTTTGGGCAGTAAAACTACACAACACTATTACGGTGAATACATTGTACATTTGTCCAAACCCGAATATTATACAACTCCAAAAGTAAACCTTCATGTATACAATGGACTTGTGGTGATAATGATGTATGAATGCAGATTCATCCATCCCAACAAACGTACCACTCTGGTAAGGGATACTGACAATGATAGAGGCTAGGCCTGTGTAAGGGTAGAGGGTATATGAGAAATTTATACCTTCCTCAAATTTGCTTTGAATCTAAAACTGCTCTAAAAAATAAAGTCTATTTAAAAAACATGTCAATGTAGCAGAAGAATAGAAGAAATAATAAGAAATTAACTGGCTTTTCTATTTACCAATGAGTTAAGAAATTATGACATAAAAAGAGACAATTCACAACAATAAAAAATATAAAAATATTAGAATAAAAATGATCTAGTAAACTAGGGTCAATATGAAGAAATCTGTAAAACTTTAATGAAGGGTATTAAGGACTTGAATGAATACAGACTTTTTATGTTTTCTAAAAGCAAAAGTCAGTATTATAAAGATGATAATTCTATCTAACTTTTATTTATTGAAAATTCAGTTTAAAATACCAAAGGACTTTTTTAGGGAAGAAGAAGGTAGCTTAACAAAACAAACAGTCTTAAGTACATCTAAAAGCCAAGAACAACTGAGTTATCTTTAAAAACATAAGTCAGGTCATAGGATTCTTGCTCAAAACCCTGCAGAAGGTACATATTTCATTCATGGTAACAGGTCAAACCCTAAAGACTCAGTTTTGATGAAATAAAAGATAAAATGTGCATAATATGCCTTAAAAAGAAAAAAAAACAATCGGGAAAAATTTACAAGTAGCAAAGTTAGCGGTTACCTTTATTTTTCTCTTTTATAATCACAAAACAATCAAAGTACCTAAAATGAAACAAAGCAATCCAAGGTCTAATAATAAACATTTAATAGTAAATATTTATCTAGCTTTTATGATCTGCTTAGCCTATCTGGGGCATTTGTTTCAAGATATTTTCCTTAATTCTGAAAATAACCTTGCGTTATTCCCTAACACAGATGAGAAAACTGAAGTTTCAAAAATAAAGTAACTTGCATCATTTGAAAGTGACTGATCAAGAATTTATTTTTTTTTATTTTTAATGTTTATTTTTGGGAGAGACAGAGAGAGAGTGAGCTAGGGAGGGCCAGAGAGAGAGGGAGACAGAATCCAAAGCAGGCTCTGAGCCGTCAGCACAGAGCCCGATGCGGGGCTGGAACTCAGGAACCATGTGATCATGACCTGAGCTGAAGTCGGAGGCTCAACCGACTGAGCCACCCAGGCGCCCCAAGAATTTAAAACCCATGCTGTTCTCCTCCTGCTCCACAATTTAAATAGTTTTGACTTATAAAGGAAAAAAAAGTCACTCTTTACTCCCAATTTCATTTATGTAAATGTAAGAAATACATGGAGTAAATATTCTCTATCAGTCATCTTTTTCATTTTTCTACGATTCCGTAAATCTAAATGTAAGCTCATAGCACATACTTAAAAAACAGGATTCCACAATCATGACTCCCTCTCCTACAGAGAAGCAAATCTTGAAATCTGTAATCCTATTTCACAAGGTAAGCATGTCCACTTTAACAACACATCCTTTATGTAATGCTCATTACCTCTTCATCTACCACCTCAAAAACGTTCGGTAACCCAGTAAGTACACTTTATAGAAATATACTAAAACTCAGAAGATACTTTTTAACTGTGAGCAATACTGGATTTAAACTGGAATCATGGTTTGGGGTGCCTGGGTGGCTCAGTCGGTTAAGCATCCGACTGCAGCTCAGGTCATGATCTCATGGTTCGTGAGTTCAAGCCCCGCATCAGACTCTGTGCTGACAGTCAGGGCCTGGAGTCGGCTTCAGATTCTGTGTCTCCCTCTCTCTCTGCCCCTCCCCATTCACTCTCTGTCTCTCTCTCACACAAAAGTAAATAAACATTAAAAAAAAAACTTTTTAAATACATAAATAAACTGGCAGCGTGGTCCTCCTGCACGGTAGTTTATGAAAACAAGCAAGCCAGCAAGGCCCTCACAAACCTATAAATCATAGTCCCCTATGCAGAAGAAAAACAAGGAATGGGGAAATAAAAACCATCATCAAACAAATTTTAGTCATCATCAAACAAGTTATAATCAATAAACTTTCATTTCAAGAGTTGCAATGAGTGAAAGATTACAGTAAAGATGTATAGAATACATTTCCTACTGACATTAGGAACTAGGTATAGGTAAGAATTTTCAAGAGTTTTCAAGATCCAAAAAACCCAAAGCTAGAACACCACTTACTCATTTAGTAGCTTTTACATCAGACACAGTTGGAATGAATCAAAGATATGGCTTCTTGAGCAGAGTAAGGAAAGCTTAACACCTACACAGTAAACCCACACCCTTTCTCAAAAGGACCTATTTATGGACCATGGATGCAATATTATGGACCACGGATGATCTCAGTAATGTTGGTGTCCACTGGAATATGACAATTCATAAAGTATTAAGGGTCAATCACTTAACACAAGAAGTTTAAAGCTTTTTCATTCCCATAAATTTCATATATATATATATATATGATATAGGTTTCATATAGATGCATAAGTTTAAAAGTCACAAAATTATCTGAGATTAATGGGACTGACAAATTTTTCTTCATCCATAAATCTCAAAGTATAAGGTATTTTTGAAAGCTATGTATTTTGTGTTTATACAAAAAATATGCATTTTTCAGAAGGTGGGAACTTTAAAAACAAGGTGGTGTATTTAGTGTAAAAAAATTAAAAGCATGGACCCTGGGAAGTTATAGGGATCTGACAGATCTAGACTAACCTTACATACAATAAAGCACTCCTTTTGAAAAAATCCACACAGATGACCAATCCTTCCTGTCTCAGTTTGAAAATAATTAACAAGAAACTTCAGACCTCATGAGATAATCCATTTCATTATTAATAAAATGACATCATTTTTGTATAAAACAAAAATTTACATAACCCTTTAACTTTCATTAACTGCTTCCAGTTTTACTTTGAAGGACAGAAGAGTATCTAAGTATACTCCCTAATATTTTATGAGGCTTATCAATTATTTGGAGACAGCTAGTATTTTTCACTGATCAACTCTTCTCCAAGCTCAACCTGACAAGGTTGTACAACTTTTCCTCATCTAACCTAGCTTCTAAATACGTCATCACAGTGGTAGAGTATGAATTTTTCACAAAGGTTATGTGTGTGAGAAAAAATAATAAATGTTTAGATACGAATGTTAGGTGATGGGCTAAGCGCACTCCCGAGGCAAAACATTCAATGTTTTTATGTTTTCAGTGTTTTAATGTGCCATCCATTCTACAATTATATTCCTGAATGATGGTAAAGATATCACAATTTAAGTAGTTCTTTTAGCTTAAAAGATGCTAAATAATTTGCACTTGTTTTAACTGATTTGGTTTTGAAACTTATTTTTGCTTATGAAAGAAAATGTACTTTGCTGGTCCACATACAGACTCATTAACCTAGTGAGTATGGTGCTAAACCAAATGTCCTAAATAACCAAGGTTAAAATACAACATTTTTCATCTCTAATCTACCTGTAGATTAAATAGACCTAATAGTGCAACTCAATTACAATAACCACCACAAAGACAGTAAAAGGGTAAAAAGAAAAACCAGGACAAAGATGGTAACCGTGATTGTGGATGGTAAGGATACACATGACCTTCATCTTCTTTGCATTTCTCTGTCTTTTAAATTTCTAAAACAATAAACAAATAAGCATTCACCCAAAAGCTAAATAAACTATTTCTTGCCCAAGACCCTCTATCTGACTTACATGAAAAACTAAACAGTGTTTTTAGAGAAGCTTTTTCATTGACTAGTTGCTCAAGGGGATTCTGACTGAAAGCATTATTATGCCTATGCTATCATAGGCCCTTAAAAAGGCAAATTAGATTATTTCTCTTCCAACGTACATTGGCTGTATTCTAGAAATCTGTGTTGATTACTAGTATCAATGATTTCTATAAATAAAGAAAAAAGATTACATCCTCAATAAACTATTTTCCTTAATAGAGTTTGGGGCTTCCATGGACATGGGGAAAAAAATCGACAAGGGGAAAGAACTGAACAGTCACAAAGCCAGTTTCCATTTAGACTGACATAACGCAACTGCAATATTTTGGACAAGATATTTTATCATTCCAGCCCTTAGTACCTCATCCAAAAAGAATCAGAGAAACAAGATGCTATTTAATCAAAATCTTTTCTCATTCTAAATTTCTTTGATTCTATGAAATACTCAAGGCTTGTACAATTTCCCAGGTAGCACCCTGTAAATGTTTGTCATGTATGTTCTATAGTATAAACTTTTCATGTTTCTTTGTAATGAATTAATTACTACTTCTACTGCTACTAATAGTGTTAATTGGCAGCTAACACCTCAGTACTTGCTATGTGCAAAGTACCATACTTTATATGGAATACATTTAATCCTCACAATAACCTTTCGAAACAGAGTTATTATCCTCATTTTACAGAAGTAGTTTACGGAAGTCCAAGATCCCAAAACTGGTGAAAGAGCTAGGCCTTCGAAGTTGGCAGAATGAACTCAAAAGCCCCTAAAGAGGCATACAGAATGGATTTGTTCATCAAATCCTCAACATCAGAACTAAGGGACACTCTGAAAGTCTCAACAAAATATGTAACAGAAAACAGTACTTCACATAGTAAGCAGTGTAAAAACTGGATTTAAATCCACCCAATTTTTTAACGGTTTTTATTCTTTTTTTTTTTTTTTTTTTTTGAGAGAGTGATAGAGCGAGAAGAAGAAGGGTAGAAACATAGGGAGACACAGAATGCAAAGCAGGCTCCAGGCTCTGAGCTGTCAGCACAGAGCCAGATGCGGGGCTTGAACTCACTAATTGCAAAATCATGACCTGAGCTGAAGTCAGAAGCTTAACCAACTGAGCCACCTTGGCACAGTACCCCAGAGCACAAGCCAGGGAGAGACACAGAGAGAGGAAGACACAGAATCTGAAGCAGGCTGCAGGCTCTGAGCTGTCAGCACAGAGCCCGACGACGAGGAACTCCAACTCATGAACTGCGAGATCATGACTTAAGCCAAAGTCCCACATTCAACTGTTCAACCGACTGAGCCACCCAGGCGCTCCTACCTTACTTTTTTTTAATGTTTATTTATTTTTGAAAAAGAGGAGGGAAGGGACAGAAGAGGGAGACAGATGGTCCCAAGAAAGTTTCACGCTGACAGCAAAGAGCCAAATGTAGGGCTTGAACTCATTAACTCCAAAATCATGACCTGAGCTGAAGTTAGGTGACTGACTGACTGACCTACCCAAGTGCCCCTAAATCCACCTTATTTTTATTAAGCATTATAATCTTAGGCAAATCACTCCACTTAAGTCTCTTTGCTCATCCGTTATATGAGAAAATGGTCAACTTAAGACACTATTAAGAATTTAAAGCAACAACATAAAGTGCTTAAGTGTGATTAGGCAAACGTGTCATTTAATGGTTGCCTATCAGTAATTATGAAATGATAGTGCGCTAAAAGGATGCACATATAAATATAAATGCTACATATTTATGTTACATATATTTATATATAATATACAAATCCCTAAGCCATTTGGATCCATAGATAATAAATTAATTTACAATAACCATACTTGCTTCTCTCTATCCCTTAACTATATATTAAGGGGGGAGAAGGCATAGCTAACAAACAAAAAAAACCTCTCAGCACAATGTCCCCATAAAACATGCATGCACGTAGCCGAAGACTACCAATGTCTAGCACATTGCCTTACCCATATCGGGCATGTAATATATATTTTTTAAATTATAATGACTATGTTCTGTTTTGAAAGTTAAACCTATTATTAGCAAATAATTTTCTTGAGTATTAAAATTAGATTGTGCCCTGTCCTTGTGAAGAAAGACAAATAACAAAATTAGTGAAAAAGACCAGTAATTTAGGAGAGTAAGAAGAATGAACCTGAATGCTGGACTAAGTCCTGAATTTATGTCCCAACTCTATCACATTTATCTGAGTGTTATGAACAAAATTTAAATTTCAGCTTAGTTTTCTTCATCTATAAAATGGAGACCACCAACCTCAGTCTAACGCAATGCGTACACCTACCTGAAGCAAAGAAAATGTAAAATAAGCCTGGAACATTTTATGAGGCCAACTTGATGAGGCTTCCCATGGCCAATCTGGGTCAACAGAGCAACAAAATAATGAAAGCAATGGATTATATTCCACACTGATAGAAACGAATAAATACAGGGACAAGAGAAAGCTTCTCTACAGAATTCCAATTAGTAACAGCAGAAGGAATGATGGAAATAGAAAATCACCATTTAGCAAACATCACAATAATTATTGCAGGCAAATATCAACAGATGTTAAAAACAGTGGGCAAGTGTGTGATAACAGAATATTTTTATAGTCTCAAAGTACCTCTCCCGAAAAGATGCTTATTATAAAGAGAATTTACTAGCTAAGAAACCTAGCAGACACCACCTTAACCAAACGATCAAAGTTCATTATCATCAGTATGGGATATACACTATCATGGATCTTCTGATCTAAAGCATGAGAACATCATTACTCTATAACAATGTGGCCAAAAGTGCTTAACTTCAATTTAACCACCAAAGAGCATTAGACAAACGCAGAGAAACACTCTACAAAATACCTGACCAGTATTCTTCAAAAATTTCAAAGGTAATGAAACAAAGGCTTAAGAGTTGTTCCACATTAAAGGAGACATAAATACTTAATACAATATGTGATGCTAGATTGTATCCTGAACTAGATAAAGGACATCTGTGGCACTGAGGAAACTTGAGTAATATTTTATCAATGTTAGTCTCCTGATTTGGCTATGTAAGAAGTTAACATTTTGGGAAGCTGGCTGTAGAATATATGTTTATACATTTTCTCCTACTTGTAGGTCTAAAATGATTTCAAAGTGACACACACTCATTCGAATTTTGTGAAGGAACATCGTTAACAGGAGGACTAGCTTATCAGTAGCTGCAACATCTTTGAATGACAGCCCTTCAGTATGTAACAGTGAAAAATTTCTCAAGATTATATAGGATAGTAAGAGGCAATATGTATACAATCCTTTCACTGCTCCTGCCTTGACCTCTCACCCAAAAAAATCTCCAATTTTTAGTACAAATAACTGAGAGGAAAGAAGAAAAATTATAGTTCAGTAGGTTAATGACAAGTTATTTGAGGAGTTTGTAACCACAACCGTGTGCTTCACCTAAAAATGCCCCCTTAGTCTTCTAATCAGAAATTTATCTGACTTACAGTGACACATCTCAGGTTCTTGCATTAAAGCCTAACCCCCAAGTGGGCTGAATAGTTACAAATTACTCATTTCGAATCTCTTCCTAGTGAAAGAAATGATTTTCAAAAAAAGATTAAAGGCCTACACATTCTATAAATAAGAATCATTCTTTTTTTTTTATGTTTATTTATTTTTAAGAAAGAGAGAGAGAGCATGAGTAGGGGGGACAGAGCATGAGAAAGGGAGGCAGAGAATCCAAAGCAGGCTCCAGGCTGTCAGCACAGAGCCCGACGTGGGTCTTGAACTCACTAATTGCGAGATCATGACCTGTGCCAAAGTCAGACGCATAACTGACTGAGCCACCCAGGTGCCCCGAAAAGTATCATTCTTATGTAAAACTTTATTTATAACACATAAAAGCTAAAAATATAGAAACACTAAGTTCACAATATTCACTTGGTCCTTAGCTTTAAGTTAACAGACACTAAATCTTTTATCTTTCTTAACGTAATCTATCTGACCATACAAATTTCAGAGGTACTGAGTTAAGACTGCAGCCACTTTGTCACATCACAAGACCACTGAGCTAAAAAGTTAAGAAGCATAACACATAAAAATTCCTCTTCAAAATGAAGTAATTATTACCTTGAATAGTTTTTCTCACTCTTCTGGGAAAACTATTTTCTCCTAGCAGAAAAATCAATATTTCCAAGTCCTTCATTACCAAAAACCACTTTTTTAAAAAATTTTTCTAATGTTTATTTATTTTTGAGAGAGGAAGAGAGACATAGTGTGAGGCAGAGAGAGGGAAACAGAATCTGAAGCAGGCTCCAGGCTCTGAGCTGTCAACGCAGATCCTCATGTGGGGCTCGAACTCACAAACCGTGAGATCATGACCTGAGCTGAAGTGGACCGCTTAACCTACTGAGCCACCCAGGTGCCCCCAAAAACCACTTATTTCTAATATCAGATTGAGAATTCAATGAGGGCAAAAATCCAGATTTTATTTATCTATTTCTCTATCGTATTAACACCTGAAACACAGTAAACCTCAAAAATGTTAGTTCCAATCCTTTCTTTGGCATAATAAATACTCGATAAATGTTTGTTGTAACTATTTCATTCAATATCAACATTAATGGCTGTGCCAAACCTAAGAGCAATGTAAAATCCAGGAGAAGGACTGAAAAAAATCCTGGTCTCCCTCTGGGTGCTGCTTCTATCAGCCTACCATTCCAAGGCACAAGTGTGATTGATCTTTTGAGCCTGCTACACTAAAACATTTAAGTACCACTAAAATATGCAGCATACACATAATGGATTTGAAGTAAAAGATTTTTCCTTTTTTCAGTTAAAAAAAAAAGAGTCTGAACACCATTTTTAAAGAACCTAAACACTTTTAACATCTGAACATTAAATAATACCATACTTTGGCAAGATACCAGAGTAATTAGGTATTTATTACTGGGTTTGGCACTTTGTCATTCAGTAATTATGAAGCAAAGAAATTCTCATCTATCACTAGAATTAAATTTTGAAATATTTTTCTCAAAAAAAAAAAAAAAAAGCTCGGTACCTAAAAGGTAAAAGAAAAAAACCATCTATTTAGCAACAGATAATAAACAAAAAACTGCCTTAATAAAGAATTCTCTCAAGGACATTACCTAGAAATGTTAAAAGAAAGAAAAAAATCAATCTCTTTAAGAGCTGTACGTACAAAAGCTTATGCAGAGATCAGTATACATTCAAGTCCACTCCAGAATTCTTTTGGCTGCTCAATACATTTAAAATATTCTGTGAAAAAAGTTAATATAATATTGTGCAACGAAATAAAGCAGCATACTAAGTTGTTTTACATTTTACACTAAAAGAGAAAAATAACAGATTATTCTAAAATTAAAATGAACTGTATAGAAAATAAATTATAAAATATTAGAGCCAAAATGCTACAAATCTGAACCATCTTATTACTCATTCCAGCAACAAGAAAACGGCTTTTTAATTTATTCTATTTTTTAATGTTTAGTTTTGAGAGAGAGAGAGAGCATGAGAAGGGGAGAGGCAGCAAGGCCTGGGGACTGGAAGTAGGCTGCACACTGACAGCAGCAAACTGGATGATTTGAGGCTTGAACTCACTAAGGTCGGCCGCTCAACCGAGACACCCAGGCGCCCCAAGAAAGTGCTTTATTAAAGTAAGACCACACAACAGACAAAGCTAAGACACAATAATATAAGGATAGAATAACCAACACTCACCGTCACAAGCACCTATAGGCCAAGAGACTGATAGGGGCAGGGGAAAAGGGGTAGAGAACATAAATGCACAAGTATGAGTATTTGGAAAGGTGCAACACCGCATCAGTTAAGAGGTTGGATTCTGCAGCCTGACCTGACCAATCTGAATTCCAACTCCTTTTTATTTACTAGCTTAACCTCATCATGCCTCAGTTTTCTCATTGGACATAACAATTCCTCATTGGACATAACAATACCTACCCAAAGGGCTGTTGTGGGATTAAAAGAATTTATTAATTCATGTATTCAGAACAGTATCTAGTACATAGTAAGCACTGAAAAACATTTAAAAACAATCATTAGATCACAATCAAGTACAATTTTATACCTGGTATCTTACATTGCTAGTGAGAGTATAAACCAGACACCTATTTTGGGACATAATTTGGCATTACCTTGTAAATTTAAAATTCACAACATATCTTACAATCAAATTATTTTACTCCTAAGTATACACTCACGAGAACCTTTAGCACATATGTATCAGAAGCACATTATAGGGGCACCTGGGTGGCTCGGTTGGTTGAGCGTCCGACTTTGGCTCAGGTCATGATCTCAAAGTTCATGAGTTCGAGCCCCACATCAGGCTCTGCATTGACAGCATGGAGCCTGCTTCATATTCTGTGTCTCCCTCTCTCTGCCCTTTCCCACTCATGCTCTTTCTCTCTCTCTCACACACACACAAATAAATTTTTTTTAAAAAAAAACACCTTTTTCTTTTTCATTTTTTTTTAATTTTTTAATGTTTTATTTTTTTGAGCCAAAGTTCCATGCTCAACTGACTGAGCCACCCAGGTGCCCCAACTTTTTCTTTTTGAAATGGGAAAAGAATTGTCAACACATAACTCAGGATAGAGTAACCTCTGAGAAGAAAGTCAAGGGAATATGATAGATGCACATTAGGTAAATGTGAGTTATCATTAATGCCCAATTCTTGGGCTGTACCGTATTTGACAAGTATATGAAAAATTAAAGTTAATAGGCTACAGAGGTCCATACATAAACCAGTGATCGCACTATGAACCAAGATAATACATAGTCCAATTCTGTCCACCAAAGTTTTTTTAAAAAAGGATTGACGGTTATATGTAAACTACTTTGGAGTCGAGGATTAACTGAGGAATTCGTATCTGACATATAGCAAAATGCTTAATACATGTTAGCTACTGTCCAAAACGGTATGCTTTATCAGCTACTACTGCGTAAAACACATTTAAAAATGTAAATCTCTGAAACAATCCAACGCTGTATGTTAACTACACACAAATTAAAATTTAAACATTTTAAATCTTTTCTCACTCTAAACCAACCTCTTTCCCATTTTGCCAAAGCAGAAACAATCCCTAAACAACACCCAGACTGCCTCAGCCAACTAGTGGCACAGCAGGCTCCTAGTTCTCTACCAATCCAATCCTCCTTCCACTAAATCAGCACGTCACAAACTTGTTTTCATTTTGACATTCACTACCATCATCAACTTTCTGCCTTATACGTGGTACCACATATATCAGACAAAAAAATGTTGTTCCTGAAAGGTTTTAATCACTACAGTCAATTTAAAAAATTAAATCAATAAATAGAAAGTAACTATAAAATTGATCACAGTACAAGCCAAGCAATATTGGCTGTCCACCAGAGATTGAAGTTAATGTTGCTCCTTCATTATTAAAACACATACGCACATACTTTAACTTTAAGATGCAAAAAGTATTGAGAAAGAAATAACATCAACTTAATTTAATGCCATGTTTCTGAAACAACTAAAACTATCTTACATACCACACTTTAGAAAAAGCTTACTTATATATTACAGCTACGTGTCTATTTAAAAAAATTCGAAATTTCTTCAACAAACTGGAGAAAATTGAATCGAGAGTCATTGTTTTCAAAACTTAGCTGGGATTGGAAGTTCAGAAAGGCTCAGGGTCTCTGCTATATAACACAAGAGTTACTAGCCGCATGTGGCTATTTAAATTAAATTTTTAGTTCCTCAGTCCCATAAGCCACATTTTAAGTACTCATTAGCCAAAGAGTCACATCGTGGCTACCATATCATATAGCACAAAAAATATCTTTCTACCATTACAGAAAATTTTATTTGAAACAATGCTTTAGCTTCTCAAAAGATTCCATTAAGGACCAAATGATAGCAAATGGGAATAAGCAAAATTTTAGAGGAGAAAAAAAGTATCTTTCAGTAAAGTAATAAAAGCATTTGGAAAGAATTATGAGAGACAATTAAAAGTTAGTAGTAAAAAATGTGTTCTTTCTACAATTCCTTTATAGTTGGATGATTTTAAAGGCTGACAACATACTAAAGCAGGCAGGAATTCCTCTGCAACTACAAAAAAGTTGTTACTGCAAATAAGGAATGAACTTAAAAACTTAGAAAATAAGGTTGAGAATGAGGCCTTATCTGAATGCATATTGGCAAACTGCTTACCATGTAGCAAACATTATTTTAACATGAGTCTATGAAAATTCTTAAAATCACCTTATCCTCATTCATAAAACAGTAAGGAAAGCATGCTCAAATAACAGAGTATCGATAATACCTATCTTTTTAAAATAATGAGGCCTTTAGCAAAAACCATGGGGGAGAGGAAGAGGAGAAAAGAAAAAAAGACACAGAGGGAGAAGGAGACAAAACTTAAGAGACTCTCAAAGATTAAGAACAAACTGAGGGTGAGAGGGGTGTGGGAGGGGGGAGAGTGGGTGACGGGCATTGAAGAGGGCACTTGTTGGGATGAACACTGGGTGTTACATGGAAACCAATTTGAAAATAAATTACTTAAATAAAAAAATAATGAGTCTTGTATAATGAATGCTCATTTACCATCTCCTGATCACTTAAAAATGCTTAGAAACTCTCCCCCCTCAACACACACATGATTTCAACATCCTTGTGAATTTATCACTTTGTTGCAAACAGTATTTTAAAAGGTCACTTTTCTAATCCATTTGATACACCACTCAAATGTTCATAGTCTGATTTTAACTATGCAGATATTTTGCAAAACTTACCAATATACAGCTTATGTAACCTTTAACTCCGCTACCACACTTCTTAAAGAGATCTCATATAGCTCCCAAAACAGGCCCAGGCTCATTTTCCTTAGCTTTCTTCCTCTCCCTAAACTTTGCTAAAAACCTTTTTTTTTTTCTGTGTGACTTCCACTTTTACCTCCCTTTTTTACTCCAATCCTCTAGAAAACCCTCCTGGTCCCCCATAAGTAAATCAAAATTCATCTGTAAATAAATCCACTTACTTAAAATTTTCAGGCAAGAGTATTTGTGGATGAGAAAAGATTACTGTCTTTATTAGCAAAGACGCTCAAAGATTTGTTCTAAGTCACATAAGCAAATGGTCAAACTGAGACTAGAATCGTAGATTTCTTTTCTATGCAGATTTGCATACTTTCCAGAGTGTCAATTAGTATGATTCTATTCTTCCAACAAAGGTAATTTACAGTCTATTTAAAAATTGTTATGATCTACTCTAAGCTTTTACAGAAATAAAATAAATTTAAGATCACTTCTATATATTTTTGCCTTTATAATACTTTTGCTATAAATAGGTACAGGAAAGAAAATTTTCCTGTTGTTCTCCCAGTTTCCTACAATGTAATTATACTGTATTTTTGTTTTGTTTTGTTTTTGTTTTTTAGAGAGCGGGGGAAAGAGGGAAAGAGGGACAGAGGGAGAGAATCTCAAGCACGCTCCACGCTCAGTGTAGAGCCCAATGCAGGGCTCGACCCCACAACCCTAGAAGCCTGGGATCGCGACCTGAGCCAAAATCAAGAGTCGGACACTCAATCACCTGAGGCACCCACATGTCCCTGATTATACTGTTTTCATACTTTGAAAAGTTTATATTAATTTTTGCTGATCCAAAGGTTCCTACTTGTTCGAAAATGGCAGCCACTATAATTACACAATCATGCCCTTGACTCAGGAGCAACACCCTGATGTACCTCAAATGCAACCTCTCACCAGAGTACACTTTCTCCCAGGAATGTGACACACAAGTTAGAGACACCATAATGTTATAAGATATAACAAAGGCAAAGATCGGACGGTTAAAAACTTTCCATTTTTCTCTAATATAAATAATTAAAAACATTTAATACTGGAAATATTGATTAAAATGCATGATTCACGCGAATCTAGTTTCCTAGATTTTAAAACAATTATAGACTTTTTAAGACTGCTTTGGCATGCATTTCCTTATCATTCAGGACACTTCAGTGAAGAAATCTGAGAAGGATGTAACACTTATTATCTATAATCTGGCTACAGCAATTCAAATCTGAATTCCCCTGAAATCCCTCACAACTCGACCTTGAAATACACTCCTCTGAGGATCCTATGCCTTTCAGTATTATCTCTTATTTTCATGAAATAATAAGCTAAACCTAATCATAAACCTTTAGTACCAATAAAGAGATACATCCTTGGAAGACATCCCACATACACTATAGTTCAGAAGAGGAGATTTTTAACTATAAGGTCTTGACAAGCATTATGCTTTTTATACAGAATAGGGGGTCAGGGGGTAGACACAAAGGGGTAGAGGGGAGTGGGAGATACAGGCTTCCAGTTATGAGATGAGTAAGCCATGGGGATCAAAGCTAGAGCATCGAGAATACAGTCAGTGATATTATAATAGCATTGTATGGTGACAGATGCTGGCTGCGCCTACTGTGGTGAGCATAGCATAACATACAGAGCTGTCAAATCATCATGTTGTACACCTGAAATTAATGTACTAACAATGTGTGTCAACTATACTTCAATTTAAAAAAATACAATACAGGGGCACCTGGGTGGCTCAGTTGGCTAAGTCATGATCTCACAGTTTGTGGGTTCGAGGCTCGCATCTGGCTCTGTGCTGACAGCTCAGAGCCTGGACCCTGCTTCGGATTCTGTGTCTCCCTCTTTCTCTGCCTTTCCCCCACTCATGCTCTGTCTCTCTCTCAAAACTGAATAGATATTAAAAAAATTTTAGGAAAAAATATAATACAAAAATCAGCTTGTGTCATCACAGTTATGTCTAAGTTACTCTGTGAAATGGTGTATGTATGTGAACACATGTATATATTTATAATGTGTCAAAAGGTATAATGTACTTTTTGCTATCAGAGTGAAAAGTTTAAAAGCCTGTTTTAGGGCACATACTTTGGAGTCTTTTGCAGCTACATAATCTTTGCCAAACTCCTTAACTTTTTTGCTAATCCTCAGTTTCCTCATCTTTGTAAATGGAAGTATAGTAATAGGAATAACATTTAAAAGGGTTATTATAAAGACCAAATCCACAAAATAATTTTAAGACAATGCTGGTAACCACGCCAATATTAGCTGTCAGTTAACTATGTGCTGGGAGGTATATATATAAAAAACTGCAATGTACTAAAAATCAAAAATGGAATCTAAGAAATCTGAGAATGAATTTCATTTATAAATAATCCACAGTAGGAAAAAAATGTGATCTTTTGGAAGCAGTTATTTATATCAAGAATTAAAAAAAAAAACTCTTATACTCTTTGGGGGACCCGGGTGGCTCAGTAAGTAGGTTAAGCGTCCAACTTCGGCTCAGGTCAAAATCTCACATTCGTGGGTTCAGGCCCCGCATCGGGTTGTGTGCTGACAGCTCAGAGTCTGGAGCCTGTTCTGGTTTCTGTGTCTCTTTCTCTCTCTGCCCCTCCCCTGCTCATGCTCTGTCTCTCTCTCTCTCTCAAAATATAAAACATGAAAAAAAACTTTTTTTAACACTTATACTCTTTAACATAGTTATTTCCCTCTTGTAAATTCATCCTATTAATGTAACGGAAGAAAACAATTATATGCAAAAAAGATGCACGTTCTTTATAAAGGCAAAGAGCTAGAAATCAAGTTTTCACTAACACGGTAATAGCTGTGTAAACTGATGGTACAACTTGATGAAATAGAAGCGTTAAAATTATAATAAGTACTAAGAAATCTTTGCATAAGTATAGAAATACTTTTAGTGTATCCGGTGAAAATGAATAATAAATATTTGTATGTACGCTATTGAAACAAGTAAAAACTATATGTATGGAACGAAAGCAACTGAAATTTGTGCTGAGTTCTTTTATTTCTTTAAAGTAATTATCGCTCCTTGTCCTCCTCAAAACAAAGGAAAGTCAGTGTCTTAGTCCATGCAGGCTTCTATAACAAACTCCACAGACTAGGTAGCTTATAAACAACAGAAATGTATTTCTTAACAGTTCTGGAGGCAGGGAAGTCCTAGCACAAGGCACTAGCATGGTCGGTTGAGGACTTTTCGCTGTGCCTTCACATGGTAGAAGGGGCTAGGATCTCTCTGGAGCCTCTTTTTTAAAAGGAACTAATTCCATTCGGGAAGAGCTCCACCCTCAAGATTTAAGCACGTGCCAGAGGCCCCACCTCCTAACATCATCATCTTTGAGGGTTAGGATTTTGACATGCGAATTTGCAGGGGAACACAAACATTCAGACCACAGCAGACAATTAAAAGGATTCGGCTCAGTTTCACTATTTTCCTTCTACTACATAGCTAATTCTATTTGAGACAGGGTAAAGGCAAAAATGGGACTCAAGGTTAGCTAGAAGTATAGGTCGAACTATATTTATGTGATGTATGTGGAGGCCTTGCAGACATTACATAGGTTCAGACCAACAGCAATAGGGTCTATAAGACATCAGATAAATTCTTTTTCTTTTTGGCTCATTCAGAAGCTAAATTTGCTCTCTCCTGAAGTATCAAGATGAGGAAAAACAGGAAAACTAAAGTGTTTGGAGGCCAGCTTCTCTCCTGCATCTCTATTTCTCCCTTTTTAAAGTGATCATAATATGGAGTTGAAAAATATCTTCGTTTGATACACTTACTAAAGTTATTTGTTATATTTTCTTTACTTTTACTAAGCTAATTAAGCTTTGGTTTGGATTAAATACTTCTGAAGAGAAAAAGTATATGCAATTTTCATCAACATATTTTTAAGTTCCTGATTTATATTCATTCAAGATCTTGACTCATAGACGTCAAATTCATTCCTAAACAAGTTTCAGTGATTATGTATCTAAAGCAACTGTTTTTTAATTAACAAGTTATAGTTTCAGAATTATAAGATAATCAGGAAAAATGAGAATATAAACAGATTTCTGCTTTAGTTGCTGGTGACTAAAATGAACATAAGCTTACAGACCTTTAGCTGTCCAAATTAAAGTTAAGAGACTAAATCCAGAGTCATGAATTGCTAACTAGCAGATTTAGCCTTTCACCTATTAAGTAGAAATCTTAGTTTGAGTACAGTTGCAAAAAATTAAGTGTCTAAATCTTTAACAAGCTGAAAAAAACTCTTCCTCTCTCCCAGAAAAGTAGATTTTATGCCTTCCACACAATATTTCAAAACTCCTGCAATCAACTGAGAAAGATGACTTTTTCCATTAAAAATGACAGAGAGATGTCAAATCTACTCATACTTCCAGAATGTGCGCAGGATTTTAAATTGCTTTAATAACTCTAGAAATACACTCCTTGTATCATTAGTTGTATTAAATACCAAACAAAAAACTGGCTACAGCCAGGTCTTTGCCCTAGTGTCTTACCCAACACTAGTTATTAATTCTCTTCTCTCATTCTTTGCTCAGAACATAAAATGTCCACAACATATATTATTTTTTGCTTGTTGGAACTTTTAGATTTTAAAGTTTTTCCACAAAACTGCTTTTTTTTTTTAACATTTAATCTGAAATACAATTATTTCCAGGTCAATAATCCTTTTTAAAATGTAACGCTACCTTAGGCTAAATGAAAATGAGCACTGATTATTTCATGAACGTAGTACCTTTCTTCTCAAGAACTAAAAGTTCTTTTTAATATTTTCTTATCTCTCATCAAAAAATGTGGGGGGGGGGGGTTACTTTGCCTAACATCTCTCCAAAGTAGGGACCTAGTATCCTGGTTTTACAGATGGGAGAATCAAGCACAAAGACAAGTTATGTGATTTACCCAAAGTCTTAATGCAACAGTAAGCAATAACTGCAGGACCATGTTAATTGTGAACACCAAGTTAATTATAGAACTTTAATTAGTGAATTGTGTTTTGAAAAGGACTTTCTACTCACATTAAAACTAGAGTATCCACCCCCAAAACACAAAACCTTCTGCCAAAGACCATATAATGTATTTAGATAAAACCTACAGATTTAGTCAACATCTTGGTTAGCCTCTCAAAAAACTTTAAAGTTCTCAATAAAATCCAAATCTCTGTAATTTATTCGGACATCTTCCCTTCTCTAACTCCCAACATCCTTCATTCCCAACATCCTTCATTCCTGATAGGACCATTATCATATGAGATCCTATCATTTCCAATATTCTCAACTCTTCCCAGGTAAGCCCTTCTCTCTCTTCTCTTCCTCCTGATAGCACCCTCCTTCTTCAACTTCCAATTCCAAAATCCTTATTCCCCTCTCTTCAAATCGTAAAGGCAGATGTCATCATTCATACTCTCACTCTAAGTCACTCATCCCACACATACGTTAAAAATATTGGTGCTGGCTCAGATTCCTCTCCACTTCAACTCCTAATACCATCCAATCCAGAAAGTTAAAACAGCCATACTGTTGACCTTTTTAATAAATATTCTAGCAGATCCTGGCTCCTCCACTCCAACAACCTGTTTCTATCTTAATATTCTCTCATCTGTCATTACTCTGGAATCTGTCTTCTCTGACCAAAATCTATCTTTCAATTTTCCCTCTTCGACTCTGCATGCTCTTTAACGTTACCAAAAATTCTAGTCCCTCAAAACAGAACAGCTATCGGTTCTATGTGTCTACCTATCACTTCAACCTTATCTTTTTCTTTAAAATCAAATTTGGTAGAGCACCTCAGTAGCTCAGTCAGTTAAGCATCCAACTCGATTTCGGTTCTGGTCACAATCTCATGGTTCATGAGATCAAGCTCCACATCAGGCTCTGTGCAGAGCCTGCTTGGGATCCTCTCTCTCTCTCTCTCTCTGCTCCTCCCCTGCTCATGTTCACTCGCTCACTTTCTCAAAAATAAATAAATATTAAAAATAAAATAAAATAAAATCTGGCCATTAATTCTAAGAGGTACAGTGTGGTACAAATACGATGCGATTTGGATCTCAGTTCTACCACTTGTGTGGCTGTGGGCAAGTTACTAAACCACTCCTAAGTCTCAGTTATCTCCTTTGTAAACTATGGATAATACTTAGCTCACATGGTCATTAGCAGGATTAAATCTAGCACAGCTTCTGACAAGCAATAAATCAGTTTGGTAGACTTCTATTTCCTGGACCTTGTTCTACCTTTTACTCAACCTTTCCTTAAATGCTTTTTTCTCTTTCTCTCCACTACTAACACCATCTCATCTTACAATAATCTCAACTCCCAACTCCCCACTCCCCGATGAATGTGTACAACCTTACTCTTTGCTATCTCCACATCATTACTTCCTGTTTTGTTTTTAATACTTTCCCTCTGAACTCTCCCACCTCTCAAGACTATTCTGTCTTTTGCTGTATCTTAAAAAACACTGCTGTTTCTCACTATGCATCTTCCCATTACTGTTTAATATTCTCCTTGGGCAATTTCCCCCTGCTTCAACTATTGCAAATCCTGAAGACATTATCTCTAAATTCTACCTCCTCAACCTTCTTTGGGCACCAAATCTGTACTTAAAATACCTTATCAGACATTTTCTACCTTGATACCTAGGTAGGCAAAATTTAAAAGGCCAAATTTGAGTTGTTCTCCCATTAAAAACTTCTGCCTCTTCCCACTTCATTTAAAAGCATCACAGAGGCCTAAATTTAAAATGGTGAAGTCATCCCACACTCTTCCCACTCCTTCTTTCACATCCAGTCAAGTGATTATCTGGACATCTGAACTGCCTCACAAATGCACTCCTTCCAGCTGTTTTGTCTTGATTATTACATCTTCCTCATCAGTTGTAGTTCATTTCCTTCTTCCAATCAACTGTGCAAATGAGTCCCAGTATTCAGCCTTCTACACAAATTTGGTATCACTCCCTTGCTTAAATTAATAGTTCCCCACTGACTCCATGATACTTAAACTGGAGCTTTTCATTAAGTATCCTGACTGACCAAAGATTTGCAGTGGGAAGTAGGAATGAGAGAAGGTGGCTCAAAGAACAAATTTTCTTTGAATTCTTAGTGTATTATCTGAAAAATTAGTGGGAACTCTGTTCAAAATTGTTATCGCTGAGCAATTAAAATAAATTTCCTCAACTTGTTAAGAAAAACAGATTTTCAGGAACTTCTTTCACGTTCATCTTCTGGGTCTCATGCACTAACCACCACCCTTTGCCCCATGGCTGCTTATGCAAACTTAAACATAAATCTAGACTTCTCACAGCTTCTTCCAACATGCTTCATATCGCCCCACCACTCCGTACAGAAGTGTCTCCCAAAAGTTAATTGCTTTTCTCCAAACTCTCCATTTCCCCTTCCATGCTTGTTCTTGTTTTGTTTTTCCCCTCCCTTCTTGAAATGCCCTTCCCCTTTCTATCATCCTTATCTCTGGCTGACTCCTAAAATGGAAGCCTCCCTTCACACAACTCCCACACTGCCATCCACTGCCAGGTAGAATTGCTTTCTCCTCCAGCCTTGAAGAATTTGCAGACACAGAACACACATCACATTTCAGAAGGATCTAGTTCCCTTTTTGGATAGTGAAAGAGGTTATCAGAGTTTACTTATCGTTGTACCTCCAGGGCTAAGGAAAAGTCAAGCACCTAGCAGGCACTCTAATGTCACTGCACTGAATTCCTTTTTTTTTTTTTTAAGTTTATTTATTTTTGAGAGAGAGAAAGTAAGAGGCAGAGAAAGAAGGAAAGAGAGAATCCCAAGCCGGCCCCACATTGTCAGTGCAGAGCCTAACATGAGGCTGGAACTCAGGAACTACAAGATCATTACCTGAGCCAAAATCAAAAGTCAGATAGATGGTTAACTAACTGAGCCACCCAAATGCCTCTGCACTGAAATGCCCAAAGAAAAGTTATTAACAGTATCTGTCCTGAAAAACTAAGAAATCCATATATTTAATTCAAGCAACTAAAATTCTGTAATGCTTTTACATATTATTATGAGAGCAAACCCAAAATTGACCCCTAATTGCAAACTGAAAGTACCAATGTAATTCACAATAAAACTGGATAAAAAAGCTTGGTGACTTTATGCTAAATAAAATATTCTGATATGGTGTGTTAGGATTCCAGAACCCTTATACTAAAAGAGATCCTGAAGTTGACCAAATCCTACACCTTCATTTTAAATATAAAATTCTAGGAAGTAGAAAAATAATACAAAGCTACATTTATGGACACATACTGTAAATCTATAAATTATTAAATTATTAACATTTACTTGCATATTATGGGCAGAGATTGAATGACAACACTTCTGGCACTGAAGACTGTTACTATTTCTGGGGCACCTGGATGGCTTAGTCGGTTAACTGCCAACTTTGGCTCAGGTTATGATCTCACAGTTTGTGAGTTCCAGCCCCTCATCAGGCTTTGTGCTAACAGCTTGGAGCCTGGAGCCTGCTTCTGTGTCTCCCTCTTTCTCTGCCCCTCTCCTGTTCATGTTCTATGTCTTTCTCTCTCTCTCAAAAAATAAACATTAAAAAAAAATTTTTTTAAAGACTGTATTAATTCTCTTCCTTATTTAGAATGTGATAAAACACATCAGTTTTCTCATGTTGATCCACTCTTGCAATCTCAAGATAAACCCTGTTTGACTATGAGGCTTTGTTTTGTTTTTACTTCACTGAATTGGGTTTGATTTGCTACTTCTTGAAAATTCTCAGCCATTATCTCTGAGTATTTCCTCTCCTCCACGATCTCTTCTTTTGGAACTGTTAGCTGTATGCTGGACTTGTTCATTTTACCCTTCGTGTTTTGTTTTGTTTTGTTTTGAGAGGGAGAGAGAGAGACAGACAGCGCACACGCCAGTAGAGGAGTGGAAGAGAAAGAGGGAGAGAGAGAGTCCCAAGCAGGCTTTGCGCTGTCATCAGAAAGCCAGACGCTGGGCTCAAACTCACCATCTGTGACATGGTGACCTGAGTCATGACCAGAGACAAAGTCAGGAGTCAGAGGCTTAAGCCACTGAGCCACCCAGGCACCCCTACCCTTCATGTTTCTTCATCTTCCTATTTTATAACTCGGTCTATGGGGTTCAACCTTCCGGCCCTCAGTCTGTAACAGGAGATTTTAACCCTTTGGCCATCTAGTGAAGGCTATGTCCCCCTCCTCAGAATAATATTAAAGACTTGAGGCACCTGGGTGGCTCAGTTGGTTAAGCATATGACTCTTGGTTTAGGCTCAGGTCATAATCTCATGGTTAGCCCATATGGGGCTCCATGCTGACAGTGCGGAGCCTGCTTGGGACTCTCTCTCTCCCTCTCTCTCTGTCCCTCCCCTGTGTGCACTGTCTCCGTCTCTCTCAAAATAAACTTAAAAAAAATCATTATACAGAAACAATTACCAAACTATTTTTTATTTTCTAATTTTGATATAATAATCTATACTTTATAACATTAAAATATTTATAAGCTCTACCATTTATTTATGTACAAGCTCTTCATTCATTTATTTTTAAGGAAGTCTTGCACCCAATGGGGTGGCTTGAACTCATGACCCTGATATCAAGAGTTGCATGTTCTAACCACTGAGCCCACAAGATGCCCCTACTATAACTTCAAAGTAATGATGACTGCAAGTGCTATTTCAAGATATCTGTAACAAATGAATGGCAATTGTACTGTAAGAAAAAGAAATCTCATTTATATTAGTGTTACAGGTTGAATTAATATCCCTCTAAAAAAATATGTTGGGGTGCCTGTCTGGCTTAGTCAGTTAAGCGTCCAACTTCAGCTCAGGTAATGATCTCATGGTTTGTGAGTTCAAGCCCAACACGGGGCTCTGCGCTGACAGCTTGGAGCCTGGAGCCTGTTTCCGATTCTGTGTCTCCCTCTCTATGGCCCCTCTTCCGCTCACGATCAGACTTTGTCTTAAAAATAAACATTAAAAAAATTTTTTTGTAATATGTTGAGTTCTAATCCTCTACCTCAATACAACTTTATTTGCGAATACGGTTACTGCAAGTGTAATTAATTTAACAGGAGGTCATACTAGAGGAGCCTCCTAAACCAATATGACTGGTGTCACATGGCCACATGAAACACAGAGACACACAGGGAGAACATCATGTGTTGATGAAGGCAGAAAATGGAATTAGGCAACTGCAAGCCAAGAAATGCCAAAGACTGCTATCAGCCACCAGAGGCCAGGAAGAGACAAGGAAGGATTCCCCTAGTGGCTTAATGGGAGCATGGCCCTGCCATGCCTGGACTTTCTCACCACCTCCAGAATTGAGACAATAAATTCCTGTTGTTTTAAGCCAGTCAGTATGTAGTGCTTTGTTACATTAGAGCAGCCCTAGGAAACTAACCCCTGTCACAAGTACCTCTAATGCCGTTATGGTTGGTTGGAAATTCTTTCAATTATGAATGTATGTAAACAAGTTTCAATTAGAGATCAGTAAAAACACTCTCAATTCTAAGAACCCTATGTCTAAAGCAATTTAACACCTCAGTCTAAGACCCATTACTAATGAACTATGTTTCAACAAAAATAATGAACTATGTTTAAACAAAAATACATCAATAGATCTTTTTAATTTCAAACTATTCTGAGTGTCACAAAAACATCTCAGGGATTTGTAATGACTTTGGCTTTGGACTCTAAAATGAGATGCAGCTAAGACACAAAACTTTTCATGAAAAGAGAACTAAATCTGACTACTAAAGAATGAAAAAAAAATTCATTATCTGCATTAACTTAACCTAATTAAATGTAAAATTATCTCTTAGTCTTAGGTTAACATGATTAGGATGAAAAACCAAATGAAAAGACTTACTTTTGACACTTCTTAGCCAGTAAGTAAAGCATGAGAACTAGTCTCTTCTTAGCACATTCCTTTTAGAACTATTCAAATTGGTGTTTAAGCCCAATAGCCTTTTGCTCACTTATTCATCCAGAGGCCATATTTATTTAAAACAAAAAAGCAGTACAAAGTTCTCACATTTGTGAGGTATATATATACACATTATCAAAAACAAGTGGCTATTAAGCCCAAAATAATGAAGTCTTAAGAGATTATCAACGTACCAACTGTTTTCTAATTTTGTATCTTGGTTCTTCAAAATTCATTCTTTTACTTCAGCTTCATACCAGATTTCTACTGGAAGTCTTTTATTTGCTTCAACATTATCAAAAACAACAATATAATAAAATTAACCAATTAACCAAGGCATATGTTACAAGTCTAGAGACTGGTAATGTGCCTATTACTGTATTACTTTAGGGTAATTTAGTACAGGAAGGACCTATAATGATGTTTAGTTCAAATTGCCCAAATGAAACGAGCAAACAGACCCATAGAGGCTGTACTTGTCCAGAATCACAGAATAATTAGTGACAGCTATGACAAAAAGGTATCCCCAATTCCAAGTCCAATACTCTTTACATTAAACTATACTGCATGAAAGTTGGTAGGAGGCAAATTATCTGCAAAACTCTTTATTCTATTTGTTTAAAATTTATTTTTTTTAAAGAGAGAGAGGGGGAGGAGGGGGATGTGAGTAGGGGAGGGGCAGAGAGAGAAGGAGAGAGAGAATCTCAAGCAGGCTCCACACTATCAGCACAAAGCCTGTTGTCAATCCCAACAAGAAGAAGATAATGACCTGAGCTGAAATCAAGAGATGGACACTCAGATGGACACCAACTGAGCATCCAGGCACCCCTAATTCTATTTGTAATAAGGTATTTAAAAACAGTCTGGTTGCCCAAAACAACCTAACAAGTTTTTTGGGTATTTTTAATTAATTTTACCAACTAGCACGTTTTAAAAATAGGAACAAAATCTTTTTTCCACCTTCAAAACTGGCAAAAATTTTTTCAAAGAGAACTGGACAGACATTTCAAGACATAAGCACTCTCATGTACTGAGTTTTTCTTTTCTAGAGTGCAATTTAGCAGAGAAAACAACTTAAAACTTGCATCTACTTTAACTTAACTTCTAGATTATCTCAAGCAAAGAGTAAAAGATTTAAATGAAGACCAAACTGAGAATCAAATGCAGCACTGTTCAGGAATAACAGAATAGTAAACAGGTTTAAACTAATGTTTGTTATATAATGTACATAATATAGTCATCAAAAACTGTTCTAGGAAATATTTAAGGACATAGAAAATAGTCACAACATATTAGGGTATGATAGTTTCTTCTATGCAATTGCACTCGATTAAGAATACACATATATACATAAAATAATAAAGGAATTCATCATAGTACATGGCATAGTAAAAATCCAATAAATGAATAGGATTCCTCAACAACATCATAGGAAAGGTTTGATGATAGTATATCAAATGTTTAGACTTGTTATCTGAATAATACACAAATTATTACTTACTCTCTTTAAAGACTATTTTGTACATTATCTGAAATTATTACTCTTGCAAGGAGGAAATTATTTTTTTAAATAACACTTTTAATACAGTTCCAGTTATTACTGAAGTTTGGAAAAGAAAAGTAGACTTTTACCAATTCTTTCCCAAATTTGACATTGCGTAAGATAAAGTCTTACACATAACAAATCCTTCATATTAGTTACTGATTAAATATATACACACAACCAACTTTTGAGAGCTATCTCTCTACACAGAACTTTAATTTCAAATAATAGAGCACGCACCAGAGGGTTTCGAAATGAGGCCTCTAAAGCCCTTACTCAATTTTGCCACAATAGTTATCTAGAAAAAGTTAAGCTTCTCAAGATATTGGTGATTTTCACTTTTTTTAAAGGCTGAAATAAGGTGAAAAAAACATTGAAGTGTTAAGAACAGTCTCTAAATGTAATTAAGTTCCTACTGATTATGGCTTCTAAATGAGAAAAGAAAGTGGGAATAAAATATATGTAAGGCCCAAATAATATATGTTTTACAGAGCAGTGTTACTATGCTGAGGCTTTAAGGCCATCTGCAATAACATACATATCTTTTGTTTCTTCAAACTATATGATTATAAATAATAAACCACCATTTCAAACATTACTTTATATATTAAAAATAACATAAATTGTTGGAATAAAAGCTACATTCCAAAGAAGTTCACACTTTCTGATTTGGCTAATGTACAATAATAGCTCTAGTAAAACTGATTACCAGATGAACACATCACTTCCTAAAATAAAAAAAAATTTTTTAAATAAAACCCCCAAGAGTTGTCCCCAGGAACAGTTAACATCTCCTAAAGAATATGTATGCTGAAGCATATTTTTCTGTTCTACCAAAACTAACATAACGAAGCCCCTAGGAAATAACTTATTAATAAAGCAGGAGAAATTCATGAAAACAGAATTCTAAAGGTCTGAGGGAGTGAGCCAATTTCCAAGTTGTCTTATGTTAATTACATTTAAAATTTTTAAAAAAAGCAATCCTCCCAGTAAAACTTGTCATTTGGTGTTTCGAATATCAATATCTTTAGGATTATACTACTAGAAACTTTTACTCATTTCAGTGTTAACAGCAGCATCATTCACCTGATTTCACTACCTGAAAAACGTGCCTTAATGTGTCCATGGCCAAGTATTCTAGAAAGAGTCCATTTAGAAACAATTTATTTTACACGTGTCAATTCACATTCCCTCACTTTTCTATTAGATGCATCCAAAAAGAAAATCTTAATATTTTACTTTAAATATGGTAATTAGTCTTTTACCATCTCTAAAATAGACCTTGACATTTTGATCCAGGCTACTTTCTTAAAAGATACCAGTAAAAATTATCGTCATTCCGTTCAGGATTTTTAGCAGTTTTTCCCCTAACTAAGCATTATCTGAGATACTTCTTGATCTCTCTCAAAGTAGGTCTAATCTGCGGAAGGCAGTGAGACAGTGTACTGCACTGTGAATGGACAGCCAGGTATTTTATGAATGGAGGCGATCACGTGATCCCAGCACCTCCCCGAACTGATATTTCCCACATAACTGTGTCAACATTCTGAGAACAGGGGTAGTTGTTTGTGTGTGCGTATGTTTTTGAATTTACCCTGTAACTTCGAATTCTCCTTACTCCCTGAACTCAAAAATCTACATGAAGAAAGACAGTCAAGCTTCGAATTTTTATCTTGGGAAATCCTTTCAAGATGTCCAAGGTGATGGATGTTTAATTATTTTTTTATGAATGAAGAGTGTGCTATGCAAATGAGGGCGATTCACAAAAAGAGAGAGAACATGGCGGCCACTTCTGCTTCTAGACTGCACTGACACTGCAGCAATCTACCTTCTCCCACACCCGCTCATCAGAGGAGTGTGTTGGGGGCGGGGGGGTTGAGGAGAAACGCCGCTTGGCATTTCTCAAGCTATTTTATGTCAAACAGGCCCAGGCTTCGGATTTAAAAGTTCTCTCGAAAAGGCCTGACTCAAGGAATGCACTTTATTTAAAGGAATGTATCCTAGGATAGCCTAACTCTCTTAACTCTTTCCAATCCTCTAAAGATAAACAAAACTTGAACTTAATTACAAGAAAACGAATGCAAATATTCTGCGTGAAATTAAATCCGGTCTCAAAAACTGTTCCCGCACCATTATTCCTTCGGGCAGCCGTTACTTTAAAGCCAAATATTTAAAAGGCAACGTATTACGTTTGGAAAACAAACACCCCAAATAAAAACTTAAACCATGAAGTTAATGAAGTCATCAACATATTCAGCAATGGAATACTGTTAAATCAACGTAAATGGTGTTTCTCAATACAGCTGAAGGATAAAAATTAACAATCGACATTCTTCTATGCTCCTAATAAAGACATGTCCAGCATTCGCAAAGGTAAAATATAGTTCAACATCTCCTACACTCTAGGTGTCCTTAATGTCATTACATTCTAAATATGTTTCCCTAGTCCCATTTTTCACATGAAGCTTACAGGTCATAAGTTTAAAGGGGGGGGAGGGGGAGGCTTAATCGGTATTTAAGAGTCACTGACTCATCGAATTAAGATTCAAGAGCGGTTTGCTGCAGGAGGTGCTCCCACACATTAGTTCCCAAGCGAAATAGCTACAAAGGAAACAGGATGGATATTCCGGCTATGTTGATAGGTATGCTAAAGTGAAAAAAGACAAGCCAAGGGCTTCCGGGCAAAGAGGTAATTTCTACCCCGCCACCATCCATCCACATTAACTCCATCTCATGGACACACAACTGCCATCCCACCCCAACATTCAATACCCTCCCCAGAAGTGAGCAACTAAATGCATTCGGGGGGTGGGGGGGCGTGCTGCCATTAAATAAAATGGCTAAGGAAATCTTGTTATCTCCCGAACAAGATGCACCGAACTCTCCAGCTTTGCAAGCTTTCCGGCACCCAAGTCTCAGAGGGGTCGTTGAAGGGGGGGGGGGTACTAATCAAGATCAATGAGGCTCTTACTCGTTGTCAGAAGTCGCCGTCTCCTCGCTCATCTTTCCCTCACCGCGATCCGATCTGGAGATGGAGGAGCAAGAGCAGGCGGAGGAGCAGCAGCAGCAGCACCGAGGGGCAGGAGGCAGCGGCGGCCGGGGGGGCGCGGGGGCAGCGGCTCAGGGGCCTCACCATGGTGGATGCCTCACCCGGAACGGTGCCCCCCCAGCCGGGAACCCCGGCCACCCCCGCAGGGGGGTGGCGGCAACAACCTCCGCCGTGGCGACCCCAGCCTCTTCCTCCGTCTCAGCGCCCAGCCAAGGGATCCGAGGAGGCCAGGGACGGTGGTGGAGAGGGAAAAGAGAAGAGGGGCTGCGAAGGCTGACTGGAGAGCGGCTCCTCCCGCCACCGGGGTGGAGCGCGGCGGGGTCCTGCCAGGAAGGAGCGGGCGGGCGGAGAACCCGGGAGCAGAGGCGGTGCTTCCCTCAGGGATGCGGCGAGGAGGAAGCTGAGCTCCGTTCGGTGGGGGCCGGCGGGAGGGTGCCGAGCCCAGGCTCCGGGCGGCGGCGGTGCGGTCCTGCCGGAGCCCACCCCACCATCTCCCACCTCGCCGCCGGCTGCCCGCTCAGCGCCCGGCGGCGACCGGGTCGGTCCTCAAGAACGAGCAGGACCGGGCGAGGGGCCTCGCGGCGGCGGATTCCTCCAGACACGCTCCAGCCGGGACGACTCCAGCAGGGGGAGGAGGGGGCGGCGGGGAGCGTGTGAGGCCAGGGCAGGCGAGCCGATCGCCCCCACCCGGGCCGGAGCAGAGCGGGCGCGCCCAGGAGACAGGGTGCCAGAAAGCAGCGGGAGAGCGAGAGCGGCCTCGGGTCCCCCACCAGCCGGTGCCCACCAGCAGCTCCGCGGGCCAGCTCCTCACACCCGCCAGAGGGGAGCCGCGAGGGGGGCGGCGGAAGCGCTCACGCCGCCCGCTCCTTCCGCCGCCGCCGCCGCTGCCCGAACCGGGGGCGCCCACGGGAGAAGGAGGCGAAGTAGTCCCTGGCGACTTCTCCCGGCCGCCTGCCTCCCCCGGGGGCCAGAGCGGGCACGGGGTGGGGTTGCCAAGTGCAGCACCCGGGCTGCGAGGGCGTGTGGGTAGGGCTAAAAGCTGCGGCCTCCGGGCGAATCACTGCAAGTCGAAGTCGTGTGCAGCATAGCAAGTTTCAGGAAAGTAGTTCCCTCCTCCCTTCATTTCCCAAATCGTTGTCGAGCCACAGAGCGGGGAAAGGAGGAGGGAGGCGGAGGGATACGCCAGGCACCGCGCTCAGTGTGCGTGCGCGCGCTCCAAACTCTTGGCACGCTGCGAAAGGGGGCGGGGGTGTGAGCTGCACGGGGAGCTGCTTGGGAGGTTGCATTGTTGCTCCGCGTTACTCCCCGTTACTCGCTTTGGAATATCCGGGTTGTTAGAACGGGAAGGCTAGAATGACAGTGTGCTCAAGGAGGAAATTGGCGGCTGCTGTGTTATGCCGCGCGCGCGCGCGTGTGTGTGTGTTCCTTGCAGAGCAAAGAATGGAACTGGCATGAGTTCATTTTTAGTTGGTGGGGGTTTGGGGGAGGGACCGTACAAAGAGAGCTCCGCCTGCTGTCCCTCTGGTTGCATTGCTGCAATCCCCTAGCTGCATGCACAGCGGGAGAGAGAGAGAGTGAGTGAGTGTGTGTGTGTGTGAGAGAGAGAGAGAGTTTTAATATCTTGGATTCTTACTGCGCAAGGGGTATGCTTTGCAGGGCATTCATCTCCGAAAGCTAGTGGTTGTTAATGGAGAACGACTTCCATTGAAGCCCAGAGTAGGCGTGTTACATGAATCTGGCGCAGCCAGAAGCACAGGAAATAACTCCCGCTGCGAGTGAGGTTGCATAACTATAGCGCAGAAGATGCCTCTGTGGCACGAACTGCTCTAAACGGAGGCGGAACGATTGTTGAATAGGCAGCTGTCACTTTTGCATTGTTAGAGGACAATGTATGCATTCATCTCAAAAGGTTTTTGCACAGAAACCTGCTGGGGTTTCTGCCGGGAGTCTAGGGTCTGTGGGACTAGAGGACTCACAGCTCCTGGCTCTGCAAATTCTATTATCCCATCTCCACTTAGAAGCCAGCCTATACACGATCCAGCCTGGGGACTGAATCCTAAGTTTCTGACGCATCTCCCGAGCTTTCAGTCTAGCTTTGGCTGCAATGCTTTTCTTTTCATTCTCAGGTTTGTGCGACCTGAGAGTAAAGATTGTTGCTCCTTCCACCTTGAGAGGTAGAACATTTCCTGATGAGGAGGAAAGTGGGAAAACCTACCCAACAAGCCAGCGCTCATCAGTCCTCTGTCTCCAGGAGGTTTCAGGATTGCTACTCTCTAAAGCACATACGCTAGCCTGTTCCCAGTATTTTGCACATAGTAGGTGTTTAATAAATGCAAATTAAAGGAGCTAAACCGCTCAGGCAGCCCAAAACACCAGCCTGTTGATGTCTGAGGTTTCTCTATGGAACTCTTGCTTCTTGCTTGGGCAGCGACATTGTCCTTACTCAGAGGGAGGAAGGGACAATGTTGGCGACCGGAAGATGTGAGGGGGGATCTGTGATAGTCAGAGGTGACCTCTGTTAACCCCTGAATGTGCGTTTTTTATCTTGTTCCTGGGAAGACCCTGTTAGTGGAAGTATTGGTAGTCCCTACTACTTCTCCCCACTTTGGCCTCTCAGATTTGAATCAAGTTCCATCGGTTATAATTTGTTCCAGACAAGTTATCTAAACTCTGTGCCTGGGTAAAATGTGAATAATAGTACACCTAATTCATAGAGCTGCTCTACTGATTAATGAGGTAATAATACACATGAAGCACTCAGAACAGATTAAGAGCTCAGTAAGTCCTAGCTCTTACTCTGATTTTCTAAAATGGAGATGATAGATAATAAGCTCTATGACGAGGCGGTGGCAGTGGCTTTGAAGGTTAAATGTAGCCTTGTTTGTTCATTCCACAAACGACTATCGGTTTTCTTCTGTGTACCACTCTTGCTAGACACATGGCCTGGCCTTTCACAAGCCATCAATAAATGATTGCTCTCAGAGTCATTGTGATTAAGTAAGTGCAAGGAAAGTTGGGTCACTTGCAAAGGCCTCCTTTTCTTTTGAGGAAATTTGCATCTGTTGAGGTTTAGCTGCATCAGGGAAAATACCAAGTACAGGCTTTGGGGGAAGACATGAAAAGCATCTTGGCTGTCATGTGCAGGGCACCGCGCTGGCCACTTTCACAGACATTACTTACCTAAAGGGGCAAGATACGATCAACAGCCCAAATGAATGCTTTTTAGATGGTCCCCAATCCTATGACCAAGACACAGTCACCAAATCATTCCTTGCCTTTGATGTCCACCATGCCACTCTCAGGACACTTTTGTGCCCTCATTTTTGAGGGTGTATTTCTAGCCCTCTCCTCTCACCCAGTTGTCGAAGATCTTATCGGCTTTTTAAATTGTCTTGAGCTGCAGAGCTTTGAGAATTCTACTCTGAAACAATCAGAAATGGTCCTATGTTTAAGTCCGGGGCCCAGGAGTCTTCCCAGTCTGATTTTCTGTCACAGCTATCCTAAGTTCAAAAGGCCTCACTGGTCTATCCCCGTGTCTGTACCTTAACCAGTACAAAAGTCGTAACAACCAAATGAAATGTGGACGACCTTGTTTGAATCCTGATTTAAACAAATATTCTTAAATTTGAGGTAATTGGGGAAACAAACACTAACTGGAGACTGAGGATATTAAGAGATTTTTAAAAAGTTTTTGTGTTCCGGGTTTTTTTTTTTTTAAGTCTTCATCTTTTAGGAATACATACTGAACTATCTATGGATAAAATGATATTCTGAGGTTTGCTCCAAAATACAGTGGGGTGAGGAGTGGGAAGAAGAAGGGGGATAGAGATGAAACAAGACCGGTTATGGGAGAAGGGTGAGCGCATTCTCTGTATTATTTCACCCATTTGGAATTTTCTATAATAAAACCTGTTTTTTTTTAGTACACTGCAAGAAGTGCTTTAATGCAGATTCCTTGGCCCCACTCCCAAGATTGTGATCAGCAGATCTGTGATGGCACCAACAAACGTGCTTTTTCAGAAGTATGCCAGCTACTTGGTTTCTCTTAGCCCTTCACAGTCCTCTCTCTCTTTCCTCCCATCTCCTTGTGTCATCCCATCTCCAAACACATAGGCCTTCACCCAAGAGCCTCTATTCCAGCAGCACACAGAAAAGGGTGGCCCAACATATATCCTAGGCTAAGGCAGATACTGGTCAAGGCCAAACAGCTGGTTCAGCTGGGGAAGGTGGATCACATAAGATTTGAAATGCTGTGTGAGAAGTTAAAATGTATATCACAGTGTCACCTTAAATTCCAACTCCATCCAGTTGATATCGCTACTGATGGGCACTAGTCAAAGATTCCACAGCCATGTCAGGGGTTAATGGACTGTATGGGTTGTTAAGGAGGGGGTTGTATTTACTTGGCTGTGTTTTCTCAGGTGGGTGTGTGGGAAAGAGGCTGGTCACGATCGCTGCGATCACAGGTGGCTCTCATTACTATTGTCCTCAGGTTTAGGGAATTAGCCACAACCACTTAAAAACTTGTTGCAGATGATTAATTATTAAAAGCATGTAGGCGCCAACAGCACGGGTGCCAAGTAACTTCCAGTAAAGCACACCATCACAGTTAGGATGCAGATGGGTTCTGGGTCCTAAGCAGGTATCAGACCAAGGTTCACGGTCAGCTAACGTGGCTTGTCCTCATGAAGGCACGTAGATGGCAGGCAGATGGCATGGAGTACTCCAGTTCAAGGTTTTCTCCCTCATTCTAGACCGCTCAGTCTATAGTGATCATCTTATAAACCCAGCCTTTGTCTTCTCAGGTTCTTTTATTTTTGCCTTTACTCTTTTATACTTGATAATTGATAATTCTCTCTCTCTCCCCAACTTTTTATCAGTTTATGTTTGTTTTCCCAGTTGAAAAGTCAGAGGCTGCATTTCATATATTTTTGGTGTTCTCTTCAGCAATAGTTTTAAGTAACGGAGGCTTTTCTAGTAAAATATTATGCCAAAGCCCGTGTATGTATAAAAATGAAGCTGGATTGGGGCCCCCGGGTGGCACAGTCGGTTAAGTGTCCGACTCTTGACTTCAGCTCAGGTCATGATCTCATGGTTTATGCAATCAAGTCCTCCAGTCGGGCTGCACGCTGAGTGTGAGCCTGCTTGGGAGTCTCTCTCCATCTCTCTGCAGTGCTGTCTCTCACTTGCTTTCTCGCTCTCTCTCTGTCAAAGTAAATAAATAAACATTTTTAAATATTTTTAAAATGAAGCTGTATTGACTGGCACAGTGATGGCAATTCAGAGTCCCTCGGGCTTCTTACTGCCACGTGAGCACTATAGAAGTTCAGCATTTCACACACACCATCCCTTGCACTAGTAAGCTTTCAGCAGGTATTTGTGTACTTGAAAAGCCAAAAGACAAGATAATCACGCAGCCTCGGAATTTCTAACAGCACATAAAGCACATATTACCATTTCCATTTTTAAACATTACTGCTTAGCAGATGTATTTTAAATTTTGAATTTTAAAACTGTAGCTAGAATGTGCCTAGAGCAAAGGAGACTGATTCTGTTTTCATGCTGTACTTTGTTTAATGAACAATCTTTTTTCTTTTTCTTCCTTTTTCTTTCTTTTTTTTTTTTTTTTTTTTTTTTTTTTTTTTTAGTGTAACCAGTCTCTTGGCTAATGAGCTCTGCCTCTCAGTGGAATTACTAAATGGTAACCATGTTTCTAAATAGTTTCCTTGCCTCTGGCAAGAGTCTGTTTCTCCATCACTAGGGTTTCCATGTTCTTCCAAACTAATACAAAGTATAAAGGATAAGTATGCTATTTTATTTTTCTCCCAAAGGACTGCAATTGTTGGTCTGGTAGTATCCGGTGAGTGTGAAATCAGTTTACTTTTAATGCTATAACTGCCTTTTACAGGAAGTTTCCACAAGATTACAACCAGTACAAGGGAAATGAGCAGTCTGTGATTTCCTTTATTTTCAGCATAATCTTAGCAGGGAGGATGCTTACCAGGCCTCACACTACTAAATAAAGCATTTCTCCCTTATCATCATTCTCCCAAATGTACTTGGCATGCTTGTTCCTTGAAGGTTATGTCCCATTACAATAAATATTAAGGATTGAAATATCTGTTACATAAAATTTCCAAGGCTTTGTGCATGCAACAAATTCAATACAACAAAAGAGTCTAAATGATTCCTTGGATTTTGTTTTAAATATGTCATTTGACTTCCTTGTTAGTGAGTAATTCTTAGCCATTGTATAGGACTGTAAAACTTGGAATGCCCTTTAGGAACTTACCTTCCTAACACCCTTGCCCACAAGGTAAAATCATCAATTCCAATTTATAGAAAGAATTAGGAACTGAAGATGAGAGAGGTTAGGTGACTTGCCACAGGTCACACATTAGTAAGAGTGTGGCTAGAGCGCCTTTAAAAACCCATGTGAGCGTGTGTATGTGAGCGTGTGTATGTGTGCGTGCGTGCATGCGTGCGTGTGTGTGTGTGTGTGTGTGTGTGTGTTGTGATATTATATCTAGCTTCCCAGAGATGAGATCGTTAGTGAGATATTCTTTCTATTTCATTCAAGCCATTACTTTGGATGGTGAGTTGGCAGGAGAACTGTCCTTTAGAACAAGGGAAGATTAAATCTCTTGGCTGTTATCAGCTGTCTCATGGGGGCCCCAGGTATGTAAATTCTCTTATACCATCAGTTCCAGAGGCAAAAACATCTGATTGTCTTTAGGTGATGCTAGCAGATCTGATGATCCTGGTAGCCACTAGCCACGTGTGGTTGTTTAAATTTAAGTCAATTAAATTCGGTAAGATTAAAAACAGTCCTTAGTCATACCAGCTCTATTTCAAGTGCTCAACTGCTGTAGATAGTTAGTGGCTACATACTGGACAGTTCAGATGTAGAACACTTCCACCATCACAGAACATTCTTGTGGGTACATTCATGTGCAAGTGTGTTGCTGTAAAGAACACAGGGAGTTATCTTGTTATTAAAATGGACATCTAACAATCATTAAGCTTTCAATGATGTTATTATTAGTTTGAACTGAATGTTGCATTCCTTCTTTTATTCTTAGCTATGTCTTCACTGCCATCAACTAAGGGTAAAAAAGAGGAGAATTTCAGAATTAGAGTCTTTGATAAATCGACAGAAGACATCTACATTGAGAAGCACTAATGAATTTATTTATTTTATTTTATTTAATAAAAATGCTTTGAATGCTCATGTTTAATACTGTAAACCCTTGCTACTCAAAGCAACAGAGCTTCCGTAGGAGCTTCCTAGAAATGCAAACTCTTGGGCTCCACCCCAGTCCTACTGAATTATAGTTGCATTTTAACAAGATCCCTAGGTGATTCATCTGCACATTAAAGTTTCAGAAACCCTGCTGTAAATAATCTCTTTGTGTCTAGTAGTGGCCTTTCCTAACCTTGACTAGGTGTATCTCTTCAGGCTTGCCTAGCCTCCAGGTATACAAAAGTAAGATATTCCCACCATCATTTCCTGCCCCTGCAAAAGGGGATTTTTAATTCCTATTTATTTTAGCTTTGCGCAGTGGCAGTATAGTAGCCAATGAGGTTTATCTGAGGCGCGATTATTGCTAATTGAAAACTTAATTCCTGTTTATTTTAGCCTCATCGTTCTGGTCTAGGCTGTAGACCACAGAGCACCTCGCCACTGCTCCTCCCTAGATCGAGTCTACTAACTACACTCCTCTCCATGGCGTCCCAGGACTCTCCGCCAAGGGACTGTGCCAGTGAGGGCTGCCCCTTTCCTCCCACTTCCCAATTTCCCTCCTTTCTTTCAAATGTCCCTACTTTCCTAAGACATATTCCTACTTTTTTCCCGCTTTCTTTTTCTGACTTTTCTGAAAGTTTCCTCATCTCTCTACTCTGCCATATCACACTTCCACTTGGACTTCATCACAGTTGATTAGGCATAGGTACTAAAGTCTGGTAGTTCTTTCTACACAGTCACTCCAGGGGTCTTACAACACTACATTTTTGCTATAACTTTTATTTGCTCTATTCTAATTTGAAAACAAACACCATGGCTCTTCCGGCCCTCTACCTGCGCTGGTACAACTATAAATAAACATAGTTTAGCAGTTATAATTCCAAGAATATAGAAGTTTAGGTGACAAGGTAGAAGGAGAGCTATAAAGGAAATGTCAGTATTGGAAAAGATAGCATTTATTTTTATTATCTGTTTCGTATACCTTTGTATACCATCTAAATGTGTGATCTAAATGTTTCCTTTTGGCTTTCCATGTCTCCGAGATATTTTGTAAAATTTCGGAGACCAGTAAAAAGGCTGTTGCAATGGTCTACATTAGAGAAAATTAGGGCATTGGTCAGTAGCTAGACATGTAGGTAGGAGAATATTCTGGACCACGTTAGGTGCTGAGAGGAAGCCTGCTTTTCAGAAATGTGCAATCTAGCTAGGGAGACATGGAAAACCACAAGGAAACATTTAGAAAATACAAGATGTTAAATGAATAAATGCCATGACAAGTAATAAAAATAACTGCTGTTGTTTTCCTCTAATGACACTAATCTTCTTAGCATCCCCAAATGTGTCCATTTTGGAATTCTGTGATAGTATCTTTAATAGGTTCGCATAATAAAATCTAAATAGACACCAAATTGAAGAATTCTGTGTTTAGAAACTATTAGATGCTGAAAACTTGAATTCCAATGACATCTGGACAGTCCTTACCTTACCAGACAGACACATTTTCTTTCTCAGAAGATTTTAAATCCTAAGATTTAGGAGACACTGACTGTCCTTCATGCTAGAGAATGCCACCCCCAGCTCCAAAGCTCTTTATCAGGAAGCTAAAACACTTCACACCCTTATTGTCTTCTGGGTCTTAGCCAATCTTTGTTTATTTCAAGTTTCCTTCCTTTGTTGGATCATCCCCAGTCTTCCTTCTGGGTCCCCTGCCAAGCGGTGCCAAGGACTCAGAACAGTCTCTCTTTACCAGTCTTATTGTCCTTGCTTATTTTGAGTATGTCTCCTGATATTTCCATAGAGCTTTTTAGAATTGATTGGGGAAAATAAAATTGTTTTCTACGCCCTACATTATTTGGTCTAGTCTACATCTTAGAAATGTAGTTATTCTTTTTTTCTTTTTAATGTTTATTTATTTTTGAGAGAGAAAGACAGAGTGCAAGCTGGGGAGGGGCAGAGAGAGAGGGAGACGTGGAATCTGAAACAGGCACAAAGCCTGACACAGGGCTCGAACCCACAAACTGTGAGATCATGACCTGACCAAAGTCAGACACTCAACCGACTGAGCCACCCAGGTGCCCCAGAAATGTGGTTATTCTTGAAACATACCATGATACTATTCTTTTTTTTTTTTAATGTTTATTTTTGAAGGAGAGAGAGACAGAATACAAGTGGGAGAAGGGCAGAGAGAGAGGGAGACACAGAATCTGAAGCAGGCTCCAGGCCCTGAGCCGTCAGCATAGAGCCCAATGCAGGGCTGGAACTCACAGGTTGTGAGATCATGACCTGGACTGAAGTCAGATGGTTAATCAGCTGAGCCACCCCCACCCCCAGATACTATTCTTAACAATATTTAATGTCTATATTTAGTCATCCATTGTTTCTAAGTTTTTATAAAACCCCAGTATTCATATGTGTCAAGTTTTTTTTGTATGATCACTTATAAAGTGAGGTGTCTGGTAGGTGCTTTTTAAATGTTATTTTATATGGTACTGTAATTTATTACTCCAAAAGGACAACTTTTAATTTATATTTTGAATTTATATCTCTGAAGCTCCTATTCATTCAAGTATATAAGTGACGTTAGAGATTTGACCAAACTTCCATTCAAATGCATAAATTCTATTTATGTATGATCCAGTTTGTGTTGTTTTTTTTTTTTTACTTTTCACCTATCTACAATGTCAAATTTCCTTGGAAATCACTTGCACATAACTCATATAACTCTAATATTAATCATTTCCTGGTTTTTTATTCTTTTTCATGGTGTTCACTTCCGGTATTGGTCCTCTTTTACAAAACCCAAAGGACTTAGTAAAGGATAGAGAGAACTTTCAGAAAACTATCATTAGAATTTATTAGAGAGTGGTCCTTAGGTGCAACTCTCAAGGGATCCATCTTTGATGAAGTCGCAGAAGATAACTCTACCAGAAGAATTCATTAACTAATTAGTTAATTAAATATCCCAAGCTCAGTACTAGAGATGAAATGAAAGAAGTACTGGACTTAGGGGAACTCGTGTCTGATGAAGATGTAAATAGGTAAATTGCCATACCCCCACACCCTGCGTAAGTACTCTAAGTGTTATAAATGAAATGCTCTAGAGACGGACACATGAGTGGCTCAGTCCCTTAGGGGTCTGACTTCGGCTCAGGTCACAATCTCGCAGTTCCTAAGTTTGAGCCCAGCATCAGGCTCTGTGCTGACAGCTCCTAGCCTAGAGCCTGCTTCAGATTCTGTGTCTCCCTCTCTCTCTGTCCCTCCCCCGCTCACACCTCTGTTTCTCTCTCTTTCTCTCACAAGTAAACAAACATTAAAAAAAGAAAGAGAGAGAGAAAGAAAGAAAGAAAGAAAGAAAGAAAGAAAGAAAGAAAGAAAGAAAGAAAGAAAGAAAGAAAGAAAGAAAAGGAAATGAAGGGCTATAGGAGGCATTCATTTGCCTCACATAAAATGGAGGATTAACAATAGGAGAGCATTTAAGAAGAAACTCAGTTTTCCCCCTTTTGTGTAGGGAAAAACCCAGCTCTTTTCTACTGTGTTTCTCCCCTGCGTGTCTATTTTTACACAGCACACTCCACTTTTGGGTACCAAACGGGTGGAGGTTTTTCCCCACACCAAGTATTTCCCTGCAACACTGGCCAGCTGGGCATCCTATAATTTAACTCACTTCTTATACCATCTACCCGGAGATGGCATCAGATTCCACAGGTTAAAGCCTCACCCCACCCCATCTTTGCCCTAACTTCAGCCCCAACTTCAGAAGCTAGTCACAAGCCCAGGGCTTCTAGCCAACTGGCTATAGATCAGAGGTTCTGACAGCCCTCTACTCAGGTTTGATTAACTTGCTCGAGTGGCTCCTAGAACTCAGGGAAACATTTACTTACATTTACCAATTTCTTTTTAAAAGGGTATGATAAGGGAAACAGATGAACATCCAGATGGAAGAGATGAGTAGGGCAAGGTATGTGGGTATAGGTGTGGAGCTACCATGCCCTCTGGCACACCATTCTCCCAGCACCTATGTGTGTTCACCAACCTGGACGCTTTCTGAGCCCCCTACTATTGGGATTTTATGGAGATTTCCTCACGTAGACAGGATCAATTATTAACTCAGTTTCTAGCCCCTCTCCTCTCTGTGGAGAATAAGAGGTGGGGCTGAAAAATTCCAAGCTTCTAATCGTGACTCGGTGTCTCTGATGACCAGGTCCCATCCAGGAGCCATCTATAAGGAACCCACCCCGAGTCATCTCATTAGAACAAAAGATGCTCCTCGTGCTCTTATCACTTAGGAATTTACAAGGGTTTTAGGAGGTCTGTGTCAGGGACGGGGTCAAAGACAAATATTAGAACAAGAGGCGCTCCTACTGTTGTTGTCACTTAGGAAATTACAAAGGTTTTAGGAGTTCTCTGCCTGGAACCGGGGGCAGAGACCAATATATATATTTTCTATTTTTTCACAGTGAGTAACCATAAAAGATTATTGTGACACATAAACAAGAACAATGGAATTAAAAACTATCCTTGAAAATGGCTTCACCCATGTGTTCAAGGAGAAGCGTGAATAGAAAAAACAAAATGCTGATGACTGTTTATTTGTATAACTTCAACCTCCAAAGAGACAATTGCAGCTAAGAGAGATTTGATCAATGTTTGGTTCTTTTTTTTGCATACTTTTATATAACAAGATCAGAACCCTGAAGATGAAGCCCCATGAGGATGAAATGAAGCTCCATGAGGCTCCCAACCCTCAGCCTATTTAAATCTGTTACCCCTTTTCACCAATACCTATCATCATTTTCCCGGGGAGAATGTCTGATAGTACCCAGTGATCTGATGGATGTTTGTGTGTCTGGGTTATGACACAGATACTTTTCTCCTCTCCCAGACCAATGATACATAATACCCCTCTTGATAAATACAAATGGGCAGGTGTTGCTGGATTCTTCCATATAAAATTGTGGTGGCTTTTTCTTTCTTCGTAAACACATGGGTGAAGCCATTTTCAAGGATAAGGGAGGACATGAAGATAATCATAATGGGTAACACTTGGTGCTTACTGCACACCAGGCTCTGCTCCATGTGCTTACATATGTTCATGCTAATCTCATCATGAGATAGGTGTGTTATTAGTATCATCTCCATTTTAGTAACGAGGAAATGAAAGCACATAAGGTTAAATAACTTGCTGGAGTAGGTATCGCCGCAAGGACATGGCAGAGCCCTCATTCAAACTCAGGCCATCTGATATCAGAGCCCCACTCGTAGCCAGAATGCTGGGCTTGCATGACCAGCGTTTGACTAGAATAGAAACAAGGGAAAGAAAATATAAGAAAAATAATGTGGACAAAGGGAGAGAATAAAAAAGTGAAGGATAAGAAAAGAATGGAAAAGAGAAAAGAAAGAGAGGAAGGAAGGAAGGGAGCGAGCGAAAGAAAAAGAAAAGGAGAGACATAGGCAGTAAAGAAATGGGAAAATTTACCCTCCACCCTCATGCTACCAATTCAATGGCAAACAACAGGGCTTGGTCACAGCAGCACCAATGAAATGCACAGTGCTGTGGGTTCTGCGTTCCTCATGCTCCCTCGCCCTTGACCCAGCAACACTTTTACCCCCACTTCCAGACATACTTCTTCCAACTTGGAAACTTATCCTGGCATTTTCCCTTGCTATACTTCAAAGATTCACAAAAATTGTAGAGATGGGCTCTTAATCAATGCGTCATCAATGATTACCGTGATTACCATGCAAGAATGGTATATATAAAACCAAATAACACAACTGTGACCGGAAAATACAACTTTTATCCATGAGAAGAGTGCATGAAGAATGTGGCAGGAGGGGGACTTCTGTCCCTTTATCATCCCCAAGATAAAAACATCGTGTGACAAGGCAGGTAGAGCTACAGCACAAGATCAAAAGCTTCCCAGCATTGGATAATGAAGCCCTTTATCTCAGAGTCCCAAGGAAATATGCTGATAATTCTTCTCCAGAGCTTCTTGCATGGTAATCATGGTAATCATTGATTAAGCATGGTAATTATTCAATAAAATACATACTGGGATCACTCAGTGAATATGGAAAACTACTCCACTTTAGAGTAAGGAAATCTTGGGGACATGAACTGTAAGCAGAAAGGCAATTTCTAAACATACCATTTAGTTACTAAGATGTCACTAAAGCTTTTTGAATTTTCTCCTGTTTTGCTTCTTACCAATACCACCTTCCCCACTGTGTGCTGATGGAGCTCTGTCTCAGGGCTGGGACTGAAGCAAGGTGAACAAAATATTAAAAAAAATTTTTTTTAATGTTTATTTTTTTTGAGACAGAGAGAGAGAGAATGAGTTAGCGGGCATGAGTTGGGGAGGGGCAGGGAGGAGGACAGAGGATCCAAAGCTGGTTCCTACTGACAGCAGAAAGGCCAATATGGGGCTCAAACTCATGAACCACAAGATCATGACCTGAGCCTAAGTTGGGTGTTCAACCGACTGAGCCACCGCAGGCACCCCAAAATATCAAAATTATTAATGACAGAGGAGTCTGTCATTTAGCTTTCTGGGGATTGTGGAAATAACATCCATTCTGTCTTGTTTCTCCAAGACTTAACTTCCTCTTTAGGCAAGAAGCTACTTACTTCATTTCACTCCCTGATGTCCTGAGTGAAAGTATTCCTTTGACCCCGCTCCAGGGGGTCTTGTAATAGATCATCTTGTTTTCAGGTCTGCTCCAGTGAAACCACTTCTTGTCGAAATATAGTCTTCCTGTCTGGCCACCTTGCAGGCTTCATCATTTTAAAATCTTCGACTTTTAGAAATGAAAGAGATATTGCTTATATTGAATTTAACTGTTTTCATCTCCATTACTACATGGTTTAATGGCTAAGTGGCTAATTATTTTTTTTAAAGGGGGCCTATAATGTGAGGATTCTAAGGCATCTAATTACACAAAGGACAGGAATGCATTGGGCCTAAGGATCGTGGATTTAAAAGTTGTGTCTATCATTCTGCTCTACTTCTGTGTCTGCTTCTTCTATCGATTGGCTGTTTCTACCACTCAGATCAAATTGGGGAATGTGGAGAGCTACCAGTTGCAGATTTGTATATTCTCTGTTTCAGCCACCAGAAGAAGGCTGATACTAATGCTTTGGTTCCAGTTCTGAAATTCTTTTGCGGGTGCGGGGGGGGGGGGTGCGGGGGAGGGGGGGGCCTCATTTGGCCCAGCTTGGGAGTTCCTAGGCCTGGGCCAGTCAATACTGGTTCATGGACAGCATTAGATTTTATAAATTTGGTGACTAGTAGTATAGTTTTAGGGTCCCATTGTAACCACCTGGATGGTGGAGTCAAAGGGGGTAGGTCCCCTACTAAGTGGGAGCTTGGCAGGAAAAAAAAAAATCTGTATCTACACAGAAATAATTTAGCCCAAGTCTTTCATGTAATAGATGATGAAAATGAGGCTCAGACAGGTAGGTTGACCAAGGCTAGTGAGAGAGCCAGAACTGGATCCCGGGTCTTCTAAGTGCCAGACTCATGTTCTCTTACTCAACAGACCTTTCCTAAGCACTGAATGGTGCCAGACCTGGTTTCAGATGCTCAGGTTGGTTATAATAGTAAACAACAGCCACAAAAGTCCTCGCTATACTGCTTGTTAGCTCGGTCAGATTATCTCCAGATCTCCCTTCTTCTAAACAGCTTCTTCCTTTATCACTGCCCTGAATCTTCCTTATTGAAAACTCCAGAAAATATCTCATTCTCTCTGCCTCTTCATTGCTTTCCCGCATGCCAATTGATTTCAACATTAGTTTTTTTTCTAGAATCCATAAGAAGGTTGATTGCTCTGATAGGCACTCAGCCATGAGAGGCACATTTAACAGACACAAGGTCTTTGAAAGGATAGGGATGTTTTCACCATATAGGACATGTGTTGTAGGTGGAGAGGAAAAATAAACACCTTCGTGTAGTAGTTAAGATGCCTCGTTTACTACTTACCCTCAAAGGAGGAACATTTATATGGAACAGTTGCAAATCCTTTGAGAATTTTTTCAACTGCCAAGAAGGGAAGAAAATTAAAGAATGGACCTTAAATTGAGTCTGGGTTTATAGCCCAACATCACGCTTTCCATTTGCTAGTTTTGTGACTTTCAGGAGTTCACTTAACTTCTGCATGCCTTAGTTTCCTAATTCGTAAGAGTGGGTACTGGACAATCTATTGAAATCATTTACACTCTGTAGTCTCACTATATTCTTAAAAGGATTGGAGAGGCCAATGAGGTATTAAATCCATTCCATTTTCAAAATTCCACATTTTCATGAAAGTAGCCTTTTCGCTCTGGTTTCAAAGGTGAATAGCCCCTTGCACTTTACCGTTTGTACACAGATCCTAAATGATCTAATTATATTCATTAAATCGACAAGATTTCTTTGAAAACAAGATGGCTTTGTCTCCCAATGCTAGAATCATAATGGGTTGCAGCTGTGATTTATAACTATTTAGGGAGTCAAGAACATCTCATACTGGTCTTATATGAAAAATGCCCCTTTCCAAAAGATTTCTTCTGCCCTTCCCTTAGAAGACTAAGATATGATATAAACAAGTAATTTATATTATTCGGAGTTCTCCACGCCTTTCATGCCACAAAAACCTAAGAGAAGAGGAATGGGAAGGAAAGGCACTTCATCTTTGCTCCCTGGATGACTCCAGAATGCCTTCCTGATTAACTTTTTTAGGGCTGCTTTAATTTTTTTTAACCTGGTCGGTGCATATTACTTCTTGTCTGGTATCAGAACATTTTCATATTGAATTCTATAAAAAATAATCTTAGATCCACCCTGCCTTGTGTTCCCTTGACTACCAGAGACAGCTATGCCTTGATGGGCCCTAGAAGGGACAGCATGTGAAATGTGCCAGTTCCCAGAAACGGCATAGAGCTCCTGGGGCCGGATCCTTGATAGGCATTCCTGGAAGCAACCACTCAGGAGTGCTACTTTTAGCAACAATAGCAGCTAAGATAGGATGCACGAGTCACAATATCTTTTCTAAGTCTCCTGAATGAGCCACTGTTCGTGGGTGCCTACTGAGCTCATAGCTGAATGCTGGTCTTCATGTAACATAGCCATTAGCGTTTTCCCACTCAAAAGCAGCGACTGAGAAGAACTTCTGGGGTGACATACTGCCAATGGGCATCAAAAATCTTAAAAATACACAAAATTGATCTCAGTAATTCTACTTCCTAAGAATTTGTCCTAAGGATATAAATATGTAGTAAAGTGACCAGCACATAGGAAATATGCAATAAATATTAGATATCATTATAAAAATAGTCATCACCACATGGTTTGTAATAATGAAAACTAGACTGAATCTAAATGCCCAAGAAAAGAGATTGACTACATAAATAGTGTCGTGTCTACATAATATACTTTTAGGCAGCCATTAAAAAGTATGTCATTGGTTTCCAAATTTGGGTGTGCATCAGAATTGCTCAAGGACCTTGTTAAAAATGAAATTTCCCAGGCCCCATCCAAAATATTCTAAGAATAACTGGAAAGATCTATAGGTAAGAAAGAAGTTAGGTTTTATAGAAACTCTATATATAATTATATAATACATATTATATTAGGGATATTAATTGTGCTTAAAGGATTATTATTTATGACAAAGACTTGATGACTTTTTCTTAATCAGTTTATCTCACAAAAATCCATCTCCTTTAAAAGGAGCCGTTTAAATCCTTCAGGTCATTGAAAATAGCCTTGACTTGAAGCTATATTTCATTCAACACATTTTTCTTTAAATGGGCATGACTATAAAATATTTATTCCCCAATCCTGCAAATTATGTAATCCTCTCGATAGATAAACAGATGGCCAGCTATCTCTTTAATAAAGTAACAATATTTTCCTTCAAGAGAAGGAAAGAGTCCATTTGGGGTAATATTTCACATTTGGGGGCTATCTTTCAATCTGCCTTCTCCGTGTGTGTTTTCATAACTTTTGTAGTAGAGTGAAAGGTAACTGGAAGTCTGTGGTTGAGTATAGTGAAAGCATTTAACTATCAACTCTGAATATTGTTCCGGCCCTAAGATAAATAACTGTTTATCTATAGTTCCTATTTTGCTCAAAGATACACACTAAGAAAATGCCCAGAACAGTGTTAAATTTATTAAACAAGGAGGCCATTAGACTGAAGTGGTTCTAATACCTTATAGTAGCCCACTGAAGCAAACTACAACCTTAACCTGAAACGCAAGGCTAAAAAAAAATCAAAACCTAAGGACAACCAACTGCAAACAGCTATCTCGGCTTTTCCAAATAAAGCTAACATGTAAGCTAGAGCCAATCAAATAATTCTCGTGCTTTGCTTCTGCCCCTTCTCTGTAAAGTCTTTCCACCAGCTCTTGTCGGTCAAGCACTCCTAACTGCTTCCGGATTGCTTCGGCTCAGTTTGAATTGTTTTTTGCTCAACTAAACCCTTGAAAACTTAATGTGCTTCAGTTTACCTTTTAATAACTGGAATGTTTTTCTTTCAGATGAACCATTACTCCAAAGACTAATACAATGATTAGAAATTCCAGGGTATTCCTTTTTTTCTGGGTATTCCTTGCCTGCTTATCATTATTGTCCCAAGCCAGGGAGCTGACCCAACAGCAGCAGAGTGACTCAGTGAGTACTGACTTTCCATGTTTTAGGAAGATTCCTAGAGTCTTAATTTCTTATTCCTTCCCTCACACCAGTTTCTGTAATCAATCAAGGTAGCTTACAATTTTGCAATGCTTATTTGTGCCAGGCACTGCTCAAAACACTTACTTGATTTGTATTTGTGACTTACTTCTCACCATTAGTCATCCCCATTTTATAGATGAGGAAATCTCACCCCAGGAAGGTTAAGGTATTTGCCCAAGGTCACATAGTTCCATACACCCATAAGCCACAAGGATTTGAACCAAACCACTCTGACAGTCATCACACGCAACCTCTAATCCCCAATCTTAGAAGACCACTTTGGGGCTCACTTTTGTTTCACCTTCTAGGGGAGCTATAGGTAGAGGAGAGAAATCCAGGGACTAAGTAGTAGAAGGAAGTGCCTCCGGACAAAAAAGGAAAGCATTCTTCAGGTTGCAAAGAAAAGACTCTGAGAGGAGCTGAGTCAGAAACACCATTCATCTCTGCCTCTGACTTGCCAGGGACCCTTGGGAAAAGTATTTCATTTTTCTGAACCTCAGTTTCCTATTCTGTAAAAATCTGATAGTAATGCCATTTGCACTGTATCCTCATAATGAAATAAGATAATATTTGCACAACAGACACAGAGAAACCTTAGCTGTCATCGGTCCCCACCCCCAATCAAAGGAAAGAAAGTTGAGATCTTTGAATTAACCAAGTTGAAAAACCGGTCTCTGAGTAGACTTTCCTTAGGACTGGAAAAAAACAAACAAACAAAGCCAAACAAACAAACAAACAAAAAAGCAAAGCAACAAAACAAAAAACAAAAACCTAAAAAAGTTGGCATTCATAAATATTACTTTCAAATGTACTACTACTACTCTATTTTTTTTGTTTTTGTTTTTACTTTCCCCCCTTCTCCTTTTCTTCCTTCTCCTTGTTCATTTTTCTCCTTGATTTCTCAATAGAATACTTTTTGAAAACTTCCAGCTTTGACTCCACTAAAAGAGAAGAAAAAATTTTAACTGAGGCCAGAAATCTATGGAAAGCAGAGTGCCCTGAGGGACATCCCAGCTGCAAAACAAAAACACAAGAGCTGGCTGAGCTGGGAGATGAATATTCTAGAGGGAGGAAGTGTTGAGGATGACCAAAAATTGCAGATTCTTTCCGGCCTGAGATTGACTTTCCCAAGTTCTACTTTGCTTAGACAGTTGATTTACTTTACTGGGAGGGTGGCCCTTTGCCTAGGTCATCTTACGTTTCTTTCTGTACTCGCTTAGAATCATTTGTATTGTTTCAGGCACACACGGCTCATTTGCCATCCAAATTGCTGGTTAGAATAAGAAAATGCATCTTTTCCTTTAGTTCTGTCTTTGCATGTGAACAGGAAAGACCTGGGCTTTGGGGTCAAAGAGCCCTGGGCTAAACTTCAACTCCCTACTGATTAGACTGGGGAATTTGAGCAAATTGCTAAGGTCTCTAACTTTCTTCATTTGTTTACTGTTTGGTTTTTGTTTTGTTGTTGTTTTTTAAATTTTTTAATGTTTTATTTATTTTTGAGAGAGAGGGAGAGAGAGAGAGAGAGAGAGAGAGAGAATGAACAGGGGAGGGGCAGAGAGAGAGAGGGAGACACAGTATCCGAAGCGGGCTCCAGGCTCTGAACTGTCAGCACAGAGCCCGATGTGGGGCTTGAACTTACAGACTGAGAGATCATGACCTGAGCCAAAGTCAGGTGCTTAACCGACTGAGCCACCCAGGCGCCCCTGTGTTTTTTTTTTTTTTAAGTTTATTCATTTATTTTGAGAGAGAGAGAGGGACAGCATGCATGGGGGAGGAGCAGAGAAAGAGGGAGAGAGAGAATCCCAAACAGGCTCTGGGCTACCAGTTCAGAGCCCGATGTGGGGCTTAAATTCACGAACCATGAAATCATGACCTGAGCGGAAACCAAGAGTGGTACACTTTACCGACTGAGTTACCCAGGTGCCCCTAACTTTCTTCATTTGTAAAGTGGGTGTAAGAATAGTGACAACCATAGAGGTTTGTTTGATTGAGGTCGTAAATGTAAAGCACTAGCAGAGGAATGGAGGCTGAGAAGTATTTATTTTATGGTAGCTACAATTACTAACTCTTTAGTCTATTTTTCTCCCTTTCATAGTGCCTAACTATGTACTCAGTTTAATATGAGTTCGCCAGGTGAACTATATGAACGAAACAAAGATATACTATCAGTCAGGGCAAAAGAAACAGGAAAAGGCTTGCTTCTTTCCAAGGATTTGAGGGATCTTGATGTTCTAGGTTGTTCTAGACCAGAAAAGGGAACATAGAAACATGAAAATAAATACAGAGGGACATCCTACATAGATGTCATTGTGGTTAGAGCATCTTATTTACAGAAATAATTTTTGATTGTCTTAATTACATCAGTAGAATACCATATTATTTGATAAGTTAAAAAACAAACAAGCAAACAAACGCAGGGCTGCGGTTCCATGAAACTAAAACAAGTAATTTGAAACAGAACAATTCAGTTTTAAAGATTGAAAGAATACTTCCATTCCTCCCCTTGAATTAGCAGCTATTTGGGTAGATGAGGCTACCTCTCAGGTACATTTCTGCCTCTAGGTGACCTGTTATTTTCATTCTAAGTGACTTGTTATATTATAACAAGTTAAGTGACTTGAAATATTATAATATTTCATAATATTTAAAATACTAAATAAATATTTCTGTATATGCCATATAAAAATGGGACTAAAAATGAGCAAGCCACAGTTGTAACTCTGGAAAACAAAAATAAGATTGCAAATGTATTGAGTACATGGAAATGGCTACTTGAGGAATGTGGTCGTACTCAATTGTGCTCATTATAAGGCTAGAGTCTGATCAATCTGATCATTCCTACTGTGTCCTGGTTATAGAACTCTGTGTCCATATGTATTTTCCAAGTTGTTGGTTTACTAGGTTAGGCGGATATTTATTTTCCAACTTGTGAATGACAGTAAAAATTTATGCCCCAGGGTCAGAAGCTTGGGTGAGCCATTTGCTAGGGCCCTGAAAACCACCTTTCTCTGTCACACAAGCAGTTGTTGTAATCAAATTGGCTCCATGCCTAGAGCAGGCTGTGTGACTCAGTGACAGTTGCAATCAGAGCATGGAGCTGGAGACAAAGAAGTCATAGATCAGGAAATCACAGTGACGATGGCCAATTGGGATTGGATGGTTTTATATGAGTGGAGGGTTTTTTTTAGGAATGTTTTTTCTTTACATATCATTCATCAAAGACATATTTAATCCAGTTACTTTTGCATGAGATTTAAACAACTTTTTGTTCTACTAATTCTCTGTTCCAGTGATTCTGTGCTAAGGGGGAGCTCCAAATATTATAACGACCATTCAGCATTTCTAGTGATTTTACATCCATGCTTAGTAAAGGCATACATGCCTACTCTCACTTAAATTACATCCACTTTTTGGAGTCACTTTGATTTTAACATCCACCTCAGGCTAGATCCAATTCCAAGAGAAATTTTCAATTATGAGTTCGCAAATATTTTGCAGTCCACAACGTGTATTTTGTTTAAAAATGATCCAGCACTTAACTTTCATATCTATTTATTGTAGTTATAAGTGTATATGGCAAGTGATAATAAAGATACAAATTTGTAACTTGATTAACTTCAAGGGGAAGGTGTAAAGAATTAGGGGGAAATATATAAGGGTGGGACGTTGTGGTTATAATACAATTTGTTTCTTCTCTTCCAGAGTATCAGTTGTGAGGGTGCCTGGGTGGCTCAGTCGGTTGAGTGTTCGACTTCAGCTCAGGTCATGATCTCACAGCTCATGAGTTTGAGCCCAGTATTGGGCTCCGTGCTGATACCTCAGAGCCTGGAGCCTGCTTCAGATTCTGTGTCTCCCTCTCTCTCTGCCTCTTCCATGCTCACACTCTGTCTCTCTCCCTCTCTCAAAAATAAATGAACATTAAAAAAATGAAAGCTTTACAATGTCAGTTGTATGGTCAAACAATGCGGAAATACTCTGGTAGTACCAGAGGCACCATCCTTAGGCGGTTGGGTAGAACTACTGTACTCTAGGGTAAGGATGAGTTTAACCTAGAGACAAGAACAGAGAAAGATGCTAGATCCTGAAATAATATGTTCACATAAACTTAAAATAGCAAAGGTCTGGGAGCAACTATTCCATACTTTACTTAGTGTACGTCTGGTATGAAATGATCTTACAGCTGCTTACCATTGGAACGCTGGGGTTCTGTATGAAGCAGATTGAAAAAGCCATTGAACAAAGCTGGAAGAATTGTAATGAAACTTGAGACAGATGCAGTCATTTAAAGATTAGGCCACATCACCCCAAAGTGAAGAGGTATTACTTGGGGAAAGAATTGGAGCGATCACAGTACGTGATTTAGTTGACCAGGTACTTAAAAAGAAAAGACTTGTATGACCGCATCACTATGTGAGGATGTCCCATCCCAAGGAATGTATACGGTTATAAATTTTATTTTTCATTCTTCTTCCCTGTCAAAGGAATTTTGTTTTTGTAATGGTTCATTGTTTGAAGACGGAAATTTTGCATTTTATTAGGAACACATCTGTCTCCATTGAGCAATGTCTCCGTGGAAATAACTGTCACCAATATCATCTGCAGAAGCACCATTTGATGAATATTTATTGAGCACCTATTATGTTCTAGATACTTCTGTAGGATTATGGAATACAATGATGAATAAAATAGACAAAGATACTTCTCTTCATAGAATTTACATTTCAGTGTGGATGATGAACAATAAATACTAAATCTAATAAATAAGTAAATTAAATAGTATGGAAAAGTAAAACAGTATAACAGAATAAAGACTATCAGGAGTGCTAAGGAGAGAGTATTGCAATTTTATTTATTTGTTTATTTTGAGAGAGAGAGAGAGAGAGCTCGTGAGCAAGGGAGGGGCAGAGAGAGAGGGAGAGAGAGAATCCCAAGGAGGCTCCATGCTGTCAGTGCAGAGCCGGACATGGGGCTTGACCTCACAAACCATGAGATCATGACCTGAGCTGAAATCAAGAGTTGGACACTTAACCATCTGAGTCACCCAGGTGCCCCATATTGCAATTTTAAATAGAATGATCAGGATCAGTCTCACTGAGAAGGCAAAATGAGCAAAGACTTAAAGGAAGTGAGAGACATGTAGCCATCTACAGGAAGGGTATTTCTAGAAAGAGGGAATAGTCACTACAATGGTCCTATGGTCCATATTTTCACATGACTTACCGTTTTTTGTTTTTAATTGAAGGAGTACGGCATACTACTCAGAGGGAGGTTATTTTATTCCACTTTACGGGATTGGAAAAGAGAGACGCCTTTTTCTAGCTTTCTATCTAGGATTCTAGGATTCATAAACCCCTAATGCCTTAAATATTCATGATTTTTGGCTCAGAAAGTGACTGTGTCCACTCTTGGCCATATTTTATGGATCTTGCCTGCCTCCTTCAATGTGTATAGGATAGAGAACCAATTCAATTATGGGGAGTTATTTTTTTTTCCTGTTACAACAGTTTGGGGAGGAACAATTTTTGCACACCATCTATATTTATTAACTATAAGATGGATGTACTATAAGGATAATTGTCTCCCCAGAAATTTAACTGAACTTGGCAGCGTCATAACTACATGGTAAATGAATGATATGGAACACGCACACACGCACACACACATACACACCCCACACATTTTCTCTGTGTGACATTTTGTTACAATTATTCTTGGTAATCTTCAAAGTACATGCAATGAATTGATACTAAATATTTAATAAGCAATTTCAGATGCAGAAATGCTATTTCATACCATGTAATATTGTGGCATCATTGATATGAATGAATGCTATAAATGAATGAAGATTATAAATCATTGATATAAATGAATATACATGCATATGCATATGTGCACATGAGCACACACACGTATAAGGGGGAAAAAGAGACTCATTTTAATTTAGGAAAGACAGGGGCACCTGGGTGGCTTAGTGGGTTGAGCACCGACTTCAGCTCAGGTCATGATCTCACCATTTGTGAGTTCGAGCCCCATGTCGGGCTCTGTGCTGATGACTCAGGGCCTGGTGCCTGCTTCATATTCTGTGTCTCCCTCTTTCTCTGCCCCTCCCCTGCTCACACTCTGTCTCTCTGTCAAAAGTAAATAAATGCTAAAAAAATTTAATTTAGGAAATATGAATAAAAATAAGAGCACATATATCCCTTGCCCAGACAGAAAATGCATTATTAGACAAACCATACAGACCATTAGCAAACATTTATTGGATATCTACTGTTGGTGGGTTCTGTGGCAAGGGTCCTTATTCCTCTGCAGAACTTGAATTAATTCTGCTTCTCCAGGGAGCACGATGTAGCCACCACCAGCACCACCACCACCACCACCATGCACTCAGTGCTTATCACTTGTCCAGGAATGTGCAAAGTGCATGTTCTTGCATTATTGTATTATTGCAATATTGCATCATTTAGCTCTATGCAGTAAGTACTATAATTATCAACAGATGAGAAAACAATGGTTCAAAGAAGCTAAGGAACTTGTGCAAGACCTCGGAGCTAGTCAATTCTAGATCAAGGATTTGAAAGCAGGTATTGTTTATAGGGCTTGTAATCTCAACCGCTGCTGTGTGTTGCTTGAGAAGGATCTCAGAAGTAGTGTGAGAACACTGAAGTCAGATGAGACCTAGTTAAATCTTATTTCTGTCTCTTATGTGGCCATAGACAAGTTGTTTAACCTTTGAGACTCCAAGATTAATAGATGAATAGTAATATCTAATGTATAGTATTTATAGTACTATGGTATCTATGAATGTAGATATGAAGTGCTATGGTACTAGTACTATAGACATAGTACTAGTATCTAATATGTCAGATAATAATATTTACTTTGCCCAAATTGTCATAAGATTAGAGATAACAGACGTGCCTGCCACATGGTTGCTACTCAGTAAATGGTACTTGTGATTTAACTGTTATCTCTGAGTCTAAACGGAGTCACTGAAGAAGAAAGCTATGCCGAGCTCAGAGAGCACCTAACATTTCCTTTTCTCATTAACCAGAGCTACCGGTGACTTACTTGATACCTTGTTTCTAGAATCAAATGTAACCATTGCTAAAGGAAAGACCAGGGAGTGCAAGTTCCTTCTGTATGTTGCACAACATAGAAAACGAAGCCCATTAATTTAATTTACACCAGAGTTTTGGCACCGTGTAAAGTCTTCCTCTGGAGGAAACTAATGTCCCAAGGAGGGAGAAATAATTAGCTATTACATGAACTAAGGTTGTAGTTACAGTATACTCCTTTAGCCAAAGATAGTAATTTGCTAGCTGAAATACCACCAAATCAAGATGACCAATGTTACTAAAGAAAGTGCTCCTTAAGGACAGGTCAAGCCCTAAATAATAAAATTGAAATCCAGAGATGTTTGGGATGCTCAAAGATGTTTTTACATAGACGATTTTGCAATAAAGATAGAAAATTAAGCCTAAAACGAGTTACGATCCTGAACAATAGAAGTATAAACAGAATCCTAACGAATCAGTATTCTAGTATTTTTGAGGGGATGACATGATGTCAGAGCCGCAGGGATTTTAGAACTCATTTATTCACACCTCTACTCCCCTCCGCCCACATTTTTTTTTTTTTTTGCATTTCCAGAAAAAGGAAATGCTGTAGCCAGTTCCATGCAATATAGTAAAATATTTCTGATCTCGATTTGCTCGTGGGTGATTTGACAGAGCTTAGTGAGAAGCATAGTTTATAAGGGATCTTAAAGCCAGGGGCCTTGCTAAATTTAGATTTGGTTCCTGCTTATGTAATTTTCCTTGCATTTTCAATTATTTATACGAATATATTATTTATATATGTCTGGGACTTGTGCTTTTAGCACTCAATAAACAGGAATAATTTATGGGGTTATGGAGTGCTTCCTGTCCTTACTTTCAGAATATGTTCTTTTGCATTGTTAATTAATTGTTATATTCAGTTGTATGCAACTTCCTTTCCCAGCAGTCTTGTGGTGATACTTAACTAGCCAGAGAGAGAGAGAGAGAGAGAGAGAGAGATGTTAAATTCTACCTTTATCTTTATACTCAGATTCCAAAATCCAGGTTAATTAGCCTATTAGCCATTTCCCTAACATGGCTGCCTATGGGGGGCTCAGCTGCATGACCTAGTATGTCATGTTCCTTACGTAGAGTGAGACCAGACCATACTGAAAGAGGAAACGAGCTTCCAGTCCTTTTTTTTTTTTAAATGTTTATTTACTTTGAAAGAGAGTGAGAGAGAGAGAGTGTGTGTGAGCGGGGAGGGGCAGAGAGAGAGGGAAAGAGAATCTCAAGCAGGCTCCACGCTGTCACCACAGAGCCCAACATGGGGCTCAAACTCACGCACCGCGAGATCATGACCTGAGCCAAAATCAGAGTCAGATGCTTACCTGGCTGAGCCACCCAGGTGCCCCACCTTCCAGTCTCATATAGAAGTTGCTTCTGCTTCAAGTTTCTTCTTTGCCTCTTTTTTTTTTTTAATCGAGTTCTTGACATACTCCTTCCTCTATGTTCTCTCATCACTTTTTTTCCTTTTTGCTACCTTGCATTGACTGCAGGAACCTCTGTCATCCTGGCTTGTGGGCATGGGTCTGGATTGTATTGCCAAAAGGGATTCCTGATTTTTACCTCTTTCCCTACACGTCCAAATGTTCTCCGTGTCTGACCCTCCTCGTCCGTGGTTCTCTGGGGGTCTTGCCCTGTAATCCACGTGACTGAATGACAGCTGTTAGGAAAAACATATAGAAAGAGGCCTCGACAGGGCTAGGTGGCACTGTGGACTCTGCTTCTGTCTCTTTCTGTCACTGCCTCCTCAGCATCTCCCAGAGCCAGTGGAAAGAGGTCCTCGGTTGTTTCTTCCAGAGCCTGGAGGATATAGCTCTGTAATCAGTTTTTAGAAGAGTAAATATGACATACATAAACTGTCCCTCTGTAGAAAGAGAGGACAAACTGAGATGGGCTGTCTTTTTTGCCACCGTCTCTCAGAGGCATGAGGTTCTCGGCTGTGCCTTAGGCCTCGGACCATGGTCTTTCCTGGGTTCCTTCTGTCTCTCTGATGGAGCCCCCAGGCGAGCAGCCCACTCTCAGACCATTTAATCTGAAGGCAAGAAATGACCTTCCCAGAGTCATGAGTGTTTATGAAGACATAGACCAGATACATCATTGACATGAAAGACTACTGCAATATAAATAAAATAATTCTTAGGAAAAGGGCTATTCAGGAAAATTTCTCTTTTAATTTTTTTTAAGTTTATTTATTTTGAGAGAGATAGAGAGAGAGAGCGAGAGAGAGCGCGAGCTTGGGTACAAGCGGGGGAGGGGCAGAGAGAGAGGGAGAGAGACAGAACCCCACCAGGCTCTGGGCAGCTTCAGTGCAGGGCTAGAACTCATGAACCGTGAGATGTGACCTGAACTGAGATAAAGAATCAGAATATTAACCAACCATGCCGCCCAGGCACCCCACTTTTCTTTTCTAAGCATTGCCAGCAATATGTTTTCTACTTCATGACATGAAACGTTCAAGTCAGTCATAATACTAGGTGTCCCACTGCTGAATGCAGGGCTGATGGGGAGATGAATGAGCATCTCACTGAAGATGTGGAACTCCTAACTTTTTAAATTTAAGTTTATTTATTTATTTACTTTGAGAGAGAGTGTGAGGAAGAGGCAGAGAGAGAGGGAGAGAGAGAGAATCCCAAGCAGGCTCTGCACTGTCACCGCAGAACGTCAGTTGAGTCCGTCGAACTCAGTGAACCGCAAGATCGTGACCAGAGCCGAAATCGTGAGCCATCTAGGCACCCCCACAGTGGGAGCTTCTCCTCATACTTTGTATACATGTCAGGAGCCCTGACAGCAACTTTAAAGCCTTGAGAGACACACCTGGGATTACGCCTAGTTTCCTGGGCCTGACTGGAGTTTAGGTCTCAAGGCTGTTTGTTCTCTAGCATACTTCAATGGATAGATGCCAGAAGGTTCTGGTGCCCGATGGGGCCAACTAGGTGACCAGGGAACTCCACCCAATCCTAGCTGATTAGGCCAAGTAGGTGGTAGTTAACTGGGTTAAAGGTGAAGGAGAGGAGTCTGATAAAGGTACTATAAATGCCCTGGGGCGAAGAGTTTTCATAAATGAATCTGGCTACAAAATGTGTGTTAGGTCCATATTTCAAACATCTGAAATTTTAAGAGTGATGTATGTTTATTGTAAATCTGCAAAAAAATATGGACAAATAAAAGTAAAGTCCCACACCTGTCTGAAGTCTTGTTCCCACACCTGAGTAAGCTCAGCTGAGAGTTGCTCTTTTAAAAAATGTTAAATGCATGTAGAACTGGTGTATCAAATGGGCTGAACTAAATGGGGGTAAAATCAGAAAAGTAACTTTATTCTTTATCTCCCCCAAGTCCTTCCAACTCATGCTGCAAATCCCCTTAGATGGCACCTTGGGCAGAGCCTATAGCCTTCCCAAACAGGTCTAGATGTTAAAAACAGTCTCTCAATTTTGGTTGGCTCAGTCAGTTAAGGGTCCGGCTTCAGCTCAGGTCATGATCTCACAGTTGGCGGGTTCCAGCCCCACATCAGGCTCTCTGCTGTCTGAGAGGAGCCTGCTTCGGATCTTCCGTCTCCCTCTCTCTCTGTCCCTCCCCTGCTTGCACTCTCTATCAAAACAATAAACATGGGGGGAAAAAAGGCTTTCATTTTTAAATAGAATTAAAAGGTCAATCTGCTCAAAGTCAGAGGTCGCTTCTTATATCCAGTTAAAAACTTCCTTCCTTCCCCTGAGTTTAGACCTGATCCTGGTTCAGAAGCCTCCGGGGATAACGAGGAGTGTAGGATGTGGCTTTTCACCCCTTTCACCTTGCTTTTCCATGCCCCTGGGCCTGCGCTGAACCCTGCTGGCCCTGGCCCCTCCAGCCCCGGGCTGTGGAGGAGGTCGGATGAGAGGTAAAAGGACAGGGCTTGCTCCATGGGTGCCTGTAATCAGACAGCTATGCCCTCTGGGTGGTGGATACCTAATGCTGGCTGCTTCTTGCACGGGGTGGTTCTGTGGGTTTTTCAGACACTCTCTCCACCCAATTAGGGACTCTGATGTCTGTTCTCTGAACTGCTGTCTGTTGTGGAGATGCTCTCGCAGCCTCGCTTCTCATGACCCTCCCTCCAGTGCCGTCTTGTGGTTCTCCCTCCCACCCCGCCCTCTGCCCCCACATACAGTGTTTCTGCCGAGGTTCTCTTGCCCCAGCAGGCAGGGCTCTGGGGCAAGATCTTTTCAAGATGCTGCTAGCCTGGCTGCCTTCCAGGGCAATCACTTAGCCCCCGGGTGAACCTGGCACCACCAGCCTACTGAGCCCTATCAGAAGGGCCACTCCTACTGCAGCCCTCTCTCTTTGCTCTGCCTTCACACGTTGTTCTAGACAGCCTCTGACCTTTCTAGACATTTCCAGGCAAGAGCAGGGCCCCTCGTTCTGTGCCTCTGAGTTCTAGGGAACATAGACGCAGCTCCCCCAAGGGTTCTCTCACCACACTCTGTCAAAGGAGAAGCATGGAGGGACCTTCTGAAGTTTTGCAGATAGTCAAGCAACGAGATGGGGGGAGAGGCTGTTTGCCTCCATCTGGTGAGCCCTTTCCACTCTCAGGGGTTTTCTTTCTCTCTTTCCCCTTCTCACGGCACTTCGTCCAGCCTCCCTGGTGAGAAAGGGAATTATAGAACTAAATGCTAGTAGGCCAACAACACTTCTCCAAGCCCTCCTTTTCTCTGTTACTCTAACATCCTCTTAGATAGAGATCAAGGACGGGTAGTGAGCTAAAGTTCACGATATAGGTTTTTGTTTACCTTTTAGTGAGTTCTGAATGGCTAACATAGAATCTCCAGTTAGAATATGGGGGAACATGTCACTTCCTATTGTTAATGTGGAAACTGCAGCCCAGATTCTGATACAATAGGAAGTCGATTTAAGCAACACACACACTTTTCTAGGTATTAGAGATCCTTTCATAACCTCAAATGAGAGTGTGCTGTGTTTATTGTTTTAGAACTTTTCTTAAGATTATATCTTAGGGGCGCCTGGGTGGCTCAGTTGGTTGAGTGTCCAACTTAAGTTTTGGCTCAGATTATGATCTCTTGGTTTGTGAGCCCGAGCCCCATATCGGGCTCTGTGCTGAGCATGTGGAGCCTACTTGGGATTCTCTCTCTCTCTCTCTCTCTGTACTCTCTGCCCCAACCTGCCCCCCCTCTCATTCTCTCCTTCTCAAAATAAATAAACTTACAAAAATTAAGAATGTATCTTAGAAAACTCGTATTGTCAGTACCTGTGTGTCTACTAGAGTATTGCAATAGATGGCTATTTCTGGATTTCTGTTATGACAAACAACGCTGGAGTGAGGAGTCTTCGTATACTTTGAGAGCATATAAGCAGAATAAATTCCTAGAAAAAGAATCACTTTGAATTCACAAGCGAAATGTTAATATATGTTGCCAATTGCCAACTTTTTACGTTTCTACTCCAGTCGCTAGAATGTCGGGGCACCTGGGTGGCTCAGTCGGTTGAGCGTCCGACTTCGGCTCAGGTCATGATCTCACGGTCTGTGAGTTAGAGTCCCGTGTCGGGCTCTGTGCTGACAGCTCAGAGCCTGGAGCCTGCTTCGGATTCTGTGTCTCCCTCTCTCTCTCTGCCCCTCCCCTGATCACGGTCTGTCTCTCTCTCTCTCTCTCTCTCTCTCAAAAATAAATATTAAAAAAAAAAAAAAAGAATGTAAAATGCCCAGTTCTCCACACCTCCACTACTCAGGGGGTTTAAGAAGCATTTAAATATTTGTCAGATAGGTACAAAATTGGCATACAGACCTGATTTCAGTTATATTTCTTCAATTATGAGCATGGCGGAACATCTTTCTATACATTTGTTGGTCTTTTAAAACTTTTTTTTCCGAGTTGCTTGTTCATTTCCTTTGCTCATTTTCCCATTCATGACTTTCATATTGATTTTTAAAGAGCATCTTGTATGTTAAGGACATTTGCCTTTTTCTGATAAGTGAAATGAAACATTCATTGCCTACAGTGCCTCTCTGACATATCGACTTTGTGTGTATCTTTTATTTTTTTCCGGTAAAGAAGTTTTACAGCTTTCTGTAGGTAAATCCTTCAGCTTTTCTTTTGTGGCATCTGGATTTTATAACATCCTTAGAAAGTTTCCAAGTTTCTAAAAATATTCACCCATTTTCTTCTAGTGTTTTCATGCCATTTTTTAAAAAAAGCTTAAGCTTATTTATGTTAAGAGAGAGGGGGGGAGCATGAGTGGGGAAGGGGCAGAAAGAGAGGGAGAGAGAAAGAATCCCAAGCAGGCTCCACATTGTCCTCATGGAGCCTGACATGGGTTTCGAACTCATAAACCATGAGATCAGGACTTGAGCCGAAATCAAGAGTCACGTGCTTAACCTATGAGCCACCCAGGGGCCCCTCAAGCCATTTTAAAAAATATTTAAATATTTAAATTATTGATCCTTGTGGAACATATTTTAGGGTAAAGTGTGAGCATCTAACAAAACAAACTTTTTACTTCCTAGATTTCTCTAACTCCTCTTTCTCTTCTTCATATGACCAAATGAAAATCTAAGTTATACTCAGAGTCCTTCTTCAAATGCATACCTTCTCAATTAAACACAGGGGCAGATAAAACAGGCAAAAATTTTGTTTTAAATTGTGCCCCCTGCCCACTTTCCAGGATTCTCGGCCTGTCTTTTCTGGACATCGGTCCCTTACACCAGCACTTATTTCCATAGCAGTTATATGTTTTCAAATCCAATGGCGGAAGAGGGGAAATATTTGCTCCGCCCCATTTTTATAGTGGATGCCAGGAGAGGGGAAGTAAAAGGCCCAAGGTCACAGAGCAATTCAGGGTGTCGAAATCCAAGGTTCTGAGCCATCTAGCCTGTTGCACTCACCATCAGACAGCAGCATGTACGAAGCACAGGTAGAAAGCATTCTTCTCCCGGTTGCATCACTCACTAAATTACATAATCCACAACAAAAACAGCTAGAGGGCATTGGACAGGGTAAGGCTTAGCCCATTAAAATGCACAGATGTTTCAGGGAATCGGGAAAATGGCCTGCTCATGGAGATCATATATAATATTTGACAACGTGAGTCAGACTTGGGCATCATTCAAGATTAATCTTGTGCCCTTAATGAAATAGCTGATTGTTTTGACTTGTTCCTCTCTGCTTGTTCCAAGTTGCCTGACAGTGTGTTATAGAGACAGTCTTGCTGTTCTGAAGCTCTCTTCTCAAACGCTGAATTATGGAGTCCATTTAGAAGTTCAGAAGATCTGTTTGGAGAGGCAGGAATCCAGTAAAGCTTCTAATTTTTCCACGATGATTGATGGATTTGGAGCACGCTTAAGGGGCGGCTGTATAATGCTAAGTGTTTAGCGTGTGCCAGCTTTGTCACCTTACGTGAACCCTGTAACCACCTTTTATTCCAACCTCATCTTCACAGGCTGCCTCTGAGGGAAGGAGAATTTCTGACTTTGGAAGCTGGAAGAGACCGGAGGGAGGGGTGGGCGGGGGTGGGGGTGGGAGGGTGGGGGTGGGGTGGGGAGGTACCAAAGAAAACTTGCCTGTGTCTTAATTACCTGGCAGCTTCCCTGCTTCAGTTTCATAGGTCACTGGATTTCTCCCAGAAAAGTTGTTTTGCAAAGGGTGTGTGGAGTAGCGTAGGCCCTCTGGTGAATAGGATAGTCCTTCCCAGCAACAGGATATGAGAGAGTTCAGCACCAGGAAGATCCTCGTGTCCAAAATGGTGGGGAGAAGTCGGAAATGGTCTCTGTCTGACCAGCTGCTATTTTCTCTAAATTCAAGTGGCCCTGGGGATTGGCTCCGGCACCTCATAATACTGGGAGACTGTGTTTAATCCTAGGTGTCTGAAGTTCTTCAGTTAGTCTGTGGTTTATGTGGTCAGTGCTGACAGCACCAGCTAGCTCGGAGTTACAGGCAGTGATTGTGCTTGTCATAGAAATGGTTCATTCCTTGATGTGCTTTCAAGCGCAATGTCCTCCGAATCCTGTTGGCAAGAAAACCGTCCTCCACCCTAGCACTTAGTTAATAAATACGGCTTGAAAAGCAGCCAAAAATGCATATGTTTGCTGTGCTGTTAGATTCCTTCTTGAAAGGGAAACGCTCTTCTGAATGTGATGCACAAAAGATTCTATTAATTAGGAGAGCTTAGAATGTCTCCCTATAGAATAAAAAAAAACATAATAACCCACGTCGCTACTCCACCAGTTCCTTTGTTGCATCAAGTTTACTGCTCTTGCTTCTAGCAAAGAAATTGCCTCTCTGACCCTCAGTTGTCTCTTTTATCCGCACACTGTGCACACACAACTATTCATTAATGTCAACAAGACTTATGAGTGCATATCCGGTGGGGTGGAGGCAAGGGGACTAGATCCCAAAGTCAACATCTTCGCAATACATTCCAAGATGAAAATGATCAGAGTCCATTACTCTTCAATGACTAACAGAAAACAAAGTAGAGCATTCAGGACACAGGTTGAAGATGAAGCAGAAGACTTTAATTTTCTCTCCCTGAATTGTGTTCATATATATGCACCAGACTCCAAAGCATTTCAAGTCAAACTTGTCCCTAGGTACAGTAGGATAGGGTCATCAGAGCTCACTTGGAAATAGAATTTCTCAGAAGAAACGTAAGCTTCAGCTTCAGGAAGCTGAAGGAGAAAAGACCAGACATGCAGGCAGGAACCAGGTGCTAAACATTCTGAAATGCACGTGAGGGAATATATTCAGAGAAGGAGACAGGTGTTGGATGAAGGTTCCAGGGAGGGAGTCTTTGTGTTCCTCAGGAGACAGAGGAGTTGCTTAGCTCCTTTTTGCCTTGATGAGTTTGTAGTTCTACTGAGGAGGGCTCCTAAGAAAACCGAGTCTTGACTCTAAAAACAATGCCTTCAATTGCTTCTCCGCCTTTTGGCTAAGATCAAGTGTAGTATCTGTTCTTATCAGTAAAAACAATGCCTTCAAACTTCCATCTTTTTTGGAGGGATAGTACATTCCTTTCATCCTTTGTTGCCTGTACATGTTGTGTGCTCTTAAAGACTGACACTCCATCTTTCTCTACTCTGAGCCCTACATGGCTAACATCTATGGACTAAATCATCTGGGCTCGCTTGCCTCTGGCATCTGCTTGGGTTTGGCTGATGGGATTGACTGGCAGAAGTCAGAGGGCGTCAGGAGAGAGAGGTGGATCTACTTATTCCCCACTGCCCTTCCTGCCAGGCCTCAGGTTATTAGTAGTTGTGTTCTTCTAGGAAAGGTCACAGCTCCTGTGGGGACGCTTTCCTGTGGTGCAGGTCTCACAGGGATTCAGCAACCATTTCTTCCCAGTGCCTTTCAGGTTTAGGATTGCAGGTGGTGGCCTCTCGCTTGCTAGCCCAGGGATGTTTCACCATCCTTTGTCATTCTTCGTGAACCATAATTCTTCTGGCTTTGATACTCATTGAGTGGGCCATCTGTTTTCTGTTAGAACAATCACGTGTACATCTATCCATATCAGCAAGGCTGCTTAGAATACGGAGCAAGCAGCCAGCTCCTGACCTGCATCCAACAGTCATAACTCTGTAGGGCTATGGGTTCCTGGTAGTTGTTCTGCCTTCAGAGATGTTGTTCCCAGGCCCCCATTTTGAATTGTCACTTTGTGCCACACTCCATTTCTATCCTCCGGCCATGTTAGTGGCAACCGTGGCCTCTCTGTTCTCTTCCTTGCTTTTGATGATATAAGTGTTTTCTATTAGGCAGGTACTGCGCTGAGTTCTTTCTCTATTTTTTTATATCTTCACAATGAATAGTTACTCCCTTTATCTTCATTTTGCAAGCGAGAAAACTGAAGCTCAGGAAAAGTTGCTGAAGATCACACAGCTGGGAAGAGCAAGGATTCAAATTCTGTTCTGTTCTAAACCACTAAGCTCTGTACTAGCTGATCCTTTGGCTCGGTTCTCAGAGCTCAGTGTAATTGCATGCCACGTTTCTATACACACTGGTGTTTCCCCAGTGTTTTCTAAACCACGGGGATATTCTAGCTGTTCAGATTTCTCGCTGGGCTCCTAGTCCTGGCCCATCTCCTGCCCTTCCCAATCTGGCACTTGATCTCTGTTTTAGTTAGCTAGGGCTGCCGTAACAGAATACAAGAGACGGGGTGGCTTAAGCAGCAGAGACTTTTTTTTTCATAGTTCTTGGAAGTCTATGATCAAGGTGCTGGCATGATAGGTTTCATTCTGAGGTCTTCTCTGTTGGCTTGCAGGTGGCCGCCATCTTGTTGTGTGCTCACCCGACCTCTACTCTATGTGCATGCAGAGTGAGAGAGAGAGAGAGAGGGTGAGCGAGCTCTGTTGCATGTTCTTCTTCTTATAAGGACACCAGACAGAGAATCCGAAGCAGGCTCCAGGCTCTGAGCTGTCAGCACAGAGTCCAACATGGGGCTCATACCCACGAGCTGTGAGATCATGACCTGAGCCGAAGCCGGACAATTAACCAACTGAAGCACCCAGACACCCCTCTTGCTTACTTTCTTAAACAAGGGGATACATGGACACAAAATCAGAGCATGTTACTTTTTTTTCTTCTTGAGCAGAAGGGAAAGGATTTGTGAATTAACAAGTCAAATGCTAATACCATGGAGAAATCATGGCTTGGTGTGACCAATGCAGCTGGCGTGGTTAAACTGTTAACACAAAACTATTTCTTCACATGAGCATAAAAGTATCACAGGGAAGCTACTTATGTGACATGTTCTTTTTTCCTTTCTTTTCTTTTTTAATGAGAGTGTGGGAGAAGAGTTTCAGCTCTTAGTTGTTGGCCTTTTTAACTTCCTTGTTAAAGGTGTGAAGTTTCAAAGTTAATGTATCCCTCAGGGAATTTCCTTGACAAACTAAACAGTTCTTGCCTTATTCTTCCAAGGCGGGAAACTTTCAAGAGGGGAGGTCTGTCAGCCACACCTCTTCCCGGGACATCTCACCACTCCACTCTGGAAGGTGGGACCAGTGAGGCCTCTGGCAGGTGACAATCCTCGGGAACACAAAGTCCGTTGTGCCTCTTGGGAAACTTTGTTTTGTCTGTTTAGAAACTGGATTGAGCTGGTGTCCCAGCAGAGATGCCATGAGAATCTGTGGAAGCAAATACAATTGGGGGTAGATCCCAAGAATATTCGGATTAAGCAATTTACTCCGCAAAAACCAGAAGGGTCAAAACTTCACTGATTTACAAGTAGGTATTTGTGATGGTTAATTACGTGTGTCAACTTGACTGGGCCATGGTACCCAGATATTTGCTCAAACATCATTCTAGATGTTTCTGTGAAGGTGTTTTCTTTTAATGAGATCAACATTTAAGTCTGCAGATGTTGACTAAAGTAGATCACCCTCCCTAACATGAGCGGGCCTTGTCTAATCAGTTGAAGGTCTCAATAGAAAAAAGATGGACCTTTCCCAAAGAAGGGGAAATTCTTCCAGCAGACTGCCTTTGGGCTCAAATAGCAACTCTTCTCTGGGTGTCCAGTCTGCCAGCATTCCCTGCAGACTTTGGGTTTGCCAAGCTTCTGTAATTATAGGAGCCAATTCCTTAAAAATCTCCCTCTTTCTCTATTGGCTTTTGTCTTTTTGGAGAATTCTAACACAGCACTACACGTACCTTAAACCTGACACCATTTGTGGAAGATACTTACTTGTGTCACACCTCGATACATCTTTAGTTCTGTTCTTTTCCGGCCATGGTGCCACACGAGGCCGATGCGAAATATGCAGTCACAGGAGAGGCTGCAGGTAAGGTGATTTATTCTCTACGTCTTGGCTTTCTAAACGTGTTAGATTGTTCTTGTGCTTAAAATTCTTTCCTGCTTTCAAAATGATTATGTGGCCTATGAGTAGTGTGATCATATAGTTATCCAAATGGGGACAGTTTTGAGAGTTAAAGGGAGTGAGACGAATAGGATCACTGTATCTACAAGACCCCGTTCTGGCTCCTTCTTGTTCCACGTTCCCCTCCCTTCAGCCTGCTTGGCTGCCGTGCTTCTTCCTGCTGCAAGGCCGATGCGCGTGCTGATCTCTCTGCCTAAAGACAACCCCTGCCAAGTACCCCCAACCCAGCCTAGCTAATGCTTCCTCAGCCTTGAGAGTCAGCTCAACGTCACTCACTTTGGGAAGCCTCCTTGGGTCCCTGAAGGAGGCTGATCTGACCTCTAAGAAGCATGTACCTTTCTTCTGTGACACTTCCCATTTTGTAAGTCTACCTTTTCGCTTTAATTTAGGTCATTATCAGAGTCAAGTTTGTCTACCTGACTGGCTGTAGACGTCATCAGGACAGGGATTGTATCTGTAGTTCTAATGCTTATGTGCTTGGCCCCCAGTAAATGGGCCCCACCAATATTTCTTGAGTAAATAAATGAGTGAACCCTAACCAGTCGAACCCCTTATGAATGAAGCGTTATTGTCGCAGGTTAAGTTGAGGAGACCCGGGTTCACTGATACACCCTTGGTCACATAGTGGTAAAACTGGGTCTGGAGACTCAGAGCCCATGCGCCTTGCACTCTGCCACTCTGCCTTTCTCTGCAACCTGCAGACCCCAGAGGCGAAATGATTTCAAGAAGACGTTTCGAACTGTGGCCTTCCCCTTTTGCTTCATCTGTAAAAACACACCCCAATTCTTGACACTACTAAGAGAAGTGAGCAATCTGTGTATGTGGTTTAGACTGAAACCCACCTTCGAGGAATTGTCTGGAGATCGTGGTACCTATGGTCTCTGAATAATCAAGCCTCGGAGTGAAGCATATCACTTGAGAATAAGCATGTGAACGTGTTTTTCTTTAGTCCCAGATTTCAGAGGGTGAAAAACTCACATAAAGGAGAGAATCGGACAAAGTATATACCGCCTTCCCATTTCATAGAAATGGAGATTACAAATCACATATCTGAAATTTTTAGACAACTGAAAGGTGTTTTCGATATAATTCCAAAGGATCAAAGCAATTGGCTTTAACTGATTCCTAAATAGCAATACTCAACCTGTGCTGGTTGTCAGGTAGATAATCCCGTTTCATTTTAGAAACACAAGGGCTGAAGAATTGTGCAATCTTCCTTGGGTATCGTGTACTGAGCGGACAGCTCAGACAGGGAAGCTTGCAGAAATCTAATCAAAATGGCCTTACCATGCTGTCTCCTGAATTTCAGACCCACAGGGCAGTTTCGCAGCCAAGTCTGAAAGACTTGAAAAAACAGGGCTAGTTTGGAAGTGCTGACACAAGCCCAGCAGAGAGAACGGCCTCACTATACTGCTGCAACAATCTGAGCAAACGTTGAATAATTTGGGGGGTGCGCATTCATCTTCAAACCGTTTCTACGTGACTTGAGAATATACCACCGAAACGAACATAACTTGGCCATGTAAATCGCATGTACATTCCTACTGAATAGGGCCCTTGATCACATTCCTAACAATTAACGCTGTTCTCAAAAGGATCTGAACTAAGTCCTAACATGTTAAGAATGCTCAGGGGGAAAAAAAACGACAACAGTGGAGAATTTTGCTTCTCTGTTACAAAAATAGAAGAAGGAGGGGCTTATGGAAACAGCAAGTTAAGACTTTTCCAACCAACTTCTATGAGTTGAAGTAAACTGATGAACAAGTTATTCTTAGGTGAGCTTCAGGTCGCTTTCATGGCAAAGGACTATGAGTTCCTTCTCATAGTTCTTTCTTTCTTTCTTCTTCTTTCTTTCTTTCTTTCTTTCTTTCTTTCTTCTTTCTTTCTTTCTTTCTAACTTTTATTTATTTTTGGGGGGGTGGAGAGGGGTCAGGGAGACGGAGATGCAGAATCCGAAGCAGGCTCCATGCTCTGAGCTGTCAGCACAGAGCCGGTCACGGGGCTTGAACCCACGAACCATGAGATCATGACCTGAGCCAAAGTCAGATGCTTAACCAACTGAGCCACCCACGTGCCCCTACAGGTTCTTTAGGAAAAATCATTTTGGTAATACCTATGCATCCACAGGACTTGGTATTTCTCTCAAGGCATTTATCTTACCCTGGGCTGAGTAACAGACTTATGTGTTTCTGCCTTACCGTCCATGTCTGCACTCCTGCCCCCAGCTCCTTAGACCTGAGTTGCTAAAACACAGGAAATATGTTTTCTTATTCTTTTAATCCCATAAAGCACTCATAAACTACAGTGAACATAGCAAATGCCAAACACTCATTAACTGACTTCAATACTACTTAGTAACTGGCGACAGATACAGTATGACACATGGGCAGAGGAGATCTATTCTGGCAGATACAATAATGACAACTCGTGAAATATATAGAGCCACAAGGGCCTGAGAGGTTTCATTATTAGCCTCTTGAACTAGTACTAGTGCTCTTGGGTTTGACTAAGTCATTCGTCAGACCAAACTGGCAGCAGTGTTTTTCCTTTAAGGGAGCACTTAGAGCTAGAGTTAACAATACAATCCCCATCACATAGCCTCTGCTATTTGGCAAATGTACATTTGAATCCCAGTTTTGCCAGTTCCTGACTGTGTGACCTTGGGCAAATTTCTTAATCTCTCTAAGGGAAATGGTCTAGACGAATTCCAAATTTCTATGGCCAGCGGGTGTTTCATGTGCTCGCAGCACGAGTTTGTGTGGGTGAGCTGGGCTCATTTAAAGGCACCAGGACAGGACAGATCAGAAGCCATAATCCATCTTTTGGCCACAGTAGGGGATCTTGAGAAGAATTGGACTTGGACATTGGTCTGTGACTTTGGCATGATCTGTTATTCTGATTTTATCCGGGGAAGTAGGATAGAGACTAGCCATCGGCCACTTTGTCTGAATCTGGAAATCACTTCTTGTACATTAGAGGTTTATGGCCATCCCTCATGTGAACCAACCCTGTATAATCCTGAAACTCTGCTACAGAGGTTGCCGTTGGGAATCCCAGTATCATTTCCACACCCTTGAACTGTAAAAGAGGTGCGGAAACCCCCAGTTGCTGCATCTTCTGCATTGACCCGTCATAGGCAATTACCATGCTAGATGCCCTTTTTGGCTTCTTAGGATTGGGGAAATGGAATTGACCGACATTTCTGAGAAGATCCTATGATTCATTCTAAAAATTCCAGGTTGCAGGTTGCATATTGGCATCTCACAACGCTGATGCTTTTACAGTTCCTATGCAGTTCGACATTTTGTATGTATTTACACAGTTGATAAAGGGTCATCAGTGGCATATGGTTATGGTGGCTGCTTCAGCAAAGATATTACCCTCATTTTAGAGAGAGTTAAAAAGGAGACCTTGAAGCGATGCTTCTTGCCCAAGGCCATGGATTGTGCACACAGTAGAGGCAGAAAGAGGTCTCAGGATTTTCAGCCCTATTGATTCCGTGTCCTTGAAAAGTCTTTTCAGGATTCGGGATGCCTGGGTGGCTCAGTCGGTTGGGCAGCCGACTTGAGCTCAGGTCATGATCTCGCAGTCTGTGAGTTCGAGCCCCGCGTCGGGCTCTGTGCTGATGGCTCAGAGCCTGGAGCCTGCTTCCGATTCTGTGTCTCCCTCTCTCTCTGCCCTTCCCCTGTTCACACTGTGCCTCTATGTCTCTCAAAAATAAATAAACATTAAAAAATAAATAAATAAATAAATAAATAAATGAAAGTCTTTTCAGGATTAGAAAGCAAGGGAGCTGCAAAATGGCACAGACTTCCCCTTTCTCACTCTCTGTGAAACGGGTTGCATCATCTGACTCTCTGAAAGTAAGTTTCCTTTAAAAAATATCAGTGGGGATTTTTATTACAAGGGATGCAGCGTTTTCACAACACTGCATGGTTCGGTGAATCATTTCAGAGATTACTTACATAACAGGGATTTCCCTCAGGCCAGGCCATGCCAGTCATGGGACAGAGCAGGGATGTCCTACTGGAGCAAATGGATTTTTCTGCTCCTCTTGCCCATGCCCTGTGGGAACTTCAAACTCCGTCCAGGCCTTCCCTCCCTCTGCTCAGAAGGGGAGGGGAGTCCCTGAGGGGTGAGTGTCTTAGGAACTGCAGCCTTTCTCACACACTTCATCTCTGGGTCTGGCAATGCCAGTGTTTCCTGACCCCACCACAGAGCCACGTGCCATCTCGTCTGCCCTGTCTTGGATGCCTCAGCTTTCCACCTGTCGATGCAGACTGCTTTTGTCGTCTTTATTTCGAGCAGAAATGGCCATTTTCTCTACGACAGAAAGCAAGGAGTATGACTGACCCCATGTACAAGGATCTTTGTCAGGGAATTCTCTTCTTGGGTCCTGTGTCAGCCAGTGCCATGTAGTTCTCCTCTTGAGGAGTGAGGCCCCTTAGAACCATGCTGGTGTGCCTTCCTTTCTTCCCTTCAGGACAGTCTCAACACCTCTTCTTCCAGCTATTTCTTCCCACCTCTATTAGTAGAGTCCTTCCAAAATAGAACATAAGTTTTTCGGGGGTGGGGGAAGGGTGGGACAGGTGGCTTTCGTGATACCTGCTTGAAAGGATATCAGCACACAAAATAAGGAGATTATTCAGGTGTATTCATATACACTTAGCTCTGGTTCCCTATGTAGTTTTGCTGTTTTTAATTAATAGACTTTATTTTTTAGACAGGTTTTGAGTTCACGGAAAATTGGGCAGATAGTACAGAGAGTTCCCATATACACCCTCTTCCTACGCTATGAGGTTTTAAGCACTTGGTTTTGGAACTCATGAACTGCTTGAAGAATAAATGCAATCCTGCAAGTAAGCACAATATTTCCAACCTGCTGAACCACCGAGAGACATGCAGAGAAATGAATAAAATCAGCATTCTGAGTAGATCACTTACTGTCTTGTCCCACAGGCTATTTATAAAGGCAAACAACTAACTGTATTAATTACAGAGCATTTTCAATTCTTCCAGTAAGAACCGTAAACAGTAAATAATGTTAATTTTACAGCTTAGCATACTTTTTTTTCTCTAGTTTAAAAAAGTCATGTTCTAACAATAACTAGAATTTTCTAATTCCTTATCTCCTTTTTCTGTTGTTTCTGTTCTGGGTTCCCATCCTAGTCCAACCCATTTGTCCAGAACCACAAATTGATTCTTAAAAGCTACCTGTGGTTGAAGTATGGGAGCAGGGTCGGAGCTCTATTAACTGTGTGTGGTTTCAGCTTTCTGCAGCTAAATCCCTAAAGCCTTTAAAAGGGCAGGGAGTTCGCAAGTCTTCTCTAATGATCTACTAATGGTTGAAAAAGCTTGTCGAAAAGATTGTAAATATTTGTTGATTGATTGTCAATGGAGAAAAGGGCTTTTACTCCTCCATAGCAGCTGAGGGAGGGAGGAAGCTTTTACATGCCCATTTGAATTCAGCCTTTTTTATGTTTTGAGGTCCTAGACAGGCGTTCTGAGCAGAGACCTTTTCTTTTCACCTTCACAAAGAAAAATGAGAATAAAACAGTTTTCTTCGGTTTCATTTTATAAGCCAGGAAGACGTATACATCGTGTGACTGAGTTGGACAAGGCTAAGCACAGCTCTTGGTGAATAAGAACTTTTAGTTTCAATCCACCGAAGGGAGATGGAGTAGGTGGAGCAGACAGCTGCCGATGTCGTGAGATGTGAACATTACCAAAAGACTCGCCTGCACAAAAATATCCTTCCCCTGGGTCTATCCTAGATACTGAAAGGCAGCCAGCTATTGGAGCTGCTCTTCTGGATAAAGACATTTCTCCATTAGGTGCCATTAACACACACATCTATTCCTTTGGAAGGGAAATTGTTATACATTAGGAAGGATTAAAGTGTGTGTGTGTGTGTGTGTGTGTGTACGTGCATGTGTTTGTGTGTGAGATCATGTAGATTCACGTTATTGTCGTAGATTCACAGTATAGATTCCCAGTGAGATCCTGTATACTCTTCACCCAGTTTCCCCGCCTTTCGTAACTACGGGACAATAGCACGACCAGGAAGCTGACAGATACCATCTGCAGGCCTCGTTCGGATTTCTCCAGTTTCACGTACACTTACTTGTATACGTGTGTTTCCTTCTAGCAGTTTTATGTATGATGGTGTAGCCGCAAGTCAAGATACAGTCGATCTAAGATCCCAGGTCTGTCACAAGGTCCTCTGGGAGCCCCAGAGCAAAGTTTTCCTTTTAGCAGAGTCCTACTTCGGGCGGAAACGGCCCAGCTGTGATTCTCTTTCTGTGCTAGGTCTTGGGTTGGGAACAGCCTGAGGGGAGTGCCGTCTCAGCAGGAGCGGCCCATTCAAAGATGTGGCAGCTGGAGGCCGTAGACCAACTACATTCCTTAAGGCAGGTTCTTTCTTAACAGATCGGACAGGCACACCGCTGTGACTGCCATTTCTGTGTCTTTCATGGCATTGATATTTTTGAAGGCTATCTTCCCTCTGTTTTTAATAGAACATTCTTCATTTGGGGTTTGTCTCACATTTACCCAGGGTTTTACAAACCTTTTTCTCACAGATTCTTTTACTGACAATTGCCTATTAGCATCCCTTTGAGCTGGTACTCTATGGAACCAGGTTTGGGAGACTGCACAGGTGGCTGTTGCTGCAGGAAAAGAGATTTCCCCCTCTTTTGTCTAGTGATCCCCCCCCCTGCCCCCGCCGTCTTCAAAATTCACACTTTCCAGTGTTCTAGGGGATTAGGCTCTGTCCCCACAACACACTAGGCCTCTCTCTGCCATCGTACCTGTCAGATAGGCTGTCATCGAATGCCCCGTCCAACTGCTTTAAGCTCATCTAGACCATACTCAACAAATGAATGTGTGGAGTACTGCACTATTTCCAAAAGCCAACATTTCTAGTTGTGCTAACATATTACCTACATCTTAGTTATGGAGAATCAAAATATAAAGTGCCAATAATTTGGACAACCCAAAAGAAACAAGAAAGGAGAATGTGGCAGAAGGGGAGAGAAGCATATTCTCTTACACTCTGGTATCAGAGTCTTATTAATGGGAATTCTTAAGGAGTTTTTGTAGTAGGCCAGTTAACAGCTATATGTACTGTCCTATGAAGATGCTACTTGGAAGCAGAGGCTCCAGTCTCGTATTGCTGGTGAGAGTTTCTGTGTTGCACTCAGAGTTGGAATGGAGCATCTGAGTGTCCTGGGCAGGCTTAATCTCACTCTGATTGAACTTGAGGAGCAGACATTTTCTGGGCACCTGAATTTCTACTTTTTATGTATCCTTTGTTTTAGGTGCCAATATTGACCTCTATTTTCATCTAAAAATAATCACCTACTGAATACATATACTGAGTCGTAAGATTTGTGGACTTGTTATACTTCGATAAAATAATTACATACTGTACCTTAATATTTAGACTCCCCATAGATAGACTGGATGGCTGATTGTGGGATCAAATGTGAGGAGAAATGGAAAACTCTATCTAAAAATAAAATTAAAATAATCCCAAAACACCTGCCATAGGTTTTATAAAATAACACTTTGGTATATATCCTTCCAGGGTTTTCATAGAAGGATATGCTTATGAAAAATTATATACATACCAAAAACATATTTACAAAGACCAGATGATTCTCTATATTATGCTATGTAACCTACTTATAATATATTATCAAAGAATTTCTGGGCCAATACATATATACTTAATGTATTATTTTAACTGTTTGTATATTATTATCCTATGAGGTAGATTTTTAGCTATATTACTTAACTAATAATACACTCCACTGTGTTTAACCATTTCCCTACCTTTGGATTTTCAGATTATTTCCAAATACTCATTAGATAACTGGCATGGTGGTAAATAAACACCTACATGACACACATCTTTGCGTTCAATTATTATCCGGTCTATATTCCCAGAAGTCTAACTGGTGGGTCAAAAGATTTTCACTTTTTTAAGGCTGCTGCTAAGTACTGCTGATTTTGGCTACTGTTTTATGAAAGTCCAAAGATCTAGGTCCCCAGAAGATCCTAATAACTATTTGTCATTGGAGGGGGAGGGGCAGAAATACTTGGAACAAACACCTGAAAGGCATAATTAATTAAGCACTTAACTAGGACCAGCAGAGCAGTTTGGCTTTGGGACTCTGAGAAGCTCGGTGAACACTTAGTTTGCTGCGGTTTTTTTGGAGATTTTTTTTGAGAGAGAGTGAGAGAGGGTGCAAGTGAGCAAGGGACAGAGAGAGAGAGAGAGAGAGAGAGAGAGAGAGAAGCGGACTCATGCTCACGTGATGTGGGACTCGAACTCATGAACCGTGAGATCATGCCCTGAGCTGAAGTCAGATGCTTAACAACTGAGCCACCAGGCGCCCTGAGAATATAGTTGTTTTTTTTTTTTTATATATTAATAAGGAAGAGCAGGAAAGAGCATTGACAGGAGGTGTGTGTGTGCGTGTGTGTAGATGCGTGGAGAGGAAGGGTGGAATACAGGCTCCACTGTTTCATGGTTTTTCCCACCTCATGTCTTGGAAGAGAACAAGTGTTTCTTACTGAACCGACTGTGTAAGACTAATAGTGTGTGCCTTTCTTGAGAAGCTTGCTTCACTCTTATAATAATACATGTCTGCAGATTATTTTTCATACTTCAGGGTCTGCGATACCTTTATTTGCCACCTTATGTATCCATTTTTGTAGGTTTATTTCTCCTTGTTTTTTTGGTGGTTAGGGATAGGGAAGTCTTGATAAAAGGGAGTCTTGAACCTCTCACAGAAAAGTAAAGAACACATAAACTTGAAAAAGTCTTCGACACTCCCTTAGCCATGCAATCATCAGCAAGCTATCAAAGATGAGAGCATCCAGAATGGATGCTAAGGAGCTAAGGAAAAAGTCAGCTCTCAGTCAGGAAAATCAAGCAGAGAGCCTACTCTGTGACGTCCTTGAGGATAAGGCACCTTTGGGGAAGCAAAAGAAGCTCCAACCAGATGCCAACCATGGGACTACTCACTGATTACCTAAATAGTTACTGATGGTCTCTCACCCTGAAAGTCCAGTTGACTGTTTACTGGACCCATACTCACTATGCCTGTGTCTTTTCCATGCTTCTCTTCTTCAATATGTAAAACAATGACCTTTAGATTTCAGGTCATCTATTTGGAAATTAAAGAGAAAGATAACCTAAATTTAAAACATAGAAAAACTTGGTGTTATTTTGTTAGAACAATAAGGCTTATGTCAGATTGTATTTTCCAAAAATGGCCACAGCAGTATTTCCACAGCTATATGCTACTTCAGAACTAGGCTATTTTGCCATTGAGAGCTATAGTTTATGTAGTTTATAGTTCATTACTCCCTCCCACCTTGAACCTGGGTAGACTCATGACTTCTCTAACTAGTAGAATATGACAGAACTGATACTGTGTGATCTCTAAGGCTAGGCCATATTAAGGACACAGCTTACACCTGGCTATCTTTTTTGCAGCCACAATACTGTGAAGAAGCCCAGGCCACAAAAATAGGCCATGTATATATGTTCCAGTCAACAGCTCCTATTAAGTTCCCAGATAACTACTAACGTTAATTATGAGCAAATGAGCCTTCAAATGATTCCAAGCCTCTGCCTTCAAGCACTTGGGCATCAGCCATCAGGAAGGGACACAAACTATTCCCTCTGTGCCCTGTCTGAATTCCTGGCCTACAGAATAAGGCTGTTTTAGTCCACACATTTCCTGGTAATCTTTAATGGAAGCAGAGTAACTAAAACAAAGCTATTGGCTAAATTCAATACTGTAATTGGTCAATGACTCAACAAACAGGTGATGCGACCCTGCTCTGATCAACGTACTCTGCTAGACTTCTAGAGTTTGCAAAAAACAACACAAACAACAAAAAATATTCTTTCTTCCGGAAGAGTCCTGTAATCCAGGAGAGGAATCCACATTTATAAGTGCGAATAGGTGGCTGACAATATGTGGCCGAATGAGGTAGTAAGCACATGCTGCAAAGGAGTTGGGTGGAGGGACAATCTGGGGAGCGCAGAGAGCCTGGGCTTCAATAGTAGCACCGCAGCATCCCAGCACACAGCACCACGAAGGAACTGGTCATGTGGCCAGAGAAGACAAATTAGGGATTGAAGGAAGAGTGTCAGGTACTTGGAGACAAAAGATGAAGGTATTTGAAGCAGATTGGAAAACAAAGTGTTGAGTCTGGAGTCCTGGGGTTTGGACAGTCACAGTAACAGCGTTACTGCCGCAGGTGTGTAAGAGTGGGCACGTTACCAAGCACGTTCACAGACGTCACACTTCTTTACGATGGTCCTATGAAGTCAGTTATCTTATCTCTATTGTATGGGTAGAGAAATTTAAGCCCAGTGTCCTAAAAACCACTTTGATTTTATTAGAACTTTCTGGTTCTAAGGGAGTGGTGAATGAAAAGGAAACAAAAGGAGTGAAAGTCTAATTAGCACCTAGCAAATGCCAGGCATTTTGTTTGGTTATTTTCATAACTCATTCAGCCTGAAATCGAGGGGCATGTGGGTGGCTCAGTCAGACTCTTGATTTCGGCACGGGTCATGATCTCGTGACTCGTGGAATTGAGTCATGTGTCAGGCTCTGTGCTGACAGGGCAGAGCCTGCTTGGGTTTCTCTCTCTCTCTCTGCCCCCTCCCCACCCACATGCACATGAGTGCCTGTGTGTGCACGTTCTCTCAAAATAAATAAACATTAAAAAAAAGCCTAAAATCAAATTTTATAACAATCTTGGAAGTAGTTGTTAGTAACCTGGTTATATAGATGAGGAAATTGAGTCTCAGAGACATCAAGTGACTTTTTTAAGGTCATACAAGTAGTAAGTTAGGACCTCGGGACAGACGTTGTCAAATATGATGGCAAGTTCAGCAAACCTCCTACATTCCTGTGGGACAGAAGCTCTCTGCTCCCCTCTACATAGTTTCAAACAAACCTCCCTTTCACATTTTCACAGAAACATCTCGATGTTGGCCTGTCTAAAGCACTCAAGGCATTAATATGGGAATGACCGATGGGTTTAGCACCTTCCAAAAAAAAGAGCTAGCTGTTAACCACAAAGAATTTCTAGTTGGTAGAATATGAAAGGGAAATCTGTCTCTGTCCCTCTCTAGTAAGCTGGGGCACTGATGATATACGCAGTAGTTCAGCAATGAGCTAGGAATAGGGCCTTGAGCTAGCCACTTAAGTCCTCTGGGTCTGAGTTTCCTCACCTGTAAAATGAAGGGTTTGCTGGATGGTCTTCAGGGTCCCTTCCAGGTGGACTATTTTATGATTCCATAACCCTAGAACTAAGATGTAAAATAAGGAATTCACTTTTTAAGAAAAACGTTACATCACTCAGCCTTTTGCCTTTCTTCATCCTTGCAAATTGAGTCTATTCCACTCACGGAGAGCAAAGAATCGTTACTGAGAAGACGGGCTCTTGACACAGTGATGTTCTGAAGCACTTAATATGTAGCAGATCCTCTATCCAGTAGTGGTGCTTTCACACCACCAGCATTTGATAGATTCCTGTAAGCCTGTGGTCTCAAAGATACTCATGTAAAACTGCTCTACCTACTGGGGATTTCCCGTATCTAGTAATTCTAAGTTTTCCTCTGCTAAGTATATGACCATTCTTCTGATGAGGCTTTGGAGATGTTTCTACGAGCTGAGATTGCTCTAAGAATAAGTTCCAACCGTTTGTTCTCATCAAATGGCAGTAGGTTCTGATTGCATAAAACTAACCACTCAAAAAATCTGTTGCAATCCCGATTTGATAAAGCAACAGAAATTATGATGTTAATTGCTCTCTTCCACTTTCTCTCTGTGTTAATTGCCACTGATAATTGCCACTTCCCAGGGAATCATAGAATATGGGGATGTTAGGTAGGTTGCCCTCCATGTCTATATTAAACCATTTGTAATAACAAATGAATATGCAGAAGCTGGTAGGGAAATAAATTTATGGCCTTAATTTTATTGCTTGGATTGAGTTTATGTGTTCCCAAACTGTTTTTTAATTGCTGTGTCCTTGTCTATTTTTGAAAGCCTGGGCAGTTATAAGTTGTTACATAAGATCTAATGATAGGTAAAACTTCTATCTCCCCAAGTTGACTTATCATTTATATTCTCTTGCATTTATACTTAGGAAATGTCGGAAAACTCAACACCAATACATTTCTTGGTGATTTTCAATTTCTTATGAAACAGCATATTAGCATGGAGTTTCAAACAGGCCACAATCAAGAAAAGCTTGATAGATGTTCTATCAAGCTTATGAAACTTAGCTTTATTTTGCCTTCTACTTAGTGGCTCAGTCCTTAAGGAAGATAAAAAGAATGCTGTTTCTTTGATAGGTCTCATTTCACATAGACAGTCCTTGAGTGATGATCTTTTGCCCCAAATGAAAGAAAATTTAGTTTTAAGTATAGTCGTTTTGGAATGAGCCTCTGAATAATATGAATATTAATTGTTACCCCCCAAAAGTATAAAGTATGGGGATATTACCTATCCCACTTTATTTCCAAGTATTCTAAAGGGTCACTTCTGGCTCTCCCAACCCTCCATGGTTACCTTCAAACCCCTTTGCCTACAACAATCACATGCTAGTTGTAAAAACATTTCAAAGTTGTTGAGATCATGACTTGCAAGATTATCATTATCTGATGATGCCCAGATCTGTCCCAAACCATGTCTTCTGTAGTGGTGATGAGCATCTGACCTCGATTAGTACTTAAATAATTTTTAAAGGTGTAGAAAGTAGATGCTAAAACAACTGAAGCTAGCAATTGGGTTTATTTCAAACAGGCTTCAGAAGCATGTTTGCAAAACACAAACAATAGGGTTAGTGCAATATATATTAATACTTTTGGGAGAATGGAACAATGACATAAACCATTGCTGCCTAGAAATGGTGATGTTTTGTAAGTTCTCCCAATCTGGGATTGGTCGAGCTCTTCCAAAGAGCTCTTAATTATCATCATCACTGCATTCCTTATTGTGGTTGTTTTCAACAGTTTAAATAGAAAAATTCTACACTTATTTCTAGGTGGGGAGCCCTAAGCAGAGCAGTATATAAGCACAGAAAGTAGCATTTAGGCCAAATGTTTCCCAGCTTTTGTCACTGAATAGGACCATGTACTCCATCCAGGCTGAAATCATAATCACCTGTTGGGACTTAGAATATATTATAGATTTCCAGGCTCTACCATATTCTCATTCAGTAGTTCTAAGGTGGAATCCAAGCTTTGATGGTTTGGTTTTTTTAATTTATTTTTTAAATCTGTTTATTTCAAGAGAGAGAATCTGCACACATGCTCAAGCGGGGGAGGGGCAGGGAGAGGGAGAGAAAGAGAGAAAGAGAGAGGGAGAAAGAGAATCCCAAGCAGGCTTCTCACTGTCAGCGCAGAGTCTGATGGGAGTCTCAATCTCAGGAACTGTGAGATCATGACCTGAGCCTAAACCAAGAATCAGACGCTCAACTGACTGAGCCACCCAGGTGCCCCAAATTTCTGTAGTTTAAAGTTGGCCAAAGGTGGTTCTGCTGTACAAAGATCATGTGATCTTACGTGTAGTAAAGTAATATCAAGAATCTTAATTTCTTATCTGTTATAAAATTCGCAAAAGACAGTACCTACATGTGAAACATGGAATAAAGCAGACTTGGGACAAAGCCCAGGCTCTACCACTTACTATGTAACTTAGGCAAATTACTTACCTTCTCTGCCCCTCACAGTTTTCATCTAAAAAAATGGGGATGATTGCTTCCTAATGAAATGTTGTGAAAATTAAGTGAGATAATGTATGCACATGCTTCCCATGGTGCCTGCTGTAAATACATACTATAGTATAGCTGTGATTTGGTTTCTCTTTAGATGTTTAATCCAGAGAAACTTGAACCTGAGTGACGAAAATATACTATTCCAATTTGAAAGACTATTTTATCTCACTAGGACAGTAAGCCTGGAGGACCTTTGAGGAACTAAAAATTATAAAACCTGACAGTTAACATCAAAATATCTAGAAATCAAAGGATAGTGACTTTTATGATAGATGAAAATGAAAAAAACAGAGTCAGTTGTCTTTATTATGAGGGGAGATGCATAAGAAAAATGGTTCTCTGAAAAACAAGATGTGATGATGATGTCTGTTGGTTGTTGGCCAACTTCAACTGGAGAGAGAGCTGATTTCTTCCTACCTCAAACTCCCACCTTGGCGATAAGAAGGCAGGTTTCTTCCCTATTCTTTTTTTTACTCCCACGATTATTCCTACTTCCTTGCCTGGGCTTACTCCTCTTCCCTCTTCCAAGATCGCTTAGGTCTCATGTTCTTTTGCGTCTTTTAATCTACCCGACCTTTACCCCATCTTTTGAACTTCTGTTGTCTCAGCTAACACCTTATACTGTATCCATTTTATTATTTTGTGGATGCTAGTTCTGTCTGTCAGAATGGACTTCAAATTTTCTGAAGGGAAAGATATTCTTTTTTTTTTTTTTCAAGGGTGGGGCAGGGAGAGAGAGAGGAGACTGGGAGCATGGGAGGGAGAGAATCAAGCAGGCTATGTGCTGGGCATGGAGCTCAGTGGGGCTCAATCTCATGAACCATGAGCTCATGGTCTGAGCCCAAATCAAGAGTCAAATGTTTAACTAAATGAGCTACCCAGATGCCTCAGAAAGATATTCTTAACCTCCCTTTACATCTTTTTCCTCAGCCTAGTACACAAAACTCTTGGCATAAAGGGTTACCTCATAAAAAAAGGGTTGAGTGCCAGAGAAGGTTATCTATATGTGACGTTGAGAGTCAGTCAGGCCATCTTTAATGTTTGGTGTGCTAGTGACTTTTGGTTCCATTTTACCTGGCTGTTCTTTGCTCTCCAACAGATATATGCAGAACACAAATAGTTTAAACTGCTCCTTGACGTTTCTTGTTGATCAATTCAGACTTAGTTGTGTTTTTTTTTTCTTTTTTAAATAGTGATTCTCAAAATTGTTTACATGTTCGAATCATCTGGGGAGCTTTAGAAAATCTCATGTCCAGACTACACCCTAGACCAATTAAATTAGAATTTCTAGGAGTGAGGCCAACCCATCAGGAGTTTTAGTTAAAAGCTCCCCAGGAGATTCCAATGTACAGCCAAGATTGAGAACCATTGTTTTAGATCAGATTATGTACAATCTGATTACGAGAGCCCCAGACTGGAAACAGATAATAAATAAATCAACTTCCAGGAATGGGATTTCTTAATGGAGCCCCCCAGTCCAATGGACTTTCAACTTATTCAGAGTATTCTTTTCCTAAACTGCTTTAAGGCACACTGCTCAGTGGGCCTGAAACTACATTTGAGAACAGGCGTGTACAGGAAGTGAAACTCATTGCTGCAGCGGGTTCATGCACCCCTGTGCATGAATTATCCATATCGTTGATTGGTACCCATTATTTAAATCTTGGATTGAATGTCATTTCTTAACAGAGATTTTCTCTGACCACTTTCATACTTCATTAATATATGAAGCATAAGTTATACTTTCTCAAACACCCTGTCTTCTTTCATAGCACCCATGGTATGTTAGTGATCTTGCTTAATATACTGCCTCCTCCTGCTCCTAGCATAGGGTTTAAGCCCAGTGATGGAAGAGACCATATCTGCTTTATTCATTGTTGTAGAGCTGGCATCCATCATAGTGCATGTGTAGGAGCTTAGTAAATACTTGCTGAAGGAATGAAAAGCAGAGTACTAGTTTTTGATGGGCATTCATTTGCAGGGTGGGGGGGGGAATGGTTGAATCCTGTGCCTCGCTGTGGAATATTCTATCGACTATGAGATAAGGCAGAGTGGTGAGCACTCTTATCCAATTTTGATCAGTGATTCTCAAATATTATCTGTTCATGAGAATCACTTGGACTTGGACGTTTCATTGAAATACCTATGCCTCATATTTAAGAGATTTGACTTTAAACGTGTGAAGTCAGAACCAGCAATAAGTTTGCCAGCTGATTCGGATGCCCTGGGCCACAGTCCAGTGTTTAGAAACTATTCCCTTAGACATTGCCCTGAAATGACTTTTGGAAGCCATGGTAATTTGAAGGCTGTAGCCACCGTTGTGCAGTTGTTCTTCATGTTCTGTGATGAAACCGTGAGGGTGAGGTTGAAGGTTTTCTCTGGAGGAGACATACATTGCTTTCACAGCAGCTCTAGAGAGAGAGAACCCCCCAAATCATCCACGCTGTTCAGTAATGTGGCTAGCCACACTGACAGTGTTTTGGAAATTGATGTAGGAAAGTCTGATGGTATCAGAAATGCATCAAAGTAGCACTTTTCCCAAAAGCTTGGGAAACTTAACGACGTTAGCCATGGTCAGTGCTAGGCTGATCACTCTCTGTTGGTCAGTGTTGGTCATATTTTTATATACCTGTATCTGTTTTCAGAAATGACATGGGATATATTAAACTAAGTATTCATAGCTTTTGCATTTATGCTAAGAAAAGATACACAGATTGTAAGACTTTAGAGGACCTACAGAGCTCCTTCAGCTAGTGAATTCAACTAGCCCAATAGAGCAAAGAAGAAAAAGATAAGCAAAGAAAGAACTCCATATACTAAAAATGGGTATTATGAAAACCATATAATTAAGCAATTCTTTTCCATAGGGGAATCTATTTACTCAAAATCTATTTACTGTAATTTCAAACATAATCTAACTGCTTTGGGGAATCATAATTATTATATATGATGCATAGACAATAGATACGCAGAACATCAAAGTCATAGCTGCATTCTTGGGCTAAAATTGTCCTTTATTTTATTTTATTTATTTTTTAAAATATTTATTTATTTATTATGAGAGAGTGAGAGAGCGAGCACATGGGGAAGGGGCAGACAGAGAGGGATGAGAGAATGTAGGGCCTGATCCCATGAACCAAACTGTGAGATCATGACCTGAGCCAGTCCCCAATCAAATGAGCTACCCAGGTGCCTCAAATTGTCTTTTATTTTAGTATCTGCATTCTTATATTCAATAGCTAATTGAGAACATTTGCATATGTTATATAATTTAATATTTATCATAAATAATGTGAAATCCAGGGAAGATATAATTCTCATTTTACAGATGAGGAAATTGTGCCAGGGAGGAAGATTGAAGAACTTGATAAAGTCATTGTGATTCCTAGTCTAAAAATCTTTCTGTTGCAGTAGGCTGCCTTGTAAAATGGGAAATAATCTTTAATAATCATAAAGTGAATCTGGAACCATCAAACAACATTTAAAGGCTAGCATGGTCAGGGGCATCTGGGTGGCTCAGTCAGTTAAACATCTGACTGTTGATTTGGGCTCAGGTTATGATCTTGCAGTTCATGAGTTCAAGCCCAGCATTGGGCTCCACACTGACAGTGCAGGGACTGCTTGGGATTATTTCTCTTCTCTTCTCCCTGCCTATCCCCTCTTCACATGCTCCCTCTCTCTCTAAATTAATAAATAAACTTAAAAAAAGTTTAGCACACTCAGTTAAAAAATGTAGAACCTATAGTATTTTATAAATGTCCATTTACAGCAGTTAAATTAAAATAACAATGTGTGAACTCAACACCCAAAAACAAATAATCTGATGAAAAATGGGCAGAAGACATGAACAGACATTTCTCCAAAGAAGACAGGTGACCAATGAAAAGATGCTCAACATCATTCACCATCAGAGAAATGCAAATCAGAATCACAATGAGATACACCTCACAAGTGTCAGAATGGTTAGAATTAAAGACAAGAACAAGTGTTGGTGAGGATGTGGAGAAAAAGGAACCCTTATACACTGTTGATGGGAATGTAAATTGGTGCAGCCGCTGTGGAAAACAGTATGGAGGTTCCTCAAAAAATTAAAAATAGAAATACCATGTGACCTAATAATTCCACTCTTGGATATTTGCCCAAAGAAAATGAAAATACTAATTTGAAAAGATATGTACACCTCTATGTATATCCCAGCATAATTTACAATAGCTAAAGACATGGAAGAAGCCCCAGTGTTCACTGATAGATGACTGTATAAAGAAGATGTGGTATACATATATGTACACACATACATATAATGGAACATTACTCAGCCATATAAAAGAAGATTTTGCCATTTGTGACAATATGGATGGACTTATTGTGCTAAGTAAAATAAGTCAGACGGAGAAAGACAAATACCATATGTGGAATCTAAAACACAAAACAATGAATAAACAAACAAAAAGCAGAACTAGACTTAAAATACAAAGAACAAACTGATGGCTGCCAGAGGATGGGGACTAGGGACATGGGCAAAATGGATGAAGAGGAGCAGGAGACACAGGCTTCCAGGTACGGAATGAGTAAGTCACAGGAATAAAAGGTACAGCATAGGGAATATAGTCAATGATACTATAATAACCTCGTATGGTGACAAGTGGCAACTATGCTCATGGTGAGCTTAGCACAACATACAGAGAAACGGAATCACTATGCTGTACACCCAAACTAATGTAACATTATGTGTCAACTATACTCAAATAAAAAAGTAAATAAAGTGGATTAACTATCCCCCCAAATATTAAAATAAAATAACAAAGTTTGAGTACCTGAAGGAGTTTTTGTCATATGGAATGTCATTTCTGTGGAATCTCCATTTAGTAGGAATTCAGATGAAAAAGGAATACACACAGACACATGCACACACACACACACACATGCATTTTTTAAACTGTTTTTTCATCCACTATGAATTACTACCATTTCTTATGTGCACATATTTCTTATGTGGTTTTGGCTATGTATTATTTATGTGATCTGTAAACCATTCTTCCGTGCTCAAAATGGCCCACGAAAGGAAGGGAAGAAGACAGATGCAGTCAATTAAAACTCGACAGAGATTTTTAGCTCATAGATAGTATATACCTGAACTGGAAGAGAGCTACAACACCGAAACTAACTTCTTTTTTCACAGTAGGTAGTTTAGAGATTTTGGCTTATGCTGAAGTTCTGCATGGTAATATATACAAGAGGACTATTATAGTAGATTATGTAATTTACGTCTTCTCAAATTCTGACCTTGTATTTTATCTGCTTAATTCTCCAATCCTAGGATCAGATATTTGGGTGATACAAAAAAGCAAAGAAACTAATTCTATGTACTCCCTGCCCTCCATCCAAAACCCCAACGATGCATGGACTGACTGAAGATTTTCTTTTTCAGATATTTATAGAGGTATTATAATCTCTGAAGGATGGAAGTTGCTATTATTCTGCAACGATTTCATCTGCTGCCTTATCCATTGATCATACACACACACGTATATATTTTGTTTTTCCTTCAGTGCTGTGCTGGCTGTTGGCCTTTGACCTTCTAGTATTTGGATTTTTTTTTTTCCTAAGGCATTCTCAGGTAGAGAAACCTTTATAAACATTGCACCTCTGGATCTGTATTGATATTAAAGTAAAGAAGTAATCTCTCCAGATATTAATCTCCTGAGTTTGATTCTTTATTTTACTGCTCTCAAACTGTTGCAGAGTTATTTTTCCTTCTCTATTTGAAAGCTAGGAAAACTTATTTTGAGTCAGTACATTACATTTTTCCTCAATTTGTTCGTTGGTTATGTGCTGGTTTTAAAGTACGTCCACAGATTCTTTGACACAATTCCTTGAAAAGGTGGAGATTCTAATTCTCTGCCACTTAACACTGAGGGCCAGATATAGGAGCTTCCTTTGAACAAACAATGTGGCAGAAGTTATAATTTGGGAATTCAGAGGCTAGATGGTAAACGATATTACCATTTCTATTTGATCTCTCTTGGACTGTCCACTTTGGTGCAGGCTAGTCATTATGTTTCAAGAATATCCAAATAGCCTTGAAAGAGTACCCCCTGGGGGAAGGACCAAGACCTCCTGTCAACAGCCAGCATGAACTTGCCAGCCATGTGGCAGCCATGTGACCTACCATGAAAGTGCATTCTTCAGCCCCACCCAAGCTTTCAGATAGCTATAGCCCTGGTTGATGTCTTGACCATAATCTCGTGAGAGACCCCCCATCCACACCACTTAGCTAAGCCACGCCCAAATTCCTGACCCCTAGAAACTTCAATAGACAATATATGATTACTGTTGTTTTTAAGGCACTAAGTTTTGGGGTGATTTGTGAAGCAGCCGGAATGCAGTCAGTTGAAAGATAACTGTTGCCTTTATTCTTTTTTTTTTTTTTAAGTTTTTTTAATTTATTTTTGAGAGACATAGAGACAGAGTGTGAGCAGGGGAAGGGCAGAGAGAGAGAGGGGGACACAGAATCCGAAGCAGGCTCCAGGCTCTGAGCCATCAGCACAGAGCCCGATGCGGGGCTCAAACTCACAGACCGTGAGATCGTGACCTGAGCTGAAGTCGGCTGCTTAACCAACTGAGCCACCCAGGCGCCCCTGCCTTTGTTCTTAAAACAAATATTTACTGTGCATCTGATTTATGTCAGGCAGTCTGTTCTTATACTGAAGTAAACAGAAGAGACATAGTTCCTCCCTTCAAAGAACTTATAATCTTGTGATGGATACAAATATTAAATAGAGAATCACATAATTATTTAATTACCACAAGTGTAAGAGGGAATAGCAGAGTTATGAGTGCTAATGACCTTCAACCTAAAGGTCAGGAAAAGTTTCCTTGAGGACATTTAAGCCAACATTTGAATGTGTAGGAGTTAACAGGTTAAGAGGAAAGCGGAGGATGGGAAAAAGCTTTCCAGGCAGAGGGATGTATAGGTGAAGGCCCTTGGTCAGGAGTCCCAATTAAGAAATTTCTGTGCTAGAAACTATTAGGAGATTTTGTTTTTTCATTTGTTCAGTTTCTTCAAAGAAATATATCTGATCCCCTAATGTGTGTCAGGCACTGTACTAAGCACTGGGGATACAGCAGTGAACAAATTGGGCATAAATTCCTGCCCTTACAGAACGTACATTCTAGTGGGTGAGGAGGATAATAAATAAAAATAAATGAATAAAATACCTAATATAAGACTTCTGGTTTCTGGTCCAGCAATGTAAACAGAGCTTGGAAGTTGTCTCTTTCCTCTGCACCACAAGGAAAAAGCTGAACAAACTAAAAAAAACAACTCTTAGATTCATCAGGGAACTGAGGTCATAGGGCAAACCATTTGCTTCCAGTATTGGAGAGGCAAACAGGTAGATACCTAGAATCCAAAGCCCAGGGGCAGAAAACTCCTTGGGAACCAGTGCCAGGGTAGGAAAGCCTAGTCTGTATTTGACAAATTGCTGGAGGCTTGGGGTAGACAAGTCTGAAAGACAAAAACTTCAGAGGGGCTAAGCTGTAGGTGAGGCCCCCACACTTTTGTGACTTTGACCTCCAGGTTCTCACAGGGAACATCACAAAAATCCTTTTGTGTTTCCTGTGAGGCAGGGGTGGTGGGGTGGGGGTAGGTGGGAGGGGAGGTGGGGGGGTGGAGGGGTTGGTATTGGGGCAGAGGGAGTAACTATACTGAAATATGGCCAGGGCATTCTGTCCTTCCTGACAAGGCCTGCCCCCAAGAGAAACTATGTTAGCAGAGCCAAACTTACTGGGGTTTTACTAACCTAGTGGAAAAGAAATAACCAATTCTAACACCCTTTAGCCTTCCTATATGTCTGAAGGGGGTAAAACAAAACAAAACAAAACAAGAGAAGCACTTATGAAGGTCACAGTCTGGGGGCATGGTAAGACCCCTAATAACGGGATTATAGAATGCTTCTCCTTCCCCCACACCTCATCTCCACTTCAATGGGGTTCCTTTATAATAACAACTGAAAGAACTGTGCATCTCGGATGATATTCAAGAAGTCCCTGGGGAAACCCAAAGACAACAAAAGAGACAAAAACAAGGACACCAGAAGAAAATGTAACCTCCAACACCTACAACTATAAAAAACAGTAAATACAGCCTAATCTGTAGCTGGATAAATAAAATCTATGATACAGCAGGTGGTAATAAGTGTTGAGAAGAAAAATAAAACAGGTAAAAGCGATTGAGTGTGTCGCTGGGGAGGGCAGGTTGCAATTATAAATAGGATGGTCAAGAGATGCCTTCCGGAACAGGTGACATATGCACAAAGTTATGAATGAGTTGTGGACATGGCTGGGGAAGAGCAGAGTGAAAAAATAGAAGGTCTTTAGGAGGGAATGTGCCCGGTGTATTGGATGAACCACAGGAAAACCAGTGTGACTAGACAGTGAGTGAGAAGAGTCATAGGAAATGAGGTCAGAGAGGTAAGGTCAGTTGTTAGGTAGACTGTGCGTCACCTTGTGGGCCAATATAAAGACTTGGGTCTCTGGCTCTGTGAGAATAGACCACAGGAGAGCAAGGGAGCCCACTCAGGAGGTTTTTGAAATAATTCAGGAGAAAGATAATGATGCCTTGGGTCATGGGGGAAGCAGGAGAAAAGGTGAGAAGTCATCTGATTCTGGATACATTTTGAAGACAGACCTGACGGATGTTGCTTGTGGATGAAGGTATAAGATGAAAAGAGGAATCAAGGTTGACTCCTTAGTCTAAGCCAAAAAAGGAAGGCTGAATGAGGAGCGGGTCTTTTAAGAGGGAGATCAAGCATTAAGTTAGAGATGCCCATTAGACATCCGAGTGAAGATGCAGAGTAGGCAGCTGGGCATCCAGCACTAGAGGTGGGGGGAGGTATGGGCTGGAGATATAAATTTAGGAGTCATCAATATATAGATAGAATTTTAGGCCATGAGGACAAATGAAATTACTAAGGGAGTGAAACTCGATGAAAAGGGAAGAGGGCCGAATCCTACGACACCCAATGTTAACAGGTTGACGAAATCAGAAGAAATGAGCAAAGAAGGCTTGGACGTAGGAGGAAAACCATGAGAGTGTCATGTCCTGGAATACAAGTTAGTGAAGTATTTCCAGAAGGAGAAAGTGAATAATGGTGTCAAATATTACTGAGGAGTCAAATAAGGGAATTGACCATTGGATTAGCAATGTGGACACCACTGATGGAGAGCAGTTTTGGTGCTTGGAAGAGACAAAAGCTTGATTAAAGGGGGTCTAGAGACAATGGTCAAATAAGGTTTAGAGATATGACTATATATAATTCTTCAGAAGAATGGCTGTAAACTAGAATGGAACTATGAACTTGTAGCTGGAGGGTAACATAGATGAGAGAAATAACATGTCATAAAAGGATCGGGATCTAGTGATCCGGTGGAGAGTTCAGCCTTAGATAGGAACATGGACAGTTCATCCCTGGTAACAGCAGAGAAGGCAGCATATAGGGCCCAGATGCTAGTGGGCGGGTGGAGGTGTTGGTTGGAACTTGTGGAGGCTCTCTTCTGATTGTTTCTATTTTCTCAGTGAAATAGAAATCAAGGTCATGAGCTGAGAGTGAAGATGGGGGGAGGAGGTGTTGGAAGTATGAGGAGAGAAGACAACATATGGAATTGTAGTCCTAGGATTGTAAATGGACAAGGGAGATGTACAGAGACTGCTGGGCAGCATGACCGGTGTGCTTGAAATGAAGAATTGTGAACGTCATGAATTTAAAGGGAGACCGGTCAGCATGGACAAGTGTTTTCTTCTGGCTCCATTCAGCTTCATACATTGCAGTTAAGAGACATGTTTCTGCAAATGACTGTAACATAGTTATTTGTTCACATCTAACAATCAGCGACTAAAGTAATTAAGAAATGATGAATTTGTGTCAAATTGACTTCATTTAGCACTGTTAGAGAATGGGAGGTCTCCGGTTAATTGAATGTTGTAGATGATGAAGTCCATATATGAACTAATTTAAATATATGCATATATATAGAACTAGAAGATGAGGGAAAAACTACTCTGAAATGACCTAAATGTTTTGGAATAATAATACGTATCTAAATATCTAATAGCATTTCAGTGTCATAGTGATGCTAATAAGTAGGAATCACTGTATATCAAGGAAAATTCTGATTGCTTTTGAGTTTTCTGGCCGTTTGGAATCTGGCTACATTACACTGAGAATTTTTTTAAAAGATACAAAAGTGGAAAGGGACATAATTAAATGTAATAAGAATATCTTCATAGAAATTCACCTATCCTGGCTTTGTTACAACAAAGCATTGGTATAACCTTTTTTTCTTTCCTTCTCTCAACTGACTTTTTCTTGGCTAGTGAAGCGAGATAACATAATTAGATTCCGAATCTCTGGCAGTGGCAATAGCAATGCCAATGTCAGTGAGTAGGATTATCTAGACTTGTTTCACCTTTGCTGCAAGACAGACTTACTTCTTTCTTGGCTACTTGTGTTTTCTGCTACCTCAAACTCTTTATTCTTGTGAATCTGCTTTAGTATTCACTTATTTTTAAAAATAACTCTCTGATTATATAAGCAACACATATTCACTGAATAGAACTTGGACAAAAGAGAAGAAAATAAAAATTATCTCACTACTTAGAGAATAACACAATTAACATTTTGGTGAATTTTAATATTTTAATGCACACATGTATTTATTTAGAAAAGTTATATCAAACTGTATATCATTTTATATCCTTTTTAACTTAATGTTTTGTTGTCAGCTTCTCCCATGCCATCCCTTAGTCTTTTTTTTTTTTAACTTCAATGTTTATTTGGGGGGGAAGCGCAGAGAAAGAGGGAGACAGAGCATATGAAGCATGCTCCATGGTGACAGCAGAGAGCCTGGTGTGGGGCTCGAACTCACTAAGTGTGAGATCATGACCTGAGCCAAAGCCAGATGCTTAACCAGCTGAGCCACCCGAGTGGCCCATCACCACATAGTCTTGAAAACACAATTTTAAATGACTATATAGTAGTGTATTGTATGAATACACTATAATTCAGTTAACAATTCTCCCATTATTGAGCATTTAGGATGTTTCAAAATTTATAACACTAGGGGCACTGGGTGGCTCAATCTGTTGAGCGTCAGACTTCGGCTCAGGTCATGATCTCATGGTTCATCAGTTCTAGCCCTGTGTCGGGTTCTGTGCTGACAGCTCAGAGCCTGGAGCCTGCTTCTGATTCTGTGTCTCCCTCTCTCTCTGCCCCTCCCCCGTTCATACTCTGTCTATCTCTCTCAAAACTAAACATTAAAAAAATAATAAAATTTATAACACTAGATGAACATGCTTGAGCATAAACCTTTTTTTGTAACACTGATGATTTTCTTAAGGTAGGCTCCTAGAAATGGAATTATGAGGTCAAAGGGTGCAAACATTTTAAAGGTTATTGTGTATGTATTCCAGTCATCCTCCAGAAGGATCACACTTTTTGTAGTCCCCCGGAAGTGAACAAGGCCATCCATTTCACTGTTCCCTTGAAAATTCCATCATCTACAGCACCTATCTGCATACCCTACCCTGTGCTCACTTCGCTTCAGTTTAATTCTCAAATGACTTATCCCATAATGCTCCTGAGGGATCTTCCTGACTCCAGCCTTTCTTACCGTTCCGATAGATATTTGATATTCGTTGTGCTGCTGTTTGAGCCCTTTCCACACCCCTGGCCTTGTCACTTCCCTGATAAAAACCGCAGATCCTCCTCAGTCCCAGTAGGTTATACAGCAGCACTCAAGACCCTTCCCTGTCTGTCCCAACCTTCCTTTTCAGCCTCACTGACTAGTCATCTCTAACCTCTGACAAAGCCTGACAGAATGTCTTTTTATATATACAACATACAATGCTCATTTGTGCCTCTAAGGCTTTACATGATTTCACTCTGTCACCTTTCCTCCCTGAAACTGAATTCATCTTTTAAAACACAGAGCAAATTCCTCCCTGACATCCCAGGGTGAGGTGGTGGAGCACGGCACCACGGTGGCCACACAGCACTGTACCCATGTCCACACCACAGCACTAATCATTTTGTTCTGCAATTATTTCCTTACTTTGAGTTCCCCATTGAGTCTCTCAATTTATTTTTATCCTCCCTTCTTAGCCTGTTACATAGTTGACAATCAATAAATATGTATTGACCCAGTGGCTAAAAGCACAGAGTGGATTTGAATAGTCTGTCATTAGCTAGCTTGGAAGCATTGGATTGCAGGGGTGGAGTGTGCCCTTGCTAACTAGTCTGCAGTGGTCTTTTAAGTGGACTTCCCTTAGCTGGCATCAAAGCATATCGTGTGTCCCGTGCAGTCTTTGATCGCAAGTTTCTCTCCATTTTTCAGTCTCTTTCTGTTATTTGTCTTAATTGCATTCTGTGGTCTACTCTCCCAATTCTTTCATTCTAACCAGCCTATTTTGATTTCACCTATCTGACAAAGCTCACAGCAACTAATGGCTTTACTTCATACTGTCTTCTTTGTTCTTGCTCTTAAAAAGTTCTCTGATCCTTTGTACAGGTGGCTGAGTGTTGGCTGGAGAAACACACAGAGTTGTGTTGCCCAGAGCATCCTGCTTGTGAATTCTTTTCTGTATTTATATACTTCCTCTGCATCTCATTTATTTTTTATTGTACTCTTCTAATGTATGCCCTGCAAGCAACCTCTATCCTTTGTTGAACAAGGCAGGATATAAGTACACGCAGAAATCAATGCATAAACGCTGAGCACATGGTGACTTCCATTATTGCACACTGCATGCTGTCAAAAAGGCCATTGGGTGCTCCTTGCTGCTCACCTATATACATATTGGTTTGTCTGGGTTGCTGTTCCAAACCTTTTCGTGACTTGGCCGCAAAGCTTACTTCAAAAACAGAAGCCACCTGAGGAGACTTTCCTTAACTTCTCTCTCTCTCGCACCAAGGCCTCTCTTCCAGGGCAGCCCAGTCGGGCATTTCCAGGTACTGGAAATGGTATGTGTGCGTGGTGCTTCTAACTGAACTGAGCAGTCTCCGAGGCCCCTGCCCCTCTGCCTACAAACCTGCTCTGGCAGAGCTCAGTCCACAAGCTCAGCTAACGGCCTGCCTCTCTGTCCTTTCCATAATATAATTTCTGTTCTTTCTATAATCCAATTTCTATCCTTTCTATAATACAATTTCTGACCCAGAGCCCCATTCTGCTGAGGTGCTTCAACAAAATATTAACATCTTTCCTTCTTAGGGCTTCCTCTTCCCTGCCCCACTTCCCACCCCATGGATCTTTTGCAGTAGAAAGGCTTGACAGTGAAGAAGGGCACTGATTGATCTCTTGGTCCTTGGTCCTCTGGGTCATGATTTCCTGTCTGTTTCCACATTCCTTGGTGCATGGGCATCTTTGCTGAGCCTGCCTGGGTCCTGTATCCCTAGGCAGGTCACCCAGTGCTCTGTCTCTCAGGTCTTGTCTCTCCTTCTGTGAGGCCGCTGGGAGGCAGAGCCTGCCCTCTCTGCTCTGGGAATCCATGGACAGCTTTTACTCTATTTCCTCCTCCTGCCCTGGCTATGGAAAACCCTCATCTGGGGGAAATATGTCTCCCTCCATTTTTCCTCAAGAACTTGGTTTCTTAAACACAAATTCCCTAAGTTTTCCTAAGGGCTTTAGAATTTGAGAGAACAACAACAAAAAGCCAAGAAGACTTTTAAGTAAAGACAGACCTGAGTGCTTTAAATATCAGAAGGAAAAACTCATAGAATAATACCCCAAATATTCCCATCATTGTCAACAAAATAAAAGCAAGCAAACAAAAAAGTCCCTGAATTTTCACTCCTCACTCCCATTCTCTTCACCATTAATCTTTCTAAAAAAGTAATCTGCCCCATTGTCTTCGTTCTGGGCTACCCACACCTTTCTGTTTCTTCTCTGGTTCTACGGAAAACACTCTCCTAATCACCAACCTCCATTGTTTTCAGCTTCTTCCTTCTCTCACTTTTAACTCCCTTTTCCCACTTCCAACTTCCAGCTCTCCCTCTGTGTTAGGACGATTCAGTCACCAGCATTGTGCTATGCACTGGAAACGCAAATGAATTAGACAACTCTTGTTTTTAAGGAATTTAGGATCTGGTAAGGTACATAGGTAGCAATGTAGTACTTCACAAAGATTCGTTGCTTCTGTGTTTGATGCCAGAAAGGCCATGGCCCTTTCCTGCTGCTGCTTGTTCCTGTTTCTAACTCTTCCTCCTGACGACACATCCTCTCCTTTTCTCACTGGATCCTCTTAAATTTTCCACTTGGCAAAACTTTTCTGAGAGTCCGCCCTCGGTTTCTTCTCCCCAGGTTTCCCCCTTCAGAGAAATTCTTTGTATCCGTGTGGATGAATCCTAAAGCTACATACTGGGTTGGCTGAACAAACTCACTTAGGTGTCCTTTTAGCACCTCCCCGTCTCCGGTTAATGACATCACCACCTTCTTTCAGTAAAGCTTACTTTTTCTCTGTTCTCAGCATCCAGCCAATTGCCATGACCAAATGGTTCTTCCTCTCGAGGCTCTCTCTCATTCAGCCTTTCCTTTTCTTGTTCATCCTATCACTTGATTGATACCATTATAACAGAAGAACTTTCTGCTTTGTTCTTTGTGCCTGGAATGTGGGCCTCTCCCCTTAACAATTACAATATCCTGGAAACTTGTTTCCCTGTTCCAAACTTCTTATGTATCAGAATAAACTTTCAAAAGCACCACATCTATAATCATTTCATAAAACATACATAGGTCAGATCCTTGCTGTATACCTTAAACTATTATGTTATGTGAAAATTTAAGTGTTGTATGAATTCCGACCTGGGGGTGAAGGGGTTTCCATGCCATCATGCAATTCTCTGATACTAGCTGGGTGTCCTACCATTCAGCTGAATTCTGATCCTATCTGCTGGAGATAGCGTCAGATCAGATGGCATGGGTTAAGGCTCAGTCCTACAAGTCTGGCCCCCACCCCACTGCAGATGCCTGTCTCTAGTCCAGGTTGTCCCCTGATTGACCAGCTTTAGACCAGAGGTTCCAATGACCCCTTCCTTGGGTTCAATTAACTTGCTAGAGCCACTCACAGAACTCAGAGAAACATTCTACGTATCAGATTACTGTTTTGCTATAGAATAGGATATAACTCAGGGACAGCCAGGTGGAAGAAATGTATAGGGCAGAGTTGGGGGGGAAGGGGAAGAGCTTCCATGCCCTCTCCAGAAACACCATTCTCCTCAAATCTCCAGGTGTTCACCAACACAGAAGCTCTCCAAACTCTGTCCTTTAGGTTTTTATGGAGGCTTCATTACACAGGCATAATTAACCCATTGGCCATTGGGGGTTGATTCAACCCCCAGGTCCTCTCCCTTCCCAGGAGGTTGAGGGGTAGGACTGAAAGTTCCAGCCTTCTAATCACATGGTTGGTTCTCCTGGCAACCAGCCCTGTCCTTAGGGGCAGGCTAAAAAGTTGCCTCATGCGTATAACAAAAGACACCTTAGTCACTCCCTGCTTTCCTCACTTAGGAAATTCCAAGGGTTTAGGAGCTCTGTGCCAGAAACATGGCCAAAGACCAAATATATATTTATCACCCATCATAATATCACACAATTATAGATCAGTAAAACCAGGAGGGATTAAAGTACCACACCTATCTTGTCATTTCCTTGCTCTAAATCCTTGTCTGTGTGTCAGTTAGATTGTTCGAATTCGTTACCCAGCACTCAGTGCTTTTAGGATATACTCCACATCTGTTCTAGCTTCTCTCCAAGTAGACCCTTATGAATATCTCTTTTTGTTGTTGTTTATTTATTTTTGAGAGAGAGAAAGAGAGAGAGGGAGACAGAGGATCCAAAGTGGTATCTGCGCCGACAGCAGAAAGCCCAATTTGGGACTCAAACTCACAAACCATGAGATCATGACCTGAGCCGTAGTTGGACACTCAACCGACTGAGCCACCCAGGTGCCCTGAACACTTACGAATCTTCTATTGCAGCATACATGTACTATTCCTCAGACACTAGATATATTGCCTAATTGCTTTTGCTGGTATTTTTACAGCTAGAATATACTACTGCCCGTTGCTACTTGTGGAACTCTTAGCCATCTTTTAAACTTCTCCAAAGGTTTATTCTATGAAGCTATTCAAGTCTCCCTAAGAGATGTTGTCTTTTCTACCTTTGATTTCCCAAAACTATTATTTGAACTTCCTGCATGGTTACTATCTTACTCTTCCCTGTCCTAGGGTTATTTTCTACTTCTCTTATCTCCCTGTTAAACTTCAGTCTCAGTAGAGATGGTGTCTTTTCTCACTCACGTAGCAGATAAAACAGTGCTTCTCATCCTGCCTCCCATATAGAGGGATACCATACCAATTCTCTCTTTGTCTTGAGTAACAGAACGACTTTTTTTTTTTTTCTTTCAGGGCAATAATGTGCCCAACTAAAAATACTACTTATTCTCCAATTCTCTTGGAGTCAGGTGGCCAAATGAGTCAGTTGTACACAAGGAGATGAAAGCTGAGGGTTTCTGGCTTTTTGGATATAGGCACCATGCTCCTTTCTGCTTTGTTCTTTGTGTCTGGAACATGGCCATTAGGCTGGTCTCATGGCCATTAGATAATAAGCTTCAGGGTAGAGATGAGCACATTGATTCTTTTATTCAACAAATATTTACTGAGCGCCTACTATAGTGCCACACACTATTATAGATGCTTCAGAAAGTGACAGAGCAGAAGGATAGAAAGAGTCTGGATCCCAGATGGCATCATTAAACATTGAAACAGCTTTAACTGCCTACCTCTAGACTTCATGAACCCCCTTTACTTTCAGCCACTTTTATTCAGTTTTGTTATTTTCTGTTATTTTTAGCTGAATGCATTTTTTATTCATACAATGCTGTTCAATTACTTTCTTAAAGCCTAGAATTTTAAGTGAGACTGACTCAAGTTTGTTTTTCCATTGAAATAATCATACAGATTTCACCCTTTATTCTATTAATTATTATTGATTTTCAAATCTTGCATTCCTGTAATAAGCCCTACATGATTGAGATGTAGTTACTATCCGTCTTATTTATCCATGAATTTAATTTGCTACTATTTTGATTAGAATTTTGGCATTATGTCCATGAGGGATACGGGCCTGCAATTTTCCTTCCTTATAATATTCATGTCAAGCTTGATGTCAAGGTTATGCTGACCATATAAGTTGGGAAGTCCTTTTTTTTTGATTATCAGAAAGAGTTTACATCAGATTATTCTTATTCCTTTAATGTTTGGAAGAATTTACTGGTGAAGCATCTGGGCCTGAGGTTTTCATTGTTTTAACTATGAATTCAATTTCTGTCATAGATACAGGCCTGCTAAGATTTTCTGTTTATTTTTTAGTCACTTTTGATAAAATGTATTTTTCAAAGAATTTGTGCATTTCATCTAAACTCAAAAGTATATATCTGCTTATTCTCCTTTTATTATCTGTGGAAATTGTAGAGAAGTCTGTTTTTTAAATGTATGATATTACCAAGTTTTAATTGTCTTTTTTTCTTGATTAATTTTTCATGGGTTTATTAATTTTAAAATTTGTTTTCAAAGAGCCATCTTTTACCTTTGTTAATTATTTCTAGGGTATGTTTGCTTTCTGTTTTATTGCTTTCTTTAATTATTTCCTTTGGGCTTAATCTGCTGTTTTTTTTCACCCTAGTTTCTTGAGGTGAAAGCTTATATCCTTAATATTTAAACTTTCTTTGTAATACATGCATCCAAAGTTATATGCTTCCCTGTCAGCGTTGCTTTAGCTGTCTACCATAAGTATTGATATGTCAATATCTTAAGATAAGATATTAAGACTGATAAGTCTTCATTATTATTTATTTTAAAATATTTTTTAATTTTCATTGTGCCTTCTTTGATCCATGAGTTATTTAGAAACATATTGCTTAACTTAAAAATGTCTTCGGATATTTTAGTTAATTTTCTGTTATTTATTTTTAAGTTGATTCTACTGTGGCCCAAGAATTTACTCTGTGTGATTGTACCCTTTGAAATTCATTGTGACTTGATGGCCCAGTATCAGATCTATTTTAGGGGCACCTGGGTGGCTCAGTTAGTTAAGCATCTGACTCTTGATTTTGGCTCGGGTCATGATTTCGCAGTTATAAGATTGAGTCCTGTTTTGGGCTCCTCACTGAGAGTGGATTCTCTCAGTCCCTCTCCCTCTGCCCCTCCCTTGCTCTCTCTCTCTAAAAAAAGATCTATTTTAGTGAATGTTCCATGCGCATTTGTAAACAATGTATATTACAAAGTTGTTGGCTATAGAGTTATGTATATTTTAATTATGTAGTTTTAAATCATATTGTTAAAATCTCATATATCATTACTGATTTTTTATTTGCCTTTTCTATCAGGGACTGAAAGAGGTAGGTCAAATTTTTCCGTTTTTTTTATGAATTTACTATTTTACTTTATATATTTTGAAGCTATGTTATTAAAAGCATAGGAATTCATGACTTCTGTTGAGTTGGCATTTCTGTCAACATAAAATATTTCTCTATTACTAGTCATCCTTCTTGCCTTTGAGTCTTCTTAATCTGACATTGCTAGAGCTACACCAGTTTTCTTTTGGGGAAGACTGGCATGGTCTATCTTTCCATCCTTTTCCTTCTTTCGTTACTGTGTCTTTATATTTAAGGTTCGTCTCTCATCAGAGTCAGGTTTGAATCCCAGTTCTGGCCCTTCTTAGCTAAATCAATTTCCTGACTGTCAAATGGACACACACACACACACACACACACACACACACAGAGAGAGACTCAAATAGTAACAATTACAATTATTAACTATTGTAGTTAATAGATACACAACCAATCTTTTTAGATACATTTTTCTTATTTTTATTCCAATTAAATACTATTCCAGTGTAGTCCTGATTATCTGGTCCTATCATTTTATATTAAAATAGGAGGGAGGAAAGCACTTCTGCACTTTTGTTTGAGTTTCTTGTCCTTCATTATGAAGCTAAATCTGGGGAAAATATTCATGTAATTGTATACTACCTGCTTCAGAGAGGAAAATTAAGAAAGTCCTACCATTTGACTTCCATGACTTGGTAGGAGATTTTCTAAAATCTGCTTGGGATGAAGACCAAAAAATGAAACCAAACCAAATCAAAACAGTTATAAGCTATATATAAGCAAAAAAGAAGTGATTCACTAAAGATTATCATTTGCTTTGGTTTGAAGGTCTATTTATACTTCACCATCCCTTCATCCATCCATCCATCCATCCATCCATCCATCCATCCATACAACCATCCATCCATCCGTCTACTCATGAATTCATTTAACATAGATTGAGGAGTTTACCATGTATTTGGGGACTGTACTAGGAGCAGGGGTACAAAAATGAGTATGACAAAGTCTCTCCTTCTAGCAGAGAAGTAGGGAAGTCTAGTAAGAAGGAAAGACAGATACTAGAAAAATATTACATTCTATGTTATATAGTGATAGGAGGATACAAGGTGCCATGAATGGAGACAGAAGAAAATGTAAATTTGCATCTGGAATACGCTTCTGCTTTTTTTGCCTATGTTGTGAATGCCTCACATTTCCTCGATGAAAGGGCATTTGAATTGAGATCTATAGAGTGACGTTGAGAATAAACTAAATTAAGCTTTTATATAAGAAAAAATGAGGGACTCTATTTTCAGCAGACAGGGATTAAATACAGGGCTCTGTGTGCTTAGGAGATTATTGGACGAGCTAGAAGAATGTGAACCAGCTGGAGCCTCCAGTAATGACTCACAAAATGCCACGTATTCTGGGAGCTGCTCTCTTGTCACATCCAGGAGGTGGGAATCAGGAGATCCACTGGGCATAACTGGTTAAACAAAAACATGATACTGTAATTGAGACTCAGGAATCAAGAAGCTGGAATCAGGAAGCTACTGCTGCCAACACCCATGAAGCTGGAAACTGTGTACCAGAATGTAGAAATATTCATATCTGCACACCTTTCCTTGCCCATAGGAAACAAACACAGCTGGAATAGGGCTTCTCCTTCATTTCTATCTGCCGGTCTTTGAGTGGCTGATCTGATTGATGAAGCCCCATTCACACCCAGAGCCGTAGTGTAAGGGAGTCTGGGAAATGTGATTTTTAGCTTTCTAGGGTTTTCTCTACAAAGGAAGGCACAGTACAGGGAGATGAATAGATGCAGAATACAGATCGGTTATCAAACCTACCAGGTAAAGATTCGTGGGTGTAGGAGAGTCAGAGGGAGGTGGGAAAGGAGGCAAAATAATACAGAGATTTGTGGGAATTTCTGGGATGGCTGGGAAGGATAAACAACAAAAGATGAATCTGGAGGCAAGTGTCATCCAGATGATCAGAATGGACTGGGAGAAGGTGGCAGAGAGGAGTATTAACTTAGGCAGAACCACCCAAATTGTTATGGCATTAATCAAGCTGAGCGGCCATCATGGCCTGAACTAAGGCTATAGTGACAGAAAAGGAGAGAAGAGACAATTGGGGAGCCAGTTAAAATATCACCATCAATTTTATCACATATTTTTCTTTTTTAATGGTGACTTTTCTCTCTGGAAAGTAGGCTTTGTTCTAGCTTTTTACTTGTTTTAATATAAATAAAGCTTACAGAACGTGTTATTCTGGCTCATGATGATTCTGTTTTCTGAGCACCCAGAGTGCTTGTGCTTCGTGCTCTTTCTATCCTCGTGTAGTTTCATGTGTGGGTCGCCTTCCCATCTAGAAATGGGACTTTTAAAGAGCAGAGATCATGTTTTATAATTACTTGATGTAACAGTTTGTAACATTTGAAAACTTTAACTAAGTCACATAGAGTTAACAGATACATTTCCTGGAGAGGTTCCAGATCAAAATGTAAAATTTCAAAGGATATCTCAAAATCAATTGCATGACTTACAACTAATATCTACACTGAGGGTCTATAAGACTAGGATTGAGGGGGGCGCCTGGGTGGCTCAGTCGGTTAAGCGTCCGACTTCAGCTCAGGTCATGATCTCGCAGTATGTGAGTTCGAGCCCTGCATCAGGCTCTGTGCTGATGTCTCAGAGCCTGGAGCCCGTTTCCGATTCTGTGTCTCCCTCTCTCTCTGCCCTTCCCCTGCTCACGCTCTGTCACTATGTCTCTCAAAAATAAATAAACGTTAAAAAAAAAAAAAACGACTAGGATTGAGGAATGATTTTAAAGAGGATTTCTTTGGAGAAAGCTGGGCTGGGATTTTAACTCTCCCCGAGGGGGCAAGATGATTCACCTCATCTTAAGCCCCATGCAAAAGACTTACTAGAAGCACTTACTGAACTTGATGTGAAATTAGGATACAGAGAAGACCAGAGATTTCTTCCTACATGAGAAATCTTAAAGGCATCCAACAGGCGGGTTTGCTTTAGACGGATGAACTGGGGGAGTGTGCATGACTCATATCAAGGGAATCTCAGATGAGAAGTCCTCACTGATGGGGCTCTTTCTAAGAATCCACAAATTAGCTCATCGTCAGTGTTATTTATCAGAGAGTAACATTTTATGATAATACTAATTTGATAAGAGTTTTCCTGTGTACCCTAACCTCTCCTTTCTTTTCTCAACACCCTTTGGACTTGGAAAAGAAGATCACAACCAGATTAGAAAAACGGAGAAGGGGAGGTATAAGGGAAAAGGCTTCCCCCTCCTTTCATCCACCCCTTTTCCTGACACCCTCCCCCATCAAAGTCTTACAGGGGAGGAAGAGGAAGGAATCCTAATTCCAAATTCAGTTTGAAATTTTGATTACTGCATGTAATTAGACAGTGTTAAGTATGCATTTCGAGATGATGTTTGCAACTTTAAAGAATAGGCAGATTTTTGGTTACCAGGATGATTAGAAGAATCATGGGACTTTTGACTTTTCATCCAAGTCAGAGGAAGAACATTCTCCATTTAAAGGGAGAAATGAGACAAGATAAAGATGAATCCTGTTTGGTAAACTATTGGTTGAACTTTGTCATTTCCAGAAGGTCTGCTGGTGTAATCCTGGGCAGTAAGTGGAAAAGGCAACATGGTTTGGTACAGAGAGCCTTCTGCTACATTATAACCATATGACCTTGAGAAACACACCTAATTCCTACCAATCATGGTTCCTAATCTGCAAAATAAAGTGAATTTTATTGTAAAGTGTACATGATATCCACCTTTTTTACTTCACAGTATTATTGGAAAAATCAAATAAGATTGTACATTTGAAAACTGTTTCTAAATTCCAATAGGGGGTACCTGGGTGGCTCAGTCAGTTAGGCGTCCAACTTTGGCTCAGATCATGATCTCGAGGTTCATGAGTTTGAGCCCTGCCTAGGGCTCTGTTCTGACAGCTGGAGCCTGCTTCAGATTCTGTGTCTTCTTCTCTGCCTCTCCCCCGATTGTGCTGTCTCTCAAAAATAAACATAAAAAAAATTTTTTTAATTCCAATAGGTAGTCAAAATCAATTAAGTACCTGGTAATTAATGTAGTATAACCAGATGGTACTTTGAAAAGTTCATAAAATCTTCCCTTCTTGCCCATGGCCTGAGCCATCCTAAGCCCACAGACAAATAAGAACAATTAAAGAAGAAGAAAGCCCCAGAGAAGGATAGTCCACAGAATCCTCAGTGGCCCCTTTCTATTCCTAACACTACTAGGATAATCTGTTCTGCCTGCCTATTCTTACTGTTTTATCACCACTTATAAAAACCACTCACAACTTAGCACTAATGAAAGTTTTCTTCCCTCATCAGTTTTTCAGCACCTTCTCCAACATGAGTGTCGAATTACTGGCCAATTATCTAGAAACTAAAGTGAGCCCCAGAGAGTCAGTGAATTACTAAGAAAAGCATTGACAGAGGGAGGTAATGTCGGTGGAGAAGGTTGATTGAAAAAGCATCTTTGCGTGTCTCTCAGAAGGGCTGGGAAAGTAGAAGAGAGCATGAGGACGAGCCCCAGGGACAGCTTTCCTCATCAACAATAAGAGAAGAGTGTGAACATCTCACAGACAATACAATATCTGTCCGTGGTTATGGCATGGGATCTCCCTGACAAAGCCACTAGGAAACGGGCTGCCACTAATTAAAAATGGCTCAAGCGGTGCTTGAATGTCACACTGTTCTGTTGTAGTGTGTGGAATAACAAAAATAGAGGCATTTGTGAAGGAAGATGGACCATGAAATCTGAGCGATGCCACGGTTGTACAGGAAACCGTTCCTCTTCTTCCCCTCCCCCAAGTATTTCAGATTTAGATTTTCAGCTTCTTGAATCAATGATGATGGTTTCCACCACCTCCACCACCATACCCTATCTGTCTGCTTTTTCTCCTGTGAGTGGTGCCATTTAGAAGAATATAAACCACCTCTCTCATTGCTTCTTTGGAGCTTATGTTCTAAAATGAACTTTGCATTCATAGCCCAATGAGAGTATGAGTATACCATGTAACAGAGTGGATCAAGGAATGGAAATAACAGATAGAAAGCTTATTAATTACCTTGTGTTCTGATGGTAAAAGGGGTATAGTTATATATACATCTTGGAATGGGGGAGGAACGGGGGCAGTGCGAGGGAGCTATTTTAGTTGGTGAAGAGATGAGAATCTAAAGTCAAAAGAAAAAATTACACTTTAAGTATGATATTTAAAGTTCTAACAGTAATAAAGAGAAGGACTAAAAATTAATGAACTCTCCAAACCAGGAAGGCAGGGGGAGGAAGTCGAATTGAGTTAAAGTGTTTCATCTTTTATGGTGGCCAGTCAAAGACAGTGTCTAAAGTTAACAAATCAAGAAACAGAACTGCACCATATTCTTTACAGTAGTGGAAGTGACTGTGTTTGGTTATAAACACAAGAGCAATGAAAGCATTTTCCTTTTGCCCTAAAGATACATTTTCTTTTGAAATCAGTTAAGATTTCAGTTAAGATGCCCCCCACACTTTTATTATTTTGGCCCATACGTGCTGTTGTTCAGCAAAACCTTCAGGAGTGCAGGTGGTGTTAGAGAAAGCATACAATTTAATGGACAAGCAATCTGTGAAACTGCACTCATGTGCTGTATCACATTTCGCACTCTGTGTTCTTACACAGAGCCATGGCTCTTCTCAGAAGGAATTTGCATTATTGTCCTTGGGAATAAGAATAGACCAGAATTTGCTGTTACATAACAATGATCCATTATTAGATGGTCCTTCATGCATGGTAACCCCGCTCCAAATGGACTTCGTCTCCGTGGTCCTTGCTACGTAGCTAATAGAAGCCAATCTGTTACACCAGGTTTTCCCTAGTGTGAACCACAGCCAACCTGCCTGAGAATCACCTCACCCTGGATCTACTGAATCCTTTACCATTCCAGCTTCCCACCAGTTTCTCCACTCTTTGAGGCAGCAATTCTCTTCTTTTTTTAAGGTCTCTTTATTTATTTTGAGAGAGAGAGAGCACTTACAGGAGTGTGTGTGCCTACGCTGAGGAGGAGCAGAGAGAGAGAGAAGGAGAGAGGGAATCCCAAGCAGACTCTGCACTGTCAGTGTAGAGCCCTACACAGGGCTCTATCCCATGACCTGTGAGATCATGTCCTGAGCTGAAATCAAGAGTCTGAATCTCAACTGACTGAGCCACCCAGTCAGCAGCAATTCTTAAACTTCTCTGCACTTTGGAGTCACCCAAGGAGCTTTAAAGCATAATGATGCCTAGTTCCATCTCTAGAGATTCTGAGTCAACTGGTCAGTAGTGTGGCTTGAACATGAGGGTATTTGAAAGCTCCCTGAGTGATCCTTACACGTAGACAAGGCTTAGAGCCACCACTCTGGGCTCCTTAGATTGTGGGAGAGGGGGTCTGATTATATCCATGTTACTTTCCCTCATTGTGCTTGGCATTGGGGCCCTGAAAGAACTAGTTCAGGGATGATGTTGATGTGCAAATACTACAGACATCACTTCATTTCTCACTCTTGGTAGGCAGAGGTTGTCTCCATCTTCCAGAAAGTTTCCCTCAGTAATGATGATCTTTGCCCTATAGGATGTTCCACCTCACTTTCCCCTAAAGCCCTACAAATGATATTAGGAATAAAGTCTATGAGGATGACCTTTTCATAAGCACACTCCAGATTTTATAGCCTCTGGACAACAACTCTATCTTAGATGACACACGAAGCACAAAATGTAAAGAAATAACTAGGGACACTTTGACATTGTTGACAATAATTCTTAATTCTTTTAAATCTTGTTCACTTTCTTTTACCTCCCTCAAAAGTTCAAGAAGAAAATCCATTAATTCCTCCACCTTCTTGCCATTCTTTTCTGCCATCTTGCCTTTGCTTAAGCTTCTCTATTTTTGAAATGCCTTTCTTCTTATTCTTTCTCTCCCTGGTGAACTCATTTCATTGTGCAACTCTCCCAAACAGCCCTTCCTGTAAGGAGAATAAATTGTTTTTACACGCTCGCATTTCATCTTGAATCTATTTTAATGGCAGCACTTATTGAATTGCATTATAACTTGTTTTCACAATTGTTGTCTTTGCTAGATTAACCCAAAAAACTTTTTTTTTTAATGTTTATTGATTTTTGAGAGTGAGAGAGAGTGTGAGCAGGGGAGGGGCAGAGAGAGAGGGAGACACAGAATCCGAAAAAGGCTCTGGGCTCTGAGATCTCAGCACAGAGCCTGATGCGAGACTCAAACTCATGAACCATGAGATCCTGACCTGAGCCGAAGTCGAATGCTTAGGTGACTGAGCCACTCAGGCGCCACTAATCCAACAAACCTTTAATAAGTGGCCATGAGTGCCAGGACTTGGGTTAGTCAACACAAAAGTGATATTTTCTCTGCCCTCTCTGTCCTTCAGGGGCTCATACTGTAGCGAAGAAGATAAATCATTATCCCTTAATAGATATTATAAGATAGAGATATATAATGGTAAGGGAAATTCTAAGTGCTAAGGGTTGTTTAAAATGGGAATACTTAAGGGGCGCCTGGGTGGCTCAGTCAGTTAAGCGTCTGACTTAGGCTCAGGTCATGATCTCTCGGTTTGTGAGTTTGAACCCCGCGTCGGTCTCTGCGCTGACAGCTCAGAGCCTGGAGCCTTCTTCAGATTCTGTGTCTCCCTCTCTCTCTGCCCCTCCCCTGCTCACACTCTGTCTCTCTCTCTCAAAATAGATAAACATTTAAATAAATAAGTAAATAAATAAATAAAATGGGAATGCTTAATTTCTGGATGTCAGAATCATCCTCAATTGTTAAGGGAAGTTGGATCATTTGGATAAACAGCTAGCCTATGTCAAAATTCTCTTTCAGAAAAGTCTTACTGTATTAGTACATTTGGAAACAATATTCCGGCTAGGATCAACTATTGATCACCTACAGAGTGGCTTTTCTGATGATATGAGCTGTGTAGAACCTTTTTAAATTTTGTACTACCTCCGAAAGGTTGGACCCATTTCTATCATTTCAAGGTATAAATCCCCAGGGGCAGGAGTAATAAAATACTGGGATTTGACTTGATTCAATTTAGGTTTGAACCTAGGCTTTATTATTTATTAAATAAGGGTCTAAGTTACTTCTTTCCTTGAGCATCGATTTCCTTTCCTTGTAACATGAGGATAAAAATGGGTCCCTCACATGGCTGTGTGGATAATTAAATAAGATAATGCCTGTGAAGCACTTAGCACAGTGCCTGACACATAAAGAGAATTTAGTAAATGTTGATTTCCCTCTCTACACTGTCAAATATTTAAGAAAGAACAGGTTGCTCCAGAGCCAATGGGAAAACGCCAGAAGACATCTAAAGCAGAGATCAACTGCTTGCTTCTTCTTTTATCTGGTGATTAACATCATTCCACAGTTTGCTAAGCTTGTCAGGCAACTGAGGAGTTAATTTTCATCCCTAATTCCCTCCCCCAGTTTAGACTCAGGCCACTTGGGTTCAGAGTGTCCTGTGTCCAGGGTGAACAGAATTCATGGCCTTCCTCCCTCTGTGCTAACCTCTCAAGGTTGTGGAGGAGTGCTCATGGTTTCTTTCACTCTTCACCACCACACAAGGCTGCCTAGAGAAGAGAAAGAAGGTTGCTTCATCTGCAGCTCAGTAAATATCTCAGGGCTAGGCAGAGAGCAAGGACTTGTAAAATGAAAGAGGAAGGGCTTTCTGATTCGTGTCTGGCTCCCCCAAACCCTGAGCAATCTGTTCCTGTTTAAAACAAAAGCAAAACATGTTTCCTCAAACCATTTTAAGAGAATAGTGATGACTAAGGCAGTATATTTATTTCAGCTGTCACAGGAGGCATGGACTCCTGGATTATTATATTTTTAATTTCTCCTATATTTTTTGAAAATGCTGGTTTCCTTCCTAGGGACTCCTGAAAAGAAATTCTTTTTTGGACATTAAGATCCCAGAGGAACAAATTCTCAATGCTGAAAACTTTCGTTGTTCAAAAAAGATCAGAAAAGTTGCTTGAAAAGAACACAGATCTAAAGATGGTTGAGCAAAGTTTAAAAAAAATGAATAAAGAGACAAGTGGAAATTACATTCATGCATTCCATAAATAACCGTTAAACACCTACTGTGTACGAGAGACCATGGGTATAATACTGGGTTACCAAAACTGAACAAGATGTACCTGACTCCTCATGTTTCTTAACAGCCTAGGGTAACAAGAAAACACATCATTACAATATAGCATGATAAGCTCTGATAGCCGAAGGGCAAAGAGGTATAAGAGAGGACTCAGAGACCCAAAAGATGAGCAGAATTTAGCCAGATAAAGAGAGTTGTGGGTGGAAAGGGTATTCTAGGCAGAGGGAACAACATATCTTAAGGGTTAGAAACAAGAAAGTGGAATATTCATTACAATGTATGTGGATCACAAATGTAGCAGGAGGGATAGCTGGAGATGAGGTTAGCAGGAGACCCATTATCTTCCTTTCAGCAGCTTGATGCTGGTAAAATGTAGATTTAGGATTGAGAGGAAAGTAGAGCTCCTTGGAGACTTTGGCCCCAAGCTCTGTGCTCCTATTGAATCTTGTCAAGAGGGATGTGAACTATGGTTCCTTGTTTCCCATTTTGCTATTGTTTCACGCTGCTTATTGACTCCTCTTGTGTTGTGTAACCTCAGACAGGTCCGTGGATATCGGCTCTACCTTGGATCTGACTTGAGTTTTCTAAATCTCTTGGAATACTCTAATTGGCACCACTGGTCACCTTCCTTTGGAGATAGCCCTCCTGTTTGCTTAGTCACTCTTGCCCTAGGACCATCAGTTCTGGCCTCTTACTCTTTCCTTGCCAATTCACTGCAAGTTCTAATTGTCAATCTTGACAGTTCATTTCCCCTGGCAAAGTTAGACTCCCTCCTCAGCAAGGACTGAATGTTCAACAATCTCAGGGTGATCATTTCAGCCTGTTTGAGTTTTCTGGTCCTGTTGATCAGATTTCCCTGCCCTCAGAGGTACTTCTTTTGTCTACTGCTCCTAACCACAGAGAGTTGCTCAATAAAGACTCTTGATTAAATCCAAATGGCCTACGAAATACCTATACTTCCTCCTTGGTCATTGTACATCAACTCTGTTCTTCCTCTATTACGTGCATACCCTCATCCTCTAAAAGTTGTTCCGAATACATTTCTTTCTCTAGAAACCTCCAAGCTTGCTTTATTGACACAGAAGAGATACTGACAATGTCATTTTTCTTCAGCAAGGTTAGGGCTATTTTTCATCTTCGCTTTAACATATCCATGTTTATTTAACTCTCAGGCCCAGCTAAGAAGTGCCCTTTCTCTTCTCTTGCTTATGAATTGTTCTCTGGGGGCTTCTTTAACAGGGTTGAAGATCTGTACTTGTTTGACTTAGAATTGTTTCTTTTTTTTTTTTTTAGGTTTATTCACTTATTATTTCTGAGCAATAGAGCACAAGTTGAGGAGAGGCCGAGTGAGAAAGAGACACAGAATCTGAATTAGGTTCCAGGCTCTGAGCCATCAGCATAGAGCCCAACGCTGGGCTCAAACCCATGAACCATAAGTTTATGACCAATGTCAGACGCTTAATAGACTGAGCCGTAGGTGCCCTGAGAATTGTTTCTCCATATACCTGTGGGCAAACCCAATTACATCCTGCTTCTCCTCACCCAGAACTGACCAAAGAGATCTCTTCCCTTCTACAATTTTTTTTTCCATTTTGAAGGGGGAAAGAAAACACAGTGTAATTTATTTATTAACTCAGCTGCTAATGATTCTCTGGTCTTTTTCTCCATGATACCTCTAAGAGAGTGCTGGGCATATAGCACAAACTGGAATACTGAAATTATTGATCAGTTGATAGATTAAAGTAGAGCGTGACTCTTGTTCAGCTCCGCTTATCTCTTCCTTTCAAAGAACAACCATGTTCCTGGCATAGTTCATCTTGTCTGGCTAATTACCTCCATGCCTGATTTACCTTTTTGCTGATTCTTTAAACAGTTATCAGTTTTCTCTGGTACTTATGATTAGGAGCTCTTTAGCCCATGAATGGGCTCTTCTAGTTAAATCAGTTTCTACCAATTAGTTCTTATAATATAGTTCTTAAGAAATTGGTGGAAACTTTATTTTTGTGTCACCCACAAAAAAAGCAGTGTGCAAATATTCAGCACCTCGATTGAATGGATCTTTTAATTCACAATATTTCTGGTAGTTTCTCTTTGAGTGAATCACTCTTGTTTGGCAACTTGGGCAGGGCTCAGTGTTGGAGAGCAAAATGGAGGGTTATCCATGTTGCTGACTGATTCAGTTGATCTCTCCCTATTCCAATGGTGTTTTCGACAGATCCCCACTGCCTCCCAATATTCACCATCCTCCACTGTTGGATTCGATAGTGAGCTGAGCATGGATTTTGATGTATTAGCTGAGACATTTTTAATGTTTGGGGAAGGTAGTGTGGAATAGCATTAAGACTACTTTACTGAAATTCAGGAAATTTGGGGGTTAGTCCTAAATCAGACAGTTGTTTGAAATGAGATCATCCTTAATCTCTGTGTCTCAAGTTCCTCTTCTAGAAAATGAAGTTTCTCTTAGGTTAAACATGTCATTCCTATGTTTCCAGTGCTACTGTGAAAGGAGTATCTTAGAGACTTTTCTTTTTTCCCATTGCTCCATAATTTCACCAGTGGACCTTGCTATGGGTCTTTGCAAGATCATTTTTACATGATCTACAGGCACTATCAAGTTGGAGACATTTCTTAAAATTTCTCTCATGTTACTTGAGCCAGAGAATTTTAAAGGAGCTTTCTCAAAGTCATACACCCTGAAAGTATAGATTTAGAGAATCTAGCTTTTATAGAAGAGGATATTAGAGGCAGTCTTAAGCACTATTTGAGGGGAAAACAGCTGAGAATTTTCCTGAATGAAGAGAGATATGAATCCTTAGATGAAGAGTACATTTCAAGTTTCGAATCACTAAATAAAATAAATCCACCTCAGAGTAAAACTGCAGAATATCAGGGTAACAAGAAAAATCTCAAAGGTCAGCTAATCCCAAAGAAAGATTACCTACCAAGAAAATTAGATTTCCAGTAGACTTCTCATCTGTAATCATAGATTTTAGAGGACAATGAAGTAAACATCTTCAAAGTCCTGAGGGAAAATAATTGACAACTTACAATTCTATTCCCAGCTAAATGATTATTCAAAAGTAAGGGAAAATTGAAGACATTGTCAGGCATATACTCCACTCACATATCCTTTCTAAAAGAACAACTATACCACAAAGATAAGAATACTCAGAGGGGATAGGAGGGATGTAATAAACAACAGTGAGCACAGAGGTGAAAAGATGTTGGTAAATTTAAGAAGAGCAATTGGATTATTAAAAATAATATTACTGTCTTGTGTTAAAAAAAGAAACCAAAGCTATATAGTAATAACTTTATGGGTATGAGAAATCTTTGCCTGTTCTAGGGTCATTGTCTTGTTTAGCTGAAGGAGACACTGGATAATGTAGACTTTATTAGAAAAACATATATCTAAGTACATATGTTTAGGGAAACCACTAGAAGAATAAATATAACCTACAGCTTCCACACCAACATAGAAAAACCTTATATTCCAATGGAATACAGGAAAGGAAAGGGGGCAAAACCATGAAACAAACAAACAAAAGATGATAAATCTAAATGTATAAATAATAATGATCGCTGAAATTATTTTAATCATGGGTCTTATTTTACAGAGTTTTGAATTACTCTAGATTTCCTGTGGGACTTGGAGGGAAGGAGGGAGTAGCAAGGGGGTGGAAACCGTCTAAAATACCAGGATTATCAGACTTGGTTTACTCTCATATCTAATTGTTAGCTCAAAATTGAAAGTTTCTTCCCTTAATATTATTTATAACATAATTTCAGATTTCCAGTTTTTCTTTATATAAACCAGAAAGTAGCTTATGCGAAAGCCATTTTCATTTAACACTGAGAAGAAAAAGAAAACACCTTTGCATGGACTCTCAAACACCTGGAATCTGGTGTTTGATTCCACTTCCCAGATGGTCTCCTTAATCTAGCTCTTTATAGACAGCCCATAGGTTTGGAATGCCAAATAGTATGCTGCAATTTTAGAAACTGTTGTCTATGTCTGTCTATGTTGACTGTAATTATAGAGGTATTTAAAACTTTTGCATTTTGCCATTGGGAGAAAAACATAGAAGGATTTGGAGTAATCAGTTGTTATGGGCACATCTTGAAGATAAATCGAAACTATGTTTAGTTTGCTTATAGCATAGCCTGATTTCAAAAACATCCAGGGCTTTTGAAAGTTGGATATTTGCAAATATTCTAAATTCAATCCTTAAGTTTCTCAACCGGCTACTGACCTTCAAAAACAGGAAATCAATAGACTATGCTTTGTATTATGGCGGGGCTTAAATTTTCAGTTTGATCACCTATTTTGTTCATTTAATTGCTACCTATTCTATTCTTCTCTTATTACTGAATCAAAAACCTTTTTTTTTTTGCTTCAGCTTGGAGTACTTGAGTTTAAGTTTACTTTTTTTCTTTGTAAGTCAAACTGTAGGTCACTGAGTTACAAGTGTTAGTACTCTTGGGAATTACTTAGACCAAACTTTGATTACATAGAAGACGACACTGAGGGTCAAAGAGAAAATGTAACTTTCCCAAATCCTTAGGATGGATTAGTGACAGAGAGATTTGACCTGAAACCTAGATAATTTGTGGGTTGTCTTTTCAGAGATCTTCATAATATGACCATTTCACCATGTAGGCAAAAGAGTTGTTTTATTATTTCAACATTTAACAGACACTATTTAAATAGATGACACATCCTCATGTTGAACAAAAAAAAAGTTTCAGTAGAAATTCAGTGAAGTAATTTATCAGTCAGTTTGTTGTGAAAGTTGTGGCTGTTTTCTGCACTGGCTAATTCACAAGAGGAAACTCATTTAGGAATTCCTGGATTCAGCATATCAATATTGTGTAAAGTAGTAATTGGTTATTATTTAAAAATTATAGAGTGTTTCATGCATACAAATAAAGATTAAAGGCTGTGTGTAAATCACTATCCCAGGTTTGTTCTATACTCCAAAAATACCTGCTAAGCAGGTCCTTGATATCAAGTCAGTTCAATTCTACAAATGTTTGACAATCTGGTTCATCAAATATATTGTGTGAGTCATCATGTAACATATGAAGATGAAGAATTCCCAGAGACTTTACAATTTAATTATAACAGGGAGCCAAAATCTCATATTTTTGAAGTTGAATTCAGTTTTGGCTCATAACATGTGAGGCAAGAATTAGTCTTTAGGGGAAATTTTTCTTTGTCTTGAGAGGGACTATTTTGCTTTTAGTATTGTGAATTTAGATCATGGACCTCTCTACGTACTGCTCAGGGACCTCGGAGTACAATGAAGTAATATAAATGTACTTGCTTCAGAGTGGTTTGTGAAATATTTTGTTAAGTAAATTGAGTGTACCAGTGCAAGCGTAGTCCAGCAGAAGTAGATAATTTTCCCCTTGAAGTTTGAATGGAGGTTACCTTGGGACAGAAATGGATTGTTCCTTGATTATTTGTGTGTGAGTGTGTTTGCAAAAAACTGCTTGCTGTTTATGAACTGCTTCCTCTTTTTTTTCTGAGCACAGAGCTAGACTCTATTTCCTAGTCTTCCTTACAATTAGTTGTGCTCATGTGATTGGTTCTTGTCAAAAATATGTAAGTGGAACTGTGTCATTTCCAGGCCAAGGCATGTCAAGAAGTGAATAGGTCTTCCCTAAGCCCTCTTTCTCCTTTCCCTTCATTGACGCAGTTGACAAAGAGTCTAGAGAAGGGCAGGGCCCAAAGATGACAGAAGTCGGTGTCCCTGAATTGCCTCAAAGTGAAACACTACCTGCAGACTTGGAACACTATCTTTGAAATGAAATAAAATAAAAATAAACTGTTTTGTTGAAATCTGTCTTACTTGTTACAGCAGCTCACCTTACCCTAACTCATACAGTATTCTTGTCTATGTGCCTCCTCGTAGCAAGCTGGGGATCTGGACATCTACCACATAAACATATAGGCTCATCTCTCTTTTTAACATGTGGGGAGAGACTATGAAAAGGAAATGCAGTTGATTGGTGCGGCAACACACTGAATCCCTGATATCTCACACATGGCATTTTTTTGCAGACAGAATAATTGAGACACTAGGAAATAATTAAATTATGATGGAGATTAGGAAATATAGAAGTTTTCAGAATATTATCATTGATTAACTTCTAGTCTTAGAGGATGAGATATAACTAGTGGGTATGCAGTAAAATCTTTCTCAAGCAAATCCATGGTTCTACAATCAGTCAGTCATTCAGGGGTGAGAAAGAAAGTTATTCTAGGAGAGCTGGGGTTTAGTTAGGCTTGGGTTTGTAGGGCGGAAAGGCCCAAAGAACTTTCTTGGTGGTTGTTGAGTTTGACCTCCAACCACATGGAGGCCTGAGTTTTTATTTTTTTAATTATTTTTTTCATTTCAGAGAGAGTTGCAAGTGGGGGAGAGGGGCCGAGAGAGAGAGAGAGAGAGAGAGAGAGAGAGAGAGAGAATCTTAAGCAGGCTCCGCACTAAGCTCAGAGACCTTGTGTGGGGCTCAATTCCATGGTCCTGGTCATGACCTAAGCTGAAATTAAGAGTCAGAGGCTCAACCAACTGAGCCACCCAGGCGCCCTGACTTTCTTCTCTTTTAAAGCTGAGTAATATCCCATTGTATGTCTTTACCACAATTTAAAATCCATTAATCCTTCAGTGGACATTTAGGTTGCTTCCACATCTTAACTATTACAATAGTGCAATAATGGATATGGGAGTGCTAATATCTTTTTAAGATCTTAATTTCAATTCCTGTGGATAAATACGTAGAAGTGGGATTGCTGGGTCATATGGTAGTTCTATTTTTAGTTTTTGGGGAACCAAAATACTGTTTTCAGTAGTGGCCGCACTATTTGGCATTTCCACCAATAGTTTACAAGGATTCCAATCTTTTCACATCCTTGCCAATATTTGCTTTGTTTTTTGAAAATAGCCATCCTTACAGGTATGAGGTCATATCTTACTGTGGCTTTGATTCACATTTCCCTGGTAATTAATGATGTTGAACATCTTTTCATACACCTGTTGGCCATTTGTGTATCTTCTTTGGATCTGGCCAGGTGTTTTAATAGACCCATTGTGTTATAATTACATTATTCTTTAAGCCTTCAGTGAAATATTGCTGAAAGTCACAAACTCAGCTCAAGTATAATGTGGGCAAGGGAAGCGTGATGTGAAGAGGTGAGACGAAAAAACAATTTGGAGAACCCATGGGGATGGAATGAAGACCCTGATAGTTCTTTTGGCCTCTTCTGGTGGTCTGAGTGTGCTGCAGATGCCAGGGTCTTTTGTCACAGAGCTAAACACACACATCTGGCCAGAGATGCTGAAGGAAGATCTAGGAGGAGCTAAGGGGGAGCCACTGGTGTGACTATTTCCTCAAGACAATAGGGTAAGCCAGCAGATCAACATGTATGAGTTACAGTATATTTACTGCCTCACCTCCTCTCTTCAAATCTCTCTTGTAGTCCACTCCTGATTGGAATCACCCAGGAAAGGGAATTCTGGAAAATATAGGTCAGCCTAGCCAAGTTGACAGACATATTACAAAGCCACCACAATAATGTCTTAAATATTTTATGGGGGCACTGTCAGATGTTATGCAGGCAAAGAGTTTCAGGCTCTCTAGTTTACCTTGTTGCTTGATAAGGAACCCTTGACTATAAGCTTTGCAAGGATAGGGCAATGTCTCTATTGCCTTCTTTACGCTCTACTGCCTAACACATGCACCTTTACCTAGTAGCCTCTTAATAAGCATTTGCTGAATAAATGAATGTGTAGGTTGTTAGGTTGTAGGTTGTTCTAGATAACTTGCTAAGTGCCGGGGTACAAAACTAAGACATTCTTTTCTTCTTTATGGAATTTGGATCTAGTTAGCTAAGACACACACACACACACACACACACACACACACACACAGATACATATACATCAGAAACGTTTACAGATACCATAATCTTTGCCTACATTATTATTTGCCTGGCAAATAATTAAAATTTGGTATAAAAGTAATTTGTTGTTATGCATTTTTCAAAGCTGAATGAAAGATGGATAAAAGAATCTTGAATCTAAAATTCTAGTTTCTATAATTAGGACAAGCCATTAGAGATTTAACAAAAGATATAGGCATTCGCTTAAAATTTTTAAAATATTTATTTATTTTGAGAAAGAGAAAGAGAGAAAGAAAGAGCACTCAAGGGGCAGAGAGAGAGAATCCCAAACAGGCTCCGAACTGCCAGTTCGGAGCCCAGTGCAGGGTTTGATCTCACGAACTGTGAGATCATGCCATGACCTGAGCCAAAATCAAGAGTCAGAGGCTTAATCAACTGAGACACCCAAGAACCCCTATGCATTCACTTTAGGGGGAAAAGTTTTGGAATAAAAATTTCTGATTCTGGGGCGTCCTGGGTAGCTCAGTTGGTAAGCATCTAACTTTGGCTCAGGTCATGATCTAGTGATTCGTGAGTTCAGGCCCTGCGTTGGGCTCTGTGCTGACAGCTCAAAACCACAAAACGTTGTTGAAAGAAATTAAAGACCTAGGTAAGAAAGAAGAAAGCAGAACTAAAAAAATGGAAATACAGCTCCTGTTCATGGATTGAAAGATGTAGTATTACTAAAATAGCAATAGTATTCAAAGCAACCTACAGATTCACTTAAATCTCTAACAAAATTCCAGCTGCCTTCTGTAACGAAATTGATAAGCTGGTCCTGAATCTGCAGAGACATAAATTATCCAGAATAGTCAAAACAGTCCTGAAAAATAACATAGTTGGAGGTCTCACACTTTCTAATTTCAAAATTTACTGCAAAGCTATAGTAATCAAGACAGTGTGGTACTGGCATAAAGATAGACATATAGATCAACTGACTCAAATCCAGAAATGACTGTCATATTTATAATCAATTGATATTTGACTGGGTTGCTCAGATAATTCATTAGTGGGAGGAATAGTTTTGTTTTTGTTTTAAACAAATGGTGCAGGGACAACTGGATATCCACAGGCAAAAGAATGAAGTTGGACCCCTACCTGATATAATAAACAAAATCAACATAGGCCAAAGACCTAAACGTAAGAAATAAAATACCTAAATATGGAAAATAAAGCTTTTGTAAAAATATAAAAGAAAATAAAAGTTTTAGAAAAACTCTTGGAAAAAACATAAGCATAAATCAATGTGACCTTGGATTAAGCAATGGTGTCTTGGATATAATGTCAAAAGCACAAGCTACACACATACATACACAAACACAAACACACGAATAGGTCCTAAGCAAAATTAAATATTTTGGGGGCCCCTGGGTGGCTCAGTTGGTTGAGCTCTGACTTTTGATTTTGGCTCAGGTCATAATGCCAGGGTCTTGGGATTGAGCCCCACGTTTGGCATTTGGCTTTTGCATGTGGGTATCTGAGCATGGAGACTGCTTGGTATTCTTCCTCTCCTTCTCTCTTTCAATCTCTCTCTCTCTCCCTCTGCCCCTCTTCACTGCTCTTGTGTTCTCTCTCTCTAAAAAACATAAAAAGAAAAATTAAAAATTTCTATGCCTCAAAGGATACCATCAAGAAAATAAAAAGACAACCAAAAGACTGGGAGAACATATTTGAAATCATATATATGATAAGGGACTTGTACTTAAATATATAGAGAACTTTTGCAACTCAATAATAAAAGACAAATACACCAATTTAAAAATGGGCAAAGAATCTGAACAGATATGTCATCATAGGAAATATACAAATGGCTAATAAGCACATGAGAAGATTCTCAACATCATTAGCCATCAGGGAAATGCAAATAAAAACCACACTAAGATACCACTTCACACAGACTAGGATGGCTAATATAATAATAAAAAAAGCAGGTAATAATTAATTTTGGTAAAGCAGGTGAATCATTATGGAATAAGCAAAACTCTATTACACTGCTGGCAGGAATGTAAAATGGCATAGCTAGTTTGGAAAACTGGCAGTTCCTTATAAGGTAAGGTAGTATCGCCACTTGATCTAGTAATTGTGTTATTGGATATACCTAAAAGAAATGAAAACTTACACCCACATAAAAACTTATACATGAATTTTTATAGCACCATTGTTCATAAGAGCCAAAATGTGGAGACAATCCAAATGGCCTTCACTGGATGAATAGATAAACAAAATGTGATACAACAATATATTGAAAAATTAGTGAGCAGTTAAAAGGGAATGAAGGTGTGTGCTACAACATGGATGAATCTCAAAAACATTTGTTAAGTGAAAGAAGGCATGACAAAAGACTACATACTGGATGGTTCCATTTAAAATTTTTTTAATGTTTGTTTTTGAGAGAGAAACAGAATGCCAGTGGGGGAGGGGCAGAGAGAGAGGAAGACACGGAATCTGAAGCAGGCTCCAGGCTCTGAGCTGTCAGCACAGAGCTCGATGGGGGCTTGAACCCATGAACTGTGAGATCATGACCTGGGCTGAGGTAAGGTGCTCAAATGACTGAGTGACCCAGGTGCACCTGCATGTTTCCATTTAAATGAGTGTCTAGAATAGACAAATCATCACAGAGAGCAAGTAGATCAGTGTTTGCCAAGGGCTAGGAAAGTTGAGTGGAAATGGGTAGTGACTGTTAACGGGTATGTGATTTCTTTTTGGTTGATGAAAGTGTTCCAGAATTGATTGTAGTGGTGATTGTATAACTTTTTGAATACACCAAAATTCATTGAATTATACACTTAAAACTGGCGAATTATATAGTGTATGCGTTATATCCCAATAAAGTTGTACAAGAAATAAAATCTTTTGTATATGTCTCAGTTTTCTCTTCTCTGTCAAACAAGTAGCTGAGACATATGGTTGATTGTTTTCTTCCATTTTCACTATTGTATAATATTCTATGTTAATATTATAGAATATTTAATATACTTATTTAATATTATATATTAAATTATAATATTCTATAATTCTATTCGTGGTTTTGTGATTATCAACAGACATCAATATGGTCACGCATACTGTGTTTTGAATGAGTAATGCTTTTTATTAGTTCTAAGATAATCTTCCAATTATTTTTGGAAGTTTCTAGAATATAAGTAACAAACTAATGATTATTTATGAACTCAAAGAGCAAAAGCCATTGCTTTCCTGTACTGTCTGAAGGGTTGCCACTAGTATATGTATTGAGTCTCAAGATAACTAGATTTCTATGTTATCTTGAGTAAAGAAAATACATAATTTCAAAATTCTCATCAGCTAATATTGTTAAAAACTGTCTCAAAAAAACATTAAAAAAAAAAAAAAGGGGCTCCTGGGTGGCTCAGTTGGTTAAGCAGCCAACTTCAGCTCAGGTCATGATCTCAGGGTCTGTGAGTTCGAGCCCCGCGTCGGGCTCTGTGCTGATGACTCAGAGCCTGGAGCCTGCTTCAGATTCTGTATCTCCCTCTCTCTCTCTGCCCTTCTTCTGCTCATACTCTGTCTCTATGTCTCTCAAAAATCAATAAACATTAAAAAAAATTTTTTTTTTAAATTTAAAAACTGTCTCTTAGTTCCACTGCCTGAGCTGCACATTGAATACACTAGAAAAGTAAATTGAATTGAATCCAAAGGTAATGTCCTTTGGGGAACAGGCAGATAAGAATGTTGTAAACCTTACAAATTGAAGGTACAGAGAGCAGCAGCTGTGATTAGAATAGGCTGTGATTTGACCCAGACCTTAAATCAAGCTTCTTGAAAAATACTTTTTTTTTTTTTTTTACCAAATATCTATGATCACTAAATGACAAAAACAGACAACACAAGCCAACACGAAGTCATGAAGTTCAAAAAAGTAACCAGCTTTCAAGGATTAAAGTGATGATTTTCATCATGTGGCTGTTCTGGATTATATACTGAAGGTGGAAGAAAGCAGTCTTCTCTAGCTACTTGGGGCTTTAAAAGGGTTCTTACTATAAACGGGGTTGATAGATGAGCTTCCTATAGCACCATTTCTAAGAATGTCTCTTGCTGGTGGACTTTGGGAACCAACAGCAGAAGTTGGCTGCTCTGACACAAACGGTAAGAGAAGTGGCTTCCCAAAGCCAATGACACAGGCTCATGGCCATTGGAAACGGTGACATCAATAATGAGCAAGTTTCTGCAGAAAGTATCATCTTTTTTTTTTTTTTTTTTCACGTTTGAGACAGAGAGAGAGAGTGAGCGAGAGTGTGAGCAGGGAAGAGGCAGAGAGAAAGAGGGAATTCCAAGCAGGTTCTACACTGTCAGAGCAGAGTCTGATGCCGGGGCTCGAACCCATGAACTGAGAGATCATGACCTGAGCTGGAATCAAAAGTCAGGTGCTTAACTGACTGAACCACCCAGATGCCCCAGAAAGTGTCATTTTATGTGAGGAGTCTGAAAGCTGATAGTCACCAAACGCTATTCAGAAGGGCACCACAGATAGGCAACAACATGAATTGCCATGTCCTCTTTGGACGTAGAAGGACTCTATGTAGTTATTCAGAACTATGGCCATCATTAAAATGAATGGCACTTTTAAAAACAGAGATAGTTGGAAAGACAAAAACATAAGCAAATTAATTTAAAAGGGACTTATTTGAAGTTAGAGGGCCAGAAAAAGGTATAGGTTAAAATCGAACAAGAAGGGAACAGACAAAAGAAGAGAATGTAGAATTTTAGAGCTAAATGGAACCTGATTATCTTATCACGCTTTGTGTTAGTCAGGATAAGATAAGCTATATTGAGATAACAAACACAGAAATCTCTGTGGCTTAACACAACACAAGTTTATTTCTTACTTTGGTTTGGTAGACACTTTGATTCATCTGATCATTCAAAGTTGTAAGCTCTTCCCATATTGTGATACGGAGATTGCCTCCAAATCCTGTATGGCAAGAGAATAGAAAGAGGGGGAGAGGCACACTGGCTTTTCTCAGAAGTGACACATGACCTGTGTTCACATTTTATTGGCCAGAGTTCAGGCACATGTCTCCAACCCAACATTAAGGAAACCTGGGAAACGCAGCTTTCCTGTAAACCAGTGAGGCAAAACCTGACACTGCTTCCAGGTCACTATTATGTATTCCCAATTTTTGCCTCACTCAGTTACCCCTTGAATCTGCTTACTAGTTTAAGTGAATTCTGAATCAAATTGCTTAGGGATGCCTGGTTGGCTCAGTCAGAAGAGCATGAGACTTGCCTGTTCATCTCGATGCTGTGAGTTCGAGCCCCACGCTGAGTGTAGGGATGACTTAAATAAATAAATAAACTTTAAAATCAAAATTAAAAAAAGAATGAATTCACGTAAAAATCTAATTACCATGAAATCACTACTAATTTGATTAAAATATAATTTCAGCTGGTTTGATGTAATGATTACGTATTTTCCTAATGTGCATTAAAATAATGCATACTTATTACATATATGATTGTTTAAAAAATTTTTTTAACATTTTATTCTTTGAGAGATAGAGAGAGACAGAGCATGAGCATGGGAGGAGCAGTGAGAGAGGGACACAGAATCCAAATCAGGCTCCAGGCTCTGAACTATCAGCATAGAGCCCAATGCAGGGCTAGAACCCATGAACTCAAGATCATGACCTGAGCTTAAGTCAGACACTCAACGAACTGAGCCACCCAGGCACCCCTAAGTATATGTTACGGACGATCTAAAATCATCTCCCCACTTCCAAAATGAAATAAAATAAGATGAAATTAACTAAATAACTAAATAAATAAAATCATCTCCCACATTAGCCATGGTATAAGTGAAACACTTTAGAAAAAATTAATCTAACCCTCCTATTAAAATTTTTTTTTAGTCTTTATTTTTGAGAGAGAGAGACAGAGACAGAGACAGAGAGCAAGTGGGGGAGGAACAAAGAGAGAGGGAGTCACAGAATCCAAAGCAGGTTCCAGGCTCTGAGCTGGCATCACAGAGCTGACGCCAGGCTCCAACGCATGAACTGCAAGATCATGAACTGAGCCAAATTTGGATGCTTAACTGACTGAGCCACCTGCCCGCCCCAATCCTATTTTTAAAATGAGAAAACTGAGGCCCAGAAGATGACCCAAATCCCCCCGAATTACATGGGAAGCTGAATGGGCAAAGCCAGAATTAGAGTCTAGGTTTCCTTTCCGCTATACCATGTTTCCAATACTCTGTTTGTGGGGAAAGGATGTGGGCACTAGAAAAACAGACGTGAGTCACTGCAATTTGGGGAATAAAAAAGAACACAGCACAATGTACAAATACCTTAAAGTTGAAAAAAATTAGTAGGAAGGATTGTAAGGATGCAAGGCAGGTGGGGTCTCAGAAAACATGATGCCCACACAAATCGGCAGATTAGGGTGCATGACTGTCTCAAGGCTTCCAAAGGGGCTGTTTTTCTGAATTACGTAGACTCACTGACGAATAACTCTAGGGGCCTTGAGAATCACCATGAGAGTGGAGAAGAGCGAACGTGGCTGGAAGGGCCACTGGGACAGCAGCTAGACGATGCATGTGGAGGCACAGGAAGTGCCTGCCATCTGTTCTACAGGTAATGGTCCCGTGTGCACGGCCACAGACCCCCAGGAGCACACCGCTGATACACACAGGGAAGAGCATCACTTACCTCTGAATCAAAATAAGGATTTGGGTAAGAAACTTCTGGAGGATTATTGAGAATTCCTTAATATTCTTAAAGCAGCTTTGCAGTCAAATGCCTGCTGTTGACGAATCACGATAGATGATTGGCAGATTTAATTTTTCTAATTAGGATTGTAGGATTTGGCAACTGACAACGTTTTGGAGGTCATCTACTATAGTTGTACATTTTCTTTTGAAATCCATGAAAATCAGTTCTTCAGAATAAGCTGTATGGACAAACTCATTAACACAGAACTGGTGGAAGCAGAACCACTCCCGCTGGAGGAGTGTCTTAGTGTGGGTGATGATAATAAAATACCATAGACTACATGGCTGAAATGACAGACATTAACTGCTCACATTTTCAGAGACTGGGAAGTCCAATATTAGGGTGCAGCATGCTCAGGTTCTCGTGAGGACTCTCTTCCTGGCTTGTTGATGCCAGACTTCTTGCTGTGTCCTCAGATACAGAGAGAGTGGACTCTGGTTTCTTTCTCTCCTTATAAGGACTCTTATTGCCTCATGGCTGCTGCTCCTTATGACCTCACCTAAACCTAATTGTCTCCCAAAGATCCCACTTCCAAATACATTCTCGAAGCCTTCATTAAGGCTTCAACATATGAACTGGGTTGAGGGCCAGATATTCAATCCTTAGCAAGAAGAAAGGGTTCTGGAGGCTTTGCCAGCTTGGCTCCTCTTACTATCCTCCTTCCACACACCCTCTGAGCACAGATAGATAATATGATGCCCCTTCATCTATCCTTCCTGTTAGGAATGCAGAAAGCTAGGCTTAGAGGTATTGTACCGATTTCTAGGTCATCCAGGTAGACAATGTTAATCAGAACTAGAGTCATAGACTTCTGATTCATGGTGGACCTTCTGTGAGATTATTATGGTAAGAGACAATGATGACGTGATTTGTAGTCATAGGTCTATATCTTCCTTTATAAATAGTATCTAGAAATGATACACCGCTTGAGGCAAATTATAGAATAGAGTTCTACCCTATCCTGTTCTAGACATTGAAAGCACACATCATGGCTAAGTTCTTTGTAAAAAAAAGACATATTGATATATAACTGAAATAAAATAAGCCAGCATAAAGTAAAATTGGCAGAAGCATTAAAAATTTATATTTGATAAGTTTTCAAATAAGTGTGTACCCATGATATCATTAGGAAAATCAAGATAACGAACCTATTTATTACACACACAAGTTTTTTTGTGTGCTCTTTTTTATCCCCTCTCTATCTTCCTTACATCCTCCCCATTTCAAGGCAACAACTTTCTGATTTCTATCACTATATATTAGTGTGTAATATAGAAATTTATATAAATGGAATCATGGAGTATGTTCTGTTTTTCTTCTGTGACTGCTTTCTCTCAGCATAATAATGTTGAGATTCATTCGTGATTTACGTATGAAAGTTTCATTCAATTGTATTGCTGGGAACCTTGGCTATCCCAAGGCTCTTCCACACCTTGTTTCTTCATTCATCTGTTGGTGGACATTTGAGTTATTTTCAGTATTGGATTATCACAAATAAAGCTGTACTGAATTTTGTGTACAAGTGCCTGTATGGGCATTTCTCTTGGTTATATTCCTAGAAGTAGAACGGTTGAGTCATAAGGTAAATGTATAATTGACTTTTTAAGAAATTGCCAAATTGTTTTTCAAAGTGTTGGTCCTAATATACATTACCACCGTGAGGAAGAAGCATTACAGTTGTTCTACTACTTGGTATGGTTAGTCTTTTTAAAATTTTGGCTATTCCAATATGTATGTAGAGATAGTTCATTGTGGTTTGTTTTAATTTTCTAATGACTAATGATGTTGAGTAATGCTCAGTTTATGTGCTTATTTGCTACCTATATAGAAAACATTTTGCCCAATTATTAAATAGGATGGTTTTTATATTATTGAGCTTTGAGGGTTCTTTATACATTTAGGATATAAAGCCTTTGTCAGATATGTGACTTGGCTTTCATCAAAAAGCAGAAGTTCTTAATTTTTTTTTCCTGTTATTAATTTTGTTTCTGTTGTCGTACCTGAGAAATCTTTACCTAGTCCAAAGTCACCAAGATTTTCTGTTATGTTTTCTTATGGAAGTTTTAGGTTTCACAAGTAGGTTTCTGATCCACATTTAGTCAATTTTTGTGTATAGTGGGAGGTATAAACTGAGGTTTATTTATTTATTTATTTTTGGTATATGGCTATCCAACTGTTCAAATACCATTTGTAGAAACACTGTCCTTTTTCTACTGAAGTGTCTTTATACCTTTGTCAAAAATCAGTTGTCTAGGGGCGCCTGGGTGGCTCAGTCGGTTAAGCGGCGGACTTTGGCTCAGGTCATGATCTCGCGGTCTGTCAGTTCGAGCCCCACGTCGGGCTCTGTGCTGACAGCTCGGAGCTTGGAGCCTGCTTCGGATTCTGTGTCTCCCTCTCTCTCTGCCCTACCCCTGCTCATACTCTGTCTCTATGTCTCTCAAAAATGAATAAACGTTAAAAAAAATTAAAAAAAAATCAGTTGTCTATACACATGTGGACCTTTTTTTTTTTTTAAATGTTTATTTTTGAGACAGAGCATGAGTGGGGGAGGGGCAGAGAGAGAGGGAAGGAGACACAGAATCCGAAGCAGGCTCCAGGCTCTGAGCTGTTAGCACAGAGCCTGATGTGGGGCTTGAACTCACAGACCGCGAGATCATGACCTGAGTCAAAGTCAGACACTCAACCAACTGAGGCACCCAGGCGCCCCTTGTGTGGACCTATTTCTGTATTCTCTAGTCTGTTGCATTGACGTATATGTTTATTTCTACATCAACATCACACAATTCTGATTACCATAGCTTTAGGATAAATCTTGAAAGATAATGTAAATTCTTAAACTTTGTTCTTTTTAAAAATTATTTTGCTTTTTGCTTTTTCTAGGTCCATTACATTTCCATACAAGTTTTAGAATTCGTAATGCCAAAAATGGCTGCTGGCATTTTGATTGAGATTGCACTGAAATTATAGATCAATTTAGGGTGAATTTACATTAATAAAAATAAATCTTTTGATACATGAACATGGTATTTCTCTCTATTTATGTCTTTCTTTCAGCAATGTTTTGTAATTTTCAGTATACAGGTCACATACATCTTTTGCCAGATTTATCTTCAAGTATCTTTGGCATTGTAAATTGCATTTTTTTAATAAAGACATTTTTATTGCCTCTATATTATTATGCTAAAGTATTCTGGCTTTTATATTCTATTCTTTTTATTTGTCTCCAGCTTCTTGAGATTTCCTTTCTTTATTTCTTTCCTTCTTTCCAGTTTATTTATAATCTTTTTATTTGTCTCCAGCTTCTTGAGATTTCCTTTCTTTATTTCTTTCCTTCTTTCCAGTTTTTATTTAAATTCTAGTTATTTAACATATAGGGTAATATTGGTTTCAGGGGGAGAATTTTGTGATTCATCACTTACATGTAACATCCAGTGCTCATCGCCTTAATACCCATCACTCATTTAGCCCATTCCCAACCCACCCCCCCTCCAGCACACCTCAGTTTGTTTTCTGTAGAGACAGAAAACAAATCAGTTTGTTTTCTGTAAAAACAGAAAACAAATATATAGATGTTGGAGTTTGTCAAATGCTTTTTTACATATATTGGAGAGATCTTTTTAAAAAATCTTTTCATATGGTTAATCACATTGACTGATTTTTTTTAAAGCTTATTTATTTATTTTTAAGAGAGAGAGAGAGAGAGAGAGAGAGCACAAGTGGGGGATGGGCAGAGAGAGAGAGGGAGAGAGAGAATCCTAATCAGGCTCTGCACTTGTGGTGCAGAGCCTGATTCAGGGCTCAGACTCACAAACCTTGAGATCATGATCGGAGCTGAAGTTGGATGCTTAACTGACTGAGCCACCCAGACACCCCTGATTTCTAAATGTTAAACCAACCTTACATTCCTGGGATGTATTATTTTTAACATATTGTTGTATGCAATTTTGTGAAATTTAAATTTTGCATCAAAATTAAAGTATACTATTAGTAGTAATTTTCTTTTTCTTTTATATCTTTGTCTCATTTTGTTGTCAGGGTAATGCTAGGCTCAGAGAATAAGCTGAGTATTCTATATTTAATTTTCAGAAAGATATGCAGAATTATTTTTCTTTTCTTAAATATTTGGTAGAATTCCTCAGCAAAGGAAACTCAGCTTGGAATTTTCTTTGTGGGAAGACTCTTAACAAATTTAAGTGGTTTAATAAATATTGAGTTATTTAGGTTATCTACTTTGAGCGAGTTTAGTAGTATGTAGCTTTCAAAAATATGTCCATTTTATCTAAGAAGTCAAATATATTTCCATAAAGTTGTTCTAAAATCCTAATTTCCCCTTTACTATCTGTAGAATGTATGAGGATATACCTCCTTTAACCCTGACATTAGTACTTTTGTCTTCTCCATTTTTATCCTGTTAATTTGGTTAGAGGTTCATCGATTTTTATTGATATTCTCACAGGTAATTATTACGATACTGAAATGGCTTCTTGTATTTATTTTTGTTACTGTAACTCTAGTTCCCCTCTCTAGGGTCTCCATACTACAAAGGCATAATCTTTCCTAAAGGATAAAATCCAAATTCAAGGTCACATATAAGACCCCCTCTAACATTCTGCAATTGGTTACACGCTAGTTATAACAAACTACTGATAATTTTCTTGGTTTGCCAAACATGTAATATCTTTGGGTTTTGCATATGCTGTTTCCATCTTTTCCTTGCTTCTGGTCATTCTTTAAAAGTTGGCTTAAGAATTACTTTTCCTGTATCCCTTTTTTAGCCACTCCTCCCCCACACCTAGTTGAGGCTTACCACTCAGTGTTTCGCTAGCTCTTCATGCATTTACTTCACAGAACTTACCCTATTTATGTTATTGATGCTCTGTTGACATAGGTATCCCCTCAACTAGACTGTAAACTCCTAAGTGCAAGAAGTGCCTCACTCATCTTCGTATCCTCATTGCTCAGGTCAATGACTGTCACCGAAGTCATTGGGCGAATATTAGGACAGTATTGTTCAGTTCCATGGTTGTCAAAGTGTGCTCCCCGGATCAGCAACATCAGTATCACCTGGGAACTTGCTAGAGCTATACATCTCCTATCCCATCCAGCTTTATGGAATCACTCTGAGTTACTCTGGAAGGGACACCCATGGTCTATGGTTAAGAAGCCCTGCTGGTAACAGTTGCTAGGGTTTGAGAATGATTGGTTTAGTAAGTAGGAAATGATGGGGGAATCAGCAAGACCCAGTTTGGATCCTTCCTGTCAAACTCTTTGACCTGGAATAACTTGCTTAATCTTTTTAAAGCCTCGGTTCCCTAATATATAAAAAGGAGACAGCATGAGATATTTTATAGGATGAAGATTTAAATGAGATCTAGAGCTTCTAGTGTACTAAATGACCCATGATATGTGCTCAATAAATATGTAAGTAGCTAATAAAATAATAATTCAGTAATTTCTACCTGATGGAAACAGAAGACTTCTGCTATGCTTCTCTCTATTATTTTGATCTGAATGGAGAGAAAACTGGTTCTAGGGAAGTAGAAAGAAATCATTCTTAGGATAGCCTAAGGAACAGTAGAATCGATGAGGGGGATAAAGGGAAAAGAGTGAGGGAGATAGATTTATTTTAGGAGGAGAAAAATCTGATGAAATTATTATTTGAAATGTGCTCCCCTTCTCTTGTGATAAAATTCAAAATTACAGTTTTTTGCTTGGTGAAAATAATCACATTCAAAGTCTGAGTAGTACTCAGTTTGGAAATTATCATCTTCTTTCAGTGATAACACTCTTATTGAACGCCAGCCATAGCATAGGCATGGTGCCAGAAACTGAGATACAGAGAAGGACAGAGTATTCCCCACCTAAACTACGCTGGGTCGTGCGGTGATGGCCGAAACAGATTTAGCAGCCAATATCTTTTGGATTTTAACTACTTTATAATGGGAGGAATGTAAAGAGGAAAAATCTGTTTGGGCAGCTAAGATGGCCCTCAGTGTTCAGTTTATCTGTAGACAAAGAAAAAGGGATTTCCTTCAGCATCAACAGTATTTAAGTGGGTATTTCTCCTGGAATTCGTGGCCCTGATTTTGTTGGTATTTTCACCAACCTAGGTCCATTATATACTTCCATATACACACCAACAAGATGGTAAAAAACAAAACAAAACAAAACTGTGTTATGTTGTTTGGCATAACAGACTTTAAATTTGTCCAATGCTCCAAACATGTCTAGGTTACCTCTACATTCAAGGCACTATGCCAGGGAAAGCCAAAGAGGAATAATATGTCATCTCTGTACTGAAAAAGTTCAGTGTCTACTGAGATAGATGCATGTTCACCTCACAGCCGCACATTTTTCTAGCTCTTTTTACTTAACAAACCACTTTCCCATAAATGATCTTAACTGATCCTCACAGTAGCCGTATGAAGTAAAGAGAGTGAGCACTATTGGTCCATTCTACAGATAGACCATTCAAGTCAAAACGGTGTCTCTTATTTGTCTGGACATTTCCACCATGTTAACTCCATCTTCTATCTTACTGCCCTTGGGTCTCCATCACCAAGTCGTATTGATTCTACCACCTAAGTGTCTCTGAAATTTTTGCTTCTCTGACTATTTCCACCACTGCTGCCTTAGTTGAAATAAGCTCATCTTTTCTTGCCTGGGCTATTTCAATAACCTCCTAATTGGTCTCCCTGCCTACGAGTTCTGCCCACTCCAATCTGCCACCAGAATTATCTTTCAAAAACAGAAATGATTATGCCACTCAGCTGAAAAATCCTTGCAGGCTTCCCTATCCATCAAAATAAGTTTCAAATTCTGCAGCATGGCATAAAGGCGCTTCACCAGGTTACCCCAGCCAACCTTCCAAACCTCGCCCCTTGAGGTCCATCGACCCTGACCTCCAGTCCTCTACACAGATCAAATGCTCCAGCCACACTGGGCTTATACTCTGTCAAGCCTCTGTATCTCTGTCTGTTGAGCTACTTATCCGTTAAGACCCAGCTCAAATGCTACCAATTCTGAGAGACCTTCATAAAATCATGACAGTCTTGTTTGGTGCTTCTTGCCTCGTGAGTCTGGACCTCTCTTTGTTTTCTGTTTTATCACTGGTCACAGTATAACAGGACTGCTTTCTCCCTGGGCACTATGCTATAAATCCTCTGGGGGGAATGCTCGAATTTTCATCATCTTTGAGAGAATCCTGAAGACTGGTACTAATGGGAAGAACCCTTGCTAGGGTTGCCAAATTCATCAACAAGATGCCCAGTTAAATGTGAATTTCAGGTAAATAATGAATGATTGTTTAGTGTCAGTATGTCCCCAATATTGCATGAGATATGCTTATACTAAGACTTTTTAAAAAGCTGAAATTCACATGTAACTGGCCGTCCGGTAGTTTTCTTTGCTAAATGTGGGAATCCTTAATCCCTGTGGACCTAAAACTCAGCTTCTATACCCCTGGAAGTTTAGAACTGCTACAGTCACAATGTCTAGTAAAAACCAAAGCTGTCATTTCTGCCCCACCCTCATAAAGCTTCCTGTTTAGTAAAGAAGTCACAAAAACTATTTCTAGAGTTAATTGGTTAGCATTCAAAAGCTATGTGCTCTTGACAAACATTGACATGGATATCTACATAGGTAAGGGCTCATCTTAGGCTTCACTCTGTGGGAGAAAATAAATCCAGTTTTTTTTCAGTTGCCCGATTATAAGAATATATTGAAGTGAGTCTGGAAAGCTTAGTTGAAATGGCTTGTGGTTGCACTTTTGATCAAACGACCACGATAGCGAGATTAGTGTAACCTTGGTCAAATTGCTTAACTCTTCTGGACTTCCTTTTAAGAAGTGTGCATGGGGAGGGAGGTTGTGGGGCAAGGAAAGTAACCAAAGTCTCTTGTGTAACGAAATGACTGTCAAGCTAAAAGTGTAACTTCGTAATACGCATTCAGATAAGGGCAGAGGCAAAAGTCAGGTCAGGAGTGTTACCGAGTTTTCAGTTCTTGTTGCAGAAGGCACAAACCTGGAATTGGAGCCAGGTGATTGCAAAAATGATTCCAGATCTGCATGGTAACAATTTCGACTGACTTCCACTCCGGCCTGAAATTTAGCAGCAGAGGAAGTTCTTTTTCTGGCGGTCTGCCTTCTCCCCGCCTCCCCCATCCCTCAGTACCTCAGGCTGCTCACTCCCCACATCTGTTTCCAAGCCTTTAGAGAGTTGGGTCACAGTATGGCGCAATAAGCAGAATTAGCAGGCAGCATGAATCAGTGGTAAACCTTTGATTTTAATTCCTTGCCTCTCCTCTAGAGGAAGTGTGGTCTAGTGGTTAACCCACTAAAAAAAGCAGCTAAGAGGCAAAATTCCTGGTCTTTTCTGTTCTCCTTGGGACACCTTGCCCATCAAACCTCTTTTTTTCTCCCTCCCTACACGCCCCCCCCCCCCAACTATTGCTCCTCCACGTTTTCCCCTGAACTGACCTCATGGTAAGACTCACTTGGGAAACTCATTAAATGATTCCTGAGACCCATTCCAGAACCTCCCAAGGAAAGTCCTAGGAATTTCTGTTTTTAACAAGTGCGACAGGTAAGTCTTCATAATTAGATTCAGTGCAACTGTATGCTGGTTAGCCATTACACAAATCAGCCATTACGCCAAAGAGAGCGCTAAAGGAAACCAGGACAGCTGGGGTGAAAACACCATCTCTGCCGTAGGGTTTGCGGGCACAAGCTCGTGTGTGATAAAAAGGCAAAGGAGAGGAATGAAAAGACGCAGATTCTAGTTCTGGCTCACAGGTCAGATAACGTCTCCTGATGGCATTTTTGTTTTAAAAATAAAAATGATTAGATCACCTCTTTGGGTTCTGTGATTCAATGAAATATTTCTGTGATTTCACAGAAATCCAAGATGGACTCAGAAAATCTCTTTTCCTGAAAATGACAGTGGGTACAGTCACAGAGGTGTGGGCTGGCCCGTTTGGGGTTGTGGGCAGACAATGGAAGTAAGTGGCAGCCGGGAGGTTTGGGGCCAAGGCCACAAGGAGTTTTCTCCCTGACTCCCTGCCTTGAAGCTCGGCAGCTGGCCTATTTATGCAAAGGCTTTGGCTCCTCTTTCCTCTTAAAAGCATTTCTGACTCGTAGATTCCCCCAGGAGGAGAGATTCATCGTTTCATGGAGAACTTGCACATGCTTTCCTGAAAGGAAGAAAGGAGGGTGGAGTAAGAGGGCTTGGATGGATTAGTGAGCGGGCTCGGGTAGCCAAAGAAGTGAGTCTCCCGGTGCGATTAACACAGACCCATCACATCATTAGCTCTGAATATGCCCAGCGAAAACGCTTTGTCCCACGTCTACAATGCCTAGAAGTTTGTTCTTGTTCGCAGACTGGACACCCGCCTACGTATCTGCCTCTAGAGCATCCGGGTATTCTTCTACCCAGAACAAGTGGGGGGGTGAGTTAGGAGGAGAGGGGGAGCCTTGGAAGTCACAAGTGAGTCATGATGGTAGGAAAAGGATGTCTTACTGAGCCAACGCAGAAGGAGCTTCCTAGAAACATCGTGACAGGCCCCATAAAGCCCACGGTTTGCTTCTAATTACAGCATGCCCACATTTGAGCATTTTCACAGTCTTCCCATGGCAACGACGGGGTTTCTGAGCAAGAGGACTTTGACTCAAATGTACTCTCTACTTCTAATACTGGGAGCTGGTTGGACTTTCAAAAAAAGTTATTTTTGCAATTTTACAAAGGAAATATTATTGACTTGCCTATGCCTATTAACACATCTGTAAACTGGAGTTAAGTGCATTGTACTATACAAAAAGGATGAACTGAGTTACATAAAATTAAACAGATATTTTTAAAGGGCAAGATGAACAACATGAAGAAAATCAGAAAAAATAGAATCCTCAAATAAGTGGAATTTGATTCTCCCCTCAACTTGAGGCAAATGGCAAATTAACAAAAAAAAGGATTTGAAAACCACCTTTAAAAGGATGCTATAAATGACTCATCCATGATAGTATTGCCTATACTTCTTGATTCTATTAAACAATGACCGCTCTTCCTGGGGACAGTTGTCAGGTACAACATGGGCCTTTGAAAAATCAAGCTATGTTCCAGTGTGAATTTAGTGCCATGGTTTTTTCTTCTTGTCAAAAATCTTTGAAAATTGCTAATTCTGGAAAACTTGTTAACACCAGCTTTTAATTACATCTCAGCTTGATCATTTTAGGTAAAGAAAAAATTTATTTTTATTGATCCATTCTTTTCCACTTTTTGTTATTTAGATACCAGAGATGCTGGTCAGGACCTGGGAGGCTGAAGATAAAACTTTTTCGTTCTCCAGTAAAACAGATTCCAGGCTTAATCAACTGGAACTAGGGGAGATAGTGAGGGAAGAGGGATTTCCCAGGTTACCCTGGAGATAGAGCCGAGAAAGAGCGTGTGCACCTGCTTGGAAGCAGCTTGGGGCTGGATAGGAATTTTTTTTTTAACATTTGTAAAAACTGGCATATGTGGCATTTAGAAAAGGAAGATAAGTACTGCCTATCCATTTTTGCAAGATTATCAAATAAGGCTTCACTCTGTAAATCTCAGCAGTTACGAAAGTTGGCGTGGTTTTTAAACTCCACCACAGGAAGTAGGGATGATCAGAAAACATGTTGGCAGTGTTTTGAAATTTTCCAGAAGTATAAAAGAATCTCTTCTTGCATAAATAATAATGACCTCAGGTTTAGTAACTTCTTAGGAAACGATTAAGACAAAAGATAAGCACTTTCCTCAATACCTCTTACTTTCTTCAGATAGATTCATGAAAATTTATATGATGAAATCAGGAAGTTATTATAGTTTATTTTTATGATAAATTAAGTAATAATATGTGCATATTTTCTTCTCAATTTTTACCATATTTGCCTATTTTTTTAAAAATTTTTTTAAATGTTTATTTATTTGTGAGGGAGATGGAGACAAAGTGTGATCTGGAGAGGGGCGGAGAGAGGGGGAGATACAGAATCTGAAGCATGTTCCAGGCTCCACAGAACCTGATGTGGGGCTTGAACTCACAAAACATGAGATCATGACCTGAGCTGAAGTCGGACACTCAACCGGCTGAGCCACCCAGGCACCCATATTTGCCTATTTTTATAATAAAATATCTTTTACCAAAACTGAGACAAAACGTCATATAAAGGGAGCGGTAATGTTTTGAGGAATGACCTAAATATATTGTGGATGTTGTAATTATCGATTACAGTAATCAATGGTTTTTGGGACAGCAAAATATAACAGCAGTTAATTTTTCTTTAATTTGTATGTCATACTGTGTGCCAGGCACTGTTTTAAGTACTTAAAAAAATTACCAGTTATAGTTAATTCTCACAACCACCTCCATCCCCATTTTACAGATGGTGAAATTGAGGCAAAGAGAGGTTATGTAACTCTCCTCAGGTCACCAGATAGTAACTGGAGGAGCCGGAATGCAAATCTGGCAGAGTATCTCTTGAGTCCGTGTTCTTAATTGTTATGTGATATTGCCTCTTTGAAAAATGACCAAGGGCCCTTATGGAAAATAGAGCGACTTACAATGTGTTCAAAAGTTTCAAACTCTGGACAGTAAGCCCCTAACTCAGTCGAGCACTTTCTACGAAATAGTCAGTCTGAGGAATATGCTCCTTGTGTCGGTATGAGGAGCTCTTTGGTTTGGCTGTAGAGTACTTGTCCATGAGACATCACTTGAATGAGTTTTAAGAGAATAAAGGCCATTAGATGAAATGTTATAAAGTGTCATAAAGGTGCATTTCCTGTCTGTAAGGAACTTGTGCTTTGATAAGACAAAGGTAATTATTGACATTCGATAAGCCTTTATTGCAAAGCTGCTATCTAGAGGGTATATAAAGGTAAGCGAGCCCTGATACTTACTTTAAGGTGGGGCTGCCTGGGTGGGGAGATGGCCTGTTACCAGGGTGTGTTAGATGCTGTAGTAGGTGAAAGAGAAGGATGCTGTTAGAGCAGACAGGGGCTCCTAACCTAGACAGAGAATTCCAGGATGGCTTCTCTTAGGACATGATGCCGGATTGAAATCCTTTACATTTTTGTTTCCCATTTCCACATTACTTTTCACCCTGTCATACACATTTGAATTTATAAGTACTAGTTTTAAGGGTACCATCTGAAGGGTAGAGGGATGTACCAGTTTCCAGTTATGGAATGCCTAAGTCACAGGGATGAAAGGTACAACATGGGAATATAGACAATGGTATTGTAATAGCGATGTATGGTGACAGATGGTGGCTACATTCACTTGTGATGAGCATAGCATAATGAATCAAGTTGTTACACCATTATGCTGTACACCTGACTCTAATGTAACATTGCATGTCAACTGAATTTCAGTTAAAAAAAAAAAAAAGGATAAGATTTATTCTCATTCCCCAATCATGTATCTTCCTTTCTTTTGACCTCCCAGGCTAAATGTTGGGATTGATCTCAATAGAATATGGCCAAGAAGCCTTGGACAGCTTCTGGGACAGTGGACAGTACCAGGACAGCTGATTGTCCAGAATGGATTCTTTTTGCACCTGATGCTCCCCATGTGTTTTAAGATGGCGCTGCCTTAGCCTTCCATGCAGGCAGACCTCCTGGTTACTGATCACTTATCTGACCTGTACCCTAGTGTCGAGCTTCTCTCTAATTTTGCCTTTGTTAACTTTTTATATTCCCGTATATCTACATAATCTGATTTCTGCTTCCTTGCTCAGTTCCTGTGTCTTTGCTATCTCTGACCTTTGATTTACGTTTTCTTTCAGACTTGCTGAGTCATGTTGCGATGTCTCTAGTTTTAGATGTACTTCCGCCTCTTGGTTCACATACTCCATACTCCTTGCTTTGCACACTCTTACATTACACAATTTCAGGTAGGAATTAGAATCTTGGCAGTGGATAGAATTGAGTGTTAGATACTCAAGAATAGACCCCAAGGTAAACTATAGAAATCTAACTGCTCTCCGTTAACCAGTGAAAACTTCTGGGAGAGAAGTATTCTCAAAAAACTTTGACTGTTAACTGTTGTTACACATGACCGTGTAGCCTTCTGATAAAAAAGGAATGCTTTTGATTCAGGTCAGCAATTTCAGTGGATACTTATGTGCATTTCTTTAGCTTTAAACAAAATTAATAGTGATGTGTGAACACGTAAGATGATGGCAGGTCGCTATCATCAGATGCCCTTAACCCATTGCCAAAATCTGCTGTGAGTTCCATAGCAGGTATGTTCAACATTCTTCAATGGGCTGCATAACAGATTTGATTTGAAGACTTGAAGAAGGACCCGGAGCCAAAGATCAGGGGATGGCAAGGTTAGGAAAGTGAATATTGGTTTAGAATCTTTCAGACACACATTTTGTAGCTTGAGTTTGTATTCTGAAAATGTTTTCTGTAAAAGTTTAAAAGAAGGAAAAAATCCTTACTGCACAAACAGTCCTTACACTAAAAGCATTTCCCTGCTACAAATAACCTTTATTTTTTCAAAACAGAAGTACGAGAGAGCATTTCCTCTGTGCATCAATTTTCTCAAAGTGTGAGCAGTGCTAAATTGCCTTTCCTTCTTTTACTGCTCTTGAACTAGGTTTATGTCTCTAGAATCTTCTCTACAATCATCATCTTCCCATCAAGCAGTGACAACATAACTTTTATTGCACACCGTGTATGGAGAACGACAAAGATAAAAATTGACATCAGAAAAGCCTACTAAGTGAGGTGCATTAATAAAAAATTAAAACTTGTGTCTTCCTCTTCAACTTTATTGTGTTATGGAATACATAAACCCTCAAGGAGGCCATTTTGGAAATAGTGTATGAGGCAGTTTATAAACTGAAGCTAGTAGGGCAGTATTTCTGACTCTTTTAATGAGGCTTCTGCATCAACATAGGACAATTTGGTAACTTAAAATGCAAATTTCTGGGCTCTATCCCAGGCTTACCTAGTCAGAATCAAACCAAGGAAATCTATATTTTAACAGGCTCTCTATCTAGGTGATCATATGGGAACCATTACTCTAGGACTGTGCTTAAAATCGGCAAGGATCCTATAATTGTAGTCAAATAAAATCGCACCTCGCTCCAAGTAAATCATTTGAAAGTCTTATGACTAGTGGATACATTATAAAGAACAGAAGGGGGTGGTATGGTGCTTAAAAAGAATTAAGTGGGAAAGGATCTTTCTGAGATAGGGAGAAAGGAGGGCAAGCCTTTTATGGTTTCAGTGACATCATAGCACTACATAGATTGACCCTCCTTTGCCTGTGGAGAAAGAAAGCAAAAGCTATGATAACTAGACCACCTGTGGTCATGACCCAGCCAAGCATGACCTTCTGCTAAAAGATAAGCATGCCTCATATGGAGCCAATTCAAGAGCATTTTGTTTTTACCCAAAAAAGGATTCAGTGCATGTTAATGGCAATCACCATTCGGCCAAGCAGAGAAAACCAGGGTAAATGAGATGATGGTTCTCAACCATTTTGTGTGTCCTGCACATGTGAGAACACTAGAATTTTTGGTACTGCACTTGAAAGAAATAAAACATTTGGAAGAACCAAGAGCCATATCTGGATGCCCTGAAAAGCCACATAGCTCTTACTGTCTTCTCACTTGAGTAGCCTCAGCTCTCCACTACTATGTGGGGAGATCCGATGGCTCCTTGCCATTTCTGAGTTCTCTTCAGGATCAGCCTGGCACCATACCATGCCTCCTACCGCTATAGCTTGCTTTTCACGGTGTCACAGAACCTGTTCAGCAAAATTACATCTGACAGACATCACTATACTACTCTAAACACTTAGTAATAACCGAAATAAAAACTCATTTAAAATTTTTAAAGACCAGTCTCTGAAAGTAAAGTACTGATACCAAAACATGGATGAACCGGGAAACACTCTGCTAAGTCAAAGAAGCCAGATGTAAACGTCCACATATTGTATGATTCCACTTACATGCAATATTCAGAATAGGGACACCAGTGGAAACAGAAAGGAGGTTAGTAATTGCCAGGGGCTGGAGGAGGAAGGAATGAGGAGGGACTGCTAATAGACTTCTTATGGGGTTGACAAAAATGTTTTAAAATTTGATAGTTGTGTTGCATTTGGTGTGTGAATTTTATGGTATGTGATTATATCTCAGTAAAGCTGTTCTTGAAAAGTAATTTAAAAATTTTTGAGAGGCTCCTGTGCAAATGTTGGTACCTTAGTATGCTGAGATAGAGAGGCGAAAACTGAATTTAGGCAATGATCAAGTGATAAAGTTGACAAAGTGTTGAAGTTTTTTTGATATTTTACCATATATTGGATCTTTCAGATTATATATAGCAAGCACAATGGACAGCTAACACTTTAAAAAAAACTCTTTTCATGTATCATACAAAATTTGAGAGTGCTTTGGTGCTAAACAAATTAGGCCTTTTAGGAGACAGGTAATTCATAGTGATGACTATGTTTAAATTAGAATTAGTGAGAAGGATACCAAACCGTATCATTGGCATTTATTTCTTTTCAAAGTTGTTTCACAAGATATTTCTTATTCTCATTAATGGTTAATTTAATCAGATTATTAAAGATACATTTTTTTTAATTAAAGATAAATATTGGAGCATCTAGATGGCTAAGTCGATTGAGCATCTGTCATCTCAGGTCATGATCTCACAGTTTGCGAGTTCGAGCCCTCCATCAGGCTCTCTACTGTCAGCACAGGGCCCACTTCAAATCCTCTGTCCCCCTCTCTACCTACCCCTCCCTTGCTTGTAGTCTCTCAAAAATAAATAAAATATTAAAAAGAGAGAGAGAGAGAGAAGCGTTAACTAGAAGACATACACAGTCTTTATCGATATCTCACATACAGCTGTGATTTAATCTAGATTGCTTGAACTATATAGCACATGGCTGTTAGCGTATGGCAGAGTCAGGATTTGGGGAGGGATTAATGAACTCATTTCAAACAATGAATTGGTAAAACTAAGTCATGAAAGTACAGTATGTTACTTAATGTTCAATGCTTATGATCTGGTCTAATGCTTCTGATTGTTAACAGTTTTTGTCAGATACCATTTGCAAATGTGCATGAAGCTATGGACCCTTCCACAGAAAGGCATATATGCAGATGTCAACTTCTTTCCCACAGAATTTTTAGGAAGACCACTCTGAGGTCTATTCATAACCTCTTTACCCCATGCTGAGAACTCCATGCCTATGTAAAGAACAGTTCAGTCCATACTAATGCTATTTTGGTCAATTCAAACTGTTGTCAATAATTCCATATTTGCCAAGAAGCAAATTTTCTTTTAATGCACTCATACAGTATGTTGGGCAATGGACAAAATGGGCCAGTCCCAAGATTGGACTTTAATTATCATCTCTTTGGGATGTGACAATTACTTAGAGGAAGTAGGATTGTGTGAGATTATAAACTATTCAGTCCCCACTTCCCAATGAACCAGGAAGCTTCCCTGAATAAGTGGCTTCTGATGTTCTTTCTACTTATGCTTTAGTGAGCGTCCCCACAAATAAACCTTCAAGTAGAATCTGAGATGTTTTCCAAATTGGAGTGCTCCACCAGAGCATGCCCAGCCCCAACATAATGAGACTGAGGGTCCAGAGAATTTGGGCAATCACCAAGCTTCGGTCTGAATTCTCCACAAAGAAGCCTCAATGTTTTCACTATGTTGACCATAAGTGATATATTTAGTTATCCAGAAGGGTAGTCAATCTGCCAGGGAAAATATCCTGAAGAAAATGAAGCGGGCAATTATGTCAGGCAGACCTAGGAGTTAGTGTGGATGGGCCTTGTTTTAAAACAGATTCCTAACTCAGTCAAAAAGTCTCATGTCCATGTGTTTTCCTGGGGAGAAACTTCCAAGGCGACGATGTGAAAACTAACAGACTTGATGCAGGGGTGTGTAGCCATCTGGTTTGCTCACAAGCAGAGTTGCTCTTTTTATCAGAATTATTTTCAGATTTTTGTGTGGGGGAGGAGTTGGCCATCTTGAACACCAAGTCAGTGTTAACCCTCTCCTTAAACAATTCTATTCAAAATTCTCCTAATAAGGATACTGGGAAACTCCCCCTCCCCCCCAATGAGGGAACAGAAGCCTGGTGAAATGAGGTAGTGAATGTCTAGGGTAGTGGCAGGAGTGCATCAGTGGGATTTCTTGCGTGACTCCCAAGGTTTAAGAACAATGTATTCCAAAGATTGGCTGCATGAGGATGCCCTGAGCTTTCCATTTAGATGGAAGTAAGAGTTAGGAGCTATTAAGGTGAATCTCAGCCTCCTTTGAATTGACCTCTTTCATCATTGGAGTCAAAGTCTCTTTCTTTTCTGCATTCCCCCAGCTGAGTTAGGTGAAGGAGACATTTGGATAATGGGTCACGTAACTTTGCCTGTTGCAGAGTTGAGGAGAGAACACAACAGCTTTGCTCTCACTTTTTTGCTCTAATCACGCATAACACTTCCCTCCTAGAATTTTGAATATTTAACATCCACTGTGAACAGCTTGCCTGTAGGTTTCCATCAGGGACAAAAAAGGGTGATGGTGCTGGAGGTGGAAAGCCGAGTTTATTCCCCACCCCACCCCTTTCTTCCCCCCTGGCACTCTTCTAGAGACACTCATCCTTATTTTGAGCCAAATAGAAGGACAGGTTTCTTTTAATTTCCTGCCTCCTGATGGGAAAAAGTTTTCATAGTTGACTCCTGGCAGGAGTGCCCCAGTATTTTGGGAAGGGCTTCTACAAAGTGGCAGCACTTTCTCTCACATAACCAAGAGAGCAAATTAGAGGCAGCAGCTACCAGCTACTATTACAGGCACCGACATTTCCCCCCTTCCACGGAAAGAGCAAAATCAGAAGAAAAAGTCACCGCCCAGGTTATTGTTGGAAAGTTGACTTCAGAAGAAAAACTGAAAAAGCATAAAGCGTTGTGTGTGAACTTTTCTTTTTCTCTCTTCTTGGTCAGTGTTGGGCTGTGCATGATAAACTAGTGGGGGTGGCTACTTTTTAAAGGGCTTCCTTTTAGTTTTCTCATGGTTTGGAGGCAGCCTTATTCACTGAGCAGATCTATTAAATTCTGATCCTTCCTTTTAAAAGGAGAATAGTAATATAATTTTACAGGAATTCTACTTAGAGCGTTAGGACCTTGAGTTTCAAAGCCAAATGAAGGAGAAAACAAAACAAAAAACAAACGAACAAGGCATAGGCTACTTCGAAATTGCTGAAATTAATTTGAACTAATGGCTTTATACATACCCTCATTTTCTCAAATTTAAGGTGAATATTTTGTCTCCAAAATTATTTCCCAGAAAAATCAAAGTCACCTTCAGTATAGAACCTAATGAAATCATCTTTGGATGCTCTTTCAATAGCTGAATTTGGAAGAACAAACTACTGTTAGGGGAAGATGCTTTGGGGTAAAATGACCTAAGTTAATGTCTGTTTTGGACTCTCATGGAGGTCGTCTGCCAGCACTGGTTAAAATAAAGAGGAAAAGAAATTTATTACTGATGTAGTCCTTACTCTTGAAATGATTAGCCCTGAAATGCAAGTGTTAGAATTTTTTTTTTCAATAGGCCTTTTAGAGAACACAGAAAAATGCAATTCAGCAAGTGGCACATTATGAAGATTATAAACATACACCTGCAAGGAATGAAAAAATGACCAAGTACTATGCAACGGGTGACTTGGACTATTATTTATAGTGACAACATTGTACATGGTCCCAAAAAGTGTTAGCTCTCAAACAACTTAGAGGGAGGGGACAATGATGTGTCTGGAAAACTGTCAAATTCATCCCAAAACAGTGGTGGTGAGGAATAACGTTGTTTTATGAAATGAGCGGATGAATACATTATTTAAAATCAATATATTATTTTATAAGTGTGATTTTAAATATGCATGCATAATTAAGCATTTTGACTACACATTTGAATTCTTTGTCCATATCCCTAAAAGTGTGTGTATCTTCATAGCCTAAAGAGATTTCTTCGGATTGTCGTATATTTAGGCATATTTGGCCAGTAGATAGATCATAGAGCTACAAATCCTTTGGCAATCATTTTATGAATGAGGTAACTAAATAAAGTTATTAGCTCAAGGTCACAAAGTTGGAGGCTTGTCCTTTCCATTATGAAATAACACCCTCTCAGTGGGGTCTTTACTTCAGAAAACTACCAAAACCTAGCAAACTGAGAAGGAAGAGGAGGGGAAATGATTCCAAGGTCTCGCTGGTAGGGAGAAACTTTTTTTTAAGTTTACTTATTTATTTTTTGAAAGAGAAAGAGAGTGCAAGCTGGGGAGGGGCAGAGAGAGAGAGGGAGAGAGAAATCCCAAGCAGTCTCTGCGTTGTCAGACACACACACACACACACACACACACACACACACACACACACCCAGGTGCTACCAGTTACTGACTTCCCTTTGTGGGAATGCTGGAATTAGGTGGGAGTTTTGAAAGGTAGTGACCATAACTGTTGACCTCAGATAGAAGAGAGAACTTTGTAGTCAGAGTTTCAAGGATCAGGGAGGTAGTCAAATGGATATTGTTTTCAGTCAAAAACATTCATTCCACAACTAGATAGACTCTAACTGAAGACACTTTTATTTCCTCCAATACTTCATTTAGCATGTCCTCTTACACAAGGCACTGTTACCTGCCTGGAGAAAGTCCTCTCTATTCTCAAATAAATCATACGCCTCATTGTAACAGTTTCTCTTTTTCCAATTCTGGATACCTGAAGGCACTAGCTCCCATAAGTATGGCCATTCTTGAAGCCAGCATAACTGAAACCTGTATATACTGTATTCAAAACTCGCTAAGCTCTTACCAACAAAGAGAGGAGATTTGAAAGCAATATAAATTTTGAAGGAGGCATCCTGGGATAGTTACTTAAGTCCGTATCTTGTTCTCCCCTTTCCTATTTTGTCTCCTGTGGCTCTTGGCATTGATGAAAATTAATCACTTTCGTTTAAACAACCAACTAGATTTAAACAAATTTTGACTCCCCAGTCAAAACATAAAAAATTAAGCTTCAGCAGAAACTATGCGAAAGCCTTCTTTCTGATTGCATGTGTTTCTAGGGTCTCTGGTTCAAGGTTTACCTCAAGTGAAAAGGACCATCCACTGTTGCAGTGTACCTGATGAGGATTCCAGACATCTGAGTTCTTACTCTGTCCTCAACTCGGTTCCTAGGTAAGCTGCCAAACTTATTCACCTCCAGGTGTGTAACAAAGAGGCCATAAAATTGTTTTCTTCAATAACTGAGTGAGAAATATGGTGTTAGTGACTACGAAATACTTTCCTAAATGTTTACTTAAGGGTGGGCAAATACAGCTGGAAACTAGTGGGAAGTCTCAATAGCATTGCTTTTGCACATGTCTTATAATTGGCATCCGTGGTGAAGAGCATTGTGTGGAGATCAGGTGGTTCCTGTTCTCTTTATTTTGCTTCCTTTTCATCTGCTAGTTAGTTTGAATGTAAGCTACTGTGCTCCCAGGATATCTACAGGCTTTTTATATTTACAGAATTTCCCAAAAATTCAAAGCAGGCGTTGTGGAGCATGGCCTGGAATTAGGCGGGAAAGTAGGCTGAGGGACTCAGCTAGGCTACTTGTTTGATAGCTGCTAGGTGAGACCCAGGGCCCTTTGATTCTCAAGGATCGTAACTCAAACATGGCGACTGATTAACGGGTCAGGAGATGGTGAAGCAAGTATTCCTGAATTAATGGTTCCTCATATATTTTCTGTGCTGGACTTCAAAGTAGCCCCAGGTGTCCCCAGAAAGACTTGTACACAAAGTTTCTTAACTCCTTTATTCAGAATAGCCCCACACTGGAAAAACCCAAATGTTCCTCAACAGATGAATGGATAAACAAATGGTAGTACATTCATGCAATGGGATTCTACTTAGATAGAAAAGAATAAGCTTCTCTCCTTAAACTGAATTGGAGGCTTTTACAAATCAAACATTTGTACTTGTTTTCCACTGTCGCATAACAAATTACCACAAACATAGCAGCTTAAAACAACACCCGTTCATTAACTCACAGTTCTGTAGGTCAGAAGCGCAAGCGTGCATGACTGGCTTCTTTGCTCAGGGTCTTAGAATGCTGAAATCAAAGTGTTTGGCCACGCTGTGTATTTTTCTGAAGGTCCTGGAGGAGAATTTGCTTCTGCGCTCATTCAGGTTGTTGGCTGAAGCATGTTGTAAGGACTGAACCCCATTTACTCATTGACTGTGAGGGGGTATATTCTCAGTTCTAGAGGCTTCCTTTTCCTGTTCCCAGTCTTTCTTCAGGAAGAACCCTGTCCCTTTAATAGGTTCTGCTGATTATACCAGGCCTGTTAAGTATAATTAGGATCAAATGATTTGTGACCTGAATCATCTGCAATTTCTTCACAGTACCACCTGGGTTAGTTTTTGATTGGCTACCTGGGAGAAGATGTGAATATTCCAAGGGCTGGGAATCTTGAGGGCCATCTTAGGTTTCTGCCTACCACAGCTCTTAGATTCCTTTCTCTGCTCTGTCAAAACAAGGCATATAAAGAAAACTGCTACAGAAGAATAGACCTGGCCCGTGAGTCTAGTACCCTCACTTTAACTGCTGCACCAGCAGGTGGCATTGGGATGGTTGTCCATATGTCTCTCTAACCTTTGGTGAAGGAGAGAAACTTTTGTAAGGAGTACTACATATGTACATTTGACTAGGTGAGACAAGGGACCATAATATTAAAAAATTGATAATTTAAAAAATAATTACCAAATGTCCTGCGATAATCATGTGCTTTTTTTTTTAAGTGCAGGTACCCAATTTGCATAGCTCACTACAGTCCAGAACTCGTGGGTTCAAACAATCCTCCTCCTCATCCTCCAGAGTAGCTGGGATTATGGGTGACTGCGATAGCACCTGTTCTAGTAATCACACACAGAATGTTATTTTTTAAAAGTAGAGTATATAACTTTATACCACAGTTTTTCACAGTTACTCCTCGTGGATTTATCACCCTTGATTTTATCCAAGCCATTGGTAAGAAACTTTTTTCCATGAAGGTGATTCAGTAAAAAAAAAAAAAAAAGTTTATAAGCTGTGTTAAAAAAATTTAACAGAAAATATTTTATTATATAACATAGATAATTGCATCGACCTACTTCATTGAATATAAGATATCAATGAGAAAATTTGTACTCCTTTGCTGAACTGTTAATAATTGGACACTTTCGAGAGATGAAAACAGAACTAAATTTTTCATTCTTCCAACCCTCATTTACAGAGCACTTCAGAAGTTCTAAAATTCATGTGTGTGTACTATCTCGTCACAATGAACAATCTCATTTGACCTTTGAGACCCAGAGATCATGTTGCTTGCCCCAAAATACAAAGTGAGTTAGAGGCAGAAATGTGGTTCGAATTAATTCTGGTATTGTGACATGGTGTTTCCTCTCTACCTATTCTGAGAGTGGAGTCCAGGAGTAAGGAGAGGTAGAATAGGTCTATCCTGAGTTGAAAAACCTAGGCAAAGAACCTTAGAGTCTGCATACTTATTGTAGAAAAACAGCTTCGAGAGGGCTATATATGAAATTTCCTTTGTCTCCTATTTATTTTCATATTGGGAATCCTCTATCAAAAGGGTGCTAGAAAAGAGCTACTTAATTATAGTAGTTGGTGAATATGTTTTCTTTCTTTGTTTTTAATGTTTATTTATTTTTGACAGGTGGGTGGAGAGGCGGAGTGAGAGGGAGACAGAAGATCCAAAGCAGGCTCTGTGCTGACAGCAGAGTGCCCACTTCTAGGCTCGAACTCACAAACTGTGACATCATGACCTGAGGCAAAGTTGGATGCTTAACTGACTCAGCAACCCAGGTGCCCCAGTGGGTGTGTTTTCAAATATGTACATGTAACAAACCTCTCTTTCTTGCCTTCAGAAGCAAGATTCTTGATTCTGGGTGCAGGGGTTAATGTATCCTACTGCCATTTTATTCCAATAATCCATAGTCAACCAAGCTAACCACATCTGCTTTGTCTATTTTGGCCATGATGTCAAGATCCTTAAAATTGCATGTCTTGGTTTGGGACTGTGCCTAGTGGTGAAATCCTATACAGTTTTATTTCTTTTGTTTGCAGTTTGTTTATGGTCTTTTCTAGGAGAGGTGCTGGAACTGAGTAGGGGAAGTTACATCAGATCCATGGTTTTCTTGATTAGATCATTATAGACTCCAAAATAAACTACCTCTTATGAAGTACAACTAAATATTGGCAGATAGTAGGTAGTCTTTCTTCCTCAGTCCTTTGAAAAGAGAACTGAAATCTTCAGTAACCTTTATTGCCTGGGGGCACACATGGTAGAAATTAAGCTAAGCTATCCTTTAATTTACATAAATAATCGAGAAATGGCAATTGACTTTGTTCATAGACCAATTTAAATCTGTTAACATATGTAAACTTTGTATGACAGAAGTACATCTGCTTCATGAATGTAATGGCAGCATCTTTCTGATTTCAAACCTATGCAGGATTTTGCTCCCTGGACTGGAGATAAACATGATCCAGATTAGATGATCTGGAAGGCTCAGGATAATCAGATAGGTAATGAAGATTTCCTGAAAAACGCCATTCACCACAGTTAAGTTTCAGGAAGTGGGAATTACTTTAATTTGCAATAGCTCATTAAATTAACTCTCCAATTATAGAGGCCTCTGCAATGTGGTTCTTAATTAAAGCTAGTGATTAATTCATGCAACTGATAGGGGAATGGTGGCCCTTACTTTCCTTTCAAATGAAGTTACAGATATGTGCAATGTATGACCTTCTTGTGTATGACCTTGCTGGAGAGGATTTCTGGACAAAATAGTCACTATATTTGACAAAAAAAATTACGTAACTTCTTATCTTGATTCTCTGCCAAAATCTCAAGGTAACTTTCCTTTTAGAAGTCTGGAACCAAGGGCACTAATGGAAAATCAAAAGCAATCATTCTTATATCCTGTGTGAAGAAATACATCTTGGGTAGGTCCCACTGGAAACGACCGACATAAATTTCAGATACCCAATCTTTAAGATCTATTTCAAGTCCATCCTTTAGATTAAACTCTTTCAGAAGAGTTGTTATTATTATTAGCTCTTACCTAACGAACATATATATTTTTATGATGATTATTTTTATTAGCGAATAGAAATGGAGAGCTTGCCCTATGTGGTTTTATTTAATCTCACTGAATTATATTCTTCCTAGAAATTCTATGCTGTAGGTACTATTATTATGTTTATTTTAGAGATTAAACAGCTGAGGTTCTGTAAGCTTGAGTACCTTGTCCAAGGAACACACAGTTTACAAGAAGATGGTCTGAAACTTGAACCAAACTTTCTTTGACTTCGAAGCTGCAATATTTTCATTTCCTATATGAGTTTCACCTTTATTCAAGTATAGACTTCTTAGATAAAGTCTTTTATTAAAAACAACTCATTTCTTGAGTTATTACCTCTGTCAGTTCTTAGCAGGAAACAGATGGCATACTCAAATTAGGATGCTTCTAGGAGAGTTCATTTGCAAAGGGATTGTTTATGAAGGTGTGTGTTGGAGAGAAAGGTAGAGTAGGGCAACCCAAATATGTAGTGCAGCAACCTGAGCTAGGAGCAGTGAATGAAGTGATAGTACACCTGGACCTGAAATGATGAGGGGCGGGAGCAGTTGCTAAGTCAGGAAAAAGAAAAAAAAAAAAAAGGTGCGTGGCTAAGGTTTCCTGGAAAGGCACACTGATCCTTGATGGAAGAACATGTCCAACCCAGTGCTGACCCCCTGGGAAGGAGCCAGGGGAATATACACTCTGGTCTCACTCTCCTCCTACCCTCCGATCTCTTGCCAAGACTCTCACTGGCCAGACCCAATGGCAAGCCAGAGAGCATGGGAGCCTTGTTGATGTGGTCCTTGTAGATCAGCCTAACAAGGCACAGAGCATAATGGAGAAAGAACAGGGAGAGGTTATGGAGGGACAAACAGAAGCTATCTAGCAACATGACACATATGAAAAATGCATTGATAGCAGTTATAGATGGTTGGCCTTTTCTGTCAATAAATATGTACCTTAGAAACAGTTTTTCTTAGAATGTGAGGAAAATGACTACAAATTTGGCTTTTTTGACCTATCTATTGTGTATTGTGTATTGTGTATTGCCGATGTCAAGCCTGACCTCGGGCAACTGTATCTGCTAGTGTCAGTGTAAGAGTTGTGTTCCTAGAGCAAGTCTTCGGCAAGGGTCAGAGCACTAGGTCAACTCCAGATTCGTGTCACTGCTTATTCCCCTTAGAAAAAGGCAGCTTCTTCTTCAAAAGATCACTAGGGAAGCATCTGGCAAGTCTCAGCATTTCCAGGGAAAAGGCAGGTATCTATCCATTTAGATAGTTGGCAAGAGAGTTTGATACAGAGAATTTCTTGCTACCTTTCTAAAGAAAACAAGAAGAAGAAAATGGAAAAATGAATACTAAGCTGTGAAGATGGAAGGATTCCGGGAGGGTTTTACGTGGGAACAAGTGCTGCACCACCGTTGAAGGAGAGAGAGGAATAAAGAAAAACATAAAAGGAATAAAACCAGCTAGTGCTCACCTGGATTGTTCATATTTTAGTTCATTATAGAAGATACTGGCATACCACATATTTCTAATGTTCACATATTTACATTTTTTTCCTGCCGCCAAACAGTCGAATACTTTTTTTAAAAAATGTTTATTTATTTTGAGAGAGAGAGAGTGCATGCCCAAGCAGAGGAGTGGCAGAGAGGGGGGATAGAGAATCCCAACCAGGCTCCATGCTGTCAGTACAGAGCCAGACCTGGGGCTTGATCCCATATACTGTGAGATCATGACCTGAGCCAAAATCAAGAGTCAGTTGCCTAACTGACGGAACCACCTAGGTGCCCCTAGCCATAAATACTTGTGCAAACACAAATTGATTGCACTTCAGTTTTTTATAAATGCCCAAGGTTCTGATGTGAATGTTTGCTCCTCTATTTCCCTCCTGTTTTGAATCATGTGCATTACCCTCTTGCTAAGTTAGACCCTGAACTCTTATGTAGCTACCATCGTCAGCATATTTGCTGTCCCAGAGAATCTTTTATCCCATAGTCATATCCCATAGTTCCATAGACTTTTTTCCCATTCTAAAAGTCCACTACCACTTCCTTCATAGCTGTAATTCACCCACCCACACCTCCCACCTCTTTAAACCTTTAGGCAAGTAGATCTAAAAATCTTCTGTATAAAGTATTCAGGAAGCAGATGTTGCAGAATCTGCTCCTTCATCTGCTTCTTCTTTGCAGGAGGCTAATTATTGTGCCCAGAAATTCCACTGTAAAGTCCTCTTAGGTAGGTTTCATAGATTATGGATCCAAAGTCAGAGGTGAGGTAGTATAGTGAGTCACCCTAACTATACATTGAGTCCAAGGTGCACCTTGGACCATAACCTACAGTCTTACTCATTATAATGCTTTTTATTATTATCCATATTTTTCTTAGCATATTATTTATTTATTTTTATTTAAAATTTTTATGTTTATTTTTGAAAGAGAGATCATGAGTAGGGGATGGACAGAAAGAAAGGGGGACAGAAGATCTGAAGCCAGCTCTGTGCTGACAGCAGCAAGCCTGATGTGGGGCTTGGACTCACAAACTAGGAGATCATGACCTGAGTCAAAACCAAGAGTCGAATGTTCAATCTACTGATCTACTTAGGTGCCCTGTGTATTTTTTATTTTAACTGTGAAATTCATGATAACCTAGTTACAGTTTCCTTGTATATATATCCTGTTTTTGTTACATGCATTCACCATTCTCAATGTTTCTCTGAGTTTCTGTTTCTCTTACTTGGAATTTCCTCCTTCTCAATGGCTTTCCAAATTCTATGAAATTTAAGTACTACTTTCTTAGTGAAACCTGTCCTCTCATTCTAGGCCAAGAAGATTGTCTCAGTTCTGAAAGCCTGCAGTGGTTAGCTATATTATTCCCTTTCACTTAATAAGATACAGTATTGAATTAGGACTTTACCATATTTGTAGAAGTTTGTATTAACTTGTTTTAGAATTTGTTAATGTATGTATATTTTGTCTCTCAACTTGTGTGTAAGCTTCCTTAGATAAGAACATATGTTCTACTTCCTTGTATATCTTACTATTCACAAGTATATACTCACATTGAGAGAATATTGGCCAAATAAATGAATAAAGCATGGTGGAAAGAGGAGTGAGGGACCTGTAGCCAACATGGTGATAACAACAACATGAGTCATCTCCCCAAACTCCACTGAAATGACGTTAAAGAAATGATGAAAGTATAAATCCATTCAACAGGGAAAAGTGACATCAAGTGCAAAAGAGATGTCATCAAAGTTTGGAAGACATGATGACTTCATAAAGGGAGAAGGACAAAATAATCTTGCAGGAGGTGGGATAAAAGGAAGCAAGTGGATTCATCCTGATGAATTTGAAAAACGCTCAGGAATTGAAGGCAAGTTTCTCTGTAAGCAGGTGGAGCTAAAAACTGGAATGTATAAAAGAAGCATTAGATGCCCAGACTCCCTCAAATCAGTTCAGCTGTGATTACGCCATCTTCTCTGGCAGAAAATTAAAATAAAGCAAAATAGGTTCAACAAGCAAGGCTTTGGAGTAGTGAACACAAGGAACATATGAAGATATGTGTGAGAAACAGTCTGAAACACTGGGCAATTAATGCCCATCTGCATCCTGAGGAGTGTGCTCCCTTGCCTCCTTTCCCACATGGCATGCAGAACGCTAGCAGCCAAGCAAGGGATAGAAGGATTATTCTCTGGGGATCCACTGCCCCAGGAAAAAAGACCTGCAGACAGGCATTATGCAGGCATTGATATTTGTTGTACCCATAAATATTCTTGACTATACTATAGTAAGGCCTACCAGTTACCAAATCCTACCCAAACATATTAATTATCCCAAATGCTTTTGATTCTCTCTTATGTACTTTGTTTAAATACGAACAGAGAGAGAAAAAAATAAGAGAGTGAAAGGTCACCAAATCCTTTTAATGTGGAAAAAAAAAGAATGAATTCAAAAGATAGTTAAAAAGGAGTGGTGTTTAGAATGCAGCCACTTCTCAGAAGAAGAAAATTTCAGGCAAAGTAACCTCAGAAAGATAAAGGAAGAAGCTGCACTGTGAAATATGTGAAGAACAAGGAAAATATTTTGTAAATTAAAAACATGGGACTAGGGGGTACCTGGGTGGCTCAGTCCATTGAGCGTCCCACTTCAGCTCAGGTCATGATCTCGTGGTTCGTGAGTTCAAGCTCTACATCAGGCTCTCTGCTGTCAATGCAGAGCCCACTTCAGATCCTCTATCTCCCTCTCTCTGCCCCCTCCAAGGATAAATAATAAACATTTAAATATATATATATGAGACCAGAACTAAAATCATTCAAAATAAGATTGAAAATGATGTTGAAGAAATTTCCCAGAAAAAGAAGTGAAAAATGAGAGGGAAAAGATCAAATGATTAGAGGATCCATCTAGGAGATCCAGTTCAACCAAAATAAATTTTATAAAATAGAGAATGAGGAAAATGAAGAAGAAGGAATTATCAAAGAAATAATACAAGAGAACTTTCCAGAACTGAAAGATATAAATCTTTAGGTTGAAAGTTTCTGCCTAAAGTGCCTAGAACACTGACTATAAAAAAACCCATTCCCCAAATCTATAAAGAACTTATCAAACTCAACACCCAAAAAACAAATAATTCAATGAATAAATACATGAACAGTTTTTCAAAGAAGACATCCAGATGGCTAACAGACACATGAAAAGATGCTCAACATCACCCATCATCAGTGAAATGCAAATCAAAACCACAATGAGATACCACCTCACACCCATCAAAATGGCTAAAATTAACAACTCAGGAAGCAACAGATGTTGGCAAGGATGCAGAGAAAGGGGAACACTTTTACATTGCTGGTGGGAATGCAAACTGGTACAGCCACTCTGGAAAACAGTATGGAATCTCCTCAAAAAATTAAAAACAGAGCTACCCTATGACCCACAAATTGAACTACTGAGTATTTATTCAAAAGGACACAAAAATGCTGATTCAAAGGGACACATGTACCCTAATGTGTATAGCACCACTATCAACAATAGCCAAATTATGGAAAGAGCCCAAATGTCCATCAATGGATAAATGGGTAAAGAATATGTGGTATGTATATACAATAGAATATTACTTGGTGATCAAAAAGAATGAAATATTTCTATTTGCAACAACGTGGATGCAACTAGAACATATTATGCTAAGCAAAATATTAGTCAGAGAAAGATGAAATATATGAGTTCACTCATATGTAGAATTTAAGATACAAAACAGATGACATAGGGGAAGAGAAGGAAAAACGAGATAAAAGCAGAGAAGAAGGCAAACCATAAGAGACTCTTCAATACAGACAGCAGACTGAGGGTTGCTGGAGAGGGTATTGGGTGGGAGTATGGGCTAAATGGGGGTTGGGCATTATGGAGGGAACTTGTTGGGATGAGCACTGGGTGTTATATGTAAGTGATGAATCACTAAATTCTACTCCTGAAACCATTATTACAGTATATGTTAACTAACTTGGATTGATTGATTGATTATTTTTTTAATGTTTATTTCTGAGAGAGAGGCAGACAGGGTGCAAGCGGGGGAGGGTAGAGAGAAAGGGAGACACAGAATCTGAAGCAGGCTCCAGGCTTTGAGCTGTTTGGACAGAACCCGATGTGGGGCTCAAACTTGTGAACTGTGAGATTATGACCTGAGCCAAAGTCAGATGCTCAACTGACTGAGCCACCCAGGCACCTCTTAACTAATTTGGATTTAAATTAAAAAAAAAAAAAAGAAAGAAAGAAAAGAAAAAAATAATAATGACTCCCAGATGGACAGGAAGTTACCATTGGAACAGCTGGAGGTAAAAGAAGCTTATGTTATTAAAGAAGCCCTTTAAAAAAAAAACAAAGCGCGCGCGCGCGCACACACACACACACACACACACACACACACACACACACCATGCCAGGTTATATCATTGCAGCCTTTCTGAACTTCAGAATTAAAGAAAAAAAATCTAGACTTTCTAATAAAGACACAATACTGTCCCCAACCATTTCCTCCCTACAAACAAATGGAAATTAGAAGAACATCAGCTTTTGCAACAATGACTTTGGACACTAGAAAAAATTAAGCAGTCTTTTAAATTTCTGCATAAAAATTATTTCTACACTGGGTTTCTTTACCCAATCCAACTAACAACTGTGTAGAAGGTAGAACAAAGACCTTTTAGATGTGCCCGTGTCACTTTCCTCTCATGCAGCCTTTCTGAGCAACTTCCTGCAAGGCATGTTCCATCAAAATGAAGGGATAAAATCATGAAGAAGAAGTCATGGGACCCAACACAGAAGAAAAATAAAGGGAATTTCCAGAATGATAATGATGAAAAAACCCAGGATGACAACTGTATAGCAGATCTAGAGAGCAAGTGGTCTGAGCTGGAGGGAGAGAGGAGGGGGCTTCAGAAGGGATAGATCCTTGGGGGGGGAGGAATTTATGGATTCTCCAATATGTTTGATTACACAGAGAGGAGTGTGATCACTGTCAGACAGTTAGGCATGGATTCATGATGAGTACCGAGAAAATACCAAAATAGTGACAATTATCGACTCTAAGAAAAACAAAAATTTCACAAGAAAGCAAATTTACAAGAAAGCGTATTACATATCTTATGTGTGAGAGATATTTATACTATTATAAAGATACTAAATAGCAAAGGTTGATTTAGTAATATCGGGAGGATGGAAAATACACGTTTGTGTACTTTGTAAGTGGTTTTTGTAAATGTGGAGCTCTTTTCTCCAATAGGAAGCAAAGAGATCATATATGAAGGAGGAAAAACTAAGGCATAGCAGAATAAGAGAATTATTGAGAAATATGAAGTAAGAAGCAGAAGAAATGGTTGAAAGTAGAAAGGAGTGGGCCCTGGGTAACAGGAAGGTGGTTGCCTCTAGAGTGGCAGAATTGGGCAGATGACTGCTGTGTTTTATTATAAGACTAATTATTTGACCTTTTATATAGCCTAATATACATACATATATTTTTGATAACACAGAAGTTTAACTTTTAATTTTTAATAAAAAGTTTAACAAGAAGATCGAAGAGGAATGGCATCTTTGCAGAGGTATACATATACATGTCATATACACAGAGGTATAAGAAGGAGGTTGAAGATGGGAGAGGGGCCAGAGGGATGTTCTTGTAGATGGTTGAAGGCAAGGCACAAATCTCTCCTCCCACTGTGTTTAGGCAAATTTAAATTCATAGGTATGTTGCAGTTCATCAAAGATTGAGAATGCTGGGTCTGTGTCTGAGGCAAATCGCAGAGTAAGGAAGAGTGGAATAGGGAAGTGTGAATGGAACGGGGAAGGTTCTTACTGAAAGGCTTATTCATTTGAATACTCGGGCTTCGCCAGTAGGTAGGATTGTGGGTGAATGGCATCTCCAGGGAATGTGACAAGTGCTGAATGCTGCTATGAATCAGATTTCATGTGATGGGTGTGTGGCAAAAACGTATACGATAATACTGACAAATAGTCGAACTGCTACAAACCGCAGAGTAAAAATCAGCCTCCTGCTCATTGTTCAAGACTCACTAAGTTCTCAAAGAGACCCCTGAACACAATTAGCAGCTATGATAGTCTTTCCTCTTCTTGATATTGCTTTACCTACTACCTTTCTAACTATTAAAATTCTGTATTCTTTCTGCTCAAGGCTGAAAAACTTCATCTCATGAGGGTTCCAGTTCAGAGGTGGGATCGCTATATAAATGGAGCAACTATGTTAGAATTTTTTTTTCATTTTTTGTATTTAAACTTATCTCACATTTTTCAGAACTGGAGTTCTCTTAAGCAATTATGTGAGATGATTCAGATAGTGTGTATGTATACATACAAATATATATTCTATACATATAGAAGAGAGAGGGAGAGACAGAGAGCCAAGTTAGCTATTAATTTTTATTTGTGTTATATTGGTAACTTCCTTCTTCAAGAATATAATCTAGTCCTTTAAGGAAAACATTTTACAGCCAGTAATTAGAAAGGCCTATGGTTATTGGATTCCTTTATTTTTTAAGTTTATTTATTTTTTCTGAGACATTGAGAGAAAGAGAGAGAGAGAGAGAGAGCAAGTGGGGGAAGGGCAGAGAGAGAAGGAGAGAGAGAAAATCCCGAGCAGGCTCCCTACTGTCAGCAAGGAACCCAATGCTGGGCTCGAACCCAGGATCCATGAGATCATGACCTCAGCCAAAATCAAGCCGGATGCTTAACTGACTGAGCCACCTAGGCACTCTGGTTTTGGATTCTTAATGAAGTGCTGTAACGTGGCTAATAAACCAGTGTCAGAGACTCTGAATTCTATCCTAGCACTGAGTCATTAAAAATATGAATAAGTCTCTTGTCCTTTCTATGCTTAGATTTTTTCATTAAGGAATGGAGTTGATAATTTTTCGCCCTGGTTATGTCACGTGGTGATTATAAAAGATCAATAATAAATGTGAAAATACTTTGAGATCGTAGGGGAAAAATCATACCCAAATTGAATGAAATATTATAGCCTTGTGAACAAATTCCTTATAGATTCCAGATTTCTTTCTCTTTCTTTTCTTGCATATTTGATCCAGCTCAGAAAAAGAAAAGAAACATACAATTATTACTCACCTATTATGTGCCAAGCATTTTGCTCACTTTGCTGTATACATCACAATTGAACATATAACCAAAATATTTTTTCTTGGTAATTTCCTTGAGTGAGAGACCATTTGCAAAATAATATTTCAATAGCAAAATCCCTAATGGACTATACTAAATATCTTTCATTGCAAGGTAGAATACATGCAGGAAAAGCAAGCATGGTTGGCATGGTGGGTATATCAACTCCCTGATTTATTATCAGCCTTTTAAAAATAGGAACCCATTTTCCTTTTAGAGTGGAAATTTGTGCTAGAGAAGACAAGAAAGATCTTCTGTTACATCTGATTGATCTGGCCTGGTTCAAAAGCCACACTCAGCAGTTCTAATGGGAAAGGATGTGAAATTGAAGGAGTGGCTGGTCTGCTGAGCATCTATCTGCTTTTTGAAAGTGGTGGTGGTGGTCAGAAGCTTATTGATTTCCGTCAGAGGAAATGAGTAAGCAGGCTTCACGATGTTCTCTTTCTCTGTTTAATGTTCTTTCACGATCAGTCTTGCATGAGTTTCCAGAGCAGAGCTTAATAAGGCCATGTGCATTGTCATTGGGGTTACTATTTTGAATATATATTGTAATTTAAGTGACAGTAAAATACCCAATTTAGCAAGAGTGTGTTTGAATGCCCCGGAGACTAATTTTGTTGGTGAATATAAGGTAAATTAACTCACTTTTGCCCTCCAATTCCTTTAAAGACTCCCATTATTGGCACCCAGATAGCTTGAAAGAATGAATGAAGCTACCAATATGTAAGCAATTTATCCCATGAATCCTAATCTCCAGGTTTCCAAAATAGCAACTGCAAAACCAAACAAGATACAGACCTATTTGATCTCTACCCTGAATGACTATTCTTCCCAAAGGCACCCCACAAGTCACATAGCTCTCTTCTTCAAGTAGTTATTATAAGGGTAGATGTTAACATCTCAGAATTAGAGCTGGAAGGGGCCTTAGAGATTGGCATAAGTAAAGAGACCCAGGTAGTAGCAGTGAATCATGCAAGTTTGCACATTGCTGGTTAGCAATGGAGCCTGAGTATCCTAAACCTTCCTAGTCCTCTAAGTTTTCTTCTATACCAAAAAAAATTTATCTTGTTAGTATATATGTGTTTGCTCCCAAGAGACAACACTAAAGGATATTTTATAAGTTCTCATGTTAGTGGAAACCGACTAGGAAGAGAAAGAATTCCCAAAGGTTTTGCCTAATGGTTTTTCCATTTGTCAATTTGTGACCTTTACATTTCTAAATATTTTTCAGTGAGAGAAATAACTAGTATCTTCCCAGCTTCCTCAGGAAGTGGAGCCCCAGAAGCCACGTTTATACTCTAAGACTCTGCCTCTCGTATCTCCATTGACTCCATCAGAAAGGGAGAATTTACCCATTTTTTGGGTCAACCTGTTTCCCAGGAGTTTGCAACTGAACTTTTGGTTAGACTCTGATTGAAAGGTGGGTTTTTTGTAGGTTGTGCGTGGAGAAGCAGAGAAAGTGCTTCTGCTGACAGATAAGACGGAGGCAAAGCATCTGAGAAAGGCAGAGATGAGAAACAATGGGAAGACAGGAAGAGAGAAAAAGAGAAGAGAAGGAGCAAGACAGAGGAAGAAAAAGGGACGATGGAAAGAGAGCAGGGGGTGGGAGAGAGAGAGAAGGGAAAGAGAAAGAGGAGGAGAGAGGGAAAGGAGAGAGAGAGAGAAAAGAGGAATGAAGGGAGGGAGGGAGGGAGAGAGAGAGAGAGAGAATATCATTGCCTTAGTTCCTGAGAATTAGTGTCTGACTCTAATCCTTATTAGGCCTTTTCTCCCTGCTCTGGAGATCCATGAGAGAGCTTTGTAATACACCCCTCCCCATCTTTTAATTAAGTTGGTTCGAGTGGACTTCTGTTACTTGCAACCAATGAGATTTATGTAAAACAAAAACTGCTTTAAGATATGTGTTAAATCCCTGTTAGACGGTTCAAAGTTACTGTTTTTGAGTGCCAGAATTTCTGCTGAATTCCACTCTGAGGCTTTGGTCAACATTGGGGCTTCTAGTAAACGACTATAGCTTTTCTTGGTGAAAGGGCGTCAGAACCATCTTCCAGATCTCAGGATGGAATTTTAATGCCTGGAATCATTAACATTCAGCTTTACTATGGTAGATCTCCTGAAAAATGTGATTGGATTCTTGGACTACTATCTTTTCACTTTAAGAAAGATGATTCGGTTAGTCTGATTCTACATGATCCCAGTCAAATTGTGCTAAACCAACGTATTTGTTTAGTAATGTCTTCGAGGTTCACGTATGGGCATGGGGTTTGCTTTTGTAGTAGCGGTGCCATTTCCAGTTTTTGTGATAGCGAAGATGTTTGGAGATTGGTTTAGGTGATGATGGGCAGATGAATATTGACAGCAAAGTTAGAGGGGTTCCAGAAATGGGTTTTTTTTTTTTTTTTAGTGTTTATTTATTTTGAGAGAGAGAGAGAGTGTGAGTGGGGGAGAGGCAGAAAGAGAGAGAAAGAAGCGAGGCTTGATCCCACAAACCATGAGATCATGACCTGAGCCGAAATCATTGAAATCAAGAGTTAATGCCCAACCGACTGAGCCACCCAGGGGCTCCAATAAATGGGTATTTTTGAGGTGTTGTAGGGAAAGTAAAGTGACCAAAATGAAAACAAAGCATTTGTGATATTGTGGGCTATAAACAAATATTTGTGGGTGTATAGTTCCTTGTTTTATGAGGCTACTGTTGTTCTATTTCCCATGTTGGTTTCCAAGATTTCAATCGGAAAAACAGAGCTGCCTATTCTAGGTCAGGTAAACTATGTCCTATCCACAAGGGCAAAATGAAGGTTGTTTGTTCTTAGCATTCCAGACTTAAAATATCAGTCTGTGGAGAGAAGCTTATGGAAGCTAGCATTCCTCTGGGTTTCAAGAGTCAATACCATTAAAAATGAAGAGGTGATAGAATGCATAGTTTTCCTCTCTTGCCTTCCTTTGGCAGGACTGGCCTGATGCGTGGAATTTCAAGTGACCTACTGGGAAGGTTCTGAAAGATTTTTGGCAAATCTTTAGCAACATTTTGAGCAGGAGAGAAAGCCCCGTGTTCAAGTGAGATATGCACCCGTCAGTGTGACGTTTTTGGGAGAAACCCAAGAAAGCTCCCTTTTCCCAAAATATCTTCCCTACCAGCAACATGCCTGTAGTTCTGTAATTAGAGATTTAGTTTTGGTTTAAAGAATCACTGTATTAACACATAAATAGCCCTGGGATGTTAACCATGAAATGAATATTTAGCCAACCCAGTGATTCTCAAAAGAAGTCACTCAAGGGCTATGTATCAGATCTGGGGAAACCACACGCTTCATCTTCCTTAAAATATAGCCCCTCTCCTGTCCTCTTCTCTCCCACTATTCCATGTGTCTTATCGCCCAGATGTATTGGGAGTTAGGGACAATAAGATTGAGAACTACTGATGTAAATCTTTATGTGACTTTCTGGAATTGCTTTCTTTAGTTACAGCTAAATAAGATTAAAATATTAGGAGACTAAACAATTGGATGGGGACAGAGAGGGGATAAAGTAAAATTTTGATGCTGGGAGGGACAATTTTGAAGGAATAGCTTTGAAGATGCCGTGTGGTAGGCAGGCTTATGTAGGGGTCCTGGGATGTCTGATATTTTTGAGGATTTGAGGATTCCAGGTTACAGGCATAAGGTTCAGTTTCCTTTAAACAGAAGGAGGATGGGCGAGGTTTAGAAAGAGGAGAGTAGAAAGATTTGAAGATAAGTTAGGAATACTTAATTTCACCCGAGGTTCTTCCTGTTTCTGGGAAAATGAAAAGGATAACCTCTTGAGTGCTGACACAGATTTCTTCTGCTCTTGAAAATTATTTTCCTTCTTGGATACTAACAGGGCATTCTGATCTCTGCAGAGGTAGCAAGCTGGACCCTCTCAGACAAGTGGTTTTGATATTTGCCGATTGAATTCACTCACGTAAACCAAACAGTATTTCTCAATATCTCTTTTCTGAATCTGGCATACTGCTGTTGAATCTTTGTGTCAGGAACCTTGAACTTGTCTGTGCAATGGATATAAGAAGGTCCTGTGATATACGGCTCTATGACTGGTTTTGGTAGACTGGTGTTACCCCAAGAGTGGTCCTATCTTGAATGTACATATCTTCTGGGGCAGGACTTCAAAGAAGCTTCAGAAAGACAGTGAGCTTGAGAGAATCCACATGGTCACTAAACAAATGTTAAACAGTCACTTAATGGTTACTACACTAATGGAAAGTAACAACTATTCTACAGTGGTTCCTAATTCTAGCTGATCATCAGAATTGACTGTGAAATCTTAAAACTATAAAAGTATGAAAAGAAGGAATGTTCATGGTAAACAAAGGTATACAATGCTATAGATATAGAAAGTAAATGTCCCTTTTCTCTCTCCTACCCCCAAATATCTTGATCCCTAGATATAACTATTGTTTACACGTCCTTCAGAAATTTTCTTTTTATAGACAAACAGAGCAGATAAGTAGATAGATGATACTTTTTCCTATATAAGTGATATCATGCCCTTCATACTATTCTACACCTTATTTTTCATTTTAGCAATCAGTAAATATAGATGTAGTTTATCTCTTTAACATCTCGTAGTCTGAATTGAAGAAGGCTCATGTGACCTTGATTATCTTTTCATGCTGGAGACATGTGAAAGAGATAAAGGTGTATGAGCCATTGGTCCTCTAACTTTACCTGAAGCACTTGTTAAAATAAATATTGCTGGGGTGCCTGTCTGGCTCAGTCAGGAAAGCCTGCGACTCTTGATCTTGGGATGGGTGGCTTGAGTATACAGATTGCTTAAACAAATAAAAACAACAACAAAGATTGCCGGTCACACCCTCCCGAGTCCACCCAAAGTTTCTGATTTAGAAACTTCACGATGGTGATATTCCTTTTTTTTTTTTTCCCCTAAGAAGGCTTTATGCCCAGCATGGAGCCCAATGTGGAGCTTGAACTCATGACCCTGAGATCAAGACCTGAGCTGAGATCAAAAGTGGGACTTTTAACTGACCGAGTCAATAGTGAACATTCTTCTTTCTTTTTTAATGGCGATATTCTTAATAAGGAATATACCTTCTTATTTGACACATATTTCCAGGAAGTCTTTATAAAGCAGATGAAACTGCACTGGGCAGTCAACTATTCATTTTCCCATGGTGGAACACAGGAACACAAGCTCTGAATGGCGCCCTTCTTGTATCTTCCCTTTTTCTACACTTGGTTTCTAAGCAAGGACAGATTTACTGAACGGTGAGGAAGTGGAAGAGGAGTCTTCAAACTTCCCACTTGTACATGCTCCCAACCTCTTTCTGTGTTCTTTTGCAATCTCTTAAGTAGTTTCTCCATGTGACTAGCATTTCACTGCTTGAGTTCTTCTTACCTGTCTTCCCCCTTGCTACCACCCTCTTCCTTCTTCTTTCTTTAAGAGAGCACTCTTAAATAGTTGAGCCCTATAGTCCACCAAGAAATGGACTGAGATAAGCTGTTGGAGAGGCTGCTTTATAGGATGTTTCAGTCCAGAGGGATTAACCAGGACGACCTCCCTGAAAGAGAAACCACACTTAATAACTTTAAATGGGACTGCTCTTAACTGGGTCACCCTGAGTCACTGCACACACTTCTTGTTTCAAGTGAATGTGGTGGTTTGGGCCAGAATGGGTTGTCAGCAAAATAGTTTAAATGCCTTTGTCTTTCAGAGATGAAGCAACACCTTATAATGTAAGCAGAATGAGGAAATATGTAATAAGTTATCTGATGTTCAGTCCCAAACCTTGAATCCTATTGCTGGGACATCTGGGGAAACACAATTTCTCTCTGCCTCTCTCAGTAAGGTAAATGAGAAATTTGTGAAACACAGTTCTTCCAAATAGAGACTCCATCCACATTTCAACTATGTTTCCTAAATTAGGGATCTTAGCTGAACACAGTATAAGGTAACACTGAAAATCATGCCCTTCAAGTCAGAAAGACCAGATCTCCACCCCTCACTTTACTCTCAGGGTTGTTGTTGGGATTGAATACTAGCTTTATCACAGTAGTTAGAACAGAGAAGTATTTGATATATTTTAATTTTTTGTTAGCATTTACCCTGAAGTGGAAGCTTCCTCTGTTACGAGCAAACGTAAAGAACTCGGGGACATGTCCCAACATATGTGGTCCAAATTTTAGCTAAACCAAGGCTTCTAGAAGCAGTTTTTCCTAAATCTCTTTGACTATATATAAGTATACTATCTTCCAGTAGCTTGCCTTCTCTGTCTTTGAAAGGGGAAACAGATTTTACCAACATTAGGAAGTGTTCATTATTAATAGTCATGGTTTAGAGCTTTCCCCTGGTCAAATCGCTGACTCAATACTTCTCGTTTTTAAAAAAGGAAATAACTGAGAGGCACCTGTTGATGAGACCAAAGTAACATGAAATGGGTATATATGTGTGAGGATATGAAGACCATCATATATAAAAATGAAACTCGTTGTGTATCAGTTTTCCTAAAATGCTTAACCTTTATTTTCACTTGACTATGCTGTTTTACTTTTGCCCTTAAGAAGCATTCGGTATATAAATGAACTATTATCATAATGAAAAGATTTATTTACCATAGTTTTCCTTTTTTGATAATTAAGATTATTAAGTTGGCTAGTGATCACTTTACAAAGTTCTGCAGTGTTCTGTCAAGTTATGTATTAAAGAGATGAAAAGAGAATATTGTAAGATGAGGAAATGGTATGTTTCACTCCAACTCAGACCTGTTCCTGAGCACAGCCTTTTCTGGGTGAGGCCTGTGACCTTCAAGAAAGACTTCACACAAGGCAGGTTTGTTCAGACTCTTTTATTTCTTTAGTCAAGCATATAATTAAAACACATTTATTAGATGCATGCTATGTGCCAGACTCTGTGCCAGAAGACAGGGAAGTAATCTAGCAAAAACCAGACATAAAGAGGTTGAAAAAAATAAATTCTATATTAGAGGTAAGAACAGAGAACTGGAGGAATAGAGGAAGCAATGACTCATTGCCTGTGGTCAAGGAAGGTTTCATCCAGAGGAACTGACTCCATCCTATGTCAAAACAACACATTTTGTGATATGACATCAACCAGTTCCTGTATTCTGATTCTTGATTGACCCAACTTCACTTCTGATCATTTCCTTTGCTATGCTTGGCACATAATAGATCCCCAACCAATATTAAGCTGAAATGACTATGGCTCATGGCTTTAATAACCTTCCAATGATTCCTTTAGGTATAAAATAGGTCTTCCTTTTTGTATTTAACTACATACATCTCAATTTTAACACTAATAGTAAGTTGTTTGTTGGAATTTTTGGTTCTCCATTTCTTTTTAAAAAATTTTTTATTTGAAAAAATTTTTTAAACATTTATTCACTTTTGAGAAACAGAGAGAGAGCATGAGTAGGGAAGAGACAGAGGGAGAAGGAGACAGAATCTAAAGGAGACTCCGAGCTCTGAGCTGTCAGCATAGAGCCCGATGTGGGGCTTGAACCCATAGAGTGCAAGATCATGACCTGAGCTGAAGTCAGATGCTTAACTGACTAGTCCACCCAGGCACCCCAGGTTTTCTATTTCTAATCAGAGTGTTGTATGTAATCAATTAATCCCGGGCTCCTGTTGCTCTGTCGTCTCCTCCTAATACTTCTTCATTGTCCTGGGTCTGTAAGTTTCGTTCCTTAAAATGTCAAGTTGGTCCTTGGATATCCTTATGATTTCCAGGGATTCTCAGATTATTTCTAAATCAGATAATCTACTGATTTACTCCAACGTGATGGCCCAAAGACATTCTGAATTTTAGGGCTCTGGACTTCTAATCTTTTATTGCAGGAAATTGCCTAGGTCGAATTTCAAGAAGCACTGAATCTGACCACATTGCTTTATGAGTTAATGCCTTCATACAGCTCTAAATTAGAGCATGGATATTCCTCCTGAACCCCAATCTAGCCTAAGAATGGAGCTTTACTTAATACCAAAGTTGAAGGCATGTGCTAGGGTAAATGGGATTAAGTTCCCTAAAAGAGGAAAAGGAATCACACTGTTGTAGTCAGGTCTTTTTGAATACACAGTTGGTCATGTACTGTGCTATTTCCTAATCTTCTATCTTCTTTAATCCTGGCTGGTTAACAGGATTAACAGGAAATACACAAAATGTATTTATAGAAGACATTTCTCAGTAGGTCTGAGAATTCAGTATAAAAGCCCCAATACTGTCTACTTTTTCTGAACATTCCATATGTTTACCATTCTTTCTCAAGTCTTCTTTCCTGTCCATTAGAACATAAGTTCCTTGAGGGTAGGCCTTGTTGACTATGTATCCCCACATCTAGGAAAGAACCAGGTGTACTTAACTTCTCAACAAATACCTGTGGACTGTGCGTCTTCAAGTTTCCAATCTTGAAAATCTGAAACTCTTAATTTATTCCTTCAAAGATAACTTATTTCAGATTAATATGTCCCAAGTAGATGATGATGATAGTGATTGATGCTTGTGGTGGTGGTAGTGTTGATGATGATGATCAATATAGAAGTTAAAGTGGTTTACTAAGTTAAAGTGGTTTGCTAAATCACTGCAGTGGTAAAAAAAGGAATGGGGGGCACCTGGGTGGCTCAGTCGGTTGAGCGTCTGACTTTGGCTCAGGTCATGATCTCGCAGTCCGTGGGTTCAGGCCCCGCATCGGGCTCTGTGCTGTCAGCTCAGAGCCTGGAGCCTGCTTCAGATTCTGTGTCTCCCTCTCTCTCTGCCTCTCCCCAACTCATGCTCTGTCTCTGCCTCTGTCTCAAAAATAAACAAATCTTTAAAAAAAAAAAAAAAAAGGAATGGCCCTCAATCAGCTGTGAATCTTGGTTTCTACAACTGTATAGTGTGCTCCTACCATGACTCTGGACTTAACCACATGACTTGCTTTACCCAATAGAACATTAGCAAACATGATGCAAGAAGAAAGTTGATAAAGCACTTATACATTGAGCCTTGCCCTTTGGGAATATTGCTGCTGGTGAACAAGCCCAGGCGAACCTTCTTTAGGAAGGTTCCACATGGAGAAATACCACATGGAGAAAGGCATTCCAGCCATTCTGGCCTTTCTAACTATCCCACATGAGTCTCCAGACACGTGAGTGAGGACATCCAGGACTGGCCAGTCCCAGCCAACATGCCACTGACTGTAAATGCATGGAGGAGTCCAGCTGTTGCCACGTGGAGAGGAAAAACTACCCAGATGAGCCCAGCCAAAATTACCAATCCACAAAATCATTAGCAAATAAACTTTAAGCTCCTAAGTCTTAGAGTGACTTGCTATGCAATAAGTAATTGATATGGTTATTATGAGGTACTGAGATAATTAATATATTGTCTCATTTTACTTATAGGATAACTCTATGAGGTGTATTCTATTATTATCTCCACCTAGAGATAAGGAACCTGATATTTAGAGAAGTTAAAGAACTTGCCCAAGCCAACATAGCTACTCATGAGGGACCACAGATACAAACCCAGTTCTGCCTGATTGTAAAGTATAGTTCTTTTCTTTTCTTTTTTTTTAGAGAGAAAGAGAGTGCACATGTAGGAGCATAAGTGAGGGGCACAGGAAGAGAGAGAGAGAGAGAGAGAGAGAGAGAGAGAGAGAGAGAGAATCCTAAGCAGGCTCCATGTTTAGCTTGGAGCTCATAGAGTATGGTTCTTGATCATTGCTTTATATTGTTTAGTGATGACCTTTGTCAATCTGGCCACATTTAGGGTCTTTCTCTTCCTGCATCCTTAAATAGACCTATTCTACACTTGTCTTCTAATGGGAAGCTTGCTACAACAAAAAATTTTCAATCTTTGATACTCGAGATGTCTTTGTAGATAGAGCAAACAGAGATGATATATTTGGACAATTAATCTTACAAACGATTTCATGATATTGTCTGATAGAGTGTAAAGGGTTTAGTGTACTATTATTTTTGCATTATTTTTTCTTTTATTCTATTTAGTAATTATAGAGTATTGTTAAATACCAGAGGCAAATGGAATATTGTAAAGTAAATAAAATTATGAGTAATACAAATGACAGGTTCTACAGTTGGCAGAATATTAAATGTTTCTGTCTTAATGTTTTCAATGTGCTTAATATTAGTAACATAAATTGTGGTCTAAAAAGACTATGCAGTCTTGCAACATTTTTTTGCTATCAGCATTTTAGAGGAAATAAACAAGCTGAGATTGTTCATCTTTCTGAAATGCATTGGAGGTAGGTTGATATTCTATCAGCACAAGAATTTCCATTTTGAAAACCAGGAAGTTGTTTCAGGGTCTATGTAGGGGCATTTCCGAGGCTTCCTTATCAGGGAGGCACACAAGTTTTTTTCTTGTACTACTACTAATCTTCAAAATAAGAAACTTCATTACCTAAGAGCCTTAGCAAATAAATACAGTGTTTAATTTCCAATTATGGGATCTGTCAGGGATAAAGCTAAAGCCATCATTCCCCAAACTGTGGGGGTGACAGAAATCTTTCTAAACTATCTCTCAATAGAGAATATTAGATTAATAGAAGGCATCTAGTGCTTGAAAACTACTATTTGGATAGTTCCTCAATGTGGGAAAGGAAAGGTGTCTGAAAGCCATTGGGAGAGCTACTGACTTTTGGCAATGATTATTAAGAAAAAATAATCATATGTTTACTTGTTTCTATCCAATATACAAAGCTGTAAGGAATGAGTTTTTATAGCCTTGGAAATGTTAACATGTAACATGAGTATTGTTAGATAGGCTTCAGTTTTATAATCTCAGAAATTGTGGAGACATTAGAAATTATCTCACTTAGCCTTGTTTCTAAAGCTTTAGTTTTTCCCAAAGATCTTTGACCATTTAACTACTCTTTAAACACTTCTGTTGAAAAGGAACTCACCACTTGATAAGCCAGTCCATTCCATTGTTGGAAATCCTCTGTTGTTGTAAATCTACTCATTCTAATAAACTTAAAGCTTTACTTATATCTGCTTTTTGGAGTGTTTTTTAGGGAGCGAAATTTCTTCCATAGAGGAGTCTTTTCTCTCTATCATTTCCGGCATCAGCCTCTGGGCTTAAAACTAAAGAACATGATATTCCAGAAGTGGTCTCAAATGTGCTAGTAGAAAATAGGTTAGGTTATGGTTCTATCACCAACAACTCTGTAATCTCAGTGGCTCATTTCACATGGTCATTTGAGGTTGGTGGGGAGTTCCATGTTGTCACTATCATCTTCGTCTAGCACCCAGGCAGATAGGATAGCCACTATGCATATATTACTGGTTACCGTGGCAGAAAGAAAAGAACACACTACAAAACTTATACTAGATTTTCTGCTGAAGAGTTGTTCTCTTGGAATAAGAATTGACTTCTGCTTACAATTATTTGGCCAAAGCAAATCACTTGACCAGGACTAAATTCAATAAAACAGAAAAGTATGTTTTTTCCTTGTGTCCAGAAAGAAAGAGAATGAAAGAGAAAAAAGGAGAGTCAGAGACAGAGATAGAGAGAAATATTTGTGAGTTGCCCAACACAGAGTAAAACTAATCTTAAGAGGAATCATAGAGTCTTGTGAACATAGTCAAAGATTCATTCTTTTATTATTTTAAGCCATATTAAAATTGTGGCTTTTATATATGCACTATTGGGAAACATTTGTTGGTATGCATTACTGCACCAATGTAAATTGCTAATAAGATATTAAATAACTGATTCTATTTTTATTAAAAAAATTTTTTAACGTTTATTTATTTTTGAGAGACATAGAGACAGAGCATGAGCAAGGGAAGGGCAGAGAGAGAGAGAGACACACACACAGAATCCGAAGCAGGCTCCAGGCTCTGAGCCATCAGCACAGAGCCCGACGCGGGGCTCAAACTCACAGACTGTGAGATCATGACCTGAGCTGAAGTCGGCCGCTTAACCAACTGGACCATCCAGGCGCCCCTAAATAACTGATTCTATAAAACTTAATGGTAAAATTTTGTCTTGATCATTGCTAATTTTATCTGTTAGGTATCCCTTCCAACTTGTAGTCAGTATAACCAGCAAGTTGCTAATGCTTTCATTTAAATCAGAATAAAAATGTTGAAAAGGGTAGCTTTGATTGATTGTGGAACCTTGCTGGAACTAGGTTGGAACAGGTTGACATCAAATAATCAGTCAATCTTCTCTTGACAAAATCATTTAACTGTTTGTGAATGCACTTTAAAAAACATAATCTAGGGGTTCCCCGGGTGGCTTAGTCGGTTAAGTGTCCAACTTTAGTTCAGGTCATGATCTCACAGTTTGTAGGTCTGAACCCCATGTTAGGGTCTCATCAGGCTCTCTGCTGTCAGTGCAGAGCCTGCTTCAGATCCTCTGTCCCCTTCCTCCCTGCCCCTCTTCCCCCCCAAAATAAGCATTTTCAAAAAAAGGACATAATCCAGCCCTATTTTCTATCTTAAAGAAAAGATGGTGCTTCATTTTGATTTTGCATATAATAGCACATGATAACATTTTAACATAGATGATTTCATGTAAAGTGGGTTTGCAGGGTTATTTTTATCCTTTGAAGGTTTATTGCTGTAACAACACATACCTACAAATGTTTCCAGAAACGTAAGGGAAGCAACCTAATTAGATGTTCAGTAAAATCCTTAGTTTCAATCCAGTTAGGAAGGACCTTTTATAAGAAGACAGACTTTTCAGGGAAAATATCTTAAAAGAAGCAAAGATCGGGGCGCCTGGGTGGCTCTGTCAGTTAAGCACCCAACTCTTGATTTTGGCTCCAGTTACGATACCAAGTTTCCTAGGTTCAAACCCTATGTCGGGCTCTGCACTGACAGTGTGGAGCCTGCTGGGATTCTTTCTCTCCTTCTTTATTTACCCCTCACCCCATTCTCTCTCTCTCTCTCTCTCTCAAAATAAATAAATAAACTTTTTTTAAAAGGTTAAAAAAAATTAAAGCAAAGATTCATGTGACCTTTTGACAACCCTTGTGAGAAGGAGATCTGACACACTCTACCTTGCAGTTTGGGTGTAGGAATCAGTAGCACCTTAAAAATAACTGCAACAGGATAAAGGATGGGAGGAAAAAATAAACACTGTTAGCAAAATAGTTTATTAAGGAAGGAAGTAAAATGAAGCACACTGAACCAGTCATGTGCAGAATAAATATAGAACAGCACATTTCCAGAGACACACTAGGAAAAAACCCAACCCAAATATACTGAAAGGAATCCAAGGATAGAATTCATAGCTAAGTGGGCTGAGATATTACCTATTGTTCAGAGGGAAGAACCTCACACAGAAGAATAAATGTTGAAAACAGAACCGAACACTAAATTGGGGGGAAGAAACCACTTTGACCAAAATATGTATATATAATAGCAGAGCAGACTCTTCAAAATCTCAAGTGGTATGGAAAAGCCAACCATGCTTTTTAAGGAGTGATTTGGAAGAATATTTGGAGTGTATTAGAGAGAGTGTTACAAATTTTTATTATAGCTGACATGAACAGACAATTTAAAACTTTATTTGACTAAGTCCTCCATTGTTCTTCTCTTTCTTGGCTAAAATTACAGATGCCCTTTGAGCCACAGGTTTAAAAGACTATGTAATTGTTTATGTACTATTTCAAATAGATATGGTTCTCCACACTCCTTTAGACAAGGGTCTGCAAACGTTTTCTGTAAAGGGCCCAGTAGTAAATATTTAGGCTTTGTGAGCCATATGGTCTCTATTGCAGCAAGTGAACTCTTAGCACTCACAGCACTAAAGCCGCCATAGATAATACATAAATGAATGAGCATGGCTAGATTCCAATAATGGCAGGGTTCCAATAAAACTTTATTTACAAAGTAGGAGATTGGATTTGGCCTGTGGCTGTAGTGTGCCAACCTCTGTTGTAGATAGTACGTATCTTCTAGATGGTAAAGTAACTTGATACCTCCTTTCTATTCTGCTCATCAATCCTGCTGACTTTATAATGTTCATCTGTCCTTAATGGAACAGGTGAGCTGGGCACTTTCAGAGAGTCAAATACCTTTTTTGAGATATGCTGGCTTTTTTTTTTTTTTTTCAGAGACGGCTTCAATGTCTTGGACAGGTGAATTAACAACTTACTTATTAGAGGTTTAAAACCTGCACCTTGTCTGTATTTCAGTAAAAACTACTATAATTGGGTTTCCTAAGCTCCATGTTTATTACAGCTTAACTCAGGGGAACCCAAGTCTCAAAATCATGGCAACTCGACATTCAGGTAACAGTATAGCCCTTCTCTAGAGAGCTCCCATCCATTCAGGGGCACAAAGCAGACTTTAGGAATGGTTTCTCCCTTGTGTGAGTTTACAAAACTACCGAGTTACAGCTACCTTTTGGTTTCTCAAAATAGCCTGGAGTAGAATTTTGAGATAAACAGAACTAGATGAGATTGAGTTACTGTTCTTATGTTTACGAAGTGTCAGGGTCTAGAAATGTCACTACTTTGGGCAGCTATATTCACAATTACTTCTTTTGGATTATAGTAGGCGCCTGGATTGGTCAGTAGGAACAACCATTCAATCTTGTCAAGTTTTGGTGTTTATCTCTTGAAAAATCCTTATTCATGAAGCTATTCAAAAGTAATGCTTTTGTTGTTTGCAAAGCACTCGACAAATCAGATTTGTCCCTAGAGCTCCCCTCTTTTTTCCTTTTCTGAAAGCGTTTTTATATTTGTATATATTTTTTCATTCTTTTTCCTACCCTTTTATTTTTCATCCAGGGTCCAGTGGGAGAGTAGTTAGAAAACACAGTCTGTGTCTCCTTTGTCTTTGAATCCTGTATGGCATCTAGCACTGGCTTGCACAAAATAAATGTTCAGTAAATGTTTCTTAGAAGCGTCCTCAAAGCATTACGCCTTCGGCTTCATGAGATAACCATCTGTTTGGAAGTGACACATAACATTTAGCGGCAAACTCATCATTCTGTATTTACTTCCCAGTGGAATGTCTGCATTATAACCTGCAATCTAGATGCCCTCATGCGTTTGATACAAGCTGCAAGAACTGATAGAAGAGGAGCTCTTTTTCTTAAGTTTGCTTTAGATATTGGTCTCCTAAATCTCCTTTCAATCCTTAAATAATAGCAATATGTTTGCTATGAAAATATACGGAAAGGCCTTAACAATCCAAGAAGTAAACAAACTCTTGCAAAATTTGAGTATTAAGTTAGACAAAAGGTCAAGAAAAGGGCTTTTCTAAACATCTGAAATTCAATGAACAGGGAAATATCTAGAATATCTCCATTTTTTTTCCCTTATGACTAATTAGATTAGATTTGGCCAAATCCCTTATGCTGTATTGATATGTTGCATTTTGGTTTTAATGTTTTCAGAAACTGCAGAGTTAAAGGCTTCTTCTATCTAGGAATGTTCTATTTTAAGAAAACATAATATGGAAGAATGAAATCTACAAAATAAGTAACTAATGGGATGGTTCGTCACCGAACGGGAGCATTCTTGCTTTGCAAAACAACCCCCTGAAGGGTTTCTGTAACATAATGTCCTCTCTCATCCCCCGCTGGCACCTCGCATTTGGTTATAGACAATTTCTTGCTAAATGAAGGATGAGCAAGCTAGGTAGAGAAAATCTGGCTAAATTTTTAAAAGAGACTGTTAATTGAAGATCAATCTAACAAGAGATGGTCTTAAAGCAATGACGCAATTAAAAGGAAAATATTTTCTAATTTCCTTTCAGAAACACAATTATGGTTTGAATAAAAAATACATAGGTGTTTTCAGCTTCTCTGCTTTCACACAAGACTCCGCGCCCCCTATTTGGGTGCTGGTTTTGAGCGAAAGTGAAATAATAAATATCTCGCGCTAAAGGATTGTACGCTGCACATAGCAACAGGAAGTGTTTGTTTTTAGCTGTAACATTATCTCCAAAACATGGAGAATAGATAAAATAAGATTTGCTATCCAAGTTGACTAGACCCCGTATCCTATAATTTCCTGTGACCACTAGAATTCTGTAGAAAGTTTTATTTTTGAAAAGACTTTGAAAAATTCCTTGCCAAGATTTATTTCATTTCATTATTGTCTTTTCCATTCCATTATCTGTTTATTCAGGAAATTAGCATTAGTTTAGCATTAACTAAAGAAAAAAATCAAGTAACTAATTAATAGAACAAGCATTACTTCTATTCAGAAATATTTTTATCTGTTTAATTTTACCCATGTTTGGTCACTGGATGTGTGTCTGTGATAAACCAATGGGTTTTGAAAGAACAAATAATTTAAAATGCCTGAAAAGGAAATATGACTCCAAAACTAAACACTTCAAGAAGAAGAGAAAGACAACATTCCCTAAGACAACTGCTTCCTTTTCTTCCTCTTACTTACAGATAACCAGTTTTCTTGGAATGCAGCGATTTACAGTGCTTCTTTGTTTCTTGGCACCTGCAACTTTGAGGTCATGTTGAGGTAATGATCTTGACGAGATTCTTAGGCAAAGGCAAAGAAAGGGAAGTATCAAATAGCTATGAAGTTGATTTGATTAAATAGTCTTTCAAAAGGGACAAAAATCTATAAATTCTAAAAGATCATCGTTATTTAAAAAGCGCCAGATTTACTTGAGATAGGGCCTTAGATCTAATGTTCTGCTAAAACCAGGCAAGGAGAAAAGCTGGAAAATAGAGCTCTTGATCCAGGGAGGAATGTTGGGCAATTTGTTGATAGGGTAAAAATTTCAAGAGGAAGAGATAGTACTAGCTGCATACGAGTGAAATGCCAAGCCCCCCCACCTGCCCTGTCTGTCTTGTATCTTCAACTTCCTCCTCTATGCTGCATTCTTCCTCTCAAAGTGTAAACATATTCAGGGCTCTCCTGCCCCCCGGAAATTACCCTCCCTTGATCCTGGAATTCCAACTTAAGCTGTTATCCTCCTGTCTTTTTTTTCTCTTCCTGTCAGCTAAGCTTCTGGAAAGAGAAGTTGTTACTCAGTCTTTATCTACCATCTCACCTTCTGCAACTGTCCCCCGCCCCTAGCCTGGGAATTTTTTCCCAGATCTAGTGGGCCCTTCCAGTTGCCTTTTTTGTTAACATAGAGATATGTGCTGCCTCTATCAATAACTCAGATTTGATGAGTTTTTTCTGCAGGTCTGCCCCTTTTGATAGAACGTATATGGGGGGCGGGGTGCACAGGCCTGGTATGATATTTAATTTGAAGCCTTAAAATGATAGCAGGGGCTGGGCCACATAGGTACACAAGAAATGTTTGTTAAAGAAATAGAGGAGTTTTTTTGTTTGTTTGTTTTTCCCTTTTTTTTTTTTTAATAGGCCCGCAAATGGTTTTCAGGAATTTGGGAGTAACAGGGCATTTATAAAGACTTGTATTATTGTTGGTTTGTTTCAATGATGTGGCCTGTCTTTCCACATGGTTTGGGTTTGAGGGACTCATTTCCTGTTTCTTTTAAATGGTTTCTTGCTCTGAACCACCCCCTGCAAATTCAGTCTCCTCTCGTGGAGGTCTCGGGCCTTCAGGAGGCCTCCCAGTCAGGGGTGCTGGTGCTGCAGACATTGCATTGTTTGCCTAGCCACCCCGGTGGGTCCCTGTTTGAGGGGGAAGAAGCAGCAACAAGAAAGCCCTGAGGTAACCCAATGTGGTCTCCACATCCAGGCAGCTTGGACCTGTTTCCAGTGCAGCAATGGCCCAGGAACTTCTGAACAAGCAGCTGCTACACAGCTTTCCCAACGAGGATTCCCATCAGATGTGACCTTTGCTCTACTTAATGTTTTTTTTTGTTTGTTTGTTTGTTTTTAGATTTCTATAAAGCAGTATAACCATATTCTAAAATTCTGAAAGATTAAAGGAAAAAAATTGTTTCTGTTATCCCCATACTGGGTACTTTTTTTTTCTGTAATATTTACTTATTTGAGAGACAGAGTGAGGGAGGAAGGAAGAGAGGGGTGGGGACAGAGGATCTGAAGCAGGCTCTGTGCTGACAGCAGCAAGCCGATGTGGGACTCGAAGTCATGAACTGTGAGATCATGATCTGAGCTGAAACCAACCAAGAGTCAGATACTTGGCCGACTGAGCCCCCAGGTGCCCCTGGTTTTTGCCTCTTAAGGGAAAGGTGGAGTTCCCAAGAAGCCCAAGGAACTTTGCAGCCTGGTGCAGCCAGCAGCTATTGCGGGGTCTTATCAAAACGTGATGCCTGAGGGGCACCTGGGTGGTTCAGTTGATTAAACAACAGACTTCAGCTCAGGTCGTGATCTCATGGTCCATGAGATCGAGCCCCGTGTCAGGCTCTGTGCTGACAGCTAAGAGCCTGGAACCTCCTTCGGATTCTTTGTCTCCCTCTCTCTCTGTACCTCCTCTGTTCATACTCTGTGTCTCTCTCTCTCAAAAATAAATAAACATTAAAACAAAACAAAAGTAACTCGACTCCTGAGATCACAGAGCCTTCTGCATTCAACCTGCTCTAAAATCTTATGGGTTAACTATAAATTTGGAAGTCACGAAAAAAAGAACTGTTCTTTGCTATCTTGAGGAAGAAGGATAGCAGTTGTTTGTTGAGTGTGGCGGTAGACATTGGTGATTACCATGCATTTTCGCCCCGCCCCCCCATTCTGGGCACATGGTAGAACTGCACCTCCTTGCCTCACTGTAGTTGGGGGGCAAGATGGGAGGGAGTATATTAGTTCTGGCTAATGAGTTATAAGTGAAAGCAATGTGTGTTACTTCCAGGCTGAGCACTTCGTTACCAGTATAATTACCCTCCAATGCTCTCTTGTCCCCTATGCCAGGCAAGATTTGAGATGATAGATACAGCACCAAGTAAGAGACATAGAGTTCTAACTATCTTGACATGAACATATGGAGTGAGTGAGAAATAAATCTATATTGTTACAATTAAGATTTTTTCTTTTTAGACCACAGCAGCATACTCCAGTCTATTTGGATGGATACAAATGCTTACTGTAGGAAAAATACTATAATGAACATTTACAAAGAAAATCTTATTTAATCCTCACAACAACCCAATGAGGTAGCCACATTCTTATTTTTTCCAGTCTATGGAGGAGGAAACAGATCTATAGTGCCTGAAAAAATTTCCCAAAGTCTCATCTCTTGGAAGTGACCTTGGGGGGTCTGAACTTGAACCCGAGTTTTGTTTGATAAAGCAAATAGAGACTCTGTTATACTTTACAGAGCATAGCTTAAAAACTAAAATCACAAGGCAGCTTAGAATCGGTAGGAACTATTAACTCACACTGTTTTGCATTCTGAACAGAGAGTTTTAGTGTTAAGTTAGTGAGTCCTCAGGTGGCTTCGTAGCTTTCCAGGCAAGGCAGGATGAAGATTCTCCTTCCTCTAGGCTTCAGGCAGGTCAGGGTGGCCTATTTCAGAAGCACAAAGACCTACTCTGGCTGGAGCCTCCCCGGCTCCCAACTCCAGACTTCTGTGTCCATGATGCTTTCCCATGTATTTGTGCATAAAGTTTCAGTAAAGCCTAGTGTGAAAGAGATCAAGCCTAGGAATCCGACTGCCTGGTGTGGCCACTTCCCATCGATGTGACCTTGATGCAGTGAAAGTCTCTCCACCTTGATTTTTCTGTAAAATGGGAGACACACAGTAATCCTCAAGAGTACGCTTATCCTGATGAAGGAAAATAACAGCAAACCTCACAGGTCGATGTCAGGATTAAATGAGGTAATGCATGTCAAATGCTTAGAGTAGTGCCTGGTATGTGGCAAGCACTCTCTCCCCTTTCTCTGTGTGTATATGGATTCATTTGTTCATTCTCAAATAACCATTGCAAAGTAACCCTATCTCATTTTAAAATTCTGAACGTTTTCCCAGCAAGAGGAAAGGAGTCTTAAAGTGGTGAGTAACCAGTTTTTATTTTGTTGTGTTTTTTAACCACATCAAGGATGCAATACTTTACTTTGAGGAGAGAGGTCAGCAATGTTCAAAAGGAAGGAAGCAAAAGAAACACAGGGAGCATTCTTTGGAAAACACTTAAAGAATCTCTTCTAATGCTCATTTCAAACCTGAGTTCTTACCTTTTCCCAAGCAACTCAAGGGGAGAGGCTCTTTCAGATACAGAACAACAACAACAACAAAAACATAAATACATGTGTTTTGTTTTTTTTTTTTGAGCAATAATTTTTTCTTGGAGCTTTTCTTGTTGAAAAAAAGATTTTAAGGTTATTTTGGCAAGTTTGCCTGAGGGCAATTTTTACTAAGATGAACCAGCTTTTATCGAGGGTGGGCGAGCCATTTCCCCTCTCAGATCTTATCTGCTTTTTATCTGTAAAATGAATGGATTAGGGTTGATGAGTCTTCTTAATAGCTGGCGTTTTCTCTGATTCTGCCATTCCCAGTCTAATCCACACCCGCGGAATGGGGATCTGAAGCCTGTTTCTGCTTTAGATGGTGAACAAGAACGGACTCCCCACCCCCACCCCCCAGCTGCCTGGGAGTTAAGGACAAGCGGGGCTACGGCCCTTTTATTTGACGCTGGAGCTCCCAGGAACATTAATCTGCTGTTGGTCTAACGCGTGGGGCAGAGGAAATGAGCTTGCAGGCTGCGAACAGGGGTGGTGAACGAGTGCGTTTTCTTCTCTTTCTTTTCCCAGGAGTGCGATGGGGGCGAGGGGGGGGGGGAACAGTGGTCTTTGTTGCGAAGCCACAGTGCCAAACTCCAACCTAGAGGGATGTTTAAGTTCTGAAAAAAAGTTACGGAGAGGCTTGCAATGATGTACTTAGCCACAACAAGGGGGTAGGAACTTTCAAGGCACTGGATTGAAGAGACACAAAAGTCAGGAAGTGACCCTTTCGTCGGGACTTCAGAGGCCCGGGAGGGGAAACAAAGTCCTCTCACAGCTTGGGCAACTCCGGATCGTACCATCCCGAGGGGCAGGGGTGGGGGAGCCGGGGAGGGCTGTGGAAACTGACATCTTCGTTCTTAACGAGCCGTGAGCAAACTGAGGATTTCCTCGCTGAAAAGGCTCAGTGTCCGCAGATCCCCCGCCCAGCAATGAAAGCGGGTTTCAGCCCATCCCCATTGTGGAGCCTGCTGAAAAGGACGCCCGGGTCGCCCCGGCCAGAGCCGGCCTCCTGAATCGGGCCCTGTGCGCGCCCGTCCGGGCCGCGCGCCCGGGTCTGCAGGATGGCGTGCGGGGGCCAGCCCATCTGCGGCCGCGAGCAGCCGGGAGGAAGCCGCCCCGGGGATGAATGGGGCTTTGTTCGCCGGCAGCCGCGGCTGCCCTCGGCGGGCCCGGCCCGCACAACGGAGGCTGTATGCGAGAGGAATGGAAATGAGCCTCCGGCCCTCCCGAAGGAGTCCCATCCCCAGCCCCTAGCCGTGCAGAGGAATGCTGGCAAGCCGGAAAGGAACCCTCGCCGGGAACGCTGCTCTCGCGCCTCTGAAACCCCATTGAGAAGAGCCCTTTGATGCAATTAAAGCGCATTTCATTGCGGGCCTGGGAGGAGGGAAGGACCGTCAAGCTTTTTTCTGTCTCTGAGCTTGTGTGTGCACCTTTGTGGGGGGGCGTTTCTTAGCGAGCAGGCGGGAACTCGAGCGCTCTCTCTCCCTCTCTCTCTCTCTTTCTCTCTCTCTCAGACGTTCTGTAACATCATAAAAGCATACCCATAAACAGATTGGTTTTCACCGTGGGTGGAACCCAATTTGGACGCCGTCCAGGCTGACCTGCAGGCCGGAGTTCCTGCTTTGAAAGGCTCCTTGGTACGCCTCGCACCACCTGCCCTGCTGTGAAGGTTTAGGCGGGCAAGAAGTTGCGTTTGGTTTCGAGGTCACTCCTCCCCATTTTCCATTTTCTCAGAGATGGAGTGGGCCATGTAACAGGTCCAGAAATAGTCACAGCCTGATCTGTAAAATGATGGCGCTTGCAAATGTTGAAGGACTAAGATGCGACGTCTATTTTGATATTCAGATTCTTCTCCAAGATTTCTCTACGTCTTCCTTCGAGGCAACTGTGTGGCCCCACAGAACCCACGTCGCCGCTCTGTACTTAATATTTTTCATCTGTTAAAATGAATATTAAAAAGGCCAGAGACCTGATACCATAAAGCTAAGGGTGCTTGTGGAATTCCTTCTAATTGGAGGTGGGCGCCTTATCTTCCACCACATGTGATAGATGTATAGGATTAGACCTCAGGTAAATATATATATAAAAAGGTCCTATGGGTCCCCGTTTTGTTGACTTTGGACCACTTATTGCCATGGCTAATAGTCTGATGTCTTTCTCCACTAGATTATGCCTCAAGAACAAGAACCTATCTTTTGTATTTCAGTGTTCCCGAGCTCACATTGGTCCCTAATCATCCAGTCGGTAACAAATATGTTGAAAGAGTGAATAAATCGAGGAATGTAAAGAATTCATACTAACCAGTTGTCTTCTGTCACTTATAAATCTAAACAAGAAATAGGGGGAGCGAGGTCGGCATTGGGGATCCTTGGCTAGACAGAAGTTAAGGAGAAGTTTGAAGAGTAGGAAAACATTTTTGAGAGCACAAACATGCTGCAAATGTTTCCTGAAATGACCCAAGGCAGAATGGGGCACTTAGGTGAAGGAGTCATTCTTTCCCAAGGAGTGGATGTTTAATACTGGCAAACGTGAATCATGTTTCATATTTGCAAGGAGAGCACATAGTCCATCCTTCATTGTTGAAACATCCCATGCAAGTGGAACAGTAAGGCTAATGGCTATGCAGTATGGACATCATTATTTCTGTATGTTGCTCTAAATGTGTCTCCAAGGTTCTTGTTATTTTAGGTCTTGTTTAGACCTCTAAGTTGAGTGTTTGCCTCTGAGGCCTTGCATACATGATTTTTTCCCATAAAAAACCAACAACAGTACACGTTTGCATCTCAGTCTGAAAGCTCATAAATATGAGATGGTAGAGAACATCCTTCATAGACCTTTAGGTGTTTGCAGGAAATACTACCTAAGCGACACTGACATAAGCAAATGGAATATAGTGTTCACTTTAAAGATGGGACCCCAGTGATTTCTTGTTTGTGTCCGGGTACAGTATACCCAGCTCACAGTTGTCCATAAATATTTCTTATCGTATAGCTCTGCTTGGCTGTCCTTCAGGGCACCGTCTTGGTGTAAATATCATCCCTGACAATTGAGACTCTTTTTTCAAAATGTTGCATTCCTGTGTGTTACACCAGGTGGACACGACCCACATCGAATCCCACTTGGAGTCTAGGATGGAACAAAAGTTGTACAAGAGCATTGGTAGCAGTGCTCCTCACTTTGGGTTTTTTCTCACTGCTGAGTTTTCTCTAAATTACTGAGTATTTCTGTTTCCTTCTGACTGATCAGATTTTTTTTTTTAGAGCAGATTTATCCTCATTTCAGATCGATCATTAATATGTAGTGGCTTGGGTCAATCTACTGGACTCCAGCAAATAATTAATGATTCAGAAGGGATCACTGAAGGCTGGGATGAAAGCTTCATGTCTGGTTATATAAACTAGATCTCATGTGAATAATCAGGTTTTACACATTTAGATATGTTTATTTTTTAAAGGACTATACCTATTTATTTGGATATATTTGGGATTTGGTAATATCTTTCATTTTAGAAACCTAGAATTGCACATGCCTAGAAATTTTTGATGAGGGTGAAATTTGCAGAGACAAGCACCTGAAGTAAAGATAGCAGACACCATCATTCCCTATTGTAGGTTTAGAAATACAAAAGAGACGTAATAGTGGCTTGCCTGTAGTCACAAACTGTGGAATTACAATTGCATCTCTAACCTCTTGATGTCCAGGGTAGTCCTCAAGATCTCTGGTGTTTTAATGCTACGGAATCCTGCAGTTTATATGGTGGCCAGATCCTGGATCCCAAAGGACATGTGAAAGCTAGTTCATCTAATTCGATAAGATCAGATTAGCCATATTACATACTGCTTTTTTCATTTTGAGAAGATTTAAATTATTAGCTCAACTTCTCATTTTTCCCGTCTTGTGATTTGTCCAGGAGCCAGGAAAATGAAAAGAAGACCTTTCCTTTATTTACCAGATGACCCATAGCCTTCTTAGCCAGGGCTCTCTAGAAGTGTGGGTGGAGACTTTTATTTGTCCTGCCTTTTGGGCAATAAAAGGGGAGGGGACGCCTCATTCAGCCAGTCTTTGGCTCCGAAAAAACAGAAAAGCAATGCTATTTACTTAGTCTCTGGGCTTCTACACGCTGGGGTGGCTCCTGTTGACTCAAATTTGAGTCCTTGCAGCTAGGTGGGGCTCTATAGAGCTGTTAGTCATGTGAGGTTACCAGGGCAACTTAAAATCTTCTGAGTTGGAAGGCTTCGCCAAGTACAAAGAGGAGACAGCAAGGGCACATTACAACTTAAAGGCATGTGTTCAATAACATGTCATCTTTTAGTAATGAGGCTTTTATTTTTATTTTATTTTGTGGGATTGGAAGATCAGAAGCCGGAAATTAGCTGGGGAGGATAAGAAAAGGAAAAATTAAAGGGGGGGGGGTGCTATTTCTGTTCCTTATGTGGGCAATGGTTGAACAAGGAGAACATCTGGTCCTGGAGCAGGTCTCTGCAGTGCTGCTTTTAATTACCCAGTCATTTGGTCTCAGGCTAAATTAGTGACTGTGGGAGCAGCTCAGATCTCCAAACTGACAGGCCCAGAGAGCTCGACTTAGCCTGCCACATAGTCAGAGGGGAAACACGGAGCTTCCGGTTTCATATTTAAACCAGGGATTGACTCATAATTGTAGCTGTCAGGAGGGTGATGGAGACATTATGTAATCTGGTTCTTAGGGCGATGTGTGTTTAAGATTTCGGCTCTGTAAATTCCAGAGGAAATTTTGTGCCCATTGAGGGAGAGCTTGCTGGCTGCTCTGTGGTGTGCCCTGCAGGATAATGACAGTGCTATTAAAGGCTCCTAAGTCAGCCTGAATCCAAACATGAATGAATTTCCCCCTGAAAGGCCCTCCTGTTTTTCCATAGACTTAAATGTGGATGAGGTTAGGCAAAATATGGCGAACTGTGAAGAGGCTATATTTGACCCAGTAGGGAAATTTAATGATAAGTCATTCAGGTCCACAGATTTTTTTCTTTTTTTTCTAGGCCACTACATTCCCTTTACTAGTTCCCATTGTTTCCAGCCTCAGAGATTCTGGAAGTGGACATCAGTTGCTCCTGGAAACAAAGCGCTGGAGCTGTGGATCATTTGTTCCGTTTTCATTCTGCTTGTTACTCTGCCTCTTGGAGGCCTCTGTGGACTGGTAAAAATTTGTAGGGCAGCGGGGAAGGCTTGAGACAGACCCAGTGTTTGCAGCCATGAAAAAAAAAGTCAGATGAGGCTGTTTAATTTTAACTTTGAAGGAATGTATTCTCAACACTTTAGCTAGAGGAAGATTTGTGTTCTCATTGGATTGTTCTCTGAACCCTGTGTTTTACCTACATGATAAGAAGGATTCATCAAATGGAGAATAGTATCCACATTAGGAGAATCATACTAAAGACTAAATAAAGACATACAAGGCGAATTGGAGGTGGGTTAGTTTGTGGGGAGTAACGGTGGTGGGGCGTGGGGAGGACGGAAAACTTCCCTCACTCCCTGGATGGGGGACTGGCTGCTCCAAAGTTCTCACCTCTATTTCTATACCTTTCCTTCCTCTCTTGGGGCTTCCCCCAGTCTCCCAGTAATTGGAGTTCTGGTTCTACCTTGTCAAGCCCATTAGAGAAGGCAACGGTATGTATAAAGTGGTTTCAGTCAAAATTAATTGCTAAATTCATGAAAATGTGTAATTAAATAAATGCTGGCTACCATCATGACCTATTTATAAAGTTTCATAGGAGTATTATAGAGTTACCATAACTTAGGACATTATCATAGACTGCTGGATGACGTAGAGATGGAAATTTCATGAGCTGTCTGGCCCCATTTACCCATATGGGAGTTGTTTCTATTATAATCTCTATTTTTTTCTAGAAAAATAAACAATTAGGATAATTGGCTATTTGCCTATTGGTCTTTGGAACATATTATTGGGAGTGGATTATTTTTGCTTTTCATGAAGAAAGTTGAGTTCTGTTCATTAAAAATAATATAGTAAAATTAAATCATATAATATTAAAATAAAACATTTTATATACTTGTGTATTTATACACACAGAAATGCATATTTAAAGGAACAATTAAAAATTTCCCCTATTATTTCATAATTTCAGGCTATGAAATCTTTATTAGGAAACGGTGCTGGTATAATGACTTGATTTCTTCTCTCTCATGAGGATAAAGTTTCATATGAGTATTATACAGTCACTGTTGCTTAGGACGTTATCATATGACTGCTGGATGATGCAGGGATGGATAATTTCATGAGCTGTCTAGCCTAAGTTTATTCATTTTCCTAGTCATTGAAATGAACAGACTTGATGTGACTCCTGTTGAGACACTTCCAGAGGCAACCATCCTTGTAATGGACTTTCTCCATCAGAAAATTAGGTCCTCATTTGCCTGTTTTTAGTTTCCCTGTACTACAACTTCAGATGGGCTGGGACTTTCTCTTCCAATCAAGGGCCATCAGCTTATAGAAAACAGTAATTGAAGACAACAAAATAGTGTTGTGCTGTGGCTTGAGTAAGTTAAGCTGAACATTGGATCTAGTTACCAGTGGAACATTTTCTTGTCTTTCTCTATCCAAACACAGGCATTCATCATTGAGGATGAGGGACTAGTCAGAAAGGATAATTGCCAGAATTAATAAATTAGCTCTGATAAATTAGAATTACTAAATCTTTATTTATTCCATGATAATTAGGATAGGAAATGGTGGAATGTATATTGGTGGAGATTTGCTCTTCTTCCAATTTTACAAACCATAGTTAACCCAGCGTCTCAAGTTGCCCCAAAATTCTTTGAGGACTTCAGTTGTCCACACATGAAATTTAAATTCCTTATCAAAACTTTCAAGGCTCACCAAATCTGGATCCAATTTACCCTTCTAACTTTATTTCCGACTATTCTCGACCTACCCTTCTAACTGTATTTCCCACTTCTCCACTTCACATGCCAGATGCTGCAGCCAATCTAAAGGGCTCCATGTGTTCAAAGCTGCTTTCTTTAGGCACTATCTTCAAGTTCTAGCTCTTCCAAATCTTCCTTATTGTCCCTAACCACAAGTAATTATGTCTAATTGAACTCCCACAGCACTCAATCTATAGTTTCTCTTAAAGCGTCTCATGATATATAGGGTTATGTTCAAGCCTCATGCATTTAATTCCTGTAAGTTCCTTGAGGGTGGAATCCATGTTTGATTCATGTTGTGTGCATTGACTGTCTTACATTCTGCTTATCCATGATAGAAATTCTATAAACGTTCGTTGAAGGAATGAATAAAATCTAGCTACAACATTCAAAAGACTTAAATTTCTCTAGACAAGAGAGAAACCCAGTTTTTTGTTTGTTTGTTTTTGTTTTTGTTTCAAATGAAGCTGGAATTTGACTCCTTTCACAGGTAACACCATTGTTTCTCCCTAAAATGGATTGACTCAGTGCCTACCACCCATTCTCAGAACTTAGAAAGGCTCAGAACCTAGTTCACCATGTCAGGTAATGGGGAATTGTTTTGGTCTTATTGTTGGGATAGGGATGAGAATAAGGATGAGGGAAGTAAATTTATTTGGTAGGCTAGGAGCAGGTCTGTGGCACTGAGTTAAATTTTTTTAAAACAGAATTGCCACCAGATTTGTTATTTATGGAGCACCTGGGTGGCTCAGCACCTGGGTGTCTTGGAGCATCTGGGTGGCTCAGTCGCTCAAGTGTCTGACTCTTGATATCCACTCAAGTCATAATCTCGAGGTGTGTGAGTTAGAGCCCGCTTTGGCTTCTGTGCTGACAGTGCGGAGTCTGTCTGAGATTCTCTCTCTCCCCTTCTCTGTTCCCTTCCCCGACTCGTGCTCTCTCTCTGTCTCTCAAAATAAGTAAATAAACTTAAAATAAATTTTTTAACAGCATTGTCACCAGATTTATTATTTATGGTCTTTTATTATCTTTCTTTTCCTTTCCTTTCTGGCTGATTTGTCAACTCTGACCAGTTACTTTGATTTGAATGGGGCTCTGGAATAATGGGCTAAGTCAGGAGACTTGGCTTCTAGAGTTGGCCGTGCTACTAGTGTGTGGTTTGGGGAAAGTATAAATAAGAATTAATTTCCTCATCTGTATAATACCAATAATAAATTCTCCTACCTTTTCCACAGTGTTGTTCTTAGGATTCAGAACAGAAGTTCGTAAGAAATAATACTGAAAACTACCAAGTGTTTTATGTTGGTAAGGAGTTATTATAAAAATTAACAATACTGGAGGTTTCCTCTTGGGATATCTGTTAAAATCACTATTCCCACATGGACTGTTGCTACTTAATATGTCAAATTAGGCAGAATAGAGGCATTTGGAATTTTGGCTCTGTCATTTACTAACTCTGTGACTCCAGGCAAGTTACCTACCCTCACCCAACCCTCATTTTTTTCAATTGCAATTAGGGATGAAATATCTAGGTCACATGGTAATGAAAATTATTAGTGTGGTGGCCTTGTCATATGTCAACTGGGCTAGGTCGAATTACCTTTCCTAGAAATCCTTTCCCTGAATGCATCTGGTTGGGGAGGCCACAAGAGACCTGTTCACAAGGGGTTTGGAGGTTGAAAGTGAAACAGTAACCATTTTGTGTTTCAGTTTGGGAAGTTGAGGCAGGAGCTTTTGGAGCTCACACTGGCACACATGGTTGCTATCTGTTGGCATAATTCCCTGGCACGGGACAGCAGTCACCTGCCCTGGGATCTTCCTTTAAGTTCTCTGACTCTTGGGCCACATGTGTATTTAGTTCTGTGATAAAGGGCTCTGGATGCTCACATTTTCAAGGTGAGAGGTTGCTGTAACTGATATAAGTTCCAGTTCGTCCCTGTCCTTGTGGGTTCCAGATTGTACTCTCTTACCTGTATTTTATGTCTTCTCTCCTCTTCTGGATGACCTGCCCCGTGGTCTTACAGAGACTATTTAACCAGTCTCCATCATCGTGTAAGGTCTCCATAATACCTATTCTCCTCTATCACCAAAACATGTAACCCACCCCCACCTTCTAATGCTGTGGTTGTTATTATCATCATTGTCATCCAGATGTCAGAGATCTAGGTAGGATTGTCTAAAGGGTCTATCTATTCCTTATGGAAGCTCCAAATTCTCCCTGAGATTTCACCAAACTCCTGTGGGGTTTACATTTTTCTGTTCACTTCTGGCTCACCAAACCCTTCCCAATCTGCACAAGAGACTTATTCATACAAAGTCCTTGTTAGCATAACTATCTTTACTAAAGATTTTGGCGGCATGGGCAAACAGAAGAAAGGTTCATGTTACAACAAAATAATTTCCAAATGAACTTCAGACACCCTTCTCTGTAAAATGTTTCTTTAGCAGCTCATCCTCAGAAAGCACATCTAGTTCTCTCACGCTGTAAAACTTCTAGTCTTACACTATCTCCTTGGGTCCTTCCTCTTTCTCCACATCCTTTTTCTCATCTGCTTCCCCTTTTCTCTCAATCTCCCACCATCTTGTTTTCAAGCCCAGAACAGCTTAACTTGCTTTCCTTTTTTTTTTCCCCCTTAGATTGTTTAGACATATATCCATGCCACTTTCTATTCCCAAAGACTGATTATCCAGGAAGAATGCTGCTGCAGTAAAGAAAATAAAAAATTTTACCTGCTTATAACAGTGACAAGAGCAGGAAGCATATATTTAACACTTACTGTGATGCAGGCTCCAAGAACTCTTTATATGTCTTATCTCATCTGATTTTCACAACAGTCCAGTGAGGTGGTCTGGCTTTAGCTTTATTTTTTCAATGTTGAAATTAAATCCTAGAAACAATAATAAAGCAATTACAAAACCTAATGTTTATTGAAGTCATCTAGGTCAGGCACTGTTTTAAGCACCTCTTTTTTTTTTTTTTTTTTTTGCATTTATTTCTTACAACTCTACAAGTTTAGTGTAATTATCCTCATTTTATGAAGAATTTAAGAGACAGAAAACTTGGGAAATCTGTTCAAACTGACACAATAACTAAAGAGTGGAGTTGTAAATGGAAGCCAGGCTGTTGGAATCAAGGGCTCAGGATACTGTTTGAGAAGGTAAGAATGTGTTTCAGTGTTTTCTCATATAGTTTGGCCTCCTATCTCATCTTGAGAACTTTCTTGGCTAACCTAATATTTTAACCCATTCTTCACATTTTATATCCTTCATCCCTGTTTTATTTTGTCTCCTTAGCACCTAATACCATTTAATATGTTATATTTTTATTTCTTTATTATTTTTATTTTTCTATTTCCACCACTGGCATATAAGCTCTGTGAGGGCAGGGAAATTTTTGTCTATTTTGTTCACAATAGCATCCCTAGGGCCTGCAAGAGCGTCCTGCAGATAGTACATGCTCAACAAGTAGTTACTGAATGAAGAATGAATGAATGAACGGGGCTGCTTACATAGAGGTCAAGGCTTTCTAATTAAATCCTGCAGATACTGTGAAAAGGCTCTAAGTTGCTGAATTCTAGTTATCATCAAATTCATGAGGGGCCAACAGATACTGTGCTTCGCCTCTGTTCCTTTCCTCCCCCTCCTTTCTCCTATCTATACCAAGTGTGTTTTTAGCTGGTCGAAACCTCCTCTGGTTGAACCGCCTTCCCTGTGGGCCTGCTCTCAAATACTAAAGAATAGTCTTTAGGTAGTTTATATTCTCCATTTATAAAATGGAGCCAATTGTATTTCTAACAATTTAAGCAAGATTTGGAAGAGATCAGTGAGGTTATAATACAAAAAATAAGGCATGGGGTGCCTGGGTAGGTCAGTTGGTTGAGTGTCTGAGTTGAGCTCAGTTCCTGATTTCATGGTTTGTGAGTTCGAGCCCTGTGTTGGGCTCACTGCTGTCAGTGTGGAGGCTGCTTCAGTTCCTCTGTTCCCCTCTCTGTCTGCCCCTCCCCCTCTTATTCTCTCTCTCTCTCTCTCTCTCTTTCTCAAAAATAAATAAACATTTAAAAATTAAAAAAAGATAAGGCATTGAATCTTAGGAGGACTCTGGCTATAGAAACATACATGAAAATTCAAATATTTTAAATTGTCATCTCTCCATAATTTGAGGCTTTTATCTCAAGGGTATAACTTAGGAATATTTGTAGAAATGATGACTTTTGTGGCTTATTGTTATTTTGACCTTAAAAATTATTTTTAACAATCATTAGAAATTGTCTAGCATGTAAATGTAGGATTATTTATTTATTAAAGTATAGTTGACATATAATGTTACGTTAGTCTCAGGTATATAACAGTGATTCAAAGAGTTTATATGTTATGCTGTGCTCACCTCAAGTGTGGCTACTACCTGTCAAAATGCTATGCTATTACAATATCATTGATTATATTTCCTATGCTGTACCTTTTATTCCTGTCACTTATTTATTCTGTAATTGGAACCCTTCCCACCCCCTTCACCCATTTTGCCCATCTGCTCTGGTAAACAGCAGCTTGTTCTTGGTATTTATGGGTCTGTTTCTGTTTTTCGTTTGCTTGCTTATTCATTTGTTGTTTTCTAGAATCCACATGTAACTGAAGTCATGGTTTTTGTCTGTTTCTGTGTGACTTATTTCAGTGAGCATAATCCTGTAGATCCAACCATGTTGTCACAAATGGAAAGATCTCACTCTTTTTTATGGCTGAGTAATATTCCATTGTATATGTATACACATCTTTTTTTAAAAAATTTTTTAAATGTTTATTTATTTTTGAAAGAGAGACAGAGCACGAGCAGGAGAGGGACACAGACAGAGGGAGACACAGAATCCGAAGCAGGCTCCAGGCTCTGAGCTGTCAGCACAGAGCCCAACGTGGGGCTCAAACTCACAAACCAGAAGATCATGACCTGAGCCGAAGTCAGATGCTTAACAGATTGAGCCACCCAGGCGCCCTATATACCACATCTTCTTAATTCATTCATCTGTCAGAGGACACTTGGGTCATTTCCATATCTTGGCTATTATAAATAATGCTGCAATAAACATAGGGATGTATATATCTTTTTGAATTAGTATTTTCATTTTCTTTGGGTAAATACCCAGTAGTGGAATGATTGGATCATGTGGTATTTCTACTTGTAATTTTTTGAGAAACATCCATGCTGTTTTCCATAGTAGTTGCACATGTTTACACTCCTACCAACAGTACACAATGCTCTTTTTCTCCATATCCTCACCAGTACTTTTTTATGTCTTATTTTTTTTTTTTTTTTTTAGTAACAAAGCAATTTTTAGTTCATGTAACTGAAACATCTACAGGTAGTTTTTTTTTTTTTTTTTTTTTTGTATCTTTTCAATCTCATTTTGCCCATTGTATTAAATTTTCTACCTGAGATGTTATTTTTTTTTGTTCTTTTTTTTTTTTAATTTAAAATAGTTTATTTTCAAATTGGTTTACATAAAACACCCGGTGTTCATCGCAACATGTGCCCTTTTTTAATGCCCATCACCCCCTCTCCCCCCCCATCTCCCTCACCCTCAGTTTGTTCTTAGTCTTTGAGAGTCTCTTATGTTTTATCTCCCTCCCTCTCTGTGTCTTTTTTTTCTTTCCCCTCTTCCCCTCCCCCTGGTTTTTGCTTAGTCTCACCAAGTCCACCTATTCGTGGAAACATATGGTATCTGTCTTTTTCTGACTGACTTATTTCACTTAACATAATACCCTCCAGTTCCATCCATGTTGCTACGCATGGCCAGATTTCATTTTTTCTCATTGCCACATAGTAGTCCATTGTATATATGTACCACATCTTCTTTATCCACTCGTCAGTTGATGGGCACTTAGTTTCTTTCCATGTTTTGGCTATTGTCGAAAGTGCTGCTATGAACATTGGGGTACACGTGCTCCTATGCATCAGCAATCCTGTGTCTCTTGGGTAGATTCCTAGCAGGGCTATTGCTGGATCATAGGGTAGCTCTATTTTCATTTTTTTGAGGAACCTCCACACCGTTTTCCAGAGTGGCTGCACCAGTTTGCATTCCCACCAACAATGTAGGAGGGTGCCTACTTCTCCACATCCTCGCCAGCATCTATAGTTTCCTGATTTGTTTATTTTAGCCACTCTGACTGGTGTGAGGTGGTATCGCAGTGTGGTTTTGATTTGTATTTCCCTGATGATGAGTGACATTGAACATCGTTTCAAGTGTCTATTTGCCATCTGAATGTCCTCTTTGGAGAAGTGTCTATTCATATCTTCTGCCCATTTCTTCACTGGGTTGTTTGTTTTTCGGGTGTGGAGTTTAGTAAGTTCTTTATAGATTTTAGATATTAGTCCTTTATCCGATATGTCCTTTGCGATGGTCTTTTCCCATTCCGTTGGTTGCCTATTCGTTTTGTTGGTTGTTTCTTTTGCTGTGCAGAAGCTTTTTATCTTGATGAGGTCCCAATAGTTCATCTTTGCTTTTAATTCCCTTGCCTTTGGAGACGTGTCAAGTAAGAAATTGGTGCGTCTTAGGTCAAAGAGACTTTTCCCTGCTTTTTCCTCTAGGATTTTGACGGTTTCCTTCTCACATTCAGATCTTTTATCCATTTAGAATTTATTTTTGTGAGTGGTGTAAGAAAGTGGTCTAGTTTCATTCTTTTGCATGTTGCTGTCCAATTCTCCCAGCACCATTTATTAAAGAGGCTGTCTTTTTTCCATTGAATACATTTTCCCGCTTTATCAAAGATTAGTTGGCCATATACTTGCGGGTCCATTTCTGAGTTTTCTATTCTATTCCATTGGTCTGTGTGTCTGTTTTTGTGCCAATACCATACAGTCTTGATGACCACCGCTTTGTAGTAGAGGTTAAAGTCTGGGATTGTGATGCCTCCCGCCTTGGTTTTATTCTTCAGTATTATTTTGGCTATTCGAGGTCTTTTGTGGTTCCATACAAATTTTAGGATTGTTTGCTCTAGCTTTGAGAAGAATGCTGGTGCAATTTTGATTGGGATTGCATTGAATGTGTAGATTGCTTTGGGTAGTATTGCCATTTTAACGATATTTATTCTTCCAATCCATGAGCATGGGATGTTTTTCCATTTCCTTGTGTCTTCCTCAATTTCCTTCATAAGTTTTTTATAGTTTTCAGTGTAGAGGTCTTTCACATCTTTGGTTAGGTTTATTCCTAGGTATTTTAGGGTTTTTGGTGCAATTGTGAAAGGGATTAGCTTCTTTATTTCTCTTTCTGCTGCTTCATTGTTGGTGTATAGAAATGCCACTGATTTCTGTACATTGATTTTGTATCCTGCAACTTTGCTGAAATCACGGATCAGTTCTAGTAGGCTTTTGGTAGATTCCGTCGGGTTTTCCATGTAAAGTATCATGTCATCTGCAAAAAGTGAAAGTTTGACTTCCTCCTTGCCAATCTTGATGCCTTTTATTTTGTTTTGTTGTCTGATTGCTGATGCTAAGACTTCCAACACTATGTTAAATAGCAGTGGCGAGAGTGGACACCCCTGTCGTGTTCCTGATCTCAGGGGGAAGGCTTTCAGTTTTTCCCCATTGAGGATGATATTAGCTGTGGGCTTTTCATATACGGCTTTTATGATGTTTAAGTATGTTCCTTCTATCCCGACTTTCTCGAGAGTTTTTATTAAGAAAGGGTGCTGTATTTTGTCAAATGCTTTTTCTGCATCTATTGACAGGATCATATGGTTCTTATCTTTTCTTTTGTTGATGTGATGTATCACGTTGATTGATTTGCGAATATTGAACCAGCCCTGCAACCCAGGGATGAATCCTACTTGATCATGGTGGATAATTCTCTTTATGTGTTGTTGGATTCGATTTGCTAGTATCTTATTGAAAATTTTTGCATCCATATTCATCAGGGATATTGGCCTGTAATTCTCCTTCTTTGCTGGATCTCTATCTGGTTTGGGAATCAAAGTGATGCTGGCTTCATTGAATGAGTCCGGGAGTTTTCCTTCCGTTTCAATTTTTTGGAACAGCTTGAGGAGGATTGTCTTATCTTTTTGATTCTAACAATTCTGACAGGTGTGAGGTGGTATCTCATTGATTTGCATTTCCCTGATGATGAGTGATGTTCAGCATCTTTTCAAGTGTCTGTTGGCCATCTGTGTCTTCTCTGGAAAAGTGGTTACGTAGTTCCTCTGCCTATTTTTAGTTGGATTATTTGGTAAAAATTTTTCCCCTTTACAGGAATTACAGGAATTAGAGGAAATTACATTTTCAGTTTGATATTTTATTTGGGTTGATAAAATATATCAAAGTTATCATGTGAATTAACTAAAAAGATTCTGTTCATTCATGAATTCAACAAATATTATCGAACATCTATTGAGCCAGACACTGCTGAAGTATACAAAACAGCTAATACTGGTTAGGAAAACAGATAAAACCTTTGTGTTTTTGTTGTACCATTTGAATATATCATTCAGAGATGTTTTTAGAGGTTGCCTACTGTATTAATTTGCTAGGGCTGCCATGACAATGGACTACAGACTGGTTAGCTTAAACATAGTTTTAGAGACCAGACATTTGAGATCAAGATATTGCCAGGGTCAGTTTTTTCTGATGTTTCTTTCCTTGACTTGTATAGATGGCCATTTTTCTCTCTGTGTATTCACATGGTATTCCTGCTATGCCTGTCAGTATCCAAATTTTCTCTTTTTATAAGGACACAGTAGTATTGGATTAGGGCTCACCTAAATGACCTTATTTTAATTTAATTATCTCTTTAAAGATTCTATCTTGAAATACAATTACATTCTGAGGTACTGGGAATTAGGATTTTGATGTATGAATTTGGTGGGGGGCACAATTCAACTCATAGTGATTATTCTTAAGTATTACTGAACTCTTCTGGTCTCAGTTTATTGGCTTAAAAATAATTTTGCCTGCTCTACACATCTGCTATAAACACATTATTTGGTGTTTTCTTTCTTTGTGGGAATTGCAGCTAGAAGAAATGAATCTAGTTTTTAGAGAGATGATAATATTATCAAAGGTCGTAGATGGACCAAAATTTGTTCAGAGCTACACGAAACCAGCTGGATGGAAAGGACAACTCTCTTCTAAGATTTTACCTTTTTGGAAAACGGGCAGCATGCAGCTGAGTGTTACCTTAGAGGATTACCAAAATTATTGGATTAGGCTAAACTTTAAACCAGATAGGATTAAAAGTTAATTTTTGTCTAGAAGTTAATTAATGTCTAGAAACTTGAAAGAGAAGACAGATGAAATCAAGAAGTTAAGTTGGAAATCCTGCCCAATCATCGTCATCACCATCATTATTTTTACCTTGTCACGTTGGATGTTTTTACCGTCATATCATCTAATGAGCTCTTTGTGGTTAGGAAATACATCTAGGACTTTTTACCCATGTCCTTTTGTGCCTTGCATGGCGCTGGGCACAGAGCTAGGGCTTGGTAAGCACTAGTTGGTCTATTGTACTGACTTCCAGGCCTGGTTGCTGAGTACATTGGTCAGGAGACTGGTGGTGGGAGCACAGTAGGGGAAGGGGTGGCTGACTGCCACTGCACCGCTGAGAGTGGATACGCAGGTGATGATGGTATCCTTTTTTTTTTTTTTTAAGTTTATTTATTTATTTTGAGAGAAAGAAGAGAATGGGGGGTGGGGGAGTTAGGGCAGAGACAGAGGGAGAGAGAGAGGATCCCGAGTAGGCTCTGCACTGTCAGGGCAGAGCCTAATGCAGGGCTGGAACTCATCAATTGTGAGATCATGACCTGAGCTGAAATCGAGAGTCTGATACTTAAACAAATGAGACACCCGGGAGCCCTGGTGATGGTCCTCTTGGTATTGATCAACTCGTTGGTGTAACTATGGGGTTCTGAGGAGGGGAATGGAGAAATATGACTTGGCAAGTACATGCACCATGGGCTTCTGAGTAGGAACTCCAAGATCCTAGAAAATATAGGCTTGCTATGATTTGTAAAGGAGCCAGATTATTAGCCTCTTCTCAGCATTAAGGCATTGCCAGAGAAAAGTAAGGAGGTGGTAGGGAGTGGGTAGGGAGAGGAGTGGGATCAAAACACAGTTTCTACCTAGTTTCCTTTGACACTGGTTACAGTGCAAACATTTTGGCTGGGAAAAGATTAATTTCTGTTTTCAAAATTAAAAAAATGCAACACGTGGAAAATATTATGTTGATGCATATTTTGCTGAACAGATGGTGATGGTCTCAAACTTCTCAAGGATTTCCCTTATAGGATAAAGGGGAAGTATTTTAATTTTACCAAGTAAATGAGAATCACTGAATCTCTATGATTTTGTTGGTTTCTTCTTACAGAAATCTCCCCTTTTTTTCCATCAGTCAAACCAAAGATTTTTCTTGCTAATAATTTTTAATAAGTTCCTTTAATTTAGGACATCCAAGTAGCATCTAAATGTGAATGGTTATTTTATTTTATTTTATTATTTTATTGCTAGTCTAGTTTTTCTTAGCAGGAAACCCCTCATCTTTGTATTAAAGACAGGGAAACTGAGGGCTGAAAGTTTCTGTGACCCTCATCAACGTTTCATAATGAGACACAGCTGAAGTAAACAATAGAAATGGGTTTCTAAAGGTCAAGTTCTTTAGCAACTTTGATTCTTACTCTACTTGAAACCATTTTTCTTGCATATTTTCCTTTTTTGTGCTATCCTTTTAAGAGACTCTAAAAGGACATAGGGGAGAGACTTTCCTATATGGTTACCTACTCTTCTACTGTGCTTTTTGATTTCGTCTGAAATGAAACCACAGCTTCAAGTAGAGCCTCCCAAAGGTTTTCAAGATGAGTCTGCTTCACAGCTGGAAACAGAATGGTTATTAATCAAGCACTATCTTATGTCATCAGTCATTTCTATACCAGGGAGAACTTTTTTTACTAGAAAAAAAGTTAAAATCCGATATAGTAAGCAATAGCCAACAGTTTACGATGGACTGAGTTTGGGGGATAAATGTTTACATTTTTATTTACTCCTCTGCTCCTTTATAATGCCCCCCCTTAAAAGATATGTTAATGCATTTTCCCTGCCTAGACTCATCTAGACTGTTCAGATTAGTTCGACAGGCTAATGGACCTGAGTAAACCTGGGCCAGTTTCACTGATGGTGAGGTGCAGGACCTGGCCTTGACCAGGTAGGGGTGACTTCAGTACACAATAATTTGGGACGCCAGTGCACTCCAGACCTGTGGAGAGGTAGGGAGACTGTGATCTGGGGCCATGCTTGCCAACTGATTCTTCTTTCCCTTATTTAATGATCCTCGCAGATAATTGGAAGACTGTCCTAAATATAATTGTCCCCTTTCGAGTATTATTTTTTTATTTTTATTTTTTGAGAGAGAGAGAGAGAGATTGTGAGTGTGCCCATGTGAGAGTGCAAGAGGGGAGAGAGGAGGGAGGGAGAGAAAGAGAGAGAGAGAGAGAGAGAGAAAGAGAGAGAGAGAGAGAGAGAGAGAGAGAGAGAGAGAATCTTAAGTAGGCTCCATGTTCAGACCCAGATGGGGCTCCATCTCAGGACCATGAGACCACGACCTGACCAGAAATCAAGAGTCAGATGCTTCACGGACTGAGCCATCTAGGTGCCCCCTTTTCAATTATTTTATGCATTCCTTTGATCTTTACTTCCATTTTTTATTCCTTTTCTCAAATATTCTAGCATACATTCACACTTTATCCTTGCAGTGTCTACTGAAATTCATTGCTTAAGGCTAACGCTAGGAGCAAAAGAAGAAAGAGATGTTTCGTCGCTATTAACATAAGACTCTCAAAATAAATTCAGAGTGCAAATGTATTAAAACTTCAGAAATCTCTCTTTCTACCATCAACTTAGAGTGAAAATATCTGGGGTGAAATGAGGAGAAAAATAGCTGATTTATTGTTGAGTAGTTAAGATGTGGTAGCTGTCTGCACAGATCATCTGAATTCATCCTCACTATGAACCTGTGAGATTGTTACTGTTGTTATTATCCTGGGAGTGCTCGAGTGGCTCAGTCGGTTGAGCAGTAAACTTTGGCTTAGGTCAAGATTTGGATCAGGTCATGACCTCACAGTTTGTGAGTTTGAGCCCCGCAAGGGGGTTGCTGCTGTCGGCTCAGAGCCTGGAGCCTGCTCTGGATCCTCTGTCCCCCTCTCCCTCTGTCCTTTCCCCACTCTCTCTCTCTCTTTCTCTCTCTCAAAAATAAATACACATTTAAAAAACACTATTGTTCGCCTCACATTTGCATTTGAAGGACTATGGTTTAGAGAGATTTAGTGATTTGCCAAAGTTAGGGAAGTGGGCTGAAACTAGAATTTAAACCAAGGAGGTTTGATTTTACAGACCGTGAGCTTAGCAACAGTGCTATACTTTCTCATGGGAAACCTCATACACTTTTTGAAGGATATTTAAAGGTTTAAATGATAAAGCCAATATTTTGAGCATACTTAGCATATCTGATCCAAGTGAGAAGTCATGGCAGGTAAGGAAGTATTACACCATGGAAACATGCTTTGCAATTGGTCAGATTGCTTTAAAAATGTTAAAACAGCAGAGTCTAAAACCCTTGGTTTGTTTTCTTCTTAGCTCTAAATTTGAGTCTTTAAAGTTGCTTCACTCTTAAGGCAAATTGCTCTTTATGCTGGGCATTTAGTAAAAAAAGCTGACCTTTTCTTCTGTTCGGTGTTCCTCTGGTAGGGAAGGCAGTAGACCTTGCTTGTGGACAGATGACTTTTTGCTGGATGAGCACTATGCATTTCATGCCCTAGGACTGAGTCAGAGTCAGAGGCTAATTAATTACCTAAACCTTTTTCACCTCTTGATTTTTAAATTCTAAAGCAAAGAAATACCGCAACCTGTATCAAATTCCACTAAATTGCTGACTTGTTTTAGTGACTTCTTTTGACTTCCTGGTGCTGTTCAGAAGGGAAGAAAAGGCGGATAAAATGCAGGAACTTTACTGGAAACTTCCAGTGTTTCTACACAGCATTTAACATTTCTATATGGTGACAGGGACAAGCAATTCAGAGAGGGATCCCAAGGTAGTTGTCCTTATTATTGAAACAAAAAAGCTAGATACTTTTAAGTCTTAATTAATGTGAGTTAAAAAAAAAAAATTAAGTGACTGTTCACTGATTTTCCGTGTAGTTTCACTGTGTGACTTTAATAAAATTACTTAATTACATACCAGTTTGCTTGTTTTAAAAATAGGCATCCTAAGGAAAACAGAGTTTAGGTTTTCGAAAAGTTTCATATTTCTGACACAGGGTACTTTATCTGGTGCCTGGCAGACCTATCCCCCTTCTCTGCCTGGCAACCCTCAACTCATTTTCTGCAGTCAGCTCAGATATCAACTACTTTATAAGGCAATCTCTAACTCATTCAGGTGGTCTTATTTTTTTAAGTTAGTTAAATTAATTAATTAATTAAGAGAGAGCCAGCAGAGGAGAAGCAGAGAGAGGGAGAGACAGAGAATCCCAAGAAGGCCGCGTGCTGTCAGCTCAGAGCCCTGTTAGGGTCTTAAGCCCCAAAACTGCCAGATCATGACCTGAACCCAGGTGCCCCTCATCCAGGTCGTCTTAATTGCTCTGTCTCTTCGCTCCCACATATTTCATGACTCTTAAAGGACTTATTACATGTAATTATTCAAGTCTGGTTTTCATGTCCGTGGCCATCCCACTGCACAAATCTAGAGGGCGCTGTTTCCAATTCTGCAACATGACCCCCCGTCTCCATCCACTCTAGGCAGTACCTAGGCAGCCCTCTCGTCTTTGTACTCCTATGACCTGGCATAGGATCCTAGAATAAAGTTAGCGTTTAAGAATTAGTTAATGAATGAGAGGCTGAATTCTCCTGTGTTTATCCATCTTGATCCGTGGATCTTTGTCTGTTCTATCACACAGCTTTTCTTTTGCCATATTGCCTTACCATAGTCTTTCCTCCCCTCCTTTCCACTGTTTTTTTTTTTTTTTTTTTTTCATTTGCTTGACTTTCTGTGTTGCTTTCTATGAATTAGGTAAATCAGCCACCTCTCCCAGCTTTGGGGAGGGGAGTAGGTGTGTGTAGGAGATGAGCCTTATCATTCAACCCTGCCCCAGCACTTGGTTTTGTCTCAAACCTTTGTGATTGTTCAAGAAGCCTATTGTATTTTAATGGCTCCCAATAATTGAGGGTGTGCCAATACCAATCGGGGTCCCAAAGGGGAGGTTCTCAGTCTGCGTCTAATTCAGTCTGTTGGGAAGCCAGTCCCTCAGGCAGTAGCTTTTACAGTATGCAAATATATGTAGTCCCATAGGACTGCAAGTGTAAGTGCCCCTGGCCACGAGAGCCAGGTGATCAAGGGGTTGTCTCTTGGGCAGCTGCTGTAAAGATGTGGCATCAGACATGCGCAGAAGGCTCCCCTAGAGCCAGACGAAGCAGAGCAGGAAGATGGCGCCCGCCCGCTGAATCGCGGCAGAGGGAGAGCGCCTCATATCACCCAGTTGTTAAAGTTAAGTAACATACATGGGGTCAGATTTTCAGGTGGTTTAGGGGTGCCTGGGTGGCTTAGTTGGTTAAGTATCACACTCTTCGTTTCGGCTCAGGCCAATATCTCACGGTTTGTGAGATGGAGCCCGGAGTCAGGCTTTGCGCTGGCCTGCTATCAAAATAAATAGATAAACTTAAAAAAAAAAAAAGGATACGCAAGTAAAATCAAGAAATAACTATGGGGCCCACATTTATTTAGAGAATTCCCGAGAGTGGACTTGGGCTCTCTCAGGTACCTGGAAGTTTTAATTACATAGGATGTATAGATCTTGAAATTCAAACCAAACCAAACTCTACAGCTGCGTCACTGCTAGCTATACAAACTGAATGGATTTTGAACTGAATTTGTGTGTTTTTGTGTTTGTCCCAAGGAAGAGTATTGGTTTTTAAAAAATATTTATTTATTTTGAGAGAAAGAGAGGGAGAGAGCGGGAGAGGGGCAGAGAGAGAGACAGAGACCGAGACAGAGACTGCCAAGCAGGTTGCATGCTGTCACACAGAGCCTGATGTGGGAACCCCAGAAGGTTCAAGCCAACAGACTTACGGGCACCACTGGGAATTTCATAGCAAGATAACATGAGGGCTTTGAGTGAGAAAAAATTCAAGAGATAGATGGATTTACAGCCTGTTTGGGGAACAGGTTCCTGGTTAGGAATTTTTCGAACTGTAAAAAGTAAGTCAAAAAACTTCTTTCACATTGCAGAATATATATATTTATGGGAGCAAAACCAGCGGTAAAGGGGTTCTTTTAGGCCCGAATGGGGAGAGGGAAGGGTGTGTGTGTGTGGTGGATTTTGCAGGGAGCAAGATAGAAGATGGTGATAATTTTTAAAAGGGTTATTTGGAAAATAACTTGGAGGCCGATCAATTCTTGGAGAAGTGTTAGGTGAGGAAAAAGCCCAGACAGTGAAATCTGTTAAATTTCTTAATTCAGAGAGCAGCTGTGAACCGGAAAGAGTGTTCCCCAGGGTCAGAATGCAGGCTGAGGAATGTGGAGAAAGAGCAAGTGACCTTTTCATCTGCCTTAGGAAAGCGGAAGGGTGAAATTTAGGGGCTATTGGCATGTGCGGACACTCAGGCTGTGTTTAGCTCTTCTTGGCTCTGATCTTTAGGGCAACTTTCCTATATTTTCCCCAGGTGTCTCTTCTTCTGCCTTGTCCTCCACCCCTCAGCTCTGTGCTTTTGACCGCCGTGTAAAACACAGGGGACACGCCCACCATGCTGTGTTTGTCTTAGGGAGCCAGCCTTCACCTCTGCACAGGTATATTTGATCAGTGATTTACAAATTTCATTTAGCTTGTGTATTTGTGTACTAATTACAGTACCTGAAGTACGAAATGGGACTTGTTTGTGCTGGTGACTTCAGATTGATCATCTTTAAATATCTGTTTACACTTATTTAATTGGTATCAAGTACACATCTGATTTCCTGTTCATAAACATTCTGTATCTCTTTCCTTTCAAACTAGGAGAATTCATACGTCTATGAATGTAATACAACAACATTTAAACGTATTGAAATTATCTTGCATGTCACAGTTTTGTGATTCTCATAACTGGGTAGTGTTATTATTCTGAGAAAACACTTGGCTTACTTGGAAACATTTCCCAAATTCTTTTTAACATATGTTAAAATTTTGTATTCCCGGACTTTTGTGATGTTAAAACATTTCCTGCCTTGCAGAAACACTTATTATTTACTCAGCTTTCTTTTGTAATTTTTAAGAACAGACACGTTTTTTGCAGACACACTTAATAATTTAAAAATGAGATACTAATATAAGGGTGCCTGGGTGGCTCAGTTGGTTATGCATCTGACTCTTGATTTCGTCTCAGGTCATATCTGACGGTTCATGGGTTTGAGCCCCGCATCGGGCCCACACTGGCAGTGCAGAGCCTGCTTATGATTCTCTCTCTCCCCCTCTGTTTCTACCCGTGCCGTGTTCACGTCCTCTCTCTCAAAATGTATGAAATAAAGTTAAGAACATTAGATAATAAAATGATGAGTAACTGGGAGCAGTCCTAAATAATTTGTTTTCAGAATTTCAGATATTACAGATAGTGTCTTAGGCAGAATTTGCAGATGGCTTCTTTAACCTTTGCCCCATGGAGTTACCAAAGGATTATATTACACTGTGTGGTGAAAGAGATTTTGCAGATGTAATAAAGTTTATTAATCAGTATACCATAAAGTAGGGAGATGTTCAGGGTAGGCCCAATCTAGCCTATTACCATTTAAGAGTTTTCTCCCACGGGTAGTAGAAAAGAAAGTCAAAAATTGGAAGCAAAAAAAGGATTTTACGTGTCATTGTTGGCCTTAAGGATGGAAGAGGTCACATGTAAGGGCCAGAGAGAACTCTTGAGCTGCTGAGAGAGACCCTCAGCTAACAGTCAAGCAAGGAAACAGAGACCTCAGTCCTAAAGAATTGAATTCTACCAGGAATATGAATGAACCTATAAGTGGATTCTTCCCCAGAGCCCAACCTCGGTCTTAGCCTTGTGAGACCTTATGCAGAAAAACCAACCAGTTTTCCCTTGGACTTCTGACCGACAATCAGTGGTTATCTTTTTAATCTGCTGAATTTGTGGTAGTTTGTTATGCAGCGGTAGAAAACGAATACAGCTTGTTTTAGGAGTTTAAGGACAGCCCACAGCTGCATCGTGCAGTTTGCAAACGGCATGAGCAAAGGGGGAGGAGCTTTCATTCATTTTTAATTTTTAAAATTTCCACTTGAGGCTCCTGCCTACTTTCTGGGACTAGTACTGTGACAGACACTGTTGGTTGACTACCCACGTCATTAGCTACCCTTCTTCTTTGCCTGCAGGACTCCAATTTTTTTTTTTTTCCTTAGAGGTCCTTTGATTTCCTTGAAGGTAGGCCCAACCGTGAGTTTATGGGTGAGCAGGTTTATGATCTCATTCTGGCCCCTGTGATTTAAGGAGAAGGCTGTTGGAGAGCTTTGGGAAGATTTTACTTCTTGAGGGAAGAGGTAGAGGCAGAGGCTGAGGAGAGGTTCTCTGCCTCATGTCGCCGTCGGCTTCCTGCCTTTGAATGTGGTGTCATGGTGCGCTGCAGCCAGGCCGAAAGAATCACAGGGACACCAGATTCAGGGCCTTGAATTCTTTGCAGCAATAGCACTCCTCACTTACATCGAGATTTCTTGTGTGAGAAAAATCTTTTTTATTTGTTTAGACTACAGTTCACTGAGGGTTTGTGATTTTCAGTTGAGGTCGTCGTATCTAACGAATACAGGATTTGGGTCATGAAAGTGGAACGGTGCAAGGAACTCGCTTTAAGAGGTAGGTCGGAGCGGGCATGGGGGACCCAACTATCTTCAGCTGGAAACTTTTGACGTGGCAAAACATTTAAGTAACCAGTTGCCTGATATATCTTAGAACGCAGACCACATGTTGACAGAGGTTGTAGTGGCATGGGAAATGGAAGGAAAAAATTCAGGATGTTTATGTGTATTGGCTTTTTTTAGTGGCTGTTAACAAAGAAGCCCTATTTGGAGAGGCGGACTTAAGTCAGATAGCTGATCTCTCAGCAGAAGAGAGGAATTCTGCTAAGAAAGGTACTCCCTGTGACCTCCGATCTAAATGAACAGAGTTCTGTAGTTGATACTCTGGCAGGGTTGGAAAAGCTGTCTTTGGGACGTCAAGTTCAAACAAGCAGAGGCGAGAAAGTGCCACCCTTAAGACTGATAAAAGTGGAGTTCTTACCACAAAGACCTGATTATGTGTGTGAAATGCCAGAGGATTTGGAAGAGCCCAGGATCTAGCAGCAGGGAGACACAAATTCTTTGCCTCAAAGACTATGTCTAGACAAAATCTTTAGCTGTGGTTTCTAATACAAGGAATTGACCAGAAGCAAAGAGACTGACAATACCAAGTTTTTGAAAGGAACTTTATTGTTAAAGTTAATGCAAGACTCACCATCAATTGCATAAAACTGTTGAAACTCGCAATCCCTGTGTGTCTGAACTTGTATTAACCTGCAGGGGCTGCCAAAATTAGAGAACTTTGTCCTGAATGCCCGTCACAGGCATAGGCATTGAAAATAATGATTAAAGAATATCCCTAGAGGGAAGAACCAGAGGCTATGGTGGCAAAAATAGAGAAATTTTCATAAACAGAACTAGGAACTGTCAGATTGACTAACCAGGGAAATTTCTCCATTGAGAGGACAGGTGCCATCCAATATTTCTTTCCAACAGGATAGAGTATATGCTAGTATTAACTATTAGTCTTTTCCCACCGTGTTAGATGTGTTGGAGGCAGGTGACCTGTTGTTTAGAGAAGATTTCCAGGCTATGAGAAGATAAATCTGGACCAAATGAAGAGGATAGAACATCATAGGTTGAAAGCCATTTTGAAAAGGCAGTTTGTACTACAGGATTAAGATATCGTGGGGGCACCTGCGCGGCTCAATTGGTTAAGTGTGGGACTCTTGATTTTGGCTCAAGTCAAGATCTCATTCCTGGTTTTGAGTCCTGCATTGGGCTCCATACTGATTGGAATTCTCCCTCCGCCTTTCTCTCTACCCTTTCCCTGCTTGTGTGTGCACAGGCACACTCTCTCAAAACAAATAAACATTAAAAAATATATATAATTGTGAAAGAAATGTTATCAACAGGTAGGAATGGGCCTCAATCGGGTGCTATTTGTTAAAAATACAGCTCACCTGGTATACCCTCCTAGAAAGAGTCCTGTGTCTACCTACTTTAATTATTTGCCCTCAGTAATGCTCGAAGAGGTTCTTTGCTTTGTCCTCTTTTTATGCAGCTATAAGGTCTCCCTGAAAAGTGCCAAGGTTTTGTTCTCTAATGAATCAGTTATCTTTTATTGAACTATAAAATGTAGGTAGCAAATTGCAAATAAAATAAGGTATGGCCTTATATAATCTGATCTTCCCTTTCCTAATCCCTTTAAATTCGGGTGTTAATGACTCCACTCATTCATTGTTGTGTTCTTTTATCCATTCACTCAACAAGTAATATATTCTTCAAAGTTTTTTTCTTTTGAGAGAAACAGAGACAGCGAGAACGGGGGAGGGACAGAGAGAGAGGGTGAGAGAGAATTCCAGGCGGCCACAGAGCCTGATGTGGGGCTCGAACCCACAAAACCGAGAGATCATGACCTGAGCTGAAACCAAGAGTCAGACGCTTACCTGACTGAGGCACCTAGGTGCCCCAACAAATAATTTTAAAGAGCCACGTATAAGTCAGAAAATACTCTAGGCCAGGGGATGAACAAGAGTCTCCCGCATTGAAGCTTACGTTCTACTTGGGGAAATAGGTAATCAACAAATAGCTATTTAAAGCAGTAAGTAGCGCTAATCGTTAAGAAGAAAGTAAGGCAAGGAAAGATGATAAAAAGCGATGGGAGTTAGAAGGCAGTTCTATTTTATAAATGTCATCAGGGAAGTCTGTGTGGTGAAGGCAATATTTTGGCAGATCCTTGAAGAAAGTAAGAGGAAACTCATGGTGTTATTAGGGGAAAGAACATTTTAGACAGAAGAGATAGCCAGTGCAGAAGTCCTGTGGCAGGAATGTGTTGAGGATGATCCAGGAACAGCAAGTGGTTATAGCGGTGTGAGTGGAGCAAGAGAGTGGAAGTGTTGAAGAGTCCAAGAGTAGCAGGGTCTGCCCTGCAAGACAGGCCACCCCAGTTCAAAGGGCCAGTGTATTTCACTCTGGGATTTAAGCGTGAATCCAAGATTTGTGGGGTTTGAAATTTTATAACCCGATGGGGCTTCTTTACACAAAGAAATACAAAATTACATACAAACCTAAATATTGATTTGGACTGAAAATAGAAGTCACAAGACATGATCAGTTTTAAAGCAGTGACAAAAACCAGTGTAGGGAAGCACATTGTGTTGCCCCCAAATAAGCTACTTTGGCATAAGGATTATTTTGAACTGAAGACAGTGAGCTCTCAGCACCAGGAAGGGTAAGTCACACCAGGAAGGTTAAAACTCTTAGTCACTAGAGACTCCTGTCAGCCCTGAGGTAGAGAGAGGTCTACATAACAAACCTCACTACAGCATTTACTTTTCCCCCTTAAGTTTCCCTTCCCACAGTTTGCTGTCCCTAACTGCCACCATCTTTCTTTCCTTGTCTTGTCACTTATTATTCTTTTTAAGATTCTGTATAAGCCCCAGGTTCTAACCACCCCTTTGAGTTCCTCATCACCAAGTTAATAATTACCTCATCATTTCTGGCTAACCTCTCTTTGTTTGCCACTTAACATACTATTTTGTAATATCATGTTCTATAGGGAGAATAGAAAGAAAATACAGTCTTTCCTTTAGCTTGTTTGGTTAAAATTTATTTATTTTTTATTCACAGTGTAGAAAAATTGCCTTCGGTTTCACAACTCATTGGTAATGCCATGTACATTTTTAGGATTGTTGTCAAATTTGGGAAAGCTTTTTTTTTTCCCTGCAATTTGCATGTTATTTATTTATTTATTTTTGGTTTGTTCTTTGTTTCATTTTATTTTTTTTAAACCTGATATATTGTCAAATTGGCTTACATACAACACTCGGTGCTCATCCCAACAAGTGCCCTCCTCAATGCCTCTCACCATTTTCCCCTCTCCCCCACCCCCCCATCCACCCTCAGTTTTCTCTCTATTTAAAAGTCTCTTGTGGTTTGCCTCCCTCCCTCCCTGTAACTATTTTTTTCCCCTTTCCTCCATGGACTTCTGTTAAATTTCTCAAGATTTAGGAAAGCTTTTCTAATTTCTTTCTTATATGAACAACAAGATTTATAAGAATTTTCCACAGACTAACTTCTGGCTCCATACATTTCAAACCCTTTTTCTCCTTTTTAGTGTGATAAAGATGAGTTCCTGTTGATGACCTCTAGCCTTGAACTTGAAATACTGTGTCTTAGTATTTGCTGGCACAGAGAGTAGAAGTATTCTTGGAAGCCATTTCTATACCAGCAAAACCTTAACACTGAAAAAAATTATGAGCCACAATAATATATCCCACTGACTTAAACTAAATGCTTCTCTAACTCAACCTCTCCTTGCTAGGTCCCTACATATCTGTCTGTTCTAGCACCACTTGAGTCGAAGAGAATTGTGACCAAGGGGAAATTCAAAATAGATAGTTGTGGTTAAACTATCTCATGGTTGAAATTCAACAAAAACAAAAACTTGTGAGCATATTGCCAGGTCTTCGGAAGGACTGTCTGCAGGTGAGGACACTGACTCTGCTTTATTAACTTCAAGGAAAATCTTCCTCTGGTCAAAGGTGAAGAGGTGGAGCAAAGTGGTAACGTGATCTGAGTGCTGTTATAGGAGGACCTGTTTGACTGGAGAGTAGGCTAGAGGGGACCCAGCCTGGTGGCAGGGGGATCTGTGCAGGGGCTGAAGTTCAGCCTGCTGAGGGAAAGGAAGAAAGCAGACAAAACTCATTCTGTGAGTTCTAGGAACGCGGGCTCTATTATCCCCTAAGCTGTGGGTGTTTCTCCTGAGAATTCATGCCTGGTCATGTCAGACTGATTTCCTTCCTCGGTTACTGTTTATTCAGTGATTATAGGGGATTCTCTTAATATTTTCGAATGTTCCACATCTTTAAAGTTCAAATTTCATCAACAATATTTTTATTACTATAGCTGTTTTTGTTCCGATTTGCTGCTGCATAGATGCCTTCAGTGCTGGCTAAATGATCCTTTCCTTACCAATACAGTTTCAGTTCATAGTATCAAGACAATCTGTGTGGGCTGAGAACTACCGAGGAGGACTCTTGACTATTATTTACGAACCTTAGAACCTGGCAGTTGATCACTTGATATTATCATATATTCCTTCGGCTGGTGAAAAACTTTGATTAACAGCTTCAAAGCCTTTGGAGTTCAATAATTTTATCTCATTTATTTGGGATTTAGTATTGAGGTGTCTTGCTGCAGAATGGGGCTTAATAAACCTAGGCTTTACGGATGTTAGGTTTTGCAGGTCATATGGCCTCCGTCAGAACTATTCATCAACGCTGTCATAGCACTAAAGTAGCCGCCAACAGTTACACAAAGAAATGAACCTGGCCGTGTTCCAATATAATTTTACTTATAAAAACAGGCTGGGGGCCAGATTTGGTTTATAGGATACAGTTTGTTGACCCTTGCTTTAGAGTTTTCCTCCATTTCATGTTATGAGTCCCAAATCTTAAACTCACTTAACCTCTATAAGCCTATTGTCTCTGTCTTTAAAATAAGTATCCTAATATATGCCCTGCCTACCACACAGCATTATTATAATGGTCAAATGAGATCTTGGTTGTGGAAGTCTGTTGTAAATTTTAAAATAACATACATCTGTATGTTTTCTTCTCTTTCCTAACACTTTGTAACACATTTTCTTACCGTCCCTTCTACTAAAAGTACACATATAAGCACTCAATCACAAGGAAAATTATGGCTTGCTACTTTATCTATATTCCTGGGACTTAATTTCAAATACTGGCTCCCTAAAATGTCACCAAAACTACCTTTGATAGCACAAAGCTGAGTTTGTTCTTACTGTGGTAAGGGAAAACATAGCCTTGATATATACTTAATAGAGCCTTAGAAGAGGGAGGGCAAAGTTAGGATATTTTTGAGATTTCCAAGACCTACCTAGATGAAGGTGGGTCTTTCAATGCAGGGGCTTGGTTAGGAGTGGATAAGGATCATGGGATAATAGTCTAGGATTGGTGGACATGAACATGGGGAGGCTTTTGAAGAGAGAGCCCAAGAGTCTTAGGGTATATACTAAAATTTCATACTTTCTATTGAAGAATTTATTGGTCTTTCAGAAAGTTACTAGAATGAAGAATAACATTGAGAGAGAGAGAGAGCACAAGAGGGGAGAGGGACGAAGAGAGAGAGAGAGAGAGAGAGAGAGAGAGAGAGAATCTTAGACAGACTCCAAGCTCACAGCCGGACGTGGGCCTTAATTCCGTGACCCTGGGATCGTGACCTAAGCTGAAATCGATAGTGGGATGCTCAACTGCCTGATCCACACAGGCACCCTAAGAATAGTATTATTTGTAACTTTTATTTCTGGGAGTAAGTTTCCTGGAATAATAAAGTTATATTGATAAATGCATTGGAATATTAAAAGCCTCTTAATACAGTCATTATGCTGTGTATGTGTAGATGACTTTAGTTCTAATTTATAAGATGTATTGGAGGTATTTTGTGAGAAGGGAAAGAGGCAAAAGTAGATAGGATAGCAGGATTTACTTAGAAAAGCACAGAGAATGAATAGAAGACACAGATACAGAGAAGAGAGGAAGAAGTAGCAAGACTGAGAAGAGCGTTTCAAGCACAGTTTAAAGAAAATTTTGAAAGAGAAGAAAAAATTTGAGGGATGTAAGTTATATCAGAATGTCAACAATTGGAGAGGTGCCTGGGTGGCTCAGTCTGTTTGACCGTCTGACTTCAGCTCAGGTCATGATCTCATGGTTCATGAGTTTGAGCCCCGCATTTGGGCTCACTGCTGTCAGTGTGGAGCCTGCTTCGGATCCTCTGTCTCCCCCCCCCGCCCCCCCCCACGGCTCTGTCTCTCCCACGCACTTTCTCTCTCTCTCTCTCCCTCCTCCCCCCTCAAAAATAAATAAACATTAAAAAAAAAAAAGATTTAGGGGCACCTGGGTGGCTCATTGGGTTAAGCTGATCATGAGATAATAGTCTAGGATTGGTCTGTGCTGACAGCTCAGAGCCTGGAGCCTGCTCCAGATTCTCTGTGTCCCTTTCTCCTTGCCCCTTCCCCACTTGTCCTCTCTCTCTCTCTCTCAAAAAAATGAGTAACCATTAAAAAAATAAAAGATTTAGAATATCAACAAAATAGAAGTTGACGAATATACATTGTCAAGATTGGAAAATGCGTTTTAGGGAGGTTACTTTTTTATTACATATATTTATTTATATAGTATAATATATATTTATATGTTTATAATTTTATTATATATATTTTTTTCATGGTAGAAAATTTTGAATATACACATAAACAATTAGAATAAATGTAACTCCTAATAAGAAAGTGAACTGCCAGTAAAATGGACATGTAAGAGCCAAAGTCAAGAGATATAGGAAAGGTGACTTTTGTTAAAAACAAGTAAGAATTTCTCTGAGGGAGAAGAGTGGAGTAGAGCCATGGGAGAGTGAGAGAAGAGAAAGGAAAAGAATGAAGACAGGCCATGCTGGGAGGCTGTTGGCTGGTTTGTGGAAAGTGGTTAAAGGTTTTTAGGAAGAAGAATATCTATATTAAATTCTAATTTTTTTCACTGCTGTGATATTGTAGAGAGTTTAGGGCAATCACAAAATAGAGGGCATTCGCCCAGGGCTGTCCTCCCATCTGATATTAACTGCCCATTTGGAGGGTCCCAAAAACCATCTTCAGGCTTGATAATTTGTGAGAAGTTCTAAGAACTCATTGACAGTTATTATATTAATGGTTATGGCGTATTACAGATTAAAATCAACCAAGAGAAGAAGCTCATGGCAGAGTCCAGAAGTACCACATGCAAAGCTTCCATCGTCATCTCCCTGTACAGTTGAGACACATCACTCTGCTGACATCAGTGTTTGACTATATACACAAAACAGTGCCAACCAAAGAAGTTCATCTGAGCCTCAGTGTCCAGAGTTTTTTACTGTTTTTTTTTTTACATGAGTATGATTTACATGGTTGATTTCAGTCTCTAGCTCATCTGATCGTGTATAACGCAAAGCCCCCACCCTAAGTCACATTGTTAGTCTTTGTCAGTCTCTTCCCCCAGCACTGTATGGAGGGAGCCACCCCTTGCCCTAAACCATACTGTTAGCTATCCAGTATGACCCAAGGCTTCAGACAAAGACACTCCTATCTGGAGGGCCCAGAGAATACCTCTGAAGCTTAATGCGTGGGCCAGATGTTTTCTTTGAGCAAGGGGAAATACTTTACTACACAGATTTAAATCCCTTTCATCATCCCATCCTTCAATAAAGACCTCTTCACACATGTGAAGAAAAAAATTCATCTTCAGTCCTACCAGCTTGATGGAAAAACTTTAAACATTTTTGTATAGATCCTTCTAGATAGATCTTAGATACATTAAGCATGAAAATGTTACCTTATTTTTTTCTTTATTCTTCTCCAAATTAAAACAAAGAGCTATTAGCACAAGTTAGAAAACTATTCAGTAAAATCAAACAATCAAGTGGTAGGGTTAGAGGAGACCTTGGACTACATCTGGTCTTTTGGGAAGATGAAATGATTTGCTCAAGACCAATGGAATTAGTGAGACAGAGCTGAATTAAGATTCCAGGTCCAGTGGCTTTTCTCTTAAATAAAAGGAAACTCAAGAGACCTCTTTTTGGATCCAAAGGATGTTACTTTTTGAAAATAGCATTGCCTTGTTGACGTATGGTAAGATAACCCTAATGGCTTTTTGATTGATTTGGTTTTGCCCCAGAATTTGGGATGATTTCCAGATCCACATATTAAAGTGTATCTAGAGGACAGCTGCTCAACTGCTTGCATATTTTTCTGATTAGCTGAATTGTATATGCTGCTGAAATAGTCCACTGGATTTCATGTTGTTGATAGGAACAGCAGGGGATCTTAAACTGAACACTATCTGTATCTCTTTAGTCCTTTGGAAAAATTTCCCTCCCATTTGCTGCCTCCTTGTCCTTCTTAGAAAGCTATTAAATTTTATGTTTTTTGGATTCAAACCTGGAACCTAGTTTTCAGCTGCTTTCTCATTTCCTCCCAAATTTTATAAACATTTAATCAACTTCTTTTTCTGTGTGTACTAGTCAGAGTTAGAGATGAATCCAAATGGGATGAAAAGGGCCAGCACTTAACCTTTTGTCACACAAGCTTGTGGCTTGAGAGGGTGCTCCAGACTCAATCAGTGTTCATGTTCCTTGAATTTCGTATGTTGAAACCTAACCCCCATTGTGATGGTATTTGGAGATGGAGTCTTTGGGAGGTGATTAGTCCTCATGAGTGAGATTAGCACCCTTATAAAAAAGACCCCAGAGAACTCCCTTGCCCTTCTTCCATGTGAAGACACAGGAAGAAGATAGCCGTCTATGAACTAGGAAACAGGTTCTCCCTATACCCTGAGTCTGCTGCTGCCTTGTTCTTGGGTTTCCCAGGTTCCAAAATTGCAGGAAATACATTCGTGTTGTTTTAAAGCCAGTACTCTCTGGTATTTTTATTATAGCAGCCCGGAATGGTCTAAGACAGTGGGAAATTAAGTGTGGGCACTCATTTTCATTAGCAGGAACAGCATCATGCATAGGCCCAGTCAGTAGAAGTTTATCTGATCTCCTAGCCACTGATGGAAATGACCCACTGCGCCAAGCAATTTCCACAGTTTTGCATGGATTTGCCTTAGCTCTGACATGAACAATGAGCAGATCATTAGGGCTAATGGGAGATCTGTTTTAAAAATGCAAAATGCAAGCATGCCTGAGGGAAATATATGTACCCTCAGTTTGGCTATTGCTTTTGTATACTTAACTGAAATCAGCTGCAGTGAAGAGAGAACATTCTGATGAAATACACTTGGAACTTGATGTGGGGTCAGGCATAGGGGAGGACACACAGGTCTTCAGGAAAGCAGAGAGCATCAGGAGACCAAGGAGGAACAGGCTTCGGGAGGTGGAAATGGGAAGATGCTCCACTTTTTCAGTTGGTGTAGTTTTGACCTGTGAGTTTACCGTAGCATCAAGATGGAGAATTTGCAAAGGGGTGGGCATAATCTCTTCAACTGCTGAGAGGAAAAGTATCGTATGTGTTGGTAAAGTGGTAGAAGGGACCAAAGTGAGACAAATTTGCTATGTACATTATGAAGTAGAATTTCGGGTTTTGTTTTCCAAATGCATAGAAATAAAAGTCAATCCAGAAATATAGACAATATAATGAAGCTTCACTGGTGCCATCTCATGGAATGAGCCACCACTACCATGTCCTAATATCTGTTCCTTCCTCACCTACTTTCCCAGTACAACTGAATACTCTGTGGCTCTGCCTTTATATTCTAGACAGTGCTGTCCAATAGAAGTATAACATGAGCCACATACATATTTTTTTTTTTTTTTTTTTTTTTTTTTTTTTTTTTTTTTTTTATTTTTATTTTTTTTTTTTATTTTTTTTTTAATTCAAAATAGTTTATTTTCAAATTGGTTTACATAAAACACCCAGTGTTCATCCCAACATGTGCCCTTTTTTAATGCCCATCACCCCCTCTCCCCCCCCCCATCTCCCTCACCCTCAGTTTGTTCTTAGTCCTTGAGAGTCTCTTATGTTTTATCTCCCTCCCTCTCTGTGTCTTTTTTTTCTTTCCCCTCTTCCCCTCCCCCTGGTTTTTGCTTAGTCTCACCAAGTCCACCTATTCGTGGAAACATATGGTATCTGTCTTTTTCTGACTGACTTATTTCACTTAACATAATACCCTCCAGTTCCATCCATGTTGCTACGCATGGCCAGATTTCATTTTTTCTCATTGCCACATAGTAGTCCATTGTATATATGTACCACATCTTCTTTATCCACTCGTCAGTTGATGGGCACTTAGTTTCTTTCCATGTTTTGGCTATTGTCGAAAGTGCTGCTATGAACATTGGGGTACACGTGCTCCTATGCATCAGCAATCCTGTGTCTCTTGGGTAGATTCCTAGCAGGGCTATTGCTGGATCATAGGGTAGCTCTATTTTCATTTTTTTGAGGAACCTCCACACCGTTTTCCAGAGTGGCTGCACCAGTTTGCATTCCCACCAACAATGTAGGAGGGTGCCTACTTCTCCACATCCTCGCCAGCATCTATAGTTCCCTGATTTGTTCATTTTAGCCACTCTGACTGGTGTGAGGTGGTATCGCAGTGTGGTTTTGATTTGTATTTCCCTGATGATGAGTGACATTGAACATCGTTTCAAGTGTCTATTTGCCATCTGAATGTCCTCTTTGGAGAAGTGTCTATTCATATCTTCCGCCCATTTCTTCACTGGGTTGTTTGTTTTTCGGGTGTGGAGTTTGGTAAGTTCTTTATAGATTTTAGATATTAGTCCTTTATCCGATATGTCATTTGCGATGATCTTTTCCCATTCCGTTGGTTGCCTATTCGTTTTGTTGGTTGTTTCTTTTGCTGTGCAGAAGCTTTTTATCTTGATGAAGTCCCAATAGTTCATCTTTGCTTTTAATTCCCTTGCCTTTGGAGACGTGTCAAGTAAGAAATTGGTGCGTCTTAGGTCAAAGAGGCTTTTCCCTGCTTTTTCCTCTAGGATTTTGACGGTTTCCTGTCTCACATTCAGATCTTTTATCCATTTAGAATTTATTTTTGTGAGTGGTGTAAGAAAGTGGTCTAGTTTCATTCTTTTGCAAGTTCCTGTCCAATTCTCCCAGCACCATTTATTAAAGAGGCTGTCTTTTTTCCATTGAATACATTTTCCCGCTTTATCAAAGATTAGTTGGCCATATACTTGCGGGTCCATTTCTGAGTTTTCTATTCTATTCCATTGGTCTATGTGTCTGTTTTTGTGCCAATACCATACAGTCTTGATGACCACCGCTTTGTAGTAGAGGTTAAAGTCTGGGATTGTGATGCCTCCCGACTTGGTTTTATTCTTCAGTATTATTTTGGCTATTCGAGGTCTTTTGTGGTTCCATACAAATTTTAGGATTGTTTGCTCTAGCTTTGAGAAGAATGCTGGTGCAATTTTGATTGGGATTGCATTGAATGTGTAGATTGCTTTGGGTAGTATTGCCATTTTAACGATATTTATTCTTCCAATCCATGAGCATGGGATGTTTTTCCATTTCCTTGTGTCTTCCTCAATTTCCTTCATAAGTTTTTTATAGTTTTCAGTGTAGAGGTCTTTCACATCTTTGGTTAGGTTTATTCCTAGGTATTTTATGGTTTTTGGTGCAATTGTGAAAGGGATTAGCTTCTTTATTTCTCTTTCTGCTGCCTCATTGTTGGTGTATAGAAATGCCACCGATTTCTGTACATTGATTTTGTATCCTGCAACTTTGCTGAAATCACGGATCAGTTCTAGTAGGCTTTTGGTAGATTCCGTCGGGTTTTCCATGTAAAGTATCATGTCATCTGCATAAAGTGAAAGTTTGACTTCCTCCTTGCCAATCTTGATGCCTTTTATTTTGTTTTGTTGTCTGATTGCTGATGCTAAGACTTCCAGCACTATGTTAAATAGCAGTGGCGAGAGTGGACACCCCTGTCGTGTTCCTGATCTCAGGGGGAAGGCTTTCAGTTTTTCCCCATTGAGGATGATATTAGCTGTGGGCTTTTCATATATGGCTTTTATGATGTTTAAGTATGTTCCTTCTATCCCGTACATACATATTTTTAAACTTCCAGTGGCTGCGTCAGAAAAGCAAACAGATTAAATTAATTTTAATAATATATTAAACATTTTTAAAGTTTCATTTATTTATTTTGAGAGTGAGAGAGAGAGAGAGAGAGCGAGCGAGCAGGGGAGCGGCACAGAAAAGGAGAGAGAATCCCAAGCAGGCTCCACACTGTCAGCGTGGAGCCTAATGCAGGGCTCAGACCCACAGGCCATGAGATCATGATCTGAGCCAAAATCAAGGGTTGGATGCTTAACTAACTGAGCCACTCGGGTGCCCCATCAATAATATATTTTATTTAATCTAATATACCCAAAGTATTATTTCATTAATAATAAATTATCAACACAGTATTTTATCTTTCTCTTTCTCTCTCGTTTTGTACTAAGTTTTTGCAGCCAGGCTTATATTTTATACTTATGCGACATCCCAGTTTTAAATAAGTAAATTTCAATTGCTCAATAATTACTGCATGTATCTAGTGCTTGCTGATTGGGCAGTGCCACTTTAGATGGAAGATATCGATGCAGGGACACTGTTTCTTATAGATCATGAAAATTTGTCATCAACTGTAAATGACAGAATAATCTATTGCAGAAGGCTTGAAATATAAGGGTATTTATTATTTACTTAGCGAGGATACTGGGGATAGTGAGTTGTTCAGAAGGTTAAAAATGTCATCAGGGAATGCAGGCTCCTTCCAGAATTGGACCTATCAGGTCTTCCTCAGCACACTGGCATTCTTTCTTAGCCTTGTCATTTCATGGTCACAAGATGCCTATAGCAGCTCCTGATATCAGGCCTTAGTACTTGGAAAGAGCAAAAAGTCTTTCTCTTTCAACTCTTTTTTCATCCGGGAAGGAAAAGATTTCCCCCAGCAGATGTACCCTGACATCTCATTGGCCAGATTTGGGTCATATGGTAACTCTTAGCTGTAAGGGATCTTGGGAAGCTGAGAAGTTGCAGAGAAGAAGAGAATGGCTGGGAAGGCTTTGCTTTAGAAGATCAGTCTTGATATATTGCTCCCTCAGACAAAATCAGACTTCTATTAGGCTAGATGGGAGAATGGGATGGCTACTGGGCAGGCAGCCAGCAATGTCTGCCCCAGGAGTATGTTCTCAAGGAGAGCGGGGCAGAGGAAGATAGTCTTATAATCAACATAGTCTTATAATTAAATAACAATTACACTAATAATTGTTCCCATTTACTGAATATTCATGAGCCACATGTGTTTAATGGATTACCTAATGCACAACACACAAGAACACACATACAGGTTACCTGTCAGTGGTTGCTGATAGTAAAATCAGTATAAAATTGTCAGATTATACTATGAGCTGCCCAAGAACAGGAATCATGTCTGCCTTTCTTTCTTTCGTTTTCTTTTTTTCATATCCCGTATCACAGTATTCATCAGTCTTTGTTAATGAATGACTCCTCCTGTTTACTCAAGGTATTTTATATCTCTCAAATTTTGTTTCTAATCTGTGTCCCCGTCTCTCTTCTAATGTCTCTCGTCCCATCTCTCGTCTAATGTGTTGCCTGCTTTAAAATCATTGGTACCTCTACCCACATTCTAGCCTCGAACACATGTCCCGGCTCTCCCTTCGAACCCCCTACAGTTCTTTCCACAGGCTGCTAAGTGTTCTTATTTGGGAAGGGGTCATGGCTAGAAACCACAACCAACCCATGATTTAGCAACTTCTTCACTAGAGTTTCCTTTCTACCCAGACTATTTGAGGACAGTAGGGAAATAAAACTAGTTTCTCCCACACACAGAATTGATGATTCCTGGGCCTGTGTCTTATGATCTCTGTCAGTCTTAGACTTTGCCAGACTCTTTCAGTTGGTAAGGAATAGAGATAAATCAAGGTTCCTCAATTACTGGGGATTTATTACATGGAAGGAAAAAAAAATCTCATCTCCCCACCCATCCAGGCTTCACAGAGAATAGACATGTTATTCAGGATAAATCAGTAGCAGTAGCTGGGGTGACTGTAGCAATTTCTGTATTTCATCTCCTTAGAAATAACATCCAGTGTTTGACCGTTATGGTGACTCAGCCTTTTTTTACTTCTACTCCACTACCACATAATCTCTTTTTCTCCTGCCTGCCCCATGGCGTCTGTTTTGTCATAGCTTCCACTGCCTTAAAGTCCCTGTGTCATTCTGTTATCTACTGAATTTCTCTGAGGTCTCCCTTTAGAATTCCTCAAGAAAGTGTATATAATTGAGTTAACCTTCCAGGATCCTTCCATGATCAGGGGTCTTCATTGGTTAGAGAGGCTGCATGCCAGGTTACAGATCACTGATGATTATAGATAGATGCTTATATCAGGCTCCTTCCTCTAGGTCACTTTTCTGTATTTAGAATGATGGAGTCATATGGTAAACAATGTGTCATCTGTGTAGAAGTCAAGTATCTTAAAGTTCTTTAGCCCTCAGGTTTACCTAACCTATTATGTCCAATTAAAAATAAGTCTGAGCCTTATATTTCAGGTGATTTTAGGAGGTCCAATCATTTATCAACTTCCCCTCTCCAGTTTTTCTGGTCCTGTCTTAGAACCAGAAAGGATACTTACTAATTCTCTGAATCCTTTCTATTTGACACATGTCAATTTTGATCAGCCGTAACTTGTTCTTGGTTTCCCTTTCCATTTTTTGAAGGTGGTTTTATGCAGTGGTTGCCTCTTTAGGGTTGGAGGAGGTGGCCCTGAAAGGAACATGAAGGTCCTTTTTGGTTGATAGAAGTTTCATGTATCTTCAATGGATGTGGCTTACATGGTACGTGCATCATCAATAGTCACTAAAGTAGACTCATAAGATGTGTGCATTTTAATCTATGGAAATTATTCATTAATATTATTAGTTTAACAACAACAACAACTACAAAATGGTTGCGTTGGTCAGGGTCCCAACAGGAAACATAAACATTCAGTTCTGTAATTTAAAGAGAGTTTAATAAAAGGCCACCTACAAAGGATCAATAAGGTATAGCACTCTAAAGCTGGAACCTCAGTTCCCACTAACACTGCTGTAGTGAAGAGGCAGAGGAAGGGAGCCTCCAGTTACCAGAATGTGATGTGCCAAATGGAAAAGACCATTGTGACAGAAGCTGGGAACTTTGGTCACTGGACATAGCCGATACATCTCAACCCTATGGTGAAGGAACTGGGGGAATAAATGCCCTAATCTCAGATTCATTCTTTCCTCCCTCTGATCGCCTTGTACATAACCAACAAGAAGCCTGAGAACAAGGAAGCCAGGAAGCCAATAGATGTAGTCTGTACAACTCAGTTTCATAGGACATAGAGTAAGCTAGAGGACAATGGAGAGCAGATCTGGAGGGGTAATCAGAAGACATCCAGCATCGCGTTTTCCATTTTCTGTGAATTACTTCAAGTGTGGACAGTGCCCCTCCCACAATTCTTTAAAATGTAAATAATGTTAAGTAAGGTAAGACTATGGCATGTAAAATATTTTAGGGAAATCCTGAGGTTAACCGAGAGGTGTACAATGAAGAAAAAGCAAATGTAAAACCTTGGGTTGGCTTTCCCAGCTCCTGAGTCTATTGGCCATATCTTGTACAGAGAGTTCCTCGCTGCCTTCCTCCTCAGTCCCAGCCACGTCATATTGAAAGGGCCAGTCCACTTCATGCTAGTGATAGTTTCCTTGACCACTTCCTCCATGTTCAAAATCTGATCTCTCACAAGAGAGAGAGGGATTCTTTTCCTTTTCTGCTTCCTTTCTTATCCAGGATCAATAGTGGGTGTTAACCTGCAAAGTAGAACAGTCATTTATTTTAGCAGCAAAAGTAGTTTATATGTAAATAGCAGAGGAATTGCAGTTCAGGACATGCCAGCTATGGCAGACCATGGGCAAGTCTCAAGATCAAAGGAGAGGAACATTATAGAGAAAGGAGGAATTTGGGAGGGGCTACTCAAACAAAGTCCATTGGAGAAAAGGAGGAGTTCAGGGTGTTGAAGGTTTTTTCATTGGCTGAGTTATGATACTTTCTTATTGGCTAAGCTTGTTCCTGGACAGGGAGAAATCCTCCTGTTCTCCTGCTGGGGTAATAAAGTAGACTTCTTTCTGCTCGGGTCCACAAGTGACTGTGAATATTAGGGTTTGAGATTTCCCCACTCTGGTCTCCTGACTCCATTTTAAGTGAGGTGTTGTTTATTCAGTTTCACCTGGGAATATTCATTTCATTTGGAGAAACCATTATCCTCACTATAGATGATGGTCTGGCCATGGTACATATTCTTCCAGTCAGTTGTGGTGAGGGAGGGAGTATCATGAGCTCTAAAACTTCCAGATGATAAGGAGTCATGTCAGGTTTGGGCAGAATACTGGTACAGCAAGGTAAGGCCAGGCCCTAAAGGAAATTAGCATGAGCCAGGACTGTTACCTCAAGGTCTACAGGTAGGTACTCAGGACGTCTTCAATAGTCCCAAGTTGGAAGATCTTGGATTGAATTCCATGTTTATCACTTGCCAGCTATGTGACCTTGGACAAGTGACATCATTACTCTGAGCCGTCTTTTCTTTTCTTTTTTCTGAGCTATCTTTTCTATCCCTCTTACCCCTGCCTTTTTTTTTTTTTTTTTTAAGGGATAATGATGTGAAAATGTCCATGAAGACACACAAAACTCTATGGTCCAAATGAACATAAGCGCTTCCTTTCTAATAACTGTCAATCTTTTTCTGTTGCTACAATATTCACATGTATAGTACACTCCCATCATGTCATGCAGTAATTTTCAGGGGCAAAAGCAAGCTTTGGGGGAGGAAATAAATGCCTAAAGGTATATTATGAGTGGGAGCTTGAAAAAGCCCTTTCTAGAGATTGTGATCCAGTGCTGCTCTCCCCCATCTCCCTGAACTGGATCGTATCTTGCTGAGAGTCCTTCTCTAGACAGAAGGTTATAAAACAGTGGGGCTAGAAAGGGCTAGAAGGCTTGTTTTGTTTGGCTTTCACAGAATTGTGAAGTCTTAAAAATTAGATGTTAGAATTTTAAAATCAGGAGATGATTTCACATGGAAAAAAAATTATCTGCCTTCTCTCGAAATAGAGAATTTTTGGCAGAACCAAGCCTACCTTCTTGAATGCCAAAATTTGACTGGAACTAAATAGTGGTTGCTCCTTTAGAAGAAGCATACTTTCCCCAGCTGGTGTTACCTATTTGTGTCACCTGCCCCTTGGCAATTAAGTTTGCTATCCCTGGTCTAGACTATCAAGGAATCATTGATACTGCACCCGGAAGGAATCTCAAGATGTCACTAAGCCCTGTCTTTGTTTTTAGTCAGGCCAGATTTTGGTTTCCCCATGTATAGCAAAAGCCTCCTGGTTCTAATGATATGCCCAGCCTTACTCAGGTTGAGGCAGTGGAGGAGACTGAGCAGAATTGAGGTCAAGTCCCTCCCAGTGAAGCGCCTTTCCCTAGCACACTGTGTTCCTTCTCAAACAGCGTATCACAGTTTCTGAAGCCCAGTCAGTGGAGCCATTGTGAAGAAAGGTCAAACCTTAGATGAGCGAGGTTTCTGGAGTGCATTGCTTCCAACACCGGAACACACACAAGCTCTAGTGTGGCTGACCTTGAGTCCAGCCGCCCAGCTCTACCAGAACAAATGTGAACTTCAGAGCAGGGCCGGAAGGGCTGTGAGTTTGATCAGCTAGTGTCCTTGACCCCCTGGCAAGGATCCCAGGCTGAAGAAACCCTCTGGGTTTCTTGGTGTGGGATGGTGAAGAGAGATGAGGGTAGGAAGAAGGCGAGAAAAACTGGGATACAGAGCATAGTCATTTTTTTTTCCCTTTTCTCTCCCAGAAATTGAGCTTTTGTGTTCCTGTGCCACATGTGCGCCGTGAGGTTTTCATTTTCTTTCTCTTTCTTTTTTTTTCCAGTTCTGGGATTGGTATGTTGCTGAGTGTTTATTTTGGCTGCTAGAGGAAGTATTGACAAAGGAAGTAGGAGAACAAACATAATTTTGTAAGCAGCCGGCCTGAGAGGAACAATAAAGCAGAACTGGAGACAGCGTGTCGGGGTTGAGATTCTCTGCGACTGTTTAATGCCAGTGTCCCGGGGCTTGCGGCCACTGACGAGTGGGAGTGTGGGGGCTTTTAGAGCTACAGGGGGTTCTCTCGAGCTGTGCTTTACAATTCTGTTTCTGTGCTTTGGTGGACGCCTTCTCTGGGCCTCGGCTTCTCCCCTGCTCCCCACCATTTCCTCCCATGTGTCAAATATTAAAGCCGCAGGCCTTTTCTAAGGAGCGGATAGTCTGTACAGCAAAATGGTATGTGTGGGTGTGGGTGTATGCGAGGTTAAATAATAAGATTATGATATGGGATTATGAAGAGGATTCCATATAAATTCGGTTTTATCTTTAGGAATTTTAAAAACACCTTGGAGTTTGTCAAAGTCTCAAGTGATTAGTGAAACCCGGAAAGAATACTCTTACTTTTCACCTGTCTATAGACCAGCTGGGGGTGGGAGGAGACTTTTCACACATTCACATGAGGGCACGAAGGGACCTTGGTGGGCTTGAGTGACAGGTGCAGGAGCTCACTTGTGAATGGTGAATGTCCACACAGCATCATGGGTATATGGATTTAGAAAGTGGATCAGGGCACGTCAGGGGTGACTGAAGTGCAGTCCCTGCTGGCGACGGGGGACAGAATGATGTACCCTTTAATTTTTCCCATGGATGGGAAATGAAAAGATGGACGAAATCCCAGGTTTGGATGACTCCTGGGGGTCATCAAATGCTAGAGACTTGGTTTAGGCTGAACTCGTTCCCTGGGCTTCTGGGTACAGATGCTCCTGAAAATGTTGATTTTTCTGAAGCATTTTCTGCAGCTAAGAAAAAGGTGTATCTTTCTCTCTAGAATAACCTTGGAAGGCCACCTAGATATTAGGTAACAGCTCTGCATGAAAAGCCGTATTGTTGTCTTTGAAAGGCTAGGTTAACTCAAGGTTTATAACATACTTTTATTTTTCTTCTGCTTCCATAAGGCAATAAGGTAAGGGGGTGGGGCGGTGAAGGGAGACCTCAGTTAGAGCACTAAGGAATTTACACGAAATGTCATTGTTTTGTAAAACTGCAGTACACACTTGGGGCCACTCAGATATGTAAAGCCTCCAGTTAACTGCTGTTTCTCAGGGTAGGGTCTTTTTCCCCACATGGGTCTGGGCAAATGGAAAGACGGAAGTGTTAGGCTGTCTGGCTGGAGAGGGAGCTTGTGAATGTACAAGTCAGTGGATGTGTGAGATACATCTCCAGACTGATACCAGTTTAAATCGATCTCTGAATGGCTGTGAGCAGGTGTGCCTGGCTGACTAAGCTTTCTGGCACTCTTCTCTGGATCTCTGCTGAAACCGTCACCTTGAAAAGCAGCTGTACCTTATGCTTAAAGGTATCTGGATCTGCTGCCTCTCGTTCTGAGGAGAGGATAACCTTAGTACTGCCTTGTGAACGTTCTCTTGAATTTTCTTTTTTCCCCCCATCTTTTGGAGGTATAATTTGCAAATAAGAATAGTGTATATTTAAGATGTGAAACTTGATGTTTTGACACATGAATACTCTTGAGTTTTTGTGTTATGAAATGCAAAAACTTTTGAGAAATTACTATTTTTCTTAAAGTGTACTGGTTTCTATTTAATACTCGAGTTAAGGGGGGAGAAAGAGGAGAATGTTACCAAAGACTGAGGAAACAGATTCTGGCACAGGCTCTGGAGAACTAACTTATGTTTGCTGGGCTGTTGGGAAAACCACTTGGCATCTCTGTACCTTGCTTCCACCTTTCCATGTCTGTACCATGGCAGCATCTTAGTGCAGCATAGGTTTTCTGATGGTCCTGGTTTTGAACACTTACAGTGCCTACAAATCATTTAAATGGAGAGAAATGCCAATATTTTGTTATTGTAGTACCTAAGTAATATGTCTTAGAATAGGTTTTTTTAGTGTAAGTTATTAATTTATATGCAGGGAGGGCCAGAGAGAGAGGGAAAGAGCGAGATTCCTAGGCAGGCTCCACACCATCAGCACAGAGTCTGATGTGGGGCTCGAACCCACGAGCCGTGAGACCATGACCTGAGATGAAGTCAAGAGTTGAATGGTTAACCGACACCCACCCAGGCATCCCTGGAATAGTTTTTTTATGGCATTCTTAGGGGCCTTTACAAAACTTTTTAAAGCAGTTTTATTGAGATGTAGTTCATATACCATGATATTCACCCACCAAAAGTATTTAGTATACTTACAAATACAACTTTGTGTGCAATTGCTGTTGCAATCTTAATTGAAAACATTTCATTGTCTCATAAAGAAGTTCATAGCAGTCATTCACTATTCTTCCCTCTCTCCAGCTCCTGGTCACCACTAATCTACTTTTTCTCTTTATAAATTTGCCTCTTCTGGACATTCCATATAAATGGAATCATACAATATGTGGCCTTTTGTGACTGGCTTCTTTCTCTAAGCATAATGATTTTGAGGTCCCTTCATGTTGTAGCATGTATTAGCACTTCATTTTTTTTAAAGTTTATTTATTTTTGGAGAGAGAGGGAGGGAAGGAGAGAGAATTCCAAGCAGGCTCCACATGCTGTGCTGACCCCGACATGGGCCTGGATCTCATGACTGTGAGATCATGGCCAGAGCTGAAATCAAGAGTCAGACAGGTAACTGACTGAGCCACCTAAGTGCCTCAGTACTCTTTTTTAAAATTTTTTAAGTATTTATTTATTTTAGAGAGAGTGAGTGAGCATGTGAGTGGGGGAAGGGAAGAGAACGGGAGACACAGAACTTGAAGCAGGCTCCAGGCTCTGAGCTGTCAGCACAGATCCCGACATGGGACTCGAACTCATGAACCATGAGATCATGATCTGAGCTGAAGCTGGACACTTAACTGGCTGAGCCATCCAGGTGCCCCAGTGCCCCAGTACTTCATTTTTTATTTCTGAATAATATTCGAATGTATGGCTACCCTACATTTTATCTGTTCATCAGTTGATGAAAACTTTTCACTTTTTGCTGTTAGGAATAATATTGCTATGAATATTCATGTATAAGATTTTATGTGGACATAGGTATATTTCCAAGAGAAATATAAACTTAGGAGTGGGCTTGCTGGGTCATATGGTAAGTCCATGTACTTGTGGAGGAGTAGGATCATGATTTCTAGAGAATGCCTGGTGACCTCTTCAGTGGTTATATAGCCTTTGTCGTCAAGACACCTTTACAGAAGTTGTGGCAAACAGACCCTAAACGTGACTCCCATTTGTCCCTGCCTCTTGATGTTCATCTTTGTGTAATCTTCTTCCTTTGATTTGGGAGGGAACTGTGACTTCCTTCTAACCAATAGAATGTGACAATCATGGTGAGATATCCCTTTGATGATGCTGTATTAGGTAAGACTCCATTTTAACAGACCAGAGACTTTCTTTGAGGGCTTAATAAAGTAAGTAGATATGCTGGAGAAACCCAGGTAGCAAGGAACTGGAGGTGGCCCTAGGACCTAAGAACAGCAGTCAGCAAAAAGCTCTGGCCCTAGTCATATAGCTGCAAGGAGATGAATTCTGCCACATTGGGAATGAACTTGGAAGTAAATTCTTCCCTATTTGAACCTTTGATCAAAATGTAGCCCAGGTAATAAATACTTGATCGAAACCATGTGAGTTGCTAAGCAGAGGACCCAGCAGCTAAATTGTGTCTGGACCCCGGATCCGTGGAAATGGAGATAATAAATATGTGGTGTTTTATGCAGCTAAATTTGTGGTAATTTGTTATACAGGATTAGAACACTAATTCAGATTTAGAATTTGATTCCATTATATAATATGAGCTGGGTGCCAGTGAGTTTCCTTGTCAAGGCAAATATCCTCTTAATCTGTATGATTATCATAAAGGAACAAAGTGCTGTAGAAGCTCAGGTGTGTCCTTGGTGGGCTATAATTTCTAGAATGGGAAAAAGATAGTGGCAGAAGTAAGAAACAGTTCGACTCTGTCTCCCTGACTGGAATGGGATACATCCATCTCTAGAAACTTCGTTTCAAGGAGAAACAATAATCAGAATAATCAGTAGTTGTTTATATAATCAGTACTGCTATTTATTAGGAAATATATAGATAGGAGGATGAGCATGAACTTGAGGCCATGCCCTGATAGTTGAAGAATAGTTCTGTTGGGCCTATGCAAATTATGTACCGTATGCAGACCTGAGCTTAATAGGACATATTGTCCTATTATGTCCTCTATACAGACATATGCTTAAACTTGACTAGCTTTCCCTTAGACATCATTAGCCACATAATAACCAAACAATCCCAGCATGGTGAGCACCAGTTCTATTTTTAGAACCCAGCTAGGACTATTCCATCTTTCTTAGTCATCCATTTCTATATTTAACAACTCTTACATTCAGAATTTTTAACTTATAGCTCACATAAATTCCTTATTCTTCAGTTAGAGCTTATGTTCTTTCTTACCTGCCCCCAAACAGATAGGGACAGCTGACTATGTGAGTCTTTTGACTGTCTTTGTCATACCATTTTGTTTTGTTGCATTTAATTCCTTACTGATTTAAGTGAAGAGAGTGAGATGGATTTTATTCTGTAGCACAGAGAGAGACACATGTGGAATGCCTTTTTACTTACTCTGTGTTGACTTTAATTTCAAACACTGTATGGATGAGTCAATGTGCAGTAACTAATATAAAAGTCACGCTGCTTATAACATACAGCTAGATAACTAACCAGACTTACCTCAGATGACTTGGAAGTTTCCTAGTTAGGGGAACAAAGCTGTTGAAACTGATGGGAAATCAATGTCTGACAACCAGGAAGATAGAATCATCACTGAAATTTTCATTTTCCCATATATCACACTAGTTGTCTCATACATAAAGAAGCAAATCATTGTTTTGCTAAGAATGGAATCAACCCTGTTTCTCCTTATATATACAAAACTGCCATCCAGATTCCAGCCCTAGGGAACAGAAAAATGAATGGAATCATTTTTTTAGGTGATATATATCACAGAACAAGTTTGCTAGGAAACAAGCAATGATGATAGCTCTTGCCATGAATAGGGTGTCCTCATTTTTCTTCATTTTTAATTTTTTGTATTCATAAAGAAAATATGTGATTGTTCTCTTAAAGATCAAATAGGGATGGTTTTTATATTTACATAGCTGATTTCATTTACTTTTGACAATTACTTTCCTTTATGATTATAGAAAACATTTTTACCTCTCTGCAGTGCTGGGACTTTATGCTGGGATGTTGTCTTATTTTCACATTCCATACTCATATCTGCAATTCTGCAATAGAAGTCCTTAAATCTTTACTTGCTGTTCTGCATTTATTCCTTTTGGTGACTGATGGGTGGGAATTTTCTGGATGGCAAATACTATCTTGGCTGCTTTTTGTAGCGTCTGATTTATTGGCCCTCTTGAGTTGGGAATATTACTCTGCCAAGCCCTGTCTCTGTAATTGTAATTTCAAATACTTCACGGATCCTTTTTATAAAGGCATATTCTTGCTTATTTGGATCAAAACAGAATTATTAAGTGTTATATTACAGTTATAAATTATAAAATGTTCTGTAAAGCACGTTTTAAATAAATAAGTGTACAAGGGTGTACATTGTCATGAAGATTAAACTGAGACAGAGCTGGTTGTAAACATTTTACTGTTTTTCTCTTTGTCCTAAATATAGGCTACGCTAGGTAATTGTCATAGCATTAGCTCTGCTGATTCCAGTTCATTCTTTGCTGTTACTTGTTTATGTGTTAAGTACCACATTAACACCTCCCTGCTACTTCCACAAGAGACACCAACAACTTAGCTGGTTTTCGACCTGCCTCACCTCTTGGAACTTTACGGGCATTCAGATTCTGTTCAGCACTATTTTGCTTCCAAATTGCCCTTTTAGGTGTCTCTGCTCACGCGTCTCTTGAATTAGAAGCAAGTAAGGTAGTACATGCCCCAGTTTTTCTTATTTTCCTCAGGGTTGCTCATTCATGCCTTCATCCAACAATCATGCTACTTTGTTTTGTTTTGTGCCAGCCAGTGTGCTGGGGGCTCAGAATACAAAGATGAATAAAACAATATTCCCTGACCTGGGAGAACTTTTAAAGATGAAGAAAGTCATGCAAGCACGTCATTATGATATGACTGAACTGCTCCAGCAGGGCTCGGAGCCCTGAATCAGCCTGGAGGGGTCGGAGAAGGCGCTATGTCAGTTGGGTCCTGACAGATGCACAAGGGTTTAGTAGATGTGTAGGTACGAGGGGGTGGTGGCTGCAGAAATGATTTCTAGACTGAGCAAACAGCGTGAACAACAGTGTGGAGGCATGAAAGGACATGGTTGGCTTGGAGAATAGTGAGAAGTTGGGTGTGACTGCAGTGTGGGGGGTGTGCTTGTGAGATGGGCTCTGGGAGATGAGCTGGGGTGGGGGAAGTTTGGAAAGAGAGAGAGATGTTGTAGGCTGGGTGTGGAATTTCTAACTTGATTCTGTGGCAATGGTTGGGGGGAAGATGGAGTTAAGTTACATGATAGGGAGACAGTGCACGCAGAGGTGTAGAGATGAGACTCGAGATAGCAGAGGTGGGTCAGAGGGAGGCTCTAAAATAGTCAGCTAATGCAGTAGCCTTGGAATCCTCTGCTAGTAAAATCTGGCTTTAAGGCTCTTTGCAATAGGGCTGCAATTGAATTAAGTAAAAGGGGAGGGTAACACAGAGGGGTCGGCTGAGAAACACTTCAGAGGTAGAATTGTCAAGATCCAACTGATAGGGTGAGAAGAAAGAGGGAGGAAAAGTGTGGGTAAAATTAATATCAAATGTATGTAATCAAGTAAATGAGTACGTGTTGACAATTAAGTAAAGAATTATCCCAGATTATGAATTTTATGAAGGCAGGATAATACTTGATTTGATTCTATGTTACATGGTACAGCATTTGGTTAATAGTTGATGTTTCACAAATAGTTACTGAATGATGTAAATAGATATGAAAATGGCTAAGAAGGAAAAATGCCTGCTATCCTGAAGGCATATGAAAAATGGCCTAAGCTGGTCTGGGGGACAGAGAACGCTCCTGAGGAAATGCTATTTAGGCTGATATATAAAGCAGTTGTCATGGTGACTGAAGGCAAAGGAACAGCCTGTGAAAAGACCCACAGGCAAGAGGGAAGCTGGCATGGTCCTATAACTGAGAGAAGTCTAACAAGGATCAGCGGACAATAATGGAACTGGAGTGTTACATTAGTTATCTATTGCTGCCTAACAGATGACTCTAGAATTTAGTGTCTTAAAACAACATACACTTACTATCTTATGGTGTCTGTGGGTCAGGTATCCAGGAGTTGCTTAGATGGTGATTTTGGCTCAGGTTCTCTCATGGGGTAGTAATAAAAATAGTGGCTGGGAAGGCAGTCATCTGAAGGGTTGACTGGGTTTGGAGCATTTGCTTCCAAAAAAGCCTTTGCCTGTGGTTGTTGGTTGGAACCTTCAGTTCTTCACTGTCTATAGGCCAGGAACCTTGGGTCCTCACCACATGGGTCCATAGCGTAGCTCGCCACATGGCGGCTAACTTTTTTCAGAGTAACTTTTTCCAAAAAAAAAGAGAGTGAAAGGCAAAAGATGCAACGGCTTTTATGATCTAGCCTCAAAAGTGATATGTTATGGCTTCTGTATGCTGTTTGTCACACAGACTAATGCCGATATGATGTGAGTGGACTACATAAGGATGTGAATACCAGGCTTGGGTCACTGGGGTCATCTTGTAGGCTGGCTACCACAAGAGGCAGCGAAACAAATGCTAGACAGAGTGGGGTTTTTAGGTCATACTATTGGTCTTAGACTTTATTTTAAGAACAATGAGAAGACATGGGATTTCTGGCAGCATCCAGAAATAGGACTGGAGATTTAGGGGCAAGACTACTTTCCCTGAAGGGCGTAACAGAGTGGCAACATGAAAGCATGACCTTTTTCCTAGGCCTGGGTGCGCATTTATTCATTTAACCAATATTCATTGTAGAGCTAGGAGGGGCCAGGATATGTACCAGATATGAGAATGCACAGGTGACAAGACCTACTCATACCCTGATCTCCAGGGGCTTACAGTCCAAGGGCAAAAAGAGGTTAGCAAATGGGAGTTATGCTCCAGCACAATAAATTCAATAATAAAGCCTAGATTTCTATGAGAGCATTTAGAAGGGCACCTTACCCATTTGGGGTAGTTAGGAAAGGATTCCTGGAGAAGATGCCATCTAAATAGGGACTTAAGATGAGTAGGCAAAGGGTAATGAACATAGGCCAGGAAATGAGAAAGCAAATGGCTTGTTTGGGGAACCAAAGTAGTTGAATGTGTCTGGAGTCTAGATTGGGTGTGAATGCGTGTGGAGGGGTGAGTAGTATGAAGTCAGTGTGGTAACTGGGGTCACGTCAGGGTGAGAGCTTTATTCTTCTTAAGGAGCTTGGACTTTATTTGGAGAGAAAGGGGAAGTTACTAAAGGGCCTTAAGAAGAGAATGGATACTTCAGCATGAAAACTCTGGCTGCAACATAGAGAATAACTTGTAAGTGGCAAATTTGGAGGATGGGAGAGCAATTTAGAGGTTAGGACGATTAAACATGTATGAATTGATGGTGACCCAGATTGGGGTTAGTGAGAATTGAACTTAAGAGATATTGAGGAGGTAAAGTTGTTGGAATCTGATGATTGTTCCTTTGGAGGGGGAGGAAGAGGAAGTTGAGGGTAGTGCTCAGGGTATGGCTTAACCTTCTGAGTTCTGGGCACAGACCAAGACTGTCACAAAAGAAGCCAAAAGGGATAAGATGATCAGAACTTTTAAAATTTTTATTTCTTTTATTTTTTTAATTTTATTTTTTAATGTTTGTTTATTTTTGAGAGAGCCAGAGACAGTGCAAGCAGGGGAGGGGCAGAGAGAGAGGGAGATAGAGAAACAGAAGCAGTATCTAGGCTCTGAGCTGTCAGCACAGAGCCTGACATGGGGCACGAACTCACAAGCAGTGAGATCACGACCTGAGCCGAAATCTAACTCTTAACCGACCGAGCCACACAGGTGCCCCAGAACTTTGGTACAAGTTCTGGCCTGGGTCTCTTTGATCCAGTTGCCGGGATTCAGCTATCAGGGCAGAAGATCATCAGTAAGGTTGACTTTGTCTAAATCTTCTAAAAGTTATGTTGCAGAGCCTGGGAAGAGGGGAGCCTACAAATGTAAAGGAGCTTCTTCTTACCAGGGAGTTAGGAGGGCAAAAAGTAAAGTACTTTTTAGGAGTCACAAAGATTTTTGTCCAACTCAAGGACAAACCAGTAACGAACTCATATACACCCCCTGAAGATAAGGGAGTGAACTCCATGAGGTCTTATATGATGGGAGAGGGAAAGTCCATTCTTATCTGGGGTATTTTACCAAAAACCTTCTGTGAACAGCAAATTTTCCCCCAGGAGGAAATTACATCCTTTTTACCAGTATAAAATGTACATAATTTCTAGGCATTATAAATGCATATCAGTTATTCAGTACTTTTCTTTTCAAGCTTCTCAGTTCTGAGAGAGTTGAGTTAGTGATGAAATCCATTTTATAATACCAATTTCCCAAATTACACCTCTTGGAATTGTGAACTATCAGCAGGAAGCCACTGTGTGTGTGTGTGTGTGTGTGTGTGTGTGTGTGTGTGTGTGTGTGTGTGAATGTAGATACTCTTTACATAATAGCAGCCGTAATTGAGACCTAACTGGCATTAGGGGTCAATAGTTAAAATTGTGTCAAACACAGAGAGCCAAACAACTTTCCATTCGATTCCCTCTTCTCTCCACTTTATCCTAGATCATTACTTCTCCCACAGCTCCTTTTATATACCCAAGCTAGTCTGATTCATCTGCTTCTCTTTCCTTCTTTCCTCCTACAGAAACTGCTAAAATTATTTTCTATTGAGTTATAGCAGTATTTCTGCAGAACTCCAAGCTCCACCTTTAGGTTCCATTGAGTATAGGCTCAAAGATAAGCCTTCATTTTGGATAATTTTTCAGACATTCTTGTTTTACTTTCTTGTGTCAAAGAAGCTTTTTGTGGTTCATTATATTTTATGAAAGAAGTTTTTGGAGTCCAATAGACTTGCTGTTTTCACCAAGCGAGCCAAAGATCCTTTCTAGGAAACAAAGGCAGGTTTCTTGAGCTGTTTGCTGCCCTGTTCGTTGCCTTTCACTGTCTCCCACTGCTCTGTGGACTCCATCTCTCACTAATTGTTAGTGCCTGGCTTCCTGTGCTTTTGGAGGAAACCTTTTATGCAACTAGAATTACCTTGACAATTTTTTTTTTCAAAACCTAACTGCAGACAAACCCTGCGCTGTACTGTCTCCCAAAATATTTGTGTTTGAGACACAAAGCAAGTTTGCACAGGTAGATGCATTTGCTGAGAATTATTGAAAGGAATGTCAACAGTGGCTGAGCCAGTCACTCAAGTCAGAGGCTTGTCCCATGGAACGGCTGCCATATAATGAGTCTTGAAACAGGATGAATTAATGTGGAGCTAGCAACGCACTTCTGAAGTCTTAAACTCAGTTACTCAACCTGTTAGCTATGAAACTAGTCATTTGAGCTATATTTAACAAATGTATGGACAAAAACAATTCTGTTAAATACCACTTAGTCATAATCGCCATCGACCTCAATTATCTTTAAGGTGTCTGCATATGATCAAATTTGATTCTTATTTAACTGTTGAAGAAAGTATAAAATAGCGGGTTAAGTGACTGGATTTAGTTACTATGTTACACTGAGTAAGGAGATGAGATAGTTGGAGAAACCAATTTTTTTATTTAATTTTCTTTATGTTCATTTATTTTTGAAAGAGAAGGAGAGAGAGAGACAGAGTGAAGGGAAGGAGGGGCAGAGAGAGAGGGAGACACAGAATCTGAAGCTGGCTCCAGGCTCTGAGCTGTCAGCACAGAGCCTGACGTGGGGCTTGAACCCACGAACTGTGAGAACATGACGTGAGTTGAAATTCAGCCCTTTCCTGACTGAGCCACCCAGGCACCATGGAGAAACCAATTTTTAAAACTTGTGGCTTAATATTGGATCCCCTTAAAACATCCTAAATTAAAAATTTTATTTTTCTTCAACAACAAATGTTTATTGCAAGATACTATGTAAGATACTATGCCATACGTTAAGGACAAAAGACAGAGATCCTGTCTTGTAGCTGTGGAGATCTTGGGGATAATGATATACTTAGAAGGAAATAAAATGAGTCAGTATATGTTAAAGATGGTTCTGATGTGCACATGCGATGAACAAGCATGTCAGGGTGGTTAGAAAAAGGATTCTAGAAAAGATGGAGGTAAGAGATGAAGTAAGATCCTTTTGCTCACACTATCCTGCAGACTGGGAGGTAGACGTGCACGCTGGTAGAAGGGTTCTGGAGACAAGGTGACCCTTTTGGTTGAAGAAACGATTTGCATAGGATAGTGGTGGGAGCTTCATTTCTAAGGGTTAGCAGGCCCGACTGAAGAATCTTGAGTAACCGAGTGCAAAAGCTCCTGAAGATTTTGGACAGCAAAGTGATAGCTTTTCAAAATATGTTCATTGAGTGACAATTATATGTGCAACACTATTCTAGTGTAGGGATTCAATATCAAGTGAGATCGAGTTAGTGCTATCATCAAGCTTGCAGTTTAGTGGAAACAGACAAGGCATCTACAAAATATTATGATAAATCTATGATGTGACAAGTATAGATAGACCCAGGAACACACAGGGGAAGGAGCTCTAACTCAGGATTAAGGAATTAGGAAAGACTTCCTGGAGGAATATACAATTGAACTAAGTCTTTCAAAACACATGTTTTACTTTCTCTGAAAACAAAAACAAAAACAAAAACAAAAACGATACACCCATATTTTAAAAATCAAACTGTTGTCAGGATTTCATTAAGTGGTTGCACACCTGGCAGTAATGAGCTGATGATACCTATCCCCAGCCTCTTTCTTTGCTAACATGGTGTCAGAGAAAGCCAGCTAAAACAGACAATTTAATTAAGATTCAGAGTCTCATAACATCATACCCCAAATATCCAAAGTTTAATAACAAAATCACTTGTCATATCAACAACCAGGAAAGCCTCATACTGAGTGAAAAAAGACAATCAATAGAGGCCAAAACTGAGATGAAAAAAAAATATTAGAATGATCTGCCAAAGATTTTAAGGTTGCTGTCATAAAATTCCTTCAGAGTAGTTATGAACACGCATGAAATAAATGAAAAAAAAAAAAAACTATCAGCAAAGAAATAGAAGATATAAAGAAGAACCAAATGGAAATAATGCAACTGAAAATTGCAATAACTTAAAAGCTCAGTCGATGCGTTCAACAGAAAGATGGGGAGAGCTTAGAGGAAACAATGAGTGGACTAGGAAATAGATCAATAGAAATGACCTAATCTAAACAACAGGGAGAAAATACAGTGAAAAACATTAACAGAGCATCAGAGACCTGTGGAACTATAACAAAATATCTAACATTGTGTCATTAGAGTCCTAGAAGAAAATGAGAAAGAGATTTTAAAAGTACTTCAAGAAATAATGGCTGAAAACTTTCTGAGTGTAGGAAAAAAAAAAGCTTACAGATTCAAGAAGCTGAGCTAACCCTCAACAAGATAAACTAAAAAACCAAAGTCACACTAAGATACATCATAGTCTTACTTGTGAAAGCCTACAGACAACAACAACAACAGCAACAACAAACTTGAAAGCAGTGATAGGGAAATGACACTTGACCTACGGGGGAAGAACAATTTGAATGATAGCAGTCATCCATTAGAAACTGTGAGATAAAAGAAATAAATACAACATCTGTTTCAAATGATGAAAGAAAAGAACTGTCAGCCCAGAATCCTATATCCAACAAAAATATTCTTCCGGAATGAAGTGGAAATTAAAACAATCTTGGATGAAGGAAAACTAAGAGAACTTGTTTTCAGAAGACCTAACCTAAAAGAATAGCTTAGAAGTTTCGGTCATCCTTTCTTTTCCTTTCTTTCCAAAGTCAGAGAAATGATTAAAAAAAAAAAGAAATCTTAGAAAACGAGGAAGGAAGAAAGAACACGGTAAGCAAAAATATAGGTAAATACAATAGACTTTCTTCTTCTTCTGGAGTTTTCTAAATTATATTTGATGGTTGAAGCAAAATTCTAGTGCTTCTGATAAGATTCTCAGTGTACACAGAGGAGTTATTTAAGATAATTATAAAAAGAAGCAGATAAAAGGATAAAACAGTGGTAAGGTTATTATACCTTACTCAAACTGGTAAAAGGACTATTAGACTATATTGTGTATACACAATGTAAAATATAAGAGCAACCACTAAAAGGGGTGTACAAAGATATATGCTCAAAAATACTATAGATAGAATAGAATTGTAAAAAATGAGCAATTCATAAGAAGTCAGGAAAAAGAAAACAAATGACAAACAGAAAGCAAAAAAAATGACATGGTAGATATAAGCCCTAATAGATCAATAATTACATTAAACTGTCCATATATATCAATTAAATGACAGATATTCGTAGAGTGGTTTGAAAAACATGACCCAACTGGGGCGCATGGGTGGCTCAGTTAGTTAAAAGTCTGACTTCCACCTAGGTCACGATCTCACCATTCCCAAGTTCGAGCCCTGCGTCAGGCTCTGTCTGTGCTGACAGCTCAGAGCCTGGAGCCTATTTCAGATTCTGTTTCTTCCTTTCTCTCTCTGTGCCCCTCCCCTGCTCATGCTCTGTCTGTCTCTCTCAAAAATAAATAAATATAAAGAAAAAGAAAAAAAGAAAAACATGACCCAACTACATGCTGCCTATAGGAGACTACCTAACATATAACAATTTAGTCATATTGAATAAAAGGATGAAACAAGATATTATATAAGCATTAACTGAAAGAAAGGAGTAGCTATATTAGTATCAGATAAAATTGACTTCAAAGAAATTTACTAGAGAAAGAGAAGGATATTATATAATATAAAAGGGCCAACCACCAAAATAATCCTATGGCAATCCTAAATATATATGCACCAAGAAACAGAGCTGCAAAATATGTGAAACAAAACCTGATAGTGCTAGGACAAATAGACAAATCTCTAATTATAGTTGGAGACTTTAACATCTTTTTCTTAACATTTGCTAGAAAAATTAGACAAAACCAGCTAACATCTAGAACTCAATAGTACCATTAACCAGTTGCATCCAATTGATATTTACAGAACACTCCTCCCAACAACAGCAAAATGCATATATTTTTCAAGTGCCCATGGAACATATATTAAGGTCATATTTATGGCCGTAGAAGAAACCTCAGTAAATTTAGGAGACTGGAAATCATACAGAATATATTCTCCAACCACAATGGAATGAAACTAGACATTAATAACACAAAGATAACCATGAAAAATAAATAACATAACCCTGCATAATCTGTGGGTCAAAGAAGAAGTCTCAAGAGAAGAAATATTTAAAAAGTAAACTGAATAAAATAAAATGAACTAAAAATACTCAACTGAATAAAAATGGAAATGAAACATCAAAATTTCTGAAAGATAGCTAAAGCAATACTAAGAAAAGGAATTTACGTCATTAAATGCTTACATTAGAAAAGTAGGATAGGTTCAGGGGTGCCTGGTTGGTTTAGTCGGAGGAATATGAGACTCTTCGTCGCAGGGTCATGAGCTTGCGCCCCTGGTAGGATGTAGAGATTACTTAAATAAAACATTAAAAAAAGAAAAGTAGGTTAGGTTCAAATCAATTATCCAAGCTTCCACCTGAAAACCCGCATGTTCCCCTGCCCCAAGGAGCAAATAAACCCAAAGGAAGCCAAAGGAAGGAAAAAAATAAGAGCAAAAATAAATGAAATTGAAAATAGAAAAAAAAAGGAGAAAACCAATTTCGGAAAGAGCTTACCTCTTTGAAAAGATCATAAAATTGATAAACCTCTAGCAAAACTGATTAAGAAATAAAGAGAGAAGAAACCAGTAAATTACCAGTAACAGGGATGAAACAGGGATATCACTACAGACCTTGAAAATACTGAAACGATAATAAAGAAATACTTACTATGGACAACTGTACCCATAGGTTTGACAGCTTACAGGAGATGAACATATTCCTCAGAAAACACTACCATCCAATATTAAATAATTATAATGGCCTACAACTATTAAAGAAATGGATTATGTAGTGGAAAACCAAAACCAAAATTCTCCAAACAGAAATTTGCAGATTCAGACGGTTTCATTGGAGAATTTTACCAAATATTTAAATATGAATTGACATAATTTCTGTATCATCTTTTCCAGAAAAGAGGAGAGGAAGAAGTATTTCCTAATTCATTTTATGAAGCTAAAATTACCTTGATTCCAAAACTGGACAGTGGTAGTATCCAAGAGGAAAACTACAGACCAGTTTCCCTTATGAATACAGATGCAAAAATCCTTAACAATATGTTGGCAAATAGAATTCAGAAATATATAAAAATACACACTATTTCTAAGTAGAATCTATTTCAGGGATGCAAAACAGGTTCAATATTAAAAAATCAGTATAATCTGCCATATTAACAAGATGAAGAAGAAAAATCATGATCATATCAATTGATGTAGAAGAAATATTTGACGAAATTCAACATTCAGGATAAAAATTCTTAGAAAATTACTACTAGAGGGTACTTTCTCAACTTATTAAAGAACATCTATAAAAAATCCTTGGCTAACATTATATTTAATGGTGAAAGACTGAATATTTTCCCTTAAAGATCAGAAATAAAACAAAGATGTCTGCTCTCACCATTCTTATTCAACATAGTGATTGAAGTTCTAACCAGTGCAGTAAGATCAGATAAAAAGGCATGCAGATCAGAATGCAAGAAATAAAACTGTCCCTATTTGCAGGTGACATTATTTTCTATGAAGAAAATTTCAAGGAATCTCCCCCCCACCCAGAAAAGAGTTCACTAGTACTAATAAATGAGTTCAGCACAGGAGCGGGAGCAAGATCAACATACAGGGGCACGTGGGTGGCTCAGTTAGTTAAGTGACTGGCTTTGGCTTAGGTGATGATCTCACAGTTCGTGGGTTCGAGCCCCACATCTGGCTCTGTGCTCACAGCTCCATTCTTGGAGCCTGCTTCAGATTCGATGTCTCCCTTTCTCTCTGCTCCTCCCCCACTCACACTTTGTCTTTCTTTCTCAAAAATAAATGAACATTAAAAAAAAAAAAGCTTGAAAAGATCAACATATAAAAAACCAATAGTTCCATATGCTAGCAATAACCGTGTCGACACTAAAACTAAAAATACTGTACTATTATAAATCATCTAAAAAACAAAATGTGCAAATTTTACAAGACCTGTACAGGGCTCGTGTGTTAAATAAAAGTACAAAATGCTGATGAGTCCAATCATAGATTAACTGCATGGAGTGGCACAGTGTCTTTATGGATTAGAAGACTCAACAAAGTAAAGATATCAATTCTTCCTAAATAGATATACTGATTTAATGTACTCCCTTTTAAAATCCCATCAGGATGTATTTGTAGATAGAGACAAATTATTCTAAAATTTATATAGAAAGGCAAAAGAACTAGAATTGATAAAACAATTTTGACAATAATAAGCTGGGGGATTCAGTCTACCTGATTTCAAGATTTATTTAATTACAGTAATCAATGTTGTGTGGTATTGGTGGAGGAATAGACACAAAACAGACAATGGAACAGTATAGAGAACCCAAGAGATACATACACATATGTAGAACTTTTGACAAAGGTGGAAAATCAATTCAGTGGAGAAAAGATAGTCTTTTCAACAAATAGTGCTGGAGCGATTGGGCATTTATAGGCGAAAAATAAACCTTGATGTAAGTCTCACTCCTTTTACAAAAACAAACTCAAAATGGATCATGGAGTCAAATATAAAATATAAAACCTTACAGCTTTAAGCGGAAAAAAGAAAATCATTGGGATTTAGGGGTAGGTAAACAGCTCTTAGACGTGACACTAAAAGCATGATCCATAAAAGGAAAATTTGGTGAATTAGAATTAAAACATTTTTTCTCCATGAAGGGCCAGTTGGTAGAATGAATAGGTAAGCTACAGACTGAGAGAAAATATGTAGAAACCACATATCTGACAAAAGACTAGTATTTAGAATATATAAGGAACTCTTAAACTCAATGGTTAAAAAAACATCCAATGAGAAAAATACCCATGAAGAGACACTTCACCAAAAAGGACATATAGGAGGAAGAAAACCCATGAAAGGATGTGTAATGTCCTTAGCCATTAGGGAGATGCAAATTATAACCACAGTGAGGTATCACACCTATCAGAGTGGCTAAAATAAAGTGACACCATGAAATGCTGGTGAGGACGTGGAGAAACTAGATCACTCATTCACTGCTAGTGGAAATGTGAAATGTCACATCCGCTCTGGAAAATATTTTGACAGTTTCTTAAAAAAAGAAAACAAACAAACAAAAAAAACTAAACATGCAGCAACCATATGACCCAGCAGTTGACTCTTGAATATTTATCTCAAAGAATTGAAAACTGTGTTCATATAAAAAACTTCACATGAATGTTTATAGGAGCTATATTCATAATAGGCAAAAAAAAAAAAAAAAAAAAAAAACACTTTAAACAGCCCACATGATTTTAATGGTCTCATGGTTGAAGAATGGGTCAGTGAATTAACAAGTACATCCACTCCATGTAATTAATACAAGTCAGAAATCAAGAAACAAAGTATTGATACCTGCAACAACATGGATGCTCCTTCAGAGAATTATGTTGGGTGAAAAAAGCCAGTCTTTCACAAGGTTACAAACTGTATAATACCATTTATGTAGCGTTCTTGAAAACAAAATTAAAAAAAGGGGGAACAGATGAGTGGTTACCAGCGCTTAAGATGGGTCCAGGGGCGGGAGAAATGGGAGTGTGACTGTCAAAGGGCAATATGAGGGAGCTTTGTGGTGATGGAGTGCCTCTGTGTCTTGATGGTATCAGTATCAGTGTCTTGGTTCTGAGACTATACTACAGTTTTGCATGATGATACCATTGGGCAACATGGGGTAAAGGGGTTATCTTTACTTGGTTGTCTCTGTATTAGGTTATCTTGGGTTATTTCCTGTATTATGTCTTAAACTGTATATGAATCTACATTTATCTTAAAGTAAGATGTTTACCTTGAAAAATTAAACTATTTTTAAGACTGAGTTAGCCAAGAGGAGAGAGTAGAAAAGGGCATACTAGAGGATGAATAAATGGAACTCACACCAGGTCAGCAAAACTGGAGTCCAGGATGTATGTTGGGGCGGGGGGAAGGTAAATAGGGCTGGAGTGATCAGGCAAGGCCAAATTATAAAATTATAAAGAATTCTTTGTCTAAGGAATTTGAAATTTTTAAAACGTATGAAGAGCCCTTGAAAAATTTTAAGTAGGAGACTGACACAATCACATTTTTGTTTTCAGCAATAATTAGAGGGAGATAGGAAGTCCAATTAATAGGGGCAGACAGACCAGGGGAGATGTGGGATTAAAGGTTTGGAGGCATCGATGAGGTATAGGAGTAGAGACACGGGGTTTAAAGAGTAAGAAAAGGTGGGAAGATGCAGTTTGGAAGTGGTTATAAGGATTTTGGTTTAAAAAGTGAATAGTTTCAGAAAAAAGCAACGAACTGGATCTGGTATATGAGCAGATTGCTGAAATAGAGCAGAGTCAACAAGATACTGTGTGCACATGGACATCAGACTCACCTAGACCCTAGAACGGTGACAGCACTAGAGAAGAAAGGAAGATAATAAGGTGGTTCAAATCCATAATAAATACAAGTAGTAACTAGAAAGTCAGTAAGAACAACGGCAGGGAAAAGAGTGGGAGTTACAGATAGATGATACAACCCTGAGAGGAGGTGCATTTATATAAAGCTGGAGGGGCAGTAGTCTGGAGGCAGCAGTGTAGAGCAAGAAAAATGTGATGCGTGTCCCTCCTCTCATCATATGCGCAGTGGGACAATGAACAACCCAGAGTCAGGAAGTGGAAACGCACAGGTAGAGGGAATATTTGGGGGAAAGGTGGAAAATCAGGGGTGGTTTACAAAGAAGGGGGATTCCCGGAGAGTAACAGGACGGACTGATGGGTTTGTCAATAAGAGGAGGATGAGAGGGGGGTTTGGAGTAAAGAGAGACAGAACTGAACCAGGGTGGGCATAGATAAAAGGGCATATGACCAGATGAGCTTGCACTTTGGGTCTGGTGAAGCATGACAGTCAGTGACAGGCACAGTGAAGTAACAGGCCTCAAGATGCTGACTGGATTTCTGCCATCAGATGGCCTTTAGGCTGGCAGAGCCATTAGGCCCTAGTGGTTCTGAGACAGGATGACTTTTGTTTGTGTCCCAGTCAGTGGTCTGTAGCCTTCAGAAAACAGTTGGTTTCTGTTGCAGGAAAGCCCAATCCAACAGATGGGAGGTACAATTAGGCCAACATGAGATAGAAAAGTATTACCAGCACTGGCAAAACTCTGACTTTGGTAGAGAAGGTTGCCGTGGTTAAGTTCAGGCAGGCTTATCTCTAACACTTGAGGGACCTGGAGCAAAAGGACAAGTGGAGGCCCCTGGCCTGTGGTTTCCCCTGTTGTCTTCTCAGCCCTGGCTTTGCTCTGTACCACAAGGAGTCCTGGGGAATCCCCAGCCCACACATCCAAGTTTTGTCTACTGAATCCTGACAGCTGTCTCGTGGCTGCCATTCAGGCCCAGAGGCGAGGATACTCTTGGCCCAGGTTTTGCTCAGGAGGTTTGTCCTGGGAACACATCCAGGCAGTCTGAGTACCCAGAATCTCAGAATTCCATGGTTAATGGATGATATATTCTTCCAAATGTTTGCATGTATTGTGCAATAATTGCTTTTTTTTTTTTTTTACCTAAACATATCATGGCCATGTTTATCAGTTGGTGTACACAGACACACAGTGTATTTTATTATTATTATTTTTTAAGGTTATTTATTTATTTTGAGAGAGAGAGAGGGAATGAGAACATGAGTGGGAGAGAGGGAGAGGGAAAGAGAATCCAAAGTAGGCTCCATTCAGTCAGCACAGAGCCCAAAGCAGGGCTTGAACTCATGAACTGTGAGATCACGATCTGAGCTAGAAATAAGAGTTGGCCACTTAACTGAGTCCCTCTGGCACTCCTACAATGTATTTTAATTTTTAAAAAAATTATTTTGAGAGAGAAAAAGCATGAGCTGGGGAAGGGCAGAGATAGAGAGAGAGAAAGAGAGAGAGAGAGAGAGAGAGAGAGGGAGGGAGAGAGAGATGGAGACACAGAATCCAAAGCAGGCTCCAGGCTCTGAGCTGTCAGCACAGAGCCCCATGCAGGGCTCGAACTCACGAACCGTGTGATCACGACCGGAACCGAAGTCAAACGCTCAACCGACTGAGCCACCCAGGTGCCCTACAATGTATTTAAAATAGTAGCATAATATTTGTTAAGTAGTAGGGTTACCGTGATTTACTTAAGTAGGATTGTTTATTCTTATTTTTTTTCACCGTTACAAACGTTGTTGGAATTTGCCTATTCATTTTCCATGTACTTATTGAGCACCTACTGTGCCAGGAATTATTTGTCACTGGAGGAATAGCAATAAAAAACAGCAACAAAAATGGAGACTCCAAACTAGTGGGGTGAGTCAGGCCAAAAAATAATTAAACGATATATAATGTCAGATGAGAGTAAGTGCTAAAAAGATGAATAAAGCAGGGAAGGGGAGTAGAAGTGTTGCAATTTTAAAGATGGTCTAGGTAAATTTTCCCTAAGAAGATGAGGTCTGAGCCAGAACAGTAGGGGGTAGAAGAGGGGGTAGAAGAAGCATGTATCTAGAAAGAACACGTCTCTGAGGGTTTCAGTCACTCTTGGAATGATTCTTTTTTTTGGTCCTTGAGTTAATATTTCTGTAGAATAGATGCCTAGATATGTTATAATTGGGTCAAAAGCCAGGTGCATTTCAAATGTGACTAATGTAACTTACTTATACCTCTATCAACCATGTCTTAGAGAGACCCTTGTCAAAACCCTTGAAAGCAACTATTTCAGTGGAAAAACATTTGGTAAGACTTTTAAGGTAGAGAATGTACCTCCAAATGAATCTGCCTCAGATAAAGTAGATGGTTCTGAATTGTTTTCCAAGGAGGTTCCATTTAGCTACCTGAAAGGTACTTACTGATTTTTTGTAGTCACTTTTTGCATATTTTGGAAACTGATACATTACATATGTTGTATTTTCATGGATATAACATTAAATCCCCAGGGGATGATGGAGCTCCGAGGTGGAGGTAGTCAGAATCCTAGATTACGTTATGGAGCTGCCTGCTGACCTGCAGCACTTTCTTTAAACTATAATGAACTTTGTGTCCTTTAAGCACCCGAAATTTTGGCGTTAATTTATTACAGCAACTTAATCTTCCCTAATTAATGCTTTTTGGTTACCAAGACTGATAATCTTCTGTTTAGTTACATAAGAAACTGCCAAACTGTCTTCTAAAGTGGCTGTACCATTTTGCATTCTCACTGACAACAAGTGAGAGTCCCTGTTGCCCCACATCTTCACCAGCATTTGGAGTTGTCAGTGTTTTGGATTTTGACCATTCTAAATGGTCAAAATTGAATTGTCCACAGGCGTGTGGTGGTACCTCATTGTTTTCTTCTAATCCCATTTTTACACTCTGTATTCTAATTGAAAACTGTCTTTGTCTTGAGAATTTAAATAGTCTACCATTCACTATGTATTCTACTTTTTCTCCTGCCATATACAGGGAAGCAGAATGAGAATAAAGAGAACTTGAAATAGAGGGAAATGCAATAAGCAGGTTTAGGCTTGTGAGACAGGACTGTGTGTGTGTGTGTGTGTGTGTGTGTGTGTGTGCGCGCATGCATGCTGAATGGCCATTTCACCTCTGTTCATTAATTCAGAAATCCCTCTAACTCAAG